>OY751443.1:2866748-12866748 GCA_963565745.1 Phengaris arion
TTCTACTGATTAAAACACCTCGAAGTAACTTCCGGCAAGGATGTGACGACACAAACACACTAAACACATATTATGTAGTAGTAAAACGAAAACGTGATTCTGTAAATAAATAGTTCATGACATCTTATAAAGTTATTTATGTCAAAACGACAAACGGAACGTCACACCGCCATTTTGTCTGAGCAGACTATAGCACAGATTACAAACAGTACTAGTGAGACGTCACAGCACAGATAATCTGTCAACATACATGGCGAATAGTGTTTTTGGCGATTTTTAAATTATATTATTGTTATTTTTAAAATATTTTATTTGTAGGTTTTTATGTTTCAGTTATATATTTTTTTGTGTATTGAAACAATTATGAAGCGTTTAAGACATAAATAAAAACAAGGTCAAGTAGACTATTATGTTAGTAAAAGTGCGAAAATAAAACGACATTTCTATGCACCTCGTTCTTTTGTTTTGGCAGTAATTCTACTGTCTGAGATTATACGTCATATATTATTTAGTATTGTCATTGTAACTGATCCGTATGTACCAGGGTGGCAGCAGCGCGCGGGAGGTGGCGCTGGCGGCGGCGGCGGGGCTCGGCGGGCGCGGGCTGTGCGCGCTGCCGCTGTGGGCGAGCGTACGCGCGGCCGGCGGCGGCGGACTGACGCGGCGTGTGGCGCGCGCGTTCCGCTCCGCGCGCCAGGCGTATGATGTGATAGCGGCCACGCAGCTGCGGATACTGGTGAGTAGTTTTATAAGAGCTTATTCTCACGGATTATCAAGCTAAATTCATTATCTCCATACAAACTAACGCCCGTTGTATTACTGTAGGTATGATGTTGAATCCAAAGTCAGAAATTTCAAAGCAAAATAATTATAAATGATATAAAACATAGTTTAAAAGTACACGACCCACAAGAAATCTTATTATTAACAGAGCGCGAGACCCGGCGGGGATGAACCACCGAATATGGACATTGTGGTGAGTATACATTATGTTTCTTTTATTTAAAAAAAATTAAATGATTTAATACTCGACGGGCTAACACTTATTTTAACAGACAGAATTATACAGAACGTGTATTTTTTACATACCTATGTAAACGTATTATTATGTGTGCGCACAGGGCGTCATCTGCGTATAGTACGCAGTAGCATGTGTGCGATGTAAAGGTATATTTGTACGTACAGGACGCAATAAGCGGCGCGTCAGCGTGCGTGGCGTTCCAGTTCGCGCCGGCGGGCGTGGCGCGGCCGCCGCCCTACTACGACAAGCTCAACTCGTGGCTCGGTCAGGTGCTGCAGAGGGAGGCGGATATGGTACGTCATATATATTTAACTTTCAATGGCAGCAATGCGTATATACCTCTGTAACGTCACCCATTCGGGCACCAGGCGACACCGCCTGACGTCACCGTTTGCCATTTAAGTCTTATCTAGTTATTCCCCTAAAAGCCTTAACTTACCAAATGTTCATTTTACCAATGTTCTGCTATAAAAGGAAACTTAATGCTCGCTCAGTTTTTGTCAATAAATTATTAGGTACATAAATGTTTATTTTAATGTAGATACTAGCTTTAGCGCGCGACTTCGTCCGCGTGGATCCTCATTACACCCCCGTGGGCTATGTATTTCGAAAAACCATTTTTAACGGATTTGGACTGCGTGATAAAATTCAACGTAATCTGACCAACCGTTGATATTTTACTATAAAGGGGTGAAATGGGGTATTTTATCTTATCCACTTTCAACCCTTATTTTACCCCCCAGAATGTGAATTGTAACAAACCCTGAAACACGTATTTAGTGAAATGTATTTAAAAAGCATGAATCTCAATTTTCACCGAAAGCGGTGCAGATTTTAAGATTTTCCATACAGACTTTCAACCCCTATTTCACCCTTTTAAGAGTGGAATTTTTCAAAATCCCTTCTTAGTGCGCGTCTTCATTATAAGTTAAAACTACTGTCCAAATTTCACGTTTCTACTATTGGCGGTTACGGCTGTGCGAGCGTCTATACGTCAATCAGTGGGGACATCTCCTTTTATATATATAGAAATCGAACATAATCGAACTAAAATAGTATATTTTTAGTGACGATTTTACATTCTCTTTCAGATAACAATAGACGTGTGTGAGACGGAGTCGTACGGGGTCGTGCTCCGCTACTGTCCGCTGGAGGGCGCCACGCCGCTGCACGACACAGCCGCGCTCGCCGACGTGCTGGAGGCCCAGTTGCACGTGCTGCGCGCGACCGTGGCCCTGCGCGACGAGTTCCAGCAGCACGTCGCGCGCACGCCCACCCTAAGGCTGGTGCACGTGCCGGGCTGGGCGGGTGAGTGATGATGATGAAACTGTGCAATTCACACGCGATGAAGTGAAACTCAATGTAACTTCTGTCTTAACGCACTTTATGTCGCACAAAATTATGTAATTCTCCGTCTTTACTGTCGCTTTTACGTTCCATTCAAAATTTTACTTACATACATATTATAGACGTGATTACCACATCAGTGTTCTTATTATATTCTCACTTTTCAGGACTAGGCGGTGTGCGTTACATACCGCCGGGCTGGGAGGACGCGCCAGTGGACGAGCTAAACTCCCTCAATAGACAGCTAGTGGAAACGCTGCGGGCGACCGACAACGCGTTCTCATGCGGCGACGGCGAGGACGGGCTCGCGTGCGTCAGGTAAACACCGCGGTGTTGACACTAACACAGTGACGATAGACAGCCGGTGGACACGCTGCGGGCGACCGACGATGCGTTCTCGTGCGGCGACGGCGAGGACACGGGCTCGCGTGCGTCAGGTAAACACCCCGGTGTTGACACTAACACAGTAACGATAGACAGCCGGTGGACACGCTGCGGGCGACCGACGACGCGTTCTCGTGCGGCGACGGCGAGGACACGGGCTCGCGTGCGTCAGGTAAACGTCGCGATGTTGACATTTACAGAGCGGATTGCCCCAGTGTTGCCAACTATAGGCCAATACACTAAATAGTGAGCCACGGCACCCAAGTATTGACTCACTCTTAAACAGTTAATTTAATTAACGAACAATTTAAAAAAAACTAGCTATTATTTGAATGCGCTAAAAAGAATAAAATAATCTTTTCCTTTAAAACTTTTACTATTAACTTATAACGTCATTATTATATATTTACGTCATTATTATATGATATAAAAGCTTGTCGAGAATCAAACAAATCAAGTTACTTAATTTACTATTTTATTTGTTTGATAAAAGCTTGTAAAAAGGGCTTTACGGTAGTCAAATAATATGATGTGTAATGTGTATCTGTCTTCTCACATTTGAGATCATAACTGGCAATTTACCACTGCACCGAAAGTGTTACAATTTTACGTCTAATTTTTCACAAAATCACTCCAACAGAAGACAAAAAGTGCGACGACAAATAATACACATCAATAATTTATAAGACGTGTTGACATCCTATTCTATACCATTATAAATGTGAAAGTTTGTGAGGATGGATGGATGGATGGATGGATGGTTTGTGACTCTTTCATTCAAAAACTACTGAACGGATTTTGATATAATTTAGTATGGTGGTAGTTTAGGCTCTGGATTGACACATAGACTTAACCGTGGGATATTAAATTTACGCGGGCGGAGCCGCGGGCAAAAGCTAGTTTATAATAGCACAATATTTTTGATTTCAGATTCGGCATGGTGACAGAAGATACGGACGTAGAGCAGCTGCTGGAGTTGGTGGTTTCTGCTGGTAAAGAGGTTGAGGAGAGCTCTCGAGTGCTGACTGATATGACTGAGGTGCTGAAGAAAGGTGATAGGCTGTTTTACGAAATAAAATTCTTCACCTAATCGATGCTAGATATCTTGATATCCTCTTGTAGTATAAAAGAACACGTTGTCTTATTTCCCCGTCTATATTTTACAGGTATAGAGGAAGCAGAGGCGTCGTTACGTTCCGCGGCCGACGAGGGCATACTTCGCCGCGTGCCCGTAGTGGGACGAGTTGTGTCGTGGTGGGCGCCGCCCGCGCCGCCCGCTGGCCGACGCCTGCTGCTGACGCACGGCACGCTGCAGCCCACCACTGATGTGTACAGGTGCGTTTGTGGCAAGGTTTAAAGCTTAACGAGTAATTTAAAAAACAAGCATTGAGGGCTCTTCATTATTTATTGCAGCAACACTATGATGGGCTGATTTAACAATATAAATTATAATCCACATTGTACAGTACAAAGTTGATTATAATATTAAGGGCCTGGTTCACAATCTTAGAATGTCGGATAGTTTATTCGGAAGTTTTCTCACTGCTTATTTTATATCGAGCGACAGAGACAAAACATGCAAATAAGCTATCGTAACACTTTTAACTTAAAATTATGAAACCGGCTTTTAAACTATTAAATGCTGATATTTTAGTAAAACAAAACAAAGAAAGGTTCTTATTGTATTAAAAAAATCATTTACGTTACAGGTGCGTTCAGAAGAAAGATCAAGAGGAGCCCGCGAGAGCGCACTCGCCGACGCGGCAGACCCAGCCCGAGCCAGAACCAGCTGAATAGCCACACCCAGACAGACTGCTTAGCCAGACACAGACAGATTCCAAAGTCAGACACAGACAGACTCCATAGCCAGAAACAGACAGACTTCATAGCCAGACACAGACAGACTCTATAGCCAGACACAGACAGACTCCATAGCCAGAAACAGACAGACTTCATAGCTAGACACAAACAAGTTCCATAGCCAGACACAGACAGACTTCATAGCCAGACACAGACAGACTCTATAGCTAGACACAGACAGACTCCATAGCCAGAAACAGACAGACTTCATAGCCAGACACAAACAAGCTCCATAGCCAGACACAGACAGACTTCATAGCCAGAGAAACGCAAACGAAAAAGATAAACAAAATTTTAAAAATTAAGTATCTCCGACCCTCGGCAAGCAGTAAGCGAGCTGGTGATGATGAGTTACAGCTAAGAATACTTGATTAAGTCACCATTTAAACAAAAAACTGAATCATAATAGGTTCATCCATTTGGGAGCCACGATGCCACAGACTGACTTACAGATACACACTACACACCTCTGTTTGCGTCTGGGATTAAAAAGAAAAGAACCTATGGAGTTCGACTCGTGAGTCGCTTGGCTGTACGAAACCGGGTATACATATTGGTAGTTTTCCAATTATAGAGCATAATGCGACTCAGTGGCGCACAATGCCGAATTGTGCTGATGCTTAATTGAAACGTGAATTAGTTTTCACATGCACCAGCAGAGTGCGCTTAGTTCAGTGTTGAAAAAAAATGTGGAATACGTAGATGTATTATTAGTTATCGATGGTGGAATATAAAAAAAAATATTCAATGTTTGTACCTTCATCCATACTTATATTTATTCTTTCATTCTAACACAGTCTGAATTAACTTTTAGTCTTTCCAAAAAAACTACGACGAAACGAAAGCTTTAATTTTTTTTTCAACAATGAACAATATTACTAACGATAATATATAAATAGAATTTCGATCGATGCCAACATAAAGAAAAAAACACTAATTTTCTGCCTCTGAGTTGGTATCGATTGCACGCATCATGCGAAAGCAGTACTTTGGAGAGTGCTCGATTGTGCGAAGCGTTGCTGTAGTTGAAACATTCAAAGTTGAGCATTATGCCGCATAATGCGCTCTCGTGCTGCAATTGGAAAACTACCATTGTTTTGTGAGCTGTAACCATTCACAAACGCCAACATATACAATCCATATTTTCAAAGGAATGTAAACTATTTCCTGATTCAGAATTTTTTATTAAAAAATATAGCATAGTGATGTTTACACTAATTTGAAAACAGACTTATCAATGTAAAGTGCTCGTGAATTTTCGTTACAGCGCGCAGCGTGAGTATGTTGTATTATTGTTCAAAGCTTGTAATGTACTGAGATGCAACAATATGAGTAGTGGCAGTGTAATGAGTAGAAATGTAATTTGTTGCTAGAAAACTAAATAGCCGCTGTAAACAGCTGATTGTAAGTCATTCCTACATAGTAATTCTGCTTGCAACATAAGATAAATAATTATATTATATTGTAATTACTTAAATAAGATTCCAAAAAAATGCAAAATATTTGCAAAAGCTTAAAAATCTTTAAACGAATAAAGTGATTCTAAAAATAAAAAAAAGCATCTCAGTGTTGATGCACATATTTTAAATAAATTAAAAAAAAAACGTTACAAATAAGTACCTATTGCAATTATATTTGTAATCAAATATTTAAAAATAATCACTTTCTGTGCTTTGATATGAAAATATTTAATGTAACCACTGCCATAGCCATTTCTGTCTCATCATTTTATACACCAAAAAAACAAAAGAAATAACTTATGCTGCCTCCACACTTAAATTTTATCCGTCCCTACGACACGCAATTTTTTATACAGTGGCTGCTGCCACGACTTCTGGCTAGAATATTCTTGTTGCAAGTAGATTTTTGTACTATTGCTACTATTTTTATTATTCAAGCTTCCGTAAAAAAATTGGCGGTAGTTTTGTAATATATTTTTTACTTTAAATTTTATTTACATATTATATTAGACATTCAATAGTAAGTTGAGTTAGATGTTTATATTATATTATTTTAACCAAAAACGACTGAGTTATTTTAGAAATGTTGCTATAATTTAAAAGATCACTAAAAAGTGTTCAAAGATTTTTTTTGTAAAATTTCTTTGTAACAAATTAATAATGTCTCAGTATTGAATACAATTTGTAAATTCTTATAAAATTTAATTTTAAATGTAATGTAATTACAAACAATACTATAATTCCAAATATGTTTAAGTTATTATATTATATAAGGTTGTTTAAAATCAATTGCGGATATTTTGGGTTTATGGTTATGTAAAGATGTTTAGACAAAAAATAATTAAAAATATCAAAAAAATAATTACTCTAAATAATTACGCAAAAACATTGCGCTCTCTAAGGTGCTAAAATCATTAACCTAAGAACAGAAACAGGTGATTTAAAGGGAGAAAAGACTTTGTCTGAATAACATCAATTCCATCAGCTGTGTGAGATCAATCAATATAATAAATAATATATTATAAATAATAAATAATAAATTAAGTATATATGTATTTATTTATTTTTTGAACTTTTTAATAATTTTTCGGCCTTAACGTCTTGTCGTATGCACTAGATCATATTATGTCAAAAATATACGTAATTGATTTTGAACAATATGTAGTTTGAGTGTAAAAATTGCTTCGTAGTTGAAGGCCAATTTGGCCAAAATGATTTAAAAATATACTATTAGCTATATGCTATATTTAGTTATCTTTTTGCATCGGTGGGATTGAAAGTAAATATGTAGTTTAAAAAATGTATACAAGTAATTTCAAAAGCACAAAACATAAGTTATAATGTTATATTCAAGGCTTAAGACATATTAAATATGAAAGTATTTAAAATCTTGAGCGTTATAATAATAAGTGTGCTGTGATTGTTACAACCGTAAAAGTGTAACGAAATCCGTTCTTGGTCATAAGTCCAGTGACAATATAAAAAAAATTAAATACAAATAAATATGTACCATAAAAAAATAATTTCGATAGAAACGAACATTTTTATTTCTTATATTGTTTTACCTTCTTTTAGTGCAAATATATTGGGTTTATCAGCCAAACCCCCACAGACGCATAGTTCAATCTTATTGTACAAATAAGTAGGCGTAGATATCCTGTATTTGCCTTGTAAATAGCAGTAGAATATAATAGTAAACAAAAGCTTTTTGATTACGGAAGGCAAAGACGCGAAAGTCTTTTGGATTGACTGTAATATTTATATGAGAATAGCACGTCAGTTGCAAAATATTAGATTTAGGAGAATATAAGGGATAGGAAAGTAATATAATGTAGAGACCATCGGCCTTGAAATTTTAAATTCTTAGTCCAGTTTTTTTACCCGACCGCGCCAGAAGGTGGGATTAAGTTTTTATTATCGAGTGTATGTATGTATATTTCTTTTAACGCTCTAGAGCCTAAACGGCTTGTCGCATAACGTATTACGCGGTGTACATCAAAATTATTTGACGCAGTCGGGTTCTTTTTAAATTTTTTTCTTGCCTCTTGTCAGTAAAGAATAAAAGCAATGTCCTAATAATTTTAAAATGTAATATATTATGTCGACTACTGCTTACAAATAAATCAGTTATTGTCTTGATATAGCTTTATAGCTGGCAACACATATAGGCATACACTATGTTACTATGTTATAAAACTTGGATTGGCACTTAGATAATGAAAAGCTAAGAGAAAGATATATTTATTTTAATAAGGTACATGTCGATAAGATTTTACCAGTGATGCGTAAATGTAAATCGTAATTTATTTAATTGATAAAGAATAAATTGTGTTATCCAAGTTGATATTTTATTTTGCTACCATTAATATAAACGTAAAAAACAAAAAGTTTAAATTCGAGGAAATTAATGTGTCATTATATTTCTTCATTGCACGGTTAGTGACTTATTTGGTAGCATTATAGCACGCTATTGTCTCTAAGTTCACGTTTAGGTTAAAATAGGTCTGAACAAAGTATAATTAACCCCCTTACTAATAAAAAATATTTGCACAATCTTTAAGCTAGACAATGTTTTGTCCTTGTCTGATACGTTGGAAAAGTAGCTTGACAGACAAGGTCAAAACACTGTATAGCTTATCCATTGTGTAAATATTTTTATTAGTAAGGGGGTAACAGTCAGTGTGAACATGGTGATGATGATGCACTCAACAGTTTTTCTATTGCTTTTTGATGTCATAAATTTTAATGTTGTAGTAACCACGATCTCGTTAGATACTTATGTACCTATACATTATTGTTTTGGGTAAATAAAGCATAATTCCTTCTTTTGGCCGCCATTCATAAAAGAAGAAGAATTCTTCGCGAAATACCTGGCAGCAGTCAGCACTTTATATACCTAAACAAAAAAATATTTTTTAAATCGATTCAGCACGGCCACCATAGAAATGCATTTTGTCTAAGAATAGACATAAGTATTTTGTAATTTTGTTTACCTGCAATCAAGAAGCTTAAGCTTCTTGCCTGCAATAGACATCCTGACTGATATTAGGGACAAAATGACAGCTGTCTTTTTATCTATTCTTCCGTAGAAAGAACCCATTTCCACGGTGGTTAAGCTAAGCGTGAGAGCGTCTTCGAGTATTTGCAATGACATAATATGTAGTGTTTTTTTATTTATTTATATGACAACGGCTTAAAACCATTTGCCAGTGTCAAGTTAAAAAGGCGAGATATAGAATTTTCGTTTCAATTTACAACACCGCGGCACCGTATTCCTAAATCGTCAAGTCCAAAGTGTAGTCAAAGTCCAAATAGTCAATGAGTCAAGTCAGTCGATTCAGTAAAGTGGTAGAAGCTTTACTAAAAGTTCCTAGGGAGTTTTGGAGGGCACAAAAAATAGGACGTTTTTTATCACGTTAACGAATATTTAATGGTTAATATTCTACCAATATTACACATTAAAAACCGAAATTAGACAAATTTTTGAAGGAAATACAAAAATCACAACGTCACGCATTGAGCTCCTCGGCAAAACTCCTTATTGTGTAATGAATAATGATATAATCAAAGGGCCATACTGACCATCCAACCTGCAAGCCCAAGGCCGCGGACTTGTGTGCAAAAATTAAACATGATTGACACTAATGACGGCTACTGCCTTCATTAGTGTCAATCATGTATGTCGCGACCGGTACTGATGTACCGGTCGCGGTGCTGTATTTGCTGGATGGGCCGTGAGTATGGCCCTTTAGTAAATCGCGTATTTTACAGTTATTTTTTAATTTTATCTTTGATCGCCGTGGTCCCATAGTGAAATTCCCAATGTCCAGAAAACTTGTCTTGGTGCCTACGTACCAGGCGAACATGAGTTATGGAGACATACAGTATACCGCCCCGCCATAGATGGCGCTGTCTAGTTGAAATAATTAATGTCACTTATAGGCTGGGACTATTATGCTCCGGAATCCGGAACGCCGGTGAAAATTCAGAGCACTGAAAATAGAACTACGATAATGCAGTAGAGTTGAAAGTTTCTAGTGTCGAGCTGTCATATATGACATTGACATTTGACTCGACACTCATGTGTTCGATTTTCATCTCTGGAATTTTCTCCGGAATCCGGATCATATAGTCCCAGCCATAGTAAATAAAATAAGGGTGACCTCTCAATGAATTCCTCGTCGTCGGAGTGGCGATAATGGTTCACGAACTTAAGCAGTGCGCGCACTCGCAATAAAATTGTCTCCTTCCTCCACCATTTGCACTCCGATAATCGACTTTAGCGCACGCGAAATAGCCAACTTTTCTGCAAAACATGTCCGTATAGAAAAGTAATGTTTTGCGTGCACTAATCCTATATATATATACCTACTGTATTATCTATGCACTAATCTTCATAATCGGAATGCAAATTATTGTCGGCGACAGAGACAATTTTAGTGTCAGTGCTCGCATGTACTAATTTAAAACTAAGTAATCGTGCCGTCGCTGCTTGCAAACTTTTTGTGACATACTTATTTACTTTTTAACTGACTTCCAAAAGGAGGAGGTAATTATACGTTCAGCTGTGAATTAAATATCATAGCAACCACAGTTTACATTATGTTAGAGTAGCTTTTGTTCGCGGCACCGCCCGCGTAAATACAGAATCCCACGGGAACACTACTTTTTCGGGATAAAAATCTGCATATTATGCGTTAATCCAGATCTCAAGCTACTATCACACCAAATTTCATCATAATACGTTCAGTAGTTTATGCGTGAATGAGTAACATACGTCCATTCATAGATCCATCCGTACATATATGCATCCTCACAAACATTCACATTTAAAATATTATCTGGTAGATGCAAAAGTATTTAGAGTAATCCCGAGTTTTTTTGCTTCTTTGCCAACGAAGTAGCAGTCAGCAACTAGTTTAGATTCATATAGCTCAACGCATCTGCGGGGCTATCTGGGGGTCTAAAAAGGCCACTTTAGGTGTTCCATATAAGTATTTTTTTCCATAGAAAAATTGTAAAATGGCTACATGATTCATCTGATTTGATCATATTAGAAAACATCAATTTTGACATATTTCAATAGAAATGCGTAAAATGACGCACATAATACGAGTTGAAAAAAATATGTGAATCTCTTATGAAACACAGTATATAGTGGCCTTTTTAGACCGTCAGAAGTTTAGATGTCTAGGGCAAGCAGCTAGTAATATCGAGTTCGGAATGTTCAGCAACAGGTCTACTTAGAACCCTCGAGTTGATAGCACGCATGCGCCAATTCCAGCCACTGTACCATGTGTGTTTGGTCTAAGTGACAAGTTGAGTGTTACGTAGCAAACATCAGAGAAATAACAACAAGGTTTATCTTGCAGTTTTGTTTAACTGCAATTGGCTTTAGGTAATCGCAGAGCGATGATTTTTAATAATATTATGATAATATAATATAATCAGTGGTATGGTGACATAATTATTATGCCGAAAGTTGTTTTAAAATGCTGAAACTTAAACATGTATCTTCAAAGACTAACAGATTACTTACTTAGATAAATACAATTTTCTTCTAAGTGTAATTAGTTAATAATTATAAACCTAATTTTATCTTCTGTCGCCATGGGTTTGTTTTAGGTAGCCTACCTACCAAGCGACCATGAGTTACTGTTATGAAGAGGTGAATTGAAAGTAAAAAAATATCGGTTTACTGACGATATAGTTGAACGTGTCAACGTCAACAACAACAACAACAATAATAATAAGGTAACGGCAATGCGAGGTAACGCTGGTACTTGGTAACAGGTAACGCATGAGTCATGTTTTTTCGTGCGTGCAGCCGGCTCCAACGATTTATAAGACGTTATCACGTCAAAACCCCCTACTTGACCATAGATGGCGCTGTTTTGTTGGAATAATTAATATTAAGATACCTACTTGTAATTTGTAAATACAATATGGTAGATTTTTGAATGAGAACACCGGTTTTTTGTCGGAGTGGCGATCGCTGTTTCGTCGGGGGCAGTTAGAGAATATTTGTACGGAAAACAAATGTCAACCTTATTTCTTTTTAAATAAGCGTCATAATTGCTCAAACAAATAGGACAACGGCATCTATCAAGTAGGAAATAATTCGTGCTCTTCATATTATTATATTCATAGTATTATTGCGTATTAGTCCTAAAATTTTATAATAACCACAGGCATGAACAGTTTTGAATTTGCTACTTATGTATGTATGTAAAGAAATTATTGAAACCAGAATAGTTTTGGAAGGTACTTAAGTACCCATAAACGTTTGTACTTTGCAGTATAAGTTTCACTGTAACCTCGGTGGAGGAGCCGGCGTTTTAGATTGATTAATATCTATAGTCCGTACTCCGATACAGTTATTTAACCTCTTGAGTTTCTATGAGAGTGGTTCTGCTAGAGTAACTCTAAACGCACTGTAGGTAAAGTTCGGATCACGAAAGTTGACCACAAATGGCGGCCGTCTGCGCATGTAGACTCATAAAGAAAAAACTTAAGACAAAAAATGAAAATAATGTTGTAACTTAATAATTATATTATAATATAACCCTTTTTTACCCTCATATTTAAAAGATATTTTTATATTTCGACAAGCTACTGTTAAAGAATTACGATCTGCATCCAATTTTCAACTAGAATTACCCATGCATAAAACTAAATATTATGCCTCCTCGTTTGCTAACAGCAAAAGGTGTAAAGCTGTGGAATTCGTTACCAAAACATATCAGACTTGCTAAAACGTTAAATGGCTTTAAAACTTTGGTTAAGATACATTGACTATTTGTTTATTTTTTTTCTATCTTAAGACTATAAAGTTTAATTAAAATTATTTGTGTATCCGTGTAATATATATTATGTATTTATTTATGTATGTACTTATTTAATAAAAGTAATTTATAAAAATTTATGTTGTATGTATAAAAATTTATAAATATAATGTGTAAACGCATGTATTAATTGTTTTTGTATTTTATTGTGTTCTTTTCAACTGCTCATGCACGCCAAATTCTTTTCTATTATTTCCTCTACCCAAGGTTGCCTGGAAGAGATTGCTACCTAGTAATAAGGTCGCCATTGTGTTACCTGTGTATATTATTATTTTTTATCTCTTTTCTTTTATATATATTTTTTGTGTTGTGTGCACAATAAAGAATATTTCATTCATTCATTCATCTATTCATTCATTATAACTGTAAATGCTTGTTGTTCAAATAAATGAAACATAAATTGTAATTTAAATTTTTTATGAAACTTATTAAGTATAAAAAAAACATTTAGTGACTATCGCTGTGACAAAGTTCCATGATTCCTTCTATCATAGAACTTGAGGAATCGTGAAATAATAAGCACAATGATATAACAGTAACAAAAACAAATGAAATAAAACAACGAAAATATTTTCTTTCGAACTGTACTTGAGAGCAGTGAGGGTGCCTCGAACGCCGCGATAAACAAAATATAGCGAACGAGCGGGCTATCACGTGACGCGTGCGCGCCAATAGCGTCGCGTCTTGACGTATTCCGCTCACGCTTCACCCCGCACCTTCAAAGTTACCTAAAATTGGCTACCGAGTTCTGCGCGTCATCTTTCGTGATCTGCAGTAGATGCGGTCACCGACAAGCCGCTGTCCACTTAAAGACCTCATTCGTCATTTAACAAGGCCTGCTATAGTTATTACTCTGAGACAAGGCCGACAAGCGGTACACCGGCGACCGTCCTGTGGCCCCCCTGAAATCCAATAGGCCAAACCATTGTTAAATACGAGCACAAAAAATCGCCCGGTTCATAATCTTGTACCATACACACATTGGACGAGCAGTCGCGTCTAACATTTTGTGGGTTTACAACGCCCTTTACCTACAACACAATCGATTATTATTAATTATTATCCGTTTTACTAATTATTTTATTATTTTTATTACTTATAAACAAAAAGTGTTCAATATTTCATTTATAATTTTTCTTCTATGATAGTCTGGCAAAGATGATGAACCTTATAGTTTCTAGGGTGAAAAAGAAAAGATTTATAATAACTTCAGTGGTTCTGATAACTTTATTTTGTCTCATAGAAAATGAAATATCATTTGACTACAGTGGGGATGGAATAAATATATCGTGTCATTATAATTATGAGGCTGATGGTCTCACTCCAATAGAAGACGTACCAATATCACACAAACCGATTTTCTTCCACGAAACGTCGTGCAAAAGATACCTGGATTCACGTGAATCCTGTGCCATAGAATCGGCAATACGCGCACACCCAGATTGGAATATATACGTGCTTTTTAGTGGACCAGTTAAAACAACCACTCTCAACGAGGGTAGCTTCAAAATTCTGAAGACGTATCCGAACGTGCAATTCGCCCGAGTCCGCATTTTCGATTACGCGAAGAACACACCTGTAGAGCAACTGGTGCACAGCGGGTCCCTCAACAGGTCGAGATGGAAAGTAGAGCATACCTCACAAGTTCTAAGATATTTGACTTTGTACAAAAGAGGCGGGATTTATATGGATTTAGATGTGATTGTCGCCAGACCTATCAGCTCCCTGGCCAGGAATTGGGTAGCCAGGGAGTCTGATACTGAAATAGCGGCGGGTATCCTGGCTTTTTCACGAGACAGTGTCGGGAGAGATTTTGCTGATGAGGCCATAAGGTAGCTTTTTAACCGCCGACGAAAACAGAGGGGTCCAGTGTTATAAGTTCTGTCTGTCCGTGGAATCGTAGCTCCCAAACAGAAGAACCAATTTTGATCTAGCTTTTTCAAGAGGTCAAGAGTGTTCTTACTAAGAACTTCTTAGCTGTAAATTCATCATCATCAGCTCTCTCACTGCTTGACAATTTGGGGGCTACTTATAATTTTGTTTTTTATGAATATTATTTAAATTGCTAGCACAATTAGGTAAAATTCAATAAATATATTACAAGAAATTTATACTTTGCTAGTAACCTTACAAAAATTGTTTACAGAGAGCTAGGCACCAGCTACACAGAGTCAGACTGGCGGAACAGCGGAGCGGGGGTGGTCACCAGAGTACTGCAGAAGCGCTGCTCCACTACGCACCCCAGCTACATGTCCTCGGCCACTTGTGATGGTGAATATACCACAAGCACTAACATAGACATAACTATATTTGAAATGAATGGACAATATTGACAAAGTTCCTGCTCAACCAGTTTCTAAACATTTTCCTTTGCACTAGGACACCTCAAAATATTTAAACACAAATGAATTGGAAACGTGGTTGAACTACCCATTTACGAGTGAGTTTGTGTACGAGCACACTATTTAACAGTGCTGGCTCTGTTAAGCAATTTTCATCTTATGCCTGGTCGAGAGGCAACTTGTTTGATAACAAATTACAATAGCATTTGTGTGGTGAACTATAGCCTAAAACTTGATAATGAACTTGAAAATTAAATTACTTTTTCTTCTATCCTATAGGAGCAAAAATCTGGGCTTCTAAGAGTCTAATAATAAATAAGTAATTACTGTTTTCCTTGGACAGAGCAATTAAGCAGACAAATCACCCCATAATCATTCACTTGATATCCTTAATTATTGCATTAGGTTTTATTTGTCACGACTTCTAACAACTTACGCATTCTTCTAGGTTTTGAAGTGTACGGGCCACAATTCTTCTATCCCATTGAATGGAGGAATTCTCGCAGTTACTTCCACAAAGGTGATCTGAATATACAAAATGCCTACACTTACCACCTCTGGGGCCGCATTACCAAAAAGTTCAGAGTGAATAAAGATTCACCATATGAGAGACTGGCTAAACGATACTGTCCTGATACATACAAGTTCTATGGTGCTCAATTTGGTCAATAAATTGTGATTAGTATAATATTGTAAATAAATAATATTGAAATAAAGTGTGAAATTCTAGTTTGTTTCTATTATAATGATAGTAAGATTGTTTTACCCGACTCGGTGCACTCGCCCCCTCGTTATTAAAAATATTTACACCACGCATATGCTACATGTTGCTGTCTTTGTCTGTCGAGTAGCTTTTCCGATGTATCAGATAAAGACAGCAACATGGTTTGCTTATCTGTGGTGTAAATATTTTTATTAATAAGGCGGTCAATGTCCACAATGACTTGACTGGCAGACTTGTGTGGTATATTGTAGCTTCATCTATCTATTAAAGTAAATTCACTTGAGCATTCAGAAATTATCTCACAACATCCCATTTGTGTTAATGGTATAGATTTGTGTTTAGTAATCTGAACACTCAAATTTCTCTAGTCAAAAATTACAGTAGAAAACTTGATGGCACTTTACCAAAGTACAAAAAAACCTTACAGCTCTACCAAGTTGAATAAGATTGATAATAGACAAAGATAAATATAGAAACAACTATATTTAAATGTTTATGGATGCTAATAATTTACGAGAAATTTCTTCATTCGTAACACAAGATCGAGGCTATTATTCTAAATGTGTCAGGATACAAATTCAAGTAAATATATGTTGACATTCGGAACTTTATCTAATTTAGCACTATCATCACTTTTGTTAAATTATTACCATGAATCATTGAATTTCACTTATAAGGTTATGTTAGTAGAGATATAGGGACCAATAAACATTAAAACAGTTGGATTTTATAGTTTTTATTTACTTACAATTAACCGTCACATCACTTCTTGGCGGCGGCACCGACTTTAGATTTCTTGGTACCACGTACCTTCTTCATTCTGTTCTTACGTTCCTTACGCTGTTTGCGTGTTGGCCTCTTCTTTTCATATAGACCGTGGCGAGCTAGCCTGTGTTTGGGCTCGAACTTCTTGGCCAGGTCCAGGGTGTCATAGATGAGACCGAAGCCTGTAGATTTGCCGCCTCCGAAGTTGGTTTTGAAACCGAAAACGAAGACCACATCGGGTGTTACCTTGTACATTTTTGCGAGCTTTTCCCTGATCTCGGTCTTGCTGACGGTAGGCTTGCCTGGATGTAGAACATCGCAGACCATTTGCTTCCTGGCCAATAACCTGAAACACCACAAACGTTGTCACATAACCTGTCATGACGGCACACCGCGTTATCTCCACCTCACTATTTGCTTTTATGACTTTCTCTAGCGAAATTATTATTTTACCTGTTGGTCATGAATTTACGGGTACGAATTGTTGCCGTTCCTTCACTCATTTTGGCTTATTTCTGAGATTTTTGCGTACGAAACGCACGTGTCTCTAACAACTTCACACGAAAAAGGACGTCAAATTGTTGCCAACGTCAAATATGATTTTCTACCTTGCAGTGACAGTGACAGCTGAATCTTGAGTGAATAGATTTTTGTATGAAATCAATACATCATTTTACAATATATTTAGATTTTTTGTTAAATTACTAAGCAATAAAGTATTTTTTCAAAAAATTTAAAGAAACTAACCTCGTTAAAACCAAAGTAATAAATATTTTTTGATTGGCAATAATATACATTTTTTTTTTAAAACAAATCGAACGGCTATGACAAAGATATATTTTGTAGAAGTGCATAATAATATTAAAAGCAAAAATAATAAAAAAACGACGGGTTGCACTCCGGGAGTGCCGGCAGAAGTGAAAACTTGAATTTTATTAACGTTGTGCATTTTTGATATTTTGGAATGGTTAGAGAATAATTTTGTACGAATTGCTTTCATTATCAGTATAAAAGTACTATTATTTATGTGGTGGAATACAATATTCATTTATTGCGCTATCGTACACAAACATGACAATTTATATTACATTAAAAATTTAACACTTCAGAACTATTACAATTATTTTACATAATAATAATAAATAATAAAATAAACAAAATAAATTAATAATATTAATCTCATCCATGGATGCGCGTGGCACGCTGTAACATTAACACACACGAACATTTATACCTATATGTACCTATTATGTAACAAAACTTTAAGATTAGAGAACCTACTTTGAAATATTCAAAAAGTAGTTGGTATACCTAGCACAGGCGAGGCGTGCATAAAGCCGGATTCCCTTACTTATTAAATATATTAAAATTTATAGTATATTTTTATTAAATACTCTACTAAACCAAAACAATATTTTGTGCCCAATGTAAAATATATGAATATATAATTAAAAAAAAATAATATATATGTGTCGTCTAGTATCAACTAATCCGCTACGGGGCTATTACGAACTTTCACTTTCGTTGGTCATAGTCATCATTTTGACATTACAATTTTTTTTTAAACATAATTTAAAATGTCAAAAACGATTGCACATGCCTACGGGCAAGTCCAACTAAATTATTTATTATTTATTTATATAATATGGCATCGGCTTAAGTCCAACTAAATAGTCCGCCATTTTTTTTTCTTTCAGAGAACGAATGAAACGTCCTTTGGACCAATCAAATCGTGGGAGTTTTGCCGGGGAGTTCAATGGGTGACGTTGTGAATTTGTAATATTTCATAAATTATTTGTGTTATCTCGGTTCTTAATGTATAATATTGGTAGAATTTAAACCATTAAATATTCGTTAACGTGCACAAGTGTGGGCAAGTGGTAGTGCTAAAATCGTGCTATCTGTGTGTTTCCCGCCAAAACTTCATAGGAACTTTCAGTAAAGCGTCTACCACTTTACTGAATCGACTGACATGACTCATTGACTGTTCTGACTATTTATTTGGACTTTGACTAGACTTTAGACTTGACGATATATGAATACAGTGTTGAAAATTGAAACGAAAGTTCTATTTTGCGCTTTTTTTACTTGACACTGGCAAATTATGGTTTTAAGATAAGCCGACGCCATATATTAAAAAAAACCAAATCGTGTGACGTAGTGCATTTTGACTATCCATGAAATGACAACTGTCAAACGAAGCCTAAGGGACCTATTATACTCCTGGCTTCGACATTTTTAACCGACTTCCAAAAAAGGAGGCGGTTATTCTATGTAGTCTTCATATTAGCAGGTAATTAATAATCTGTGCTTCATAGAAAGGTACCTCTGTGAGCCACTTCGATCGAAAATATTCTTGTCTCTTGATTTATTCGTTCTTTTCAGTCATAATAAGTATTGTGGCCTGTGAGTGTACAAAACAATTCAATCATGGAATCTCATAAGTCCGAACATCGAAAAGAATCCATTATTATCAAAACTTACTTCTTTTCTATAAGGATCTAACGGAGTAAGTTACTTAACTCAATGGATGTAGCGGAATTTGACACTCTCTAATATACATTATATAGCATGTATCAAAGAGTGATTCAGCAGGGCTATTACCTAAATTCGTAAACAATTACTTAACCTAATATGTTAAACATTTTCGCATTTAAAAATAAGTTTAATCATTTTAGATTTTTATCTGAATATCAATATCCACTACATCATTTTTATTTTATTTTATATTTATTTGATTAGTTTAAAAACTAACAATAATTAAACTTAAATGAGGCGAAGATTCGAATCCACTATTTTTTTAATTATATTTAAAAAACGGTATGTCATTAGTAACTAGGTATAACAGAAGAAAAAAGTAATTTACTGTAAAATTGCCCTTTTTGGATCTGTTTTTGGATTTTGTTTTTAGACGACACAAATAAATGTTCTGATCTATAAATTTCAGTCAAGAACGTCACATAAATAATACGAATATAATAAAACAAATATGATAAGCTTATAGCAGCAGTTACTGAGTGCTAAGTGTGAGTTTTTCTATTCGCATTCGATCGTGAGCGCGTTTGGCGTTTACTAGGAATTTGTATGTGATTTGTAGAGCGCCACCTAGTTGTAAACGCGATAACTAGATCAAATCGCATACAAATTCCTAGTAAACGCCAAACGCGCTCACGATCGAATGCGAATAGAAAAACTCACACTTAGCTCTCTGTTCACAACTATGCCTCAACCACGGCCTCAAAGGTTTGAACAAACCGTAGGTACATATTATGAGGTTAAATACCCCTTAAAGATGTTTAGTTATAATATCATGTTATATTTATTCAATAAGCCCCAATTGAGAGCGATTGTTGTGAAACAGTTAATTTAAGTAATGCAGCAACCGCCTTCCCTTGGGAGTATTTTAATACTATTCACTATCCGAAATTTGACTTAAGTAATAGCTTTATTCGTTGCAGGTATATTGGGGCTTCTTTTTACTTACGATACTAAACTGTAATTTTCTTCAGAGTATATTTTGTGCAAACACATAATTTATAAAAGTTATGACCATAAGGTCACGGTACGGTACGGTACGGTTTTTTACGGTAACAATAATAATATTGTTACCGTAAAAAAGCAATTAGTGCGCCTACATAAAAGTAAATGCAAAACTTAATTAAGGATTACTACTAACAACAACATCTTAGGCTTAATAACTACTTTTATTAAATGGAACGTTGTATAATAACATATTATTTTATTGAATTATAACATTAACCTTGGTACAAGTGATCGTACTTCACACAGTATAGCTTTGCAAACAATTACCTAAATTCTAAAACATTTTAAATATCTTTTACGCAGTAGGTAAACGGAAAATTTTTGTTTACCTGCTTTTCTTTTATTATTTAAGTAAATAATTTTCTTACATACGTCATCAGAGTTTCATATCCATTTAATGTTGACCTCTTATTCTCTTCGTGTTGCGTTCCAATCGTCATTTTGAGGTAAAAACGCGAGGGGTGCGGTAGTTCAATCTCATGGTTTTTCCCCCTACTCTTTATTGATCGTGCCGTGGCCAATCCTTTACAATATCGTAGGCTGAAACAAGACATAGTAGTGTCTAACACCCTGCCTCCGTAGTGTTTTCAGTGCGACTTGAAACCGGTAAGTGTGTTTTCTTTTTTCTTTACTTATGGTGGTAAAATATTATCAAGGGAAAGTTTTAAGAGACTTATTTAGGTTATTAGTTACTTATTTTAATATGATACATGTAGTTTGTATTTCTTGATAATAGAAGAAGTAAGTATGATCGGCGTAGTGTATAAATTAACGAATTTTACCATAAATACTAATTAAATGTTGCTTCAAAATTATTTTAGGCGGTTTAATAATCTCTGAATAAAATTTGGATAAGGTAATATAATTAGATGCCTAAATTACTTACTTACTAGTATTTATACAGGCTTTTATTTATTTTTCATTTTAACTGTTATAATTAAAGCATTGCTTTATTTCATGGTTTCTAAGAATTCTTTGTTATTGCCAAATTATTGCCACTTGTATATTATGATAAGCTATGTAGCACTTACCTATTATAGCCAACGTAGTATCTAAATTCTAAAAGGATTGCAGTTTCTTTGTCTCGCTAAAACTAGAGAACGGCTGGACCGATTTTGCTAAGTTGATAACTTTGATGGAAGTTCTGGGAACTTTCAGGGAAGGTTGAAAAATATTGAGAATAAACGGTGGGAAATATTGGCAAAGTTGTGGGAGAAAACGACGTGGGAAAAATACTAAAAACGATGATTGAGTTTTCCTTTATTAAGTATGCTAGGTATTCATTGAGTTTAATTTTTCACTTGACTATCAAATATTTAGGGGTGCGTACAGTCTAAAATATGTTTGGTTTATCTATATCTACAGTCTATAATATGTTTTTGTAGCCTGAAGGTGTAGATAGTAGGCGTTGTAGTTGTAGATGCTGGTGTAGGTTGCAGGTGTAGCTGTAGGTGTATTTGTAGACGTTAGTGTAGGTATTAAGGTGTAAGTATGTGTAGTTATTTATTTATTGCAGTTCATATTAAGTAGTTAAGACAGTTGAATAAATTATTGTCGCAGATTGTTTATTTTTGTAGTTTGAATAATGAATTGGTAAATTACCATTCACCAATCACCTACCAGCTACCAGTAATGCAAAGTTTTTTTACCTGGTAAGTAGGCGGCCTCACAGAAAACCGCCGAATA
Source organism: Phengaris arion (assembly GCA_963565745.1). Lineage (NCBI taxonomy): Eukaryota > Metazoa > Arthropoda > Insecta > Lepidoptera > Lycaenidae > Phengaris > Phengaris arion. The sequence continues at coordinate 2,888,726 of OY751443.1, forward strand.
AAAACACTTGCTAAAAAACTGTAATGTTACCGGAGGCTCATGAGTGTGGCACCCCACACTTATATGTAGAACGATAGTTTATAGAACGGTAACGCACAACCGCACAAATCCTCTGGATTTGCGGGTGTCCATGGTGCATTAAACACAGGCGATCCATCTGCTCCTTTTCCGTAAACAACAAAAGAACATTCCTCAGTCTAGACTCTAGACCTGGCCGCCCCCACGACCAATCATTTAATTAAAGCTGACAAGTTAAAGCAACTGGCTTAAACCAATACAACAAATTACTAAACACATTCGTAACTAATAAGTAATAGGTTATATTTTATCTACCCCCTTACTAATAAAAAGATTTACACAACGGATAACTTAAACAACGTTGCTGTCTTTGTCTGATGCGTTGGAAATGTCACTTAACAGACAAAGACAGCAACGTCGTTTAAGTTATCCGTTGTGTAAACATTTTTATTAGTAAGGGGGCTATTGTTTGCAAGGTCGTCGATGCTCTACGTAATTGTAATCTTTTCATATAAATGATTGTATGTACTGTTGGTTCTTGGTGGAAATTCATGTTCATAATAAAAAATTATAAAGATAGGTATTGTAAAAACCTAAATAAAGAGGAAAAGTGTCTAGAATGGTTATGTGATATTATTATGTTTTGTTTTGAATATGTTAAACGAAAAATAATGTGTAAATAGTTAAATACGAGATGTTGCCCGCGGGCCGCGACTTCGTGGGCACATAAGTTAATCTCTCGGCAACCGTTTACCGTACATTATTCCTCAACAAAAAGTAGCCTATATCCTCCCCCGGCCCCAGTACTTTCGGGGCCTATTCCATGCAAAGAAACAAACACACAAATAAACAAATCTTTCCTCTTAATATAGCAGTATAGATACGTATGTCGCAAAGTAATTAATTATTATTAATAACAATTTTTGACACTTTAGGCAGCGCTTCGTAAAAGTCGGATGGGTCCTAGTCGTGTCAAATAGCTGTCAGATGTCACGAACTTTGAGGCATATTACAACTCGACTGTGATTTTTGCGTAAAATGGCAAATTATGGCGTTCTTGATCTCAGAAACAAAGATACATTAATAATTTTGACATATTGAATAGTGCAGAATAGCTATTGGCCTAGTTCGTAGCGGCCTCGCTTTTTGTAAATTTTGCTTAACTTTTTAATTAAAGCCAAAATTGCAGAAAAGATTTTCATAAAATGCGCGAAGGCACATTTTTGAGGTCCTGGATTGTACAAATGAAATAATAAAATGAGAATGTTATCTCCTATATAGTCGTATAGTTCGTAGTGGCCTTAGAATTTTGAAATATCTTTGATTTACTTAATATAGAAAAAAATCTTATTCTAAGCCAAAAAAACTTCGAAAATCGCTTTAAGTTAACTGTGAATTACTCCTATCTACGATAATATTACTAAGATAAATTTATACCGGAACAATTGTTACTAATTCATGACGAATAAAGATTTTATAATTTTAAAGCATGAATTTATTATCCTATTTCAATAAAAACGATAAATACAACTGCAAAATTACTACAAAATGCGAAATGTCGGGAACGCTTCAAATACCTAATCTAGCAGAGTGCAGATTTGTAATAGGACTCTTAAACACCCTCATTGTAGTTAACTTCTTCACGGCGAGTAGTGACAAAAACTCCCACTCAGCACACTATTCACATTTTCGATACTTTTAAAAGGTCAAATGTAACAGCGTTTTCGGCATCTAACCACAGATTAATAAATACTTAAGTACGTAAATTTAACTGCCCTGGGACGGGCGCAGGACAATCGAATAAGTAGCTACAAAAATAGGCGAACGACACCGATGATTCACGAATCACTACAATATACAGTAGCCGGAGCAGTTTTAGATGCCGAAAACGCCATACCATTTTCGACAGTTTTAAATTATCATGGGTTTGCTATTTTTCGGATTACGTATAATAAAATCCCGATTATGGCACCGATGCAATGGGTGATTTTATCAGCCGAATTGGCGTCAGCGCCACGGTGTCTCGCCATTAGGTCGCCTCAATGTTCGTCCCCTATCTGCAGCCTTGAACTATAAGCGTTTTGTTGGGGATAATGGCATTATTTCTATACAACAATATTGTGATAGGTATCTCCCATTTAAGTGCTATTACCTTATAGCCTTTTAGCGATAAGTTTACAGTGAATCATCACTAGTAGGTACCAATGTCAAAACGGCTTACTTTAATTGGATAATGTAAACACGGCGCGTCATTGGTCAATTTTGACTGCAAACTTTACACAAATAGACTATAGTCACAATTAGGGGTTGCAATCCGGATACTTCGAAATTCGAAAAATCCGGATTTTCCGGCGTTAAATAAAAATTTTAAAATTATGAAAAATTACATATTTAAAATATAATTAGGTACTCTAGACGTACAATATTTGAATAATTCGCCATTATTTGTTGTACTGCTGAATTTATTGACACATTTTTATATGTCATTTAAACAGGTTATTTGGTAGAACGTAGTCAATCCCTAATAAATGGAGATGCGAGGGATGAAGATCTGTTTTTTATGGCCGCAATTGGACTGTTTCTGAGATATTCACCATTTTATATTTTTTCTTCAGTAGTAAGTGTACTACTACTGTTTCTAAGATATTCACCATTTTATAGTTTTTCTGTAGTAGTACCCACTTTATAAAAACACTGAATACGTTTTCAATTGCTCACGTAGTAAGAGGTACAATAAGCAAATCTAAACACAATTTAAACCTGTATTTTTTAATATTTATTAAATTCTTACTTACGAAACATACTATTGCACTTTTAAGTTTCAACAATCATAGAATGCCAAATTAATATGACAACTTAAAAAGAAATGTAGTGGTTTAACTATATTTAATTATATTCTAAATAATGTATACCTATATAAACATTATTTTAAATATAATTATTAATATAGCTGAATCTTATCTCTATGATCTCCGAATAATCCTTTGGAAAGAAAGAAAAAATTGGGAAGTAGTTTTGGAGTCGATAATTACTGTCTGGATGGTTAGAGAGTTACGCCGAATGAATAGAGGTAATAACAAAATACTTTTTTTATCAATAAAATTAATTCGATTAAACTAACCTCACCTAACCGGTCAGTAGAAAAACCGAATGCAAGTCAACGTTCCATTTTTGCGTAGAAGTAATTATTTTCAGATATCATAGATATAAGATGTAGATGTCAAAAATAGCACTAACAGTTTGTGTAAACCAGTGTTAATTTTTTTGGTTATGTAGTTTTCATCCTATGGCCGCGGAAACTTCAAAGTGCAATGACGAGTAAGATGTTACTGTTGATTTGTAAGTAAAATGTTAAAATAAACATCTTAAAACAGTATTCGAGTTTAAATTGTGCTTAGATTTGTTAATGGTACTTCTGTTAATTAACGAGAGAATTACAAGTAACATTAAGGTGTTTTATTATAACCCAAAAAGTTAACAGTTTTTACTTTTGATAACTCAAAAGTGGTCCAATTTCGACCATTCATATGGGGCTTCAAATGATTTGTCTTTACTCACCGGATATCAATTGAATGAAATGAATTTTATTTTGTTTCCAAATGAAACATTCACAAGCTTTTTTCGAAAAGTCAACAGAAAAACTACTACCGGTTCAACCCTAACCCGCCGAGAAGAACCGGCGTAAGAAACTCGCACGGGGCCATCTTTTAGCAAAAAGAAGGAAAATTTTTCTTTTGAAAGAAATATATATTTTACATTGTAAACTTAAATATATGTTAAATATTAAAAAAAAAATAGTCAAAAGTACACAAGTACAAAGAGGCAGCCTTGCAGGGGAGCATCTTATTCTAAATGTGTGCAATCGTTAACAAAATCATTTACTTTATAGTAAGCTTTAGCAAACAAACGTTCTTTGACTACTTTTTTTAATTTATTGATATAAAGGTTTTGAACGTTTTCTGGGATCCTATTGTATAGGCATTGGCATATACATTGGCCCTTAAAAGATTTACATACTTTGCTATGTCTTATCACTGGTACATCTAGCTTATGCTTATTTTCACTTTTATTCTTGAAATTGCTTAACTTTTTTCTAACGTATAATAAATTATCCTAAATATACTGAGAAGCTACGATCTAAGAGAATTTAAAGGATTTTTAGTTTCCTACGTTTTACTAAACTGTACTTATTTGCCTACGTTAGTTTCACATAGAAATGGCACTTTACCGAAACGGTAGTGGTGGTGGAGATTAAAAACATACCAGTTGTCTTTAAAGTCGGTTTACTGACGATAGTTGAACGTGACAACGTCAACAACAACAACGTCAACAACAACAACATCAACAACAACAATAATAATAATGACGTAAAGGCAATGCGAGGTTACGCTGGTATTTTGTAACGGTACTTGGTAACGATAACGGGTTACAGGTAACGCATGAGTCATGTTTTTTCGTGCGTGCAGCCGGCTCCATCGATTTATAAGACGTTATCACGTCAAAAACTTTGAAAACATCACAGGCTTATATTTCACTTTTTAGGGTTCCGTAATACTCAAAGATCCCTTATAGTTTCGCCCTGTTCGTCCGTCTGTCTGTCTGTCTGTCTGTCCGCGCCTCTAGCTTCTGTAATTATGAATATAAATAGATGAAATATTTTTACATTTTAGGGGTGGCTCTCCATATATGTGAAGTGGGATGAAATGTTTTTTTTCATTCTACCCTATTGTGTAGTATCGGATCGGATATCGTTGAAAAGGTCTTTTAAAATAAAGGCAAGGTATCATACATGTCTTTTTACAAACTCATCAATTTTCGAGTAATCAGCCTCCAAAGTGGTTTATAAGTTGGTCCCTCCTCCCCCCGGCATTTTTATTTTTAACCAACTTCCAATTCTCCATACTGATAGATCATGCTAATACTCTTAAGGAAAATTATTTTGAATGAAATCTGACACTAACTTTTGAAGTTATTTGAAAAAAAAACCTATTGCGCGTTGATAGTTAATGAACCCTCCTTAGACATGTCCTGATATGTTCTTGGTTAGGTTGGGTTATTTTATATTTCTTTACTGCTGGAACATTTAGTATCTAACAAGATTCCTTAGCGAACAAAAACTTGAGCTTGTCCTTATTTCCAGTACCTTACTTCCAATAATGAAGATTTTTAAGATTTTAAATGGGTATAATAATAATAACAGAGTACATAATTAATTGATTATTAATTATTACGCACTTTGTTAGATTTTATTATGCTATCAGCTACGCATATTAAATTAATTTTTAATATATACGAGTGTGTACCTTGCTCCAAATAAAATACTAACTATAAAACTGAACATTGAAGCATTTCATGAAGTAATAGCAATTTCTAAAAGTGAAAATATAAATATAATTATATAATTTTGATATAATTAGATTGTGTTTTCATTTATTCAGATTCTTATTTTAAATACTTACAACTTCAAATAAGAATTTATTTTCCGGATTATCCGGATAATTCGGATTTTTGAATTTAGATTTTTGTGAGAAAATAATCCAAAAATCCGGATCTGAAAAAAAAAACTATTTCCCTAGTCACAATAATAATATCAAAGCTCATTTTGCACCAATCACTACTATCATGATTCATTATTTACCATCGATCCCTATTGACAACACTCCCCGCTTGGATTTTTCCTAGTTCAAGCTGGATTTAGCATAGTGTAGTAATCATTTTATTCTTATTTCAGGTGCTGATGTACACGTTTTAGTAAAAATTGAGTTCTGTGGCGCAGAAGAGCGTCACAATAACAACCCGCGTCGCATGGGTCACATCAAAACAGATTCGAGTCTGATAATAAAATTCTTGATGGTAGGGGACCAAAATAAACCGATCACGCTCAAACTCAACAGCGTGGCGAGAGAATCTAGTCGATATTCTGCCAGAGACCCAAGATTAAGAAGTTAAAGACTACCTCAAACTAACACTGCCAGTATTAGATAAAATAATATTATAATGGAGCCTGTATCTTCTACAATGTTAAGGAATAGAGCGTTTGAGGAAAGAAAGAACCCAGATGCAGTCCCTACAGTCCATGAATCTCTACTTTTTGATACCACTTCTGGTATCGTAAAAGGTGAAGATGATACGACGTGTGTTGGCACTACGTTCCCTAGTCCTGAAATAGAAGTACCTAGTATTGATAATATCATAGGTAATGAATATGAAACAGCAGAAGAGGAAGATGATTTTGATGGTATTAATCACGCTTTAAGATTTAATCTTAGTGTTGATAAGCCCTTAGAGAAAATAGATGTGAAAGATTGCGAATCTGAAACACTAATAACTAATTCTGAGATGAAAAAAGTAACTATACCAGATGGTGGTTGGGGCTGGATGGTGGTCTTGTCATCTTTTATATTATCAATGATAGCAGATGGCATTAGTTTTTCATTTGGATTACTTTATATAGAATTTTTAGATGAATTTAAAGCCAGTAAATCCACAACAGCCTGGATCGGTAGCTTATTCATTGCTGTGCCACTTCTATCTGGTCCTGTTATGAGTGCTTTAGTAGACAGATATGGATGTCGCAGTATGACGATTCTAGGTGGCTTGATATCAACCCTTGGGTTTGTACTAGCCTCTGTTTCGAATACATTAGAGACGATGATGATTACGTTCGGAGTAATAGCAGGTTTAGGACTTGGGCTCGTTTATGTTACTGCCGTAGTGTCTATAGCTTATTGGTTTGAGAAGAAAAGAAATCTAGCTGTTGGATTAGGAGCATGTGGCACAGGAGTAGGTACGTTTGTTTATGCACCGATGACGCAATATTTTATAGATGAGTATGGATGGAGGGGTACCATTCTTCTCTTAGCAGGTACCTTGCTGAATATTTGTGTATGTGGATGCGTGATGAGGGATCCGGAATGGTGGATTCTAGAACAAAAGAGACAAAGATGTCTTAACGATAAATCGAATGTGAGATCAAGAAGCTCCAGTATAGTTTCATTAGATAACCCATACGTATTCGATTATGATTCCCCAACTCGCGGAAAAAGTATGAAACGTTTGATATTGAAAGGATTATCGCCAGAAAAAGTAATAAGGGACGAAGTAGATATTATACGTCGACACGAAAACTTGTTGTTAATAAGCAAAAATTATAAAAAGCAAAGATCGAGATCATTGATTGATATTTATGTACCTTTGGTGTCTAACAATCAGGTATGATAATAATAACGTTCTTAATTTGTTAAAATTATCAAGAACACGAGGGTTGATTAAAAAATAAAGTTGTGCTAACAATTTACAGGAAGTTAAAAATATTGCTTTAATGATTTTTTAACCATGACATTCTACTTTTTTCAGGTTGATATTGTTGATATCATTCCTTTTAGTCTGGAAGTAGAAGGGAAAGCGGCAGAAAAGAGAAACACACTAAGACTTCCTCAAGAAAAAGATGAGCTTCGTAACAATAATGTTTCAGTAGATTGTCCTAAAATACCAATAACCAGAACACAATCTGATTGTTGTGAACACAGAGAGGTTTCTAACGAACCTATTCCAGTCCCGACTTTAAAATCTAGAAGACTAAGAAAATCTATGTCGGAATCTAAAGACGTGCCTCTAATAAAACAGGACAGCAAAGAAAATAAAAGAGACTGGTTAAAAAAACAACTTTCGGTCAACCATCATTATTTAAGAGATTTAAAGATGCCTCTAAATTCGATAAGCCACAGAAATGCTATGTTAAACATAAAGAAGTATAAGCTAAAAGTCTCGTCCTGTCCGGATATTTTTAAAAATTCGATGATTACTTTTGACCTGGAAGAAGAGGTATACTTTAATTTTGGAATTGAAGTAATCGATAAGCTGTTGTAAACTCTTCAACAAATAACCCTAACTTTATTGTAGTTACCAAAAATTTTATACCTAATACATAAGTATAGTATTAACAATTTCTATGTTCATTTCAGAAATGGTACGACGACTTCGTGGATTGCCTCGGTAATATGTTCAACGTGTCTCTGCTCATGAAGCCCACATTTGATTTTCTTTGTTTGGGCACCATCATTATATTCATCTGGTTCATTGTGCCATACTTCTATTTGGCAGAGCACATGGTTCAACGAGGATATACAGAAGACGACGGCGCTGTAATGTTGAGTTTGATTGGCATCACTAATACGATTGGAATGGTGGGTAGACCTTTTCATTTCATGCAAGTATAATATTATAAATCAGTTTCAAGTAATATATATTTCTTATTTCAGCATATAACTAATCACAGACCACAATTCCTAGTCTATCTAGTATTTATTTCAAGTATTAAAGTAACTACTGCATATGAAGTTATACATTCTAATAATTACTTATTTAAATATGTTTTTTGTTATTCCGTTAATATAGTTTGATTTACTTTATGGGTTTAAATTTCAGGTAACCTTAGGTTGGGTAGGCGATTTCCCGAAAGTCTCAATAGGAACTTTATACGCAGTCTGTCTGATACTATGTGGGGCATCCGTAGCTGCGATTCCACCAGCAGTTTCTAATTATTGGATGCTAGCGTCCATTTCTGCCGCATTTGGGCTACTTTTTGCAGCGTCATTCACTTTTACCCCAAGTTTACTGGTGAAGCTCGTGTCTTTGGATGACTTTACTTCGGCCTATGGTTTAGTGCTCTTAGCTCAAGGAATTGGACACTTGATTGGACCACCATTATCAGGTATGTGAAAGATTTCGAAATATTGTTAGCATACGAGGTAGGAAAATAATCAAAAGATCCAAAGTTAGACAGAAATGTGCATAAAAACACCTTTGAATATTATTATTATTATTATTATTATTATTATTATTATTATTATTATTATTATTATTATTATAGTTTCATTCTCTTCATTCATGGCATTGTTTTTGTTTCGACATTGCCAGCCTATACCCTTGTTTTTGTATATAGAAATTGGGCTCCTATTTCCAATAGGGTTCATTATCTAAGATCAATTTCGTACAATCTTCTTATATATTTTTATAGGCTCTTTTTTTGTTTTAGGTTTGATCTACGACTTAACTTTATCATGGGAGCTATCTTTCTACTTAGCTGGTGGTTGGATTGTCATTGCTGGAGTGCTAATATTCTTCATACACCCGATACAAATTTATATGAAACGACGTGAGACGCGAAGCGAGTCAGACGACAGCATTGCATAAACTGTAAAGGAATATTTTCATTATTATTCTTTTGTAATTGAGACACGTAGCTAAGCTGTTCAAGTTAAAAAAGAACCCTATATTCACCGGCCGTCGGGTAAAATGCGATCAAATAACCATGGAAGGTTGGAAATGGAACCATGGAAACTATCTTTTAAACACCGATTTGCTGGAGAATAATAAGGCAGCTATTTTATAATGAGCAATATAAACGTACCTACTAAAATAATAATAAATATAATGAAATTCGTAAGTGCGGTATCACAAAATAAACTAAAAATTAATACTAATAAAAAATAAGACTTATCTACTAATATGACTAAGTATCTCTACAAAATATATCTACCTATAAATAGAAAAACTTCCCCAGGTCGTCCCCATCTGGCAGAGTACCTAGCAAACTGATAGTATCGCCTCGTTGGATAGCAATGGCTATCCGTTGTGCCACTACCTGGCACACTACCGGTTCTGGGGTCTCGGGTGGCTTCAGTAAGCTTTTTTGATATTTCTTTAAAAAGCTTATGTGCGCCCGGACCCTATACGGCTAATGTTTCCACCCCAAACGGTTCATATATTAGGTCTCCGCTAAGGCTCTCAAATTTGCGCCGTTTGAGGTTCCCTGCTTGCTTTGCAGCCGCGCCCAGATCGAGGTGCCTTGGACATGGGACGGAGCAAGAGTATCGACACAAGTAGCGTCCCATACAAGAGCCCGTCCCACACTCCAAGGAACCAGGGTCATTCCATCAGGTCTCTTGCCATCGTCGCGCGCCAGACCGGAGGGCTCCAGTATAGCTGGCACACCAGCGGTGACAAGAGCTTGACGAATGAGGTCATTCAGGCTGTGATGCCGGGAAATGCGTCAAGCGCGTCGTGAACAGCATAGCCCGTGGTGACCGTGGCTGTCTATGTTCGCGCCGCAAACACACTGATGAGGGATGACATGGGGGGCACCGAGACGCTGCCCTGCGTCTAATAGGGGAACCAAAGAGAAGAAATGAACTTTTTTCAATAACTGATATTTGAACCTGGATATAACGGCTTCTCTGTCCTAACAATTATCAGGATCATGGATTAATGTACAAAAATCGGAGAGTACCGTAGATGCATCGCTTCAATTCGCTTCCAATGGTCCCATCTTCCAAATACCAAACGTTGAATTTTAAATTTAGAAGTTCGATGGCCAGGTGTTTGGCAAGACTGGAAATTGCTGGACCTAAAGGGTCGCCTTGTTGGCAGTCAACTTCAGATGAGATGAGATGAGTGCGGTTGGTAATTTTTGTTATGGTAAACAATGGCGTGACGATTTAAATATAACAAAATTAAAACGCGAGTTTACGATTTTAGTACCTACTGTGCAATTTTTAGATTCCAAGTTAATATATTTTGTATTAAATATGATAAACTTTAGTAAGTAAGATATATTTACCTTGTTATGCACATTTTGTAATAGTCCTATCTACTACATAAATAAAATATTATCGAATGTTTTGTTTTTCTAAAGTGGTTTATAATTTGTTTTAGCTGTCAGTTCTTACATCCGTATCATTAGTTGTTTCCTCGAGATTTACTCCACCTACTAAGGCGGGTCAATAAGTCCGTGACTTTTTGAATTTCTAACCTCCTTACTGAAAAAGCAACACTACTCCTGTCAACAGGCATCTGTCAGTTGACTCCTATCAAAATTTGAACTTGCTGCGTCAGTTAGTTTGTGTTTTACAGCTATCTTTATCAGACTATCCAGTAACTTAAGGAAACAATGGAAAAAAGTGAATTTCGTGTGCTTATTAAGCATTATTTTTTGCGATAAAAAACCATTACCGAGACCAAGGCTAAGCTTGATAAATACTATGGGGACTCTGCACCATCGATTTCAATGGTAAAAAAGTGGTTTACTGAATTTCGTTGTGGCCTTACAAGCACTGAAGATGCCGAACGTCCTGGACGCCCAGTTGAGGTCTCTACACCCGAAACAATCGAAAAAATTCACGATATGGTGTTGGCCGACCGAAGATTGAAAGTGCAAGAGATTGTGGAAGCCATAGGCATCTCGCATGGCTCAGTGGTTTCAATTTTGAATGATCACTTGGGCATGAGAAAGCTTTCCGCAAGATGGGTGCCGCGTTTGCTCACAGTCGACCACAAACGCAATCGTGTAACAACTTCACAGGAAGGTTTGGCGTTGTTTAATCACAATATGGAGGAGTTTTTTAACCGTGGACGAAACATGGATCCATCACAATACACCAGAGACCAAACAACAGTCAAAACAGTGTGTTTCTAAGGGTGAATCGGCGCCAAAGAAGGCCAAGGTGGGTTTGTCAGCCAATAAAGTTATGGCGACTGTTTTTTGGGATGCACGTGGGATAATCCACATTGACTATCTTCAAAAGGGAAGAACAATTAATGGGGAATATTATGCCAACTTATTGGACCGCTTCAATGAGGATTTGAAAAAAAACCGACCTCATTTGGCCAAGAAAAAAGTTCTTTTTCACTAAGACAATGCAAGGGTGCACACATGTGCAGTTGCCATGGCAAAAATCCATGAATTGGGCTATGAATTGCTCCCACATCCACCCTATTCTCAAGATTTGGCTCCGAGTGACTACTTCTTGTTCCCAAACCTGAAAAAATGGCTCGGTGGAAAAAGATTTGACTCCAATGATGAAGTCATCTCGCAAACAAAGGCCTATTTTGAGGACCTCGACAAATCATATTTTTTGGAAGGGATAAAAAAATTGGAGAAGCGTTGGACAAAGTGTATAGAGTTCAAGGGGGACTACGTTGAAAAATAAAATGATTTATTTATCAAAAAATCCGTGTTTTATTCCAAAAGTCACGGACTTATTGACCCGCCCTCGTACATCCCCGAAAATTGTATCATTATTTCAACAAAATGTCCTCGACTTGAGGAATTTCTTTACGCGAGTAGAGGAATCAACTGTCAAACTTAAGGTAAGTACCTCAGGACATACCTTGAGGCTCTATCGAGCGTTTATTTCCGACATTTATGTCAATTCTATTTATAAGCAGAGTGGCATTATTTGAAGCAATACTTATTTAACCCTAGACAGATAGTTATTTTTAGTACTGAAAAGATAAACATGCGCCTGAGAGGCGCTCGATTTTAATAACTGATTTTTTTACACATTAAATTATCGATTCCTTTTTTTTATTACTGTAATAAAATGATCCATTATTGACGAGTAAATAAAACAAAAATATATGTTATTATGTTTTAATATTATAAAGAAAATTGGAGTTCTCCAAACCCTTAGAAAAACTTTTAGAAACATTAGAGTTATTTGTATTAGGACCTACATTTAGGGTTAAAGCATCATTCTGCCAAATTCGGATTTGGCCGAGTTTTAATCGTAATATTATCAATGTTGACATAAAGAAAATATATTTATTTCTATGATTATATATGACGTCATACTTCCACTCGACTCGGTTTACTGGAGGAGCTAACAGCGGAGGTAGAAATTACGTTTAAAAGAATACCAAATTCGAGGAACTTTCTAAGGATACCTCATTTGAGGTTGAGTCGAGGCGGATCTGAGGAAACAACTAATGATACGGGTGTTAGAGTTTACAAAATCAATGTAACTTTTATGAAGTCAACACCAAACGTTTAATTCTCCGGTATTTTATTACAATGTTTTCTGTATGTAATATAAAATATTCCATTGACGTGCGTGCCATGGATTTGCGATTATACAGCCTCCACGCAAATAAAGTTATCTAAATGATAAGTGATAGCGACATTCATTTTACAGACAGGCAAATGAATGAACGTTTTAATTGTTACAAATTTAAATAAATAAAAAAAGAACAAAAATGCGGCGCGGCGCGGGACGCGACTGGTATCTCGCGTCCTAAACTACAATAAAATACTAAATAAAAACATTGTACAGACGTACTCTTGTGTTCCTGCGCTGCGGACGCAAATATTGTTTTTGTGCTAAAACCGGTAGAAAGTGATTAAAAAAACTGTTTTGTGAGTTATAATTTCAAGGTACGTATTGTCTGGCTCTTTATTTGTTTGTCCGTGTTTGAAATTCGTGAACGTTCGATGTTTCCAAGAAAGGCTTATGGTTCGATGTACGGTACACAATTCTAATTCCAGAAGGTTCTACGGATTGTTTTGTTGCACTTCTGAGTAGACGTTTTATGTTACCAACGTTTGCATTGATTATCTAGTACGTATGTATATTATTATAAATAAAATCGTAGGTAGGTATAGGTATTATTTTTTTATTAATTTGTTGATTAGGTACCATATTAATAAAAAATATTAAGAGTCGTGAAACGCAATGCCATAAAGAAATTCACCCTTCCAAGACATTAACTTTTGACTCGATGTTCGTCGCTTACATTTCATTGACAAATTATTACTAATTAGCTAATTTCTATGTTAGTTTTTCTGTTTTTCCCTGGATCAATGTAATATCAAGTGAGAAGATTATTTATAAGGGTCAGGTTAGATTGTTACTGTCTGATGATGATGCAGTGATGGGGTCAATGACAGATTTTTAGATTAACCTCAGACTCGGCAACTTCATTCCGCCCATTCTTAAAGAAGCCATAACGTACGTACGAGAGCTATATAAAAACATAATGCTCAAAATAATTCATAAAATATACAGTCATGTGTACAATTTCCAAATAAATATTTTAAAGGACACATTGTGTCACTTGTTTGTTTATCTCTATATAAAAAAGATGATAATAAAACCTTAATAAGTCAATGTGTTAAGCAGAAAAGATATAATTCATATTCAGATAGAACGAAAACCACTATGAATACGCTATTAGAAGACAACAGCTGACCACTGACAAGGGTCAGGCGCAGGGGTTTGGACTCAGGGGATAAGTAGACAAAGGGTGCGATTTGGGACCATTGTATTCCAATTTGGTTTTAAAAATATTTCTTATCTCTTAGAACTTTAAAAGTGCTTAGATTTATTAGCAATTAGTTTTATAAAGCAAACGACAACTCTGTTACGAAAAGATAAGGTTATCTTAAAATAAGTGCATATTTTGATAAAATATTGTGTTAAATATGTTAAAGGACTTTTCAGATTTAAAAACATTGTGACATAATATTACTATTATTATTTAGGAAAGAACTGTACAAAATTATGTTTTGAATTCTGATAGATTGTAGAACGAAAATCCTGAAATCCCACAAATACGCAAATATGATGAATGCCAAAGGCATCATCAGTCATCTTGAATGATAATAATTTGCAATTGCATATCGAAAGTTTTTTTTTGTAAATAACCTAATCTTTTGCCATGGCTATGCAAATCATCTGGCAAAAATTCATCTACTACCGGTGGTTTGCAGCACGTGACAATAAAAACGATAATAGGGGCTATAATACTTAAATGACAAATAAATTAGTGACCTCTTTAACTAATGACGAAAAAAATTAAAAAGAGGCGCAACTCGTTAACTGAACACCTTTTGGTGTTTTTTTTATTGAATTAATTTAAAATGCGAACGCTCTAAGAAGAGACGCGATGATGGAACCCCTTTCGCGGCTAAGTTATAATATTTAAGTATCATACATACATATTTTCATACAATGAATCTTGAAAGTTTGGTAGTCGATTCGCATCATATAATAATGAAAACTTACCTATTTAGGCTGGGACTATATGATCCGGAATTCGGCGGGCTGGTGAAAATTCAGAGCACTGTAAATAGAACTCTGCGCTAATATAATATCAGAGTTGAAAATAGAACACACAAGTGTCGAGTCAAATGTCAATTTCATATATGACAGCTCGACACTTCGACCTTCAGCTCTATTGTATTAGCGCAGAGTTCTATTTTCAGTGCTCTGAATTTTCCCCGCCCCACCGGATTCCGGATCATATAGTCCCAGCCTTACTCAATTTTCCGGTTTAAAAAAAAAGAAATAATTCTGTCTGTAAGAAGTGTTGCTAAGTGAAACATCATGTTGTACAAAATTCATTTCTCGTTCACATCTAGTAAGGTTAACTCGCACACTTCCTACTTCCGTTTATGGTAATAACGTGCTACCGACTACCGTACGTCAACTGGTTCCTTAACCACCATGTTGGTGTCGTCCAGTCCACCACGTCCAGTTGACTCTACAATATCTATAGTCTAGACAGACAGACATAATATTATTATAGTTTCACTTTAAAATCAACTTTTGTATAGTTCTTCAACAACATTTTAATATATCCGTTACGAGCACTCAGTATATTCAAGCGGATAACAGCCTCCGTGGTCCATTGGTTTAGAGCTTGTTCTCGACTCGGTGGTCGTGGGTTCGAATCCCGCATTGGAACAACAAAAAATGTTGTTCCCAAGTTTGGCTAGGACAATGCCGGCTGATCGCCTGATTGTCTGACAAGAAAGATGATCTATGCGTCGGATGGGCCTGTAAAAAGTCGGACCTGCGCGTGATCTCTCGCCAGTCGTGTCGCCTCGGTCGTCAGTCTGTCGGTCTGTTTAGCGCATACGCTGCGTAAAATATTGATGATAGGACAAAATAATGTTTTACAACATTATAGAACTTCTAATATCTACAAGAAAAGTCCGCGACTGCATCTCGACAGCCAACTTCTATAGTTATGGCAGACTTCTAAAATTTAATTTAATCACTGGGATCATTTTTTTTATTTCTTAAGTAATACGGTATTATCAAAATAAATAGCTTACATGAGAAGAGTATTGTTTTAGAAATTAAATAGGTACTTACTCTTTATTTCATCGAAATCGGACATTTACTTAGTGGCCCCATACACGGTCCGGTTTTCCTTCAGTTCGGCCTGAACGGATGCAAAGTCGTATCATCTGTGTGCAATTTCAAGATCGCATCAGTCGGCCGTATGGATTTTTTTCAGTCTTGCCAACTCTGTTATTGCGAAACTACTAAACTCGCGTCGATTTCTACTAGAAACTACTAAAAGAGTACCGATAACTATAAAAAAGCTACTAAACTTAGGAGTTCCTAAAAGTTTTTTTAGGGATTTTGTGTTTACAAACATACATACATTTTCAGTTTTAATATTTAACCGTTAAATTAAAAAAAAAATAGTAGGAAATATTATGTAAATAGAAATTAAATCGGTAGTTTTAAGCGACTTACGGAAGCGTGCTATTATGATAAGGTGTCATAATAGCACATAGAAGCAGGCCACTTTGCATATTATGATTACTGTCTAGCTATTTTCTACAAAACCACTACTAACAACTAAATTCCTACTAAGGAGGTAATAAAATACTAAATTTAGTAGTAAAACTTTGTAAAACAACTAAGTTGGCTGTTGCCAACTATTATTTCTGACCTGTACGGATGGACTGAACGGCAATAAAATTGGACTGAACGGTAATAAAATTCGAGTGTAAAATAAAATCGGTCAAGTGCGAGTCGGCAAGAGGGGTTCCGTACAAAACGGAAAAAATCACGTTTGCTGTATGTGAGCCTCTAATTTTTATTTTATTCTTATAATTTGTTGTTATAACGGCAATAGAAATACCTACACCATACATGTGTGAAAATTTGAACTGTCGAGCTATCACGGTATAAGAAGGTTAAGATACAGCCTGGCGACAAACGGACGAACAGCAAAGTCTCAGTAATAGGGTCCCGTTTTTACCCTTTGGGTACGGAACCCTAAAAAGGGCACGTGGTCTAAAGAAATTAAAAAAAAAATCTAAAAGAAAAAAATAAAGTTCATTGAAGTATTTAAAACTTTAGAGCCACTATGGTTGATAAAATCTAAAGACTATTACAATAAAACAAAGAGAAATGATTTCTATAACATATTACTGGAAAAATGTATGACACAATAATTCGGTTTCGTCGATAACATGATTACAATTGCAGCAAAATACAATTAATAAATAAAATAATATCCTAAACTGATCAAGAGCATGTCACGACATGTCTATAATATTATAATATAAGTTTTATTATATTTTCTGATTGTTTTAAACACTTACGGATTGTGTCGCGGTGCACTTTTCTTTTTCCCGACGATTCGGCTACTTTCCAGCAGCCGTGGTCCTCCCGTGACCACCCGTGACCAAAGTAGCCGAAACGTCGGGAAAAAGAAAGGTGCACCGCGACACAATCCGTAAGTGTTTAAAACAATGAACAATATTCGCGTAAACCTAAGAAATCAATATATATTTTCTGATTTTTTAATTATCAATTTAAAGTATTGCCCGTATTAAGATAATCCTTAATACAAGTTTAATATAAATAAAGTTCACAAATTGTGCTTAGATGGTTTAAAATGAAATATAAGTTATATTTTTACATCTCTCGATATTAAGAAAAACAAATACAATATTTCCAATTTTAAGAGTACACACTCCACAACTTTAAAGTTTTGTTTGTGTGCGTGTCGGTTTGTAATGCTTACATCTATCTGTTGCTTGATTCACTTTGTACGATGCGTTTGTTTGAAGACTATCTAGGCGTTATTAATCTAAGGGCCGAACTGACGTCAGTTCGGTCGGATGCGATTTTCTCCGTGTGTGTGCTCGAATCCGTTCAGGCCGAACTGACGTCAGTTCTAGGTA
This sequence comes from Phengaris arion, assembly GCA_963565745.1. Taxonomy (NCBI): domain Eukaryota; kingdom Metazoa; phylum Arthropoda; class Insecta; order Lepidoptera; family Lycaenidae; genus Phengaris; species Phengaris arion. The sequence continues at coordinate 2,906,514 of OY751443.1, forward strand.
CTTAAACGATCGGCCTCTCGTCTGTGGAGGCCTTTAGAGTTTGAAATGTATGCTCATGAGTCGTGAGTCTCGTAACTATGCCTACGAATTTTATTACCTTATTAAAATATGTATTTTATATTTATAGTATACGATGTCATTAATAATTCCATGGTATTGTTAATTAAGGCATACTAATTGAAGCCGATAAAACGTCTATTTTTAGCTTCTATATGATGGACATCAATTGAGCAAATGTACTCATAATATTTGTACGCATTGTATCAATTGATTTAAATACTCATCAATTAGAACTTTCTAGAGGAAGAAACTAAAAGTCGAACCGAGTATGTGCAAAACTCGAAAATCGGCTGATATTGATGATGATATAAGAGATTAGTGTAATTATATAAATAATATAGATCGATATATACATAAGAATATACGAGATACTCATAATGACAGTTCAAACGTTGTCTAATAACGTAGGGTCAACATAGAGTCGTTGACCACGTAACATTAATAATAATAATCATAATATTATTTTAACCGATGTGGGTTGGCATTAATTAACATATTTTGTTATTTTTGCAAACATTTTGGCGTAAAAGATTACATGCTCTTTTTAGGGTTACGTAATATACAAGGAACCCTTATGCTCTGTCCGTCTGTCTGTCTGTTTACTAACTGTACTTGGTCGGTTTCTTCGAAACGTTTTCGAGTTTGAAATTGATATACTTAAATAGACATTTATATTGTCACAAATTCAAATTGAAATATGATACATTGATAAATTGAAATGTTATCATACAAATTGAAATGTTATTTTCCACGAAAATTTATAGGTACGTTGTTGCGTCTTGAAATCAAGTTTCATTATTACTTGGAATATCATCTGTACTAATAAATTAAAAAGAACCTTGACTTTTTTGTTGACTGTTTTTATTTTCATAAAATACGTGTTTTTGTGTTGACTGTTTTTATTTTTATTACTACTTTACAGTGATGGTGAATGTAAAAAACCCGAATTTATAATGGAGTTAATGGAATTCGGTACTTCGCCTCTGTAATTTTTAGCTTAGTCCGAATTATAAGCAAAACGTGAATTTATTGTGTGGACGAGTCCACCGGAATAAATTCACGTTTTGCTTTTTAGGGGTCGAAATGGCGACATCCCTTTTCATGGTAAGCTTTAGTTCTTTCGCGGTAAAAAACTGTATTGCAGTTGTGTAAAATTTAAACAATAACCACAATAGTAGTTACATCTTATACTTTTACGATACAATCTTGTATATCTATTATCTATACCCTTATTTCTTAACCTGTGGTCCGCGTACCCCTAGGGGGCAACAAGCAAGCAAGCAAGTATACATATGGGGGTCCGCAATCTCATATCCATATGGACCATTTAAACAAAATAAACAAATTGCACCAAGGCACGTAATCGCTACGCTTAATTAAGACGGCGAACTTGCGCCAGCGGGCGGTGTCCGAGACTGACTGAAGTGAAGAGTGAGTGAAGTAAATGGTCCGAAAATTTTTGTTTCTTTTTACTAAGCGGTCCTTGAAATTGTGCTTTTCTAGGGGTCCGTGGACAGAAAAAGGTTAAGAAACGCTGTCTATACTCATATTATAAAGAGCAAAAGTGTGTTTGTTTGTTTGCATTGAATAGGCTCCGAAACTACTAGACCGATTTTGATGAAATTTGGCACATATAAGCCACGGGGAAGGACATAGGCTACTTTTTATCGCAGCAAAATGTACGGTCCCCGTGGTACTTGCTTTTGCGCGCACGAAGTCGCTGGCAACATTTAGTTATATTTAATCGGTTTCTCGAAAACAGATGCATGTATTACCATGAAATTTTGTATGCAGGGAGTTTTGGGGGAGAAAATTCGATCTAGCTAGGTCTTATTCCTGGGAATATGCGCATTTTAAAGCTAAGTATATGTTTTTCTTTCATAATTTCGACTTGATTATGGCAGTTTGGTATGCGTATGTATAATTTTTGGTTTGTTTGAAAATTCGGAATGTGGGAATCCCGGTCAGATAAATATATTTGTGATTCTTTAAATTTTTAAAATTTATCAGAACTCCCGGGTACTAACAGTTTATGAAAAATAATGGAATTATTAGTATAAGAATTATTATTGTACGTCTGGATTCTGGAACGAATAACGAATCCTACTTCGAGAGAGCTACAAACGTAGAGCTTATATTGCCAAATGACGTCAAAACGCTGTCTCCACTCTTCAGTCCTTATTACTCATAATACGTTTCTGGAATCTAGCTTCATATTGACGTTGATTTGGGTGCCAAAGTGACCATTCGCTGTTTTTCCACTAAGAGGGTTTTCACATTAAGAGATTCGATATCGCTTATCGCGCCAATAATATTGTAGGTCATTACATATGAAATTGGCGTTTTGTTAAGGAGGAACATAAAGACGATTTTTTTAAACATAATATATTTATTTACTTAAAGTATATAGGTACCATTGCTATCTATGCACTGTTGCCATCTCATAGGTAGTTCATTGATTCCTTTAATAAAAAAACCATTCGGACAGGAATCAATAAAATCTTTGAAGGCGCTTTGGACTGCCCCATCGGATTTGAATTTTTTCCCTTGCAAGAAGTTATCCAAATTTGGAAAAACAAAATGGTAATCTGTTCGAGCAAGGTCCGGGGAGTACGGTGGCTGTCTAAGAAGACATTCTAATTGAAGCTCTTCTAATTTGGTAGCCGTCTGTTGTGCAGTGTGTGGTCTAGCGTTGTCCTGAAGCAGCAGTGGCCTAGAGCGAATGACCAACCTCGGTTGCTTAGCAGCTAGCTTTTCCATGATTTGCGGTTGCTGGCAATAGACATCTGCCGTAATCTTCTGGCCAGATTTAAGAAAGCTGTAGTGAACGACACCGGCACTAGTCCACCAAACGCTCACAAGTAACTTTTTTTGAGTCAATTTTCGTTTGGGGCAGTCTTTGGCTGGTTCGCCAGGGTTCAGCCATTGCGATGAGCGTTTCCGATTATCGTACAGGATCCACTTTTCATCACAGGTAATGATTAGATTTAACATCCCTTCATTATTGTGCTGGTTGAATAATGTAGCAGGCGACGCGCGTTTATCGGTTTGCTGCACTCAATTCATGAGGTACCTTTCAAGCCTTTTCACCTTCCGAATTTGCTTCAAGTGGATAAAACAGTTTTATCAATAACACCACAGCTTGCAGCTAACTCGGACGTGGCTTGCGATGGATCCGCTTCCATAATAGCCTTCAATTCTTCATTATCAACTTTGGTCTCCTGCCGTCCACGGGGCTTGTTCTGCAGTTCGAAATTTCCAGAACGAAAACGTTAGAACCAAAAACTCACTGTGTTTTCTTTTGCGACACTGCACCGCCGCCATACACATCATTAATCCGTCGAGCCATTTCTGCAGCACTGGTGCCACGGTGGACCGTGGAACTCGTACTCGAAAAAAATACGATATATCAAGTTTTTCATTTTGTAAACAGAGTGACGCAAAGAAAAAACCAAAAGAGGAAAAAACAAATGAATTACGGTTTTCGAAACACAAATTATGCATGAGTAAATGCGGTATACATTTGAAATTGGAATTCCTAACCAAAGAAGATATATTATTTGAGATCAAAGTGGACAGTACGACAAAACGCCAATTTCATATGTAAGGACCTAATAATTACCAGACACGAGAAAGACAATTATTATATTTGTACGGTCTACACGCTTAGCATAACAAATGGTTTCTTTATACGGGACATGAGTGTGGAGTCAAATGTCAATTTCAAATATGACAGCTCGACACTCGACACTTCTATTTTCAACTCTATTGTATTAGCACAGAGTTCTATTTTCATTGCTTTGAATTTTCACCGGCGTTCCGGATTCCGGAGCATATAGTCCCAGCCGTAATGTTATTAGTTGTAGTATCAGCAGACAGCTATACTGTGTGTATCTGTACTGTATCTGTACATCTATTCTAATATATTATAAAGAGGAAAAATATGTTTGTTACATGTTTGTTTGTTTGTTTGCACTGAATAGGCTTAAAACTGCTGGACCGATTTTGATGAAATTTGGCACAGGTATAGAGTAGACCACGGGGAAGAACATAGGCTACTTTTTATCGCGGATAAATGAACGGTTCCCGCGAGATTTCCTTTTGCGCACAAAGTCGGGGGCAACATCTAGTAAGTGTGTCGAGAAAATATGTTATTTTCGTGTAGTGACATGTAACTATGTGTAATGGGTTCATCTGTTGTTTTCAGTTGAAGGTCACATAAAGGAGTGGCTTAACGAGCTATAAACGAAAGCTCGGAAGTCGTAAACAAGACGATTATTTATATGGCGCCTGTACAGGGGAAATTAGAGTGGGCGCGGTGGGAAATATCCGAAAATATGATCTGTAGAGAAAAAATCTGATAGAACTCAAACTGCAAAACGTGAGTTTTGCAGTTTGCAGAAAACTGTAAACTCCGATTGACTTGGTATGTCAAATGTAAATAGGTATCTAATATAGAAACACGAAAGCGTCTCATAATGACCTCTGAAAAACTAAGATTTATAACTGACTCAAAAAACGTCAAAGATTTTAGAGTCAATCCTGACTCCTGATCACAAATTTATGTCTACTGCGATGTCGACGTCCACGACGTCACGTCGCGTCGTCAACCAACGTGAAGCGGTGCAGTGCCGGCAATGCGGTGCGCGGTGTCGAGGCACGCCCGCGCCGCACGGTGCGTTGACATAACGTGCTTCACGCGGTCGCCGTAACAACGCACGTAACGGTGACGATGACGACGACGACGACGTAGTCAATGTGATGAACTTTGAAGCAAAACTGTAACGGCAGATAACTTTCTTATTTCGGGAGTTATAGATGCCTAACTTGTAAAATACGCTTACTTGGAAAACTTCTGACATAACCGCCTCTTTTTTGCAAGTCGTTTAAAAACTAACGAAGTAATAATTATCTAAACATTAAAAATTAAAAAGTAAAATATCAAAAATAAAACCATAAATGGGTGACTACGGAAACCTACTCTATGCGTGGCCTGACAAGCACTTGGTCGGTTTCCCCAATATTATGCTCTTTGATGTAGACACCTAAGATCTGTTGGCATTGGATTGTAATAGCTGATTCCGCTAATTTCAGCTCCGACCTGTTTCTACCTGCTAGCTGATGAGGATGTGTGTCATTATGATCTGGATTCTGGTGTGAACCAGCTAAAACCGCTTTCCTCCTTGACACGGTTGTTTTAAGGCTAAAATTCAGAGCTTTGAAAATAGATAGCAATATGGAAAATCGAACACACAAATGTCGAGTCAAATGTCAATGTCATATCATATATGACAGCTCGATATTGGACACTTCGATTTTCAAATCTATTGCATAAGCGCAAAGTTCTATTTTCAGTGCACTAAATTTTCCCGGGACCAACGGATTTCGGATCATAATAGTGCCAACTTCCAGCCTAAGACCGACGACGTAAAATTGATACAGCCATAAATACACAACCTGCATTACCCCACACTTTTACTCAAATCCAAAAAAATGACTAACCCACACCCATTAATGAAGGGTAGCCTTTTAATTGTTTATTTTATGCTCACTGCTCACGATTCTCGTGCAAAATGCTATTTTTGTTACTGATACAGTCGCTGAATAATCTGTATTGTAGGTACCTGTGTTATAACAGTTCCATTAGGTAGACATAATCACATAACAATAGGCTACTTGACTCATATCTAATTTCATTCAACATTGGAGGAGTATTTTCCTTTAGTACTTGGCTTAGGAAAACATATTCTAGCGATATCATAAATTAATAACTTAAGATTGATAAATAAAGTTGATTTAAAAATATATATTTTTGATTTTAATTTCTACAGATGAAGACACCTCGAAGTAACTTCCGGCAAGGATGTGACGACACAAACACAATAAACACATATTATGTAGTAGTAAATATAATAGTAAAACGTAACGTTTCTGTAAATAAATAGTTCATGATCATCATCTTAAAAAGTTATTTATGTCAAAACGTCAAACGGAATGTCACACCGACATTTTACTACTACGGACTATAGCACAGATTACAAACAGTACTAGTATGACGTCACAGCACAGATAATCAGCTATCAACCAACATGGCGAATAGTGTTTTCGGCGGTATTTAAAATGTGTATTTTTAAAATAATTTTTTTAGAGGTTTTTAGGTTGTTATATTATTAAATGTATATAAAAAATGTTATATTATTTTTTTGCGTGTAATAAAACAATTATGAAGCGTTTAGGACTTAAATCAAAACAAAGTCAAGTAGCCTATTGCTTTGTCGTTCGGAGCATCCGAGGGCATTTTCGTCTTTAAAAATAAGGAATAATTACAAGAATAAATAACTCTACCGTAATATGGAACCTATACACCTATGAAATTGCCGTTTTGTATGAAAAAATTTGAACGAATTTTTGTCATGTATTTTTTATTTGTATTAATCGAAGTAATCACCCATGCAATCAATGCATCTTTGCCAACGCAGTGGCAGTTTATTGATGCCCTTAAAGAAATCAGCTGATCGGGAGGCAACAAATACTTCAAAGGCATTTTGTACTGCCTCTTGGGTATTGAATTGTTTTCCCACCAAGAAGTTATCTAAATTCTGGAAAAAGTAGTAGTCTGTAGGCGCAAGGTCTAGTGAGTGGCGGATGACGGAGAGATTTCAACCCTAGTTCTTGCAACTTGGAGACCGTCTGCTGTGCAGTATGAGGTTGCGCGTTGTCGTGTAGGAGCAGCGGAGACGAGCGATTGACCAATGCTGGTTGGAGATGTGCCAGCTTCTCCATCATTGTGTTCAGTTCTTCACAGTACACATCTGCAGTAATGCTCACCCCGTTTGGTAAGAAGCTGTGATGAATCACACCGGCGCTAGACCACCAAACAGTGACCATCACTTTTCTAGGGGTAAGTTTTCGTTTAGGGCATTGTTTAGGTGCTGAACCAGGATCCAACCAACTTGCTGAGCGCTTGTGGTTATCAAACAGAATCCATTTTTCATCGCAGGTAACAATGCGGTTCAAAATTCCTTCATTTGTGTGTCTGTTGAGCAGTGCGAGGCACGTCTCGACGCGTACTTCGCGCTGGCGATCATTGAGTTCGTGGGTCACCCATTTGTCAAGCTTTTTTACCTTGCCAATTTGACGCAAATGGACCAATATAGTTTTGACGCTAACGTCGAAATCTGCTGCTAATTCAGCCGTAGATTGTGTATCATCAGCTTCCACAATCGCCTATAATACATCATTGTCGACCAAAGTCTTCGGACGACCGCGCGGTTCATTTTTCAGGTCGAAATTTCCAAAACGGAAGCGAGAAAACCATTAACAGGTGGTGCGTTGGTTTGTAGTGTTAGCTCCGTAAACGTCGTTGATGTTGCGTGCCGCTTGTGCCGCGTTGCTGCCACGTATACTCATACTGCCGGTACTCATATTCCATAATTATTACTCGAATTTTTAACGTATCCATGATGACGAAAAAGATTGAAATGCGATGAAAATGTAACACTAATCAATAAACAAATAACTAAATTTGGAAAAAGAAAATGTTTTTAAAATAAAATTAATTTGAAATTAGAATTCTTAGCCAAACAAAATTTATTTTGCGGCAATTTCATAGGCAAAGACCTATTAATAAAAATTGAATACTTCAATCACATGAATTGATATAACGTGATAAATAAAATAATTGATTGATTTCTAACATGCTTAGCAGGACTACGATATAATATGATAGATTGTACCTACTTTTGAATATTCTAATAGATACTTTGTTTTTCGCATAATATTATATCAGCTCCAATATTTTTTATTTCAGCTAAAGTATATTAGTGACTTGTAGAGGTCGAAATTCGATCATAATTCATATTTTAATTATTAAGTTTCAACTTTTTATTGTTATTTTATCTCTTATATACGAAATAAAAATTTATATGTGATTGTTATCTATGGAATTTGATATTGACAATTGTGTGAAACCAAAACCAACTGTTATTATAAAAACGCATAGTAGTGTGAGTAAGGTTGTCTAAATTTATTTTTATTATTTTATGTATTGCAAAGCATTATTTAAAATAAATTGCTTTTTGCACACCTTCCTTCACATAAACATTAACTTTGCCAAATTTCATACTCCTTCATTAGCATAATTCTCCTAATACTGTACCTACTCAAAGTTTTTACTTCACTCTTATAATATAATGCATATATTATGATGATGTACTTTCGCCAAAAAGTTATTTTGTGCATACAGTAAAACACACACAAATAGCTCTATGTAGGTATTACTCTACAGACTATAGAATAATACATAGTCATTATCAAAATATTATAGTTTCAAATCTACAAAGGTCCTTTGATTTTGTAACCCTGCACTGTGCATACGACAGTTTGAATGTTTTGCTCAGATTATTAAAGGTGTTTTTGTGTTCTTCTAACCGTGCAACATGAGGTAAACAAAACACTGATATTTTTGGTATTGTACCTACTTTTGAAGATTCTTTTTCCATAATATTATATCAGCTCCAATATCTTTTATTTCAGCTAAAGTATATTAGTGACTTTTAGAGGTTGAAATTCGATCATAATTCATATTTTAATTATTAAGTTTCAACTTTTTATTGTTATTTTATCTCTCAGATACGAAATAAAAATATATGTGATTGTTATCTATGGAATTTGATATTGACAATTGTGTGAAACCAAAACCAACTGTTATTATAAAAACGCATAGTAGTGTGAGTAAGGTTGTCTAAATTTATTTTTATTATTTTATGTGTTGCAAAGCATTATTTAAAATAAATTGCTTTTTGCACACCTTCCTTCACATAAACATTAACTTTGCCAAATTTCATACTCCTCCATTAGCATAATTCTCCTAATACTGTACCTACTCAAAGTTTTTACTTCACTCTTATAATATAATGCATATATTATGATGATGTGCTTTCGCCAAAAAGTTATTTTGTGCATACAGTAAAACACACACAAATAGCTCTATGTAGGTATTACTCTACAGACTATAGAATAATACATAGTCATTATCAAAATATTATAGTTTCAAATCTACAAAGGTCCTTTGATTTTGTAACGCTGCACTGTGCATACGACAGTTTGAATGTTTTGCTCAGATTATTAAAGGTGTTTTTGTGTTCTTCTAACCGTGCAACATCAGGTAAACAAAACACTGATATTTTTGGTATTGTACCTACTTTTGAAGATTCTTTTTCCATAATATTATATCAGCTCCAATATCTTTTATTTCAGCTAAAGTATATTAGTGACTTTTAGAGGTTGAAATTCGATCATAATTCATATTTTAATTATTAAGTTTCAACTTTTTATTGTTATTTTATCTCTCAGATACGAAATAAAAATATATGTGATTGTTATCTATGGAATTTGATATTGACAATTGTGTGAAACCAAAACCAACTGTTATTATAAAAACGCATAGTAGTGTGAGTAAGGTTGTCTAAATTTATTTTTATTATTTTATGTGTTGCAAAGCATTATTTAAAATAAATTGCTTTTTGCACACCTTCCTTCACATAAACATTAACTTTGCCAAATTTCATACTCCTCCATTAGCATAATTCTCCTAATACTGTACTCAAAGTTTTTACTTCTCTCTTATAATATAATGCATAATATATGATGATGTGCTTTCGCCAAAAAGTTATTTTGTGCATACAGTAAAACACACACAAATAGCTCTATGTATTACTTTACAGGCTATAGAATCTACAAAGGTCCTTTGATTTTGTAACGCTGCACTGCGCATACGACAGTTTGAATGTTTTGCTCAGTTTATAAAAAAGGTGTTTTTGTGTTCTTCTAACCGTGCCACATAGGTAAACAAAACACTGATATTTTTGGTAGACGATGATTTTATGCAGCTGTGTGATGAGTAACGGTGACACTCTATCACGAATGGATCGGATTCCAGTCTCGAGGCCGTTTCAACATAAATCTGTAAAATCTGTGCGTCTGCGAATCCTGGATAACCGCCAATGTCGCATCAGTTTACTGAATACACCAGAATAGAAATTTTGCTCAGGGCTAGAAGAAAATGCGAGAAATAGACGATGTTATTGAAATTAACAATACTTATTATATTTTTTGTTTTAACTACGTTGTTCTTTAACAAACATTGTTTGTGTCTAAGTGTCAACTGATAGACTTTTTTAAAGCTACAAATAATAAAAGTCCTAATTACCTACATTAACCCCCTTACTAATAAAAATATTTACACAATGGACAAGCAATACAATGTTTTGTCCTTGTCTGTCAAGCGACTTTTCCCACGTATCAGATAAGGAGAAAACATTGTATTGCTTATCCACTGTATAAATATTTTTATTAGTATTACATAGTAGTAGTAGTTAATGTTTAAAAGTAAGTAAGTAATACGTAAAAGTAAGTAGCAGAACATGAGCTTATTCTTGACTTATTGTAAGCAACATTTTCCTTAGGGCCTGTTTCACGATCGCCTGGTAAGTGTGGAATGATTATACGAATGTTTTGTCGCTACATACGTTATAGTGAGTGACAAAGACAATAAGCTAAGCTTTCCAATAAGCTATCTGACATTTAATTTTCATTAGATTGTGAAACATGCCCTTAGTCACTTTTACTTACTACTTAAACGATGATTTTAATGGGAAGTAAATTCGGTAATAAATTGGTAACTGGTTGCATTTACTCTTGTTCTTATGAATGTATCGTAATGACCGGTTTCAATAACCTATCTTACCAACAACTATTTGTTAAAAACATCGTCATTCAATCATTTGCCGGTTTTTTGCGATAAAAAACTTGACGTTTCTAACAAATAGTTATTGTACGATGTTATAGAAACGAGCCGTAAGTTAAATACACTATTTAACCTTCGTTAAATTAAAAATAACTTGTCACTGTAAAATTGCGCACAATTTGCCAAATTATTGTAAACGTTACATTCAAAAGCCACGTCTCGCGTTGTCTAGAACTCTGCCAGAATTACAATAGAAAAATATAGATTTTATGAAACGTTCCACATAAATTTCCTCTCAAAATAAGATCTACCGAAGATTTGAAAAAAAATAAATGATAATGATTATTACCTGAGGTATATATTGTAGGTTAAAGTGCGGCAAATTCTTTGTGATTACCTATGTGAACCAATGAGTAAGGAACGGTAAGTGCTCTGCAACAACAACAACATCAATGTAAATTGTGCTTAGCGACTGGACAACTCCTATCACTATTCACTACTGACACTTATCAGTTTATACCAGATTGATGATTGGGAAATAAAAGGGAACTTCCCTTCTCACCTAACTTTAATCAACATAAGTTTACTATTGTTAATAAAATTCAGAAATTATAATATTATTTGCTTTCTCTTTGAATAATAATTGAATTAAATAGTTGTCATTTATGCCTCTGCATCATAATCATAAAAAAAAATCAACTGTCTAGCTTAATCATGGTTCCTAAGATACAGCCTGGTGACAGACGAACGGGCAAATAGAGGAGTCTTAGGCTGGGACTATATGATCCGGAATCCAGAAGGCCGTTGAAAATTCGGAGCATTGAAAATATAACTCTGTGCTAATACAATAGAGTTGAAAATCGAACACATGCGTGTCGAGTCAAATGTGCTCATGACAGCTCGACACTCGAAACATCCATTTTCAACTTTCAACAGAGTATTAATGCAGAGTTCTATTTTCATTGCTCTGAATTTTCACCGGCGTTCCGGATTCCGGAGCATATAGTCCCCGCCTTAGAAATAGGCTCCCGTTTTTACCCAATGAGGAATGAGGAACGAAATGAGGGTTTTTAAATTCGTGACATCTGACAGCTTTTTGACACGACAAGGACCGTCGTGCTGCCAAGCGGCGCCTGGTGACAGAAAAATAATCGAAAATTCTTATTAACCCTAGACATAAAAAGCATACGGCAGAAAAAGATAAAAAACCCTCATTAAAAAAAAACAATGACGTAATTGTAACTAATTTAAATAGGTGTTAGGACGAGTAAAATATTTACATACTTAAACATAAAGTGTGAAGCATGCTAAGTGCTAACTATGTAATACGTACCTATATCTTTCATGTCGTCATAAAATTATATTTTTGTAGGCATTTAGATCTTTCTACCTAGAAATATACTTTGTATGCTATGCTCACTTTAATTTCGTTACAACATAAGTGTCGTTGACAAATGTCTATGAAATGTCTAGACTCCAAAGTCTAGAACTAGGTACATAAAGCAGGAACCATCCGTTTACTAGTCGGCTAAGTTATGTAGGTAAATAATATTTATTGGCATCCAATCTGTGAGCGTTAACACACAAAGCTATATCTATCAATCATATAGTTGGAGCAGGCGCTACTGATCGGACGTGTTTTGCGTTTGGCGACGCGACGTGTATATTATAGTGACTTTATATTTGTTCTTTTTCTGGACTGTTTTTTTGTCGGCGCTATTTATTTTGCGCCAGTTCGGATCCGAAACTTTTCAAGGTACACGTTTTCCTTTATTTGAGTTCGTTGTAATTTTGTTTCGTAACAGTAATTTATAAAAGAAGTTGTTTTTGCTGACAATAACAAAAACTGTTTTAGTAAATATTTCTGGGAGAAAATGCTGTAAGCATTAAGATTTAAGACCGCCTTTTTGTACAGTTCTTTTATTTTAGAAATTATTGTTATAAGTGTGTGTGTTTTTTATGAATGTGCAAATAAATAGTTTTTTATTCTAATAAATTCTATGCTTAAACCCATTACTCGTTTGCACAGGAAGCGTCCGACGTCACCTTCTGGTTCAGTTTATAAATATAGTAAAGTTTACAGATGACTAGCTACATACTGAATCGTCTATTTGCGTCATAACCTCCGGTAGGAGTAAATAGTGTTCTGTGGTCATGACGCTTCGGCAAAGTTTGGAATAGTGTACGGATGTTATAACTGTGCAGATTAAACAAAATTAATTCATTTAGCACGAAAGCATCCACTAACAGCCACAGAATCGTTAATTAAAAAATATATAAACAGGTTCTAAGTACTTAATGTTATGAGGTGTGCTTTTGTTGATTATAAAATACTTCACTTTTCTTCTTCTTTAAAAAATATTAAAATGCCACCTAAAATAAGAAAAAATATATTTTATATAATGTTGAATGCACATTTAACAAGCAAACTCCTGTGCCTGTGCCCTAGCCTCTGGCCCCTGGCAGACAGTGTTACCAACTTTAAAAAACATTTCACCCCAAACTTAGGTCAAAAGCCCCCAAAATCGCAACAATCACAATCACAAAACAATGAATTTCTTAATTCTTCATTTTTTTTTTAATTTTGTTCTGAGGTTTAGGTTTAGGCATCACGATTACAAAGTTAAGGGTAGGTACACATATACAAAATAACAGAGCATAAAGTAAATAAAGGTTTTCATCACCTTAGACGGTCAAATCGACGCCCAATGCTCAATGAGAGCTCTTCGCTTATGTACACCTGGTGTACAAGCGACACTTCCCGGTACAAAAGTTAGTGTACACATGGTGTACCTACGGCTGACATTCAACAGCTTAACTTAGCATTTAAAAAAAATAAATATTTAAAGTTATAAAAATCCCCAAATATACCCCTAAAAATATAACACCCCTAAAAAAATCCCATCCCAATCCCCCTAAATTTGGGGGGAAAACCCCTAAGTTGGCAACGCTGCTGGCAGACAGCAAGGGTAACATTTGGCACTAAACTGTACACAGGACTGGATTTAAAGTTTACTGATCTCTTACTTAGCAGACATAACTATGAACAATTCATAGTGCTCTTATATATACAACTTATATATTATATAACAGTGCAGTAGTAACAGTAGTATTTTTATCCGAATGAAATATTTTAACCCTAAGAGTACAACCTTACTATAATATTATAAATGTGAATGTGAGTTTGTTTGTTTGGTTGTTACGCTTTCACGTAAAAACTACTCAACCGATCATCATGAAATTTGGCACAGATATATAGTAGAACACGGGGAAGGATATAGGTTTTTATCGCGTGAAAATGAACGGTATCCGTGGGATACTGTGTTTACGCGGGCGAAGCCACGGGCCACGGGCAAAAGCTAGGAATATATACATTTTACCTAACATTAGGATACAATATGACAAAAGCCCAATACTGTTTACGCTCCTTGAATATTATATAAAATTTTTGTTTTCGAGACACCTGTAGTCTACCGTACAGTCGCGGACCACTATCACTTTTGAACCTTATTATCATGGTAATATGGTCCATATATAATGCACTTCGTCGACGATCGTACCTACTTTATGCAAAGTTCTTAGATCAAGAATAAAATTAATACTAGAGCTGTAGCAAACCGGATGTATTCGGTACTGAGTAACGGGTGCGCCATCTAGTACCGAATAACGAAAAGTTACACACGATTACATTTCGTTACTCGCATTTTCCGTAGCATGGGTACCTAAACTGTTTCAGTTCACACAAGTAGCGTTGATGCGTGTATTGAAATATTTCCTGATCGTATGTTTTGCGCATGCGCGAGCTTATTCGGTGAAAGTACTACTTATCATCTATGCGGTGACTTTAAAAACGTACGTTACAAAGAGCGAAGTTTGTTTGTTAAGTTAAGTATCATTTGGAAATTCGTCGTCCAAGTTTTTTACTGTACAATAAAGGTATTGTGTGTAGACAAAGTTTTAGATTGGAACAGAAACAAGGTAAAAGTGTTTTATTTTAAATAAGAAATATGTATTAGGTCCTTACATATGAAATTGGCGTTTAGTCGTACACTTTGATCTCAAATATATCTTCTTTGGTTAGGAATTCAAATTTAAAATTTGTACCGCTATTTACTCATGGATTTGTGTTTCGAAAACCATAATTCATTTGTTTTTTCCTCTTTTGGATTTTTCTTTGCGTCATTCTGTTTACAAAATGGAAAACTTGTAATATCGTATTATTTTCGAGTACGAGTTCCACCGTGACACCAGTGCTGCTGAAACGGCTCGAAGGATTAATGATGTGTATGGCGGCGGTGTCGCAAAAGAAAACACAGTACTTTTTTGGTTCCATTCCAACGTTTTCTTTCTGGAAATTTCGACCTGCAGAACAAGCCACGTGGACGGCCGGAGACCAAAGTTGATAATGAAGAATTGAAGACTATTGTGGAAGCGGATCCATCGCAAATCACTTCCGAGTTAGCTGCAGGCTGCGGTGTTAGTGATAAAACTGTTTTAATCCACTTGGGCAAATTGGGAAGGGGAAAAAGCTTGAAAGGTGGGTATCTCATGAATTGAGTGCAGCAAACCGACTAACGCGCGTCGAATGCTGCGTTACATTACTCAACCGGCACAATAATGAAGGGATTTTAAATCGAAAGCTATCTAAATCTGTAAAATAAAGGTTTTCTTTATACCCTGCCGCCCGCCGGGGCATCATGCCGCGATTGCTTTGGTCCTTGATCGAAATTTACTGACAGTCGTGTCCTGCCTGCCGCGCCGCGCATGTTGCCAATAATTTGCGTGTGAGCTTTGTTTAAAACAACAAGTAGACCGATACCAAGATGGACAAAAGTAAGTTATTATTATATTATAATGGAACCTGGAGTCCTGAAATACAGGGTACCCTATCTTAGGCTCCAGTTCACACGCTATTGATTTTGTAATGTTTGTACCTTTATTTTCTTGTGTGAAAAAATAAAGAATTTTTATTATTATTATTATTATTATTAAGTAAAATACTTTTTTATTATTACATCAGTGTCATCAGCAGTTTGCCACCAAACATATTTTCCCTGCTACTGCTGGTGGCTCTCCCTTATTGCTACCCCCTATATTTTGAGACATGGTAGTCGCCCGCCACTTGATTTAAACTACTACTTACTTTATCTTACTTCTCTATTGTTCTTTTTTTTGAGATATCTGTGCATAAGATGGACATTTCAACTTTCTAATCCTTTTGTGAGCTATAGGAAACTTTGTTTCTACTTCTAAATACTATAAATTTATTTTTCTTCAGAATAGGCAATAAAACGTCATCATTCGCCAGACATTTTAGGGGATTCGGAGCGACCACTGTCCGTTCTCCATCCTAAAATAGGTAAATATTTGGAACACAACACCAAAAAACATCTGCCTGAATGTTCCCACTGCGTAGCAATCAAACAAGCAGAAAAGGACCAACGAAATGACATTTTTAGCTTACTTATAAAAGAAGAAATGAAAAATGTAGAACCTTGTATGAGAACTCGTGTGTATTCACGAATCTTAGCATTTCTACATTCCTTGGAAGGGAAGCACACTAAAAACGTTCCATTGACCGACTCTGAAGTACTTGGTTAAGAAATGGTACCTATATAATTATGTTAAACTAATACTAAAATAACTATTATTTTAAATGCTGACTGATTACTAAATAATAATAAACAAATTCTATGACAATGTTTTAAAACATAAATCAAAAGACTTAAGTTTTTTTTTTGTGATTTTTATACGATTAACAAGTTAAGCTAATAAAAACTGTAGTGCGGGCTCGCCCTTAAAGTTATAAATTAATATTGTTGCGAAGAAGATAACAAAATCAGTAAAATAATTTCTAATATTCATTTATTATTTCTTATTACTAAAATATCCTCGACGATATTTTCGTTTAAATTGTAATAAAGGCCCCTCGTCTGTGGAAGACAGACGAGAGGCCGATTGTTTCAGTTAAAACTGACGTCAGTTCGGCCTGAAATCAATCGGAATCGAGTACACGGCGAAATCGCATCAGTTCGTTCTGGTTTGCCGCAAGCTACGGTCGTGTTTAATAATTGTGTAATAATTAAACACCTTGAAAACTCACTACGCTTGTACACAATACATGCCCCACACGGCCGCGGCTCTGGCGAGAACTGAAGTGATTAGTCCACACATGGTCCGTTCAGTCTATCCGTACAGTTCAAAATTAATGTTGCCAACTTAGTTATTTTACAAAGTTTTACTACTAAATTAAGTATTTTATTCCCTTCCTTAGTAGGAATTTAATTGTTAGTAGTGTTTTAGTAGGAAAGAGCCAGACAGCAATCATATGGAAAATGGTCTAGGTTAGGCACAAAAAAATACACAATATCATAATAATACATTCGTCCGTAATTTGCTTAAAACTACCCGTTTAATAACTATATACGTAATATTTCCTAGTATATTTTAATTTAACGGTAAAATTTATAATAAAATGCAATATAATATTTTTTGAAATTTTTTGGTAGACGGTTATGGTTGGAAAAATTTAGTAATAGATTTGTGATATCAGCCCGAGTGTAAATATATCGAGCGCGTCGTTAAGATTTTTTGTCTCTTTCTGTTTGTGCCAACATCATTTCCACTTCATCCTCTAGATCTGAAACCGCCGAAGATGTACTCGGACGACAGACATTTTCGTCACTTTCTAGATTGCAAGAAGCATAATTTGCTTGTATTTTTAAAATTTGTAGCCAAGTGGTATTAAGATGTTGCATAGCCAAAGCCTCCTCCTCTTTCGATAACACCACCTGGAATCGAGGGTCTAAATATAATGCACTAAGGAATGTGGCATTGGTCATTAAAATATTTTGTCTATTTATTCATAAATATACAAATCTTTTGCGCTAGAGAGGTTTGCACGTGTTATGTATTTAAGTAACATTTTGTCCAGTAGTAAAAAAAACCCTCAAAGTAAGCTGTTCTTCTCGTAACATCTTAGTGCACAGTTTAGCAGGTTCAGAGAACTTAGCAAATCATCAATAGTATCCCAAAAGGTCTTAGGACAATACAGCGGGTTAGAGTTTTCAATCGCTCTAACATATCAAATGTTGAATGCCGGCGTGTGTTATTATCTAAAATAGCCTTATTTTTTTTGGTCGATTTTATTAAATTATTCATAGTAGGTGTTCGTAGTTGCCTGACAATTGAGCGAGCTTGTTCAATCGTAGGGAGCAATTCATCTTCTCATAGCGAATCTTGAACTGCTAGTTGCAGTCAGTGTGCAGCGCACCGAACTGATGCAATTTCATATGGTACATCATCATCGGATTGGAAAGTCACCTCCAGTAATTGGTCACTGTTGTATTCTGGACCCGAATCCGACTCATCGTCACTTATATCGCCTTCTCTATGTTCTCTCAAAATGTCGTTCATAAGGCGAGTCAATTTCAACATATTGGCACTTTTTGACTCACGTTTATTTCGTATTTCCTTATTATGTACAATAACTTTTCTCGTAGGTTATTGGAATATATGTGTTTTAGAAGAATGTTCTTGTAATTAAATTGCATTAACTTGAATTTGTGTTGCTATCTCAACATAGGTAATCTGATGTACTTCTATCCCACATCTCTGCCATACATACCTAAGGTTTTAATCACCACTGAGGCATTTTCGATATATAGGGCATTGACTGCGAAAAATGTTCGATCTAATCGAGTAGCACTGTCAATTATTTATTGTGAAATTAATCTGCCTTTAATTTCGGTAGATATATCTTTTCGCACCTTTCAGCCGCCTCTGTAACTAATATTTTTATTGCGTGTAAATTCAAAGATTGGCATTCTCTCGCGTTAACGCCTGTCATTGCTATGATGTTACCAACTCAACACATTGCGATTTTAAATAGGTGTACTTTTAACTTGTTATCAGCGATTTTAAAATATTATTATCATTTTGATCACTTGTCTGTGCAACCGACTTCCAAAAAAAGGAGGCGGTTATGCATTCGGCTGTATATATATATATAAGCTTACTTTATATATATATATATATATATATATATATATATATATATATATATATATATATATATATATATATACATGTTTGGGGATTTTGGCGTTGTTTAAAGAACTGCAAGCATAATATGCCATCATACCACTTACAATAATCATCATCATCATCACCACCATCTTCACAAGAAACACCAACATAAATTCATCATCGCTTTGTTTTTTTTTTGTACTTTTGAGATGCTCCGACGCCATTGAATTCGGTTCTATGTTTTTATTTTAAATAAATTAATTTATATTTTTTAGTAGCTATTATTTCTAGCTAAACAAAATAAGAATCATTGAAATCGGTTGGCGTGATATTGATTTATTCGACCATTTGTCTCGCACATACTAAATGCAAATTTAAGACTGAAAAGGGTTTTATCATGAATGCCACTGTAAGAACTAGACCAAATTGAAATAAGACCAAACGGGAAGCACTAGATTTCAAATAAAAAGAGAATCATCAAATTCAGATCACCCAGTCGAAAGTTCCGAGGTAACAAACAGCAAAAAAAAACAGTCGAATTGAGAACCTCTTCTTTCGGAAGTCGGTTAAAAAGTATATAAGTTGTCTAGTGCCCATATCACGAGCGTTCAGCTGCTTACTTTGGGACTGGATGCCGCTCGTTGTGTGAATTGTCCAAGTATATTTAATAGTATCTGTGTAATTGCGTGGGGATTCCCCATATATTATATTATATTCATAGTTTAGTCCCTGACTGTGACACAAACGTAAGGTTTACATTTGATTCACAGCCAGGGACTAAACATTTTGAATATTTAGTGTTTTTATCATATGTAAAGTATGCGTACACAGCGTTCTTCTGCTTTCTTCCCATGACTGGTTTTTTTTTAAATAAGAAAACACACAATTAAATAGCAACGTAACATGTCAAAACTATAATGCAACTAGCGAGCGAATGAATACTGTCAGGCTCAGGGCTGGGATGCATGCAACTAACCCCGAATTGTCTCTTCTTGTCAACTGTCTTGTAAAAGTATCGATATGATAAGTTTCGAGCTGGCAACGCCGTCGCGCCGCCGCGCCGCCGCGCCGCCCCGTTTCGGTTGCGCTCGCGTCGATCCGTCATCACTATGCATTTTTTCGGTACCGAAATGATTTCGGTTGGGGTAATAATAAAATAAAGTTATAAGGATACCATAAAAAAATTAAGGTATATTTCTTTATTTAGCGGTATCGCAACGGTAAATCGCAACCGTTTTGGCTCAACCTTTAAATCAAAGCTATATCGTAATTTAATTCTGGTATCATACCCTTATATCTATACCGTTTTCAATCCCTGATTGCCAGCAACTGCAAATCATGATGGAAAAGCTAACTGCTGTTTAGCAGTTAGCTTTTCCATCATGTCATCATGGTCAATAAACAACCGAAGTTGGTCATTCGCTCTAGGCCACTGCTGCTTCCGGACAACGGTAGACCACACACTGCACAACCAACGGCTACCAAATTAGAGGAGCTTCAATTGGAACGTCTAAGACATCCACCGTACTCCCCGAACCTTGCTCTCACAGATTACCATTTTTTTCGAAATTTGGATAACTTCTTGCAAGGGAAAAAATTCAACTCCGATGGGGCAGTCCAAAGCGCCTTCAAAGTTTTTTTATTAAAGGAATCAATGAGATGAGATGGCAAAAGTGCATATACAATATAGCAATGGTATATACTTTGATTAAATAAATATAATATGTTTAAAAAAATCTACACTATGTTCCTCCTTTACAAAATGCCAATTTCATATGTAATGACCTAATATGTTTTTATTTTTTATTATCACGTATTTTCACGTTGCTCTAACAACATATCATGTTATGAGGTATCAGAAGTAACGAGTAACGTAACGAGTACTAACTGTTATAGTAACGAATACGCTTTTTTCGTTACTTTCACACCTCTAATTAATACTTGATCTTAGGCAAAGTCCTTGAATGTAGGTCGTCGACACTCGACACCGCATATTATAAGTTACACAAGTCTCATTCACGGAGTGAGACGGATAATCAGCTGTCTCACTCGTGAATAGACCGGAATATTTTGCTATAGCATTATCATGTAGGTCACTAGTTTTGCAGTGTAAACATAATAATATGTAAATAGTATCAATGAATGTGAATTTTGTTTGATCTGTATGGAGTTATGGACTAAGTATTAGGTCCTTACATATGAAATTGGCGTTTTGTCGTACTGGCCACTTTGATCTCAAATATATCTTTGGTTAGGAATTCCAATTTCAAATTTTTACCGCTATTTACTCATGCATTTGTGTTTCGAAAACCGTAATTCATTTGTTTTTTCCCGTTTTGGTTTTTTCTTCGTTTGTCGTCACTCTGTTTACAAAATGGAAAACTTCAAATATCGTATTATTTTCGAGTATGAGTTCCACCGTGGCACCAGTGCTGCAGAAACGGCTTGAAGGATTAAGGCGGCGGTGTTGCAAAAGAAAACACAATGCCTTTTTGGTTCCAACGTTTTCGTTCTGGAAATTTCGACCTGCAGAACAAGTCCCGTGGACGGCCGGAGACCAAAGTGATAATGAAGAATTGAAGGCTATTGTGGAAGCGGATCCATCGCAAACCACGTCCGAGTTAGCGGACTGTTTTATCACTAACACCGCGGGCTGCGGTGTTAGTGATAAAACTGTTTTAATCCACTTGAATCAAATTGGGAATGTGAAAAAGCTTGAAAGGTTGCCCGACTAAACGCGCGTCGACTGCTGCGATACATTACTCAACCGGCACAATAATGAATGGATTTTAAATCGAATCGTTACCAATTACCAAAAGTGGATCCAGTACGATAATCGGAAACGCTCATCTCAATGGCTGAACCCTGGCGAACCGACGACGTCTGTGGCTCAGTGGTTCAGGGCGTTCATGCTCAAGCCGTGGGTCGTAGGTTCGTATCCCGCCGAAGGAACAAAAAGTTTTTCTGCGTTCCTGGGTCATGGATGTGTATTAAATATGTGTATAATATAATAAAAATCTTAAATATATGTATAGTATACAAGTATTAAATATACTTCCCGTTTTCTGGTACCTGTAACACAAGTTCTTCGGATACTTAGCACGGGGCCAGACTGAGGTGGTGTGAAGCGTTCAAAGATATTTATATATTTATTTATTTAGTGCCGGTGTCGTTCACTACAGCTTTCTTAAATCTGGCTAGACGATTACGGCAGATGTCTATTGCCAGCAACTGCAAATCATGATGGAAAAGCTAGTTGCTAAACAACCGAGGTTGGTCATTCGCTCTAGGCCACTGCTGCTTCAGGACAACGCTAGACCACACACTGCACAACAGACGGCTACCAAATTAGTGGAGCTGCAATTGGAATGTCTAAGACATCCACCGTACTCCCCGAACCATGCTCCAACAGATTACCATTTTTATCGAAATTTGGATAACTTCTTGCAAGGGAAAAATTCAACTCCGATGGGACAGACGAAAGCGCCATCACCCTGTCCGAATGGTTTTTTTAGTAAAGGATTCAATGAGATGCTGACTACCTATGAGATGGCACAAGTGTATAGATAGCAATGGTATATACTTTGATGAAATAAATATATTATGTTAAATTTTTAATTAGTTTATTCGACTTATGTTCCTTCTTTACAAAACGCTCCTTTACAAAACGCTTATTTCATATGTAATGACCTATTATTTAAATAACTTACTTAGTATATATCGAAGGTCGTGCGTTCGATTCCCGCTTTGAAACAACAAAAAATTTTGTTTCCAAGTTTAGTTAGGACAATGCAGGCTCATCACCTCATTGTCTGACAAGAAAGATGATCCATCCAATCCATCCAAGGCCCGTATTAATAAAGCGTTCTTATCTCTAAGACGATTCTCAAGAAAGTACTTAAGAACATCTTAATTAATAGACCGTACTTAAGTACAGCTGTACGTACGGCGTATGAAGTGAGTGCGAACGTATTAATAAACGAGACTCGTTACTCAAGTACGCTGTCATTGCTGTCAAACTTACATGAGACGCGGTTTCGTGGATACAGTCAAACCTTGACTTGAGAACGGCTTGCTTGGCAATTGGGATACATTACATTATTATTTATGGTGCTTTTGGGTGTGTTACAATTATGTAAATTAAAATCTAAATATTTATGATTAAACAAACTCAGAATTTACACTACATACTCAACACAAAATAAAGTTATAAAAAAAGATGCTATATTGATACATGATTGATATTTATTCTTATTTTTTTTTGGTAATCGCGGTTGCAAAGGTTTTGCACCATTCTGCCAGTGTCGAGTATTTGTAGAAATATTTTCGATTTTATTTATATATTTATATTAAACGAATTACTTATTTGATTTATATTAATTGACTTGATTTGACACTTGACAGCAGAACTTTTTTCGTTCCCAAAAAAAACAATCCTCATAATATGATCCCTCCCTCCTACAATTCCTCGCCCTATCAACCTTAAATCTGTTCTGTGCTTTGTAAATACTCCTTTTACTGAAACTTTATGTACATACTGTGGTACTGGCCCTAAATGTTTGTGTCTGTTCTAGGTTTTAGATTATTCAACAGACTTCCTTCTGTACACCGTCCCCTTGTTTATTCATAAAACCCACTCATAAGGCAGAGTTTTCGTCAACACAACACATTGGCGAATCACTATGGAGCCACTTTAAAGAATAAGAAGAAGAAGAACTTTTTTCGAATGGCAATGATCCGCATTCCGTTTTACGTAGTTATATAAAAAAATATGGATATTATTATGCTAGATAATAATAAATATTAATATCTACGTAAAAATTAATGAAAAACAGTTTTTTCAATATAAAAAATACAAACTAAACTTTTTTTGGCATTTATATTATTACATATTACATTTTTTAAAAGAAATATTTAAGGAATATATAATCAATAAATCCGTTCTTTGTAGAAGTGTAAACGAAACGTTATTTTATTCGTTCTTTGTCGTGTAGATGACGCTTAAAAGTTGAGTGAGTGATCTCAATAATGTTATCAACTGAGACGGTCTTGAGACCATACTATGAATTAAAGACCATCTTGAGAAGCTAATCCTTACTTGAGACTGCTTCAGCCAAGAAAGGTCTTGAGAACGAGTTTGAGAACGGTTTATTAATACGGGCCTTAGATATTTCCTTTGTTTGGTACCCGTAAGTCGTAACACAAGTTCTTCGAGAACTCCCCACGGGACCAGATAGACGTGATGTGATTTGTGAAATGTCCATAGATAATATTATTATTTCTCGCTTAAATTACTCACCTGTCGCAACTGTACAGCTACTTGCCAAGTAACCCAATATCACCTAATACCACACACATCTCGTTTCTTAGCTGCAGGCTGCAGCCTGCAACGTGTTTGCCGTTTCTATGAAATATTTGCTTTCAATCCGCTCCGAACTGGCTTAAACTAGTACAGATTTTCCCACACACGGTTTCCACGTTTCTACTTATGTAGTCATTCCGTTTTTATCTTGTTTCCTACGGCTTCATGGAGTAATAAGACTCATGAAATAACCTCGATAACAGAAAGGAAATTAACATTGAGTGTAAATGATGTTTTGCAGTCAGCAGTGGCAAACACAAAACGCAAGGCAAAGTCTGACGACGTTTTTAATCATGATAATGATGCAATGTTTCGGTGAAACACATAGCAATCGTTGTTTCACGCCGGTTTTCTGTCAGGCCGTGTTCAGATCAAGTCGATAAAACATAGATAACAAGTTAAATAGAAGCAATTAGTAACAATTTGCCTGCGGTTTGTTAATGAAAACTAGTAGTGACGATTTCTTTACTATAAAACGTATCTCAGTCATATTATCTCGCTTCACGTGCTTAGCTTCATTACTAATCTAATACGTTTTCATAATAATAAATAAATAAATAAAAAATTAGTTGACACAATGACAATTTACACCACAAATAATACAAAGACTTACATAATACATTACAAAAATCACAAATACAGGATAGAAAAATCAACATAACATGGATAAAATGACAAAAAAAAAAGAAAAAATATTCGATAATAATAATATAATATCTATGAACGCTTCACACCACGTCAGTCTGGCCCCGTGGTAAGTATCCGAAGAACTTGTGTTACGCGTACCAGACAACGGAAATATATTTATAATACTTTTAATCAGATTTTCATAATATCTTATTTTGAATTGAAGTCTATTGGCTATAGTAATAATTTATTACACATGTTAAAATATATTAGGCATCAACCTTAATTGATTGTATTGTTTATTTCAGATTCTTCTATTCTCGAAATTTGAGATGTTGGTCAAAGCAAAACTTTGATTCTTAATGTCACAACGGGGCAAGAATTCTTTTAAACAAAAGAGAGATAATTTCAAAAGTGACTTTTTTGGAAGCCTGATATCGGGGACTAGCCGGTCCTTGATGAACTCGCTAAGCTACAACCCCAGCGCTTTTACTCTCTGTATCGCTAAGAGCCCCTGTAGGTATTCCGCTAGGGACCCAAGGTTAAGATACACCTCACGAGAACCCATCTCTTCGCCGTAGATAACCTCTATCTGGCGTTTGCGTCCAAATTTCAGTGACGCAAGTCTCAGAACAGCCTGTGTCAAATTTGAAAAGTCAAAAGACAAGGCAATCACGCGTCCAAGCAAACGCGCGCCGCGTTTGAACGAGTAATGGACACGCAAAGAGTGTACGCAAATGGAATTGACAACAAGGATAAGACTATTTATTACGACAAAGTTCCTTCAGAAGACGATAAAACGACTTCATTTCTTCTAGAGAGAGCAAATGGCATAAAATACATTGACGGCGTCAATGAGACGAAAGATGAAGAATATAAAAACGATTTAAATACAATAAATTCTATGAAAACGCACGAAAATAGTATAAATAATCGTTTATCCGTAGAGTATACGAAAGATGACAATGAAGATGCGAAGTCTACTAATGAAAGAGTGAAGTTTCTGGGTGTGGGCGATGCTGACAGCATCTGTTCCAGTAAGGACGAGGAGCCAGAACCTCAAATACCAGATGGAGGTTGGGGCTGGGTGGTTGTAGCTGCATCCTTTCTAATCGCCACTGTTGCCGATGGACTTGCATTCTCTTATGGATTACTGCAAATCAAGTTTGTTGATTTTTTTGAAGCCAGCGAAGCTAAGACTTCCCTTATTGGAAGTCTCTTTATATCAGTGCCTCTAATAGCTGGGCCGATTATGAGTGCGCTAGTGGATAGATATGGATGCAAGAAAATGACAATAGTTGGAGGAATATTTTCTACAGTTGGATTCGTTGCTGCATCGTACAGTAACTCTGTAGAAGTCTTGTATATCACATATGGTATCATCGCTGGATTGGGAATGGGCTTATTGTATGTGACTGCGGTAGTATCTATAGCATATTGGTTTGAGAAACGACGTAATTTAGCAGTCGGTTTGGGCTCGTGTGGAGTTGGATTTGGTACTTTTATTTACTCACCTTTAACTACTTATTTACTAGATGAGTATGGTTGGCGTGGCGCTTTATTATTATTAGCTGGAACTGTACTTAATGTTTGTGTTTGCGGAGCTGTTATGAGAGACCCTGAATGGTTGATTTTAGAGCAAAAGAAACAAAGGAGGCTGAGTAAAGCTAAGAGAGCAAACAGTTCTACCTCAATTTCGGCTCGATCTACTAGGTCTGGTGGGGGAGAATCTTTGTACCTCGGTGCTGAAGAATTAAAGAATTTAGTCCAGAGTGGAGAAGATCCAGAGCATATACTTACGTCGTTGGTCGCTGCAATTGCTGAAGCGGAAAATGTTGAAGCAGCGACCAAAAGGAATGCTGACTTATCCTCACAACAGAAAGTCAGCTCAGTTATTAATCTACCAACATTTTTGAGGCAAAGCGAGAAGGTAAACAACTTTTAAGTAAATAATTTTTGTAGGGATATAATTGTTAGATTAGAGGCTGAAGCTAATCTTCTTTTTTCAGGTGACACCAGAAGTGCTCGATCAGTTAATATCCAACGAACGTCTTTACAACATCATTCTGACAAACTATCCGTCACTACTGGCTTTACGTAGCACATCAGATACGAAGCTAACCGTCGAAACTCCAACAAAAGAGAAACTAAGTAAGAAGAAGAAGAGAGATTTCGATAAGAAACTTAAGATGGTGCGAGAGAATCTTCTACAGCCTGTCCCAGAGAACAATACCCTTACACCAAAAGTGGAGAGACATGATTGGCTGATGAAGACATTCCAAACTGATCGCCATTACCTGAGAGATATTCGTGTACATCGTAACTCCATTATGCATAGAGGAGCCATGATGAATATAGCTAAGTATAGATTAAAAGCCTCTTCGTGTCCGGACATTTACAAGAACTCCATGTGGTCTATGGAAGAAGACCAAGAGGAAAGGGTGAGATGTTTTCCTTTTATAGCACATCCAAACTCGTTGAGAAGGGCTGACAGACATGACATGACAGAGAATGTGAAAGTGTTAATGCCTTCCTCGCTTTTGCGTAGTGATTTCTCACGACTTATGGCAAATCTTCCCACCGTGAATTTGTTATCTGGATACTAAAAATATTATCCTGCGTTTCTCTATTTGATATATAATATTTAAAAAAATCTTTCTTTCTTCACGTTAAATAGTTCCTTCGCATTACCTTCATCAATGACTTTAATAATAATGTATGTTATTTCAGATATGGGGCAAAAAACTCCTCCACGCCATAAATAAGACCTTCGATTTCAACATGTTCACTGAATTCCACTTCCTGATGATGAACCTGTCGACCCTGGTTCTATTTATATGGTTCATCGTACCCTACTTCTACATCTCCACCTTCATGGAAGATAATGGTTACACAGAAACCCAGGGTTCTCTGATGCTCAGTGTCTTCGGTGTCGCAACTATAATTGGGATTGTAAGTATCTTTTACGGCATTTAAAAACTCCCGATGAAAACAAAGGGCCGAGGGATGCTATAGGTTTGAGTTTTGATATCTCTGTCTGTGTGTCTATATGTGTGGCATCGTAGCTCCGAAACGGATGAACCGATTATGATCTAGTTTTTTTTGTTTGAAAGCTGACATGATCTTAGCTTAAATTTATCAACATCAACTGGCTCACTGCTAGACAATTCGGGGGTCATATAAAAAAGAAAATTGTTTTATATTAGCACCTATCTAATTATTTACTTACCGCGCTTAAAAACATCCATCCAAAAATTGTTTTAAATCGAGTATTAAACAGATTTTAGTTGTTTTCAAGAAACAGGCCATCAAAATTACGTGAATATTATTATGTTTTAATTTATCGGATCGCTACATTATTGCTCGCGAGTCGCGATGTTAGAGTGTTGCTAGGATAAAAAATATATTAAGATATCGGGAACTAAAGTAACTTAAATAATTTTACTATAATAATTTTAGTTGCTTAATAAAATGTACCTTCTACCTAGTTACTAGCCACTGGGCTAACAGAAACAACAAGAAATACAACTCATTTTCCCGTGATTAGCCATTAAATAATAACAATATGACTTCATACTTATCTTATCTGACTGCCAATACCGTCTAAGCTTTGTGTGCACGTTTTATGCCGTTTCTTGTGTCAAGGCTAGTGTTTGTTAAACAAATTAATTTATTACAAAGGTGGAATGAATATTAAAGATGTAGAGTGAGAGGCACAAGTTAACTATTCTATCCCTTTAATAATAATATCTATGGATGCTTCACACCACGTCAGTATGGTCCCGTAGTAAGTACTTATCCGAAGAACTTGTGTTACGGGGACCAGACAGCGGGAATTCAACACTTTATACTATACATATATTTAAGATTTTAATTATATTATAAAAATATTTAATACCCACACATGACCCAGGAAATTGATTTTTTTTATTGCAAAATATTGACAGGACAAAACATTTATCATACTGTATAGTGAAATTGTTTAAGTGTGGGTACTGTGAACGTGCCAAGTGCCGACATAATTATATTTGCCTATACACAGTGAACCTAATGCCTACTTAGCCTATCGATCTTTTTTCTTATTTTAATACTCTTTTTTTCAGGTTGGCCTCGGTTGGATAGGCGATCTGCCTTGGGTAAACATAACGAAGACCTACGGAGTCTGCCTTGTAGCGTGTGGCTTGTCGATACTACTATTTCCGATACTAATCCGTGTTATGGACGCCAAAGAGTCGTTTAGTTTCTACATATTGGCGTTAAACGCTTTATTCTTCGGCCTAACGTTTTCCAGCTCGTATTCATATACTCCTAGTATATTGGTGGAATTGATCGCTTTGGAGAGATTTACTATGGCCTATGGATTAGTGCTTCTAAGTCAGGGGTTAGGACATCTGATTGGACCACCGATGGCTGGTAAGTTGACCTTTTATTAAATATCTTAGACTGGGACTATAATATGCTCCGGAATCCGGAACGCCGTAGAAAATTCTGAGCATTGAAGATAGAACTCAGCGCTAAAACAGTAGAGTTGAAAATCGAACACATGAGTGTCGAGTCGACATGCTCGACACTCGACATTTGGATTTTCAACTTTAATGTATTAGCGCAGAGTTCTATTTACAGTGCTCTGTATTTCCACCGGCATTCCGGATTTCTTAGATTTTTCCAGTCTTCAAGACCTCAGGCCAAATAAAAAGTAAAGACAAATAACAACTTTGTTTTGTCAAACTGAAACCTGTTTTATGTATGTAGTGCGCGTGTAACTTTGCAGTACGCTCTACATACATAACAACCACACACTGCGACAACTTGCCTTTCTAGGTAAGGGCGTAGTTTCGTTTTGAGTGTGTGCGTGACACCGTGTAATTGAGTGACAAGTGACGGCGAGGCGTAGTTCAGACCGACCTTTACTGTGGTCAGGGACCTCAGAACTCTGTCTTCACTTTTTTATATGGTCTGAGGTCTTGAACCGTAACAAAACAGAATATAAGGAGGAATATTATGTACCTACCTTTTTGGTAGGGCCTGCCTGTTAAAGCTGATAGCTGTTATGACTAAGTCTTTGTAGTTCATTGACCTTTTTAATATCATTCTGGCTCCAATTTGGCTCACTTTATTTAGTTCACTTGATCCCTGATAAAAAACGGAGATCGATAACAGTCATACTGTGTATACTGTGCACGTAAGTACCTCAGATTAGAAAACAATATTATTATGGCACACACCTACTTACATGACCGATTTCAGAAATAAATGAAAAATTGCTAAACATTCTATTACCGTGACTGTAACCTTGAAAGCATTTCAAACAATTATGTTTATTTGAATAATTTATAAATCACGTTTTGTTTACCTTACGAAAATTACTGTTATGTAGATTAATAAGTTTTTTTTAGCTTCTCGGTGCTAACTGCTAACTAATGTTTGTTTGATTTCGGAATTATTTTAAATTATCGGATGTGTTTATTTATGTGAGACCTATTTTTTCCGAAAACTCGAAAATAATTCTAATGGAAAACCTAAATTTTAAAGTTTGAAACAATTATTATAGTGGCGCTATTTTAATAAAATTAAAATGTTGAATGCAAGTCAGTTGGTGATTGCTCGTTAGAGCGTTTTCACATTACGCGATTAAGGGCTGAGATCTCAGGCCCGCCAGACTCCTCTTATATTCTTACGTTTTTTACCCGCCAGATTGTGCGGTGGGCCAAGTCTCAGGTACAGGAAACTAAAGGTACAAAAAAATTTTAGTATCTTTACTTATACATTTGAATATTATAAAGTGAAATTTACACGGATTGCTTATTTTAATGTTGTAGTTTTCATGAAAATAAAAAAAGGGAAAAACATCCACGTAGAAATAAAAATCGTTCAACTTCTAACCTTTATATCTCTGTTCATACTAAGTTTAGAGAAAAATTACTTTAATAAGTTTTGCTCCTTACGTTATTTTCAATCCAAAAATTAAAATTGACATTTAACACTTTATAAGAATCTAAGTAAAGTGAGTACCATTTTTTCGCAACTTTAGCGCCTTGTACCTAAAAATTGGTCCATATCACAATCTGGCGGGTATGCATACGTTCAATGTACACACCTACCTAATATGAAATACAAAAATAATACCTTAATATGAAATACATTTTATCAGTAAGAATATAAGGGGAGTCTTGCAGGGCTGGGATATTAGTACATTACGTTATTATACGATACCGCGGCGTTTTCGGCATCTGAAACTGCCCCGAGGCATTCAAAAATCTATGGAAATATTCGAACGAAACCGATGATTCACGATGCACTACATTACACATTACCATCTTCTTATTATATTATATATTTTATATATGACAATGTTAAAGCACCGATTTAGTCATTAACATTGATATTTGGCCATTTCCGTACACATTCAGCTGCCCTGCCACGGGGCAGTTTTAGATGCCAACAAACGCCAAAAGGCAGATTATAGTTTCATTTATCTTCGTCATTACATCATACATGATATATCGGCGCGATAACGGATATCGATAACGATAACGCGCAATATGGAAGCGCTCTAGGCTATGTGCATACGGGCGACGCGCGACAAGAGAACAAACTGTCGTCGCGACATTTTTTCTTCATACCTAGGTCACAATACCATTTTTATAATCTTTTAGTATTTGTTCTTATAGCGTCAACATAAATACATCATCTGTGAAAATTTGCTACTACAGTTTATGAGATACAGCCTGGTGACCGACAGACAGACAGACGGACGGATGGATAACTAAGTCTTAGTAAAAAGGTCTCGTTTTACCCTTTGGACACGGAACCCCAAAAAGAAACCGTAATTATTTTGACTAACATCAACTCATTATTCTGCAGGTGCTCTAAAAGACAAGACCGGGTATTGGGATGCGGCGTTCTACATCGCCGGTATCTGGGTGATAGTTTCTGGCCTCCTGGTAGCTGTCATACCGTACACCAAGAATTTCAGAATCATCGGCAACGCTCCGCTGGCTAAAGACGTAGCTGTCGACCCAGAGCCGGGGGTGAAGATAATTATTGCGCATTAGCTATTAGTACCTTTTAATGTTTGCAAACGCACTTGTGATGGCTCTGGTGAGTGGTGTTACAGGTGTTTATACGAAATTACTGCTTATGATCAAACAGAACGATTTGACGAAATAATTTGTTGTACGTTGGCGTGGCGACGCGTTATTTCTAATGCTCGCTACGCTTACAAATGGCCTGCGTGTTTGAATGTATAACATCAATCAACAAGGTTTGAAGACAAAAGTTTTTATTTAAATGTTACAGCTGTACTTATAACAAGAAATGTACGAGAATACCGTGTAGTACCGGAAGTTTTCCGCTGCCAACTTTATATTGTGCGACAGAGACAAAACATGCAATTATTAAGCTATCTGACACTTATCAGTAGATTGTAAAACAGGCCCTAATTATACTATATTCCTCTTCGTTGCGTTTATGTATTCCCATCTTAATTATTTCACTTTTTTTTTCTTTGATGATAAATTGAGGCCAGTCGAGTTTGTTTTGACTTGTTAAGCTGATAAGCATTTAGATACATTGTGATTGAAATTAATAAACTCTGTTGTCGGTCAAGGTCAATATAAGGTCCATGTATAATATTTTCATAGTGCCAACAATTAAGTTCCATAATATCCCTGGAATATGTACATTCATATTGGCATCATAACCTGTCAAATAAGTAGCTCTCTAACGGCTCGTTTCAATAACCTATCTACTAATAACTATTTGTCGGGAGTTTTGCCGGGGAGTTCAATGGGTGACGTTGTGGAATTTGTAAAACTTCAAAAATTTATGTTAATGTGTAATATTGGTAGAATATTATCCATTAAATATTCGTTAACGTGCACATTTGTGGGCAATTGGTACAACTTCTAAAAACGTGCTATTTTGTGTTTCCCGCTAAAACTCCCTAGGAACATTCAGTAAAGCTTCTACTACTATACTGAATCGCCTGACATGACTCATGGAACTGACTATATATTTGGACTTTGACTAGACTTTAGACTTGACGATATAGGAATACGGTGTTGAAAATTGAAACGAAAGTTCTATTTCCCGCCTTTTTAACTTGACACTGGCAAATGGTTATAAGCCGATGCCATATATAAATAAATAAAAAACTATTTGTCAGAAACGTCGTATCGCAAAAAACCGTCAAATGGTTGAATGAAGACGTTTTTAACAAATAGTTAAAGATAGATAGCATGGAGAAAACAGTAAGGAGTATCATCTCCATACATGAAAAGTGTCCGTAAAATAGCGTTAAACGCTACAGACGCAAGGGTGTAAAGCGGCAAAATTTAAACGGATAATTAAATCAAGGGATCTTCTTCGGTTTTATATATAAAAATATTTTCGACTATACGAGTAATTAGAATATTCATGATTTACTGAATTAACTACTAAACACTAGTCATAACTCATAGTCATCAAAAATTCTAACTTCATAGCACACACCCTTGTCACTCTAGCGCCATTATGGCCAGTTTTGGAACTATTATTTAATTACTTTTGTCGGACACTTTTTAGCTTTTCTGCCTTAGAAAGATGGTCCTCCTTACCTCTATTCTCCATGATAGATAGGTTATTGAAACGGGCCGTTATTCAACATGTGGTATGAACCACTTGTTAAAAGAGAAATACTTGAGTTGAGAGAGTTGTGTATTGTAGGCAAAGAAATTATTTATTTTTCTATTTTATATTTTATTGTGTACTTAGGCCTTATTACATTTTAGAGTTTGTTAGTAGTGTTTGTGTTTGTAACTGCCGGTTTTTAGAATAAAATATCTAGACTAGAACTTTATAAGTACTTAGTATGTATATTTTACTTTCTTCGTATTATAAATTAATATACTATAGCTGCCCATATATTGCCCTGCATGTTTTTCGCGGGACTGCATATAGGACACTGAAAGCTGGCTTTAGTGATAACATGCTCTCCGTTTAGGAGTATTGGATAGGTAGGTATGCTACTTACGTTAATTGAAAGCCAGTGCGTAATGTTATTATTTATGAAATGTTTTGTATGTGTTAAATATAAGAATGTGTATTCGTATTCTTGTAGAATAAAACTACTTAGTAATTTTTATAATTTAATATATATAATTTAAATTAATCTTATCTTATTATACATCACTTGTAACGAATATGAAAAATAATACAGAGAAATATGATGTATATCATGAATTTAATGTGTTTTATTTATATATCATTATCATTTTACTTGAAATGTTAAAACTGATTTAAACTAACTACAATTATCGATTTTATCTTTCACCAAAATTCTCGATATTGGTGGCTAACGTATGTAGCAAACATGAAAATATTATGTCGATTTGTCGAATAAAAAACATTTAAATATGAACATTGGGTTTATAAGTTACAAATCAAGATAATTATCAATATAATAATTATTAAGTATCATATTTTCTACTCTCTTCCTTTATACTCGAGGTAAGCTGACCCCACATTAGGCGTGCGCGTTCCTCGGGCGTGTGTGGCGCGAGCAGCGCCCGCATCGCCAACACGCCGCGCCCGTGGAACGCGCACGCCTAATGTGGGGGACATGGTAGACAAAATCTGTCACCATAATTATTACCCGCTGGATTATGTTTTTCGCGCGTATCTTGTATGTAAATTCTTTTATTCCCACGCATCTTCCAAAGTTTTCAATATAATATAATATTATAAGTGTAGTACTTATATTAATTAGACACATGTAAAAAATTCAAAAGTTTTTTTTTTGCTAAATTAGTAAACAAAACCTTCATCATTAGTTTACTAACATCATATACGATAGACAAGAGAGTATATATATCGGCCGAAGTCGTATCTCTCTATTCTTCTCCTCGGAATAGTTGGTTTTTGTTGCTCTTTCTCTTTCATTAAACAAGTTGTTTATTGTTAATGAGCTTAAAAATGAGTTATTTTTTGCTTCGTGCATTCATTTCAACGTCCAGAAAGATATACCTACTTGAACACCACAAGTTCAGAGGGCCAAATTCACACTTTACAGTCGAATGGGCAACTCATACTTTGACCAACAATTTTGACCACAGAATAAAATATAATAGTACAAGTACAATAATTTCACTCTTGTTTTTCTGTGACCATATCAACTCGACTGATATCCAGAGGTACAGAACACGGACCACGTGACCGGGCGCGGCGCGCGTAGGGAGCGATGCAAGCGAGCGTGAGATGCGCTGCACGAACATTATTATTCGCGAAGTGCGTAGGCATAGTTTAAAATACGCGCCCGATCGCCCGCAGGACAAACTTATTGTTTATTGCATGGAGAATAGAGGTAAGGAGTACCATCTCTCTAAGGCAGAAAAGCTAAAAAGGGTCCGACGAAATTATTTAATTAATAGTTCCAAAACTGGCCATAATGGCGCTAGAGTCAGAAAAGGGTGTGATATGAAGTTAGCAATAAGAGATGGAGTGAAGTTAGTTGAGTTTAGTTATTTAAAATTTTTGACGACTTTAGTAGATTATAAGTAGTTAATTCAGTAAATCATGAAAATTCTAATTACTCGTATAGTCGAAAATATTTTTATATATAAAACCGAAGAAGATGCTAAGATTTAATTATACGTTTAATTTTTGCCGCTTTACTCCCGTCTGCGTCTGTAGCGCCCCCTATTTAACACTATTTTACGGATACTTCATGTATGGAGATGGTACTCCTTAATTCTATTCTCCATGGTTTATTGTATATATATACTGCCGTCCTTATCATAAACAACGCAATCGACATTTTTTATGAAATTTAGTTATTAGTATATTCGGAATCGCTGAAACGAGATCTACCAGGATCAATCACTCGTTTTTGAATATCTTCCATAGTTTTAATTTTATTGTTAGTCATAAACAGCGTATGTGATCTTTTCCAAACTTATTACTAGTAATAAACATCATATGCAAACATGCGTTTTTATGGCTATTTTACTTAGAATTTCGACGTATGAAATACTAAGCATAAATAACGCATTTGGTACTTGTGACGTTTATACTTAGTAAAGTACATATTTTTACCATTTTATACAAATCATAAACATCACAAAATCACATGCAATGTTTATGCTTAGGAATAACATTTCATTCACATCTATATTTCATTTCTCATTTACATTTTATCTGCCACTTGTGTGTTTTATGACTAGTATTTAATAAGAATTTAAACAACGCAATTGTTACATTTGCGATTATTAAATACAAATTAATAATATATGAATTTAGTAACGTGCCAAATTACGTTTTTGTTACTTTTTTATATATTATTGCTCTGTAATTACACTAAATTTTAATTAATTATTTACACGTACCGTTTGTTTCGTGAGTGGTACATACTCACGTATTCTGTGAAATAATAACTTCAAAGATATTAATTTCCATCAGTAGTAACATTTATTAACATTTTTATAAGTAAAGAATAATTATTATAAGTAAATAATGCTCGTAAGTAAATACTTATGAGTATAATTATTCACATAAAAGAATTATTCTCTACTTATAAAAATGTCATTACCAACTCGGTCATTACCAACTTTTAAATGATAAACGGACGAACTCTGTCTCTGATTGTTGCTTGTTGTTATTCTTCTATGTACTTCTTTTTGGTCTATCATACATTTTATGAATACTCCCTGCTCTTCATAACTCATAGTAATATAAGTATCACGAATTTTCTTCCTTGGTTCATGATTTATTTTTGTGTAACATTTCTTTTTACATGTTTCATTACACGGGTTTTTTAATGAAAGCTTTTGTTTCTTTTCTTCTAACTTTTTAGTTTTTTTTTTGTTTTAGTTTTCCTGTAATGAAAACCATAACATAAAACAAAGTATCAATAACATAACACAAATATGAAA
Source organism: Phengaris arion (assembly GCA_963565745.1). Taxonomy (NCBI): domain Eukaryota; kingdom Metazoa; phylum Arthropoda; class Insecta; order Lepidoptera; family Lycaenidae; genus Phengaris; species Phengaris arion. Next base: position 2,943,247 of record OY751443.1, read on the forward strand.
GTAAATAAATCATGAACAAAGGCAGAAAATTCATGATACTTATATTACTATGAGTTATGAAGAGCAGGGAGTATTCATAAAATGTATGATAGACCAAAAAGAATTACATAGAAGAATAACAACAAGTAATAATCAGAGACAGAGTTCGTATGTTTATCATTTAAAAGTTGGTAATGACCGAGTTGAGGTATGTAAATCATATTTTTTAACTACACTTGGATATAATGCTAAAAATGACGCCAAAATTAGATGTGTAATAAAAAAAGCCTTTGATGAGCAAAAATGCAGTCGTGGTACTTATAAAAGAGTGAACAAAATTGACAGAGACATAATTAAAAACCATATAAATTCATTTAATCCTTGTATCTCGCATGACAGGCGTGAACAAGCGCCAAATTGATGATATTTATCTAGCGATGTCACTATAACTATGATGCATAAACAATTTAATATAAAGTACCCACAGTTAAAAGTTTCATTTGAGTTATATAGAACAGTTGTTAAAGATATAAAAATTTTTTTGCACAATTAGGTAATGAGGAATGTGAACAATGTGCATTTTTCCATAAACACAATCCGAATCATAATGATGGAAATTTGTGCGAAACTTGCAATGGGTGTATAACTTATCAAATACATAAACTAAAATATATTGAAACTCGAACTGAATACAAAAAAGACGTAGATGTAGCAGCCCAACCGTTGCCATGTGCAACATCACTACATAGTATAAAACAAAGTCGCTTTCTCTGTCCTATATCCCTATGTATACTTTAATCTTTAAAACTACGCAACGGATTTTGATGCGGTATTTTTAATAGATAGAGTGATTGAAGAGGAAGGTTTATATGTATAATAACATTCATTTAATAGTGGAGAATACTGTTATTTTTGAGGTTTCTAATGTGATGTCGTAAATAATTACATTTTTTCCGCTTACATTGCAAACGGTGGCTGAACCCTACGAGATAGATCAAAATAATGTACTACAGTTTTGTTCATTATAAAAAAGCCTACAAAAAAGTCCGCGATAGCATATATCTATCTCTTAGGGATAACCCACAATCACCATTTTTTATCCTTTACTTTGATTTAAATTTAATAGCTTATTTACGAAGCGATTTTAAGCAATACAGATTTAATCCTTATCCAATTTAGTACCTTAAATACATTGTGCATTTAATATAGATCAATATGGCCCTTTATAGCATTAATTTAAATGAATATTTTCGAAGATATTACAGATTTAAAATGCAGGTACATGTCTCGGCGGCACTCGCGAGTCGCGACTCGGTGCTCGCTCAACGAATATTCTGTACTGCAGTTCTGGAATATCCATAGAGGTAGTTGGCCAGTTTTGTTGGAATGTTAAATTTTATTTCAATGGCAAATTAAATGATTATTATTTACTACGTAGTATAAAACAAGTCGCTTTATCTGTCTGTCCCTATGTACCTATATTGTATGCTTAGATCTTTAAATCTACGCAACGGATTTTGATGCGGTTTTTTTAAATAGTCTTTTTATACTTAAGCGCGATAGATATAATAATATAATGTATATCAAGCGGTCGCGCATGTCGAGGTGATGGGGTCCCATTTTTAACCATTTGCATTGGGTAAACCTATAAACATTTTCAATTTTGTATCAGAAGTAGATATATTGCTGTAAATAGAGAGTTATTCGCCGAAGTAGTTTTTTCTCCAAGAACACTATACTACGCGGGCGAAGCCGCGGGCAAAAGCTAGTATACGTTATAAATGTGAACTTAAATGTAAGTAATTCCATTATCTTTGCTAGATATAAACAACACAAATGCATTTCCCTAGACATAAACAACGCAACTGTCATACATGCGTTGATTATGCTTAGTAAATTAACATTATTGCAATCCATGTTTTCTAGTCATAAACAATTTTTCGTCTTTAAAAATATTCAAAATAACTAAATATATAAATATAGCATCGCACATGCAAAGTTCACATTCAAAGGCACCAAACAAAACAAAAATATTTAGAATATTCCTGTTAGTTTCATAGGGACAACAAAAAAAAAGTATTAAACTTTAGGTGCGAATTACTCGAAAGTTGCCGCCATGCAAATGCGTTGTTTATGATAAGGGCGGCAGTATATATATATGTATATATATATATATTTTAATTGTTCTCCACTAAATTATTTTATTCTAAATCGTTTGATACCTACATTGTGGAAGATTTTTTAAAAAAATTTATTATGTTTTTTTAAAAACCTTAACAGTTCCTTTTTATGAAAAAATATAAAAGTTTCTCATTTCATGTGGATGATATAGTCTTTCTGGTTTTAAAGATGAACAGTTTTTAATCTAGAAAGTAGGAAAAAAATTTTGCTCGCTCGCTCCGCTTGCTCGCTTTTAAGATAAAACATATTATGTTACTAAGTACCGTCGCGCGTCGGTCGGTTTTAGGCTATTGATTTATTTTGCTCGCTCGCTCCGCTTGCTTGCTTTTAAGATAACAGATATTATGTTACTAAATATCGTCGCGCGTTGGTCGGTTTTGGGCTATTGATTTAATTGTATTTTCTATAGTCTTCAGTTTTTCAGGGTGTAATGTTTAGTTCAAGTAAAAAAATAGAATGAAAAATTTGCTCGCTCGCTACGCTCGTTCGCGTTTTATATAAAGAGCATAAATATTATGCTCGCTCTCTCCGCTCGCCCACTTTTCGTCCGGGGCCCCCTGAAAGAATGCAATGGCCCGTAGCAAACGGGCTCCACGCTGGCTTAATCCACTGGATGAATTATTTCCGGAAGGCCTATGTCCAAATGTCAATCAATTAGTGGACATCTGATAGCTGAAATTATAAAGATGGTAACGGTAAAAAAAAATAAGTGGGTGGGGGCGGCATGTTTCAGTTTTTGCCCCGCCTAGAAAACAAATCTCAGAAAAAAGATCCAGGGCTGTCCACACAGATCCTGATTCTTGCAGATTGTGTCATTGTCAGAGTGTTTTCAGATTATGCGATAAAATAGCCGATATCGGACCGGATATCGAGATCGGATATGGCGCCAATATGTAATGACAAAAAAGGTAAATTCAATAAAAACAAATGCCAGTTACATTATCGCTTGCGATGTCGGATATCGTTATCGCGTAATACGCAACGCGAGACGCGTCTGAGGGGTCGGGCGGTTTAGTTATCTAAAAACATAGCGAATGAATGAACGACATGACGCAAATGAACTAGTCCAATCGAACAACTCATTTGCGAACTACACACGAAGCCTGTTTTTATTTCTTCGACAATCGACAATCGAGAATTCGTTGCAAAAATAAAAATTCAAATAGAAAACTTTGTCACGTTGCTTTAGTTAAAACGTAATTCATCTTTGATTTAATTTATATCTTGTTCTGCACTCTGCAGCTTCATCGAAATTCGAAATGCACAGGTAACCAAACAACTCGAAGCTTTCGTTTTATTATTTTGTAAGAATCTTAGAGACATCCTAAGTCATAAACGTGTAAATTTACTTACAGAATTGTTCATCTGGACTTAAAAGGAGCACCCTTAAAAGTGCAATATCTAGATCAGGTAAAAAAATAATACATCCTACATTCTCACAGAGCGCGTGACACTGCTCCATTTCAAAATTAAAAGATGAAAGAAGAGAAATTAATCTATGTTACAACTTACTTCGAAGGTTCTAGAAAGTATCAAGCAGTGGGGAGCCACAGGCGTGCTGTTGGAATGGGAAGACACATTCCCGTATTCCGAAGAGTTGTCCATTATTGGCAGCAAGGAGAATTGCAACGGTGACAATATGTATACAATGGATGAGGTCCAGCAAATTCTTCAGTCCATCAAAAATAAAGGTCTGGAACCTGTAAGTCAAGTATAATATAAGCTTATAAAACTATTGGACTAAGATTTTATAATTTTATTCTGTGGAAACCTTGTGCAGATAGGTATATAATATGATTAGCGGGTTCATATGAAATTGTCAGGGTAATTACAATACTTATAGTAGGTGTTTTAAGCTTAGAAATGTTAAATACTTAGTAGGGCCAAAAAGTTGCTTTATATGTTGTTATAAAGAATGAATAATAGAGAGAAATGACATACTGAAGTAAATAAAGTATGCATTAAAATTTTATACAGTCCATACAGCTTTACTGTAATCATCGCTGGTATGTTATATTCTTTACTTCTATACTTAAATAAAGAGGATTTTTTTCCATTGAATAGGTTCTAAAACAACTGGGCAGATATTTATGAAATTTTGCACTGATACCTATATAGAAGATCATGGGGAAGGTTATAGGCTACTTTTAATCCTGAAAATGTACAGTTTTCCTGTTAGATATTTACGTGGACATGATGAGGGAGACAGAGTTCATTAGTAAAGTGCAACAAAACACTTACAGTATAATCACATGAGCTGTATCTTTGTATGTTGTATATTATTTAGTCATCATTAACTGCAGCCACTGTGGTCCAGTAGTTTAGAGCTAAGCTCTTGACCCCAGGTTTTGGGTTCGATTCCAGCACTGGAACAACAAAAAATTATGTTTCCAAGTTTGGTTGGCTGTATAGCTGGTCTGGTTTCAATGAAACCGGACACCATCACCAAAATTGATGTGGGGAGCTATTAATTATATTTTAGTCAATTCACTTTTTACATTAATATCAATTTGCAGATTCAATTGGTACAAACAATAGGCCACATGGAGTTTGTACTGAAACACCCCCCGTTCCGGGAGCTAAGAGAAAAGCCCAGGTCCCCCGCCGTGCTGTGTCCCACAAAACCCAAGTCGCAGCAGCTTGTAAGGGCGATGGTGCAAAACGTATTGAATGCCCAGCCTGACGCAAAATACTTTCACATTGGTGCGGATGAGGTATTTATTTCAATAAATTATTATTAAACAAGTTTACATTATATTATTTGCCTGGTACTGGTGGTACAGAACAGGCTATAAGGTTATTTTTTAAAATTATTTATGTATGTATGTGACTAGAATAGTAGTCATAAATTCAACTTTATTAGGGTCCTTTTGCATCCCAAGCCCAAGCCCCGGGTAACATAGGCTACATTATTTACGTAGTCAGGTCATAGTTTTTTTTAGTTATATAGATGTTATCTAGATGTTTTATTATAAGAAGCGAAAAAAGGTTATTGTTGGTAAACAGGTTTGGCACACAGCAGTCTGCGAAGACTGTCAGAGGAAAGCATCAGTCAGCGAGTACACGGTCACATCACTATTTCTGGACCATATCCGGGATTTGCTGATATTCCTCAAGACACTGCGGCCCAAAATGAACATACTGATGTGGGATGATATGCTGCGATCCATCAGTTTTGAGGTGTTGGAAAGTAGGTATACATTTTCAAGGTTTATATTATGTCACATCAAAAAATGTTTACAACATACTTACTACTTTGTCTGTGTGGACTGTGGACATATTTAAATATATAACCTAACCAAGAGCACATCAGGATGTCTAAGGAGTCTGTCTGCTTATCAGCATGTAAAGTTACAAATTTCTATCTATACTATCCCTACTAATATTATAAATGTGAATGGAAGTTTGTTTGTTACGCTTTCACGCGAAAACTACTGAACGGATTTTGATGAAATTTGGTATGGTAGTAGTTTACTCTGGATTAAAACGGCTACTTTTTATCCCGGAAAAATTCAGTGTTCCCGTGGGATACTCGATAGTATATTTACGCAGGCGGTGCCGCGGGAAACAGTTATATAATAAGAGATATCCCCACTGACTGACTGACGTGTAGACGCTCGCACAACCGTAACGGCTAATAGTAGAAACGTAAAATTTGGACAGTAGTTTTAATTTACAATGTAGACGGAAAAGGGATTTAAAATAATAGGGGTGCAATAGGGGTTGAAAGTTTGTATGAAAAATATTTTAAATCTGTCCCGATTTCCATGAAATTTAATATCCGAGGTAATTAGATAATGCCATAAGGCATTAAGTCCGCCTTTGTACATGTTTGTGCATTAAGTTTCAATAAATAAATAAATACAAATTATTGAGTTTCCGCGTCACTAATAAAAATATTTACACAGTAGATAAAGTATACAATGTTTTGTCCTTGTCTTATACGTTGGAAAAGTCGCTTGTCAGACAAAAAAACTCCCAGTAACCCCCCTTACACCAACGTATATTATAGTTTTTTTTTAATTCGACGAATATAGTCGTTGGATTTTTCGAATTACATACCCCACGGGTGGCAATGAGTATCCAAGCGGACGAAGTCGCGCGCAAAAGCCAGTCTCTAATAGTTTAGAAATGCCACCCGGGCAACTTTGGGCAACAAACCACTTTGGAAGTTGATTACTCGAAAATGGCTTACAACGTAAGCCATACATTATTAAAAAATGTATTGAACCTCACCTTTATTTAAAAAGACCTAATCGGCGATAAGGTAAAATTAAAAAAAAAGAAACATCCCCACTTATTTTTACTATGTGCAATAAGTTCGTTGTCATATTCCAGAGTCGAACATCGGTAAGCTAGTGGAGCCGGTGGTGTGGAACTACAATGTGGCCGAGCACTTCTACGTCGGCGGCGAGCTGTGGCGTACGTACCGCCTCTTTCCCAAGCTGTGGGCGGCCTCTGCGTACAAGGGGGCTAACGGCAGCTGTCAGGTATGTCACCTCCTTAGGTGTACTTTAGCTAGAGCGTCGTTTCTCAACCTTTCCTATGTCGCGGCCCACGAAAAGCCAAAAAGTTAAGTAAAAAGTCTCGCGACCCCATCACTATAAAAGTATCATAATAATACGAGGGCGGGTCAATAAGTCCGTGACTTTTTGAATTTCTAACCTCCTTACTGAAAAAGCAACACTACTCCTGTCAACAGGCATCTGTCAGTTGACTCCTATCAAAATTTCAACTTGCTGCGTCAGTTAGTTTGTGTTTTACAGCTATCTTTATCAGACTATCCAGTAACTTAAGGAAACAATGGAAAAAAGTGAATTTCGTGTGCTTATTAAGCATTATTTTTTGCGAAAAAAAACCATTACCGAGACCAAGGCTAAGCTTGATAAATACTATGGGGACTCTGCACCATCGATTTCAATGGTAAAAAAGTGGTTTACTGAATTTCGTTGTGGCCGTACAAGCACTGAAGATGCCGAACGTCCTGGACGCCCAGTTGAGGTCTCTACACCCGAAACAATCGAAAAAATTCACGATATGGTATTGGCCGACCGAAGATTGAAAGTGCAAGAGATTGTGGAAGCCATAGGCATCTCGCATGGCTCAGTGGTTTTAATTTTGAATGATCACTTGGGCATGAGAAAGCTTTCCGCAAGATGGGTTGCCGCGTTTGCTCACAGTCGACCACAAACGCAATCGTGTAACAACTTCACAGGAAGGTTTGGCGTTGTTTAATCACAATATGGAGGAGTTTTTGCGCCGTTTTGTAACCGTGGACGAAACATGGATCCATCACAACACACCAGAGACCAAACAACAGTTAAAACAGTTGGTTTCTAAGGGTGAATCGGTGCCAAAGAAGGCCAAGGTGGGTTTATCAGCCAATAAAGTTATGGCGACTGTTTTTTGGGATGCACGTGGGATAATCCACATTGACTATCTTCAAAAGGGAAGAACAATTAATGGGGAATATTATGCCAACTTATTGGACCGCTTCAATGAGGATTTGAAAAAAAACGGACCTCATTTGGCCAAGAAAAAAGTTCTTTTTCACCAAGACAATGCAAGGGTGCACACATGTGCAGTTGCCATGGCAAAAATCCATGAATTGGGCTATGAATTGCTCCCACATCCACCCTATTCTCCAGATTTGGCTCCGAGTGACTACTTCTTGTTCCCAAACCTGAAAAAATGGCTCGGTGGAATAAGATTTGACTCCAATGATGAAGTCATCTCGCAAACAAAGGCCTATTTTGAGGACCTCGACAAATCATATTTTTTGGAAGGTATAAAAAAATTGGAGAATCGTTGGACAAAGTGTATAGAGCTCAAGGGGGACTACGTTGAAAAATAAAATGATTTATTTATCAAATAATCTGTGTTTTATTCCAAAAGTCACGGACTTATTGACCCGCCCTCGTATGTACAAAGCGCGCTATTTTTATCAGCTATACGTTATATTAGCCTTCACTGGTTCGAATTTTCGAACGAATCATTTGTACCTACTTATATGTAGCTTGTATTTATTATTTTTCAACAGACTGCGACCCCCTTTAAAAACAAACACGACCCCCGTATGGGTCGCGACCTCCCGCTTGAGAAACGATGCTTTAGAGAAATTGGCATTTAAGATCTAAAAAGAATAGAAGAGAAGGCCGAAGTCTGAAAAGTTCTTCTACAGACTATCCCTGTCCACTCTCGGATATTCCTCGACCATCATTACGGTTTGTACTGTTAGTTTTTGAGGATGTGGCTCAGATACGCGATTTTTTTTGCTTAATGGGATACGGAACCCTAAACGTAGACAAGCTGCACTTTTTAGCGTTCCGTAGTTTACGTGTCGAAAGCCTTATGGTTTCGTCATGTCCATCCGTCCGTCCGTCTTCGGCTTACCGTCCAAACGGTTAGTGCTAGAAAGATGACACTTTGTATGGATATGTGTATTTACCAGATCGACAAAGGCACGTAAAATCACGGAAAATATATTTATAGTGGAGATGATTTTTTTTCTCGTGAGATCATTAGATAGGTATTTTAAAATTCCGAACTGTTTAGTGTAGTTGTAAAATGCGTTTACTTGGAAAACTTCGTATAAAAATAACGAAATAATTAGCAAACATGAAAAATATTGGTATAGTGGTACGGAACCCTACGTGCATGCGAGTCAGACTCGCACTTGACCTGTTTTTATGAATACGTTTAAGTACTTTGGCGTTCGGAACTTTCCTCAACATTCCAAGCTAAACATTTAACCCTTTACGTTCCGACCAGATCCTGTCACCGGTGTCGCGGTACATGAGCAACCAGCAGGCGTGGATCCGCGAGGTGCAGGGCAACTCCGAGCGCGTCAACTTCACCGGGGTCATACTGACCGGCTGGTCTCGGTGAGTAACGGGTTAAGTGAGGTATTCTGTGGGGCTAGCACGAACAATTTACAAGCGCTTCGTAGCGTTATCGAAAGAGAATCAGGGTTTCTAACCCATTAACTGTGGGAGAGCCACGCTTCGGCATGAATGGACCGGCTCACAGAAAACCGGTGTGAAATAACGCTTGCGTTGTTTCGCTGAGTGAGGTTTCGGGAGGCTCAAGGGGGGTTGGGGAGATTTTAAGGACTGGGAACGCAAGTCGCAACACCAGAGGAGTTACAAGTGTAACTCTGGTGTTTCGAGTGTCCATGGGCGGTGGTAATCGCTTACCAGGCGATCTGTCTGCTCGTTTCCTGGTTAATTTCATAAAAAAAAAACCATGCGAATATTGCACTAAAACCTCCTTGACAGTAAAGTTTAGATTACGTACGTTATTCCCTAGACATACGTAAATCTATGCAATTTGTCACTCGATCGTCAAATATTTGTAGACCGTGCGTTCAGTTTACTAAGTCTTACTCTTAATTTCTCACAGATTCGACCACTACGCGGCGCTGTGCGAGCTCCTGCCTGTGTCTCTGCCGGCGCTGTACAGCTGCCTCAGCATATGGATTCACCCCAACGACTCTATTAGCTGTCAGTGTTATATATTAAGTTTCAGTTAAGTGCCGGGGAAACCGAGCTTGGCTTAGAGTTCTGATGAATTATTTTTTTTAAAAAGAATCACAAATATATATTTATCTGGCCGGGATTGACATAATAGAGTTGAAATTATTTATATATTGTTGCACAACGAAAGAAAAAAAATATAGCTCAAGGCTCTGTATAACGCCAGTGACCTTGAACGTCAAGTCCCGTATTAATTTTGTAGGCGACGAGGGCGTATCGCGCCGACCGGAGAGTATTGAAATCGGATAAAAATCGCTATAAATATTTGAGACAAAATTTGCAAAAACTAAAACGACCTTCCCCTGAGTCTTGTCTTACTTTAAATACTAAAATAATATTCACACTCGTGTGATTTATAGAAGAAGAGGAAAAAGGTTTTAACTTTAAAAAAATATAGTTTAAAAAAACTGAAAAAACACGCTTTTATCAAATTATTTTAAAGAAAATCTAACTAAAAAATAAAAAATAAAATTTAATAAATTTGGATTAAGAATAGTGTAAATAAAAAATAAATGTTTATTATTGTAAAAAAGCGTGGGGTGTATAGTGTCAATAGTTCTAAACATTTTATTGGCAGATATGAGAAGGATCATCACTTTGATAATATCTTAAAAATCACTTTAAACGAAATCTGACCGTTTGAAGTGGATCAAAATAAAAACCAATGGAGTCGGTTACATACAAACAAACGTACAGGTGAAGACACTGAGCTGACTGACACACCCCACGCTTTTTTACAATAATAAACATTTATTTTTCATTTACACTATTCTTAATCCAAATTTATTAAATTTTATTTTTTATTTTTTAGTTAGATTTTCTATAAAAGCGTGTTTTAAAACTATAATTTATTTTTTGCTTTTTAGTATGATTTGCTATCTATTAACCGGGGGACCAAAGATTAAGCATGGAACTGCACGCATGCGTAGTTCACGCACTAGTTCTATCTCTCTTACTCTCATGCAAAGGACGCGGAAAGAAATTGAAGAATCCTGGCGAATTTAATCAGGATAATGGGGTATTTTATTCGAATTATTGCATTGTCATCGGTCTTTGACAGATGTGCAAAGTTTGAATAAAATCTGATCGTTCAAAGTAAGACAAAATCGAGCCCAAAGGAGTCGGTTACAAGCAATCAAACATATAGGTGAAACTAATAAAAGCGTTATAAAAAAGGGTGGACTTGGAATATTTTTAAATCAATATTTATATATAAATTTCAATTTATAAAAAGACAGTCCTCGGCTAAATATAATGCAGATTAACATATATATTTTTGGGATTTTTCAATACGACGATGACTGAGAAAAAAGGTTTCAAAGAAATTTTCAGTTCTGTCCAGCGCCCAAACAACCACTTAAAATTATACAGTTTCCCAGGGATAGGACCTAACTAGATCGATTTTTCTCACCAAAAACTCTGTATACTAAATTTCATGGTAATACTTGCAGCCATTTTCGAGAAACATACCAATTATATATATACAAGATTGTCTCGTTTAAAGTATAAGATGGACGGTTGGTGCAGTGGAGTTACTGGATAAAACGCCTGTACGAATATTTGTTTGACTGGCAAACGGGTAGACGGTTTGGACCACGGAACAGAAAACAAATGGAAGTGCGAAGTAGGCGTGGTTCGCGTGCCACGATTAAGCGTTCTTACGCGTACTTTACGCGTAGCGTTCAGGATTCGTCAAATTTCATTTCAATTAGAATACAAAACGTCATAATTACTTTTCTAAGTGCAACAAAATAAACTTTATCCAATAGTGTGATATTTTCGAAATATCTGATAAAACAAGCTAGTTTCTATGAAAATATGAACTACCAATCAAACGAATTCTTTGTGTGTAGTGCGATGTATGATTATCGGTGTATTTGTGTGACTTTGGCTACAGCGACTTGCATGCCAATAGGCTACTTGACTTATAATTAATTTTATACATTGAATGAGTATTTCCTTTAGTACTTGGCTCAGGAAAACGTAATATAGCGAAATCATGAAATAAAAGAATAAGATGGATAAATAAACTTGATTTATATTACTTGAAATATTTTTTTATTTTTAATTTGGACTACCGAAATACAATTATCTGTGCATTGTGCGATCGGCCATGATGTGACGTCGTAGTAATAGTAAACAAATAAACGTCACTTGCTATAGTTGTCAAAAACTCCATAGTGCACTGAGCTGTCAAGAGATTTTTTACTATTAGTATGACGTCAGAGCACAGATTATCTATCGACAAACATAGCGAGAGGCGTTTTCGGCTGTTTTAAAAAGCGTATTTTTAAATTAAAGTTTTGTAGCTTTTTATTGAATTAAAATAATATTCTATTCTTTTTTTTTTTTGGTAACGGAACAGTTATTAATCGTTTAAAGTTAAAAATAAAAAATGGGTCAAGTAGCCTATTGTGTCATATATAACACTTCTACTTGTTTTTTGTTCTGTGGTTTGAATAGTGCTAAACATACGCAAAAAATAATACCTGAAATAGACAGTGGTCAAGACCGGCGTTACCTGGAGGCGGGATTTTTGTGTGTATAAGTCGGATATCAAATCAATCAAAATCAATTACGGATATTTCATCAGCTGTGTAAGGTTAATGGACCTTAACAACGCCGTAAAGAGCGTAATGTAATCTTATATAGTTTTTTTTTTCGAAATGTTTAATTATTTTTCAGCCTAAACGTCTTGCTTATGTAGCAGTAGATCATACGCCCAAAATATCCGTCATTGGTTTTGAACATATTACTATGATAGTGACTAACTGACTATAATTATAACTGATGATAGCGACTATAGTGATGATGATGATTGTAATGATGTTCCAGCTCTAACTCACGAAGTGCTGCCCGAGGCGAGCTGGGCGGGCGTGGCAGTGGCGCGCGGCGTGCACTCACTTGCGGCACTGCGGGACCGCGCGCACCACCTGCTGCACGGCGATGCGTGAGTACCGAACTGACGCTGCGGCCAGGGGGGTGAAACTACCAGATTAGAGCGCCATATAATTGCTATACCTACTAATATTATAAATGTGAAAGTTTGTGAGGACGGATGTATGTATGGATAGATGGATGGATGGATGTTTGTTACTCTTTTACGCAAAAACTACTGAACGGATTTTTATGAAATCTGATATGGTAGTAGTTTAGGCTGTGGATTAAAAAATAGGCTAATTTGTATCCCGGAAAAGTACAGTATTCCCGCAGGATACCCGTTAGTATATTTACGCGGACGGAGCTGCGCTATTTTTACGCTGGATATTGCTAGATATAAAATCAATTTAATTGATTTGATTTGATTTTTTTGTACAACAGATGGCGTTAGGATAACCTATACATCACACTATCGAAAACGCAACGCTCTCGTATAATCGTCTTACGACTTTTTTTAAATACGGTGTCACATGCTATGAATACCTAGCACCCAGAAAAGCTTTATTATGTGTGATATTAATATTCAAATATGAGTTATGACTACTGTTGTCCTTATAATATAATAAAATAATAAATTATCATATAGTACTGCCACCTGTCGGATTTTGTAGTAACTATGTAGTACAACGCCATCTAGAGAATAGATAATCGCGCCGCTCGCTGCGAAATTCGAGGCAGAGGTCTGTATAATCTATGGCCGTGTCCTTCGCGCGCGGAATGGCGTACGGGCGGGCGTCGCGAATTCTGATTGGTTTAAATGGACGTTATGGCGTTTGTTTCTAATGGTTATCATTATCGTTAAACAATCCGTTTTGCCACTTTAATCATATAAGACTAATAGTTTCTGTAGACAAGTAGTTTCACAATTATATTACTAACATTCATAGTTTTGAGTGTATTACTAATATAATATTTTTTTAACCGTCTTTCAGTGTGTTAACGTGGCTGAACCCGTGGCAAGTGGAGCGCGGCTACACTTGTCCAGTGCAAGTGGACGGCATAGCGGCGACCGCTAACGAGTGAGTATACAATATAATATAATAAAAGAGTCGTCGCGGTATATCTAACAGATGGGAAACAATATGACATACGTACGCGCAAACGCAAGGGATGCAGGCATGCGTGGTGTCATTTTGTTTAATTACAATAAACAAATTAGTGTCACTAAATATTATATGTTTAAAGCTGAAATCGTTAAAGCTAAAAATTACGTTAATGTTGTTTGCGGGCTTGGAACGAGCTGGGAGCCCCTTGGCTTACCAACAGCATATTTGACAGTAAACATGCAGCCATTAAGGCTTTTGCAATCTCAGTTCTCTGCATAATAAGACATTAATCAGACAGTATGTACTTGATATTTCAGGTTACTTCTGAACCTGCAATGTCTGGAACGCGAGCTTACAGCCCAGCTGTCTGTCGTCACCGGCGCGCGCAGCACCGCCGAGTGGGTCGGCAGCAATATATCGCCGCTTGTGAGCCGCATCACCGCGCTGCACAGGCTAGCTGTGAGGACGACGGCCGCGGAGCCGAGTGTCAGACCTATATTGTAGTGTGAGCGGCGGTCAATTTTACTCGCGAGTGGGACAGCAATATATCGCCGCTTGTGAGCCTCACCTCCGCGCTGCACAGGCTAGCTGTGAGGACGGCAGCTGCGGAGCCGAGTGTCAGACCTATATTGTAGTGTGAGCGGCGGTCAATGTTACTACGCGAGTGGATACAGCAATATATCGATACTTGTGAGCTGCATCATCGCGCTACACAGGCTAGCTGTGAGGACGGCGGCCGCGGAGCCGAGTGTTAGACCGATATTGTAGTGTGAGCGGCGGTCAATATTACTACGCGAGTGGGACAGCAATATATCGCCGCTTGTGAGCCGTATCATCGCGCTGCACAAGTTTTTTTTGTCACTTTTTAAAACTTCTAACTTTTGAAATAATAGTCCAATTTGTGCTTGCTTGCTTGTTTGTCCAATCTGAGGAGTTCGATCCAGCAACTCTTGCTTCATTCTCTGTCGAGGAAATATTAGCGTAGGAGACATGTAAGTTCCTGCTGCATTAAAACATACCTCAACCTGTCTGCCCTCGTTCTGCTGAAGAAAGCGATCCTACCTGTTTTCTCCCCTTTTCTGCAATAATTTTGCTCTTCGTTTTTGAGACGCATGATATGTCAGTCTCATCGCAATTAAAAATTCTGTCTGGCGTTAAAATATATTTGTCATATACCTCCCCGAGCAGAGAATAAAATTTATCCACAGCCACTTTATTAAAGCCCATTGCTCGAGCTGCCGATGTAGCTTCCGGTTTTCGGATAGATATATCTGGGTGGCGCTCCAAGAATCCCTTTAACCAATCTACACCAGCTATCTTTTTATCATGATTAAAATTGTGAGCTTTGCAATTTTTTTTCCGCTAGCTGATAAGCTAGCTTCCGTAGGACGATAGTGGTTAAACCAAACAAACGTTTCTCCATTTCTATAATGTACCTTACCAGCTCCTCTTCTTCTTGTTTGGAAAACACGGGCTTGAAGTTACCTGGAGTAGAGTCAAGAGACAGCTCGCCTTTCCTTATTTTAGCGACGTGACGCTCTAACGTGGTCTGTGGTACACTATAAAGGTGAGCCGCTTTTCTATAGCCAGCAGTTTTGCTTAAGACTGCATCAATCGCCTGTTTCATGTTTTCAATGGACCAACTAAGTCTCGAACCTTTCTTCTTATACGTCCATACCATTTTTATACCTAAAACAAAATATTTTCTATTATAAAATGAACAAGAACGATTCTTCAGTTAATTTACAAAACAGGGGCATAATGGGGACAACGGTTGCGGGGCATAACGGGGTACCCCATCGTACCCCGTATCCATGTCCCCATTTTGCCCCAATTCTCACATTATTTAAAATAACAAACCAAATAAAATAAGTGAGGGTTAGAGTATTTTTGTTCAAAACATATCAATGAGTAACTTATCTGCAAAAACAAAATAAATACATGATAGTAGTGACATAAACATCTTTTTATATGCGTATTTGTAGTCACTCAAAATTACATAAAATTACGTTGAAAATAGTTTTTTGTTTTAAAAAACAAACGCGCGCAGTCTAGTCGCCGGTCACTGTCAGACTAAAGAGAGATACAAAATGGCTACCTATTAGCGAAAACAAAACACATCTAGAGCGTATAGTTTTTTGTAAGTGTGGATGGCCCCGTCGTGCCTCGCGTCCCCGTCATGCCCCTCTCTCCCCTATTAGTTTACCGAATAACTTTGACAGATTTTAACGATATATAACTACACAATTTTCAACAGACTAATAAGATCACATACAAATAAATAATCACATACTACTTTTTATTATTATAAAATCAGTCTAATAATCACATATACAACTTCTTATTATTATAAAATCAGATAAATAATCACAGATACAACTTCTTATTATTATAAAATCAGATAAATAATCACAGATACAACTTCTTATTATTATAAAATCAGATAAATAATCACATATACAACTTCTTATTATTATAAAATCAGATAAATAATCACAGATACAATTTCTATTATAAAATCAGTCAAATAATCACAGATTCAAATTCTTATTAATTATAAACAGTCGGAACAATTATTTATCGATAACACGAATTATGGACGAGACCACACTTAGTAACATTCAATAAACTTCTTTTTAAGAGTTTCATCGCCAGCAAAATAACTGTCAGCCAATATTTGTGCAGTTCCTTTGATTTGACTACCAATTTGCTCATATTGTGTACTTTTATCTGTTGTCTTGTCTCTTTAATTTGTGTAGCTGTAGATCTATAAAGATCTGGCGCATTATCGCAGCTTCGTAACTGTGACTGACCCTCTGGCAAATAGAAATGATATTGACTGTCGCATATTGTTGTCGGCAAGTCTATGTCTACTTCGTCTTGGCTATAGTGACCGGTAGCTAAAATTGACTGGCTCTCTTCAATATTTCCTTTAAATTAAAAACAAACATGAGTATTTTGTAATAATATCACAACTTACAATAAATAAAATGCGTTCTGAAGGCCACATACGCTTGGACGCCATTTCGACTAAAAAAATGTGATGTGTTCACTTAATTGTACACACGTGCTACAAACACTCGTCAATGCCGAATACTGTCAGTTGAGTCTCAACCGCGTCTAATCAGCCGCCGACCTGGGCAAAAATAGTGATGCGGGATCACGATACCGATTGTTTTGTAGATTTGTGGTATTCAGCAGCACATGGATCTACGCACAAATAAACTTTGTATTTTTGACACATAAAACGAGTTTCAGACCGTTTTTGTTTTGCTGCGCACATTTTGCATCGCCGACTTTTGCCGTTTGGTATTCCAGTAGGAAAATGCTCTAAAGTATCGTTATTTAAAAATCGGCAATAGTCAAGGATGCCACGCGAAGTTGACGGTGGACATAGAGGACACTGCTTGTATTTTTCTATTATTTGCCTGATAAGGTTTAATTGGAAATGAGCTAAACTACCACCCGGTCACAATATCTGTGCACCTGACCTCGTGACGTCATATCGGCGGTCTGGGTACGGTGTGAAAAAAAGTTTTTTCGAGAAATGTGGAGGTAAAAAAAATTTACTAACCTTTTCAAATCAATTTATTATTGATGAAGGGTTTGTTATTAAAAAACAATAATTTTGATTACAAAAACATTTATTATTAAACTCAGTCACTATAAATTATTGACTCTATGCCTGACATTGTATCTTCCTCACTCTCACTTTCTGAACTCGCCGAACTGTCTTCCCCTAGTGATATTAAAAGTTGTGTGATGTTGTCATCTGCTAGATGATCCTTTTCCCAGTATTCTCGCTGTAGTCTCTCCACGTGATTCACTTCTTTTTTCCAGTCAGCTGGCGTAATTGACTTAATCGCATCTTTTGTAAGTTGTTCTATTGTATATGTTCTTTTCCGATTGGTCAATGTTTTTATCTGCCACCCTTTGCTTTACCAAGTTCCATATATATTCGATAGGGTTTAGGTCACAATGGTAAGGTGGCAGACGTACAACTTCTTGGCCATGCTCTCGCATCAAATCGTCGACGACATATTTTTTCGGCGGCTTTGTTCTCAGTATAATGGGATACAATTCCCTCTTTGTCATTTTGTCATTAAATGAAATATTGTGTTCACGTAGCCAATTTTGCATGTCTGCTTTAAGAGCAGCACTAGTGGGCGCTTTCACCGACTGCGTCGAATGGTAGGGTGCATTGTCTATGACAACTATACCGTTCGGCGGTAAATTTGGTATAAGCTTTTCACGGAGCCATTTTAAAAAATTGTTTGTGTCCATCTCGTTATGATAATCGCCGATTTTACTTTTACATTTATAAAGTAATTCTGCACCTTCAATAAATCCATTTTCTCCTCCAGCGTGTACAAGAATCCAACGTTGACCCGGATTTAAATTTTTCTTCACACTGCTGTCTGTATTATTTTGCCAGCATTTACTGACCGTATAGTGGGAATGGATCCACGTCTCGTCCAGGTCGGTAACCGGTTTTTTATCAGCGCCAAGGTCATTATTCTCTTTCATACGGCGTAGGTAGCGAGCCCTCCATGCGGCGATGTCCGGCTTTTGTGTCAATACACAACGGATATTTTTACACTTTTTGAACTTGTAGCCCAATTTGTTAATTAAAATATTTCTTAGATATGTTCTCCCACCTTGAAAATTTAGGTCTCTCTTAACTGCTGCCAGAATTTTCTTCAAAGTTGGGATTTCTTTTTTTACAGCATAAAAACTGTTGATGATATTTCGTATTGCGCAAATTTCAAAATCATCTACTTCGATGCGTTTTTTGTACTGTTTACGCTTCTTACCCGGTGTCGATAATTTTGGTCCTGGGTGGGTTTCTAAATTATTACTAGTACTTGGAGTCGGACTAGCGCCCGGCGAAGTAGGTGGTTGTACTTTGGCTTAATTTTTAATTTTCATTAGAGTCCTCTTTGATATCCCAGTTGCAGCACAGGTTCGTTTCACCACTTGGTCTACAGGTATGGTGTACTGTTTGTTTGCTTTCTCCGATTCAAAAAACTTGAGCACTTTCAAGATTAAATTTCTTGATTCGCTGTGTATTGTTTTTCTCATGACTTCAGTTTAACAGCTACAACAATTTTAATAACAACCAAACCAGTCCAAACTTAACAGTAAACAGTCTAAACTTAACAATAAACATTAAAAAACAAAACAACAATAAAGCGAAAATATCAAAATTATCGGGACGTGTAGCGGCAACGAAGATGACCGTTCTGTCGCACCGGGGAGTGCGCGGAGAGGTGACAGGGGAAGCGGGAGGGGCGCCACATTCCAGCGAGGTGCACAGATATTGTGACCGGGTTGTAGATGTTTGCTTGTTTGTTATTATTTTAAACAAATAGAAAGCATTAAGCAGAAACATGTCAATAATATCCAAGCTTTTTATGCCATTTCCTTGACTTTCTTATGCAGCCCAACGTGCTAGTCATCATATCGGCGGTGTCGACCGATCCCATATTTGCCGTATAGTCTACCACACACTCCGGTTTCAGTTTGGGTAGGCCAGTTAAGTAGTTCAAACTGTTTGATGGTATCATTCTGTCATAATGTTTTGTAGATAACATTATGACTGGGTTTTTGTCTTGCTATTTTAGGGCTAAGAGAGGACCAGCCATGTAAGCGGTTGTTTGACCACGTTCCAGTTTTTGAAATTTCGGCATACCTTTTCGAGTCTATCTTACGGTGCCACATGCGTATGTGGCCCTTTCTTTTAAATACGTGAAAAGTTGATGACTGGAATACCAGTTATCTACATATAACTCCCGGTTGCAAAAAAAACTAGTCTTTTAAAAGTTCGGCAACAACTGATCCACTTACTTCTATTTATTTCTGTTTCGGATCTAAAAAAATCCACGAGATATCCAGATTTGACATTACATAAGATAAATAACTTGATATCAAAATCTATTACGTTTTTGGGTAAATATTGTTTTATAGTTATACTACCTTTAAAAGGCACAACACTTTCATCTATGCATAACTCGACTTGACCAGGGATAAATGTGTTTTTGAACATTTCATGTGCGTGGTCAACCAACATTTTTATTTTGTGTAATCTTGGTAGATCACTTGTCCTTGCAGGGGCTTCATAAAAGGATAACATGGCTAGAATTGAGCAATATTTATTCTGAGACATAATATTATGGAACACTGGACTATGCAATAAAGGGTCTGTAGACCAGTGTTCTTCAATTGTTATTCTTTTTTTTCTAGTGAAAATCATCGTGAGCGCTAAAACAATGTAAATATCGTCAATAGTCACGTCTTGCCATCGTTGCATTCTTGAGTATAGTCTTAGATAAGCATGTCTTACGAAGTGTTGATGATATTTATTCGTAAAATAGACAATTTCTTGCAACAAGTCTCTGCTACAAAATTGTTCAAATAATTGCAATTCCGTGGATGTGCTATCAAGTTTTGCAACAGGTGACAAACCACAAACAAAGTCGTCGAAATCTTCTAACGTTGGGGGAGAAATTTGCATCGTCCAATTAAAGTCAGCGTTTGCGACATCGCTCCCGGGAATCTGAAAGGATACCATAAAATAATTGTAGTTTTATAAATATAGGTAATGTAGCATAGTAGGTACTTGTAAAGACAAATCAAACGTGGCCACACTCGATGGATTTATCTTGTTAAGTTTAGAGAGTTTCTATGGCTACCTTCCGACTCCATCATCAGACCAGTACCATGGGACCATATTATTGCATTGTCATCCAAACCAAATGTGTGTGCAAAATTTCACCTCAATCGGACACTGGGAAGTGGGTAAAGAGATTGCAAGATTCCACCCGGACATACATATATGGTAAGTTAAAATAAACTGGCACTTCTTTGACGGATAATTGTATGGGTTATCTGTCAAAACAAGTACCAGTTAAGTTATATGGAACTTAAATGCAAGTGGTGAAACTGGCCCTAAACTTGCAATAAAAATATTAAGTCACAGTACAGCAGTAACAATGCAATAGAAATTACCTCTTCATCAATGTTAAACTCTTCGTCTGAAGAATACGTATTCATTCTTCAGAAGTAGTCATGTTGAATGACATTTTAATCGGAACAAATAATCGGACATAACATACGCGTTTGGTTGCATATATATATATAATTAGCAATATATATCACCTGGTAGCGACCATAGAGAACTATGGTCGCTACCAGGTGATCGGTCAAGTGGATAGTAGATATTGAGGGAAACATTTTTAACTAAAGCTATGTCTATTGTACTAGGATCGCGTATGACACCGTTGATGTTTTCATTGGTGTCATAGCGAGTGGGGTCAGTGGGAGCTAATAGTGCAAAATTTAAAGTATCGGTTAAACTACAAAGAATGATGCCGTTTCTATTGTTATGTACGTTGCCCCACTCAGTGTGTTTGCAATTTAGGTCGCTGGCAATGATGACGGCGTTGCCTAAGTTAAATAGCGACTGTAGGTCGCTAGAATGTAGTTCTTCGTTGCACGCTAAGTACGCGCTTACTAATTGGTCAAAAAAACAATTGGTCCGTGACCGGACATACTAATGTGGCAAACAGATGTCTCTAAAGTTAACAATGGCGGTGGCTCTAGGGGAATACAATGTAATGATTTTTTATAGTAGATAAGAGTACCTCCGAGTCGGGATCGAGTTCTATCGTTTCTGACTATTTTGTAGTTAGCTATTTTAGGGCTCCTCATACTAGGTTTTAAAAACACTCCTGCACTTGAAGAATATCGACATTTTGGCTGCTTACAAAATCGCGAATTTCGCTTATGTTATTCCTAATGCCGTTCGTATTGAAAGCGCGCCCAAAGCGCCTTAGGCGCTTTGGCCGCGGAGGGCATGGTCATGGGGAGAGCGGGGAAAACCGCTAACTCCGAACTACGATTTTGCGTGGGCTTGAACCACGCAGATTGGGAGGTTAGGGGGCAGGGACGAATCTCTGCTTGAGGGACCTTTCCTATGTCGTAACTCGTCGTATTAACCTTTCGTATGTGGTGCAATGCGCTTTTTTATTTTGGGTGCTTTTTTGCACCCTCTGCAATTGGCGGGGTGTCCTTTGGACTTACAGAGAACACAGCTGGGGGATTCGGACTCCTCAGCTGGGCTCTTACGGGGACAGTCAGAGGTGCCGTGGTCACCGAGGCACCTAACACAACGCGGCCTAGCTTGGCAATTCCGTGCCGAGTGCCCGTAAAGTTGGCATCGGTGGCACTGGCCAGGGATGCCCCTTTTACGGGGGGGGGGCTCGACGCGGATGCCCGTAATGTGGCAGATGGCTCGGATATTGAAGATATCCTTACCCTCTGGCGTAAGAGGAAGTGCTACGAGTACCATATTGTACTCGTGTTTTTTAATAGGATGGTACATACGATGTACCTCTATGGCGGAATAACCCTGGGACTGGATGTCCATGAGTACCTCTCTTGTGGACCTCTCCACAAGAGAGGTACTCATGGACTTATCGACTCCAGTAATGACGACGCGCAGAAGGTGCTCGTCTTCGAGGGCATAAGTGTGATACCCTATGTTCTTTGTTCGTAGGAACGCGGTGAGGAGGCGGTGATCCTCCGAGGTCTTGACCTGCACTTTAATACCGATGGGGGTCGTATGTGCAGAAGAGTAACGAAGCTTATGCTCGTTAAACGCTGCGGAGATTAAATTCCATTTGGCCTTCTCCTGTATGATTACAGGAGGAGGCATTTTAGGAGTACGGACGGCCTGAGGGGCCTGGGAGGCCGGAGGGGCCTGGGAGGCCGGAAGGGCCTGGGAGGCCGGAGGGGCCTGAGAGGTTCGGGGGACCTGGGAGGCCAGAGGGGCCAGAGGGACCGGGGAGGCAGAGGGGCCGGGGGGGCCGATGGGGTAACGGGGGCCGCTGAGCCATGAGCCTGCACGGTTTTCCTACTTTTAGGGACCGATTTGGTCGGGGAAGATAAGACTGGAGAGGAGGTGCCCTCTGGGCGCTTCCTCTTCTTCGTCTTCTTATATTTGACTGTAGTGAACTCGCCTTGTTCACTACGGTCGGATTCTTGCTCCGAGCAAGACATCTCTGAGGGAGATGATTGGGCTTTACCGGTATATCGACGATGTCGCTATCGGGCGACGCCGATGAGTCTGCTTCGTGCATGCGCACGAAGCGTTCCCACTTGGACGCGACATCGGGGACTTCTAATTTTAAAAACTCCAGGAACTTTCTAATTATGGCGTCAGACATAATTAGGAAGTTTATCCCGGGAGTGGGATTCTGCTCTCTAATTAAATATTGGGGATACAGCCCCTCCCGGCGACCGGGAGGGGAGGTGTGTAGGGAGGAAAAACTCCTCGTGTAGTGTGCCTAAGCGTGTCACGGTATTTGCAATTGTTCCTATGGCGGCTGGAACTCACTCACAAACGTTACGCTAAACACTAGGGCGCTAGTGTTTGCGAACGAGACGCGGCGGAGCGCGAGCAGAAGGCTTGCGCTAAAAACGAGACGGACGATGCGACCGGTCGCACGCTCGTCCTAACGCGGCGATAACTACGCGGCGGGTGTGCGAGCAGAAGGCTCGCACTAAAGAGCGAGACGGACGATGCGAGTGGTCGCACGATTCGTCCGGTAGGCGGCGGTCGCGGCGCGGCGCGAGACACGGTACGGCACGGGTCGGGCGGCAAAGGCGGTTGGGTGGCGCCTTGTCCTCTTCACTCTTGAGTCTTGACTCTTGAGGCTTGACTCTTGAGTCTTCGGTCTTCTGTCTTCTTTCTTCCTATGGTTACACTTTCGCGAGCGATGTCACACGCGACAGAGCGAGAGCGCAATCCTGAGAGAGCGCTTTACGGAACGATGGCAACGATCGGAACGAGCGGAGCTGTTCGTCGGACGGTGTCCGAGAGGAGAATGCATTAGTAAGTTTTTTTTTTTTTTGCGAACGGGTCTATGCTAAGGGTCGGGTTAAGACCGCTGTAGCTAAATCGGACTATAACTAGCCTGGTGGCTAGTTTATTTGGTAAGAGTCGATGGGAGGGTTTAACCCTCCCTAACATCACCCGGGTGATGTTCAGACCGGATGTTGGGGACAGCTACGGATTGTCAGCTATTATTATGACAGGGGAAACGCGGGTCTCTCCTGCTAAGGGGTCCGACCCCTTCCTTACTCGCTGATGAGTGAGGTTGCTCGCGCGCGGTAGCAGAAACTAGCGGCGTGCGAGTTATCGCGATAGAGGAGCTCTCGTTTTTATTTGTATCGGTACTGAAAGGGCCGTCCCTCTCCCCTTCCGCGTACGGTCGGGAACACTCGCGCGCGTAAGTCCTAATGTCGATGAGGTTCGCGGTATTGGTAGAGCTCTCTATATCAATATCGCGGTCGCGGACACTATTTGGAAGTGTACCTAGTCTATTAGGATGCGAACTCGAACTCGGGTTCGGGTCCGGTCCCGTGTTAGGGTCGGTCTGTACGTCTGTACGTGTTGTCGTGTCGGATGTGGGACCTCGGGGTAGGCGCCGGCGTCGACCCCGGTGCGATACTAATCTCGCGGGTGTGTGTTTTGTGTACGTAACAGTACGTTACGTATTTTCTGATCGGGTCAACGGGATCGGCTAAGATATGCTTAGGCCGTTTGTACGGGTGTCAGAAAGTCTGTACGTCGTGGTCATAGTCCCTGGACTATGACCACATAAAAATCACCCAAACCCCCTTATCCAAAATGCCCTGGCATTTTGGATAAGGGGGTTTGGGTTGGGTTTGGTAAGGATTTTTGCCTTTATCAAAGAATCTCTCTACGAGTTCCTTGATATAGGCTTTGATAGTGACAATTTCGCAGTCCCTATGCAAGTCGATGTTACGCATGTACCAGGGGGCGTCTGTTGCCATGCGTAGAAACCGGTTCTGGACTCTGCAATCGGTCCAATTGAGATTCGCTTATCTGTGCGAAAGAGACGCACGCATAAGTGAGTATCGTTCTGATGCAAGTTTTATACAATGTAAGCTTATGTCTTAGGGACATTTTGCTTCGCGAATTAATTAGCGGATATAATTTAAAAAGTACAAATTTCGCTTTACGTAAAGTAAATATTTGACCTGAGAGACCTCAGGGATTATGTTGCCGTGCAGGCTAATAGGGCTCATTAGTCTACGGGGGCAGTTACGCCTCACTGCCCTTTTACTGTTAAATTGGATGGCGTGACTTTTGTCGGGATTAACTTCTATTCTCCATTTGGAGAACCAATTACCGAGAGCGGTAACTGACTCCTGGAGGGATTTAGACGCGGTACAGGCTCGTGTGTGGAAATAATAAAGGGCTGTGTCGTCCGCGAACATAGCTAGCACCTTAGCGTGTTTAGGGATGTCACTAGTATACAGGTTATACTGGGTGTCCCAAAAATACCGTCTCATAGTGACATGGGAGATAGATTAGCCTTATATCTCTCGGATAAAATAAAAATGACCTTAGTAAAAGTTGCTTAGTTTTCGAGATATTTGGATTTTTTTGGTTTTATTCAAAATCTCCATTTTTAGTTAGTTTTTATTTCCGCATTAGTACAAATTCCTTTAATTTATTCATTTTAATTTTTTTTAAGTATCTCGAATAGTTGTTTGATGCATACAAAATAAACTTTTGTCAAATAGTAGTGTATTTTTTAAGAAAAAAATATTTTTGTGTTGCGTTTTAGCTCTCCCAAAATTTCGACCCAAATTTTGACAATCTGCCGTAGAAAAAAAATGTACTAAAGTAATCTGGCAAATTATTTTAAAAATTACTCAATTTATTGCAGATTTAGAAATGGTATAACACTTACATGAAAAATTTACAGAAACTTAGAAATTGCCATTTTTATCATTAAAGTCTGATTCAAGCCAGACTCTTATGTAGTAAAGAAGATGAAAAAGTACCAGGAATGTTCATCGCAATCTTATTATCTATCGACCTTTATTATCTTTTGTATCTGTAGACTTGTAAAACTGAATGTACTATTGCAACCCTAATTTGTTTTTTCGTTCTTTCCTTCGCTGTTATGGGGCACTGTGATAATAAATAAAATTAGAAAAAAACTTTAGAACTTAGATTTATTACAGTAAATGCTCGAACTGTCGACCTCCAACACGAATGCACAATCGACATCTTCTGATAAAATTATTCTTTAATCTTCTCAAACTTATCTGAGATATTTCTTGAGCCGCTGCGGTGACTCTGTCGCGTAGTTCCCTTTCGTTGCGTATTGGTTTACCATAAACTTTGTCTTTAAGACATCCCCAATAAAAAAAATCCAGGGGATTAAGATCAGGGGATCGTGGTGGCCATAAGATTGGCCCCAGTCGCCCAATCCACCTTCCCGGGAACCTGCGGTCCAGGTGTGCTCGAACGTCTCGAGCGTAATGTGCTGGGCAGCCGTCGTTTTGAAACCACATCGTTCGTAATGATTCCAGTGGCACATCCCCGAGGAGCGTTGGCAATTGGTTTTCTAAAAATTCCAAATAGGTGTGACCATTTAATATTGGAGGCAGCTCCACTGGTCCTACTATTGTACCGTTGTAGATTCCGGTCCATAAATTTATTTTAAACATGTGTTGCGACCGATCTTCTCTATTCTCGTGTGGGTTTTCTAGCTGCCAGCTATGAATATTACGAAGGTTTAAATAACCATCTCTTCTACATTGCGACTCGTCACTCCACAGTACTTTATGAAAAAAGTCGGGATCTTCCCTATTTTTTTCCAACATTCGTTGACAAAATTGTACCCGTCTGGCATAGTCACTCGTAAGGAGAGTTTGCACTCTTTGTATGTGGTACGGATGATACCTGTTCCTTTTTAAAACGCGATGAGCAGATGATTTCGGTATTCCAGTCCGACTTTGAATCAAACGAACCGAAGTTGACGGATCTTCGGTAACTTGCTGTAACACGACATCTTCGTCGGTTGTTTGCGGTCTCCCTTCACCACCTCGAGTTCCTGGGACTCTACCCTCTCTGTAGGCAGAATCCAATCGTTCAATCACATGATACGATGGCGGTGTACGGTTTGGATAACGTTCCGCGTACAATCTTGCAGCTAATCTTGAATTTAAAGTTACTACGCCTCGATTAGAAACACGCCTGGTTTCCCCATAAATTAAGTACATGTCGGCGTACTCACGATGAGTAAATTGAGTAGCAGCACCTCGTGGATTTTCCATTCTTAGCACAGTAAAACCAGCCAGCTGTCTGTAAGAGCGCAAACCGTCGTTGTTGTCACCAAATCAGTTCAACAATAGTCCAAATCGAAAGCAAATCAGAGTCCAAAAATAACGCCTAGTAATAAAAAAAATGAGAGAAACGAGAGCAGTACAAAATAGCACGTGTATCGCACAAAACGGAAGAGAACGTACTAAAGTCCACGAGATCGTTCGTGGAACACGGTGTTGTAAAATGTGGGAAGAGAGTAGCGCATATTGCGCGCTCCCTTGCACTTATTAGGCCTTTAACAAACATTACCGTTGATCATTGACAGCTATCTCACTCAGTTTTTAACCTAAGAACAGGATCACAAACGCCGAACACAAAGGACAACATGTGGCCTTTTCATTGTGTTTGAATATTGAATATTCACTTCATAGTTGAGTCCGGCTTGAATTAGACTTTAATGATAAAAATGGCAATTTCTAAGTTTCTGTAAATTTTTCATGTAAGTGTTATACCATTTCTAAATCTGCAATAAATTGAGTAATTTTTAAAATAATTTGCCAGATTACTTTAGTACATTTTTTTTCTACGGCAGATTGTCAAAATTTGGGTCGAAATTTTGGGAGAGCTAAAACGCAACACAAAAATATTTTTTTCTTAAAAAATACACTACTATTTGACAAAAGTTTATTTTGTATGCATCAAACAACTATTCGAGATACTTAAAAAAAATTAAAATGAATAAATTAAAGGAATTTGTACTAATGCGGAAATAAAAACTAACTAAAAATGGAGATTTTGAATAAAACCAAAAAAATCCAAATATCTCGAAAACTAAGCAACTTTTACTAAGGTCATTTTTATTTTATCCGAGAGATATAAGGCTAATCTATCTCCCATGTCACTATGAGACGGTATTTTTGGGACACCCAGTATAGGGAGGGCGATAGGACCGAGCCCTGCGGTACTCCCGCCTCCATATATCTTGGCGACGACAGTGCGCCTTCTACGCGGAAATTAAATTTACGATTTTTTTAAAAGTTACTAATTAGTAAAACAAGATAATCGGGTATTTCCATTTAATAGAGTTTGTATAACAGTCCGTTATGCCAAATTTTATCAAAAGCTTTTGCAATGTCAAAGAATACGGCGCATGTCGTCTTCCTGTCGTTTTTGCTAGATATTATGTACTCCGTTAAGCGGTGTACTTGAGCGGGACAGCTGTGCATTTCGCGGAAGGCAAACTGCTCGTCTGGAAGGAGTTTTTTATCGGTTATGACGTCATTGAGGCGCCTTTTAATAACTCTCGTAGACTTTACCGAGGGAGCTAATGAGACTTATTGGACGGTAGCTACCAGGCACCCTCCGGGGTTTCCCCGGTTTGTGGATACCTATGACAATAGCTACCTTCCAAATGTCTGGAAATGAACATCCTACTAAGAGGGCGGTAAAGATGTTCACTAAGAGTTGAATTAGCTCGGACGGTAACATTTTAAGTATTTTGTTTGAAATACCGTCGAGGCCTGGGGCCTTTTTGGCATTCATACACTTAATAATGTCACTGACCTCCTCCGAGTCCACCATCCTCACCCTATCTACATCAGGTGGCCTCGAGAGTCGGCTGTCGATCTCGTTATTTACTAAGCTAAGGTCCACGGGATCAATCGGGATAGTACTCGGCCGGCACTGTTGTTCGAAATTATCAGCTAGGCACTCGGCCTTGTCTATGTCTTCGAATGCAGGAAGGCGGTTAGGTCTGTCTAACGGAGGCATATCGCTCTCCGTGTCGTTTTTGAGGGCCTTCGCGAGTGGCCAGTACGCCACGTGAGACGGTTCTAAATCACTGAGAATCGGGTATCGATCATATGTGCGCTTAGCCGCATTTCGGAGTCTGATGGACTCCCTTATGTCCTCAGGGAGGGGCCAACGGCCCTTGGGGGTCGTTGGCACCTCCCTAGATGAGTTCTCTATGGTCGCTACCAGGTGATCGATCAAGTGGGAGGCGGCCTCTATGGCTGTCTCTTTACTATCTATAATATCTGGGATTTTATCTAGGTGGCTAGATTGGAGGACTTTGATGTTCTCCGCTAATGATTTATAATCTACTATCTTCCTAGTACTAGAATTATTGGGGTTAAGACTACCAAGTGTAATCGTAACCGGTCTGCGGTCCGAGTTAAGCTCGTGGAGAGTCTCAATATAGATATTGAAAGAAACATTTTTAACTAAGGCTATGTCTATCGTACTAGGATCGCGTATGACACCGTTGTTTTCATTGGTGTCATAGCGAGTGGGGTGAGTGGGAGCTAACAGTGCAAAATGTAAAGTATCGGTTAAACTACAAAGGATTGTTCCGTTTCTATTGTTATATACATTGCCCCACTCGGTGTGTTTACAATTTAAGTCGCCGGCAATGATGACAGCGTTGCCTAAATTGAATAGCGCCTGTAGGTCGCTGAAATGTAGTTCTTTGTTGCACGCTAAGTACGCGCTTACTATAACAATGGGTCCGTGACCGGACATACTAATATGGCAAACAGATGTTTCTAAAGTTAACAATGGCGGTGGCTCTAGGGGAATACAATGCAATGATTTTTTATAGTAGATAAGAGTACCTCCGAGTCGGGATCGAGTTCTATCGTTTCTGACTATTTTGTAGTTAGCTATTTTAGGGCTCCTCATACTAGGTTTTAAGAACGTCTCCTGCACTAGAAGAATATCGTCATTTTGGCTGCTTACAAAATCGCGAATTTCGCTTATGTTATTCCTAATGCCGTTCGTATTGAACGACACTACGCGTAACGAGTGCGGCTTTGTCCTTACCGAAGGCTCCATTAATTACTGTTGGTGGAGAGAGCCTTGATCTGACGGATCAAGACCTGATGGTCTGACAAAGCTTGGATGCGGTCTGTGGCCGGTCCTTTTAGATTTGTCGCTAAAATAGAAAGCTCCATCGGGTCAATAGGCCTGACGTTGCTTAAGAACTGCTGGACGAAAGAGAGGTCTGCAGTGATACTGGGAGTCGGAGGGGGCATGGCCTTAGGCGCTTTGGGCGCGGAGGGCATGGCCTTACTGGGGAGAGCGGGGAAAACCGCTAACTCCGAACTACGGTTCTGCGCGGGCTTGAACCATGCAGATTGGGAGGTTAGGGGGGCAGGGACGAATCTCTGTTTGGGGGGGGGGGGCACCTTTCGTCTGTGGTGCAACGCGCTTTTTTACTTTGGACCCTCTGTAGTTGGCGGCGTGTCCTTGGGACTTACAGAGAACACAGCTGGGGGGTTCGGACTCCTCAGCTGGGCTCTTTCGCGGACAGTCAGAGGTGCCGTGGTCACCGAGGCACTTTACACATCGCGGCCTAGCTTGGCAATTCCGTGCCGAGTGCCCGTAAAGTTGGCATCGGTGGCACTGGCCAGGGATGCCCCTTTTACGGGGGGGCTCGACGCGGATGCCCGTAATGTGGCAGATGGCTCGGATACGAGTTACGAGTACCATATTGTTCTCGTGTTTTTTAATAGGATGGTACATACGATGTACCTCTATGGCGGGATAACCCTGGGACTGGATGTCCATGAGTACCTCTCTTGTGGAGAGGCACTTATCGACTCCAGTAATGACGACGCGCAGAAGGTGCTCGTCTTCGAGGGCATAAGTGTGATACCCTATGTTCTTTGTTCGTAGGAACGCGGTGAGGAGGCGGTGATCCTCCGAGGTCTTGACCTGCACTTTAATACCGATGGGGGTCGTATGTGCAGAAGAGTAACGAAGCTTATGCTCGTTAAACGCTGCGGAGATTAAATTCCATTTGGCCTTCTCCTGTATGATTACAGGAGGAGGCATTTTAGGAGTACGGACGGCCTGAGGGGCCTGGGAGGCCGGAGGGGCCTGGGAGGCCGGAAGGGCCTGGGAGGCCGGAGGGGCCTGAGAGGTTCGGGGGACCTGGGAGGCCAGAGGGGCCTGGGTGGCCAGAGGGACCGGGGGGGGCAGAGGGGCCGGGGGGGCCGATGGGGTAACGGGGGCCGCGGAGCCATGAGCCTGCACGGTTTTCCTACTTTTAGGGACCGATTTGGTCGGGGAAGATAAGACTGGAGAGGAGGTGCCCTCTGGGCGCTTCCTCTTCTTCTTCTTCTTCTTATATTTGACTGTAGTGAACTCGCCTTGTTCACTACGGTCGGATTCTTGCTCCGAGTAAGACATCTCTGAGGGAGTTGATTGGGCTTTACCGGTATATCGACGACGTCGCTATCGGGCGACGCCGATGAGTCTGCTTCGTGCATGCGCACGAAGCATTCCCACTTGGACGCGACATCGGGGACTTCTAATTTTAAACTCCAGGAACTTTCTAATTATGGCGTCAGACATAATTAGGAAGTTTATCCCGGGAGTGGGATTCTGCTCTCTAATTAAATATTGGGGATACAGCCCCTCCCGGCGACCGGGAGGGGAGGTGTGTAGGGAGGAAAAACTCCTCGTGTAGTGTGCCTAAGCGTGTCACGGTACTTGCAATTGTTCCTATGGCGGCTGGAACTCACTCACAAACGTTACGCTAAACACTAGGGCGCTAGTGTTTGCGAACGAGACGCGGCAGAGCGCGAGCAGAAGGCTTGCGCTAAAATCGAGACGGACGATGCGACCGGTCGCACGCTCGTCCTAACGCGGCGATAACTACGCGGCGGGTGTGCGAGCAGAAGGCTCGCACTAAAGAGCGAGACGGACGATGCGAGCGGTCGCACGATTCGTCCGGTAGGCGGCGGTCGCGGCGCGGCGCGAGACACGGTACGGCACGGGTCGGGCGGCAAAGGCGGTTGGGTGGCGCCTTGTCCTCTTCACTCTTGAGTCTTGACTCTTGAGGCTTGAGTCTTCGGTCTTCTGTCTTCTTTCTTCCTATGGTTACACTTTCGCGAGCGATGTCACACGCGACAGAGCGAGAGCGCAATCCTGAGAGAGCGCTTTACGGAACGATGGCAACGATCGGAACGAGCGGAGCTGTTCGTCGGACGGTGTCCGAGAGCAGAATGCATTAGTAAGTTTTTTTTGGCGTCAGACATAATTAGGAAGTTTATCCCGGGAGTGGGATTCTGCTCTCTAATTAAATATTGGGGATACAGCCCCTCCCGGCGACCGGGAGGGGAGGTGTGTAGGGAGGGAAAACTCCTCGTGTAGTGTGCCTAAGCGTGTCACGGTACTTGCAATTGTTCCTATGGCGGCTGGAACTCACTCACAAACGTTACGCTAAACACTAGGGCGCTAGTTACAATTCCGTCATGGTTATGTTACATAAGTCAGTCTGGTCAGTTAGGTCTACGCCTTTGGTGAAACTTTCTACTTCAGTCTTGTCTGTCTATGGTCATTTGTGTCATCGTTTGTGTTGTCAGCTGGATAAAAAGTCGCTCCTAAGAGTTCTACCGATTCTTTTGGGGTCACAGTGATTGACGTTGATTTTTATTAGCTTGTCGTCATGTCTTTTCTTTGTTTGTCTCGTCACTCTATATATTTTATCCCACATGGACTCCCGTTTTTGGGTGGAGCAGAAAGGACATTGGAACCATTGCATACATTTTCGGGCTAAGAATGTAATAAGAATAAACTGGTATGTATAGATATATTTAGATAAATGAGAGCCTTGTGGAAAATTCTGTAACTTCTAACAATCTGAGAACAAAGTTATGAGCTGTTTAGTGAAAGTGAGATTATGTTTCAATACCAATGAAATAAACGTTTTAACACAGTATATTAGGTAGAGAATGTGTGGAAAGTCATAATAATAGGTTATTATTATTGATTATTATGATGACTTAAAAACAAAAAGATATAACAGGAATATATTAATAAGAAACAGAAAACAGAACAATTTTAATGTAGTATATAGTGTATTCGTCTTCTATAAAGATTAAAATGTCGTCAAGAAGTTATCCAGGTGGAGCAATATGATCTCGATACCATGTCCAGCTAAGGTACCATAATATCGTCCCCGTAGAAGGAAAACTAAATAACTCCGATTTTGCAGTTTTGAGATAATCGCGATTTAGTGTTTTTTTTTCAGTTTATGCTCATTTGTTAAAAAATGCGAGACAATTTTACTGTCGATAATTTTATATTTTGTGGACCTGATTACCTCTTACATTATGCTTAAACAAAGTGGACTTTATCTATAACTATAATAAAATAAAACATATAAAATCAAGTTATTTAATTTTGCCACAACTACTATTTCTAACGTTACTGCAGTTATCTATATATTTCGGCTACTTATTTAGTTTTCCCACAACCTAGATTCATCTGGTAGAGGAAAACAAGGCGAAATAAATGTAGTTATTGAATTTATCCAACCTGAAATACGCTTAAATGTAAAAGTTGATCATTTATTTATTACTTTGTTATTGTTAAATTATTGTTACAGCTGGTGCTATATAAAATAAAATGCTGTAATTTGACATACAATTATTTATTAAATCAATAGGTAACAAATCAAAAGAAATTATTTAGAAAATGAACTACAAATCAAAGGTAAGTATAACAATAATTATAAACTTTAAAATAACTCAAAACTTACAAATAAAAATAATTCTGAATTGGTAATTAGGTAACTGAAACACAACTAATAGACTGTGCGCTATCTGACTGATCAGTCTATGATATAAAATTAAAAAAAAACAATATGACTCAGTCATTAGTCATCAGGTACATTGAGTACAACAATCAACAAACTCGTAAAATACATTTCTTAGAATTGTTAATCTTACATAATATTAAAATAAAACATTTGCAACTCAAAACAATTAAAATCACGGTACTTATTAGATGCTTAAAGGTAAAGAGAGAGAAAACTTTTGTTTTAAGAGACATAATTATAAATGGTGGGCCAAAATAAGTTTAATCATCGACTTCAGATAAATCACTGCAGCAGGTTGGAGTACCCTGGCCTTCGCTTAAACATGGTAAACCTTCGTACCAGCCGTGAAGCTCTTTAGGAATGATATTTTTCTTACAAAGCTGTAAAAGGTCTTTCTTCTTTTGTTTGGTTATAGGAAGATATTGTTGATATGCCCGGGGAAGATCTTCAGCGCTTATGGTTGGCATTTCAGAGTTTTGAGTTCTTCTAGTCGATCTTCCTGGTTTACAAATAGCATTTAATAAATTATAGGGTCCATCATAATTGTATCTGTATTTAATATAACCAGGTAAATCCTTTTCAAATCTGAGACATTTAATTTTTAACCAACACACCTTCTCCCCGTTTTCCGATATAGATTTGTTTTTAATTATTTTTGAACAAAGTGATTTTACATCAATCATGTCTTGATACGACAATTCAGTTACTTTATACGGAGTCACATTTTTATTTTGTCTTTTTGATCTTGCCCGCTGCATAATTCCTTTCCAATCTGTAATAGAATAAGTGTCTGTGTACTTTTTTTCTTTTTCTATAGCGCTATGCATCGAATCTACTTCCATATAGCTGTGACCACTTTCGAGATACTTTTGTTCTAACACTTTTATTGTCTCATGCGTGTGTACTAAGTACAATAAAAATGCTGCTATGTACTGGTTCCGGTTTTGCCCCGAGCATGTGTCTGAATAAATCGTGACGTGCGTAACAGCCTCGGGTAGATTCTTAATCCATAAATAAATAGCAGATGCTATTTCCACACTGCCTCTTTTTCCGTTTATTTCTGTCCAGATCATACAGTGAGCGTCATTCTGTGGGGGCTTAAACTGATAAATAGATAAATTATATAAATTTAATTTTCTGGAATAATACATTAAACTATCTGCAGTCGATGGAATCTGCAGTAGACTTTGCAAGTCCATGGTGACACACAAATATGAACCATCTTCTTCTGACCTCTTTTTATCCAGCTCTTTAGATCTATAAGACGCCTCTTTTCGCTCTATATGCTGAGTATATTCATTAAGTATATTTGTATTAGTTTTATCTTTATTATAATTGTTACACGTGCTACATTGGTCTTTCTTGGGATGATAAAATGCTAAATTGTATTGTGTGCCAAATACTCTCTTATAAATGTTAAATTTAACAGGTGTTTTATTGTTCTTTTTCATTTTCTCCATATACAAATCATACATTTTTGATATTGACAAGGTAGGCTCTAAATATTTCTTGGCAGATTTTTTTCTACAGTAATGGGAATCCATTACAGGAAAACTTTCAATATGATTTTTTACTTCTTCTATCTGTTCTTCAGGAGTTTTGTTTATAGGTGGTTGTTTGCCACGGTTATCCATTTTTGTGAATGCACCATTATTATCCACATGTTTTACTGCAGTTTCGATAGGACCAGTAGAAATACACAGAGTAGACATAAAAAAGTTCTTACACACTCGTTCAAACACATTCTTATTTTTATAAAAACCATATTCTCTGCTGGTACTTCTTTGTTTGTCGATCGGTACAGATTTTCTAGCAGTCTGCACCGGTTTGATGTTGATGCGCCTAAGCAAAAACTCTTTTTGTAGCTTATAATCTTGTATAGACCAGTAGGATTTGCAAATTTCTTCACGCTCGTTTTGTGTAAACTTTTCTGTGCATTTTTGACGGCAATTATTACTGCATTTAGGATTTTTAGGCATTTTAGCTGCACAAAGCTTTCCAGTTTTACTCTTATATGGCAAACATTTTCGTTTCTTCTCCAACTCTTTGTTTCTTTTCCAATTTGATTGATTTTTTTTCTTCCATCTGTATATTATTTCTTTTTTCTTATTTTCTGTTTCTATTTCTGTATCTGTTGTTTCTGCAATTGTGACATTGATTCTTCTGTCGGGGCTAACTGGTGAGACTTGGCCTAAAGGAGTTTTAATAATAGTGCGAGTTGTAATTTTACCTCTTTCATCTTCAGAATCACTCGAGGAAATATATATACCTTCAAATCTCTTAACTCTTTTTTTCTTCTTAGCTTCTGCAATATTGATATTCATTGAAGACCTACGTTTCTTTTCTATTTTATTTTCTTCTTCTGAGTCCGGAATCCACGACGATCCAGAATCAGAAAAAAGTTCTTCATCTGTTGAAGGTGGCATGGTTTCGACACCCGAAATGGGACTTGACCCTCTGACACTTTTATAGTTGAATAATATTATGTTGTCATCTTCACTTAAATTAATTTTACTGCTACACAAAGACATGGGACTAACATTTACGGGCATAGGTGCTGATTGGGGTGGTTTAATGTTATTAGTATTATTTTCGCTAGACATTATTGATGCTGGGGCCGATTCACATGTAATAATTTTAAATTCGTCATTTTCAGGTAGACTAAGAACACCTGGAAGGATTTTATTATGATTTTTTTCTATTGTAATATTATCAACATTGAAATTTATGTCGTTCCAAACATGATTGTTAATATCGGATGGTGATTTCTGGCATGTTATAATATTATGTTTTTCTGGGCTGACTGTACTTTGGTCTTGTTGTTTTACTGGCTTATTTTCACCCTAAAACAATAAAAAATCTGTATTATAGGTATTCAATTACGAAAAAAGAAAAACAATAATAGTGTGACAAGAGTATGCAGATTACGTAGTGATAGCATGTAAATAAAGTTTAAAACTGAAAATGCTCGCTGCCGGCCACTGCCATCCGGTGTAGCTTGGCCCTATAAAAATAATAATATCCTTGGACGTTTCACACCACGTCAGTCTTAGTCCGTACTTAGTATCCGAAGAACTTGTATCACGGGTACCAGACAACGGGAAATATATTTAATATTTGTATACTATACAATATACATAATAATATATTTAATACTATACATACATAATATACTATACATAATTATAGATTTTTATTATATTATAAACATAATAATATTATTTAATACACATCCATGACAGG
This sequence comes from Phengaris arion, assembly GCA_963565745.1. Taxonomy (NCBI): domain Eukaryota; kingdom Metazoa; phylum Arthropoda; class Insecta; order Lepidoptera; family Lycaenidae; genus Phengaris; species Phengaris arion. The sequence goes on from OY751443.1 coordinate 2,979,928, forward strand.
AACACAGGAAACTTTTTGTTTCATCGGCGGGATTTGAACCCGCGACTTCCGGCGTTTATCGTCGACGCGCTCCCCACTGAGCCTCAGAGGTCGTCAAATCTATGTCTACTTAGTTTGAATAAAATTGTGTGTAAAGTGGATCAAAACCGAATCGAAATAGTTCAAAATACCTAGCAAAAACAATTCATGCAACAAGTTAAAAGTAGCCTTAAGCCTAAAGCTTAAAGATCAAAATTCAAATAACGCCTGAAGAGTTATTTACTTCTCCCACATCTTAAAATTATTCATAATAGTATGAAAGTTCATTTAACTAATAAAGCGCGAAAAAAATAAAGTAATAATTTCGGTAATAAGATGACATAAATCAGTCTTGGTTTAATAGAAGATGCACTTAAGAGTTTTTCTACTTACTATTTTATTGGTTCTAAATTATTGTAGCTACATACCTTAGGTAAATTATCTTCCTTTCGGCACATTTTCACCATAAATCTACCCCGCGAATCCATTATAGCATAAAATCTTACTTTCACTATGGTCACTAAGTAAACGCATTAGAAGGTCACGCATTACCGTATAAAGTGCTAGTGACGCGTGCGAGCATTGCAGTCGCATGCGCTCACCCCCGCGCTTCCCCCGCGCTCTTCCTCGTTCCGATTCATTGCATAAACACTACAATATTTCGCGCCAAATTCTCTTAAAAATTTAATAACTTTTGTCACGTACATTTTATCTTTATGGCAATTATAAATAACTTAATCTATTTAATTGTATTTGCCTATCATCTCGTAATTAATAATCATCTAGTTGTGGAAGAAATAGATAACATCAAGTATTTATAAAGTAATGATTTTTTTGCCAGAATTCTGAGTAGGACAATTAAATAAATACAGTTATTTAGTTTTCCTAGAACTTTGTTAGTTTTGTGATAGATATAGCAAATTGAGGCAAAATTCAACAACTTGTTTTATTTAATTTATCGAAAATTCAACTTATCATTGACCACAGTTATTGATTTATTTAATGAGTTGTTTATTTTTCCTTCAAAAAATTAGAGTTAGTTTGAAGATGTGTATTTTTCCATCTGAACGACAAAAATAGCTATATTTTTGGAACGAAATAAGATAGGAAGACCCCTGTTAGACTCAAACATGCGTCGTGTTTTGGGTGATTTAAAAATAGGGAAAAGTGAAAATCGCCAAAAATCGAGTTATTTAGTTTTCCAACTACGGGGACGATATTATTACATTATACACGTAACATGAGCATTGAGCACTCAGCAAGCTCCAACAGTTCGTCTGATTACTTATTACTATGCAATTACAATAGAAGCGTACATAAGTATAGCTGTATTTCCTCTACGACAGCCGTAGAGCAAAATAATTTTTCAAGTTTTGTGACCCGGATTTTGTTATAATTAACCCTTAATAAGGCGCGAGCCTGTGTAAAAGTTAGCTGAAAACTAAATGTGTGTTTAGGGTAATTTAATACTGGAGATTCCAAAAAATATATTTAAAAAGGGGGGGGGGGGGGTGCACAACACCCCTTTTTTGGGTGGGAAAATTATTCCCTTTGCCTGATAATGCTTGGCAGAGTTTCAAAAAGTGGGAAAATAATTCCCTTTGCCCGTTTAGGTTACCTCGTTTTTCTATCATTTTTTATTTATTCAAATATAGTGCTGACATCCCGACTTCGGTTGTAATATTAATTTTTATGAGTCAAATAATTTATTCAAAGTACATACCTACATTAGAGTGCATTTTCTGAACGTCATTTCTTTTTGTACTTATTAAAACCAATCATTCTACTACCGAAATCGGGGAGACTTATGAAACAGCAGTGGACTGCTATAGGCTAACGATGATGATGATGATAAAATTTATTCTACTACCACATCGGAAGGTGTTAGGCTCAATTTAAACTACATCGTCAGAGTATTTTTAATTTCAAAATATTATTAATGTCACAACTAATAGGTTCAATTGAAAGTTATTCAATAGAAAGAAGTTATTCTTGTGGTGAAGCCTGATGAAAACACAAACAATTTATTGCACATAGTGCTACTTGGCAGGTTGAGCACAGTATTTTCGTTCTCTTTTCCGTCTTCTTAGTGCTGCAGAAACGACATCTTTTGTAAGTATTTCCTTCTTCAGGGAGATGGATTCCGACATTGAGGAGGCGGATACCGTCAGGTACCCCAAAGTTAGATCCCTTCTTATTTTTGAAGATAACCGGCCGATTTTTTTTTGTTGAATAATTTGAAATCAGCTCTCGCGCCAATCGCAATCTGAATTCTCTATGTGAATGATTATTAACAACATGTACAGTATTGTAAGTGATATAGCTATTGATTATCGACGCATCAAACATAAAAAAAAATAATCTCATCCAAAACTTTCTGCTTTTCCGGTTAATCAGATAGGATGATCGGAAATGATCAAAACGGTCGACTCCGCCCATTATAAGCGTATAAGAAGCGATAGCTTTAGGGCAGAGGACTTCTTTCCGAGACCCATCTTTCTGAGTCCGTTTTACAAATACTGTGTCCGTTGGATGGTGAGCTGTTGTAAGAATGGTAACATCTTTAGTGTCATGGCATTTGATCGCTGTAATGGGTTCAGCAGTTATAGCCGCAAATTGACTTTTTTCTAATCTTAGATGTTTGGGTTGTGATTTCTTCAATATATTTGGAAGATCTTTCCTATTTGCTCTTACCGTGCCCACTGCAAAAATCTTTCTTTCATACAAAGCTTCCATCAGATTGCAACCAGTGAAAAAGTTATCAAATGCTAGAAATGTGTTTTCGGGAAGGTTAGCAGAAAGCTTCATTACCACATTGAAGCCTAGTCCTTCGTCTTCTGTATTTTCACCTTTCCCTATATAAACTTCAAATGCATACAAATAACCAGTTTTGCTATCGCATCTTGCCCAGACTTTAAACCCACGTTTAATGGGTTTTTTGGGCATATACTGTTTTAAGCTGGATCTTCCTTTAAATTTCACCATACATTCATCAATAGATTGCTTACTAGAGTATGCTGTTTCTTGCTGAAAAATGTTGTTAAGTTCATCTATCATAGTTCTTAATTTGTATAGTTTGTCATATTCTGGTGTGCCCCTTTCTGGTTCATTATGATTGTCATTTATGTGTAAATTTTCTGTAATTTTTTTAAATCTTTTAACAGGCATAACTTTTGATATTTCTGGGTTGTTATAAAAAGGGTCTTTCGACCAGTACTGATCCATGTCTGGCAAAGGGTTGAGGCCCATCATAATCAATATTCCCAAATAGGCTTTCAATTCTTCTGCTGATATTGGTGTATAATTCATACTATTTTTCTGAACTGCATATGTATTAGTTTGTTGTACTATAAGTTGTATTAAATATTCGGAAAAAAAATTTTGAAATACAGAAATTGGCGGAGTTTTATGATTATATGTGGATTGTGGACGAATAGTGTCATTGAATTCCGGAATATCATGTACGTTTTGTTGAACTTGCCACTCTCGTGGTTGTCTTATTCTGGACACATTGGCGGTTCTGCTTAGTCTTGAGGGATAACCCGATGTCATAGTTTCTGTTTCAGTTAGATTATTAGAAGGTTGAACACTAGTGTCATCTGTCTGAGTCTGTCAAGATTATTAGAAGATTCTTCACGGATTTCAGCAACACATTGCTGAATTTCGATGTCTCTTTGGTCCAGATTCGCTAACTGTTCTCTATCTTCTTGTAACTCCATTTCTTCACCTATTGGCTGTGATACAAGAAAAGATAATTGTCCGATAGTTTTACATACACTACTATTGTCACAATTGGATTCTAAAATTTGTATTAGAGAACTATTTGAATGTAATTCTTGGTCCTCGGTATTTTCTTCGGTAATATCCTGATATTAACACCGAAAATTTCTTCAAAGCGTTTTTCTAAAAGATCGACTTCCTTCAAATTACTGATTTCTGCCGGGCTAGTCACAGGAGCAGTCTGATAATAATAGGTATCATCATCAGAGTCAAGGTCAGATAAATCGGAAAGGTTTTCGACGATTGTTTGCAATTCTCCATCTCTTATAATCTTATTTTTTTTCTGATTCATGCTGCTAATGCTGTAAACAAAATTTTACATTGCAAAAACTATATGCGTTACAACGTAAAGTGTAGGGCTTGTGACTACCTAGCGCACGGAAATTAGCCTAGCAATAATATAATTTTTTAGGTTCAAATGATCTACATACAAAATAAAATGAAAGTGTGACAGACAGATTTACTTTCTTACAACATTATAAGTAAAAATAGAGTACTACACAATCAGGCAAAGGGATAGTCACTTTATATGAATCGGTGATTGTTAAAACCCCACAAGTAACTTTGAGTAAATTTTTCAGGAGAGACTAAAATCTATTTATTTAAATATATACTGTATATAAATATTTATATTTGCTATATGTTATAGTTCTTTTATATACCTAGCCATAGCTTACTTTTTTTAAATTTTTAAATTTGTTTAGTATACTAATTTTAAACATTTTTTTTTTCACTTGTGTTGTTTTTACAATCAACGTGTTACATGTGTTGTTTTAACACACAACTGAAATAAATCAAGGCAGTTAAAGCAAGAAAAGTTAATGAAACACAGCAGATTACTTATTAATTTTATTGAAATACCTTTAAATCTTGCACATAAACACACTAACAGTTACTCGCAATCACTTTCCATGTCATTTGTACATTCAAAATAATTAGTAGTGGGCCATTGTAGGAGATCTTCATAAAATTCTTTGTACTTTATAGGAACATAGGGTATTAATTTTCTTACATCCCCAATTTTTTTAAAGTTTATTGGCTTTTTTGTTGATTAAGCAAGGTTGACCCTTCCCGGTGAGCTGTTCAGGCAAACAACTTTTTTTGGACATTCTCAAATGGAAGTTTAAAGCATTCATTGTATTGTCAATATATTCCAATGCTTTAATTTTTCCAGGATTATCTGCTGTGTGGATGAAATGAGAATACTTTGAGATCAAAAAATTTATCTTTTGAGTTTTGGGCACATTTCTCCCATATGAACATTCTGACAAACAAGATTTTTTAAACCATGTCTTCCACCATATTTTAAAGTTGATTATGTCACTTGGTTGTACAAGATGGACAAGAAATTTTGATGGAGAGCTACTAATAATAATTTTCATGATTTGCCTCAATGAATAGATCCTATCTACTTTTTTTAATTTCCTCTTGATACAACCAAAAGCTTGGTCGCATGGTAAAAATGAGTGGCCCCGGACTGGGTAGAACTGTTCGATTGTTTCAAATTTTTTCAATTCCACCAGAGCAGATAAATACCTAAGTAATGTATGATTTTTGTTTTGCCCTCCACAACTGTCACTAAACAGTAAAAGATGTTTTATATTAGGCGGAATTTCAGACTTTATATAATCATCTATAAGGTACTTCTACTGAGGTAACTTCATTAGGACCTTTACCTGCAATGCCCTCATGATACACGTAAAACTTTGAAAAGTTAGTTTTGAGGTTTGTTATATGTACAAAACACATTGACAGTCAACTGTCTCAGGTAGAAAGTCTCTTGTATGGGTATCTCAGGCAACTGTAGGTTCATCATATAATCAAAAGCAATTGCCATAGTATTATTGTTATATTTACTATCCTCAGGAATACAAATCTCTTTTGCTTCGCGCAGTTTATGATAGAATTTTTTACTGCGTCTCTTGTGGAGCATCAGTTCAGTGGCGGCAACTTTTTTTGCATTGTCATTTAAAAATGAAGACTTCAATCGAACATTTAGAGATTCACATGTACAACACGTATCAACCTGTGGCCGGCCAAATTTGAGATTAAACCTTTCTTTAAAAATTTTCAAATAGAATTTATACTTTACTTTTGTGCCAGGAAACTTACTTTTAAAAGTTTGATGCATTCGCTTCACATCCAATCTCTCATTTAAGTAACATACTTGTTTCGAACCATAATGAGTTATTTTTAATGGAAAACTTTTTATACGATCTTCTATTTGTTTACAAATTTCCCCTGAAATTGCATGCTTACATGGATGTTTTCCTCTTTGATCCCTAGGCAACTTTTTCTGCTTTAATAGATTACACAATCTTCTTATTCTTTCCGAAGTAACTCCATACAAACTCAGAAAGGCTTCTTTACATATTTCTACTTTTTCGTGTTTAGCTGTACTTACAAAATATTTGAAAGTTGCAGTTCGAGGTTTCTTCTTTGATACAGACAAATTATCATTTTTCTGCCTTCTTGCGACATTGACCTGAAGAATATTCTGCTGTAAAAATATATCTTGTTCGTTTTTCGTAGATAATTCGTGAAACTGAGTAAATATGTCAATACTTTCAAATTCTAGTAAATTTGAATAGCACTTTCGTTTGCACCTGTAACAAGCGAATGTGATCTTACGCCTTCCAACAAAAGTAATGTAATGAAATAATTTAATATTGTACTGAGCATATTAAATGTAGTAATATAACGTACCTACCTGCAACCAGATCCATATGATACCCTTGGAACTTGTCTGCCATTATGAGCAACATATGCCTCACCAGATACTCGGGCCTTTTTAATAATATTGCGTTTATATGAATGTTCATTTTTATTTCGCTTTTTGGGTGCTGCCGTAATTATTTCCTCATAATCAGAGTCCATATTATTCAAGTTTTAATTCCGTGTACAGATTTTAAAAGCGAGCGAAAAAGAAACAACTGACAGTGGTCAGTGACACTGACAAACAGCTCGCGAAGTGACGGTGTTGCCAACTTGAGTGTCAAAACAACATATTTGAAAAAGTTATGTTGTTTTAACAATCAACGGCATTTTGACGATCGTTTTTTTGTACTGATTTGACTGCAGTTGTGTTGTTAAAATACTCATTCTAAATTTGACCATAGACAAGGGATACAAAAATGCAAAAAAATTAATTTCAAAAAAAGTGTTACTTGTGGGGTTTTAACAATCACCGATTCATATGATATAGACACCATATTTTACTTACAGTATTTTTTGTAGAACAATATTAAAATTTTTCGCTGTAACGACCGTTATTTCGCACTTTTTACTGCACTTCAACTCGCCACTTTCACTTTGACATTGATTTATCAACTCAAGGTGACGTTTATAACCGCGCGTATTGTCATTATAGAAAAACAACCATAGAGTAGATTTTACTATAAGGTGGCATTCAGTGTGACATAAGTTAGGTAAAAAACAATGTTTTTGAACGGATTAGCAGGTGGGAAATAATATCCCCTTGCCTTAATTAGGGTTAAGAAGCGTTCGTTAAAAATAAAACTGTTTAGGAAGTCACATAAAACGCAACAACATGAAACGCATTAGAAAACACGGAGTGAAACAAAAGTCACAACGTCAACGGCCTATGACAAAATTGACAATCAAGAAAGACTTGTGCAAAAAGTATTTACTGTAATACAGAAATTAATTAAATAAATGGACGATATCCCGAAACCTAAACATCTTTCTTATTTTTCTCGTCTTCCAGATTGAGAATTGAGCAGATTTTTTATATTTTAGGACAAAATAATGACGATTTTTTTTAAACCATGTCTCAGGCCGTTACATTTGGGTCCACGATTTTCAGTCTCCTTTCGTGTCGTGAAGTCTTTGTACTTTAGTATGTATTATTTTCATAGCTTATTCTTACAAGAAACTACTCATTTGTTTTTTTGGAGTTTTGTTGGAGCAAGTTTTTTTTAGTTGAAAATAATAAATAATTACCAAATGCAAGGATAGCCTCCATCTCCAAGTAAGACACCATCAATTCCATTATTGCACAACCTTACATTTAAACGGGAATTTCTAAATATGCTGCTGTCATGAGTGCTTCCAGACCAACGCACTACAATATCGTAAATTAATAAGCTAGGGCCGCCAACCACTTGGACGTTTAACTAAAAGTACCCTTTTCTGTTCCGGTACTGCTCTGTGTGTTCTATGCCATTATTATGCCATATTCGATGGCTTTGTAATTTTTATTTGAATTTAATCTATTGCACCCACAATTTTTTCAACCCGGGTGCTCTTCTTATACAACCCAATTTTTCAAAATCTTCCTTTGTTTTGGTTAAATCAAAAGGAAATTTTATAAAATCTGGCATCTATAACGGCAGTGCACGGCTATAGACCGCTGTGATATGTGTATAATGTCTGCACATACAATTTGGAAACTGCCAGTAGCATAAAAACGTAAAGCTGGTATAACTGGCATAGTAGACTCAAAGGAAGCCCATCCGTAATTTTTGGTATATCGGTATTTGGTATATATAATATCCCTTGGCTGGTATCGCTATTTTTGGCAACACTACTGGCATCGTGGGTCATATTTTACCCATACCAAAAAATCTGTTGTAGTATGTATGCATTTGTTTTATATAAGTAAATAGGGATAGAAATTAAATAATAAAAAAATTTATCTTAGTTTAATTTTAGAATATTAAAAAGTTATTTAGTTCTACATGAATTTGTAACTAACCTAAGTTTTTGGCACTTTTTGGTACGAGTGTATTTAAAATGAAATAAAAAATATAAACTCTAGAAAAACTTACACAAAAATAAATTAATGGCACTTCTTATATCCTCTTAATAACAAAAAAGTATAATTCTCTTGAGATCAGCTAATAATTTAAAAAATGACAATCAAAAACAAACGACTTGACACTAACCAACCAGTATAAGACTCAAATATGACGTCATATTTGAGTCTTATACTTTGTGACAAGTAGTACACATAATATTTTGGACGGAATGTGTCTTACAAACAAAATGTAAACATTTATAACATTTTAGAGAATGTTTTCGGTCATTTTTCCAATCACATAGGTAGCATCTGGCCCTTTTCCGATTTGAATTTGAAGCGACTGAAGAAGTCGATGCAACTGGTTCTTGACTCTGGGACTGATTTTCCGGCTGTTCTTGTATTTGTTCCAAATTTGTATCAATCCTTCTCTTTAGATCGGTGGAAAAATTAGCGTACCCTGTTTTCCGTTGCAATATAAATGGTGTTGCCAGATCTAAGCCAATTTTTTTCATATACTTGTTCCTTTTCATACGTTTTTCAGGGTTTGAGGCTTTCCAAAGTACAAATCCATTAGCTGCAGAAATATTCAATATTGCCCAAAAAATTACACATGGCCATCTCTGAGTTCTTCTAGCTACTGAGTAATTTGCACATTTTTGGTCCAAAGAATCGACACCCCCTTTGGTACCATTATAAAATTGGATTATTTCTGGTTTGCCACTTTCAGTGTCGACAGATTCATCGTGGTGCATAGATGAAATCATGATTACACTTTGGGTCTTTTTAGGGACAAAGGAGCAAAGAGTTTTATCATTTGTGAAACCAAATAAACTGGAACCTACTGGACGTGTTTTATGGGGCAAGAATTCAGGTGGGATTTCGCGTTTATTTTTACGCAATGTTCCGACGTACGTCAACCCCACTTCTTTCAGTTTATCAACTAATTCGATCGAGGAAAACCAATTGTCAGCTGTGATATTCCTGTTAGAATTCTTCAAAGTCGAACGACTAGGTCCAAAACTGTGCGTGTAGGTATAGATAGATCAGTTCTTCTTGATTCTGATTTTCCAGAATATATAAAAGCATTGAATAAATAATGAGTTTTAGAATCACAAAGGCATAAAATTTTGATTCCATATTTGGCAGGTTTAGATTTCATATATACTCTAAATAGGCATCTTTCTCGAAACGGACACAACATTTCATCTATAGTAATATATTCAGAGCAACTATAGCTTTTTTGAAAGTTATTTATAAACATATTGAATATTTCAGATATTAGTGCAGCTCTATCGTTCGCTTTTCTTGCGGTTCTCGTTTCAACGTCATCAAAACGTAAAGCTGACGAAATAAAAAGGTATCTTTTTAGGGACATAGTCGCTCTGAAAATATCTCTACCTGTACCATCTGAGTTCCATAATCCTTCAAGATCTTCGTGCCCAGATTTGAAAACTCCAGCCAAAATTGTAAGACCCAAAAAGCGTTCATTTCAGTCTTTTGTATATAATTTGTATGAGCTTCCAGTACTTGAATGGGTTTCTCTAAACTCCGCAATTTTTTTGTTTGTATGTAGAATTATAATTTCAACCATCTCATCTGTTACTAACAACTTCCATGACTCTAACTCTGACATATTTCTTTTTTCACGAGCTGGCCCTACTAAGCCAGGAGGGTGTGTAATTATGTTATGCCTCCTCGTTCGGGATCTACTTGGAGCTGTTTTAGACCATTTGTAACGATTTTTACCTCGATAATGATGTGATGTCCGCTCTTCATCGTCATCTCTGCTTTCTTCCTCTTCGCCTCCGTGTTCTTCCCCCTCATCTTTTGTATATCCGTTTCTAGTATTCTCCCTTTCGTTTTCACTGTCAGAACTTGCTTCAATGACACTGTCTTCTGAGCAAGTAATAGGTTCGGGACTGTCTCGATCGCTGATAACTTCATCGTCACAAAGTAGATTTATATTTGGGCTCCTTTGAACATCTTCTGACTCCGAAACATCATTTACGTCGTGCAACAACTCATCAATTTGTCTATCGTTAAAAAATCCTCCCATTGTTGTAAAAATATTCACTAAAAACAAAAAGTTTAGAAATTACACTCAGGGAAAAAAGTTACGTATTTGGTGTCGTGGGTCAAATGTGACCCAGTCGGCTCCATACCTCGGCTCCTATGATGGTCACCACGCTGCACGTCCGCCCCCCGCCGCAGCTTGCGACGTACTGAGAATACGTAGAAGCGCGCACTTGTACCATGAACATTAAAACAATAATAACTAAAAAATTTTGCGTCTGGGTCAAATTTGACCCACGATACCAGCTAAGGGATATTATCAATATTGTCCACCTCAGAGATATTATCTACGACACGAAAAATGGCTTCAATATCATCCAAGTTTTTAAAAGCCTTGTTCTAATTCACAGATTCACAGAAGACTAAAGCGAATTATTATGGAATCGCTAGTAAAATAACATATTGTGTTGAACGTACGTACCTTGACAGCATATGGTGTGGCGCACCAGCTTGGTCAGATAGGGCTACAATAGGAGCGGCTCGTCGTAAACTTTTACAAAGCCAACGTCTAGCTTTAATATTTAAAGCGACCAAAATAAATTGTCATTGTATTTATTTAATGCACGTAAAATAGGTGACATTTAAATTGATAGCATTATGCCGTGCAATTGTCTCTTTGTTTACGTTGCATAGATCAAATTGCATGTGAGCGGATTTAATTTAAAATAAATCGTTTTTAGATATAAATGAAAGTATTATATTTATTTTGTTTTTTTATTTAATCAGACTAAAACACCCTAATCTTAAGATTCTATGTCTCTACTGCTGCCATCTTGCTGTCATCTTGGAGGTTTACGACTATTTTGTCTATGTCATCATATAATGTGTGTCCTCTATTATAATATCCCTCTTCTATTTTTATTACATGCTGGCATGCTTTTCTCCAGTCCTCAGCAGATACATTTTCTTCAAACACTTGTTGAGCCACTGCTTAGAAAAATAAAACACGCAATATATTTATTTCGGTACAATATAGTATATACTTAATCCACAAGTAAAGTATATAATTCACAAATAAAGTTTGTACTTTGTAGTGTGTGTGTACTTGTTTGTGTGTGAACTTGTTTGTGTGTGTACCTACCATGATATAAACTGATCCCTCATTGCATCAGGTGAGTTCTTGGTTGGCTATACCCGAGATCAACTCTAACGGGTTAAGGTCACAGTGGTAAGGTTTTATTAGAAAGGCCTTACTACTGTGTGACCATGCTCAACTAAGAGTTTATCGATTTTCGTAGATGGGCTCGGGCTTGTGTTGTTTAACAAGCATTACCCTTTACCACCTTTACCATTACCAGATTTGGATTTTTCTCTGTTTCATCAATCGTTATATTGTTTTCCACCAACCACAGCTTGATTAATACTAATGAAATATAAATATAATAATAAAATAATAAAAAAATTACCAACACTACTTAAACAGAATGGTAAGGAGCATTATCTATTACAGTAATTGATAGCTCAGAAAAATTAGGGGGTAATCTTTCGCTTACCCACTTCGTATTTTTATTAATTTCTGAATGATAATCCTCGTTTTTATTTTTTCCAATAAAAAATAGTAACGAATTAGGTACAAAACCTTTAACAGAGTCTGCATGTAGAATTATGTATCTGAAAAAAAAAAGAATTAGGTAATCAAAGATCAAAATAAAGAGATGATATATTGAATTATTAGGTTTAAGGCATGAACATTAAATTAGTAGGTACATTAAGAGATCGGAGGATTATTAAAAATACATTCAGTTAGGACTAGATACCTTTTGCCTTTTGAATATTTTATTTTAATCCACTGACTTCCACTGACTTCCACTGACTTCCACTGACTTCCAAATATTGCCAGCACTTTTTTAATTTATATAATGGACATACTCTCATCAAGATAAATAATATTCTTTCTCAGCTCGTCTGTTTTTAATAATTTTTTCTAGGTAGACTTCAGTTTCGCAGCAAAACCTATTTGGTTTTTACGTCAAATCCATTCTATCATATTGGCATTGTTTGTATCCAAAACAATAATGTATAGGCATAATAAAACTTTCCGTAAATATTCACGTCTTCCGTTAAACCCAAGTTCTTCCGTTACCACTGACAAAAGGTTACGTAGAGTATAAGTCTTCCAAATAACAACTAAGACAAAAACTACAGTATTATTAACTTTTTGTCTGATTGTACATAGGTCAAAATTTTCCAATTCCTTTCTTGACCGCCCGGCTCCTGTGTGTTTTCCTGGTGTAGACAAAACGCCGTTATTAAGAAATACATAAAAATATTAAATAAAAATAAATATTTTACAGCTTCCAATGCAAGTCGTCTTACATTACTAACGGATTTACCTAAAAATACAAATTTATAACCATTTTTATGTAAAGAAACGGTTCACTATGTAATAATGTTCTATCATATCTATCACTATGTAATAATATACCATTACTACATAGATCACATAAATTAATACAAAAAGCAACTCGGCTTAGGCGTTCTACATCGCAACTGCATTTTGTTAACAAACCTCACCTCGTTCATTTTACGTAAACAATCACTTTTTGAATGGTTTATGTTGCTTTTAGCACTTAAGAACACTTAATTAGATCTAAATAATTATACAAAACTACATACAACATACCCGTAATTTCTGCTCAATATCACCTCTCTGGTGGAGCTGCGGATTGTTTTTGTACTAATTTTTAACACGTTTATCATTTTCTACACAAAACAAACATGAAAAATAAGAAGACCACGAAGCACAGTTAATGAATTGTTGCCAGTGATACATTTTTGTAGCTTAATTTCAGGACAAGCTGTACATTGTTGTCAAAACCATTTTGCGCTGTAATGACATTCGATATTGCATTTGCTGTGCAATATATTGCACAGGCTAACATTATCTATTTTTCCACCAAAGTAGCATCCCTGTTAAGTCCAAGTTAAGTTGAGAGGTTGGTGAGGACGGCTGCTTTGATCTCCGAGTTTTTTTTCCCATTTTTCCCTGATATTCATTCGAGGGCATTCTTTTTGTCTTTTTTATTATTATTCTATTTTTTGGTTTATTTTAGTCTTTACTTTATTTTACAATTTTTCCTTATAATAATTTCTCTCCACATTACGTCTGACTTACATTTGTATCACTCTTATTTCTGATGTTTACACATTTAATTACTTCTACACAAAATTCTAAAATTTATATTTTGTTTTTACTAAGTATTTCTTTAAAATTTTCCACCTCAATTTCTCTATTTATCTTCTGATCTAAATCAAATCTTTTACTACAAAAAATCAGGCATTCCGTCAATAGGTGGGACACGTCTTTGTCCTTAACAGGATCACGCTCCACGATGGACTGTCCTTACATTTAAAACGAAATAAATACACAGAGAGCCCGCCGCGCCCAGGAAGAGCTTGTGTTAGCTCTTTACTAGGGAGAACATTCTTTAATATTTTGTGTATCGTGTAAATGTTGTCCAAATTGTTGAGGCCCTATTCAGCGCCAGCACCTCCGCCTGGTGAACTGTGCAGTGGTCAGCAAGCTTGAATTTAATGCGTCTTGTCTCAGCGTTTCCTGCCCATACGGACAACGCCGCACCCACCTTAAGCTTGCTTCCGTCCGTGTACATTTTTACAGTGGTGTTAGTGCTGTTTATTTCGTTTTGGTTTACCAGCCAGGTGTAATGTGTGCGTTCTATGTGTGAGGGGTGTGGCACTCCCAATGTGTGTCTCGATCTCTGAATCCCGGATGGCGCATTCCTTTCCCTTACGGGCTAGGTAGAAAGAGGGGGTTGATCAGCAGGTTCCATAGGGAGGACCCGCCGATCGACCCTTGAATACATCCTTTATGGGTTGTGACTACTGCACTCCTCTCCGGCGTACCTCACCACCACCTTCCTGTTCGACATATAGCTATCCAGCATTCTTCTAAGGTTGTTAGGGCACATTTCCTCTGCTAATGTCATTCTTATTTTTGGCCACCATGCACTGTCGAACGCCCTTCAGTGTGATGAGATGAGACCATAACAATAATCATTTTGTTTTCTATTTTGGATCATTAGCTCATAGAGGGCGTCCTCAATGCTGCGCTGTGGTGTGAAGCCATATTGGTGCGGGCTCTCGTCTTTTGGAGGAGGATGGTGATTGGTTCAAAATCACCATCCTCCTTCAGATCCTTGCCTGATTACAGAATATTTCCGTATATAATATTAGTGTGACTCTTATATGGGCAAAAAAAAAAAATTCGCAATTTGAAACGTTTTCATTCGAACCTTCACGTTTTTATAAGTGCTAAAACAAATCTAAATATGATTTTTTACCCTTCTAGGATGTTTGCAACCCGTGCCGACTGAGCCGCAAAGTTTACAAAAATCGCGTTCTGTACTGATATTTTATTCTACTACAATACCAATATAAGTGCAAAAATTTGGTAAATTAGAATCAAAATAAAACAAAGCTGACACGAATACTTATTTAAACTCATAAAATAATAACAACCACTTTGGATAACTTCTCTTTAGGTCGGTTTTTACAGGCCTGATACTAGTTTCTATGTTGACGACACAGCGCAACAAGAACCTTTTTAAATTTTTTTAGCCGTGATTTACCTACTTTTTATGAAGATTCCTGTCAAGGAGTGCAGTTTAGCTGTCTTTAGCATGATCTTTCCCGATATGCTCCCTGGTTTTTTAAGTCCAAGAAGCTGTTCTGTATCGTCAAATATAGCAATAATTGTCAAATTTTCTTCTTTTTAACTTCGTCGATACATAGGTAACAGTTTTTTCAGCCTGATAGACTGATATTTCTTCAGATAAGTGTTCTGATAAGTTGATAAGACATTTTGATTGCTTCTGCCCTGGATTCGTACATAGACGAGAAAATCTCGCCTGACATGCTGCGTGCAGAACTCTGAATCTGTTATATAACTAAATCTTTTGAATATTCCATGTTATTTACAGAAAACGTAGAAATAAGAACTAATAACGATTTGTTGTAAAGATGAAAATAGGGGGAGAAAAAGTATTTTCAAAGGTCGAACGAAGCTATTTAGGTGGTGTAGACCAGTGTTTTTCAAACTGGGTCGCGACCCTCTGGGGGGTCGCGAAGCTTCTGTAGGGGGGTCGCCAGAAGTCGAGGGAACTACTTCAGTAAAAAAACAATAAAGATTAAAAATATTCATTTATTAAGTAAGAGAATTTTGACAAAAGGATATACTCATAAACATTTGTATCTTAATACAAACAAATTAACAAAAAATAAAATCCTAAGACTCATGTTAATGCGAAGGTTGTGATTGTTTTTGATTTATCAATTTCTCCCATCGTGAATCGTTTTCCAAATTTAAGCGATTTCTTTGCTTACTTTTTATTTGGGTTATTGATGAAAATGTCAACTCGCATAAGTACGAGGTGGCAAATGGAATCAAACACTTCAAAGCCTCAGTTGTCAATTCCGGGTATTCTGTTTTTCTCCTATTCAAAAGGTATCCAAATTAGCAGACTTGAATACCAAGTGTAACATCCTATCGGCAGATAATTCTAGCAGATTCTCTTTGAGCTTAGTTGGCAAATTAACCTCATTTATAGCTGCATTTAAAAACGGATTTAAGATCCACCTCTGCCCAGTTCTCCGCTGTCTCTTGCACTGAGAAGTAATTTTCACACACAACACAATTCTTCTTTCAAATTATCTAACTCCATTTTCATACCAGGTATATATGCCTGGATTTTTATCTCACATCCGACTTCTTCGATAAAAGATTGTGTCGACGAAAATGAATCGAAGTTATTTTGATTTATAGACGACGACCACAAGTAATTTTTTTTTGTAAAGCTATGTATTTTGTCTTTTGCATTGATGACATTTTCATCTCGCCTTTGAAGACTTTTATTCAAGGTATTTCAATGCTCAAATAAGTCAGGAAGAAAAGCTAATTTCAAAAGAAATTCCGGGTCACAAATGAATTCAGAGTATTCTGACTTGGCGTGCTGTAAATATATTAAAAGTTCAGCACGAATTTCCATAACTCTGGTCAGTACTTTGCCTTTTGACAACCACCTAATCTCTGTATGGTAAAGTAAATTTTGGTGGAGTGCCCCCATAACTTGACAAAAAACCCAAAACAATCGTGTCTGCAACGCTTTTCCTTTAATAGAATTTACAATCTTTATAATAATATTTAGAACTTGGATCTTTTCCTGTGGGAAAGTTTTGGCCGCAAGAGCTTGGCGATGGACAAAGCAATGCACCTAACAAGCATTTGGCATCTGTTGTTTTAGCCTAGCAATAAATCCACTCTTTGCACCAGTCATCGCTTTTGCTCCGTCACTGCAAATAGCAATGCATTTATTTTCCGAATCGATATTCATATCTTGCGTAGCTTCAAGGACCATGTTATGCAAGCACTGACCTGTAGTATTTGTGGGAAGCGCTCTGCAAAATAGTATTTCTTCCATTAATTTTTCACTGGATTCAAAACGCACAAAAGCTACAAACTACGCACAACCCGCAATATCCGTGGATTCGTCAAATTGCAAAGATACAAAAGTACTTACATTTTTATATTTTTGAAAGAACAATTTTCCATCTTTTTGATAAAAGATGGCCCCGCGCGAGTTTCTTACGCCGGTTCTTTTCGGCGGGCTCGTTCCCGAACCGGTGGTAGGCATCATGTTGACCGACGTTCAGAAAGTGTTTAAAATACCAATTTTGAATAAAAGTCTGACTTTGACTTTAAATAAGGGCCGAAAATTAACGAACAGATGACAAATTTTGCGCTCTCTTCAATCATCCTCACTAAAGGTCCGCTTTACATTAAATCCACTACTGTAAATATGTATGGTAACGCTGATATAAGAATGACCAGCAAGTAAGAAGCACGAGATAAAGACTCAAAAGGCTAACAATGCCAATACAACAACCTACTAAACCTATTTTGATTATAAATTAATAGACCTTGAAAGTTTGCAGTCACAAGGCTGTTAGGGTTGTGGGCATGCCCATACTAGACGTATAGGTGCTCCGCTCCTGACTCAAATACGCGCGGCAATCCACATGAATGACACCGCGACCTCCACTCGCGCGAGATACGGAGCGAGAGAAATATGTTTTTCTCGCTCCGATTATATGATTCAGAGTGAGACAGAAGTATTCAGTTAATTCGTTACACAGTATTCAGATCGGTTGGCACTGTTGGCAACTGGTAATTTTGTCATTTTCACAGTACTCACACTAGTGAAATTTTACTTTACAGTGTTCAGAAATTTTGTACTGTTAATGTTTTGTCAAAACCAATTTTTTCAGAAGACGTTTTATATGAAATTTGACTTCAAACACATAATTAATATCGATTTGAAATATTAAAAAGTTTCGAGATCTGTAAATAAAAATAACCTACACATCAATTAATGCAAATGCCAACGATGACAAATAATTAGTCATAGATTCGAAGCTATTTTTTGAGTGTACTATCCAAAAGCAAAAATGTTAGAGACCTTCCTTAGTCTGTTGAAAAATAAAAAATAAAAACCAGAGACTATAGAGTATAAACCATAATATAATTATAAAATAAACGACAGACTAGGGATGGGCAAATGGAAAAAAATATCGATATTTATCGTATCGATATTTTTCAAATATATCGATATATATTGTTACATATATCAACAGTAAGATGTAACTGTCAATGTCATTATTGACATAAAAAAAGAAACAAAATAAAAAAAACATTATTCAAACCAGTATTTGTCTGATATTGACATCAGGAGCACTCTTTGTTTGATGTGTTTCCCTGTTAATCTGCTCCTATCATTTGGCACAGCCAAATTTACCACTGAAGCTACTCTTTCAGATGACACTGAAGATGCTTGACAAATCAAATATTTTAGAGCGATATCCGAGAGAACCGGCGTGAAATGTTGACAATTTACACACAGACAGAACTTTATTGGATCAGATTTTCTTTCTAAGAGTGGTTGGTCCAAATACTGCTTCAGTTCATTGGGGACACAGCTACTGCTTGGAACCTCTGACGAAGCTATGCTCAGATTTAATAATTTCTCATGTCTGGACCAGATAGAAGACCCACTATCTTGTTCTGATGCTGCTTGATCAGGATTTTTATCCGGAGAACGTTGTCCTCTACGCCGATGTTTTGATTTGTCTGTCGGACAGACAAAATCACCCTAATTCTGCTGTGGCAATATCATTAATGGCAACAGGTAGTCGCTAGAAATAAGAATTTTGGCTGTATATTATATTCTCTTAAAAAAAGTAATATAAATTATGGAGGGCTGTCATACAAGAAACGTGATTTTATGCCTTTATTTGCTCGATACTAGTACCTACTATATATAGTTGTAGACACTTAATAAGTCTGGGACTATAATATGCTCCGGAATCCGGAAAACCGTAGATAACTCTGAGCATTGAAAATAGAACTCTGCGCGAATACAATTGAGTTGAAAATCGAACACACGAGTGTCGAGTCAAATGTGAATGTCATATATGACAGCTCGACACTCGAAACTTCTATTTTCAACTCCATTGTATTAACACAGAGTTCTATTTTCAATGCTCAGAATTTTCTACGGCCTGCGGAATCCGGAATTTCCGGGGCTTATAGTCCCAGACTAATAGTACGCTACGCAACGTGCACGAGCAATTGGCCGGTATTTTCCCACAAAAGGAAGATAAAATCTACTATTTTTCTGTATATTCTAAAGACTTACACCATTTTTTATACCAATGAGTGATAGGTGATTAAATAGCAGAACGTCACCTGTAATTTAATAATAATAGGTAGCTAAATAATAAAAAGTAGTGTACTGTAATTATTCATTTCATTGTCTATTCACTTAAAATCTTATTTTTCTTCAGGCTCGCATTTTTCTAATTATTACTTGTCGACAAGCAGATTAATTGCATATTCAAATAAAACAAGCATATAAAACCCCCTAAAAACCCCTTCAGAAACTTTTTCTCCCTAAATTTAGGAAAAAGTCCCAAGTTGGCACCACAGATAGACCGCTCGATATTTTGTTTTGATAAGATGAGACTATACGCGCGTAGGTTTACGCACGTATTTTTCCTTTCTGGACAAGGTCTATGTAACGTACGTAAGTCACATTTGAAACACGTAAGTCATGTGGCTCTCGCAAGTTTTAAGTAATTCACCAGGAAGACCAAAGTTGTTGAGAATTTTATATGTGTGCTGTATTTTGTAGTAACTTAAGGCCGAAACTTAAACGCATTTTAAATATTCCTTGTCGAATAATTTAAGTAGCACTTAACTTTAAGAAACGTTTTAGCATTTGGATGATAGTGTGATATCTATATAATCCGTTCCGTTTTAGATATTTTTAGATTATTTCTTGTTTTGTAAATTATATTAAACCCGATTTCTGATTGTTATTTGGAAACTTTTTGTATTTTTGGACCTCCAAAGGTGTTTAGGCTGTGAAAATTTTAGTTCCTATGAGAGTTATTAGTAAGGACTAAAAAGTTAATAGTGAGATCTGTAATATCATGTATTTAATTTGTATAATGGTTGATAAAAATATTAATAGATAAGCATTCAATGTGCTGTCTCTGTCTAGTGACTATTCCAACGTATCAGAGAAAGACAGCATCATTGAATAGCTTTTTCGGTGCCTAATTATTTTTATGAGCAAGGGGGGTAATTTATTATTCAGGATCCTACTTGTAATTTATTCAATCAATTAATCAATCAATCTTCTAATCACATGGTGGTTATAATAATTATAAATAGTTCTTATACATCCTAGCATAACAATGGTGTGTGAATGTTAAGTTTAAAGTTTTAAAGATCGATCGACAAGTACAATTAAATAAAATTACATTTAAACCTTAATTTGTCATCACATAATTGAAACTAAAACCTTAAATATTATTAACAATGTCAACATTTAAGCAAGGTATTATTTTAATTATGTTGTTACACTGTCAAAATTACATTTTTTTTTATGTCAAACTTTTTATTTTAACTACCATCCTAATTACCTATTACATAATAAGTCAATATTTTAATGTAACAAATGTCAAGGAATTTCAGAATCAGATTACAATGAATTATTATGAGCAGTTCACGTCAGCGGTCAGATATTTATAACCTAATAATTTTGATTGTTACATGTAGTCATTTATGTTGTAAAAGTAATTTTCTAGAAGCTATATGGTTAACTTTTTTGTACGTATCAAAAGATAAACTGTGTTTAAAATTATATAACTGGTAACTTATTATATATGTCTATGGCCTGTATAAATACCTTGTTTTTATATATGTCTAAGTTACATATTGGACGATAAAGCTTATATTTAAATCTATCATTTTTACGTTCTACGTTTGAGTTCAAAATATTGTAAATATAACCTAACAAAAATACGTAGTTCTTTAATGTACTATACATACAAACTAATGGTAATATATGGTATTTTTTAAAAAGCGGTTTACAACTATCCATATTTGAGACACCAGAAATAGCACTAATACATTTTTGGACAACACCTTTTCAATCTCTACTGAGTTGCCCCACAGCAATAGACCATAATATGAGAGAATAGAAGAAACGTAGCCGTGTTACGCAGTTAGAGCTGCTTCAGTAATAACGGTTTGCCTTAATGTTTTTATTGCGTAGAGGAAACAGTCCAGTTTGTCACAAACATATTCTATGTGGACTTCCAATCACAGTACTTATCTATCATAATACTTAAAAACTTTGCACTACCTACTTCAATAATTTTCTTGTTATATGTTGTTAAATTAAATTAATTTCTTGGTCGTACGTTTCTCTATCATCACATTCAATGACGAGAGTTGTCCGTCCGTTGTACTATCGGCAAACGAAATTCTTTCGTGTTGAGTTCGGAAGATCGTTCATGTACAGCAAAAAAAGGTTAGGACCTAATAAGCCACGTTGTGGTACTCCGTAGTCATTCAGCTTAAAATCGGATCTACTAGAAACTTTAGTATTTGCGTAAATTTTTGTTACTTCCATACATTGAAAGCGACCCGACAATTAATATCTACTGATCCAATCATTGGCAACACCTCTTATTCCATATTTATCTAATTTATAAAGTAGGAGTTCATGATGGACAAAATCAAAGGCCTTGCTTATATCAAGGAAAACGCTGGTTACTGCTACCCGGTTATTAAGTGATTCCGTAATTAGTTTTACTAGATTAAAACATGCTAGGGAAGTGGTACCATTTTTGCGAAAACCGAACTGTACATTTGTTAAGATTTTTGCCTAATAATGAAATCCTGAAGCATCTTTAGCATAGCTTTCTCAATTTTTTTTGAAATAATTGGGATTAGTGTGATAATTATTAACATTAGCTGTATCTCCTTTTTTAAACAATGGTTAAACTATTGTTTTCTTTAAGATATCGGGAAAGCGGCCTTCTTGAAATGAAATAGTAATAATAAGTGGTTAACAAGTACATTTTGCACAGAGTTTAATGATTTTAGTATTGATTAAAAATAATAATGATTAAAAATAAAAAATTACATTTTACAAAGTATTGTTTTATTTTATTACTAGCTTTTATCCGCGGCTTCGCTCGCATTGAAACCCTTAATTAGTATCAAAAATCACTACATTCCAATGGTAGTTAATCAATATGAACACTGTATTTTATTGCTTGGCGGGCATCATCAGTATTTAAAACTTTACTACATACAATGAAATTTCAAAAACAGAAAACGTGATTTATTTAAATATTTACTAAAACAAAAGTAAAAAATATATTTCACTATACAACTAAAATAAATTATTGTGAATCCTATCTATCTTACTCTAGAACATTTTTGTATACCATGTTCTATTTTTTTTCGGCCGGTGCAAATATGTGTAAGTTTCGGGCATTAGACACGCGAACAGGCTACATAAAATTGACCGTGAGAGAAGCATGGCTTTTCTAAATGCACACCCGGTTACTGTAGTGTCTGCCCTTGTTTGTTTATAGTAACAGCAAAACTTAGCTTGCCGGGAAACTGAACCCTTTTAAAATTGGAATGGAATGTCAAATCTCTTTACCAACCCATTGCCCTATCAACAGATCGTGGTTATACGGGCCTAAACATGAGAATGCTCACCCTACTGTCCTGTGTCCTTCTCTTCAGGTGCGCAATTCTTGATTCCCTAAAAGTTATTTAATCTCTTTCTATTTGTCCTTAAGTCCTTCTCCCCTTTTTGTGGTGGCCAACACAGTTACGACTTTGGTGTCTTCCGATAGTGCGTACTGGTTTTACTATCTTAGTTTCGTCCTTGATTGCCTCCATTTGCTCTTTCTTATTTTTCCAGTCTACTTCCAATCCTGTGCCATAGTCGCGCGAATGAAGAAATGGAACGTCAGTGACAATAATTGGAATCCGAGGTACATTTTCTCCCTTACCGACACCTGTTAAAATAGTGGCACCAAGTATATTCTGGCCCAGTTTTGTTTTCGAAGCCTTGTTCCATTACCGAGGAGCATCAAGATTTTGTTGCATTACTGATACCTACCAACATTGAGTTTCAATTGAAATTTATGTCAAGATACACCCGACAGCTAAAAACCCCGGAGGATATGAAGTACTTAGGTTCGTATCCATGATTGCATCCATTGACATAATAAACTCCTTTATTTCTCCTTGCAACTCTTTTAGAATGTCCGTGTTGATTCTATTAACCACTTAATTTTTTAATAACATTACGGAACAGGAACTCAGCAGTATAAAAGACAAACAAGACCTAAATGACATCACTGACAAATATACAAACATAATACTAAAAGCATGCGATGAATCAATTCCAAGAATAAAAAGAAAAGAGACTAAACAAGTAAAATGGTGGACAGAAGAACTAAAAGAAATGAAAAAAGAAGTAAACAGATTGAGAAGGAAGATCAGGAAAGCAACTAACAGAAAAGAATATGTGATTAACAACTATCTTGAAGCACTAAAACAATACAAAAAAAAGATACAAACAACAAAAACTGACAGCTGGAAAAAAATTTGTACCACCCAACAACGGGAGTCCATGTGGGACAAAATATATAGCAAAATATATAGAGTTATAAGACAGACAAAGAAAAGACAAGACGACCAGCTACTGAAAATAAACGACCATGACTGAAACCCTAAAGAATCGGCCGAACTACTAGCAACGACTTTTTACCCAGCAGACAATATAAATGACGACATACATGAACACAGACAGACAAGACTAGAGGTTGAAAGATATACTAATGACATAGACCTGAATAACTGTCTTAGACAACATAACACATACTGAAATAGAATCGACAATTAACATTAACATGATGAACCCGAAGAAAGCACCAGGAGAAGACGGTATAACATCTGACATATGGGAGAAAGCGTACAGAGCAAATGCAGCCGTAATGAAGGCGCTGTTCAACTCCTGCCTAAGAACTGGTTGTTTTCCGAGAAGATGGAAGAGGGCAACAATTATAATACTAAGGAAACCAGGCAAAGAGAACTACACAACTCCTAAGTCCTACCGCCCTATTGGCCTGCTCCCGATACTGGAAAAGATCTTTGAGAAGATACTATGCAGAAGACTTCTCTAGAGCCTTGGAAGGGAAAGGAAACTAAGCCCAAGACAATATGGTTTTATGCCCCAGCGCAGCACAGAAGACGCCCTCTATGACGCCATCGAACTAACACGACAAGCAGTCCGAGACAAGCAATAGGGGGCGTTTGACAACGCTTGGTGGCCGAAAATAAAACAACAGTTAAAAGACAAAGAAATTAACAAATACCTCCTGGCAACGTTTTATGATTACCTCTCAGAAAGGAAGATCAAGCTCACGTACGCCGGTCACACAGCAGAAAAGGAAGTTGAAAAAGGCTGCCATCCAAGGATCAGTGGGAGTGCCACTAATGTGGAACCTAATAATGGACCCACTCCTAGAAAATGCCGACAACCTAGAGGACCACATCCAAGCGTTTGCGGATGACCTCCTAATAATCGCCAGAGGGAAAACCAGCGAAGAGGTAGAAATAACCGCAAACGCAGCTCTCAAGGTAGTGGAAAAGTGAGGGACAGAAAACAGACTCCGGTTTTGTAAGACCCAAACCATAATAATTACAAAAAAGGTGAAATACGAACAGCCCAAACTGGAGTTCTGCAACACTGTACTCGAATGCAGCAAAAGCCTCAAACTACTCGAAGTGACAATAGACAGTGCCCTTACATTCAAAGACCACGTGGAGGACATCAGCAAGAAAGTCATAAAGATCTACAGGAGCCTGTCAACAGCTGCAAGAGCAACATGGGGTCTGAACGCAAAGATAAAAAAGACAATATACAGCGCGGTCGTCGAACCTACAGTACTATATGCAGCTAGCGTGTGGGAGCCGGCACTGGGGAGAAAATATATACGAAAAAGAAAATAGACAAAATCAACAGGATGTTCACAATAAAGATAAGTAAGGTACACAAAACAACGTCCCTCACAGCCAGCACCCTCCTCAGTGGTACCCTACCGCTCCACCTACGCATCAGGGAAAACGCTGCGCTGTATAAAATAAAAAGAGGGGGGCCAATGGGGCCAAAAAATGGGAAAGACGAGCACACCCCTTCGACCTACCCCATCCAGCAGAGAGAAGCTCCATCCAGTTCCAGCTAATAACAGAAGAAGCAGAGGAAGAATTGAAACCGACAGATGCCCCAAAAATATACACAGATGGCAGTAAACTGGAGGGCAACGTGGGGGCCGCGGTAAGCTAGTGGGATAGAGAAAAGAGAACAAGTAAGATCAAACTGGCAGGATACTGCTCCGTGTACCAGACGGAATTGGTGGCGATATGGAGAGCGATCTGGACCGATAACAAAAACAGCAGATAAACGAGCTAGTATAGTGTCCAACTCCAGATCAGCCCTCCAATCATTAGCCGATCCAGAAAATCTAAATCCGGTGGTCATAGCTGTAAAAACGGAGAAAGCCACAATCAACTGGTATTGGATTAAAGCCCATTTAGGACTAGAGGGCAACGAACGAGCGGACACCCTGGCAAAGAAGCAACCAGGGCAAACACAGCCCCGGCATATTCCGCAGTGCCACTAAGCGCTGCAAGATATCTCATCAGAAAGAGCTCAATCACGAACTACCAGGAAGGGTTCATAAAGACAGAAAAGGAAAAAAACAAAACAATAGCCTACTTTTTCAGCGACGTACGAATAGCACACAAAATTACAAAGACCCTCAAACTGGATAACATACTGGCACAATTCATGACAGGGCACGGAGGTTTTGGCGAATACCTAGAACGGTTTAAAATCAAACAAAATTGTAAAACCTGCGACTGCGACGGTGTAACCGACCAAACAGCACTCCACTGTATATGCGAATGTGCAAAATATCAAAAAATCCGGACCGAAACAGAATACAGGATCAACAGAGATATAAACAAAGAGGAAATAGAAGAAATAATGAGGAACAACAAAGAAAGGGACAATTGTATTGAAATGGCAAGAAAAATAACAACTAGTTAACAAACAAAATAAGGATAAATGACAAGTACAAGCAAATCAACAAGGCGCGGAACTGAAGGGAAAAAAAAGAGAAAATTATTCATCCTGTCAAAATAAAAAGATATAAGGCTGTCGGAAAATATATACCGACAGTTAAAAAAAAAACCTTAAATATCGCTTTTCGTCTTTATTGTTCATTGTGATTGGCGGACAGTTAAAAAATTACTTGCTCAATTAAACCGAATATAGGAAAGGGACGCTGTCAGCTAAGTCTTAGCTAAACTTGTAAAGTAGGGAGAACATTTATCGCCTCTCCAGACGATTTAACGAGTTAATAGTTAACTTTAAGAAGTATTATCTCATTCATCTAAATTGTTTATACTAACTTAGTCTTATCAGCTAAGCTTAATGACTTGCCAACAAGATGATCATTTCGAAGACTTGAAAAAGAATTGGAAAATAAAGTAAGTTTGGTAGTTAACTTGTTTAAATAAAGACAGGAACTAAGACAAATGCTGACTATACAGAGTGTTGTTTAATCCGAATGATAAGTTTTACCCAACATTAGGCCAAAGTATTACGTAAGGCTAGGACTATATGATCCGGAATCCGTAAGGCTGGGGAAAATTCAGAGCACTGAAAATAGAACTTAGTGCTAATACAATAGAGCTGAAAATTGAACACACAAGTATCGAGTCAAATGTCAATGTCATATAATGTCAGCTCGATACTCGACCCGAAAGCCCCCTTGGTGCTTCTTTATCCTCATTCAATCGACGCAAACGCAATATCACGCTGAGTTGAGGCCCTGGTATTTCTTTTGTTCATTCATGTCGAAGCATTGCTCTCTCATGTTATCAAATACACAATAGTTCATTACTTCTTTACTTCATATCCCTACCATATTATGCGTCATATATTATGATGTTATCGACCAATGTCATAGTTCAGTGCTCAATATGTCGAGTCGTAGTGTTTTGTCTGTGATTATTATATTTATTAATATTGTTTACTGTGCTGGAACTGGTATATTTGGTGCTATATTGTACTCTGATTGGATCAAATGTAAGTACAAAACTAATTTACCAGTGTAATAACATGACACGTATAACAAAGAAAATGCGTGTAAATTATAATACCTACTTATATTTTGTTCGCAAACTTGTAAACAGTATGGTTTATACTGATTGCTAAGGAATTAGAGCCAATTACAGCTCTCATTGTTTATGACTTATGACTTACAAAAGCATACGATTATAATATTAAATGGTGGTAACAGGTACCTGACTATTTAAATAAGATTTATTTTAAAAGTGTAAAGAAATATTTAAAAGAAAAAGGACATTACTAGATATTAAAGATATCGCAGCCAGTTCTTTACAATATTGTAACATACGAGGGCGGGTCAATAAGTCCGTGACTTTTGGAATAAAACACAGATTTTTTGATAAATAAATCATTTTATTTTTCAACGTAGTCCCCCTTGAGCTCTATACACTTTGTCCAACGCTTCTCCAATTTTTTTATCCCTTCCAAAAAATATGATTTGTCGAGGTCCTCAAAATAGGCCTTTGTTTGCGAGATGACTTCATCATTGGAGTCAAATCTTTTTCCACCGAGCCATTTTTTCAGGTTTGGGAACAAGAAGTAGTCACTCGGAGCCAAATCTTGAGAATAGGGTGGATGTGGGAGCAATTCATAGCCCAATTCATGGATTTTTGCCATGGCAACTGCACATGTGTGCACCCTTGCATTGTCTTAGTGAAAAAGAACTTTTTTCTTGGCCAAATGAGGTCGGTTTTTTTTCAAATCCTCATTGAAGCGGTCCAATAAGTTGGCATAATATTCCCCATTAATTGTTCTTCCCTTTTGAAGATAGTCAATGTGGATTATCCCACGTGCATCCCAAAAAACAGTCGCCATAACTTTATTGGCTGACAAACCCACCTTGGCCTTCTTTGGCGCCGATTCACCCTTAGAAACACACTGTTTTGACTGTTGTTTGGTCTCTGGTGTATTGTGATGGATCCATGTTTCGTCCACGGTTAAAAAACTCCCCCATATTGTGATTAAACAACGCCAAACCTTCCTGTGAAGTTGTTACACGATTGTGTTTGTGGTCGATTGTGAGCAAACGCGGCACCCATCTTGCGGAAAAATTTCTCATGCCCAAGTGATCATTCAAAATTGAAACCACTGAGCCATACGAGATGCCTATGGCTTCTACAATCTCTTGCACTTTCAATCTTCGGTCGGCCAACACCATATCGTGAATTTTTTCGATTGTTTCGGGTGTAGAGACCTCAACTGGGCGTCCAGGACGTTCGGCATCTTCAGTGCTTGTACGGCCACAACGAAATTCAGTAAACCACTTTTTTACCATTGAAATCGATGGTGCAGAGTCCCCATAGTAAGCTTAGCCTCGGTCTCGGTAATGGTTTTTTTTTCGCAAAAAATAATGCTTAATAAGCACACGAAATTCACTTTTTTCCATTGTTTCCTTAAGTTACTGGATAGTCTGATAAAGATAGCTGTAAAACACAAACTAACTGACGCAGCAAGTTCAAATTTTGATAGGAGTCAACTGACAGATGCCTGTTGACAGGAGTAGTGTTGCTTTTTCAGTAAGGAGGTTAGAAATTCAAAAAGTCACGGACTTATTGACCCGCCTTAGTATTTTACACAAATTCAATCTCTTCAACAACTATTATATGCATTTCCAAAAAAATCTTATTTTATCTATTTTGATATTTCCGGAATTTCTGTATTTTCAGGTGACCATACCAAACTTTTTAACCTCAATGTAGACGACACGCAGGTGTTCTTTTATGATTTCCAGAATAATTACAATTTAACTAGCAAAATCGATGTGGCCAGCCAGGTTATAACCAGCACATATAACTTGGACATTACCAGAAAACTGATTGTCTTTGTGCCAGGATACAAGTCGCATATCAGTAGATCTGCTTCAGAAATCATAAGAACGGCCTTCAAAGATGTCCCAAACATCTATCTTATAATTCTAGACCATTCGGTATATACTTCTTCAAAAGGGGGAAGAATCAAAAGTTATGAACGGGCGGTATTACATGCCTATTACATTGGGAAAGCCCTCGGCAACCTGATAGTAGATTTCAGGAGAAAAGGCATTCTGCCTTCTAATATCCAACTTCTAGGACATAGTTTGGGAGCTCATATGATAGGGTACGCTGCAGAAACTTACACAGATAGGACAGGGGAGATGATATCAAGATTGACCGGAATAGACCCGGCTGGACCATGCTTCTCCAATGATTTAATTGAAAACCAACTTCGAAAAGGTAAGGTAACAGATATTAAAACAATACCTGGGAGACCGATCTTTGTTCGCGGGTTTATTAGAACGATAAAATTATTAAAAATAAATTTCAAATTTTAAAAGAAAAATAAATTAAAAGAATCATTAAAATATTCGTCTGACCGCGATTCGAACCCGAGACATCAATTTGCCAACAACGCAAAATGTTCAACACTAACAAAGCCGCCAACTGGATTTGACATTTAGAAATAAAAATGACATCTTATTACGCAACGAAAGAAAAAACATATATTATAACTTAAAAATGCGCAGTTTCTCAGGGATTTGACCTAATTAGATCGACTTTTCTCTCCCAAAACTCTCTCCATATTAAATTTCATGGAAATACTTGCAACCTTTTCCGAGATTCCAAGTATATATACAATATTTGATTATGATTAATTTCATAACTAAAATATTCGTAAACGAGTAGCAAAACAAATGAATTTATAAAAGGATGAAATAAACTTAAAAATAAAGATGAATTTTAAAATGTTAAAGTTAAATGAAAAAGATCAAGGTGTGGGTTTCCAGCACCACAAAGATTGTTGAGGAATAAACTATAGTCAACTGCGATCTTTACTACGGTTAAACCCACTCGTATTAGCCTATCCTAAACTTCTTATATTGGGGGAGATCCTTGTTCCAGCATGGAACATATTAGCAGTCCAAGATGATAATGATTATGAATATGATTGCAAATAATTATTTCCAGGCTTAGCAGACTACGTCGAAGTATACCACTGCAACGCAGGTGGATTGGGTACAACCAGTGTGCTGGCAGACACAGATTTCTTCATTAACAACGGCCGCATACAACGCGAGTGCTCCGCTTGGATAGACTTATCAGATTCTGCGAAGTGCAGTCACAAAGCCTGCCTAAAATACTGGGCTGAAACGGTCAATAATCCGCAGTATTACTTGGCCTGGGCCTGTGACTCGTACGAGGATTTCTCAGGAGGGAAATGCTCTGGTAACAAAGTGACCATCGGGGGGTATTCGAACCCAGGAAACGAGACCGGAGTGTTTTATATATCGTCGGATATGTATCGTTTGAGAGGACTATAGACCGTAAGTTAATATAGCCTAGGTTTATTCCGTGTTAAACCCCTAGAGATTTTTATGAGGTATGATTTCTGAAAAAAATAATGTATTAAAAATTACTGGGACATGTTAACAACGATTGATTATATTTAGTCAATTGGGATATAAATGGAGCATGTAATACAGTTATCATATTTTTAACAAACTGTTTAATAACAGTTTTTTACTAATTAGGTTTTAATTAATAACTCAAATCTTCAATATCGGGTATTAGTAAGTAATTAGTATTTGTAAAGTAGGTTTTGACGTGGTCTACACATAATAAAAAAATTGTAGCCCGATCTCTAGGACTAACAGAGCAATACACTTCAAGCATCTTCATAGTAATCAGGTTAATATGTGCCTGTAATTTTTTTATGCATTTTTTTAGAAATCGGGTCGGAAAATTCGGTTTTTCAACGGTACATACCACAGAATTTAGACACTAGACTAGTGGTTTTACTACTCTCGCATTTATATATTATTAATAATATTTCTTTTAATCTAATCTTCATAAAACTGTAATAAAAATAAATGTCACTTTTTTGGGGTTTCTATAACACTGCGAGGGTTGAAATTTAGGGGTTGAACACGGAATAAACAGGCCTGACTACGTAAAAAGTGACTTTTTGTATTCAGGATCCTACAATAATGCGTCTATATTTATTCCATAGATAAATGATTGGTAATAATAATAATAAAACATTTATTCAACGCTCACATTACACTTAAACATTACATACAATAAAAAAATAAGTTTAAAAAACTATAACCCGACTACGTAAATAAGGGGCCTAAAAAGGCCGAAACAAGAAAATAATTCAAATAGAAATCCAGAAATGCATAGTTACAAAAATGGTCAAGGTCGAGCCGTGGTCGCACGAGATCAAGAACGCCATAATTGGCCATTTTAGGCCAATTATGGCGTTCTTGATCTCAGAAACAAAGATATATAATGATATTGAATAGTGCAGAATAGCTATTGGCCTAGTTCGTGCCTCGTGCCTCGGTCTCGCTTTTTGTAAATTTTGCTTAACTTTTTAATTAAACCCAAAATTGCAAAGAGATTTTCATAAAATGCGCGAAGCCAATTTTTTGAGCTCCTGTATTGAACTACTGTTCTAAGCAAATGAAATAATAAAATGAGAATGTTATCTCCTATATAGTCGTTTAGTACGTAGTGGCTTTAGAATTTTGAAATATCTTTGATTTAATTTAGAAAAAATCTTATTGTAAGCCAAAAAAACTTCGAAAATCGCTTTAAGTTAACTGTGAATTACTCCTATCTACGATAATATTAATAAGCAAAATTTGTACCAGAACAATTGTTACTTCATGAGGAATAAATATCTTATAATTTTAAAGCGTGAATTTATTAACCTATTTCAATAAAAACGATAAATACAACTGGAAAATTACTACATAATGCGAAATGTCGGGAACGCTTCAAATACCTAATCACGCAGAGTGCAGATTTGTAATAGGGCTCTTAATAAGGTAAAAATAGAGAGTTATCTGATATCTGATATAATATCTGAACACTTTAATTTATTTTGAAAATCAATCCTTGGGTCTTCTTCAGCGGCTACATTTCACTGGCTATATTTTGAGTATAATCAGGTTTAACGTACCAATTTGCTCAACAACACCCTTGTAAACACTGCATAATATAAACATAAATCTCTTAATTACGGCAAACAAGTATGTAGGTATTTACTGTGGACGAACACACAAGCATACAAGCCGTCCACTAATGAGCCCGATCCTGGTTAGACCCGGCCAATTTCAAGGGTCCTTGTTAAAATTTAATGATCTCGATACTTTGAAATTTAATTAATGTTTAATTTTTTTGTGGTATATTGTGCGGTAGAATTTAATTTTGCATTCGAAAATTTTTATTTTTGGCATATGACTTGAATTTGTGTATCTGTTGTAATTACTGTACGTAAATGTATCGACAAAGTTTAAGCTCGACCAGTTTCTAAACATGTTCCTTCGCATTAGAACGCCTCAAAATATTTTAACACAAAGGATGACTGCAGACGTGGTTGAACTGCGTATTTACACGTGAGTGCATGTGTGCGTGCGCACGATTCAACGGCGCTGTTAAGCGATTTTCATCTTATGCCTGGTCGAGCGGCAACTTGTTCGATAGTACACACTTAACGAGCTACAGTCATAGATGGCAATGTAAATTTTATATTCTGTACCTAGCTTATGAACTAATTGAATATTTTTGATTTTATTTATTTAGATAATATTATCTGTGTAATAAAATAATAGTAAAGTCTTAAAGAATATAATTTTGTGTCATGTTAAAGATTTTTGTTACACACATATTTAATTGACCCAGAAACACAGAAATATTTTGTTTCTTGGCCGAATTCAATCCCGCGACCTCCATATAATTCTCCGATGGGCGCTTACCGAAAGATTTAACTTTTTTCGAATGATAAAAATGTAATACCAGCAAAATTACATCCAGTATTCATACAGAAGATGAAACGAGCTTAATGAAAAGTTGCAATTTCAAAAAGGAAAAGGCAAAATGTTAGTCAGTTACGGGCTGCGAAGCCGCGCTATTAATTAAGTAATAAGTTTTTAATTTAAACGTGAAAAAACATAAAATGTAATATTAGCGGGACTGGAGCAGCCCGCAAACCACTAACCGGGCGAGTTATCTCGTTAGCTCATGCCTTGCACACACACGTTGATTTACCCTTTTTTGGAATAGTTTTTCAATTATAAAACCGGCCAAGAACAATCAGCACAGAGTAGAAAACCTACCAGTATTATAAATGTATAAGTTTGTGGGGATGGATGGATGTATATTTGTTACTCTGTCACGCAAAAACTTATGAACGGATTTCGATGAAATTTGGTAGGTAGTAGTTTAGTCTCTGGATTAAAACATAGGATATATACTTTTTGTCCCGAAAATAGTACGGTGTTCCCGTGGGATACTATATTTACACAGGCGGAGCCGCGGGCAACAGCTAGTATTATAATAAATACTTACATAATTATAGAGAATCAGCTTCCTTAGAACGAGCCAAATCGATAAATCTAAATATTTGAACGAATGTGGCGGGCATTACAGACACACAGTTTTATGTATGTAGTTAGGTTGATTAGGTTAACCTAAATGTTTGGGCAAGAATATTAACATGTGTGTAATGTTTTGTTTCATTAGCGTTTTAAACAATATTACAGTTATCGCTATTATAGGTATACCTTTTTGGTAAATGGGCAAACGCGGCTTCGCTCGCGTGATATATAAGGTTTTATACTTTCACCCAAAGGGGCTGAATTTTAGAAAACTGAAATATGTAACTAACTCATTATTTTTTTAACCGACTTCGGCTATATTTATATATATACCTATACGAAGTTTGCTTCGAATATTATTGTATCTATTTTTATCATTAGTTTTA
This sequence comes from Phengaris arion, assembly GCA_963565745.1. Taxonomy (NCBI): domain Eukaryota; kingdom Metazoa; phylum Arthropoda; class Insecta; order Lepidoptera; family Lycaenidae; genus Phengaris; species Phengaris arion. The sequence continues at coordinate 3,013,900 of OY751443.1, forward strand.
CACGACCTTTCGTATAGTTAATTGGAATGCACTAGATGGAAAGCACCTTGGTATTTTGACTCTGTCACCACCCTATGGTTGACTGGTAGAAAATGCCCTATGGCATTAAGTCCGCCATTGTACATTGTGCAGAAATTGTATAAATAAATAAATAAATAAATAAATATATAATAAATAATAATAATAATAGATAAATATGTTGGTAAACGTCGAAAACGCTTTTCCGAACGCCCATAGACAAAACTAGACAAGTCGCAAAAGCGTTGCAAAAACCTGTTGCTGATAGTGACTTACATATTAATGTAAGTTTTTAGTTTATGTTGCACTAAAAATAAAAGTCGATAATAAAAGCACCTTATTGCGGGTGCAACACTAATGCGCTTGTTATAGCTCGATACAAATGTACACTCCCTAATGCACTTGGGCTGGCTAAGGAAGACAAGTCATAAATTGTACTCCCGTAGTGATGTGCCAAGGTAAAGAGAAGAATATCGTTAGACATTAGACATTGAAATATGTTATATATTGTATATATATTGTCGCAGATTTAATTATATATAATAAGGAAGGTAAATCATAAATTGTACTCATATATATTGATGTGCCAAGTTGGAGTATCCAATGATATTAAAATATTGTGGTACCCTTGTTGGAGATTAATTAATACCTATTCAATGATTTTGATGTTTGACAGCTGCCAGGCTCCTTGCGATTGATATTGTGTCTGTTTTATGACTTTGTGGTTTACTCACAATGCGGTTTATTTAATTTTGTTTATAAAACATATTATTACTAGATGTGCCAATTATGACTTTGCCAACTAGCCGACTAGTCGCTAGTAAAGACGTTCACTAGTCGGCCAAGCCGATCACGGTTTCAGGGATTTCCGTAATGCTTCGTTCAGGGCGAGCGATAGACATCTTGTCTTTAGTGAGCGCTTTTTTATTGCATTGTAAAATATATGAAGATGTGCACACTTGAAACAAAATGTCTTATAGACGAAACACTCGTAGCGACAAGAACTGCTCGACGACAAGTCTGACTCTATTGTTGGCTTCCCTTTAGTATGAATGTGGGCGCGCACATCAAGACAGAACACGACAAGACAAGACAAGACAAATCAAGCGACGTACCCTCAAGTGTAGCTATATATACGGATTTTCGATTAAAATTCTATAGATATGCAATCTATAAAATTTTAAAGTGTAATGTACACTTTAAAATTCTTGAGTAGCACTCAAGGGGCTATTTGGTTTTTTATAAATTATACTAAGATTTGTTTATTTATAACTTTTTATATTCTGTAAATAATATATTTTCCACTTAGCAACCTTTCTACATGATTTTAAGCAATATTAGGTTTGTACCTATGAAATTGCCGTTTTGTATGGAAAAATTTTAACGATTTTTTTCATGTATTTTTTATTTGTATTAATCGAAGTAATCACTCATGCAATCAATGCATCTTTGCCAATGCAGTTGCACTTTATTGATGCCCTTCTTCAAGAAATCAGCTGGACGGGAGGCAACAAATTCTTCAAAGGCATTTTGTACTGCCTCTCGGGTATTGATTTTTTTTCCCGCCAAGAAGTTATCCAAATTCTGGAAAAAGTAGTAGTCTGTAGGCGCAAGGTCTGGTGAGTAGGGCGGATGACGGAGAGCTTCCAACCCCAGTTCTTGCAACTTAGAGACCGTCTGCTGTGCAGTATGAGGTCGCGCGTTGTCGTGCAGCAGCAGCGGAGACGAGCGATTGACCAATGCTGGTTGGAGATGTGTCAGCATCTCCATCATTGTGTTCAGTTCTTCACAGTACACATCTTCAGTAATGCTCACCCCGTTTGGTAAGAAGCTGTGATGAATCAGACCGGCGCTAGACCACTAAACAGTGACCATCACTTTTCTAGGGGTAAGTTTTCGTTTATGGCATTGTTTAGGTGCTGAACCAGGATCCAACCAACTTGCTCAGCAAGTTGGTTGGCTTGCGGTTATCAAACAGAATCCATTTTTCATCGCAATGCGGTTGTGCAATGTGCGCAATTAACAATGCGGTTCAAAATTCCTTCATTTGTGTGTCTGTTGAGCAGTGCAAGGCACGTCTCGACGCGTACTTCGCGCTGGCGATCATTGAGTTCGCCTTGCCAATTTGACGCAAATGGACCAATATTGTTTTGACGCTAACGTCGAAAGCTGCTGCTAATTCAGCGGTAGATGGTGTATCATCAGCTTCCACAATCGCTTTTAATTTGTCACTGTCGACCAAAGTCTTCGGACGACCGCGAGGTTAATTTTTCAGGTCAAAATTTCCAGAACGGAAGCGAGCAAACCAATAACAGGTGGTGCGTTGGTTTGTAGTGTTAGCTCCGTAAACGTCGTTGATGTTGCGTGCCGCTTGTGCCGCGTTGCTGCCACAACGGTACTTATATTCCATAATTACTCGAATTTTTAACGTAGCCATGATGACGAAAAAGATTGAAATGCGATGAAAATGTAACACTAATCAATAAACAAATGACTACTTTTCGAAAAAGAATTCCATGTTTTTAAAATAAAATTAATTTGAAATTAGAATTCTTAGCCAAACGAAAATTATTTTGATTTGAAATGGCCAGTACTGCAGAACGGCAATTTCATAGGTATTTTTATTTTTTATATTTCCTATTATTATTTATATTTCGTAGTTTCAAAGACCTATTATTATTGTGGACAGTATTAGTACATTAATCAGTATGCGAGTTAATTACTAAAATTTATATTTTAAAATTAAAATATAATAAAGCATAATATTATGTTACTCAGGCTATTATTACAAATCTATTGTCACCTCGTTCTATAAAATCGGTTCAGAAGCTTAGAATGAATAACGTTTTATGTACCTACTACTAGCTTTTGCCCGCGGCTCCGCTTGCATGTATAAAGTGTCCTACGGGAACAATACTGTTTCGGAATAATAAGTAGCCTATGTATTAATCCAGAGGCTAAACTACTACCATACCAAATTTCATTAATATCTGTTCAGTCGTTTTTGCGTGAAAGAGTAACAAACATCCAACCATCCATCCATTCTCACACATTTTAAGATTTATAATAGTAGTAGGATAAAACCACATATGTTTGAAACTTGATCGCTTTATAGTATATATTTATTTATTGATTTATAGTAGCTTTTGCCCGCAGCTCCGCCCGCGTGAAATTAGGTTTCTTTGGCCCGACCCTTTTCCCGACTGTCACTCTACGTCAAATCTGTTTCTTCCTTACGTGCTTGACTTTTTCTCTCTCTTCCAATTTTTAGGTACAAAAAGAGGCCTTTTATAAATTTAGCAGAGATCGGTAGCGTTATCAATGTCAGACGGTTAGTAAAGCGCGGACCCGGCTATAGCATTTTCAAAATATTTTTCCTATTCTAATTTCAAAAACATTATTCATTACCAAGGTATCTGCAAAAGTGAGTGAGCAAAGCAAAGGGGTTGATTTTTTTTCTTAATTTATTTCTAAAATACTCTATTCAAATCGGTTCAGCCCAAAACGTCCAAAAGCGTGAATGACAGTAAAAAAAATTTACATACAGCCGAACGTATAACCGCCTCCTTTTTTTGGAAGTCGGTTAAAAATACACACTACCCCACGGGAACACTGTATTTTTTTCGGGATAAAAGTAGCTTATATGTCAATCTAAAGCAAAAACTATTACCACACCAATTTACATTAAAATCAGGTCAGGACTTTGGGCGTGAACCACAATAAAAATGCACACACATTCATACATCATACAGCGGTTAAAGCGAGAAGAGGTAATAGACAAACAGACATATATTATATAGTATAGATTTCACAAACAATTGTACAAGTTGAGTAATTTAAAAGATCTAAGCGAATAGGGCCTTAAGTCAAGACTCAAGATGCATTCGATAATTTCGAAGGCGAAGTTTCAAATCCCATGCATTTAGTTTTCGAACTTCGCCTCGAATCATTTTTCATCATTCAAGATGCATTCATCGAATGCATTTTGACTAGAGGCCCAGGTAAGAAAGCGACTTTATTTTATACCATGTAAGCTAAATCCTTTTAGCCACTATAAAATAACTTTTTTCCGAGAAAACCGTTTCATAAAACAGTTAAACAAATATGTTAATGTAAACAAAGAGTTTATTTGTGTATTTATTTACCGTATTTTTGTGAAAATATATTCTGCTGAATACACAGAATATGGAAATATAGAAATACAAAACAACGGTTACTTGTGAAACATCAGCTTTATATTATTTTATTTAATTTTTATTCGCTTTTCTGTATTGTAAAAATTGAAACAAAGGTAGATTTTTTAAGAAATGTGTCGCCGTTAACATAAATTTTCTTATAAGCTCTATTAATTTAATTTTATCGATAACTTCTATTGCACAACACTAGCGTTGTATTTCGCTAATGTCTTTAGAATATAATTTAGTGTTGTTGCCTCTACACTTAAGAGATATTAATATCTTATTACATACAGTACAATTGGTACACCAGGGGCCTCATTTATGCGATGTACATTGTGTATATTAGCTAGCGTAGCTTTACATTTAGTATTTATTATTTAGCTACTTCATTGTTTCGGTTTCAAAATAATTTAAAAAATTATAATTTTAATTCTGCACCATGAGTTACCTAAGTATAAATACAATTTATTATTTAGGGCAAATTTTAATTCCGAGGCAAACAAATGAACTTGTTTAATTATAGTTTTGTATAATTTATATCTTATTAACAAGACATTTTCTAAATATTTAAAGCAACCGAGCGGAGCGAACCAGCAAAACATTTTTTGCTGGTAAAGTTTAAAGACAATCCGAAAATCAAAAACCTATAAAATAAACAACCTTACTAATGGTTACTACTGAAGGTTGGTATTAAAAGCGAGCAAGCGGAGAAGGCGAGCAAAAAATTTTACCGACTAAGACCTTAGTCACCGCGGTCGCGAGGCTACGTCTAACGTTGCCTTTTATAATTCATATAACGAAAAAAATTAAAAATAAATTAAGTACATAATTATTTGGAAAAGGACCACATTTCAAATCCAGACTTGAAATTTAATATTCCGCGAGTAAAATGTAACATGTCGTGCGCAACGTTTTAAGTGGGTAATTTCACGGTGCGCGCTTCCCGCCGCTGCAGGCTGATTTCTAGGATACTCTCGATTAGGTTTCCTGGAGCTGGAATATGTCACATGTATTCTGTAAATCTGTTTTAGGTAAAATTAAATCCGCGTCGTAGATATTGGATACAAGAAATCTAATCTTACATTGTATTATGTTTTGTTTTTTGCTGATTCTTCGACATTTAGGCTAACATCGAAAAGTACCTATATATATTTTAATGACTTTTCATACGAAACCTCCAACGTCGGTCAGATGTGTCAGATAGTCTGATGGCGTATAGTGCGATGTAAGTTGTAACGCTTCGCCACGCCGGTATGTAACGATTTTTATCTTTGACATTAGCCTGTAATACCATGATCGATTATTATAAGTTATTACTGCTTTAAAATCTTTACATAATATACCTAAACATTGTACAGACATATTAACGTATAGCGAAAACAAGACAATGATCCTGTCTTTATGATATCCTAATGGGTTATGAGTTCTGTGGCCTATTGGGTAGACCGTTTGATTCGCACTCGAGTGAGTGCAGGTTCGATTCCCAGTTTGTGGCGTGTACCAATGAGACTTTTTAAGATCTCAAGTACATACGGAAGCTCGAACGGTGAAGGAAAACATCATGAGGAAACCCGCACATGGTTGGCCCCAGACGTATTGATCAGTCATTCCTCTGGACTAGGCTGACTATGTTGTGAGAATGCCGTATGTGCTTGGGCAACCATACGACATTTAAAACTGACTGTCACGGGCACTACAGTATTTCAAGAGTGGTTACTTCGCTAGGAGAATACTGTATAAATCATCCAATAGCGGCCTAATATAATTTTTAATGGGTTATGCTATCCTGGTAGCGGAATGATAAGCACTTGTATAACAGCAACGTGACAATGTTACTGTTTGCTCGCTGATGACTTAGAGCTAATTCTGTCTTGGTAGCAGGACGATAAGCCATTGTATAGCGGAAACGTTACAATAAACCATAACGATATCCTTATAGCTCATGCTATCTTGGTAGCATAGGTGTAATAAAGCAGATGTGCTTGTGGACAGAAAATAATGTTAACCTACTAACTTAATGCAATACCGCCTCCGTGGTCCAGTGGCTTAAAGCTTGGCTCTCGACTCGGAGGTCGTGTGTTCGTTTCCTGCTTTGGACAATCTAGGCTGATCACCCGGATCCTGCGGGTCGCGGGCAACATCTAGCAGTAATTAAGACTCCTTTGCACGAAAGGTTTTTTATAGCAGAACCCTAAAGAGGTATTCTGTAACTAGCTCAAGGGGAGCTCGTCCTATAATTAGTAAGTTATAAAAATAAAGTACCTATTTTATAAGTGGCAGGCCGATGCGGGTTTCATGGTGGATGGTTTAATTGGCTACGTAAATAATTTGCTAAGGTGATGAAACAAACGAAGCGGCAAATTGATCAAGCCCACAGACATATAAAGTAGATGCAAGTATCCTACTATGAATGAAGTTTTTTTTAATAAATAGGTATAAGGGATACCTAATTGTAACTGTAGACTGTAGGTAGGTATGATAAGTATTTTTGTTTCAGATTATGTGAAACTGTATGTATTATGTACATACAGTTTCACACAAATATTATTTGAACAAATGCGTTAGTTCACACCGAGACGAGACGATGCGATATATTTTTAGATCAAAATATAAGTTTATTCACTACATAAAAGATTGTAAGAGTTCAAATTCAAACTAGACCGCTTTACATAGTGTGGTGCCGCTCTTGCAATTAAACGTGTATCATCTTGTTGTGGATATCCCAAGAGCTGCTAGGAAATTTAGAGCTGGTGTTTGAGGCAAGCTGAAACCTTGTCCTATATTTCTCCTATTACACCTCGACACGAGACCTCAGGTCTGGCTGGTCAGAAGCGGGGCTAAGTCAATATACATTTTTTTTAAAGTTATTTTTTTAATCCCCAAATACTACATTACTACATTACATAGACAAACCACAATATATCAATAGTTTCGACTATAATATCAGTCCGATTGGCAGCTTGGTCAATTTTTGCGTTTTTCGGAAATTCGGAATGTGGTGGGGCGAACTCCGGTAAAATATTATTTTAGTGATTCTTTTAAATTCTTTTTCTGAGCTCCGAGCGATGTTCATACATCCCCATGCAGAAATTTTCAAATTTAGATTGAATTGGATAGTTCTATGAAAGCTGTTTCTCTGTGCGTCAGTATTATTGCAGGCCCATGAAATTGGAATCCAATCCCTGCAAATTATGAAATTAGACTACATTTTACTTATTGCAATACTAACAAAGGTTCAAATAAATGTAAAATTAGATCATTAAGTATGTGGTAAAACTGTGCAATTGTATATTAAAAATAATATTTAAAATTAAATTATTTATAATAATAGATATTTACCTATGAAATTGACGTTCTGCAGTACTGGCCATTTCAAATCAAAATAATTTTTGTTTGGCTAAGAATTCTAATTTCAAATTAATTTTATTTTAAAAACATGGAATAGGCTAGTTGACAAAATTTGGAAATTCGTTTAAAACTATAGCTTAGCATCTATTTTACCCCAAAAATATATTATTTTAAGAAAAATAGGTCTTTTACATTAGTATTTTGGAGTTTTTAGAAATTAACTTGAAATCGACCGCGAAAAAGGCCAAGACTGTCATGGCGTCTTGAATGACGTCACACCTCGCGAAACAGCCGTGTTTGTTTATGACAGTCAATTGTGTTTTTTATTAAATAATGAATTCCTCGTATTATAAATATTGTGTAGTGCCTCAATGTAAAAGAACAACGATAAAAACGCCAAACAAATTATTCATATATGTACCTAACAATAAACAAATACGAAGAAAGTGGTTAGAAATGGCAAGGAGGCAAGATGCTCTTACTTTATCAACTGCTTCCACAATTTATTTCTGTGTTTATTTCTAAAATCTTCAGCAAAACCGATGAATTTGGTTGTAAAAGAGGGCTGCCCTTGGATAAATCTTTTGCTGTCATATATTTAAGAGTACTGCCAACTCTCGATAATTTTGATTTCCGAAAATCACAGCTACAACTTACAAGTGTTTCGCGAGGTGTGACGTCACGCTTCTCTGATTGGTGTTTAATGTCACGTGATAAAACGCCTCATTATGTCGATTTTATTTTCCAAAAATATTAATAATCTTTTATTATTTTAATAAAAAAGTTGTTTTCTTGTTCACTAATTATCATGGTTAATCATTAGAAACTCTAAGCCATCCGATTTATTCTTAGTGGAAACAAGCCTATTCTTTTTCCAAAAGTAGTCATTTGTTTATTGATTAGTGTTACATTTTCATCGCATTTCAATCTTTTTCGTCATCATGGATACGTTAAAAATTCGAGTAATTATGGAATATGAGTGCCGTTGTGGCAGCAACGCGGCACAACAAACCACAAGCGGCACGCAACATCAACGACGTTTACGGAGCTAACACTACAAACCAACGCACCACCTGTTATTGGTTTGCTCGCTTCCATCCCGGAAATTTCGACCTGAAAAATGAACCTCGTGGTCGTCCGAAGATTTTGGTCAACAGTGACGAATTAAAGGCGATTGTGGAAGCTGATGATACCTACACAATCTGCAGCTGAATTAGCAGCAGCTTTCGACGTTAGCGTCAAAACAATATTGGTCCATTTGCGTCAAATTGGCAAGGTAAAAAAGCTTGACAAATGGGTGCCCCACGAACTCAATGGTCGCCAGCGCGAAGTAAGCGTCGAGACGTGCCTTGCACTGCTCAACAGACACACAAATTAAGGAATTTTAAACCTCATTATTACCGGCGATAAAAAATGGATTCTGTTTGATAATCACAAGCGCTCAGCAAGTTGGTTGGTTCCTGGTTCAGCACCTAAACAATACCCTAAACGATAACTTACCCCTAGAAAAGTGATGGTCCCTGTTTGGTGGTCTAGCGCCGGTGTGATTCATCACAGCTTCTTACCAAACGGGGTGAGCATTACTGCAGATGTGTACTGTGAAGAACTGAACACAATGATAGAGAAGCTGGCACATCTCCAACCAACATTGGTCAATCGCTCGTCTCCGCCGCTCCTGCACGACAACGCGCGACCTCATACTGCACAGCAGACGGTCTCCAAGTTGCAAGAACTGGGGTTGGAAGCTCTCCGTCATCCGGCCTACTCACCAAACCTTGCGCCTACAGACAACTTCTTTTTCCAGGATAACTTCTTGGCGGGAAAAAAATCCAATACCCGAGAAACAGTACAAAATGCCTTTGAACAATTTGTTGCCTGCCGTCCAGCTTATTTCTTTAAGAAGGGCATCAATAAACTGCCACTGCGTTGGCAAAGATGCATTGATTGCATGGGTGATTACTTCGATTAATACAAATAAAAAATACATGAAAAAAAATAGTTTAGTTTAATAAGGTTAAAATAGTTTTAACGGCAATTTCATAGGTAAAGACCTAATATTATTATATTAAACTATAAAATTTTTACTGATGGGTAGAAGAAAACTTAATATATCTGTCTTTTTATAAATAAATTATCAAGTTTAACCAATATTAGGTAAGCAATAATATGACTTTTTAATACATATTGCGTGGCATTATTGAACATTCGATTCTTATATTATTAATAGAGAAAGTTTACAATCTTAAATCTTAGCGAGCACATTAAAATCACTTCACAATATATATTAATTAATTTGTTCAAACAAATGTAATCTTAAGTCTCGTTTCATTAATTCGAGAAGTTAAGGAAAAAATTTATACAAATACTCACCGATATTCTGTGACTTCAAGCATGACTGTATATAGTTTAAACTATAGTATATACATGAATTTATTATATTAAAATACTTATTATTATTACTTAAAATACTGTTTAATTATGATTACCTAACGCCAAGCAACAAAGTTTATACAAAAACTAAAAAAATGACTATTCTACAAACATATACTTACCTATTATACTAGTATACTAATAAGAAAAATTATTAACAAAGATATTCATTCCGAAATTGAATCAACTAAAAAACACCAAATACAAAAAATAAAATTAAGAAAAATTAAAAAAAAATTACTCTTTGAGGGGAGTACAGATATTTAATCGTCTTCCAAAAAAACATTAAAGAAGTTAAAACAATGTCGAAATTTTTAAAAACCTATTAAAGAGCACATAAAAATTTAAAACTTAATTACAATTATATAAAAACATAAATCGAGCTGATGATGATGATATTATTTTAAATTGTCATGTTATAATTATATAACGTACAACTCCCCTGCAGGCCTCTACAAGTCTATATAATATCTTTACTTACTTAGTTTTATTCTAATAAATAAAATAACACTTTATATTATATTTATATCAAAATAAGATTAAGTAGGTACTATTTCGTAACTCATAAAATTAACGTAAATTATACATTTCCGTAAATAAAATATCAACTTATCATATTCAATAAAATTTATCTCTAAATATTACAAAACCCAAAAGTGAGTCAGCCACATCCAGCTATGTGATACCAGTATATCTACGATATTATTCAGTGTTTACGTACTATGTTGTTACTAACTACCCTCATTGTGTTTGATACCGAATGTTAAGACTGACTATTATTTGTGAAGTGAATTTGATCTGTGACACGTCACTGTACGTTCTGAGTCTTTGTATTGTGTAACTTATTGTATATGTTTTCTCATGTAAAGTGAATTGTAAGTTCTTGTGAGAAATAAATGTCTTAAAACTAAAAAAAAACATTGTTTAATCATAATAAATATTGTTTTCGAGTTCACTGCACGAAATATTAGTTTTTTGCAAATAACAGAATTTTGTAATAGTTGAATTTAATTATTCAAACTTATATAATTTTGAAATTTAAAAATATACTTCTGCTTCTATTTTTGCATCACCAATCACAGGCGATGTGTGAAAGAGTACAGACGTTATAAGAGCGAGCCAGTTATATGGTTTGCATAGACGATATTTAGGTATAATTTTGAACTTCGAACGCTCAAACTTACGATCGCCAGTTGCGACACCCTGAAGGCCAAGGAAAACCTACATTAGTCAACTTATAGAGAATTTAAATGTCATGTCCTATAGATAGCTGAAGGTACTAGTGGAAGAGTACTAGCAAAATGTAGATGAGGTAAAGAGTCATTGTTACAAAACGTAAGAAATTGCTGTTGAGAAGTTTTATTTCATTTTAAATTTTTTTCAGAATCAGATTCAGAATTTCAGATTCAGAGTTAAATGAAAAAAAAGATGTAAAACCAATTACAGACTGAGGAAATGGTTTGCTACTTAAGTAAAGTAGTTAGTCATAAAAAAATTAAATTCGAAAAAATACATGTCTGTATGAGTCTACGGCGCTGAAAAGGTCATTGGCCTCACACAGGTGATTTTAATTAAAATTATTTTGCAAACAGCTGTGAAATCTATGACTTCATAGCCAGTCAGTGTCGGAAAGAGTGCAATGTTATTTTATTTTCTATTAACATTTTTTTCGCATTTTATAACTATTTTTCTGCCTAAACAACTTTACATAAACAATAAATCATGTGCCCAAAATGTATGTAATTGATTTTGCAAAATGTTATAATATAGGTAAGCTATGAATTGAATCTGATTTATAAAATTTCCTAGCCCTGATCCTTTTTCGTGGAAATTGTATGAATCCGATATTACATATTCGTCCATAATCCCGGAGGCCGGCTTATATGCGTAAGACTACAAACGTAGTTCAATTTATTAAACTTTTTTTAAACATTTACGCGAATCTTATCAAGATTCTAATAAATAGAAACAATTTTTTTTACTCACGACTGTTAAAACCCAACCCAACCCAACCCAGGTCCGGTATTAGAAACTGAATATGGAACTGCGCTATTTAAATAGAGCTGATAATTGAACACATGATTGTCGAGACAAATGTCAAAGTCAAATCTGACAACCTGATACTCATGTGTTCGATTTACAACACTGTTGTAATATTCCAAACTTCTATTTTCAATGCGCTGAATTTTCTCCGCTCTTCCGGATTCCGGACAGTATATGATATAACGTATCTGTATAATATTTGATATATATCAACGGTTTAATCCATTTCTTTATTTATTAGCACAGAATTATAACATTTAACTTGGACCTAAGTATATCTTTTTAATCCTATTTTTTATAAAAAGATACTGAAACAAAACGGCAGCCTTGGTGTCAGAGTTAACAAGAGCCTATAATCAGAATTATTTGTTTTATTTCCGTATAAAATCTATTTTAAGTTATTAATTAACATCGGAAGCTTTGCAACCAGTCAGCTTCAAAAACGAGCAAATCTATTAGCATAGTACATATTTTAGGCGTGGTGTCGACGATCTTTAAAGTAATGGATGTTTGACACAGAGCACAGCGTTGCGGCTTATTCGACAGTTTCCACAGGTTTACCGATTACTGTAGGCATGGTTTAGTCCCAAGAACAAAATCTTCTTTCTTATAAATTAAAAATTAAATTAAATACCGTTTATTTCAGGCTGCATAGGCCCATATTATGCCTTATAGACTAACATACATAATATATAATAAACTAACACTAACATTAAACACGTATTGTCTGCGACGTGGGGCGCGAAGTGTTCGGGAGTCGTCCTCTAAATCTTCTGTAGACGACTCCAATCGGCCAGAACTCCTTCTTTCTCGAAGGTCGGTAAATGATGGGTTGGAACTCTCACCACAAAATAACTAAAGTTCACTTTATAACGAGATTCCAAACGCTCGACCCTCAAGGCGAAGTTGGTTCTTCTCCTGATGTAGTCCACGACCTGCTCGACCGTCGTAGACCAATGCAACCTGGACACGTACAGCAGTATCGCGGGAGTCTCAAACCGCAACAGCTGCTCGGATCCTCCGGGTGCGGTGCCGCGACGGTTGCGGACGACGGGTTTCTTCTTCTTCCTCTCGACTTTGATGAACCCGTCATCATCGCACGTTCGGTCCTTTGTAGAAAGAGGACGCTCTTTTGAAGGGGCCTCCTTCTTCCCTTTGTTTTTCGGACGCGGGGGAGGCGGCGGGGGGACGCAAGGTGTGCGACACTTGCGTAACTTAGCACCGGCTCCTTCGCGGGCGGGGAGCGGGCAGAAGGGGCGGCAGCGACGATGTTCGTTGACCCGTCAAATAATGCTGACGGGCTAAACGTGACCGCCTGCGCGCCTCGACGACGAGTAACGTTTACTGCATCAGGTGACCTACATATTGAATTAACACTTTTTAACTGTGATAATTCACTACGTAAATCACTTATGGTAGACTCTGATGGCTGCAATCTTCCTCGAACTTCGGTCAGTTCTTTCTTCAGGAACTTGATGTCCTGCAGTAGGCTGACGACGTCGACGTGGTCTAGTGTCAACGGTGGCCGCTTATGTATAGTTTTCTCGCTACAAAAGCTGGCACTTCATCCGGATTCGTCTGCTTTAGCAGGGAGATGATGTCCTGCACGCTTCTTTCGGTTCCATCTCTCCGTCGCGATGGCATGTTCGCGCTCTGGCCGAGCGTCTCGTACAGCAAATGCTTGCCTTCGCAAATCTCCTCGCTGGTGAAGGATGACTTGCAGATCTGAATTATGCTGACCTCGTCCATGGTGTCGATGGCATGCTGGATAAACGCCAGAAACTCATTGGCCACGAGCGCTATGGTCACGTGCAGCGGCAATCAGCCGCGCGATTAACAAAATATTAATTAAATAATTAATATTTACTGCATATGTATAACGCGAAGCACGCGAACACATAAAAATAATATATATATATATATATATATATATATATATATATATATATATATATATATATATATATATATATATATATATGTATATGTGACGTGTATTTGACAGAACCTCCAATGTCAAAATGGCCCCAAACAACTCCAAAAGTGGGGACTTGGGGGCCATGTAAGTGGGGACAGCTTTTGCTTCAACATGTCAATAATTAATAATAAATTAATATATTGTATACAATTTTAATATGTATATAATATAATATATTTTATTGTATATTATTAATTATTATAATGTAACATATACGTCTATGTTTTTCATTCGCTTCGAAAGTCGTCGTGGGTATGAAAGTACACAACACCTTTTTGATTTTTGAGCTCCGCATGTTTTGTAGAATTTAAATTTAAAAATGTCTGTCGTGATAAATATTTCAATCACGTATTCCAGACATCTCCTTGCTGCTGTAAAATGTAGCCTGTATCAAATGAAATGTGTAAAATTGTTTGCACATTTGTTTAGAATATGACTTGTAATACAACGACCGGAGTAATACAACGGCCTCATGGAAATATGTCGCCAAGTAGTTGCTGCTAAGACGTGAAAATACTTTTTATAAAATAAAAATAAATTTGTGTTATCCATGTTAGATTATCCATATTATTAATGTCGTTTATTTTTACCCGAAGCCAAAAGGAAGGGTGATGATTTTGGTAGTCTATGTATGTATGTATGTATGTATGTATGTATGTATGTATGTATGTATGTATGTATGTATGTATGTATGTATGTATGTATGTATGTATGTATGTAATGTATGAATGTATGTTTGTTCCACCGTACTGCCTAAACTGCTGATCCAATTTCAATTTTAATGAATTATTTCAAAACTAAGGATGGGCTATGACGTACATTTGACAGAACAAATCTTCATTCTTGATACAAGAAAAAGTTACGCCATCTTGATTCCAAATCAAATTGATGTCAAAATGGTCTCAAACAAGTCAAAAAGGGGAGCCATTTAAGTGGGGACAGTTTATGCCTCGACATGCCTCGTCTATAATATATACGTCTATGAGGGTGGTTATATATTATATTACACGTCCACCGATCTGACCTGTTTAGGAACATAATCACGTAGAGCTCGTCCGCCAACCTGTACTTATAGCGAATTTGTCTCTGATTCTCATACCAGTGTAGAACTATGTAACTACGAGATATTACCATTAAGTAGAAAAAATATTATATATATACTAAGTTACGTACAGAGAAACAGCTTTCATAGAACGATCCAAATTTGAAAATATTTTCACACAATTGTGGACACATCGTATGCTTGCAGTAGTGAAATTAAATTGAAAGCTAACTAAATGTGGCTGTTTATCTGTTCCTTTTTCTTTAATTTCAGCTGTCACTATACCTAGTCCGATTTTGAATCTCAGTCAGTAAAAATGTCAGAAAAAAATTATTCTTCTGTATCAACTGACAATCTATAAACAAATGGCTGTTTACAGAATTAACCTTTTTAATGCCATTTCTTCTGAGAATTTACTTATAATAGAGGTCGCCCTGTGGTCGAAATTCGACCATAATACATGTTTTAATTTTAAAGTTTCAACTTTTTTAGGTTTCTTTTGCCTCTCATATACGCCACAAAAATATGTAAATGTTGTTTATGAATTGTGAAAGAAATATTGACACTCAGTGACAATTGTGTCAAACCGACTGTAATATATACAAAAATGCTAGTATGAGTGAGATAGTGTGTGTTGTAGTTATTTTTATAAATTAAATGTATTTCTACGAGTTATTTTTAAAAATATTAGCTTTTGGTCGGCCTTCCTCCACTTAAACTTTAAATATGCCAAATTTCACACAAATGCGTATGCACAATTCTCGTAAAACCGTGCTTGAAATTTTAGAGTACTATTCAAATGAACAGTACTTAATATTTGAATTCAATATTTCACATATGTCAGGCAGGACGCCTGACATATATGAAATTGAATGACATTACGCAGGATCGTCTGCTACTTTTGTACCGTGTTTTCCCTTCCCTTTAAAGTTTTTATGGCGTATCTATTTTTTTCAATCTATGGTGACCAGCAAGGACTAGATTCAATTTCATATAAAGTTAGCTAGTTTTAGTACTTCGTATATTTATTTTATAATATCTTGTTATATGCCTTTATGTAAGAATTGGCGCGTACTACACATAAATACACGTTGTGTGCTGTCTATGGATAAACATTACGTGACTCTCTTGCCTTGTCAAGCTTTTGGTTATGACGGAGACAATAATAATTATTTTGTCACTGCTACTAAATTACAACGAGCTTATTATATAAATAGAAATGGCTTTTCTTAATTCTCTGACAGTTCCACAAATGACGTTTTGATCCTAATAAAGAATAGGTCATAGGGCAAACACTTGTAAGGGCCAAGCAATTCATAAATAATATTATAAATAATTAGAATCGCACTATGCATTATCTATACGTTAACAAGCTAACTTCTTGACAAATGATAATGTATCCTACTACTATTAAAAATGTGAAAGTTTGTGAGGATAGATGGATGAATGTTTGTTACTCTTTCACGCAATAACTACTGAACGGATTTCGATGAAATTTTATATGGTAGTAGTTTGGGCTCTAAATTAAAACATAGGCTACTTTTTTTCCGAAAAAGTACAGTATTCCCGTGACTATATTTACGCGAGCATGTAATTTATAAGTTTATAATATGTACATACAAACATATACAAACACAGCGTGGTGCTTTTTTTAATTCGTCCATTACCGTCAATCATATGTCAAATCGACACACACTAGGCGATAATCTCCATTATTTACCTTTTAAAATTTACATTGAGTGTACAAATAAATTGTAAAAGAATTGATCCCGCCAAAATAATAACGGGAAAGGTAAAAAAACAATAAAATAACTTCATGAAATTCAAGGGAGCCTGAAAAATAAAATTTTTAACAAAATTGCGTATGTGTGAGTAATGTGAACGTGCCAACTTTGGTATAACATCATATACTTATGCCCGTATCTATAAAGAAGTATTAGCAATTACTTATATAAAAGTAATTACTTATGTAAAGACTTTTTATGTTTACTGTTCTATAGTCAAGTAATTGCACATGTTAAGAATTGTCAAATGTCGCCATTTCCTTTACATGAGCATTAGAATACGCCTGACAAGACGTGTTCAACACATGTTATTTTACTAGCGATTCCTTAATGATTGTCTTTAGTGTTTTGTGAATTTGTAAATAAGTACAAGGTTTTTAAAAATATGGAAGATATTGAAGGCATTTTTCATGTCGTAGATATAATACATCTGAGGTGGAAAATATTGATAATATTATAAATTTTCTAGACCTACGGAACTAACCTAACGGATTGTTAAGCGTGTAAATATAATACAGGCTGGACGTGCAGCCTGACAAGCAATCAAATCCTTTTGTTCATCGGTGCCTCTCGCGCTGTTCTACCAAAGTAGATCGCTGCTTGCCACGCTGATGCATAGCGTGTGCGGGCGCCCTTACAGTTGAGATAATTTTAAACCTTAGAAATGGTAATCTTAAGATATACCAAATCACTGAGAACTTTTATCATTATACAAACTAAATATACCTTTGAAAAGCTCATGTACATTTTTAACTGAGAGTCCAATTATTTAAGAATTCAACTGCCATTCATGGTTGAAAAGTAGGGAGTTTTGTTTATATTTAAAAAGGTAATTAAGTAGAAACACCTATTCAGCAGGGCTATTCCCTAACTTCGTTGGAATTCATGTAAATGCTTGTATAAATTCTCCCAGCCAATTGATGTCGGGGTATTACGCAATTATGTACTTACCTATGAAACTATGTTGGTCATGAAGAGTGAACTATTGTTTTATTGAAATTTGCGTTTTGTTGTGTGTATTACCACCATGCAATCTATTTAAATTTTATGCTATTAATTAATTATAAAAACTAATAAGGACTTAAAAAGAGCATTTTAAATAAATTGTGTACTATATAACACCACCGATGTTTGAATTTCATATTTAAAACAATTTATATAATTTTCGAAAAAGGCCATCATGTGTAATATCGAAACGCAATATTGTCACTTTACTTCAATATTATAAACCGTGCCAAACAATAACATAACCTAAAATATGTTAAACATTTTCGTATTTAAAAATAAGTTTAATCAATTTAGATTTTTATAGAAAAGAAGTTTTGATATTATTGGATTCTTTTCGATGTTCGGACTTATTAGATGAGATGATTGAATAGGGATGTTGCCTAGTGTGGAATATCATATTTTTATAAATTAAATTTTAAAATTGTTGATTAAAGGTACATAAATCGAAAAGAAATAGGTATTTCGATTGAAGCGATAAAAAATTATAAGCAAATAAAAAATATTGCCAATCTCTTTTAACACAACGATTTGTTAGTTCACAAGATGCAACTCGTGACGTCACTCACAGGCTGATATATCGCTTTCTTTCATATAGTAAATGTAAATTGTTTAAACGTATATTCGTTATTTTTTAAGATATACAAAAATGGGTTCTAGATTGTTTATTAACATGTTACCTAACATCGAATAGACGAAAAATTTTTTTTAGTCAACATGCCTATTGTTTTTTAAACAATAGGTACACATAGGCCACAATATTTATTACGACTGAAAAGAACGAATAAACCAAGAGACAAGAATATTTACGATCGAAGTGGCTCACAGATTAGGTCCTTTATATAAAGCACAGGTTAATAATAACCTAGTAATATGAAGTTTATTAAAAATTCGGAAGTCGGTTAAAAATGTCGAAGCCGGGAGCACAATAGCTCCCCAGCAAGAGGTCCCTGCTTCGTTTTACAGTTTTCATTTCATGGGTTATGTCAAAATGCACTACGTCACACGGTTTGATTGATCTAAAGGGCGTTTCATTCGTTCTCTGAAGGACAAAATGGCGGACTATTTAGTTGGACATGCCCGTAGGCTTGCGTATTTTTTTTTTACATTTTAACTTTTTAAATTGTTTGTTTTAAAAAGTTATAATGTCAAAAGGATGAGTAATAACCCCGCTGGTTATAGCAACCGTTTTGAGTGAGTACGAGAACCCATTATAATGCTAAGGGTGGCTGTACACTCACGAATATGCACTGTTTCGTCTCTCGGCAAACATCACATTTCTATGACAGCGACCAACAGACGTACACGAAAGACATTAAGAACGTTGTTATATTCTATGGCTATTGTCGTACAGAGGCCTTATCACTACTATAAGGCTGGGATTGTCCGGAATCCGAAAGGCCGGAAAATTCAGAGCACTGAGACACACGAGTGTCCAAACAAACAATTAATGTCAATGTCAAATCTGACAACCTGACACTCATGTGTTCGATTTTCAACTTTTGACAATTATGTTTCAAAAAAATTATATTAGGGCAGTTCTATTTTCAGGGCTCTGAATTTTCCGGCCTTTCGGATTCCGGACAATACAGTTCCAGCCTAAGACCTCGTGGTATGGCCACAGCAGGTACAACTACGGTATTACGTGTGGTCAATAGTTATCCCTTCCTTACGTATACATTTAGATTTTAGACATACTTTTGAAATACACACGGAAATTGACTGCGCATTCGCTTTTCCCCTTTTGGTTTCCAATTACATGTCAGCATTGGGTTTTTAATGACTTGGTATTCAGTCGGCATTCAAATTGTGCCAAATAACATTTCCTTAATATTATTTCAGTGTAAGTACTCCTTTCTTTGAGCATTAAATAAATAAAGAAAGGCATTTTACAGGGGAAAAATAATTAAAGAGAATTTGCATAGACAAAGAAATATTACATTTGTTTTTTTTGAAGCGTCAGACGCCATTTTGCGGGCAATTAAGGTGTTTGGGGAAATAAAGGAATCGATGGGAAAAAAAGGAAATTTGGGCGCTTTTACAGTTTTATCCCGAGTGTTTGTGTAGGTACTAAATATTTACCCTTAAATGTACAATAAAGGTTGCGAAAAGGGTACCTACTATAATTATAAAATTTTATGGTTAACTACTTTAAAATAACTACTGTAAGTTAATTCTTCTACGAAAATACTGGCGTCACCGTAGTGCCTGGTCGAGGCGAGTTCGAAGGCGTTACAGTGGTATATGTCGACGAAAATAGCTTGGTTCTTTTTCACATGGTTCAAAAGATCCAATCCTGATATGCGAGCGAGTTTCACGCCAGTCTTTTCGTAAAAAGATTGTGCAGCGGCGCCGGCTATATGTGCTATATATGCTGTGGCCAATGTTGTGGATATCGTTCGGAGACACTCCGTTGCTGGTCAAAATAACTAAAACATCAGCTAGAGATTTTCCGATTGCGTTCGCGTACGTTACAGCTTTCTCGTAATTGGTAAATATGTTTTTAGTTTTGAAGAGATTCATATATACTGAATCATCGATAATAGTCACATAAGTGTCCGTGGTTTGAAGCTCTTTTCTATCAGGCCCATGGAGTGAGTGGTGATGCCCCTCGTGTACCCAGGGATTATAAAGACAAATTTATTCATCTTATCTAGTCCTGGGTTGGTGAGAATGCCCGTCCCTGGTGCGTTAATGGGGAATGATACGTTGATGTTGTTTTCGAAGTCGTTGAAATTCAGTAAGTGTACACCGGGGTTGATTGTAGCGGATCGGTTGTTGTGGACACCTGAACAAAATAACGAAATATATTTAGAATAGCTATTTCCCGCGGCTCTGCCATCGTAAATAAAGTATCCCACGGGAACACTGTAATTCACATGTGTGAATCCAATTTCGTAGTTTTTAATTTATACAATATTTTGGCAACCTTGGAATAAGTATTTTTTTAAACTTACTACTTTAATAAATGCGAGAGTTTGTGAGGATGGATGGATAAATGAATGGGTAGATGTTTGTTACTCTTTCACGCAAAAGCTACTGAACTGGTTTTTATGAAATTTGGTATGGTAGTAATTTAAGCTCTGGATTAAACTAGGAAACATAGGTTACTTTTCATCCCGAAATAGTACAGTGTTCCCGTGGGTTTACTGTTACGCGGGCTGAGCCGCGGGCAAAAGCTAGTGTTGAATAAAGAATTTAAATAAAAACAAAAACAAAAAAACAAAGCTACTAAAGACAACTTACACTTGGTAACGAGTTTATGCAACACCACATGCAGCGGTCCATCTTCTGGTATGTAACTTAGCTACTTCTCCATCGTCAGAGTCCTGAGCATAAGAATATGCTATAAGGAGAGTTACACAGAGTAGTAGCTTCATGGAATGGAAGCGAACCTGACTAAAACATATTAAACTCTAACTTTAATCTCCAAAATACGTATTATATAAACGCAGATGGATATGACGGACCGCGACTGTACCATGCAGAAATTAAAACTCATTGAAATAAAAATCACGGTGTTTTAGACCTTGTACATCATTAAAATTTGTTAAAAAAACGCAATAGGGAACATGCATTTGTTTTAAATCAGCAAAATTCTTATATTTTCCGCAAGACAACATAAATATAGACCGAAAAAAGTGAAAAGTACAGAAATCAGTTGCCTAATTAAAAAGTTACAGAATTAAAAATGCCAAAAAAACGACGATTTTTTTTGATTAAGTATCTAATATTTATTATTTTTGGATTTAATATTATTATTATTATTATTATATTTTACTGGATTATCGAAAGTAATATATACTTTCGATAATCCAATAAAAAATCTTCGCATGTTCCCCATTTTTAGTTACAGAACGTACAGACCTAAGACTTTTATTAATATGATAGTTTTTTCATTCGTCAGTTCGTCCCATTTTCATTTTCTATTCTTTCGTAACAAAAACATATGAGGTAATATCAGCAAAAAAAATATAATCAGTTGTATCAGTTCAATAATCACTATCACTACATAGTATAAAACGAAGTCGCTTTTTTGTCTGTACCTATGTATGCTTAGATCTTTAAAACTACGCAACGGATTTCGATGCTGTTCTTTTAGTAGATAGAGTAATTCAAGAGGAAGGTTTATATGTCTATAACATGCATAATATAGTAGAGAAACGCTGATAATTTTAGAGGTTTCTAATGTCCTAAATAGACAATTTTTTTTGCGTTTACATTGCAAATGCTGGCTGTACCATACGGGATAGATCAAAATAATGTACTACAGTATTGTACGCCTTAAAAAGGTCTACAAAAAAGTCCGCGATGGTAGATGTCTCTTAGGGATAACCCGCAATAACCATTTTTTATCCTTTTCTTTTTACGAGAAATAATCGCTTATTTACGAAGCGATTTTAAGCAAAACAGCATTAATCCTTATGCAATCAAGTACATTCAATACATTGTGCATTTAATATAGATTAATATGGACAGCATGTAATTTAAATGAATATTTTCGAAGATATTACAGATAAATGCAGGGACATAGGGCTTGTACACAAAACCGCAATGCGAAATCGCAACGCAGAAAACTGCGACGCTGATAGTTGTGATCCCAAACCTTATATGCCTGATTTACCTGTATTTTCCTGCAAATATCCGAAGTACCTAATTCCTGTTTATATTCAACTATAACCCAATTCTTGTTACGATCCACATCGCTACTTAGTTTATATAATATCTTTAATATAGTTCTAAGTCTTCGAAAATCGCACCGCAGCGTAAGAGATTGCTGCGTTACGATTTCGCATCGCGGTTTTGTGTACAAGCCCATAGTGGTTGGACCGGTCGGGATTGAGGTGATAGGGTCCCGTTTTTACCCATTGGGTACGAAACCCTAAAAACATTTTCAATATTGTATACAGAAGAATATTGGAGTGAGTAGAGTTATTTGCTAAATAAGTTTTTGCTCCAAGAACACTATTCCACGCGGGCGAAGCCGCGGGCAAAGCTTTGATTATATTTTTTATACTTGTCATTTTTTAAAAGTTTGTGCACACATTTATCTTTTCTGTTTTAGTAGAATACGTATCTTTCAAAGTCATTTACATATTTTAATCGTATAACTATTCATACTAAATACGTAACTCGTTATTTTTTTCGTACTCAATTCATACGAAATATCATGCAAATATGTCCAAGGAATAAAAAGTTTCATATAAACTTTCATTACTTATTTTACTCCCTTGAAGGTTGAATTAAAAAAAAAGTGCAAAATTTCAATTTTTTTGCCATAAGGGTTTGGCCTGTGAGTTGATACATCAGTCAATCAGATTTGCCTTTTATACATTATATAAATGAAAATATTGTACATCAAAGTGTTGGTATTTTATCACAATTTTGTTATAAAATATCAAAAACTAAAATAATAAAGGCATGATCCAAGGCTACTTTGTCATGTCCCCTCACCTAGTTTACCCACGAAGTGGGAAAAAAATCGAAAGTCCTGTAGGACTAGTAATTCAAGGCACATGATTGTTATTTTAAGTATAAAGATATTATATTGATTATATTTACAGGTGGCAACGATTTGCCAGTCAATATTTTTATTATACTGAAAATCAAACTGTTAAATGAGACTGATTTTAGTCAATTAAGTATTGTAAGTTTTTTTTTCAGTAAAACACTTTATCGTATATTTTATATCTACAGATATATTATACAGAGGAAATATTTGTTTGTTTTTACTTTTTTTATGTTTGTTTCTTTGCATTGAATAGGCTCCGAAGCAAATGGACCGATTTGGTTTCGGAGCCTATTCACGGGAGAGGATTAATTTTGATTGATGAAAAATGTACCTCCGGTTCCGCAGGTTGCAGTTTAAGATAAAGTGGATTTAACGAACCTACTTTACTACTTGTATAATATACGGTTACATTTAATTTTATTATATTTGCGATTGATTTTAATAATTGTTACTCTAAACAAGACTGATGTTCAACATTTTTATACTTGACTAGTTGTCCCGAGACACGTTGTTCTGTCTTAAAATCTCACCGATTAAACCGTCCCTGAACTGAACTTCCACAATTATTTCAAAACCAAAATTAGCCAAATTGGTCCAGCCTCTCCGGGCCAGTTCTCGACTAGATCCATTTCTTTTAGCGAGACATAGTAGTCCATTTTCATATATATAATATTTAATATTTTTAATAACTAAATATAGAAAAATTTAAAACATGCTACAGAAGCAATATTATTCTGTTATTGATTAAATACTAATTTATTTTTGTTGGGTTTGTGTATATAATAATTATAATATATATATATATATATATAATAAAGTATATATATATATATATATATATATATATATATATATATATATATATACTTTTTAATTTTGTTATATTGAGTATGATTTTATGAAAGAAGTTATGAGTAAACTGTGTACAAAGAAATATTATGTCATACCTAATAAACCTAATCAAACATTAAACATACGTATTGCACCATTGATGTTTTTAAATAAATAATATTATCAACAAAACTACCTATTTTCTTTTATTTTGAAAACTACCAGAAATTTGCAAGCCGTACTCACAAAAATTTTAAAGTCATAAAAGTTAATTATATTAGACGAATTGAGGAATGCAAAAAGTAATAAAAATTGAAATTCGCCTTTTTGTCCTATTAGGACGAAACTTGTGGGACGAACAGGCGAAGTACCCTTATTTTTGTTATACGTACTCAAATATAAAAAGCTTGTAAGCGTCAGTTCGTATCCAGACGCGATTGGACGGGACAAAATGATACACGTTTCATTGCAAGACTTCGAATAGTTCAATTTTGAATAGCTATCTTTAGTATCTCGGTGTAAGCTGACCCTTATTATGAACGTTGTATTTTGGGAAAAAAAATGGAGAACAGATTCATCCAAACCCGAAATATCATCACGTAAGTGGACGTAGAATGTGACGTATAATAAGTAGATGGTTTTTGGAACACTTTCTTCAGTGTCCCACAGGGAGTGTATTTGGTCCTACATTATACCTCATATATGAATTAAGTATTAAAAAACTCTTATCTACATTAAATGAAATAAACAGACGTACATTTATTTTATTAGTGACGTAAATACACTGGCCGACACATAAACTGCATCATAGTGCAAGATAACTTTCAATGAAATATAATTAGTGAAAGTGCAAACTATTTTCATTTATTTCAATGATAATGCTAATACTGGTTCTTAATCTGATAAAAAAATCAATTCATGTGTGTAAAGATCAACTTTTCTCACTAAAAGAATCAAATTACTCCTTTTGCAGCTTTTTGGAATGAAACAGTGAATAGAATAAAAACACTTTATTATTAAAATTTTACAATACTAAGAGAAGAAAAAGTTTTTTTTTGTTTTTAATAAGGTGTATTACCTCCTCTTGCCCTAATAACTGATTCAAGTCGGTTCCGCATCGACCTGATCAGTGTTTTTAAAACATCTTGCAGAGTATTCTCCCATTCTTGTGACAATGCAACTCTGAGCTCCGAAACCGTTGTTGGGCCGGACTTCTTGTAAATACAGCTCTTTTTAGTTTGTCCCACACGTGTTCTATCGGATTGAGGTCCGAGCTACGTGCTGGCCAATCCATGGAACGAATCTCAACCTGAGTAAAGTATTGCTCAACTTGTCTCGCTGCGTGCGGACGAGCATTATCCTGCATCAGAATGAAGTTTTTACCTATAAATCCGCTAAAATTTTTCATACATATCAGTGCTAAATTTCATCAAAATCGGTCCAGAAGTTTCGGAGCCTATGCAATCGATGCAAACAAACAAAGAAACAAATCTTTGCTCTTTATAAATATAATATTAAATATAAGTATAAATAATGTATACGGGATCCCGATTTCGCCTTATTTAGGTGCAACAATAGGCATGTTGACTAAAAAATTATTTTTCGTATTCAACGATAGACATGTTTGTAAACAATCTAAAACCCATTTTATAAAAAATCTTAAAAAATAACAAATATACAAACAATTTAAATCTACTACATTAAATTGTGTCTGTTTGAATTTTTAAATTAACCGCTTTTCTATTTTTAAAATTAAAAAAATCTCTTTTTAAAATTATTGCCTGTCCGTCTGTTTGTTTGTTCTGGCTAATCTTTGAAACGGCTGCACCGATTTTCACGGGATTTCCACTGGCAGATAGCTGATGTTGTAAGGTATAACATAGGCTTATAACTTAAGAGTTTCGTTTAAAAAAAATAGGGTTCCCGTTCCGTTAGTTCTACGCAAACGAAGTGACGGGCACCAGCTGGTTTACAATACGAAAGAGCGTCGCTCCGAGCAAGCGATCGCACGCACTCTGCATAAGCTGTATTAGTCATCGCTGCAATCTCGCAATAGTGATGTGCGTGTGGCGCATTATCGATATTTATCACGATGGACAAATACATCACCCTTGTTGATCGCAGCCCAGGTCCCACCAAAAGAGTGGCTGAAGAGCAAGTGGACTGGCGCAAACCAAAGAAGACCTTTAAACTTAGACCTAGTGTCTTAGAGTAATAATTAAATAAAATAAAATAAAAGTAATAATTCGTGGTCTACCTGTAAACATGGATAACTTTATTTGTGAAGAAGTTAAGTCCAAGGGATTTAATTTAACTAATGTAAGAATGATAAAAGCAAATGATACCATTGATAGAATCTTTTCTCTTTTGTATATTGCTGAGTTACCTGTTGGGAGTGATATAACCAAATTTCGTCAAATTAGTCGCCTTTGCCATTGTGTTGTTAAAATTGAAAAATACAAACCTAAAAATTGCAATTTTTTCGCTGTCAACGCTTTGGACATGCGTCTCAAAATTGCAACCTTCCTCCTCGATGTGTTAAATGCGGGCTTGATCACAATTCTAAAGATTGTCAAAAAGACAAAACGACGCCAGCTAGCTGCTGCAACTGCAATGAAGATCACCCTGCTAACTATAGTAAATGCAAAGAACGGCTCATTTATTTAAACAACATGCAGCGTAACAAAGTTTCTCGGGAAAAAACAACCTACCCAAAGACAGACCCAATACCCCAAACAGGAAGTGAACAACAACCAAAAGGGAAGCATAGCTTAGAAGTAAGAACCCACAAATCTTGGGCCGAAATAGCTAACAACCAACCTAGTTACAACAAAAATGGTGTATCACCTTGTGCTGAACATCCTCCTTTTCTGCAACCAGCGACCCAACCACAAGAAGTAAATACCACCTCAGATGAAGCTACTGCGGAAATTATACACATTTTATCCCAAATTAAACTAATCAAACATACATTTCTAGCATGTAATGACCTTACGGATAAAGTATTGCTAATTTTAAATCACTTAGGTAACTATGTCTAAATTAGATATCATGTATTGGAATGCTGATGGCCTTCAAGGCAAACGAGATGAGTTTTTAAACATACTTTTTTCTACGTCTTCTGCCGATATCGTTGCAATATGTGAAACCAGACTCACTAACAACATTAAATTAACTTTTCCCGGGTACGTATTGCACCGCGTTGACAAACATCATAGCGGTAAGGGTCAAGGAGTTGCTTTGTTGGTTAGAAATGATATCAAGCACTCCCTGATTGCGATCCCCTTAACCTCACATATTGAAGCCATTGGAGTGGAGATTATTTCCTCAGATAAACGCTTAATTGTCTTATCGATTTATCAGTCGCCAAATATAAGAATGAATGAGTATGATCTTGACTTGCTCTTTAAATTAGGTTCGAGTGTGCTGATGATGGGTGATTTCAATGCACGACATCCCCTTTGGCACGGTAACACCACCAATCGCAACGGAAATATCCTTTATAATTATCTTCTAAAAAATGAAATTAGTATTTTTGCTCCTCACGATCCTACTCTCGTGCATTATAACGATAAATACTCACCAACCTTACCCGACCTTTTACTAACTCGTAATATATTTCACGTTAACGACATTCATACTAATTTTGTACTGTCATCGAATCATTTTCCTGTTAAATTTAGCGTTAATTTCAAAGTTAGTTACCACATTAGATCTGTTTTTAATTATGGCAAGGCTAACTGGTCCACCTATAAAACCGTGCTTAAAAACAAAATTAGTCTTTTTCATGATGTTTTTAAATCTGAATTAGAAATAGATAATGCTATAGACTCTTTCCAATTCAATGTGCTATTAGCCAGAGATTGTAGTGTTCCTTTAATTAATACGTCTAATAAACCTATTCTTCCTAGAAATGTTATTCGATTAATAAAACTTAAAAATAGACTCCGAAGAATACATGCACGCCTTGTTAATTCTAATGATAGAAAAAACATTCGAATACAAATAAATTTATTACAAAATGAAATTCGTAACCGTATTAAAAGTTTAAATGATGAACAATGGAAAAAAAATTAAAACATGTTGACCGTTCCAGTACTGACTTATTTCGCATAGTGAAATCTTTTAAAAGAAACGTTAACGATATAGCCCCTTTGAAAAAACATGATGGATCAATAACCATAAACGACGAGGAACAATGTCAAGCGCTGGCCCGTGCTTTCTCGGATAATTTAAATTTAACGACCTCTTGGAATTCTGATATTCATGAAGCTGTAGAGCAATCTGTACAAAACTTACATAATCTTCATGGGCCTCATATGTCTCGTCTAGTTCGTCCCAGTGAAATTAAAAAATTAATGGGCAATTTAAAAAATAACAAAGCTCCAAGCCCCGATGGCTTAAATAACATATTACTTAAATATCTACCATATAAAGCGGTCATTATTATTACCAAGATTTTTAATTCCTGTCTTTATTTTAATTATTTTTCAAAAATTTGGAAAACACCTAAAGTTATTGCCCTTAAAAAAGCGGGAAAAGATGCTTGCTCCTTGCCTGTCAATTATCATCCCATTAGTCTGTTGCCTGGTCTTGGTAAACTATTTGAAAGAATAGTTTATTCGAGACTCAGTAGGGACGTTGAGCATCAACTAATTAATGAGCAGTTTGGATTCCGTCCTTCCCACTCCACGGTGCAACAAGTCGCTAGAGTTGCTGAAATTATTTCCCATAACCTAAACTTGATGAACACTACTGGTATGATACTACTCGACCTTGAAAAAGCATTCGACACTGTGTGGCACAAGGGCTTGTTACACAAGATGATGAAATTCGTTCCACTACACTTTGTTAAACTAATAAGCGCTTACTTGTCCGATCGCTCATTTAATATCCATATTAATAGCACTGTTTCTTCTTCCTATCCCGTGCCTGCAGGTGTCCCGCAGGGATCCATCCTGGGCCCCTACCTGTTCCTCCTTTACCTAAACGATATACCTATTCAGGCACATACTCACTTGGCTTGCTTTGCTGATGATACTGCTGCTTTAGCCTCGGACCGTGATATAGATGTTGTAATTGGTAGATTGCAACTAGCACTTGAACTGTTACTAAACTATTTTAAACGTTGGAAACTAAAATTAAATAAAACTAAAACTGAAGCCATATTATTCTCCAGGAAGCGATAAATTCCTGTTCGTACACTTAAAATTAACGACTACTGCGTACCATGGAGTTCAAATGTAAAATACCTGGAAATAGTGCTTGATAAAAAACTTAATTGGACTAAACATATAGTTGCTACCTGCACTAAGGGCTTTAAAGCCATGGGTGTATTAAAATTAATTTTTAATCGTAAATCGAAACTCAGTAGTAATATAAAACTTTTTCTCTATAGTACATTCATAAGACCTATTCTTACATATGCCTGTCCCGTCTGGAGCAGTACATGTAAAACTAACATTAAAAAACTACAAGTTGTCCAAAATAAGGCATTAAAACTAGCTTTTAATACTCGCTTTAAAGAAAACCTCAAAAACTTACATCTCAATATTAACTATCCTTTTATACACGATTATATCTTAAAAATTTCAAAAAGCTTCTACTTATTTAAAAATCCTCATCATAAAAATAGTCTGGTTTCATCTATTGGTCGCAGTAGACGTCGCGATCTACCGTACGCGCATCGATATCGCACGTATCGACTGCCGCACCACACTATTCTTGACGAGTGAGCCACGCGTAACCGGTTCTATACCGCCGCGCGCGCCGCTGCACCTATCCTACGATTGTCCAGTCTGTTTACGCTCATGTCTACCTACATAAATTATTGTAATTGTTACACGAATTTACGTTCGTTTTTTTTTTTCAAATATTATTCTTTAATGTTATTACATTAATTATTATGCAATAAATTTGTTGTTCTTAAAATAACATTTATAATAATATTTTACTAACTATAATAATTGTTACTATATTTAAACTAAAATATGTCATAAAGTTGATACAGATATGTTATATCTGCCAACTGTTAAATGTTCTATTACTTTTAGGAATATTATGTACACTAAAATGTAATATTTGTAATCTTATGTTTAATAAAGATTTTCAAAAACAACAAACAACAAACAATACGAAAGAGCAATATATCGGGCTGTGACGTCACGATGTGCTGCCGCCATACATTTGTCAATAAACAATGTACTGCGATCGCTGATTGTGACGTCACGAGTCGTTTTGGAATGGGTAATATTTTTTATTTGCTTATACCGCATCAACCTACATAACTATTTCTTTTGGATTTAAGTGTCTCTATTCAACTATTTTAAAATGTAATACTATGTAAAAATGTGATATTCGACACTAGGCAACGTCCCTATTCTAAAATAACCTAATATATTTAAATACATACTGTCTAAACTTGGCTTGTGGATTTTTTTAGTAATGGGTACTAGCTCTGAAGAAAGTTCAGTCTTTCTAGTTTCTTTATAATATTGATACCTAGCTGTCTCGTGCCCACTTCGTTGGGTGTAAAACATTTAATTTGCGATGAAATTATGAGTGTGGTTCGATTAGTACTGAGTACTATGATATATTTCATGACTGACAAAACACGACCTTAAAAATTAAAATCTCTTAAGCCATTCGTCCAAATTATGTGCAGTTAAAGGGAAAAATCTTATGTTTTAAGCACTTGAGACTACTTATTTGTATAAGAATTCATAATTGTTGATAATTATATGGCCAATAAATATCACCTAACGATTGTTATATTTTTTTTAATATAAAAATCTACTTTTTGTGACGTAAATATTAAAGCAAGACATATTATGCTGTCGCTGATTTTTTTTTGTATGTATTATGAAGCTCTAAAATGTATCCCATAAAAACATTACCTAAATAAAAAAAGCCAAGTATTTCGTTCGCAAAAAGTTATGAGATGTCGTATAGACCAAGTGAAATTCAAATAAATATAGGTAGTCCATTTAATTAATTACTCAATAAAAAAATTGTAACCGTAAGTCGAAAAATTTATTTTTATAATTTATTACATTTATAATTTACTATATTAAATAGTGTGTAATTATATTATCATATATTGGTGTACAATACACAAAATATAAATTATATAACATACATAAAATATACACAAACTATAACATACAATTTAATTTCATTTAGGTTTTTCATCTGGATAGATAGCTAGATAGCTTCTATTTCTAACGTCACTAACATTTTCTAAATCAATGTGATAAGGCTCTTATGCCAACGACATAAGAGCGTAATATCGGCTTTCGTATCGCGTAACGTGTAATTGTAAACATATTGTCATATTATATATTTATAATACTTACATTTTTGCGTCAATCCATTAAATTGTTTTTTATTTAAAAATTCATAACTGAGCAGGACAGGACGTGTAAAGCTAAAAATGAGTTAAGTAAAACAAATATACCTACATAAAATAGTATTTATTGCGACTTTTACAGAACATTTTTTACATTTTAATAATAACATGCTACGGACATCTAAAATCATGTACCAAATTGATTACAAAACCTAAAATAAAGTTTTCTTTATTAATAAACTCAGACCCATTGAAAATAAAGAATAAAATAAACCAACCAAAAACTGTGCAAAATATAATAAAACTAGCTTTTGCCCGCGAAAATACAATATTTTTCGGGATAAAAAGTACCTAGCCTATGTGTTAACCCAGATCTTAAACTACTACCATACCAAATTTCATCGAAACCCGTTCAGTGGTTTTTGCGGAAAGAAAACTTTCACATTTATAATAGTAGTAGGATATGTTTAAACTAATATTGGTTGGGCAAAAAACTTATGATAGCATAATTAATTACAAAAATATTTAAAATTGGTTTATCATTTGTCCATCAGTGCACGTGTAGTAAACACCAGACGCATTACTAGGCGTCGAGTAACCAGCAATAGTTTGATTGTTCTTCTGACATTTTCCGTTCTTGAACTTTTCATAATCATCGCACTGGTAGGCTTGGAACAAATTCGGTTGTTTCACAGTCATAAAGTAGAAGTTCTCACAAGCCATATGACTGCAGAGACCGGCTGCAGTAGACAATGCCAAATCTGGCACAGGAGAAGATAGGCATCTGGGCTGAGTTATCCCATTATTGACGACGAAGACAGCATCAGCTGAACTCTTATCGGCACCAAATCCGTAAGCATTGCAACGGTATGTGTCGACAAATTTTGCTTGGCCTGATCTCAGTTGGTTCGAGGCTTCATCGAAGCAAGGTTGGATGGGGTCTAACCCCGATATCTTCGCGATTTTGTTGCCGTTCTTCTCCTGGAAACTTTCACCAGCATAGCCCGCTATGTGTGCTCCTAAGCTGTGACCAATAATATGTATGTTGTTTGGAGAAATTCCGTTGCTTGCTAAAGTGACAAGAACATCAGCTACTGCTTTTCCAATGCTGTACGAATACAGCACAGCTCTTTCGTAATTAGCGACTATGTTTTGCGAATTGAAAATATTGGTATACGTTGGATCATGTAGAACTATAACGTACGTGTGATTCTTAAAGCCCTCCCTTATAAGATTGATGGAGTGTAATGTTATGTCTGTCGTGAATCCGGGAATAAAAACGACGAATTTGTTGGTTTTGTTCAATCCAGGGATATTGGAGATGCCTATCCCTGCTGTGAGGATAGGGAATGGGATCACGAGATTCTTCGAAAAGTCATTGAAGGTCAGAACCATTGCGCTAGTGTCCATTGGTATAATTTTGTTGTGTATACCTGGAGAAGAAAAATATTTTTTTTATTATAAATTTGGTGTTAGTTACAACTTCGTGCAGAGTAATCTTACAAAAATTGTACAATTATTTTATGAGTTATTCCAGGCTAAAAAATATTCCTATGCATTTTTTAAATTCATTTAAATAGATTATGCGGTAAATATTAAGTCGCACATGCTGCGGCCGCATCGCTGACATGCAACGCGCTCGCGGCGCACACGCAGCGGCCGCATCGCTGACATGCAACGCGCTCGCGGCGCACACGCAGCGGCCGCATCGTTGATACGCAACGCGCTCGCGGCGCACACGCAGCGGCCGCATCGCTGACACGCCCGAGGAACGCGCACGCCTAATGTGGGGGAGGCCTAACAATAACGTCTACACAGCCACGTAATATTTACTAGCTGTTGCCCGCGGATCCGTCCTCGTAACTCGTAGGCCACGGGAACACTGTACTCGTACTTTTCCGGGATGAAAAGTTGTCTATTTGTTAATCCAGAGACCAAAGTGGTTCAACCAAATATCACCAATATAATATTTGGTTATTTTCCAAATTTCATCAAAATCCGTTCAGTAAATAAGTATTTTTTACGTGTTAAAGTCACATCCATACATCCATAAATCCATCTTTGAAAACATTCACATTTTTCATCTAATATACTCTTCTGTATGTAAGAATACCTCAATAACAAAGTTATTATTGTAGCTATTAAGGCCTTTAGAACGTGCAGCGGTAGTTGTTGAAAGCGAAACTTCAAGACTAAATGCTTGTTGACAAAACCCTCAACGTGTATTGTGGAGAGAATTTGGAATGTTTCGTGGTCGTGGGTGGGTAGAGAGGACGAAACTTGGAAATTGTTAAATTAATTAAGGCTATTCATTATATTAGTTTCAGTACTTAGTTGTATAAAATCTCGGGGAATCGCACAGTTTGCTGCAGTAAAAAGACGAAAAAAATTTAAACTCAGATATTATATACTTTGTGGGCTAACCAAACAATGTGGAAATGGAAATTTGGATTGTCACATATATAAAATACTTAATCCTTATAAGAGAAAGTTGCGTATTTTTTGAATAAAAGCAGTTCAGTATTCAGCCGTATGTCGGTTTACGGCCGAATGCTGAAACGCTAGAGTGCCGTTGCACACGTCTCGGTTGCCGGGTAGCCGGTTGCCGGGTAGCCGGTGCCGGGTAGTCGGTCGCAAAGTGTATGGCCATGTACGATAGCTTTCACACGTACCGGCATAACTATTCGGCCGGTCCAGCGCCGGGTGCTACCCGGATAGCCGCCGGATAGCCGCCGGATAGCCGCCGGATGCCCCACTGTGCGTCCGATCCCCGGGGTATCGGTTAGCCGGCGCGGCGGCCGGACTCACAGTGGTGTATAGAACTCAGCAATAAAGCATAATACGAAAAAAACATTGTACACATCCACGTCCACTAGAAGTATAACTGTCCAGAGTATAAACAAAATTTACGACTTCATGTTCTTTTTGTTGTCCGCTTGACGTGAAATGCCCCATAGGCCATTTTGCATATTATGATTATTGTCTGGGGTCTTGGGGTTGTAGTAACACAACTAAGTTGGCAATATTTAATTCTGAACTGAACGGAAGGACTGAACAGACCATGTGTGACAAATCGCTTCAGTTCTCACCAGACCCGCGGCCGTGCGGGCGTATATTGTGTACAAGCGTAGTGAATTTTTGAGGTGTAATAAAATTCGAGTGTAGAATACACATTTCAATTATATGTTGAAATTTATAACAGTATAAAAACCAAGTGCTAGTCGGACTCTAACAAGAAGGATTCTGTAGAAAACTGCAAAAATGATGTTTGTTGTATGGGAGCCTCAAATATTTTTTTTATTTTGTTTTTAGTATCTATTTGTTGTTATAGCGACAATAGAAATACATCATTTGTTGTAATGTATCAGTGTAGGTCAGCGAAGTCTCAGTAATAGCAGGCGTTCGTCACTCGCTCAAGGACACGCGTTATTTGCCTACCGCTCGGCGTATCTCCTAGGATGCAATCGACCAAAGGCTGTCGCACGCCTCACGCCCGCCAGAGCAGTCGCACGGCGCACCGCATGTACCCGCGCTGACGCGTCGAAACGCCTTGTAATTGTGTATGCACCGTTCGCACATTCACACACACACTTGTACCCTAGCAGTAGCTAGCTACTGAACCCAAGAAATCGTCGTAGGGCTAGGGTACACATACGTACTCAACTAGACACACATACACACACGCACACACACTCTTTTTATTTATAGTTTTCGTTATGGTTTTCTTCTCTTTCTCTTTATTAACTACCTAATAACCACGTCACATGTCTGCTTTGAAAAAATGTTTAAAATTTGGAGCACGTAAATTGTTATAATATGCTTTAACAGAGGCAAATCACTGACTCCTATATCACATTATAATAGTTTCGAAGTCAGGGATCTACTAAATAGTGTCATCTTTCTTAAGCCCTAAGCTTATTTGTGATGTAGATTATCTGCTATAATATTATTTCTGTAACTGTGAAATTGTTACCTAGATTGAAGCTTTGGGTATATAAATAATAATTATTATTAATTATTGTGGAGTGGATGGGTGCAGTGTAGTAGTTTACTAAATTTAGTAGTTTTTGATCTCTGTAGGCATTTAGTTCTAAGTAGTTTTTTGTTGTAGGAAATAGTCTCCAGCTAGAAAAAATTAGAAAGAGCGTTCTTAAATAAGTTTGCAAATTTTAAAATACTCCGACCTACATACTTATTTAAGAACTTATTGGTTTTCCTTCGCTTTTCTGTTTTCCTTATTATCATATACCTATTCAAATTATTTACGCAATTTAGGATAATTTCACCTATAAAATTTAATAATCAAGAATTCAATGAAGGTAAACAACAGTATATATATTATATTATAACATATTTGATTGACAAATAATTAACAATAATCGTCATAGGTTCAACCCTGGCGCATTCGTGAGCAGTCGCGCGTGACTCACGTTTTTTCTCACTGCGAAAAGTAGATATTATAAATATTTTGTAGGCAATACGTAGGTATACGTAGGTATTTTCGCTATTATATGGAATTCGCTATACGTAGGTATTTTCGCTATTATATGGAAGTGGTGTATCTGTTACGTAGTAACTATTTATTAATCTGTGGTAATAGGGTTTCTTTTTACCCTTTGGTACGGAACCAACCCCACCCACCCACGTTTCGAATTTACACGTTTACGTTTACATACGCATACTAAACTGCCAATCGGACTGACTGACATATTAGAGTCGAAATTATTGACAAGACGAATGAAAAAACCTATATATAACTTAAAAATACGCAGCTTGATCGATTTTTTCCCCCAAAACTAACTACATACAAAATTTCATGAAAATACTTGCAGCCGTTTCCGAGATTACGATTATATTATATGTACAAGATTAGCTCGCTTAAAGTATAAAATTTGAGAAAGTTTACTTACACTTCGTAAAGGGGGAGTTCAATATCGCATGAAGTGGTCCATTTTGTTCCGATATTGGTAAAGAAAACAAGTTCTGGCCATAGGAGTATCCGACAAACAGGAATAAACAAATTAAATTCATGTCGGCCAATGTAAAAACTGAAAATATAAATAAACTCAGTAACTTGACTAAAATATTAAAATACTAACTACAATTTCCAGAACTGCCAGTTTTTATAAGCCGGCATGATGTTGTGAGACCGTGACTTTGCACGTGTAATAAAACACAGCCGTAAAATATTTAATTTTGGAAAGAACGGGCCGGCACATCCGGGGAGATACCCCGGCCATACTAAAAACCGGCGTCAAACAACCGTGTTTCTCTGAAAGAGTGTAGACACAAGATAGGATCGGGGCTAAAATGATAAACAATGCACTCGGAACTCCTCTGGTGTTGCGGTTGTCCAAGGACGGTCGTCATTGCTTTTCATCAGGCAATCTGTAACAATACAATCGAGTTTCTAAACGTTCTAAAGTTTTAAACGTAAAATTCATGAAAAACAAACATAACTACAATACTTACATTTTATTAGCAAGTAAGTGTATTAAATTCTATACCTCCCTGTAAAAATCTTTATTGCACAACCACAATTGTCGGATTTCTTCTAAATATGACGACAAAGAAAAATTCCATTGGCTCAACAAAGGACCATCATATAATTTAATTAATATTATATCTAGCAATATCCCGCGAAAAAACACCTACAATCTATAAGCAAATGTGTGAGTGCACGCATAAGCATGCGTAAAGCACCTCCCTTCTCCCACACTGCTTATGCGTGCACTCAGAAACTAGATTGTACAAACACCACCACGCAGGTTGCAAATCACTTCCAACCTGCATGACTATTTATATTGAATCAATAATCAACCGTACCTCAAAATGTACCGCTACCTACACAAAGGGTACCAGTTATCGAGTTTTAGCAAGACATTGGAATTGCAATCCATTTTGTTTAAATATATACATATAAATAAAATTTGTTTGTAATTTCAAATTAACAGCTTTTTACTTAATGCATATGAATGTATATACGGTATTAACAATAAAAAATCAATTTTAAAATGTTTTGTCTGTGCATCTGTGAGTCTGTCTGTCCTTCTGTCTATCTGTCTGTTTTTTCCGGCTAATCTCTGGAACGGCTGGACCGATATTCACGGGACTTCCACTGGTAGAAAGCTGATGTTATAACGAAATGGGCACCGGTCAGCTAGTTACATATATAATATATAAGAAGAAAATTTAATAAGTGCAGGTTCGACGATGTTTCAAAATATATTTTAAAGTTAATAATAATCCATCAAGGATTGTCCAGCAGTAGACGTATAGTAGACTCCATTTATGTTATCAGGAGTCCAGTATCCAGCAACAGTTTCTTCACTCCGACATGCGCCATTTTGGTACGTGTACGAGTCGCATTTGTAAGCTTTGAACAGATTCGGTTGACTGACAGTCAAGAAATATAAGTCCTGACAGGCCATATGGCCACATAATGATGCTGCAGAGGATAATGTTAGGTCTGGTATATGTGGAGATCTACATCTAGGCTGACTTTTGCCATTTTTAACGTAGATATTAACGTCGCCTAAGTTTTTATCTGTACCTAATTGATAAGCGTTACAAAGGTATACAATATGCATTGTAACACACGCATGCATACGAAGTCTGCTGCATCAGATTTGAGTTGGTTTTGGGAATCATAGTAGCAGGGTCCGGCGGGGTCCAAACCTGTGATTCTGGCTATTCTGTTGCCGGTTTTCTCGTAGAAAATTTCCCCAGTGTTACCCACGATGTGGGCTCCTAGACTATGTCCAATGATATGAATGTTCTCAGATGAAACTCACAAAAAATTTCTGACAACGTGATCAGCATTTCTGCCAGCGCTTTTCCAATATGGTAGACATATAGCACAGACCTTTCATATCCAGTCGTTAAGTTTGGTAAAGGATTTGTATATAGCAAGTCGTGCAGGGTTATCACATTTGGTTATAAGTATACCAAATTTCATCAAAATCCGTTCAGTAAATAAGGTTTTTTTTCGTGTAAAAGGCACAAACATCCATCCATAAATCCATCCTTGAAAACATTAACATTTTTAATAGTAGTTTAATATATTATATGTATCAGTTAGTTTACACAATATAGCTTCACAGACACGCAAATAATTTATACCTAGAATCTAATATGCTCTTCTGTATGTAACATTACCACAATAACAAAGTTATTATTGTAGCTATTAAGGCCTTTAGAACGTGCAGCGGTAGTTGTTGAAAGCGAAACTTCAAGACTAAATGCTTGTTGACAAAACCCTCAACGTGTATTGTGGAGAGAATTTGGAATGTTTCGTGGTCGTGGGTGGGTAGAGAGGACGAAACTTGGAAATTGTTAAATTAATTAAGGCTATTCATTATATTAGATTCAGTACTTAGTTGTATAAAATCTCGGGGAATCGCACATTTTGCTGCAGTAAAAAGTTACCTATTTCCTTTCCCGTGGTCTTTTCCATATCTGTGCCTTTCATCAAAATCGTCCCAGTACTTTCGGAGCCTAATCAATGCAAACAAATAAAACCTTTCCTTTTTATTATTACAAATATACTAGTATAGATTAGAATTACTAAAATTTTTGCTTCATGAGACGGCGCAAATAGGTGCTTGTTCCATAGTTCTACAAGGAACCCTTATAGTTTTGCTCTGGGATGGCATTTTTAAACTATACGAGATATAAACTGGCAAGTTCCCATGCTGATACGAGGGGAGGTCCAAAAGTTCGCGGAATGGAGGGGATGGAGTGGGGATAGGGTAGCTCGCTTAGTGTCATACTAATTGAGCACTCATAATTAGTATATATATAAAATCTCAACCCTATAGCGCCATTCCAGACGACTGCTTGCCGACTCCGAACGAGTTGGGTACACGGTGGTGGGTACATACACCCCCACCCACTACCCCGAAAGCCCCTCGCACGCCCCAGACGTATTGGACGTCGCCATCGTCCACCACATCGCAGGCGATTTTCATCAAGAGGTACTCGACATGGCCCATGGCTCAGACCATCTCCCGGTCTTAGCCATCATCCGAGCCTCCCCGGTTAGTGTCCCCCCCCTACCATCCTACCCAGTCCGCGACTGGGACGTCTTCTCCTTGCAGCTGCACGAAAACACGCCCAATTTCCCGGTGAACTCTGCTGAAACCGTCGAGGCCATGACGGAGCAGCTCACCGGGGCGATTGCAGCTGCAATGGATGCGGCTACCCAGCCGTCCACCCACCGCCAACACAAGCGGCCCCCTCTTCCTCGCCGCTTAAGGGACATGATCACCGACAAGAAGCGCCTGCGACGACGCTGGCAGCTCACCCGATGCCCAGCGTTAAAAACGCAACTTAACCGCCTCACCGCAGAGGTAAGATCAAATTTAGAACTCCTCAGTGCGGAAACATGGACCCGGCGCATCCAGGAGGCGGGAGAGGATTGGCCCTCTCTGCACAGATTTTGCCGCAACCTTACCAGAGCCACTGTCCTCGTCTACCCCCTGCTCCACCCGGATGGTAACTTAAGGTACCGTGCAGAGGACAGAGCAGAAATTCATGCTGAACACCTCGAACGCCAGTTTTCACCACTGCCAACGGCCGCAACGGACCACGTCCGAACGGTCTCCGAGGAGGTAAAGGTGTTTCTACGCTCCCCCTCCTCCCCCCCTTCCTTCTCCTTCTCTCCGAGGGAAGTACAAAAGACCATCACTCGCCTCAAACCCAAGAAGGCCCCCGGAGCAGATGGAATTCCCAACTCTGCCCTTCGACATCTCCCTTTCAGGACGGTGGCCGCCCTTACCCGCCTATATAATGGAATTATTAGGACCGGCCACTTCCCCACTCCCTGGAAACTGGGGTTAATAGTGAATATCCCCAAACCCCATAAAAACCTGAGAAGGGCAGAGGGCTACCGCCCCATAACCCTCCTCTCAACCCTTTCCAAAACGTTCGAAATCCTTTTCCTTAAGCACCTTGCTCCCCACCTCCCTCCTCGTGAGGACCAATTCGGTTTCAGGTCGGAGCTAAGCACCACCCTCCAGCTGGTAAGGGTCATCCACCACCTGTCCGTTGCGGCGAATAAGAAAGAATCATCGGTCGCAGTCTTCCTCGATATGGAAAAGGCGTTCGACTGTGTTTGGCATGAAGGTCTGCTCTTCAAGCTCATCCGAGCCAACGTCCCACCCCCTCTGGTAAGGTTGATAGCATCTTTTCTGTCCGGCCGCACATTTAAGGTGCGAGTCGACGGCGTCTTCTCCGGCGAGCGCCCCATCACCGCCGGCGTGCCCCAAGGCAGCGTGCTCTCGCCGGGCTTGTACAATTTTTACGCCAGTGACGTCCCAAAAGATCCTGGCACCATTGCAGCTCTATACGCCGACGACACGGCGTTCATAGCCAGCTCCCTAAATACAAATCATGCCGCCATAAAACTTCAGAGGACGCTGGACCTTCTCCCTGACTGGCTGAGCGACTGGCGACTATCCGTCAATCCAGGTAAGTCCCAAGCGCTCGCCGTCACTACGAGAAGGGGGCTCCCGGCGCCTCTGAAGATCGGAGACGCCGAAATACCATGGGGGAGAACGGCGAAATACCTAGGGGTCATCATAGATCGCCGTCTCTCCATGGTCGCCCAACGACAAGCGGCAGTGGCGATGGCCAGAACGGCCGCCGCACAGCTACACTCCGCATTCTCGTCTCCTCAGATCCCCCTCAACATGCGGACGGCCTTGTTTAAGACCTACATAAGGCCCCGCCTCACCTACGCAGCACCTGCGTGGCACCACCTGCTCTCTGCACCCCAGAAGAGGTCGCTGCAGAGAGCCCAGAACCGGGTGCTGCGCCACATCGCGGGCGCCCCCTGGTACGTCCGCAACTCCACCATTGAGAGGGATCTCAGGATGGAGAGCGTTGAGGCCTTTGTGGCCCGGCTCGCCACCAACCTGTTCGCGCGAGCGGATGCCTCGCGCCTGGTCGAGCTGACCGACCTGGCGCCCTGGCACGCCCGCCCGCCCGACCGCCACATTCTGCCGAGGGATGCAGTCCCTCCGGCAGACCCAGCGGAGCCCCGCCACCCCCGAAGAGGAGGAGCCCCGGCGCAATGATGCGCCACCCCGCCCTCGAAGAGGAGGAGCCCAGGCGCGTGAGGCGCCTCCATGCCCCCGAAGAGGAGGAGTCCCGGTGCACTGATGTGCGCCCCACCGAGGCGCCTGCGGCAGCGCTTCAATCACCGCTGGATCGCTGCCCCCCCGCCCCTCCCTGCACCGGTAGGAAACACAAACCTACCGGTACAACCACTTTTTTCTTTAATCACACCCGGGGCCTGTCGGAGTGGCAGCCCTCTTGCCACCCCGTCGCCCCCCTGGTGCACCTTCCCCCCCGACATACAAAGTCGGGGCCCGGAAGTTTTTCCTTTTTCTCCTCTCCCCCTTTCCCCAGGTCGCTTGCGTCCACGGTCCGGCAAAGCGCGGCGTGTGAGGGAGTGGTCCCATACACGCTTTCTCGGCCCCCGGGTCGGGACCCCCACGCGCCGCTTGGAGCCGACCGCCGGTCTTGGTCGGGCCTGGATTGGCCGATCGTCATTCCTTCGTCATTGTCGGTCGCCCACCCCCACGGGCTTACCCCGCGTTCTGCCGCGGGGTGTCTTCCCCCAAGACAAAGAGACTCATGCGCCCAGTACTCGTACTGGGCGCGTCTTCCCCACCCCAATTAGAGGGGCTTAACCCCTGATATTGGTATAGTCCGCCGTAAGGCCCTTTTCAGGGGCCCGGCGTCGAGCAGAGAAGAGTCTCCTTCTCTAAAATTTTATAGCGCCATTCGTTTACGAGTACTCGCCTGCTAAACAAGTCAAACCGGAAGCAAACTGCAACTATGGTGAAAATTGAACATCGCCCTGTGATAAAATTCATTACCAAGCAAGGAAAAAACGTTCAAACCATTTTAAATGAAATGGAAGCCGTTTATGGAGATCAGTGCCCTGGTAAAACAATGGTTTATAAGTGGCATGGACTTTTTAAACATGGTCGAGATTCAATTGAAGACGACCCTCGCTCTGGGCGGCCAGTTGAGGCCACCACATCAGACATCGTCGAAAAAGTCGAAAAACTTGTACTGGAAGACACACTTTTAAAGAAAAAACAATTATCTGCATTTGTTGGAGTATCAGATACAACCATTTTGCGGATCCTGCACGACCACTTGGGCGTGACAAAAGTCAGTGCAAGATGGGTGCCAAGAATGCTCACGCCGCTTCAAAAACAGCAGCGCATCGACGCGTCTAAGCACTTTTTGGAGGTGTGTGGAGACAACCCTGTGCAGATTTTGGAGCGGATTGTTACTGGAGATGAAACATGGGTTCATCACTTTGAACCTGAATCAAAACAGGAGTCCATGCAATGGCACAAAAAGGGTACACCACCTCCCAAGAAATTCAAAGTGTCAGAATCATTAAAGAAAAACGTCGTGGAAAATTGGCCAAGGGTGTGTTGCTTTTGCAAGACAACGCGCCGGTTCACAAGAGCCGAGTTGCCATGGCTGATCTTCACACGCATGGATTCGAACCACTGTTCACCCACCTTACAGTCCAGACCTGGCCCCTAGCGATTTTTATTTGTTTCCAAATTTAAAAAAAGAGCTAAGGGGAAGGAAATTTTCCGACGATAACGAAGTGAAGGAGGCAATTTCGGCGCATTTTGAGGCCAAAGACAAAAAATATTTTTTCGATGGTTTAGAAAAATTAATCCATAGATCAAGTAAATGTATTACACTTAAGGGTGATTATATTGAAAAGGAAAAATAAATTTATTGTTATATTTTATTAACAACCCTTTCATTCCGCGAACTTTTGGACCTCCCCTCGTAGGTCATTAAAAACTCTTGAGGAAAAATTACTAAATTAAGAGTAGCAAAAACTATTGCACGTTGATGGTACGGAACGAAAAGTTACCAAGACGAAAAAATTTTAAACTCAGATATTATATACTTTGTGGGCTAACCAAACAATGTGGAAATGGAAATTTGGATTGTCAGATATATAAAATACTCAATCCTTATAAGAGAAAGTTGCGTATTTTTTTTTCACTTTCACACGTACCGGCATAACTATTCGGCTGGTCCAGCGCCGGGTGCTAGCCGGATAGCCGCCGGATGCCCCACTGTGCGTCCGATCGCCGGGTATCGGTTAGCCGGCGCGGCGGCCGGACTCACAGTGGTGTATGGAACTCAGCAATAAAGCATGATAAGAAAAAAACATTGGACACATCTACGTCCACTAGAAGTATAACTGTCCAGAGTATAAACAAAATTCACGACTTCATGTTCTTTTTGTTGTCCGCTTGACGTGAAATACACCATAGGCCATTTTGCATATTATGATTATTGTCTGGGGTCTTGTGGTTTTAGTAAAACAACTAAGTTGGCAATATTTAATTCTGAACTGAACGGACCATGTGTGACAAATCGCTTTAGTTCTCACCAGAACCGCGGCCATGCGGGCGTGTATTGTGTACAAGCGTAGCGAATTTTTGAGGTGTAATAAAATTCGAGTGTTGAATACACATTACCATTACACGTTGAAATTTATTACAGTATAAAAACCAAGTGCTAGTCGGACTCTAGCAAGAAGGATTCTGTAGAAAACGGCAAAAATGATGTTTGTTGTATGGGAGCCTCAAATATTTTTTTAATTTTGTTTTTAGTATCTATTTGTTGTAATAGCGACAATAGAAATACATCATTTGTTGTAATGTATCAGTGTAGGTCAGCGAAGTGTTAGGGGTCCCTTCGGATTAGGCTTTTTAAAAAAAATATTTATTTCCACAACCACTTTTATTAAGGAAAATTACAATAGTATATGACGGGACCCTTGGGCAGAACCGTCACGACTGAGGACTGAAGACCAACTGACACTCACAGCTAGAGTCTAGACCAGACTAAACACGGGATGTGCTGATTCGACGTTACGTCAGCAACAACCCTAACAGGGACGGGACATAACACCTCCCCCCTAAGATGTAACTTCGGGGAAACATCGAAGTTACAGCTGATATTCTAAAATCTACTTCGAATATTTTTAATGTTTTCAATTTCTATATTATCTTCAACATTCTATTCAGTGTCTTTAATTTATATTATGTCACAATGAATATTTTTAGATACTTTGGAATTAGAGTCACATAATTATTTATACATTATATTAATATAATTAATATTAATATTATAATTTATTATTAATATATTAATATTAATATTATAATTAATATTAATATAATGTAGGATAGTCCGATAAAATAGTAGTCGGGTGCTGTTGGTGCGGGTGACACGGCGTTCATAGCCAGCTCCCTAAATACAAATCATGCCGCCATAAAACTTCAGAGGACGCTGGACCTTCTCCCTGACTGGCTGAGCGACTGGCGACTATCCGTCAATCCAGGTAAGTCCCAAGCGCTCGCCGTCACTACGAGAAGGGGGCTCCCGGCGCCT
Organism: Phengaris arion; assembly: GCA_963565745.1. Classification (NCBI taxonomy): domain Eukaryota; kingdom Metazoa; phylum Arthropoda; class Insecta; order Lepidoptera; family Lycaenidae; genus Phengaris; species Phengaris arion. The sequence goes on from OY751443.1 coordinate 3,058,872, forward strand.
CTGAAGATCGGAGACGCCGAAATACCATGGGGGAGAACGGCGAAATACCTAGGGGTCATCATAGATCGCCGTCTCTCCATGGTCGCCCAACGACAAGCGGCAGTGGCGATGGCCAGAACGGCCGCCGCACAGCTACACTCCGCATTCTCGTCTCCTCAGATCCCCCTCAACATGCGGACGGCCTTGTTTAAGACCTACATAAGGCCCCGCCTCACCTACGCAGCACCTGCGTGGCACCACCTGCTCTCTGCACCCCAGAAGAGGTCGCTGCAGAGAGCCCAGAACCGGGTGCTGCGCCACATCGCGGGCGCCCCCTGGTACGTCCGCAACTCCACCATTGAGAGGGATCTCAGGATGGAGAGCGTTGAGGCCTTTGTGGCCCGGCTCGCCACCAACCTGTTCGCGCGAGCGGATGCCTCGCGCCTGGTCGAGCTGACCGACCTGGCGCCCTGGCACGCCCGCCCGCCCGACCGCCACATTCTGCCGAGGGATGCAGTCCCTCCGGCAGACCCAGCGGAGCCCCGCCACCCCCGAAGAGGAGGAGCCCCGGCGCAATGATGCGCCACCCCGCCCTCGAAGAGGAGGAGCCCAGGCGCGTGAGGCGCCTCCATGCCCCCGAAGAGGAGGAGTCCCGGTGCACTGATGTGCGCCCCACCGAGGCGCCTGCGGCAGCGCTTCAATCACCGCTGGATCGCTGCCCCCCCGCCCCTCCCTGCACCGGTAGGAAACACAAACCTACCGGTACAACCACTTTTTTCTTTAATCACACCCGGGGCCTGTCGGAGTGGCAGCCCTCTTGCCACCCCGTCGCCCCCCTGGTGCACCTTCCCCCCCGACATACAAAGTCGGGGCCCGGAAGTTTTTCCTTTTTCTCCTCTCCCCCTTTCCCCAGGTCGCTTGCGTCCACGGTCCGGCAAAGCGCGGCGTGTGAGGGAGTGGTCCCATACACGCTTTCTCGGCCCCCGGGTCGGGACCCCCACGCGCCGCTTGGAGCCGACCGCCGGTCTTGGTCGGGCCTGGATTGGCCGATCGTCATTCCTTCGTCATTGTCGGTCGCCCACCCCCACGGGCTTACCCCGCGTTCTGCCGCGGGGTGTCTTCCCCCAAGACAAAGAGACTCATGCGCCCAGTACTCGTACTGGGCGCGTCTTCCCCACCCCAATTAGAGGGGCTTAACCCCTGATATTGGTATAGTCCGCCGTAAGGCCCTTTTCAGGGGCCCGGCGTCGAGCAGAGAAGAGTCTCCTTCTCTAAAATTTTATAGCGCCATTCGTTTACGAGTACTCGCCTGCTAAACAAGTCAAACCGGAAGCAAACTGCAACTATGGTGAAAATTGAACATCGCCCTGTGATAAAATTCCTTACCAAGCAAGGAAAAAACGTTCAAACCATTTTAAATGAAATGGAAGCCGTTTATGGAGATCAGTGCCCTGGTAAAACAATGGTTTATAAGTGGCATGGACTTTTTAAACATGGTCGAGATTCAATTGAAGACGACCCTCGCTCTGGGCGGCCAGTTGAGGCCACCACATCAGACATCGTCGAAAAAGTCGAAAAACTTGTACTGGAAGACACACTTTTAAAGAAAAAACAATTATCTGCATTTGTTGGAGTATCAGATACAACCATTTTGCGGATCCTGCACGACCACTTGGGCGTGACAAAAGTCAGTGCAAGATGGGTGCCAAGAATGCTCACGCCGCTTCAAAAACAGCAGCGCATCGACGCGTCTAAGCACTTTTTGGAGGTGTGTGGAGACAACCCTGTGCAGATTTTGGAGCGGATTGTTACTGGAGATGAAACATGGGTTCATCACTTTGAACCTGAATCAAAACAGGAGTCCATGCAATGGCACAAAAAGGGTACACCACCTCCCAAGAAATTCAAAGTGTCAGAATCATTAAAGAAAAACGTCGTGGAAAATTGGCCAAGGGTGTGTTGCTTTTGCAAGACAACGCGCCGGTTCACAAGAGCCGAGTTGCCATGGCTGCTCTTCACACGCATGGATTCGAACCACTGTTCACCCACCTTACAGTCCAGACCTGGCCCCTAGCGATTTTTATTTGTTTCCAAATTTAAAAAAAGAGCTAAGGGGAAGGAAATTTTCCGACGATAACGAAGTGAAGGAGGCAATTTCGGCGCATTTTGAGGCCAAAGACAAAAAATATTTTTTCGATGGTTTAGAAAAATTAATCCATAGATCAAGTAAATGTATTACACTTAAGGGTGATTATATTGAAAAGGAAAAATAAATTTATTGTTATATTTTATTAACAACCCTTTCATTCCGCGAACTTTTGGACCTCCCCTCGTAGGTCATTAAAAACTCTTGAGGAAAAATTACTAAATTAAGAGTAGCAAAAACTATTGCACGTTGATGGTACGGAACGAAAAGTTACCAAGACGAAAAAATTTTAAACTCAGATATTATATACTTTGTGGGCTAACCAAACAATGTGGAAATGGAAATTTGGATTGTCAGATATATAAAATACTCAATCCTTATAAGAGAAAGTTGCGTATTTTTTTTTCACTTTCACACGTACCGGCATAACTATTCGGCTGGTCCAGCGCCGGGTGCTAGCCGGATAGCCGCCGGATGCCCCACTGTGCGTCCGATCGCCGGGTATCGGTTAGCCGGCGCGGCGGCCGGACTCACAGTGGTGTATGGAACTCAGCAATAAAGCATGATAAGAAAAAAACATTGGACACATCTACGTCCACTAGAAGTATAACTGTCCAGAGTATAAACAAAATTCACGACTTCATGTTCTTTTTGTTGTCCGCTTGACGTGAAATACACCATAGGCCATTTTGCATATTATGATTATTGTCTGGGGTCTTGTGGTTTTAGTAAAACAACTAAGTTGGCAATATTTAATTCTGAACTGAACGGACCATGTGTGACAAATCGCTTTAGTTCTCACCAGAACCGCGGCCATGCGGGCGTGTATTGTGTACAAGCGTAGCGAATTTTTGAGGTGTAATAAAATTCGAGTGTTGAATACACATTACCATTACACGTTGAAATTTATTACAGTATAAAAACCAAGTGCTAGTCGGACTCTAGCAAGAAGGATTCTGTAGAAAACGGCAAAAATGATGTTTGTTGTATGGGAGCCTCAAATATTTTTTTAATTTTGTTTTTAGTATCTATTTGTTGTAATAGCGACAATAGAAATACATCATTTGTTGTAATGTATCAGTGTAGGTCAGCGAAGTGTTAGGGGTCCCTTCGGATTAGGCTTTTTAAAAAAAATATTTATTTCCACAACCACTTTTATTAAGGAAAATTACAATAGTATATGACGGGACCCTTGGGCAGAACCGTCACGACTGAGGACTGAAGACCAACTGACACTCACAGCTAGAGTCTAGACCAGACTAAACACGGGATGTGCTGATTCGACGTTACGTCAGCAACAACCCTAACAGGGACGGGACATAACACCTCCCCCCTAAGATGTAACTTCGGGGAAACATCGAAGTTACAGCTGATATTCTAAAATCTACTTCGAATATTTTTAATGTTTTCAATTTCTATATTATCTTCAACATTCTATTCAGTGTCTTTAATTTATATTATGTCACAATGAATATTTTTAGATACTTTGGAATTAGAGTCACATAATTATTTATACATTATATTAATATAATTAATATTAATATTATAATTTATTATTAATATATTAATATTAATATTATAATTAATATTAATATAATGTAGGATAGTCCGATAAAATAGTAGTCGGGTGCTGTGGCTGTAGCACTGAACGCGTCACCGCGCCGACTGAACCGACCACGGCCGCGCGGGTGCGGTGTTCAGTTGTGGTCCAATATCCCGTACCTATCGGGAGATAAAGCTGCACCAGCGGTGTCTGACCGTAATTGTTATTTTGTATTGATGTTATAAATAGTAGAATCTTTAATGTTTTAGTGTTAAATATATACATGTTTATTTAAGGTTAAGCATACTAAAATAAATATTTAAAATAGTGTGGTGATGTGAGATCACAAACTAAAATGGGGACCACGGAAGATCAGGCGCCTCGGCACCGCCGTGGTCGATGCCTGAGTGAATTCCCTTTGAACATGTGGTGTGGGGATTTGATTCCGTTTTTCGATTTGTTTATTTTCTTTTTAACTGTGTTAATGTCCCTTGTGTGTTCAATAAAGATATATTATTATTATTATTATTATTATTATTATTATTAGAGTCAAATTTTGCTAGATTCAATTAAATGGTTCTGCTGCCGGGTTTCACACAGTTATAAAATCTTAATATGGAATAAAGAAATATTACTATCACTATAAGTATAACTACTACGGAGTAATGTGTCCCGTATTCAACTATATGAGGATTTTCTAGAATATTTTCTGAATCCTCAAGATTTTTAAGAAAAATTTGTTGATTAAATTTAATATTATCTAAATCAAAATTTTGTATATCACATTCCTCGCGCTTAAATTTAATTTCTTAAAATTCCATCAGCTGTCATTAATAAGATTAAAGTCAGGTATTCCAATTTCTATGGTAGCGTTGACAAAATCATGTTGAGTTATGAGAGTATTGCTTTTATGATAACCGATACAATTATTAGGAAGTGATATAATGTCAGTACCTTAAATCTTAATTTCGGATACGTCGCTATTTCTACAATCTATAGAGACTTTACCGGGTACTGACTGTACAAAAAACTATTTATTATTATTAAGCGGTTTCCAAATATTAAACTCTCCAAAAATTAATTTAGTTTCACAATTTTCCGGGACTTTATCAATTACTTTACTCATAAACTCTGTTTCTCATGTGGTCTTAGTTTCTGTTACATAAATTATCGAAATTTCACAAATATAGTTTTCGTTTAACATGTTTTTGCAACTATTTACATCTTCCAAGATACAATACTGCGATTTGTCTTTGGTCATTGCTATGTATTTTCAAATAGGTATTATTAAACTGAAAGAGTTGGGGTTGCTAGAGTCATGTGGTGTCGGTAATTCAATATTATGAAATAACATAAATTCCTTAATTAACAATAATGGAATTTGGAGAACAAAAATATCTTATTATCTACATAATAACTATCAATTTTAGAAATACATAACATAGAACTCTTTTAGGTTATGTCAAGGCTCACAGGATACTTCATATTATTCGGTAAATGTTGATGGTTATCGGCAAGTTCTCTGAATAATTGCTGTGTCGTTATTAAAGAAGGGTGTAAAATATTTTGGTTACTGAATAAAATAGAATTATTTATGTCTTCCAATTGGAAGGATAATGTTAAAATTGAAGATTCTAAATTATTAATAACCTGGTTAACACTGATCTGAGACCAGAGCTCATCCGTGATTATAGATATGTTACGTACTTTAACAGAGAGGTTGTCGATAGCATCATTCAAATTTAATTGGTTAGTTTTAATTTTATTTATAGTATCGTTATACATCGACATGGTAGATGTGGTAAGTAAAATAATATTTTTGACAAGAGAAACTAATTTATTTTGATTATTAAACAATATTTTTATAGCCTCATCGTATTTAAGACCATCATTCTCATCTAAATTGCCAAATACATGTTTTATTATTGAGCCTATTCCACTCACCCAAGCACGCTTTGATTTCCTAGTAACTAAATGGGATACAGAACTAAATTCCTTATACATGTCATTATATCTAACAGCTAGCGGCTCGAGGAGATGGTGACAATCGACATTACTAAATGTCGTTTTCTCACAAAGATCCTTAACTAATTTTATAGTATAGTCTATATTTTCAATATGTGTACTTAAGTGAGATATGTCCATTGGCATTAAGATATTTAATTTCCCGTTAATAACGCTGAGCTTGTCAAGATAGTCGAAATAGATCCCTGGACTGGATTTAAATTGTTGTACATAATGATTTTGCTGACTTTCAGCATGTTGATGAGTTCTGCAAGAATAGAACAGTATCTTGCTATTATAAATTATAAAAACTAATATTATATACTAAGTGTGCACTAGTATGAAGAGTAAAAAAATAAAATAAAGTAAAAGTAATTACTAAATAATGTATAGGTATGTATAATAAAGTAAAATTGAAATGTAAGGTGTGTATAAAAGCAAACATTTTACGAACTCTGCACTTGAGCAGGTTTGACCTGGTCATATGTACGATATGGCGTCGATTAATTAATATTGTCAATGTATTATTACCATTGATCTTAATTATTTTATAGGGGCCTTTCCACACTGGGGACAAGGCTTTCCGCAGTCTTAAATGATTCTTTACGTACGTATTCGCCAGCATGATAGCTGACTGGTCGTGTCCGTATATCATAATATGTTTTGGAGCTTCCTTTAGATTTATTGATGAATTCTACGGCTTTTTGCCGGGAGTACTTGAGACGATTCTGCAACATGCGGACATATTCAGGGTATGTAGCCCCTGGGGATTCGTTATAAATAGAATTTGGTATAAATGGTTTATTACCGAACATTAATTCATATGGTGTAAAATACGTAATAGAGTGGACTGATGTATTTATAAGCCAGCATGGCAGTATATATCGGGGCCAGTTTGTTTGTTCCTCATTAATGTATGATTTTAAATATTCCTTAAGGGTGGAATGGCTTCGTTCAAGAGCCCCTTGCGTGTGTGGATGGTAAGGTGATTCCCAATAATTTTTAATTTTTAAGAATTTGCATGTCTCTTTAAATAGTTCAGATGTAAAATTTGTCCCTTGATCTGTGAGAATCATTTTAGGTATACCAAAAATTGAGATGTAATGAAGGAGACATTCACATGTTTCCTCCGCGGTTGTAGTCCTAATAGGATATGCTGAAGAGAATTTCGTTAGATCATCTTGAACTGTTAATATATATTTTAATTTACCGGGACCAGATTCTGGAAGTGGCCCGACAATATCAAGAGCTACACGTTGACAAGGTTCTGTTGAAGTACTAGTTATTTGCATGGGAGCGCGATTTATTTGTCGGAGTGCTTTATTTTCTTGGCAGGATTTACATTGTTTAATATATGTTTCTATGTCGCTACGCATCCCTTTCCAATAATAAATTTCTTTTATCCTATTATACATACAAGCAGTAAAAGAGCATGTAAAATAACAAATAACATATTTTATTATTACGTTCTATTTTATGGAAACCAAAAAGCTCTCTTTCAGAATTTAATATTGTATGATTTGTTTCAGGATCATTCAGCATTTCTTCAAGATAAAGGTTGGATTCATCAAGGTCAATAGATGTTGGTACAAGAATTACTTTAGCCAGACATTTTAATAAACTTTCGTTATATTCTTCGATTACAGTATTAAATGTTTTACTTTTATCCGACGTGAACTTTAAGAAGGTAGGATATATCTACAGGATCATCTGGATTCACGCTAGTGGAAAGAGTTGGCTCGGATGGTACTTCGAAATCTGGTTCAACGATAGGCTGATCGTTAGGCTCATTAGCCACGGCATCTTCGAGGCCGGGTGGATCAAATGGATCAGGAGGAGTATTCAAAAGTTTCGATGGAGATTCCGTATTTTCTACAGGGATTGGATCGGGCAAGAGATCTAAGAGGTCTCTCTCGGGATCAAAGGATGGCGGTGTCACTAAAAAATCTAAAAGATCTCTATCTGGTGAGTACGGTTCCTCCTGGGGCATTGGCGCTGAAGGAGATGGGTTTTCGGCTTGGATTGGGTTCACGGGGTACCGGGAAAGAGCATAGGCATTTGTATTTATTTTACCTTTTTATATTGAATATCATAATCAATTTCTTCGAGTTTTAGTTTCCAGCGAATTAACCTAGAGCCCGGATCTTTACAGCTGAACAGCCAATTCAGCGGTTTATGGTCTGTAATTATTGTAAAACGGCGACCAAACAGGTAAGGCCGGAAAACCTTTGTTCCGAAAACTATCGCTAAACATTCCTTTTCAGTTACTAAATAATTGGTTTCGGCTTTATTTAAAGTTCTAGAGTTATGGGACGATCTTGACCAATAGGACCTTGGGACAAAATTGCAGAAATGGTGTAATTGGATGCGTCACAAGTTAACAGGAAAGGTTTGTTAAAATCAGGATAAGCTAATACCGGAGCACTAATAAGATTTCCTTTAAGAGGTTCAAAAGCAAGTTGCTTCTCCTCCTTCCAGACGAACGGAACATCCTTTTTCAACAAACTAGTAAGTGATTTTGCTATTTTAGAGAAATTAGGAATAAATCTTCTATAATAGGAAACAAGGCCTAGGAAGGATTTAATGTCCTTAGGGGACTTGGGTATAGGAAACTTAGCTACAGCCTCTGTTTTTTCTGGGTTTGGCCTTACGCCATCTTCGCCTATTATATGCCCTAAATAAACTACCTCTTTACGAAGGAACTGACATTTTTCCGGTTGTAATTTAAGATTAAACTTTCGAAGTCTATCAAATACGGCTTTAAGGTTATCTATGTGTGTGTCGAGATCAATAGATCAATAGATTACAATATCGTCTAAATAACAAAACATCGGCTTCCCTGTAGTCCTGACAGGCAAGTATTCATTAGTTTTTGAAATGTACTAGGTGCGTTTCTGAGGCCAAATGGCATACGATTAAATTGAAAGTGACCTTGAGGGACTGAGAACGCAGTTTTGGGTGCATCGTCGGCTGAAATACGAATTTGGTGGAATCCAGAAGCAAGATCTAGTGTTGTAAAATATTTACTTTTACCTAACTGGTCTAGAATTTCAGAAATTTGAGGTATCGGATATGTTTCGCCTACACTTATGTCATTAAGCTTTCTATAATCTATCACTATTCGCCATTTGCGTTGTCCGTTTGAGTCAATTTTTTTGGGAACTACCCATATGGGTGAGCTCCAAGGAGAGGACGGCTCTATTATGTTATGTTCAAGCATTTGATTTATTTGTTTTTCAACTTCATGCTTGTGACATTCGGGAAACCTATATGACTTGGTTTGTATTGGAATTTCGTTATTTGTTCTGATGGTATGTTCGATAGCAGACGTATGTGTGAACTGATCACTGGGCATATGAAAGATATCCGGATATTGACTACAAAGATCAACAAGAGCATGGAGTTCTTCTTTATTTAAATGATCTGTCCGAAGTTCTTTTATTACTGCTTCGGATCTTTCTGGGGTAAATAAACTTCACGTATTTACCGGATGTAGAGAAAATTTAAAGGTTCAACATGGAGTTTTAGATCTCCTTTAATATGTGCATAATTTTCAGAGGTATTGGCAATAGTTAAATTAACGCGATTTTTATTTTTGATTTCAACGATGCAATTAGATGTTTTCGTGTCGATTTCAGATTTAATTAGTCCCGCACGACACGAGAGCGAGACGGAATTTAGTTTAAATTATTATTATATATAATATTATATAATTTGGCTTTTGCTCTTAATAACTTTATGGATATTGGAAATGAGTTGCTTTCCTCACTGCACCTTCACTTAAGATTTTTTTTTTACGAGTTTTCAGTTTTTCACTATCTTAGGATTATTTTCCAGGATTAAACGACACTGGGGATATCATATCCCACCGCTGCCACCAAAATTTTAGGGGTCCCTTCTGATTAGGCTATTTTAAAAAAAGGTTTATTTCCACAAGCACTTTTATTAAGGAAAATTACAATAGTATATGAAGGGACCCTTGGGCAGAACCGTCACGACCGAGGACTGAAGACTAACTGACACTCACAGCTAGAGTCTAGACCAGACTAAACACGGGATGTGCCGATTCGACGTTACGTCAGCAACAACCCTAACAGGGACGGGACATAACAGAAGTCTCAGTAATAGAAGGCGTTCGTCACTCGCTCAAGGACACGCGTTATTTGTCTACCGCTCGGCGTATCTCCTAAGATGCAATCGACCAAAGGCTGTCGCACGCCTCACGCCCGCCAGAGCAGTCGCACCGCACGTTCCCGCGCTTACGCGTCGAAATGCCTTGTAATTGTGTATGCACCGTTCGCACACTCACACACACACACACACTTGTACCCTAGCAGTAGCTAGCTACTGAACCCGAGAAATCGTCGTAAGACTAGGGTACACATACGTACACAACTAGACACACATACACACAAATACACACACGCACACACACTCTTTTTATTTATATTTTTCGTTATGGTTTTCTTCTCTTTCTCTATATTAACTACCTAATAACCATGTCACATGTCTGCTTTGAAAAAATGTTTAAAATATGGAGCACGTAAATTATGTTATAATATGCTTCAACAGAGGGAAACACTGACTCCTATATCACGTCATTACAATAGTTTCGATGTCAGGGATCTATTAAATAGTGTCATCTTTCTTAGGCCCTAAGCTTATTTTTGTATTGTGATGATGATTATCTGCTATAATATTATTTCTGTAACTATGAAATTGTTACCTAGATTGAAGCTTTGGGTAAATAAATGATTATTATTATTTATTATTGTGGCATGGATGGCTGCAGTGTAGTTGTTTACCAAATTTAGTAGTTTTTGACCTGTTTAGGCATTTAGTTCTAAATTTAAAAATTAGAAAGAGCGTTCTTAAATAAGTTTTGCAAATTTTAAAATACTACGACCTACATACTTATTTAAGAACTTATTGGTTTTCCTCCGCTTTGCTGTTTTCCTTATTATCAATTATCAATTTAGGATAATTTCACCTATAAAATTTAATAATCAAGAATTTAATGAAGGTAAACAACAGTATATATTATATTATAAGATATTTGATTGACAAATAATTAACAATAATCGTCATAGGTTCAACCCTGGCGCATTCGTGAGCAGTCGCGCGTGACTCGCGTGTAACGTGAGTCGCACGGCTGGCAGCACAATCTCGACTCTTTGTGCGTACTTTTGGTACTTTTTTCTCACTGTGAAAATCAGATATTATTATAAATATTTTGTAGGCAAATACGCTATACGTAGGTATTTTCGCTATTATATGGACGTGGTGTATCTGTTATATAGTAACTATTTATTAATCTGTAGTAACAAGGTCTCCTTTTTACCCTTTGGGTACGGAACCCTAAAACCCTTGGCAACGTGGTCCAAATAAATTTTATTAGAGTTCATAAAAGTAGGTATTTAAAACTTTAGATCCACTATGGTCGATAAAATCAAAAACTCTATAAAAAAAAGAGAAATAGTTGCTAAAACAGATTACTGGAAAAATATATAGTATACTCTATTTGTCGTATAACAAGGCTAAGACAGCATAACACAATAATTCTTTTTCGTCCATAGCGTGCCTACAGTTGCAGCAAAACAAACAAACAACACGACCGTAGCTCGCGGCAAAACAAAACGAACTGAAGCGATTTTCCGTGCATGTGCTCGAATCCTTTCTGGCCGAACTGACGTCAGTTCTATCTGAATGGATCAGACTCTCGTCTGTGGGGGCCTTCATAAATATTAAGAGCCCTCCTATCACAGGCTGTCGCTGTCTCTGTTAGCCGAAGTGACGAGGAAAGCATGTGACTTGAGCGTCAGTCAGTCAGCGTCAGAGAGCGAGCGTTGAGTAGTGTTTCAGTATCTCACGTTAATTGAAGTACCAGGGTAAACGAGCTTCACTCGGAGCTCTAGTAGATTTAAAAAAAATACAAAAATATTTAACCGGGGTTAACCGACCCCACCCACCCCCAACACAACCCACAACATTCCGAACTTACACGCTTACGTTTACATACGCATACTAACTGCCAATCGGATACGCATACCGAACTGCCAAAGAGACTGGCTGACATATTAGAGTCGAAATTATTGTCAAGATGAAATAAAAAACCTATATATAACTTAAAAATGCGCAGCTTCCCAGAGATAAGACCTAGCTAGATCTATTTTTCTCCCCCAAAACTACCTACATACAAATTTTCATGGAAATACTTGCAGCCGTTTCCGAGATTACGATTATATTATATGTACAAGATTAGCTCGCTTAAAGAATAAGATTTGAGAAAGTTTACTTATACTTCGTAAAGGGGGAGTTCAATATCGCATGAAGTGGTCCACTTTGTTCCGATATTGGTGAAGAAAACAAGTCCTGGGCATAGGAGTATCTGAAAAACAGGGATAAACAAATTAAATTCATGTCGGCCAATGTAAAAACTGAAAATATAAATAAACTCAGTAACTTGACCTAAACATTAAAATACTGACTACTATTTCTAGAACTGCAAGTTTTTATAAGCCGGCATGATGTTGTAACAGCCTGACTTTGCACGTGTAATAAAACACAGCCGTAAAAGATTTGGCAAGAACGGACCGGCACATCCGGGGAGACACTAAAAACCGGCGTGAAACAACCGTGTTTCGCTGAAAGAGTGTAGACACAAGATAGGATCGGGGCTAAAATGATAGACAATGCACTTGGAACTTCTCTGGTGTTGCGGTTGTCCAAGGACGATCGTCATTGCTTTTCATCAGGCAATCTGTAACAATACAATCGAGTTTCTAAACGTTCTAACGTTTTAAACGTAAAAGTCATGAAAAACAAACATAACTACAATACTTACATTTTATTAGCAAGTAACTGTATTAAATTCTATACCTCCTTGTAAAAATCTTTATTGCACAACCACAATTGTCGGATTTCTTCTAAATATGACGACAAAGGAAAATTCCATTGGCTCAACGATGACCATCCATCCAGAGTATCATATAATTTAATTAATATTATATCTAGCAATATCCCGCGAAAAAACACCCACAATCTATAAGCAAATGTGTGAGTGCACGCATAAGCATGCGTAAAGCACCTCCCCTCCTGCCACGCTGCTTACTTAGAAACCAGATCGTGCAAACACCACCATCACACAATCAACAATGTCAACAAGATCGTGCAAGGCCCCACACCACCATGCAGGTTGCAAATCTCTTCCAACCTGCATGGCTTTTTATATTGAATCAACATAGTATTATATTATATTATATTATATTATATTATATTATATTATATTATATTATATTATATTATATTATATTATATTATATTATATTATATTATATTATATTATATTATATTATATTATATTATATTATATTATATTATATTATATTATATTATATTAACAGCCTCCGTGGTCTAGTGGTTAGAGCTTGGCTCTCGACTCGGAGGTCGTGGGTTCGATTCCCGCATTGGAACAGAAAAAATGTTGTTTCCAAGTTTGGTTAGGACAATTCAGGCTGATCACCTGATTGTCTGACAAGAAAGATGATCCATGCGTCGGATGGGCATGTAAAAAGTCGGACCTGCGCCTAATCTCTCGCCAGTCGTGTCGGTTATCTGTCCCACTGGGTTACGAGAGTAAAAGGAGGAGAGAGTGCTCTTGTGTACTGCGCACACACTTGGGCACTATAACATAACTCCTGCGTAGCTGGCCTGGTTTCAATGAAACAGGCCACCGTCACCGAAATCGGTGTGGGAGCTATTATTATATTATATTAAATTAAATTATATTATATTATATTATATTAAATTAAATTATATTATATTATATTATATTATATTATATTATATTATATTATATTATATTATATTATATTATATTATATTATATTATATTATATTATATTATATTATATTATATTATATTATATTATATTATATTATATTATATTATATTATATTATATTATATTATATTATATTATATTATATTATATTATATTATATTATATTATATTATATTATATTATATTATATTATATTATATTATATTATGTACCGCTACCTACACAAAGGGTACCAGTTCTCGAGTTTTAGCAAGAAATTGGAATTGCAATCCATTTTGCATAAATATATAAAAATAAAATTTGTTTGTAATTTCAAATTAACAGCTTTTTACTTAATGCATATGAATGTATATACGGTATTAACAATAAAAATCAATTTAAAAAAATTTGTCTGTCCATATGTGTGTCTGTCTGTCCTTCTGTCTGTCTGTCTGTTTTTTCCGGCTAATCTCTGGAACGGCTGGACCGATATTCACGGGACTTCCACTGGTAGAAAGCTGATGTTATAACGAAATGGGCACCGGTCAGCTAGTTACATATATAATATATAAGAAGGATATTTTAATAAGTGCACGTTCGAAGATATTTCAAAATATATTTTAAAGTTAATTGATGGATTGTCCAGCAGTAGACGTATAGTAGACTCCATTTATGTTATCAGGAGTCCAGTATCCTGCAACAGTTTGGACACTCCGACATGCGCCATTTTGTAAATTCTTGTACGAGCCGCATTTGTAAGCTTTGAACAGATTCGGTTGACTGACAGTCAAGAAATAGAAGTTCTGACAGGCCATATGGCCACATAATGATGCTGCAGAGGATAATGTTAGGTCTGGTATATGTGGAGATCTACATCTAGGCTGACTTCTGCCATTTTTAACGTAGATATTAACGTCGCCTAAGTTTTTATCTGTACCTAATTGATAAGCGTTACAATGGTATACATCAACGAAGTCTGCTGCATCAGATTTGAGTTGGTTTTGGGAATCATAGTAGCAGGCTCCGGCGGGGTCCAAACCTGTGATTCTGGCTATTTTGTTGCTGGATTTCTTTTTGAAAATTTTCCCAGTGTTACCTACGATGTGGGCGCCTAGACTATGTCCGATAATATGATTGTTCTTAGATGAAACTCCATTTTCTGACAAAGTGATCAGCATTTTTGCCAGCGCATTCCAATGCATGCCAATGCATCCCAGCGCATGTTTTGACCGTGGAAACCTGAAAAGATAACGTTTGTTTATTATTTCAATTGTCCGATTTTCAACTTTATCTAACTTTATCTTTAGGTTAAACGTGGGAGTGTCGAAACTTCACAAACTAAAAGAAAACCAGCGTGAAATAACGCTTGTGTTTCGCTGAGTGAGTGAGGCTACCTGAGGCCCAAGAGGGGCTTAGGATTTTAAGGACCAGGGACTCAAATATGCAGATTGTAGCACCATGGTTGCGAGTGTCCATGGGTGGCGGTAATCACTTACCATCAGACGAATCGTATGCTCGTTTCTGTTACATATGTCAACAGTATGATGTAACTGTCAATGTCATTATTGACATTGACAGATGTCATGAAGTAAAGCCTATCGAGTTAGTTTATTTTAGTTGGCCAAAAGGTTATACATAGTGTAGACGTATATATTGTGTTAAGCATATCTCATTACATATTGTAATACGTATCTGTGGTAAGCACCAATAAAGGAGAGTATAAGAATTGTTGCTGTATTATTATAATCACCACTCAACGCAAGAAGGAGATACAAATCAAGAGGTCCACAGGTCGTAGCCCGTTACAGTTTCCTGGTTTATTTTATTTAAAAAAATGATGACACTGAACGGCTTACAGCATTTTGAAAACAAAGGACGAGGCATTATTGAGTTTAAGGAAAACATAATTTAATATGTATTATGTACATACTCCATATATCAATAACAATATAATAAGACACATTTTCCGGTGTTATGTTATTTGAATATAATATTATTGTTCATCTCATGTCTTAAACACAACAGTTGTTTTCGATGGAAAGCTATCATCTTCTTCATAATGATTTGTACTGTATGTGGAACATAATAATGTCTGTGTATACACACCTAATTACCTATACCTACAGAACAACATGAAATTAAGGGTAACCTATCATCGCGACAGTAATGACATTAAAGATTACCACCTCTCATGGGAACCTGCAACACTAACCCTTAAAACCCTCACCCCATCGTCGGTCGATATTTCGCGCCGGTTTTTGGCAAGGTCGTGCTATTTTTCACGAGTGACAGACAAGCTTAACTGTAATAAATATACTTACAAGACTCCAGTCCTAAGTGTAGACAGCAAAAATCCAAAAACAACTTGTCAGGAATTAGGAAATAACATAGAAAGTTTAGACGTGGCCAGTAAAGTTTAACCTTTACTTGACCTTCGACCTTTAACTAGGCAGGGAACACGAAAACAAGTCCCGTAAGGTTTTTTTTTGTATATCACTGAGTTTTTTTCCGTTTAAATCTAAGAACTGTCTGTATGTTGCAGAAAGTATCATAATATTACTTACTATAGGTACCTATGGCTAAAGATCCTGGCGCTTATGAAAATATATTAAAACTAGCTTTTGCCCGCGGCTCCACGGGAATAATGTACTTTTTCATGATGAAAAGTAGCCTATATGTTAATTCCCTGACCTAAAACTGCTACCATACTAAATTTCATCAAATCCGTTCAGTAGTTTTGTGTGAAAGAGTAAAAAACATCCATCCTTCGAGATCCAGATTTATAATAGTAGTAGGACAGTAGGATATTTATTATATCAGAGCTATTTTTAGAGATGCCCATAGGATTATAGGAAAAGTGAAAATGCACAAAAAAATATGAATAAAACTCGTTTTCTAAATAATTCCCCTCTTAAATTCGGAAAAAATGTTAACTATTTTTCTACTCAATCTTCATTATTTTGAAGTCGGTACCAGCCCGAACAATATCCTGATAAAACAATATTTTATAGAACTTACGTTCAACTTTGCTGGTACCGACTTCAAAATTAGGAAGATTGAGTAGAGAAATACCTAGTTAAAATTTTAGCCGAATTTAAAAGGGGAATTATTTAGAAAATTTTATTATTTTTCATACTCATTTGTGCATTTTTACTTTGGAAGTCGGTTTAATTTTTTGTTTCGAAATAATATTTTTGCCCTTGTAAGTGATATTTGTTAAATTATTATTAATACATTTTAAGAACGTTTAAAATAAACGATCGAATGTATAATTGAATACGCGCCAAGCTTCCATTAGGTATGGTATATATAATGATGATGATTATTACAGTAAGCTACATAATGGCATATGCTTGCCTTTCTTTAAACAATGCCGATATTTCCAAACGAGACTGAGGAGTTCTGTTCAGTGCTTTTGTATCCAGGGTATACCTTGGTGCAAATCTTATTTTTTGGTAGCATATGCTTGTGTTACTTCAGAAAAAGTCAAAATCACTATATGTGTCCATATAAATTTCGAGGAGTTCCCTCGATTCCTCATGGATCCCATCATCAAGTTTCCACTTTAGTGACTAAAGGACCAATTTAGAATTATAGGTACCCTTTGTACCACAACAAAATAATTTTTCAAATAGGTCCATAAACGGCAGAGTAATGTTCAATGATATCCGTGTCGGTGTAAAATACTATGAGAAGTACCTTTTATATAGTATGTGATGATGTATGGTGCGATGATGGTGGTGATGATGATGATTACTCTAATTGACATAGTGGTATATGCTTGCAGTTCCATTTTCTTGCAGTAAATTTCGTGGAGTTCCCTCGATTCCTCATGGATCCCATCATCAGGTCGTCACTTTAATGTCAAAGGACCAATTTGGGATTGTACCCTTATACATCAAAAAAATAATTTTGAAAATCGGTTCACAGACGGCGGAGATTACTCCGTTGAACATACAAAAAACTTACTTATAACCACCTCCTTTTTTTTGGAAGTCGATTAAAAACACAGGAATCGCGCTATGTCGAGTCATTTCGAGTTACACAACTCGAGTTAGCATTTAATTGCGTGTATGATAATATTTTTGTTCTATCCAATTTTCTGTTATCTGTTAGGAATTAGGATTATATTCAATGCTAAAAAGAAATAATTATTCAGCTTACATCAATAAAATATGTATCTTTTTTTTATAGTTATTACTGAATTATTTATGGTTTTAGTATTTTATTTACAACTTGTTATAAAAGTGTAGAAACGGAACTATTTTATTTTTGTAGCCGAGCAAGCACACTGTCTTGTCTTAGCGAATGCCTGCCAAAATAAAATAGCAAGCACTTACATCTCTTGAAGGTTGTATACAGCAATGTGTGGAACGGGCCATTGCTTTTCGAAATTATTCGGTCTCCAGCAGCAAATGCAACAATAACCATAAAATAAATGGCCGCCTTCATATTGTCTAAATACTAGACAAGACTGATATAAACTATAACTGTTATCTGAATGACCTGCAATTTATATACATGACTACTTGTTTTGAACGTACTAGCTACGGGTTGACGTAGTTTTGTCTGTGTTTAGGCATTTTAAAAACGAGGTGTACCTATGGCTAAATTTCCAAAAAAAATATGTCTTCATCGCGCTGGGCACTGTGCAGGTGTACAGCTGGTAAGAGCATGTCTGCTGCTGTCGATCGCTTACGCGCGACGGCATCGCTACAAAAAGTCACCGTGGGCGTACACCCGTATCATTAGTTGTTTCCCCAGATCCGCCTCGACTCAACCTCAACTGAGGTATCCGTAAGAAGTTCCTTGAATTTGGTATTCTTAAACGCAATTTCTACCTCACCTGTTTGCTCCTCCAGTAAGGTTGAGTGGGGTATGACGTCATAGATAATCATATATATATATTTTTTTTAACACACCGATAAACAACACCGATAGTTACCATTAAAACTCGATCCGAATTTGGCAGAATGATGCTATAACCCTTCGTTTTAAAAAAATAAATTTCAAATTTAACATCAGTGTCATTGTCAAGTGTGATGGGTGTGAAGTGTGAACTGTGGTCTGATTGCTAAGTGTGAGTTTTTCTTTTCGCATTTGCATGTGATTTGTACAGCGCCACCTAGTTGTAAACGCGACAACTAGGTCAAATCATATACATATTCCTAGAAAACGCCAAACGCGCTCACGATCGAATGCGAAAAGAAAAACTCACACTTAGCACTCTGTGCACCTATGAACCCCTAACTTGTATTGATATTTTCACGGTAAGTTTAGTAAAGGTAATCCAGAAACTCCAAAAATTCCTCCATGCTTCTTTATGAATAAGTATCCTTCAGTAATTCCCTAATTGCTTCAAATAATTCCACTCTGTTTATAAATAAAATTGATATAAATGTCGGAAATAGACGCTCGAGAGAGCCTCAAGGTGCGTCCTGAGGTACCTTAAGTTTGACAGTTGATTCCTCGACTCGCTTAGGGAAATTCTTCAAGTCGAGGACATTTTGTTAAACTAATGATACAATTTTCGTGGATTGAGGTTGAGTCGAGTGGAGGAAATCTCGAGGAAACAGCTAATGATACGGGGTGTTAGTGTTTATAAAGATAGACATTTAGGATACGTTTCCACGAGTGTTTTTTAGTGTAGCGGCTCAACAGAGTTAAGTAGTAGTAGTTTAAATTATTATAATCGTGTAGAGTTGTCAAATCTGATATTTGACATTTGACACTTCAATTTTTAGCTCTATTGCACTAGCGCAGAGTTCTATCGACACAAAAAAAGTAGTAATGAAACGAGTTATTTTTTTATTTCATTAGCTGATTGAAATCAGCTAATGAAATAAAAAAACTTTTTTTTTGTACTAAAACTTACGTTTTAAAATCAGCTGTGATCTTTACGTCAGCCTTTTGATTTTTGCCTATGACGCAACTTTTACCACCTTGTTATGTATGCAAACTTAAGGATCGTCTTATGTTATGAAATGTAGTGCTAGGCAACGTGAATAAACTGTCTGAAAGATTGCATGCTGTGTTATTATTCCTCTTAGCACAAATTAGCGCATATTTAACACTACTCAAAGAATATTATAATCATAACATTATTATGTATACTATGTACTGTGTAGAACTACTAGATCCAGTGATTACTATATAGATATCTATATATCTATCCTAGGCAAAGGACGCCTGGATCGCAACTAGTGCTTGTAGCGAATTGCTTGACAATACTTTTTCCCAAAGGCTCTGGGAGGAGCCACTCTGCAGACTGGTACGCAATAATCTTCTTAATACGTCCTCCAGTCCTGTGGAGCAGGCTCGCCTATTAGCTGCGGAGAAGTGGGAGTCGGGCCTTCGGCTACAAGCATTACCGTCACCCAATACGGGCACATTGCTAGATCGAACAGCTTTCCGGTTAGCCACTTCCCTGCGTCTTGGCACCCCGCACGTCGTCCCCCATCGCTGTGTTTGTGGTACAAACGTGGACAGCCTCGGACACCACGTGCTGTCCTGTCAACGAAGCGCCGACCGCATCTCCCGACATCACTACCTGAACGATCTCATCCGTCGGGCTTTTGTCACCGCCGGAGTGCCAGCTGTGCTGGAACCCTCTGGTTTGGCGCGCGACGATGGCAAGAGACCAGACGGTATGACCCTGGTCCCTTGGAGAGTGGGACGGGCTCTTGTATGGGACGCTACTTGCGTCGATACACTTGCTCCGTCCCATGTCCAGGGCATTTAGAGTTCTGCAGGTGCGGCCGCCAATCAGGCGGAAAACCTCACGCGGCGCAAATATGAGAACCTTAGTGAGGATCTCATATTTGAACCGTTTGGGGTTGAAACCCTAGGTACATGGGGTCTGGGTGCGCACAAACTTTTCAGAGAAATCTCCAAAAAACTCATTGAGGCCACCCGAGACCCTAGAGCTGGCACCTACCTGGCCCAGAGAAAAAGTATCGCAAACCAGCGAGGAAACTCTTTAAGCCTTCTAGGTACTCTGCCTGGTGGGGACCTGGGAGATTTCTTTGTTTTGTAGCATTTTAAGTTTTGGAGTAGTTATTATTTTTTTTAGTACTAACCTACTTTTATAGTTTGTAAATATTTTAAATAGATTTTATTTAAAATTAGAATATTTTCTCAACTATAGTGGAATTTTTAAGATCTCTAGATATTATTATAATTAGGTATTATATTGGTAATCCACTTTCAAGTGTTGATGTAGTTGAGGGCATCTTGAGAGACTTATCGGTCATTACCTACCTCTGATGTGAATACAATTGACATTATTAACCACTTTTTATTATAATATTACTGTCTTATATTTTGACTAGCTTAGGCGCGGGACTTCGCCCTCGATCCCCATTGCACCCCGGCCCCGTGGGATATGTATTTCGAGAAATCCTATTTAAAGTATTTCCACGTCATAGTAACAGCTATGTGCATTGTGATTTTTAAGTATAAAAATTTTCAACCACTATTTTACACCCCCAGGAGACGAGTTTCAAGAAACTATAAAATACGGACTTAATATTTTTTATTTATTAGCTCGGATATTGAATTTCATGGAAATCGAAATAGATTTGAAATATTTTTCATACAAATATTCAACCCTTATGTCCACCTCTTTAAGGATAGGATTTATCAAAATCCCTTTCTAGTGTGGGTCTTCATTATAAATTGAAACTACTGTCCAAATTTCACATTTCTACCGTTAGCGGCTACGGCTGTGCGTGCGTCTATATGTCAGTCAGTGAGGACATCCTTATACTTAATCTTGCAATAACGAAGGCTTTGACCCAACCGGAGAAATAAGATAGAAGACTATGTATAGTAAAACGTTGCTAATGGCCATTGGCAACCTTCGTTGTTCTATGGAAATGACAGACGATGGGTGAAAATCGTTGATTGCCGAAAGACATTGAGGTCGTGGTCGTACAGTAATATAAAAGACACGGGAAACTAAGATAGATCATAAGATATTGAGCTATGATTTTTATAGGCCCTTTACTTTATATTTAGGGTTCCGTAGGGGTAAAAACGGGACCCTATTACTGAGACTACGTCTACTTAACCGTGATAGCTAGACAGTTGAAATTTTCACAGAAGGTGTATTTCTGTTGGCGCTAAGATAACAAATACTAAAAACAGAATTAAATAATTATTTACGCGGGGCTCCCATACAAAAAAAACGTGATTTTGTACGGAACCCTTCGTGAGTAAGTCCAAATCGTACTTGGCCAGTATTTTATGTTTTTCTTTGCAATAATATTATGTGCTAAGATTAGGAGCTTGCTTGCCTCTCTTCTGGCAGAGAAAGGTAGCGTAAAAGAAATAACACACCGAGGAAAAGAAAACAACAATAGTGATAATAAAAAATATTTAATTTAAACTTACAGTGTTGACAATGGTGTAGGAACGAGAAAATTTAGGGGTTCCTGCGCGCCCAGTTTCTAAACATTTTCCTTTGCGCTAGGATGCCTCAAAATCTTTAAACGAAAAGGATGGGAACGCATCGTATACAGACGTGGTTGAAGTCCGTATTACCTGAGTTTGTGTGCGTGCGCACGATTCATTGGCGCTATTGAGACGCAATTTATGGAAAGCATACAAACGTATTCTCCGTTTCTTGATTCCTTCTCCAAAACTTATCCGATTTAAGTACTTTTTTCATAAAAAAATCAAAAAAGGCTTGAAATGTGTTTTCTATGTTTTCATTTTTTCTCATCTCATATCATATAATCTAGTAAAATTTGTTTTTTGGATGTTTGAACACAGCGGAAAATCTGGCCATTTTTTAAAGTTTTTGAACGTCCATATCTCTTTTAATAATTAACTTATGAAAAAAAGGAAATCATATAGACATGCTAATAGTATCCATAGATATTCAGGAAAAAATTATTACTCTACCGGCATTATCCAGGGAGAAAACAGGGGGCTACGTTTGTATGCTTTTCCATACATTGCGAGGCCCTTTTGTTTCCTCTCAAGCGATTTTGATCTTATGACTGGTCGAGCGGCAACTTGTTCGATTGTACAGTGCTAAATTATAATACTACCATCTGTGAGAATGAGAATCGAATGAGAATTGTATGAAAATCTGTCAAAATCAATTCGATAACTTTACGCCGATGTTAGATGTATAAACATTTGTATGGCATATTTTTTTAATGAAATATATAGGGTAAACGAGCAGACGGATAGCCTAATGGAAACCGTTTACCGTCGCCCATGAACAACAATACCGGAGGAGTCACAAGTGCGTTGACAACGAACTAGCGACTCCTCCGTCTCCTCTCTCCTCCTCAAACTTTCAATGATGAATACGCTCTTTTTTGAAGGTTTGAAAGTCGTTATGGTCCGGTACTGGTGACTGTTTATTCCAAATGTAATTAATTTAAATATAATGTGTCCCATCTAAT
Organism: Phengaris arion; assembly: GCA_963565745.1. Taxonomy (NCBI): domain Eukaryota; kingdom Metazoa; phylum Arthropoda; class Insecta; order Lepidoptera; family Lycaenidae; genus Phengaris; species Phengaris arion. The sequence goes on from OY751443.1 coordinate 3,081,785, forward strand.
CTAAATTATATCCATCAGTGGAGAAATAGAAAACTCCAGTGGCGTTACCGGGGTTCCAGAAACCGGCGATGGTAACTTCGTTACTCGAACATTCTCCCTTCTTGAACTGCTTGTACTCATCACATTTCCATGCTAGGAACCAACTGGGATTGCTAACAGTCGCTGTGTACAGCTCTATGCACGCCCTATGACTACATTTGGCGGCTTTAGACGAGTCAAATATACCAGGGATCAAGGGAGTACCACATTTAGGCTGGCTTTGGCCTTTTCTGTTGACGAAGAAGTCTGTATCAGCCAGCACACTAGTAGTCCCTAAGCCTCCAGCATTGCAATGATATACGTCAACGTAATCAGCTACTCCTGATCTTATTTGGTCCTGGGTGAAACTGTTCGAGAAGCAGGGCCCTGCTGGGTCTAAACCAGTAATTTTTGCTATTTTGGTTCCTGTTTTCTCGAAGAATAATTCTCCAGTTTGACCAAGCATTTGGGCACCCAAGCTGTGGCCAATGCAGTGCATGTTCTTTGGAGATATTCCACCCCTAGCTAAATCAGCTAGGAAATCAGCTAGTACCTTGCCTATGTAGTAGACGTACTTCACTGATCTTTCGTAGCTCTTTATGTAACCCTGGTTGTCGTTGGTATATGGGGAATGATCTAATATTATTAAGTAACTATTGGGGAAGTTTCTGAAGGTGTCTCTCACTAGTTCTTCAGTTTTTTTGTTAATCTGTGACTTGTAGCCGGGTACGAAGATGATGAATTTTCTAGTTTTGTCCAGTTGTGGTATTCTAAGGATTCCATCGGCTGCTGTTTCTATTGGGAAGGATTCTACGTCGTTTCTTGGGAAGTCATAAAAATACACGTCGACTCCACTAACGTCTAGATTGAGATCTTTATCGTGTTCACCTGTAATAATTAAAAAACATGATCAGATTTTTCGGCTCCGAAAACCAATTAAATTAGGTTCTATTTGCTGTAATTTTAACTTTATGAAATCATGTATTACTAGATACCTACTTGAAGTCGCTCTGTATTTGAAACGCATGGCTTGTGTGTGTGTTTTTGTTATTTTCATTATTTTATTGTATATCTAAGCATTTGAAACAAAAAATTGCTTTTTGAACAGATTTTTCTACATAAACTTTAACTGTGCCAAATATCATATTCCTCAGTTCGCACAATTCTCGTTTAAGCTATACTGAAAGTTCTTTCTTCACGTAAAAATACAATAATTACTTTTCGCAGTACATATTAATTACAATATAATTGTTTGGTTGTTTCGCATATACAATTGAAAATACACAAATATGAAACTGGGTAATATAAAAATAAGTATTTACTTTAGCTACGAGTATATTCTGTGGAAGCAGTGGTTGTATTGAGTGATCAGTTTTTATTAGAGTTCATCTTAAAAGGATTACAACTTATTATATTAATGATATCATTATAAAAATCTTAATTCACATTATTTTTTAGGAAATCACACGAATATCAGCGGCGTTTGTTTGTATTCTATTTTTAAATCTAGTACATTACGTCAGAGCGTAAGCAAAGTGACTGGCATTATCAATAAATGTATCTAGATAATGTTCTAGTTTTTAGATCTATTCAATAAATAGAACTACTATAGAGTTAGAAAAGTCTTAATTCTTCTTAATATTTTCTTCATTTCAACACAGAATTACCGATAGATTTTAATCGCGATAGCTGTTTTTTCAAGTCTTACACAGAATTCCCATAGGTCTATTTCTAGAAACTAATACTCAATTACTTACATTTGATGAGTTTTGAGTGTAGTGCCACTTGGAACGGCCCATACTTTTCCAGGTCGCCTCGACCCCACGCGTGGGCGTGAGCAAACAACGTGAGCACTATAACAAGTAGCATGACATTGACGTGCGACACACACAACGAGACAGAACGTACTGACATGGTCAAGATGACGTAAGGTATTGTATCAATGCTATCAATTATAACGGTGTATTGGGGTTCCGTAGAACAGAAAGTTCTTAGGCAAAACCGTAAAAATGTGACGCAGTGTCTGTAAGCAAAAATTTTGATCATATCGTTTCAGGATCACATTAAAATGTTACTAACGCTAGGAGCTAATCTAATCGCTTCTTTACCTGATAATAAATGTCATCTTAAGTCTCAGTCATATTCGCGAAAGTAATCTGAAAACAAGGATAACAAATAAGATAAAAATTAATGGGGCCCAATAAAAATACGTTACTTATAATGTGCAACTTAAATTAATGATAATGATGATTTTCAAATGAGGTTCTCAATTCCATAAATATTTTCTATACTATACCTAATGTGTATTATTTCAAAATCTTTTATACGGAACCCTGTTTTGATTTTTATTTCACGCTGGGCCATTTTAAATTACGATTCATTTACTTCGTTAGCGTATTTCTGTTTGTGGCGTTTTAATTTTATGAGGGACGCGATTTTTTCCAAAGAAAATTTTTGAGCAGGTTTTATGTCGTTAAATATTAGGCGTCTGGCGTTGTAAAAAATATTTACATTTACATACATAAACAATATTTTCTTCATTTCTGTTACATTTTATATAGTAAGTGAAGTATGCGGAAAGTTAAACCGTCATACGACCTTTGAATCCAGTAAAACGCCTTCGATAGGAGGTCAGCGGTGCGAATCAGAGCCTTTAGTCAAGATGTATTCGGTAATTTCGACGACAAGGTTCGAAAATAAAATGTATGGGATTTGACATCAGGCATTGCAAGCGACATGTCACTTATCGATGACTTATGTCAAATCCCATACATTTTTAATTTGGAATCTCGTCGTCGAAATTATCGAATGCATCTTGACTAAAGGCCCAGGAAGCATACAAGTTTGAGAGCTTGGCTCTCAATTCCAGAGTTCGTGGGTCCATCCCTGCATCAGAACAACAAAAGACAATGCAGGTGACCACCTGATTGTTTGACAAGAAAGATATATAATAGGTATGTGAGATTTATTAACATTTTACGATTTTTGTTTAAACAATGATGTAAAACGTAAATAAACGCAGTGTTTATGTTAATAAAATCAATTTTGTATTTATCAGCACACATTTTCAACTCATGTGACGTCACTTGTGCATAAATTTTGTATAAGGCTTTTTTAATGCTCTCCAACGATCTCACTTTTGTGATGACTGTATTTCATCAACGGTTGATCGTAAATATGCCATTGCAAAGACAATATTTCCTAGCTTATTACGTACTTTTCGAAAAGCCAACAGAAATATCCATTGATGATGATGATAATATTAATGACCTTGATGCTAATTAAGATGATGTAACTGATGTAGATGATGACCAGATCAGTGAAAATGATGCCGTCGTTGACGATGACTGTGACGATGATGATGATCATATTAATGTTTGTTTAGCACTACTGTACTTATGAAACATACTCCTGTGAAGCCCCGTAGACGGCAATGTACAGCGATAACGTGAGTCAACATGTGACAAGAATAGGTTATTTCCCTAGTACAGTCGGAAACTTAAGCAATAAGTAAATATTAAGAAACAGTAAAAATAGATTTTCTAAACCAATAATTGAAAGTTAAGCCTTTAAACTTTGTTAGCAATGAAACTAAAGTGTTCCTTTGAAATGTTATAAGCCAGCCAAGTGCGAGTCGGACGAGTTCGGGCAAGAAAAATTCCGTACAAAACGGAAAAGAAATCACGTTTGTTGTATGGGAGCCCCTTTCAAATATTTTAATTTTATTCTGTTTCTAGTATTTGTTGTTATAGCGGAAACAGTAATACATTATTTTTGAAAATTACAACTGTCTAGCTATCACGGTTAAGGAGATACAGCCTTGTGACAGACGGACGGACAGCGAAATGTCAGTAATAGGGTGCTGTTTACCCTTTGGGTACGGAACTGTAATAAGTGCTTCTAAATATTGAAAACTTACAAGTTACACTCATTTATCATGTTTTAACCGACTTCCAAAAATGGAGGTGGTTATTTTCACTTTGGCTTTTGACTGTACATTTCAGCACAGTCATAAGATACGGTTGCTAATTTTATAGTCTCGTCAATCTGTTTGTTTAAAATTACATAATAAAATGAACGCTGCTGTAAACCTAGGTAGTACCATTTAAAGAGGATAAATAAAAGAAAACAGAAAATACCCAGTTCCCCCATTATGTACTGCCAGGGAATCTAATCTTTTAGCAGATTGAGCATTTTCATACAGTGTCCGTTTTATCTAAAATATAATTCTCGTGTCAGTGTTCGGGGACACTCCTCCGAAACGACTTGACCGATTCTTGTGATTTTTTGGATATTCGATAGGTCTGGGAATCAGTAGTAGTCTATTTTTTCAACTCCTAAATGATAAGGGTGAAAATATAAAAATTAAAAAAAAAAATCTCCAACTCCTAAATATTTAATTTGCGAGTTTTTATTTTATTTTAATATGGTTTTTTTATATATAATTATGGTTTTTTAATGCCACAAATTAAAAAACCATAATTTTCACCCTTTGTACCACCAATCTTTATTTTTTCTTTTGAACCACAGATCAGCAATAGGGTTGATGCTAAAAATAACATATAAACAATAATAAATGTTCGTTCTGACAATGACAGAACGACGTTTGTCGGGTCAGCTAGTAATGGTATATTTAACTTTGGCGTGTGTTTGACATATTTTGCTAACCCCCGACGAAAATAGAGAGGTGTTATAAGTTTGACGTGTCTGTCTGTCTGTGTGTGCGTCTGTCCGTGGCATCGTAGCTCCCAAACAGATGAAAGGATTTTGATCTAGTTTTTTTTTAGTTTGAAAGCTGATATGATCGACAGTGTTCATTGCTGTAGTTCATCATCATCAGCTCGCTCACTGCTTGACAACTAGTTACCTAAGATATTTAATTTTGTTTTTATTGTGATGTTAATTTATAGTAATTACGAGAATAGTCAAACTACTAAAGTAGCTAACAAGCTTCCGGACCATATAGTACCAGCTTAAGGGGTCCAGAATTTTGTAAACGTAAAAACGTAGATTTGAAAATCTCACTTTGTCATCAACAGCGGCGAGTTTTCTTCTTTTTTATATATATATATATATATATGGCGGAACGGGTTAAAACCATTGCCAGTATCAAGTTAAAAATAGATTTTTTGTTCAAGTTTTCAGCCATGATATTAGTATACCCACAGGAGACACTAGCTGACGATGATATTCACATAGAAACTATAGTTGTTTTGTTAATGAACGGTTTCCCAACGATTACAATAAACAAGCCACGCCGCAACGTAAGCGCTTTACCTGTCTACCCTCCTTATACCGTAGTGATGTTATTTCGCTCTATCGATACTTTTATTTAAGTGGATTTATTTAAGTGGGTAAGAAAAAAAAGTAAAGCTTTCTCTCAAACACGAAACCTCTTACCTACTTATCAAATTTAATTTAAAAATGTTAATTTAATGCGATAGAGCTGGTTTATTAGTACTATATTGTATTTTTTGTATTTATTTTTAACTAGGTGTCCCGACACACGTTGTTCTGTCGTAATTACGAACACGTAGGTACATCCTACATATACACCTATACTTACATAATAATATACAGTCTACACTTACTGGGACCAGCTGATTATTTTAAAATAAACCAAACTGAGCCTTTAGTCAAGATGCATTCGATAATTTCGACGGCGAAGCTTGAAATAAAAAATGTATGGGATTTGACATAAGTCATTGCAAAGTGACATATCGCTTGCGATGCCTTATGTCAAATCCCATACATTTTGTTTTCGAACATCAAATAACAAATTGATCACATTGAACAGTTAGTATGGGAAAATTCAATGGTCGTTTTAGTATTTTCTCCCGCAATTTTTTCAATATTTCTTACCGTATAAACCTTCCCTGAACTTCCATTAATTTTGGAATTGCAATTCATTTTTTTAATAAGATTTACAATTTATTTATTTAAACAAAAGCAGATTTTGCCCGCGAAGCAGTGTACTTATTCGCGATAAAAGTAGCAGTGTTAATACAGAGATTAACTACTATTCAAATACCAATTCTCATCAAAACCCGATCACTAGTTTTTGCATGAAAGGGTTACAAACATCCATTCACAACGTGTTAATATGCGTGTTAATAAATTGACAATCAGCGACAGACAATCCGCTTCCGTTCTTACCAAAAACTAAACTGGATAATATGTATTTGTACTAAAAAAAGGACATCACTAAAATTAGAATTTGCCAAGAAACGTGTCCCGAAGATCATAATGTTGTCCTAACAATATCAACGTCTTATACACATTATATAGACACTGTTTGCGCGGCGGTTTCGTATTATCCCCTTGAATAGATCTACCTTGTTCTAGCTTCATGGGCATTTCCTTATATGTAAAATGTAGTTTTTCTAAAACATTCAGAAATATTACAACTCGATAAAAGAAAAATAATTAAGATTTACTTTATAAAAGAAGACGAAGAGAGAAAATCGTCCCTGTAATTGACAAATCGGTTAGGTTGCTAGACAATTCTGATAAAAATGGTGAGGCGATCTGTCAAGCGACAGAAAAATCGACCCATGTAAATCCTCCATAAGCAACAGCGCCTGATACAACATTAATACCATAGATTTTTGATTTGCTGATCTTCGTCATCGTGATTAGTCATAGCATCTTGGCTAAAGATCTTTACTCACTGTCCAGCCTGCACATCCAACATCGCCTTGAAGGACTTGTAGGCAAATATTATTGAGATTATTGACACTAATGACGGTCATTATAATTAGTGCTGGATTTGCAGGCTGGACGGCGAGTAAGGCGCTTTATGGGTTTGGGTATATAAAAGCAACTATTTTATTATATATTGGGTTGTTGAATTGCCATAGTAGCTATTTATTTACTAAAGTTTAAACAGTTTAATATAGTACACCTGGTAAATTGTTTTATTCGCTGAAATATGAGAAGCAACTCATAGTTGATATGTACTGGCTAATGTAACTTGAAACTGCTGTGGTTTAATGGTTTTCATATCATTCGATATTAGGCTGGGACCATTAACTAACCCTCTGTATAATGCGTGCGTGACCTGGAGCGTCAAGTCCCATACTGATTTTGTAGGCGACAAGGGGGTATCGCGCCGACCTGAGAGTATTGAAATCGGATAAGAAATCGCTATAAACATTTGAGACAAAAATTGCAAAAACTATAACGGCGTTTCCCTGAGTCTTGTCTTACTTAAATAATTACTTACTGAAATAATTTTCACACTCGTGTGACTTAAAGAAGAAGAGAAAAAAGGTTTTAACTTTAAAAAAGGGTGGGCTTGTTATTTTAAACCAATATTTAAAAATGAGTTTTGCCGGGGAATTTAATGGGTGACGTTGTGGATTTTGCATTTCTTTTATAAATTTGTGTTATTTCGGTTCTTAATGTGTAATATTGGTAGAATATTTAATATTCTATATATAACCATTAAATATTCGTTACGTGCACAAGTGTGGGCAAGTGGTACAACTTCTAAAAACGTGCTATTTTGAGTTTCCCTCCAAAACTCTCTAGGAACTTTCAGTAAACCTTCTACCACTTTACTGAATCGACTGAAATGACTCATGGAATGCACTGACTATTTATTTGGACTTTAGACTTGACGATTTAGGAATACGGTGTTGAAAATTGAAACGAAAGTTCTATTTTCCGCCTTTTTAACTTGACACTGGCAAATGGTTCTAAGCCGATGCCATATATAAATAAAAATATTAAAAAATAAAATCAGTTCATAAAAAGACAGTCCCTGGCTAAATATAATGCAGATTGATGATGATGAACATATATTTTTTTGGAATTTTTCAATACGACCATGACTGAGAAAAAAGGTTTAAAAAAAACTTCAATTTTCAGTTCTATCGAACGCACTTAAGCCCATAATATGATCCGGAAACTGAAGGCCGGGGAAAATTCAGAGTACTGAAAATAGAACTCTGTGCTAATACATTAGAGCTGAAAATCAAACACACAAGTGTGGCGTGAAAGTTCAATATCATATATGACAGCTCGACACTTGACAATTAATTTCGAAAAAAAAACAATTTTCAACTCTATTGTAGCAGCGCAGAACTCTATTTTCAGTGCTCTGAATTTTCCCCGACCTCCCGGATTCCGGACAATATAGTCCCGACCTTACCTTTAATGATTTACAGAAAATACCACGTCTTATAAAAGACTTATCAGAGGCAGAACCTCACATTATTATATTAACCCATGAAGCAAAAACTTTCAGTACAGTTTTACGTGCGAACGGAGGTGTACGATATTTGGCACAGTTAAAGCTTATGAGGAATTTAATATTAGAAAGCTAATATTTTTTAAATAACGCATAGAAATACATAGAATTAATAAAAATAACAACAACACACACACACACACTACCTCAGATTATTAACACACAGTATAGTGTGTTTGATAATTACAATGTTGTTACACTTTGACGTTTGCCAATCTGTCACAAGTCACAACATTTAACTTTTTAAAATATTTTTTCTCTTTATGAGGCAAGAAGAAACCTTTTGTAAAGTACAAACTTAAAAAAATTACTTAATAAGAATTACTATGGACGAATTTCGACCACAGAGCGGGCGACCTCTAGATTGCGTAAATAGATTAAAAATAATATTTTTTTCGCTCAATTTTGCTAAGCTGGACTTTCATAATGGGAAAAAATGGGAATGCAAATAATTGGGAAATATCACTTTAAATGTACAACACCTGTGACCAGCTGCGAGTCGATCAATTATAGCACGGCAACACGCGCGACTGACGATTTTATAAAGCTTACAGGAGCGAACTTCGATATTACTGATTTTTTTTACTAGACCACGGCGAAGCCAAACGGAAGGGTTATGATTTTCAGTCTATGTATGTATGTTTGTTCCATCGTACCGTCTAATTTAAATTCTGTTTTATCATACATGGTACCACAGCTGGCAGCGCTTCCTCTTTTGGTGTTTCGATTAGTATTATGCCAACTCATTTTTTCCCGACTACTGCGAAGAAAAAAGGAAGAAAAAAGGAAGAAAAGAGGAATATAATATTTAAATATTTTATAAATTGTTATTTGCATATGGTGCGGCGTGTATAGGTAGTACCGACTTCAGAATGTGCCGGCGCAGGCTTTGGGCGACCCGTTTAACAGTCTGAAACGAATCTCGGCCCCGAAGACTGCGCGCGCGCATATAATTTTACGTTATTTGTTTTTCAAGTCGAATTGTGTGTACCTTTTTCACTAAAACTGTGTCGTGTTAAAAGGTGGACAATATACGCGTATAAACTATAATAGGTGTCGATTATTTATCCTAACACCTATAGTGGTGTCCCGATCGAATACTCACACGTGCTTATCGCTCGCATTCTGCCATAAAAACAACCTAAAGTCTTATCTTTCGCAAGCTTCTGTTCGCTTTATAGAAAATAGTGCAGTTTTATAACATTTATATTACGATGTCTAAGTTGGGACAGTGAATATAAAGACGTTTCGGACGCAATACCTGACGAAGTGTGTCGTGTATCAGTTAAAGTTCCGCCATTTTGGCCAAATGAACCGGCGTTATGGTTCGTACAACTGGAAGGGCAATTTGCGTTGGCGAATATAGTTAAGTTATATTTAACCTGGACTATAAATATGTGTGCGAGATAAAAGATATATTAACATAGCCGCCAGCCGAAAACAATGAATGGCGCTTATGCGGGGATTACCGTGCACTTAATGCACGTACCAGTCCCGATAGGTATCCTGTACGTCATATTGGTGATTTTCATCTTCACGATTGTAATATTTTTAGTACCTACAATTGACTGTTTGCGCGCTTACAACCAGATTCCCATCATTCCATCTGACGTTGCTAAGACGGCGATAACCACGCCGTTTGGAATATTTCAGTTTCCGTTTATGAGTTTCGGACTCCGCAACCCAGCTCAAACATTCCAACGGTTTATGGACGAGATCATGGGAGGGCTCGATTTTTGTTTCCCTTATATAGATGATATATTAGTAGCGTCGCGTAATGAAACTGAGCATCTAGAACATCTAAAGCTTGTTTTTCAGCGACTTCAAGAACATAGCGTTATTGCAAATTCTTCTAAAAGCGTTTTCGGTCAAACGCAAGTTAAATTTCTTGGTTATCTTGTTTCCCCCGAAGGCATTCGACCACTGCCACAGAAGGTAGAAGCTATTCAAAATTTTTCGCGCCCTAGGACAATAAAAGAGTTGAGGAGATTTCTTGGCATGACAAACTTTTACAGACGTTTTGTGCCAAACGTAGCTAAAGTTCAGTTGCCTCTACACGGTCTGTTATCCGGTCTAGCTGTTAAATCTAACACTGTTATTTTCTGGACACCAGAGTTAGAGAATGCATTTGCAGAGTGTAAAACGTGTTTAGCCAAAGCTACACTTTTGGCTCACCCAGATCCCCAAGCTCATCTCACCTTATGTACTGACGCGTCTGATAATGCGATTGGCGCTGTTTTGCAGCAAGAGGTTAATTCCATCTTACAACCGCTAGCTTTCTTTTCTAAGAAGCTTAATATAGCTCAAAAGAAATACTGTCCTTTTGATAGGGAGCTTCTTGCGATCTATGAAGCCGTAAAATATTTTCGGCATATGGCTGGTTGAAAGCAAGGCTTTTACAGTTCTTAATGACCACAGGCTCATTGTTTCTGCTTTTAAAAATGCATCTGAATACTGCTCTCCTCGTCAGTTTCGCTATTTCAGCTTCGTATCTCAATTTAGCACTGATGTTAGGCATATATCAGGAGACGAGAACGTCGTAGCCGATACGCTCTCGTGTACCAACGCTATTACATGTAACAATATTATTGGAAGTGGAAGACTTATGTACTTCCCCAAGATAACGACAGTGAGCTTCAACAACTTCTTCACAGTAGTTCATCACTTGTCTTAAGGAAGTTGGTTTTTCCCGGCTCACATAAGCCACTTTATTGGGACGTGTCCAGTCGTTATCCACGGCTCTATTTGACCCCACAGTTCCGTAGACTTGCATTTGACTACATTCACGGACTTAGTCACCCTGGAGTCAAGGCTACGGTTAGATTAATGACTGAGCGTTACGTCTGGCCTGATATCAAAAGGGATTGCAAGTAACTGGACTCGTACTTGTCTTCCTTGCCAGCGAGCGAAAGTTACTCGCCATACACATTCTGCGGTGCAATTATTTACTCCTCCCTCTAATAGATTTAGTCACGTTCATATTGACTTGATTGGACCTCTTCCGATTTCTCAAGGCTTTAGGTACTGTCTAACTGTTGTAGACAGATACACTAGATGGCCAGAGGTAATACCTATTCATGACTTCAAAGCTGACACAGTAGCAGCTGCTTTTGTCACTGGCTGGGTATCACGCTTTGGATACCCCGAAAAGATTATGTCGAACAGGGGTAAGCAATTCGAGGCTTATCTATTTAAGGAGTTGTCTAAGCTCATAGAGAGTTGTCACTCGTAGACGACGGCATATTATCCAGCCGCTAATGGTATGGTCGAGCGCTTTCACAGGCAATTAAAATCTTCTATAATGTGCCCTGCGAAGGACGACTGGTTCGAAGATCTTCCTTTCGTTCTTCTGGGAATACGCACAGCGTGGAAGGAGGACATTAATTCTTCTTCAGCCGAGCTAGTTTACGGCGAAACGTTGCGTCTTCCAGGACCGTTATTTAATAGGCAGCCAACCAAAGTTATTGATCACGCTGATTTTCTTTTTCGCCTTAGATCTAATTTAAGTTTTATTAAACCTACTCCTGTAGTTCACCACGATATATTATTAGTAATATAAGAATCTAGTATTATTTGCTTTATAATATTCATAAATATCTGAGGATACATCCGGTACATCCGGTATAGCATAATTATTAATTATTTATTTTGTTTAAATATTTTGTAATTGTTTATTTAATAAATTATAAATTATTAAGCAATTGGATAATCATTTTAAATAATTTTGCTATTTTTATATTAGAATGATTTATTCTTTTTGGCAACTTCCAGTAAAATTGGTACCACTGATTATGGTATAAAGCCCAGTGTCAGTACTAAGATTTAATAGTTAAGTGCTTAGTGATTAGTGATAGTGACAAATAAAGAAATATATTTTGTTGCAAAAGTGTTTTAAAATCCTGAAATCCTTCTGTTAGTTAATAGTAATGATCTTAAATCGTCTTCCGAGGTATTTCTTCGCTAGGACGCGGTTCGAAAACCTCTCGAAGCACCATATTCTGGACCGTACAAAGTTATCGAGAGACACGATAAGTATTATAAAATTCTAATTGTGTGTACCTTTTTCACTAAAACTGTGTCGTGTTAAGAAGTGGACAATATACGCGTATAAACTATAATAGGTGTCGATTATTTATACTAACACCTATAGTTATATGGCCCGGTAACATAGGCTACATAATTTTCGTAAACGGAATATAGTTTTTAAATTTTGATTATTGTATCTCAACTGGATATTGCTTGCGACCGTACATGCAAAGAAAAACCGCGGAAACCGTACCCTTTGTTGCGACGAAAAGCCTATGTATTAATTCAGAGTTTAAACTACTATCATACCAAATTACATCAAAATCCGTTCAGTAGTTATTGTGTGAAAGAGCTACAACAAACATCCATACACACAAACATTTACGTTTATAATATTAATAAGGAAAAGTTGAGAAATTATTTTATGCCACCATTGTAGGTTAGGAGTTGGGTTAGGCTTAACAAGTAAATAACTTTCAAGTTGTGTCTTTATACAAATAATTATAAGTCTATCTGTTATGTTAAAGGTAAACAAACCTCCGTCTTACACCCCTTACACACGTAACGTTAAAACTGCCCAGTCCGGTCAAAACCAGTGGTCGAAACCCGTGGCCCGCGGGCCAACTTCAATCTAATGCTAGCCATACACGGTATACCCGACAGGTATGCCTGTACAGTTAAACCGGAGCGTGTATGTAACTGTAGTATGGGATTTAATACAGTATCAGCTCAAGCTTAGGTACAAAGTTATGTACCAAGTGCGGTTAGCCTTTATCTAATTACTATCCCCTAGTTTAAACCATTTCAACCGAACTGTGTAGTTCTGCCGTTATATGTGTAGCAGGCATTACACGGAAGTCGGTAAAAAATGTTTAAATGCAAATACACATGAAAAATACTATAATGTTTTTCTGTAACGTATTATTAAACATCAACCTCCGTTTTTTTCAAAGTCGGTAAATATAAAAATAGTTTAAATCAAGGGACTCAATAAAGCTATAAGACTACTGCAATATCGGCTCTTTGTAGTGAGATGCTGTTTGCCGAGCAGCAATATACTCGGATACACACGATTTCTCTTTAAAATGTACATTCATGAGTTGTTTGGTTTTAAGTGCTTTTGTTGCATTCATTTTTAGTTGCATAGAGGAAATACTAGTTGTTATTATCATAGATAAATGATTTGTCTCGGCACTAGACTAGATACTGCTGGCATACTTGAAAAATGCGGCAACAATTAATATTATGCCGAAATCGGAGCCCTTTGCGGGAGTGGTATTAACAAATGACTCCTACACGTTTATTGATCAACTACAAGTGTACACTTTGTGAGGGCGCAACCTATCGAGTGCACCTTTGCCCGAGAACAGTGAGTTCTATTTCAATTACACAACATACATAACTGTAGACTAATACAAATACATAACTATAAACTATACACCTACATCGGCATGCCCGATCCCGTCACATTGAAATCTTCGTGTCAGATGTACGAACGTATTCACACACACTTGAAATTGTCTTACACAATATTAGGTCCTTGCATATTGAAATTGGCGTTTTGTCGTACTGGCTATTTTGATCTCAAATATATCTTCTTTGGTTAGGAATTTCAATTTTAAATTTATACCGCTATTTACTTATGCATTTGTGTTTCGAAAACCGTAATTAATTTGTTTTTTCCTCTTTCGGTTTTTTCGTTGCGTCACTCTGTTTACAAAATGGAAAACTTGAAATATCGTATTATTTTCGAGTACGAGTTCCACCGTGGCACCAGTGCTGCAGAAACGGCTCGAAAGATCAATGATGTGTATGGCGGCGGTATCGCAAAAGAAAACACAGTGCGTTTTTGGTTCTAACGTTTCCGTTCTGGTAATTTCGACCTGCAGAACAAGCCCTGTGGACGGCCGGAGACCAAAGATAATAATGAAGAATTGAAGGCTATTGTGGAAGCGGATTCATCGCAAACCACGTGCGAGTTAGCTGCAGGCTACGGCTGTTATCACTTAGGTACAGTGATAAAACTGTTTTAATCCACTTGAAGCTAATTGGGAAGATGAAAAAGCTTGAAAGGTACCTCATGAATTGAGTGCAGCAAACCGACAAACGCGCGTAGACTGCTGCGTTACATTACTCAACCGGCACTATAACGAAGGGATTTTAAATCGAATCATTACCTGTGATGAAAAGTGGATCCTGTACGATAATCGGAAACGCTCATCGCAATGGCTGAACCCTGGCATTATATAATTTACTCAAAAAAAGTTACTTGTGAGCGTTTGGTGTACTAGTGCCGGTGTCGTTCACTACAGCTTTCTCAAATCTGGCCAGACGATTACAGTAGATGTATATTGCCAGCATCTGCAAATCGTGATGGAAAAGCTAGCTGCTAAACAACCGAGGTTGGTCATTCGTTTCCTCCATTCCTCCTTTACAAAACGCCAATTTCATATGTAAGGACCTAATATTATAAACCCACACTACAATAATGAGTTGACGCATTCAAGGTGCTGTTGTTGTTAGATAGCGCGGTATCTAGTCGAGCGCCGAGATCAATAATTTATCTATGGTTATAATGAAATAAATCTAAGGGCCTATCCACATGTCTACGTCACGACGTCGCCAACGTGGAGCGACGCGGTGCCGCGACGTGATTATTCATGGTACGGTACCGGCGCAAAATGTACCGGAATATTAGGCTGGGACTATAATATGATCCGGAATTCGGAAGGTTGGGGAAAATTCAAAGCTTTGAAAATAGAACTCTGCGCGAATACAATAGAGCTGAAAATCGAACAAACAAGTGTCGACTAAAATGTCAATGTCACATAATATGACAGCTCGATACTCGAGACTTTGATTTGATCAGGCAAGCCTGCCCGTTTTCTTCACTAATAGTATACTCGTAAATAGGAAAGCTTTGTTTTTTTTTTGTTTGTTTGCAGTGAATACGCTCCGAGACTACAGGACCGATTTTGATAAAATTTGGCACAGATATAGTGTGAACCATGGGAAGGTCACAGGCTACTTTTTATCGCGGAAAAGGGTACAGTTCCAGCGTGGTTTTCTTTTACGCGTACGAAGTCACGGAAAACTTCAAGTATTTTATATTGAATTTATGTCAACATAATCTTTGATTGAACGAAATCGAGAGAGCAGTAGTAACGGCAAAATTACAAAAGCTGACAATCACGACCCCTGTCACCACCATTTTGCAAAGGTGTCGGAGGCGGGGGGGAGGGGGGGCGGCGGCGGGTGCAGCCAATATTGATGGCAATTGTAGCACTACAGATGCACTTTGTTCCTAGTTGGACGACGAAATAGGGCACTGGAAGTGTTAAATGGAGTGCGTCATTAAAATGATGATCAATTCTTTCTACTTTGTAAGAAGTTTAAAATCATAATTTTTTAAATTATACTTATAATTGTGAAATGAATACATTAAGAACATATTGCACTGTAGATACCTATAAACTTATCGGTTATTATATATTTTAACGAGACAATCTTGTATATATACAAGAATAAATACAAGAATAAACAATTAAAGTCATCTAAAACGTACGAACGTTTTTAAAATATCTGTGAATGACAAGTAAAGCACTGCATTTCTGCCTATATGGAGCGCACGCCCCTGATATGATATATATATATATATATATATATATATATATATATATATATATATATATATATAATAGCTCCCCACACCGATTTCGGAGACGGTGGCCTGTTTCATTGAAACCAGGCCAGCTACGCAGGAGTTATGTTTTAGTGCCCAAGTGTGTGCGCAGTACACAAGAGCACTCTCTCCTCCTATACTCTCGTATATATATATATATATATATATATATATATATATAATTCAGACTCTATTATGTCAATTTAATTAATATAAATAATCATCTCCAACAACCTGCAAGGAGATGTTGGAGATGATTATTTTACTAAGCATACTACACGCGGATGCTATGGATTTCCGCAAAGTAACGCCAGTAGACATAAGTCATCGACAAGTGACATATCGCTTGCGAGGCCTTATGTCAAATCCCATTTTTTGTTTCGAAGTTCGCTGCCGAAATTATCGAATGCATCTTGACGAAAGGCCCTGATTCTATTGACTATCTATTATGTCAGTCCGATTGGCAGATTGTTCTGCTTATGTATAATTTTTGCTTTGTTTGAAAATTCGGAATATTTCGAGTTCGAATCTCGGTCAGATAAATATTTTTTTGATTCTTTTTAGTTTTTAAATTTATCAGAACTCCGAGCGAAGCTCGGTTAACCAAGTACTTAGTTTAAAGACCAGCCAGTGTCCAGTATCCATGCAGCTGGTTTTGGACTGCGAACTGTCATGTCCGTCATACTTTGCAAAAGTATATAATAATAATAATAAATATCTATGGACGCTTCACACCACGTCAATCTGGCCCCGTGCTAAGTATCCGAAGAACTTGTGTTACAGGTATCAGAAAACGGGAAGTATATTTAATACTTTTATACTATACATATATCTAATATTTTTTTCTATATTATATACATATTTAATACACATCCATGACCCAGGAACACAGAAAAACTTTTTGTTCCTTCGGCGGGATTCGAACCCGCGACCCCCGGCCTGTAGCACCAACGCACTGAACCACTGAACCACAGAGGTCGATTTATTAGTATGTATACTAATCAAATGATTTACAGTCAAGACTGTGGTCGAGACCATCGCACAAAATAGAAAGTGTAAACAAACATTCAGGGGTTGATAAAATGCAGTTAAAAATCTAAAGTGCATTTTATCAACATAAACTAAACACTAGTAGCTTAGCTAGAAACTAGCTAAGCTGAGTTTAAGTTCTGAACTCCGGATTTCGTCGCTTTAACTTCGTTGAACGACTTCAAGAGCTGTCACGTACGAAATGTCATGAGATGACAGCTGACATGTTTGTATTTATAAATTCAGTACGAAATCAAATTAGGTATCTGTAACAAATCGAAAATTCTAAAAAAAAAACGTTGTGCAAAGATAGTTTATATTTATACTATTTTAACTCAGTTTTCGTTATCGCGATTAGTATAAATAAGTATGGTGAAACCCGGCAAAGTCGCCCTCCAATCGTCTAGGTTATTGAATTACTGAATGACAATCTAAATTGTTTTTTTATATAATATTTATTACTACATGCTTCCTACTCCACCTACTATTCTTCTGATTGATTTCGTTGCAGGTCCCAAGATTTAGCATGTCCCTCGGGCAGTGAGATCGTATCGAAGGATTTTTGTGGTTGGTTACCGCTGTCGATCCTGGCTACACAGGAGTAGCAGTGATGTGGTGGGCCAATTATCGGGAATCGCCTTTTTTCATACATCATCTGTCATATTCATACAAAAAAGAACATTGACGATTGGGGTCGTACTTTACATGTTTCTAGGGAATCAATATTGATTGAAACCGGAACAAGGCGCCAATTCTAGTCATCATGTATCATTGTATCCGACTTTGCGATTTCGCTGACGTGTGATGTGTTTCCATTCACGGCCATTTAACGTAGACCTACTCTCGTCTCAATCCGCCATACTACAGTGAATAACTTGTACAATTGACGGAGACCGTGTCTCCCTGGTCTTGTCATTATGATCACAATGCTTTACTGCGTTTACATTGAACTTTATTAGGAACGAGTTAAGAACTATTGTTGCGTGTTTATTAATTTTAATTTGGTTACTGAAGCTATTATTTTCAGACTATTGAGTGTTCTGTCGTAGGTGACGAATTATAGGCTTTTCAATGTACTTGCAAATTGCTATTTGGTTTAGAAATGACTAATGAGTCAGACCAGACCTTCTGACTGTTTAAGGATTTAATTACGCTGAAGTCTCACAAAGACTTTATTTAATTGAAAATTAATATAAAATTCATAAATGAAATCTGTTTGTTTTAGTTTGTAGTAATTATTGAAATACATATTCTTTTAAAAATCAAATTACATCTTTTTATATTTGCAATTCCAATGTCTCGACAAAATTCGAGAACTGCTGGACCGATTTGGCTAATTGTGGTGTAATAATTCTGCAAGCTCAGAGAAGGTTTAAACGGTGAGAGACATTGGAACTATTGCGGTGACAATACTAAAAACAACGATTGAACTTTCACTTACTAACTGTTCACTGAGTTCAATTTGTCACTTGACGGTCAAATATTTGTAGGTGCATTAAGTTTATCTGTTTGGTTTATTTCACCAAAATCGGCCGGTCCCAATTGGTTGGAGATGTGAGTGTAGGTTTAGTTTAGGTGTAGTGCAAGAGCTCCGTGGTGGGTAGACCGTTTGATTCGCACTCGAGAAAGTGTAGGTTCAATTTCCAGACTGTGCCGTGTACCAATGAGACATTTTCAAAATTCAAGTACATTATACGGACGATCTAGCGGTGAAGGAAAACATCGTGAGGAAACCCGCACATGGTTCGCCCTAGACGTATTGACCAGTCATTACTCTGGACTAGGCTGACTGTGTTGTAAGAATGCCGTATGTGCTTGGGCAACCATACGACATTTAAAAACCAACTGTCCCAGGCACTACATTATTTCAAGAGTGGTTACTTCGCTCGGAGAATACTGTATAAATCATCCAATAACGGATGAAAAGGCCTATATTTTTTAAGTGTAGGTGTAGGTTGTAGGTGTAGGTGGTAGTTGTGGATGTAGGTGTAGGTTGTAGGTGTAGGTGGTAGTTGTGAATGTAGGTGTAGGTTGTAGTTGTGGATGTAGGTGTAGGTGTAGGTTGTAGGTGTAGGTTGTATCTGTAGTTGTAGATGTAGACCGTGTATTTATTTATTTATTCCAGTTCGTAGTTAAGACAGATCAAAGTGTGTCGGGACAGCTGGTGTAAAATATATATAGATTTCTTTTTATCTTGCGAGAGGAAAACTGCAGAACAGAGCTCGTATTACAGATAAGTTGGAAGAATCTAGAATCTGAGATTATATAAAGCTTGTTTGTAGGTTTAAATGGTTCAATTACAATTACTTAGCGACTAATCTTAGCTTAACAAAACTAGCTCTTGCAGAGTATAACTTTTAGAGATTTTGAAAAATATTAAAGTCCTTGTTGTGCCCTGGGGCCTGAGTCAAAGTGACAGTGTTATCTTAACGGCAAAGTTCGAAAACGATAAAATGTATGGGATTTACTTGTTTCAACGCTAAATCACGTGGTTAGTCCCATACATTTTATTCTTTAAGAAATTTGTTATCGTTCCGATATTGCGCCTTGTCTAAGACCCCTGGTATAAATATTTCTTACTTTCTTTTCTATTATAGTCATTAAAATCCGTATATCTTCCTACCGACGCGATTCGTTTATTCGTTTGTCGGTCTTATTCCTTCAAAAACTACTTATTAGTACTTTCGTAGTTACTTAACTCTATAGTTCGATGCTTTCAGAACCTCAATTCTCGTATTTTAAGTTGACTTTCAGTTTACTTTGATTGCATTATAAGTGAAGCGTCTTGTTATCATAAACTGACTTTGTGAAGTTTGGACCAATCAGAGCGCGTTTCACGTTGGTTTAACGTTTACGAGAATACAGGTTCAATAGTTTTAGCGTGTCGGGATTCGATTTTAATTGTATTATTACAGGTTTTATTTAGCAGAATTGACCCTCTGATTCATGCAAATGCAACTACCTATTCGCAACTAATAGCTGCCCACACCGACTTCGGTGAAGGTGACTGACTTCATTGAAACCAGACCAGCTATGAGTTAATTTATAGTGCCCAAGCGTGTGCGCAATACACAAGAGAAATGTCTCTTCCTTTACTCTCGTTCTTTTATACGAGGGTTACTCTCGTAACCAAGTAGGATGGATGAACGACACAACTAGCGAGAGATCAGGCGCAGGACCGACTTTTTACTTGCCCTTCCGACGAATGGATCATCTCTCGTGTGAGATCAATTAGGTGATCAGCCTGCATTGCCTAACCTAACCTAACCTAACCATACTTTAAAACAATATTTTTTCGTGTTCCAATGCGGGGATCGAACCCACGACCTCTGGAGTCGAGAGCCAAGATCTTTAGATGTTTTACCAGTGGACCTCGGCGGCGTCCTATTCGCAAGTATAAACTAGCTATATACTGGATATGACGCAATTATATACTAGATATAAATTCGCAAAACCTTCAGAATATTGACCGCTAAGCTTCTGTATGAAGACACTCAATGATGATGATCATGCAAAAGGAAAACAATGAGGGTACAGTTTTTACTTTCAATTTGATCTATCAACGTTTGTAAGAATCTGATCCCATATTTATCAAGCTTTGAAATGTTTTTGGGTCTGGTCGTTATTAAATATTCAAACGTCTGCGGCTTGTTTTGGGGCTACCCTTATTTCTTATTTATGTATCCCAATCAATCTTTTAAAGGTTTGTTTGAAAGTCGAAAATATTCAACTTATGGCAGGGTTCAAACGAAAGGAAGTTGCCATGAAAAATCTTTGATAAAGATTTGGTAACTTTGACGTTTTTGCTAGGCTGATGGATTGAAGAATGAATTGAATCCCTCAGCTTATATCATCTTGTTATTTTTAGAAAAATATTTTTCTGCTTAGAAATTAGAATATATAGCAGCTTAATTATTATTATTTCCGACATCCTACTACTATTATAAATGTAAAAGTTAGAGAGGATAGATGGAATGTTTGATACGCAAAAAGTACTGAACGGATTTTGATGAATTTTACAGTAATGTAATGACCTATCTCATTCGTTTGGAAACTACGATGCCACGGACACACACACACACATTTACTTGGTCGGATTATAATTTAACGTCTCACACATTAATTGTCAACCATCAGTGTGGCACCGTTTTTAAGTAAATTTGATAGATTGTTTTTCAAGTCTATGACGAGGTGACGCAATTGTTTTTTTCAATTTGATCCAAAGGTTGCGAACCCGTAAATGTTTGTTTACATTTTTTTTATTCTGTCTCGTGAACACGATTTTAGTAGAATGATTTTGATGATGAACTATTGTATTATATGTATTGTGACTGACTTTCAAGCTGAAATATTATGACTATGGTAATAAAAATAGAACTTTAAACGATATTGAGCATTCTGCAATATTACAAAAAAATATACGAAGTCATATATTATGATCTGAGTAAACAAATACAGAAGAGTAACTTTAAACAAAATTGTAGATTAACTCCTTTACTAATAAAAATATTCACACAACTGACAACTGATTAGCTATTAAATGTTTCTGTCTTTGCCTGATAAAAATTCACTTGATAGACCAAGATAGCAACATCGAATAGCTTATCCGTTGTGTGAATATTTTTATTAATAAAGGGAATTATCTGATAAACGTGCTTTGTTTTTGATTCAGAAGGTCATTCGGTCAACATTCAAATCGATATGTTAGCTACGATGCCTCAGACGTACCGTAAAACTAAGGGCATAAATAATAATTTATTTATCATTTGTCAGAAGTTTAAAAAATTCCTCCTAACATTCGGTTGTTGTATGCGATTAGGTAATCCTATTCGTTTTTGGGATTTACAAAAAAATAAAGGCTTCTCTAGCGAAATTATATAATAGCCTGGAATAATAAATTTGTTTAATTTCAACATTATGGGTATGACATAACTACTATTACTCAAACATTCAGCTACAAAATAATTCTGATAAAATTTCAACTTCAATTACAATTATTAATTTGAAATTAAAGAAGTCTGTACCTAATATTGGGTTCGCAATTATTAAGCTGCTGTAAAACCGCGTTGCTCAAGTTTTTTTGGGAATCGTCGTTTGTCATACATCCAAAATCGAAATTTGCCATGAAACATTAACAAATCGAAAGTTCTAGTGTCTCTTCAGTACTCATATAACTACTGTTGCACCGTAGCTCCGAAGTCAATGTGGACATTTGCACGCAAATATTCGCTAGTAATATTTACAGGCAAATATTTTTTTACATTTTATAAACTCTATGCTTATTATATGTACAATAATGAATCTTTAACGTTCTAGAAACGGGCTGTAAAGGTGAAATTAAACACTTTATTTATTTATTCAATTAAAGTTATTTTTAAAGGTGTTGCACTTAGAATATTAATATCGAAGACACTTTTTTACGAATGTTACTACTTTCTATCTAGTTTTTATTCAATATATTTGTGGCTATTTGTATAATAATAAACCTATATTTTATGTGTGGATATCATAAGTGCATTTTGTTTAACCTACTATATTCTCCAAATTTGTAAAATCTGTCCAAACATCAGTTTCATTCGATTTCATTTTGGGTTTCACTGTTGTTATTTCTTCAGGTTTTCCGGTTACGTTCTTATGTTGATAATGTTTTATCAGATCCAGTATCTCTAGCTGCATTTTTATTTTGTATTCTTCTTTAACTTTTTTCATCGCTTTGCCTATGTATTGACCGAATATGAATTCTTCACTGACTTCATGTGTTAATAAGTCCTTAGCAATTTCAACTATTACATCCTTAACAAACGTTACAGCTTTTGCTTTTGATGAATTTTCTGTTTTGGTGTTTCCTATTTTGGTGGCTTTGAGAACCTTTTCAATATTATATCGAGGACGTTGACCCACCGTGGCTGTTATTGGTTGTGGTAGAGGGCCCAATGATACAGATACTACTTCATCATCATCCATCTCTTCTTCTTGTAGTGGTGTCAGATAACCTGGTGGCTGAAAACGCTGCATTAAATGAAACGATCTTTTTTAAGTTATATTTCAGTAAATAGATTTTTAACCCCCGCCGCAAACGAGGGGTGTTATATTATATTGTATTTTAAGATTGCCGTGTCTATCTGTGTGTGTGTGTCTGTCTGTCTATGGCATCTTTGCTCGCAAATGTATGAACTAATTTTGATCTTTTCTTTTTGTTTGAAATATGACGTGATCGAGAGTGTCCTTATTCATGATCAGCGCGCTTTTTGCTTCACAATGACGGGGGCTGCTTAAAATGTTTGAATTTTTATGATATAGAAAACCCTGTGTGAGGATATGGATCTCTTGATTGCCTAACGCCCGAAATTAATAATCAATCTTAATCTCATTTTAGCTATCTGAGATCAAGATTTCAATACATTTCAACAATCCTATCAATTCCTCAACAACAACGTCAATTTACGTCAATTTTTGTTTAAGAATCTAAGATTGAATTTAATCTAAGATTTTAGATATCTGGGGTTTGTATACACAGGTGTGTGAATGCTGACACGTGCGAGAAGTAATTGTATGTGTGAGATATGTGTGTGGCTGGATTTAGTTATAAATGAATTTAATAAACAGTTGGCATATAGTATCTGAGTCTTTCACTCGTGTACTCCGCCTAGGCTCCCCTATATATAGATGTCTCAGACATTATAGTGGTGACCCCGACTGAGCTCCAACGCAGCCCGACTCAACTCCAACGCAGCTCAACGTGAACGCAAACTCTAACTCATATTCCAACTCCAGCGTCATGAACGAGCAGCAGCAGCAGCATCTCGCGGCCCTGATGAATGAAGAAAGTGATATGGCTACGATTTCTATTGCGAATAAAATACCAGTGTTTTGACAAGACAGCCCACGACTATACCAAGTAGAGGCGATTTTAGCACCGCAAAAGACGTCGGATGCAAGCAAGTATTTTATGGCCGTCGCGAAACTAAACAAAGATGCCATACAGCAAGTTGCCGATATTTTGGCAGACCCGCCGGAGAAGAACAAATTCGAAACTGAAAAGGCGCCTCCTACAAATCTATGAGGAGTCAGAGGCAAGGCAAGTCATGAAATTAATTTTGGAGATAAAACTAGGCGATCAAAAACCGAGTCAGCTATTGAGAAGAATGAAGGATTTGTTTTGAGGAAAAATTGAAGACGACACTATCGATGATGATGGTCCAAGCTGTGCTCACCGTAATATCCACGAGCAACCTAGAAGAATTGGCAGTTATAGCCGATAAAATAATAGACACTCACCAGCCCGTTCAGATCAGCGAAGTAGCCCGTAGCCCGAATAGCAGAGATCGCGAAGTTAAACCTGAAAATCATCGAAATGGAAGCACAAAGTCCTCCCAGTCAAGGCCACGCAGAACGCCGGAGAGGCCAGGTTGGCTGTGCCCGTACCACTGGAAGGATCGAGGACGAGCGTACATGTGCGTTCCACTCTGCAGTTGGAAGAACAAGAATGACCCCATTGTGAGGTCGGGAAACTAGTAGAACTGCAGGTGGCGGCAAGCGTCGCAGTTACAGATCACCGCCTAATTGTAAGTGCTAGAATATCCAATTTAAAATTTTTAGTAGCCTCAGGAGCTTGTATTTCTGTATTACCTGAAAATTTGATAAAAAATAGGTTAGATATACACGTAAATTCAAATTATTCTCTTTTTGCAGCGAATGGCTCTAAAATTATTCTAAAATATTTGCACGTCGAGATGAATCCGACAAAATATGAGTTTCATGTAACAATCTTTTTGTACCATATTTTTGCAAATAAAATATTTTTATCTTATCTTATCGTATCTTAAAAATGGAGACTTATGGTACTAAAATTACTTACCTTAGATTTAAAATTAAGGAGATATTTTAAATGAAATTAAAAATTAAAAATTTTGTTGTTCCAATGCGGGAATCGAACCCACGACCTGCGAGTCGAGAGCCAAGCTCTAACCATTAGACCACGCAAGCTGTTATGATATATTTAAGCCTATGTCATTTAAAGAGGCACCGAAGAGCATTGCATTTATCATTACGTTGACATACAGGGTCCGCCGGTCTTTTGTAAGCGTATGCCATTAGCGCCGCAGCGTTATAAAATTGCAAAGGAGGAATTTAATAACATGTTAGAAGCAGGTATATTGTAGGCCGTCCAAATCGGCTTGGGCGAGCCCTCTTCATTTAGTTCCCATAAAAGACGGTCAAGTACACCCTTGTGGTGATTATTGAGCTCTAAGTGCAATAACTAAACCTTACAGATATCCTATCCCTCGTGTACAGGATTTTACGTATTGGCTATCGGGATAAAGAATTTAAACAAACAAATAAAGAAGGCATATCATAATATTTTGATTAACCCTGAGGATATTTCTAAGACCGAAATAATTACTCCTTTCGGGTTATATAAATTCGAGCGCCTGACATTTGGCTTAAAAAACGCGGTACAAACATTTCAGTGTTTCATGACTAATATTGTATTATCAGGTTTCGACTTTTTATACTGTTACTGTGTTAATGATATTTTAATAGAGTCCTCTAGTGATGAGGAGCACGATAAACACTAAGAGCAAGTATTTAATGGATATAAATTTAGATAAGTGTACTTTTATAGCTACGAGTATAGAATTTTTGGGCTACGAAGTCACAACATCAGGTGTTCCGTCATTATAAATGAAAATACAAGCGATTATCGACTACCCTAAACCGTAAAATATTAGTGAGTTAAGGAAATTTTTAGGCATGGAAAATTTTTACAGTAGTCATTTACCTTGAGTGATAGATTATTTAGACATTTTAAATAAGTATATTCATAAAGCTAAGAATAATGATACATTGGACACCGGATGCTGTTACAGCATTCTTGGAGTGTAAGAACGGGCTCATGAACGCAGCTACGTTATCATTTCCTGCAACAACGTGCCACTTGAACTTCTTGCAGACGCGTCAAATAATTGTGTAGGAGAGTGTTGCAACAATATGTCGATGGCAAATGGAATCCGTAGGTTATTTTTCTAGAAAGTTATGCAAACACGATAAAATTATAGCAATTATGACAGCGAGTTACTTGCTATATTTGTAGGTGTGGAACATTTCAGATATTTATTTGAATGTCGTGACATAATAATTTTCAGTTACCACAGACCCTTGACTTTTGCATTTTCAAAGCTGTGTAAGAATAATAAAAAAGAGTGTCCGAGACGAGTTAGGCAATTAAGTTTTATAAGTGAATTTACTACGGAGATACGGCATGTGAGTGGGCAAGGTAATATTCTAGCGGATGCGTTATCTCGTATATCGAGTGCAATAGATTATAAAAAATTAGCCTTGGAATAAATTAAGAATGTAGAATTTCAGAATATCATTAATAATCCCAAATTAGATTTTTTTTTTAAATTCCCAACTCCGATCAGTATATTTATTGCGAAATTTCAAGCAAAAATGCAAGGCATTATTTAACGGAATCTTTTAGGAAAACGCTATTTAGTAACATACATAGTCTTAGTCACCCGGGACTGCGTACATCGCGCCGGATGATTAGAGAAAAATATTTTTGACCAAATATGACAGGCTTATGGGCGAAAACTTGTGTGAATTGTCATAGGTCCAAAATAAGGGCGGGTCAATAAGTCCGTGACTTTTTGAAAATCTAACCTCCTTACTGAAAAAGCAACACTACTCCTGTCAACAGGCATCTGTCAGTTAACTCTTATCAAAATTTGAACTTGCTGCGTCAGTTAGTTTGTGTTTTACAGCTATCTTTATCAGACTATCCAGTAACTTAAGGAAACAATGGAAAAAAGTGAATTTCGTGTGCTTATTAAGCACTATTTTTTGCGAAAAAAAACCATTACCGAGACCAAGGCTAAGCTTGATAAATACTATGGGGACTCTGCACCATCGATTTCAATGGTAAAAAAGTGGTTTACTGAATTTCGTTGTGGCCGTACAAGCACTGAAGATGCCGAACGTCCTGGACGCCCAGTTGAGGTCTCTACACCCGAAACAATCGAAAAAATTCACGATATGGTGTTGGCCGACCGAAGATTGAAAGTGCAAGAGATTGTGGAAGCCATAGGCATCTCGCATGGCTCAGTGGTTTCAATTTTGAATGATCACTTGGGCATGAGAAAGCTTTCCGCAATATGGGTGATGCGTTTGCTCACAGTCGACCACAAACGCAATCGTGTAACAACTTCACAGGAAGGTTTGGCGTTGTTTAATCACAATATGGAGGAGTTTTTGCGCCGTTTTGTAACCGTGGACAAAACATGGATCCATCACAACACACCAGAGACCAAACAACAGTCAAAACAGTGGGTTTCTAAGGGTGAATCGGCGCCAAATAAGGCCAAGGTGGGTTTGTCAGCCAATAAAGTTATGGCGACTGTTTTTTGGGATGCACGTGGGATAATCCACATTGACTATCTTCAAAAGGGAAGAACAATTAATGGGGAATATTATGCCAACTTATTGGACCGCTTCAATGAGGATTTGAAAAAAAACCGACCTCATTTGGCCAATGAAAAAAAGTTCTTTTTCACCAAGACAATGCAAGGGTGCACACATGTGCAGTTGCCATGGCAAAAATCCATGAATTGGGCTATGAATTGCTCCCACATCCACCCTATTCTCCAGATTTGGCTCCGAGTGACTACTTCTTGTTCCCAAACCTGAAAAAATGGCTCGGTGGAAAAAGATTTGACTCCAATGATGAAGTCATCTCGCAAACAAAGGCCTATTTTGAGGACCTCGACAAATCATATTTTTTGGAAGGGATAAAAAAATTGGAGAAGCGTTGGACAAAGTGTATAGAGCTCAAGGGGGACTACGTTGAAAAATAAAATGATTTATTTATCAACAAATCTGTGTTTTATTCCAAAAGTCACGGACTTATTGACCCGCCCTCGTAACTAGGCATACGAATTCTAGCTATGGTAATTTTCCGCAGGCATAGATTCGACCACATACACGTTGACATAGTCGTACCGCTTTCGATTACAGTACATGATTATAGATATTGCTTAAGGATCACGAATCGAGGCACATGTTGGCCAAAAGCTTACCCTTTAAAAGATATTTCGGCTGATACGGTAGCAAATTTAATATATATGGAATGGATATGTAGATTTGGCTGCCCTGTTAAACTTACCTGTGACCAGGGCAGGCAATTTGAGAGTAAATTATTTTCTAGTCTAATAGTATACTTAGGTATACAAAAGATAAGGCAACTCCGTATCATCCACAAAGCAACGGTGCTGTGGAGCGGTGCCATAGAAGTTTGAAGGCATCTTTGATGACAAGGCTAAGTGGTAACAAAAATTGAAGTCGCGAACTACCTAGCGTGATGTTAGAGGACTTTGTGCAGCCATCAAAAGCGAAACAGGAGTAAGCGCTGCGCAAATGGTTTACGGTCGCTCACTACGATTGCCAGGCGAATTTTTTGTAGAAGGTCCAGAAAATCAAGACCCTGATTCAGTTATACAAAATATCACAGATAACATAAATCAAATCAAAACAAAATTTTTTTATTCAAAATTGGTATTTTTAAATACTCTTTTTGAACGTCGTTACTACGTGATGCCTACCACCGGTTCGGGAACTAACCCAGCGAGAAGAGCCGGCAAGAAACTCGTCTGGGGCCATCTTTTACCAAAAAGATGGAAAATTATTCTTTTAAAATCATTTATTACAATGTTTGCTTATGTCTATGTAACAAATAATAACATAAGATAAGGAGCCACCTTATTCCCAAGGTGTGCCGTCTTGAATGAAGTCATTAATTTTATAATACGCTTTGGCACACAAACAAATTTGGCGCCGATTCACCCTTAGAAACCCACTGTGGTTTCTAAGGGTGAATCGGCGCCAAATAAGGCCAAGGTGGGTTTGTCAGCCAATAAAGTTATGGCGACTGTTTTTTGGGATGAACGTGGGATAATCCACATTGACTATCTTCAAAAGGGAAGAACAATTAATGGGGAATATTATGCCAACTTATTGGACCGCTTCAATGAGGATTTGAAAAAAAACCGACCTCATTTGGCCAATGAAAAAAAAGTTCTTTTTCACCAAGACAATGCAAGGGTGCACACATGTGCAGTTGCCATGGCAAAAATCCATGAATTGGGCTATGAAATGCTCCCACATCCACCCTATTCTCCAGATTTGGCTCCGAGTGACTACTTCTTGTTCCCAAACCTGAAAAAATGGCTCGGTGGAAAAAGATTTGACTCCAATGATGAAGTCATCTCGCAAACAAAGGCCTATTTTGAGGACCTCGACAAATCATATTTTTGGAAGGGATAAATAAATTGGAGAAGCGTTGGACAAAGTGTATAGAGCTCAAGGGGGACTACGTTGAAAAATAAAATGATTTATTTATCAACAAATCTGTGTTTTATTCCAAAAGTCACGGACTTATTGACCCGCCCTCGTAACTAGGCATACGAATTCTAGCTATGGTAATTTTCCGCAGGCATAGATTCGACCACATACACGTTGACATAGTCGGACCGCTTTCGATTACAGTACATGATTATAGATATTGCTTAACGATCACGAATCGAGGCACATGTTGGCCAAAAGCTTACCCTTTAAAAGATATTTCGGCTGATACGGTAGCAAATTTAATATATATGGAATGGATATGTAGATTTGGCTGCCCTGTTAAACTTACATGTGACCAGGGCAGGCAATTTGAGAGTAAATTATTTTCTAGTCTAATAGTATACTTAGGTATACAAAAGATAAGGCAACTCCGTATCATCCACAAAGCAACGGTGCTGTGGAGCGGTGCCATAGAAGTTTGAAGGCATCTTTGATGACAAGGCTAAGTGGTAACAAAAATTGAAGCTATACAAAATATCACAGATAACATAAATCAAATCAAAACAAAATTTTTTTATTCAAAATTGGTATTTTTAAATACTCTTTTTGAACGTCGTTACTACGTGATGCCTACCACCGGTTCGGGAACTAACCCAGCGAGAAGAGCCGGCAAGAAACTCGTCTGGGGCCATCTTTTACCAAAAAGATGGAAAATTATTCTTTTAAAATCACAATTATTACAATGTTTGCTTATGTCTATGTAACAAATAATAACATAAGATAAGGAGCCACCTTATTCCCAAGGTGTGCCGTCTTGAATGAAGTCATTGATTTTATAATATGCTTTGGCACACAAACGTTCTTTAACTACTTTTTTAAACTTATTAATGGGAAGGTTTTGAACCTTTTCTGGGATTATATTGTATAAGCGTATACATTGGCCTTTAAAGGATTTACTAACTTTGCTTAGTCTGAACACTGGCATATCTAACTTGTTATTATTTCTAGTGTTTACAAAATGATTATCACATTAATTCTTATTGAAGTTGTTTAGATTCTTTCTTACGTATAACACATTTTCCAAAATGTATTGAGATGCGACGGTCAGAACTTTTATTTCTTTAAACTTTTCCCTTAGAGATTCAAAAGTCGACATCTTATAAATAGAACGTATAGCACGTTTCTGCAGCACAAATATTGTATTAATGTCCGCAGCGTTTCCCCACAAGAAGATGCCGTACGACATTATGCTATGAAAATAGCTAAAGTAAACTAATCGCGCGGTCTCTATGTCGGTAATTTCTCTAATTTTTTTAACAACGTATGCTGCAGAACTCAGCTTATCTGCCAATTTAGCAATATGTGGTCCCCACTGTAACTTACTATCTAATGTTATACCCAGAAAAACAGTGGTGTCTACTAATTTCATTTTCTCATTATTTAATAGTATATTGGTTTGTGCCTGCGTAACATTTGGCAAGCTGAACTTTAAACATTTTGTTTTATTAGAATTCAACAGTAAATTATTAGCATTAAACCAATGTACTATTTTTGAGAGAGCACTATTTACCTCGTCATTGTTAGATTGTCGTCGCTTCACATTAAAAATTAGTGAAGTATCATCAGCAAAAAGCACTATCTCATGCTTATCATTAACTAGATAAGGTAGATCATTTATATAGATGAGAAATAGAAAAGGGCCCAAAATAGACCCCTGTGGTACTCCTAGTTTAATTTTAGTACCATTAGACCTTTTGGAATTAACTTCTACAGTCTGTGTTCTATTTATTAGATAAGAGCTTAGAAGCTTTAGAGCCGTGCCCCTTACACCATAATGGTATAATTTCCTGAACAGCGTATCATGCTTCACACAGTCAAATGCTTTGTGTCAAAGTCAAAGTCTGTGATAAATCACAGAATATACCAAGTGCATCCTGTGACCTCTCCCAAGCTTCAAATATACTGCACAGAAGACTAATGCCTGCATCTGTTGTGGACCGACCTTTAGTAAAACCAAACTGATTACTATGTAACTTATTATTCGAGTTGAAGTGAAAAATTAATTGATTTAGAATAATTTTCTCAAAAATTTTACTTAAAGTCGGTAATATGGATATTGGTCTATAGTTAGCTGGGTCTGCTTTATTCCCAGCTTTAAAGAGAGGCATCACCTTGCTGTGCTTCATCAAGTCAGGGAACACGCCACTTTTAATACAATTATTAAAAACTAATGCTAGGTGAGGGGTAATGATGTCAATTACTGGGTTTATAACTTTTGTGGACATACCCCAGAGATCAGTTGTACTTTTAATATTAAGTAATTTAAATGCCTTGATAATGTCTCTAGAGTCTATTTCATTGAAAATAAAATTTACATCACATTCCCTCACATTATCTCTAAGTAATTTTTCGGCAACTGTAGGTGATGAATTTAAGTTTTTTGTAGTTGAGATCGGAATGTCTGCAAAAAACTTCTCAAATACTGTCGCAACTTCAATAAGACAATATAATTGATTTCTTAGGTTTACGCGAATATTGTTCATTGTTTTAAACACTTACGGATTGTGTCGCGGTGCACTTTTCTTTTTCCCGACGTTTCGACTACTTTCCAGCAGCCGTGGTCACGGGAGGACTGAGGTGTCAATTGTCCTATTTGTTGAAGTTATTCAAACTACCCGAAGATTCTTCAATTATTATTTGTGTTCCGATCCACGCAAAACATACTAACAGTATCTTGAAGCCGCGGTGATTTTAAATTACATTTTATTTTGTTAATTATTGGATCCCAACTAGATGGCAGTACCCAGCCATCTTCTCGGTTAAAATTAGGGTACTTTTTAATTTCTATAGCCTCGCGTATCATTCTTGGGCGATAACGGTGTTCCTTTGCCAGTACTTGTGGCTTATCAAATCTTACGTAATGGCGAGGTTGATCCAGTGTGTGTTCGCAAATTGCAGATTTATTGTTGCGACGGTGTTTAACATCTGCGATGTGTTCCTTTACGCGGGTGTTGATGGATCTTTTAGTTTGCCCTATATAGGAGAGACCGCAGTCACAGTCGAGCTTGTAGACTCCTGCATCTTGAAGGGAAACTAAAAGATCCATCAACACCCGCGTAAAGGAACACATCGCAGATGTTAAACACCGTCGCAACAATAAATCTGCAATTTGCGAACACACACTGGATCAACCTCGCCATTACATAAGATTTGATAAGCCACAAGTACTGGCAAAGGAACACCGTTATCGCCCAAGAATGATACGCGAGGCTATAGAAATTAAAAAGTACCCTAATTTTAACCGAGAAGATGGCTGGGTACTGCCATCTAGTTGGGATCCAATAATTAACAAAATAAAATGTAATTTAAAATCACCGCGGCTTCAAGATACTGTTAGTATGTTTTGCGTGGATCGGAACACAAATAATAATTGAAGAATCTTCGGGTAGTTTGAATAACTTCAACAAATAGGACAATTGAAACCTCAGTCCTCCCGTGACCACGGCTGCTGGAAAGTAGCCGAAACGTCGGGAAAAAGAAAAGTGCACCGCGACACAATCCGTAAGTGTTTAAAACAAAGACAATATAAGCCAATTAATATAAAATATCACAGTGCTAAAGCATTTTTTGTACATTCAGACCTTAAATATTGTACACATCTATTTTTAAGAATCGTTAGAAATAAAGCATCATTAGTTTGTCGTTATGAAGGTCTGTATAAAGTAATAGAGAAATCAGAAAAAATATTTAAAATTTAATTAGAGGATAGAGTAATTTCGGTAGCAATAGATATATTAAAACCAGCATATTTTTAAGAACGAAATCTTACAGAAAAAAATACTAATGTCTCAGAAATTATAGATACGTTATTAATTTCGGGCGTAAGTCAAAAATAGTTTTCGCTTTATACCTACAAATATAAGGCAATATTTTTAAAACTAAAACTCTTTTTACCAGAAGGTCATAAATTGTGAGGAGTAAACTTTTAACAATAGATAATATATACCTTCTTCCTCATTTCTCTGCCTGGCAATGTTCTCCTAGTATCTCGCGGGAGCATGTGCCGCTTGGAGTGGTAGTGTGGGTCCCGACGCCTCTCTTGCATGACCTGCCAGGACCCCTGCATGCATAATACGCATTTGCGTAGATGGAAAACTTATTATAAACTTGGAAGACATTCTGGATTTATTACATATCTTTTCACACTTATCATAAATGTGATGTTTGTGTGTATTTTTGACTGTCACGCTTAAACCGGAAAACAAATAATTAAATTTTGTATGGTAGTAAATAGGGCCATAAGTGGTTGCATTTCTTGCGAAAAATATACGGTTCTTTCGTGAGAGACAGATGGTAGTCAAATATAATTAATTCTAGTCAAACTTGTACATACCGACTACATATTTAATTTACTTATACAAGGTTTTCACTGTATATTATTTAAAAAGTCTTGGTCTTATTTAAAATCTCCGTCGAATATACGAATATTCGCAAGACGATAAACAAAATTGAAGTTTGTGTTGCTGCTAAAAGAACAGAGTAGCGGGTATAGCTCAAATAAAACTTTTAAAAAGATACCGCAGGAATTAAAAACATGAGTTTTAACTTACAACAACAGCCAGGAATAAAAACAGCCCGGTCAAACTTCGTCTGTCCATTCGCAGCTGTTTTCAATTACCAACTGTTTCCAACTTGCCGCGGCCAAGAATAATGCTTGTTGATTCTACACACCACTGCGAAAGGAAACAAAAACTTTTGTATCCCCTATGGTGTAGATGTTACGTTTGAAAAAATGTCCGAAAGAAGCTATTTCTACCGACGACGAACTTTGAGCAGAAGGTCAATTCTGCTAATCGCGAATCCTGTCACAGTACAATTATAATCCAGTCCCGATATGTTAAAACTTCAAAATGGTATTTTCATTTACGTTCCGCTTTGATTGCTCCAAACTCCAAACTCGCAGACACGCAGGTTTTATCACCATGTTTTTTTATCGTTTGAACGTCCGTATTATGTACTTGACAAAAGTCTCGTTGGTACGCGTCACAGCTCAAGTTCGAACCCGCACCCTTTGAGTGCAGCTCAAGCGGTTTACCACTAGACCACGCATACTCTGTTCGTTAAATTATAACATACTGAAATTAATTGTGAAGAAATCCACTTACTGAAAGCGATATCCTTCATGACGCAAAAGTGTGGCCAGTAAAATGCTATCTCTCGGAAGTCATGCGGCGCGGTAGTGCTTGTAAATATTGGTTTCCTGTGTAGTTGTTTGTCTGAGATCTGAGATGGCCAGCAATCACCATTAAGCCGATTACAACCTAGAGTCTAGACCTACACTATAAGACCTAGGTCTCTTGAAACAAGAGATACAAAGGAAATGGTTTTTATTTCTTATAGAAATTCTATTCTATTTAATATCAAGTCATTTTTGCTGGTTATTATTTTTCTTCATGTTATAGATAGATATGTTTTATCACTATATATACATTAATATTATAAGGAGGAAAGATTTTGGAACGAAGTTCCTTATCGCGCGTTGCGAAAGGGGGCTAGACGGAAAAAATTAAGACCAAAAGTTGTGACGACACTTTTTGCTATAGTTGTGGGCCGTGCGGCGTGGAATAAATTACAAATTCCCTCTAATTTTTTACCACAAGCCAATTATTACTAAAATTGAGCCTACTGATTAAGTTTATATTACATTATATTTGTTAATAATAAAAAAAAATTATTATAACTTAAAACATATAAAATTTTATTACAATTCCTTCACTAATTAATCGAAAGGAACTTCGTTCCATCCGGGTGTCCCTTGACACCTCTCAAGTTTTTTATTGTTTGTCTGTTTGCTTTGAAAAGGCTCCGAAACTACTGCACCTATTTTGATGAAATTTGGCATAGATATAGAGGGAACACGTCGAAGAACCTCTACTCTAATTTTTATCCCTAAAAATGTACGGTTATCGCGGGATTTTCTTTTCCGCGTAAGATGTCGCGGGAAACATCTAGTAATATTATATGACACGGTGTTTATCAAGTGGTGCTTGTGTTAGCCCTTAACGATAGTCGTGGAAAAAACTTACGTGTCGATAGTCTTGGGTCCAGGGACATATCATAATGTCTCAAAAAAGCAATGCGAGTAATTTTTAATGTTTTTTAATAAATACGGCGATAAACAAAAAAGTAACGTATCCATAGTCGTGGGTCAATTGGACCCGCCCAAAATCTATAACACAAACGTCAAAGTCGTCAAAAACGTCAAGACAATAAACGTCCTTGTCACAGAAAGAGCCTTAGCAACTTTCAGGAAGGTACTGTGTGCTGAGTGCTAGCTTCATCACTACTCGCCGTGAAGAAGTTTACTTCAATGTGTATGGCATTGAAACAACGCCCCTAGTGGCAAACAATGGTAATCAATTCGATACCATACAAATTGTAGTTAACCTCTTCACGGCGAGTAGTGACCAGAACTTGCACACAGCACACTGAGAGGTGTACTACGACGCTAACTGCGAACTTTACAGCGCTTCAAAGATTCGAAGTTGGTCCAGTGGACCCACAACTACAGTTAAGGGTTGTATAAATAAAAGCATTGTCTTCACAGTATCTTCCCACGGTAAAACCAAAGTAACTAATTTATGTATCGTGTTGAAACATAACGAGGAATGATACAATAAATAATTTTCTTAGATATAAAAATGGGTTGTAATTCCAGTGTCTCGCTAAAACAGGAGAACGACTGGATCGATTTGGCTAATTCTGGTCTCGAAATAAATAATTGTTCAGGGAAGGTTTAGACGGTGAGAGATATTCAAAAAATTAGCGGGGAAAATACTAAAATTTGAATTTTCCCATACTAACTCTTAGTTATTTATTTATTCCAGTTCATAGTTAGACAGAATAACGTGTGTCGGGTCAGCTACTACTTAAATATTATTTTCTTACTCATCCAATCCTTTTATGTAGAAATGTTTGCTAATTGTTTCGGTTTTTTATCCACATGGTTATGTCGTGAGGAATTAAAATTTTATCCTGAGTAAGTGTAGCCATGCAAATCGTCCAATCGGCAATCGGACGCTACGTAAGCTAATATCTATTGCACTATAGAACAACGATACATTATTTTTATTGCACTTACCGCCATCTATTAAGTAATATTCATAAGAAAAGGCGATATGACGTGGAGTTGTGTACACACCTCGCTACTGTGGTGTAATAACTATTTAGTAATCTGTGCTGTTGTGTATGGTTACTGTAAAGTGTAATGGGTATTAAAAATATACCTAATATACCTAAATAAAATATACCTACCTAAAATACGTCATTTATGCTGCGTCATGGAGACGTTATATTATATTATATATGTAGCTACAAATGCTGTGTTATTTATAACAGAATAAAAAAATATATAAGTGTAGCTTCCATATTATAAGAAACGTGATTTAAGCCGTTTTGTTGGCCGGTTTTTAATAGCGTCACTGATGACACTACAAATAGCTCGCTATATCTACAATACAGTGAATTCACAATAGTACATTGACGACCAAACGTTTCTATCAGTTTCGATGCTTCCACACACAGAAGTTGCAAATCCTGGTCCGGAAAGTACTGCCGAAAGCATTTCTCACAACTTTTCGAGTAAATAAAAGGACAGCTGTGTTCGCACTTTAGATTTATTTCTACTGTATTGTTTTGGGATCCTGCAGCGGAATACTGATATTTATAGTACTAACGTATCCCACGGCTCCGACCGCGTAAATATGGTATCCCAGGGGAACACTGTACGTTTTCGGGACAAAAAGCAGCCTATGCGTTTATCCAGAGATACTACCATATTTTTGCGTGAGTAACAAACGTCCATCCATACATCCTCACAAACTTTCACATTTAAATAATACTAAGTAGGAAGTAGGATTAGAATTTCTAAATATGAAGTTATAATAAATTCCACCTATTTTATTTTAATCTCCCTACCAAGATAAGTCTCCGGTACAATCGAGAGGAAATTTAAATAATCAATTAAAACAAACTCGAACATCTGTTTAAAATGTTAAACGTGCTAATGGAATATTTTGAACGCATCAAACTTTTAAGTGGCGTCGTTTGTATTCCAGGACTTACCAGCCATTCTAGTTCCTGATAAGGGGTTGCCAGATCTAAAAAAATTTAATACACTCCTTCTTGTCTGATAGGTGGTTGCCAAAAATGTTTTATTCAGAACTTTTGTCTCATAGGGGATTGTAAATCTATAAACTCTTATAAACATTTGTAGGTCATGTAGGGGGTTGCCAGATCCAACAATTTTATAAGTTGTTGTAGTACTTATAGAGGGTTACCAGATCAAAAATCTTATATTCCGCTCTTGTAGTTCATATAGGGGGTTGCCAGATCCAACAATTTTATAAGTTGTTGTAGTACTTATAGAGGGTTACCAGATCCAAAAATCTTATATTCCGCTCTTGTAGTTCATATAGGGGGTTGCCAGATCCAACAATTTTATAAGTTGTTGTAGTACTTATAGAGGGTTACCAGATCCAAAAATCTTATATTCCGCTCTTGTAGTTCATATAGGGGGTTGCCAGATCCAACAATTTTATAAGTTGTTGTAGTTCTTATAGAGGGTTACCAGATCCAAAAATCTTATATTCCGATCTTGTAGTTCATATAGGGGGTTGCCAGATCCAACAATCTTATGTTCAGCTCTTGTAGTTCTTATAGGGTGTTGCCAGTATATAATAATAATAATCATCATTTATTTCTCACCTTCATAAAGTAGAAAAAACTGTATTATATGTACATAAAATTTGCATTTTATATTTACTACAAGTAAACTACGTACTTTCAAGAAGTCTTGAACATTTTAAAATTATTTTACATGCGCTTTAAGTTTTGGTTCATCTACAAAAATGCGATTAAGAAATAAGTCGCTTCGCCGTCTTCGAGAGCTTATGCAAGCAATATTCGACCTAAATAACGCTGTAACCGCCAACAGCTGGTATCAAATTCCAGTCCTAACTAACTAACTTAATAAAATCAGAGCAGTTATTCCGTTTTGTTCAAAAAACGCAATTTGTTGGGACCCTGAGGGGTGTATAAAAAATATGAAAGTTTCGGTGACCCAGAAACATCACCAGCTTAACGTGACCCGCTAGTCTAATACGTGTGTCAAATTCTCGTGTAATCAGAAAAAATATCATTCGGATTAATATGAATGTTACAAATTTCTCGTCTAAATAATGTCACTCAAAAGCTTTTTAAATTCAACAGGCTTGTACATACATTAACAGACTCGCATCTGTTTTATATTTAATTAGGTTTTACTATGGAAGAGCTATGTTCGAAGGCTGACTTGGCCGGAGAACTGCGGAAACACAGAAGATCGGCATGAAAGAACGCTGTTTTTAGTCGTTATCGACTTATTAATACTCAGCCTCCCAACACAATTGACAAAGACGGGACGCGACACAAGATGCGAGAATAATAGAATAAAGTTGAGAGAAAGCTTTGATGATGGCCCGCCGTAGATTTATATCTCGCGTCGTGTTGCGTCGACGGCAATAGGCTAGACGACAATTTTTTTTATTGCATGAATGAATAGTATTCTTAAATATGAGTAACTTCTCAGAAGAAACAGTATATCAAAAGTCAATATTTTCAAAGGTACAGCAATTTGTATACAAAATTTCGCAAGTCTCGTGAAAACGCTCCATACTAATGTCGTACCTAGCTGTGACGTCACGCCTAGGTTAAAGTGTATGAAGTATACGGTCGCAGGAACATATTTGTAAATATCTCCGATATTTGTGCGTTTAAGTTCATACTTACCATAATGAATGTTTTTGTATATGATGTGAGTAAACTAATGATATAAGTTTTGTTTACTAATTTAGCAAAAAATAATTAAAACTTTTTTGTACTTTTTAGATGTATCTAATTAATAAACTACACATAAAATATTATATTTTTTTACATTTACCAAGTAGTAATGCCTCATTATTTCTAAGTATATTAATGAAACTAAATATTTTAGATGTAGTCGTCATCCCTATTGTGTTAATGTAGGTACAGATGTCGTTAGCCGGCGGTAATCACTTACCACAAGGTGGTCCGACAGCTTATTTGCCAATCTCATTCCTTAAAAAAGACCCTTATTTACCCCATGTCTCATAAATCGCTATAAACTTGGCAAATGAAACAATATCTTAATGGTGTGTCGCGGCCCATACTTTATTTTGTGTAATTCCGCGCTGCAGTGCACCACTTCGCAGCTATTTATCGCTTTATTTGTTTGTGGAGTCGCGTGTAATATAGTGCGTAAAAGAACGAAGAGGCCTTAATATATATTATAATAACAATAATTAGAGTAGTTAATGAGGGTTTTTAACCGTCGTCCGACGACCGTCGGGCTACCAAGCGCCGCCTGGTGACAGAAAAGGAACCGAAAATTCTTATTGACCGTTTTTGATACCACTTACGCCACCAGATGACGCTTTGTGGGCGGTGCGTCTACCCCCTAGCGGCAGTAAAAATATCAAACACCCTCATTGAATCAGGCTGTTATTTATATTTCAATATTATTTCTAGCAATATTCCGCGAAAAAATACACATAACCTGCTAGATGTAATATAAAATAAATTTCTCTCTGAGTACTTCCATTATAGAACACTTAAATTGCATGTAAGAGGGTGCAGATTCGATTCCGGGTAGCGACATGTAGCAATCAGTCTCAAACGGCGAGGCGAAGGAAAACGTCATGAGGATACTTTGTTTAAAGTGCCTTACTCACCGTCCAGCCTGAAAATCCAGCGCCAGCACTACAGGCTGTCATTATTGTCAGAAGTTTCAAACATTTTTATTTTACCTACAAGTCTGCGCGGCATTGGATTTACAGGCTGGACCGTGAGTAATGCACTTAAGAGAGACAGCAGTCTTCGAAGGTGCGTTATGCATTCAAATCCGTAGTAGACTAGCGGGGTACAGCCTATACCTCTTAAGGAGGTAGCAATGAGGGGGTGGAGTTATCAAATCTTACAATTTGGCACTAGTATTTCCCGTAGGTATCGTGTCGCTTTGCCTGAAAATATAAATAAGTCAGATTAGATGGGCTAAAGCAGTATACTTTTTAAGTAAAACGTTTAGCGGCGTTGAGAGTGAAATTTCATGGTCACGTCACGATTTTGGTTATAACGCCATCTGTCGGAAGCTACTTACACTTCTTACATAGCATTAACTTTCTAAAGTACGGCTCAATACACATATGGCGCTATCTGACAATAAATTAAAATTTATAAACGTCTAAATATCAATAATCTAGAAATAATTTGTATTTTAATCAAAAATCAATATTCATTATTAAATGCAAATAATAATATACAATAGAATAAACATATAATATACATCACATCATTCTAATCCCATGGTAAGTTAAGTTTTGTATCGCCGTGACAACGGATATACAATTAACAATTCTATACTATAATATATTATTACACACACTCTCACAACACACACACAAAATACACAAACAAATAGCTTATCACGTAGGTATTATCTCTTTCGACGACGTGATGCGCGCTTCGTTGGGGAGTCTCCCCCGGAACCTTCGGTAAACTACACCCGACGGTCAGAACGCCTTCACCTCGACAGACAAATGTGGTGTCGGCACTCTTACCACAAAGGATCTGAAGTTCACCTTGTGGTGAGACTGCAGACGCTCAACCCTCAAAGTGTAGGTGGTCTTCTCCCGGATGTAGCTTACGACGTCGTCGACCTCCATGGACCAGTGCAGGCGGGATACGTACAGCTGTGTTGCGGGTATCTCACACCATAAGCGCAGCTCGGTTACATAGGGTGCGGTGCAACGATGGTTGCGGATGGCGGGCTTCCTCTTCTTTTTTCTCTCCACCAGAATAAAGCCCTTCTCATCGCACCTCCTGCTCTAGTCCTCGACAGGTCGAGGAGATTCAGCCTTGCAGCTTTTCTTGGCCTTGGGACTCTCCTTAGCCTTGCAGCTCTCCATCTCCCCCTTTGATGATGGTGCGGGGTAAGCAACACAGCATATTTTTTCTGCTAAGTCGATAGATTCTTCAGCTTCGGCTCGATCGCTAGCGACGAGGCTTCGGCGGTTGTTGATCCGTCCATTTCCGCTTGACCAACGACGAGTCAAACTGCGCTCCGCGACGCGTGTTTACGTAGGGAAACGGATGATCGGGTGACATACAAGAGTATTATTACTTTTTAATAAGACTATTAGTTAATTAATTACGAAAATGTCTTAATTTATTTAAAGGAAAATGATGCTAGTTTAAATATCTAGACTATAAGATCAAAAGATCTTTTGACTTAATGAAAGATAACAACGTTAGTAAAGAAATACATTTCGACGGCTTTATGTAATTTTATCATTATTTTGTTATAATATTTTCATTTGCCAGTCTATTCTAGACCAACTCAATATTAAAGTCAGACTATCGATAATCTGTTACAGAATAATTTTCACCTATTTCACAGATCTCTCGCCGACCTGACATCCTTGAAAAAATTAATAGTGATGGGTGAATTTAAAGGCAAGCTACGCAGAAGCCGATCACTTATCTGCAGGTATGACCAAATTACGTCGGTTATAGAGGAGTACCTGGATAACGGGTAACCGAGCTTTGATCAGAGTTCTGAAAAATAATTAAAAGAATCACAAAAATATTTATCTGAGCGAGATTTAACCCACCATATTCCTAATTTTGGAACAGAGCAAAAATTATAGATAGGCATACGCATATTAAATTTTCAATAGAGTCGAAATTATTGATATATGTATATTGTTGCACGACGAAAGAAAAAATATATTGTATAGCTTAGAAATGCTCAGTATCCCAGATATAAGACCTAGTTATATCGATTTTTCTCCCCCAAATTTCCCTGCATACTAAATTTCAAAGTAATACTTGTAGCCATTTTCGAGAAACCAATTTTATACAAGATTATCTCGTTTAAAGTATAAAATTTACAAGGGTGACTAAAGCCTCAGGAAAATAGATCGTCTACAATCTAAATGGCAATTAGTCAAAATATTTTTTACAGCAGCGACGTGTGCATACAACCCGATTCACACCGGCTTCAAGTTTAATTAAGATACAATAACTA
Source organism: Phengaris arion (assembly GCA_963565745.1). Classification (NCBI taxonomy): domain Eukaryota; kingdom Metazoa; phylum Arthropoda; class Insecta; order Lepidoptera; family Lycaenidae; genus Phengaris; species Phengaris arion. The sequence goes on from OY751443.1 coordinate 3,124,280, forward strand.
CAACGGTACAGTTTGAAGCTTCGTAACCTTCAACATTGACTTAAAGATCATGAATAGCTATTTAATGTATTTATTTACGGACACGACATTTTTGTCCGAGGTACTAAATTTCATGAGATAGGTATTAAAATAAGTTCTGCGACTGATCTTACATCTACAGGCTAGGGCTTCCCTTTGATGGAGAACCAGCCTTCGCTACTGATTTTATAATATTTTTAAGCGATTTTTAGATAAAGAAATACTCCCTTTCTTGTTACTCGTACAAACTAATGTTAGTTTGTTGGTTTCATTTGACGCAACATGCACCACGGAACAGCTAATTTATATCAAACTAGCAATAATTGCCTTCGGCTTCGCCCACGTGAAATTAAGATGTAAGGTAATGAACCTTACTTTCATTTTTATTTTACCCACCTAGGGGCTGAAATTTAGAAAACGCTGAAATAATTCATATTTTTTTTCGTATCGTTCAATTCATATGAAATATTATGAAAATATGTCCAAGGAATAAAAAGTTTCATACAAACTTTTATCCCGTATTTTACCCCCTTGAGGGTTGAATTCCAAAAAATTCTTCTTTAGTGGATTCTTTCGTCACATGACAAATACGTGTGCAAAATTTAAATTTTCTAGCCTTACGGGCTTGGCCTGTGTGTTGATACATCAGTCAATCAGCCTTGCCTTTTATATATATAGATTTGTTAACGCACCCCTTAATACATTTCTTATTCAAAATAAATGTTTTGCCTATTTGAAACCTTTCAGCAGTACGTACTACGTGTATTTACAGAATAGTTGCAACATAATATTATTTTGTAAAAATCTCGTCATACATTGATTATATTTTATGTTCAAATATTTTCAAATCACATCACAATGACATGATAAATCGCTCTCGACGCGAAAAATATAAGTGTGAAAAATCACATTTTAAGTATTCAATATATATTGGCAAATACGTGATATGATAATATATCACTTGGAACACGTCAATATATAGGGGTCAATTGACACCGAAACGAAACGATACGCGACATAGCGCTGCATTCTTTACATAGCCATTTAAAATTTAACTTTATTTATTACACAAGAAGATACACGTTTCATTGTAAGAGTTCGAATGTCAAGTTGCACCGCGCTGCACAGCGCTTGTGACTGAAGTTCAATTTTGAATAGCTATATTAAAGCGTCGCGTACCGTCGCGTATCGTCGCGGTGTGAACTGACCCTAAAGGTCTGTACGTACTCGGTGACTGTGAAGACACTTAGCAGAGGGACAGCCTTTTTACCGATAAGATTTGCGGCGTGTAATTTTGCTGTGTGCTCAGGAACTAATCTTGTCTTGCGTCGCTCCTATACTCCGAAGAATGTTTGTTACGGTGTGTCATTTTTGGACATATTATTTTCTATATTTAGTAAGAACTTCAAAACTGTACACTTGTGGTGACGATTTGAGTCCGCGATATCGAATAAGCAAATACTAGGCCAACGATTTGTCATAAAATTGTACTTGACGCTTTTATCTTACTTACTTATTAATTTCGGCTCTATTCTGTCAGGCCCATAGGTAGTTTTGGTAGGTGTATAATTTTTGATTTGTTTTTTGAACAAATTTTCGGAATGTGGCGGGTTCGAATCCCGGTCAGATTAATATTTTTGTGATTCTTTTTATATTTTTAAAATTTATCAGAACTCCGTGCAAAGCTTTATCCAGGTATCCAGGTTATCCAGGTACTTATCTTAATACTACACCTCGTCGCGTAGTGCGCACTGAAATTAAACCGTATGTTAAACTATTTTGACGAAGCATTGTGCGGGCTCAGTTGGTATGGGTACACAGTAAATTATGTACTCCGCATGCGAATTCTTAACATCTATAGTTCTTTCAACAGTTCTGAATGGCATTTGTTAGTTAGCCTGTACACTGCATACGAACAAATCGTATTTCAATGGTTCCGTACCCACGGGGTAAAAACGGGACCCTATTACTGAGACTTCGCTGTCAGTCTGTCACAGGCTGTATCTCCTTAACCGCGATGGCTATGGAGATTAAATTTTCACAGAAGGTATATTTCGGTTGCCGCTATGAAAACAAATACTAAAAACAGAATAAAACAAAATATTTGAGTGGGGCTCTCATTAAACAAACTTGAATTTTTTGTCGTTATGTACGGAACCCTTCGTTCACGAACCCGTTGTACGGAATCCCATTCGCACTTGGCCTGTTTTTATAACTATTTTTGTGACTGTACGCACGCATATAGTACGATTTTTATTTTTATTTTTATCAACAAGAATAGGTGGGAGGGGGTTATAATAGCTCCCCACACCGATGTCGGTGACGGTGGCCGATTTCATTGAAACCAGGCCAGCTACGCAGGAGTGCTATCAGCTACTATATTTTATAGTGCCCAAGTGTGTGCGCAGTACACAAGAGCACTCTCTCCTCCTTTACTCTCATAACCCAGTGGGACGGATAACCGACACGACTGGCGAGAGATCAGGCGCAGGTCCAACTTTGTACATGCCCATCCAATGCCAGACAATGGTGATCAGCTTGCATCGTCCTAACCAGACTTGAAAACAACATTTTTTGTTGTTCCAACGCGGGAATCAAACTCACGACTAAATCGAGAGCCAAGCTCTAACCCACTGGACCACGGAGGGTCCGGGGTGGAGGGATAACCCCTCCAGAATACAGCCAAAACAGTATAACTGTCATTTGTCAAGCTACACGGTATATTACTGAATACTGTGTTATGCGTTTTTTTGCCCTTGCGCTATCCAAAACATTTAACTAAAATTGAAGTACGAATTAATACGCTCACTGTGCGGCGTGCGCCGCAGCTATAGCGCGGTTTAATCAACGGCTCGCCTTATTAAACAGTCAGTTAACGGTAACCAGAGTATAACGCGGGTTTACGCGCGCACTTAAAGACGCCTCATGTGTGCTACAAGAGGTTATCACACTAAGAACGGAATTCGCAAGATATAACAACATTATGTTATTTCTTGTTTAAGTATAATCGTAATAAAAAAAAATTTACCGTAACATTAAAAGTAGCAGAGATATTTTTAAATTGAAATTGGTAAAAACGTTGCGATAACTTTCTCTGGTTATAGTTACACACACGTTAACATGCAAAGCAAATATGCATTATAATATATTTAAAATATTTATATATCAGTGTAATATATACACATATTTATATAATTGTTTTGTGTTTTTTTAACATTATATTGTCCTTTACGTCAATCACTATTATGTCACTATATTTCTTATAATAAAAATTATGCTTGTATTTGCTTGCTAAATATAATTATTTTAACGTGCATAAATTGATTAAAACTAAAAATTATTAATTCTAAAAACATTAAAATTGGCTTTATAAGCCCTGGCTCTTTAGGCTCTAAGCATGATGAGTTTCTAGTGGCTGCAAACCGTCATAACTGTGACCTTATTGCACTCAATGAGACCTGGCGCACCCGGGTGAGGGAGGCCGCACTAACAGATACAATTAGTAGTCTAAGAGGGTACGACTGACGTAGGCGACTTTAACATTAATTATTTCAACACCAACACAAATTCCGTCAGTGTACAACCGAGGCTACACATTTTACTGCTGACAAGGAAACCCTGCTCGACCTAGTCTGCACTAACGCAGACCTGGATCGAGTCGTGGTTGACAACATACCCGACCTCAGTGGCCACGCGCTAAATAAATTACCTATAGAGCTTTAAAAGATATTGCGAGTAATGATTTGGAATATGTCATGGACACCATTGGCACTACTTTGAACAATTAACTAGTGTTAACGACATGGTGAATATTTTTAATAAGCGGACATTTGATTTATTGGCTCCCGTCAAAACTATTTATGTTAAGGATAGGCAGCACCCGTGGGTCACATACAAAATCAAACAAATGATGAAGTGTCGAGACGAGGCGCATAAGCGTGCACGTTCTACTTAAAACGAGTCGCATATTCGCTTTTATAAGGATCTTAAGCGCGAAGTGTCCTGCGCGCTTATTAGAGAAAAGTCAGCATATTTTAATACGTACATTAACGCTAATATTAAGTCACCACAACGGACTTTTCGCGCGCTTTCGACACAATTAATATACCATTACTACTGGCAAAATTAAAATTTTACGGTTTCGAAGCAGATGCTATCGCCTGGTTCTCGGACTACTTAAATAACCGGTCTCAAATAGTCGAGTTAAAAAAGGATAACGGGACGCTAATACGTTCCGACTCATGTAGGGTAACTAGAGGGGTTCCCCAATGATCCGTGTTTGGCCCCAGCCTCTTTGCACTGTACTGTGCTGATAACACCAAGTATATCCTGCATTGTAAATATCACATATACGCCGATGATATCCAGCTGTACATAAACTTTAAACTGTGTAATATTAAAGAGGCTGTAAGCAGGCTGAACGATGGCCTTGCGCGTATTGTGAGTGGTCTTATACAAACTCCCTTGTGCTCAACCGTAACAAATCAAAATATATGATATTAGGTACTAAATACCAGGTCCAAAAAGTAGCTGTCACACAGCCACTTATACGTATTAAGAACGATATAATTGAAAGAGTAACAGAAGCACGCAACTTAGGAGTGCTGACGGACGAGGGACTCAGATTTGAAAAACATGTTATTAAATATGTCATTCGGTGCTTCTACCGATTAAAGCTACTGTATAAGATAAGAAATATATAGGTAAATATACCATTGCTATCTATGAGCTTTTGCCATCTCATAGGTAGTTCATTGATATCCTTACTATAAAACCATTCGGACAGGAATGAATAAAATCTTTGAATTTGGACGCGCATTGGACTGCCCCATCGGAGTTGAATTTTTTCCCTACGAAGAAGTTATCCAAATTTGGAAAAAAAATGGTAATCTGTTGGAGCAAGGTCCGGGAAGTACGGTGGATGTCTTAGACATCCCAATTGAAGCTCCTCTAATTTGGTAGCCGTCTGTTGTGCAGTGTGTGGTCTAGCGTTGTCCTGAAGGAGCAGTGGCCTAGAGCGAATGACCAAGCTCAGTTGTTTAGTAGCTAGCTTTTCCATCATGATTAGCAGTTGCTGGCAATAGACATCTGCCGTAATTGTCTGGCCGGATTTAAGAAAGCTGTAGTGAACGACACCGGAACTAGTATACCAAACGCTCACAAGTAACTTTTATTGAGTCGATTTTCGCTTGGGGCAGGCTTTGGCTGGTTCGCCAGGGTTCAGCTATTGCGATGAGCGTTTCCGAATATCGTACAGGATCCACTTTTCATTACAGATAATGATTCGATTTAAAATCCCTTTATTATTGTGATGGTTGAGTAATATAAAATATCTCTTGCGTACCTACTCCTACTCATGGTACGTAATTTTATGTTTGAGTTGTTTTTCTGTCCTGTTTTTATGATTTTTGTATATCTTTGTTTTATGGAAAAGTATATTGTATTTCTGGGTCAACATAAACATAATTTTTGTAGGTATATTTTTTTACCCAAAGATCTTTCCCCATCTGACAACATCATATTTTCGTCGAAATATTTGACAAAACTCGCCGCTTCGTGCGATAGTGTGATAACTTTATCCGCGTTATATGTTTCACTCGGAGGGGAGATTAAACTTCCGTTCGGCGAGATTGAAGTGAGAAAAGTGAATTTGCATTTGAGTAAATATTCAACGGCCGGCCTAACACTGTTGTTGTGTGAATACACTACGTGAACGATGATTTTCATACGTGTGATAAGATGTCGAAACTAAGGATAATAATAATTAGTTTTTCATAACATGGGGAAGAGTGAATAAAGAAGTCAAAGAAGATCTTTACCTTTTACCTATTGGGCAAATTCTGGAAAAAAAAATTAAGTCCTAAATCACTTCTAAAGTAAAACCTTATTATTTTGGTCATTGAGTGTCGTTAAGTGTCAGTTCACACCGCGACAATACGCTACGCTACTCGCGTCTCGGTGTGAGCTGACCCTTAAGATTGAATACAATAATTATACTAGTGCATCGAAATGCATCCGATTTTACTATCGAGTCGAAGCGGCTCCATTACTATAAATGAGCATCAGTACACACATGATGTGAGGCCGAGACCGCTCGTGGTCACGAGCGCTAACCGCCATATTTTATTTTTAATGCACTTACATGTACATATTCCGGAAATGTAAAACATTTTTTCTGTGTTGAAATTCCAGTAAATTAGTATATTTTAGGATATGAAGCCTTAACAAAAAACACTGATGACCTCTGTGGCTCAGTGGTTGAGCGCATCAGTGCTTAAGCCAGAAGTCGCGGGATCAAATACCGGATCGCATAGAAAACCTTTTTGATCCTTTGGGGGGCAAAGGAACAAAAAGGTTTTCTATGTTCCTGGGTCATGGATGTGTAATATACATGTGTATAATAAAAATCTTAAATATTATGTGTATAGTATATATTATTAAATATATTTCCGTTGTCTGGTACCCGTAACACAAGTTCGTCGAGAACTTACCACGGTACCAGATTGACGAGGTGTGGAAGCGTCCATATTATTTAATGTTATAATAATATTTAAGCCTGCAAGTCTATTAAGTTAAAATATAAGTTACTTCCTAACAAACACAAATCGTTTGAAATATTTGTGCAAAACAAATGAAAAAACCTATTTAGTTAATAAGCTCAGCTCAAACCCCGGCCGTGTCTTAAGGCTGAGCTGAAAATGTTTAATGAAATTTAAAATTAAGTTGCTTATCTCCGAGCGTACCCTAACTTACGTAGGCTTAGAGTTAAGTTATTAGAAAACATCATCATCAGCGTCCTAATCTTAACTTGTATTACAAATATTGATGTCGTATGGTTCGGTAACGATTATTCGTTAAAAATAAAACTATATTTTACTATTAATTATATTATGTACGGTTTTTTCAACGAATTAACAAATATTAATATTATTCTTTCATTCTTATGTAACGACGAAGACGAAGTTATTTACGGAACTACTTTTATTTAATAGTTAATTTCAGATCATGGCTCCATAATTTTGGTAATATTATATAAAAACTCTTAAAACAATTAAAAGAAAGTACATGATGTTTTTTTTACTGTAGTATGTAAATTAATCTCGTTTCTCCATATAGCACTTTCAAGTTTAATAGCTATTTCTCTCAGGTATCTGTTGGAACTGTCCCGCTCTCTTCGCATCAAACGATACGAATTGATCGATCTTTTACGCAGTATAGCTGGGAAACTGTCGATATTAGCAGTTGCGAATATACGCAGTATAGCTGTGAAACAGTAGATGTTTGAAGTTGCGAACATACGCAGTATAGCTGCGAAACTATCGATGTTAGCAGTTGAGAACATACGCAGTATAGCTGCGAAACTATCGATGTTAGCAGTTGAGAACATACGCAGTATAGCTGTGAAACTGTAGATGTTAGCAGTTGCAAACATACGCAGTATAGCTGCGAAACTATCGATGTTAGTAGTTACAAACATACGCAGTATAGCTGCGAAACTGGAGATGTTAGTAGTTGCGAACATACGCAGCGTGGCTGCGAAACTGACGATGTTAGCAGTTGCGAACATACGCAGTATAGATGCGAAACTGTCAATTTTAGCAGTTGCGAACATTAATGAATATAAGATAATATAACAGAATATTGTTTTTTTTGCGATATCGCTTCAAAATCGCTGAATACCTACAGGATAGGGTTCCAATAAAATATTAACACGTATATTTCAATGTTTACGACGGGATAAAGTGCAGGATCGACACTTTATTGATGTTGTGCTCATGTTATTCTCTACAATGGCATCAGAGAACCTTTGAGTGTTGTTTTAATGAGTGGTTTGTTATGTGTGCATCAGTTATAACCACAGATATGATGTTCTTATGTTTGTAAAAAAGCATGGAGAAATTAATATTATTTATATTTTTGTTTATTTTTGTCTTATTTTCGCCTCCTATTAATAGTTAAGTTTATATGTATTAAGACTAATTTAATTCTTAAATATTTGATAAAAGATACTAAATGTTTGGACGTGGGAGAGCTATACTTCGTCACGAATGGGCCGGCTTGGTCGGACAAATACCACGGGCTCACAGACAACCGGCGTGAAATAATTCTCGCGATGTGTTTCGCCAAGTAGCTGAGGTTACCGGAGGCCCGGAGGTTACCGGAGGGTTGAGGATTTCAAGGACCAGGAGTGCACTACGCAGCACCAGAGGAGTTACAACTCTAACCATAACACGGTCTATTCATAAAAATGTATCCCTACCCACAACATAAGGGCGTAAGCAAAAGGTTGGCCACAGAAGGCTTAAGCAATAATTATGATGAATATAAGATATTCATACAAAAACATAAATTAGACTTGTTTATGAAAAATGATTTTTGGCCTGATGGCATAGCATACCGTCGTTTCATAGACTTTAGACATCAAAACAGCGCTACAAAGTAATCATATAAACAAAAAAAAAATGGCATTTAAAACAAAATGTATAAGCTTTAATTGTAAAAGTGTAGTTAGATCAATCGAGTATGTAAGAAGACTATGTAAAGAGGCAGATATAATTGCTCTTCAGGAGACAGGGCTCTTACCACATGACTTGCAATACCTAGGCACTAGAGACAGTAAATTCTCATTTACTGGTAAATCGGCGGTAGATACGTCGGTGAGTATACTACGCGGAAGACCATATGGCGGTGTAGCTATACTGTGGAAAAAGTCTACGTTCCCGTGTGTATCCGTTGTGACATGCAATAGTGTGCGACTAGCCGCAATTAAAATCGAACTTCAAGACAGATCGCTTCTAGTGTTCTCTGTGTACATGCCTACCGATACAAGTGACAACTTTCTGGAGATTACGCAGTGTTTGAGTGAAATCTATGCAATTGTTGAAAGTAATCATGTGAAATCGGTTTACGTACTAGGTGATTTCAATGCACATCCAGGTGAGTCATTTGCAACTCAACTTACAAACTTCTGTAGTAAGCAATCGTTATCTTGTGTGGATCTTGTGGGATCTGCTAGCTAGTGACATATACACTTTCGTTAGTGATGCTCACGGGTGTAGGCGTTGGCTAAACCATTGTCTCGTCACTAGTGCTGCGCGACAAACAATATGCAGTGTCAGTGTTAAAGGACATTTATTGGTCCGATAATTTGCCATTAATGTTAGAATGGAACCTGGACTTAATACAAGCGAAAGTTTCACATTCCCAATCGACAAATAACGTGTTTAATAGGATAGTCTGGGGCCAAAGGGACATTTCTCAAATAAATATTTATTCCAAGAAGTGTAATGAGAATTTAAAGGACTTTAAATTTCCTATAGAACTTAGTAAATGCGCTGATAAAAGATGTGATAAGTTAAATTCTAAAAATGATTATAAATAGCATGTATTGCAAATTGATTAAAATATTAACAGACGCTTCATTAATCAGTAACCCTATAAAAGTTAAGAAAAAATATAAGCATATAACAGGTTGGAATGATTATGACAGTAAGGCACACAGGAGTGCTCGACATTGATATAAACTATGGTTATCTCATAACAAACCGAACAGTGGTTATGTTTATGAATTATAAGGCTAAACTTAAGTGGTGCCAGAATAATGATCAGCAAGTTAAAATGGACGTTATTGCTCAGCATCACTCTGACAGAAAATTTAGCAAATTTTGGAAATGTACAAAAATCTAGGATCGCGCGCTCCCGCCTGCGTGGCTGACAGGTGTGATCCAGTTGAAATAGCAAATGCATTTAGAAATTATTTCAGAGTGCAATCTCCACTGTCATCATCATCATCGTCATCTCCGCAGATGTTGAATGCTGAGTCCTTTATAGGTGACCGTGTTATACTCTGTCAGGGATGTAGCCTGTGTAATCAAAATCTAAATAAAAAGTAAATCTCCGGGTCATGACGGCCTCAGTATTGAACATCTGCAGTACGCAGGTCCGCACTTACACCGAGTATTGGCAATGTTTTTACTCCATGTGTGAGACATTCTTACTTACCGAAGGATCTGATGTATACTATTTTTGTATCAATTTTGTATCTTATGATGTACTTTATATCTGAAATAAATGATTATTATTTATTTATTTATTATTTATATTAATAAATTATATTATTATTATTTATTTTATTTATCATGTGTATGCGTATAGTATTTCTACACCTATTACAAATTTGGCCCTTTCTGTTTCGAAAACTATTCGCAACCACGATGATGATGATGAAGTTTCATAATAACATTCACATAATGCGCCCTTTTTTATAATTTTAGACCTGCTGGTTTTTACCATATTCAAAAAAAGGATTCCTGAAAAAAAAACTGTCTGTCAGTCGGCCATCTTGGGAATCAATAAGTTATTTTTCATCCGGCCACATTGTTCTGTGGGCCACGCGGAACTGAATAATTCAGCCACAATCACTGCCCGTCTCACTTATTCATAACGCCGGCGCCGGCCATATTTAAGGAGGTTTTCATTTCCAGCGTGAGCCGTAAAAACGGTTAATCATCATTATCACTAGAGCTATCTAATTTGTTCAAAGTCGAGATTGAAAATACAATAATAATTACATCTAAAGTCAACGTCAAAGGCTATGACTTACATTTGACAGACAGATTTGACAAATCTTCGTACAAGAAAAAGTTACGCCATCTTGGTTTTCACCATACTTCAAATGTCGAAAAAAGTGTGACCATTTAAGTGGAGTCAGTCTTTGCCTTAACATGCCTCATCTATAATCTTTAAGGCCTCCACAAACGAGAGGCCGATCGTTTCAGTTAGAACTGACGTCAGTTCGGCCTGAACGGATTCGAGCACATACACGGAGAAAATCGCATCCGACCGAACTGAAGTCAGTTCGGCCCTTAGATTAATAACGCCTAGAACTAGATAGTCTTCAAACAAACGCATCTTACAAAGTGAAGCAAGCAACAGATAGATGTAGGCGTAAGCATTAGATACCGATACGCACACAAACAAAACTTTAAAGTTGTGGAGTGTGTACTTTTAAAATTGGAATTATTGTATTTGTTTTTCTTAATATCATGTGACTCATGATCGAGTATATGTAAAAATATATCTTATATTTAATTTTTAAACCATCTAAACACAATTTGTGAACTTTATTTATATTAAACTGATATTAAGATTATCTTAATACTGGTAATACTTTAAATTGATAGTTAAAAAAATCATAAAATATTTTAAAACTTTGTCTTAGTTGTTTAGTTTGTCCTAGTAACACTTTCACAATGCACAATAGGGCAGCAAGATGGCGACATAATATGATTTTATTTTAAAATGTTTTAAATATTTGACTTAATACAAGTCAAATTGTTCGGACATAACATTTCATAATATGTAAGTATGCGAAGCTTTTTTAATTATTTTCCGATGCATTGTGACACCCAATAACGACACAAACCGTCATAATGATTTTAATAGTTGGAGATGTATGCACTAGCGCTTGACCTTGATAACTGATGGGTCGTTCGAACAAACTGAGCCGATATGGCTCAGTATGATTTACTTCACTTTTCATGCGCGTACTCGGTTTCTAGGCGTTTTAATCTAAGGTTCGGCCTGAACGTATCGAGCACATACACGGAAAATTGCCACGAGCTTTGGTCGTGTTTTTAGGGTTCCGTAATAATTAAGGAACCCTTAAAATTTCACTCTGCCCGTCCGTCACTCTGTCTTTTCGCCGCTCTCGTAGCTTCAGTAATAACATTATGACAATAACTTTTATAGTAATTCAAAGAAAACCTATTGCGCGTTGATAGTTACGGAACCCTCCTTAGACATGTCGTGACATGCTCTTGTTCAGTTTAGGCTATTAATTTATTTATTAATTGTATTTTGCTGCAATTGTAATCACGCTATCGACGAAACCGAATTATTGTGTCATACATTTTTCTCTTTTTTATAGTAAATAGTCTTTAGATTTTATCAACCATAGTGGCTCTAAAGTTTTAAATACTTCAATGAACTTTAATAAATTTATTTAGACTACGTGCCATTTTTAGGGTTCCGTTTCCAAAGGGTAAAAACGGGATTATTACTATATATACCTATTACTGAGACTTTGCTGTTCGTCCGTCTGTCGCCAGGCTGTATCTTAACCTTCTTATACAGTGATAGCTCGACAGTTAAAATTTTCACACATGTATGGTGTAGGTATTTATATTGCCGTTATAACAACAAATACTAAAAACAGAATAAAATAAAATTTTGAGGCTCACATACAACAAACGTGATTTTTTCCGTTTTGTACGGAACTCCTCTTGCCGACTCGCACTTGACCGGTTTTATTTTACACTCGAATTTTATTACCGTTCAGTCCATCCGAACTCAGAGTTAATGTTGGCAACTTAGTTGTTTTACAAAGTTTTACTACTAAATTTTGTATTTTATTCCCACATTAGTATTAGGAATTTAGTTGTAAGTGTGGTTTTTTAGAATATAGCTAGACAGTAATCATAATATACAAAATAACCTGCTTGTATGTGCTAATATGACAATTAAAACTACCTATTTAATTTCTATATACGTTATATTTCCCACTATATTTTTAAAATTTAACGGTTAAATATTAAAACTGAAAATGTATGTATGTTTGTAAACACAAAATCCTTACAAAAAACCTTTAGAGATTCCTAAGTTTAGTAGCTTTTTTATAGTTATCAGTATTCTTTTAGTAGTTTTTAGTAGAAAACGACGCGAGTTTAGTAGTTTCGCAAAAACAGAGTTGGCAACACTGGAACGAATTCAGTCATACGGCCGACTGATGCGATCTCGAAATTGCACACAGACGATACGATTTTGCATCCGTTCAGGCCGAACTGAAGGAAAACCGGACCGTGTATGGGGCCACTAAATGTCTATATCTAAATTACACTCAAGCGTCCATGGCCAATTCTCTGTTCAGATATTCAGATGGAATTTAATCAAAATGTAGGAGAACAAAAATTAAATTCGACCAAATTAATGTGTTGCATTTCTTTATTTATTACATGGTAAATACGTGAGATTTAATTAATTTTTTCATTGTTATTTGTTATGTGCACCATAAAGCATATTTAATTTAAATTGGTAGCACTGTATAGTCTTTTATTACCTCTATGTTCACGTTCAGCTGAATGGATTGGATCTGAACGGAATATGGTACGTCGACTGCTCGGGTCACATTCGAAAGGGTGTAGATTCGATACCGAGTAGTACCAATTCTCAAAAAAAGTTCTCTCCTGAATCGAGGAAAAATCCATGATTTCAAAACTAAGGATTGACTATGATGTACGATGTACGATTCATACAAGAAAAATGTACACCATATTGATTTCAGAAGATTTTGTCAGTTAATTAAATGTGGACTGATTATACTGTGGAAAGCAAATGTCAAAATGTTAAGGTGACAAAAAAGGTAATCCTCGACTGCCCCTTACAACCCCAGTTTAAGACATTGTCCAGAAAGGCGAATTACGCGCGTACACCTACGTGCGTAGAGCTTCAAGACAAAATGTCTGGCGGCCTACATGTGATGGACGAAACGCGCGCTAGTATAAAAATACGCGCGTAGCTTCTGGACGCAATGTATTGGGGCCTCCTCGGGCCAGCGGGGGCCAGTACCTGGACACGCGCGCCGTCTTACGTGCGTATGATTGCGCGCTTTCTGGTCATAGACTAAGTGTGGACACTTTTTGCCTCGACATGCCTCGTCTAAAATACACCGCTATATGAATCGTCTATAATATACCTGAATTTTTAAAATTGGCATGGTAGGCGAAACCCGAAACTATAATAGGATATAGCGAAAAATGCTAAAAAGAGTTGCGAGCTCGATCTTGATAAAAACTAAAATTGCATTATTTTTTTTTATTCTTACAATTAGTTTTTTTTTGGAAAATCAATTACTCTAGCCCGGAATCGAACCGGAGAAGGAACAAATCCTGGAAAGTAATAACATATGGCAAACTTAAGAAAAGCGCTAATTTTTAACAAAAACTTTTATTTTTATAATTATGGTGACATAGGCGGTAAAACTTTTACACGTCTACACGAATTACATTACATTACATTATATACATCGGTAATGTACGATTGAATTCGCCTTTTTGAAGACTTAAATATTAGGCATTCCTCTGACAATATTAGGCATTCCGCTGACAATATTAGGCATTCCTCTGACAATATTAGGCATTCTTCTGATAATATTAGGCATTCCTCTGACAATATTCTTCAAAGATTGTTTTAAGTCACCGACCTCATTATTGAAGTTGCTTGCATTATTAAGTTTTCTTGTAAAAAAAAACAAAGCAGTTCTATGTACGGGGTTTGGAATACTGTTGGTGTTCTCAGACGCGAAGGTTCCCTCACGGTTTCCTTCATCATTTGGCCACCCGTATAACGTAATGCGAAATATAGAAAATAACTAGCTCATACTCGGTTTCTTATACAAGAGTATAAAGTGTGTATCTTATTAACTTATAGTGTATTAAGTGACTATAATCACTACGATTTGCCCGCAGAGTTCAGACCAACGAAAGAAATCCGCCGTTCGTTAAGCAGCGAGCTTTGGGTGAATAGAAAATTTAAACGAAATAAAAATTGTTCAAATGCAAAACCAAGACGCTAATAATTCTCGAAAAGCTATTTCGTTCCCTTTTCGCGGCAAAGTGTGCCGAGTGAAAAACTCTTCAACGATTTATGTTGTACGAAAAGAAAGTAAAAACCGAGTCCATTCAAGCATAGAATTCGAACAACAAAGCTGTTTCGACCGAAATATAATGATATTTTTCGAATGTATACAATTCATTGACGCTTTTCTATGGAAACGTAATTTAATTTGTTGGATAAGTACCGATGGATGGCGTGTGCTAGGAGTTGGCCATTGCGGAACAGGCTTAAATAATTTACAGTAGTTTCAGAGATCTTTTACCGCGAGTAATTTAGTGGCGTATTCGAAATGTGTGTTTCGCAAATTCAGCATTTTCGTTTGAAAATTACTTTTACTGTTATTTGCTTACTGTTAGTTTATGCTGTGATTTCTCATCATGTATGTCTCATAATGTACTGTTACTGTGACATTGGCAGCAAGATGTAAGGTCCGAACTGTACCGTGTGGAGGGTACAGTTCCGAACTTGCATCTGAGACTGCGTTCCAAAACGCTTTTGTTGATAAGTCTCTGCGGTTTGTACCTACTGCGGAAAAAACTGTCGTGCTGATAAGGTCGGTCCGCATTCGAAACCGTGGGCGCATATTTTATATATGCGCCCACGGTTTGGACTGCTGATGGATCTGACATATTTAGGCGCATCCAAACTGTGTATGTAAATATGATTTCAAAAGTTTATATTACAGTTTGGACTGAGCGAGGAAACGTTTTTTTTTAGTTTTTGTGTCAGTAGTAAGCCGACGCTCCAAACCGACATTTTTTATTTTGCAATCGTGGAAAATACGCTCGCATCGACATGCCAGATCGCCAGCCCCGCGCATCCTTATGCTCGTTTCGGAGCGAGGGTTGGAACGGCACGTGCTGTGGAGCTAGCACGAACAATTGACAAGTACGTATTCGTAGCGTTATGTATTGAGAATTGTTTGAAAATTATGGCAGGGGCTATACAATTGACATTTGATAACGTTACGAATACCTACTTGTCAAATATTACGTGCTTACCTCTCTGTTTCCCGCGGTCCAAGCTTTTACGTACGAAGGTCGCTAATATCGTTTACTGGGAAAATATACAGTCACTATAAACCAATACAATAATAATATTACGGACGCGGTTTTTATGCACACATAACAACATCATTATAAAATGATGATGATACTGTAAACGGTTTGGAGTTGCAGCTTCGCCATTAACATGCAGCTGAGGAATTCATTACGCTAATCGAGGACTACAGTCCGGAACTTAAACGACACACAGTCAAGATGCATTCGATAATTTCGACAGTGAAGTTCGAAAACAAAATGTATGGGATTTGACATAAGGCATCGCAAGCGCCATGTCACTTAACGATGACTTATGTCAAATCCTATACATTTTTGATTTCGAAGTTCGCCGTCAAAATTACAGAATGCATCTTGACTAAAGGCCCAGATTATGTACTATCCAACAAGTTGCCACTCGACCTGGCATAAGATGAAAATCGCTTAAAAGCGCCGTTGAGTCGTGCGCACGCATGCATACTCAAGCGAAAATACGTAGTTCCACCCCGTCTGCAGTCGGTGCGGTCACTGCCTTTGTGTTTAAATATTTGAGGCGTTCTAATGCAAAGGGAAATGTTAAGAAACTGGTCGAGCAGGAACTCAGTTGGTATTGTACATATGGACGGATAGCCATGATTAAGTCCGTAGGTGATATACAATCAATAACTTTCCTTAACAATTACTTTAGATCACGTCACTTTGTTACATTTCCACAAGAATCCATTAAAACATCACATTATGGACATTTAACTAAAAATTTTTGGAATAATATTCCATTAAGGGTATAAAAATCGCTTCATCAATCTTAATTTTATAACACTGGCACAAATGAGTACTAGTCTATACACTACACGGTCAGCTGATGCGAACTATAGGCGCCGCCATATTGGCCTCGGCTGCTCTGACGAGCGCCTTTCACTTTATCCCTACTCCGCGGCCGACCGTCACGTGACATGCAACACACAGACGAAAAAGTTTGAGACGGTGTAAAAAAAGTTTCACTTTAATAATAAAAAATAAATAAAAAAATATAAAAGAAAAAGAAATAATAAGAATCACAAAAACATTTATCTCACCGGGATTCGAACCCACCAGATTTCGAATTTCCAAACAATTCAAAAATTATACGTAAGTAGTACAAGGTATACCAAGCTGCCAATCAGACTGACAAATTTTGATATATTGGTCCACGACGAAATAAAAAAAAAACATATATGACTTAAAAATACACAGTTTCTAAGGGATAAGCAATAGCTAGATCGATTTTTCTCCCCCAAAACTCCGTGCATACTAAATTTCGTGGTACATTAATTTCATACTTGTAGCCGTTGTCGAGATACTGATTATATATACACAAGATCGTCTCGTTTAAAGCTGATGCATGCTTACAATAATTACGGGTATCTGGTAATTATTGTAGGCATGCATATATTTTATCGAACGAAAATTTATCAAATCGAATCGGAATTTTGATCGAATTGAATTGAATCGAATCGGATTAAACTGTACACGTTCAATTTATATCAGAACATTCAAATATATCATGTAACTCAACATTAATTAACGAGAGTCTACATTATACAATACAAAGGGACACATTACTCAAATACTATAAATCATACAAACCCATTAACGATTTCTGAGCTGGGAGCTGGGAGAGGGAGTATATAATGTCAAGTTTCGTGTAGACTTGTGTGTGCCAGATTATTGTTTGTTTAATTAATTTGTAAATGTACAGTCAGGTGAATAAATGTGTTAAATGTTAATACTGCAGTAATGTACACATATTTGATACATGTGTGACTTTGACGGGATCCAAACCCGGGATCTCCTGCTAGAGCACTGACGCGCACTGAATGACAGAGGTCGTATTTTGATTGTCCTATTATAAATGTGAAAGTTTGTGAGGTTGGATGGAAGGATCGATGTTTGTCACTCTTTCACTCAAAAATTGAATTTGGTATGGCAGTAGCTTAAGCTCTGGATTAATCCATATTCTAATATAACCATTCCAAATTTTATAAAGGTACTGATACCTTTTGAAGTAGGTGATAGGCTCTTGAGGTGAAACCTTTAAAAAGCTATGTGGCCTATTATGATTAGTACAACGAGCTCCGTATAGATGGCGCAGAGCGCACGGTATATCGCGCTATCTCTGCTATACGTTATTGTCGTTACATAGAAAAGTCACAGCGATGAAAGCTAACCAAGTAATAATATAATACTAACGGAGTTTGCACTTATAAAAGCAGAATTAATTTCTTAGGTTTACGCGAATATTGTTCATTGTTTTAAACACTTACGGATTGTGTCACGGTGCACTTTTCTTTTTCCCGACGTTTCGGCTACTTTCCAGCAGCCGTGGTCACGGGAGGACTGAGGTGTCAATTGTCCTATTTGTTGAAGTTATTCAATAATTCATATGTAATGGCGAGGTTATATTAATACATAAGATTTGATAAGCCACAAGTACTGGCAAAGGAACACCGTTATTGCCCAAGAATGATACGCGAGGCTATAGAAATTAAAAAGTACCCTAATTTTAACCGAGAAGATGGCTGGGTACTGCCATCTAGTTGGGATCCAATAATTAACAAAATAAAATGTAATTTAAAATCACCGCGGCTTCAAGATACTGTTAGTATGTTTTGCGTGGATCGGAACACAAATAATAATTGAAGAATCTTCGGGTAGTTTGAATAACTTCAACAAATAGGACAATTGACACCTCAGTCCTCCCGTGACCACGGCTGCTGGAAAGTAGCCGAAACGTCGGGAAAAAGAAAAGTGCACCGCGACACAATCCGTAAGTGTTTAAAACAAAGCAGAATTAAGTTTATCTATACGTATACTAATGAAATAAAAAGGAAAGGTTCGTTTGATTTTGATGAAATTTGGCACAAATATAGTGTTGACCACTGGGAAGGACGTAGGATACTTTTTATTGCGGCATAATGTACGGTTCCTGCGAGATCTCATTTATCGCTCACGAAGTCGCGGGCAACATCCTAGTTGTTTTATATAAACTAATTAGGTCCGTTGCATAATCCACTGATTAGTGTCAGATAGCTTATTTGCATGTTTTGTCTCTGTCGTTTGATGTAAAGTAAGCAGCGACAAAAGTTTCGAATAAATTATTCGACACTTATTAGAAGATTGTGATACAGGCGTTTAGAGTTTAAAGTAACATCTCGAATGTTACCTAACAAATAAAAATAAAATAAAAGAAACGGCGGCAGATGTTTTATCGTCAGACAATTAACGGATCAGCTTAAGCGTTATCCAATAAAAAAGTTTATAGTTTATTTTACGGTCGCAATAACGTTTCCCACCTGACCTGGCTGACTGAATTGTAGTAATAGGAATAGAAATTCGTATGTTTGTACATACGAATTATATATCGACATATATTTAAATATCGACAAAGCTCATGCTCGACCCGACCGGTTTCATAACTTTGTCTTTGCATTAGGTCGCCTCAATCTATTGAAACACAAAGGAAGTGACCGCAACGACTGCAGACGTGGTTGAACGGCGTGCTTACACGTAAGTATGCTTGCGTGCGCACGATTCAACGGCGATGTTAAGCGATTTACATGTTATGCCTGGTCGAGCGGCAACTTTGTCAAGTCAAAGTCAAATGCATAATATATAAACGCATAGCGCTTATAATCGAGTCAATAAATTACATTTTTAATAGTGTGAAATTTTTTATTTTTTTTTAAGTGAAACTCCTTGAGCGGCGCGGTGTTGAGAGTGAAATTTCAAGGTCACGTCACGACGCGAGTCAACGATTACACGATTTGGATATAACGCCAATCGTCGGAAGCTACTTATGCTTACATAACATTAACTTTCTAAAGTACGGCTCAATACACAGGTGGCGCTTGGTGTACAAAATTAAAAAAAAACATACTATTTTGTGATGTCCTTTAGGCACGACGAGAGTATTTTTGGATTATAAACGTTGTATGTAGTTTCACTTCTGCCACGTGAACACGACATGTTTTTTTTGACTTTTCACATCATGAATTTGTTTGTTTTGCATATCCGTAGACATTAAAATATCAATGTGCGCGAATTACAGATACGCCCAAATACAGCCAAAAATAGATGCGCCATTTAGTAAAAACTGAAATAATAATATATTAAGACTCGTTTTGCCTCGTTTCGAACCATTATCGTGAAGTGTACCATTACTGTGTAATGCTCTAAGCCTATTATTTAAACAACCGTCTGGACGTAAACCATTAAATTTATTTATTTATGGCCCCCAAATAACAGTCTGAACAAAGTAACTCGTTTTGAGTAATAAAGAGTACGTTGAAAATGTTAGTAAAAATAGCAATATACCCGCGATATAATGTGAATTTACTGTATCACAGCTGCTTATACTCACAAATGTTCCTATAAAGTATAAAACTTATAGAAACACCTCAGACAAATAAAAAAAAGTGGTGACAGAGCTTTGCCAAACAAAACACAACACAAAAAAACACCGACACCAAATTTTTATCTATGTTGTGCGCTAGTGGCTACGCACTACATAGATAAAAAACCACACATCGCGACAGCTGGCTTTACAAGGTAAGGCGTAGTTTCGTTACAGTGTGTGCGTGACACTGTTGTTACACGGCGAGCATGGCTTAGGCCGGCCTCGCAGTGTGCTTCGCAGAACTCTGCCTCCACTGCTTTATTTGGTCAGAAATAGACATTAAGTTAGTAAAATAAGATTAAGGGTAAGGCGACGCGGCGTGCACTTTTCAAGATAGCGATTCAAATTTAAACTTTATTCGCTACACAAAAAGATACACGTTTCATTAACGGCGGCGCTGCGCGGTGCAGCTCGCAATTCGAACTCTTGCAATGAAATTAAAAGTGTGTGCCGTGTCGCGTTTCGGTGTTAATTGACGCAGTAGGTACACGTAGTTTTTAGAGTTCCGTACCCAAAGGATAAAAACGGGACTATTACTGAGACTTCGCTGTTTGTCTGTCCGTCCGTCTGTCACCAGGGCCTTAAATATTTATAAGTACGTTCAGTTTACATGGGCATACATTCGACAATTTCGACGGCGAAGTTCGAAATCAAAATGTATGGGATTTGACATAAGGCATCACAAGCGACATGTCACTTAGCGATGACTTATGTCAAATCCCATACATTTAGTTATCGAACTTGGGCGTCGAAATTATCGCATGCAGCTTGACTAGACGCCCTGGTGACTGCTACAGAACCGTGATTGCTAGAGATTTGAAATTTTGGTAAATAAAATACATATTTAAGTATGTGGGAGTAGTAGCAAAGTGGGAGATTTCCCATACGATAAGCATAAATTTTTTGCCGTTTTGTACCCTTCGTGCACGAGTTCGATTCGCACTTGGCCGGTTTTCAATAAAATTCACGGTATTGCAAAAATATAAAAAGATCAAGGCTTTTTCCCAACATAATCTAATTAATTTGCGAAATAATGAGACAAATCTGTATGCGTTCTTCTAAATGTCTATCGCATCATTATCTTCACGATCCCAATAGTATTAAATCTTCTAAAAAGTTATTAGAGATATATATTTTCATTCATAAGTTAGGTTCAATCGGCCCTAAGACCCCATACATATTAATGTGTGCGCCTGTACTGTTAATCACAGTAGATATGCGACAAATTATTCATATCGACTGAGGTGAAACTGTTCTTGTATCGGAGAATTGAATATCATTCATAGATCTGTAGATGTTTCTGCAGATCTACAGAATATCTGCAATTCTACAGTATTGAAGGAGTTTTTTATTGATGTGAAAACTTCTTTTGGCGCACCGCACACACATTTTTTCGTAGGCTGTAAGTGAGGCTCATCCATCACGCTCTGAGGTTCGATCGGGTGAACTCGGGACCTCCGAGTGTACCCGAGCGAGAAATCACTGCATACACATTTCTTCGTAGGCTGTGAGTGAGGCTGATCCGTCACGCTCTAAGGTGAAAAGCTCGATCGGGCTTCGGGCGATCGATCGATAATTACGATTGCCAATGAAGTTTTCACTTCTTCCGTGCGGTCTTAAGCACACACTATTTATTGTATTTTATATTTGTGTTAAAATACATATTTATTTATTTATTTACTAGCTTATGCCCGCGGCTCCGCTCACGTAAATACAGTATCCTACGGGTACACTGTCCTTTTTTGAGATAAAAAGTACCCTACGTGTTAATGTATTGATGTTATTTAAGCAAAGTCCACTTTCTCTTTAAATCGCCTGTTTCTCTGAGGTTAATGACTTTAGCGCCTTAGAGAGCGCAATTTAATTTTATATAGTACTTTTTTTCCACCTAAACGTATTTATACAAGCAGCACTAGATCGAATACCCAAAACATTCGTAATGATGGTGTTTGATATTTTTTCTGCCGCCAGG
This sequence comes from Phengaris arion, assembly GCA_963565745.1. Classification (NCBI taxonomy): domain Eukaryota; kingdom Metazoa; phylum Arthropoda; class Insecta; order Lepidoptera; family Lycaenidae; genus Phengaris; species Phengaris arion. The sequence goes on from OY751443.1 coordinate 3,146,415, forward strand.
GGGCAGATCCAACGCACACGGAGAGTCATCTGGTGGCGTAAGTGGCATCAAAAACGGTCAATAAGATATTTCGATTCTTTTTCTGTCACTAGGCGGCGCTTGGTAGCCCGACGGTCCTTGTTGTGTCACGAATTTAAAAACTCATTGATTTTGAACTACGTTATATACGTACTTACTACTTATATAAGAAAAACACGTAGTCTTTTCTCTAAATCTTTCCTACATACATCGAGAAATCTCATAAAAGTATTTCACATGCAAAAGGAAGAATAATAAGGTAATAAAGACATGGAGTATGATTATGGCGGGTCCCTAAATGCCTTGTGATATAAAAGTTGTAAGTAAAAATAATGCCGCAACTTCGCCCGCGCGTGTCGCCAGGAGAAAATCCGCCCAACTTTTTATGAGAAATGCTGAACGTATGCCGTGTGTGGGTTAATCGTAAGCGTTAAGCGGTATAATTTTTTCGCAAAAAGTACCAGTGATTTAGGTTTTCAATTAAACATTAACACATATACACTTTTGAAACATAAATCTTATATTTTACACGAGACAATCTTATAAATATATAATCGGTTTCTCGGTAACGCAAGTATTACCATAAAATTTTGTACGCAGGTAGTTTTGGGGGAGGAAAAATCGATCTAGCTGGTTCTTAATTGCGCGTTTTAGCTTCAAAATGCGTATATGTTTTTTCTTTCGTGCAACAATTTAACAATAAGCGAGCAAAACTCGGTTACCCAGGTACAAATATTTAAATTCCGAATGACGTCAGCTGTCTTTAGTGAATCTATGCCAATCAACGGCTGGTTTCAATTACCTATCTACCAATACTTATTGGTAGATAGGCAATTGAAACGGGCCGTTATATGACCATTCCGAACATGTTTTTAGTTCTGTATAACTATGCAAGTTTAAAATAATTATTTTGTAAGTCAATTTTACACAATAACTCAGGCTGTTTTTCATTCGTAGAATTCTCCCAGCGAAGTTATCATAATCAATAATTAAAATATACTGTAGTCCCTGAGACGGATGGTTTTAAATTCGTAAGCTTTCTCACATCATAGTCAGCATACTCCAGAGGCCTGGCTGGTCAATATGTCTGAGACCTACTGAGTACTGTGTGGCCTCACGACATTTTCTTTTTATTATTAGCGAAAATCTTCTTATCAAGTACAATGCGAGCAGTCTACCTACCCTTTATAGATGTTTTTACAACTCTATATTATATGAATCTTAGTAATTGATTTTTAGGTACCTGAGTAAATGAGCTTTACTTGCAGTTCTCGTAGATTTAAAAATCAAAAAATATTTAAGAAATCAATATATATATATATATAAGATGTTACCCCCAACTTCGTAAGCACAAAGGTAAGTCCCACGGGAACTGTGCATTTTGCCGTGATCAAAAGTAGCCTATATCCTTCCCCGTGGTCTAATCTATATTTGTGCCAAATTTTATCAAAATCGGTCCACTAGTTTCGGAACATATTTGATACAAACTGTGTTGGTCTATGACCTCTTGATTGTAAGTCCTTCGTGCGCTCGTGTGGTGACGATAATAATACAGCAGCAATTCTTATACTCTCCTTTATTGGTGCTTACCACGAATACGTATTACAATATGTAATGAGATATGCTTAGCACAATATATACGTCTACACTATGTATAGCCTTTTGGCCAACTAAATAAACTAACTCGATAGGCTTTACTTATGACATCTGTCAATGTCAATAATGACATTGACAGTTACATCTTACTGTTGATATATGTAACACCTCCCTTTTCGAGTATAAAAGCAAACTAAAAATATAGGTACATAACTAATAACAAATACATTACTTATCTACTTAAATTTCTCATGCATGTACAATTTAGGACGCTTTACACTTCTACCAGACCTGGTTACGTAACCGGTATTTTCTAGACTCTCCATAGGAACACAGTTCTCATCGTCAATGCAATTTTGAACGGGACCGTTTCCGCGTTGTGTTAAACTCATGGGATCTATACTCTCCTGCATGGGAGGCATATTGATTGTGCTGCCATCGCCATAAAAAGAAGGTGGAGGATTTATTTCTTTTAAATTCTTTTTTCTAGGTCTAATGTGTCCCCTATTCCTCCTATACACAACACCGTTTGGATCCGCAACATAATATGATCTACCACATCCTAATTTCTCTTTAATTATTCCCGGAGACCAAAAGGATTTAGGATTTTTTTTAAAGTAAATGTCATCTCCCGGCTGAAACTCATGAGATGTATGCTTCGCATTCCTGTCAAAATAAAAAGACATTTTGTCTCTGCTTTGTCTATGACATTTTTCAAATGTCGAAAATTTTACAATTTTAGGTTTTAATTTTTTGTTAAGAATTGGTAAATTTACTCGCAAGTTTCTAGACATTAATAATGCGGCCGGACTGGGAAAATCTCCCTTCGCAGCGTTGCGATAGTGTAATAACGCCAAATGTATATCCGAGCCATCTTCTCTGCATTTTCGTAATATGTTTTTAACAATTTTAACACCGGTTTCAGCTTGGCCGTTAGACCTCGACCAGTACGGACTAGTGGTTATGTGTTCTACATCCCAATCAACAAGAAAAGACTTGAATTTGCAGGAGTTAAATGGTGGACCATTGTCACGACACCAATGCCTTGGGTATACCATGTCGACCGAAAAACGATTTTAGACTTTTAACAACATTATCGACAGTGTAATTCTTATGCAAAGAAGCTAACTCTATGTACTTGGAATAATAATCCATGCAGACAAGGAAATTTTCTCCATCAAAATATAATAAATCTATACCTACCTTCTCCCATGGAAGATAATATATCTCATGGCATTTCAATGGTTCACGGGGTGGATTTGATCTGTATTTAGCACAGACGGTACATTGATCAATTAAGTTCTTAATATCCGCGTTTATATTTGGCCAATAAACTGTTTCTCTGGCGATGTTTAGTGTCTTATTAATACCTAAATGACCACAGTGTATTTTATCTAAAATCTGTCTTTGCAAGGACTTTGGAACAATAGGCCTATTGCCTTTAAATAATAAGTCATTCATTATATGTACTTCATTTTGAATGTTCCAATATGGTTTCACAAGAGAGCTTACTTTATTTTTGCTTCTTGGCCAACCATTCTGAATATAAGACTTGAGCAGATTTAAAGATTCATCATTTTTGCTTTCTAATAATATAAATTTTAAATAAGGCTTACTTACTGAGAGATTAGACAATACTGAATTAACATGATACTGTAAGTCTTGCTCATACTGAGGTATGTATGTATCACTAAGTGAGGCTCTTGACAAAGTATCTGCTATATACATATATTTACCAGGTACATAAACTACTTCTAGGTCATAACCCTGCAACGATAACATCATTCTTTGTAGCCTAGCAGGTACTTCATGAAGAGGTTTTTTAAAAAGGTAAATTAAAGGTTTGTGATCAGTATGAACAGTTGTTTTACTGCCATAAATATATTGGTGAAATTTATTACATCCAAACAGTATGGCAAACAATTCTTTTTCAATCTGGGCGTAGTTTTGTTGAGAGGGGGTAAGTGTTCTTGAACTATATGCAATGGGTCGTTTGTCTTGCATCAAGACCGCTCCCAGTGCATTCTTTGATGAATCTACCGACAAAATCACAGGTAAGTTGCAATTATAATTAGTTAACACAGGTGCTTTAGATATGACTTCTTTTAATAAATCAAAGCACTTTTGACAATTTTCATCCCATAACCATAACATATCTTTTTTTAACAAATTTCTTAGGGTATTAGTTTTTTCTGCTAGATTTTCTATAAACGGTGCTAAAAAATTTATCATGCCTAAAAATCTCTGCAAATCCTTAATATTTTTAGGTATGGGCATGTTATTTATCGCTTTAACTTTTTCTGGATCGATTTTTACACCTTCTTTACTGAAAATATAGCCCAAATATGCTATTTCTTCTAGAAGAAACTTGCACTTGGCTTTATTTAATTTTAAATTAACTTGCCTAGCCCTGTCCAAAAACATTTCTAACCTTTTATTGTGTATTTCAATTGTTTCACCGTATATTAAAATGTCATCACACCAAATTATTATACCTTCTATGTCTCCGAAAAGATCTATCATGGTTTTATAGAAAATTTCTGTAGCCGTGTTTATTCCAAAAGGTAATCTTAAAAATTTGTATCTGCCAAATGGAGTTTGAAATGTACATAGATCACTACTTTCTTTAGTTAATTTTATGTTATAGAACCCAGAAAACGCATCTAAATGTGAAAAATAAGAGGCTTTGGACAATTTAGACCTGACTTCATCTATATTTTTAATTGGATAATGACATCTCAATAAATTTTTATTTAAATTTCTAGGATCTAAGCAAATTCTCAATCCACCATTCTTTTTCATGGCTACAACTAAACTACTCACCCAGAGAGTAGGTTTGTTCACCTTCCGTATGACTCCCATGTTCTCCATGAGTTGAAGCTCTTTCCTTAACGGTTCAACCAACGCAAAGGGTACCTTTCTAGAGGGATCAACGCACGGAATAGCATCCTTTTTTAGCACGATGCTGTGTTCGTATGGGAGGCAGCCTAGACCCTGAAACACATCATTATATCTGGTCACAATTTTGTCACAATTTTTTCAAAAAATTTTGTCAAAAAATTCATTTCAAATTCATTTTGTCAAAAAATTTTTTTGATACATATTATATACATTTTGCTCAACATTTTTTTCATTTTCCATTGATAGAGAAAAGTTTTTTGTTATTAAATTTAGCTTTATACAAGTGGGTAAACCAATCACAGTTGGACAATTTAATTTTGTTACAACAAAAGTAATGTTTTCTGGTTTTGTTTTGTTTTCAACTAAACAACAAATGTTTAACACTGAAATTATCGGTATTCTGTGCCCACTGTAGGCAAATATATTATATTTTTTACACATTTCTTTACTCTGCTTGTCAAATTTAAGATTCAATTCTTTAAATACTTGATAAGACATCACATTTATGTCTGCGCCAGTGTCAATTAGGCAATCTACCTTTTTGTTGTTTATATTAAGAGAACAGTACCAGGACTTGTCTGTTGTGCTTATCAAATTTGTACTAGCATTCTGTGATTTTATGTTTTTAATGTTGAACAATGCCCCTATTGTAAATCTCTCAGCCTCAGCCTCAGCACTTTTGGGGCTTGCTTCATCATCGAGATTTATGCTACCTACCCCAGTAACAACAGTCCTGACACTGTTTTTCTTGAAACATAAATGAGTAAAATGTCCATATTTAAAACATGACCTGCATCTGTGTTTCCAAGCTGGACAGTTGCGGCGACCATGCGATGTGTTGCACTTTACACACGACGTTGTTCTTGATCCAGGCGTAGCTGACCTAGGGTGACCTTGGCATGATGGAGATCTTGCGTTTTTTCTTTTCTGGTATGAGGGGGAACTGGACCGACGACTTTTGTGTAGCTTGTATATTGTGGCTTCTCTTCCATCTGCTGCATTGAATGATTCTTCATTTTTCTGCGCCATCGTCAGTGTTCTACAGAGGAGTTTGGCTCTTTCTAGGGATAGGTCCTGTTCTTGTAGTAGCTTTTGACGAAATTGCGAGAAGTTTGTGGCCATATTAGCAATGAGAATGTCCTTTACAAGGGACTCACGTAGCGAACCAAACTCACAGGCATGACTTGCGTTTTCTAATTCCATTAGAAAGTTTTCCAAGGATTCGTTCACACGCTGTTTCAACGTAAAGAATTTGTGTCGTGCCACCGTCAAATTCTTTTTGGGTTCAAAATACTCGACGAATTTTGCCTTGACTTCTTGGAAAGTAGCAGTGCTTAGGTCCAAATTGAAGGAATTGTATATGTTTAAACCCTTTTCTCCCATGGAATGCAGCATGATTGCAATTTTTCTTTTGTCTTCCGTTTTCTCCATGCCCGACGCCAGTAGAAATATCTCGAATGACTGCGTCCATTTCTTGAAATTTTCAGCATTATTGTTGATAATTTCTGTAGAGATCTCAAGCTTCTGTACTCCGTTGCCTGCCATTGTTAAGTTCCCACACTCAGATTGTCTCGAACCTTCCGGAGTTTTCGACGTACCCTCTTTTTTGTTCATAATTTTCGTTTTCTTTTAAATTTTCACTTCTGACACCATGTGTTGGTCTATGACCTCTTGATTGTAAGTCCTTCGTGCGCTCGTGTGGTGACGATAATAATACAGCAGCAATTCTTATACTCTCCTTTATTGGTGCTTACCACGAATACGTATTACAATATGTAATGAGATATGCTTAGCACAATATATACGTCTACACTATGTATAGCCTTTTGGCCAACTAAATAAACTAACTCGATAGGCTTTACTTATGACATCTGTCAATGTCAATAATGACATTGACAGTTACATCTTACTGTTGATATATGTAACACAAACAAACTAACAAACAAACAAACCTTTCCTCTTAACAATATTAGTATAGACATACAAGATTTGCTCGTTTAAGGCATAAGATTTTTGGCACAATCTAAGAAAGCCAGAAAACGCTCCCGCTCGTCCCCTGTCCATTTGTCCAACAAATATTTACACCAAACTGATGGGACCGTGGAGTTGCCTTTGTTTACTTTTCTATTAAATTTCATACCAAGTTTTTGATAAGGATATGTGCTTCTGGCGATATTTTGTGAAATATTGCTGTTTAGAAATGGAAGTTATTGGGTATTTCTAATCAAATCAAATCAAATTCCTTTATTGATAGAATGTAGTACATAATGGTCATATATTCTGTGAGTTCTGCTGATACTTTCTGCCATTACAATAGCGTGCAATGCATTAAAAATACTAATTGTTTTGTTAATTAAATTAGGTCACAATCTTTGGCGTGAATGGAGTTACATTTAGCAAATTACATTTAGTTATAGTTAAAGATTATAAATAGTCAATTTGTTTAGTATGTAAAAATAAAATTCATTACAAAATTATTAAAATATCAAAGGATAAATTAGCAAATAATACAAAATAATCACAATAAAAAAATTTCATAAAAGGTATGATTTTAAAAACAAATAAATATTATAATCTAGTTATAGTTTATGGCAATTATGCAGAATTTAATCCTCTTGCCATTATAAAGATAAAATAAATTCTAACATTAGTGAAGTAATGTATAAATAAAGCATATATTTTGTGTCAATTTAGTTATAAACTACTTTATATTTTATCGATTTATTTCATCTTTTCTTCAAATCGCAAGTATTCGTCAAGAGTATAAAAAGAGTTTTCTGATAGCCATTTTGATATCTGACTTTTAAAATTAATTAAATTCAAACCCTTAAATCTGTCGGGAAGTTTATTATACACTTTTATAACGCTAATGCAAACATTGCTTTTATATAAATCTGGACGACATTGGGGCATTTTTTTTCATAATTTATTTTATATTTAAATCTTTTAATTCACTTCTATTATTTACATCTGAGTTAACTGTAAAATATTGTGGATTTTGCTTAACGAACACAAAAAGGTCAAGAATAAATAGATACACCAGCGGCAATATGCGAAGTTTAGTAAAAAGTGGTTTACAGCTGTGCATACACCAGGCTCCACAAATAGCCCCCAAGCGACTCTATTTTCTGGCGCGAGATGCAGCCAGGAAAGTGGGTTATGACTTTTGCTGGACCGCAAAGGGTAAGGTCCTCATGCGCAAAACTGAAGGCGTCGCACCCATTGTAATCATTAGTGAGAGGCAAATTGAAGAACTAATACAAAAAAACTAGAATTAGTTACAAGTGAATTTCTAATCCTATTGTCTTTACTAACACTATTAATCTTATTTTATAAAATCATTAATAATCCATACAGTTGCACACATCAAACATACAACTACACAAATTCACACTCTTATACATACCCACACTCAAACACAGCTCTGCTATCTAGGCATACAAATATGAGGTCACCGAAATTAATGAATCGTTATTGGAGACTCAAACTTTATATCTCTTATATTTATGGATAGAGACCAACAGGACATGCTATGCAATAACATAGATACACTGTCTGTTTCTAATGCAAAACTATGCGTTCCCGAAATGTGTCAGACATACGTTACAGTTAATGAAACGTCACTTAATATTTTAACTTTGAATATAAGAAGTATCAATAAAAACTTTAACAAACTAGAACTACTGTATCATCGTCTAGGTATCGAATGTGATATAATCATATTGACAGAATGCTGGATAAACTTATACAAACAATACCCCCAGCTACCCAATTATAAGGCTGCTCATACGGAAAATTGTACTAACCAGAACGGTGGAATAGTTGTGTATACAAAATGTGAATTACTTATTGACATAACGGAACCAGCTATGGCAGACACAAACTGTTTACTATTGAAGCTTAATAAAAACGTAGCTATAATTGCACTGTATAGGTCACCATCTTTTAGAAATCTAGATCCATTCTTTGAGTCACTCAATTCTCTATTAAATAAAGTAAAAAACTTCTCTAACATTATAATAGCTGGTGACATAAATATTAATATCGTTTCACATGTAACGGATAAAAATTCTGTCCAATATCTAGATTTATTGGCTAGCCATGGTATTTTGCCGAGCCACAATATTCCTACTTATACCTACAGCAATAGCTGCCTAGACCATATAATGATAAAATCGAAATATCAAAGAACAACGTGTGTCTTAAATACTTACATTACAGATCACCGTCCTGTTCTTATAAATATCAAATATAAGTTAAAAAAATCCTTTACATCGCAGAGAGTTGGCACCAAAGTAAACTATGAACAAATAGCACTTCAAATCAAACAGTCCAATTTTTATGATGTGCTGCATACTCAAGACCCCAATTTAGCAACGAATTTACTGGTCCAAAAACTCACAGAAATAATAAAGCTAAACTCGCGCACATTTAAACTGTCACACAAAAAGAGTGCCATCAAGCCATGGATAACCACTGGATTCTTGAGATGTTTGCGAACACGAGACAAGATGCACCTCCGTCTAAAAGAATCTCCAAACAATAAAATTCTTAAATCGTCTTACAAAAGATACAGAAACTATTGTACTAACCTGGTAAAAAGGCTTAAAGATGAATATCACAGGTTAGAATTAGAAAAAAATAAAGGTAACATGAAAAAAACTTGGGAAATAATTAAAAAAGTTACATACACGAACCCCCAAAAATGCTACAATGACCACCTGCTTCAACTAAGAGAAAAGCCCGCCGAATCTGCTAATTACATAAATCATTATTTTGCTAACGTAGGTAAAACTCTAGCTAATAATATAAGAAAGAACACAAACGTCTGTAGTGACCCAGGTATTAAAATAAAACAAACAGTTTCACAACCAAATTCAATGGGGGTACTGGAAACCGATAATGCAGAAATTAATTACCTTATTAAAGGACTAAAAAGTAACTCTGCAGTCGGATTTGATGGCATCTCTTCAAAAATTCTAAAACAATCAGCTTCTATTTTAGTTCCAATAATAACACACATTTGCAACTTGTGTCTGTCTACAGGCATATTTCCTAAGGCTTTTAAAATATCTATTATTACTCCTATACATAAGAGTGGCAGCAGAGACTATCTCGAAAATTATAGACCAATATCGGTTTTATCGTCTATCTCCAAAGTTCTTGAAAAAATTATGAATAATCGGCTAAAATCTTTCTTAGAAAAATACAATTTACTATCGCCACATCAATATGGGTTCAGATCAGGTTGCTCTACTGAGGATGCTGTTTCTGAACTCACAAAATTAATAGCAAGTGAGATAGATAATAAGAATAAAGTGATTGGAGTCTTTTTGGATCTTGCAAAAGCCTTTGACACGGTCTCTGTTCCTATACTTATTAAAAAACTTGAAGATATGGGTATACGGGATTCAGCACTGAAATTGTTCAGAAGCTACTTAAGTGATAGAACTCAACGAACTAAAGTTGGTAATATAGTAAGTGAGGAAGAAACTATAACTTATGGTGTCCCTCAGGGAAGTGTTTTGGGTCCGAGCCTCTTCCTAGTGTACGTAAATGAACTCTGTAACACATCACTTATTAACGGAAGAGTATTCTCCTATGCAGATGATACTGCCTTAGTTTTCACTGGTAAAACCTGGGAGGAGGCTCGGACTCATGCACAACTAGGTTTGAATATGGTTACTAAATGGTTATCTAAAAATTTACTCTCGGTGAATGTCAATAAGACTAAATTTATTAAATTTACGATCAGTCGCAGACGAATGGCACCTGTTGATCTTGCTATACATAACAACTGTAATGACACCTATTGTTATAACTGTCCCAAACTGCAAGAAGTATCGAATCTAAAATATCTAGGTATTATTGTCGATAAAAACTTGTCCTGGAAAGATCATATTGCAATACTTACCAAAAGAGTACGTAAACTTATTTATGTTTTTAAGCAATTGCGCAATGTCGCTGATAATAAGCTAATTTTAGAAATTTACCGTGCCTTATGTGAATCAGTACTCTCTTACTGCATATCAGTTTGGGGAGGAGCCTGTAAAACACAAATGAAACTGCTAGAGAGAGCCCAAAGAGCAGTGCTTAAAGTAGCAACATTTAAGCCCTACCATTTTCCCACACATGAACTCTACAAACATACTCAAGTTTTGACGGTCAGACAACTATTTATTAGAAAGACTCTACTCACACAGCACAGCCAAACCAGTAATCAAGAATTAACTAAAAACTATATATATAAAAGAAGAAAAGATAAAGTGTTCATAATACCGAAAACCAGTAGTGCAACGGCGCAGCGCCAACAATACTTCCTGGGGCCACTATTGTATAATCACGTGAGCAAAGAGATTGAGAATTTTAACACGTTGACCACCAGAGACGCTAAGGTTGCAGTTAACAGCTGGCTTAGCAGACTTAAATACAATGAAACTGAAAATTTAATAGAAATAGTAAAATAAATTGTTAAAATTAAACACGCCGCACACATAATATTTAATCATACAGAGCAATCAATCACACACACACCCACACATACACACACGTTTACTCACACGCACACTTGCGCACGCTTACATACACACACTCCCACACTCATACACACACATACCAAACACACAAAAGCTTCTAACTTTATTAAAATAAAAAATAAAATAAAAAATAAAATAAAACAAAAGATATAACATAATTATCTTACCTTTATTACAATCACTGTCGATGTCTTCATACTGTAACCTGCTAGTGAATGTACATTGAAGAGCAGGCAACCCCTACAGCACAAGAGATTCTTAGTGTAGGGGTTGCGCAATAAATAAGTTATATTTGTACAATTAACAGTGTATTTTTTAAAATTTGTAAAAGACCTTAAGGGTAATAAACAACTTTTTACTTTTTTACTTTTTATAATTCATGTCACCAAAATAACATTCCTCAAAAACGCCGCGTGTAGTAATTAGGAGCAAGACTTTGTTTTTCTATTTTTCTATGGAAATGACAGACGTGAGACGATGTTTCCCGAGAGATATAGAAAACGTGGTTGTTATGTAAGGTACCTACTACATATTATGTTGGTCGGTGTAGGTAGCAAGTAGGTGTAGTTTTGTTGTTGTAGGTATAGTCGTACTTACGCCTACAATTTCACTACACGGAGGTACGATTTTTTGCGGAAGTTCCGCAACAGGCCTAGATGACTGATTTTTTAAATTGCATAAATGAATAGTACTCTTAAAATATATGAGTAACTTCTCTCTCTTCTCTTCAAAAGTCAATATTTTCAAAGGTACAGCGATTTGTATACAAAATTTCGCAAGTCTCGTGAAAAAGGTCCATACTAAAGTCGTATCTAACTGTGATGTCACGCCTAGGAAAAAGTGTATGAAGTATACGGCCGCAGGAACATATTTGTAAATATCCCCGATATTTGTGCGTTTAAGTTCATACTTACCATGTTGATGGTTTTTGTATAATATGATGTAAGTAGACTAATAATATAGGGTTTGTTTACTACTTAAGCAATAAACTAACCATTTTGTACTTTTTAGATGTATGTTATTAATAAATTACACATAAAATATTATATTTTTTTACATTTACCAAGCAGTAATGCCTTAATATTTCTAAGTATATCAATGAAACTAAATATTTTAGATGTCGACATCTCCCCTATTGTGAAGGTGGAAACGATGCTCCGTTTCAACTGTAATCTGTACCTACACCTACCCACCTACAACTTAACTACATACTCGTACAGTTCCTACACTAACTAATATAACTATATATAACCACCTACTATGATTTCGGATTACTTTCTTGCTCATAACTTCTATACCTATAGGGGCCGGTTTTTCTTCAGTTCGGCATGAACGGATGCAAAATCGTATCGTCTGTGTGCAATTTCGAAATCGCATCAGTCGGCCGGATGGACTGAAGCGATTTGTTTAAGTGTTGTCAGCTCTGTTTTTGCGAAACTACTACTATATACTACGAATACTATCAAAAAAAGCTAGACAACTTAGAAATCCCTAAAGCCACACAAAAAACCACCCCCTTTTAGGTTACGTTATATTAAAATTTTATTATTTATTGAATTGTACTATAAATTTTACCTTTAAAATATACTAGAAAATATAACGTATATAGTATAGTAGTTAAACGGGTAGTTTTAAGCAAATTACGCACTAATGCTACGATGTAGGTATTAATATGATAAAGTGTAAATATATTTTTTGTGCCTTACCTAGGCCATTTTGCATATGATTATTATCTGGCTCTTAAACACTACTAGCAACTAAATTCCTACTACAGAGGGAATAAACTTCTTAATTTACTTCTTAACTTAGTAGTAAAACTTTGTAAAATAAAACGACGGAAATAAACTTTGTAAAATGAACGGACAAATCGGACGGTGTGACAAATAGCCGCGGCCGTGCGGGCGTGTATCGTGTACCAGCGTAGTGAGTTTACAATTAATAAACACGTTCGTAGCTCGCGGCAAACCAGAACGAACTGATGCGATTTTTCCGTCTGTGTGTTCGAATCCGTTCAGGCCGAAACGACGTCAGTTGGGTCGGATACAATTTTTTTCCGTGTATGTGCCCGAATCCGTTCAGGCCGTAATTACGTCAGTTCTAACTGAAACGATCGACCTTTCGTCTATGGGGGCCTTTAGAGTTATATTTCAGGGTTGCCCCTTTGGTGTCATCTAATATGATCTAAAAGTGAACCCATTGGCAAACATTTAATTGCCGTCAACTCGGGTATTTATTGTAAGGATTTTGAAAGTTGCGTTCGTTGTCATACTTCTGAAATAGCTTCCGTTAATACTCGAAATTTTGGGATGTTTTGGCGGAATCGTGGAAGAAAACAAAAATATTTAATTGGATCTAATCTAAAAATCGAATCTAAAAACCTAGGCCTTTTCATCCGTTATTGGACGATTTATACAGTATTCTCCGAACAAAGTGACCACTCTTGAAATACTGTAGTGCCTGGGATATATATATATATATATATATAGCCTAATCCAGAGGAATATGACTTGTCAATACGTCTGGGGCCAACCATGTGCGGGTTTCCTCACGATGTTTTCCTTCACCGTTGGAGCGTCCGTTTAATGTACTTGAGATCTGGAAAATTCTCATTGGTGCACGCCACAACCTGGGAATCGAGCCTGCACTCTCTCGAGTGCGAATCAAACGGTCTACCCACTAGGCCACGGAGTTCTATAACATTATACATCTATTATTATTTACAGCGTTGTATTAATCATCTAAGTTTACAGCACATAATGGTCGAGTGCTTAGTAAAGTACCTATAAACAACACCACGTGAACGCGTTTACAAGGTAAACGGGAACACTGAACAAAGGTACCTTTTATGTGTTCACGCTATTTAAGCTCCAAAGGTTTTTCGTTCAGTGGTTGAAAAAGGAATAAAAGGAGCTTGTCTATTTGGATCGCTACGAGTAATGTGTTGTAGGCATTATGAGGAAAAAATACAAGCTTTTATTTACTGTTCGATGATCAGACTTCAGACAGTCATATGATGTATAGGTACATGTACCTAAATGTAGCTATTATATTATAATATATTTAAAAATAAATAATAACCACCTGTATACTCGTCACTGAAGAAACCGGTTCCGATGCGCGCGCGATGCACCTGACTAGTAGAGCCAAAATATTGCTAAATGCTGAGCAATGTGTGTCATAATATCGACGCGCGTCAATGTGGTCGATCGGTTATAATTAATTATTAATATATTTAGTATAGGTGTATTTGTTATAAATTTATTTTAATGGAGGTGGCCTATGGTGCACGGTAAAGTTTTTATAAACTTATGTTTGTGCCATAAAATGTAACTCGTACCATGTTCAGCTGTAATGTTAAATTAATAAATAAATAAAATATACTTTAAACGAGACAATCTTGTATATATAATCGGTTTCTCGAAAATTACTGCAAGAATTGCCATGAAATTTGGCATACGGGGAGTTTTTGGGGAAAAAAATAGATTTAGCTAGGTCTAGGTCCGTGGGAAACTGCGTATTTTTAAGCTATATATGTTTCGTTCAACAATATAACAATAAAATCGCTTCTATTATGTCAGTCCCGTCCAGTTTGGTATGCGTAAGTACAATTTTTGCTTTTTTAGAAAATTCGGAATATGTTGGGTTCGAATCCCGGTAAAATTAATATTTTGGTGATTATTTTTATTAAAATTTAACAAAACTCCGAGCAAAGCTCGGTAATACCCATGCACTGCTTACCTTCAAAGAGCTACTAGCTGACCCAGCAAATGTTGTTCTACCATATAAATTATTAATTAATACTTATTGATTTTCATACATTTTATTTTATTTTTTTCAGGGGGATTATTAGTTTTATTTATTTATGTATCTAGTATTGCTTCATATGAAATATTTAACACCCCATGATATAAAATTTACGACCTATTCCATAAAAGGCCATTTCGAGGAGTCAGAACCCCAATTCTCGCATTAAACTTAGACTTGCAATTTACTTTCAACGAATTATAAATGAATCGTCTCGAAGTCATAAATTGATTTTTGGAGAGAGATGTTTTTTTTATGAGAGTACCATTTTGCTGCTTAAACATATTATCGAATCGAGACTGCATCGAAACTGTGATTGTAAGAATAGGCTACTTGACTTTGTTTTTATTTATGTCCTAAACGCTTCATAATCGTTTCATTACACACAAAAAAATAGTATAACATTATTTTGAAACCTAAAAACCTACAAAAAAAATATTAAAAAAACACATTTTAATACCGCCGAAAACACTATTCGCCATATTGGTTGATAGATTATCTGTGCTGTGACGTCATACTAGTTTGTGTTTGTAATGTGCATGTGTAATTTGTAGTTTGTGCTATAGTCCGAAGTAGTAAAATGGCGGTGTTACGTTCCGTTTGACGTGTTGACATAAATAAGTTTTTAATATGTCACGAACTATTTATTTACAGAAACGTTCCGTTTGTTTCCGTCACATCCTTGCCGTAAGTTACTTCGAGGTGTTTTCATCAGTAGAAATTAAAAAACAAAAATACGTATTTTAAATGAACTTTATATTTATCAATCTCAAGTTTTTAATTTATGCTATCGCTAGAATACGTTTCCCTAAGCCAAGTACTAAAGGAAATACTCCTTCAATGTGTGAAATTAAATATGAGTCAAGTAGCCTATTAATTAGCATAGTCGACCTACTGGTTACAAGAACTGTGACACAGCCAGACATACACACAGAAAACCGTCCTATCATTACGGTTAGTAATATTTATTTATTTACTAGCTTTTGCACGCAGCTCTGTCTGCATAAATACAGTATCCCACGGGAATACTGTACTTTCTTGGGATAAAAAATTGCCTATATTTTAATCCAGAGCCTAAGCTAATATTAAATTGCATCGAAATCCGTTCAATAGTTTTTGCGTGAAAGAGTAACAAACATCCATTCATCCATCCTCACGAACTTTAACATTTATAATAGTAGCTGTTGGCCGCAGCCAGCTACAGTATCCCAAAGGAATTAAACCTTAAAAAAATTAATTAAGACTGTACTTTTTCTGGATAAAAAGTATCCTATGTTTTAATCCAGAGCCTACACTAGCACCATATAAAATTTCATCGGAATCTGTTCAGTAATTTATGCGTGAAAGAGTAACAAACATCCTTCCATCCGTCATCCTCACAAACTTTGACATTTATAATATTAGTAGGATAGATCACCTTCGTTGTGGCCATTCTCTTTGTTCACATTGATTAAATATTCCTGAACAAACGTGGAACTGAATCTATTCAGTTACCTTACCAGCTAACAATAGTTTCGTTAGTAGAGACAATGCCGATATTCAATCACGATATATGCAAACGGAATATCGACTTTGGACGTGGTACACCAACAGTAACACTTTAAGTGTTGTTTAGTTACATTTCATACAAAGAGAATAGACGTATACAAATTAAGGTAGACGTTGCCGGCGACCTCGTGCGCGTTGAAGAAATCCAACAGGAACCGTACATTTTGACTCTTAAAGGAGAAGCCTTGTTCTTTCCCATGGTCTACTCTATATCTTTGCCAAATCTCATAAAAATCGGTCCAGTTCTTACGGAGCCTAATCAATGTAAACAAACAAACAAACAAATCTTCCTTCCAAATAATGTTATTATTATTACTTTACTATATTACTATAGATGATGAAATTGCAATAGACTCTGGAAAATATGTGATCTATTTATCTATACATATAAAATCCTTTGTCCTGAATGACTGACTGACGGATCAACGCACAGCCAAGACCGCTGATCGTAAGGACCTGAAACTTAAAGGGTATTCTTACTCTTTGTACGGTGTAGGCATCCGGTAAGAAAGGATTTTCCAAAAATCCGGATGAAAAGGGGGGAAAAAGTTTGTATGGGGTGACGTGATTCCTTGGTCCAATCTACTTCAAATTTCGTACCAACATTCTTTAACAGAGTTGATGGAATACATGTATCAAAGTTTATTCAAATTCGTCCCCTAACGGGGTTAAAAAAGGAAAAGTTGCTTGGGAGCAATTTCCTTTGAAGTTGATATCAATATTCCTTAGTGCTTTTGATTTAAAGCTCCCACTCACAAGCTATCGATCGATTTAGTCTTTACAATTTAAAAATTTTTGGATTCGTAGTTGCAAGTAAATCGGCTTAGATGAATGATGAAGTATATATGTATAGCCTGAGATCCGAGACCCGCCTAACTACGCTTGTAACATACAAGTACGATTTTTTCGTACTAGCGGGTAGGTCATATAATCACTAATCATTTCGTGTAATAAGTTTGTCGTTAACATTTTACCTTTAAACACGAATTAATTTCCATTTTGGTAGTAGCAATCGATTGCCTGTGAGTGGGGCTCTTTATTATATTTTGTTTTGACACAATATATTGTCATCATGTTGAAAAATAAATTTGACAAGAATTCGAAATTGAAAGATGAAAATCTTCCTTATTGAATACCTACTTACATATTTGCGGTTGCTGCATTTAATTTTTTTAAAGGTCCCCACATACGGGAAACCGATCGTTTCAGTTAGAACTAACGTCAGTTCTGCCTGAACGGATTCTTTTTTTTTTTTAATTCTTTATTTTAAGGATTTTAGTACATGAAATGACTATGCCAATCCTATCGTACTCTTAACAGTAAACACAGCACATTTATAAAAAAGAACTTAGATAATAACACTAATTAAGTATGTACATTAAATCTAGTATAAAAACTATCCACTGACATCGAAAGCTACCAGCATACTAGACGTATCAGAGTCTGGTTCGGCTAGAATGCTTTGTAGAGCACCTACATTATATAAATTTATATTAAATGTTCCAGTCGATCTCTTTTGTCACTGTTTCTGATACATTCCATCAAGCGATGGTATAAGTCATCTCTCTTATTACATTGCTCACAAATGGGAGAATCAGCTATTCTCATCAAAAATAAAAAAAATCTACTAGGAACGTGGCCAGATCTTAATCTACATAAAGAAACAATTTGCTGCCTGTTAAATCTAGAAACGTAAAACCACGGGGTACGAAGAGGCTCACATTGGATACATTTATACCAAATAGATACCGCTCGTTTTCGATCGTTCATCAAAATATTCCTTTAACAAATCGACACTTGGATCTATATTTAATCAAAACTTCCGTAAAGCTTGGTAATACGTTAAATTCTTCACCTTCTGCTGTAGCTGATTTTGCCAATCTGTCAGCCTTTTCGTTTCCCGAAAGTCCAATATGAGACGGAACCCATTGCAATGTCACAATTACACCGTTGCCACAAATGCTTTTAATTGATTTAAGATATTGTATGCCAAAGTTGTACCTCTGTAATCAGAGGTGCACTTGACAATATGCATGAGGGCACTTTGGCTATCTGTAAAAATTACAACTTTGCGAGCACCTATACTAGAAGCATAATTTAAGGCCTGTGACAACGCAAGAAGCTCCGCAGTCATGATTGATATACATTTGTTCTTAATCTTAAATGTTTTGTAAAAATTGTTAATGGGGTCATAAAAATCCGCTCCAATACCAGTAGACGTTTTAGACCCGTCAGTATAGATCCTATGGAATCCAAAATATTTAGACCGAATCTCATACAATACTTCATGTTTTAGATGACTACTATCAAAATATTGTGCTTTTGAACCAACCACAGATTTCAGAGATTCACAAATTATACTTTTTACGTTAAGACTAGCTAACCAAGTATTAGATTTAAACATTTGAAGAGGGTTTGACGTGGACATAATATCTTGTTTGATTTCATTAAAACATGTTGGCAACAAGGGTTTCTTCTTATGTAACCAAAATCGATTATTAAGCAAGCAATGTAATTTACCAAATAATTGTTGACTTATATTATTAGATATAGAATTGGCCTTTAAGCAGTATTTATAGCATAAGTACGCTCTTCGGATCGACAGCGGTGGAACACCTAACTCGATTTCCATTACGTGTATGGGGGTTGTTTTAATGAAACCACCAATAACCCTGAGAGCTTGGTTTTATATCTTATCAATTTTAGTTGATAGATGATACAAAGTGACACCCAGCTGCATTATCATATAAGTAACTACCGTATTCCAGACGACTTCTAATTACAGAGATAAACAGTCTACGTAAATGAACGGGGTGGACCCCCCAACTTGAACCTGATAGAACTTTTAACAGGCTCAAAAATTTTAAAGCCTTTTCACATGATTCGTTAATGTGCTTAGACCATCTTAGCGACTTATCTAAGTAGAATCCTAAATACCTAAAACTATCAACCGACTCTAATTGTACATTTTTAATATGACGTTGTAAATCTTGCCTTCGACGCGCTCGCGTGAAAACAATATTTTTACTTACTGACTGATAATTGTAATCCAATCTCATCCAGCAACTCTGAGAACCGATAAAGAGCATTTTGTAAATTAATAACACTGTCGTTGATCCTATTGTGATTTGCAAAAATAACAAAATCGTCTGCATATTGAAAACTATATACAAAATTTATCTGTTGACAAATTCTAGAAGTGACAATATTAAAAATTAAAGGAGAGATCGGATCACCTTGTGGAATCCCATTATTTGTCCACCGAACCATGACACACTTACACATAAAAATCGCATACACGGAAAAAATCGCATCCGACCGAACTGACGTCAGTTCGGCCCTTAGATTAATAACGACTATTAATCTAAGTTACTAATCTTTTAATAAGTGAAGCAAGCAACAGTTAGATGTAGGCGTAAGCATTACATACTGACACGCATACAAACAAAACTTTAATTTTGTGGAGTGTGTACAGTTTTAAGGGAAAATTTCCCCGGAAAATGTTGATCTTAAAATTGGAATTATTGTATTTGTTTTCTTAATATCGTGAGATGTAAAAACATAACTTATATTTCATTTCAAACCATTTAAACACGATTTGTGAAATTTGTGATTTATATTAAATTATATGAAAAATATTAATTTGTTTTATATTTAATTTATTAATTAAATAAATTATAATAAAATATTTATATGAAACTGTTATTAAGGAATATATTAAGGATTATATTAATACTGGTAATACATTAAATTGATAGTTAAAAAGTCAGAAAATTTTAATAACTTTGTCTTAGTCGCAACTATTAGTTAGCCATTAATTTTTTTTAATAAATTTCTTATTACTAGTAACACTTTCATAATTCACATTAGGGTAGCAAGATGTCGACATATGTTTTTATTTTAAAATGTTATAAATACCTATTTGCATTTTTCGTCAAATTTTGTCCGAACTATTTTTATTTTAGTTTATTATACACAAACCGTCATAATGTATGCACAGTCGGAGATGTATGCACTAGCGCTTGACCATGACAACGACGGGTCGTTCGAACAAACTGAGTCGATATGGCTCAGTAGGATTTGCTTCACTTTTCATGCGCGTACCCGGTTTCTAGGCGTTTTAATCTAAGGTTTGGCCTGAACGGATTCGAGCACATACACGGAGAATCGCATCTGGTTTGCCGTGAGCTTCGGTCGTGTTTTAGGGTTCCTCAATTCTTAAGGAACACATATAGTTTCGCTCTGTCCGTCCGTCTGTCTGTCTGTCCGCTCTCATAGCTTCTGTAATAACTTTATGACAATAACTTTTGTAGTGATTCAAAGAAAACCTATTGCACGTTGATAGTTACGGAACCCTCCTTAGACATGTCGTGACATGCTCTTGGTTAGTTTAGGGTATTATTTTATTTATTAATTGTATTTTGCTGCAACTGTAATCACGCTATCGACGAAACTGAATTATTGTGTCATACATTTTTCCAGTAATATGTTATAGAAATCATTTCTCTTTGATGTATAGTAATATTCTTTATATTTTATCAGCCGTAGTGGCTATAAAGTTTTAAATACTTCAATGAACTCTGATAAATATTCTTTAGACCACGTTGCCATTTTTAGATTTCCGTACCCAAAGGGTAAAAACGGGACCTTATTACTGAGACTTTGCTGTCCGTCCGTCTGTCACCAGGCTGTATCTTAACCTTCTTATACCGTGATAGCTCGATAGTTGAAATTTTCACAAATAAATAATGATGTAGGTATTTATTTCTATTGCCGTTATAACAACACATACTAAAAACAGAATAAAATAAAAATTTGAGGCTCACATACAACAAACGTGATTTTGTCCGTTTTATACGGAACCCGACAAGCACTTGACTGGTTATATTTTACACTAGAATTTTATTAGTGTTCAGTCCAATTTTATTACCGTTCAGTCCATCCGTTCAGGTCAGAATTAATGTTGCCAACTTAGTTGTTTTACAAAGTTTTACTACTAAATTTAGTACTTTATTCCCTCCTTAGTAGGAATTTAGTTGTTAGTAGTAGTTTTGTAGAAAATAGCCAGACAGTAATCATAATATATAAAATGGCGTGTTACTATATGCTATTATGACACCTTATCATAGTAAGTAAGTTTTTCGAACGTTTTTTGTGCTAGGGAAAAGTGTGTCACATTATTATAAAGGCAATTATAGAAGATAAGTGTTTTGGTTTGTTTTTAATGATTATTAGACAATTTGTTACAATGCTGTTTTATAACCTAACTTTATTGAGTACCAGGCATTTGAGTGTTTTTTCGAAGTCGGTCTTTGGGGGAAAAAGGACGGGGTAGTAGTACGCGCGTACTTATACCCCTCTTACTATTATTTTGAACAAAGTTTAAGAAGTTACCTTAACAGTTAACCAGTTTCGTGATTGTTTTAAAGTGCGATTCAAGTGTGATTGTTCAAGGGTAAACTGATGACCAAAATAAAGAAATTTGAATTTGAAATTGTTTTTAATAATTTGATGTTATTTATTTGTTTTAGAATGCTGAACTATGCCTCGAACTTATATGAAAAAGACACCCAATCGGACTTTAGTACCGGAAGAAAAAATAATTGCTGCCAAAATACTTATAGCTGAAGGGAAAAGCAAAAGATTTGCTGCTGATGCCGTAGGAATTCATGAAGCAACACTAAGAAAACGGTTAAAAACTAGTCATGTGCCTACAGATTTGGGTAGATTTAAACCAACTTTTACATTCTACAGGCTGAATTTGCAGTTCACTGCCAGTTAATGGATGAAAGATTTTTCGGAATCACTATTAATGATTTACGTCGGTTAGCTTACGAATATTAATAACAATGATAATACTCAAGCCTTGTCAAGCTGTATCACGGACCAACGAAGTGATCAACCAACATCTGTTGAAAACATAGTTTTGCCAGAAAGTCCTTCAATACTACAAACATCTGATGCAGATTGTATAGAAGCTTGTATTGATTCAGATACAACAATAATAGATGATGAAAGTATGGACCAAAATGAAGTGACTGCTCGGTTTAATGTGTGCTTGCCACGAGGCTAGTAATAATGCGTCCAGAAATGAAGAACGAGGAGATTTATCACAAAAAGATGATAACGATTTCAACGTTCAGAATATTGCTGATTTACAAAGAGATGACCCTGATTTGGCAACAACGACACAAAAAGATGCTCCAATTATTACTGTGGCTAAATTAAGTCCATTACCGCGCATGATAGAAAAGAAGAATAGAACAAGACCTTGGTTAAAATCAGAAATTATAACATCCAGTCCATATAAGAAGCAATTGGAAGAAAAAAAGAAATTGATGGAACAAAAGACACAAAACAAACGCCACGTTAAGCAAGTCAATTTTGATGATTTAGGTTCCCCTGGACCATCAGGGGAATTCATAACCCAAAAGCGCAAAACACGCCTTACGGGTAAAACTAAAGCCACGGTATCGCAACCAAACCCTTCAACATCTCGATCACAATTTAAAAGAAGATCTCTGAAAGAAGTTGAAGAGTATTTTTGTCAAGTTTGTGATGAAAAATATGAAGAGCCTCTGTACGAAGACTGGATTATATGTATTATGTGTAGAAGATGGTTCCATGAAAAATGCACAGCAAACGAACCAGGCATGAGTAATTACGCCTGATGATGTTACCTTTCATATGCTAGATATATAGGTTATAGATTCAAAACTTTATCAACGAGTCTGGAAAATTAATAAAAAAGTAACTTTTGAGACTGACTGCTAAACTTAAGATCTGATTGCCATATTATTTGTAAGAAGTCTTCTGTTAATTGTTTTAGATAATTTCAAGTTTTAAATAGTATGTATCGTCTGTTAAACGTCAGAAGAGTATCATGTTATGTTTCGATAATTAAAAAAAATATTTTATCATTTTAAAAGTAGACTGCTTTTAACATAACTTTTTTGAAATGTATATCATTAAAATAAGTTTTTTATTGATGAATATCAAGCAGATATAGATTTGTCTGTGTTTGATTTTAATAAAAAGAGCTTTCAGACAAAAAACGTTTACAAATTATTTGATGCATCTGTATGCGTTTTTTTACCCGCAACGCGTACCCCAAAGGACTGCGTACATTTACCCACAAGTTGAGGTAAAAGTACGCAGAAGTAAAAAAAAAAATTGCTAATTATGGATTAACGGGAACCAAAATGGTCCCAAACTCTACATTTACATAAGGTGAAATACGTGTGCTTAATCATGGAATAGAAGGCGTACGCAGTATTACACCTATATCAATTTTATAAGCTTTGGAAAAAAAAATGCGTGCTTTTGCCCGGAATACTATCCTATACCTACCTACCCCGAATAATAATATTTTGCCCTACGTAATGTTTTAATGAACAAAATGGAACCCAAAACAATGGCTTTTAGATTTTTTTTCTGTTTATCGGTACGTTTGTGGGCGCTAATCTCAGATACAACTGTATGGATTTTGATAAAATTTGCTGTCGTATTTAGTCTTTGGATTTATTTAACACATAGGATACTTTTTAACGCGAAAAAATTGACGGTTCCCGCGGGATTTACTTTTGCGCGTACGAAGTCGACGGCTTAACAATTTAACTTTCAGTAATGCGTTTAGGATAGCTCCACTTAAACTTTACCTAGGTATTATCTAATCATTAATGTGTATGATTCTATGACGAATTACTGAGAAGCTCGATGGCTTTGTGGTCGTAGTGCTAACTCATCTCTCTTCTCTCAGTCGTGGTCCCAACTAGGATGGGTGACCACAATCCAAAATATTTTTATTAAGCTTAAGAGTCCGCACCCCTAATGCCTACTAACGTTTTTCTATTCAAAAAAATTCTTAATCGTTAAAAAATATTTTATCGGCCACAATCAAAAGTTTGTATGTATGTTTACTTTTTCACGTAATAACTACTTTACGGATTTTGACGAAATTCGGTAGGTTAGTAGTTTATCCAGAATTAACACATAGGCTACTTTTTTGCAGCATATTAAATGTTATATTTTATGATACTACGGAACCCGGTAGGTTCTTTGAGTGAACGAGGTCACGGGGAACGTCTAAGTAATATAAAATACAGCTGACACGGGTGTACAGTGCTCACACCATAATATTATGTTCAAAGTGAAGCCACTCGATAGGCATCGACCACGGCAGTGCCGAGGCGCTTGATCATCTTCTTCTTCTCTTCTTCTATTACAAATTTATTAATAAACATTAAAACCCAATTTCACGGGGGCGAATCCGCGGGCAAAAGCTGGTCTATAAATATAAAAGGCAAAGCTGATTGACTGATGTATCGACACAGGCCAAACCCTTGAGATTTTGCACACGTATTTCTCATATGACGTAAGTATACACTAAGGAAGGATTTTTTTTTTATTCATCCCCGAAGTGGATAAAATAGATGATAAATGTTTGTATGAAACTTTTTATTACTTGGACATAATAGCATGATATTTCGTATGAATTGAGTACTAAAAAAATAATGAGTTATATATTTCAGCGTTTTCTAAAATTCACTCTCTAGGTGGATAAAATGGGGGATGAAAGTTTAAAACTTAATTACACTTAATTAATGCTAGTATAATTTTAAGAGGCATATTACATCTCGACTGTGATTTTTGCGGAAAATGGCCAATTATGGCGTTCTTGATTTCAGAAACAAAGATACATTAACAATTTTGACATATTATTTAATAGTGCAGAATAGCTATTGGCCTAGTTCGTAGCGGCCTCGCTTTTTGTAAATTTTGCTTAACTTTTTAATGAAACCCAAAATTGCAGAGAGATTTTCATAAAATGCGCGAAGCCACTTTTTTGAGCTCCTGGATTGAACTACTGTTCTAAGCAAATGAAATAATAAAATGAGACTGTTATCTCCTATATAGTCGTATAGCTCGTAGCGACATTAGAATTTTGAAATATCTTTGATTTAATATAGAAAAAAATCTTATTCTAAGCCAAAAAAAAACTTCGAAAAACCCTTTAAGTTAACTGTGAATTACTCCTATCTACGATAATATTATTAAGCAAAATTTATACCAGAACAATTGTTACTTCATGAGGAATAAATATTTTAAAATTTAAAAAGCATGAATTTTTTAACCTATTTCAATAAAAATGATAATTACAACTGCAAAATTACTACAAAATGCGAAATGTCGGGAACGCTTTAAATACATAATCTCGCAGAGTGCAGATTTGTAATAGGTAAAGGGTTTTTTTTTTAATTAAAGGTAAGCCTTCCGATGCACGCAACGCGTGACGCTAGTCCGCGCCCTAAATCCGAAATAGGGTCGCTTAGCCACTGCTTATTATGAATTTATATGATAATTATATAATTTTATAATTAAAACAATTCCCGCGACTCGAGTTACACGTCCCAGAACCTGATTCGCTGGTCGCGGTCGCGGGGCGCGATCTCGCGTCGCGGTGTCGAGTCGCGGTCTCGCGTCGCGGTCGCATAGATCGGAAGGCTTACATTAAGAATAAATAAAGAAGCGTGAAAGAAACAAAATTTGAGCGTGTTTTAAAACATTTATATATATATGGAGCAAAATAAATAGGTATTGTCAGAAGGGGCAAGACAGTTTGTGGATAAAATATATAATAATAAGTTTCTTTTAGCCCGAAACATAAATAAGTATAAATAATTTTACTTCAACTAACCATGTGTCAGAAGGTTATAAATGTATATAAGCATGTTTGTTTCCCCTTCATATATGCACATAAAATTGCAAATGAACCCATGAATTTCCCAATAAATTTAATAAAGCGAATTCCACCACGACACTCCACTGCTGGGAATGTGCTTTTAATTTTTCCACCGGAATCCGTCCCGTCTTGGCCCGTGTTTAACGCTATGATTGAAAATTTTTATTACGGAGTAAAGTCACGTCGCTCGTAAGTTGTCCTTGATGAATGGAATTATTTATAGGTTTTATGTAATACTGAGACCACAATAAAGAAACGCATTAGATCCATCTATCGCTGATAATAATCTTATACTTTGAACGAGAAAATCTTGTTTATATTATATAATTGGCTTCTCAAAAACGGCTGCAAGTATTACCATGAAATTTAGTATGCAGGGAGTTCTGGGGGAAAACATCGATCTAGCTAGGTCTTATCCCTGGGAAACAGCATATTTTTAAGCTATATATTTGGTCATTACATATGAAATTGGCGTTTTGTAAAGGAGGAAAATACAGTAGTTTTTTTTAAACATAGGTAATATATTTATTTAATCAAAGTATATACCATTGCTTTCTATGAACTTTTGCTATCTCATAGGTAGTTCATTGATTCCTTTACTAAAAAAAGCATACGAACAGGAATCAATTAAATCTTTGAAGGCGCTTTGAACAGCCCCATCGGAGTTGAATTTTTTCCCAACAAGTTATCCAAATTTCGAAGAAATGGTAATCTGTTGGAGCAAGGCCCGGGGAGTACGGTGGATGTCTTAGACAATCCTCTAATTTGGTAGCCGTCTGTTGTGCAGTGTATGGTCTAGCGTTGTCCTGAAGCAGCAGTGGCCTAGAACGAATGACCAACCTCGGTTGTTTAGCAGCTAGCTTTTCCATCATAATTTGCAGTTGCTGGCAATAGACATCTACTGTAATCGTCTGGCCAAATTAAGGAAGCTGTAGTGAACGACATCGAACGCTCACTATTAACTTTCTTTCAGTCAATTTTCGCTTGGGGCACAAATTGGCTGGTTCGCCAGCGTTCAGCCATTGCGATGAGCGTTTCCGATTATCGCACAGAATCCACTTTTCATCACAGGTAATTATTCGATTTAAAATCCCTTCATTATTGTGCCGGTTGAGTAATGTAACGCAGCAGTTGACGCGCGTTTCTCGGTTTGCTGCACTCAATTCATTAGGTTCCTTCCCAATTTGATTTAAGTGAATTTAAACAGGAGTTTTATCACTAATACCGCAGCCTGCAGCTAACTCGGACGTGGTTTGCGATGGATCCTCTTCCACAATAGCCTTCAATTCTTCATTATCAACTTTGGTCTCCGGCCGTCCACGAGGCCTGTTCGTAATTTCCAGAACGAAAACTTTGGAACCAAAAACGCACTTTGTTTTCTTTCGCGAGTTTTCCATTTTGTAAACAGAGTGACGACAAACGAAGAAAAAACCAAAACAGGAAAACAGGAAAAGGGGTACGGTTTTCGAAACACAAATGTATGACTAAATAGCGGTATAAGTTTGAAAATGGAATTCTTAACCAAAGAAAATATATTTGCGATCAAAGAGGCCAGTACGACAAAACGCCAATTTCATATGTAAGGACCTAATATTATGTTTTTCTTTCATCGTGCATCAATAATTTCTACTCTACTATGCTCTACTATGCTCTACTATGTCAGTTCGATTGGCTGTTTGGTATGCGTATAAATAATTTTTGATTTGTTCGAAAATTCTGAATGTGGTGGGTTCGAATTCCGGTCATATACATATTACTTGATTCTTTTTTTTATTTTGTTATTTATCACAACTCGCAACTACTCCGGGTTACCCAGGTACTAGTATTATTATAATATTAAATACGAAGATGAACATGACATTGCAAAAAACATCAGCGTAATCCTGGTCCTAGTATTACCGAGCTTCAGTCAGTATTTGAACTTGTTTGAAAATAAAGGAAGGACTCCTTTACTCCGGACTCCGCAGGCTCCAGCGTTATATCTTGTACCTTATGACGTACTTTAAGTGGCCCCTGATAGTCTATAATGTAATGGACTTTGACTTTATTTGGTGTAAATACACCGCTATCATTTAATTATTTCCAATTTGGCTCACTTTAAAATAAACAGTAGAAGACATCCGTTTTTTTCCGCACCGATGTCTGTTCGAGATATCTGTTTTTTCGTGCAATCGCGAGTCCAATTTCACGGACCATTTGTAGACGTCCGTTAACGTCGCTGTTCTCTCCATTTGCTCTCGATATTATTGTTTTATGTTTCATTATTATTTTATTGGTATCTTTTTATCAATATACCTAGCTGGTGCCCGCAACTTGGATTACGTGAAACGGAATCGGAACCATATGATAGAAGTATTCAAAGTTACTCCTAATAACATCAGCCGATTTTTCTGCCAGTTAAAAGTTCCGTGAAAATTGGTTCAGCAAACAAACACAGACGGACAGAGAAAAATAAAAACAAAAACGGTTCCGGAACCATTATCTATAAAAAACGGCAAAAAAACATGTCTGTTGTACGGGAGCTCCCTTACCTTAAACATTTATTTTATTCTGTTTTTTAGTATTTGTTGTTATGAAGGCAACAGAAATACTTCGTCTGTGAAAATTTCAACTGTCTAACTATCACGGTTCATGAGATACAGCCTGGTGACAGACGGACAGACGGACAGACGGACGGACGAACAGCGGCATCTTATAATAGGGTCCCGTTTCACTCTTTGGGTACGAAACAAAAAAAAAAGATTTTGCATTGTAAGTACTTTCATAAATTTAGTGAAAAGATGTTATTTTAAAATCACAAATAGACACTTAATTTTTTTTTATTTGTACATTTATTATAATAGCTACTGACAATCTGAATTGATAAAATCAATTTTATGCAGCATCAATGCTTTTTGTAAAAGAATAAAAAGCTTAGAAAGGAGCAAGGCATTGAATTATTTTTCATTCTGAGTCAAGAGGACCATACGTTTTGTATGGTCATGTTAAATACCAATAGAACATCTTGCAGCTTGTGCCGTCTGCTCATATCTACTGTAGTTTTAATACATAATAATACCCGCTAGAGGTCGCCCGGTGGTCAATGAACAATCATCGTAAAACTGTACCGAAAGTTTTTGCTTAATTATAGCTATGGACGTTTCCGCACCACGTCATTCTGGTCATGTGCTAAGTATCCGAAGAACTTGTATCACAGGTACCAGACAACGGGAATATATTTAATACTGTTATACTATACATATATTTAATACACATCCAAGACCCAGGAACACAGAAAAACTTTTGTCCCTTTGGCGGGATTCGAACCCGCGACCTCCGGCTTAAGCGCCGAAGCGCTAACCACTGAACCAAAGAGGTCGTCAATTGCTATTTAATTTATTGCGTATTAAATAAATAAATAAATAAATCTTTATTCGAAAATTTTAGACATTACATGTCAGTAAAAAAACAGTGGCATCATAAAATACATATAAGAATAACAAGAAGAGAAAAAAAAAAACAAATAATACAAAAAAAAAATTGGACAGGTAAGCAGTGCAATGTCCAAAATGGAGATCACTTAGGCGGTACACCACGGCACGCCGCGGTACCTGGTCTTCCGTGGCCCCAAACTGTATGACGTGCGATAGACCAAGCAAGCAACTATAAAAGTATAAATAAATATTGAATTAATTGAATATTCATAAATATGCTGTATGGGCAAAGATAATATAATACGTAATTAAATATTGAAGTTGTGTATGTGAGCCATTGCTACGGACATAGGGAGCGATCACGCCGCTGCACCCGGCCCGTGGCCGTGACGTAACCACTGCGCGGGGAGCACGCGCAAGACAAGCGCCCGCGCCTTCGTACCTACTAATTACGATGCACAGAACATACAAAATAGCTGTAGGGGACTGTATTATTCCACAGGGATTCAACCGCCGGCTCAGATTAGACTCGAAGATAGCAAGGTTACACCGATTTGGGCAGAGCCGGGGCGATAATAAAACACTGAATTGAGGAGAACATTTTTTCACCTTTTCGCTTTGCTTACCTGGCTCATGGCAATGCCGTATAGAGAGCCCCGCCCGTACGCCTCTTTCGGGCCGATCTTCCCTTTCACTTTTACCTCTCTATACGGCTATTTTCCATATTTTTCCCCATTTTTCATGAGCCAGGTGAAGCAAAACGCATTATGTGAAAATCTTTATTATTCAGACCAGATTTATCAATCCTTATATACTACAAATCTTATTTCCTAAAAAAGTTATATACATTTTAAGTGTCCTTTACATGAAATGTTGTACCATTTTTACTACTATTTGCTTAATAATTTATTTACCATTTATTATATGAACTTAAACTTTACATTACACGTTATATACTATTCTTATTATTACCTAAGTGAAAAGAAGCTACGTTAAAATTAGCTATCGTTTAATATATATGAGCAAAATAACTCGCACTCGATAAAACACCATTTTGCACTATTTTTCACACTGATACCATATAAATCTATACATATAGTCACTCGATATTCACTGTTATGATTTTATGTACAGTTTAAATCACTTGTTTATTGTTCAGATTTAAATTCACTTAAGTTTCACATTACGAGGCCGCTGTCCTTAACAATAGCTGATAGTAATACTTAAGTTGTAATAACGTAATTAGTGGCGAAGGCTGGCACTCCTTTATAGGGAAGCCAGCCAGATTTAATGCCAGCCCAAAAATTCAATATTTTTTGGGCTGGCATTAAATCTCTCTCTTATCTCTTCGAACGAAGTACTTCGTATAATTATGATTGAATAGGTAGGGATTTGGATGAGGGTTTTCAAAAGGTAAGTGATAAATGAAGAAACATCTAGTCCTACTAATATTATAAATGTGTAAGTTTGTGAGGATGGATGGATGTTTGTTAGATTGTTGTTTGTTTGTTTGTTTATAGAATAAGAAGATAACTATAAGTACCTACCTTTAATGTGTGCACCTCGTGTTAATGAGGTCAATGTCAAAATGTGGGACGAATGCTTTCGCCCTTTGTATCTTGTATATCTTATTACTTGTAGGTAAACGTACAAATTCAGAATGCACAACAAAATATTATGCACATGTTCGTCAAATTATATTAGGATGCCACGTATATTATGTGCCACGCTAGAATTTAGACTTATCCTATTTTGAACAGAGTAAAGAGTTTATCTAATCATAGTTGACACTTGTCAAGTTCTATTCTTTGTTTTTTTAATTAATGAATTGCATATTGCTGACATTTATTTTCTAATTATTTTGTATTATTAAATTTGTTATGAGTTATTGAGATTCCTGAAATTAACTGTATGTCTATTTAATTTAATTTAAAATTTTTGGCTTAGCTAGATTAAGTATAAGTTTTCTCATCTGCATGTTTATGATTTGCATACGCCATTCTGATGGCAGAATATAGGATCTTTTTAATATTGTAATTTTGTAAGGCCTCATGTACACCTCATTCTTGCAATAAATGATTTGAATTTGTTACTCTTTCACGCAAAAACTACTACTAAATTACTAAAACTAAACAGATTTCGATTAAATTTGGCATGGCAGTAGTTTAGGCTCTGGATCAAAACAAAGGATACTTTAGCCTAGTGAATAATAATATAATTATAATGTATACAGCCTTATCGATTAATGTCCGGTAACCGGTTAAATTATTTAAAGGATTCGCCTCTATTTTTATTTAGTTCTTATATTATACTTCGATCTATGATTGCAGTAAAAATTGCAGTGATCGAAAGCTAACATCAGGCAATATCTCGTATCTTAGGTAAGTGATACCCCAACCCTGGACCGGCCGCAAATAAATGGACGGTCGGCCTTCTATCTCGAGGTCATAGAATAAAATTTGTAATGGATAGAATGGTCATATCGATGTTACTTAATACAGCTACAGAAAAAACTAAACCATTGGCTACTCTGTGTATATGACTGTGATGTGGTGAATTATTAGTCTATTCTTTTTATTTTTATTCTTATCAATTAACTAAAATAGATAATCTATCTATCCAAATAAATAAAATTGAAGTGTCTGTGTGTAGTTTTAAATAAACTTAGCTATTTAACTCTGTCTGTTTGTCTACCTGTCTGTTTGTTCCGGCTATCTCTGGAACGGCTGGACCGATTTTCACAAGACTCACTGTCAGATAGATGACTACTTTTACCTTAGGGTTCCGTTAAAAAATAGGGTTCCGTTTCCGTTGGTTCTAAGCAAACGAGGTTGCGAACATCAGCTAGTTTATAATAAAAAAATAAATAAATTTTCGACGACATCTGCAGTTTTTCTGTTAAAATGTCAGAATATATAATACAAATAGCTGATAAAAATGGCTTTTTATGGTAGAATTTAAGATGGGATCAGTCGTCCAAATAGTTTGTCGAAGATAACAGTTGATCTAATAAGGTTACATAACTACGGATAGTTATACATTACAGTTAGCTACTTGATTATTCCAAACTTTCAGATAAATAATAAACAAAAACGAACTATCAACGCGAACATCTCGAACTCGACTCGAACTATTTTCTTTCTTTGTTCTTCTTCTCTATGATATATTAAGTAACTTTTCTTTTATATACCTAGATCCCTAATCATTGCTATAGATATCAACTGGATTTTGCTGCTAAATAATCAATACAAAAGAATCTGAAACGACGATGAGAAAGAATTTTATCTTTCAAATATATAAAAGTTTTTTAAATTCAATATAATGTTTTTTTAATATAACAAAACTTAAAATGCAGTGGTTTTTTGGGGGCTTTACGGATTCCTAGTTGAGTAGCTTTTTTATAGTTTTCAGTATAATTTTAGTAGTTTTTAGTAGAAATCGACGCGAGTGTAGTAGTTTTGCAAAAATAGAGCTGGCAACACTGGAACGAATCGCTTCAGTCCATCCGGCCGACTGATGCGAGATCGCATCAGTGCACGCAAATCGCACACAGACGATACGATTTTGCATCCGTTCAGGCCGAACTGATAGAAAACCGGACCGTATATGGAGCCCCTTAAACACGCTTTCGCATCACATCAATCTAGTCCCGTGCTAAATTCTCGAAGAATTCGTGTTACGGGTACCAGTAAATGGAAATATACTTAATAATTTTATACTATACAGTATATACATATTAAAGTATTTTATTATATTATACACATTACATTTCCGTAACCTTCCGAGTGTTGAAGAACTTCCGAGCTTTCAAACATTTTTGTCATAAGTACTATTGGAAACAATGCAACACTTTTTTGTCATTATAAATGCATTGTAATTAATTGTCATATTATAAATTAAAACATTTAATTACATTCTGTCTTGTAGTCATAAAAAAAAAACATGTTATTCCCGTGGTGCTTCCCCTTTGATTCTGACTTTTTGTCATCACAATTTTTGCTGTCTCCCGCTTTGCTTGGGGAGGGAAACTGGAATACTTCCTACTCCTACTACAATCTTCTGATTAATTTCGTTGCGGGTTCCAAGACAGATTTAGCATGTCCCCCGGGCACCCCTGAGATCATATCAAAGGGTTTTTGCGGTTGGTTACCACTGTCGATGTGTAGCCAACACAGGAGTTGCAGTGGTGGGTAAGTGTGGTGGGCCAATTGCCCGTATAAACATTACATTTAATACACATTACACATCCATGACCCAGAAGCATATTTTTTTTGTTCCTTTGGCGGGATTCGAGCCCGCGACCTCCGCCCACTGACGCGCTCAACCACTGAGCCACAGAAGTCATCGTCGTCGACATCTGACAATGATCTGTAGATTGTGTAACTGGCCTAACAAAGTTTCCAAAGAGCTAAATACTACAATCCTACTGCTATAATAAATGTGTAAGTTTGTGAGGAAGGATGGATAGATGGATGGATGGATGTTTGATACTCTTTCACGCAAAAGCTGCTGAACGGATTTCGATGAAATTTGGTTAGGTAGTAATTTAGGCTCTAGATTAAAACATAGGATACTTTTAATCCCGAAAAAGGAGAGTGTTCCCGTGGAATACTATATTTACGCAGGTGGTGCCGCGGGAAAAAGCTAGTATGATATCATTAAAATTGCATTTTAACATTCAACTTGTACGAAGCGGTGTGTCTAGACGATAATCTTTGTCAGTAGATGCTGTATTGATAAATTGAGCATTCGATTTAGATTGAGACGCCTACGTATTGGGATGAAACGATTTTTATAGTTTGATTTAATCTATTTTTATTTGACGTTATCTGTGGCCCAGTGGTCAGCGTGTGGCGCTGAAGCCGGAGATCACGTATCAAAAATGTGTATAATTAAAAATCCTCAATATATGTAACACATATATATTGTATAGTACAAAAGGATTTCATATATTTCCCGTTGCCTGGTCCCCGTAACACAAGTTCTTCGGGTACTATGCACAGATTACTAAATAGTTGCTCGGGGCCAGATTGACGTGGTGTTAAGCGTCCATACATAGATATAATGTCTAGAAGAGT
This sequence comes from Phengaris arion, assembly GCA_963565745.1. NCBI lineage: Eukaryota > Metazoa > Arthropoda > Insecta > Lepidoptera > Lycaenidae > Phengaris > Phengaris arion. The sequence continues at coordinate 3,181,051 of OY751443.1, forward strand.
GGGTAGCTGTCCTTCCTGACTTTTTAGGATTCCGTAGTAAGTACAAGGGATCATTATAGGTGGCTTGGTAGCTTTGGGTGGTAGCTTTTTCTGTTGACATTCCGAAAATGCTTGTTAAGTTTCATTTGGAAATAATTTTTTTTCATTTATTTTCCAATCAAATATCTTTGGAACTAATTAATAATTTAAACTATTTCGAGTAATCGACCTTTCCTTACTTACACCATAAGAGGAAGAAACATGAAACTTTCCATGCTATTTTTGCTAAATATACTCCACAGGAAAATTATTTTGAGCGAAATTGAACAATAACTTTTGAAGTAATTTGAAAAAAAAACCAATTGAGCTATATTCCCAATATCACACCCACAATAAGACGAAAATTACACATCTCAAGCTAAAATCCATCAAGGCTTTTAGACCATAGGAAACAAACAAACATTTACATACACATAATATTATAGTGTTAGGTAACTTTTTAAGGTAGCCTTCCGATCTATGCGACCGCGACGCGAAACCGCGACCCGCGACCGCGACCAGCAAACCATGTAATCAAGTTCTCTGGCTACGATCACCAGTCGCGCGACGGGGGTAGCGGGGATTGTTTAGTGCTCCATATAAATCCATACTAAGCTGTGGCTGCGCTGCCTCCGGTCGCGTTCTCGCGACGCATCGGAAGGCTACCTTTAGACATCAGGTAGGTAAAATTCATAAAAGTTCCACGCGACAAAATATTTATCATTCTCATCACCTTGATGAGTGGCAGTCCTCCACCGTGCGCTTTATCCGAAGCTTTCTGCCGCGCACTCTAAAACTCTGGAATGAACTGTCGCCAGCGGTATTTCCGGACCATTACGACCTGCAAACCTTCAAGAAGGGAGCGTATTCCCTCCTGAAAGGCCGGCAATGCTCTTGCAACTCCTCTGATGTTGCGGGTATCCATGGGCGACGGTAATCGCTTTCCATCAGGTGATACGTTTGCTCGTTTGCCCCCTAGTTTAAAAAAAAGTTATTTTGTAAAAGACACGCGTGTTGATGTTGATGAGGTCCCAGTAAATAATTACTCATTCGGCACTCGCTTAAGGCTTTTTGTGTTACTTAGCGGCAGATGTACAAGGAATAATTAATTATAACGAAACAGGGGCCCAAACAGATTTATCATGCCGCGGTCGGACCCTGCGAGGCCCGGAATCACGAATTAGGGGCCTAAATGACCCCTACCGAATTATGTCTGACCAAAACGTTTGGCATTGTCTCAACGATTAAGCGTGATTAAAGTTTTTAGTGACGTCATAAATAAGATGTAAATGACTGTATAGGTAAATAATTTAATTATGTTGGCATGTTCGCCCTCGCACCCACGAAATATGACAACTCTACACGATTTTCAGCTTTATTGCATTAACGCAGAGTTCTATTTACAGTGCAGTGTCTTCTGTCGCGACCATTAAATAACGCTGGTGGGAACGTACTGTCATGCAATTTTACCATACAAATGTTTTGTCCTGTCAATATTTTGCCGGAACCAATTTTTCAACAGACATTTTATATGCAAGCCTTCACATAAAAAGTATCGATATGACAAGTGACCGTCATTAACTGAAAAATTTAAAAAATATTTATCACACTGTATTAGTAAACAGAACTTTAAGCTGGGCAAAAACAAAAAAATATTTTTCTCCTTCATATTCAAAAGCGCGCGAGAGTGTGACATAGTGTGTGTGTGATACACACAAACATAACTATCTATGTATAGACGTTCCAACAAAAAGATATTTGTGGAGTGGCGACACTCTCTACAAATGACAGTTCGAGCACCGGCGAATGTCAACAATGTTGACGTAAGCCTAAGGTTAACACCAAAATAATTGTAAACGTCGCGTCTGACAAATCTATCATAAATACATATAAAATTATACTGTCAATTATGTCAAAGCACGAAACGACTTTTTCTATCAAATGAGATTTTCAACGTATCAGACAAAGACAGCAACATTGTTTAAGTTATCCGTTGTGTAAATAGTTTTATTAGTAAGGGGGCTAGGCTTTAAACAACTATCTTTAAAATATTTTTCGAAATACCTTTATTTACCTCTAAAACTAGGCTTCTGTTTTCAACAACCCAATAAAATTTTGCTCTTTGTACCTGGTACCTTTGTGTTTCATTTGACTTTGCTAACAATATGCCGACATATTGTGGGGAGAGGCATTCATTCACATGTTTGTATGGAACGTGCCGGCAAAAAGTCGAAATTCTGGATCCCATTTCAAAGGTTTTTTTCTTTTCATTCCACAATTAGTAGGCTATGGTATTTTTTTTTAAATTTTAAATACGCCTTCCTGCAATGTTTGTACATTTTGATTGGTTTTCCTGAATCCTGTAGGATAATGAGCGGATATTATTTTCATGTTGTTTACGGAAGACTCAAATTAATGCTATTAATTTTTTATGCTATAAAACTGAAATGTCAATCAAATTTTAATGGCCTATTTATTTTTACTAGTCGCACTGTAGTGTGAGCTATAAATCTGAGGTAGTGTAAGTGTAGTTAGTTAGTTGTAGTTGAGCGCTATAGAACGGTCGCGCTCCGCATTACACACGAAGAAAATTTAATTGTTTGCGAGTCGCGAGGCTGCGCCGCTGCACGTGCACCATGGCGTTGGTGGCCAATGAGTTTCTAGCGCTCATCCAGTACTCCATCGACACTGTGGACGAGGTGAGCATCATGCAGATATGCAAATCTTCCATCACCAGCGAGGAGATCACGGCACGGGCAAGCAGCTGCTCTACGAGACGCTCGACAAGAGCGCGAACATGCCATCACGGAAGCGAGACGGTGGCGAACGAAGCGTACAGGACATCATCTCCCTGCTGAAGCAGACGGATCCAGCCGAAGTGCCGGCCTTTGTGGCGAAAGATCTCCACAAGCTGCCGGTGGTAACGATGGACCACGTCGACGTCTCCAGCCTGCCGAAGAAATTCATCAGTATGAAGGCAGAGCTCGACAAGATGAGTGGTAGATTGGATGCATCGGAATCTACCATCCATGACTCACGTAGTGAATTACTACAATTAAAATGTAATAATTCAGTAAGTAGGTCACCCAATCATTCAACCGCCTTAGTTAACACACGTCGTGGCGGCGCGCGAGCTAACACTTCATTTTGCGTGTCAGCGGAATCCGACGAATCGGTCGAGAGTCGAGGTCGAGAAGACGTCCAACGCATTGAGGGTCGAACGTCTAGAGTCTCGCCATAAGGCCAACTTCCTTTCCTTTGTGGTGAAAGTGTCCGACGCATCTTTTGTCGACCTTCGAAGTGGAGGAGTTCTGGTCGACGGGTGTAGTCTACCGGAGGTTCCGGGGAGACTCCGGAACGAAACCCGCATCACTTCGCCGACAACACGTGATAAAGTGAAGTTTTTAGGTATATAATAATAAGATGTATGTTATTAGTCTGTAAGGTATTCATAATATGGGCCTATGGCGCCCGAAATAAACGTTATTTAATTTAATTTTAATTAATGTTATGTATTTTTAAACTACATTTTTTAATTACTATGCACATCTTCCTCGACATAAACTTGAAGTGTGTACAATTTTATACTCCCGCATTTACATAATTTCATAAAAAGGTGTAAGAAGTTTTCACTTCACGTAATAATTTTCTTTTAAGTAACCTAAAACCAAATTCTTATGACACATCTCTCAGTAGTCTGCCAAATTGGACTAGGTGCGTAGGCAGACTTGATAGGCCTTAAACGCGCCTTACTTAGGCGCTATCAACTACTATCAACTTATTTTTATCCGATTAAAAGAAGGGTAATGATGTTGGCAGTCTGTGTATGTATGTTTGTTCCACCGTAGCGCCTAAACTACTGATCCAATTTTAATAAATTAGAGGTCAATAGCTTCGTAGTAATAGCCCAGATAAAGCATATAGACTAATGTAACTATAATTTACGGAGTCGGGTATATAGTCTTTATAAAAAAATATTACATAAATAGCAATAAAAGAAGTGGATTTATCACAACTGGCATACATTAGTATCGGCTGTTGCCGGGATTCCATTCCATTCGTTCCTGGCGTCGCGCCAATATTCAGGAATACTGATTTATGATGGAATCCGATATTTTCCCTCAGTATTTCTTCAATCATATGTAACTAGTAATATAAATAATTATTTTTGGTTATATTGACTAGTTATGTAAATAAGTGAGAAATAAGTATATGTTACAGACAACAGCGACCCAAAACGATGGAAAAAGAAGAAAGGGGAAGGATTTTGGGAGTCTATGTATGTTTGTTCCACTGTACCGCCTAAACTACTCATCCGATTTTAATGAATGAGGTGTCAATAGATTCGTAACAATAGCCCTGGGGTAACATAAGTTATATAATTTGCGTAATCAGGTTATAGTTCGTATGAAAAATATAGTTATTACAGTATCCAATAAATTATTTTTTAATTTTATTTTATTTATTTTACAATTTATGTACACACAATAATATAATATATATATATATATATATATATATATATATATATATATATATATATATATATATATATATATATATAGGTATGACTGAGATAGTATACTCTTAGTCTCTTTTTAAATAATGTGAGAGTTGTACATTCACGGATCTCTGATGGCAAAAGAGTTCCAGAGTCTGACAGAGTGTATAGTGAAAGAGTAGGAAAAGAAGTCGGTATTGTGAGAAGGAATTTGGAGAAGTGTACGTCTAAAAGATCTGCAAGATTCATCCTGGAGATGGGGAAAAGAAAATAACTCGTATAGATAGGAAGGAGAATTAGAATGAAAAAGTACTTTAAAAAGAAAATTAAGAATTCTGTAGTTTCGACGCTGGCGAATAGGGAGCCATTGTAATTTCTTACGGTAATCTGAAATATGATCATACTTCCTTAGCCCAAATATAAATCGAATGCAAAGATTCTGTAAGCGTTCCAGTTTATTTAAATTCTCTTCAGTAGCATCTAAACAGCAGACATCGCCGTAGTCAATTATAGGCATAATAATGCTCTGCATAAGTGTTATTTTGGTGGTGATGGGTAAAAAGTTTTGCAGGGCTTTAAGTGAGTGAATAGCGCAGTGTACCTTACGACTGATGTCGCTAATGTTGGCATTCCAAGAAAGCGTTGAATCTACAATAACACCCAGGTATTTAGCTGACTCTGAGTAAGTTATTATTATGTTTTATTCGTTTATAAAATAAGTTGAGTTTCCTATAAGATATCATCAGTTGGTTGTTATAAAAAGACTCAAAGACTGTTCCAAAAGCTAAAAGGAAACTGTGGAAAATTCGAAACATGCCAATTAATGTTTAAATATTTTTTATTAGAATAGTTAAATATAATATTATGTGTTTTAATTTATTCTTTGGTTTCTAATGATGATGGCTATATTATCGAACCTATGTGTGCAGCAAACCTATGTTTACCTAGGTTTTTTTCGAGCAGCGCAGCGCAGCTCACTTCGAACTTGCAAAGAAACGGGTAGTAAATAAAGATAAATTTTGAATCGCTATCTTCAAAATTGCACTCAGTGTGAGCTGACCCTATGAACAGAGAAGTTCTGAAAAGGTTCACTCAGAAAAACCACCATAACAATCAGATAGATATTTTTTTTCTAGAAATGATGTGCATCTCAATTTTTATCAAAATCGATTCATTTAAAGATTTTCTATACAAACTTTCAATCCTAACTTCACCCCCATATGTGGTATAATTAAAACTACTGTCTAAATTTCACATTTCTGCCGTTAGCGGTTTCGGATGTGCGTCATGCATGCGTCAGTCAGTCAGATAGTGACGACATCTCCTTTTATAAATATATCCCTGAAAACGTTATCGTGCCAAACAATGTTATGTAACTGCTGTGTGGGAGCACCTTAACGGAACACTGATAAAATGTAAGAAATATAAATGCTTATAGAAGCAGGTAATGTAACAATTTATATACATTACACAAAAATCACGATTTCTTACGCTCCGTCGTGTAAATATTAGACCAGAATTTTCTTTTATTGGACAAGCACAAATAGACGCTTTGAAATAATTCTGAACACAAATTTCTTTGTGGGGATTAAAATGTTTTTTTTTTCTTGTTTACATTCTTGGAAGCGGACCTCTTGAGGTTAACTATATCTTGATACAGCATGAAAGATATTTTGATACTATTTTGAAATGTCATGCGTATGGGATAGTATAAGTACCTACAGTAGTAACAATAGTAATTTTTTTTGCGGAAGGACTATGATTCCAAGCGACTTATACAGCAAGCTGGATATGCTTGCTGTTGGTGAAATAGGGGTTCAGATTACAGACGTGTGTCAGAGGGTCGATTCTGCTAAATAAAACCTGCAAAAACACAATTACAATCAAGTCCCGATTAGTAGACCCGATTAGTAGTTAGTAGACTGCTAAACCGGTATTCTCGTAAACGTTAAACCAGCGTGAAACGCGTTTTGATTGGTCGTAACTTCATAAAATCAGCTTATGATAACAAGTCGCTTCATTTATAATACAATCAAAGTAAAATGCAAATTTTACTACTCAAACCTGAAATCATAAACTGATTTTAGGTTTGAGAACTGAGCTTAAACCAATCGAAACGGGTTTGACGTTGGTTTGACGTTTATGAGAATATCATCTTGCTTTAACTGTCGGGACTGGATCGTTACTGTTTTATTGATGGATTTAATTTTCAGAATAGACCTTCAGAAGTCTACATAATGTTCCACTTTGTTTCTTCCATCTCTGAGAGATTTTTCACATTCACATTAGTGTACACGTAGTGCTCACAAGCACTTCTTATCCTTCCGCCCAACTTATAAAGTGCTTAAGAATAATTTACAGAGGAATTACAACTTCGCTACGAGGGCGGGTCAATAAGTCCGTGACTTTTGGAATAAAACACAGATTTTTTGATAAATAAATCATTTTATTTTTCAACGTAGTCCCCCTTGAGCTCTATACACTTTGTCCAACGATTCCCCAATTTTTTTATCCCTTCCAAAACATATGATTTGTCGAGGTCCTCAAAATAGGCCTTTGTTTGCGAGATGACTTCATCATTGGAGTCAAATCTTTTTTCACCGAGCCATTTTTTCAGGTTTGGGAACAAGAAGTAGTCACTCGGAGCCAAATCTTGAGAATAGGGTGGATGTGGGAGCAATTCATAGCCCAATTCATGGATTTTTGCCATGGCAACTGCACATGTGTGCACCCTTGCATTGTCTTAGTGAAAAAGAACTTTTTTCTTGGCCAAATGAGGTCGGTTTTTTTTCAAATCCTCATTAAAGCGGTCCAATAAGTTGGCATAATATTCCCCATTAATTGTTCTTCCCTTTTGAAGATAGTCAATGTGGATTATCCCACGTGCATCCCAAAAAACAGTCGCCATAACTTTATTGGCTGACAAACCCACCTTGGCCTTCTTTGGCGCCGATTCACCCTTAGAAACACACTGTTTTGACTGTTGTTTGGTCTCTGGTGTATTGTGATGGATACATGTTTCGTCCACGGTTACAAAACTCCTCCATATTGTGATTAAACAACGCCAAACCTTCCTGTGAAGTTGTTACACGATTGCGTTTGTGGTCGACTGTGAGCAAACGCGGCACCCATCTTGCGGAAAGCTTTCTCATGCCCAAGTGATCATTCAAAATTGAAACCACTGAGCCATGCGAGATGCCTATGGCTTCCACAATCTCTTGCACTTTCAATCTTCGGTCGGCCAACACCATATCGTGAATTTTTTCGATTGTTTCGGGTGTAGAGACCTCAACTGGGCGTCCAGGACGTTCGGCATCTTCAGTGCTTGTAAGGCCACAACGAAATTCAGTAAACCACTTTTTTACCATTGAAATCGATGGTGCAGAGTCCCCATAGTATTTATCAAGCTTAGCCTTGGTCTCGGTAATGGTTTTTTTTCGCAAAAAATAATGCTTAATAAGCACACGAAATTCACTTTTTTCCATTGTTTCCTTAAGTTACTGGATAGTCTGATAAAGATAGCTGTAAAACACAAACTAACTGACGCAGCAAGTTCAAATTTTGATAGGAGTCAACTGACAGATGCCTGTTGACAGGAGTAGTGTTGCTTTTTCAGTAAGGAGGTTAGAAATTCAAAAAGTCACGGACTTATTGACCCGCCTTAGTAATACTACGAGTGCACTCGACTTTAAATTGTGGCATTCAGTCGTAAGTCGCGTTAATTTTCATGCTGTGAAATAATTTACCAAATATCTAAAATAGATTAAGTAGTAAATATACTTAATAAGATTACACCACAACACTACTTCATAAATTATTACTAAGCATGGCTATCCCGCGACTATTGTGACTGAAAAAAAAATATCTTTAAAAATCCCAAACGAAATTTTTATCATTCTCTAAGTAGTTAAATACTTTGTTCGGATCCAATTTAGACTAAAGGGCAATGCTAATGTTGTAGCCTTTTCACTTTTGCGCGGCCAGCAATCCAACTATTATTACAATTGATTATTAGGGTTTCGTAATACATAAGGAACCCTTATAGTTTCGCCCTGTCCGTCCGTCTGTCTGTCTGTCCGCGATTCCAGATTCTGTAATTATGCATATAAATTGATGAAATTTAGTAACTTGTAAGGTTCCATGCTGATAGATTAGCTAGAAACTCTTTAGAAAAATTATTTCGAGCAACATCGGACAATATCTTTTGAAGTAATTCAAAGAAAACCTATTGGGCATTGATAGTTACGGAACCCTCCTTAGACATGTCGTGACATGCTCTTGGTTAGGTTTAGGCTATTGAAATAATGGTAATACTCGGAATCAAACTTACTATGGCCCTTTTTCTCTAAACTCAGTATGATCAGAGATAATGAGGATTAAAAGTGAAAAGGAAAAAAAAAAACAAATAATCACCTGTATTATTGCACCAATTGATAATATTGCTAGTAAGGAACAAACCCACCAAAAACATTTTCATGTAAAGTGATTTGGCATCACTTTACAATGTGAAAAATGTTTTCAACGTGATCCCAAGTGATCTTGGGATCACGCTGCCAAAAAGCTATCAGATCTCATGTAAAACCAAGCTTCTGACTCTACACGTCTTAACTCTATAAACCTAACTTCGCAAACTCTACACCTTAGTCAAGTTATGTGGCCTGGCCATTTCGTTACATTCGCTTAAGGTATACGGCGTAAGGTGAAAATTTTACTGTTTACTGTTTTTCTGTTATATCTTTTTCTGCTATCCTTGTAGAAACGAAACGGCCAAGTCGCATAACTTGACTAAGGAGTAGTGTTTCTGAAGTTAAGCTTGTAGAGTTAAGGCGTGTAGAGTTAGAAGCTTGCAAAAGTGAACACCTTGCAAATTAGTCTTTGTAGAGAGCGCTACATAATCCTGCCCACAAGAGAACGTTGATGACCTAATCAATTATTTGTTATGTTAAGTAAAATTTGCCCATTCAGGTTATGATAAAACGGTAGCGCGATTCAGTAGGACATAATATATTGATAATAATTGATATCTATCGGGAACATTAGCTATACTGGAATTCTACATCGATTAAATAATGCAGTATCATCAAAGCGCCATCTATCGCGTGACATGTGACGTTGAAAAGTAGCATGAGGTACTAGTATACTAAAGGCCGGCAACGCACTTGCAACTCGCTATGGTGTCGCGGTTATTCATAGGCAACAGTAGTCGCTTTTTGTCAGATGACTCAGCTGCAGGTTATACGTTTGCCCCCCCTCTTATCATAATGAACAATAATTTAACGGTATTTTCATATACATTACACTGGAATAATAGTATCACTACCTATCTTATACAACGTAGTACATAACAATACAAATTTTTATTATCTTTTGCTTTAAATGAGCAAATCTTGTAAATATGTAATATTATAATATTGAGAATCTCGGAAACGGCTTCCAGTATTTTAGCTACTGAGTTGTTGGCAAAATCGAGGGTTTGAATCCCAGTCAGACGATTTATGTATTATTAGTTATGACGACAAACGACGATATAACTAACATAGTTCTTAATATACGCGATAGATGGAACTTTTAAAGATACTTAACTTTCATCCCCTAGGTTAAGGAGTTGGAGGATGAAAGTTCCGGTTTTGACAATTATTATGTTGGTCGTGTACTAATACAACCGTACCAAATTTCAGCTTTCTAGGGCATTCGGAAGTACCATATAATTTTGTTGATCATCAGTGAGTCAGTGACGAATTCAGGGGTTTTAGATATCAATAAAATCTAAAGTACAAGAGTTATGCAATCAAAACTTTACATGTTTAATAAGTTCGCTATTGATAAGTTATAAGAGTTCAAGAAATCGACGAAAGCTTCGAGATAAGGTGGTCTAGCTCGTAGTGCCCTTGCGCTGAGCTTGGCTTATTGGCAGGGGCACTGCCGTGCCGCCAGATTCCTTGAAAGTAATAATATTCGGCAAACATAAGTAAAATTGTTGTATTTTGATGAACTGCTTAATATTTTGAAGAAATATATGTGAAATATAAAAAAAATGCTAAAAGTACGCGATTTGCACGATTTTCTCGCATTAAATTAGTTTTAAGATGACGCAAAAATACAGAGTGTTTTTCTTCAAATGCCGATTTGATATGGAAGCTGAGTATTTTCGTTTTCGAACCTTGATTTTTGGTTATAAGGTAATGTTAGAAACAAAACAAAGATATGAGGTTAACAGTTTTATATTATTTTAATCATAAAATAATATAAAAACTTCTTCCTAATGACTGAACTATAATATCATCATCAGATGATATTATAGTTCAGTCATTAGGAAGTAATCGTTGAAAATATACATATACATACATATATATAAATATACATACAGATGCTCACGCCTATTTTTCGATAGATACTACGGAGCACCGAGCCCCGAAGCATTCGAACTATTTACGTACGAAATTTTTTAATAATGTCATCGTCGCTGGACTCCTGAGTTTCAAACACCACATCATGCCTTATTGTAACATTATCTAATGAAAAAGGAGGAGATTTTAAGTTTTCTTGGTACCTAGTCTACCCTAAGTAGTAAGTACCATAAAATTGACATGACGTGGGAACAACAGCCCAGAGTCCGTTTGTCGATTACGCAGCTGCAATAGTAAGAATCTATTCCTGCTCTACCCTGTACTCTACCCTGCAATATGATATAAGTATAACGAACCGTGAGGTAAAATTGGACTACGATCAGGCATTCTGTAGGGCTTCCTTGGATGTCGTGCAATGAACAAATAATGGAAATGTAATCACAATCAGTTTTTAATCGTTCTTGGTAATTACACTTCAGAGTTTATACTTTACAATAATTACCACTACACTATACACTACACTTTAATCACTTCACTTCACTTGAAACTCTGTCTTAGTATTAGTACTCAGTACTTAGTACTTGTCTCTGACTCTGTCAAAGCGCGCCAAACTAGTTTCGGACAGATGGCGCACTTATGTTCCGTTTCCGTTTTTACCCGGATGCGACAAGTATAACATATTTTTGATTGCCTATGACGAGACTGTATACGACCCCTCAATAGTTATGGGTTAGCTGAAGTGAAGAACCTACTGAGGGACTGCAGGTTCTCTTTCCTGCATAATTGATCCGTTTTCTTTGATGTGCCCTCGTAATAGCTCCGGGCCTATTTTTATTGATAGGTTCCCAGAGGATTCGATTGTCAGTTGGAGAAAATCGTTTGCTGCGAAGAAATAAATATGCATAGAAGAGAACTATGAGTACAGTACACTTCAACTATGTAGTTCATGGGTCGGCCCGTCATAGGCAATCAAAATTATCAGTATTTTATCGTCATCTGATGGAGTTGCTAGGAGAGAACACTATCTGGAAAGTAATTGTGTGCGAAAAAATAGAGGAAAGAGCGTACTTTTTGCACTTTGTTATAATTAAAATAATGTAAAAAATACAGATCATTTTAGTGGAATTTTCCTCCTGCCAGGTGACTAAGAAAATCGAGAATATGCTGGCTATCAATTCATGATTTTCTGACATATATCGGTTATTTTATGAACTACGATCTTCATATAAACATAAATGCGACATTTATGAAGGCCTCAAAGAACTAGTGGTCTTGATAATCTTAGCAAAGTCGTAAAACTCTCTACATCTAATAAATAAGTGCCAGTTAAAATGGTAGCATAAAGCCTGGCAAATCAAAGTTGAAAAAAAACTCACGGTGGCAACATTTTAAGTTCTAATTCCTATGAAAAATTAAAATAACCTGAACTTGATAATTAATTGTTTAGTACCTACTTACAAGATTAATAAAATGTGAAATAAAAGCAAAAACCACTGACTTTTTCTCTAATTTTGGTTTGTCAAATTGATTTTGAAGGTCGTATAGAGTTGCCAAGTTAAAACTTTGCAAATAACCCAGGTTCAACTTTCGTTTGCCAGACTCTACGGCGCTAGTCTTTTTGTTTTTCTTTAAATTCTATCTGAACAGAGTATGTAAATATTGTTTCTTCAAGTACCTGTACATACAGTTTTTACGAGTGTATTCGCGTGATATCAAGAGATTTTATGAGAGACGGTTGATATCAGTTTTATTTGTGTTTTATTCTTTAGCGACAGTTTTATCGCTTCAGAGTACCAGATAGAGTATAGACGGAATACTGCTTATTGGGCATAAATACTTCTGTATAAAGTTTTAGTAGTTGAAAGTTCTGGTAAGTATGTCAGGAATTTGGCAGCATAAGGCTGGGACTATATGATCCGGAATTTGGAAGGCCGGAGAAAATTCAGAGCACTGAAAATAGAACTCTGCGCTTATACAAACATGAGTGTCGAGTTGTCAAATCTGACAACTCGACAATCGTGTGTTCAAGTTTCAGCTCTGTTGTATTAGCGCAGAGTTCTATTTTCGATGCTCTGTTTTTCCTCGGCCTTACGGATTCCGGACAATATTTTAATTCAGAGGCTTAACTTCAAAGATAACGGAACAACAATCATATTACATACCTTTAATTTTATGATTGTCACAAATCAACAAAGAAAAAAATGTATGCACTATGTGATTAACTTTGTTCTTAACTTAATATGAAGGAACCGCGTGCTAATATTTGACAGCTTATGAAAAATCATCCTGGTGGAACCCTAAAGATTTATCTACGGAACCCCTAGATTCCACGGAACCCAAATGGGAATGTGTGGTATCTTTAAAACTTTAATGTAGGATATCGGGCCAAAAGAGTAAAACACAAATTTGTTTACAATGCGCCTGCGACACACCGTCCCGCCTCCACAGCTCGGTATGAAGTCCTGAGCGAGCGGGCGGATCACATACACAATACATTTTAATTAAATAACCAAAGCTATATCCCACATCTCTCTCCATTAAAAACATTTCTTAACAATATAATTAAAAATACACTTTCATTAGATTGATTTAAAATATTATTTAATACAATATTAATACAATACTGATTTTCTGTACTTCCAAAAAAATATAAAAATACAATAGTTAAAGTTTATGAAAACTAAATTAAAACTTGTTCGTTAATCTTGATCTGTTTCACTTCCATTCTCATTCTGAATCTTATTTCCATTCTCATTCTGAATCTTTCATTGTCCTTCTACTTTTTTAAGATGTATTATTATATTTCTTTGTAATTGCTGCCCCGTCTCATCATTTCTAATATTTATATCTCCTCCATGGGTGCTAATGACTGTATGTAGTATAGAGCTAAAATTTGGTGTTAATTTATTTTCTGTAATCATATTTTTTATATAAACCTTTTCTTCGATATATATGTAGCTATGTTTTGCTCTTCTTTTCAAATCTTCTCTGTTCTTCCCCTTCTCTTTCATAATTTTATCTTTGTCTTGCACTTATAAATCAACCTGCCTGTTTTCTACATCTATAACAGAAGGGTTTGTCTCGGAACTGTCTCTTAAAAAATAGTTCTGATACATCATGAGAGTACGTAAGAGGTCGTCCTTCCAGTCAGACATTTGGCATTGGCTAATTTTCAATCTTTTAATAATACATCTGTTAATATTTTAATGAACAAGGCTTCAATCTTTTTTTTCAATTCAATCTTTTAATATTTTAATGAACAAGGCTCGTTTGGCTGTGCATGAGAGGGTGTTGGTTCCGACACTCATGTATGGAAGTGAAAGTTGGGTATGGCAGAAGAAAGATGAAAGCAGAATAAATGCAGTTGAAATGAGGGCGTTAAGAAGTATGATAGGAGTTAAACTGAGTGACAGGATAAGAAATAGTGAGATAAGGAAACTTTGTGGTCTGAAAGAAGATGCAGTGACAAAAATTGAGAAAGGTATGCTGAGATGGTTTGGCCATTGAAGAACGATTGACGAAAAAAGTGTATAAGGCGAGTGTGAATGGAAGTGTTGGAAGGGGTAGACCTAGGCGGACGTTTCGAGACCAAATCAGGGATGTCTTGAAAAAAGGCCAGGTCAAGAGTATAGTAAACCGAAGAGCATGTATGAAGGGAATAATAAAAGTGGACGAAGCGAAACAAGTATGTAAGGATCGTAGCAAGTGGAAAGAAGTGGTCTCTGCCTACCCCTACGGGAAAGAGGCGTGATTATATGTATGTATGTATGTATGTTAATGATATCGCGGTTTTGCCGCTCTACATCACCGTTATGCTGTGGCCAGTACGGTATAGAATGATTAAGTACATTGCCAAACTCTAAGCAGAAAGATTTGAACTCCTTGCTAATGAATTGCCGTCCATTGTCAGCCGTTAAAGTACCTAACTGGAATTCCTAGTCTTGAAAAATTTCTTTCAAGACTCCTATAGTTTCTTGAGATGTTATCGATTTCATTATTTTAATTTCTTTATAACGGCTATAGTAATCTATAGCTACAAACAAATAATATCTACTGGGAAGTGGACCTAGAAAATCTACCGCTATATCTACCCAAGGCTGAGATGGCAATTCACGTCTCTTCATCGGCACAGGAGGGTTAGCTCCCGAGACTAAGGTGCAGCTCTTGCAACTTTTAACGATGTTTTCAGCATCTTTGTCTATTTTGGGCCACCAAACTTTAGTCTGTAATCTGCCTTTCATGGCCACAATACCCAGATAACCCTCATTTGTCGATTATAGCACTTGTTGAGGTAGCACGACGGGAATCTCAATTTTGTTATCACGTAGCAAGACCTCTTCATCGACCCAAAGCTCAGTCTCAAAAAGTTTATAATTAATTACTTTAGGGTCCCAAGATTTGCTCGATACTACTTTTTACTAATTGTAATTCCTCATCTTTTGTACTCTCGTTAACTATGCTTTCTATAGATACTGCCGTGGGTTTTGCAAATTGTACAATTTGCTTTACATGATGTTCATTGTCAAAAGGGTCTGAATTTTGCATTGAACATAATCTGGAGAGAGAATCAGCTATATTGTTTTCCCCAGATCAATATACTATTTTATAATTATAAGATTGCAACCGTAAAACCCATCGTTCTATGCGTGCACAAGATTTGGATCGAGGGCCAAATATCACTTCAAGCTGTTTATGATCTGTAACCAAATCAAATTCTTTCAAGCCATATAAGTAAACGCTGAAGTGTTCTATGGCCCAAACCAGTCCCAAAGCCTCCTTCTCTGTCTGGCAGTATCTTTATTCGACGTCCGTTAAACTTTTATGGCCATATGCAATGGCCCGAGGTCCACGTGTGTCATGCTGAATAAGAATTGCTTCTAGTCCTACAGGACTTTCATTTGCAATCACTTTCGTTTTGTCATGAGGATCATAAAATCCTTTACTATAGAGTACGAAGATTACTTAAACTTTGCTTCAGTTCCGCAAACGCAAGTGCTTGCTTTTTGTTCCAAAATTCAGCAATATTGGCGTGTATGGATAGCTTATGTCTTAAAATTTCACGAATTGGTTCTGTTACTGTAGCTAAATAAGGAATCTATTTCCCAATGTAATTTACGAGACCAACAAGAAAGCTATGTACTTCCTCTACAGTCTTTGGTGCTCTGAAAGTTGATATAGCTTTATTGTATTTTTCTAATGGTTTTATGCCTTCTGTTGATAATTCATGGCCAAGAAATACAGTTATGGACTGATTAAATATACTTTTTTTATCATTCAACAATACATTATTTTCCTTTAGGACCTGTAAAACATTTTTCAACCAAGCATTATGTTATGTTTCATTGCAACCAAACACGACAATATCATCGATGACATTTATAACGCCTGTAGTACATGGAAGAAGCATTCTTTCCATAATTTTTTGGAAATGTTCAAAACATTTTTCAACCAAGCATTATGTTCTGTTTCATTGCAACCAAACACGACAGTATCATCGATGACATTTATAATGCCTGCACATGGAAGAAGCATCCTTTCCATATTTTTTTGGAAATGTTCAGGTACAGTAAATCCCAAACATTAACCGTTTATAACGGTATAAACCTTTACTTGTAATAAAAGTGGTTATATCTCTACTATATTCTCTAATTTCCGCTTGGTGGTAAGCATCTTTGATGTCTAATTTAGAGAAGATGCGTGCTTTTCTCAGCTTGGGTAAGAGCTGAGTCATAGTGGGGAAAGGATGATTCTCCCGCATGATAGCTTTATTCGCACACCTCATGTCCACGCAAAGCCTTACGTTGCCATCACTCTTTAAGATTGGTACAAGAGGAGATACCCAACTACTTGCTTTGTCAACCCGTTCAATAATGTCCTTTTTAACTAGTTGTTCTATTTTTTTATTAATCTTGTCTTCAAGAGATATAGGTACTATCCTATATGGCTGCCAAATCGGAGTAACAGATTTGTCTATGGCAATATCAAGCTTCTTTAAACTTAGGAAATAATATATGCTTACCCCTAATTTAAGAACATCGAGGCTCATGGCGGTTTCCTTTTCCAACAAATTTTGCAGGTTGATTTTTTTTTATATTTCGATTGAAGCCACAAATGTACCTAGCACGTCAAGAGGATCTTTGGCTCCGTAAGCCATAAACACTTGATCCGAACCCTTTTGTTGATTCAAGGCAATGACTCCATTGGATTTTAAATATTATATAAATATAAGTTTTATCATCAATTATATTAGTTTTACTACCAGAATCGATAAGCATGTTTACTTTCACACCTCCAGCTTCACAGCTATTTCTGCATTATCATCTATATGGAAAATATAGTTCACATCAGGTTGATGTGGGCGACTTGGCTCTTTGGCTTGGTTGAGAATTTGCTTTTGATCACTTAGTTTAAATTTTTTAGCATTGTGTGGTTTAGTCGAGTTATTCATCGCCTTTCATTTTTCTTGTCTAGTTCGACATTGATTTTTAAAGTGACCTTTGAACCCACACTTTATGCAAATTTAATTGTTGGCAGGGCATTTTTCGTAATCACTATCGTGATATGAACTTCCACACCTAGTACACTGTATACTGTTTTTTTGTCTAGTTCCAATTTTATTGACCTCAACATTCAATTTCCCTTGAAAACCTTTGCCTTGTCTTTCAACTGTTTCGATGAAGTTTGCTTCAATGATAATTTTATCAATTGTAACCGATTGTAATTGTAGCGTCAAAATTTTCTTCCTAAGGTCAGGTGAATTACATTTTTCGACTATTTGATCGATGAGATCATCATCAAAAGATAAACTTCTAACGGCCGCTTCCATTTTTCCCTTCGATTCCCTAGCGAACTTGAATCACCATCACAATCAAAGTTTTCTAAGGCCGGTAGTTGCGACATGATAAGACGATCTGTAAGTACGAGTATGAAATACTTGCTTTTGGTATTATTTAATTATTTCTTTTTATTATTATCATATGGTTATTATTATTATTATTATTTATGTTTTCAGTGGAAGCAAACTACTTTTAGTATATACATTTCATTGAAATTGGAACTACCTATCAATATCAAAATCAACATTAAAACATGTCTTTTAAAACACGTCAAAATGCCAATATGTGTGATCTTAATGAGTTTTCACTCATATGATATTGTGTACTATGATGTGACGGTGTACTTTGTCAGGCATTTGCGTACCCGACTTGGCTAATATATACTGGCACATCTAGTTGTATGTATAGTCAGCTTGCTATATTGAACAGAATCATTAACTAAAATTCCAGACATGTTCTCAAACATAAATTCAACAAAACAGTAATTAAGTAATATAATAGATGTATTCATTTAAATCTTGACTTGAATCATAAAATGTATAGGTTTATTAGTAAATTGGTTCAATAAACTTAGTTTTTATTATTTTAAAATCAATAATAAACAACAACGTTCAATATATTTAATTTAAAAGTCTTACTTCCTTTGAGAACAGTATTCGTCTGTTGTTTATGTTACAGAACTTGCAATCTACGAGCGCGCGGCGCCCTTAGTTGTGTGAGTGACCATATCTGTACACGCGTCAATGTAGGCGTGAGAGTGACCGTGCGTACGGTTAGCAAAAATAAATTCATTAATTTAAGTTATGAATTTCGCTCATTTTTATATTTTAAATACGTATTTATAAGCAGGATGATGTGGTCAAAATGAAAAAAAAAATCGTTAAAGGAGTTCTGTTTATTTGATTTAGCAATAAAAAATAATTAACGGGTAAAAACTTAAAATTAACCCAAAATAAACGTAATTCTATGCGACACAACATAAAATTGTAATTAATTGGAATCACTATCTTCATCAAATATTTCTACACTGTCACTGTCATCATGACTGTCATCATAACTGTCATCATTGCTGTCATATTCATTATCATCGACATTTATAATAAATTGGAAATTACAGTTGAAATATTTCATGTATTCTTTTTCAATTATTTCGACGTGCTTGCATGTATTTCGCCAGGTGGTTTGGTCTATATTACGAGGGTGGGTCAATAAGTCCGTGACTTTTGGAATAAAACACAGATTTTTTGATAAATAAATCATTTTATTTTTCAACGTAGTCCCCCTTGAGCTCTATACACTTTGTCCAACGCTTCTCCAATTTTTTTATCCCTTCCAAAAAATATGATTTGTTGAGGTCCTCAAAATAGGCCTTTGTTTGCGAGATGACTTCATCATTGGAGTCAAATCTTTTTCCACCGAGCCATTTTTTCAGGTTTGGGAACAAGAAGTAGTCACTCGGAGCCAAATCTGGAGAATAGGGTGGATGTGGGAGCAATTCATAGCCCAATTCATGGATTTTTGCCATGGCAACTGCACATGTGTGCACCCTTGCATTGTCTTGGTGAAAAAGAACTTTTTTCTTGGCCAAATGAGGTCGGTTTTTTTTCAAATCCTCATTGAAGCGGTCCAATAAGTTGGTATAATATTCCCCATTAATTGTTCTTCCCTTTTGAAGATAGTCAATGTGGATTATCCCACGTGCATCCCAAAAAACAGTCGCCATAACTTTATTGGCTGACAAACCCACCTTGGCCTTCTTTGGCGCCGATTCACCCTTAGAAACCCATTGTTTTGACTGTTGTTTGGTCTCTGGTGTGTTGTGATGGATCCATGTTTCGTCTACGGTTACAAAACGACGTAAAAACTCCTCCATATTGTGATTAAACAACGCCAAACCTTCCTGTGAAGTTGTTACACGATTGCGTTTGTGGTCGACTGTGAGCAAACGCGGCACTCATCTTGCGGAAAGCTTTCTCATGCCCAAGTGATCATTCAAAATTGAAACCACTGAGCCATGCGAGATGCCTATGGCTTCCACAATCTCTTGCACTTTCGATCTTCGGTCGGCCAACACCATATCGTGAATTTTTTCGATTGTTTCGGGTGTAGAGACCTCAACTGGGCGTCCAGGACGTTCGGCATCTTCAGTGCTTGTACGGCCACAACGAAATTCAGTAAACTACTTTTTTACCATTGAAATCGATGGTGCAGAGTCCCCATAGTATTTATCAAGCTTAGCCTTGGTCTCGGTAATGGTTTTTTTTTGCAAAAAATAATGCTTAATAAGCACACGAAATTCACTTTTTTCCATTGTTTCCTTAAGTTACTGGATAGTCTGATAAAGATAGCTGTAAAACACAAACTAACTGACGCAGCAAGTTCAAATTTTGATAGGAGTCAACTGACAGATGCCTGTTGACAGGAGTAGTGTTGCTTTTTAGTAAGGAGGTTAGAAATTCAAAAAGTCACGGACTTATTGACCCGCCTTAGTACTTATGCACTCATCAATCAAACTTTGAACAACGGCCATGTTTTGGACTATGTTTCTTGAGGCAATTCGATTTTTTAGAATACCCCATATATTTTCAATCGGATAGAGCTCTGGGTGATACGGAGGGAGTCTTAAGATTTCAAAACCTTTTCTTCTTATAAATTCGTCTATTTTAAATGTTATAAAACGCACCTTATTCTTTTTGATCAAATCATATAGTTCAATTCTTTTTAATCTATTATCATACGAGATGCAGTTCTCTGTCAGCCACTGTTGCATTTCACCTTTAGTGGAATTAGAGGTCGGTATTTTGCTGCTTCGAGTATTATGATAAGATGCGTTGTCCATAACAATAACTGACTTCTCGGGTAAGTTTGGCAATAACTTTTTACTAAGCCATTTTGCATAGTTATCATAATTCATATTAGAGTGATAATCTCCTGCTGTAGATGCCGCTTTGTAGACCAGCAAAGCATTAGGCACGAAACCATCGCTGCTACCTGCGTGCACTATAATAAATCGGCTTCCTGTGCTAACTTTCTTTGAAAACTGTGTATTGCCCTTAGGACCTTTTTTTCGACACAACCAGGTATTTTGCCGTACGTGGGAAGTCAAAACATATGTTTCGTCTGTATACACAATAGTACGACCTTCGGAACGGTATTGAAAAATCTTTTTTAGAAAATTGTAACGCCAAAGTTGAATTTCATGTCTTTTTTGTAATTGTTCTCTGTTGTTCCAAATTTTTCTCCATTTGTAGCCTAATTTCTGTAGTACCGAACGTAATGTGTTTAAGTATCCATCAAACCAAATATTTTCTCTCAAAACTGATCGCAATTTTGCTAATGTTGGTATTTGCTTTTCCACAATATGGAAATTTTGCACGGTAGTACGAATAATTTCATGTTGTCTTAATCAAATTTGTTATTTCTTTTACGTCGTTTTTTCATAGGAGAAGTAAAACTTGCAGAAGAAGATGGCAGTTCTTTCTCCTCTTTTAAAATTGTTGTTACAGTCCGTTCACTGATCCCTGTAGCCTCAGCGGTACGTTTTCGTATATTAGCCAAAAACTCAAATAACAATTATCCATATTGTTCGCTTTCATAAAATTATACTCTTCTTGAAGAAAGTGATACACGCGGGCAATAATGGCGCGTCCCTGGAAACAATATTGAGACTGTCAGACTAATTACCTACATAATATCTTTAATACCTGGGTGACCGAGCTCATGACATGTCATAACAAGAAAAGTATATTGTGTTGATTTTAATAAATGAAAAAAAAACTTACCTCGCTATGAATTACTTTGAGCTTTCTTTCACTTTTGAGATTTGACATGCTGACCGTACTTCGTAAACAATAGCAACGTGAAAACAATAAGCACAAGTGACTCGAACGATGGCTCGCTCGCTACTGACCGCTCCGTCAGGTACGCACACTAACGAAAATGTATATTTACAATTACAACTACAAATAAAAGCTACGCGCGCTCGTAGATTGCAAGAACTGTAACAGTGATACTTGAGAAGCAAATTTATAAACTCCTTTCGAGATAAGGTAGGGAACTAGCTTATACTGACTTTACAACAATTGAACAATTTTCTAAGTATATATTAGCAATATTATTGCGACTACTCATATTTATTTAGGTACCTTTAATTATCAGAACGAATATACAACCAATTTAATCTAATATGATATTAAATCAGGTAATATTATTATATCCCAAAATACAGTGTAATAATAGTTTTATTTATCTAAGTTTTTATGAAATAGATGTAGCATTTAGGGGGTAGTTTTAAAATTTTGTAAATACTCAAAATATTACAAATAGGTACTGTTTCAAATAACTTCCTTTATCAAACTTAACACTTATTCTTTTCTTTTTATTAAATGAAGCTGTCAAGAAAGATTAAGCTTAAACCAAGCAAATTTTAACATACTCGTCTGATAACTTCTGGATTTTTTGAGTAGTCGTACACAAGCAAATTATATATCTTACTCACGTTCTTTATCCTCGTCGCCAACTTGTGATGTCTTTATAACTTTTATGTAGGATATCAGAACAAAAGAGTAAAACACAAATTTGTTTACAATGCGCCTGCGACACACCGTCCCGCCGCGCCTCCACAGCTCGGTATGAAGTACCGGGCGAGCGGGCGGATCACATACACAATATTTAATCAAATAACCAAAGCTATACGCCACAGAATGCATGATTTAATGTATTCTACCAATTTGGTTCATACTAGTAGACATTTATACATTTTTAAATTGAAATGAGGTAGGTAATCAATGGTAATTCAGTTATGAAGACGTTGAAGGGTAAAGAACATAGAATGTTAATATTGTACCTCAAATTTTCAGCGCAGGTTCGTCGTTATGAAATACTACATGTTGTCCGCGACTTCGTACGCGCAAAAGGAAATCTCGCGGGAACCGTGCATTTTGCCGCGATAAAAAGTAGCCTGTGTCCTTCTTGCCTTTATATTAGTATAGAATATGTTTTCGTAAAAAGTGTTTTGTCACAGTTTTAAGAGTTTAGAATTTAATATAAATTACTTCCTACACTTAAGCTGTATGAAATTGTCTAGCATTTTATTCTTAATACAGCGTCTGTAACATTAAATGCGTAATGTCTTTCTTTATTGTGGCACATAATATAAACATTCTGTAGTTGCTGTTGCATAAATCACAAAATATATAATCTTCTCGCTCTAAATACTATGAATGTATGTTCTTATTACATATTTATTATTCTTTACATAGCACAAACAGTATGTAATGTCACTGCGTATGTGTATTTAAATCCTTAAAGCTAAGGAACTTACTTTAGGGCGGATTTCACCAATATACAAAGTGATTCGAGAGGAGGTTTTATAACATTAAGTGAATGTACGAATTGGGTAAATATATAACCTGCGTTATGTAAAAGGCACGTGCCAAAGCTAGAAAACAGGCTTCATGATGAAATATTATGCTGACAGTAATCAGTATTACAAGAATTGTTAACACTTTAACTGTCCCAAGCATATTACGTCCCCATCAGCAAAATGTCCAATAATTATATTACACTAGCTTTTTCCCACAGCTTCGCCCGCGTGAGAGTGTGTTCGTGGCAAAAAAACTTATTTAGCAAATATACCTGCAATATAGTAATAGCACAGAGTAAAAATATATACTTTATAATAAACTTTCTTACGTACTTTTTATTTTTAAGTTATCTCCTAGATATAATCTCCTGGATAAGGATAATTAAATTATATCCGTCTAAAAAGCTTCTGAAAATACCACAGTACTTCTGATCATTTTTTAAAACTTACAATGGGTATAGTAACCTATCCTTAAAATATAGATATATAGATAGACATATGACATATAGACAATGACAATGCGGAAAGAGACACAATCCCACCATACATTGTTTCGTTACTTATTTCCAACGGGTTAGGTTAGGTTAGCATTTTCGATATAAGTTCCCAGACGGCTTGATTTTTTCCGACACCTTCAACAATTGTCGTCATAAATCAAACAATTTCCACAAAACCTTATCAAATTATTATCGACCTAAACCTTCCGAAGCAACCACTTTGTCGGTAAATGTACACGGCATGAAAATTATTTCAGTAGTTTTTGAGATTATCGTGAACATACTGACAAACAGACTCGGCGGGGCACTTAAGTATCCTATGTCCGTCTCCTGGTTCTAAGCTCCTCCACCACCTGCCCACCAATTTTCAGCCAAATCGGTTCAGCCGTTCTTGAGTTATAAACAGTGTAACTAACACGACTTTCTTTTATATATATAAAATTTAAATTAAAACGAGGTCACGTAATACATTTTAGGTAAGCGAAACTTCGTCTACAGACTCCCAGGTAGCTATCAGATAATTGAAAAGAAAAAAATAAAAAATTTATTCCGTCGATGTATTATTTACATGATGATAACTACACTAGTGCATTATATATAATACACGGACGTATCAAGCAAGGTCGTCAATGCATCACATGTAATGCATGGTCAGTGAAAGTGTTAATAGGACCAGGCATTACTTTGCAGAAATTCATTATATCTAGCAATATCCCGCAAAAAAATACCCACAACCTTCAGGCAAATGTGAAAGTGTACGCAGAAGCATGCGTGAAGCACAAAGACCAACACCACCACCAACACCACCACCACCAACACCACCACCACCAAGCACCACCACCACACTTATTCTATTGCTTTTTTTGTTCGCACGTTCTTGCTTGTGAGTGCACCCATATGGGTACATATGCAGTGTGGGAAGGTTAGGAGGTGTTTTACGCATGCTTATGCTGTTTGCTTATGCTTTATGTCTTATACATTTGCTTGCAGGTTGTAGGTATTTTTTCGCAGGATATTGCTAGGTATAATATTAATTAAATTCAAGAATGGTTACTAGTTTCAATATTTTCTTATTGAAGCGCCATTTGCAAATATTGACACCCTTGGAATTTCTTTGATAAAAATTTAAATGTAATTTCGCACAAGTTAACTGATTTTTTTTCAGAAATTTGGTTAAATTAGGCTCCAAATATGTTATTGGGAGTCAAAAGTTAGTTAAAAACTCGTAGCCAATGATAACTTATCATAATAAATTCAGCGCTTTACTAAATAAGTATTTGAACTTAGAAGACCCCACAATCTTTGTATGTTACCTCATGAACCCATCAATATATAATACACCTTATGACCACCACTTAAGGGCAGTAACCGTTTGTGTAGACTACATAAAATCGCCGTTGGGTGTTTTATAAAGAACTTCGCTAGTTTAGGCGCTTGTTTGAAATGTCATCAGGGCGTAGAAGAGATTTTTCGTGTTCTTTTCCAAAGTTTTAGAAAGTTTCACCCCACGGGAAGTGATAAACACTTCGAATAACTTATATCTATAATGGGTGAATTTTAAACGTAAGTTTACTACAGTAATAATACGGTACTTTCCTGTAATTTATTCCTTTTTATCGCATAAATGAATAGTGCTCTAAAATATAATATATCTAGACAGTTTACAAAAGGAATGGTATACTAAAAACAATATTTAAAAAAAACCTGCGGATTGAAGCCGTTTTTTGAATCTTGCGAAAACGCCCCATGCAACAGTCTTACAAACAGGTGACGTCACACGCTTGTAAGTTGCTGCGAAATGTATGGTCAAAACAAAATTTCTAATATCTCCGTACTAACTATGTAACTGATTTATGGCTAACTCGATGGGGTTGATTGAAAAAATATGTTCAATCCCCACTTCACATGTATGAGAAACAACCCCGAAAATATACTTTTTAATTAATTTATGCTGCAAAAATAAAGCCTATTATGGAATCTATAAGTGTACTAAATTTCATCAATTTGTATTTATAATTACAGAAGTTTAGTATGGGTGGTCAGACAGACGGACGGACTCGGTGAAACTAAACATAATAATAATAATATTTATGGATGCTTTACACCACGTCAATCTGGCCCTGCGCTAAGTATCCAAAGAACTTGTATTACAGGTACCAGACAACTGGAAGTATAATTTATACTTTTATACTATACGTATACATAAGATTTTTTTATTTTATTACACACATCCATGACCCAGGAACGAGAAAAACTTTTTTGTTGCCTCGACGGGATTGAGCGCCAACGCGCTAACCACCGAGCCACAGAGGTCGTCAAGTTCAATCCAACTATAAGGTTTCTTGTATACGGAACCCTAAAAATGAAGTCGCAGAGTAAGCACGTAAAACAGAGACATGCTTTTTTTTGGATTGACTTGCAGCTCTATATTGCTACTCAAATACGATCCAGCGATCAAAGTGACCGTGGTCGCTTCCGACCTTACATTTTGCATTAACTTTTTGAAATTCACCCGTCCCAAAAAGTCCAAAGCGAAGGTAAATTAAAAACAGCAAGCGAAAAGTTATAAATGGGAGTTGAGGTATGAAGTTGGTCTATTATTTTAAATTTCTACAGAAATTTTGTTTAAAAATTAAGTAAACTACCTAGATCTGTTTGAAAAAACTTTATCCGACGTTTTAGAGAAACTAAAACGAAATAATTTGAACATTAACTGTAACGGGGCAATTCTAATCTTTGTTTCTCTTCATATATTTTTTTCAGGTCTTACTTAGTGTCAATTTACACCGAAACACGATATGCGACATGGCGCTGCATTTTTAAGATAACTATTAAAAATTGAACTTTATTCATAACACAAGAAGATACACGTTTCATTGTTCGAATGTCAAGTTGCACCGCGCTGCACATCGCATGTATGGCTGATGTCATATGAAACGTAAGTACTTACGTTTAAGTAGTCATCAGTCATCTTTTTATGCAGTGAATAAAGTTCCATTTTTAATAGCTGTCTAAAAATGTAGCGCCACGTAGAGTCGCGTATCGTCGCGGGGTGAATGACTCTTAGGCTAATAAAGATTTGAAATGTCTTCTGTAAGTTCTAGGCCAAACAGTTCTTTGTGTGTGTTGTGGATATTTAGTTTTTAGTAAATGTAAATAGACGAATCTTTGTAAAGGTATAGATTGCATATTATATAATTTTGTATTTTTAGGGGTGACATGTCATTAAGTAGGATTTTTTTTTATTCCATCCCATCGTGTGGGGCACGGATAAGATAAATGAGGTTGGATTGGCAACCGTGACACTTTTACTTGAAAACCAGCGTCGCCGCCTGTCTCCCACCAATGCACTCCACACTACATAAGAAATAATAATACATACACGAATTACGCCCACTAATTAACAAATCACACCTAGAACAGAGGGCTGCGATTTGGTACTCACACTACGTTGAGTCGGTAACGTTACGACACAACTACATGCTCAAAATTCACACGCACGCTAGGGCTTGCTATGGTCGATAGGAATTTTCGATAATGAAAATGGTCAAACTTGAATCTTGAAATCATCTTAGTTTCAGTTAGATTTACGATTTATGAGCCCTAACTTTTGAATGCGGCGGGGGGAGTAGCGAGGCAAGTATGGTTGCGCGTGTACAATATGTGCATCCCCACTATTTTTGTCGAGGGCTCATCGTAAATCGTAAACCGTCCTGTAGCTATTGGTAATTGAATGAAAAATGTTAATAACGGGAGCACTAGTAATTTTATACTAACTAAAACATTGTGTCAAAGGCGAATTTAATTGGTATTGGGATAGAAAATGAAAAAAATATCAACATGTATTACCTTTATTTGTAATCAAAAATAATTTGAAAATCAAAGCAAAAAAAGAAGTCGATGGCAGTGTAGCACTGCCATTTGCACAGTCGTAGTCTTTTAATATTTTTTTTTATTGTAAACGAAATATTCATAATTTACATTTTCAGATACTCAAGCGTACATATTATTATGCAATACCAACAAGTAATAAACCAATACATTATCTTCTTCGCTTCAGCATCAAATATTACATTCGTCAACAACCCCGCATCGCGGAAAGGTTTTAGGCATAGCCGGGCACCGTTAATCAAATAGTTAACTTCGTTAATCGTTAATCTGCTACAAAAAAGTTAGCTTCGTTAAACGTTAAAGCGTTACATTTCGGAAGAATTAACGCAAGTTAACGTTAATCCGTTAATATGTGTAAAATTGCATATTTATATCGTTGCGTTAGTGAATTTATAAAACCTATTGGTTTAGGTTCTAATTCATTCATCAATTATCAACACGCAAATGATCACTGACAGTAATTTATAATAACAACAAACAAACAAACAAAACACTCGTTACTCGCGTGCAAGAATCGACGTCTTTATAAATATTATGTAGCAAAAAAAAGGCTAGCAAAATTTTACTACCGAGAACAGTAGTAACTCATTCTGAAGAAAAATAATTTGTCGATAAATCATCGATCACTGACTGCACTATCCAGGCGACCGAAGTGGACGTGACGCGAACGAGTCGAAAGGCGCGGTAATTTGGCTCGCTTCGCAACCCATTGCGTGTCAGAAGTGTCTTCTCGCGAAATATTTGCGTACTTCACCAACAATGTATATTTTCTGTGATTCTTGGCTTAATTGTCGTTTCTACTTATAATTTCATAATTCGAACTAGTTTTTTGGGAAAAATACTAAAAAACTAAGGTTTTTATGGTTACCGATGAAAAGAAATTCCTCCTTGTTTCATATTTGATGTCTGACTCCTTAATTTGTACATAACAATCGCACAACACGGCATTTTCAAAGGATTTTAGCGCTGCTCCGTACTGCGAGGCAATCAACAAGCGACTAAAAAGTATGAACGCGTGGTTCGGTTGAAGTATGATTGTCCAATCATACTTCTACTTGTGGCGCGTCTGCCCCGCGCACATTGCCAATCCAACCTCATTTATCTTATCCGTGGTGTGGGGTAACGTCGAATAGGTATTTATAAATAAAGATGAGGTTTGATACATGACTTTTTTTTATAGAGCATCTACTTTATGCTAGGTGGCACATTTATTTAATTATTTCAGAAAAAAAGATTTTTAGAACTAGTTAAAATATTTAAATTATATATAACTTACTGTCTAAATTGACTTTTTATAATGTAGACCATGTTCAAGTAATCAACCTTAATCTTATGATGTATGGGCCTTTATAAAATATAAGAATTTAAAATTAAAAATGATCGAAATCAAATATGTATTGGATTACACAAGTCATCGCAAAGTGACATATTGCTTACGATGCCATTAAATATCAAATTCCAAACATTTTGTTTTCGAACTTCGCCGTCGAAATTATCGAATGCATAATGACTAAAGTACCTAGCATTTCTAGAATACATGATGTAGAACATTGCAATTTTCTATGCTGATAGATAATGCTAAATACCCTTCAGAAAAAATATTTTGAGCGAAAACGGTATTATGTAGTTACGGAACCCTTCCTAAGACATGTCCTGACGTACTCTTTTTTATTTATTTTTTATAACTATAAACTTTCACAAACAGTTAGCATCTTCCCACAAACTTCGTTAGGTTAGGTTAGCATCTAGTTTTTTCGCCACAATAAATTATTTTATCCCATCGTATGTAAACGACATAATATTATATCTTGTACACATATTTATGAAGTAATTACCGGCCCTAAAGTTGAACTCCAACAAGAAGAACAAGTGAACAGCGCTTCACACTTCATTACCTTGTCTTAATACAAAGAGGACGCTACTTATTTAACCATGCGATCCGGGTACGACACGATATATTTAGTGCCGTTAACACGTCCCGGTTGCCGGGTAGCCGGTGCCGGCTAGTCGGTCGCGAAGTGTATGGCCATGTACGATAGCTTTCACACGTACCGGCGAAATTATTCGGCCGATCCAGAGCCGGGTGCTCGCCGGGTAGCCGCCGGGTGCCCCACTGTGCGTCCGATCGCCGGGTATCGGTTAGCCGGCGGCCGGACTCACAGTGGTGTAATACGCACCGGCCGGGCGGTCAGTCGCCCAGAACAACCGCAATGAGTGCACGCTCACGTCGTTTTGTTTAGGTACACATAATAATTACGTTAACTAGTACTAATTTATAGTTTATGCCAAAAATTTGGTAATTAATGGAAATAGATATTGAACTGTTAATAACGTTGGTGGAGGAAAGGCCAGTTTTATGGCCAGTATAAAAATGAAACTAAAACAGCTTGGAATGAGGTCTGCGCATTATTAAAAAATGATTTTAAATAAATAGATGACAATGAAAAAAATGCATTTGGTCAGTACTTCAGATTGAATTATGTAAGCGTTGTTCCAGTACGCGACTGTACCAACGTCGACTGTGAACGCTACTGGAAACAAAACCGGGCCGTGTGAAAGCTGAATGTCTCCCGGACCGATACCGGACAGTCGGCACCGATACCGGACAGTCGGCACCGATACCGGACAGTCGGCACCGATACCGGACAGTCGGCACCGATACCGGACAGTCGGCACCGATACCGGACAGTCGGCACCGACACCGGACAGTCGGCACCGATACCGGACAGTCGGCACCGATACCGGACAGTCGGCACCGATACCGGACAGTCGGCACCGATACCGGACAGTCGGCACCGATACCGGACAGTCGGCACCGATACCGGACAGTCGGCACCGATACCGGACAGTCGGCACCGATACCGGACAGTCGGCACCGATACCGGACAGTCGGCACCGATACCGGACAGTCGGCACCGATACCGGACAGTCGGCACCGATACCGGACAGTCGGCACCGATACCGGACAGTCGGCACCGATACCGGACAGTCGGCACCGACTACCCGACAACCGGCACAAGGGAGTGATATATAGTGATAAACGCGACGCGACGCTGCATTTTAAAAGATAGATATTCAAAGGATTTTATTCACTACACAAAAAGTGTGTCATTTTGTGTAGTGAATAAAATTCTTTGATGAATTCGTTTAAGGAACTTAACTTACGATTAAATAAACCTATCCAAGAGCATGAGCTTGCAATTATGCTGGGACTATAGTGTGATCCGGAATCCGTAGGGCCGAAGAAAATTCAGAGCACTGAAAATAGAACTCTGGACTAATAGAATAGAGTTGAAAATCGAACACATGAGTCTAGTTGTCAGACTTGATATTGACATTTGACTTGACACGCGTATCTTCGACTTTCAACTCTAGTATTAGCGCAGAGTTCTGGCCCTACGGATTCCGGATCATACTCCCAGCATAATTGCAAGCTCATGCTCTTGGATACGTTTATTTAATCGTAAGTTATAAACGAATTCCAAAGTAGTAAGTTTACGTAGAACATTCAAAACTATGGTCGATTTACTTCTTGCGAATAAATATGTGCGCAGGACTGTTTCTGTGATAAGATGTATCTAATGTTGTGAATAATAGCTACATGAGTGAAAATGAGCTTCGGAGAGGCCTGGTGATAAGTGTTTATCTATAGATATTAGTGGGGTAGGTACTAGCTGTTATGGTTATGTTATGTTGACTGAAAAATTTTTTTAAATTTACAATAAGAAAGAGAGATATATATCGGCCAATGACGTCATGATGTGCTGCCACCATACATTTGTCATAAACAATGTATGACGCGCAACATTTATTATTTGCTTATAATTTTTAATGGCGTCAACCTTAGTAACCATTTGTTTAATATTTATGTATCTATTGTTATCATTTTTAAAATTGGATTTGTAAAAATGTCAACACTAGGCAGCATTCCGATTACCACCTGAGATACCTTTACTTATCTTTACTACTACAAAATTTAATTTAATGAATATTATATCTACCAATATTTAATTCCATTGAACATATGCGTGAAAGTATCCAAGAAATTTAACGGAGAATACTCGAACGCTTAAATCATGTTCATAATGAAATTTATGAAATACCCAGCCGTAAATATTCCGCAGAAAATTTCGACATGATTGGATGTTGTTACAGAACCTTTGAGAGTATAAATCATAAACACAACAGCTATTTATTACCTATACCTAAGAATGGTGAAAAATAATATTATTTAAAACGTTTATATACTGTATTATACTAGCTGTTGCCGGTGGCTCGAATTTTTTTGAAAATAGATTGTGCGTAAACGCTTACGTAACATTATTTTAAATGGACATTACGATACGCAGCGAAATGACCTCAAAATGGCGGCGATTCCTGTACGCGCGACGCGTCACTGTGCTCACTTGGGTAGATAAGACTGCATAAGGCGACGCATCACTGTGCTCACTTGGGTAGTTATGTATTGCAATATACATAAAATGTCATTCAAATTGACAGTAAACTTTTGTTTAAATCGTCTCGGACAGCATCGAATTTATAAGTGGCATGAATCATAGCGAGTAAATCATCTGACCAATTTTATGAAACTCGAAGAGAAATGTCTTTCTAAGATTAATACGGTTTCACATTGGCACGCTTCCACTCCGCCAGCTTTGACTTATTGTCGTAAGGACAGGCCTTGTTAAAGCGCTAAAATGTCCCGAAAGTGAGTGCCCTATTGGAGCCAAAGCGACTCATCACCCTCGAACCGCGTTAATGTTGGTTCTTTTGTAAAAGAAGGCTAATGCATAATGAAAGTTATCTAATATATTAGGTATAAGGTATGTCTGTAAGATTGAATTAGTTGTATGAAATATCATAGACGTTTTATAAATATCGTTCGTAAGTGCGCTTACGTACGCGTCACGGTGCCACTGTACTAGGATTTGTATGTTATTTTTATAGCGACGACGGCGCGGGCGGCGAAATCCATACAATATTCGGTGGCGCCGCGCCGCCGCAGCTGTGGTGCGTGCTTAAAGGCACTAAATTTATTTCCAATACTGCCACCGAAATATACGGAACTTATTACCTATATCACATCGAATATTCCAATACACTCCGTTGTGGAAATTTTAGTATAGGCCTGTCCTTACTTTCGAAATCATCCAGTTCGTCTGAAGTGCTTTTTTAAAAGATGTGTGGAACATCAATTTAAAGGGGAAACTTTTGTTTCAGTAGAATATTAAAGTTCTTTAGTAGGTTTATACAGTTTCATGTTAAATAAAAAAGTAGTTTTTGTTTTTGAGTGTTCCGTGGTTTATATGAATTTCTACTGCGGTATGTATTGTCTTTTGGCGTTAGCAAAAATGCAGTGTCGTCATTATTGTTAGGCAATTATTATGCGTATATTACATATATTATTACTATGGAAACTATCTGGCTATGGTTTACTTACATTATGAGCCGTATTCTGAAATTAGAAACTTACTCATCATCACAACACACTTACGTCCTTACTTAATACTTATGCCTCAGTCAAAAGTCTCCTCAATGTAAGCTGACTGTACCCAAGCCAGACTACTTGTATTAAATAAAATTATACTTTTAAATGTAAATAATAATAGTTGAATTTATTGTGTGTTATAAATCGTGCCAGGAAGACCCCCAGAATTAAAGCG
Source organism: Phengaris arion (assembly GCA_963565745.1). Classification (NCBI taxonomy): domain Eukaryota; kingdom Metazoa; phylum Arthropoda; class Insecta; order Lepidoptera; family Lycaenidae; genus Phengaris; species Phengaris arion. The sequence continues at coordinate 3,214,169 of OY751443.1, forward strand.
GTAACCCATTTAAACTGTATTATGAGGCCGCGGAAGTCAGCGGGGATAGTGTCAGGGTTACCAACATCAATAAAACGTGTAAAAATAATAATAAAAATAAAGTAAAAGGCTGGCAATTTACACGTAACTCTTCTGGTGACGCGAGCGGCGACGATTATCGCTTAGTGTTATCAGGTGATCCATTTTAATCTACTCGACATATTGAAAATGGTGATAAATAGACATACCGGTCCTAAAAAAAAGTGTGATGCCTCGTTGCATTCGGAATCATGTCTAGACAATTGTGCAGGAAGCGCTTATTAGCACATTAAAATTGCAAAAGTTACAAACAATTAAAGATGACAAAAAAGATACAATTTTTTTTAGCATTTAATTAAAGTTATAAATAATGGACATTGAATTCTGAAACGTGCGAGTATTTTATTGCAAATATCCTGCTTTCTTCGAATCTTTTTGATTTTTCAAATTTCTTAAATTATATGAAAAGATTCATATTATATTTACGACAAACCAAAGTGACAAAAAGGTGTCATACAATTTAATTAATAATATTACTAGCAATAACCCGCAAAAAAATACCCACAAGCTGCAAGCAAATGTGTGAGTGTACGCATAAGCATGTGTAAAGCACCTCCCTCCTCCAGCAGCGGCTTATGCGTACACTCAGAAACCAGATCCTGCAAAGACCACCACCACATAAGCAACAATGTCAGCAAGATCGGGCAAGACCCCACACCACCATGCAGGTTGCAAAACTCGACGTGCGTTTCGCCCCGAACCCGGAGCATCGTCAAGAAGTGGTCCTGCGAACAAAGTTCGTTAGTCACGGTATTTTTTCACGGGATATTGCTAGATATAATATTAATTTAATTGTATAGGTACTAGGGATTTCCACAAAGTAACGCCTGATTCTATCAACTATTGAAAAAAGATGACAGTTTTTTTTCTTTATAACTTTACGTTTCTTAACGCTTCAATTCGAATCACACATTTTTTTAGTACTGGTCCTAAAAATATGTGGGAATCTCTATTTGTTACCATATCCAACTTGTCGAGTAGACTATTTATTTTCTATTTTACCTCTATTTGCCATATTTTTTAATTTTCGTTAATTGCTAAACAATATTTTAATACACATCTAAAATCCAGTTTTGTAAAATTAAAAAAAAATAACGAACATTTTTTATTTTAACACACACACTAAAAGAGAGCGGCTTGTGACGTCACCAACTGCTACCGCTATACATTTGTCTTAAACAATCAAAGATTTCAAAACTAAGGATGGGCTATGCGTACATTTGACAGAACAAATCTTCATACTAGAAAACGCCATCTTGATTTCGCCATACCTAAAATGTCAAAATGGCCCCAAACAACTCCAAAAGTTCCATCTTTGTGGGCACAGTTTTTGCCTCAACATGCCTCGTCTATAATATATACGTCAATGTAAACAATTATATTTTGTTACGTGGGACTGGCCTCCTCTTACGTGCAAATGAAACATGATCTGAACCTCAATCCTCGTATTTTACTTAGTATTTCAATTTACTTTCAATGAAATAATAATAAATGAATCGTAAACTGACTTTTGGAGTTTGGACCGATCAAAACGCGCTAAATGTTGGTTTGACGTTTATGAGAGTACCATTTTACTGCTTTAACATATCGAGACTGCATCGAAACTGTATTATTGTGTGATGTAATTAGTAGAATCGACTTACTGTACACAAAACTTGTGACACAAAAATTTAAAATTAGATGCCCAAAAGTGTATTTAAAATCCTGCGCCAGCCCTGCGCGTACAAAACTGTATAATATTTACATTAGGCTACTTTACTTGTATTATAGTCTGCTGTTACTCAGCATCTTTTGGGACTGGAAATGATATCATTAATGTTTCATCCGACCCTTGCCGGATCACTGAATACATAAGGGCCATCGAGGTATTGATTTAACGAAAAGGCGATATTAAGGTAAAAGATAACGGGAGGCTGAAAATAATAACTGCTAGATGGATTTTAGATCCCACTTTATCCTATCGCGGTTATTAGGATCAGCACAAACCTAGACGCAACAAGATAGCGATTCAAAATTGAACTTTATTCACTACACACAAAGATACACGTTTTACTGCAAAAGCGGTGCCGCAGTAGTTGCATTATCTATGAAATTAGTATACATTATAAATAATAATAATACTGTACTGCTTCAACTGAGACAAATTAAAATGTAAACGTAAACATTACACACATTGGCGTCTCAAGATATTTTCACAATCAGAGTGCTAAATGTGAGTTTTTCTATTCGCATTCGATCGTGAGCGCGTTTGGCGTTTACTAGGAATTTGTATGTGATTTGTACAGTGCCAAATGCCAGTGCCAGTGCTCACGATCGAATACGAAAAGAAAAACTCACACTTAGCACTCAAGAGTTTAATGAAACGGAAATGAAACTCTTGTGACAGCTGTCATTCGAAATCGCGCCTTAGACTCTGTCAGAATCACCTGTCGCGCGTAACCGACCTGTCACTTCACCTGTCGCTTTCGATCGGCACCAAATGACAGGTGAAATGTATAAGCCGTTCAAGCAGCCGTGGCAATATGAATGATTTTCGTTTTATTTCGACGTCTGTTTTATCTCACTTGACAGATACGTTTTTATCTGTCACATTGCTGTCACACTATTATTCATATAACCTTTTACAGTAGTGCAAATCTTATCGGATTTATAGGCTTTTCTGATATTTTATTTACTGAAAGCATAAATCACTTATGCTTTCAGTAAATAAAATATCAGAAAAGCCACTAAACTTTTCACTTTGATACACAGAAAATACATTTGAACTATCGAGCCACTCACATACAGTTTTGTGATTCATACGGAGGTCTCTTTCTTTTATTATTTCTTATCAAAGAACCCCATCTTTTCTATGGAAACCCGGGAAAATTTGCTCGAAATTTGACCACCGCAAAGTTTTGTTAACATCAAAGTAATGAATATAAAACTACACCCGAGGACCCTTCGAACTGATTCAAATCAGTAACGGGTCCCGGAATCAGAGGTATGGAAAAAATATATTCCACTCCCTTGAGGATTTGCTCTTGAAGTAATCCTTTGGACTGGGCCCTAAAGGGTGAGTGCCTAACGAGGATGCGAATATTTTTTGTCGCAGATAAATTTAGCGATATGTGGCAACAATAAATTCGAAAATTTTTCGATTTAGATTTTTGAATTGGGTACTCATAGATTAATTAAAATAAGTATTATATTAAAATGAGGTGGATACTTAACTGTAATATTTTTCTGTGCTCTAAAAATAAGAAAGGTTACAAAATGGATAGTATACTAAAAATCAATAGTTTTATAGAAACTGCGGATTGTTTGAAGCATTTTTGTTTGTTTTTGTTGAGTCCTATGTAAACGCCCCATAAAAAAGTAGCACAAGCAGGTGACGTCACACGCCAGTAAGTTGCTATGAAATGTGCAAAAATGAGGCAAAAACATGCACAGTTTTTTAAATATCTTCGAAGTTTGTGCGTTTATATTCATACTAACTATAGTACATCTTTTTGTATTTAAAGTTAGTAAGTAGGTACCTAATATTAGATCTTTACCTATGAAATTGCCGTTTTGTATGAAAAAATTTAAACGAATTTATTTCATGTATTTTTTATTTGTGTTAATCGAAGTAATCACCCATGCAATCAATGCATCTTTGCCAACGCAGTGACAGTTTATTGATGCCCTTCTTAAAGAAATCAGCTGGACGGGAGGCAACAAATTCTTCAAAGGCATTTTGTACTACCTCTCGGGTATTGAATTTTTTTCCCGCCAAGAAGTTATCCAAATTCTGGAAAAAGTAGTAGTCTGTAGGCGCAAGGTCTGGTAAGTAGGGCGGATGACCGAGAGCTTCCAACCCCAGTTCTTACAACTTGGAGACCGTCTGCTGTGCAGCATGAGGTCGCGCGTTGTCGTGCAGGAGCAGCGGAGGCGAGCGATTGACCAATGCTGGTTGGAGATGTGCCAGCTTCCCCATCATTGTGTTCAGTTCTTCACAGTACACATCTGCAGTAATGCTCACCCCGTTTGATAAGAAGCTGTGATGAATAACACCGGCGCTAGACCACCAAACAGTGACAGTGATCGTTCAGGGCATTGTTTAGGTGCTGAACCAGGATCCAACCAACTTGCTGAGCGCTTACGGTTATCATACAGAATCCATTTTTCATCGCAGGTAACAATGCGGTTCAAAATTCCTTCATTTGTGTGTCTGTTGAGCAGTGCAAGGCACGTTTCGACGCGTACTTCGCGCTGGCGATGAATGAGTTCGTGGGGCACCTATTTGTCAAGCTTTTTTACCTTGCTAATTTGACGCAAATGACCAATATTGTTTTGACGCTAACGTCGAAAGCTGCTGCTAATTCAGCCGTAGATTGTGTATCATCAGCTTCCACAATCGCCTTTAATTCGTCATTGTCGACCAAAGTCTTCAGACGAACGCGAGGTTCTTTTTTCAGATCGAAGTTTCCAGAACGGAAGCGAGCAAACCAATAACAGGTGGTGCGTTGGTTTGTATTGTTAGCTCCGTAAACGTCGTTGATGTTGCGTGCCGCTCGTGCCGCGTTGCTGCCACGACGGTACTCATATTCCATAATTACTCGAATTTTTAACGTATTCATGATGACGAAAAAGATTGAAATGCGATGAAAATGTAACACTAATCAATAAACAAATGACTACTTTTGGAAAAAGAATTCCATGTTCTTAAATCAAAATTAATTTGAAATTAGAATTCTTAGCCAAACAAAAATTATTTTGATTTGAAATGGCCAGTACTGCAGAACGGCAATTTTATAGGTAAAAACCTATTATATGTTTTTCCACTAATTATGTAAAAAAGATTTCAAATTTTATATATATCTTCGAAATGTATGTGCATTTCGAAGATATATGTAAAATTTGAATTTCAAAACTACAAAAAAATATTTTTTGACGTGATAACGTCTTATAAATCGATGGAGCCGGCTGCACGCACGAAAAATCATGACTCATGCGTTACCTGTTACCTGTTATCGTAACCAAGTACCAGCGTTAGCTCGCAATTAAGATGTATTTACCCGATTACCTTTAATACCCGTTAAGTTATTGGACCTGAATCGGTCACACAGTTTATTAAAAAAACATACCGGTTGTCTGAAAAGTCGGTTTACTGACGATAGTTGAACGTGACAACGTCAACAACAACAACGACAACAACAACAACAGCAGCAACAACAACAACAACAACAACAACAACAGCAACAACAACAACAATAATAATAATGAGGTAAAGGCAATGCGAGCTAACGCTGGTACTTGGTAACGATAACGGGTAACAGGTAACGCATGAGTCATGTTTTTTCGTGCGTGCAGCCGGCTCCATCGATTTATAAGACGCTATCGCGTCAAAAAAATAATGTGTTCTTTTTACGTGGCACGATCTTAAAATCCAAAACTGTGCACATCTTATTCTTTAATATCTTTGATTTAATATCTTTTGTGGCTGAAGTGTATATAAATTCAGTATCAAACAGTCCTTACCAATTAGAGCCGGGAAAGATTTGCACAAAGGTCGCATTATGTTTAAAACACATCCTTGTTTATTTACCTATGTGAAAAAGTTGACATTATGTGAGACTACAAGATCAGATATTGCTTGTTTAAGGATCAGCTCACACTGAAAAGAGACGCGAAACAACGCGGCACTGCATTCTTAAGATAGTCATTCGAATTTGAACTATATTCAGCACACAAGAAGATACACGTTTCATTGCAAGAGAGGCGCCGCGCTACATGGCCCGGTGCTGCTCTTAATATAAAATAAATTTATTTTTACTAGTAACACTTTCACAATTTACAATAGGGCAGCAAGATGGCGACATAATATGATTTTATTTTAAAATGTTTTAAATATTTGACTTAATACAAGTCAAATTGTTCGGACATAACATTTCATACTTACATTTGAAATGATATATCCGAAGCTTTTTTAATTATTTTCCGATGCATTGTGACACCCAGTAACGACACAAACCGTCATAATGTTTTTAATAGTCAGAAATGTATGCACTAGCGCTTGACCTTGACAACTGACGGGTCGTTCGAACAAACTGAGCCGATATGGCTCAGTATGATTTACTTCACTTATCATGCGCGTACCCGGTTTCTAGGCGTTTTAATCTAAGATTCGGCCTGAACGGATTCGAGCACATACACGCAAAATTGCCGCTAGCTTCGGTCGTGTTTTTAGGGTTCCGTAATACTTAAGGAACCCTTATAATTTTACTCTGCCTGTCCGTCTGTCTGTCTATCTGTCCGACGCTCTCCTAGTTTCTATAATAACTTTATGACAATAACTTTTGTAGTAATTCAAAGAAAACCTATTGCGCGTTGATAGTTACGGAACCCTCCTTAGACATGTGCCATGCTCTTGGTCAGTTTAGGCTATTTTTTTTTATCAATTGTAATTTGCTGCAATTGTAATCACGCTATCGAAGAATCCGAATTAATGTGTCATACAATTTTCCAGTAATATGTCATAGAAACCAGTCTCTTTGTTTTATAGTAATAGTCTTTAGATTTTATCAACTTTAGTGGCTCAAAAATTTTAAATACTTCAATGAACTCTGATAAATATTCTTTAGACCACGTTGCCATTTCCGTACCCAAAGGGTAAAAACGGGACCTTATTACTGAGACTTTGCTGGCCGTCTGTCTGTCACCAGGCTGTATCTTAACCTTCTTATACCGTGATAGCTCGATAGTTGAAATTTTCACAAATAAATAATGATATAGGTATTTCTATTGCCGTTATAACAACAAATACTAAAAACAGAATAAAATAAAAACTTGAGGCTCACACACAACAAACTTAATTTTTTTCGTTTTGTACGGAACTCATCTTGCCGTCACGCACTTGACATTCGGTTTTATTTTACACTCGAATTTTATTACCGTTCAGTCCATCCGAACAGGTTAGAATTAATGTTGCCAACTTAGTTGTTTTACAAAGTTTTACTACTAAATTTTGTATTTTATTCCCTCCTTAGTAGGAATTTAGTTGTTACGAGTAGTAGTGGTTTTGTAGAAAATAGCTAGACAGTTATCATAATATGCAAAGTGGACTGCTTCTATGGACACCATAGATAATAGCGAATAGTATAGCACGCATCCGTAAGTCGCTTAAAACTACCGATTTAATTTCTATATACGTAATATTTCCTACTATATTTTTTTAATTTAACGGTTAAATATTAAAACTGAAAATGTATGTATGTTTGTAAACACAAAATCCCTAAAAAAACTTTTAGGAATTCCTAAGTTTAGTAGCTTTTTTATAGTCATCGGTACTCTTTTAGTAGTTTTTAGTAGAAAACGACGCGAGTTTAGTAGTTCCGCAAAAACAGAGCTAGAGAATAACACTAGAACGAATCGCTTCAGTACATACGGCCGACTGATGCGATCTCACTGATGCGATCTCGAAATTGCACACAGACGATACGATTTTGCATCCGTTCAGGCCGAACTGAAGGAAAACCGGACCGTATATGGGACCCCTTACACAGGCGCCTCAGCTAAGTATATATTATTTACTCTGTGCCACAGCTCCCGCGGCGAATGTACTTTTTTGCCTTAGCGCTGACGGTGAACGCGGCAGCCCCTGCGGCGCCGCGATCCATACGAAATCTAAAATATAACAAAATCAGAGTTTCGGCGTGTAGGTAAAGGGGCTAAGAAGGATGAAAATTGAGGGTTATAATATGTATGCATGTAGATTGTAGGATTAAAATCTGTACACCATAAACCTTCTTCAGCCCTTTAATATTTAATATCCTTACCTTTGGTCGTGTTACATTTTCATGAAAATATATGGCTCGAATCGTGTCTTTCCATGAATTATACTCGTTGTTTTTATCGCCCCCTCGAGGTTTTAATAAAATCCCTAGCTGTGTAAATTGTGTTTAGAAAATTGTAAGTACCTATTTCTCCACAATATCTTATTTTGGTTTTATCATTGATTGAGATGTTTTTTTTACCTACACGAGTCGTGAAATTAATCATTTAATATTTTTTGGATGAACGCTAACGGAATTGTTTTTTTTTTTTTTAATAATCAATTTTCGTAATAAGGATTAACTTTCTTGTTGCCAAGCTTTGAGTTCTATCGATCCGGAGGGTGATGTCCAAGTCGTGAAATAACCAGTGTCGAATTCGGGTCTAGATCGCAAGACCTAGGACAGAAGTTTTGAGATATGATCCATCTTAAAACTTGTCGTAGAATGCCTTAGTTGTAAAATTCAAAACTTTTTTTTAGGTTAAATAAGGTTGTTTGAAATCAATTACTGCTATTTTGGGCATAATATGATCTACTGCTTATGTCAAAACGCTTAAGCTAAAAAATAATAATAATAAAAAAAAACATAATTCGAAACAATTCTACTAAATGAAATTACATTGCGCTGTCTGGCGGTCGTTAACCTCACGGAAACAGGTGATTTAAAGTGGAAGCAAAGACTTTGCCTTCTTCTCAAAGCATTTAATTAAGATCTTAAACATAATACCACTCAAATACTACACAACGATGTAGATACTTTAACATTTATAATGTTGCGCTATGAACGGCATTTAGGTATCATAAGCGTGGACCAACAATTCAATCGGCTCGATATAAATCGAAATATGTATTTCACTCACCTAAAATTGTTTCTGAGCTCTGAGCTAGATATCTGAGCTTATAGAAACTCACCCAAACTTTTGAGACGCTCCATGATATCAGCCATTCAGTATCGACAACTTAATTCGGCACAAGGGATTGGAAGTCTAAACCGAGACACTAATATACGAGAACTTGTGTTATCTAAGCATTTGCGCTTTGTTTTTCTTTATTTTTATGTATTCTGCGTATACCTTTTTCTGAGCTTAAGAATTTGGCGTTTTTGGTGAATTTGGGTTGTGGATAGAAGTTGATACATTGCTGAAAGGCGGGAAGTTATGGAGAACATTATCGATTTGACGGTTATTTGGCCATAATAATATTATAAAGAAGAGAAGTTTATTTGTTTTCATTGAATAGGCTCCGAATCTACTGGACCGATTTTAATGAAATTTGGTACAGATATAGATTAGACCACGGGAAAGGACATAGGCTACTATTTATCTCGACAAACGGTACGGTTCCCGCGGGATTTCTTTTTGCGTGCACGAAGTCGCCGGCAACATCTAGTTTGTAATTATAGCGTAATACTACTAAGGCGGGTCAATAAGTCCGTGACTTTTTGAATTTCTAACCTCCTTACTGAAAAAGCAACACTACTCCTGTCAACAGGCATCTGTCAGTTGACTCCTATCAAAATTTCAACTTGCTGCGTCAGTTAGTTTGTGTTTTACAGCTATCTTTATCCGACTATCCAGTAACTTAAGGAAACAATGGAAAAAAGTGAATTTCGTGTGCTTATTAAGCATTATTTTTTGCGAAAAAAAAACCATTACCGAGACCAAGGCTAAGCTTGATAAATACTATGGGGACTCTGCACCATCGATTTCAATGGTAAAAAAGTGGTTTACTGAATTTCGTTGTGGCCGTACAAGCACTGAAGATGCCGAACGTCCTGGACGCCCAGTTGAGGTCTCTACACCCGAAACAATCGAAAAAATTCACGATATGGTGTTGGCCGACCGAAGATCGAAAGTGCAAGAGATTGTGGAAGCCATAGGCATCTCGCATGGCTCAGTGGTTTCAATTTTGAATGATCACTTGGGCATGAGAAAGCTTTCCGCAAGATGGGTGCCGCGTTTGCTCACAGTCGACCACAAACACAATCGTGTAACAACTTCACAGGAAGGTTTGGCGTTGTTTAATCACAATATGGAGGAGTTTTTTAACCGTGGACGAAACATGGATCCATCACAACACACCAGAGACCAAACAACAGTCAAAACAGTGTGTTTCTAAGGGTGAATCGGCGCCAAAGAAGGCCAAGGTGGGTTTGTCAGCCAATAAAGTTATGGCGACTGTTTTTTGGGATGCACGTGGGATAATCCACATTGACTATCTTCAAAAGGGAAGAACAATTAATGGGGAATATTATGTCAACTTATTGGACCGCTTCAATGAGGATTTGAAAAACAACCGACCTCATTTGGCCAAGAAAAAAGTTCTTTTTCACCAAGACAATGCAAGGGTGCACACATGTGCAGTTGCCATGGCAAAAATCCATGAATTGGGCTATGAATTGCTCCCACATCCACCCTATTCTCAAGATTTGGCTCCGAGTGACTACTTCTGTTCCCAAACCTGAAAAAATGGCTCGGTGGAAAAAGATTTGACTCCAATGATGAAGTCATCTCGCAAACAAAGGCCTATTTTGAGGACCTCGACAAATCATATTTTTTGGAAGGGATAAAAAAATTGGAGAAGCGTTGGACAAAGTGATAGAGCTCAAGGGGGACTACGTTGAAAAATAAAATGATTTATTTATCAAAAAATCTGTGTTTTATTCCAAAAGTCACGGACTTATTGACCCGCCCTCGTATGTTTTACATTGAGGGCGGATTCGACCAAAGTGGAGTAAAATTTTACTCGAGTATAAATGTTTCCTAATCTAAGAGTAAGCTGGTTTTGCGTTTTTCCAACTTCTAATCCAAGAATAAGGCAACACGGGAGTAAATATTTTCACAGGCGATTTTGACGGAGTAAAGTATTAAACTGAGAATAGTGAATAGTCGCACAGCTGGCTGTCAATTGTCACGATCAATGTCATTGAGAAGTGTTATAATTTGACATTGACATTTTACTGTATTACTCTACGAAATTAAATTGTTATGGCGTACAAGTCATTCTAATACAAACAATAGTACATGATTTTTTGTCGGTTTATACATTCGTTCATTATACATTGAATAATAATATCGAGCATAGTATACTCTTCGAGTATCTTGGTAAAACGCAAACGAAGATATCCTAGAGTAAATTGAAGGAGTAAAATTATTCTCATTATAGTTACACTCGTGTAACTTCAAGTTTGGTCGAATCGGGCCTTAGTATAATTTATCTTATTTCAGGTATATTACCCAAACCTCGACTGTTCTATGGATGCATTGAGTTGCTGAACTGATCAAGCGTTTTCGTATGTAAGTAAATAAGTATTTATCTTTGAACATTTCTCTTACAATATACATACATATATAATACAATACGGTAACGGTTTGAGAAAACAAAAAAGATTCCCTTTTAAAACAATTACGGGTATTCCATAAATCCTTAACGAACTGCAATAATCCTTTTTACTTCAGTAGTTAAGTTGACGTTTGCCGGTTATTTATTTAGTGAGGGCAAATGGGTAACAAATTTCCGACCATCATTGCCAGTCTTGAAATAATATATATAGCTTGTGGCTAGAAAACGAGCGGAGTTTAATTATATTTCTTGAGCATTTTAGCAACTTTGCAAGAACATTCTGATGTTTCTTATATAAGAAGGATTAAATTGTACTTAGACTAATAAAACAAAACTTTGAAATCGATCTTTAGAAGATCAATAAATAGGTAGTTATTGACTTATTTCAAAGAACGGTCGTGCATTCGAGCTTAGGTAGAGCTGGTTAACCTAACGATTGTCAAATTAATTGGTTGGCTTGCGAAATTTCTGTTTGTTACAAAAGCCTCACCAACTCATGAGTTTATGTTATTCATTTATTCATTTATTCATTTAAATTCACATCTGAACGTGATTTATTTTTAAGGTTTTTTTTATTTATGCATCTGCGTATTCAATAGCCACACAACGGAGTGAAAATCCTCACTTTCGGTTTCCTCAAACCGCTTACAGCCTGCACACGCCCGCCCTAATTGTTTTACAGCTGTCGTTACTTGCGCTTGTTCCACGATGTGAACTCTCTTTATCATCTGTTCTCTCTGAGCTTGTTTCATCATGTGAACTCTATTACCTGTTCTCTCTGTATGCGGTTGGCTGTCGTGTATGTCTAGTAATTCATTGATTTTTCTACTACGACGAGTTCTCTTATTAGTACTTTTTCTACCATGACTCAAAACTTTTTGTGAGCTATTTTTTATTAATAATTTAAAAAAAATTGCTATTAAATAGGCTGGTCTGTCTACTGATACATTTTCATTTATTCATACCACGGCTTTTTGTTCAGTCTTTGCAGATTTAAATTGTGTGAGAAACGCGGCAATATATAAATTTTCAATTTATGGAACTGGATTTTCCATCTACTTGAAAACATCGTGATTATTCATAGTCACTAGAACGACTTTACAAAATACAAGTCCTCTGCAAACATTTTCTACTAAAACATCGTCCATTGTTTAAAACAATACACCGATAAGTATATCGCTGTAAAATGCCAGCACTGGCTCTTGAGCCCCAAGACTAGACAGGGGCTCTCCACACGGGCGTGAGATGACATTTTAATGAAGCAGGTCAGCCGGAGTGCACTCGTTTCCAGCTTATAATTACTTTGTATGTGAATCAACCATTCCTAACGCGGTTTGCATTTGACTGGACGTTAATTGTATGTTTTAGAATTTCGAATGCATGATTACGTAAAAAATTGAATTATCTATAGTTTATGTTATTTTTTTTGTTTTATTCCATTTAGCAAAGAAATTTATAGATTGATTTTTTTTGTTGTTATTTCTGGTATTTAAAAACTATATAAATGCTGTAATATCTGTATGTCTCTGTGCTTTATCACCCCTTTGGCCCTTTCCATTTAAATACAAAGAATAGCCACAAAAGGAACTGAATCCTAACATCTATTTCCATTAAATTCACATTCATCCACATTCTACCCGGCTTCTAAAACCACACCTGCAGCAGAACACCATTTTGTTTGTACATTTTTTAAAAAGTAATTTTAATCCAACTGTTTTCATTTGTTCTTAACTAAGCTGAAATTTATTGCGAAAATATTAGCAATGTAAAGTTGTATGGAATTATTGGAGTGCATTTTGCCGAGTTTAAATGAACTTTAATGCAATAGAACAGGGTTCATTTTGAAGGGAGGCTTTAAGGTTTTTGGTAAGTTTTGCCGGATTTCCGCCGTGGGAGGCCGCGATCTTCCGCTTTAAGATCGATGGCTGAATTAACTAAAGTACTTATACTGCTATATCATCATCACCTCAACAAAGATTGTTCGAAAGAGATAATCCAAAGCGAGATAGGTTGCCCTTATTTTTTATACAATTATAAATCCTCGATTTCTGCAATAGCCTTATTGTGAACATAAGTCACAACGACATTAGTAGTAAATTTTTTTCTTATTAATGTATACATTTATTATATAAATCTCTATGGCTCTATGGTTAGCGCGTCGGCGCCCAAGCCGCAGGTCGCAGGTTCGAATCCCGCCGAAAGTACAATAAGTTTTCTGTGTTCCTGGGTCGTGTATTAAATAAATATTATCCCCCTTACTAATAAATTAACACAACGCATAACTTAAACAACGTTGCTGTCTTTGTCTGTCAAGTGATTTTTCCAACGCATCAGACGAAGACAGCAACGTTGTTTAAGTTATCCGTTGTGTAAATCTTTTTATTAGGTCTTTACCTATGAAATTGCCGTTTTGTATGAAAAAATTTAAACGAATTTTTTTCATGTATTTTTTATTTGTATTAATCGAAGTAATCACCCATGCAATCAATGCATCTTTCCCAATGCAGTGGCAGTTTATTGATGCCCTTCTTAAAGAAATCAGCTGGACGGGAGGCAACAAATTCTTTAAAGGCATTTTGTACTGCCTCGCGGGTATTGAATTTTTTTCCCGCCAAGAAGTTATCCAAATTCTGGAAAAAGTAGTAGTCTGTAGGCGCAAGGTCTGGTGAATAGGGCGGATGACGGAGAGCTTCCAACCCCAGTTCTTGCAACTTGGAGACCGTCTGCTGTGCAGCATGAGGTCGCGCGTTGTCGTGCAGGAGCAGCGGAGACGAGCGATTAACCAATGCTGGTTGGAGATGTGCCAGCTTCTCCATCATTGTGTTCAGTTCTTCACAGTATACATCTGCAGTAATGCTCACCCCGTTTGGTAAGAAGCTGTGATGAATCACACCAGCGCTAGACCACCAACAGTGACCATCACTTTTCTAGGGGTAAGTTTTCGTTGAGGGCATTGTTTAGGTTCTAAACCAGGATCCAACCAACTTGCTGAGCGCTTGCGGTTATCAAACAGAATCCATTTTTCATCGCAGGTAACAATGCAGTTCAAAATTCCTTCATATTTTGTGTGTCTGTTGAGCAGTGTATCATCATTGTGTATCATCAGCTTCCACAATCGCCTTTAATTCGTCATTGTTGACCAAAGTCTTCGGACGACCGCGAGGTTCATTTTTAAGGTCGAAATTTCCAGAACGGAAGCGAGCAAACCAATAACAGGTGGTGCGTTGGTTTGTAGTGTTAGCTCCGTAAACGTCGTTGATGTTGCGTGCCGCTTGTGCCGCGTTGCTGCCACGACGGTACTCATATTCCATAATTACTCGAATTTTTAACGTATCTATGATGACGAAAAAGATTGAAATGCGATAAAAATGTATCACTAATCAATAAACAAATGACTACTTTTGGAAAAAGAATTTCATGTTTTTAAAATAAAATTAATTTGAAATAAGAATTCTTAGCCAAACAAAAATTATTTTGATTTGAAATGGCCAGTACTGCAGAACGGCAATTTCATAGGTAAACACCTATTATATAACGAAGGCATCCAGTTTCTAGTATTCAACCCCTAAGAAAGTCAAATATGGGATGAAAGTTTTAAGTTATTAAAAATATATCGTTTCGAACCCAATTTCACGCGGGATAAAACCGCAGGAAAATGCTAGTTTAATATAAAAGGAAACAATCTCAGGAATTCAATCACACAAATCTTAAGTTATTTAAAATAACTACTTCCCATATACTCCATTGCCCAATCGCATTATAAAAAATCTTATCCAACGTTTCTAAATTGGTCCCTTTCCGTAAGATGAGTGTCGCGAAAAGCTTTTATTGGAAGATCTGAGCCTGATAACTCTGAGGGTGTTACGTAAGCATTCGCATGGCAACGGAATCCCAAATAGGCTATTACATCTTCAGTCGCCCTAAAATTTCGACGATACTTAATCATATAATATACATAATAGTATATATAGGTATAATGAAACTTTAAGTACACTTTAAGCCATACACACATACAAGGGTGTACCTGACAGGTTTGAATGCACAGACATAAGCCTGTGAGGTATACGCTTGAGCCGAGTAGTGTGGAAACCTGCACAGGTGTGCAACATAAACGCTACCTCAACTGTACAGGCAAACATGTCAGGTATACCCTAACGTGTATGGCTAGCATTAGACAGCGTTCTTTAGTTGGTAAATTATATACCCAAAGATGTAACAAGAAAGTTGGAATTTCAAAAAAAGGTAGGACTCCTGGCTTATGTGTATTGGCTACCAGATAATCCCGCGACTTTATTCGCATAAAAAGAAATCACGAATGATCCGTACATTTTGCCGCGAGAAAAAGTAGAGTAATGGCTGCACTCTGGCTGGAAACATATTTTAATGCTTACTTGAGGAGCTACTTTGACATAAAGTCCATACGATTTCTCTCAAAATCTCTACTAAGTGACTCCTTAACTAAGCATTAAATTTCTCTGAGCGCGGCCGTATGTCCTTCCCCATGGTTATCTCTATATCCGGACTAGTAATTTCTTAAGCTAATCAATGCAAACAAGCAAACATTCTAATATATCCTCTTTATTAGTTTAGATAGTGTAGGCAAACCGTTAGGTTGTACGGTAACCTCTCGTATTTTACGTTTCACTTCAGAAGTCTTCAATATAATATTGATTTCTCAAAACAATTGACCTTGACAATCTCCGGAGCTCCTCTAAATGAGTCTGTCAAATAGACAACTACACCCTTATCTTTTCCATTTTCGGGAAGCCATCGGGAACACCCACATAAATAAACGGTGATGGGGGTCCCACGATTGATAACGCGAATGGGTGACGGATCGAGAGTTCTGGGATAGTTTTTTGTCAACATTACTCGGATTTTTTTCGCTATTGGATTGAAGCCCTCGGAGAAATACTTCTTGCTGAAATCTATTCGTTGTACGAGTATTTTTCAGAAGAATCAAGAATTTGAATTATTCAACTCCAATCCAATCTGGATCCTGTTCTGTTTAGATAAGACCCAAAATCGTTGCAGTCACATTTTAGTGTGAGTAAATTGTTCTCATTTACGGCATGGCTTTTATTTATCTGCCCAATGTTAGCAATTAGGCATTTGAATATTGGATGAAGACAAAGCTGTACTTTTGCACAAAACATTGAGAAATTGCCCAGGGATCCGGTGAGATAGATTTTGTTAATTCGAGGTGGTTATTCAAGAACTACGAGCCAGAGGATTACTATATTTCTAACTAGTTGTTGTCCGCGGCTCCGCCTTCGTAAATACAGTATCCCACGGGAATACTGTACTTTTTGGGGATAAAAAGTAGCCTATGTTCTAATCCAGAGCCCAAACTACTACCATACCAAATTTCATCGGAATCCGTAGTCGTTTTTTCGTGAAAGAGAAATAAACATCCATCCATCCATCCTCGCAAACTTTCACATTATAATATTAGTAGAATGTAAGTTGTATCAATTTTAATACAACCAAACCTGAACCCCAATTCTAGTATTTTCTTTAGACTAGACTTTCAATTTACTTTCAACGAATAACAAATGAATCGCCTTGATAATAGTTTAAAATTATTTTGGAGTTTGGACCGATCAAAACGGGTTTGACGTTGGTTTGACGTTTATGTGTCATATTTGTGTATGTTTAAGTATGCGTTCATGTTTGGTCTCCGTAGCAAATTGTTGCATAGAAAATTCCCCATGTCCTTTGTAATTTCGGATAAATATATAATAATAGTTTATTTAAGTAAGTTCATTGTTTGTGGAGGGAGGGGGGGGGGGGGGGGGGCGGGCACCAATATACAGGCTCAGGCTTAGTTTGGGCTATTATTATTATTATTATTATTATTATTATTATTATTATTATTATTATTATTATTATTATTATTATTATTATTATTATGTGAATACCATTTTACTGTTTTAATTACCAGCAACGCCCTACTGGCGTATACGAATGTTTAAAGTCCATAATATTATTTTATATCACTACATGGAGCATATAAACCAGCACAACCATTTCCATCTATATTTTCGTACTATACTGCCGAAACCTTTTGTCATGTCCATCAGCAAATTAAACAAGTGCAGATTATCCACGCAGGTTTTAGCGCACAGCTGGTCAGCGTTTCACGACCTTTTAGATTTTTCATCAATATACATAGATTTTTAAAGCCCTTTGAAGCTAGTGCATTAAAATATCGTAAATCAAATCAACCGCTATATCAAATCAAGCCTATACGACTTGAACTTACCAGTATCTAATATGACGTTATTAATGCTTATAATATAATAATAACAATGAACTCTCTCACACCAAGTCAATCTGGTAACCGTCCCGTGGTAACGTGGTACCAGACAATGGAAATATATTAATGGCTTCTATTCTATCCGTATAAGTTTATTATATTATACACAAACCCCCTTGCTAATATTATATATCCAAGGAATAAAAAGTTTGATACAAACTCTATCCCCTATTTTACCCGCTAGGGGGTTGAATTTTCAAAAACACTTCCTTAATGGATGACTACGTCATATGAGAAATATGCGCGAACTCCAAAAATCAGCTTATGATGTCAAGATGAAGGTGTAAGTTAGTTGCGAGAGTTTGGGTTCTGGAAAATACTTGTAACTCTCAATCTGAGTACATTGAAATCGTAGATACTAAATCTGTAAAGCAAAAACTTCGAGTACATAAATATTCGAAGTTTTTGCTTTTGTGCGAGAATTGTGCGACCGGAGGAGTATGAAATTTGAAACAATTAAAGTTTATGTAGAGGAAATCTAATATTTTTTTTAATTGCTCAACAATACATAAAATTAATAAGAGAAAAGTTACACATACTACCTCACTCATACTACCATACGTTTGTGTAATAACAGTAGGTATTGGTTTGACATAATTGTGAACCTTTCTTTCATATTCCATAGACAAAATTCGCATGTTTCTATTGTGTAGGTAAGAGGCAAAAGAACCATAAAAAGTTGAAAGTTAAAAAATACAAATTATGGTCGAATTTCGATTACAGAGCGACTTCTATTTATTTGAATCTGTTCAAATGTAAAAAGGTGGATTGTAAGATATCTCCCCATTACGTTAAATCTATCGCACTCAACGTGATGTATTGGAAGCCTTAGCCTTGACTATCGGCTGTCGCCCGGACCGCTGACATGTGAGGACTTTCTTCATTTCTTTTTGCGAAAACTTCTTTTTAACCCCCGGGGTGATTTTTATTCTGTTTCGAGACAAACGGGGTACATGAAATAGAGTAGGTACTATGACATACTTAGTTAAACTTGGTGAAGATTTGCTTGACAACATCGCACTACTTAGTTAAACTTGGTGAAGATTTGTTTGACAACATCGCACTACTTAGTTAAACTTGTTGAAGATTTGTGTGACAACATCGCGCTACTACATTGAAATCATTATTTACTAATTTATGCATTTGAAAAAGTGTCTCAGAAAAAATAATAATAATATTGAAATTATAAATGTTTGCCACCATTCACCCCCAATACGTTGCACGTGATTGGAACGTGTATTGACGTCAAGCGCGTGGGGCGGCGCCTTTTCGCCCCTCCAGTAGGTTGGCTGGCCAAAATTCATGATCTTTTTCAATTTGCCAACATTAAAAAACTTGAACTTTGACACAAATTGCTTTTGCGCTGTTTCTCTCGAAGCGGAATAAAAAATCACCAAGTATAAGATTTTAATTAGGAAAAATGTGATTGTTTAAACAAACAATGCAATCGCATTGACTATACTCTGAAACTACCAGAGCGATTTTCATGAAACTTAGCATAAATATAGAGGGCACCACAGGGATGAACATAGGCTATATGATCTACACTAATATCATAAAGAGGAAATATTTATTTGAGTATTTGCATTGTATAGGCTCTGAAACTACTCGACCGATTTTGATAATATTGGGCACAGTAGACAACTAAGAAGGACATAGCCTACCTTTTATCGCGACAAAAAGTACGGTTCTCGAGTGATTTTATTAGACTTATTATACTTGGCGTGTGTCGGCCAGCCATACATTTGTTAGAAAATTTGTGTATATATTATAATATATAATAGCACTTGTATATCTAAGCTGTAGCGGCTGTCCACAATTAAGTTTCCTGGAAGTGTAGTAGTTATCCTGAGAGCTCTTGGCCAGTACGATGGTCACCAAGAAGTTTGTTCTGCAATTGTGACTCGAGACATTTGATAGCTTTAATTCTGTGGAAATGACATTGGGCGTTTTTTACCCGCTTATTAAATAAGTCGCGACCACAAACAAAGATACTATTAGATTGTACAATTGTCTTTCACATTTCATTTGTCGTAATTTTTTAATTTAGATCCATGGTGAAGTGGAGATAATAAATAAATTGTTAATCATATTTATATATATATCAGTTGAAATATCACAGTATTAGTAGGTAAACCGTTTGATTCGCACTCGATAGAGTGCAGGTTCGATTCCCAGCTTGTGGCGTGTACCAATGAGACTTTTTCAGATCTCATGTACATTATACAAATGCTCTAACAGTGAAGGAAAACATCGTAAGGAAATCCGCACATGGTTTGCCCCAGACGTATCAACCAGTCAATCCTCTGGACTAGGCTGACTATATTGTGAGAATGTCGTATGTGCTTGGGCAACCATACGACATTTAAAAACCAACTGTCCCAGGCACAGTATTTCAAGAGTGGTTACTTCGCTCGGAGAATACTGTACAAATCATCCAATAACGGATGAAATGGCCTAAGTAAGTAACTCCACCTCCTGCAGTTAAGCGACCTTTGCCGTTGTAATCCTGAAGGTCGATTCCGCTAATATAATCCTGAAATAATATAGCCACGATCCATTCCTGATATGTTAAAACAGCAAAATGATATTCTCATAAGTTTCAACATCAACAACATCAACGTCAAACCCGTTTTGATTAGTTCAAACCACAAAATCAGTGAAAGATAACAAGACGATCCATTTATAATTCAACTAGCATTTGCAGTTTTTAAACGATATCTTTATAATAATTTGAAACCTTCATCCCCTATTTTACCCTCCTAGGGGCTGAATTTTAGAAAACGCTGAAATACGTCACCTATTATTTTTTCCGTACTCAATTCATACGAAATATCATGAAAATATGTCCCGGGAATAAAAAGTTACACACAAACTTTTATCCCCTATTTCCCTTGGGGGATGAATGTTGAAAAATCCTTCCTTAGTGGATGCCTACGTCATAACATGAGAAATACGTGTGCAAAATTTCAAATTTCTAGCCTTGAGGGCTTGGCCTTTGATGCAGCAGTCAATCAGCTTTGCCTTTAATATTAAAAAAAAATATAGAAGATAAAATTAAAATCAAAGTGCAAGATAATTACGAGACTTGGGGTTCAGATGCAATTACGCTTACCCACATCTAATCTAATGTTAGTCGTCGTTGACGTGGGTAATTGTCCCATTATAGAATCCCAATGTCCTTTCTGGACCTATTGATCGTCCAGATCATAGACCTAATATTAACACTTTAGTTGCTCAATATCGAGAATTGAGTATATTGGTATAATGTTTGCTGTTATTTAACGCAATATATTTTTATTATACTTACGTATGTTTTCAACTTATTTCAGAAATAAAAGTAAAATTATTAAGAGAAAAGACAATGTATCGTATTCTTAACTTCATATTAATTTTATAGTTACAATATTATATTTTACATTTTTTAAATAATTTCATTAGTATGATAAAATTAAATCGCATTAAATTACATCAAAAATTATAGCAATAGACCCAATTCTCGATATTGAGCAACTGAAGTGATATTTATTATTCGTACCTAATATTTTATGGACCAACAAAATATTTTCATACATACCACCCTCCACAGTACGTAGAAACAAGTCAATCAGGATCAAGTTAATTGATACCCGACCGGGGTCGGCACAGTGTGGCCAGTAAACCGGCGGACGAGTGATTTATTTTCTTACTAGCTTTTACCCGCGGGTCCGGCCGCGTAAATACAGTATTCCTACGGGAATACTATACTTTTTGGAATAAAAAGTAGCCTATGTTTTAATCCAGAGCCTAAACTACTTCCGTGCCAAATTTAATCAAAATCCATTGAGTAGTTTGTGCGCGAAAGAAATTCAACAAACATTCATCCATCCATCCTCACAAACTTTCACATTTACTATAGTGGTAGGATTATTGATGTGAAACATTTATGCGGTTATAGATTTATACATCGACGGGATATAGTGAACATACCCCTCAATTATGTGTATACAGTAAAACTATGTTGCTAACGGCCCTCGGTAATAGACGTGTTTGACTTTGATTTTAAATCTAAGCCAGTAAAATGATACGATAAGGGCCTATTGCACAATCTGCTGATATGTGTCAAATAGCTTATTTGCATATTTTGTCTCTGTCGCTCGATAAAGTAAGCAGAAACAAAGCTTCCTAAACACTTGTTAGAAGATTCTGAAACAATACATATTTGTATCTACTAAATGACAAAGAAAAAAAGAGAAGCAATGTGCTGAGAAATGTTTTTTTACTGAATGTGATTATATAAATCGAAGTTTAATAGGTATAATACGTCGGCGTTTATACAGAATATTTGTACATATTGCTTCTCTGCTGCCGTTCATATTTTCTGTAATTAACTGTTATTTCAAAAGATTTATACACTTCACTCCCCTAATTAATTATAATATAAAAGCTGAAAAAATAAACGAATAAAGATGAAATGCCGCCAACTTAATGTATGCACGGTCAGCTTTTCAGTTCGTTACACCGCATCATATCCGTGTCACTGTGACGCTACTCGCTACGCACATTGTTGGAATAGTAATAGCGTCGTGGTCAGACATAGTTTTGTACTGTGCTCACTGTCATAATTGTTTTGTATATGACATATTCAATTAAAGTATCGATAGCTTCGATGTGTTATTCATTGCATTGTCAGTCATTTAAAGTATAGAGGACCCCCCCCCCGGTGGTCAAAATTTGATCATAATCTATTTTGTAATATTTAACTTTAAACTTTTTTACGCAATAAAAATACCTAAATGTTGTGTATGGAATGTGAAAGAAAGACAGAAGACTGTGTCAAATCAACACCTACTTATATTACACAAACGTATGGTAGTGTGTTACTTATTTTTAGTAGGTAATATTGTATATTTCTAAGCATTATTTAAAAATACACTTATAGCTTTCTGTACACCTTACCTCCTCCTCCTCATAAACTTAAACTGTGCCAAATTTAATACACCTCCGTTTGCACAATTCTCGTAGAACTGTAATCATAGTTTTTGCTTAATGTATGTATGACGACCTCTGTGGCTCAGTGGTACAGCGTGTTGGTGCTTAAGCCGGGGATCGCGGGTTCGAATCCCGCCGAAGGAAAAAAAAGTTTTTCTGTGTGCCTGGGTCATGGATGTGTATTAAATATGTGTTATAAATAAAATGTATTATAAAAATCTTAAATACAATATGTATAGTATAAAAGTATTAAATATACTTCCCGTTTTCCGTGGTACCTGTAACACAAGTTCTTCGGATACTTCGGAGCACGGTGCCAGATTAACGTGGTGTGAAGCGTCCATAGATATTATTATTATTAATATCAGTACCTCAATTCCCGTAATTAACTTCGTTTCATTTTATTTAATTACTAGTTGTCCCGACACACAACCTTCCCTGAACTTCCACAATTATTTCAAGACCAAAATAAGCCAAATCGGTCCAGCCGTTCTCGAGCTGTAGCGAGACATTGGAATTACAATTAATTTTTATAGGTATACTAGCTGTCCCGGCAAACGTTGCTTTGCCATATTAAGTATTTCGCCCATATTATTTTATTGAAGTGACTAAATAAGTATGTCACCATGGCAACGTCGATCGCTATCCCGTCACACAAACAATATGGTTGTAATAATTTACTATTTTTCATTCAACAAATGCACTTATCAATATATAAAATACCCAGTAGCCGATTCTCAGACCTACTGAATATGCATAAGAAATTTGGTAAAAATCAGTAAAGCCGTTTCGGAGGAGTTCGGTGACTAACATTGTGACACGAGAATTTTATATATAAGATATGAAGATAAATGAATCGTCTTAATCGTAACCTAAGTTTTGAAGTTTGGACCAATAAAAACGGGTTTGACGTTGGTTAGATACTAAGGCGGGTCAATAAGTCCGTGACTTTTTGAGTTTCTAACCTCCTTACTGAAAAAGCAACACTACTCCTGTCAACAGGCATCTGTCAGTTGACTCCTATCAAAATTTGAACTTGCTGCGTCAGTTAGTTTGTGTTTTACAGCTATCTTTATCAGACTATCCAGTAACTTAAGGAAACAATGGAAAAAAGTGAATTTCGTGTGCTTATTAAGCATTATTTTTTGCGAAAAAAAACCATTACCGAGACCAAGGCTAAGCTTGATAAATACTATGGGGACTCTGCACCATCGATTTCAATGGTAAAAAAGTGGTTTACTGAATTTCGTTGTGGCCTTACAAGCACTGAAGATGCCGAACGTCCTGGACGCCCAGTTGTGGTCTCTACACCCGAAACAATCGAAAAAATTCACGATATGGTGTTGGCCGACCGAAGATTGAAAGTGCAAGAGATTGTGGAAGCCATAGGCATCTCACATGGCTCAGTGGTTTCAATTTTGAATGATCACTTGGGCATGAGAAAGCTTTCCGCAAGATGGGTGCCGCGTTTGCTCACAGTCGACCACAAACGCAATCGTGTAACAACTTCACAGGAAGGTTTGGCGTTGTTTAATCACAATATGGAGGAGTTTTTTAACTGTGGACGAAACATGGATCCATCACAATACACCAAAGACCAAACAACAGTCAAAACAGTGTGTTTCTAAGGGTGAATCGGCGCCAAAGAAGGCCAAGGTGGGTTTGTCAGCCAATAAAGTTATGGCGACTGTTTTTTGGGATTCACGTAGGATAATCCACATTGACTATCTTCAAAAGGGAAGAACAATTAATGGGGAATATTATGCCAACTTATTGGACCGCTTCAATGAGGATTTGAAAAAAAACCGACCTCATTTGGCTAAGAAAAAAGTTCTTTTTCACTAAGACAATGCTAGGGTGCACACATGTGCAGTTGCCATGGCAAAAATCCATGAATTGGGCTATGATTTGCTCCCACATCTACCCTATTCTCAAGATTTGGCTCCGAGTGACTACTTCTTGTTCCCAAACCTGAAAAAATGGCTCGGTGGAAAAAGATTTGACTCCAATGATGAAGTCATCTCGCAAACAAAGGCCTATTTTGAGGACCTCGACAAATCATATTTTTTGGAAGGGATAAAAAAATTGGAGACGCGTTGGACAAAGTGTATAGAGCTCAAGGGGGACTACGTTGAAAAATAAAATGATTTATTTATCAAAAAATCTGTGTTTTATTCCAAAAGTCACGGACTTATTGACCCGCCCTCGTATTTATGGGAATAGCATTTTACAATTTTAACCTATCGGTACTGGATTATGTGTAACTGTATTATTGCCGGATTTGATTAGCAGAATCGCATTTCAGTGCTTGTGCTTGCCTATATTTTAACCAAGATCAGATAATATCTACCTCATTTTAATAAAAAAAACTATTGTATCTTTAAACCTATGTAAAAACTATTGCTATAATGAATATAAATTAAAAAATAAACCCAAGTTGCGCAAATTTTAATTCGGATAAAAAACACTGCAACCTGGAATCAGTCGTAATTTGCAGTAACTCTAATTTTGTCGACTGCAAAAAATCGGACTAGGACCGGCGGGGAGTCACGTACGGATTGGATTTCATTAACGAACAAACGGATAGGAATCTACACCGGAATTGATTCTGTCGCGTGCATTGTTTAATTCGATTTGCTAGCATCATCAGCGTCTGTTTTGATTGAATTTGACGATCTCTGTGGCTCAGTGGCTAGCGCGACGGTGCTCCAGCCTGAGGTTGTGAGTTTAGATCGCGCCAGGGAACACAAAACTTTGTGTGTTCCTGGGTCATGGATTATGTAATAAAAATCTTAAATATAAGCAAAGTATAAAGTATAAAAAGTATTATATATTGTAGGGGACTGTATTATTCCACAGGGTTTCAACCGCCGGCTCAGATTAGACTCGAAGATAGCAAGGTTACACCGATTTGGGCAGAGCCGGGGCGATAATAAAAATACTTATTTTTGAGAACGATTTTTACTTTTTTCGCTTTGCTTACCTGGCTCATGGCAAAGCCGTATAGAGAGTTAAGTAGTTATTAGCCCGTACGCCTCTTTCGGGCCGATTCGCTATCTCACTTTCACCTCTCTATACGGCTATTTTCCATAATTTTCCCTATTTTTCATGAGCCAGGTGAAGCAAAACGCGTTGTGTGAAATACTTTATTGTTATAACCATGTACATAAACCCTTATATACTAATAATCTTATTATATTTTATATAAATATAAAAGATATTCATAACTTAAGGTTCACCATGTATGAAATGTTCTACATTTTTACCATTATTTTCTTAATAACTACTTATCCATTTATTATACAATTGAAATCGTTACTCTACACGTTAGGTATTATGTTTATCTATATAAATCAAAAGAAGCTACGTTAAAATTCACTATAGTTTAAAATATATAAGCAAAATAACCTTCACTTCATAAAACACCATTTAACACGACTTATTGCACACTGATGCTATAGAAATCTATACATAGTCACTGAGTGTTCACCATTATAGTTTATGTACTGTTTTAAATCACTTGTTTATCGTTCACATTTCAATTCACTTATGTATTACGTTACGAGGCCGCTGTCCTTAACATATATATTTCCGTTGTCTGGTACCCGTAATACAAGTTCTTCGAGAACTTACCAGGGGACCATTAACGTGTGAAATCGTAGATATAATAATGAATACCATTATGTGAAGTTACATAAACATATTAGTATTATTAGCTGTGTTCAATTTCGATTTAATATTAATATAATTATAAAATATATATAATTATAATTAAATATATATATTATATAGTGTGTTATAATGCTTCCAATTCAAATGTCACATTAATTTAGTCGTATTTAATACCAGCTGTTGCCCGCGGTACCGCCTGTGTAAATACAGCATCCCTCGGAAATACTGTACTTTTTCGGAATAAAAAGTAGCCTATGTTTGAATACAGAGCATAAACTACTACCACACGAAATTTCATCAAAATCCGTTCAGTAGATTTTGCGTGAAAGAGTAACAAACATCCATACATCCATCCATCCATCTTCACAAACTTTCACATTTATAATATTAGTAGGATTTATGCTTACATTTCTATTTTTCGCTATTATTCTAGTACAGTCGGTTTTTTATGTGAATATCCTGAAAGTTCCAATCACTCGGCGAAATATTATTGATACAAATCAATCTTGTGAAACAAGATTGTTACTATATTTAATGGTATGTTCCACTTCGGTCCAACGATTCGATCCACGTTTGCGCTATAAGTTCTAGATAATATTGGACAAGATTAAACTGTTCGATCCCCTGAGCTCTTACACGTACAAAGTATTTTACCTTAGATTGAAATAGCGTTTAAAGGAACTCTAAAAGATTACAAAATTCAATAAATTTTTTCTACAGTGGACGTGGAGTGGTGGACACACAAATATTATCCTATCCCGGATAAAAATGCAAAAATCAGATATAATCTATACACGAACAGATAATTACTTGTATTTATTTATAATTGCAAAATAATCTACATTTAAATTCTAATTAGGTACTCAAACAAGAAAATAGTTCTACCTTTTTTTTTAAACTCTCCAAAACCGCGGTTACAGGCGATTGAAGTACTCTGTTTCGTGTGTAATCGGATTAGAAGCCGCAAACGCAAGTTTACAATTCAACGGTTAAAATTTGTTACTTTCAAATTTTTAAGTATTTCACTTCATCAACAAATCTGGCAATTTTACCCTTACCTTTATGTGTACACATCTGCCATTGGGACTGACATTTGTGTATTCAAAATGCCTGAAGCGTTATTATTCACTCACATAAGCGAAGTATTTCACTCCATCAACAAATAAAAAGAAACGCTTGTATTTTAAAATGCCTGAAGCGTTAACGTAATCAAATAATAAACACAAAAAAACTACAAAAATATTCGTTTGAACCGGAATTTTACGCGAGGCACCAATTTGCAAACAACACGAAAATTATACATACGTGTACCAATCTGCCATTGGGACTGACATTAATAGAGTCAAAATTATTGATATGCTAGCTGTTGCCCGCGGCTCTGCCCGCGTAAATATACAATCGGGTATTCCGCGGGAGTACTGTACTTTTCCGGGATAAAAAGCAGCCTATGTTTTAATCCAGAGCCTATACTACTACCATACCAAATTTCTCCAAAATCCGTTTACTAGTTTTTGCGTGAAAGAGTAACAAACATCCATCCATCCTTACAAACTTTCACATTTTTAATATTAGTAGGATTGTTGCGCCAAAAAAACATACGTGAAAATACTTACAGTCGTTACCGAGATTCTGATTATATACAATAATTACTCGTATAAAGTAAAACATAATATGTTATAGGTAATCATCCCCAAACATTATTAAGTTGCTGGAAAAAGACTAAAAGCTTCCAACAAACTCTCAAATCCATTTTATATTCTAGATGGCAAATAACAAAGTGGCCGATTTCAGCGAAACCATCCATTAAAATAAGTAGACAGGTTTAAATTTAAACTATGTTTCGAGTAACATAATATTATTTTAGGCTTATTTTGTCACTTAGCGTTTTAGGGTCGGCGCAAACGGGCGACCGACCATATAAGGCAGTGTCAGCCTCTGGTATCAGGTCTCGGGTACAATTTCGTATCAGCCGCAATAGCACGATTGGATAAGGGCCACTTGCGCAGATCTGGGTTAAAGTCAACCCTGAGTTAAAATATCATGCCTTCTCTTTCATAAATGCGAAGAACTAGAGAGATAATTTTATGATATTTGTAAACCCGGGGTTAACTTTAACCCAGATCTGCGCAAGTGAACCCTTATAGTCGAAAGAAATCATCAAAGCGCAAGATACTCAATACAATGGTGTCAAGTACACCTTTTTGGTGCCTTTTCAATTCTATTGCATTTCTCGCGTGGATTATGTAATTATGATGTCGCCCCTTTTTGCAATCTTATAATGGAAATTTATTTTTGACGAGGCGTTATAACTGACCATATGTGTAGTCGGTAGCAACTCAGAATGTTTGAAGATTGTATATAAGTAGTAGTAGGTATTCTGTTGAGATTCAATTTTATATAAACATTAACAAAAATATGAAATTGGAATTTACATTGTATTTCTTTATTGTAGTGTAAATTAATGACATTCAAATTGAAAGTTTAGTTTATTAAAGTGCTCTATTCTTGTTTACATTAAGATTAAATATGATTTGAACAGAGTGTAACGGTAGCGCGATACATATAGTCGCCCGTTTCCGCCGAGTTTCATGCGAGAATAGCGTTTCTGTTGACTTAACAGCAGATTTGGGAAGCGATGTTTTATCGTTCGAGTGGCTTAAACTCAACTAAATTTGAAAATTTGCCTTCTTTAAGTTGAATTATTGTTGTTCATTTGCTTAAACTTTAGATGGATTTACTCACTATGAAGAGCTTATTGCTACGTAACTAAATGTATTCGGTAGATAACTACATTGCCTTAGAAAACATTAAGTAGAGTTAGAAAATGTATAATTCGAATTTATGACCAATGTCCACGCAAAGTCAACGAGTCGTAGCCAGAAATAAATCAGGTTGATTAATACGCCCTGATTTTCGATATAGTGGACGTGGATTTGTCTATCCACATCTTGTCTGTCATTTCGCTTATCTTCCGCGTCACTCACTTGTGCGTCACATACTCACAAGTGAGAGATAAGAAGGTATATAGTAACTTCTTGGTTATGAATCCATTTATCCAATATTCACAATTGATAAAATATATTATATGACACGTAAAAATATGTTTCTTTTTACACACATTTTTAATGATATAATGCCGCAACAACAGTGCAAAGTGGAACACACTTTCATCGGTGGCCGCTAATTGAATAAGCGCGGCATTGTCCAGCTTTCCAGGGATTCGCGGGCTTTCCCGGGATTGCGCAGGATCTGTTTGTTACCTGGCTCCCACCGAAGCCCGTATTACTATTGCTTCATATTGAATTTTCCCGGTGATGTGGCTGGGAATACAATAGGATTTATCCCGGACTAGCCGTGACAGCTATTTGCTGCTTTACTGTGTCTATCATCTTTTGCTGTAAATTGTTTTTTTCCGTGAATGATATTTTTATGCCGAAGGTTTTATCCTACTGTGACATATATATATATAAAAGCTGTAGATGGTCGGCTAGTACTAACTAAATAATAAAGGAATTTAAACTATGGTAGTTTACAGCGCACATTTATTTTTATACTAGCTTTTGTTTGCGGCTTCGCCCGCGTGAAATTAGGTATTAATATTAAAAATAGAGAAACGCCTAAAATAAAATTGATAAATTATGATTCTAATCTAATCTTATCTAACCTAATGTACACAGTAAGTATACTGTAAGTGTGGTTTAAAAATTAACCTTAATACCGACGTTATTATTAAGTATTGTGTGTGTATTGTCCCTGTATTTTAAATCTGTAATATCTTCGAAAATATTCATTCAAATTGCATGCTGTAAAGGGCCATATTGATCTATATTAAATGCACAATGTACTTAAGGTATTTAAGAACGTTGTGTACAAGGATTAACGCTGTATTGCTAAAAAATCGCTTCGTAAATAAGCCATTATTTCTCGTAAAAAGTAAAGAATAAGAAATGGTTATTGTGGGTTATCTATAAGTGATGGACATTGCGGATTTTTTGTAGACCTTTTTAAGGTGTACAATACTGTAGCACATTATTTTGATCTATCTCGTAGGGTTCAGCCTGCGTTTACAATGAAAGCGCAAACAAAATGTATTTATTTACGACATCACATTAGAAACCTCTAAAATTATCAGCGTTTTTCATGCATGTAATATACATATAAACCTTCCTCTTGAATCACTCTATCTATTAAAAAACCTGCATAAAAATCCATTGTGTAGTTTTACAGATCTAAGCATATATAGGAACAGACAGACAGGAAGCGACTTTGTCTTATACTATGTAGTGATCTTGAGGAAATATTACTCAGTACTTATCATAGGGATTTTAACAAAATTTCAACTGCATTAAGTATTTTGAAAAATCCATATTTAGTTAAAAAAAGTAATTGCCATTCAATGAAGAATTGCTACTTAGGAGATATTTGGTAGAGATTCGAACAAAAAGTCCATATATTGTCAGTATCAGTAGCTCCTTAAGTAATTAAATTAACTAACTCTGAGTGCGGCAGTTAGTCACATTAAAATTTAATGAGGTGTCAAAAGTATCAACCCGTACCCTCGTTGTACTTGTCGAAGGGAGTGGATTTATCATATTTAATGAAAACTGACAGCTGACAGGAGACTGGATTATTGGGTAACTTACCTTGAACAATTTCGTAATAACGATATTTTTTATTCAAAATGAAACTTGATGTAGACCGTTTAAAATGTTCCATTGTTTACTATACGGGAATCCCGTAAAAACATGTAACAGGTACAACTACTTTCATAATGTCGCTCGGCAATTTTTGTATCGAAATGACAGACGATGATTGGAAAACGTAGTTTCCCGAAAGACGCTAAGAACGTAACTGGACTGTAACTATCTACCTAACCGAATGAGACTCGCCAGGCATAGAAGCATGTTTTAGGAGTAAGTTAGCAATAGCTAATTACTCTGTCTTCCTGAAATTGCTTGTAAGCTTCTCGAAAGAGATTGATGTGGCACACCCGCACTGTAGAAGTTTCTACTCAAGTTTCGACATCAAACAAGATTTGGGCCCCAGAGAATATATTCCACACGGGCATAGTATATTCAACAGAGATAGTAAAATAATGAAAAGTAAACCTACGCAATTTATATAGCCTATGTTACCCGGGTCATTATTACGAATCTATTGACACCTAATTTAATAAAATCCGATCAGTAGTTTAGGCGCTACGGTGGAATAAACATACCGACTTCCAAAGTTAAAGCAACGGTCTAAATTCACTAAAAGGTATGAAATAATTTTTCTTTCAATTCAGCTAAAATTTAACTATTTCTCTACTCAATCTTCGTATTTTCGAAGTCGGCACCGGTCGGTAAAATATTGATTGTATTAGGATGTAGGGAGTATAAATTTATTTTTATTTTTATTTCAAGGATTTTTTCAATTGTTTTGGCTGGTACCGACTTCAAAAATCAGAAGATTTAGTAGAGAAATAGTTAAATGCTAGTTTAATTGAAAGGGTTTTCGTTGGTTTTCGAGATTACCAATTATAACATACTTTTTAGTGAATTAATAAGAATGATATTGATTTTACATTATGGGTCCTCATTTAGTAAGAATTAATAAAAATAATGTTGCCCGAAAAACAGTAAGAAGGTGTGGAATAAATGTAATGGCGCCAATGATAAGCTAGGCAAGCAGAAATAGACGTTGGAAGGTTCGATGCTTGGATAATAGAGGTTTGCTTGTACAGAGCTTGCCAAATGTGTGAATCTAGCACTAATCCTACTAATATTGTGAGGATGGATGGCTGTATAGATGGAGATTGTTACTCTTTCATGCAAAAACTACCGAACGGATTTCGATGAAATTTGGTATGGTAGCAGTTTAGGCTCTGGATTAAAACATAGGCTACTTTTTATCCCAAAAAAGTATAGTGTTTGGGATACTGTGTTTACGCGGGCGGAGCCGCGGGCAATGGCTCGTATTATAAATGTGACAGTTTGTAAGGATGGTTGAATATATGTTTTTTACTATTTCACGCAAAAACTACTGAACGGATTTTATGAAATTTGGTATGTTTATGTAATGTGGTACGTTTGTTTGACGTTTAGACTCTGGATTAACACATATACTACTTTTTATCGCAGCAAAATGTACGGTTCTTGCGAGATTTCTTTTCGCGCGTACGGAGTCGCGGCTAACATCAAGTCTATTGTTATTTGTGTAATCATAATGGTAATCCTTATTTAAAACGCCTAAACCTTAAAATTCATACCGAAAATAATAAAAATTGACTGGATTGATTCTAATTCGTTTTGGGTTTTTACGAGCCAATTCGCCATTTTATCTGTCATTCCGAAAATTGGATAAATCATAAATCGAAATTCTCTTTTATGGATTGTTACCCGGGATAGGTAGCGGTTACGTTTCAACTTTTAAACTTTATAGTTTATGGGGTAGTAAATGTGATTCTGAAATGTTTTGTCGTCAATTGCTCATTACTCAATCGAGTTTTATATTGTTAACAAAAGTAATTTTACGGTTTTTAGGGTACCGTATCCGAAGGGTAAAACGGGACCCTATAACTAACACTTCGCTGTCCGTCCGTCTGTCACCAGGTTGTATCTCATGAACCGTGATAGACAGTTGAAATTTTCACAGCACAACATATCGACATACTTGTTTGTTTGAATTGACCACCTCTGTGGCTCAGTTGTTGAACGCTTGGTACTCAAGCTGGAGGCGACGGGTTCGAATCCCGCTAAAGAAACATTTAAGTTATCCCTGTTCCTAGGTCATAGATGTGTATTAAATTTGTGTATAATCTATACTAATATTAAAAAGAGAAAAGGTTTGTCTATATGTTTGTTTGTTTGTTTGTTTGTTTGCATTGGATAGGCTCCGAAACTACTGGACCGATTTTAACAAAAATCTATTTTTTGCTTTTTAATTTTTTTATTGAAAATATTCAATGCGTTATGCTGTAATATTACATAAAGTCCTACAACCTACATCAAATTAGGTAAACCGCGCGGTCCATACTGCACAGAGGGCGCGCAACCTTCAAAGCCGGCGCGTCGTATGGCAGTGTGAGTGTGTATGTGTACTACTAGTTATAATCAGGAAATGTTATTCATGTTATTTTTCTGTAAATTACGAACACTTTTAGTCACACATGTGACTACTGTCATTACTTATGTAATGTATATTGTAGTTTGATGTTGGGTAAAATGTTCACTTCGCATTAAAATACAGCCTGTACACGGTAAATACTGAGAAATTTCATTTTACTACCGGCCATAACAGCTTGTACCGCCAGCCTTATCGGAGTTTTCGATATCCCTAGATATAGCACATCAATGGCAATGACAAATAGACGCAATAACATTTGAAAGCGTTCCCGTGTAGCTCATTGGACAATGAGTGACAGGCGGAGGTTGTGGGGTCTGGGGCTCGGCATAATCAGTCACAGATATCGCTTAAAGTGCTTCAGAATAGCACTTCTAATGCTCCCAAATCCAAATAAAGACATTAATGCGTTGGTCAATTGAGTGAACAAGTTAGTTTTAATTTTTTTCCCAATTTTTTATTTAGAAAATCTCAGGTCCTTACATAATGTAAAATTCGCCACAGATTCTAAACAAAACTAATTTCGACCCCAGGGTGTTTAATTATTAAAAAACAAAATGAAAAATGTTATAGAAATTTTTTAAAAAATACTCGAAGACGTCAGTCACTTTTACATAATTCACACAAAATTTTATTTCTACACTCGAAGAATAAAATATAAAATTAAATCGTAGTAAAATACTTTTACTGTACAAAGTTTCTCAATATTCTGTACCTACTACAAAAATATGTCATGCAAGCCGTGACACAGTGCCGACAATATTTTACCAATAGGCATAAATTGTAGCGAAACGGATAAACTATATGTCCGAGCTACGTTTATGGCACGAATATCGCAATACATCAAATATGGATGGCTAAATAGTAAATAAACGTACAGATTCGGTCGCAACCGCTAAATCAACGACAATCGATATTGCTCACAAACGCAATACTCTTGTGCAAAACACACTACAAGATACGTTTATTCACGTCGCAAACTATATATTATTATTACAACAAAATACGTAGGTATCATGTGAATATTATTCGGTAGTTGTATTAGTGATAAAAGTGACCCATCCTTACTATTATTATGAACGTGAAAAACGCGTGTGTGGATGTTTCTTACTCTTCCACGTAATAACTACTTAACGGATTTTGAAAAATATGATCTCTGGATTAACACATAGAATACTCGCATAAAAATGTACGGTTACTGCGAGATTTCTATTTGCGCGTGCGAAGTCGCGGACATCATCTAGTGAGTTATAAAATACTATAAACGGTGAAAAATAATATGCAAAGTAAAATGGCACGACGTTTGAATTTAATTACAATATTTTGTCCTAAGGTGTGTTTATATTTATCTAAATTTTAAGGTCCCACCACGTCACGACACGATTTTGAATTTAACGCCATCGACATAACGCCATCTGTCGGAAGCTGCTTTTGCTTCTTACATGACAGCTTCACTTTCTCAAGTACGGATCAATACACAGATAGCGGGAGATATTTTAATTTTTCTATTCTTTTTGGTGCTTTAGGCACGATGAGAGTATTTTTGGATTTTGAATAATTTTTAAAATTTTGTAATATCAATACTCACTCGAATCTATCATGGTTCTAGTTCGCGGTGAATTCGCCTCACGCGATTCACATTGAAAATAGCCCGTCATGTATTGTTCTTGTAGAATTCGCATCTGTGTGTTTAGGATGGAAGTTATAATTGAAGGGATTGCGAGAATTAGCACGTGTGTTTACGGTTCTCATTTTGTTGCTGATTCGGAAGGAACACCGCACAGCAACTGTTTGCCTGGCTGAATATTTGCAACATATACCTCTATCTACAAGCTCTAGTACCGTATTTCCAAATAAATGGGGCTATCCTTGTCACAGTTGGGGATATCAATAAATTAATACGTGAAGCAAAAATTCCACAACCGGTTTTACTAGAATTGTGCACACGGATCTGTGGGAAATTTGGTACATTTAAAGTTTAAGTGGAAGAAGGCCTGCCGAAAGGTAATATTTTTTAAAATAACGCTGAGAAATACATTAATTAATTAATAACAATAACAACAACACACACTATCTCATACTTGCATTTTGTATATATAATATTACAGCAGATTTGACATAATTGTCAATGAGTGTCTTCAGAACTTCAAGAAAAGAGAGTATTCCTTTTTGAAAGGACGGTAACGCAATTTTCACAAAAAATGCTTCAAGGCAAAGGATCAGAGGGAAGTCTTCTTTTTTAATAA
This sequence comes from Phengaris arion, assembly GCA_963565745.1. Lineage (NCBI taxonomy): Eukaryota > Metazoa > Arthropoda > Insecta > Lepidoptera > Lycaenidae > Phengaris > Phengaris arion. The sequence continues at coordinate 3,249,696 of OY751443.1, forward strand.
AGCAAGACAATCCATTATGTTTCACTAATAAAAAAGCCACAAAGACTAGGTTTAGTATTCGTGATGTTCAGTCATAAATAAATGCAAAAAGTTAAAATTACGTAGTACAGTGTAATGAAAAAATATTTTATCAAGAAACTTCAGATCATTAAAGACTTTTAAATAATAACACCTAACACTGTAATTACTTTAAAGTGCACATAAAAATCGCGTGTTTTCGGTTCGAAATTGTTGAACGTTTAAGCACATAAGGCTAGTGTGTTGTCGGGCTTAGTCGTATTTACGGGGTTAGTGTAAGCTGTAAATGATACATAACAACCATAATAACAACATAAATTACGTCGCTGTTACTACAGAGTTAATATATATACTTACGTACAGACAAATAATAAATATTTACTAAAATAATTATAACGTAAAGAACCGTGACTCCATGATATACACGATTGACGGCTTGCGGCTATGGCTAGACATATTGTTACGACTATATTGATTAAGATGATGAAAATTTGGACGTCATCGATGGTGAAGATGATGACGCTAATGATGATGATGAACATGATTCGTATGACATCGGTGTAGGTGAGTCTGAGCGTGTCTTTGACGGTAATGTGCAATCAGCCTTGATCAGTGCTGTCTGGTGAGATGCATAAATTATGTGGCCACAAAAACATCGATTTTAATAATTAGAGAATGCTTATTTTTGCAACATACATTTTACTTATAGGGATAAGAAAGGTTTTACAAATATGTTTTTGTACGTAAGCCTTGTGTGTCTACAAGGCCAAAGTGCTTAAGCTTATTAATGATTGCTTAATCAACAATTTGCATTCAAACCTCAGTAAATTCTTCAATATCATCAGAATTCTAATGTCTTCAATCAAAAGTTAATGTGATTAATAAATTTTAAACAGTATCAGACTGAGACGAAAGGTGCCTGTTAATCCAGCCAACAAATTTTTTTGTGTGCAATGTAGCATTCACGACAATTCAAATGTTTTTTTGAATTTGAATGTTTGAATTTGAATGCAAATTGTTGATTAAGCAATCATTCATAAGCTTAAGCACTTTTTTTTTCATTACACTTTGTGTAATGAAAAAAAATATACGTTGTACAAAACTATATTCTTCTATGTTTCTGTCGCATTTTAACATTAGAATTATTATCATCATTCTACTATAATCATGGGCTGTTTACATGCCTACATAGTTAATTGTATGCTCCAGCCGGTTTCTCATATTATCACACCCCGCAGGAACTGTAATCTTTTTGCAAAAAAAGTAGCCTACCTATGTCCTCTTTGTCTACTCTATGAGTATATCTATGCCAAATTACATCAAAATCGGTCCAGTAGTTTTGGAGCCTTTTCAATACAAACAAGCAATCAAATATTTTCTCTATATAATATTAGTGTAGATATAACTGCCCATTTCATGGCCCCACAAGGCTTGTCAATCCGGAAGCTTACAATCTGGTGATCCGAAACGCCAGCATGTTACAGTATCAGATTCTAACATCTTGACACAACTCCGAACTGCCAATACAATGCCTCGTGATTATTTCTCTGGAATTAGTTGGACAAGATATTGACGAGTTGAGCTACGACGAGATTGGGACATCAATCTTAATAATGTTAAGCAGAAGAGAGGATGATGTGAGAGTTACCCTATACATAACCGGGACTTCTCAAACTTATTTTTACTGCGACGCCCTTGGGAATGAGTTTTTATTTTGGCTACGCCTTACACCTTATCGGCCAGGATTTTTTTTGGTCTATCTGGTCTCGTAGTAAGTTCTCGAATAACTTGTGTTACGGGTACCAGACAACGGAAATATATTATTTAACACTTTTATACTAAACATACATGTATATTATATACATAGCAGTTATTTTCCAATAGGCTAGACGATTGATTTTTTTTATTGGATAAGTGAATAGTACTCCTTAATATGAGTAACTTCTCAGAAGAAACAGTAAACGAAAAATAATATTTTTATAGGTACAGTGACTTGTTTAAAAAGTCTCGTCAAAACGCTCCATATAAGTCGTACCTAACTGTGACGTCACGATTAGGTAAAAGTGTATAAGATGTAATGCCGCAGGAACATATTTTCAAATTTTTTGTGCGTTTAAGTTCATAATTTTATTACCATAATTAATGTTTTTGTACATAATGATGTAAGTAAACTAATGATGTAGCTTTCTTTACAAATTTCCCAAATATTGGAAACTTTTTATGTATTTGTAGATGCACTTATCTAATTACTAAAATACACATCAAATATTATATTTTTTATATTTATCAATTTTGATATGTCAATATTTTAGAGTATGAAAATTAAACTAAATATTTTACATGTAGTCGTCTCCCCAATTGTATTGGCGTACGTAGAACGGTGACATGACCCATTAACAAGCTCCCTTCAACAGATCCGATCATTTCCCTACGGTTGGGTTGGCATTTACTCCCTAATGTATTTAAAATTTACTCGAAAAATTGTCTTTTGTACACCCTTTTATACACCTATTGTTTGACGTTATCAAATGTTTTCAGTCAACAGAACCTTTGTTTGTTTACTATTGATTCCTTATGCTATTATATAGTTGTTAGGGTCAGCTCAAAATTGAACTTTATTTACAACATAAAATTGGATAAAATTGCGTAGCGCGGCGCTGTCTTCTCTGTAGTGAATAAAGTTCAATTTTGAATCTTAAAATGTTGAGTAATAAAATTGGTAAAGATAATATTAAGTCCCAATAACTATAGTAACCAATGCCAAGTGTTAGCCGTTTGTATATTTAAATATTATGACTTCTCTTTCATTAATACGAAGAAGGCAAGATATAACATAATTTTTAATCAACACGAATTGCTCTACAAAAAATCGTAGCAAGCTGCTACGTAGCGTCTACGAGTGAACATAGAGTGATATTTTGAAGAGACTCGCTTTTTACCCGCGGCTCCAACCACATAAATCCAACGGGAAAACTGTACTGTTTCGGAATTAAAGGTAGCCTATGCCTAAAAGTAGCCGAAGCCTAAACTGCTACCATACCAAATTTGATCGAATTCTGTTCAGTAGTTTTTGTATGAAAGAGTAACAAATATTCATCTTAGGTAGATGACTTCTCACAAACTATTAATTTGAATATTAAGGAAATAAAAGTTTTTGAATTTGAATTGAAACGAAGTATATTTGTTGTTCACGGAAACCTTATGTATGAACGAAATATTCTACTATTATAAATGTGAAAGTTTGTGAGGATGGATGGATGGATGGATGTTTGTTACTCTTTCACGCAAAAACTACTCAACGGTTTTTGATGAAATTTGGTATGGTAGTAGTTTAACCTCTGGATTAAAACTTAGGCTACTTTTTATTCCGAAAAACTACAGTATTACCGTGTGATACTATATTTACGTGGGCGGAGCCGCGGGACACAGCTTATTAACAAAGTAATTTTAGAAATAACATTAAATCATGATTATGATCACTATCGCGGATCATGATGATTATGATGACTAAAAAGTTAATAAAGCCGCTTACACTCGGCTTACACATTCAGGAGTGTCAGTCCCTGAAAGTTAATATCATCGTAAGTGTTCAGTAATGCGCGGTTGTGCGACGTTGTGATGCGTCATCCCGCGGCTTCTGGCATCGACTGCTGAGTCACAAGCACTGATGTACACTGGGCTTTTTGGAGTAAATAAATGACGAAGGTTTTCTTAGGAATAATTCATTAAGAACATGGTGGAAATTTCAATAAAGGTATTTTCCTGTATTTTTTTTATTACTAAGGCGGGTCAATAAGTCCGTGACTTTTTCAATTTCTAACCTCCTGACTGAAAAAGCAACACTACTCCTGTCAACAGGCATCTGTCAGTTGACTCCTATCAAAATTTGAACTTGCTGCGTCAGTTAGTTTGTGTTTTACAGCTATCTTTATCAGACTATCCAGTAACTTAAGGAAACAATGGAAAAAAGTGAATTTCGTGTGCTTATTAAGCATTATTTTTTGCGAAAAAAACCATTACCGAGACCAAGGCTAAGCTTGATAAATACTATGGGGACTCTGCACCATCGATTTCAATGGTAAAAAAGTGGTTACTGAATTTCGTTGTGGCCGTACAAGCACTGAAGATGCCGAACGTCCTGGACGCCCAGTTGAGGTCTCTACACCCGAAACAATCGAAAAAATTCACGATTGGGCTATGAATTGCTCCCACATCCACCCTATTCTCCAGATTTGGCTCCGAGTGACTACTTCTTGTTCCCAAACCTGTAAAAATGGCTCGGTGGAAAAAGATTTGATTCCAATGATGAAGTCATCTCGCAAACAAAGTCCTATTTTGAGGACCTCGACAAATCATATTTTTTGGAAGGGATAAAAAAATTGGAGAAGCGTTGGTTAAAGTGTATAGAGCTCAAGGAGGACTACGTTGAAAAATAAAGTGATTTATTTATCAAAAAATCTGTGTTTTATTCCAAAAGTCACGGACTTATTGACCCGCCCTCGTACATAAATGAATAGTGCTCTGAAAAATAAGACAGTTTACAAAAGGAATAGTATACTTAAAATCAAAATTGTCAAAGATATTGCTGATTGTTTGAAGCAGTCTCGTCAAAACGCCCCATATAAAAGTCTTACCAGTAGGTGACGTCACACGCTAGTAAGTTGCTACGAAATGTATGACCATATGCACAAAATTTCTGATATCTCGTAATTTTCGCGTTTATGTTGATACATACCATAGTAAATCTTTTTGTATTTGATGTAACTAAACTAATTATGTAGGTTTTATACACTAATGTTTTAAAAAAATATTTCAACTTTTTTGTGACTTCGAAATGCATATAATGCATATAATAATGCGATATCTGTTCTTCCCACACTATCCAAAGTTCTAGAGAAAATAATTTACAAAAGACTAAACGACTACTTTATAAAAATCAAATTTATATCCGATAAACAATATGGATTTCGATCCAAATCTAACACATTGGGAGCTACAATTGATGTGATAACCAAAATAAGAACAGCAATTGATCAAAAGCAAGTAGCCTTAGGAGTATTTATAGACCTAAAAAAAGCTTTCGACACTGTCAGCCATCGTCTTCTACTCAAAAAGCTCAAGCACATTGGGATCTCGGGAACAGTCTACAAAATGATTGCGTCATACCTGAGCAAGCGATTCCAAATTGTTAAAATCGGACCGACAAAGAGTAACCCCAAATTAGTCACTTGCGGAGTGCCTCAGGGCTCCATTTTGGGTCCGTTGCTTTTCTTGGTATACATAAATAATGTGTACCAAGGTTTGCAAGGTCAACTTTCCCTCTATGCAGATGACACATGCATATTTTATTTTGGTAATAATTTAGTTATTATAATGAGGCAAGCACAGAGGGACCTAAACATTATAAGCAAATGGTTTAACTATAACCTTCTTACCATTAATGTTGCTAAGACATCGTACATAATATTTAGCGCTAAAAACAAACAAATTCCTAAAAACCTAACATTATCTATAAACGGGGATGTCTTACAAAGAAAAATTAGGAAAAATACCTCGGATTAATACTCGATAATAATCTAAGCTGGAACGCGCATATAACTCACATTAAAAATAAACTTTTATCTTTAATAGGCCGGCTCCATCAAATAATCCGATGCATCCCAAAAAATGATAGAATCTTAATTTACAATGCCCTAGTGAAAGCACATTTACTTTATCTAGTCGAAATATGGGGCACCGCTGCTAAGACAAATATAAAAACCATTCAAGTTCTTCAAAACAAAATTATAAAAATATTATACAACTACAATTACCTAACTCCATCAGACACTATTTATAAAGAAACTAAACTTTTAACTATCTCTCAACTATTCACATACCAAACATGTATTCTTGTTTACAAAATAAAACACCAACTAATACACACACAACTTACATTTACAACAAAAAAACAAACAAACACGTAGGTACATTACGCGACGAGCAAGTAACATTGCATTACCTTGTATACGAAACAATTTCGGCAAAAATAACATTACTTATAAGGGAGCACAGCTGTTTAACAAACTACCAAAATCTGTAAAAGAAGCGAAATCTTTGAATACTTTTAAACGATTACTACGCAATTACATTAACGATAACTAAATCCTCAACCTTATTATAATAATTATTCAAATATAACCAGTGATAGCGTTTTGTACTTGGACCACCATCCAAGATGTATAGCAAAGACATTCGCTTCTTAATAATTATTATGTTTTTATTTTCAATCTACCTGCACTGTCGAAATTTTTTAAATACCCAATTCTCGTGCATAATATTTATATAGACCGTTTTTGATGCTCGATAAACGACCTGACTTTTGTGACGACTGTATCGAAAAGTCAATAAAAAAAATAGTATGCGTGTTCGTCATCGTTGAAAAAGTAAGGTTAGTATATAATTTATTTTTGTTTCCCCATCAATATTAAAGAAAACTTTTATACGCCAATACTAATCTTTACCCATAAACCGTCTTGTCTTTGCCCATTCGACAGTGGTACGTTAGTAATATATTATATTCTTTCCGCCTTACTAACGAAAATATTTATACAGTGTATAAGCTATACTATGTTTTGGCCTCGTCTGTCAAGCGACTTTTCCGACGTATCAGAGAATGACAAAATATTGTATAGCTTAATCATTGTATAAATCTTTTTATTAATAAAGGGTTTCGACTGTGGATTTATAAGTGTATTGTTTTTCTTACATAAAAAAAAGTTGCGAAACTTAATAAGGAGCCTAGTGTGGAATATCACATTTTTAGGAATTAAATTATTAAATTCTTGAACAAAATGTACATAGATCTTAATTCTAAAAGAAATAGTTATTTAGGTTTACGTGATAAATTAAAAGAAGCAAATGCAAATGCAAAGAAGCAAATAAAAAATGTTACCCATCTCTTTCTCGTAAAACGATTTGTACGTCACAGTCTGCTACCGTCATACATTGTTTAATGACAAATGTATGGCGATAGCACATCAAGACGTCACAGGCCGATACATCGCTCTCTTTTTTATTGTAAATATAAATTGTTTTTATAGATTTATAAAAATGGTTTTTAAATTGTTTATTATTATGTTGCCTAACATTGAATAGACGAAAAATATATTTTTGTTAACATGCCGATCGTTGTAGTTGATAGCATTAATCATAACACAGGTTATACGATACTGAATGTGAGTTTCATGAAAGACAGATTTCCTACGCGGCACGTACTAGTACTTACAATGGCTTACTCCGCTTTAAAATATAATATCTATGTCAAGTGTGCTCCCCCCTTTACATTCCTTTTAACAGTGAGGGAGGTGAATCGCCATTTTGAAGGACGCTCTCAGCCATAAAAGGCTTGCAAGAAAACTTAAAAGTTGTAAGTTTCGATGTTTTTCCTTCTCCCCCTAAAGCTTTAAAAACTGACGTAAAAAGTATTTTGTTATTTACGCGAAGCTCTGTCACGTGTAAATATCCATCCTACTACTATTATAAATGTGAGGGTTTGTGAGGGTGGATGGATGGATGTTTGTTGCTCTTTTACGCAAAAACAACTAAACGGATTTTGATATAATTTGGTATGGTGGTAGTTTAGGCCCTGGAATAAAAACATAGGCTACTTTTTATATCGAAAAAGTACATTATTCCCGTGGGTTTTCGTATTTAAACGGGAAAAAGCTTATTGAAAATAAACTTTTATTTGTACTGAGAGATGGCGTGTGAGAGTCCACTAACGGCTGAATTCTCAAAAGCTGAGGGCCCCCTATGGGTCGTTAGTTGTTTCACACTTCGAGGATTCGAACCGCGGTGTGAATGGCCTCAGCACTGTTTCTGAATGGATCGATTCACACCGCTTAACAATGTTGGTGTGAAATACTCCAGATATTTTTAGAAAGGTCGATTCGGACCACAGTTTGAAATATTCGTGTCACAATATTAAGGGCTCTATAGTTTTTTTAAACAGATGAGTAGAAAAGTGATCTGTGAAAAAATGCCAAATAATACCTGATTATTATATTAATTGAGTTCAAACCCACCACATTCCGAATTTCCGAACAACGCAAAATTTAACTAAACTGCCAATCGGACTGACATTATAGAGTCGAAATTATTGATATATAGTATATATATAATAATAATAATAATAATAATAAAACACTTTATTGCTCACAAATTACAAAATAATAGACTTAGCCATAAAAACGGTTAGACAGCGTGGGCAAAGGCGGTCTTATCGCTTAAAGCGATCTCTTCCAGACAACCTTAGTGTCAAAGGAAAACTTAAATGTAAGTGGTATAATTAATATAACTAAATATAAGATATAAGAAATTAATTACAAATACATACATCTACATACTGTACATAGACATAATAGATACTAAACCATGATGCTATAATATACATAGATATATACATAGTATTTATGTGTATAATAAATTAATAAATATTAATATATAGAATACATAAATATAGTTACAATCTAGTCGTTTTGTAGAAGATGTTTGTGCAATTTAGATTTAAAAATTGCAATTGAATTGGAGTGTCGTATGTCAGGTGGCAGTGACTTCCAAAGGATTGAGGACTTTACGGTAATGGAGTTATAGTAGTAGCCAGATCGAGCAAGAGGTATCTCTAAAGTATTGTCCATATCAGAGCGAAGAGAAAGGCTGTGACTAGCACCAAGGAATTTGAAGCGTTCCTTGAGATATATCGGTGCACGAGGATCATACAGAGTTTTGTATAAGAGAGTCAAAATATGCTCCTCGCGACGCAGTCTGATGGGCAGCCACTTAAGTTGACGTCTGAACTCGGTTACATGATCAAACTTGCGCAAACCGAAAATGAATCTTACGCAGAGGTTTTGGATACGTTGGAGTTTATTGATCAATTCATCATTGAGATCTATGAGGCAGACGTCCGCGTAGTCGAGGATCGGCAAGAGTAGCGACTGCGCAAGTTCAGTCTTTGTTTTTTTAGGTAGCAAATTTTTTAGTCTTCTGAGTGACCCAGATGCTGCGTAAACCTTTCGACTAATCTCAGATATGTGAGGTGCCCAAGACAAGGAAGAATCAAAGCAGACACCTAGATTTTTAACGACACTAGTTAAATTTAAGGGTACATTATTTAAAAAAAATTGAGGAACTGTAAGTTGTTTGAGCTTATCCATCTGCTTAACGCCACCAATGATAATTGCCTGAGATTTGTTCGGATTAATTGTCAGCCCATGAGATAAACTCCAATTGTAAATTTTAGAGAGGTTATGATTTATTTTGCAGATTAGTGCATTTATTTCTTTAATATCGGATTGAGAGTAGATTTGGAGGTCATCCGCGTATAAATGGTAATGACACGTAAGCAAGGGGGTTATAAAGTTAATAAATATTGTAAAGAGGAGAGGAGAAAGTACACCGCCTTGTGGCAATCCGGCAACCACATCACATAACCTAGAGGACCTACCATCTACGCGGATGAATTGCTGTCGACCGGCGAGATAACTGCTAAACCACGTGATCACTTTGTCAGAGCCGAGCACATTTCGAAGCATAGCCAATAAAATATCGCTGTCAACCGTACAAAAAGCGTTGCTAAAGTCCAGGAGAACCATCGCAGTCACAAATCGGTTGGACATTCCCAGACGAATGTTATCTGAAACATTGACTAGAGCAGTAGTGGTACTATGTCCTGGACAGAACCCAGACTGATATATATTTAAGAAATTAATAGAATTAATAAATGAATTGAGCTGGTTTGAAACAAGTCGTTCGAGAACTTTGGATAGGTAAGGGAGAATGGATATGGGTCTAAAATGGGAGGGTAGTGAAGGATCATTAGTTTTTGGAATAGGGACAACCACTGCAGTACGCCAACAACTCGGAAAGGAACCAGTACTGAGCGAAAAGTTGAAAATGTGGCAGAGTATTGGAATGAGGATTTCTGAACCAATTTCAATCATTCTACGGCTTATGCCATCGACACCCTCTGCATTGGATTTAATAGCGTTCATGCTTGTTTGAACTTCTCGCTCAGTTAAAGACCTAAAAGAGAAAATAGATTGCCCAGAATTTTTGTTGGTACTTAAAGCGTGCAGTGTAGCCTGTTTTAGGTTACTGGCGATAGGGGGAACGGTAGTGAAGTGATGGTTAAGTGAGTCAAGATCAACCTTGATCTGTGGAGCAGAACCAGATTTACCGATTCCTAGTGTTTTCAAAAATGACCAAACCTTGCCAGGATCACCACTTGTAACTGATCGATGTATATGGAGGCGTTGTGCGTCTCGGCACATCCTCCTACAGCGATTACGCAATTCCTTATACCGATGACAATTTTCTTCCGAGGGATTGTGTTTATATTTAACCTTCGCAGCATTTCGCTTGGTCATCATGACTTTAATGTCACTCGTAAGCCATGGAGCGGGGAGGTGTTTAAGGCGAACAGGTCGAAGCGGAGCATGCATGTCAAACAGGTGGATTATAATATTATTGAAGTTCTCCAGCTTCGTGTCTATTGTAGTAGCATTAAGCACCGTGTCCCAGTTAGAACTGATGAGGTCGTTCACAAACTTTTGTCTATCTATACAGTCTAAGCTACGTCTTAAGATTGTTCGGTGCTTAGGCTTAGGACATCTGATCTTATAGGACAGGAAGACAAGGTCGTGATAAGAGAAGGCTTCAGCAGAAAACTGACCGTGGGTGGCGACATGATCAAGAGAAGATACCATACCAAGATCCAACAGTGACGGTAGACAGTGAGGTGCATGATGAGTTGCAGCTGAAGGCAGTATATTAAGGTTTGTACTCTCAACGATAGAAAGCAATCTTTTAGAACGAGAATCCGCTTTAAGGAGACAGGTATTAAAGTCACCCAAAATTAAAGTGTGATCAAATACCGGAACCACTGATTCGAGCATCGTTTCAAAAGAACTGAAGTAGATATAACATAGATATTATAGTTTCTTTGATCTACATATGTGAGAATAACATTCCATTATTGGTTTCAAGCCTACAATATAATGCCTCTACACAATTGTACATGCAAAGAGCAAGAAACGCAAGGAGAATTAAGATTAAACTGAATAAATAACTATGTCATACCTATTATATCTGTGTAAAATATGTGCTGCTCTTTAAAATACAGAATAGTTCTGTATTTTAAAGAAAATAAAGCATACAGACAAAAAAATGATATTTCTTAAGTTTCAAAAAATAGACTAAAACCATAATAATCGCACATTCTTTAGTTCATATACACATTATGCACATCATACAAAATAATCTAATTCATTTATTAAGTATAAAACAACTCAAAAGAACCGGTTACTTAGGGTATAGGTACAGTACAAATGCGGCAGTAGCCGCGGCGGCTCCCGCATGTAGCATTTACTTACTTAGTTGCAATTAGTCTCACCGACAAGTGATACGTGCGAGTCGAATATTAAATTATAAACTAAACCTGGTGCTGAGTGTTGTGTAATTGCGAGATTAGGATAGCAAAACTCTAAAGAACATATTGAAGTTAATTGTTTTCAGTGCTTGAGGAGATTGAATTAAGTTCCGCCATGGCTTCTACTTTGAGTATTTTATTATCCGGAGTTTTAACCCCGATTACACCGTCCAGGGTCCAGCAATTTGGAATGCCGAACTTTTGTCTTGCGGCCATGAACACTTCATGCCGGGGTTTCGTTACAAACTCAGACAATGTTATTTTGGAACCTTTGAGAGCGGCTTTATTTTTCCATAGTGCTTCACGAACTGGGGAATTGGTGAATTTCACTACGATGGGTCGAGGCTTGCTGTTTTTGAATCCCTTCCCCAAGCGGTAGCTAGCGGCAATGGAGCTGGCGGTCAGAGATGGTACTTTGCACTTGTTGGTAAGACTAGAGATGACCTTAGCGTTAGTGTCTTCACCGAGTTCCTCTGGAATTCCATGTACAAGCAACATTTTGCCACGGAATCTCATCTCGATGCGATCTATGTTAAGTTTTAAAGCATCAACTTCGGCGCGCAGTACGAAGAGGCCGTTAAAAACGAAAGCTTTAAATGCTAAAAACTCAGTGTTAAGCGCAGCAATTGTGGGATTCTTACGGTTCGAAGAAGTCGCCAGCGTCAGCTCAGCCTGGAATTCAGCCATTTTAGCCTCAAACATCCGGGCCATATCGTAGATATTGTCTTCCAACTGTGTGTGATGAGAAGTCATGTTGTGCAGCGGCGAAGGAAAGGATATTTACTAGGAAAAATACACTGCAGGCGAGTGACATTAATTAATTACCAAAAGATTCCATATAAATAATAGTAATTAACATCAATTCACTATTTTATTTTAAATATTTTAGAAGAGTTTAAATTTTACTTTAGGTTACAAATACCCTCCGTCGTGCAACTACATATATATATATATAGTTGCACGACGAAAGAAAAAAAATTATGCGCTGTTTCTCAGGGATAAAACCGAGCTTACCGTTTTTTTTTTGTATATGATGTTAGTAAACTAGTGATTTAGGTTTAGTTACTAATTTAGAAAAATATATTTTTTTAATTTGTACTTTTTAGATGTATCTAATTACTAAACTACAGATAAAATATTATATTTTTTACATTCACCAAGTAGTATGCCTCAATATTTCTGAGTACATTAATGAAACTAAATATTTTAGATGTAGTCATCATCCCTATTGTAGCCGAATTTAAAAGGGGAATTATTTAGAAAATAATAATTGGTTCATACTGGTCATTTTTACTTTGGCACTTGGAAGTCGGTTTTAATTTTATTTAAATAATAATATTTTTTTCCTTTTTAGTTATATTTATTATATTATTATTAACACAATTTGAGAAAGTTATTATTACAAAAACCGTCCGCTATTCTAATTTTAGAAAGTTATAATTACAAAATTTGAAATGCTTTGAATTTGAAAATTATGCTTTGAATTATGTTCACTCTCCCTATCGCGTTTTTAACCGCTTAATATCTCCTTCATTACAAACGATAATATGTGGGCACAAAAAAGCCGCGAAACGAAATGCTTACGGCCGCTGGCCGCGCTATCAGATAAAAAAAACAATATTTTTAGAACTCACGTTTAAATTGGCTCGTAACTATTTCAAAATTATGAAGATTGAGTAAAGAAATAGTTAAATTTTAATATAAATTTCATTATACTTTTTAGCGAATTTTTAAGAATATGTATTATTGTTTTGAGTCGGTTTTCATATTTTATTTGTTTAAAAATAATTACTTATTTGAGAGAGTCTTGTGTAATATAAATAAAAAAAAGTTACATAACTAAGGATACGTAGGTACATACACTTATAACATACTCGTATTTTGTGTATATAAGATCGTTGCTTATTTTGTACTCTTAAGTTATTTTGTGCATGTCTGTACTATGCATATTTTACCGTCTGAATTTATTCATCCAAAAAAAAGGAATCTTTTCAACTGCGGTTCGAATCGATGTGATTCTTAAAACGTCTTGGTCGTTTCGAACCGCGGTTTGAATCGACGCATTCAGAAACAGCGCTAGGGCGATTCACACTGCGGTTCGAATCCTTGCGGTGCGAAACCCCCTGTATCATGGGCATGGGCTGTCGCTGTCTCTGTTGGGAACAATAACAAGGACAGCTTAATACTTGAGTGTCTCTTAATTTAAGTAGCTTTTGAGTATTCTATAATTTGCGTAGAATATAGGTAATGTTACGCAATAATATTATCACATGACGATGTCCAAAAAAATTAACCCCAATTCTCGTATTGATTTTACGGCTGAATACTGAACGAAAGTTAAATTAAGTGACACTCAAGTCTTGTGCTATCCTTGTCATTTTCGCTAGCAAAGACAGAGACAGCCTGTGAATAAGATGGCTTTTACCTTTTTTTGCGTTTTATTATTCGGCCGTATGACTTTCAATTTTCTTATTTCAACTTTATATATTAACCCCCTTACTAATAAAAATATTAACACGATGGCTAAGGTATCCAATGTATTGTCCTTATCTGTCAAGCAACTATTCCATCAAATCAAATCAAATCAAATCAAAAATTTTTTATTCAAAATTGGTATTTTTAAATACTCTTTTTGAACGTCGTTACTACGTGATGCCTACCACCGGTTCGGGAACTAACCCAGCGAGAAGAGCCGGCAAGAAACTCGTCTGGGACCATCTTTTACCAAAAAGATGGAAAATTATTCTTTTAAAATCAAAATTATTACAATGTTTGCTTATGTCTATGTAACAAATAATAACATAAGATAAAGAGCCACCTTATTCCCAAGGTGTGCCGTCTTGAATGAAGTCATTAATTTTATAATACGCTTTGGCACACAAACGTTCTTTAACTACTTTTTTAAACTTATTAATGGGAAGGTTTTGAACCTTTTCTGGGATTATATTGTATAAGCGTATACATTGGCCTTTAAAGGATTTACTAACTTTGCTTAGTCTGAACACTGGCATATCTAACTTGTTCTTATTTCTAGTGTTTACACAATGATTATCACATTTCTTTTTGAAGTTGTTTAGATTCTTTCTTACGTATAACACATTTTCCAAAATGTATTGAGATGCGACGGTCAGAACTTTTATTTCTTTAAACTTTTCCCTTAGAGATTCAAAAGTCGACATCTTATAAATAGAACGTATAGCACGTTTCTGCAGCACAAATATTGTATTAATGTCCGCAGCGTTTCCCCACAAGAGGATGCCGTAAGACATTATGCTATGAAAATAGCTAAAGTAAACTAATCGCGCGGTCTCTATGTCGGTAATTTCTCTAATTCTTTTAACAGCGTATGCTGCAGAACTCAGCTTATCTGCCAATTTAGCAATATGTGGTCCCCACTGTAACTTACTATCTAATGTTATACCTAGAAAAACAGTGGTGTCTACTAATTTCATTTTCTCATTATTTAATAGTATATTGGTTTGTGCCTGCGTAACATTTGGCAAGCTGAACTTTAAACATTTTGTTTTATTAGAATTCAACAGTAAATTATTAGCATTAAACCAATGTACTATTTTTGAGAGAGCACTATTTACCTCGTCATTGTTAGATTGTCGTCGCTTCACATTAAAAATTAGTGAAGTATCATCAGCAAAAAGTACTATCTCATGCTTATCATTAACTAGATAAGGTAGATCATTTATATAGATGAGAAATAGAAAAGGGCCCAAAATAGACCCCTGTGGTACTCCTAATTTAATTTTACTACCATTAGACCTTTTGGAATTAACTTCTACAGTCTGTGTTCTATTTATTAGATAAGAGCTTAGAAACTTTAGAGCCGTGCCCCTTACACCATAATGGTATAATTTCCTGAACAGCGTGTCATGCTCCACACAGTCAAATGCTTTGGATAAATCACAGAATATACCAAGTGCATCCTGTGACCTCTCCCAAGCTCCAAATATACTGCACAGAAGACTAATGCCTGCATCTGTTGTGGACCGACCTTTAGTAAAACCAAACTGATTACTATGTAACAAATTATTCGAGTTGAAGTGAAAAATTAATTAATTTAGAATAATTTTCTCAAAAATTTTACTTAAAGTCGGTAATATGGATATTGGTCTATAGTTAGCTGGGTCTGCTTTATTCCCAGCTTTAAAGAGAGGCATCACCTTGCTGTGCTTCATCAAGTCAGGGAACACGCCACTTTTAATACAATTATTAAAAACTAATGCTAGGTGAGGGGCAATGATGTCAATTACTGGGTTTATAACTTTTGTGGACATACCCCAGAGATCAGTTGTACTTTTAATATTAAGTAATTTAAATGCCTTGATAATGTCTCTAGAGTCTATTTCTTTGAAAATAAAATTTACATCACATTCCCTCACATTATCTCTAAGTAATTTTTTGGCAACTGTAGGTGATGAATTTAAGTTTTTTGTAGTTGAGATCGGAATGTCTGCAAAAAACTTCTCAAATACTGTCGCAACTTCAATGTCAGAACTAACTTTTTATCATTAATATAAAGTTCAAATTTAGAGTTGCGACTGGCGACTCTTCCAGTCTCATCTGCAATTATTTTCCATGTGGTTTTCACTTTGTTTTTAGAGTTCTTAATTTTTTCTTTGATGTGAAGAACCTTCGCTGCTTGACATACCTTCTTGAAAATCTTCGAGTATTTCTTGACATATAGTTTAAAAGCTTCACTCCTGTTCATTGACTTCTCGTTATACAAGTCATACAATCTTTGTCTAATAACCATAATACCTGCAGTTGCCCAGTTAATAAAATTATTTCTTTTATTATTAAATCTGACCGATTTAGAAGTAAATACAGAGTCAAATTGGTTTTTTACTAATTTAAATAAATTATTAAAAGTTTCATTTGGATTAATTGACTCATTCAAACATTGAGAACTTGAAAGTAATTTACTTCTAAATTTCTCAATACGTTTTGTGTTAACAGGAATAAACTCAATATTTTCTATCGGATTATTATCACATTTAAGATCAAATGATGCTAGCTGTCCACAGTAATCAGAGTTAAGTACATTAATTATTTCTTTCCTAAAAGTAGTGACATTTGTGAAAATATTATCTATACAAGTAGCTGTTGTTTCACATATTCTTGTTGGTTCGTAAAATAAATTAATTAGATTATACGATTTGAACAAAGATGTGAATCTAACAGTGGTGGAGTTAGAGTCTAATAAATTAATATTAAAATCACCACATACAATAATCTTCTTATTAGAGACACATACTTTCGTCAGCACTTGATCCATTATTTGTTCAAAAGAATCGTATAAGCTTGATGGAGGCCTGTATACGCATACAATAATAAGGTGGCTCAACTCAATACAAGCCAACTCAATAATTCGTTCACTAGACAGTTTTACAATATCTTTACGTTCCTTACATTTCAATTTTTTATTAATCAAAATTAAGGAGCCACCCCTAATGACATTTTCTCGACAGAAAGAGCTCCCTACTTGGTGATCACAATAGTTAAATATTAATTCATGATTTTTTAACCAATGTTCTGTTACGCATATAATGTCAATTTTAAATTCATTTAAAAATAACTCAAGTTCTAATTCTTTCCCTATTATGCCTTGTAAATTTTGATGCACCAAGTTTATATTAAAATTACAGTTTTTCCCAGAGTTCTTACTAGGCCCTTCGTAGGAGGCATCAGTATAAATATTTCCCGCTAAGAAATTGCTAGAGTGAGCCTCTGTTGTCCTATAATCTAATTTTAATTATTTGGAACATATTCCAAGTTTTTACTAATAAAATTGTCAGTATAAGAACACTGCTCAATAAAAGCAGTGGTCGGCTTAGCCAATTTTTTGGCTTGTCTTAAAACTAAAAAATTATATAGCCATTTAGCAAAATGTTGTGTAAAAAATTTAGATAAGTAATACTTATCATATGTTAGATTATTTAACCTAGAGATAAAAATATTATTAAAGTCAACCACATCGATTTGTGGTAGTCTTATTTAAAACTAAACAATTTTGATTAGTAGCACTACACAGTAGGCTGTTCAATTTAAACCTAATATAATTTTCTTTACTCTCGTGCGGCAGATTTTTATTTGATAATTTGATGTAAGGAAAGGTAAACAATAAGATTTTATCGGATTTCATCGTATCGGGACAAAACATTGTATAGCTTAACCAATGTGTAAATATTTTTATAAGTAAGGGAGTTAATAGATTGCAATTTTAGTGTTTAGAGCGTGCCAAAGAATTATAAGTACAACATACAATATAAAACATACACCCCAAAAACATAACGCTTGTTCTGGCGCAGTCGGGTAAAAAATTTGTAAATAAGCACGCATTTTTCTACGATCATGAAGTGATACCAGCAAAGACAATTAACCGTCCAACTGTCTGAAGGGCCGACAACGAAATGCTCTCAGACACTTGCATATTTTATACCCCTGTTCAACTTGCCGGACGGTGTAAGGATTGTTCTGTTTATGCTACGCCGTGTTACACGAATTCACACCTTGTGCCATTGTGTTAAGATTTAAAATTGTTTTCACATTTCAGGTGATAACTTTTCAAACCGATTTGTACTTTATTGCGACGGATTATGGTATGATTTGTGGTGTACATTTGTGAAACAAAGAGTGATTCTAAATATGCAACCGTGTATCGATAGCATGAGTAAAGAACGAGTCGTGACACTCGTAGTATAACTTACATTCTAATAACTAAATTTAATGATATATATTTCCTGCTTTATGAAAGAAAATAATATTATTCTCGATGTAGGTTATATAATGTTTTTGGGTAGCATAAGTACCTACATGTACTCGCATGTATACGTGGAGAAAAAACTTATTGACTGTTTTACGAGAGTTATTTTCTGAATGGAAGAGAATTAAATTTGGCACAGTTAAAGTTTATGCCGGGGAAGGTGTGCAGAACGTTAATATTTTATTGAATAATTCTTAGAAATACATAAAATTAATAAATATAAAGTTGCACACACCACCTCACTCACCGTGCCATGAGTTCGTATAATAACAGTAGGTGTTGGTTTGACACAATTGTCTTTCATTCACATTTCATAGACAATCGTCGCGGTGTGAACTGACCCTTAGATTCGTCTCAATCATCGTAAGAGCAACACTGGGTACATCAAAAGTGAAATCTGCAGTCCGGTTTTTCCTAATCCAGTATTTAAAACGGCCATTCTGCAATGGTTTTGGGCAAAAAAGAAACAAAAAAAAAGGTTTTTCGAGCAAATTACCGACCTTCGATTAAACAGATTAGGGGTTAGAGGAGGAATGGGCGGGGATTACGGGCTCATCCCGGACTAACGGGATGTGGGTACATTTGTCTTAATTGGATGATAATCAGCTCGTTACAATGTATAAGTCTTATTACAAACAGGATGTTGCTCGCGACTACGTGCGCGCGAAAGGATACTCCGTCGTTTTTCATACATCGTCTGTCATTAAATTAGAAAAACAAAGATCACCGTGGACCATTTGCAAAGTAAACTTGATAACTATATTAAACCTTACTGATACTACACGGCGACACTCTCAGGAAAAGATAGCCCTAGCACCGGCGAATGCCAGCCATCGTAAGACTAATGTTGACACCGATATAATTTCAATTCAATTCAATTTAAACCTAATATAATTTTCTTTACTCTCGTGCGGCAGATTTTTATTTGATAATTTGATGTAAGGAAAGGTAAACAATAAGATTTTATCGGATTTCATCGTATCGGGACAAAACATTGTATAGCTTAACCAATGTGTAAATATTTTTATAAGTAAGGGAGTTAATAGATTGCAATTTTAGTGTTTAGAGCGTGCCAAAGAATTATAAGTACAACATACAATATAAAACATACACCCCAAAAACATAACGCTTGTTCTGGCGCAGTCGGGTAAAAAATTTGTAAATAAGCACGCATTTTTCTACGATCATGAAGTGATACCAGCAAAGACAATTAACCGTCCAACTGTCTGAAGGGCCGACAACGAAATGCTCTCAGACACTTGCATATTTTATACCCCTGTTCAACTTGCCGGACGGTGTAAGGATTGTTCTGTTTATGCTACGCCGTGTTACACGAATTCACACCTTGTGCCATTGTGTTAAGATTTAAAATTGTTTTCACATTTCAGGTGATAACTTTTCAAACCGATTTGTACTTTATTGCGACGGATTATGGTATGATTTGTGGTGTACATTTGTGAAACAAAGAGTGATTCTAAATATGCAACCGTGTATCGATAGCATGAGTAAAGAACGAGTCGTGACACTCGTAGTATAACTTACATTCTAATAACTAAATTTAATGATATATATTTCCTGCTTTATGAAAGAAAATAATATTATTCTCGATGTAGGTTATATAATGTTTTTGGGTAGCATAAGTACCTACATGTACTCGCATGTATACGTGGAGAAAAAACTTATTGACTGTTTTACGAGAGTTATTTTCTGAATGGAAGAGAATTAAATTTGGCACAGTTAAAGTTTATGCCGGGGAAGGTGTGCAGAACGTTAATATTTTATTGAATAATTCTTAGAAATACATAAAATTAATAAATATAAAGTTGCACACACCACCTCACTCACCGTGCCATGAGTTCGTATAATAACAGTAGGTGTTGGTTTGACACAATTGTCTTTCATTCACATTTCATAGACAATCGTCGCGGTGTGAACTGACCCTTAGATTCGTCTCAATCATCGTAAGAGCAACACTGGGTACATCAAAAGTGAAATCTGCAGTCCGGTTTTTCCTAATCCAGTATTTAAAACGGCCATTCTGCAATGGTTTTGGGCAAAAAAGAAACAAAAAAAAAGGTTTTTCGAGCAAATTACCGACCTTCGATTAAACAGATTAGGGGTTAGAGGAGGAATGGGCGGGGATTACGGGCTCATCCCGGACTAACGGGATGTGGGTACATTTGTCTTAATTGGATGATAATCAGCTCGTTACAATGTATAAGTCTTATTACAAACAGGATGTTGCTCGCGACTACGTGCGCGCGAAAGGATACTCCGTCGTTTTTCATACATCGTCTGTCATTAAATTAGAAAAACAAAGATCACCGTGGACCATTTGCAAAGTAAACTTGATAACTATATTAAACCTTACTGATACTACACGGCGACACTCTCAGGAAAAGATAGCCCTAGCACCGGCGAATGCCAGCCATCGTAAGACTAATGTTGACACCGATATAATTTCAAACGTCGCGTCTTTCTTAATATTACGAAATAATATTGTCAATTATGTCAAAGCACGAAACGACCAGCGGCCTGCCTCTTGAATGAAAGTCCTCGCTTGAAAAAATACAACTCGCCTCTCGCGGCCCCCGCACCCCTAGCCGCGATATGTTATTCTTGTAAGTATATTGAAGGACGATTCTTTACGTTAATTATATAAATATTCTGTGCTTATACACAAGCTGTCTCTCTCGTGAATTCTTGTATCTCTATTTGACATAATGACAATGTAAACCTAATTCATTAGCTGCACACCTGTCTCTTTTTTCGGGGCTCTATTCAGGGGACTAGGTTTGAAGACATGTCGTGGTAATATTACTTTCCAATGCTAATAATAGTTCCCACTCCGATTTTAGTGTCAGCAGCTGGTTTTGTTGAAACTAGCCCAGGTGCGCAGAAGTAATTTTAAGCTCCCAAGTGTGTTCGCAATATACTAGAGCTCTCCCTCATCCTTTTTTTATCTCGTTACCCAGTGGGCCGACTGACACGACTGGCAAGAGATCAAGCGCAGGTCCGACTTTTTACATGCCCATCATCTTTCTAGTCAGACAATCAGGCAATCTGCCTGCATTGTCCTAACCAGACTTGGATACAACACTATTTTGTAGAATTATTTTCATGATTGAAAGAAACTCTGAAGAATAGAATGGATTATTCATTCTATTCTCCAGAGTTTCTTTTTTTAGGGTTCCGTACCCAAAGATTAAAAACGGGTCTCTATTACTGAGACTTCGCTGTCTGTCCGTCAGTTTGTCACCAGGTTGTATCTCCTAGACAGTTGAAATTTTCATAGAATACTAAAAACAGAATAGAATAAATATTTAATGGGGCCTCCAATACAACAAACGTGATTTTTTTGCGTTCTGTGCGGCATTCACACCGGTCCAGTTTTTCTGAGATAAAAAACCTCCATCACAAGCTTCTTTATGTCAGGATTTCAAAACCGAAAAACAAAAAATGAATCGTGTTTAATCCACATCAGGTGTATGACCCTCGTTATACGAATGACAGTTCCGGAATCACCTTTTGGCATTCACAAACGTGGAGCTTTCTGACAGTCACAAACATAGTATATGGGGCATATACCATAAAGTACATTTACGCATCACTAGCATTTTCTCGCGGCTCCGCCCGCGTAATCATAGTATCCGGTATCCACGGGAGTACTGTACTTTTTCGAGATAAAAAGTAGCCTATGCTTTAATCCAGAGCCTAAACTACTTACCATATTAAATTTCATTGATATCCGTTCTTTAGTTTTTGCGTGAAAGAGTAACAAACATCTATCCATCCATCTTTTACATTTATAATATCCTCACTAACTTTCACATTTCACTTTCACTTATAATAGTAGTAGGATGTGTCAAAAACAGGTTACTTTTTATTATTTTACATACGTGGAGGATTAAGCGCCTTGTTAATATTACATTACGTTTAGAACGTTATGAATGTTTTACAACGTTGGAGGTTAATTCAAAAAACTAAAACTTTTTTTACCGAGCGGCTGTCAGTTTTTACAATATAGAGTTACATACAGGAGTATCACAGACGACGAAAATACTGTAATATTTTATGTTTAGGTATCTTAAGATAAAATACTTACTACTTACTACGCCGTCTGTGACGCCCTAAGTGCAGTAAACTAAACTTTGTTACTTTTCATTTTCTAACCATTTTTTTTACAAAATAAATATATTTCTTTTCTCTATTGCATTTTAAGTCCCTTATGAGAGGCCAAAAAGCTGTTTCAAAATTGAAAACGTTACTCCAAAATACAACAGCAAATATGTTACGGGAAAACATAACAAACAAACTTAACTAACATCAAGGCATGTTATTAATCCGTAAGACTTTACCCGACTTGTTTTGGGAGGATAATGCCCAATGTTATGCTAATACAGCCTATGTCTCCTATCGGCTTACATTTAGGTCGGGATTACCGCTCGGCGCTCACACTGAACTGGTTTTAAACTAAAATGGTCTAAACGCCGCGTAAAAATATAACTATTAAGAAAGTCGAGCGAAATAATATTTACACATCCTACTTTCTACTACTATTACAAATGTAAAAGTTTGTGAGGATGGCTGGATGTTTGTTACTCTTTCACGCAAAAACTACTACTGAACGGATTTCGATCAAATTTGGTATGGTAGTAGTTTAGGCTCTAGGTTTAATGTTAGTACATTAACATAGGTTACTTTTATACCGAAAAAGTACAGTGTTCCCTTGGGATACTGTATTTACGCGGGCGGAGCCGCGGGCAGCAGTTACTGACAGATAAACGTTTATTTTCCTTGACTGCATACTCCGGTTTCCCGCAAGGGTAGGCAGAGATCACAGACCTTTCGAGGAAATGAAAAGACCGCATAATTATGGTATCTTTTCACCGCTATTCATGGCAAACTAATTACTTACATCATTAAGAATCGCGGCGCATCTTTTCATCTATTTTTATCTGACAGTGTGATGGAAAAGCTCTTACAACCCCTTCACCCAATGACCTATAATATTCCTACAATACATATAATAGACTTTATTTTAAGGGAATAGAACTTAAAATCTACTGTATTGTAATGTATATCATTTCAATGCGTTTTTAATATACTGCAAATATTGTATTTATTTTAAATTTATGCTCAAGAACCATCATTATCATCATCAGCATCTGTTAGTCTGTAGGCCAAGTAAACTTTATTGAATTTCTTCGTAGTGCAAAAGTCATCTCTAAGGCGAAGACATAAAACATCAAATGCACAATTTCTTACGTTTAACTGTCAGTTATATTACATAGTTATATAAAAAGCCCAAGTTTTTTTTTTATTTACGACCATATTATATATTTTGTGGGAAACAAAGGCCTTATTTACTATCAAGTGATCCGTACGTTTCCGTATTCTAGCCAGATAGAGAGGTAATATTTACTACCAAATCATTAGTTATTTGATTTACGACCTTACATCTTGAAGTTGAAGATACTTGTGTGTTTTGTGAATGTATCGATACTGGCGGGCGGCCAGCCAGTAATGTATGTGTATAGTTTGAAATGTTTTTTACTTTAACTTTATTGTAACGCATAATTACTAAGAAGTATGTATATTGAAAATGATTTTTTTTTCCAAATGAAACTTAACAAGCTTTTTTCGGAAAATGTACAGAAAAAGCTACTACCAGTTCAACCCTAACCCGCCGAGAAGAATCGGCGTAACACTCGCACTTCTTTCACACTAACAATCATCTTTTACCAATAAATGGATAATTGTTCTTTTACTAAAATATATATTTTACATTGTAAACTTAAATCTATCTTAAATATAACAAAAGTCAAAAGTCACAAGTACATAGAGACAGCCTTGCAGGGGAGCATCTTATTCCCGAGGTGTGCAATCGTAAACAAAATCATTTACTTTATAATAAGCTTTGTACAAAACCTTATAATAATTATGTAGGTAATATTACAATGCGTAGCTGTTATAGGCAGATACAGTATCTCTCATCAAACTACTGAACGAATTGCACTAAATTCGATAATGAAGCTGGAACGTAGAACGGATATTACAAAAATCACCCACTAATAGAAAAATGATTTGATCACTCCAGTATTATTAATTTTATCATACGCACCTCATTGTCATTCAATCTTATAGAATATATTATATTAGAATGAAAAAATGAAAAAAATGTATCTCTCCAGTAGTAAAAAAAAATATAGAAACAAAATTGAATAATATATAATTAAATATATAATTCCAATAGAAAAAAAAATTATACGTACCTGCATTTCAATTTCACTGTACACAAACTAAGTTGCAGCCAATTTGAATCACTTCCCGGTTTCCGATTGAGCTGAACATTTTGCACGCATATGTATAAATATAGCGTAACAAATCAACATCATGATGACATGGACCTGATCTGATCTGAACTCCGCAGTAAAACGATGCAACCCCATCGAGTTTGGACTCGTATTTGGTATTGACGAGTACTTTGGCTCTATATTAAGGGTCTGATGATAAAGTCGAAAGATAGGATATCCGTTATAAAAAGATTGGTGTGAAAAAGAAAAAGCTTTTTTAATTATAATTTATTTAAGTTTGCTTTGTGTTAATGGCGTAGTTACAAAACGATATATGACAAAACGAACGTTACAAAACTTATAGAGCATATAAGTAAAATATATGCTCTAGTACAGATATTTCAAAGGCCATTCATTTCTAATGATACAGCTTTACGCTGTTTAAAGTGGACCCTTAAATCATGACAGTACATCAAAGCGGCCGACGCGTGCACTGAAATATGGGGTATATTATATACGGGTTATAACCCTATAGGGTTCCGCAGCATTAAATAAAAATAAAAAAGAAATGTTAAAGTTCATTTAGCGAAACGTTTTCGGGAGTAAAATATATACTTATTTATTTAAAAAAATTATTAATCCGAAATTATTTAAAATGGCGTGCTTAATTAGTAGGTTACTAGTGTTTAAGTTTTTCGTAAAATGTACAATATCGACAAACTTCCTGCTCGACCAGTTTCTAAATATTTTCTTTTGCACTATAGTTAGGACGCCTCAAAATATTTAAACACAAAGGAAGTGACCGCAACGACAGTAGGTGTGTGTGAACTACGTATTAAAACATGAGTATATGTGCGCACGCACGACTCAACGGCGCAGTTAAGCGATTTTCATTTTATGCCCGGTCGAGTGGCAACTTGTTCGATTCTTATTCGTTGGTAGATAACCCAAGCAAGTAAATAAACGAAATATAAAAAAAGGATTGTGTGGTTTTATGAAACCACGGTAAAAGTGAAACTTAATAACAAAATAGCGTGGAGTACGGGCACAAATGAGTACTAGTCTATACACTACACGAACTATAGGCGCCGCCATATTGGCCTCGGCTGCTCTGACGAGCGCCTTTCACTTTATCCCTACTCCGCGGCCGACCGTCACGCGACATGCAACACACAGACAAAAAAGTTTGAGACGATGTAATAAAAGTTTCACTTTAAAAATAAATCATTTTATACTTTTATCGGATTCCTGCAAATCATCTCTCTGTAGCCGTTCCTTAAAAGCGATGTAAAGATAATTTCTTACATCCACCCTCTATCTGATTTATAACACGAGTAAGAAGACATTCAAAGCGTATATTAAATTGCTGTATTTCTGAAGAATTTCTTTTTTTTCACCCTTTATTCGTTTAAGTACGTGCTTGATAAAATATTAAATTGTACACACACATTACAAATTGTATTATGAGGTTGTTGATTTTCAAGTGGAATTGTAGTCTTTGAAATAAAAATCTAGAAGCCAAGTCTCGTGGTTAAAATATTCTAAATGCAGAATCAATCTAGTTTGATCTAGTTCACACATAGACACGATGCGACGCGGCGCTGCGCTACGCAGCGCGGTGCAACTCGAAATCCAGACTTTTGCAATGTATCTTCTTGTGTATAAAATTCAATTTTGAATCGCCATCTTAAAAATGCAGTGCCGCGTCTCGTTTCAGTGTAAATTTGGTTTCGGTGTAAAAAGGTAAACCTTCTGGATCTGGAATTGAAATGAGATCGGATGTCAAAGTCATATTATTTAGAAGAACTTGAAAATTAAAACTGAGACATAAGATTCGTCCAGATTTTTTTCATGTTGGCTATGCAAAAAACTCTTACTTTTAAACCTTGGACATTGTCACGGTAACATTTCAACTATGTACAAAATATTACGTTATTAATTTACATGTAACTCATCGGAAACTTTTCAAAGAAATAACTTGGGAACTTTCTCAAAGGCTACCCTAACCACGAGGAGATAGTTTTCCGAAATTTCTGGAAAATCGATTCTCGGTTAGAACTTGTAACGTAGTTACATTCCCTCTCCGTAAAATCAATTATTTCGGCGTTACTTGCATCATCTATGATTTGTATACTTAATTATTTTAGTCATTTTTTTTAGGCTTTAGCGCCATCTATCGGCGCAGGTCCTTACTAAAACGGCGTTAGCCTTGCTTTAATATTTAATTCATAGATCGATTTTACTTCCGTCTTAAATCTTAAAAAATAATAATTTAATTTTGATAAATAATGAAAATAAAATAGATTTGTATTATTATATTACATAATATATTGATTATTAATATAATATATTTTATTTTGATTTGTGGACTTTTTCTCTTTACGCTTTAGTTTTTTAGTTGTCAAAAGTTTAAAAAAAGAGGACGGAGAAGGGTATATAACGCACTTCGTCGAATGAGGTTTCCTTTTAGAATAAAATTTTCTATAGACTCAAGATGTAGTCGTTATATATCTTAATCCCGTTTTCACGGTGTGTTTTTTTATGTCTGTGTTGTGAAGTTTTATTCGATAAATCACGCTTGTAATAAAACACATTATTTTTTCATGTAAATTATCACCTTGTAAAATTAGTTGTCAAAATATGATTGGCCAAACCACGTGCTCATTCTTTCCGTTCTTGCATTGTTATAATATTAGGATGTTTGTATCCATACTTTAATTATTCTTGTATATCATCTTTTATTTTGCCTACCCTTTATTTTGTGATGGTCACACAGACCGTGATTTTGATCGTTTGGGGTTAAGATCACGCCAGCTGTGGGACTCGTACTCCAAGTTTTTTTATGGATTTTCCAGGGATCTATACTCCGGGTTCAAGGCACCGTATTTTTATGGACTTGGCGGCTGTTTTTCCCACATACGGATTTCTAAGTGCCGCTAGTTATTCCGGACTGAACTGACTGGTTGTGGGATTCCACAACCAGACTGATTAGTCTGCACCGCCCCTTGGACGATCTACGTCGTGGTGAACAGAGAGACGTTACCGGAAGTTGGAGCCCCAACTCGCTCTCGCCACGTGCTACACTCCTGGAGTTGCTAAGGGCCCGCGTGGTTAAAGCCCCTCCGATTCCCACTGACACCAAGAGGCTAAATCAGATCGTTTGGCCTTCTGACCACGACCCTTATTTTAAATATATTTGTCACGGTAATTCCTCTTTAATTTACTCATACCCGTAATAAACTATCGAGGACATGTTCCTAGTTTATTTCTGGTTCCTAGTTGGATCCGTTATTTCCTAGATCCGTTATATTTGGTACCGTTCAGCTCGTTACGGGAACTAATTAAATAGCCGACCGGTCAGAGGGACGCTAGGGTTGTCAGGGCCGAGAATATTTTTATGTGTTTCATTTTGCATAGACTGTATATTTATTATCTACTTAGCCTTAGGTAATAGGTTACTGTAGAAGGTAATGCTACGTATTTTAAGGCCTGATGTCCGGTAATCTCTCAGAAGTATGCACTTTATAAATAAAGTTTACGAAACCTTTTATAAACCTCTTAATATTTTTTACTTTCATAAAATATTAAAACTAAGGTAATTTTGTTTGAAAATGCTAAAGCCACGTCCGCCTTACCACGCCAATAGAAAACATCATTAGTAGCAGTAGTAGTTGTATATACTTATTACTTATATTATTATTAACAACCGTTAGTATCTCACTGCTGGTCAAAGGCCTCCCCTCTCTTTTTCCCCAAGTCCCTATGCTTCATTGTATTTGGCCATTCTTTATTGAACGGGTCCAACTCGTCCACCACGGACCACTCTTTTTTGGGTCAGCCACTGTTTCGCTGACAAGTCGGTAGCCACTTACATATACATATATTATAAATAATTATATTATAATCAATAAACAAAATAATTACGTACTGCCAACCCTATGAATAAAGCGGCTCCTAAACATTTAGTTTTAAATGGAAACTACCTACACGTCGAACTTAAGCCCCCGCACCGAGGTCTGGGCATGTGCGTTTTCTGATCAATTTCCACCTAAGTTCTGATTATATTCAACTACTTGTTAACCGCAGCACCGTCTTCGTTGTCTAGGGTTGTCATAAAACTTTTGAAGTACTTTTTAGTACGTTTAACATAATATACCCTATACCCTAGGGCCTAGTATCGTATAACATAGAAAATTATTAGTGGCTACTTTAAATATATACTAATATTATTATAAAGAGAAATAGTTTGTTTGTTTGCATTGAATATGCTCCGAAGCTACTGGACTGATTTTCATGAAATTTGGCACACATGTAGAGTAGACTACGGGGAAGGAAATAAGCTACATTTTATCGCGGAAAAAAGGTTTCCGCGAGATGAAATTTTGCGCGCGCGAAGTCGCGGGCAACATCTAGTTAGAAATATTTTTAAATGGGTCAAAATATAATATTGAAAAACATAGAGCTATATTATACCAAATTGTTAGTAGGCAAGGCTTGTAAATGAAAACATATTTTGCAGTAGCAAAAAACAAAACAACGCATCAAAATAACAATGACTATGGGCACCCGAAAAAAAACGACGCAAGCCTTATGTCACGCTTGTTTTTGCGAGACCGTGGTATGTCTTCGGTAGATTTTAGATTTAGCGCAATCGCAACAAAATAAACACTTCTACTTAACTCTTTAATATTAATGTACACTTGCACTTGCACAGATAATCGTCTCAAAAAATCTAAACATATGACAGAATTTCTTTGAAAATTCACCACTCTAAGTGTCGTCTAAGTCTAACAAAGCTGAGTGTCGACAAAAGCGTATCATCAAGTGACACTAAAAGAAATATCAGACATATATCACGTACAAAGTGTTTTTATATCGCGGGGTGTCTTTACGGGGCTGTAAAAGTTTATGGGGTGGTTTATGGGGTGGCTTAGGGGTGGTTTGGGGGTGATAATCTGTTGATGTTGTGGTTTATGTATAGTTTGTTTTTCGCCAGTAAATATACAAATAAAGTGATTTATTGCTTGCGGTTTACATGATATATCTATGCATGTTAAATATCTGTCTCTACTTTGAAGATACACGAGGAAAGCTAGTTATGAATATAATAAATCCCGCGAAAAAGCGCAAATGGTAATCCCGCGGGAACCGTAGATTTTGGCGAAACAAAAAGTAGCCTATGTCCTCCATCGTGGTCTACTCTATATCTGTGCCAAATTTCATTAAAATCGGTCCAGTAGTTTCAAAGTCTATTCAATGCAATCAAATCTTTTCTCTTTATAATATTAGTATTAATAAAGAATTGTTTCATAGATTTGCTAATATCGTATCAAAAACTCGAGTAAGTCTAAATTACATAAGCCACCATTAAACTTAACCGAACCACACTAAGAATTTTGAAACACGATTTGAATAGTGCTCTGAAAAGTAAGAAAGTTTACCACAGGTACAGTATACTATTACTGTGGTAATCTTGTGGATTGTTAGAAGCGCTTTTGTGAGTCTTGTGAAAACGCCCCATACAAAAGTCGTACCGGCATGTGACGCCACACTGTGAAATGTATGGTTACATGCACAAAATTTCTCATATCTGCGAAGTTTGTGCGTTTACTTTCATATAATTACCATAGTGAATATTTTGCATTTGATGTGGCGGCCATGGTGTAAACTAATTATGTACGTTTATTTACACTATTATTGTAAAAAAGAAACAATTAAAAAAAAATACAACACTTAATATCTTAATCATTATTTTTTCTTTTATCAAGTTGCAATACCTACTTATTTCTGAATGTAAAAAAAAAAAACTAAATGTTTACACAAAGACAAATACAAAATTATTTTGGTACTGTTCAAAAATAACAAATCCTAATTGAATTTTAAAATGACAATTGGTATGGTATTAGTTTAAACTCTGGATTAACACATAGGCTCTTCTTATGTCGGAAAAGTGCAATGTTTCCGTGGGATAGTTCATTTACTCAGGCGGAGCCGCGGAAAAAAGGTATTATGTAATAATATCAAATAAAATTTACATTTTACAGTAAACAGTCATAGTAGTTGACAGGAGTAGTTTTAAACTAATTTCAGTTTCTAGAAAGGTCGGTATTACAACTGATGAGAGTAGATGTCCTATCGATTGGGCTATATTTATAGTCGATTTGGGCCATTACAAGTTACAACCGCTGTCTGCCCTCCCACAGGGGGTAGGGGTGGTTATATAAATATTAGCCTCCGTGGTCCAGTGGCTTAAAAGCTCTCGACTCGTTAATGTTGTTTTCAAGTCTGTTTAGTAGTAGCATAATACAGGCTGATCACCTGATTGTCTGACAAGAGGTGATCCATGCGTCGGATGGGCATGTATAAAGTCGGTCCTGCGCCTGATCTCTCGCCAGTCGTGTCGGCCATCCATCCTACTTTGTTTAGGCAGTTAATAGAGTACTATTGCGTATTGCGCAGACACTTGGGCCCAAAAATAAACACTTGCGTCTGGTTGCCATGAAACCAGCCACCGTCACCAAAATCACTGTGGTATCATTTAAGATAAAATACACCACTATTTCATATTAAAAACGATTTCAGCACATAAAAAAATTAATATTAAACAATCCGCTTAGGTATATATTAATTTACAGTTAATACTTTGTAACGACTAACGAGCCGGGACTTGAAAAGGCTGTAAATAAGGTTAAAAATAAATCGAGCTCACTTCGCTAGCAAAATAAAAGAGAAATAGAAATAAAATATAAGATGTAATTTACGAGCGTTAAAATAAAGCAAAACCAAATATTAAAATTTAATAAAATCAGAGTGATCTTACGGCAAAAAAATAATACCAAATTACAAGTTAAATTACCAAAAATAACAATTTAAAAGAATCAATATGACTCCGAGCTCAGTCGTGTACGCGGCCCGGCGTCGCGCGGTCGCTCGCTACGTGCGCTACGAGATCGCTACGATTGCTACGAGAACGCTACGTGTGATACGGAGAATGTGAAGTGAACTTTTGTGCAATATGGAATGGAAATATCTCGTCTGTATTTGCCTCTGCCCGCTGGTTTTTGGAAACCCGGCTAAATTAGGTGAGTTTTTTTTTTAGTTTATTTATGGATATTTTTTGTGTCAGAACAAAGATTTGATGGTCGGTTTTGCTGGTTATGTGCAACTGAAAAATTGTTTCACAATAAGAAACATTTTCAATCATTAAAATAATTACGAATCTGATAAAATTTTTTCGTATTTCATTTATTGTGTAATTGTTTAATACACTTTTGTCGAAATACAAATTCAAAATAAAACGAATCTCGCAAATATTCTTCGTATACCCTTTATGTTTTCTTTGTTTCATTTTATTTAATTCGTACAGTTTCTCAGAAACATATTTCCCAGAAAAGAGTTGTGTTAAGACAATTCACAAAGTGGATATAAGATTTTTAACAAATCAGTTTTATGTTTACATTAAAATTGGTAAAAATATAATAAATAAAGCAATTTTATAATTTTCGTTAAATATTTTTAAACGTTTATATCGTTAAATATTACAGACTAAATATTTATCAACTGAAATATTTGGCTATTACTTTAAAATTAAGGGCAAATAAAGTCAGGGGCCTTAACTGAATGAAATTATACTTGCGAGTGTTCAGTTTTTTTTAAATATAAAATGATATTGTCATAAGGAAAAGGTCAACAGAGTCGTCGTTATGGCTTCAGAAAGTAACTACTTAAATCATTTATGTATTTTAAGGAATCACAAGCTTTTTCCCGAGCGCTTCGTCCTTGTAAATACAGTATCCTACGGGATCACTTGCTTTGTCGGAATAAAAGAAAGATGTTAATCCAGAGTCTAAACTACTACCCCACCAAATCTCATCAAAATCTGTTTAACAGTTTTTGCGTGAAAGAGTTACAAACATCCATCCATCCATCCTCACAAGCTTTTACATTTATAATAGTAGAAGGATTAAGGTAAATTCCAGTAGCAATATTTAATAAAATTCTTAGCCGCGTTATTTTTAACACTTAGTTATTTTTTTTATTTTTTGTGTGACTTGTAACTCCGGCGAAAATAGAGGAGTGTATGTCTGTGTGTCATGGTTCTTAGCCTTATTTCATCATCATCATATTATGTGACCAATACAGATGGTAATAGATTGCAACATTTATTCATTTGTTTTATTATAACCTGTCTACGTAAAAAAGGAGTCTAAAATGGGCGAAACAAGAAAACAATTCAGATAGAAATCAAGAAATGCATAGGTACAAAAATGGTCAACTAGAGCCGTTGTCGCACCTACCAATGGCATCTAAGCGTCAGTTCACACCGAGATGCGTCGTGTCTAGGAGTGAGCCGACCCTAAGGTCTAGAGAAGTTTCTAGAAAATGCGTATATTCGTCATACACATGCATACCTCAAGATAGATACAGACGGCTGCGATATTTTGACACCGACTATTCCGAACCTTATAAAGTAGGTGCGACCACGGCTCTACCTTGACCATTTTTGTACTTATGGATTTCTGGATTTCTATCCGAATTGTTTTCTTGTTTAGGCCTTTTTAGGCCCCTTTTTTACGTAGTCGGGTTACAGTTTTTTAACTTATATTTTTTATCATGTATTTTTCCGTTTCCCCATCCGAACATGTTTTTGGAATAATATTAATAAAAATAAAAAACACTTGTAATTAAATAGTAGTAGTAATAAAAGTGCTAAAAATTTATTTCATCTGCATGTTTTAATTAAAAACGGATGGGCCGATTAAAAGATTTTAATACAGTTTTTTTAGTTTGAAGCTGACATAATCGAAAGTGTTCTTAGCTATAATTTATCATCATCAGCTCGTTCGCTGCTTAACAATTCAGGGGTTATTTTTTATTTTCTTATCTATTGTCTGTAATAAATTGTATTTATAATTTTTTTTATGAAGGTACCAACAATATACATAATATATAAATTATAAATTTATGGTCTTATATTACGTAACATTCGAAAATT
Source organism: Phengaris arion (assembly GCA_963565745.1). Classification (NCBI taxonomy): domain Eukaryota; kingdom Metazoa; phylum Arthropoda; class Insecta; order Lepidoptera; family Lycaenidae; genus Phengaris; species Phengaris arion. Next base: position 3,283,253 of record OY751443.1, read on the forward strand.
GGACAACTCTGTTAGTACGAATTGTACGACTTCATTTTAAACGTATATATTGAATTAAGCAACATTATATAATATAATATGTATACATATTTGTGGTGTACTTGCCAAGACTTTTCTTTTGATACCAAACACGTGATGATTGTCTTGGTTCAATTTTTTTAGATGTATCTGAGATTTAATTTTCGAATCACAACATTTTGGAATTTATATTTTTATTTGAAAAATTATATAGCCTGTTACCCGCGTCATCATTACGAATCTATTGATACCTCATTTATTAAAATCGGACCACTAGTTTAGACGCTACGAGGGAACAAACATACATACATACATAGATTGCCAAAATCATTACCATTCGTTTTGGCTTCGCCGTAGTCCGGTAACGGTACGTTTTTTTGTGACTACGGTTTTGTGAGTGCCAATTGGGATCGGGATCTTATCGCATTCCATCGGCTGATTCCTAAGCTCGTTTCTCATATATTTCGTAAAAAAAGGTCTTAAGCATAATTGACTCCTCTCCTGTCTTATACTAATAATATGAAAAGTTTCATCCGAATCGGTTCATTAGTCAAGATTGTGATAGCTTTAATTACGCTGTGGAGGGGAGGAAACTTCGATATTCATTTCAAAAGCAATAATATAAATCTTGTTTTAAATTACACATGTGTTTCTGAGCGGGCTCAAACCTGGGAATAACTGGAGGTAACAATATTAAAATATATGAAAAATTTAGCTATTTCCAAAGCTTTGAAAAGGTTTTCGTTAATAATGCCCGGTTTCTAAGGTTTTTGTCGGTGGTTAATCTGTTCAAATACCGCTTGCGATTAGATTACGACAACACGTCACGTTAAAGGTATATTAGTAAATACTTTATCAATATCGAAAATATCATTGACTAACTGATCAGACAGACGTTGTGCTGTCATAACTATGAACTGGAATATATAAACTATAACTACCTATAATATACTACAATTTCTATCCCTAAAAACAACACCTACTGCTACTACCTACAACCTACACCTACAACTACACCGACACATACTTCCTACTCTACTGCATACTTCTACCACCTTCATCTACTACCTACATCTATAATCAAAACTTACAACCTACACCTACAACCTACACCCTACACTTACTATCTACTCTTACTTCCTACTCTACTACATACTTCCCCCACCTTGATCTACTTCCTACACGAACAACCTACACCTACACTAACTACGAACCAATCTGACACACGGAGTCAGACGTTTCAACATTAGGCACTTTGACTAGTGATTTTATTTTTGAACTCGTGATAACTTCCTAACTAAATGTCCGATTTTGATGAAACAAAGGGTATTTAATGTCTCAAAACAATACTCTTTATGAGTAAGTTATTTATTAGGATAAGGATTAATAATAAATAACTAAAGAAATCAACGTTTTTCAATCCCTGTAACTTGATTTAATTTTATAAGACAAAAGCTGTTTTACAACTTTAACTATAAAAGTTGGCTGTCGATATGCTGTCGCATACTTTTTTGTAGACATTAGAACTTTATTTTATATTGTAAAACATTATTTTAACACTATCATAAATAGTTTTCGCAGCGTAAGCGCTTTAATTTTTATGGATGTTTTTTAAACCTTTAGTCTTATTATTGAATTTTATGCAGGTATCCTAATTTTTCTAATCAATAATATACTCTCTATGTAATGGCAATAATGTAGCATTCTAAAGGTATAAAATTTTGAAATCAGTTAAATAGTTTTTGCGTGAATAGGGGATCAACATACAAAAATAAAAAAAAATTAGAAAAATACTAATCTTCCCTTTTCATACTTTCACCTCCTTACTAATAAAATATTTACAGGCACAAGCTATACAATGTTTTGTCCTTGTTTGTCAAGCGACTTTTCTAACGTACTAGACAAGGACAAAACATTGTATACCTTATCCATTGTGTAAATATTTTTATTTGTATGGGGGTGTATAGATTAGCGTAGATATAAATAAATTTCAAGTTTAGAACAACATTACAAGCGGAGTCACGACTCACGGGCAATATCAGAAGCGAGTTGTATAATCAATCACTAGATCTTATCGCTATAGTGGAGTGAAAAATGGCGACGATATAGTTCTATAGATTTATTGACGTCGACTTAACTTTACATTGAACTCAAGGGAATGGAAAAGTCTAAAACCCTAGTAAACTTCTATATGGTCTGGAATCCGGAAGGCCGCAGAAAATTCAGAGCGCTGAAAATAAAACTATGCTCTACTACAATAGAGCTGAAATTCGAACACACGAGTGTTTAATCAATGCCAAATATGACAACTCGTCATTCGGCACTTTTATTTCAGCTCTATTGTATTGTGAATTTTCACCGAACCTCCGAACTCCGGATAATATAGTCCCAGCCTAATAATATATCTGTTAATCTCCTTGCATTATGTGCTGGGCAAGTAAACGACATTCAAAACTACCTGTGTCAGGCACTAAAGTACTTGGAGAGTGGTCACTTTGCTCGGAGAATACTGTCTTGTACATTAAACGAGCAAATAAAATATTATGAGGGATTTTAATTCCTTAATGTCAAATCCGGTGCTGCCAACCGGTTTTTGGTTAGCAAATCGGGTTCGAATCCCGATTAAACGCATATTTTAGTGATTATTTTAATGATGCCGTATCGTCAAACCACAATATGTTTACATTTCAATGAAATCCCTATCTATACAAATGAATAAAATACAAAAGAAGTGTCTATTTGTAATTTAAAATTTTTGTCTGTCTGTAGGTATGTATGTCTGTTTGTTCCGGCAAATCTCTGAAACGGCCGGACCGATTTTCACGGGACTTTCACTGGCAGATAGCTGATTTTAGAAGGTGTTATATAGGCTTTTTCTTAGAGTTCAGTTAAAAGAAATAGGATTACGTTTACGAAGCTGCAGGCAGCAGCTAGTCTATACTAATATTAAAAAGAGGAAAATTTGTTTGTTTGCTTGCATCGAATAGGCTCTGAAACTACTGGACCAGTTTTGATGGAATTTAGCACAGACATGGAGTAGACCACGGGGAAGGACACAGGCTACTTTTTATCGCGGCAAAATGCACGGTTCCCGTGGGATTTTTTTTTGCGCGTGCGAAGTCGCGGGAAACATCCAGTCTATTAATATATTCGTGGCCGTACCTGCATACGGAATTATTGATGAAGAATGCCATACACTACTGTAACAATATTGGTTTTAGATTACTGCGGGTTCGTTACACACTATGTCCGTTATCACCTATTAATTATTCAGTTGAATTAATTACATTTTGTTATATTTACTCTGATTTTGAATTGATGTACTATAACCAGTGAACTGGCGCTACATAATAGTGAATTATCATTGTCAACGTTCCCACTTTTGGGGCTTGCTAAAGGTTTCTTCCTGTATCTAAAGGTGCGCTGACATGGGCAACAAAAATTGATCAATTATGAGCAATTACGGTCGATTGCGACGTGATAAAATATCAAGCAATTTACGGCAACGGCAACAAGAATCAATTTGGGAAATTTTTTTGCAAATACAATATTGAGCGATAAGTAGTAACTGGAATAAACTAGACAAAACGATTCAATTTAAAAAAAATGCAATTAGTATCAGTGACATTGAGCGATATAGAATATGGAGCGATTAGAAGCAATATTGCCGAAACAATTCCCGACTTTTAAATAATTGCTCATCGTCGCTCCACTAATTACTCCGGATTGATCCGTCCGTATTTCTGAGCAATTATTGCTCAAAAAGTTGCCCCTATAAACGCACCTCTAGAATATTGTATGTTTTCTCAAACACACAGATTTCCCAACGCCACTAGTGAACACGCGTACGTTTTGAATATTGTTTGCAGTGTTTAGCCATCCAAAAACAGAATGATAATAGCTAGGGAGCTGGTTACAATTTAGCTAGTGGTATATTCGGAACCTATTGAAGAAAATGAGAGATACCTGATCTCGTCACTATTTTTCTCGTTCACATAGATGCTTAAATTGCCACCAGCTCCCTACCTATACACATATTGTGAGATAGATATATTGAGGTCAAATAACTTACTGTGCAAAGTAAAGACTGTGACGCATCGCGCGCCACGTGAGTAGATTTAATCTAAACTTATGTTATAAAGAGGAAAGATCCAAATGTTACGAGCTGTCGGCTTTCCACTGCTGCTGCTACTACTGGTAATTACCACTGCCATGGTACACCAGTCGACTGCCTACTGCGGGTAGCTTAATTACACTAGTCGGCATCGAAATTAGAGAAAAACTATGTATGTGTGAAATTGATACAATATATTAACAAGCTAAATCCACGCGCGACGTGAGAGTAAACTCTACCGTTTTGGTTTCTTTTTATGTACCTATTCGCGTAGATAAAGTCGTCCATGTAAGCACTTGTACATACAATAGAGATTTTACTGTGGAATCAAATAATTAAATCTGTTAAATTCGAATAATTAGAAATTTCTATCTGTAGATAACGATAAATGTTTATTTATCCAGCTTTCCCACACATATACAAAATATACTTTATAACAAAAAACTTCTTCACTAAACTGTACTCGGATTAAAATATGAGTTTCAATGGATAGCTTCATAAACAACTGGATGCGTTTATTAAACGATTACTGTCCAGCTGCTGTATAGTAGCCTGATTAATTGCCACTGCTGTCGGATATTCTCTTAATTGCTAGTTCTACGCACGTTTCTATTGCTCCCCGTTGCTATTCTTTTCTATTGCTATCCATTTCACAAGTAACAGATGTTGCTTTAGTTAATTTTGCTTTTGAAACTGAATGACACTGCTGCTTTATGCTATCTCTAACAATAATGTCCTATTTAAAAAAAATAGACGTCGCCTGTGGTTGAAATTCACATAAACAATTATAAGTATATTTTTCAAGTTTCACAAGAACTATGGTATGGTATGGTATCTTATATAGAAAAAAAAATGCTAATTTTGTGACAGAAGGACAAACGTCTACGTGTGATAAAATTGTAATAAAATTGTGAATAATCTGAGGCAGTGTGTGTTGTTGTTATTTTTATAATTTTTATGTATTTCTAAGTATTTTTTTTTAATAAATATATTTCGTTATTAATAATAATTAGTTTATGTGGAAGAAGGTGTGCAGAAAGCACTTAACATAACATTAACTTTAACAGTGTCAAATATGAATACTCCAGAACAGGTTTTAAACGTGAGAAATATTGGTGAAATTGATATCTTGAAAATTCAGCGGCCCATCAGGTATCTTTTCGTTTCGGTGTGGATTGACCCTTAAATATCATCATTAATAAACCTTTCAATTTCTTTAATAACCTTTACTAGTTGATTAACTGTAGGCATGCGAATACGCGTCGCGTATCGTCGCGCTGTGAACTGACCTTCTTTAGCTAATGTTATTGATGTGAACAAGTGTCCCGTACTCGACCGGTCTAACCTCCAGACTCGCCCATCAGAGGGGCAAGCATGAACAAGTGACAACTGCGTATTCGTTACATTATCAAATGTAAATTTGCATTTAAATTATACACTTATACACATTTTAAACACACACACATACACACACACTCGTAATTTCTTAAAATATCTATGTTAAAATTAAATTCCATATTTTGTTGAATTATATTAAATAGGCACTAGCTGCGCCCGCGTAAATAATGTATCTCGCATGAGCCGCACATTTTCCCGCAATAAAAAGTCTATGTCCTTCCCCGTGGTCTACTCTCTATCTGTGATAAATTTCAGGATGATCGGTTCAGTAGTTTTTACGTGAAAGCGTAACAACCAAACGAACAAACTGACATTCACATTTATAATATTGCAATTTTTGTTAACATTACATATTACTAAAACGAGGATCGGAGGCCTGGCGTCTTACGCCCGAAATAAATAATCAATCTTTATCTCGTTTTAGCTATCTGAGATAAGGATTGAAGGATCAATACATTTCAACGATTCTAGGATTAACTTCACGTTAATTTACGTCAATTTTTGTTTTAGAATTTACGATTGAAGTCAATCTAAGATTTTAGATACTTAGTTTAAGACTCCAGTCTCCACACAGAGATTTATTATAATAATAATTATAACATGGGCTTATTATTATTATTGTATGAGCGCTCATAATTTTCGATTTCTCTCTTTCGATAAAGTTACGAGTGCGTAGTTGTCAATTGTTCCTGCTAAGTGCTCAGCTCCCGGCATCGATCGAGATCGTCCCAAAAATTATGTGTGACTGTGTATTTTCAATTATTTGTGTACGTAGTAAAGTAAAGTTAGGTAGACGATTGGATCAAGTTTCAATCTATTTTTTAAATAAAATAAATATAATTATGAAATGTATATAATAAAACGCGTAATAAATGTAAAAAAATCTAAAAATATGGCTATGAAAACTTACTTATAAAGAAATATAATCTTTGATGTCAATTCTACAGTAAAGTATAATACTATATCATTTATCTGATCCGTTTATACCTCACACAAATACACACACACACATACACACACACTTAGGCTTTTTTCATCCCTTATTGGATATATACAGTATTCTCCGAGCGAAGTAAGCTCTCTTGAAATACTGTAGTGCCTGGGACAATCGGTTTTTTTATATGTCGTATGGTTGCCGAACCACACACAGCATTCTCACAACACAGTCAGCCTAGTCCAGAGGAATGACAGGTCAATACGTCTGGGGCCAACCATGTGCGGGTTTCCCTCACGATGTTTTCCTTCACCGTTAGAAGTATGGTGAAAACCAAGATGGCGTAACTTTTTCTTGTATGAAGATTTGTTCTGTCGAATGTAAGTCATAGCCTATCTTTAGTTTTGAAATCTTTGTTGTCATCATTATCTTCGAATAAATGAAATTCTCGTGTAATAGTGTTCGGGGACTCACGGGGACGTTACACTCCTCCTTTTTTTTCATATATTCGGTAGGTCTGATAATCGGTCATAATCTATTTTTTCAACCCCAAATTTTTTATTTTTTTGCGACATTTTTTAATATTTTCGAATGATAATACATACACAGGCAAAACAACGCTTGCCGGGTCAGCTATACAAATAAGTTCTTAGAACTCTCTACCTGCTCATGAATTAGATTCCCTGGTAGTACATATTTATATCAGGTATGATATGGGCATATTCATGAAACCATATCTTATTTACATCGAAACATACATACAGACAGCGAAGTCTCAGTTGAGGGTCCCGTTAATACCCTTTGGGTAAGTAACCCTAAAATTACAACTTAGAAAAAAGTGTGTGTGTCAGCTCCGATGCACGACTGGAGTTTACTCTAAAAAGTAGAATTTGGTGTGCAATGCAAAGCGACCGACACATCTTGACACCGAAGATGTGTCGGGGACACCGTACCGTATGAATTCGATTTTATACCCCGGGCTTACATATTATGAAAATCATTTCCTATGGAGTGAACACCAAAAAATTATTTCAACCACGTAGGTTAAATCTACACTAATATTGTAAGGGGGAAATATATTTTTGTTTCTTTAGATTGAATACTATACAATAGGCCATAAAACCACCGACAGAAACTCATGACCGAACCCTGAAAAGACATAACACAAGCAAAGCCACAGTCAAATTCTATACAATGAGAAACGACGTTGCCGTTACATATTGTGTCAGATAAAAATGACTTTATTTATCCCCTTGTAAATATTGATGTATCAATGATTGATTGATCGGCAGCCGGCAAGCACTAACGATGTAACAGATCAGACGAATGTTTCATTTCTGATGTTTTTCTCCATGTGAGGAGATTAAAACGATACGATACTGTCGGATTGGTACACAATTACCACTGCCATGGTACACCAGTCGATTGTCTACTGCGGGCAGCTTAATTATTACCGCATACAAAACTTTGTTTATATCCAATTTAATCAAATGGTAAATAAAGAAACAACAGCCAACTACAAGGCTACAAATTTAAATGTCGCTTTTTTTTATTTATTGATGAGACGTTCGGCTTAAAACCATTTGCCATTGTCAAATTAAAAAGGCGGGAAAGTAGTTTTCATTTAAATTTTCAACGCCGTATTTTTAAATCGTCAAAAACAAAGTTTAGGCAAAGTCCAACAAAATTGTCAATGCAGTCAATGAGTCAAGTCAGTCGATTCAGTAAAGTGGTAGAAGCTTTACTAAAAGTTTCTAGGGAGCTTTGGAGGGAATACAAAATAGCAAGCTTTTTATTCACACTTGTGCACGTTCACGAATATTACACAATAAGAACCGAAGTAACACTCCAGAGCCTAAACTACTATCATACCAAATTTCATTAAAATTCGTTCAGTAGTTGTTACGCGAAAGAGAAACAAACATACATGCATCCATCCACAAACTTTTTAATTTATATACTAGGATTTACATATAAGTACCTGCGTAACCGAGCGTTGGTCGGAGAGTTGATAAAAAAAGGAATCACGGAAATATTAATTATCTAACCGGGATTCGACTTTTACCACCACCACATTACGAATTATCGAACGTAGCAAAAAGTATACACACGCATACCAAACTGCTAATCGGACTGAATTAATAGAATCGAAATTATTAATATATTGTAACACGACGAAAGAACTAACAATATATTATAACTTTTAAAAAAAATTCCAGTTTTCCAGCTGTTTCCCAGGGATAAGACCTAGCTAGATCGATTTTTCTCCCTTCAAACTCCCCATATACTAAATTTTTATGGTTTTACTTGCAGCGGTGTTCGAGAAACCGATTATATATTTCGGAGGGACTCAGGTTTATATGGGCCTCAGGTCATAAATGAAATTATCACAATCCATTTTGCAACATTTAGAATCACTTTTACACTTAGAACACGAAACTTTACCAATTTTTGAAACTTTAAGCAATAATAATAATAATAAAGAAATATAATGATTTTGACGAGTTATTTTAATAACTTTTAATAACAACTAGGTGTTGCTTGGACCAAGGTTCCCGTGATAATAAACTTCTTCATAGGGTGGGGCGAAACCTTATTATCCCCACCTTGCGGATTCATGGGTTGTCAAGAGTGGTTCGATAAGTAATATTGCACGTCGGCATGACAAACAACAGCAGGTGCATTAACACCTGCGCCGAAATATATATACAAGATTGTCTCGTTAAAATTAAAGTATAAGACAGTTGTAGGATTGGATCGGAGTTGAATATTAGAAGAACATAATGAAGTTCAAAAGTATTTACCCACCACGCTAGCCCACCGCGGGCCGACACAAATGAAGTCCATAATGAGGAGCAATTAACGGCTGTTAGGAAGCGGAAGTGTTCGGCCGGAGGTTTTGTTTCCAAATTATAATTTATGTACGGAGCTTTTTAATAGCTATTTGGAATTTGAGATTATAAACGTTAAAAATGTTAAAACTAGCTTTTGCCCTCGCAAATGCATTAACCCACAGGAACCCTGTTACCTTTTCGGAATAAAAAGTTGCCTATGTGTTAATCCAGAGTTCAAACTACTACCATACCAAATTTCATCCATCCATCCTCAGAAACTTCACATTTATAATAGTAGAAGGAAACAAAGTTTGTAGTGGAGTTGAAACAAAATAAAAAATATTCTCATGACTTCCTTTTGATTTTTCAAGAAAATTACAAAAGTAACTTTTAAAAGTGGCCCGAGTTTTTTAAGATGGCCAATTTAACGAAATATCATCCGAAACACAGCCGACTATACCGTCTAAACAAACAGAAATAATGAATTTGACAAGTTTAATAAAAAAGATATATTTGAGAGTGAATTTGTGAATTTCATTCCCAATTGGGCAAATTCGATATTGATGAGGCAGATTGGAATTGGCCTGTTACCTTTGTGCCGTCAGTGCCGTTTCATTTTATATTATTACCTACATAATTGGATATTCTGTTTCTTTTATTTATCTTTGAGAAATTAACTGAAAGTTTTTGACGGATTCGCTTGTTTAACATTTTTTTGGGGCTAGAGTCAAATGACTAGGAAGAGTTTGTTTTTATTACCATGTAGTAAAAATAAATAGTAGTATATTGAAGCAAAAACTTTCAGTGCACTTCTACGAGAATTGTGCAACAGAAGGAGTATGAAATTTGACAAAGTTAAAGCTTATGTGGACGAAGGAGTGCGGAAAGATTTTTTAAATAATGCTTCGAAGTACATAACATTAATAAAAATAACACCACCCATTACCTCAGATTATACATACACATTATACATACACATTATACATACACATTATACATACACATTATACATACACATTATACATACACATTATACATACACATTATACATACACATTATACATACACATTATACATACACATTATACATACACATTATACATACACATTATACATACACATTATACATACACATTATACATACACAGCTGCCATGCGTTTGATAGATCAGATACAATTTTGTTGCTGTCTCAAAATTTACACTTCTTTTTCTATTTGAGAGTCACAAGAACCCTTATAAAATACGGAAAAAGTGTGTGGGTCAGCTCCGACGCACGACTGGAGTTTACCGTAAAAAGTAAAATTTCATGTGCAATGCAAAGCGACCGACGCATCTTCGGCTTACATCGTGGGACACCGTACCGTGTGACCGTGTGACATCGTGGATTCGATTTCACTCCCATAGATTTTCGTACCCTGGGCTTACATATGAAAATTCTTTCATAAGGAGTCAGCTTTTGGGCTAATTTCGACTACAGGGTGGTACTTATAAAAAGGCGATGAGACAGCGCGAAGTGGCAGATTTTAAGTAGGTAAGTACTAAGTATAACAAACAAAGGAAAAGACGCGCCACCGTCACATATTATCATTCTGTGTAGGTAGAAGAGAACTATTTCGTCGTATATTCTTTTCATAATTCTATGATGCTCACTACTCAAGAAAATTATACAAAAACTATATGTTTACCATAATATAATATTCAATATGTGATACACGTTCTAATATAAAAGCTGTGGATTCTTTTTATCAGGTCACGTTTTTTTGTGAACATCGGAACAATCTTGGGGCTTAATATAGAAATACAAAATCAATACACATTTAATTTTTGACTGTATTCCAGTCACGATTCGTAGGCGGGTGAGAGAAATACAAGATATAGTTTTGGCTTATATTACTATCGTAAAGGGACATATGCCATGTACTCGTAAAATGTCTCTATCCTGAGGGCCCCAAAAGGGATATAACAACTTATCAGAGAACTGCAAGAAATGCAAAACTCGAGAACTCGCATGACTTGAACTCGAATATTGACAAAACAAAGCAAATTAGTATAGTTGAATGTAGAATCTTTAGCGGTTTTGATGTGCGTTGTATCCTCTAAATCTCTATCTTTTGTCTTGGTCGGTTTACTGCTCCTCATTGAGAAGAATAGAAATCCTTTAATTGTATATGAAAATTGTCCTTAAAGTCACTGTTCACAGACTCATTTCAGGCGTTTTCTTTGTTTATTTCAAATTCTCTATCCGACGTCATTATAGTTGTTATGTCAGAAAGCGCCACGATTGTTAAAAATAGGAACTAAAAACTGCCAATGCTTTGGTTTAAATTACATTACGGCTAGCCGTGACGTAGAACGTATGACGCCGAATACATTCCTTCAGCTTTTCATTAAGCCGCTTTTAATCCGGCTGATCGTTGATACGGCTAGCCGTAATGTAATACGGCGGATTATACGATCCAACTGCGACATATCGATCGAATACCGTAGAGAACGGCTAGACGTTTCTGTTTTGTTAACTAATCTATGCGATCTATTGTTGAATGCTTGGGAGTTAGATTGGAGCATTTTTTTGTAGAACGTTTTCTATACTTTGTTGGCAAATATCTTAGTTTTGCTCGCAATTTTGTTCGGGAAAAGGAAATATATTTTATCCGTAAATAAACTATTCATGATGCAATGACTAAAATATTGTCGTAACAAGCGTAAAGTTTGAGAATAGTTTGTATTTATGTCAAAAAACTAATACCTAACTCTGAGTACATTTTTGAAATAAAAGTCGCCTAGAGTCTGGCAAATGAAAGTTGATCCTGAGTAATGTTCACACATACAACCTGAGTAATGACATTACTCAGGTTCTACTTTAATTTTTTTTACAATTTAAATAAAATACAAGGGTGGCAACATTCCAAATCCTATGAAAAAAATCAAATAACCTGGTGAGTTACTTGATAATTCATTACTAACATGACAAATAAAATGTAAAATAAATCTTTTATACAGATTAAAAAATTTTTTTGTCAAATTCGGGTTTGTCAAATTGTCTTTGAACGTATGGAGTTGGCAGATTCTAGTATGTTTTACAAAATCAAGAATAATCAAAAGTTAAAAAACTATAAACCCGTTTACGCAAACATATATAGCCCATGTCACTCAGGCCATTATTACGAATCTATTGACACCTCATTCATTAAAATCGGATCAGTAGTTAGGCGCTTCGATGGTACAGACATACATACACACATAGATAGCAAAAATCATAACCCTTTCTATTGGCTTCGCCGTAGTCGGATAACGAGACAAAAGCGAATTAAACTTGTTACAAACAAAGGATAAAGTTTACGCTTTACAAAGAAATCATGATGCAGTTAAAGTTTGACAGAACCGGATAACCGGCCAGACTTTATTTGGCCGGCCTCCATCAACATCTGTACATTTTTGTAACTGTCATACTGTATCTGGCAGTCTGGCTATAATTCTGAGAAAGTACATTTCACAATATAGGTTCTTTCTTCCCAAGTTTCCATTTTATTTTGTACTAGTTTTGTTGTAGATACGAGAACTAGCTTATTTATAGAATCAATACAACGCGGCTCAAATGATTGTGGGGTTTATTTTTATGTTGACGAGATAAATGAAAAGTATAGTCCCGATAATATTATATTGTCTTTTCACTTATTACGTACATACGACGTTTAGCTTAGTATACCATTTAGTTCGGAGGTTAGGACGAGACTGGCTACTTAACATTGGAAATATAATATTGAAATGACTTGGAATAAAGAGTGCAAGCATGCACTTTTGTATGGTCCCTACATAATTTTATATATTATATTATAGTTGACTACGTGTAAAATATTGAGTTTAATTTGTATATTCTGGAATATTCAGGTATTACTACCTAAGAAATGTAAATAACTTTAAACTGCAATAAAGGTACTAAATATCTAACACGGTACACAAGTACAACATTAATGTCATTGGACATACTCTAAGTCTAATCTCGCCGCTCGATCTGTCTTACCGATAAGCGCAACGAGTTTGAACCAATGCTTTGCAATTACTTTTCAATTTACCCTCAAAATAAAATATACATCTACCAAGCAGAAATAATTAGTATTGAAGAGTGATATTTATTTTGAGTTATTGTGTATTTTATTGTTTTAAAAGTACTAAAAAATACTGTTGTGTGTCGCGGCTCCGCTGTGAAATAGGTTTTAATAATGTACTCTCCCTAAATGTGAGTGAATAATTGTATTCTTTTTTGAGGAATAAAAATTATCTTATACCGTAAAATGTTATATGTGTTGTACTTAGGTGCATTTCAAAGTTACAAAAAAGTTGGTATATTTTTTTATTATACCTAATTAGTTTACGTTCATGAAATGCAAAAACGTTCATTTAAAATATAAAATATTGATATTTTCTGAGATATTAGCAAATATGTTCTTGCGACTTATATATTTCATACAACTGCAGGAACGCGTGACGTCAGATTTTTGTATGAAGCGTTTTCACAAGATTTGCGTAATTCTGTATTAAAATTGCTGTACCTTTGAAAATATAGATTTTTTATGTATTGCTATTCCTGAGAACTTGCTCATATTTTAGAGTACTATTCATTTTGATGACCCCTGTGGCTCAGTGGTTAGCGCGTAGGCGCTCAAGCCGGAGTTCGGGAGTTCAAATCCCGCCGAGGGAATAAAAATATTTCTGTGTTCCTGGGTGTGTATTAAATATTTGTATAATATAATTAAAATCTTAAATATATTTAATATGTACAGAATAAAAGTATTAAATATACTTACCGTTGTCTGTACCGGTAACACAAGTTCTTCGGACACTTAGCACATGGCCATATTGACGTGGTGTGAAGCGTACAAATAAATATTATTTATTTATGCAATATTATTTATGTAATAAAAAATCAGTCGTCTTGCCTATATTTCCTGTTAAAATTTGAAAAATATATATTTTTTTAATAAACATTGTAGGTTAAAGACTAGAACAAGAAATCGCTTACAAGCTTTAAGCATAAAGCTTAAATCAAATCGTACTCAGATCGGATGCAAAATAGAATCTAGTATATTATTTAATACTAAACACAAGAGAAAAAAAACAATAAAAAAAAGTGTTACAAAATGCCAGACACTATCCGGATAACCGGCCAAACCCGGAGATCTGGCACGGCGCCAAATTAACATCTAACAATAACAATAACACCAAGAAACTAAAACTCTTGCTTCTGCATTCAAAGTGTTAGCTTAATTAAATCTGTGGTTTTAAATATTAGATAGTAAAAGTAATCTAGATTAAATTTATACAAAATAATGAAGATTTCTTGCAGTTGCTTGTTTACCCACTGCGCCAGAAGGAGGGTTATGTTTTTTGAGTGTATATATGTATGTATATTTCTTTGGCACGCTCTAGAGCCCAAACCCTTATCGCATTTGAGCTCTATAGGTATCATTAGGTTCATCTTAGTTGTAAGAGTAAGTTCGTCTTAGTCGCTAACTACAGAGGCTGCGTTGTAGACAAAGAGCTCCAAAGCATGAAATTCAAAGCAATTAAGATAAAAGGGGCAGCAACTGCTACAATCCAAAACCTAGTTTTCAACCCAACCCAAAACTCAGATACGTGCCTGATATGTGGAAAGTAGCAAAAGTCATAATGCTGCCAAAACCTGGGAAACCGCCACAAGAAACAAAATCGTACAGACCGATTTTTCTACTACCTGTTATATCTAAACTTTTTGAAAAGATATTTCTCAAACGCCTAAAACCTCTAGAAGAAAGGAATTTTATTCCAGACTATTTGTTAAAATATATTTATTATAACCAGCATGGTTTTAGAGAAAAACACTCTACAATTGACCAAGTGCATAGAAATAGAAAAAGCACTAGAGGAAAATAAAGTCTGCACAACAGTCTTCTTGGGTGTAGTGCAGGCGTTCGATAAGGTTTGGCATAAAGGCCTTATTCACAAAATTAGAAATCTACTTCCAAAGCAGTTCGCTGATATCTTACGAGTCTTACCTAACAGTCAGAATGTTTAGGGTGAGACAAGATGAAGCATGTTCAGAGCTTAAGCATATTAAAGCTGGAGTACCTCAAGGAAGTGTCCTAGGCCCGGTCCTATACCTACTTTACACTTCTGATATTCCAGAATTAAAAAATAGTACCATGGCGGCCTTTGCAGACGACACAGCCATAATGGCTACGGGCGAGACGCAAGCGGAAGTAGTGGAAAAAGTATAGAAAAATAACCATACAGTATATCACTGGACGAAAAAGTGGCGAATAAAGCTTAATGAAACAAAATCAATTCACGTAGATCTTACAAAAAAGAGACAAACTATCATCCGCTATATATTAACAATACTGTTACACCCCATAAAAATACAGCCAAATATCTTGGCATGATACTGGACACAAAGGTCCGCTGGGAAGCTCATGTTAAAAAAAAGCGCGAAGAGTTAGAGCTTCGCTACAGGAAAATGTACTGGTTACTTGGAAAAGAGTCAACCTTAACAATACATAACAAAATACTCTTGTATAAACAATGTCCTCATGCCTGTTTGGACTTATGGTACTTAGCTATTGGACTGTACCAAAAAAAGCAATATCCTTATTATACAAAGATTTCAAAATAAACTACTTAGAGGGGTTGGTTGGAATTCACCTTAGTACATTAGAAATAAAGACCTACATTAGGACCGTAAAGTGTACATGGTGATGAGGTGATAGTGACAACTATTATCAGAAAATACGCCAAAGCTCATGAAAAAAGACTTCACTATCATGTAAATGTTGAGGCTATCCAGCTCCTCGATAACACGGGCAGAAGATTTCAGAAGACTGAAAAGGGTAAAACCTTATGAGTTAGTGTGTGAAGCTAGTGTTAAAGTCAGTGAAGTGTGTGACTGTGACAGAAGACAAACAATAATGTGTATTGTCATTTATAGAGACTATAAAAAATGTGTTGATGGACGCAATCTTAGTGATACTCTACTTAGCAATTTAAGTTAACGTAAAATTACATATTAGTATAATCTAAACTAGATTGTAATGTTTATGAAATATCTAAATAGGTAATAAAAATAAAAAAAAGTCGTAAGAGTGACAGCTGGGCACTTCAAAATGATGCTGTCAGTTTTTCTTTTTTTTATAATTGTAAAGTTTTACTATCAAATAGGCGCCCATTACGCAAAGGGAAAAGCCTACGATAACCTATCGTTAAGAATAATAATAAATTAACAAAACTATCAAAATAAGTTCTTGCACAGTAAAAAAACTACGGTCGGCTTGTATACATCCGCATGGTAGTGTTGGTGAGGTAATGTTTGCAACTTTATTTTTATTAATTTTATGTATCTCTAAGCATTATTAAAAGCTTCTACACACATTCCTCCAAATAAACTTTAACTGTGGTAAATTTCATACTCCTCTGTTCGTACAATTCTCACAAACAGATGGTTTACCTCCTACGTTCACAACAGATGCCAAACGGTGGTACTTAACGGTTATTCTGCTAGGCACACACATATCCCCTCGGGTATACCTTAAGGATCCCTTTTGGGACCTTTATTATTTAACATTTTCATCAACGATGTGTTTTCTAGCTTTTCTTTATCTAGGGTGCTTCTCTTTGCTGATGATATGAAGATCCTATGTTTAGTCAAAAGCATTGTTGACGCTGTAAACATGCAAAAAGATCTAGATAGTTTTCACTGTTACTGTGTCACAAACAAGCTAGATTTAAATGTGTCGAAGTGCTATGTATGTTCTATACTCGTAAACCCAACATAATAACGTATCCATATAAGCTATCTAATACTATTTTAAGAAGAGTCAATACTATTAGGGAACTAGGTGTCACTTTTGATGCTAAGCTTTTATTCGACTCGCATATTGACAACATTATTAAAATAGCCTCTAAAGCGTTGGGTTTCATATTTAGATTATCTTCCGATTTCAAGCGAATAAAAACAATTAAAATTATTTACTGTGCTTTTGTACGCAGCCACATAGAATATTGCTCGCCTATATGGAATCCTTACTACGCTACCTATATTCATCGCATTGAGAATATTCAAAAAAAGTTTTTAAAATATATATCCAGTTCAAATCCAGAACCTACTTACCTAATTCAGTCGAAAGATGCAAAAAATTCCATATTCTACCGCTCGAAGAACGGCGTAACATTTCCGGTTTATCGCTCCTCTTTAAGATATACAATGGTTCAATCGATTGCTTAGAACTAGTAAGCAAGTTCGAGTTTAGAGTACCTACCGGTTCGCTTAGGAAATACCAACTCCTTCAGCTTCCGTTTGCTTCCACCACCTACTGTCAGAACTCGTACATCGTGCGAGCTAGCAGAGCATACAATGCAGCGTCTCGGAGTACCGACATAGATTTATTCAACACCAGTGTGAAAATTGTAAGAAAAACTCTAACATACCATTTCTTTAATAGTAATTGCTAATACTGTATTTACAATTAAGTCAAATCTTTTTCATTTTGCTCGTCCTTTGAATGTCTACCTTAATTTCAACATTATAATTATTAGTTAATCGTGAAAACTTGTAATTGGCCCTTTACTGTTACTCTATAAATAGTCTTGCACCGTCTAGCTGTAAGTTTTCCTTGAAAAAAAAAAAACTGTACTCAAAGTTTTTGCTTCACGTATTAATAAAAATCATGAAAACCAGTTCACTAAAACACATCGTACACATTTCTGCTTCATCTAAAACTATCTATAAAAAATTTCAATACAAATTTCAGTACAATAATGCGGCCGTTTTGACTTCGTGGCGTCACTAACTAGTTCACAGCAGTTCAAACCAGCTTATACCAGTTACAAAGTGTATTACTACGAATTGATGGCTTCACTAAATTTGGCGGTAAAGTGGGTCGTCTTATAATTTGAGCTAAGCTACTGTAAAGTTTTGGAGACGTTCCAAATGTACCGAATTAGAGCGAACACTTCGTTAGGAAAATTGATAAGGTGAGGAAGGTCTTTTCAATTTGGTCGGGCTAACTCAGTTTAGTTTTGATTTTGTTATTCGTTTAAATCTTTTTAAGGTGAGGATGGCGAATTTTCATTAGTCTGGTTTCTGAGTTGTGAAATAATAAGTTTCCTTTATAATGTGGTAATAAAAAATATATTGTATTTTTGGGTCATAAACAAATGAAGGTGTAAAAAAATAAAAAAATAAAACATCCAATTTTTATATAAAAAATCAGCATTTATTAAAAAAAACTCTTAAATAATCAACTTAAAAATATAATTCGAGATCAAATTCTTAATTTGCACTAATTATCACAAATTTTAATTTTTTTGTGTCCACGGAGTAGACTACAAGTCAACAGAAAAGTAATAAATTGTTCCGTGATTTTCGAAAATACAAGTAAATAAAAAAGTATTTTTATAATCTTATCAAGTTAGTAGTTTTTTATTCTTATACATTAGAAGTAAGTAAAAACAATATAAACTTCCTTAAAAAAATAATAAACTATTTTAGTCCACAGAAAAGATTTCTCTTCGGTGGACTTACAACTTAACATGATTGTCAAGAAGACTACGACTGGTCAAAAAAATAATAAACAAATAAAAGATTATCAAAGTAATAATAGACTATAGAATCTTACTAATTATACAATTTGTAAGTAACATTCATAACAATATTGATCAATATTAATAGGCTAGAAAATAGAATCGTCATCTTCGCTGCCAGAGTAGGGCTTTATAATTTCTTGTTCCGTTTGTGAAACTTTGTTTGAATTTAGAGGAAAAAAAATACGTTGTGTAGAAAAAATGTCATCGGAATCATCGGAATCCAATGAGAATCTTGTTTTATAAGGACGAGAAGGAAGATCCTGAGAAGTACCTTCTTCGGGGGTAACTAGGTCTGACCTATAGGTCAAGGTAGATGCATTTTCCGTTTCTACACTTCTGGGAGATGCATTTCTTGCATCACCTAAAATCGAGGGGCTATACGCTCGCGTAGCAATAATTGGAACCTTTATCTGACCAATTTCAAAATGTGGACAAACTTCATCAGTAGCACAAGACAAACAACTGAGCCTCCTAGCGTGTAAAATATTGGGCTCATTTCGATTCCAAGATAGTTGGTGTATCTTAAATGTTCCTTTAAAAGCTTTCATGGTATTTGTATTTACCAGTTCTTCAATGTCTTCAACATTCGGGTCTTTAATACCAAAAATCTCAATACCCTTACAATTTTGATTTAAACAGTACATGAGAGAATCATAATCGCAGACATCGTTACCCATCGCCACCGCATTGTCACACAACCTTTTAATGCAACCACCTACTCCGTCAGGAGCACCTTTCCCATGTCCTTTCTCGCTGAAATGCCATATAATATTGCATACATCACTTAATTCCTGGCTTATAAAATTTACGATTAAAAAAACATAGACTTATTTCTGTACTGCGTGGTTGGACCGTCACTCAGTATATGCAGATTTGTCAAGTTTGGACTCTTTTCTTTAATCCTTTGTAGGATTGGTTTAAGGTGGGCACATATAAGAACAGGATCATGTCGTAAATTTTCTGAGATAGAGCACATAGATGTAGTTACGAAACCACTATTCGGAGAATCTGCCATGCTGTAGTAAACACATGTGTGAAGGGATAATTGAGGCTTAGAGCCACCAAAATGAGCAGACTGAATCTCAGAACTATATTTACAATTATAATTCTCAGAGAAATCTATGTGCAATAAACCTGTAGCTGATGTAAGTTGCTGCTTAACTGTATGTATCGATCTTATTTGGTGAATCATATTTGCTAAATGTTGCATAAATGAAGGTAAGTTGGAATATAATAACTTCACTAGGGAGCCTTTCGTAGTTAAAACTACGAAAGGCTCCCTAGTGATAGATTCTTTTAGGGTTTTTTTACATTTCTTTGGCCTACCTTTTATAATAACATCTACATTTTTGGTTACCCATCTATCGTAAACAATATAATCGCTTTCATTAAAATTGTTAATTTTAATTTCATTATTTAGGCAGTTCGGGCATTTTCTCTCTAAACAATTTGGATTTAATGTATTGTTGCAACACAATACTTTCGCAGCATCGGAAGCAGATCCGTATGAGACAACTTTTGACTTATGAAGTGATCGAATTATTTCATCATTGTTTTCATGCAACGCACACAGACACGTGTTTCTAGCGGAAAATTTAGGAAACAATACCCAGAAAGGTCGATATCTTCGAAAAGTTTGGTATGAAATCTTTATCCCCGTTTTAGTGATAAATATTGTATGTAAATTTAAGAGTGTATCATTCAGTAATCGAATTTGTCGTTTGCTTTTTACCTAGTTATTGTCTCATTTTTTCCTGCAGTTAATCTACTATATTCATCTTGTATCAAAAAATCATGCACAGCTTTTCTAACATCTGTTTTTATATTTTGTTCTTCATTTGTTTTCGAATTAACCACGCGGGATGTTTTCTTTATATTTTTTTCCAATCTACGTATACGCATCATGTATTTTCTTAATTGTTTCCCTAGGTGTAATATCTTCCATTTTAATGCCTTATTTTCAGCTCTTCTCATTATTTTATTGCGTGCAGCTACTGTACGTCCAACTTCAACCCGCGAGAAAGACGAAGATGGACTTGGTGGGGGAGTGTTATCATTTACGAGTGCAATGGCAGCTTTTCGCATCTTCATTAATTCGCGTCGTTTCTTTGATTTTTCACACCACATTTTTCTTATTTGTCGTTGATGCCTAGGCGTATACTGATCTATTGTTTTGATTTCTCCTCTATTTTTCTTCTTGTGATATCTTTCTCTGTCCTTTTTGCGTATCTCCTCACGAGCTTGTTCGCTTAATTTTGCCCGAGCTCGACGCATACTTAATTTTTTTTGTTCGCGACGTCTTTTCTTTTTTTCTTCTTCGGTCAATTTTATTCTAACTCTAGGCATTTGGATTTTCTGAAACAACGACATTAAAGCATACGTATCATACCATGCTAAGCATTAAAAATACAGTTAGTGAATGCAACTTAAAATTTTAAAAAAATAAAGCAGTTAAAATATACCAAGTGCGAGTGCAGAGATAATAATAATAGGTGTAAATTATGCTTTTAACATGCCGTGCCGATAAAACCATAAGCACTCAGGATTTTACATAAAATTTATTTGCAATAAGCATGACAAATTTCGAAAAGTCACTTCTGTGGACATGTGGTCTTTTCCGTGGAAGTGTCCACAGAAAAGACCATGTCCACAGAAGTGACTGTCCACCGAAAAGATTGTCCACGGAAGGGAAAATACATTACAAAAAGTAGTTTAGCACCAGTAATTTTTATGTTAGCTCACAAACAAATGCGGTTTTGAAAATGGCGACCGAGAACAACCTATGCTCATATAATTAAATAAATTTGAATAGAATACTTACTGTAATATCGAAGACACAGAAAAGATGAATGATCTTTGACGAAAAACAAAAGTAAACACTTTTTCTGACAATATTTCTATTTTAATAAACGCACCGCAAAATCAGTTAGTATCCATTTTTAACATGAACTGACAGATCGAAATGTTGCCATTTCAAAAAATTATGTGTTTGTGCGTTCCGTTCATCGCCGATTCAATTTAATTATTTTTGTTCCACGGAAGGAGTCGTGATTCTGGTAACAGGTCGTTTATGTAATATAGTGCAAAGTAATCTTTAGTAAATATTACAAAATCTTGGAAAACAAAACTTAATTATATAATGAACTAATAAAATTGGCAATTTACTTACATTTTTAAATATTTTTATTACAAAAACAGTCATGAACTTTGAAACCCAGGCTGGTCACGGTCCACGGAAAGGTACGAAAACGTTCCTTTTTTTGTAATATTTTTCAAACTTTTAATATTATTGTAAAAAAAAATATGTACGATCGTCGTATACGCTGATGGTAAAAATATAAAAATATAAATATGTTTTGTTTAGATTGTTTTAATTGTTTTTTTAACTGCGCACACTTTTTTCTCGTGTTCTGTTTATGACCCTTTTACCCGATTGCGTATGATAATGTAAATTTTAATTCATTTTAGGAACTTATTGGTTCTCTAGTTTCATATAAAATTAATGTTAACGCACAAAGATAACATAAATGGTAAGAATTTGCTGGCGATTTTAAAAGGCTGTAACCTTATCTGCCTATTAATCAAGAACATGAAAAATCATTAACAGAAATAGATCATTCTTGAAGAAAGTTTCATTTATCAAGCGCCAAATTACGTTGTCAAGATATACGTTTCTATAGAAAAACTTAAGTTCATTATCAGTCGATAAATTAGAAAGTATCCATTGACTCCGCCACAATAGGGTCTCGTGTTGAATAGAAGGCAATCCGGGGCCCACTAAAGACGGCCCAATAAATGGGACCCCGCAAACAAGGCCCCAATAAATAGGCCCCGCAAACGAGGCCTACATTCGTACTCTATTCAGAGCTATTGGTTTTTTGAAATATTAAAAATGTTGGCTTGCAAAGGTTCTAATCATCGGCTTACAACCTAAGCTTTGTTTCATATAAATATACTTTTACTACTAATGAAACACCTAGTAGGTATATTTAAGTATACTTGGTGATTCTTTATTCCGTTTCGGGAGAAACAGGGTATAATATATGGTATATACTTTGTATTGTACACCATACAGGGTATATACTTTGACATACTTAGTATACATTTTTATTCTTTTTTCTAACTTTGTGAAAATTTGTTTACAACATTGAAATACTAATTTAAATTTAAATGATTGATTGATGAATGATTTAAATGATAATTATAATTATAGATTTAAAAAAGTATTTCAGAACAAATGTAAAAAATGTTGAATTTAAATACAATAACCCGATAGTGACATGACCTTTTTCATGGATTTTTCAACTTTAAAATACTTGTCTTTTTTAACTTTGACACAAAATGCGTCTGTATTAAATACATATAAAAACATTTAAATCATTCATCAATCAATCATTTAAATTTAAATTAGTATTTCAATGTTGTAAACAAATTTTCACAAAGTTAGAAAAAAGAATAAAAATGTATACTAAGTATGTCAAAGTATACCCTGTATGGTGTACAATACAAAGTATATACCATATATTATACCCTGTTTCTCTCGAAACGGATTAAAAAACACCAGTATAATAATTATGAAAGATTACTTCTAAAACTAATAAAAAAAATAGTAACAAATGTTTTGCGTTCTTAAGGCAAAATCGTTCCGTTCAGTCTTTAAAATGAGCAGAACAGGTAAATACGAAAACTTTTAAATTGATAGTTTTGGCGGGGATGTGAATGTGTGAACGTTATTGTTTTTGAATTTCGTCCATAAATGTGTGTTTCTGTGGTTCCTAATGTGTATTGTGTAATATTGGTATAAACCGTTAAATATTCGTTAACGTGCACAAGTGTGGGCAAGTGGTACAACTGCAAAAAGCTTGCAAATTGTGTTCCCTCCAAAACTACCTAGGAAGTTTCAGTGAAGCGTCTACCAATTTACTGACATGACTCATTGACTTCATTGACGATTTACTAGACTAGACTTGTCATGGACTAGTCATAGACTAGACTTTAAGCTTAAAGGTTAAGTAAAACGATGTTAACGAAAATTGTTTTTCTCGCTTTTTAACTTGACATTAGCAAACGTTTAATACTATACTGCCATATTTAAAAAAAAAACTTTTTAATTCTTAGAACAAAATTTAAAAAAGAGTAAAACGTTTCTACGAAATATACGGGTAAAAGCTATGAACCGTCATAGTAATATTACTAATGAATTAGGTCATTTATGACCCACATTCACGTACATTCCGAAATTAAGCCAAAACAATATTATGGCCTTGTGAATATTGGCCGAGTGCCCGTAAACTATAATATTATCATGTTAATTTCTACTGTGATGGTTACGAATGTTGTTTTTTGTGTTCTGAAAATCATTGCCTACACAAAATTAAAGCAATTACTATTAATTGTTGTTAACGGACACAGCGTCTTTAAAAAAAAGGCCAATTGCGAGTCAGATCGCGCACGAAGGGTTCCGCACAAAACGGCAGTAAATTGTTGTATGCTAGCCCCACTTAAATATTTAATTTATTTTGTTTTTAGTATTTCTTATTATAGAACAGGTTTAATCTACACTAATATTATAAAAAGGAAATATTTTTTTTTGCAATAGGCTCTAGACCGATTTTGATGAAACTTAGCACATATATAGCACACGGAGTACACCACGCGGAAGAATAAAGGCTACTCTTTATCTAGTAGTAAAGGATACTTTTTCTTTTGCGCGTACGAAGTCGTGAGACATCTATCTAAAATTTAAAATTAATGATAGTGAAATTTATGAAACAGAAAGTGCCTATGTCCGTACTTATCGTTGTGCTTGTTGGTTTATAAAAATATAATTTGTTATTTAATTTCATGCGCACCCACTTTTAATATCGTATCTTAATACACGTTTAATATCGTATACGAAAAACTCTCAGCGAAGTCTAGATAATCTAGAATGCTTGATAATATCTTCAATATAGGGGCACATGGTATATTTGTACACGTTCCATTCCAAAGATAATATCACAGTAATCACATTTAGAATCTCATCAGCGCAAGAGCTAAGGCGTTCTACCATTTCTCCGTGAAACAAAGATCGTGAGTTTTGTTTTTATACAAGTATTTCTTTGTATACAAGCTCTGATTGCTAGCTACATAGGAAAATGCGCTTTTTTGAAATTCTGCCGTTCTATCTTTTAACAATCTGATGTCGTTCGTTTGTGTAGAACTAACAGAAATGAAACCCTATTTATTTGAACGGAACCCTGAGATAAAAGTAGCCTAAGTTACTCCTTAGAACATCAGCTTTTAATATACTATAATAATTATCAATTCGTAATGCTATGATTGAAAACTGTCTATATGGATAACATTTTTCAATTTAAAATATTAATTTATTGGGAAGTTTTGCCGCTGCTTACATAACACTGAGCGACAGAGAAAAAATATCCAAATAAGGTATCTGACGCTTATCAGTAGACTGCGAAAAAGGCCTAAATTAAAATATAATATCTTTAGAAGCTTCAATACCACTTCTATCTGGTCCCGTACTGAGTACCCAAAGAATTTTTATCACAGGTACCAGACAACGGAAATATATATAAGGTCTAGGAAAATCAATTACGGATATTTCGGGCACATGATTTACTGCTTGTGTAAAGACGTTTAGGCAGAAAAATAATTGTCCTACTCGCAAAAAATATTATTTCTTTATACGGACGAGTTTGCGTTCAGCGGAGAGTCAGCCATACATGAGATGATTTTTTACTTTGATTATAAAAAATATTTTTTTGCCTAACGTTATTACACAAGCAGTGAATCATGTGCCCGAAGTATGCGTTATTGATTTTCGGAGACGTTTTATTTAATAAAATTTTTAAACTATACTGAAATAAAAGATAATGTTTTGCTCCACGAAGCAAGAAACAACATTTTAATGCTATTATTTCACAATATAAGCAATCCTACTAATATAATAAATGTTAAAGTTTGTAAGGATTACTCTTTCTCGCAAAAACTACTGAACGGATTTGTATGAAATCTGTTACAGTCGTAGTTTAGGCTCTGGAACAAAACATAGGCTGTACATAGTGTATCAAGGAGGAGCAATGAGGTTACATATTCTTTAACCCTTTAACGCCATACACATATTGCAGATTCTTATTATAGGAACATAGAAAAGGTTTTGTTTCATTGGCGGGATTCGCACTCGCGACCTTCGGCTTATGCGCCAACACGCTAACCACTAAGGCGCTGAGGAGGAGAGGTCGATTTAAAAGTGTCGTGAAAATTGTATATCCTTTCAAACAAAACATAATTATGCGACTGTCATTCATGTGAGATGTTTATTTTTTTAAACTCAACATATACTAGAAGTTTGGCAGACCGAGCTGATTATGATCTAAACAAAAAATACGGTTTACAAGGACTCGTAAGCTCGAAGCTTAAGGACGGCTTAAAAATCTCATGTGCGTCTGTGTTAATGCGACGGATTTAAACGACGTAAGGAGAACTCTGGTTGAATATAAAAGCTCAAATAAAAGTGTTTAGTAGACAAAATTACGAACAGTTTAGACCGTGTGTGTGTGTCCAAGCAGTTGATAATAGTAATAAGCAGAAACTGAGGTTAGGACGTAAGGACTATAATTTTCAATTGCCAGGACACTGTCATCATAACTTCGTATGTCTGTCTGTCTATCACGCAATCACGCTAAAACAGCTGAACCGATTTTGATAGGCACAGAGACAGTTTAGTACTTTAGTCCATGTCGAAAAACCTAGGCTACCTTTAAAACTTCGCTCTGTTATGATTTACTATGTGACTTTCGGTGCGCAAGAAGTTGTGGAGAAGATAGTTTTTACTTTATTGCGTACCAGACATCATTTAATATATTTTCTACTTCGCAACATTGATACATTCACTGATAATTATTCATCTAAAATAAAAATAATAGGGGGGAGGCACCCCACACCGATTTCGGTGACGGTGGCCGATGTCATTAAAACCAGACCAGCTATGCAGGAGTTATTTTATAGTGCCCAAGTGTGTGCGCATTACATAAGACCACTCTCTCTACCTTTACTCTCGTAATCCTGTGGGACGGATGACCGACACGACTGGCGACAGATCAGGCGCAGGTCCGACTTTTTACATGCCCATCCGACGCATGGATCATCTTTCTTGTCAGACAATCAGGTGATCAGCCTGCATTGTCCTAACCAAACTTGAAACAATAATTTTTCTGGTGTTCCATCGCGGGGATCGAACCCACGACCTCCGGAGACGAGGCTCTAGGCACACTAACAATGAAATCTGTATCTTCTTATGTAATTAATAAAGTTCAATTTTGAATAGCTATCTTAAAAATGCAGCTACTCGTCGCGTTTCGTTTCCTTTCAGTGTATAATGGCCCTAAGGCCATTGTCTTAACTACTATGATTTCCTCTGGAAGACATCTGTAACAAATCAATTAATTTTTTGGGTAACCTTTACTATGTGGGGTAGGTGTAATGATAAGAGGGAAAGAGGACACGTTTCGTACCGAAGGCCAGTGTATAAAAATCGAAACAATAAAATAAGATTGAACGAAAAATCTAGAACTAAAGTTTAATTGCTAGCATGTTTATAAGAAATTACTTGCTTCTTTTTGACTTATTTTTGAAACTATTTTTCTGCTTAAAAAATTTTTATAACTTAACAACACGATAACCACACTCGCTGTTATGAAATTATGACATAAATTGTTTTGAATCGAGCTACAATGTTTACGTGATATTAAGAATTATGTAAAATAAAATACATACTTATATTATGAATCTATTATAATTTTGATACGAAGTAGAGCTTCGTAGTTTTAATCACACATAGTAATCGTATTTTCCTACGCTGTGCTACGATACGATGGCTACGGAGAGCTACGGTTTGCTACGACGTGGTATACTTTGCTACGAAATGCTACGGTATGCCACAAAGAAGTAAAAACATTGCAATAAATATTGTTAATATACTTTTAGTTTCTTGTAAAACAATTACCCCTACACTTAAGGGTGAGAATTGGGTAATTAATTTACAAGCTCACACTTGAGCGCACATAAAACTTTTGGCTGTCACATGTCTCTGTACTCCCTTAGGGTCTTGGAACGTGCCGATCCCGACTATGAGTCCAGGGTTATAATTAGACTATAAGTTCAAGGCCATGATAATATTGTGTTACAATAAATTCATTGAATTAATATTATTAGTAGCTGCGATTTCGATTACCTACCTACAGTGAAAATCCTACTACTGTTAAAAATGTGAAAGTTTGTGTGGATGTAAGGATGAATGAATGGGTGGATACATCGATGTTTCTTACTCTTACACGCAAAAACTACTGAACGGATTTTGAAGAAATTCGGTATGGTAGTAGTTTAAGATCTGCATTAGCACAAACGCTACTTTTATCTCGAAATAGTACGGTGTTCAAGCTAGTCAAAGCTAGTCAATTAATAAATTTTATCCGGCAGATTCCAGTTTAAGATCATTTATTCCTCAAAAAAGAATATAATAATTCACTGAAATTAAGGGGGAAAACATTATTAAACTTATTTGACAGCGGCTCGGCGACATTCAACAGTCAAGTTTAAATATTTTTAAAACAATTAAATACACAAGAACTCAAAATAAATATCACTCTTCAATATTGATTATTTTTGCTTTGGGAATAGATGTACATTTTATTTCGAGGGTAAATTGAAAAGTAATTGCAAAGCATTGCTTGAAACTCATTGTGCCTATCGGTAAGACAGATCGAGCGTACCTGGAAGCGAGATTAGACTTAAAGTATGTCCAACGACAATAATGTTGTATTTGTGTACTGTGTTAGATATTTAGTACCTACATTACAGTTTAAAATGATGAATTATTCTAACAAGTTAATATTTATTGGTGTACGATACACATGGTAGGTATTTTCTTAATCTTTATTTATTTTCTTAAAATAACATAAATATTAAATAATTTTAATATTAGATTTTATTACAAAAGAAGATTTAATTACAGATTGCTGTTAATGAAACGTCTTTGGCGGCTTACAATATTTTGAAGTTAGATAAAAAATTTAAATTTGAAAGTGTGTAACGGACATTAAAATACTTAAATTTTGACGGCCTCTGTGGATCTCGCCGAGGGAACAAAAAAAATCTATGTTCATGGGTCATGATATGTTTTAAATACTTTTATAATGCAATAAACATCTTAAATAAATGTACAATAGTATTAATTTATACTCCTCGTTGTCTGGTCCCCGTAAGACAAGTTCTAGATACTTAGCACGGGGCCAGACTGACGTGGTGTGTAGCATCCATAGTGTTATTATTATTAGATACGTATTAGATATGTCCCGACATACGTTGTTTTGTCGCACCTATAAATATAGTGTTGATATTTTCCCCTCAATTTTCCCAATTTTTCTCACCGTTTAAATATCAAGACCAAAATTATCCAAATCGATCCATCCGGTCACAAGTTTAAGCGAGACATTGGAATTGCAATTCATTTTTATTATGTTATATAAGATAAGATTTTTCAATACTTCGTAATTTTCCATATCAAATCACACATTTTATAAGCTTTATGTCACGTCCCACGATAACGAGATAAAAATTCATTGTCCGTCTCCTGGTTCTAAGCTATCTCCCCACCAATTTATATATATATAATATAGATTACATCGACATTACTCGAAATATTACACAAAACATCGAAACTTGGGGCGTGGCTATACACATTTGTGTAGGAATACACAATGTTGTTGTCTTCCGAGACGGATGGAAAACATTCCCCGCGCGGGTGGAGAGGGGATGGAATGTTTCATTTCTTATCAACTGTTACAGAACTCACATGACCATTAAACATAGAAATACGGAAGAAATTATTTTACAATCCCAAATCGGTCTTCTATTCCTAACTGATAAATATTAAATGTAAAATGATAAATACAAAAATTTCGGGTCAGTTAATATGACCTAACTCGAAATCTGGGGGTCTAAATAGGCCACTTTAGATGTTTCATATATTTTTGTAGTTTTTTCATACAAAAATCGTGAAATGGTAAAATAGCAAAATAATTCATCTGATTTCATTATAATATTAGAAATCATCAATTTTGACAGTTTTCAATAGATATGCGTAAAAGGGCGCACATAATATGAGTTGAAAAAAATATATAAAACACCTAAAGTGGCCTTTTTAGACCCCTGTGTTTTCTCCTAGATTCTGCATCTGCAATCGCTAAAACTGCGCGTGCTTACATCTTTCTCATCGGAACTCATGATCTTGTCTACACAAAATGTTTTGTTTCAATCACAAACTTTTGCTAAAGCTGGAGACAGCTTGTGTATGAAAACAAATTTTTTTGTTTCATGTTTTCTGTGTAATGGTGCGAAAAACCATGAGCAGGAGTCACGCCTTAAGATGTTAAAGAATTAATAAGCATAACATTGTAACGATTTACTAACTATTGTTGGTATTTTAACGTTTATGAACGTGTTTACTGCCGGAGTTATGGGCACATAAATTGTTTTATATTATCTTTTTATGGGATGCTTTTATGCCCTGTTCATACTTTTTATGGTAGCGCTAAAAAACATACGCAAAAATAGGTTGGATAAGTATTTATGATGTAGATTATATTTAATTGAAACCAATATTATAAAGAGAAATGATTTCATTCTTTGTTTACTTGTTTGTATAGATTCGGCTCTGATTCTACTGGGACGATTTTGAGGAAATTCGGCACAGATATAGTGTAGACCACGGGACCTTCTCCGTAGTGGTTGTTTTTATTTATAAAAAGTAGTCTAAGGTTGGTTATCGTGTCGTGCTGACCGCTCGCTGGCCGTCCGCGCTGAAGTCGAAATGTTTAAAATGTCCGTGCTACGCGTTATCCGAAAACGCTTCATAGAATTGCATATATTGCAACCTGTTGGCGCTGACGATCAGCGCGCAGTCAACGCGACACTAAAACCCGCCTAAATCCTAATGTCCTTACATAGACTGCCTTTTATAAATAAAAAGTACAGTTCTCTTGTGTGAAACCGCATTTAATCAATATGATAGTCAATAATAGTTTTATTTGCGAATGTACTGTAAAAGCCGTTCAGCAGTTATAGCGTGAAAGAGTAATAAAATTTGGCACGGTAGTAGTTTAGACGCTGGATAGATAGGCTACTTTTTACCGCAGCAAAATCTACGGTTCCCGCGAGATTTATCATTGCGCAAGTGCGTTGCCGGCCTTTACTTTGCACTGACACTGAAACAAATTATATATATATATATATATATATATATTATAAAGAGGAACAGTTTGTTTGTTTGTTTGCATTGAATAGGCGCCGAAAGAGTAGACTACGATAAAACATATTATTTTATTCTACATAGTTTAACATAATTCTCGTTTACTTAAAAATATACCCAGTTCTCAGGCTTTTAATAAAAATTTCGGACTGCAAATTGTTTCCACTTTGCAACATAAATCCTGTCCCTTAACAAATTAACCCCGAAATAAAAAATCGTTTACACTTTGTTGGCAACCCTAATGACGTCACTGAACGAACGAGTGAATGACTGAACAAATAACGGTTAATGCCCTGACATTGAATGATTCTCGTTCATTAATCACCAGGGTTGTCGGATGAAGCTATCGTTCATTTTAGGCTGTGTTTATTGTTTTAATTTGAGTTTGATGTTTAATCGTTAGATGTTTTTGCTGCGTCACTTTTTATTGAAATGTTTTAAAATAAATTATTGTTTTTTATTTTTACTTTATAATGTGCATTAGTCTAATTTTATTAGTGCAATATGTTGTTCATATTATGCCTTAGACTGGTATTAAAATGTAATTTAATTCGATTTCTTACAGTTCGTTTAGTAATTATATTAGCAGTTACCTATAGAGACTATCGATAGAAGTGAAAAATAAAAATTATAAAAGAAAAAAAATAAAATTATTTCGTCTGACCGAGATTCGAACCCGAAACCAATTGGTCAACAACGGAAAATCCAAGCGCCTACATAAGTGCGTTACGCGTATCTAACATTAGTATTTGAAATTACTCATATCTTATTTGTATTACACGACGAAAGATTTTAGACGCTACATTAGCCGTAACGCTTTTTCGTTACAGAAAAATCGTAATATAGAAGTTTCACTTCAAATTTCAGTGGAATGGAATTTTTTTATCGCGACTTGTTTTAAAGTGGGTAATATTTAACCGTATTTAAAATTTTACGATGACGTTTATATTAATACACGAAGAACCACTGGGCAGCCCGTATACAACTAGAAAAGAGAATAATTTATGAAAACAATGATCATCTGTCAGTCAAGTCAAGTCCTCCTATATTCTCAACTCTTATGACGTAATAATATATAAATCTATACTTTTCGCAGACGATACTACTATATTAGTTAATAATACAAATAAAGATGACCATGAAGCTGAAATAAATAGGACAATAAAAATAACAATAAACTGGCTAAATTCTAAAAATCTGACGGTAAACGCTTGTAGCGTTGCGCACAAAGCAAAATTATTCAATTTCAAGCTCATAACAGCAAACACAATAACCTAAATATTTTTGTAGATAAGAAAGACATGGAACAAGTAAGATCCACTACATTCCTAGGCATAATGGTCGATCGTCATTGCACTTGGAAAGAGCACATTGACTCTCTCTCAAATTAGACAAAAATATTTATGTTCTAAGAAATGTAAGACAATCTGTGTCTGAGAAACCAGCAATGTTAGCATACCATGGTTATGTTGCGTCTGTCTTACGGTATGGCCTGATAATATGGGGTGATAATTCTCATGACTTTATACGCGCTTTTCGAGCGCAGAAAAAATTTATTCTTTCCACCTATGGAGTTAATGTCCTAAATAGTTATAAACCATTATTTAAGAAATATTGTTTACTTCCCTAACCGTGCCTCTTTATACTAGAAATCTGCATCTTCGTCCATAAATACTGTAATGATTTCTATTATAGGAAAACCGACACAGCTTTGGTAGCTGCTTTGAAGCTGCAGGCAGCGTAACAAAATCCTGACCCTGACCAAAGAATCAATATGTGCAGTAAAAATGCTTATTGTTTCGTTATAAAAATATATATATAACTACCAACAAAACTTAAGGACCTTACGATAAAAAAAACTGAACTGTTTAAATTGTTACTATCCAAAATGTATTACGACGTGAATGATTATTTAACTTACAATATATTCAAACACTTACTTACAATTCAAAATAATGTTATTGTGTTATTATAACTTATATATAAAATGAATACTATTGACGTATAAAAATTATGTAGATATGACGGAAAATGTCTTTTTGCTATTTTAACTAAGTAAGCATGTTTTAAATTTGCACGTCGAGATAAATCCGATAGAATATGGGTGACAATCAATATTGTACCATCTTACTGTACCATATTTTTGCAAATAAAGATTTCTATTCTATTCGCAAAAGGGTAAAATTGATTTGTATGTTTTATTGATGTTTTGATTGGAATCATTCGGTCGGAACTGCTGACTGAGCCGGTCGGCTTTATTGCTTTATCCAAATGTTACCTTCAAATTGAATTATGGATATACATAAAAAAATACTATGAGCATTATTAGAGTATTAATAACTTCAAGTTTTCATCTTATACTTTAAACGCACAATTCGCAAACGCAGTTCTGACATGTCTACCGTGTGAAGTTTATTCCGTTTCCAGAGAAACATGGTATAATATAATAGATACATGAAATAGAGTACTTTGGCATATTTTTTTTTCTTTTCTGTAACTTGGTGAACATTTGTATTACAATATTCCACTACTAATTTAATTTCATAACTTAGCAAATTTATACATTTCAAAAAGTGTTTTGAAATGTATATATTATAATAGATATTTTAAAGAACAAAATTTTTTCCAATTATGTTATTCGGTAAACAATTATCTAATTATTGTTAAATATTAAGACTAATTTTCAAAATCTATATTAATGTTTTAACAGTAAACATTTGTGTTGTTTGTTTGCATTGAATAGGCTCCAAACTCAAACTTTTTATTTCCATAATAGGATTATTAAATAATACTCGTACTTAGAGAATCGTCCTACACGATCCCTACCACCTCCGAAACTACTGGACCGATTATGATGAAATTTGGTACAGATATAGGTAAGATCACGGGGAAGGATATTATATTATAAGAAGAAGGATATAAGGCTACTTTTCATCTCGGCATAAGGTACGGTGATCGCGAGATAACCTTTTTGCGTGCACGAAGACGCGGCCAACATCTAGTCTTTTAAAATATTAATATAATGATTATAATAATAATAATAAACATTTATTCATACAATTTGGACATTAAACCACGTATGTATGTACATATGTACATAACGTTCAAAATATGTATCCAGTAAACAGGGAACACAGTAAACTTACAGGTAACTTCTTACACACTACTAAATTCTACATATTATACAAACCATACTGTGGTACAACCGTACTGTGGATCCATACTGTCAGGCGTGAGGCAGACTACTCAAGGCACCAGCGGTTATTAAAAGATAAAAATAATATCTTAAGCAACTATAAATATCGACTTTTGCAATTCTGTTGAGTGCTTGCAACAAGTGTTTGGCTGTTTTTGTGGTTTTTTTATGGATTTTCGTACTCGTTCGTGGTTTCATCTCCTTGTTTGTTTACCTACTGTGTTACTGTGTTGTTTTTGTTTGTTTTAATTTACGTAAGTAGCGTAGTTTTGTTTTATAATGGATAATGATCCACCGGATCCCGGCGGAACGCGACGAGGTTATTTTTGTGTTACCCCGCCGAACGGCCTAAGTGCCGTTCCAGATGTGGATATGGAGAATATCCCAAATAAGCGTCCCAGACACATTTATCCTACGCAAAATGGCAATAACTCGGTTTCCTCACAAAATGACCAATTATCCTACGCAAAACCGGAATTTTTGAATAAGCGTAAATATTTCGTTACTGATTCCTCACCATTTGTTGTACATGTGCCCAAAGCAGACTCTAATAATAGTATAATCCGTCCTATGGAATTTGGCCGTTTTCTCTTTAAAAATAACTTTACTTAAGTTTCCCTCGGTGGCGTAAAGCGTATAGGTAGGAACCGAGTATCTGTTGAATTTAAGAATGCAGATGACGCTAACACCTTTCTGGATTCTTCAATACTGGTTAATGCAGGTTTCGCCGCTTCCATCCCGTCATATAATGTGTCGCGGATGGGAATAGTTAGAAATGTCGCTTTAGATATTGGAATGGAGGAGTTTGCTCTTCATTGCGTAGTGCCTATTGGATATGGTGAAGTTATAAAGCACTTCGTATGTGCCGTAAGTCAACAGAAGCTAATGGAAATGTAACATGGATACCCACCCAAACAGTCGTTGTGACTTTTAATGGTCAAAAACTACCTCCTCATACTTACCATTTTTATACATCTCTTCCTGTAGAGTTATATAAACTTCCTATCATCCGGTGCTGTAGGTTTGGACACGTCAAGACAATCTGTAGGTCGGAACCTAGGTGTTGCAAGTGTTCACAACCACATGAGGGTGACAATTGTAATACTCAGGTGGCTACTTGTCTCTTTTGCTCTGGATCTCATATGGCTAACAACTCTAGTTGCCCTGAATTTATTAGACAGAAGGAAATTAAGGCTGTTATGTCGGAACAAAATATTTCATATGCAGAAGCTTCCGCTAGGTTCCCTAGTGATCGCAGGGCTTTCACTGACGTTGTAGCCACTCCTACAGCCACTTTCTCACGTTCCCGCCAATTCACTCCTTCTCCTCCTCGTACTGCCTCCTACAGAAAAACTGTTCTCACCCTTCGTCGTACAATCCCTACACCCCAATCTGGTTACAACCGTCTTTCCCATCAAACCATTGTCCAAGACCCTATTTTGGAAACACCTAATGGTGTCGCTTTCTCAAATACCAATTCCTCGTCCATTAATGATAGTTTTCCTGAACTTCTTTCCTCTCTTTTACTAAATCTAATATCCCGTTTCAGCGACTCTGGGATGGGTATATCCAACACTCTCCGTAATAACTTAACTCTGATAAACATAACAAATTCAACTTTCAATAACAATGGATCAGAAGACCATAGTTCAGTGGAACTGTCGTAGCGTTAGAAACAAAACTCATGATATTTTATATTTTGTTAGTAAATTTAAGACCCTCATTTTTGCTATTCAGGAGTCTTGGTTGAGGCCAGGGTCTCTGTCTCTGGCTTCTCCTGTCTCCGGAATGACAAAAGTGATGGTAGAGCTGGTGCAGCTATTTTAGTCTCTACTTCTGTCAATTTTAGTTTTATCCCTCTTCCTCCACACAGTGATTTTAATATTGTGGTTGTCTGAATTTTTAACATTTCTTTTCTGTCTATATACTTACCTGATCCTAACTCTGTTGTCCTTTCTCAATTTTTTTCTATTATCAACCTCATACCTCCTCCAATGATCCTTCTGGGTGACTTTAACCTACAACACACCTCTTGGGGTTCTCATCATTCTGATTCATTGTCTAATATCTTCCTTGATTTCGTAGATGACTTTAATCTGGTTATTTTAAACAACGGGAATCCGACTCGAAGAGTGACTCCACCCCAGAATCCTAAATCTGTTGTAGATTTATCCATTTGCTCCCCCTCCCTTTCTTCCCGAATTTCCTGGTCCATTCTTCCAAATTCATATGGTAGTGACCACTTTCCTATCCTTTTAACACTACAGTTTTCCTCTATTCCCACTATAATTAGAAACCCCCCTAGATTTAAATTTAAAATATCAGAAGCCAATTGGCCACAATTCGCATTGCTGGCTGAAGAAAAAATTGTTTCTTTAGCACCTGTAGATACCACCCATAATGTTTTTGTACTATACCCCCTTTTAACACAAGCGCTTCTTGATAGTGCATCTGCTACCATACCTAATCGATGCTCATATTATGCGGATCGTATCTCCTCTCCCCCTTGGTGGGATACAGAATGTACTCTGGCATGCAAAAACGCAAGGTGGCAGAGAGGACATTCTCTGCTGATATGACTCTCGAAAATTATAACAACTGTAAGAGGATAGTAGCAGAAACCAAAAGGATGCTTTCTCACAAGAAGCGCTTAGGGTGGCATAGGTTCTGTGAGGGCTTGGCACCTTTTACCTTGCTGTCTATGGTGTGGAATAGCCTGAAAAGATTTCGTGGCTCTTTTTCTTCTAATTCAAATCCTCTATCAAATGACCCTCTCCTTGGATCTATGATTTTTCCCAAAAAATAGCTCCCCCTTGGGTACCTTCTTTGAAGAGTGCCCTAATCTTCCATCATCTCCTGCTACTCCTAATAATGAATTTGAGGCTTCTTTTACTTTGGAGGAGTTCAGACTAGTCCTTGATTCTCTGACAGATTCATCTCCCGGGGTTGACGATATTCCGTACTCCTTTATTGTTAAATGTAATATTAGCACCCAAAAAGTGATACTCATTTTCTAAATTGTATTTTTCATTCTGGACATCCTCCCGAGGAGTGGAAGTGTCGGATCATCCTCCCTATCATAAAGCCTGGTAAACCTGAAAGCAACCCGTCTAGCTACCGTCCCATTGCACTCTCTTCCACCTTATCGAAGATACTTGAGCATCTTATTAAAAACAGGCTTGAGTGGTTTCTGGAAAGTAGAGGTATCCTTTCGAGAAGTCAGTTTGGGCTTCGTAAGGGTTTTAGTACCATGGATAATATGTTCACATTAGTCTCCGATATTCGAATTGCCTTCTCGAAACAAGAGGCTCTGGTGGGGGTATTTCTTGTCGTCCGCATATGACAATGTACTACTTCCAATACTCAGGCAGATTATGTAAGAGCTGAGTATACCTGAGAAGATAGTCAATTACATCTGTAACTTTATTTCATGCCGTACCATCCTTGTTTCCCATAATAATTCAGATCCCATTTACCGACGAGTGTGGAAAGGCCTGCCTCAAGGCAATGTCCTTAGCGCACTCCTTTACAGCATATATACACATAAATTGAACCTATCCGTTACCTCCTTTTGCAACATTATTCAATATGCGGACGACATAACCCTATATGTATCTTTCAGAGAGGTATTTAATGCCTCTGCTTGCCTTAATTCTGCTCTTTACTATCTTAATGAGTGGATAAATAATCACGGATTGAGCATTTCGATAGAAAAGAGTAAAACAGTGTTTTTTTCTAGACGTAGGGCTTTACCCGACATTCAAGTATCCCTTGATAATAAAAATTTGTCGATCACAGATTCAGTTAAGTTCTGGGTGTTTATCTTGATTCAAAGATGACAGGTGTTCAACACATTAGTCATATCATTAAAAAATGTGAGAAGAACATAAACATAATTCGATGCCTTTCTGGAGTCTGGTGGGGCTCACACCCCTACACACAAAAACTTATATATAATGCCTTAATTCGAAGCCACATAGATTATGGGTCCTTTATTCTTGAGCCCTGTCATAAATCTGCACTTCAAGAATTGGACAAAATCCAATCCAAGTGTCTCCGTTTAGTAATAGGCGCTATGAAGTCCACCTCCAACAATGCCCTCTAGATAGAGTGTGCAGATCCGCCTTTACATTTTCGACGTCAGCTTCTCTCTGACAGATTTTAAAGCCTTCCAACTCTCAGATCATCCTCTCATTCCAAAATTACATTTTCTTTCCCAATTAGTTTATTCTTCATCCTCCTGGTCCTGGTAAAACCCACCCTGTTTTTTTAAAAGTTTCCTTAAATTTACTAACATGCCCTGTCCAGTGTATCAAAGTAAAATGCTCCCAATATTTGAAATTCCATATGGGGCTCTAGTTAAGGTTCCATGTATTTCCCTTGATTCCGGCATTATAAAAGGTTCCCAATCAGCTAAACAACAATTTTTGGAAATAGGTAATACCAAGTATAAGAACTGGTATCATATTTATACAGACGCCTCAAAATTAAGTCAGCAAGAATTTGTTGGTCTAGCAGTTTGAATACCTAAGGTAAATGTGGTGTTAAACTCTAAATTACCTTCTCAGTCGTCTGTTTTTACTGGGGAAGCAATTTCTGTGCTCGAGGCTTTATCATTTATTGAGTCCCATCGTCTGAACAATTCAGTTATTTTTTCTGATTCTCGTAGTTGTCTTCAGGCTATACTTGCTAACCCCTTCCGCGCTAAATTTAAATTTCCTTATACCAGAACATTCAGGTCGAACTAGTTTGGGTACCAGGTCACAGTGGTATCTCAGGTAATGAGAGCGGAGATCTCTACGCAAAACAGGCCACGCACTTAGGTGGCCTTAACCAATTTAAACTTTACTGTAGTGACCTAATACCATTGGCTATAGAGCATTTCATTTCCGACTGGAATGCAAGTTGGGATATATCGGGAAATTTGAAGGGTAAATTCTACTATTCTCTTCAGAGTCAGGTGTTAGTGAAACCTTGGTTCTTCAAATATAGGAAAGCTAAAAAAATTGTCACCTCTACGGTCTGCCGCCTGCGTTTGGGTCACTGTTGTACTCCAGTCTTCCTTCACAAAATTAGGGTTAGAGATTCGTCTCTATGTGAATGTGGACTAGATGAAGGCACTCTTGAACATATTTTTTTCAGTTGTCCAAATCATCTCTCCTCACTATATGATTCACTTCCCCCTAATGTCCCTCGTCCTTCTAACTTCCAATCCCTTTTGTCCCTAGTTCATACCCCCTTTGTTGATGTTCTGTGTAATTTTATCAACAATAGTAACATTAAATTATAGTTGTGTGCGTCTTTACTAATAAACTAACATTTTGTATTTGTCTTATTGTTCCAGGTAATAAGGAGATTTATTATGTTGTAAATTGATTTTATTACGAGATTTTAACAATTTTTTCTCTTGTTCTTTCACAAAGCCCCACTTTTGCGCAAAGTCATCGTCATTGGCCACAAAGTTTTTTTTGTATCTCATCTACACTGACACTGGCTATTCCTCAAGGGAGGCCATTTTTAAAGAAGAAGAAGCAGCAATAATACATTATAAAATATAAATGTAATAAATGTTATATTTAATTCATATTGTAATTATTAAATAACGTGGTGTGGTCGTGACGTTGTGCGCAGCCGAATGCAACTCCTGTAATCACTTATCGCGACAACCTACAGTTCAGTAGGCAACGAGTACAGTATAGTAATTACAACAGGCTGTAGGGGCCTGGGGGGAGGGGGAGGAGGCAATGTGCAGACGCACGCGCCCGGCGCCGCACTGACGTGATTTCCGCGCTGCGCATTTCTTAACATGTTACTTGAACGACTAGCACCACATAATACGCATATAGAAACAATATGGGTTGTTAAACAAAACAAAATATGTATACTATTGTTATTGAAATAAATGTTAGGTGTATTTTAAAATGAACGATTACAAAGAATATTATTAATATGGGGAAGTGTTTACTACTGCAATATGTATATTGAATATATTATATTATAGATATCAATATTACAATAAAAGTTTAGGAACCTACTCACTGACATTTACATTCTAAAATAAAACTTGAGAGCTGTCAAGGGACACCCGGATGGAACGAAGTTCCATTCGATTAATTAGTGTAGGAATTGTAATATATTTTTTTTTAAGTTATAATAATATTTTTTTTTATTATTAACAAATATAATGTAATATACACTCAATCAGTAGGCTCAATTTTAGTAATAATTGAGAGAGAGAGAGAGAGAGAGAGAGAGAGAGAGAGAGAGAGAGAGAGAGAGAGAGAAACGCGCACGCCGCACGGCCCACAACTATAGCAAAAAGTGTCGTTACAACTTTTAGTCTTAATTTTTTCCGTCTCGTAAATGGAGCTCCTTTCGCAACGCGCGATAAGGAACTTCGTTCCAATAAAAAAACGCAATTGAAATAGAGAAAATACCTATAATATTAAAGCGAATTTAATTTCGAAATTTCAAAATGGTAACTTTTGAATTACGCCATATACCTAATATTGTTTTAACACCTGTTATAGTTTCAGCCGTTTATAGACCTAACGCCACATACAATAAAGACCGTATTCCTCTGAACGATTTCAAAAACGACTTTTAGCAAACATGAATTTTAAGTGTAACAAAGTCATGGCGTGACAAAATTAAACTGTGCCGCTTAAATAAGAACATTTCTGTGGAAATTATACGTAGTAATGATTTATTCTGTCATTTCTGTGATTATTTCAGCGATTAAAGTTTTTTTTAACTTTGGCGTTTTCATTCGCTGTTTAAAGAAAATTGGTATTTTATATTCATTTTCATTTTTGATTATTTTTCTATCCAAGAGGCAAAAGAAACTTAAATTATATGAATTATTATGGGCGAATTTCGACCACAGGGCGCCCTCTAGTTCATACAAATAGACCTACAAAAGTATAAATTTTAGATAATCTCGTGTACATACAGAATTCAAGGAGCGTGATGAGTAATCGATTCTCGTTCCAAATATATGTATAACATGTGACCTTAATTTTTACCAGATTATTCTTTATAATACTGTGTGGCCCATGCTGCGCGGCTGGCGCGTGACCTTCAAAGCCGGCGGAGACGTTAATTGACGTGATTTTTCTGTGATTTTTTTTTTGTTATGCATAGGTACTGTAATCAGTTGCGTAATATAATTATTGTAGCCTAATGTTGGGTTACATATTTGATTGATATAAAAATAAACCCTGTATATTAACAATGTAATCAAAAGTAAAAGCCATTCGGCATATCTTGGCACAGGGGACTTTGGCTATGTGACTATGTTAAGTGGTTTAAGCGCAGAGCATTATATTTTCATAGGCTATTGTATTAAGATTGTATTAAGACCCACTCACGTGCGATTGATCGTTACGATCGGCGATTATTTATAGACTGAGATCTCAGGTCCGACTAACTACACTTAAATTCTTACTGATAAAATGTATATGAAATTGTAGTATTAGTGTGTACAATAAATGTGTGTATAAGTTCCGCGTGAGCGCTC
The DNA here is from genome assembly GCA_963565745.1 of Phengaris arion. Classification (NCBI taxonomy): domain Eukaryota; kingdom Metazoa; phylum Arthropoda; class Insecta; order Lepidoptera; family Lycaenidae; genus Phengaris; species Phengaris arion. The sequence continues at coordinate 3,325,192 of OY751443.1, forward strand.
ACAACGGACGCGCGTGTATTACTCCGCTCATCGTGTAGTAGGTATTCGCGACCGAGCTTGTTTACGTTCACAGAGATAAGGAATAAACGATCGATAAGTGAATAGGGTATCTCCTGGTAACAGGAGACCCTTTAAAAATGTCACTGAACCCTACGTTGTCTACTAACCCAATGTATCAAACTAACACAATGTCTCAGTCACCTGCCAGTCAATCTTCAAGTTATGCAAACGTGACGTCATCCACATGTTATCCCAAAAAGGATCAAGCGATAATACTGGACTCCATTGAAGGAATTCCATTAAGAGAATACATAGTTGCCTTAGCTTCAGTAATACCATCAACAGCTATCAGATTTGTATCTCGTATTGCAAACAGTCGGATATGTCTTTACCTCGACAGTAAGAAAACAGCTGATAGTTTAATAGACAATAAAAAAAGAGTTAATGTCCAAAACCATAGCCTTGAAATTAAGCCTTTGGTAACAAGAAATAAAAGGATTGTCTTATCCAACGTGTGTCCGGTAATACCTAACTCTTTTATAGAACAAAAATTCGAAGAAATGAAAATAAAAATTATGTCTCAGATAACATTTATGAAAATTGGTGCCTCTGAACCCGGATTCTCTCATATCCTAAGTTTTAGAAGACAATTTTATATCAGCCCGGAGGATGAGGTTTCCCTACCTGAATCGATCCAATTAACATTTGAAGGAACTAATTACTGGATATATATTTCTACCGATGCATTAAAATGTTTTACCTGTAATTCAATGGGTCACATAGCAAAGAACTGCAAACAAAATGTAAAACTTCCTCATACTATAGAAACCGAGTCCCCTCCTCTCAAAGAAACCAATAATAACGAAAACATTATTAACCTAGTAGCTGTTCCGCCTACTACAATGGAATCTCCAAAACTATATTATCAAGACCACCAAAAAGGAATTAAGCGAATTCATTCGGAAACCGCAAGTGAGACATCGAATATGGAAGTTTTTAAAACTTATAGGAGAGAAGAAGATAGTGAAATTATGGACGAAACTGACGAATCAAGTAGCAATATATCGATAGAAGAAGGAAAAACTAAAATAAAGAAGAAGGTTAAAAGGAGTAATTCGAAAACAGATGAAGAAGTGTGGAAAAATATTGAAAGCTGTATAGAAGAATTGAATAAAGATAAAGACTTCCCAATAAATTTGGACCAATTCATTAGCCTACTCGATAATTCATGCGGTAAACAACATGTAAATGAATTAGTTGGTTCCTATACTGATAATATTAGAGATTTAATAAAAATGTGTAATTCACTTCATTGTAAGATGAATAAAAGTCTTAAGAATAGATGTTCAAGACTAACAAGAAAATTACATGAATCGTTACGGGAATCAGTCATCGAAAAATAGGTATAAATTATATTATATACATCTCTTATCTTTTCTTATACAACTTTTATTATTGTTATTTTTATTTACTCTATGGATATATTATAATGGAATGTGAACGGTTATTTTAGACGATTAGAAAATATTAAGTTATTGATAAGTCGCGTAACTCCAACTTGCATTTGTTTACAAGAAACTAACTTCAATCGTTGTGCTTCTCTTAAAGGTTATGATGGTTTTTTCAAAAATAGAACATCGGGCAATAGGGCTAGTGGAGGTGTAGCCATATTTATTAAACCACATACAATCGCGGACGAAATACAATTAACAACAAACATAGAAGCTGTAGCTATAAAAATTAAAGTACCTATTCCTCTTACAATATGTAATATATATCTTCCTAATAGCCAACAACTTAACCTACATGAATTAAATGATATGATTAGACAAATTCCAGTTCCATTTATTACATTAGGTGATTTTAACAGCCATCACTTCTACTGGGGTTCTCAAAAATGCGACACCAGGGGTAGGATAATAGCTCAATGGATAGATGACAATGACAACATGATTTTATTAAATAATGGACAACCTACTCATTTTGACATCAATACTGGTCGAACTAGTAATATAGATTTAGCGTTAGCTTCACAAAATATAGTATCATATTTTGATTGGAATGCTATTGATGAATTATATGACAGTGACCATTTTCCAATTTTAATTAAGTCTCAAATGTCAGATGTTGAATATTCGAAATGCCCAAAAAAATGGAAGTTTGATAAAGCTGATTGGAACAAATTTCAAGATGAGATTAATCAAAATATAAATCAAATACCGCCCTTCATTAACATGATAAATTATTCAATCAATGATATCGTTGAAAATTTTACAAAATTAATACTAGAAGCAGCTGATAAATCAATACCTAAAACATCCGGTATTATAAATAAAAAGAATCTCCCCTGGTGGAACGAAGAATGTAAAAATGCAGTAAAAGAATATAAAAAAGCATATAGACAATATAAAAAATATGTTAATAATTTTGATAATTATATATACAAAATATATTATAAGAAAAAAAGATCAAAATGCAGAAGAATTCTTAAAGAAAATAAAAGAAAATATTGGGAAAATTGGGTTTCATCAATTACCCCAAAAACGGCGGTAGGTGATATGTGGAAGAAAATACATTGCTTAGATCAAAATAATAAAAGAATTAATACAATTACACTGGAGAAAGAAAATGGAAGTTACACATCAAGTGCTACTGAAGTGTCAAACCTATTAGCACAGACCTTTTCTAGTAATTCATGTTGTGATAATTATGATAATAATTTTATTCCTTATAAAAGTAATCAGGAATCTCAATTTAGTCTTAATACATCAGATAACTTAAATCCAATTAATAGGGAGATATTTTTACACGAATTGTTAACAGTTCTAGCTAAAATTGGTAATTCCAGCCCAGGCCCAGATAATATACCTAACACTATAATAAAACACTTACCTCATAGTGGAATCCAATATTTATTACAAATTTATAATTATATCTGGACGAATCAAGTATTCCCAGATAATTGGAGAGAAGCCGTAGTTATTCCGATATTAAAGCCAGGTAAAATACAGACCTCAACCTCAAGCTATAGACCTATATCATTGACATGCAATTTGTGCAAAATATTAGAAAAAATAATAAGTAGGAGATTGAGGTGGTATCTAGAATTTAATAATTACTTATCCCCTTTCCAATACGGTTTTAGACAATATCGATCATCAAATGATCATTTAATTAACTTAGAATCAGAAATACTAGATAATTTTACAAATGACAACTATACTATTATTATAGCTTTAGACATAGAAAAAGCTTATGAAATGGTTTGGAAGCAAAGAATATTAAAACTACTTAATGATATGGATATTAAGGGAAATATTTTAGTTTTTATTATGAACTTTCTTCTAAACAGAAAAATTTAAGTTCGACTAAATAATATTTTATCTAATCCCCAAATATTGGAAAACGGTTTACCTCAAGGATCTGTAATTAGTGTTGTTTTATTCTTGATAGCAATCAACGACGTTCTTTCATGTGTTAATAGACCGGTAAAAGGTTTTCTATTTGCTGATGACCTAACTATTTCTTGTGGTGGCCGATCTCTTGAACCGACCATAAAACTTCTTCAAAATGCATTAAATAATTTACAAGAATGGGCGATGAAAACGGGATTTAAATTTTCAAAAACTAAAACGGAATTTATAATATTAAGTAAGAAAAGAAATAAAACTAGAAATATAAATTTAACATTAAATGGCTTTAAAATTAGAGAAGTGAAAAACCTGAAAATTTTAGGACTAATATTGGATAAAAAAATGACATGGATAGATCATATTAATAATTTAAAATCTGAATGTTACAAAAGACTAAATATATTAAAAGTATTATCATCTAAGAAGTGGGGTGCTGACAGAAAATGTTTATTACAAGAATATCAATCTATAGTCAGACAAAAAATCGATTATGGATGTATTATTTACGATTCTGCAAAAAAACGCACTTTAGAATCATTGGAAGTGATTCAAAATCAAGCCCTAAGACTTAGCATAGGTGCATTTAAAAATTTAAAACAAGCCCAGTTAAGAGTATTTTAGCAGAAGCAGAAGATATGCCACTTGAATTTAGAAGAAAAGAACTAGTAATCATGTTCTCAATGAAAGTATTGTCAAGACCTCAAAATCCAACCTACAACTACTACACTAAGACTTCAATATTAGATTCCCAGTACAGACTTAAACCTCAATTAGTACAGCCTTTTCGTATTAGAGCGGCTAGGTATCTGAGTGACCTAAATATTGAAGCACCACCAATCTTTAAGGAAACCATATCTCCTCTCGAACCTTGGGATAAGCATGATCTACCAATTAACCTTGAAATGACTAAATATCAGAAAGAAGAAACACCACAGTACATATATATAAATCTATTTAATGAAATTAATAATAAATACAGTAATTATAATAAAATATATACTGACGGATCAGTCATAAATGGAAGATCTGGTTGTTCGATAGTATTAAACAGTGAATTTTACAGATATAGACTTAGGGATTTTTTCTCTGTCGTGTTGTGAAGCAACAGCGATTCTCAAAGCCTTGGAAATTATTAAAAATAGTCCAAATAGCCAAAATTACATAATTTATACAGATTCAAAGTCATGCTTAACAGCAATAATAAATGATACTAACAATAACCCTGTTATAAAAGAAATAAAATTGTTAATGATAAACCTTTTAGAAAATAAGTATAAATTTGAAATAATATGGATACCAAGCCATCAAGGTATAGTCGGCAACGATAAAGCAGATTTAGAAGCTAAAAACGCAACAAACGAAAATAATATTTGCAGTTCTGTTAACTCCTCTTTGTTGGATCTAAAGAAACATGTAAAATACAAAATTAAAAATCTCTGGGATCATAATTGGAAAGAAAATAATTCATCAAAACTGTTATGGGTAAGGAAATCAATTTTTGATAAGACGCCTAGTTCGTTCGATTGTAGAAATGACCAAGTAGCGATAACCAGATTGCGTATTGGACACACTAACATAACCCATATTCATCTTATAACTAAACGAAACATAAATAAGTGCAAGTGTGGATCTGATTTATCAGTCTTACATTTACTCATAGATTGTGTGGAATTTCATTTACAAAAAAGAAAATGTAACTTACCTAATAATTTAGCACAATGTTTGAATGGAAATGGTTGTGATTGTACTTTAAAATATTTAAAACTGATTAATGTATATAAATTTATTTAAGTTTAATAATATTTGTATTGAAGGTGGTCGTTAAATGACCTAGATGTTAAAAAACGACCTTAAATAAAAAAAAAAAAAAAAAAAAAAAAATGTGTGTATACCCGAGATTTTATGCCATGGGCCAATCGTTAGGTACAGGGCGACAGGGGTATGAAAGCATATGACTTATCGCTCCTACTTTTTGTGAGTCTTCTTTCTAGTGCATGCACTTTGAATATAGACTTCTTCTACAATCTGATGCGGGAATTCGATGAGTCGCTTGACAGAACGCCTTGTCATATTTTTGTTCGCAAATATCATATGTCCTGGCCGAATTGTCATTTACACGGTTGATTTTCGCCGTGTAGTGGAAATCATGTGGAGAAAATCGAATCATGTAAATCCCCCATTACTGGTTTCTGAAATGATAGATCGTTACGATCAAGCGTAAGTGGGACCCTTAACAGAGGATGCTAATTCTATTGAGATTCTAATTAATTTTGTATTTCGAAGCTTGAGGAAGTACCAGCGGGCGACCACCTACCGTAAGCAAATAATATATTATATTACTAACGTAAAGAAGCGTCATTCCACCGATTTACACAAATGACAGCTCGCGGTTGTGTATGTGGCTGGCGTGGCTGGGCGAATGCGGAGGCGGGCGGGGCGTGAGTTTTTCCAGCCAGGGCTTTCGTTCACGGGGCTGGGCACTGGTCGTTTCGACATTTGCTCGAGCTGTCATTTGTAGAGAGTGTCGCCCCTGTGCCGTAAGTACAATAATTGATGTCACACTTTTTTGTAGAGTCGCTATCACTGGTAATACTTCTACTACTTCTTACTAAAATGTATTAATGTAGTAGTTGCCACAGCTTGATATAACAAAGGTGTTTTCATCAATCAAGAACGAAAGTTAGAGGTTCGAAGGCGATTTGATACCGCCCTAGTTCTAACCGTAAATAATAGTTTTGGTTCCTTACATCTTACTCAGTTACTTGAATAACTGTGTTAATTTTAGAGCTAATACATGTTATGGGATGAGTGATTTTATTAGATCAAAACCAATCGACGGAGGGTCTCGCGTTCGCGTCGTTAATTTTGATGAATCTGGATAACTTTTGCCGATCGCATGGTCCAGTACCGGCGACGAATCTTTCAAATGTCTGCCTTATCAGTGGTGTATAAACACGTCATTCTTTTTTTCTGCACTACGTTTTGCAACTTGATAAAGTTCGCTATAATGTACATTAAGATATGATACGAATGATATTAATATTTATGAATGCTTCACACTTCAATCTAGTGACTTGCCCCATGGTCAGAATCCGCAGAACTTGTGTTACAGGTACCAGACAGACAAAGGGAAGTATTTTTTTATTTATTTTATACTATACATAATATATTCAAGACTTTTATTAGATTAAACACATATTTAAAACAAATCCATGACCCAGGAACACAGAAAAAGTTGTATTCCCTCGGCGGGATTCGACCCGCGACGTCCGGCTTGGGTGCCAACGCGCTTAGACACTGAGCAACACAGATCGTTTTTTGTGTAGTAAATAAATTAGATTTTGAATGGCTATTTTAAAAATGCAGCGCCGCATCCTGTATCGTCGCGTTAAATTACGCTTACGCTTATGAAATTCGTAAAGTCTAGTAAAATTAAAGATTACATTACATTATATGGGAATATGGAAGTGTTCCAAGGTGATAGACTTTAATGTGCAGATTCTATCTCGAAGGTCCCATTTCAAGGGAAATGTTTATTAAAAATTGTTATCTTTACGTAGTAAGTTATATTTACTTTATATTAAGCGGATTTTATACAGTTAATTATCGCTTAAACAGTATTTATTTTTAAACCAGCTTTTGCCCGCGTCGAAAAGTACACACTCAAACACACAATCACTCGTGAATATAGTACCTATTAGTAGGAACACTGTACTTTTTGGGGAGAAGCTTATGTCTTAACTAGCTTTATCCCGCGGCTCCGCCCGCGTAAATATAGTATCGGGTATCCAACGGGAAAATTTTACTTTTCCGAGATAAAAAGTCGCGTATGTTTTAATCCAGTACCTAAGCTACTACCATACCAAATTTCATCGAAATCCATTCAGTAGTTTTTGCGTGAAAGAGTAACAAACATCCATCCATTCTCACAAACTTTCACATTTATAATATAAGAAGGATACATAGCCTAAAATACTATAATACCATATTTCAATACAATCGGTCCAGTACCTAGTTTTTGCGTGAAAGAGTCACAAACATCCATCCATCCTCACAAACTTTTATATTTATAATAGTAAGTAGGTACTTACTATTAAGTAGGTACTTACTATTATAAATATAAAAGTTTGTGAGGATGGATGGATGTTTGTGACTCTTTCACGCAAAAACTAGGTACTGGACCGATTGTATTGAAATATGGTATTATAGTATTTTAGGCTATGTATCCTTATGTATCCTAGTTTAGATATGCTTAAGTAGAAATAAGGTAGTTCACCAATTTATTTGAAAATGTGTCCCTTACTTTTTCGTATAAAATACTAAAATCAAAAAATATATATTTAAACGTGCTATAGATTTATATAGTTCCTAATGGGTATATTATATATAAAATTGAAAATAATATAAATATTTTTCTTAACTTATCATTTCGACATATACTACTTTATGCAAAAATGTTCGAATCAACCAAGAAACCAAAGAGTAAACACATTTGTATTGCGAATTCCAAAGTCAGTTCTGCTAAGTCGTAGTTCTCAAACTTTGAAGGAAAAACTCCCCTTTTCAAAGTTTGAGTATTATTATTTATTATGTTCCGAGTAACCGTATATTTTTCTTCAGAGTCGAGTTATAAATCGCTCAAGTTTTATATTTACAACACTTTAAAGCATTAAAAGTTTTGCACGCTGACATACTACGGTCTCACAGAAAACCCGGTGCAAAATATCGCTTGCATTGTTTTTGTCGATTAAGCGGGGGGGGGGGAGGGGGTTTTCATTTTAACCGAACACCAGCCGAAAAAACAGAACCGGTAACGGTAGATGTTACCGGTAACCGGTAGATGTTTCCAGATACTTTCTATGTCCAAACCGGGAACCGTACATTTTGCCTTGATAAAAACTAGCCACAGATATAGAGTAGACCACGGGGGAGGACACGTCCTCTACTCTATGTCTGTGCAAAAGTTAATCAAATTATTCTAGTAGTTTCGGAGCATATTCAATGCAATCAAACAAACAAATTTGACCTCTTTTTAATCCTTACTCCTTACTAATCCTACAACTATAGATGACGGGAGGATGGATGGATGTATGATTTTTACTCCTTTGCGCAAAAACCTCAAAAGATTTGGATGAAATTTGGTTTGGTAGTATACCTACTACTACTACTACTGGGCTTAGGCTCTGGATTAAAACATAGGCTACTTTTTATCCCGAAAAAGAACCGTGTTCGCGTGGGATACTTTATTTATACGAGCGGAGCCGCGGGAAAATGCTTGTATTATTATAAATGTTAATGTGAGTTTGTTTGTTTCTTACGCTTTTACATGAAAAGTACTTAACCGATTATCATGAAATTAGGCACAAACATAGAATGGACCACGAGAAATGGCATATGCTACTTTTAATTACTGGAAAATATACGGTTCCTGTGGGATACTGTTAAAATTAATTAATTATTTTTATTAAATTATTTTATTTTTATTTTATTTAAATTTACAATTATTTTATTATGTGTTTTAAGCACCGTGAAATTTTAGTAGGTTATTATTTATTATTAAAAAATAATGTTGTACAAAATACAGATTATTTTAGTGGGACCTTCCACCTGCCTCAGACACCTACTCTAAATTTCCTAGTAGCTCCTGGGCTAAAAGGTAAGCGATTGTGATGAACACTCGCAATTCATCTATACTGCTATACTTATACTAGCTTTTTCCCGCGGCCTCGCCCGTGTAAATACAGTAATAATAATAATAATAAAACATTTATTTGTTAATTTTAATTTTAATAAAATTGTAAATAAATTATTATGTGGATTGTTTATTTTTATTATTTATTTATTTATTTATTATAGGCAATAAAATAATAACCATAAATAAATAATAATAAATAATAAATATATAATTTAAATTAAAAAATAATAATAATAAACAATAAATAATAACCTACTAAAATTTCACGGTGCCTCAAACACATTTTTTAATCTTTTTTACAATTTACTTTTACACTGGAATGGCGATGTCAAAGCACCGACTAAATGGCATTGCTTTTTGTTCCCTAGCTCCTTAAACATTAAACTACAACATATCAAAATTTCGAATTGCCTGAATTGTCTCAAACATATTTTTTGGGAAAAAAAAATCACTTGTCGAACATTTTTTTTTTTTTTTTGTTCCCGCAGGGTCTCACCATCAAAGGTCTCTCTCGGAGCAAACATCATGCAATCTCGTATTGGGGTACAAGGAGAAGTATAGGACAAGGTTGCTGCTTACCTCAAACACCTGCTCTATATTTCCTTGTAGCTCTTGATAACATATTCATAAATAGTTACTTCATAATCTATCTCTAATAAATCTTGGGCTGGTTGTATATATATGGATCTTCAACTATTCGGGACATCCGTCCGCTCGTTGGTCATAAAATAACTCGCTTCAAATCTTAAAACAGCTACATAAACCAAATTATGCTATTGTATAGTTAATATTAGCTTCAAGTCTTATATAACCGAGTTAAAATTAAGAAGTTGGAAGCTGAGGAATAACTTTTGTGGAATTATTCCCTGGGAGCTGCATAATCGCTGTAAAATTAAACAACTTTAAATAGATTTTCACGCTGCAGATATTTGTGTTTCTGATTTAAATGAAGCAATAAACATTTTTTATAGCCAGGGAGCTTGTAGCGATTTAGCTATATGATTTCATCGTTGAAAGAACATTCTAATTAGGTCTTAGTGTAAACATTTATATAGTCAAATAAAAGCTGTCAGAAGTTAGGATAATTATATAATACATGTTAAGAAAGCGTAACACATGGGGGGAGGGATTGAAAATTTCGAAATTTTGCGTGACGTAATACGTGGAGAATTAATTAGCGTACCTTACGAGAATTGGTTTTCTGGTCACATTCAACGTGTTCTACATCCAATTCTTATGATGTACCAAAAAATAATACTTAGTCGATATAAAACGAATACTTTTTAAATTGAACTTTACGACTATTACATTCTCTAAGATAGCGTCGAAACAACTCATTACCCAAACAAACTGAACTAGTTATAACTAGATTTTACCGCCTCGCTAGACATTTCTAGATTCTGAAATTAGTTTTAGATAGATAGGATTAGATGTATACTTCTAAACTTCTCGTAAGTACACATAACACAAGTTATTATATGTTAACTATAAAGTTTATTTTGTTTCATAATGGAAAAGATTTTGTGCTGTCATTCTTTTGGATCAAGATTAAGGGTGGCCCTAAATACCAATTCGGCTAAGCTACAAGAGACCAAAGCTGCTAGCCCCAACTTTAGAGTATTCGACTTTCACCCCTCGGCGTGAGTAGGCCTAGCAGGAACATTTGACAGCGGCGATATCGAACGAGAATTGTATGAAAATCTGTCAAAATCATGACAGCGCCCGTACAAATTTCATTCGATAACGTTAAGTTTACGCCGCTGTCAAATGCTCCTGCTAGGCCCCTAGTTGAAGACATTGCAGTGGCGCTTGCCATTGTTTCGAATTGTCATTTTTGAAGGTGACTAAAGCCGCATACGATTTTAGTCTCCCGCGATACGTGTCGAGGCCAGGGCGTCAAGAGACTCATCGGGGGCGAAAATCGACCCAAGTAGGTAAATCTACCTTGAGTCTCCCACGGTATGAATCCCTTTCATGTTATATTTATTACTAGCGTTTCCCGCGGCTCCGCTCGTATATATATATAGTATTGGGTAACCCACGGGAATACTGTACGTTTTCGGTATAAAAAGTAGCCTATATTTTAATCTAGAACCTAAGCTACTACTATACCATTTATCGAAATCCGTTCAGTAGTTTTTGCATGAAAGAGTAAAAAACATTCATCCATCCAAACATCCATCCTCACAAACTTTCACATTTATAATAGTATTAGGATACTTTACAAATACTTTACTTATAACATTGCTACAAAGATAGCTACTTCCCTTGATAAAATGTGAGTAGATTTTAAAACAGAAATATACAGTTAGAACCAAGTATGTTCAAGTAAAACTTAAACGTTTTTACAAAGTTCGCCGGTCGGAGTTCCCGCCAGCTTAGTAGTACTGTTTCTCTTTTGACTTTATTGTGGTAATTTTATGACCTTTGTTAATGAAACAGTTAAAAGACGATGCTGATTTTCTATGCAAGTTTGTGCCTTTTTAATAATTCGGCCCTAACTTAACTTTATGAAGCGTTGGAAAAAAAAGTTAAGGACCACGTAAATTGCGGACTATTACTGCCTCTTAGCAGAATGACAAAGATAACGTGTGATAAGAGATATTGGACGTAACTAAACTTTACAAATGTTACAGATAGTCCTTGCTATCTGGGCGGCGCTTCTCGTAATTATTATCGGTTTAATCTCGTTTGGATATACCGCCTTTTGACGCGTACCTATGCTAATAAGTCAGTGAGTTGGGTCAAACCGAGATTATATCGAAAATAGTAAAGAAAATTAGGATTATGTGTGATGTGTGCGAATTATTGTCACTACTTGCCGTGAAGAAGTTAACTACAATAATTCCTAGTGGCAAACAATGGTAACTAATTCGATGCCATACAAACGGTAGTTAACTTCTTCACGGCGAGTACTGACTAAAACTCGCACACAGCACACTGTAAGCACTATGCACAAGAGGACATCATTAGAGGACAAGATTAATCTTGTCCTCTACCGATCCATAAATCATAATTCTGTTACTTTTTCTAGCCTTCTAATATAGGTACTTACATGTTCCAACAAATATATTATAGTGAACATAATTATGTACCACCATCATCATAAAATAAAGATTAAGCCCGGGGATGACAAAAATTAATGTGTATTTGATGACACGTTAAAAGCATTGCTTTTAGTGGCGCGGCGCTTTCTTCATTCATTACGTATTGTGGAGCCGCAAATGGCCACATGATTATGGAAATTGTGTATGTTAAATATTTGTTTGTTTGAATAGAATAGGCTCCGAATCCAGTGGGCCTATTTTGATGAAATTTGGCTCAGATATAGAGTAGACCACGGGGAAGGACATGCCTATGCAATTATTTTTGTCGCCGAAAAAGTCCAAGTCGCGGAGAGCATCTAGTAATAATATAAATATTTTTTCTGATGGTTTGAAATCATATAAAAAAATATATTATGTGAATAATATAGTTTGGTTTTTGTGAACGTTACTTTATACGTTACTTTTCAGTGATATGATTTATTATTGTTTACTCTCTTCAAACCGATAGTAGGTAATGTCATTTTAGCTTATAAATTAAAACAGTTTAACTCTTTCTTACAATCACAGCATACGGACATAACCACATAATCTAAAATCATCTCTCCGGCCGACAAAATAAACAGCGCTCAAAAAAAACTCCTGCGGTAATACAATAGAGCTGAAAATCGAACACACGAGCGTCGAGTTTCTAAATCACTGCCATTTGTTGCCGTGTGTTCGATTTTCTACTCTACTTTATTAGCGCAGAGTTTTATTTTTGGCGTTGTTTTTATTTCAGCCGGACAGATTCCGTATGATGTAGTCCGAGCCTTAATAGTCATGAATATCGCTTAAAAAATTAATGATGAAACTTACATTCCCTTGTAAATATACGCGTCAGCGCTCCAAACAAAATGGTAGCAATTAAAATTCATACAAATCCGATGGCACGGTCCATTGTTCGTGTCTGTTGACATGGATATTAAGGCAGTAATGCCTCGCCTCGGCATCAAACAATGCCTTAAGTGCAAGCTCGTGCGAAATTGCAGGGCGCAAGGCATGAGAGTTTGGGAGATCGTCTGCGTCTGTACGATGAAGTGTATTTATTTAAAAGTTCGTTCGCTTGATCTTGTGTCAAAGACAATTATGGATATTTCGGACATATCTACTGCTTATGTTAAGACGTTTAGGCGCAAAAATAATTTAAAATTTAGAAAAAAATATGCAAAAGATCTTGCAACAAATTTCTTGGAAATAAATAAAAAAATACATTACGCTCTCTAAGACACTGAGGTCATTAACCTCACAACAGATGATTTAAATAGGAAGCAAAGAATTTGCGTGCATGGTATCAATACATCAGCTGGGTGAGGTAAATTACCTTTTATATTCTAGGGACAGGGCATGTCGAGGCTAAAAACCTCCTTACTTTTAGTGCGCCATTGGGGCACCCGAGGTTTACATTTGTCAGTTTCTTCCGCTGTAAAGACTGTAAATTTACAACAAACGAGTAAAAAAGATGGACAAGAAGGTAAAAGAAGAACAATATTGTTGTAATTAAAGTACAAAAGGTATTTTAAAATTATTGTGTTTAATTAACTAACCCTGTTATAAAGAGAACCTATGGAAGAGATTAAGAAGAGAAATATTTTTCGCATGGCTCGTCAATTCTTATCGCTTGTAGCACACAAAACAAAACATTTCATACAAACTGCTCTGGATTTATATTCAGCTGAAAATAAAACATGGCCAGCTCAGAAACGGCTGTAGTTAATACCAGCATAGTATATTTTACTATAACAGTCAATACTGAACATGGTTTCGTTTAGTTCTTGCAAGTGCCGAACTGTACTATTACAATTACGACCCAGTCCCGATAATATGTTAAAACTTCAAAATGGTAATTTTCATAAACATCAATCAATCCAACGTGAAAACCGTTTTGCCATATTTCATTAGAAAAATTGATCTTCAAAAATTCGTAGAATCGCACGATATCAATGTTCGTTCATTTCATCCTGGTGACCTCCACTGCAGGACATAGGCCTCCCCCATAGATTTCCAGTGCGACCTCCTCTTTAGAGTAATATTGTTCTGTGGACCGGTCGCTCGCGGCCTGTATCCGCTGTCTCCCTGCAACTTTTCTAATGTCTTCTGACCACCTCCACCAGTCGTGCTCATCAGGAGCACGACTGGTGGAGGGTCGTGACCACCATCTTCCATGGCCTTTATCCTTATGATTACTCCACTTTTCCCTGTCCCCGGCCACTCGAAGTGCATCCTGTACTGTGCTATTGAGTGTTGTACGGATCTGATCGGACCAACACATCGGGTTTCGACCACGGAGTCTTTTGCCTTCCAACTTGCCAGTGACAATTATCTTTTCTAGATTATCTCCGTTTTTCCTGGCAATATGTCCGAAATATTTAAGAGCTCTCTGAAGGCAGATGGTCGAGAGCCTGATTTCGATGTTGAGTCTTGTAATTATGGATGCGTTAGTCTGGAATGTCGTCCACGGGACGCGGAGCATTTTTCTCCACCACCACATTTCAAGGCATCGATACTTTTGCGATCCGCGGACTTCAAGGTCCATGTCTCCGTCATCATCAATGTAATATTGCCTAAATACAATAAAATATAAGCGACCCACATGTGGCGAGAGGACATCGGCTAGGCCCCCTCGGAAATGTCTCATCATCGCATTATCGTGAGAACGACTAACATCCTCCTCCAGCTGACACTTGTACTAAAACCCCCCATCTATACAAATAAATGAAATTGAAATGTCTGTTTGTAATTTTAAATTAAATGCTTTTCACTTCTATCCATAATTTTTAAATATGTGGCGAATTATTTTTCGGAAGAATTGTCGCTGCTTACTTCATATCTCAATAGAGACAAAACATGCAAATAAGCTATATAGTACTTAACAGTAGATTGCGCAATAGGGCCGTCTATTCTTAGTTAATAATAATATCTATTGGACGCTTCACACCACGTCAATCTGGCCCCGTGCTAAGTATCCGAAGAACTTGTGTTACAGGTACCAGGAAACGGGAAGTATATTTAATACTTTTATACGATACATATATTTAAGTATTTAATTATATTATACACATATTTAATACACATCCATGACCCAGGAACACAGAAAAACTATTTTTGTTCCTTCGGCGGGATTCGAACCCGGGACGGCTTGAGCATCAACGCGCTGAACCACTGTGTCACAGTGGTCGTCTTTCTTCACAAGCCTTAGTAAAAAAATAGGCGTTTTCTAACAAACATAAACAAATGATTTTAACTGCATATTAAATATGCTGCAATAAAAAAACTTTATTTAAAAATGTATAATCTGTCTGTCTGTTCCAGCTAATCTCTGAAACGGCTGGACCGATTTTCGCGGGAATTTCGCTGGCAGATAGCTGATATTAAAAGCTATAAAGTTGGCTACTTCATCTAAGGGTTCCGTTTCCGTTGGTTCTACGGAAACGGAGTTGAGGGCACCAGCTAGTGCAAAATATAACAGGGGCAAAATACGTACGGTGAATTTGGCTGCGACGGGCGGCGGCGAACTCAGAAGCTGGGTAACCGAGATTTTCTCGAAGCTCTAGTAGAATAAAAAAATAGTTTCACAAAAATATTTTACCGGGGTTCGAGCCCACCACATTCCGAATTTCCGAACAACGCAAAAATTAACCAAACCGACAATCGGACTGACATTAAAGAGCCGAAATTATTGATATATTGTTGCACGATGAAAGAAGAAAACATATATAACTTATTAACGCGCAGTTTCCCAGGGGTAAAACCTAGCTAGACCGATTTTTCCCCCCAAACTTATATATTATATTATTAATTATTAGCATATTAATTTATTTGTAAATACTTGCAGCCGTTGCCGAGATTACGATTATATATTATTACAAGATTGTCTCGTTTAAAGTACAAGAATAAAGTCACAAGCTGCCCTTGTCATACCACCCGAGACAGTGACGGTCCGTTATTTAGGGGGCGCTTGACTTTAAGTAGCGCTGAGAATGCGTTGAACTTTGCAAATCAATATTTCTAACCCAAAACTAAACAGTCTTTACCTTACTAACGTTACCTGTTTCCCCCCTGACATTAAAAGTCTGAGGCTCAGGAACACCCTCCCCCTCCCCCCTTCCTTCCCAGGTCGGTTGTGTCGGTGGTCGGCAAAAGCGGCGCGTGCGGGAGTGGACCCATACACGCTTCCTGGTCCGCGGACCAGGACCCCACGCGTCGCCGGAGTCGACCGCAGGTCTAAGCCACCCACGGCCCTCGCCACCATCACCCTCAGTCGACACCTCGGGTTTCCCCTGCGTTCTACCGTGGGGGGTCTTCCCTCAAAACTGACAAAATGCGTCCAGTATTTGTACTGGGTGCGTCATTCCACCCCATGTAGAGGGGCTCTAGCCCCTGATCTTGGTTCCCCGCCTAAGGCCCCCTTCAAGGGCCCGGCGTAAGAAGACATAGTAGTTAACGGTACCTGAAAAAATACACCTTACTACATACTACATACTTTAAACGAGACAATCTTGTATATATATATAATCGGAATATCGGAAACGGCTCCAAGTATTACTATGTAATTTAACATCTCTCTATCGACTCTATTAAGTCAGTCTGATTAGCAGCTTGGTATGCGTATGTATAATTATTCTTTGTTCGGAAATATGGGATATTCGGAAATATAAAATAATATATAATAATAATATAAATATATATTCGAATCCAGGTCAGATAAATAGTTTTGTGATTCTTTTTATTTTTTTAATTTACTAGAACTCCGAGCTTTGGTTACCCAGGTAGGTACTAACTATGAATGTGAATTTAAGTTTTTTTGCTTGTTACGCCTTCACGTAAAAACTACTTAACCGATCATCATAAAAGGCACAGATATAGAGGGAATAGGGCCATAGGCTACTATTTAATGCGGGAAAATAAACGGTTCCCATGGGAGCCGAATAAAAAGCTAGCTAATTATAATAATAATTAAGAAAGAATTAAAAAAGATCAAAAACACCTGCTAGGTAAGATAAAACTAGTAATTAAGAATTAAGATACAGAAAAGAACTAAGAAAACAAAGTAAGTTTTCTTTTAAATGTCTGTCATTAACAGCTAATCTCGTAAAGCTGAAGTAAAGGACTATTATCTTAATAACAGCACTAAGAAGTCTTCGTCATAATAATTCAATATAGAGACGGACAGACAGACGGGATAAATGAACAAAGAAACCACGAAGAAATCACATAAATGCGCTACATTCATCTAATATTTAATTAAAGACATAATAATAATAATAATAATAGCTCCCCACACCGATTTCGGTGACGGTGGCCTGTTTCATTGAAACCAGGCCAGCTACGCAGGAGTTATGTTATAGTGCCCAAGTGTGTGCGCAGTACACAAGAGCACTCTCTCCTCCTTTTACTCTCGTAAACCAGTGGGACGGATAACCGACACGACTGGCGAGAGATTAGGCGCAGGTCCGACTTTTTACATGCCCATCCGACGCATGGATCATCTTTCTTGTCAGACAATCAGGTGATCAGCCTGAATTGTCCTAACCAAACTTGGAAACAACATTTTTTTTTTTTTTTTTTCCAATGCGGGAATCGAACCCTCGACCTCCGAGTCGAGAGCCAAGCTCTAACCACTAGACCACGGAGGCTGTTTCAAAGACATAAAGTTCCAGTAAAACCATGTTACTAATGGCCCTCGGTAATCTTAATTTTTGCAAGTGACAGACGATATATGGAAAACGAGGATTGCTGAAAGACATTGTGGTCGTGGACCGTGGGTATTGTACTTATTTTGTCTAGGGACCTATTTTATAATATCTTTATATTAGTGTAGAATAGCTTATTCGGAACTTTTGTCATGCAAGTATGTAAGTAAGCAAACATGCAAGTAGGCTATCTGATACTTATTAGTAGATTTTGAAACAGCAGGGCTACAAAATTGTCTCCTTCCTTCACCATTTGCATTTCGATTATCGACTATAGCGCACGCGAAATAGAGTCGACTTTTCCGCAAAACGCGACTGTATAGGAAAACAATCATGTTTTGCGGAAAAGTTCAAGTTGTCCCATCGGCGGGATTCGAACCCGCGACCTTCGTCTTAAGCGCCAACGCGCTAACCACTGAGTCGCAGAGGTCGTCAGATTTTGGCCTTTTATCATAGACAATAATATTAAAATATAGTTACAGACATAACATAACAGCGCTAACCAGAAGAAATGGCTATGAAAAAGACACCCGGAATCTAAGTATCTAATCTATGTATTTAGTACTCAAAGTATCTCTTTTAAACGGTTCATAAATGTTGCAGCGTTTTTCTTTTCTGTCATAATCTTCCGTAATTCTATGCAAATTTTTGTGGAAGGGTTAACCGGTTTATTAATACAGAGGGAAGAGGAAGCCTCAGAGGGGCAAGTTTTATTAATTAAGAGGGAAAGAGGTAACCTCGTAGGAGACAATTAATCATATCGCGGTGGGTTGTCTTAGCGCTCATTATATACCGAGCTATATGGATATTAGGCGATACTTGATGTATATGGAAGAGCACACGGTGAATGGTGGTGGTAGTTAGGTACCAATGTATGTACTAAATATTAATTTTTTTCTACTAATGACTTTCTTTGTTAAGCTAAACGTGCACATCTCAAATAGTACTAGATAATATTAAAAAACTACTAGTTTTAAACAGATGATAGAAGCAAGGCAAATAAAACATGTAACAAACATTTTGTACAATGTTGCATTAAAGAAAATAACTATAAATTTGGAGAAATTGCCATGAAAATCGTAGGAAAATGAAAAATTAAACCTCCCTATGCCTGACAGTATAGACAGACAGACAGTTAGATAATTATCGAGTCACTTACCGATATTCAATTTAACATCCAAAGATCAAAAACCGACCAAGTGCGAGTCAAACTCGCGCACGGTTCAACTATTAGTTCTATTATCGAGCACACAAGGCAAAGATTAGGTCGACGCGCGCTTTCACCTGCTAAGCTGTACTATATCGGATCACTATATGGTTGGAATTAGCTTGACTGCATCTGATAATGTAATTGATAGTAATTGTAAAATAAAACTAAAACTAAAATAAAATAATATAAAATAAAAACATGAAAAAAATGTCACTGAACAGTTAAAATTGATAAATTGGTTCGATCCGATATGAAAAAATGTATAAAACGTTTACTGATATATTATATGATAAGAGTAAAATTCAGAAAATATCAAAAACGAAAAGAGTTACTCAGCCGTGGGTAGATATATAACTGCGGAAAAAAACTAGAGCACAGAGATTTTCTTTTTAGAAAATTTGGAAGTCTTCGCCTAATAACATGAATAATAGATTAATATAATATACTAGATATAGAAATAAAGTTAGTAAATTAATTGATATTGCCCTAAAAATAATTACAGACACAAAGAGATAGAAAATTGTAATAAAGACTTTAGGAAAATTTGGTGTAACATAAATAAATGGATTGCAATTCTAAAACGAGCTTTGATGATATTATTATTAAATATTTAGGGCAGACTAATACAATGAATAATATATGTAACAAATTCTCAGAAACGTTTACAACATAAATGAAGAATATAAAACATAACTGTAATAGCTAATTTTTAGATAGATGTTCTTACGTAGTGCCGAGTGATACGTCTTTTTAATTTAAGGAAGTAAGAGCATGTAATATCTAAGGTGCAGCACGGGTTTCAGCGAGGCGCAGCACCGACACCGCGCTCGCAGAGTTCACCGATTACATCAACAATAGCCTGAACCAAGGTAACTCTGTAACCGCATTATTCATTGACTATAAAAAGGCTTTTGATACTCTAGACCATGGAGTGTTATTGCGTGCAATGGATGAATGTGGTGTCAGAGGCCCCGTGAATAGCTGGTTTAAATCCTACCTCGAGAAAGGTCATCAGCATAATTCAATGGGCACACGACAATGGCATAATAATCAACCACAGTAAAACTAAAGCTATGTGTATTACTTCACCTTACAGTAAAAATAATAAGCTAAATAATAACATAAATATATACATAAATACATACTTACGAGTGCCTCCATAATACTTAAAATAACAGCAAATGTACAAACATAGAAATAATAAATAATTATAGATATTTCTAGGCTTGATAGTAGATGAAAAGCTCAGTTGAAATGGAACATATGAATCAAGTGTGTAATAGATTACAGCCAGTACTGGGTAAATTCTTTCATCTTAGTAAGTTTGTTAATAAAAAAGTGCTGTATGTAATACATTACACACTTGCAAACTCACTCATTAGCTACGACATAAGCAGTTATAGCCTTACCTTCAAAACACAACTAGACAGTATAAAACAATTGCAAGTGAGACTCATTAAATATCTGGTAAATGATAAAGTAAAAGTGAAATATAAATATAACTACAACGACTTATTTAAAGTATATGAGAGATACTGGTAGTCCAGTGCATGCAAAAGTTGATTACACTATAGCGCTAGAGCAGTATAGTATAAATAAATATAAATAAAATATAGAGCATAATTATAATACAAGAAAAGTAACACAAGGTAAATATGTAATGTCAAATATTAAAAATTATTATGGTAAGAGAACTAGACGATATTTGACACCATTAATCTACAATAAAATAGATTTCTTAAGAAATAAAAATTAAAAATTAAACTTGTCAATTTAAAGAAAAGGCTGAAAAGTTATTTATTGGAAAATACTAGTATTTATTAGAAAATAATAGTACTATTATACTAGTATTATAATAAACCGCAATAAAAAAGTAAAGAAGGAAAATAAGTTTAAGTATAAGAGAGTTATAAATTATGTCAGTACAAAATGATTTAAATATTTTATTTTGTTTGATGAAAATTGTTTAAAATAAAATTGATATTATTTTGTTTAGAAATAGCTTTCTCCCGCGGCTCCGTCCGCGTAAATATAGTATCCCACGGGAATACTGTAATTATTCGGGATAAAAAGTAGCTTATATATATTTGGTATGATACTAGTTTATGCTGTGAATTTTTTAATTAGATTTTTAATAAGAAAAACTACTGTCATACCAAATTTAATCGAAATCCGTTCAGTAGTTTTTGCGTGAAAGAGTAACAAACATCCATCCATCCTCACAAACTTTCACTGTCTAGCTACTGTCTAGCTATAATATTATAATAATATCTATGAACTTTTTCACACCACGTCGATCTGGTCCTGTGGTAAGTTCTTGTGTTACGGGTACCAGACGACGTAAATAAATTTAATGCTATTACACTATACATATATATAAGATTTTTATTATATTAAATACATATTTATTGCATATCCATGACTCAGGAACACGGGACCTTTTTGTTCCTTCGGCGGGATTTGATCCCGCGACCGCCGGCTTAATCGCCGACGCGCTAACCACTAAGCCACAGAGGTCGTCAAAATCATCAGCTATGAGGGTTCATACAGCCTGGCGACAGGTATAAGGACAGCGAAGTCTTATTAATAGGGTCCCGTTTTTACCTTTCGAACAAGGAACGCTATGAACAAATAAAAATATCTATCTCTTCTAATACATAAATTATTAAATTCTCGTGTCTTAGTGTTCGGGAACACACTCCTCCGAAACGGCTTGACCGATTCTTATGAATTTCTTTTTGCATGTTCGGTAGGTCTGAGAATCGGTAGTAATCTATTTTCTCAACCCCTAAATGATAAAGACCCATGCCTAATTTTTTTTTCGTTACTTTTTTATCTTATACCTTTGAACGAGCAATTCTTGTATATTTATTTATGTTTCTCTGATCTCGGAAACGGCTCTAACGATTTCGCTGAAATTTGGTACATGGGGGTTTTCGGGGGTAAACAATCTATCTAGATTAGTCTTATGTTTGGGAAAACGCGTGTTTTCGAGTTTACATGCGTTTTCTGTCCACGCAGAATATGGTCGCTAATTTCGTCTTGCCGGCCACTGTCCGTCTGGTCCAGCGGGTTAAGACGCGGACGGCAAGAAACGAGTATTACGGGTTCGAACTCGCTCGGTGACTTACTTTTTTTTTTTATATGTTCAAGTTTATATATATTTTTTAATATTTATTGTTTTTAGACAAGTTTAAAAAATGTAGTTAATGTTTGAGATAACAATAAATATTTCTCATAAATATGTCTAACATTTACCTATACTGATTACGTGAATGAACGCGCCTTAACTCACAAAAGAATATTATTGTTACAGAATGGGCAGACATTGTACAATATGCACTCGCCCTAACTTTCATTTCTCTCACACTATTTCTGAAATGTCGCCCAACAATCACCATGAAATATTATAATTTTCCATTCCAGCAGACGTTCTGAATAAATCTCACGGAAAGTGCCATTTTTAGGAGCGTCTCAAATGTATTCGTGTTTAGTAATAGCTGCATCTTAGTTAAAAGTAGCTGGTGCCCGCCATTTTGTTTGCGTGGAATTGTTAATGGAAACGGAACCCAATTTTTTAAACGGAACCCCTAAGATAAAAGTAGTCTGAGTTACTCCTTCTAACATTAGGTATCTGCCAGTGAAAATCCGGTCAAAATCGGTCCGGCCGTTTCAGAGATTAGCCGGAACAAAGAGACAGACAGACCGACAGACCAAACTTTTTTAAAAATTGAATTTTTGGTGTTAGCGGTTAATTTGAAATTGCAAAGACACTTTAATTATTTTATATATGTATGAAGTATGTATGTATAATATGGATAGATGAGAAAGCGAAATGTTATTCAGACTTTAATCCATAAATCCGCAATAGTATACTCATTTGTGTATTCGATAGTTAATTAAAAAGTAATGGAGTAAAATTAAAAAGAAATATTTTTACCTAATCGTGGCGTTTTCCTACATAGCGTTATTCTACTATAATATTAACGACCAATCAATGAATAGTCCTCTTAAATATGAGGAAGTTCTCTCGATAAAATAATTATTTTCATAGGTTCAGCGATGTGTTTACGAAGTCTATTGAAAACGCTCCATACAAAAATCGTACCTAAAAGCGATGCCACGATTAGGTAAAAGTGATTGAAATATAAGGCTCCAAAAACATATATTTTGTAAACTAGCTTTTGGTCCGCGACTCCGTCCGCATTTAAGCAGTATGCCACAGAAACACTACTTTTTGGTAATAAAATGTAGCCTTTGTTTTAATCCAGAGCCTAAACTACTACAATAACAAATTTCATCAAAATCCGCTCAGTAGATTTTGCGTGAAAGAGTAACGATCATCAATCATACATCCATCCATCCATCCTCACAAACTTTCACATTTATATTAGTAGTATAGGATATCTTCCAAAATATGCGCGTTGTAATGAAATTTTTTGTATATTATGTAAGTAAGATGGTGTAGGTTTTCTTACCTAATTACTAAACTACACATAAAATATTGTTATTTTTTACGTTTATCAAGTGATATTTCTGAGTATAATATAAATAATATAAGTAAATATTTTACATGAAGTCGCCTTTTTTTTACGGGCAATTAGTCCACCACACTTACCCACCACTGCAACTCCTGTATAGCCAGGATCGACAGTGGTAACCAACCGCAAAAACCCTTTGATATGATCTCAGGGGTGCCCGGGGGACATGCTAAATCTGTCTTGGAACCCGCAACGAAATTAATCAGAAGATCGTAGGAGGAGTCGGAAGTATTCCAGTTTCCCTTTCCAAGCAAAGCGGGAGACAGCAAAAATTGTGATGACAAAAAGTCAGAATTAAAGGGGAAGCACCACGGGAATAACATGTTTTTTTTTTCTTTTTTTTTATGACTACAAGACAGAATGTAATTAAATGTTTTAATTAATAATATGACAATTAATTACAATGCATTTATAATGACAAAAAAGTGTTGCATTGTTTCCAATAGTACTTATGACAAAAACGTTTGAAAGCTCGGAAGTTCTTCGCGCAGCCCACGAGATCTTCATAGTACACAACCCTAGAAACACAATGGACGCTGTTCAACATTTCGATTCTTTCGTCATACGTGAAGTCGCCTCTTCTATAGTGTGTAACAAACCTTAACTACAAATAATGTGCACCTACCCTTAAACACTGGCTATGACAGCCATTTCTTGCAATACCTCACATAAATTAAGACTAGTAAACAGTTTACTTATTCTGATAGTTTGGCTTATTTCTAATACACGACACGCTCATTACAAATCTAGACTTTATCACTTTGTATTAAGGTCGAGTCTCATTTGTTTTCAGGGGAATGACTAATTCTAGTTTCTATCTGGTGCAAAAGACGTTTCATTAATCTTTCTATTGGAGTTATTGGGGTTGGCATGACGACGATCGATTGAACAATTTGTATCCACATCTCGGGGTGGAATGGGGGAATTGTGCTGTAATGAACATGAGTTGATAGCTATAACGACTGTGTTAGGGTCAGTTCACACCGCGACGGTACGGTACGGTACGGTAACGCTTCATTTGACATCAGTCATACACTGCACGTGCGCAGTGCAACTCGACATTGGAACTCTTACAATGAAACGTGTAACTCCTTGTGTAATGAAAAAAAGAAAGGATTGTGTGGTTTTATGAAACCACGGTAAAAGTGAAAAGTTTTTTTCACATTATAGACATTTAACTAAAAATTTTCGGAATAATATTCCATTAAGGGTATAAAAATCGCTTCATCAATCTTAATTTTATAGCACTGGCACAAATGAGTACTAGTCTATACACTACACGGTCAGCTGATGCGAACTATAGGCGCCGCCATATTGGCCTCGGCTGCTCTGACGAGCGCCTTTCACTTTATCCCTACTCCGCGGCCGACCGTCACGCGACATGCAACACACAGACGAAAAAGTTTCACTTTAAAAATTCAAATTTGAATATATTCTATCTTAAAATGCAGCGTTATGTCACGTATCGTTTCGTTTCAGAGTGAGTGTGCATATAAAATTTATTATCACTTGTCCCAGGCATTATAGTTTTTATAGAGTGATAACTTCGCTTGGAGACCACTGTATAATTCTTTCAATCACGAACGGAGTTGAATTAGTGTACCAAGTAATTGAAATCCTGCCACTATTATAAAGAGGGATTGTGATGGACGGATGAATGTTTTGTTACTCTTTTACGCAAAAACTTCAGATTTGGATGAAATTGAATATGGTAAAAATTTAAGCTCTGATTAACACATAAGCTACTTTTTTTATTTTTTTTTTATTTTATTAGTGACAACAAACAGTGTTCACAGTAAATCTTAAAAACTAGTAGTTTACATAATATAACATTTTATTTATAGTTACACCAACACCGTTATCCACAGACTAAAACCAGTACGTAACTCGAAATTTGTGTACGAGTGTATGTGCTTATGTATGTGTATTTGTGAAAGTGTGTGTGGCTTGAGTAGCACCCTAGCCCTACGACCTTTTCTAGAAACAAATGAAGTTTAATGAAGTTGCCAAATTCTAAATTGTCATGAAAATATTATATACAAGTAAGATTTCTGCACTTAACAAAATCAGAAACACCAAATCGTTAAACACGTACTCGTAACTCAGCACGAACTTTCTCTAGTCTCCCCAATATAATAAACCTTTCGCGTTCATAAATAAAATTTTACTATCGAAAATAATTCCACCACTCAGGAATATTGGCGCGTAATGTAGGAATCAGCAGGTATTGGTTTATCCTATGAGGGTAATCATATTTTTATGTCCGACCTATATGAGCGGACACGTGTACAAAGCTGATATGTAGTAATGTTTTCCTTGTCGAGGAAAATGTTATAATTTAAAAACATATATTTTTTCTTTTTTGGAGTTTACTCCTTAAGAATCGATTTTCATATAAGGCCCCCGGTATGAAAAAAATATGAGGTGTTAAACTACTGAACGAATGACCTCGTTATGTTTTCGTGCGCAACCTATTCTGCGCACCTGTCACTTTTTTTCACATGGCGCGAATTTTTGAACTCAAATCGATCGCTAAAGTTTTTGTTCCTTCTGAGGGACGTGTTTTACTTTTTAGAGTAAACTCCAGTCGTGCGTCGGAGCTGACACACACTTTTTTTTTAATTGTCTCGAAGCGTGTCACTTTTCGGTAAAGTAGTTACGGCTTAGGGTCAGTTTACACTGAAACGAAATGATACGCGAAGCTGTATTTTTGAGATAGCTATTTTTTTTAATTGTTCTTTATTAATTACACAAGAAGATACACGCGTCGTTGTAAGAATTCGAATGTCATGTTGTACCGCGCGCATGTGCAGTGTATGACTGATGTCATATGAAACATGTATCTTTTTGCGCAGTAAAGAAAGTTGAATTTTGAATAGCTATCTTGTAAATTCAGCGGCGCTTCGAATCACGTATCGTCGTGGTGCACACTGACCATTAAATATATTTATTAAATTAAAAAAGAAACGTAATAGAAGTGAAACCTTCAATTGTCAAAGATATTTGCGCGTGTTTCATGTTTAATTATTATTGTTGATTTTCGTTTCAAATACTCACTTCTCAAATTGTAAACATTAATTATGGAACGGGCAACATCTTATTAAAATAAATATGTATGGAGTGTACGGCCGATACTGATAATCACAACCACGATTTTGTTGCTGTAGGTTAAATTGCCGGACGTGAGTAACCGGGCAAGACAATTAATAAGGAACAATGTATGTACACTCCACCGATAACATAACGCAAATCCACCATTTGACGCTTCTTGTATCAACGTCCGCCTTTTCCTCCCGCTAGATGTCAGTGTTGCGTCAGAGTAGATGACAGTTGACGCTGATATGAATATATTTACATTAAACAGTGAAAAAAATAAAGCGTCAACTGTAGAGTGAATTCTAAAACAGCGAACGCGCTGTCATATATTTTAATTAGATCTTGTCTGCGGCTCCGCCCTCGCAAATACAATATCCTACGGGAAAACTGTACTTTTTGGGGATAAAAAGTTGTATTTTCTTCCCCGCGGTCTACAAATCTGTGCCGAATTTCATCAAAATCGTCCCGAGTGGATTCGGAGCCTATGCAATGCAATTAAACAAACAAATAATGATATTTCCTCTATATAATCCTTACTTAATTAAAAATAGGTATGGTAGTAGTTTAGGCTCTATTTCTTTTTTTAGTTGTTCGGGGAAAAATTTTACTTGTTCGGTATAAAGAGTAGCCTATGTTTCAATCCAAAGCCCAAACTACTACTATACCAAATTTCATCAAATTCCGTTCAGTAGTTCTTGCGTGAAAGACTAACAAACATCTATTCACTTTTATAATAGTAAGTAGGAAGAATAAATAAATAAATAAATAAATTTACACATAGGCTACTTTGTATCGCAGCAAAACATACGGTTCCCGCGGGATTTCTTTTTGCGTGTACGAAGTTGCGATCAACGCCTAATTATGAAATAAACTTCATTACTTTCATAAGTTAAAAACATTTTTCAAACGAACTTTTCGTCGTGGTATGAAGTTCGTATATACCAGCCAAACGCAAGTCAGATGCGCACGATAGGTTCCGTACTAAACGGCAAAATAATCATATTAGTATTTTTATTTTTAGTTTATTCCGTTTTAATTGTTGATGTAGCGACAACATACAGACGCCTGTAAAAAATTTCAACTGTCTTGCTATCACGGTTCATAAATTATCAGGTGACAGACGGACATACAGCCGAGTCCAAGCATCAGTTCACACCAAGACGCCACAAATTTTAATATAGCGATTAAAAATTTAACTTTATTCATAGCACAATAAAATTTGTTTTATCAAAAGAGTTTAAATTTTGACCTGCACCGCGCTGCGCAGCGCGAATAGATCTTCAGAATGCTGCGCCGCGTCGCGTGTCGGTGTGAGCTGACCCCCTGAATAGCGTCCCGTTTTTAGGGTTCCGTCATACTCACGGAACCCTCAAAGTTTCGCTCTGACCGTCCGTCGGTCTGTCTGTCCGCTCTTCTAGCTTCTGTAATTATGTATATAGTCAGTATGAGACATATTATTCCCAGGATATAGGTGATGGCACTGGTATGCTGATGCAATCCGCTCCAACCATGAAACGTTAGCACCACCGCTAGCGCTTTGATTACAGTTGCTTCTTACGACTGCTGCTTACCCATTTTGTGTCACAAAATAAGTCTTCACAATCTCGAGGAAACGTCCACCGCGGTTATTAAAACTCAGTAATATATAAGCACGACGCGATGTAACAATGTTTAAAATCACTATTCCATATAAGGCGATCAGAATGCAACGCGAACCCGATCGCTCACTGGCAGGTCGCATGTAAGGATCGGCGGTTGAGAGAGAAATTAAAGATGTGACTGGTTCACTGGTCAGCTTTATTATGCTCCGAATACATGAGTGATTACAAATTATATACTAAGACAAACTGAATATGAATTACTACACTACAATTAATATAGATGAATTAAATTTGATATAGTTATGTAATGTGTATAGACCTCGGTTTTGGCATTATAAAATAATAATAATTTTATATTATATGGGTGGTGATGAAAAATATTTTTCTCATTCTATCCCACCTCATTATGTATGAAACCTTGCCTTTATTTTAAATAGGCCTTTTAAAATAAAGGCAAAGTTTCATACATGGCTTTTTTACAAAGTCAACCATTTTCGAGTGATCGGCCACCAAAATGATTTATAAGCTGATCCCCCATGGCGTTTCTAAACTATGAGACGTAGAAACTTGCAATTTGCTTAATATGCTGATAGATCACTCGGACAGTAACTTTTGAAGTAATTTGAAATAAATCCTATTACGCGGTTATAGCTACGGACCCCTACTTAGACATGTCCTGACATGCTCTTGGTTAGGTTATTATCGACCGAACTTAATTTCATTATGCGAAGTTCATTCGCATAATGATCACCATCCATCCACCATTCATCACGGTATGATACTCAGTTTCCGAATTTGTTACGTCCTAAATACATAAATAAATCAATAAATAATAAAAAATAAAATATATATGTACATAAATACAATAAATTTCGTCACATCGAAACGGGACAGTAAATTGTCCCGTTTCGATGTGACGCTATAAGCAATTTCGCTGCGAGTTCGAATTTTTTTAACCAAATACAAAAATAGTGTATTTGTTTTCATAGGGAGTGTAGTTATGCTGGCGTTTGAGGTTTCAAGGCAGGTATAAGAAGCCCGCTATGTACAATAAATTTGATATTTCCTATTCAAAGTTTCAAAACATCAGGTTAGCCCAGGCCTACTCCAAGAGGAAAAAAAACTTACTTATATAGACTGATATACGCTGTGTTTAAATTAAATTTTATTTCAACGGCTTTTTGCCACGTTATATGGTATGTTATGTCAAAATTCTAATGTAACGCGTGTTGTGACGCGATGCGACCTTGAAACTTCACTCTTAACGACGCTAAAAAAATTAACTTCAAAATTGTTTCGTTTACCCCAGAGAGAAATAAAGTATGCCTCTCTTGCCCCATCTGATTTTATATGAAGAAGATCATGGTGAGATAAAGTAAATTGGTCGCCATTAACACGGATCAATGTTACATCTAAACGACTATTACACTATTCGAGTGTTACTACTCACCATAGAGTTAGTAAATAAACAGAAGGCAACGGAGCTAAATATTTTACGATCTGACAGCATTGGATATAAGTTTGAATGATCCAGTATGAGTGAAATCAATTTGAACTAATATTAATTTCTAAACCTAGTTTAGTTACTGAATACTAACTCCGATATTTTAATTTATTGTCTGGTATATATTTAATTAAAATGCGTTGGCTTTTGAGTGAGATTTCGCTTCTTTTAATTATTTTTCAACGTATAAACTTTTACTTTTAAACGACTTCCCAAAGACGTTGGTTAAACGTTAAATATGGAATGTATATTTTTTAAAGAGTCGTATTTTTAAAACAACTTCGCCGCGGGTAGGTACTTAAATTACTATTTAAAGTATGATCAATTAGCTTATGGCCATCGGCAATTGTCGTTCTCATAGAGGATGTATGAAAAACTACAATTTCCGAAAGACATTAGAAACGTGGTTCAGTAGAACACACCTAGCGCTATCCTCTAGGTAGTTCGAGCTGTGATATTAGTTGCTCTAAGTTAGACCACTATAAATGGTCCTCTTTGATGAAGATACTATGTCGTATCTAACACACTTAACTCTATACCTATTCGGAGACAGTCGTTTCACGGACGAGCCGCCTAATAGACCAGTTTGTCCGCAGATTGCTTGTCCCAGTTTAACATGGTCCGTTCTGTTGCAGGTACTGCATTATGGCTGGCGAAAACTCGTGAGCACAAAAATGTATAATGACAAGCACTAACAGCCTATGGACACTTGTGATAACAGAGGAGTTACAAGTGGGTTGCGGCCTTGAATTGGTTCTCCGGTACCCTCATTCAGCGGAAGAAGGCTTGCGTTATTTCACGCTGAGTTTCTGTGTTTCTGAGTTCGGCAGTGCTATCTCTTTGGTCAAGCCAGTCCGTTCGTGCCGAAGCGTAGCCGTCTCATATTACTTTAAAAAATCTAGTTTATCCATCTCAGTTCTAGGGAAACATGAATGTAAAAGCATACATGCTTTTACGTTCCGCTCTATAGGAAATGAAATTACTTCTAACTCTCCTCCGCTAAATTAATCGAAGTGGGTCCCATAACTGAGACTTCCGCTGCGACACAATAAATTTAGTAATAAATAACAATAATAGAGGTTAGGTATAGTTCGTATCGGAAATCGATGAAGTTAATACGTTCAACTACACACCGGCATATTTAGCGGAACATAAAATAAAGGTTTGATATCAGTATCATATAAGGTTGCTGGCTGGTTTATACATCATTTAATTTAAAAAAAAAAATTTCAAATTAAGAAAACATCTGAACATCACATTTTATGCAATTGTTTTAATTTTATTTAAATACACCTTATCTGGAGCGAACTTCGAGTATTTCTTCCTTCTGAGTTTGATTTAAAATTTCATTGAAATACTGTTTTTTGTTAGTTTTTTTTGATTCGCGTATCTTTTTGGAGTTGAGGACAGAATTATGCCTGACTTAGCCCCAACGGAGATTGCCAGGGCACTCGAAATGCGAAGAAATGGTCAAACCTACAGAGTGATATCCAGAGATCTTCGTCGACCAGTTTCAACGATCCATCGCAGTATCCAACGGTTCAGGGAGACCGGTACTTATGTGAGAAGAGCAGGACAAGGCAGAAACAGACGCACTTCGAGTAGGGATGATCGTTTCATTCGGCTTCGTGTACGTAGGAACCCCCGTTTGACGGCCGTCCAAGCCCGACATGAGATAGAAGCAGTGCGGGGTGTAACCGTAAGTGAGTGTACGGTACGAAGAAGGTTCGAAAAAGCTGGTTTGGGTTCATTTGTGCCCGCCAAGGCTCCAAGGCTCGAGGTAAATCATCGTAGAAACAGGTTAACTTTTGCTCAGGAACATCGACTTTGGAACGCGGACCAATGGAGTAAGGTATTGTTTAGTGATGAGTGCAGAATTCTCTTAAATCAAATTGACAGCAGGCAAAGAATATACAGACGCAAAGGAGAACAAAATTTGTCTGAACATTCAGACAAATTATGAAACTACAGTTGCATATGGTGGTGGATCAATAATGGTTTGGGCGGGCATTTGTTTGGGGCTCGCACAAACTTGGTAGTGATTGACAGAGGGAGTCTGACTGCAGACCTATATCAGAGAAGTTTTAGAAGAAAATGTTGTACCGTTTGCCCCATATATCGGTGACGATTTTGTTTTTATGCAGGATAATGCTCGGCCGCATACCGCTCGGGTAACTCCAGCTTATCTTAATGATGATGATGTTATGGAGTGGCTGGCGAGGTCACCGGATATGAACCCAATAGAGCGTTTGGGACTTGCTGAAAAGAAAAATTAAGTCCAGAATTCCAGCTCCTGCCAACGTGGGTGAACTGCGAATCGCCGTAGTTGAGGAATGGCGGAGACAATCCCAGGAGACTATCGATAACATCATTCTCAGTATGCCTAGACGGGTAGAAACCTTAATAAGAGCACGTGGAGGAAATACGCGATATTAATCACCATTTTTTAAATTTAATTAATTGTTATTTTAATATTAATTTTCACTTTTCCCGGTTACATGAAAAGTTCAAAAATGTACCATTTTTCACAAATAGCCTTTACTCGCAAAATCTGTTCTTAATGTGATCTCATTTTAAGTAAAACAAATGAAACTTTAAATAACAAAAGAGTGTAGTAAGTAGATTTTAAAATAAAACCATATTTTTTTACTTATGGACCTTTTTTTTTGTGTTCCGCTAAATATACCGGTGTGTTTAGTTAAATTGTTTTGAAACCTTCCATGGATTGGACAAGGGTCTGATTTTAAACAATAAGTTAAAATTTAAAAAATCCTTATCCTTACTAGTCACTACATATACAACACATAGTCGCTTTTTCTGTCGGTTTCCCTATGTATGTATCTTTAAAACTACGCAACGCAAATTTGATGCGGGTCTTTTAATATAGTGTGATGCAAGAGGAAGGTTTATATGTATATATCATGCATAGAAAGAAAGAGAAATATAGAGAAATAGCAGAGAAACACTGATAATTTTAGCGCTTTCTAACGTGATATAAATAAACACATTTTTTGCGCTTACATTGCAACGCGCTGGCTGAACCCTACCAGATAGATCAAAATAATGTACTACAGTATTTTACGAAAAAGGTGTACAAAAAATTTCGCGATGGTATATAATATCTATCTCTTAGGGATAACCCACAATAACCATTTTTTATCCTTTACTTTTTACGAGAAATAATGGCATATTTACGAAGCGATTTTAAGCAATACAGCATTAATCCTTATCCAATTAAATATCTTAAATATATTGTGCATTTAATATGGATTAATATGGCCCTTTACAGAATATAATGTAAATGATTATTTTCGAAGAAATTACCGATTTGAAATGCAGGGACATAGCGATTGGACCGGCCGGGGCGGCCGGTGGGGTACACAGTATGATCCTTATCAAATTAAATACGTTGCTCACTTTAAGCAATTTATACATATTATAACAGCCCTTTAAACCATACAGTTTGAATTAATATTCAGAAAATATTGCAAAATTTATATTCAAGCACGAAAAATATATATCAAGCGGTGTCGCACGTCGCGTCGAGGTGATAAAATCTCGTTTTCACCCATTGGGTACGAAATCCTAAAAAAACATTTTCAATATTGTATACAGAAGTATATTGCAGTGAGTAGAGTTATTTGCTGAAGAAGTTTTTCTCCAAGAACCCTGAATTCCACGCGAGCGAACCCGCGGGCAAAAGATAGTAATATTATACATGTGAATTGAGTTTTTTCGTTTGGTTGTTTCGCTTTCACGTAAAAATTAACTTAATCGATCATCATGAAATTTGGCACAGATATAAAGTAGACCACAGGGAAACACATAGACTAGTTTTCATCGCGGGAAGATATACGGTTCCCGTGGGATACTGTATTTATGCAGGCGAAGCCGCGGGAAAAAGATTGTACCTAAATATTATAATAGTTTAATTTTATATGTAAGTACCAAATCAATTTAAGTATGCCAAATTTTTCAAGATAATTTGTAGCCGATCCGGATTGAAAAAAAAAATATGTAAAAATTGTAACATAGGTACTAATACAATAATACGTAGTTTTTATACCAGCCTATATATACCAGTATATTCACTTAATTTACTGAACAGTCTACAATATTGTTATTTCTTCATTCTACTGCTGTAAAAAGCAAATAAAAAACCAGCCAAGTGCGAGTCGGACGAAAATCTGTATAAAAATGTGGCAAAAAAATCACGTTTGTTGTACGGGAGCCCTATTTAAATATTGATTTTATTCTGTTTCTAGTATTTGTTAGCGGCAATAGAAATACATAGTCATTGAAAATTCCAACTGTCCAGCTGTCATCGTTCCCGAGATACAGCCTGGTGACAGACAGACGAACTGACAGCGGAGTCTTAGTAATAGGGACCAAATTTCTCCCCTAAATAACCTAACCAAGAGCACGTCAGGACACGTTCCCCCTGTTTGTATGGAGAGCCACCCCTAAAATGTAAAATAATTATTATTTTATGACGCCAAAACGGAGATATATCACAGTCTTTATCTGTACCAAATTTCATCAATTTATATTCATAATAGGCTACTTGACTCATATTTAATTTCATACACTGAAGGAGTATTTCCTTTAGTACTTGGCTTAGGAAAACGAATTTTAACGATATCATAAATTAAAAACTTAAGATTGTTAAATAAAGTTGATTAAAAATATGTATTTTTGTTTTTTAATTTCTACTAATGAAAACACCTCGAAGTAACTTCCGGCAAGGATGTGATGACACAAACACACTAAACACATATGTAGTAGTGAAACGGCATCTTAAAAAGTTATTAACGTGAAAACGTCAAACGAAACGTAACACCGCCATTTTACTACTACGGACTATAGCACAGATTACAAATAGTACTAGTATGACGTCACAGCACAGATAATCTATCAACCAACATGGCGAATAGTGTTTACGGCGATTTTTAAAAAGTGTATCTTAAAAATATTTTTTGTGGGTTATTAGTTTTGTTAATGAAACAATTATGAAGCGTTTATGACATAAATAAAAACATGGTCAAGTAGCCTATTACAGAAGCTAGAAGCGCGAACAGACAGAAACAAAAAAACGAAATTCAGAGCTCAGAAAACCAAACGGATTATAACCTGCCCCTTTACAGAGTTAAGTAAAACATATTCATGCATTATTAATAAAGTTCAACAACTCTCGGGATCTACAATTTTAGTTTTAACTTTTTCGCAATGCGGCCGACGAAACAATGGCGGCTGAAGGAGCTTGTTAGACGCTTAGTGCGAGGTTTATTCAAAAAATATTCCGTAAAACCAACGTATAACACATCAGTTGAAAAGCCTATTGACGATGCTACTCTAATTAATGATCTAGGTACGTATGTCGTACAAGACTTGCGCAGACGAGCTACCAACTACGCAGCCACCAGAATTCTAGCCCGTGTAACCCTAAAATTTTATTTATTATCAATTAATTTAATTTTTGACGTGATCACGTCTTATAAATCGATGGAGCCGGCTGCACGCACGAAAAAACATGACTCATGCGTTACCTGTTACCCGTTATCGTTACCAAGTACCAGCGTTAGCTCGCATTGCCTTTACCTCATTATTATTATTATTGTTGTTGTTGTTCTTGTTGTTGTTATTGTTGTTGTTGTTGTTGTTGTTGTTGTTGTTGACGTTGTCGCGTTCAACTATCGTCAGTAAACCTACTTTACAGAAAACCGGTATGTTTTTTTTGATTTCAATTAATACTACGTAAGTATTACTTTAATTTGGCGTTCAATATACAATACCAAAAGCTTATTGTTTCTCCAGACAATCAGCTATTGAAAGTATAAGAATATTCAAATTGCAAACAAATAACAAAAAACGTAGCCTACAATAGATTATATTTAAAAAGTATAAATGTCACTTGTCCTGGTCTAACTTTTCTGTGTTGTCTGTGACCTATTCTCTGTACGTACTGTAATGGAGTTTACCGCGAATAAAAACGCAAGCAATATTAGTATTTTTACTGATTCACAACCTATATATACCTTTTGGGGATCGCAATCCTCAGCGGTTTTAGTCAATAAAATGAAACATATTGTTATCTGCTGTTAAGATCTCTTAGGGTCAGTTCACACCGAAACGATAATTGATTTTTTAAGATAGCGATTCAAAATTGAACTTTATTGACTTCACATAGCACGGCGTGTAAAATGAAACGAGTATCCTCTTGTGAACTATGTAAATTTCAATTTCGAATCACTATTTTAAAAATTCTGCTCGTATCATCTCGTTTCGGTGTGAACTGATCCTTAGCCTCAAGATGACGCACACTGTAATATTGTCTTTTTTGGGTTTCGTAATACATAAGGAAGCCTTATAGTTTCGCTCTGTCTATCTGTCTGTCTGAATGCCTGTCTGTCTGTCTGTCTGTCTGTCTGTTCGCGCTTCTGGCTACTGTAATTATGAATATAAATGGATGAAATTCGGTATAATAATAGACTGTGTAGTGATCTTGGTTTTCAGATCATAAAATAATAATATTTTTATATTTTAGGGGTGGCTCTCCATACATGTGTAGTGAGGATGAAACATTTTTTCATTCTACCCCATCGTGTAAGGGTATCGTTGAATAGGCATTTTTAAATAAAGACAAGGTTACATAACTTTTTTACAAAGTAACCCATTTTCGAGTAATCGGCCTCCAGAGTGGTTTATAAGTTGGTCGCCCCCTGGCATTTCCAAACTATGAAATTTAGAAACTTGCAATTTTCCATTCTAATAAATCATGCTAAAAACTCTATAGGAAAATTATTTTGAAAGATATCGGAAAGTAACTTTGAAGTCATTTGAAAAATATATATATTACCTGTCCTGACATGCTCTTGGTTAGGTTTTATTATAACTGATCGTCTCGTCGCTGCTAATTCAGTAACGGGGGCCGGTCGTGGCCGTCGGTGGCTCGTCTGCGCTAGTTAAAAGTATATAATTTTACATACACAAAAAATATTTATTTAATAGTAAGTATATAAAATTAGTTACTTTGGTAAATATATATTCTATTCCTCTATTCAAGTTTGGTATTATTTTGAGTAAGATACTTACAAATTGTTGTTTTTTTTTTAATAAGTATGTTACAATTTAACCTTGGATACATCGAAACTCATTGTATGTATATTTAAGTAAGCAAACTAAAAGCTACGTCAGGCAATAATAGCTTCATCAAAGTTTATTATCTAACAAAGGAGCTATCATGTTTATAAGATAATATTTTGATTAAATTTCTTAATTGACGGCTCCATGGGATTCATTAGGCGTCTTTGAAAGTTAACTTTTATGTTTATGTTACTTTTATTAGATCACAAAATAATAATAACTGTCTGTTTTTATCATCGTGATATCTTTTTCCACAACGGTGACGTTATTAAAGCGATTGTCACGTAGGTACGACCCGACGCGATCAATTG
This sequence comes from Phengaris arion, assembly GCA_963565745.1. NCBI lineage: Eukaryota > Metazoa > Arthropoda > Insecta > Lepidoptera > Lycaenidae > Phengaris > Phengaris arion. The sequence goes on from OY751443.1 coordinate 3,362,482, forward strand.
AATGTTCTGGTAGGTTTTGAAATTATAGGCAACTGTAAATGTAGGTACCGATTTGTACGAAAAAACGCGCAGTTCCATGAAATTCCGTAACATCTTCATCTTTATATATAAAATGGATTGCAATTGCAATGTCTCGCTAAAACTCGAGAACGTATGGGCAGATTTAGCTAATTTAGGTCTGGAAATAATTGACGAATTTGAGAAAAGGCTTAAAAGGTGAGAGATATTGAAATTATTGGGGGGAAATACTAAAAATGACGATTAAGATAGAACAACGTATGTCGGGACAGCTAGTAGTAAATAAATACTAACGTCAAATACCACCCTACCAAAAACTTTACAAAACCCTGCGAAATTATAAGCGTTCCTTGTACTGCAGAACCATAAAAATGAATTGCAATTCATTTGTCTCGCTAAATTGGAGAACGGCTGGACCGATTTGGCTAATTTTGGTTTTAAAAAATAATTTCACAAATGTGGATGTCACGGGAAGGATTAAACGGTGAAAAGTATTGGAAATTTTCGGTTTTCGGGTCGGGTAGGGACAGTACAATAAGCCATGATTCCCCATACTAACTGTTCACTCTGTTCAATTTGTCACTTGACTGTCAAATATTTGTAGGTTCAGGTGGCCTGGCAGGAACATTTGACAGCGGCGTAAACGTAACGTTAAAGAATGAAATTTCTATGGGCACTGTCATGATTTTGACAGATTTTCATACAATTCTCATTCGATAACAACACGTTTACGCCGCTGTCAAATTTTCCTGCTAGTACCACAGTTTGCCTATTTGGTTTAAGTATTTAAAAAAATCGCCCGCCTCAGTAGGTTGGTGAGTGTAGTTTTGTCGGTGGAAACATTGTTGAAAGAAACAAATTGAGGAGATCGAAGTCAATTTATCGTCATTTCAATTAACATCGAGCTTTAAAAGCTGTTTGAAACTTCGGACTTTTGTTAGGAAGCTTTCCTTTAATGAAAATCATAAATCTCTCCGAATGTAAATGAACTATACATATTCAAGCGTTAGATTGTAAGTTTTTTTATTAGGATACGGGAGTTTTTTCTGTTGGATCCATCATCAGCCCGATATTATTTCCATTGTTCAAGACATACTTATATAATACATGGTTTATAATATGGCCTTCATGCATATAAAATGTTTGAGAACGGCACATTTTGAAAAAGTTGCGTATGTTTAAATCATAATTATCATATCGTTTGTTGCGTTATAGAGTAACATTTAAAACATTTAAGAAAATTTCGTCGACGAAGTTCGGTAACAAAATGTATGGGATTTGTTATAAGGCATCACAAGCGACATGTCAGTTAGCGATGACATGAGTTAAATCCCATACATTTTTGATTTCGAACTTCGCCGTCGAACTAAATTATCGAATGCATCTTGACTAAAGGCCCAGCACAGTCTAAAAATGTTCTACGGACAAGAAACGTTTAACATTATATAATATTAAAACATTAAAGGATTGGGTTGTTGTGTTCTTCAATACAAATGGTTAAAAGGGTTATTTTTATTCCTTTATGTACTCAAATGATAGATACATACGGCTAATGAGATTTTGACGCCCTTAACCTTTGTCCTATGGAGTTTCCGGGACAAAAAGCCCATGCACAGATGCAGGTTATGAGGGCTCATAACAAAATTAAACTGCCATTTCGTGAAAATAGAACAAAAAATATCTGCACATTTAAAACGTGGGAGAGTCATGCTTAGCTATGAAAAAATAGCATGGCCTCATAAAAAACTGGCGTGAAATAACGCTTGACATAAGGCTTAAAACCCGGAACACAACACTGATTGCAGGTGTCTAATAGGCTAGACGACTGAAACTTTTTTTTGACAAAAATGAATAGTACTCCTAAATATGAGTAACTTCTCAGAAGAAACAGCATATTAAAAATCAATATTTTAAAAGGTAAGCGACTTGTTTACAAAATTTCGCAAGTCTCGTGAAAATGCTCCTTACAAAAGCCGTAATTGTGACGTGTATGAAATGTAAGGCCGCAGGAACATATTCGTAAATATCTCCTAAATTTGTGCTTTTAAGTTTTTACTTAGGTACATTAGTATTATTATATAGTAAATGTTTTTGTATATGACGTAAGTAAACTAATAATGAAGGTTTTTTAATAATTTTGCAAAAATTTTGAAACGTTTTTATATTTTTAGATGTATGTAATTACTAAACTAAAAATTAAGTTTTATAATTATTTACGTTTATCGAGTACCTAGTATTTTTTAATATTTCTGAGTTTATAAATTAAAATAAATATTTTACATGTAGTTGTCCCCCAATTGTTAATGGTGATAATCTCTCTCGATCTTACTATCAGGGGACTCGTATACTCGTTTCCTAATCTATGCCATAAAAAATATTCTACCAGCACGGGGCCAAATTATCGTGGTGTGAAAGCGTCCACAGATTAAAAAAAATTACAGATAATCTTACATTCAATCTCACGAGTCTTCAGCATTTTATGCATTTTTAATGTTCAAATCTTCTCTGAAATGAACTAATCTCTGCAATCCGTATTTGCATAGCGGATTAAATATGAGTTCATATTTTATTCCCTTGCATCAGCTCTCTATTATGTAGGGTCAAATAGAATAGCTATTGCAGAACTTATATATTATAGCCAAGCATATTTCAATATGCCTGTGTGCTTTTCATATGATTTTATTGCTGTAGATCTTTTGGACATAGCTATTGTAGAATTTTGCCAGTGATGAAAAATGCAAGAGCGATATAGCAGAGAATATTTCAGTATGCTGATATTGGTGAAATTTTAAAAATTTTGGACATAGTCTATGATTTTACGATGATGCTTCAAGGATGTCAAATCCTTTGAGGATGTCAAATTCAGATCGAAGGCCAGACTTCTATATAAAACACGCTTATCTCACACAAGTGTTGAATCGTCAGATCCAGAATATGTCAGAGCGATCTGACACATTCATAAAAATTCGTAAATTTTCACTGAATTAGACATCCAATAAAAATGTAAAATTAAGTACGTGTGTTCCCAGGCTAATTCTGACCAATCAGCCTGCAATCCAGCAGCCTGCCAATAGTGTCAAATTGAAGCGGGCTAGTAGGCAAAAATTAAAAATGATTGACACTAATGGCGACCTTATTAACTACAGCAGGTTGGAGTTTTGCCGGGGAATTCAATGAGTGACGTTGTGGATTTTGTATTTCTTTCTTAATTTGCTTAGTAAGTAAGTAAGTAGTAATAAGCTTAGTGTTATTTCGGTTCTTAATGTGTAATATTGGTAGAATATTAACCATTTAATATTCGTTAACGTGCACAAGTGTGGGCAAGTGATACAACTTAAAAAACGTGCTATTTTGTGTTCCCTCCAAAACTCCCTAGAAACTTTCAGTAAAGCTTCTACCACTTTACTGAATCGACTGATTTGACTCATTGACTGCACTGACTATCTATTTGGACTTTGACTAGAGTTTAGACTTGACGATTTAGGAATACGGTGTTGAAAATTGAAACAAAAGTTATATTATTTTATTCTTTTTTACTTGACACTGGCAAATGGTTTAAGCCGAAGCCATATATTTAAATAAATAAAAAAAGCAGCGGTTTTGCAAGCAGGACGGTCAGTATGCCCCTTCTGGTCTATCGCTAGGCTATCATACCTCATCACTATCACCATCAAAACGTCCATTGCAGCCGGTGATTAGATCTCTGCTCAATGTAAAGTATTCCTTAAATCTATACTATGCAGTCTTAAAATGTAAATGTTAGCAGACAGAAAATCGTTTTTCTAATAAAGCAACTTTCCTACAAATTACTAGGCAACATAATGTAAGTTAGTAAGTATTTTTTACAAATAATACTTTCGACTATAAAAACGAATCCTACAGAAATAATCTGCATTTCCACTGCAAAATTTCGATTAAATTTACCCGCAATATTTTACAAACTTTAAAAATGTACCAGGGCACTAGAAGTAGCGCAGAGTTGTCAGTATTTAAGCTGCGCCGAATGGAACTGCCATTACATACCGATGTCGGCTTTTCTTTTAGCAAATCCAATCTATGTGGGATCCCGGGTTAAATATACCCGTACAGATATACCGGTACAGATCGGGTTTCGAATGCACATTCCGTTAAAGTTTTAGATACGACTAACTGGCGAGTAGCAACTGATCGCATAGAACGAATAGCAAACTATTTCATGGAGATTTTTTTCGGAATAAAGTTTAACCTAAGTATAAAACCTGGCTTTAAACATTCCCTCTTACTAATAAAAATATTTAAGCACCGGATAAGATTTTCAATGTTGCTGTCTTTGTCTGTCAATAGACTTTTCCAAATAGAACAACATTGAATAGCAAATTAGTTGTGTAAAATATTTTTATTAGTAAGTGAGAAAATAGTATGATCCTTCCATACTAATTTCTTCCTTACTAATAATAATATTAATATAAAAAATACAACAAACAAACACACATTCACTTTTGAAAATTTTGTAATGCCACATATTTAGAGAAAAGACGCTGTTTTCCCAGTGCATGATAATTTTTAGCCGTTTTAAGTGAAATAAATTCGTAAGCAATTAATCGAATTTTTTATTAAAAATATTGGTACGTAAAATCATCTAAATTATTGGCCAACCAAAAGCTTCGGATCTATGAAAAATAATTTAAAATGAAAACATTTATTGGAGCTTATTATTCAAGCTTTCCATTCAAAGTCACGTCCAGGGTATGAAAAGTTCATTCACTTTGGGATTAGCTTTAAGCACCCGTCAAAAGCTCCATAAAACATCATTATTACTTTTGTCCGACGTAAACCGACCGATATTTTAATAATAAAAATGTTTATTGTTTTAAACACTTACGGATTGTGTCGCGGTGCACTTTTCTTTTTCCCGACGTTTCGGCTACTTTCCAGCAGCCGTGGTCACGGGAGGACTGAGGTGTCAATTGTCCTATTTGTTGAAGTTATTCAAACTACCCGAAGATTCTTCAATTATTATTTGTGTTCCAATCCACGCAAAACATACTAACAGTATCTTGAAGCCGCGGTGATTTTAAATTAAATTTTATTTTGTTAATTATTGGATCCCAACTAGATGGCAGTACCCAGCCATCTTCTCGGTTAAAATTAGGGTACTTTTTAATTTCTATAGCCTCGCGTATCATTCTTGGGCGATAACGCTGTTCCTTTGCCAGTACTTGTGGCTTATTAAATCTTATGTAATGGCGAGGTTGATCCAGTGTGTGTTCGCAAATTGCAGATTTATTGTTGCGACGGTGTTTTACATCTGCGATGTGTTCCTTTACGCGGGTGTTGATGGATCTTTTAGTTTGCCCTATATAGGAGAGACCGCAGTCACAGTCGAGCTTGTAGACTCCTGCATCTTGAAGGGGAAAGTAGCCGAAACGTCGGGAAAAATAAAAGTGCACCGCGACACAATCCGTAAGTGTTTAAAACAATGAACAATATTCGCGTAAACCTAAGAAATCAATAAAAATGTTTGTAATAGTTTTTGTCCATTCTGCGTATCTTCCAATCGGCATGACGCTGCTGGTTGAATCAGAAGGTCGATTTTTAATGAAGGAATCATATAATTATAAATTTTTCGCGTATTTTTTATATTTTATAGCTCTCCATAAGTGTGAAGGGATGATTTTTTTTCTTTCTACCTCATCGTGTGGGGTATCGTTGAATAGGTATTTTAAAATAAAGGCAAGGTTTCAAACATGACTTTTTTACAAAGTCGACCATTTTCGAGTAATCTGCCTCCAAAGTGGTTTATAAGTTGGTCGCACCTGGCATTTCTAAACTATAAGAGATAGAAATGTGTAAGTTTCTACGCTAATAGATCATGATAAAAACTCTTTAAAAAATATATTGAGCAAAATCGGACAACAATTTTTGAAGTAATTAAGAGAAAGTCTTTTGGGCGTTGGTAGTTACGGAACCCTCCTTAAACATATCCTATCATGCTCTTGGTTAGGTTATTTTTAACTATGTCGCCATTTCCGCCAAAAGGTTCTCGATCCCCGCACTAGCCAAAGACCACAGAGTAATTCGGTAGCCCATTCCTCACTATTGTGTCGTTGACATCTCTCTTAGAAATTAGTTTCTCCATTTTCATACATCGTAGAACAAATTGCAAACGTTAGGCTAAGTACCCACGAGCGTTTTTTTGTGATCGTGACAGGAAAACTTCATTGTAAATAGAACTCTGCGCTCATACAATTGTCACTTAAAAAGCGTTGAATATCGTGTGGAGTTGGCATATCTGACATTTGACACTTGACAATTTCGATTTTTAGCTCTATTGCATTAGCGCAGAGTTCTATTTACAGTGCAGTTTTCGCTGTTGCAACCACAAAAAAACTTTCGTCGTGTACGAGGGCTTACTGAAATATAAGTCTGATAAGGTTGATAATAATTCTGACGTGCCCTAATATATTTCATTCAAGATAATAAATGCTCCTTCAGGAAGGGAAGGGAGACAGGGAGATGTGTGAGAGGGATGGTCTCAAAACGTGTAATCCTTTATTCACACAAACGCAAAACAAATAGATTCGGTGTCAAGAGAAGTACTCCAATTTACTTCTATACTAAATTACGGAATTCTCCAGGGCGTGAAATTCTTGAGAAAAATACGTTACGTAAGTTATTTACTTTGTTAAGTAACACAATGTTAAGTGTATAATATATAAATCTTAGAATACAAAACGAAAGAAATTACGCACCACAAAACACATTAGTTTATGTTGCAAATTGAATGCAAATGAATTTTTTTTTAATGTTATGTAAGTATTGTCGCAAAAAAAGGAAATTTTAAATTATAATATTTTATCATATTCATAATTAGGTCACAACGCCTCCGTGATCGAGTGGTTTAGAGCTTCCGGAGGTAGTGGGTTCGATTCCCTGTTGGAGATTCCCGAGGAAAATGTTGTTTTCAAGCCTAGTTACGACAGTGTAGGCTGATCATCCGATTGTCTGAAAAAAAAGGTGATCCATGCGTCGGCCATTGTAAAAAGTCGGTCCTGCGCCTGATCTCTCGCCAGTCATGTCGGCCATCCGTCCTACAGGGTTACGAGATTAATTAAGAGACTACTTTTATGTAGTGCCCACACACACTTGGGCACTATAAAATAACTCCTGCGAAACTAGCCACCGCCACCGTAATCGGCTAGGGAGCTATTATTATTATTAATTAGGTCATCAAATATTAATAAAAATCTAAAAATTGCTAATTTGCTACACAGGTTCAAGTAATACTTACAGTAGACGACCTCTGTGGCTCACTGGTTCAGCGCATTGGTCCCCAAGCCGGGAGTCGCGGGTTCGAATCCCGCCTAAGGAACAAAAAGTTTTTCCATGTTCCTGGGCCATGAATGTGTATTAAATATATACATAATATAACAATAAAAATCTTAAATATATGTATAGTATAAAAGTATTAAACATACTTCTCATTTTCTCTTACCTGTAACACAAGTTCTTCGGCTACTTATCACGGGGCCAGATTGACGTGGTGTAAAGAGTCCATAGATATTATTATTATTATTCTTAATAGTGGCTATAGTTTTCTTCATGATTGTAAGTGTAAAATTAGATAAGCTGCTATAAGTAACAATAATATTATCAACCTATGGTCTAAGATCCGGTATAATAAATATATACCCACATCTGCTATTTATTAGTGATAAGAAATAAATTATAGATAAAATTCACAAATAGGTTGCCTAGTTAAATAGTGAGATTAGGAAACTTTTTGGTCTGAAAGAAGATGTAGTGACAAAAATTGAGAAAGGTATGCATTCTCTCAACATGGCCAAACCATCTCATGGTTTGGCCATGTTGAGAGAATGAATGAAGAACGATTGACGAAAAAAGTGTATAAGGCGAGTGTGAATGGAAGTGTTGGAAGGGGTAGACCTAGGCGGACGTTTCGGGACCAAATTAGGGGATGTCTTGAAAAAAGGCCAGGTCAAGAGTACCCTAAACCGAAGAGCATGTATGAAGGGAATAATGAAAGTGGACGAAGCGAAACAAGTATGTAAGGATCGTAGCAAGTGGAAAGAAGTGGTCTCTGCCTACCCCTACGGGAAAGAGGCGTGATTATATGTATGTATGTATGTAAATGGCGCCCTAAGGACCGATCCACACTGAAATGTAAGCGGAGCGGCGAGCAGCTGATGGCCGCTAGCGACCGTAGCGGCCATCAGAGGCCGTGAGCGGTGTGAGTGGCGGCGGTTGTCTCAAGCGAAACTGTGTTTAATAACAATGAAAATAAAGTTTAAAAATATGTTATACTGCTCGCCGCTCTGCTGACATTTCGGTGTGAATCGGCCGTTAGGGCGCAATTTAACTAGGCAACCTATTTACAATGTGTCAATGTGAATATTATCTATAATTTATTTCCTAACACTAATAAATAACAGATGTGGGTATATATTTCATATACCAGATCTTACACTACTAGTAATGTTTAATGTTGGATGAAAATTCTCTGGGGTACTTTAAACACAATCAACTAAATAAACATCAGTATAACCAAAACCAAGTAAAATTAATTAGTGTATGTGCGGATTTATTTGGCAAACTGTGAACATTAGCCGCAGAGCTGTTATTAAGTGACTTGATAAAGTATACTTTATGTGCGGTCCGGTTTTAATATTATGATTTGTGGTTGATTTAAAACAGCGACCACTGCGGGCAAAATATCTGCAGTGGTATCATTTTGCTCATTTTGTAACGCGGAAGAGACCTTGTTGGAAACACTATCATCATCATCAGCATCATCATCATCGTCAGCAGCATCATCGTCAGCAGCATCATCGTCATCATTATCATCATCATCATCATTTACCAATTACATTGTCACTGCTGGGGCTCGACTACTCACTGTCAGGAGTAGCCTGTAGCCATCATGACAGCCAGTAGGGCATATCAGCGGGTTGGTGACACATGATACTCCAAAGATTTTCTCTGTGCGAAGATAATCTGCGTATTTTTTCCACAAGATGCTGTTCCCTACTTTTTAAACATAAATATATTGTACATAATATATAAATCAATCAGATTTGGTTACATGTTCATGCTACAACCACGGACGTATTGAAAATGAATTTTAATGCCTTTAGCCTGCCTTCACAAAATGTGTTTGACAGCAGCCTGCTAAAGCTAGACTGGCATTTCTTCTGGCAAAAAATCCAGACTGTTACCAATTAAAATGAAACTTATTGCCACGCATTAAGTTTCATACATAACACGTGAAAATTTTGAGGATACTTTTTATGCTTTTTTCCAAAGATTTCAAAACTAAAGATAGGCTATGACGTACATTTGACAGAAAAAAAATTCATACAAGAAAATATTACGCCATCTTGGTTTTCACCATACCTCAAATATCGGCCATCTTTATTTCACCATACTTCAAATGCCAAAAACTTTAAAAGTTTATTTAAGTGGGGACAGATTTTGCCTCAACATGCCTCGTCTATAATATTTTATACTTTTTTTTTTATATTGTTGGATTATTTTTGAGAAAATTCTAATATCAGCTATCTTTGGGTATTTTAAACAACTATACTAAAAAAACAATTTTAGATAAAAAAAGAACTATATTTATGAAATTTTTTAGTTGTGTAGGATTTGGTTACATTTGGTCGCAAAATGGTTCGAAAACAGCCAATTTGTGTCTTTGTAAACGCGCCCTCAATAAGGAATCAGTAATTAAGGGGTTGTTGGGGTGCTGGATAGAACTGAAAATTGGAGTTTTTTGTAGCCTTTTTTCTCATTCATGGTCGTATTGAAAAATCTCAAAAAAATTGATGTTAATCTGCATTATATTTAGCCGAGGACTGCCTTTTTATAAATTGAAATGTTTATTTAAATATTAATTTAAAAATATGCTAAATCCACCCTTTTTTATTAGTTTAAACCTTTTTTCTTTTCTTCTAAAAGTCTCACGTGTATCAAAGTTATTTTACTATTTTAAGTAAGACAACAGGAACCCAGGAAAAGGTCGTTTTAGTTTTTGCAAATTTTGTCTCAAATATTTATAGCGATTTTTATCCGATTTCAATACTCTCCGGTCGGCGCGATACGCCCTTGTCGCCTACAAAATTAGTATGGGACTTGACTCTCAAGGTTACTGGAGCCTTAAGAACTAAACGGTTATATGGCAACTTAGAACCGACACACACGGTCGAACGTGTAGGTCATATTAGCTTATTTCTAATATATAATATGTCATATTTTTACCCAACAGAGGTCGCAGGCAACATCTAGTATTTCTTATGACTTTTAGGCAATTTAGATTCCCGTTTCGACTGTAAAAACGGGGAAAAAGTAATGTCGTTAAAAATAAAAATAAAGTTCTTATCATAAACGAAGTCCCAGTTGTATGTGTTATCCGTTATTATACGAGTACCTAAGTCTTAGGGTCAGCTCACACCGCAACGTTACGAGACGCTACGCGGATATTATACAAAAAGATACACGTTTCATATGACATCAATACACATCACTGCACGTGCGCTGTGCAGCGCGATGCAACCTGACATTCGAACTCCTACTGTGAAAAGATTATCTTCTTGCTAAGTTGAATTTCGTAAAGCTATCTTAAAAATCCGGGCTGTTTTCATAAATTTTCCTGCTAAAAGAGTAACCTTCCCCATATTCTACTCTATATCTGTGCTAAATTTCAACAAAATCAACCCAGTCGCTTCGGAGCCTATTCATTGCAAACAAACAAACAAATATTTTCTTTTTATAATATTAGTATAGAGTATAGACTAATAGACGCTCCTTAAAATTTAGGGGCCTCATAAATCATAGCCGTCACTGTCTCTACTAGCAGAATGATAAGGACGTGTCACTTAAATTAAGTGCGCGTTCAATATTTGGCCGATATATATTATTGCCTAATGCACAGTCATAACATACATCAATATAGTCGAGCTTATGAGGCAATACAACCGACATAGCTCGCAGAATCAGTAAGTTGAAGTGGCAATGGGCAGGCCACATCTCTCGTAGAACTGATAACCGCTGGGGAGTAAAGGTTCTAGAGTGGAGACCACGAACTGGAAAGCGCAGCGTTGGACGGCCTCGCTCTAGGTGGACCGATGACCTTATGAAGGTCGCGGGCCGCCGTTGGTTGCGGGTGGCCCGGGACCGTTCGTTGTGGAAATCTTTGGGGGAGGCCTATGTCCAGCAGTGGACGTCCTATGGCTGTTAATGATGATGATGATGATATGAGACAAAATTAAAAATAAATGAACTAAGACGCAATTAGGGGTACGCAACCTTTGGACCAAATTGAAAATTCAGTTTCGCATTCGTGATAGACTTGAACAACAAAGGACGACGGGCAAAAATGTATGGAATGCGAGACCACCCAAAAGTAATAAGATGTACATCTGATGGATTGGTATTTGTTAAAATAGTATTTTTAATGTTTGTCTCAGATATAAAAAGTCCCCTAACTATTATTCTTTATGTAATTCGTACGTAAATAAATAAAAAAATAACAATATATTTTTTATTTGATTGTAGTCAATCAAAAAGTTAAGTGAATATCTATCTGTTTAAACGTGTCCTATATCACCGCTGTACTTACTATCAGATGAGCAGTGTGCTCATTTATTTCCCTAATAAGCGCAGCGCTGCGACCCAATTAATACATAAATTACCGACACTGTAATAATTGACTTATTAAATTTTCAGTAATATACCGGGTGTTTTTTACGTCAGAATCAAATATTTTAGGAGTGAATATACTCTTTAATATAAGCAACTTTTACTACCTATGGGATCAACCTTTATACTTGAAAAAAAAAATCAGCTGTTTCCTACAAAAAGCTATATATGCCGTAGGCCTTTTGTAGGAAACTCCTTATTTTTAAGTAGGAAAGTTGATACGATAGTAAAAGTTGCTTATATAAGAGTATATTCACTCCTGAAACTTTGGTCAGTGACTGAAAAAACACCCGGTATATTAAAGTGTCTTTACTGCAACATACTATAATATTGCAGTGTCGTTAAAACAAATGGGCTTTACTGCTAATTTACACAGCCAATGTAATCATAATAATATCTTTGGTCGAATACAGAAGAATTTATTAAAGATTTTTATTGTACTGCCTATCATAATATATATTACTAGCTGTTGCCCGTGGCTCCGACCGTGTAAATCCGGGATAAAAAGTAGCCTATGTTTTAATCTAAAGTCTAAACTACTACCATACCAAATTTCATCGAAATCCGTTCAGTAGTTTTTGCGTGAAAGAGTAACAAACATCCATCCATTCTCACAAACTTTCACATTTATAATATTAGTAGGAACAAACGTGAAGCAAATACTTTCAGTGCAGTTTTACGTGAATTGCGCGAACGCAGGAGTATGATATATGGCACAGTCAAAAAGCAAAATATATTGTGTTTATAATCACCCTGATGTGGATCATTGGACAAGTGGATATTATATAACATAGTTTCTAAGCATATATAGGATATCCCATGTGGATCCCTTGTAGGCATACGTTTGGGGCTCTTGATTTACAGCAGGCAATAGTTTAAATAGTTTAATAGATTCGGCGCAGGGTTTGAAATTTATCGAGGGTCAAATAGGGGACGTAACCTTAACATTCTGACTACCGATATTGTGATATTTATGGAGGTGTTAACGAAATGAAGTTGTTTATTGACCTTTAAATTGGGGCAGCAAACTCGGGGCTATTGGTATGTGACCTCATTCATTATTTTCCTTTAAAATAATAATTATTATGTAAAGCAGATTATTTTATATTAATAGGTACACTACCTACATAGTTTTAAAATGAATTTTATAATATGGCTGGCAAAAGATAGTATTCCTGTAACTATAGAAAAAAATAGCTTTAGCCAGCGGCTCCGCCTGCGTGAAATGGTATCCAACGGGAACATCAGGAACAACATCCAGTTTAAACTTTTTTTTTTTTTAACAAATTTAATCAAAATCCGTTCAGTATTTTTTGCGTGAAACATTCACATCATCGATCCATCCTCACAAACTTGCACATTTAAAATGGTAGGTAGTAGGATTAAAACACCTAAAGGCCTGTTTCACAATCTACTGTTAAGCGTCAGATAGCTTATTTGTGTGTTTTGTCTCTGTCGCTCTATATAAAGTAATCCATCACTTAGTAGAAGATTTTGAAACAGGCCCTTAGAATTCTTATTAAAATAATCTAAAGGTAGCCTTCCAATGCATGCGACGCGCGACGCTAAACCGCGACACGATACCAATAGGGTCGCGGAGCCACTGCTCAGTATAAATTAATATGGACCACTAAACAATCGCCGCGACCCGCGTCGCGCGACCGGTTATCGTAGCCAGAGAGCCTGATTGGCTGGTTTGCTGGTCACGGTCCGGGTCGCGGTCTCGCGTCGCCATCGCACAGATCGAAAGGGTGCCTTAAGGTTAGGTGGTAAGGTACCTTAAGGTAGTAGGAGAGAGATTTTGTATTCGTCACTAGCCAGTGGCCATATATATTTCATGCTCATATATCTTACATACAATAACAGCCTCTGTGTCAGTGGTTTAGAGCTTGGCTCTCGACTCGGAGGTCGTGGGTTCGATTCCCGCATTGGAGCAACAAAAAATGTTGTTTCCAAGATTGATGATCACCTGATTATCTGACATGAAAGATAATCCATGCGTCCGATGGACATGTAAAAAGGACCTGTGTGTCTGATGTGGGTTTCGAGAGTAAAGGAAGATAGAGTGCTCTTGTCTACTGCGCATACACTTGGGCACTATAAAATAACTCCTGTGTAGCTGGCCTAGTTTCAATGAAACCGGCCACCTTTACTGAAATCGGTATAAAATTCTCGTATCTCGGTGTTTGTTAGGGAACTCCTCCAAAACGGCTTAACCGATTTTTATTAGGTTTTTCAGGTGTATTCGACAGGTATAAGAATAGGTTGTAAACTTTTTTCATTCCCACAAGATATGCGCAAGGGCGTAACAGTAGCCATGTGTACATATATAACGCGATTCACACCGGCTTCACGTTTAATTAAGAGTAACTGGTTGAGCGAGCCTTGCTCGGTATTTTAGTAGAACGATAAAATAATTAAAAATAAATTAAAAAAATATATAAAAGAAAAATAAATAATAAGAAACACAAAAATATTTATCGTACCGGGATTCGAACCCACCACATTCCGAACTGCCAAACAATGCAAATATTATACATAGGTACGCATACCATGCTGCCAATCAGACTGATGTAAGAGAGGTGTAATTATTGATATATTATTTGCACGACCAAATTTAAAAAAAACATATATTGCTTAAAAATGCGCAGTTTCTAAGGGATAAAACCTAGCGATCTAGCCTAGATCGATTTTTGATTTTATATATATATATATATATATATATATATATATATATATATATATATATATATATAGTGAATAATATTAATTAATTTGTTAAACTATTGTGTATATGTATAATGACGATGTTATGATTGTTTAATATTTTGACTTAAACTTTGACGTTGAAATTAAAATTTTGTTAATTTGAATCAATTAATTTATATTTTAAGTTTAAGTTTTCTCAATTGTACGTTTATAATTTCACACACCATTATGTTATGGTAGAATGCAAAGATATCCTTTGTACTGCATTCTTGTGAATAAATAAATTATGAATTATGAAGATCGTCTTGTTTAAAGTAAGTATAAGATACAAAAATTATCACCACAACAACACTTACGGTCACGGGAGGACTGACCACGGCCGCTGGAAAGTAGCCGGAACGTCTGGAAAAAGAAAAGTGCACCGCGACACAATCCGTAAGTGTTTAATACAATGAACATTGTTCGCGTAAACATAAGGAATCAATATGTCAATACAGTTTAAAACTTTGTAACTTACAAGTTACAACATCGACTTTATAGATCATGAATATAATATGAGCACGACAATTTTTTTCATCTGAGGTACTAAATTTCTTAAGATAGGTATTAAAATAAGTAAACAACTGATCTTTCATCAACAGGCTAGTTGGTTTAATGCTCTAAGAGGCTAGGGCTTCGCTGTGTTAGAGAACCAGCCTTCGCTACTGCTACCTAACTACTTTTTCTCGAAGCGCTTCGTCGATTTGTTGAATAAGTTACAAATTATTATTTTCCAAACTTTTTTTATCTTGATGAAATAAAAATAAAATACCAAAAAATAAAAAAAAATAATTTCATTAAACCACCATTATTTTTAAGCGGTATACTGTAAACACAATAGCGCAAAGCTAAAAAGAAAAAACAAATTCTAGAATATTGTACTAAAAGTTTATTACACAGATTAGTTTGTACAATCTGTATGCTTAATAACGAAAGTGCAGTACAAAATAGCGCATTGTTATTATATGTAGGGATGTGCTTTTACAATTTTATCGAGTATCGATAGTTTAAGCAATATACTAACTTGTCCCTTTTTTACCGAAAAATGAAAGCGCGGCTCAAAATATGCATTTTGAGCCGCGCAAAGCGCATTTTTATTTTAAACTATGATCATCATTTATAATTTTTCAAGCCTAGTGAATTTTTAAGTAAAGGTTTTCCATTGAAAATATATAATTTAACGTATAAAAGGTTCGATGTGAAACTATGAAATTGTTTTTCACAAATTGTGTAATGCCTTGACGTCATGATTACGTACGCGTTACGTCGCCATGTCACACGTCGACTCTCTAAGCCAACGAAGTAGAGGTACACAAGTACGACTAGATTTTTTAAAAGTATGAATCGATATATGCTAGGTAATCCAGAACATCACTAGCGTACCCCCAAGTACTATATAATATTATCAATCATACAGTAAGCGCAATCGATCATACAGAAAATTCTCGAACTAACTATAGAGTATACACCTAGTAATAAAACATACATAATATGTTATATTATGATGGATGAGTTCCCCGCAGGATATAAACAAAAACTTTCATAGCAGTGCATAGTGTGCTCACTTTAGCTACGTAGGTATATTGGACTGAGATCCCAGCCCCGCCAGACTCCCCTTATATTTTTACTGATAAAATGTATGTCATGCTGTAGTATTAGTGTGTACAATGAATGTTTGTACACCCGCCAGGTTGTGCGGTGGGCCAATTGTTAGGTACAGGGCGCCAAAGGTACAAAAAATTGTACTAACTTTTCTTGTAGCCTTTGAAATTATTCGAATCAACGTATATTTTCGTAGAATAATGACATTTGTATAATATAAAGTGAAATTTACACGGATTGCTTATTTTTATGTTTAGTTTTCATGAATATAAAAAATGGAAAATCATCCACGTAGAAATAAAAATCAATAAACTTCTAACCTTTATATCTCTGTTCATACTAAGTTAAGAGAAAAATGACCTTAATAAGTTTTGTTCCTTACGTTATTCTGAATCCAAAAAATAAGATTGATACTTTATCAGAATCTAAGAAAAATGAGTACGATTTTTTTGTACCTTTGGCGCCCTGTACCCGAGAATTGGCCCACCGCACAATCTGGCAGGTATACAAAAGTTCATTGTACACACTAATACTACAGCATGACATACATTTTATCAGTAAAAATATAAGGGGAATCTGGCGGGGCTGGGATCTCAGTCCATATAATTTATTTCCTCTGTGCTTTAGTGCTCTGTTACTGATTTTTTGTATTCAATTTTACCGTCCGTATCGTAAATGTGAATTTTTTGAGAATTGCCTAAAATGAAATCAGCCGTGAGGTCAATGACTTCAGTGTCGGAGACATCTATGTAATTTTATTTATTTTTAGTTTCATAATTATTCTTCTGCCTAAACGTCTTTCCCTAAGCAGTAAATCATGTGCCCGAATTTTTTTCTACGAAATAATAGATAAATTAAAAGATTTTTCTTAAGTATGAATGGTATAAAAAAAACAAAGGCGTCGCATACGATGTGTACATTTTATGAAAATATTTAAAAAAACACAATGCTTAGTAAATTTTTTATATGATAAAAAAATAAGGAAACATTTTTTCATTAAGGAGTGACAGAAATCACCCTCGAAATTTAAAAAAGCTAAATACTAAAATATATTATTCGAATCTGAAGGCCAACTTTACCACCACGCGCTCATTTGTCAAATCAAATAGCGCGCGCTTCCGCGACTTCCTGTTATACACTTCCGTCCCATTTCACGAAATCACTCCCACAAATTGCAAGAAAGCGTGAGGAAAGATGTTACACATCAAAAAATAATCCAGAGACAACCTACATACAGGTTTTAAAATACGTCAAGAGGCTGGTTTGGTAGACTACAGCGTACCTACTCATCCTAATTACAAAAAGTATGCGTTGGCCGCCATTTTGGAAAAACTGTCATTTCAAATCTAGCCGACGCCGACAAACTGTCAAATTAGAGAATACCCAGCAAAAAGTTGGTAACTGTAATTTCGCCTTTTTAATTTTATTTGCGTGAAAGAAAATTTTCCGGTCCGACATCTATTTAAGTTTGTTTGACAAGCGGCCATTGTTAACTTCCTACCCCGTTAGGGAAAAGGAAAGGTGGGAAAATGGGAAATGGGAAAAGAAAGTTGTATTCACGTCAAAGTAAATACGGCAATTGAGGAACAAAGGAGAATATATAGATATATTTGTTGTAACAATTTCTAAGATTTAAAATATGTTTCGTGTAGTTCATAACCTGTACAGAGCACCCGTGGCAGAAGTGAAACTTCATTCATAGAAATATTGAAATCTAGCGCCATCTGCGTACTTTATTAAGTGGTTATTTATGAAGTATTTATGAAGAAATTCACTCTCAACGCCTAAAGTGTTTCACTTCAAAAACGTAAACCAACATTAAGGCTATGACCTCATGAAGCGGTTTTTTCTCGTACCCGCCGCGGTCGGGGAACTGCGGAATTTTATTAGAAATGAGTTCTAAGCTCACTAGGCCGGTTATTGATTGTTTGATTATTATTGATATCACCATAAAACGTGGCGGGCGATGATCGCAGGACGCGCGGTTGCAAAAAGGCAAATATTTACAATAGGATTTCTGAATTTCGCCCGCCAACCGAACGCAGCCCGAGGCTGCGGGTGACCGCGGCCCGCGCGATTCTACTAGTCGCCTATGATTCTACTAGGACCCACGAACAACCGCGCATACCGCGGGCGTAAAACGCGTCCTGAGATGTGCTTGATTTTTTTGCATACATATCTGCATTCTACAGAACATAATGCTTCATGAGTTCTTAGCCTTAGGGGCTTTACAACCTTCGTATTCAATTAAAAAACTGTTTCGCATTCGTAGTCATTGATTTATTTCACAAATCTGCCAAATTCACTTAAAACATTAACACACGTACAGATTTTGTCCGAAGCAGATAACGGATTTGGTTGTCAACTTAGGAGTTTCCTCCTAAAATTTGGGAAAAAAGTCAGTTTTATTTTAAAGGTTTATATTTTCTTGTTTTTAATTAAATTAAGCTATTGACCTGTTATATCGATAAGCAATTTGAAAAGTCTACCTAGAGAAAATAAACTTTTGTAAGTATATTATATATATAATATATAAAGGACACAATAATATTACCGATTTTTTTTATTTATTTATTTGTTGATTTAAGTTTGGGGAGAAATATTTTTGAGAGTTGAAACATTCATTGCACAAAAATTGGAATCCAATGTAAATAGTACTCTGTGCTAATAAAATAGAGCTGAAAATCAAACACACATGTCGTGCTGTCATAATGGTCTGTTCCAGACCAAATCGATAAGTGTGTAAGCATTCTTACAAAAAGCGCCATACATGGTTGATGCGTCAGACGCATGATGCTATACAGCATGTCTTTCGAACAAAAATAGTTATTCAAGGAATGTTATATGTATTCGATTCTTGTTTCAAAAATCTATGTTATGATGACCTTAAATGTTGACCAGAGTAGCCTATAAAATACTTAAATTCGACTCATAACCGCGCGGCGGGCGCGTGACCTTCAAAGCTGGCGCGTAGTACAGCAAAGTGAGTGTCCATGCGAATTGCAAGTTGTCAGGAAATTATAATCACGTTACCTAGGAAATTTTTTTTTGATTATGCATAGGTACTGTCATTAAATTACTTAAGTAATATTGTAGTCTAATGTTGGCTTAAATATTTAATTCAGATTAAAATACACTGTATATACGACTCAGTGAATTTGCGTTTCAGTTTTAAATGACACGTATTAACCTTCAGGTTAATTAAATTTATAATTATTTTCATTTGCACAGAATATGTTCATTCTTTACATAAATTATTTTCTCGTGATTTTAAGTTTAATTGTTGTAATAATCATTATTACCTGTCAACTAAAAGTAGTAAATGTGATTATGAATTGCATTTCCTTGAAAATATAGCCATTAATTAATTTGATAAGTAATGCTCTAATCTATTAAATAATATTATTAAAATATCGTCCTATTTCAGCATTACAGTAAATACTTTTTGCACAAGTCATTATAATATATTACATAATAATGAATGAATTAAAATAACTAAATATAAAAAAACCAGTGGCCTCCCACGGCTCCACGGAATATATTACAAATATTTCTTCTATTTTAACCCCAATAAAATACTTCCACGCGCTCTAGTTACCAGGAGTTCAGAAACTAATAAGGGATTCTTGTTACAGATTCGAAGAGAGACCACTGCAACAAGACAGTGGAGATCTACGAAGATGTGTCCTCGCCGCCCGTCACGCCGGAGAACTTCGGCCGACCACTCACGTGTACGTACAGGTAAGTGACGTCATCGTTACCATCATCATCATCGTCATAATGTCAGTTAAGATCTATGTGGAAACGTAGCACGGTTTTGAAGGTTGTTTTAATTTTGTATCATATAAAATTTAAAAAATTAAGTAACCCCCAAATTGCCAAGCAGGGAGCGAACTAATGATGATGAATTATAACTAATAACATGTAACTAATAACACGATAACACATCAGCTTTAAAAAAAACTAGATCCAAATCGCTCCATCTATTTGGGAGCTACAATTCCACGGAGAGACAGACGCAAATTATGATTTTTTTAAATAACTATTATAAAATAGTTAATAATGTTGCTAACAACGAAAAGTTTAATACCTTTATACGAAACATCACATTTTAATTGTCTTCTCATTAAAACTTACCCAAACATCTAAGGGGAGTTCATTGGTTTCTCAATTTAGAAAGTTACAAGATTCGGTTTATCCCTAGCATGTTTGTTACTCTTGAAGGAAAATAGATATCCATCTATTAGCTGATAATATATAATCTTGAGAATATTAAGACTTCTAATTAAGGGCACGTTTACAAATTTGACATAAATCAGATGTGTTTTGATCATAGACGTATATTATGTTATAGACGAGGCATATTGAGGCAAAAACTGTCTCCACTTAAATGGCCTCACTTTTGAAGTTTTAGGAGCCATGTTGACATTGGAAGTATGGCGAAATCAAGATGACTGACATTTGCGGTATGCTGAAAACCAAGATGGCGTAACTTTTTTTTTTTAATTTATATATGGCATCGGCATATAACCATTTGCCAGTGTCATGTTAAAAAGGCGGGAAATAGAACTTTCGTTTCAATTTTCAACACCGTATTCCTATATCGTCAAGTCTAAAGTCTAGTCAAAGTGCAAATATATAATCAGTACAATCCATGAGTCACGTCAGTCGATTCAGTAAAGTGGTAGAAGCTTTACTGAAAGTTCCTAGGGAGTTTTGGCGGGAAACACAAAATAGCACGTTTTTAGAAGTTGTACCACTTGCCCACACTTGTGCACGATAACGAATAATATTTAATGGTTAATATTCTACCAATATTACACATTAAGAACCGAAATAACACAAATTTATGAAGATTTACAAATTCCACAACATCACCCACTGAACTCCCCGGCAAAACTCCCTAACTTTTTCTTGTATGAAGATTTGTTCTGTCAAATGTACGTCATAGTCTATCATTTTTTTTTTAATTTATGACCAAATGAAACCTAGTCCTACAAAACTAATAATTGTTGTAAATAGAGTACTTTTTTATTTAAAAAACTTTTTTCTTTAAAACTTTTAAAAACTTTTTTTTATTTAAAAAAAAAAATACTCGGTAAAAATATTATAAAAATTATGCTTTTAGTACAATAAAACAATTTTTCAGAACCTCTTCACCCTAAATTTACAAAAAGAGGTCTTGTTCAGGATCATTTTTCTGTTTTTGTGTAGCTTATTTTGTTTCTTTCACCTTAAATTCGGTTAAAAACCAACAGTATTCAAAATTGTCTTAGAAAAAGCTTACAAAAGTCTCCTCGAAATTTTCACGTGTTTTGCTATTAAGCATGAATCTCAATGCGTTTTTATTTGGTCGCTGTCTGGATTTATTGTACAAAACATTTCTAAAGAAATGACAGTACATACTCATCTGTCAAAACAACTGTCAAACAACATATAATTTCATAAACGCGTCCATAATAATATTGGCAATTTTCATCGACTATTGATATATTCTTATGTGAAGTAGTAAGACGTACTCATAGTATGACAGTCGGCCAAGTGCCAAATGCCAATGATAGGTTACTTTACCCTAATTTTAGATGCAAAATGATTGATATTCAACTTAAGTACGCGTTTACGATAAGTTGCTTCACAGGTTTCACAGTATAGAAGGCAAATATATTGTGTAATAAATCCAGACAGTGACCAAGTAAAATAAACCTTATTCCCACGCGTCAAGATTCATGCATAATAGCTAATAACGCGTGAATATTTCGAGGAGACTTCTTATGCTTTTTCCAAATAAATTTTCGATATTGTTGGATATTTTTTTATCAAATTTATGGTAATTATACCCGTTATCTTTGGATATTTTTAAATAACCAAAATAAGAGTACGATACGTACGCTTATTACGTAAGAGCAGATAAATTTTGGGTGTAGAGGTTCTGGAAAATTGATTTTGCTATACTAAAAATCATAATTTTTCTAAATATTTTTTAACCATTTTACAGATAGAGAAGTCCTGTATTTGTTACATTTGTTAGTTTTTCAAGGATTTGGTTTGGGAAAAAGCCAAATTTGTAAATTTAAATTATTATAAATTTTCAAATTTGTAAATAAAGAAAATATACATTAAAAAGAAAACACAATAATTTATCATTTTGGTGCCCACTCGGCATATGTTGTAAACATGGTTCGCAATGCTAATTTTCAGTGAGCACCGAAAATAAGAGAGAACTCCAATTTTAAAACTAAACGTACAAAATAATGAGATCAATTAACATCACACACGTGAAGGAGCAATACATAAAAATATTAAATTATATTATAATATTATTTATATTAAACACAAATTACAAATTATATAGATTAGGTTACAAATGTATAATTTAGACTATAGAGTTTCGGTGGTGGTATGCAACAATAAAAAATATAAGCATAGAAAATAGCATAAACGGACGATGATTAAAATAGCTTGACGTGTTGGGTTCGAAGGCTTGTGCAGATATTTACAAGAAGAAGAAGGACTGTCAGATGTCAGTTGTCAAGTGTCAATGTCAAACTGACAGTTGCGCGCGCGCCCCGAAGACAGTGAACTACACTGACACTGGCTATTCCTCAAGGGAGGCCATTTTTAAAGAAGAAGAAGTAGACAGTGAATTAACGGGGAGCGCCAGTGCCACACGTATTGTGAACACGCTGACGATTAGTACAATGGCACCTGGCGACTTTGTGATTTATAATCGTTTGGAATCCGTGACATATGTAATCTCGGCAACTGCTGCAATTAATTACATGAAATTTAGTATGCAGGGATATGACGAAGAAAAATCAGTCTAGCTAGGTTTTAACGCTAGGGAACTACACATTTTTAAGTTATATACATTTTTATTTCGTCGTGCAACAATATATTAATAATTTCGACTCTAACAATGTCAGTCCGATGGTCGCGAAATTTTTGCGTTGTTCGGAAATCCGTAATGTGGTGGGTTTGAACCCTGGTGAAATAATTTTTGATTCTTTTTTTTAATCTACTAGAGCTCCGAGCAAAGTTCGATCACCCAGGTAATTTACGTTTTAACACACCAATGAGTATCAATCACTTATTAGCAAATCTGATTTTTACTAAGTACATCGTATGTGTATTAACTTACTGAGCATTTCATTTTTAAATTAATAAAATCCGTCAAGAAATGGTGGATTTATTAAAGTTTTTCTGAACGGCAAGTTTGAATCGCGCGCTTCCGCTAAATTGGTTACGATGACGCCATCTGTCGGGATCCATGCGATAACGGCTTGATTGCACTCATACTTCATAGGTATTGCATAAGTACTCATTCTCCGATTCTTGACGCTTGTGCCCCGCGTGCATTGTTTTTGTTAATGTTAAATTGTTTTTGTTAATGTTAAATATTTTAGTTGTGTTTAGAGTGGAGGTGACGATGACAGATGACGTCACAGCGACTCGCTTCATTCTCGGGCGCTTTTTTGGAAATGATGCACTAAAATTGCTGTATCTTCATCATTTTTGGTCCGATTTAAATAATTACTTTACATTATTTACTGTTTTTTTTTGTCGCCATAAGTCTGTATACCCCACAAAAAACATGACTATCCTCATTATCAATTTCTTGTAAACGCGTCCTTAACAAAAGAGGGTCCTATAAGGAGGAGATCCTAGGGTCTTAAGGTGCTTTTGATTTTGATGTCTATTATCTCTTCTTTTCAGGTTTCGAGCGTTCAGAGGATCGCCAAAAGATTGGATACTTAGGATTAGATTCAAGAAATTCAAAGTGGGAACACTTATTAATGGGACTACGTGCCACAAAGGATACATGCAGGTATTTATTTAATGTTAAAGTCACATTGTACAATATAAATTAAACCGTATTTGTACGTGAGTAGAATTGATAATTGCTTAGCGCTTGCTAGGGTTGTGTTGTCGCCTTACAAATAATTAAATACGCGATCTCATCTCTCCTCATTACAATGTCATACAATAGTGAACTCCAGAGTATAAATAAGCCTTTGGGAGTCTCGGGAATATTTCTATGACAATTCATAATAATTTTCAATTTCCTATTTATTTCGGAATATTAGAATTCGAGAACCAAGAAAAGACTTATGGCTTAGCTTTTTACAAGTTTCCATATCTACTGTATTTCTTTGTAATAATAGTAAACACTAGCTTTTCCCTGCGGCTCCACCCACGTAAATACAGTATTCCACGGGTACACTATACTTTCTTGGCCAAAAAAGTAGCCTATATGTTAATCCAGAGCTAAAACGATTACCATGCAGAATTTCATCAAAATCCGTATTTTTTGCGTGAAAGTGTATCTATCCTCGAAAACTTTCAAATTGTCTGTAAAAATGTATTTACCGATAAAATTTTATGAATAACAACCATACAAGTCATTACGATATCAACGTACGCCGATATTAATCAAAATATCGCAGCATCGCCTACATGAAACATTTTAAAAATATGTCGACGAAGCTTGTTATTATAAAGTACTCGGATTGCGAATATCAATAAAATTTTAATGAACTCTTGTGGCGTCGAGAGCCATTGACGGTTCCTCATAATGACCTCAAGGCTCGGCAATAAATCTAAAACTGGATAAAACCAGATAAAAGCGGATAAAACCAGAAATTCTTGATAAAACTAGTTGAAACTGAATAAAAGCGGTTATATGACCAAGACTCTAACAAGCTCGCCGTATGTAACAGGACTCAGGAGTTAACAAGCGATTTAGGTTTGCCACACACTAAACACCATAAGGGTAGATTCACACTATTTCATAAGAGTTGGCTCACATTTTATTATTGTTGGCAAAAAATGCAAGTTATAACTATGTATGTTTATTTATCTCAGAACAGCAATTCTCCTATTTAACTAAGGCTTTCAATTTACATTTAATGAATTATAAATTAATCGTCTTGATCTCATAAACCGGTTTTTGGAGTTTGGACCAAAGTTTATGACAATACCAAAATACAAAAAACTATCTTATCATATTTAAAATGTATAAGAAATATTATCATTCTGAAGTAAAGTATTTTTATGAAAGTAGGAGTTATTTAAATAATTTTAAAACCCTTAAACATTATTACTAAGTTCTTCATAGTACATGTGTTAACCTAAACTTTAGTTCCTAGCCCATATTACACAAAAATCCCATGTTTGCTTGACTAAATACACTTCCAGTAATTATCCCTACAAATTGACTTCCGAACTTTCTTTTACCTAACTTCTGAAATTAATTAGTGAGATTGGCAAAGCGTTAAGACTCGATCACAACTTTACAACTTGCAGAACGAAGCTTTATCATAATTCTGTCTTGTACCGTTAAGAATATCAAGTCGGAGAACTTTAGATTCATTTAAAATTTATTATTAATGTATCGATTTGACTTAATCTTTTAATTTAAAGATCAGTGCACAATAATCTTTAGAATAATCAATTACTAAATAATATTCTACATTTACTATAAAATACTGTAACCCGACTACGTAATAATTATTGTCTATCTTACCTGAGCTATTATTACGAATCTATTGATATCTCATTCATTAAAATTGGACCAGAAGTTTAGGCGCTACGGTGAAACAAACATACATTCATACATACATAGACAGTCAAAATCATTACCCTTCCTTTTGGCTTCGCCGTAGTCGGGTACATACGATTGATAACCTCTGTGCCTCAAGGTTGAGCGCGTTGGTGCCGGGGTTCGCGGGATCGAATCCCGCCGAAAGGACAAAAGATTTTCTGTGTTCATATATGTGATTTAATATGTGCATAAAATAATAAAAAACTTGAATAATATATGTGTGTGTAATGTTAAATATACTTCCCGCTGTCTGGTCCCCGTAACACACTTGGTGTGAAGCGTCCATAGATATTATTATTATAATTAATTTGTTATATTAATAAAATAAAAGAACAAATAATATAAATAATATCACACAAGCAGCATTAGAATAATCACGACCATGTTTTTTTATACTAAAGATTTTATACTTCAATAGCGACGAACATTGTATTAAGGGAAACACCGAGAATTATGAGGTTGAGGTTGAGGTTATTTATGAGGTTGTGGCAGACCAATTAGCGCCACAATCCTGAATCGCGCTATCGAACTTTCTGTAGTTCAGCGCTATATATACAACATCCGAAAACTACTACAGTGGGCTTCGGCCTGACCGAGCATACCACCTCGCTCGGTCGGAGATGTCCCTTTGAGGCTGTCCGCTATTCCCACATTGGTGACCCTTGACCGAACACGCCACCTTCTGGACATCATCATCACTCCCCACCCCTCCGCACCACTCCAGCACGCACACATGGTCGAACCCTCATCGGCTACAACGGGCTATCTCACTATAACGACCAGTCAGCAAAAGCAGTGAAAACTACTACAGTGGGCTTCGGCCTGACCGAGCATACCACCTCGCTCGTTTGGAGATCTACGTATGGGGCTGTCCACTATTCCTACAAGATCTAACAAAGAATATTCGGAGAATATTAACAATTGAAAACCTATAAAGCTAATGCTAAGCGCGCACTGGTAGCAGCCAGTATTGCGACCAAGCAACAGCGAACTACGGTCGAAATTGTCAGTTCCAAGTACAATGTGCTTCGAAATGGATGTCGAGGAAATAGATGTGATGGCTTATCTTGCAAGTAAGAAGTGAAAAAACAAGAAGAAGCACTAGCAAATATTTCTGTGATCTCTTTCCACAACAAATTTTTTATGTCTCGGTTTGAATAGTCGTCGCACAACATGTCCCACAACGCCCGTCTAGTCTCGAGCTCGCAAATAAACCTATGCGTGTCAAAAGACATCATGATGTAATTTTAACACTCGGTAAACAAGTAACACGTCTGCCCGCGGCGGCCAGAATGCGCACATTGGCGCACGATCCTACAATTCTTCGAATCCTAGTGGTGGTGGCGGCTGTAGGTTACGTCTCAATGATCTCATTGGCCGGCGCGACCGCTGGCCGCTTGCGGCCATGTGCGCGCTTAGGCTAATGTATACTCCTGAAAAGGAGAAAACTATGCGTCATTAGTGAAGGCGTTTGTAGTCTGTAGATTGATTCTGCGAATTAAATCTAACAATAATACAGATTCGATGCAGTTCAATATGTTATAACAGCAAAATGGTATTGTCGCAAATGTCAAACTAACGTTAACGCGTTTAGATTTGGCCAAGCTCCAACAATTAGTTTATGATATCGAGACGATTCATTTATACTGAAAGTAAATTGAAAGTGAAAGTTAAATACGAGAATTGGGTTTCTGAATAAGGATAATGCAATCTCTAATCATAGGCTACTTTGTATCAAAAGCTAAAATGAAGTACCAATTTTAATGAAACATTTCGTTCCAGATAGTAGACGGCAACGCAAAAACCGACGTCTCCAACCGCAAGGAACCAGGCCTCTTCTGCGGCGAGATAGAGCAGCCGCAGACCTTCATCAGCGAGACCAACTTCGTGAAGATCGTCTTCCATGCAGACAACTTCACAGACCAGACCTACTTCAGCTTCGATTCCAGGTGAGGAATTAGCAAATACTAAAACACTTTACTTTAGCTAATAGGTACTCAACGACTCAACGGAAAGCGATGAGTGACGTCTCCAGCCGCAGACCTTCATCAGCGAAACCAACTTCATGAAGATCGTCTTCCACGCAAACAACGTCACAAGACCTACTCCAGCTTCGATTCCAGGAGGAATAATTTGATAGCCCTTTAAAGTTTTGGATTTTTTATTATAATTTCTGTTCAATTCGCAGCTAGTGTCAGCGCATGCTGTCGTACTCATATACGCATCAAATAGAGTGTGCACGAGTGTCATAGCATGCTCTGACACGGGAACCCAACTGAGAATGAAATAGAATTACGTGAATTGCCTTCCTGATCTATATTAATTAGTTAAAACTTATTGTGGAAATATATAGTCGAATAATTTGACTACTTACTTGGAATAGCTTGGATGTTTAAGAATGACGAAGTTTTAGTAACACTATACAATTTCAACAACCAGTGAAAGAGGACCCTGGCCACCAAACTTACGCTAATTAAAATAAGTCAAAATTTTGGTCAGTCATATCAGAAGTGGATAAATTACGAATGAAATGATTTTTTTTAGACCAGCTTGTATTGACGGCTGAGGGGTCAAAACTTTTCCATCTTAATTTTTTAGTACCTGGGTAACCGAGCTTTCGTAGATATAAAAAAAAAGAAACAAAAATATTTATCTGACTGGGATTCGAACCCACCACCACGTAACGAATTTTTGAACAACGCAAAAAATATGCATAAGCATACCAATCTGCCAATCAGACTGACTTAGTAGAGTCGAAATTGATATATTGTTGCACGGCGAAAGAAAAAACATATTTAGCTTAAAAATGCGCAATTTCTAAGGGGTAAAACATAGCTAGATCGATTTTTCTCCTCCAAAACTTCCTGCATACTAAATGTAATGGTAATACTTGCAGCTGATTTCGAGATTACGATTATATATATACAAGATTGTCTCGTTTTAAGTATAAGATATGATCCTATCTATAAAATACGGCCCGTTTTCAATCGCCGTCGTATACATGAAGATTATTCAAAATTAAATAGCAGGTAAAAACAAACAGCTAATACCTACGAGGGCGGGTCAATAAGTCCGTGACTTTTGGAATAAAACACAGATTTTTTGATAAATAAATCATTTTATTTTTCAACGTAGTCCCCCTTGAGCTCTATACACTTTGTCCAACGCTTCTCCAATTTTTTTATCCCTTCCAAAAAATATGATTTGTCGAGGTCCTCAAAATAGGCCTTTGTTTGCGAGATGACTTCATCATTGGAGTCAAATCTTTTTCCACCGAGACATTTTTTCAGGTTTGGGAACAAGAAGTAGTCACACGGAGCCAAATCTGGAGAATAGGGTGGATGTGGGAGCAATTCATAGCCCAATTCATGGATTTTTGCCATGGCACTTGCACATGTGTGCACCCTTGCATTGTCCTGGTGAAAAAGAACTTTTTTCTTGGCCAAATGAGGTGGGTTTTTTTTCAAATCCTCATTGAAGCGGTCCAATAAGTTGGCATAATATTCCCCATTAATTGTTCTTCCCTTTTGAAGATAGTCAATGTGGATTATCCCACGTGCATCCCAAAAAACAGTCGCCATAACTTTATTGGCTGACAAACCCACCTTGGCCTTCTTTGGCGCCGATTCACCCTTAGAAACCCACTGTTTTGACTGTTGTTTGGTCTCTGGTGTGTTGTAATGGATCCATGTTTCGTCCACGGTTACAAAACGGCGCAAAAACTCCTCCATATTGTGATTAAACAACGCCAAACCTTCCTGTGAAGTTGTTACACGATTGCGTTTGTGGTCGACTGTGAGCAAACGCGGCACCCATCTTGCGGAAAGCTTTCTCATGCCCAAGTGATCATTCAAAATGAAACCACTGAGCCATGCGAGATGCCTATGGCTTCCACAATCTCTTGCACTTTCAATCTTCGGTCGGCCAACACCATATCGTGAATTTTTTCGATTGTTTCGGGTGTAGAGACCTCAATTGGGCGTCCAGGACGTTCGGCATCTTCAGTGCTTGTACGGCCACAACGAAATTCAGTAAACCACTTTTTTACCATTGAAATCGATGGTGCAGTCCCCATAGTATTTATCAAGCTTAGCATTGGTCTCGGTAATGGTTTTTTTTCGCAAAAAATAATGCTTAATAAGCACATGAAATTCACTTTTTTCCATTGTTTCCTTAAGTTACTGAATAGTCTGATAAAGATGTTGTTGAGATGATGAGATGATGAGTGTTTTACAGCTGTAAAACACAAACTAACTGACGCAGCAAGTTCAAATTTAGATAGGAGTCAACTGACAGATGCTTGTTGACAGGAGTAGTGTTTCTTTTTCAGTAAGGAGGTTAGAAATTCAAAAAGTCACGGACTTATTGACCCGCCTTAGTATATATCTTAAAAGTAATTTTGAAACGGTCAAAAAAGAAAAATCATTTGCAATTTAACGCAATAATTTAGCTGGGGAATTATGAAAACTTTAGAGTCCGTTTCATTTGAAAATATGTTACCTGCAGTCAATTTAGCTGAATTCAAAAGTTACTGTAAAACTCGACTTTGTTTACTTCGAAGTTCTTTTTCAAAGTTTCTCTCTCAACACAAAAATGAAATATATTTCAACTTATTTCATGAATGTTTAAATTCATATTTTTATACTTTGCTCTTGTTTTATTTTAAGCGTTTCGATTGTATTGAGGTATGAAGTTGAAAAGTTCTGTTGTTCTTTTATTAAAAAAGGTTTTAGTGTTATTGAATTGTTAAGACTCGCTATGTCTATTTTTTACTTTCAAAGAATTATAAATGAATCGTCTTGATATCATAAACATATTTTTGGAGTTGGTACAATCGAAACGCGTTTGACGTTGGTTTGACGTTTATGAGAATACCAATTTGCTGTTTTAACACATCGAAGTTGCATCGAAATTGTATTATTGTATGATTTAATTAGCAGAATCAACCTTCTGAGCTCGGCGCTATATTTCGCTAGTTCACATACATTACGACCTACTATAGACGACGATGATGAACATATACCCCTACCCTATCTAAGATGTTGATTCGATTCTTGCTTCAAAACTTAAGGTTTTTTTATTCACCAGGTCCTAAATAACATAAAGCAACCTTTGATACGACTTATCTATGGAAATTATAAAATAAATATAATAATAATAATAATATCTAGTAATATCTATGGACGCTTCCACGCCACGACAATCTGGTCCCGTGGTAAGTTCTTGAAGAACTTGTGTTACGGTTACAAGACAACGGAAATATATTTAATAATTTAATTTACTTTCGTTCGTTACAGCCTGGCGATGTCCATTGTAGTTGGTAGATAGGCCGGTCGCTCGCGGCCTGTATCCACTCCCTTTAGAACTCCCTCCCTCTCTCCAGAACCTTTCGGCCCCAGCGGCCAACGGTTCTACGGGCCATGTCCAGCCTATTCCCACTTATAACTTGCTAATGCGCTGGGATATGTCGGTAACTTTAGTTCTGCTATGGATTCGCCCATTTCTGATTATATCACATATCTCTTTGAGCGACACGCAGCTTATGGATAAGTCCCATTTTGAATGATCACGATTCTGCTCCAAAGGTCAACACTGGTAGCACACGGCTCGAAGACTTTTGTCTTCAGGCACTGGGGGATTTTTGATGAGAAGATGTTTATTTGTTTCGCGAACGCTGCCCAGCCAAGCTGATAGAATTTAATACTACGAGGGCTGCACTAAAAGTATCGGGAATGGAATATTTCCACTGTTCCTGTCATATTAAAATCTTTTTAATTTAAAAATCTTTGGTTTTAAAAATCGAATACCGTTTATTTATTTAAAAAAAGATTCTCGGTCTTGTCACAAGGTCTTGTGAAACTTGTTTAGTCGTTGAGAAAATGGAATTGACTCGAGAAAATTTTAGAGCGATGATTTATTATGACTTTCGAAGTGGTATAACACAAAAACAGTGTGTTGACCGGATGATTTCTGCATTTGGTGATGAAGCCCCATCCAAAACCACAATTTATCGCTAGTTTGCTGAATTTCAACGTGGACGTGTCAAGCTCAGTGATGATCCCTGTCAAGGTCGTCCAAAAACTGCAGTCACCCAAGAAAACGTCGATGCTGTGCGTAAGCTGTTTGAGGAAGATCGACATGTGACATACCGCGAAATTCAGGCAACTTTAGACATTGGCATGAGTCAAATACAAATAATCTTGCATGAACAATTAGGTGTACAAAAGTTGTTTTCCCGATGGATACCGCATTTGCTCTGTGAAGAGCAAAAAGCGGCTCGCGTTACTTGATGCGTCAGAACTCTCGAAAGATTCCACGCAGGATCCTCAAATGCTGTATACAACATCGTATCAGGTGACGAATCCTGGATATATGCGTACGAACCCGAAACAAAAAACCAGTCACGAGTTTGGGTGTTCGAAAACGAGTTAAAGCCAACAAAAATTGTTCGTTCACGGAGTGTTGCAAAAAAAATGGTGGCCACGTTTGTCTCCGAAACCAGCCATGTTGCGACTATTCCTCTTGAGTGACAAAGAACAGTTAATGCAGAATGGTATGTCAACAACTAACATTTGATTGCCACAGGTCGTTTCTGAACTCCGTAAAGAGAACTGTAACCGCCGCATCATCCTCCATCACGACAATGCGAGTTCTCACACCGCGCACAGAACAAAATAGTTTTTAGAGCAAGAAATCATAGAATTATTAGATCATCCGCCGTACAGCCCCGACCTAAGCCCTAATGATTTCTATAGTTTCCCTAAAATAAAGAATAAATTGCGTGGTCAGAGATTTTCATCACCTGAAGAAGCTGTGGACGCCTACAAAACGGCCATTTTGGAGACCCCAACTTCCGAATGGAATGGTTGCTTCAATGATTGGTTCCATCGTATGGAAAAATGTGTCAAATTTCGCGGAGAATACTTCGAAAAGCAATAAATACATTTTTAAATAGTAATGTTGTGTTACTTCCTTGATTCCCGAAATTTTCAGTGCCGCCCTCGTATACACATATATTTAAGATATTTATTATGTAATACACATAATAATTAACACATATTCATGACCCAGGAACACCGAAAACGGTTTTTTTCCTTTGCCGGGATTCCAACCCGCGACCTCCAGCTTGAGCACTGATGCGCTCAACTGCAGCTACGGAGGTCATCATAATATCATAGCTACCAAGCAGCTAACTAGCTACAATGTAACCTGCGTTAAGTTGGTTACATTATGCAATAGAACCTGGGTAACCGAGCTTTTATCGGAGTTCTTATAAATTTAAATAAATAAAAAGAATCACAAAAATATTTATCTGAGCGGAATTCGAACCCACCATATTCCGAATTTTCGAACAAAGCAAAAATTTACATAGGCATATCAATCTGCCAATCGGACTGACATAATATAGTTGTAATTATTGTTACATATATTGTTGCACTACGAAAGAAAAAATATATTATATAGTTAAAAATGCGTAGTTTCCCAGGGATAAGACATATCTAGGACTAAATTTCATGTCAATACTTGCAGCCGTTTTCGAGATAGTGATTATATATATACAAGATTGTCTCGTTTAAAGTATAAGATACATAATCCTTTAACAGCGTTTCTCCTCAGTGTGACCCCAATATTACAGAACTGCAAAACGTATCACGAACTAAATTATCTCGAAATTGTCAAGTGTCAATCAGAATGAATTCATGCTCGGGTAATATCGAAATTATTCAAAATCACTTTGAAATTAGCCATTGATTCAAGCAATTCTGCTTCATTGAGTGAACGAGATATAATTTGAGTAAATATTCTATTGACTTCATTACGAAGGGATGAATTCAATCGACTTTCAAACGGCGGCTAAGCCGAATTTCACCAACGTATTAAAACGACGCTTAACGCCGAGCTACGGTTTTGGATCTGTCCGTCCCGTTCTAATATTGAATGACAAAGAGAGATCAAATCCGTGTTTAACATTAAGCGAGTTTAAAGATTTTGGTGAAATCAGGGCGGAAATCATGAATCCGAGACGGTACTTTGGTTTTTATACTAAGGCGGGTCAATAAGTCCGTGACTTTTTGAATTTCTAACCTCCTTACTGAAAAAGCAACACTACTCCTGTCAACAGGCATCTGTCAGTTGACTCCTATCAAAATTTGAACTTGCTGCGTCAGTTAGTTTGTGTTTTACAGCTATCTTTATCAGACTATCCAGTAACTTAAGGAAACAATGGAAAAAAGTGAATTTCGTGTGCTTATTAAGCATTATTTTTTGCGAAAAAAAACCATTACCGAGACCAAGGCTAAGCTTGATAAATACTATGGGGACTCTGCACCATCGATTTCAATGGTAAAAAAGTGGTTTACTGAATTTCGTTGTGGCCGTACAAGCACTGAAGATGCCGAACGTCCTGGACGCCCAGTTGAGGTCTCTACACCCGAAACAATCGAAAAAATTCACGATATGGTGTTGGCCGACCGAAGATTAAAAGTGCAAGAGATTGTGGAAGCCATAGGCATCTCGCATGGCTCAGTGGTTTTAATTTTGAATGATCACTTGGGCATGAGAAAGCTTTCCGCAAGATGGGTGCCGCGTTTGCTCACAGTCGACCACAAACGCAATCGTGTAACAACTTCACAGGAAGGTTTGGCGTTGTTTAATCACAATATGGAGGAATTTTTTAACCATGGACGAAACATGGATCCATCACAACACACTAGAGACCAAACAACAGTCAAAACAGTGTGTTTCTAAGGGTGAATCGGCGCCAAAGAAGGCCAAGGTGGGTTTGTCAGCCAATAAAGTTATGGCGACTGTTTTTTGGGATGCACGTGGGATAATCCACATTGACTATCTTCAAAAGGGAAGAACAATTAATGGGGAATATTAGGACAACTTATTGGACCGCTTCAATGAGGATTTGAAAACAAAACCGACCTCATTTGGCCAAGAAAAAAGTTTTTTTTCACCAAGACAATGCAAGGGTGCACACATGTGCAGTTGCCATGGCAAAAATCCATGAATTGGGCTATGAATTGCTCCCACATCCACCCTATTCTCAAGATTTGGCTCCGAGTGACTACTTCTTGTTCCCAAACCTGAAAAAATGGCTCGGTGGAAAAAGATTTGACTCCAATAATGAAGTCATCTCGCAAACAAAGGCCTATTTTGAGGACCTCGACAAATCATATTTTTTGGAAGGGATAAAAAAATTGGAGAAGCGTTGGACAAAGTGTATAGAGCTCAAGGGGGACTACGTTGAAAATAAAATGATTTATTTATCAAAAAATCTTGTTTTATTCCAAAAGTCACGGACTTATTGACCCGCCCTCGTATTAAAGTATATATCATGCAAAATGACGTTCAAATATTGATTTTATATTAAAGTTATGTTTTCGTATGCGTCTCACGGTTCTTACTTCCTAGTATCGCTTTTAAACGAGTTTTGAACTTGGTTTACAGATAGTTTTTTTTTTATATCTATATACGATACACACCGTACGATATAAGTGATTAATGCTTAGTTTCTAATGTTTTTATTGATACTTTGGTTTCTAGATTGAAATATGTATCATCCAAATGACGTTGAAATATTGATTTTAGATTAGAGTTATGTTTTCGTATGCGTCTCACGGTTCCTACTTCCTAGTATCGTTTTTAAACGAGTTTTGAACTTGGTTTACAGATAGTTTATTTTTTTCATCTATATACGATATACATACGTACGAAATAAGTGATGAATGCTTAGTTTGTAATGTTTTTATTGATACTTTGGTTTCTAGATTAAAATATGTATCATCCAAATGACGTTGAAATATTGATTTTAGATTAGAGTTATGTTTTCGTATGCGTCTCACGGTTCCTACTTCCTAGTATCGCTTTTAAACGAGTTTTGAACTTGGTTTACAGATAGTTTTTTTTTTATATCTATATACGATACACACCGTACGATATAAGTGATTAATGCTTAGTTTCTAATGTTTTTATTGATACTTTGGTTTCTAGATTGAAATATGTATCATCCAAATGACGTTGAAATATTGATTTTAGATTAGAGTTATGTTTTCGTATGCGTCTCACGGTTCCTACTTCCTAGTATCGCTTTTAAACGAGTTTTGAACTTGGTTTACAGATAGTTTATTTTTTTCATCTATATACGATATACATACGTACGATATAAGTGATTAATGCTTAGTTTCGGATTTTTTAAATGATAAACTATATCTATTCAATAGCGCTTTTGTTTGGTTAGCGCGTTTGCGTCTTGTCGCGTTGAAGGGATACAATTTCGTAAATAAACCCTCTGAAACCAGTCGTAAGTCGCACTCGTACTGGTCAGATCATAATATAATACTTATGAACTCGTTAAAATTAAACTCTTTATAGTAACATGCGTGTAATATTTTCAAGCCCGTTCTAAAAAGTAATGTATCGGTAAAAATTAAATCCAATATTTTACACAACGCTTTGTCACACAATATCCTACTACTGCTATATTGAACAAAATTCTACACTACTAGTTTATTGTCACATGGACGTTATTCAAATAAAACTAATGGTTCGGGCCGATCTAAAGTACTGCTAACTAATCACTATGTTCGGTGAAACTGGCTGAAAAATACGCGTGGAACTTTTGTATTTTTGTTTTAAATGCAAAAAGTATTTAGTTATATTTTAAACTATTGAAGTAGTTGTTAGTTTAAAAAAAATATATGAATAATATAATCCGGAGTAGGCAAACGTGGTAGACATTATCTTTCTTACATTGAGAAGAAATTCGTGTCATAAAAGAGTGATATGATGACACCAATGATAATTATGATACCTAAACAATATATAGATTTAATATATTTTATTCCACAAAAAAAACCACGGGTCGTATATATAACTGTAAAATATGTCAACAGTAAGATGTAACTGTCAATGTCATTATTGACATTGACAGATGTCATAAGTAAAGCCTATCGAGTTATTTAGTTTATTTAGTTGGCCAAAAGGCTATACATAGTGTAGACGTATATATTGTGCTAAGCATATCTCATTACATATTGTAATACGTATCTGTGGTAAGCACCAATAAAGGAGAGTATAAGAATTGCTGCTGTATTATTATCATTCACCACCACTCAAGCACAAGAAGGACTTACAATCAAGAGAACATAGCCCGTTACACCTCTTTATGTAAGTCGGTTAAAAATAATGTATATTAATGCATCCTTTTGCCAATCCTTTGGCTATAACTGTACAATGTACAGCCAGTATAATTAACACATTTCTGTCTTATTCCTACGGTGATAAGGTTCGAAATTTCTCCGCTTGTGTCCGCGTCTGTACGTAAGAAAATAAAAAGAAGAATAATTTTGAAGGAAATTGTTAGGCATTTCAAAAGTGATGAACATTAATAACGTGACGTTTTCACACAGAAACACGTCAAAGGAAACGGGGAACCCCATAATTGTGACGTCATCATATTCCCCAAAAAAAATCTTCAAAGGAATCGCACGGTTCAAAAAACAGCTATCTGTTTGTGTTTGTAAAAATGATTTCAATAGCTGTAAATTTAAATGTACTTTTAACGTAGAAAATGAAAGATATTTTGTGTGTCTGTATTTTATTATGAAATTAAAATTATATTTTACAAGAGCTTCAGTGCGCGACTTGGTCCATTTCACCCCTTTAGGGGACAAATATCAAAAAACTATAAAATAAGTACTCAATGATTTCTATTTCTTTCCTCTGATATCAAATTTATTGAAAATCGGGACAGATGTTATTTTTTTTTCTTATAAACTTTCAACCCTTATTTTACACCCTGAGTTGTTATTGGAATTCACCATTCCGACAAACCCTAAAACATGTGTTTAACTAAATGTATTTAAGAGCATGAATCTCAATTTGCATCGAAATCGGTACAGATTTTTCATTAAAATTTTCAAGCCCTATTTCATTCCTTTAAGGGGGGAATTTTTCAAAATCCCTTTTTAGTGCGCGTCTACATTGTAAATTAAAACTACTGTTCAAATTTTACGTATCTTCTATTAGCGGTTACGGCTGTGCGAGCGTCTACGCGTCAGTCAGTCAGTGGGGACATCTCCTTTTATATAATATTATCTTATAAGGTTTGGTAAAATCAATTACGGATATTTTGGGCATAATATGATCTATTTTGGATAAAGATATTTATCGAAAAAATCATTTCAACATTTCGAATAAAATATATTATACTATATTAAATTTCATTGCGCTCTCTAAGGGGCTGATGTCATTAACCTCACAGAATCAGCTGACTTTAAACCAAAAGCAAAGATTTTGCCTAAATAATAACAATTCAAACGGTAAAGACATCTGTAGCGCCACGAAAACCGTAACGCAACAAACGTACCATAAATTTAATGTGTATTAGGTTTTTTTTTTCGTTTACGTTTTGTCGCACTGGCCACTTTGATCGCAAATATATCTTATTTGGTTAGGAATTCCAATTTCAAATGTATACCGCTATTTACTCATGCATTTGTGTTTTGAAAACTGTAATTCATTTGTTTTTTCCTCTTTTGGTTTATTTCTTTGCGTCACTCTGTTACAAAATGGAAAACTTGAAATATCGTAATATTTTGGAATACGAGTTCCACCGTGCCACCAGTGCTGCAGAAACGGCTCGAAGATTTAATGATGTGTATGGCGGCGGTGTCGCCAAAGAAAACAAAGTGCGTTTTTGGTTCCGACGTTTTCGTTCTAAAAATTTCGAATAGGCCCCGTGGACGGCCGGAGACCAAAGTTGATAATGAAGAATTGAAGGCTATTGTGGAAGCGGATTCATTGCAAACCACGTCCGAGTTAGCTGCAGGCTGCGGTATTAGTAATAAAACCCCTGTTTTAATCCACTTGAAGCAAATTGGGAAGGTGAAAAAGCTTGAATGGTGCGCGCGTCGACTGCTGCGTTACATTACTCACCCGGCACAATAATGAAAAGATTTTAAATCGAATCATTACCTGTGATGAAAAGTGGATCCCGTACGATAATCGCAAACGCTCATCGCAATGACTGAACCCTGGCGAAACAGCCAAAGCTCGCCCCAAGCGAAAATTTACTCTAAAAGAGTTACTTGTGAGCGTTTGGTGGACTAGTGCCGGTTTCGTTCACTACAGCTTTCTTAAATCTGGCCAGACGATTACGGCAGATGTCTATTACCAGCAACTGCAAATCATCATGGAAAAGCTAGCTGCTAAATAACCAAGGTTGGTCATTCGCTCTAGGCCACTGCTGCTTCAGGACAACGCTAGACCACACACTGCTCAACAGACGGCTACCAAATTAGAGGAGCTTCAATTCGAATGTCTAAGATATCCACAGTACTCCCCGGACCTTGCTCCAACAGATCATAATTTTTTTCGAATTTTTTTTCGAAATCCTTCATGCAAGGGAAAGAATTGAACTCCGTTGGGGCAGTCCAAAGCGCTTCAAAGATTTTATTGATTCCTATCCGAATGTTTTTTTAGTAACGGAATCAATGAACTACCTATGAGATGGAAAAAGTACATAGATAGCAATGGTATATACTTTGATTAAATAAATATATTATGTTTAAAAAAAATCAACTTTATGTTCCTTTTTTACAAATCGCCAATTTCATATGAGTTAATGAACTAATATTTTCTTTTTTAGAATTTTTTAAATATATTT
The DNA here is from genome assembly GCA_963565745.1 of Phengaris arion. Taxonomy (NCBI): domain Eukaryota; kingdom Metazoa; phylum Arthropoda; class Insecta; order Lepidoptera; family Lycaenidae; genus Phengaris; species Phengaris arion. Next base: position 3,401,823 of record OY751443.1, read on the forward strand.
CTGTATATTTGTCTAAACGTCTTCACATATTAAGCAGTAGATCTAGAAAAATTTTTTTATTGTTTTTGTCTAAAATCTTTGTGACATAGAATTCTAGACATCTTCCCTGCTATTAGGCCGCTACCTCGAATTTCGCTTTGAGCAGCGCGGCGGCGGCGCGGCGGCGCAATGGTTACCATTTGTCAGAATTGCACTCTTGTCAAGCGGTGACTATAACGCCCGACTGCTGGCGTCGCCGCTGCTGTCACTGCCCGCCGCCGCGCCGTCACCGCACTGCCACCGCACCGCCACCGCGCCGCTTACCACAAAATTCGAGGCAGCTTCATTACGTACATATATCACAATATGATATTATACATATAACACAAACAATATGTTTGTGTTATATGTATAATGATAAGTATTTAAGCTGTATTTATTTGTGTTGCACAGAGCGGAGCAGCAGTTCGAGGTGTACCTGCGCTACGGACAACACCCGGAGCTGTACCCCAACAGACGAGGCGAGGTGGTGGCTGGGTAAGTGGACAGAAAAGGTATCGGTACCTGGGTAACTGAGCTAGGCTCGGAGCTATGATCAATTTAAAAAAATAAATAAAAGCATCACAAGAATATTTATCTGCGACCGGGATTCGAACCCATCACGTTCCAGTTTTTTTAACAAAGCAAAAATTGTACATACGCATACCAACCTGCCAACTGGACTGACATAATAGAGTCGAAATTATTGACATACTAGCTGTTGCCCGCGTCTCCGCCCGCGTAAATATACTATCCCTCGGGAATACTATACTTTTTCGGGATAAAAAGTAGCCCATGTTTTAATCCAGAGCCTAAACTACTACCATACCAAATTTCATCAAAATCCGTTCAGTAGTTTTTGCGTGAAAGAGTAACAAACATCCATCCATCCTCACAAACTTTTACATTTATAATATTAGTAGGATTATCGCACGACGAAAGAAAAAACATAATATATAATTCAATACTGCGCCATTTTTCCAGGGACAAGACCTAGCTAGATCGATTTTTCTCCTCTTAAACTCCCTGCATACTAAATTACAAGGTCATACTTGCAGTCGTTTTCGAGAAAAATACAACTGTCAACTAGCTGTTTTCCGCGGCTCCGTCCACGTAAATATACTATAGAATATCCCGCGGAAACACTGTACTTTTCCGGGATAAAAAGTAGCCTATGTTTTAATCCAGAGTCTACACTACAACCATACCATTTTTCATCAAAATCCTTACAGTATTTTTCGCGTGAAAGCGTAACAAACAAACTTACAGTCACATTTATAATATTAGTAGGGATAGGGTGTCCCGTAGAAACTATTTTTGGATTACCTCAACACAATACCCTGCAAAATTTAATGTAGAATTTAATGTAGATTAAGAAAATAATAATAGAAATACAATTAACTAAAATTATCTTCGGGGCGCTATCCCTCTTTTAAGTTATGAAAAATTGAAGATTTTCGATAAATTTTTGCTACGTTTAAGTAAAAAAAAATAACTTTGTTATTTAACTTTTTCTTTTATTTATTCATAATAAATAGTCGAAATATTAAATTGCATATAAAAATAATTTAGTTCGGACTTCAGATTCAGAAAATTTTAGTTCGCAAGTACTCATCAGTCTCTTCTTGTCTCGGAGAGTTTACATACTCGACTCGCTTGTGTTTTCCATATTATCAATGCAATTTTTATCATATAAAATTATTTTTACGTTTGTGTTAGCAGATTGTAAGATCATTTTATTACTTAGAAATTGAGAAAGAATTTTTTTTGAGTAATATTAAAATTACTAGTGCTACTTTAAGGCCATCCGAGGAACTAAATCGACGATATTAGTTCTAAAAAAGTTTTGAAATATGTTTAATGCAGTTATAACTTCCTATTATGTTATATTTTATTTGTTGCTGTAATTGTAAGTTTATTTGTTGTTTTTTTTTATATTACTATCGATAACGCGGGATACTATCGAGTATCCCGCGTGAACAGTGTACTTTTTCGGGATAAAAAGTAGCCTATTTCAGTAGGTATAAAAGTAGCCTAGTTTAATCCAGAGCCCAAATTACTACCACAGTAAATTTCATCAAAATCCATTCAGTAGTTTTTGCGTGAAATAGTAACAAATATCCATCCATCCTCACAAACTTTCACATTTATAATATTAGTAGGATTCAACTTGTATGGAGCGAGAATGCTAATTACTTGAAAATAGTTTTCTCTATTTTCTATTTGGTAGTTTGGAAATAAACAAACATCCTTCAAAAACATTTATTTATGTTTTTTTAATACTCGAGTATATTGTCGGAAAGAGTAAAGTCATTTGCAGGTTTTGTCATTACAAGAAATTCATTATTTCACACACCCAGAAGACCTCTGCGTCAGTTTGTTGTTTCGAGATAAAAAGTACGTTCGAGAGCGGATATTGTAAAATTAATAAATGCCTGAGAGGCTTAAAGTTCAATTAACTATAGAATATTGTAGTAATTTACAAATAATTTCCATTTGAGGACTGAAACTTCATACAATTTTTGTGTAATCGAAGTTTTAAGGTTTGTGGCTGCGCCGATTCTACGGCATTATTGTTATGAACTTTAAATCGAAATGAAAATAAATACATGGCGATTATTCACTTTTTTTTACTCATATTACCTAGTTATGTATCACTAAATAAAAGCTAAAGCCAAAAAATTGAAACGTACGTTAACGTTTGGTTAATTTAATTTAATTTGGTTGTATTTATTAAGTTTATTTATATAATAAAATACCTTTAAAATTTGTTTTTTGTAAATTTTTAGCGTATCGTCGAAGGTCCGTGAAAACTTAAGATTTCACTTCCCATCCAGGTGTAGCAGCAACCTAAAGATGTCCCATAATTCTATATTGTTTATAATTTTCCTAAATTGCGCGAAAATGCCTAGCCAAGCTTCAAAAAAAAATTCCCATACATCGACGGGACACCCCAATATACAAGATTGTCTCGTTTAAAGTCGACTGCAACACAGAATAATAATACAACTATCATATTATAAGTATGTACTTATAATATCAACAAACACTAAGACCGTAAGCGACACGCAGTCCATCTATCATGAACTTCATCAAAAAACGCGTCAACGTAAATCTAACCCAACTGTTCCCCGGGGAGCATCTGCTCCCCCACCCGCTCCACCGATCACCTTTACTCAAACACTTGATTACGAGACATAAATCAAGTGGGCCAATAATGGCCGCTATTCCCCCGATTTATTCGCCATTTGAGTCACGTACCGAAGTGGCCATTTCGCCACAAAATGATTTTACGGCCACCGTGACACAATGGGGTTGGCTTTTTTTAATATGAATCGTGATTGAATTAATGCATTAGGTTTGTGTGTTTACACTTCATTGTTTGAGCCTCTCTATATGAAATATAATAAATAAAAAAATACTAGCTTTTTCCCGCAGCTCCGCCCGCGTAAATATAGTATCAGGTATCCCACGGGAAAACTATAATTTTTCGGGATTGAAAATAGCCTGTTTTTAATCCAGAGTCCAAACTACTACCATACTAAATTTCATCGAAATCCGTTCAGTATTTTTTGCGTGAAAGGGTAACAAACATCCATCCATTTATCTGGATTTTATGCTGTTGCAACATTATTGTAATATTAGTAGTATTATTATTAGTATTTTTTGTAGCATCTTGTTAGAATTAAATTGCTGTATTGTATATATTACACTCAGCGAAATGTAAAGGAAATGTAATGTTAAGAAGGTAGAATGTAAGGCAAAGAAAACACAAAGAAATACAAAATAAAATATATAAAAAAGCAAAAAACGATCTATTGGACAGGACTGGACTTGCTTTTGATTGCGACTTCGTCCCTCATTGCACCACGTGGGGAATGGAATTTTTCAGAATCCATTCTTGTAATCGATATCTTAAATAGCGTTGCTTGTTTATAATATAAAAAATATATAAATTCCATTCATTTTAATAATATTATTTTATGTAACCAGAACTGTGAATGCTGTGCTTTATGTAAGAACCATCACGACTACATTTTTTTTTAAATAAAAACAAAATGTGTGCTTGTAATTATTGTGAATACACTGTATTTTGTACGGTCCCTGACAGACCCGTTGTCATTTCGATCTTATAACTATGACAATACGGACCGAAAGTGGTACATCGCGTTATTCGTCGACCGTACATACAGGTATACCACCCCGCTACCGACAGATGCCTTGTAGGCCTGGCCCGTGCTAGAAACCTTATATGACGGGGAACAGACGTAATAACACGTAATAGGCTTTGAAATTCGCCTGTCTGACGTCTGATATATTAAACAGATTAATCCTTACAACGTTAATTCGTAGAAGGCCTTTTTAATTGGAATAGGTTTCTAATTGATATCTACCATCGTTAAATTATTAATTTGAAGATACAAAAGCAATTGACGACTATTACTAATTACCGAAAATTCTATGAGTTGCTTAGAGAGTTATTGTATAACCCTATGTAATATGTACGAATTGTGCTTATGAAATACTAGCTGTTGCCTACGGCCCGCGTAAATACAGTATCCCATGGGAACACTATACTTTTCGGGATAAAAAGTAGCCTATGTTTTAATCCTTAGGGCCTAAACTACTACCAAACCAAATTTCATCGAAATCCGTTCAGTAGTTTTTGCGTGAAAGAGTAACTAACATCCGTTCTCACAAATTTTCACATTTATAATATTAATAGGACGTTACCAGAAGTGGAATACCAGAAAAAAAAAATTGGAATAGTTAATTTATCTTTTTGCCCACGACTTCGTAAACTCGATAGAAAATCCGAAGGAACCGTACATTTTGCCCCCATTTTAACATTTTCCAAAGTAGCCTATTTCCTTCCCCGGAGTGGTCTACTCTATATCTGTGCAAAATTTCATCAAAATCGATTCAGTAGTTTCGGAGCCTATTCAATGCAAAGAATCAAAACTCTTTATTATATTAGTATTGATTTATTCCTACTAATGAAGCCTTTAAGTATATAATCTTGTACTTATTCGGAATATTAACTTTGTTCCCCTTTTGTAAAAGGGTGTAACCATTGTTACACAAGCCGTTATCAATTCTTGGACCATAAATCGCTTTTACATTGAAACTTAATTTCCCATAGAAACAAAATAAACTGCCTTATTTCCCCAAGTCCAGAAACAAAATATTTTCATTAAGTTAAATTTAACTGCCATTTTACTGATAAACCACAAACATTCAGCCAGATTAAGTGAGCGTTAGAAGAAATTAATGATTGCACAGAATGTAATAGCCCACTTAAGTTTATTTATCTACGTAATAACACCAAAAATGGAGATTAAAATTTTCTTCTTTAACGAATCCCTCTTTTTTATGTTTGTGTTGTTCCTTAGATGCTTTATTTGAAATGTTTTAGACACTAATTGTCTACAGAAATGAAGAAAGACTTCGGAATAATACACATCAAAAATATCGTTTGTGACTGTAAAAAGCTTGTGATAAATCATCAATATAAATAACAGCCTTCGTGGTTTAGAGCTTAGCTCTCGACTTTGGAGATCTTGGGCTTGGGTTCTCGCGTCGCATAACAAAAAATGTTGTTTCCAAGTTTGTTAAGGACAATGCAGGCTGATCACCTGATTGTCTGAAAGGTGATCCATGCGTCGGATGGGCATGTATAAAGTCGTTCCTGCGCCTGATCTCTCGCTATTCGTATCGGACATCTGTCCCACGGGTTACGAGAGTAATGGAAGAGAGAGTGATCCTGTGTACTGCGGATATACTTGGGCACTATGAAATAACTCCTGCGTAACTGTCCTGGTTTCAATGAAACCGGCCACCGTCACTAAAATTTGTGTGGGATGCTATTTATTATCATTATTATATTAATGAAGAAAGAGATTACTTCTTAATTTTCATTCATTGCAGTGTATTCTTTAACAGCTCATACTATTGCACTAACGAATAATTGCAGCCCATGCTGTTGCACTAACACCAGTTTCGTTGCAGGTCATACTGCGAACGAGTGTTCCGGGACTGTCGACTGCAGACATGCTATGTCCAATCTGCTGCGTATCCTGGAGTATATCCACGGAATCTACATTGCAGGTGTGAAAATTAAACCTAAAACCTGACTTAAAAAAACCTGAGCCTGAGCTGATTACGACAACTAAAATGTATGGAATTTGACATATGGATCGGTAAGTGACATAGCGATGCTTGTGTCAAATATCATATATTTTTGTTTTCAAACTTATGGTGAAAACAAGTATCAATCAGTGTGTTAGATTTGACAGGTAGATACAGAGTGCTAAGTGTGAGTTTTTCTTTTCGCATTCTATCGTGAGCGCGTTTGGCGTTTACTAGAAATTTGTGTGTGATTTGTATAGCGCCACCTAGTTGTACAGACTAGGTCAAGTTATATACAAATTTATAGTAAACGCCAAACGCCCTCACTGTCGAATGCGAAAAGAAAAACTCACACCTAGCACTCAGATCTACAATGAATCGACCTATATCTTCTATCCAATATAATGAAACAGATATATTAACAACCATACTAACGGCCGGTTTCAATAACCTATTGAAACAAACAAATTTGTATCGGAAAAAACCGGAAAATGATTGAATGACGACGTTTTTAACAAATATTTATTGGTCGATAGATTATTGAAACGGGCTGTTACAAAACAAGACAACAGAAACTTCATACATAAGGCTAATGAGAAAAAATACTAACGTACCGTTTCACAATCCTAAGTATATAAGTGTCGGATAGCTTCGGAAGTTTTGTCACTACTTACTTATATCGAGCAACAGAGACAAAACATTAAAATAAGCTTCCTGACACGTATTAGTAGATTGTGAAACAGGCCCTTAGTCTAATACCGTCACAACTCATTTCCTGGCAATTCCTGATGACATAAGAAAGAGAGAGAACGAGTAATAAGTTTTCATACAACATTTTATAACCAATAAGTGCTCATCATAATTTCCCTTCCAGGTATCACCTGAACACGCGTCTGCCGTACATAAAACTGTACATTGAGAACGAAGAATTCAATATAGACGGCCAGCGCTGCGAGAACATCATGACCTGTCCTATGCGACCCATCACTTCGGGTGAGTTCTTTAACATGACGCCCTTTTACTTTGACGTTCATATCGTGATGGTCACTTTTCACTTCAGGTGAATTCTTAAATGAACACCTTTTACTAAAGTATCATTTTGAGGGTTGTACGATGTACATTAACGCTAGAAGAAACCCCTGTAGGGTTGTATGTAAAGGCTCAGTCTATATTTGCTGCTGAGTTGATAAGATTATATTCTGAATGGGAAACAATATTCTCAAATTATTTTGCTGTGTGCAATTAAGGAAATCATTTGTATTTTTGAAAATTCGAAAAGTCGAATATTTATGTTAAGAGAGATTTTTTTTTTAAATTTAATAAGACATGACCTGTCCAATGCGATCCATCACTTCGGGTGAGCTCGAAAATTCTAATATTCATGTTATGAAATATTATTATAAATAAAACATTTTTCTTTTTATTAGAGAGCTTTTACTACAGGTACGCGTACAAAGTACGCGACCCTCTTCGCAAGAGTTGTACTCACAATTTTTCAGTTTTAATAACTCCCACTGTGGCACTGTGACGTTGATGAAACTGTCGACACAAAGTCGAAATGTTTATTCAAAGAACTGATGTCAAATTATTCACGACTTTGAAATTTTAATTTCGACTTTACTGGAACATTCTCGATTCCGAATACATTCGCCGTGTTTACTTGGGTTTTTCTGTAGGTACCATATCTACTAAAAAACTGACGTATTATTTTATGCAAACACGTGTAGATACCGCATTTTTCTAGAAACGTTTAGCTCTCGATGCGTCATTAAAATACGCCAAATATAAGTATACAAAATCTAGGCTTGTTCTAAAAAACTTAGGCCTTTTCATCCGTTATTGGATGATTTATACAGTATTCTCCGAGCAAAGTAACTGAATTATACTTTTTTCAGTACTGTAGTGCCTGGGACAGTCAGTTGTATGGTTGCCCAAGCACATACGGCATTCTCAAAACATAGTCAGCCTAGTCCAGAGGAATGACAGGGGCCAACCATGTGAGGGTTTCCTCACGATGTTTTCCATCACCGTAAGAGCGTCCGTATGATGTACTTGAGATCTGAAAAAGTGTCATTGGTACACGCCACAACCTGGAAATCGAACTTGCACTCTATCGAATGCAATCTGTATTGAGTTGAGTCTCAATCAAACTGTCTAGGTACACACTAGGTCACGGAGCTCTCTTTATCTTTTATCTCGAAATAGTTCAATGTTCCCGTGGTAATATATGTACGCGGGTGGAGCCGTGGGAAAAAGCTAGTGCGCCATAAAAATATGAAACCACGGAAAAATTGCTGTAGAAAATCTAGGCTTGTTTAATAATAATAATAATATATACTTTATTGCTTTCAACAAAATACATAGTAAAACATTAAAAAAAGAACAGATAAACCAATACATTTCTGGCGGCCTTATCGCTGAAAAGCAATAATATCTTCTTGGTTATAGGCTTGGTTTACATTTCTTCTAATTACTATGTAACTGGTCATATCAAACTTGTGCCCGATAACGCGGACACAGCCAATATTAATATCGGCCATCTTCGGAAACTTTTGACAGTCGCTTCGAGAATGTTCCGGTCCGAGAAGATTCTAGCGGCCATTATTGGTCCGATGTTATTTATGATCATAATAAATTACGGGCTCACCTTGCGATAGAAAAATTATTGGATACTTTACCTCACTTAAAAAGCCTATTGCGAATATTGGGCGTCATATATCTTGCGCTATAATAACTTTCGTGGTGAGAGGATATTATGTTTTATGTGTTCAGATTTGTGGGTTATTTAATATCATATTATTAATCAGTATTATTTTATAATGATTACCATCATCATCAATATTATTATCATCATCAATGCCTTTTCAATTGTGACTGTGGTCTGAATAGTGTGGTCTAAAATTTTGAAATATCCTACCGACTGCGCTATTTATGCAGAATGTTTATTTATCCGAATAAATTATTTAATGCAACATAAGGCTACAATATTACATATGTAATGACTAATGACAGTATACATATCTAAAAGTCGTAATTTTTGGAGTTTACTCCTTAAGAAACGATTTTCATATAAGGCCCCCGGTATGAAAAAAATATGAGGTGTAACATCTACTGAACGAATGACCTCGTTACGTTTTCGTGCGCAACCTATTCTGCGCACCTGTCACTTTTTTTCACACGATGGTCCACAGCTTCTTCAGGTGATGAAAATCTCTGACCACGCAATATATTCTTTATTTTAGGGAAAGCATAGAAATCATTAGGGCTTAGGTCGGGGCTGTACGGTGGATGGTCTAATAGTTCTATGATTTCTTGCTCTAAAAACTCTTTTGTTCTGTGCGCGGTGTGAGAACTCGCATTGTCGTGATGGAGGATGATGCGGCGGTTGCAGTTCTCTTTACGGAGTTCAGAAACGACCTGTGGCAAACAAATGTTAGCATACCATTCTGCATTAACCGTTCTTTGTCCCTTAAGAAGAATAGTCGCAACATGGCCGGTTTTGGAGACAAAAGTGGCCACCATTTTTTTTGCAACACTCCGTGAACGAACAATTTTTGTTGGCTTTAACTCATTTTCGAACACCCAAACTCGTGACTGGTTTTTTGTTTCGGGTTCGTACGCGTATATCCAGGATTCGTCACCTCATACAATGTTGTATACAGCATTTGAGGATCCTGCGTGGAATATTTCGAGAGTTCTGACGCACCAAGTAACGCGAGCCGCTTTTTGCTCTTCACAGAGCAAATGCGGTATCCATCGGGAAAACAACTTTTTTACACCTAATTGTTCATGCAAGATTATTTGTATTTGACTCATGCCAATGTCTAAAGTTGCCTGAATTTTGCGGTATGTCACATGTCGATCTTCCTTAATCAGCTTACGCACAGCATCAACGTTTTCTTGGGTGACAGCAGTTTTTGGACGACCTTGACGGGGATCATCACTGAGCTTGACACGTCCACGTTGAAATTCAGCAAACCAGCGATAAATTGTGGTTTTGGATGGGGCTTCATCACCAAATGCAGAAATCATCCGGTCAATACACTGTTTTTGTGTTAAACCACTTCGAAAGTCATAATAAATCATCGCTCTAGAATTTTCTCGAGTCAATTCCATTTTCTCAACGACCAAACAAGTTTGACAAGACCTTGTGACAAGACCGAAAATCTTTTTTTAAATAAATAAACGGTATTCGATTTTTAAAACCAAGGAGTTTTAAATGAAAAAGATGTTAATATGACAGGAACAGTGGAAATATTCCATTCCCGATACTTTTAGTACAGCCTATGTATCATACATACATACTCTAAAAAGGACTAATCCTTGATAATTTTCAACTTGTAAGGGACTTTACTGTGTATTATCCTAGCAGTAACAGTAGGTACTGCGGCTTAATTACACTGAATCTATATTAATTACTCATGTATTATCTATATGTAATTAATATTCGCGGTTGTACGCTGTACTGTAACAATATGCTTCTCTAATTCCAATTCGTGTCTCATATTAGTAATAATAAGAAATGAATTATTAATAGTTATTAATTAATTTAATTTAAAGCGCTAAATAAAACACCACCCCAGTCTCAAGAAAGGTAACTAGATTTTTAAAAAAAATCATGACGTGTACAAAAATATATCATCGTGCAAAAAAACACTTTGAAAATTATAGAAAAATTAAAATGTGTTCACCTAGCGCCTTCTGTGTATTGAGCCGTACTATAGAAAGTTAAGTTGTTATGTAAGAAGTATAAGTAGCTTCCGTCAGATGGCGTTATATCCAAAATCTTGTCGTGACGCGATCTTGAAATTTCGCTCTCAATGCCGTTAAGGAAGTTTCACTTCCATTCTATATCTCAAGTCATTAGTCATTATATACCTACTTGAGGTTAAGTAGTGTGTGTAAATTTCTATTAATTTAATGTATTTTTAAGCATTATTGTAAAACATATATTAGTGCAGTTCACTCCTCCATATAAACTTTAATTGTGCCAAATTTCATACTCCTCAGTTTGTACAATTTTCTAAAAATGGGCAAAAAGTTTTTACTTCATGTTTTATGAGATTATAATATGTAAGTAAACAAACGGCAAAATATATGTTTCTATAATACACTTATAAGAATCAGTGAGTGCTTAGTATTTACTCTTTTCCTAATTCTCAATTTTCTTCTAGAAAAATTAAAAAATCTTATATAGGTACCCACTTAAATGAAAATGAAAATTATTATTTTCAAATGAAACTTAAAAAGTTTTTTTCGGAAAGTCAATCAGAAAAAGCCACCACCGGTTCAACCCTAACCTGCCGAGGAGAACCGGCGTCAGAAACTCGCATGACAAGACCACTGTTTCAGGTTCCGAGAACTGCCCCTATGACTACATCCGTATTTACGATGGCAAGGACGAGTCCGCTGCCGCGATCGGGACCTTCTGCGGCATGGGCAAGTTCCCCTACTCCATCATCGGGACTTCGCAGGACTTGTTTGTGGAATTCGTTAGTTCGCCAGCTGGTGAGTTCACATATCCTACTATTATACTATTATAAGTGTGAAAGTTTGTGAGGATGGATGGATGTTTGTTACTCCTTCACGCAAAAACTACTGAATGGATTTCGATCAAATTTAGTATGTTAGTAGTTTAGGCTTTGGATTAGCACATAGGGTACTTTTTATCTCGAAAAAGTACAGGGTCCCCTTGGGATATTGTATTTATTCGGGTGGAGCCGCGGGCAAAAACTAGTACTATTATAAATGCGTTATAAATTGAAAGGTTGTTGGGGTACATGGATGTTTGTTACTTCTTCACGCAAAAATTACTGAACGGATTATGATGAAATTTGGTATGGTAATAGGTTAGGCTCTGGATTAAAAGATAGACTACTTTTTATCCCGAAAAAGTACAGTATTCTCGTGGGATACCTAATACTATATTTACGTGGGCGGAGTCCCGGGAAAAAGCTAGTAAAGGATATGGTGATTCGTTTGTCGCGACAATTATGGTGTCCCCTTAGTATGACCCAAGTTTTACAGATTCATAGCTTTACTATTTACTAACATTTGCCCGCGGCTCCGCCTTCGTAAATACACTATCCCGCGGGAACACTGTAGTTTTTTGGAATAAAAGTAGCCTATGTGTTATTCCAGATATTAAGCTACTACCATACCAAATTTCATCAAAATCCGTTCACTAGCTTTGCAAGAAAAAGTAACAAACATTAATCCTGTAAAGGCATGCCCTATTAGGAGATAAATTAAATGTTTATATTTTTAGACTTCATATATTATTAATAGCGCGTGTACATAGGTGCCGGCAGGGCAACATACCCTTACGGATACTAATTAACAACTGTCCTTACTGAACTAACTCTTAAGACTAACCAGGGGCAAAATACATACATGATACATGTATACAAGAGACATAATAGTCGGATGGGCATGTAAAAAATCGAACCTGCGCCTGATCTCTCACCAGTCGTGTTGGTTATCCGACCCACTGGGTTACGAGAGTAAAAGAGGAGAGAGTGCTCTTGTGTACTGCGCACACACTTGGGCACTATAAAATTACTTCTGCGTAACTGGCCTGGTTTCAATGAAACCGACCAGCGTCACCGAAATCAGTGCGGGGAGAGAGTTATATTTTTTATATTATGTTATTCCTTGTATATTTCTTACGCGATTGTTGGGTAGCGCTTCGATTGTCCTTCCTTTTCCTTTAGATTGTCAGGAACGTTCCATCTATTCCTTTGATTGTTAGAATAAAACGTGAATTGGAAATAAAATGTTTAAATGACTGTAACATGTGTCAAATTACTGTAGCGGGCTGCGACCTCTTGATATGTAAGTCCTTCTTACGTATGAGTGATGATGATAATAATACAGCAACAATTCTTATATTCTCCTTTATTGGTGCTTATCACAGATACGTATTACAAATGATATAAGTATGTCTAACACAAACATGTCAACAGTCTCTACACTGAGAATAGCCTTTTAGACAACTGAAATAAACCTAATCTAAATAGGCTTTACTTCATGACATCTATCAATGTCAAAAATGACATTGACACTTGCTTTTGTCATTATGTAACAATTACAACCGTCGCCTTAATATGGATGGAATATAACAATGGATATAAACTACTCAAGGATAGCCTGTTTGAATTGATATGATATCAAAATCTTAATTTATACGAGTATTAATCATTTTTGATAATAGCTCTGTTTTGTTGGCATGCTGTCACATTCGTGTGAGAAATCAAACCAGGTTTTATCAATAACCTAACCAAGAGCGTGTCAGGACACGGCATATAGAAGGGTTCCGTACGTATGAACGCGTTGTACGTTTTTTTTTTTCGAATTGCTCCAAAGGTTCAGCGAAAAATTAATCAATTTTCGCTGAAAACACCTTTCCTCAAGAGTATTTAACGTGATCTAGTACCATGGAAAGTTAAGTATCTAACTCTTGCCAAGGGCGGGGGGAAGGCGGGTGCAACTTCTGAATCTAATTTGGAGACCGATTACTCGAAAATGATGCTCTGATACATGAAGGGCAGACAGCCCGACGGACGAACAGAGGGAAAATACTGGCATGGAGGGCACTACAGAACCCTAAAAACTAGATGTTGCCCACTTCGTGTGCGCAAAAGAGGAACCGTACATTTTACCGCAAGAAAAAGTATCCCATGTCCATTCCTGTGGTCTATATCTTTATATATATATAATTCTACTGTACGTGTCTATGTCACTGAACTCCTCCAAAACGACTGGACTTTTGAATGAATTTTATTGTATGCGTTTGGGTGGCGCCCTGGATGGTTTAGATTCACAAATCAGCCCGGCAGGACAACGTCGGTCGGGTCCGCTCGTATTCTATATATTCTGTGCCCTTTTTCTTCAAAATTGGTTCAGTAGTTTTTGAGCTTATTCCACACAAACAAACAAATTATTTAAAAATAAATATTTACTACGACTGTCCACTACGTATCCTAATACATTTCTTACTTACGTAACCAATAGTTACACCATTTTATCACACATCCAGGTCCACTTCTCAACACAGGCTTCCACTTTAACGTGGGCAACTGGCCTGGCCACGTGGAGGCCCCAGGGTCGAAGATCGGGAACTGCGACTGGCTGCTCACAGCCGAGTCCCTGAAGAAGTCGGGGGACAGCGAGGGCATATTCCTCTCGGTCGCCCACTGGTATCCGCCACATACGAGCTGCACTTACCTCATGCAGGGGTTCCCTGGTCAGGTGGTCAGGCTGTACTTCCCAAGGTATGTTGTTCATTATATATATATGACATGACAGCCTCCGTGGTCTAGTGGTTAGAGCTTGGCTCTCGACTCGGAGGTCGTGGGTTCGATTCCCGCATTGGAACAAAAAATGTTGTTTCCAAGTTTGGTTAGGACAATTCAGGCTGATCACCTGATTGTCTGACAAGAAAGATGATCCATGCGTCGGATGGGCATGTAAAAAGTCGGACCTGCGCCTAATCTCTCGCCAGTCGTGTCGGTTATCTGTCCCACTGGGTTACGAGAGTAAAAGGAGGAGAGAGTGCTCTTGTGTACTGCGCACACACTTGGGCACTATAACATAACTCCTGCGTAGCTGGCCTGGTTTCAATGAAACAGGCCACCGTCACCGAAATCGGTGTGGGAGCTATTATTATATATATATATATATATATATATATATATATATATATATATATATATATATATATATATATAATATAAAATAATAAATAATAATTAATATTATTATTTAAATAATATATATATATATATATATATATATATATATATATATATATATTAGACTTTACCTATGAATTAGCCGTTTTGTATAAAAAAAAAAAAAAGAATTTTTTTCATGTATTTTTTATTTGTGTTAATCGAAGTAATCACCCATGCAATCAATGCATCTTTGCAAACGCAGTGGCAGTTTATTGATGCTCTTCTTAAAGAAATCAGCTGGACGGGAGGCAACAAATTCTTCAAAGGTTTTTTGTACTGCCTCTCGGGTATTGAATTTTTTTCCCGCTAAGAAGTTATCCAAATTCTGGAAAAAGTAGTAGTCTGTAGGCGCAAGGTCTGGTGAGTAGGGCGGATGACGGAGAGCTTCCAACTCCAGTTCTTGCAACTTGGAGACCGTCTGCTGTGCAGTATGAGGTCGCGCGTTGTCGTGCAGGAGCAGCGGAGAGAGAGAGAGATATTTTCGTTTGATACCTAAATTTATTTCAACTTCTGGTTTAGAGTTAATCTACACTATCTATGTAGACTAGGTAATATTATAAGGAGGGAAAGTTTGTTTGTTTGCATTGAATATGCTGCCAAACTACTGAACCAATTTCGATGAAATTTGACACTGATATAGAATATACTACAGGGAAGGACATAATCTATTTTTTATTTACAGAAAAATTTACAGTTTCCTCAAAGTAGTGAGTAAGAATATAAATGAGTAACGTAGTAGATTAGACAATCTTTGATGATTCATCTTTATGACAGTAAAGTTATTTGTCTATGCCAACCGCCAACTGAGTTTATATAAAACTATATAATTCTCGACAATCTAATAATATCATCTAAAAGAGAATTGAAATTGTTTGAAGTTATTATCCAAGTTATTCGAAGAATCTCAATTGGACAAATGGGAGATTGTCTGAAGGCAAAAACTAATAACGCCTTCTCCTAAAACATTATTCATTTTCCTGGACGTATATTAACTTTGACTGATTTCATTTGTTTTTATATAACTAAATTACAATGTACAATTACAATTTTAGTCCAACATTTTAAAGCTGTAGTTTTAAAACAAACTTAACTTAAAAGGCATTAATTATAATCCATTTCAATGGATTAAAAATAAACTTAATCCATTACAATTGTATAGGTACATTTATTTGTAATGGATTAAGTTTAATTTAGTAATGTCTATATGGTTACCCGCGACGTCGTGCATAAGATAATTCCCGGGAAGCGCCGCATTTTGCCGCGTCAAAAAGTACCTAGTCCATGTATTTTCCCATTAGTCTACTTTATATCTACGCCAAATTTCATTAAAATCGGTCCTGTTGTTTCGGAGCCTATTCAATGCGTATAAACAAACAATCAAATCTTTCCTCTATATGGTATAGAGGAAAGATATAAACCACTGGACCACAGGGACGATTTTATGTAGGTACAATAACCTCGGCACAACGAAACCATCATTCCCAAATACAAATAGTAAAAATTAAATTCAACATTATTTTTATTAATATCCAAACCTTATTTAAACACGTCATTAAAGCTTTTAATGTTTTTAGGATTCGCAAAATGAATAATGGAATTAATGATGCAAGGCATCCCTTCAAATTAATGACGTTTTGAAATTCGAAACATAAAATTTAATAATGTTTATTATTATCGCATTCATTAATCATATTTTGGGCTCAGAAAATTCATAAATTATGATTTTCCTTCCCATTCTGAGATTTATTGCTTGAATTAGGGAGCTGAGTTTACCTTGAGGGTATCGTCAAACTTTTTTAATGATTATTTGCGAGCATAAATAGGCACGATATTTTTATTAAAATGTATTCGTCACATTGCACAGAAACTGGCCAGCAACAAACAAAGTTGCACGACGACACACTTGTCTTAGTCACTATAATATCACTTTAGTAATATATAGAGGAAAGATTTGATTGTTTGTTTATACGCATTGAATAGGCTCCGAAACAACAGGACCGATTTTAATGAAATTTGGCGTAGATATAAAGTAGACTAATGGGAAAATACATGGACTAGGTACTTTTTGACGCGGCAAAATGCGGCGCTTCCCGGGAATTATCTTATGCACGACGTCGCGGGTAACCATATAGACATTACTAAATTAAACTTAATCCATTACAAATAAATGTACCTATACAATTGTAATGGATTAAGTTTATTTTTAATCCATTGAAATGGATTATAATTAATGCCTTTTAAGTTAAGTTTGTTTTAAAACTACAGCTTTAAAATGTTGGACTAAAATTGTAATTGTACATTGTAATTTAGTTATATAAAAACAAATGAAATCAGTCAAAGTTAATATACGTCCAGGAAAATGAATAATGTTTTAGGAGAAGGCGTTATTAGTTTTTGCCTTCAGACAATCTCCCATTTGTCCAATTGAGATTCTTCGAATAACTTGGATAATAACTTCAAACAATTTCAATTCTCTTTTAGATGATATTATTAGATTGTCGAGAATTATATAGTTTTATATAAACTCAGTTGGCGGTTGGCATAGACAAATAACTTTACTGTCATAAAGATGAATCATCAAAGATTGTCTAATTTACTACGTTACTCATTTATATTCTTACTCACTACTTTGAGGAAACTGTAAATTTTTCTGTAAATAAAAAATAGATTATGTCCTTCCCTGTAGTATATTCTATATCAGTGTCAAAATTCATCGAAATTGGTTCAGTAGTTTGGCAGCATATTCAATGCAAAGAAACAAACTTTCCCTCCTTATAATATTACCTAGTCTACATAGATAGTGTAGATTAACTCTAAACCAGAAGTTGAAATAAATTTAGGTATCAAACGAAAATATCTTGGCAACAAAAGGTAAAGGTTAATACAAACATTCATAAATAAAAATAAAATTTATGAATGTTTGTTACGACGATTGTTACGACACGCACAAAAACTCTAAAAATATTTGTTACCTACTAAGAAAGAATGCCACAAATTTATAAATAGTCAATTTTTAATGGCAAACATAGACAGCGGCCTCATGTATCAATGAGACGACGCCTTGTCCCTGAAATCCAGAAATTACGCGCGTAAATAGCGGCAAATCACTGCGAAACATCTGTGGGGGCTATCATGAACAATTTACAAGTTCGAATTCCTAACCTTTTTCAAAAGAGAATAGTATGAAAGTTAAGACAGCGCCTATACAATTGACATTCAATAACGTAACGAATACATGCTTGTAAATTTTACGTGGTTTAATCACTTTTCGTGTTTTGAGCTTACCCTCAGGACGCACTTTATGATGGCCTAGCACCTTGACTCACGCGTAGTTGCGAAATCGCAGAGAATATGCCCAATTTTGAACAAGGATGACGAAGCTGCTACTTTGTTCTGTCGTCCTTATCAATTCTATGGATATTTAAAAGACAAAAAATTACATTAATTCACAATTTGCAGTTTCCGTATCAACCGCATCGAGTCCCCCATCACCCCATGGACTGGTGACTGCGGAGAATCCCTGACACTATACGACGCTCCGCGACCAGACGACGCGAAGATCATCAAGACCTTCTGCGACACGTTCAGTCGGCCCATGGAGAAGCACGACTTCGTATCGACTGGCAACGCCATGTTTGTCAGATTCGAGAGCAAGACGGGCAGCTATAGCGGGTAAGTTTCAGAGTGAGATAGCTATATCAAGATCTTCTGCGACACGTTCAGTCGGCCCATGGAGAAGCACGACTTCGTCTCTACTGGCAACGCCATGTTTGTGCGGTTTGAGATCAAGACGGGCAGCTATAGCGGGTAAATTTTAGAGTGAGATAGCTATATCAAGACCTTCTGCAACACGTTCAGTCGGCCCATGGAGAAGCACGACTTCGTATCGACTGGCAACGCCATGTTTGTGAGATTCGAGAGCAAGACGGGCAGCTATAGCGGGTAAGTTTTAGAGTGAGATAGCTATATCAAGACCTTCTGCGACACGTTCAGTCGGCCCATGGAGAAGCACGACTTCTTATCGACTGGCAACGCCATGTTTGTGAGATTCGAGAGCAAGACGGGCAGCTATAGCGGGTAAGTTTTAGAGTGAGATAGCTATATCAAGACCTTCTGCGACACGTTCAGTCGGCCCATGGAGAAGTACGACTTCGTATCGACTGGCAACGCCATGTTTGTGAGATTCGAGAGCAAGACGGGCAGCTATAGCGGGTAAGTTTCACAGTGAGATAGCTATATCAAGACCTTCTGCGACACGTTCAGTCGGCCCATGGAGAAGCACGACTTCGTCTCTACTAGCAACGCCATGTTTGTGCGGTTTGAGAGCAAGATAGGTAGTGGGTAAGTGACAGAGTGAGATAGCTATATCAAGGCGTTCTGCGATACGTTCAGCCGGCCCATTCAGAAGCACGACTTCATCCCTACTGGCAACGCCATGTTTGTGCGGTTTGAGAGCAAGATAGGTAGTGGGTAAGTGAAAGAAAATGACATGATTAGCAAAAACCCTGGGGATCTACTCATTATTAGATCTTTAAAAATTTTCCAACATTTGCCCTCTACCGCCTTTAGTACGCCTACGCGTTCGTATGCGTTAGCGAAAATAAGAAACTATAAGGGCGACACACTCCACACATGACATTCTAAAACGACGTCTGCACCCGTAATCTACGAAAAACACGATGGCATTTCTTTGCGAAACAACTACCTTAAAGTTTTTCAGATGTTTCGCTACCGCAGTATTTTCGCAGAGACTCACTGTCGCAAACAAACGGGTAGGTGTTCCAAGGGCATAAGGGCGTAAGAGGGTAAAACGGGATTCAAAATACGATTTCAATGCATGCAAGAGTGTTGAGTAATTACCCCCATACTAATAAAGATACGTCGGAAAAATCGCTTGACAGACAAGGACAAAATATTGTATAGCTTATACACTGTATAAATATGTAAATTAGCAAGGGGGGTAGTATACAGCAATCGTTATAAATTCTATCGGTTTCCTTAAAAACAAATAATTTTCCCGTACATGCCTTTCGATTATCCTATGACGCTGACGCTGCCGCGGTTGCCCGATTTCATAGCCACACCGTTTATTCAGCATAAATATTTATAGTAGAATTTTATTATACCAGTCATAAACTGTAACCTTACTCCACTTTGCCCATAAAAAGTGCAGGAAAAACTTCTGCGAAACGAAATTAACAATTTTCCACTCCATAATATACTGTTCCAAGAACGTCACATTCAAAGGTATTTTAAATAAAACGATAAAATACTTGTAAATTATACTGCTTTGCGTAGGTAAATATTATTTAAAAAGTCTCTAAATATTCTCAATTTGACAATTATCTTTTGAATTGGTGACATTAATCCGATAAATAACAGTGATTTTATTTCAGAACCTTTTACTACGCTTAGGATCAATTCACACCCCGACGATCCATGGCGCTGCATTTTTAAGATACCTATTGAAAATAGGCTGATTTTTTTATTGCTTAAATTAATAGTACTCTTAAATATGAGTAACTTCTTAGAAGTAACAGTATATCAAATGTCAATATTTTCAAAAGTACAGCGATTGGTATACAAAATTTTGCAAGTCTCGTGAACACGCTCCATACCAAAGTCGTACCTAGCTGTGACGTCACGCCTCGGTTAAAGTGTATGAAGTATACGGCCGCGATACGGCGGAGATATTGTAAATATCTCAGATATTTGTGCGTTTAAGTTCATGCTTACCATAATGAATGTTTTTGTATAATATGATGTAAGTAAACTAATGATGTAGGTTTTGTTTACTAATTTTACAAAAAAAAAATACTAAACTACACATAAAATATTATAGATATTTTTTTACACTTACCAAATAGTAATGCCTCAATATTTCTGAGTGTATTAATGAAACTAAATATTTTCAATGTATTCATCATCCTATTGAACTACACAAAAAGATACACTTTTCATATGACATCAGTCATTCGCATGCACTGTGCAGCGCGGTGCAACATTCGACCTCTTACAATGAAACGTATCTTCTTGTGTAATGAATAAAGTTCAATTTGGAATAGCTATCTTAAAAATGCAGCTCCATGTTGCGTTTCGTTTCGTTTCGGTGTGAATTTACCCTTACACAATGTTTTATCTGCCTTCAGAAATGATAATAGCAATAATATAATTAAAAGATCGGATTGGTTCGAAAAAAATATGAAAGACTCTGTGTTAATCCAGAGCTCAAAATACCACCATACCAAATTTCATCGAAATCCGTTAAGTAGTATTTTAAGTGAAAGAGTAACATACGTCCATTCATCCATCCATACATCCATTCTCACAAACTTTCACAATTATAATAGTACTAAAGTTTTATAGTATAAGTATTCATAACAGTGGTTCCGATATTATTGTCGTATAATATAATGTATTTACATCGTAAGCACGATATCGTGTCGCTCGCATTAAAAGGCCTCTAATTCCTAGCCATTCACGAACTGCATCCATTACAGTAATCGAAGTTACTAACTCTTTCAATTGGGTTATGGAACTGTAATAGCTTTTGAAATTTAATATCATCTCCGTCCATCTTAAACCATATTTTGTAAATAATTTTCATTTTATTTCAAAGCCTTTATTACCAAAAATTATAATTAAATTTACATGCTTTTGCTATTTTCTCTAATTAAGTGTATGATTAGTCTATGATAGTACATAATGTTATGTATTTTATTTATTCTGTTTAGTATATACTGTTGCCCTTGGTCTGCTCTTCTAGCTTTCCTCCAGACTTTTCCACTCTTTCCTTTCTTGAGGTAAGAGCAATTTTGTAAATAATATTGTGTTATATTTGTACATTGCCGGGGGGCAATGTACAATTTTTTTTTTAAAGTTGATGCTACTATTTATAATATTATGAATAGTAGAACATTTCACATAATATACCTAAATAAGTAACTCAAGAAACGAGCAGAGAAAATTACTTTACGGTAAACGATAAGCCTCACATCGACACCCCCATATTTTAAACATAAAATTCTACGAACCACACTTTTTTGAAATATTATGTAAATTACTTAGGTGCCTATTATTATTAGTACTCGTAATACGAAGGTAATTACTTAATTGGGACTGAGTTGTTTTTACTGTTTATATAAAAAAGGGGTATTATTTTACTGACTTACTAAATCAGACTTTTATTTTTTATTAGGCTTTATTATTTTTTTAATATTTGACGACCTCTGTGGCACAGTTAGCGGGATTGCGCACAAGCCGGGGCTCGCGAGAGCAAAAAGTTTTCTGTGTTCCTGAGTCATGGATGTGTATATAATAAAAATCTTAAAGATTTAAACTTAATGAGTTATGTATAGTATAAAAGTATTAAATATACTTCCCGTTGTCGTTGTTGTGTAACACAAGTTCTTCGGATACTTAGCACAGGACCAGAACCCCAATTCTCATATATAACTAAGACTTTCAGAAAATGAATAGTCTTAATATCATAAAATGATTTTTGGAGTTTGGGCCAATCAAAACGTGTCAAACGTTGGCTTTGACGTTTATTTGAATACCATTTTGCTGTTTTAACTAATGTTAAATTCGTAATCGAGACTACATCGAAACTGTATTAGCAAAATTCAATTAGCAGAATGGACCTACAGATTGACGCGGTGTGAAGCGTCCGTAGATATTCATTATTATTATTTATCCCACAGATCATCCCTCTACTACTGGGCGCACTACGACTTCTTCAATAACACGCGGTTCGGGGAGCCCGTACCTAACACAGCCTGCGATGAGGTGATCGCCTCGTGGAAGCAGCGGGCTGGACGCGTCAGGTCTCCCCTGAACACCTTGGTGTACAAACAGGCTCCACCGGGAGAGGATGTCCACTGTCTATACAGATTCGTGACGGACAGACGGATCTTCGCGAGGGTCATACTGACGATACTGAGCGTGAACTTTAAGGTGAGATAAATCACGCGGGATCCGTGCATTTTGCCGCGATAAAAATTATCCTATGTCCGTCCTCGTGGTCTATTTTGTGCAAGATTTCGTCACATTCGGTCCAGTAATTTCGGAGCATATTTAATGCATGTTTGAATACATACAAACAGTAAAAACTTTCATCTTTATAATATCAGTATACATTTGATAACAGCCTCCGTGGTCTAGTGATTAGAGCTTGGCTCTCGACTCGGAGGTCGTGGGTTCGATTCCCGCATTGGAACAACAAAAAATGTTGTTTCCAAGTTTGGTTAGGACAATGCAGGCTGATCACATGATTGTCTAACAAGAAAGATGATCCACGCGTCGGATGGGCATGTAAAAAGTCGAACCTGCGCCTGATCTCTCGCCAGTCGTGTTGGTTATCCGACCCACTGGGTTTACTCACGTAAGAGTAAAGGAGGAGAGAGAGTGCTCTTGTGTACTGCGCACACACTTGGGCACTATAAAATACTCCTGCGTAACTGGCCTGGTTTCAATGAAACCGGCTACCGTCACCGAAATCGGTGTGGGGGAGTTATAGATTTGATAAAAATATTATGAATTGTGTATATTTACAAATACAAGGTCCACTTGCCTACGGCAATACAAAAACAGACACAAAGAAAATTATTTTTACGAAGGTTACCTAGAATCAGCTATTTCATTTTCGTAATTTATATAATATTTTAACAATTACACAACATTATATGAAGTTATTATTAATGAATGGAAACCCTAATTAATTTCGCATAACGTTAACAAATTCACAATTTTGGAAAATGTAATTCTCATTACTTTTTACCTATGTAACATTCCAGGGAAAAACAATTTCAATTTAATGTGTTGAGAATTATTAATATTTACCTTAATTGATTTCAATATGTTATTTGTAATCAAAATGTTAAAATAATAATATACGCATACCTATTGGTATTTGACCATTAGAAGTGTTATGAAATTAAAAGAATTTGTTTTACAGGAGCATCCATACACACCTGTCTCCTGTCAGAACTGCTACGAAGATCGAGCAGACAAACTAATCATTTGGGAACCATTTCCTGCAGCTAAAGCTATTAACTCATCTATTGGAGCCACCACTACACCGCTACCCCTACATATAGCAGTCCAGAAATCCCTTGGATCTTGTTTATGCGCTAAACATGCCAACACCGTAACCAGGGCAAGGCCTTACAGAGTAGTTTCTTCTGGAGAATCCTTGAATCTTCAGCTTATAGTGGATAACGCACACGCAGCAGCTTCATATTTCAAAAACTCCGCCCCTCTGTTCGAAGCCAGATACGAGTTTGTACATGGACCTCTTTGTGGACCTGCTGTTTTGGCTGCAGCCTTAGATGGAGAAATAGTGTACCCACATCTAGAAGCTTTGGGATATACCGAACCACCAAAACGCATACAATGCATCTGGGACTTGGAAATTGAAGAGAAAAGAGATATTTGGTTGCATTTTGATAGCATTAAATTCGTTTCTCGCCATTGCGACGATGGAAATATACAGATTTATTTGCCTGGTCGAATCGAACCGTATCTTTCTGTTTGTGGAGAAAATGTTTCACTGGCGAGGGAGTTACCTATTCTTTCAGCTGGAGAACTCGGATTCGAATCTTTAGATGACCCGCTTGTGTTAGACAAAGAGAAAACTAGATCAATTAGAATCGTTTTCATCGGCAGTGCATCCCCAGCTCGAGCTACTTTCAAAATAGCCTGGACTGGTCTTTACCATTTACCCAAGAATTCGGACGGTACACTTATGACATCTCGGCTCACCGATAGCACTACTTCGAAATCTGGACAGGGATGTGATTTTATATGTCCTGGTGAAGAGGCATTATGTATTCCGGCAAGGCTCATATGCAACGGTGTGGTAAATTGTCCCAATGTGACATCTGGTGAGCGAAAATATTGGACAGCGGAAGAAAAGCGAGCCAGAGAGTCATATTCAGAAGATAGTATGCGCCGATTGGGTTACTTAGACGCACTGGGAGGTATACCTTTAGGCCAGCTACATGATGAAGCACCAGAATTGTGCGCAGGGATGAGAAATACGGGTGGAGGAGATTGGCTGGCACCATCTTTAGGGGCTGGTCTGGCGATTGCCATTGGTGTTTGCTCTTTAGCAGCTGCGTGGCGCTTGTGCTGCCGCAAGAGGTCTCCAGACGAGGAATCCCTGGACTACTGACAGTCAGCACGCGGCCCTCACGTGCCGCCCACACTTCACTCCAGGTCTTCATCAAGGGATCTGCCTTTGGACTGGAGTCTACATTGACAAACACTATACTGAGTGCCAGAGCCCTACGTTGTTGGTTATTAATACGAACATTCCATAGGAGATACAATATTGTGTAATGTTTCTGTTGGCATAATGTAAATATGCACTGAACCCGTTCCAATAGCACGTTAATCGATATATAAATTCGTTTACAACATATCAAAAGTAATTTATGTTCCACGTACGATCGTTTATAATATTTTGCACGTTTACATGTTTTATATATTAAGCAGTAGATTTGAATAATGGGTTACGGCGCTCAAATGTTATTCTGTAATTAGTGTATATATTCTTAAGCGATCCCAAAGTTTCGGATGCTTCATTCATAGGTTAGTACAAGGTGATAGTAGCCATTATATTTAAGAGTGATTCTTAGCAGTATTAATAGTTAATAATGTTTTTGATAAACATTCTAATATTGACACGTACCCTACATAGCTTGAGGATTACGATTCCTACAACTTTTTTAAACATGATACAAATAAAGATCAACGATTTTAAATTTAATAATAGTTAAATTCTCTAATATTTAATAAGAGTTTGGAAAATAAAGAGAACGTCATAACCGGTGGCGCAATCGTGCGCTTTACAAAGTTGAACAATAAAAAGTTGCAGGTGAATTCGAGCTGGAGTTATGGATGAAACTGTTCCGACTTGAAATTGTAAAAGTTGCTACGGTAGTGTAAAAATGTCTGTGAAATATATTCTTTGACGATTAAATTATGAAATATTATAAGGAATGTAAATATTTGTAGATATACAAACCTCACTGCCGTTTTGTCTTGAATTCTAATTTTAATTTAGTTTCTTTCGAACCGAAGTAGTTTTTTAATCTTTCTTAATCATAAATCTAAGCTAATTTTAGTTTTAAAATTGGATTAGCAATGTTTAAAAGTGTAATTTCGCAGTTATTTCTGAAGTATTATTATTGTAATAGTTATGTATTGTACAGTTTGATTAATAGTATATTTAGCAATATCTCGTAAAAAATACCCTACAAGCGAATGTGTGAGTGCACGCATAACCATGGTTATGGATTTCCGCTAAGTAACGCCTGATTACTAGTTATGTATTAAGTCAATTTCTTCAGCAACAATCATTTTCATAAGCAATAATATTGCCATCAAATATTCTTAATCATCTTTATCAATCCTCACTAAAGCTTTGTAATTTTTAATTTTCTAAAAGTGTTTCATTAAATAGACGTTTGAAACATTTTCCTGATTCAAACGAATCAAAAGCGATAACATTTTACATGAAAATGATTGCTTTTTCTTTTATTACAGCTTTCATGTGAGAGTTATTGTGTGAAATGCTTTGTAGTCTGACAAAATGTCAATTTTAGTTATGAATACATATTTCTTGATATTTCGGTACCTTCGATCTTCAATCACATTTAAATTCTATAAATTCTGATCTTGCTTTTATTGGAATTTCGTTACAGCTCCATTGGGGTGAGTGAAATTCAGTTTGGGAGAGGGAATGTATTTTATTTATATCTTTCGTCGTAATATTTCTCATGTAGTCCATTTTGATTGTTTCTATGGTTTTAGTGTAGTAATCGAGCGTAGCAATATTGTTAATTGATTAATTATTATTATCATCTATTCTATTGTTCTTGTTCTATTCTTCTATTTGTTTAGTGGTCAATAACTTCTTTCTAGGGCGATTGCGCCATTATTATTGCATTTACTTCAAGGCACATCAAGAAACAGAGTTGAAATATAGCTACTACAATGCCAATTTACTTACAATCTCTAGCAATGATCATTTGTTTTTCTTAGATAACAGGGAGCTGTTAAAACTGTTGAATTGTGAAATGTATTACATTAATTTCATTCATAAATAATTTACTATTTTATTAGAATGGAACAAATTAATTGCGAAAGTTAGTTTTAATTCTCTAATTTTCATATTTAGTGTTATAATAATTTTACTTTTACCTTTATTTGGAAATTAAAAGTGTTAGCTAAATAAATATATTTTGTACAATAAAATCATCTTTTATATACCTTACCTCTGATTTAAATCTATTTTGGCTAGATAGAGAAAACAATAGTTAATATAATTATAACTAAAACAATAAAGTATAGAAAATTAATTTAATTTAATATAATAATTATTTTTATCTACTAGTCGCCTAGTGGTCGAAATTGAACCATAATTCATTAATTTTTTAAGTTTGTAGAGGTTTGTACTTTATGAGGATGGATTCGTCTGCCTCTTACATATTTAATTTAAAAAAAACTGTTCTCTTGGATGTGAATTTATAATATTATTAAATTGATAAGCGTCAACGTGTGACAAATCTGTATTATACGCATGATAGTGTGAGTGCAATTATAATCTGAGGTAGTGTGTGTAGCGTTAATTTTATTTATTTAACCATTAGTACACCTCACTCCTCCTCCATATAAACTTTAAATATGCCAAATTTCATGCTCCTCCGTTCGCATTTTTTTTATACAGAGTACAACATTTTTGCTTTACGTTTTAATAGTAATATTAACTAATATTTTACTAGTACACGTACATAATTATAAATCTTTTCAAATATGAGAATGCGTATCACCTGATACTAACACTACATAAAGTATATGCATAAAACACATAAAAGCCGTAAAAAGTCTGCGCCAATAAATCGATACAGCGTGTATCGATAAACAATTTTTCAGCGAATCGTAACATCATAATATTCGCTTGTTTTCCTGTAAACGAAGCACCTGGCTGCAACGGGTGAAAATATACGTTCGGAATTCCAAATTCAAAACTTCAAAATGGCGTATCTTTAATTTAGTTCGATTGTTTTAATCTTTCGAAGTTTTATAAGTTTGAAGTTGAGTTATAGTTAGTTATGACTTAAGTTTTTTAATAATATAAGTTTTTTAATAATAGAATTTTAACTGGTAGTTAGCTTTGTTATTAAAATTCTACTAATTTACTCTGACTAGTTTATTTTCTACACAGAACCGAAACGATACGCGACACGCTGCATTTTCAGATATGATAACTATTCAAAATTGAACTTTAATCATTACACAAGAAGATACACATTTCACTGTAAGAGTTCAAATCTCAACTTGCACGCGCGCACATTCGAAAAAAGTTCTGCTGTTTTCAATAATAGAATATTATGTCAAGGTTCGACTGTACCCACGGAAAGGTGTTTCAAGTAACAGTTTGACAGCAATGACAGCGTACGAGTAACGAGTCTCGTTTATTAATACGTTCGCACTCACTTCATACGCCGTACGTACAGCTGTACTTAAGTACGATTTACTATGCGCAATATAAAGGAGACCATTCATTTTGGGCCAAAACATACAAACACAAACAAACAAAAATGCCGGTAATTTTCTTAATTTTTAACCGACTCCCAACAAAGGATGCGGTATAGTTCAAGTAGGCAAGTTGATCCCATAGTAAATGTTGCTTATATTCAAGAGTATATTCACTCCTGAAAGTTTGGACACTGACTGAAAAAACACCCTGATACCTCCGGTTTTCTGTGAGGTAATGGTATATCTGATAAAAATAATAAAGTAATATTGAAATAACGTGAATGAAACCTTTGAATGTAAACTATAGCGTGTTTTACTCAATTTCTACGTAATACGATCATATAATCGAGCAATTATTTTTGGCCAAAAATTTGGTTTTGAATTTGCTCAGGTTCTGATAGGAGTAACAATTTCTCGGAACTCGGAACTTTAATAAACTGACAAACTGACGACCTCTGTGGCTCAGTGGTTGAGCGCGTTGGTGCTCAAGCCGGGGGGTCGCGGGTTCAAATCCCGCTAAAGGAACAAAAAGTTTTTCTGTCTTCCTGGGTTGTGAATATGTGCATACATAGAGCCTCTCATTTAAAAACATAAAAAATAATTTACACAGCGACGAACCTTGGCAGCATATGCTATGGCGCATCAGCTTGGGCAGATAGGGCTACAATAGGAGCGGCTCGTCGTAAACTTCTACAAAGCCAACGTCTAGCTTCAACATTTTTATGCAAGGCATACCGTACCGTACTGTACTGGCACTGTACTGGCACTGGATAGAAATTGATCACTACGTCGCACAATTTCTGACTGGACACGGTAACTTTGAGGAAAACTTTATGGATTTAAACTAGTATCGTCTCCGCTATGTGAGTAACCGATGGCGACCCTTACGAACAAACTGCTCATCACATACTCTGGGAGTGTGATCTCTGGAATAACGAAAGAATCGAAATGTTGAAGATGTGTCCATTGTGTTTCTAGGGTAGTGTATTATGAAGATCTCGTGGGTTACGCGAAAAACTTCCGTGCTTTCAAACGTTTATGTCATAGGTACTATTGGAAACAATCCAACACTATTTTGCCTAATTAATTGCCAAAGGAGACAGCCAAACTGTAATGACAAAAAATTGGCAGGAAATTTAAAATTTAAAACTGGAATACTTCCTACTCCTCATACCTTTCTTCTGATTAATTTCGATTCGCTGTTAAGACATATTTAGCATCTCTCTCGGGCACCCCTGAGATCATTAAAAAGGGTTTTTGTGGTTAGTTACGCTACACAGGAGTTGCAGTGGTGGGTATGTGTGGTGGGTCAATTGCCCGCTTATTTTATATGCTAAGATAAACGTTTTCTTATTATTTCATACATATCATCCAAATGAAAACGTTTCTCTAAAATTTCTCCAGACGATGTCGATAACACAAAATTGTCTATTTGTATCGTATCGCCAGCGAACTCATTGGAACTATTGGTTTTCTTTTCAAAAATGTTAGGTACTAAGCTTATTCTTTTATATCTAAGTATGAATTATGTGGTAGTGAATTGAAATAAAAAATATTAATATAATATTACAGAATAGTGTAGATAACGTGCAATGTAATATCGCTTCATGGTGAACTATTACCGTCGCCATGGTTTAGCCCAGGGGTCAGCAACCTGCGGCTCGCGAGCCACTTACGGCTCTTTAGTACTATACTCAAAAATTATTTGATTTATCAAAAAAATCAATTAAAAATCATTCTGAATCGATGTACGACTTAGCCATTTGTAATCGCTTTCCCCGCAGACAGAGGCGGCGTTAGGCGTGGGCGACGGCCACAATCGTGCGCTTCCGACCCAAGATAGTTTGACCTCTTTATCAGTTCTTTCAAAACTTTACTTATGCTAGTACTACTTTATAGATTACTTCTGTAATCTTAGAGGCTTTTTGTCGTTGTATCACTATCGTGGTTATTGTACCAACATTTTACAGTTTATTACTTTTAAATTAAATATTTTTGTATGAAGTTTTCCAAGTAAGCGTATTTTACAAGTTTAGTCTAGAGACTTCAGGAGTTATAGATAACTCCTAAAGCAATATATATTTACAAGCCGTTATAGTTTTCCTTCAAAAAAAATCATGATGGTTGTCCATGTGAAGAACTTCATCACATGGACAACCATCATGATATTTTTCAGATTTTCCGAGCCGGCTGTTTAGCTTTCATATACGCTCTATTTTCGTATTTCTATTTTATCACTGTCGACGAGGTATGTATATATACGCAAAGTTTCATCTTGGACGATAAGTCGAAGACGGACGTACGGACACAAACGACGAAACCATAGACAAGACGTGAACTACAGAACCTAAAAATCAATGAGAACTATTGCAACGATTTGTACTTAATTAAAACATTTGGTAAGCCCTTATCAGTATAATCTATATGTATATTGTACAATACTGGACAAATTAAACTAGACGTAGCAACGCGGTGAGTAACCAAAGTATATCGAACGTGCAAAACTTGCACAAAGAGACGCTTCAAAAATTGTTAAAGTAAATTCTTTTGACACACGTCTCAAATATTCTTAAGTAAGAGATCCAGAACTTCCGAGGGGGTTGGGGTCCACGTGTGGGGTTGGGGGTGTTCCAGACCCCCTTACCCATCGGTCGTGGGGGTGTTAAACCTAACCCACCGAGTCGGCTAATGGGAGTTCTACTTTGTGCGGACAACTTGGATTCACTTACGTGTATTCACTTCGGAAGTGTCTGAATTTCTTATTGCAACGGAAGTGATAAAATACTACTGCAACTATATAATATAGGTTTATAAGCAATTCTACACAATATGTAAGGCTCGGCTTACATTGAAATGCGACTCGACGCGGTGCTGCGTTTTTAAGATTGCCATTTAAAATTGAACTTTATTCGCTACACAATAAATAAGATACAGAGTGCTAAGTGTGAGTTTTTCATGCTAAGTGCTATATGTGATCGTGAGCGCGTTTGGCGTTTACTAGGAATTTGTATGTGATGTGTATAGCGCCACCTAGTTGTAAACGCGACAACTAGGTCAAATCACATACAAATTCCTAGTAAACGCCAAACGCGCTCACGATCGAATGCGAAAAGAAAAACTCACACTTAGCTATCAGGTTTCATTGCTAGATCAGCTTCGCGACACGCAGGCCAATGTAGGTCAAAATTCGCACACTTCGTCGCGCCTCGGTGTGAACTGACGCTAACTGTCACTGTAGTCAACGCTACTGAAGCACAGGGGCGACACTTTCTACAAATGACAGCTCGATCACCGACGAATGCCAGCCATGTTGACGTAAGACGTTTTCGGTGTCAACCTTTGACACCGAAATAATTTTAAACGTCGCGTCAGACAAATCTATCATAAATATTGAGAAATTATAGTGTTGCCAGCCCTGTGAACGAAAGTCCTGGCTTGAAAAACCCCACGACCCCCGCATACGTCAAGCCGCGCACACATAGCCGCGAGTTGTCATTCGTGTAAATCATGGAATGACAGTTCTTTACGTTTGTAAATATATATTATTTGCCTCAGTCAAGGAATACCTCGTCGTCAACGTTGGCGATAATATCGCAGTAGGACACTGACAATGAAACCATTATAATTATTGTTTCATTGCCAATGTCCTACTTCACCATAGATGGCGCTGTTTATTTGAATAAATTATTACGTCACGTATATGAAACGAAATAATTAATAGTAGTCTGAAATAAATAAATTTGAATTTGAAATGAGGTTGATCTTTAAATGATAATTTTGTCGGGTAGGTAGAGAATATTTGTACGAAAATCAAATGTCAACCTTATCTTATTCTAGCTATGGGGAGCCACGCTTCGGCATAAATGGGCCGGCTCAACCGGGTAAATACCACGGCCTCACAGAAAACCGGGGTGAAATAACTCTTTCGTTGTGTTGAGTGAGGTTAACGGAGGCCCAAGGGGGGTTGGCGATTTTATGGACTGGGAACGCATGTCGTAACACCAGAGGAGTTACAAGTGTAACTCTTCTGGTGTTGCGAGTGTCAATGGGCGGCGGTAATCGCTTACCATCAGGTGATCCCTTTGCTTGTTTCCTGGTTCATACCATATTCTTTTTTTTTAAATAAATGTCATAGTTGATCAAACGAATAGAACAACGCAATCTTATTGTCATGAGTCGGGAGAAGGCACGACTAACGATCATTTATTGCGCAACAATGGAGACGGAAAATAATGTCAATTGAAATTGCGCAACAATGGAGACGGAAAATAATGTCAATTGAAATTGCGCAACAATGGAGACGGAAAATAATGTCAATTGAAATTGCGCAACAATGGAGGCGGAAAATAATGTCAATTGAAATTGCGCAACAATGGAGGCGGAAAATAATGTCAATTGAAATTGCGCAACAATGGAGACGGAAAATAATGTCAATTGAAATTGCGCAACAATGGAGACGGAAAATAATGTCAATTGAAATTGCGCAACAATGGAGACGGAAAATAATGTCAATTGAAATTGCGCAACAATGGAGACGGAAAATAATGTCAATTGAAATTGCGCAACAATGGAGACGGAAAATAATGTCAATTGAAATTTAAATCAGATTCATATAAAGCATTTCGTTTTGTTTTCCTTTTAAAATATTTTATCTTACTTTACCAATAATTAGGTTTATTAATTTAAATAATTAACTACTGCAAAAATATATAGGTCTTAAGTGATTATTTTTCTTGTACAATTGTAAGTAAACATGTGAAACTAAAAAACTAAAGAATTATTTCGTGTAACAAATATACATATATATAATATACTGTATTAACTCGCAGGAAATAAAAGGCTTTTATTTATTTTTATTTGTATAAAAGCAAAACTTACTAAAATCATATACCTACACATTACATACACAGCACACGCACACACACACACTGAAAAAAAAAAACAAAGCAGTGTAATGGGATTCCTATAACTCCATTCCTATCGGCTTCACTTACCTCTTACCTTTTGGCGACCCTCATCCAAATCCCTACCTATTATACAGGCTAGGGCTTCCCTATGAAGGAGAACCACACTTCGCCACTGAAAGATAGCAACAGTTGAGTATTATAATGGATCAAAATATTAATATAATTTATCGAATCACCGTGAGTCCCTCGTTTGTATAAGTCGCCTATCTGCGATACGTGTTGCAAACTTTAATGCTCTAAGGCTGCAGATATATGCTACTTTTACAGCTATTGTAATCTACAAGGCTACTTGACTCATGCTTAATTTCATAAATTGAATGAGTATCTCCTATAAATAATAATTATATAGATAGCGATATCATAAAATAACAGTACAAGATGAATAATTTATATATTCACCTTAACTTCTAACCTTTTTTTTTCATCGCCTATGTAGTGTCACTTATAAAAAGGTACGACTAATCATATTGTTATGCATCACAGTTCAATGTCTCAAGCATTGAATGATGCATAAAAATTAAGACAGAAAATGTTTAATGAAATAGCAAACATAAAAATTCTTTTTAGACAAAAAAAATTGCTGATAGTGCTGCTGCAACATTTTAGAATTTTATTTGATGAATATATTATAATAAATACCGTGAAACCCTCATTTTGTAGGGTCAGTCATGAATATATTGTTACTGACGGTCTGACCGTTCGCTTTCACGTTTAGCACCCATCGCAGACGTTAAAAGTATTTTTTACGATCCATAAAATATATTTGGCGTAAGTTTTAGACAAATGTTTGTTTCTTTTTTTTTTAGTAAAAACCTTTCTGACGAGACGGCAAAGAATCAGTAACTAATCCTGTCATTATTAAGCTCTACACTTTACACAAAGAACCTTATTTTTTTTAAGATGTGAAAAAAGACGGTTCTTTGTGTGAAGTGGAATTTCGCGTATCACATAAAATATTAAAAATAAAGGGCCACTTAAGTAAAAGAACGCAAAAATACG
Organism: Phengaris arion; assembly: GCA_963565745.1. Classification (NCBI taxonomy): domain Eukaryota; kingdom Metazoa; phylum Arthropoda; class Insecta; order Lepidoptera; family Lycaenidae; genus Phengaris; species Phengaris arion. The sequence goes on from OY751443.1 coordinate 3,436,216, forward strand.
CTTAGACCCAAGAATTAACCCGAAATAGGCTTAAGGCTGGGATTATAATATGATCCGGAGTCAACGGGTCCGGGAAAATTCAGAGCACTGAACATAGAACTCTGCGCTAATACACTAGAGTTGAAAATCGAAGTGTCGAGTGTCGAGCTGTCATTAACATTTAACTCGATACTTGTGTGTTCAATTTTTAGCTCTAATCCGTAAGGCCGGGGAAAATTCAAAGCAGTAAAATTAGAACTCTGTGCAACTACAATAGAGCTGAAAATCGAACACACGAGTGTCATTGTCAAATCTGACAACTCGACACTTGAGTGTACGATTTTCAGCTCTATTGTGCTATCGCAGAGTTCTAATTTCAGCGTAATTTTCTCCGGCCTCCCGGTTTCTCCGGATTTGATAGTCCCAGCCTTATTTGTACCTGCAACAATCACTAACATATCACTATCTGTACAGTTGAGGATCCAAATCCGTTTCACCCATAACACACTAAATCACTCAACAACCCGAGTAAGCAGATTTGCATATTTTGTCTATCCTACCAGCTACAGCAGTTGTACTACAGACTAGAAGAGAGCAGGACACTGCGATAACACACTGGGGCAATTCTCGTAAATATTTTCGGTTAAATCTCGTTTAGACTTTCAGGCTGTCCCGCTCGCACGTATTGACGTACGGAATGAGTCAGCGCGTGAACAGAAACGGCATTTAATCGAAATTAGAACTGGGCTCCTGAAAGAAAATGAAAGAAAATGGGCCTTCTTCAATATGGTACAAATCTAGAAGTAATAAATCTTCATGATGATCGTTTATCGTTTGTGCAGTTAGTAGTTAGCAAAATGTAAATAAAGCAAAAAAATGTCCTAACTGGTTTTATGAATACTAATAACTTAGCCAAAATGCCACCGTTCATTACAAAGATGGTCTTTGAAATTGAAAATATATGGAATTGACATACCGTTCGCTAAGCAATACGTCAATACCATACATTTTTTCATCTTGGCTAAGGGCACTGAATGGAGTATTTTACTATGTGATATTTTACTTAGCAAATCTTCTCAAGTAACAGTCAGAAACAACAAGGGCCTGTTTCACATTCTTCTGATAGGTCATTGTCAGATAGCTCATTTGCATGTTTTGTCTCTGTTGCTCGATATGAAGTAAGCTTCCGAATAAGCTATCCGACACTTTAGAAGATTTTGAAATAAGACCTAACCAAAGAATATATATTACTAACGTACCCTTACACCAATAAATAATTTGAAATATTCCTAGTCTTAGATACCTCTATTTATTGGTAAAGTCCGGTAGCGGAGCACGTAGAACTTCGTACATTCACTCATCGCTACTTGTCTCTTTCACTCGCGCACTAATATATAGCTATCGCGCTCCTATCGCGTACCTGTGTAAATACTATAGCAATATATTCGTGCGCGACTGAAAGAGACAAGTAGCAATAAGTCAATATACGAAATTATACGTGCTCCGCGGCCGCACTGTATCTATGCGAACCAAAATCTAATCTCGTGTTAAAATCGCCACCTCCGTTAACTTAAACAGGTATCCACAGCGTCTATTAATTTTTACGATTGTAATAAATTTATACAGATTCCCTATCACCTTACTTGGGGGATAGCAGTAACAGGTGAAATATACCTTAGGTAAATATGAGGTAAATTACGTTAATATCTTTATTTAAATTACCTTTCGTATTAAGTCAAACAGTATCTGAACTAGTACGAACAGTTGCGAGGCAATTGGAACAGTATTTCTCGCTAGATATAACTTATGTTCCGCTTTGAAACTATTTTTGAATGTCAACTAGTTGTCGGTCGCATTATTGAAGAAATAAAGGAAGAAAATGGAAAAGGGGCGTTTAGAAATATTAAGATACCGGCAACCCAGTTTCGATGCAGTCTTGATATGTTAAAAAGGCAAAATAGTATTATCTTAATTGGTAAAAAAAAAATCAATCAAATCTCTAAAAAAATATCTCTAATAAAATCTGTTTATGATATCAAGGCGATTCATTTATAATTCATTGAAAATCTAAGTTAAATACGAGAATAAGGGTTCTGACGTACATGAGCAACAATAATCACTTCCGTTCAGGCGTTCCGATTTGTCTGCTTGGTCTTAGAGTTAGTTCACAACGCGATGTTACGAGATGCGATGCGGTGCTGCTTTTTTAGACAGTTATTCAAAATAGAACTTTATTCAATACACAAAAAGATACATGTTTTATATGACACCAGTCCTACACTACCTACATATGCACTGTCCAGCCCGGTTCAACCCGACACACGAACTCCTACAATGAAACACCTAACTTCTTGTGTAATGAACAAAGCTCAATTTTGAAGAGCTATCTTAAAAATGGGGCGTTATGTCGCGTATCGTTTCGTTACGGTGTGAATTGACCCTTATGAAAAAAATAATTACTTAAAAAAAATACCAATTAACTAAAAAATAGCGAACCTAAACGCGAGAGTAATTTTTAAAATTCTAACCCCTTTTTTCTGAGCAATTTATGTCACTTAAAACTACCTTTTTTCGCAGCTGGGGGACGGTTGATGTAAAATGCAAAACATTATATCTCGTGTATAAACGCTTAAGTACTTACTGTAAAGGATGGGCCGCGAAACTCGCATCTGCGGTAGCGACTACGACTGAACTGTAAATGTTTCGGAACACATTAACAAAATCTTCATTTTTGGTAGCATAATTATGCTTGAATTAGTTAAAAACAAAAGTATATTATAATTTTAGGTGTAGCTATGAAATTCGAAGTTCCCTCGATTGTACTTGACGGCGATTCGGGCACATTCCCAGAAACAGCTTTGGGTTTTTAATGAGAAAGGTGGAATCACCTAATAGGCAATTATCCCATTATGAAAATATACCTCAAACTTTTTATAGTTTCTAAACAATAAACATTATTTAAAAATAATTTGACTAACTTTTTACTATAAAATATGTATGATATTTATAAAATATCAAAAATAAAATAATTAATTTTTCACATTTGAACACGTGATTAAAAATGCACAGGATTGGCTAAAGCGAATTTTCTTTTACTTCTTCGTCGTTATTTTAAAATGGCCTTCCTAATCCCAATAGGAATAGCCAGTGAATTTTAAATGACGTTTACTGACTAATGGTACATCAGTACCATTACCGTCAGTAAACGTCATTTAAAAATAATTGTTTCTTGGCAATTGTCAGTCGAAGTTTAGTGCAAGTTTTGTGCGGAATAACAGCGTTTCTCTTCCTTAATAATAGTAAAGCACCAAATAAAATGCATTTTAAAATAGTAAAATTACCTAAGTTAACACCAATCATTCTAGGATTAGACATGTTTAGTGTGATTTGATAGTTGATAGGTGTTTACAAGAAGGTGACGTCATGACAACACATTTTAGCGTTTAGTAGTTTAGTAGTTTTTGGCGGGCTTAATATTAATTTAAACTTTTATGCTGATATGCAAGGAAAGGAAAAAAAATCACAAAGAATGGTTTAGATTGAAAATGTATTACGTTATTATGAACAATTTGACATATTTTTCAAAAACTTGGAAACCCCTACCCTATTGCGAGCAATTTGGTATTCGGTATGATAGGTACCACTAAGATGATTAAATGTTCCCGGAACGTTCATTTAAAAGAACATTTGATTATTATATTTCAATGAAATATATTATGTAACCTATGTGTATTTCATAACATTCTAGCTGAACCTAATTCTGAAGCAGCTAGAATGTTTAATTTGTAGCTTTATGCATCATTTAATATTATGTAGTGGTATATTTGAAATAAGATTCGATGGGATTGACATCGTTATCTTCTTGTACAAAAATCCTTTGTAAATAAATGAAGGTAAAAAAGACTTCACGGGACCAACTCTTTCGAACGAAAAATAATTTTTCAAATTGGTCCAGGCGTCTTCGAGTATTTGTAATTGTATTGGAAACAGAAGAAATCTTCATCCGTAACCTGCAGATCTACAACTTTAAATACAATTGAAATCTATAGTCTATTCGCGATAAGAGGATAATGAATCACGTGAAGCGTACATATTATGTCAAAAGCGCTTACTTTTATAGGTTTTATAGGTAAATACGGCTTTTGTGTCATTAGGAATGTCAACTTCTTCTCAATCTTAATTACTCGATAACCACTTCTTTCGTGGCCCCACCAGGGATCAGGTGTTGTGTCCCCACTCCATTACGTAATGGAGGGCAGGCAAACGGTGCCAGACGTAAACGATATCACTCCAACTGTATTAACATTCTTCTATCATTAGGATATTATTTATGTTTTCTCAAAATAGACATGTCTGTTTTGAGAAAACAGTGGGTATACTAAGGCGGGTCAATAAGTCCGTGACTTTTTGAATTTCTAACCTCCTTACTGAAAAAGCAACATTACTCCTGTCAACAGGCATCTGTCAGTTGACTCCTATCAAAATTTGAACTTGCTGCGTCAGTTAGTTTGTGTTTTACAGCTATCTTTATCAGACTATCCAGTAACTTAAGGAAACAATGGAAAAAAGTGAATTTCGTGTGCTTATTAAGCATTATTTTTTGCGAAAAAAAACCATTACCGAGACCAAGGCTAAGCTTGATAAATACTATGGGGACTCTGCACCATCGATTTCAATGGTAAAAAAGTGGTTACTGAATTACGTTGTGGCCGTACAAGCACTGAAGATGCTGAACGTCCTAGACGCCCAGTTGAGGTCTCTACACCCGAAACAATCGAAAAAATTCACGATATGGTGTTGGCCGACCGAAGATTAAAAGTGCAAGAGATTGTGGAAGCCATAGGCATCTCGCATGGCTCAGTGGTTTCAATTTTGAATGATCACATGGGCATGAGAAAGCTTTCCGCAAGATGGGTGCCACGTTTGCTCACAGTCGACCACAAACGCAATCGTGTAACAACTTCACAGGAAGGTTTGGCGTTGTTTAATCACAATATGGAGGAGTTTTTTAACCGTGGACGAAACATGGATCCATCACAACATACCAGAGACCAAACAACAGTCAAAACAGTGTGTTTCTAAGGGTGAATCGGCGCCAAAGAAGGCCAAGGTGGGTTTGTCAGCCAATAAAGTTATGGCGACTGTTTTTTGGGATGCACGTAGGATAATCCACATTGACTATCTTCAAAAGGGAAGAACAATTAATGGGGAATATTATGCCAACTTATTGGACAGCTTCAATGAGGATTTGAAAACAAAACCGACCTCATTTGGCCAAGAAAAAAGTTCTTTTTCACCAAGACAATGCAAGGGTGCACACATGTGCAGTTGCCATGGCAAAAATCCATGAATTGGGCTATGAATTGCTCCCACATCCACCCTATTCTCAAGATTTGGCTCCGAGTGACTACTTCTTGTTCCCAAACCTGAAAAAATGGCTCGGTGGAAAAAGATTTGACTCCAATGATGAAGTCATCTCGCAAACAAAGGCCTATTTTGAGGACCTCGACAAATCATATTTTTTGGAAGGGATAAAAAAATTGGAGAAGCGTTGGACAAAGTGTATAGAGCTCAAGGGGGACTACGTTGAAAAATAAAATGATTTATTTATCAAAAAATCTGTGTTTTATTCCAAAAGTCACGGACTTATTGACCCGCCCTCGTAGTTTTTAACACGTTTTTGATAATTTTCTCTATATTCGTAAGAAGTCTATTACCCGAGATCTAATATTATACTAATAAAAAAGGCGGTAAACTAAGTACTTCTGAAAAGATAAAATTTGAGCGATACTTTGGTTTTTGTTTCATTCAACGCTTCCGCGAACACGAAAGAGCTATTAAACAAAACAAAGCGAAGATCAGCAAACTAAACTTGCTGTAGTTACACCATGTTTTCACCCTTCACTAATCAGTAGGGCGTCGGGGTCGGGCGTCAGGGCGCACGCTACCGCTCAGGATTAGCGCTAAGCCCCACTAATTGGAGCGGCGCGGATTTGTAAGCGTATTTGTACCCGCACGTACGTTAGGGGCGCCCGCGAGTGTCAGCGGCCTAAGCCATTATTTGTTTTTTTTTTATTAAAATTTCGCAGATATCCATTACACATAATATTATGATGACATGAATCTAGAATTATTCATGAACTTTTACATTAGTCAATACCAGGAGTAAGTGATGTGTACCCGAGCGTACGTCTGGGGCGCGAGTGTCAACGACCTAAGCAGTTTTTTTTTGTTTTTTTTTCCGAAAACGTATTATTATTTATTACACAAATAAACTATGGTACCTATAATCTAAATAGTATATGCATAGTCCATTAGTGATTTTTTTCAATTTGATGTTTTAATTATATTGTTTCTGAATCAATTGAAGCTTAAATTCAAGTTTGAATTGATTGAATTGAAGTTAAGCATTTAGACCTTACAGTTCGTTCACAGTTAGGTATCTACTTTACCTTTATGCCAACAACATAAGGATCAATCTCATAGAAACCCTAAGGCTGGGGCTATATGCTCCGGAATCCGGCGGTTCCGAGAAAATTCAGAGCACTGAAATTAGAACTCTGTGATCTGTGAACTCTGTACACAGAATTCTATTTACGGTGCTCTGTATTTTCCTGGCGTACCGGATTCCGGAGCATATAGTCCCAGCCTGACTCTGAACGCTCTGTAGTAGAATTATAAATCGATTCGTCCGTCATAAAATCCTTTTTTTTTTAAACACAATTTTTTTTTCTGAATGTAATACTGATACGCAAATTACCTATTTGTTATTAATCAGGTCACAGGAAAGAACTAACGAATTCTTATTACTTCTTCTCTATGACCGCTAGATAATACCTTTTTGTCGCTATAAAGTAAGCACTTTATAGCGAGCGATAGAGACAAAAAATGCAATTAAGCTTTCTGACACTTATCAGTAGATTGTGTTACAGGCCCTTAATTTTAGCGGCTAATCGCTAAATATCGCACGCTACCTTTACATAATGTCTATACATTTGTAACTTATTTAAATTTGAAATAGCAACATATTTGTTTGACATTCAACAGCTCGGACGAAAACTTGTTCAATACAATACAATTTATATCTCTATACATTTTACGGTTTAATTAATATTGCGCTGTGATAGGCGATTCTCATTGTTCCGAGCTGGTGCGATTTGAAATCGAACACACTGATAATTTTGCGCGGAATTTTCAATAATAGACAATGGAAGTGGCGCAACATCGTCAGAAATATGCACATATTTAATTGAAACGTTGAAAACCGTTTAACAATCCTTAAACATAATGGAGTATACTGTTAATCGTTAGTTTTGGACACCATCATAAAGAAAATATCAGCAATTTTGTCGAATTTCAATTTTTAGCCACACACACGTCTCTAATGAATCACTTTTTGAATTAAAGAATCGTGCAGAGACAACGGTCCGGTACCACGCCACGCACATGTCTTAGGGTCAGTTCACACCGCGACGATACGTGACGCGACTAACTATTCAAAACTGAACTTTATTTACTACACAAAAAGATACACGTTTTACATGACATCAATCATACACTGCACATGCGCTGTGCAGCACGGTGCAACTTGACATTCGTACTCATCCAATGAAACGTATATCTTATTGTGTAATGAATATAGTTCAAATTTGAAATCGTAAAAACTTTCACGTTTATAATATTAATATGATGTTTTCCTATCGAGCGGATTGGCACAAGCGTGAGAATCTGCAGGTCTAAAATGGCCACAATATGTGAATCTTCCTATGAAACATCAACTATTGAACGTATATGAACGTAACTAGTGAATCGTACCTACTATGAAACATTAACTATTGAAATTCAATACTTGATATTTCATGGTATGATTCACATATAGTGGCCACTTTAGACCTTCTTACCTATCACGCGCGCAGCACGCTATCACCTGCGTGCGGACGAGATCCACACGTGACAGGAAAAAGCCCTTTATTAATATTCCGAATGAACTAATATCAAAATTGAACTACTAATGAAGTGATAAGTGAATGATAATTCATTGCATTATTATTTAGAGGTGTAAAAGTAACGAAAAAAAGCGTACACGTATGTACGTTAATATAACAATTAGTACTCGTTACTTTAGTATCGTATCGTTACTCGTTACTTCTGATACCTCATAACATGCTATGTTATGTTAGAGCAACGAATCAAGTCGCATTGCGACTGCGTATAGTATGATGTCGCGGTGTCGCAACATTCGTAATTTGTAGAAAACACTTGTGCATTACATACCAAGCTTCGTAAGGTGCATTTTTTCACTTTTCCGTGTTTTGAACCAGACTTATCTTATTCTAAATTTAGTTTGATTTAATAAGTAAAGTGTAGAACTACAAGTGTTGACGGAATCTACTGAATTTGCCATGGATTTACTGTTTTGAAAATTTTAACCGTGAGCTTATGTTATAACACAATAACATCGCAATCCTTTATGCATCAATTATAATGAAATTTTCTATTCCGTGTTTGTAACGTACGATTTTAAATTCACCGAATAAGCTCGCGCATGCGTAAAACATACGATCAGCAAATTTTTCAATACACGCATCAACGCTACTTGTGTGAACTACTACGAATACTACGAAAAATGCGAGTAACGAAATGTATTCGTGTGTAACGTTTCGTTACTCGGTACTAGATGGTGCACCCGTTACTCAGTACCGAATACATCCGGTTTTCTGCAGCTCTTTTATTATTATGTTAACATAATACACGCTACTGTAATATTAACTCAACAGCGGCATAATATGATTTGCTATGTATTGATTTCCCTATTGCAAATTAAATGTATATTTGATGGGAATGGTCGATCTATTGAGTGTAATTCAAACGTGAATGTAATTTGTAAAATATTACATTTAACCTGCTGTTCTATACGCGTTTCATTCGTTTAAATGCGCGTCCACACTTGTAGCATGAAATCGGACCACACTACGTGGCATCGTACAAGTCATGTTTCGCTAAATGTGGACGGTCTAGGCAGTACAACGTAATATAAATAATATACAGTAGTGGAACTCAGCCGTCTACTTGAAATTTTTACCTACAGTTGAGCGTGGCCGAGCAGAGCGCTAGTGTTGATATATCTTGTAAAAGGCGTTGACAGTGCGCAAGCATCGCTGCACAACTAACTAAAACTCGTTAATCGTTCAATGAAGCGACAAGTCTTGACGGCGCGGCGTGGTGGCGCAGCGCATGGCGTGACACTCCATACTTCTGCTACTTGAGGTTTAGTTAGCGGTCGTGGAAATGACGCATATGTTTGCGTGCGCCGATTCGGGGTCTAGTATGAAGATGGTCTGGATGGTGAATGAGCAGCGAGACGGCGAGGTGAGGCGGGGGGAGTACTATGATATGTGATGACTTGATCCACTCCTGTATACTCGTATGTGTCATCTGGCGTACTTCAACGCTTATCATAAATGCAAGTGGACGTCTCCTGGTCACGCGAACAATAGCAAAACTGTTCTAACAGGAAATGTTATTCAATTAAATTTATATGGGCGCTATACAATTCTTTCGATATCTGTACGTTTACGCTGCAGTCAAATATTCCTGCTAGGCCCACTGATTAAACTGCGGAAAGCAAATGTCAAACCTAAATAGCCACAAAAAACACCATGTTTGGGGCCATTTAGGTGTAGACTCGATATGCCTTGTCTATAATATTACGTCTTACATATGAAATTGGTGTTTTGTCGTACTTTGACGTCGGACACTTTGATCTCAAATATATCTTCTTTGGTTAGGAATTCGAATTTCAAATTTATACCGCTTTTTACTCATACATTTGTGTTTCGAAAACCGTAATTCATTTGTTTTTTCCTCTTTTGCTTTTTTCTTTGCGTCACGTCATGTCACTTTTTTGTTTACAAAATGGAAAACTTGAAATATCGTATTATTTTCGAGTACGAGTTCCACCGTGGCACCAGTGCTGCAGAAAAGTCTCGAAGGATTAATGATGTGTTAAAGAAAACACAGTGAGTTCCAACGTTTTCGTTCTGGGAATTTCGACCTGCAGAACAAGCCCCGTGGACGGCCGGAGACCAAAGTTGATAATGAAGAATTGAAGGCTATTGTGGAAGCGGATCTATCGCAAACCACGTTCGAGTTAGCTGCAGACTGCGGTGTTAGTGATAAAACTGTTTTAATCCACTTCAAGCAAATTGAGAAGGTGAAAAAGCTTGAAAGGTGGGTACCTCATGAATTGAGTGCAGCAAACTGACAAACGCGCGTCGACTGCGGCGTTACATTACTCAACCGGCACAATAATGAAGGGATTTTAAATCGAATCATTACCTGTGATGAAAAGTGGATCCTGTACGATAATCGGAAACGCTCATCGCAATGGCTCAACCCTGGCGAACCAGCCAAAGCCTGCCCCAAGCGAAAAATGACTCAAAAAAAGTTACTTGTGAGTGTTTGGTAGTGCCGGTGTCTTTCACTACAGCTTTCTTAAATCTGGCCAGTCGATTACGGTAGTCTATTGCCGTCAGTACAGTCCAAAGCGCCTTCAAAGATTTTATTGATTCCTGTCCGAATGGTTTTTTTAGTAAAGGAATCAATGAACTACCTATGAGATGACAAAAGTGCATAGATAGCAATATACTTTGATTAAATAAGTTTGATATTATGTTTTTAAAAAAACCACTTTATGTTCCTCCTTTACAAAACGCCAATTTCATATGTAATGACTTAATATATGTATGTATACATCTATGAATATTAATATTTGATTTATTCACATTCCCAATAATTAATAAAAATATTTACAACGGATAACTTAAACAACGTTGCTGTCTTTGTCTGATGCGTTGGAAAAGTCACTTGACAGACAAAGACAGCGACGTTATTTAAGTCATCCGTTGTGTAAACATGTTTATTAGTTAGGGGATCTATTGACCTATTGACAATCGTAAATCAAAAGCCGTTGCGTAATATAAAAAAATTATTCACACGAAGATAGGAAGCGCTAGTGATAATTTCAACGCCTGTAAAAGTTAATCGTTTACTAGATAAATTATCATGTCATCTCTTTTGTTCTTCGTATTAATGAACGAGAAGGCATGATATTTAGACAAACCCTTAACAAACAGGGGTTCACAGTCATTCTGCTCTCGGACACCGTCCGATGAACAACTCCGCTCGTTACGATCGTTGCCGTCGTTCCCGCAGTATTGCGCTCTCGCGTGTGTGTGTACCACCTTTTTAATCACACCCGGGGCCTGTCGGAGTGGCAGCCCTCTTGCCACCCCGTCGCCCCCCTGGTGCACCTTCCCCCCCGACATACAAAGTCGGGGCTCGGAAGTTTTTCCTTTTTTTACCTCCCCCCCTTTCCCCAGGTCGCTTGCGTCCACGGTCCGGCAAAGCGCGGCGTGTGAGGGAGTGGTCCCATACACGTTTTCTCGGCCCCCGGGTCGGGACCCCCACGCGCCGCTTGGAGCCGACCGCCGGTCTTGGTCGGGCCTGGATTGGTCGATCGACATTCTCTCGCATTGTTGGTTGCCCCCCCCCACGGGCTTACCCCGCGTTCTGCCGCGGGGTGTCTTCCCCTAAGACTAACAGACTCATGCGCCCAGTACTCGTACTGGGCGCGTCTTCCCCACCCCAATTAGAGGGGCTTCACCCCTGACATTGGTTTAGTCCGCCGTAAGGCCCTTTTCAGGGGCCCGGCGTCGAGCCGAGAAGAATCTCCTTCTCTAACCACCTGAAGAAGGAAGAACGAAGAAAGAAGACAGTAAGTGTGAAGAAACAGCAAGTGTGAAGAAACAAAGGCGCCACCCAACCGCCTTTGCCGCCCGACCCGTGCCGTACCGTGTCTCGCACCGCGCCGCGTCCGCCGCCTACCGGACGATTCGTGCGACCGCTCGCATCGTCCGTCTCGCTCTTTTGTGCCTCAATGACGTCATAACCGACATAAAACTCCTTCCAAACGAGCAGTTTGCCTTCCGCGAAATGCACAGCTGTCCCGCCCAAGTACACTGCTTAACGGAGTACATAATATCTAGCAAAAACGACAGGAAGACGACATGCGCCGTATTCTTTGACATTGCAAAAGCTTTTGATAAAATTTGGCATAACGGACTGTTATACAAACTCTTTCAAATGGAAATACCCGATTATCTTGTTTTACTAATTAGTAACTTTTTAAAAAACCGTAAATTTCATTTCCGCGTTGAAGGCGCACTGTCGTCGCCAAGATATATGGAGGCGGGAGTGCCGCAGGGCTCGGTCCTCTCGCCCTCCTTATATAACCTGTATACTAGTGACATCCCTAAACACGCTAAGGCAATTAGCTATATTCGCGGACGATACAGCCCTTTATTATTCCCACACACGAGCCTGTACGGCGTCAAAATCCCTCCAGGAGTCAGTTACCGCTCTCGGTAACTAGTTCTCCAAATGGAGAATAGAAGTTAATCCCGACAAATGTCACGCCATCCAATTTAATAGTAAAAGGGCAACGAGGCGAAATTGCCCCCGTAGTCTAATGAGCCCTATTAGCCTGCACGGCAACATAATCCCTGAGGTTACTCAGGTCAAATATTTAGGCGTAGTACTAAACAATTCGATGACGTTTTCGAGTCACATTAGTAACACATTACGAAAAGCGAAATTTGTACTCTACAAATTATATCCGCTACTTAATTCGCGAAGCAAAATGTCCCTAAGACATAAGCTTACACTGTATAAGGTTTGCATCAGAACGATACTCACTTATGCGTGCGTCTCTTTCGCACAGATAAGCGAGTCTCAATTGGACCGATTGCAAAGAATCCAAAACTGGTTTCTTCGTATGGTAACAGGCGCCCCCTGCTACATGCGTAACATCGACTTGCATAGGGACTGCGACCTCGTCACTATTAAAGCCTATATCAAGGAACTCGTAGAGAGATTCTTTGATAAGGGCAAAAATCACCCAAACCCCCATATCCAAAAGGCAATGGACTATGACTACGACGCACAGACCTTCCGACACCCGTACAAACGGTCTAAGCATATCTTAGCCGATCCCGTTGACCCAATCACAAAATACGTAACGTACTGTGTACAATTACGTAAACACAAAACACACGCACCCGCGAGATTAGTATCGCACCGGGGTCGACGCCGGCGCCTACCCCGAGGTCCCACATCCAACACGACAACACGTACAAACGTACAAACCGACCCTTACAGACCCATCCTTACGGGACCGGACCCGAACCCGAGTTCGAGTTCGCATCCTAGTAGACTAAGTACACTTCTAAATAGTGCCCGCGACCGCGATATTGATATAGAGAGCTCTACCAATACCGCGAACCTCATCGACATTAGGACCCACGTGCGCGAGTCATCCCGACCGTACGCGGAAGGGGAGAGGGACGGCCCTCTCAGTACCGATACAAATAAAAACGAGAGCTCCTCTATCGCGATAACTCGCACGCCGCTAGTTTCTGCTACCGCGCGCGAGCAACCTCACTCATCAGCGAGTGAGGAAGGGGTCGGACCCCTTAGCAGGAGAGACCCGCGTCTCCCCTGTCACAATTAATATGTTAGGGAGGGTCAAACCCTCCCATCGACTCTAACCAAATAAACTAGCCACCAGTCTAGTTATAGTCCGATTTAGCTACAGCGGTCTTAACCCGACCCTTAGCATAGACCCGTTCGAAAAAAAAAAAAAACAGGGGTTTGTGAAATTGGGACTAAAGCCTAGTAAGCCATGGTTTATCATAATTCTGCTAAGTTAATAACAATTAGAAATTTTTGACCAAACGACAGATTGCATTCATGATCCTCATATTTTGTAATTTGTTTAGAATGGCAGCTTTTATGCACAGTTTAAAGAAAGACGAATATATAAATAGCTAGGTACATAGTTAGCTTTCGATTGGATTGCACTACTACAAGCGTACGGTGTGTCCACGATTGTGTGGAAAAGTTGTGGGCCTTTGAGGGGGACGTCAAAATTTTCAAATTTTCTAGTTCTATGAGATCTAGCTGTTTCTCTGTACGTAAGTATATAATATATTAAATTTTCTACTCTGTGTTTAAAGTGCAGTCCCAAAATAAGGGGAACGGTAAAATCTTATTATTTTAAAATAATAAGATTTTTTTGTTTATTGACCCCTTTTTCCATTTTGGCATCATGGCCCACTCCTACCACCATTTTACTGGTTTGGGTAACACGGTACCCTAATATACAATATTTTAAAGCTACGGCACCCTCCGAAGTATTAATTAGTGAGTCGCCAATCGCTATTAGAGGCATGCCAGACCCTCGTCAGAAACTCATCAGCTCTCACCCCTACACTTTTAAATTACACCACTTTTCTACTTTTGGATTGGTCATGATACGTTAATAATATGTGTTTTTGGAATCATGATTCATCATCATTCATCAACAACACAAACGTCACTCCTGCAAGGTCTGAGGAATGGAACGTGAAGATGTGTAATCCGTTAAGTTACCTACTCTAAAGCCATATAGTGCACGTGGAGACTTATAAGGAATAACTGGTGGTCGCCAGGTGGTCGAAATTCGAGAATAATTCATTTAATTTTTAAATTTCAATTTAAAAGGGTTTATTTACCTCTAAGGCTCAGCTCACACCGAGACGCGACGCGGCGCTGTATTGAACTTTATTTAACTTTATTTACCTCACCGCTCGTCCAACGCCTAGCCGCCGAGCCTCCATCTGAGGTAGTGTGTGTAACGTTATTTTTAGTAATTCATTATATGTTTGATGGAAAAGCTAGCTGCTAAACAACCGAGGTTGGTCATTTACTCTAGGCCACTGCTGCTTCAGGACAACGCTAGACCACACACTGCACAACAGACGGTTACCAAACTAGAGGAGCTTCAATTGGAATGTCTTAGACATCCACCGTACTCCCCGGACCTTGCTCCAACAGATTACCATTTTTTTCGAAATTTGGATAACTTTTTGCAAGGGAAAAAATTCAACTCCGATGGGGCAGTCCAAAGCGCCTTTAAACTAGTTGGTTAATGGTTAGTTTAGTAATTCATTATATGTTTACGATTGTTAAAAAAAGATTAGTGTAGCTCCTCCATATAAACTTTGCTCCTTAAAATATGGTGAATATTGATTATGTCGTCTATCATGAGTGAGTCTCATTAGACAAGCCGGCATCATCACGATGATTTATTTACTGTTAAGGATTCTGTGGTGGGAGGTATCCCTTAGAAATATTATGGAAATATACTCGTACTTTAACTTTGACGCAACTTTTTGCTTCGTAAGTCAATACTCATAATCTTACATTATTGTTTAATGCCATATCAGAATGATATTATCTGTTCGCTTCTATACTCTATGGCACAAATACAGCCAGTGTTGGTAGAATAAGAATTTATGTTTGTGAAACTTATGAATCAAACCACTAAGTCCCAATTCCCGACTAGCTTAAATAACTGCAAGATAAGAAATGCTCAGATTCACTTTCTGTTTCTTGTTGGCATTTTAATTTTGATTGTTCTTATTTAAGAAATTTATTTCCGTTTTTTGCGGTATATTCTACTAGATAGCTTTTTCTTTTATTCAATAACTATATTTTTTATAGAAAGTATAACCTATTACCAAACTATGTATATTATTTAGCCTGTGTTACGCGGGCTATTGTTACGAATCCATTGACACTTATTGTATTAATATCGGATCAGTAGATTAGGCGCTACGGTAGAACAAACATACATAGGCTGCCAAAATCATTACTCTTCTTATGGCTACGCTATAGTCGAGTGAAAATAGAAAGGCTTTTATAAAGGAAAAATATTTCTGTAATAACGGATTGCACTGAAATGTTTTGCAGAAAATTATTTTCATGGCATCTGCTAATAATCGATTCTCAGAAAGTAGGGATCTGAAATTTCTCTTTATAATTTATATTATGTTCTCGTTTTTGACGTGATGACTTATATAAAACGAGGATACCCGGCTGCACGCACGAAAAAGTGCCACGTTCCGCCTGATTGTCACGTTCCGTCTGAGCCGAGCGTGCAAGCGAGAGCGCGGAACAAGCGATAGAGATGCACAATCGGCCTAAACGTTCGGCTTGTGGTGATCGGTGATGGCGTTATTACGTAAAATTGTCGTCCGCAAATCGATTTAACAGACAACCATTCTTTTTTGTTTATTGAAGGTTTCTATTTCATTTGAGTCCAAACTGAGCAGTCGCGGAGGAAAACAAGTCAGGGTTATTTTATTATATTACTTGTATATTTACCCGCGCCGATATTGCTTCTTTTTTTTAATTATTGTGAGCTGAATGCCGAGTCCTTTGCTCCGCCGATATTGCGACCGCACTGTGTTGCCAGTTAATAGTTGTGGATTTCTGGGGAAAAATAAGCTTTAGGGTTTTTAAAGCTTGATATTAATTAAATATTAGTGTTTTAAAAAAAGGGTAAAAAATGATTATGAGTATTATAAAATCTTTTGTAAACTTAATCGAAGGTACCTAATATTTAATTCAAAAGAAAAATATCTAAAGAACAAATTTTGAATTTATAATATTAAAAATCAGCTATTTGCAGGTGAAAAATAACATTATTTTATATTTAAAATAACTTATTAATCTCCGTTTGTGATATTACCTACTTTTAAGATAAAATTAAAAGTACCCTAAACTCGGCATACGAAGCTAAGAGTTTTTTTTGTGGGTGACAACATAAAGCTCATTTCAGACTACGCTATACTATTTTGCTATATATTAGGTCCTTACATATGAATTTGGCATTTTATCGTACTGGCCGTTCTTTTGTTAGGAATTCCAATTATAAATTTATACCGCTATTTACTCATGCATTTGTGTTTCGAAAACCGTAATTCATTTGTTTTTTCCTCTTTTGTTTTTTCTTTGCGTCTCTCTGTTTACAAAATGGAAAACTTGAAATATCGTAATATTTTCGAGTACGAGTTCTACCGTGGCACCAGTGCTGCAGTAACGGCTCGAAGGATTAATGATGTGTATGGCAGCGGTGACGCAAAAGAAACACAGTGCGTTTTTGGTTCCAACGATTCCGTTCTGGAAATTTCGACCTGCAGAACAAGCCCCGTGGACGGCTGGAGACGAAAGTTGATAATGTAGAATTGAAGGCTATTGTAGAAGCGGATCCATCGCAAACCACGTCCGAGTTAACTGCAGGCTGTGGTGTTACTGATAAAACTGTTTTAATTCACTTGAAGCAAATTGGGAAAGTGAAAAAGCTTGAAAGGTGGGTGGTTGAAAGGAAACCTCATGAATTGAGTGCAGCAAACCGACAAACGCGCGTCGACTGCTGCGTCACATTACTCAACCGACACAATAATGAAGGGATTTTAAATCGAATCATTACCTGTGATGAAAAGTGGATCCTGTACGATAATCGGAAACGCTCATTGCAATGGCTGAACCTTGGCGAATCAGCCAAAGCCTACCCCAAACGAAAATTTACTCAAAAAAAGTTACTTGTGAGCGTTTGGTGGACGAGTACCGGTGTCGTTCACTACAGCTTTCTTAAATCTGGCCAGACTATTACGGCAGATGTTTATTGCCAGCAAATGCAAATCATGATGGAAAAGCTAGCTGCTAAACAAACGAGGTTGGTCATTTACTCTAGGCCACTGCTGGCACCTTGCTCCAACAGATTACCATTTTTTTCGAAATTTGGATAACTTTTTGCAAGGGAAAAAATTCAACTCCGATGGGGCAGTCCAAAGCGCCTTTAAACATTTTATTGATTCCTGTCCGAATTTGGTTTTTTGCAATGTGTATATGTGTATAATAGTAAGATATTTTTTGAGCTATATACTATATGCTATTATATTGTGGGAGTAGTGATTTCCCTAAAGGGAGATCTCCGATCGATGCATTTCAATGTTGTATATACATCGCCGAACTATGAAAACTTCGATAGCGCGATTCAGGATTGTGGTCCTAATTGATCCGCTACAATATTATAGCGTGGTCTGAAAGCCGCTTAATATGGCAACATTACCTTTACAAAAGCTTTCACAATTTGTTCTGACCGCCATCCATCTAAAGGTACTTTTTATCAATTTTGACACATTTTGTCCACGGCGATACATCATTATTCCCGTAAACATTGTTTAGGACAACAATGGAATGATATTGATGGATAACAAAGGACTTGTTTTTTAGGTAAAAATATAACATTTTCATCGAAAACGTTTCATACTAAGGCCATTGATACATGTATTATACAAGTATACCATCGTTTCTCAAGGGGGTGGGGGGGGAGGGGGGGGGGGGTCCGCAACTCTTGGTTTGTTTGTTTTTTTAAGGAAAAAAAATAATTTAAAATTTTCGCAGTCTGTTGAAAAAATCTTATGTATTGAACGTCGAAAAAATCGTTCGAACTTTCGAACCAGTGAAGGCTAATATAACGTATAGCTAATAAAAATAACGCGCTATGTACAATTATAATTATCATTTTATAGTGACGGAGTCACAAGACTTTTTACTTAACTTTTTGGCTATTTCGGACATAAAAATGGTTGAGAAACAATGGAGTATACCATATTTATATCAGATTCAAGCTGCTTTTAGACTACGCTACAATATAATCATAGCACAACAATATCGCGCACCATACATTGTTATGGACACGTTCATACTGTACTATATATTATTGGCTTACTATACGCTATAAAATAGTGCGATATGCTGAGTTCATGCTGTGCTATGCCGCGCACCGCCCTCTTCCTCCTCCCTCACCCCCGGCCGTCCCGTAAGTGAAACGAGCGACACAACCATACTGAGCTTCCTACATACTATAAAATCTTCTTGCGATAATATCGCGTAATGTGAACGCCATGCTATATACGAGTAGTATAGCATTAGGTCCTTCTTTGCTATACTATATAGCAAAATAGTATAGCGTAGTCTGAAATGAGCTTAATAGGTATATCTATGGACATATATTATTACTCTGTGCTATTAAACTAACACTCCAACATTTGTCTATCCGTGTGTCTGTCTTTCACCAGGCTATCTGAGAACTGTGATAGCATGACAGTTATAAAAAAAATCTGCTGATTTTTGCTCGATATTAATAACGGCCACATGTAACCGGTGGACTCTTGAAATGTTCACAATGTGTTTAATTGTATATTCACTTCAAAAATACATAATCTATTTGAATTAGGTAATTACCTAAATGTTTCTACACACTTAACTTCCAAACGACTCCACCGAATTGGATAAATCTTTATTTTATGTGATCGTTATTGTAAGGAGAAGGTTTATATGAAAAAAGTATTTAAAAAATTATACCAAATTGACGGCAAAAAATATGGCGGTACAAAGTTCGCCGGGTCAGCTGTATAATATAGTTACGAAATATAGGTATGGAATCTATCGTACGCGAGTCAGTTTCGCACTTGGTTGGTTATTTATATTATTTTTGATTATTCTACTATTATACTATCCGACTACTATTATAAATAATAAAGTTTGTTACTCTTTCACACTAAACTACTGAACTAATATTAATGAAATTTGGTATGGCAGTAGTTTAAGCTCTGGATTATAACATAGGATACTTTTATTTTCGAAAAAGTAAAGTGTTCCTGTGGGATCCTGTATTCACGCGGGCGGAGCCGCGGGCAAAAGCTTGTCCTATTACTATTATAAATGTATAAGTTTGTGGGGATGTATGGATAGATGGATGGATGGATGTTTGTTACTCTTTCACGCAAAAACTACTGAGCTGATTTTGATGAAATTTGGTATGTTAGTAGTTTAAGCTCTGGATTAAAACACAGGATACTTTCCAGGATACAGCTCGAGCACCAGCGAATGTCAGCCATGTGGACGTAAGCCTAAGGTTGACATCGAAATAATATTATCAAGCGTCGCGTCAGACAAATCTATCTAATATATTATGAAATAATATTGTCAATTATGTCAACGTGCTTTGACACAATACAAGCTTGGGAATGCTGAATCCTGGCTTGAAAAACCCACGTCCCGCGCGCACCGTGCTGCCCCCGCGCTCGCCTAGCCGCGCACACAGCCGCGAGCTGTCATTCGTGTAAATCGTGTGAATAACGGTTCTTTGCGTTATTATTCTTTGATCATACTGCGAATTGAACAGAAATAATTGCGTGAATTTGTCTTGTGGTGTGAAGACGTCATCGCCGAATAGAAATCGACATAAACTTCGTAATTTCTTTTGTTGGTTCCCGTTCCCATTCCCAAAAATTCCCGGGAGTTATCCAGGGTCCCATTCTTCGCGAGTTAAATCCTTCAAGGAGTTAGCAAACAATATGAATATTTTGTCAGTTGGCTAATCCACTTATATATTACTGTCGTAGGAACAGGTCGTGTCAACCCGTGAAATGTCGTCAACCTTTGTGCCCCAATGCGGCTTTCGCGAATTGTCATCGACTCGGGAAATTGTGTGCGAGCAACATTGACAAAACACAATAATAAAAAAATAATTCGTTGTATTAAGATATAGTATATCAATATGCAACATATACCCAATGTCCTATCATATCTTTCAAATAGTTGGTTGGCTTCTAATCCACTTATATTCTAAGGAGACATTTATTAAATTTATATTGTGTTTAAAATAAACCTTTTGTGGCTGGATTCGTTATTGACGTAAGGTATTGGGTTTTCATAATCCACAGTACAACTTTGTAACCGCAAAATCTTTGGAATTTATGTCAAATGTTTTATTAAATACTAGCTTTTGCCCGCGGCTCCGCCCCCGTAAATACTGTATCCCGCGGGAATTGTGCTTTTTTAGGATGAAAAGTAGCCTATGTGTTAAATCCAGAGCTCAAACTACTACCATACCGAATTTTATCAAAATCAGTTAAGTAGTTTTTGCGTGAAGTAGTAGGAAGGTTTGTTGGGGCATACTTTTTTTTCTTCGTAGGTCTATAAGAGTAGGGATGGCGAACCTATGGGTACCCGTGCAATTAATGGCACGTGACACAATACTTTGGGCACGTCACTGATCACAAAAATCTAAAATTATGGACTACAAAAAAATATATATTATAATAATGAATAGGTATAATGACACATTGATTTGATCGATTATTAGGGTTCGGTAATACTCAAGGAACCTTTATAGTTTCGTTCTGTACGTCCGTCTGTCGATCTGTCTATCTGCGTGTCTCTTCGCGCTTCTAGCTTCTGTAACCATGAATATAAATGAATAAAATTGATATAGTTATAGATTGTGCATAGATCTCGGTTTTGGAATCATAAAAGAACAATAATTTTATATTTTAGGGGTGACTCTCCATACACGTAATGTGGGGATATGAAAAATATTTTTTTATTCTACCCCATCGTGTATGGTAACGTTGAATAGGTTTTTAAAAACAAATGCAAGGTTTCATGCATGACTCTTTTACAAGGTCGATCATTTTCGAGTAATTGACCCCCGACGTGGTTAAGAAGTTGGTCCCCCCGTGGCATTTCTAAACTATAGGAGACAGGAACTCCTATGTTTTCATACTGATGGATCATGCTAAAAACTATTTATGAAATTTATTTTCAGTGAAATCGGACAATAAGTTTGAAGCATTTCAAAGAAAACATTTTGCGCATTGATAGTTACGGAACACCCCTTAGACATGACCTGACATGTCTAAGGAGTGTTCCGGACATGTCTTAGTTAGGCTATTACCTTTTTGCTTACGTTTTGATCAAATTTGATCTGAACAGATCCATTTATGTGCATGTTAGTAGCATGCACTGTATAAAATCACAATTTCGACTCTGTCATCAAAGCAAAGGCTATTAAAAACATATTAATTGATTTATCCCGAACAATCGGGAACATTCGATAACAAAATAAACACGCTGCCCAAATGTGCACACATTTTATATTCCAACTTATTTGTATGCATAGTTTGTTATGAAGTGTACCTTTTGTTCAGGATTTATGTATCTTATTAACCTCGAAACTTTATTTATCTGCTTTGTTTCTACTTTCTGCTGCTGTAAAAACCTATACAAATTTATTGTTAATCACAATACGGAGTATCCTGTAGCCCTAGCAGGAACAATTAACAATTACGTATTCGTAACGTTACGTCAATTGTTCCTGCTTGTTCTACATACATCATTTTTCTCTAAACATTAAAATTGTTTGTAGGTTAAGCTTTAAATAATGTACCTTTTTTATGTTAAGAACTGTCTCGAATCTCAATTCGATAGTAATTATTTAGCTCTATGCTAATCTAAAACACTGCTTTAGTGCCTTTTCAAGCGCTATCACTCTCCTACAGTATTCTACGAACCGCTACAACACTTATAAGCCTCTACAAATCGTCACATCATTATAAGTATTTACGAACCGCTACAACACTCATAAGTTTCACGAACCGATACTACACTTTCACGAACCGCTACACACTCATAAGTTTCACGAAGATGTATCTATGAAACGCTACAACACTCATAGGTTTCACGAACCGATACTACACTTTCACGAACCGCTACAACACTCATAAGTTTCACGAACCGATACTACACTTTCACGAACCGCTACAACACTCATAAGTTTCACGAACCGATACTACACATTCACGAACCGCTACAACACTCATAAGTTTCACGAACCGATACTTCACTTTCGCGAACCGCTACAACTCTCATAAGTTTCACGAACCGATACTACACTTTCACGAACCGCTACAACACTCATAAGTTTCACGAACCGATACTTCACTTTCGCAAACCGCTACAACACTCATAAGTTTCACGTACCGATACTACACATTCACGAACCGCTACAACACTCATAAGTTTCACGAACCGATACTTCACTTTCGCGAACCGCTACAACACTCATAAGTTTCATGAACCGATACTTCACTTTCGCGAACCGCTACAACACTCATAAGTTTCACGAACCGATACTACACTTTCACGAACCGCTACAACACTCACAAGAATCTACGAAAAGCTACAACACTCATAAGTTTCACGTACCGATACTACACATTCACGAACCGCTACAACACTCATAAGTTTCACGAACCGATACTTCACTTTCGCGAACCGCTACAACACTCATAAGTTTCACGAACCGATACTTCACTTTCGCGAACCGCTACAACACTCATAAGTTTCACGAACCGATACTACACTTTCACGAACCGCTACAACACTCATAAGTTTCACGAACCGATACTTCACTTTCGCAAACCGCTACAACACTCATAAGTTTCACGAACCGATACTACACTTTCACGAACCGCTACAATACTCATAAGTTTCACGAACCGATACTTCACTTTCGCGAACCGCTACAACACTCATAAGGCTCGACGAAGCTATTGATACGACACTGCTACATACGTCAACTAGTTGCTACGAGACAGCCACAGAGCTCTTCATAATGCTACGACACTGGTACGAAGGTAAATAAATTGCTAGGAAACAACTACATAGCACTTCAAAGGGCTACGACACTGCTACATAGGTCAACAAATTGCTGCGAGACAGCTACGTAGCTTTTTAAAGAGCTACAACACTGCTACAAAGGTCAAAAAATGGCTACGAGGCAGCTACATAGCTCTACAAAGAGCTACGACACTGCTACTAGACTCTACCACAAAGCCACTATCGTAGTATAGGACACGATGCGATGTAATTTAAATTAAAATTCAGTCATGAAACTATGTACATTTTAAAAACAAATCGTCGGAGTTGTAAAGTACAAATACGAAAGTAAAGCTCCAACAAAAAACGGTGAAATTTAAAACAAGACGATGACAGAAGTCAATTGGTATTCATGGTACAACCCGCACCAGCTCAGTTCATTGTAGGACCCCTTTGTCTGGCCCCGCTTTATTTTATTACTTCTCGTGAACATTTTTTAACTTTTGATTTTACATTGCTTTGTGTTTATGTAGTTGGTGGCGCTGATTTTGTAATTCTGGATCGTTTGTTTTTATATTTTAGACATTTTTTAAATGTTTTTTGTTATTTCAAAATATTGAGCTTAAAATGTTTTGAATTTTTGTAAAGACCTCCGTCTTGAGTGCCAATGCGCTAACCACTGAGCCACTGAGGTCGTCATTGCATATTGTATACATTGCAACTAGCATGCACGCTGCATTGCATGTGTACATTGCAACTACCATGCATGTGCGTTGTGTGTATATATAAGGTTTCTTAAATTGATTCTTAAAATGATCTACTGCTTATGTAAAGACTTTGAGGTAGAAAAAAAATTAAAATTTCTAAAAAAATATATTATACTAGATAATGTCACAGAAACAGCTGACTTTAAAGCGAAAGCAAATACTTTACCCAAATAATATAAATTCAATCAGCTGTGTGGGGTCAATGACCTCCGTAGCGCCGTAAAGAACGTAATGTAATTTTACTACGCCTTTCTTACACCGTTTCTTCTCGCCGGGCTAGTCCCCGAACCGGTGGTAGGCATGTAGCTCGACGATCAGAAAGTGTATAAAAATACCGATTTTAAATTTAAAAAAATCACTTTGACTTTGACATTATATTTTTTTTTTTCGAAATTTTTTAATTATTTTTCTGCCTTAACATCTTTAAATAAACAGTAGGTAGATCATATGCCAAAAATATCCGTAATTAATTTTACCAAACGTTATATATTGCAACTACTTTGCATACCTACAGCATTGCAACTACCATGCACACTGCAATGCTGCGTCCATATCAACTTCCATGCATGAACTGATACTGCTCATGTTATAGGTACAACTGCAACATAATTAGCACTTCCAGCGCGATGTTTGCACAAGAATGGCGTCAATAGAATACCCAATTACGGCGCCTGTCAGATACATGCTAATAGTTCCATCATCACCATCAGCGGCAACGGCCTTATCGAGGATATTTAGGTAACTGTTAGTAACTTGTGTGAAGAACTTAAATCATAATTATCATCAAGATTCAACACTAAGTACTTAATCTGTACGTCGGCACGTTTAAAATGCGCCGTGTGCTTATTACTTTCTATGAAAACTTGGCATTGGCAACAAAAAAGAAATATTTCAAACACTACTACTAAAACGAGCCTTTAAATTTCCATGGGCGTAAATCGTTATATTTAGATTCACCAGCAGATGTGTAAAATTATGTATCCTCGTAAACGTGTCATATAAATATGTCACAGTGACAAGGGTGCATATTATATTCTGCTCTATTTTACCCCTATCAGATAGCCTCTCCGTATATCCAGGTAGAATATTGTGAAATATATTATTATGTAAATTATCTAAAGAAGGTAACATACTGCGGACTTTCTCAATTAATATGAGCGTTCAGTTCACTGTCGTTTAATTATTATTTATAATTTTTATCTTCAAGTATACATGAATAGTTTTCATCACTCATTTTTTTTTTCAACATTTTTCAACACCGAAGTTTGCGCGTTTAAGTTCATACTAACTATGATCATTATTAAGATGTCTGTCAACAAGAATTCTGCAAAACAGTCATTAGACTTGACAGTTATTAGACGAGACATATTGAGCCAAGCGAATAAAATATGAATTCCAAATACATATATTTATATATATACATAACGCTGACTGAGCAATGTATATTATGTTAATACTCGCAGCCACTAAAAGCTTTCTCTTGTTACAATCGATTTTATTTTTCCTGTGACAGCTAATGTTTGGATTTATCTACTCCATAAAATGCCCTTTTGTTGGGAATTGGGTACTTAGGTGTGCTTTAAGACTTGATGATAACGAAAACGCGCAAGTCTTAGGGTCAATTCACACCGAAACTAAACGATACATAGCATAGCGCTGAATTTTTAAGAGAGATATTCAAAATTGAACTTTATTCACGAAAGAAGATACACGTTTCATTGTAAGAGTTCGAATGTCAAGTTGCACCACGGCATATGTAGCGCCATAAAAATATGCAGCGCAGCGACTTTTTCAACTGACCCTTAAAAAAGTCATGAATAGCTAGACAGATTTAAATAAAATTACGAACTCAAACTTTATATCCTGGAGTATGCTAGGAACAAAGAATAGGATGCGTCCATGAGTCGCGGCTGACGAGTGTGCACGACCATCAGCGAATATCTCCTCGATGTCTTCCATGTAACTCCAAAAATGAGGTTGGTTCGCTTCTGATACTCTAAACTTCCTTGGACGCGTCTCGAGATGGATGCTTATGGACATAAATGTGAAAACTGACGGTGTAACAATAAAATATACATCATTATCATCATCAGCCTATTGCCGTCCACTGCTGAACGTAGGCCTCACCCAATGAGCGCCAACCACCTTCTTCAAATCGTCGGTCCATTGTGCCGCAGGACGTCCTACACTACGTTTGCCTAAGCGTGGTTTCTACTCTAACACTTGTCAGTTGTCTGCTCCATGGACCGTCTATCCGTCTGCAGACATGGCCAGCCACGTTCACTTCAGCGTTAACTCTATTAGCAAGGTGACTTTAGTTCTCTGGCGAATGGTATCGAAATATGCAGCCAGACAAATTTGGACGTCCGTACGCTCAAGGTCACGTCCTGACTGGTCACCGCTAGTTTGTACATTTTAGTGTATTTTGTAATATCGCGACCGTCAGCTGCAACCGCTGCGACTTACGGACGCATCCTATGTTTGTTTCCAGATGATCAATTCTGCTAAATAAAACCTGCAATAATACAATTACAACAAAGTCCTGACACGCTAAAACTATCCAACCAGTATTCTCGTAAATGTTGAAGCAGCGTCTAACGCCTCCTGATTGGTCTAAACGTCACAAAATCAGTTTATGGTAACAAGTCGCTTCACTTGTAATACAATCAAAGTAAAATTAAAATACGAAAATTGAGGTTCAGGTGTAGGCCTTACGTATAACGCACTAACGTAGCCAAACAGACAAAATAAAAACCATTTTCTTTAATTAAAAATTATCTGTTTATAAAACTTGCGACTTTCAAATACAAACTAAGACTTTTTAAGACTACGCTTTCTACTGTCGACGAGCGCTAGACATAATATTAATAATAATGATACATACAATTAAAAAAAAAAAAAAAACCCGACTGCGTCAAATAATTTCGATGAGCCCCGTGCCACTCCCACGAACGGAATCTAATGATACCTCTCAAGTTCAAATGCGTAGGCTCTAGAGCTTGCCAAAGAAATATACATACATAACTACACTCAAAAACATAACCCTCCTTGCGCTCCAGTGAAAATATAGAAAAATAACCACGTTAATTATCAGAGCAACTAAAAGTCGAAATAAACAAGATATAAATTGGCAATACGTTTGCAGCACGAGCCAGTGCGTTTTATAATTAAGTATCGTATCTGCGGGATCGACTATTGGAGTTATGAAATATTGCAAATTTGCAATGTTATATTATGTATCTACAATATTTTTACTAGATACCCACGATTCCGCAAGAATGAATTCCGCGGGAATCGTATATTTCGCTCCAATATAAAGTAGCCTTTTTCTTAGTCCAGAACCTAAGCTACTACCATACCAAATTTCATCTAAATCCGTGCAGTACTTAATGCGTAAGAGCAATAAACATCAATACATAGAAATTTTGCGTTAATAATATTAGTAAGGACGGTATGAGAGCGGCAACCGAGCTAAGACGAGAGAAGCTCTATTGTAACAAAAACTTGCGCTATAAAGTTGTATATATCGCAAGCGGATACTTAATTCAAATAATCGTAAACTAACAACCTGTCAATGTTTTAAAAGATCTATAATAAGTATCTAATGACACACTACTCTATGGGATAGAAGCGAGAAAAAAATCATCCCACTTTACGTGTAGGAGTACCTCCTCTACACGTAAAGTGAGATAATTTGAAAAATATATATTTCGTGATTTTCTTCTAACACAAAATATGTCCATGCAAAGTTTCATCTTTCTACCACTAGCCGTTTGGACGGTAAACCGAAGACGGACAGACGGACGGACGGAACGACCGACATGACGAAACTAGAAGGGTTCCGAGACGTGAACTACGGAACCCTAACGAGTAACATTAGTACTTAAATGCGTCTTATTTAAGTTCTCAAAGCTGCAGTTTTATTTAACATGTTTATTTAAAATAACTGGCAAGTTATATCTAATAGAAAACGACGGCATGATATTTAAAATTTAAGCACACGTCATATTTGCTTTTTAATTGATCGGCTATTTTGCGAGGAATTACGCTCCTGCCATATGGCCTGTCCACATGTCCACGTTACGACGTCGTCACTAGTCAACGTGAAACGGCACGTAGTCTATGGTTATCATGCTGTAAATTGTCAATTTGAGGCGTAAAAGCTCCATCTAGTGGCCCAATAGATTTTTTTTTTTAAATAGGAGTATAAGGTTATTATTATTATTATTATTATTATTATTATTATTATTATTATTATTATTATTATTATTATTATTATTATTATTATTATTATTATTATTATTATTATTATTATTATTATTATTATTATTATTATTATTATTATTATTATGATTATTATTATTATTATTATTATTATTATTATTATCTTTTTCTATATTTCAACATTTTAGTACTAGTCATATGAAAAAAATAATGTTACTTGGGGTGTGAAATAGATCCCTCTATACTACTTAAATTTATACAAAGAAAAATAATTATTATGTTTTTGGATTTCGTAACGTACAAGCGACATACATCATTTATCTGTTAGCATATTTCATTTCTACAGAAAATAGTTATTAATTTTATTACGTAATTGACATCCCAACTAATAGATGTCGCTTTTCCGCAAACCGCCTCTAGGGCAATTTATTGAACAATAGGTTATGTTATATTTAATCAATTATTTTTTAACTCCCGAGTTTTATGTATAATATTATTGCATTACACAACTTACTATAAATATTTTTTGTGGCCACGAATTTTAATTACTAGACAGTAAATGTATGGCGACTGCCGACCTCCTTTGAAAATTTTGACGTCCCCTTCAACGGCCCACAATTTTTCTACACAATCGTGGACACACCGTATGCTTGTAGTAGTGCAATCAAATCGAAAGCTAATTGTGTAGCTGTTTATCTCTTCCTATTTCTTTAATCTGTGATTCCGGCGTCGCGTCGCGACATGCATTTTTACGGCGCGACGACATGAATTTGCAAGCTATGATAATGCACCGTGCCGCGACACCGTAACGTTTCATGTTGACGACGCGCGTCATGACGTGGATATGGGGACTGGCCTATAATACCAGTACATTTCATACATCCAGACAGATGATCTGTAAATATTTTTGGAATGTTTATTCACTGATCCTGATTAATGCCTACCGTTTGTTTATAAAAGCCTCCAGGTGTTATACTTTTTGACAATAATGAAAATGGTGTGTGTTTTCACCGAATCACCAAAACATTGTATTGTTTACATTTGACATCAAACAAATTAACAAACGAATATGGCGGCACGGTGCATATGCCGTTCAACCAATCAGCACGCGAGGTGCGTTCGCACGTCGCACGCCATTTCACAATTTGACGGTTTATTTTCGATATATTGCGAAAAATAATGCGTTTTTTAATAATTATAGTAAATTAATTGCGTTTTACAATCTCGCTAGTAATATTACTGTATTCGACACTTATTAGAATATTGTGAAACAGGCCGTTAATCTACTGCAAATTACCTTCTTTATTAGCGTCACGTTTCGCCATTACACATCACCTAAAAGCATTTAAGAAGTACGTGCGTCTCGTCCCTATATTCTCCCTTCATTAGTTAAGTCTCCCATATTTCATGTCCATAATCAGGTTTGTGCTTAAGCCGAGACGTGATGTCACATTCGTCACGCGTCGCATTCGTCACACTTTCGTCACAGTCGTCACGTTAGGCCGCGTACACACGCCGGTAATCCGCTCATCCGTCTTGATCGCACGCCCGAGCCTGAAAAATTACGTCGCTTTTTTGTTTTATATTTTAGGT
This sequence comes from Phengaris arion, assembly GCA_963565745.1. NCBI lineage: Eukaryota > Metazoa > Arthropoda > Insecta > Lepidoptera > Lycaenidae > Phengaris > Phengaris arion. The sequence goes on from OY751443.1 coordinate 3,466,173, forward strand.
GAAGGAGGCAGCTAATCAATATTTGTATTTAGATCGAGACTGATATCATAATAGAAAAGAGGAATGAAAACATAGGAAAAAAAGATTATTAATATTATTGGTCTGTATTATTTATTATTGGATACTTACTGTTACGAAAATTAAAGGGACGAGTTAAAAATTTATTACATATTTTCACTTGGGGTAAGAAAGTGTATGGCCTGGGTAAAGATTGACAATCCCAACTAAACTTAACATTAATTGTAATCTATCAACTTTAATTTGAAGTCAATTTAACGTTTCGTTAAAGTTACACAGCTTTTAGTCAAGATGCATTCGATAATTTCGACGGCGAAGTTCGAAATCAAAAATATGTGGGATTTGACACAAGTCATCGCTAAGTAACATGTCGCTTGCGATTCCTTATGTCAAATTCCATACATTTTGATTTCAAACTTCGCCGTCGAAATTATCGAATGGATCTTGACTAGAGGCCCTGGTTATATTTTCATATTTCGAACTTGGCTGAATTTAAAGAACATGCACACAAAATATTTTAATCCTAGCTTAGAACTTTTTTTAAATTCTAACATATTTATTTTTGAACATCACGAGACTAACAAAAACCGGACCGGACCAGCTTGCCCGCATCCAGTAAATACCGCTTTTTACTGGATTAAGCCAGCGCGCGGCACAAGTATAGGATATGTAAATAAGGATATGAGAATTTAACGCTTTTATATGTAAACTAGCGTGAGTAATATTTTTAAAAGTTAATATTATTGTCAAATACAATATTGTGTTTGTGTTTTGGTCACAATTTTTCTGATTACACTTTTAATGGGATGACTTATTTCAATTAAGTTTCAAGCTACTATTCTTGTAACGTCAGCAAAAATATAATAAAAACTGTCATCTGCGTTTTAAAATAATGCGTGACATGAAAACATTATCATGCTTTGATATATGATATTCTATTCTTACACATCTGCACTACCAGGCTATACGCAGATGTCAATTATTATTTTGTGAGCTATGTAAGTTTTAACTTCTCCGTCTACTGCACCTCGCTGGACAAAGGGCCAGTCCTCATGTCTACGTCACGACGTCGTCAACATGAAACGGTACGTTTTTGACATACGGTTCATTGCCGCTTCATGCCAATTCACTACATATTATATGTATATTACTAAAACAATTCAATATATATTATATATTACTAGCTACCCCGCGGCTCCACCCGTGTAAATATAATATCCCACGGGATTCCTGTACTTTTTTCGGGATAAAAAGTAGCCTATGTTTAATACGTTTACTAACATAGTTTTAAGCTAATTGTTACTAACAAAACTATGTGCAAAACTAGTCTGAAATAAAGTATTTTTTAATATAATATTTTTCAAAAACGTAGTCGCAGACATAGTATAAGGATTATGAAGTACATTCCTAGAATCCTCGAAAAGTCTACCGAATAAAGGATTTCCAGGAAGCCCGAAGAACATTGTAAACAATTTCGATTATGAATTCTCATCGAGCTGACTTTAGACTCGGTCGAATGTGATTATATAAAGAATATTTCTCCTTTCAAAGACTCAAAGGAATGAAGATGCACTTATTAAAAGAAAAGAACCCTTGATGATTTTAATTAAAAGTGGACGTTAAAAATGTGAATTGCTTACGGGGTCGTGCAACAAAGATATATAGAACGTTAGATGCGCCTTTACATGGTGTTATGCGGGATTTACACGGGTGACTAGGGCTGCACGAATTTTGCCGCGCGGCGAATTCCGATCGTCTCAATGGCAACTCGACCATCAAAATTGCCATTTAGACGGTAGATACCATTTAGACCCGCATAATGCCCGCTACACATAATAATGATAAGACTGCACAGTTCGGGTACAGTAGACGTATGCAATACAATGACAGTAATTTTCCACAAGTTTTTCCAGCGCCGGCTCAGATCAGGCTCGAAGATAGCAAAGTTACACCGATATAGGCAGAGCGAGGCGATAAAATAAAACACCAACTGAGGAGAACTCGAGGAGAACATTGTGCACAAAAATCAATTCACTACCCTAGCTCGTGGCAATGCCATATAGGGAGCCTCTCTCGAGTATACCTCTCTCAGGCCGATTTGCTGTCTCACTTTTACCTTTACACACCCCGCCTTATACCTTTATTATCCGCAGTTTTTCCTATTTACCTATTAGCTAGGGATTTGTAAAACTCTTTATTTACTTTTCCACACATTTATTTATTTATTATTACATAATCTCATACACAAATCATCATTATTGGCCACAGCATCTTGTCAGATGATTGTTGCAGCGCTAGCGCAAGGTGGTTGCGGCTTTACCAGTACGGGAGTCTATTTCTTTATTATTGGACAGCTTAGTTGGTGTGGTGGAACCAAGATAACAAAAGTGATCAACGACTTGTAGGGTGGTACCATCGAGCGTGATACATGGAGGTTGGTTCGTTCCTTGGACCATGATGACAGTTTTCTTTACATTGACACTCATTGAGAATAATTGGCAGGCCTGCCTAAGTCTCGACAAAAGTTCCTGTACACCTCCTTCTGTGCTTGCAACTAGTGCAGCTGCTCTGCTCATCTGTAAAGAGGAGTTCCCTCACAAGGAGATCTTGTCTTTTTGTCGCGGCTTTCAAAAGACTGATATTAAATAGTCGTCAGTCTTTCCTTGTACATCTGCAGATGTCTCCGACATCACAGTTTCTGAAGGCTAAGGAAAAGTAAAACGGAGAATAAAAATAATTGAGCCTTGCATATTGTCGTGGAAAGCTTTGACAAGAGAGAGGGCAGCCCAGCTTTTCCAGTACGCTGTATAAGCATCTGCTAACTGTATCAAAGGCCTTGTTTAGGTTGATAAAGGCAATATAGTGGTACTTGGTGTTCACAATACTTTTCCTCAAGTTGTCTCAGAGAGAATATAGAAGGCGGTGGCCGTTTCATTTGTTTCCGACTTCAAGACATCCCATACATTCAGGCTAATGCTCAATATTATTTCCAATCCTTCTTCCAATCTCCAAGCAGGTTTGTCCGTCTTTTTTTATATTTTCCAGGCATATGCGCAGACTCTCGTAGAAATAATCTTTAGCTTCCGGTAATACTTTTAGGGTTGGGGCATAAGCTGATATGAGTATGATTGGCCCAGATGCAGTCTTTAGTCTTAAGGCCATGAGGCGTTCAGAAATACAGGACGGTTTCTCCTTGCAATTCAAAACGCCGTTTCGGACTGCAAAATCTATACCAAAGTCACGGAGTTCGCCCTCATCGCGGCCCTTCCAGAAAAAAGTGTAGTTTTCTTCTTTCAGTCTACCTTCCTCGGATAATCTAGTTTCCTGTAAAGCCGCTATATCAACATGACGGCGCAAAAGCTCTCTGTCAATAATGGCTGTCTTTCTTAGATTTGGAATGTTACCCATGGTGGTTTTTTGACCATACAGCATGGTTCTCACGTTCCATGTGGCAAATCGGGTTGTAGACATAATAATTGTTTTATTGTTGAAGTTTTTTCTTTTGTTTCTTCTTTTGCCAGGTGGTTTGTATGAACATCGTTGTAACAAAAACTGACGTATCTGCTGCTTCATACACATATAGAAGAGAATAAATAGAGATGAGGGGCGGGCAAGTACAAGGGCGGTAGCTTTCCAGTTAGTCGCGATGGACTATCCCACCGTCGAGAGTCACCCCTGGCGCCCATGTAAACGCCCATTAGCACAGACTTATCACCAGTGACTGCGACTCCCCGTGTTGCTTCCTGAGCTCTAGCAGCTACAGGCGAAGTATCCTCTCCGCAGGCAATGCATCGTCTGGGACACACTTTTGAGAACACGAACTTTCCCAGCATTCATGTCCCCGTCTCTACATCGTTGGCCTTTTCAACAGGAGCAACAGTAATCACTACGTGCGGTACCAATCTGGCTGCAGGAGTTTCCGATTCTTTCAGGTTAAACCTTAATCTCGCCTAACGGTACCCCATATCCGTCGCCTCTTCCGCCTGTTCCGCCGTACCGATGAACTCCATCTCCGCCTTCGCAGCCGTTGAGGTCTTCACCCGTGACCCTGGGATAAGAACCCACAGTATTAGGTCCCTGTCGAACTTCGCCACCTTAACACTCCGGCCTACGTGAGTGCAAGGCAAACCTCGCGAATAGGACGCGCCGAACAGGATTTATCCCAGTGGGATACAGAGAAGTTACTCTATAACCCCCGGCCTGGGGCCGGGTTAATGGTCACGTATTGTCCGCGACCAATGACATCTTAAATACAGTTACAAATATTCACGTTCAAAGTTAAAAGTACAACCAAATGCTATGTATTTTCACCACTAATTTCGTAACAATTTTTAAACCATTTACTTTAAGATCAAGAATTTTAATTTATGCTCTATTTAACACTTTTATCTATATAATGTAAAAGGAATTATATTAAAATAAGCTACTGTTTTTTTGGTACGAGCTAAAAAAATTACGTTTTAAAACAACTATTTTACACTGATGCTATGAAAATTAACACTTATATTTTCACTCTTAGAGTTTATAAATGTTTTTAATCACTATACAGCGTTCGTTTAGCGCTATATGTTTCACTGCGAGACCGCTGTCCTCAACATGTCAACTGTGACCAAACTGTGCAGTTTTATCGTTTTGGTCTGTAGCGGGCATTACGGTGATACTGTGAAGATTCTGAACAAATAATATTTTGTTCAGTTCAATTAGTTCAGTTCAATATTTTGTTGTGATCTCACCCGTTTGCTGCATTTTCTACGACGAAATACACGATATATGGTTAAAGATGGCCATTGGCTATACAAAAATTCGATGATATAAATGACAAAATTCATAAAAGAATTCTGGTGACATACTTGATGAGACATGACTTGTAATGTGCACAGTCCGCGCGCGAGTTGTATGCAGTTGGTGCCTAAGGTGAGGTGTACCCCCGCCGCCCGCACACCACGCCTCACGCGCCTGTTTTGTAATGTACTTGATAGCTACTGCATTCAACTCGCGCGCGGACTATTAGTGATACATACTCACTACTCACTTATTAATATCAAGACATATCTATCACTTTAAATCTTTGCGTTGGATATTTGCCAGGGTCATTTATTAAGTGGAAATTAATTGTGTCCTGCTGACAAGTCGCGATTTTTTGCTCAATTTTAAACCGTGTCGTTTGGATAAAGATTTATGGACTTATTATTCACTAGATGTTCCCCGCGACTTCGTGTGCGCAAAAGAATATCACACGTTAATTTACAAAAAGTAGCCTATGTTCTTTCCCGTGTTCTACTCTGTCTGTGCCAAATTTGATGAAAATCGGTCCAGTAGATTCTAAGCCTATTCTATGCAAACAAATAGACAAACAAACAAACAAAAAGTTCCACTTTACAATAATAATAATATTAGTAATATAAAGTATAGATAGTGTGATGATAAATATAATATATTAGGTATATTAGTTAAACAACTTAATAAACTTACAGGGGTTGCGGTAAAATGTTTTCAATCCGGAAAAGGGAGGTCTTACGGTTAGCTCACACCGAAACGAGACGATACGCGACGCAGCGGTGCATTTTGACGTGATGACGTTTTATAAATCGATGGAGCCGGCTGCACGCACGAAAAAACATGACTCATGCGTTACCTGCTACCTGTTATCGTTACCAAGTACCGTTACCAAGTATCAGCGTTAGCACGCATTGCCTTTACCTCATTATTATTATTATTGTTGTTGTTGTTGTTGTTGTTGTTGTTGTTGTTGTTGTTGTTGTTGTTGTTGTTATTGTTGTTGTTGTTGTTGACGTTGTCACGTTCAACTATCGTCAGTAAACCGAATTTACAGACAACCGATTATTTATTTAAAGTAGTGATTTAAAATTTATTTTTATTCAGTACACAAGAAAATACGCGTTTGATTGCAAAATGCACAAGTGACGCTGCGCTATGCAGGGTGGTGCAGTTTGATATTCGAACTCTTGCAATTAAACGTGAATATTGTGCTTTATTCACTAGCACTACACAAGAAAGTCTTGTCTAGTGAAGAAAGCTCAATTTTGAATCGCTAAGCTGCAGTAAGTTTTGACACACATTTTGACTTAGATGTAGAGATGGTGAAGTTAGGCCTTGTAGTGTAAGTTTCAATAATCAGATGGCATCTGACGTGTAGAATCAGATTACATCTGATTATTGACAGTGCGAGTCATTTCTTCTCGTCTTGGCATAATTTTACATGAAAATATTTTTTTTATTTCACTTCTCTTTGTAAGTAGCAAAGTGAAATAAAAAGTGAAAAAAAATATTGCAATGTTTTTTTTTAATTATTTATAACAAGGGTCCGTAAATAAATTATACAACTATATAAACATACTCGCCTTTCTCCCATTGAAATGAGTATACTTTGAAAAGGCTACCAATTTAAACGTCACTTTTTTACCAAGCAATATAGAAATACGAAGACCTCGGCTGTAAATGATGGGGATGTTAAAATAAATATAAACTTGCGTTGAACAAAGAAAATAATGAAATCAATCATCTTATTATAGTCGGCAATAAATTAAAGGAAATAACGAGCAGTTATTTCGCACTCATCTCCATAAGAATCGAATTATCCAAATAAACTTTTGTTCCACGAAGCCTACGATGAAAGAAGAGTATTTATAGCAGTTTTTATTATTGTAGGGGAAGAAAAGTTTGGATTATTTTTTGAGATGAAATACAATGTAATATATACTATATAATGCATTTAATTTTAAAAAATCTATCTACTAACTACTAAGATATTTATCTTATTCTTTATACGATCAATTCTTGTATATGTAATCAGAATCTCAGAAATGGATTCAAGTATTTCCATGAAATTTAGTATGCCGATAGGTTCTGCAAATTTTATAAAATAACAGATGCAATAATTATAAGTACTTATTGCAAATTGCAATCCGTACTGTGTACTATAAGTATTAAGTACAGATTATAGAGAAACAGATAAACAGCTACATAGTTAGCTATCCATTTGATTGCATACTACAAGCATACGGTTGTGTGGAAAAATCGTCAGCCGTCAAAATTTTCAAATTTGGATCGAGTTGGATTATTCTATAAAAGCTGTTTCTCTGTACGTAAGTATATATATTTTCTACGTTTTCATTTTCTCCTCTATGCTAAAAGTTAGAACTCCGAGCAAAGCCCAGGTCTCGGTCTCCCAGGCACTTTTCTTTATTAATGGGTGCGCGTGCGGGGGCTGATTTCGTTAAATGTACTGAATATCAATTAGGATAATTACTGGATATTACATGCCCCAGCGGGATTGATACCGCGATTTCAATTATTCTAGTTTTGCGAATGAATGTCACACTGTTTCAACAATTATTTATCGCAGTAATTAATCACTATATCACTTATCACTTCCGCAGTTCTCACTGCAACGATACTCGATGCTACGATGCATTTTTAAGATAGCTATTCAAAATTGAACTTTATTACTACACAAAAAGATACAAGTTTTATATGACATCAGTCACACTGCATATTCGCTGTGCAGCGCGGTGCAACTGTTATTATTAAAGTTTAATTTTGAATGGCTATCTTAAAAATGCGGCGTTGCATCGCGTATCGTTTCGTTTCGAAGTGAATTGACCCATAAAGTAAGCCATTTTAACATATAATGTAGAGGCTACGTTGTCACTAATTGTCAATATCAAGGGCATCATGCCCGGTTCCTATAATCAACGGATCGTCATGGTATAAAAGTTACTATCCGTTTTTCCACAACCGACTACGAGTCGTAAATACTGTTCCACAATTAAATTTCTATAATTCGACGAGCGTCCGTCGGTCGTTCAAATACCGAGCCCTCTTCACTCTTAGTTGAGCGTTTCGTTATACGCAAAATTGAAACCGAAAATGGCACAAAATTCAAGACATAATAAATTAGATTCACATATGATTGATAGTAATTAATTTTTTATCGTAATAATATTATTATTATCGTACAATCGCAGGTACCTGCGTGTTATTTTATCTTTTTCTTACCAAATACAGTAGAATGCATACACATAACAAGAACGGGAACGGAACGTAAGCGCCCTTTTGTTTTGTTTGACTGATGACATCCATCATCTTTGCAAAATAAAAGTACGTATATAATCTCTGTTAATACAACTTTTACAGAAGAAAGTATAATAAAGTTTCTAGTAGTGTTTTACGTACAACTTTTGAAATGGATATTACGCCGGTAAGTGCAGATAACGTCTATAATTTGATATTTTTTTAACAAACTGTACCTACATGTTTGCCGCTTAAAATATTGCAACGTTTTCGAAAATTTACTTCATTTAGGTATATTTCTGTTACAGAAAACAAAGAAGCCTATGAGCAAGGATGAGGTTGCCCTGCTTGTGGATCTTATACAAAGCAACCTAATACTTACAACAAAAGAGACCAATGCGGCCACAAACAAACTTAAAGAGGAATGTTGGGCTACTTTGACCAGCACATTTAATTCAAAATGTGGTCAAATACCACGGCAGCGAGAGCAACTCAAATTGAAATGGGACAATTTGAAAAAGGCTGCTCGTAAAAGAGCTGCGAATATCAGAGTGAACAATTTGAAACTAATTTTTTATGAAATAAAATAAAATTAAATTAAATATCGTTTATTTTAGGCTGCATAGTCCCATATTATACCTTATAGACTAACATACATAATATATAATAAATTAACACTAACATTAAACACGTATTGTCTGCGACGTGGGGCGTGAAGTGTTCGGGAGTCGTCCTCTAAATCTTCTGTAGACGACTCCAATCGGCCAGAACTCCTCCTTCTCGAAGGTCGGTAAGTTTCGGGTTTGAACTCTCACCACAAAAGAACTAAAGTTCACTTTATGACGAGATTCCAAACGCTCGACCCTCAAGGCGAAGTTGGTTCTTCTCCCGATGTAGCAACATTGTTATTAAAGCATAGAACCTTAATGTCAACAATACCTGATGTAGTGGAGATATCCCATGATTTCTGAAATAACATCAATAATTTATTTTACCATAATGGAATTTTTACTCTTATTTTACGTAGGTATGAGGTTATGTTTTCATAGTATATATTTTGACGGTGTACAAATGCCTCCAACATACTAACCTTCCTCCTGTTACTCTTAAGTGTGGATTAACTTCAAGTAGTAACTGTTCCACAGATTCTTTATCAAGTCGAAATCTCCTTTAAGATTCGTACGAATCCAGCGTCGCTAAATAATTCACTCTTTCTTTATATACTTTATCACGCCTATTATCTTCTGAATCAATCTCACTGGAGTCCGTGGTGATAATATCGAACACTTCCCTATCACTGTCTGAACTCAACATATCTTCAAATTTCTTGCAGCTCGCAGCGAAAACAGTGAAATAGACACTAACCGACCGAAATTGACAGGTAGCCGTATGGCATTACGAATAGTAATCTTGACAAACTACTGACGTTTAAAACATTTATAGGAACGGCCTAAACTGTCTTCTTCGTACATTACGCTTACCGTCCGTTACTAGTAACCCTCCCTTCCGTTAGTAGCAAGCCGACGGTAAGATGCTTAACGAGACGTTTTTTATAGGAACGGTTTAAGCTTACGCCTCGTATAATATTCCACCATTCGTAACTAGAACGGATCGTTTTTCAAATATAGGAACCGGACATGAGCGATCTACCATTGATTACCATTGATGTTTAAAATTTAAAACACAATAAACATATTTAAAATATTTACGAGTTACGTTACTGCGTAAACGTAATCGTAATTAGGTACGCGGAACGTAATATCCTATTTACGTGCGCGTAAACGTATTTACGTGAATCGCATTAATTACAGGCACGCAGCTGCAATATTATTCCCGGAATTTTGTCTTTGAGTTTAGATTTGATTGGTTTGCCCTAATTTATTCTGTTAAATACTGTTTCAATATCACTATCAGCATTTAATGTTTGTTTGTTGTGAAGTGGTTTGTCAATATTGGTATTTAATACCTACTAGGTATACCTATAATAAAACCTACCGGTAAAGCGTAATTAAAAAACCGTTTTTGTTTCAACACCACTATTTAATTCTTCTTCTAGTTACTTTTTAACGAACTTTTCACCGAAAACGCGCCCCGCGTGAGCGGTCAATAAGAATTTTCGATTCTTTTTCTGTCACCAGGCGTCGCTTGGTAGCACGACGGTCCTTATCCTGTCAAAAAGCTGTCAGATGTCACGAATTTAAAAACCCTCATTAACAAGTACGTCTTCGTAACGTTATCGAACGCCAATGAGGGCCACCGTTTTCGAGGTCGCCAGTAGAGTTTGGCATAACCACAGGGGCGACACTCTCTACAAATGTCAGCTCGAGCACCGACGTATGTCAGTCAGCCATGTTGACGTAAGCCTAAGGTTGACACCGAAATTCAGTCAAATATATCATAGATATTATGAAATTATATTGTCAATTATGTCAAAGCACAAAACGATTAGCGGCCAGCCCCGTGAACGAAAGTCCTGGCTGGAAAAAAATCCCCGCCCCGCCCGCCTCCGCTTCGCCCAGCCACGCACACACAGCCGCGAGCTGTCATTCGTGTAAATCGGTAGAATGACGATTCTTTACGTTAGCGATATATATTCTTTGGCATAACTATCAAAGTTTGTTATCAACTTATAACGCACGTGATAATTTTTAATACCTTAAAACCGTACTGTAAAAATATAGATACACATGCATGCCACAGTGTTGCGCAGTCCCGTTTCGTTCGAAAAAAAGGAGGACATGAATCCCCGAATGATAAAACTGTCTTTCTCTGAGCTCCGCTTTTAAAGCACAGACATTGACCTGTAACTCGTATTTTCCATACTAAATGTCGCGTTTGGAAAAATATTCAAAATATTATTTAGTTTTCATTCGGAAACAAACTCCCGCCCACAAAAACAAAGTAGTTTGATATTTCGGAGACGTCACGCTACACCAGCGCATCTTGCAGCTAATTCACTCGTGGCAGCCCTCATTGTATAGGCGCTGTCATAATTTTCATAAAATTCTCCTTTGACAACGTGACGAATTGTAAATTGTTCGTGCTAGCCCCACTTATCTTAAAATAGTTATCAAATGGGTACTTCAATATTTCGTAAGAAAAAGCACATTAAAATACAGCCCCGTGCGTTTTTCGTTGTATGCAGTTATTTCGCTTACTACGCAACGTTAGTGAATACATACCTATTACATATTTAAATGATGACTTAATAATTAATGAAGTAACATACCAAATAATAACTCGACTTAATGAAGTCAATCTGCTATGTAATATTATAGCCGTAATTATAAGTTTGTGCCGCGTCAGCGAGTCCGCGGAAGCCTTAACAAGTCAGCCTGATTGTATTTTCCGCTGTAATTTTAATTGGGACTGTATAATAATAAATCGACGACCTCTGTGGCTCAGTGGTTAGCGTATTGGCGATAAAGCTGGAGGTCGCGGGTTCGAATCCCGCCAGGGAACAAAAAGTTTTTGTTGTTCCTGGGATGGATGTGTATCAGTGGCGAAGGGTCTAAAGAACTCCATTCTTATCGGTTTCCCTTTTGGATTACCACATGAAGACATTCAGCCAAAAGTAGTATATAGAAAACAATAATATCTTATATATGTCAGGTCGGACAAGCGATAGCGCGATGTAGACCGACTCAAGGGACATGTATGCGCTGCACGTTGTAACTTTGAATCTAATATTGGAATCATAGATTGGAGTTATGGTAGGAGATGATAGGAACCTTATCTCATTAGAAATAAACTTCAAAACAAGTTTGAATTTCAACTTTATTTCTAACGAGATAAGGTTAATAGCCGGCTGGCCAAATAAAAAACAATATTATTAATATGATTTGTCCGATGACAGTTCGAAGTAATTAAGGGTTAAAGGGAAGTATTTTTCTGTGACATTAACCCGCAATTTTGTAGCTTTCGCCAATGAGGAGCCGTTATTAGATTATATCACGTGCATCATCAATTTTGAAAAGTAGCTCGGCGGTACCTATATTAATAATTATTGTTTATGAAATTATATTGAGCAGTGAGAAGTTAATATATTTAGTCTAAAAGTTTAAAATAATACGTGTTTATGTACTTATATGTGAATATTTAATATGAGACTACTTAGTACTTGTGTTGTGTTTATTGTTGGTGATAAATAGTTTAAATAAATTGGCTTTTACGGTAAGGGGAAAGTTGGATACGTACCTACTATCAATTGTTATTTGTAGTTATCATATTAATAGACGATCATAGTATTATATATTACTATTTAATAGCTGGTAGTACCGCGGAAGTATTTGATATTATGATTATCTTACAATAGTTAATTAATACACAGAAAAACGTTTTATTATTAAGTTCCTATTTTGTATTTTAAAATATAATTGTAGGTATTCTTATAGTTACCTAAGTGTTTACAATTTCTCTCGGACACAACACAACTCTACACGCTTGTAATGACCTTGACCATCATACATAAATGGTGCTAATTTTCCTTTAAAAAAAACTTGCACAACTCACGTCTAGCGACTAGGGCTTCCCTCTGAAGTAAAACCACCCTTCGCCACTGGTGTGTATTAAATGTAATATGTATTATTTAATAGAAATCTTAAATATAAGTATAGTTTAAAAAGTATTACATAATATTATATTTCCGTTGTCTGGTACTCGTAACACAAGTTATTCGAGAACTTCCGTGGTAAGTTTGACGTAGTGTGATATTATTATTATTAAGAGTATTATTATTTTATTTGCCCTTTTAAAAAAAATGCTTTTTGTTGAGAGTGAAGAAAAGACTTACAAAGGAGATCGGCAAGTCGCCATACATTTACTGCCTGGTAATTAAAATACGAGGCTACAAAAAGTATTTATTGTAAATTGTACTTTATGAACATAGGAACAAAAAAAAATACATCAAACGGGGGATAAAAAATAGTTAATTAAGTATAACCTAACATAATGTTCAAAATATTGCTCTAGTATCGGGTTGCGGAAAAGCGACATCTATTATTTGCGGTGTCAATTACGTAAGTAAATTAATAACTAGTTTGTTTGGAAACGCAATATGCTAACAGATAAATGATAGATGTCGCTTTCACGTTATAAAAACCAAAAACATAATAATTGTTTTTCTTAATATTTAAAAATCAATAGTATAGTCTATAGAGGGATCTATTTCACACTCCAACCCAAGTCACATTTTTTTCATATAACTAGTACATTGTATACACTCATACTACAATATGATATTATACATTTTATCAGTAATAATAAAAGGATAGTCTGGCGGGCCTGATATCTCAGTCCATAGACTTTTGTATACCTCATTTCATATTTCATAAAACACTGAAACACAAGAACAAAAATCTCGAATAATCAACACGATCAAGTAAAACCGATTCATTGACTAATAAACTACAATTGCCGTGAGTTTCAATGAATTTAACAGAATTCTGCTATAAATTCCTGAAGCAGTTTCCGAACTTTCCAATGGAATTTTTCCTCAATTCGGACCTGGCTTTATTCGAATTGGCTTTTGCAACTTTAAGTAGCGTTTGCTGTAATTACTAAATTCATTTAAGTGGATTTGAAAGTGATCGATCGTTCTATAAATACTTTTGAATTTCGATTTTCGAATTACCACACTGAGAGCAAAAACATACGGCACCGTGCGGGTGGCAGATATTTATAGGCATTGTATTGAAATCGCACCATACTACTGTTATAAATGTAAGTTTGTGAGGATGGATGGATGAATGTTTGTTACTCTTTCTCGCAAAAACTAACTATATAGTATGGTAGTAGTTTAAACACTGGTATTGTAAGTTTAAACATTGGTATACACTTTTTACGCTTATTTATAATATTTCCATACAATCTTTTTGCAAAACGAAGGGCCCGTGTGACTTTCTTACGCTAGTTCTTCTCGGCGGGCTATTTCCCGAACCGGTGGTAGGCATCACGTAGGGAAAATTTCGTAAATGTTATTATTAACCTGTATGGGGATAAAACTTTGTGAATTTTGTATTTTCAATCTTCAAATATGCGCGGTGCGGATTGTACGAAACCCTAAAACCGGTAAACGAGTGATATGATCGCCTGATATTTAGCGCTTACCGCCGCCCATGAATACACGCCGCCCATACAAAAGCAGAATAGTTACATGTGCAAGGTGCATTGCTGTTCCTTCAACCCTCATCCTCTTAAAGTCCTGGGGATCTAATAAGGCCACTTTAGGTGATTCATATTATATTTCATACATTTTTTTCAACTCATATTATGTATGCCATTTTACGCATTTCTATGGAAAATCAAAGATTTCAAAACTCAAGATAGGCTGTGACGTATATTTGACAGAACAAATCTTCATACATTAAAGATCACGCCATCTTGGTTTTCACTATACTTCAAATTTCAAAATGGCGCCAAAATTTTCAAATGTGGGACCATTTAACTGGAGACACTTTTTGACTTAACATGCCTCGTCTATAATATACATTATCACCCGGTTTCTGAAAGGCTAATCAAATAGTTGATGAACTAACACGTTGTTGAGTTAACAGGCCTGTTAAATCAATTTCCGTTTCTGAAACGCTGATTAGTGAAAATTTTACTAATCATTCATCAAATTGACATGACATGATACAAGCACATACAAGCCTTAAATAGCTTTCCAGTAACCGAAAACAGCGCTTGAGATGTGGTTTGACCATTCGTGTGACATTTGTTTTGTTAACTAACAAGTTCATCAAATCAAACGACTGATCAAGATTTTTGCAACTCAATTTACACTTGACAAGAGATTTGACCGCTGTTTAGTTGATTTTGGCGTTGATTAGCCTTTCAGAAGTTAAGTTTGAGTCTTTGTTGAAAACTGTCAAAATTGATGTTTTCTAACATGATGAAATCAGATGAATCATGTAGCCATTTTACCATTTCACGATTTTTGTATGGAAAAAAATTTATGACACAATATTATGAAACACCTAAAGTGGCCTATTTAGACCCCCAGTACCCCCTTACTCGCCGATTTTCTGGGATGTCATATAGTATCGCTGCTGGTTTCTCTTGTCGACTCTGCGGTAGGCTATGCCGTTCTCGCATCGGCTCGCACAGACACGAGAAAAGTTGTTCCACGGTCCATCATTAATGCAACATGCCATCTGTCTGCAATAGACGTTAAGGCCTATATTATATTAACATATATTAACATATAGTATAGCGTCCTTCACACGTAAAGTTCACAGGGAATCAGCACGCGCCGTTTCAAGTTTCAACCCTCGCTCCGAAACGAACATGTATCAGATCAGTCAGATCCGTCTGTAGTCCAAGCCGTGGGCGTGTTTTTAATCGTAATTAGCATGAAAGTTTTAAGTTTTGACGTGAAACGTCTTTAAAATCGCGCCGAAACATACGGGTACCAGGTTTAAAAACTGGACCGTAACGAAAAGGTCTATATCATCGTACCTTAATAATTAAAAAACTATTAGTCTTAGAAACAAAAATGTGGTGTAAATGTTTCACTTATATAGTCAGCTCGCTGTTATGACATTGAGTTCGTGTCGGGGTCAAGCGGGGCGGCGGGGGAGGGATACTGCGATAACTGTGCGAAACCGGCGCTCACGCTTGTTTCTTTTCAGTGTAACTCGTGACTCCGACTTTATAGCGTGGTGATTCTTTCGTGTGTTTGTTGTTTCTATTACGTACCTGTTCTTTTTTATTAAAATACTTAAAACAGCGTCCATCTTGTTTTCATTTCAATCTTTTACTTTAAAAGCGATTCGCTAACATAGACGTTTCACGTTAAAACCAACGGCCGTGTGCCCCGACACAGCCCCACCCACTTTTTTTAAGCCCAGTGCCCACTCCTAATCACATCCATCCGCGGGTTAGAACGCAGTGTTAGATGCGCGGTCCGAACTGTACCGTGTGGAGGGCGCTTATCTCTCCGTTGAGCCAGTCCATTCGTGTCGATGCAGGGCTCTATCGTATAAACCAAATAAGCAATACCGAATGAGAAATGTAACACATCCTTTCGCCTTGATTTGTTAGTCCAATTTAGTTCACACGTAAATAATTACTTTAATTTGCATGTCTTAGAACTAGCTCGTTGGTCGTAAATAGGGTCGTGGCGCAGATGTGACTCGGGAGATATAAGGACCAATATTAAAGGTAGGTAAATAGAGAATAAACATTGATTTTAAATCAGCAAAAGTCGTATATTTTTACAAAGTCCAGTAATCAGTTACAATCATCTTATACCTACCTTAAACGAGACAATCTTGTATATTATATATATAATGATAATCTCATACATGAAATTTAGTATGCAGGGAGTTTTGGGGGAGCAAATCGATTTAGCTAGGTTAGGTTAGTTATCGGTTCGGGGAGATATTGCCATAGTTGGGCTATATATCTCTCCGGACAAAAAAATCTGGCGGCTCTGGAGCAATTCCTTAACACTATGGGGCTGTTAGTGCGACGGCTAGCCCCTCTCCCTGTTGTCGTGCCGGGGGACTTCAACGCCAAGTCATCGGCGTGGGGGTCTCCGGGCATTAACCCAAAGGGGAGGTAGAGGAGTGGGCGCTAGCCACGGGGCTGTCTCTGCTCAATCGAGGGACTATAGTCTATATCGAAAGATATGACTTTCACCACGCCCGACATCGCACGCAGGATTAGAAGGTGGAGGGTGGAGACACTCTTTGACTACCGCTACATACGGTTCTATGTGTCTTCAACCTCTAGGTCAAGTCTGGCGGGGTCGTAGCAGGTTCCCGCGTTGGGCTCTCACGAAGGTCAACTGGAACTGGCGGAGGAGGCGGCCATAGTCGGTCGCTGGTGCCTCCCGTCGCCATTACAAGGTTGAATTAGCTGGCTATCTCGGGGATGTACTCACAAACGTTTGCCGGGCAGCTATGCCTAGCTAACGTTGGGCAGTTTATTGGTTGTCGACCGAGTTGGCTGACCTTCGCGCCTATGTCCGTAGCAGGCAGCGCCAGCCCCAGGACACAGAAAGAGATAGCTGGCTGCAACGGGTCTATTCGGAGAGTAGAGGGGCCCTGTTGCTGGCCATCAGCCAGGCCAAGGAGGAAGCATGGTTGGAGCTTGTCAGGTGTCTGGATAATGACCCCTGGGGTCGACCATATAAAAGGGCGCGGGACAAACTCCGCGTCCCGTCGGCCCCGTTGACGAAGACCCTCCAACACGATCTGTTGGGGAGCGTCGTCAGAGAGCTGTTCCCTGACACCCCGGCAGGGTTCACTTCCTCGCAAATGGCCCAGACGTCGCCAGACTTGACAACGGATTGTGTTCCGCCACCCATCACCGACCAGGAGATGGAGGTGGTTCTGTTTCGCCTCCGTAGCAAAAAGAGGGCGCCGGGTCCTAACGGGAAGGTGATGTCGATTACACTCGTGCACCTCAGGGAGCTGTTCGACCACTGTTTTCGGTTGGGTCAGGTCCCGAGGTCTTGGAAGGAGAGTCGGCTTACCTTATTGCTAAAAGGGAGCCTTGCCGTGGACCTTCGGCCCCCATTTCCAACAACTTTGACCAAAGGTATAATAATAAGGGGGTAATATAATAAGGGTGGCGACTTCGCTGGGCTGGCTCCTACCAAATGTGGGGGGCCCAGCCAAGCCTGCAGGCGGCTATACTCCGGGGTGTATATAGTATGGCCCTTTACGGATCCCCAATCTAGGCGGATGCCCTCATCGTGCGTAACACGGCCCTGCTGCACAAAATGCAGCAGGTCATAGAGGCCTGGCAGGCGGCAATCATTTTCTGCGAATCCGTCATTTCGCAGAAAGAGGCCGCGGAGCGGGACAGAGAGATTGATTCATCCTCTGTTCCGCTCCGCCGGCGTAGGACAGTAGGAGACAGGAGTCTAACGGGGCTCCGGGAGAGGATGGGAACCTACTCGGCTTAGCCAGTCCCGGCGTCGACGAGGGGCGCTTCAGCTTGTCGGAGTGCCCCCTATTCTAGTTGGAAGTCCGGTCCCTCATGAGGAAGACCAGCCGGTCGCGTCATGTGTTAGTCAGAACCGGGAAGACAATCCGCAGGTATGGTTTTAGTGGGTAAACCGGCGACAGTGCCGGGAGTCATAAGCCGTAATGACCTTTCCCCTGCGAGAACAAAAGAAAAAGTACTATCCCTGCGAAACTGGGCATTTGTAAGCTATATATGTTTTTTATTTCGTCGTGGAACAATGGGTATATCAATAATTTCGACTCTATTATGTCAGTCCGATTGGCAATGCGTACTTTGTTCTTAAATTTGGAATATGGGTGGGATCTAATCATCCCACCTGTGATAAGTATTAATGATAAGTATTTTAGTCATTCTTTTTTTTTTATTCATCAGAACTCTGAGCTCGGTTACCCAGGTACTTGGTTAATAATAACACTTATTAAATTGTCCCTACGTGATGCCTACCACCGGTTCGGGAACTAATCCGACGAGAAGAACCGGCGTAAGAAACTCGTACGGGCCCATCGTTTTGCAAAAATATTGTATACCCAAAGTGTAAAATCGAGACCCTATTACTGAGACTTCGGTGTCCGTCCGTCTGTCTCTCTGTCCGTCTGTCACCAGGCTGTATCTTCATAACCGTCATAGCTACACTATTGAAATTTTCATTAATGATGTATTTCTGTTGCCGCTATAACAACAAATACTAAAAACCGAATAAAATAAATATTTAAGGGGCCTCCCATACAATAAACGAGACTTTTTTGTCGTTTATACGGAACCCTTCGTGTGCGAGTCCGACTCGCACCTGGCCGGTATTTTCATAAAAATGCTTTCCGAAGGACAGATAACGCCATATATAATTCTTCAAATATTTTTTTGAATATTCCACTAGTAAATTGAAGTCAGCTCTGTGGTCTGTAAGAAATGTAATTTGCTTCGTGTTGCTGAAATCATAAAATTCGAAGTTCGCGGCAGCTATTCTAGTGGCAAATACACTTACAGTCCAGACAAAGATTATGTTTTATGGTAGAGAGTCGAAATAAAAATAGTACTCACTTGAATAGATAGAAAAAATCACTCACGATTTGACGCATGTGTGAATACGACAGCGTGACAACACAAACGAAATTTTATCAATGAGGATTTTTAAATTCGTGACATCTGCAGCTTTTTGACAGGACAAGGACCGCCGTGCTACCAAGCGTCGCCTGGTAACAGAAAAAGAATCGAAAATTCTTATTGACCGTTATTGATACCACTTACGCAACCAGATGACGCTTTGTGTGAGTTGGGTCTGCCCCCTAGCGGCAGGAAAAATATCAGAAACCCTCATATTGAAAAGAGAAAAACTATAACATGACTACGCAAATTTGTTTTTCAAACACCGTCATTCATTTGTTTTTTCCTCTTTTGGTTTTTTTTTTGCGTCACTCTGTTTACAAACTGGAAAACTTGAAATATCGTATTATTTTCGAGTACGAGTTCCACCGTGGCACCAGTGCTGCAGAAACGGCTCGAAGGCATTTTATGTGTTATTTGATGTGTATGGCGGCGGTGTCGCAAAAGAAAACACAGTGCGTTTTTGGTTCCAAAGTTTTCGTTCTGAAAATTTCGACCTGCAGAAAAAGTCCCGTGGACGGCCGGAAACCAAAGTTTATAATGAAGAATTGAAGGCTATTGTGGAAGCGGATTCATCGCAAACCACATCCGAGTTAGCTGCAGACTGAGGTGTTAGTGATAAAACTGTTTTAATCCACTTGAAGCAAATTGAGAAGGTGAAAAAGCTTGAAAGGTGGGTACCTCATGAATTGAGTGCAGCAAACCGACAAACGCGCGTCGACTTCTGCGTTATATTACTCAACCGGCACAATAATGAAGGGATTTTAAATCGAATTATTACCTGAGATGAAAAGTGGTTCCTGTACGATAATCGGAAACGTTCATCGCAAAGGCTGAACCCTGGCAAACCAGCCAAAGCCTGCGCCAAGCGAAAATTTACTCAAAAAAAGTTGCTTGTGAGCGTTTGGTGGACTAGTGCCGGTGTCGTTCACTACAACTTTCATAAATCTGGCCAGACGATTACGGCAGATGTCTATTGCCAACAAGTGCAAATCATTATGGAAAAACTAGCTGCTAAACAACCGAGGTTGGTCATTCGCTCTAGGCCACTGCTGCTTCAGGACAACGCTAGACCACACACTGCACAACAGACGGCTACCAAATTAGAGGAGCTTCAATCGAAATCTCCAAGACATCCACCGTACTCCATGGACCTTGCTCCAACTGATTATCATTTTTTTCGAAATTTGGATAACTTCTTGCAAGGGAAAAAATTCAACTCCGATGGGGCAGTCCAAAGAATTTATTGATTCCTGTCCGAATGGTTTTTTTTAGTAAAGGAATCAATGAACTACCTATGATATGGCAAAAGTGCATAGATAGCAATGGTATATACTTTGATTAAATAAATATATTATGTTTAAAAAAGCCGTGTGGTGTCGTGGTGTCGGTTCCTTATTATAAAAATATTAATCTTAAGTTCTATTCGAGGTATAAAGAAAATAATAATAAAGACTATACATAAAAATCTTACGGTACGGACGTTTTTCCCGGCTAGGGTACCCCTCAGCATCGCCCCATAAGGAACTTCGTTCCAAAAATCCACTTTATGTTCCTGCTTTACAAAACGCCAATTTCATATCAAATGACCTAATACGTTGTATTGTAGTTTTATAATAGTAATGAGGTAACTAATAAGTCCTTAATGGCCCGTTTCATTAACCTATCTGCCACTAACTATTTATTAGATACATCAAAAAAATTATTATAGATAGATAGGTTATTGAAACGGGCCGTTAGACGTCTTTAATTTAACTTTTACGGCCCGTTTCAATAACCTATATATCTATAACTATTTGTCAAAAACAGCGCCATTTAATCATTTGATGATTTTTAGCGATGCAACAACGTTTGACGTTTCTAACGACTTATTGGTAGATAGGTTATTGAAACATGCCATTAGTCGTGCGACAAATATGTCATAACAAACTGGTCATAGCAATGTCGGCAAGACTAAACTACACGACGTTATATAATAGTTTTAGCTAAAACGTTTGTACGACAACGCAATAGTATTTCTAATTTCAACTGACGAAATGGCGTGAATGAAAACATATGACGTTTATATAATGAAGCAGTTGTATACACGTTTTCATAGTGACGTTTGCAAAACGAACCCAATTTGAGACACTCGAGTGAGTTGGTAGTTCATTTGCGACTTATATATACCTTTTATATTACATATTGTTATATTGTTGTCGATTAAAAGTCATGCCCTGACTTTAACCAACCTTGTCGTTGCATTTGAGTCAATATTTACTTTTGAAAGCCGTTTTTATGGAAAGTTTGATATAATTTAATTCTAAAAATAATATATACTTTAATATGATAAAATGTTTTGTAATCTGCACTCCGCTTTTACTACGATCAGCTTTTGCCTGAAATCAATAAAAATATAAAAATAATAATCCCTTTTAATATGTCAATATTCACATAATATCAATTATCTTCAAATTTGAAGATACTTGATGACACAATATCAATTACTTATCTTTAAATTTGAAAGGATTATTGATATTGTGTGAATATTGACAAATTAAAAAGGTTTTTTTTTTTAAAGGAACTCTAATACTAATGGCGGATGGCGTAGGTATTGCATGGTCTTGAAATAACCTTAAAACAACTTACTGTCTTTACAGCGTCATAAAAAGGTAAGTATGCGACAAAAGCAACATGTCGTCCATTTTTAGAAATAAAGATATTTTTATTGAAAATACTAGCTTTTAGCCCGCAGCCTCGCTTGCGTGCTCATATCAAAAAACTTCTTTAACAAATAAACCTGCGATACAGTAATAGCACAGAGTAAAAATATACACTTTATAATAAATTTTCACATGTCTAGAATATATCTTAAAATTAAAAAGTAATTTTAAGATATATCCTAGACGTAATATCCTAGATAAGGATAATTAAATTATATCCGTCTAAATAGCTTCTGAAAATACCACATTATTTCTCATCACTTTTTTAAACTAAGAATGGGTATAGTAACCTATCCTTAAAAGATAGACCCATGCCATCGCGGACATTTTTGTAGACCTATAAAAGAGAAACAATCCCACCATACATTGTTTTGTTATTTATCTCCAACGGGTTAGGTAAGGTAGCGTTTTCGATAAAAGTTCCCAGACTGCTTGATTTTTTCTGACACTTTCAACACTTATCGTCATAAATTAAAGAATTTCCATAAAAACTTAACAAATCATTATCCACCTAAACCTTCCTTAGGAAGTTAATAGTAATAATAACCACTCTGTCGGTAAATGTAAACGGCATAAAAATCCTTTCAGTAGCTTTTGAGATTATCGCGAACATACAGACAGACAGACTCGGCGGGGAACTTAAGAATCCTATGTCCGTCTCCTGGTTCTAAACTACACTGGTCCTACTTCACCAATTTTCAGCCAAATCAGTTTAGCCGTTCTTGAGTTATAATTAGTGTAACTAACACGACATTCTTTTATATATATAGATTATAATGTTTTGAACACAAAACTACGAAGGGACGTGTGAATTTGAATAGTATTTACATAGGTATCTACATTATTATAAAACTTAAATTCCCAGTTGAACTAAATGGTATTAGTTACAGATAGCAAGATATGAAAATTAAATAACATGATAAAACAAAAAAAAATATAAAAGATGAGTTATATTTTTTTAAATACTTATTTTGCACTCAAATCTCTTGCCAAAAACCACAAGTAACCAAGTCACTAACAAGAGAAAAAAAACAGTCGTACAGGTGTTATTACTTGATCCAAATAAACCGTTTTAGTCATTCAAATCACCTGTGCTACCACAATATGACAAAACGAGTCGCTTTAAAGTTATAATTATACTACTATGCGATGAAAGTGGTAATATCTTAACGTTCACACGACTTTTGAATGACTTCAACGTAGACACTTGTGACTTTTGTGTGACGATTATACAACAACGTTGGTCGTATAAATGAGGCCCTTTTCGCGTTTAATAAACGTCATTAAACGTTAGAATTGACTTAGCTGTGGTAATATAATAACGTTTACATAACTATTGTACGACGATACATTGTTACTTGGGATGTTACCAGTGCGATTATTACGAATCTACTCATTCATTAAGATCGGACCGGACGGAGTAGTTAAGGCGCTACGATGGAACAAACATACATACATAGACATAGATTGTCAAAAACATTACCCTTTCCTTTGGGTTCGCCGTAGTCGGAAAAGACTAGATATTGCCCGTGACTTAATACTCGCAAGAAGAAACTCCGCGAGAATTATAGCTAAGAACACTCAGCTTCAGACACGTCAAACTTATAACACTCCTATTTTTGCGTCGGTGGTTTAAAACATCGCATCTATATACACATAATCTATGACTGCGAGTGTTGTTTTCTGAAAATTAGACCTCGCCTGCCCGCGGCTGTTATTTACATACAGAGTGGCAACTGGCAACCGGCACAACCTTTGAAGCTACAGTTTGATTATTTCTATTATTTCCCGTCTCATCTCGGTCCTTCGGACATGAAAAATACTAAGGAGTATCTCGCTTTCAAATAACAATGTTCATTTTCTGTTTTAATTGTTATTCTCGATGCCAATATTGCTGATTCTGACAATAATGTATTGTTTACGTAATATTTAAATTAAAATATAATAATTACGTTTAAACTTGTAATCGAATTTTTTAGTAAGACTTTTTTTAATAAGGGGCTAAACCTTACCCTGACTCGTCTGGCGAAACACAACGCAAGTCGAGTTATTTTACGCCGGCTTTTCGTGAGGCCGCACTATCTCTAGACAAGCTGGACCACTAGAGAAGCGTGACTCGCCCGAGGTTCTATCGTCACAAAGAATCACACAGTATGTGCACTATTCGATTATAAAATTCCACATTTTTCCTAGAATTTTCAATATCCAAGAAAATTTCATAAGATGTTCCAGTAAGTCGGTCTAAACGACCGTCACCTACTTAGAAACTGGCACATTCAATACGGGTATGTGGATTTCGGGTACTTATTTCTGAATAGGGTTATTCGGGTATAGGTAAGGTAGTCAATAGGTTATTGCTGTGTAGGGTTATGCAGCCATGGTCATAGCTAAAAATGTAAGGACCTTATGAATTTCAATAATAGACGACAAGTGAAGAATTTTAATATCAACCAAAGAGTTAGAATATTGTGACATTCCAAAAACAGGAACGATTATTTTTAGATACTAACTACGAGTATCTACGTGTCTGCTCCAACCGTACCAAAGACAGTACCGTCACTGTACCAACATGTTATCAAAAATAATTGTGGTCTAGAGGTGGGATTATAAAGCGAACGTTAATAGAGCGACAGTGCCGCCGCGACTTTGCGACAGATCAATGTACAATACAAATAGCACTGAATTTTATGGGACAGCTTTGGAGTGCTGCGACACTGCCGTGCGACTCTGTACTACATTGATGTGTCGTACTGTCGCGGCGTCAGGTTAAGAACTCACGGAGCGGTTTTCACCCGCGCCCGCCGCGGTAGCGGCCCGCAGCTTCTGTAGAATGCAGATATGTATATAAAAAAAAATAGAAACACGACGCGTTTTAAATACTATTTGTTCGCGGGTCCCGCTGCACCAGCGGGCAACTAGTAGAATCGTGCGGGCCGGGGCCCCCCGCGGCCTCGGCCGATTTCGCTCGCGCGCTCTGCGTTCAGTAGGCGGGCGAAATTCAGAAATTCTATTGTAAATATATTGTATTTGTCTTTTTGCAACCGCGTCCTGCGATCTTCGCCCGCCACGTCTTAGCCTTACTGACACGGCGGCACTGTCGGTATAGACGCTCGCTTTGAAAGTCTTCCTTATGTACCAAGTGCCAAAATATAATAATAATTCCTTTATATATTATATTTGATAAAATCAATCACTTATATTTTGAGCATATGATCTACTGCTTATTTAAAAAAATAAATAAAATTAAATTATGTTTTTTACGGTCCTACGGAGGTGATTGATCTCACACAGCTGATTGATTTGATATAATGTAGGTAAAGACTTTGCTTTCGCTTTAAGGTCAGCTGTTTCAAGATTTTTTATTAGCTGTCCCGACACATGTTGTTCTGTCGCACCTATAAATTTTCCCGCAATTTTTCCAAAATTTCTCACTATTTAAACCCTTCCCTGAACTGATACTATTGTTTGAAGACCAAAATTAGCCAAATCGCTCCAGCCGTTCTCAGTTCTCACTTTCACAGTGAAATCTATATAGATTTCACTGTGAAAGTAGCAGCGCTGAAATAGTTACATTAAAATGTAACGTGTGAAGTAAACTTCATTCATATATCATGAAAAATGTTGACAACCCTAGTAACAAGTGTCTTACCAGTGTTAGCGCTAGGACATTGACATGGACATCAGCTGCGTGCCCCCAGCACGCACAAAATAAGTAGGTAATTCCCAATTATTTCACTTACTTATTGGCCTAGGTAAACTGTTCCGGTCATAAACCGCGCATCTTGCCTGCGAGTTGCGAATCTTCGACTCGCTATTATCCTAGTTCGAATTGTTCGATTATTCAGACGTCGTCACTTTTACACACGCACAAAATAAGTAGGTTATTATCCCAATTATTTCACTTACTTATTAGCCGGTAAACTGTTCCGGTCATAAACCGCGCATCTTGCCTGCGAGTTGCGAATCTTCGACTCGCTATTATCCTAGTTCGAATTGTTCGATTATTCAGACGTCGTCACTTTTACACACGCACAAAATAAGTAGGTTTATTATCCCAATTATTTTACTTACTTATTAGCCGGTAAACTGTTCCGGTCATAAACCGCGCTGCTTGCCTGCGAGTTGCGAATCTTCGACTCGCTATTATTCTAGTTCGAATTGTTCGAATATTCAGAAGTCGTCACTTTTACTCACGCACAAAATAAGTAGGTTATTATCCCAATTATTTCACTTACTTACTAGCCGGTAAACTGTTCCGGTCATAAACCGCGCTGCTTGCCTGCGAGTTGCGAATCTTCGACTCGCTATTATCCTAGTTCGAATTGTTCGATTATTCAGACGTCGTCACTTTTACACACGCACAAAATAAGTAGGTTATTATCCCAATTATTTCACTTACTTATTAGCCGGTAAACTGTTCCGGTCATAAACCGCGCTGCTTGCCTGTGAGTTGCGAATCTTCGACTTGCTATTATCCTAATTCGAATTGTTCGATTATTCAGACGTCGTCACTTTTAGACACGCACAAAATAAGTAGGTTATTATCCCAATTATTTCACTTACTTATTAGCCGGTAAACTGTTTCGGTCATAAACCGCGCTGCTTGTCAGCGAGTTGCGAATCTTCGACTCGCTATTATCCGAATTCGAATTGTTCCATTATTCAGACGTCGTCACTTTTACACACGCACAAAATAAGTAGGTTATTATTCCAATTATTTTACTTACTTATTAGCCGGTAAACTGTTCCGGTCATAAACCACGCTGCTTGCCTGCGAGTTGCGAATCTTCGACTCGCTATTATTCTAGTTCGAATTGTTCGATTATTCATACGTCGTCACTTTTACACACGCACAAAATAAGTAGGTTGTTATCCCAATTATTTCACTTACTTATTAGCCGGTAAACTGTTCCGGTCATAAAACGCGCTGCTTGCCTGCGAGTTGCGAATCTTCGACTCGCTATTATCCTAGTTCGAATTGTTCGATTATTTGGACGTCGTAACTTTTACACACGCACAAAATAAGTAGGTTATTATCCCAATTATTTCACTTACTTATTAGCCAGTAAACTGTTCCGGTCATAAACCGCGCTGCTTGCCTGCGAGTTGCGAATCTTCGACTCGCTATTATCCTAGTTCGAATTGTTCGATTATTCGGACGTCGTAACTTTTACACACGCACAAAATAAGTAGATTATTATCCCAATTATTTCACTTACTTATTAGCCAGTAAACTGTTCCGGTCATAAACCGCGCTGCTTGCCAGCGAGTTGCGAATCTTCGACTCGCTATTATCGTAGTTCGAATTGTTCGATTATTCAGACGTCGTCACTTTTACACACGCACAAAATAAGTAGGTTATTATCCCAATTATTTCACTTACTTATTAGCCAGTAAACTGTTCCGGTCATAAACCGCGCTGCTTGCCTGTGAGTTGCGAATCTTCGACTTGCTATTATCCTAATTCGAATTGTTCGATTATTCAGACGTCGTCACTTTTAGACACGCACAAAATAAGTAGGTTATTATCCCAATTATTTCACTTACTTATTAGCCGGTAAACTGTTTCGGTCATAAACCACGCTGCTTGTCAGCGAGTTGCGAATCTTCGACTCGCTATTATCCGAATTCGAATTGTTCCATTATTCAGACGTCGTCACTTTTACACACGCACAAAATAAGTAGGTTATTATTCCAATTATTTTACTTACTTATTAGCCGGTAAACTGTTCCGGTCATAAACTACGCTGCTTGCCTGCGAGTTGCGAATCTTCGACTCGCTATTATTCTAGTTCGAATTGTTCGATTATTCATACGTCGTCACTTTTACACACGCACAAAATAAGTAGGTTATTATCCCAATTATTTCACTTACTTATTAGCCGGTAAACTGTTCCGGTCATAAAACGCGCTGCTTGCCTGCGAGTTGCGAATCTTCGACTCGCTATTATCCTAGTTCGAATTGTTCGATTATTCGGACGTCGTAACTTTTACACACGCACAAAATAAGTAGGTTATTATCCCAATTATTTCACTTACTTATTAGCCGGTAAACTGTTCCGGTCATAAACCACGCTGCTTGCCTGCGAGTTGCGAATCTTCGACTCGCTATTATTCTAGTTCGAATTGTTCGATTATTCATACGTCGTCACTTTTACACACGCACAAAATAAGTAGGTTATTATCCCAATTATTTCACTTACTTATTAGCCGGTAAACTGTTCCGGTCATAAAACGCGCTGCTTGCCTGCGAGTTGCGAATCTTCGACTCGCTATTATCCTAGTTCGAATTGTTCGATTATTCGGACGTCGTAACTTTTACACACGCACAAAATAAGTAGGTTATTATCCCAATTATTTCACTTACTTACTAGCCGGTAAGCTGTTCCGGTCATAAACCGCGCTGCTTGCCAGCGAGTTGCGAATCTTCGACTCGCTATTATCGTAGTTCGAATTGTTCGATTATTCATACGTCGTCACTTTTACACACGCACAAAATAAGTAGGTTATTATCCCAATTATTTCACTTACTTATTAGCCGGTAAACTGTTCCGGTCATAAAACGCGCTGCTTGCCTGCGAGTTGCGAATCTTCGACTTGCTATTATCCTAATTCGAATTGTTCGATTATTTAGACGTCGTCACTTTTACACACGCACAAAATAAGTAGGTAATTATCCCAATTATTTCACTTACTTATTAGCCGGTAAACTGTTCTGGTCATAAAACGCGCTGCTTGCCTGCGAGTTGCGAATCTTCGACTTGCTATTATCCTAATTCGAATTGTTCGATTATTTAGACGTCGTCACTTTTACACACGCACAAAATAAGTAGGTAATTATCCCAATTATTTCACTTACTCATTAGCCGGTAAACTGTTTCGGTCATAAACCGCGCTGCTTGTCAGCGAGTTGCGAATCTTCTACTCGCTATTATCCTAGTTCGAATTGTTCGATTATTCAGACACCGTCACTTTTACACACGCACAAAATAAGTAGGTTTATTATCCCAATTATTTTACTTACTTATTAGCCGGTAAACTGTTCCGATCATAAACCGCGCTGCTTGCCAACGAGTTGCGAATCTTCGACTCGCTATTATTCTAGTTCGAATTGTTCGAATATTCAGACGTCGTCACTTTTACACACGCACAAAATAAGTAGGTTATTATCCCAATTATTTCACTTATTTATTAGCCGGTAAACTGTTCCGGTCATAAACCGCGCTGCTTGCCTGCGAGTTGCGAATCTTCGACTCGCTATTATTCTACTTTGAATTGTTTGATTATTCAGACGTCGTCACTTTTAGACACGCACAAAATAAGTAGGTTATTATCCCAATTATTTCACTAACTTATTAGCCGGTAAACTGTTCCGGTCATAAACCGCGCTGCTTGCCAGCGAGTTGCGAATCTTCGACTCGCTATTATCCTAGTTCGAATTGTTCGATTATTCAGACGTCGTCACTTTTACACACGCACAAAATAAGTAGGTTATTATCCCAATTATTTCACTTACTTATTAGCCGGTAAACTGTTCCGGTCATAAACCGCGCTGCTTGCCTGCGAGTTGCGAATCTTCGACTTGCTATTATCCTAATTCGATTTGTTCGATTATTCAGACGTCGTCACTTTTACACACGCACAAAATAAGTAGGTTATTATCCCAATTATTTCACTTACTTATTAGCTGGTAAACTGTTCCGGTCATAAACCGCGCTGCTTGCCTACGAGTTGCGAATTTTCGACTCGCTATTATCCTAGTTCGAATTGTTCGATTATTCAGACGTCGTCACTTTTACACACGCACAAAATAAGTAGGTAATTATCCCAATTTTTTCACTTACTTATTAGCCGGTAAACTGTTTCGGTCATAAACCGCGCTGCTTGTCAGCGAGTTGCGAATCTTCGACTCGCTATTATCCTAGTTCGAATTGTTCGATTATTCAGACGTCGTCACTTTTACACACGCACAAATTAAGTAGGTTATTATCCCAATAATTTCACTTACTTATTAGCCGGTAAACTGTTCCGGTTATAAACCGCGCTGCTTGCCTGCGAGTTGCTTATCTTCGACTCGCTATTATTCTAGTTCGAATTGTTCGATTATTCAGACGTCGTCACTTTTACACACGCACAAAATAAATAGGTTATTACCCCAATTATTTCACTTACTTATTAGCCGGTAAACTGTTCCGGTCATAAACTGCGCATCTTGCCTGCGAGTTGCGAATCTTCGACTTGCTATTATCCTAGTTCGAATTGTTCGATTATTCGGACGTCGTAACTTTTACACACGCACAAAATAAGTTGGTTATTATCCCAATTATTTCACTTACTTATTAGCCGGTAAACTGTTCTGGTCATAAACCGCGCTGCTTGCCAGCGAGTTGCGAATCTTCGACTCGCTATTATCCTAGTTCGAATTGTTCGATTATTCAGACGTCGTCACTTTTACACATGCACAAAATAAGTAGGTTATTATCCCAATTATTTCACTTACTTATTAGCCGGTAAACTGTTCCGGTCATAAACCGCGCTGCTTGCCTGCGAGTTGCGAATTTTCGACTCGCTATTATCCTAGTTCGAATTGTTCGATTATTCAGACGTCGTGACTTTTACACACACTTAAAATAAGTTGGTTATTATCCCAATTATTTCACTTACTTATTAGCTGGTAAACTGTTCCGGTCAAAAACCGGTTTACTAACAAAATTTACTATTTGAAAATTATCATTCAGTTATTAGTAACTAAACTAAATAAATAAAAACAATGTTTTTCTTAATAAAAGCGTGATTACGTTTTAACAGCAAAAGAGATTGTAAAATATTTATATGTTTTAGTTCTGATATGTGATAATGTTTCTTTAGTTTTATAATTTTTACTTTCAAAATGAGAATAAAATATCATGTGATTGATCCAAAATTTAAGCGTTATGAATAAAAACATACCGGGATAAAATACCAAGAACCACTACAATTAAAAAATTAATTCCTAGAAATTTGTGGAGAAGCTAGAGCTCATCTGTTTTTTATCGATGCCTTCATTGGACAGACGGCATGTGTAAACGCATCCCGGCGGACCAATGAAATAACTCAAAGGAATGCCGCTGACCAATCGACACAAAGGATTTAGACTAGTCCACGTGTACAATCACCTGATTATAAACTTATAGCAATGACCTCTGAGGGCTGTCACTTAAATATTTCTTGCGATATTTCAAAATGGGTTATCTCCAAAATTGTTTGGTTTAAACATTTTTGCTACTGCTTTTCGGATAATACCTAAACAAAGAATTATGCCAGTAAATTTTTATCACTTCGATTTGTTAAATCCTGTATATAAAGAAGACATATTTTTTTATTCAATGTGCTTAAAAAAAATCCAAATGTCATTACATAAGCTCATATAAAACTAGCCTAAATATCCCACGGGACTATTGTACTTTTTCGCGTTAAAAAGTATCCTTATCCAGTATATAGTATTTTAATACCGATCCTAAACAATAACTACCTATACAAAATTTCATCGAAATCCGTTCCGTTTTTGCGTGAAAGAGTAACAAACATCCATACAACCATCCATCCTCACAAACATTCACATTTATAATAGTAGTAGGATTTAATATACACACAGATATAATTAATGTACCAGTCTGTCCATGCATCCTATTTTAGTTCTTCTGTCTGTCAATGCTTTTATCTACAAATCTCCTTTATGTGTTATCTTACTATGTCATAAAAACTTCATACTAGCATAGAATGGAAAGGGATATAAACACATAACAAAAGAATACAAAGAATGTTTATTTTATAGATACGTTACTTATTAAATGACTTTAGCGGCGTTGAGAGTGAAATGTCACGTCACGATTTTGGGATATAACGTCATCTGTACACTTAATTAGTTACTCTGTACACTTAATGTTTGATATAATCTTCATAAACTTTTGTAGGGAATATTCTAATTATTTCTCTATAATACAGGGCCTTAAAGTTCTGTTTCACAATCGCCTAGTAAGTGACGGATAGCTTATTCGGAAGTTTTGTCGCTGCTTACTTCATGCTAAGCAAAAGAAATGAAACATTCCATTAAGCTATCTGACGCTTATCAATAGATTGTAAAACTTGCGCTTATCATGAACTAAACAAAAAGTTTTTTTGTTTCTTAGAAAACATTCGTAACACATCTAGGCTCTGTTTAATATATCTTTGGTATCTTGCAATATATTCAAAGACAGTGCCCCTCACGGTCCCTTTTCTCATTTACAAGGGCCGCATTACCGTAGAACCGGGGAAATTTGCTCGTTGACAAAAAACTCTTTTGAGCCATCATATTTTTATGGCTATAGCCATGACGCTCGGGTTTATTTGCATTTTTCATGTAATAAGATGGTCAAACGTACAGCTGGATGCCGCACGTGTCGACATCATCGCCTGATGGTTAGCGACAACTGCCACCCATGGACACCAGCACGCTTAGCATGACCACCATAGAAATGCGTTTTGTCTACTCAAGAATAGACATAGTGGCAGATAATATGGACAAACAGCATTTCTTTGCCAACCTGCCATTTTGTCTAGTCAAACTGATTCAATGTTGTGTATTTGTCTGTCAAGTGACTTTTCCAACATATGAGACAAAGGCAGCAACATTGAATTATTGCTAATTAGTTGGGTAAATATTTTTATTAGTATTGGACAATAATTAATGTCATTTGTTCCGGGAATGTCTGAAAAGCTGCTATCTTGAATTTCAAATAATGACATTTTAAGCGCGATGTCGCGAACCGCCTCATACATAATAGGCTACTTGATTCATATAATATACTTTCATTTCATACATTGAAGGAGTATTTATTTTAGTACTTGTCTTAGGAAAACGAATTCTAGCGATATCAATAATTAAAACTTAAACTTAGACCTTCTTAGGTTATTGGATGATTTATACAGTATTCTCCGAGCGAAGTAACCACTCTTGAAATACTGTAGTGCCTGGGAAAGTTGGGTTTTAAATGTCGTATGGTTGCCCAAGCATATACGGGATTCTCACAACACAGTCAGCCTACTCCAGAGGAATGACTGGTCAATACACCTGGGGTCAACCATGTGCGGGTTTCCTCACGGTATTTTCCTTTACCGCTAGAGCATCCGTATAATGTACTTGAGATCTGAAAAAGTCTCTTTGGTACACGCCACAACCTGGGAATCGATCTCTCGAGTGCGAATTAAACGGTCTACCCACTAGGCCACGGAGCACTTATTTTGGCCTATAATTACTTATTAAGTCTTTATTGATCAACATCGAACGGGTTAAACCATCAAAGCGAAGCAACGCGTTGCCATACATACGTGAATAGTTGATTTCCACAAAATCCAACGACATCTGCCAACGGCCATAACATAATATAAATAATGTATAGTAGACCATCTTCATACTAGACCGACTGAATCGGCGCACGCACACATACGCGTCATTTACACGGCCGCTAACGAAACCTTGAATAGCAGAAGTATTTATATGATAGTGTCACGCCGCGCCGCCAAGACTCGTCGCAGCATTGAACGACTAACGAGTTTTAGTTAGTTGTGCCGCGGCGCTTGCGCACTTTCAACGCTTTCTTTGTTGACGTACCAGCCCTAGCGCTCCGAACGGCCACGCTCAATCGTATGTAAAAATTTCAAGGACACGCTGAATTCCACTTCTGTACATTATTTATATTTTGGGCACGCTGAGTTCCGCTACTGTACATTATTTATATTTTGGGCACGCTGAGTTCCGCTACTGTACATTATTTATATTTTGGGCACGCTGAGTTCCGCTACTGTACATTGGTCACAGTCTACAATAACTACGAACAACTTAATTTGCGTAGTCTCGTATATTTTACCACTTATGAGAAATATCCCTGTTCCAAATTACATAAAAATTTGTTCAGTGGTTAAGGGGTGATCACGTAACAGACAAAGTGGCTTTTGGTTTTATAATGTTAGTAAGGTTCGCTAGTCTTTAATTACTACTTATATTTAAGACTAGCTTTTAAACGCGGCTCCGCCCGCGTAAATATTTTCTCACGGGATTTTTTTCGAGATAAATAGTCACCTTTGTGTTAATCCAGAGCTCAGCCTACCTTACCAAATTCCATCTAAATCCGTGCAGTAGTTTTTGCGTGAAGGAGTAACAAACATCAGTCTATCCATACATCCATCCATCCTCAAAAACTTTCACATTTATAATAGTATAGTCTACTACTATTTTAAATGTGAAAGTTTTTGAGGATGGATGAATGTATGGATAGACTGATATTTAGTAGGATGCCATAAAATAACAATTTAAATAAATAGAAAAAAAAATTCTAAGAACTATTTCAAGTAATACTTTTCAGAATTAAATAGCATTGCTAGAGATAATTTTAATTAAATTGTAAATGAAATAACAATCAATTTCCATCGCCACGCAATACACGCATGGTATTATAATAGCGCACTGAGAAAGTGAAGTACACTTACAAACGTCAAGGATTCTCCAAATGTACGAAATGAGGGTAAAATCACAATGTTACGTTTTTTTTTCATAAGTTATTCATGTATTTGACTTTTATAGTGGCTGGTTTGAGCCATGATGAAATAAAAACCGGCCGATTGTGATTCGGACTCGCCCACGAAGGCTTCCGTACCATTATATACTATACAATAAGCTAGCACGATATTAATTATTAATATCGAGTAAAAACAGCGAAATTATGAAGTTTTCCGCACTTGCGACTCCTCCGGTGTTGCACCCATCCATGGGCGATTAATCGCTTTCGATGAAGTGATGCGTCTGCTCGTTTGCCCCTTATATCATAAAATGTTTAATAGGTAAGTAGGCAAACAATGTTAATTAATAAATATATTGTCAGTTGGAGCGAGGCATACCTCGCTCCAATAAAGATTGTGAAATAGATAAAGAATGTCAGAGCCTTCCAAAAAATAGGTATTGTAGTTGACGAGGAAAGAAAAACAAAGTATCTATGAAATGTAAAAAAATGTAAACTTTTTGCTCCAATTAAATCAATCATTAATTTATTTCCCCAAACACAGGGTTGTTACTAGTTACAATATGTAGAATTTACACATTATGGACACAATTAATGCCCGTAGTAATATTAAAAGTTATAATAATCATAATTGAAAAATTCGCAAACAATATAAGTCACATCAATTAATGTGTTCAAATATCGTCGGTGTCACCATCCTAGTTTGGGATTAGTCGCAGCTCCAAAAAGATATCTCAGACTGAGAGGCATGCTCTGACAGGCGTCAAGAAAAGTTAACATTTCTTGGAAGCGATATTTTACTGTCTACTTTTGACAGAAACAAATTTTGACGTAAATATTTTAAGCGAGACTATTCACAGTTCCAGTTACATAACTATATAATAAACGTTGAGCGTAAGCGACCAATCGCTGCGCGGAAAAGTTATCGAATCCGTGTTGACTCGGCCTTATGAATAGCCCCGCAGAATGGACACGGAAACATTCCTCCTCGTAGCTATCAAAAGAAGACATGAAATGGCTGTCGTGCGCGGTCGTGCTTGATCGTCGATGGAAGAAATGTTGTCTTATCTTGACGACGATGCTTTAAACTTGCTGCCTTACAATAAGAATTTTTCTACGTACTAATGTTTTTATAATCTGTAATTTTGACTATTTTTCCCAAGAATAGACTTATTTCTATGGTGGTCATGCTGGACCTGGTATAACCCAAAATATATATCCCTGAAATAAACCAAACGGCATTTTCCGAACAAAATGAACAGTTTAGTGGCAGCGCAATAGTTTAAAATGCCTACCTATGTAGAACGTTCGGTTTGACCGCACAGTGTTGCCATCTGGACCCTAAACTGGATTTTACCCCAAAACAATGGAGACGTTTTATAAAAATAATCCTGTCTCTTAACCATGTTTACATGTAAAAGTTTGTAAGGGTAAAGTTTTTATGAGTATAGTGGACTTCTCTTTTCATTTATCGTTCACGAATAAAAACCGCTCAGCAGATTTTAATGAAATTTGAGCTTTATAACCACTTTAGCCCCTTTCACCTTGGAACGATGCTATTTTGATGGATTGAAACAGGTATATTTTAAAACGAACAGAATCGCGAATAATAACTAGTTTTGTAATGATAAAATTTACTTTAGCCAGTGATAATACATACTGCATAGGCATATTTATTTAAAACTACCTTCAATTTTACAGTGAAATTAGATGTTTCGGGTTATTTTGTTTAGACGTCTGGTAACCCATTCGTTCAGTAGCAGCGATATTTCTAGTTAAGCTGTGCGTTTGTATGTTGTGCACTGTCTGTATATATACTATGTACAGGATAGCTTTGTACCAACTATACGGGTTTCACGTATTAATTAAGTTAGTAGGTATTAATGAATAAAACTCCTGATGATTTGTAGTTAAATAATAAAAAATAGGCCTTTTCATCCGTTATTGGATGATGTATACAGTATTCTCCGAGCGAAGTAGCCACTCTTGAAATACTGTAGTGCCTGGGACAGGTGGTTTTTAAATGTCGTATGGTTGCCCAAGCATATAAGGCATTCTCACACAGTCAGCCTAGTCCAGAGGAATGACTGGTCAATACACCTGGGGTCAACCATGTGCGGGTTTCCTCACGATGTTTTCCATCACCGTTCGAGCGTCCGTATAATGTACTTGACATCTGAAAAAGTTTATTGGTACACGCCACAACCTGGGTATCGAACCTGCACTCTCTCGAGTGCGAATCAAACCTGCTACCTACTAGACCACGAAGCTCTTTTGTAGTTAAATACATTTGAAGAAAAGTGGTATACTTCTGAGGTGTTCATTTTTTGTATTTAAAAATATGGTTAAAAGCCGTGTTCGTATGGCTCTAGTCTCAGGATATATTGTCTCACACGCACGCGCGTGATATGCGTGAGTCATGGTCTGAGATCCCAGACCCGCCAGACTGCCCTTATATTCTTACTGATCAAATGTATATCATATTGTAGTATGAGTGTGTACAATGAACGTATGCATACCCGCTAGTTTGCACGGTGGGCCAATTCTTAAACCAAAAAATAAGATTGATACTTTATCAGAATGTAAATAAAGTGAGTAGGTACCATTTTCCGCAAGTTCAGCGCATTGTACCTAAAAATTGGCCCACGGCACAGACGAGCGGGTATGATACGTTCATTGTACACACTAATGCGTAGTAACTATTTAATTATCTGTGCTAATACTACATTAAGATATACATTTTATCAGTAAGAATATTTAAAGTGTAGTTTGGCGGCCTTTGATCTCAGTCCATCAAACCAACCTAAAACGAGTAAATGATTTAAAAAATAAAAAATTGCCACCGGTTCAAAATAGTATCGTGCTGCTTAAGATAAAAAGGTGTAGCAAATGTTACCTTGAATGTTATAAAGATAAATCACGTTTGTGTTACAACAATATTCTTATTTTCCCCTGGTGAAAAATACACACTTTTCCTGCACGCTTAAAAACATATTTTTTTCTTATTCCCGTGGAAAAATAAACAGAATATTATGTAAAGTATACAGGGAAGACGAAAAAAGCGAATACTGTATGCAAAAGTCCTAATCTACCTAATCTTTTTTACTTTAAATAAGATTTGTGGGAATATGGTGGCAAGCCTCAAAGGGAGATCTCCGACCGAGCGAGGTGCTATGCTCGGTCAGGCCGAAGCCCACTTGTATGAGTTTCAGATGTCGTATATATAGTGCCGATCATAGAAAACTTCGATAGCGTGATTCAGGATTGTGGCGCTAATTGGTCCGCCACAGACTGAAACACCGATTAAGTGAGTAGGAAGATATTAATTAAAAGATGTTTTAAAAGAAAATAAATACAGTTTTTTTATTATTAATAGTAATAAGTATTAACCCTACTAAGTAAATTATATGGTCTATGTTGACCGGGATGTTTTTACGAACCTATTGACACCTCATTTATTAAAATCGGATCAGTAGTGTAGGCACCACGGTGGAACAAACATACATAGTAAAAGCATACATACATACATAGACAATCAAAATCATTACCTACCCTTACTTTCGACTTCGCCGTAGTCGGGTAGTTAACAAGAGCGTCATTGATTCGGATGTTACGTTCTTGTTGAATGTTGTGTTCTAACCTTACAACTATAACAAGTAATAATAAGAATTTATAGGCAACTCTATTAGGTCCCTAGCTCACTCAAATACAGCGGTGGAACTACCAAAAGCCAAAAGGAAGAGTAATGGTTTTGACAGTCAATGTATGTATCCTCCTATTGTTCCACCGTGGCGCCTGAACTTCTGGTCCGATTTTGATAAATGAGGTGTCAATAGATTCGTAATAATAGCCCGCGTAACATAGGCTGTATAATTTACGTATTAGCTTTTTTTTAATAAAAATTATAGTTATTGTACGCTCGATTCTGTCAAATTGGTGACGCCACCAGCGTATACCAGGCGAACGACTAATTAAATTTGCTGGTAACGCCATCGCGACCGTCTCGAATGGTTATGCCTCCAAGAGCCCTTAGACGAAAAATTTCAAGCGTCATAACACTCCCAGTGTAAAATATTATTTTTACAATATCTATCAATACTTATAAAAGTTGAAACATGCTACATCGCACAAGCCGCACTGCACTCGAACACAAAATTGAATACACGAAAGTACTCATATTCCCGTTCAGCTGAGCCTTGAGTCTTCAGTTCTGAATACTTCGATGGATTCGATGCAATGTTCAGTTACGAATGTGTGTTCTGTAGAATATATAAAATATTGTACCTGGGTAACCGAGCATTGCTCGGAGTTTTGAGAAATTAAAAATAATAATAAAAAGGAATTCGAACATACCACATTCCGAATTTTCGAATACCGCAAAAATTATACATGCGCATACCAAACTGCCAACTGAACTGACACAATAGAGTCGAAATTAATGATGATAAAATAATAAAATTAATGATGAAAAATAATGATATATATTGTTGCACGACGACAGCAAAAACATTAAAAAACAAAAAATAAATAGCTTAAAAATGCACAGTTTCCTACAAATAAGACCTAGCTAGATCGATTCCCCCAAAACAAAAACTGCCTACATACCAAATTTCATTGTATTACTTGCAGCCGTTTTCGAGAAACCGATTATATATAATATACAAGAGTCTCGTGTATAGTATAAAAATAACACTACAAACAGGTTCATACCAGTATTATAACAATGCTTAATTCTTAGAATAGTTATTGTAGTCGACATGATGGAGATTTCAATGAAAGTCTATCAATATGTCAATCTCACCAACTAGTACACAGAATTTCTTGGAATGTCTTCCCATACAATGATAGAGCTATATAATCTTATAGTTAGCTTTATAATATTTATATAAATAAAATGAAATGAAACAAAAATTTTTTATTTCCAAATTAAACTTAACAAGTTTTTTTCGGAAAGTCAACAGAAAAAGCTACCAACGCGGCACCGGTTCAACCCTTGCCTGCCGAGAAGAACCGGTGTAAGAAACTCGCACGGGGCCATCTTTTAGCAAAAAGATGGAAAATTGCTCCTTTGAAAGAAATATATATTTTACATTGTAAACTTAAATCTATGTTAAATATAACAAAATTCAAAACTACACAAGTACATAGAGAAGCCTTGCAGAGGAGCATCTTATTCCCAAGGATTGCAAATCCTTAACAAAATAATTTACTTTATAATAAGCTTTAGCCTAAGCGTTCTTTGACTACTTTTTTAAATTTATCAATAGAAAGGTTTTGAACGTTTTCTGGAATCCTATTGTATAGGCCCTTAAAACATTTACTTACTCTGCTAAGTCTTATCACTGGTACATCTAGCTTATGCTTATTTCTAGTGTTTTTACAATGATTATCACTTTTATTCTTGAAATTGCTTCAGTTTTTTCTAACGTATTATATAATAAGTTATCCAAAATATACTGAGAAGCGACGGTCAGTGCACTTATTTCTTTAAACTTTTCTCTTAGATATATAAACTAGCTTTGCCCGCTTTAATAAATAAATAAATAAATAAATAAATAAATAAATAAATAAATAAATAAATAAATAAATAAATAAATAAATAAATAAATAAATAAATAAATAAATAAATAAATAAATAAATAAATAAATAAATAAATAAATAAATAAATAAATAAATAAATAAATAAATAAATAAATAAATAAATAAATAAATAAATAAATAAATAAATAAATAAATAAATAAATAAATAAATAAATAAATAAATAAATAAATAAATAAATAAATAAATAAATAAATAAATAAATAAATAAATAAATAAATAAATAAATAAATAAATAAATAAATAAATAAATAAATAAATAAATAAATAAATAAATAAATAAATAAATAAATAAATAAATAAATAAATAAATAAATAAATAAATAAATAAATAAATAAATAAATAAATAAATAAATAAATAAATAAATAAATAAATAAATAAATAAATAAATAAATAAATAAATAAATAAATAAATAAATAAATAAATAAATAAATAAATAAATAAATAAATAAATAAATAAATAAATAAATAAATAAATAAATAAATAAATAAATAAATAAATAAATAAATAAATAAATAAATAAATAAATAAATAAATAAATAAATAAATAAATAAATAAATAAATAAATAAATAAATAAATAAATAAATAAATAAAT
Source organism: Phengaris arion (assembly GCA_963565745.1). NCBI lineage: Eukaryota > Metazoa > Arthropoda > Insecta > Lepidoptera > Lycaenidae > Phengaris > Phengaris arion. The sequence continues at coordinate 3,506,743 of OY751443.1, forward strand.
AAATAAATAAATAAATAAATAAATAAATAAATAAATAAATAAATAAATAAATAAATAAATAAATAAATAAATAAATAAATAAATAAATAAATAAATAAATAAATAAATAAATAAATAAATAAATAAATAAATAAATAAATAAATAAATAAATAAATAAATAAATAAATAAATAAATAAATAAATAAATAAATAAATAAATAAATAAATAAATAAATAAATAAATAAATAAATAAATAAATAAATAAATAAATAAATAAATAAATAAATAAATAAATAAATAAATAAATAAATAAATAAATAAATAAATAAATAAATAAATAAATAAATAAATAAATAAATAAATAAATAAATAAATAAATAAATAAATAAATAAATAAATAAATAAATAAATAAATAAATAAATAAATAAATAAATAAATAAATAAATAAATAAATAAATAAATAAATAAATAAATAAATAAATAAATAAATAAATAAATAAATAAATAAATAAATAAATAAATAAATAAATAAATAAATAAATAATGTGGTTTCGAGATTGGTATAGATTTAAAAATGAGTCCACTGGATGATGTTTTCTTAGTTATGAGTTTATAGGCAAGAATGTTTTACGCCACGAAGTGAGCACGGGACTTACGGGACTCTTATTACTATTATAAAAGTAAAATGCACAAAAAAGTATGAAACAAGACTTTTTTTCTAAATAATTCCCCTTTTAAATTCGGATAGAATTTTAGCTATTTCTCCACTCGAATCTTCATTATTTTGAAGTCTTAGCAAAAAATTTGTGTTTTTGGTAGCATATTGGTAGCTTGATTTACTTCACGAAAGACAAATCCCTATAGAAGTCCCTATACATTTTTAGTTTCATCGACTCCTCATGGATACAATTATCAGGTCTCCACTTTGGTGACTAAAGGACCAATTTCGAATTATACCATTGTACAACAACAAAAGAATTTTCCCAATGGGTCCACGAACGGCAGAGTAATATTCAAGGATATGTATCAATGTAAAAGACTTTGAAAAGTACCTATTATCATCATAATGTGATGATGTATGGTGTGATGACGGTGGTGATGATGATGATTACTGTAATAAACTGCAAGGTGCAAAATCTTACTTTTTGGTAGCATAATTATGCTTGGGTATCTATGAATTCACTATATGTGTCCATATAAATTTCGAGGAGTTCCTTCGATTTCTCATGGATTCCATCATCAGGTATCACCTTGGTATCAAAAGGACCAAATTGTTTATATATATATATATACAGCCGAATATATACAGTCGGTTAAAATGAGGATGGATGGATGTTTGTTACTCTTTCACGCTCAAAACTACTTAACGGGTTTTGATGAAATTTGGTGTGGGAGTAGTTTAAGCTCTGGATTAACACATATACTACTTTTTATCTCGAAAACGTACAATGTTCCCGTGGGATACTGTAGTTTAACGGGAGAAGCCGCGGGCAAAAGCTAGTATTACATAATATTATAGCCAGTAAGCACACTTTCTTTTAAATTGAACGTTTATTAAATTTTTAAACAACTTTTTCCTTCTTGAGTATATTGTTCCCACTTCAGTATTTGAATTAAAATATTGTTAAAAACAATAATTTTGTGTTGCGCTACGATCGCTGAGGCACTGAGCCAGCAGAACCGATGGCAAAATGTAGAGATGATCAGTTGAATAAATGGTGCGGGCAAAGTCAACGTCACCGTAGAATATTTGGATCTATCAGCCACTGGGCGGAATATTCGGTGCCGTCAGCGTGGCATATTCGGAGCGGTCACCCTGTATTTGGAGTCGGGCGGTGCGTTCACCTTCAGCAATGTTCTGTGAAGCTGCAATATTCGCTCCACCTGGTATACCGAATTAGCAACCGAACCTAATTTGATTGGAGTGAACAATATTTACAGGTAGCATTCCCAATTTATATGATGGTTGTTGACTACAATATGTAAAACATTTAGTTTCGTTTGTATCTATTTTTTTAATCTATCAGTCTATCAGTAGGTGATACAAGCAGATTTTTGTTTTTCTTTCTTGTACTTCAATAGCTCTTGAATACATTTGTCATCCAATTATACACTTTTGAAAATCCCACCAATAATAATAAACAATATTTGCCTGTTCGTTGTCTGTGTCATTTCATTTTCATTCATTCATTTGTCATTAAGTATGACATCATGTAACATTATTATTAGAGCACGCTTTTTCAGACCACTCAGAATAAATCTATCATAATACTTTGAATATTTTCTAAAAAAATCATTAATTTTGATGAACTTAAAACATCCATTATCCTCAATCACTTAAAGTATCACAAAAAGGTACTAAAACAACACCTTACGGTTCGCAATCGCGCCGAATTCTAATTGTTTCAAGGGGCCCCTAAGCCGATTAAAGGAAAAATGCGCGAGAACTTTTTCAATCAAACGCCTAGGACTTAAGATTGTTGGAACGATTGGAATTGAAAAAAGGCTTTTTCGGGAGGAGCGTTTTTAAAAAACGATCACTTATATAATTGCGTACCGAACCTGAGTAATATCTACTTCAGCTTGCTATACGGTTATAAGTATAGTCTTGTCACGGTAAGTAGTTAATATGAATAAGGAAAGATTTGTTTTTTGTGTGTTTGTTTGTTTGTGTTTTTGAATCGAATAGTATATAGTAGCTCCGAAACTACTGGACCGATTTTGAAGAAAGGCACAGATATAGTGTATACTACGGGAAAGGACATAGGCTACTTTTTACTGCGCCAAAATACACTAATGATTTCCGTTCGCGCGTACGAAATCGCGGCTAACATCTAGTATAAAAAGGCATTCAAAAATATTACAGATAGTTTTTTACATAATAATAATAGGCTAGACGACATTTTTTTTTTATTGCATGAATGAATAGTACTCTTAAATATTAGTAACTTCTCAGAAGAAACAGTATATCAAAAGTCAATATTTTCAAAGGTACAGCGATTTGTATACACAATTTCGCAAGTCTCGTGAAAACGCTCCATACTAAAGTCGTACCTAGCTATGACGTCACGCCTAGGTTAAAGTGTATGAAGTATACGGTCGCAGGAACATATTTGTAAATATCTCCGATATTTGTGCGTTTAAGTTCATACTTACCATAATGAATGTTTTTGTATATGATGTGAGTAAACTAATGATATAAGTTTTGTTTACTAATTTAGCAAAAAAGAATTTAAACTTTTTTGTACTTTTTAGATGTATCTAATTAATAAACTACACATAAAATATTATATTTTTTTACATTTACCAAGTAGTAATGCCTCATTATTTCTAAGTATATTAATGAAACTAAATATTTTAGATGTAGTCGTCATCCCTATTATATAAAATAATAATTATTTATATTATTATGTTTAGTATGATTATTAATTATATTGCTCAATATAATTAATAATCACAAAACAGTTATATTAAATAATAACTTAAAGTAGAAAATATAAGACTGCTGCTCTAATCTAAACGGCTTTCCATTATTTTCTTTTGCGTCTAAACTCTAACTGCACCTGCGTTAGCGGCCTAATTATTCCCAATTAGAGGAAAAAATGGCTGGTTCTCTCTGCTCGTTTATTTGACTTCGTACGCAGTAATTAATAAATCAAAGACTTTAATTTAGTCTCGAAAGTAAAATTATAATATACCCGTAATAATATTTCTAACTGGCACGTTATTTTGTCACATTTATTTTCTGCTAATTATATTGTTTGAAACGAGCAGACCGTTTGCCTAATGCTAAGCGCCTTTTTCCTGCACCAGCATGCAGGCTGCCCGCATCCTATGCTTTTATACGTATTCCAGCTGTCCCGATAAACGTTGTTCTGCCTTCACTATGAACTGGAATAAATAATAATATATAATGTCTATGGACGATTTCACGCCACGTCAATCAGGTCCCGTGCTAAGCTCTCGAAGAACTTGTGTTACGGCTACCAGACAACGGAAATATGTTTAATATTTTATAATATACCTACACATAATTAAGATTTTTATTATATTATACACAATATATCTAATACACATCTATGACCCAGGAACATAGAAAACTTTTTTGTTCCTTTGGCGGGATTCAAACCCGCGACCTCCGGCTTGAGTTCTAACGCGCCCAACCACTGAGCCACAGAGGTCGTCAAATAATAATTACCTACAATCTACATACACCTACAGTTTCTACACATAATGCCTACATCTTTATCCTACACCTGCTACTTAATCCTAAAGTGTGTGGAAGAGTTATTGACCAATGAGGGTTAAAGATTATTACAGTACTAATATCGCTATTATACAATAAAGATTGGTGTTAAAATGGCGAAGTTTAAGGTTTATGATATATACTAAGGCGGGTCAATAAGTCCGTGACTTTTTGAATTTCTAACCTCCTTACTGAAAAAGCAACACTACTCCTGTCAACAGGCATCTGTCAGTTGACTCCTATCAAAATTTGAACTTGCTGCGTCAGTTAGTTTGTGTTTTACAGCTATCTTTATCAGACTATCCAGTAACTTAAGGAAACAATGGAAAAAAGTGAATTTCGTGTGCTTATTAAGCATTTTTTTTTGCGAAAAAAAACCATTACCGAGACCAAGGCTAAGCTTGATAAATACTATGGGGACTCTGCACCATCGATCTCAATGGTAAAAAAGTGGTTTACTGAATTTCGTTGTTGGCCTTACAAGCACTGAAGATGCCGAACGTCCTGGACGCCCAGTTGAGGTCTCTACACCCGAAACAATCGAAAAAATTCACGATATGGTGTTGGCCGACCGAAGATTGAAAGTGCAAGAGATTGTGGAAGCCATAGGCATCTTGCATGGCTCAGTGGTTTCAATTTTGAATGATCACTTGGGCATGAGAAAGCTTTCCGCAAGATGGGTGCCGCGTTTGCTCACAGTCGACCACAAACGCAATCGTGTAACAACTTCACAGGAAGGTTTGGCGTTGTTTAATCACAATATGGAGGAGTTTTTTAACCGTGGACGAAACATGGATCCATCACAATACACCAGAGACCAAACAACAGTCAAAACAGTGTGTTTCTAAGGGTGAATCGGCGCCAAAGAAGGCCAAGGTGGGTTTGTCAGCCAATAAAGTTATGGCGACTGTTTTTTGGGATACACGTGGGATAATCCACATTGACTATCTTCAAAAGGGAAGAACAATTAATGGGGAATATTATGCCAACTTATTGGACCGCTTCAATGAGGATTTGAAAAAAAAACCGACCTCATTTGGCCAAGAAAAAAGTTCTTTTTCACTAAGACAATGCAAGGGTGCAAAAATGTGCAGTTGCCATGGCAAAAATCCATGAATTGGGCTATGAATTGCTCCCACATCCACCCTATTCTCAAGATTTGGCTCCGAGTGACTACTTCTTGTTCCCAAACCTGAAAAAATGGCTCGGTGGAAAAAGATTTGACTCCAATGATGAAGTCATCTCGCAAACAAAGGCCTATTTTGAGGACCTCGACAAATCATATTTTTTGGAAGGTATAAAAAAATTGGAGAAGCGTTGGACAAAGTGTATAGAGCTCAAGGGGGACTACGTTGAAAAATAAAATAATTTATTTATCAAAAAATCTGTGTTTTATTCCAAAAGTCACGGACTTATTGACCCGCCCTCGTATATTTATTGCTACATCATAAAGTAATTAAAATTAAAGAAAGAAAAAAAGATGGAAGTTTGCCACCCTTAACACAGCTCATAACACATTCTCATACCTATCGAATACACCTGCGAAACATAAAAACATTGAATTAAATAAATAAATAAAAAAAAAAAAAAGTAAACGTGTACAATATTGGTACGAAAGTTTACGGCACTCGGCGTGCGCGAGTTCGACTTGCACTTGGCCGGTATTTTCTCCTATATTTTCTTCTATACTTAAACATCATGACATCATGACCATCACGCGTCAGAAAAATTTATAAAACGCCCCTAAGCGATATTACCGCCGCTTATGGGCAATCACAACACCAGAGCACTTCGTAGCATTCGTGTTTCAGGCATTTTTAAACCACTTTTCCTCCATACTCTCTTCAAACACAAACTCCAGTTGTCTGTAAGGCCATAAAAACTTCGAACCGACTCGTTCGAAACATGGCTGTCCCACGGCAAAAATAAAAACACTGATATTTTAAAAATAGTCAAGATGGTCCTTGGTGGACCTCCTCTTTGGGTAAAGATTACGTTAGATAGAGGTTCCTATAACTCCATTCCTGTCTGTTTCACCGACCACTTACCTTTTGCAGCCCCTTTCCCAAATTCTTACCTTTTATATAGGCTAGGGCTTCCCTACGAAGGAGAACCAGCCTTCGGCTCTGCATCACACTTGGTGCCGCCATATTAGTCCGCTCTGACACAGCGTAGGGCATAACAGGAATAATTGCCATGTACGATCATTTTTGTAGACATGGTGATACTAAACTCCAAAAGCTCTTCAAATGAATATTATATTCATTTGAATATTCTAAAATAAATATTGTTCTATTCTCAAACCATAGTATTTTCGAATAAAATATTTCCTAATCAGCGTTCATAATCGTAATATATGGATGAACCCAAAATCTTCTTTTTCTTCAATATATCTTTAACAATAACACCAGTGCAACAATTTTTTTGCGATCCATGTCGCTATTCCACGTGCAATACGGCTGACAATCGTTGAAGGAATGGCCACCGGAACCAGCGCTTTACCACACAAAATCGTATCGCAGCAATTCGCATCGCAAGTTCAGCGATGCGGCGTCGTATCGCATCTGTCGTGGGCACCATAATATGTACCCGTGCTAATTATCCGAAAAATACAAATTTTAAAATTTTAATTTTAAATTTTATAACGGGGACCTGACAACGGGGAGTATATTTTAATACTTTTATACTATTTACATATTTTATATTTTTGTTATATTATACACATATTAAATACACATCCATGACCCTGGAACATTGAAAACCTTTTGCTCCCTATGCTGCTCATTGATTAACGACCTCGTCAAGACGGTCAGTGCTATATAGAAAGTTTGTTTCTCTTAACCAACATTTAAGTAACCACCGAATTCTCAAGCAGTCAGCGAACAGGTGATGATGAATTATAGCTAAGAAAACTCTCAGTCATGTCAGCTTTTAAACAAAAAAATCGCAACTTAATCGGACATTTCGTTTAGGAGCTACTTTGCCAAAGACCCAGACAGACAGACACGTCAAACTTATAACACCCCTCTTTTCCATTGGGGGTTAAGAGTAAAATATGCTTCAAGAAGCATAGGAATTTAAATAGAACAAGCTCCATACCCTTCCTGCTATTTAGTTTTAAAAGATAGTACTTAAATTCATATTATACCTAACACTTCTATAATTTTGAATATACTTGATTTCCTTTGACTAACATTTACTCGATGGAAGTAAACTCGACTTTTGTTCGGCAGCCATGTTTTATATTCTGTCACACTCAGAAACGCTCGGCTTTCGACTGAGTGTGTATTTAACACTCCAAGTATAATGGAATCTTTGGTGATTTCTTTTATATGTTTGGTGATTTATATTATTATATGTTGTATAAAAGATTGCGTTACTTTTTTTTAATTTTTAAAAGAAAATCGGCTATGTGCGTGTCGGGCCACGTATAGAATAGGGTTCCGTAGTCAATTTATTATTTCGTTATTATTGTACGAAGCTTTCCAAGTAAGCGCATATTACAAGTTAGGTTTCTATGACTCCTGAACTAAGAATGTTATCTAAGCCATTATAGTTTTCCTTCAAAGTTCATGACATGGACTACCATCATGATGTTTTTTCAGATTTTGGAGCCAGCCGTTTAGCTTTTAGAAGGGGGACGCCCTATTTTATCAAAAAAAATATTTTAAAGTTGAATATCTCCCAAACTAATACCTAAAGCAAAAAATCCTCTCAATGTTTTTATAATGCCTAATTAATGATACCCCACACAATGGGGTAGACGTGAGAAAAAAAATCATCCCCACTTTACGTGTAGGTGAGGTACACCAAAAAAATAGCCTTGCAAAGTTTCGTCTTTCTAGCACTAACCGTTTAGTTTTTATAAGCCGAAGACGGACGGACTACATTTTCGGACGGAATACATTTTTAATATGAACAAAATATAAAATAATTTAAAATAGAACGCATTTGCCTTGACTGTGGAGGTTTTAATGCAACAGTTTTCAGCCTCACTACTTTTAAATAATGAGGCTGAAAACTGTTGCATGCTAAAACCCCCACGTAATATCGTTTACGGTCACTTGTCATTTGCAATGAGCCTAACAAGTTTTTAGAATTCGAGTTAGTTATCCCTACAATTGCTACACTTCCCAGAACAAACTGCATCAAATTAGTGCGTATATATAATTAGGGAGCACGTCAAAGCGATAGAAACATCGAGAACATAGCTTGAGCGCACCTCACAATTTGCATGGTTAGGCTTCAATGTGCACTAGTTCAAAAGACGTCACGACTTGCACCGTGCACGGCGTCTTGGACTGTGGGGTAAGTGATAAGCTTACTGATGAGCGGAGCGGTTTTAGTCCAGTACTGGATGTTGCGCGCGACTTCGTGCGCGCAATAGGAAATTCCGAGGAAACCGTGCATTTTGTCGCAATGAAAAGTAGCTTCCCGTGGTCTACTCTATATCTGTGCCAAATTACATCAAAATCGGTCCAGTAGCTACGGAGCCTATTCAATGCAAACAAACCAATAAACATACAAACAAACAAAGCTTTCCTCTTTTTTACATTAGTATAAATTAAATAACGGCTATACAGCTTCTTATATACAGCTACATCATATTTAATCTGTGGCCAAGTAAATTAATAACAGAAAAAAATATCTATCTTGACGTACTTCCGTGATAAAAATCGTCTGAATAGTTCTATTATTAATATTTTATAGACTCTACAGCTTTTTATATATATATATTTTATATGGAATTGCCGTTCTGCAGTACAGGCCATTTCGAATCAAAATAATTTTTGGTTGGCTAAGAATTCTAATATCAAATTAATTTTATTTTAAAAACATGGAGTTCTTTTTCCAAAAGTAGCCATTTGTTTATTGATTAGTGTTACATTTTCATCGCATTTCAATCTTTTTCGTCATCATGGATACGTTAAAAATTCGAGTAATTATGGAATATGAGTACCGTCGTGGCAGCAACGCGGCACAAGCGGCATGCAACATTAACGACGTTTACGGAGCTAACACTACAAACCAACCAAATCACTACCTGTTATTGGTTTGCTCGCTTCTGTTCTGGAAATTTCGACCTGAAAAATGAACCTCGCGGTCGTCCGAAGACTTTGGTCAACAATGACGAATTAAAGGTGATTGTGGAAGCTGATGATACACAATCTACGGCTGAATTAGCAGCAGCTTTCGACGTTTGCGTCAAAACCATATTGGTCCATTTGCATCAAATTGGCAAGGTAAAAAAGCTCGACAAATGGGTGCCCCACGAACTCAATGATCGCCAGCGCGAAGTACGCGTCGAGACATGCCTTGCACTGCTCAACAGACACACAAATGAAGGAATTTTGAACCGCATTGTTACCTGCGATGAAAAATGGATTCCGTTTGATAACCGCAAGTGCTCAGCAAGTTATTTGGATCCTGGTTCAGCACCTAAACAAAGCCCTTAACGAAAACTTACCCCTAGAAAAGTGATGGTCACTGTTTGGTGGTCTAACACCGGTGTGATTCATCACAGCTTCTTACCAAATGGGGTGAGCATTACTGCAGATGTGTACTGTGAGGAACTGAACACAATGATGGAAAAGCTGGCACATCTCCAACCAGTATTGGGCAATCGCTCGTCTCCGCTGCTCCTGCACGACAACGCGCGACCTCATACTGCACAGCAGACGGTCTCCGGACGGACGGAAGTTGCAAGAACTGGGGTTGGAAGCTCTCCGTCATCCGCCCTACTCACCAGACCTTGTGCCTACAGACTACTACTTTTTCCAGAATTTGGATAACTTCTTGGCGGGAAAAAAATTTAATACCCGAGAGGCAGTACAAAATGCCTTTGAAGAATTTGTTGCCTCCCGTCCAGCTGATTTCTTTAAGAAGGGCATCAATAAACTGCCACTGCTTTGGCAAAGATGCATTGATTGCATGGGTGATTACTTCGATTAATACAAATAAAAAATACATGTAAAAAATTCGTTTAAATTTTTTCATACAAAACGGCAATTTCATAGGTAAAGACCTAATATTTAATCTGTGGCCTGGTGATATAACAATAGAAAAGAAATTATGTTGACGTAGTAAGTACGTAATAAAAATCGTCTTAAAAGTTCTCAGTCTATAATAAACATAATTAATGTTAGCGACAAATAAGCATTTTTACGGTAAATATCGAGTTTTTATTAAAATAATGTTATGTTAATATTTAAGGATTATAATACAGATACAATTTAACGAAATAGTCGAAAACCCTAGTAAAATTTAAAGCTTTTATTGTGACTATGATTATGAAGTATATATTGTTTAATTTGAGAACTAATAAATTAGGTAACTTGGAATATTTTTATCCAACCAGTAGCAGTGTATTTACGATTTTCTTGTTTTTTAAATCGCTCTCACCTATAACTTGCACCACCAGACTCTCCAACAGTAATACTGGAGCACAATGGCGTAGTTCCTTTGTGGCGTGAAGGATGATGCCAACATGCACTTTTTATATTTCCTTCCCATTAGTACTGGCAGTGGTTTGTCCGCTGATAAGTCGCTTCCTTTGTACTGAGTTCCGAGTCCAGAGTTTAATTTATATCAATGGTTTTTGCTAAGACACTGTTTATAATACAGTGTTCCTATTTTAACTGAAGAATCCCTTTTTTTATTTTTATTTTTTATGAAATGTCATTAAAATACATAAATAAACAGAAATTTTCAAACATTCTAACACCAATCCCCATTGTTTGTTAGCTATATTTATACCTATAGCTAACAGACACTGGGAGTTGGTGTTAGATAGTTAGAGATAACTCTTTCACGCATTACCGTTTAGGTTGTCCGTTGGGGGGTAGGTGTAGGTTGTCCGTTGTAGGGGTAGATGTAGGTGTAGGAGCAGATACATAACATACAATTATAGCCTACTTGACTGCTTTTTTATTTTTTTATTTTCATTTTTTTACTTACACTAATTAATATTATTCCTAAATATGAGTTAGTTCCCAGAAGGAACAGTATAGTATTAAAAAACAATATTTTCAAAGATGCAGCGATTTGTTTACAGAATTTTGCAAGTTTCGCGTAAACCATACAAACATTTTTGAAGTTGTATAAAATACATGGGTACATGGGTTGCAGTCCGCAGGAACACAATTTGTTATATCTCCGAAATGTGTGCGTTACATTTCATACTTACATAATGATTGTTTTGTATATGACACTTTTTTACTTACAATACAGCAAAAAGTAATCATTTTGTCATTTTTAGATGCACGGTCAAAAGGCTTACGCCTTTTCATCCATGATGATTTATACAGTATTCTCCGAGCGATGTAACCACTCTTGAAATACTGTAGTGCCTGGGACAGTTGGTTTTTTAAATGTCGTATGGTTGCCCAATCACTTACGGCATTCTCACAACACAGTCAGCCTAGTCCAGAGGAATGACTAGTTAATACGTCCGGGGCCAACCACGTGCGAGTTTCTTCATGATGTTTTCCTTCACCGTTGGAGCGTCCGTATAATGTACTTGAGATCTGAAAAAGTGTCATTGGTACACGCCACAACCTGGGAATCGAACCTGCACTGTCTCGAGTGCGAATCAAACGGTCTACCCACTACGCCATTGAGCTCTTGAATCGCATGTACGCATTACAAAACTACACATTATTATTTATTTTTTATCAAGTAACAATATTTCAAAACATATAAATTAAACTAAATATTTTACATATAATCAACACCCCTATTATATTTGCCGTTTGAATCTATAAAACGGACAATCAGCTCGCTGCGACTTTACGACGAAACTTACAAGCGGCGACATAAACTAGGAATTTTTAATTTAATTAAAGAAGAAAACGTCTTCAACAAGACTTGCTAACACTCGTTTACATGAAATTTAAATCCACCTGTGAATACTTAGTTTTCAGTGAATTTGAGCATTTTATAATAAACGAATATTTTGGGCATATGATCTACTGCTTATGATAAGGATGTTTATACAGAAAAAAAAATAGAAAATAAAACCACCTTGCGCTCTCTAAGACGACCAAATATCCGATATATAATAAATAGTATATATAAACAAATAATATTTGCATATATAAAAAAAATTAATATACCAATTTAATGCAAATTGCAATGATAATTATTATTATTATTTAGTGAAAAAAAATTAAAAAGTCAGTAGCGGACGCCAATAATCATATTATTTAGCCATTAGGCGACCCGTCTGCTCGTTTTCAGATGACACAAAATCATCATAGGTTATTGTGACCCTAAGCTCTTATGTAGGTAAGCAAATAACTAATACAATATTTTAGAATCCGAAAACTAGTTTGTTATAATTGACACAAAATACATCCTCTTAAGTTACTCTATTATGAGGGTACTCGTCCCACTAAGTTGTTGTCGCGGAGCACGTAGAATTTCGTACATTACTGATAGTTGACTTTTTCACTCCCGCACGTATATATTGCTATCGCGCTCCTAACACGTGCCTGTGTAAATGCGATAGCGATAAATTCGTGCGCGAGTGAAAGAGACAAGTAGCGATGAGTAAATGTAGGAAATTCTACGTGCCGTGATCGCACTTTAGTGGTACGTTATTTATTGGTAGTTATATATTGGTATTTTGTGTCAATTATAACAAACTAGTTTTCAGATTCTAAAATATTTTATTAGTGCTAGTTTATCTTTTATTTATATTTTATATTGCTTAGCTTATCTGTAAAACGGCACAGTGTCGTCGTCGCTTAAGCTGTATGTAAATTTCAACCCCCGTGGGTGACTGGTGATGTAAAATTTTGCATCTTAAAATAAAAGAAATAACAAAAAATATTCTCAGCCATGTCCCGCGACACTCGCGCAACTTTTGTTTAAAATTACATAAATCTTTGTGAAAGCATTTCACCTTTTCATTGTTGCCTTTGTTTCCATTTTTGTTTCATGATGACGTCACGTTGATATATGGCAGTGGTTTGATGAGAATGCCAGTTGTCCAATGAGTAACAACTCGAATTTCGTGAGTTCGATCTGTATTTTTGAATTCGTGCATGATGATATCTTTAGTCATTTTTAGGGTTCCGTACGCAAGGGGTAAAAACAGTATCCTATTACTAAGACTTCGCTGTCCGTCTGCCCGTCTGTCTGTCATCAGGATGTATCTCATGAACCGTGACAGCAAGACACTTGAAATTTTCATAGAATATGATATAAAACATCAAAATCTTACCATTAATGAATTTAAAAAAGTTGTTAAGAACATTTGTGTGCTAAAGCGTATTATAAAGTTAGCGATTTCATTAACGATTGCACACCGTGGGCATAAGATGGCCCCCTGCAAGGCTGCTTTTATGTACTTAAGTATGATCTATGTACTTATTACTTCTGTTATATAGATTATGTTACAACATTGTAAAAATATTTTTTTGAAAAGAACAATTTTCCCATCTTTTTGCTATAAGGTGGCCCCGCGCGAGTTTCTTACGCGGGTTCTTCTCGCCGGGCTAGTTTCCGAACCAGTGGTAGGCATCATGTAGACCGACGTTCAGAAAGTGTATAAAATACCAATTTTGAATAAAAAATGTTGACTTTGACTTTGTATTTTTGTTGCGGCTATAACACATAAATACTCAAAACAGAATAATATAATAGATATTTAAGGGAGTCAGTACATTGGGAATGCAACAAACGAGATTTTTTGCTATATACCTATATTCTCCTTAAAAATAAACAGTGAAAATAAAATTAAATATTCTAAAATAAATATCTAAATACCAAGAGCATGTCAGGACATGCTTAAAAGGGTTTCGTTACTATCAACGTGCAATAGGTTTTATTTAAATTACTTTAAAAGTTACTGTCCTACATAATTTTTCTACTGAGCTCGATATAATCAATATAATTTTCATACTGAGTTTTCAATCTGTGGACATCTGTATTATATTAGTGCAACATCATGCCAGCCCATCCGAAATTATACTTAAAACAATTACATGCATTGGTTCCTAGAATTAAAAAAATAACGAAATATTATGAATTATGTATCCTCAATTCATAATATATCGCACTCTGTGTAGTTTAAGTAGTTAAACTTAAACTTATAAAACTTTGCGTTATATCATAGAGAAATTATATTTTGGTCTATGGTTATATGTATGATGTTGGTATCTTTTTCAAATAAAGATACCAACATCATACATATAGTTCTAGGGCCCAATTCACACAGGTACCTAACAATTACAATGATAATATATTTAGCAAACTAAAAGAACTAAAAAGAAAATTTTACTAACAAATAAACTTAAAAAGCTACAAAAAAAAGACATGTCCCAGGTCGTCCCCACCAGGCAGAGTACCTAGAAGGCTCAAAGAGTTTCCTCGCTGGATTACGATGATCTAGATAGCCTCACTCTTTGAGCTAGATAGGTGCCCCGGGTGGTACCTAAGTTGTATTTTGTATATTGCACACTATTTTATTGTAACAAAATATTAAATGTAACAAGTATTTTAATGAAAATCACCACAAAAAACTTAAGGCGCAGCAAAAATCTAGAACATTCCGGACTCAAGTTGTGCGCCTGGAACTAGCTCAGACACGTCCAAGACTTCCTGCAACATCCACCGAATACATTTGTTCACGTCATCACACGAACGCTGTAAAACGATGCGAATACTTTTTTGTAATAAATGGTCGATTAATAAAAGGGACACCGTTTCAAAATTGGACTTTATTCACTATTTTATTTTATTCATTAAATAGATACACCAACAACTTATTGATAACTACATTAATAACTTATTTCTAGATCAGGTTTTACTTAGTACTAGCACAATAGTTAATTATAGGTGTACACAGCATTTAAAGAAAATTCTCCATAAAAAATTGACATAATAGTTTTTAGTAAGTCATTGATATAATGTTATTAAATAAGAAATGCCGATGAGAAGTGAATCACAACATTAAATTACATAACTAGTAAATTAAGATATTATTATGATGCATATAAAAGTTAACTACTGAAGAAGATATACGTTTGATTGCAAGAATTTGAATTTCAAGCTGCACCGACCACCGAGCCGGGTAGCGCTCGTTGTGAATAAAGTTTAATTTTGTTTGAAGGTGTAAACTGACGCTAAGGTTATTTGGGACATGAGATTTACTTTTCTTTTTTTAGCGTCTAGTTAACACATTATCTCGTATATGGCACCATCTTTACATATCTTGCCCCATCTAACAACAGTAAATAAATTTGTTCTCGCGAGGTACTTTACTTAAATAGATAAAAAAAATATATATATATAATATATATAATATATATTCCGATAAAATGATCTTTCAATCTGATACAAAGATCTTTCAATGAATACTTTTTGCATGTAATCTTACTATACCTCTCCTTATTTGAAGAGAGTTCATTTTCATTGCGGTAACTGCGACGTAACGTGGCAGTGTGATAGCATTTGCGAAACAGTTAGCCTAGAACGGGGGCTCCTACATAATTTCACGCGCGCCTGATATTCGGACGCTACAGAGCGTTTAAATATGAAAATGTGGACGTTACATTTCTATTCTCAAATATTTTACCGTGTTACATGAAATAATGCAATTTAAAGCTATTTTATTACACAATTATTTCCCTTTTCGGTGGAAAATTGAGATAGACACATACATTTTCTAAAATTCTAGATTTGAACTAACCTAAGAGAAACTATTCGATGGCTTCGCTTAAAAATGTATTAGATGCAGTCACCAGCTTTACAACAGACATTTTTTAAATGGCAGCCCATGAATAACAATTAAAATAGTGTCTTAGTAGATGATTTTCTGAAGCTACGACGCTAGGTAATGTACAGATTGCATAAATACATTTTCGCTTGCAATCTCTTTTTTCGGTCAAGCCGTTCGCATCAAAGCTACAAAAGCGTTCCTAAAACGCGTCCCTGGGTGACACCCCGAATAGTAGGCGAATTCGTTTCATTGTTCCTTCCACAGATATATATTTAAGGAGACGCCCATAGTATTTGCTGAGTTGTAACCAGAATTTTTTCAGTTCTCAGTTGCCCAACTCGGAAACAAAAGACGCACTTACCTGGTATATATATTAGTTGTAATAAAAGGTTTGTTCTTCATATCAATAAATAGGTACATCTTTTATTCAGAAGAATATATTAAGTACCTTAATGAAGACGAAACAAAAAGATCGTATGAACATCTACACTACTTTTGAAATAGGAAATCCGTGGAAATGTACTCTTACTTGGAAAATTATACGTTGTAGAGGAAAAAGTCAAATCAGTCTGCTTAAATATACGTCTGTGGCTTGAGCACATATTGATTGGTGCCGGTTCAAATCTACTGCGCTGATTAGAACTGGCCGTGCGATGCATTTATAATCCGGGCAGATGGAAATCGATATAATGAATCAGTTAGACTTGAAATTATTGAGTTTAGTAATAATTTACATGTACGTATAGATCATTCGGGATTAACTTATGTAGCCGCTATTTAATGATGAACTTTAGCTAGTACTTTAGTGGTAATTTAAAAGCCAACTTGATATATGGCTTAAAAATCACAAGAACTCGTATTTGGCGGACGGCAACAGAAATATGCAGTAGGTGGTGGAGATGCGCATGACGTCGATGAAGAAGTTCGCGTCGAGTTCGTAGCTGCGGAACAGCCTGAAGCTGACCGCCAGCTGCGAAATGTGGCTGATGATGATGATAACAATGCATTACAACATAGGAAATATTCAGAAGAACTTGTATTTGGCGGACTGCAGCAGGAATATGGAGTAGGTGATGGAGACGCGCATGACATTGATGACGAAGTCAGTGCCGAGGTTGTAGCTGTGAAACAGCCTGAAGCTGACCGCCTGCTGCGAAATATGTTCCGAGAAGTGTCGCAGCGCGCGCTTCTCCTTGCTCTTGATGTCTGAAATGGATTGAAACATCACAATATGGAAAAGATAGACCTAAGACAACCTACTGATTGTTATTTAAAATTTGATAAGTTAGGTTAGATGGTCGTTCAAAAATTCTTAGGTCAACGTTTCCCTTACTACCTAAAAATGCCACACTTTTACTTCATAAAATATGATGCAACAAAAATGTGAGTTCTTCTAGTATAAATGATATTACTTTTTTGTTGAGTTTCCAAGTTATTCTTAGCGCTCGTGACCCTTCTATCAAAATCTTATCTACTTGAGCACCTTTTTTACCCGACTATGGCGAATCCAAAAGGAAGGGTTATGATTTTGGCAGTTTATGTATGTATGTTTGTTCCCTCGTAGCGTCTAAGCTATTGGTCCGATTCTATTAAATGAGGTGTCAGTAGATTCGTAATGATGCCGTTGGTAACATAAGCTACATATTTTTTTTATTTTTTTTTGTTTTGAAAATGAGACCTCAGATTCTAACATGTAAAAAAATTAAACCGTGATAATCATCACGTGTTTGGTATCAAAAGAAAGATATTGGCAAGCACACCACAAATATGTATATATATTATATTAAATCACAAGTACAACCCAGTTGTCCAATTTTCGAACATTACGTAAAATATAAGACTATAATTTATATACTATTGTACCTTCATAAAACATATTTTATTTTATAAATATAATTTACTATAGACAATACATAAAATGAAAAGAACCCCTGAATTGTCAAGCAGTGAACGAGCTAATGACGATGAATTATAGCTAAGAACACTCAATCATATGAGCTTTCAAAGAAAAAAAAAATTGAATCGGTTAAAGGTAAATCGGTTCATCCGTCTTTAAATAAAATATGCAGGTAAATAAATTATTAGCACTTTTATTACTACGTTCTGTTATGGGGGATTTTAAAAATCACTTTAAAAAAAAAAGGACTTTTATTACACTGAAAAGTTAATTGAATACAAAATAAAAGTTTACTGGCAAAAGGCAAATGTCGCGCGCGGATCCTCAAAACTGAGGAATTGTCTTTATGAGGACTGGAAATGAACTAACTGGCAGTGCCGATTACAGGGATTATATATCAGTAGGAAAGGCTGACTCTAGGCACTATTATATACAGGACTAGTATATAACAGCCCCCGGGGTTGGAAATAAACTTATCCCATATGGGTTAAGTTTATGGGAGAGTAGAGCGGATTTTAGGAAGTGGAATTTCGTTCATAGTTTCGTGTGGGATTTCAATATGGGATTCAGGTGGGATTTCAGAAAATTCTTCAGTCTTATTTATTTTAATATTACGTTTATTTAAAATTAATCGACATGTGCCTGGCCTTACAAATTTACGATATGTAATAAATAAAATAAAAATTATTATAAGGCAAATTGTTACAATTGTCGAATAAGAGTAATACTGCCCATATAAAACAATATGGGGTTTTTCAATTATTTTATTTAAATTCTTTATAATATCCTGATTTATTTCTATATTTTTATGTGTTTTAATTAAGTCAATATTAACATTAGTTAGGTTTAATGTTGGGACAAATGGTTTTATTTTGTTTAACATTTCTGAATTACAGCAGGTATCATTTAACAAACTAAAGTCGATAATAATTGGTTGTATTTTAATTGTTTGAGAATTTTTTGGTACTAATTTAAGGTCTCTTATAAAGGCTACACAGTTTTCCGGTAAATTAAATATGCCTGTTCCAAATAAAATGATTTCGGAAGTAACAGAATCTTTGCAATCTATGGATAATTTTGTTGGATTTGTATTGACATATAAAAATTTATTATTCGATAAACGGTGAAAGATGTCTAGATAACCCACAAAAAACTTTGTTTCACAGATAGATGGCACGGCCTTTAAAGGTTTTACACTGATTTCCGTTTCGCAGATGGGGGATGTTGAGCTAGAATAAACATCAACATCGTTACAGATATAGTTTGAATCATACAGAGACTTACAACTACTTAAACTATCCAGCTTACAATAAAAAGTCCTATCTCTACTTAATGCTATGTATTTAGTAGTTGGTACTATTGTACTATATGTATCGTTAACCACTACTACAGGGTAGGGAATGTTATGATATAGATAATAGTTCCTTAAATTCACAAGCGGTATACTTAACACAAATACTATCTTATTACTACTGTAGTAAGAAGCAATTTCGCATATACTTAACAATGTATATATATTTTCTATAGATAGGGTTACAGGGAGCTGATGGTAGTCAGCTAAAAATCTGTAATTTTCGACAAGTTCCGTAAA
Organism: Phengaris arion; assembly: GCA_963565745.1. Classification (NCBI taxonomy): domain Eukaryota; kingdom Metazoa; phylum Arthropoda; class Insecta; order Lepidoptera; family Lycaenidae; genus Phengaris; species Phengaris arion. Next base: position 3,526,184 of record OY751443.1, read on the forward strand.
CAATTGAGACGTAGTTATTATGGAGGGATACAAAACATTTGATTTACTAAACATAATTGCGTTAATAATATCTTCTAACTTAAATGATAATGTTAACATACTACTCTCTAAAGTATTTAATAGTTGATTAAAATAAGACTTTACTACTAAATTATTTGACACAGTTGTTATGTTTTGTTGAGCAAGAGTGAGAACCTGAACAACCTTACATATATGTTGTTCGTTGACGCTCATTTTCTTTATAACATCATTTAAATATGAAAGGGTCGAGGTAGTGACCAGAATATTTTGTTTTACTAATTGAGATAATTTGGTTTGATCGCGTTCAATAATTTGAATAGCTGTATTATAACGAAGAGCATCGTCCTCGTCCATGGTACCGAATAAGTGTTTGAATACTGTGCCAATTCCGCCAAACCACGCGGATCTCTTAGATCTAATTTCTATTAAATGAGAAATTGAATCAAAGTCGCGTATTATATCGTTTAGTCTAACAGACAATGGTTCTAGTAAGTTCAATATCATTCAATATCTGCATAGTGAGTACTTTGTTTACATAACGTCATTGAGCTACCTATTACACCGTTCAAGTTTTTGATATGTGGCTGTATGAAGGAAATATCTATTGGTATCACAACGTTAAGGTGTCCGTCTATGATTCTGAGTGACCCGACTGGATCAAAATATATCCCAGAAGAATTTATTGAGGTATCGATGAATGTCTCCTGTGCAGAGCTTTTGAAACTGTAAAGAACAAGTAATAATACCGTAAATATCTAAATCTTATTATTTGCTTAATATTTAATATAACTTAACTAAGAATCGCCACGACGAGCTAACTTAACTTCATCAAAATGATGAGTGACGTGTCTTCTATTTATTAATAAGGTAAGACTATTTCTACCATTTATTTTAATTACTTTGTACGGGCCCTTCCAAATAGGCGAGAGGGCTTTGCGCATACGGAGATACGGTTTTTCAAATATACATAATCACCAGTATGATAACTAATAGGCCGAGAGTGCGAGTCGTAATAATTTTTTGAAGATTCTTTAGATTTATTTATATGTTCAATAGCTTTGTCTCGCGTGATTTTCAGGCGGTGCTGTAGCATTCTAATATAATCTGAGTAAGTAGCGTTTGGAGCCGGTTCATAGAGGGAATTAGGAAGGACAGCTTTATGGCCAAAAACTCATAAGGAGTATAATTTGTTGTTGAGTGTGTAGCTGTGTTATATGCCAGCATTGCCGTGTATACATACTTAGGCCAGTTGTCTTGCGTTTCAGATATATAAGATTTTAAATATTCTTTTAATGTTGAATGGCTTCTTTCTAATGCCCCTTGTGTTTGTGGGTGATAGGGAGAAGACCACAGCTGCTTAATTTTAAGAAATTTACAAGTCTCCTTAAACATATCTGATGTGATGGTTCCCTGATCAGTCAATATAGTTTTTGGGATACCAAATAAAGAAATAAAATGAATGAGGCAATCACTGGTCTCTTCAGCGGTAGTACTGCGAATAGGATAAGCTGTTGAATATTTGGTTAGATCATCTTGGAGGGTAAGTATGTATTTAAGTTTAGCTGTACCGGGTTCGGGGAGAGGACCTACAATATCCAAAGATAGTCTTTCAAAGGGGGAAGTGGAGGTTGAAGTTATTTGCATTGGAGCTCGGTTAATTTTCCTAAGAGCTTTGTTTGTTTGATAAGACGTACAATTCTTTACATAATTTTCAATGTCACTCCGCATATTTTTCCAATAATATAACTCACGGATCTTATTATACATTCTATTAGAACCAAGATGTCCGGCTATTAGTATATCATGGTTTTCACGAAGAATTTTCAGGACTTCAGAAGGACTGGGATAATATATTTTATTACGATAAATGTTAATCTGGATACCGGTGTTACGAAATAGATGAGCTAGAATTGTATAAATTTTTATATATATGTGTTTGTCAAAAGGATTCTTAAAATCCGTCATACTTATTTTGTTGTATGTTCATCCTTGGATGTTAAATGATTTCGGAGATTGCATAAGGATACGAAAATTTCTTTATAGGAACATGTATCAAAGTGGTGAACTTTATAAAATAAGAAGTAGTATATTTTTGTTGGTTAGATTAATGGATTTATAAGTAAGTAGTTCTTTCTCTGAATTTATGAATGTTTCAGAGTCTGCGTAATTTGCAAGGATTTCTTCTACATACGGATTAGCTTCGTCGAGATCGAGTGACGTAGGTATTATTATTACTTTATGTTGACTTTTAATTATACTATCATTATGTTCAACTATATCAGTATCATATTTTACAGATGACAGAGTTTTTAAGAATTTGGCGTAAGTATCAGTTGAAGGTGTATTGTTATAATTTATAATAACATTGTTTTTTTGTTTCAGATTCATGGGGTGCCGGCGGAGACTCAACTAACGCGGGATGAGGTGGAACCATGTCATCATTGGAAGGTACAGGGACATTTATATTTTGCCAACTTGTCGATGGCTGCGGTTCTGGCTCTACATCAGGTAAGGGTTCGATAAGTAAAGGGTCTGCCGAATTAAATTGCAAGTCATCTAGATTTATAAGTTCATCAGAATGAAAGGAAGGAGGGAATGAGTCAGCGTTTTCGGGTTGAACGGGATTTACAGGATACCTGGATAATGCGTCTGCTGCTGAATTTAATTTTCCTTTTCGATATACAATATCATACTCATATTCTAGCAGTTGAAGACGCCAACGTTGCAATTTGCTGCTTGGATCAGTATGATTAAATAACCACTTTAATGGACGGTGATCGGTTATGATGGTGAATTTTCGACCGAACAAATATGGTCTAAAAGTTTTGCAACCCCAGACTATAGCCAACAGTTCTTTTTCTGTTGTACTATAATTAGTTTCACATTTATTCAGGGTCCTTGAGGAGTAGGCTATAGGATGGTCTTTGCCAACAGGACCTTGAGACAGAATAGAAGATATTGCGTAATTAGAGGCGTCACAAGTGAGATTGAAAGGTTTTGTAAAATCTGGATGTATAAGAACAGGAGCAGTTAAAAGTTTGTTTTTTAATGTTTCAAAGGATAACTGATGTTCGTTGGTCCATTCAAATGGAATGTCCTTTTTTAGAAGTGAGGTAAGGGGTTTTGAAGTTTTAGAAAAATCGGGAATAAGGCGTCTATAGTAAGAAATAAGTCCTAAAAAGGATTTAATATCTTTTGGACATTTAGGAATTGGAAATTCTTGTACAGATTTCACTTTATTAGGATCTGGTTTCAGACCATTTTCGGTGATGATGTGTCCTAAATACCCGACTTCCTTCCTCAGGAATTCACATTTGTCCGGCTATAACCTGAGGTTGAAAGTGCGGAGTCTTTCGAAGATGGAGGTTAAATTTTGTATATGAGTGGGTAGATCGCGGGAATAGTTGACGATGTCATCAAGGTAAGCAAAACAACGTTCTCCCTGGAGCCCAGTAAGGACGTTATTCATTAGTCTTTGGAAGGTTGCCGGTGCATTTTTTAAGCCGAATGGCATTCTGGTGAACTCGAAATATCCTTGTGGGACGCTGAAGGCTGTTTTGCACGCGTCTTTGGGCGACATATTGATTTGGTGGAAACCAGACGCTAAGTCAAGGGTAGAGAAATATTTTGAGTTTCCTAGTTGGTCAAGGATTTCGACTATATTAGGAATAGGGTAGGTTTCTCCTATTGTGATGTCATTTAGGCGCCGGTAATCGATTACAATTCTCCATTTTTTCTGACCTGAGGCATCAGTTTTCTTTGGAACTATCCATATTGGTGAGGACCATGGGGAAAGTGAAGGTTGGATAATTTTTTGGTTAAGCATTTTATTGATTTGGGAATTCACTTCTTGTTTGTGCACTTCAGGAAATCTATAGGATTTAACATTAATAGGCTGGTCAGAAGAAGTTCGTATCTCATGCTGGATGGCATCGGTTGAGGTAAGTATATCATTGGGTAAGTGGAAAATATCAGAGTATTTGGAGCACGTGTCATACAGGGCGTTGCATTCTTCATGATTTAAATGTGAGACTCGGAGTAATTTTAAAACTTCATTAGTTCTATCTAAGCAAGGTTTGTTAGAATAATTAATTTGGTAGGATGTATTATCAATTGGGTGTAGAATAAGTTTAAGATCTGAATTTAGAGAAGCAAATTTTTCAGAGGTATTGAGTACTGTCAAATTAATTCGATTATTTTCTTTTACTTTAGCTAAACAGTTAGCGACAAATAAGTTTTCACTCAAATGTTGATCTAAGATAGCGCCTTCTTTTAATTCTGGGTTTTTTACAGTACATTCTATAGTGATTTCAGACCGAGGAGGGACTTCATAAATAGGTTTTGAGAATTTTAGTTTAATTTTATTTTTACTAAGATTTAATATTTGCCTATTATAATCTATGGAACATTGATATTTGCTGAATAGATCAGTTCCTATTATGCCATCATACGCAAGGTTGATGTTTTCTACTATGTGAAATGTAAAAGGTATTAATTCTTTGCCAAATATGAGGTTGATATCCAGGCTTCCTATAGTGGGAACAGAGTCTTCAGTATTATCAATGCCTTTGAGACTAATATTATTATTTTTCAGTTTTTGCTTAGAAAATGATTGAACTGCAGACTTTCGAAGAAGACAAATTGAAGATCCAGTATCAACAAGTAGTGAAAGTGGTTTATTGTAAACAGAAGTTTGCAACGAGATATGAGGTAAGGATATTTTATTTGGAGCACAGTGTATTTCATATACTGAACAAATTTTTTCATTTATATTTTTATTAGGAATTGAGGATTTGTGGATTCTTGCTTGGGGCTGGTTACCCGTGTGATCCTTGGATTTAGAAGATTGAACACTTGCTTGGGGCTGGTTACCCGTGTTGTCCTTGGATTTAGAAGATTGGACACTTACTTGGGGCTGGTTACCCGTGTGGTCCTTGGATTTAGAAGATTGGACACTTGCTTGGGGCTGGTTACCCGTGTGGTCCTTGGATTTAGAAGATTGGACACTTACTTGGGGCTGGTTACCCGTGTGGTCCTTGGATTTAGAAGATTGGACACTTACTTGGGGCTGGTTACCCGTGTGGTCCTTGGATTTAGAAGTTTGGACACTTGCTTGGGGCTGGTTACCCGTGTGGTCCTTGGATTTAGAAGATTTAGAAATGGTGCCATTGTTGGATAAGGATATTGTTGGTTGTTGGTTGGGTCTCACGAGACACCTTCGTGAGTCCCTTATTCGTTTAAAGTATCGTTTTCGTTATAATTATTCTGAGCGTCAAAGCTTGTGGATGGTTGAGATTCATTATAATTTGTGTTGTTGTTCTCAACATAATTGATACGCGCGGGCCTAGGCTTATAGTGTTCCTGGTTAGATCGTTGTTGTGATGGGAATGGTTGATTAATTCTATATCTGCTGTTATTAAACTCACGTTTTCTACATTGTTCAATGGTGTGTCTCTGGGTTTTGCAATATCGACAAAATAGGCTGTGTACATTATGCTCATTAAATTTTGGTATCTGAGGCCTATAAAATGGATTAGGATTTGAAGGTTTGGGGATGAAGCGATTCGATGGGGATTGACGCTGAGACGAGGATGATAGATGCGGATTACGCTTGTTGAACAGATTTATAATTGCTTTTTCAGAAAGCGCTACGTTAATGGCTTGATTGAGATTAGCCGGACTTTTACTGCGCACTAAATTAGAAACTTCAGGCTTAAGGCCTATTAAAAATGTGTGTAGGGCTAAATCTTCCATAGCGCTTATACGATCCTGCAATTCAGATTTCTTTTTATTTCATAGAGTTATTTCTGTTAATAATTTAGACAAACAAGTCTCTACACGCAAAGCAAATTTATTAACTGGTTCATTATTTAATTGTCTACATTCTTGTAAATCTGTCAACAAATGGGCATAATGTTTTCTTTCCCCAAATTGAGTATTAAGAAAAATATTTAATTGATCCCATGATTCAAATTCTTTTATGGAGCATGTGGACTCAGCTTTTCCTTCTAATTGTGAGAGAATAAATTTAAACAAAATATGTTTTTGGTCTTCTGACGCTAATTTCATTGCATTATCACAATTTGCTATGAATGAGTTTAATTTTTCCCTTGTTCCATCAAAGGGTTTTATGAATTTGAACAAGATTCCTATATCGAGGTCTACTCTTGCGATTTGGATTTGTGTTTGTGATTTTTGTTTTGGTTGTGTTTGTGGTTGTGGTTGCGGTTGTGGTTGCGGTGAAGCCATTTTTCAGATAGTTACTAGATAATTACAAAATTAATTGTTATAAATGAATGTTTCGGTGTAATAGGCGGCCACAGTGCAGCGAATGCGATATGCTTCTTGGCTAATTCTAAGAATTATCTTAAAGCGATAACAACACTCGTGAGACTATCTTAACTAAACTTGATCGCTACACGCACTTTATTCAGGATTTCGTATTTTCACTCACACTCGCGGTCGCCAACAAAGGATGATTATAGTTATTATTTTCTAGGACTTACAGCAACTTGCAGGATACAAAAAGGAACAAGAACAGGAACATCACTGGATCACTTATCGATGATTTTAATTATGCACAATTTAACACAGGATAGCACTGAATATCATATAGAATTCCACTTATTTTGGAATTTAGAATACACAAAGAAACACTGGATACGGAGACGTTTTCCAAGGATACCTTTCTCGGTATCCCACCGCTGCCACCAATTTGTTATGGGGGATTTTAAAAATCACTTTTAAAAAAAAAGAACTTTTATTACACTGAAAAGTTAATTGAATACAAAATAAAAGTTTACTGGCAAAAGGCAAATGTCGCGCGCGGATCCTCAAAACTGAGGAATTGTCTTTATGAGGACTGGAGATGAACTAACTGGCAGTGCCGATTACAGGGATTATATATCAGTAGGAAAGGCTGACTCTAGGCACTATTATATACAGGACTAGTATATAACAGTTCGATAGATGTCACTATACGGGTCTTTCATATTTCTGAAACACAGTATCGTTGTATTTGATGTGAGGGTATAATATTCAACTACATATTAATATTATTATACGGTGAATAAATAATAAGTGAAAGGGTGTTGCCTGTTGAAAGATCTCTATTACATTTCTTGATTATCAATACGATTTCGGATTTACATTATTATCGTTCGTTAAATCTAGAAAAAAAATTGGCACTCGTGAAGAATATAATTATCTATTTTATCAAGTGTTTTGATTACTTATTAATATTATTCCCAAAAATATGTTCGATTGGGAAAAAGAACAATATAAAATAAATAAAACAAGTTAAAAAACTATAACCCGACTACGTAAAAAAGGGGTCTAAGAAGGCCGAAAGTCGAAACAAGAAAATAATTCGGATAGAAATCCAGAAATTCATAGGTACAAAAATGCTCAAGGTAGAGCCGTGGTCGCACCTTCTTTATAAGGTTCGGAACAGTCGGTGTCAAATCGTAGCCGTCTGATTAAATCTTGAGGTATGCATGTATATGAATATACGCATTTTCTAGAAACTTCTCTAGACCTTAGGATCAGCTTACTCCTAGACATGACGCATCTCGGTGTGATCTGATGCTTAGATGCCATTAGTAGGTGTGACCACGGCTCTAGCATGACCATTTTTGTACCTATGCACTTGTATCCAGAAAATCCTTCTATCTGAATTATTTTCTTGTTTCGGCCTTTTTTGACCCCTTTTTTACGTTATAGGGTTATATTATATTATATTTTTTTGGGTTATAGTTTTTTAATTTTTTTTTTATTTGTGTTATGTGCTGTCTTGCGTTTGAAATTTAATTAATTACACTATCTGCTTTAAAATTAAGTATACAAACTTTTCCTTAGGCTTTGCTGTATTAGTATCATCTTGATTTCGTTGCATTTGCTTTTGATCATCTCCACTATGACGCAGGGTAGCAGGTTCATGATGTTTATGTTTATCAATGATATTGTAAACGATATTATCGCATCATTTCGCTACAAAGATATAATTAGTAAGAAATCTATGTGGTTCGCCATATTGAATTATCAGTGTCAATTTTTTGGGTTCCGTAGTAACTACAAAGAACCGCTTATTTTTATTATAGAAAAAAAATACTCCATACGATGGAGTAAAATGATTTTTTTTGACAATTTCAATGACACCATCATCGAATTGATCTTTTTAAATAATGGCGAGATTTCATACATAATGAAATCGATCGTTGTTAATTACAGAACCCTCCTCATACAATATATTGTCCTGACTTCTGATATACTCTAAGTTAGGTTAGCCGTTAGGTTATTATATAATACATGATTATACTTTATAATCAATCCAATAAATTTGAATAACATACTGCTGAAGTGTGAATCAGTATTGCTGTAATTTGTAGACCAAAAATTAATTTCACCTGGTTATGTAATTTCAGTTTCAATGTGGGTTGGTACAGTTCAAATATACATACTTTTCATCATGATACAATCTAGTAATCACAAAAATAATACTTACGACTTCGCCAATTTCCAAATAAACATATATACCAACAAAAATGCCAACCAGTTCTGTTAACAATCGTAGGACAAACTAAAATCACAATGTAAAATTAGATTTATATTGTGTATAATTAAAAGGTGAGGACGTCTATGTTTTATTTGTTTTATGTTATTAAGTCATTTAACAGATTTTTCCAGCCGATCCAAATAAACGAAACTGAAAAATGTTGGCTTGGTTAAACTTAATTAATTAAATTTTTAAAATTGTTTAAATTTCTTCAATAAATTTTTGATAAGATATATATCAAAAACGCTGTCAATATCTTCTGAAAGAGACGATAATATAAAATTTTATTACTCGACAGTTTGTAGGTTTTAATAAATTATTTATTAAAACCTACAAACTGTCGAGTAATAAAATTTCATAAATTATTCTAACAAGCAACTTACTGGGATTTGAATACTTTTTGTAATATCCTCTGCAATATCCGCAACATTTTTATACGTGTCCAATAATCTGACAATATGAACATCTGTGTCTGCTTGAACGAAGACTGTCGTATATCAATCTTTTGGGTATAGTCTCTTCAAATTTTTGTATATACCGGTAATTCTATTTCGAACTAATGACACTAGAAACATTCTCCACACACACTCTAATTCCAGAGAAAATATAATGAATTGTGAAATGAGGAATAGAGGCAACGATGACCTTTGTGAATAATTTGATGAAAGCATATAATAAAACGAGTATCCTTTGTTTCCAAGAATGAATATAAGCAATATCGCAGTTTGAATTATGATGCTTCTTTTATCGATTTTCATTACAACATTTTCTAATTTAGCTTCCAATTTTGATAATAAATCTTGTTCAAATAGTACATTATATGTAACCATACATAAATATTCGAAGCTGTACGTAAAGTTCCAAATTAAGTGCGATGGCGAATGTTGCAAGTGCTCGCTCACAATGAAACAAAATATGATGAATGAAAAACAAATACTTATGAATCCATGGATAAATTTCAGCCATCTTGGAATTGAAATTTTATTAATTCCGGTAAAAAATAGTGTTATCATTAGAAAATATATCTTAGAGATTATTGTCGTCATTGTCGAGTAAGAGCTTAGAGCACTTTTATGTTTCTGGGTCAAGAAGTAAGAATATAATTTGATTTCGTCCAATAAAACGTTGAGTGCCTATTATTTTAAAAATGACATGAAATGACAAATTGTTGATCACTAATGGCTCTTTATCTGGGCTTTCCAGTAACGACTGTATTATCAAAATGAATCGTAAAGTACTTTCCAAGTATGACAACTTATTTTTTATACTGTAACTTAAAATATCACATAATTATGTTTTAAACGTTCTTTGAGGTTTTGGCTTAAAAGGATTTAATTTAAGTAGAAATTTAAATAATGCTTAGTTATTTTAAGCCCTAAGGGCAAGGACTAGTATTTTAATAAAACAACTCAACCGACTTCAGATTATAAGTCACAAATATCATATGCAGGGTTCCAGACTTCAGAGCAATACTAAAGTATACTACGTACGAAAGAGCAATACAATACTTTTATAGGCTTGAGTGATCTGAAGTTTTTGTAAGACCTAATAATAAACCCAAGAGCTCTCGAGGCCTTCCTAACTACGTAGTCTATGTGCTCGTTATACAATAGTTTGTGATCAACAATTACACCTAGGTCTTTAATGACATTTTTATGTAACACGATCTGATTATTTAGTGTGCAATTGTATATAATCAAATTTTGTTTGCGAGTAAAGTTCACCACATAGCATTTCGATATATTAGATCTTTACCTATGAAATTGCCGTTTTGTATGAAAAAAATGTAAACTTTTTTATTTTTTATTTTTATAAATCGAAGTAATCACCCATACAATCAATGCATCTTTGCCAACGCAGTGGCAGTTTATTGATGCCCTTCTTAAAGAAATCAGCTGGACGGGAGGCAACAAATTCTTCAAAGGCATTTTGTACTGCCTCTCGGGTATTTAATTTTTTTCCCGCCAAGAAGTTATTCAAATTCTGTAAAAAGTAGTAGTCTATAGGCGCAAGATCTGGTGAGTAGGGCGGATGACAGAGAGCTTCCTTCCAACCCCAGTTCTTGCAACTTGAAGACCGTCTGCTGTGCAGTATGAGGTCGCGCGTTGTCGTGCAGGAGCAGCGGAGACGAGCAATTGACCAATGGTGGTTGGAGATGTGTCAGCTTCTCCATTTGTTTTCAGTTCTTCACAGTACACATCTGCAGTAATGCTCACCCCGTTTGGTAAGAAGTTGTGATGAATCACACCGGCGCTAGACCACCAAACAATGGTCATTGTTTGGTTATCACTTTTCTAGGGGTAAGTTTTCGTTTAGGGCATTGTTTAGGTGCTGAACCAGGATCCAACCCACTTGCTGAGCGCTTGCAGTTATCAAACAGAATCCATTTTTCATCGCAGGTAACAATGCGGTCAAAATTCCTTCATTTGTGTGTCTGTTCAGCAGTGCAAGGCACGTCTTGACGCGTACTTCGCGCTGGCGATCATTGAGTTCGTGGGGCACCCATTTGTCAAGCTTTTTTACCTTGCCAATTTGACGCAAATGGACCAATATTGTTTTGACGCAAACGTCGAAAGCTGCTGCTAATTCAGCCGTAGATTGTGTAGCATCAGCTTCCACAATCGCCTTTAATTCGTCATTGTCGACCAAAGTCTTCGGATGACCGCGAGGTTCATTTTTCAGGTCGAAATTTCCAGAACGGAAGCGAACAAACCAATAACAGGCAGTGCGATGGTTTGTAGTGTTAGCTCCGTAAACGTCGTTGATTTTGCGTGCCGCTTGTGCCGCGTTGCTGCCACGACGTTACTCATATTCCATAATTACTCGAATTTTTAACGTATCCATGATGACGAAAAAGATTGAAATGCAATGAAAATGTAACACTAATCAATAAACAAATGACTACTTTTGGAAAAATAATTCCATGTTTTTAATATAAAATTAATTTAAAATTAGAATTCTTAGCCAAACAAAAATTATTTTGATTTGAAATGGCCAGTACTGCAGAACGGCATTTTCGTAGGTATATTATTTAGGTCTGATTTGTGATTAGAGCAATATTCCTTGAATCTTTTTAGGTCATCTTGCATCAATCGACAATCCTCACTTGAAGATATACGTTTTATTATTTTAGTGCAACGGGCATGATGAAAACAAGCTGACACGTCGTTAAAAATATGGCGAATAGAAGCGGCCCGAGCAAAGAGCCTTGAGGAACTCCGGAGGGGATTGACATCCAGGATGTTCAATGCTACTGCTTGAGAACGATTATTTATGTATCAGGAGAACCACTGAAATAGGTTTCCATGTATTCCTGCCAGTTGGAGCTTCTCAATCAAAATGCAATTATCTATACGATAAAAAGCTTTTCTGAAGTCTGTATAAATAATGTCACCCTGGATGCCTTAGTCCATGGATGAGGTGACATAGTCGTAGGTGAGGAGAAGATTTGACGTAGCGAATGACCCTTTAAGAAACCATGCTACTCTGGATTGAACCAAGACTTGCAAGTGCACCATGTACCTGACGATACATCATGCTTTCAAATTTTTTTTGCAAAAATACAAAGTTTCGAAATGGGCCTGTAATTTGTAATATTCGTTTTATCGCCAGTCTTGTAGACTGGGGTTGTAAAAGCCGCCTCCCAGGTATTTGGTACATAGCTTTCGTCTAATGAACGCCTAAAAAGTGTACTTAACGGAGTGACGAGGCTTTTGGCACATTTTTGAATAATTATTATCATCGGGCCCAGCGCCTTTATTTAAGTTAACATTTTCGAGAAGTTTATGGGGCTCATCAGAATATAGTATTGTAAGAAATAAAGAAGAGTCCTTGAAAGAGGACTATAAAATGATGGACACGCCCTTGGCTCGTTCATTTGCTCGTCAGCTGTCACTCGGTGCGGAATTAGTCATAGGCGTTACGGTGTTGTGATTTAGTAATTAGGTTTCGTTTTTACATTATAATTTTCTTGTAAGTTCATAAGTTCTTAAGTTTAGGGTGCGCAAAACTCATGTAAGTTGTTTGATTTAATGATATATAAGATTGGTTGTGTTATTTTTAAATAATTAATAAAGATAGTTGTGTAATTTGTAGTTGTGTTTGTAATTTCTTGTTTTTTTATGTCTTTATCTCGTTACTAATTCTCAAAATCAGAAGTGGAATAGAGAACTAAGCTCACATTGTTTCTCAATTAATTACCAATCTTATTTATCAACTATTTTAACGTATTTGCACTTTGGTTTTTGTATTGTGAATTTGCGGGTAGTCTGAAATATTGTAAGCAATATGCCGCGCAGTTACTATAAATCTCGCCGTCGGTCTCGTAGCGGTTCTCGAAGTAGAAGTCGTTCTAAATCTCGTAGTATACGGTCGCGTTCCCGTCAGCGTGACGATTACTTAAGTAGGTCACGGTATGAATCACAACGCCGTCGTCGCTCGCGCTCGCATCGACACCGGTCTCGTAGTTATCAAGTGCGCGTGCACTCGCCCGTGCGAACACAAAACAATACGGCGTCGGCGTCGACTAGTGAGGGAAGTTTGCAAATCACGTTAAATACGATTTTACAAAGATTAGATGCTATAGAAAGTAACGAATCGCACACATCAGTCACGCCGGCACTGGATAATATTAATAAGGGTGTGGCGGTCGAACATACTAGTGATTTTTTAGTTTCAAATTGCGATTTTAATCAACATAACGTTTCTAGTGATAATAATTGTGTTGATAATAATTTATCACCCGCGAGAGCTCATAGTAGTACTTCGCATCGAGTGAACGTAGGTACGGAGCAACGCATGTCGTGTGCAACGGAATTATTAGAAGTTCTTAAAACATTGCAGCCGTATAGATCCGGCAAATATTTTATTTCAAGTTTTGATCCCGCGATAAATAACCTTGATGCCTGGTTTGAGGAGGTAGATAGGGCTCGCACTACTAATGGGTGGTCTGACTGTGAATGCCTGTCACGAGTGGCACCTTGCCTAAAGGGCGACGCGCGCGTTTGGCTATCGGAATGGGTTACGAACGACCGGACATGGTCAAATTTTAAACAGGAGTTTAAACCCCTTTGTCCTCAACGGTTAGATTTTGCTAATATGCTTTATGACATTATGAACGCTACTAGTGATAAATATGCTACGTATGCCGATTATGCTAGGCGATCTTTATTACGTTTGCGGGTAATTGAAGGACTAAGCGATGAGCTACGTACTTTAATAGTTATACGTGGAATAGATAATCCGCAGATCCGTGCTGCTGCCGCCAACGCGAAACTTACTGCGGATAGTTTAGTTTCATTTTTATCAATTTATGTTAAGGCAGTTAAAGGTAAACAGGAATCACGGATTAGTAACCAACCTATTAGGCGTCCCTTTCAAAGCTTTCCAAAAAGGTTAGATTTAAAATGTTTTTCGTGTGGGATAAGGGGACATCTTGGACGTGATTGTAAACGGTCAAAATTAGGTGCTAGACAGGATCAACTTACAAATCAGCCTCGCCCTCTCTGTTCATTCTGTAAGAAACCAGGCCATCTAGAAAGTAATTGTTTCGTTAAAAACAGAACAGACAATAACGTACGTAATGAAAGAAATATAAATTTATGCAAGGACTATCGTGATTCTTTTTCGAAAGACATAATTACTGCGGTTATTGAGGGTGTACCAATGGATGTACTCATAGATAGTGGTGCTCTTAATATTTCTTTAATATCATCCGATGTTTTACGATATCTTTCTTGTCAACCAAAAAGAACTTATTGTGTTTTGAAAGGAATTGGTAGCCAAGAAATCGTAGCAACTTCATTCGTGACAGTTACGCTTGAGCTTGATGAGATTTCACTAGAAGCGGATTTTGTAGTAGTACCATCGTATTGTATGAATACATCCATAATTATTGGAACAGATATTCTAAATCGTGATGGGGTGGTTTACATACGTACTAGAGATAGGCAATATCTTTCACGCTCGCAGCCAAACAGTATTAATCAGGTGTGCTGTGCTCAGCCATTGTCCTTAGATACGCCACTCTCTGGTAACGATTATAACTGTTTGATAGAGGTGATAAACAAATATTCAGATTTTTTCATTTCGGGTACAGCATCTACCACTGTTAATACTGGTGAGATGAATATTAAATTGACTAGCTCTGAACCGGTTGTTTATCGCCCCTACAAACTCTCTCATCAAGAGAAATTAAAAGTCAGGGAAATAATTAAAGATCTATTAGATAAGGGCATTATTAGGGAATCTCAGTCAGAATATGCAAGTCCCATAATCCTAGTAAAAAAGAAAGATGGTTCCGATCGAATGTGTGTGGACTTTCGCGCCCTTAATAGGATAACTATTAAAGATAGATACCCTCTTCCCCTAATAGATGACCAAATAGACAGACTGGGTGGCTACAAATATTTCACTAGTCTAGACATGGCTACAGGTTTCTATCAAATTAAAATTGATAGAAACTGTTCGCATTACACTGGATTCGTCACGCCGGAGGGTCATTACGAATTCCTTAAAATGCCCTTCGGCCTAACTAATTCGCCAATAGTTTACCAGCGAATAATCAATAAAACTCTGAGGAGTCTCCTTGATGCGGGGCGGGTGCTTGTCTACATAGATGACGTGCTCCTTATGAGCTCCACTATACTCGAAGGGATAACCCTGCTTCACGAAGTTTTGCACATTTTAACCACAGCTGGTTTCTCAATTAACTTAAAAAAATGTTCGTTCCTTAAAACCGAAATTGAGTACTTAGGACGAGTAATAAGCAAGAGTCAGGTAAGACCGAGCCCCCGTAAAGTTGAAGCACTTAAAGTATCCCCTGTTCCGCAGAACGTTAAACAAGTCAGACAATTCTTAGGTCTTGCCGGGTATTTCCGCAAATATATTAAAGATTACGCAACCAAAACGGCATGTTTGTCACGACTAACAAAAAAAGGTATAACTTTTAATTGGGGTTTAGAACAAGAAAATATGCGCAAGGAAATTATTAAGGCGTTAACTAGCAAACCAGTTCTGACTATTTTTGACCGTAATTACCAAACAGAAGTACATACAGATGCAAGTAGTGCTGGGTACGGTGGTATTTTATTACAAATTCATCCAGATGGCAGTAGACATGTAGTCGAATATTTTAGCAAGGTCACACAAAACGCCGAAGTTAGATACCATTCTTACGAACTGGAAACCTTAGCAGTCGTCAAAACGTTACAGCATTTTCGGCATTATCTGATCGGTCTCCAATTTAAAGTAGTGACCGACTGCAACGCTTTGAAGTCAACAGAACGAAAAAAAGATTTATTGCCGCGCGTGGCTCGTTGGTGGCTATACTTGCAGGACTTTCAGTTTTCCATTGAGTACAGGCAAGGAAGCAGGATGCCACATGTAGACTATTTAAGCCGCAACCCAGTACACGTCAACCAGATTTCCCGACCACGAAACTGGGCACAAATTGCTCAGTCCGCTGATAATGAGACTCAGGATCTCATGATTCAACTGCAGGAAGGTAAGCTAGATGCAGATCGGTACGTGATACGTAATGGTCTACTTTGCTACAAATATTGTCCCACGGGTGAGGAATCAAGATTCTTATGTTATATCCCCAAAGGTCATCGGCTGAGTCTACTAAGACTTTTTCATGACGAGCACCAGCATATAAGTGCTGAAAAAACCCTCGATCTTATACACAAACACTTCAGGTTCCCAGGTATGAGACAGTTTGTGATTAAATATATAGCTCACTGTCTGGTGTGTGTCTCGAAAAAACGGGTACCACGGCAGCCCCTACAAAGCATCACTTCATGGCAGAAGCCGTCGCTCCCTTTCGACACCATCCACATCGATGCGCTTGGCCCTTTACCACCTTCAGAGGGATACAAATTTGTACTTGTCCTTGTAGACGCTTTCACAAAATTTTGTCTACTCTATCCTATGCGACGACAAGATTCAACGGAACTTAAAAATTGTTTAGCCAATGCCGTTTCACTTTTTGGTTCTCCCAATATGTTGGTCACGGATAGAGGTCGTATGTTTGAGTCCAGAGATTTTGTAGGATGGGTTCGTGAACTGGGATCAGAAATACACTATGTCACGCCCGAGATGCACCATGCGAATGGGCAGGTTGAGAGGTATGTACGAACACTTCTTAATATGCTAAGAATTGAAGCAAGCCTGCACTCAGAATGGTCAAAGACTCTTTGGAGACTGCAGTTGATACTGAACGTGACGCGCCAGAAGAGTACACAAACATCGCCACTGAACCTATTGGTAGGAGTGGAAGGTACAACACCTCTAATTCGTTCTGTTATCCGAGATCTAGCAATCGATAACACCAGACCGAACAGGGAAGCCTGGCGGGAGTTATGTAGGACAAGAGCTTCTGATTTATTGGAAGAAAATCGTAAAAAACAGGATGGGCTTGTCAATTGTAGTAGACAGTGCCCTAAGAAATACAAGTTGAACGATCTTGCCTTCGTGATTAAATATTCTCAGTCCGCAGGTAAACTAGACCCTGGAATGAGAGGCCCATATAAAGTCACCAAGGTGTTACCTGGAGGTCGTTATGAGCTAAAACTGTTGGCTGGTGGCTACGGAAAGACGACACAAGCTGCTGCACAGTACATGGTGCCGTGGAAAGGCGAGTGGTGTCCAGAGACGTGTTTGTCGTACTTTGATGGTAAGTAAATTGCTGGATAGTATTCAGCTTCATAGCGTGTGTCGCTAGAATCCGATATAGCGTGTGTCGCACCACTAACGTATGACGATAGTTGGTTCGGATGGCGTTTGTCGCTAAAACCCGTAATAGCGTGTGTCGCACTACTAACGTGTGTCGATAGTAGTTCGGATGGCGTTTGTCGCTAAAACCCGTAATAGCGTGTGTCGCACTACTAACGTGTGTCGATAGTAGTTCGGATGGCGTTTGTCGCTTAAACACGAAACAGCGTGTGTCGCGCCACCAGCGTTAGTCGCAAGTAGTATGGATTAGTTTTAATGTTTCTTTAGTACATATGTTGCGCCTGTTATGTCACTAAAAAGGCGTGTGTCACCAGTAAATTTTTATTAAATTTTTGAGAAACTGTATACCTATCAGTTACAGTTTTTAAGCTCATATAACTCAATGGATGTTGTGTTATTTTTCAGACAATGAGGACGATAACTTGGCTGTAGATCGATCAACCCCTACGGCCGGTCCCAGTCAAGCGCTCCCAATGCCGTTGCTTGACTCCGCCGACACCAATGTTACTGAAGCTTTTGACCCGGATTCCCATGGATGCCAACCAGCTGTCGTCGAGGACGACTCCCTGTCAGGAGAGGCCGTGTAAGAAATAAAGAAGAGTCCTTGAAAGAGGACTATAAAATGATGGACACGCCCTTGGCTCGTTCATTTGCTCGTCAGCTGTCACTCGGTGCGGAATTAGTCATAGGCGTTACGGTGTTGTGATTTAGTAATTAGGTTTCGTTTTTACATTATAATTTTCTTGTAAGTTCATAAGTTCTTAAGTTTAGGGTGCGCAAAACTCATGTAAGTTGTTTGATTTAATGATATATAAGATTGGTTGTGTTATTTTTAAATAATTAATAAAGATAGTTGTGTAATTTGTAGTTGTGTTTGTAATTTCTTGTTTTTTTATGTCTTTATCTCGTTACTAATTCTCAAAAGTATAGTAATATCTTCTATATTAAAACTATTTATTTCTTTCGTCCTGCAGCATGTGAAACTAGTATTAGGGATAGGATCAAGGAAGTTGGCCTGGAAATAAGTAGCAAAGATCACAAATCTTATTACCAGTGCAAGCAGTTTCATTGTCGAGAGGAATAGTAATAAATTCATGGAAGAAGGGATAGTGGAGGTTTTATTATTACCCTTAATAAACGACCAAAAAGCTCTAGGGTCATTCGTAATGGAGTCTTGCGTTTTGTTAATATATGACTCGTAACAAAGTTTTTCAAAACACTTTGCCCTCTTTCTGAGAAATGAGAACGTCGAGTAATCATTCTGGTTCCAATAAAGCTTAAATTTTCAGAAAATTTTGTGTTTTTCTTTTAAGACCTTTATAAGAGATGTACTGTACCATGGAGGGTAAGAATTAGGCTGGATTAGCTTGTAAGGTACGTAGGAATTACGAAGATCGTGTAATGCGTCATAAAAGAATTTTACAGCTTCATTCAATTACTTATTATGTAGATTTTCGGTCCAATTAATTTATTTAAGAGATGTACAAATCGAGCTATAGTCACCAGAGTCATAAAAATATTTTATTCTATTTTTACTTTTTAAGGCGCTATTAAGGTAGTGTTATAAAGTTATGCAAAGCGATTTATGGTTGGGAATGTCATCAGGCACTAAGGGGTCGTCGCAAGTCCACAATTAGACAAAACCAGATCTAGAAACCTAATGTTATCATTCCGAACCTGACTACGCTGGATGAGGTCACATTGAGCCATGTGATGTGATTGTCCATAAAATTTATTTGTGCCCCACTGAGTAGTAGTCCATTGAATGTAAAATAATTTCCTTTCCCAGTCAATATTAGGTAAGATAAAATCCCCCATAATAATAAATTTAATATCCGGACAAGAGTTGATTATATCAAACAGGATGTGTGTAAAGTTTTCTAATCGGACGGAGAAAGTGTTGCTCATGTTCTGATTACAGAGGTAAATTGTACAGAGATGAATTCTAGTAGAGAATTTACAGATTGTGTTAGGCATAATAGTCACCCATAGGTCCTCTGTAGTGGAAGACCACTCTGGACGCCCGGCCACCGCGAAGTCACAGTTGTATACTACTACACATGCGTATTCTATAGGAAAAGTTCCATATCAAATTATGAACAGCATAATTATAATGTTCGTGTATGATTTTGAAAAATATAGTCAACGCTACACAAGCACTGACTGATGCTTGACGTTTTTGTCAGCAAGCTACGGAGCGACGGTTATGTTGCTTATATAGTTTTGTACCTGTCAGATGAAATATTACACGAAATTTTAAATATACCATTACTTAATAGCTTCGGACATCGTGTTAGAGGCTTTCACGAAATGAGTTTGAATAATAGAATTATTAATTTTATGTGTTTTTGATTAGTCTTAAAGAAGACCAATTAATGTGTTTAAATGTTCTCTAAATTATTTTTATATTATTCACATATGAAAAAATATGCTATTGACACTTGTCGTTACACCTGCATCTAACTTTCATAAAAACTTATATTTCGTAGTTTGCAGTATGCAGCAGAGTAATGTTCAAAAATATCCGTGTCGGTGTAAAATATTAGAAGTACACTATATAAATGATATAACATCATAATGTGATGATGTATGGTGTATTGGTGTAATATTAGTGGTGATGATGATGATTAGTCCAATTGACATGGTGGCTTAAGCTTGTAGTTCTTTAACAAAGCCGCCGTTCTTTAAGTTCTTTAACAATCTACCAAACATGTATCTATAAGGAGCCAGGAGTTCTGTTCAGTACTTTTGGATCAAGGGTATACCTTGCAGCAAAATCTTACGTTTTGGTAGCATGTGCTTGGATTACTTCTTATATATATATATATATATATATATATATATATATATATATATATATATATATATATATATATATATATATATATATATATATATATATATATATATATATATATATATATATATATATATATATATATATATATATATATATATATATATATATATATATATATATATATATATATATATATATATATATAAGAATTTTAATTAAAATCTCTACTAATAGTTTTATTTTTAATAACGAAGTCATATTAAAGTTACAAAAACTCACTTGCTTTCAAACATACCTAATAATCTAGTAATCTAGTTTTAATTGACATTTAAAAGGAAATAATTTTCATTTTATTTAAAAAAAATAGAAAAAGGTTACACCCACATTTCTAAAATAAAAGACGGTTAAAAACTATGACCGTATCCGATTTTAGTATTTTATAAACTGAAAAAGGAAATATTTTATGAACAAAATATGGTTCTTAACCTGTAAGGTTTTGAATGTTTATTGTTTATTTACGATTTCATTATTATGTTAGGTTAGCCCAAATCTTTTTAAATGCCATGTTCAGTACCTACTGAAATTTGAATCGCTTTTGCGATATCTTCAGTTAATTTTGCCAAAATTTTATATATTATGCTTCCGTCAAATTAGTGACACGATTGCGTACAATCAATAATCAACAGATTTTATTTCATTTTATTGCAAAGGTGACTATAAATTAGTGTGAACTCGTATTTATTCTATATGTAAGTTACCTAACCAAGAGCATGTCAGGTAGTGTCTAAGGTGGGTTCCGTAACTATAAACGCGTAATAGGTTTTAAAAATTGGTTCAAAAGTTACTGTCCGATTTCGATCAAAATAATTTTCCTAAAGAGTATTTAGCACGGTCTTTTAGTATGGAAAATTGCAAGTTTCTAAGTTTCATAGTTGAGAAATGCCAACTGATAAGCCTCCTTAGTGGCCGATTACTCGAAAATGGTCGACTTTGTAAAAAAGCCATGTAATTAAACCTGTCATGTTTTTTTTAAATTCAGATTCAAATCATCATCAGTCATGTTATTTTAAAAGACCTTTTTAACGATATCCAACACGATGGGGTAGAATGAAAAAATATTTTCGTCCACTTCACATGCATGGAGAGCAACCCCTAAAATATAAAATTATTATTATTTTATAATGCTAAAACCGAGATCTATACACAATCTATAATTATAGCAAATGTCATCCATTTATGTTCACAATTACAGAAGCTAGAAGCGCGGACAAACAAAGAGACAGACGGAAGGACAGAGCGAAACTATAAGGGTTGCTTGTGTATAACGGCACCCTAAAAAGAGTGATGTTATGAAAAAAACAAACCCTCATTTACAATATTTGGCCACGCGGGCCACCTTTGTCTGGCGTTTAGCGAATAATCTCTCTTCGATATTTTTGTGGACTGTATTTCAGAAGGTATCTGGCGTCGCCAGGTGAATATGCAGTAATAATTAGATGAAAATGGAAAGGTAAGAAGGGATACGCTTACCGGGATTACCGCTTCAGCGAATAGCGTCCTGCGGCTGGAGTTTTTGTCACCTCCTTCTGTTCACAACACTTTAGTCTTCCCAGTATAACGTGCATGCGTTCCTATAGGAATATATCTCACTTTCGTGGGCGGGATTTAATAGCGGAAAAGTCTAATAACACTTGCGGTATCGGCCATCGCACACGCACTCTCCGCGAGCACTCGCAATATATATTGCAGTCGTGTATCTTCGTATTTCTTCGGCTTGCGTCGGAGAGGGAAGGGTGGAATACTGCTTATCGATATTATGAGATGCCCTATTCATAGTGGCGTTCGACGCTCATAGATGGCGCTACCATTTCCCCCCGGCCTTAAAGGGTTGCCGTTAAAAAATATATAAAAATAATAATAATTTAGCTATGTTAGGTGTATCCATTATCGCATAACCTATCCATAGATTAAGACAGCGGTATTATTAATTAACTAAAGCGAAGTAATAACAACTAATCTTATTATCTAGATGCCTAAACTAAAGGAAATCCAGCCTTAGCTAAACCTCACTGCGTTGGCAGTGGGCAGAGATGTACGACAGGCAATCGGCAGGATTTTCAGTACCTGCGACGTGATTAAAACAAGCGGGGGCGATGAATTCAATTATCTTAGTGACGCGGTTTGCGACAAAGGTATGCCAGCGGTGCGGAGAGGAACGAATCGAAGAGAGGGCCACCTTGCAGTCCGTAAACGCGTATATTCCCTTAACGGGATAGTGAGACGAAAATGTGTCTTGAACTCTGCGAAGTAGTTGAGACAACAGAAGGGCTGCGCATAATTCCAGCCTCGCAACCGAAATAGATTTAACCGGCCAGACTCTAGACTTAGCAAAAACCATGTGAACAGCGTAGTTAGAACCAATATAGACCTGTACATACACGACTCCTCCATAAGCGCGTTCACTGGCATCAGCGAAACCTATTAAGTTGACAGTGCAACCATCGATCAATCCTAGATGACGCGGTATATAATTTGGTTGAATAGGGGAAGCTCAACGCATAACTGCTTCCAAGCTGCGACTATGTGATCGGGTGGTGCGTCATCCCACTCGCACTTAGACAGCCAAAACTCTTTTATTAAGAGTTTGGCGTACAAAATGGTGGGAGCCACGAAACCCATTATGTACCATAGTCGAGCCACTGTGGACAAGATAGTGTGTTTAGTGCATTTACCATCAGGTGTCACGACGTCGAACCGAAAACTATCACAGCGTAAGCCAAGAACCTTATGCGGTAAAGACTTCTCAAACTCAATGTCTGTAGAAGCCTTTTGCGACTCAGATATTCGTGCTAGAACGTCTTGAGAGTTACTTGTCCATTTGACAAGGTCAAATTGGCCTCGCTTGAAAAGCTGAATAAGGTCTTCACAAAGCGAAACTGCGAGCGGAACGTTCATGACGCTACAAACAATGTCATCCATGAATAGAGCGGAAGGAGGAGCGGTAACGGAAACGAGAGCGGTAGCGATAGCGAGCGGCTGAGCGGTAGCGGTAGCGGGTGCGGTAGTGAGAGCGGGAGCGAGCGAGAGCTCGCGCGGTAGTGGTAGCGGGCGCTGTAGTGGGCGCGGAGCGATAGCGGGCGCGGTAGCGAAAGCGGGAGCGCGCCCGTTAGCGGTAGCGGGCGCGGTAGTTTTAGCGGGAGCGGGAGCGCGCACGGTAGCGGCAGCGGGTGCGGTAGTGCGCGGGGTAGCGGTAGCGGGAAAAATAACGGAAGCGGCAGCGGGAAAGTTCTCTTCCTCGTCAGCGATAAATTGCCGGACAACTCGTAACGCGTGATAAGGACTGGAGCGGAGTCCAAAGCAAACTCGATTGAACTGATACACGGTTAAAGGCTCACCGTTATTAAAGCGATAAAGAATCCGTTGAAATCTTCGGTCAGATTCGCGAACACCAATATAAAGAACATTTGGCGGCAATCAGCTGACAGAGCAATTTTAAATAGACGATAATTTATAATGATGTTAAATACATTAACCTGTAGATTCGGGCCGATATGTAAAATATCATTGATAGACTGAGCCGATGTAGTCCAACAACTAGCATCTAAAACTACGCGTAGTTTAGTGGAGGTCTTATCTTTGCGAAATACGCCATGATGCGGAATATAATATGAAGGAACCGAATTATTATCCTCCTTAATTTCAACCGTGCTCAACAAACCTTTATTTATACAATCGCGCATGACGCAAACGTCATTATAAGCGGCGCGCATATTTAGTGATGTATCGAGTTTACGTTCCAAATAGTCCAGTAGGAATCGGCTCATGAGTACCGAAAACTATTCCACCTCAATTTTTTTATGCGATCCTCTTCAAATTGCCCTACTGATGATATAAATGCATGTTGCCATGGGGAAACCCGGTGCCATATTGTTTAAGCCGAAATTGTTTAAACAATTGCAAGGAATTGTTATTTTTCAACCGGACATTTTTTTTTATATTTTTTATCGAAATACCAATAAAAAAGGGTCCTATGACTTTTCACGATAAAGTTAATAATAGGTCTTTACCTATGAAATTGCCGTTCTGCAGTATTGGCAATTTCAAATCAAAATAATTTTTGCTTGGCTAATAATTCTAATTTCAAATTAATTTTATTTTAAAAACATGAAATTCTTTTTCAAAAAGTAGTCATTTGTTTATTGATTAGTGTTACATTTTCATTGCATTTCAATCTTTTTCGTCATCATGGATTCGTTCAAAATTCGAGTAATTATGGAATATGAGTACCGTCGTGGCAGCAACGCGGCACAAGCGGCACGCAACATCAACGACGTTTACGGAGCTAACACTACAAACCAACGCACCACCTGTTATTGGTTTGCTCGCTTCCGTTCTGGAAATTTCGACCTGAAAAATGAACCTCGCGGTCGTCCGAAGATTTGGTCGACAATGACGAATTAAAGGCGATTGTGGAAGCTGATGATACACAATCTACAGCTGAATTTGCAGCAGCTTTTGACGTTAGCGTCAAAACAATATTGACTTGCTTGACAAATGGGTGCCCTACGAACTCAATGATCGCCAGCGCGAAGTACGCGTCGAGACGTGCCTTGCACTGCTCAACAGAGACACAAATGAAGGAATTTTGAACCGCATTGTTACCTGCGATGAAAATTGGATACTGTTTGATAACCGCAAGCGCTCAGTAAGTTGGTTGGATCCTGGTTCAGCACCTAAACAAAGCCCTAAACGAAAACTCACCCCTAGAAAAGTGATGGTCACTGTTTGGTGGTCTAGCGCCGGTGTGATTCATCACAGCTTCTAACGGGGATAAGCATTACTGCAGATGTGTACTGTGAAGAACTGAACACAATGATGGAGAAGCTGGCACATCTCCAACCAGCATTGGTCAATGGCTCGTCTCCGCTGCTCCTGCACGACAACGCTCGACCTCATACTGCACAGCAGACGGTCTCCAAGTTGCAAGAACTGGGGTTGGAAGCTCTCCGTCATCCGCCCTACTCACCAGACCTTGCGCCTACAGACTACTACTTTTTCTAGAATTTGGATAACTTCTTGGCGAGAAAAAAATTCAATACCCGAGAGGCAGTACAAAATGCCTTTTAAGAATTTGTTGCCTCCCGTCCAGCTGATTTCTTTAAAAAGGGCATCAATAAACTGCCACTGCGTTGGCAAAGGTGCATTGATTGCATGGGTGATTACTTCGATTAATACAAATAAATAATACATAAAAAAAATTCGTTTAAATTTTTTCATACAAAACGGCAATTTCGTAGGTAATAATCAATGCACCTTTGCCAACGCAGTGGCAGTTTATTGATGCCCTTCTTAAAGAAATCAGCTGGACGGGCGGCAACAAATTCTTCAAAGGCATTTTGTACTGCCTCTCGGGTATTTAATTTTTTTCCCACCAAGAAGTTATCCAAATTCTGGAAAAAGGAGTAGTCTGTAGGCGCAAGGTCTGGTGAGTAGGGCGGATGACGGAGAGCTTCCAACCCCAGTTCTTGCAACTTGGAGACCGTCTGCTGTGCAGTATGAGGTCGAGCGTTGTCGTGCAGGAGCAGCGGAGACGAGCCATTGACCAATGCTGGTTGGAGATGTGCCAGCTTCTCCATCATTGTGTTAAGTTGACGGTGCGCGCGCGCGGTGCAATACGGACGTGTCAGTATATTTTTATGCTCATTTAAAACTAAAATTTAATATCACCTCAAACAAATTTCGAACGTAAAACACAGTAAATAATTCTCAAACTTAAACGGCTAGTGTACGCGCTCTTTGGACATTTTGCATCCACATACTCCAGGTGTAACAGGTTTTACAAATACAAGAAAGAGAAGGCGAGTGACGTTCCTGCTTTGTCTCACAAAACGTGAGTAAATACAACACAGAACTATGAGTGTACTACGCTCACCTACTGGATGTGGCTCGTTAACAAACTTGTCAACTACAAGTTCACCTGCAGATTTTTCTGATGAACGTAATGTTGCCATGAGAAATAAACGGAAGCGATCTGACGAAACAAGCAATGAAATTACAGAAATACGCAAAGAAATGTCTGAAATGTTAACTTTAATGAAATCACTGGATTCCAACCAAAAAGAATTTATGGATAGAATAACAGCTGATGTTACTTGTATCATAGAACAAATAAGTGATATCAGATCCACTATTTCGGTCATAACAACAGAACAGGTTACAATGAAGTCTGAAATAAAAGCGCTGCAAAATAAAGAAATTGATCTGCAAAAATCAGTGGATGATATTCAAATACGAATTGAGAATATGTCCCCAGCGAGTTCACAACCACTTAATGATATTAAAATTTCCGAAGATATCATCACTGAAGTAAAACAACGTGAGATGAGAAGCAAAAATATTGTTATAGTTGGCATACCTGAATCCGTCACAATAAACAAAGAGGAAAGAAATATCGCAGATCAACGAGAAGTAATTAAAATAATAAAACCAATATATAATGACTTTCCGGAACCTATACATATAATAAGATTAGGAAAATTTAACAAAATCAAAAGTAGACCCATAAAAGTTTGCTTTAATTCTACAGAAACAGCTAAGAAAATACTACGAAATAAAGAACAAGTTCCTGATGCAAACATCAAAATCTACTCAGACCAGACTAAACAACAACAAAAATACCTACAAGAACAGGTGTCTGAGCTTAAACACCAAATTGAAAATGGTAACACAAATTTAAAAATTAAGTACATAAATGGCACACTGACAATAATTGAAGATAATAAGATATCAAAAAACTAAATATGATTACTGATTCTAAAAACAAAACCCAAGAATCTATAAGTTATGAAATTTGTGATAGTTATAATAAAGTTTCGAGCAGTAAGAATTCTATTCGCTTTATTTATGCAAACGTATGTAGTATCGTGACACCCCGAAAACTAGACGAAGTTAAATGCATAGTTAAGTCATTCCAAAATCCTATACACTTTCTTATTCTTACTGAAACTTGGATAAAAAATGAAGATCAGGCTAAAAGAATTCAAATAGATGGCTACAAACATTATTACAGTTATAGATGTAATAATAGGGGAGGAAGAGTTTCCGTATTCGCACTAGCAAGCTTGGAACATTACGAAATTGAGGAACGTAGCTCAGACGGTAATCACTTTGTTTGGATTCATGCAAAAAACTATGCTCTTGATATTGTTGCCGTATACAGAAAACCAGGTCTCACCAACATTAAGGATTTCTTGGATTGTTACAGTCATTTTTTGCAGAAGTCTCAAAGGACGGTAATACTAGGTGATTTTAACCTCAACCTGTTGAGTAACGACTCTGCAATCTCAGAGTACAAAAATATTTTAAATGAAAACTCTTGCAGAATTATGAACAAAATTGATGTGGAATATTGCACTCGAGAAACTATTTCTTCAAAATCAATAATTGACCATGTGAGCTGTAGTCTTACAGACAATAACTTTCACTTAGCTCTAATAGAAACTGCTCTATCCGACCATAAACAAATATATTTTGAAATTAAGAAACACGAAAATAAACAAATTAAAAAAATAAAGTACGAATCTATTAACTATGGACAACTCAGCAAATTAATGACAGAAGGTATTTGTAATGAGAACTGTAATTATGAATTACTAGAACAAAGATTATTATCATGCATTAATAAAAGTAAGGAAATTAAATTTAAAATTCAAAATTGACCTCGCCAAGACTGGATAAACAAAAATATTATTGAAGAAATAAACAAAAGAAATATGCTTTGGAAAGAACACAAATCTGACCCTTATGATTTGGTAAGAAGGGAAAACTTTATTAAGAAACGTAACGAAGTGTCCAGCAAAATTCAAAAAGAGAAGTCACAATATTATCTTAAGGAATTTAGCCAATGCACTAACAAACCCAAAAAGATGTGGAGTCTTATAAACAGTATATCACAAAACAAAATCAAGGACAATTCCAGGCCACCTAAACTTTTGACGTCACAGGGGTTCATCACAAACGTAGATGACATCACTAATTATTTCAATGAATATTTTTCTACTATTGGTTCAAACTTATCTAATCAAATTCCAAAAAAATACCACAATAATACAACTTATAACAGTTTATCAAGAATGGGTATGTTCAATGACAATAATGACACAATAACACAATTTGCACATACTAACCCACAGGAAATTGCTAAAATTATCCAAAATTTAAACAGTAATACCAGCACAGGAATAGATGGCATTAACACAAAATCCCTTAAATGCGTCTCCCATTTGATACTTGGGGAACTATCAAACTGCATTAATACGTGCCTTGATCAGGGAATATTTCCCGACAGCCTTAAATTAGCCAAAGTCACACCAATCTATAAGTCCGGATGCAAGAATGACCCCAGCAACTACCGTCCCATATCAGTTCTCCCAGTTACGTCATAAGTTTTTGAAAAAATTTTATATAACCGTCTTGAGGATTTCTTAAATAAACGTAATTTCTTTTATATTAAACAATACGGTTTTAGAGCAAAGTCAAACACATTATCAGCAACCATAGATCTAATTACAAAAATAAAAACAAATATTGATAATAAACAAATTGCGCTAGGGATTTTTATAGATTTAAAGAAAGCATTTGACACAATTAGCCACACAAAACTGTTAAAAAAGTTGAGAGACATTGGTATAGACGGAGTTGCACACGATATACTTAAATCATATCTATCTAATCGTCGACAGGCTGTAAGAATCGGAGAAAGCACAAGTAAAACTAGTGTTATTACCTACGGAATACCACAAGGCTCAATTATTGGCCCACTATTATTCCTAATATATATTAATAATATACAGGACTTACAACTAAAGGGTGACGTAAACTTATACGCAGATGATACATCGATATTTTACTTTGGCCACCAAGTTAATGCAGTGATAGCGCAGGCCCAGTGTGACTTGGATAGTTTAAATGAGTGGTTTCTTAATAATTTACTTACTATTAACGTTTCTAAAACAAATTATATTATTTTCGTACCTAAAAACAAAAAGTTAGCTAACTACCCTCCCTTAATTATAAATAATAAAACAATTAACTGAGTAAATCAAGAAAAATATTTAGGCCTAATTATAGACAGTCACCTAACATGGAAACCGCATATTCAAAAACTCAAAACTAAAATCAGTTCCTTATCTGGAATGCTAAGAGGGGTTGTACACTGTATACCGAGCCGACTGCGTCACACAATTTATAACACATTAATAAAACCGCATATAGATTACTTAATAGAAGTGTGGGGTACAGCAGCCTCAAGCAATCTGTCATCTCTACAGACAGCACAAAATATACTAATAAAAAAACTATTCAATTACGACTTTTTAACATCAACGCAAAAAATTTATAAAGAAACAAAAATGATGACCATTATACAAACATACAAATATAAAAATTGCATACTTATACGTAAAATTCTATCAGTGACATACATACACAAATTAAATTTACAAATAAAAGCAGTATACATAAGATCGGACTAAGGAGCAAAAATGACATATTTCTACCCAAATCACGTACAAATTACGGAAAGAGCTGCATAATGCACGAAGGTGCTAAAATCTACAATCAGTTACCCAAAGACATAAAAGAAACAAAAAATATGTCATCTTTTAAAAATAAGTTGAAACATCACATTATAACTAACTCGCACATTAAAACACTTTAATAAATATAGAAAATCCTATTACATTTAGGTAATTAAGGCTAGCGTCGCACTCTGTAATTCCGCCAGTGTACATCGAGTAGGATACTTATGACTCATGAGCGAATTAGTCGCTTACCATCAGGTGGTCTATTTGCTCGTTTATCTACTATTTCATAAAAAAAATGCAATAGTCTAAACGTCTTTTGTAATAAAATGTAATATTGAAAATATTTAATATATAAGTAATAATTTTAAGAATATAAAATATAAAGATTAAGAAAATACCAACCATACATACCATACACTAATAAATACAAATAATAAATATTAACTTGTTAGAATAACTCATCATTTTAATCTACAATATAGGTACTAAATATCTAACAAAGTACACAATTATAAAACATTATTGTCATTGTACATACTTTAAGTTAAAATTTAATGTCGCTTCCAGGTACGCTCGATCTATGTCTTACCGATAAGCGCAACTAGTTTGAACCCAATGCTTTGCAATTATTTTTCATTTTACCCTCAAAATAAAATGTACATCTATTGCCAAGCAAAAATAATTAGTATTGAAGAGTGATATTTATTTTGAGCTATTGTGAATTTAATTGTTTTAAAAATACTAAATAATAACTGTTGTGTGTCGCCGCGCCGCTGTCAAATAAGTTTTAAAAATGTATTCTCCCTCAATGTAAGTGAATTGTATTCTTTTTTGAGGAAATAAATGATCTTAAACCGTAAGTTCTTCACAGTACACATCTGCATTAATGCTCACCCCGTTTGGTAAGAAGCTGTGATGATCACACCGGCGCTAGATCACTAAACAGTGACCATCACTTTTCTAGGGGTAAGTTTTCGTTTAGGGCATTGTTTAGGTGCTGAACCACGATCCAACCAACTTTTTTGAGCGCTTGCGGTTATCAAAAAGAATCCATTTTTCATCGCAGGTAACAATGCGGTTCTAAAATATTTTTTTTGTGTGTCTGTTGAGCAGTGCAAGGCACGTTTCGTCGCGTACTTCGCGCTGGCGATCATTGAGTTCGTGGGGCACCCATTTGTTAAGCTTTTTTACCTTGCCAATTTGATTTGTTTTGACGCTAACGTCAAAAGCTGCTGCAAATTCAGCCGTAGAATGTGTATCATTAGCTTCCACAATCGCCTTTAATTCGTCATTGCAAACCAATATATATTATATATATTGAAATTGGCGTACTACAGTACTGGCCATTTCAAATCAAAATAATTTTTGTTTGGCTAAGAATTCTGCTCTGTATATATATATATATATATAAACGCTATAAAAGTATTCATCTTTTTGATCTTTTTATATATATATATATATAAATATCAAAAAGATGAATTATACTTTTTGTATGTAATCTTAATATACCTTTCCTTATATAGAGAGAGAGAGAGAATATATTCTCTCACTATATTATAATATAGTGCATTTTCATTGCGGTAACTGCGACGTAACGTGGCAGTGTGATAGCATTTGCGAAACAGTTAGCCTAGAACGGAGTCTCCTACATAATTTCACGCGCGCCTGATATTCGGACGCTACAGAGCGTTTAAATATGAAAATGTGGACGTTACATTTCTATTCTCAAATATTTTACCGTGTTACACGAAATAATGAAATTTAAAGCTATTTTATTACTCAATTATTTCCCTTTTCTGTAGGAAATTGTGATAGACGCATACATTTTCTAAAATTCTAGATTGGAACTAACCTAAGAGAAACAGTTTTCTGCCACGCACAGTAAATCTCTGGAATTCGCTGCCATCAGCGGTCTTCCCCAACAACTGCGACATAGGGTTATTCAAGAAAAGAGCATATTCTTACCTGAAGGGTAGGCAACGCATTGGCGTCGCTGGTGACCGTGGGCGGCGGTGAATCACTTACCATCAGGTGACCCGTCTTGCTCGTTTGCCTCTTAGCTGTTATAAAAAAAAAACTATTCGATGGCTTCGCTTAAAAATGTATTAGATGCAGTCACCAGCTTTACAACAGTCTTTTTTTTTAATGGCAGCCCATGAATAACAATTAAGGTAGTGTCTTAGTAGACGATTTTCTGAAGCTACGACGCTAGGTAATGTACAGATTGCACAAATACATTTTCGCTTGCAATCTCTTTTTTCGGTCAAGCCGTTCGCATCAAAGCTACAAAAGCGTTCCTAAAACGCGTCCCTGGGTGACGCCCCGAATAATAGGCGAATTCGTTTCGTTGTTCCTTTCACAGATATATATTTAAGGAGATGCCCATAGTATTTGGTGAATTGTAACCAGAATTTTTTCAGTTCTCAGTTCCCCAACTCGGAAACAAAAGACGCACTTACCTAGTATTTATATTAGTTGTAATAAAAGGTTTGTTCTTCATATCAATAAATAGGTACATCTTTTATTCAGAAGAATATATTAAGTACCTTAATGAAGACGAAACAAAAAGATCGTATGAACATCTACACTACTTTTGAAATAGGAAACCCGTGGAAATGTACTCTTACTTGGAACATTATACGTTGTAGAGGAAAAATTCAAATCAGTCTGCTTAAATATACGTCTGTGGCTTGAGCACATATTGATTGGTGCCGGTTCAAATCTACTGCGCTGATTAGAACTGGCCGTGCGATGCATTTATAATCCGGGCAGATGGAAATCGATATAATGAATCCGTTAGACTTGAAATTATTGAGTTTAGTAATAATTTACATGTACGTATAGATCATTCGGGATTGACTTATGTAGCCGCTATTTAATGATGAACTTTAGCTAGTACTTTAGTGGTAATTTAAACGCCATCTTGATACATGGCTTAAAAATCACAAGAACTCGTATTTGGCGGACGGCAACAGAAATATGCAGTAGGTGGTGGAGATGCGCATGACGTCGATGAAGAAGTCCGCGCCGAGCTCGTAGCTGCGGAACAGCCTGAAGCTGACCGCCAGCTGCGAAGTGTGGCTGATGATGATGATAACAATGCATTAAAACATAGGAAATATTCAGAAGAACTTGTATTTGGCGGACTGCAGCAGGAATATGGAGTAGGTGATGGAGACGCGCATAACATTGATGACGAAGTCAGTGCCGAGGTTGTAGCTGTGAAACAGCCTGAAGCTGACTGCCTGCTGCGAAATATGTTCCGAGAAGTGACGCAGCGCGCGCTTCTCCTTGCTCTTGATGTCTGAAATGGATTGAAACATCACAATATGGAAAAGATAGACAACCTACTGATTGTTGTTTAAAATTTGATAGGTTAGGTTAGATGGTCGTTCAAAAATTCTTAGGTCAACGTTTCCCTTACTACCTAAAAATGCCACACTTTTACTTCATAAAATATGATGCAACAAAAATGTGAGTTCTTCTAGTATAAATGATATTACTTTTTTGTTGAGTTTCCAAGTTATTCTTAGCGTTCGTGACCCTTTTATCAAAATCTTATCTACTTGAGCACCTTTTTTACCCGACTATGGCGAATCCAAAAGGAAGGGTTATGATTTTGGCAGTTTATGTATGTATGTTTGTTCCCTCGTAGCGTCTAAGCTATTGGTCCGATTCTAATAAATGAGGTGTCAATAGATTCGTAATGATGCCGTTGGTAACATAAGCTACATAGTTTTTTTTTTTAATTTTTTGTTTTGAAAATGAGACCCCAGATTCTAACATCTAAAAAAATTAAACCGTGATAATCATCACGTGTTTGGTATCAAAAGAAAGATATTGGCAAGCACACCACAAATATGTATATATATATTATATTTAATCACAAGTACAACCAAAATGTCCAATTTTCGAACATTACGTAAAATATAAGACTAATTTATATACTATTGTACCTTCATAAACATATTTTATTTTATAAATATAATTTACTATAGACAATACATAAAATGAAAAGAACCCCTGAATTGTCAAGCAGTGAACGAGCTAATGTCGATGAATTATAGCTAAGAACACTCAATCATATGAGCTTTCAAAGAAAAAAAAATTGAATCGGTTAAAGGTTAATCGGTTCATCCGTTTTTAAGTAAAATATGCAGGTAAATAAATTATTAGCACTTTTATTACTACGTTTGATAGATGTCACTATACGGGTCTTTCATATTTCTGAAACACAGTATCGTTGTGTTTGATGTGAGGGTATAATATTCAACTACATATTAATATTATTATACGGTGAATAAATAATAAGTGAAATGGTGTTGCCTATTGAAAGATCTCTATTACATTTCTTGATTATCAATACGATTTCGGATTTACATTATTATCGTTCGTTAAATCTAGAAAAAAAATTGGCACTCGTGAAGAATATATCTATTTTATCAAGTGTTTTGATTACTTATTAATATTATTCCCAAAATTATGTTCGATTGGGAAAAAGAACAATATAAAATAAATAAAACAAGTTAAAAAACTATAACCCGACTACGTAAAAAAGGGGTCTAAGAAGGCCGAAAGTCGAAACAAGAAAATAATTCGGATAGAAATCCAGAAATGCATAGGTACAAAAATGCTCAAGGTAGAGCCGTGGTCGCACCTTCTTTATAAGGTTCGGATCAGTCGGTGTCAAATCGTAGCCGTCTGATTATATCTTGAGGTATGCATGTATATGACGAATATACGCATTTTCTAGAAACTTCTCTAGACCTTAGGATCAGCTTACTCCTAGACATGACGCATCTCGGTGTGAACTGATGCTTAGATGCCATTAGTAGGTGTGACCAGGGCTCTAGCATGACCATTTTTATACCTATGCACTTGCATCCAGAAAATCCTTCTATCTGAATTATTTTCTTGTTTCGGCCTTTTTTGACCCCTTTTTTAACGTAGTCGGCTTATAGTTTTTTAAATAATTTTTTTTATTTGTGTTATGTGCTGTCTTGCGTTTGAAATTTAATTAATTACACTATCTGCTTTAAAATTAAGTATACAAACTTTTCCTTAGGCTTTGCTGTATTAGTATCATCTTGATTTCGTTGCATTTGCTTTTGATCATCTCCACTATGACGCAGGGTAGCAGGTTCATGATGTTTATGATTATTAATGATAGTGTAAACGATAAAATAACATCATTCGCTGCCTACAAAAATAAAATTAGTAATAAAACTATGTGGTTCGCCATATTGAATTATCAGTGACAATTTTTTGGGTTCCGTAGTAACTACAAAGAACCGCTTATAGTTTCGCTCTGTCCGTCCGTCTCTCCGTGCGACCTCCCTTACTAACTCCGGTAATTTTGAATACAAATAGATGAATTGTGCCAAAAATTACACAATGTTTAAAGACTTTCAAAATAATTAGTACTTTCTTTTCCTTTTAGAAATAAGCAGTACCTTTGTGTCGTCTTTCTTTGTGAAATTGTAATGTTATAAATTTTTCTCGTGTGCAATAAATTGTTAAATAAAAATAAAATAAAAAATAATTATAATTTTGTATTTTAGGGGTGGCTCCCCATAAATGTGAAGTAAGGATTAAAAAAAAATACTCCACACGATGGGGCAAAATGATTTTTTTTGACAATTTCAATAACACGATCATCGAACTGATCTTTTTAAATAAAGGCGAGATTTCATACATAATGAAATCGATCGTTGTTAATTACAGAACCCTCCTCATACAATATATTGTCCTGTCTTCTGATATACTCTTAGTTAGGATAGCCGTTAGTTTATTAAATAATACATGATTATACTTCATAATCAATCCAATAAATTTGAATAACATACTGCTGAAGTGTGAATCAGTATTTCTGTAATTTGTAGACCAAAAATTAATTTCACCTGGTTATGTAATTTCAGTTTCAATGTGGGTTGGTCCAGTTCAAATATACATACTTTTCATCATGATACAATCTAGTAATCACAAAAATAATACTTACGACTTCGCCAATGTCCACATAACCATATACACCAACAAAAATGCCAACCAGTTCTGTTAACAATCGTAGGACAAACTAAAATCACAATGTAAAATTAGATTTATATTGTGTATAATTAAAAGGTGAGGACGTCTATGTTTTATTTAGTTTTATGTTATTAAGTCATTTAGCAGATCCAAAAAAAAAAAAAAAATGTTGGCTTGGTTTAACTTAATTAATTAAAATTATAAATTGTTTAAATTTCTTCAATAATACTGCCAATTTTTGATAAGGTAGATATTAATACGCTGTCAATATCTCCTGAAAGAGACGATAATAAACCTGCAAACTATCGAGTAATAAAATTTCATAAATTTTCTAACAAGCAACTTACTGGGATTTGAATACTTTTTGTAATATCCTCTGCAATATCCGCAACATTTTTATACGTGTCCAATAATCTGACAATATGAATATCTGTGTCTGCTTGAACGAAGACTGTCATATACCAATCTTTTGGGTATAGTCTCTTCAAATTTTTGTATATACCGGTAATTATATTTTGAACTAATGACACTAGAAACATTCTCCACACACACCCTAAATCCCCAAAAAATATAATGAATTGTGAAATGAGGAATAGAGGCAACGATGACTTTTCTGAATGATTTAATGAAAGCATATAATAAAACGAGTATCCTTTGTTTCCAAGAATGAATATAAGCACTATCGTAGTTTGAATTATGATGCTTCTTTTATCGATTTTTATTACAACATTTTCTAATTTAGCTTCCAATTTTGATAAGAAATCTTGTTCAAATAGTACATTATATGTAACCATACATAAATATTCGAAGCTGTACGTAAAGTTCCAAATTAAGTGCGATGGCGAATGTTGCAAGTGCTCGCTCACAATGAAACAAAATATGATGAATGAAAAACAAATACTTATGAATCCATGGATAAATTTCAGCCATCTTGGAATTGAATTTTTTTTAATTCCGGTAAAAAATAGTGTTATCATTAGAAAATATATCTTAGAGATTATTGTCGTCATTGTCGAGTAAGAGCTTAGAGCACTTTTATGTTTCTGGGTCAAGAAGTAGGAATATAATTTGATTTCGTCCAATAAAACGTTGAGTGCCTATTATTTTAAAAATGACATGAAATGACAAATTGTTGATCACTAATGGCTCTTTAGCTGGGCTTTCCAGTAACGACATATTATCAAAATGAATCGTAAAGTACTTTCCAAGTATGACAACTTATTTTTTATACTGTAACTTAAAATATTACATAATTATGTGTTAAACGTTCAGTGAGATTTTGGCTTAAAAGGTTTAAATTTAAGTAGAAATATAATTAACGCTTAATTTTAAGCCCTAAGGGCAAGGACTAGCATTTTAATAAAACAACTCAACAGACTTCAGATTATAAGTCACAAAACATCTAAGCTCAATAAGCAGTAAAATTCGTCTTAATTATGCACTTTTGCTGTTTAAAAAAAATATTGACAATATTATTAATTGCCGAATGCCAATCGTAATATTGCACATAACAGAAGTATTAAATTCAAATTGCCGCGATAAACTTGGAAATTAAATATTTCCCGTCTTTCCCGGGAGCACTTAAGGGGAGGAAATGATATTTTTTTTATCTGGTTTCGTTGTTAATTAGATCATCGCCACATTTGTATCAAAGAAATATTTTCTGAATTGATTCAATCCTATCTATATAAATATCATATGCAGGGTTCCAGACTTAGACCAGAGCAATACCCTGAAGTCTATACTAGGTACGAAAGAGCGGAAATATATATAATAAGCGGAAATATTATAATATATATAATATTATACTTATTATATTTTATATAATAAAATATTTATAATATTTATACGCAGAAATCCTTGTCCATACATAACGTTGTATACTACACATGCCTATTCTATAGGAAAAGTTCCATAACAAATTATGAACAGCATGATTATAATGTTCGTGTATGATTGTGAAAACTATAGTCAACGCTACACGAGCACTGACTGATGCTTGACGTTTTTGTCAGCAAGCTACGGAGCGACGGTTAAGTTGCTTATATAGTTTTGTACCTGTCAGATGAAATATTACACGAAATTTTAAATATACCATTACTTAATAGTTTCGGACATCGTGTTAAAGGCTTTCACGAAATGAGTTTGAATAATAAAATTATTAATTTTATGTATTTTTGATTAGTCTTAAAGAAGACCAATTAATGTGTTTAAATGTACTCTAAATTATTTATTTATTATACACATATGAAAAAATATGCTATTGACACGTCGTTACTCGTTACCTGCATCTAACTTTCAGAAATCTTATATTTCGTAGTTTGCAGTATGCCGTTTGCCGCCGTTTTTTAAGTTCTTTAACAATCTCCCAACATGTATCTATAAGGAGCCAGGAGTTCTGTTCAGTACTTTTGGATCCAGGGTATACCTCGTAGCAAAATCTTACGTTACTTTAGATAAAGTAATCAAAATCACCATGTGTCCATATAATATATATATATATATACACATACATAGTTTTATTTTTAACAACGAAGTCATATTAAAGTTGAGAATACTCACTTGCTTTCAAACATTGCTGCATCAAAAATGTTTTTACTTCAAATGATTTCATCATCTCCAGTATCACACCAGAATTGCCAGAAATACTAACAGAACCGTGAAAGATAAATACATCAAATTCCCCTAAAAATAATTTATTACCTAATAATCTAGTAATCTAGTTTTAATTGACATTTATTTTCATTTTAAAAAAATAGTAAAAAGGTTACACCAACATTTCTAAAATAAAAGACGGTTAAAACTATGACCGTATCAGATTTTAGTATTTTTGTAAACTGAAAAAGGAAATATTTTATGAACAACATTTGGTTCTTAACCTGTAAGGTTTTGAATGTTTATTGTTTATTTACGATTTCATTATTATGTTAGGTTAGCCCAAATCTTTTTAAATGCCATGTTCAGTACCTACTGAAATTTGAATCGCTTTTGCGATATCTTCAGTTAATTTTGCCAAAATTTTATATATTATGCTTCCGTCAAATTAGTGACACGATTGTGTACAATCAATGATCAACAGATTTTATTTCATTTTATTGCAAAGGTGACTATAAATTAGTGTGAACTCGTATTTATTCTATATGTAATTTACCTAACCAAGAGCATGTCAGGACGTGTCTAAGGTGGGTTCCGTAACTATAAACGCGTAATAGGTTTTTTGAAAATTGCTTCAAAAGTTACTGTCCGATTTCGTTCAAAATAATTTTCCTAAAGAGTATTTAGCACGGTCTTTTAGTATGGAAAATTGCAAGTTTCTAAGTTTCATATTTGAGAAATGCCAACTGATAAGCCTCCTTAGTGGCCGATTACTCGAAAATGGTCGACTTTGTAAAAACGCCATGTCATTAAACCTGTCATGTTATTTTAAATTCTGATTCAAATCGTCATCAGTCATGTTATTTTAAAAGACCTATTTAACGATATCCAACACGATGGGGTAGAATGAAAAAATATTTTCGTCCACTTCACATGCATGGAGAGCAACCCCTAAAATATAAAATTATTATTATTTTATAATGCTAAAACCGAGATCTATACACAATCTATAATTATAGCAAATGTCATCCATTTATGTTCATAATTACAGAAGCTAGAAGCGCGGACAAACAAAGAGACAGACGGAAGGACAGAGCGAAACTATAAGGGTTGCTTGTGTTTAACGGCACCCTAAAAAGAGTGATGTTATGAAAAAAAAACCCTCATTTACAATATTAGGCCACGCTGGCCACCTTTGTCTGGCGTTTAGCGAATAATCTTTCTTCGATATTTTTGTGGACTGTATTTCAGAAGGTATCTGGCGTCGCCAGGTGAATATGCAGTAATAATTAGATGAAAATGGAAAGGTAAGAAGGGATACGCTTTCCGGGATTACCGCTTCAGCGAATAGAGTCCTGCGGCTGGAGTTTCTCCTCCTTCTGTTCACAACACTTTAGTCTTCCCAGTATAACGTGCGTGCGTTCCTATAGGAATATATCTCACTTTCGTGGGCGGGATTTAATAGCGGAAAAGTCTAATAACACTTGCGGTATCGGCCATCGCACACGCACTCTCCACGAGCACTCGCAATATATATTGCAGTCGTGTATTTTCGTATTTCATCGGCTTGCGTCGGAGAGGGAAGGGGGGTGGAATACTGCTTATCGATATTATGAGATGCCATTCATAGTGGCGTTCGACGCTCATAGATGGCGCTACCATTTCCCCCCGGCCTTAAAGGGTTGCCTTTAAAAAATATATAAAAATAATAATAATTTAGGTGTATCCATTATCGCATAACCTATCCATAGACTAAGACAGCGGTATTATTAATTAACTAAAGCGAAGTAATAATAAATAATCTTATTATCTAGATGCCCAAACTAAAGGAGATCCAGCCTTAGCTAAACCTCACTGCGTTGGCAGTGGGCAGAGACGTACGACAGGCAATCGGCAGGATTTTCAGTACCTGCGACGTGATTAAAACAAGCGGGGGCGATGAATTTAAATATCTCAGTAACGCGGTTTGCGACAAAGGTATGCCAGCGGTGCGGAGAGGAACGAATCCAAGAGAGGGCCACCTTGTCCGTAAACGCGTATATTCCCGTAACGAGATAGTGAGACGAAAATGTGTCTTGAACTCTGCGAAGTAGTTGAGACAACAGAAGGGCCGCGCATAATTCCAGCCTCGCAACCGAAATAGATTTAACCGGCCAGACTCTAGACTTAGCATAAACCATGTGAACAGCGTAGTTAGAACCAATATAGACCTGTACATACACGACTCCTCCATAAGCGCGTTCACTTGCATCAGCGAAACCTATTAAGTTGACAGTGCAACCATCGATCAATCCTAGATGACGCGGTATATTAATTTGGTTAAATAGGGGAAGCTCAACGCATAACTGCTTCCAAGCTGCGACTATGTGATCGGGTGGTGCGTCATCCCACTCGCACTTAGACAGCCAAAGCTCTTTTATTAAGAGTTTGGCGTACAAAATGGTGGGAGCCACGAAACCCATTATGTCCCATAGTCGAGCTACTGTGGACAAGATAGTGTGTTTAATGCACTTACCATCAGGTGTCGCGACGTCGAACCGAAAACTATCACAGCGTAAGCCAAGAACCTTATGCGGTAAAGACTTCTCAAACTCAATGTCTGTAGAAGCCTTGTGCGACTCAGATATTCGTGCTAGAACGTCTTGAGAGTTACTTGTCCATTTGACAAGGTCAAATTGGCCTCGCTTGAAAAGCTGAATAAGGTCTTCACAAAGCGAAACTGCGAGCGGAACGTTCATGACGCTACAAACAATGTCATCCATGAATAGAGCGGAAGGAGGAGCGGTAACGGAAACGAGAGCGGTAGCGATAGCGAGCGGCTGAGAGGTAGCGGTAGCGGGTGCGGTAGCGAGAGCGGGAGCGAGCGAGAGCTCGCGCGGTAGTGGTAGCGGGCGCTGTAGCGGGCGCGGAGCGATAGCGGGCGCGGTAGCGATAGCGGGAGCGCGCCCGTTAGTAGATTCGGGCCGGTATGTAAAATATCATTGATAGACTGACCCGATGTAGTCCGACAACTAGCATCTAAAACTACGCGTAGTTTAGTGGAGTTCTTATCTTCGCGAAATACGCCATGATGCGGAATATAATATGAAGGAACCGAATTATTATCCTCCTTAATTTCAACCGGGCTCAAAAAACCTTTATTTATACAATCGCGCATGACGTCATTATAAGCGGCGCGCATATTTAGTGATGTATCGAGTTTACGTTCCAAATAGTCCAGTAGGAATCGGCGCATGAGTACCGAAAACTATTCCACCTCAATTTTTTTATGCGATCCTCTTCAAATTGCCCTACTGATGATAGGGCAACCCGGTGCCATATTGTTTAAACCGAAATTATTTAAACAATTGCAAGGAATTGTTATTTTTCAACCGGGCGAATTTTTTTTATATTTTTTATCGAAATACCAATAATAAAGGTCCTATGACTTTTCACTTTCTTCATAATTTTTTCTTCATGTAATACATAGGCTACCATGTATTACATAAGGAAAACATTATTTTTGTAATACGTAAATATTACATGATGTATAATGACCTAATTTACCTATTTACATAGGTAAATATTACCTATGTAATACATGAAGCAAACATTATTTATGTTATACAAAGGCTACCATTTATTACATGAATAATGTTTGCTTCATGTAATTCATAGGCTACCGGTAACGTATTACAAAAATAATGATTTCCTTATGTATTACATGGAAGCCTATGTATTACATTAAAAGAACATTTATGTTTCATATAAAGAAAACATAATTTATGTAATAAATGGTAGCCTATGTATAACATAAATAATGTTTGCTTCATGTAATACATAGGTTATTATTTATATAGTACATGGTGGCCTATGTATTACATAAAGAATTTTTTTTTTGTCTAATACATAGGCGTACATGCAATACAAAAAGAAAACATTATTTATGTAATACATGGTAGCCTATGTATAACATTAAATAAACATTTATGTAATACATACAACACTTTATGTAAAATATAGGCTCCCGTATATTACATAAATAATGTTTTCTTCATGTATTACATAGGCGTTCATTTATTTCATAAATAATGTTTTCATCGTGTAATTACACAGGCTACCAAAATAATTTATGTTTTACATAAGTAACATATTACTTATGTAAAACATAAGGAAAATATTATTTTTGTAATACGTGGTAGCCTATGTATTACATGAAGCAAACATTATTCATGTAATAAAATATGGTAGCCTATGTATAGCCTATGTAATACATGAAGCAAACATTATTTATGTTATACATAGGCTACCATATATTACATGAATAATATTTGTTTCATGTAATACATAGGCTAACACGTATTACATAAAAATGTTTTCCTTGTGTAATACATGGTAGCCTATGTTTTACATTAAAAAACATTTATGTATTACATAAAGAAAACATTATTAATGTAATAAATGGAAGCCTATGTGTAACATAAATATTGTTTGCTTCATGTAATACATAGGCGACCATATATTACATAAATAATGTTTTCCTTGTATAATACATAGGCTACCAAATATTACATAAATAATGCTTTCCTTATGTTATACATGAAGCAAACATGATTAATATTATAAAGAAAACGTAATTTATGTAATAAGTGGTAGCCTATGTATAACATAAATAATGTTTGCTTCATGTAATACATAGGCAACCATTTATTACATAAATAATGTTTTCTTTATTTAATATATAGACTACCATGTATTACATAAGGAAAACATTATTTATGTAATACATGGTAGCTTATGTATTACATAAAAAAAACATTATTTATGTTATACACAGGCTACCATGTCTTACATAAATAATGTTTTCTTTGTGTATTGCATGTGAACCTATGTATTAGACAAATAATGTTTTCTTTAAGTAATACTTAGGCTTCATAAACGCCTAAAATGTACGCCTATATATTACATGAAGAAAACAATATTTATGTAATATACGGGAGCCTATATTTTACATAAGGAATTGTATGTATTACATAAATGTTTCTTAATGTAATATATAGGCTACCGTGTATTACATAAGGAAAACATTATTTTTGTAATAAATGGTAGCCTATTTTTAACGTAAATAATGTTTGCTTCATGTATTACATAGGCTACCACGTATTACATAAATAATGTTTTCTTCATAAAATAAATACATATAATAAATACATAATTTTTTCCTTTATCAGTCGTATTCGCAACGTCATCGCGTGTGGATGTTAGAAGAGTATCACTATTGACTTTTTTATTCTACCCGAAATGGTACTTAAAAAGTGTGTTACGTGCAAAAAAACTGTAACTAAAAAATCCCCAGGATTGGAATGCAGTAGATGTGAAACGGTTTTTCATGCCAACCCAGTATGCGTAAAGTTGACCAAAAAGCAGCTGAATACTCTCCGGAATTCCCCTGGGATCGAATGGAGCTGTGAAGACTGCCTAAAGCACCTCTCACGTAAATCTTCGTACATGATTCCAGACGAAGACGATGATGAGGACGAGGATGTTGCCGCGGTGCCCGCTAATCATAGCATCGACATATGTAAACTTGTACTTGACATATCTCACGAAGTCCAAATAGCCCTTATGGAGGAACTAGGAAGTATTAAAGAGTCATTGGAATTTCTAAGCGATCAACTAAGTACGTTGGAGCAGTCTATTAAAAATGAAGACAAAAAATCAAAGATCTCGAGAACAAAAATCAGGATTTATTTAATAAAAATAAAAATCTTGAACTGAGGGTATCCACGCTTGAACAAAACAGGCAGAAATTCGAACAAAAGGCTCTGTCTTCGACCCTAGAAGTCTCCGGAATTCCAGATTTAGATGCTAAAAACCTAAACACTTCCATTGAGAACTTAGCTTTGAAACTGGATATGAGTAGCCGGGATATTCAATCGGCAAAGTGCTTATCATCTAAAAATGACAAGCCCGGAGTGATGGAGATGGATGGATGGAGTGACAAGCCTCTAGGAAGTGGATAGCAGCTGGAAAGGAAAAATGTCTTACTGTTGCTTCGATCAAAACTAACATATCTAAGGATAAAGCCGAGGATAGAATATTTATTAGAGAAGCCCTAACGAAGCATATCAAAACTGTTTTATATCATGCCAAA
This sequence comes from Phengaris arion, assembly GCA_963565745.1. NCBI lineage: Eukaryota > Metazoa > Arthropoda > Insecta > Lepidoptera > Lycaenidae > Phengaris > Phengaris arion. Next base: position 3,570,628 of record OY751443.1, read on the forward strand.
AAATTATAACAGTAAAATTTTTCTTATTCGTTCACTACATGACATTATGCAAATTGAAAACGAATTTTCTAACAAAAAAACCTCGTAAATTATATAATGACCACTTTGTTCATTTATTTTTATCATCTCGTATCAATTGTCTGTACCTACAAATTTTTTTTTAGATAAAAATGGCATCTCAAATAAAAGAAATCTTTAACTGTAATTCAATCAATAAATTTGTCCAAACATTACCTCTAAAAAGTCATGTTAAATTTGCTTGTATGCACATTAATATAAGGTCTATGATTAAAAATTATGCAAATCTACTGCAAATAGCTCATAATAATTCATACCTTCTAGACATAATCATAATTACCGAGGCCGGTGTATCAGATAATATATCTCATCTGTATAACATACCTGGATATAACATGCCCACAAAACTACGAAATGATAAAAAGGGTGGCGGGATTATTATTTATGCCAAAAACTACATAAAATTTACTTCTTGTTATCTATATAAAATATTTACATTCGAAAGCTTAACAGGCACCTTAAAACTTCCCTCCCATGAAACCGTAGTTTTGTCTGCAATCTACAGGCCGCCTTCAACAAACAAGCCACATTTTATAAAGGAACTAGATAGATACATCTCTAATTTTAACTGTGAAAAGAATTTAATTTGCATTGGTGACACCAATATTGACCTTAAATCTACAATAGCATACGTAGACTCATACAAAGAAACACTGAGCGCGTGTGGATTGATGTGTGGAATCACTGATTACACTAGAGTAGAACTTAAATCAAATGTATTAACAAAATCGTGCATCGACCATATATTCGCGCGATTCCCCACATCAGATCCTTACGCGGCAGCGCTCGATGTCGTGCTGGCCGATCACCGTGCAATTATATTTACCTGCGTACACGACACTCCGCCTAGCGGTATACAGTGTGATCGAAAAGAAAAATACTTCAATTTTAAGCATTACTAAGAGGAACTTAAAAAGATAAACTGGACTCAGACAAATAATAGTAATAATAATAATAATAATAATAATAATAATAATAATAATAATAATAATAATAATAATAATAATAATAATAATAATAATAATAATAATAATAATAATAATAATAAGGGGGTGAAGCCGGTCCCTCCTAGTTGGTGTCCCCGGGCAACACTTGGGTGCGCCACCCCACTCTCTTCGGGGTGAGGTACTCACGTGGCTGATCATCGGCTCTTTCTTTCTTTCTTTCACCTTTTTATTAATCACCCCTTGTTTTTGCATCTTTTTTTGGTTTGGTTTGGTTTGGTTTTGGTTTGTCTAATTTTCACCACCTTTATTTCTTCTCTTCCTATATTTCCTTTTTCGTTAACTCTTCCTATTTTTGTTCTAATATATTAAAAGAATAATGCGACTACGTAATAGAAATATACTACCCCAGGCGGGTACCGGCGCGAAAAGCAATGGAGAATCCCGCCCCGGGCTTTCGGGCCCGGGCTGTCCCTCGTATTCTGGGGGGGGCACCGTATCGCATCCTACTGCCCAGTCTAGTACTTCTGCAGAGAATACTAATATCCAAACAATAAGCAACACATACTCATATCCTTCATCACCTACCTCATCCGTCAGCTTGTTTCCATCGCTTCACTCTTCACCGCAGTCATTCATCCTCAATAACTCATTCTCATCACGATCCACCACATTATCACCATTGTCAGACGATGTTACACAGGAAGCAATAGCTACTAATCCGGTGCCCATTCCTGACACGAGTCCGTCTACGCGAAATTCTGAATACATTAATCCGAATATCGTAGATCATAATACTCATACGCAGCCTCATCTCACAAACACTCCAGTAAGAAGTGTTTTGCAGGAAATGCTTCCTCCAACCACTCTCTCTGGAAAAAGTAGACAACGGATGAAATGGACTGATCAAATAAACAGAGAACTTCTCCGTTGCTACTACATTATAACATCATGCGAATCTAACCTCACAGCATTCAGACCATCACTCCATAAAAAATTCACAGAGTCCTACCCTGAACTAAGCCACATATCTGAGCAACGATTAGCAGATCAAATCCGTGTTATACATCGCAATAACAGAATACCAAGTCATGAAAGAGACAAGATAAAAAATACAGTAGCGCATACGTTCGATTATTCCAACGACCAGAACAATACAATATGTAGCATAGACACACAGCTTAGCCCCTGCGATATTCTTACCATCCCACATAATGCAACGAACGACCCGAATCTACAACATTCTACAATTCAACCCACAAATAATAATCAACCCATAACTCTATCAAACTCTTCTGAAACTGTAGAAAATCTAATAGCACCAGAGACAAACAACGCTGAAATACTCACAACTGATGCCTATCAAACACAGAATCACAAAATTAGACAAGTATTTACAGAAATGTTAATCATATACGCCGATACAGATCCAACACTTAGACCGGTAATACCAAAACTCCAGATTACACGCAACATAATAAAGACGGTAAATTCACTTAACAAGTTAATAGGAGAACATCTAGAAGCGAAAGAAACGCCAGATTTAACAGAAATCCACAGTGCTATTTATTGCGCTGCAATATCAACTACAACTCTACACACTAATCTAAATAACCCCCCTGAAAAAGATATATCAAATAAAACAGGAGACCCGAAAATTCCAAAATGGCAACTACGAATTGAAAATAGAGTCAAGAAACTACGAAAAGAAATTGGACAACTTACACAGTACCTTAAAGGAAATTAGCCACACAAAACAACGAAAATTAAACCCCAACAATCTCACTGAAAATCAAATAGTAGAATTATTAGATACTCTGAAACAAAAACTACAAGCACAATCAAAAAGACTCCGCCGACTTAAAATCAGTAACTCTAGAAGAACGGATAATTTATTTTTTACTAACAATCAAAAGCTCTTTTATCAAAATTTAAACTCCGAAAATATTAAAATCATACAACCGCCTAGTACAGATACAATTAAGGACTATTGGGAAAACCTATGGTCCAAACCAGTCCATCACAACGTACACGCTTCATGGCTTGATACCGAAATAAGTGAATGTCACAATATTAATCCAATGCCTGAAGTTATAATAGATGATAACGATGTCACATACGCCATAAAGAAGACTTTGAACTGGAAGGCACCAGGGCCAGATAAAATTCAAAATTATTGGATAAAATATTTTACTTCAACACATCACTACATCACCAAAGCATTCAATTCAGCCCTTAAGGATCCCAAATTAGTGCCGCTATTTATGATGCAAGGAATAACATATCTAAAGCCTAAAGATAAAAACGATACTAAAAATCCGACTAAATACCGTCCAATCACCTGCCTTCCAACTCTTTACAAACTACTTACGTCAATAATCACACAAAAACTAAATACTCACATTACTGATAATAAAATAATCCCTGAAGAACAAAAAGGCTGCGCTAAAGGATCAATGGGCTGTAAAGAACAACTTATCATCGACGCCCAAATACATAATCAAACTAAAAAAGATCATAAGAACCTTTATTACGCATACATAGATTACCAAAAAGCCTTTGATAGTGTCCCGCATTCTTGGTTGATACATGTACTAAAAATATATAAGATTCATAATACTTTAATTCACTTTCTACAATATATAATGCATAACTGGTCTACTAAACTCAATCTAAGAACAGTCAGTACCACCGTCAGTACCTTACCAATCAAAATTAAGCGTGGCATTTTCCAAGGCGACTCACTTAGCCCCTTATGGTTTTGCTTAGCTTTAAACCCTCTATCTAAAACTCTTAATAGGTCAAACTTAGGATATATTATAGATAAAGTCAATAAAATCAAAATCACTCACCTTCTTTACATGGACGACATAAAACTCTTCGCACCTGACAGGCAACAACTGGAACAACTATTAAAATTAACGGAAAAATTTAGCGCTGATATTTACATGACATTCGGAACTGATAAATGTAAAATTAATTGCATTCTTAAGGGCAAACATACACATACAGAACCACTCAACTTAGAACTACAAGAAGGAACAATAGACAGCATGCAAGCGAAAGACACATATAAGTACCTAGGTTATATACAAAATACAGCTATAGATCATAAAGAAATAAAAAATACATTAAAAAATAAATACAAACAGAGACTAAATACAATTTTAAAAACGCAATTGTCAGGCCGAAACAAAATTAAAGCTGTAAATACCTATGCAATCCCTATATTAACGTATTCATTTGGAATTATCAGGTGGTCTGACACTGATTTGGAAACCCTCAACACCGCAACCAGAACCGCTTGTTACAAACACAATATTCACCACATCCATTCAGCAGTTGAAAGATTTACAATAAAGAGGAAGCAGGGAGGGCGTGGTTTTATAGACATAAAAAATCTACATTACACCCAAATAGATAACCTCCGAAATTATTTCAAGACAAAAGCTAACACAAGCCCACTTCATAAAGCCATTGTAAATTTACCTCATTCTGGAACACCGCTACAGTTAAATAATGACAAATTTAACCCTAAAAATAAAATAATTCATGATGAAAACAAAATAGAAAAATGGAAAAGTAAGGCTCTACATGGTAAATTTCCGTACCAGTTAAGTCAGGACCATATCGATCAAGCCGCGTCATTCAGTTGGTTAACTAAGGGCAACATTTATAGTGAAACAGAAGGGTTCTTAATAGCTATACAGGACCAAATTATCAAAACTCGCAATTACTCAAAATTTATCCTCAAAGAAGCCATAGAAACTGATAAGTGTAGATTATGCCACCAAACCACTGAGACAATAGACCATATTACCGGAGGATGCAGTGCACTAGCAAATAAAGAATATACTCACCGTCACGATAACGTAGCCAAACATATACATCAATTAATAGCAATCAAGTTTAACCTTATAGATACACATACACCGTACTACAAATACAAACCATCTAACGTTCTAGAAAATGACTCCGTAAAACTCTACTGGGATCGCGATATCGTCACAGACCGTACCATCCTAAGCAATAGACCAGACATAACCCTCACAATTAAATCTGAAAAAACCACTTACCTTATAGACATCGCCGTTCCAAACACCAACAACCTGAAACAGAAACACACAGAAAAAATCCAAAAATACATACCGCTTGCAGATGAGATCAAACAAATGTGGCATCAAAACACAGTAAAAATAATCCCGATAGTCATCTCCTCAACGGGCGTTATTCCAAAAACGCTTGCCGTTGCACTTAAATCCCTTAACCTTCACAAAAACACATATATACAGTTACAAAAGTCAATCGTTATAGATACCTGCTCTATAGTCCGCCGCTTCCTTAATTCATCTTCATCCTTCCCTACAACTCACACCAATTAAACTTCTTTCACGCTACATGAACAGGATACTTGGCAATCGCCCGTACCTGCTTCATTCTACCGGTTAAGCCGAGACAAATATATGTTAAATAATAATAATAATAATAATAATAATAATAAGGGGGTGAAGCCGGTCCCTCCTAGTTGGTGTCCCCGGGCAACACTTGGGTGCGCCACCCCACTCTCTTCGGGGTGAGGTACTCACGTGGCTGATCATCGGCTCTTTCTTTCTTTCTTTCACCTTTTTATTAATCACCCCTTGTTTTTGCATTTTTTTTTGGTTTGGTTTTGGTTTGTCTAATTTTCACCACCTTTATTTCTTCTCTTCCTATATTTCCTTTTTCGTTAACTCTTCCTATTTTTGTTCTAATATATTAAAAGAATAATGCGACTACGTAATAGAAATATACTACCCCAGGCGGGTACCGGCGCGAAAAGCAATGGAGAATCCCGCCCCGGGCTTTCGGGCCAGGGCTGTCCCTCGTATTCTGGGGGGGGCACCGTATCGCATCCTACTGCCCAGTCTAGTACTTCTGCAGAGAATACTAATATCCAAACAATAAGAAACACATACTCATATCCTTCATCACCTACCTCATCCGTCAGCTTGTTTCCATCGCTTCACTCTTCACCGCAGTCATTCATCCTCAATAACTCATTCTCATCACGATCCACCACATTATCACCATTGTCAGACGATGTTACACAGGAAGCAATAGCTACTAATCCGGTGCCCATTCCTGACACGAGTCCGTCTACGAGAAATTCTGAATACATTAATCCGAATATCGTAGATCATAATACTCATACGCAGCCTCATCTCACAAACACTCCAGTAAGAAGTGTTTTGCAGGAAATGCTTCCTCCAACCACTCTCTCTGGAAAAAGTAGACAACGGATGAAATGGACTGATCAAATAAACAGAGAACTTCTCCGTTGCTACTACATTATAACATCATGCGAATCTAACCTCACAGCATTCAGACCATCACTCCATAAAAAATTCACAGAGTCCTACCCTGAACTAAGCCACATATCTGAGCAACGATTAGCAGATCAAATCCGTGTTATACATCGCAATAACAGAATACCAAGTCATGAAAGAGACAAGATAAAAAATACAGTAGCGCATACGTTCGATTATTCCAACGACCAGAACAATACAATATGTAGCATAGACACACAGCTTAGCCCCTGCGATATTCTTACCATCCCACATAATGCAACGAACGACCCGAATCTACAACATTCTACAATTCAACCCACAAATAATAATCAACCCATAACTCTATCAAACTCTTCTGAAACTGTAGAAAATCTAATAGCACCAGAGACAAACAACGCTGAAATACTCACAACTGATGCCGATCAAACACAGAATCACAAAATTAGACAAGTATTTACAGAAATGTTAATCAAATACGCCGATACAGATCCAACACTTAGACCGGTAATACCAAAACTCCAGATTACACGCAACATAATAAAGACGGTAAATTCACTTAACAAGTTAATAGGAGAACAACTAGAAGCGAAAGAAACGCCAGATTTAACAGAAATCCACAGTGCTATTTATTGCGCTGCAATATCAACTACAACTCTACACACTAATCTAAATAACCCCCCTGAAAAAGATATATCAAATAAAACAGGAGACCCGAAAATGCCAAAATGGCAACAACGAATTGAAAATAGAGTCAAGAAACTACGAAAAGAAATTGGACAACTTACACAGTACCTTAAAGGAAATCTTAGCCACACAAAACAACGAAAATTAAACCCCAACAATCTCACTGAAAATCAAATAGTAGAATTATTAGATACTCTGAAACAAAAACTACAAGCACAATCAAAAAGACTCCGCCGACTTAAAATCAGTAACTCTAGAAGAACGGATAATTTATTTTTTACTAACAATCAAAAGCTCTTTTATCAAAATTTAAACTCCGAAAATATTAAAATCATACAACCGCCTAGTACAGATACAATTAAGGACTATTGGGAAAACCTATGGTCCAAACCAGTCCATCACAACGTACACGCTTCATGGCTTGATACCGAAATAAGTGAATGTCACAATATTAATCCAATGCCTGAAGTTATAATAGATGATAACGATGTCACATACGCCATAAAGAAGACTTTGAACTGGAAGGCACCAGGGCCAGATAAAATTCAAAATTATTGGATAAAATATTTTACTTCAACACATCACTACATCACCAAAGCATTCAATTCAGCCCTTAAGAATCCCAAATTAGTGCCGCTATTTATGATGCAAGGAATAACATATCTAAAGCCTAAAGATAAAAACGATACTAAAAATCCGACTAAATACCGTCCAATCACCTGCCTTCCAACTCTTTACAAACCACTTACGTCAATAATCACACAAAAACTAAATACTCACATTACTGATAATAAAATAATCCCTGAAGAACAAAAAGGCTGCGCTAAAGGATCAATGGGCTGTAAAGAACAACTTATCATCGACGCCCAAATACATAATCAAACTAAAAAAGATCATAAGAACCATTATTACGCATACATAGATTACCAAAAAGCCTTTGATAGTGTCCCGCATTCTTGGTTGATACATGTACTAAAAATATATAAGATTCATAATACTTTAATTCACTTTCTACAATATATAATGCATAACTGGTCTACTAAACTCAATCTAAGAACAGTCAGTACCACCGTCAGTACCTTACCAATCAAAATTAAGCGTGGCATTTTCCAAGGCGACTCACTTAGCCCCTTATGGTTTTGCTTAGCTTTAAACCCTCTATCTAAAACTCTTAATAGGTCAAACTTAGGATATATTATAGATAAAGTCAATAAAATCAAAATCACTCACCTTCTTTACATGGACGACATAAAACTCTTCGCACCTGACAGGCAACAACTGGAACAACTATTAAAATTAACGGAAAAATTTAGCGCTGATATTTACATGACATTCGGAACTGATAAATGTAAAATTAATTGCATTCTTAAGGGCAAACATACACATACAGAACCACTCAACTTAGAACTACAAGAAGGAACAATAGACAGCATGCAAGCGAAAGACACATATAAGTACCTAGGTTATATACAAAATACAGCTATAGATCATAAAGAAATAAAAAATACATTAAAAAATAAATACAAACAGAGACTAAATACAATTTTAAAAACGCAATTGTCAGGCCGAAACAAAATTAAAGCTGTAAATACCTATGCAATCCCTATATTAACGTATTCATTTGGAATTATCAGGTGGTCTGACACTGATTTGGAAACCCTCAACACCGCAACCAGAACCGCTTGTTACAAACACAATATTCACCACATCCATTCAGCAGTTGAAAGATTTACAATAAAGAGGAAGCAGGGAGGGCGTGGTTTTATAGACATAAAAAATCTACATTACACCCAAATAGATAACCTCCGAAATTATTTCAAGACAAAAGCTAACACAAGCCCACTTCATAAAGCCATTGTAAATTTACCTCATTCTGGAACACCGCTACAGTTAAATAATGACAAATTTAACCCTAAAAATAAAATAATTAATGATGAAAACAAGATAGAAAAATGGAAAAGTAAGGCTCTACATGGTAAATTTCCGTACCAGTTAAGTCAGGACCATATCGATCAAGCCGCGTCATTCAGTTGGTTAACTAAGGGCAACATTTATAGTGAAACAGAAGGGTTCTTAATAGCTATACAGGACCAAATTATCAAAACTCGCAATTACTCAAAATGTATCCTCAAAGAAGCCATAGAAACTGATAAGTGTAGATTATGCCACCAAACCACTGAGACAATAGACCATATTACCGGAGGATGCAGTGCACTAGCAAATAAAGAATATACTCACCGTCACGATAACGTAGCCAAACATATACATCAATTAATAGCAATCAAGTTTAACCTTATAGATACACATACACCGTACTACAAATACAAACCATCTAACGTTCTAGAAAATGACTCCGTAAAACTCTACTGGGATCGCGATATCGTCACAGACCGTACCATCCTAAGCAATAGACCAGACATAACCCTCACAATTAAATCTGAAAAAACCACTTACCTTATAGACATCGCCGTTCCAAACACCAACAACCTGAAACAGAAACACACAGAAAAAATCCAAAAATACATACCGCTTGCAGATGAGATCAAACAAATGTGGCATCAAAACACAGTAAAAATAATCCCGATAGTCATCTCCTCAACGGGCGTTATTCCAAAAACGCTTGCCGTTGCACTTAAATCCCTTAACCTTCACAAAAACACATATATACAGTTACAAAAGTCAATCGTTATAGATACCTGCTCTATAGTCCGCCGCTTCCTTAATTCATCTTCATCCTTCCCTACAACTCACACCAATTAAACTTCTTTCACGCTACATGAACAGGATACTTGGCAATCGCCCGTACCTGCTTCATTCTACCGGTTAAGCCGAGACAAATATATGTTAAATAATAATAATAATAATAATAATAATAATAATAATAATAATAATAATAATAATAATATTACCTAACTAAATAATAACCCTAACGATATTCTAAATTTTATTAATAACTCTTTCAATAACGCTAAACAGTTTGTAAAAAAATACAACTTAAAACCGCAAAATACAACACGTAAAAATTTTAAAGTCCCATGGATGGATGACAATATAAATAGGCTATGTGCAAAAAGGGATAAATTATATTCACTTTGGAAAAACAGCCTATACGATCCAGCTTTAAGATTAGAATATAATAAAATTAGAAACAGAGTACACAAGGTTGTAGAAAATAAAAGAAATACATACTACATTAATCTAATTAATGAGAATTTTAATAATACAAAAAAGATATTTCAGATAATAAACCAAATGATGGGTCGTGTCAAGCGTAGCGTTCAGTAGACGACGCGATTTTAAGAGCATTCGATGCGCAAGGACTTACGTCCAAAGAACTAGCTGAGAACTTTGCTAGCGAATTTGATAAATCAGTTAAAACAATCGTTCCTAAATCCAAAATAAACCTTTTAAACTCTGCTAGTTACAGTAAACCAGTTGATTGCAGTATTTTATTTAAAAAAGCAAATTCTCATTCCATACATAAAATAATTAAAACACTTAAAACAAACAAAGCCCCAGAAGTCGATAATATTAAGGCATCGGATATTAAAATTGTAGGAGAGGATCTAGCATTAGCAATTTCAAATCTGATAAATAGTAGTGTGGTTTTCGCTGCTTATCCGGATGAACTCAAAGTAGGATGCGTTAGACCTATCTATAAAAAAGGAAAACGAAATTATTATTCTAACTATCGTCCAATTACACTACTCTTTTTACGCTAATTATTAAAATTACTTATTATTTAATTACGCTATTAATAAAATAGTTGAAAAATTTTTTTGCAACCAAATTCATAGTTTCTACAAGAAACATGGCGTCTTATATAAAAATCAGTTTAGTTTTCAAAAAGGGAAAGGTACCACCGATCTTCTGTCTCTATTTGCTGATGAGGCCAATGGAAATCTCGATAAGAAGAAATTTTTTCTCGCTCTTTTTATCGATTTTTTACGGGCATTTGACACCTTAGACCATAAAAAACGTCAACGACATGAGTAATTGCCTCAAATACTGTTCATGTTATCAGTTTGCTGACGATACGTGTCTGGTGTCTGCTGACGAGGACCCTAACAAGGCACTTGAGCGCTTACAAACTGACTTTGATATGATTCAACGCTGGTGTCATGATGCTGGCTTAGTACTGAAAGCAAATAAAACAAAATTATTATTTATCAGATCGCCTTACCTTCGGCGTCAATCTCTAAACACTAAATTAATTGCTCATGACCATAGCTGTTTACATCTTACCAGAGTTGATTCGTGTAGATGCCCAGCTATTGAGGAAGTAAGCTCACAAAAATACCTTGGTATAACAATAGATAATAAAATCAACTGGAGTCATCATATTGAAAATGTATGCGATAAACTAAGACAGTTTCTGGCTAGTATTACTATTTTATAACATAAAATTCCTTTTAAAGTGAAACTTATGCTATATAATTCATTTGCTGAGTCGCATATAAATTACGGATTAAGTACTTCGGTCGGACCTATAAAAGTTATTTAAATCAAATTTACAACTTACAACTTAGAATTTTAAAATCAATAGTTTCCCTGAATATAAAACAAAAACTCGTCAACAATGATGATGAATTATTTAAGCACTGTAAAGTTTTACCAGTATTTACTAAATTTAAATTTACCCTGTTCAAAGAACAATATTTTAACGAAAGTTTAAAAGTATTAACTGAACACCCTGTACGCACTCGAGCCGTCGCACAAAACCGGCTAGTGACGACTCGAGACTGCAACCGATATGGCGAGCGAATGACTAGCTACATAGCTCCTCGTTTTTTTACCTACAGATGTAATAAATAATTTAACTGAAAAAAATATAAAATGCAAATTAAAATCATATTACTTAACTATCTAAAATTAAAACACTAATGTAGAATGCCTAAAACATGTAAATAAATTCTATCTGGTTCCAAACTGTTTTAATATTCAAAAAAATATGTTAAAATGTAAGCAACTGTGTATTTAAACTAGAATTGCGAATGAGGCTGTATGCAGCATTGACAAAACTCAGTGGTTTTTAATGCTGTTTATATTGTAGTAGAATTGTAATTTTTATTTTTGGTAAATTCAAAAAAAAAAAAAAAAACTTATTTATATAATACATAGTAGCCTTTGTATTAAATAAAGAAAACATTATTAATGTAATAAATGCTAACCTTTGTATAACATAAATAATGATTGCTTCATGTAATACATAAGCGACCATATATAACATAAATAATGTTTCCTTTATGTAATACATAAGCTACCATGTATTACATAAATTATGTATTCTTTATGTAAAATATAGGCTCCCGTATAATACATAAATAATGTTTTCTTTATGTATTGCATGTAAGCCTATGTATTAGACAAATAATGTTTTCTTTATGTAATACATAGGCTACCATGTCCTATATAAATAATGTTTTCTTTAATGTAATACATAGGCTACCATGTATTACATGAATAATGTTTGCTTCATGTAATACTCGTACATAGGCTACCACGTACTACAAAAATAATGTTTTCCTTATGTTCTACATAAGTAATACATGGTATCCTGTGTATTCTTTTATTTATTTTATTTATTTATTTTATTGTATTCGGAAAACTTACAGCTTACAGATAATTACAATAATAATACATTTATAGACACCATAAAGCCAATTAAAAGTTTTCACTGATAGGTAAGACATTAAGTATACAGTTGTGACTTAAGTTTTAACCATGAGGTGTTGTAACAGAAAGTATACAAAGAAATAATAACATATTATTAATTTGAACATAATTTAAAGTACCACATCATGCTACAAGAGTTGCGATTAAAATTAAATTAAAAAGAAAGAAAATACCGGGTGTCACCAGAAAAGGTCGGGTATAATATTCCATTGCTCTCGTATGCACCGAAATACTCACACACGCACAGCCTGCAGCCTTTAACATCACAGATTGGTATTGGATGTGAATTATAATTTCCCGTGGATAAAATACGCATCGGATAAAAGTCTACAAATCTTAGGTGCTTTTATTGAAAAAACATCTTCGACATGATAATCTGTATAGAATCGATTGAAATGGGCACTAGATCTACAGACAAATGAATTACGGCGATAGAATGTCTTATATGGTGGGACATGAAATGGAACGTAATAACGAAAGTATCTACTGGGCACGTTGAAATTAAATTTACTTAATAAATCAGGAGCATCGATAACATTATTAATTATTTTACTTAGATAAACTAAATCCGAAATGTCTCTAGGGTAGTACAAGGGGAGAAAGTGAAATTTATTACATCTCGATTCGTAGTTAGGGAGGTTCAGGCGGCACCTATACTGAAGGAACCTTAAAAAGCGTTTCTGTATAGATTCTATTCTATTCTTATAAATGTCATAGGAGGGGTTCCAAATCTCTGACCCGTACTCTAGGATACTACGCACATACGAACAGTAAAGTATTTTAATAGCTTTAATAGATTTGAGATTAGCAGAAGACCTTATGACAAATCCTAATGCCTTTGAGGCCTTATTTACTATATAATTTATGTGCTCATCAAATAATAATTTATAATCCACTATTATTCCAAGATCCTTCATTGTATCCTTAAAGACTATCTCATTATTTTCAATCTTGTAATTAAACTTTATCAAATTAGACTTACGGCTAAAGGTCACCGCATAACACTTCGTTACATTAAGATTTAATTTATGTACGATACAGTAGTCACTAAACCTGTCCAAGTCTTCTTGTAAAAGATGACAGTCACGAAGTGAAGAAACATTTTTCATTATTTTGGTATCATCCGCGTATAATAGAAATTTAGAATAGTGGAAACAAGAACTGACATCATACAGAAATATCGCGAATAATAAAGGTCCCAATAGCGAGCCTTGAGGAACGCCTGAGGGTACTGATACCCACCTCGACGTAAATCCATTGATGGCGACAGCCTGCGACTTATTGTTAATATAAGATGTAAACCATCGAAATAGATTTCCGTGTATTCCCGCAGAAAGTAGCTTCTGTAGTAGGATGGAGTGATCTATACGATCAAAGGCTTTTGAGAAATCAGTGAATAACACGTCAACCTGAGCAACAGAATCCATATGTGAGCTAACATAGTCATAGGCAAGAATTAAATTTGAGGTCGGTTTTGAGATCGTGATTTTAAGAATCCATGTTGCTCGGGAATAAACCAATAATTGATCGTTGAATAAACCTGATTATATACAATTCGCTCGAAAATTTTAGCGAAAGTACAGAGCTTTGATATTGGTCTATAGTTTTTGATATTGGACTTGTCGCCTCCTTTGTGCACAGGAGTGACAAAGGCTGACTTCCAAATAATAGGGACATAACCTTCTTTCAGAGATCGTGAAAATAATATGCACAGGGGAGTTACCAAGCTTGTGGCACACTTAACAACTAGTAAAGGAGGAATGTCGTCAGGTCCGGAGCCTTTGTTCAAATTTACTGATCTTAAAAGTTTAAGTAAATTTTCCGGATCCACCTGAACATCTCCTATAGAGTTATGATTAGTATGTGGCGCTTCAATGCATAAATTAATGGGGGAATTAGAATTAAGAAAATTGGAGTTGAAATATAAGGCAAAAAGATTACAAATTTTATCACCAGTAGTGGATTGCTCTTCTTCATAGGTCATAGAGGATGGAAACATAGAGGAGGCTCTGGAATTGCTTTTAATGAAGGACCAAAAGACTTTAGGGTTAGTAGCAAGGGAATTCTCAGTTCTTTGAATGTATGATTCATAACACAAGCGCTCTAGAGATTTAGCTCTTCTTCTAAGTAGTGTAAATGAGATGTAATCAGTAAGATTACCATAAACTTTAAATTTTCGGTGGTATTTATATTTCTCTTTTAAAACTTTTCTAAGGGCAGGATTGTACCACGGAGGAAAACAAAACACTTTGCAGAAGTCATTTTATGTGGTATGTAGGAATTACGAAGATTATATAATTTATCATAAAAACATTTTACGGCGTCTTCCAAAGATTTATTATTCAGGTATTCATGCCAATCAACTAAATTTAAAGCGGTGCAAATTTCATCAAAATTACCTCGGTTGTAAAAATATTTCTCTCTACTTTTAGAATCTAAAGAACTAACAGAATTGTACACCAGGTCAATACATAACGATCGGTGGTGGGGTACATCTTCAGGTACCAAAGGATCATCGCAAGCATTGATGTTAAGCTCACAATTAGAAAAAGTTAAGTCCAAAAACCGATCATTGTAATTGCGAACTTGACAGCGTTGTGATAGATTGCATTGAGCAAGAGTATCGATAAAGTTTATTTGACTCCTAGAAAGTGACACGCCACCTGACGTGAAGTGAGTTCCCTGAGGTTGCCAGTCAATAAACGGAAGGTTAAAATCTCCTAGTATAATGAATCTATCATTAGGACATGAGTTAACTACGTCAAATAAATTATTTGAGAAGTTCTAGTTGCTCACAAGAACTATTTCCCAAATTTTGTTTGCACAGGTAGATCGTACAAAAATGAGTTATAACCGTAGATCCACCTATAGGAGAGACAGTCACCCAGAGGTCAAAGGTCATTACACGATGAAAACATTATTTATGAAAAAAATGAACGCCTATGTAAAGCATGAAGAATACATTATTTATGTAATATACGGAAGCCTATATTTTACATAAAGTATTGTATGAATTACATAAATATTTTTAAATGTTATACATAGGCTACCATGTATTACACAAATTATGTATTCTTTATGTAAAACATAGGCTCCCATTAATAATGTTTTCTCCCATTAATAAAATGTTATAAATAAGTAATTACATAAATAATACATGGAGCCTATGTATTACTTAAAGAAAACATTATTTATAAAGTACATGGTGGCCTATGTATTACTTAAAGAAAACATTATTTATATAGTACATGTTGGCCTATGTTTTATATAAGGAAAACATTATTTATGTAATATATGGTCGCCTATTACATGAAGCAAACAATATTTATGTTATACATACGCTACCATTTATTACATAAATAATGTTTTCTTTATGTAATACATAAATGTTTTTTTAATGTCATACATAGGTTACCATGTATTACATAAGGAAAACATTATTTTTGTAATACGTGGTAGCCTATGTGTTACATGAAGCAAACATTATTTATGTTATACATAGGCTACCATTTATTACATTCATTCATTCATTCATTCATCCATTCATTCATTCATTCATTCATTCATTCATTCATTCATTCATTCATTCATTCATTCATTTATTTATTTATTTACTTGTTTTATTTGTATTTGTTTGCTTGCTTGCTTGCTTGCTTGCTTGCTTAAATAAATAATAGCTAGTGTTTACATCACTTATAGATAAGCACAACATTATAGATAAATTCAATTAAACAATCAAAATTAAGTTAATAACAAATAATTTTGGCACATAAAATTAAAAATAAAAAAAGGACATGCAATTATTTTAAAAGTAATCTAATTATAATAATTTCATTAGGAAAATGTAAAAATGATTACAAATTTTAATAAAATATAATTGTAAAAAAGTAACCTTGATATAATAATATTGAATAATATACCAATAACAATAATAAAATAAAAATTATTCCAAAAATTAAATAATAGCCAAAATATTTATTAAAATTGTAAAATAAATTGTAAAATAAATTAAATTAAAATTGAAATTAATGTCAAATTTATCATAAACCGAATTGCATTGATTAAAGTTTATTATCATTGTTAACATTTCTTGTCAATAGTTTTTTCTTAAACGACTTAAAAAAAGTTATAATCAAAACGAGGGATATTTTCTAATACTGAATTATCACAACTTACACGAATATCTATATCGAGGGGTGGATGGTATGGATCTACTTTGCTTAAGCAGTCTGTTTGATTTACTTCGCAATACAGGTTACTGAGGACCAAATCTAAAACTTTACCGTCTTTATTAGTTACAAGATTTTGTTGATTCAGTCCAGTTACTGCAATAAAGTCGCTAAGGGCACATGCCAATTTATTTTGATTATCTTGAGATACAATTGATATACCATCCAACTCCCTTTGCCATGTTACAGAACTCAAATTGAAATCGCCTACAATTATAATGTTATTAAAATCAGTTACTATATTATTTACAGAGTTGTCAAAAAACGTTATTAGTTCATTATATTTTTGCGTAGAAGAAGAACAAAGAGTATAAACAGCACAAACACCTATACTTTTAGTCTCATTGCCATGTTTAATCTTAACCAAAACCCATAAATCCTCGCATGCACTTTCCTTTTCACTTAATCGTATACTAGAGATTGACTTTTTGACAGCTATAAGTACTCCACCACCATCCGCTTTGTCATGAAAATGTGATATAGTACGATCTCGTCTGTATACAGTATATCTTTCGTCTATAAATTCAGCATCATGTATATTGTTATTCAACCAAGTCTCAGTGAATACTATTACATCATAATCATTCAGAAGAATATTTTTGTATAGATCTTGGGTTTTTGTGCGCATTCCGCGCAGGTTTTGGTAATATAAACGGAACATTATGACATTGCAGAGGTGTCTAGGACTCAAGTTGCTAAGAGACACATATTATTGTTACTGCACGTTGCTCAACTGGACCACGCTGTTTATGACTTTTGCAGGAGATTGGTTTGACTTCCTTACAAAAATTCTTCCGTTACGTACTCACACATATTTGTATGACAACTCCTTGGCTTTTATTCTCGTTACGGCGTGAAGAGACTTTTTCTCGGGTGCTAGTTGTTCACTTACGTAGATGTTTCTTTTTTCTCCGCCAATACCAATCAAGCTAGTGTTAAGTCTATCTTGGCTGTTTTTATTATATTTTGACAAGGCAGCAAGAAGATTATCACGATGTCTGGCGCTCTGAAGTTTCACAACAACTGTTCGCGGGTGGGTGCTGTTCACATGCAGTTTTGCCACTCGAAAGCAAGATTGGATATTGTCCTCCGTAGTTTGCGAAGACACTACCCTGCTAATCTGAGTTACCACCTGAGTTAGATTTTCATTTTTAAATTCAGAAAGACCGTGAATTTCTACATTGGATTCACGATTGTATTGTTCCAGTGCTGATACTCGACTAGAAAGTTCTGATACGTCTTTTTTAAGATTACTATTCTCAGTTTTAAGTTGTAAGATCTCTTCTTCCCGTGATTTTAGTAAACTATTAATGTCTTCATATTTTTGATTGATGAAATCCATTGATGTAAGTAAATCTGATACTTGTTCTTTCAGTGGTTGTTACTCTGTGTCAAGTATTTGTTTCAATATTTTAGGAAGTTCAGTTTGCAAGGCAGTCACAACTTCGTACCGAACGAGACTAGGAACGCTAGCTTCATTAATAAGTTTTGCAGAAGCAGGTCTATCACTTTCTTTGCTCTTTTGCGTCAGGGTAACTTTTCTTCTTGTCGTAACATTATTGACTATTTGTGAGAAAGTGTCTTGAGCCGTACTTTGTGGACGGATAGGCGTATTTTGATTATCTTGTTTGGGCATTTTGCTGGTGCACGCAGGACATCTCCATTCCTTTTTCTGATCCTTCCTCATGGAGTTGAATTCCTTAAGTGACATATTTGCACACAAAAGATCGTAAGCACCATGGCAGTATTTACACTGAATGTAGATTTTATCTTTAATAATATTGTTACATCCACTACACTGGTTCCCAGCCATTGTCAAAATAGGTATTTGTAGTAATTTTTATTAAGACACTTTCTAAGTATTGTTCAAAGGCTGTTATCATCAAGGAGACAAAAAAAAAGTTCTTGTCTATGACTGTCAGTTGTTGTTATGTCATTTGTCAATGTGTCAAAGTGATCAAACTTCAAAATTGTCTCCAAATTTTTTGTGACCTACTTTTTATTTTGTTAAAAATTATGTTCATCCGTCCTAATTTAAACAACGGATTACAAACGGCTTCTAATTTGTTAACTGACCGCCCAGTTTGTGATGGTTATTAAATATGAATCATAGGGGCCACATTACTTTTAATTTTCAGATAAAACTCAGCTTGTATGTTTCACGAGGATGTTGTGAATAATTTCCTGTATTTTAGAGAATTACCTTCAGGATTTTTGGATTTCTAAGAAATCATTCATGAAGCAAACATTATTTATGTTATACATAGGCTACCATTTATTACATGAATAATGTTTGCTTCATGTAACACACAGGCAACCATTTATTACATAAATTATGTTTTCTTTATTTAATATATAGACTACCATGTATTACATAAATAATGTTTTCTTTATCTTTTGCATGTTAGCCTATGTATTAGACAAATTATGTTTTCTTTAACTAATACTTAGGCTACATAAAGAAAACATTTTTTACACAACATTATTTATGTAATATACGGGAGCCTATGTTTTACATAAAGAATTGTATGTATTACATAAATGTTTTTTAATGTAATATATAGGCTACCATGTATTACTATATATTGCTTCATGTAATACTATGTATTACAAAAATAATTCTATCCTTATGTAATACATGGTAGCCTATGAATTGCATGAAGAAAACATTATTTTTGTAATACGTGGTAGACTATGTATTACATGAAGCAAACATTATTTATGTTATACATAGGCTACCACGTATTACATAAATTATATTTTCTTTATGTATTGCATGTTAGCCTATGTATTAGACAAATTATGTTTCCTTTAAGTAATACTTAGGCTACATAAAGAAAACAATATTTATGTAATATATGGGAGCCTATATTTTACATAAAGAATTTATGTATTACATAAATATTTTTTTTAATGTTATACATAGGCTACCATGCATTACATTAATAATGTTTTCCGTATATAATACGTAGGCTACCATTTTTTACATAAATAATGTTTTCTTAATATTATACATAGGCTACCATGTATTACATAAATTATGTATTCTTTATGTAAAACACAGGCCCCCATTAATAATGTTTTCCTTGTGTTATAAATAAGTAATACATGGTAGCCAATGTATTACACAATGAAAACATTATTTATGTAATATTCGGGAGCCTATATTTTCCATAAAGAATACATAATTTTTGTAATACATGGTAGCCTTTGTATTACATAAAGGAAACATTATTATAAAACAGAGGCTCCCATAAATAATGTTTTCCTTATGTTATACATAAATAATACATGGTGGCCTATGTATTACATAAAGAAAACATTATTTATGTTATAAATGGTAGCCTATGTATAACATAAATAATGTTTGCTTCATGTAATACATGGGTAACCATATATTACATAAATAATGTGTTCCTTTTGTTATACATAAATAATACATGGAGCCTATGTATTAAATAAAGAAAACATTATTTATAAAGTACATGGTGGCCTATGTATTACATAAAGAAAACATTATTTGTCTAATACATAGGCTTACATGCAATACATAAAGAAAACATTATTTATGTTATAAATGGTAGCCTATGTATAACATAAATAATGTTTGCTTCATGTAATATATAGGCTACCGCGTATAACAAAAATAATATTTTCTTCATGCAGGCTACCATAGCATAGCATAGCGCATAGGCTACCATGTATTATTTCCATTTCCATTCCCATGTATTCATGTAATACATAGGTTACCATATATTATATAAATAATGTGTTCCTAATGTTATACATAAATAATACATGGTAGCCTATGCGCTATGCTATGCTATGGTAGCCTACATGAAGAAAATATTATTTTTGTTATACGTGGTAGCCTATGTATTAGATGAAGCAAACATTATTTATGTTACACATAGGCTACCATTTATAACATAAATAATGTATTCTTTATGTATTGCATGTAAGCCTATGTATTAGACAAATAATGTTTTCTTTATGTAATACATAGGCCACCATGTATTATTTATGTATAACATAAGGAAAACATTATTTATGGGTGCCTGTGTTTTATAATAATGTTTCCTTTATGTAATACAAAGGCTACCATGTATTACATAAAGAAAACATTATTTATGTAATAAATAGTAGCCTAAGTATGACATAAATATTGTTTCCTTCATGTAATACATAGGCTACCATATATTGTTTTCTTTAACTTATACTTAGGCTACATAAAGAAAACATTTTTTACACAACATTATGTATGTAATACATGTACGCCTATCTATAACATGAAGAACATTTTTGTAATACGTGGTAGCCTATGTATTACATAAAGCAAACATTATTTATGTATATATAACTATATATACTTTATGTATTGCATGTAAGGCTATGTGTTAGACAAATAATATTTCCTTTACATAATTCATAGGCCACCATGTATTATTTATGTATAACATAAGGAAAACATTATTTATGGGAGCCTATGTTTTACACAAGGAATACATCATTTATGTTAAACATCGTAGCCTATGTATTATATAAGGAAAATAATATTTATGTAATATATGGTAGCCTATGTATTACATAAAGAAAACATTATTTTTGTAATACGTGGTAGCCTATGTATTACATGAAGCAAACAATATTTATGTTATACATAGGTTACCATGTATTACATGAATAATGTTTTCTTTATGTATTGCATGTTAGCCTATGTATTAGACAAATTATGTTTTCTTTAACTTATACTTAGGCTACATAAAGAAAATTTTTTTACACAACATTATGTATGTAATACATGTACGCCTATCTATTACATGAAGAAAACAACATTTTTGTAATACGTGGTAGCCTATGTATTACGTGAAGCAAACATTATTTATGTATACATAGGCTACCATTTCTTACATAAATAATGTTTTCTTTATGTATTGCATGTAAGGCTATGTATTAGACAAATAATGTTTCCTTTATATAATACATAGGCCACCATGTATTATTTATGTATAACATAAGGAAAACATTATTTATGGGAGCCTATGTTTTACACAAGGAATATATAATTTATGTTAAACATCGTAGCCTGTGTATTATATAAGGAAAATAATATTTATGTAATATATGGTAGCCTATATATTACATGAAGAAAACATTATTTTTGTAATACGTGGTAGCCTATGTATTACATGAAGCAAAATTTATTTATGTTTTACATAGGCTACCATTTATTACATCAATAATGTTTTCTTTATGTATTGCATGTAAGGCTATGTATTAGACAAATAATGTTTACTTTATGTAATACATAGGCCATCATGTATTATTTATGTATAACATAAGGAAAACATTATTTATGGGAGCCTATGTTTTACACAAGGAATACATAATTTATGTTAAACATCGTAGCCTATGTATTATATAAGGAAAATAATATTTATGTAATATATGGTAGCCTATGTATTACATGAAGAAAAAATTATTTTTGTAATACGTGGTAGCCTATGTATTACATGAAGCAAACATTATTTATGTTATACATAGGCTACTATTTATTACATCAATAATGTTTTCTTTATGTATTGCATGTAAGGCTATGTATTAGACAAATAATGTTTACTTTATGTAATCATAGGCCACCATGTATTATTTATGTATAACATAAGGAAAACATTATTTATGGGTGCCTATGTTTTACACAAGGAATACATAATTTATGTTAAACATCGTAGCCTATGTATTACATGAAGAAAACATTATTTTTGTAATACGTGGTAGCCTATGTATTACATGAAGCAAACATTATTTATGATATACTTAGGCTACCATTTATTACAAGAATAATGTTTGCTTCATGTAATACATAGGCTACCACGTATTACAAAAATAATGCTTTCCTTATGTAATACATGGTAGCCTATGTATTACATAAGGAAAACATTATTTATGTCATAAATGGTAACCCATGTATAACATAAATATTGTTTGCTTCATGTAATACAAAGGCGACCATATATTACATAGGCCACCATGTACTATATAAATAATGTTTTCTTTAAGTAATACGTAGGCTACCATGTATAATTTATGTATTAGATAAGGAAAACATTATTTATATAATATATGGTAGCCTATGTATTACATGAAGCAAACAATATTTATGTAATACATAGGTTACCATGTATTACATAAATAATGTTTTCTTTATGTATTGCATGTTAGCCTATGTATTAGACAAATTATGTTTTCTTTAACTTATACTTAGGCTAATTAAAGAAAACATTTTTTACACAACATTATGTATGTTATACATGTACGCCTATCTATTACATGAAGAAAACAACATTTTTGTAATATGTGGTAGCCTATGTATTACATGAAGCAAACGTTATTTATGTTATACATAGGCTACCAGTTATTACATAAATAATGTTTTCTTTATGTATTGCATGTAAGCCTATGTATTAGACAAATAATGTTTTCTTTAACTTATACTTAGGCTACATAAAGAAAACATTTTTTACACAACATTATTTATGTAATAATAGTAATAAATGGTAGCCTATGTATAACATAAATATTGTTTGCTTAATGTAATACATAGGCGACCATATATTACATAAATAATGTTTTCCCTATATAATACATACGCTACCATTTTTACATAAATAATGTTTTCTTTATATTATACATAGGCTACATTGTTTTACATAAGTTATGTATTCTTTATATAAAACAAAGACTCCCATAAATAATGTTTTCCTTATGTTATACATAAGAAATACATGGTAGCCTGTATATTACACGATGAAAACATTATTTATGAAATATATGAACGCCTATGTATTATATGCATAATACATTATTTATGTAATATACGGGAACCTATATTTTACATAAAGAATACATAATTTATGTAATACATGGTAGCCTATGTATTACATAAAGGAAACATTATTAATGTAATACATGGTCGCCTATGTATTACATGAAGCAATCATTATTTATGTTATACAAAGGTTACCATTTATTACCTTAATAATGTTTTATTTATTTAATACTAAGGCTACTATGTATTATATAAATAAGGTTTTCTTTAAGTTTTCTTTTAATATATAATGGAAAAAATTATGTATTTATTTTATGAAAAAAACATTATTTATGTAATACATGGTAGCCTATGTTTATTATAAAGAAAACATTATTTATGTAAATATGGTAGCCTAAGTATTATATAAGGAAAACATTATTTATGTAATATATGGTAGCCTATGTATTACATGAAGAAAAAATTATTTTTGTAATACGTGGTAGCCTATGTAATACATGAAGCAAACATTATTTATATATACATAGGCTATACATAGGCTACCATTTATTACATGAACAATGTTTGCTTCATGTAATACATAGGCTACCACGTATTATAAAAATAATGTTTTCCTTATGTTTTACATACATACATGGTAGCCTGTGTATTACACGATGAAAACATCATTTATGAAATAAATGAACGCCTATGTAATACATGAAGAAAACATTATTTATCTAATATACGGGAGCCTATATTTTACATAAAGTATTGTATGTATAAATAAATGTTTATTTAATGTTATACATAGGCTACCATATATTACATAAATAATGTTTTCTTTATGTATTTCATGTAAGCCTATGTATTAGACAAAAAATGTTTTCTTTATGTAAAACATAGGCCACCATGTACTATAATATTAATGTTTTCTTTAAGTAATACATAGGCTACCATTTATTACATAAATAATGCTTTCCTTATGTAATACATAAATGTTTTTAATGATTACATAGGCTACCATGTATTACATAAGGAAAATATTATTTAGAACATATTGTTTAAATATTATCGAATGAAGACACCTTATCATAATTAATTTAAATATTTTCTTGCCATAGGAAAACGAAAATATTAGCCGTAAATTTTCCTTCAAAGTCATCATAATGTACTGTTCAATTCAAAACATTGATTGATCGATTGATGAGCTTATTCCTACCTAGTAATGGCATTAAAGTGTTCTGACTTCTGACATCATCCGACACGATAAAGTTCTGAATGGGAAAGTATTTGATGTAGGGTGGGATCTGCTGTATCACGCATAAACTTACTTTAAAGACTGAGCCAATGCGTATAGCTACAGCAGGATAGACTTTTTTAGTTAAAAAATACGTGTGGCACTCGGGAACTGCCGCGGTAAAGCTATTGCATAGTAAGTCTACACGCATACGTCTAGTCGCACGCACACAAACACCGTGCCGAAGTCTGCCGAACTAAAACAACGTTAGACGATGCACGGCTTTCAACGCCGCACCGCTGTGCCGGTCGGAGTGAGGGGGTGTTAGGTTTAGTTTCGTTGCTGAATTTCTTGATTCGGTCGCCGCGCTTAAAGCCCGCGATAAAAGCTATGCAATAGCTTAAAAAACTCTTTTATATCGTGCTAGTTAATAAATATTTATAGAGATTTGGTTTTTAACTCCCAACGCAAAAAGAGGGGTATTGCAAGTTTCACGTGTCTGTCTGTCTGTCTGTCCGTGGCATCGTAGCTCCTTAACGAAAGATCAAGATGCTGTTTTTTGTCTAAATGCTGACATGATCGAGAGTGTCCTTAACTATAATTCATCATCATCAGTTCACTCACTGCTTGACAAATCGGGGTTGCTTAAAATTTGTAATTTTGTTTGTGTTACTATTATATTGCTGAAAAATCTTTATTCATTTTATTCCAAGCGATTCCAAAGAAAAGATATTTAGCTAATAATATTATACCTAAGTTTTGTTTATACAATTGGAACGAACATAGGAGAAGATAATAATATGATGAAGACAATTTATCGTAGGCTTTAAAAGTTATTATAAGATCAATAATATCAAAGTGGTGTTGAGAATCGTTTAAAATGAAATTGGCATCTTAAGCTTAGCGGTAAATTTTCTAATCAATCAAAATAACTTGACAGTATTATTTATTACATCGTTTTCGAACTCAATAATAATGATGATTTTTAGATTGTGTGTTATGAAATTAGCAATAAGAGATGGAGTGAAGTTAGGAGTGATGGGAGTTGAGTTTAGTTATTTAAATTTTTGGACGATTTATGTAGACATTAGTTAATTCAGAAAATCATGAAATATCTAATTACTCGCTTAGTTGGTAATATTTTTGTAATATAACCGGAGGAGATGCTAAGACGCCGCTTTGCGACGGTACTGCGACAGTAGCGCCGCCCTTTATTTAACGCTTTTTTACGGACACTTTTTCATTATTTTTTTATTTACTAGTTTTCTAGTCTCCATGATCTGAACATTTAAAACCATGATCGAAATGCATACAGTTTATTTATAATATCATGGACTGAACATTTTCTGTTCTACTTACGTATAACTACGTTAAAATAGCGTAGTTATACGTAAATAATTAGAATACGTCGTCTTGAGAGTATGTACCTATGTCATTTGCTACAATGTGGTTTTGCGTCGGGGGCAAAAATACACCCTGCATAACAATTATACCGATTGTCCATTTGCACATGCACTTACTGGAAACTTCTATGGAACTTCTGTTCTATAGAAGTTTCCAGTAAGTTTACCGAAACCTGTTCTGAAGCACGTACGGCCAGTCGCAACTCGGTCTAATCACATAACTTCATCACAACTTAAACTAACATGTATTGACGAAGTTTCCGCCATATTGGATTTTATTTTAGAGCTAACCATTTATTATTAATTTGTTTTTATCAAAATATTTTTAATTACAACCAGCTTTTGCCCGCGGCGCCGCCCGCGTAAATACGGTATCCCACGGGAACACTGTACTTTCTCGGGATAAAAAGTAGCCAGAGCCTAAACTACTACCATACCAAATTTCATCGAAATCCGTTCAGTAGCTTTGGATGAAAGAGTAACAAACATCCATCCATTTATCCATCCATAGTAAGTAGACATTGTGAGGAGAAATAAATGAATATATTATTATTATCCATCCATCCTCCCAAACATTTACATTTATAATAGTAGTGGAAATTAGGATTATAGTGACTTGAAAAATATTTTTATACTTACTCGGATACTTGTAGAAACATAATTATTGTTGTGTGCGTCTCAGATTAAATTATTGTCTTATAATCTGAGATGCGTGTTAGCTGTTATACGGATAAAAACATGCTTATTCAAAGAATATTATTTTACTAAGAAGAAAATCCCTAAGAAGTGGGTAAAAGAAGACAAATGATCGTTACAATGATAATAATGGTACCTATCGTAGACGTATATACTATAGACGAGGCGTGGTGGGGCAAAAAGTGAATCTTTTGAGACTTTTGGGACCATTTTGACATTTGATGACATTTGAAGTTGTTACATATATCAACTGTAAGATGTAACTGTCAATGTCATTATTGACATTGACAGATGTCATAAGTAAAGCCTATCGAGTTAGTTTATTTAGTTGGCCAAAAGGCTATACATAGTGTAGACGTATATATTGTGCTAAGCATATCTCATTACATATTGTAATACGTATTTGTGGTAAGCACCAATAAAGGAGAGTACAAGAATTGCTGCTGTATTATTATCGTCACCAAACGAGCGCACGAAGGACTTACAATCAAGAGGTCATAGACCAACACAGAAGTATGGTGAAAACCAAGATGGCGTAACTTTTTATTGTATGATGATTTGTTCTGTCAAATGTGCGTCATAGCGTATCTTGAGTTTTGAAATCTTTGGTACCTATATCGTTTTTTTTTTTTTCATTTCACGGTTAATACCTAATACATAATAATCTTAAAATTTATACCCTACATTTAATAATGAGGAAACCAGTGTGTCTGAGTCGAGAGTCTAGACTCTAGACCAACATCGTACATAATCCTACTACTATTATAAATGTGAAAGTTTGTGAGGATGGATGGATGTTTGTTACTCTTTTATCTTAATCTCTTTATTAAAAATATCGGTTGTCTGTAAAGTTGGTTTACTGACGATAGTTCAACGTGATAACGTCAATAACAACAACAACAACAACAACAACAATAATAATAAAATGCGAGGTAACGCTGGTACTTGGTAACGGTAACAGGTAACGGTATTTGGTAACGCATGAGTCGTGTTTTTTCGTGCGTGCAGCCGGCTCCATCGAATTATAAGACGTTATCACTTTAAAACTACTGAATGGATTTTAATGAGATTCGGTATGGTAGTAATTTAATAGGATTAACGCATAGGTTAATCTTTATCACGAAAAAGTACAGTGTTCCCGTGGGATACTGTATTTACGCGGGCGAGGCCGCGGGTGAAAGCTGGAAATTAATAAAAACAGCATAACCCTGCTGTCATTAAGGATATAGATAGCATAATATATCGAACTTTGCTAAAAATGGATCCCCATTTTTAGCAAAGTTCGATATATTTGAGTAACGACCGAATACTGTAACGGTAATAATTAAATTAAGTGACGCTGTCTTTGTCGTTTCGGCTAGCAGAGACAGCGACAGCCTGTGAATAGGGCTCTCAATTTTGATTAGCATTTCAGTATTCGGCCGTAAATAATCGTCATTTGATGAATTGAGCGCATGAACTAACAAACCATAATATTCTGTGTGAAGGGATTATTGTGGACACACCGTATAAAATATTTAGGTGGATGTAATTTCAGCTCGACTTCCGCGTTCCAGTTCAAGCGAGAAGTTGCACAAAGTTTAAATTTGTTTTTGACCGACTCCATAGAGATGGGAATTGAGACACGGCAATCGGACAAGGCTGTTTTATTTGGCTTGCCTCGTTTGTTTATTTAAGTCAAATCTAATAATCGAATTCTCGTAACGTAAATAACGTAACGACCCCAATATTGGACAACTTAAGAAAAATTTTGATGTTTTTTGTAAATTTCTCGTAGGTTTTTACATATTTTTAGATATTTATTTGTTATACGATTAGTTTAGTGTTAGTTTATTGTAAGTGATGTTAGAAAAAATGAAATAATGCATAAATCCTTAAAAAAATTAATAAATTACAAAAATACTTTTTTTAACCAGTAATGGACAGAAAAAATCTAGTGATGGACACCCAATGTCGAACAACATCCAGTTATAAACACCCATTTATGGACAGTACCCAATGTTGAACTTCCAGTTATGTACATGTAGAAAACTTGTAGTTATCAATAGAATCCTGAAAATGATGGTCGAAAATAGAATAAAACTGTTTAACAAAGTGTTTATTAATTATTTTGCATACGTACTTATAATATTTTAGGACTAAACATTATCACAATGCGTCTCGTTAACACTAATTATTTATTAACAAGTCAACAAAATAAGTCGTCTGGTGTAATAAAGAGTTATCCTTATTATTATTAATCACTAAATAATAAAAACATAACAAATTTTGTAGATAAGTGCTTATTATCTACAGTCATAAACATTTTGAATTTCAACAAACATAAAAATACTGGAGCAGGTTCTATTTTATATGTATATCAAACAGTATAAATATGATACTTGCTCATCTCTTTAACGGTGTAAAAACCTCTCTTATTTGTTAGTACTGGGGCATCTATAACTTCAATAATGGCATTCTCATTGTACCAGATCTTATCTGGCTTCTCTGGCCATTTATATGTATTCCCAGTGGAAAATGTCATAGTGCTTATTTCGTAGGACAATTTATCAACAATTTCAACAACACCAGGAAAATATTCACCTTCATACTTAACTATGACATAACTTCCCTTGGCTATATTTCTTTTTGATGACGTCAACCTATTCAGTGGCACATGTTCTGATTCAGAATCGGTAGAGTTAATTGAGCGCCTAGAAACAGCTTTCTTTTTATTGCTAGATTTTGTCGGTATTTTCGTTACATTCGTTTCAGACAAATCTTCTTCTATTTCATAATTACTATCGTCACTCTCACAATATTGCACTTCAGTATCCGTTTCATCTGTAGATGTGTCATCTGATTTATTTGTATTCAACTTCTTGCTAATCAACCGTTTTCTTTTCTTTTCTTCAATAAGTTTCTCTTTCATTATTTTCCTTTCTTTCCTTTCCACGGTCCTTTTATCTTTTTCTTCTCGTATACGCTTTCTTTCAGCTTCTTTTTTTTCATGATACTCTCTCCATTGATCACCAGTCACTGCAAAAGGTATCTTTTCTCTAAGCTTTCGTTTTTTTCCTTTAAACATGTTGTCATCGTCCGGCCAGTGCAAATTCCTTTTGAAAGGAGATGGCACAATACATTTTCCAATTTTAATAGGAGGTTTGCGGATGTGAAAATATTGTCATTCTGAGGTTGTTTTAACATATTCGTATCATGACTCTTATCTTTTTCAGGAGTTTTGTGTGGCATAATATGGTATATTAATCAGGTATATTCTTATCTGCGGATACCAATGGGTTTTTACTATTATAAGGTAGGTATATTATTAAACAGAAAGAGAAGCAAATACAAAAAAGCGTATGTCATTAAAAACTTGAAAAAAAGTTTAATTTCGACAATTGTCCATAAATGGAATCTCCTTAAAATAAAATCCAGTTATGGACGCAACATAATTTTATTTAAACAACATAACCTATCATGCCACTAAATCGTGAAATATTTCGCACATTTAACCAATATAACAAAAAATAATATCAAATTTTACTGAGATTAATACAAAAATACTTAAAAACTAATTTGTGTACTCACTTCCTTACGGATTTCTTTAGTAAAATCGGATTTTTCAACAACGAGTCGGAGCGACAAAACACAATGTTACGCCATCTTTAAACTTAATGGCCGAATAAAATGAAGTGTCATATTTTAACAGCATTATAAATCAATCTTTTATTTTAAGTGTTGCCAGATTGCATAGCGAAATTTTTTGTCTTATTTTTCAAATTTAATGTTTTTTTTGTCCATTACTGGATGCTTGTCCAAGACTGGTGCCATTACGTTATTATGTTTACCAAATTATATTAAATAAATAAAAATGAATACACATAAGTATTTATAATTTTATTTATTCACAAACATAAAAATAATATTAAAACGAATAACATTATAATATCACTGGCTAGTAGTACTTTTAATTATTTACAAACTAAAAGAAAAAAATACCTATAAAAAGAAAACTAAAACTACAAGAAACTTAAATGGCTATAAATATAAGAAAACCCCTTAGTCGTCCCCATCAGGCAAAGTGCGTTCAAAGAGTTTCCTCGCTGGATGGCAATGCTAACTCTTTGAGTCAATTGGCCCACCACACTTACCCACCACTGCAACTCCTGTGTAGCCAGGATCGACAGTGGTAACCAACCGCAAAAACCCTTTGATATGATCTCAGGGGTGCCCGGGGGACATGCTAAATCTGTCTTGGAACCCGCAACGAAATTAATCAGAAGATTGTAGGAGGAGTAGGAAGTATTCCAGTTTCCCTCCCCAAGCAAAGCGGGAGACAGCAAGAATTGTGATGACAAAAATTCAGAATTAAAGGGGAAGCACCACGGGAATAACATGGTTTTTTTTTTTTTATGACTACAAGACAGAATGTAATTAAATGTTTTAATTTATAATATGACAATTGATTACAATGCATTTATAATGACAAAAAATTGTTGCATTGTTTCCAATAGTACTTATGACAAAAACGTTTGAAAGCTCGGAAGTTCTTCGCGCAGCCCACGAGATCTTCATAGTACACAACCCTAGAAACACAATGAACGCTGTTCAACATTTCGATTCTTTCGTCATACCAGAGATCACACTCCCAGAGTATGTGATGAGCAGTTTGTTCATAAGGGCTACCTTCGGTCGAACACTCGCATAGCGGAGACGAGACTAATGTAAATCCAAATAGTTTCGCTTTAAAGTTTCCGTGTCCTGTCAAAAATTGTGCGACGTAGTGGTCTATTTCTATCCATTGCTTCGAGAGTCGATCGCGTACCGAAGGGAAGAAATTATATAGGTGACGCCCTTTGATAGTGTTGTCCCACCGTTCCTGCCACTCAGAAATTAGGTTCTGTATAGAAATATCTAATGGCTCGAATAATCTAGTTATCTTATTACTCTCTTTCGCGCTTAAAAACTCAGGGTTAGTCATTTTTTTATTTTTATAATATAGCGCTGCACGACGCTGTATCTCTAAATCTACTGGTAGGACTCCGGCTAAGACTGGGAGTGCTTCAGTACTTACGGTACGGTATGCCTTACATAAAAATATTAAGGCGAGACGTTGGCTTTGCAAAAGTTTACGACGGGCCGCTCCTATTGTAGCCCTATCTGCCCAAGCCGGTGCGCCAAAGCAAATGCTGCCGAGGTACGTCGCATTATAAATTATTTTTAATGTTTTAAATGAAA
Organism: Phengaris arion; assembly: GCA_963565745.1. Taxonomy (NCBI): domain Eukaryota; kingdom Metazoa; phylum Arthropoda; class Insecta; order Lepidoptera; family Lycaenidae; genus Phengaris; species Phengaris arion. The sequence goes on from OY751443.1 coordinate 3,602,933, forward strand.
GGCCCCATATCGACGTTGATATTTTTGTGAAACAATAGAAATTCCTTTTAGCTTTCTCACCGGTCTGTATTATATGTTCGAGGAATGTAAATTTATTTTCTAAAATAAGTCCTAGGTAACAAAGTGACTGTTTACGTTTCACATTGATGTTGTTCAGTTTAATGCAAGGAGTTGATATTAATGAACCTTTTAAAAGTACTTGAAAGGTTATATGTGCTGCAAATTCTAATCGATTTCTGTGGCCCCAACTCGATATTACGTTGAGGCACTTGTTGGCCTTGTTTTCAATTTCAGATCGCGAATTGGCTTGAATAATAAGAAAACCATCGTCAGCATAACCTATCAGAGAGCACAGAGGAGGCAAGGGAACACATAATAAATCATCAAAACTTATATTCCACAAGTGCGGTGATAGTACTGATCCTTGAGGGCAGCCGCGCGTTAAGTTTTTGGAATGTGTGTAATGGCCGAGTTGGAGTTTTGTTACGCCGTTGCAAAAATACGAGTAAATTAAATATTACGATAGCAGCCTCTGTTTCTTAACTTCAGTAGTAGCATTGGCCACCAGGCATTATCGAAGGCACCCGCGATATCCAGAGATATACCTACTACATATTTACACTCCGATAGATTTACTGTTTTTCTGACCTCGATTGCTGCATTCACTGTTGACTTCCCGGCGGTAAATCCAAATTGCTGATTATTAAATTATTTTCTAATTAATTTTAACTCTTTGAGTCAGACACGAGTTATTTTTTCGAAATTTCTCTGTACTGTGCGCACTCGGGCCCCGTATTTCAACCCCGAACGGTTCAAATTTGAGATCCCCACCAAGGATATTTGCGCCGTATGATGTTCTCTGGCTGATTGGCCAAAAGTGTTTAACTTAAACTTAAATACTGCATGAATTATTGTTATAAGTACAAAACATCATAACAAAATCTCGAGGCTAAAATTAAATTTTTGAAAAACTTTTGAAGAATGTGAATAATTAAGAATATTTTTCCTTACAATAACAATCAGAACAAGAGTTGCTGAAGTGTTGGCCGTAATATCTTATGGAGCACCTTTTAGGATATACGGTTCCTACTTTTTAACCGACTTCCAAAAAGGAGGCGGTTATATACTTTTTGTATGTTCATTTACAATCCAACTTTTTCATAAAAATCTGTACATACTGGCTAAACATGAGTCCAGTTACGAATGCTCTCTCGCCTTAGCGTCAGTTTACACCGAATCGAGACGATACGCGATGCGGTACAGCATTTTTAGGATACAAGTTCAAAATTTAACTTTATTCAACTACACAAGAAGATAGACATTCAATTGCAAGAGTTCGATTATCAAACTAGACCTCTTTGCGTGGCCCTTGCAATGAAACGTGTAACTTCTTGTGTAATAAATAAAGTTCTATTTTGAATCACTATTTAAAAAAATGCAGCGCCGCATCACGTATCGTCTCGTTCCGGTGCGAGCTGACCTTACTTTTAATAATTAAATAGGTCGGCCGGCATAACGGTGATTATGTCTAACATATGGATCAATTCCCATCATATATTTAGATTCTGCTTGAATTACTCCATTTACTTTTTAGAACAGCAGCCATGCGACCTTGACATTGGCCGACGAGTAACGAGTCAACCATTTTTATCCGACTTCCAAAAAAGGCGGTTATTACCCTTGCACTACAAGGCCAGGGCCACGGTTCTCACGCAACAGAGAAAAGTTCACATTCGAATAAAAATTTGTGCATTCTTAGAACTTCACAGTCGAAAAACTTCTAGTAGACGTCACTCGATTTCTATATGTATTTGCCTTAAGTTCGCAGTGAATCATCTGTACATATGGTCAAAACAAAATACACTGTACTTTTCCGGGATAAAAAGTAGTTCAAACTACTACCATATGTTCATATCTCTATGTTCTTAGCTCTATGTCCGGTTCAAATATTAAACAAGTGTATGAAAATATCCGCCGCGATATAACTTGATACTAGTTCTTTGTGGATTAAACATTATCATTTCTTATGCACAAACTTTATGCCTTGGGGCATAAAGGTGAATTTTGTATTAAACATTTGTAATATTCATCTTTTAACGCGACAATTCTGTTACTTTGAATAATAATATTATTTGAAACAGGGTACGTTAAATTATATCATAACTAGCTGTCCTGTCTTAACTATGAACTATGAAAAGTTTAGTTCTCAGGGCAAACAAGAGGTCATTTGTGGATCAGAACCAGAGAGATGAACTTCTAAACATTAATAATACGAATTACCGGATGATTGGCTTCAAATTGAAATGTTGAGCGAGAAATTTTAAAATTCCAATTTTAAAACTCAAACTTCGCAAATACCAAACATTTGCTCAAGGAAGACATGCATGCATTTAGACAAGTTTCATGGTTAAATATTTATGTGAGAAATGAAATGGTAAGAGTTTTAAGGTTCACGTACCAAGCGCGCGCTCGCTGCCAGTACAACGAAATAAGGAATACGCCGAGGAATCATACAGAATAAGCTGAATTTTTGTACAAATCTTTATTTTAGCATTACGAATGTTGTCTCAAAAGCCACACATGGTAACGTGTAAGATACTAAGATATTCATGGTCAAACGGCACAGTAACCAGTGTTTTAAGAATATCTCGTTTTATTTGCCTCCTAGCGTCTCAGCATTTTCATTAAAGTTGTAAATTTAAATTAAAGTTAAATTCTGTACAAACATTGCATATGACTTTTTCTTATAAGTTGAACAGAGGTTTTTGAGGCAGAGAGCGCAGAGTGTGAGAATGCGGAGCGCTCATTCCTCACTTATACTTAATCTTAACAAAATGTCATACGGTTAACTTGGTTTATGAATAAAGTATCATGCTTGTATAATAATACTATTTGAAACAGAGTACGTTAAATTATATCATAAGCATAACTAGCTGTCCCGAGTCGTCGGGACTCGGGACAGCTAGTTATGCTTATGATATAATTTAACGTACTCTGTTGTCGTGTCCTGTCTTAACTATGAACTCGAGTGGATAAATAACCAAATAGGTGAATTGGACGCACCTATTCCGTTAGTAATATAATAAATATTCTTTGCCTATAACTAATGTCAAATATTGACAGTCAAGTGACAAACTGAGCAAAGTCAGTATGGGGAAATTCAATCGTTCTTTTTAGTATTTTCTTCACAAGTGTTCCAATACCGCTCTCACAGTTTAAACTTTCCCTGAACTACCACAATCATTACATGACAAAAATTAGCCAAATCGGTCCAGCCGTTCTCGAGTTTTATAGACATTGGAATTGCAATGTCTCACTAAAACCGTATTTTTTAAATTGACGTATATATTATAGACGAGGCTTGTCGAGGCAAAAACTGTCCCCACTAAAATGGACCGCCTTTTGGCATTGTTTAGGGCTATTTAAACATATCTTCACTCTTGAGGTATGGTGGAATCAAGATGTCGCAACTTTTTCTTGTGCGAAGATTTGTTGAGTCAAATGTACGTAATAGCTCATAGCCCGTCCTGAGTTTCGAAAACATCGGCAAAAACTCAATTTTTGTATACAAGAAGAAGATAAAATTAACAAAAGATGGGCACTCCGCAGTATAGTAAAAACTGCCCTTCGGCGAACTGATATGGACATGGAGTCGGGGGAAATATTCTTATCTAAATTCCAGACAGTTTTATGTCTAACTAGCTTTTGCCCGCGGCTCCGCGCGCATAAATACGGAGTATTAAACTTTTTCCGGATAAAAAGTAGCATGTTTTAATCCAGAGCCTAAAAACTACTACCATACCAATTTTCTTTGAAATCCGTGCAGTAGTTTTAGCGTGAAAGAGTAAAAACTAACAAACATCCATCCATCCATCCATCTAGTCAATAATGACACTTACACTTGTAAGTACTAAGGATTAGGATGAAATAAATATATTTATAAGTATCTTAAAATAATCACAAATTGGCCGAAACAACACCAGCGCACTGTTATTGCTTGCATAACCTACTACAGGTTACGTTTAGTTCTCAGGGCGGCCGCTAGATGTCACTGTACGTGCTCTAGATCGCGCTATAGCTTCATACAGATAAAACGTATAACATTCTACCATAGTTAAACTAACGTTTGTAGCGAGAACTCTTCTCGCTATGATGATGATGATTTGTTTTTTGGAAAGGGTTCCTTAGTTTAGACGGTAAACTATTGGTGCCTTTATAAAATATCGAGAAAAAGCGTATGCAGTGATGGATTTACACTAGTCAGGGCTAGTGCGGCTAAATTTGGAAATTAAAAAAAATATTTTTAGAATTGTTTTTTTACAATTATCAAAATTGCACATTATAATAATTAATTAATTCTATTAATTAATCATTTTTTATTTCTTGTTTGAAACAAGTTAAAAACTACTTACGCTTTACAATGACGGCAAATAGTCTCAAAGGATTGGCATTCTATGCATACAATATGTACGTGTACGTCTACTTTAACGTTTAGTTGTGAAGATTTAATCGACCAATTTACAAAGTCAGGTGTGTTTGCCTGACAAACAAATGTAATACAATCATAAGTCATTGTGAGTGCAAAATTCATGATTCTTACAAAGATATATGATTGGCTTCGCTGGGCGCTCGATCAATGATTTGTCTATGGATTCTTGGAACAAAAACAAATATTTTTTTATATTATTGAAGTATATAATATATAATAAAATTTACGCAATGAGTAAGCAATTAGTTATTCTATTAAAAAAAATAAGATATAAAAACTATCATTTTAAGTAAATTTTCTGTGCTAGGGCGGCATTTTCTTCAGTGTCCAGGGCGGCACTAATTTTAAATCCGGCCCTGTCCGTATGTATTCGTCACTATAACAAATAATACTCGTTACTATAGTATCGTTACGTTACTCGTTACTTTTGATACCTCATAATATGTTATGTTGGAGCAACGGACCAACCATTATTGCGACTGCGTATAGTATGATGCCGCGGTGTCGCAACATTCGTAATTTGTAGAAAACATACTTGCTAGTGCATTACATACCAAGCTGCATGAGGTGCATTTTTTAATTTTTCCAAATTGTAACCAGACTTGTTTTTTAGTTATTCTAAATTTAGTTTTATTTAATATGTAAAGTGTAGAACTACAAGTGATGACGGAATCTACTGAATTTGCCATGGATTTACTGTTTTGAAAATTTTAACCGTGAGCTTATGTTATAACACAATAACATCGCAATCCATTATGCATCAATTATAATGAAAAAGTAACGAATAGTTAGTTGTCGAAAATTATTTATTGACAATAATATTTAAATAACATTTTAACGATTAATGAAAATGAGAGTGACGAAATGTATTCGTGTGTAACGTTTCGTTACTCGGTACCAGATGGCGCACCGGGCACCCGTTACTCAGTACCGAAATCACAACACTTTAAAAGTTTTTAATATTAAAATAGTGATTTTAAACAATGTCTGTTTGTAGGCAAGGTAGGCAATGTGCCAAAATACAAGACGGACCGACCACGGTGAGGTGAGTGTTTAGTACATGATACCTTACGTATTTCTGGTCGCTGAAACCGAATATGAAATTTACTTTGCTCTTAAGTAACAGCGTCATCTGCGTCGTCCCAAAAATGCGCTTTTTATGAAAATCGGGAAATTATGTTTTTTAAACTTTTTCGTGTTCAACTCGATGTTACTTCTACAGGTGCTGCTCTGTTCTTATGGCATTTTTACAGTGCATTCTTGGACTGTTCAAAAAAGAAACAAGAGGTCATTAATTGTGGGAAAAAAATTAACACGAACCGGAGAGTTGAATTTTTTAACATTAATTATACGAATTACCGGACGACGACGACTTCAAATTGAAATGTTGAGAGACGAAATTTAAAAATTCTAATTTTAAACTATACAAATCTAAGATATAAACTAGTAGGAAGTTTTTGGATAAGTTTCATGATTAAATATTCACTACGAAAAAAATGGCGAGAGTTTTAAGGTTCACGTACCAAGCGCGCGCTCGCTGCCAGTACAACGAAATAAGGAAGACGCCGAGGAATTAAACAGAATAAGCTGAGTTTTTGTGCAAACCTTTATTTTTGTCTAATAATGTTGTCTCAAAAGGCACACATGGTAACGTGTAAGATACATACGATATTCATGGCAAAAAGTGCAAAAATCAGTCTTTTAGAAGAGCTTGTTTTCTTTGCCTTCTATCGCCTTAGCGTCGTCATTAAAATTTAACAAAATTAAATTTTCTACAAACATTGCGTAGAACTTCTTAAAAGTAGAACCATTTTTGAGATAGAGAGCTTGAGAGAGCGGAGCGCTCGGTCGTCAACTCGTCATACATACCCTGAAGAAAATATTATTTGACTACCATTAAAATAGTCTTCTTGGCTATCGATACCTGTATTCATAATTATGTTGGTTTCATTGGCTATTTTCGGTAGAAGGACTTCTAGTAGCCTAAAAAGCCTTTCACATGTTGATTCCAACAGCGGAATTTCAAAATGTTAAACTATACTATTTAAGTACCGTAAAATGGGGTTTTTTGGATATAGTGAGGTTATTTGGAATTTCTAAAATAAAAGATTTCATCAGATATATTTTTTTATTTGTCAATGGTAGGAATATTTTTATAGCACCTGGCAACACTACAACTATTGTCTATGTCAATTTGAAATTTTGGAGGTTAGTTTAGCATTTCACGTGGAGCAGTAAATGTTTTTGTAAATTTCGAATTTTCGCTTTTTATCGTGGGTTTATAACTTTCAACTGATACACAAAATCTAGAAAGGTATGTACCACGCCAATAAAACTTTGTATACGTGTGTTTTCCGCAGATTTCAGTGGTGTAAGTGGCAGTTTTCTATCTATAACGAGCTAGATACTGTTTCTATGTTTTGTGATTGGGGCTTTTTGAAATTGATTTTGGGGTTATTTGGAAGAATATATCAAATAGCCCCATCTACGATTCTCTATGCATTCCTATGGATTAGAGTAGTCGTTTCAAATAGCCCCAAGAGTGCAACAAAATTCACTTAAGGGTAAGTCAATGTTCAGTGATTAAATACGTAATTGTAACTGACATAGGTAGGTATAAAAATCAAGGTAATTTATTTTTGTAAACAACAGAATGGAGCGAACTGGAATTAAACCTAAAAGTTTTGTAGTTCAATAAATGTTTCTTATTAGTAGGTAGGTAGTAAGTACCTACTAAGAACACACATACCATGAACATACATACATATCTTATGGCCATATATTCCTTACGGGGTCGACAAAACTCCCAATAACATAATATGCTAAATTTAAACATCTCAACAATAAAACAAACGTCAATTAAATAAGTTAAAATTACATAATTATTATGTCCACAGATATGAAACTAGGGATGACATGACATAATGGTGCGAACATATCAAAGAAAGTATACCAACTCACGCAATGGCAAAACTCATCCACCATATCTGCGGTATTCTGAAGAAGATTTAAACAAAGCAATAGAAGCCGTTCAGAATCGTAATTTGAAAGTTAAAGAAGCTGCCGAAAAGTACAATATTCCGATGAGCACTTTAAGCAGAAAATATAGATATAAAAATTGCACACAAGAGAAAGCGGGGCACCCAACCCTATTCTCGAAGGAAGAAGAGAAGTCGTTTGTAGAATATATTCAGCTATTGAGCCACTGGGGTTTTCCTTTAGATTCAACTGACTTACGAGTTTTTGCTCAAAAATATTTAAATAAAATTGGAAAAACCATATATGGACTAAAAGATAACATGCCTGGTGTAGACTGGGCGCGCAATTTCCTAAACAGACATAAACGTGTGATTTCCAATCGGACAGCGTCAAACATATCTTGTGATCGCGCCAGAACTACAGATCAGGAGATAGATGACTTTTTTTATCGTTACGAAAAATCTATCGAAGGAGTCTCCCCGGACTGTCTCATCAATTATGATGAGACAAACCTAACTGATGACCCGGGTAACAAAAAATACATTTTCAAGAGAGGATGTAAATACCCTGAAAGGGTTATAAATAGTTCTAAGTCATCAATTTCTTTAATGTTTGCTGGCACTGCGGATGGACAATCTTTACCGATATATGTAGTGTACAAAGCGGATCATTTGTGGGATCAATGGCTGGAGGGAGGACCAAAAGGAACCAGATACAATAGATCCAAAAGTGGCTGGTTTGATTCGGTATGTTTTGAAGACTGGTTTCATACGGTAATAGTTCCGTACGCAAAAAAGAAACCGGGACGAAAAGTTGTAATTGGAGATAACTTGTCTTCTCATTTCTCACAATCTGTTCTACAGACTTGCAATGAACTAAACATAACGTTTATTTGCTTACCTCCAAAAGCTACACATCTACTCCAGCCATTGGATGTAGCTTTTTACGCTCCTTTAAAAAGATATTGGCGTGACGTGTTAACAAAGTGGAAGAAGACAGAAGGATTGAAACACAAGACTCTAGTAAAAAGTTCTTTTCCAAAGTTATTAAAGAAATTGAAGAATAAATTAGTAGAGAATGGTACGGAATCCATTAATTTGATTGCCGGATTTAACAAATGTGGCTTATACCCTATAAATTCAGAGCGACCCAAGTCACGGTTGCCACAAAGACAGATAATTTCGGAAGAAGAGATAGATAACACAGCATCTTCGGTTGTAATAGACATTTTGCAAGAAATGAGAAGTCCTACAAGTGCCACCGGACAAACAAAACGAAAAAGGAAATGCAACGTACCACCCGGAATGAGTATTACAGCAGACGATCTAGTACGCAATCAGACAGAAAAAACCAAACCCCTCCAGCAACAAAAACGGAAAAGTACACAAAAGCAAGTGTCGGGCAAAAAGGAGAGTAAAACATCTTTAGCTTTAACCAATTCCGATTTATCTGACAAAGATATGAGTAACTCCGATTCTGATATCACTGGAGGATTTAAAAATGAAGAATCGAATTTTCTTGATACGCAGCCAATTGCTGGTCCTTCCGGGCTATGTAATGCCCATGCCTTTGATTCTGGTTCCACAGACGTCAGCTCAGACGATCAAAGATCACAGTATGAAAAGATTATAGAAAATAGTAAAAAACTAGCAACTGGAGAATGTGTATCTATTAAAGGCAAGGGTAAAGAAAAAAAAAGTAACCAAAAACTAGAAAAAAGGCAGATGAAGATAAGTGATATGAAAAAGAAACCAGCATCTGGTGCAAATCTATCTATTAAAGGCAAGGGCAAGGGAAAGAAAAGTAAACCAAAAATAGAGAAAAGGCAGATGAAGATCAGTGATTTGAAAAACTTAGACTTAGACCCAGAAAGTATTAGACTATTGATAGCCAGTATTAAAGCCGAGAAATCAAAAAAAAAAGAAAACCAAAAGAAAGTCAAAAGATTCCGACACTACAAGTGTGTCAGATGTCATGAGTGTCCATAGTGACTCGGACCTTATAGATGTTGATTTCAGTGAAAACAGTTTTGATGTAAAGGGCAACGATGAAGGCTACGAATGTAACAAAGACATAGGTGACAGTACTTACACTAAACAGCCAACAGCTGCAGAAAACATTCGAGATCCTGACCTTGATGATAAGTTGATTGCTAGATCATATGTACCTGTAGGTTTTATCAAACAAAAGACGTATTTTGGAACATGGAATCTATAAGACTGATAAGAATGTGAGTTCCTCAGCAATGTTATGTGAGAATGTGGATTTGCCGGAACCTGAGATTTCACAAACTCGTGAGTCCAATGATTCTAATCACGAAAATGTGGATCCCTTGCAAACACAGAAATGCTTTGAACTAGATTTAGATATAGAAAGTAATGAAAACGACCAAAATTATAATAATACCAGCCAAAAACATGTAGAAAGCAATCAAGAACTTGATAAACAGGCAATGAAATCATTATATGCTGTGAATGACCATGTTTTGGTGCGCTACTATGACGGTAAAAAATGTAAATATTATGTTGGATTTATCGAAAATATTAAAATTGATGGGCGTAAATATAATTACACAGTAATTTTTTTTAAAACAATAAAAAAGCCACAGCTTGCGTTTCGGATTGGCAAGAAAATTGATCGAGATGTAGTTGAACATATATGGATTGTGAAAAAAATTGTTATGAATAAAAATACTATGAAGGCCGAAGAATTCCTCCTCGCTGAAAAAAGCGATGAGATGTATTTTTGAGATTGCCACTTACTTTACTTTTATTTTTCAAGAATTGTTAAACTCGGTTATCGGCAATACTCGTAAAATGGTTATAAATACCTCTTGTCGAATAATTTCTTACCTTTTTCTTTATGCACCTTTAATGAATGTTAAAAAAAAAACAATTTAAATAAGATAGTTGAGTTTTATTTACTTAGTGAAAAATTCATCATACTTAGCCCGAATTTACTCACGTTAAAAATAGCCTACCCTTAAGAGTTCCAAATATCGCTTTATTTATAATACGCACAACTTTGTCATACTTACATAAAATTTCAAATAACCCCAATTTGGCAACAAATATAATTTCGATTAAGTAATTACCTTCATTTAATTCGGTATTTTCTTGACCAAAAACAAGTGAAATTGCCATAAACTTAAAACCGTTACCCTAAAATATTTCCAAATATCGCTTTGACGGTTTTATTTAGTGTATTTTTGATAAATTATGAAAAACAGGTCCTCTAAACTGTGGATACCAAATAACCCCATAGTAGCGATATTTGGAACAGCATATTTCATAATATTATATATTTGCAAAACTACTTACAATAGACGTATATTACTAATAGTGATCAATAAGGCATTATAAGATCTACTCAAAAAGCCCCCTGTTGAGTTACTTTCATCATTGTTCTTTTATTGAACACATTGTTTAGCAAAAAAATGTTTCAAATAGCCCCGTTTTACGGTACTAACATTTAAGCTACAAAGAAGTTTTTGGCGAGGTTGTATGATTAAAAAAAAAATATATGGATAGCCAAGAACACTGTTTTAATGGTAGTAAAATAATATATAATACAAGCATGATACTTTATTCATAAACCAACTTAACCGTATGACATTTTGCTTAGACTAAGTATAAGTGAGGACTGAGCGCTCCGCATTCTCACACTCTGCGCTCTCTGTCTCAAAAACGGTTCAACTTATAAGGAAAAGTCATATGCAATGTTTGTATAGAATTTAACTTTAATTTAAATTTACAACTTTAATGAAAATGCTGAGACGCTAGGAGGCAAATAAAACGAGATATTCTTAAAACACTGGTTACTGTGCCGATTGACCATGAATATCTTAAGTATCTTACACGTTACCATGTGTAGCTTTTGAGACAACATTCGTATATTCGACAAATAAAAATTTGTACAAAAATTCAGCTTATTCTGTTTGATTCCTCGGCGTATTCCTTATTTCGTTGTACTGGCAGCGAGCGCGCGCTTGGTACGTGAACCTTAAAACTCTTGCCATTTCTTCCCACATTAATATTTAACCATGAAACTTGTCCAAATGCATGCATGTCTTCCTTGAGCAAATGTTTAGTTTTTGCGAAGTTTTAGTTTTAAAATTGGAATTTTAAAATTTCATCGCTCAACATTTCAATTTGAAGCCAATCATCCGGTAATTCGTATTCTGATCCACAAATGACCTCTTGTTTTTTGTTTTTAAATAGTCCAGAAATACACTATACCAATATCATTAGAAAAGAGCAATAACTGTAGAAGTGATATCGAGTTGAACACGGAAAAATTCAAAAATCCTTATTTCGCGATTTTCACTAAAAGTGGTTTTTTTTTTCTCGATGACGCTGTTACTCAAGAGCAAAATAAATTTCATATTCGGATTTAGCGACCAAAAATACGTGAGGTATCATGTACTAAAATATTTAATTAATACTCACCTCACCGTGGTCGGTATGTCCCGTTTCTAAGCGACTTTTCGTCAAACTCCCGCTCGCCTACAACTCCTACAAGATACGAGTAAAGCAAACATATTATTTATATTATACTTAGTTTACTTTGGTCTTTAGGTATAAAAATAAACCTATAGGCGTCATGCACATTAGCTAACTATTTAGTAATCTGCGACAATATTAATATGTAAAATTAGAGTAAATATTTTCATTTTTTTTTATGTGTAACATCTTTCCTCTTGCTTTCTTGCAATTTGTGGGAGTGATTTCGTGAAATTGGACGGAAGCGTGTAACAGGAAGTCGTGGAAGCGCGCGCTATCTGGATTGACGAATGAGCGCGCGGTGATAGAGTTGGCCGTCAGAGCATAATGGAAAAGTATCCGTATTTTTTATCATATTAGAAAATCTTACGCACTGTGTATTTGAAATATTTTCAAATAATGTTACACATCATATGCGACTACTGTAATGCTCGCTTGTTATTTTCACATCTTGGTCGGAACTCGGAATTAATCAGAAAAAACGTGGAAGGGTTAATAAGGATTCTATTTACACATTACACATATTATATTATATAATAAATAGCATTGAAGTTTACAGTTTTAAACCAACTTCGAAAGAGGAGGATTTTATTGTACAGCGGGAAACCGAAGATCGCTGTTCGTAAGATGTTTCTCAACGTACTCGTTTGCTTCTCTCACCAGCTCGGGAGTGCTGAAGTAATCTGCCCATTGTCCTGATTTGCCTGTAAAATATTAATATATTATGTATTCAAATACGGTATGTATATTGGGTTTTAAATTGTGTACTATCAGGGAATTTATTCTTAAGCAGGTTGACCGTTGTTTGTATTAATATACAGGTTGCCTTTTCAGTCAGTGTCCAAACTTTCGTGAGTGAATATACTCTTGAATATAAGCAATTTTTACTATGGGATCAACTTTCCTATTTGAAAAAAAACAGCTGTTTCCTACACAATGCTATCTATGCCGTAGCCCTTTTGAGTGAAAAAAACACCATGTTTTATTCTTATGATTATATGAAGTTAGCAATAAGAGATGGAGTGAAGTTAGGAGTGAAGTGAGTCGAGTTTAGTTATTTAAATTTGTTGACGACCTTAGTAATTAAGGCTCTGTGTAACGCCAGTGACGTTGAGCATCAAGTCCCATACTAATTTTGTAGGCGACAAGGGGGTATCGCGCCGACCGTAGAGTATTGAAATCGGATAAAAAATCGTTATAAATATTTGAGTTACAAAATTTTCAAAAACTAAAACGATCTTCCCCTGAGACTTGTCTTACTTAAAATACTGAAATAATTTTCATACTCGTGTGACTTATATAAGAAGAGAAAAAAGGTTTTAACTTTAAAAAAAAGGATAGACATAGCAGATTTATTAAATCAATATTCAAATAAAACTTTCAATTACTTTTTATACGCGGGCGGAGCCGCGGGCAACAGCTAGTATTGTTACTAAAATAACCGAAGAAGATACTAAGATTTAATTCTCCGTTTTGCCGCTTGACACCCGCGCGACAGTTGCCAACCCCCTATTTAACGGTCTCCCACATCAAAGCCTGCTTTCCGACATATCATAATTAACCGACTCCCAAAAAAGAAGGCGGTTATACAATCGGCTATAAATATTTTTTATTGTTTTTGTATGTTCAACGATAACTCCGCTGTCTGTGGACCGATTTTCAAAATTATTTTTTTGATGCATAGGGTATAATCCCAAATTGGTCCTTTTGACAACAAAGTGGTTACCTGATGATGGGATCCATGAGCAATCGAGGGAACTTCTCAAAATTTATGTGGACACATATGGTGATTTCGACTTTTTCTGAAGTAGGTAATCCAAAGATAATATGCTAACAAAAACTAATATCTTACACCGAGGTATAGGTATCCTGGATCCAAAAGTACTGAACAGAACTCCTGAGTCCTTATAGATGTTTGGGGATTCCGGCGTTGTTTAAAGAACTGCAAGCATATGCCATCATACCACTTACAGTAACAATAAACACAATACAAGTACTAAGTAGTCTCACATTCAATATTCACATATTATAAGCATATAATCACGTATTAGTTTAAACTTTAAGACGAATTATATTTATCACTTCACACTGCTCAATATAATTTCAAAAACAATAGTTAGAGAATAATTATTATTAACGTAATAACATAATTTTTATCCAAGGACCTGCGGCTGAGGTACCGCCGAGGTACTTTTCAAAATTCATTCGTCTCATGATGCACGTGATATTTATCTATAAATAACGGCTCCTCGTTGGTGAAAGATACAAAATTGCGGGTTAATGACACAGAAAAATAGCCCTTAATTACTCCGAACTGTCATCGGACAAATCATATTAATAATATTGTTATTTAGTTCACCAGCCGGCTATTAAAAAAAAGTTTGAATTTCAACTTTATTGCTAACAAAATAAGGTTCCTATGATCTCCCATAACTCCGGATACTTCGGCATATACCTAAGTTTGAATTTCATCTTTATTTCTAACAAAATAAGGTTCCTATGATCTCCTATAACTCCGAATATTTCGGCATATAAGTTTGAATTTCTACTTTATTTCTAACGAGATAAGGTTTCTATGATCTCCAACCATTACTCCGAATATATCGGCATAGAAAGAGATATTATGTGATTCCAATATTCGTATCTAAGTTGCAACGTGTAGCGCATAGATGTCGCTTGAGGCGGTCTACATCGCGCTATCGCTTGTCCGATCTGACTTGTATAATATATTATTATTTCCCGGATCACGGTTTAAGCTGGAGGTCCTCATAAGGTATCTTCAAAGGAAAGCCGATAAGAATGGAGTTCTTTAGACCCTTCGCCACTGCTGTTTAGTATGTCAAAATAATTGTTATCGTATTTAATATTTATAGGTTTTAGCGTAAAGATAAAGTCTTCCAATAATTTTGACTTTTTACTGATATTCACGAATCAGGAGTCAGGACTTATAATTTTTTTAAAGAAACTATTTAAGGGAGACTCGGTACACTTAATTTACGGAGCCTGCAATACCTACTTCTACAGTGGCTTTGTCGGTAGTATAAGATACCAGCAAACTTTTCCAAATGAGTAGAATCTATCGTCAGATATTATGGCACTTTTTAAAATGGTGGACGAAAAGTAATTTCTGTTGCAATAAAATTCTAAAAACTATATCTTAGATGTGTATGGAATATGGATATAAAACGAATATAATATATCCAGTATTTTGCTTTTATTAAATAAAAGTTTTAATTTAAATCGACCTTTTTGAGTAATTAGTTTATACTACACACACTACACTTCATTTGGGTAGATTCGATCGCCCCTGGATCAAGTGACCCTTCAATAATTTATACAATTGACTAATTATTGAGTTTCTTCATAGTCCTAAGGTTCATAAATCAAGAGTGTTATGATAAAATTAATGATGAAACATGCGTATGCGAATAGGTACAATAATAGTAATTTAAGGCTTTAGTGGTATAATAAGCAGTAAATGAAGGTTAAAAACTTTTTGAGGTTACATAGTAATTGTATGGAGTCCCTGGGGGGATCAAGACGTGTACCATAATACAATTCCCTGTCTTTAGTTTTAGTAAGTGGATTAGTATTTTTTCACTGATATTCTGTTGATTCTTGCAGATACTTGTAGCCAGATATATTTCAAGTACTCTAATGCAAAAACTTATACTATAATGACGTTACAGGAAAATACCACGGCCTCACAGAAAACCGTAATAATGCTTGGGCTATGTTTCGCCAAGTGAGATTACTGAGAGATGGCCCAAGGGGGTTTGGAGGACTTGATTGTGGGCATATCAAGGACTTGTAACCCCTCTGATGTTGCAAGTGGCCATGGCCGACGTTAATTGCTTACCATCATGCGATCCATCTGCTCGTTTCCTGGTCCATTTTATAAAAGAGATAGTTTTGGTGCAAACTATTTGAGACCTTACGAGTATACCTTACTTAGTACCTTTTCTATAAAACTTGAGTTCGGTATTTTGCGCTTTCGTTGTATCTCTTGAAGACATTTTTTCGAAACTCAGATACTCGGCCAGTTGTAACTTCTGCTCCTGTGTGTAATCTTTATTCAGGAATTTGCAGACCTTGTCAATTACACCAGGTAGATCCTGAAAAAAAAATCGGTTGTTTGTAAAGTCGGCTTACTGACGATAGTTGAACGTGACAACGTTATGTTTATAGTGCGCGCGGAACTAATTGGCCGCGCCTTAGGTGGGCGTGTTGCCGCCGCGAAGTCCGGCGCCGAACTGAGTAATAACATCAAGCGCCGGAGAGGCGGCTCTCCGTCCCACCGCTCACATACCTAAGGCGCGACCAGCTGAGGTAATGCTGGTAACAAGTAACGCTGGTAACAGTAACAGGTAACGCATGAGTCATGTTTTTTCGTGCGTGCAGCCGGCTCCATCGAATTAAAAGACGTTATCACGTCAAAAAAATAATAAGTTTATAAACAGCAGTGAAAACCCTTTACTTTGATTGCTGCGTAAAAAATTCTACACCATATCATTGGTACGGCCTAGCTTACCTACATTCTACGTCATTCTGAGGTATCAAAGAATCTCCATCTCGAGATAGGACAAGAAAAAAAATAACTTTTTTGCAAATCATACATACCTATCAGGTACTCCTTTTCCCTCCATCTCGAGATTTCTATCTCGTAACATTTTTTTTTTTTTTGTAAATAATCCATATTCTTTTTCGTTTTATAATGTTTCAAATTGTTCATTTTCAAAAATTAGGATACAAAATTACCACGTACATTCTGCATTTCCTCGTAGAACAGAAACATGAGGTTGGGATGGTTCCTCTTTTGCCAGGCCTCCTCTATGTGAGGGAAGATGGGAGTGTGTAGCACTGAAATAAAAAGAAACCACCATATGTTATCACTACCGCCGCGCCGTGGAAACCCCCAATACCAGAATACCTAATAAAAAGTAAAAAAAAAAATCCCGACTACGCAAATTCTATAGCCTATACTAATTACCTGGTAGTGACGTGGGATTCCTATAACTACATTCCTATCAGCTTCACTTGCCACTTACCTTTTGAAGACCCTCCCATTATCCAAATCCCTACCTATTATACAGGGTAGGGCTTCCCTACGAAGAAGAACCAGCCTTCGCTACTGTTAATTAGGCTATTATTACGAATCTGTTAATACAGCTCATTCATTAAAATCGGATCAGAAGTTTAGGTGCTACAGTGGAACAAACATACATAGGCTGCCAAATTACTTACCGTTCCTTTTGAGTTTTATCATTTATTCCGGTACCTTTTAGAATATATTTGGATTCGATTTTTTGTAAGGCCGTGGTGGGCTGTGGCGTTCCCCAGTTGTGTTGTCGGTAAAAACTTACGGAGGTCCTTTTTGAAGAGATCCCAGAAGTCAGTAAACTGGACTCCCTCGTCGAAGTATCTGAACATCTTGTGCATGAAGAAGAAAGACACGGCCACATCACGCGGATCCCGGGCGATGTAGAATACCTGGAAATAATAAAAAATGTACCGAAGTATTTCAACGGTCCTAACTGATGATCTGATCAAACCCAGTGGGATAATCCTACTAATATTATAAATGTGAAAATTTGTGAGGATAAATGGATGGATGGATGTTTGTTACTCTTTCACGCAAAAACTACTGAACAGATTTTGATTATATTTGGTATGGTAGTAGTTTAAGCTCTGGATTAAAACATAGACTACTTTTTATCCCGAAAAAGTTCAGTGTTCCCGTTTGAAACTGTAATTACGCGATCAAAAGCTAGTGCTTTTGCCCGCGGCTCCTCCTCCGCGGCTATAAAATACTAATTTTATAGATTTCCTACAATTATTTTATTTGTATGATTGTTTACGAAGTCCATCACGGTTTTCCTAAAATAAAATCCAGGTCGCTGGTCACCCTCGTTCCCTTGCAATTTTAATAATTTTATTTATGACTAGCTGTTGCCCGCGCCTCCGCCCGCCCGCCCGTAAATACAGTATCCCACGGGAAAACTGTACTTTTTTGGGATAAAAAGTAACCTATGTGTCCAGAGCCTAAACTACTAGTCAGGTATGCTGTCGTGAATATTCAGTCTGACGCTCCTGTCAGTAAAATTATTACTGACTCAAAACAGTGAGAGATTCGTGAATGGTCAGACACGGGAATTAGAGCCAGGCCCATATCCCTGACTAGAAAGAGATTTCTTCTCTTCCTAGGTGTGTACGAGGTAGAGAGTGATTAGTGCGCCTTTTATGTTGTAGCTCCCGCATATATTTTGACTCTCAATGACAGTACGCTTTCGTTCGATATAATAGTTTATATTAAAATATACTGGAACTAGATTTTGCTCGCTTCCGTCGTATAAAATTCGGTCTAATTTTGAAGGTCAGATCTTATATTTTTAAAGTGAGTGAGGATCACGAGCGTACTGAAGACCCAGGGTTTTAGAGTAGATGCAAACGGTGTTGCGGATGTCCACTGTCCATGGGCAGTGACAATCGCCCACCTTTAGTTAACCCGCCTCATATTTTGCCGGTTTTGCCGCATAGAAAGAAGTACAGTAACAACTGCTACTTCCACCCAACATGGATATCTACAACAGCCTCTTTGGAGCCATCATGGCCATGCCATCTGACGCTATGACCAAGGTGCACAGCTTTTCAAAGCTGTACCGTGTTTTCATTCCTTCTATGGGGGACTGGGAAGGAAAGGTCCCGATCAATGTCTGGTTCATGGACGGGTCCAGGAAAGGCAACCAGGCGGGCGCTGGGCAGCACGAACTCTATACTGTACAGGTAATTCGTAGCACTAACCTCAACTGTTCCGTTCAGCTTATGAGGAGCATAGAGCATACTGTAACATGAAGAAGTCACAATAGATGCTAACTCGGGTTGCAGTGACGTCAGGGCTTAACTATGATCCTGGGGTTCCTATAACTCTATTCCTATCGGCTTGACTTACCACTTACCTTTTGAAGACCCCCATCCAAATCCCTACCTATTGTACAGACTAGGGCTTCCCTATGAAGGAGAACCAGCCTTCGCCACTGCAAGCTACTTATGTACCATACCTTGGCAGTATCCAGCAGCTGTGGTGGCAGATGCGACAGCGGTAGGTGTGTCTTGATGAACCTTGGAGAATGTAGCGTGTGGATGTCCCTAAAGTCATGCACTGTGGCTCTCTTGCCGCCGGATTGTGGGGGTTCGTACGTCCTTATTTCCGGGGTTTGTGTGGGGTACCTGTATAAATTGAATTATTTTTAATCAAAAAAAAAGGATTGTGTGGTTTTATGAAACCACGGTAAAAGTGAAAATTTTTTTCACATTATAGACATTTAACTAAAAATTTTCGGAATAATATTCCATTAAGGGTATAAAAATCGCTTCATCAATCTTAATTTTATAGCACTGGCACAAATGAGTACTAGTCTATACACTACACGGTCAGCTGATGCGAACTATAGGCGCCGCCATATTGGCCTCGGCTGCTCTGACGAGCGCCTTTCACTTTATCCCTACTCCGCGGCCGACCGTAACGCGACATGCAACACACAGACGAAAAAGTTTGAGACGATGTAAATGAAAACCAACTTCCAAAATAAAAATGTGACTACACGAGAAGCGTTAGCTTTCAAATGAAAAAATAATCTCGAAAATCGGTTTACCTACGGTCCTAGTCGAAAGTTGTGAGGTAACAAACATAAAAAATATAGTGCCGAATTGAGAACCTCCTCCTCTTTTGCAGTCGGTTAAAAACACAATTATGCTTACACCAGTTTGCTATAAGAAAAGGCAGATATCTCAAACAAAAGTGCGATTTTTAGAGACAGTATGTTTACTTACGACACTTACGAGGAATTTACTGACACTGTGAATATTGTGATAAAAAAGATCGGAGGATTTGGTGTTTAGAGTTAGTGAACATAATGATGAAAAATTATATTATAAGTGTTATTAAGGAACATTTTTTTTAATGTATACAGCCGATACCGCCTCCTTATTTGAAAGTCGGTTAAAAATAAGAACACTTACTCGATAAAACTATATCTACTGAACAACTGTTCTTTGGCAGCTCCATCATAGTCCATGCCATTCGCAACCAGCCAGACCATCTCTTGTAACCAGGTTGTACCTGAAGAACATAATTTAAAACCATGGAAATTATTAGGTAGGTGTGTTCGCAGTCTTGACTTTCGTTACCGTTTTAACCCCATTTATTTACCCTACTACACTAGCACCTAATTTTGGAAAATACTTACCTGCCTCTCAGATCAATTAAAAAAGTGAAGACGGAGTTCTGAGAACCACAAAGTGAGGCCGATCTAAACTACGCCTCGTCGTGTAATTACAGTGTCACGCACACACATGTAACACACACTACATACATAAAAACCTCACCTTTTTATTTTGACAAAGCGTTGTCTTTACTTTTTTATTTGATCTGAGTCCTGCATAGCTATAAAAGTAAACCCACCTTGAGCCCTCCGCTCGAAGTTTGCACTGTGTAAATCAAGCGCAAACATAAGAAATCAATCTGTGTAAATCAGTCCAAAACTCTCGTGGGAACGTAGCCTACGTAGGGTACGCGGGCATATTTAACTATACCTGATCTAGAAAACGCCGTGACCCACACATCATCAGGTCGCACTTCCAAATTGTATATCTCTTGTACATGGTCTCCGAAGCCCGCCAAAGCGAAGTATCCAGTAGGACCGATCCTCAGAAATGGACGGGTGTAGTCTGAAAAGTTATTCAAACAATAAGCCGCAAATATCACGGCGTCATGGAATGTATGAAGGTATGAAATTACGCTTGCGTTATGTTCTATCGAGTAAATTAGGATATCAAATACAAAAGGGATTTTCCCAATCCCCTTTTTGATCTCTAGCTTTAAAGACCGTAACGTCCGGTGGGTCAGCAAGAAATTGAGGGAATAGTGGTGGAAGCCCCAAATGGAGATCTCCGACCGAGCGAGGTGGTATGCTCGGTCAGGCCGAAGCCGAATAAGGCCGAAGTAGTAGTTTTCAGATGTTGACGTGATGTCTGTGGCTCAGTGGTTCAGCGCGTTGGTGCTCAAGCCGGCGGTCGCGGGTTCGAATCCCGCCGAAGGACCAAAAAGTTTATCTGTGCTCCTGGGTCATGGATGTGTATTAAATATTTATAATATAATATAATAAAAATCGTAAATATATGTATAGCATTAAAGTACCTGTAACACAAGTTCTTCGGATACTTAGCACGGGGCCGGATTGACGTGGTGTGATGCGTCCATAGATATTAAAAAAAATGTTGTTTATATAGCGCCGAACTTCGATGACTTCGATTCAGAATTATGGCGCTAATTGGGCCCGCCACAAAATAGTTACTTCATATTGCTTATCATCAGGCGACCGTCGGGTCGCTCCTTTGTGTCTCTTATTCCATACGTCCGACATAGTAACAATCATTAAAATTTTCCGGTAGTGTGGCCGCAATCTATATAATATTGATTAACAACTATTGTCATTTAAAATTTATTGTTGGAGTATTAAGATTTTTTGCAAATGTAGTGTAATTGCGAAATAAGGTTTGATATTAGGTCCTTACATATGAAGTTGGCGTTTTGTCGTACTGGCCACTTTGATCTCAAATATATCTGCTTTGGTTAGGAATTCCAATTTCAAATTTATACCGCTATTTACACATGCATTTGTGTTTCGAAAACCGTTATTCATTTGTTTTTTCCTCTTTTGGTTTTTTTCTAGCGTCACTCTGTTTACAAAATGGAAAACTTGAAATATCGTATTATCTTCGAGTACGAGTTCCACCGTGGCACCAGTGCTTCAGAAACGGCTCGAATGATTAATAATGTGTTTGGCGTCGGTGTCGCAAAAGAAAACACAGTGCGTTTTTGGTTCCAACGTTTTCGTTCTGGAAATTTCGACCTGCAGAACAAGCGCCGTGGACGGCCGGAGACCAAAGTTGATAATGAAGAGTTGAAGGTTATTGTGGAAGCGGATCCATCGCAAACCACGTCCGAGTGAGCTTCAGGCTGCGGTGTTAGTGATAAAACTGTTTTATTCCACTTGAAGCAAATTTGGAAGGTGAAAAAGCTTGAAACTTACCTCATGAATTGAGTGCAGCAAACCGACAAACGCGCGTCGACTGCTGCGTTACATTACTCAACCGGCACAATAATTAAGGGGTTTTAAATCGAATCATCACCTGTGATGAAAAGTGGATCCTGTACGATAATCGGAAACGATCATCGCAATGGCTGAACTGGCGAAGCAGCCAAAGCCTGCCCCAAGCGAAAATTGACTCAAAAAAAGTTACTTGTGAGCGTTTGGTGGACTAGTGCCAGTGTCGTTCACTACAGCTTTTTTAAATCTGGCCAGACGGTTACGGCAGATGTCTATTGCCAGCAACTGCAAATTATGATGGAAAAGCTAGCTGCTAAACAACCGAGAGTGGTCATTCGCTCTGCTTCAGGACAAAGCTAGACCACACACTGCACAACAGACGGCTATCAAATTAGAGGAGCTTCAATTGGAATATCTAAGACATCCACCGTACTCCCCGGACCTTGCTCCAACATATTACCAAATTATTAATATTAATTATTTTTTCGAAATTTGGATGACTTCTTGCAAGAGAAAAAATTCAACTCCGATGAGGCAATCCAAAGCGCCTTCAAAGGTTTTATTGATTCCTGTCCGAATGTTTTTTTTAGTAAAGGAATCAATGAACTACCTATGATATGGCAAAAGTGCATAGATAGCAATGGTATATACTTTGATTAAATAAATATATTATTTAAAAAAAAAATAGACTTTATGTTCCTCCTGTACAAAACGCCAATTTCGTATGTAATGACTAATATATTAAATAATAATTATGAGACTGACAAAATGGATTATAATAGACTTAAGTACATATCCAATGAAATGGTTTAAGAGTGTATGTTATTACTAATAGTATAATATTGCATTATTTACTGCAGTTTGTTTTGTATATTATTGTTATAAGGACATTAGCACGCTTCTTAAAGCAAGAATGTTGTAACACTATATTTAAATATAAGAACTTTTGTAACCTACATTCTATGCAAATAAACGATTATGATTATGATCTAATACCTCCACAGGAAACATTAACGCCGTGAAGTTTCAAAACAGCGTGAATATACGCGGTAATTCGCGACGGTATTTTTAAGGTGCAAAATTAATATCAACACTTATGTAAAGCTAATTAAAATTGAGTTCTTCAAAAGTTAAGTGGGCAGGTAAAAACTTCACCCGTGCAATTTTCGTACAATATAAATTCATCGTTATACGGCAAACGAGCAATCTCATTGCCTGACGGTATAATCTCATATATGGAATTCTCGTGCGTGGTGTTTGTTACAGCTCTCCTACGAAACGGCTCGACTGATTTTTATGATATTTTGTACTTGGTAGGTATAAGAAAAGTCTCATTAGTCTGTGAACAATTTTTTATATCCCATAAGGCAGCCAGAGACGAGAGGCCGATCGTTTCAGTTAGAACTGACGCCTGAACGGATTCGAGCCCATACACGGAAAAAATCGCATCCGACCCAACTGACGTCAGTTCGGCCTGAACGAATTCGAGCACACACACGACACGATTTTGCATCCGTTCAGGCCGAACTGAAGGCAGACCGGACCATGTATGGGCCCCTTAAGTGATAGGTTACCTACCCCAAAATATATTTTTGTGTGAGTTAAGTGAAGACTGTAGGTGTAGTAAGTAGGTGTAGCAAGTAGATGTAGTTGTTGGTAGTGACAGCCTCCGTGGTCCGGTGGTTAGAGCTTGGCTCTCAACTCGGAGGTCGTTGGTTCGTTTCCCGCATTGGAACAACAAAAAATGTTGTTTCCAAGTATGGTTAGGACAATGCAGGCTAATCCCCTGATTGGCTGACAAGAAAGATGATCCATGCGTCGGATGTTCATGAAAAAAGGCGGACCTGCGCCTGATCTCTCGCCAGTCGTGTCGGTCTGCCCGTCCCTCTGGGTTTCGTGAGTAAAGTAACAGAGAGTGCTCTTGTGTACTGCGTACACAATTGTGCACTATAAAATAACTCCTTGTAGCTGGCCTGGTTTCAATTAAACCGGCCACCGTCACCGAAATCGGTGTGGGGAGCTAATATTATTATGTTGTAAGTTATTTATTTATTTCCAGATCATAGTAAGACAGATCAACGCCTGTTGGATACAGCTAGTAAAGTGCGGTCGCGGAGTTCATTGAATTTCGTACATTGACTCATCGCTACTTGTCTCTTTCACTCACGCACAAATATATTGGTATCGCGTTCCTATCGCATACCCGTGTTAACGTCAATGTACGAAATTCTACGTGCTCCGCAACCGCACACTTTGCTATAAAATCTTCTGTCATATGATAAAGAAATACATACTTACCTTTATAATATTTCTTTGCAAGCTTATCCTCTGACTCTGACAGTTGTTTTATTTCATGTGGAAAAGGTATTTTCTTCGCCATCTTCAATAAGCGCCCTTTGTTAAATTTACTGAAAAAAAAAACAGATAGTATAAAAAATTGCTAATAAGAATTTCAGGTTTGTTTTAGGACTTCGCTCGCGTAAAACGATTTTTTATGTCTCACGGGAACCGAACATTTTTCTACCATACCATTTCATTGAATTCGGATCAGCCGTTTCAGCATGAAACAAAAATTGATCACAAAACTTCAATTTTATCAATATTACGTTCCCTCAAAAATTACTACAAAATTAAACCGTTCCGTACAGCGAAGTTTCATCAAAGAGATGAAGTGTGATCTCGAGTTTCCTCTAAATTGAGTCATCTGCTCGTGAAAGTATGAATTTCCTGTACAGCACGTTCACAGGTACGGGGTGTACACCGCAATTCAAAATAATAGGGTACGATTACAAAATATAATTGCGAAAAATTTGTATTCGATATTTCCTTTACATTTTCTCAAACTTTTTCGTCTGTGTGTTGCATGTCGCGTGACGGTCGGCCGCGGAGTAGGGATAAAGTGAAAGGCGCTCGTCAGAGCAGCCGAGGCCAATATGGCGGCGACTATAGTTCGCATCAGCTGACCGTGTAGTGTATAGACTAGTACTCATTTGTGCCAGTGCTCCACGCTATTTTGTTATTAAGTTTCACTTTTACCGTGGTTTCATAAAACCAAACAATCCTTTTTTTGTACCTAATACTCATATACTTACATTAAACCTACAGTTTCAGCATGTTACAGAATGAATTGGTCAAATACTCTAATCATTGCGTTGCGGATTGTCAGTGTTATGTTGAAATAATGAAAGATACATAGCCTGTCCGGTCGGCGGCATGTTCCAAATATGCTTGGCTTTTGTCCAAAACATAATAATCGTGGCAGATATTCGTATGACGTTTATGTAACTGGGTGCAATGGTGGCGCGATCTCTCGGTAATGGCTGTGTTAACATGTATTTGAACTATGTTCCCATATTATGTTCCTTATTGTGATTTATTAAAAACTAGCTCACACGCGTTGTTCTATCTTAACTATGAACTTGAATATATAACTACACCTACATCCTACACCAACATCTACACCTATTAACCTACTAACATACCCAAATACACCTATAATTTCAGAAGCAAAAGCTACATCTACAAACTGGGGTCGACGGTTTTTATGAAATAAACCAAACAGATAAACTGAACGCACCTATAATTATCTAATATTTGACAGTCAAGTGACACATTGCTCACAGTAAACAGTTAGTATAGGAAAATTCAACTGTCATGTTTAGCTTTTTTCTAGCATTTTTTCCAAAATTTCTCCGTTTATACCTTTTCTGAACTTCCACAATTATTTCAAAATCAATATTAGCCAAATCGGCCCAGCCGTTCTCGAGTATTAGCGAGACAAAGGTTTTGCAATCCATTGTTATTTATAAGAAGAAGAATATTAGTTTGTTGTTGCATTTCTTGACACACGGAAGCGTGTTTGATTTTTTTAATGTGTGTTCCGAACATAAAACCAGACATAATATAATTCAGACGTTTACGAGAATAGGTATGGGTTTTTAGGGTTCTCTAATACATAAGGAACCCTTATAGTTTCGCTCTGTCCGTCCGTCTGTCTGTCTGTCTGTCCACGCTTCTAGCTTCTGTAATTGTGAAGATAAATGGATGAAATTTGGTTAAAATAATAATTTTATATTATAGGGGTGGTTCTCCATACATGTGAAGTGGGAATGAAACATATTTTTTCATGCTACCCCATCGTGTGGGTATCGTTGAATAGGTATTTTAAAATACAAGCAAGGTTTCATACATGATTTTTTTACAAAGTCGATCATATTCGAGTAATAGGCCTCCAAAGTGGTTTATAACTTGGTCCCCCCCATTTTCAATTCTAAACTATAGGAGATAAAAACTTGTAAGTTTCCGTGCTGATATATCATGCTAAAAACTCTTGAAGAAAATTATTTTCAACGACATTGGACAATAACTTTTGAAATAATTTAAAGAAAACCGTCGATAGTTACTGAACCCTCCTTAGACATGTCCTGACATGCTCTTGGTCAGGTTATTATCATACGGTATTCACATGTCCACCTGTTCAAAATCTTTTCGTTGTGCTATTTTACTACGTCATAATTAATATTACGGTAGATACCTATTGCGGCAAATACAGTTACATGAAAATAATTAAATCGGGAAGCCCGAAGATAATCGTTATTAAGAACCGTTATTATAATAATATTGTGTTCGCAATTAATTTGCCATGAGGTGTAATGAATAGTTGGTAGTTTGTATTACAGGTGCCGATCGTCGGTGTGGGGTGACAAAGGCGATGCAATAAGACACCGAGCTTGAAGCTCACTACCTTATTATGAAGTTGATGGTAAAGTAAGTACGCACTAAGAGGCAGCGGAACGACGCGACGCGACACTTTCCTACCTACTAATAATGCCGCAATGGATTGCCGCGTCGCGTAGTTCCGCTGCCGCGTAGTGCGTTATATCTCATAGAATTACATACATAGAATATTTGGCCGTGTCGCGTCGCGTAGCTCCGCTGCCGCATCGTTACGCCTAGTGCGATCCCAAACTCGTTTCACAAGAATTAATGCAGATTGAAATAATTATACTATCGTAAAACTAGGTACTGTGAAAGGAAAAGTTAAATCGTCTTATGCCCGATTTCTGTAGATTTTCCATAAGCTCTAGATAAAGTAAGTTTATCAGGCGCAGAGTCGCGAATCCATCTAGTGGTCAATTATAGATGAATCATTTTCAAATTCTGGGATATTTAATTTTGTTTCGTTATTATTCGCCAATGTAGGTAACTAGTTTTGTGAACGTTAAACATTGGTTATTTAGAAAGTGAAATGGAGCTTTAAGCTTAAATGGAACTATAAACTGTAAAAATCAACTAATAAAATTAATAATTTTCTGTAAAGTGTTAAATTCCTTTTTGTGACAGCAACATCTATCAGTAGTAATGTTAATTATAAGCTATGGATTCTATAAACGGACCTCATTGGTCAATTAACTTGAACTTATTTTATATAATGTCACTGTTTTGTTCAGAAACCCGTTATCAAAATTCAAACCAGTAACGCTAATGAATAGATTAACTACCGACAAATTTACCTTATAAACCAGGCATTTATATATTTTGTTCGTAAATTATTATATAATGATCGGGTATCGCCTACTGTCAGAAAATAGTAAGAAAGTTACCCAATTTCTGAAGTATCTAGAAGTCAATTTGCTTAACATTTTATTTGCCCTCCAATACACTTTCACATATAAAAAATAACCGGCATAATATTTTGCCAGCGGCGTCGCCCGCGTGAAATTAGGTTTTAAGCTTTCATCCCCAACTTTACCCACCTAGGTGCTGAATTTTACAAAACGCTGAAATACGTAACTCATTATTTTTTCCGTACTGAATTCACACGAAATATCATGAAAATATTATGTCCAAGGAATAAAAAGTTTCATACAAACTTTTAACTCCTATCGAAAAATCCTTCCTTAGTGGATGCCTAAATCATACGAGAAATATGTGCCTGTGCGTTGATACATCATCATCAATCAGCTTTGCCTTATATATATATATATATATATATATATATATATATATATATATATATATATATATATATATATATATATATAATTAGATTGAATTAAGTACATTATTATTGCTGTATCCTGGTACAAACAAAAGTCATTTTCACTGTATTATAATAATAATATCTATGGACGCTTCACACCACGTCAATCTGGCCCCATGCTAAGTATCCTAAGAACTTGTATAACGGGGACCAGACAACGGGAAGTCTAGTCTATTCGGGTAGTCGAACTTGGTCGACGGTGGGATTCGAACCCGCGACCTTCGGCTTGAACACCAACGCGCTAACCACTGAGCCACAGAGGACGTAAACAATTATTATGAAATGACACAATAGACTTGTGAATACCATATCAGTTGAAATAGATAATAATAATTAATAATTGCCTTACATAGATATAAAAATACAAAGATTATAAGCAAAATATGCACCCGATTCTCAGTTCTCACATATTTACGTAAACAAAAATGCACAATATCAACAAGATTTTTCCTCTAAGTAAGTAATAAAATTATTAACTTGATAGTAAAAAAATATCCTTTGGAATAAACTGAGACCCTTATGATGTAGGTCATAAGTAAAAGTAATTCAACGTAAGTTGCCAAAACATAAAATATTAATTTTTATTAGTTGCTTGTTATGTAGCAACCAAACTAAATGTTTTGTTGATAAAATTAAGCCTATTTTAATCTGCTGTTAAAATATCATAATATCCTCGAGGATATACACACTGTATAAAATATCATAAACAGTTTCACTTCACTATCCCATGGATCCGAATTAAAATGATTTCGGAAAGTGAAATGTGAAAAAAAAAACAATCTAATAGCACTTAATTTGACTTTTGGTCGCGACTTTTTTTAGGCGCTGCTCAAAACTAGAGCTAAGCAGTTTTACTAGAAAGGTACTCTACATTTCATTACTGCTTCTAGGCCAAGCTTAGCCTGGGGGCTGGGACACCTCTTGACTCTTACAGGGCTCTCAAAGAGGTTTCGACATTCTTTTGTTTACGATTAATTTTAACTTAGCTTTGTTTTTCTTAACAATGCAAAAAATATACCCACAATAACATCGAAGTTTTCGAAGCTATGGTATTGAAAGTAACAAATATATTTATATTATTATTATACCTGTTAGTAATAATAAATAATAAATACCTGTGACACTGTCTATCCTTCAAACACCGCCACAGGACTGTGGTTAAAGAAGTTAATAGGATTTGGTTGGATGATCTAAGAATAGGATCAACTACAACTAGTGTTGGCCATGTATTGACATAATATTTACTATCGATGCATTATAATGTTGATGTTTTATTATTAATAATGAATGATGTTTTATTTCCACAAACATAAAAATAACATAACAGTAAATAACAGTAAAATAACTTAAAACATTTACAAACTAAAAATAATATCGACATTATCCCTACTAATATTATTATTAAATATTATTAATGCAAAAGTTACACCGTCTGTTTGTTACGCGATCACGCCTAAATAAGCATATATTTTTACTCGGTGTCTAAACTATGGTATAGAATGAAATTTGATACAGGGAGAACATTGCCCTTGATGGCACATTTTGTAGCTGTAAATAACCTAACCTAACCAAGAGCATGTCACGACATGTCTAAGGAGGGTTCCGTAACTATCAACGCCCAATAGGTTTTCTTTGAATCACTTCAAAAGTTATTGTCCGATTTCGCTCAAAATAAGTTTTCCTAAAGAGTTTTTAGCATGATCTTATCAGCATGGAAACTTACAAGTTTCCAAGTTTAGAAATTCCGGGGGGAACTTATAAATTAATTTGGAAAAATGGTTGACTTTGTTAAAAAATCATGTATTTAACCTTACCTTTTTTTAAAACGACCACGATGGGGTAAAATAAAAAAATATTTTTCATCTCCACCTCACATGTATGGAGAGCCTCAATAGAATATGTATGTTGTTATTGGTCTCTTTAAAATAAATGAATAAAAAAAAATGAAAAATATAAAAGTATTATTATTTTAAAACTATACCAAAATTCATCAATTTATATTCATAATTACAGGAGCTAGGGCGGACACGGAAGACAGACAGACAGACGGACGGACAGAGCGAATCTATAAGGGTTCCTTGAGTATTACGGAACCCTAAAAAGCCTAAGTTAGCCTAAATCCTTGAAGTATGAAGTTGCAAGATGGAAAAGTGGTATCTTTTCCATCTTGCAACTTCTGCGGGTTAAGCAGGAACAATTGACAACTACGTATTCTTAACGCTACCAAATTGTAAATTGTATAGGCGCTATCATAACTTTCATACTTTTTTCATACTTCTATTTCGATTACGTTTCCAATACGTAGTTGTCAATTGTTCGTGCTAGCCCCGCTGAATTTAATTCGTATCAAATATATCGATTGTTTATCATCTCTACGGACGCAGATTATGAACATAAACACAATCGTAGACATAAAACGAATATACATATTAATGTAACCAGTTTAAATCCTCCCGCGATTTGCATACAAACGCAATAAAATTCAACAAATAAATAACTTAATATCATCTAGTTTGCATATATCAATGATCTCTATTCTCTTCGGACATTACTTAGCTTTTTATTGAGGAAAAGCCAGGTTTACGTCCAAATGGGCCGGCCCGAACGATGCCCCGGCCTCACAGAAAACCGGAGTATAAACTTTAAAAAATTAAGTAACCCCCGAATTGTCAAGCAGTGAGCGAGTTAATGATGATAAATTATACCTAAGAACACTCTCGATCATATCAGCTTGCAAACAAAAAAAAACTAGAACACAATCGGTTCATCCGTTTGGGAGCTATAACGCCACGGACAGACACACACACTGACAGACAGACACGTCAAACTTATAACAGCTTTCTGTTTTCGTCGGTCAGGATAACGGGGTTGGGATTTTAAATGACTCACATATAACGCAACCCAAATTCTCGGTATGTGTAATTGCATTTATGATCAGGGGATCCGTTCGCTCGTTTGCCGGTCTTAACAAAATATGGCAGTTTTAATCGCTGACCATAGACCTATAAATTTTACGAGGCATCTCGAGGAAAAAAGTGTCCACACCTAGAACTGTCCTACTTTTAAGATAGCTTGGGGCAGTCCAGGTTTGTAATTGATGCCATTGTGACATTTTAATTAGTCTGCAGTTCAATCAGTCCGCATTTAAATTGGCCAAATCTTCCGAAATCGAGATGGCGTAACTTTTTCTTGTGGGAATATTTTTTCTGTCAAATGTGTAGCCTTCCGATGCACGCGATGCGCGATGCGACACCGCGACCCGAGACCGAATTAGGATCGCGAAGCCACTTATATGGAGCACTAAACAATCTCCGCGACCCGGGACGCGCGATCGGTGAGCGTAGGTGGCTATCTCTAGCCACCAGAGGTTCAATTCTGCTAAATATATATACAATACAATACAATCAAGTCCCGACACGCTAAAACTATCAAACCGGTACTCTCGTAAATGTTAAAGCGTCTAACGCTTCCTGATTGGTCCAAACAGTTTATTTTATATTTAGTCATTTATTTAAACAGTAGTATAGTATAGTACACTATACTATACTGATATATTAGTATATATCAGTATAGTATAGTGTATATTAACAAGTCGCTTCACTTCTAATACAATCAAAGTAAAGTGAAAGTCTTTAAATACGAGAATTGAGGCTCTGATTGGCTGGTTTGCTGGTCGCGGTCGCACGTCGCACGGCTACCTTTAGCTTTGAAATCACTGTCACTGACACTCAAACCCACCAAAAATTTAATTATACACAACAATGATCATCTCAATCAAGTGTAAAGAGGGTGTTGATTACTTTCGTTTCGGAGATAGAGCAATCTCGGCCCCCCAAATAGGTGTGACGGCACGATACGTCATTAATTGTCCTGTCTATTTGGGGGATGGGGTAGCGGTAATAAGCCCCCGACAAGACGGGGAGGGGCGTAATGTACCCCCATCGAGCCATCCGTCACGGGACACGTGTTCGCCAATTTACTTTTGTGTGAATAGACTATTTGAATTGAGTAAACAATTATTATTATTGAAATGATTATAATAATACGTGAAGCAAAATCTTTCAGTACAGTTTTACGAGAATCGTGCACCCGGAGGAGTATGAAATTTTGCCAAAAAATTATAGTTTATATCGAGGAAGGTGTACAGAAAACTGTTTTTTTAATAAAGCTTAAAAATACATAAAATTATTTAGCACTAGCTGTCCCGACACACGTCCTGTCTTAACTATGAACTGGAATAAGCAAGTAACTACTCCTACACTGACTTATATCTACACCTACCAACCTACTGGTGACTACTACTACTAGATTTTTTAAAAATAAACCAAACATGTAAACCGAATGCACCTATGAATATTTGACAGTCGAGTGGCAAATTGAACACAGTGAACAGTTTGGGAAAATTCTATCGTCGTTTTTAGTATTTTCCTCGCAATTTTTCCAATATATCTCACCGTTCAAACTTTCCTTGAACTTCCACTATTATTTCCAGACCAAAATTAGCCAAATCGGTCCAGCTGTTCTCGAGTGTTTTGCAGTTTCAATGTCTCGAGCGAGACATTGAAACTGCAAGCCATTTTTATATAAGAAAACTAGATGTTGACGCGCGACTCCGTGCGCGCAAAAGGAAATCCCGCAGGTATCGTACATTTTGCCGCGATAAAAAGTAGCATACGTCCTTCCCCATGGTCTAATCTATATTTGTACCAAATTTCATCAAAATCGATCCTGTAGTTTCGGAGCCTATTCGATGCAAACAAGCAAACTTTTCCACTTCATAATAATAGTATAGAAAATGATTCCAGTCTCTAACCATTTACTTTCCTTATACAATACACTAGAAACACATTAAAATTTGAAGCGTCTCATATTAACTGGCAAGTTATCATTGTCACAGCCAGCTGCTCAGTCCTCAGATGATTTATTACAACATTATGAATTACTGAGCCTAAATGTGATATTAGTTTGGAGATTTCGTTTGTCTAGTCTCGTAAGTCGTGACTTTGACTAAGCACCTTTAGCCCCCATACACACGAGAGATTTTTTGTGGTCGCCACAAAAAAAAAACACACTGTAAATAGAAATCTGTAATAATTTAATAGAGTTGCTAATCGAAGTGTTAAGTGTCAAATGTCAGATTTGACGGCTCTACACGATTGTCACCTCTTTGTATTAGGGCAGCTTTGTATTTTCACCACCTGTATTAGCGCTGAGTTCTATCTGCAGTCCAGTTTTTTCTGACGCGACCACAAAATAACGCTCGTGGGAACGTAGCCTCACTATCGAGTATGGTCTAAGACTAGATGTACTAAGTACTCAAGTTACGCAACATTTTGAAATTAGAGGAATTTTTTATCAATTACCAGTTTAAGTGTCATTAACTAGCATTAGCCCGCGTTTCATCCCCAATTTTACCTACCTAGCGGCTGAATTTTCAGAAATCACTAAAATACGTAATTTATTATTTTTCCGTACTCAATTCATACGAAATATCATTCAAATATGTCCAAAAAATAAAAAGTTCCACACAAATTTATAATATTTAAATGTTTTTATCACCTATTTTACTTCCTTGGGGGTTGAATTTTGAAAAATCCTCCCTTAGTGGATGCCTACGTCATATGAGAAATACGTGTGCAAAATTTCAAGTTTCTAGTCTCCTGGGTCTGGCCTGTGCGTTGATACAACAGTCAATCAGCTTTGCCTTTTATATATATAGATTGTGCAATAAAGAAATAGGTACATACAACATGTTTACATTTTTTGTTTACATTTACATTTTACATTTCCCCGGACATTGACAGTAAACAGACGTGTTTTATTGCGCTCCGCTTTAAAAATTATTATCTACCTAAAAAACTGGGAATATTGCAAAAACGCTTTTCTCAAAAATAATTTCAAGTCCCAGTGCTGTGTAAAGCGCAAAATACAAATAAAGCTTAAAATTAGCTAATTTTACTCCAAAACATAATATACTGTGTAAAAAGTGAAATGAACATCAGTGCCGTCGAAACGTAAACATAAAAATAAAAATAATTTCAGTAGTACCATGCATGCATGACAGCATGACGTACTCATTGGAATCTCACAGTAAATTATAGCTACATAATATTGAGGATACGTCACAAGACCATTGGTCGAACCCAATAAGGCCCAAGCTAGAACTCCGCAACCCTATGTTCGAATCCTGGTTCAGATAAGCTTTTTGTGCATTATATTTTAAATTCAACTTCTCGTATACAACTAATTTAAATCGAATACTATAACGCCGATCGCTATCAATTTTAGCAAGACTGGTACTTTTCGATGTCACGAACACCGCCCCCTTGCTCGCCCTACCCGCAACGCACATTCAACATGCAGGGTCCGACTCGGCGCTCTATACAATAACTACACGTAATAGGCGAAAGTTTATATCAGAAGAGGAGATGTCAATGCGGTCTTTCATGATGGAAATAAAACAGATGTTCGATGAGTTTACAAATGCACAAAATAATAAGCTACTGGCTCTGCAGAATACTGTTACCATCATCAAAGAACAAAATGACGAAATTGTGCATTCTTAGGAGTTTCTCAGTCAAAAATACGACGAAATGCGCGAGGAGTTGGAGATATTTAAAAATAAACAAAAAGATACGAATACTAAGGAAAAATATTCTTTAGAAAACAAAATTGAATTACTTGAACGAAAACAAAAATCTAACGAAGTGGAAATCCGTAACGTACCCAAACGTAACGAAACATACCCAAAATTTCAAGCACTGAATTGAGTCAAGATCTAAATAAAATTTTATAAAATATCTGCAACAAGGTTGGCATTAACATCGGCGATGGAGAAATAAAAACACTGTACAGAATAAACACAAAATTATAATCAAACAAACCCATAATTGTGGACTCCTCAGCGCATCGAGTAAGCACAACTTGCTCACTGGTATTAATTTGGGTGTCATAATCGCTTGCAATAAAACCCTTAATTAAAGAATAAAAAAAACTGGTATTAAAGCTTACAATGGACATCACACTAAAAATAAATTGAGTACCAAAGATCTGTTATTAAGCGGCCCGCAGCAACGCATATATATCCGAGTCTCTGACATTTAAAGCAAAAAAATTATTCCGCATTGCTTGAGAGTGTGCAGCTCAAACAAATATCGTTTCTGCTGGACATCGCATCGAATCGTTTATTTAAGAAAAAAAGAGGGGTTCTAACGAAGATGACCTTCCTAAGCGTGAAAAAGTGCAATTGTGACTGAGTTTGCTAACAACAGCCAGAACACATGTTTTACTTGTTACGAACTATTTATTCTACGTATTGCTATTATTAACTAACACCGTTAATCATTGTTGCAAATTACTTATTATTTGGAAATCATATTCTGTGCCATTTTTAATTACTAAATACTATAATATTAGCCATACTACAAGTTTAATTATATTATCATGTTTGGTTTACACTACTAATACTACGTTACGTCCAAAACACCACACCACACATAAACACACTTTCAATAATAACATTACTATTCTACATTATTATTTACACACACAATACACATATTTCCTTGACAAACCATATAGCTATAAAATTTATTACTATGCAAGAATGTCTCAGAAAACAAATAATATTTTCAAATTATATTATGATCCGATCCCATAAAAAGAAAAACTATTATAAATCATAGGTACTACTGCTATACTACCAGAACTATACATACATACAACTATACTTCATAATATCTATTACTTTTAAAATTCGATATACATAATATTAATCTTCAAAATGATCTAGATAACATGAATATTTCTGACTCCAAAACCTGCTCGATTGAAGATTGCAGGCACCTAAAATCTCAGTTCAACAATAATTCAATATCAATATTCACTCAAAATATTAGAAGCCTTATTGGCAATTTTAGTGGTCTTCAGGTGCTCCTCTCGAGAGGATTCATCAATTATCCCCACGCTGTATGGATACCAATGGGCGTCGACGGCATATAATTATTTACAAAATGATTGTGTGGTCGTTTATTACAACAGTGACCTGTCCGTAACTGTTCATGAACCTATTATACCTAACGCTAACTGTATCGTGATGACAACTACTGATATCGCCGTCGTTGCAATTTATCGGTCTCCATCAACATACAATATTGGGGACTTCGACTCACTGAACTTAGTTTTGAGAAACCATTCCTCTTACAAAACAATAATACTTGTAGGAGACATAAATATAAACATTGGACAAAATACCTCTGATTTACGCTCCCATGACTATTTGGATCTCTTAGCAAGTCACGGAATGCTCCCAGCCCATACTTTGCCCACGCGAAACGGTATCTCCTGCTTACATCATATCATTTTATAAACAATAAAAAAAACCGGTTGCTTTGTTGCTGACACATCTCTTACAGATCATGATAGTGTCTTACTTTCCAAATCCAAAAATCCACTCAAACCCCTAAATTACGTCGTAATAAAATGATGACTAATATTGAATCTTTAGAAACCGACTTAAAAAATATAGATGTTTCCCTAGTTTTTGAAGCACACGAAGTAAACCGATCTTTGAATATTTTTAAAGACTTAGTGAAAAAGTGTATAGTGTCATATTCATTATTAAAAAGTTTCTCAAATCGAAAGCACATACTAAAGCCCTGGATCACTCCTGGGTTCATACATTGTATGAAAACCAGAGATAATCTACATAAAAAACATAAAGGAGACCCAAATAATGAAACCATAAAAATTACACATAAAAGATACAGACACACTTGCAACTGCACACTTAGAAAGCTCAAAAATAATTATGACAGGGAACAAATACACAAAGCAAGTAATGATAGCAGATTGCTATGGAAAACTATACGCAAATGTGAGTGCATTTAACGAAAAAGAAAAAGGGTTTCCAAAAGAATCACTTACAAACTGTAATAGCATAAATGATGTAAATAAGGTAAATAAATATTTTGTACACGTCGGGGCTTCGTTAGCTCAAAAATTCAAATTACAATATCGGACAAAAACTGTAAGGTATCATCAAGTTCCTAATTCATTCGTCATCTTACCTACCTATACCTATATGATCATGAGTTAAAAAGATTTTATCGAATCTACGAACAGACTGTGCTGAAAGGCATGATGGAATTTCCAGTCTCATTTAAAAAAAAATCTCGAATATCTTTATTGCACCGTTGGTACACATTTCTAATCTTTCTCTATCTACTGGTATTTTCCCAGACGCATTTAAGTTGGCCCAGGTAACTCCGATTTACAAAAGTGGTAAACTATAGACCAATAGCAATTCTTCCAGCACTATCAAAAATATTGGAGCGAATAATAAATAGTAGACTTACCAATTACCTAACAAATATGGCATTTTTTCTAATTCTCAGTATGGCTTTAGAGCTGACGTCTGTACGTCTGATGCGGTTCATGATCTGACAGATTTCATTGTAAACGGATTGGATAAAAAACTAAAAGTTCTTGGTATTATCCTAGACCTTGCTAAAGCCTTCGACACGGTCTCTTTCCCTATACTCATTTAAAAACTTGAAGTCATTGACATTAGGGGTTTACAACTTGCTCTATTTAAAAGTTATATGACAAATAGACGACAACGAGTTGAGTTCGGTGAAACTATTAGTGACGAGCTCCTCGTTGAATATGGTATCCCACAAGGTAGTATTTTAGGTCCTACTCTGTTCTTAATATACCTAAATGATGTATGTAATCTGAAACTGCCATGCGGGAGAATATTTACATATGCAGATGATACGGCTCTTGTTTTTAGTACCAACACATGGGAAGGGACATTCGGTGCTGCCCAGAAGGGTTTAAACAGCGTATTGCAATGGCTTAACGATAACCAACTCACAATTAATGTTGAGAATACCAAATATATTGCGTTCTTTATTAAAAAACCAACACGTTCACAGTACGGTCCTAATACCTTAACAGCCCACACCTGCCAACATCCTAACATTAAAATGTGTAACTGTGAGCTAACTGTAACTGTGTAACTTGCCTAGTACCGATTGTAATAAATACTTAGTAGTCCATATCGACAGTAAGCTATCATTTGAATACCACCTTGAATCGCTATCTAAAAACTCCGGCAACTCTTATTTTTGTTTAGCCGCTTAAGAAATATTGCTGGAGATTGCCTCACCAGGACAGTTTATCTTGCCTTAGCTCAATCTCTCATAACATA
Source organism: Phengaris arion (assembly GCA_963565745.1). Lineage (NCBI taxonomy): Eukaryota > Metazoa > Arthropoda > Insecta > Lepidoptera > Lycaenidae > Phengaris > Phengaris arion. Next base: position 3,641,268 of record OY751443.1, read on the forward strand.
CTGCACACACACAGACACACGCACACACACGCACACACACACACATTTATACAAGCACTACTGTTACAAATAACCTAATCTTTAAGCTAAATACTTAAGTTTCCTTGTATATATTATGTCAGGGAGGTACGGGAGCCAGTCTCTCATCACAATAATATATTCTTTCATAAGAAAATGATTGTTATATAAAATGTACTGTGTGTTGAGAGAGAAATAATTAAAATTTGAATTTGAACACGTTAATTTGGTCTAATTAATTCATTTTGTTTGCGTTTAAATTAAATGCGTAGTTTTAGATTTGGCCAATAACATAGCGATCGATCGCTGTCCTGTAACCTGTACGTAATATGTACCGTAGGTTTCCAGGAGGTATTGTTTTGAGTCCGTCAAACCCCCAGGGACGCCAATTCGTCTCCGTTTTGCCATTTTCATCAGTTGCCTGTATAGACGCCATTTTTCAATTTGGACAACGTACAAGTTGTATGGGTTTTTTGTTTTTAAAATGTAGTATTTTAAAGCTAGAATGGTTGAAGCAAGTGCGCGCACGAAGGGTTCCGTACGAAACGGCAAAAAATCATGTTTGTTTAATGGGAGTCAAATTATTTTTCTGTTTTTAGTATTTGCTGTTATAGCGGCAACAGAAATACATCATCTGTGAAAATGTCAACTGTCTAGCTATCACGGTTAAGCAGATACAGCCTGGTGACAGACGGACGGACAAAGAGACAGTTTATATTATATATAATATTATATTTTTATAAATATACGAAAAGGGCAAAAGCCCTATAATATATATATATATATATATATATATATATATATATATATATATATATATATATATATATATATATATATATATATATATATATATATATATATATATATATATATTATAGGGCTTTTGCCCTTTTCGTACGGAACCCTAAAAACTATGGCATTTCAAAGTTAGGATGAATAAAATAACTGCTGGAATGATCTACCGATGAAAAACAATAGTGAAGCTAGGCGGAAGCTAGATTTATACATCTACTAGTTATTGACCGCCCTTTAGCTTGCTTTAAATCAGGAGCGGATCCACCTCCACGGGTAGTATGGGCAATGGGCATGCCCACAAACCTAATGGCTTGTGAGTTGTGGCCGTTTTAACTACCTAGCTACCTACCAGCATTGCTCAAAGCACGCTGAAGTGGAAGTGGGCGGCCATGTCTGCAGACGGACAGACGGTCGATAGACAAGCGTTTAGGCCGCCACAGACGAGAGGCCGATCGTTTCAGTTAGAACTGATGTCAGTTCGGCCTGAACGGATTCGAGCACATACACGGAAAAAATCGCATTCGACCGAACTGACGTCAGTTCGGCCCTTAGATTAATAACGCTTAGATAGTCTTCAAACAAACACATCGTACAAAGTGAGGCAAGCAACAGATAGATGAAGGCGTAAGCATTACATACCGACACGCATACAAAACTTTAATGTTGTGGAGTGTGTACAGTTTAAGGGACAATTTTTTACGGAAAATGTTGTTCTTAAAATTGGAATTATTGTAATTGTTTTTCTTAATATCGTGAGATGTAAAAATATAACTTATATTTCATTTTAAACCATCAAAACACGATTTGTAAACATTATTTATATTAACCTGGTATTAAGGAATATATTAAGTATTATCTTAATACTGAATATACTTTAAATGACAGTTTAAAAAATCAGAAATATTATAAAAATTTGTCTTAGTTGCAACTATTAGTTCGCCATGAAAATTTTGAAATAAATTTATTTTTACTAGTAACATTTTCATATTTCACAATAGGGCAGCAAGATGGCGACAAAATGCGATTTTATTTTAAAATGTTTTAAATATTAGGCTTAATACAAGACAAGTTGTATACCTACTATTGTGTTATTGTGTACTTACATACGAAATGTTATGTCCCAAGCTTTTTTAATTCTTTTCCAATGCATTGTGACACCCTATAATGACAAACCGTCATAATGTCCGGCTATTAAAAAATAGTCAGAGATGTAGTATGCACTAGCACTTGACAACTGACGAGTCGTTCGAACAAACTAAGCCGATATAGCTCAGTATGATTTACTTCACTTTTCATGCGCGTACCCGGTTTCTAGGCGTTTTAATCTAAGGTTCGGCCTGAACGGATTCGAGCATATACACGGAAAATCGCATCTGGTTTGCCGCGAGCGTCGGTCGTGTTTTTAGGGTTCCGTAATGCTTAAGGAACCGTTATAGTTTCGCTCAGTACATCCGTCTGTCTGTCTGTCTGCCTGTCTGCTCACCTAGCTTCTGTAATAACTTTATGACAATAACTTTTGAAGTAATTCATAGAAAATCTATTGCGCGTTGATAGATACGGAAATGAAATGTCCTCCTTAGAAATGTCGTGACTTGCTCTTGGTTAGGTTATTACTTTATTTATTAATTGTATTTTCCTGTAACTGTAGTTACGCTATCGACGACACCGAATTATTCTGCCATGCATTTTTTTTCCAGTAAATAATTATTGTTATAGAAATCATTTCTCTTTGTTTTATAGTAATAGTCTTTAGATTTTATCAACCATAGTGGCTCTAAAGTTTGAAATACTTCAATGAACTTTAATAAATATTCTTGAGAACACGTTGCCATTTTAGGGTTCCGTACTCAAAGGGTAAAAACGAGACCCTATTACTGAGACATTGCTGTCCGTCCGTCTGTCACCAGGCTGTATCTTAACCTTCTTATACCGTAATAGCTCGACAATTGAAATTTTCACAAATAATGTAGGTATTCTATTGCCGTTATAACAACAAATACTAAAAACAGAATAAAATAAAAATTGTAGGTCCCATACAACAAACTTTTCCGTTTTGTACGGACTCTTGACTCTACGAACTTTTGCCGACTCGCACTTGACTGTTTTTGTTTTACACTCGAATTTTATTACCGTTCAGTCCATCCGTACAGGTCAGAATAAGTGTTGCCAACTTAGTTGTTTTACAAAGTTTCACTACTAAATTTAGTATTTTATTCCCTTTTCATTATTTATCTAAGTGAAAAAATTGTTATAATATTTATTTAATAGAAAATTTTTTAATATAAGCTTTTTGGGTTAAAATAATTGATTATTATTATTATTACTTCCACACATTACTATTAATTTTTAATCAAAATCGGTTTAGTATGTTGTATTGGAAAATTACGTTAATTTGTAACAAATGACATGTATATTTTGTGTATATTTTTGTACTATATATTTTTCAGAGCTGGCAGTTCATTATGCAGCGTTTAATCAGTTTCTAACTGCTAAATAAGTGAAAAACTTTCCCGCTCGTTTTTGACTCTTCCCACACGCACCACACGGCACACCGCACCGACGCGCGACGCGTAAAAATACCAGTACACAAATCCTTTATGTTCCAAATATCGCATATTGCGTCTGTGCTAATAACGGTAGCGCGTGATGATACCTTGCTAACTTTTATACCATAGCTTGAGAAATCTTATGTTATATAAAATATATAAAATACAAAAAAAAGAAGTGTTCAGTAATAATAATACTTACAAATATTATCTATTGTTAACTATGATAACGTTTGAAATATATAACAAAAATATTGATAAGGATAACACCACATAAATACCAAATATTGTACTATCAGGGAATGTACTTCATGACCACGTTTACTGTTGTCATAATTTGGTCGTAAATATGTTATTAATATGATATCTAACTGACATGTATTCTGACTGTATGCCGACTTTATAATACAGATAAATTATTAGGAGACCACTCTATCTGCTTTGGAATTAGATTCCCTGACAGTACCTAGATTGAAACTTATTTATTTTAGTATATTTGAGCACAATAGTTGGCGTAAACAATTCAAATATAATATAATTTGACAAGAATGTTTTGATGGAATGTTGTTATACGAGTACCTATTCTTTGTAAAATATATTATTTTGCGATAAATAAATGAACAGTGGGTCTAAAAAGGGCCACTTAGGTGAATCATATAATTTTTTCATCTTATATTAAGTGCGCCATTTTACGCAATTCTATTGAAAACTGTGAAAATTGATGTCTTCTAATATGATGAAATCAGATGAATCATATAGCCATTTTACAACTTCACGATTTTGTATGGAAAAAAATATATGAAACATAATATGAAACACCCAAAATGGCCTTTTTGTTGCCCTGTAAATTATAATTATAATCTTTTCTCAAAAACGGCTGCAAGTATTACCATATAGTATGCAGGGAGTTTTGGGGGAGAAAATCGATCTTGCTAGTAGCCAGGTCTTATCCCTTATCTATGTTTTTTCTGTCGTCGTGCAACAAATATATCAATAATTTTGACTATATTAAGTCAGTCCGTTTGGCAGTTTGGTATGCGTATGTATAATTTCTTGTTGTTTGGGTTCGAATACTGGTCAGATAAATATTTTTGTGATTCTTTTTATTTTTAGGGTTCCGTAATACCCAAAGAACCCTTATAGTTTCGCTCTGACCGTCCGTCGGTCCGTCTGTCCGCCCTTCTAGCTTCTGTAATTATGAAATAAGCTTCTGTAATAAATGGATGAAATTTGATATAGTTATATAATGTGTATAGATCTCGGTTTTAGACTCATAAAATAATAATAATTTAATATTTTAGGGGTAGCTCCCCAACATGTGAAGTGGGGATAATTTTTTGTATTCATCCCCATCATATGGGGTATCGTTGAATAGGTATTTTAAAATAAAGGCAAGGCATGACTTTTTGCAAAGTCGACCATTTCCGAGTAATCGGCCTCCAAAGTGGTTTATAAGTTAGTCCTGGCATTTCTAAACTATAACTTATAGAATAGGAGATAGAATCTTTAATTTCCCATGCAGATAAAACATGCTAAAAACTCTTTAGGAAAATGATTCTGAGCAAAATCGGATAATTACTTTGAAGTTATTCAAAGAAAACCTATTGCACGTTGATGGTTACGGAACCCTCCTTAGACATTTCCTTACATACTCTTGGTTAGGTTATTATAAATTTATCAGAACTCCGAGCAAACCTCGGTTACCTACTTTACCTAGGTAATCACATGTTATATGATGTCTCTAATAATAGGTCTTTACCTATGAAATTGCCATTCTGCAATACTGGCCATTTCAAATCAAAATAATATTTGTTTGGGTAAGAATTCTAATTACAAATTAATTTTATTTTAAAACATGGAATTCTTTTTTCAAAAGTAGTCATTTGTTTATTGATTAGTGTTACATTTTCATCGCATTTCAATCTTTTTCGTCATCATGGATACGTTAAAAATTCGAGTAATTATGGAATATGAGTACCGTCGTGGCAGCAACGCGGCACAAGCGGCACGCAACATCAACGACGTTTACGGAGCTAACACTACAAACCAACGCACCACCTCTTATTGGTTTGCTCGCTTCCGTTCTGGAAATTTCGACCTGAAAAATGAACCTCGCGGTCGTCCGAAGACTTTGGTCGGCAATGACGAATTAAAGGCGATTGTGGAAGTTGATGATACACAATCTACGGCTGAATTCGCAGCAGCTTTCGACGTTAGCGTCAAAACAGTATTGGTCCATTTGCGTCAAATTGGCAAGGTAACAAAGCTTGACAAATGGGTGCCCCACGAACTCAATGATCGCCAGCGCGAAGTACGCGTCGGGACGTGCCTTGCACTGCTCAACAGACACACAAATGAAGGAATTTAGAACTGCATTGTTATCTGCGATGAAAAAAAGATTCTGTTTGATAACCGCAAGCGCTCAGTAAGTTGGTTGGATCCTGGTTCAGCACCTAAACAATGCCCTAAACCAGGGGTCTCCAAACTTTCCAGCCTTAGGGCCATACTGATTACTCCAGTAAGTTCCGAGGGCCAAAACCATATTAACATTGTTGCCGGTGGTAAAAAGTGAAATAGTCCACTGATGAAAAAAAAAGTCCGAAAAAGTACGCAACGTTTAAAAAAGGCTGCAAATCGGACTAAAGTCCGCAAAACGGCAACACTGCATATTATTAATTTTCCTGTCATTATCTGTAATTTCTAGATTAGTCGTAGAGTACGAGCCATGAGGAGTAACGTGACACGACATCTGGTGGACACAAGCGGAAATAGGTAGTACCTTCTATCGCTAACAGATGGCGTTAGCGCCATCTGTTAGCGATAGAAGGTACTACCTAAAGGTACTAATAGCACGTACAGAATAATCTCGTTGGTTCGAGAAAGTTCTGGTGTCTTCCACTCACTTCTAGATGGCAGTAATTGGAATTTATAAGAAGGCTAGTGGCGCAACCACAAGTCAGTTCCTATGACACTGTTGTGAAATAAAATAGTGTGTACCTCCTTAAAACGTGTTTGTGCGTGTTTAAGTTTAAGACATCTTTTTAACAGTATTTTGATTTGAATTGTTGCTTTTGTGTGTGATTTAGTAGTATGGAAAAGAAGCGAAAAATTGATAGTAGATGCAGAAAATTCAAAGATCAGTGGAACATTCAGTATTTCGTAATGGAGTCCAGTAACAAGGCGCTATGTTTGATTTGCAAAGAAAGCATAGTTGTTCTCAAGGAATATAACATTAAACGTCATTATGAAACAAAACATTGTCAAAATTACTCAAAATATACAGGAAGTTTGCGGACAGAAAAATTCGAAGCTATGAAGCGCGGATTGAAATTGCAGCAATCTTCATTTACAAAACTCAAAACTGAACAAGAGGCTGCAACTCGTGCCAGCTTTCGTGTGGCTCTTGAAATTGCAAAACGTGGAAAACCATTCACCGATGGAGAAATGATCAAAGAATGTATAATTGCAGTAGCCGAAGAAATGTGCCCTGAAAAGGTAAATTTATTAAAAACTGTCAGTATGTCAGCAAACACTGTGGCTCGAAGGGTTACTACCCTTCGAGCCACGACTTTTCAGCGATGTTTACTAATATCGCTGAAAATATATCCTCTCAACTGTTCGACAAAAATGGACATGTTGAGTGGTTTTCTTTGGCCTTGGATGAGTCAACGGATGAGTCAGATACTGCTCAGGTGTTGATTTATATTCGAGGAGTAGATAAAAGCTATGAAGTGCATGAAGAACTTCTTGATATGGATAGTATTCATGGCACAACTACTGGTACAGATATTTTAAAGGAGTTGAAATGGCCGTTAATCAAAAGAACCTTCGATGGAAAAACTTGAAATGTTTTACAACTGATGGAGGCAAAAACATGAGTGGGAAAGATAAAGGAGTGGTCGCTCTTGTGTCAAAGGCTGTAGAAAATGAAAAACCATTAGTCTTACATTGTTTCATTCATCTACAGTCTTTGTGCGGCAAATTTTTGGATATGTCTGAAGTTCTGAAACCAGTCATATCAACTGTTAATTTTATCAGATCTTTTGGGTTCATCATTTTGGGATCAATTCCGACAATTTATTGAAGAGATTGGAGAAAATGACTTACCTTATCATACTGCCGTACGTTGGCTTAGTTGTGGGAAAGTCCTTCAGCGCTTTTTTGAACTTCAACCAGTGATGAAAAGCATCGCTCTCTTACTGAATTACAAAATAACGCACGGCTGTGGAAGTTAGCATTCTATGTTGATTTGACAAAACATGTGAACGAACTGAATTTGAGCTTGCAAGGAGAAAACCAGCATCTTCTTGATTTGTAGGTACACTAATATCAAATCATTCCGGAATAAATTGATACTGTTTCAATCACAACTACGAAGTAAATGTTTTTCACATTTTAAAACATGTGAAATATTCAGCCACACCACTAAGACTGAGTTTCCTATCGATTTTGCAATCGAAACTTTGAGTGCTTTGAAAATAAATTTTGATACTCGTTTCTCGGACTTTGATGCCATTGCGAATCAAATTAAGATTTTTCAGAATCCTTTTGATACTGACATTGAAACCCTAGCACCGGAACTTCAAATGGAAATGATTGATCTACAGTACAGTGATATAATTAAGAACAAATATCAAAACTCATCTTTGTTAGAAATTTATAAGGGTCTTCCACTGACACAATTTGATAATTTGCATAAATTTGCTCGTGGGCTGTTTTCTGTTTTTGGTACTACTTATTTGTGTGAGAAGACCTTCTCCAAAATGAAGTACACAAAAAATGTTTACAGATCTAAATTAACTGATGAGCATCTTAAATCTCTTTTAATAATTGGTACAAGTAAAATTAGTCCACAACTACAAACTATTGTCAGTGGAAAATCTCAATTACATAAATCTCATTAGTATTTCATATGTCATTATGCTTGTTATAAGTTATGTTTTTATTAAAAATGTATAAAATGTTAGTTGGATTCATTTTAATAATTTGTTAGTTATTATATACTGAAGTTAAATTTTCTGCATATTATACATGTCTTTACTTATTACAATTCTGTGTTTCTTTATCCAACTTATCACAAAAACAATAACAATAAGCCTACAACAATGCTATGAGTAGTTAGCCCATAACCATATCAATGTAGATGTCATATTAATAATTATTCAACATAAAATTAGAATACTTCAGTAAACTAAATTTAATTTGCTACGAGTATAAAAAATATGTTCTCTAAAAGGAGTTTTCAAGTATGCTAGCTCTCCGCGGACCGGACAAAATCCGCCGTCCGGATGTGGCCCTCGGGCCGTAGTTTGGTGACCCCTGCCCTAAGCGAAAACTTACCCCTAGAAAAGTGATGGTCACTGTTTGGTGGTCTAGCGCCGGTGTGATTCATCACAGCTTCTTACCAAACGGGGTGAGCAATACTGCAGATGTGTACTGTCAAGAACTGAACACAATGATAGAGAAGCTGGCACATCTCCAACCAGCATTGGTCAATTTCTCGTCTCCGCTGCTCTTGCGCGACAACGCGCGACCTCATACTGCACAGCAGACGGTCTCCAAGTTGCAAGAACTGGGGTTGGAAGCTCTCCGTCATCCGCCCTACTCACCAGACCTTGCGCCTACAGACTACTACTTTTTCCAGAATTTGGATAACTTCTTGGCGGGAAAAAAGTTCAATACCCGAGAGGCAGTACAAAATGCCTTAGAAGAATATGTTGCCTCCCGTCCAGCTGATTTCTTTAAGAAGGGCATCAATAAACTACCACTGCGTTGGCAAAGATGCATTGATTGCATGGGTGATTCCTTCGATTAATACAAATAAAAAATACATGAAAAAAATTCGTTTAAATTTTTTCATACAAAACAGCAATTTCATAGGTAGCATTTCATCAAAAGACCTAATATTATTGCCGGAAAGTTAACACTTCACTAGATTCTAGACTATCTAGATTATGATAATATTGAGAACCTACAATCTACATTATGGACGATCATAATCAAATTAAAAAGTCATTCATAAATTCGTGCTCCGACTCGCATTTGCCTATTTTCGGGTGGCTGTGATAACAGCCTTTTTTGAGAGCTAGTTCCGAGCCTGCTTTAAAAAAAAAATTGGACGATCGTTACATCTGTAGTTCGGTAGATAAGTTTAAGCTGTGTATCAGGGATGTTACGGAGCTCCGTAACCGAAACTATCGGATATCTGAAATAAATTATAACTGTAGGTAACCGAATCCCATTCATAAAAGCTTCGGATAAAGACTGAGTATATAATATAACATGTTTATTTAATTTGCGGGCGAGCCGACTCACTAGCTTTTTAGGCAAAATTATTAGCTAAACTTGTAAAATGCAAATAAGCATCGACATTTACTTACATTCATCATAAACCTAATATCCGAATCCGAAATATGCGTACCGAAACCGATATAATTTTCTCTTAGATCTGTATCCAGATCCGAAATGTCATATCCATAACATGTTTCAGTCAGTTCGATTGACTTGTGAAAATAAGACTTGCCGAATTGGAAATATCGATATGATACCTAAGGGTAGCATTTCGATCTTAGCAACGGCGACGCGCGATCGCTACGCGTGATTGCGACCTGCGACCACAACCAGCGAATCAGGTTCTCTGGCCATGTCCACCGTTCGAACAATGCGATCGCGGGGTTTGTTTGTCTTTTCAGCCCGGTGACGTCCACTGCTGGCCTATGCTGGCACATAGGCCTCCCATAGATTTACAGTGCGACCGGTCACTCGCGGCCTATATCTGTCGACTTTTCTCAATCAATCAATCAATCCTTTATTGCAAGAATGCGGTATACATAAGGTCTTAAAAATATTATAATAGCTAGGATCCAACATTCTGCCATCACAATGGCGCGCAAAATATCCCTAAGAGGTACATTACATCTCGACTGTGATTTTTGCGTAAAATGGCCAATTATGGCGTTCTTGATTTCAGAAACAAAGATACATTTACAATTTTGACATATTGAATAGTGCAGAATAGCTATTGGTTTAGTTCGTAGCGGCCTCGCTTTTTGTAAATTTTGTTTAACTTTTTAATTAAACACAAAATTGCAGAGAAAGATTTTTATAAAATGCGCGAAGGCACTTTTTTAAGCTCCTGGATGGAACTACTGTTCTAAGCAAATGAAATAATAAAATGATCCTATATCTAGAAAAAATCTTATTCTATGCCAAAAATACTTCGAAAATCCCTTTAAGTTAACTGTGAATTACTCCTATCTACGATAATATTAATAAGCAAAATTTATACCAGAATAATTGTTACTTCATGAAGAATAAAGATTTTATAATTTTAAAGTACGATTTTATTAACCTGTTTCAATAAAATTGATAAATACAACTGCAAAATTACTACAAAATGCGAAATGTCGGGAACGCTTCAAATACCTAATCTCGCAGAGTGCAGATTAGTAATATGGCTCTTAACATGCATTTTCAGTTAATTAAATGATTTTTTAAACAGTTATTACACTAAGTATGAACAATTATGTTCCTGCAACCCTTATGTTTCATACAACTTTAGGAACAAGTGACGTCATAGGTTCCGGAACTTTTGTATGGAGCGTTTTCACGAGACATGCAAAATTCTGTAAACAAATCGCTGTACCTTTGGGCTTTGGAACCTGTTTCTTCTGAGCACTTACTCATATTTTAGTGTAGGTTTACGTTTCATTAATGCAAAAAAATCTGTCACCAAGCCTATTAAGACGTCCCCCACATTAAGGTTGCCTGTCCACGAGCGTGTGAGCGTCGCGTTTTGCCGCCGTGTGGCATGTGTGCAGCGCGCACGCGGCGTGCACTCGGCGCTCGCATTGGCCGCCCTGGGACTGGTAACCGAACCAGTGGTCGAAGGGGTAAGAAAGCGACGCGAGCGCCGGCAAACGGCGACTAAACGCGTCGCTCTCACGCCCGAGGAACGCGCACGCCTAATGTTGGGTCAGCCTAAGACGGAATTGAAAATCAAAAGTTAGTATTTCAATTTCCAATCGAATCTGCACAGTGCATGCAGACTGCAGACTGCAGGAATATTTATAGTTGGTCAATAATTTTGTCTACCATCGGATCGCTGACCTCAGCTACCGAGAAGAACCGGCGTAGAAAAGTGTTGTGTCTCCATGGTGACAGATTTCATTGAAAATTTCTCGCATATTTTGTACATGTCAGTGCTCGCGATAGGCATAAGTTTGGGACGCCACCTGTGCCTAACCGCGGTTATCGCGACAAAATGGCTGACAGCGAGCCGCTGCCCGCTGGGCCGTGACAATCGATTGAACAGCCAATGCGATGTTTGCATAAACCTCTATTATTACGTGTGGATACTGGATAGAGATCGGTGGCTATAAGAAACTGAGTGCTGGGCCGCAGCCAAAATTATAGTGCCGTTCAATTGTCCACCTTATGCCTATAGTAATACGGTTCAAAAGTGTTGTGTTATAAAAAAATTACGTGTACAGAGCTCTTCATTCATCATATAAAATCCATTAATACACTCATCGTGCCTAAAGCAAGTCACTTCAAAAATGAATTCAAAAAATTGTACACCTAGCGCCATCTGTGTCAATGGCCGTACTTTAGAAAGTTAAGCTGTTATATACGAAGTATAAGTCGCTTTCGACAGATGGCGCTTTATCAAAAATCGTGTCGTGACGTGAGGCGTCATTAAAATTTCGCTCTCAACGCCGCTAAAGCAGTTTGGCACTATCGACGCTTGTCTCCTGTCTAGTCTTTTCTCAGTGATGTCGTGATAGAAACCAATCTCTATTCTCATTTATCACGTAATAGTTCCACTGTTCGGTTTTCGGCGTGAATAAATTGAACACAATTTAAATATTAGGATACCGTTGACAACCAGTGCGCTCTGCGGCGGGGAATGGAGGCAGCACACTGTTTGTTTGTATGCTGTGACAAATCGATTAAAAATACAACTTTGTGCCCGCAAAAGCTAAACATGTTGATTACTTTTTCCAATATTGTCCATTAAGGGCACCAAATATTATAAATTAAAGTCCTCCGTCGCGTCTGTCTGTCTGTATGTTCGCGATAATCTCAAAAATTACTCAACGGTATTTCATTCGGAGTTCGTCTATTGACAGAGTGGTTCCTGAGAAAGGTTAAGGTTTATAATTTATTTAGGTGTGGAAATTGGTTGAAGTATGTATAAACACTAACACCATAGTCCATACAGCTTAAATTAGCACTGTAAAATTAAAAAGATCACACGAGTAAATAAATTCGTACTCGTCGTTCGTATTCGTACGGTTGGTACGGACCAAAGGGACAGATCACGGCCGGGCCTCGTTTGATGCAGGTACCCCTTCCACACATAACATCAGAATTACGAATAGGCTATAAATTATTTAGTTCGTGTAAATCCCAATTTAACGCGGGCGAAACCGCGGGCAAAAGCTTCTGTCTGTTTATATTCAAGTTCGCTGTTAAAGCAAGTCAATTTTATACTTATTTGTTATGAATGATCCTATTTTTTGACAAGGCTATATAAAACTTTTGATTCGAATGGGCAGGTTTAGGATTAATTCGATTGGACCGATGAGTATCAGGCGATCCGTGTGCTTGTTTGCCAGTCTTTCTTAAACTAAAGGTCAATAACATGTAAAAACTAATTAGCAAGTATAGCCTTAGCAATGACTTATTTCTCATAGCAATAATAAAAAGTACCTAGTCTTGTTATAATTCTTACTAAATGACTTATAATCAAGACAATACGAAACAAAAGATCTGAAAAAAAAGCCTGATATTGCTTTGTAATTATAACAATGCTATGTGTGAGTTTTTTTTCTCGCATTCAATCGTGAGCGCTTTTGGCGATTACTAGGAATTTTTGTGATTTGACCTAGTTGTCGCGTTTACAATTTTAAAATTAAATATCCAAAACGTATGATATGCAACGGAATTTGGTAGCATGGGGAGAGATAGACGAATCTCAAATAAGGAAATACCATGATCTATGTCACACAGGGTTACGTGACATCAATTTTCCTCCCCAACTCAATGGTTGTGGCCACGGGTTATGTGATAACCCAGATCACAAAGACTTAGTAGATAGATTATATGGACAAATTTTGAGTGTATTGAGAATGGCGGCTATAAAAACAAAACATTGTGTACGTGCTAAACCTCGTAGACATAAGATTCATTGCGGATGTAATTAATAAACATGTAAAAGATGCTCATCGAGAGTCCAGGCTTAAATTTAGAACGTGGGTCTTACATAATAGACCTGCTGCTGGTAATACTTTTGAGCAGATGCGTGAGTCACGTGAGAGTTTTAAAAGTCGATTGAAATGGTGTATAAGTAACCAGGAGCAAATTTTTTAAAGTTTTGGAAGTGTACGAGTAAATTGGATGTTAAGCCTGGCCTGCCGACTAGTGTGAATGCTAGAAGTGACCCGGAGGGCATTGCAAATATGTTCATGGAACATTTTAGAGTACGGTCTCCGCTTGGTTATGCTGAAGGGATACCTGAACCTGGGCCTGGTTTGCGGGTAAATGAGTCCGTGATCATGTTTACTGCTAGGGAGGTAAGATATATAATTAAGCGCATGAGCAGGGGCATGTCTCCTGGGCATGACGGGCTCAGTATAGAGCACCTAAAATACGCGGGTGCACACATACCGAGAGTTTTATCTCTGTTTTTCAATGTGTGTATTACAAATACTTATTTGCCAACGGACTTTATGAAATTGTCAAGAATAGAGTTGGCGATATTTCAGACAAAGGAAATTACCGTCTTATCTCTCTTGCTACTGTGGTGGCCAAAGTATTGGACAATTCGCTTGATTCACGTTTACAAAAATATCTAAAATCACATGATGCGCAGTTTGGATTTAGGCCCAGACTATCAACTGAAAGCGCAACATTAAGCCTCAAGCATACTATTCAATATTATACATCCCGTAAGACGCCGGTGTACGAATGTTTTTTTGGAACTATCCAAAGCATTTGACTCAGTTTCATATGACGTGCTCTGGAGAAAAATGGAGAAAATGGTAGCGCCGATGGAGGTTATTAATCTCTTTCGATATTGGTATGCTAAGCAGACGAACAATGTTAAATGGGCTAACAAACTCTCCAAGTCGTATGAGTTGGAATGCGGTATGAGACAGGGCGGGCTGTCGTCTCCAAAGCTGTTCAACCTGTACGTAAATGATCTCATAGTGGAGCTCAACAATATGCGTGTGGGGTGCAAGGTTGGCGGTGTTAACGTAAACAACATTAGCTACGCGGACGACATGGTATTGCTGAGTCCCACTGTGAGGGTTATTGGAGAGATGTTGAATGTGTGTAAGAAATACGCATGATCTGGCATACAACGTCAGAAAAAGCAAATTTATGGTTTTTAAAGCTGCCGGTAAGTGTCCGAAAATCATACCTCCAATATGCCTCGGCGGTTTGGAACTTAAGAGAGTATTTAATTTTAAGTACCTTGGACATATACTTACCGACGACCTTAAGGATGACCTAGACATAGAACGGGAGCGGAGAGCGTTGGCGGTCCGTGGTATTATGCTGGCCCGCAGATTCGCGCGTTATACAGATGAAGTTAAGATTACGCTTCTTAAAGCATTCTGTCAGAATCTGTACATCGGCGGCCTGTGGATCAGCTATACCAAAGGAACGTTAAACATCCTTCGCATCCAATATAATAATATCTTCAGGATGTTGTTGAAACTTCTCCGTTTCTGCAGTGCATCTGAGATGTTTGCGCAGGCAAGAACGGACGGATTTCGGGCACTTATACGCAAAAAAGTAGCGTCACTAATAAACCGCGTGCGGGAGAGCGACAACAGCATCCTGAGGATTGTGGCAGATGATCTGCACGTAGTTAGTATAGGTATACTAACTACGTTCGGGTAAAGAACGAATATGAGAGCAGCACCTCCTCTAGATTTTGCCCGCGCGTGGTTCTATTTTAGGTGCATGACAATAAAGAGGAATAAGTTTAATAATAGATATTAATTTTTTATTTATTTTACTTTAATATTACTAACCCTAAATTTTTTAAGTTTTAAGTATGTAATACTAACACATGGACCATGGTAGTCTGAAATAAAGAAATTTGACTTTGAATTCGAAAAAACCATAGCAGTGGAGATGTAGGTGTAGATGTATTTGTTGGTGTAGGAACTGTAAGAGTATGTTGTTAGGTTGCTGTTGTAGGTAGAAAGGTGTATGTATAGATTACAATTGTAACGGAACTTCGTTTCCGCATACACAATTGCTAAGCTTCTGCAAGAAATCGTAGATCCGAAATCATAATTCCTGTTAAGGACAGCGGCCTCGTAATGTGAAACTTAAGTGAATTTAAATCCGAACAATAAACAAGTGATTTAAACAGTACATAAAATCATAACAGTGAATACCAAGTGACTATATGTATGGATTAATATGGCATCAGTGTGTAAAATCGTGTAAAAATGGTGTTTTATCGAGTGCGGGTTATTTTGCTCATATATACTTAACGACAGCTAACTTTAACGTAGCTTCTTTTCATTTAGGTTAATAAATGAAAAGAAGCTACGTTAAAGTAAAAAATAATAGTATATAACGTGTAATGTAAAGTTTAAGTTCATATAATAGATGGTAAATAAATTATTAAAAAAATAGTGATGAAAATTGTACAACATTTCGTGTAAATTGAACTTAGGATGTATATAACTTTTTTATGGAATAAGATATTTAGTAGGTATATAAGGATTAATAAATATGGTCATGATAATAAAGATTTTCACATAACGCGTTTTGCTTCACCTGGCTCATGAAAAATGGGGAAAAATATGGAAAATAGCCGTATAGAGAGGTAAAAATGAAAGGGAAGATCGGCCCGAAAGAGGCGTACGGGCGGGGCTCTCTATACGTCATTGCCATGAGCCAGGTAAGCCAGTCGAACAGGTGAAAAAATGTTCTCCTCAATACAGTGTTTTATTATCGCCCCGGCTCTGCTCAAATCGATGTAACCTTGCTATCTTCGAGTCTAAACTGAGCCGGCGGTTGAATCCCTGTGGAATAATACAGTCCCCTACAATTCCGTACGTTGAAATTGTAGGCCTATATACCTACAATTTCAACACCAAAAACTACACTTACACCTAATGGTAGGTGTAAGTGTAGTTTATGGCGCACCGACTAACATATTAACTATAACAACATTGTAATACATTACAACCACGTTTTTAATGTCTTTTTTCATACATTACATACATTTTTCATACATTACATACATTGTCTCACGTCTGTCATTTCCTTATATAAACTGATATTGTTCTTGCTCACAATTTCTAAATCCGCTGTTTCTTCGGATTTGCCTTTTTCGTGATAGCAAATATTATTTAAAGTGAACACATTGACAGCATTTCATTGAGGTCGACTCTGGTTCAATTTTGGATCGAATCCTTTTCCCAGGTGATGGTATTTCTTTTGCCGCTATATTAACAACAGATAGTATAAACATAATAAAAAAAATATTTAAGCGGGGCGCCCAAGCTACAAACGTGATATTTTTGACGTATTATACGGAACTCGTCGGACGCGGGTTCGACTCGCAATTGGCCGGATTTTCCTATAACAAGAATACTTAATATGAAATGCGGCCTTAAACTCCTTGTCTCAAAGCTTATATTAAGTTCGTCGCCAACTTTGTAAGACCAATCTGACTCAGACAGTTTGTGACTACAAGCGCCGATCTATGTTTATATGGAAGAGCCTAAGTGAGTGAGACAGCAATAGGGAAATAAAAGATAGAAAGAGATAAAAAAATCACAAAACAGAGTAAGATTTAAGGACTTAGAGAAAACAGGCGTGAAAATATAACGCATGTGTTTGGACTATAGAATACTAATACCATAAAATATATTATTCTAGAATCTAGTTTTAAAAAAAAAAGATGAACAAAAATATTTATCTGACCGGAATTAGAACCCACCACATTCCGAATTTCTAAACATTATAAAAACTAATGAAATGAAATCTTTGAAATTAAATAAAATCTTTATTTCCTTAAAAAACAGTTACAAAAGTAAGAAAGAGAAATCGAAGTCACCTAGTAGGCTAATAGCCTTTATCAGGTAGCAACGCTCTTCCATATCTAAACTAGCATTTAATACTGGTTACCTAATATAAATAACTTAAAACTCTTGATTACATACTAAATACATTCATTTAAAAACTAAGATCATTATTATGTATAATAAAAAAGTTTATCTTAGGTTTTCACTTGTATTTCAAATGTTCAAAATAAATTTAAATTTTACTTATAATAATATTTTTATTTTGATTCGTGTGCATTGTATATGTGAATGTATGTATGTATATAGTGTGCATGTGCTTCCCACACACGCACATTTATGTGTGCTTTATTTATTAACCACCTTACTCATAAAAGCTGCTATCTTTGTCTGATGCGTTGTAAAAGTCACATCACAGACGAAGACAGCAACGTTGTTTAAGTTATCCATTGTGTAAATATTTTTATTAGTAAGGGGGTTTATGTTTAACATGTATTTTATCTACACTTTTAAATATTCTATTAACTATTTCTTTATCTCTCTGCTAGGTTTATCTTTAAAGACAAAACTAGCAGAGAGATAAAGAAATTGTTAATAGATTATCTAAACAATTTACATACGCATACCAAACTGCCAATCGGACTGACATAATATAGTAGAAATTTTTAAAAATTGTTGCACGACGAAAGAAACATCATATTATGTAGCTTAAAAATGGGCAATTTCCCAGGGATAAGACCTAACTAAATCGATTCTTCTTCCTCAAAACTCCCTGCATTTATGGTAATACTTGTTGCATTTCTGAGTTTCCGATTATATATACTATATAGATTAGCTCGTTTAAAGTTTATACTTTAAACGAGCTTACTTACCTTATGGTAAGGAAAATTGGGGCTTTAAAGACTGGGAACACTTGTAAGTGATATTAGTGTTGCAGGCGTCGGTCGGTTTGCGGCGGCTATCGTATACCATAAGGCAATACATCTGCTCCTTTTTTCCGTAGCTTAATTTTGGTACACCTACACCGTACAGATGAGGAAAATTTGCCTAGTTACCCAATATTTTGCTCGCGTTATCTCCCACTAACCGTTTTTATCATTTATCTTTATATGGGTAGATATAACTGTATTATGTAGATTGTGCGTATATTATGATAGTGTAAATGGATTACGAATGAGTACGTTATTTTGTGACGTCAAAGTACAATATTGATGCAGAGTTACAAAAACACCAGCCAGTTTCAGTTGCCATGGCGTAATATACCCAGTTTTTGAAGTTCAAAAACCTTTTGAAATAAATGATTGCATTGTCCAGAAGTCAGTCAGTTGGTCCGCAAAATAAATGCACTTAAGCGTTTGTGAGCTAAAGGAATTTTACCGTGCGGCTATCCGACTATTTATTTAGACGGTTTTTTTACCCAACTACGGCGAAACCAAAAGGAAGGGCAATTATTTTGACAGTCTAGTTATGTATGTATTATGTTTATTATACCCTAGAGCCTAAACTACTGATCCGATTTCGATGAATGAGGTACCAAAAGATTCGCAATAATAGCCCGGATAACAAAAGCTATATTAGGGTTGCCAACCATCCCGTTTTCCCAGCATGTATTTTAAAATTCGCGCGCCACCTTTACAATTTTTCTTCCTAATTTAATTTAATTCAATACATTTATGAAAAAGTATGATTATGAGCATTGCAATATGTATTTAATTTAACCTATATTCACTACATATAAATTTAACTGTTGCAGCTATATTACTGGGTCCTGTTTTTAAACTTAAATGTCCTGGTTTTTCCAACTTCAAATCCCAGTTTTTTTTATTTTTATTTGGGGTTGGCAACCCTAGGCTTTATGATTTATGTAGAAGGCTTAAAATTCGTGCAGTGCATAAACGTTATAATTTTATTTTCATCAAATATAATATATTATTATTATTTATTGCATTGCATTATTTATACTTATAAAAAATGTCTATTTTATTATAACTTACAATATTTTTATTTTTCTTGAGTATTACGAAACCCTTATAGTTTCGCTTTGTCCATACTTCGTCCGTCTGTCTGTCTGTCTATCTGTCTGTATAGCTCCTGTAATTATCAATATAAATAGATGAAATTTGGTATAGTTATTTAATATATGTAGGTCTCGGTTTTGGCATCATAAAATAATAATTTTACATTTTAGGTGTGGCTCCATGTGAAGTGGGGATGAAAAATATTATTCCATTCTATCCCATCGTGTGGGGTACAGTTGAATACCTATTCAACCTATACAAAAATACCTATTTTAGGCAAGGTTTCATATATGACTTTTCACATGGTTTATTTTCGAGTAATTGGCCTCCGAAGTACTCTACAAGTCAACTTGTGTGGGGGACCAATCCCCCCCTAGTATTTCTAAACTATAAGAGATAGAAACTTATAAGTTTCCATGCTGATAGTACATGCTAAAACTACTTTAGAAGAAATATTTTGAGCGAAATCAGACAATAACTTTTGATGTAATTCATAGAAAACCTATTGCGCGTTGATAGTTACGGAGCCCTCCTTAGATATATTGTCCTGACATGCTCTTGGTTAGGTTTTTTTCTTTTTTTTTTGAAGTTGGTTAAGTCAGTTAATGACAGGAAGCGGAAGGAAAGAATCTTCTTTGTATAAAACTACACATCACAAACCTACATACTTATAAGTAAGTACTTATGGACAGGACATATCCAGCATCCACACACATCTACGTCACTGGCTATCTTCAGAAAGTTTAATGACTAATTTATCTATCTTTGTCGATGGACATTCAAGAGTTTGTCTTCAGTTTAAGAGTTCACCCCGCCGCTGCTAGAGGATAATTAATTTTAACTTCTAAATTGAACAGGGCAAATCTTTTAGCAAACTTCGCTAAAATTCAACTACATAATAGAGGCGTCCTTGGCCCAGTGGTTTAGAGCTTGGCTCTCGACTCTGAACGTCGTGGGTTCGATCCCCGCGTTGGAGCAACAAATATTATGTTGTTTTCAAGTCTGGTCAGACACTGCAGGCTGATCACCTGATTGTCTGAAATAAAAGATGATCCATGCGTCGGATGGGCGTGTAAAAGTCGGTCCTGCGCCTGATCTCTCGGCAGTCGTGTCGATCATTCGTCCCCTGACGTCACTGGGTTACGAGAATAAAAGGAAGAAAGAGTGCTCTTGTGTATTGCGTACACGATGGGGGAAATTAAAATAACTGCTGCATAGCCGGACTGGTTCCAACGAAACCGCCCATCGAACCGAAATCGGGGAGGGAGGTAGCTCCCTCGGAGGAGGTGTAGGTATTAACTGCATAAGGACACCGCTTTTAAATTAATTTCATAAAACTTTGGAATATTAACCAGCCACTGGTTAAAATATACTGTACTATGGACACATTTGAGTACGTAAATACGCGGAAAACTGAAGGTTCTCTAATGAAACCCTGCAATAACACAGTTACGATCTAGTCCCGGTAAGTTAAAACTGCAAAATGTATTCTTATAAACGTCAAACCCGTTTTGATTGGCCAAACTCCAAAAATCTGTGTATAATATAATAAAAGTAAAATTAACAATTCAATAATAGTAAAAAAAAACTATATTACAGCGATTTGTAAAACAGAAATTCTCAAAAGAAAAGACACTCTCGTGAAAACCCTCTATACAAAAATTTTTCGTCACACGTTCCTGCAGTTGTTTGAAATATGTAGGTCGCAAGAACATATTTGCTAAAATCTCCGAAATTTTCGCGTTTAAGTTTATTATTACTGTAATCAATATTTTTGTATTATAGCCTGGCTTCATTATAGGTAAGTAAACTAATTCTGTAGGTTTTTGCACTAATTATTTGTAAGTTTGAAATGCACCTAATTACAAAACTACACATCCAATTTTATATTTTTTATATTTATCAAATAATAATACCTCATTATTTTAGAATTACTTTTGTTTTTTTTTTTTTAACATTGTTCCATTGTTCGTTCTTTTTGATCTGTAACATCTTTCCTCTCGCTTTCTTGCAATTTGTGAGAGCGATTTCGTGAAATGGAACGGAAGTGTGTAATAGGAAGTCGCGGAAGCGCACGCGCGAAGATTTAATTTGACGAATGAGAGCCCGGTGGTAGAGTTGTCCGTCAGATTCGAATCAAATATTTATGTATTTAGTTTTTTTTATATAAATTTTGACGTTGATTTCTGTCACTACTCACTGCATAGTGGAAAAGTTTCCCTTTATTTTTTATCATATTAGAAAATCGTACTAAGCATTGTGTTTTTTTTATGTTTTCATCATGTGCAACTACCGTAAGGCTCGCTCGTTCACATTTTTGTTACGACACTCCACTTAATTATCAGTTTGTATTTTCTATAGTCTATAGATAATAATGAATTTGAAGACACTAAACAATCACGGGAAATGAAAATAGGAAGAACAAAATAGCATCCGACCCAACTGACGTTGTTTCGGCCTGAACGGATTCGAGCACATACACGGAAAAGTCGCTTCAGTTCGTTCTGGTTTGCCACGAGATACGGTCGTGTTTATTAATTGTAAGCTCACTACGTTTGTACACGATACACGCCCGCACGGCGGTTTTGGTGAGAACTGAAGCGATTTGTCACACATGGTCCAGAATGAATGTTGCCCCAAATTAGTTATTTTACAAAGTATTACTACTAAATTAAGTATTTTATTCCCTCCTTAGTAGGAATTTAATTGTTTTTAGTAGGAAATAGCCAGACAGTAATCATAATATGCAAAATGGTACCTAATATTATGTCCTAGTATATTTTAAGTTTACTGTACAATTTATAATAAAATTCAATAAATAATTAAATTTTAATATAACAAAACCTAAAATACAGTGGTTTTTAGGGGATTTAGGGATTCCTAAGTTTAGTAGCTGTTTATATAGTTTTCAGTATTCTTTTAGTAGTTCTTAGTAAATATCGACGCAAGTTTAGTAGTTTCGCAAAAACAGAGTTGGCAACACTGGAACGAATCGCTTCAGTCCATCCGGCCGACTGATGCGATCACGAAATTGCACACAGACGATACGATTTTGCATCCGCTCAGGCCGAACTGAAGGTAAACCGGACTGTATAGGGTATAAGTAACTGTAAGTAACTAAGTCTTGTGCGGCATCAATCAATCAATCATTTATTGCACAGAATGTGGTTAACAATGGATTATATAAGGCTTACACATCCTACCATAGCAGTATATGAATGTTATATTTATGTTAGTGACCTGAATTTGAACGTACCATGTCCACGACACCGCACAGTTTTACGTTGACGACGCGCGACGTCTTGACGTGGAGATGTGAACGCGCAATATACAAGTAATTCTGTACACCTATTGTCCTACTACTAATAAAAATGAGAAAGTTTGTGATAGATGGGTGGATGTTTGTTACTCATTCACGCAAAAACTAAAGAACTGATTTCGATGAAATTTGGTATAATAATAGTTTAGGCTCTGGATTAAAACATATGCTACTTTTTATCCCGCAAAACTGCAGCACCTATTCCCTTGAGATGCCCGAAACTTTAATTACGCGGGCCGGAGCCGCGGGATATACTTAGCTAGTATGTTATAATTGTTTTAGACAGTAAATTCAATAATATCCGTTACAGGGGTACGGAACTGAGATAAACAGACGGATAAAGCCTATTTGCTGTTAACATTTCATCTATGAAGGAAATTAAACAGGATTTCACACAATTTAGAGGACATCTGAATTTACACAAAGGCTATTTTAGAGACAGTAAAGGGTCTCTCATCATTTATAGTAATCAGTGGTAGTCTACTCTTTCTATTTATAAATATACTTTTTCCCGCGGGCGGAGCTAGAAAAAAGCTAGTAGGCCAGTATTTGGGTAATACTGGCCAACTAACAAAAACCCTACCTTAAAAAATGACCCCATACTAACAAAAATATTCACGCATCGGATATCCATGTAGTCTGTCAAGTGACTTTTTCAACGTATCAGACGAAGACAGCAACATTGATTAGGGTATACGTTGTGTAAATATTTTTAATAATAAAAAGTAAATTTAGTTACTCATGCTGAATGATCACAATCGTAGCTGAATCAGCAGGTACGAGTCATTATTATCATCAAATTTATCATTATCATTTCAGATTGTGAACAATTTTGTCAGAGTTATCTTTGCCCTCAGTGTTATCCTTGCCCTACATACACACTACACTTGCAGGGATATTTACAATCTAATATGAGTCATAGCTTGTTACTAAGACTGGGTTTAATTGGTCCATGCTAGCAGAGGGATCGCCAGATAGTAAGGGACTATATTGTCCGGAATCCGTTAGGCCTGGGAAAATTCAGAGCACTAAAGATAGAACTCTGCGCTAATACAATAGAGTTGAAAATGGAAGTGTCGAGTTGTCATATATGACATTGACATTGCTCCGCCCGCGTATCCCAGGGGAACACAGTACTTTTTCGGAATAAAAAGTAGCCTATGTTTTAATCCAGAGCCTAAACTATCACCATAGCACATTTCATTGAAATACGTTCAGTAGTTTTTCCGTTAAAGAGTAACAAACATTCATCCATCCATCCATACATCTATCCATCCTTACAAACTTTCACATTTATAATAGTAGTAGTATCCTACTACTACTACTACTAATAAACAATTTTATTTTTAACTAGCTTTTGCCCGCGGCTTCGCCCGCGTAGTATAGTGTTCTTGGAGAAAAAACTACTTCGGCGAATAACTCTCTATTTACAGCAATATACCTACTTCTGATACAATATTGAAAATGTTTATAGGTTTACGCAATGCAAATGGTTAAAAATGGGACCCTATCACCTCGACGCGACATGCGCGACCGCTTGATATACATTATAATATTATTATATCTATCGCGCTTGAGTTTAAAAAGACTATTTAAAAAAACCGCATCAAAATCCGTTGCGTATATTTAAAGATCTAAGCATACAATATAGGTACATAGGGACAGACAGATAAAGCAACTTGTTTTATACTACGTAGTGAATAATCATTTAATTTGCCATTCAAATATAATTTGACATTCCAACAAAACTGGCCAACTACCTCTATGGATATTCCATAAGAACTGCAGTACAGAATATTCGTTGAGCGAGCACCGAGTCGCAACTCGCGAGTGTCGCCGAGACATGTCCCTGCATTTTAAATCTGTAATATCTTCGAAAATATTCATTTAAATTACATGCTGTAAAGGGCCATATTGATCTATATTAAATGCACAATGTATTTAAGGTACTAAATTGGATAAGGATTAATGCTGTTTTGCTTAAAATCGCTTCGTAAATAAGCTATTAAATTTAAATCAAAGTAAAGGATAAAAAAATGGTTATTGTGGGTTATCCCTAAGAGATGGATATATGCTATCGCGGACTTTTTTGTAGGCTTTTTTATGATGAACAAAACTGTAGTACATTATTCCTCAAAAATAACAGTATTTCTCCACTATTTAATGAATGTTATTATACATATAAGCCTTTCTCTTCAATAACTCTATCTATTAAAAAAACCCGCATCAAAATCCGTTGCGTAGTTTTAAAGATTAAAGCATACATAGGGATATAGGGACAGAGAAAGCGACTTTGTTTTATACTATGTAGTGACTAGCTGTAAACAACATATTACGTTGTTCTGTTTATGAACTATTGAACTATGACTGAAATAAAAAAATAACTACATACACCTACTGCCTACACCTACAACCTACACCTACACTAACATCTACTACCTACAACCTACAGCTGATGTGTGAATTATCGACCACTGAGGGTTGAAGATTTTTTCAGTACTAATATTGCTATTATACCTCGAGGATTGGGGGTTGGTGTTAGAAAGTGGCAAATCATAAAATATAAAAAAGTTTTAAAAAATTGGTCACACCTACCACTGAGTATAAGAGTTATCGATCACTGAGGGGTTGAAGATTATTACAGTATTTTTAATAGCGATATAAGTATCGCTATTAAATAAAAATAATATTGGTGTTAGGAGCTATTTTACTTTATTATAAATTATAAAATAATAAATGAATTAAAAAATTGGTCACCCCTGTCACCCAGGGGAATAAAAAATAGTTTAAACCCTATGGAATACGACTGCAAAAATTTCATAAAATTGGTCATGACGTTTCGGAGGAATTCTCTAACAAATAGACACAAACTCAAACTCAAAACATTTCTATGTAGGTTATCTATATCTATACATATAATAATACCGTAACTAGTCGCTCTCTGTACATGGAAGATATATAACAAAAACTATTAGCTGTTGAACGACATAGAACCCAAAACAATAATTTTTAGAATTTTAGTCTGTTTGTCTATACGTTTGTACGCGCTAATCTCGAAATCTTCTGGACGGATTTTGATAAAACTTGGTATGTATATGGATTTGGTATAATTTGAATAAAAATGGTAGGTATGGGTAAATCCAGAGCTTAGACTTTACTTACATAGAATGTACACAAAGGCTACTTTTTATTGCGGAAAAATGTACGGTTCCCGCGATATTTGTTTTTGCGCGTACGAAGTCAACGGCTTAACCGATTTGAATGTGGTTTTTATTAATGCGTTTTGGTTTCCTCCACTTAAAATTTAATGTTTGTTTTATTTCAATTGGTTCATAAATATAAAAGTTATAAATATAAGTAGGAATAAGTGAGAAGTTCTATTATGGTCGTAGCGCTAACTCATGTTAAGCAACGCCGGTCGTGGATTCAACTAGGATGGGTGACCACAATGATGTGAGTGATGAGCGATTGACTGCAGTCGAATCTCTTCATGAGGATGTCTCGAGCAATAAGTTAACAATTTGTGAATTGAATGACAGTCATCGTGATATGGATCAGTGGGTTCGAAGCAACAACCTGAAAATTAAAGGAGTGCCTATGAAGGACAAAGAAAACCGATTTGAGATTTTAAACAAAATAGGAACAATTATTTCATACTCAATTGCAAAAACTCAAATCAATTTCATCCATCGAGTACCGTCAAATTCAACTGGAAACAAAAATATAGTCGTGTCATTTCTATGCCGTTATGTCAAGGAGGATTTCTTAGCAACAGCCCGCTCTGTAAGCAGCCTTCTCCCCACCGATACAGGATTGACTGGATCGAAAAGGGTTTTTGTAAATGACCACCTAACCGTCAAAAACAAAATACTACTGACACAAACGAAGGCTTTAGCAAAGAAACACAATTTTCAATGTACCTAGGTCAAACATATGAAAATCTTTGTGCGACGAGACCAGACTTCAAAATCATTCATCGTCACCTCAGAACACGATTTACTAAAAATACACTGAACTCTATCGCTTCTCTGCTACACTTCGTACATAATAACAGATTGACACTTGTGGTAATTCATAACTTTGTTCAACACTGTTTTCGTTTTTCAAACTTAATAATAACCTACATTTGTTCTAACAAACTAATTATTTCGTGCAATATAATAAGCTCATTGCATATTTACAGAAATTGTTATTGTTTAAGTGACACAGTACAAAGTCCATCAGCTGATCTGACTTATTGTGTTGTTTATTCGCTTGTCCTTTCCGTACCTGCTAGACTAAGTGCTTACTTCATGTACATATTATGCGTGTTTTATAGCCATAATATTATGTACTTTGTTACATGCTAGGCTGCTTTTTACATTTTTACTTTGTTATATCACTATCATTGAAATATGATTATGGTTCATATTTCGCCTATCATAAGGTACGTGCGTCGAGAAAATATTACTACAGATTTAACATTACTAAACTTAGATACTTCTATCTTGATCATGTTATCAACATAACCTTTAAAAATGACACAACATTGTGACATTTTATTTTTAAGTTTCCTATAGAAACAAGCTGTATGCTTTGCCCAAAAAATATTACTTTGTTTAATATTAATTACAACACCTCTATTATATCACAGGTTTATTTTAATCTGAATTGCATTACTTATTTAACCCCTGATAATAACAATGAATGGAAAATTATATTATTATGTTATTTATTGTTTATCACAAGCTAATCTATGTTGTCTCTGGTTTTGATGAAATTTGTTATATACTACATTACAATTTTTCGTATTATGCTGCATTGTGTTATTTAGGTACTTAACCTATTACAACGATGCATGGATAATACATTGCTAACAAAACTTTGGTGTCCTTGGCTCAGCATGAACTGCTCTGAGATATAAACATTATATTAAATTATTTGGTACTACTTTTTTTACCCATAACAATGATTTTATATCAATAACATTAATACACAAACAATACTAAGTTATCTTATTTTACTGATAGAACCTTGCTGTACTTGGATCATTATAAATAATGCATTAATTATTTATAAATACTATATCAAAACTCTCGGTTTAACTCTGCTTTGTATTATTCTAGAATGTGTCAATAGAATATCATATTATAATATTTTCAGAAAAAATTAACTATACTGTTCTTGGAACTTAGCGAATGATTTAAATATCTCGATAACAAAGATTTATTGTGACCTCAGTATTTTTAAACTTGTAATTCACTGTTGGCTAATACTTCATTGACTTACCTTTTTGTTGTTAACTGTTTATGCAACGCATGAGTTACCAGAATGTGCGTGGACTGCGGACAAAGTCTGTTGCTTTTTTCAGGAATCTTGCTATTAATAACATTGACATCATTTCTTTAACGGAGACATGGCTCTCGGGCGGTATATTACATAGCGAGCTCTTTAACGACAGTTGCCTGGTATGGAGGCGCGACCGCAATTACTCTGCCACAGCACAGGTTCGCTGCGGTGGCGTACTGGTGGCGGTTCGCCGCGAGCTTGTGGCGGCTGAAAATACTGACTGGCAGTCTAGTCGTCTACTTTCCAGCAGCCGTGGTCACGGGAGGAGCTCCTGGAGCCACGGCTGCTGGAAAGTAGCCGAAACGTCGGGAAAAAGAAAAGTGCACCGCGACACAATCCGTAAGTTTAAAACAATAGTTCATAATTGTTTACAATTATATTCTAGTGATGCTTGTTTTTCGCACCGAGCCAGAGCGCCGACGTGACGTCATCGACGCCAGGTCTACAGATATTGTAACCGGGTAACACCAAGTCGAGAATTTTACCATATTTGTTATGGATACAATTATATTTTTGTTTATCACAGATGTTTATAGTGTCAATGAAATTCATAAGAAGAGAATTTTGTGCTGAATGAGGTATCAATCCATTGGGAGTCCACGTAATGGAGCTCATGTTAAAGTTCCCTAGAACAAGATATTTATCACGGCGTCGGATATTTATTAGTTCAGTTAACTTCTCTAATTTTTAATTAAATGTTTAGTTAACTGGATAAGCTATTTCCTTTGTTCTGATCGCAGAGATACAGGGTACACAAGTTGAGGCAAAGGGTGCTTTTATTAGAGTTATCACGCAACTGAATCGATATCCAAGTATACGGCACTAGACTGCCAGTCAGTATTTTCAGCCGCCACAAGCTCGCGGCGAACCGCCACCAGTACGCCACCGCAGCGAACCTGTGCTGTGGCAGAGTAATTGCGGTCGCGCCTCCATACCAGGCAACTGTCGTTAAAGAGCTCGCTATGTAATATACCGCCCGAGAGCCATGTCTCCGTTAAAGAAATGATGTCAATGTTATTAATAGCAAGATTCCTGAAAAAAGCAACAGACTTTGTCCGCAGTCCACGCACATTCTGGTAACTCATGCGTTGCATAAACAGTTAACAACAAAAAGGTAAGTCAATGAAGTATTAGCCAACAGTGAATTACAAGTTTAAAAATACTGAGGTCACAATAAATCTTTGTTATCGAGATATTTAAATCATTCGCTAAGTTCCAAGAACAGTATAGTTAATTTTTTCTGAAAATATTATAATATGATATTCTATTGACACATTCTAGAATAATACAAAGCAGAGTTAAACCGAGAGTTTTGATATAGTATTTATAAATAATTAATGCATTATTTATAATGATCCAAGTACAGCAAGGTTCTATCAGTAAAATAAGATAACTTAGTATTGTTTGTGTATTAATGTTATTGATATAAAATCATTGTTATGGGTAAAAAAAGTAGTACCAAATAATTTAATATAATGTTTATATCTCAGAGCAGTTCATGCTGAGCCAAGGACACCAAAGTTTTGTTAGCAATGTATTATCCATGCATCGTTGTAATAGGTTAAGTACCTAAATAACACAATGCAGCATAATACGAAAAATTGTAATGTAGTATATAACAAATTTCATCAAAACCAGAGACAACATAGATTAGCTTGTGATAAACAATAAATAACATAATAATATAATTTTCCATTCATTGTTATTATCAGGGGTTAAATAAGTAATGCAATTCAGATTAAAATAAACCTGTGATATAATAGAGGTGTTGTAATTAATATTAAACAAAGTAATATTTTTTGGGCAAAGCATACAGCTTGTTTCTATAGGAAACTTAAAAATAAAATGTCACAATGTTGTGTCATTTTTAAAGGTTATGTTGATAACATGATCAAGATAGAAGTATCTAAGTTTAGTAATGTTAAATCTGTAGTAATATTTTCTCGACGCACGTACCTTATGATAGGCGAAATATGAACCATAATCATATTTCAATGATAGTGATATAACAAAGTAAAAATGTAAAAAGCAGCCTAGCATGTAACAAAGTACATAATATTATGGCTATAAAACACGCATAATATGTACATGAAGTAAGCACTTAGTCTAGCAGGTACGGAAAGGACAAGCGAATAAACAACACAATAAGTCAGATCAGCTGATGGACTTTGTACTGTGTCACTTAAACAATAACAATTTCTGTAAATATGCAATGAGCTTATTATATTGCACGAAATAATTAGTTTGTTAGAACAAATGTAGGTTATTATTAAGTTTGAAAAACGAAAACAGTGTTGAACAAAGTTATGAATTACCACAAGTGTCAATCTGTTATTATGTACGAAGTGTAGCAGAGAAGCGATAGAGTTCAGTGTATTTTTAGTAAATCGTGTTCTGAGGTGACGATGAATGATTTTGAAGTCTGGTCTCGTCGCACAAAGATTTTCATATGTTTGACCTAGGTACATTGAAAATTGTGTTTCTTTGCTAAAGCCTTCGTTTGTGTCAGTAGTATTTTGTTTTTGACGGTTAGGTGGTCATTTACAAAAACCCTTTTCGATCCAGTCAATCCTGTATCGGTGGGGAGAAGGCTGCTTACAGAGCGGGCTGTTGCTAAGAAATCCTCCTTGACATAACGGCATAGAAATGACACGACTATATTTTTGTTTCCAGTTGAATTTGACGGTACTCGATGGATGAAATTGATTTGAGTTTTTGCAATTGAGTATGAAATAATTGTTCCTATTTTGTTTAAAATCTCAAATCGGTTTTCTTTGTCCTTCATAGGCACTCCTTTAATTTTCAGGTTGTTGCTTCGAACCCACTGATCCATATCACGATGACTGTCATTCAATTCACAAATTGTTAACTTATTGCTCGAGACATCCTCATGAAGAGATTCGACTGCAGTCAATCGCTCATCACTCACATCATTGTGGTCACCCATCCTAGTTGAATCCACGACCGGCGTTGCTTAACATGAGTTAGCGCTACGACCATAATAGAACTTCTCACTTATTCCTACTTATATTTATAACTTTTATATTTATGAACCGATTGAAATAAAACAAACATTAAATTTTAAGTGGAGGAAACCAAAACGCATTAATAAAAACCACATTCAAATCGGTTAAGCCGTTGACTTCGTACGCGCAAAAACAAATATCGCGGGAACCGTACATTTTTCCGCAATAAAAAGTAGCCTTTGTGTACATTCTATGTAAGTAAAGTCTAAGCTCTGGATTTACCCATACCTACCATTTTTATTCAAATTATACCAAATCCATATACATACCAAGTTTTATCAAAATCCGTCCAGAAGATTTCGAGATTAGCGCGTACAAACGTATAGACAAACAGACTAAAATTCTAAAAATTATTGTTTTGGGTTCTATGTCGTTCAACAGCTAATAGTTTTTGTTATATATCTTCCATGTACAGAGAGCGACTAGTTACGGTATTATTATATGTATAGATATAGATAACCTACATAGAAATGTTTTGAGTTTGAGTTTGTGTCTATTTGTTAGAGAATTCCTCCGAAACGTCATGACCAATTTTATGAAATTTTTGCAGTCGTATTCCATAGGGTTTAAACTATTTTTTATTCCCCTGGGTGACAGGGGTGACCAATTTTTTAATTCATTTATTATTTTATAATTTATAATAAAGTAAAATAGCTCCTAACACCAATATTATTTTTATTTAATAGCGATACTTATATCGCTATTAAAAATACTGTAATAATCTTCAACCCCTCAGTGATCGATAACTCTTATACTCAGTGGTAGGTGTGACCAATTTTTTAAAACTTTTTTATATTTTATGATTTGCCACTTTCTAACACCAACCCCCAATCCTCGAGGTATAATAGCAATATTAGTACTGAAAAAATCTTCAACCCTCAGTGGTCGATAATTCACACATCAGCTGTAGGTTGTAGGTAGTAGATGTTAGTGTAGGTGTAGGTTGTAGGTGTAGGCAGTAGGTGTATGTAGTTATTTTTTTATTTCAGTCATAGTTCAATAGTTCATAAACAGAACAACGTAATATGTTGTTTACAGCTAGTCACTACATAGTATAAAACAAAGTCGCTTTCTCTGTCCCTATATCCCTATGTATGCTTTAATCTTTAAAACTACGCAACGGATTTTGATGCGGGTTTTTTTAATAGATAGAGTTATTGAAGAGAAAGGCTTATATGTATAATAACATTCATTAAATAGTGGAGAAATACTGTTATTTTTGAGGAATAATGTACTACAGTTTTGTTCATCATAAAAAAGCCTACAAAAAAGTCCGCGATAGCATATATCCATCTCTTAGGGATAACCCACAATAACCATTTTTTTATCCTTTACTTTGATTTAAATTTAATAGCTTATTTACGAAGCGATTTTAAGCAAAACAGCATTAATCCTTATCCAATTTAGTACCTTAAATACATTGTGCATTTAATATAGATCAATATGGCCCTTTACAGCATGTAATTTAAATGAATATTTTCGAAGATATTACAGATTTAAAATGCAGGGACATGTCTCGGCGACACTCGCGAGTTGCGACTCGGTGCTCGCTCAACGAATATTCTGTACTGCAGTTCTTATGGAATATCCATAGAGGTAGTTGGCCAGTTTTGTTGGAATGTCAAATTATATTTGAATGGCAAATTAAATGATTATTCACTACGTAGTATAAAACAAGTTGCTTTATCTGTCTGTCCCTATGTACCTATATTGTATGCTTAGATCTTTAAATATACGCAACGGATTTTGATGCGGTTTTTTTAAATAGTCTTTTTAAACTCAAGCGCGATAGATATAATAATATTATAATGTATATCAAGCGGTCGCGCATGTCGCGTCGAGGTGATAGGGTCCCATTTTTAACCATTTGCATTGCGTAAACCTATAAACATTTTCAATATTGTATCAGAAGTAGGTATATTGCTGTAAATAGAGAGTTATTCGCCGAAGTAGTTTTTTCTCCAAGAACACTATACTACGCGGGCGAAGCCGCGGGCAAAAGCTAGTTAAAAATAAACTTAAACTAAAAATAAAGATTGTGTCGCGGTGCACTTTTCTTTTTCCCGACGTTTCGGCTACTTTCCAGCAGCCGTGGTCACGGGAGGAGCTCCTGGAGCCACGGCTGCTGGAAAGTACGCGTTCCTTAATGTATCATGTTCATCTTGTTGTATTGATATATCTTGTGAAACTAGTAATTGTCACATCAATACTGTCGAGGTTGACATATCAACTACTCGCACGCTTTTAAAATCCTTAATCTTAATAAATCTGCAGGTCCTGATGGTCTGCCTGCAATATTTATTGTCAATTGCGCAGATGAGCTCGTTTTACCCGTTTCTTTACTCTTCAAGAGGGCATAGTACCATCTCTTTGGAAATCTGCGTTTATAACTCCTTTATAACGAAAAAGTCGAAAACTATAGACCTATTTCCAAACTCTGTCCTGTTAGCCAAAGTTTTGGAGTACATAGTTTATTGTCAGTTATATAATTGTCATCGACATTGCTTTGGCCCCCAACAACAGGAGGAGCTCCTCCCGTGACCACGGCTGCTGGAAAGTAGCCGAAACGTCGGGAAAAAGAAAAGTGCACCGCGACACAATCCGTAAGTGTTTAAAACAATTAACAATATTCGCGTAAACCTAAGAAATCAATTATGAACTACATTTTTTTATTGTCAACGAAAGTGCTAACTGTACTGACGCGACGGGGCGAGCGCGGGTAGGTAAAAGGAGAAGGGGGAGGGGCTTCACATTCCAGCGAGGTCCACAGATATTGTAACCGAGTTCCCGCGGTCACCGTCTCAGCTAGTTTAGATCCATTGGTCAGTGAGGACTCCTACCATCCGGCCTTATTAATAATGAAAATGTAGCCCAACCTCAACTACTGAAGTCCAATGCTCGTACAATTTACCAATATAATACATGTAATTTCAAACGCATTCGCCGAGATATAACTCATACTAACTGGGCTGACATAATTCTCAAGGGCACTAATAGATGACGCACTCAGCAACTTCAATAAAAAAATATTCGAACATATTGACTTACATAAACCCAGTAAATATCCACTCTGGTATATTTTTAAAGAAAAGTTTAAATATTATCCAAAGTATAAAACATATCATAACAAATCTGACCTACTTACATACCAACTACTTCGCGATAGAGCCAAGGACTAGAGCGGGCTTGTCATGGGACGTCTATGGCCGAAATGAGTCCTCAATATCCACTAACCCTAGGTTGTTTTATTTTTCCCGTCAAGTATGTCCTATGGTAGTCGCAGTAGTGAAGAGGGAGGGAGATTTTCGAACTTTTTAGTAAATTTTTCAGCACCGCGTTCCTTAATGTATCATGTTCATCTTGTTGCATTGATATATCTTGTGAAACTAGTAATTGTCACATCAATTCTGTCGAGGTTGACATATCAACTACTCGCACGCTTTTAAAATCCTTAATCTTAATAAATCTGCAGGTCCTGATGGTCTGCCTGCAATATTTATTGTCTATTGCGCAGATGAGCTCGTTTTACCCGTTTCTTTACTCTTCAAGAGGGCATAGTACCATCTCTTTGGAAATCTGCGTTTATAACTCCTTTATAACGAAAAAGTCGAAAACTATAGACCTATTTCCAAACTCTGTCCTGTTAGCCAAAGTTTTGGAGTACATAGTTTATTGTCAGTTATATAATTGTCATCGACCTTGCTTTGGCCCCCAACAACACGGTTTTTCAAAAGGCAGATCCACTACATATAACTTCATCACGTTAGTTGATTTCGTAACTGAACATATGGATGATGTTCTCCAGGTTGACGTAGTATATACCGACTATAGTAAAGCCTTCGACCGGTTTTACCACAGCATATTGCTAAAAAACTTTTCGAACTAGGCACAAGGGGTGATCTCTTGAGGTGGATCTCCTCGTACGTACAGAACAGGGTGCAATCAGTGGTATTTTTATGCAGCGGCTGGTAGTGGTAACGGCTTTATGTCTTTGTCTCCACTTGCATACCTATCCCCTCTGGAGTTCCACAAGGCTCTCTTTTAGGGTATTGTTATATCTCATATCTTATTCATACATGACATTGGCAACAGCTTCAAACACTCCAAATTCCTGATGTTTTCTGACGGTTTAAAAATTTACCGGCCGATAAAAAACCAATCAGATGCATATTTACTTCAGGAGGATATTTCAAACCTTGCTAATTATTGTATTCATAACAATCTTGACCTCAATGTGTCCAAGTGTTATATTATCTTTTTTACTCGTAAAAATCAGCCTCTTATTCACGACTACTCTATCACTAATCAATATTTGTCGCGCACGTCCGTCATCAGAGGCTTTGGATTCTGATGGATAGCAAGCTCACTTTTGAACCTCACATTGATCATATTATCAGCAAATCAGTCAAGGCTATGGGATTCATCATCCGTAATACCAGTGCAAAACTGAAACTACTTTAGCAAAATGAAGTTATTAAAAATTCTTTATTGCGCATATGTATGTAGTCACCTTAGATTTTGGCAGCCTGGTTTGGAATCCTTATTTTGCAACTCGCTTATTTAGAATCAAAAAGATTCAGAAAAAATTTACTAGGTACTTTGGCTACAAATTTAAGGTTCCAAAACTTAGTTACGAAGAGCGTTGTAGTCGCTTTCATCTTCTGCCGCTTTCGACTAGAAGAAATGTCGCTGATGTTCGCTTCTTATTGAAATTAGCTCAATCAAAGCTAGACTGCTCTGATCTTCTAACCAAACTGCACTTAAATGTAAATGTTCCGCCACGCCAATCTCGCATAAGAAATATTCTACACAATCCTCATGTACGTACAATCTACCGACAAAACTCCTTCTTTCTGAGACTGGGATGAAGGCGTTTAATGAGCTCGTAAAAACGTATTTTCTAGCAGCCTAGCATCTATCAACTCTATATTCCTTAAACAATACCAAAGCAGTTGATTATGTTGATTATATCTAACAATGGATATTATCTAATAATGGTTGGAGAGTCATTTTATCTCAAAGTCACTCTCCAACCATTGTTAGATAATTTAATTAAATAATTAAATTTAATCTGTGGAGGCTTGTAATTGGCTTTTTGTAAACTATCCTCAAGCATATTGTATTACTGTTAGCTGTAAGCCACCTAAATAAAATAAAATACATTTACTAAATAAAATTTATGCTACGAACATTCTCCCACGCGGGCGAAGATGCGGGCTAAAGCTAGTCAATTAATAAAACTAATAGAATTGTCCTATATGAAGAAAAAAACTCGCGCGGTGCCACCTTTTAGTAAAACGATGGAAAACTTGTTATTTTCAAAATAAAATAGTTATAACTTAATCTATTAAGACAACAGATACTTAAGTACATTGATGCAGCCTAGCAGGGAGCCATGTTATTATAAAGGATTGCAATCGTTAATGAAATCATTGAATTGAAATTGAATCAATCTCTATGCCAAAAACTAGAACATGCACCTACAACCTACACCTACAACCTACACCCTACACTTACTATCTACTCTAACTTCCTACTCCTACTACATACTTCTACCGCCTACATCTACTACCCACACCTAAAACCTACACCTACAACCTACACACTACACTTACTATTACTTATTGACTTATAAAAAGTTATTGTCCAAATTTACTTAAAACAATTTTCCTAAAGAGTTTTTAGCATTATCTATCCGCATAGAAACTTACAAGTTTCGATCCTACTAATATTATAAATCCCACTAATATTATAAATGTGAAAGTTTGTAAGAATAGATGGATGTTTGTTACTCTTTCACGCAAAAACTACTGAACGGATTTCGATGAAATTTGGTATGGTAGTAATTTAGGCTCTGGATTAAAACATAGGCTACTTTTTATCCCGGAAAGTGTTCCCGAGGGATACTATATTTACGCGGGCGGAGCCGCGAGCAACAGCTAGTCTTCCATAGTTTAGAAATGCCAACTTATAAATTACTTTGGAGGCTGATTCCTCGAATGGTAAAGGTGGTCTAGTTAAATAACTAGCCCACCCGCAATGGGGTAAAACTAAAAAATATTTTTATCCCCACTTTACATATATGGAGAGCCACCCCTCAAAATTTAAATTATTATTATTTAATGATGCTAAAACCGAGATCTTAGTATACTATACCAAATTTCATCAATCAATATTCATAATTACAGAAGTTAGAAGCGCGGACAGACAGACGGACGGACAGTGCGAAACTATAAGGTTTTCTTGAGCATTACGGAACCCTAAAAAGAGGAATGAAATCGGTAAAACCCTTCTCAAGTAATAACGTGACTAGGAGAAATAGGTGTTCATTTCTATATATTATATAGATAAGATATGTATTTTACAGCTTACTTGTCATGCCGATGTTAATTAAACCTGTTCTACAGAATATTTACTAGCTTTTGCCCACGGCTCCGCTCGCGTAAATAAAGTATCCCACGGGAACACTGTACTTTTTCAGAATAAAAAGTAGTTTTAATCCAGAGCCTAAACTACAAAAATACCAAATTTCATCAAAATTCGTTCAGTCATTTTTGCATAAAACATAATAAATAACCCATCTATGGATCCATCCATTCATACATCCCTACAAACTTCACGTTTATAATAGATATAGCAGGATTTGAGCACATACATTGCCATGGATACAAAGAAGAACATTATATGATGAAACCTTTTTGACCTGAATGATGAAAGTACAATATAATCTCTGGGATCGAAACTCGATGTCGGCATAGATTTCAGCGCGATAGTTGAAACTCCATATCTGATTGTGGTAATGTACATTTTATTAATATGATTCATACAAGGTTTATAAAAATGCAACTCGTCATTGCTGTCAATATTTTCCTGCTTATTAATATAGAATGTGTGTTTGTCAGGATGCGTGGAAGTTTGTACTACTCTCGAGTGTATGTTTGTACACTCCGCGACGTATAGGACGAGTAAATTTTGTTCCGAGCAAACGAAATTGCGAGGTGAAGCTTTACGTTAATTTCTAATCGAGATTAGGAAAATGACAGGTGAAATATTGTACCCTACTAACAGTTACCACAAAGTATATAATATAATATATATTATATACTTACGTATAGAGAAACAAAACATGTTCCTGCTAGACCCACGTCTAGCAGGAACATGTTTTGACAGCGGCGTAAACGTAACGTTTGTTTGGTATGAAGAATACAGCAATCAGCAGCAAATAATAACCACCTCCTTTTTCGCCTCGCCTCCCCCCAATAACTTCCATTGTTTTCTCACCCTAGCTGCTCTCGTCCAGTCTGCTCCAACTCTTTGTGTAAATATATCTCTCTTTATCATTCTTTGTCGCCATCTACTTCTGTTTTCTCTCTAGGTAACTACTCCACTACTTTTGGAACGAAGTTCCTTAGGGCGCGTTGCGAATTGTATTGGGGCTGGACGGATTATAGGCACGATACTTTTTGCCACTCGAAATCACAATGTAATAACGACTATTAAGAATGATACAAAAAACGACCTTATCACATTGACAATAATGTAGAATTTTGCAATTACACATTGTGACTGTTATGACTGTTACATATTGTGACTAGCTAGCCGGGCCTTAGGTATACGAGCGGCG
This sequence comes from Phengaris arion, assembly GCA_963565745.1. Lineage (NCBI taxonomy): Eukaryota > Metazoa > Arthropoda > Insecta > Lepidoptera > Lycaenidae > Phengaris > Phengaris arion. The sequence continues at coordinate 3,680,005 of OY751443.1, forward strand.
CGGTGGGACGGAAGAGCGCTTGATGTTATTATATATCATAAGCATTTTAAACCCCAATCTGCGGAAAAATTCCTAGTGAGCTCAATTTTTGTATACACCTTTGTTACGGGATTGTAATGAAGATGTGAAAAATCGACATTGATATCGTGCCGGCTAAAAAAGTTATAAAGGTCAAATGGTCAAGAAAATCATTTCTTCGCGACGGAAGGTCAATAGTCAGTATAAAATATTTTTGTCGTAAAATTGTCTACAAAAAGTGCCTCCTGCATTTTTCTGTAAAAATTTATTTCTGTGTTTCGGAGTAGAGCGCCGAGAAAGCGATTAGTATGCACTTACATACTGTATTATGTATATCGTGGTGGTGGTTACACCGAGGTGTAAAGTCTATTGCTTTTTTATTCATGTTTGTATGTGTCTTAAGAACTTCTATCTGATACTTGGGCGTTTTGCGAAAAATATATTATATACTATCGAGTATCCCGCGGGAATACTGTATTTCCGGGGATAAAAAGTAACCTATGTTTTAATCTCGAGCCTAAACTACTACCATACCAAATTTCATCAAAGTCCGTTCGGTAGTTTTTTCTTGAAAGAGTAACGGAGATCTGATCGGAGATCTGTGATCTGCAATATACTCGGTTCTTCTTGGCGTCGTTTAAAAGCCGCCGCCGCTCCGTTACCCTTTCGCGCAAAAACTACTAAGCGGATTTTGATGAAATTCGGTACGATTGGATACTGGATTTGAACTAGGAATTTTTCCGTAGATAAAACCTAAAATCACTGGAGTATCGGTCCAAAATAAAAAATGGTTTCATGTGTGCATTAACCACTTGTACTGTTACTAATTTTTAATTTCTGTAGGGTTTTGCACTGTATCAGATGCCAGTTATTTCACATAGAATGTGAATAACTTTTGTTCAACTTATTTGTAAGCTAATCTTGGAAATTTTACGGTGTGTTTTAAATATACAAAACTCTAATTAAAACTATTTACCTATGTATCTATATTGACATACTTTTACAGCTTATCTCGTTTTAAAAAGGTAACATACACATAATTTAAGTATTTAGTGCAAACTATACTAACGAAATAGCTGTAAAGTGTATAATAAACTGTGACAAGTTATAATGAAAATATTTAGTAACTCTAGTATATTCGCTTTAAGTTTAAAGTGAATCGTCAACACAAAGGTCAATATGGCTTACCTTAATTGGATAACGTGACAGTGATCACGTTTTAATTTTCATTGCAGTTAATTCACTGCAAACTTGACGCGAATATAAAGTATAGACGCTTGCGGAAGGCGAACCAAACATTGAATCGCTTATCGGAGATCGATTTGATTAGATATTGTATGGTTTATTAAAAAGCTAGTGTTGAACTGACAGCCAGTCATGTCACCTGCGTTGGACCTGCCCTATGACATCAGGAATGTGTCTCCTGAGGAGGACAAGCTGATCAAGAAATGTGTATTAGGTGTGTTATAGTGTTGTGTTTAAGGGTTGTGCTATCAGGCCGGTATTTTTAACCCCGAAGCAAAAGAGGAATGTGTGTCTGTGCCTGAGTGAGTGTCTATCCGTGGCATCGTACATCCCAAATGAAAGGTCCGATTTAGATGCGTTTTTCTTTTGTTTAAAAGCTGACGTGATCGAGATGGTTCTTAGTTCTTAGATAATTCATTATTATTAGCTCGCTCATCGAAAATATTTTTTTAACCAGGGTATCAAATAAAGGAAGTTAAAAAGGAATTTCGAAAATATACATATATCATATCATGTTTAAATATAATCAGGGATAATTACAACCATTTTTAATTAAACCATTCGAATAAATATATAAATCAAAGCATTCAAATAGTCGTATTTTAGCTTTTAATTGACCAAGTGTGTGTTGAATAAACTTAAAAATTTAAAATAAAATAAAATAATTTTAAAAAAACACGTCTGCAAAAAAACAGATACCTAAGCAACGCACAAAAAAGACCGAAACAAGATTGAGAAAACTGTACTAAAACCTAATTTATCCTCTATTTTAGTTTAGCAGACTACACTTGAGCTGAAAGCCTAAGTGAAGTGAAATAATTGACATTATGTTTGGTAGCAGGGGCGTAGCTACCGCTGTATGAGCCGTATCAATTATTATTGATAGTGGGCCCCCGGGCTATTCCCGATAAAAAAAATCATAATATCATTATAAATCCCATGAACACAGAAACTTGAGAAACACGCAGAAAACTTATGGATTATCATGTGTGTCTGAGGTGAAAATTATCAGGCCCGCTACACTCTTATCACCTATCTACCTAAATTTATTACCACTCAGTGTTTTTAACGTACCAGTAATGATTTCTAAGCAACTAAGTCTTTAAGATACAGACATAATCTTTACTTTTAAACTATATTACCCATATATTATCTTTTATTTTAAGTTCTCTCTCTCTCTCTCTCTCTCTCTCTCGTTATTAAGCTGTTGATTTTATGACCAGACATTTTATACTAAATTTCCAGGTTTCCAGAGCTAAAAATGAGTACAGTATTCCACGGGGACACTGTACTTCGTATTCGTTCGATTAACGTGTTAATAAACGTCCATACATAAATAGGCCATGTCGTATGCACCAACATAAACAGACAGGCTGCATGTAGGTCAGACGGTTTTTTTTTACAATGAAACGCCACGAAAATGCGGAAAACTCCATAACAATCTGTATCGGAATTCTTGCGTTACGTTATCAGTACGATACGTTGCATAATTACCTCATATTGGTACCAGAAGATACTTATATTTATCAGATAAACGATCAACAACAAAATACTAGTCGCGAATATGATGCTCGGCCTTTGAGCAAATCTGTCTATAGTAGCTTAGGATCAATTCACACCGAAAGAAAACGATACGCAACAAACCGATGTATTTTTATTATATCAATTAAAAATTGAACCTTATCCACATATACAAGAAGGTACACGTTTATATCAAAGTGCACCGCTCTGCGTAACGCGACGCCGCTCTTGCAATGCGTGTGTTAATCCAATAACATCCGGAGCCTATTAAACTTCTACCATACCAAATTTCATTAAAATACGTTCAGCAGTTTTAGCGTGACAGAGTCTCAAACTTCCATCCTACCATCCTCACAAAATCTCATATTTATAATAGTAGTACCTATGCCATGCCTGCAACGCCGGAGGAGTCACAGGGGCTTTGCCTGCCATAAAAAACTAAAAGTACTGTGAGCTACCTAGGCCCCCGTTAAACTGACTCACTTGTCGAAGCAAAGTGTTTATTATATGCCGGTTTTTATGAGCCCATGCTATCCGGTCTAGATAACGACTTCCGTGGGCCAGTGGTTAGCGCGTCGCGTTGTCGCTCGAGCCGGAGACGAGGGTTCCGATTCCCGCCGAGGGAACAAAAAGTTTTCTCTGTTCCTGGGTTATGGTTGTGTATTAAATATATGTATAATACCATAAGCCCGCCGCTTCGCCCGCGTTAAATTGGGATTTAAACGATATCTTTATGATAATTTAAAACTTTCATCCCCATTTGTACCCCCCTTGGGGGTTGAATTTTGTAAAATCCTTGCATAATCCGTCATATGAGAAATAAGTGTGTAAAATTTCAAATTTCTAGCCTTAAGGAAATCCTTAAGGCCTTCTTCTTCTTCTTCCAGGCCAAATAGCCTGTGCGTTGATACATCAGTCAATCAGCTTTACTTTTTCTAGATATATAATAAAAATCTTAAATATTGGTATAATATAAAAATAGTAAATAGTCTTCCCGTTGTCTGGTACCCGTAGACTGTATGTAACACAAGTTCTTCGGATACTCAGCACGGAGCCGTATTGACGTGGTGTGATGCGTCCATAGATATTATTATTATTATTAAAATATGTTGTATTTCGCGCCGGTTTTGAAAAGACATGCTGTCCATTCGCACCGAAGCATAGCTCTATGGTAAAACTAGCTGTTGCCCGCGGCTCCGCCCGCGTAAATACAGATCCCAAAGGAACACTGTACTTTTTCGGCATAAAAATAGCCTATATTTTAATCCAGAGCCTAAACTACTATCATACCAAATTTCTTCGAAATCTGTTCAGTAGTTTTTGCGTGAAATAGTGACAAAGATCTATTCCATACATACATCCATCCATCCATCCTGACAAACTTTCACATTTATAATATTAGTAGGATTAAGACCAGCGAATAATTTCTGCATCTGCGTTAAGAGGACATTACCTACTTACTATATTTATCTGAAAATATGTGCTATCAATATGTTACAACACTTTATCTTTATAACGTAATAATTGTATTTAGTAGGATAATTGACAAACATAATATTAATTTGATTAGTAAACTAGACTTATCATTAGTAATCATCGATATGCATATCAGTACACCTGTACTCGCAGATTCGAATACTTTCGGTTTTAGGAATTTTAAAAAAATTATGGGACGATGTTATAATTTACCTTCGAGTGAGCAGACGGATCGCCTGATGGTAAGCGATTACCGCCGCTTAAAGACACTCGCGACACCTCCTCCGGTAACCTCACTCACTTGGCGAAACACAACGCAAGCTTTATTCCACGCTGGGTTTCTGTGAGGTCGTGGTATTTTTCCGGTCGAGCCGGCCCATTCGTGCCGAAGCGTGGCTCTTCCACAGTTTTGGAGATATTGACGCCCCAGTAAGGGTTGACCTACACGTGCCACAACCACACGCGACACAATGTGGTCAAGCTGTGGTTACGTGTGAATATCGAGTAAAGTGTCTCTGCGGCTTCTTGTGGTTGCGTTGTCGTCGCCTCAGTGGTTATTTGTTATATCTACCAATTAGTTATATTTACAATAAAAGATTTTTTGTCTAATTATTAAATTAATTATTAATATTTTTTAGATTTAAAAGTTTTTCCCAGTAAAAGAGTAACCTATGCAGATATATTTATAAGTTTCGCTTATAATGATAATTGAATTAATATTATTTTAGAGGTATTTCTATGGAGATAGAACAAACATGCACAAAATCAACTATGAATGTGGACAAAATATGAATAGGCATAGAACAAATTGTCTGTACCATATTTGCGTGCTTGTTTGGTCTATCCACGACTGACATGACTTATATTTGCCCATCCGACGCGTGGATCTTGTCAGACAATCTGGTGATCAGTCTGCATTGTCCGAACCAGAATTGAGAACAGCATTTTTTGTTGTTCAAAACGCGGTGACGAACCCACGACCTCCAGAATCGAGAACCAAGCTCCCACTGGACCACGAAGGCGTCCCATAAAAATGATAATGATGATCATAAATACCTGCTTTTTCGAAGGTTTGACGACTCCATGACGACCTCTATGGCTCAGAAGCTTAGAGCGTCAGTGCTTAAGCCGGAGGTCGCGCGATCGAATCCCGCCAATGGAACGAAACAGTTTTCTATGTTCCAAGGTCATGGATGTGTATTAAATATGTGTATAATATAATAAAAATCTTAAATTTCTGTATATGAATTTTTAAATATATTTCCGTTGTCTGGTTTACAACACACAAGTTCAAGCCCAAGTTCTCGAGAACTTACCAGGGCACCATATTGACTTTATGTGGGAGTGTCCACTGTCTATAGGTATGTATTAATATTATTAACAGTTTTGATTTGAATACTAACTCATGACGTCTTTACAGGCCACACCAAACCCTTCATAAAATGCGGTACGAAAGGCTACGTGATGCCGGGAGCTTTCAGAAACCACGCGCGAGCCATATACAACATGGAGGTGCGACCTGATGACGTGTGGGTCATCACCTTCCCTAGATCAGGTAACATACACAATACTAGATGTTGTCAGCGACTTCGTGCGCGCAAAGTGTAATCCCGCGGACACCGTACAGTTTATCGTGATAAAAAGTAGCATGTGTCCTTCCCTGTGGTCCACTCTATATCTGTGCCAAATTTCATCAAAATCGATCTAGTAATTTCAAAGCCTATTCAATGCAAACAAATAAACGATTATACAAACAAATCAAATCTTTCCTCTGTATTAAATTAGTACAGATTTAGCCATACGGCGCTATATGATATATCTTTCCCATTAGAACATAGACCTCTATTTTGCTCCGATTCCACCAAACTGCTTTAAACGCGCTGATCGTCAAGCTCGGATTCGATCTCTCTCTCATTCAATGTTAGAACGGGACAGGCCTTCTTCAGACCTTATCCTCCTCATTCATACTAAGCATCCCTCTACCACTTGATACTGACTTGACCTGTTTTATCAATATTACCTGATCGGCTTAAAGTAATTGTTCCTTTGGTTTTTAAGCATCCGAAGAACTATCGTTAATATGTCTATGAGTATCATCCTCATTCCTATATTCGTTTCATCCATGTTTTATCCATTTTATCCTGGGAATGCGGATAAAATGTCCAAATCTAAGAATAGCTGGACAATGAAAGCGCAGCTAAATAATTTATTACAGAAATAATGTAATGTCTTATTTTTTCGAATAAATGTTTTATTATTATCAAATAACTATATAGATGCCTTCAAGCGTACGCGTAGTGCATTAATTGCATTATTCACTTTACAACCACGTGCATTTTAAAACCTTTGTGAAAGCTTTATCGGAATAACTTATTTAGCGACCGGCTTATTGCTTTATCGGTTTCCTGTAATTTCGTCCTGAATTTCATTTTGCACACTTTTCTTGTCGCTTCAGCCTTTAGGGATAATTTTAACGGAATTTCGTATATAAATACGGATAAATTGCCATTTTTCAGGAACCACATGGATGCAAGAAATGGTTTGGCTGTTGGAAAATAATCTCGACTACGCGACTGCGAGGAACAGACCTCTATTTGAAAGATTCCCAATGTTAGAGTAAGTGATTTGAAGTTTTTTTTTTGAAACCATTCGTAATAAACATAATTGTTGCCTGCGGCTCCGCCAGCATAAATACAGCATTCCACAGGAACACTGTCATTTCTCGGAATAAAAGAATAGACTATGTCCATCTTCGTGTTCTATTCTATATCTGTGTCAAATTTCAGCAAATCAGCCGAGTAGTTTCGGAGCCTATAAAAACACACACACAAACAAACAAATCTTTCCTCTTTTTAATATTAGTATAGAAATCATTATATATGAATATATGATACATATACATATGAATAATTGAATACGTGAAGCAAAAACTTTGAGTACAGCGGAGGAGAATGAAATTTGGCACAGTTGCCAATAATGTTTATGTAGAGGAAGGTGTGCAGACTGCTAATATTTTTTTTAATAATGCTCAATAATACATAAAATTCATAAAAATAACAACACCACACACTACCTCAGATTAATAACACACACTACCCCGACCTAGTCTGTCACAGCATTTCATTATTTCTAGAGGCAAAAGTTCAGACTTAAAATTGACATGAATGACTATGGTCGAATTTCGACCGCAGGGCGACCTCTTGTAAAGATTTATGATAAACATAAATACCATATTATATAAGAAAACTATGATAGTAAGAGCGTTTTCACATTGCGCGGTGCGATATCGCATGTCGCGCCGATAAATTCCTAAGGTATGAGAGAGACAACGATACGTTTTATGTCTTATAAACATTATACCCGTCTTTGACAATATCGGTGCGACATGCGATATCGCACCGCGTAATGTGAAAACGCTTTTAATATGATAATTCTAAACTTTTTCGAGAGCGTAATAGTGCAAAACATGTCAGATACTTCTGGTGCAACCGCTGCGAATATCTATGAGCTCTCTTCAAATGCTGAGAGTTATTGATTAAAACCTCTTACTACTGCACTTATGGTACAACACTTCAACGATTCTGACTAACACTTATTGTTATACCACGTCCTCCACAAATCAATAGTATAGTTCCCAACTCCCGAGTATGAAGCGCAAAGATATAAGAAATTATATTTTGTGCAATAAAATATCCAGGAAATTACCAAATAAAATAAGCCTAATTGCCACGCTTTTTCAGGCTTTTGCAGGCTTTTTCAGCTTTTTACAAATAAATGTTTTATATTGTTGGATTATTTTTTAATCGGATTTAAGGTGATTATATCCGCTTTCTTTGAGTATTCTTACACAGCCAAAATAAGCTACATAAAAGCAGTAAAATGATCCTAAACACGACCTCTGTTTGTAATTTTTGGATGTCGAGGTTCTGGATTTTTTTTTTATAAATACTACTCATACACTAGAGCCTAAGTCATACTCCCAATATCCTTAATGGATCCAATACAAGAGGTAAAAAAATTTAAAGATTATATTATTTTTACTCACGAAACACTTCTCATTGCAGGATCTCCTCCATGGTCCCTGAAATAGCCGTAGAACTGATAAAAGCGGACTTCATGAACCTGGCCAGTTTCCAGGGCCTGAGCAAGGCCGTCAGGGTCCAGAGCTGGGAGGCCATAGACAAGGCCCCCTCCCCCCGGTTCATCAAGACCCATCTGCCCCTCTCCCTCCTACCTCCAGACCTCCTGGACAAAGCCAAGGTGATCTACATAGCACGGGATCCGAGGGACATAGCGGTATCATATTACTATCTACACAAGATGGTCGGGAAGACGTTATACAGAGCCTCGTTTAAGAACTTCTGGAATGTGTTTAAAAGGGATTTGTGTAAGTAAAATACTTTAGACGGTTACATGAGTCACTGAAATTTTTATTTTATTTATTTATTTGGTACAAATTATAGCTATGCATGACAGTGAAAATTGACTGCTCCGATATTCTATTTCGAGACATCAGTATCTTTACACCATAAACTAATATTAGGTTAAGCAATATCGGTATATTCTTAAACTAAATGAACAACTCATATAAAATTACAGTAGAGTATATTATTTAAAATTACAAAAACATAAGAAATCAATAAAGATGTTATTTAGGAGGTATGTAGTGTATGTTCGATCAAAACTTAATATTACAACTTAATATTAAACATATCAAAATTATTAACGTTTGCAATAGACAGTTTATCATGTAGTTCGTGTAAGTGGGTTGTTGTAGGTGGTATTTTAAGATTGAGGTCGGAATCTCGAACGTACGCTCTATACGCCTGATGCGGTTACTTACCCTGATGCCAAAATAGTTTATCAATTCGGCATCGAGATTGCCATTTATAATTTTATGTAGAACAAGTAAGTCAGGGTTATTTCGTCTTTCTTTTAAAGTAAGCATCTTGACAAGTGTCAATATATCAGTGTAGTCAGGTATATCTTTTCGGACTCCATTTCTCATGCACAGATATTTAACAAAACATCAGGCACGTTTTGTTAGATATCTGATATAACGGATTCAATACTATCTGATATTCTTTGGTAAATGAATACGTGACCACTTTTTACCCATTTTTCCCTCGCCTGCTACACTTAAATATTTATTTTATTCCATTTTTGACGTGATAACGTCTTATAATTTGATGTAGCCGGTTGCACGCACGAAAAAACATGACTCATGCGTTACCTCTTACCAGCGTTACCTCGCTAAATATGACGCATTGCCGTTACCTCAGCTAGCCGCGCCTTAGGTATGTGAGCGGTGGGACGGAAAGGCGGGGGCGCTTGATGTTATTACTCAGTTCGGCGCCGGACTTCGCGGCGGCAACACGCCTACCTAAGGCGCGGCCAATTAGTTCCGCGCGCACTAAAAACATGACGTTGTCACGTCAACTATCGTCAGTAAACCGACTTTACAGACAACCGATTTTTAGTGTTTGTTGTTATAGCTACAACAGAAACATACCTGTTAATATTTTAACTGTCTAGCTATCACGGTTCATGAGATACAGCCTGGTGACGGACAGACGGACGTACGGATAGACAGACAGCGAAGTCTCAGTAATAGGGTCCTGTTTTTAATCCTTTGGGTACGGAACCCTAAATAGGATTGTCTATTGACATGAGAGTATGCATACACCATACTGCCTAATGCCTATCGTCCAATCCGCATGACGCGCTGCCGATTGGATCAGCTAGAGATGACCGTTTATGAGTATTATATTGAATGTTGTATTTCAAAAATGTGTATTTCATGTAAGTAAACTAATTATGTAGGTTCTTTACACTAATTACGAAAATTAATATGAATACTTTTTTGTTACTTCGAAATGAACCTAATTACGAGGGCGGGTCAATAAGTCCGTGACTTTTGGAATAAAACACAGATTTTTTGATAAATAAATCATTTTATTTTTCAACGTAGTCCCCCTTGAGCTCTATACACTTTGTCCAACGCTTCTCCAATTTTTTTATCCCTTCCAAAAATATGATTTGTCGAGGTCCTCAAAATAGGCCTTTGTTTGCGAGATGACTTCATCATTGGAGTCAAATCTTTTTCCACCGAGCCATTTTTTCAGGTTTGGGAACAAGAAGTAGTCACTCGGAGCCAAATCTGGAGAATAGGGTGGATGTGGGAGCAATTCATAGCCCAATTCATGGATTTTTGCCATGGCAACTGCACATGTGTGCACCCTTGCATTGTCTTGGTGAAAAAGAACTTTTTTCTTGGCCAAATGAGGTCGGTTTTTTTTCAAATCCTCATTGAAGCGGTCCAATAAGTTGGCATAATATTCCCCATTAATTGTTCTTCCCTTTTGAAGATAGTCAATGTGGATTATCCCACGTGCATCCCAAAAAACAGTTGCCATAACTTTATTGGCTGACAAACCCACCTTGGCCTTCTTTGGCGCCGATTCACCCTTAGAAACCCACTGTTTTAACTGTTGTTTGGTCTCTGGTGTGTTGTGATGAATCCATGTTTCGTCCACGGTTACAAAACGGCGCAAAAACTCCTCCATATTGTGATTAAACAACGCCATACCTTCCTGTGAAGTTGTTACACGATTGCGTTTGTGGTCGACTGTGAGCAAACGCGGCACCCATCTTGCGGAAAGCTTTCTCATGCCCAAGTGATCATTCAAAATTGAAACCACTGAGCCATGCGAGATGCCTATGGCTTCCACAATCTTTTGCACTTTCAATCTTCGGTCGGCCAACACCATATCGTGAATTTTTTCGATTGTTTCGGATGTAGAGACCTCAACTGGGCGTCCAGGACGTTCGGCATCTTCAGTGCTTGTACGGCCACAACGAAATTCAGTAAACCACTTTTTTACCATTGAAATCGATGGTGCAGAGTCCCCATAGTATTTATCAAGCTTAGCCTTGGTCTCGGTAATGGTTTTTTTTCGCAAAAAATAATGCTTAATAAGCACACGAAATTCACTTTTTTTCATTGTTTCGTTAAGTTACTGGATAGTCTGATAAAGATAGCTGTAAAACACAAACTAACTGACGCAGCAAGTTCAAATTTTGATAGGAGTCAACTGACAGATGCCTGTTGACAGGAGTAGTGTTGCTTTTTCAGTAAGGAGGTTAGAAATTCAAAAAGTCACGGACTTATTGACCCGCCTTAGTACAAAAATACACATGATACAATTTCACAGTGGCGTGGGGTTCCTATTACTCCATTTCTATCGGCTTCACTTACCACTTACCTTTTGAAGTCCATCAGTTTTCATCGTGGTTGAAATTCGACCATAATTTATATATAAACTTTTTAGTTGAAATGTTTAAATTTTTAGGGTTCTTTTGCCTCTTCGACACGCAATGAAAATGTGTAAAATTTGTCTATGATATTTACAGTCCCGGATTTCTGCCAGACATTTGCCGCCCATAGGCTGTTCAATTTCATCCCCCCTCCCCCAAACTTCCGTCTCAAAATTACTCTTCTTATACTAATCAAGAGTACAATCATTGTATTTTTACAATTGTCCTGGTTAAAATTTGAACCAAATAGCTATTTGAAAGTGTTCTTTAAATATAAACAACAGCGCAAATTATATTATAATAATAATATAATTATGTTTTGTGCGTTGAAAGCGAGCGAGTGGAGCGAGCGAACAAAAATTTGTCTAATTTTGCAGGATAACATTGGATAAGTCATAATATTACATAATTGCAAAAAATTTTTAGGCCTCATTTAACGCCCGCTAAAATTTGCCGCCCTAGGCTTCAGCCTACTCCGCCTTCTATGGATATTTACTACTATTTATAGATAACACATGAAAAGATATAAACAAATTATACGATGTAGCTTTTTTTTTTTTTTTTTTTTCTTCGTCCCCCTAACATTATCAGGGATTGTTTTGTTCTTTTTAATCTTTTTTCCTTTTTTACAAACTTAAACTTAAACCTATTTGTGACAATTTTCCTTTTCTTTTGTTCATTCTTTACATTTTCTTAAATCAGATCTTAAAAATTATTGTACCGTTTGATTTGGTACTTGTCAACATACTAATAATAATAATAGGCATATAATGATATAATTCAGTCAAATAATAATTCTAATAATATTTCTAATAATAATTCCAATAAAATAAGATAAAATAAAATAATAAAATTCACTAAATAATTACAACCACTTAAAAATATACAACAATAAAATGACGACACACGGTAAAAGACTAGCCTAATATCCCGAAGTACACATTACAAATAGATTCTAACTAAATCACACTAAGATATCACAGTTTCTTTTGCATACTGCAACCACAATCTTCTTGCAAAACTCGAGGAAAATATCCCTCGATTTTCCCCCCAGGATGGAAGACAGGCTCTCACCCGTGATCGATATGCCCAATTTTTGCTCAGTATCATATCTACTGCTAGCAAAAATCGGGCACTCGATCAACAGGTGAGGAACCGTCTCCTCAACTCCTGGCTGACATGAGCACGACGGGTCCTCCTTCAACTTGAATCTGTTCAAGTAGAAGGCGAACCCGCCGTGTCCAGTCAGTATCTGTGTCGTGTGGTGCGTAATGTCTATCTTGTTGACTATCTTGTATGCAGCAGCAGCGCTTGGGAAAAAGAGCTTTGTGACTCCGGCCGTCCCTCCCAATTCGTATCTCCTGTCCCATTCCTCAACCGTATCCTCTCTTAAGATACGCTTGACAAATGAAACAGGACACAGATCGTAGTCAGGCTTCCTTTTCAATCTCAGCGCGGCCTCCTTGGCTAATTCGTCGACCCTCTCATTCCCTCTCAACCCTGCGTGCGCCTTAATCCAAAACAGGGAGACCTCCCACCTCTGCGATGCAGTTTTTCGGAGGGCCGCCCTTGTTTGCACTGCCAGGGGATGAGGGGAACTTAGGGTGACGGCCTGGAGGGCCGATCTGGAATCGCTAAGGATACCGACCTTCGCCATTCCACTCTTGCAGGCTATGTCTACAGCTCTATGGAGCGCTAGAAGCTCGGCTTGGTAGACGGTACAATACGACGGCAACGCAAGCTTGACGGCCTTCGTCTCGGCCTCACCCTCCCATACGGAGAGTGCGGCTCCGACTCGACCCTCAATCTTGCTGCCGTATGTATAGATCCTATGGACGTGGCTATCAACCACGTCCGCATAAGAGTCCTCGTCTACCAACCCAAACCTCAGCTCTTCCTGCTCTGCCGGATGTGGGCCCTCGATCGCTGGAGCATTTCGCTCCACCTCCCTGTCCCTCAACATCGGGTGAGGTACCCCCTTCTTGATCTCATAGAGCCTCGAAGCTTCGAGTATCCTGAGATCAAGAGGGAGTATCCCAGCCAACAGCATTGCAGAGTTCAGGGAGACGGTCCGATATGCTCTGCAAATCTTCTGGGCAAAACCCCGTTGAACGAAGTTGAGCCTTTTCTGGACCCCCATCTTCTCCACGGTGGGTGCCCACGCTGCCGATGCATAATAATAATAATAATAATAATAATAATCGTTTATTTGCATAGAATGTAGGTTACAAATGTTCGTATATTTAAATATAGTGTCACAACATTCTACTTTAAGAAGCGTGCAAATGTCCTCTTAACAATAATTTGACAGAAATACAAACTGAAACAAGTAATCCATTATTCTACTGATAACATACAATTTTAAACCATTTCATCGCATAGGTATTTAAATTCATCATATACAATTTTGTCAGTCACTTATCCATTATTTAATATGTCAAACTTAATTTCACAATTTTCACTACATTGAGGTACAAAAAAAAAAAAAATTAAAAAAAATAAATAAATAAATAATCTTCAGATTTCATCAAACCATCATAATATTATGCACCTCATTAACATTTAAATTCTTAGGACTTTACGCTACATTACCCTTAATTGATTCTTATTTATACTAACCTATCTGGAATAAAATTAATTAAATTGAATAAATAGAAAGAATAATATTCATAGTACAATTAATAAAATAAAATTGAATTAAAAAGTCACATTAAATTGTGTATGTAAAATTAACTTTCAATATCTATTATCAGTACATAATACCTACCTAATTACTAATGTAAGAATACTTAAATTTTGTTGACATTTAGTCAAAAATCAAAGAAATTTTCTTGTCATTAATGAATTCATCTATGCTATAATAGCATTTGTCAATTAAAAAATTAAATATTCGATTTTTAAATGAGTTAAAGTTCTGTTGTCTTAGATTTTCGGGTAATTTATTATATATAGTTATAGCCATACAATATGCACTTTTAGCAAAAATATTCAATCTTTTGATTGGAATTTGTAGCTTGTCTCCTCTATGTGGTCTTTGGCTTACTTCTTCTTTTTTTTTAATGAAAAATTCTGTGTGTTTTTTTACAAACTTTAGTATCTCAAAGATATATAGACATGGAAGTGACAATATTTTATATTTTTTTAATATTGGCATACAAAATAGTCGGCTCTATCACGGCCATATATATAGTTCTAACTATCTGGGGGTTAAGCCCCCAACCTACTCTGGCCGCTTTGGCTAATTGCTTATACCTATTAATCGCCTTCTTGCATACGTTGTCTACGTGGGCGTTAAAGGTGAGGCTGTTGTCTATTACCTGTTGGGGGTCACACCCCCCATAGTGAGTCGAGGCACGTCGTATTTTATCTTTCGCGTCGTAAGCATCGCGCATGTTTTGTGGGGGGCGAACTTAAGCTTGTTCATCTCCCCCCACTTACTAATCCTTTCCAACACCCCGTTTGCCTTTCTCTCGATCTCGAGAGCGGTCTGATACGATGTCGCTTATCGCGGGCGATAATGTGAGAGCCAGCTATACTATTTTTTATATTGAAACATATACCTACCTTCTTATTTGAAGGGGTCAGGGGAAAAACAGCTTTTGTCACATATTGAACAAACTGAGATTTTTACTATTAAAAGATGAGATCTTAATAAAATAGTGTCTATTATACCCAAATAAATAAGAAAAGCTTTTTTTATTGAAAGGATGTTTATTGTCAATGTAATTATATATATATTTTATTTTGACTTTACATTAGCCATGAGTTATAATAAAAAAATGTGACCAAGTCAGAATAATCAGGTGAAAATCATCCTATGTCCACCAACATCAGGGGAAAAACAATTGATGTCACAAGGCAATCTAATTATTGTATTTAAGGTTGGAAAAAAAACTTTTTTGCTGTTGGTCCACAATATTTTGATAAAGACTGTATATCCAGGAATTTTGCTTTACTGATCCGTAATATGTCCTTGTAAGCTTGGTCAGGGAGAATAAATTCTCCTGAATTAGGGTTGTCTTCACAGGAAGATGAATTTACTCTTCTTCTCTTTGCATTCAGCATAACAGAGGAAGTCCAGTGTCCATTATAGGAATCTCTGTAGAAAATGAGACGGGCATGTGTAATCTCAACTCTGATCTCACGGATAGGTCTCGAAAGAAATGGGCATGTCTTTTTGTACTTTGGTGTCAATAACTTGGTCCAAGATCGTACTAAAGGCTGATCAACATCAATAACTCGAAATGGTGTAGGTTTTAGCCTTGACGCGGACACTACTTTTCTCCAATCATCTGGTGTCTCACATGGAGCCTTCTGATTTATAAGGGCCATGTTATTGTCGCATTCTAGGTACGAATGACCTCGAATTGGGAATATCATTTTTATCACATCCAAACGTTTGGTAGTGTGAACCACGTAGTGTATAAATCTGAACATGCAATAATTTTTATTCTGCCCACCACACGAATCACAGAATATTACTAACTCTCTGACATTCTCGTTGAGTTTTGTAAAGATATAATGATGTAGGAAAGAACAAACTTCATCTGCTCCTTTTTTAGCTATAGTCTCATCGTAGCAGTAAAAATAGGAATCTGAAGAAGCCAGGGCATGAATGTTAAATGTATTGAAGGTGAGCTGTCTTTTATAGTAGGTCTCGTTACTGGTTATGTTAGGCATGCTTAAATTCTTTCGATAATCCATTGCGATAGCCTCTCTTTTCAAAGAAGATTGACAGTGAATCCTGCTTTCTCTTTTTTTGCGATAAAATGTCTCTGCCCTTATTTTGTGTACTTTATTTTCAGTTTCTAAATATTTTATCTTCTTTTCAATAATAACTTTTTCTTTACTGTTAGATACACTCTTCAAATCTACTTCTAAGCCCTTCAGTTTAGCCTTAAATTCATCACAATTTCCGCATGTATCTGACCTCGGATATATTTTTTATTTAGAGATTTGATTAGCCTTCTAGAAACCGGGTGTAAGTGATTGCTCCTCATTCCAGTGCCGTGGACGCCGGTCATCGCGCACAACAACGAGGCATGGCTGCAACGCCATAACAGGAACCTGCACTTCGTATTCTACGAAGACATGATCAAGGTAAAGTCCAATCTTTTTAACTTTAAACGACCTATATATTATACTAGCTTTGTAGCATTACACGGGAGCCGTCTATATTCCCGCGATAAAAAGTAGCCCACGTCCTTCCCCGTGCTCTACTTTATATCTGTTCCAAATTTCATGACGATCGCATATTATTATACGTAGTTTTTAAGTAA
This sequence comes from Phengaris arion, assembly GCA_963565745.1. NCBI lineage: Eukaryota > Metazoa > Arthropoda > Insecta > Lepidoptera > Lycaenidae > Phengaris > Phengaris arion. Next base: position 3,696,861 of record OY751443.1, read on the forward strand.
ATGCGTAAATAGATAATCCCACGGGAACCGTACATTTTGCCATAAAAGCAGCTCATGTCAATCCCCGTAGTCTACTCTACATCTGTGCCAAATTTCATGATGATTGGTTAAGTAAGTTATACGTAAAGGCTTAAATACAGCATCCCATGGGAATACATTTTGCCGCGATATACGTGTCCTTCCCCGTGGCGTACTCTATATATCCGTGTCAACACTTATCACATAGCTTACAACCTATTCTTATACTTACCGAAAACACCTGCAAAATTTCATACAAATCAGTGAAGAAGCGGAGGAGTTCTATGCCAAGTACTGTGACACAAGAATATTATACATAACATAAATATTTTCCAGGACCTGCGCAAAGTGATCCACGGCACGTGTCATTTCCTGGGCCGCAACTACCTGGACGAGCAGATCAACACGCTAGCTGATCATCTGAGCTTCGACAGCCTGAGGAAGAACAAGAATGTCAACAATACCACTGATAGTAATAATAATAATATACAGTTTATTAGGAAAGGTGAGGATGAGTTTCATTGTGGTTTCGTGTTTTTTTTTATTTTATTCGTCCGGTTCCAAAACCGAGAACGAAGTGGCAGCCAACATTCGACAATGCGCGATAGGCTCAATTCGCGTATCGTACGCGATGTGAACTGACCCTGACTGACTGACTGACTGACTGAACTGACGCGTGTGTGAATTCGACACCGCGCGGACCGAAATAGGATTATGATCACAAATAGTTACGAGAATTGGGCTTCAGTTCCGGTAGCAGTAATGAGGCACCGCAGCGGTACCTCTTAAGGAAAAAGCTGGAATTAATTGGATTATACATAATAAGGCTGCGGAAAAAGTATCTAAGAGGCTGGCAGCATTGGCTCGCTGTATAGACAAAATGATACGTTGGCCGAGGTAAGCGCCAGCCTTAGGGTCATTGGCATTGTCGATCACTCTTTTGGACAAATCCTTAAAAAGAAGCTTGGCACTGGGGCCCCACGGACCCATAGTTTCGACGCCAATAGGCAGAAAAATGTAACCATCACTAATGGATTCATATTTCCGCCTTTTGTGGGTCTCGTCATGTAAATTGTATTATTGGATATTTTTAGTACTTGGATCGTTAATATTTGGTCAAATATTTCCAACCTGTGAGGCAGCACTTTTCAAGAATGCTTATTTAACCCTAGATAATTAAACTATTTTCGTTGTTACATGGTTACTAAACATTCGTCGAACCGACTACGCCAAGTAAAATGCATTTTTTGAAAAAAGTATTTATTAATCATAGAAACTTCTGACAATTGTACATTATTTGGGTCATAATTAAAGAAAAAATAATCAAAACAGTTACTAATAACTATTCCAGAAGAACCATTATTTGTATCCATGTTATGAGGTCTACAAATGTATAGCTTGCATTTGATGCAGCGGTGTTTGGTCATACTGCGGGTCTTAGATAGACCTAAGGAGCAAATTTTAGACACGGTCGATGCAAAAGGAACTGGAGCATCTACAGGCGGAGTAATAACGGGAATGTATTTTTCTTCTGACACAAAAAATTTCGTGAAATGAGTAAGAATGCTGGTAGACCGGTACCTATTTCTTCTTCCAAAATATCCTCAATTTCCAATTCTCAACCTCGAGTTTCTTCCTCGTCTTCGTCAGTGTCGCTTTGCTCTAGCCGTCGACAAATCTGCTCCTCATTTCCTCGGTAAGTTTATGTTGAAATAAGTGAAAAAAAATCGTAACTGTAAATAAACGCAATCATACGTGTAGATAATATTATGGAGGTACAAAATTGAATTTCTATAAATAAAAGTATCCACACTTGGACTTTTCCTTTATAAAATAAATATTATTCATAAATGCTAATAAATAAAAACAATTTAGAAAAAATAAACAATACAAATATTTCATTAAAATATAATACAACAATCAGCACATTAACCTCGTTGTTACTAAACATTCGTCGAGTTGTCGACGCTTTGGTCACATGTCCTGTTCTAATTATCGTGCGATCACTTTCGCGTCACACGTTGCACTATTTACATATTTTAGGAAGGTAAACAAAGTGGCGCGAGGAGGAGCCACCTAGAAGTACACGAACCCGAGAATCGCGAGTAGATGGTTTGTTAAAACCATCTACTGTTCGGACGGACGAATGTTTAGTTAATTAGCGTTAATATCTAAATGATTAAAACCAAACAAAAATGTAGCTGGGTATAAGTACTGATTTTGAAGGATCAAATATTTTTTCTACCCTTTTTCTTCTTATTATTTTTTACTACCATGCTACTAGTGTCTTTTTCTTTTCCAGGTGAAGCAGGCGGCTGGGTGACTCACTTCGATGAACCGATGAGCCTCCAAGCCAGCGAGTTCCTCTCCACCCGTCTCTGTGGCCTGGACCTCCGGTACCCCTCCTTCAACGAAGATCATATTATAGAATGTTCAAGACTATAGTCATCATCAGCGTCATTAATAATTGTAATGATGTTCATACTTAATATTTAATGTTGCCTGTTTGTTGCAAAACGGGCTTTCTTGTATATTTCGTTTAAAAATATCAGTAAAATACATTTGAATTATGCAGTAGTGCTTAAAAGTTAAGTTCCAGCTCATGATCCTCTACAGGATGTATTCAAATCAAAAATAGATATTCAAGGAGCGTTATGTTGTTCGATTTTCGTTCAAAAAATAAATGTAACGTGTGACCTTCAATTTTGTCAAGAATTTCCTATATAATACTAAAATTGTATTCATATCCAATATCACGCGACCGATACAACGCGACAGGCGCGTAACCTTCAAGGCCAGCGCGTTGTACAAAAATTTTAAGGGCACCACCAGATAAACAAGAGACGTCAATAACAAAATAGGTATCACATTTAATTTAAATTAGTTGATCTTGCAAACTACGAGCGCGCGGCGCCCATAGTTGTTGAGTGACCATATCTGTACAAATTCGCTCGCTACTGACCGCTCCGTCGGGTACGCACACTAACGAAAATGTATATTTACCGTATACGAGGGCGGGTCAATAAGTCCGTGACTTTTGGAATAAAACACAGATTTTTTGATAAATAAATCATTTTATTTTTCAACGTAGTCCCCCTTGAGCTCTATACACTTTGTCCAACGCTTCTCCAATTTTTTTATCCCTTCCAAAAAATATGATTTGTCGAGGTCCTCAAAATAGGCCTTTGTTTGCGAGATGACTTCATCATTGGAGTCAAATCTTTTTCCACCGAGCCATTTTTTCAGGTTTGGGAACAAGAAGTAGTCACTCGGAGCCAAATCTTGAGAATAAGGTAGATGTGGGAGCAATTCATAGCCCAATTCATGGATTTTTGCCATGGCAACTGCACATGTGTGCACCCTTGCATTGTCTTAGTGAAAAAGAACTTTTTTCTTGGCCAAATGAGGTCGGTTTTTTTTCAAATCCTCATTGAAGCGGTCCAATAAGTTGGCATAATATTCCCCATATTCGATTCACCCTTAGAAACACACTGTTTTGACTGTTGTTTGGTCTCTGGTGTATTGTGATGGATTCATGTTTCGTCCACGGTTAAAAAACTCCTCCATATTGTGATCAAACAACGCCAAACCTTCCTGTGAAGTTGTTACACGATTGCGTTTGTGGTCGACTGTGAGCAAACGCGGCACCCATCTTGCGGAAAGCTTTCTCATGCCCAAGTGATCATTCAAAATTGAAACCACTGAGCCATGCGAGTTGCCTATGGCTTCCACAATCTCTTGCACTTTCAATCTTCGATCGGCCAACACCATATCGTGAATTTTTTCGATTGTTTCGGGTGTAGAGACCTCAACTGGGCGTCCAGGACGTTCGGCATCTTCAGTGCTTGTAAGGCCACAACGAAATTCAGTAAACCACTTTTTTACCATTGAAATCGATGGTGCAGAGTCCCCATAGTATTTATCAAGCTTAGCCTTGGTCTCGGTAATGGTTTTTTTTCGCAAAAAATAATGCTTAATAAGCACACGAAATTCACTTTTTTCCATTGTTTCCTTAAGTTACTTTATAGTCTGATAAAGATAGCTGTAAAACACAAACTAACTGACGCAGCAAGTTTAAATTTTGATAGGAGTCAACTGACAGATGCCTGTTGACAGGAGTAGTGTTGCTTTTTCAGTAAGGAGGTTAGAAATTCAAAAAGTCACGAACTTATTGACCCGCCTTAGTATTTACAATTACAACTACAAATAAAGGCTACGCGCGCTCGTAGTTTGCAAGATCTGTAAATTAATAATAATTGTTATATTTATAATCCAAAATGACAACTGTAAATAGTATTTTTATTTAAGTTATAAATATGTTGCTTTAATGTTATTATTATCATATCAATAAATTAATTTTTATTTTCGTATGTATTTGTGTGTCCTTAAGGTTCATAAGGTGTTTATCTACTTCTAAATTCTAATCATACTATCTTCTAAATTCTGTTTTTCCTCTCAAAAGGAAACGATTAATAAAGTTGGAACTGTTCGTAGTTCGTATTGGCAGGAAATTGATTTGATGGTATTATAAACTACCTATATATTGGCTAAGTGTGTGGAAGTTCCTTACTGGAATATGCACAGAGTTAGTAAATTGGTAGACATGTCGTTGGAGTTTAATTTGCACTAATATTAGTTAATACTAAGGGTCAGTTTACACCGCGACGATACGCGGCGCTGCATTTTTAAGATAGCTTCATTTCAAATTCAAAATTGAACTTTATTCACTACACAAAAAGACTATGCAGTACGTTGCAACTTGACGGTTTGTCTCCGTCGCAAAATCTCGTAATAGCTTATTCGGAAGTTTTGTCGCTGCTTTCTTTATGTAGACAGAGACAAACCATGCAAATAAGCTATCTGGCACTTATCAGTAGATGTGCACTGTTGCAATTGTCCCCTAGGGCACAGGCCCTAGGGGACAATTCACACCGAAACAAATCGATACTTACGCAGCGCTGCATTAAGAATTAAGATATGAAAAACATATAAAACGTGTATATTTATAATTTTGTAATGAATAAAGTTCAATTTTGAATAGCTATTTAAAAAAAAGCAGTGCCTATGTGACTGATTGAATCGAAAAGAAAATGTTAGAATCAAAAAATGCGAGAATAAAAGATGATTCGTAGAAAAGTTAGAATAGATTTTAGAATTTCACATTTTGCAATTTACCAATTTTTTCAAGATGACAGGCGTGTGTTATCCAAACAACCCAAAGTTCCTATGTTTATAGGGAAAATCGCAATGGACGCTTTAAGAGTATTAACCGTGAATAATATTGCTAACTTTCAACCCTTTATCTTTCTCCCTCCGACGGTGAATTCTAAAAATCCCAGAACCGCGTATAATTAATGAAATCTACCTATAATCTAATCTAATGAAGAGCATGAAATTGAAGAGCATGAAACTCAACTTTCAACCAAATCCTATAATTTGCACCGATTTTGTTGAATGTTTGTACTTTCTACCCCTATTTCACCCCTTTATGGATGGAATTTTTTTTTAAAAATATGTATATATATAAACTATTATTGCACCTATCCCGGTTTCCTATATCTACGTGCATTTCATAGCCGAGCAAGTTAGACGCAGCCGAGGCGATCCACGGTAAGTTGACGACGCTATTGCATTGAATTCTGCTACTGTACCCGAATGGGTACAAGGACCATGATGTGTTGTTAAACGAGGATACTTCCTGAAATTATGTAATCAATAAAAAAATCTGTTTCTAGAAGAAACTGATGTGAGTAGTAAGCCCGCCTTTTTAGGGTCCCATGGTTCTCGTCTCGGAACCCTTAGCTTGGGACTATGGACACACCGGTGAAAACTCAGTGCTATAAAATTGGACTAATACAATAGAGTTGGAAATCGAACACATGTGTGTCAAGTCAAATGTCAATGCTATATATGACAGCTCCACACGCAACGCTTTTGTATTAGTCCATACTTCTATTTTCAGTGTTCTGAATTTTCCCAGGATCGCCGGATTCCGGTACATATAGTCCCAGCCGTTAAGTCATGTCCGTCCGTCCATCCGTAAATCCGTCCATAGGCTTACCGACTAAACGGCTAGTGCTAGAAAGATCAAACTTTGCATGGATATGTGTATTTATCACAGACAGCAGAACATGACGAAACTAAGAGTGTCCGGAGACGTGCACTACGGAACCCTAAAAGCCAACACCGCGACAGCTCGCCGGTAAGGTGTAGGTCATGTGTGTGCGTGCACTGTATAATTACACGGCGAGGCGTAGCTTAGACCCGCCTCACTGTGTGATTCGCAGGATTCTGTCTTCACTTTTTTTTTTGGTGAGCCTTGCCGAGAATTAATCGTTTTGTCCGGGAAACCTCACACTCATGGTCATAGCACTATATCACCTGGAATGTGTTTAATTTTGGCGATATTAGTCCAGTCAGCTCCCGGTACAACTCCATTATAGCCATACGCCATTTTGGGGAGCTACATGATAGCTGGTCTTGTTTTTCACGATCTACATTATTGATAAAACGTTTGATGGATTGGTGTAACTTGAGGTGTGGGTACAATATTTTCTAAGTGTTAACTTGAGACTTAAAATTCATTGAAATTAAGTCAAATTTTTAATAACAATAAAAATAAAAAAAACGACTGCGTAAAAACTGAAAAAAAAAACCATCTGCAGTCAGCACAGTCAGACCATCTACACCCAGCGGGGTCCCATGACAGGGAGTCTTATGATGCAGAGAATTAGATCTAGATACGTTCTACTGAATTATGCCGAAAACAGAATTTGTTCCGTATAGAAACGGAAATAGAAACTTTTCTAACCGACCTCCAGCCAGTGCGATATTTACCAAAGTTACGTCTGACGAACTAGAAATTGGTATTAACTTTTAGATCTGTTCACCAAAACAAAAAACATTCTTATAACGTCCTTACTTCAGCCAAAATCAAGCTGCAAAGAAACCTCCAGTCAGCGGACTTTTTCTCTCAATGACATTTTTTTGTAACTTTTACACTAAATTAATAAAATTTAAACTATTTACGCCTATAATTTTACTTTACTTAAGTAGGTACCTATTCGTACATTTTGTGTTAAAATTAAAAGTGTAAATGTGAATTGTAGCCTATATGTGTTATTCTGATGTTTAGATATTACTGTAGTTTCGTCGAGATTTTAAATTTAAATTAAATGAAATCAAATTTTTCGAGAAAGTCAAAAACGAAAAAGTTATGGTCGAAATAGTGAAAAAAAATTATCTCTTTTGCCGCTCGATATTTTGGAAACGAAGAATGATATCAAAAATTTGAGAAAAACACCTCTGGACAATTTAGTCAGCTCAGCTACAATTTGAGCCTAAAACAAAGACGATCGGGTTAATGGTTTGCCCTGTAGCCTAACCATTTTGAAAAAAAACTTTGAATATTTTTTCGAATTCCGTAGATTCATTTCCAATGTGCTCGATAGTCGTGTGATGCACGAAATCTGTGATTTTTTTCGTAGGCACCTATTACTAGAACTCCAAACAAAGTTCAGCCTCGGTACTGGTTATTAATCTGAGCCTGGACGTAGGACATAAAAAAAAAGTATAATGTTAAAAGCGCCTTTCAAGCGCGTTTCAATGATAATAGCAATATATTATTTTAACAGCTGTGCGTGGTATTTTAAGGATATACAATTAAATATTGTAGATTTTTTAAGTATAGTTCAATAAATTGTAATGCAAAGATGGTATTTATTTGGTGTTTTGTGATAATTTTATAATTAGAAAGGGCTGGGGACAATTTTATTAGATTGTGCAATGAAGATGGGGTCTACTTTACCGGGAAAACACAAAGGATCGTATCTAATTAAGATAAGACAAAATATATTTGAAGATTATTTTATAATTATATTCATAAATTTACATTTTGTACCTTTTTATATGATTTATCTAGTCTAAAACAACTAGTTAGAATTATTACGCCTTTGATATTAAAATAGCAATAGTTGTTCCTAGATGTGGTTTTTTTTTATTATCTAGTAAATAATATTATACTGCTTTTATTTATCCTTAAGGTCTGTGCCACAATCTACTGTTAAGCGTCAGATAGTTTATTTGCATATTTTGTCTCTGTCGCTCAGTAAAAGTAAGCAGCGACAAAACTTCCGAAAAAGCTATCCGACACTTATTGGGCGATTGTGAAACAAGCCTTTACTACCATTGCGAGAATACGTATAGTTATATTATTATAGCCAATTATTAGCCCTGTTTCATAATAGGACGGCTCGAACGAAGAGATGCCACGGCCTCACGAAGAAACAGCATGAAATAACGCTTGCGCTGATTAGCCCAGTGCCCTATAGTAGGTAAGTGATTATTATTGTTAATCGAAGCCCAAGGGTGTGTTTAAAAGACGGTTCAGGTGTTGCGGGTGGGTGTCCATGAACGGTGGTAATCGCTTACCACTCGTTTGCTTGTCCAGTCTGTAGTCACGTTTCAATCTGGTGATACCTGACAGACAGGTCATTCCGATAAACAACAATACATAATATCAACAATATTATGTCCAATATCTGTCACCTAGTACCCTGATAAAAGGGTACACGACATCATATAAAATATTTACGTACTTTAATTTACAGAAATATTAAGGTATTACTATTTGATAAACGAAAAAATAACATGTTATGTGTACATTAGTAATTAGATATATCTAAAAATTAAAAAAAAAGGTTGCAATATTCTTAGCTAAATTAGTAAAAAGCCTACATTTATTTTTGTGTTTTTTTACGGGCAATTGGCCCACCACACATACCCACCACTGCAACTCCTGTGTAGCCAGGATCGACAGCGTTAACCAACCCTTTGCAATAATCTCAGGGGTGCCCGAGGGACATGCTAAATCTGTCTTGGAACCCGCAACGAAGTTAATCAGAGGAACGTAGGAAGAATTCCAGTTTACCTACCTACACATTAGTTTACTTACATCATATACAGAAAACATTAATTATCATACTAAGTATGAACTGCACACATTTCAGAGATCTTTACAAATATGTCCCTGCGACCCATATATTTTACACAACTTTACAATTTAGGTACTAGCTCCTCCCGCGTAAATATACTATCGGGTATCCCGCGGGTATACTGTACATTTCCGGGATAAAAAGTAGCCTATGTTTTAATCCAGAACCTAAACTACTACCGTACGAAATTTAATCAAAATCCGTTTAGTAGTTTTTGCGTGAAAGAGTAACAAACATCCATCCATCCTCACAAACATTCACATTTATTATATTACATAGGCTGCACTAAAAGTATTGGGAATGGAATATTTCCACTGTTCCTGTCATATTCAAATCTTTTTAATTTAAAACTCCTTGGTTTTAAAAATCGAATACCGTTTATTTATTTACAAAAAGATTCTCGGTCTTGTCACAAGGTCTTGTCAAACTTGTTTAGTCGTTGAGAAAATTGAATTGACTCGAGAAAATTCTAGAGCGATGATTTATTATGACTTTCGAAGTGGTTTAACACAAAAACAGTGTGTTGACCGGATGATTTCTGCATTTGGTGATGAAGCCCCATCCAAAACCACAATTTATCGCTGGTTTGCTGAATTTCAACGTGGACGTGTCAAGCTCAGTGATGATCCCCGTCAAGGTCGTCCAAAAACTGCAGTCACCCAAGAAAACGTTGATGCTGTGCGTAAGCTGATTGAGGAAGATCGACATGTGACATACCGCGAAATTCAGGCAACTTTAGACATTGGCATGAGTCAAATACAAATAATCTTGCATGAACAATTAGGTGTAAAAAATTATGTATTAGGTGTAAAATAGGACAATTGACACCTCAGTCCTCCCGTGACCACGGCTGCTGGAAAGTAGCTGAAACGTCGGGAAAAAGAAAAGTGCACCGCGACACAATCCGTAAGTGTTTAAAACAATAGGTGTAAAAAAGTTGTTTTCCCGATGGATACCGCATTTGCTCTGTGAAGAGCTAAAAGCGGCTCGCCTTACTTGGTGCGTCAGAACTCTCGAAAGATTCCACGCAGGATCCTCAAATGCTGTATTCAACATCGTATCAGGTGACGAATCCTGGATATACGCGTACGAACCCAAAACAAAAAACCAGTCACGAGTTTGGGTGTTCGAAAATTAGTTAAAGCCAACAAAAATTGTTCGTTCACGGAGTGTTGCAAAAAAAATGGTGGCCACGTTTGTCTCCAAAACCGACCATGTTGCGACTATTCCTCTTGAGGGACAAAGAACGGTTAATGCAGAATGGTATGCTAACATTTGTTTGCCACAGGTCGTTTCTAAACTCCGTAAAGAGAACTGCAACCGCCGCATCATCCTCCATCACGACAATGCGAGTTCTCACACCGCGCACAGAACAAAAGAGTTTTTAGAGCAAGAAATCATAGAATTATTAGACCATCCGCCGTACAGCCCCGACCTAAGCCCTAATGATTTCTATGCTTTCCCTAAAATAAAGAATAAATTACGTGGTCAGAGATTTTCATCACCTGAAGAAGCTGTGGACGCCTACAAAACGGCCATTTTGGACACCCCAACTTCCGAATGGAATGGTTGCTTCAATGATTGGTTCCATCGTATGGAAAAATGTGTCAAATTTCGCGGAGAATACTTCAAAAAAGCAATAAATACATTTTTAAATAGTAATGTTGTGTCACTATCTTGATTCCCGAAGTATTCAGTGCCGCCCTCGTAATAGAATGGAGCGTTTTCACGAGACTTACAAAATTCTGCAAACAAATCGCTATACATTTGAAAATATTGAATTCTAATATTCTGCTTCTTCTGAGAACTTACTCATGTACATAGCGTATTTATTCTATGCTCATATATTTTAAGATTACTATTCATTTATTCACTAAAAAAATGCATTCGCGTAGACTATTATGACGCAACATGGTACCAACAAAAAGATAAAAATATTAGGTAGGTATAATAAATGATAAATCAAATTGCTTGGTAACATTCTTACGTAACATTTTATAATGTTCTTATCAAATTGTACGGTACCGTCACACTGAAAGCGATAACGCAATTAATAAGTCGCTACTACTTCATTAAACTTCTTTAACACTTCATTAAACTGATAGCTGGTGCCCCCTACTTTGTTCGTATAATAATCAAAAGTCAAAAACTATAACCCGACTACGCAAAATATACAACATATAATGTTACCCGGGAAATTGGACCAGTACTCATGGCGCTACGATGGAACGTTTGTTATACATCAGTGGCGTGGGGTTCCTATAACCCCATTCCTATCGGCTTCACTTACCACAGTTTACCTTTTGAAGACCCCCATACAAATCCCTACCCATTATACGGGCTAGGGCTTCCCTATGAAGGAGAACCAGCCTTCGCCACTGTTATACATACATTCAAATATAGACTGCCGAATTCATTACCCTTCCTTTTGGCTCCGCCGAAGTCGGGTAAAAAGAATATCTTACAAATAACATTGTTATTCGTTGTTATAGCGGCAACAGGAATACGTCATCTGTGAAAATTTCAACTGTCCAGCTATCGCGGTTAAGCGGATACAGCCTAGTGAGTGGTGACATACAGACGGACCGACAGTGAAGTCTCAATAATAGGGTACGGCGCCCTAAAAATCAATATTTCTATAGGTGCAGCGATTTGTACTAAAGAATTTCGCTAGTCTCGTGATAACGCTCCATACAAAAGTCTGACGTCACGCCTTCCTGCAGTCGTATGTTATACAATATCGCAATATTGTATAACATAAAAATGAAAGGTCGCAAGAACATAATACATATTATTATATCTCCGAAATTGCTTTTAAGTTTATAACTATTACTTAGTCTGGCCATAAATACTGTTACAATTAAAAAGAAACAAAATATTACATTTGAATTTGGAATCTGTCATTTTTATATCATTGTTCATTGTGTTTTCTCATTTTGGCGCCAATATATTGTACAATATTTAGCGAAATAATATAAAATGTAGTGGGGTGATAAAGAGAACAGAATCGCTGTGATTGCATTACACAAGTAGGTATGGAGCTAAATGCAATTTTTAAAACTCTTCATACGCTTGGTATTAGCAAAATGTTTGTGTACCGGGCTATTAATAGGTACAATGAGACCTCCTCTGTTTGTGACAGAAAAGATCTGGCAGTCCACGTAGTGTTCGTACGAAAAAGGTGGTCAAAGCAGTAAGGGAAAGAATTCGAAGAAATCCTGTCCGAAAGCAAAAGATTTTATCTCGGGAGATGAAGATAGCATCTAGAACCATGACTCGTATTTTAAAAGTTGACTTAGGACTTGCAGCCTATAAGATACGTACTGTTCATTTCTTAACTGATAATTTAAAAATGAATAGGGTGGTAAAATCGAAACAACTACTAAAGAGGTACGCAAAGGACCTCCCACTCTCCGTCCCACAGAAAAAATTTGCTTACGGATGAGAATTTTTTTACAATTGAGCAACATTTTAACAAACAAAATGACCGTATTTATGCTCAAAGCTCTAAGGAAGCTTCCCAATTAGTCGACAGAGTGCAACGTGAGCACTATCCGACTTCAGTGATGGTTTGGTGGGGTATTAGCTATGAAGGAGTGAATGAGCCATACTTTTGTGAAAAAGGTATCAAAACATCGGCACAAATATATCAAGATACCATTCTTGAGAAGCTGGTGAAGCCCCTTAACAACACCATAACCAAGGATGGTCCTTCCAGCAAGACGGCGCCGGGTCATAAAGCTCCGTCTACGCAGTGTTGGTTGGAAACGAACGTTTCGGACTTCATCAGAGCTGATGATTTATGGTCAGTTTTAGAGAGTACGGATTGCTCTAAACGCTATGATAATTTGGAGTCCTTAAAACAATCCGTATGATTGGCAGTGAAGAATTTTCTCATGGAATGAGTGGGTGCTTCTATTGATAACTGGCCTCAACGTATAAAGGACTGCATTGCAGCCAACGCAGACCACTTCGAATAAGCTTTTTATATTTTAAATTGTTTTTAAAGTGAAATTTTTATTACATCGTTTTAAACTTTTTCGTCTGTGTGTTGCATGTCGCGTGACGGTCGGCCGCGGAGTAGGGATAAAGTGAAAGGCGCTCGTCAGAGCAGCCGAGGCCAATATGGCGGCGCCTATAGTTCGCATCAGCTGACCGTGTAGTGTATAGACTAGTACTCATTTGTGCTCCACGCTATTTATTTGTTATTAAGTTTCACTTTTACCGTGGTTTCATAATACCACACAATCCTTTTCTTGATTGGTTTACAACCCAAAAATACTTCACATTAGTAAGGCCCTCATAAACATCTTATGCAGATAGGTTCGCTTTACCTATAGCGTTATCTAGCGGCAAATCAGCGCCATCTAGTATGCCATATGAGAACCAAAGTTCCTTAAGAAAATTAACTTAAAATCTAACGCATAAACAGTCTGTATATTGATAAAGACCGCATTTAACTCGTTATGTTGTTCACGCGAAGACACAAGAAGCGCATTTTATTGTTATTAAGTTTCACTTTTACCGTGGTTTCATAAAACCACACAATCCTTTTATATTTATGTACTAAACTAACCTTACGCTAAGAACTCCCGGAGCGGTTTTATCCCGCGCCCGTCACACACTGTAAAAGTAATGAATGTTATTTGCAATAGATTTTTTTTGTTTCATTATTTATGGCAAGATTAGGTATAATGATATTTTTGTTATTTCCCTAATAACAAACTACTGATTTTTTTACATTTATCAAGTAAAAATAACTCAAAATTTCAGAATATATAAACTAAATTGCATATTTTACGTGTAGACAACTACTCTAATGCGTTGTTATGATAAAAAAAAATAACCAACTTTCGAATAAAAACCGTAGGAATGCAAAGGCTTTTTTAATTTCCGTCCCGTATTTTCGAGCTCAAACTGAGTTACGCTGCGGGAAAAACGAGGAAAACCTGTCTTGTGCCTTTATTGGGTATTCTACCTGCCAAAACCTAGCAAATAGGTCACAATTTTAACGAATGTACAGCTTAGAACCGTCATGGTACATGTGTCTTTTTTACCAGACTACGACGAATGGTAATGATTTTGCCAGTCTATGTATGTATATTCGTTCCGCCGTAGCGCCTAAACTACAGGTCCGATTTTAATAAATGAGGTTTCAATAGATTCGTAATAATATCCCGCGAAAACTACAGGTCCAATAGGTCCAATAGGTCCGCGTAAATACAGGCTATATATAATTTACGTAGTCGGGGGTCGCCTTATTCAAATTGTAGTTATTAAAGAAATACCTGTGTATACTTCTCGTTGCCCTGACACGTGAACCTTTTTAAAACACATGCATACATAATATGTAGTATGTTGCGTTAATCTATTGTTTCATATTATGTGTATGTGAAACTGGGAACACTTAATCCCCCTTTTGTTTTTAACCCTTATTTCCTACATATAGGCAACAGGCCTCTGTCACGCCGCTAGCTAAATCATTATTATAAGAATGTGCCGTGCCGCTTATAATACATATAATCAGTATGAAAGTTCTTTACTAGTCCCATTTTACTTCCTGACCTTCACACTGATTCTTAATACTTGTTTTCCTTCTCTGAACTACTAATGAATTAAGAGCCCTACTACAAATCGGCACTCTGCAACATTATGTATTTGAAGCGTTCCCGACATTTCGCATTTTGTAGTAATTTTGCAGTTGTAATTATCGTTTTTATTGAAATAAGATAAAAAATTCATGCTTTAAAATTATAAAATCTTTATTCCTTATGAAGTAACAATTGTTCTGGTATAAATTTTGCTTAATAATATTATAGTAGATAGGAGTAATTCATAGTTAACTTAAAGCTATTTTCGAAGTTCTTTTGGCTTAGAATAAGATTTTTTCTACATTAAATCAAAGATATTTCAAAATTCTAATGCCGCTACGAGCTATACGACTATATAGGAGATAACATTCTCATTTTATTATTTCATTTGCTTAGAACAGTAATTCAATCCAGGAGCTCAAAAAAGTGCCTCCGCGCATTTTATGAAAATATTTCTCTGCAATTTTGGGTTTAATTAAAAAGTTAAGCAAAATTCACAAAAAGCAAGAGGCCGCTACGAACTAGGCCAATATTCAATATGTCAAAATTGTTAGTGTATCTTTGTTTCTGATATCAAGAACGCCATAATTGGCCATTTTACGCAAAAATCACAGTCGAGATGTAAATATGCCTCTTAATGTTTGTCACTGTTTTTAGCATACATTCTGGATATCGTTTAGAATTGTTTCTTAATCACTTTCGTTTCAGAGAAATTAATAGACTGTGTTATTTTATATTCTTATTATTATATATAGTTATTTTAACAGTCTTTATCGAAATATATATTATAGTTAGGTCTTGGGGTCAAGCCCACTAGTTCGTCATAATGACGTCATTTATTACGATACTTTTTTATTTAATAGGAGCTATAAATACCATAATAGTTCCAACCACAAAAATAATAGTAGACCTTTGAGCAAATAGAGAACTTAATTTAAGTTTCAGTAAGTATGTATTACTTATTATAAATAGTTGTTATTTAATATTATAATTATATAAATAACTAAGAAAATTGTATATTTTAAAGTGTGGCACCAAATCATAATGATAAGTGAAATTTTTATTATTATTTTATTTAATTTAGTCTTCAATAATTCAACAAGATGATATAGATTATTACCCAGTTACTACATTGAACAGTAAATAGCTACGAATCTACGCACATATTTTGTAAATTTTATCATAAACGTGAGGGATATTTGTATAATTATATATTTTTTCGTGATAACAGTGTCAATAGAACACAGAAAGAGAAACGCTCAGTCGTGCTGCGCGGACGCAGGTTACGAACGTGTTTTAAATTTAGAACATCAAAATGGCGTCGCGCGCTGTCACCCGGTGTTTATTCACTGTTTCATCCAGAAATTACAGTTCTAAAACAGACAAAAATGTAGCCTTTCTGGGCCTCGGGAACATGGGAGGTTTCATGGCAGCGAATCTAGTCAAAAAGGTAACTTTTAAATTCGTATTTTTACTTATCATTCCATTTGGAATTAATTTTATTCGCGACCTTGTACCATTGGATATTTCGATGATTCTAATCTTCTTACATTTAAAAATCTCTCTAAAACTCGAGAACGTCTGGACCGATTTGGCTAATTTTGATCTTGAAATAATTGTGAAAGTCCAGGAAAGTTTTAAACGGTGAGAGATATTGGAAAAATTGAAAGGAATATGCCAAAAACGAACCTATAATTTTACCATAATAACTATTTCTACCTGTGTGTTGATGTTCGTTCTCTCGTAGGTAGCGTGAATTAGTTATTTATTCCATCATAGTTAAGACAGAACAACGTGTGTCGGGACTAGCAGTATGAAATAAAAATTATTGTTAACAATCTTTATGACAAACACTTTTGTGTTTGTTAGGTAGATTACGGTATCATATTTTTATCATGTAACAATGATAACATTTGTTTATTTTGAAGTATTGAATGCTCGCATAAATCAACATTAAATATTTGACTTGTTCTTTTATGACACCTCATTTAATTTTATCAAAATACAAATGTTTTAATTGGAACTAGGTATGTATCATAAAAACCCACTTGCTCGGATCTATGTTAAAGTTAACCCTAGGTTAAATAGCATGTTATCTCTCTCGTTCTTCGTATTTATGAAAGAGGAGGCATGATATTTTAACCCAGGGTTAACTTTAACCCAAATCTGCGCAAACCTTATAATGTTGAGTAACGTGGTAGTAGTAATAGTAAGTAGTAGCCCGTAAGGTACTACTAACGGGTTACTACTAACTAATAATACCACGTAAGTCGACTGTTGAGAAGGTATTTTGTATGGTAATTAATACACGTCGCCGAAAACAAGTTGAAATTGTAAACACGTTGACCTTTGCAGTGGAGGTGTGTCCACTCAACCAAGTTCAAGTTTAGAAGCATAGATTACATTTTTTTATATAATACATTGATTAATTTATTTAACACTAGCTGAACCGGCGAGCGGAGGCGTCGCGGCGTACCGCCATATCTTTTCGGAGTTTTTAAATAATTGCTTGACAATAATGAACACATAAAAGAAAGATTTATCCAATTAGGTTCAGTCGTTTGGAAGTTATGCGAATACAGACATTGTGGTAATTCATTTTTATTTGTATGGATTAAGGCGTAAAGTGAACATTTCAACTACTTTCCCATTTATAATATTACGATACGGGCATATTATATCCGACTTATATGCGAGTTTATAATAATTATTATGATCACTTTATCTCTTATTTAGACGAAAATGGATTACAATTCCAATGTCTCGTTCTAACTCGAGAACGGCTGGACCGATTTGGCTATTTTTGGCCTTGAAATAATTGTAGAAGTTCAAGGAAGTTTTAATTGAACGTTTAAACCAATGAACAAACTGAAATATCCCATACTAGCTGTTCATTGTGTTCTTTTTGTCACTTGACTGTCTCAGATACTCAAATGTATAAAGGTATTAGGTGCGTTCACTGCTCAGTTTATATGTTTGGTCTATATCAAATAACTACATTTTTATAGAAACATATGTAACCCGACTACGTTAATTATATAGCCTATGTTACCCGGGCTATTGTAATGAATCGATTACCCCTTATTTATTAAAATCGGACGAGTAGTTTAGGCGCTACGGTGGAACATACATACGTATTACATACATACATAGACTGCCACTGAAAATTGCCGGCCCCAGTAGATTGGTTGGTGTAGATTAAGTAGATGTAGGTTTATTTGTAACTTGTAGGTGTAGGTTCTAGGTGTAGTTATTTATTTATTTCAGTGCATAGTTAAGACAGAACAACATATGTGGTGACAGATAGCTTATAATTATTGTAGAGTTGTGGGATATTTCAAACTTGGCTCTACCATTCGTACCATTAATGGATCTCAACAAGGCTTTACATAAAATCTGTAGGTCCAATCTGCGAATGAAATCTGTGGCGAACGAATTAGCGCCACGATCCTGAATCGCGCTATCTAAGTTTTCTAAGATCGGCGGTATATATGCAACATCCGAAATACATATGGGTTTCGGCCTGACCGGCCATACCACCTCGCTCGGTCGGAGATCTCCCTTTGGGGCTTGCCACCATATTCCCACAAATCTTATAATAATACAGTTTCGATGCGGTCCCGATATGTTAACACAGCAAAATGGTATTCTCGTAAACGTCAAACCAACGTTTAACGCGTTTCGATTGGGCCCAGCTCCAACGATCGGTTTATGATATCGAGACGAATAATTTTCAATTCGTTGAAGGTAATTTGAAAGTCTAAGTGACTTGGGGTTCTGATATTTTTACAGTTCGAGCTACAGTCCGTTCAGACTTATTTCACCTCTAACAGGACTTTTATGCAGACGACATAAGGATCACTGTCATATATACTCAAAGGTAAAATAACTCTGAATGGACATGATGATAGACGGTCTCTTGACCGTGAAATCACGTGTAAATTTTAAAGGTTTTTTCAAATTTTTATTTGAAGACATAATATATTAAAAAATAATTTCAAAATTTCAAAAAAATAAAATACCAATTCAATTTATGTTACGTTTGTTGCGGCGGAAGCCTTTTACCTCACACAGCTGACTGAATTGTTATTAATTAGGCAAATACTTTGCTTTCGGTTTAAAGTCAGCTGTTTCTGTGAGTTTAATGACTTTAGCGCCTTAGAGAGCGCAATGAAATTTTATACAGTACTTATAATATTATATTATATTCGAAATTTTTTAATTATTTTCTGCCTAAATGTCTTTTAAGCAGTGGATCATATGCCAAAAATATCCGTAATTGGTTTTACCAAACCTTATATTATAAGCGACTAGCTTTTTCCCGCGGCTTCGTCCGCGTAAATATAATATCCCACGGGAACACTGTACTTTTTCGGGATAAGTGGCCTATGTTTTAATCCAGAGCCTAAACTACTACGATATCAAACGCCATCGAAATCCTTTCAGTAGTTTCTACGTGAAAGAGTAACAAACATCCATCCATCCATACATTTCACATTTATAATAGTAATATTTCTGTTGTAATAGTAAGGAAAATAACTGAATTGTGACGAACGAACGAAAGAACTAAGGATGGCCCTTGACGTACATTTGACAGAAAAAATCTTCGTGCAAGAAAAAGTTACGCCATCTTGATTTCAGAAGATTTTGCCAAAGCGGACTGATTAAACTGCGGAAAGCAAATGTCAAAATGACAAATGTCAAACCTCGACTGCCCCAGACAACCTCAAAAGTAGTAGCCTGTAGTTTATGAGTGAACATTTTTTGCATCGACATGCCTCGTCTATATTATAGGTATATGGTTAGCTTCGCTGTTAATAATAAAAATAATATTACGCTCTACTCTCACATTGATTAAAGAAGGAAAAATGTTGATTCATCATAATTGGACCGAAGTTCCTTATGGCGCGTTGCGAAAGGGGGCTAGACTGAAAAAATAGGCACGACACTTTTTGCCACTCGAAATCACAATGTAATAACGACTCTTAAGAATGATACAAAAACGACCTTATCACCTTGACAATAATGTAGAATTTAGCAATTACACATTGTGACTGTTATCGGCATTCCTTCGACGTGCTTTCGGCCATCTTTAACTACTTAGTTCAACTATTTGTTTTGTATAATATAATATATTATATCTATACAGATAAACAAAATTGAAGTGTCTGTTTGCTAGCTGATCTAGCATATATATATATATATATATATATATATATATATATATATATATATATATATATATATATATATATATATATATATATATACCTATATCTCTTTATATAGGCTTAAATTCTTCATTATCAACTATATATTTATATATTTTTATTATAAATTTCATGGCCATTTTTATCTTACCGGCGACGGTGGCGGTGGACACGTTTGAGCGTGTTAGGCTGGGACTATATGCAACGGAATCCGGAAGGCCGGGGAAAATTTCGAGCACTGAAAATAGAACTCTGCACTAATACAATAGAGTTGAAAATCGATGTTTCGAGTGTCGAGTCAAATGTCAATGTCAGATTCCGGTGCATATAGGTCTCAGCCTTATGTATAACTCGGCCCGTCACAATCTCGGGCCGAGTTCTAGCGGCGCTACGCCGAACTAGCGACATTTCGGCGGACGGGATGACGGCGCTCGGGTGACGGGCGTGCGGGACATACGGTCATAGTAAATGTATGTGTCGCTAATGGCCCGTTTCAATAACCTATCTTCCAATAACTATTTGTTAGAAACGTCAAACTTGTATCGCAAAAAACCCGCCAAATTATTGAATGGCGGCGTTTTTAACGAATTGTTATAGATAGATAGGTTATTGAAACAGGCCGTTAGTCGGCGGCGTCATCGCTTTCTCGTTGAGGAACAGCCTTAGTCCTAACTCCTGACCCTAGCGAACCTTTATCGAAGCTAAGCCGGTCAATGGCAATTGGATACAGATAACTCAATTACAACAAACAAACACGTTTGCTTTGACAATGTTATGTTTGATTACGCGGGGGCTACACTAACGAGAAACTATCTTTGCCTTTAATGAGTGATGTGGAAGTCGAATGCTTGTAACCTCGACGAATCAGAGACAGGTACTAAAGATTTCAGTCGTTGTCGTTGAAATCATACTAGATCCTACTACTATTATAAATGTGAAAGTTTTTGAGGATGGACGGATGGATGTTTGTTACTCTTTCACGCAAAACTACAGAACGGATTTCAATGAAATTAGGTATGGTAGTAGCTTAGGCTCTCGACATAAATATAGTTTAGGCCAGTGGGATACTATATTTACGCGGGCGGAGCAGCGAGCTAGTATATTATAAACTGCAAAGTGATGCAACCCATAGGGAAGCAAATTATGCAGCTTATTAAATTTAATAAGACGTTTTTTCAGTCGGTTGATAAAGTATTCTAGATATAAGAATCCCAAGGGGGTTGCGGATTTTAAGGACCAGGACGCAAGTACGCAAGTGCGCAACACTTGTAACTCCTCTGGTGTTGCGTTGATTGTGTTGATATATATATATATATATATATATATATATATATATATATATATATATATATATATATATATATATATATATATATATATATATATATATATATATATATATATATATATATATATATATATATATATATATATATATACCTATATCTCTTTATATAGGCTTAAATTCTTCATTATCAACTATATATTTATATTATAACTTCGTTCCCTCCGGGTGTCCCTTGACACCTCTCAAGTTTTTTTTAAGAAGGTTAGATGGTTAGATGTCAAGTCAAGAGCTATATTTATTTCTCCAGGTCAAAGGGTCCTAGTCCCTCCAGATCAAACATACTATTTATATGACATACGACACCCGTTTTACCCGTGGACTATCTTGCCCCATCTGACAATAATATAACGCTGGGACTATATGACTCGGAATCCGGAAGACCGGGGAAAATTCAGGGCGCTGTAAATAAAACTCTGCGCTAATACAATAGAGCTGAAAATCGAACACACAAGTGTCGAGTCACATGTCAATGTCATATCAGACTTAGTACTCTGAAATTCCGGATCATTAGGCCCAACCTTTCTAAGTCACTACACGTACTCAGAAAGAAAATGTCGGCGAGATTGTTACACAACAGCATGTTGATACATAATTGCACATAACATGGCTACTAATTACATCATATTCGTTATCAGAACACATAATTTTACGTGACTCCTTGTTATCGTGTTTGTTTTGCGTCAACATTTTCATTTTTTTATATGAAATGGACCGGGAAACGAGCAGACGGATCTCCTGATGGTAAGCGATAGCCGCCACCCATGAACACTCGCAACACCAGAGGAGTTACAAGTGTTGCGCACTTGCGTACTTGCGTCCTGGTCCTTAAAATCCGCAACCCCCTTGGGATTCTTATATCTAGAATACTTTATCAACCGACTGAAAAAACGTCTTATTAAATTTAATAAGCTGCATAATTTGCTTCCCTATGGGTTGCATCACTTTGCAGTTTATAATATACTAGCTCGCTGCTCCGCCCGCGTAAATATAGTATCCCACTGGCCTAAACTATATTTATGTCGAGAGCCTAAGCTACTACCATACCTAATTTCATTGAAATCCGTTCTGTAGTTTTGCGTGAAAGAGTAACAAACATCCATCCGTCCATCCTCAAAAACTTTCACATTTATAATAGTAGTAGGATCTAGTATGATTTCAACGACAACGACTGAAATCTTTAGTACCTGTCTCTGATTCGTCGAGGTTACAAGCATTCGACATCCACATCACTCATTAAAGGCAAAGATAGTTTCTCGTTAGTGTAGCCCCCGCGTAATCAAACATAACATTGTCAAAGCAAACGTGTTTGTTTGTTGTAATTGAGTTATCTGTATCCAATTGCCATTGACCGGCTTAGCTTCGATAAAGGTTCGCTAGGGTCAGGAGTTAGGACTAAGGCTGTTCCTCAACGAGAAAGCGATGACGCCGCCGACTATCGGCCTGTTTCAATAACCTATCTATCTATAACAATTCGTTAAAAACGCCGCCATTCAATAATTTGGCGGGTTTTTTGTGATACAAGTTTGACGTTTCTAACAAATAGTTATTGGAAGATAGGTTATTGAAACAGGCCATTAGCGACACATACATTTACTATGACCGTATGTCCCGCACGCCCGTCACCCGAGCGCCGTCATCCCGTCCGCCGAAATGTCGCTAGTTCGGCGTAGCGCCGCTAGAACTCGGCCCGAGATTGTGACGGGCCGAGTTATACATAAGGCTGAGACCTATATGCACCGGAATCTGACATTGACATTTGACTCGACACTCGAAACATCGATTTTCAACTCTATTGTATTAGTGCAGAGTTCTATTTTCAGTGCTCGAAATTTTCCCCGGCCTTCCGGATTCCGTTGCATATAGTCCCAGCCTAACACGCTCAAACGTGTCCACCGCCACCGTCGCCGGTAAGATAAAAATGGCCATGAAATTTAAATACGCCATTTATTCATTAATACAACTTGTCGAAAGTTAATATAATGTTTGTGGGATACGGAAGCATACAAAGATAAATTTTTGCGAAGAAATGTATGACATAAATGTTTTTCTTGAGCCGAACATTGATGAGATGGACCAGAAAATTAAAGACGTAATCAGTAAGCACATATTAATGTAACACACACAGTAAGAACAAACTGGCTGAACCACCAGATCGTCGCTGTGGACAAACGATCGCTGTCGCGTCAACCTAATCTCGGCCTGAAATAATCTCATTCTCGAACTCCGAAATTCCGAAATCGATAACAGTAACATAACAAAAGTGCTGGCTGATCAAAATTTGTTGTTTCTACATCAAAATACACAAAAATATATTAACCTTGATACAAACGCGTGCTGCCGCTTGGGAACTCTAAATACACTGACTGCAAACGAGCAAGACGCGACTGCTAAGGTGTAGCAAGTTGGCAATAGATAGTGTTTAGAGTTTCAAAGTAATAAGCCCGGTCCATTTTACCCACAGGGACCGCTTTGTCTTCCCTACAAGGTATATTTATGAAATCTTGCCTTTATAATATACAGAAGCGGAGCCGCCAGAAAAAGCTACTTTTCATATAAAGTTTATATGAAAAGTAGCTTTTTCTCTCGGCTCGACCCGCGTAAATATAGTATCTCATGGGACTACTTATTCGGGATAAAAAGAATCCTATGTTTTAATCCAGAGCCTAACTACTACCTTACTAAATTTCATCGAAATCCGTTCAGAGTTTTTGGGTGAAAGAGTAACAAACATCCATCCATCCATACATTCATCCATATATCCATCCTCACTAACTTTCTATTATTTATTATATTTTATATATTAATATATAATTGTATGAAAATACCTATTCAATGATACCCCACATTTTGGGGTAGTACTACAGATTACTAAATAGTTACTACGTAACAGATACTTAATCCCATATTCCCATTAGTTACTATGTAACAGATACATCACTCCCATATTCCCATTAGTTACTACGTAACAGATACATCACTCCCATATTCCCATTGGTTACTACGTAACAGATACATCACTCCCATATTCCCATTAGTTACTACGTAACAGACACATCACTCCCATATTCCCATTAGTTACTACGTAACAGATACATACTCCCATATTCCCATTAGTTACTACGTAACAGATACATCACTCCCATATTCCCATTAGTTACTACGTAACAGATACATCACTCCCATATTCCCATTAGTTACTACGTAACAGATACATCACTCCCATATTCCCATTGGTTACTACGTAACAGATACATCACTCCCATATTCCCATTAGTTACTACGTAACAGACACATCACTCCCATATTCCCATTAGTTACTACGTAACAGATACATACTCCCATATTCCCATTAGTTACTACGTAACAGATACATCACTCCCATATTCCCATTAGTTACTACGTAACAGATACATCACTCCCATATTCCCATTAGTTACTACGTAGCAGATACATCACTCCCATTTTTGGGTCCAAACTTATTTATAATATTTATAAATGATTTGCCAAAAATTTTAAAACATGAGGGCATCATGTTCGCTGACGATACAGGATTGTATCGTCAGCGAACGTATGTGAATAAAATCCTGCAAACAATATTTAAATGACGAGATTGAAAATGAAATTAAAAATGTGACGAAATTTTTGTATTGTAATAATTTACAGGTCAATCTAGAAAAAACTAAAATAATAAAATTTTATAAATCTACTAATAATAATGACAAACATTTAGAAATAAAAGTAAGCCCTATTAAATGCGTACCTTCTACTAAATTTCTAGGATTTATTTTTGATATTAACTTAAATTGGAAAGATCACGTAGATAATGTTTGTAATAAACTTAATAGGTTTGTATTTGCTCTAAGGAGGATAAAAAATATTGTTTCACTAGATGCCGCTGTAACAGCCTATCATGGATACGTTTCATCAACATTAAGATATGGTCTAGTATTGTGGGGAAATTCAGTAGATTTAAACAAAGCATTCTTAATACAAAAAAAATGTATCAGAGCTATGGCAGGAGCTGATAGACTAGCACATTGTAGACCTCTTTTTAGAAAGTTTAAAATACTTCCTCTTGCTAGTCTATATATATTAGAATCTTGCCTATTTATAAAAAAAATATACTGCGTTATTTGAAGATCAGAATGATAAACAAAATGCCAGATGTAAAAGAAACAGTAGTAAAAATATTACTATTCCAACACAGCGGTTAACAATTCATAGCAAGAACGCATATTGCATGACTATTAAAATATACAATAATATACCCAATAGAACTAAAAATAATAATATTACATGCAATAAATTTAAAAACGAACTATTCACCTGGTTATTAGATAAAAGCTACTACACAACACAAGAGTTCTTTAATGATGTTATAGTTACCAAAAAATTCAAAAATATGTTTTAAATATTTATTTTATTCTGTTTTACATTCTTTTATTTTATTTTCTATATCTACATTAATATTACAAATAAAATGACATAAATAATAATAATTGATTTGACATTGCTATAATAATTATTACTTAATTAATATAAGTTAATAAATATGATGATTTTGACATAATATTATAAATATTATTTTGATTTTATGGTGATTAAGACAGATTTTAACTTTTGACTTATGAAAGGTTTTGGTGATATGATATTATTATTACAATTATTGTTTAAAAGTTTTTAATTTGCGTGATCTTTATTTATATTGTAAATATTTCCACGCCCTAGAGGCAGAAATTGTGACCTATATTGTATGAAAATAAAATAATTCAATTCAATTCATACAAAAGCGAAAATACCTACTCTATTTTAGCCTAGAAAATATTAATATCTGCTTCTTGCAGGGATAAAAAATGTACCAAAAGTACGCGCACAAAAAGTCGAAATTGTTTTGCTGGCCGTGCGACTCACGTTTATTTGTCAATCAAATATGTAATAAAATGATTGATACATTTTTTTACCTTCATTGAATTCTCGATTATTAAATTTTATGGTTGAAAATATCCTAAATCGTGTAAATAATTTTAATAGCTATATATAAATAAGGAAAAAAGAGGAGGAATATCAATAAATTTTAAAATAAGCAGTGCAATTGTAAAATTGGCAATTTACTTATTTAAGAACTATTTTTTTCTGGCTGGAAGCTACTATTTCCTACAAAAAAAAACCACTTAGAACTAAATGCCTACTAAAGAGGTCAAAAGCTTCTAAATTTAGTTGTAAACTACTACTCTGCAGCCACACTGCACAAGATTCGACGCGTAAGCGCAGGAAATGCGGGAGTGCTCTGGCGGGTGTACAGCCTTTTGTCGATTGTTTCGGGCGTCCCCCACATATTTTTGCGTGCACGTTCCTCGGGCGCGTGAGTCGCGTGTTGCCGGCGTGTGGTGTGTGTGCAGCGCGCACTCGGCGTTGGAGTTTACCCCCCTACAGGCAAGTCAGTCACAATTTGCACATTGCCGTGTTAGCTCACGTCGTGTTGCTGTTTTGCAATTACTAACAAAATTGATTCTGACGAGGAAACACTACTGTTAGCTTTGCTACTGAAAAGAAATAGACACAATAAAAAAACGTTAACGTCTTTGGCAAGATACATTATGGTCTTCTTGTTTACAAGAGAGTGATTACTATATTTTGTATTGCAGACATATAAAGAATAGTGAAAAGAATTTTTCTGATCATTTACGAATGCCGAGGGCAACATTCAATGAACTTTTAGACGTAATTAAAAATTATATTCAGTGCCAAAATTCAAAGTATAGACTTTGTGTGACACCTGAAGAAAAGCAGGTTATGAGAATGAAGAATGAAACAAATAGACAAAATGTATCAAAACGCACTATAATCAATAATTAACATACTTTTTCATCATGGTTAGTACTGGTATTATATGAAAGTCTTGATTCATGTAGGTCGCAAAATTTACTGTCATAAATTGACTCTTGTGTTGAATCACTGAGATGCGAAGGCGTAGGCGATGTAGTGTTCAAATTTTGCGATGTTGCTAGTGCATGTAATGTATGGGATGAATTAGAAGAAGTCTCCATAGACGTAAAATAAGCAGGACTACCATTATTACTATTTGGGCCTGAATATTTGGATATCTACACGTACTTTTTTATAACGCTCATTACTTCCATTTTAGCGTCCATTTTGAAATCTGGGTTTATAGCACTAAAATCATCCAATAATGACATAAAGAAATTGTAATCTGGATTAATTTTCTCCTTTTTGTTCTCCAGTCTTGTAATTAACATTTTGATTAGTTTCTCAGAATTGTCGTCTTCGACACTTTCTTTTCTAGAATACGGACAAGAATCCTGGCTTTCTTTTTGTAATTTTCCCTTCGGTCGATTATTTGACAATGGGTTGAGAAAAGACAAATAAGGCGCATAAATGTAACCTCTGCTCGTGGTTGCTTCCGATCCACTTTTTGATATTTTACTTGTATGTCTTGTGTAGCAATCTCTAATGCCTTTCCATTTTTTTTGTAATTTCGCAGCTGAAACAAAAATTATTAATTAAATATATGTTTATTACGCTACTAGTACTTAATTCAAAGATTTGCAATTTTCGTTCAGAAGAGGATTTTGAGCAATAGAAAAGATAGTGAAAACGCCTTGACTCAAGCTATTATTAAAAACTTATTTCATGTTTGCATGCCACCCAGAAAAGCATTAGAATGGAAAGCAAATGCAAATAACTTTAATTTGAGAGCAAATTTTCCTAACTGCATAGGTGCCATCGACGGCAAACATATTAGAATGATAAGACCATGCGATAGCGGTTCCCTTTACTACAATTATTATAAAAAATATTTTTCAATAAACTTGTTGGCAGTATATAATTCAAATATGTTGGTTCTTATGGAAAAAGTTCTGACTCAACGATTTTCCTTAATAGCAATTTTCACAATGAAATACAAGTTACGTTAAGGGAAGAGGCGTTATATTCTTATATACTTTTAGGCGACGAAGCTTTTCCTTTATCAAGTTATGTACAACGACCTTACGCTGGCATTATTTGATACACAAACATAGGAATATAAGTGCAGACTAAATCGTGCAAGAAGATATATAGAATGCACTTTTGGAATTACGACAGGAAAATGGAGGATTTTGCACAGACCGTTAAATGTTGGACTTGAATTTAGTGAACAAATTATTAAAACTTGTGGCATATTGCACAACTTTGTAAGATGTAGGAAAATTTGTGGACCGGAAATTAACATACCAACAATGTCTGGACTGGCCGTCACAACATTGACTGTGAAGGAATTTAATTTTCAAGAGGTATGACTGCAAGAAATAAGTTTGCAGATTACTTATAAGTAGTCAATAAATATAAGTAATAAGTCAAGATAAGAAAATTTAAAACTTACCCTCTTCATTTTTTTGCTTTGTTGTTTTCGTTTCAAAATCATTTATAAATAAAGTACTTATTTCTTCCCACGCCTTTTTTTTGCAATACGATCACTATACTCCCGTGTAGTTATGTTCCATATCGCAGGACGTTTCTGTATTTGTAGGATAAAGTTATCGATATTAATTTCGCTCTGAGACTCCATTTTTGACGCGTGTCAACGCAACACTGTCCGCCCTGTGACTGACGACCGACACAGTAGCGGGCGGCGGGACTAGTGGGCGAAGGGCTAAAAAGTTTTTACGCACGCACGCACGCGGCGCTCGCGTCGTGTTTTTAGTAAAAACACGACGCGAGCGCCGCGTGCGGGCCGCGTGCGCTCTCCACACATGCCCGTGCGCTCTCCACACACGCCGCGTGCGCTCTCCACACACGCCGCGTGCGCTCTCCACACACGCCGCGTGCGCTCTCCACACACGCCCGTGCGCTCTCTACTCACGCCGCAGAGAGCAAAACGCGACGCTCACGCAGCGCGCTCGCAGCACTCGCGGCAATCACTCGTCCGAGGAACGCGCACGCCTAATATGGGAGCAGTCTAAGAGACACGCCGAGCGGTGGGCAAATAACGCGTGTCCTTGAGCGAGTGACAAACGCCTGGTGGAAGGCTACTTTAAATTTAAATATCTTGGAAACTTATTGTAGTACCGAAACATTTATTTCACGAGTATCTTTTATTTTCCACAAAAAATGCAGAAAACTTACATTTAAAATTAGTAAATTTTATCCATTATATTTTTTTCTTTTACTTTGATTATTAATAGTTAATACTGTTGACCTCTTGTACAAAAAAATATAAACTACAGAGGAACCGAAGTTTTGCAAAGTGAATAATGGAAATGATTTTTACTACGAAAAATATTTACGGCTTTAATGACAAGGAAAATTCTAGAACCGTAGAATTTGCATTTTGCGCATAATTAGTTTTAACTATAAAAGAATAACTTGTTTTATAATCTGAAGTAATAACTAAGATTAACACTGAGAGTAAAAAAGGAAATCTAACAATAGAACGAATTTAACTTAAATGACGGCTGAATACTGGAACGATAGTTTAATTAAGTGACGCTCAAGTCACATGCTGTCCTTGTCCTTTCGGCTAGCAGAGACAGCGACAGAGAGAGAAGAGACTACTGAGAATAGAAGGGCTCTTAATTTTGGTTAGCTTTTCAGTATTCGGCCAAGAGACGCTGAAACAAAGACTCACGCATAGTAAAAATAATGCAAAAAAAAAGTAGATGGGTTAATTCACACCGAAACAAAACGATACGCGACATGGCGCTGAATTTTAAAAAAAATATTTATTCAAAATGAACTTTATTAATTACTGAAGAAGATACA
Organism: Phengaris arion; assembly: GCA_963565745.1. Lineage (NCBI taxonomy): Eukaryota > Metazoa > Arthropoda > Insecta > Lepidoptera > Lycaenidae > Phengaris > Phengaris arion. The sequence continues at coordinate 3,726,781 of OY751443.1, forward strand.
CGTTTCGCATGTTTAAGATAACTATTCAAAATTTGCGTAATGTTGATGCGTAAAGTTCAATTTTGAATAGCTATCTTAAAAATGCAGCGTCTGCAAATGCAGTGTGAACTGACCCTAACTTCGATATAATTTTTATTTTTGACGTGATAACGTCTTAAAATTCGATGGAGCCGGCTGCACGCACGAAAAAACATGACTCATGCGTTACCTGTTACCCGTTATCGTTACCAAGTACAGTTACCAAGTACCAGAGTTAGCTCGCATTGCCTTTACCTCATTATTATTATTATTGTTTTGTTGTTGTTGTTGTTGTTGTTGTTGTTGTTGTTGTTGTTGTTGACGTTGTCTCGTTCAACTATCGTCAGTAAACCGACTTTACAGACAACCGGTATGTTTTTTGTTTATATAATTAATTTGTTTTTTCTTTCAGGGCTTCAACGTCCGCGGCTATGACCCATCAAAGGAAGCCCTAACCGCTGCTGCCAAAGACGGCGTCACCTCAGCCAGCTCCATCGCGGCTGCCGTGGATGGCGTCGACGTGGTCGTGTCCATATTACCAAGCAATAAGGTCGTTTTAGACGCGTATTTGGGAAAAGACGGTGTGGTCGCACATGTAAGTAGAACCAGAAGCTATAGAACAGGGGCACGGTGAATCTCCAAGAAGATTAACTTCCATTTAGAATAATGACCGCAGGCTTTCAGCTTGATTCAGCATTACGCGAAATGCTCTGGTAGTTTTTTAATAGGGCACAAATTATGAAATAGTTTGAATAGGGCAATAAAAAATGGTTGCCAGATGATAAAATTCCGTGTAGAGCTAAAAAAACCAGCCGTCATTATCCTCACGGAAGTCAGGTTTGAGATTCACCAGCAAAAAGCGATGGTTTGCCAATAATTAAAGAAGAAGAAGAGATTTACCAGGCACTCTCTACTAATAGTGAATGTCACTAACAGATAGCTGATGTTATCTTATACTTTAAACGAGACAATCTAGTATATATATAATCGGTTTTTAAAAAACGGCTGCAAGTATTACCATGAAATTTAGTATGCAGGAAGTTTTGGGGGAGAATCTTATACTTTAAACGAGACAATCTTGTATCTATATAATATTATATAATTGGTTTCTCGAAAACGGCTGCAAATATTGCCATAAAATTTAATATGCAGGGAGTTGTGGGGTAGAAAAAAATAGGATAATGTCTAGATAGTATGTGTACAGTAGAACCACGTTGCTAATGGCCCTCGGCAATCTCAGATTTTCACACACAAATCTCGCATGGCATTTGGAAGTCGTTTTTACACTAATTTAGTGTTTACACGCATGTGAATGCGTCAGTGTGCTACGTACATCCAAGCATAGCGGACACCGAACTTGTATCGGCTATTACCTACGTTTGGTTTAACCTACTCAAGACGACTCCAAGCATCTGCAACTTTCCTTTTTATATTTATGGTTAACGTCTTTGGGGTTCCAGATAGACGTTTCGTCTGGTAATATTCCAAAAACGATAAACTCTTCGTTCGACCAGCCACTTATTTTGGAGACAGAACTAGAAGTGCGTTGGTCGCGAGATCACAGCTGCTACTAAGCGCGCGCCAAGATGTGAACGCGTCGCAAGCGCTTGTCGCAAGCGCCCTTTGATCTGTGTCCAAAAACCGACACTAGACCTGATCGGATACAAGCGTCCACAAGCTCACGCGAGCCAAGCCAAACGCCCTCTATACACGCTTGTGCTTGTGGACGCTTGCCAACCCTTGACAAGCATGGAATCGCGGCTTAAGAGTTGTCAGGTTGCACAGCGCATGTGCAGTGTATGACTGATGTCACATGAACCGTGTACCTTTTTGTGTGGAGAAAAAAAGTTCAATTTTGTAGAGCTTTCTTAAAGATGTAGCGCCGCATAGCGTCGGGTATGTGTGAACTGACCCTAAGTATTAACTTGTCACCTGTTACTAAGTAGTGGTATTTCACATTTTTCTACATGACAATAATAATATCCGATCAATGATATCTGATACCAAAATTTTATATATTATAGCTAACCTTACCTACCTTCAAACATACCCTTTTGACCTTTGATCTCTCGTAAGTAGATAAGAATCATTAAATTCTTTATAACATACCTACATCGCAATTCGCAAGTCGCTAAAGAAATTCCCTTTTCCTTGACGATCTAATCAGACTGATTGATTCTGAAATTGAAAAATGCTTCGTTAGAGCTTTATAAATGGACGCTTCAAGAGTGGAAACTTCAAAGAGTTTAAAATTGAAAAGCACGGCGGCAACATATGGGCCCACCTTTTTGCCGTAATTAATTCCTTTTATGAAACTAGGTTTTCAGAGACCCGAACGAACGTGAAAACGGAAAAAACGTTCCACAGTCGCTTAGACAGTTAAAACTATTTTATGCACAAAATTACAGGTCAAATTTTAGACTCACGCACGCAAATTCTGGAAACGGAGAACTTTTGTTAGACGCAATAACAATATTAATGAAATGTATTGAAGGTTGATATTAAAGATAGTAATATCTATAGACGCTTCCACACCATGTGAACCAGATTGAATGTATATGAATGTATCGACCACGAGCTATTTTAATTGTAGGCATAGTTATACAATGATACACTTCATACACATGTACATTCGTACACTATATATTACTGGGCTATCTTGTTTTTTTTTCTTTACAGTTTTTTCTTAGAATAAATGACAAATGATTTACAAATATCTATTACAAATAGAGTTCCACTAAGATCCTGAAAAAGGTATTTGTTCTCGAGTGTTAAATTTGAAAAGTAATGCAGCCGGTTGAAAATTATCTCATAGCGAGATGTTACCCGCGAGTTCGTACTCGCCACAGAACCATACATTTTTCCGTAATGAATAGCTGCTTAGGTATATATCTGTGCCATGGTTGTGCCATATGATTGTGCCGTGGTCATATATCTGTGCCAAATTACATCAAAATCAGGCCAGCCACATGTAGATTTGGCGTTGAAAACAACAAACAAAAGAAAAGAAAAAAATACTGAACTGTGCAAACTCGGCCAACTCCCACTTGGCCAGTTTAGTTTGAAATAAGTATTTCCAGTTCACATGAAAGCCTCAAATAGCTTTTCCGTAGAAGAAAATATCCTTGGAAACAAAACTGAAGGTATTTTTTTTTGGTTTCTATTTCCAACCTCTGCAGTTGGAAATTTTAGATCACATTTAATATTAGGTTGATGTTAAATACTTATATAAAAAATCGAAGATAGACTATGAGGTACATTTGACAGAACAAATCTTCATACAAGAAAAATTGACGACCTCTGTCGCTCAGTGGTTCAGTGCATTGGTGCTCAAGCCGGGGGTCACGGGTTCGAATCCCGTCGAAGGAACAAAAAGATTTTCTGTGTTCCTGGGTCATGGATGTGTATTAAATATGTGTATCATATAATAAAAATCTTAAATATATGTATACTATAAAAGTATTAAATATACTTCCCGTTTTCTGGTACCTGTAACACAAGTTCTTCGGATAGTTAGCACGGAGCCAGATTGACGTGGTGTGAAGCGTCCATAGATATTATTATTATAATTTACGCCATCTTGGTTTTCACCATAACTCAAATGTCAAAATGGCCCCAAAATCTCCGAAAGTGGAGCCATTTAAGTGGGGACAGTTTTCACCTCAACATTCCTCGTCTCTAACGTATAACGATGGAAGTGTACCTACGAGGAATAATTCAAATATACGTGTATACAAACACGTTTTCTCGTTTCCTCGTAATTATTCTATACTTACTTTAGTTTTAGAGATAGGATACATATTAGTTATATGATATTAGGTCATTACATATGAAATTGGCGTTTTATAAAGGAGGAACATAAAGTTTTTTTTTTTTAACATAATATATTTATTTAATCAAACCATTGATATCTATGCACTTTTGCCACCTCATAGGTAGTTCATTGATTCCTTTACTAAAAAAAAAACAATTCTGACAGGAATCAATAAAAACTTTAAAGGCGCTTTGGACTGCCCATCGGAGTTGAATTTTTTCCCTTGCAAGAAGTCATCCAAATTTCGAAAAAAATGCTAATCTGTTGGAGCAAGGTCCGGGGAGTACGGTGGATGTCTTAGACGTTCCAATTGAAGCTCCTCTAATTTGGTATCCGTCTGTTGTGCAGTGTGTGTGTAGCGTTGTCCTGAAGCAGCAGTGGCCTAGAGCGAATGACCAACCTCGGTTATTTAGCAGCTAGCTTTTCCATCATGATTTGCAGTTGCTAGCAATAGACATCTGCCGTAATCGTCTGGCCAGATTTAAGAAAGCTGTAGTGAACGACACCGGCACTAGTCCACCAAACGCTCACAAGTAACTTTTTTTGAGTCAATTTTCGCTTGTGGCAGGCTATGGCTGGTTCGCCAGGGTTCGGCCATTGCGATGAGCGTTTCCGATTATCGTACAGGGTTCACTTTTCATCACAGGTAATGATTAGATTTAAAATCCCTACATTATTGTGCCGGTTGAGTAATGTAACGCAGCAGTCGTCGCGTTTGTCGGTTTGCTGCACTCAATTCATGAGGTATCCGAACCATTTTTTTTCTTTTTCGAACCTTTCAAGCTTTTTCACCTTCCCAATTTGCTTAAAGTGAATTAAAACAGTTTTATCACTAACACCGCCTGCAGCTAACTCGGATGTGGTTTGCGATGGATCCGCTTCCACAATAGCCTTCAATTCTTCATTTTGGTCTCCGGCCGTCCACGGGGCTTGTTCTGCAGGTTGAAATTTCCAGAACGAAAACGTTGGAACCAAAAACGCACTGTGTTTTCTTTTGCGACACCGCCGCCGTACACATCGTTAATCCTTCGAGCCGTTTCTGCAGCACTGGTGCCACGGTGGAACTCGTACTCGAAAATAATACGATATTTCAAGTTTTCCATTTTGTAAACAGAGTGACGCAAAGAAAAAACCAAAAGAGGAAAAAACAAATGAATTACGGTTTTCGAAATACAAATTCATTAGTAAATAGCGGTATGAATTTGAAATTAGAATTCCTAACCGAAGAAGATATATTTGAGATCAAAGTGGCCAGTACGACAAAACGCCAATTTCATATCTAAGGACCTAATATTATATTCGAACACCTACGTTTAAATACGTAACAAGCTGCGGTATACATCTTAAACTTTAAACGAGACAATCTTGTATATTATAATATACAAGATTATAATCTTATACATTATATAAGGTTTCTCGAAAACGGCTGCAGGTATCACCATGATATATAGTATGCAGGGAGTTTTGGTGGAGAAAAATCGGTCTTATCCCTGGAAACTGCACATTTTTAAGCTACTTTATATGTTTTTTCTATCGTCGTGCAACAGTATATCAATAATTTCCACTCTATTATGTCAGTCCGATTGCCAGTTTGGTATGCGTATGTATAATTTTTGCTTTGTGCGCAAATTCGGAATGTAGTGTACATAATAACAAAATATATTTTTTACACTCCGTAACCGAAACTTTTCGAAGCTTAATACCGAAATCGGTTACGGTGACAGATAGTTGTTTATAACGGATATCCGATAGTTCCGCTTACGGTTACGGACCTCCATAACATCCCATGTTGCCAATCGAACATTAACTTGTGAATGGATTAAAATGAGATTTTCATTATTTATTTGCGGTCCGATAAAATCTGTTGCTTTATTTCGCCACTTCCATGCCAAATAAAGAGTTATTTATAACACACATAAATGTTAAATAAATTATTTACTTTCAGTCATGTTTAACCTTAGAGCATTAAACCAACCCTTTAACCCTCAAATACCATCCTTTTCCAGGCTCCAAAAGGCAGTCTTCTCATTGACTCCAGCACAGTAGATCCTAATGTACCGAAAGAGATATTCCCGGAGGCGACAAAGAGTGGCGTCGGCTTCCTAGATGCACCTGTTTCTGGAGGTAAGATCTGCCAGCATCTACTTGTGAGACTAGTGGTCTTCTAGTGGGATTAGTGGTCTATCGGCGAGACGTTAGGTTTGTCTAGTGTTTTTTTTAATCTACGGACGCTTTCACACCACGTCAATCTGGTCCCGTGCTAAGTTCTCAAAGAACTTGTGTAAAGGGGGTATAGGTACCAGACAACGGAAATATATTTAATACTTTTACACTATGCATATATTTGAGATTATTTCTATATAATACACATATTTAATACATATCCATGACCCAGGAACACAGAAACTTTTTTGTTCCCTGGCGGGGTTCGAACCCGCGACCTCCGGCATGAGCGCGCGTTGGCGCTAACCAGTGAGCCATCACAGATGTCGTCAGAGCTCGTCGATTTATTGTTTCGACTAGAAATCTCCTCCGTTCAGATCCAATTTATTAAAAACGTAAACAAAAAAACAATAGGGTCTTAAAATGCTGCCAATGTAATGTTACTTATATGCCGTAAGCAAACAATTTAAACAGCCTCCGTGGTCTAGTGGCTAGAGCTCAGTCGTGGGTTCGATACCCGCATTGGAACAACAGAAACTGTTGTTTCCAAGTTTGGTTAGGGCAATGCAGGCTGATCACCTGATTGTCTGACAAGAAAGATGATCCATGCGTCGGATGGGCATGTATTGCGCACACACTTGGGCAATATAAAATTACTCCTACGTAGCTGGCCTGGTTTCAATGTCGGCCACCGTCACCGAAATAGGTGTGGGGAGTTATTATTATTACTCATATACGGTGCAATAAATACAAATACAAAATTAATGTATTATTATGTCTTTATTTATTTCATGGTAAATAAGGGACATTTAAATTGGAAGCAGTATAGGATGCTATTGTTTTTTTGCCTACTTTTAGAGTATATAGTAAGACGTACAAACAGATAATCTCACCTATAACGACAATTATTATTAAAATACATCTCTGAAACCCGCATCAAAATGGGACTTTTGGAGATACGTGGCAACATAACAAACCGACAAACGTCATCTCATGCTAAACGCATATACCGTCTCCGTTCCATTTTATATTTTATTCCTTCCATTTTCAGGTGTAATGGGTGCGCAAAACGCGACCCTCGCCTTCATGGTTGGTGGGGAAGCCAAGGATTTCGACCGGTCCCTGCCCATGCTGAAAGCCATGGGTGCGAAGCAGTTCCATTGTGGGGCCATCGGTGCCGGTCAGGTGGCAAAGCTGAGTAACAATATGCTTATGGGCATCACCGGCATGGCGACCGCGGAGTGCATGAACATGGGAATCAAGTAAGTGATGATGAAGTGATGAAGTAAGAGATCAAGTGATGATACTCATAATAGTGTGACATGTCCTGTTAAACTTAAACTCAAATTATTTTATTTCCATACCAGTGGCGAAGGCTGGTTCTCCTTCATAGTAGTGGCGTGGGGTTTCTATAACTCCATTCCTATCGGCTTCACTTACTACTTATCTTTTGAAGACCCTCATCCAAATCCCTACCTATTATACAGGCTAGGGATTCCCTATAAAGCAGTGGCCAAGGCTGGTTCTCCTTCATAGTAGTGGCGTGGGGTTTCTATAACTCCATTCCTATCGGCTTCACTTACTACTTATCTTTTGAAGACCCTCATCCAAATCCCTACCTATTATACAGGCTAGAGATTCCCTATAAAGCAGTGGCCAAGGCTGGTTCTCCTTCATAGTAGTGGCGTGGGGTTTCTATAACTCCATTCCTATCGGCTTCACTTACTACTTATCTTTTGAAGACCCTCATCCAAATCCCTACCTATTATACAGGCTAGGGATTCCCTATGAAGCAGTGGCGAAGGCTGGTTTTCCTTTATAGGGAAGTCCCAGCCTGTATAATAGGTGGGAATTTAGATGAGGGTCTTCAAAAGATAAGTGTTAAGTGAAGCCGATAGGAATGGAGTTATAAGAACCCCACGCCACTATTCCATACTAGCTGGTGCCCCTAACTTCGTTTGCATAGAACTAACGGAAACTGAACCCTACTTTTTAAATGGAACCTTAAGATAAAGTAGCCTAGTAGTATTACAACATCAGCTATCTGTCAGTGAAAGGTACTTTTTTCCATAGGACTTGTAGTTTTGCAGGTAATCAAGCTTAACCGTATTTTTACTCATAAAACTCACTCCCTTCCACTTCCAGACCCCAGACCGCCCGTAAATTATATTTCCTTTAATTTTTGTTATATTATTATCTTCCTTTTCTAATGGATTCCATCCTAGTATTTTTGTTTTGGTTACAAAAATTATCGAGCCTGGTGTAATTCTAGAACATTCTATACTGAAAATTTATACTTAAAAGGTGACTAAACTTGATACCATGTCTTGGATCATCACCTTTATTTCATGTCTTGGACATTCAGTTTTCAAAAAATAATCCCGTGGATAGTGAATTTTTCATTACTTTTGAGAGAGTTCTAGAAATAAACGATAAAATTTTTCAGGATGGGTCTAAACCCACAAGTTCTACTGGACGTGCTGAACAACTCGTCAGCTCGGTCCTGGTCTACTGAGGTCTACTGCCCAGTCCCCGGACTGGTGTCCACCGCGCCGTCAAGCAGAAACTACGACGGAGGCTTCAAGAATGAACTCATGGTTAAGGTGAGCTGATCATTGAAAAGAGAACGATGTTGTTAGGCTAGGATCGGCAATCCGGCGGGCCCGGGAAAATTCAGAGCACTAAAAATAGAGCTCTGCACTAATACAATAGAGTTGAAAATCGAAGCGTCGAGCTGTCATATATGACATTGACATTTGATTCGACACTCATGTGTTCGATTTACATTTATTATTTAATTTTGTATTAATCCAGAGTTCTAATTTTAGTGGTCGAAATTTTCCCCGGCGTTCCGGATACGGGAGCATATAGTCCCGGCCTTAGATCTTTTAAACAAAATAATAATAGAATATTTGACTGAATTTTATAATTGCATAAATGGTTAATAGACTCAGGCGTTACTTTGCAGAAATCCATAGCATACAATTTAATTAATATAATATCTAGCAATATCGGAGCATCCTCAGGAAGTGGACCAGCGAATATAACAACATTTTTGTAACTTTCAAATGCATCTAATTACAAAACTACACATAAAATTCAATTGATAGCGATAAAACTCGCCGTTGGTAGGTAATACCTAGATGGCAAATAGACATTCATAGTCTAAAATCAGAATTTAAATTGATTTAAAGACAAACTTTTATGTTGTTATCGCCACGTAATAAGCGTTTACTGAATTGATTTGAACTTCAGTTTGTAACAAGAGTTTTTACCTTCTTCGCATAACCAATAAGCAACTAAACCAGACTCGCGTGAAATTGGCTCACAGTCAATCTTTTTCAATGATTTCTTTTAATCTTTATTCAAGAAACAGTAACGCCATCTATTTTTTCACCATACCTCAAATGTCAAAATGGCCCCAAACAACCCCGAAAGTTTTTTTTCCCAACCAGTTTTTTCGTCAACATGCCTCGTCTATAATATATACGTCTATGTTCTAAATTTAGAATAATCCTCCAATCAGACTCAGTTTAGTACTCAAATGAAAGCTTAATGAAGTCCAACTTTCTAGCGCTCATCTTTTTACTCGGACGTTTGTTTGTGCTTAATTGAAAGTTTAATTAAGCTGTATAAAAGTATTGAACATATTTTTATTTGTCTTATTTTATATAAGTTCTTATTATAACTGTCATTTTTGAGTTCTTTATTTTGTGTCTTCCTTCTAGAAAGAAGAAACAAGATAAAAAAGTTTACTTCAATCTTATACTTTAAACGAGACAATCTTGTATATATGTAATCGTAATATCTAAAACGGCTACAAGTATTGCCACGAAATTGAGTATGCAGCGAGTTTTGAGGGAGAAAAATTGATCTAGCTGGGTCTTATCTCTGGGAAGCTGCGCATTTTTAAGCTACATATGTTTTTTCTTTTGTCGTGCAACAATATATCAATAAATTCGACTCTATTATGTCAGTACGACAGGCAGCTTGGTTAATTTTTGCGTTGTTCAGAAATTCGGATTATGGTGGGTTCGAACTTCGAACCCCGGTAAAATATTTTTATGATCCCTTTTTTTGTATCTACTAGCTAGAGCTCCTAGCAAAGCTCGGTTACCCAGGTACTAATAATTAATTCCGCATCGATTTTCCTATACCTACCTGCCTATGGTATAGGTAAGTAATTTAAAGTTACAAAGACGTTACATTAAAAGTAAAATCGAAAAGTTAAATCTATGTACTTATCTTGGATATGTACTAAAATATTAAATGTCTAGCTTGTTTTTATTTATTTACTTTTACGGTTCTTTCATGACTCACATTTCTCTAAAACAAAAAATACTTAAGGCAGTACCTATTAGGCTCAAAGAGCCTCCTCGCTGGATGGCATAGGTCCCGGCTCTGTCTGTGGCTCTCTCATGTGGCCTCTACGGAAGCCTTAAGTAATCTTTTTATCGATTTTTTTTCAGGATCTAGAGCTAGCCAGCTCAATGGCTTTAGGAATCCGGTCACCCATCCCCCTGGGAGCGGTCGCGACGCAGCTTTACCGCATCGTACAGTCTAGAGGTTACGGACAGAAAGACTTCTCATACATCTACCAACTACTTAAAGAGGAAGCCAACAAGAAGTAGAATATAGATATTTTTAACTATGGCCTACTTTTATTTTTGGCTCCAAGAATCGTCAACAAAAAAAATAAAATTCGAATAGAGAAAACTTTTTTACAACAATGAACAGATACAGACAATGAATTGGCGCGCGAGAAGTCCCGCCAAAATAATCACTCAAAATAACCCTCCACGAAAATCCCACTATTACTCAACTAACAAAGGAGCACTCAAATTTTTACAAAACCATAAAAATATTCGCAACAATGCTCCATGATTGGATGTTTTTTTTTATTCTCAGCCGGGCTTAGACAACAAAAATGTTGCCATATTGAATTTTTTCTTAGACTAAATATTGAAATAGAGGGTACATTTTTATAAAAATAACAGTAATGCTTACGAAGAGTCTAAGAAAGGTAATACAAATCATAATATTAGAATGCTACATGCATTTTATTATGCTTGTAGTATTCTAATAATAAAATTCTTATATACCTAAACTGAAAATATGTATAGTAAAATATATAATATTATTATATTTTCAACATATTTAGGTACATAATTTCGACATGCATAATATTTTGGTACATTTTGTTAAATTAATAATAATATTATGTTATTGTTTTAGAGAAGTTTGTGAGGAACCTGATGAAAGTTCCAGATAAAAAACGATGATTGATGGAAATTGATGGGAAGTTATTGTAAACTATAGTGTGTTTGAAACAGGGATTCCAAATACTTTATATAAATTATAACAATTTTTATCTGGTTTTATCTGGGCATTTTTCGAACCAGATAGTTCTATCAGGATTCCTAATGGAACTTAACATTTTATATCGGAGTTTTTCCACAGGGGATGTATGTATGGATGGATTGATGTTTGTTGCCGTTTACGCTACTACTGAACGGATTTCGTTGAAATTTGGAGCCGCGGGAATAAGCTAGTAATAAATATGTTAACAGTACTATTGACTAAAGAGAATAAACTGACTGAAATGAGATGACCAGTGAAAATGTACCTTCTATTCGCTACTCTAAGGTTTTTATTTACGGAAAAAATCGAAGGGACAATGGGTCGGTTTGTGTCATAATCATATTTTCTCGACACAAAAGACTTCTTACATTAATGCCGGCGGATAATAAATGAGCGCACGTCCCAGCTGCGAGCGCTTTTTCTGTCAAAGCGTTTTGGCACCATTCGTCCATTTTGAAAGTCATCCGCCATTTTGATGGTAATTACTCGTGTGACTCTTTTATTCGTCGTATTCATGTTCACAATGAATTTTTAAATGTCGACAATTTAGATAAGGTTTAAAAGGGAAAATCTGTTTTGAGAAGATCGGATTTGCTACTCCTAGTCCTGAGTTAACCGGGTAGGTATTAAGTGCTTAACGTTTGTTTATGGCTATATATATGAATTACTTAATTGTGGAAGCTTTCCCTTTAAAGGTAAGGTTTAAACGGTGAGAAATATATAAAAAAATACGAGGGAAAATCAAAGATTTCAAAAGTAAACATAGGCTATGACGGACATTTGACAAAACAAATCTGCATACAAGAAAAAGTTTCGCTATCTTGGTTTTCACCATACCTCAAATGTCAGCCGTCTTGATTTCACCATATTTCAAATGTCAAAATGGCCCCAAAAACTGCAAAAGTGGGGCATTCAAGTGGAGACTTGAATGAGAGAAAGAGATAATGAGATGTGAAAACTGTCCCCACTTGAATGTCCCACTTTTGCAATTTTTGAGGCCATTTTGACATTTGAAGTATGGTGAAATCAAGATGGCTGACATTTGAGGTATGGTGAAATCAAGATGGCTGACATTTGAGGTATGGTGAAAACCAAGATGGCGTAATTTTTTCTTGTACGAAAATTTGTTCTGTGTACGTAAATGTACGTTATAGCACTCACAGCATATCTTTAGTTTAGACATATTTGGTTACTATACACACATTAACACATTTTCTTTACAGTACGACCACGATCTTAATGTCTTTCGGCACGCGGTTTTGTTCATACAACGTCTATAATTTCCATAGAAAATGGAAGGCCGAGGTCCATTAGCATCGTGGTTTTACTGTAAGTTAGTATAATTATTATGCATTACATTAGAATGTATTCGTATTGAGTATAGCCAGGCCCCTCTTGGGCACAATGGGCACGTGCCCAAGGCCCCCGATGGATTGGGCCCCCCCTTTGTCCCAACTCATAGCTGCTCACTTGAAAATCAGGCTCACCGATTGCAGCTTGTTTAATAATTATAAAATAGAAAAAATGCATGAAATATATTTTTAAATTTAACTGTTTTAAAATAAATTGATCTGTGAATTATATTTACTTTGTGAATTGTGATGAATGCTTAGGTATTAATCTTCTGAGCCATTTACTACAAGATCAATAATACCCCTATCCACACGGTCCAATCCAGCACCTATACACCTATGGTTGTCATTAGTGTCAACTGTCAATAGTGACAATAATTTTTGCCTACTTTTGCATTTGCTTCAAGACCGCGGCGCTGGATGTGCCGGCTGGTCCGTGTGGATGGCTCCTTTACTAATACGCCTCGTATTCAGAAATTTTGTGCAATGGGCCCATTAACATATTTTGCCGCACCATTTAAGCTGTGGCGGACTCTTTATTATCTTTTTTTACAGGTTAAAATGTAATTATACTTAAAACCCTATCTGAAAGATGATATTTTAAGTTATTTTCAAAATAAAATAAAATCAACAGTCTAAAACAGATTGTTGATACTGAGTACTACTATATGATTATACTCTTTATCTTAAACGTATTCAAACAGAGGTAAATAGGAAAAAACGTGCTCGCTCGCTTCGCTTGCTTGCGATTAACGTAAAGAATATATTATTATATTATTTAGTACCAATTTTCTGTTTTACCCGGTTGATTTTATGGTATTTTTCCGAAGTTCACCGTATTTCAGTGTTTTTGTTTAAAAACTTTGAACCTGTAAAATGGAAAAAATGTTGCTCGCTAGCTCCGCTCACTCGCGTTTGGCTTAAAGAACATATAAATATATTTAGTACTGACGTTCAGTCTTAAATTATTAATATACTTGTGTTTTTCCGAAGCACACAGTCTTTCAGGGTTTAAAGTTTAAACAGGCAAAAGAGAAAAAAAATTCTTCGATCGCTTCGCTCACTCGCTCTAAATATTCAATTAATTAGTATCGACGTTCGGTTTTAGGCAATTTATGTTTATGTATTTTTCCGAAGCATACAGTCTTTCAGATAGGATTTAAAGAGTAGGTTAGATTTTAACCTGTTAAATAAACAAACTGTCACCGTCCCGTCACTGCTTAATGGGCGGCAAATTAATTAATTGTCCCGGGGAGCTAAATCTTTAAATACGCCTCTAAATCACAAAGAAAAAAAATGAAAGAAATTTTTTTATGGCACTATGACCTTATGAAAAATTCTTTACAAAAATGGCACGCTATATTATCATAAAGGTTCACCATTCCTGGTCTAAAACCAAACATCGGTACAAATAAGGCGCCAGGCTGCGAGGGCAGGCTGGCCGCGAGGGCCGGCTTAGCCGCCACTCGCAGCCTGGTGCCCAGGGCAATGGTGGATAGTAAATACGGCACTGCCTTTATATAATATTTTTCATGTCAATTGCAATATTAGATGTCTATTCTAAGAAAATAATCATAAAATATTGCTTTATTATTGTCATAAGGGCCCATTCTTATAGTGTGCCCAGGGCCTCTAATAGGTTAAAGACGGCCCTGAGTATAGCTAGCGCAGAAATACGTATTTAAAGAATTATAATATAATAATAATAATTATAATAATATCTATGGACGCTTCCACAATCCACGCCACGTCAATCTGGTCCTGTACTAAGTATTCGACGAACTTGTATCACAGGTACCAGACAACGGAAATATAATTTATATTTATTTCTTTTATACTATACACATATGTATTTAAATTTTGTTAGTATAGTATACATATATTTAATACATATCGAAGACCCAGGAACGCAGGAAAACTTTTTGTCCCTTCGGCGGGATTCGAACCCGCGACCTCCGGCTTAAGCGCCGACGCGCTAACTACTGAGCCACAGAGGTCGTCAATATTATATTGGCGATGCACGTGCGTAGGTCTAGTCACTAATCTCATAAACAAAAGTACCTTGGTAATCGAGCTTTGCTCGAAGTTCTAATATTTTTATTAAAAAAAATAGAATCCCAAAAATATTTATCTGACCGGAATTTGAACCCACCACATTTCGATTTTTTTTCGAAACAAAGCAAAAAATATACATAAGCATACCAATCTGGCAATCGAACTGACATTATAGTGTTGAAATTATTGATATATTGTTGCACGACGAAAGAAAAAATATATGTAGCTTAAAAATGCGCAGCTTCCCAGAGATAAGAGTCAAAGTCAAAAGTCAAAATTTTTTATTCAAAATAGGTATTTTCATACACTTTCTGAACGTCGATCTACATGATGCCCACCACCGGTTCGGGAACTAGCCCGGCGAGAAGAACCGGCGTAACAAACTCACGCGGGGCCACCTTTTAGCAAAAAGATGGAAAATTGTTCATTTAAAATATAAAAAAGACATATATAACAATGTTATGACTAAAACTACATAACAAGAGTACAATAATATATGTAATTTAGAAGTAGCCTTGCAGGGGGTCACCTCATTCCCATGGTGTGCTATCATTCATAAAATCATTAACTTTATAATAGGCTTTAGCACACAAACGTTCTTTAACTACTTTTTTAAATTTAACCTACACCTAACCTTAAAGACCTAACTAGATTGATTTTACTCCCTCAAAACTCCCTGCATACTCAATTTCGTGGCAATACTTGTAGCCGCTTTCGATATTACGATTATACATATACAAGATTGTCTCGTTTAAATTATAATATACATTTGGCGTCCAATGTTTATCTGTAAACCACAATATCGTAATAAACATCCGCGATAAAATCCGACCGCCATTCTTCCCACGAACACCTATTACTCTGAAATACACTTCAAATTTGTTACGTCATACGTTCCAATATTTTGACTCGACTACCACAAGCTAAAATTACCCTTAATCTTGAAAAATAAGACCCAAAATACAAAAGCTAAATTCCTGTCTATGCATGCGCCTTAGAGGTATGGAGTGGACGTGAAAATTTAAAATTTTGTGTTTAAGTGATTTTTCATCGGTGCTCCTATTATTGGACTCCTTCCAAATGTCCTTCAATTTTCCCGGATTATTATCGTTTAAAATTCATATTTCTATGGAGTGTATTTTGAATTAAAATGACATTGACTTGTTTTTTTCTTTTTTTGGCACTTACACGTGGGATTTGTATACTTTGCCATAGACAAGATGTTAACAGCGCCATACTCACCGTCCAGCCTGCAAATCCAAGGCCGCGGACTTGTAGGCAAAAAATTTAAGAATTGACACTAATGATGGCCGTTAGCACCGGTGCTGGATTTGCGGGCTGGACAGTGAGCAAGGCCGTAAGCGCCACGCGTTTATGAATCAATGCTAAATAAGATCGCATGTTATTTAAAAAACAAGAATCGAATACTGATCACAGTCGCCACTTCACCAGCCACTTCTTGGCAGTCGGGTAAAAAGGTGTGGCATGTAATATATCAAGTATCAACGACCAAATCTATATCACAATAGTATTTCCGTCAAAGCTCAAGTATTCATAAATAGGAAAATCTTAAAAAAATACGTGTGGCACTCGGGGACACCACCACCGTGCCGAAGTCTGCCGAACTGAAACGACGTTAGACGATGCACGGCTTTCAACGCCGTGTAACGTAGTTACATTTTCTCTCCGTAAAATCAATTATTTCGGCGTTACTCGCGTCATCTATGATTTGTATACTTAATTATTTTAGTCATTCAGAGGCTAAAGACTGCCGAACTGAAACGACGTTAGACGATGCGGGAGCGTGAGGTTTTTTCGTTACGGAATTTCTGGATTCGGTCCCCGCGCTCAAGGCCCGCGATAGAAGCTATGCAATCGCTTAAAAACATTAATTAAGTACATCCTACAGTTCGTCGGTATCGCAAATAGATTGAATAATACAGCAGTAATAATGTGTAATTTTTATTTGTGAGCCGACTGTGTACGCTGCCCTTATGTTGCGGTGTGAGTGAAAGCTGGTGCACTTTATTAAACGTCCGCATACATTAATTAAATTAAGCCCGGGATCGACTGCCGTGCGTGTTCGCGTGGCTCACCCGCCGTCCCGATGACAGGACCGTAGTATGATATGCGCCAGTTTACATTAAGTATTTTACACATCACTAGTTGTTGCTCGCGACTCCGTGCGCATAATAGGAAATGACGCCGTAACCGGACATTGTGTCGCTATAAAAAGTAGGCGTGTCCTTACCCGTGGTCGACTCTTATATCTGTGTCAAATTTCATCGAAATCGGGCGAGTAGTTTCGGAACCTATTCTATGCAAAAAAACATGGAGACATACAAGTAAAAAAATATTTCCGCTTTATAATATTAGTGTAGATTTTCAACCGACTTCTAAAAGGAGCTTAAATACTTACGATCTACGAAATATACGCCATACGGAATTGGCATAAGGTATCGCGAGGATAGCGCGCGATGAAGTATGTCTTTGTTCTAGCTCCATGGTCAATACCATACATTTTTGAATTCTAACTTCGACATCGTAATTAGCGATGGCTTCTAGGCTAATGGGTCTATTTGGCCCGGCTAATTTTACATCGGACAGTCATATCCAAAACGGCTTACTGGTTTTTTAATAAAAAGTAAAATGCTAAGGTAAAATTTCGATTAACTTCCTAATTATTATTCCGTCCACGATCACCAAATAAAAGTTAAACAAATTTCGTTTTGTTCTGTAAAGAATAAACGTTGTGTAAACACATTAAGGTTTTATTCTTTTTTATTTATTAAAAGATAAAAATAAGATAAAAAGATTATTTTTTTTAAATCTGTGGGAATTTCATGAAAAAGGGACTTCTGTCCCTTAAAATACTTAACTACTTATGTCTCAGCGAGCGGTGGTCAAGTTTACAGTTTGTGCATATGTTTATAATGTTATTTATTTATTTATAAACATTTCAACAAACAACAGCCAAACTCAATTCTATATTAAACTCAACTCTATTCTACCCTGTCGATATTATTAAAATAAAAAACGGTTGTCTGTTAAGACGGTTTACGGACGATAATTTTACGTGATAACATCATCACAACCCGAACGCTTATGCCGATCGTGCCTCTCTATCGCTCGCTCCGCGCTCTCGCTTGCACGCTCGGCTCAGACGGAACGTGACAATTTTTCGTGCGTGCAGCCGGCGTTCATCGATTTATAACACGTAAACACGTAAAAATTACAAAAGTAATATAGTTGTCTATACTGTTGTGTATTCCTTTTGACCCGACTACGGCGAAGCCAAATGGAAGGGTAATGATTTTGGCAGTTTATGTATGTATGTATATTGCATGTGTGTATGTTTGTTCCACCGTAGCCCCTAAACTACTGATCCGATTTTAATGAATGATGTTTCAAAAGATTCGTAATAATCGCCCGGAGAAGGCTACAGGGACTATATGTTACACAGATATAATCCGGAAGGCCATAGAAAATTCAGAGCATTGAAAATAGAACTCTGGCCTTAAACAATAGAGCTGAAAATCAAACACACAAATGTCAAGTCAAATGTTAATGTATTTGACAGTTCGACACTCGACACTTCGATTTTCCAGTCTATTGTATTAGCACAAAGTTGTATTTTCAGTGCTCTGAATTTTCCCGGGCCCGCCAGATTCCGGGTCATATAGTCCCAGCCTAAAAGCCAATATAATTTACGTAGTTGGGTTATAGTTTTTTATAAAAAAAATATATAGTTATTCTGCCAGTTATTACCATGTTAGACGTCATAATATGCGACCACTTATTTATTTTAGGCTTCAAGTTAAATTTAGAAAGGAGATAGATATAAATCTTTTTTCATATCAGCGCACGTCCTTCGCATATTTTTATGTTTTCTTTGTTATTTTAAAATCTGCCAAACACATGGTGTTATAGTATTAACACACGTATGGATTTGGTCCGGAGCAGACCACGGATTTGGTTGTCAACTTAGCGATTTCTCCCTAAAATTAGGGGAAAAAAAAAGTTTTTATTTTCTTCTTTTTAATTAAATGAAGCTATTCGAAAAGCTATTTAAAAAGTCAACCTGTAGAAAATAAACTTTTTTAAGTGTATTTTAATGTATAAGGACAGAATATATTTTTTTATTTCAATCAATTAATTCATTTTCAGTCATTAATTCAAAACTTAAGAACTGAGCTCTTGTCGGTGGATCAGAACATAATTTTTTTATTATTTAATTATCAGTTTATTTAGGTTTGGGGAGAAATATTTTTGAGAGTTGGAATACTGTACAAAAATCGGAATGCACTGTAAATAGTACTCTGTTCTAATACAATAAAGCTGAAAATCAAACTTACGAGTACCGTGCTGTCATAATGGTCCGCTCCAGACCAAATCGGTACGTGTGTTAGCAACATTACGGTGACTCTTAAAATATGAACCCTAAACTGTGTACAGAGAAAGTATGTTTATTTTGAACCCCCAACGCTAATAGAGGGTTAGAGGCTAGATAGGAGGTTATTGGGTACTTTGAATGTTTAAATTGTCCTAGTTTCTGTCAAATATCAAACTATTTAAAAAATCCAAATTGTTAATGGTTATGTACCTACTGACCGTCCAGCCTGCAAATCCAGCGCCAGTACTTAGGTCTCTCAATCGTGTCAATTATTTTTAATTTTGCCTACTAGTACCTATTTATTAATCTGTGCTAGTCCGCTTCAATTTGGCACTATTGACAGGCTGCTGGATTTGCTGGCTGGACCGTGAGCATGGTCCATTAAAAAGATAATAAAATACAGCTTGGCAAAAAAGAGTGTGACGCGGTGACTAAAAATATCTTCGATTGTATTATCTTTTTGTAAATTTTTTCAGAACACTGAAAACGACCTGAGATTTCAAATCTAGGGCATAGACGTACTATATATTATAGACGAGGCATGTTGAGGCAAAAATGTCTACAGTTAAATGGCCCCACTTTTGAGATTTTTGGGGTAATTTTGACATTTGAAGTATGTTAAAAACCAAGACGGCGTCACATTTTCTTGTATGAAGATTTGTTTTGTCAAATGTACGTCACAGTCTATATTGAGTTTAGAAATCTTTGATCTAGGGTGCAATATTATTAAACTGTCACTGTTTAGTCCTGAATTTAAAATGATTAAAATTAGTTACCTTAAAACTAATTTTAATCATTTTAAATTACGTACGCACTTTTAAGGTGAGACCGCACTAAGCGGCAGCGACGCGACAATTCCCTACTAATAATACCGCAATGGAGTGCCGCGACGCGTAGTTCCGCTGCCGCGTACTGCGTTATATCTCATACAATTTCATACAAAGAATATTTGGCCGTGTTGTGACGCGTAGTTCCGCTGCCGTGTAGTTACGCCTAGTGCTTTCCCACCTTAAAAATTAATTTGCGTTGAACGGTTCAAATTATTTTCATCTACCCTCAAACACACACAAATGGCCGCCCGCGCGTCGCCCGCGCGCCGCCCGCGCGCCTCAGTCGTAAATCGCAATTCACATTTGTAACCGCATAAACGTTTGATTCGCGCGCGCATCTACGACTACAACTGTCGTTTTAATATATATGTGATAGAAAAAGAAAGAAATAACAATTAAAAAAGGACGCCACAGCAAGAAGTTTCCATGCCTACCTACAAGACAACAAAGGTAAGTAAGTGCTCGAATCCTTTATAGCTTTTTCCCGCGGCTCGACCCGCGTCATATTCGTTTTTCATGTTCACGAAAAAAGCCTATGCTATTCATGAACACCAATTTTCGTTATTAACTTACACTTTCATTTTCCTTTTATTAAATTATAAATTAATCATCTTGATATCATAAACGAGTCATGAGAATATCATTTTGCAGTTTCAACATATGGGGACTGGATCGTAACTGTCTTATTGCGGGATTTAAGTAGCACAATCGACCTTCTGGAATTATGTACCTAGCATTCCAATGGTAAATGAATTTTTGAATTCGGTCCATTAGTTCTTAAGTTAACCAATACTAAAGGTATGCATATAAAAAACAAATCTTTCGTCTTTATAACAAAGACGAAGTACTAGTTTAAGGCTGGGACTGTATGATCCGGAATCTGTGTGAACGCCGGTGAAAATTCAGAGCACTGAAAAAAGAACTCTGCGCTAATACAATAGAGTTGAAAATGGAAGTTTCGAGTGTCGTCAAGCTGTCATATATATGACATTGACATTTGACTCGACACTCATGTGTTCGATTTTCAACTCTATTGTAGTAGTGCAGTCCGCAGAGTTCTATTTTCAATGCTCAGAATGTTCTACGGCCTTTAGGGTTCCGGATCATATAGACCCAGCCTAAGACACTGGTTAATCTTTAATTTATTCAATACACTTGTCCTACAGTTTTAATTAAATGTAAAGTTGGTTTGCCGGCACAGAATACGAAATTGCACTGATGAGCCAATAAAATGTTCAGTTACAACCGTTGACGTACAATATATAAAGACGTCGCGCCCTTACAAAATCATCAGAATACGTGGTGCCTATTTTTTAAACCAACACACATTCCCACCACTGCAAACGCTATGAAGGCAGTATGGGTCGAGGTAACCACCGACTAGGGCCAGCGCGGACAGAGGAGCGCAGCGGAGAGGAATTTTTAACGCACTCGAAAATCAACTTTAATATTATTAAAATAAGGTGCATGCTTGAACCTGACAAAAGATGCTCGCGCGTCCTCGAAGATACGCCTGATATAAAATAGAAAATACCCGACACCGGGTTAAGATATATATACCTCTGTGTCTTTGCTGACCCTAACTCTGATATGTTCTAAGGGGTATCCGAGGGTCATAACATAATAAAATGTTAGGTGTGTAGCGAGCTTTATGAAGCTACACTAATTTTAATTACCATATAATGTTTTGTTAAAAAAGTACCTAATAATAATAAATAATGAAAAATTATTTATTGGCAAATAAATCTATATATTACATTAAGCCAATATGCGTGACAGTATGTCGGCACGTATTGCGCTCGTTTTATATAAGACATCTTGAAATTTAAATTCTTAACTAAACAATAGCAAACACGTTTAGCACTAACACTAATGCACTTTACACTACTTTCACTAGTAGGTCGCGGGTTCGAATCACGCCAGGGAACAAAAAAGTTTTCTGTGCTCCTGGGTCATGGATGTGTATTAAATATGTGTTAAATATGATAAAAATCTTAAATATAAGTATAGTATAAAAAGTTTTAAATATATTTCCGCTGTCTTGTACCCGTAACCGAGTTCTTCGGATACTTACCACGGGGCCAGACTGAGGTGATGTGAAACGTCCATAGATATTATATATGGTAATATTCGCTACACACGTAACGTTTTATCGTTACTATTTTACGGTATTATTCGAACTGTGCAGTTAATTATTAACCATCGTGTGAATGGGAAATCGTAGTGAATCATCATGAAGGATTTGCATACACACGACCGATAAAACGTTACGTGTGTAGCGGGATTTAGGAAGGGTGAATAATTTTCATGAACTGTAGATTTTAGCTATTCTAACACTAACTTTTACCCGCGGCTCCGCTCGCGTAAATACAGTATCGCACGGGTACACTGTCATTTTCCGGGATAACAAGTAGTTGTTATTCCAGAGCTTAAACGAGTACCACACAAAATTTCATCAAAATCAATTTAGCAGTCTTTGCTTAAAGAAAGAGTAACAAACATCCATCCATCGCCACAAACTTTCACATTTACAATAGTAGTAGGATAATATCATAGAGTAGAAAATGTATATACTTACTTATGTTCAGAGAAACCGCTTTCATAGAACGATCCAAATTTAAAAATTTTGACGTCCCCATTCAACAACGGCCCACAATTTTTCCACACAATCGTGGACACACCGTATGCTTGCAGT
Source organism: Phengaris arion (assembly GCA_963565745.1). NCBI lineage: Eukaryota > Metazoa > Arthropoda > Insecta > Lepidoptera > Lycaenidae > Phengaris > Phengaris arion. Next base: position 3,749,462 of record OY751443.1, read on the forward strand.
AGTGCAATCAAATCGATAGCTATAGTATAGGTAAGTAGGTTACTTATTTGATCTGCGGTCATAATATGCTGGATGCGAATGAGACTTCCCTATACGCCATATGGTACTTCACCGTCAACAATCTGGATTTACGAAACATTCAAAGCACGTGCCCTGCCTCCCGGTTTCACTTTTTATCACTGTTTTTGATGAATGGAAAATTTGGGACTGGCGTTTAACTAAATTTACGCTTTGTAATTTGCAATTGGGCTCTTGTTACGATCCAATAAAAATTTTGAAGTAATCAGTAAAGGTATTCGGTTTATTGTTTTAGGTTTATTGTTTTTATATTTCAAAGCAATTTATTAAAACCCGACGAAAACAGACGGGGTGTTATAAATTTGACGTGTCTGTCTGTGTATCTGTGTATCTGTGTGTCTGTGTGTCTGTGTGTCTGTCCGTGGCATCGTAGCCTAGCTTACAAACGGATGAACCGATTTAAATCTAGTTTTTTTGTTTGAAAACTGGAGAGTTATCATCATCATCAGCTCGCTCACTGGTTGACAATTCGGGGGATTCCTAAATTATTTTATTTTCTTTTTTTTTTTTTATTGTCTTTCGAATTTTAAGAAAGTATTCTTACAAGCATGGAGTATAGAGATAAGGAGTGCAATCTCTCTAAGGCAGAAAATCTAAAAAGTGTCCGATAAAAGTAATTAAGCCATAATGGCGCTAGAGTGCATAGAGAGTGAAAAGGGTGTGTGATATGAAGATAGCAACAAGAGATGGAGTGAAGTGAATTGAGTTCAGTTATTTAGTTATCTCCATCATAAAACTTACTTTTACTAAACAAATTTGAGTATTAACATCTTTATCAACTAACTTATTAATTGTGAAAAGCACAAGCAAAAGATTGCCATTGCAAAGGCTTCCACATTGCCATTGCTAAGCGGAAGCCTTTTCTCACTTGATCTTCTAATTTTGCTGCTTTATTTAAAATTAACACTCTAGATACAGTGGCGCTACCCTTATTTGATGCTTTTTAGCGGACGCTTATCTATCCTACAGATTGCACTAAGGATATTGCACTCTATACTCCATGCTTACAAGTTAGAACATTTGTTAAGAATTGGAATAACTCGTAGATAAATGATTGGTCTCACTGGCGGTCGAGCACCAGCAAGAGCAATAATTTATCTGTGGAATAACTTAATTAACATGGGGGTCCTTAGACGCCAAATTATATTTTTTCACCAATATCCCCGGTGATGACATTTAATAATTCTGGAGATGTCCCAAAATATTATGATATATTCCGCTGATGAAGTAAAAATATCGCAGTCCTGGCCATCCATCAGAATATTATTACAAACCTTTTCTTTGCTACGTGCGTGGAATACTGACAGATGCCGCCATCTTTGCGGTATTTCGATCACGAAGTCACAGCTTGAGACAACCGCTTTGGGCCAAGTTAGCAACCAAATTTTGCGAATAAAAAATATACGCTGCGTTCTGAATTCGAAATTATTTCCGCGATACCGATGGCTATATTGGTCTTTTTAGGGTTCCGTAATACTCAAGGAATCTCACGGGAATACTGTACTTTTTCAGGATAAAAAGTATTATTATTATTATTTATTTATTACTTCATACCAATAAACAAAAAATATAAAATGAGACCTACAAAACTGTTCTTCAGTTTGTCTGTAGGATAGTAGCCTATGTTTTAACTACTACCATACCAAATTTCATCAAAATACGTTTTGTAGTTTTTACGTGAAAGAGTGACAAAAATCCATCCATCCTCACAAACTTTCACTTTTATAATAGTAGTGGGATTTTAAAGCATTATTAAAAAAATGTGTAGATACTTCACTCCTCCTGCCTCAGATAAACTTTACCTGTTCCAAATTTAAATATCCATAGATAATTTATTGGTCTCGGTCGAGCGCCGATACCAATCATTTATCTAAATTCTATGAAAATATCACGTACCTATGTGATTTATAATACAAATAAGACTGAGCAGTCACATCTACTTGAAATGATAATATATCTCATTTAATATGGAAACCACAATGCTGCAATATCATCTCCCAATACAAGATTGAAAGAACATTTTCTTAGGTGTACTTTTGTTTTTACCCCATGCCCTTTCGAATTGCCTTTAATTTCCGCTGTGAAATTCACCATGAAATTTTTTGGGATTAAAATACACCGATTTCCATGTCGCTCACGTGTAATGGGTTAGACAACCAATTTGGCTTCGTCAATTGGGGGGTTGCGGAAAAATTGGAAATAAATTGATCCAGTAACTCGAGCGTGGCAGCGCGATGGCTTAGAAAGAATAGGATTAGGGGCCTGTAGCACCCACGAGAGATTTATCGAGATTTTACTGTAAATATTATTGCCAAGGTTACGTTTTTGAAACTTATTGTCGATTGCGCAGGGAAATCCTTTCATCAGATTATTTAAATATTGATTTGTTATGAGTTGGTAAGTTTTATGTAAGCCCCCATAAGGCCTGTTCCATCCACATGCCCTGGAGCTAGAGAATTAGTAATAGGGCAGTTAGTATTAAAGGTTAGAAAATACATAATATACATAATAATTATACAAAGGACACTGGCGAATCCTGCCCGATTTTTCATCAAGAGCGGCCAAGTTTCGAATATATAATATTACGAAGTTTTCTTAAAAAGTTATTATATAAAATAAAATAAAATATTTTTAGGACTTGGGAATAAAAAGTTATGAATCTGCGAATATCAGAGAATTCATGTGCAAAATATGTACTTATCTGTGGTAATCGTTGTCAAACTTGTCACCACCGAAGATCAGCAACTATTTTCCCAAAATCGTTGCTGGGATGTTGGATGAATCAACCTTACTTCTCTTGGAGTTGGGATGTTTCTCTGCTCCATTGATGGCTGCAACTTCGTATAATGCTGGTACAGGAACATAGTCATGCCGATAGTGATAGTGATGATTAGTATCAAATAGACGGGAATAGTAGTATGATATACGAGTCTTGATGGTTTCTTAAATCAATTTGTGGTTGCGCCATAATTTCTGAATTGATCTTATGGAGTTTTTCTAAATTTATAGATTTCAAATTTAAAATACGTTCTGAGGGTTGATTTTCTTTTACAGGTACGATGTCTGAGATTCTGAGAGGTTGTCCTTTTATAATATCATTTGTATTTGATATAGTGAATTCTGGAGTTTTAATAGAACAGCCTTGAGTTACAATAGCGAGATAACTGTTATTTGACATTAAGAGTTTTATACTGAAATTTTCCACAGGATGTTTGAATTTTAGTTGACTTTGGAAAACTTAGAACATAATGCTTTTGATCGAGTTGCTCAAATGCTTCAGCTTCTTGGGATATAGAGATAAGTTTACAGGATGGCAAGAGCTGCTGCTTCGTTATAAGAGTGTGGATACATTCGTCGTGATTATTGAAGGTATGTGCAGGATTTTCTTCGCAGATATAATATTCCGAATTAGTTTCTAAGCATTCAGTTTCTATGTACCTAGAATCTCGTTCCTGAATTGCTATATAGGGTGATATGGGTATAAGGATTTGATGATTTCGGTTAGGAACTGCAGAGAGTTTGAAAAGGTCAAAAGGCTTAGGAAGGACAATCGGCACTTATATACTAAAACTATCTGATTATCTAAATAATAATGACCAAATTTCATAACTCTAAAATATTCTCTTAATTCTATATCTAAAGTAAAATCATTTGAATATAAAATTCTTATTTCGGAAATCATACTTCTTAACATAGCTACATTAATAATTGAATGAGCTGTGCTCGTTGCATAACTCAAATTTAACATATTTCCTAAATTAACTAACTCGATTGTTAGACTATCTATATTATCACCTAAAATTAAGAGATATTGAGATAAATGAGCATATTTTATTAACTCAGTTTCTCTATTAATATCGCTTTGCATAATAAGACTAAGAGTTTTATTAATTTTATCTTGATTTTCAACAATTGTATTTAATATTTTAGTGTGATGCTGTAACCATTCTCTAGTTAAACTTATGTGATTATTATATTCTGATTCCAATTTAAATTCGTTTTCTTTTAAAGTTTTTAAAGCATTTTCATATTTAATTGCATCAGTATAGTCAAGATTACCTGATATACTTTTTATAATAGATACTAATCCATTGATCAAACCTCTTTTAACACGCGAAATTTTAAACGTTTGCAATATTTCTGAAATTTTACTTAATTTGCCTGAGAGATATTCTAAGTGTGGTTCGTATAAAGATAGGGTTTTATTATTAAGCTGAAGGCGAAAATCTTGCAACTGGGAATATACAATATTAATTTTAGAATCTGTCTTCTAGGTTTATATGCTGCAAAAAGGAATGATACTGGTGAATAATCCTGGTCTGTCCGAGTTTGAAAGGTAAGAGTCCTGGTCTGTCGTCAAGTGTCTCAAGTTGAATTTCTTGGGTTCGGCTTAGATGTAGAGTCGTCAGTATTGTCAGTATTGTCCTGTAACAATTGTGCGCTTTTTGGCACTCTTTTGAGGCGGGATTTTGCAATAGGTAATTTTTTCTTTTTAGTATAAATATGGATTGGGAGATTAGCCATTAATTTATCATGGGTATATCTGGATGCTAATTTTTGTCTGGATGCTAAAGGATTTTTAACAAATACTGGTTGTTCAGGAAGGTATTCTTTTTCAGGTTCTCTATTCTTATTTCTATTGTCCATTATTTCTCTACGTGTTTCAATGGTCATTTCCTGTATCAAAGAATAAGCTACTTTTAAACGTTCTTTATGATCTATCATGTATTGCTGTAAAAGATGTGACGTAAGGTCTACATTAAAAGGATCTCTAGGATCAAAATGTCCTGTTATTAAATCTATTGGTTTGCATTTTGTAAAGCTATGGATAGAACTGTTATAACCTAAAAGTGCATATGGCATTAAAAGAACTACAGAATCATGTTTTTTCTCTAATCTAAGTATACGTAAATGTTCTAATATAGTTGAATGAAATCTTTCAACTATTCCATTTTCATTCGGAGTATTCGGTGCAACTTTATGATGTTGAATCTTGTGTAACCTAATAAATTCACTAAATAATTGATTAGAAAATTCGGGTCCGTTATCTGTTATAATTGTTATGGGTAATCCATGGTGGGTACTATATTGAAGTAAGGCCTGAATTACACTAATGGCTGTACCATCTTTAAGATAATAAGCTTGAGCATACTTTGAAAAGGAATCTACTATGGTAAGGAACTTTTCACTTTGAGCGGTAAATAAATCTAAATGAACTAATTCAAATGGTCTACTTGCTGGTGGAACTACTTTGAACTGCTGTTTTATGGGGTTTCTATTATACTAGCTTGTCCGCAAACTATACATTCATTGATAAATCTTGTAATTTGTTCTCTCATATGGGGCCAATAATACTTATTAGAAAGAGCGAGATAACATTCGTTTGTTATATATAATTGTAACAGGTTATAAACATACCACGATGGTTTGTTTTACCGTCATGGTACTTATTAATTATTTCCTGCTGCTTTAAATATTCCTTAACATTTTCTAATTCTTTCTTTGCAGCTACCAAATTCATAGCGGAACTTTTTAACATTCTTTGTAAGATAGGGATTACCGTATACATTGCTGTAGGAGGATTAAAAAGTAAAGCTGTTTTAATATTAGGGCTGACATATTCTTTTATAGCGTTAACTACATCTTCTTCTAAGTTTGACTCGGATAATTGAATAGAAATTCTAGTATGTGTATCGAAAGGTTTTGTTAAAATGGGTTTTCTTTTAATATCGCCAACTAAGCTAAAAATTATTTGTCTTTTAAATTAATTCAAAAGTTTATCTGTAATTGGAATTTCTAAAATCGGATTCTCCTCAGAAGTATGAGCGGTAAGTGTTCTGGAATCATCTAATAATTCTGCTATTTCAGGTGCTGTTGCGGTACGACTATCGTGGGACATTTGAGCTATAATAGATTCTAATTCTAAGCCTGGATCTTCATGAACATATTTTATTTCAATGCGTGACAAAGCATCTGCATTAGTGTTAGCTTTTCCTTGCTTATAAATTATTTTAAAATCATATTCGCTAAGCTTTAAGCGCCATCTCGTTAAGCGAGAATTAGGCTCTTTTAAGTTCATTATCCATTGCAAAGGTTTGTGATCGGTGATAATTATAAATTTACGGCCAAATAAATACGGTCTGAAATACTTCGTTGCCCACACTATTGCTAATAATTCCTTTTCTATGGTACTGTAATTAATTTCACTTGTTATGATAATAACAATAATTTGTTATGATATGAACATAACTTGTTATGATAATTTAAAGTTCTGGATGCGTACGCAATGGGTTTATCTGAACCTATAACACCTTGGGATAACACTGCTCCTATTGCTACATTAGATGCATCTGTCGTTAAAATAAATTATTTTGAAAAGTCCGGATATTGTAGCACGGGGTCATTTAATAAAAGGGTTTTACAATGATTTAAACATTTTATATAATTTTCATCTAAAGTTATTTTACTATCTTTCTTTAAACATTGGGTCATGGGCTTAGTAATTCTGGCAAAATCTGGAATAAATTTTCTATAATATCCTAACAATCCGAGAAAACGTTTAATTTCTGTAGGGGTTTTTGGTATGGGGTAATTTTCAATAGCTTTAATTTTGTTGGGATTGGGTTTAACTCCTTCTCTACTAATAACGTGTCCTAAAAACTCTGTCTCTAATTTTAAAAATTCCGATTTATCCATTTGTATTTTAAAGTTTGACTCTCTTAATCTCTGAAATACTTTTTCAAGGTTTACCATATGTTCCTGAAGGGAAGTACTGAAAACTATTATATCGTCAAGGTAAACTAAACATATTTCATTCTGAAAGCCCTTAAGAACGTTGTCCATTACTCTTTGAAAAGTAGCTGGAGAATTCTTAAGTCCCATTGGCATTCTTAAAAATTCGTAATGACCGTTTTCTACGTTAAATGCTGTTTTGTGAATATCTGCTTCATCCATTTCTACCTGATAAAATCCGCTTGCTAAATCTAATGTAGTAAAATATTGACATCGGCCTAATTTATCTAGAACATCTGTAATATTTGGTATTGGATATTTGTCATCGATAGTTTTTTCATTTAGTTTCCTGAAATCAACTACGAGACGCCATTTAGTTTTTCCAGACGCATCAGCCTTCTTTGGTACTATCCATATAGGAGAGCTCCATGCAGAGTCTGAAGGTCTTATTATATTCTGATCTAACATTTTATTAATTTGATTTCGAACTTCTTCTCTGTGAATGTATGGATAACGATAATTTTTAGCATGTACAGGGGATTCATCAGTGGTTCTAATTTTGTGTTTAATTTTATTCGTAAATGTAAGGGGTTCACCTTCAAGATAGAACACATCTGCATAACGGGCACACAGGGTTTCTATATTTTTAATTTCTTCGGCATTAAGATGAGATGTACGTAGTCGTGATAAAACTGCTTTTGCTCTATTGCTTAAAGTATTATAATTATTGCATTCTACATTATACTATTCTGCGCTAATAGGTTGATTCAAAGAAAATATTATATCATTTGGGCTATCATTAAATACTTCTATATATCCTCTATTATTTTTAACACTAGTTATACAATCTCCTATTTTGCAATGACACACAATTTGTTCGTTAACCATAGCATCTCCATCATGAACATTTATAGGTACTCGAATTATTCTAGAACTTTGAGCGGGAATTATATCTTCATACAAATTACAACTTTTAGAGTCATACATTAAAATTGGATTAGTAGCAAGGGTGGTAATTAAATTTCTATTTTTTAAATCAATTTTAGCTTCCCATTTATCTAATAAATCAAGTCCGATTAATCCATCAAAATAATCATAGAATTTATAAATGAATAAAGTTATGTCGTTACTATCATTAAATTCTGAAAAGCATGGTATGGTAATAGAATAATCGTTACGGGTTGTAGCATGTACATTGGTTACTTCAAATGGCTCATAATTACAGGGAAAATTAGGGAAATATCTACTAACTGCGTTAGGACTTATAAACGATTGATTGGCTCCAGTATCTATTAAAAGTTTAATTGGAGGATTTTTAATTTGAATGTACGGTAGCTGTCTTTGAGTCTGTAAGTTAATTTCTATCGTGGTTTGTCTGATTTCGGAGTTTTTCGAATATTTTGATTGCTTTCAGTGTCTTGATTGTCAGAATTTTCATAAGCATTGTCATCAGTCATTGGTAACTCGGGTTGGTCATAGTAATATTCATAGGGATAATCAACGGGTTCTGTATAATATTCATTAGAGTCATAGTACATGTACGGTTCACAGTAAGTCTGGTCATAGCACTCATTTAAATTTAGTTGTCGGGATTTAAAATAATTTGATGACCCCCATCAAATTATTTTCCATGTTTATTCCAGTCATGTCCTCTCGGGGGTGCTGGCCTAGTAGTAAAGTGACTAACTCCACTCATAGGAACGGGCTTATTCGAATTATTATTATTATAATTATTAAAATTATTATTACTATGATTATTCTGTGCAAAATTATTTCTATTAGGAATTCTAGAGACATTACTCTGTGGATTATAATTAGGTGGTAATGCACGGAAAATTTGTTGAGTACGCGACGGTCCTTGATTTTGATTTAAGTTAAACATAGGTTTAGGTTGCCACATATTTTGTGGTCGCTGCTGCCAAAACTGCGTTTGGCCCATAGTTACGGGTGGGTGAAAAGAACGCGATGGTCCGGGTAAATTAAAATTATTGTTATTTTTAGGATGGTTATTACGTCTGTCAGTATGTGAGTCATTTCTATCCTGCATATAAATTATATTCATTTCATCGTGAACAAATTCAAGGGCTTTTTCGATGGTCTCAGGGCGCATACAGCGTATCCTGGATCCTAGGGGATCTTTTAAACCACGTAGGAAAGCTTGCAAAGTTAATTTCTTATATAAATCACGTTTCGTTTCGATGGTAGTCGGAATGGTCTCATGCAAACTAATGTAAGTCATTAATGTACTAAAAATATTCTGGCATTTATCGTAATATTCTTGAGGGGTAGAAGACCCTTGTGTCTGAAGTGCAAGGTCATTATATAAAGAGGTTTCATCACGTTGGTCTGAAAAATTATTCACTAAAGCTGTCCTAATGCCTAACCAACTATCGGGTATGCCGTTCGAATTTATTAACCTAGCGGCAGGCCCAGTAATTTTATTTAATATTCCATTTATTAAAGCTAAATTAATTAAATTATTATCCGGCGTTACAAAATTTTGAACGAGCTGATCACACAATTTAACAAATCTTGTAAAAACATTAGAATTTCCGTCAAAATCGGGCACTAATCTTAATGCTTTAAAAATATCGTCCATTGTAGCCATATTTAAATCTAAACTTTCGTCACTAATTTCTCAAACCGTATCTAACAATTTAAATTTACTACTAATTCTAGAAGTCCTCGATTGTCGCGGATGGAAAATCTTGGATATAAAATTATGAAACTTATAGGATAAAAGAAAGAAGCAAATTCAGAGTGATTCTAAAAGTACTCACATATGCATTTCGGCTCTTCTCTGGGGTATCGATGGCTGGATACAGTCTGCTGCTGCACGAAGGTTCTTCAGAATTCGGTGAAGACTTTTGGAAGTCAAGTAGCGATCGCACGCGCACGATTTCGATTTCCTATACGAGGGCTACTCCGAATTATCCGTACGACTGCGCCAAAAATGTTGTGCAGCAATCGGACTTCCAAAAAAAAGTCGAAATTTTACTATAAATTTATTATTTAATTATTACAATATAAAAAAGTAATAATTGTAATGACGACTATTACATTCAACGATAGAACATAAAGTACATTTCTAACACAATGCAAAATAAATGAAAACTGAGGAACTGCTGACGCTGCGCCTCGTGCCGCTGCCGCGTGACGTGGTTGAAGTGCTGCATCGGCGATCTCCTTAGGGTACCGTAGCATAACAAATCTATCCTTTATCTGTCAGCATATTTCGTTTCCAAACAAACTAGTTATTAATTTCATTACGTAATTGACATCTCAACTAATAGACATCGCTTTTCCGTAAACCGCAAGAGCCAATATATTGAACAATAGTTTAGGTTATATTTAATCAATTATCTTTTATCTCCCGAGTTTGATGTATAATATCATTGCTTTTTTTCGTTCATATATTGATAAAGTACAACTTACTATTTTTTTTTTTTTTTGGTCACGTATTTTAATTAACAGGCAGTAAATGTATGTCGACTTGCCGATCTCCTTTAGTGTCTAATGAGCAAGATGATATACATGATGTATTTTTATCCGAATGAAATATGAGGCTACAATATTACGTAAGTGATGACAGTATGTTCGTAATTTACAGAAACACAACGTGATTAACATGTCCCGACAACTCACGGACACCCTCACAATGCCGTACAATAAACCGGCTTTGAAAGTCACGCGCCCGTTGGGCAGTATTGGCCGCGCAATATGTATAGAATTCAAGTATTTTATTGGATAATCTGGTCAACACTTATGGTCATAATATGTAATATATGTATTTTTTGAACGAGAATACATTTATTCTAATTGTTTTGGAACCAACCTGTATAAGTAGGTTTGAATAAAAATAAATGTAAAATTAGCAAACATTTTGAGATGCAAGGGGCTGTCAAAACACAATACTCTACGGCAGTTCAATATTACGGGTTGACTTAAAATATAAATGTCGGAAATACTCTTTACAACGTATTTCATATTATGAAACAAAATATTTATTGGGAATTGCGTTGTCAAAACGTATAACTCAATATCAGGAACATAAATAAAATATCGTTTTACCTGGTAACCGATAATTATATGAATAAATTGGGGTTCCCGCGAAAGATACATTTTTAAAGTCTCTTAAAATCCTATATTTTCAGTGTACAGCCGGCTTTCATTTATATAATTACTAGCTGTTTCCCGCGGCTCCGCCCGCGTAAATATACTATCGAGTATTCCGCGGGAACACTGTACTTTTCCGGGATAAAAAGTAGTCTATGTTTTAATTTAAATTGAGTCTAAACTACTACCATACCAAATTTCATCAAAATCCGTTCAGTAGTTTTCGCGTGAAAGCGTAACAAACAAACTCACATTCACATTTATAATATTAGTAGGGATAAATATGGCGGTACGGCTTAACACCATTGCCTTTGTCAAGTTAAAATTGGCTGGAAAATAGAATTTTCGTTCATCTTTTATACACCGTTTTTCTAAATCGTCAAATCAAAGTCCAAATAAACCATCAGTGCAGTGAATGAGTCAAGTCAGTCGATTCAGTAAAGTGGTGGACGCTTTACTGAAACTTTCTAGGGAGTTTTGTAGTGACCAAATAGTAGCACCCTTTTTGATGCTGTACCACTTGCCCACTCTTGTGCACGTTAACGAATATCTAATGGTTAATATTCTACCAATATTACACATTAAGAACCAAAATAACACAAATTTATGCAATATATACAAAACATCAATATCACTCTTCCACATCCCGCCTCTGCTCCTCCTCTCCTGCTGAGAGCGTTGCGAGGCTGCGCTATCTTGTTTTATTGGAACCAGCTAGCTCAAAATGCCGAATGCCGAAGTATGCATGCAGTACACGGCTGTTTATTTTTTATATGTTATTCTGAATTTTTACTAGATGTCGCCCGCGACTATGTGGGAAAAGAATAGGAAATCCCGAGAGTCATACTTTTTGCCACGATAAAAAGCCTATAGTCTGTCTGTCTCTATATTCGCGATAATCTCAAAAACTACTGAAATGATTTTCATGCCGTTTACATTTACCGACAGAGCGGTTCCGTAGGAAGGTTTAGGTCGATAATTTGTTAAGGTTTTGTGAAAATTGTTTGTTTTATGACGACAACTTTTTGGTCTCGAAAAATCAAGCCGTCGCGTCTGGGAACTTTTATCGAAAACGCTGCCTTACCTAACCCGTTGGAGATAAATAACAAAACAATGTATGGTGGGATTGTTTCTCTTCTATAGGTCTACAAAAAAGTCCGCGATGGCATATTATGTCTATCTTAAAGGTAGGTTACTATACAGCGGGCGAAGCTGCGGGCAAAAGCTAGTATTAATATAGATAAGTCGATTCTTTAACTATTATATTAACGAGATTAATTTGTTTTCTCTTTCTTATAAAAATAAAGTTAAGATAAAGCACTTCAAACATATTCCCCTACAACGTTTGCGTCCTTACTGTATTATAGGCTGCTTTTGAGTTATGGCCGCTACGTTTTGATTTTAGCGGCAATGTAGCAGCTGAATGTGAAAATCCAAGATTTTACAAATTACTCTAAATGCAGCACAACAACTATAGACGTATATATTATAGAATATAGACGATGCATGTTGAGGCAAAAAGTTTCTCTAGTTCAAGGGCCCCATTTTTGAGATTTTTGGGGCCATTTTGACATTTCATGTAAGGTGAAAAGATGGCTGACATTTGAAGTATGGTGAAAACCAAGATGGCGTAACTTTTTACTGTATGAAGGTTTGTTCTGTCAAATGTACGTCATAGCCTATCTTGAGTTTTGAAATCTTTGACAACAACTGTGTTGTACGTGTGTACTCGACTTTAAAAAACATTCAGAAATTTACAAACACAAAAGACAAATATTGCATTGTTTTTTTGCATATTTTTTTTACAATTTATTAAATTTTTACCCAATTACGACAAAGCCAAAAGGAAGGGATGATTTTGGCATTCTATGTATGTATGTTTGAATGACTGTTTGTTCTATCGTAGCACCTAAACTACTGATCCGATATTTATAAATAACCTAACCAAGAGCATGTCAGGACATATCTAAGGAAGGTTCCGTAACTGTATACACCGTATACACCGCGTAATTTATTTAAAAAAAAATATTATTAAATTAAATTTTTCTAAATTACTTCAAAACTTACTGTCCGATTTCGTTCTAAATAATGTTCCCAAAGATTTTTTAGCATGACCTATCAGCATGGAAATTTACAAGTTTCTATCTCCTATAGTTTATAAATGCTAGGGAGCTTTATAATTACAGAAGCTAGAAGCGCGGACAGACAGACAGACGGACGGACAGAGCGAAACTAAGAGTTCCTTGTATCCGTAATACACGGAATCCTAATGAGGTGTCAAAAGATTAGTAATAATAGCCCGGGTAACATAGGCGTAGAATTTACGTAGTCCGGTTAAAATTAAAAAAAAAAAAATATTTTATTAATTCGTGAATTCCGTTGAAATGTAAAACGTTTGCAGAAGGCGTTTTATGTGAAAAATGTCTTGAAATATGAAATATGGGAACATCGGTAGCGGTAGCGGCTTGGAATATTTGTACGGCAAAATTGACGTTTTAACTGTAAAACACTATTTTTCCGTATTTTTATCCGTAGTTCGATACTAGGTTTTACCCGCGACTCCGCCCGCGTAAATACATTACCCCCCGGGAACACTATCCTTTATCGGGATCAAATGTTTTAATCCAGAGCCTGAACTACTACCATACAAAATTTCATCAAAATTCATTCAGTAGTTTTTGCGTGAAAGAGTAACAAACATCCGTCCATCCATCCATTCACAAACTTTTACATTTATAATAGTAGTAAGAAGTAGGATATTTCATAAATAAAATAAAAATTAAATAATATTGATTCACAACGCGTAGGTACTTATTTATATATACTAGGTATTAGACCTAAAACTTTTAACGTCCATCCATCCATCCATCCATCCATCCTCACAATCTTTCACATTTATAATAGTAGTAGGAAGTAGGATATTGCATAAAAAATAAAAATTAATTAACATTGATTCACAACGCGTAGTTAGGTACTTATTTATATACTAACCCGCTTAATTATAAAAATATTTACACAACGGATACTGAAACAACGTTGCTGTCTTTGTCTGATGCGTTGGAAAAATCACTTGACAGACAAAGACAGCAACGTTGTTTAAGTTATCCATTGTGTAAATATTTTTATTAGTAAGCGGGTAAGTATTAGTCCTAAAACTTAAACGCCCTTACTAATAAAATATTTACACAACGGATAACTTGCTGTACGTTTGTTTAAGTTATCCGTTGTGTAAATAGGTTTATTAGTAAAGGGGTTAATATTTTATTCTTCCCTCTAAGCATTCTTTTAAGCTCTTAGCACAATAGGCATGCGTATGACTGTCAATACATTTACATAATACTAGCGATGTTATAAGTATTATGGAGAAATTATACATAATATTTATCCCACAAAAAACATTTTCATGCTACATGATGCCAAGACGAGACCAAGTGACTCGCACTGTCAAAAAGTTATTTGAATGTCGATTCTGCTAGTTAAAACCTGCAATAATACAGTTACAATCCAGTACAAAAATCAGTTTATGGTATCAAGACGATTCATTTTATAATTAAATAAAAGTGAAATGAAAGTTACGAGAATTGGACTTCAGATCTCATCGTGAGCCAATCTTCTGACTCTACTCGTCCTAACTCTACACGGCCTAACTTCACAAGCTCTACATCTTAGCCTGGCTGTTTCGCTAATCGCTGCATACCTACCATGAAGGTAAGGAAAAAAAATATTTATTTTAACTGTTCATTAGTCTTCTACTGGAAACATATACCGAAAACCGAAGTTATGAGAGTTAAAAAATCGACGAATTGCTTCGAAAAAAGGTGGTTAGGTAGCGCCCTCGCGCTTCGCTTGGTTCGTCTTGGCGGTGGCACTGCCGTGCCCAAGATATTCAACGCATAACATTATAATGAATATTTAGTTTTTCATGTTTTCAAAATGTCTACCGAAAATAGTAGATATTCAAAATTTAAAAAGTGTCGGCAATATACAAAATATCGAGCAATTATTAGCATCCGCGCTACCGTCCCCTGTAATTACCAATTATGGCGTGTGTCGTTACGCTAATATGACCGCCATTTTGAAAAATCTCCAGCCCTGATTGCCCAATTTAGCTCGCGTCCCTGTAGGAACATAAAGTGCGTATACACTCGCGGATAAATCAAATACAAGTTTATTTTATATGTCGTCTCTAGAAATCATTAGATTCCGCCAAAATAACTGATGCCATAAGAAAAAAATCAAATATATTATAAGATTAATGAGATCTTATATAAATTATTAGATGACATACGCCTAAATAGTTGAATGACTTATTTAAAGAAACGAATGCCTGATAGTATTTTTTTTAGGAATTTTGATGTAAACTGAGTTTTTTAAGTCCGTAAAATTGCATCGTGCATAGCAGACTTAAGCGATTTATTTCGCCAGGTAAAATTAAATCGTAATTTAGGAGGGTTTCCGAGAACGTCAAAAGATTAAAGGATTGTTCGTTAGCGAATTGACAGGTTAAGTCGAGGTTAAAGCGATTTTTTGGTTAACCGAATAGATTTAATTAAATAAAGGAGTATCTTGCTTTTTAATCAAACGTGGGTTTTGTAAATTCGTAATGATTGGCGTAATTTAGCTGACTGAGTCGGTATTAAATGGAAAGTCGATTTTTTATTACCATTTTAACAATAATCTAAAGTTGCTACCGAAAATTCACCGTCAAAGTCTACGCCTAAGCCTCGCCGTGAAATTTTGTGAAAAAAATATTGTAGTGTCACTATTTTCCCGCGGGTAGTCGGAAATATGGCGCGCTGACATCGTGTTGACAGGCCTCCGTCACTCCATGTACTTGCGCGCTATAATTACCTACCGCCCGACCGAGCGGTCTCGGGCCACCGGAGGCCCAAGCTCAGTGCGGTTGTCGCGAGCGAAGCGCACGGGTGTTTTTACATTTTAATTCGTTCGTACGCGCCTTACGATGCCTTCTGGTACTTTATGTGCTGTAGATGGGTGCAAATCAAGTAAAAGAAGGGATAAACACCTATCATTTTTCTATTTACCTGGCAATGACGAAAGGTAAGTGATAAATTATATTATTATATTTGTCGTAATAAGCATTAGCTTGCCTTTCAGACACATGTTTACATATTTTCGTTACATAGAAACGTTATACCTATCTTAAACACTATTTTAACGTTTTAACTACTTTTATTAGAATAAAATTGTAATAATATTTGATAAGCAGTCGCTCAAATCAATACCTACATACGAAACTTCCAACACAAATCGCGCGGCGGCCGGACTTGTCTCAACTTGTCGTGCTGTTAATGTAAACAAACAAAATTTGATACTTACTATCGGGTGATTCGATTTTAATGCGATTTGTAAACAATATACGTGTTAATGATAAGCGTAAAACCTCAGACACTCCAACTTATATATATTTTAAACCAATTTTGTAAATTATTAAATTTAATT
This sequence comes from Phengaris arion, assembly GCA_963565745.1. Classification (NCBI taxonomy): domain Eukaryota; kingdom Metazoa; phylum Arthropoda; class Insecta; order Lepidoptera; family Lycaenidae; genus Phengaris; species Phengaris arion. Next base: position 3,765,851 of record OY751443.1, read on the forward strand.
TTCTAGGATTATTTACGAAGATAAGCCTTTTTAGGGTTCCTTACCTAAAACTAAAAGGTAAAAAAACGGGACCCTATTCCTATGACTTCGCTGTCCATCTGTCCGTCTATCTGTCTGTCACCAGGCTGTATCTCATGAACCGTGATAGCTAGAGAGTCGAAATTTTCACAAATTGTATTATTTATACCGCCGCTGCCGCTGTAACAAAAAATACTAAAACCTAAATAAAACAAATGTTCAAGGGGGCTCCCATAAAACAAATATGTTTTTTTGCACTTTTCGTATAAAGACAGATATCGATACAGGGTAAACTAAAAGTAAGACCTGTCCTATTTTATAATTCTTATTTTTTTTTCAGGCGTAAAACATGGGCTGAATTGATTGGTAGGCCCGATTTAGCAAGACCAAATATCAAGCCAAAAAGTCATTTTGTGTGTTGTCTACATTTTGAAAAGTCGGCGATTATTCATAAACCCCAATTACTACCTAACGCTTTGCCTACAATACGGCTGTCATCTCTTCCAACTACTTCAAGTGCCGGTGAACCTGAACCAAAATTTAACGAAATATCGACACAAACCAAATATTCGACTGTTAATGTACTATCAGCCATTACCATCAAAGGCGCTGACACAAAATCGGAGTCGGTACAGACGTCTTATAATATTAGTCAAACTGAACAAACTCAGACGTCAACTGCACTTTCATCTAATACACCAAGGAAAAGAAGACTTAGTAAAGATTTAAAAGAATCGGAACTAAAAAGAAGAAAACTTCAGAATGATTTGGACAAAATAAAGCAAGAACTTCAATCAAAAGAGTCACAATCTTTTGAGCGGTTTACTTTTCAAACCGAAGATGAGGTCACAAAAAGATTTTGTAAGCTCATTCAGTGGCAGAGCAATTTAAAAAATAAGCGCAAAGGCAACAGGTATGATCCCGAATTTAAGTTGTTTGCCTTAAATTTACATTTTTCTAGTCCGCAGACGTATCGGAGTTTGAAGACATTTTTAGGGCTTCCTAGTGAAAGTACCCTTGAAAGATTTAAACTGGTTATTCCACCTAAATTTGATGATCGCACTTTAGATTTCTTATCATCTAAATTAAAATCTATGCCATCAAAAGCTAAGTATTGCACTCTGGCCTTAGATGAAATGGTTCTGAAGAGACATTTACATTACGATACCAGAAGAGACGAAATTGTTGGTCTTCATAATATCAATGGTGAAGTGACGTCGGAAATAGCTTCTCATGCCTGTGTAATAATGCTCAGAGGCATTATTGTGAACTGGAAACAACCTATTGCTTATTCTTTCTTAGGATCTCCAAAACATTACGCGAAATTGGAACAATGGTTGGATGAAGTTATTTTGAAACTTTCAAACATAGGGATCGAAGTTAAAGCTATTGTATCTGATCAGGGATCAAACTTCGATAACTATGCTAAAAAAGTAAAAAACGTCACAGCTGAGATGCCTTACTTTTTATTTAATGGTAAAAAAATTTACTACATATTCGATGTCCCACATTTAATTAAATGTATCAGGAATAATTTATTAACAAATAATTTTATACTCGATGAAAATAAAATTTCTTGGGAACATATAGATACACTTTATACTACACAACAGGAAAAAAATTTAAAATTGATTCATAAAATTACGGAAGCTCATATAAAACCAAACAATTTTCAAAAAATGCGAGTTAAATACGCTACTCAGATTTTTAGTAACTCCGTCTATGCCGCATTAAATGTGATGATGTATAATAAAATTTTACCAGAGGAAGCAAAAGCGACCGCCGAATTCGTGCTAAAAATCAATAATTTGTTCGACGTTTTAAATTCAAGTACTGTCCAATCTACTAATAAATTTCAAAAGGCATTCTCATTGCAAAAATACCAACTCAATGTGTTAGAAGACGCCATGATAATGTTCAAGAATTTGAAGGCTATTCATTCAACGAAAGGCGTTAATAACACAAATAAAATCAGGACATTTAAAAATATACAAATTACAATTCAATCCGTAATCATGCTATTCAAGGATTTAAAGGAAGAAAACATTAATTTTGTGTTTACGAGACGCCTAAATCAAGATTGCCTAGAAAATTTTTTTGGCACAGTCCGTCAACAAGGTGGTAATTGTCGAGACCCAACACCGATACAGTTCATGAGGGCTTTCTCAAAATTATTCCTTTGCAATATGCTGAAGAACTCACGGTCTACAAACTGTGAAGAAGACATCTGCGAGTTGCTGCAGAAAAACGATGGATTTTTGAGACCACAGAGACAAGCAGATAGCTCGCACCGCAATATACCTTCACTTTTGAATTTAAGTGGTGAAGTTGATTATCGCTTCGATTTGCCAACTGAAAACGCCTTAACTTATATATCGGGTTATTTACTTTTTAAATGTAGCAAGAAGCATACCTGTCCTGCCTTTGTTGCTGAATTACAGAACATTCCCGATTTGAATGAATCTACAAATAGATTATTTATACATTTTAAATCATTCAACAAAACTTCTTCTTTTTACGGAAAGTTAAAAGTGCCAACCGATGCGTTTCATAATTATGTAAGAGAACTTGAGACTATGTTTATTAATAATTTTGAAAAAAATATGAAACAAAGGCCGGGTAGTATTCTTTACGAGCTTTTAAATGACATAAATTTTGATTCTCCCTGCCCTTGTTTCCCAAAACAATATCTAATAAAACTTTTTGTTAGATTCAGGATTTTTGCTACACTCAAATTTAATAATAGAGAATTTAGAAAGGGTAAGAAATTTATAAAAAATTATATTAAAATAAAACATATGTAACTTTAATTTTTTTATTTTATTTTACCTACACACTGACGTCTATAATAATTATGTTCTATCTAGATTGCACAGTACAGCACTAATTTAGGACTGCCACATATAAGTCAGAACATATTCACAGTTCTCAATAACATCGACACAAAAAGTTATGTTAATTTAATTTTATCAAAGAGGCAGCCCTGCGATTGCTACGTGATCGCGCGGTGCGAAGCAATCACAGCTATACGCTTGAGCATTAAGGCACAGTTTAGCATGCAGTGGTGGCTGACGCGACGGAGTAGGCTATTATAGCAGTAGGTATTGGAAATTTTCTATTGAGTGAAGTATCTGGTAACTATTTAGTAATCTGTGGTGTTGATTGAATTTGTCCCTCCCCTCCCCCTCCCCCTCGCCGGTGCACGGTCGCCGCTGTCCTTTTATTTTTTATATTGCATAAGGTCAGTAACATGTTGATGTTTTAGGGTAGGCAGAAGTCACTTTTTTCATTGTTTGAAATAAAATAATATTATACTAGTGAACCACTAACGGGGTATTAATTAATTATTATAGATGAAGTAAAATAATATGGCCTAAATAATTACTTTTTTTTTCCTCTTTTCTAACTTAGTGATTGTTGTGAATTTCTTTTTACAACATCCTACTACTAATTAAAAATCATATTCACTAATTTAGGTATTTATTTGAAACAGTATTTCAGAAAAAAAATACAATTAATAATTGTCACCCTATTGAACCCCATGACAATGCACTTGATTGCAGCGATCAAAGGCGCGCGCTGCGCCCCGTCGTCGCCCGCGCAGTAGGGTAACCTAAATTTTTTTTTTAGATTTTCCATCTTTTAAACACTTGAGCAATAGACAATTAGACACGTCAAATGCTTTTGTATAATATATAGTTTTTGTGTTAGGAGGCATATTACATCTCGACTGTGTTTTTTGCGTAAAATGGCCAATTATAGTGTTGTTGATCTCAGAAACAAAGATAAATTAACAATTTTGACATATTGAATAGTGCAGATTAGCTATTGGCCTAGTTCGTAGTGGCCTCGCTTTTTGTAAATTTTGCTTAACTTTTTAATTAAACCCAAAACTGCAGAGAAAGATTTTCATAAAATGCGCGGAGCCACTTTTTTGAGCTCCTGGATTGAACTACTTTTCTAAGCAAATTAAATAATAAAATGAGAATGTTATCTCCTATATAGTGTTATAGCTCGTAGCGGCCTTAGAATTTTGAAATATCTTTGATTTAATATAGAAAAAAATCTTATTCTAGCCAAAAAAACTTCGAAAATCGCTTTAAGTTAACTGTGAATTACTCCTATCCACGATAATATAATTGAGCAAAAATACTAGAACAATTGTTACTTCATGACGAATAAAGATTTTATAATTTTAAAGCTTGAACTTATTAACCTATTTCAATAAAAACGATAAATACAACTGCAAAATTACTACAAAATGCGCAATGTCGGGAACGCTTCAAATACCTAATCTCGCAGAGTGCAGATTTGTAATAGGGCTCTTAACAAAACATGCCTTGTTTCTCTCGAAGCGGAATAAAAAATCACCCAGTATACACGATGTATTGTTATCCGAATGAAACATTGAACCCAACATTAGGCTACAATATTACATAAGTACTAATTTACAGTATGAATTACTGATTTTTTTCCGAATTTACAGAAAAATAACATGATTAAAATTTCCTAATAATTTCCACTACTCACGGAGGCTATTACACTACCGTACAACGCGTCGGCTTTGGAGGTCACGCGCCCAGCGCGCAATATCAGCCGCGCGTTATGAATAGAATTTCTAGTATTTGATAGGGTAATCTGGTCAAAATTTCAAGACATATCGACACCAGCATTTTATACTAACTCTTATAAGTGCACTTTACAGGAGAGCCTTGTAACGGAAAAAACGTGATGGCTTTTATATTAATTAAAATATATATTTGAAATTTAGTAACCTTAATAGTTAATTTATTAATTGTGAATTGTATTTAAATTGTATAAAATATGTTTTTTTTCATAATTAATTGTATATTTTAATTTAGAGCAATTTAGCCGTATATATACGTAATTTGTCAATTACATTCTACATACTACACACGTCTAACTCATGTAGCGTAGCGTATCACGGTAGGTCGTAGTGCTAACTAAGTCTTAGCAAACTACTCAACTTTAGAGGCTGGTTTTTTTAAAAAACGGATCGTAATGAAAGATATTAATATTATGTTTGACTTATATTATAAAATTTAATAACATGTAAACTGACCTCTCTCGACAGTAATAAGCATATTATTATCATCATTATTTTCACCATTACTCAATGAATAATCATTCTTTTCGATTAAGTCCACTAAATATTTAGGTCGTTTTCGTGACATTTGCTATTAATAAAATAACGCACAATATTTCAAATACCTTGCAACAATAATGCTATCGATTATAATTTACAGAAAGGGTTTTTTTAAAAACGTGCAATTACATTTAACACAGCGACATACTTTAGTGTCGTTAGATTTATGTAAACAATAAGCGGCGCGTCGCCTCCCCGCGCAGACTCCGCTAAAATAGTTAGCGTATTATAAATCGAGTGATTTTAAAAAGTACCTACCTTTAGTTAGCGTTGTATAAAATTGGTAATTTCGTTATTTTTTATATTTCTTACGTTATCGCCTCGGATACGTAATCCATGTTGCTGTCTTTGTCTGTCAAGTGACTTTTCTAAGACTAAGAATTATTGATTAGAGTATCCGTTGCATAAATATTTTTATTAATAGAAAGACCCGCCTCCAAATGGAACCCTCTTCTCAATGCAATTTTGAGCATATCGCTCTCCTTGTCTACAGTAGACTAGTCTGCGACCATCAGAAACAAGTCCTACACTCAGCAGTGAATAATACGGAAGCTCATTGTTCTTAAGTCTAATTTAAGTGTTCACGAGCAAATCTTAGTCGAGCTTGCCTGTGAGCTGCAGACAATTTTGGTCCATTTGCGGGTCTGAAAGGTGTGATATCACGCTCTTTTAGCCTTCTTCTTATGGTTCGTGCACTAACTGCTATGTCACGTAACTGGTGGAGCTCATGTTTAATGCTTAAAGACGTTAAAAACCGATTTCGCAAGGAAGTTGTCACAATAAACCTGTCGTCACGAGACGTTGTCACCTGAGTTCTGCCGATTCCACGTCTTCTTTTGAATAAACCTGTCTCCATAAACCTTCTGTAAACTCGGGAAACCGTAGACTGGTTTATATTTAAATCTGCAGCAATTGTTCTTTGGTCTAGGCCTTGCTGCACTAGAGCAACAATTTGTGCGGCTTTTTCGGACGATACGTCCATATTCGTAAGAGAAAAACGTGTTTTAAATGAAACAGACAAGCAATTAAACAATTAGTAATGATAATTCAGCATGTAACAAAACAAAAAAATAACCGTCAATCACAACATTAACGTAACGAGTTTTTTTTTTTGGAGTTTACTCCTTAAGAATCGATTTTCATATAAGGCCCCCGGTATGAAAAAAATATGAGGAGTAGAGCCTACTGAACGAATGACCTCGTTACGTTTTCGTGCGCAACCTATTCTGCGCACCTTTCACTTTTTTTCACAAGCGCGAATTTTTGAACTCAAATCGATCGCTAGTCGCTTTGCATTGCACACAAAATTTTACTTTTTAGAGTAAACTCCAGTCGTGCGTCGGAGCTGACACACACTTTTTTGTATTTTTATTAATATATGGCGTCGGCTTATCTTAAAACCATTTGCCAGTGTCAAGTAAAAAAGTCGGGAAATAGAATTTTCGTTTCAATTTTCAACACTGTATTCATATATTATAGTCAAGTCTAAAGTCTAGTCAAAGGCCAAATAAATAGTCAGTACAGTCAATGAGTCATGCCAGTCGATTCAGTAAAGTGGTAGACGCTTTACTGAAAGTTCCTAGGGAGTTTTGGCGGGAATAACACAAATAGCACGTTTTTAGAAGTTGTACCACTTGCTCACACTTGTGCACGTTAACGAATATGTAATGGTTAATATTCTACCAATATTACACATTACGAACCGAGATTATTATTAATTTAAATTTATATTATTAAGTGCTATTTTGTGTTCCCTCCAAAACTCCCTAGGAACTTTCAGTAAAGCTTCTACCACTTTACTGAATCGACTGGCATGACTCATTGACTGTACTGACTATTTATTTGGCCTTTGACTAGACTTTAGACTTGACTATAATATATGAATGTGTTGTAATGAAAGTGTTGAAAATTGAAACGAAAATTCTATTTCCCGCCTTTTCAACTTGTCACTGGCAAACGGTTATAAGCCGATGCCATATATTAATAAAAAAAAAGTGTCGAGCTGTCATATTTGACATTGACATTTGTATCGACACTCGTGTTCGATTTTCAACTCCGCTAACAGAGCCGTATTTTTTCAATGCTCAGAATTTTCTACGGCCTTCCGGATTCTAGATCATAGAGTCCCAGCCTGAGGGCATTTTATTAATAAAAGTGCTTCTAGTCAAATGGTATGTTATAATTTTACAACGAAGTTCCGTATTTCCTTGCTTGTTATTTTTATGATTCGCCAACCCTAAAACTATTAATCGGAGGCCGAAGCCTCGTAACGATCTCGCCGCAGTTAATAAAACTATTCACCAATTCGTTGGCGAAAACTGTCGTCAAATATTACAATAGAGAGTTAAATTACATTATAATCAGCACAAAAACATAAATTCTTAATTTTGTCCGCAATATCCTACCCTCCCTCTATAAAGCGGGTAGATAATATTTAAGGATAGATAGTATTCGTCAACTTCCATTTATACTCGGCCTAGGCATAAAAACTCACTCGTCAGAAGCGTTATTTGATATAATATTTCACGCTGCTTTTTTGCGAGCCCGGTTTATTTCTTCGGTCGAGCTGTAGACCAGGGTAGAAGCCTTTAAAAATAATAAAAAGTGAAAAAAAAATAATAGTAGGATAAAACCCATAAGAAAAGGAGGAGAATATTATAAAAATGATAGGAAAAATAATTTACGGGCAATCTGAGGTCGGGAAGGGGATGGGGGTGAGTTTTTAAGGGTAAAAAACGGTTTATCTCGATTTCCGGCAAAACTAAAAGTCCTATGGAAAAAAGTCAAATGGCAAAGTTGTAGGTAATAAAAAGATCTAAAACTGTTGTCTTTACACTTTTTTCACATAACCTCAAAATTTATGTGAAAAATTAAAAAAGCCAAGTTTTTGGTTTTTTATTTTTATCTTTTACAAAAATTTTTATTTTTTCACGAGATTTTGTGAAAACTTACCTTTTTATTTCCCAAATACGCTGTAATTTATTTGATTAGAAATATTTATTTTTTCACCTTATTTTGAATTAATATCGAAAAAGCACCCTAATTGTCAATCGAAAATTCACCCATCAAAATATTAGCTTTTTTCAAAAAGTTGGTATGCTTTCTGTTCGTTGAAATCTCTACTTTCCGATGGTGAAAAAAAAAATATGTTACTTTAGTAAATCTTCTCAGAAAATACAAAAAATCTAAAAAAACTAGAATTCGAAAATTTTTTAAAAATTATTATATACAATTGAGAGCTATTTATTAAAGTTTACACTTTAATTACTCGAAAAACGTAAGATTACATGTTACATTGATAAAAAAAAATTGCAAATCAAAATATACTACTATAATTAAACAAACAAATAAGTTAATAAAATTAATATTTAATATTTAATAAGACAATATTTGGAGAAAGTTGTCGAATCTTCTTTAAATTATATGCATAGATGCCTATTTATAACTATTTTAAGATAACTTATATATCTGAGTGACCTATGAAAAATTTTAGCCCATCAAAAGGTATTTCATAGAGAAGTGGGGAAGGGGCTAGGCGGGTCTGGGTCTTACTACATACATACCTACTATTTCGTAGCAGCTGTAACAACCGTTAGCCTAGCCAGTATTCGAAATACAGTACAGTATAGAACATCGTTTATAAAAATACACGTGCACGCTGAGTTTCTTTAAGATAATTGTGACAAGTTTACTTAAAAAAAAAAAACTTTTCGAATCTGCATAGGAAGGTAAATACTATCTCTATTTTTATCTGTATCAATCAACTCAAACATAAAAATAGTAATGTTTTCTTTAAAAAATAGTATGCTTAACGTAACATAACCTAAAGATTACAATTGAATGTTACTTTAGTACAAGATTAAAAGATAATATTTCAAAATACATAAAAAATATATTAAAAATCTATAAAAAATATATAAATATATATAAAATATATATCGTAAATATATTTTTAATAACTTTTGGCCGATTTTCATGTATATTTCATATATTTTAATATATTTTAGACGCATTCAAAATATATCTTAAAAGACATAAAAAACATAGCTAATAATATAAAAAATATATATTTTGAATATATCTGAAATATATTTGAAATGTATAAAATATATATGAAAATCGGCCAAAAGTTAGTTATTAAAAATATACTTACGATATATATTTTATATATATTTATATATCTTTTATAGATTTTTAATATATTTTTTATGTATTTTGAAATATATTTTTTTTCCATGGGAGTAACTAAATTTGTTTGTGCAAAATTAAGGAGATTATTATTTTTTAATCTTGTACTAAAATATCATTCAATTTTAATCTTTAGGTTATGTTACGTTAAGCATACTATTTTTTAAAGAAAATATTACATTAAAATTAAATTTTTAATATTAAATTTATATTAATTTTTTTAATTTATGTTAAGAGACTAATATATATTAAATTATTAATATTAAAAAAAGCTAATATTTTGACGGGTGGGTGCTTTTTCGATATTAATTCAAAATAAGGTGAAAAAATAAATATTTCTAATCAAATAAATTACATAAATCAAATAAATTACATAAATTACATAAATCAAATAAATTAATTTGGGACATAAAAAGGTAAGTTTTCACCAAATCTCGTGAAAAAATAAAATTTTTTGTAAAAGATAAAAATAAAAAACCAAAAACTTGGTTTTTTGAATTTTTCACATAAATTTTGAGGTTATGTGAAAAAAGTGTAAAGACAAAAGTTTTATATCTTTTTATTACCTACAACTTTGCGATTTGACTTTTTTCCATAGGACTTTTAGTTTTGCCGGAAATCGAGATTAACCGTTTTTTACCCTTAAAAACTCACCCCCTTCCCGACCTCAGATCGCCCGTAAATTATTTTTCCTTTCATTTTTATAATATTCTCCTCCTTTTCTAATAGGTTTTATCCTACTATTATTTTTTTTGGTTTTAAAAACTATCGACCCTGGTCTACTGACCCACCTGTACCGAAGCCTATAGCACTCTCACGGGAAGAATATCATCACGAACTTATTTTCTCAAAACAGAAACTTTTCATTGGCATTATTTATGTTGAATCACTATCGATGATACTCTACAATCATGTAACGGAAATTGATACTTATTTCATGGGAATACGGTGTATAATGCAATTAGCGGATGTAATTAGCGATGATGGTTCAGTATTGAAGAGAAACGCTTTCAAATATTGAGTGGCATTGAAAGAGATAGGTCAATATCGTATGTCAATTCAGACATTTACGATACCTAATATTATTCGGAATACGGAGAACGGAATCCAGGTCCCAGGATAAGCTCTAGCACATGAGTGCTATGTAGTAGGTAGTAATGATACCTACTACGTACTAGTCCACTACCTAGTACTCTCTCTCTACCTAGGGATTTCGATGACATGATTTTATTTAGGTGCTAATATAATTTTTATGTACCTACTATTAATAATATTGTTTCTATGCCCTAAGGGCTGAAATTGTGATCAAATTACAATAATGTAAACACCTATGTAACCATGTAACCAATTTCTTGGAAATAAACGGTACTTATAATAATAACTAGGTAGGTATCATCTTGCAGAAACTTGGTAGAATACACCCACACCCCCTTACTAATAAAAAGGTTTACACGACGGTCAACTTGAGCAATGTTGTTGTCTTTGTCTGAAGCGTTGGAAAAGTCACTTGACAGACAAAGACAGCAACGTTGCTTAAGTTATCCGTTGTGTAAATATTTTTATTAGTAACGGGGTAGATATTATATAATATGTATAAGCGCCATTTTTTTCATTTATCGATTATGGCGTTTACATAAACGTATCAGTTATCATTGGAAAATATCGTAGTCATATATGGTATCATACATTCTGGCACTCGCCACAGGGCAGTCGCCATAATATTAAATAATTGAAAATAACTATTAACTCTTAAACTAATAATAATATTAAAATATTGCAACTTAAGTTCCAACCTTTTCTGTGATCAGGTACTTACTACTAAGGTACTTACTTAATCTTTCTGAAGCACAGTACACACGGTTGCGGGTTATTTTGTAACATCAAAATCAATAAACAAGTGAAATAGAACCTTAAGACAACAATATACAAGTGTAATAAAGCCTTAAGTCGCCATCTTGTTAAGGCCCGGCGCAGCGCTGTAAAAATGTTTTAACAACGTAAGTTCGGCTTTGTTTTAGTTACGATCTGATAACGACACAAGTTCTATTACTTCGCCTCTTCATAAAAAACAAACAGTAAAGCGCGAGCCGGAAAATAACTTGATCTCCCTTGACTATGAGTACTTTTATGGAATATTCGGTACTTATATTATATTATTTCGGTATATAAACGAGCAGACGGATCGCCTGATAATAAGCTATTACCGCCGCCCATGGTAACCCAACACCCGTTACGTATACCGAAGAAATTACAAGATTGTTTAGTCGCAAAATATAATTCCTTACAAAGTCTAATTCCCAAAATGTCGTTTCCTATTGGCTCCAGTTTTAAAGGACCATTTATAAGGCCTAAATCGCCTTGTGAATTATGACATTACATTTTCGCCCATGTAACTTATAATTAATACCATGAGGTAGGGAAAGGGACAATGTCATAAATCGGCATTAAAGTTTTAATGAATTTATATGTTAAGTTTGTTCCCAATTATATTGTTAAAATGATCGCCTTGTTAGCGATAGTTTGCGTTAGTTAGCAATTATTACTAAAATTGTATTTTTAAATGTCATTTTACATGATAAAAATTATGAAACTACTTATCTTCTTAAATGCTCAAATAACCTGATATTTTATTACGAAATTTTATTATTCTTGTGTTTGTTCTAGTACATCCAGAAATGGCGTCATGTCGATAGTTTACAAAGTAATAAGTAGGCACAATTTAGTTTGACTCGTATACTGTCAATACTACCAAGTAGTTTATGAATCCAATCTAAGTTAGCGCCGTAATGTAGAGACACTCGTCTTACCTATAATATTATTATTGTAAGGATAATAATAGGCTAGATTACAGATTTGTTTTATTTCATAAATGAATAGTACTCTAAAATATGAGTAACTTCGCAAAAGAAACAATATGTCAAAAGACAATATTTTCAAAGGTGCAGCGATTTTTATACAAAGTTTCGCAAGTCTCGTGAAATCGCTCCATACTAAAGTCGTACCTAGCTGTGACGTCACGCCTAGGTTAAAGTGTATGAAGTATACGACCGCAGGAACATATTTGTAAATATCTCCGATATTTGTGCGTTTAAGTTCATACTTATCATAATTAATGTTTTTACTTTTTGTATATTATGATGTTAGTAAACTAATTATGTAGGTCTTGTTTACTAATTTTTTGGAAAAAAAAACTTTTTTTGTACTTTTGTATCTACTTAATTAATAAACCACACATAAAATATTATTTTTTTGTACATTTTCCGACTATAATTAATGAAACTAAATATTTTAGATGTAGTCAGCTAAAATATTTAGTTCTCATCTATTATGATGCCTATCAGTGGCGAAGGCCAGTTCTCCTCCATAGGGACGCCTTAGCCGGTATAATAAGTAGGTAGGGATTTGGATGAGAGTCTTCAAAAGGTAAGTGGTATGTGAATCCAATAGGAATGGAGTTATAGGACGCCACTGATGCCTACATATATTATTAAGGAGTGCGTAATAGTAATCCGCTAGCCTAGCGAGCTGAACTAATCCTTCAAGCGTTGACGAATCTGAAAAAAATCTTCGATGGTCGATTCGCTGTTTCGCAATTGGATAACTTTCGGATTTGCGTTGAGAAAATACCCTTTTCCCATCTTTTTATCGCGACATACAAAGACTGTGTCGTGTCATTGCATGGTCGTGCCTATACCATTTCGTTTTCGACCTCCCCCTTAGTTATCAATAACGATGATGTCGTAGCTGTAGCTTAAATAGAATGTATTTTTATCCGATTGAAATATTTCCCAACGTTAGGCTACAATATCACTAGTACGAGATACGTTCTAAGAAATATATATCCCTCATATTATGTTATTTCTTGAGATAAGTTTTATATGGTACACAAATATCTAACTAACACATCGCAAATAGGTCGCCCAATGAAATTGCATACGGGTATTTAATCTTAAATATAAAAATGGATTGCAATTTTAATGTCTCGCCAAAACTCGAGAAAGTACGGACCGATTTGAGTAATTGAGAAAATTTGGAAAAATTGCGGGGAAAATATTAAAACTATATTCATAGGTGCGACAGACAGACAGCGTGTGTTGGGTCGGGACAGCTAGTATTAAATTTATTTATTTATTTTTTGAGACGTAAGAGCTGCATCTAATGGCCCAATAGATAGATTTATTTTTAATTCAAGCCCCGGATCTCGGGGGGGGGGGGGGGGGGGGGCTAGCTGGGGCCCATGCCCCGGGCGGCAAGCTCAGAGGGCGGCCAAATTCACACTTTACCGACGAATAAACAACTCAGCATTTACTTAAGTATGACCACAGAAAAAGTAATAGTACAAGCAGGTACAGAAATTTCACTCGTTTTACTGTGACCATAATATCAACTCAACCGATACCCAGAGTTACAGAACACGGACCACGAGACCGGGCGCGGCGCGCGGTGAGAGCACGGAGTGAGATGCGCGGAGTGAGATGCGCGGAGTGAGATGCGCGGAGTGAGATGCGCTACACGAACGTTATTCGCGAAGTGCGTAGGCATAGTTCAAAATACGCGCCCGCTCGCCCGCAGGATAAACTTATTGTTTACCTATATGAAAATTAAAAGAATCTTTTTGAAAAAAAAATCTCCACACGACAGTGTAGTTATCCGATTCTTGAAATTATTCTGAATCGTTTGATACCTACATACTGGAAGAATTGTTTAATCATTGGTTAACTTATTTTCCAAAAACTTAACAGTTCCTTTTGTATGAAAAAAACGTAACAGTTTCTCATTTCATGTGGATGAGAATCCAAAAAATTTTTGCTCGCTGGCTACGCTCACTGGCGTTAAGATACAGAACACATATTATCTTCTTAGTTCCGTCGGTCGGTTTTAGGATATTGATTTAATTGTATTTCTAAAGTACGTACACAGTCTTTCAGGGTGGTAAAAATTAATTCAAGTAGTAAAATAGAATCAAACATGTGCTCGTACGCTACACTCGCTCGCGTTTTATACTAAGGCGGGTCAATAAGTCCGTGACTTTTTGAATTTCTAACCACCTTACTGAAAAAGCAACACTACTCCTGTCAACAGGCATCTGTCAGTTGACTCCTATCAAAATTTGAACTTGCTGCGTCAGTTAGTTTGTGTTTTACAGCTATCTTTATCAGACTATCCAGTAACTTAAGGAAACAATGGAAAAAAGTGAATTTCGTGTGCTTATTAAGCATTATTTTTTGCGAAAAAAAACCATTACCGAGACCAAGGCTAAGTTTGATAAATACTATGGGGACTCTGCACCATCGATTTCAATGGAAAAAAAGTGGTTTACTGAATTTCGTTGTCGCCGTACAAGCACTGAAGATGCCGAACGTCCTGGACGCCCAGTTGAGGTCTCTACACCCGAAACAATGGAAAAAATTCACGATATGGTGTTGGCCGACCGAAGATTGAAAGTGCAAGAGATTGTGGAAGCCATAGGCATCTCGCATGGCTCAGTGGTTTCAATTTTGAATGATCACTTGGGCATGAGAAAGCTTTCCGCAAGATGGGTGCCGCGTTTGCTCACAGTCGACCACAAACGCAATCGTGTAACAACTTCACAGGAAGGTTTGGCGCTGTTTAATCACAATATGGAGGAGTTTTTTTACCGTGGACGAAACATGGATCCATCACAACACACCAGAGACCAAACAACAGTCAAAACAGTGTGTTTCTAAGGGTGAATCGGCGCCAAAGAAGGCCAAGGTGGGTTTGTCAGCCAATAAAGTTATGGCGACTGTTTTTTGGGATGCACGTGGGATAATCCACATTGACTATCTTCAAAAGGGAAGAACAATTAATGGGGAATATTATGCCAACTTATTGGACCGCTTCAATGAGGATTTGATAAAAAACCGACCTCATTTGGCCAAGAAAAAAGTTCTTTTTCACCAAGACAATGCAAGGGTGCACACATGTGCAGTTGCCATGGCAAAAATCCATGAATTGGGCTATGAATTGCTCCCACATCCACCCTATTCTCAAGATTTGGCTCCGAGTGACTACTTCTTGTTCCCAAACCTGAAAAAATGGCTCGGTGGAAAAAGATTTGACTCCAATGATGAAGTCATCTCGCAAACAAAGGCCTATTTTGAGGACCTCGACAAATCATATTTTTTGGAAGGGATAAAAAAATTGGAGAAGCGTTGGACAAAGTGTATAGAGCTAAAGGGGGACTACGTTGAAAAATAAAATGATTTATTTATCAAAAAATCTGTGTTTTATTCCAAAAGTCACGGACTTATTGACCCGCCCTCGTATAACGAGCATATTATGCTCGCTCTCTCCGCTCGCTGCTTTTCGCTCGGGGGCCCCGTGGCAGAATTTGCTACGGGCCCCACGCTGGCTCAATCCACTAGATGCATTATTTGCGGAAAGCCGAAGTCCAAATGTCAATCAATTAGTGGACATTTGATAGCTGAGATGGTAAAGGTAAAAAAAAATTAGTGGGCGGGGGCGGCATTTTAAGATTTTGCCCCGCCTAAAAAAATTAAAGATCCGGGGCTGGGTATATTATATAAAGTTATTTTCTTTTTAACGTTACGACACTTGGATATAACGCCATCTGTTAGGAGCTACTTATATTTAGGCACAATGAGAGTATTTTTTATTTTAAATGATGAATGAAGTTTCGCTTCTGCCACGTGCGTACCTACTCAGGTACTCTGTACACGTCATGCTTGTGCATCATGGTGTAAACTCATCAATTACAGCCAATTTATACATAGTAGGCAATGAATATTAGATGAATCTACACCGTTTACACTTTACTCGACCGTATGGGAATAATGGGTCGTGAATCTGTAATGGCGTCAGATTTACTCTTTTCCTGTCAATTTCAGCTATATTAGGGTCAATTCACAACGAAACGAAACGTTACGCGACATGGCGCTGCATTTTTAAGCTGTTCAAAATTAAATTTGATTTATTAGTCATTACAAGAAGATAACACGTTTCATTGTAATGTCATGTTGCACACGCATCACGCTGCATAGAATATCTAATTATTATAATGTGCAGATGCAGACTGATGTCATATGAAACGTGTATCCATTTGTGTAGTGAGTAAAGTTCAATTTTAAATAGCTAGCGTAGCGTCGCGTATCGTCGCGGTGTAAACTGACCCTTAGGCTGAGGCCCCATTAGTGGGTTGCGTTGCGTGACCACGGATTAACGCTTTGTAACCTGCGTTGCGTCGACGCCCGACATCACAATGCATAAGGGATAGGTGGTAATATCGCAGCGGATCATCCGCCCTGCTTCTTCGTCTCCTTTAAGACGTTTCGTTGATACGTCGACGCTGCGACAACGCAACGCACCAATGGAGCCTCCCTCTTAGTGTTTATAGTGCACGTGGAGTTTGTTCGAATTGGCTAACACAAATAATCTGTAAGGGCTATTTTGCTATACTTATTTACTACCATATGTACATACTGGAATTTATGTGTGCATTCTATACTATTGGAATACAAAGAAAGAAAAAAAATCGCATTGATTAAATAGATATTGTTTAGAAAATTAGGGTCTTAGTTGCTAAAATATAATGTGTATGTTTGTTATATTATGTAGTAAATAAATAAACGCTATTTTTATTTTATTCTTATACTGGAATTTATAGTACTAAGGCGGGTCAATAAGTCCGTGACTTTTTGAATTTCTAACCTCCTTACTGAAAAAGCAACACTACTCCTGTCAACAGGCATCTGTCAGTTGACTCCTATCAAAATTTTAACTTGCTGCGTCAGTTAGTTTGTGTTTTACAGCTATCTTTATCAGACTATCCAGTAACTTAAGGAAACAATGGAACAAAGTGAATTTCGTGTGCTTATTAAGCATTATTTTTTGCGAAAAAAAACCATTACCGAGACCAAGGCTAAGCTTGATAAATACTATGGGGACTCTGCACCATCGATTTCAATGGTAAAAAAGTGGTTTACTGAATTTCGTTGTGGCCTTACAAGCACTGAAGATGCCGAACGTCCTGGACGCCCAGTTGAGGTCTCTACACCCGAAACAATCGAAAAAATTCACGATATGGTGTTGGCCGACCGAAGATTGAAAGTGCAAGAGATTGTGGAAGCCATAGGCATCTCGCATGGCTCAGTGGTTTCAATTTTGAATGATCACTTGGGCATGAGAAAGCTTTCCGCAAGATGGGTGCCGCGTTTGCTCACAGTCGACTACAAACGCAATCGTGTAACAACTTCACAGGAAGGTTTGGCGTTGTTTAATCACAATATGGAGGAGTTTTTTAACCATGGACGAAACATGGATCCATCACAATACACCAGAGACCAAACAACAGTCAAAACAGTGTGTTTCTAAGGGTGAATCGGCGCCAAAGAAGGCCAAGGTGGGTTTGTCAGCCAATAAAGTTATGGCGACTGTTTTTTGGGATGCACGTGGGATAATCCACATTGACTATCTTCAAAAGGGAAGAACAATTAATGGGGAATATTATGCCAACTTATTGGACCGCTTCAATGAGGATTTGAAAAAAAACCGACCTCATTTGGCCAAGAAAAAAGTTCTTTTTCACTAAGACAATGCAAGGGTGCACACATGTGCAGTTGCCATGGCAAAAATCCATGAATTGGGCTATGAATTGCTCCCACATCCACCCTATTCTCAAGATTTGGCTCCGAGTGACTACTTCTTGTTCCCAAACCTGAAAAAATTGCTCGGTGGAAAAAGATTTGACTCCAATGATGAAGTCATCTCGCAAACAAAGGCCTATTTTGAGGACCTCGACAAATCATATTTTTTGGAAGGGATAAAAAAATTGGAGAAGCGTTGGACAAAGTGTATAGAGCTCAAGGGGGACTACGTTGAAAAATAAAATGATTTATTTATCAAAAAATCTGTGTTTTATTCCAAAAGTCACGGACTTATTGACCCGCCCTCGTATATATACTTACTACTAGTTTTTGAGCGCGGTACTTCATCCGCGTGGACCATTGCAGCTCGCGGGGGATGAATTTCGAAAAATCCTTTTTTATCGAATTCCAACGTCATAATAACTTAAGTATTTGCGTGCCAAAATGAAACGAAACCCATCCAGTTGTTGATATCTCTAATCTCTAGTTCTAAGTCAAATCTTTTTTTGGTCCAGAGGTACATAAATAAATCTTACTATTCAAAATTTGGACCCACATTTCACCACAGGTACTCAATGATTTGTATTTATTACCTCGTATATAAAATTTCACGGAAATCGGGACAGATTTTTCAAATATTTTTCATACAAACTTTCAACCCTTAATTTACACCTGGGGGTGGTACAAATTAAGGGTTGAATTGAATTCGTAAAAACGCTGATACACTTATTTAATGAGATGTGTTTAAGTGCATGCATCTCAATTTTCATCGAAATCGGTGCATATTGAAAGTTTTTCCATACAAACTTTCAACCCCCCATTTCAAATCTTTAGTGTACCTACATTATAAATTAAATAACTTATTCAAATTCCTCATTTCTACCAATACGGCTGCGCGTGCGTCTATGTCAGCGAGTCAGTTGGGACATCTTCTTTTATATAAATATAGATGGTCTAAATTAAACTGTGAATAAATAACGGCCTCATTTCTTTAAGTCGGTTAAAAAATTAAACAAAAATATGTGGGTAGTAAAATCATGAATCGACTCTCGAAGGACCACGTTGACCACGCGGTTCTTGGAGAATTTTCGATAAGTTCTTTTTTAGTTTAATCGTTACAAACATACTTCCTAATTTATATTTATTTTAAATGCGAAAACTCGGTCAGTTGTTCAATCACGCCTAAGCCACTGCACGGATTTTGATGAAATTTAGTACAGGGGAAGCATATATCCTTCCCCCGTACTATTTTTTTTATTTTAACAATTACTTATTTAACAAAGTTACAGACAATATGTACATAGTACAATTATACAAATATTTCCGATCTTTATTAAAAAGGTGACTTTAAAATAAAAGTCGTTGAATATTTTAATCCATTTATTATTTTCATTGTAAAGTCATACATATCTATGAATCAACCGTAATTACCTGACGACGCGTTACATCGCCACGCCTCCTCTGAGCTGGGAGGAATCTTAAGTATTTTCTTCCTCATAAGGAAGTTATGTTTATGTGTGTGTGTATGGTCTATTCACTATTCGTTCATTAATAATCTTTTTGGCATAAACTGGGTCGTTGGGGACAGTTTCTTTATTAGTGTTTATTTAAACTTAGGTGTAGCCACATCGAAACAGTAAGCTTAATAGGTTTGGTTTATACATATTATAATTTAGAAAATCTGTTATTTCATTTTCAGATTTCTCTCTATATACTCTCCTATTTGTGTGATATTTCACTACAAACCTTTAAAGGACATTGGACGTTTCACTATGGAGCCTACCTACCTACGGGACCAAAGATAAAATAAGGTTAGATGTAAACGAGATTCCATCTGGATATTCATTTAAAATATGATTAACAATTTATTGATTATCTCCACTTCCCCCCGAATTAAAATAATTACGGAAAATGAAATGTTAACGAAAATTGTACAATACTAATTAGTATACTAATTAATAGTATGTATGTATGTATTTGTATTTATTTATGTATTTTCTCATACATAATAAATATATCCTTAAGATTTCTCGCAACACAGAAGACGACAAGACACGCACCATAATTGACTTACAAAGCAAAAACATCTATATAAAAATAACTTCGACAAAAAAAATCATCAAAAAAATATGCAAGACAAAATAAGAACTGATTAATGCCCGGATTCTGAGGTTTTTTGTTGGTAGTTCATCTATTCGATAGCACTTTCGTTCGGATGACGCAATCAAAAGTGCTATTGAATAGATAAACTACCGACATAAAACCGCATACACCGGACATTAGAGCAGATCTGTAGAATACATACGAAATAATGTAATTGTTGTGTTTGAATAATATTTAAGAAGCAGATTCTTCTACAGACCTTAACTCTTCTTGAGATGTTTCTTACATTCAAGGTAAGAATTTTTAACATTAGCCAGGAATCAAATGTTCGATTAGGTACTATCAGGGAATCTAATTCATAAACAGGTAGTGTTCTCTTAATTTATTTGTATTAATATCATGACGACATACAGTCACAATATTCAACTCTCAATGACATGTCAGTTTGATATCATAATAATATTATTATAATACCTACGATCAAATTATGACAAGGTCAACCTGCTTATGAATTAGATTACCAGTTACCTGAAAGTACATTTATGATAAATTACATCTATAATTTCATAAGTATGCATGTATCCAAATAGTCAAATATCATATATTTAAACCTACTAATAATTTATTACCATCCTAAGTCTATAAATAAATAATATAGGAAGATAAAAACAAAATAAAATATATATATATATATATATATATATATATATATATATATATATATATATATATATATATATATATATATATATATATATATATATATATATATATAACAAAAAGGCGCTAAACAATTTAAAAAGTTCAAAGGAATTCGAAATTCAAAATCCGGATTATGGCACGTACTAAACATTCACACAGATTATTCATTATATTCAAACCGCTTTGGTAACACGAAACCAACAATACAGTGGGTCTAGCTAGATTAAAAAAAACTCGTTTACATCCTTGTGTACTTATTATATTACATCTTGCTAATTATTTATAAGAAGTACAATGATAAATATTGTGCATTACTTACATTGAAAAAATGTGAACTTACAAGACAATAGCTTATCGTTCATATTATTGCGTTAAAGATGTTTATGTCTATTTTCGTTACAATTGTTTTTAAATATTGCGCAGAAACTGAGGTTCAGTTATTCTTTAATACACATTATCCAAATTTTTTACTTTACAACCCGAATACAGATTATAAAAATATTTAGAAAATGCTCAAAACTATTACAAATTGATCAAAACGTATAAATAACATCGGATACAATTAAAGAGCATTTAGTTGTAAAAAAGAGGCTAAAGCAAGGTTGAAATTTAAAAAAAACATTGAATACACAGGCGTGAGCATTTTTGAAAATTGATATTTTCTGGTATACATCGACCTTTGAAAAGAGATATTTGGCTAGTATTAGCTTTGTAGAGCATCATCTAATCATCAACACTGCCTATTCGTCAAACAATGCCAATGCAACTTAAAAGTTAAAAAAAACTGACTATTTTGACTTTCACCTTAAAGTTAGAGTTCGATTTACAGTACTGTTTTTCCGATTCCCAAAGCCATTGAGATCGTGCAGTGCTACCAACACTCAAGTACAGGATGTTTTTCCAGTCAGTGTCCAAACTTTCAGGAGTGAATATACTCTTGAATATATATACTATCTATGCCGTAGCCCTTTTGTATGAAACAGCTGATTTTTTTTTCAAGTAGGAAAGTTGATCCCATAGTAAAAGTTGCTGACTGGAAAAACACCCATTACAAATCTCTCCAAACTTAAGCCAAAAACCCCTATAATCGCAACACCTACCTCCTCGAATACTATACTAAAAAATCCATTATTAATGATAAATAAATATTAAATAATATAAATAATGTTGTGATACCTATATCATGTACCTATATCATGTCCTTTATTAAAATATACCTACTTCCAAAAGTATATTTTCTACAGGTTGACTTATCAAATCGCTTGTCGATGTAACAGTTCAATAGCTTAATTTAATTAAAAACAAGAAAATTAAAACCTCTAAAAGTAACACAAAAAAATCCTTCCCCTAGAGGGATGATTGTTGATGTAGAGATAATTTCCCCTAACTTTAGGGGGGAAACCCTAAGTTATCAACCAAACACGTGGTCCGCTCGGGACCAAATCCGATCGTCTGTTAACTCTATTAATTTGTCGCTGCATTGGCAGTGTTCGAGCGAATATTTTCTTTCAAAGGTGTGTGTGTGCATTCTTTTTGGCCGGGTACTGTAGAAAAGGATCAAGGGGCCATCAAACGGCTTGTATATGTCACCGTAAAATTGTTAAAACCGTTAGATTGTAATATAACAATCTCACTAATATTGTAAAAATATGTCGAAAGATTCTTTGCGATATAATTATAATCTAACGAAAGATAATGCGTTAAATTATAATCAGAATGTTCAGGTTCGCAATCTTTCGACATTTTACAATCTCACTAGTTACATTACAACCTAAAGGTATCAAATTGTAAATTTGACGGTGACATATTATACAAGCCATTTGATGGCTTGTACCTTTTCTACAGTGTCCGGCCAAATAGAATGACATAGATATGGAATATGAATAAACAGATATCTAGATTTTCGAACTAAACATACTTTGAACATTAGCGTTGAGAAGCTTGTACCTTACAAGAAACTTACATCTACCCTACTTTAATTAATTATAAATTATGCATATCTTTGGCGAATACAATCCACGGTACCATGATCGAATGAGAAAAAAAAACTACCTAAAAAGGTTATTAACATCGTTGTAAATTCTCACAAAAATCACTATTATAATACTGAATTATGGTACCATACTTAGACTATTATAAATAAGAGTACAACTAACTCATAAATGCTATGTTACAAATAATATATTTACAAAACAGTAGAATGCCGCTAATTTTTGGCGGGAATTGTAAACGTTTTGTGCAAAGATTTAAACTATTCAGCCACGTTTTGAAAATCGAATTACAAAAAGAGTATTTCATTTTTATAATGGCAGTTTTTATGCTGTCCTTACAATTATTACTATTATCCACCTAACAATTCCACCATAGCGACACACAATGGAATGCTTAAATATACTTACAAAACCGATACATTAGTAGCAGCGAAGTGTGCTTTATTTACAAATAATATAAGGTCCACTATTGTACTAGAAACCCGCCTTGAGCCAAACAACACTAGTACAGAGAGAGGTTCTAAATAAAGTCTGACCAGAAATATAAAAAATCCTGCGCTGAACACGCTCAATTTTTTTTTTTTTGCAGCAACACTACGAAAAGCTCGGTCTAATACCACATACAATCATTTTTGTTAAAATAAATTATAGGTTATATTTGTACCTTCTCTCATTTTCTGTTCCAGCACCTCAAGTGTCGGTTCTATCATCTCCCATCCTTCTGGAGGTGCCTTCCTGCCGCGACATACTTTGGGCATGGTTCAATTTGATCAGCAAAACCAGAAGATAACTCGTAACCATGCACACTTAAGCTTGCCATATTTTCAACTAAGTTTTTATTAATTGATGTTTTCCCCGGTAAGAATATATTAGAAAGAAGTTTGTATGCACGTTAGTTCAAAGTATAATAATTAATGTTTAAAAGTACATACTTCTTCAGTGTTTTACTGTGTCTCAACAAAATTGTAAATTGTTTTGTCAGTTCTGATTGATTAAGTCCCAATTTCATCAACGCCTGTTAAAGTTAATCGATGATTGAATATCTTAGGGTCTAGGGTAGGGTAGGGTCAAAATTGAACTTTATTCACAACACAAAAAGATACACGTTTCATTTGACATCAGTCATAAACTGCACATGCGCTATGCAGCGAAGGGCAACTTGATATTCGATGTCTTACAATGAAACGTGTATCTTCATGGTTAATCAATAAAGCTAAATTTTTAATAGCTATCTTAAAAATGCAGCACGCATCGCGAATCGTTTCGGTGTGAATTGACCCTTAATCTCAAAGATTTGACAATACTGACATTTCAATTTAGTTTCGTGAACTTTCCGCATCATGGTAAAGTTTTCTATATCACTAGTCAGGCTTTAAATGAAAAAACTAATCACCATCACGCCTAGTAATATTTACTTATGTTGTTACATTATTTATATACAGGTTATTACATTCCCCATAATCTCTTAGTGGCTTAGAGCCCTTAATCGACATCAAATCGATATTAAATATATATCGATATTAAATCGATATTTTAACTATCGCTTACGTTACATTGTTGTTTTTCAATTTAAATGAACGTAACTAAAGTAAATGTGATTCATCGGTCTATATTATTCTAGTCTTGTCGTTTTATTTTGAAAACAATTAATAGACAGAGACGAGAGTATATTGCATCCCTTTCTTCCCTAGTAACTCGTGAAAAAATTATTTTGGAAAGACAAAATGTTGGTATGTTAAGATTATTTCTTTTAGCACAGCCTTTTCTGGACAGTTTTATATTCTACATTTAGTTAAATAACTATTTTAAGTTGTGATAAAAATA
Source organism: Phengaris arion (assembly GCA_963565745.1). NCBI lineage: Eukaryota > Metazoa > Arthropoda > Insecta > Lepidoptera > Lycaenidae > Phengaris > Phengaris arion. The sequence continues at coordinate 3,790,471 of OY751443.1, forward strand.
AAAAGGTCAACTGTTCATTCTGTACATGCTTTTAGTTGTTTGCTACGAATGTCAAAATAGGCCATAATTTACCACACAATATTAATAAATAAATAAAAATGTAGAATATTTATTGCGAATGTTGAAATAAGATTATTTTTTTAAGATTGTACAGAGTAAATTTACCAGCAGTCAAGAAAAACTGATGAAAACATAACTACAGAAACCTAGCTGCTCATATTGCTACCAAAACCAGTTCTTTTCAGTCCAAATATTAGGCAAAAATTTACATAATTTTTGATGTAAACCATTTTTTCATTATTGTTTTCGTGTTTTAGAATAGGGAATATGCATTTGTTTTAATCAGCAAAAGTCGTATATTTTCCGAAAGGAAACCTAAAGATGGCCCGAAAATGCTAAAAGTACTGTAATATGTTGCTATATTAAAAAGTTACAGGACTTTAAGTATATAAAAATGTTTTTTTTTTGCTTTTTGACACGACAAGGACCGTCGTGCTACCAAGCGCCGCCTGGTGACAGAAAAAGAATCGAAAATTCTTATTGACAACTTTTGATACCACTTACGCCACCAGATGACGCTATGTGTGATTTGGGTATAGGTTTTTGATATTTTTTCTACCGTTAGGGGTAACAACAGAAAAAATATCAAAAACCTTTATTGAAAAACGAAAATTACCGTTCAAATCCTTATGTTATTCGCGACATTTTTTCTTACAAAAAGTATGCATAAACATAAACCCAGTAGTTAAGTTATTAAATTAAATTTTGTATTAATTTCCATACATTTTCAAATGCGGTTGTGACCAGTGACATCATTTGTCATGCATTCTTTGTATTCTGTTTAGTTTACTGTCAAATATACAAGTATCAAATTTTGAAGTTAATTTATATTAATTGGTGCTATACTATTACCGATTCTACCCTGTATGCTTTAGCTATTATTGACTCGTCATGTTAAATAATTTATTGTGGATTTTTATCATGTTAGATATTTTATAAAATATGTTCAGGCTGGGACTATAATGTCCAATATCCGGTGGACCGAGGAAAATTCAGAACATTCAAAATAAAACACTGCGCTAATACGTAAATCGGACACACAAGTATCGAGTCAAATGTCAGTGACACAAATGACAGCTCGACACTCGACACTTCGATTTTCAACTCCATTGTATTGGCGCATAGTTCTATTTTCAGTGCTCTGAATTTACCCGGGCCCGCCGGATTCCGGAGCATATAGTCCCAGCCTTAACATGTAATAAAAGGTAATATGTTAAAGATTTTTCAAAAGTTTTAGCAAATTTGAGCAATTTAATATTGTAATATATGACAAAATATAATAATTTCAGGCCAAAAATGCGTAGATGCCAGAATAAAACTCAGTCTAGTGCCAGAAAACTACGCACTAAATATTTAGGCGGTTTCGATTATTTTAATTGGCTAACACACTTAAAATGTTTTGTCATATTATTTTATATGTATAATATTTTGCAGTCGACGAAATTAGACCAAAGAGCGCGTTTATTCGACCACAAGGATCACAACGCGGCCGTCGCAAATTGAGCTTTATTGATATTCTTAACAATTACCTAACGGCGTTGAGTAATAGGCTACTTGACTAGGAAAACGTATTCTAGGGATATCATAAATTAAAAACTTAAGATTGATAAATAAATTGATTGATTTAAAAATATGTATTTTTGTTTTTTAATTTCTACCGATGAAAACACCTCGAAGTAACTTCCGACAAGGATGTGACGACACAAACACACTAAACACATATGTAGAAGTGTAACGGAACGTGTTTCTGTAAATAAATAGTTCACGACATCTATAAAGTTATTTATGTCAAAACGTCAAACGGAACGTAACACCGCCATTTTACTACTACGGACTATAGCACAGATTACAAATAGTACTACTATGACGTCACAGAACGAACGAACGAACGAACAAGATAATATATGAACCAACATGGCGAAAAGTGTTTTCGGCGGTTTTAAAAGTGTATTTTTAAATAATTTTTTTGTAGGTTTTAAGGTTTCAAAATAATGTAATTTTTTTTCGAATGAAACTATTATAAAGCGATACAAATGTCCTAAAGACATAAATAAAAACAAGGTCAATTAGCCTATTGGGTGATTGTCATTAGGTTGCACGTTGTGGCCTCGTCGATAAAGCTTAATTTGCTTTGAATGAAAACAAACGTGCTCGGCTTGCCCGCCTCGTCTAACTGGGCACTCTTTTGTAACTATGAATGCATAGTAATCTTAAGAATGCCAAAATAAATTATTACATAAATACGAAAAATTACTGTTGTACTTTAAAAAACTCGATTACTTACAATACGCCTAGTTACTTAGATTGTGCTTGGTTAATATTATAGTACAAAACTTTTATACATTGAGTATAGTTTATCTAAGAATGTTGTATTGTTTCGTCTAATGTCTAGAGATTGTAGATTTATGAATAGAAAATCTCGGAGACTTTTAGTTAGGTCCGTGTCATTTTCTATATAAAATCAGGCATCTTTTTTCTGTCGTATTTTCTATATTGCTCCTAGGCCATTATCCTAAATCCCGTATTGAGCGATTAGATCTAAACTCTAGGCCTAATTAACAGCCATTTCTTAAAGTCTTCTAAGTATTACTATTGAATATCGAGGAATAAGATATAGTAGGGCTAAGACGAAAATTACTTCTAATGTTCTTTTGCCACTTTGTGTTTTTACACTTTGTCGTATCATCGTTTCATTCAAGCATTATTGTTTTGCTGAAAAAGATTGCTAGTATGTAACTAGACTTTATTAAGCTACCGCGTGTGTTAAAGTCTGGCGTAGACTCGGCGTAAATTGCTTACCAGTTTCGAACAACATAACAACAACCCTTGAAATCACTCTTAACATTACCGCTGACATATCTATAACTACTTATAGCTCGGTGACCGCGTAAAGATCGTGTCTGTCGTTTCGATCGGCGCGGTCGAGTCGATCGGGTCGGCGGCGGTGGGTCGCGGGCTGCTGCTGATGACGGCGCGGGCGCTGTAAACTTCTGTACTCGAGCGCCGCGGCGGACAGCGGCTGCGGATCGGCGCGGCGGGCAGGACGCACAGTTGCGTACTTGTCCGCTGGCGGCGCGTACTTGTCCACTGGTGGCGGGTACTTGTCGCTCTGCGGGGGGTACTTATCCGCTTGCGGGGGGTACTTGTCCGCTTGCGGGTACTTGTCCTGTACTCGCGAGGGCGCAGGCTCGGGCGAGAAGGTGGCGAGGGCCGGCGGCGGCGCGGGGGGCCGCGGGCGCGGCGCGCGCGGTCCGAACGACGCGTATTTTGGATCGAAGCGGTTAAGACTTGCCGTGCGGCTCGTCGTACCTGAAACATATCGTTATAATGCTTATTACGTATAATATGAATTATTTAACAAGCCGGCTTCTCTTATATATATTATATGTACATATAATATTCTTTTTTAAATACGGTAATAAACCAAATATTTTGCGCCCAATGCATCCAAAAAATTGCGCTAACACTACGTGACGAACCATCCAGCCAAACCAGCACCACATTTTGAACCAGGACCATTGTCCAGAACTCGCTACCATACCACTACGCTAACAATTGTTTCTTTTTATTGAATTCTCTCTCTTGGTTATTGCAATTCTAGTGGTAATATCCGCCGTACATTTATATTTATATTATATTAAGTAGAAACACTTTCTATAGAATACTTACAGCTAGCATACAAATAATATTATAAAAGAAAATAAAAGTAATTTACGGCTTACACGCGTATCAATCGCTTACATTGCACAAACTCTAGTCAAGGGTTCCGGTTACCCGACATTTACTTAACTCTAATTTGTCTAAAATTTAATCTTTGCCAATAAAACGTTAATCATATGCACTTCACATGTTTTTCCTGCTTTGTCAGTTAATAGAGGCAGAATTATTCTGTCATTTTAGTGACTGAGGTCAAAAAATGTGAAATCAAGAGTATAGATAAGCTTTACAACACTTGTGTGTAATAAATTACAGAGGGGTATATGACCTGCGGTGTGTTCGGGCTGCGCCGCGCCGGGCCGGTCTCAGTAGAAGTCGTTGCTCTCGAGCGTCTTGCACTGCTTGCTGAGCGTCGCGTACTTGCCGTTGTGCGGCGCGCGACCGAGCGTGTGCGACCCGCCCAGCGCCGCGCCGCCGCTCGCGCCGCGCCCGAGTGTCGCGCTGCCCGACATGCGCGACCTGAAACGTGAGTTAAATAAATAATAAATTCTTTAACCAATGTAATTAATTTATTTCATGATTATTATGACACTTTTATGCAGTGAAATAATTACAAAATTGTTATTTATTACTAGAGGACGATACACTAGAACAGAAGGTCGATTCTGGTAATTAAATCTTACAATAATACGGTTTCAGTACAATCTCGATTAATTTTAAAACTAAAAATTGGTATTATCATAAAGGTCAAACACAGAATTCTACCGCGATGCGAATATTATAAGGCCAAAACATATCTATAGGTTGATCGAACCATTTTTGCATACAAAACCATAATCTGCTAATTTTTAAATTTAAATCTCACTTTGTCTTTAACAGCTGATAGTCTTCTCCTTCTTCTTTAAGTTTAGGCTCACAACCGCCATTTTGTGGGGATGACATTCTATATGCACGAAATACACTTATTATATAACATGTCCAAAACAAATTGTACAAAAGAAAAATGCAATATTAATGAAATATTCAAAGAAACAGTATAATTTAATCTCATTTTTTTCTTAATGATAGTAAAATAAACCATGTTCCATATCAGCAATAAATTCAGAATCGCCACTATATGTCAATAAAAAAAACATTCATTGGCAACATTAACTTACAGTGATAAATATCAGTACTCGGTTGTCAAATTGACAGGAACGAGCGAGAACTGACCGTGATATGAGAATAAAATAGAAGAATACGGTATTTTGATCAACTCAAAATAAGTTTATGATATTAAGACGATTCATTGATTAATAATAATAATATACGCTTCACACCACGTCAATCTGGCCCGGTGCTAAGTGTCCGAAGAACTTGTGTTACAGGAACCAGAAAACGGGAAGTATACAGGGTGTCCCGTAAATCGACGTCAAGCCGTAAACCCGTGATAGGCCCAAGTTACAATAGTTATCAGAAAAATTAAAAAAAAATCCAAGTAATGTGTCTCAAAAAATACAAAGCTTTTAAAAAAATCGAAAAATCGACATCTTGTGGTGGTTTTTTAGTTCCCGGCACTACAAATTTCTAGTTTTTTTGCATTTTTTTTTTGTGTGTAATCCTGAATAATGCTTTAGTAAACAGGTGCATAAGATTTAAATAAAACGACTCCGACTTGAAAGTCGGAAAAAAAGAAAATACCCAAGCGCTCTGTCATCCCGATCATCGAGTTTTTGTGAATGTGCACCGTTCACTCTCAGAGGGACGATTCCCAAGCCAAGTACACAGTGAAGGAAGAAGTCGCTTGCCTTACGATGACATCGTCGACATTCTGCGACTGCTTGTAGTACTAAGGCGGGTCAATAAGTCCGTGACTTTTTGAATTTCTAACCTCCTTACTGAAAAAGCAACACTACTCCTGTCAACAGGCATCTGTCAGTTGACTCCTATCAAAATTTGAACTTGCTGCGTCAGTTAGTTTGTGTTTTACAGCTATCTTTATCAGACTATCCAGTAACTTAAGGAAACAATGGAAAAAAGTGAATTTCGTGTGCTTATTAAGCATTATTTTTTGCGAAAAAAAACCATTACAGACCAAGGCTAAGCTTGATAAATACTATGGGGACTCTGCACCATCGATTTCAATGGTAAAAAAGTGGTTTACTGAATTTCGTTGTGGCCGTACAAGCACTGAAGATGCCGAACGTCCTGGACGCCCAGTTGAGGTCTCTACACCCGAAACAATCGAAAAAATTCACGATATGGTGTTGGCTGACCGAAGATTGAAAGTGTAAGAGATTGTGGAAGCCATAGGCATCTCGCATGGCTCAGTGGTTTCAATTTTGAATGATCACTTGGGCATGAGAAAGCTTTCCGCAAGTCGACCACAAACGCAATCGTGTAACAACTTCACAGGGAGGTTTGGCGTTGTTTAATCACAATATGGTGGAGTTTTTGCGCCGTTTTGTAACCGTGGACGAAACATGGATCCATCACAACACACCAGAGACCAAACAACAGTCAAAACAGTGGGTTTCTAAGGGTGAATCGGCGCCAAAGAAGGCCAAGGTGGGTTTGTCAGACAATAAAGTTATGGCGACTGTTTTTTGGGATGCACGTGGGATAATCCACATTGACTATCTTCAAAAGGGAAGAACAATTAATGGGGAATATTATGCCAACTTATTGGACCGCTTCAATGAGGATTTGAAAAAAAACCGACCTCATTTGGCCAAGAAAAAAGTTCTTTTTCACCAAGACAATGCAAGGGTGCACACATGTGCAGTTGCCATGGCAAAAATCCATGAATTGGGCTATGAATTGCTCCCACATCCACCCTTTTCTCCAGATTTGGCTCCGAGTGACTACTTCTTGTTCCCAAACCTGAAAAAATGGCTCGGTGGAAAAAGATTTGACTCCAATGATGAAGTCATCTCGCAAACAAAGGCCTATTTTGAGGACCTCGACAAATCATATTTTTTGGAAGGGATAAAAAAATTGGAGAAGCGTTGGACAAAGTGTATAGAGCTCAAGGGGGACTACGTTGAAAAATAAAATGATTTATTTATCAAAAAATCTGTGTTTTATTCCAAAAGTCACGGACTTATTGACCCGCCCTCGTACACAAGCAGTCGCAAAAGATCCAAGTACTTCAGTACGACAAATCGAAGAAAGCACAGGAGTGCCCAAAAGTGTAGCCCATCGAATCACGCGAGTACAAACTTTACTACCCCGGGACTATCTCCCAAGAGTTACGTTTTGTGAAACGATGTTACAAAGACACGATTCATAGGCAAAATTTTATGGTCCGATGAGTCCACTTTTAAAAAAGATAGGTACATGAATCTACACAACTTACACGAGTGGCATGTAGATAATCCACATTTGATGAGAGAGGATAGATCCCAGTATCGATTCAAAATAAACATGTGGACTGGGATTCTAAACGGGAGAATCATCGGACCTTTTGAACTGCCAGAGACCTTGAATGGCGACATTTATTTGGACTTTTTAAGAAATCATTTACCAAATTTATTGGAAGGCGTACCTCTGCACATTTACAGAGACATGTGGTTCCAGCAAGACGGCTGCCCGGCGCACTATGCCCGTTCAGTGCGAGATTATTTAGATAATGAATATCCAGAAAGGTGGATAGGGCGGTCTAGTACCATTTCGTGGCCAGCCCGTTCACCTGATTTAAATCCGCTAGATTTTTTTTTACTGGGGAGCTGTGAAAGAAAAAGTGTATACAAAGCCAATTGAAAATGTAGTTGAACTACGACGACAATTAACGCAAGCAGCTGAATTAGTTAATAACGGCAGATTTGCCCGTCTGATAAAGCGGTCTTTTTTAAAAAGATGTCGAGCTTGCATTTATGCTGGTGGGAGGCAGTTTGAACATTTGTTATAATGTAATAAAATATTTTAGACTCCAAAAATTTGTTTCAGTTAAAAGCTTCCTAAAAAACACCTTTCCTAAAGTTAAAAGTAATGAGACACTATGGCCCCCGTGGCCCGTGATATTCTTTTACTTCTTGGATTTTGTCTCTCTTACACTCGTTGAATGTTTCTCTCCGTCTCATCCAAATCAGAATATCACTTAGAAGAAAGTCCTGGGTACACTTGAATCCTTTTAAGTAAGTAAGAAAAAATTGTCGAAAACTGACTTCCTTTACAAAAATCAATATTGTCCAAAATTTAAGAAATAATCTAGCAAGTGTCATACCATTTTGGAATCCTTATTAGCTGCGCCAACTTTTAAAATTACCTGCCAAACAAGCGTAGTACATTTTTTTCCAGTACAGTCAGTTAAAGTCGAGCAAACTATTAAATTAGAATCATTGTTTTGGGCAAAAAGCCTCATTTCCTTTCAAGTCGGAGTCGTTTGATTTAAATTTTAGGCACCAGTTTACTAAAACATTATTCAGGATTACATACAAAAAAAAATTACAAAAAAGTAGAAATTTGTAGTGCCGGGAACTTAAAAACCACCACAAGATGTCGATTTATCGATTTTTTTTAAAGCTTTGTATTTTTTGAGACACATTACTTGGTTTTTTTTTTTCTGATAACTATTGTAACTTGGCCTATCACGGGTTTACGGCTTGACGTCGATTTACGGGACACCCTGTATTTAATACTTTTATACTATAACATTTATTTAAGATTTTTATTATATAATACACATATTTAATACACATCCATGACCCAGAAACACAAAAAAACTTTGAGCTCGGCTCGGCTCGGCTTGAGCACCAACGCGCTGAACCACTGAGCCACAGATGTCGTCTGATTATTATACATTGACTGTCAAATTTAAATATGAGAAATGGGGTTTAGGCCTCATTTGTAGTTTTCTAGGACTCTGTTTTATGGTACAAAAAAAATGTAATTCGAAAGAATCGATAGTTCTAATCAGCGATTCTTTCGAACTAATTGTTAACAACAAAAATAATACCGTGTGTTGTAAGTGATAATGTTTAACATTATCGAAGTGACCTCAAACTTGCGCACGATGTGTCGGCAGAGTTCTCACTTTGCCCAATGTATTATTTGGTTCTCAAATCTATTGTTACAGCTTAGGCCTTGTTCACAAAGGACAAATTGGCTGCGAAACGGTACGCGCGTCTACTGGACATGTCGAATTTCTGGCGTACGGCACGCGATTTAAACACGCGTAAGCCGCGGGGAATTTGCCCTTTCTGGACAAGGTGTTAGCTACTCCTAGGTTACCTGGGTCGCTCTCTATCCGCCAGATCCATGAGCTGCACGGCGGCACTGTAGCTGGGTGGTTTGCCGTTGGGGAAGGGCGCGGGGCGGGGCAGCGTGCGCGCGCCCGTCACGCCGCCACCACCACCGCCTCCGGCGCCGCTACTTGCAGACGACAGGAACGGCGCCTGCTCCTCGCCCGACACGCTGCGTCTGCTCACACAAATTCAATAGTTTTATTAATTTATATTTTATTTATTTTTATTCGGACTACTTAAAGATCAACACCTAATAAAGACATTAACACAGCAATATTGATACATAGCAAAATAAATTATAATAATCAATATAAAACAATACATATAAAGGTCGAAGTGATACTGTGATCAGTGATCAGTGATCACACAGAAATCAGTCTTAATATGCTTTAAGACTTAAATGACCGACAACGCACTGGTGATGTCGCTTATGGTCTGCTGGCGATCAGTCTGCTTAGGGGGTTATAGAATAAAAATTGTATAACCCCGTAAATTGGCAGCGGCCTTACCAAATGACAAGCGGTAGCTAGCTGGCCAGTACGGCCTGAGTAAATATAATTTACGAGAGTTAAATAAACTTACTTCGTGTTAATGTAGATCCAGGCGTGCGAATCGACAAGTACGATGGCCGTGAACAGAAATCCCGCCACTATCGCCGCCAGCAGCTGCAGCGATAAAGCCTGGAAATTAAAACATAAAATTGAAAATAAAAGGCAATTTTTTTTCGGTCTAACCGATCACAAGCTAATTTGAACCGTCTCACAATGCCACAGGGCATCATATCGCTCACCTGCAGCCCGCCGTCGCATGCTGCTCGCGCGGCGACGACGAAGTACGCGCGCGCCGTGCGACACTCGAGCGCACCACTCAGCGACACGAGCGCGCGCTCCGCCTCACCCGTGCCCGCGCCGAGCGCACCTAGTGCCGGCTGCAGGTCTATAAACATAAATAAATATTCAAAAAAGCAGTAGACGAATTTGAGGCAAAACAGAGAATGAAAGAATCAACCATGTAAATAGTATTCATGGCCAGTTAGTATCACAATGTAGTAATTATCTAAGCCGTTGTAAAATGGCCCTACGTGCAATATTTAAATAGAGCGATCTGATTGTGATGCGAGCCTAATACAAGGTGACGTTTTTATATGAACTTCTGAGATATATATTGTTCTAGAATATTCTACGTACTGGGGTCATTGAAAAGCTGCGGCGCGCCGCGCGACAGAACCGCAAGCGCCTGCCGCACGGCGACCACCGCGCGCTGCGCGTTCCGCAGCTCTGCTGTCAGCGCGTTCTCGCGGGACACTTTACACGACAAGTAGTAGTGCACCATCTGTAACACATACATACACCTCATTAATACAATGCAGGTGTGTTAAGTGACGCTTTGAAGCATTAATGGTCAGGCCATAGGGCAGATAATTATATTGACATAGCATAGTTTCTCAAGGACTGTGTCTCATTTCTCTCGCACGAAGTTTCATATTTTTCTGATGAGGATAATTATTTATTTTACAGTGACAGCTAACCTCAGGCGGCAACCTGTGTGGCGCGTGCAACGCGATGGCGCGCGCTGGGTCTTGGCACGCGTCCGCCGCCGCCACCGCGCCCGCCGCCAGCGCCGCGCCCGCCGCCCAGCACGCCACCAGCGCGCCCAGCGCGCAAACCTGTGACGTCAAGTAAATTATATAGATTTCATCGTTGATTTATTTTAGTATGTCTACTTAGTATAATAGGTCTTGGGTTTAACCAGTTGGGTTTAGGTCTAAACTATGAAATTGCCGTTCTGCAGTACTGGCCATTTCAAATCAAAATATTTTTTGTTTGGCTAAGAATTCTTATTTCAAATTAATTTTATTTTAAAAACATGGAATTCTTTTCCAAAAGTAGACATTTGTTTATTGATTAGTGTTACATTTTCATCGCATTTCAATCTTTTTCGTCATCATGTATCTATATACTAAGGCGGGTCAATAAGTCCGTGACTTTTTGAATTTCTAACCTCCTTACTGAAAAAGCATCACTATTCCTGTCAACAGGAATCTGTCAGTTGACTCCTATCAAAATTTGAACTTGCTGCGTCAGTTAGTTTGTGTTTTACAGCTATCTTTATCAGACTATTCAGTAACTTAAGGAAACAATGGAAAAAAGTGAATTTCGTGTGCTTATTAAGCATTATTTTTTGCAAAAAAAAACCATTACCGAGACCAAGGCTAAGCTTGATAAATACTATGGGGACTCTGCACCATCGATTTCAATGGTAAAAAAGTGGTTACTGAATTTCGTTGTGGCCGTACAAGCACTGAAGATGCCGAACGTCCTGGACGCCCACTTGAGGTCTCTACACCCGAAACAATCGAAAAAATTCACGATATGGTGTTGGCCGACAGAAGATTGAAAGTGCAAGAGATTGTGGAAGCCATAGGCATCTCGCATGGCTCAGTGGTTTCAATTTTGAATGATCACTTGGGCATGAGAAAGCTTTCCGCAAGATGGGTGCCGCGTTTGCTCACAGTCGACCACAAACGCAATCGTGTAACAACTTCACAGGAAGGTTTGGCGTTGTTTAATCACGATATGGAGGAGTTTTTGCGCCGTTTTGTAACCGTGGACAAAATATGGATCCATCACAACACACCAGAGACCAAACAACAGTCAAAACAGTGAGTTTCTAAGGGTGAATCGGCGCCAAAGAAGGCCAAGGTGGGTTTGTCAGCCAATAAAGTTATGGCGACTATTTTTTGGGATGCACGTGGGATAATCCACATTGACTATCTTCAAAAGGGAAGAACAATTAATGGGGAATATTATGCCAACTTATTGGACCGCTTCAATGAGGATTTGAAAAAAAACCGACCTCATTTAAAAAGGCCAAGAAAAAAGTTCTTTTTCACCAAGACAATGCAAGGGTGCACACATGTGCAGTTGCCATGGCAAAAATCCATGAATTGGGCTATGAATTGCTCCCACATCCACCCTATTCTCCAGATTTGGCTCCGAGTGACTACTTCTTGTTCCCAAACCTGAAAAAATTGCTCGGTGAAATAAGATTTGACTCCAATGATGAAGTCATCTCGCAAACAAAGGCCTATTTTGAGGACCTCGACAAATCATATTTTTTGGAAGGGATAAAAAATTGGAGAAGCGTTGGACAAAGTGTATAGAGCTCAAGGGGGACTACGTTGAAAAATAAAATGATTTATTTATCAAAAAATCTGTGTTTTATTCCAAAAGTCACGGACTTATTGACCCGCCCTCGTACATTAAAAATTCGAGTAATTATGGAATATGAGTACCGTCGTGTCAGCAACGCGGCACAAGCGGCACGCAACATCAACGACGTTTACGGAGCTAACACTACAAACCAACGCACCACCTGTTATTGGTTTGCTCGCTTCCGTTCTGGAAATTTCGAACTGAAAAATGAACCTCGCGGTCGTCCGAAGACTTTGGTTAACAATGACGAATTAAAGGCGATTGTGGAAGCTGATGATACACAATTTACGGCTGAATTAGCAGCAGCTTTCGACGTTAGCGTCAAAACAATATTGGTCCATTTGCGTCAAATTGGCAAGGTAAAAAAGCTTGACAAATGGGTGCCCCACGAACTCAAAGATCGCCAGCACGAAGTACGCGTCGAGACGTGCCTTGCACTACTCAACAGACACACAAATGAAGGAATTTTGAACCGCATTGTTACCGACGATGAAAAATGGTTTCTTTTTGATAACCGCAAGCGCTCAGCAAGTTGGTTGGAACCTGGTTCAGTACCTAAACAATGCCCTAAACGAAAACTTACCCCTAGAAAAGTGATGGTCACTGTTTGGTGGTCTAGCGCCGGTGTGATTCATCACAGCTTCTTACCAAACGGGATGAGCATTACTGCAGATGTGTACTGTGAAGAACTGAACACAATGATGGAGAAACCGGCACATCTCCAACCAGCATTGGTCAATCGCTCGTCTCCGCTGCTCCTGCACGACAACGCGCGACCTCATACTGCACAGCAGACGGTCTCCAAGTTGCAAGAACTGGGGTTGGAAGCTCTCCGTCATCTGCCCTACTCACCAGACCTTGCGCCTACAGACTACTACTTTTTCCAGAATTTGGATAACTTCTTGGCGGGAAAAAAGTTCAATACCCCGGCAGTACAAAATGCCTTTGAAGAATTTGTTGCCTCCCGTCCAGCTGATTTCTTTAAGAAGGGCATCAATAAACTGCCACTGCGTTGGCAAAGATGCATTGATTGCATGGGTGATTACTTCGATTAATACAAATAAAAAATACATGGAAAAAATTCGTTTAAATTTTTCATACAAAACGGCAATTTCATAGGTAAAGACCTAATATAAATATCTCGTTTGTAAGGCTGTACTCACACAGAGCAGCAGCAGCGCGCGGCGGCTGCGGCGCGCAGCGGCGGCAAGCAGCGCGACGCACACCGCGCCGCCGCAGCACCAGCCCGCCATGCCGCCAGCCCACCGCGCCGCCTCCCACACCCACAGCCGCTGAAAACATACATTTTAGATTATAAAATCATTGCTATAACTCACTCGTCACTGTAAAATATAAAACAACTCCTGCGTAGCAGGTCTGGTTTCATTGAAACCGGCCACCGTCGCCGAAATCGGTGTGGGGATCTATATAAAGCTAACGACGATCCGGCCACCGTCACCGAAATAAGTCTGGGGAGCTATATAAAGCTAACGACGATCTATACCGCAGGAACTGTACATTTGTACCTTCATGAAGGCGTCGAGGTTGAGCGCGGCGAGCGGGCGACGCAGGCTGTCTGCGGCGGAGGCGGCCGCGCTGGCGTTGTTCCGCAGCGCGGACAGCGCGCGCAGCAGCGTGCCGAGCGCGGTCTGGTTGGCTACGGGCGCATCGAGCGCGTCCGCTAAGCGAGCGAGCGGCGCGCGCGCCCGCGACCCCATCGCTTCTTCGAGGATACTCGACTGAAATATTAAAACATCGTATTAAGATAATGAATAAACTATTTTGTTGACATAAAGTTCATTTTTGACTGAATTTTTGCAAGAATAGGGATAAAAAGGGATAAAAAGGGATAGTCATCAAGGTTCCGCCGAAATTATATACTATTACTATTTAAATAATACCATGGTTACAAAATATATTATCTTGAATATTTCAAGATATACTCAATAGCGCATATAATAGCAATAGCAAACATACAATGAAAAGTACTCGTTACTTTTATGTAAGTAGGTAGTGAGTTAGATACTAGGTAATTAGCAAGAATTCAGACCGGACTAGGGCTTGAACTGGCCCCATGGCCCATAAAACAAAAAGTATTTGTTTGGCGTTCCATTATTTATTATTAAGAACCCTTGCAGTTCTTAAACTTTTAAGATAATGGATATAGTCATGTTTACAGTACATTAAAGGTATAATAATAGTTACCACGGGTGTCATAACTTTACCCACTTTATAATAATTAATTTTTTTTATGTTTTTATGTTCAACTTTACTACATTTATGTACATGTATGTAGGTATAATATACATTTTTATTTCCTTCGTTCAGACCCCTCTAAGAAGGGATATAAGTAAGGTTCCCATTGCCCCGGATTGCCCGGGAGACTCCGGTAATAATGGTTAACCTCCCGACCTCACGGAGTGCAATAATTTCTCCGGTTTTTCAAAAATTAAATGCATCCGTCGCTCGCTCGGCGCTATTTACTCGCTTTGCGGCCACAACACCGCGCGCCGCTCCGCTGCCGGTCTAAACCGGCTCGTCTCGCCGTCGACGTTGTTGATTAGCCCGATGTCTGTCTCTGTCACGCAAACCGCGCGCGCAAAGATATATAATATGACCGGTATTACTAGACTCCAGGACATATTCAATATTGACTGAGATAGTGACAAATTGTAGGATGAGGTTGGACTTATCCGTGAGATGCAACCACATCTCCTCTGCGTAAGATTCATTGACGGTTTGCGCAAGTTTGATCATGTAACCGAGATCAGACGTCAACTTAAGTGGCTGCCCATCAGACTGCGTCGCGAGGAGCATATTTTGACTCTCTTATACAAAACTCTGTATGATCCTCGTGCACCCGTATATGTCAAGGAACGCTTCAAATTCCTTGGTGCTAGTCACAGCCTTTCTCTACGCTCTGATATGGACAATACTTTGGAGATACCTCTTGCTCGATCTGGCTACTACTATAACTCCTTCACCGTAAAGGCCTCAATCCTTTGGAACTCACTGCCACCTGACATACGACACTCCAATTAAATTGCAATTTTTAAATCTAAATTGCACAAACATCTTCTACAAAACGACTAGATTGTAACTATATTTATGTATTCTATATATTAATATTTATTAATTTATTATACACATAAATACTATGTACGTATCTATGTATATTATAGTATCATGGTTTACTATCTATTATGTTTATGTACAGTATGTAGATGTATGTATTTGTAATTAATTTCTTATATTTTATGTTTAGTTATCTTAATTATACCACTTACATTTAAGTTTTCCGTTGACACTAAGGTTGTCTGGAAGAGATCGCCTCATCGCGATTATTAGAGTTTATTGATGTAATTAAAACTTTAAAGCCACTATGGTTTATAAAATCTAAAGACTATAAAACAAAGAGAAATGATTTCTATAACATAGTACTGGAAAAATGTATGACACAATAATTCGGTTTCGTCGATAAAAATAAATAAAATAATAGCCTAAACTGACCAAGAGCATGTAACGACATGTTTAAGGAGGGTTCCGTAAATATCAACGCGCAATAGGTTTTCATTGAATTACTACAAAAGTTATTCTCATAGTTATTATATATATACAGACGCTAGGAGAGCGGCGGACAGACGGACAGACAGACAGACAGACGTATTACGAAACCCTAAAAACACGACCAAAGCTCGCGGCAATTTTCCGTGTATGTGCTCGAATCCGTTCAGGCCGAACCTTAGATTAAAACGCCTAGAAACCGGGTAATTTAGTAGATTAAAACGCCTAGAACCGGGTAGTTTCTGATTTTTTAAAATATGAATTTAAAGTATTTCCCGTATTAAGATAATCCTTAATATATTCCTTAATACCAGTTTAATATAAATAACGTTTACAAATTGTGTTTAGGTGGTTTAAAATGAAATATAAGTTATATTTTTACATCTCACGATATTAAGAAAAGCAAATACATTAATCCCAATTTTAAGAGTACCTACACACTAAACTTAAAGGAGAATGCCCATAAATGTATGGAATCCCGTACCAAGTTGCGTCAAAACCTAACTTGGTTTTTTACAGTCTATGATTATCATATTAGCTCCTATAAAAATTTCTTTGTAAACAAAACTGGGGTTTCAGAGTAATTTGATAAAATCGAAAATGACCTCAAAATCTTCAAAGTACCTATTGCCATACACAAACGAACGTTATTGCTCTAAAAACAGAGTAAGGCGCTTATATTAGTAAGAATTTCGAATTATAGCGTATATATTTACCTAATACCCGTTACCCGCTCATGGTATAATCACCGAATTCAGTCCCGCATACTGTGTTGTGACTGTAAGCCGCCGCTATAGTATCTACTATCTAGGGGTATTTATTATTATTGAATACTTTCTCTTTTCACAATGGACACTTATGCTCATACTGTTAACTGGAGTCAAAAATAAAACAAACAGAATGTATTTTTATTTTATCCAAACATTGTCATAACAATAATTATA
Organism: Phengaris arion; assembly: GCA_963565745.1. Classification (NCBI taxonomy): domain Eukaryota; kingdom Metazoa; phylum Arthropoda; class Insecta; order Lepidoptera; family Lycaenidae; genus Phengaris; species Phengaris arion. The sequence continues at coordinate 3,807,136 of OY751443.1, forward strand.
CTTTATACATAAAGGTACCAGTAAACGTTTCGTTTCAAAACAATTAACAAATATACAATGATTAGATGTACATGCAGCACGTTTGTACACAGAAGACATAATTTTTGGGTTTGTCGTGATTTGAGGAGTATGATAGTTTAATTGAGGAAGAGGAGGCGGCTGAGGTATATTGAGATCTGCACTTGATCCAGCATCTGTCAAAATACGTCTTGACAGACCAGGGCGATTGGAGTCTTGCTCATCATGACGTCGCACTTCTCTTGTAGCTGACCTCCAGCAAGCAGCACAAACTCTTTCCAATCTTGAGATCTAAAAAGTGATATGTACCAGCAGTATCAAATATTGGAGACTAAAAATGAAAAATATCAATAAGATATAATTTAATTTAAACAAAAATAATTACCAAGTGCAGCGGAACTAGTGTAATTATAATGTTTCTCTCATGTTGATCTTGTCTTACAGGATATGTTCTTGTAGTACGTAGAATAGACTGGCCACAAGAAAAACATACTATTCTATGACCAAAAGCAGGCAAAGACAAACTTCCTTCACTGGTTGTGTTTACTCTATCTTGAAGCAGTGTCAAACACTCTGTACAGAGTACAGAATCTGAAGTCAGCTGTAATAAAACAATGAATTAAATAGTGTTTGTAATATATTCACTCCTATACTCTAAATGGTTTGACTGCTAGAACAATAATTGTGAAATCAAAGACAAAGTCTTTTAAGTCTTTTAAGCCTTTACTGTTTTTTCTGTTGTTATATTTTCAGGTGCTAGTTTAAAATATTTCTTTGGAATGATAGAGATTTCTCTATAATTCTTAGAAAAACATTTGTCAGGAAATACATAGAAGGTGCCTTCTTAGACTTTAATATACTTTACTTATTCAGAAAATAATATAAGGTCTGCTTACCTGAGTAGGAGTTATCCACGATTGTAATAAGTTAATCATTGGAGTAGACACTTGTTCTAAAGTATGTGTATTTTGATTTCTGGGATGAACAAATGATACATCTTTTTTGCTGTGACACTAAGACTCGCCATTTTTGCACAATCAAATATATACGCAGAAAAAGTTCACAAAATATAAACAAGTCCTGATTATTTATATTTTGTGAAATTAATCTGAAAAATAAAACACAGACGGGCCGCGGACGTATTCGCAAATGTCGCAATGTCAGATGTCAGAAAATATGCGTCGGTTATGATTTAGGGATGCGGTCGATAAATCGAAGTCTATGAAAAAAATCGATTTTATGTCTAATAGCAGCACTGAATCGATTCGGTGTAATGGATTAGCTAATTGTACTGTTATTTAACATACATAATATAGAAAAGCTAATACATAATATCAATAAATAATATTATCATTCGGAAATTGTTATTAAAGCAAGTAATATTTATTAAAATTAGAACAACGATTGCAATAACTGTTTTAGTCGAATGACTCGATATTGTTACAATATATTGTTTGATGTTTCTAATAATGCACTACATCTCTATAACCGAATGCGAAGGGAGTCATTTAATAATTTTTATTCTTTAATTTAAATTCCCGGTTCAAAAATTGGATTCCTGGCGGTAATTACGTAAAAAAATCGAAAAATAATTACTATAAAATTTTCATCTTGATGCATGAGACTTTTTGGTACCACTTTTGGGCATTCTACTTTAAAGTTTTGTTTGTTGCGTGTCGGTATGTAATGCTTACGCCTACATCTATCTGTTGCTTGCTTCACTTTGTACGATGCGTTTGTTTGAAGACTATCTAGGCGTTATTAATCTAAGGGCCGAACTGACGTCAGTTCGGTCGGATGCTATTTTCTCCGTGTATGAGCTCGAATCCGTTCAGGCCGAACTGACGTCAGTTCTAACTGAAACGATCAGCCTCTCGTCTGTGGAGGTCTTTATGCTCGTGCGTGCGCGTTTTCACACACACTTCGATTTTTCGTGTAAAAACTTTTGTGATTTTGTGGTAAAAAAAAACGACAAATATTAAACGCTGCTCGAAAACAAAATACATATAAATTTAAAAATTAATTAATTATTTTCTTTTGACCCAACACACATAAAATTCTCCCGGGTTGGTCCTTTCGAGAATTGGCAGCCCTAGATATAGATAACCCTAGTTGCAAAGTAATCAATTAGGCGTTAAACAACCGCGTTTCACGCTGCGTTTAACTTGAACACAACTCAGTTGTTGAGCGTGTTCATTTTGCTAATTCGTACAAGGGTAGGAGTAACTTAAGAATGACGTAATGCCGTGACGTGGGCCAATGCCAATCGCATATACAGGACGTAAAATGTACAAAAAAAAATGTAATAACTTAAATTTACTCAGACGGACGGACGGGGTTAACGGGTATTCTGTACCCATTAATGCCACATAACCCTTCACATGGCAACCCTTTAGAGATTTTTTTGCACCCGTCCACGTCAGTCAGACACAAAGTAGCTAGAAGGTACCCACAAAACTCCATCCCAGCTAGGTTAGCCATGACATAATTCTCGTCATTGCCGAATGAACCCACGCACTTTGCGCCGCAAGTCGCAGCATAGCAACGGAGAGTGATCGAGGGTTATCTGGTTACCAGTGGCGTGGATTTCCTATAACTCCATTCCTATCGGCTTCACTTTCCTACCTTACCTTTTGAAGACGCTCATTCAAATCTCTACCTATTATACAGGCTAGGGCTTCCCTAAGGAGGACCGGCCTTCGCCACTGCTGGTTACACACCTGGTTCTTGACGGTGTTGACCAGCGCGGCCAGCTGGTTGCCTGCCTGGATGCTCTGCAGCATGGCGTTGTGCAGGTCGTCGTTGCCGAATAAGCCCACGCCGATCGCGCCGCAGCACAATACCGAGAGGATCATGAGGGTTATCTGCGGAAAACATAGAATACAATATAAGTTACATCAGCACATTAGTAACCATTTCATAATAATTGTTTTGTATGTAGGAAAATCATTCAGTAGTAATTTTTACGCCTCTTTTAAATATGGTTAAGCAAATACATATCTTGACACAGAGTAATATTTTTATAAAGACGGCCTTCGTACAATAATATTTTAAACAAACAATCGTACAAAAACATCATCATCATCTCATCATCGATTACGCAACGCTCCGAACGAATACGCAAAATGTTTGGCATTGTGTGGTATTGCATGATAAAAGTTAAAAGATACAATATAATAAATAACACCTATTAATTGGAATTGTCATATAAGTTACTTCATTATAAAGAACCATATTTGGTATCCAGATAATATTGTGTTTTATTAGCGTCAGTTTACACCGAGACGCGCGGGACGCGAGGCAGCGCTGCATTTTTTAAGATAGGGTAAAAGCCGGATGGTAGGAATGTTTTTTGCGGTAGACTTTGATTATTATTGGAAGTCCCTTCCCTGTAGACATTAATACCTCAAAAAATACTATTGTAGGCGCACCCGTTTTGTATAATATGTGAACAAAAATCTTTCACGGCGAGACTTGGACGGGCGTTATTACCGGCAAGTCAATTCTACTTCATATTTTTACTACCGTAGGGGTCCAGTTTTTTTTTGGTAACTTCGTATGCATTAGAGTTTAAGTTAATATGTTTCTTACTTTCTACTGTAGAAAAACTTTTTTATTTTGTAAACAGTAAAGGTAAGTATCCGTATCAAAAAGGATAGTCGCCCCTAGAGTATAGAGCTGCTCTAGGAGCAACTATCCGCATCTTATTAACCTATACATTCCGAAACAAGTAAGGACAAATTTATATTATTGTTTGTTTTTCAAACTTTTGCAGTGATCATATATATCTAAGTACAAGAATATAGTTCTGACTAAAATAAATATTCGATTGTTTAATTTTCTAATAACGGGGTAAAAAACAAACGAATGGGATACATGACTTACGCTAGGCAACTATCACCCGATGCATTTGTAACGATAGGCGACTATCCGCTATAGGAGGCAACTATCCCATTAGTTAAATGTCCAGTGAAAATGGATTTACTCAAAACTCGTATTATTTAGGCTTACAAAAATTAGTTATAAAAGATTAAAGGTCTACCTATGGATGAACACGATGAATTATTCTCATTTTGTATAATTTTTACTAAGTACAGGGTTTTTTTTTAAAGTGGGGCAACTACGTACCCCTTAGTATACGTCTTTTACCCTAGCGATTGAAAATTGTACTGTATTCACTAAACATGAAGATTAAAGACCTTTAAATTACAGACGAGGCATGTCGAGGCCAAAAGTGTCCACACTTAAACTGCCCCACTTCTCTCTTGGTGATGAAGATTTGACATTTGTCATCTTGACACATTTGCTTTCCGCAGAATCAGAATCAGAAAAGTCACAAATAAATGCCGATTAATTAAGCAGACCAATTAGTCGGCATTTATTTGAAAAAATCTTCTGAAATCAAGATGGCGTGGCGTAACTTTTTCTAGTATATAGATTTTTACTGTCAAATGTACCTCCGTTATATCCCATCATCCTTGGTTTTGAAATCATTGGGCACAAAACTCAACTGGCGAGTGGCGATCATCTTGAGTGCCATATGTTATCACATGTGACTGGGAGAAGACGACTATTTATAGAATTCATTAGCGCCATCATAAAGAACATCGTTGAATAGTTTTATTATAAGACTCTTTACCTAAAAGTCCGGGATATTCGTAATAATTTAAGCGGTAATATTTTGTACTAGCTTTTGCCCTTGGTTCCGCCCGCGTAAACACAGTATCCTCCGGGAACACTGTACTTATTCGGGATAAAAAAAAGCCTATATTTTAATCCAGTGGCTAAACTACCACCATACCAAATATCATCAAAATTCTTTCAGTTGTTTTTTCGTGAAATAGTAACAAACACCCATCCATCCATTCATCCATCCATCCTCACAAACAACTTTTTTTTTTTTAATCCTTTATTGCAAGAATATGGTATACATAAGGTCTTAAAAATATTATAATAACTAGGATCCCACATTCTGCCATCACAATGGCGCGCAAAATATCCTTAACATACAAGGTTCAGGGAAGAAGGTCAAGGGAAGACGACCTCTGTGGCTCAGTGGTTAGCGCATTGGCGCTCAAGCCGGAGGTCGCGGGTTCGAATCCCGCCAGGGAATAAAAAAAAAGTTTTCTGTGTTCCTGGGTCATGGATGTTTATTAAATATGTGTATAATATAATGAAAATCTTAAACATAAGTATAGTATAAAAAGTATTAAATATATTTCCGTTGTCTGGTACCCGTAACACAAGTTCTTCGGATACTTACCACGGGACCAGACTGACGTGGTGTGAAGCGTCCATAGATATTATTATTATTATTAAGGTGTTAGGTGTGTGAAGTTAACATTTATAAATTGCAATAAATTGGAAATAAATAAAATATAGACATACAGTTAATAATTTAGAAGCATCAAAAATTATTGATCATAACAATTTAAATAATAATTAAATAAATCACACAATTTTAGTATTAGTCATAGAAATTAAATAATGATATATCACGGCCCTTAAGTATTATTAAAAAAGGGCATATCAAAAAAAAAATTGTCACAAGTATCTAAAATCAATATAAAAAGTAAGTTATAGCACAACATTCACATTATATACAATAGTAGGATTAGAGACATCAAATTGTAAATAACTAACGCTAAGCATGACCACCATATATATGCGTTTGTCTTCACAAGAATAGACATACTGATATAATAATACGGACAAAACGACAGCTTTATGTTATCAATCTGTGATTTTGTCTATTCTTCCGTAGAAAGAAACCATCATTGTTATAATATATGTACTATGGTGGTTAATGGTTATGCTATGCGCGAGCGGATGATTTGTACAAAGTAATTTTGACATTTCACACCTGCCGGACCCTTTAACATTTTTCATTGTATGTCTATTTCAGTACTTGCATAACTTGTATATTTTACAATTAAACACTTATTACACAACTGTTCGTTTTTGCTGCATGCAGAAGCCAGAAAAGGCAGTGCACCAGGGTATGAGACACGGCTGTGCCCTTCGTAATGTCAATGTCAGGTCGTCAGGTGTGCCGTGTGCTGTCTGAACACCTTGTAAACAATACTTGTTTTATGCCAATTGCCCATGTTAGAATAGAGCTTGATAGTAGTTAGGTTGACCCTACATTAGACGTGCGCGTTCCTCGGGCGTCTGCGTGGCGCGTGTGATCTATTGAGCGATGCGGGTGCTGCGTGAGCGTCGTGTACGCAGCGCCCGCATCGCTCACACGCCCGAGGAACGCGCACGCCTAATGTGGGGAAGCCTTAGAAAAGAGGACTTGCTAAAACTCTAGTTTTACGATTTACAAGACGAGTTTTAGTTTATGCTTTTTCAAGAAACGTAAACGTCTTATTGCGTTATTATTTTTTTTATATAGTTTACATTATAACGATAAACGACCGTTTATTGTAGGTAACCTTCTGTATTATATAGTCACTATGCAACGTGTAGTTATTTTTTTTTAATAATATGAACGCTCATGCTAGCACCAACCACCTCAAAAAACTAAAAAACTCACGCTGCAAAAAAAAACATCGTTAATCTTAGCGCTCATCATAAAACTCTAGCGCTCCCGGCTCCCGCTGAGTTTCACAACTGTATAATTTGTGTATAATATGAAAATGATTTATTTTTATTTCCAAATGGACCTTAACAAGCTTTTTTCGGAAAGTCAACAGAAAAATCTACCACCGGTTCAACCCTAACCCGCCGAGAAGAACCGGCGTAAGAAACTCGCACGGGGATGGAAAATTGATATTTAAAAAAATATATATACTTTACATTGTAAACTTAAATCTATATTAAATATAACAGAAGTCAAAACTACACAAGTACATAGAGAAGCCTTGCAGGGGAACATCTTATTCCCAAGGTGTGCTAATTCTTAACAAAATAATTTACTTTATAATAAGCTTTAGCACATAAACATTCTTTGACTACTTTTTAAATTTATTAATAGAGGGGTTATGAACGTTTTCTGTGATCCTATTGTATAGGCGTATACACTGGCCCTTAAAACATTTACTTACTATGCTAAGTCTTATCACTGGTCACATCTAGCTTATGCTTATTTCTAGTGTTTATACAATGATTATCACTTTTCTTCTTGAAATTGCTTAAGTTTTTTCTAACGTATAACAAATTACCCAAAACATACTGAGAAGTGACGATCAGTATACCTATTTCTATTTATATGGCCATATTACCTTCAAAACGGTGATCCAGATTTTAAAAGGTAAATAAATCCTAGGGTATATTCACTTTGCCTAGGATCTGATTTAGCTCCTACTTCCCTTACCTTGAGCGCCGTGATACTGCGCGGCGGGCGCTGTTTCCTGTCGCAGCATCGCGTCAGCAGATAGATGAGCAGCACCGTCAGCGTCAGGATCAACCACGCGCCGGGGATAGAGCCCAGGATGCCCAGACTCTGTAATGTGATGCGTCAATATTAGTAAAACATACATTAAGCCCTCGTTACCCCCACGAGCGGTTTATTTCCGTCGCCGTTAGCGCAGTTCCATTTACAGTGCTGTTTTACTAATGCCGAAAGAATAAGCCGCTCGTAGGAACGTAGGCTTAAGGCCTGTCTCACAATCGTTAGGCGATTGAGAAACAGGCCCTTAGGCTAATGGCTAATGGCAGCTAAGCTAAAGGTTAATGGTGGTACTAACCACCATTGAACATCTGCATCTGCAAAATAACACGGGTACTTCCGGCTCGCCCATGATGATTAAGCTCCTTTAATGGACAGTCACTGGACGAAGACATGTGGATCAGGCCCAAAATTAGTAACCTCGAGGTAGACGGGCGAGTGCGGCGCGAACGTGTCGTTGACGCGGTGCAGCGTGACGTTGACGTGCGGCAGCGCGTGCAGCAGCCGCGACAGCCGCGGCGGCGAGTACTCGTCCGACACGCCCGAGCCTCCCATACCGCCTGCCGTTGTCGCCTGGAGACAACATCACCATCAGCATTACAGTGTTTAATATAAAATAATACCTCATAATCAGAATCGTTAGAGCATAATATAAATAATGTACAGTAGCGGAACTCAGCCGTGTCCTTGAAATGTTTACATACGATTGAGCGTGGCCGAGCGGAGCGCTAGGGCTGGTACGTCTACAAAGAGAGCGTTGACAGTGCGCAAGCGCCGCGGCGCAACTAACTAAAACTCGTTAGTCGTTCAATGTTGCAATAAGTCTTGGCGGCGCGACGCGACACTACATACTTCTGCTATTTGAGGTTTAGTTAGCGGCCGTGTATTTGTGAGTGCGCGCGTGCGACGCGTATTCGGGCGGTCTAGTACGAAGATGGTCTACTGTACATTATTTATATTGTGGTTAGAGCGACCTAGGTAGGTCAGTACAGTCAGAGCTCAGTTTCGTAGTCAAACTGACGCTATGACTTTAACACAAGTCTACCCGAAACAATTTAGGGTCTTCATGGTTCAACCGACCACCCATGTGGGTGTTTGATATTTTTTCTGCAGTCAGGGGGCAGACCCATTTCACACAAAGCGTCAGATCCTCCATATGACGCTTGGTGTAGTAATCAATACGCGCTAATATAAATCACGCGTAAGTGGTATCAAAAACGGTCAATAAGAATTTTCGATTATTTTTCTGTCACCAGGCGGCGCTTGGTATCAGGACGGTCCTTGACGTGTCAAAAGCTGCCAGATGTCACGAATTGAAAAACCCTCGTTTGACACCAAGTGAGCTACCCTAAATCGAGCAAACTAGCTTATGCCCGCGGCTCCACCCGTTTTGCGATATAAAGTAGCATATGTGTTAGTATAGATCTTGAGCTACTACCATACCAAATATCATCAAAATCCGTTCTGTAGCTTTTGCACGAAACAGTAACAAACATCCATTCATCCTTACAAACTAGCACATTCATAATAGTAAGTATGCTATCTATTCATCTGGCTATCCATTCTGTCTCTCAAAAACACTAACAATCAAATCATTGTAAACTACCCGCAAATATTTACCGCGCTCCCGAAATGCATCTGTCCGGTTTTAACTACTACTCATCGGGAAACGATCGTTAGTATTCATTACGAATTGTCTATTTTCTCTCCCAGTCTCCTATCGTTTAGGGCGTTCTTTGATCCGCGATGAAAGCGCACCCATTTGATAGGTATAATAATATTCTTTGAGGGCATCGCGCACTGTCATTGTAAATCAAACTACTTTTATTATTTCCTTATTATAGATGCAATGCGATAATTTCATCGAATCGTTAAACCAGATTTTGGGTTATTACTATCAACTTGAATACTTTAAGCTAGACGCTTTCAGTACATAATGTAAGGTACAGAGTGCGAGTTTTTGTATGGCATCGAATTACCATATTACCATTGTTTGCCACTAGGGGCGTCGTTTCGATGCCATAAAAATTGTAGTTAACCTCTTCACGGCGAGCATTGACAAAAACTCGGACGCAGCACACAGGACGACAAACGTCTACTCCTTTGCAGATAAGGCGTGCGCGTTCCTCGGGCGTGTCAGCGATGCGGGCCGGGCGCCGTGTGCGGGCCGCGAGCGCGCTGCATGCCCACCAATGTGGGGTCATCCTAACTAATATATTATTATGTACACACTACATAGGAACACAGTGTCTTTTTGAGGTACGGTCAATTCTGATAAATAAAACCTGCAATAATACAATAATTACAATCGAAGTCCCGATACGCTAAAACTGTCAAACCGGTATGCTCGTAAACGTTAAACCATCGTTAAACGCGTTCTGATTGGTCAAAACTTCATAAAATCAGTTTATGGTAACAAGTCGCTTCACTTATAATACAATCAAAGTAAAATGTCTAATTTAAATACGAGAATTGAGGTTCCGATTGTGTCTTGCATCTATGGGATCGCTATTTCATCATAAGAGACTAAATTAATATGACATTTTGTTTGTTTTTGTACATGCCCAAATGTATAATATGTAGACATATTATACATTTGGGCATGTACAAAAAAATATATGTATATCTCAGCTGTCAGCCTATCATTTTCATACATTTTTGCTCCGGAGCCGGGGCAGGGCCGGTGCTGAGCCGATATGTGAAAAAACAGCCAATAATTTTTAATATTTCCACTTTACCACAGACGTACGAGGGCGGGTCAATAAGTCCGTGACTTTTGGAATAAAACACAGATTTTGTGATAAATAAATCATTTTATTTTTCAACGTAGTCCCCCTTGAGCTCTATACACTTTGTCCAACGCTTCTCCAATTTTTTTATCCCTTCCAAAAAATATGATTTGTCGAGGTCCTCAAAATAGGCCTTTGTTTGCGAGATGACTTCATCATTGGAGTCAAATCTTTTTCCACCGAGCCATTTTTTCAGGTTTGGGAACAAGAAGTAGTCACTCGGAGCCAAATCTGGAGAATAGGGTGGATGTGGGAGCAATTCATAGCCCAATTCATGGATTTTTGCCATGGCAACTGCACATGTGTGCACCCTTGCATTGTCTTGGTGAAAAAGAACTTTTTTCTTGGCCAAATGAGGTCGGTTTTTTTTCAAATTCTCATTGAAGCGGTCCAATAAGTTGGCATAATATTCCCCATTAATTGTTCTTCCCTTTTGAAGATAGTCAATGTGGATTATCCCACGTGCATCCCAAAAAACAGTCGCCATAACTTTATTGGCTGACAAACCCACCTTGGCCTTCTTTGGCGCCGATTCACCCTTAGAAACCCACTGTTTTGACTATTGTTTGGTCTCTGGTGTGTTGTGATGGATCCATGTTTCGTCCACGGTTACAAAACGCCGCAAAAACTCCTCCATATTGTGATTAAACAACGCCAAACCTTCCTGTGAAGTTGTTACACGATTGCGTTTGTGGTCGACTGCGAGCAAACGCGGCACCCATCTTGCGGAAAGCTTTCTCATGCCCAAGTGATCATTCAAAATTGAAACCACTGAGCCATGCGAGATGCCTATGGCTTCCACAATCTCTTGCACTTTCAATCTTCGGTCGGCCAACACCATATCGTGAATTTTTTCGATTGTTTCGGGTGTAGAGACCTCAACTGGGCGTCCAGGACGTTCGGCATCTTCAGTGCTTGTACGGCCACAACGAAATTCAGTAAACCACTTTTTTACCATTGAAATCGATGGTGCAGAGTCCCCATAGTATTTATCAAGCTTAGCCTTGGTCTGTAATGGTTTTTTTTCGCAAAAAAATAATGCTTAATAAGCACACGAAATTCACTTTTTTCCATTGTTTCCTTAAGTTACTGGATAGTCTGATAAAGATAGCTGTAAAACACAAACTAACTGACGCAGCAAGTTCAAATTTTGATAGGAGTCAACTGACAGATGCCTGTTGACAGGAGTAGTGTTGCTTTTTCAGTAAGGAGGTTAGAAATTCAAAAAGTCACGGACTTATTGACCCGCCTTAGTATAAAAGTATAAATATGTAGGCACACTCACCTATCCACCAATACACTGGGCGGGGTTCGCCTACGGCCGCATGCCTGACGCAACCTCCTACCGGCACATCTGGAACAGGAAACACAAGTGATAACACATCACATCACTACGAGCTATGACTAAGGCTGGGACTGCATGATGCGCACTACGGAGAGCCGGGGAAAATTCACAGATCTGAAAATGGGACTCTGTGCATTTAGTAGAATAGAGTTCGAAAATCGATATGTCGAGTGTCGGGCTGGATATATATCGATGTTAGACATTGACATTTGACATTATCCTCGTTTATTCCATTTTCAGCTCTATTATACTATCGCAGAGTTCTATTTTCAGCGCTCTGAATTTTTTCCGCCCTTTCGGATTCCGGATCGTAATTATAGTCTCAGCCCAACAGTTGTAGAACAATGACTAATTGTTGTTATTATTTAATTCATTAGAATAGTATGTATTGTATACTGACTACTTGCGCTAAGAACTCAACTCACGGAGAGGTTTTATCCCGTGCCCGCCGCGGTCGTCGAACTGCGGTTTTAATTCTAAACTCACGAGACCGCGGTTATGCGCGCTCACGCAGCCGCCGCGGTTGAGGTTATCGCGGCAACAGTGTGAGCAACCATACTATAATTATAGTAGCTATTCTATAATAACACTCTCTTTTACTATATACTATAATGCCTTTACTATAATGTTGAAATAGCTAATAATTTTTTCAATTTTTTATTTTCAATTTGTATTTTGGCGCAAAAATTATCCTCTGTTGATACAGCAGGATTTATTTCAAATGTAGTACATAATTTTAAACGATAAAATCGAATTTCACGATTTTTCCTTCTGTCTCCTATAATTTTTTCGAACTTACTATAATTTTACGGCCCTGGTACTATAATGCCAATCTCCGTGGTTGCTAACACTGCGCGGCAAACGTGGCGGACGAAGATCGCAGGACGCGCGGTTGCAAAAAGGTAAATACATATTTACAATAGAATTTCTGAATTTCGCCCGCAAACCGAACGCGCGATTCTACTAGTCGCCCGCCGGTGCAGAGGCACCCGCGAACAGCCGCGCACACCGCGGGTATAAAACGCGTCGTGAGTACTTAGCCTAGGGTTGCCAACCGTCCTGTTTTCCCAGGACATGTCCTAGTATTTGCAGTGTCCTGGGGTGTCCTTGATAGTTTTAAAGCAGCGTCCTGGCTTTTAAAGCACCATGTTATGGTCTTGTATTTTAAAACTCGTGTACCATCCTTACAATTTTTCTTTCTAATTTAATTTTATTTAAATACTTTTATGAAAATTAAATGCATATTAGCATTAAATGTATTTCATTGAACCTATTTTCACTACAGACTGATTTAATGGTTGCAACTTTTTCACTGCGTCCTGTTTTTAAACTGGATTGTCCTGGTATTTGTAACTTCAAGTCCTAGTTTTTTAAATTTGGGGTTGGCAACCCTAACTTAGCCTAAATGGTCATATAGTCTACAGTTAATGGGACTTGTAGAACAATGAGTAATTGTTTACAGAAATGACTCAATTCATTAGAAATAGTCAATAGACATACAATTACTTTTTATTGAAGTTACCATTAGTTATTGTTATTACATTAATATGTGAAGCAAAAACTTTAGGTACGAGTATAGTGCGAACGTAGTTGTATGAAATTTTGGCACAGTTGAATTTATGTGGAGGAAGGTGAGGCCAAGGCAATTTTTTTTTAAAGTAATGCCCAAGAAATACAGAAAGTTTATAAAAATAAGAAAATTACAAACACTACCTCACGTACGCTAGCATAAGTTTCTATAATTACAGTAGGTTTGACACAATTGTCAATGAGTGTAATTTTTTTCACATTCCATATACAAAGTTTACTTTATATTTTTATTGCGTATCTAATACACAGTCCGGTTTTCTACTAAAGACTACTTAATGAGTACCGAAAACTGAAAACTATAAAAAAGCTACTAAACTTAGGAATCCCTACAAACACAAAAAACCACTACATTTTCAGTTTTAATATATTGCAATATGATAAATTCACTGTTAAATAAAAAAAAGATAGGAAATATTACGTATATAGAAATTAAATCGGTAGTTTTAAGCGGCTTACTGACGCGTGCTACTCAGTGCTGTTATGATAAGGGGTCTTAATTTTCAACTACCTCTGTGGCTCAGTGGTTAGCGCATTGGCGCTCAAGCCGGAGGTCGCGGGTTCAAATCCCGCCAGGGAACAAAAAAGTTTTCTGTGTTCCTGGGATGTTTATTAGCTATGTGTATAATGTAATAAAAATCTTAAATATAAGTATAGTATAAAAAGTATTCAATATATTTCCGTTATCAGGTAACCGTAACACAAGTTCTTCGGATACTTACCACGGGACCAGACTGACGTGGTGTGAAGCGTCCATAGATATTATTATTATACTCCACAACATATATAGTTGTTTGTGTGCGTGTCAGTATGTAATGCTTACGCCTACATCTATCTGTTGCTTGCCTCACTTCGTACGATGCGTTTGTTTCAAGACTATCGAGGCGTTATTAATCTAAGGGCCGAACCGACGGCAGTTCGGTCGGAAGCGATTTTCTACGTGTATGTGCTCGAATCCGTTCAGGCCGAACTGACGTCAGTTCTAACTGAAAAATCGGTCTCTCGTCTGTGGGCAAGGGCAAGGGTTAAGAGGCAAAAGAAAACTAAAAAATTAAAAATAGTAAATTAAAATATTCAGAATGAAGAATGGTCGTATTTCGGCCACAGGGCGACCTCTGGTACCTAACACAACAGTTATTTCATCAGAGAAGTGATGTGATGATAAAAATTACAGTGACTTTTTAACCGACTTCCAAAAAAGGAGGCGGTTATTGTTGCTAACAAATAGCTGTGGGAAGAGTGACAGCCACAGAGGGAGATCTCCGACCGAGCGAGGTGGTATGCTCGGTCAGGCCGAAACCCACTTGTAGTCATTTCAGGTGTTGATTATATTATAGCGCCGATCTAAGAAAACTTCGATAGCGCTATTCAGGATTGTGGCGCTAATTGTTCCGCCACATAACAATATAGTATATTGTTATTTGTTAGCAACAACCTATGGGACTTCAAATTATAAAATAACTTTAGTACATTATTTTTAATTATTCCAATGATACATTTGAATTTGAAATTGTAAACGTTTCAAGATTGATAAGTACATTAAAATTAAATATTTTAGACCATCAAAAGATAGATTTATTATAACTCTTCCTGGCAGAAATCGTTTATCGTTGCAAGCCTACTGGCTACTATCACAGCTCACAAGTCACATGTAAAATAAATTCAACATATCACCAACCAAATCCACCAATCATGTAAGAACTTAGAACTTCATGTAGATCTAGGTACGAGTAGAATCTAGACAAAAAACCGCGACTCATAAACAAGTCAGACCCGTTTAGAAGGCATATCTAAAAATGTCCATCGTGGCCCGTGGGTGTTTCTCCCGGAGCGGGTGTTTAGTATCGACTAAACCATATCCATCGTTTATGGTAAGTAGGTACCTGGGAAACGGAGCTTTCCTTGGAGTTCTGTGTGCTGAGTGCGAGTTTCGGTCTAAATGTGTTGAATACTGAAACGATAGTTAAATTAAGTGACGCTTCTCAACTCTCAAGTCACATGCTATCCTTATCATTTCGGCTAGCAGAGACAGCGACAGCCTGTGAATAGGAGGGCTCTTAATTTTAATTAGCGTTTCAGTATTCGGCCGTTCGTGTAATAACTGGAAAGGTCTACTTCTAACACTTAATTAAAAATTGGTATAAAAATACGAGAAGATATGGGTATTGGGTATAAATTGTAACACTATAAGTAACAAAACAGACCGATTAACCTAGTTGTGAACTAGTTAAGAATACATTTGCTTTAATCACTCGCCGTATATAATATAAACTTTTCTCGTTCGTTGATGGACCATCAAAACTATTGTGTACTTTAATACGAGGGCGGGTCAATAAGTCCGTGACTTTTGGAATAAAACACAGATTTTTTGATAAATAAATCACTTTATTTTTCAACGTAGTACCCCTTGAGCTCTATACACTTTGTCCAACGCTTCTCCAATTTTTTTATCCCTTCCAAAAAATATGATTTGTCGAGGTCCTCAAAATAGGCCTTTGTTTGCGAGATGACTTCATCATTGGAGTCAAATCTTTTTCCACCGAGCCATTTTTTCAGGTTTGGGAACAAGAAGTAGTCACTCGGAGCCAAATCTGGAGAATAGGGTGGATGTGGGAGCAATTCATAGCCCAATTCATGGATTTTTGCCATGGCAACTGCACATGTGTGCACCCTTGCATTGTCTTGGTGAAAAAGAACTTTTTTCTTGGCCAAATGAGGTCGGTTTTTTTTCAAATCCTCATTGAAGCGGTCCAATAAGTTGGCATAATATTCCCCATTAATTGTTCTTCCCTTTTGAAGATAGTCAATGTGGATTATCCCACGTGCATCCCAAAAAACAGTCGCCATAACTTTATTGGCTGACAAACCCACCTTGGCCTTCTTTGGCGCCGATTCACCCTTAGAAACTCACTGTTTTGACTGTTGTTTGGTCTCTGGTGTGTTGTGATGGATCCATGTTTCGTCCACGGTTACAAAACGGCGCAAAAACTCCTCCATATTGTGATTAAACAACACCAAACCTTCCTGTGAAGTTGTTACACGATTGCGTTTGTGGTCGACTTGCGGAAAGCTTTCTCATGCCCAAGTGATCATTCAAAATTGAAACCACTGAGCCATGCGAGATGCCTATGGCTTCCACAATCTCTTGCACTTTCAATCTTCGGTCGGCCAACACCATATCGTGAATTTTTTCGATTGTTTCGGATGTAGAGACCTCAACTGGGCGTCCAGGACGTTCGGCATCTTCAGTGCTTGTACGGCCACAACGAAATTCAGTAAACCACTTTTTTACCATTGAAATGGTGCAGAGTCCCCATAGTATTTATCAAGTTAGGCTAAACTTTTGATCTCGGTAATGGTTTTTTTTCGCAAAAAATAATGCTTAATAAGCACACGAAATTCACTTTTTTCCATTGTTTCCTTAAGTTACTGAATAGTCTGATAAAGATAGCTGTAAAACACAAACTAACTGACGCAGCAAGTTCAAATTTTGATAGGAGTCAACTGACAGATGCCTGTTGACAGGAGTAGTGTTGCTTTTTCAGTAAGGAGGTTAGAAATTCAAAAAGTCACGGACTTATTGACCCGCCTTAGTAATATGAATACCACATAGATAAATGATAGGTCTCGCTGGGCGCTCGACTAAATAACGCTGACGTACTTGTCACGTACGGCAATAAATACGCTCGGCATACCCGAGCCAGTCATATTGAAAGCTTTATGTTAGGTGGACATACCGAATATTTTATTTAATTTCAGTTATAACCTTAAAAAATGCCAAGTTGGGTAGTTTTGTTGTTTTGTTTTCAAAATTCTTTATTGAACAAAACGTTGAGTAAATATACAATTGGATAGGCACAATTATATAGAAACATACAATTACTTAATTTACAGGCTGAGTGCACCTCTTAAAGCTATCTGCATGATTTTTATCTAATTTTATTTCGATGACTAATAGAAAGAAAACTAAACTTGTTTACATACGGTAGTACTCGTTAACGCTTAGTTAGCGGTTCACTTTTAAAAATATGTTATTACGACTATACCTAGTTGTAAACTTCACTCAATTACACTAATTAATAGATATATTTACATGATCACTTACATAAATGTTTTACACTTACATAAATAATTGTTATCATACTAAATTCAATTTACACATTAAAAATCACATAAAGTTTACTCGTCATTTGATAGGAAACTGGCCAGCCTCGGTGCTTGCGATGAGCCGCCTCGCCCCGCGCGCGCGCTTGCCACACGGCGACCGAGGGGACCGGTAACCTGTTCTTGAGGATCATTACTTTGGTTATCGCTTGGCTCGGTAGGGAACAAAAGATAGTGATGTGGTAATTTGTATGTACCATATCTATCGATATAGCTTAACTCTTCTTTCCTAGTTTGTGCAATAGCCGAAATTAAACTATTAAAATGATATGTATTTTTTAAATAAAAGTTTTTTGCAAGTTTGAGAACAAATTCTCGTATTGTAGGAAATTGTATTTCTAAGTGGAGATTATTGAGGTTGGTTAGAATTGGGGTATTAAAGGCAATTTTGAAGGCTTTATTTTGTACAGTCTGTAAAAGTTGATAATTTGAATTTGAAGTACTGCTCCAGACAGGGCACGCATATGTTATACAAGGTCGAACCAATGTTTTATAAATTCTTAATTTAGTGTAGGGACTGAGACATACTTTTTCTATCAAAATAGGATGAAGAGAACCCATCGCCTGAGCTCCCTTGATTCGCAGCTGGGCTACGTGTTTAGACCAGTTAAACTTAGCATCTATCGTCATTCCAAGATATTTCACCAACAAGCTCCACGAAATATTGTGATCCGCGATCCTCAAGACTCTTTTAGGAGGTTTTCTTTGCCGGGTAAACATTATGGTTCAGTCTTGTTCTCATTCAGTTTTAACTTCCATGTAGTAAAGTAGTTTTGGAGTAATTCGATAGAAAATTGTAGGCGACCTATCACAATGTCGGTATCTTTTGATGACATGTAAGAGGCTGTGTCGTCGGCGAAACAAGCCAGCTGTGTGCGGGGTTGGATAGGAATATCGTGTATGAAAATTAAAAATAGGTACGGACCCAATATCGATCCCTGGGGCACGCCCGCAGGAACCAGTAGGTATTTAGATTTCGTGTTCCCAATATCTACCGTGACTTTGCGATCAAGCAAATATGACTGCAGTAGTTTTGCTAAGGACAACGATACCCCGCAAAGAAGGAGCTTGTGTAGAAGGCCATCATCCCATACTGTATCAAACGCTTTCTCTATGTCAAGATGGATCAAACCAGTTGACTCGTGAAGGTTAAGATGGTGGGTGATGTGTTCAGCCACACGCGCAAGCTGCTGAGTCGTAGAGTGACCAGCCCTAAATCCAAATTGTTCACTGGGTAAGATTTTGTCTGTGGCCTTTTTAAATCTCGCCAAAATAACTTTATCAAAAAGTTTTCCTATTGTTAGTAAAAGACTGATAGGGTGGTAGCTGCTCGGCGAGCTCTCGTCCTTCCCAGGCTTTTTGATTGCAATAACTTTCGCAATTTTCCATGCTTTAGGAAAGTAGCTGAGATACATACACCCATTGAATATCTTTGTGAGATACACAGCAGCTTTTTGTGATAAACTTTTGAGAAGTAAGTTATGGATACCATCAATTCCAGGTGACTTACGACATTTTAGCTGACAAAGGTACCTCCAGACTTCTCTAGGCCTAGTTGGTTGGTGAAGAATCAGTTCTTCACCAACCAACTCAACGTCTCAAAATTTTTCAATAATTTGATAGACTCACCAACTGTTTCCCCGACTATTGGACTATGCCAGTCAAGAGTAAGTCTCATGTTCTCACAAAAAGTATTCACCAGAGTTTCACATTGCTCATAAGTTGCTGTGGTCATAGTTCCATCATTACGCTTCAAGGGAAGGATATCACAAGACTTTGGTTTTAAAGATCTCGTTATACTCCAAATATTAGAACTAGGATTAAAGTTTGTGATTCCAAATTTTATTATTAAAATCATGAATACGTATATTTATGTAGTTCTGCACACTATGTACCATATACCTTATATATATCTTGTAAGGGCCTCGGGGCAGGGATGAACCATAGCGACGAAGTTGATTTCTATATCGATTCAGTCTTTTAACATACCTAGGAAGCTTAACCGATCTTGTAACATTAGTTTGAAGAGGGATGTTAAGATTCCGAGCCATTGAGACAGTATTTAGAAAAATGAAAAACTTTCGTCAACTTGTTCCACATAATTGAAGGTACGGGAGGTATATTGTCAATATGATTGTCAATATAATTCCGATATCCACCCCAATTTGCTTTATTATAATTATAAAAAAGGATTAGAGGTTTGCGCTCAACGTTCGCTGATATGGTGAAAGCGACTGGTAAATGGTTTGACGCCAGAGCAGGAAGTGCCTTGATATTATCAACATTGTCAACATTGAAGGCTAGTATTAAATCTAGATTGGTGGTGGTTAGGTTAGCTCGGTAGTTAATTTGGGTAGGTGTCTCGGATGCATAAATAGCATAGTCGTGCCGCATCACGTGGGTAAATAATATTCTTCCATGAATGTTGCAATAACTACTATGCCAATACTCATGATAAGCGTTAAGGTCACCCATTATTAATACGTGATTATTCATGTCATATATATATATATATATATGACATGCTCATTTCCTAATACTTTAAGGTTAATACCAATCGCTTCTATACTTCTATAGTTCTATAGTTATCTTAGTTTTTGGCATATCGACAATTATATTATGGTCAATATTGTCATTTACGAGAATAGCTACACCCTGTCCACGGCCAGAGTCATGTTTATCTTTGCGGTACAAGTCATATCCTGGCGTATCTATCTTTGCCATAGCTGATAATTTAGTCTCACAAACCGCCACTACATCGACGATAAGGTACTGACTATGTGTAGAAGTTCTTATATTTCTGTACGCACACCATCAGCGTTCCAAGTAATAATTCGCAACAAACTATCGTTATACATAGTGACCCAGATGATACATAATAAGCAAAACTTTATCTAGTAAAGATGTACATTCCGAGAATTCCTGTTTAATATTTTTAATCACTAGAAGAATTTCCATCATTTCCCTAGTCGGTTCGTCAGAGTTTTGAAATCTGTCTGGCAGTTGACTTCAGGGGCTTTATCTTTGTTCTTCCTTTGTTCAAAACCGTGACTACCAGGTACTGAAGGCATCGAAAGAGAGGGGAATTCTGAATCAGGCAGTAGAGCATGTTTGTTGACAAATTTAAACACCTGCGGTTTATTTATCATTGAAGGCGGTCCAGTGGTTTTCGATGTGGGAAACCAAGCGGCTTTTGTTGGAAGTAAAGGAGGCCGACTCTGTAGCACTTTCTTTTGCTGTATCTTCTGTAAGTAGTCTAGTCTGGTTTTACATTTAGCGTAGTTCGCTGGATGGTCTTGATCACAGTTGCAGCATTTGGCAGGTTCGATCCGATCTTTCTTGGTACATTCAACAGTAGCATGTGCTTGAGCACATTTGACACAACGAGGTGGCATATTACAGTTTCGAGATGAATGGCCAAATCCTTGACATCTAAAACACTGGGTCCCATTGGACCGCTTAGGTTTATATTTTTCTACGCTGATAACATACTGACATATATACTTGAGCTTTCGTATCAACGCAATATCTGTTCCATTAGGGAATTCCACCAAGAAGGGAGGATTTTGTAGCGGGTCTTTAAATTTAGCTTTCAATTGTACCACTTTAACACCATCAAATCCTAGGTGTTTCAGCTCAACCGGGAGCTCATCTTCCACTTGGGCTGGAAGACCTTTAATGACAACTTTAGGGGTTTTTTCATCTTTTCGAGTGTAGGTCACATAACGAGCATCCTCTTTGGTTAGTCCATTCTTAACGGCCTGATGAGCATCTGGTGTAAGGCATAAAATCGCATAAAGATTAAAGAAGGCCAAGATTAAAGAAAGAGGGACAGATAAACAGCTACACAGTTTGCTTTCGATTAATTGCACTACTACAAGCTACTCACTCTACAAGGTGACGTAAAATTTTAATATTTGGACTGAATTGGATGTTGCCAATTTGATAGAAATTGGTTTAGCTACTTTGGCGCTATTGCCTACTGCTATTGGGTACCAACTACTAACCGTAAATCCATACAAACATTTGCAATGTCACAACGACAACGTCCGACAACGGCCAATCAATTCCTAAGACATCCGACAAAACAATCGGTCGAGGATGTTGGCAATCGCGGCCAGGCCATCTGCGCTGGTCTAATTGGATAATTCGCCGGCCGAGAGGGGACCAAATCTGACTTCCGACCGCGAGGCGGAACGCTAAGGTAGCCTTCCGATGCAGGCGACGCGCGACGCGACACCGCGACCCGAGCCCGAAAAAGGGTCGCGGAGCCACTGCTTAGTATGCGTCGCGGAGCTATTATTAATTATATGGAGCACTAAACAATCCCCGCGACCCGCGACCCGCGACGCGCGACCGGTGAGCGAGGCCAGAGACCCTGATGGTCTGGTTTGCTGGTCGCGGTCACATAGATCGGAAGGCTACCTTAAGAGCAATGCAGCGGAAACGGGCTACGGAGCGGAAGATTTGTGATTTGTTAGGAAACGCTTTACCTTATCTTATCCACTATACACATAATTGTCCAAATTCTAGACAATTAATTAGTGTAGATAAGATTACATAATTCAATAGAATTCATTCTAAAATAGTTTGAAAGTTTGTGACACTAAAGGCTGGTTTCAATAACGTTAACCAATAATTAATTGTTAAAAACGTCACATTTGGTATCATTTGCCGGCTTTTTTCGATAGAAATGTGACGTTTTTAACAATTAGTTTTTGGTACATAGGTTATTGAAACCGGCCGTAAATTTATAGCCTACAAATATTTTAAAGACTGGATAACCCCGTTCTATCCCGTCAGTGACGAGCACCAGCACGTCAATGTTTATGAACGTCTAAAACTAAAGTACTACTCCTCCCATAACGCTGTACACACAGTCCGTATTATGATCCGGAATCCGGCGGTCCCGGTAAAATTCGGAGTACAGAAAATATAACTCTGCGCTAATACAAAAAAGTTGAAAATCGATCACATGAGTGTTCGAGTCAAATGTCAATGTCATTTACAACAGCTCGACACTCTACACTTCGATTTTCAACTCTTGTATCAGCGCATACTTCGCATAATATATTCAGTGCTCTGAATTTTCCCGGGCCCACTTTTCTATATTTTACCTAGTTCGATTATATAGTCCCAGCCTGAGGGACAGACTGTCACAGCCGTCCCCAATAAGAACGTCAGTAGTATTTTGTGAAACAGGCCCTAACTAGGGATTTTTAAGTTGTAAGTAGGTACGTTGAACTTTCTAACCTCATGTCATGATTCGATTTAGTTCTCACATGGATTATGTTATCATCGAAGGAGATTTAAAAATAAAAAGTCTAAAGTCATTCAGTCTAAAGTCATTTAGTCAGTCAAAACATTTATTCTGGTATAATGTGGTCATCAAAATGTGGATCATTATGAAGGGTATGAAAAGAAAGTTGGGAGTTCTAATTAAAACACAGACCGACATTTCACGAGGGGCCCCGTCCGCATTAATTGCTGTTTAGTTTTCCCTTAGCGCATGCGCACTAATGGGCCCAGGAGGCAGAAGCAATCATTCATTTGCGCCAGCTTCACACGGGTTGCCAGGGACTTCGTGCGCGCAATAGGAGCCGTACCTTTTGCTGCAGTAAACAATAGCCGCCCTTTCCCTTTTCCTTTCCTCTCTATGCCTCTGCCAAATTTCACCAAAATCGGTCCAGTCGTTTTGGATTCCACTCAATTTAATAATACAAAGAAACAATTAATCAAATATTTCCTCTTTATAAGTTATGTAATTTTCATTATTAACAGTTTTTTGCAGTTACTTGCAATCAAATCAAAACAGTAATCTTGCAGTCTTTTTTTTTTGTTCTAGCGATGCGTATCAATTCCTTTTGGTTTTACTCTTCTCGCTCATGGAAACCCGCAACATCAGAGGATGACAAAATATAGTTTTTTAATAAATAAATTACGTAATAATTAGGTATTATAACTTAGTAAAAGATTTGATGTGTAGTTTTGTAATTATGTGCATTTCAAAGTCACAAAAAAGTCGAAAAAAAATTTATATTAGTGTAAAAAACCTACATACTTAATTAATTTACTTACATTAAATACAAAAAAGATTTACTATGGTATATTGTATCAACATAAACGCACAACCTCCGGAGATATAAGATATTTTGTGCATATGGCCATACATTTCGTAGCAACTGTAGTAGTGACTAGTGTGTGACGTCACCTACTTGTACGGCTTTTATATGGGGCGTTTTCACGAGACTCACAAAAGTGCTTTAAACAATCAGCATGTAACAAAAAAAAAAATACAGGAAAATACTGTATTATTGGTCACTCACAATTTTCAACAACAAAGGAGGTTGCACCTAATGAAATGGTAAGTGATACAAGGCAAACAGGTGCCGAATTCGAGAGTGCATGTTTGTTTTCCTTTATTTCATACAGCCACTGCTGTGTTGTGATTTGTGACATGGCTAATAAGTGGACACGTCAATAATAAGTAGGTAATAAGTTTTTCTTAGCATAATTAATTAGCAAGATTGAACTGGAAAGCTCATTTACGGTTGAGGAAATAAATAGTTAGCAAATTGACAACTGAAGTCGGAACCCTATTTTTTTATCGGATCCCTAGGAAAGAAGTAGCCTAATTTACTCTTTATAACATCAGCTATCTGCCAGTGAAAGTCCCGTAAAGATCGGTCCAACCGCTTCAGAAATTAGCCGGAACAAACGTCAAACAGACAAACAGACAGACAAAAAATATAAAAATTGTTTTTTTTACTGTAAGTAATAAGTATCGTATAAACTTTCATGAGCATTGAGTGAAAAGCTGTTAATTTAAAATTACAAACGGACACTTCAATTTTATTTATTTTTATAAATGTACCTATAGACAGGTAATAATACAAAAAAAAAATAAGGTATATAAGGTACCTAATATAAGGTAGGTAAGGATATCTTTTGGTCTGTTAGTCAATCCGAATAAATCGAAGGCCATGATCATAGGCAGTAAATACATGAATCAACGTTTATATAATGTACCTAGGGTCATGTATGATGGTACTGTCATTGAATACACAGACTCTGCCAAAAATCTAGAGTTGATTTTAGACAGCAATCTTTTCTGGAATCTTCATGTTAGTGAAGTAAGCAGAAAGGTCTACTACTCGTTGCACATGTTAAAGAGCTTTCAAAACTTTTTGCCCGTGAACACCAAAATTTTCCTTGTCCAGACACTCATTTTTCCTATCCTCGACTATGCTGATTCCTGCTACTTGGACATCACAGAAGAGCTGTTAACAAAACTGGAACGTTTACAGAATCTCTGTATCCGTTTTGTGTTTGGACTGAGAAAATTTGATCACATATCAGCCTTTCGATTGAAGCTCAAGTGGCTCCCTATCCGACTTCGACGTAACTCCCACATCCTCTGTCTACTTTATAACATTTTGTATAATCCCCTCTCCTTCCTATCTTCTCGATCGATTTAACTTTTCTCGACCCATCGATATCCCTTGTAGGTCTAAACTTAGAACAAATCTTTCCCTCCCATCCCATCGCTCCAACTTCTACTCCTACTCCTTCACCGTTCATGCAGTCAGATTGTGGAACTCGCTTCCCCACACCGTTCGTGACAGTCCCAACATTATTGTATTTAAAAGACGTCTGAAAGAGCACTACCTCGGAATTCAATCCATATAAATACCGTTATTATATATACATATAGTATTTATCTATCATAGGTATAATATAATATTATTTTATCGTATCAACTATGTGTTTTATATTTGTTAAGTATATGTATATAATATGTAAGTATGTATGTAATGTAATTTTAGTAAGTATATAATAATATGTAAGTAGTGTAATTGTGCCTGTCCTATCTGCTGTCTTTTATCCCATCTCTCTCCGTAGGGCTGCTGTGAGAAATTTCTTTATAGAAATACCTTAGCAGTACCTTTGTGTCGTCTTTCTTGTTAAATTGTAGTTTTATACATTTTTCTTGTGTGCAATAAATTGTTAAATAAAAATAAAATAAGGACGACAAAACTGCTAAATATGAAATTTTCCCGACTGTACTTAATACTTTAATAAAAAACAGTCTTTATATTCGACACTGTGCTCGGCATCATTTTCGAGTGTATAAATCGTTTTATGCCTTGACAAAAGTTTTTCATCTGCACGACTTCGCGCGAGTTTTTAACGTCAAAATTATTTTGACCCGGTTTTCGAGCGAATATACATCGGCTTTATGTACGAAACTGCTATTAAACATTTTGTATGACGCGGACTTTAGGGCTACTTCTATTAAAATAAGCAACTTTTGTGACGCGCCAGGAGCGCAAACAACTTTTAAACGGCATCTGAGTGCTAAGTGCGATCGTGAGCGCGTTTGGCGTGTTTACTAGGAATTTGTATGTGATTTGACCTAGTTGTCGCGTTTACAATTAGGTGGCGCTGTACAATTCACATACAAATTCTTAGTAAACGCCAAACGCGCTCACGAGAGAATGCGAAAAGAAAACCTCGCACTTAGCGATCATAAAGTATGCATTCATCCTCCAGCTGCCAACGTCGAATTTTCGGCGGCTGTGATTGAAAGTTTAACAAAGGTGAAAAAGGCCAACGGCAAATAATAATAGAAAAATGTGCGATTTTTTTATAGGTTTGAAAGATCGGCATTCGGCAACACGCGTCTAAGGGTTGACCAGTCCAGACGAGTTGTGCTTAGCCCGAGGTTTAGACGTGTGTTGCCGGATGATGATTAGGGAAAAAATGCGCTGATAATCGAAGTACAATACAATAGGGCTTGTATTAATTAGGGCTGAAAATCGAACACACGAGCGTGTGTGTTGCTGGCACAGAGTTCTATATTCAGCCTTGTTTTTTATGTCCGAGCCTAACTCTTCTGATGTTGCGGTTGTCAATGGCGGCGCTAATTGCCTATTAATATTTTTATCAGGCGATCCGTTTGCTCGCTTGCCTCCGTAAAAAAACGTAGCGCATGATGTTGTTATAACTAGAATGGTTAGCTATTAAACGCCCGATTTTTATGGAAGAAAGCAAAGAAGCAGGAGATGATTATGGTTAGCAATTGCCGCTTTTTTTGCCGGCCATATTATATAATAGGTTTTGGTAACATATCACTCACACCCGGCGCATTTTGAGTCGGTTTTCTGTGCGACTAGGGTATCTCTACCGCACTCGTGCCGACTTCAGCATGGGTCTAGACTCTTGTCACACGATCGCATACTCGACCACGTGGTCTACACGCCGGTGAATGAGGCGCGGCCGTTCGATAGCGCGGAGACTGCGCGCTGCGCGGTGCGCCCCTATCCCGCTCAAACTTGACCTCCCTCCACCCGGGTACAGAATAAATACAGACAGAAGACATTGCGCGCTCAAACAATATAATATGAGGCAGAAGATGAGCTTCATAGTACTTCATAGTATATAAACATTTATAGTTCAAAATTATAAATTCGAAGTATTACGCTCACTGTAATTTTATTAAATTCCCATGTACGACTCTAAATAAAGAGCTACCTTTAAGGACGCTATCACATTTTTTCACAAATATCAGCGATTTTCAGGTACCATTTTAATGAATTAGGAGTCGCTGCGAGGATATTTTGGTTTCAAATGAAAGATAATATATTCATCTCTAGAGTCATACCATAAAAATTCTATAGCCGCGTACAAAATTTTCACATAAATAGGTTTTAACCATCACAATAATCGCAAAAGATTTTAATAAATGGGGTCTGATTAGGAGCCAGTATAGCTAAATACACTGCACTAAGAAAAATAAATATACTAAAAAATTGTTGCCTATTTAGTCCCCTGTGCGAAGAACTAAATATTTTATATGAAAATAAATAACATTTCCATTTATAAGAAAAATAAGAAACGCTCTCAAATTCCTTCTTACATTTTTTACTCGTAGACAATCGTCGTCAGTCATTCCGCGTCCGGCGTCCAAACGCGCTTGTGGAAGCACGGGTGTAACACTTTATCGCAAATATTATTTACGTAAAAAAAGTGAGTGCGTAGTGTATACTGTACTTGAACGAAGTTGACACTTTTTCGGACCGAAATAAAAGTAAGTTCGGTTATTAGAATTTGTTTTAGAAATAATTCATAGTTTTTTTTGTACAATTTATAAATAATTATACTATCATTCAAATGGTTATTTTTTTGAGAGGTTCGAACAATAATCAATTTTAGGGGTTTTGATGATCACGAAGTTGTTATTCAATTTTTTAATTCAAGATTCAAGCCATGTTTGCTTATAATAAATCTACATGGTTATCAGTGGGGAAAATCCTGTCAAATTAGTCGCGCGCCTACGCGCAACTTACAGATTTCCACCCTAAACCCTTCTCAGTGGGGACTCAGGAGGGATTGATGTAGGTGTTTACGAATTAATCAATCTACCTAGACTTTTCCCAACTACGTTGGGGTCGGCTTAGAGTCTAACCGGATGCAGCAAAATATACCGATACACCATCCAATTTTTGGATAGCAGATGACTTTTTTTGTGATAAATCGACATAGTTGCCAATTCATACAATCAGAATGGTAGATACTAGTAGATACAGTGTTTGAAAATCAAAAGCAGATTGCTTGAATATTTATATATAAATAAATGCTGAAATATTTGTATTCATTCATAGATGCCACGAATTCGGAGATTTGGACAAAAGACATAAAAAAACTGCACACGTAGCAGTAAACAAAACAGCTAATGAGACTAAGTATTTTTATTCAGAAATCATAAATCTTTTCACTTCTCACACACTCACACTCTTCAACACTTCTCTTTTTGATTGCGGCATGGAGTATCTCAGCATAATTAACGAAAAAAAGCTGGCCTTAATTAGACATTTAAACTTCTTTGAAAAATGTGTGGTGAGAAGTTTACGCTTAAAACAGTGCGCAAAGACGATAGTAAAATGGACATCAATCAGGAAGTTGTATCTGGAATTATGTCCACTGGTACTGGTTATGCCCAGATTAATACTGTCCTTGCCCATGCTGACATCCCACCGATATCTCTGCGGTTGTATCAACTTACACACGATCAAGTTTGCCAATGGTGGGAACAAACAGCAGACCATTGCATAATTGAGGCAGGAAAAGAAGAAGTCGAGCATGCTAAACGTATCGGGAATGTGACATCTCAAGGAGTGCCAATGATAGCTGTAATTGCGGATGCGTGTTGGAGTAAGCGTTCATACGGCACAAATTATAATGCTTCTTCTGGCGCTGCTGCAATTGTTGGACAGCACAGCAAAAATCTCTACAGTGGGGTGAAAAATAAATAGTGCGTGACATGTTCTCGTTCAGCAAATAAAGGAATGGAGCCACCAGAACACGCATGCTGTAGAAATTTCAGTGATCCGTCAACTGCAATGGAAGTTGCAATTATAACTGAAGGTTTTAAAAGTTCCTTACCTGAACATGGACTTCTTTATTCCCACTTAATTGCAGATGGAGACGCCAGTACCTATGCTTGCATTAGAAATGCCCGGCCATACGAAACTTTAACATTAGCTAAAATAGAATGTAAAATTCCATCTTTTGCGGAATTATTGCAAAGCACTTCTAGCACTCTCCACCAACACTTTTTACCACATTAAAGGCATAAAACTATTGAAAGAAAAGTATTTAAGATTACGTTGGGGAGTTGATTCGTCCATAAAATACTGGTCTGGTCAAAATATAACATTCACAGAAAAAATGATCAATATAAAAAAGGCTATCCAAAATGGTCCCTACCATATATTCGGTGATCACAGTAATTGTAAACCATATTTTTGCAAAAAACGAACTCCGAAAACTTTGTGCCCGAAATGATAGTTTTTGGATTGTTTCAAAAAATTACAGATTTGGCGCATAGATTATCCTTACATGCGTACAGTTTTGCATATAATATAATAAATAACTTAGTCGAAAGCTTTGATGCCAGAGTTGCAAAATATATAGGCGGAAAAAGAGTTAATTATGCATTAAAAAGGTCATACAGCGGACGATGTGCAGCTGCAGTAATAACATTCAATACCAGCGGCACATTACAGACATATATGCACAGATTTATTTTTGGGACTGATGCAAACGCCAGAATAATTCAGTTAGAAAATGGACGTAGGGAAAAAATTATAAAAGAAATGTTAAAAAGAAAAAGTCTATTAAAAGTGCTACGGTGAAAGACTCTCATTATGGCGAAACTTGCCAGAAGCCTGAAATGGATGTACATGAGTACAATAAAGCCAAAGAAGACTTTTTACTATCGTTAGCTATGTCTGCAGAATCTAAGCAAACAATTGAAAGAATCACAGTATTACAGAGTGCAAGCCCGCTCTGGTTAGATACTAGAAGGAAACTTTTCACAGCGTCCTGGTTTGCCAGAGTTTGCAAGCAGCGTGCAAATACCAACTGCGCTCCTCTTGTTAAACAAATCCTATATGGCAACGATCTCAGCAACGTCCCTTCTATAAAACATAGCAGGAACAACGAGCATACAGCGCTTCTAGAATTAAAAAGTGCTTTAAATTTGAACATCCAAGAATGTGGATTGTTCATAGACAATGAGTTTTCATTTCTGGGTGCTACTCCGGACGGCAAATACGATCATGGCATTGTAGAAGTGAAGTATCCATCATCTGCTTTTAATATAGAACCCGACGAAGCAATAAAGCAAAAGAAAATTGACTTTTGCAATTCAGATACCTAAACTTAAGCGGGTTCAAAATGTGATAGCGTCCTTAAATGCAGGGAGTTCGACACACGATGCAGCGGCGGAAGCCTAGAGCACATAAGTTGAGACAGAAGCCTAATCTTCATACATCCCGCGCTCGAAAAACGCTGTCAAACGCTACTGAACAGTGCATCGCGCGCATTGCGAAATATTGTGCCGTTGAGTCGCGTCGCCGCCGAGCAAACTGCAAAGGTTACAATATTTGAGCTTGCCTTCTGTCCCCATTTATTCTGTGATCCGACCGCCCCAGCCGCGTGCCAGCACCGGGAACCGCAGGGTTCGTGCCAATTACGAGTTATAGGTAGGGGCTACAAGCACGAACAATTGTAACGTTATTGAATGAGAATTGTATGAAAATCGCCTTACGATTTTAATT
Organism: Phengaris arion; assembly: GCA_963565745.1. Lineage (NCBI taxonomy): Eukaryota > Metazoa > Arthropoda > Insecta > Lepidoptera > Lycaenidae > Phengaris > Phengaris arion. Next base: position 3,837,556 of record OY751443.1, read on the forward strand.
CGATAACGTTACGAACACGTTGCTGTCAATTGTTCGTGCTAAGCCCCTGTACGCACGAGATCCTAATTAGATTAACGTACAGTCCAATGTTCATCATATTAATGAAGTGTATGAATTTCGAACACGGTTTTAAATGTTTAGATGTTTACGTAATATGCTTTAATTTACGCAATAGAAATACTTTGATTACAAAAAATTGAAAATTAAACGTAGATCTGAGCCATGACTTATTTAATAAATGTAAATGTCGTAAGAACAGGCCATGTCTAGTGTTTACCGTAAAATTTCTTCATTGAAGAAATTGTTCAATCATTCATTTGACATGTAGCCATTTTATGATTCTGAAATGAAACAAATGATGAACGTAATACGAAACACTCGAAGTTTTAAGACCTGCACGGTTGGCATGACCAGTGACCATCATAGAAATGCGTTTTCTCTACACAAGATATATAATACCGGCACATAATATGGACGAAATGTCAACTTTCCTTTGTAAATCTGTCATTATGTCTATTCTTCCATAGTAATAAACCGTTTTTACGGTGGTTATGCTAAGCGTGCTGCCATAGCTGGGCATTAACTCGTTAATCCGTTATTCGTTAATTAACGAAGTTAACATTTTGATTAACGGATTAACTTTTAAGTTAACTTTTAAAAATATTAACGGACACGTTAACTTCCGTTAATATGCAGGAGTCCGTTAATCGTTAATCCAATGCCTAATAGTTACCGCACGGCACTGACAAGTGCCGGGCGGCGCGTGGCAGCGAGTGAAACAAAAACAAAACTAGATATATTTTGCCGGCGCGTGCGAGTGAGAAAGAAAACTGCGAAGAGATTTGTTTCGTTCGATCATTTCATTACTTAGCGCCGGTGCTCTGAGTGACGAGTGTTTTGTTTGTTTGTTTGTTGTTATTATAAATTACTGTCAGTGATCATTTGCGTGTTGATAATTGATGAATGAATTGGAACCTAAACCAACAGGTTTTATAAGTTCACTAATGCAACTATATAAAGATGCAATTTTACACATATTAACGGGTTAACGACTAACGTTAACTTACGTTAATTCTTCCGAAATGTAATGCTTTAACGTTTATCGAAGCTAACTTGTTTTGTAGCGGATTAACGAAGTTAGCTATTTGATTAACGGTGCCCGGCTATGCGTGCTGCTGGTGTCTATGGCATCATGACTACGTTTCCTTCATCTTCTAGGGACCGTTCTCTAAGCTGAACAGAGAATTATCAAAGACTCTTACGGATCTTTTGCACTGTGCATATCTACAACAATATCATTGCAACAAATAATTACAGTTAGATAAATAAGGAACTAGTTTTTTGTGAAAAATGAGAGATGCAAATATTAAACTGTCATGAGAAAAATCTAGAAGTATTAGTATTGTTTTCTAGTCGTCGTAAAGTCATGATGGAGGTTAAAGAAATACAAAACGATCAACATTAATTAGTAATCGAATCCGACTCATTCCTCAAGTAAATCGTTGGTAATTTACAAGGTAATTTATATCCATGGCTTATTTCCATATAAATTACGTCATAATCCGTTTAAAGGATTATTATCTCTTTGCCACGGGAGGCTCCAAATGTAACGCAGACACAAAACGCAAGATTACAATATAGCTGATCATTTTAATAAATCATCTCTATTTGGTCACAGAATACTTTCAATCCAGACATTTTTTGGCGGTAAAACTAAGATTGCCCCTAATAGCTTTAAAAATATTACGCAGGACTTGCTGTTGGCGAATCTACAGGCCAGGGTTGATAAAAATCATGATTAAAAAAAAAAACTAAATAATCAGATTAATTTGAACCGGATTTATTTGATTAAAGTCAGATTTTTTTTACTTTCTCGTCTTTTTTAATTGATTTATAAGTTTATTAATAAAATGATAAGAACGTATTTTGGTTTAATTTATTTATTAATACAGTTAAGGTAATTCAACAAGTTCTACTAAAATCGACAATTTAAAAAACAGTAGCGTTGGAAATATTACAAGGAAAGTAAAAAACTTAATAGACTTAAAAAAGGAACATAAACCAATACTTATGGTAAGTAAGTATTATTAACTTAAAACATTTTAGTTTTTAGAATTCACATTCAGTTCCTTCAACAATTTGACAATTTTTATCATTGATTTACAAAAAAACACTTGGTTTAAATCAATTTAAATCAGTGATTTAATTCATATCAATCCTGCTCAGGCCTCGGCCCATGAGCAACAAGGTAAATCCAGACATGACGCAGCCACAAACGTATTAAACCTATCAGACCACAGAGTTACAACTCATTGGTATGGCGTTACGTCTCACTCGGTTACACGATCACCAGTTAACCTGGATAGCCAGCGCTGATGGCTGCAAAAACTGGCAATTTAACAGACCCGTTCTTAATTTACAACCATTTAAGGATTTGTTTGTATACTGCATTTTAAACAGGCAGTTCAGGAAATCTGTAGAACTTCAATTAGTAAATTGCGAAACCCACTGCACCATAATCATCTACTATTTGTCACTGGCGTGATATATCTAATGCAGTTTGTATTAGATCAGTTGGAATATATTATGTGATTACATCTACTTAATTATATATAATAGATAATTATATATAATAGCTAATAAAAGCTTAATTATATATAATAGCTTTACCTATGAAATTGCCGTTCTGCAGTACTGGCCATTTCAAATCAAAATATTTTTTGTGTGGCTGAGAATTCTAATTTCAAATTAATTTTATTTTAAAAACATGGAATTCTTTTTCCAAAAGTAGTCATTTGTTTATTGATTAGTGTTACATTTTCATCGCATTTCAATATTTTTCGTCATCATGGATACGTTAAAAATTCGAGTAATTATGGAATATGAGTCGCGGCAGTAACGCGGCATAAGCGGCACGCAACATCAACGACGTTTACGGAGCTAACACTACAAACCAACGCACCAGCTGTTATTGGTTTGCTCGCTTCCGTTCTGGAAATTTCGACCTGAAAAATGAACCTCGCGGTCGTCCAAAGACTTTGGTCGACAATGACGAATTAAAGGCGATTGTGGAAGCTGATGATACACAATCTACGGCTGAATTAGCAGCAGCTTTCGACGTTAGCGTCAAAACAATATTGGTCCATTTGCGTCAAATTGACAAGGTAAAAAAGCTTGACAAATGAGTGCCCCGAACTCAATGATCGCCAGCGCGAAGTACGCGTCGAGACGTGCCTTGCACTGCTCAACAGACACACAAATGAAGGAATTTTGAAGCGCATTGTTACCTGCGATGAAAAATGGATTCTATTTGATAACCGCAAGAGCTCAGCAAGTTGGTTGGATCCTGGTTCAGCACCTAAACAATGCCCTAAACGAAAAATTACCCCTAGAAAAGTGATGGGACACTGTTTGGTGGTCTAGCGCCGGTGAGATTTATCACAGCTTTTTACCAAACGGGGTGAGCATTACTGCATATGTGTACTGTGAAGAAATGAACACAATGATGGAGAAGATGGCACATCTCCAACCAGCATTGGTCAATCGCTCGTCTCTCGTCTCTCGCTGCTCCTGCACGACAACGCGCGACCTCATACTGCACAGCAGACGGTCTCAAAGTTGCAAGAACTGGGGTTGGAAGCTCTCCGTCATCCGCCCTACTCACCAGACCTTGCGCCTACAGACTACTACTTTTCCAGAATTTGGATAACTTCTTGGCGGGAAAAAAATTCAATACCCGAGAGGCAGTACAAAATGCCTTTGAAGAATTTGTTGCCTCCCGTCCAGCTGATTTCTTTAAGAAGGGTGTACGGGTCAATGTGTCATTGTACTCGTGCGCCTCGCGCATATCCGCGCGTGTATATTACATAAGCATTTTTGTAACATATAAATTTCATCATTATTTACAATAAACGCAGTTCGTTATTACGCACCAAACGGGGTTCATCATTTATACCCTATATCAGCATCAACCTATCAGAACAGCATCAGCATACAGCATCAGCAGCATATATCATCTCTATCATCTAAGGCCCGTATTAATAAAGCGTTCTTATCTCTAAGATAATTATCAAGAAAGTACTTAAGATGTTGTTTTAATTAATAGACCGTACTTAAGTACAGCTGTAGGTACGACGTATAATGTGAGTGCGAACGTATTAATAAAAGAGACTCGTTACTCAAGAACGCTGTCATTGCTGTCAAACTGTTACTTGAGACACGGTTCCGTGGGTACAGTCAAACCTTGACTTGAAAACTGGGATACAGTACATTATTATTTGTGGTGTTTTTGGGTGTGTTACAATTATGTAAATTAAAATCTAAATACTTATGATTAAACAAACTCAGAATTTACACTACATAAATACTCAACACAAAATAAAGTTATAAAAAAAAAGATGCTTATTGATACTTATCCTCCTTTTTTTGGTAATCGCGGTTGCAAAGGTTTTGCACCATTCTGACAGTGTCGAGTATTTGTAGAAATATTTTCGATTTTATTTATATATTTGTATGAAACGAATTACCTATTTGATTTTTATTAATTGACTTGATTTGACACTTGACAGCAGAACTTTTTTTCGCTACCCAAAAAACAATCCTCATTATATGATCCCTCCCTCCTACAAGTCCTCGCCCTATCAACCTTAAATCTGTTCTGTGTTTTGTTAATACTCCTTTTACTGAAACTTTATGTACATACTGTGGTACTGGCCCTAAATGTTTGTGTCTGTTCTAGGCTTTAGATTATTCAACAGACTTCCTCCTGTACACCGTGCCCTTGTTTATTCATAAAACCCACTCATAAGGCAGAGATTTCGTCAACACAACACATTGGCGAATCACTAAGGAGCCACTTTAAAGAATAAGAAGAAGAAGAACTTTTTTCGAATGGCAATGATACGCATTCCGTTTTACGTAGTTTAAAAAAAAATATGGATATTATTATGCTAGACAATAATAAATATTAATATCTACGTAAATGAAAATTTGTTTTTTCAATATAAAAAATACAGACTAAACTAAACTTATTTTGGTATTTATATTATTAAATATTACATTTTTAAATAGAAATATTGAAGAAATGTATAATCAATAAATCCCCTCTTTGTGGAAGTGTAAACGAAACGTTATTTTGTTCGTTCTTTGTCGTGTAGGTGACGCTTAAAAGTTGAGTGAGTGATCTCAATAATGTTATCAACTGAGACGGTCTTGAGATCATACTATGAATGAAAGACCATCTTGAGAAGCTAATCGTTACTTGAGACTGTCTCAGCCAAGAAAGGTCTTGAGAACGAGTTTGAGAACGGTTTATTAATACGGGCCTAAGTGTAGCTCGCTACAAAGGGCATCAATAAACTGCCACTGCGTTGGCTTAAGATGCATTGATTGCATGGGTGATTACTTCGATTAATACAAATAAAAAATACATGAAAAAAAATAGTTTAAATTTTTTCATACAAAACGGCAATTTCATAGGTAAAGACCTAATATATACACAGCCCAAGGTATAACCGCCTCCTTCTTTGGAAGTCGGTTAAAAATGGTTTCCATGCGTAACTTGCAACCATTGGACACTGCTGCTCCAAGGCCCAAGATGATTAGACACCGAACACAGAAAAATCAGCCACAATTATTTTTGTTTCTTTGACCAATTTTGTTCTTTAAAAGTGACCATAAGAAATTAAATAATAATACCCATATCTCATAATGAACGTAACGAACAGTCCAGTAACAATAACATTATCGAACAGTGCTGATTTCCCAGATGAGAGCAGTACGACGAACTGGCGACCTACTTCTCACCCCCGACGTCAAACTTTACTATTATCCTATAAACAGGAGTACAACGACCTCGAAAAATTCTCCTCCAATTTGACTCTCGAAATTTCTACATTAAGTAATTTCATTGCATATAATAATATGTAAGATATCATTCGCTTGATTTCTTTGATTAATTAAAACTGAGGCAAGGATATTAGATCTTTGTATATCTTAGCCTCGCAAGTATCATGTATCAAAGGGGTGTATTAATATCAAGTGCTCGTCGAGAGTAATTAATAAAAAATCAAGACTTTTAAAGCACACTCAGCAGTATTTATGAGATTAATGAAGAAACCGCGAATATTTTCAATCAATAGATTCTAAATTGGAATATTCTTGGAAATATTCGCTATATGAAATATATAATCTATGGTAGTTATGCCATTAACATGATGATACTGCTCCACATGGTTTTAATTTGAATCAATAGTTAAAGAGCAACAAAAATGACATCAGACAAAAGCTTTTGCAAATAAATAAATTCTTATATACTTAACTACCTCAATATGATTGCGCTACTGTTGCAGTAGTAGCTGATGATAATAATAATGACGCCGCTGATGATGACAATGATGCTGTCGATGATGATGATACCGAATCAATAGCTACAGTACAATAAGATGACAAGGGCGGCGCTTTCACCGAGCGCGGCGTGGATCGTGACGCCGATAAACCTACATGTTTATTGTTGTGTCGGAGTGTTACGAAGGTTCACAGCGTTGGATACGAGCGAGAAACTTGCAGCGAGTTCCTTTCTATTTTCCCTGCAACGTAGGTATAATCCTAAAATCTCGAGATTATAAAGAAAACGGTTATCTGAGCCTAAAATATAATAAAAAGCCCAGGTGCTGCACGTTTTATACGCGTTCTCATAATATAATTGCCAAAAATAATAAAGTATGTGTGAGTGGTTTATTCTATGTTCAACCCCTAGGTTTTCTACCTCAGTTCTTGGTGAACCTAAAAATACATAAAAAAAAGAAAAAAGGAGGCGGATAGAAATTTAGTGGTTAAACATGGATTAAAATTGTTACATTTAACCCTGACACAAAAACGGTGTTTTGTATGTATAATATTGTATGTATATTTACAATCTTTTTAAAAAGTGAAACAAATGCAAAAGAACCCTGATCCCTATTAAACAAATAAACCAATTGGTATCCTTCAAATTTATAGAGAAAAGGAAGGAAGCGTATAATTACGAATTATTGTAGGTAAATCAAAAGAATCCGATTATGTCACCGCACCGCTATCGTTCTTGACTTGAGTGGTATCGGACCATATTTGTGGTACAATAAATTTGAAAACTTTAAGAGAACCACTATTGTTTTGAACGTTTTTGAGAGCAGCGCCATTTTGGGACCGTGTTACATGGTTTTTACATCTCGAGTCCTAAATGGACGCTTCAGAGCTGTTACCAGCTACCGCGCCACGTGTAACTTATGTAAATTAGAAAGTCATAAGTATAATATGGTATGGATTCTACAGTAAAAAGAAAAGCGCTTATGTATTTTATACTTGATAGAAAATATTGAATGATAGACTTGGCCCGTCTAATGTTGCGGATTAGACTGTTTGTATCCTAGTAATGCGACACGCGCATCAAGCGTCGCGTTACTACGCCATGAGATTTATAAAAGTGAACTCTTAAAAACTCCTTCTAAAACTCTTAAGTGGCTACAAATTCGCCTTCGCAGGAATACTGACGTGCTACATGCACATTTTATATAATGTGCTCTTTGACCCCATGGCTCCCCTTTATCTTAAGCAAATGTTTACTTTTTCGACTTATACTGAAAACGCGCGTCTTGCATTTAAATTAAATGCCCCTATTCAGAAGACTAAATATTACTGTAACAATTTTTCTGTCATTGCAGTAAAATTGTGGAACTCCTTACCAAATGACATACGACTATCTCAAAACTTAAATACTTTTAAACGACTTTTCAAAAATTACTATCTGACCAAAATCAATGTACAATTAATTAATGTTTTTTTTTTCATTTTCATTTTTATTATTTTAACTTTTATATTTTGTTTGTGTTTATAGTTTATTTTGTTTACTCTGTGCATCCACCCCTTTTGAATTTATGTCGATGTTCCTTTGGATGGTTGCCTGGAAGATATCGCTTTTTAGCGATAGGCTAAAGGCCGCCAGAATTGTATTGGTTTTTCTGTTTTTAAATGTTCTACTATGTATTTTGTCGAATGCAATAAAGTATATTCTATTATTATTTTTCTAGAATCTAGACCCAAGTATATCTGATCCTTATTTACCCATAATAAACCGGGATCACATATGCTTGAAACCTATTTTCTAGGGATTTACTTCTCAGAACCTCTCGCGCCACGCCATAAACCCTGAAATTGATTTCGACGAGATTGTATTGAAAAGTAAAAGCTGATGTAGGTATTTTTAAGCTCTATAGGATAACTCCGTCTTACATATTTATAACCTTAACAATTATCATCATCATCCCCACTACTCTTGACCTTTTCGCCCGCAAAAGACGACTGCAAAACGGGCAAAGCAAAAACAAGAATTTCGCCCGCCAATCGATCGCAGAGCGCGCGGGCGCAAATCGCCGAGGCTGCGGGTGATCGCGGCCCGCGCGATTCAATTTGTCGCCCGCCGGTGCAGAGACACCCCCAAACAATTTTTACATATATATTTGCAATCTACAGAAGCTGCGGGCCCGCAATCGCGGCGGGCGCGACTGAAAATCGCTCCGTGAGTTCTTAGCCTTGGAGTTTGAAAACATAGTGTCACTCTGTGTGTTGTTTAAGTGTAATACTTGTATTGAAAAATATATAAAGCTCTGATTGAAAATCCTTTCTTTTAATTAAAATAAAAAAAGATAACGAGAAAATATTTTTATTCGAAAACAGAAATCTCGTGATCCCCAGACGCGGCGAAACGCCCAGAATTTAATATGAAGACTTACGGAACTGAACTTTTTTTATTTATTTTGTAAACGAGATTATTTTCTTCTGTTCTAAGAAGACATCAAATTATATTTTTACAACTAATACGGATTTACGGTAAGAGTTATTTAGTCACGTTTAAATACTATGTCACCGCGCCTCTCATCTTCACAAAATACGAATCAAAAATATACCTCTAGCCTCGGTTCTTCTCATAACTAAACCGCCTCAATACCTGATGATTATCTGCAGAGAAAAATTAATAAAAGTACCAGTAATCAGTAGCTTTAACTTATCTATTCTTATGGTCTGTTTTACAATCTACTGATAAACGTCAGATATCTTACTTGGATATCTCTGTCGCCAAGTAGAAAGTTAGCAGCGACAAAACTTCCGAATAAGCTATCCGACACTCGTGAGACTATGGTGAAACGGGCCCTTTAACAACAATACATAATATAATCCCGTTTATGCCGAGGTCCACAATTCCCAGATTCAGTTAGCCATGTTTACAGCTGACAGAGTTATGATTCACGATCGATGGTCGCTGGAACAAACCCAGCGAAACCAATCTGTAATACCGAGGCGGTATCGCGTAATGAAACTGTGACGCCAGCTGGTAACTACAGCTATATGCTGCTAACTACTATGCATTCCTAGTTAAATTATTATTATTTCATACTGTTTTGTCTTACACACAGTAAGTAACGGAAAAAATCTTGCATTTTGAAGCGAAGCTATAGCTGCGCGACCACTTCATCCGTGCTGAGCGTCAGATTTTTACTGTTACCGAGAGCGTTACACGATATACATTTTTTCTTGTATCTTAATAGTATCTGCTGCTGCTGTAATTCTAATTGACTTAGTATTATTCAGTATTACCTATCCACCATGGAAATAACATTTCGGGCGCTGAAAACAAAATAAAAACTAGCTTAGTCGACATTAATCAACTTGTAATTTTGCAGTTGTAATATAATATACTATCAAATACCTTTTTTGTGTGCACCACAGGAAAATTAATAAAGGGACTTTGACTCGCCCATGATCCACTTGCGCTCGTCTTTATCCTGCGAATCGATCGCCGAGTTTATGCGAATATAAATTTTGTATTTCTCGGCTGTTAAATCGTATTTCTTGACAATATTAAATTGTTCACATGCCTTATGAAATGCCACGTTTCTAGGCCCAATGGTTTATGTTTAACCTCTCATAAGATTTGACAGTTGACACTTGACACGTCATATCCTGATATATTTTTTTTATTTTTATTCATTGATACATTCGAACTATGAGTTATATTTATAATTATTTTGTTTGTAATTGTGAATAATAATACCTTAAAAAATGATGACATAAGTAATATAAATAGGTAAGTTAAAATAACTGACAGAAGAACTGACAGAGTAAATCAACCTTTGTTTTATGGCACCAGTAATAATTTCTCATTATTTTAATTGTGAAATGTTCGCATGCCGTAAGGTGGAATGTATAAGGCTCCAAAAACATTGTAACATCTAATTGTATTACCTACATTCTATGCAAATAAAAACTATCCATCTCTCTATGTATTGTATACCTTTATACTTACGCTTTATACTATAAAGTTTAAAGCTTCCCTTATTTCGGGATTTGCGTCCCCTAGCCAGCACTGTTTTTCTTATGATGCCTACAGTTTCACAACGACCCATTGGCAACTGTTTCTCTTTCATTAGGTTTAATCAGTTAATAACTCACAAATTTAAGGGCATACCAAAAGTTTAGTTTTTAACGACCAAGGTCCACGACGTCATTGGTTTTCTGGAATCGTCGTTTTTTATACATCGCCTATAGAAAAACGAAGATTGCCAGCATTAGTTGTTGCCATTAGCAAATTGGTTTTACTGTACTTTGATTCTCTCCCTAGGAATTCAGCTATTAGGCTTATTGAAACCACAGATTTAAGAATAACAGATAAACAGCTACATAGTTAGCTTTCGATTGGATTGCACTACTACACGCATACGGTGTGTCCACGATTGTGTGGAAAAATTGCGGGCCGTTGAAGGGGACGAGAAAATTGTCAAATTTGGCGATTCAAATCGATGATTTGGATCGTTCTATGAAAACTGTTTCTCTGTACGTAAGTACTAAGTATATATATATTTTCTACTCAATGCTAATATGGTCATTAAAAATATTATCTGAACACATGTAATATGGACTTAGCACCGAATTGCCGAATACCATTATATGGGAATCATCATCATCAGTCAGTTGCAGTCGAACATGCTTTTGGACTATAATTAACATATAACATATAATAATTGAAGCCGCCTCTTTGGACTATAAAGAGAATACATGTCGTGCAGTTAGTTTCTTCATAAATTACGAAAGAAATCGTCATATACTGGAAATGCTGTCGCCGCATCATCGCGGTGGTCACAGCTCTGTGGGACCGTGAATTTGGAGTAAAGTTTCTACACTTCAGATCTTACATCGGTCAAAGTCGGTGGTCTTAATTTAGCTATAATTCTTGAGTTTAGATCCAACATAGATCAGATTAATTTAGTTAAGTTTAAACGTAAGATAGTTAGTAATTTTTAACTTGAATAAATCTTTTAAATAATATCGTTTTTTTTAACTCCCGTTAGAGAACACTATAAGTAGCGACATACAAATAACAGACCAATTAAAGTACAAAACGCATATGACAATTGATAGATATCAATAAAATCCGTACATTCGACAAGGAGTAGCGTGCGACACTTTCTCCCGCGAGTGCTCGTGAATGTGGATCGATATGCAAATAAAGGTCGCCAGGCTCCCACTGCTGACTCACGTGTCAAACACCCTGTATAAAGGCTTGCAGTTTTGTCACAGAATAGAGAGGCAGAAGGCAAGCTCGTGTATGGATAAATCTCAAAGAAAATTTATTTTGTAACGTATAATGACGGTAGGTTTTTTGCACACTACACGGAATTTTATCAGCGGCAGCCAATAACTATATATATAAAAGGCAAAGCTGATTGACTGATGTATCAACGCAAAGGCCAAACCTTAAGGCTAGAAATTTGAAAGTTTACACGTATTTCTCATATGACGTAGGCATACATTAAGGAAGATTTTTTTAAAATTCAACCCCTAAAGGGGTAAAATGGGAGATTTAAGTTTGTATTAAACTTTTTATTCCTTGGACATATTTGCATGAAATTTCGTATGAATTGAGTACGGAAAAAATAATGAGTTACGTATTTTATCAATTATTTGTTTTAGAAAATTAATAAAAATAAGAACAACACACACTAGCTCAGATTATAACCACACAATACCGTACCGTATTCGATAGATACAAATTGACGACCACCAGGGTCTCTGTGGTTAGACTGGTTAGCGCGTTGGTGCTCAATGCGGAGGTCGCGGGTTCAAATCCCGCCAGGGAACAAAAAGTTTTCTGTGTTCCTGGGTCATGGATGTATTAAATATATGTGTATTATATACCAAAAATCTTAAATATATGTATAGTATAAAAAGCATTAAATATATTTCCGTTGTCTGGTACCCGTAACACAAGTTCTTCGAGAACTTACCACGGGACCAGATTGACGTGGTGTATAAGCGTCCATAGATATTATTACAATATTTTTTTACACGTTGTTACACACACGTTTGTCAATTTGTCACCAAATTTAAATTACAACAGCAGCGTTCCAGCGTATCGTATCAGCGAGCGATGTCTTTATTATGTGCGTTGTTCGAGCGCTTGTGTTCTGTCTTTACGTATTCTGTGTCCACTGCGCCGCTACCTCACCCAGTATAAAGGATTGCAGTTTTATTGCGAACCGTACATGGGCATTCCAGATCCATAAAAATGCAATGACTGTATACCTCGATTCGCGAATTTAATTTTCGATTAAACTACAAAATTGGTGGTTCATGTTTTAAATTATTAAGGCGAACTCGCTGCAAAACTCACTTGAGTTTTGGTTGAGGGGAGAGTCGACCCAAATACAACATATTGTCTTAATTAAGTCTACAAATTCATGAACGCCTTCATACCAAATATAGTTTCGGTTTTAACACAGACTTTAGTTATATCTATTAATAGGGCGTTTTAATCATGTGCCGAGCTGAAATGTTGATATTACGTACTACGTACTAGTAATCCTCAGAAGTTCATTTCGGTAATGTGTTCGCAGCGCTTTTAGTTACTAAGTAAAAAAAAACATAGGCCACGAAAACTGCGATCTAAAATCAGAATAGAATCATTTATTTTCCAGGCAATGGCAAGGGTTACACAGATGTTATTAGGCAGGTATATCTATATATATAAAAGGCAAAGCTGGTTGACTGATGTATCAACGCACAGGCCAAACCCTTAAGGCGAGAAATTAAAAATAAAAATAAAAATAAGGCGAGAAACCCCCAAGGGGGTAAAATAGGTGCTAAAAGTTTGTATGAAACTTTTTATTCCTTGGATATATTGTTATTTCGTGTAAATTGAGTACGGAGAAAATCATGAGATACGTATTTCAGCGTTCAGTCACAAACACAATGTGCATTACAAGCAGTAAATTAAACATTTAGTTTTATAAAAAATGTTAAAAAAAAAACAGAATCTGACTTCCAAAGTAAAAGCAATAAGATTCTTAAAATCACTAAAATGTATGAAAGAGTTCTTATTGTCGAAATAGTTCACCTTTTAAATTCTGCTAAAATGTTACTATTATTCTACTCAGTATTCTTATTTTTGAAGTCGGTACCAGCCAATTTGAACGTGAGTTCTTTTAAATATTATTTGTATGTATACAGTACGGACGTAGTTGTATTACATATGAAATTGGCGTTTTGTAGAGGAGGAACATAAAGTCGATTTTTTTAAACATAATATATTTATTTAATCAAAGTAGGTATGCTATCTGTGCACTTTTGCCATCTCATAAACCATTCGGACAGGAATGAATAAATCTTTGAAGGCGCTTTGGATTGCCCTATCGGAGTTGAATTTTTTTCCTTGGAAGAAGTTATCCAAATTTCGAAAAAATTGTAATCTGTTGGAGCAAGGTCCGGGGAGTACGGTGGATGTCATAGACATTCCAATTGAAGCTCCTCTAATTTAGTAGCCGTCTGTTGTGCAGTGTCGGGTCTAGCGTTGTCCTGAAGCAGCAGTGGCCTAGAGCGAATGACCAACCTCGGTTATTTAGCAGCTAACTTTTCCATCGTGATTTGCAGTTATCTTTGTCGATTTGCACCGGCGCAAGTCCACCAAACGCTCACAAGTAACTTTTCTTGAGTCAATTTTCGCTTGGGGCAGGCTTTGGCTGGTTCGCCAGGGTTCAGCCATTGCGTTGAGCGATTCCGATTATCGTACAGAATCCACTTTTCATCACTCACAGATTTATAATCCCTTCATTATTGTGCCGGTTGAGTAATGTAACGCAGCAGTCGACGCGCGTTTGTCGGTTTGCTGCACTCAATTCATGCATAACTTTGAAGCTTTTTCACCTTCCCAATTTGCTTCAAGTGGATTAAAACAGTTTTATCACTAACACCGCAGCCTGCAGCTAACTCGGACGTGGTTTGCGATGGCGCTTCCACAATAGCCTTCAATTCTTCATTATCAACTTTGGTCTCCGACCGTCCACGGGGCTTAATCTGCAGGTCGAAATTTCGAGAACGAAAATGTTGAAACCAAAAACGCACTGTGTTTTATTTTGCGACACCGCCGCCATACACATCATTAATCCATCAAGCCGTTTCTGCAGCACTGGTGCCACGGTGGAACTCGTACTCGAAAATAATACGATATTTCAAGTTTTCCATTTTGTAAACAAACGCAAAGAAAAAACCAAAAGAGGAAAAAACAAATGAATAACGGTTTTCGAAACACAAATGCATGAGTAAATAGCGGTATAAAATTGGAATTCCTAACCAAAGAAGATATATTTGAAATCAAAGTGGCCAGTACGACAAAACGCCAATTTCATAAGTAAGGACCTAATATTTAATGACGCCGACTATGTTAAACGGCGATGATATTTGCGATCCGCTACAACCATTACAAAGCGTACTTTTACTCTCATGAATTTTAATTCTAAATATTATTTAATTAAAAATATTAATTCTAAACTCCATGGCCGTACACAGGTGAGCGTGAAAGACAGATCCATTATTTTCCATCGATTACAGTGATGGCGCCCAAATGACAGGCGTAATGCCGCGAGACAAGCAATTAACACATTCTAACCTACCGTTATCATGCAAGGTCGTTATGAGTTAATATCAAATGCTGAACGTTGAAGTCTCTAAAGGTAATGATCAGCCAAACTCCATGTATTAAGACCACAATTTAAAATTTTTCAATAGTTAAAAACATTTGGCAACTATCAAATTTTGAAGGATGGCGACGTTGTTCGTATTTTTAACCTACATCTAAAGAGTGACAATAAACAAAAAACAAATGAAAAAAAAAACGATAAAGCAGCTTCAGACTTTTTCTATCAAACTTAGGTATTTTACGCATGATTACGTCACTAGGTATTCAAAAAACATCAGAAAAATTGTCGGACCGTAACCTGGTTTACTGAATACAAAAGACTATGCACAATACTAAATATGCATTGAGGACTGCAAAACAATACTTGGACAGTGAAATACTAGTTTTAATAATTACGGAAAGAACCCAAAAGCGAGAAGTTAAAAAATGCTCTAAAATATTCACTTCAATTCAATTACATTATATTAAAGTACATGGTAAATGTAAAATCACACCGTGAACAATCCCGCGATTCCCGGAATAGAGGAATAGTTTCATAGCCCCTTTGCAAAGCAAAGCTTTCCACGTGTATTCTTGCAATTTATAAAGAAAAACTGTGTATTATGGCACGAATAAACATCCCACATCCATGGTTCTTCCATTTTCTAAGGAAGTCTTCGCCGGATACCGAGGCGTTTGTGAAGGTGCTGCTTTACAATAAAAGATTTAATGTCGTCATCTTTCTCGTATATTGCTTCCGATTGCTTTGCTGTGACTGAAATTAACTTTCCTTTCACATTTGTCAGGCAAAGATTTTCTAGTTTTTCTTAGGCCCATATCATGAAGAACTTCACTAATGTATCATCATTAAATATATAACAGGCTCACACGCTTCATCTTATTAAGCAACATCCAGCAGATTAATGAGTACCGGTCACAAACCTCCGCAATCGCATATCGATTACACCCAGAACTGGGTGGCCTAAATGAAAGCTGCGTAAATCCATTTAACGAAAAGCCCGGTATCGTATGGCGTGGACGATCGATTTACAAACGGTGTAAATGTACTATCAGCTGTGCACGTGGCCACTATTTCCGTGGCAGGTCGACGTCCGCCGGCCTTGCCCTCGCAGAAGATCAGATCAGACCTTCGATGTCGCCTGGTGCAAATTTAGATCACAAATTCGCGGCGAAATTTCGAGAAGTAGCTATTTGTTTTGGATATAAGATCTTTACAACTCTGCGAATTACGATCGCGAAATGTTTATATTGAGTCAGAATTTGAGCATGAAATATTATGAGATCAAAATCGAACATATTCTTCTATATTAGAAGTTCTTTGAAGTTGTCTAAGGATTAAATGTTCCATGTGTGTTTGTGTTATGATTAACAGTCTATTTTTGTACTATGCTTAAGTTTGTTAGAATTAATATTTAAACCAAAGAAGTATCTGTCATCTTTACTCTTTTTAAAACGGGATTTAAAAGGAGCACATCTTGTGTACATAATAATCTTAATTCTGTTTATATTCTAAACCAATTGGTGTTAACAAATAACAAAATATCATCTGCTAACTCCACAGTCCAGACACACTCCAATTTTGATTATGTCAGATAAAACTTCAGAGACCATACTTCAATTTATTTGCAACTACCCGCACTGCACACATGTGATTGATAAGCGGCGTTTATGGGCGCGTTGATTTGGCATTAAGATAATCAAAGCGTTTATTGGCCTTATCTCGCCGACTGCAATTGGCACTTTAATCTTGAGTATGTCGGTTTGTTTGTGGCAATAAAAATGTATGCCTCAATGCTATATTCATTAGGCCATTTTCTCACGGTTTGAAAATTTTTGTTGGCTATAAAAGGTAAGCGTTGCCAAGTGTTTAAGGTTCGTTCAAATCAATATGGTAATGGGAAAATACAGATACTTTATTAGGTAAGAAGTGGAAACATGCTTTGGCAGTATGATATATGCAATTAAATACGGTCCATGGTAGATAAATACGCATATAATATAGTAAACGATAGTTAACTTTACCATTACACTGCAAGTTATGTGTTAACAGTAATCTATCATGATTATTCCTTTGAAACTACATCAGCAATCACTACTCGAGTAGATCAACCTCAATTCAGATTGTCAGAAGCACTTGGAACCTTAGAGCGCATATTAAAGTTCTGAATATAGAAAGCTAAAGAAGTATGTCAGGATCACACTAAATAAAGGTCTGCGGTATGTATATCTAGCCAATCTTACCTTGATAAGAGCTCAGCACATTACTATTCTGAAACAAAAGAAAAAAAAAATTACATTTTTTAAATTCTATTCCCAACAACTTTTTTCCAATTCCAAATGTGTGTTTAAATAGTAAAGGGCTAGCAAAAACGAACGATATCTTGACCAATATTACTCTACAGAGATCGTAAGGATCTCCAAAGGTTAGCGGCCTCACAAATGGGTCAGGCGTGCTCAAGATGGCAAGGTTTTTGTTGTAGCGAGCCTTTGAAAGGCGCGTTAAATTGTGAGTCACGGCCCTAAGTACGTTGAAGCGATTAATATTAATACTTTTGTTACCTTTAACGGCGTAATACCTTCTACATACGTTTAGTCAAACACTGTTAACATAGTCATAAGAACACGAAAAAGTGTTAACATTTCCTTTATGAAAATTAATATTACCATAGGCAATATACATAGGCGATACTACTATGATAGTATTATCAATATGGACAATAGGCGACGTAATTTTCATAAATTGCTATTAGCTGCTTATGCTGTTCACCTTCATCAGACTTCTTGTAATACCCATAACTTAGAATTAAGTAAGTATGATATAATTCACAAGCTTTTTCTCTGTCACGAGTGAAAGAAGATTCACGGTTAGAAGATTGTGAAACGGTCCGCCATTAGTTTTTGATCATCTGCAATGCCTTCTCATACGAAGAAACTATTTAGTAATCTGAACCTCAACGTTAAGTCAGTTATTACCTAATAGTTATGAATGTATGATCTGTTTCCGAGTTATGCGCTAACTTCTGTCTAGTCTAGACTTTAGACGGTAGGTAAATATTGAAGCTGGCTCGGTCTGGACCTGGGTCGATTACGGCGGTCTGCGGTCTACTCGTGTCACCGTGTTGTAAATGATTAAATTACACTGCGTCTTACATACTAATATCGCGAGGAAGTGAAGCGGCAAACTGCATAATTAATATCGTATTAACTTTACTAACTAACGTTAGCTATCATTATAGATGCTTTTCAAGGATTTGAAGATTATTTTATATAATTTACAAATTTTCGCAAACATGGCTGCATATTGAACATTATGTCATGGTGTGTTTAAGTAGGTATGTATGTATTAGATTTAGTATTTTATTTTTAAATATGCATGGTGAGGTGTCTGACTATTCAGTTTATCATCAAGGAAATCATAGTTTAACGTATTTTATCGTTACAGCAAGGATACCATTACAAAAAAAGAAACAAATTCCAATAAATATATCCTTTGTCCATAAGAGCTTAAAATTATTATAATAATTATACAGTCACAAATCTTTCCGTGGTAATATGCGCCCCAAGGATTACCATAATCACTTTTCCAACATCTCAAACATATTAAGTAGATCAACTGACTAATAGATTCTTTTGTTTTTCAACGTAATATCACCTAAGCTTTAGTCCAGACAATGGCCTTTGTTATAACACTAACGAAAGTGTAACGGGACTCAAATATTATAAGGTTATTGGAGACTTATGGAGGGCGCTAACCTCAAACGTAATTACTATCAGCTTAGATGAAGGCTTATTGTAATATTTCTCTTAATGCAATTAACTATCAGCAAGACGTAATAACACAATCAAGGTTTCAGTACCTTCTATTCCTCATAAAGAATTGTTGAGGTTTTTATTATACTAGGTACATGTCTGATGTCACCAAACGTCAGTCACATTAAAAAAGAAGAAAACTACTTACTTTAGTACTAGGAATAGTGTAGGATATAGGTAGCTCACTTTATATAAATTATTCTTCCAAATTGAGCAGCAAGGCTTGCTGTTTCGTTAATTGGTCCTCCAATCCACAAGTGCAGCGTTAAAAAAGTAAAGTTTCTACTGTACGAACTATTGTACAGACGGGGCGGCACCGCGTGAGAACCGTGTCGTCTGCGCCATATGTCTGTACTCTGTACAATAATAGTAGTTATCTGCACAGGAATAGTTGGGTCGACGCTCGTCCTTGAGTTAGAGCTGGCTTCGGATATCCATTATACGTTTTGGCAACATTTGTAGGAATTGGACACTGTTTGCTAGTGTTATCAATTATCATCAACATTTTTTTTGGTTTTGGTATTTTACAGTTGGTTCACTATGGATAAATGACTCGTTTCTTATAACATCAGGCGTCATCAACAATTTGGAGCAGAAAAGGTCATCATTTTACGACTAAGCGAGCGTTTCTTTTAGCCTTGGTTTCGATGTGACCAAAAGAAATATTTTATAGCGGCATAAGTCATCACCGTTCAAGAAAACATTAAACTCACAAGAAGGCAAATAAAAATCTAACATTCTGTGATCAAAGATGTAGAATCCATTGCAATAAAATATGTATTTAACACGTGCGAGTCCCTAGTCCCGAGCAAGCAAAAAATAGCATGCGAACAATTCTAAACTTTACTACTTTACATTTAACATGGGTTTTTCCGAAGCCACAAATAGGAAACCGGGGACGTAAAAAAAGGTCACGCCAGGAGTCGAAGTTCATTCTCGGGGGCGGTATAGATAGTATACAAAAATAGACCATACGTGATGGTAGTAAGGTTTGTTACCGTTTAGCATGTGACCTGTTTTGTACGATTGTAGGTGATGTTGTTCACCACCTTTGGGTTCTTTGATATGTAAACTAGCTCGTGCTCCGAGTCCTAATACTATTCGTGTCCTGATTTACTGCGACTTAACGAGCTGGTTTTACTTGAAGACTAATTGTATGTTTTCCCTGCATTCAAACTCTAGAGACATCTTATTTAAAGAAATAGTTCACTAGGGGACTAGCCTGGGAGAATTGCTAAAACGTTTTATTATTTAACTGGTACTTGCTCGCCAGTCGCCACTCGCCACTCTTCGTGCGTCCGAGTTTTTATACTATCCCAAAACATAATTTTTTCTTATGTTTCTTTCTGAATCTTGTGTTCAAATTAACGTATTTGTTGAGGCATTAAAGGCTTGGAAACATAAAAATAGACAT
This sequence comes from Phengaris arion, assembly GCA_963565745.1. Taxonomy (NCBI): domain Eukaryota; kingdom Metazoa; phylum Arthropoda; class Insecta; order Lepidoptera; family Lycaenidae; genus Phengaris; species Phengaris arion. Next base: position 3,857,784 of record OY751443.1, read on the forward strand.
TAAGAATAGAATTTTAATATGTATATTTTGTATGCTCTTCTAGCCCGTCTACGTTACTAGTCGTCATATAGCGCGTGGTTAAATATAAAATAGTCTGATCTTTCTCACATTGAGGACCCAACCAAACCGGGCCAAAGTACCATAGTACTGATAACTGAATATGTTAGTCCGTAGTCAATAATGATGACAAACCTCGCGTGATTCGTTTCACAATATCCCCGATGGTCGATCGTTGTAAAATTATCAAGCAGTCTCTAACATTCTTATATTGGAGTTTTTATCCACATGGTGACACGTTAGTAGTCGATGATGATGATGACACAGTTTATATCCACTGTAGGTAGCGGTAGGATCCGGATGGCAGATGATCGCCGCACTAGATAAGTGTGTCACGTCCGAAGTTGCGGGCTTGCTCTAACCTCGCGTGATTCGTTTCACAATATCCCCGATGTTCGATCGTTGTAAAATTATCAAGCAGTCTCTAACATTCTTATATTGGAGTTTTTATCCACATGGTGACACGTTAGTAGTCGATGATGAAGATGTTAGATGACACAGTTTATATCCACTGTAGGTAGCGGTAGGATGCGGATGGCAGATGATCGCCGCACTAGATAAGTGTGTCACGTCCGAAGTTGCGGGCTTGCTCTAACCTCGCGTGATTCGTTTCACAATATCCCCGATGTTCGATCGTTGTAAAATTATCAAGCAGTCTCTAACATTCTTATATAGGAGTTTTTATCCACATGGTGACACGTTAGTAGTCTATGATGATGATGACACAGTTTATATCCACTGTAGGTAGCGGTAGGATGCGGATGGCAGATGATCGCCGCACTAGATAAGTGTGTCACGTCCGAAGTTGCGGGCTTGCTCTAACCTCGCGTGATTCGTTTCACAATATCCCCGATGGTCGATCGTTGTAAAATTATCAAGCAGTCTCTAACATTCTTATATTGGAGTTTTTATCCACATGGTGACACGTTAGTAGTCTATGATGATGATGACACAGTTTATATCCACTGTAGGTAGCGGTAGGATGCGGATGGCAGATGATCGCCGCACTAGATAAGTGTGTCACGTCCGAAGTTGCGGGCGTGCTTAAACCTCGCGTGATTCGTTTCACAATATCCCCGATGTTCGATCGTTGTAAAATTATCAAGCAGTCTCTAACATTCTTATATAGGAGTTTTTATCCACATGGTGACACGTTAGTAGTCGATGATGATGATGACACAGTTTATATCCACTGTAGGTAGCGGTAGGATGCGGATGGCAGATGATCGCCGCACTAGATAAGTGTGTCACGTCCGAAGTTGCGGGCTTGCTCTAACCTCGCGTGATTCGTTTCACAATATCCCCGATGGTCGATCGTTGTAAAATTATCAAGCAGTCTCTAACATTCTTATATTGGAGTTTTTATCCACATGGTGACACGTTAGTAGTCGATGATGAAGATGACACAGTTTATATCCACTGTAGGTAGCGGTAGGATGCGGATGGCAGATGATCGCCGCACTAGATAAGTGTGTCACGTCCGAAGTTGCGGGCGTGCTTAAACCTCGCGTGATTCGTTTCACAATATCCCCGATGTTCGATCGTTGTAAAATTATCAAGCAGTCTCTAACATTCTTATATAGGAGTTTTTATCCACATGGTGACACGTTAGTAGTCGATGATGATGATGACACAGTTTATATCCACTGTAGGTAGCGGTAGGATGCGGATGGCAGATGATCGCCGCACTAGATAAGTGTGTCACGTCCGAAGTTGCGGGCGTGCTTAAACCTCGCGTGATTCGTTTCACAATATCCCCGATGTTCGATCGTTGTAAAATTATCAAGCAGTCTCTAACATTCTTATATAGGAGTTTTTATCCACATGGTGACACGTTAGTAGTCGATGATGATGATGACACAGTTTATATCCACTGTAGGTAGCGGTAGGATGCGGATGGCAGATGATCGCCGCACTAGATAAGTGTGTCACGTCCGAAGTTGCGGGCTTGCTCTAACCTCGCGTGATTCGTTTCACAATATCCCCGATGTTCGATCGTTGTAAAATTATCAAGCAGTCTCTAACATTCTTATATAGGAGTTTTTATCCACATGGTGACACGTTAGTAGTCTATGATGATGATGACACAGTTTATATCCACTGTAGGTAGCGGTAGGATGCGGATGGCAGATGATCGCCGCACTAGATAAGTGTGTCACGTCCGAAGTTGCGGGCTTGCTCTAACCCCGCGTGATTCGTTTCACAATATCCCGATCCCGATGTTCGATTGTAAAGTTATGGACTGCACTGTTAAGTTCTTAAGAGTTATTTCTTACAGAATAATTGACACAAAAAATATTATTACCAACGGTATAATCTTAACGCGCAGGTACTTATTTTACGTGTCTCGTAACTTTCAGACTGCAAAACTGTTAGCCATTACTTTTAATTTCATAGAAACCCTCTAAAACCCCCTTAAATAATTTCAGTACATTATTTTAAATATTTTTCATTGTCATTACAAAATCTGAAACATGTTTTAAACTTAAACCATCATAGTTGCACTAAAAGTAGTTTCACTATATCTAATAAGTTACATTAAAACAAACAATAACATAGAAGCATCTTATAAGTATAGGAATCCATTAAACGAAAAACGATATAAAAGTGTAGATAAAACAAAAGCATCAAGTTATAAGGTTAACGTTCTGCGTTATCGGGGCCATAAGTCAGATATCTCGGGACCCCATCTACCTCCGCTCCAATCGATCTATAGACCTTATCTAACCATAAACTTGGGGGATTGCAACAACCTTCAAATAAAAGTCAGTCTTACGATTATCACTTTAGGACATATTTTTCAAAATATTTCGGGTAAATCAATATTTGTCTAGATTAGATGTTACATCCGGTTGGAGCACGATATTCGCAAACTTATATCTATGCAAATTTTATTAGGGTTAATCCGGCGTTGAAGTCAGTTTTGCCAATAAAGATATAATTAGCGACCTCCCCAAGAGAGATGTAATAGCTGCTCTGTACATTAATTTTATTGCAACTTTTAATGGACATACCGATAAAAATGTAGTTTACTTTTCTTTTAAATTAGACAATATTTTTTACATGTAGATTGCAGATATTAACTGATATGTTAACTAGTTTTTTTAATTACCAGTTTAGATAATTCATGCTCTAATAGAATGTTAACAAAGTTCGTATATCAAGAATTTACTAATACTTTCTGTTAAAAAAAAATCTTTACTTAACGCCTCTAAAAGGTCTGATACGTAAAGTCATAAATTTTTAAACTTCACAGTAAATTCTACAATTAAATTGCAAAGTAAATAAATAGTGTGATGACCTTAGTCAACACACAAACATACAGCTTAACAATCGCTGACTTTTCAATATAGGTAACAAGTAACAGTATTGATGTAGCGAGATATTCAGTAATTCCCAAAGTGGTCCAGGTGGACCCCCAGGGGTCCACGGAGACTCGACGGGGTCTACGTTGGACGTGAGAAAAAATGGGGGTCTACAATCGTAAGCAGGGGTGCATTAAAATTAATTTGGTTTCGATAGTGAAGAACTAAAATGTTGGCTTGTTATTTTCAATAATATGATACCTAAATTAAACCTTCTCAATAAGACAATTTATAAATAAATTGAGAAAAAAATGGATATATACGAACTGGGAGTCGAACCTAAACCATGTCGGTATCGCGCCAAGTGCTCTACGAGTTCAGCTATCCGACCCTATACCACTTTCCTTTTTCAATTTCATTTTTAACTTATTGAGCCACACCGTCCATCATACGGTAATACAACAACACAAACAATATGATACATAAATTAAACCTTCACAATAAGACAATTATATCCCCTATCGACCTCCTATCAACATAGGCAGATAATATTTTAACAGGGCTCAGCGACTGTTACTTGTAAAAACTTGCATATTCCATATTTAGCAACGCGTCGAGACTTGTTTCCGCGCCGGTCGCCGACGTCCCGTCCGCAATGCGTGTTCAAACGTGCAAATTAATACGACTTGTGGTGTATGTATTTGCAATCTTGTATGAACGTGTTTAATTCTTCACCAATATAAATACGAATGTCAAGGATAAACGTTACTCATTTGTTTCCGAAATTTCATAAAAAAAGTGAATCGATATTAGTGATTACCAGAGTCGGAAAAGTAAGTACCTACCTGCCTATTGTATACCTACCTACCTACCTGCCTATTGTATACCTACCTACCTACCTGCCTATATAATTTAATATCGCGTGCCTAATGCTAAAAGGGTTTGTAAGGTAATTTTGTATTAATACTTGAATTTTTTTATTTATTATTTACAGGTAGGTAATTGATATGAAACATGACCGAATCTAAGAAGAAGTGTCGTCAGTACAGTGTTGAATATTTAAAATTTGGTTTTCTTCCATCACAGGCAGATAAACGATTGCCCACATGCCTTTTATGCAACAAAGTTTTGAGCAATGACTCTATGAAACCATCAAAGCTGGAAGACCACCTAAAAAGGTGTTATCCTGATAAAATAGGTAAAAATTTAAAATATTTACAAAACATTAAAGGAAAAATATGAAAAGAGGTGGGTCGGTGCACAGTATGTTCGCTTCAACATCTGAAAGCAACGATGATGGCTTGCGGGCATCCTACAATATCTTATAGCAAAATCTGGAAAACCGCACACCATTGGAGAACAGTTAATTTTACCTGCTGTTGAAGAGGTTTTAAAAACTGTTCTGCACAAATCTTCATTTGACATACTCAAAAGAATTCCTTTGAGTAACAACACTGTACAAAGACGTATTGATGAAATGAGCTCTGATATTGAAAGTTTATTGTGTGATTATCTGCAAACAACTCATTTTTCTATTCAACTGGACGAGTCAACCTTACCTGGCAATGAAGCATTATTATTGACATATATTCGATTTGTTATGGGCTAAGAAATTCATGAAGAGCTACTATTCGCGAAAACTTTGAAGACGGACACTAAAGGTGAATCAATATTTAATGTCCTGAGTGATTTTTTTAAAGAAAAATGGATTCCATTCACAAACTTTATTTCGGTGGCAACAGATGGAGCTCCTGCCATGGTCGGGCGATATCGTTTATAGGCCATCTTAAAAGAATTATACCAGAGGTAACTGAAATTCACTGTGTTATCCACCGACAACATCTAGTAGCGAAAAATTTGAATGATAGATTGCACCAATCGCTTCAATTTGTGATTAATGCAGTTAACAAAATTAGAAGCAATGCATTGAATACGCGCTTATTTGCACAATTGTGCGATGAAAATGATGAAAACTTCCAACGATTGCTGTTACATACCGAAGTACGCTGGTTGTCGAAAGGTGCATGTTTATCAAGATTTTATTCACTTTTTCACTCAGTTTTAGAATTTCTGGAAAGTAAAGATCCTGATTTAAAAAAAAAAACCTAATCAATTTTAAAGCAGACATCGCGTATTTGACAGATTTTTTTAAAAAATTTAATTACCTCAACATATAACAAGGGGACAGCCTTAATTTAATAAAAACAAAGATTGTAATTTCAGATTTTATTGGTAAATTGAAATTTATGAAGGAAAATATTGCTTGGCGCGAATTTTCACAGCTTTCAAACTTATCGCAGGTAGAATGCCCTGATGAAGATATTCAGACATACGTTCAACATTTGATTGCCCTGCATGATGATTTTAAAATCAAATTTGAAGACATTCTGTCGATGGAAATACCACCATGGATCATAAATCAATTTGATGAAACGGAAGTGGAGAATGTAATATTACAAGAGGAGCTACTCGAGCTTAGCACTAATGAGGAGCTGAAAGTGACATTTAAAAGAGGGTATCAAAAATTTTGTCTGCAGGCAGAACCTGAAAAATATCCTGGACTGTGGAGAATCGCGCAAAAGCTTCTGATAGCGTTTCCCTCGTCATATCTCGTCGAAAAAAGTTTTAGTGCCGTTACAAACTTATTAACAAAAAAAAGGAACAGATTGAATATCACAGAACGGGGAGATTTGCGGTTATTCCTTACAAAACTCAAGCCAAATATTGATAATTTGCTGTCTATCCATCAAGTACATCCATCTCATTAAAATTATATATTTTTTTATAATTACCATTGTAGAAGTTACATTACGTTATAAATAAGTGTTAAATTTTGATTATATTACGACTGTTAAAACAATAATAATTATTAGTGTAATAATATATGTATATATATTTGAATATATAATATATATACCTACAACACAAGGAAAAATACTATATTTCTTTTTACCGCTCTGAATGGGACGTTTTCTAAATAAAGTTTGTGAGAATTGATTGGTTTGTGTTTTGTGAGAGTCGATTGGCCAACTTTGCATTTTTGACATCCACTCACAACACAATGAATTAAAATTTAATTGAAAAATTGTTTAGTCTACCTACTTTATTATCAAATAATTAACCCTATCAAGCAATCAATTCTAACCTTTTTTTTTCGTAAACCTTTAATTCGTCATTGAAACTCAGCCACAACTTAAGTTTCCATAGATAGATAGATCTAATCTTCACTTTTTTTTGAGATTTAGAAATTGGTAGTAATGTAGATGCAGGGGGTCCACCGGATCCAGCAAAATTTTGAAAGTGGTCTATGAAACAAAATAGTTTGAGAACCACTGGTCTAATTTATTTTGACATTGAAATGTCCATATTATCCCTTTAGCTGATTAAAAAAAAAGAGTCAAGGCAGGTCAGGCTTTACAATATGCAGAAGTTAGGAGTCCCAGTATTACCACTGTGGCACATCTGTATCATATAATGTGCACTGCGTCTAAGCGAGCCCCTAATGAAGATCAGACTATAATATTATGATAGTAATGAATTACACATTTAACTAAAGGAGCAGATTAAGCGGCATTAGTGTACATTAATTATAAATCTGTTTGCATTACCGACCGCAACACGTCAAAAGTTTGCAAAATATGTACGCAGTTTTACCGTACCTAAATTAAAGCGTTCACATAGAAAATCGCAAAAAGTTAAACAATAATCCCTTAAAATAACTGCACAACAGTTATCAATCTGCACAATTTTTTTCTAAAGGCATTGAAATCGGTTGAAACCGGGCACAACTCCCGGCCTGGGCAGATGCGTCTCGTAGTTCCGGGCTGCAGCTCAGCGCGCAGCCTCCGCCGTATCGAACGGCCGCGCCCACGCCCCACGTGCTCCATTCACCGTTTATCCACGTGTAAAACTTAAGCCCGGAAAGATCTAATCTATCCGTAGAAGTTGTTATGTAAAATGTTTAAGGATTCAATTTTAAACCTTCGGACGAAATGTATCTCTACAATTTGGAAATTGGGTTAAATCCAACGTAATTATTATACTTTAATGGATAAAATTACATTTAAATTCGGAGGGTCTTAAATGTATAAAACAGCCACAGACAACTACAGACGAAACATTGGAGATTTAGAACCAAACCAAAACAATCCCAAATTGGGTCTGTAAATCGCAATTTCGAGAAATCGCGGATACATTGTAAAATTGCATTTTGTGCTTTAAAAAAATTGTCCACAACGCAGCCGCATCCAATCAGTGTCCGGTGTATCGCTGGACATAAATCCCGTGCAGCTAATGAATTGCGACGGAGACGACGTGACAGCGTATCCGCCATGTGCCGCCGGCCGCGGCATGTCGCTCTAGTAAAGTCAGATGCGTAGCTTTAGACTTTAGAGTTTAGAGGACATTTTGTAAATGTTGCGACTAATTTCCCGTTAGATCGTTCATTTGCCGGACAACTTGAAGGAACTTTCCTTTCATGCTTAAATATCCGGAAACATCGGCAGTATACAATCGACCATTTTCTTAAGAGATAACTTCTTATGGTAAACCGCTTCGTTACATAAATAAGATACGAGTAATTTCGAATACTAATGTCAGATACGCGTAACGCAGTTAAGTAGGCACTTGGATTTTTCGGGATTTTGACCCGAGACCAATTGGTCTCGGGTTCGAACTTGGTCAGACGAAATATTTTTATTCTTGTTATTTCTTTTATATTTAAATTTTTTGCTCGCTCGTATAATATTGTTGAAAGCGGTATAATAAATAAAAAATAATAATAGGGAGTTCAAAATTGATAGTTATAATAGGGCAGTCCCTAGATCCCGATAGAAGTGAAAACAGTAATTTAGGTATACCGCTTTCAAAAATATTATACAATAGTACCTGGGAGACCAAGCATTGCTCGGAGTTTTACTAGTGCGCTATATAGACAACTTTTATAGAACTCTTTGACATTGGCTCACGCATTAAGTACCATGCAGATCCTTGACTTGTAATTTCCTCAGAATTAAGAAGAATTTATTAATAAACAACCTTTCCTTACATACAATTTAAGTAATAACCTAAACTTTTCTAAAGTTAAACAATTTCAATATTAACTATTTATTAATAATAATTATAATATTAAGAATTAATGGCTTTAAAGTTTAAAGGACATCTAAGTGTCTCGACTAATTCTTATGATAATGATCTTGCCGGGCAACTTACGGCCCGTTTTAATAACCTATCTACCAATAACTATTTGTTAGAAACGTCAAATTTGTATCGCAAAAAACCGGCAAACGATTGAATGACGACGTTATTTATTAACAAATAGTTATTGGTAGATAGGTTATTGAAATCGGCCATTAAGGAAATTACCCTATGCCTAAAAAATTCGGAAACATCGGTAGCATCCAAATATTCTATTCCCTTTTCGGCTCTCCAACAAATTGCCCAAAATTTAGATTTATCTTTGGGATAAAATCTCGCTTCATCGTTCACCCGCCCAAGGTTAATGAAATTTTCCAATAAGGGTATTTTACACTTTACAGCTACTTCGCGCGTCAGGGCATTTAATTTTTAAAATGACATTATGTACCTACTAAAGTACTTTGTTCATTCAATTCTATGTAGTTAACTCAAAGATGTACTTTATCATGTGACAAGTTACAGTTGCTAGTTGCTACAAGATACACATCACAGAACTCGAAGATCGTTCAATCTTTGTCACCCGTTTCCTTCTTACAATCTAGCGATCAATTTAGCAGAACATATAGTTATATGAGGAAACTATTTCTATCAATTCCAAGACATATATCATCATTACACATTTTTAGAGATTCGTTACTTCCTTTCCTAACAGTGAAATTTTTTTGAAACCTGCGTCAAAATAATTTGAGAATCGTATTTTTTCCTGAAACTTAGATACCTTAACATGCAAACAAACCACGTGTTTTAAAAAAACATTTCATTAAATACCTAACTTTATAGTTGTCAGTTAAAATGTCTGGTCAAGGTGTTCTGCTGTTACAATGTATTTAGAACCTGCTCATACGGGCATTCGGTCTTACACACCTGTCTGAATCGGATTTTACTGCGTGTTTCTTGGTTCTCTATCTTCAATTAAAAATAAAGAGGAAAGATTTGTTTCTTTGTTGAAACGCTTTGATTAGGCTCCTCCACTACCGGACTGATTGTGATGAAATTTGGCACAGATATAGTGTAGACCACGGGGAAGGACATAGGCTACCTTATATCGCGGCAAAACGTATCCTTCTGCACATACATGCGGGCAACATCTCTCTCATATCATGAGTAATATTCGCGCAGATGTAAGAAATCGCCTTTACTAAATAATGATTTTAATCTAAAATACCACAATAATTTTAAATTTAAGATATTTTATTCTAAAATATTCTAGTACTTTCTGTTTGCAATAAAATTAGCTGCTGTAGATTGTAGTCAGCAAAATCGAGCAGCTCTCCATGGAATATAGATTGATTTTGAACACAATGTTGCTTTTAAATTGGAGATAATATCTAAGGCGTTATAGCAGCCTCATTTATAACGAACAACTGATTGTTTACACTAGGAAACAATTTTAAAGGAACACCCTATACATATAAATATAGAGAATCAAATAACTTGCAGATTTTTATTATAAAATCAGGCTATATATATATATACTATTATTTTTGTTAATTTCGGCCTCAATGTTATGATAGTCATAGTTTTCCAAATTATTATTTAACATTTTTGTATTACGATGATGTGCTGACGATTGTCCCCAGGGCATTCGTGACAAATGACACGCAAATTGGTCATGAACTCATGATTTATATTTTACAACATTGGATCGTTTAACTACGTTTGCAGAATACGTAACGTACGAGTCATATTTATTCAGTAATTGAAATAAAAATAAAAAAGTTCCTATCTAATAAAATGTATAAGTAATGGTTTATTAGATAAACGCAGGAATGCGTTTTTAGCCATATGCACAAAGGAAACCCTTATGATATAGGACTCACGATATCAGCCGGACAGCGGACTTGTCATCGGTCAGAAGATGGGACGACCTTTACTTTTCTGCTTCTGAAATTTATGTAGGGCTAACAATAAAATAAACAATGAAAGGAACAACAGTATGGCTAGAGCGCCCGTGTTCCAGTTTTGTCATGAATGTACTCCACCATCCAGTGTGGTCAGCAGGAAATTGTTAATGTCGGCGTGCGTAGCTCAAATAGGTATGCGACATAATTTGATCATTTAAATAGTAATGAAGGTCATTAACTATTATCACCACACTTACCTAATTACTTTTAAGCTATAAAAACTCGGTCGAGCGATATTGTCCGACATTTTTATTTATAATAACCAATTAAGTCCCGTTGATAATAATATAATAGGCTATAATGGCCATAATTATCTATTACATTATTATCGAGATATATTAAATGCTGACCTAGAGTCTGACGCACATACATTGACTTTTGACTATTCGTTTGAAAATCGAAAATTCTTCTTCATGGCCCTTCGCAGTTACGTAACATCGGGTTGATAAATTACCCTAATCCAAACTAAAAAGGTTGTCGATCATCAGTAGCGACTCGTTAAAAGTTGAAGCACTAACAGCACTAACGTGTGAAACTTCCCAAAACGTTATATCCAGTCGATCCGCTGATCTAGAGTCTAGAATCTAGATTCTAGATGCTTTATGGCCCTTATGCGGAAGCGACGAGAAACGGCCAACTTTTACACTTGACTTCCGCTCAAGTTTCACTACAACTCAATGTCTTGGGAAACTTCGCGGATTAACTTAATAACCATATTCAAGTAACACGTTAAGTCTCGCGTTTCGTTACAAGTTGGCTAATACCCCTACATAAATGAGAACTTGGAACAATAGTTGCGGTGTACGGCTATATAAATGAGAAGTTTATGCTATTGCTACGTTAGTGCACAAACCTGAGTTCAGGTATTTCAGCATCACAACACATTGTACAACAAATCAGATATTATGCTCTCTCTTAAAATAAATCTTTAATTTTGAGGGTTGGACAATCGCGTAACATTTATCCTACCAAGTTACAACTTAGAACTCTTTTCTTGTAAAGAGCAAATTATTACAATAACTATATTCACTGATGTTTCACAACGTTTATTAGTCATAGCGAATCGGAGATAGATAACTAAAAAAACATATTATTCATGGTATAGCACCTACTCTACCGCCCACTTATTGTACATTATGTCGGGTAATAAAAATATATCATAGTCTACTTCTTGCTCCCATTGTGGACGATTAGGAAATCTCACACAGCGAAATGCCACATTTAAAAGCGAGGGCGTTTTACATAAGTCCAAAAATTCTTTCTCTATTTTTGGCCAGTGGGAGTCAGAAAATGTTATTTAAATGCAAAATTACAAATATGACCTACTAAATAACCCGTAGAATTTGCACTATTCAAGACTTTACAATTTTATAACAATAAAAATCCGAAATATACGGGGGTGAAGTAATGAAATTAAAATAATAATAATATCTATGGACGCTTCACACCACGTCAATCTGGCCCCGTGCTTATATCCGAAGAACTTGTGTTACAGCTACCAGAAAACGGGAAGTATATTTAATACTTTTATACTATACATATATCTTCGATTTTTATTATATTATACACATATTTATTATATAATACACATCCATGACATGACAGTCACATGACATCAGTCATGACCCATGACTATATGTTGTGACTTACGAAAAATGCCGTAAAATTTGTTGGAGCTTACGTAACGCAATTTGAGGGAGGAGGGGGGTCTTGAAAAGCGTTACGGTGCGTTACATGGGGGGGGGGGGGGGGATTCGAACAACGCGTTTCGTAACATTATCTTTTTCTACTAAATAAAAAAACAATAAAAAGGGGTAATTTGACCGGTTAGACACAGGCCCCCCTGTGTCTAAAATTCTCAAATCCTCAATTACCAAAATATTCGAAGATATAATAGTATAATCTCTTTATGATGATCTTCTTTATGTAGGAGGAAAAGGAATAAATTAAATAACTGAGAATATATTATATATACTAAACAGAGAAAGAAGATTTATTTTACTTATCGCAAACCTTAAAAGCACTATTAATTCTGTAATTTCATTCTATCAAGCATTGAGATACTGCTTAAGTGTTTTTGATAGTACCTCGCGTTTTTTTGCAAAACTTTATGGTTCCAATAGCAATCACTTTTCCCCATTTTAAGCTAACTTCCTATTATGCGGGATTTACACGTGTGATTAAAGGCACACGGCGAAAATCGACCGTCTAAATGGCAATCAATGGCGCGCAGTGTTCAATCTCGCCCAAAAATCGGACATCGTCTTTTTATCGGTTAAATCGAAAGAGTACTTAATTACAAATTTCCGAGTAAAACACCCATGAATCTCGCTTGCATAGTTTTAAAACTATGCAAGAACATATAAAATGTAGCTTTTATATGTTCTTCAAATAATGTCTAACATCTTTTTGGCTATTCCTTAAGAATTTTAATTTTTTTTCACATTTTTATCGAATACGAATTTTCTTTTTAAGATAGTTTTAAAACTATGCAAGCGAGATTCATGGGTGTTTTACTCGGGCATTTGTAATAATATACTCTTTCGAACTAACTGATAAAAAGACGATGTCCGATTTTTGGGCGAGATTGAATACTGTATCCATTCATTAAACAATTGAAATGACAATCGAAAATCAGAACTTCGAACTTTTTGTGGATGAGGCCCAAAATCTTTAGGACGCACTTCGCATCGTTTGTCAACTTGCGAATTTTCACCTGTTAAATATATTCTGTTTAAAAATCACAATGTATAACGTATAATAAGTATGTTCCACATATTATTTAAATGTTTGACCTTTTTTTAAAAGGAAATTTCCTAATTTTGGGATCATAAAACCCTTTAAAGTGAGTTACGCGTGTAAGAAGCCTCAATATGACTAAAATTGAAGAAAAGGTAAACACTAAATCCATTCGGTCATTCCCACCTCACATTCCGGGAGTTGCTTCAATCCTGCAACATTCTTTCATGTCTACGGACAAAACAATTACCTAATTTGGAGCTACTTTTATTTTCAACAAGCAAATACTTATGGATAAATCTACTTTGTTAGCACATAGCTCTATTTATCATTTAAACAAAAAATACATCAGATCTTGTGAAGGTCTACATTCAATTGTGGGCGCAAATTTTTTTTTTAACAAAATCCATATCGATACAATTTATGACCACAATGCTTTAATTTTGCCCAACAAAACTAGGCAACGATACTATCACACATGGGCGAAGCGCCGTATTGTGACAGGAAAGCGACAACACGTGCCCACTTTACAACAACCAAAACCATTACCCTAAACTCTAAAGGTTTTCAGATACCAGACGCCAGTACAAATACTTCTCGTCTAATGAACCAGAAGCTGTAAAAAGATGGAGATCGAATTAGCGATAGCGAGGATCATTTATAATTTTGACGTTGAAATGCCGTTTAGACTTTATGTACATTGTACGTATGTATTTGTACGCTGTTTCTAAGATAAAATTATTTTGTATCGATTAAACCGGTATGAGTAAAAGAAAGAGTGTTAATTAATTATACATTGGGAAACGGTGTTAAGATAAACGCATAAGTCATTAGATACTTTATTGCATCGAAAACGGGTAATAGGGTAATAGTGACAATGACAGGTTGAAAGTGTTAAATTTATAGGTATGGAATTTTTATTAACTGTAGACATGTTTAATGCGCAGCTAATATGAGAATACTACGGCTAGAAATAGGTGATGTTACTATCAAATGAGGCTATCACATTACAAACATAAGCAAAGCAATCCGAAAACCACCTAATAAACATCAGAATATTTGTGAGAAACTTACTTTAATTAATAAAGCGTTCATAACTCTAAGACAATTCTCAAGAAAGTACTTAAGATGTTGTTTTAATTAATAGACCGTACTTAAGTACAGCTGTAGGTACGGCGTATCAAGTGAGTGCGAACGTATTAATAAATGAGACTCGTTACTCAAGTAAGCTGTCATTTCTGTCAAACTGTTACTTGAGACTGTTACTGTTTCGTGGGTACAGTCAAACCTTGACTTGAGAACGGCTTGCTTGGAAATGGGATACACCAAAAAACACCACAAATAATAATGTATATTATTTGTGGTGTTTTTTGGTGTGTTACAATTATGTAAATTAAAATCTATATATTTATGATTAAACAAACTCAGAATTTACACTACATACTCAACACAAAATAAAGTTATAAAAAAAGATGCTATATTGATACATGATTGATACTTATTCTTCTTTTTTTTGGTAATCGCGGTTGCAAAGGTTTTGCACCATTCTGTCAGTGTCGAGTATTTGTAGAAATATTATCGATTTAATTTATAATTAAAAATTAATATAAATAAATAAATATTTATTTATTTATTTATATTAAACTAATTACCTATTTGATTTATATTAATTGACTTGATTTGACACTTGACAGCAGATCTTTTTTTCGCTGCCCAAAAAATAATTCTCATTATATTATGATCCCTCCCTCCTACAATTCCTCGCCCTATCAACCTTAAATCTGTTCTGTGTTTTGTAAATGCTCCTTTTACTGAAACATTATGTACATACTGTGGTACTGGCCCTAAATTTGTCTGTTCTACGTTTTAGATTATTCAACAGACTTCCTCCTGTACACCGTGCCCTTGTTTATTCATAAAACCCACTCATAAGGTAGAGTTTTCGTCAACACAACACATTGGCGAATGACTAAGGAGCCACTTTAAAGAATAAGAAGAAGAAGAACTTTTTTCGAATGGCAATGATCCGCATTCCGTTTTACGTAGTTTGCAAAAAAATATGGATATTAATATGCTAGACAATAATAAATATTAATATCTACGTAAAAATTAATGAAAATCAGTTTTTTCAATATAAAAATACAGACTAAACTTTTTTTGGTATTTATATTATTAAATATAACATTTTTAAAAAGAAATATTGAAGGAATGTATAATCAATAAATCCGTTCTTTGTAGAAGTGTAAACAAAACGTTATTTTATTCGTTCTATGTCGTGTAGATGACGCTTAAAAGTTGAGTAAGTGATCTCAATAACGTTATCAACTGAGACGGTCTTGAGATCATACTATTAATTAAAGACATTCTTGAGAAGCTAATCGTTACTTGAGACCGTCTCAGCCAAGAAAGGTCTTGAGAACGAGTTTGAGAACGGTCTATCAATACGGGCCCTAGTCACAGAAAGAAGAGACGCAAAAAAGCAAAAATTAAGACTCGACACTAATGAGTATTTAATGCTTAAGATATCCAGAATTAAAATAAAATTTTGGATGGATAAATTTGCAGCTGCAACACGAAAATATATGTCATGATTTTCTTATAATTCCTTTTTAATGGATATATTGTTAAAAGAGGTATTCTAGTCAATAGTCCATAGACAATGTGCGATTTGATTTTTTCTTAAATCGAGTACTACAGCCAGTCCAGCTGAGCGTTAAATCGATATGTGATACGTGAATGAATCATGGGCACAAAGAGATACAATAATCCAATTCATCCGATCAAGCAAATCCGTTACAAGCGGCCATTGTCGCGAACCAATGTTAAAACGATAAAAAAGCAAAGTACAATAAACCAGTTACAATCACTGTTGAGGAATATGAAATCATCGGAGCGGCTTTATACCGCAATGGGCTTGGTAACACGAACTTAATATTTCAAGGTATCTATGACTTTCTTGGAAATAAACGTTTTTAGGATTCTGTAATACACAAAGAACCCTTATAGTTTCGTTTTGTCCGTCTGTCCGTCTGTCTGTCCGCGCTTCTAGCTTATGTAATTATGAATCTAAATGGATGGAATTTAGTATAGTTATAGATAGTTATAGATTCTATACACAATCTATAACTATAGCTCGGTTTTGGCATCATAAAATAATAATAATTTTATATTTTAGGGGTGGCTCTCCATACATAATATGAAGTAGGGATGAAAAATATTTCTTCATTCTACCCCCATCGTGTGGGGTATCGTTGAATAGGTATTTTAAAATAAAGGCAAGGTTTCATACATGACTTTTTTAAGAAGTCGACCATTTTCGAGTAATCGACCTCCAAAGTGGTTTGTAAGTTGGTCCAAGTACTGTAGTCACTAGTATTTTTAAACTATTGTAGATAGAAACTTGTAAATTTCCACGCTGATAGGTCATGCTTAAAACTCTTCTTTGAACGAAATCGGACAGTAACTTTTGAAGTAATTTGAAAACAAAAACCTATTACGAGTTGGTAGCTACGAAACCCTCCCTAGACATGTCCTGACATGCTCTTGGTTAGGTTTTTTTTAATAAGACAGGCAATAGCATACGATTCCGCCTCATTACCGTAAGGCTATTGTCTTTGTTTTTAATTACTGCTGCCCATGGACAATCGAATTACGACTTACTAATGCGTTGCTGGTCTTTTAAGCCTCCACCGTCATCCTCCTGAGTCCTTTGGCGAAACACAATTCAAAAGGTATATTGTCACGTCGGTTTTCTGTGTCAACAACTATCATCGCTAACGACACTAACGATGACATTCGATACGTGGCCTAGTCGTAGGCGAAGACAGCTCAACAATATCAATTTAGGCCTATGAACAATTGAGATGAGATCACCTTACATCAATTGACGCAATTAGAAGCAATAGTTGAGGTGAGGCTCGTCAACAACGTATCGCGACATTTCTAAACCCATAACGGTACGGTTTAAACAATTACAAAACAAATAATAATACTAATTATTCTTCATTTATCAAGTCAATAGTAGTCAGGATAGTCGATAATTCTTTACGAAGTATGACAATTGTTATGGAATGGACTTGGGCAGGTTTGTCCACGATTGTGTAGAAAAATTGTGGGCCGTTGAAGGGGACGTCGAAGGTTTCAATTTTGGATCGAGCATTCCATGTATGTACGTGGTCACAAACATGTTCGTAATAAAGCATGTTTACTCCCGTATTTGCGTTATCATAAAATGTTTTTATGTAACATTTTCCTCGATATCAATTCTATAGACGTTTAACGGGCTCTTTAGCGTAGTGGATAAGTGGCGACTACTTAACCGAGAGGTTGGGTCTGGAATACAGCCAAGGGTTGGCATTTGCATGACGAATATTAATGTCTGAGTTGAGATGAGCTAATTTTTTGTATCGGAAATGTCTGGTCCGTAAAAGCGTTTCAAAATAGAGACCAAGCGTACAGAACGTTCTATTCTGACATTACTAATAAGAATTAAATTATTCCAGCTCTTTTACTGATAATATTTGCCAGAAAATTATACCTTTCAATAATACTGTATCCGTTAATAATAATTCAGTTGGAATACTAAGCATCTGACCATCTGGAAAAGTTACATACTATACTTGAATGTTAATATGTAATTTGAATCTCGCTATCTAAACAAGACGCGTCGATGCATATTCATAAGATTGTCACCGATGCGCCCATAACCGGATTAGTCGATGACCTCTATATACGTAATGCAGGTATATATTTCAATAGTGATCTACGAAACAGTGGAGATTTCTTCATTTCCTCTGATTTCAAACTGATTATGGCGACCAATACTGCTCATGTTTTGATTTTGACAATTGTCTAGAAATTTTCCACTTCCTTGGTGATTATCAAGGTACGGTTACTTGGCGCAGACAAATACGAATAAACGAAATAATCACATGAATACCAACGGAACTAAGAAAATTAGCCAAGCGTAATATAATAATACACTTCAATCCTTTTACCGACGAAAACTTCCTTCAATCCCCACGTGTCCGTATTTGGTAGACTTCCAATATGGAAACCGTGATCAATGCACTCCACGTCCGGTTTGGATTTAGGTATTGTCTATAACTCTGTTGTCTATGCTTCCTGTGTTTATGGTTAATACGTATATGGTGGTGGAATTTAACGCTTGAATATTGATTCAGGGCATTCCACTCCATGCAATAGTTTGCATGGAGACACTGACTGCCGAACACTTTTTAAATTAAGAGGCACTCAAGTGACATGCAGTCCCTGACTTTCACAAGCAGAGACTGTGATAGCTTAAGATATAGGGCGAACCTATATTTATGTAGCGTTTGAAAATTACGTCAGAATGAAAAATCTGTTACATACATTTGTATATGGAAATTCAGATAAAAACACGAATTGATGGAGGTTAAACACAATTAGAGAAAAATTATCAGAAATTATATGCGGGTAAAGTTAATTTTACACCCGCTTGAATTAATTTTTATTGCGAAAGTATTTTATGATAAATTTAAAATACATTGGGACCTGATAAATATTATCTGAGGTTTGCAACAGATTTGGCATACCTAAAGCTAATTAGGTAATACAAGAAGTGAATAAAGGTAATTTATACAAGACCTTGAAAATCAAATACATTAAACTGAGGAAAATAAAACTTACCGTGTAGTTAAAAGTTCAAGAACAAAATATTTATGTAGAATTTTAATTCGACGAGGTCATATAAACATTAGACAACATGAAGCCAATAGCCATTAATCAGTCGAAAATGTTTACATTGCAATATGTATAATATTTTCTAATATCATATTAGAAGATTGTCGATCTACTTATATTCCGACGGCCCATGTTTTTTTTTGGAAGGACTAAAACTGCATGAGGCCTAACAGCTTAAACAATGCTTTGTCGGACTTGCTGTTGATGAAGGCTGCAGCACGCCAGCCTCCTATCTGCTTTGCTCTTAAAAATTAAATGACCGACGGTTCAACTTCGGTCATCAGAGGACCACAAACAATAATATAAGATAGGAATGTTATCACGAGTGATTTGTGATTGCGACCCACTTTCGGTATAATGGCTAACTGTCCAACCGTTTGGAAGGTTCTAGAACTCATTGTTACGATGGAACAATGAACTTTCGTGAGTCCGCTTTCAGCTGAATAACAGGATATAGCATTTACACTTCTCTTTTAATGCCCGTACTTTAGGACTTTGTTGGCTAAGTAACGTCTTCCTTATGCTCGACTTCTCAAATTTCCTGGTTCCTTAACTGAAAATACTTATTTACGACCATTGAATTGCACGAGAACCTTCTTCATCTTTTTTTAAGTCAGTTCAAAAATTAGAACTGGCCGACATAAAATTTAGCCTTATAACTCTTCATCAAGGCTGCTTTATTCTTATACATCATGTATTCTAGTACTCTACCCACTTGAGCACTGCCTTCCTTCACTAGTCCTTTAAAGGATGACCAATGAGTACAGTTGTAAATTCCACTCCCAATATTCCTCCTAATCAGTCGTTAGTCGTTACTCGCTACTGTCAAGTGTCTACTCATTTCCTACATTCACAATACAAACAACAGTCGAGTGCTCTGATAATATTTACATGTTGCTTCCACGCAACGTTTCCTGTGTGCGGCGAGAAAATAAATACAATTAGGTACAACAATTTAATATGCGGCAATTCGCATATGAGAGTAGCCAAATAAATAATCTACCGTGTATTAATTATGAGCATTTCTATTTTCTATGAAATAAAAAAATGGCAGCTCTCAGAGTTTGTCTAAAACTGATTTTGGGAATAGTTATTACCTATTATACAAACTCACCCCGATAGTCCCGGCTGAGAAATGGGGCGGAGACTCCTTCGCGATCTTTTAAACACAATACCTTAATGTTGTCCATGGGCTGAGTCCCCATGTTCACAATGTCTGACGTTTGGTACAGCCATTGGGGCTTTATCACTAATAGTTAATCCGCAAAAAACGCTTATAAAATGGGCAACGAATTATTAAGTTTAAAACTAAGTACTCCTAGTAACATTTATTTGTACTGGTTTGCGCAGGGCCTGAATTAAAATTAGTGCCGCCCTGGACACTGAAGAAAATGCCGCCCTATCATAGAAATTTTACTTAAAATTATAGTTTTTATATCTTATTTTTTTTAATAGAATAACTAATTGTTTGCTCATTGCATAAATTTTATTATATATTATATACTTCAATAATATAAAAAATATTTGTTTTTGTTCCAAGAATCCATAGACGACATTGATCGAGCGCCCAGCGAAGCCAATCATATATCTTTACTTTGTGAGAATCATGAATTTTGCACTCACGATGACTTACGATTGTATTACATTTGTTTGTCAGGCAAACACACCTGACTTTGTAAATTGGTCGATTAAATCTTCACAATCTAAACGTTAAAGTAGACGCACACGTACATATTCTATGCATAGAATAGCCAATCTTTTGAGACTATTTGCAGTCATTGTAAAACGTAAGTAGTTTTTAACTCGTTTCAAACAAGAAATAAAAAATGATTAATTAATAAAATTAATTAATTATTATAATGTGCAATTTTGATAATTGTAAAAAAATAATTCTAAAAATTTTTTTTTTACTTTCCAAATTTTGCCGCCCCACAAAATTTGCCGCCCTGGGCACTAGCCCCGACTGCCCCTGCCCCTAGTGTAAATCCACCACTGGGTTTGCGTGTTAACAAATTACTTAGTCACGTTGCCCCCTTTGGCAATAAAAATAATGAATTAGGGCAACATCACCACAATTTACACCCTCGTCGTAAGTTTTCCCCTAGACTACGATACGAATTATAATTTAAAAACTTTATTGGTCTCTAGAACTATGGCAACCCCTATCATATTTTTCACGGTGTTTATTTAATTAATGAATGTTGCTATAGTTGACTCTTATAATTGATGTTTAAAAAATATACCCAAGTACCAACATCCAACAGTTTTAAAGGCTCTAACTACTATGCCTCTAGATATGTCCATAAAGATAAGTTCATCGGTAAATACAATTTGTTGGTAGCAGATGCGATAAAATTGTGCCAAATCCCACCTTTATGTAAGCTAAACAAACCTTATTCTTCAAAGTATAACAAAATGGACACGACCTATTTCCAACTATCGTAGCCACAGCCAATGAAAAAAATAATCACGAAATAGGTTACTGAAATTAACCGCGTTCGTGGTATACAGCCGTTATCGCCGGACACCGCCCACCGCTGATAAGAGATAACGATTCGCGACTGCATCGGTGCACAGCGCTCGCGTGAGAAACGGGAGATAGCGAATGTGGAATATTGGCACTTGGCAGCCTTTTGTCAGGGCTTGGCGTATTGGGATGAAAAGTTTTAGAATTAGGTACTTACGAGGGCGGGTCAATAAGTCCGTGACTTTTGGAATAAAACACAGATTTTTTGATAGATAAATAATTTTATTTTTCAACGTAGTCCCCCTTGAGCTCTATACACTTTGTCCAACGCTTCTCCAATTTTTTTATCCCTTCCAAAAAATATAATTTGTCGAGGTCCTCAAAATAGGCCTTTGTT
The DNA here is from genome assembly GCA_963565745.1 of Phengaris arion. NCBI lineage: Eukaryota > Metazoa > Arthropoda > Insecta > Lepidoptera > Lycaenidae > Phengaris > Phengaris arion. Next base: position 3,879,573 of record OY751443.1, read on the forward strand.
TGCGAGATGACTTCATCATTGGAGTCAAATCTTTTTCCACCGAGCCATTTTTTCAGGTTTGGGAACAAGAAGTAGTCACTCGGAGCCAAATCTGGAGAATAGGGTGGATGTGGGAGCAATTCATAGCCCAATTCATGGATTTTTGCCATGGCAACTGCACATGTGTGCACCTTTGCATTGTGTTGGTGAAAAAGAACTTTTTTCTTGGCCAAATGAGGTCGGTTATTTTTCAAATCCTCATTGAAGCGGTCCAATAAGTTGGCATAATATTCCCCATTAATTGTTCTTCCCTTTTGAAGATAGTCAATGTGGATTATCCCACGTGCATCCCAAAAAACAGTCGCCATAACTTTATTGGCTGACAAACCCACCTTGGCCTTCTTTGGCGCCGATTCACCCTTAGAAACACACTGTTTTGACTGCTGTTTGGTCTCTGGTGTATTGTGATGGATCCATGTTTTGTCCACGATTAAAAAACTCCTCCATATTGTGATTAAACAACGCCAAACCTTCCTGTGAAGTTGTTACACGATTGCGTTTGTGGTCGACTGTGAGCAAACGCGGCACCCATCTTGCGGGAAGCTTTCTCATGCCCAAGTGATCATTCAAAATTGAAACCACTGAGCCATGCGAGATGCCTATGGCTTCCACAATCTCTTGCACTTTCAATCTTCGGTCGGCCAACACCATATCGTGAATTTTTTCGATTGTTTCGGGTGTAGAGACCTCAACTGGGCGTCCAGGACGTTCGGCATCTTCAGTGCTTGTAAGGCCACAACGAAATTCAGTAAACCACTTTTTTACCATTGAAATCGATGGTGCAGAGTCCCCATAGTATTTATCAAGCTTAGCCTTGGTTGTTAAATATCATGTTATCTCTCTCGTTCTGAGTATTTATCAAAGAGAATGATTCACCAATTCAAAGCGGTACCTGTTTTCTTTAACATTTCGAGGTTATCATTTCTTCTCTACCGTATATAGTACGTTAATCTCTGATAGATCGTACTATTACGTGAAAGTCAAGACATGTTATTAAATATTCCTTATTCATCCACCAATTTAGTCCACCATTATTAAAAAATCAAAAGTATTGTTACGAATTTTCGTCATGATACTTTACTTCCGTAGCGTTTCCGCAACTTTTAATGATTCCCTATTTCCTACAGAGCCCTAGCAGCTCCCCTCTTTCATATTTTAGGAAATCCTAACCACGACCGGTCTCATACCTCATTTGTTTCGCGCTTATGATTTTTTACCTTCGTCTCCATATTTAATCACCGTTCTTTTTAATTTGTAGCAGCTGGCTTATAAGTTACGACATTTTTAACTAATTATCAGTTCATATTTTTAGATGAATGCTTTTTAAATCGCTGTTCAAAGAATCCTTGGAATTTGTATCGATACGGAAATGCAAAAATTTTAACCAAAAACGGTATGCTACTAACAAGATGTTTATTGCTAAAAGTGACTGGCCTTCGCATTGTAATATTTAAATCTTGCATTTCGCATTGCAAACATGCTTCTTGCAAATAAAAATATTTTGTAATAAAATACATTTCGCTAGAAAATCCCATGCCACCATGACTCATGGGCTTCAAACTTTCAATGAGACATATTTTTATGAACGTTCTGTATTTTATTAGGCATCTTCATCATCATTATCATCACCATACAGTTTATCATTGAGGTAGAACTTGATATTTTCGCTAACGACATTTGAATTCCGTCAAGTCTGCACATTACCAAGAAGTAATTTTTTGTTATACCTAAATCAAATAGGCCAACACTCTTTGGAAGCATTTTTCAATTAATTTTGTGTTTCTAGTAATATTAAAAAAAATAGCTTTCGGCACACCTTCCTTTTTTATTAATGTTTAATTATATTAATATTTAATTATAAAATTAATTATAAATATGCTATTTGGCACATTAACTGTGCCAAATAGCATATTTAAAGTTTTCGCTTCACGTACTAATTAATATTATCTATATATGTATATATAAAAGAAAGTCGTGTTAGTTACACTATTATACCATATATATTTATATACATTATATAGTTATAACACAAGAACGGCTGAACCGATTTGGCTGAAAATTGGTGGGGAGGTAGTTTACAACGAGGAGACGGACATAGGATACTTTTTATCCCGTTCCCGTGGGACGTGACATAAAGTTTATTATAAAATGTGTGATTTGATATGGGAAATTGCAAAGTAATGGAAAATCTTATCTTATATATCATAAAATGGATTGCAATTCCAATGTCTCGCTAAAACTTGAGACCGGCTGGTCCGATTTGGCTAATTTTGGTCTGTCTGGGAATTTAAACGGTGAGAAATATTGGAAAATTTTCGGGGAAAATATTAACATTATATTTATAGGTGCGACAGAACAACGTGTAGTTCGGGACAGCTAGTATATGATATAATACGATGATGACGAATATAAGATGACAACAGCGAGCCCTATGTAACCCAACATTCGTGAAACATTTATGGGTGTTATAAATAAATTTGTTCACGGCCATTCGAATTGTGTGGGGGTGAAAACCAATCAACTCCCCTTCGTGTCTCAATCGTCTCTACGGCCACCTAGTACCCATAGACTACAGTATATGTGGATGGACAGTTGACGGAGTTTTGGGTTTTTAGCGATATAATCTCGGTTGGATCAACTGCGCTCACTCGTTCGCATACGCGTCAAATAGAGCGCGCGCGAGCGAGTAGTCAGCTTGAAAATTCAAACGAGATATAACCGATAATATTTACGAGAATTGCTTTCCAGAGATTGCATAAAACTAACTCAGAACGGAATTTCCTCAGAGATGATAAAAAGAACATTGATTGAACAGACAGACAGAGTGATTGAAAAAAAGCTTCATTCGTCATGTATCGTTTCGTTTCTGTGTGAATTGACCCTTAGTGCCAATATAGGTATGCCTTAATCAATGGCTGTTAGATTCAATAGTTGATTAAATGTCATGTTATCTCTCTCGTTCTTCGTATTAATTTAAGAGAAAGCATGATATTCAAACAAATTATTAACACAGGCTCGGACAATATGTTCCTGAATCCGGAACGCCGGTGAAAATTCGTAGCACCGAAAATAAAGCTCCGTGCTAATTTATTAGAATTGAAAATGGATGTTCGAGTGTCGAGTTGTCATTTATGACATTGACATTTGACTCGAAACACATGTGTTCAATTTTTAACTCTATTGTATTAGCGCAGAGTTCTTTTTTCAATGCTCCGAATTTTCTACGGCCTTCCGGATTCCGGATCATATAGTCCCAGCCTAACAGGCGTTAGTTAAAGTGGCACTTAGAATGTTACAAAATGGGAGTTTTTGCCGGGGAGTTTAATGGGTGGCGTTGTGGTTTTTGTATTTCTTTCATAATTTTGTGTTATTTCGGTTCTTAATGTGTAATATTGGTAGAATATTAACCATTAGATATTCGTTAACATGAACAAGTGTGGGCAAGTGGTACAACTACTAAAAACGTGCTATTTTGTGTTCCTGCCAAAATTCCCTAGGAACTTTCTGTATCGTGCTGCGACCTCTTGATATGCAAGTCCTTCTCACGCTTGAGTGGTGATGATAATAATAATACAGCAGCAATTCATATACTCTCCTTTATTGGTGCTTACCACAGATACGTATTACAATACAGTATGTAATGAGATATGCTTAACACAATATATACGTCTACACTATGTATAGCCTTTTGGCCAACTGAAATAAACTCGATAGGCTTTACTTCATGACATCTGTCAATGTCAATAATGACATTGACAGTTACATCTTACTATTGATATATGTAACACTTTCAGTAAAGCTTTTACCACTTTACTGACTGTACTGACTATTTATTTGGACTTTGACTAGACTTTAGACTTGACGATATAGGAATACGGTGTTGAAAATTGAAACGAAAGTTCTATTTCCCGCCTTTTTAACTTAAATATTTGGCTCCTTGGTCCTATTTGTTTTAAACTTTTTGGCCTAGTAGTTACTTTGTTAGAAGATATAACACATTTAGTTAATGTATGTGGATTGTGGTGGTGTCGATATGGGCGGATGTGGGCTGAACATGATAAAACTATTAAATGGCTTGTGCGGTAAGTCGTTACTTAGTCTTAAAGAATAAAGTAAAGAATGTATTAGAACAAAATACATCTAAGGTATTAAAATGTAATTTTAACGTCTTTGTCCAAGCTGGTTCAGACATTAGAACATATTGTTTTTGGTCGGAGGACGCAAACGCGTTAACCAATCAAAATCGCTATTGAATAGATAAACTACCGACAAAAAACCATAGAAGTCGGGCATAAGTTAGGTAGGATACTATCACCTTGCCCACGCAGTCTCGTGGAAATCATAATTCAAATTAAAACTATCCATACTAATCCTACTAATGTTATAATTGTGAAAGTTTGCGTGGATGGATGGACGGATGTATGGATGGATGGATGTTTGTTACTATTTCACGCAAAAACTAATGAACGGATTTTGATGAAATTTGGTATGGTAGTAGTTTTTTTATTTATTTATTTGGTTGGAGCTCTGGCTCTTAAAACATAAGAAACTTTTTATCCCGAAAAAGTAGTGTTCCCGTAGGATACTGTATTGACGTGGGCGGAGCCGCGGGCCAAAAGCTATATTATAAACGCGAAAGTTTGTATGAAATGTGTCTATGTTTGATACTTTTTCACGCAATAGCTACAGAACAGATTTTGACTAAATTTTGTATGGTCGTAGTTTTGTCTACGGATTAACACATACTGTACATAGGCTTCTTTTTATCGCAGCAAAATGTTCGGTTCCCACGAGATTTCTTTTTGCGCGTACGAAGTCGCTGGCAACATCTAGTTAGGAAATACCTACCTGTCTAAGGGAATTAAGTATTTAAATGAATACTGCTAGGAAAGTTTCCTTCAAGCAATATTAATAACTAGCTATTCACATATTTTGTACCGTCGCCAAAGAATTTGGCCCAGCTAGTGAGCTCGTTGGTGTTGTTCCTCACCTTCACCTAATTACTAGAGTTTTTGAGTTTAACGGTTTACGAAAGGGTTTGTAATTTCGAAACAGGAAGGTGTTTAGTGTATTCGAATTAATTTTCACATCGATATAATATATAATACATAACATTTTATATTCTAAGGGATTTATTGATACAACCTTAAAGTTTTAGCATTAGAGCCTTTCACGAAACATTTATAGTCAGATTAGTCTTAACTTTTGAGACGAGTCTTGTTAAAACCTCGTCTCATTCGGTGTCGCTATTCGTTCTACTAAAATTTAGTAGATTATAACTTACTAATGAAGTGTTACACCGTCTGCTAATGATGCATCGGCAACTCGCCACACCGACGTAGAACTGCTCATATTAGAGTTCCAAAGAACAAGTCCCGGAAGACGGAACCCTAAATGGTTTCGCCATGTCCGTCCCGCGTCTGTCCGTCTTCGGCTCAGCGTCCAAACGGTCAGTGTTAGAAAGATGAACTTTGCATGGATATGTGTATTTACCATGTCGACAAGGTGCTAAAGTCAAGTAAATCTCGAAAAAAATAATTTTTTTTTGATGTACCGAAGTAATGTAAAGTGGGGAGGATTTTTTTTCTCGCGTCTACCACATAGTGTGTGGTATCATTAGATAGGTATTTTAAAAACATTGATAGGTTGCTTAGACGATTTTTAGATTTAGGTATCCGTTTGCGAGTTATTCAACTTTAAAGCGCTTGTTTTTTTGTTAAACCGCCGCTTTCGCCCCTCGCTTTCGTTCGCCCCTCCAAAAGTTAAACGACTGGCTCGAAAAATTGAAAAATCTCATGATGGTAGTCCAAGTGATGAAATTTGAAGGAGAACTATAACAGCTTAGATAAATTTGTTAGTTAGGGAGTTATAGAGACTTATCTTGTAACATGCGCTTACTAGGAAAACTTCATACAAAAATACGAAATAATAAGTAAACATGTAAAATATTGGTATGTACGGAACTGAAGTCCGACACTCACTTGGCCGGTTTTTGTCTTTCGCGGTCTTACTTTTGAGTTTCGGGTCGTTGCGAGATTCTCAAAACAACAAGCTATGTCTGTCTGGCTGGCTGGGCGCCAAAATTTCGGTATTGTTTTTTTTTTCAACATTAGCTAATAGTGCCAAATACAATTATTAGTATAGGAGACTGACGGCCGAGTAAACGCTTTAAGTTAGGGGTCCCCTATATCATTTTTTTCCGTCCCCCTAACGTTGTCAGGGCTGTTTCTTTTCTGTTTTGTTTTTTTTTTCATTTTTTTTCTTTTTTACATTGTTTTTATTTTAACAATATCAATCAATTTTCATACAATTTAATAATTTTCTTATTTAGATAACATTCAATAAAATAGTACTGTCAAAAATATAATAATATCAATTTGATACATGTCAATAAAATAACTCAATAAAAATACAATTCAAAATGTCAACAATAAAACAACGGCACAAAATAAAGAGACTATCCTAATATCACAGCAAACATATACATTAGAACCTAACTAACATCACACAAAATATCACAGTTTTTCTTACATACTACACCCACTATCTTCCTGCAAAAAGCCAGGAAGATATCCCTCTTTTTTTCCCCCCAGGATGGAAGGCAGATTCTCACCCTTCATAGGCGTACCCATTTTTTGCTCAATATCGTATCTATTGCTAGCAAAAATTGGGCACTCCAGTAACAGGTGAGGAACCGTCTCCTCAACTCCCGGCTGACACAGACACCACGGTCCTCCTTCAGCTTGAATCTGTTAAAGTAGAAGGCGAATCCGCCGTGTCCGGTCAGAATTTGTGTGGAGGACTAAGGGGGGTTGGAGGATTTTAAGGACCAGAAACGCGAGTGCGCAACACCGGAGCAGTTATACTTGTGACTCCTCCGGTGTTGCGAGTGTCCATAAGCGGCGGCAATCGCTTACCACCGGGCGCGATCCATCGGCTCATTTTCTGGTCTTAAAAAAAATTATCTATTATAAATCTTATTGTTTACTGTCTCAAAAGGCATAAAATAAACTTGAGTAAGTAACTTATCAGCAACCAAATACCGACTTTAGCCCCCAAAAAATTGTAAAGACGCCGAACGGAAGCCGATTTCGATTTTTTGTGTATCTATACTTCTATACTAATCATATTATAAGAGGAAAGATTTGATTGTTTGTTTGCATTGAAAAGGCTCCGTAACAACTGGGCCGATTTTGACGATCACACATATAGAGGAGACCACGGGACACATAGGCTACTTTTTATCGCGGAGAAATATACGGTCCTTTTACGCGCACGAAGTCCTCGCCAACATCTAGTTTTTCATAATGGAAGTACGAATGATTATTAACTGTCTAAAGCCGCGAACCCCTGCTTGACCGCATCGGAACAACAAGAAATGAAATAAAACAAACAACTCACAGCTGGATGTACCCTCTGTCCAATAATAGTCGACCCCCCGCGCCTCAAGATTTATGGCCTGAGCATTGATGAGGGTGGCAATTGGCATGGGCATTCCACTTATCTTAGATTATCTTTGTCCAATATACAAATACTTAATTGTTGCTGTAAGAAACTGGTCATCAAAAAAATGGTCATAGTAGCAGCATTTGGGCTTTACATAAGATTTGTAACAGGAGTGAGAGCTGACGTGACACAAAGCGGGGCACGCCTCCCTAGGGGTGTGTGGGTAAGTATTTTTATCAAAAACTCCCACTTAAAAACTGTCTTAACTATGAACTGGAATAAATAAATAACTACACCTACACCTCCAACCTACAGCCCCACCTACCAGGCAGATTACTATATTTATTTATTTCCATACCTACAAAAATAGATATCTGTAAGTATTTAAAAAAAAACAATATTATTTTAAAAACCTCACAAGGGAGCATGAAATTATCATTTATAATCCCACCCAGGGGAAACCCTGGTCACAAAATATATGAAGATGCACATACTTGAAACGAATCCAAGTGATTACCTTAAATAGTAACTATAGAATTTAAAAATAATTAAACTATGTAAGAAAACTCCACAAAGCGCATAAAAAGCGAAATAGTGCGGTGGTTCTCAAAAAGTATTTAGTGTGATTAGTCAAGGAGTTCAACACTGATGGGCATTATCATATGTCCACATTTAAATGTGTCCACCACATGTGCCCAAATCATTGGGTTGGTTTTTTGGGTTTTTTTGGGTTGGTTTGGTAACCCAAGCAACCCAAAACAATAATTAAAAATCTAACCAAGAGCATGTCAGGACATGTCTAAGGAAAATTCCGTAGCTATCAACATGCTTTCTTTGAAGCGAATGAAATTTAGCTCAAAAAAATTTTCTTAAAGAGTTTTTAGCATGAATTATCAGTTTCTACCTCATAAAGTATAGAAATGCCACCAACTTATAAACCACTTTGGAGACCAATCAAACAAAAAATTGCAATTTGATATGTTTTGTCTCAATCATTACATTTTCATCATCATCACTTCTACTAATGGGGCTTGAATCTCTCCTTGAAAGATTAGACTGTAGTCCACAACGCTAGTCTACTGGTAATTGGCATCGCATTAATGATACCATGTGAATAAAGTTTTTTTTATAATACAATTGTTTTGAGGCAAGTATCAGCCAGTCTTTATGTCCACTGTGTTTTATTGTTCGAATATGATGTAATCTATAATACATTAATGAGTTGCCTTGTTAAACCTAAACTGTGTTTCAAATGTTAGTAACTAAATAAGTAATTAAAAAAAAATTACTAGAATCTTAGTAGTTTTTTTAAATATTTTCATAGATAAGTAATCTTTTTTTATTATGAATGGCACAGCTATACTATTGTCAAAGGTGATTCAGCAACCATATTTTACGCTTCCATTCCCTGCTGTTGTTATAATAAAATATAATATTTCGCAGTAGATATATGGAACATCTTGGCTTGTTTATCTAAATAGCTATATTTCGTAATCTAATAAGATATTCTTACCTTTAGTTGTAGGACTGGAACAGGGATAGAATAATTTCAAACAATACTTCCAGGAAAACTATATTCTAATAAGCCTATTGTACGTATAAGACATAGAATTCCTATTAGCAGGTGTAATTCAATTAAACCTAGGCCTTTTCATCCATTATTGGATGATTTATACAGTATTCTCCGAGCGAAGTAACCACTCTTGAAATACTGTAGTGCCTGAGACAGTTGGTTTTTAAATGTCGTATGGTTGCCCAAGCACATACGGCATTCTCACAACACAGTCAGCCTAGTCCAGAGAATTGACTGGTCAATCCATCTGGGGCCAACCGTGTGCGGATTTCCTCACGATATTATACTTCACTGTTAGTGTCCATATAATGTACTTGAGATCTGAAAAAGTCTCATTGGTACACGCCACAACCTGGGAATCGAACCAGCACTCTCTCGAGTGCGAATCAAATGGTCTACCCACTAGGCCACGGAGATATCCGTAATTTAATTAAAAGAACGTGATTAATGCCTTACGTTACTTACAAATTATTCACCAATAATTCTCCGAACTCCTCAACTCCGTCAGCCCTAAGTTTTAATTATCTTTATAGCTAGAGGCCTTAGAGTAAGGACTACACAGTACACACATTATGACATTCTTAGAATATCAATTTGCTGATTATTGAATTGAATAAATTATAAAAAAAATCTACGGAAATACCTCAAAATCCGTGTAATGATACTGCAGTCTTAAATCTTCAGCCGGGGGGATTTTAAGCCTTCATGAAGCACTGAACCAAATTATACGCAAATAAAACTCACTAGCACAAAAGTTCACTATAACGTTGTGTAAAAATAACGAAATAAACAATTTCACGATCTTAATAAGTCATAGAACGTCCAATAGTCGATTATTTTAATAGAAAAATAAAGCATCTCCCCTAAAAATCACTAACACACAACACGAGCACAACACGAAAAATCTTTACGAAACTGAAAAATTTAAAACTCCACAAAGACAGAATGGCGCTGGAGTCGCTTAACGCAAGCGCCCTAAAAATGTGTTATATGGAGCACGGTAAACGGTAATTTCATAGACAGCTGACGGTCTTGCTCTCAGTTTGATAAATAAGCTAAATAAATAGTGATCATTTAATGGTCTATTATTTAGATATTACCGTAAATATTTTGGATTATCGACATGCACTCATCATTCAAGAAAGAAATTGATTTGAATGACCGTCTAATGTGCGTTACATTTCCATAATTTGGTTTTTTATTCTGTCCGTCCTGAGACAACTGAATTGTCATTTTGTGGTTGACAATTGACACCAGACGTCAAAAAATTTGGAATTTGCAATTTATTTGTTTTCTGTTTATTGAATTTTAAAACTGTGTAAAAATGTTAGATAATGTTAAACGTGTTATAATTGTTTTATCCGGTAAAGGTGGTGTCGGAAAATCTACTGTTAGCACCCAATTGGCATTAACACTGAAGGAGAAAAACTTTAAGGTTAAATTTATCTTTATAACTTTTATATAAAATGTTGTGTAAGATCCATTAGATCGGTGTTAACAAATACCTTTATCACTTGCAGGTCGGATTACTTGATATTGACTTGTGTGGTCCCAGTGTTCCATATTTGTTGAATTTGGAAAATCATAATGTCCACCAAGGGCCTGATGGATGGGTTCCAGTATATATGGACAAAGATCAGAGATTAGGAGTGATGTCCATAGGTTTCCTTCTGGACTCCCGCAACGACGCTGTAGTGTGGCGAGGACCTAAGAAGACTTCGATGATAAAACAGTTTCTAGAAGATGTGTCTTGGCAGGACTTAGATTTTCTTGTTATTGATACACCTCCAGGTAATTATTACAGTTTAGAATCGCAAATCATAATTGATAACTTTATTTAGACTCATATCATATGCTTTCAGATCTTTATCTTTTGATTATTTTCACCTGACTATTGCAAAATCAAAATTAAGGGTATAATTTCTATGTATTCTATATTATCAGCAATCAGCATAATTGAAGCTATAATCTAATGAGTTTGCTATTCGATACGACCTCTGTGGCTCAGTGGTTCAGCATGTTGGTGCTCAAGCCGGGGGTTACGGGTTCGAATCCCGCTGAAGGAACAAAAAGATTTTCTGTGTTCCTGGGTCATGGATGTGTATTAAATATGTGTATAATATAATAAAAATCTTATATATATATGTATAGTATAAAAGTATTAAATATACTTCCCGTTTTCTGGTACCTGTAACACAAGTTCTTCGGATACTTGACTACTTAGCACGGGGCCAGATTGACGTAGTGTGAAGCGTCCATATATATTATTATTATTATTAGTAGTAATGTGTGGTTGTTGTTCTCTTGAACATCATTCCATGTCTAAGATCGGAATCTACTAGAACTGTTTCTCTGTCGTTTCTTTTTAAGTAGGTGTAGGTAGGTGTTCATGGATTTCTGAGTTCTGTATAAACCAAGGTGCATTAGTCATGGTTTTGACAGCAATATTTTAGAACCTCTGCAGTATTTCTATATTAAAGTTACTTGCAGAGCCCCAGAGTTCTTTGCCGTAGGTCCATATTGGCTTTATTATAGACTTGTACACAAGCAGCTTATTGGTCAAAGATAGTGGAGACCTATCAGCCACAATAGGCCTTCGAACTTTAGGTTTACTTCATTCTTTTTGGCTTTCATGTGGCTATCCCATGTTAGTCGCCTATAAAAAAAACATGTAGTAGTTTTGCTGTTTTGGAATCACACTTGGACAATTTATTTAAGTTTTTTGATGGTAATAAGATCAAACTCACGAGCTTTTTTGCGTCCTAATGACCACTCGCAATAGAAAAGGCTGAACTATTTGGCCAATACTTAAGCTAGGGTAGCTTAAGTATTGACCAAATAGTTCAGCCTTTTCTTTTGCTTGGCGGATCCATATGCTATTTGGTGATTTTAGTGGTAGTATATAGTGTTGTGGACTTATGAAGTCTTTCGTGATCTACCATTTTTTTTTTTAAGCAGGGTGACGTAACTTTTTCTTGGAACATAATATCATTTTTATTTTCCTTCATCAGTATTTTAAGTTCTCTAGCTGTCAGTGCCGTGGAGTTCCTATAACCATTCTAGGAATGTAGTTATAGGAACCGACTTCACTTACCACTTACTTTTTGAAGACCCTCATCCAAATCCCTACCTATTGCACAGGCTAGAGCTTCCCTAAGGAGAACCAGCCTTCGCCACTGATAGCTGTATAAAAATAGTTGGCTTTATCTTCCGCATGCGGCATGTCTACTTCATTGTCACTTTCCATGAACTCGTTTTTTTTACTGTATTTGGTGGCGGATTAAGTAGGGAATGTATTGTAAGTGTTTAAACCGTTGCCAGGCACGGTGTAGAACACCATGCAGTTGATTGTATCATGTTAGTGATATAGAAAGTAGCCTCCTCTTCTTTTTTCAGCTAACATTGAGATTAATAACTTCTTGTTCAGCATTTCCAATAAGATTTTTTTATTATACAACACTGGTTTAGACTTTTTATAGACTGCTGTTGTGGTAAGGGTAGCTATAACGGGACTGTGATCAATGAGCTGGGTGCGTGTTTTTGTCACTGCTCGATGTGAAAAAATATATACAATTTGTAGTCTATACAATTTGTATGGCATCGAAACAACGCCCCTAGTGGCAAAAATTGTAACTAATTTGATGCCATACATACAAATTGTAGATAACTTTTTCACGTCGCGTAGTGACAAAAACTCGCACTTGGCACACAGACATGTATATATGTAGATGATTCCACATCTACATATATCTGCAATAATCCATATTTTGTTACGTAAAATATTTTTTTCATTTTATCTTAAACAAATCTATAAGTAAGGCTTATTTTAATGAGTTTTACAGCAATATTTTTATGCAGGTACATCTGATGAGCATATAACTGTAATGGAGAACCTTCGTGGTGTCCCTCAGTGCTCTGCAGTCCTAGTAACAACTCCTCAAGAGGTGGCAATAGAGGATGTCAGAAAAGAAATAACATTCTGCCGGAAAACTGGTATACCAATTATGGGCATTATTGAAAATATGAGTGGGTATGTTGTATATATTTTTTTGTTAAATATATTACTAACAATATCTATGGATGCTTCACACCACCTCAATCTGATCCTGTGGTAAGTTCTCCAAGAACTTTTGTTACAGACAACGTTAATCTATTTAATACTTTTATATTATACACATATTTAATACACATCCATGACCCAGGAACACAGAAAAACTTTTTGTTCCTTAATCGGGATTTGAAACCGCGACCCCCGAAATGAGCACCAACACGCTCAACCACTGAGCCACAGAGGTCAATGGGTGCCAGCTAGTAATTTATATAATTTTTAAGTTTAAAGTTTCTAGGCAAAATAACGCCTCTTAGATAGAAAAAAATTAATTAAATGCGACAGATTGACAAATGTCAACGTGTAACAAAATTGTATCTAACACCATTCTAACAACACATGTTTATTTTTATTTTTTCCTTATCAGCAATCAGCAAAATCAGCAAGCTATATTCTGATGAGATCGCTATTGATAAATTGTGGTTATTGTTAGTTTGAACATCATTGCATATTTAAGATCTGCTTCCTTCTGAAGCGAGTAGTGTCTCCTGTGGTGTTGAGGAGATTTTTCGCAAGGATATTTTTATGTTCCTTGAGATCTACGCTTGTATTTGTCACTACTAGGATTAACAGTTTCTCTGATTGTTTCTATTTGCAGGTGTTCGTGGATTTCTGAGTTCCGTATGAACCAAGGTGCATTGGTCATGGTTCTGAGAGCAGTATTTTGGAACCTCTGCAGTATTTCTATATTAGTGTTACTTGCAGAGCCCCAGAGTTCCATGCCGTAGGTCCATATTGGCTTTATTATGGTCGTGTACACAAGCAGTTTATTGGTCAAAGATAGTGGAGAGTTGCGACCTATCAGCCACAATAGGCCTTTGAACTTTAGGTTTGCTTCATTCTAATCGCTTATCTAGGTGCATGCCAAGATACTTCACAGACGCTTGTAGGTAGTACTTCACCTCCTAGATGAACTGGCGAGCATTCGTTATTTCTCAATGTGAAAGTTATATGAATCGATTTGGTGGTACTGGATCTTATTCTCAATTTTTTTAGCGCCATTGATTAATTCTGGAATTTCTGATGCTTTTTCTGCAAAAGTTGCTGTTTCTACTTCTTCGGACTGAGATCTGCTGTGTATATTGTGTAGAGCATTGGTCCTACCACTGATCCCTATGGCCCTGACCCTTGGATGGCATATAGTTCAGATGTTTCTTCTTCATATTTTACTTGAAATTTTCTGTTGTTCAGGTATGATTTCATAATCATGTAGAATGAGTTGGGTAACAGAGTTTTAAGCTTGTACAGTAATCCTTTGTGCCAGACTGTAGGGGACTGTATTATTCCACAGGGTTTCAACCGCCGGCTCAGATTAGACTCGAAGATAGCAAGGTTACACCGATTTGGGCAGAGCCGGGGCGATAATAAAACACAATTTTGAGGAGAACGTTTTTCACTTTTTTGGTTGAGCTTACCTGGCTCATGGCAATGCCGTATAGAGAGCCCCGCCCGTACGCCTCTTTCGGGGCCGATTTTCCATCTCACTTTTACCTCTCGGCTATTTTCCATAATTTTCCCCATTTTTCATGAGCCAGGTAAAGCAAAACGCGTTGTGTGAAATACTTTATTGTTATGACCATATACATAAACCCTTATATACTAGAAATCTTATTCTATAGAAAAGTTATTTACATTTTAAAGTTTACCTTATACGAAATGTTGTACATTTTTACCACTATTTTCGTAATAATTTCTTAACCATTTATTCTGTAACCTTAATCATTATACTACACGTTAGGTACTATGTTTATTTATGTAAATTAAAAGAAGCTACGTTAAAATTAGCTTTAGTTAAAAATATATAAGCAAAATAACCTGCACTTGATAAAACACTATTTTAACACGACTTTTACACACTGATGCCATATAAATTCGTTCGACGTTCGTCCCCTACCAAAAATTACCAATCCCACTAACGCCTCACATTTTCGTCCCATTTCCATCCTTCCCTACCTATCTAAGGTGCTCGAGGCCTGTGTATTTAAGCAACTGTCCAGGTTTGTTCACCTAAACGATATTTTGTCTCCACTACAATCGGGTTTCAGACCTGGACATAGCACCACCTCTGCACTATTAAAGGTTCTTAATGATGTGAGAGTAGGCATTGAGAACTCTAAAATAACAGTCCTTGTTTTGATAGATTTCTCGAATGCTTTCAATAATGTCAATCATGACATTTTGTTAACAATACTTTCTAGACTTCCGCTCTCACCTGAGGCTTTAAATTGGATCTCTTCGTATCTTCGAGGGCGTCAACAGTCGGTACGCACGGATCAGTCCTCCTCTTCGTGGTGTAATCTAGACACTGGCGTCCCTCAAGGCGGTATTCTTTCTCCTTTGCTCTTCTCATTATTCATTAATTATGTTACTCTCAGACTTCGCAGTATGTATCATTTGTTTGCGGACGACTTTCAGCTCTATAGCCAAGCAGGAGTTGATAGTGTGTCGAGTGCTATCGATGAGATTAACTATGATCTTAATTTCATAAAGGACTGGTGTAAAAACTTCGGTTTGACAATTAACCCAAGTAAATGTCAGGCTATTTTGTTGGGCAGTCCTCGTATTATGGCAAAGGTTGATGTAGGGTCGCTATCACCTGTTATCTTCGACGGCTCTATAATTAACTACAGCTCCTGTGGAAGATCTTGGATTACACATCGACAGTACTCTCAATTAGCAAACACAGACAGCTACCGTATGTCAAAGAGTTACCGGCACGTTGCGTTCCCTTTATCGACATAAAAACTTTTTACCGACACATATCAAAACCTTGTTGGTACAGTCTCTCATATTACCTATCATCGATTATGGTGATGTGTGCTATTTTGACCTCAATGCAGACAAGCTCGACAAATATGACCGACTACTTAATAACTGTATTAGATTTATTTACAATCTCCGGAAATACGACCACGTATCCTCCTTTCGCTCCAAGTTGCACTGGTTGCCTGTGCGCCAACGTCGCACAGTGCGAGCCCTGTGTATGCTCTACTCTTTCCTTAACTCACCCAATTCTCCTGCTTACTTAAAGTCCCATTTCCAATATCTTTCTAGTAGTCATGATAAATCCCTCCGCTCCTCAAATAATGCACTTCTCTTTTGTCCCCAACATAGTTCTAGTCTAGTCCATTCCTTCCTTCCTTCCACATCCAGTCTATTCTATTCTGGAACGCTCTTCCTACGGAAATCAGAATGTCCACAACCAGAGATACGTTTAAGCGCAGAGTCCGACAGTTGTATTTGAAGTATTTGGCAGAATCATGAACTTTTTATTATAATTTTTGGTTAGTTAGTATCGTGTAATTATGCAGTATGGTATATGTATAATGTATATTATGTTTAATAAATCATTTATGTACTTGTATATTATAGTATAATATGTAGGTATAATTAGTTTGATATGTATTATGTTTATTTTAGTAAAATTTATATAGTTTGCTACGAATATTATTGTATCTATTTCAATCATAAGTTTTACAAGACCTTTTGTATAGTTAAATTTTTGTATTTTTCTAGATGGAAAGCACCTTGGTATTTTGACTGTCACCACCCTATGGTTGACTGGTAGAAAATGCCCTATGGCATTAAGTCCGCCATTGTACATTGTGCAGAAAGTGTATAAATAAAATAAAATAAATAAATCTATACATATAGTCACTGAGTATTCACTATTATAGTTTTATGTACAGTTTTAAATCACTCGTTTATCGTTCACATTTAAATTCACTCATGTTGTCCTTAACACAGACCTTGTCAAAGGCTTGCTGTACATCCAGGAATACAGCAGCGCAGTATTGCTTCTTTTCAAGTGACTGTCTTATTTTATGAACGACCCGATGCACTTGTTCTACGGTTGAATGTCCAGTTCGAAACCAGAATTGGTGATCTAGTATCGCGTTTAATTATTTAAAAAAATTACAGCATAATTAAAAAAAATAGGTTTCTGCACAGTTTCCTCCACATAAACTGTAATTTATCGGCAAAATTTCATACTCCTCCGGTTACCCAATTCTCGCAAGACTGTACTGAAAGTTTTTGCTTCATTCAGTAAAATAACTGTTATCTCTGTTACAGATATGAATGTCCCAACTGCAGCGAGTGCACAAATATATTCTCCAGTGGTGGCGGCAAGGCTTTGGCGGAATTATCCAAGCTCCCGTATCTGGGTAGTATACCAATTGACCCACGAGTGGGGAAACTGGCTGGACTGGGTCTGGCCGCGGTTACGGAGCTACCAGACTCTAGTACAAGTAAAATGTTCAATCAACTCGTCGACCTTTTGCAGTCACCACAAAATAGCTCTTGAGAAAAGACATAGATGTTAATAGAGATATAATAAGTTATTGTAGATATTTTGTAAAATTGGGCTATGTATATAAAATAATACGTTTTTTACAAGGTAATAATTTTGTTTTCTTTTGTATAAAGGTTCCTACTATTGTATATAATATTTGGCTGTCCTTTTACATAAGTTTCTAAAGTTTAATTGGATTATGATAAGATAAAAGTGATTAATGATTATCTTTAATAACTGACATCAGAAAATACTCATTACTACAGAAAATTACTAAAGAAAGAATGATATGAAAAGAGAATGATATGTAACTGTCTGTGATCATAATCCCGTTTCGGTCCGCGCGCTGTCTCACTCGCTCACGCGCGATAGACGCGTGTGTGAATGCGACACCACGCGGACCGAAACGGGATTATGATCGCAAATAGTTACGACTTACGAGAGTTGGGATTCTGTGGACCTAGCAGGCACATTTGACAGCGGCGTAAATAGAACGTTATCGAATGAGAATTGTATGAAAAGCTGTCAAAATCATTACAGCGCCCATACAAATTTCATTCCATAACGTTACAGTACTTTTACGCCGCTGTCAATGTTCCTGTAGGCGCCCTGATTTACAGTTTAGCACAATGCATTACCTTATTTGTATTTTCGAGGTACAATAAAACAAATTAAAGCTGATCCTTAAATATAATAATTATAATAAATTATAATAATTATAATAAAATATAATAATTGTTGTCAATCCAAATTATGTAATAAAACAAATTTTAAACACCAATAATACATTTATTTATTATCCTTATCATTAGAGAAATGCAATACACTGCATATAAAATTATCATGATTTTGATAGATTCTTGGTACTTAGTTCTAAAGGCGGCTTTTTTAGGGTTCCGTAGTATCCAGGAACCCTTATAGTTTCAATCTGTCCATCCGTCTGTCTGTCGGGGGATAGACAGATTTCATCCAATTATACTCCTAATTACAGAAGGGGTTCTAGCTTCTGTAATTATGAATGTAAATGGATGAAATTTGACATAGTTATAGAATGTGTATAGATGTTGGTTTTGGCCTCGTAAAATAATAATATTTTATATTTAAAGTGCGGCCCTCCATACATGTGAAGTGGGGATGAAAAATATTATTACCAAGCCCATCGTGTGACTTTCGAAGTAATTTGATGAAAACCTGTTGCGCGTTAATAGATACGAAACCCTCCTTAGACATGTCAGATGCTCTTGGCTAGGTTATTTTTTACTTTTAGCCGCACATAAAAATACATTCATTGCTTATATTGTCAGAAAAGGCGTTATTTCTATGCATTCAATTTTTTTTAGTATTAAGTCTATGAGATCATTTAATTCTAGTTTTATTGTAGCATGATAAAACGAAATATTTATATAGTGTCAGTTGTTATGTACGCAGCATTGTTGGCAAATAGAAATCTTACACTTTGTTATGGCATATTTGCCACGTCATGGACTCCACATGGGATTTTATTTTGTATTACTATATTTAGTCGTTTTTTTTTATACCTAGTAAAAATATAAAGAATGCATCCTTTTTCACTTTGGTCCCTGTTTTGGCACTGGATTTGAAAAAATCAGACCCATTTTGAGGTAAATAATACCATGTAAAATGCATACCATTTAGTATAATGCACGCATTTATGATGCTTTTCCTGCTTTTAATACATTTTTAGTTTAGAACATTCATAAATACATATAAAGCTCTTTGAGCTTTTATATTCTATAACAAAGCAACATAAAACATTGACTAAAAATTATATTTTTCAACACTTTAGCAATTTCAAACTATTGAAACTTAACTTTTATATAAAATTATATAATACCTGGCATATATTTTATTGTCCTTTTGTTTAAGAGTCTTCATAAAACATCTAAAAGCAGACACCTATACTCGGCGCGGCGAACCTTGATCCCTATGACACTGAAAGTTAATCTCACGACATAACATTGTAGTGGCGTCACCATTAAATTAGGATCATATTGGAGGCGCCTAAAAATGCCATTTATAAATTTTACGTAGCTTTATGCCATTACAATGATATTCCGTCGTGTGTCATATAAGTTTTGCAGGACGTAAACGTTAATTCAGATTGAGATAATTTCTTGTAAATGTTAAGAATTGTTAAAAATTCCAACGGAATATCATTGTAATGGCATGAAGCTACGTAAAATTTATAAATGGCATTTTTAGACCCCTCCAATATGATCCTAATTTAATGGTGACGCCACTACAATGTTATGTCGTGAGATTAATTGTCAGTGTCATAGGGATCAAGGTTCGCCGCGCCGAGTATAATAAATAGACGAATATTAAACACCTTATATTTTAGTTTAGTCAAGAGCTCCGTGGCCGAGTGGGTAGACCGTTTGATTAGCACTCGAGAGAGTGCAGGTTCGATTCCCAGGTTGTGGCGTGTATCAATGAGACTTTTTCAGATCTCAAGTACATTATTCGGACGCTCCAACGGTGAAGGAAAACATCGTGAGGAAACCCGCACATGGTTGGCCCCAGACGTATTGCCAATCATTCCTCTGGACTAGGCTGTGTTGTGAGAATGCCGTATGTGCTTGGGCAACCATACGACATTTAAAAAAACCGACTGTCCCAGGCACTACAGTATTTCAAGAGTGGTTACTTCGCTCGGAGAATACTGTATAAATCATCCAATAACCTAAGAAAAGGCCTAAGTTATTTAGTTCAAGGTGGTATTTGGTACTACTAACACTAAAAACGTAGACGAATATGTACCTTACGTGGTGAACACAAGGTGGCATTTAAAACACCACAAAGTATATGCAAACGAAAATGCACCTTATTTCGTATATGAACGTTATTAGATATGTGGACGAATATGTACGTTACTTGGTCAATATAAGGTGGCATAAGGACCAACACAAATGATATCCAGACAAAAATACACCTTGTGTTGTTGTCATACGTTGGCATTTAGAACACCATAAAGTATGTGCAGACAAAAATGCACCTTACGTAATCAACAAAGGTGGCACTTAGGAGCATACATCAGACTGGTCGTTGAGCCACATAAACTGACGGATCTCGTCCTCGGAAGAGGGGCAGCAATGGGGCGCCTTCTCCAGAATACGACGAAGCTCCTGAAATAGAAAACAATATTGTGTCTTGATCATAGACTGTAGTCTATATGCCACGGAACAGAAAACAAATGGAAGAGTTATATGACACAATTAGCCCTCGTAGACACGAGAGCTTTTTTGTGGTCGCGACTGAAAATAACTTCAGTGTAAATAGAACTCTGTGCTAGTACAATAGCCCTAGAATGGATACGGTTTATTTTGTAACACCGCGAAAAGTTATTACGACGTTTTGTATTCTAACGGTCGAATACTGAAATGCTAATCAAAATTTCCCTCATCAAAAAGCTCTCCTTTTTACAGGCTGTCGCTGTCTCTGCTAGCCGGAATGACAAGGACAGCAAGTGACTTGAGCGTCACATAATTTAACTATAGTTTCAGTATTCGACCGTAGGTGAAATGAAATTTGACGAATCATTAATGAAAATAAGTACGCGTAAGAACGCTTAGTCGTGCCACGCGAACCTCGACTACTTCGCACTTCCACTTGTGTTCTGCTTACATGCTTAAAGCGATGTCTTTTAATATCCAGGCCCCAGACAAAATAAACATTACTTAGTTTAAAAAACAAATTAACTAAGCACATTTAGAAAGTATTTTATAAAAAATGGCGCAATACATTAACCCCCTTACTAATAAAACCATTTACGCCGAAACTTTTTTTAACAATCTCAAGTTTTTAATATATGATATCGCTAGAATTAGTTTCCTAAGCCAAGTACTAAAGGAAATACTCCTTCAATGTATGAAATTAAATGAGTCAAGTAGCCTATTGCACTCATTTGAAAATAGGCTTGTTTCCACTAAGAATAAATCGGATGGCTTAGAGTTTCTAATGATTAACCATGATAATTAGTGAACAAAAAAACAACTTTTTTATTAAAATAATAAAAGATTATTAATATTTTTGGAAAATAAAATCGACATAATGAGGCGTTTTATCACGTGACATTAAACACCAATCAGAGAAGCGTGACGTCACACCTCGCGAAACACTTGTAAGTTGTAGCTGTGATTTTCGGAAATCAAAATTATCGAGAGTTGGCAGTACTCTTAAATATATGACAGCAAAAGATTTATCCAAGGGCAGCCCTCTTTTACAAACAAATTCATCGGTTTTGCTGAAGTTTTTAGAAATAAACACAGAAATAAATTGTGGAAGCAGTTGATAAAGTAAGAGCATCTTGCCTCCTTGCCATTTCTAACCACTTTCTTCGTATTTGTTTATTGTTAGGTACATATATGAATAATTTGTTTGGCGTTTTTATCGGTGTTTTTTTAAATTGAGGCACTACACAATATTTATAATACGAGGAATTCATCATTTAATAAAAAACACAATTGTTTGTCATAAACAAACACGGCTGTTTCGCGAGGTGTGACGTCATTCAAGACGCCATGACAGTTTGGCCTTTTTAGCGGTCGATTTCAAGTTAATATCTAAAAACTCCAAAATACTAATGTAAAAGTCCTATTTTTCTTAAAATAATATATTTTTGGGGTAAAATAGATGCTAAGCTATAGTTTTAAACAAATTCCCAAATTTTGTCAACTAGCCTATTTTCTACGTATCTATATCAGAGCTAGTTTTCACAAAAGTCTCATGATCATAAAATTACCCACCTCCATGGCGTTCCTGTTCTTTTGGGCGGAGGCGACGTGATCGACGACCGGCGCGGGGTAGTCCTTGCCGATGATGCAGCCCGCGCGCTTCTGCACGTCCAGCGGCGCCTTCCACGGCTCGTAACTGTTATATTATATTAAGAATGGTCAGCATAATTCTCGGAAAATGTCCATCAATGAGGGTTTGATATTTTTCCTGCCGTTAGGTGGCAGACCCAACGCACGCAAAGCGTCATCTGGTGGCGTAAGTGGTATAAAAAAACGGTAAATAAGAATTTTCGATTCTTTTACTGCCACCAGGCGGCGCTTGGTAGCCCGACGCGACGGTCCTTGTCATGTCAAAATCTGCCAGATGTCACGAATTTAAAAACACTCATTTAGTAACTTAGTACAAGTTCAGGGAATCTAATTCATAAGCAGATGAAATTCTCATAATTTATTTGCATTATAATGACGGCATGCAGTCACAATGCAATATAAGGCTAGATGACTTAATTTTTTTTATTGTATACATGAATTTTTAAATATGAGTAACTTCTCAGAAGAAACAGTATATCAAAAGTCAATATTTTCAAAATTACAGCAATTTGTATAGAAAATTTCGTGTATACAAAGTCTCGTGAAAACTCTCCATACTAAAGTCGTACCTAGCTGTGACGTCACGCATCAGTTAAAGTGTATGAAGTATACAGCCGCAGGAACAATTTGTAAATATCTCCGATATTTGTGCGTTTGTGTTCATACTTACCATTTTTTGTATATGATGTAAGTAAACTAATGATGTAGGTTTTGTTTACTAATTTAGCAAAAAAAAAATGTGAACTTTTTTGTACTTTTTAGATGTATCTAATTACTAAACCACACATAAAATATTATTTTTTTACATTTACCAAATAGTAATGCCTCAATATATCTGAGAATATTAATGAAACTAAATAGTTTAGATGTAGTCATCATCCCTATTGTCAATGACATATCAGTTTGATATCGTTTTATTAACATAATTATGACAATTGCAATAGTCAACCTACAGAATTAGATTACCAGTACATTAACACATGCGCCTTGTACACATATGGGTTTGATTTTTTCTCTTACTCATTAAGGTTTTCTGTCAGGTTGTGGTTTACTCTGTTAGAATCTTTTGCTTTGAAGCACAGCTCTGGCGATGTTTATAGAAATAAACGATAGCCGTAGTGCGATGATCTACAGCGGTGCGCCACATCATAATACACGTACGCGCATTTGCGTGCGCGCACGTACGCACACTCATACGGACGCACATAGATAGTAGGAATAGTATATGATCTGCGACACACATATCAGCGCCTTACTCAAGGACCAACCTGCAAATCGATCGAACACCGGTACTTATGGCCTTCATTAGTGTCAATAGTGTCAATCATTTTTTATTCTTGCATACAAGTCCGCAGTATTGGATTTGCAAGCTGGACGGTGAGTAAGGCGCTTTTTGTTTTAATTTATTTATTTCTAAACTAGTCTTTGGCCACGCGTCTATTATTGTCTAAGATCACTCACATGTAGTCATTGGGTATGCGCGTAAGCTCGGGTACGTAGCGGCGCACGTATCGGCCGCTGGGCTCCAGCCGCTGTCCGAGCCGCACGGGGCACGCGCACTCGCCGCTGTCCAGCAGCGCCTCGAACGCCGATGATGACACCCACATCCAGTTCCCGGCACACACCGGCCTGAATACAGATGATGATACTTCGTGGAAGACAGATATATATATATATATATATATATATATATATATATATATATATATATATATATATATATATATATATATATATATATATATATATATATATATATATATATATATATATATATATATTTTATATAGCTAAATGCAGGTTTTCAAGCTTGTGTTATATGACAACTATTTGGTTCTGAGGCGTACGCGAGACACCGACTCAATCGTCTAAAACACGACACGTGACATTTCATATTCAGCTTCGTTGAAAAAAGTATATTTGTCTACATTTATACCAGACGTGGTTTTATTAAATTAACTGTCTTAACTCTAGCGTGACATAAAGAGAATGTGGGAGTAGTGGAAGCCCCAAAGGGAGATCTCCGACCGAGCGAGGTGGTAAACTCTGTCAGGTCGAAGCCCACTTGTACGCAATTCAGATGTATATATACCGCCGAAATTGAGAAAACTTCGATAGCGCGACTCAGGATCGTGTCGCTAATTGATCCACCACAAGAAGTTTGACAGCGCGAGTCCGACTTTTCGTTGAGAGGAGCGCTCTTACTACACAATTTCAAATATGACGTCACATCAATTTAATCAATCAGGGCCGACTACTCACAGGTCAGCGTCCAGCAGATACTTGAGGAAGTGCTGCAGGCCGTGCTCCCAGGACAGCCACAGCGTGCCCCGCGTGAGGAACGACGCGACCGTGTTGCGCAGCGCGTGGTGCAGCCAGCCCTCCGTGCGGAGTTGGCGCATCGCCGCGTCGACGAACGGGAAACCCGTCATGCCCTCCTTCCAGCTGAAACGCACAGGCCATCAATTAAATTATAACTAGGCATCAAAGATAGTAATAGTGGGGACAACATACCTCAAATGTCAAAATAGCCCAAAACAACCCAAAAAGCATTTAAGTGGGGACAGTTTTTGTCTCGATATGCCTCGTCTTTAATATACACGTCTATACGGTGCATAATATCTTAAGTAACCATCTACTGCCAGCAAGCAGTTAGCGAACTGATGGTGATGAGTTATACCCTTAAACCATATATGGGCAACAACCAGCCCGCGGGCCGGATCCGGCCCGCTGTAAGATATGATCCGGCCCGCGAGATATTTTGAAAAAACCTAATAAAAAAATATTACATTAGGTACTTATACTCACGGGAGTGACAGTGAGGCGGCAAACATCAAATTCTTTGAGGTTTGCCGCCTCACTGGCGGGCGACAGAAAGAAACGAAAAGTAGATACAGAGGGTCGCCAGTTTCAAGAAAAATGGACTGAAGAATTCTTTTTTATCTGGCACAATGGTAAGCCTATTTGTTTGCTGTGTAATGAATCCATTTCAGTAATGAAAGAATTCAATATAAAGAGGCATTACTCAACTAAGCATGCCACGCTGCACTCACTGACAGGACAATTAAGAACAGACAAAATCCAGAAGCTTACCGCATATTTGGAAAAACAGCAACAAATGTTTCATAAACAAAGAACACAATTTGATAATGTTGTGAAAGCTAGTTTTATAGTTAGCTCAAAATTGGCAAAGGCATTAAAACCATTTGCCGAAGGAGAATTTATCATGGAGTGTATGTTAGAAGTTTGCGGTTTGTGTCCTGAAAAGTTAAATGAATTTGAAAAAATTAGTTTGTCAAGACGAACTGTTGTTCGACGTATAGAAATGATGGCTAATGATATAAAAACAACATTGACTGACCGTATGGCTAGTTTAGAATAATTTTCCATAGCATTAGACGAGAGCACCGATTTGTCTGACACAGCTCAACTGGCTATATTTATTCGAGGTGTTGATAAGGAGTTCACTGTTACTGAGGAATTGCTTGCTTTACAGCCGCTAAAAGGAACCACTACAGGAGAGGATATTTTTATTGAAGTTCAAAAGGTATTCACAACTTTTAGCTTGCCATGGTCAAAATTAATTGGAGTATGCACTGATGGTGCACCTTCTATGGTCGGCTTACGTAAAGGTTTTATCGGAATTTTGAATGAAAAAGTAACAGAATTAAACTTTATTCGATCCCGAGCGCTTAACCATCGTCAGTTCAAGGCGTTTTTGGATGAAATATCAGCTGAATACAACGACGTAACATATTATTGTGAAGTCAGATGGCTGATCAAAAGAAAAATGTTGAAACGGTTTTACGATCTTAGAAATGAGATAGCAGAGTTTATGAAAATAAAAGATAAACCACTATCTGAATTAAATGACCCAAAATGGATATGTGACTTAGCATTTCTGGTAGATCTTACAGGCTATTTGAATGATTTAAATTTGAAACTTCAAAAACAAGGACAGTTAGTAAATGATTTGTACTGCCATTTGAAAGCGTTTCAGATCAAACTACGCTTGTGGGAGTCACAGGTGCTGTCTGGTAACAGTTAGCGTATGAAAATATTGCTTATGTTCAATATGCTGAAGAACTCGAGTTACTGTCGGAACAATTTTCGAGCAGACTTAGCGACTTCAAAAACATGGAAGACTGTTTCAGTTTATTAGCTACTCCGACAAAATGTAATGTACAAAATGCTCCAATACCTTACAAATGGAGTTGATCGAGATTCAAGAAAACTCACTCCTAAAATCCAAATTTGAAGACGTAGTTGTGCGATTTCTACAAAAAAATACCTAGAAAAAGTCAATTTTCCGCAGCTTAGAAAATTCGTAAGAAGATTGATTTGTGAGTTTCGCAGTACTTATAAATGCGAACAGTTCTTTTCATTGGTGAAAGTTAATAAATCAACACATCGTACAGGACTGACTGACGATAATTTGGAAAATTCTTTACGTCTTTGTATCAGTGGAATTAATCCAAATATCGATGGATTAGTTTCCCAAATTCAAGCTCAAGTGTCTCATTGATTTCGGTGTATTTAACTTTCGTAGTTTGTAACAATTGCAAATTTAACGATTTAATTATATTGTAGCATTTTTTAAATTTCATTTTGTTATTTTAATAAATTGTACTATAATAACATTGTTGTATTATTTCGTGTCTAATATCTATCGCAAAAATATTATCACTACTTTAAAATGCACTAAGTACTTTCAATCGCCGCTCGCAAACGTATTTGCACGCTAAAGTTTGGCCCTCAACATGTCAAAGGTTGCCCATACCTGCCTTAAACCATCTCGATCATATTGTAACTTAGTTACATTTCCTCTCCGTAAAATCAATTAATTCGGCGCTACTTGCGTCATCTATGATTTTTATGATTAATTATTTTAGTCATTCAGAGGCTTTAGCGCCACCTATCGGCGCATGTCTTTACTAAAACGGCGTTAGCCTTGCTATTAATATTTGGTTCTTTGATCGATTTTACTTCAGTCTTAAATTAAAAAAAAATAATAATTTAACCTTGAATACTAATTAAAATACAGTAGAATTGCATTATTATATTACATAATATATTGATTATTAATATAATATCTTTTTATTTTGATTTGTGGACTTTTTCTCTTTACGCTTTAGTTTTTTTAGTTGTCAAATATTTGAAAAAAGAAGACGAAGAAGGATATATAACGCACTTCGTCGAATGACGTTTCTTTTTTGGAATAAAATTTTCTATAATAATATACTCAAGATGCAGTCGTCCATATTTTTAATCCCGTTTTTACGGCGAGGTTTTTTAAATCTGTGTTGTGAAGTTTTATTTGGTAAATCACGCTTGTATTAAGAGCGTTTACGCCGTTCACGCTCAATTTGGCTTAAAACTGTACTTTTCAAACTTGAATAAGTCATCAACCACTTATCTTTATAAAAATGTTGATTACTTATTTTTATAGGAAATTTCACTGTCCTTATAGTTAGCAGAGAAAAAAATACGATTTTTAGAGTATTTGTACATTAAATCGCGATACCTTAACAGACGTTTTCTTAAATTCCGTTTTAGTATCAGTTTCGAAGCTTAAAGTTTACGAAACCAGCGACAGATCTAATTAGAAAAAAATAATAACCTATTGACAAGATCCTTAAGCAAATAGTTAGCAGAAAAAAATATTTCATTTAGGTATTTAACTATAAGTAATTACAATTCAAAGAATGAGAAATATCAAGGATTTAAAACCTTATTTTTACCTATTTATTTTACTTATTTCAATATAATAATAGCTTCATATGATAGAAGAACACTTTAATTAAAAACATACTTTTTAAATACCAACAAATATTTTGATATTTTTTTTCTACAAATATTTTAAAACTTACTATAAATCGCTGCGCGCAAATCAATTCAAATTAGTCCGCCGCGAGGCTTGCTGGAAGGAGGATGTATCGCTCCGTGCTGCGCATGACCTTTGTTGACCTTTGTCGCGCATACCAGAGTTGTGAACATTTATAGCGTGATCGAAAAGTCTTGGTTCTTTGGTAAGTAAAATATTTTATTTTGTTGGTAAGTAATATATTATATTTTATGTATGTATTTTTTATGGCGGAAAATAATTTTACTATTAAAACACATTACATTACAGAACTAATGGGAAACAAAATGAAGTTATTTTTAGCAAAGAAAAGAAAACGCAAAAATGTTGAAAATTCGGAAAGTTTGGAAAACGCAAGAGAGGCTAAAAGGTTGCTATAATTATCACTGTTATCCTTACTTCAACCTTTTTTTTTTTCATTTAATTCCTTACAAATAACATGTTTTGTGTGCTTTCTGTTTTTATTTCAGGCAGTATTAAAGTAAATCAACTGAAGAAACAATAACTGAAAAAGATGAATGTGAAAACCGACACGAAGAAAAGGTACCTTGAATTGAACGTATTTTAATAGCAGTTTTTTCATTAATATGCCGTCATAAATCATAATATATATCAAATAAATTCCCTTTTTTTCAGAATCCTATATTGGGCTTATCTGAAACCGTGGAACTACCGAGTTTAGTAAGCTTTTGAACGAGGTTATACACCCAAACTACTAGACTAGATACCATGAGGTTTTCTATCATAGTAATTCTACAATTTTTTTGTAGTGTTGAGCAACATATTTTTTTATTTGTAGGTTATGGAGGCTGCAATTCCAACAAAAATTAATATGGTTTTTGAAGGCCGTAGAATAATTGATTTTCAGTATTTTTTTTACCAAATTAAGGTAATCAATAACCATAATAGAGCAATGGGATGTACTATTGATAATTTACAATTCTTAAGGGAACGTAAGGTGGGCTTGGAATCAACATTTACCATGAAATGCAATATGTGTAATTTAGAGCTCCAACTGTTTAGCTGTAATAGCTCCAATTCTAATATGAGAGTTAATCATGGCGCTGTAACTGGGGCTATGATGATTGGGTGTGGAAGATCGAATTTAAATGAATTATTGGCATCCATAGATTTACCCATATTTACTCAAAATGCATATGCTAAATATCACGATGAAGTAGCAAAATAGTGGAAAACTGCTGCTGAAGACAGTATGCAAGAGGCTGCAAAAGAAGAAGCTGCTGAAGCTATTGCGTGCGGTGAAGTCAAAGACGGTATTCCTGTTGTCACAGTCATTGCTGACTGCTGTTGGTCAAAAAGATCGTACAAGAGCAACTATTCTGCTTCGACGGGTGTAGCAGCTATTATTGGCTATAAAACAGAGAAAGTAATTTATATGGACGTTAAAAATAAATATTGTGTAGTTTGCGCCCGAGCAGCAGTCAAAGGTGAGCCTCCCGCGAACCATGAGTGTCATAAAAATCACACTGGTTCTTCGACAGGTATGGAACAAAGTGTCATAGTCGAAGGTTTTAAAACGTCTGTTGCGAGGCAAAACGTAATTTACGGTACGTTGATAGCAGACGGTGACGCGAGTACGTTTAAAAAAATATTAGAAAGCAGGCCATATCCCAACTATCAAGTTAGTAAGATCGAATGTACCAACCATCTTCTCCGGAACTACTGTGGAAAGATTCTTAATGTGAGCAAAGATACATCTATTCCTCTAAATGAGAGAAAATTGCTCACCACCGAACGACAAAAAAGGCTTCGTATAGCGGTAAAAAGTGCAGTGCGATTTCGCAAAGCGCAGAATGTGACCACTGCTGAACAAATCATAAATTTAAAAAAAGATATTTTAAATAGTCCGATGCATATTTTTGGTGACCACCACGCCTGTGAGACCTATTACTGTACTGGAAACCGGAATGATGAGGATAATATGGTCCCTAAAGTACGGTCCTTGTTAAATAAAATTATGAGTCAACAGATAAGTATAAAAGTACATAAATGTGGACTGTTCATTGATGAAGAATTTTTTTTTCTGGGAGCTTCACCTGATGGCGTCTTTGAGGAAGGGCTTGTTGAAATTAAATGTCCAATTTCAGCATTTGGTATGAATGCTGAAGATGCTATCAAAGCCAAAAAAATTAAGTTTTGGCTTCCAAACGGGACTATCAACCGTCGCCACGAGTGGTATTTTCAAATTCAAATACAGTTACATGTAACAAGGAAGAATTTATGTTTATTTGCTGTCTGGACGGGTGAACAATTTCCCTTGAAAATTGAAAAAGTCACTCGTGACGATGAATTTTGGCAAAACGAAATGCAAACTAGATTGTATAAATATTACTATGAATGTCTGCTTCCAGAAATTGTAGACCCACGAAAGTCCAGATCGATGCCACTGAGAAGCACTACCTACTAATTTTTGTATGAATACATCTATCTATATAAATGGATTTTCAATTGTGTTAGTTTTTTACTTTTCTACCAATCAAATCCCTTCATTTGATATCCATATTGAGGTAGTTGTAAGAAAAATGTGTAATCTGCAATTTTTCTTACAACTACCGGCCGGCTACGGCGGCGGCCATCTTGGATTTTCACAATGTGTTTATAAATTGTTGCGTGTTATTCTGATGTATAAGCTATATTGTTGTAAAGTTCCATTAAAATCCGTTCAGTGGTTTTTGCGTGAAAGAGTAACAAACATCCATGCTTACAAGCTTTTGCGTACATAATATTAGTAGGATTACTTACACTTGAATAAATAATATAAAACCGATTTTTTTTTTATTTTAATACAATGATAAACATTTGATAATTATGTCTCACTACGACAATTACTTATTGTACCTACTTAAAATTACAACTGCCCAAAATTTCATATCACTCATTTTATGTTTTATAAAATAACATAAAACATTCAACAAAATGCATTAGTGGATTAGTAGTAATAGTATGCTAAAATGTTCCTAATGGTAAATAAATAATAATAAATCGACTCGCATCCGAACGAATTGCATCCGCACGGATCAAAATCTTTTGATTTGACTATAATGAACCAACTCACGCACACAGACGCACTTGCTTCTGTGTGAGTAAAAGTTGCACTGAATTACCTGAAACTTGACATTACGCGTTAGACGTAAACGCTCTTAAGACACATTATATTTCATGTAAATCACCAGCTTGTAAAATTAGCTGTCAAAAATGTTGTTAGCCGAACACGTGCTCATTCTTTCCGTTTTTGCATTGATATAATATTAGGATGTTTGTATCCATACTTTAATTGTTCTTCATATCCTCTTTTATTTTACCCTTTATTTTGTGATGGTCACAAAGTCCGTGATTTTGATCGTTTGGGGATAAAATCATGGCGGCTGTGGGACTCCAACTCCACATGCTTGTATGGATTTTCCAGGGCCCTATACTCCGGGTTCAACGCACCGTTTCGCATGGACTTATGACTAGTTCCACACTTCAGGATGTCTGAGTGCCGCTAGTATATTCCGGACTGAACTGACTGGCTTCGGACCCAGTCTGCACCGCCCCTTGGACGATCTACGTCGCGGCGAATATACCGGCCTGAACGACAGAGACGCTACCGGAAGTTGGGCTCCTCGCGCCACGTGCTGTCTACATTCCCGGATCCAGCTATCTGCCCGTGTGGTTAAAGCCCCTCCGATTCCCACAGACACCAAGAGGCTAAACCAGATTTTTCGGCCTTCTGCCCACGTCCCCTTATTTAAATATATTTGTTACGTTGGTAATACCTGGGTTTCATTACATTCAAACAAAAATACTAGATTAAAATCAGTTTATCCGTTTGGAAGCTACGACGAAACATACAGACATACACAGACACGTCAATCAATCCCTGTTTTCCTCGGAGGTTATTAAAAAATATGGTTAATTTTGCCCTCGTTCTACCCTGCTCCAACTGCAAATATTAGGGGAAACGATTCTCCTTTCTGCGTGCTTGCGTATGGGCGTGTGCGAGCGTGCTTGCGTGTGAGTGTGTGCGTGCGTGTTGTTGAATGAAAGCGTGCGGTTGACGTACCGCTGCAACTCGTCGCCCTGCGGCTGTTTCCACGGAATATCGAGGCAGATGGGGTTTCCGGCCATTTTCCCGTACTGCGGGTTGTTGATGGCCATCGTATAGAAGTATTCGCGCCATATCAGCTGACCTGAAATCACAAAAACACTTTTATTATAAAAAATAAAACTTTTGATACCTTAAAACTCAATAACTCTTTGAAGTAAAAATAAATAAAAAACTCCCGGTTTCTGTAGATTTCACATAGACTTTCAGAATCCCAAAAGTGTCACCTTGTTGTCACTAGATAAATCTTATTTCAATTCGAGGATGAAATAACTTTGCTTTGATATAATTAGGCAATGTTACTAGTTTTATGAAAATCATTTGTTACTTTGGGAGTGAAATGGAGCTTTAAACTATGTATTATAACTAAAAAAAAAAAGATTTTTCTGTAAAGTTTAATTTCCTTTTGTGGCAGCGCCATTTTATCAGTAGCTATGTCAATTACGAGTTATGGATTCGATATATGGACCTCATTGGACAGTGACGGAAGAAGAATATACATGGAAGGAGCACTAAAGGTATGCAGGGCTCTGTCTCACAAAATATCAATGGCAAAAACCAATAAGAGTGAAAGAGCAAGGGGTCTTCTTTTTTACGAAGTTGCAATTATGACTTTATAAATAGCACTCATAATAAATGTTAGCATATGGGATAAGGAACGATATGTTATGTTTCTTCTCTTACTGATAGTCGGGTATCTATGCTATATTTATTAATCTGAGGTCAGTTAAGTTAAACTTTGTTTATATATTGTCATTGAACCAATAGCGATAATGAATAGATAAACTACTGTCAAATTAATAAAACGTGCGTGTAGCATAGTAGAGAGCGTAGATTGATTCACTTCAATAAACATTACGAAAAATAGTTACCGAATGATGACAAAGCTGGAATATATCTCAGAATTAAATTTTAAATTCTACTACTATTATAAAGCGTGAAAGTTTGTGAGGATGGATGGATGTATGCAATATGGATGGATGTTTGTCACTCTTACACTTTCACGCAAAAACTACTGAACGGATTTTGATGAAATGTGGTATGTTAGTAGTTTTAAATAAATAATAATTTATTCGTGCAAAAGTAGTAGATTGTAGTTAGTACAAATTTTACTTAGAACTGGGCTCAATTTTTGGACACAATGTGTGCGAAGTCCTGTTACCCTTAATAGGTTGATAGGCTCTCTGGATACATAATTACTGTTACATAATTACTGTTGTTACATTCATAGGTTTTTTTTTGTTACTCGAAAACACTGTGTTAAACTCCATACAATCAGAATCTGTTGAGCGCGAACTATGTGCAATAAATAAAACTAGCACAATAAGTCTATGACCATCGAGAAA
Source organism: Phengaris arion (assembly GCA_963565745.1). Taxonomy (NCBI): domain Eukaryota; kingdom Metazoa; phylum Arthropoda; class Insecta; order Lepidoptera; family Lycaenidae; genus Phengaris; species Phengaris arion. The sequence continues at coordinate 3,913,194 of OY751443.1, forward strand.
CTCGCGTTCTAGAATTCCCTATAAAATATTAATAAGTCGTATTTATTTATCTATTTATTCACTTGTACTTCATAGTTCGATCATTTTTATTTTATTTGAAAGCTATTGTTTGTTAATTTTCTCCTACGTTTTTTCTTTTTTTTCTAGCTACTAAATTTTTATCACACACAGCACAACACAAAATACAGCCTCAGGAAGTCCACTTGGCCTCTTAATAACAGTCAGTTTCAACGTTTTGACAATTCTAGAGGAGCTAGAGTGTTATTCTGTCTATTCACTCATCCATAATATCTACTTACGTAATAAAGAAGAGAAAATATGTAATATATTATTATCTATTAATATTATCTATGGACGCTTTCACACCACGGCAATCTGGTCCCGTGGTATGTTGATCATGTTACATTCACTGAAGTTAAAAAAAAATCTTTATTCGAAAATTTTACATATAAGAATAACAAAAAAAAACAAAGAACACCAAAAACAGTTTTGGGCAGGTAAGCAGTGTAATGTCCAAAATCAGAAGTGGAGACCGCTCAGGTGTAACACCACGGCGCGCCGCGGTATCTGGCCCTCCGTGGCCCCAAACTGTATGACGTACGACAGACCAAGCAAGTAACCATAAAAGTATAAATAAATATTACATTAATAGAATATTCATAAAATATGTTTACGCATTGGATCAGCACATAGGCTACTTTTTATCCCGGAAAAGTACAGCGTCCCCCTTGGGATACTGTATCTACGCGGGCAAAAGCTGGTAACAAGTATAAATGGACTTACCCGTAATAAAATGCGTGGCGCTTAGGCGGCCGTGGTGCACTTCCTGGTACAGGTCCTGCAGCGCCCAGTAGAATCTATAATAATAAACAAAATAAAAAAATTAAGTAACCCACTTGTCAAGCTGCTGTTGAGCGAGCTGATATTGATGATTTATTATAACAAATTAAAAATAATAAAACATTATTGAAGTATAAAAAGATGAAACATAATTCTGTACTACAAAGTAACAAAAAAATCTTAACGTGAATAAAGAAACAGTAGCGCGCTATATTGCTGCGAATTTAAATGTCACTTAAATACTGTGCAATAAAGAAATACAATGACACATTACTTTTGTCGAATTTCAATTCCCCTCCTTCTTTTCACGTAGTGCGTAATCGCCGTCGCGCGTGTTTTTCCTAGAAGATGGCTCGGTGGCCAAGCTTAGTACTTTGAATACACCCTACGTGGTATGGGTATGCTGTCGTACTAGAACTCCGAGCGAGGGTCGGTCTCCCAGGTACTAAAGGTAGCCTTCGGATGCGCGCGACGCGAGACCGCGATCCGAGACCGAAATAGGGTCGCGGAGCTACTGAATTTATATGGAGCCACTAAACAATCCCCACGACCCGCGTCGCGCGATCGGTGGGCGCGGCCAGAGAACCCGATTTGCCGGTTTGCTGTTCGCGGTCGCGGTCTAGTGTCGCATAGATCAGAATATTACCTTAACACTTTATATAACAACTGGCTGTTTCCCGCAGCTCTGTCCACGTAAATATAGTATCCCACGGGGATACTGTACTTTTTCGAGACAAAAAGTAGCCTATGTTTTAATCCAGAGCCTAAACAACTGTCATACCGAATTTCATCGAAATCCGTCCAGTTGTTTTCGCGTGAAAGGGCAACAAACATCCATCCATCCTCACAGACTTTCACGTTTATAATAGTAGTAGGATTGACCTGCGCACAGACAGGCAGCCGAAGCGCAGGGCCGGGCTGAGAGACACCGGCGGGCCCAGCAGGTCGGGGTTGCCGTGGGTTGGTAAGTAGGAGCCCCTGGAATAGTAATAAATGAATAAATAAATTATTAAACTGAAAAAAAAATATGTTTTACACATATTGTACATAATGTGAAATATATTACACTACAGCATTAGGCTGGGACTATGTCATCCGGAATCTGGAAGGCCGCAGAAGGTTCAGAGAATTGAAAATAGAACTCTGGATTAATACAATGGAGCTAAAAATCGAACACACAATTGTCGAGTCAACGACACGACACTACGATTTTCAACTCTACTTTCAGTGCTCTGAATTTTTCCGGACCCGTCGGATTCCGGATCATATAATCCCAGACATTATTGTAGAGCAAAGTGTGTGTCTGTGTGTGCGTACGTACAAGAGCGTACATGTTTACTTTTGTGTATTTTCGGGCTTGTGCATGTCATACTACTATTATATGTGTGAAAGTTTGTGATGTTGCATGGATGGATGTATGGATAGATGTTTGTGACTCCTTCACGCCATAACTACTATACAGATTTGATTAAATTTGGTTTGACAGTAGTGAAGGCTCTGAATTAACACATAGGCTATTTTTATCGCGACAAAATAGACGGTTCCCGCGAGATTTCCTTTTGCGTGCACGAAGTCGCGGCCAACATCTACCGCCTTACGAGGGCTGCACTAAAAGTATCGGGAATGGAATATTTCCACTGTTCCTGTCATATTTTTTTTTTAGGTTTAGGTTTTAAAAATCGAATACCGTTTATTTATTTAAAAAAAGATTCTCGGTCTTGTCACAAGGTCTTGTCAAACTTGTTTAGTCGTTGAGAAAATGGAATTGACTCGAGAAAATTCTAGAGCGATGATTTATTATGACTTTCGAAGTGGTTTAACACAAAAACAGTGTGTTGACCGGATGATTTCTGCATTTGGTGATGAAGCCCCATCCAAAACCACAATTTATCGCTGGTTTGCTGAATTTCAACGTGGACGTGTCAAGCTCAGTGATGATCCCCGTCAAGGTCGTCCAAAAACTGCAGTCACCCAAGAAAACGTTGATGCTGTGCGTAAGCTGATTTGCTCTGTGAAGAGCAAAAAGCGGCTCGCGTTACTTGGTGCGTCAGAACTCTCGAAAGATTCCACGCAGGATCCTCAAATGCTGTATACAACATCGTATCAGGTGACGAATCCTGGATATACGCGTACGAACCCGAAACAAAAAACCAGTCACGAGTTTGGGTGTTCGAAAATGAGTTAAAGCCAACAAAAATTGTTCGTTCACGGAGTGTTGCAAAAAAAATGGTGGCCACGTTTGTCTCCAAAACCGGCCATGTTGCGACTATTCCTCTTGAGGGACAAAGAACGGTTAATGCAGAATGGTATGCTAACATTTGTTTGCCACAGGTCGTTTCTGAACTCCGTAAAGAGAACTGCAACCGCCGCATCATCCTCCATCACGACAATGCGAGTTCTCACACCGCGCACAGAACAAAAGAGTTTTTAGAGCAAGAAATCATAGAATTATTAGACCATCCGCCGTACAGCCCCGACCTAAGCCCTAATGATTTCTATACTTTCCCTAAAATAAAGAATAAATTGCGTGGTCAGAGATTTCATCACCTGATGAAGCTGTGGACGCCTACAAAACGGCCATTTTGGAGACCCCAACTTCCGAATGGAATGGTTGCTTCAATGATTGGTTCCATCGTATGGAAAAATGTGTCAAATTTCGCGGAGAATAATTCGAAAAGCAATAATTACATTTTTAAATAGTAATGTTGTGCCACTTCTATGATTCCCGAAATTTTCAGTGCCGCCCTCGTATTAATAAAAATATTTACACCACAGATATGCCTATGTTGCTGTCATTGTGATCTTTGTCCGATACGTTGGAGAAGCCACTTGACAACAAAGAAAACAATATAGATTAGCGTATGCGTATGTAAAAATTGAATGTTAATAATGACGGAGGCTAGTGTGTGTACACATATTCGTATTACTGCACGCGCGTGCACGTTCGCATGACATTTATGTGTACACATTTATGCGTGCTTTAATGCGTGTGTTTGATACTAAGGCAGGTCAATAAGTCCGTGACTTTTTGAATTTCTAACCTCCTTACTGAAAAAGCAACACTACTCCTGTCAACAGGCATCTGTCAGTTGACTCCTATCAAAATTTGAACTTGCTGCGTCAGTTAGTTTGTGTTTTACAGCTATCTTTATCAGACTATCCAGTAACTTAAGGAAACAATGGAAAAAAGTGAATTTCGTGTGCTTATTAAGCATTATTTTTTGCGAAAAAAAACCATTACCGAGACCAAGGCTAAGCTTGATAAATACTATGGGGACTCTGCACCATCGATTTCAATGGTAAAAAAGTGGTTTACTGAATTTCGTTGTGGCCGTACAAGCACTGAAGATGCCGAACGTCCTGGACGCCCAGTTGAGGTCTCTACACCCGAAACAATCGAAAAAATTCACGATATGGTGTTGGCCGACCGAAGATTGAAAGTGCAAGAGATTGTGAAGGCCATAGGCATCTCGCATGGCTCAGTGGTTTCAATTTTGAATGATCACTTGGGCATGAGAAAGCTTTCCGCAAGATGGGTGCCGCGTTTGCTCACAGTCGACCACAAACGCAATCGTGTAACAACTTCACAGGAAGGTTTGGCGTTGTTTAATCACAATATAGAGGAGTTTTTTAACCGTGGACGAAACATGGATCCATCACAATACACCAGAGACCAAACAACAGTCAAAACAGTATGTTTCTAAGGGTGAATCGGCGCCAAAGAAGGCCAAGGTGGGTTTGTCAGCCAATAAAGTTATGGCGACTGTTTTTTGGGATGCACGTGGGATAATCCACATTGACTATCTTCAAAAGGGAAGAACAATTAATGGGGAATATTATGCCAACTTGTTGGACCGCTTCAATGAGGATTTGAAAAAAAAACCGACCTCATTTGGCCAAGAAAAAAGTTCTTTTTCACTAAGACAATGCAAGGGTGCACACATGTGCAGTTGCCATGGCAAAAATCCATGAATTGGGCTATGAATTGCTCCCACATCCACCCTATTCTCAAGATTTGGCTCCGAGTGACTACTTCTTGTTCCCAAACCTGAAAAAATGGCTCGGTGGAAAAAGATTTGACTCCAATGATGAAGTCATCTCGCAAACAAAGGCCTATTTTGAGGACCTCGACAAATCATATTTTTTGGAAGGGATAAAAAATTGGAGAAGCGTTGGACAAAGTGTATAGAGCTCAAGGGGGACTACGTTGAAAAAGAAAATGATTTATTTATCAAAAAATCTGTGTTTTATTCCAAAAGTCACGGACTTATTGACCCGCCCTCGTACCGAGTGCTTGCATTTGTGTTAGCGTGATATGTGTGTGTATGTGTGTGTATACTCTATTTAGATACAATTTGATCCAAACGTAAACAGAAAGATTAAGACATGGGTAACCAGGCTTTGCTCGGAGTTCTGATATATTTTTATTAAAGAATCACAAAAATATTTAAATGACCGAGATATGAACCCACCACATTTCAAATTTCCAAACGCAAAAATTATACATAGGTACGGATACCAAGCTGCCAATCAGACTGACGTAAGGGAGTCGAATTTATTGATGTATTGTTGCACGACGAAAGAAAAAAAACATTTATTGCTTAAAAATGCAGTTTCTAAGTAATAAGGATTAGCTAGATCGATTGTTCTCCGCCAAAACTACCTACATACTAAATTTTATAGTTGTAGCCGTTGCCGAGATTCCGATTATATATATTACAAGATTGTCTCGTTTAAAGTATAAGATTTATATTTTACGCAATATGTGTTCTATTGTACTTTTTGTTTTTCTTTACATTTCGATCTGAGCAGAATATAATAATGCGTATACATTTGCGTACTGCGTGCATGCCATGATGGAGATATAGCCCGTAAAAATGATGGCCGCTGGGGCCGAAAGGTTCGTGAGTGGAGTCCACGAACTGGACGCCGAAGCGTAGGACGGCCTCCCACCAGTTGAACATACGACCTGAGAAAATTCGCAGGGATTCAGTGGATACGGGCCGCGAGCGACCGGTCGCACTGGACATCTATGGGTGAGTTGTCACCAATCTGAAACGACGACCAGTATGATAAGTAAAGTTACCTGCAGAAAGTCTCGTACTCAGTAGTTAGGCGGTGCTGCATCTGCTTCAAGGCGGCCGTCTCTCCCCCCACCCAGCGGATCATGCGGATGTCCTCGTTCTCCAGGTACACACCCAGGACTTCGGGCTTCGGAGCCTGGAATGAAGATTTCACCGTTGACCACTAAATCACGCTGAAAGTCTCCGATGATTACAAATTTTAAATGAATATTGGGAACGATACGTCCACTGATCACGATATATAGTTGTCAATTGTCTCTGTCCCTGTCTTTGTTTAACTGTCTCATACAAACAAAGTAAATGAATAAGTACACGTTGTTTTCGATTTCTGTTTTCTATATTATGTTGCGTCGAAAGATGAAACCTTCAAGCAACATTTTCACCTCAACAACGCGATGTTTCAACTCATTAAAATAACTACAAGGTTCAACACAAATTGAGTCTTCATAAAATTTGTCAACCCAGAATACTATTAGTCGCGGAGAAGAAAAGCTCATACAAAAAAATTGCGATAAGATTAGCGCCTCTAGTGAGCTACCCCCTCAATGTTTCAACCGACTTCCAAAAAAGGAGGAGTATATTATATTTGATAAAATGATTATGTCGGGAAATTAAGATACGTAATTATAGACTAATTAATAGTTAAATTTGCCTTACAAATGTTATTTGACATTCCAACAATACTGGTAAAACACCTCCGTGGACACTTCTTAATTACTGCGGTATAGATATAATATTAGGTCTTTACCTATGAAATTGCCGTTTTGTATGAAAAAATTGAAACTATTTTATTTTCATGTATTTTTTATTTGTATTAATCGAAGTAATCACCCATGCAATCAATGCATCTTTGCCCACGCAGTGGCAGTTTATTGATGCCCTTCTTAAAGAAATCAGCTGGACGGGAGGCAACAAATTCTTCAAAGACGTTATCCAAATTCTGGAAAAAGTAGTAGTCTGTAGGCGCAAGCTCTGGTGAGTAGGGCGGATGACGGAGATCTTCCAACCCCAGTTCTTGCAACTTGGAGACCGTCTGCTGTGCAGTATGAGGTCGCGCGTTGTCGTGCAGGAGCAGCGGAGACGAGCGATTGACCAATGCTGATGGAGATGTGCCAGCTTCTCCATCATTGTGTTCAGTTCTTCACAGTACACATCTGCAGTAATGCTCACCCCGTTTGGTAAGAAGCTGTGATGAATCACACCGGCGCTAGACCACCAAACATTGACCATCACTTTTCTAGGGGTATGTTTTCGTTTAGGGCATTATTTAGGTGCTGAACCAGGATCCAAGCAACTTTTTACCTTGCCAATTTGACGCAAATGGACCAATATTGTTTTGACGCTAACGTCGAAAGCTGCTGCTAATTCAGCCGTAGATTGTGTATCATCAGCTTCCACAATCGCCTTTAATTCGTCATTGTCGACCAAAGTCTTCGGACGGACGCGAGGTTCATTTTTCAGGTCGAAATTTCCAGAACGGAAGCGAGCAAACCAATAACAGGTGGTGCGTTGGTTTTGGTTGGTTTAGTGTTAGCTCCGTAAACGTCGTTGATGTTGCGTGCCGCTTGTGCCGCGTTGCTGCCACGACGGTACTCATATTCCGTAATTACTCGGATTTTTAACGTATCCATGATGACAAAAAAGATTGAAATGCGGTGAAATTGTAACACTAATCAATAAACAAATGACTACTTTTGGAAAAAGAATTTCATGTTTTTAAAATAAAATTAATTTGAAATTAGAATTCTTAGCCAAACAAAATTATTTTGATTTGAAATGGCCAGTACTGCAGAACGGCAATTTCATAGGTAAGGGCCTATTATATATTCGTGAGCCTCTTACACATACGTCTAGCGTTTTCTATAGCGCGATGCAGAAGCGGCATAGTGTCATCTGTTGTGACTTAAAGGTAACTTTTATGTAACATTAACCCTGTAGACAGAGAGCGATATATTGAAATATCGCCATTCTTGTCGCACCGAATTGCCTTTTATTCCATGGTCATTCATACAAAGATGACTGCCCCTGATATCAACAAACTTTTAAACATTTTGTCATTGTTTAAAATTAGATGTAGCCCGCGATTTCGTGCGCGCTAAAGTTAATCTCGCGGAAACCGTACATGTTTCACATGTTGCCGCGGTAAAAAGTAGCCTATATCCTTTCCCGTGGTCTACTCTGTCTGTGCCAAATTTCATCAAAATCGATCCAGCAGTTTCGCAGCCTATTCAATGCAAGCAAACAAACAAACTTTTTCTCTTTATAACATTAGTATAGACTATAGATAGTTAAATATAGATAGTTAAATTTAAATATAATCCATGGAGCAAACATGCGTGTTTTGGCTCTACACATATTTTTAAATAATTGATACACTTTTATTTTCAGTTTTGTAATAGATTAAAGTTGTTACCTTCTCAAACACCTGGAACTCCTCGTAGAAGCTGGCCGGCAGGTCCACAAACTTGACGTCCTTGAGATCCACGTCCGGCACCGGGCGGGACGGTTCACCAATAATACCGACCGTATGCTGTAAGCAATAGAGCACATAGTTGAGTAACTTGTCGAACAAATCTGTAGCCGGACCAATCAATACGCATTATTTGGTTCGCCTCTTAGCGCGAAATAATAGGCTCTCTAAGTTGGCGGGGGGAAATTGATTTTTTATTAATTTTTTTGGCTATTTCAATTGTTCTTCAACTGTTCTTCAATGTTTGATCAAAAATTTTTTTTGTTCGCTTTTATTTTTTTATTTTTTTAATTTTCAAAAATTGAATCTCAAGTTAGCGCCAACTATAGATTTTTTCAATTTTTTTTATTTTTTTTTTAATACTTTGAAACTATCTCTCATGTGTTCGTTCAAAAGAAACATCTGTTCGGCCTTAATTACCTTTTAATTTAATTATAAACTTTTTTTATCCCACACCTAATTAATTCTTTCCGCGCATGCACAGTAAGCACAACACTCTGTTTTCGTAGTGGCCTGAGTATTATTATTAATTATCCCACACCTAATTAATTCTTTCCGCGCATGCGCAGTAAGCTCAACACTTACTCTGTTATCGTAGTGGCTTGAGTATTATTATTTAATTCTTTGTAGTTGGAATAGTCAGCTTGTTTGAGCACTTCTAAACCCTGTAATTCAATATGGAGTGATCTTGAAAAATTACTTCGTCCGCAGTGCATCATAATTTATAAATTAATATGGTACAATATTATTACTATAACTATTATTAATAATAGAAATAGTTTTAGTTAAATCAATTATAGTCAGCCTATATAAACTATTATTTATAATTAATTAAACAAATGTTTACCCTAAAGTTGGCCCCCTCACTAGAGATCTTCATTTTTGTCGCTCAAATTAATTAATTTTGATTAATTATCGTTTGTTCGGCCACTATTGATAATTGTTCGATCATAAAAACAATTAAATCCTTAATTATTAATTATTTTTAATTCAATAAACAGCCATCACACTACGACTGCCCTGCGCATGCGCCTACAGTATAATGGAGGGACGTAGCGACATATTGTGCATATCATGTGAAAAACTGTCAATATAAAAAAATGCTCCATTTTGAATATTATTACTCAATTTATATTTATTGAAATGGCAATATTGATTTCATTTTACAAATTTATCTATCATTTATTTGACTCAAGGAAACTTCAGAACACTAGCTATTTCAATTTATCCATTGAATACTACAACAAAGTTCTCGGATGATACTGAAATGTGTGATCTAGCTTTTTTGAATAAAAAAAATAAATAAATAAAAAATAATAATAAAAAAAGTTTATAATTAAATTAAAAGGTAATTAAGGCCGAACAGATGTTTTTTTGAACGAACACATAAGAGATAGTTTCAAAGTATTAAAAAAAAATAAAAAAATTGAAAAAATCTATAGTTGGCGCTAACTTGAGATTCAATTTTTGAAAATTAAAAAAAATAAAAAATAAAAGCGAACAAAAAAAATTTTTGATCAAACATTGAAGAATAGTTAAAGAACAATTGAAATAGCCAAAAAAATTAATAAAAAATCAATTTCCCCCGCCAACTTAAGAGAGCCGAAATAACAAGGTCTAAACCACGGTAAACAGAGAACAGTAGGACATCTAAGGCCACCTGTTGAGATATTTGCTCTTTGCGTTGACGCAAGGGCTGTCAGTCGTTTCAGTTTCTGTCAGTCAGTTTCTGCATATTGAGAACGCTTTATGGTTAGCAGATGAAGTTAAGTAAATTCTCATCCTTATGTATACACTACAATATTTTTTGCTTCTGTTCGAAGTTATGTTCAATATAAGTACGAAATTAATGCAGGCGAACGCGAGCGGTCGTACTTCAATGCGCGTGATCACGATACGTACGCGATCAGTCACGGTACAGCCCGCACTGAGAACGCCATATAATTCCCTTATAACGAGGTTTGTGCCTGCATCCGGATAGCCGCCCGGCGCGCACGCAAACATTCAAACCGATCGCGGCACGTTTGTATGAAGATGTTCTACTGTTCTTGTACTGTGCCTTAACTGAGCTTTCTGATCTGAGCTGAGTTATCGAATGAATTGTATGAAAATTAGTCAAAATCATGACATTACAACCACATACACAACCATACAAGTTTCATTCGATACAGTTAAGTATACGCCGTTGTCAAATGTTCCTGCTAGGCCACATGGTGTGAGTGACCATTAGTTAAGTCACGCAAGGGACGCATCGCGCCTCAAGTCGGTGGACAAAACGCAGCATAGGATCAAGGGTCGCGTCTCAGGCCGGATGTCACACCTACAGACACACCTATAGACCTCGCATGTCGCACGAGAGTTATGTCGTCGCGCGTCGCGTGTGGTTGTATGTACTCACCAGGAACATCTCGTACGTGAGCGGGGGGATGCCGCCGTTGGCCAGGATGACGGTGGCGGGATCCCACAGCGTGTGCGCGACGTGCTCGAACACGTGCGCGCCCAGCACGCGGCACGAGCCGCGCACGCGCTCGTCACGTGCCTTGGAGGTCGGCTCGCAGTCCTGCTCGAAGCACACGCGACAGATACCTGAACCCCAATTCCCGTAACTAACTTATACTTTAAGTTTTCTTTTATTGAATTATAAATGAATCGTCTTGATATCGTAAACTGATTTTTGTAATTTGGACCAATCAAAACGTATTTTGACGTTGGTTTGACGTTTATGAGAATACCATTTTGCAGTTTTAACACATCGGGACTTTTTAAAAATGAAATGAACCAGGAAACGAGCAGACGGATCGCCTGATGGTTAGCGATTACCGCCGCCCATGGACACTCGCAACACCAGAGGAATTGAACCCACTTGTAACTCCTCTAGTGTTGTGACTTGCATTCCTGGTCCTTAAAATCCCCAATCCCCTCTTGGACCGCCGGTAACCTAACTCACACGGCGAAACAAAACGCAAGCGTTGTTTCACGCCGGTTTTCTGTGAGGTTGTGGTATTTATGCGGTCGAACCGGCTCATTCGTGCCAAAGCGTGGGTCTCCCACAGTTAATGGCAGGGCTGGATCGTAACTGTATTTTTGCATTATTTAATTAGCAGAATCGACCTTCTGGATGAAGATTTTCATTTTAAATGATGCAAGTTTTAAAACGGCCTTGAAAATTTCACTTTTTATTTTATGGCAAAAAAACTATGTATTATTTTAAATAATGTTATAATTTATGTAATTTTCATAAAAGTTCTATAAATAAATGCGTATTTTTACTTTTAATTTAGTTTTTTCGTAGCGGCATAGAAAAAAGTTGTCTTGTTAGTAACAAAATTGGAATCGCGATGAAAAAGAAACTATTAAAATAAAAATTAATAAATTTCTGGGCACTGGCTTCTGAGTTAATATTTAATTAAATTAGGAATTAATACCTAGAAATAACATTTTTTATATTATTTAAAATTCAACATTTTTGTCAGTTTCGTAACATATTGTCCAAATGCAATGTTAACTTTTGGAATAACATTTCAATCGGGTAAAATATTTATAAAATTATATCATTAAGATGATTTTAGATTATTTTCCTTTATCTATGAATATAAATATTAATATTTACCTTAAATATTCAACATGTTTTTAAAGAAATAAAGTCAAAAATATTGAGGAACTGTTACTAACTAGACATGTGATGTGACGAAACAGAATTATTAGGAATAGTATTCACTACTCGACAAAATTCTTACTTTTTTGTGTGAATAGGTTTTAAATATAAATATATTACACAATACGAATGTATTAAAATAAAACGTAAAAGTATGATCTTTAAAGTATTTATTTGGTACAAATAGTATCTCTAAAAAAAAAAACAATCATAGGTTGTATCGTTTCAACTGTTTTAATTTAATATTATAAAGTAACAAAAACAAAATTCTGATAAACTAACAACTATTCTTTCCATTGGGAAACAAGTATAATAAAATCAAAACAAAATCAACTTTTAATTAGTATAATCTCTTAAAATTAAATCTCTCAATTAAGGTGGAATACGAAGCAAAACCTGTCAAAACTAAAAAAAAATGTGTTCAAGAAAACGAAGATGTTATTTACAATTTGATTTAAAATTTGGAAAAGGTGGTCCCCTAGATAAGGTACAATATTGAAGTACAATTTATCAGACTAGTTATATAGTTTCAGTTGGCAGTTACGCCAAAACTGGCCGTTTTTAGCAGAACACTGACTAAAACTAAACGGTTAATACTAATATGATAATTTGTGCTTCAAAAAACTATATTGAAATCTATCTAAGGGACCACTTTTTCCAAATTTTAAAATAATATAATCTCATTTTCCTGAAAACATTGTTTTTTCTTTGAGTGCAGCAATTTCGCGTCGTATACTGCCTTAAATTTTTAACTCTTAATTCTAGTTTTATTTTTAATATTTTCAACAAATTACTGCCCCCACTAGACATACATTTAAAGAAAAACGGAGATGTATTTAAAAATTCTGGCTGGTTAAAAACAAGTGTTTAAACAATTTTTTGACATGTAATTTGTAGTTTTACATAATATCCGTCTAGCTTTTCTCAACGCTAACAACATAAGTGGCGGTTTTTGGGATTAACGTCGAGAAAAGCTAGACGGATATTATATTATACAAAACAAAAAGATAGGTGTTAAAAAATAGTTTGAACACTTGTCCAAAGTTTTAACCGGTCGGAATTTTTAAATGCATATCCAATTTTCATATCATTATTTATTTCGGAAGTGGCAGCACTTTCGCGCAGAATATTAATATAATCCTATAAATGTTATTTGAATAAAAAATAATATTTTAACTCACTATCTGCATACCAGCCTCAAATTTTTTAAATTATCAGTTACATAAAAATAAATTATCATTCAGTTACTAACACTTAAAGTCCTCAGTCTTTCTTTATATAAGTCTTAATATTTTTGGCAATACAAGTAAAATGTTAATTATATTCTATGGACCGACGTAATACAAAAAATATTTATAATGCAGTAAGCTTACAGTTAAATACAACAGCCTTTCTTTATTCAAATCTTAATATTTAAGGTAATACAAGTAAAATATTAAAGCTGACATTGTATTCTATGGACCGACGTAATTATTTAAACAATTATCGCAAATTAAATCTATTGCGATCTGGCTTCCTGAGCATTTCGGGCAATACCATAATTTACAAATTATACATTTCGCTATCTGATTTGATTGGCTGTCACAGGCAGAACATTTCAAACCCCGTTCAGAGTGCTTAGGCTTATTGTTTCTTAGAAATTTGGCTTGTCTAGTTAGGTTATCTCTTCTTTCTTCTAGTTTTCTTTTTAACGGAATCTTAATTTCATTTTCTTCATCCAATTCTTCACCAGTAATGCTCTTCCCTTTTTCAATATTCTCTTTTTCGTTTTCTAGATTAGTGTTAGACAAAATTGGGTCGTCCAAATAAAAAGTCTCAAGACATACCACAGATTGTTGTGACACGGTACTTTGAACAGATTGAGTCAAATCTATAAATTCAATAATTGGACTGGGAGTTTTCAAATTTTCAGGTGTTGGACTGGGAGTCTTTAGATTTTCAGTTGGAAAAGTTATAGAGTTCGTATCGTCATTTTCTGATAAAGCTAGCTGTTTGGGAGTACCACAATCTACGACGCCCTCCATATTCATACAGGAAATTGAAGTTTGCTTCTGTTGGTGTATCACTTCCTCGACATTGTTTGGATAAATAGTTTTTTCAAAAGGTAAGTTCTTCGTTGAATAAGATTCTGGTTTTGATGCTCTATAATTTTTTGATTCTTTGGGTCTATAACGGCGAATGGAATGAAGATTAGTAGGTTGATGAACACGTGTATTATTTATTAATGAATGAAATCGCGGTGAAAAACATAAACACTGCCCTTTTAGAGCACCACAATAACAACTTAAGTCTCTATATTTTATTTCATTTGACCAATTACCCTTTAATGTGATTATTTGATGAACATTTAAAGTGCCGGGCAATGGTTTCAAATTTTGTAGTTTTTCTGTATAGTCTTCGATATAACTGTCGTCTACAAGAAAAAACTTTGTAGTCTTAAAACATTGGGTAAGAAGGTGATATATTTGAGATGCATTTGTCGCATCAACGCCATAAGCAACGTGTTTATCAATAGTACGTTTCACCGATCCTCCAATGCCATCTGCAATACTCTTCCCATGTCCGCTTTCAGAAAACGACCATGTGCAGTATTCGAATCCTTTTTCTTTTGGTAAAGTATTGAGTAAATGAAAGTTTCCCTTTTGTCGGTATTGTGATGTGGGCCCATCAGAGTAAAAGTGCAGAATTTTGACATTATGATTATTTGATTTTATTTCATTCAAAATGGGATTTAAATGTGTCCATATATTTTCAGGCCTATGGCTGGTGTTATCGGAGATTGTGCAAAATGATTGCATATAATCTTTATAAAAAATGGCTCCAGTATGTAAACACACTTGATTCTGAGACGCTCCAAAGTGAAGAGCTTGCACCTCTTCTCTCATTTTACATTGGTAATTTTCACTAAAGTCACATATGACTACAGCTTCATTTTCTTGTAAATCGTTAACGATAGTTTGATACTGATGGTGTTGGTGCTTCATGACAAACACATGCTTTTTAAATTTTATAACCGCAAGATCGAATTCACGCTTCAGTTCTTCAATCGATGTTCTTTTTAAAGCTTTAACTGTCTTTTTCGTCTTAATTGTCTTTGTTTCAGTTCCTTCTTTTTTTACATATTCATGATCAACACATTCCCACTGCCACCAGGTTGCATTTTGTTTATCATCATGACAACTTTCGTTATATTGTACTTTGTAATTTTTACATTGACTACATAGATTGGCCGCGCAAGAGTAAGATTGTCTGTCACAAGTAATGTTATTAATTATTTCATCCATAGATTTTTCTTTTAATGGTCCATATAATTGCAAGGCTTTATACTTTAGATGAATATTAGCGTGTTTGATGCATAAACATGTATCCCTGGAACTAAGTTTTGGATAGATGACGTAAAATGGCTTATACTTGCGTTGTAATTCCATATTTCCCTCCCAATTCTTTATATTTTTTGTATAAATTTTGTAACGTGTCGACTGTATACCTTATTTGACGTTTTTCTTTACCGCGAACCCTGCACTCCTTTTTACCTGCTGTTGGCCTGCTAACGTCTTCTCTTAACCAAAACGTTTCAATTTCTACTGAACACCTGAACCTTACTTTTTTCTGTTTTGCTCGCGTCGTTCTTTGAAGTCCCAATAGTCTTGCGACATAGGTTTTACTTCCGGTTTTGCAGTTAGTAATTATGCGTTTCAAGATTTCCTTTTCAATTCTCTTCTCACAATTTTCATATGTCTTCTTCATCGTAAATTCCAAAAATTCTTCTCTGGCTTTATATTTATTTATTATATTTTGTTGTTTTTCTATCTTTTCGTTACATTTCTGCTGCATTCTATAGCAACGTTTTCGTTGTGTATTGATTTGTCTCTTCAACAGTACAATCTTATCCTGCTTTTCTTGAAGTTGTTTACTAAGATTTCTAAATATCCGCCTTCGTTTAAGAGCTAACGTAATTTTAGTCACTTCTTTGTTTGGTGTTTCATTAATTGGGGCTGTTTTCTTTGATGTATTAGCTCTCTGTTTTATTTTTTCTTGTTTCCATTTATTTCTATGACTAATCTTTTCCTCTTCGCTCATTTCAGATACTTTTTTTCTTTTGGCTTTCATTCGCGCTAGTTGCTTTCTTCTCACTTCTTCGGCCTTGTCAGGGTTTTCTTTTAATTTATTTCTATACCTTTTGGCCCTTTCAGCGGCTGATAACGCCATTGTTATCTAAATGACAAAATTAGTTTTTATATTAAAAATGATAAAATTAATTTTTATTACCAAATTTTAATTAAGATTTTGTAAATCATAAAAAATATGGTTAAATGAACTCTGCAAGAAATCGAAAAAGATAGCGAAATTTTAAGAAAGAACAATCATGACAAATTAATCGCTGAGTACAGAACAGACACGTCTTCTTAGAAAAATATATTTAACTAAAGAGCTAACGAAATGTAAACATAGCATAGCCTAAAACAATAACTACCGTTAGTCATAGACTTTATTCAAATAAAAAACTCAAACCGTCTTTGATATGATAAATTGAAGTATCATGTAATTAAACGTTAAAATGATGTATAACAAAAACATGTTTCTAATTTATTAAGTACAATAGAAACACTCATCTAGTGGATAATGATCATATACAGCAAACAAATTGCATAAATGACACCAGAAAAATGGACTATCTAACAACAATCTTATATCTCCTCCAGTCATGGGCATTACAAAATGCAATAGATTGTTTTGTAAAATATTCATATAACCGCAGCCATGGCAGCGGTCTGATACTATGAAATGAGTTGATTGCCAGGGCCAGTTGAGATTGTCATGCAGACAATCATAAAAATCGTTTTTCGTCAAAAATTTATCTATGTCAAAATATACCACCATTTTGAAAAATGATTTCACCATTACCTGTAATTTAATATAGAATTAAAAATATGAACACCAGTTTTCGGAATGCATTTACCCGTTATATAAGTTAACTTAAAAAAATAACTTTTTACTTCATAAAAAATAAGTTAAATCAGTTCCTTTGTTGCTTAAATATTGCTCCATGCGTGTTAAGAAAAAAACCTGTAAGTACCATATTGTGTAAAAACCTGGTCCAAACAGTTTTCTATCTAAACGGTCACAGGGTATAAATAAATTCCTTTGCATATGTACCAAGCTTTAGAAGTCTGTTTCGTAACATTGTTGGTCCATCCTATAGAAACGGTTGCTAACAGGACGTGACGAATGTTCTTTCATATACAATAAAATTAAAATACTAAATAAATATGACTCAATCTTTCTAAATGTTTCTTGGTATGTTTTATACAGGGTTTTATTTATTCAGAGATCAAGGAGAAAATACCTACAAACTTTACTTTTACAGCAAAAATCGTTACTAACCTCAATAGATATTTTCTATCCACACTTTTCGCGAAGACAGCGTGACTCACAATCCGAATCTCTTTTGCGAGTAACTTCAAGATGGCGTTTCAAACTCTGACATATGAACTTAGGGTTGCCATTAAAAACAGATATCTGGCAAAATTGGATATTTTAACGGGAAAACTTGCGTGACTATCCAGACATGTCCGTGAGTAGCGAATTCGTGAGACAAGTTTTTTATTAGTTTATTTAATAAACCTATTCAATTATCGAAATTAAATACTCACTAAATGCAAACACAATTATCTAGCAATAAAAGTAAATCATCGCAATGTGAGCCGCCATATATTTTTTTTATAAACATCCGTGTGCAATTTGGCGGACTATCATTGGGTCAGTATAAATTGCCACATTTTCGAATCATTTTTAGTAAAAATAAATTTGTAGATATCTTTTTCTAAAGCAACAATATAAAATCCATGCAGGTTTATAAATAAACTATCCATATAATAAGCTCCGTATTATTAAATATGATTCTTACTATTTTTTTCTTCAGTTTGTTTCCATGCGACAAGCCAAAAAGAGCCTGCACCATTTAAAGTGAAAATGCCCGGATACGGTCATGATCATCATTATAGTCAAATTATTATTTATGAAAGTAGACCTTTGCTTAAAAGCAAATCGATGTCTCCACTATAGGGATAAGAGGATCAAGGTACAGCTAGCACGCTAGACTACAGCGAGTAGACAGAGGTCATTTTCACTTATAGTATTCAATCCGTGCTGAAGCACAATTGCATTTAGATGTTGTGGATCTCAATTTTTTTCAGTCACAGTATATTTTTAAGCAACGAAAAAAGCAAGCATAATGCTTGCTTTTTTCGTATATTACTGTATAATGGCAAATTTTTATCAGTTTTTGCTTGCGAACGTAGTGGCGTTAGTTTCTATGAGATATTCAATGGCCTTCCGCCTTATATATCTCACCGTAAAATTGTAAATACCGTTAGATTGTAATATAACTAGCGAGATTATAAAATATCGACAGATTACCAAATAAACATTTTGCTTACCATTTTACGCATTATTTTGTTTTATTATAATATTACGAACTGAAACTCGACAAATTCTAAAGCGGAATGCAACTCACGCGCTGATAATAATTATAATCCTCGCACCGCCATATTTGTTTGTTTTTTCTTTTCTTAACGAATGTAAACAAACAGTGTTTTGGTGATTTTAAATTGATTTCGTGTTTAAAATAACTCACAGAATTAGGTATACATAATTGTCGTGGAAGTAAATTAAATCTGTGACTAGCCAAAGAGTGCAGTTTGAATAATAAATTAGTTAGTGTTAGTGACCGAACATAGCCTAAATTTTAATATATTTCCCGTGTTCTAATATTTTTATGTTGTAGCGGGCTGCGACCTCTTGATATGTAAGTCTTTCTTACGCTTGAGTGAGGATGATAATAATACAGCAACAATTCTTATATTCTCCTTTATTGGTGCTTATCACAGATACGTATTACAAATAATAAACACGTCAACAGTCTCAACACTGAGAATAGCCTTTGATGAATGACATTGACACTTGCTTTTGTCATTATGTAACATGTGTGATATGTGATTTTGATGATAAAATAGTAACAACATTCGATAACAAATGAAAAAGCAAACAAATATGGCGGCGCGGGCAGTGCCAGTTTTAGCATTACCAGCGCCCGGGGTGGGATGATTTCATACTGCAAAGATTAAAGTGACGAAAGTGGATAATTTTAATAGTTATTAGTATTCAGTGTTTTTTGTATTGTAGTTTAAGTACTCAATTTAGAGAAGTTACGAGTATGTAAAGTGGTGCCATTTTAATAGGTAACATTTGACGTCTGTCAGTTTTATCTTCATAGTGAGGTGACCTGCTTAAAAACATCGATCAAAGTGAATGAATCGATACGGACTTGAAACATAATACACAAGTACATAATTTAACAAAAAATTGCATTTATTCAGTTGAACTATCAGAACTGTTATTAGTATTGTCATCTTCATCACTGCTGTCAGCACTCAGAGATATTATTAATCCATTTTCAATAATATTGTCTATTCTCACATCTCGTTCAAAATCTTGTACAATTATTTCCTTTGTTTTCTTTACGACTTTTCTCCTGTCTTCTGTAGTGACTTCTGCACACGCAGTTTGTAGCAGAGTCATCATTTTAGCAGTACTGAAGGGTGGTTCAGTATTGTTCCGCGCTGCATGACCCTTTATTTGTGCCCAAATAAGCTCGATGGCGTTATACTGGCTAGTTCATCGATTGGAGCTTGGACGGCTTAGTTACTTTTACCAGATTAACAACTCAACTTTTAATAAAGTTGGACTTGCATCACACCATTTTTTACCAGCCACGAAACAATTTATTGCTTTTTATTTGCTTGAGTTGGTGGTTTATCAACTTCGATTTCGAACTTCGAACGAACGAACAACTATCAAGCATTCGATTCTACTTATCAGCTTTCGATTTTTAGAGTCAACATCCGTAGTGTTTAAAAAGAAAAAGGATTAACTGACGCAACATTGTAACGACGTTCAGTTCTTTAGATCAGAAATTGTTTATTATGTTTATATATATATATATATATATATATATATATATATATATATATATATATATATATTATTACAATAAATATGTAATCGTAATAATTGAAAAAAGTTAAGCAATTGTGCAGTTCTAACAAAACGAAAAAATATATTTTTTCATGCCCGCCGTTACAAGGTTACGTTGTTGAATTTTGATGAATTGTCAAGTGTTACCTATTAAAATTATTCCACTTTAGGTCTCACTCAGTGCGCGAGGGATAGAAAAGTACGCCTACGGCGCCCTTTTTTATCCGGCGCCCCGGGGGGTCGACCATCTTCGCCCCCCCTAACGCCGCTACTGGGCGCGGGGCATATGACGTTCAACCGATCAGCGCGCGAGTTGCAATTTAACTAGTTTCAGTTCGTTATATTATAACGTGTGACTCTAGGGGTCTATTCACTAGGTCATGGATGCTCTTAAAATAAAGCAGGACATCTTCTAGAAGATGAATCATGAAATATTTACTTACCTATAATTATTATCCTATATATTTTTATTTATACTAGTATTGTTGCTACACACAGTAGGTACAACACAAAACCACTTTTTTTGTTTGATATTATTTGTATTTAATATTCTAATGTTATAAAGTTTAATTGGACACAAATTTTATTTAGTTATAATAACGTCAAGACAACTAACAACACAATATCACAATTTTCAATCTTACATGACATAATTTGAACTCAAACACGAAATTTGAAAATTTATGTACTTACGCGATACGATAATTGTGCACACGTCGTATGCTTGTAGTAGTGCAATATAACGAAAAATAATGCGTAAAATTGTAAGCAGAAGGTTCATTTGACAATCTGTCGACATTTTCTAAACTCGCTAGTTATATTACAATCTAACGGTATTTATAATTTTATAGTGACATATTTATTTTTTATTTTTATTGCATTAGGTGAGACGTAAGCACTTCGGCCTTCTTATTCGGTGGGTATTGGCTGAAGTCATTATTTCACACAACAGGAGCAGCTTGGAGTAATATTAAGAACAGAATCTGCCGTATAATGAAGATTGCATTGTATATTTCACCGAGTGAGACAATGCTGGTACTATCAGGTATTATTTTATATATTTTACTTTTGGCATTATAAAATTATATTAAATTTATATTTTAGGATTTGCTCCCCCATACATGGAAAGTGGGGATGAATTTTTTTTTCATTCTACCCCATCATGTGAGGATGTGGGGTATCGCGGATATGTATTTTAAAATGTTGGTGAAGTTTCGTACATCTTTTTTTAATTAAGTGAACCACTTTCGAGAAATCAGCTTTATTAAGAATGTAACATAATCAGCTTCAAAAATATATTTACCAAAATGCTCCCACAGCCTTTTGATTATCGCCTCCGGTTTGCCCTTAATCATGAACAGTCTGCCACCGTGCTTGCGGAACTGGTTGTCCAGGTCGTCGAGGGCCTCCAGCATGTAGCGCATGCGGTTGTAACCAGCTACGGTTGACCCTGGAACCGTTTGAAATTAACTCTATAATAATTATATACCATTTATGAAACAATAGGAATCAGTCGAGGAACCCCCAGTTTATTTTAAACAAAAAAAAAACAATTTACCAATAAATCTGTAAAAAAATATTAACATTTCACACCCTGTACCCCAACCTAACCTAACTAATATAAAAACTAATAGAGCCTAAATGCAAAATCTTATAGCTCCCCACGCAGTAAGGGACTGTAGCCTGTAGGCCACGGATTTACCCCTGCATACAGCTGGGACGACTGTATGATCCAGAATCCGGCGGGGCGGGGAAAATTCAGAGCACTGAAGATATCAGCCAAATTTAAAAGGGGAATTATTTAGAAAATAAGTTTTATTTCATACTTTTTTGTGCTTTTTTATTTTGGAAGTCGGTTTAATTTTTGTTTAAAAATAATAATATTTTTTCCCTTTTTAGTGATATTTGTTAAATTATTATTATTAACACATTTTAAGAACGTTCAAAATAAACGATCGAATATATAATTGAATACGCGCCAAGCTTCCATTAGGTATTGTATACATAAGATAATGATGATGATTTCTGTAAGTTACAGAATGGCCTTAAATAATGTCGAAATTTTCAAACGCGTATTTTTAAAGACTGAGGAGTTCTGCTCAGTGCTTTTGGATCCAGGGTATACCTTGGTGCAGAATTTTACTTTTTGGTAGCATATGCTTGGGTTACTTCTGAAAAAGTCAAAATCACTATATATGTCCATATAAATTTCGAGGAGTTCCCTCGATTCCTCATGGATGCTATCATCAGGTCACCGTCTTGGTGACAACGAGACCAATTTCGGATTATACCCAAAACATAAAAAAAATAATTTTTAAAATAGGTCCATAATTGGCAGAGTATTGTTCAAAGATCCTTGTCGGTGTAAAATACTATGAGAAGTACCTATTATATCATTATGTCATGATTTATGGTGTGATTATGGTGGTGATGATGATGATTACTTTAATTGATATAGTGGCTTATGCTTGCAGTTCTTTAAGCAACGCCGAAATCCCCAAACATGTATCTATAAGGAGTCAGGAATTCTGTTCAGTACTTTTGGATCCAGGGTAGACCTTGATGCAAAATATTACTTTTTGGTAGCATTTCATGCTTGGGTTACTTCAGAAAAAGTCGAAATCCTTTTTGTGTCCATATAAATGTTGAGGAGTTCTCTAGGAGATCCCATCATCAGGTCACTACTTTTGTGAAAACGGGATCAACTTTTTACATCAAAAAAAGAATTTTGAAAATCGGTCAACAGACGGCGGAGTTATCGTTGAACATACAAAAAAACAGAAGAAAATATAATGCCGAACGTATAACCACCTCATTTTTTTGGAAGTCGGTTAATAACTCTGCCCTATTACAATAGAGTTGAAAAGTGTCGAGTGTCGTTCTGTCATATATGACATTGACATTTGACTCGACACTTGTGTGTTCGATTTTCAGCTCTATTGTATTAGCGCAGACCTATTATCAGTGTTCTGAATTTTCCCCGGCCTTACGGATTCCGGATAATACAGTCCCAGCATGTTTCTGTTTTTAATACGACATTGTATAGGCAACAATGGCATGGCAACAATGGTTCACGCTGTTCACTACCACTGTTAAGGTATATTGTAGAACAAGCCCAGTGTCAAGTATCCATATTTGACATTTTTTAAAATCATCATCTACAGATTGCTGATCTCTGTGTTCTCCACAAAATTGTCAACAGTACACTGGACTCAACAAATTTACTATGTCTCGTCAACTTATATGTACCCCGATGTGTTCCCAGGCACCCCACAAAAACATTTATACACAGTTCTGCTAAAACGAACCTGGGAAAATACTCTACTATGAACCGACTCTTAGACTCTTACAACAAACTAGCCCATCACGACATCGACATCTTCCACGACTCTCTTGTCAATTTCAAGAAAACGTTGTACGATATTGTTTAGACTAAAAAATGTAAAATACCAATAAAATTTGTAAATTGATAATTATTGTGATTTTGACATACCAGTTTATTATTTTTATTATTATTCCTAATGTATTTTGTTTTTAACTATGACATCTCGCTTGTAATTATTCTGACAAAAATTTTATGGTATTATTATTATTGCTAATGTATTTTGTTTTTTACCTATGACATCTCGTTGCTTGTAATAACTATTCTAACAAAATTTGATTGTATTATTATTATTGCTAATGTATAAATTTGTTTTTACCTATGACATCTCGTTACTAAACTTGTAGTTATTCTGACAAAAATTTAATTGTATTATTTTTTTCTTTCTTAATTATAATGAAAAAAAATTAAATATTAGTTCTTCTAATTAATTGCAAGTTCGTTTATATTAATTATTTTAAATATAGTAAGTTAAGCATTTCTTATGACACATCTTAACTAAACTTATTTTTAATGTAAGGAGCAAATACCTTTAAAACAGTTGCATACGCCTGTAATTAACTATTGTGTTAGTATAAAACAAAAATGTATTAGTTTTAAGTTTTGAATGTTGTCACAATATGTTGTTGGTGTATCTTTTGAATAAAAAAAAAAAAAAAAAAAAAAAAGATGGTACCGTGGTAAGCGTTACAATTAACCGGTTAATAATTAATTGTCAGTCTCGCCAACACGTAGACCGGAAACAGCCACAGAGCTAACATAATAATGCAACAGAAATGGTATACGATCCGGGAGCGCGACCCACCTATATGGCTAGAACACCTAATATTCGATTTTCAAGGCTCAGTACTATTTCATCGCTATGGCACGGTAGTAAGGGTCATTTTATCTTGCTAGGAAGTGAATTGTGTGTGTACATTACTTTCAAGGAGTAGGTATGGATTGATGCGGCGTCACCGGTATTGCTTCTAAATTGACACAAAGCCATTTCTATTTTATTATTATTAGTTCTGTGGGAACAGCGGGCCGCTTCCACCTTCAATCGCACGCAACAACTACGGGTCGTTTCGACCCATGAGTGCAACACGCACAATCAGTCTAGCCGACAAACACAAAGATCGGGAACAGCGGACCACTTCTATCATCAATCGCACGCAGCAGCTACGGGTCGTTTTGACCCATGACACAGCGCTCACTGGATAACTCACCATCAGTCTCGCCATCGAACACGAAGATCGGGAACAGCGGCCCACTTTTATCTTCTACCGCACGCAGTAGCGAAGGGTTGTCATGCAGGCGTAGACCGTTGCGGAACCAGAGAATGCTGCCGCCGCCCATGTTGACACTGTAAAAGAGATGGGGATATAGTTAGAAAGAGATAGAAGATTTAGAAGAAATCATGAAAAAATTACAAGCACGAGGCAAACATCGGGCGGACCAGGCGCGGATACCAGCGTGTCTGAGAATCTTCGAACTTTGTCTACTTTAACCCATCTTTATATTATAGAGGAGATGAGACTGAGGGCCTGTTTTACAATCTGCTATTAAGTATCGGATAGCTTATTCGGAAGTTTTGTCGATGCTTACTTTATATCGAGCGACAGAGAAAAAACATGCAAATAAGCTATCTGACATAAGCTTATTTGCATGTTCTAGTTCTGTTATTTGATAGTACCTGATATAATTTACCTAAGGGTCCGCTCATACCGAGACGCGGCGCGGCGCTGCATTTTAAGATATCTATTAAAAGTGGAACTTTATTCACTTATCACTACACAAGAAGATACACGTTTCATTGCAAGAGTTCGAATGTCAAGACAATTAGTCAAAGTCGAAGGCGCCGCTCTTGCAATAAAATGTGTAAGTAAAGTATCTTTTTGTGTAGTGAATAAAGTTAAATTTTGAATCACTTTTTTAAAGATGCAGCGCCGCGCCGAGTCGCGTATTGTCGCGGTGTGAATTGACCCTTAGGTCATGTTGCACAATCTACTGACAACAGGCCCTTAGTAATTTTCAACTTTACCAACAGTACACGTGTAATGCAAACCTAGGTAAAACCGTTCATAAGTTAACTAACACGTATTCCTAACCTAAGGCTGGGACTATATGATCCGGAATTCGGAAGTCCGGGGAAAATTCTGAGCATTGAAAATAGAACTCTGCTTTTTTGATTTATTAATACAATAAGAGTTAAAAATCGAACACATGAGTGTCGAGTCAAATATCAATGTCATATATGACAACTCGACACTCGAAACTTCCATTTTCAACTCTATTGTATTAGCGCAGAATTCTATTTTCAGTGCTCTGAATTTTTACCGGCGTTCCGGTTCCGGAGCATATTATAGTCCCAGCCTAACATAGCAGATTGTTCAATCAGCAAACAAACGCCCTTAATTCCAAACTTACTGAAGTCTTAAATAGTTTTTTACATTCCCATTGTCACCTTTTTAATTAGAAAAAGTTCCACAAGTAGAAACCTAACAAGCGACAGAAATTATATTTTATAAAAATTCGTGTACTAAGAACCTTCGTTATATAATAAGTACTAGATTTAAAGGAGGCTTATTTATAAGTATTGTGGGCGACCCTTTAAAATAACTGCGAAGTTCTAGAATAATGGTCGTTGTAAATGAAAGAGAAAAAACTTGTGTATTGTAATTTGTAGTGTCAGAGCTGTTGCCTGCGATTTTGTACGCAAACGAAAACTGTTATAGCGAGATGCAATATAACCTGAAATCTGTCTTTCTCAAAAAATTAACTTTCCAGTACAGAACGAACTTTTCACGTCAGATCAGTTTAAATAAGCGGCGACCAAACAGACAAACCCTTTCGCCTTCGGTACGTACCTTAAAGCCACACAAATAAATCGATCGATTATAAGCACTATGTACATGGACGTAAGTACGTACTTATACTATCAGGGGATCTAAAGTCAACCTGCTTGTGATTTATGGGAATTAGATTCCCTGATCAAATTCAAAAATTCTTTATTTTCTTTACATTTTTCTTTAGTGTTAGTGTAGTGCGGGGATCGCCTTTAAGTTAAATACTTGTATTAGGAGAATCCCGCTCCTTCCTTCCGACAATAATTACTACTCTTATTAATAGGTACATAATATTTTGATACTAAATTAGTACAAGGCAGTAGGTACTATATATTGTGCCCAGATACTACATCATCCGGAATCTCTCCGGTCGGAAAAAAACAGCGCTGATGCAATAGAGTTGAAAATCGAACACACGAGTGTCAAGTTGCCAAATGTGACATTGATATTTCTGTCGACGCTCATGTGTTCGATTTTATGGTATTTTGTACTAGCGCAGAGTTCTATTTTCAGAGCCCTGAGTTTTCCCCGGCCTTACGGATTCCGGATCATATAGTCCCAGCCTAAGCCTTGTAAATAAATGACGTCACTGTATCACGTTTTTTATAATGTGACGGTTCTCCAATTAAATACTCGGAGCTACCTACAATAATTCATGTTTACAAAAAACAATATTGCAAAACATCGGAAAAGTTGTTAGCCCCATAATAATTAGTATGTAGTAGGCAAAATTTTTCATTACCAGGATAAGTAGGCGATGGTAATAACCAGAGAAATTAAATTTATCCTACCAATTCCTACTTACTATTTTAAATGTGAAAGGTTGTGAGGATGTTTGTTGATCTTTTACGCAAAAACTACTAAACGGATTTCGATGAAATTTTGTATGTTAGTAGTTTAAGCTCTGGATTAAAACATAGGATACGTTTTATCCCGAAAAAGTACAGTGTTCCCGTGGTATACTGTATTTACGCGGGCGGAGCCGCGGGCAACAGCTAGTATTATAAACATGAAAGCTTGTGAGGATGGATGGATGTTTGTTACTCTTTCAAGCAAATACTACTGGTTTTGATTGGTAGTAGTTTGAGCTCTGTATTAACACATAGGCTAGACACTTTTTGTCCCGAAAAAGTACAGTGTTCCCGTGGGATAGTGGGGTCGGAGCCGCGGGCAATAGCTAGTAGGACATAATAGGTCTTTACCTATGAAATTGCCGTTCTGCAGTACTGGCCATTTCAAATCAAAATTTTATTTTAAAAACATGGAATTATTTTTCCAAAAGTAGTCATTTGTTTATTGATTAGTGTTACATTTTCACCGCATTTCAATCTTTTTCGTCATCATGGGTACGTTAAAAATTCGAGTAATTATGGAATATGAGTACCGTCGCGTCGCACACTGGTCCGAAAGTGAAATAAATGGGACATTAAGAATTTTCGGATCGAAGGTCAACGGATCAGGCTTATTTTTTTTTTTTGTAGACAGCTGATGCAATTACAAGTCACTGTTATAGATGTCGTTTTTTTTCAAATATGCCGTATCTACAGAGATAAAAAATATATTTTTTTTTGTGTATGGACGAAATCATAATATTGTCATTTTATTCCAAGATTCAAACGTATTCAAAATAAATCATAGCACAGCTTATAGAGGGACTCTTGTCGTACATTTGTGTCATAGACACTTAACTGCGATTTTTGCGCCTTTAGGAGCTACAGGTACTTTAATTTTTATTGTTTTGTATAATTTATTTTTGAGTATTTCATATGGATTTTAATAAATATTGTTAAGGATAGACAAATACTAATGTTTTCTTTATTGACAAGTAACTCTTATTAATGTCTTATTCATAAAAAAGCCTATATGTATATCCTTATGGCTCATCTAGTTTGCAAACATTGTTTGGTAATGACTCATTGTCTAATTACTCCATTACTTGGAATTTGGGATCTGTTTTGTCACTTAGCGCTAGCGAATGCTTCGAAAACGCTAAATCACAAATAAGTCATAATAAGGCGTTTTATCACGTGACATTAAACACCAATCAGAGAAGCGTGACGTCACACCTCGCGAAACACTTGTAAGTTGTAGCTGTGATTTTCGGAAATCAAAATTATCGAGAGTTGGCAGTACTCTTAAATATATGACAGCAAAAGATTTATCCAAGGGCAGCCCTCTTTTACAACCAAATTCATCGGTTTTGCTGAAGTTTTTAGAAATAAACACAGAAATAAATTGTGGAAGCAGTTGATAAAGTAAGAGCATCTTGCCTCCTTGCCATTTCTAACCACTTTCTTCGTATTTGTTTATTATTAGGTACATATATGAATAATTTGTTTGGCGTTTTTATCGTTGTTCTTTTACATTGAGGCACTACACAATAATTATAATACGAGGAATTCATTATTTAATAAAAAACACAATTGACTGTCATAAACAAACACGGCTGTTTCGCGAGGTGTGACGTCATTCAAGACGCCATGACAGTCTTGGCCTTTTTCGCGGTCGATTTCAAGTTAATTTCTAAAAACTCCAAAATACTAATGTAAAAGACCTATTTTTCTTAAAATAATATATTTTTGGGGTTATAATATTTTACTTGAAGTAATATGAGGCTTGCGTGATCGGTTTTCATTCATTACGCGTCTTGTGCTCGTAAAAACAACAACTTTTCATAAACTATCACCATATATTTTAATTTTTTTTATTGCCAATACAAATAATTATTTTTGTATTTTTTTTACCAAGATGGCTACGTTTGTAACTATTTGGATATTTTTAAATTTTTAAAAAATAGTAGGTGCCTTAAAAATAGTGATTTATTGTTTCAAACCATTATTAAATATATTCTAAGTGAAATTCCAAATGAAGAGCTCAGTATTATCAAAAAGATTTGCCAAAATTACACGTCAAACTCTAGCCCTTGTCACTGCATTAAGTTTATCAAAATGGCAGTATCACTTTGAGGTCTACTTTAAATACAAATGGCATAGCGGCTTTTCCATCTTACCATAAGTTACTGTTAAAGAAGAAAGAATGTTATCCAGCTAAGGAAGATATTACCATGTCAGAATCAGGAGCGGAAATTAAATTACAAGCAGTTTTAGATTTAACAGCTTTTGTGAAAGTGACCGGTTCGAATATTAATAGTGGTGTTTTGAAGCTATAGTGAGTAAATGGGGCTGTGATGGAGCTTCGTCACAAAGTTGTTATAAACAAAAACCAACTGGTGATATTTTTTCAGAATCTTCATTTATGGTTAGTTTTGTACCACTTCGCCTTATGAGTGACGATGTAATAGTATGGGAATAACCGCGCCCTTCGTCAACAAGCTTTTGTAGACCAATCATGTTTGAATTCAAACAAGAAACAAAAGAATATATTCAGCAAGTAGAAGCAACAATAGAAGAAGAAATTCAGAACCTTATACCGACGAAACTATTAAATGGCGAATTTGAAGTTTTTCATGAGTTGCATATGACGATGATCGATGGCAAAGTATGCACAGCACTTTCTGAGACAGATTCTGCAGCCAATTGTAGCATATGCTTAACAACTCTGAAAGACATGAACAACTTGAACCACGTTTTTAACAAACCAGTGAACGATGATATGTACAAATATGGTTTATCTTCCCTTCACATGTGGATCGCAGTTAAGTGTCTATGACACAAATGTACGACAAGAGTCCCTCTATAAGCTGTGCTATGATTTATTTTGAATACGTTTTAATCTTGGAATAAAATGACAAAATTATGATTTCGTCGATACAAAAAAAAAAAAATATATTTTTTATCTCTGTACATACGGCATATTTGAAAAAAACGACATCTATAAAAGTGACTTGTAATTGCATCAACTGTCTACAAAAAAAAAATCAGCCTGATCCGTTGACCTTCGATCCGAAAATTCTTAATGTCCCATTTATTTCACTTTCGGACCAGTGTGCGTCGTGGCAGCAACGCAGCACAAGCGGCACGCAACACTACAAACCAACGCACCACCTGTTATTGGTTTGCTATCTTCCATTCTGGAAATTTCGACCTGAAAAATGAACCTCGCGGTCGTCCTAAGACTTTGGTCGACAATGACGAATTGAAGGCGATTGTGGAAACTGATGATACACAATCTACGGCTGAATTAGCAGCAGCTTTCGAGAAAACAATATTAGTCCATTTGCGTCAAATTGGCAAGGTAAAAAAGCTTGACAAATGGGTGCCCCACGAACTCAATGATCGCCAGCGCGAAGTACGCGACGCGTCGAGACGTGCCTTGCACTGCTCAACAGACACACAAATGAAGGAATTTTGAACCGCATTGTTACCTA
This sequence comes from Phengaris arion, assembly GCA_963565745.1. NCBI lineage: Eukaryota > Metazoa > Arthropoda > Insecta > Lepidoptera > Lycaenidae > Phengaris > Phengaris arion. Next base: position 3,943,817 of record OY751443.1, read on the forward strand.
CGATGATAAATGGGTTCTGTTTGATAACCGCAATCGCTTAGCAAGTTGGTTGGATCCTTGTTCAGCACCAAACAATGCCCTAAACGAAAACATACCCCTAGAAAAGTAATGGTCACTATTTGGTGGTCTAGCGCCGGTGTGATTCATCACAGCTTCTTACCAAACGGGGTGAGCATTACTGCAGATGTGTACTGTGAAGAACTGAACACAATGATAGAGAAGCTGGCACATCTCCAACCAGCATTGGTCAATTGCTCGTCTCCGCTGCTCCTGCACGACAATGCGCGACCTCATGCTGCACAGCAGACGGTTTCCAAGTTGCAAGAACTGGGGTTGGAAGCTCTCCATCATCCGCCCTACTCACCAGACCTTGCGCCTACAGACTACTTTACCAGAATTTGGATAACTTCTTGGCGGGAAAAAAATTCAATACCCGAGAGGCAGTACAAAATGCCTTTGAAGAATTTGTTGCCTCCCGTCCAGCTAATTTCTTTAAGGGCATCAATAAACTGCCACTGCGTTGGCAAAGATGCATTGATGGCATGGGTGATTATTTCGATTAATACAAATAAAAAATACATGACAAAAATTCGTTTAAATTTTTTCATACAAAACGGCAATTTCATAGGTATAGACCTAATATTTTTCAGAAATCAGAAATCCCATTTAGACATTTTGAAATCAAAAACTCAACTGTAAACAACCTCACAGTTTTAATACAGTGAGCTTCAGGTGCTTCAGCCTCACCCAGGAATCAGCATTTGGGCTGGGACTATGTGCTCCGATATCCGGAACACCGGTGCAAATTAGGAGCACTGAAAATAGAACTCTACTGTGATACAATAGAGTTGAAAATCGAACATATGAGTGTCGAGTCAAATGTCAATGTCATGTATGACAGCTCGACACTTGACGCTTCGATTTTCAACTCTATTGTATTAGTACAGAGTTCTATTTTCAATACTCTGAATTTGTTATGTCCTTCCGGATTCCGGATCATATAGTCCCAGCTTTTTTAGCAGGCATAGGACGATATGAGTTTTGAATCGTTTAGCTACAAACTAAAGAAGTAGCCTCTACGCCAGCCACACTCAACCTTTTTTTTTAGGGGCCACAAACATGTTTCATTCATGGTGTCGAGGGCCGCAAGCAAAAACAGGTTTTTAGTAAAATGTAATTTGAAGTTAAAGATGAATTTACTTTATTAATGGAAAAAAATAAGTTTTTACAAAATATTTAAATATGTTTTAATGCGAGTGAATACTTTTCAAAACTTTATCTGGATTTAAGACGAAATGATAAGTAATATATATTGCACGTATGGACAAACTTACGATTTATTTATAGCTGCAGTATACAATTTGTAAGAGATGTCATCAACACGATTATACAGTGTTCCTGACACGCTTGTTTGTGACAAGGTAGAACAAACCTTATGACAGGATAATAGGATTGAAATTCTGTTATTGTTCTACTTATCCAACCACTACTCAGCAAATCAATGATGTGGATGCAGTCTGTAGCAGGGATCTACGTCCTACAGATTATTTGCATACTGTTTCTGGCAGATTGAGGGCTATTCTTGGCGAGCATTTTCCATAAAGTTCTGAAAGGCAAAGAGCCTGTTTCACAATCGCCTAGTAAGTGACGAGTAGCTTATCCGGAAGTTTTGTCGCTGCTTACTTTATACTGAGCGACAGAGACAAAACTGGCCTTATCAGAAGATCTAGATTCTGAAACAGGCCCTAAAGATAATTTTATCGGCTTTTTTCCCGGGTAATCCTGGTGCCTTGGACTATATTATGATCCGGAATCCGCAACGCCGGGGAAAATTTAAAGCACTGAAAATAGAACTTTGCGGTAATACAATAGAGCTGAAAATCGAACACACAAGTGTCGAGTCAAACGTCAATTTCATATATAACAGCTCGAGAGGATTCCAGATAATATAGTCCCAGCTTTAACCGCTAATGGTAGAAACGAGAAATTGGAATAGTTATTTTAATTCAAAACGTAGACGCTATAAGGTATTTTGAAAAGTTCCATCCCTAAAGGGGAGAAATAGGGCTTGAAAATCTGTTTCAAAAGTTTTTAAACTTGCGTCGATTTTGTAGAAAATTAAGATTCGTGTTCTTAAATAAAATTCATTAAACACGTGTGTCATTAGAATTCACCCTCTGAGGTTGTAAAATTAGAATTTGTGAGTTTGTATGAAAAATATTTAAAATCTGCTCCACTTTCCATGAAATTTAAATATCTAATCTAATAAATAAAGATCATTGAGTACGTAATTTGTCCCCCTAAAGGATGAAATGGTGTCCACAGTTTGTATAGTGAACTGTGAAATATCCACGGGGATGTATTGCTATGAATTTTGGCAGATAGTTATTACGACGTAGACATCCGTTTTTAAGAGGATTTTTCGAAATTTATCCCCCACGGTGGTACAATGGCCACGCGAATGAACTCACGCATAAAAGTTAGTGTTAGCTTCTAAAACCGTCCCATAGTATTTATTATATACGTCAGTTTGTAGTTACATAAATATTATAAACGCGAAAGTATGTATGGATGTTTGTTAGGTACTCTTTCACGCAATAAACTACTGAACAGATTTGGATGGATAGGTATTTAGGCTTATTTTTATTTTTTTTTTAAGGCTTATTAGGCTCCTTTAGGTTCCTTAGCGACCAACTTAAAATCACTTTGGAAGCCGATTACTAACGAATGGTTCACTTTAATAAAAAAAGTGGTGTTCCAATTTTCAAACCCCGCCGTTATTTAAAAAGACCTATTCGACGATACCCCACACGATGGGGTTGAATGAAAAAAATTACACCCCCAAGTCACATGTCTGAAGAGCCACCCCTAAAATATGGAATTATTATTATTTTACGATGCCAAAAATAAATCTATACACATTAGGTACACAATCTATATATAACACTACAAAATTTCATCAATAATTCAATATAATATTCTTGATTACAGAAGTGAGAAGGGCGGACAAACAGACAGGACAGAGACAAAAACAATTTTTTGTTTAAAAATATGATATAAAATTTAATCCTTGAGGTCACTTACTACTAGAAAGTGTAACTACTTTCTGATAAAAAAAAACTATAGGTAAGCTACTTTCTCGTAATTCCAAAATATTCCGAAATCTGTTAAATCAATCAAGTGTGCACATACCTTATGCTCCAAGAGAAATGTGCGGACGTCCTACCGTTTTTTAGACTGAAAGCTGTTATAGTCAGATGTCAGTAGGTACAATAAATTGCAAATCTCTACGTTTATAGTCCGTTCCGAGTTATTTTATCTCGCAGCTTCTATGACAGTGATCCTTGTCGTTGGCATAAAGCTCCTGTCAAAAGTACAATAACTCTGAACGGACTTTATCATTGCACGAGCCATTCCTGCACTGTACGCCATCAGCTTTTCACTGAACATCTGCTGCATCACTCTGACGTTGGCAACTCCTATTACAGGGAAGGTTATGCCAAAAGACGAAGACTTTACCTGGACCACCTTCACTTTTTTCAATAAATCGCACTACTATTAGAAACATAATTAACCTACCTAAAATAATTATTCACGTAACATTAATAGAATAACCGTTTTAGTTTTTAGTAATATCCATGGGTGGTGAAGAAAGAAAACTGTGCTGGTAGGGCTAGGCAAAGTCGCCACCGACTAAAGCCCTTTAAACTTCGAGATAGTCTAGAACAGGGGTCTCCAAACTACGATGGATGGGCTGGATGGGCCGGATGGGCCCGCGGACAGATTTTGTCCGGCCCGCGGAGAGCTAGCATACTTGAAAACTCCTTTTAGAGAACATATTTTTTATAGCAAATTAAATTTAGTTTACTGAAGTATTCTAATTTTATGTTGAATAATTATTAATATGACATCTACATTGATATGGTCATGGGCTAACTACTCATAACACTGTTGTAGGCTTATTGTTATTGTTTTTGTGATAAGTTGGATAAAGAAACACAGAATTGTAATGAGTAAAGACATTATAATATGCAGAAAATTTAACTTCAGTATATAATAACTAACAAATTATTGAAATGAATCCAACTAACATTTTATACATTTTAAATAAAAACATAACTTATAACAAGCATAATGACATATGAAATACTAATGAGATTTATGTAATTGAGATTTTCCACTGACAATAGTTTGTAGTTGTGGACTAAATTTACTTGTACCAATTATTAAAAGAGATTTAAGATGCTCATCAGTTAATTTAGATTTGTAAACATTTTTTGTGAACTTCATTTTGGAGAAGGTCTTCTCACACAAATAAGTAGTACCAAAAACAGAAAACAGCCCACGAGCAAATTTATGCAAATTATCAAATTGTGTCAGTGGAAGACCCTTATAAAATTCCAACAAAGATGAGTCTTGATATTTGTTCTTAATTATATCACTGCACTGTTTCTTTAAAAAAAATTTCGATCACTGCTCGAAGTTCAAAAAAGCGCTGAAGGACTTTCCCACAACTAAGCCAACGTACGGCAATATGATAAGGTAAGTCATTTTCTCCAATCTCTTCAATAAATTGTCGGAATTGTCGGTGATTCAGCCCAAAAGATCTGATAAAATTAACAGTTGATATGACTGGTTTCAGAACTTCAGACATATCCAAACATTTTCCGCACAAAGACTGTTGATAAATGATACAATGTAAGACTAATGGTTTTCAACCACCGTCATTTTCTACAGCCTTTGACACAAGAGCGACCACTCCCCTATCTTTCCCACTCATGTTTTTGCCTCCATCAGTTGTAATACATTTCAAGTTTTTCCATCGAAGGTTCTTTTGATTAATGGCCATTTCAACTCCTTTAAAAATATCTGTACCAGTAGTTGTGCCATGAATACTATACATATCAAGAAGTTCTTCATGCACTTCATAGCTTTTATCTACTCCTCGAATATAAATCAACACCTGAGCAGTATCTGACACATCCAAGCCCAAAGAAAACCACTCAACATGTCCATTTTTGTCGAACAGTTGAGAGGATATATTTTCAGCGATGTTTTCTACCCTTCAAGCCACAGTGTTTGCTGACATACTGACAGTTTTTAATAAATTTACCTTTTCAGGGCACATTTCTTCGGCTACTGCAATTATGCATTCTTTGATCATTTCTCCATCGGTGAATGGTTTTCCACGTTTTGCAATTTCAAGAGCCGTGTGGCTCTGCTGCGATTTCAATCCGCGCTTCATAGCTTCGTATTTTTCTGTCCGCAAACTTCCTGTATATTTTGAATAATTTTGAAAATGTTTTGTTTCATAATGACGTTTAATGTTATATTCCTTGAGAACGGCTATGCTTTCATTGCAAATCAAACATAGCGCCTTGGAGTATTTCGTAATGGAGTCCAGTAAGGACTACATTACGAAATACTGAATGTTCCACTGATCTTTGAATTTTCTGCATTCACTATCAATTTTTCGCTTCTTTTCTATACTACTAAATCACACACAAAAGCAACAATTCAAATCAAAATACTGTTACAAAGATGTCTTAAACTTAAACACGCACAAACATGTTTTAAGGAGGTACGCACTATTTTATTTCACAACAGTGTCATAGGAACTGACTTGTGGTTGCGCCACTAGGCTTCTTATATATTCCAATTACTGCCATCTAGAAGTGAGTGGAAGACACCAGAACTTTCTCGAACCAACGAGATTATTCTGTACGTGCTATTAGCGCCATCTGTTAGCGATAGAAGGTACTACCTATTTCCGCTTGTGTCCACCAGATGTCGTGTCACGTTACTCCTCATGGCTCGTACTCTACGACTAATCTAGAAATTACAGATAATAACAAGAAAATTAATAATATGCAGTGTTGCCGTTTTGCGGACTTTAGTCCGATTTGCAGCCTTTTTTAAACGTTGCGTACTTTTTCGGACTTTTTGTTCATCAGTGGACTATTTCACTTTTTACCACCGGCAACAATGATAATATGGTTTTGGCCCTCGGAACTTACTGGAGTAATCAGTGTGGCCCTAAGGCTGGAAAGTTTGGAGACCCCTGGTCTAGAAGATGTCAAAAGTGACATACATACTTGACACAGCTGTGTTGATCTTTTTTTTTCGTTTTTAGGGTTCCGTACCCAAACCCACTTTACCCTTTTTACCCGTTTACCATACCCGTTTTTACCCCAGGACCCTATTGCTGAGACTTCGCTGTCTGTCCGTCCGTCCGTCCGTCTGTCACCAGGCTTTATCTCATGAACCGTGATAGCTTGAGTTGAAATTTTCACAAAATGTGTATTTCGGTTACTAAAATCAGAATAAAATAAACAATTAATGTAATTAATCCCATGCAACAATTACGTCATTTTTTTGCCTTTTTGCCGGTTATTCTTTTTTTCCGCGAATAACGGCCGCTCTTATTGTCACTATAATGGTAGCCAATCAACTACCAAAAGCATTGACGTGTCTCCAAATACAGTAAAGTGCGATCGCGTAGCATGAAACATTTCTTACATTAACTCATAGACAAGACCCAATTGACTACGTAGACAAGTAGTGACAAGTCAATGTACAAAATTCTACGTGCTCCGCGACCGCACTTTAGATCTAGACAGGATAACGTAGAATACTCATGATAGAGATTAGAGTCTAGCTTCTATAGCCCTACAATTTATAGTTTTTGGAGAAAGTAGGCTTTTGGAGATAACATTATTAACATTACAAAACTAGCATAGCATATAATATGCTGCTATATGCACCAGTTCTAATGGTCAATGGTCTCATATGCTCATTTACCATAGGTAAATTTACCTCCCCTCCCTCGTTTAAGATTGTAATTTTCGAAACACAATACAATAGCAAAAAAGAGGCAGACCCAAAAAAGTCGAGACATGTTGACGTGTATTCAATAAAGAGTGGACAAATACAATGAATCATCAGGACTTGAGGGAAAGAAAGACTTCCCTCCATCTTTCCACAAGCCCTTTTGCCCAGCAGTGGGACACCAACAGCTGATGATAATTGATAATAATAACAACAAAAACAATTTATAATGGTTCCAGTCAAGTAATTGAGAAATGATAAACATAAATACAAGACCTAAATCTACTACAACTGTTAGAATAGCAGGCTGTGTTATCCCTGCAGATATCTATAGGAAACCAGCATGCTTAGCTTGACTACCATAGAAATGTGTTTTGTCTACACAAGAAAAGACATACAGACAGATAATATGGATAAATGACAGATTTGCTTTGTCAATCTGTCATTTTGTCTATTCTTCCTTAGAAAGAAACCATTTCTACGGTGGTTAAGCTAAGCGTGCAGCATGTTACTGACCTTTATATAATTATTTAAGCAAGGGCAATGTTGCAATGTAGCTTAAATACTGTCTATTTTAATTGAAGGTCTATTTTAGGGAAAAAGAGCATGCATTAATAACTGAAGAAAATGTTAAATTCCTGTTTAATACCTAAGTACCTGGGTCACCGAGCTTTGCTCGGGAGTTCTAGTAGATTTAAAATAATAAAAAAATTACAAAAATATTTGTCTGACTGGGATTCGAACCCACCATATTCCCAATTTTTCAACAACGTAAAAATTATACATAAGCATACCATTCTGCCACTCGGGCTGACATGCTTTACAAGCTGACTTTGGGCTGCTCGAGCATACCACCTGCTCACTTGGAGATATCTCCCTTTGTTCTCACAGTTTCTATTCATTGAAAACAGCTACTATTTAAAATAGCAAAAACTACTCAAAAGTTAATAATGTTTTCCTTACCTTTTCAACGCCGCTTGATTACTTCAGTAAAGCTTATCTAATAATATGTATTCATAAATCAATGTAAAATATTTAATGGCACATGGTAAATGCAAGCAAGTAGAATTATAGTTTAAAAGATAAATTCGTTTGAATGTTTATTACAGAATTTAGTAGGTAATTGTTACAATCACAGTATTATTTAAGTTTAATCTACGTATTTACTATTTTGAACTAGAAAATATTGATATTTTAATGCATACTTATTTTATCCAAATATAATTTATTTGAATGCAAAATTACGACCACAGAACAATATTACTCTAAAGAGATTACAACTAAAATCTACACTCAACGGTAGATGAATTTGCAATTACAACATAGATGTTAAGTAACACTACCTACTGAAGTCTGTCATCACTTTTGTCAAGCAACAGCTGTAAATGTCATGTGGACTGTTTTTTTTTTTGTTACAGTAGCAGGCAGAGGAACTAGTGGGAACGGCAATGTAATTTATTTAATTGGTACGGTGAGCGTTTTCACATCATCTGCTCCGATAAGGGACACATAAAGCTATCTTTTTCATTACAATATATCGGTATTGTAATGAAAAAGATAGCTTTATGTGTTTCAATAAGAAACATAAACATTTCTCATTATCAGTTTGATATCGGACCGAATAATGTAAGACCGCTGATAAATCAGAAAATAATGTTTAAAATGGCATAGTTTTAATAAAAATTTAGAACGAATAACTTGATAACTAAACATCTTAGACATATATTAGGGACCTACCATAATAGGGGTGCTGCCCAGTGTGGTATATCTCATTTTTATATTTTAAAATTGTTGATTAAAGATACATAAATCTAAAAGAAATACAGTGGAGACATTTTAATAGGTAACATTTGACGTCTGTCAGTTTTATCTTCGTAGTAAGGTGACTAGCTTGAAAACATTGATTAAAGTTAATGAATCGATACAGACTTGAAACATATGTGAATTTTAAAAAACATCAGGCGAATCCCTGTCCCATTATTATTTTTTATTTGTAAATTTATGGAACAAAATAAGCTTGTCTTATAATTTATTTTTATAGTTAGTTAAAAGAATAATAAATATAATTATGTTTTATTATAATCACAACGTGGTTATTATTTTATGGTGATATTTCTTCACAAGTAATCATTGCATTCGATTCTACTTATCAGCTTTGGATTTTTAGAGTAACATCCCTAGTGTTTAAAAAGAAAAGCGGGTGGGGCTGTGTCGGGGCACACGGCCGTTGGTTTTAACGTGAAACGTCTATGTTAGCGAATCGCTTTTAAAGTAAAAGATTAAATGAAAACAAGATGGACGCTGTTTTAAGTATTTTAATAAAAATGAACAGGTACGTAATAGAAACAACAAACACACGAAAGAATCACCACGCTATAAAGTCGGAGTCACGAGTTACACTGAATAGAAACAAGCGTGAGCGCCGGTTTCGCACAGTTATCGCAGTATCCCTCCCCCGCCGCCCCGCTTGACCCCGACACGAACTCAATGTCATAACAGCGAGCTGACTATATAAGTGAAATATTTACACCACATTTTTGTTTCTAAGACTAATAGTTTTTTAATTATTAAGGTACGATGATATAGACCTTTTCGTTACGGTCCAGTTTTTAAACCTGGTACCCGTATGTTTCGGCGCGTTTTTAAAGATGTTTCACGTCAAAAAGGGATATCTGACGCACATTGTAACGACGTCCAGTTCTTTAGATCAGAAATTGTTTATTAAGTTTAGAATGGTTTATTAGTGAAAGTAAATCGTAAAATTACTCGTATCGGTAATTATTACAATAAATGTGTAATCGTAATAGAAAAAAGATAAGCAATTGTGCAGTTCTAACAAAACGAAAAAATATATTATTCTATGCCCGCCGTTACAAGGTTACGTTGTTGAATTTTGATGAAATGTCAAATGGTACCTCTTAAAATGATTCCACTTTAGATATTTAGATTGATGCGATAAAAAATATAAGCAAATAAAAAAATGCCCATCTGTTTCTCGCAAATCGATTTGTTGATTGACGATTGACGTCACAAGTTGCTATCGCCATACATTTTGTAATGACAAAAGTATGGCGAGTGCAACTCATGACGTCACAGGCCGATATATCGCTCTCTTTCATATTGTAAATTTAAATTTTTTGTATCTTCGTTATTTTTTAAGATATACGGAGTGGGTTCTAGATTGTGTAATAACATGTTGTCTAACATCGAATAGACGATAAAAAAGTATTAGGTACATGCCTATTTATGAATTCTCAGTAGTACTACCTACGATCTATGTTATGAACAGAAGATTAAAAAAAAAACTGTCAGCTGTAGTCTTCAGTAGTTTTACTTATTATTTATTGCTGTTGCACAGAGTACTTTTTTATATTTAGAAAGGCTGTTGTACGGGGATAAGTTTTTGGCACGATTATTTCTGCAATATTTAAAAAATAATTGGGTTAAAGTGTTATTTTGAATCATATTTATTCATCATGAATGGAATAAGATTGGTGCGAAAACAAATAGTACAGTGGCGATCGTTTTCTCGATGGTAAGGAATTTTAAGGTTATGTTCCATAAACTTATTTTGTGTAGGTACCCAAAAAATGTATAATCATATTTTTTATAGTTAATTAAGAATAGTTGCTCTTAGTCTTCTCTTTAAAGCACTCTTATATACTGTCTGTTATTTTAGTGCAATTTTACAACAAGAAGTCGCGCAGGCAATAAATCCTATGACGATTCCACCTCCCGAAGGTGTCGACAAACCAGCTTCACCCAAAATTGAGAAACTAGTCGCGGAAATCACACAATTAAATCTTCTAGAAGTGTCTGAGCTCAGTCAAGTATTGAAGAAGAGACTGAACCTTCCCGATGCCCCTGCTATGCCAATGGGAGGTTTTGCCATGGCGGCACCAGCTCCTCAAGAGGAGGAGGCAGCTCCAAAGGCTGTCAAGTCTAGCTTTACAGTGAGCATAGAACTGTTATCTATTTTGAATAAGCCTAAAATATTTACATTTATGCACACTAACTAAAAATAATTTGGTGTATTGTTTGTTTCCTTTACAGGTTAAAATGACCAAATTTGACGACAAACAAAAGGTGGCACTAATCAAAGAAGTGAAGGGACTACTGGAAGGTTTCAATCTGGTACAAGCTAAGAAATTTGTTGAAAGTGTACCTACAGTTGTAAAGGCCGACATTTCAAAAGATGAAGCAGAAAAATTAAAGGAAGCCCTGACTAAAGTTGGAGCAGTCATAGAAATTGATTAGAGTTTAGTTTATATAACAATTACGTATAATTTAGTAAAAATATGTTTTAGGGAATTAACTACAAAAGATATTATCAATCAAATTGTTTCATTTTGTAACGCCTATAGGAAACACACAAATAAGTACACAAAATCTTTTCTATTAAAAATAAAAATGTTTCTCTTGACACATCTAGAACAAAATAATTATGTTTAAAAAGAACTGAATTTATAACTTATTGCATGAGACTGCTTTTAACCGACTTCAAAAAAGAGGTTCTCAGTTTTGCCTGTGTAAATGTATGTTTGTCTGCGATTTCCTCAAAAACTACTGACACTATTCAGATAGGATTCTCACCATTGAATAGCACATTTATCAGGAAAGGTTATTGCCATACAACGTTTCAACATCTGATGAATATCTTTAGAGATAAACCATGGAATTCTTCAAAAACTTGCAAGCGACGAGAGACTGCTGCTATGATCGGCCTAACTTTTTTGTTTGTGAGTCAATGTTGATGAAACATTTTCGTCAGAAAGGGTATATTTTATTTAGATTTTAGTTGTCCTGTGACAAAGAAGTTAGACTCTGATGATGGGAATCGAGAAAATACCTTGAAATTTATAGTCGTGAGTAGTATTTGTCGATTTTGAGCTTTAAAATCATTTATATCTGGCTTACCTTATCATTCACCTTCCATCATCACTGGCCTATTGATCATTAGATGGTTACATAGATCTATGTCATTTCCTAGTGGTAAGGAATTAGGGGCATTAGAAACACCTACAAGATATCGTAAGACGACTGTCGATATTTTTTAACCGACTTTTGCAGCGTCAAGTCGTCGCCTTTTTTCCTCGGGAGTTTCATTGTCCCTTGCGCGACTTCTAAAGGCATCCTTCGTTCTTCTAAAGTGGCACAGAGTATAATAGTAGGTGAAAATGTCATGACTGATTCCAGTTCTAGCCCGAAAGTTAACAATGAAAAACCTAAATAATAATATAATCAACCTAGTAATTAGTCCTAAAAATAAATGAAGAGCCTATCACTAAAAAGTATGAAAAAACAGGCCAAGTGCGAGACGGACTCGCGCACGCAGGGTTCTTTACCACTATACCTACCAATATTTTAAGTAAACATTACTTATTATTTCGTTATTTCTGTACGAAGTTTTCCAAGTAAGTGCATTTTACAAGTTAGGCATCTATAACACCTAAACTTACAAAGTTATATGAGCCGTTACAGTTTTCCTTTAAAGTTTATTCCATGGACTACCATCAAGATTTTTTTCAGATTTTTCGAGCCAGTCGTTTAGCTTTTAGAGGGACGCCCTATTTTAACAAAAAAATGTGCATTAATTAAAGTTAAATATCTCGCAAACGGATACCTAAACCAAAAACCGTCTTAGCAACCTCTCACGGTTTTTAAAAGACCTATCTAATGATACCCCATACATCAAACAAAACAATCATCAATACAAAAAAATCATCCCCCACTTTACGTGATTTTATTTTAGCACTTTGTCGACGTATGTTTATTATTTTTTTATTTACACACTATATTCATGTAAAGTTTCATCTTTCTAGCCCTAACCGTTTGGACAGGAAGCCGAAGACGACGGACATGACGAAACCATAAGGTCCGGAGACGTAAAATACGGAACCCTAAAAATTGATTTTTCCTAATTTTATGCCTTCTATGACATTCGCGTCGACATAACAAATCAAACGACGTATCATTTAGCAAAATCGGCCCACGCGGTCTTAATAGTGCCACAAATATACAAACCCATCATACATAGGCTGATAAAGACTCCTTTGCTCCGCGCATTCGGGTAAAAAGTGAATCGCCTTTAGAAAACCAACCCACTGAAAAATTATTAATTAATTAATTATTAAATTAACAAGCTTAAAAAATAATTCACTCTTTGAAGTTGGTGCCTCGACCTAATGCAGGAGTATAATTTAGTTCCTAAATTACTTAAGAGATGAAGACACGGTCCCTCTTTAGGGGTCCGTAATACTCAAGAAACCCTTATAGTTTCGCTCTGTCCGTCAGTCTGTCTGTCCGCGCTTCTATCTTCCGTAATTATGGATATAAATAGATAAAATTTGGTATAGTTTAAGACTGTGTATAGATCTCGGTTTTGACATGATAAAATAATAATAATTTCACATTTTAGTGGCTCTCCATTCATGCGAAGTGGGGATGAAAAATCTTTTTTCATTCTACCCCATCCTGTAGTTGAATATCGTTTGTTGAATAGGTATTTTTAAATAAAGGTAAGGTTTCGTACATGACATTTTTACAAAGTCAACCATTTTCGAGTAATCGGCCTCCGAGGTGATTTATAAGTTGGTCCCTCTGCCTATGCTCTGAACTATAGGAGATAGAAACTTGTAAGTTTCCAATGCCGATAGATCATGCTGAAAACTTTAGGAAAATTATTTTGAGCGAAATCGGACAACAACTTTTGAAGAAATTCAAAGAAAACCTATTGAACATTGATAGTTATAAAACCCACCTTAAAACAAGTCCTGACATGCTTTGATTAGGTTATTTAAAAAAAAAGGCACATACATATAGTTTTTTTTTCATTTAGGCAAAATAATAGAACTTTCATAAATCTAATAATATATCATACCTAAAGTAAAACAAGTACAACCAAAACATTTATGTACATATGTGTATATTTGGAATAAATTCCTTTGTGGAAAAATATTATGATGATCTCAGTAACAGTCTAGTGCATTAACCTCGTCATTCACTTCGTATATACCTAATACATCATCCAACAACGACGACAGACTTTTGATACCATCGTTCCAATTCTTTTTCTGCTCAATGAACTCTTTGAAATCTTTACTTTTCATGTACGTAACATATAGGTACGGTGAGGCAAATTTGAGGAATCTGGTTTGATTTTGGTGCGTATCAAATCTTTCCTCGCCCTGCAGTTTCATCTGTCTTTCGTAAATGTGTGACAATAAATTGATATCATTAGAATCTAGTATACTCTCAATAACATTGTCCGACTTGGACAAATTCTGTGGTTCGTCTGTCATACTACTATCATGACTAATAAGATCTGTTTTCACATGTTTCATTAAATCCTCCACTGTTTTCGGTTCAGTTTCTTTCGGTTTCAAACAGCTCGGTACATTGTACTTATCTAGAATATTTAATATATCTGTGGAAATCGACAAAGCTGCATCCATAATGTCCACTTCTGTGTATTCATCTTGTAGTAGCTTCACTAATACGGTGAGACAGCCTATACAGGCCAACTCTTCTAGCATTCGAGTTAATCTCTTCTGTATTTCGTTTTCGTTCAGCGTAACAATCTTTCTCGTTTCTTTCGAGAAGGTCACTGGCGGGAACGTACCGTCTAGCATGCCTTGGTCTTTGAGGAAACACTGTATGACAACTTTCCAGAATTTTAGCGCGTTCAACTGTACCTCCCAGTGAAATTCGCTGAGGGCTGACGCGACCATGCGATCGTAGAGGGTCACCTTGAAGTTGGGTGACAGTTTCACGTTTTGGTACAACTCGCAGAGAACATTGCACGCTTCCTTTCGTACCATACCCTCCTCACTGTTAGACAGTATAGCCAACAGCAACTCCTGAAAACACACAGTTAATTCATGTATTAAAATATTCACTTTGTTAAAACTCCAAACGCTTATGTAATCTTAGTAAGAATATTTGTAATAAGATGTTGCCTGCGACTGCGTGTGCTCAGAAAAAGAAATGCAGTAGGTACACTTTTCAGGAAGAAATTTAGTTAGTATGTAAAAAAATCTTAATTATTATTTAATAGATGTTGCCCACGCCTTCGTGCGCTCAAAAGAAAATCCCGCGAGAACCGTATATTTTTGCGCAACAAAAAGCCTATCTCCTTCCCGTGCCAAATTTCATCAAAATCAGATAAGGAGTTTCAGAGCCTATTCATTGCAAACAAACAACCAATTCTTTCAAAATTATAATATGACCCACAAATGCAGGTATTTGAGATCTAGGTAAATAAGAAACTCAGTCGATAAACAACAATTTACCTATTTTGTGCATAATTTTTTTGCACCTCAGAGCACCAAATTACCAATGTATAAACATAACCTAACCTAACCTTATTTGCAAAGATTATCATAAGCAAACTCACTTCAAATGCCTAAATAAAAGCTACTAGATAAGTCTTATAAAGTTATAAATTTTAACAGGATGATAGGACAGATAATAAGTGTAGAAAAAGTCAAAATCCAATATCTCCATATAATCCAATTTACTCAACCCGACTTCAAAATAATGAAGATTATGTAGAGAAATAGTTAACATTTTATTTTAATTAAATAAGCCGAAATGAAAAGGGGAATTATTTAGAAAATAACATATATTTCATACTTTTATTGTGTATTTTTACTTTTACCCTTTGGGTACGGAACCTTATAAATAATGGCAAAAATACATGATACATACATAGTGAATGAGCCGAAATTAAAAGGGGAATTATTTAGAAAATAACATTTATTTCATACTTTTTTGTGTATTTTTACTTTGGTAGTCGATTTAATATTTTGTTTAAAAATAATATTTTTTACCTTTTTAGTCATATTTGTTACTTATATTATTATTAACACATTTTAAGAATGTTTAAAATAAACGATCGAATGTATAATTGTATACGCGCCAAGCTTCCATTAGGTATTGTATATAAGATGATGATGATGATAATTACTTTAATTGACATAGTGTCTTATGCTTGCAGTTCTTTAAACAACGCCGAAATCCCCAAACATGTATTTATAAGGAGTCAGGAGTTGTTCAGTACTTTTGGATCCAGGTTGTACCTTGGTGCAAAATCTTACTTTTTGGTAGCATGTGCTTGGGTTTCTTCAGAAAAAGTTGAAATCATTATATGTATCCATATAAATTTCGAAGAGTTCCCTCGATTCCTCATGGATGCCATCATCAGGTCACCACTTTGGTGACAACGGGACCAACTTCGGATTATACCCTTTACACCAAAAAACGGTCAACAGACGGCGGAGTTATTGTTGAACATACAAAAAAAATATATACATCCGAACGTATAACCACCTCCTTTTTTGAAAGTCGGTTAAAAAACGGGACGCTATTACTAACTGGCAAACACTCAGAGGCATTTAATGCTTACTTAAGAAGCTACTTAATACAGACTTTCACATAATGTCCATACAGTTTCTGTCAAAATCTCTATTATTTAACGACTCCTTATGTATGCATTAAATGTCTCTGAGTGCGGCCGTAAGAGTCCGCTGACCGTTTTCCTCTGTCTGTCTGTCTGACCACTCTGTATCTCATATATCTCAGGAACCGCAATAGCGAGACAGTTGCAATTTTCACAAATGATGTTTGATTCTGTTGTCGCTATAACAACAAACACTCAAAACAGAAATCAAAAAAATAGATATTTAAGTAGGTATATATCTCTCATAAGTCTCATACAAAAACGTGATTTTTTGCCGTTTTGTAGGGAAACCCTTAGTGTGCGCGACCATTTTTTATTTCCAGTATCTAACGACAAAATTACACAGTTATATGTGATCTGTGAGACGTTTTTATTTTTTTAGTTATAGAGGAAACGAGCAGACAGATAGCTGGTGGTAAGCTTTTACTGTCGCATGCAGCATGTGGACAGTGCGTACTTGAAGCAACATCAGAGTATGTAAGTATGTTTGAAGATCGTATTGGCCTTTCCTCTTCCTGATCTACTTCAACGATTTGCCTTTTCTTGTTAAATATATACTAGAGATAGTGTTACTTGCTGACGATACTTTACTTATTTTTAAAGTGAAGCGACAGCAGTCGGAATATGACGGGGTAAATAATGCTCTCTCTGATGAGTAAATTGGTTTAGTACTAATAATCTGCTTCTTAATGCATCTAACACAAGATGTTTAAAGTTTAGCTTACCAAAGGCATGGACAAACCAACATACTATTGAATGATCCTAACCTTGACCTAGTGGACTCAACTGTATTTCTAGGTATAACATCAGATTCTAAGTTACAGTGGGGTCCACATATTGCTAACCTAGCGAATGGTCTCAGTTCTGCAAGCATTTGCAGTCATAAAAATTATACAAATTTCTGACGAAGCATTGGCACGGTTGGTTTATTTTAGTTATTTCCATAGCAGAATGGCCTATGGTATCCTTTTATTGGCGATTGGCATTGGCGATGGTATTCGTCTCGAATCGAATTCCATCAAAGTACGGAGTATAATATAAAATAAAAACATAAAAGTAGTTTGTGCGTTTGTGTGCTAAAACTTACTATTTACTATAGGGTCTATGATTTTATTGACGATTGCACACCTTGGGAATGGGATGGCCGTGGACCACCTGCAAGGTTGCTTGTGTACCTACTATAATATGTATCCTGACTTTTGTTAATATTATTTATGTAGATTAAGTTTTTACATTGTAAAAAAATAGGTAAGTATGTTTAAAAAAAAACATCATTTTACTAAAAGATTTGGCCTCGTAACCTTCTCGCCAGGTTAGTTCCCGAATCGGTGGTAGGCATCACGTAGGGACGATTCCGTGAGTGTTATTATTAACCTAACTACCTATATGGAAATAAAAAAAAAAATTAATGAGGGTTTTTAAATTTGTGACATCTGACAGCTTTTTGACACGACAAGGACCGTCGGGCTACCAAGTGCCGCCTAGTGACAGAAAAAGAATCGAAAAATGTTATTGACCGTTTTTGATACCACTTACGCCACCAGATGACGCTTTGTGTGAGTTGGGTCTGCCCCCTAACGGCAGAAAAAAATATCAAAAACCCTCATAGATTCAGGTGGTCTGTCCTCTTGTTTGCCTCCTATTTCATAAAAAAAAATAGCCTTGATTTGTTTAGGCGCTGTCTTAATTTAATCACGCTACAGATAGACTGACAAGCTTTTGCCCGCGGCTCTGCCCCCGTAATTACAGTATCCCACGGGAACACTATTTTTATTTGTTTTTTTATATTTTTTTGGGATAAAAAGCAGCCTATGTGTTAATCCAGAGCTAAACTACTAACATACCAAATTTCATCAAAATTCGTTTAGTAGTTTTTGCGCGAAAGAGTAACAGCAGTATCCATTCATCCTCACAAACATTCACATTTATAATAGTAGTAGGAATAGAAGGATGTTAGGGAGTGTAAGTATTTACCTGAACATTAGGATACTCCGTCTTCAACTGTTCCCAGTAACTCGCCACTCGGCTTGCCGCGCCCAGACATTTGAGCGCAGACACGCGCACATACGTCTCGTGATCATTTAACGCTATCGTCATAGCTAGGTTGATGAGGTTATTCGATAGTATCTGCTTCTGGAATGGCGGGAATTCTGGAAAAAATACAGAAAGGAAATGAAAAAAAATTATTTCCAAATGAAACATCACTTGACAAGCTGTTTTCGGAAAGTCGACAGAAAAAGCTACCACTGCGCTGGTTTAACCCTAACCTGCCGAGAAGAACCGGCGTAAGAAACTCGCACGGGGCCATCTTTTAGCAAAAAGATGGAAAATTGTTATTTTAAAAGCAATATTTATTTTACATTGTAAACTTAATCCTCGGATAAAAATTATAATCTGTGGCCTAATCTATGTTTGATATAACAAAAGTCGAAAGTACACAAGTATATAGAGAAGCCTTGCAGGGGGGCATCTTATTCCCAATCAATAACAAAATCATTTACTATTTTTACATTTTATAATAAGCTTTAGCACACAGTCGTTATTTGACTACTGTTTACAGATTGTTTTAGGTTATTATACATTTACGCGTGATGAGTTGGATGCATCATGCAGACTAAGCGGGTTGGCCATATGATACCCGCACGCACTTGGCTATTAAAGCTGGCGCGGCGTATTGTAGTGCAAGCGTGTCCACTGTTGCACAGTAAGTAAACAGAGAACAGTAGGACATCTAAGGCCGCCCGGCGAGTTATTTGCCCACTTTTGCATTGGCGCAAGGGCTGTCAGTCGTTACTTCATATTTTTAGTTAAATATTTTTATATTCAGATCATGGAGCAGCACTTGATTTTTATTTCTATAATATAATGAAATGTTTTACTAATTCATAATTGAGGTACAAATAAAAGGCATTTGAAATTATAAAGTTCTCAGTGGCTTTCCCGTATAACGGTTCCTTTTTTCTTGAGTACTATAGAACCCTAAAAATCGGATTACTCACTTATGTACGACAGTTCCGTGCACACGAGCAAGAGTTCCAGCGCCGAATCCCGCACCTCCCAGTTGAAGTCCGACATCTTGAGGTAGATCAGTGCACCTAAATCATTCATGGGTGAGCCCGGGCTAGACTCCTGCAGCAGCGACAGGTTCGGCGGCAGGAACTTCTTGATCGTCACAGATATTACATTTAATGCTGTTACGACGAACTGGAAATTATTGTATAATTTTAATTTTTAAAGTCAAACTACTTAGAGAGCGAAATTTCAAGGTCGCGCCACGAGTCGCTATTGGATTTAACGCCACGATTTTGGATATAACGGTCAAATCTGTCCGATAAAATCTGTCGGAAGACACTTTTACTTCTTACGTAACAATTTAACTTTCTTAAGCACAGTTCAATACACAGATGGGCTAAGTGTATATTTCTTATTTGAAATCAGTATAATATTGTCTCGTTGTTTATTAATATTGTAACCGACTATAAACTATAAAGTCAATATAATTGCATAGATAATATTGACATATCACTATGTAGTATAAAACAAAGTCGCTTTCTCTGTCCCTATATCCCTATGTATGCTTTAATCTTTAAAACTACGCAACGGATTTTGATGCGGTTTTTTTTTAATAGATAGAGTGATTGAAGAGAAAGGTTTATATGTATAATAACATTCATTAAATAGTGGAGAAATACTGTTATTTTTGAGGTTTCTAATGTGATGTCGTAAATAATTACATTTTTTCCGCTTGTATTGCAAACGGTGGCTGAACCCTACGAGATAGATCAAAATAATGTACTACAGTTTTGTTCATCATAAAAAAGCCTACAAAAAAGCTAAAGTGATAGCATATATCTATCTCTTAGGGATAACCCACAATAACCATTTTTTTATCCTTTACTTTGATTTAAATTTAATAGCTTATTTACGAAGCGATTTTAAGCAATACAGCATTAATCCTTATCCAATTTAGTAACTTAAATACATTGTACATTTAATATAGATCAATATGGCCCTTTATATCATGTAATTTAAATGAATATTTTCGAAGATATTACAGATTTAAAATGCAGGGACATGTCTCGGCGGCACTCGCGAGTGGCGACTCAGTGCTCGCTCAACGAATATTCTCTACCTACTGCAGTTCTTATGGAATATCCATAGAGGTAGTTGGCCAGTTTTATTGGAATGTCAAATTATATTTGAATGACAAATTAAATGATTATTCACTACGTAGTATAAAACAAGTCGCTTTATCTGTCCTTCCTATGTACCTATATTGTATGCTTAGATATTTAAATTTAAGCAACGGATTTTGATGCGGTTTTTTTAAATAGTCTTTTTATACTCAAGCGCGATAGATATAATAATATAATGTACATCAAGCGGTCGCGCATGTCGCGTCGAGGTGATAGGGTCCCATTTTTAACCATTTGCATTGGGTAAACCTATAAACATTTCAATATTGTATCAGAAGTACGTATATTGCTGTAAATAGAGAGTTATTCGCCGAAGTAGTTTTTTCTCCAAGAACACTATACTACGCGGGCGAAGCCGCGGGGCAAAAGCTAGTTATCTATGCAATTAAATTGACTTTTGTAATTTTACTTAGTACATACTTAGACTTTACTTTACAATATTAATATAACTATGTAATTAATGTGACTTGTGAGAGATAAAAAAAGAAAATATGACTTACACTACTAACAAATAATAAGTAAGTTATCTTTCCTCTAGAAACATGTTTCACTCCCCATCTAGTCATGTCTAGTCATGTTCTGCAAAATATGACTTTCAAAGTGTGATAAGTGATAACTATTTAGCAACTTTACCAACTGATAACTTTATTTAAACATTTAATTACTATGTTTGGTTTAACTAAATACTTTACAATAGTATAGTCGATAGTATGACGTAGATAGATGACAATATTTTCTAGCCATTTCAATATATATATATATATATATATATATATATATATATATATATATATATATATATATATATATCACCAAAATTTATTAGAATGTTGAAGAATACAAATAGTGACATACCTTAGCGGTTAAATTTGGTCGTTTCAAGGTATCATAAACAGCACTGTACAAACATAGCACCTCTAAGCTTTCATGCCACACTATATTGTAGTTCGTAACCAGCGCTAGCATTATGTCTAAAACATGGTACATAATAAGGACTTTCTCTTGGTCATCTGTGAAATCTTGTGGTATCAACTCTCCCGATTCATTTACTGGATCGAATTTTTTAAAAACATAAAAGAGGACTTTGAACAACGAATTTGCCTGGTCATCATTCAAATGTTTCTTAAGACATGTCAATCGTTTAACACTCTGCAATGTGACTGTTTGGATATCCAACTGTAGAATAAGATCTCGTAAATTGTAAGCAGTTCTAGCTGTGTGTTCACACGCCCCATCTATAATTTTCGTAATACCATTGTTCATCTCTTCAATTTCTGGGGGCAATGTTTTATCATGCATTGCATATGTAAGACATGGCACGAGACAAATTACCAATAGCTGTGTATGGACTTGTATCTTTCTTTCCCATTGATCCCAAACTGCTGACTTATTATTTGGCCAAACTGATGCCCAAATCAAGTTACAAGCTACACCATAGTTGAATATGAAATTCGTATCTCGACGTGATATCAAAAAATTTAGTGTGTTAAAGAATACCACACTTATTTCAATTAAATCTTCCCGTGCATATTGATCATTTGAACTCAATGGTTTGGAATGAAACATTTTTCCAATTGTCATCCAAAATAACAACTTGCATAGAATAAATGATGTTTCTTCATGTCTCAATCTGTCTAGCACTAGATATAAATGGGTCATGATATTGTTTTCTAAAAAATATTCAACAACATGATTGCTTTGGACAATATGTTGCTTGTTGCTCATGACAGATAGCAGCAGGTGCAACATGGGCTCAAATGTTTTACAAAGTTCCTCTTCTTCCTCTGTGGATACGGAGTTTACTTTGAGCCACTCTATGTCTAACATAGGTTTCAATAATGCAGAAATAACATCTTTGAGATACGCAACAGCTCCTGCATCATTCAATCTCCACACAAACAATGATACAAACTTATTTGTCTGTCGAACAACAAATACAGTTTTTCTCTCGTAGCTCAACTGAAAGATTTCCTTCCAAATATCATTTTGGACAACCCATAGAGAACCAGAGTTGTGATTCATCAGAGACAGAGCCACCTCCATGTATGCCACACGCAGGCTGTTGTCTAGTGTTGGCGAATTGATCTGCTTCATATCTTTTGCGATATCATTGCCAATAGTTGTGAATATTCGAGCATAGTTTACCTCACTTTCTACAAATACTCCTAATAGCCTCACCAGGAATACTTTAACAGTTTTGTGGTATGTGTCAAATTGCTTCCATTTGTCCACTAGCAATATTGGTATGATGCAAGGCAATGATTTCAAATGAAGAACATCTGAAAAGGTTTAAAATATATAAATTTAAGATTATTTTATAACAATAATAATCATATTTCCAATAAAAAATACTTTTGAATAGCAACATAAAGTTATGGGTGCATAAGCTTACTTCAATTGAGAAAAATTCATGTTACTGTTTTAAACAATATAAATCTATAGTTTTTATAATCTATGTAATTAACTCATTACAATTACAAAAATCATTGCCATTTTATCAGTCTATGTATGTATGTTTGTTCTACTGTAGCGCCTAAAGTACTGATCCGATTTTAATGAATGAGGTGTCAATAGATTCGTAAGCCCCGGTAACATAGGCTATAATAATTCACAGTCAGGTTATAATGTTTTATAAAAAAATTATAGTTATTTCTATAAAAACTTGTTATAATATAATAGTTGTTGTTGATAGTACTTTATCAAAAACAAATTATTATTGGAGTGTTAGTTTATAGTCTAGAATTTTTCTATAATCCAGAGTATAGAAAAATAATAGAACAAAATTGTCAATTTGGATTTTTTTTGAAGTTATGAATAGACAGTGTTGGTAGTGAATTCCTCAAAAGTGTTTTTTGTATGTATAATTGTATAAACCCCATTTTGCTCTTGACCATTGCCTAATTAGGTTATTTAAGTACTAAAGATGTGTCGTAATTTACTAAGTGTCGTTCATGGACCATGGTTCATGGCCATTTTTTATTAACTTATTGCAATACATGATGTAATGATATGTATCATCAATCACAAAAGTACATATAGTTTAAAATGATCTCTAATCAATATGAAGAAAATCTCCTAGCCTATACTATAGTATATGTACAATGTACTCTACGGCGCTGGCCCACTGCGGCTACCATGTGTATGAACCCTGCGAGTAGGTACCATGTGTATATCAACCAATAAAACTGTTCATGAATTAGTAGTGTTTCCAAGATGTTTATAAATTAATTCAATTACCTTCATCATCATTGCTGTTCATCTTTATAAAGAAATTATCGACATAATAACTGTTCATCGCAAAGTTTGGATCTGTAAGCTTTTCAAATAAAATCTTAACCTTGTTGTGTAAGAGAATTCGATCCATATTTACTCTCTGAGACACTTCTTCAAACACAGAAAGTATAACCTGCTAACAATGTACACTGATTATCCTTTATCTGCTCGGAACCGATTACTGACATCGTTAAAGTTTTATATTTTGATAACACGATACATACCCCTCAGATTAAACATACCAAAACAAAATTTGAAAGATTATTGATGTCAATGTCAAACGTGAAACGCAACACGTGCCAATGACATAATGTTTTTTTAAAGCACATAACCCAAAGTAGTAGTTGGGCCAAAATACTATTTTGGGTTAGTCCAACAAACAGTGACGAGCTTAAGGCTACGGATAAACGCTTTACTCACGGTCTAGCCTGCAAATCCAACACCAGTACCATTAGTACTCATTACTCATTAGTGTCAAAAGAGACAATTATTTATAATTTAATATGAGTCCGCGGCTTTAAATTTCCAGGCTGGACGTTGAATTATATTAATAGTAGGTGTTGGTTGAATACAGCGCTTAAGTTGGCAGTTAGCCAATACTGCCCACTGGGCTGCTAGCCGAAAGGCATCCACAATAATTTATTACTTATTATACGATATATCTTTGTTAAATAGCCGATTAATCAATAATTTGATACCGTAAAATTAAATACCGGTTATCACTAATATCAGGCTCTATTCATGGCTATGTCCGATGTTTTGTTTACTTTATTAAAAAAATGGTTGTTCTAGAAAAGTCAAGAGCCGTCAAGCTGTCAAAAGAAAAATAAATGTCAAAATTTAATTCGCGACTATACGATGCTATTATTACGAGCTAGAAAAAATTGTTAAAATTTTTGGAAGTGAGTGTTTTCCCATATCTAAATTGTGAGTTATCGATTTTGATATTTACAATTTCGTTATTTGTGTACAAACTCTTAGGACTTTGTTAAGTGACATGCCCCTACGAGGTAGAAGTTTCGTAAGTAGCCTTTCTGTATTTGTAGATACGAATTTAACCTTTGCTAATAAAAAATAGTCAGACAGTGACATTCAAAAGCTTATTTACCCACCATCATGTGACATCTACTAATGGCATGGCTGCACCAACGATTTTCAGTTTTCTTGTTCTAGTGCAATAGATATTGGCTTCTATCCAAATGTTATATCTTTGACTGCTGGGCTTTTTGACGTTAAACCGTATTAATTGCTAATATGGGCTAATAAGTTTACAATGGTATTGCAAAAGTATGATGTGGTCTTCCACAGGAAGGTTGAAGTCTCCCTAACCCGAGTGCTCCTGAGTGCCTTCTAACAGCCTGTTTGTGAGGTTAGTTTGATATTTTACTTTGTTATCCAAGTTACAAACATAACTATGCAATCCATTGATGTATAGTATCTAAATATTTTGCACCCTGTATAAAACCATCAGTACAATAGAATACAATAAAAATAATATAATTAAATGCTTCAGTTAAAAGCATCCATATTTCCAGGCCAAGTCGATCATTATCTGGTCAAGCTAAGTCACTTCACTTGCCAGATTTTGAAGATGAGATCGGAATCCTTAGTTTTGATACACCCATTTTTGATGTAGATTATAAAGGAGTGTAATTAATAGAAACCTATCTTAGTAGATCGAGTACTTTGTTGATTTTTGTAGAAAATAATTAAGAAATATTATCCTGATAACACAGCAAATATTGATACAGACTGTTAAGACATTTTGTAAAAAAAAATATATATTGTACCTTTTTTTGCTTATCCTAAAGTAATGTTCAAGTCTTATGCAGACAACACATCTACAGAATTACAGTAGTTTATTAATTTATAAGTAACTAGACGTTGCATGCGAACCCGTGTGCACAAAAGAAAATCATGAAGGAACCATACATTTTACCTCTATAAAAAGTAGCCTATGTCCTTACCTGGTCTACTCTGTATCTGTGCCAAGTTTCATCAAAATTGGTCCAGTAGTTATTGAGCCTACTCAATGCAAACAAAGAAATAAAATATATTACCTCTTTATAATACTGGTACAGATAATTTGAAAAATTTGGCAATTAAACAGTAATTACACATCATTTTTATCTTTTCTATCTAGATATGACCTTGTGGCATTTCTTAGAATCTGCAAGTTGATTCAAATACATGTTATGTTAGTAAAGTAAAAATAAAACACCATTATTGGTGTATTCTTATTATTATATATCTTTTAATATATTATCAGTTTACATTTAATTACAATAATATGATATTCAATTTGCCACAACAAATAATATATAATATAAAAAATAGTAATTTAACACCATAATGATGTTTAAGTGTCAACTTAATTATTGAAAAATATTTAAAAACTCATATTTTTCCAATGAAATGTTGCATCAAGTAATGCTAATATAAAAAAAATAAAGCCCTGGCAATTATTTTTTTTGGAATAGTACTATGTTTAATTGAAACGCGTCTTATAAACTAGTTTTTTTTTTCTAATAACACATTGTCCAATGTCTCCAATGCAAATGGTATGAAAAGCAAAGCTTGTGTGGATTTGGTGTATATTAATATATATATATAATATAATATCTATGGACGCTTCACACCATGTCAACCTGGTCCCGTGGTAAGTTTTCGAAGAACTGGTGGTACAGGTACCAGGCAATATATATTTAATACTTATTATACTGTACATATACTTAAGATTTTTATTATAATAAACATATTTAATACACATCCATGACCCAGAAACACAGAAAAACTTTTTGTTCCTTCGGTGGGATTCGAACCCGCGACACCCAACTTGAGCACCAACACGCTCAACCACTGAGCCACAGAGGTCGTCGATCGTCGACATTAGCCACACAATTCAATGGGATAAGCGCAAGAGAATCGAGAAGGTATTAAAAGGACATACTTTACACTCCAAGATCTTAGTCGTGCTTTTACACCTTCTCGACATGCGCGATAACCGACGAATTGCGCTAGCTGGGCGCCTGCACACACTGTGTCCCACAAGCTTTGCGTGATTTTTACCCGACTACGGTGAAGCCAAAGAAAATATTTTTTATGGCTGTCTATGTGTATATGTTTGTTTGTTCCATCATAGCGCCTAAACTACTGATCCGATTTTAATGAATCAATAGTCAATAATGGCCCGGGTAACATACTTTGGTTATAGTTTTTAACCTTTTCTCATTGTGGACAAGGCCCTCAGTTATAAAAACAAACTAAAAAAAAAGTAGCTGCATTAAATTCTCGCTTTGTTTATCGAGTTGGTACTGTTTCGTATTTATGGTTAGACCCATAACAGGGCTTACACGACCTGGCTACTTTATGCGCGAATCTTTTACGGTGAGTGACATGTCTCAGGTAAATCGCCTTGAATAATATACATCGCAAACTATAAGAATAAGTAAAGCCGAAGTGCCTTGTCGCAATGTCGGATCTGTATACGATTCCTCATGGGTTTTTTGTCTGAATATATTTCTTATGCTTAAAAAGTTTACGATGGTAATTAATTAATACTTATTTTAAAATATGAGTATCATAATGCGTGCGGACTACTCATAATGGACTGAGATCCCAGACTCGCTAGACTACCCTTATGTTCTTGCTGATAAAATGTATATCATATTGTAGTGTTAGTAATGTATATCATATTGTAGTATTGCGCATTGTACACCAATTAACGTATGTATACCCTTTAGTTTGTGCCGTGGGCTAATTTTTGGGTACAAGATGCTAAAGTTGCAGAAAATTGTACTCACTTTATTTACATTCTGATAAAATGGCAATCCTTTTTTTTGGTATAAGAACAACGCTAAGAACAAAACTTATATAAGTATTTTTAATTAAACTTTGTAGAAGTTCAATGGTTTTTATTTTTACGTGGATGATTTTCCTTTATTTTATTTTTATAAAAACTACAACATAATAATAAGTAATCGGTGTAAATTTTACTTTTTAATATTTAATTGTCATTATTCTACTATATTAATGTACGTTAGAACCATTACAAAGGTTAAGGTAAAGGTTACAAAGGTAAGAAAAGTTAGTACAATTTTTTTGTACCTTTGGCGCCCTGTAACCGAGAATTGGCCCACCGCGCAAACTAGCGGGTATGCATACGACAAACGTTCATTGTACACTCTAATACTACAGTGTGATATATAAATTTTATCGGTATTAATATAAGGGTAGTCTGGCGGGCCTGGAATCTCAGTCCATTAAAGCGTGTAACACCCAAACGGCAAAAACATGTTTTGAAGTAAAAATGCCTACATTCAATAAGGCTGGGACTATATAGTCCGGAATCCGGCGAGCCCGGAAAATTCAGAGCACTGAAAATAGAACTCTGCGCTAATACAATAGAGATGAAAATCGAAGTGTCGAGCTGTCATGTTCACATTTGACTCGATACTTGTGAGTTCGATTTTCAGCTCTATTCTAATACGTTTTGCCCGGCCTTTACGGATTACGGACAATAAAGTCCCGGCCTGACGCGAAAGCGACAATCGCTTACATATCTTTGAAATCAAATGTCGACATTTCTGTGCCGTCACTATAGGTACTACAATTTACAGATAACTCTCAAGGTTTCTTTTGTTTTCAGTTTCATGGAAATTAATCATGAGCTGGTGATTAATCACCTTTTCATCTAGTTTCACAGAAAAGTACCTGTAAATAGAGATCAAGTATTTGAATAGAGATCATTTACCTGCGTCAAGTAACGCAGAATTAGGAATAGAGTAGCAACGTACCTACTAGTTTTAGTAAATTTATTGCAAAATATGGTGTGCAAAGCGGGACTTAAGTAGTCTTTGGAGTGGTGTCAAGTGTGTCGCTTTTTCACATCGTCTTCAGTGCCTCGCTAGTCGCTCTTTTCGCGGTGAAATGAGATAGTGAGTTGGTAATGGTATACTTAGTCTGGCCATAAATATTGTTACAATTAAAAATAAACAAAATATTACATTTGAATTTGGAATCTGTCATTTTTATATGTATTATGTATTTATTATTCATTAAGTTTTCTCATTTTGGCGCCAATACATTGTACAATATTTTGCGATATTAAAATGGAGTGGGGTGATAAAGAGAACCGAATCGCTGTGATTGCATTACACAAAGGAGCCAAATGCAATTTTAAAAACTACATCAGCTTGGTATCAGTAAAATTTTTGTGTACCGGGCTATTAATAGGTACAATGAGGTCTCTTTTGAGAAAAAGATCTGGCCGTCGACGTAGTGAGCTCTATCAGGCTAGCAAGGCGAATTAAGCAAAATTGCAAAAAAAAAATACCTAAATTTGTAGCTAAATAGTTGCTAATTAGTTGCCAAAACGGCGATTTTGTTGCTCAAGCCGATCGCGAAAAATCGCGAATAATGCTGGATGAGATTTTTTTTACTATTGAGCAACATTTTAACAAACAAAATAACCGTATTTATGCTCAAAGCTCTTAGAAAGCTTCCCAATTAGTCGAAAGAGTGCAACGTGGGCACTATCCGACTTCAGTGATGGTTTGGTGGGGTATTAGCTATGAAGGAGTGACTGAGCCATACTTTTGTGAAAAAGGTATCAAAACATTGGCACAAGTATATCAAGATACCATTCTTGAGAAGGTAGTGAAGCCCCTTAACAACACCGTGTTCAATAACCAAGAATGATCCTTCCAGCAAGACTCGGCGCCGTGTCATAAAGCTCGGTCTACGCAGTCTTTGTTGGAAACGAACGTTTCGGACATCATCAGAGCTGAAGACTGGCCGTCGTCTAGTCCCGATCTAAATCTGCTGGATTATGATTTATGGTCAGTTTTAGAGAGTACGGCTTGTTCGCTATGATAATTTGGAGTCCCTTAAACAATCCGTACGATTGGCAGTAAAGAATTTTCCCATGGAAAGAGTGCGTGCTTCTATTGATAACTGACCTCAACGTTTAAAAGACTGTATTGCAGCCAATGGAGACCACTTCGAATAAGCTTTTTATATTTTAAAATGTTTTATATAAGTAAAGGTAATAATTAATGTTATTTGCAATAGAATTTTTTTTTCTTTGTTTCAGTATTTATGGCAAGACTAGGTAGGTACATTACGTTTTATGTACTGAAAAACTACCGGAATACTTTATGGTCTGAAAAAAAGAATGTGGAACATGTAATATCCAATGTGGCCCAAACTAAATTAAATAATGTAAACAGAGGATTTAATGAAGTAATACGCGTTTCAGCTGGGGTGTGAATTGCGTGCAGCGTGACTAATTGAACGAGTCTTGCCAAGTTTTTGCTGGCCACGTATTCATTTCGGCAAATATAAAATTCAATAGAAGGCTAATCGAGTACTTTGTAAAGTTTGCTTCACTCTGCCCAATTCTATGTCGTAAAAAACAAATCGATGATGGTCACAACTCACAAAATCAATAGATACGATTATTGCGGTTTTCTAAACTCTTATGGTAGATTGTAGACTTTCGAAGCGAGCTCTATAGCGACAGTGCAACAAATCAATGTACAATACAAATTATTAGTACTGAATTGTATGGGACGGCTTTCGAGATTTGCGACAGTTTTCTGTTTCACTGTCGTAGCGCTCAAAAGCCGGCCCATACAATTCAATACTACATTGATTTGTCGCACTGTCGCGCTGTCACTGCCGCAGCGTTTGTGGCGCGAATGGCGACAGTGTCGCGCTGATCGACTTTCGAAGTGAGAGTCACTAACACTGCGGCACTTGTGAACTTGGATATCGTGGCAAAGTCTCCAAGACAGTTTTATTGTAAGAAGATGAATAAAATTGTAGGAAGAAGGGGATTAGTCCAGTCCTAATTCCAGTCCATACTTTTTCCTTCTCGATTATATTTATGTACTCATCAAGGCCTAAATTATAACGTATCGGCTACTGAAATACTAATTCAGTTAAATTTTCATATTCTTCTGACGAAACCTCCCCAACTGCCATTTTTATAAAATAACCTTACGAAAATTATTTGCGATATTGCGGCGATAGCAAAGTGCATGCAGCTGCGCGGACACTGTCGCGAGCGTCTAGCGACACTGGCGCAGCGTTCGAAACGAATTCAATACTGCATTGATCTGTAGCACTCTCTCGATTCGAAAGTCAACTGGAAACGAAGTCATACTGTGAAAATCCAGCTTGGTTTACAAAATGTTATTCTAGTAGTAGTCGAAAAACTCTACCTGTTATGCAACTTTTTGAAAAATCTTTTAGTCATCATCGATTAGTCTTCTTTTCATGTAGTAGAAATTCTCATAGCAGGTGGCAAAGAAATTCTAGTAACAATACGAGTACCGATAGTACGTAAAACTTAAGATGCGTAATGTAATTATTAGTATGTGACCATGTCAATCAGCAATTAAATACATCACCTCGACCGTTCTCATGTATATTAATTACAGATAAAAAAAAATCACGTATTTAGTTACGCTGAATCCTGTTCTATTATTGTTTGGCCGCTCTTTGTCTTAAATTACAAAAAAAAATTGGATAGGGCTAGGCTAAAAATAGTGCCGGTTTAAGAAATTACTTTTCAGAAATAAGCAGCACCTTTGTGTCGTTTTCCCACGTAAATTGTAATGTTATAAATGTTTCTTGTGTGTAATAAATTATAAAATAAAACATTCAAATATGAATCGTACAAGGAATGTAAAGTCAGCGGTTCCTAAAATATTTTCTGTCGACTCACTTTATCGATTACCCTTGGATTAGCGAGGATTCACGGCCACTTTTTTATTTAGTTCAATCTACTAATATTTTTAGCGATGAAATGAAAATATCCTAAACGAAAATGTTAATGTGAATAATACTGAAAATAGCACAATTTTTTCACAATTTTCAGTTTCATTCAGTACAAGCAATGATAATAATGGACCGGAAAACCGTTGCAAATCGTTTAATTGTCTGACTCCTTGACCATTATCAATGATAATTGTGTTACAAATTGACACCACAGGACAGGAACCTTGACACTATAAACAGGCGAGACGAAGCCCATTAACGAAACGCCACATCGATCTGTATTTTGGAGCTCTTCAACACCGATAACTTGATACCGGGGCACAATACATTAGAAAGCTTTTCTAGCTTCTAATATTGTCGGTAACCCCTCGCTTTATTGTTTATCACTACGGATAGGGCTTCTTTGAAATGAGCTCGATTTTAAAACGGATATTGGATCACCACAAGTTCTCTATCAGCGCTGAAACTGAGTTAAGTATTGAAGTCATTTAACGAAGCATAAAGGTATGAAACTTCTTGTGAATAATATGCAATAGCAGAAGATGATGTAATGCTTACAGGTATCAGTTGTCACAGAGCAATATAATGATTTCTAAAGATGCTATCTGCTTTAAAGGATATGCATCATTAGAATCTGCAATCATGGAGGCATTTATCCCTTGAGGCAGAATTGTACAGCACATCGCTAACTTTAGATATGAGACAATAATGATTGTGACTTGACATTGTTGACTTTAGAGATACGTTTCGTAGCTTAATGAGTTTCTATATCAATTAACAAATAGAATCACATGTATTTCCTTTTCATCCAGTAAATAATATCCCTACTACGCCCCTTAACGAATGAGGCTTTAAGACAGCTGTTCTATAACTTCATGGTTTTAAAGTTCGATGTAGTTCTCGATACGTAGCAGCCTTAAAATAACACAAAATTCCAAACAATTAAGGGAACAGCTTGATATGTACACCATAAGTTTTTGCTTGGGACTTACGATGAACAGTTTATTCTTTATAATATTCTGCATAGTATATTTCCGTATTCCAGCCACGTATATCAATATTGTAATACGGTACGGACGTAGCATAACTCGAGTACCGTTTAAATAGCCACGTGCTGGCATGTACGTCAGGATATCAGCAATTATAATGTCTCTGGGGACTGGGTCTGGTGGCTTCTACGTCATCACTTGTATTGGCATTCTTGTTAGCTTCTGAACCTGTTTGTTAGATGTCAGCCATGGCATGCAAAGAATGAAGATTGGCAGCATGTGTAATTAGCGAATGAGTTTTCTGCCGTGGCAAAAGCTCGGTCTGACTAAAATTCAAGAGATAGAAAGAGGTAATTTACACTATTTCTAAACAGACCTTACTAATGGCAATTATTTGTGCCCTGGCTTAAAACTGACCCGATGAGCAAGTCGCTAGTAATCTATTTCCTAATAAGAGTTTAACAATACGTATAGCTTATCCGCAACACTGTATCTACGCTCCTGTATGATTTCTTGCTTCGTGTAATATTTTCGCAATATTATTTGCGCCGCGCCGCTTGAGCTACGTTTTCTCGAAGGTCACCCGGTATAATTTCCAGTCATGCGGTCATCTAACGAGCTGCACAATATCTGCAGTTCGCACTGAATTTGTTATTGTTAGAATAATCTTAGTTATCATTAGGCTAGGGCTGTCGCTTTTGTAAACATTGTAATCAAATGCTAAAAGAAACCATTGGAAGGCCGAAAGATACTAAATATTCAAAGTGAATAAGATTTTCCCTATTAACAAATTGTTTTTTTAGCGACAAATTCACTTGTAACATAAAAATGTTGCCCTACATTCGCGTGAAAAATAATCTTAAGGGAACCGTTTATTTGTAAAGAAATATCAAGCTATGCCCGCGGCTCTGCCCTTGTAAATAAATCCCACGGGAAAACTGTACATTGTCGCGAAAAGAGTCACAAACATCCATCCATACGTCCGTCCATTCTCACAAACTTTCACATTCATAAGAGTAATAGAATAAGATAATCATATTTTATTCTATCCTTCCAAGCTTTCATAATCAGTCTTTAACATGTTGGATGTAAGCTTTGACAACCCTAAACACAACTGCGCTGCGGAATTGCATAGCCACTTCCAGTGTCAACCAATCACGATCCTCTATACTCAGGTGGGCGATCTGATTCACAATCAGTGGGCACCAAGGACTCTGTTGAGAGAAATGGAACCAACAGTACAGCGTATTTGGAAACGCACGCCAAAATTGCCAACATAAAGATCTGTTGGCAAGTGGCAACAGTGTTATTATTTTTATGATATTGATTGAGTTGATATTTGATAAATCGCACAGGAGTCTTTCTGTATTTTTTCCGATATAGTGTTACATGTGAGAAGATTAGGTTGGTTAGGTAGAGTCTGCTCCAGTTAATGCAGTTAATGCTAGCCATACACGTATGGGGTTTTGTATACCTGACAGGTTTGTCTGCGCAGGTATACCTGTCAGGTAAGTTTGAGGTGAGCAGGTAATATGGAAACCTGCACAGTTGTGCAATGCGCCGGTTTTCTTCAACTGTGCAGGCAAACCTGTCAGGTTCAACCTTGCATGTAATGGCAGACTTCTATGCTATTTTAACCTAGAGGTCGATGATAATGGACACTGGTCAATATAAGTCCCAAGAAGAAAATACATAAAATATCGGTAATTGATTTTGTTTACTTCTTTTTTGGGTACTTTTGTTTGTACAATCCATATTGAAAAAAAATTTAATGGAGATCTACGGACAAATACTAATTGATGACAGAATAGTTTTGACGAGCGTTTAATGATGGATGTTAGCGAAAAATAATTACCGTGAGTTGCAAATGGCGTGTTGGAATACATTAAGTATTGAAGTAGAACTAACACAATGTTACATAATACTTAATGGCGTAGTAATAAGCTTTTTGCTGCAAAAATGAGAAAATAATTTGATTGTAAACTGATTGTTTTGCGGCTTATTATTTGTTGTTTAAAAACAAACTATTGCTTTGAAATCAAATCTCTTAAAGGAAAATAAACAAAATTATGTAACCCATGAACTGTCAAGCAGTAAGTGAGCTGATGATGATAATTCATGCCAAAGAACACTCGACCATGTCAGCTTTTAAACAAAAAAAAGATACAAAATCAGTTTCATCCATTTGGGAGCTACAATTCCACGGACAGACACACACTGACAGACAGACCGACCGACACGTCAAACTTATAACACCCCTCTGTTTTCGTCGTTTAGTTTAGGTAATAATAATTTATTAGCGTTGTAAATTGTAATGACAATGTTATTTAATTATTAATTAAATAATTTTATACTAATGATTGTTTGTGCCTAATACAAATTAATTATTATTATTAATTATTATAGAAAACTTTTGTAGCGCCATAATTATCCGCGTGTAAACAATATATTTTGACACTTGACTTGTAAAGTCAATCGCCATAACATCCTATGAGGTTGGGACTATAATGTTGTCCAGAATCCGTAAGGCCCGGCCAACTCTGTGCTAATACAATACAGCTGAAAATGGAACACACGAGTGTCAAGTCAACTCTCGTGTATTAATCCAGAGGTATATTTTCAATGCTCTGAATTTTCTCCGGATTCCGGACAATATAGTCCCAGTCGCTATAGGATGCCTGGCAGAAGTGATATATGCATCCACCACCGCATGTGTCGCATTCGGATGGCGACGCGCCACATCGCTACCACGCCTATAGGCGTACTAACCAGCCGCATTAGTTTACGTGAATGTAGACAAAGTGTGTGACTAAAAAAAAGTATAAAATAAAACTTATTTTCTGAATAATTCCCATTTAGAATATAAGTTTTATTTCATACTTTTTTGTGCATTTTTACTTTGGAAGAAGGTTTAATTTTTTGTTTACAAATAATAATATTTTTTCCCTTTTTACTTAAATTATTATTAACACATTTTAAGAACGTTTAAAATAAACGATCGATAATTAAATACGCGCCAAGCTTCCATTAGGTATTGTATATAAGATAATGATGATGATTACTGTAAATTACATAATGGTATATGCTTGCAGTTCTTTAAAAAATGTCGAAATTTCCAAACGCGTATCTTTAAAAACTGAGGAATTATTTTCAGTGCTTTTGGATCCAGGGTATGAAAGTATCATTATACTTTTGGAAGCATACGTTTGGGTTACTTCAGAAAAAGTCGAAATAACTATATTTGTCCATATAAATTTTAAGGATTTCCCTCGATTTCTCATGGATCCCATTATCAGATCACCACTTTTGTGAAAACGGGACCAACTTCGAAGTATACCCTTTACGTCAAAAAAAGAAGTATGAAAATCGGTCAACAGACGGCGGAGTTAATGTTAAACATACAAAAAAGAAAAAAATACATACAGCCGCGTTCGGCTTATAACCTTTTTTTGGAAGTCGGTTAAAAAAAGATAACAACTCCACATCCTTTGATCGCGGCGAACTATATCACTCTTTTAGTTCAATAGTTCGGTTCGGTTGCTACTTCACTGGGCACTATTTCAATGGGCAACAGCTCAAGTCATATCTCACAGCTCACTATTCCCTTCCTCAAAATTGTTAATTTTTGTTGGTCTCTCGTTCATTTAACAAAATGTTACTTGCTGCGAATGAGTTTATGTCGTTTTGTATACATTGTAGAGAGTGCGGGGCCGGGTGATGGTCATGAACTAAAGATATGTCTAATGTCTATTAGACATTACATTTTTGTAACATTTTGTTAAATGAACGAGAGACCAACAAAAATTAACAATTTTGAGGAAGGGAATAGTGAGCTGTGAGATATGACTTGAGCTGTTGCCCATTGAAATATTATTATTATTGAAGATATTAATTAATAATTATATATTAATTATATTAATATTATATTATAATTATATTAATTAATTAATAATTTAAGACGTATTGAAATTAAATGAATGTATGAACGACATGACGCATGTGAACAAGTCCAATTGAACGACTCAGTCGCGAACTACACACGTCTAAATATGTACCCATGTGTATCTTCATCTCGACGCCACTCGGCGCTCGTAGAGTCTGACATTGACCATTGAGATGTATTTTTACGAAATTTAAATTAGCGTAGACTGCATACCCCGACATAGCGTGGTGTTATCGTGACGCAAAGATTATAATTTGTGTAGTGTTATTCTAAAAGTTCTATTTCCGTTCGCCGCACCCTACAAACGCTCAGAGTTAAACGCGCGCTGGTCGAATACATGACAGAATTTTCGTTAAAAAAGTTGGTAAAAACGCCGAAAATGACTGTTTGAAATGAAGCGAAATGTGAGTTATTTTTTTATTTACATGACAACACTTACGCCATGTTGTCACGTCACTGCATTGTTGACGTCCTTTTCACATTGAATGCTTTTGTTGTGTTAATACCTAATACAATTTCGATTATGAAGTCATGTCACGTTTGCAGACGATGTAGCTACGATAAAGCATTTAGAATCGTCAGAACATACAGAAGCTATAGAAGCTTGTTCTGAAAAAGTTGCAATTAAACGAATACATCGCTAATTTTGCATAAACAGCATTACATTAGAGAATAGAATCCATCTGGTGTTACCTTGGCTCTAATAAGTATACTCAATTAATATTATGGCTTTAGAGCAAAAATGATTACTCTAACTAACACTCGACTTTATTAGGATGTGCAACATGTACGTACGTGTAGACCAGTGGTTCCCAGACTCTTTTGTTTCATAGACCACTTTCAAAATTTTGCTGGATCCGGTGGACCCCCTGCATCTACATTCTACATTACTACCAATTTATAAATCTCGAAAAAAAAGTGAAGATTAGATCTATCTATCTATGGAAACTTGCGTTGTGGCTGAGTTTCAACGACGAATTAACAGTTTTCGAAAAAAAAAAAGGTTAGAATTGATTGCTTGATGGGGTTAATTATTTGATAATAAAGTAGGTAGATTAAACAAATTTTCAATTAATTTTTAATTCATTGTGTTGTGAGTGAATGTCAAAAAAGCAAAGTTGACCAATCGAAAAAGTGATTTCATCCAACTTTACTTTTTTGAAATCTACAGTGACTCAGCACAAGGACCAATCAATTCTCACAAATTTATTTAGAAAACGTCCCATTTGGAGTGGTAAAAAGAAATATAGTATATTTCCTTGTGTTGCAGGTATATATATTATATATTCAAATATATATATTATTACACTAATAATTATTATTGTTTTAACAGTCGTAATATAATCAAAATTAAACACTTATTTATAACGTAATGTAACTTCTACAATGGTAACTACAAAAAAAAATGTAATTTTATTGAGATGGATTTACTTGATGGATTGACAGCAAATTATCAATATTTGGCTTGAGTTTTGTAAAGAATAACAGCAAATCTCCCCGTTCTGTGATATTCAATCTGTTCCTTTTTTTTTGTTAATAAGTTTGTAACGGTACTAAAACTTTTTTACAACCAGATATGACGAGGGAAACGCTATCAGAAGCTTTTGCGCGATTCCCCACAGTATATTTTTCAGGTATTTCTGCCTGCAGCCAAAATTTTTGATGCTCTCTTTTAAATGTCACTCTGCTCATTAGCTCAGCTCCTCATTAGTGCTAAGCTCGAGTAGCTCCTCTTGTAATATTACATTCTCCACTTCCGTTTCGTCAAATTGATTTATGATCCATGGTGGTATTTCCATCGACAGAATGTCTTCAAATTTGATTTTAAAATCATCATGCAGGGCAATCAAATGTTGAACGTATGTCTGAATATCTTCATCAAGGCATTATACCTGCGATAAGTTTGAAAGCTGTGAAAATTCGCGCCAAGCAATATTTTCCTTCATAAATTTCAATTTACCAATAAAATCTGAAATAACAATCTTTGTTTTTATTAAATTAAGGCTGTCCCCTTGTAATTATATGTTGAGGTCATTAAATTTTTTAAACAAATCTGTCAAATACGCGATATCTGCTTTAAAATTATTTGGTTATTTTTTAAAATCAGGATCTTTACTTTCCAGAAATTCTAAAACTGAGTCAAAAAGTGAATAAAATCTTGATAAACAGCCTTTCGACAACCAGCGTACTTCGGTGTGTAACAGCAATCGTTGGAAGTTTTCATCATTTTCATGCACAATTGTGCAAATAAGCTCGTATTCAATGCATTCTTCTAATTTTGTTAACTGCATCTAAAACAAATTGAAGCGATTGGTGCAATCTATCACTCAAATTTTTCGCTACTAGTTCGTAGTACTAGTCGTCGATCGATGCAATTTACTGTGTTATCGTCGTCGATAACACAGTAAATTGCAGTTACCTCTGGTATAATTCTTTTAAAATGGCCTATAAACCCACGATATCGCCCGACCATGGCAGCAGCTCCATCTGTTGCCACCGAAATAACGTTTGTAAATAG
Source organism: Phengaris arion (assembly GCA_963565745.1). Lineage (NCBI taxonomy): Eukaryota > Metazoa > Arthropoda > Insecta > Lepidoptera > Lycaenidae > Phengaris > Phengaris arion. Next base: position 3,982,809 of record OY751443.1, read on the forward strand.
AATGTATTTTTCTTTAAAAAAATCACCAAATATTGATTCACCTTTAGTGTCTGTCTTCAAAGTTTTGCGAATAGTAGCTCTTTATGAATTTGTTAGCCCATAACAAATCGAACATATGCCAATAATAATGCTTCATTGCCAGGTAAAGTTGACTCGTCCAGTTGAATAGAAAAATGAGTTGTTTGCAGATAATCACACAAGAAACTTTCAACATCATTTCATCAATACGTCTTTGTACAGTGTTGTTACTCCAAGGAATTCTTTTGAGTAAGTCAAATGAAGATTTGTACAGAACAGTTTTTAAAACCTTTTCAACAGCAGGTAAAATTAACTGTTCACCAATAGTATGCGGATTTCCAGATTTTGCTATAAGTAATGAGATATTGTAAGATGCCCGCAAGCCATCATCGTTGCTTTCAGACGTTGAAGCGAACATACTGTGCACGGTGGGTCTCTTTTCATATTTTTCCTTTAATGTTTGTAAATATTTTAAATCTTTACCTATTTTATCAGGATGACACCTTAGGTGGTCTTCCAGCTTTGGTTCTTCAGCTTCAGCATGGTTTCATAGAGTCATTGCTCAAAACTTTGTTGCATAAAAGGCATGTGGGCAATCGTTTATCTGCCTGTGATGGAAGAATACCAAATTTTAAATATTTAACACTGTATTGAAGATACTTTTTAGATTCGGTCATGTTTCGTATCAATTACCTACCTGTAAATAATAAATAAAAAAATTCAAGTTTTAATACAAAATATTGAAAAATGCGCCCTTTTAGCATTAGGCACGCGATATTATATTATATAGGCAGGCAGGTAGGTATACAAATAGGCAGGTAGGTATTTACTTTTCCGACACTGGTAATCACTAATATCGATTCACTTTTCTGTATGAAATTTCGGAAACAAATGAGTAACGTTTATCCTTGATATTCGTATTTATATTGGTGAAGAATTAAACACGTTCATACAAGATTGCAAGTACATACGAGGGCGGGTCAATAAGTCCGTGACTTTTGGAATAAAACACAGATTTTTTGATAAATAAATCATTTTATTTTTCAACGTAATCCCCCTTGAGCTCTATACACTTTGTCCAACGCTTCTCCAATTTTTTTATCCCTTCCAAAAAATATGATTTGTCGAGGTCCTCAAAATAGGCCTTTGTTTGCGAGATGACTTCATCATTGGAGTCAAATCTTTTTCCACCGAGCCATTTTTTCAGGTTTGGGAACAAGAAGTAGTCACTCGGAGCCAAATCTTGAGAATAGGGTGGATGTGGGAGCAATTCATAGCCCAATTCATGGATTTTTGCCATGGCAACTGCACATGTGTGCACCCTTGCATTGTCTTAGTGAAAAAGAACTTTTTTCTTGGCCAAATGAGGTCGGTTTTTTTTCAAATCCTCATTGAAGCGGTCCAATAAGTTGGCATAATATTCCCCATTAATTGTTCTTCCCTTTTGAAGATAGTCAATGTGGATTATCCCACGTGCATTCCAAAAAACAGTCGCCATAACTTTATTGGCTGACAAACCCACCTTGGCCTTCTTTGGCGCCGATTCACCCTTAGAAACACACTGTTTTGACTGTTGTTTGGTCTCTGGTGTATTGTGATGGATCCATATTTCGTCCACGGTTAAAAAACTCCTCCATATTGTGATTAAACAACGCCAAACCTTCCTGTGAAGTTGTTAGACGATTGCGTTTGTGGTCGACTGTGAGCAAACGCGGCACCCATCTTGCGGAAAGCTTTCTCATGCCCAAGTGATCATTCAAAATTGAAACCACTGAGCCATGCGAGATGCCTATGGCTTCCACAATCTCTTGCACTTTCAATCTTCGGTCGGCCAACACCATATCGTGAATTTTTTCGATTGTTTCGGGTGTAGAGACCTCAACTGGGCGTCCAGGACGTTCGGCATCTTCAGTGCTTGTACGGCCACAACGAAATTCAGTAAACCACTTTTTTACCATTGAAATCGATGTGCAGAGTCCCCATAGTATTTATCAAGCTTAGCCTTGGTCTCGGTAATGGTTTTTTTTCGCAAAAATTATGCTTAATAAGCACACGAAATTCACTTTTTTCCATTGTTTCCTTAAGTTACTGGATAGTCTTATAAAGATAGCTGTAAAACACAAACTAACTGACGCAGCAAGTTCAAATTTTGATAGGAGTCAACTGACAGATGCCTGTTGACAGGAGTAGTGTTGCTTTTTCAGTAAGGAGGTTAGAAATTCAAAAAGTCACGGACTTATTGACCCGCCTTAGTACACCACAAGTCGTATTAATTTGCACTTTTGCGGACGGGACGGCGGCGGCCGACGCGGCAGCAAGTCTCGACGCGTTGTACTGAATATGGAATATGCAAGTTTTTACAAGTAACAGTCGCTGAGCTTCTTAAAATATTATCTGCTTATATTGATAGGAGATAATTGTCTTATTGAGATGGTTTAATTTAGGTATCGTATTATTTAAAATAACAAGCCAACATTTTAGTTCTTCACTATGGAAACCAAATTAATTTTCATGCACCCCTGCTTACTATTGTAGACCCCTATTTTTTGTCACGTCCAACGTAGACCCCCTTCGAGTCTCCTTAGACCCCTGGGGGTCCACCTGGACCACTGGGAATTACTGGTGTTAACCTTTTGTTCCGTTATGAATGAAAATTAAATTGCCAATAATACTAAGTGCTGATGACTCTATCTTAAATGCTATGTGAGCAACTGAGCATGTAATTGTTTTGATGCTTTATCACCGCTAGGACTGGAACTATATAGTATATTATCATCCGGAATCCGGCGGGCCCGAGAAAATCCAGAGCACTAAAAATATCGTAATAATCGAAGTGTCGACTGTGGAGCTGTCATATTATGACACCAGCTTGTGCCCGTTTCTGTCATTTTTCGGAATAAAAAGTAGCGTAGGTTTTAATCCAGAGCCTAAAAACTACTACCACACCGAATTTCATCGAAATCCGTTCAGTAGTGTTTGCGTGAAAGAGTAACAAATATCCATCTATCCATGCATCCATCCATCCATCCTCATAAACTTTTACTTTAACTCACATTTATAATAGTAGTAGGATAAGTAGGATTGATATGTGACTTGATACTTTTTTTGTTTTAAACACTTACGCATTGTGTCGCGGTGCACTTTTCTTTTGCCTTCTTTGCGTCACGGGAGGACACCTAGTCCTTCCGTGACCACGGCTGCTGGAAAGTAGCAGGAACGTCGGGAAAAAGAAAAGTGCACTGCGACACTATCCTTACGGTTTTTGAAACAATGAACAATATTCGCGTAAACATAAGAAATCAATATGATAGTTGTGTGTTTGATTTTCAGCTCTATTGTATTAGTGCAGAGTTCTATTTTCAGTGCTCTGAATTTTCCCCGGCCCGCCGGATTCTCGATCATATACGAGGGCTGCACTAAAAGTATCGGGAATGGAATATTTCCACTGTTCCTGTCATATTAAAATCTTTTTAATTTAAAACTCCTTGGTTTTAAAAATCGAATACTGTTTATTTATTTAAAAAAAGATTCTCGGTCTTGTCACAAGGTCTTGTCAAACTTGTTTAGTCGTTGAGAAAATGGAATTGACTCGAGAAAATTCTAGAGCGATGATTTATTATGACTTTCGAAGTGGATTAACACAAAAACAGTGTGTTGACCGGATGATTTCTGCATTTGGTGATGAAGCCCCATCCAAAACCACAATTTATCGCTGGTTTGCTGAATTTCAACGTGGACGTGTCAAGCTCAGTGATGATCCCCGTCAAGGTCGTCCAAAAACTGCAGTCACCCAAGAAAACGTTGATGTTGTGCGTAAGCTGATTGAGGAAGATCGACATGTGACATACCGCGAAATCCAGGCAACTTTAGACATTGGCATGAGTCAAATACAAATAATCTTACATGAACAATTAGGTGTAAAAAAGTTGTTTTCCCGATGGATACCGCATTTGCTCTGTGAAGAGCAAAAAGCGGCTCGCGTTACTTGGTGTGTCAGAACTCTCGAAAGATTCCACGCAGGATCCTCAAATGCTGTATACAACATCGTATCAGGTGACGAATCCTGGATATACGCGTACGAACCCGAAACAAAAAACCAGTCACGAGTTTGGGTGTTCGAAAATGAGTTAAAGCCAATAAAAATTGTTCGTTCACGGAGTGTTGCAAAAAAAATGGTGGCCACGTTTGTCTCCAAAACCGGCCATGTTGCGACTATTCCTCTTGAGGGACAAAGACGGTTAATGCAGAATGGTATGCTAACATTTGTTTGCCACAGGTCAAAATCAAATCAAATCAAAAAAAATTTATTAAAAATTGGTATTTTTAAATACTCTTTTTGAACGTCGTTACTAACTAACCCAGCGAGAAGAGCCGGCAAGAAACTCGTCTGGGGCCATCTGTTACCAAAAAGATGGAAAATTATTCTTTTAAAATCAAAATTATTACAATGTTTGCTAATGTCTATGTAACAAATAATAACATAAGATAGGGAGCCACCTTATTCCCAAGGGGTGCCGTCTTGAATGAAGTCATTAATTTTATAATACGCTTTGGCACACAAACGTTCTTTAACTACTTTTTTAAACTTATTAATGGGAAGGTTTTGAACCTTTTCTGGGATTATATTGTCCTTTAAAGGATTTACTAACTTTGCTTAGTCTGAACACTGGCATATCTAACTTGTTCTTATTTCTAGTGTTTACACAATGATTATCACATTTCTTTTTGAAGTTTTTTAGATTCTTTCTTACGTATAACACATTTTCCAAAATGTATTGAGATGCGACGGTCAGAACTTTTATTTCTTTAAACTTTTCCCTTAGAGATTCAAAAGTCGACATCTTATAAATAGAACGTATAGCACGTTTCTGCAGCACAAATATTGTATTAATGTCCGCAGCGTTTCCCCACAAGAGGATGCCGTACGACATTATGCTATGAAAATAGCTAAAGTAAACTATTCGCGCGGTCTCTATGTCGGTAATTTCTCTAATTTTTTTAACAGCGTATGCTGCAGAACTCAGCTTATCTGCCAATTTAGCAATATGTGGTCCCCACTGTAACTTACTATCTAATGTTATACCTAGAAAAACAGTGGTGTCTACTAATTTCATTTTCTCATTATTTAATAGTATATTGGTTTGTGCCTGCGTAACATTTGGCAAGCTGAACTTTAAACATTTTGTTTTATTAGAATTCAATAGTAAATTATTAGCATTAAACCAATGTACTATTTTTGAGAGAGCACTATTTACCTCGTCATTGTTAGATTGTCGTCGCTTCACATTAAAAATTAGTGAAGTATCATCAGCAAAAAGTACTATCTCATGCTTATCATTAGCTAGATAAGGTAGATCATTTATATAGATGAGAAATAGAAAAGGGCCCAAAATAGACCCCTGTGGTACTCCTAGTTTAATTTTAGTACCATTAGACCTTTTGGAATTAACTTCTACAGTCAGTGTTCTATTTATTTTCGTCGTTTCTGAACTCCGTAAAGAGAACTGCAACCGCCGCATCATCCTCCATCACGACAATGCGATTTCTCACACCGCGCACAGAACAAAAGAGTTTTTAGAGCAAGAAATCATAGAATTATTAGACCATCCGCCGTACAGCCCCGACCTAAGCCCTAATGATTTCTATACTTTCCCTAAAATAAAGAATAAATTGCGTGGTCAGAGATTTTCATCACCTGAAGAAGCTGTGGACGCCTACAAAACGGCCATTTTGGAGACCCCAACTTCCGAATGGAATGGTTGCTTCAATGATTGGTTCCATCGTATGGAAAAATGTGTCAAATTTCGCAGAGAATACTTCGAAAAGCAATAAATACATTTTTAAATAGTAATGTTGTGTCACTTCCTTGATTCCCGAAATTTTCAGTGCCGCCCTCGTAGTCCCAGCCTTAAGGCCCTCACTGACGAGAGGCCGATTGTTTCAGTAAGAACTGACGTCAGTTCGGCCTGAACGGATTCGAGCACACACAGAAAAAATCGCATCCGACCCAACTGACGTCATTTCAGCCTGAACGGATTTGAGCACGTACACGGAAAAGTCGCATCAGTTCGTTCTGGCTTGCTGCGAGCTACGGTCGTGTTTATTAATTGTATTTTTATTACACTCGAACTTTATTAGTTATTACACCTCGAAAACTCTACACTTGTACACGCCCGCCCGCTCGGCCGTGCTCTGGCGAGAACTGAAGCGATTTGTCACACATGGTCCGTTCAGTTCAGAATTAATGTTGCCAACTTAGTTGTTTACAAAGTTTTACTACTAAATTAAGTATTTTATTGCCTCCTTAGTAGGATTTTAGTTGTTAGTAGTGGTTAAGTAGGAAATAGCCAGACAGTAATCATAATATTATGCAAAATGGCCTAGGTTAGGCATAAAAAAAATTGACACCTTATCATAATAATACATCGTAGCATTCGTCTGTAATTTGCTTAAAACTGGGCTTCTGATAACTTTTTGACAGTGCGAGTCATTTGGTCTCGTCTTGGTATCGTTTCACGTGAAAATGTTTTCTGTGGGATATCCCTTTCCAGACGTAAACGGTCGATGTGAATTCTTTCTGGCTGGCCACTGTCTAACCTACATGTTATTATGTTTATCATAATTATTTATCTTGGAAATAAACTTGGATCATAATTATTAACAAACTTTCAGACTTTTAGTGAATTCAACCTGTGTAGAGGAAGTGTCTGAAAGCTTCACTTTGTGACTTGTAAATATTATGCATACGGCCTTCTAATGGTTTGACCTGGTTTATAATTTTTATTTTTAAAGAGAAGCTATTTATTTCATTCAACAACGATTCGTTTACATGGATTTAATATGGATTACATAGTTTATTATACTAATGTCTAGTTGGTAAATATGTACAAATATATGAAATTAAAGTGTCTGTTTGTATTTAAAATAAGATTTTTAAATACAAACACACAGGACTTTCTCTGGCAGATAGCTAATGCTATAAGGAGTAACATTTTTTAAAGTAACGGAGACCTACTTTTTAAAGTTCCGTTTTTAAAAATAGGGTTCCGTTTTCGTTAGTTCTAACTTCTAAGCAAACGAATTTGCGGGCACTAAGTATCACAATGAAGAAGGATTTTCACTGCCAGATAACTGATGCTATAACGAGTAACATGGGTTCCGTTTTAAAAAAAAGAGTTCCGTTTGCGTTAGTTCTCTAACTTTTAAACAAACGAAGTTGTGGGCACTAGTTAGTATCACAATGAAGAAGGCTTACACGAGCAGTTTACCTGACAACAGTTTATCTTCTTCATCTTTATAATATGTAAAAATGGATTGTAATTCAAATGTCTTGCTAAAACTCGAGAACGGCATGACTGATTTGGCTTAATTTAGTCTTGAAATGATTGTGGTAGTTCAGGGAAGATTTAAACGGCGAGATATATTATAACAATTGTGGAGAAAATACTATAAACGACGATATTTATAGGTGCGTTCAGTTTACATGTTTTGGTTATATATTTATTCCAGTTCATAGTTAAGACAGACGTGTGTCGGGACAGCTAGTAGCAGTATCTAAATTACAATATATGGAGTGAATAACAGAAGGTTAATTTCATAAGGTAATAAATAATTCGGAAAAGAAATTTCTTTTTCTTTACGGGTCAAGAGGAAGAAACTTTTTGGTATGGCCTTCTGGCCCCCTAATCATAGGCCAACTGACCCCTGACTGTCCCAACTAACAATAAAATATTATATCCTTGCAAATGACGCCCGTGACACGAAAAACATTCTCACGAAATTCAAATCGCACTCCGTGTGCGTAATGTTTAAAAATAATTCCCGTTTGGTAAAATATGACTTTGCACTTGAGGTGACTATATTATGTTTCATTCCGTGGGTGTCAATGGCGTACGTCGGTCAAGGGTTGGAACCGTGGCTAAAATTGTTTCAGTTGCGCGTACGCGCTAAACTACGTAACGACGGGGGGGTTGTCATTTGACAGCGCAATCCCCTACAATTATATATAGTATAGTGCCTAATCAAAGCGATGGCTCTTTTTTTCAGACATTTCCAAATTATTTCGCTTGTAGTTCACGCTCGCACGTGAAATAACTGATAACGAATGATCGACAAGTAACGATTACAGCCGATTTCAGATTGCCGATTGATTCGTTTAGAATACGAAGAAATGCATTATTACTAATTACTAAATAAAATCTATACCTACTGTTTTGATAAAGATGTAAGATTTGTTTGTTTGTATGCTTGTTTGCATAGGTTCCGAAACTACTGGACTGATTTTGATGAAATTTGATACAGGCATAGAGTAGACCACAGAGAAGGAGATAGGCCACTTTTTATCTCTGCAATATGCACGGTTTCCACGATACATCTATTTGCGCGCACGAAGTCGCGGGTAACACCGAGTAATTAAAAATGCCAAAGTGAGAGTATTCTTAAATAAGTTTGTCCAAAATAAAACAAACCACTTCCAGAGTGTAACTGAGCCGTCAATTATCATATTGGAACAAAGCGAATGATTAATAATAAAAGGCAGGTTTCCTTAAAAAGAACGAATTATTTATTTTTGCACTGCACTTGCAGTAATGAAGCATGCGTCGATTTTCTTTGTTTAGCTTTTCAACCGCCTTCCAAAAATGGAGACGGTTATGCATTCGGATGTTTTTTTAATGTTTAACGATAATTCCGCTGTCTGCGGACCGATTTTCAAAATTCTTTTTTTTATGTAAAAGGTATAATCCCAAGTCGATGCTTGATGGGATCCATGAGGAATCGAAGGAATACCTCAAAATTTATATGGACACATATGGTGATTTCGACTTTTTCTAAAGTAGTCTAAGCATATGCTACAAAAAAGTAAGATTTTGCACCAAGGTATACCCTGGATCCAAAAGTACTGAACAGAACTCCTAAGTCCTTATAGATACATGTTGCACAACTGCAAGCATATGCCATTATGTTAATTACGGTAATCATCATCATCATCATCATCACCACCATCTTCACAAGAAACACCAACATATTATGAGGATGACGAAGGTACTCACTACTCATCAGAGTTTTGTGCACCGATATCAATGTCTGAAATTTTGCTATTGCTAAAATTATATCCGTGATCATCATCATCACTATAATATATTTATTTAATGCTTACTGCTACATTTTTTCCGTCGACTATTACAATAGATAATAATAATTATTTTATATTTTTGTATCTAATCAATATTATTATACCGGTGATTGTTTAGTAGATCCACAGATCGGTAATGCTTATTTGGGCAAATGCCACGGCCTCTCAGAAAACTGGCATAAAATACGCTTAAGTTTGTTTTGCCGAGAGAGTGAGAATAGCGGAGGCTTATTTGTATTCACATTTTAAGAAAGTTATTAATAACAATAATTTGATAAATATAACTAAAAAGAGAAAAAATATACACAAAAATAAAACCGATTTCCAAAGTAAAAAAGCACAATAAAGTATGAAATAAAACTTATTTCCTAAATAATTCCCCTTTTAAATTCAGCTAAAATTTTAACCATTTCTCTACTCAATCTTCATAATTTTGAAGTCGGTACCCCGACTAAGAGAGAGAGAGTGCTCTTGTGTACTGCGCACAAACTTGGGCACTATAAAATAACTCCTGCGTGAATGAAATGAAACCGGCCATCGTCAATGTTTTTTAATTTGTTCTGAGGTAGGCCTTTAATAATCTAGCTTTCGGTCCATAATGTTAAGCTCCATGCGTTTCTAGTTTAACGACCTCTTGTTAGTTACACATCGCCAAATCAGCTGATCGCAACTGATTATTGTACTTACTGCGTTCCTTGTAAACACGTGTCTTATGACTACTGACTAAATTGTAATTTGTACTAATGTTAGGGCGTTTGTAGGCTACAGTGAATTTTGCCGCAGCAGTAGATAGAGACAATAATAGAGACGGGCACCAGACATTCATCCATAAACAATTAAATTAAAAAAATACATTTAAATCAATTTTAAAATTAATAGCAACTAGGCATTAATTGATCAATTTGCTTATATGTTAAACTATATAAGGGTTATAAACAAATAAGGAATCTACTTATTCAACATAATAAATGATGTAGGCACAATATCATTTTAAAAATAGAGTATTATCATGTCTTGAACTGTATTCATAATGCCAAAAGAAGTCTTTAATGGTTTAATAACGAGAAATGTAAATGTCGCGACTCACGCCGGTACATTTCTGGGAAAAACTTAGATACATCAGTAAGTAATACATATTTGTACTGTGATGATATTTATATAATTTTATTATTAAACAGGGTTATAGATTGAGTCGATGTTGATCCTTTAAGGGGTTGTAATTCCTTTCATTTGCAGTATTTTCCTCAATGAAACCCATATTCCAAAATGTGTCAATCCAGAGCTTGAACAACGACCATACCAAATTTCAAGAAAATTAGTCCATCAAACACCCACTGTAATTACAATATTTTTTCTATAAAATATTTTGGAGCAATTTAATTTTGACACAAAGTTGCAAACTTGTATTTTCTTTCGAAACTCTAAAGGTAGCCTTCCGATGCACGCGACGCGAGACCGCGACCCGAGACTGAAATAGGGTCGCGGAGTCACTGCTTAGTATGAATTTATATCGAGCTCTAAACAATCCCCGCGACCCGCGTCGCGCGACCGGTGAGCGTAGGCAGAGAACATTGGCTGGTTTGCTGGTCGGATCGCGGCAGTAGCATAGATCGGAAGGCTAGGTAGCCTGTAAAATAAGTCCTTAACCTTGGTTAAGTTAAATAAGGTTAAGGTAAGGACTTATTTTTATGCTGTCCAAACTCCCAATTTTAAACTAAAATCCCGGCATCTATTACTGAAGACTATCTTTCACCTCCACGAAGACTTGTAAAATATTTTCATCCGTAGTTGACACTTGTGTGTTGACCATTGACTGGCTGCCGTTCCATCTTTCCGACGAGTGGCACACTCCAATTGGGAGGATTAGGCAGTACTCAGTAGCAGTGGCGAAGGCTGGTTCTCCATCATAGGGAAGCCCTAGCCTGTATAATAGATAAGTGAAGCCGATAGGAATGGGGTTATAGGTTGTCCTTCCTTTCTTACTGCCCCTAAACTGCTCTTATAATATTCAAGACTTTTTGACCCCATCAGTCCTATTTCTGTATGAAGTTAATTTCCTTCCGCGTTCCCCGCTGTGTCTCACGATGTCGATAGTGCTAGCACAGACACAGAGTGTTAGTGCCATTTACAATTCGGCACCGCTCCAATTTGTATTGTCTTTCGATTAATTCGATACGGTGATATTCTTATACCTCATAGATCATCTTCTGAGAATCTTTAATCTGTGTCATATTATGTTCTTGTTAACCAATATTGGGAATCTAGAGTTTAATACCTACGTAGTTTTTAACTTTTTCAAAACGTCATTTTCCTGATGTTTGTACATAGAACATAGAATAGGTTAGGAATTGTTCCATTGATATTGAACTTTTTTTGCCTTCTTATACAATGGCTTTTTTAAATATATTTATAGTTAGTTGTCCCTCGTACTTGCTGGATATCCTCAAATTTCTTATTCATTATCAAGATCAGCTGACATATTGACGGTAGTTTGACGCTGCAATAAAAACAATGAATTATTTATTCGTTTACATTTGAGGCTATCGGCCTTCCGTAGTCGGTTCAATTTACTGTAAATTTATTGGCGTTGCCTGTTAATAATGACAGTAAAATGTATATGAGTAAGATATTTTTCCATATCTCGAAAAGTGGACTTACCAATACATTGTATTGTGCAGATGTGAACGGTCCCACCATTGCTCTAAAACGAGTCGCACCAGATGAATTTTTGAAGATACAGCAAATGGAAGATGTTTATTAGGATGAAGGATTAAAGTAAATAGGAGTTGATTTGCTATGGAAGTACTGTAAACTGTTTTGATGTGCCTAGTTCCTATAGTTAATAAGTCGCAGATTTTTACGATGAACCCTTGGTTTTATATATCGTTAGATCTTTTGTTGCAGCAAAGTTTACTCCAAGTATTATATTATTATATGGAGATATATTCTTTAAAATTTATTAAGTTTAATTAATCTAGGTTTTGTCCGCGGCTCCTCTTGCGTATATACATGTATTACACTGTACTTTTTCGGGATTAAAGTAGCCTATGTGTGTTAATCTAAAGCCTAAACTACTACTATACCAAATTTCATCAAAATCCGTTAAGTAGTTTTTGCATGTAAGAGTAACAAACATCCATCCATACATCTCTTACAAACTTTCACACGTCTAATAGTTGTATCTAATAGTTTTCTAGAATTATTATTGAATTTAGCTAATCGTGTGGGCAGCATTACACATTATTCATTTTCGATCGACTAATGTCATTATTAAATGCAAATATTAACACCTACCTCGAACCTTCTAAGTGTTGGGCTTAGTGTATAACGAACCGTGAAAATTGGCCATGCATTGCTCGTTCTCTATAGTCTTGTATACATTGTGTCTGTTCCAACCCCGCAATGGACGACATGCGGTCCTATAGCTACATTCGCTCCACCTGTCGAGATCCAACCACGCGATTCTCGAATAATCCAGACGCTTCTACCGTTCTCGTTTCGAATGTTCGTATAAATACGTTCGCTCGCTTCGTGCCGGCTCAGTTGATACGTAAGCGCGAAAGGGGATTGCATTTTGATTACAGTATTAAACTTTCGAGAGTGTTGTGTCAGTGAAATTTAACATTCCAGTGATTGTTGTAGAATATGGAATCTCCCGTTATTTTGGATAAGCCACCCGAAAATTATGCTAATGAGGTAGGTTTTAATTAAAATTATTTTGGATGTCATGTTTTCGGAATCGGGAAATTCAAAAAAATATTTTTAAATTTTCGAATTGTTAATTATTTTAACCGAAGTATAGAAAAAAAAACATTAAGAATTTAAGACGCGTCGTTCTAACATTTTGATAATTATATATATTTTTTTCCAAGTCGGAGCAATCTTTTTGAAATTTTGGAAACATTTTTATTATATTTTGATTGCAGTAATATATAAAACTATGTTTTGATAATTTCTGTTATTATAACATTAATCAACAGTAAACGAAACAGATTGCAGAACGATTGATTGCTTTTCAAATATGGACATTCAAGGAACCAATTTGGTATTGCATAAATTTGTCATTATAATTCAAGATGTTAGTCACAGCATCGCTGTGAATTCTTAAGAAATCCTTTAAGAAATGTAAGAAATAAAGGAAAACACATACTGCATTTGTATGTTTATAGACGTGGAAAACCTTGTGCTAAATAAATACATATATATATATATCGGTCACGTTTAGTTTTCAAACAAATTGTATTTTTTTTATGTTTGCCGAATAGAACATACTTTCTACAATTTATTGATCGTAAAATTAGTCTGGACTCGAGACGCATTAGCAATTTTTGTATGTAAATTTTAATGTACCTAATCGATGTCTGGTATACATATTTCAAGTTCACGGGATCAGTAACCCGAGAACAAATATCAACAAGGTTGTCGTCGTTTCAGCCTGGTGAAGTCCACTGCAGGACATACACCTCCCCCATAGATTTCCAGTGCAATGATCGGTCGCGCGCGGCCTGTATACACCGACTACCTGCGACTTTTCACTGGTCGTTTGTCCAACTGGTGTGAGGCCCTCTTACGCTTCGGCGTCCAGTATTGTATGAAAATCCGTAAAGGCGCCTGTAAAATTTTCATTCGATAACGTTACGTTACGAATACCTAATATGTTCTCCATTGTTCGTGCTTAGATTAGGCACCTGGTGCGCAAGGGTTGAGATCGTAGGAGAATGTCAATAAGATATTTATCTATTTACATGAACAGCTTTGAAGTGAAATAACCCTCAGACTTGAATCACACTTGGGTAAACTTGATGTTGCATCGAGTCATAGCTACCGCCTGCCCAAAAACTAAGTCCTACTCCAAAATCGCAAGAATCAAATGTGATTCTTCAGCGTCACCCAAAAAGGGTAAAGAATATGTTCCACTTAGATCAGCTTATGATAAAATGAGATTTAGACTAAAATCAAGTGAAACTTAGCCGTTTCGGAGAACATTTCCTTTTCGGAGGTAGCCTCGTCTTCGATTTCCTTATTCGTGTATTTTGTTTTGGTCACCACGATTTTTTGCCACTGAAATTAATTCCAACATCGAAATGTTCATTTTTAAACATTTATAAATACGAACCTTGAGTCAGTCAGCAAAAATTGTGTCGTTTTAGGTGACATTAACAAATTACCTGCGCGCTTAAAATTTTTTATTTATTTTTTCTGTTCAATGAGACTTCTTTTATTATTTGCATAACAATTTTTTACGACTCTTCGAATTTGACTACATAGTTTAAATTAAAGCGTCCCTTTCAATATTTTTAAAGGATTTTTTTAATATGTGCGTCGCCGAGTCGGGGGGCATCAAGGTGTGAAGAAGTTTTTTGTTGAGCTACGTTCAACTAATAGGGAATATGTAGGTATATTTAATATACCTAGATTATAAAGTTAGAAAAATTATAAATATTTATTGCGAAAAATTCTGTGTTCTATTCGTTATAGCTAAAAGAAACATCTTCACACCGCGATCCTCCGACTCGGCGACGCACATATCAAAAATCCTTTAATAATATAGAAAAGCTAAAATAAAAAATTTATTTATTTACTTTCAGTAGTTATAGTGGTATTCGATTGAAACACCATATGGCATAGGTACAGTTATTAGGCGCACTTAGTAACGTATCAATGATTTTAATATCACTTGTAATTATTGTTGTTTCCCATGTAAATTGTAATTAGTACTTCCCTTTACATTTCATGTTATTGCTGTGTTTATGAAAGGTCACACTTATGCAGTCTGCTTATTTTTTATGGATAAGTGTTTGGTAGCTTCCGACCTTTTGAATTAAGCTATTTTGAAGATAGAGCACGTAAACAACTTTTTGAATTCAACATTTTCTACAATTAATGATTAATTCATTTTAATAGTTTTTACAATAATTTATAATTAAAAATATTTCCCGAACCGGTGGTAGGTCAACAAGCAGGACAATTCTGAAAACATTTGTTTCAAATTTAATCAGAAATAAAACTTTTTACTTTCTTTCACCAAAAAATTACCAAAACTATGGCATTGTTTAGGGGCAACAAAATTATTCTTATATATTTGAACGATTGAATAGTATTTTATTCAATCGGCCGGTTCAAACAATTTATCGGAAGAGAACGAGCGGGTGTGCATGCATGCATGTGCATGGTGCGGGCGGGTGAATATTTGTATTTGTTGTTGGATCTACCTACTTGGACGTGTACGGCAGTCTATATACAGTTATGTCGAATAATTAACTCGTATGTTTAAAAAGCTTATTACACCTGCGCCTTTAACAAATTCCGTTTTATATCTAGTTTGACGATGCTCATACCTAGCCAGTGGCCACCTGCATTTGTGCAAATGAACAAAGGACCGTGAGTCGTGGCCCAAATTGTGTTTACATAAAGCCAGAAGCATCGTGTAAACAGAAAGTGAGTCAGCGGCGTTTGCAGTTATCGCGTCCATTTATAGACCTGCGTTCCATTGTGCGTGACCTCAGTAATGGCAATCGAAGAGGTCATAGATATGTTCAATGAAATTACTATACCGCTAGTTTATTTATAGAATTGAAAAGTCGATATTTTTTGCCAGCTGAAGTATTTGTATTTTTCATTATTTGTTTCTTCTTTGACGCTGTTGAAGTGTGTAAAAGAATTGTTATTCTCTCGAAGATGTGTAGTTTCTGCCATTTAAGAGATTCAATTATCGAATCAAACACACGTAAAGACTTTCCTGCATGCGTAACATCGCCACCGTAAAAATGAGGTTCGTTTACGAAAGATTAGAAACAATTTCAGATTGTAAAGGCAAAATGACAGATTTGTTCTTTCACAATTAGTTTTTTGTCTATTTCGTAGACGAAACCTATTTCTACGTTGTTCATGGTACACGTGCCGAAAGTAACAATTTTGTTACAGAATATAGTAATGTTATAAATAACATTACTATATTCTATAATAACATTTTTTGAAAGCACTAACGCATAAAGGTTGGGTCAAAAGGCATTAAGTATTGGTGCGCTATATATTATTAATATCCAGGAAGTTTAACGAACGCTACATTTGCTCTGGCAATCATTTTACGATTATAGATTCCAGACTTAAGTGTCTGCAGTCTCTTCTGGCGATAAATAGCGTATGTCTGGATTGTTTTGCTTTGAAGAGCTGTCCTGAATGTTTCCTAATAATAGCAACAACAGTAATCCTGAATTAAAGGATCTATTAACGGGTAGAGTACATCACTCTACCCGTTAATAGAATTGTTAAAGTAGACTGTGGACATGAAAAAAATATGTAAGGGACCAATCTAACCAGAACCATACTCATAGTAATGACGACGTTAATGGGCGATGTTTTAAGCAACTCCCTCGGTTCGAATCCAATCAACACATGCCCAAATAGTGGACAGGGAAATATATTTGTGTTACAATTGGTCATTGCAATTTGCACCTTCCCACGCGCTATAAAAGACATGGCGATAATCACAAACGCTAAGAGCAGTTTCTAAACAAACATCTTTTGGAGTCTAGACTCTTAGACGTTCTATATCGACTCGAATCGACAATTTCTTAAAGAAAAACTTAGCCATCTAAACACTCGACAGAAATCGTCCGATCCGTTTTGGAATGAAGTCCATATTAGAATTATTATAATCTAATTAGATTGAATCGATTTCTAGATTTGATTTTATATTGTCCAAAGTCTTTGGATGTTGACTTTAAATCTTAGCCCAGTAATTTTAGGCATTTTAAACCGAAATTTGCGTACCTAGTGAGCTGAATTTTTGTATACACTTTTATTATAGGATTGTAATAAGGATGTGAAAAATTGACATTGATATCGTGCCGGCTAAAAAGTTACAAAGGTCAAATGGTCACGAAAATCACTCACATCACTCAATCAAAATCACAAAATTCGCAAATATCTCGCGACTTGTTGCTCGAAGGTCAATAGTGGTCATTATAAAAAATGTTTGTCGTAAAATTATCTACAAAAAGTCCTGCATTTTTCTGTAAAATTAACCGTTTTCGGTGTAGATCTCTGAGAAAGCGACTAGTATGCACTCACATACGGTATTGTATTATGTATATCGTACAAGGCCTGAACTCGCTGAAAAGTAAGGCATAAAAGCTGAAAGTAATCATCATCATCATCACCACCATCATCACACCATACATCATCACATAATGATTATAATAGGTGCTTCTCATAGTATTTTACACCGACAAGGATCTTTGAACATTACTCTGCCGTTTATGGATCGATTTTCAAATGTTTTTTTGATCTGTTGGGTATAATCCGAAGTTGGCCTCGTTGTAACAAAAGTGATGACCTGATGATGGCATCCATAAGGAATCGAGGGAACTCACACAGGGACACATATAGTGATTTTGACTTTTTTTGAAGTAATCCAAGCATATACCAAAAAGTAAGATTATGCACCAAGGTATACCCTGATTCCAAAAGCACTGAACACAACTCCTTAGTCTTTGCGTGTTTGTTTTATACGTGTTTGGAAATTCCAATGTCTCGCTACAGCCTGAGAACGGCTGGACCGATTTGGCTAATTTTGGTCTTGAAATAATTGTGGAAGTTCAGGGGAGGTTTAAACGGTGAGAAATATTCTAGATGTAGGTGTACATGTAGGTGTAGATGTTGGAGTAGGTAGTAGGTGTATGTATAGTTATTTATTTATTCCAGTACATAGTTGAGACAGAACAACGTGTGTCGGGATAGCTAGTTATTTATAAAATAAGATTTATTTCATACTTTTTTGTGTATTTTTACTTTGGAAGTCGGTTTTATTTTTTGTTTAAAAAATTTTTAATTCACATCTTCATTACAAAGCCGTAATAAAGGTTTATACAAAAATTCAGGTCACTAGACATTATTCCGTAGATAAAACCTAAAATCACTAGAGGTTACTCTTCAAAATATAAATAAAGACAAATGAAAATGATGTTAATAAACAAATATATTGCACAATGCACATATAAAACAGATAATCGTGATGATGAACTGTTAAATAAGGCTTTAAAATACTAATTTCATGTTAATAATCAATGAGCATTAAAAACAAAAAGCATTAGCTGCCTGTAATTAACCTGTCTGTACAATGACTAAAATTCATGACGACATTGCTTAATAGGCGAAGCAATTCCAGAAACATCAGACAGAAGAGACGTACATAGTTTAGTGGTCGTTATCATAAACGGCGACACTTACAAATTCCTTAAGTAGATTATCCGTGCTAACGCTACGATATTAGCGTCTCAGCGAAAAATCACATCAACAAACACTGACGTAATCCACGAGAGTTAGCATACTGTTGACATTGTGAAGTGGACAAATTCAGTGTGATCCTTATGTCGTCGGCATAAAGATCCTGTCAGAGGTAAAATAACTCTGAACGGACTATGGATGACATCATACGTATCGAAAATTCGTCGAGATAAAGTGACTTATTCTATCTGCCTACATAAAATGTGACGTATTCAATCTACCCACATAAAATGCAAATACGTTGTGGCGGAAATCTTTCGGCTTTGTAATCACTAATAACCGTGCCTTGAGCCTTATATAGTTCTGTCGTCCACTTATTAATTTATACTGATACTAGCTGTTGCCCGCGGCTCCGCCCGCGTAAATATACAATCGCGTATCCCGTGGGAATACTGTACTTTTCCGGGATTAAAAGTAGCCTATGTTTTAATCCAGAGCCTATACTACTACCATACCAAATTTCATCAAAATCAGTTCAGTAGTTTTTGCATGAAAGAGTAACAAACAAATTTTTTCCTTAAAAACTTTCACATTTATAATATTAGTGGGACGAACGAAGATAAATAGTGTGATGTATCAATTTTAACGTTTACCGCCTACGGTTTCACAACAAATGTATTTTACGATTACCTTAGGTGACTCTTGGGGCTATGAAATATATTTTGTTAAACCCTGTAAGGTTTATTTTATAGAGTCATTTATGGTTGTATTGAGGTATGTTTTTTCGTTTGAACACAGTTACTTGGCGATTTGTGATAAGCCAATTTTATATTATGTTCAGATTTCCAGTTACCTATCCAGTTGAATTAGTTGGCTTTGAAAGCAGAGAAAGCCTTCTTTCTGTAGCTTTTACTCCTACGTGGTCCACCTGTATTTGTATATTGCGATTTTTTTTGAATACTTTAAAGTACTTAGATAATAATATTATGTAACTTCGTTTATTTTTCTTTTATTGTTTTTTATTACTTTTTCATCTCCTCAACAGATATCATAGTGGTTTTAATCTAATTGACTGGATCAATTTGTTTTGAGAGTGAGAAAGTGTGGAGAAAATTGACGAAAACTCACTTGTTAATCAAAATCGGTCCAAATTTTAAAATTTTGACGTCCCCTCCCAACGGCCCACAATATTTCCACATAATCGTGGACCCACCGTATGCTTGCAATCAAATCGAAAGCTAAATATGTGGCTTTTTATTTGTTCCTCTTTCTTTAATCTGTGGTATTACTCACGTCGATGTTGGCAATCAAAATTTTACTCTCGGCCCCAATTTTTACCTCATATAACTTTTGACTCCCCAAACGCCGCAGGTATTTTTTTGGTTTTGTTGCAAGCGTCGGACGTGAGCATTGTGGTGTGGAACGATAAATATTTTCACGGTCGTTGACCGTATGATTTCATTGTTTAGCGATCGCTTCAACATGATAATAAGACGAGGCGTAGCTATTAATCTTATGTGATGTTTGAAAATAATGAACTCTGATTATTTGTCACAGTTTTATGTGGTCAAATCAGAATGTGCGTCAATTTACAGTATGCTAATTTAGCGACTGCTTTAACAGCTTTTAAACATAGATTAGACAAACTAGGTTATTATGCCTACTATTAAAAAAACGACAGTCAGTTGCGTTGTCACGAACATAAGCATTTGCTTGAAGATAATGTGTAAACGAATCAACGCTTCATGTTATATCACGTACGCGATATTTTAAGTCATGTTTCACCGTTTGTTTATAAATTAAAATTCTAGATGCATTGAATACTTTCTTAAAAATATCTACATCTTTTTACAAAAGAAAGTAGACGATACAGTGCGTATCTAGAGTCTGACAAACGAAAGTTGAACCTGGGTTATTTGCAAACTTTTAACTTGGCAACTATGTAGACCTATAAATACCTTATAAGTTAATTTGACAATAATTCAGTGATTTTTGCATGAGAGAGTAAAAAACATTTATTTCACATTTTATTTATCATGCTAGAACTAATTCTATTATTATCAAGTAACTCGTCAGGTCATTTGAATTTTTTTCATAGGAATTAGAATGTTACCAGTGAAATGTACCCATAGATTTTTTTTTAATTTGCCGTCATTTCTCAGTTTCGCCTTTCGTATGTGACTAATCGCGGACGGACGATTTAGCTTACAAATTCTACACAAAACACGGATTTAAAGCATGGGCAGCGTCTGTAAACTTGTGAATGTGTACCTAAATCATTAACCACGTGACCGACGCACGCGTCCGGGCTATTATTGTCCGTTCGAACCGACGGACGTGTTTGACGCAGCACCTACAGGTTTTTATCCCATCACCTACACGGTGATGTCATTCAACATAATATGTTGTGATTCAGTTTGGTCGTGTTTTCGTAATTTTATACGCGCATATGGTAATGGTTTGGTAACGGATTCCGCATCCGTGAGGATATTATGTTGAAATGATATTGGCGCCATTAGCTGCATTGAGGTTATGTAGGTCGCAAAAGCTGTTTTTTGTGAGACAATATGTTGTACCCAATAAGTAAATACATCTCTCGATTCGCCATTTGATCTATGTATAACATAGACCGCGATGGATTCTAGTGGTGAAATAGTAATTTTTAGATCATATTTTCGTATGGGTCGTTTTGCATCGATTTCATTTATTGTCATCCTATTATGTCTTAGCGAATAGATAATAAAAAAAATGAGCGAGCCTTACAGCAGTCGCATATGATGTGTAATATTTTATGAAAATATTAAAAAAAAACACAATGCTTAGTACGATATTCTAATATGATAAAAAAACGGAAACTTTTCCATTAAGCAGTGACAGAAATCAACGTAAAAATTTAAAAAAGCTAAATACTGAATTATTTTTTCGAATCTGACGGCCAACTTTACCACCGCGCGCTTACTCGTCAATTCAAATAGCACGCGCTCCCGCGACATCCTGTTCCACACTTCCGTCCCATTACACGAAATCACTCTCACAAATTGCAAGAAAACGAGAAGAAAGATGTTACACATCACAAAAAACAAAAATAATCAAATTAACACTTAGTTCACTGTTTAATATTTAGTGTAAGTACAAGCCAAGTGAAGTTTTGCCAAAAATACAATTTTTATCCGCAGCAAAAAGTGGAATGCTCAGCCGTAGCAAAGTCTAGACATTAAGGTCATGTACCAGCTTCCACTGCCATATACGGTGGGAACTGTTCGATTTATATGACACTAGTTATCGTTTACCGTCAACAATTCACTCACGAGCCACGAGCCAGGGTTGGCGATTGACATTTACCGGGCAAAAAGACTCTACCAAGAAGAAAGCACATATAATATCGTCCTTTGATTGAGAGGTTGCTGAGATTTCTTGGTTTAGGTGTCCGTTTGCGAGATGTTTAATTTGAAAGCGCAAAAAATCATGAATCATGATGGTTGTCTAATGTCTATATTATGATGAACTTTAATGGAAAACTATGTGTTGAGAACTACGACGTCCTGGTTTTTACGGGTCCTTCTTAAGCTTGAGTAGTGATAATAATAATACAGCAACAATTGTTATATTCTCCTTTATTGGTACTTATGAGAGAGATGCTTAACACAGATGCGTATTACATATGAGAGATGTAGAACACAGATACGTCTACACTATATATATAGCATTTAGGCTAACTAAAATAAACTAACTAGATAGGCTGTGCTTGTGACATCTGTCAATGACATTGATAGTTCTACTTTTTATTACTGTTATATTATGATTTATGCAACACTATAATCGCTTATACATAATATAACTATTTTAGTTCGGGAGTTAACGATACTTGTAAAATGCGCTTACTTGTAAAACTTCGTACAAAAATAACGAAATAATAAGTAAACATGTAAAATACGGAACCCTTCGTGCGCGAGTCCGGCTCGCGCGTGACCGGCTTTTACCCAATTGTCTGGTTAAACCGATGCGCGATGTAATTAAACTATCTTGACTGTCCAACTTTTCAGTGTTAAGGTCCTAACAAGTAACAACCCTAGCATATCACAAGCTTATTCCAGAAGCTGCGGTACAGGTTGTCCGCAATAATTTATTCATCAGATAAGACGAGCGCTTCCTGAACGATTTTTAATGCTATAAATTACCAATTACCATATGTCACCGTGAAGGTATTTTACAACCTTCCTCGAATTAAACTTCAATTATATTGATGAAGTGCTAACACACGTACGGATTCGGTACGGAGTGGTCCACGGATTTGGCCCGCTCCGTACCAAGAGTGACGCAAATAAAAAACCAAAAGAGGAAAAAACAAATGAATTACGGTTTTAGAAACGCAAATGCATGAGTAAATAGCTGTATAAATTTGAAAATGGAATTCCTAACCAAAGGAGATATATATTTGAGATCAAAGTGGCCAGTACGATAAAACGCCAATTTCATATGTAAGGACCTAATATTAATCTTACCGGGATTCGAACCCACCAGTCACCACATTCCGAATTTCCAAACAATGCAAAAATTAAACTTAAGATTTACGCATACCAATCAGACTGACGTAAGTGAGTCGAAATTATTGATATATTGTTGCACGACGAAAGAAAATAACATAAGATTGATATAAGATTGGCAACAGAATGAATAATAATATGTATAAATATTATTTTGTTTGTTTCTAAAGTGGATTTAATTATATCAATTATTATAATCAATTCTAATCCTAATAAATAAAATAAAGATATAAAAAAAGAGGAAAAAACAAATGAATTACGGTTTTCGAAACACAAATGCATGAGTAAATAGCGGTATAAATTTGAGATTGGAATTCCTAACCAAAGATGATATATTTGTGATCAAAGTGGCCAGTACGACAAAACGCCAATTTTATAAATATAAGGACCTATTATTATTATTATTTATTAAAATTTAATTGGCTTATCCCAATTAATAAAAAATATAAATCTTGTAATTAGTATATATAACTAATCAGGGTTAAGTTTGGGGAGAAATATTTTTGAGAGTTGGTATCACTACACGATTTTAATTGACTGCTGGTATCATCGTTGTCGTCGCAAAACAGCTGCACTGTAAATAGAACTCTGTGCTAATACAATAGAGTTGAAAATCGAACACACGAGTGTCGAGTTTTCAATTCGGTCTGCCGGACCAAATCCGTGCGTGTGCGACACCGGATTCGTATGCGGATGGTCCGCGGACCAAGTTCGAGTGTCTGTTAGCACTATTAATTCCTGCAATAAAATATTTAACAAATAGGTATTTGGCGATGCGACCATTTTTGTTTCTATTTAGTATTTTGTTATTATGTATTAGGTTTTATGTATAATAATTTTTCATTTTATTTTGTTTTAAATTAATGTACGTATAAAAATATACAACATACATATATCTAAGTCACGTTTCTCAAGCGAGGGTCGCGACCCTTGGTTTGTTTTTAACAAGGATAGCTTCCAGTTTTTAAAGGGGGTCGCAGTCTATTGAATAATAATAAATACAAACGAAATTTGTTCGAAAATTCGAACCAGTGAAGGCTAATATTATAACGTATAGCTGATAAAAATAGCGCGCTATGTACATATTATTATTATAGTTTTATAGTGACGGGGTCGCAAGACTTTTTACTTAACTTTTTGGCTCTTTCGTAGGTTGCGACATAAAAATGGTTGAGAAACGATGATCTAAGTAAATATAACGACTATTAGTTTCGTTTAAAAAATATTAAAAAAATATTTCTTTCTTTACAGCGCGGTTTTCCTTTTGATGAGGAAGAAGGTTCGGACGCCTGGAGCGATCTGTTGGTTCGCCACCCTGAACTAGCGACGAGGTTGAGACCTTCCACTTGGGGCAGGAAACGCAGGCCGTCCAGCCAAGACGGAATTGACGGTAAGATGTTTGTTACATGTAGATCTATGTACGGAGGATTTGAATCCGTTATTTTCTGTAAAACTTTGAGCCTTTGAAAACTTCAGTTGTAATTTTGTAAAGTAACATTTTGTTTAAAATGGTCCAGTAAAGTTGAATGATATTACTCTCTGTGAGGTTTGAACGTAAGGTATTTTTCTTGAAGTATGTTAGTTTTCTTAGCATTCAATTCATAAAATCCTTTTTTTATTACAGATTCGGCCGACAACTTTACAAATTTCGACAGATTTCCCTTCAACAATATTCCCGCAGAATTCAGGGATCACTTCCCAGCGGATTGGGTTGAGTTTAGTCCTCGCGAGGAGCAGCGTCAGCAGCCGCCTTCTCCACAGCACCAGACCGCAGCCACACAGACAGAAGCGGAGGCAGGACCTTCGCAAGATCATTTACAAGCACATCTCCCACAGTACGGATTAAGAAATACAGTTGACCTGGGACAAAAGAGTGCGACTGATCCTAGTATAGTTGATGGTGAAGATAGATCACAGAGATCTGTTTCAGCACCACCTGATAATCGCCAAGTGAACCCAAATAGCGGAAACATGAGCGGACAAGGAAATCCAGAGCAACCCACACACCAACCTCACGAACCACAGTCGAATGTGCGACACATACCGATATTCGTTGAGGGTCGCGATAAACCAGTCATAAATAAAGATGTCGATCACGGAACACATTTCGCTGATCCGAAACCTACATATGTCCCCCCACCGCAACCACACATGGATAGGGAACAGTATTATGCTGACGATGGACCGGCAGGGTTTCCCTTTTCGAAAAGCTTCGATAGACCCTTCTTTAGACAGGGAGCACAACCGTTTACAAAGCAAAAAATGTATCCTCAAGCGGCAGCGTTCACTAGAGGTGCGTCTCCGCAGAGATCTCAGTCGCCAAAACCGTCCTTCCAAGAGCAACAACATGTTCCGAAAACAGAGACTCCGTCCAAACCCCAGCAGAGACAGGCCCCGCCGCCACAAAGACAGACTCCCCCTCAACAGTTCAAGCAGGCTCCGCCGCAGAGACATGCCACGCCGCCTCCTCAAGCTCACCAGCCGAGCCCGCCCCCGCAGCCAGCGCCGCAGCCCCAGCAGCAAGCGCCTTCGGCTAATGATCCCATATCTAGGATTCTCAGTATTCAAACGGACGTTTTAAATCTAATGACTGAAGTCGAAAACTTTACTGGCACGAAAAAAGACAAACGGTACATATATTTAGACGAAATGTTGACTAGAAATCTTATAAAGTTAGATGATATAGAGACAGAAGGTAAAGAAAATATAAGACAAGCTAGAAAGGAAGCGATAAAATGTATTCAAAAGTGTATAGCTGTTCTGGAGGCTAAGGCTGATAACAATGGCGTCTCGACACCACAACCGACACAGGTCGTTGATATGCAAGCTGCTGAGAACAATAAGCCTGCTGAAAATCAAGAGGTAGTCCAAAATGGTGACGTAGAAATGAAAGAACCTACCAAAGAAGAGCAGGGCACTGAAACACAGGAGCCACAAAAACAAGAAACTGTGGTCTCACAACCTGAAGCCCAAATGCAGCAACCAGAAGCAGTAAATGAAGTCAAAAAGGAAGGAGAAACTATAGATATTAAAGTGGAAAACACTGAAACTTCTGAGGCTGATGATACTCGACCTGAAGAAAATAACGCTCAAGATACTGATGTCTCAATGAAGCCACAGGAGGACGCACAAGGTGCTGAAAAAAAGAGCCCGAAGAAGACAGTAAAGAAACGAGACAAGAGTAAGGATAAGAAAAAGGCGACTAAAGATAAGGAAAGTAAAAATGATGAGAGTGCAGATAAAAAAGATGTAAATAATAAGGGAGTTGTGAATGAGAATACTGAAGGTAATGATGTGAGTGTTAATAAAGTAGAAGATATGCAAGTGGATGCTAAAAGTGACAAAAATACGCAATCGATGGAAGTTGATGGTGCTGCTAGTCAATAAATTAGTTTGCGTTAGGTAATTCTTTGTAGATACACGGTTAGACTCTATTGCACGAGGCCTAAATATCTGTCTTTCTTCTTCATGTTAATAATTTGTGCCTAAGTGCTAATAACACCGATGTTGCCACATGTTTGTTTGTTTTTTTTTATTATTATTATATAGCAACATGCATTGAGATTGTTGTCCTTTAGGATTTCATATTTTGGTATCGTCTTTGTAAATCCTAATATTTAATTTATTTATTGTTTATCAGTTATTGATAACGCAATTTCTCAATAAATTATGAACAGATATGTCGTTTTTTATTTATGTTATACAGTACCAAAATATGTTAAATAAAATTCTGAAGTGATTCAACAGTTTTTATTAAATTCTATTAAAACGAGATTTATAGGCGCGACAGTTGAGCACTTCGCTTGGCATGTGGCCAAACGCATATTTAGGTAGATCATACTTACAATAAGCATCATAGATTATGAGAACTTGTTGTGTTTTCATGTACTACAGAGTAGACAGAATAAAACAAAACACAATTTTCTTCTTAGGACTTATATTTTTAAAAGCAATAACTAAATAGGAGTATGAATATTAATAACATCACAGTGCAAAATATAGGAATATAATGATTCTATATACAGTAATTTATTAATGAACTAAATAATTTTCTTATCTATGCCACTTAATTTTTAGACTAAATCAACAATCAGTCTTTGTTTAGCTTACAATTTTGGTAGTAAATATTTTATACATTATTCTGCATGTCTATGTCCTTTTCATAGACAAGGTGGAATA
Organism: Phengaris arion; assembly: GCA_963565745.1. Classification (NCBI taxonomy): domain Eukaryota; kingdom Metazoa; phylum Arthropoda; class Insecta; order Lepidoptera; family Lycaenidae; genus Phengaris; species Phengaris arion. The sequence goes on from OY751443.1 coordinate 4,009,911, forward strand.
GACAAATATTATTCTGCATGTCTATGTCCTTTCTATAGAGAAGGTGGAATAGACAAATAGGCGTCAATAGACGTTCGTGACTTTGCAATAATATTACTTCTAGTTTATAAAAACTATTGAAGTATTAATTCCTACTTCTGCTTCATCCGATCCCAGTTTATCTATGTTTATTTATGTAGGATTGGCACGGCTATAAACAAAAATACTCGGCGAGAGCAAGCTAGCTCGTTCCTAATTTTATAGTCGCTACAGAGTTATTCCCACTCTTTCATCATTCTATCCCAATCGTCGTCCGCTATGAACGGCTTGTCTATGGACTGTATCATGTACTCGCCGCAGAACACGCACTCGGCCGCCACTATGTCGTCTATCTCGTTCTTGATCTGGTCTCGACGGGGTAGACCGCTGGAAGTCACTGTGTCTAACTCGATTTTGGTTAGCACGCTCAGTTGACGCTGTAACTCTGCTAGCTTGTTGCGACGCGTGGGCGCTGCGAACAATATTTTATTGTTACCTAATGTACTTGCGTAGATCTGGGTTAAATCACAGATTTATAAATAGTTACTATGTAACAGATACATCACTTCCATACAAGAGCGAAAATACCTACACTAAAATTACCTACGTAATTTTATTATTATTATTAACTGCTAACTGCTCACGAATGCGCCTAGGTACAAACCTATGAGGATTATTGTAATTTATTTGTCAATCAAATATGTTATAAAATAATTTACACATTTTTTTACCTTCATTGAATGCTCGATTATTAAATTTTATAGTTGAAAATATACAAAGTGTCTTAGACATAAGTTAAGTGCTAAAGTATAAGCATATTATGTACCTACTATAGTTTCCGCCCGAAAAGAATGCACTAATGTGCCCTAGTGCCCTAACCTGACAAGATATTCGTCTAACGTGGCTTTGTAGACTGTAGATCTTTGTCAAGAACTGCAAACGTTTAAGGCGCTTCGGAAAAGACGCTCTATAACTGGGTTTGTTATCCCAGCTAAAATCTATTTTTAAAGGTCGATATTCAGTCTTCTTAGCTGGGTACTTTAAGTACTGCCTGATAATTTTTATTGACCCGAAATATTAACAAAAAAGTTAATAACAGTCATAGTTAATAGAATCAGGCGTTACTTTGAGGAAATCCATAGCATACAATTAAATTAATATTATATCTAGCAATATCTCGTGAAAAAATACAAGCAAATGTGTAAATGTACGCAAGTCGTGCAAGACCCCTCACCACCATGCAGGTTGCCAAACTCGCACCCCCACCAAACAGGTTAATGGGCGGTGACGTCAAGCAAGTTTGGTCATTCAATAATTCAAGTCTATTGTTGTTCTTTTCTTTAATTATTTTTAATTGTTCCAACACGCTCAGTCGAAAGCCTTTGTCATATTTATGTAACACCTTATAGCAATAGCCATCGGGTACACTATGACCACTATCTAAAAGTTGTGTAGAAAAATGATTTATCACGATGACCATTTATTTCTATAAGCCGCGATGTGTTCTTTGCACCGAGTCTTAAAGTTACGTCCAGTTTGCTTACAGGTTGTAGGTATTTTTTCGCGGGATATTGCGAGATATAATAGTCATAGACAATTAATTATTCATCGGAATGACCATATTCTTGTATACTTTAGAGTCTCCACTTGGTAAAATATTCGTGATCCTCTTATACAAACGCCTGGCGTTTTCGTTGGTGCGATATAGAAGCCGAGTCATCTATGTAACTGTAAGCAAATTTTCAAATTGTTAGTCCCGGGGAACTGTTCTGTGATGTCGCCGTTCTCTTTACATGTACGGAAGTTTCACCCCCTGACAGTACTCACGGAGCAGCGGTTGCGTGTGGTGGCGCAGGCAGTCGGCGTGGAAGCGGTGCGAGCACGGGAACAGGTAGAACGGGCGGAGGAGCAGCGCCAGCGCGCAGAGCGAGCACGAGTCGCCGGCGGAGACCAGCACGCTGCGGTTGCGGAAGGATTGGATCTCTTGACGGACCTGCGAATGATGATAATGAAACACATACTAACATTTAACAACACTAAAGCTGCCACTTTAAAAAAAAAACAAAAAGAAGAACAAATATCACAGATTTTTTGCAATAGTTGCAACACCTACTGTGAGAATAGAACAGTAAGATAATAAAACAATAAAGTCAAATTTATATAGAGCTATGGGAACAATAATGTTAAAGTTTGTTCGCTATGCTTTAATACTGTGATAGTAATCAATAGACTAGAATTTATTTCTTTCCAGGAAATTTGTTACAAGGTCTCACAATATTCACAATAATTTAGTTTGGATCAAAATGTCTGCCTGTTGGGCGTAGAAATATTTACATTATTAAATTTAAAGTACCTATGCTATATGTTTATTATTAATTATTCCTATTCATGTAGCAATAAACTAAACACAAAAATAACTCACATATTCAGCAGATTTCGTCGCATCTTCCATTTCAGCTTTAAGTTCTTCTATTTGATTGTTGTATTCCTAAAATAGAATTAGTTTTAAATTAAACACCAGGTGATTAATCCTTGATATGTAAATCTATATAATATACATATAAATAAAATTTATGTGTCTGTAGTGTTTGTATTTTTTTAATCAATTTATTTGACGTGGCTTATGGTGCACTTGCCATCTATGTCAGCCTCATAGTTTTATTCAAATTAATAAAGACATAATAAGGTATTCAAGTGTGACCCATCACTGATAAAATATTTTAATAATTCCGTGAGAGAGGCGTTGCCAAAATAATATTAATTTGTTCCCCGAACAAATTCTTCGGGAACATCCGGCTTCTGAGGTCACGATTTCGGCCACAATCCACCAACAAATGCATCAGGTCTTCCGTAACACCACAGTGAACACACTGAGGGGACTCCTTTTTCCCAATCATATGATTTAACCTGTTGAGTGGAACATGGCCGGAACGCAACCTCATAGCTGCAACCAAACTATTTACAAATTTGAATTGGAAATATTAACGCCTTCAAACCATGGGTTCAGACCTGGCTCATTATTCAAAGTCCTGTACCAGATACCCTTGCAGGTTGAACAATCAGTAAAAATTTTCCTCCACCTATCGATACAAATACGTTTAGCTACTTGAAAAATCTCTGTGTAGTATGGTTGTATATGAGGGGACATATCCCGGCCATCACAGATTGCTTCCTTGGCCAGCCGATCGGCAATCTCGTTGCCTCTCACGCCGATATGGGAGGGTATCCATTGCAGTCTAACGCGAGATGTCTTATCCAAATCATTTAGAATTTTAAGAACTTCATATGCAATGGGTACACCTCTTGCCCCCGAGACGAGTAAGGTGCTGGAGCGCGGACATTGAGTCAGATAAAACAACAACTTTATTCAAACTGTTAACCTGTGCAAATCGAAGTTCTTCCAGTATTGCTAAAAGCTCAGCTCGCGTGATAGAAATGGTTCCCCCAAGTTTTAATTTTGAAGAAACATTTCTTTGCACATCAACGAAGGCGGCACAACAACAACAACACAACAACACCCCCATCACTTATAGATTCATCGGTGAACTGCAACCTGTGGTAGCCGGGATATGTGATATCCAAATCCTTTACAATGAGAGATCTTAATACCGAAATATCAAAATTACGCTTGGCATGTGTTACTCCCTCGACTCGGAGTCTCACAATATTTATAATATCAATAAAAGACAACCATACTTCCAAATGGAACATCTCCAGGTAAGAGCTTGTATACAGAGCTTTATCTTTAAAAATATTATGTATTTCAATTAAACTAGGTGGATTCTTATTCCTCCAGAAATTACTTAAATGCGTCAAACGTTCTACCTTCTTGTAATTCTCATTAGACAATGAAGCGACTTTCAACCAATATCTACATCCAAGCCAAAATCGACGAATGTGTAATGGTGGAATACTCAGTTGACTCTCCATTACATGATTTGGAGTGCTCCGTATAAAACTACCACAAATTCTCAGTGCTTTATTTTGTATAAGGTAAAGATTATTTAAATGGGTCTTAGCTGAACTCCCATATAAAAAGCTACCATAATCAATACTTCTGATGAGAGAAATGTACAGTTGTCGCAAATGCTTCGGATGAATACTCCACAAACTCCCTGATAATACTTTCAAAACATTGAGAAGCTTGTAACATTTTTCAGTGGTTTGATTAATATGAGCACTCCACTTCAGTGAGGAATCAAACCACATTCCTAGATACTTTACTTTTCTTAAATTTTGGAGAACACAATCATTCATATGAATGGTTACATTTAGATTTTTTCTTGTTTTTTTGAATATAAAAACATTGCTTTTGTCTTCAGATAAGCCTAAGCCAATATCTCCTAAAACATTTGTTAAAACTTAAATCTCCCCGCTAAATATCCTTTCTGTTAAATTAAAATTCTTATAATCTGAGGTCATGTACATAACAAAATCATCAGCGTATTGTGATACATTGAGGTTGACAATAATATTACTGATATTCCTTGTTAGAATATTAAATAAAAGTGGAGACATAGGGTCACCTGAGCTAAACCTCTGCAGGTACATCTACTGATGTATTTATTTCCAATTAACGTAATACAATTTCTATTAGAGAGGAAATTCCATAAATATGTACAAATCTTATGACCAATACCTATCCTGTCTAAGGCCGTTACAAGAGCAGCAATATTAACATTATTGTAAGCATTAGTGATATCCACAAAACATGCTATTGTAACTTTATTGCTAGCAAAACCTGTCTGAATATCAGTAATTAAGCCAGTAAGATTGTCAAGACTAGACCTAGTGCGCCTAGATCCAATCGTGGACACGGACAATAGATTTCTATGCTCAATGTACCATTCCGTTCTTTTGAGTAATATAAGATGAAACAATTTGCAAGGACAGGCATTACTATCGCGTCCAGGCTTAAGAAGAGAGATCACAAGAATATCTCTCCATTACTGGGGCCCTTCACCACTACTCAAGATAAGATTGAATAATTCTACTAGAGCTTTTTTAGCATTAATTGGCAAATAAAACAACACTGAATAAGATATGTTATCTGAACCTGGAGATGTATCCTTCCGTTTCAGACAATTATTAAGTTCTGCCAAAGTAATCTTAGTTTCTAAAATAGAAGACTCTTGGAACACCTACAAGCTGCTTCAGATTTTGTGCAGCGGCAGACCCCATCCGCAGAGATCATAATACTTGGCGACTTTAATGCCCACCACGCCAAATGGCTCAATTCCAGTAAAACTGATCATGCGGGGAGATCTGTCTGCAACATTGCCCTTGCGAACGACTTGACACAACTGGTCACTACGCCTACGCGAATCCCAGATATGGATGGTCAGAATCCTTCCTTGTTGGACCTTCTGCTGACTTCAAAACCTGACGGCTACCAAATATCCGTAATCGCACCACTTGGTACATCGGATCACTGCCTTGTTAGGAGTTCTGTGCCACTTACGACGGGGTTACGACAGCGTGCTGTTAAATACCGTCGTGTGTGGCTCTACAAGTCAGCAGACTGGGATGGGATGCGGTCGTTTTTTGCATCCTATCCTTGGGGGAACGTGTGCTTCTCGCCGGATGATCCCGACAACACTGCCAACTCTGTTGCCGATGTGGTGATGCAAGGGATGGAACTTTTCATTCTGTCCTCTGTAGTGCCAACTGGCGGCAGATTTCGTCCCTGGTTTGGTTCATCCCCCAAAAAAGCTTCTCGCCGGAAGCAGGAGGCTTACCAATCCTGGGCCAATGCAGTGTCTGCTAGGGATTTAAATACCAGCACATACAAAAAGGAGTACAACCTTGCCTCTAGGTCCCTCAAGAAAGAGATCACTCGGGCAAAGAAACAGCACGTCAATAGAATTGGTAAGAGACTTGAGCGCCTTCCCTCGGGAACCCGTGCGTTCTGGTCTCTGGCCAAAGCTATTGAAGGAAATTTCTGCAAGCCAACCCGACCATCTCTACACGTAGGAAATGGATCGTTGGCCCAGGACGCAAAGGACAAAGCCGATCTTCTGGGCAAGCTCTTTGCGTCAAACTCGACCCTGGATGACGGGGGGCAGAAACCGCCGACCATACCGCAATGCACGAGCATCATGTCGGATATACGGTTTCATCAGCGCTCAGTGCGAAAAGCCCTCCGTTCCCTTGATATCCAAAAGTCGAGTGGGCCTGACGGAATCCCTCCTATTGTGTTGAAAAAGTGTGCTCCAGAGTTGGCTCCGGTCTTGACGCGCCTTTTTCGGTTCTCCTACTCTTCTGGCATCGTCCCAGCTTCTTGGAAGACAGCCTTGGTGCACCCGATCCCCAAAAAAGGTGATCGCTCAAATCCTTCCAACTACAGACCAATCGCTATAACCTCTCTCTTCTCGAAGATAATGGAATCCATTATCAATAGCCAGCTTCTTCGATACTTGGACGGCCAGGGATTACTAAGTGACAAACAATACGGGTTCCGTAAGGGTCGCTCGGCTGGTGATCTCTTGGCGTACCTAACTCATCGTTGGGCTCAGGCAATTGAGTCGAAGGGAGAGGCATTGGCTGTTAATTTGGACATTGCGAAGGCCTTTGATCGGGTTTGGCATAAAGCGCTGCTATCAAAGCTTCCATCATACGGGCTGCCCGAGAAATTATGTAAGTGGGTCACTAGTTTCTTAGCAGATAGAAGCATAAAGGTCGTAGTTGACGGCGAATGCTCTGAAACTCAGTCTGTTGATGCTGGTGTCCCTCAGGGCTGTGTGCTATCGCCTACCCTATTCATACTGCATATCAATGACATGTTACAGACCAACGGCATTCATTGCTATGCGGATGATAGTACAGGTGATGCTGTATATACCGGCTCCCCCAATATTTCTCGGCTAAATGTCATTGAGAGTCGAAACGAACTTGTGTCTAAAATAGAGAATTCATTGGAGAAAGTCTCTGGATGGGGTAGACGTAACTTAGTCCAATTCAACCCCGCCAAGACACAAGTCTGCGCGTTCACCACTAAAAAGTCACCAATGGTCGTATATCCTCGTTTCGAGGGCACATCTTTAACCATCTCCCCTAGCATTGAGATACTTGGCGTCAACATATCGAGCAAAGTCCAGTTCCGATATCATCTAGAGGGTAAGGCCAAGTTAGCCTCGAAGAAACTTGGTGTTCTTAACAGAGCGAGACAGTACTTCAGTCCGGACCAACGCCTACAACTCTACAAGGCGCAGGTTCGGCCTCATATGGAATATTGTTCTCATCTCTGGGCAGGGGCGCAAAAATACCAACTGCTCCCTCTGGATCGTATCCAACGAAGGGCCGCTCGTGTTGTTGACTGCCATAGTGTTTCAAACAGCTTGGACCCCTTGGAATTACGCCGAGATGTAGCTTCACTCTGCATCCTCTATCGGTTGTATCACGAGGAGTGCTCTGAGGAATTGTTCGGAATCATACCACCTGCAACTTTTCGCCATCGTCCCACGCGAAAAACATACCATCCTCATCACCTTGATGAGTGGCAGTCTTCCACCGTGCTCTTTTCGCGTAACTTTCTGCCGCGCAATGTAAAACTCTGGAACGAACTGTCACCAGCAGTATTTCCGGACCTATACGACCTGCAAACCTTCAAGAAGACAGCGTATTCCCTCTTAAAAGGCCGGCAACGCACCTGCAGCTCTTCTGATGTTGCGAGTGTCCATGGGCGACGGTAGTTGCTTATCATCAGGTGACTCGTTTGCTCGTTTGCCCCCTTATTTAATTAAAAAAAAACGTGTGGCACTCGGGGACTGCCGCGGTAAAGCTATTGCATAGTAAGTCTACACGCATACGTCTAGTCGCACGCACACAAACACCGTGCCGAAGTCTGCCGAACTGAAACGACGTTAGACGATGCACGGCTTTCAACACCGCACCGTTCTGTGCCGGTCGGAGTGGGGGGTGTTAGGTTTATTTTCGTTACGGAATTTCTTGATTCGGTCGCCGCGCTCAAAGCCCGCGATAAAAACTATGCAATAGCTTAAAAATTTTCATATGAAACTTACCAAGCTTTTTTCGGAAAATTAACAGAAAAAGCTACCACCCGTTCAACCCCAACCCGCCGAGAGGAACCGGCGCCCGGCGTAAGATACTCGCAATATCTTACACTCGCATTTTTTTAAACAAAATGAATCAGGAAACGAGCAAGCGGATCGCCTTATGGTAAGCAATTACCGCCGCACATGAAAATTCGCAACACCAGATGAGTTACACTTTGCACATACAACTCCTCTGGTGTTGCGCACTTCCGTTCCTAGTCCTTTAAAATCCCCCTCCCCCAAGCGGGGGGACTACGCAACGTCATCTAAAATGTATGGGATTTGACATAAGTCATCGCTATGTGACATGTCGCTTGCGGTGCCTTATGTCAAATCCCATACATTTTGTTTTCGAACTTCGCCGTCGACATTATCGAATGCATCTTGACTTAAGGCCCTGTGGGCCTAGCAGGAACATTTGGCAGCGGCGTTAACGTAATGTTATCGAACGTGCTAAGTAAGAGTTTTTATTTTATTTCTTTTCGCATTCGATCTTGAGCGTGTTTGGCGTTTACTTGGAATCTGTATGTAATTTCTACAGCGCCACATAGTTGTAAACGCGACAACTAGGTAAATTCACATACAAATTCCTAGCCAAACGCGCTCACGATCGAATACTAAAAGAAAAACCTCACACTTAGCACTCAGGGGGCCTAGCAGGAACATTTGACAGCGGCGTACACGTAACGTTATCAAATGATATTTGTATGGGCGCTGTCATGACTCTGACAGATTTTCATACAATTCTCATTCGATATCGTTACGTTTACGCACTCACATTAGTTACACAGAATAAAATGTTTGCACTCTTTATTATTTTCTTCGAACTACACAGCACACACGCTAGGTACTCGCTTCAAGTCTGAGGGACTAGATGTCTCTGCACTAACCACTCATATAAAACTGAAACAGCGAAATTATAATAAAAAAAATTAATAATTATTTGTCCAATTATTATTCCACAATGTGTTATTCGACTTACAATATTTTTTTCTGCAGGTGGGTTGTGAACTGGTGTTTTTTTTAATTTTTAAACTTTTATTCTAATAATACTATGCTTGATAACGCAATGCCATCTGTATAAATACTCGTGTACTAGTTACAATCGTAGAAGTGCATAGTGTAATCCGCTAGATGTCTAAATACAAAATATGAGACAATTCAAATTGAGAGATATTTCTGAAGAAGATTTAGATCAGCGCTAACTAGCGGTACTAGTGATATAGATCGTAAGTAAATTGTTCTCATCGTTATTTTTTTAAATATTTTTTTTTTACAAATTTACATTCGTTCTATCTCAAATTAATAAAGTATGTAAAATGGGGTTCTACAGTATTTTACTTCCTCTATGAATCTACTTAAAAGCTTTGAAAAAAAAAAACTTATATAATTTAAAAAAAGTGATTAACACAAGTGTAAGTAAGTGATTCTACTATACAAGTGTTTACAAAAATTCTACTATACAAAAATGGCAAATAATCTAAAACAACTATATGACTCTCAAAACTTTATATCAACTTATTATTAGTACTAAAGTGTATTAAATACTGTTTAGTATCGTCAGTATCCTTAATTGTTCAAAAAACAAAACTCTAAAAAGTGGAAAAGTGCAAAAAAAAATTATAATCGAACATTTCGCGCAAAATATTAACGGCCGTCAGTTTTCTTTGTCTCATATAAAAAGTGGACTTTGGACTAATATTCGTTATTCGTCATCAATCCAGGAACCTACCATTTAAATACAACTTTTTAAGTGCCGCGTCATAGAGTCGGTAGGTAGTCGGTCACAGCCATGACATGTAATGTACACGCATTACATGTCATGGCTGTGTAAGCAAAGTAACCCAAGTTCGATTCCCACATTTCTTAGGACACCTTTTGTGCTTCCAAAATCTAGTGAAAATCATACTACGTACATGAATTACAAGCTGGGAACGCCATCTATTAGTAAATTATTGAAGCAAAAGAATAGTAATATTTGGTTCAGAGATAGATTTTACTTCCGTCTTAAATCTTAAAAATAAAACGCCGTGTCGAAGACTGCCGAACTGAAACGACGTTAGACGATGCGGGAGCGTGAGCTTTTTTCGTTACGGAATTTCTGGATTCGGTCCCCGCGCTCAAGGCCCGCGATAGAAGCTATGCAATAGCTTAAAAAAGAAGACTGATAATTAGCTAATTGAGGTTGCTGTTCCTCAACTGTATCCGGCGTAAGAGAGTATAACAAGTCTTTAGCTTTGATTGGATCTATAGTAGCATATTTACTACCACCACCCTTAAACCATCTCATCTTACGCCACATATCAGGAGAAGATGTTTCGTGGTCAATGCTAGAGAAAAATTCAGACCATCCATCATATTGAGCTTTTTTAATTAAAAAGTTTGCTTCTTTTTTAATTAAGAAGTTTCTTCTTAAAGAGAAAGTAATTATCAGGAGTAGGATTGCGTCTGACTCTTGCTAAAGCAAGTCGTCTTTCGGCCACTGCCTTCGATAAAGTAGAATTCCAGTAAGGTTTACGCTTAAATTTAGAGCTCAGATCCTGACTAATTTTGATCCATGGAATAAACTTATCTGCAGCACTTTGTATGATATTAATAAATAAATCATAGCACTTCTGAACACTTGGTACACATTCCCGATCTAAAAAGTCTTCTTCTATTTTTCTTTAAACATGTCCCATTCTGCCTTTTTATAATTCCTCTTTTTCACATTAAGTCTAGTACTCTCAAAGCCTAATTTCATTTTAATAATAACATGGTCACTCCACAGTGATTCATTAATTGTCGTCCATGTGAAGTTAATAGCCACATCAACAGAGGCAAAAGAGACGTCAGGTGAAGTGCGCTGGATCACATTATTCACCCTTCTAATTCCAGTATGACTACCATCATTAAGGCACTATGTGTTCGTTTTCAAACATTGCTTGATAAATTTGTTCACCTCTTCGATCATTTTTCACAGACCACAGTGTGTGATGTGCATTCATGTCACCAACAATAATAGTCTCCGAGTCAAATAGATGAAAAACTTCGCTGCAGTCGTCTTGAGTTGTATTACCAGAAGGTGGACCAGGTGTTTGTAATTTTAAATTAACAGATTTTCACTAACTGCATATGAACGTATATATACAATACTTACAATAAAAATAAATATTTTTTTCTGTCCGTCTGTCTGTCTGTTTGTTTGTTCCGGATAATCTCTGAAACGTCTGGACCAATTTCGACGGATACCTTCACTAGCTAGCTGATGTTACAAGGAGTAACTTAGGCTACTTTAACTTAAGGTTCCTTTAAAAAAAAATAGGGTTCCATTTCCTTTAGTTCTACGCAAAGAATGTTGCTTTATATTATTATAAGTATTAATATATTTATATTATTATAATATATCGTTCATTTCCTGTTTTATAACTTCCTAAACATAACAACTAAAAAAAACCTGTCTTAAAGTAAGTACCATTGCCACAAGTCACAATATAACTTACTTGCAGGGATTCGCAGATAGGTTCTCTAAAGTGGTCAATAGTGACCACGTCGCTGAAGAACGGCAGGATGTCTTCTATTTTGATCAGCTGGCACTCCTCTAGCAGACTTATGGCCTCCTTTAGGTCTTGGTTTTTTGTGATCACGTGTTCAGCTGGAAACATAGTCAGTTTCATTATAAATCAAAGTACGCTGGGGGCTGGGAAACCAAGCTTTGCTCGGAGTTCTGGTACGGAAGAAAATTAACAGATGGCGAAATGTATTAAAAATTTATATTATATTAGTTTCTTTTTTTTATCTGAATGTTTAAATTTTGTCTGAATGTTTTTTAATTATCTTTTATTAGTTTTTATTACTTATACAATATGTAGTTTTATGGGTATTTTGCCAGAAATAAATATGATATGATTTGTTTTTTTACCATACATCTGCTCAATTAGTCTAACGGGAACTGGAACCCGAGACACCAATTTGCTCTCAACGAAAAAATTTAACTACGCGGTTTGACCATTCGCGGTCGAAATAAGTCAACAACGCGGTTCCCAGGGATAATACCTAGTTATATCGTTTTTTTTTCCAAAACCCCCGGCATACTAAATTTCATAGAAATACTTCGTTAGCCGTAATAAGCCGTTTTATTAGCATTATTTTTAGCAAGCCATTATTATGCATATGCAAATGCAGCGCCATGTCGCGTTTAGTTTCGGTGTGAATTGGTCCTCATTGTCAGTACTATTACCATCTCATAGCGTTACGAGCTAAAAATGAATATAAATGTAAATTTTGAGAAAATTTAAAAATTATTAGAAATATTAAAAATATTGCGGCTACATTTTTATCTCATTTTAACACAGCGTGGAAAGCAAAGCGTTATTAAAAATAATTAGTTAATTTACGTAGTGAAAATTTACGTAACCATCAAGCCACTTCGTCTTGTTTATGTAACTATCATCCACACCATCATCATCACTCACCCACACTCAGCCACAGCGTCCGCTGCAGGCCCTCATCCTCAGGTTTCCTGGCCACGTCCTTGGCTAACGCCAGACTAACTCCCAGGGCGAGCTCCGTTGCCGACTCCCACAAACCGAGTAAAGTTGATAGATGCACGCACGCTTCCGTTAGATTCTTCTCGCGGCATAGTCTGTGGTGAAAAATTACTTTTGACCTATGTAATAAACAGTGTGGTAACTAATTCGACGCCATACAAATTGTAGTTAACTTCTTCACGGCGAGTACTGAATAAAACTCGCACACAGCACACAGGTTAGACATTGTTTAACAATAATATTTGTTGGTGGTTTTAATAAACACAGCGGCATATTTAGCGGAACACAAAAAAAAGGTCCATAATTAAAAAAATATGGTTTTATTTTAATATCTACTTACTACACTTCTTTTGTTATTTAAAGTTTCATTTGTTTTACTTAAAATGAGATCACATTAAGAACAGATTTTGCGAGTAAAGGCTATTTGAGAAAAATGGTACATTTTTGAACTTTTCATGTAACCGGGAAAAGTGAAAATTAATATTAAAATAAAAATTAATTAAATTAGAAAAATGGTGATTAATATCGCGTATTTCCTCCACGTGCTCTTATTAAAGTTTCTACCCGTCTAGGCATACTGAGAATGATGTTATCGATGGTCTCCTGGGATAGTCTCCGCCATTCCTCAACTACGGCGATTCGCAGTTCACCCACGTTGGCAGGAGCTGGAATTCTAGACTTAACTTTTCTTTTCAGCAAGTCCCGAACGTACTCTATTGGGTTCATATCCGGTGATCTCGCCGGCCACTCCATAACAGTGATATTCATATCATTAAGATAAGCTTGAGTTACCCGAGCGGTATGCGGCCGAGCATTATCCTGCATAAAAACAAAATCGTCACCGATATATGGGGCAAACGGTACGACATTTTCTTCTAAAATTTCTCTGATATAGCGGTCTATAGTCAGACTCCCTCTGTCAATCACTACCAAGTCTGTGCGAGCTCCCAAACAAATGCCCGCCCAAACCATTATTGATCCACCACCGTATGCAAGTACTGTAGTTTCAAAATTTGTCTGAATGTATCGTTCTCCTTTGCGTCTGTATGTTCTTTGGCTGCCGTCAATTTGAATTATGAGAATTCTGCACTCATCACTAAACAATACCTTACTCCATTGGTCCGCGTTCCAAAGTAGATGTTCCGGAGCAAAAGTTAACCTGTTTCTACGATGATTTACCTCGAGCCTTGGAGCCTTGGCGGGCACAAATGAACCCAAACCAGCTTCTTCGAACCTTCTTCGTACCGTACGCTCACTTACGGTTACACCCCGCACTGCTTCTAACTCATGTCGGGCTTGAACGGCCGTCAAACGGGGGTTCCTACGTACACGGAGCCGAATGAAACGATCATCCCTACTCGAAGTGCGTCTTTTTCTGCCTTATCCTGCTCTTATCACATAAGTACCGGTCTCCCTGAACCGTTGGATACTTCGGTGGATCGTTGAAACTGGTCGACGAAGATCTGTGGATATCACTCTGTAGGTTTGACCATTTCTTCGCATTTCGAGTGCCCTGGCAATCTCCGTTGGGGCTAAGTCAGGCATAATTCAGTCCTCAACTCCAAAAAGATACGCGATTAAAAAAAAAACTAACAAAAAACAGTATTTCAATGAAATTTTAAATCAAACTCAGAAGGAAGAAAATACTCGAAGTTCGCTCCAGATAAGGTGTATTTGAATAAAATTAAAACAATTGCATAAAATGTTATGTTCAGTTGTTTTCTTAATTTGAAAATATTTCTTTTTAAATTAAATGACGTATAAACCAGCCAGCAACCTTATATGATACTGATATCAAACCATTATTTTATGTTCCGCTAAATATGCCGGTGTGTGTATTATTGAAGGTTTCCATAGTACCTAAAAGGAACCCTTATAATTTCGCTCCGTCTGTCCATCTGTCCGCCCGTCCTCCCTAGCTAATTTCGGTAATTGTGAATATAAACAGCACCATAAAATAATTATAATTTTGGGGTGGCTACTAATACTTAAATGTGAAGTGAGGATGAATTTTGTTTTCATTCTAACCCATCGTGTGGGGTATCCTCGAATCGGTATTTTTGAATAAAAACCAAGTTTTTTTTAATATTTTGACTTATTTTTATAATGTAAAACCATTTTCGAGCAATCGAGCTCCAAAGTGGTTTACAGTTGCCCCGTTTTCTAGTACCTGTTTAGTACATAAATTACCTGTCTAGTACACAAGTTATTCGGTTAGCTTAGCATCTGGCCCTGTGCCAGATTGACGTGGTGTGAAGCTTATTATTATGCTGTTGCACATGCAATGAAAATATATAGTACCCAAATCAATGATTTCAAAACTAAGGATTTGACAGAACAAATCTTCATACAAGAAAGTTACGCCATCTTGATTTCATCATACCTCAAATGTCAAAATGGCCCCAAACAACCCTAAAAGTGGAGCCATTTAAGTGGGGATAGTTTTTGCCTCGATATGCCTCGTCTATAATAATAGGTCTTTACCTATGAAATTGCCGTTCTGCAGTACTGGTCATTTCAAATTGAAATAATTTTTGTTTGGCTAAGAATTCTAATTTCAAATTAATTTTATTTTAAAAACATGGAATTCTTTTTCCAAAAGTAGTCATTTATTTATTGATTAGTGTTACATTTTCATCGCATTTCTATCTTTTTCGTCATCATGGATACATTAAAAATTCGAGTAATTATGAGTACCGTCGTGGCAGCAACGCGGCACAAGCGGCACGCAACATCAACGACGTTTACGGAGCTAACTTCCGCTTTGCTCGCTTCCGTTCTGGAAATTTCGACCTGAAAAATGAACCTTGTTACGGGTGTTGTTAAAAATAAAATAAGATTCCCCGTGACAATAAATATATTAAAAAAAAGGAAAAAAATAGGGGTCGTGGGCAGAAGGCCGTATGGTCTGGACTAGCCTCTTGGTGTCAAGGTAGGATAAGGGGATTTAAACCACGTGGGAACTTAGCTGAGGATCCAGCTGTCTAGCACGTGGCGGATGCGAGCTAGGGCTACCACTCCTGGAAGCTTCTCCGTCACCGCTGCGTCCGTACGTCGTAGATAGATCCTCTCAATAAAAAAAATAAATCCCCGTCCAATGATCATCAGCACTCTGAACTCCAGCTAGATATAAGTCCTTTTAATTAGTGCCTCGAATGCTGTAGTTGGCGGTGTTTCGTGCCCCAAACCAAGTTCCGTGATACACGGGATTAAGAGTTAAAAGAAACTGGAAAAACTTCAACAATAAAAATTCTACTTCGTCTTCTAGCAGGAGGAAAAAAAGGCCCTGTCATCTCGCGACAGTCCTTATATACTCCTACTGACAATGTTTTTTTTTTAACTGACAACTAGCGGTAATGCATAATCCAACTGCCACAATAAAGAGATATTGGAGATGAAGCTCTAGTTACAAAACCTTTGCCAATAGATGGCGTCGTCTAACATAATTTAGTTATTAAAGTTAGCAATAACAGCCAATAGATGACGCTAGGAGCGTCGTTATAAGTTATATTAAATGCATTAAAATGTAGCTATGCTACATATCCCCCCCTGTTACCGAAGGATTTTGACTGATCACAGGAAAAAATCCAGAAACAACTACAAAAGAAGTAAACTTGTTAAAAATAAATTTGAAAAAAAGAAAAAACTACGACGATGGAGGTTAAATGCTAGTCTTGTATCTAACGCGCAAACAACCGACAACCTTTCATACTACGATTCACACTATAGTCATACATCCCATACATACATCCACTTTCATTATTGCATCCCGAACCAAATAATATGATCCGAGACGCCCTAACATGCGAGTATTGTTTTCCATAAAGAGGAAAACAACACAAGTCGAAGATAATGATGTACACAGCTATAACGTTATACGACAAGATAACGAACAGCGTCTGAATAAAGCGCGATACTACTAGCCTTCCTACAATAGTTAACCAACTATTTTGATAAAATTGGTAGCTTAAGGTCTTTCAAATGCCAGGCACCAAGATCTTTGCCTTGCATGTCTTGCAGAACGTAAACTAACGGAGAACGTTTACCTACAATTTTACATTTTACAAATTTAGGAGCCAACTTTTTGCTAAAATGTTTCTCCTTGTCGCTGAGAAAATAAGTTCTCTTAAAAACTACATCACCAACGTTAAATTCAGCATGCTTTCGTCTCAAATTATATTGAGCAGTGCTCTTAACATGAGCTTGCCAAAGACGCATCTGAACGCTGTCAAACAAAGATGACATACACCCCAAATTTTCGGCGTAGGCGTCACGAGGCGAAAACACGAGGTCTTTTATACTGTCGGTATCTAGGTAGTGAGTACCGCAAGACACTAGTTCCCTACCATAAACTAAGAAAGATGGTGTAAAACCGGTTGCCTCATTCACCGAGTTGTTGATGGCGAATTGTATTTCGGGTATATGTACATCCCATGACCTATGGTCTTCTTCCACGTAAGTCGAAATACAAGTGATAATAGTCCTATTGTAGCGTTCGACCGTATTTACCTGAGGGGTATAACGCGGTGTTAAGTAAACTTTAGGTATATTATATTTTTTAAAAAACCTATTAGTTTCGTTACTAACGAACTGAGGGCCATTATCCATTATAATAGTTTGTGGTACACCATGCACCAAGAAAACACTATCTTCTAAAATTTTAATTATGATATCAGATGTAGCACGTTTCATAGGAAAGATAAGGCAAAATTTTGAAAAGCAACAAGTTACAACTAAAATAAAATTATTACGTTTTCTAGTAGTAGGTAACGGTCCCATTATGTCAACAGAGATGACTTGAAATGGTCGTGAGCAGTCTTTAGGGCGACCCATTTCACCTAAAACTTTATGATTTTGAGACTTATACTGTAGACATTTAGAACACTTAGAGATGTAAGTGACGACATCGCGATACATGTTAGGCCAAAAGTAGTTAAGTGCGAGCCGTCTATAAGTTTTAAAAATTCCCATGTGACCAGCAGTGGGCTCATCATGGTTAGCACGAATAATTTCTTCGCGAAAATCTTTAGGAACTACCTCTTTCCAAGAAAATTCAGAAGTTAAGTTATGTTTATTTTTAGAAAGCCTAAACAATCTATTATCTTTAATCGTAAAATTTGGAAAAGAAGATGGCGTGTTATTGCAACCGTTAAAAATATTAAGATACCAGGTATCAGCGCCGGTATAGTTTGTCCAAGTAGAAATTGCGTTGATGTTAACCGCTCGAGACAAAGCGTCTGGTATAACGTTATCACAGCCTTTCCTATGTTTAATTTCAAAATTAAATTCGGAAAGTCTGACACACCAGCGAGCTAGCCTACCAGTGGGGTTGGACAAAGACAAGAACCATTTAAGAGCACTGTGATCAGTATAAACTGTAAACTTTTTACCGTTCTCTAAATAACAACGCCAGTGTTCTAAAGCTACTAAAACTGCTAACGTCTCACGCTCAGTAATCCCATAAACTTTCTCCTGTTTAGTTAAGGAGCGACTCATGTACGCGACAGGGTGTTCTTTTCCTTCGAACTTCTGGGTGAGCATGGCCCCAATACCATAGCTACTGGCGTCCGTATGAACCTCAAAGGGTTCATTGTAATCGGGACAGCGCAGTACTGGCGCGGAGACCAAGCTCTCCTTAAGTTTATTGAACGCCAAGTCCGCCTCAGAAGTCCACTCGAAAGGAGGGGCATTCTTACGTGTAGACGTTAGTTTATTTAAGGGCCCTGCCAGAGTACTAAAATTAGGCACAAACCTTCTGTACCAAGTGGCAGTACCAAGAAAACGTTTTACACTTTTCCTACAAGTAGGTGTAGGAAAATTTATGATCGCGGCGACCTTATCAGGATCAGTACGAAGACCGTTGCCGTCGATTACATAACCTAAATATTTAAGTTGAGACCGAAAAAATTTACACTTTTCAAATTTTACAGTCAAATTAGCTTCCTTGAGGACTTGAAGAACCCTCAAAAGAGTAGCTACGTGTTCATTATAATCCTCACTAATAATAACTATATCGTCTAAATAACAAAATGTTTTATGACCAAAGTTACCAAATAAAGCATCTACTAAACGCTGCTGCGTAGCAGGTGCATTCGTCAAACCGAAAGCCATGCGTTTAAAACGAAACATTCCGCGACCCGGAACATAAAAAGCAGTCTTATCGCGATCAGACTCATTAATAGCAGTCTGCCAGAAGCTGTTAGAAAGGTCAATAGTACTTAGGTAACGAGCGTCGCGTAAGCTGTCTAAAATTTCCGAAATGTACGGTAAACTATAAGCGTCTTTTTTAGTGACAGAGTTTAACTTACGACTATCTAAACAAAATCTAAATTCGCCAGTATTTTTCTTAGGCACCACTAATACAGGAGAGCTCCAAGCAGATTGGCACGGCTCGATGACGTCCATAGCCAACATTTCGTCAACCTGTTCAACTAAAATACGTTGTTTTTCAGGCGACATCCTATAATAACGTTGACGGATAGGTAACGCATCGCCTGTATCAATTTTATGAGTGATAAGAGAAGTTAAACCTAAACCTTTCTCTTCAAAAGAAATAGAACGAAATTGTTTTATTATGTCGTCGGCTACCGAGCGCTCAGACGAACTCAAATTTTCATAGCCGTTAATGGCCGGCTGGGTCACCTGATGAGAAGTGATTTGTTCGGTAGCCGTACTAGAATTAATAGAATTTAAATATTTAGGACAAAGTTTAAAAATACGCCAGAAGTCAATACCTAAAATGAGGTTAGAAGTAACCTGAGGTACTACGTATAATTTTAAAATATGAAATTGATCTTCAAAACGAATAGGTAAATTTATATAACCTATAGACTTTAAGCATTGACCGCCCGCGGCGAAAATTGAAATATTATTATCATCATTATTGATAGGATAGCCTAGCTCAATAATGTTTAAATGAGAATTATTACCTAACAAAGAAATGCAAGAACCCGAGTCTAAAAGACCGCGCATGCTAAAAGCGTCTATGTGTATATTGATATAAGGCCGAGAATCTAAATTGTTGTTAATACATCGGACCGTATTAATGGTGTAATATTTAAAAAATGTGCCTACAGTTTTAACCCATTGTTTCCGATCATCAAGGTCGGTATGGTTAGGTATAACACGATCCGATAAAACTAGTTTTTTGAACGATATTTACCAAGACAACGAGTACAATCGGGCCGGCGCACGCCAGGATTGCCACAGCCAAAACAAAAAATTTTCGACTTATCAGCTGTGCACTCATAATAGTTGTGCGAGTTCACCTTACAACGTAAACAAAATTTAGGCATATTCGAATGCAAACTATTAACATGATTATGTGAATGTTTAAAAGCAAAACTATTATTATTATTATTAGGTGGATTATTAGAAAAATTATTATTCCGAAATGGTCTACTAAAAGTTTTATTAATAGTTTGTTTGTTCTCAGTTTTATTACTATTACAAGTATAAGCTAGGTCCGGTGCTAAGGTATCCGACGTTATCCTAGGCGGTTCATGATATAAAGTTAGTCGAGATTGTACATCCTCATAATTCTTACAAAGAGACTTTAGTTGTTCAATAGAGTTGACCGTAGGAGAAGAAGCCAAAATGTTTGCATAGCAAGGTTTAATGTTGTGTAATAAGATTTCCAACTTCTCACTCTCTGGGACAGGTTTAACAAGACGGTTGAACATTCCTTCCATTATAGCAATATAAATTGTAATGGTTTCTTTTTCGCCCTGAGTTCTATTACGGATTTCCGACATAAACCGATAATCAAAACTCGGTTTGTCAAAGTCACTATACAAAAGATTTAAAAGTTCTGACCAACTGTTAACATTTTGATAAACACTTCTATACCAATGTAAGGCATCACCAGTAAAAAGATCAAAAGCGTGAGAGAGAATCTTTGAATCGCTAACGTTATGCTGTGTACAGTACTCATTCACTCTAGAAATAAACGCGCGGACACAAGACTTGCCATCAAATTTAAATTTTTGTAAATCAGCTAGATTATTTTTTTCACATTGAACTGTAATATTTAAAGGAGGCATAGGTGGTGCTACAGCAGGAGCTGGCATCACGGAACAACTACTAGACCCCTTAAGTTGATGTAATAAACCCAAATAATTTTGAAATTTTTGTAAGCAACTATTATATTGTACGGCAAACGGTTCTATATTATTAGTAGAAATTCTATTAATCCTATACTCAATGTGGTTTAAATTATTCTCAGCTCTAAGCAATGAGTTACCATCGGAGTGAGAATCTAATTGTAATTTTATTTTTGTTAGGGTTTCCTCAATCCCCAACAAATCATCTTTTATAGAAAGACAAGAGTCTAAAATATCTTCAGACGGGTAAAGCTCAGCTAATTTAACTATTTGCTTTCTTAGCTCCACAACGGTGGAAGCTGGTGTTTCATTTCTAACCAAAACTTCATACTCCAATTCTGATTTTTGAAGAGAAAAAAATTTAATCTTCTCCGGCATAATGAAAAGTTAAGTTAAGTTGTCAGAAGTAAAATTTATTAAGAAGTTAAGTAACTAAGTAAATTCTAAAGTTTAAAAACAAATTAAGTTTTTCCAAAATAAATCAATTAATGAATTTATCAGAAGTTAAATTCAATTTTAAAAGTTAAATTACCAAGTAAATTCAAGAAAAATATTCACAAGCCTAACGGTGAGTATATCTGTGTTGAGAAAATACAAAAATAATCAGATGTATTCTCTAAAAAAATACACAAAAAAATATAAATTGTAATCAGTGCTATATAAGATAACTAACTACAACAAGTTCTACAGACTATATGGTACAGACCATATACAATAAGATGAAAAAATAAATAGTATAAAGTTTATTAACAATTTTAAACTTTACACAACAACAATAAAGTTACTAGTTTCTACACTAAGTATAATACGGCACAAAACAAACACCAATACTGGACACACAGACCCAGGAAGAGACACCAGATGCCAGACCAGACAAAACCACGTTTATGGGCGCCAATTGTTACGGGTGTTGTCAAAAATAAAATAAGATTCCCCGTGACAATAAATATATTAAAAAAAAGGAAAAAAATAGGGGTCGTGGGCAGAAGGCCGTATGGTCTGGACTAGCCTCTTGGTGTCAAGGTAGGATAAGGGGATTTAAACCACGTGGGAACTTAGCTGAGGATCCAGCTGTCTAGCACGTGGCGGATGCGAGCTAGGGCTACCACTCCTGGAAGCTTCTCCGTCACCGCTGCGTCCGTACGTCGTAGATAGATCCTCTCAATAAAAAAAATAAATCCCCGTCCAATGATCATCAGCACTCTGAACTCCAGCTAGATATAAGTCCTTTTAATTAGTGCCTCGAATGCTGTAGTTGGCGGTGTTTCGTGCCCCAAACCAAGTTCCGTGATACACGGGATTAAGAGTTAAAAGAAACTGGAAAAACTTCAACAATAAAAATTCTACTTCGTCTTCTAGCAGGAGGAAAAAAAGGCCCTGTCATCTCGCGACAGTCCTTATATACTCCTACTGACAATGTTTTTTTTTTAACTGACAACTAGCGGTAATGCATAATCCAACTGCCACAATAAAGAGATATTGGAGATGAAGCTCTAGTTACAAAACCTTTGCCAATAGATGGCGTCGTCTAACATAATTTAGTTATTAAAGTTAGCAATAACAGCCAATAGATGACGCTAGGAGCGTCGTTATAAGTTATATTAAATGCATTAAAATGTAGCTATGCTACATATCCCCCCCTGTTACCGAAGGATTTTGACTGATCACAGGAAAAAATCCAGAAACAACTACAAAAGAAGTAAACTTGTTAAAAATAAATTTGAAAAAAAGAAAAAACTACGACGATGGAGGTTAAATGCTAGTCTTGTATCTAACGCGCAAACAACCGACAACCTTTCATACTACGATTCACACTATAGTCATACATCCCATACATACATCCACTTTCATTATTGCATCCCGAACCAAATAATATGATCCGAGACGCCCTAACATGCGAGTATTGTTTTCCATAAAGAGGAAAACAACACAAGTCGAAGATAATGATGTACACAGCTATAACGTTATACGACAAGATAACGAACAGCGTCTGAATAAAGCGCGATACTACTAGCCTTCCTACAATAGTTAACCAACTATTTTGATAAAATTGGTAGCTTAAGGTCTTTCAAATGCCAGGCACCAAGATCTTTGCCTTGCATGTCTTGCAGAACGTAAACTAACGGAGAACGTTTACCTACAATTTTACATTTTACAAATTTAGGAGCCAACTTTTTGCTAAAATGTTTCTCCTTGTCGCTGAGAAAATAAGTTCTCTTAAAAACTACATCACCAACGTTAAATTCAGCATGCTTTCGTCTCAAATTATATTGAGCAGTGCTCTTAACATGAGCTTGCCAAAGACGCATCTGAACGCTGTCAAACAAAGATGACATACACCCCAAATTTTCGGCGTAGGCGTCACGAGGCGAAAACACGAGGTCTTTTATACTGTCGGTATCTAGGTAGTGAGTACCGCAAGACACTAGTTCCCTACCATAAACTAAGAAAGATGGTGTAAAACCGGTTGCCTCATTCACCGAGTTGTTGATGGCGAATTGTATTTCGGGTATATGTACATCCCATGACCTATGGTCTTCTTCCACGTAAGTCGAAATACAAGTGATAATAGTCCTATTGTAGCGTTCGACCGTATTTACCTGAGGGGTATAACGCGGTGTTAAGTAAACTTTAGGTATATTATATTTTTTAAAAAACCTATTAGTTTCGTTACTAACGAACTGAGGGCCATTATCCATTATAATAGTTTGTGGTACACCATGCACCAAGAAAACACTATCTTCTAAAATTTTAATTATGATATCAGATGTAGCACGTTTCATAGGAAAGATAAGGCAAAATTTTGAAAAGCAACAAGTTACAACTAAAATAAAATTATTACGTTTTCTAGTAGTAGGTAACGGTCCCATTATGTCAACAGAGATGACTTGAAATGGTCGTGAGCAGTCTTTAGGGCGACCCATTTCACCTAAAACTTTATGATTTTGAGACTTATACTGTAGACATTTAGAACACTTAGAGATGTAAGTGACGACATCGCGATACATGTTAGGCCAAAAGTAGTTAAGTGCGAGCCGTCTATAAGTTTTAAAAATTCCCATGTGACCAGCAGTGGGCTCATCATGGTTAGCACGAATAATTTCTTCGCGAAAATCTTTAGGAACTACCTCTTTCCAAGAAAATTCAGAAGTTAAGTTATGTTTATTTTTAGAAAGCCTAAACAATCTATTATCTTTAATCGTAAAATTTGGAAAAGAAGATGGCGTGTTATTGCAACCGTTAAAAATATTAAGATACCAGGTATCAGCGCCGGTATAGTTTGTCCAAGTAGAAATTGCGTTGATGTTAACCGCTCGAGACAAAGCGTCTGGTATAACGTTATCACAGCCTTTCCTATGTTTAATTTCAAAATTAAATTCGGAAAGTCTGACACACCAGCGAGCTAGCCTACCAGTGGGGTTGGACAAAGACAAGAACCATTTAAGAGCACTGTGATCAGTATAAACTGTAAACTTTTTACCGTTCTCTAAATAACAACGCCAGTGTTCTAAAGCTACTAAAACTGCTAACGTCTCACGCTCAGTAATCCCATAAACTTTCTCCTGTTTAGTTAAGGAGCGACTCATGTACGCGACAGGGTGTTCTTTTCCTTCGAACTTCTGGGTGAGCATGGCCCCAATACCATAGCTACTGGCGTCCGTATGAACCTCAAAGGGTTCATTGTAATCGGGACAGCGCAGTACTGGCGCGGAGACCAAGCTCTCCTTAAGTTTATTGAACGCCAAGTCCGCCTCAGAAGTCCACTCGAAAGGAGGGGCATTCTTACGTGTAGACGTTAGTTTATTTAAGGGCCCTGCCAGAGTACTAAAATTAGGCACAAACCTTCTGTACCAAGTGGCAGTACCAAGAAAACGTTTTACACTTTTCCTACAAGTAGGTGTAGGAAAATTTATGATCGCGGCGACCTTATCAGGATCAGTACGAAGACCGTTGCCGTCGATTACATAACCTAAATATTTAAGTTGAGACCGAAAAAATTTACACTTTTCAAATTTTACAGTCAAATTAGCTTCCTTGAGGACTTGAAGAACCCTCAAAAGAGTAGCTACGTGTTCATTATAATCCTCACTAATAATAACTATATCGTCT
This sequence comes from Phengaris arion, assembly GCA_963565745.1. Classification (NCBI taxonomy): domain Eukaryota; kingdom Metazoa; phylum Arthropoda; class Insecta; order Lepidoptera; family Lycaenidae; genus Phengaris; species Phengaris arion. Next base: position 4,034,724 of record OY751443.1, read on the forward strand.
AAATAACAAAATGTTTTATGACCAAAGTTACCAAATAAAGCATCTACTAAACGCTGCTGCGTAGCAGGTGCATTCGTCAAACCGAAAGCCATGCGTTTAAAACGAAACATTCCGCGACCCGGAACATAAAAAGCAGTCTTATCGCGATCAGACTCATTAATAGCAGTCTGCCAGAAGCTGTTAGAAAGGTCAATAGTACTTAGGTAACGAGCGTCGCGTAAGCTGTCTAAAATTTCCGAAATGTACGGTAAACTATAAGCGTCTTTTTTAGTGACAGAGTTTAACTTACGACTATCTAAACAAAATCTAAATTCGCCAGTATTTTTCTTAGGCACCACTAATACAGGAGAGCTCCAAGCAGATTGGCACGGCTCGATGACGTCCATAGCCAACATTTCGTCAACCTGTTCAACTAAAATACGTTGTTTTTCAGGCGACATCCTATAATAACGTTGACGGATAGGTAACGCATCGCCTGTATCAATTTTATGAGTGATAAGAGAAGTTAAACCTAAACCTTTCTCTTCAAAAGAAATAGAACGAAATTGTTTTATTATGTCGTCGGCTACCGAGCGCTCAGACGAACTCAAATTTTCATAGCCGTTAATGGCCGGCTGGGTCACCTGATGAGAAGTGATTTGTTCGGTAGCCGTACTAGAATTAATAGAATTTAAATATTTAGGACAAAGTTTAAAAATACGCCAGAAGTCAATACCTAAAATGAGGTTAGAAGTAACCTGAGGTACTACGTATAATTTTAAAATATGAAATTGATCTTCAAAACGAATAGGTAAATTTATATAACCTATAGACTTTAAGCATTGACCGCCCGCGGCGAAAATTGAAATATTATTATCATCATTATTGATAGGATAGCCTAGCTCAATAATGTTTAAATGAGAATTATTACCTAACAAAGAAATGCAAGAACCCGAGTCTAAAAGACCGCGCATGCTAAAAGCGTCTATGTGTATATTGATATAAGGCCGAGAATCTAAATTGTTGTTAATACATCGGACCGTATTAATGGTGTAATATTTAAAAAATGTGCCTACAGTTTTAACCCATTGTTTCCGATCATCAAGGTCGGTATGGTTAGGTATAACACGATCCGATAAAACTAGTTTTTTGAACGATATTTACCAAGACAACGAGTACAATCGGGCCGGCGCACGCCAGGATTGCCACAGCCAAAACAAAAAATTTTCGACTTATCAGCTGTGCACTCATAATAGTTGTGCGAGTTCACCTTACAACGTAAACAAAATTTAGGCATATTCGAATGCAAACTATTAACATGATTATGTGAATGTTTAAAAGCAAAACTATTATTATTATTATTAGGTGGATTATTAGAAAAATTATTATTCCGAAATGGTCTACTAAAAGTTTTATTAATAGTTTGTTTGTTCTCAGTTTTATTACTATTACAAGTATAAGCTAGGTCCGGTGCTAAGGTATCCGACGTTATCCTAGGCGGTTCATGATATAAAGTTAGTCGAGATTGTACATCCTCATAATTCTTACAAAGAGACTTTAGTTGTTCAATAGAGTTGACCGTAGGAGAAGAAGCCAAAATGTTTGCATAGCAAGGTTTAATGTTGTGTAATAAGATTTCCAACTTCTCACTCTCTGGGACAGGTTTAACAAGACGGTTGAACATTCCTTCCATTATAGCAATATAAATTGTAATGGTTTCTTTTTCGCCCTGAGTTCTATTACGGATTTCCGACATAAACCGATAATCAAAACTCGGTTTGTCAAAGTCACTATACAAAAGATTTAAAAGTTCTGACCAACTGTTAACATTTTGATAAACACTTCTATACCAATGTAAGGCATCACCAGTAAAAAGATCAAAAGCGTGAGAGAGAATCTTTGAATCGCTAACGTTATGCTGTGTACAGTACTCATTCACTCTAGAAATAAACGCGCGGACACAAGACTTGCCATCAAATTTAAATTTTTGTAAATCAGCTAGATTATTTTTTTCACATTGAACTGTAATATTTAAAGGAGGCATAGGTGGTGCTACAGCAGGAGCTGGCATCACGGAACAACTACTAGACCCCTTAAGTTGATGTAATAAACCCAAATAATTTTGAAATTTTTGTAAGCAACTATTATATTGTACGGCAAACGGTTCTATATTATTAGTAGAAATTCTATTAATCCTATACTCAATGTGGTTTAAATTATTCTCAGCTCTAAGCAATGAGTTACCATCGGAGTGAGAATCTAATTGTAATTTTATTTTTGTTAGGGTTTCCTCAATCCCCAACAAATCATCTTTTATAGAAAGACAAGAGTCTAAAATATCTTCAGACGGGTAAAGCTCAGCTAATTTAACTATTTGCTTTCTTAGCTCCACAACGGTGGAAGCTGGTGTTTCATTTCTAACCAAAACTTCATACTCCAATTCTGATTTTTGAAGAGAAAAAAATTTAATCTTCTCCGGCATAATGAAAAGTTAAGTTAAGTTGTCAGAAGTAAAATTTATTAAGAAGTTAAGTAACTAAGTAAATTCTAAAGTTTAAAAACAAATTAAGTTTTTCCAAAATAAATCAATTAATGAATTTATCAGAAGTTAAATTCAATTTTAAAAGTTAAATTACCAAGTAAATTCAAGAAAAATATTCACAAGCCTAACGGTGAGTATATCTGTGTTGAGAAAATACAAAAATAATCAGATGTATTCTCTAAAAAAATACACAAAAAAATATAAATTGTAATCAGTGCTATATAAGATAACTAACTACAACAAGTTCTACAGACTATATGGTACAGACCATATACAATAAGATGAAAAAATAAATAGTATAAAGTTTATTAACAATTTTAAACTTTACACAACAACAATAAAGTTACTAGTTTCTACACTAAGTATAATACGGCACAAAACAAACACCAATACTGGACACACAGACCCAGGAAGAGACACCAGATGCCAGACCAGACAAAACCACGTTTATGGGCGCCAATTGTTACGGGTGTTGTCAAAAATAAAATAAGATTCCCCGTGACAATAAATATATTAAAAAAAAGGAAAAAAATAGGGGTCGTGGGCAGAAGGCCGTATGGTCTGGACTAGCCTCTTGGTGTCAAGGTAGGATAAGGGGATTTAAACCACGTGGGAACTTAGCTGAGGATCCAGCTGTCTAGCACGTGGCGGATGCGAGCTAGGGCTACCACTCCTGGAAGCTTCTCCGTCACCGCTGCGTCCGTACGTCGTAGATAGATCCTCTCAATAAAAAAAATAAATCCCCGTCCAATGATCATCAGCACTCTGAACTCCAGCTAGATATAAGTCCTTTTAATTAGTGCCTCGAATGCTGTAGTTGGCGGTGTTTCGTGCCCCAAACCAAGTTCCGTGATACACGGGATTAAGAGTTAAAAGAAACTGGAAAAACTTCAACAATAAAAATTCTACTTCGTCTTCTAGCAGGAGGAAAAAAAGGCCCTGTCATCTCGCGACAGTCCTTATATACTCCTACTGACAATGTTTTTTTTTTAACTGACAACTAGCGGTAATGCATAATCCAACTGCCACAATAAAGAGATATTGGAGATGAAGCTCTAGTTACAAAACCTTTGCCAATAGATGGCGTCGTCTAACATAATTTAGTTATTAAAGTTAGCAATAACAGCCAATAGATGACGCTAGGAGCGTCGTTATAAGTTATATTAAATGCATTAAAATGTAGCTATGCTACAACCTCGCGGTCGTCCGAAGACTTTGGTCGACAATGACGAATTAAAGGCGATTGTGGAAGCTGATGATACACAATCTACGGATGAATTAGCAGCAGCTTTCGACGTTTGCGTCAAAACAATATTAGTCCATTTGCGTCAAATTGGCAAGGTAAAAAAGCTTGACAAATGGGTGCCCCACGAACTCAATGATCGCATGCGCGAAGTACGCGTCAAGAGACGTGCCTTGCACTGCTCAACAGACAAACAAATGAAGGAATTTTGAACCGCATTGTTACCTGCGATGAAAAATGAATTCTGTTTGATAACCGCAAGCGCTCAGCAAGTTGGTTGGATCCTGGTTCAGCACCTAAACAATGCCCTAAACGAAAACTTACCCCTAAAAAAGTGATGGTCACTGTTTGGTGGTCTAGCGCCGGTGTGATTCATTACAGCTTCTTACCAAACGGGGTGAGCATTACTGCAGATGTGTACTGAGAAGAACTGAACACAATGATGGAGAAGTTGGCACATCTCCAACCAGCATTGGTCAATCGCTCGTCTCCGCTGCTCCTGCTCGACAACGCGCGACCTCATACTGCACAGCAGACGGTCTCCGAGTTGCAGGAACTGGGGTTGGAAGCTCTCCGTCATCCGCCTACTCAACAGACCTTGCGCCTACAGACTACTACTTTTTCCAGAATTTGGATAACTTCTTGGCGGGAAAAAAATTCAATACCCGAGAGGCAGTACAAAATGCCTTTGAAGAGTTTGTTGCCTCCCGTCCAGATGATTTCTTTAAGAAGGGCATCAAAGATGCATTGATTGCATGGGTGATTACTTCGATTAATATAAATAAAAAAAAAACATGAAAAAAATTCGTTTAAATTTTTTCATACAAAACGGCAATTTCATAGGTAAAGACCTAATATATACGTCTATGGCCCAAATAAAATTATGTAATCTGTGTGGAAAACTTAAAACATAAAAAGATAATTACCGTAAAGCATAATGCACATCGTAGTTGACAGATGCAATGTCTTGTGACTGCTGCCTCGTCAGATACCTCATGAGCAACTGGGGATCGTGATCAACATATAATGTCAACAAATAATTGTGTATTGCTTTCTCTCTAACGTTGAAGTTTTGCAACATAAATTCTAGGTAGCGTATAATTTCAGTAACATGTTTTTCATCGTTCTCGCAGGCTAGGAATGCTGGTAGTAGCTTCACTGGGCTCAACAAAGCTCCTAGCGACATTAATGCGTTGACCGTTTGCTGAGGAACTTCTGCCATTAGCGATGGAGCAAACTCATAAAATAGTTCCGGCTTTTTCAACGACTGCAACATGTTTAGCGCCTCCGTATACGACTTGGTATAGATATTCTGAGCAACAACATTTTCATAATCTTCATTGATCACTGTTAGTTTAATCAAATTCTGTTTATCACCATGCGACGACATTAAATCATATATCACTGTTTTTATTAACTGCATACATTTCGCAACTTTCGGTTGTAATAAAAACACTTCAAAGTCACTTTGTAGATGATGATATTCCCGTGTGTCCTGCTTGCCATCCCGTCTTAGAGATCCTAGTTCGGATAGATACAGCTCAGTCATCCATATAACTATCATGGATATAAGAGTTTTGTCATCATTCAAGTCTTCTAATCTCTTCTCAAGGTATAATTTTAGTGCGCCGTACTTTTCACATTGAAGGAATTTTAGACATACGGTTTCGAAACTGCTAAGTGTCTCGGCATACACATTAGCGCTTTTTTCGTATTCACCTGTAAATAAAATTAAACTGACATTGGAAATCTATATATATAAAAGGCAAAATTGATTGACTGATGTATCAACGCACAGGCGAAACCTAGGCTAGAAAAAATAATGGGTTACGTATTTCCGCCTTTTTCTAAAGTTCAGCCCCTAGGTGGGTAAAATAGGGGATGAAAATTTAAAACCTAATTTAACGCGGGCGAAGCCGTGACCAAATAATGCTAGTCTATTTTAATTTATTATTAATATATTAAAACTTATTTTAAAAGGTTTTAAAATTGATTACATATAAGAAGTAACATTTTATTTTAGCAAAAAAAAATTATGACGTAGCAGCGTCCTCTAAGATAAAACTTATATTATATTAGTAATACAGCTTTTACACTATTACCAACAAAATTACCTTTTGAGAACAACATCTCGGCCTGTTTAACATTTATCATATCAATAAACGCCGGGTTATTATTACAATACTCTTTAGCCAGATCAAATTGTTCTTTATCGGAGTAAATTCTCCACACGTTTCTTTCTTCTCTTGTCACTTTGTAGCGGAAAACTGTCTTATCGGTCACAGCCCATATGATCTTTCTTATTGGATCTTTGATGATGTTCTTCAACTTTCCATGCACTTCGGAGTAATGGTCTTCGTAGACTAGTTCTTGGTTTAAAAGGGACACGGCTTTGACGCGATCTGAAAATCGAAATGATTGATGTCTTTTAAACATGATTAAATAAGTACCTTTTTTTGGAACGAAGTTCCTTATATGGGGCGATGCGGAGGGGTACCCACCCTAGCCGGAAAATAACGTCCGTAACATAAGATTTTTATGTATAGTCTTTATTAGCTCGAATAAAACTTAAAATTAATATTTTTATAATAAGGAACTTCGTTCCTATCCGGTGTGCCATGACACTACACATATGGTCAGAACATTCAGATATGGTATAAAAATACCAATTAAAAAAAATTACGACTTTTGACTCACTAGGGATGCCAGACGTCCCGTATTTCCCGGGACGTCCCGTATTTTAGGTATTATTTAAAACGTCCCGCCGGGAGAAGCGCTGTCCCGTAAATCGAGCGATCTAGATCGAGGTTGAAAGTAGTCAGTATTCACGCACACAATGCTCGCAATATCCCATACATTCAAAATATTATGCTGAAACTCGCACAATCCTCATTAAGAAAAAAAAATTGTCATTATTTTTTTTTCTCGGGTAAAAAAATTAAATCCCGTATTTTTGGATTATATAAACATTTGTCCCTTATAGGCTGAAAATAAATTTTGGCAACCCTAATCCTCACAAACTTTCACATTTTTATTAGTAGTAGGATTAGTAAGGGTATATATCCATTAGCTTGTTAAATAATAAAAAAATAAGACAGGTACAGTACCTGAATACATAAGTAGTGCATGAAACTCGGTGAGTACGAAAGAGAGTGGGACCTCCTTGGTGTCGTTTTTTCCTGACGGATAGTTTATGAGGTCATTCTGTGTAAACAGTGAGTTTGAGTTTTGCTGTGACGTTGGATCTAACTGTGAAAAGAAAATTTTGTTATAAATATATTGCGTATTTAATAATAAAACGAGAATTATACCCACTCAATATCTGTGCCAAATTTCATAAAATCTCTCCAGTACTTTCGGAGCCCATTCAATTCAAACAATAAAATCTTTCCTCCTTATAATAAATTATAGTATATATTACAGAATGTAGATAAACAAAATTTCTACAATTTTATTTTATCTACATAAAGCCCATGACGTTTTTATATACATAGATATCTCGCCAAAATATAGTTGAATGGCGAGAATCTAAGCGGACGAACAGGAATGTGGATTGTGAATAAGCCACCAGCGGCATAAATTCTGTCTAGAAAAAATTGGTTCCTTGTGCTTCATGTGTCAATTTAGCTTATCCTGAATAATCCATTGTGTAATAGGAAAAAACCGGCCAAGTGCGAGTCGCGCCCTCGCGCACGTAGGGCCCCGTACCATTATACAAATATTTAAGTAACATGTTTACTTATTATATCAAAGTTATCTAACGAAAATTAATAACGTATCTAAAATTTTAGATAGGTTATTAATTTTCTTAGTCTTATCTACTTATTACTTCAATCTTAGATTCCTTAACAAAAATTGACGTAAATTGACGTTAAGTTAATCGTAGGATCGTTGAAATGTATTGAAATCTTGATCTCAGATAGCTAAAATGACATTAAGATTGATTACTAATTTCGAGCGTAAACCGTTATACAGGGGTGGGCCAAGAATTCGTTTACATTTTAACCTAACATCCTGCGCTAATACAAGCCGCGCGGGGAGCGGGGAGGGAACTTACCACTAGCTCGCTTCTCGGAAATTTAGTCGAAATGGATCGCTTCACGGGGCCGCAGCGCGCTTATTGTGTGTAACAATTTTATCTAAACAACAGTTCGCTCATTACTGTGAGACGCTTATTTCGCGTTGAATACGATTTACACGATTTAAATCAGTGTCCGAGTGCTCCATTAATAAAGAAATGGGTTAAGAAGTTCGAAGAGACGGGATCTACACTAAACGTGAAACAAACCGGCGGCCCACGGACTTCTCGGAGCGAAGAGAACGTGCAGCGAGCTTCCGCATCAGTTCGACGTGATCCACATTTATCGACGCGCAAACGTTCGGCTGAATTAGGATTATCCCGTACATCATTGCGCCGTATTTTGATATTAGATTTGAAATTACATCCATATAAGATCCAGTTAGTGCAGGAATTAAAACCTAATGATTTAAATTTGCGCAAGTTGTATGCCGAAACAATGTTAGATCGATTCAATAATTTTGACAACCTCTTATTTTCCGACGAAGCGCATTTCCATCTAAATGGACACGTAAATAAACAGAATTGCAGGTATTGGAGCAGCGAAAATCCCAAATCTAAACACGAGAGGCCACTTCATTCTCCCAAGGTAACGGTATGGGTTGCAATTTCAGCAAAAGGAATCATTGGGCGCTACTTTTTCGAAGATTCTCGCGACCGTTCGGTTACTGTGAATTCTGCTGAGTATGTGAAAATGTTACGGGAGTTCTTGGCACCGAAGCTACTGAAATTTGCTGGCTACAATAGTAACACATGGTTTCAGCAAGATGGAGCCACTTGTCACACATCTAACGAGTCCCTGCCGGTGGTCAAAGAAATGTTTCCGGAAAAGCTGATTTCCAGACGAGGCGACATCCCATGGCCACCCAGGAGTCCAGATTTAACCCCAGCAGACTTCTTTTTATGGGGTTATTTGAAGAGTCGTGTTTACATCCATGAACCAAAAACACTAGGTGAATTAAAGAAAAAAAATTAGCGAAGAAATGTCGGCGATCTCGCGGTCTCTTTGTCGACGAGTATTCGAAAATTTCGGTGCCCGCTTAGAAGAGTGCAAAAATCGAAACGGTGGTCATTTAGATGATATTATTTTTAAAAAATAAATTCCAAATCATTAACTTTCTTATCAATAAACAATTTTAAAAATATGTCAGATGGTTTTTTTATATGATTTTTTAAATTGTTAACTTATTCATGGCCCACCCTGTAGTTTTCCTTCAAGGTTCAACACATGAACTATCACTATGACTTTTTTCAGATTTTTCGAGCCTGCTTTTAGAGGGGCGAGATTTAAATAGCCCATTTAAAAAAAAAGCGCTTTAAAGTTAAATATCTCGCAAACGGTTACACTAAAAACCTTCTTAGCAACCTCTTCATGTTTTAACATATTATTCCATTTACACATATCTATGCGAAGATTCATCTTTCTAGCACTAACAGATTCGACAGTAAGCCGAAGACGGACGGGCATGACAAAACCATAAGGCTTCCGAGATGTGAACTACGGAACCCTAAAAATTCATAATCAAAAGTCAAAATAATAAACAAGTGATGAAAGAAAATTATTAAAACTAACCTGCCCATAAAATATTCCAGGTTCGGTCAACCATGCAAAGGTTTTTGGTGTGTTATTCTTGTCAAAGAAGAACTGTAACCTTGAATACTTCAAAGAAGATGGTATTTCTTGGAAACTAGTCTCGGGTCTTGTTAAATAGACATGAAAAATAGACTGCAGAGACATTTTGCCGTCAGTAACCACAGCATTGCCTATAAACTGGTACAGCCTTGTCGGTGTGGTAACGAATATAAAGTATTTGGATGTGTTGCTCACTCTGTGAAACTGTATGCCAGTAATAGGTGAATCCTTCTCTTTACCTTGACCAATGTCAAAGATCTGAAAAAGTATAAAAATATATCAGTGTAAAGCATGCTATTAAGACAAACACTAGACTCAGCAAATTATACTATTGATATTCCCCCTTACTAATAAAAATATTTACACAACGGATAACCTAAACAACATTGCTCTTTGACTGTCAAGTGACTTTTCCAATGCATCAGACAAAGACAGCAACATTGTTTAAGTTATCCGTTGTGTAAATCTTTTTATTAGTAAGAGGGAATGTGTATTATTTACCCTTACTAATAAAAATATTTACACAATGTATAAGCTATTCAATGTTGTTATCTTTGTTTGATATGTTGGAAAAATCACTTGAGATCATGACGTGGGGGCATCGAATATTCCAGATAAATTACACGGCCTTATAGAAAATCGGCGTGAAAACAACGCTTAATACTTACTTACTACCCAAAGGTTTTACTTCAGTGACTTAAAACTAAGATATATAAAAACATTGTATTACCAGTCCATCTATCTCTTTGCCTCCATACAAAGGAAGATAATTAGGCAGCTTGAAATCATAAACGAACAAATTTAAAGAATATAATATGATATATGCTTTGTAAGTAAAGGTAAATAAATATAATACACAAATAATTAGTACAAAAATATATTATACATAATCTTAATGTAGATTGCAGAAACAACACCATCTGCCACACAAAGAGTGTAAAGTTTTTGGCAAAAACATTATAACTGTACATAATTAAATTTTATACTTTGATGTTTGTGACATGCAACATGATAATAAACAATTTAGAACCCATTTTTGGAAATGTTAGAAAATGACAAAGTTCTAATAATTTAAATCTCTATTATGAAAGAGAGCATTATATCGGCCAGTGATGTCACGAATTGCTATCGCCATACATTTTTATAAATGACTGCACTAAGGAGCAGCGGAGCGACGCGGCATGTTCCTACTAGTAATACCGCAATAGAGTGCCACGTCGCGTAGTTCCGTTGCCGCATAGTGCGTTATATCTCATACAAAGAATATTTGGCCGCGTCGCGTAGTTCCGCTGCCGTGTAGTTACACCTCGTGCGGTTTGTGACAGTTTGTGACATAACAAATTGTTTTGAGAGAAAGAGATGGGTAATATTTTTATTTAATTAAACATTGTAGATTTACATATAATGTATTACAAAATTAATTCTATCTATTTAAAAAAACAAACCTGTCTCCAATACTGTTGGCTCGCTGTAAAAATCTTGTCATTATCAGCTTCAAACTCCATCTCCAGTAAATGCCCCTGGGACGTCCCCAACAGTATAGGTCCAGTAGTCGCTGTGGATTTGTTTTCGTAATTCCAACCAACTTCAGTCACTTCGTAGTTGCGAGATTTCGTGACCGACTTCAGTTTGCTGTTGTTCCGATGTAAATATACCAGTTCAGGGTTACCATCTTTGTTCTTAGCTGTGAATGCCATTAGCAAATGATAACCCAGTGGATCCAAAAAAATTTGTGACAGCTTTGTATTTGATTGAACATACTTTGTGTAGCATATTTCTGAAAAAAAAAGGTATTTATTTATAAGTGATTTTTTTAAAACTAATTAAGAGTTTCTTAATGATAAGATAATAAAAACTAGTAATTTGGTTGATGAAACAAATATTGTTTCTTCCTTCATTTCAGGATTAAATTATTCTAGATACATTTTGAAAAATAATAATATGCTGAAAGCCATACAATACACATGCAATTAAATTTTTATTTCTAATTTCTATCCCACCTTCATGCTGATCAGGTTTCTTTAGATCTAGCCTGAACAGTTTGCCATTAGCCATTGCCAGCACGAGATAGTCACTAGCTACAGCCATATGAGTTATTAGATCCGAAGGGTTAAAGTTCATCTTCTGTTTAGAGAACAATGGTGTGTTATCTTCTAGCTGCATGTTGATGTAGCCAGAAGAAGTCATCTGATCAGACATCTGTGCTGGGCGCTGGGAGCCTTGCGAAGCCTGCTCATGTTGGTCAAGTATAGAAGTCATCCTGAAAAATGGTACAATGAACTGTGAATAACGGCACCCACACCGATTTTGGTGACAGTGGCGGTTTTTGTTAAAACCGGTTCAGCTACGCAAGAGTCATTTTTGTAGCCCAGTGTGCACAGTACACAAGAGCACTCTCTCTTTTTTACTTTCATAAATCAGTGGGATGGATGATCAACATGACTGGAGAGAGATCGGGCTCAGGACCGATTTTTTACATGCCCATCCAATGCATTGATCATCTTTCTTATCAGACAATCAATATCTTATCTTCAATTAGCTTGTAATTACCAATGTTTTACATTAGTAATTACAAGACGTTTAGGTAAATGTTATACAATTTATATAAACAGCAACACCTGATTTTATTATCTTAACAATATAAGATCAACTAACACTAGAGGAGTTCCCAAGCAGTGAGGCGCGTCTCCCTAGGGGGGCGTAGAGTAGGGTGCATGAAAGTATTATTTATAATTCGAGGGGGCCCCGTGAGAAAATGGGTTGAGAAATTCTGCACTAGAGTAACAATAGTTGTTGGAGTGGAGATGGGCTAGTTTTGTTTCTGGTTGAGTATCTTACTGGTTTTTAGTGTGTAGGGAGGTAAACAACTCTCCTATTTGTTATAATTAAATTATTATTGTTTGTTTTAACACTAGGATGACGGGCGGAAAAAGAATTATTATTTACTAATCGATCGTTATCTGGATTTATTTTGGAAAATTTATTAATATTTTAAAACGAGTCGTATATTGTATTAAACCTAATACAAAATACTACAACTAACCTGAATAATTTTTAGCTTTCTATAATAAAAAATAACTTCTGCTTTTTTTACAAAACAAGTAAATACCTACCTACAGATTTTTGTCTTGGATATTTTTTTTCTCTTCTGTTTTTTGTTTTTTATTTATGGCATCGGCTCATAACCATTTGCCAGTGTCAAGTTAAAAAGGCGGGAAATAGAACTTTCGTTTCAATTTTCAACACCGTATTACTATATTGTCTAGTGTAAAGTCTAGTCAAAATCCAAATATATAGTTAGTACAGTCCATGAGTCATGTCCATAGATGATAAGTAATACTACTGAAGGTCATGTCAGTCGTGAATCGACTAAAGTGGTACAAGCTTTACTGAACGTTCCTAGGGAGTTTTGGCGGGAAACCACAAAATAGCACGTTTTTAGAAGTTGTGCCACTTGCCCACACTTGTGCACATTAACGAATATTTAATGGTTAATATTCTACCAATATTACACATTATGAATGAAATTACACAAATTTATGAGGAAATACGAATTACACAACGTTACCCATTGAACTCCCCGCAAAAATCCCCTCTTCTGTTTTGGCAACTTGACACTAAGGATGCGTATGTTGTGCCGCAGGCAAATAAAAAGGTTAGGAAACGGCGGAAGGAATAAAAGGTAGGTAGGTATGTACGGAATTTCGGAAAAAGTTAATTAAATTAGTTTAAGACAAAAAAATTCGACATAAAATAAAATGAATTATATACAACATAAAATATAAATGTATGAAAAATTAAATATTAATATTATTTAGTTATGTAATTCGATAAACAATTATATACAACTTTTTGAACTAAGTAATAAATTTCTTTTCGTCTATTCGATGAACATGTTGTTTAAACATGTTAATAAACACTCCAGCATGGAGAATAAATGTAAGAAGTACCATTTCCATACATGAAAAGTGTCCGTAAAATAGCGTTAAATAGGGGCGCTACTGACGCAAAGGTGTAAAGCGGCAAAATTTAAACGGATAATTAAATCTTGGGATCTTCTTCGGTTTTATATATAAAAATATTTTCGACTATACGAGTGATTAGAATATTCATGATTTGCTGAAAAAAAAAAAAAAAAACTAGAAACAAACCTAAAAAAAAAACTTAAAAAAAAATACAAAAACAAAAACAGTAAACAACTTACTAACTAACTAACTACTAAACTACTACTACTACTAACTACTACTTACTTACTACTAAAAACTAGTCATAGTTATCAAAAATTCTAATTTCATAGCACACACCCTAACGCCATTATGGCCAGTTTTGGAATTATTATTATTACTTTTGTCGGACACTTTTTAGCTTTTCTGCCTTAGAGAGATGGTACTCCTTACTTCTATTTTCCATGGTAAAAATATATTATGTTTCGTCACGCCGTAAGAAAGTGTTAAACCTAATTAATGTAATTTTTTAATCGGGCTTACGCCTTTTTTCAAAATCCGAGTTGGCAACACTGTTTCACATTGTCATTTTTCGGACTTTTGGCGGGAAGTAGAAAAATATAATTTTCTAGTTTATATTACTGTAACATTGTTGTAAATAGTAGTTTTTAAATGAATTAAATATAATAAAATAAAAATGAGTGAAGATAGCGACGGGGGTCCGCCCCCTGGAGATACTTCCAAAAAAAGATAATTGGAGGAAAGTACGGTGGACTTCAGAATGTTCACAAAAACTAATTACAAAAGACAATTCCCAGAAAATTATAGTGGAGATTGTGTCGTATATGTGGAATCGATGAATAATGAAAAATTGGGAAACAAAAATCCCATTACTTTAACAAAATTATTTACAGAAAATGTAAAGGGTATAGTAGGAGTACATCGAGTGAATGCATATAAAGTTGGTGTAACTTTTAAGAAGCCTGCGCCAGCTAATTGGTTTTTGAAAATGGACCATTTCCTTATTAGAAATAAACTAAAAGCTTTTGTACCGGCCCACCAGTCGGAGATTACAGGAGTTATTAAATATGTACCGAAAGATCTCTCAAATGAAGTTATATACAAAAATATTACATGTGACACAGAAGTTATTTCAATTAAAAGATTTTTTAAGAAAGTTTAAGGAAAACTTACACCGTTGGGTACAATAGCAGTTACTTTTGCTGGTACAATTTTGCCTCAACATGCCTATATACAAATGTTTAGGTATCCTGTACATTTATACATACCACCATTACTACAATGTTTCAAATGCCTTAAATTCAACCATTATGCAAAAGTTTGTCGTGGAGAGCAAATGTGCTCTTCGTGCGCTGGACGCCATTCCTACAAAGAATGTGACGTAGAAGAAATTGTATGCATTAATTGTAGCGGTAATCACTTGGCCATCTTGAGGGACTGTCCAGTGAAGCAGAAGAAAATGCAAGAAAAGAGGAAAAAATATGAGAATTTTAACTGTGGTGAGAAGTGTCCCATTGCTCACTGACCCCAAATCTTTTCCAACTATTTCACGACCAGTTAATGTACCACCTGTTAGTAATACCAAAACAACTTTTAATGTAGAACAAATCATAAACAATGATATTATATTGAATGCTTTAGTAGTCTCTTGTAACCCTCGGAAATGACAATAGTAATAGTCCAGTAACAAATAAAAGAATTAAAGATATATTATTAGCTAATTTAATCAATTAATGGATACATATCTTAATATAACACAGTTTAATATACAAAGCTTGCAGAATAAGAGAGCCTTATTAAAAACATTTCTTTGTGAACATAATATAGACATATGTTTGTTGAATGAGACATGGCCTAGGAGCTCAAGTTTAATTCCAGATTTTACACCATACAATTTTATACGTAAGGATTCAGTTAATTCACATAACGGTGTAGGTATATTAATGAAACAAAACTTGAAATATAACATTATAAATACAAGTTTTTATGAAACAATTCAAAATCTTTGTATATCCATAGAAACTTCGATGGGAACAATATACATTCTTTGTGTATATTGTCCACCTAATAACAGGTTTGATACAAATAAATTAAAAAAGGTATTACTTGAAACACCCAAACCATGCCTCATCATGGGAGATTTTAATGCACATCACTTATTATTTGGTTGTCACTCGAATAATAATAGAGGTAACAGTTTAGTTTGTTCAAAAATATAGATGAATTTGACATGTGTATATTAAACGATGGGAGTGCCACCACTATTCAGGTTCCAAATAGAAATCTCTCTGCAATTGATATAGCTCTTGTTAGCCCCACATTGGCTCCACTCTGCAAATGGCGTGTCCATGATGATCCAATGGGCAGTTACCACTATCCAACTCAGGTAACCCTTAATGTGAAGCCGTCAATATATGAAGTACGTCCTGTGGAAGAAAAATATATTTATAGTAAAACAGATTGGACTGAATATCGTAAGTTATCAGAAACTTATTTTTCACAATTAAATATAGATTGTAATAATTTGAAACCACTCGAATTATATGATAATTTTATCAGTATTTTAAATAATCTAAGAACAGTAAGAGTCCCCAAACAAAATCCGAAAACAGTTTCAAAACCAATGAGGAAACCAGCTCCTTGGTGGAACCGAATATGTGATGATGCAGTTCGAAAGTCCAAGGAAGCTTTAGTTAATTATCGAACTACACCCAGCATTAATAACTTTATTCATTATAAAAAGATAGACGCTCAAAAGAAAAGAATATTAAAAGAGGAAAGGGTCGACTCATGGCATGATTTGTGCAGTAGTAGTTTTAATAGAATGACACCTGTTTCTAGAATATGGGGATATATTAAAAGATTTAAAAGAATAGGTACTTCTCATAATATATTTTTAAATGATGAATGGGTACCACGTTTTTTGGATAAGATATCAGATTCATCTCAGATCAATGAAAGCAATTTAAATAATATATTGAGCCATGCCATTGAAAATGATAGTAACTCCTTTATAAATAGACCATTTACACTGAGCGAATTGTACATATCTCTAAAAAGTAGGAAAGATACAACACCAGGTTTGGATAATATACCATACATTTTAATTAAGAAATATGTTTTGTTTTAGAAATACTTTTAAATATTTATAATAGGTTATGGAATAGTTTAGTTATACCAGAGTCATGGAAAACTCAATGTGTCATTCCCATCTTAAAACCAAATAAATCCGCTAATAACCCATCCTCATATAGACCTATTTCCCTATCATCATGTTTGGGTAAACTTTTCGAGAATATGCTAAAACTGCGGTTAGATTATTTTGCTGAATCACAACAAAAGTTACCAGATATTCAATTCGGATTCAGAAGAGGCAAAACTTAGTCACTGTAATGTTATAAGTGTATTTTTAGATGTAAAAGGTGCCTTTGATAATGTAAACATTGAACCATTAAGGTTCTACAAGAAATGGGATTTCCGATGAAAACTTTAAAATGGATTTTTAAATTTTTAAATAATAGAACAGTTTATGTTAGATATAATAATAAATTATATGGGCCCAAACAGGCCAATAAAGGCACAATGCAAGGTGCTACACTCTCGCCGTCATTGTACAACTTTTATACATCTCAAATCCATAATTTTGTAAAAATACCTGGAGTAAAGATTTTGCAATTTGCCGATGACTTGCTTTTGTATAGTGTAAATCAAAACTTAAATATGGCAGTCAATCATATAAACAGTGCATTACATCAATTACAACATTATTATAATAATATTTTAAAATTAGAAATCAGTATAGAGAAAAGTTCAGTGTTAATATTTAGTAAAGATCAATCCATAGAGCCTGTTAACATAACTTATAATAACAACATAATTCCTATTGTGAATCATCACAAATTTTTAGGGGTTATAATAGACCATAAACTTAAATTTGATAAACACATAAATTACATATGTCAGAATGCCATGAAGAGCATAAATATAATGAGAAGTTTAGCAGGAACATTTTGGGGCTCTGACCCAAAAACTCTTAACATGTTATACAAAAGCATAGTCAGAAGTCATTTTGATTATAGTTTGTTAGCTTACATGAATGCAAACACAACATTACTAAGAAAATTAGATGTTATACAGAATATGGGTTTGAGAATTATAAGTGGAACCATGAGCACCACTCCTATTGTGTCCATGGAAGTTGAAAATTGCATACCTCCACTGTCCTTGCGCCGCCTACAACTGGCTGAGAGATTTTGTCTAAGGAATTGTCTTGTGATGATAATTTTATTGTTGATAAAATTTTACATTCTACAGAAATTGTACAGTCAGCTGCAACATCCAACATCACACCTAATAACCTCATTTCTGCTTCCTTACCTGAAATATCAATATTAATGTTATCAACAAAAAATCTTACCAAAAGATGTATACTAGTAAAAAGTGGCAAATTTACCAATACCCATATGAAACTATTCTTAACTATATTGATTTTAAGTGTCATTTATATTGTGTTACAAATAAGTCTGACTTTTTACAAATTTTACAACATAAAAGGGATTTTTACACATTAAATACTGATGGTTCCAAAAGCGAGCATGTTAAAGCAGCCTACTATGACCCACAAATGAAAGTAAGTAAATGTTTTTAAATCCCGCATAATTGCAGTATTTTTACAGCAGAGACTTGGGCAGTATTAGCTGCTTTAACTTATATACATACCAATGTAAATAATGTAAATATTTTAATTATAAGTGATTCTAAAAGTGTTCTATGTTCTATATGTAATAATACTTTTTCCTATAAACAAAATTATATTGTGTTTAGAATAAGATATATGTTATCAAAGCTGATAGAAAAGAAAATAGAATTTGTATGGGTTCCCTCCCACAGTGGCATACTGGGAAATGAAGTAGTAGACCAGGTCACCCGTAGAGACCATGATGTGGATCTTCTAGACAGTTTTAAAGTGCCTTTTACTGACTTCTATCAACAATTTAAATCTTCAAAAAAAGTTATGGACAATATTGGAAGACTGTCGCAGCTGAAAAGGGAAGATGGTACGCGGATATTCAAAGGGACTTACCAACAACACCATGGTACTATAGATTTGAGTTCAGGAACTCAACAGGAACAAGGAGAACAGGAAGTTCATAGTTTGCATCAACCGCTTGCGATCAGGCCATTGCCTAGTTGCGGCGCATCTCCACAGAATGAATATTTTGGACGATAGTAGATGTAGACATTGTTTTGGAGATGACGAGAACATTAATCATCTGATGTTTGAGTGTCCAACGTTTGCCATACAAAGGTTGTTGTTAGACAATGCGATTAGTGGCATAGCAGAAGAAAACTCACTAAGTGTACCCCGCCACATTGAAGGATTATTAAAAAATTCTGTTTATTTTGTTCCCATTTTTAAATATATTGTCAATACTGTTGGAAAGGTTTAGATCTTTGGTTTAGATAAACACATTGTGTAATTTATAGGTTATATTCAATGTCAATTTGTAAATTGTTATACTTCTCCTACTTCAGTTAATAATGTCTTATATGTCAAAACTCAAAATGTATCCTACTGAAGGACTTTGTATCCATGGTCATGAATAAATTAAAAAAAAAATGTCATTTTTCGAATTTCGTGAATCGCATTGACATTGAGAGGTGTATATAAACCAGAATCACGAACTTGCTTTGTCGTGGCCGGTTGATGTTTTCGGTGGATTGTCAATTAAAGTTATCTTTTCAACTAAAGACCGTGACCTTCACTGTTATCATTTATCAAAATACTAATATCTGCTTTATTGATATTACAATTTTAAACGTTTTCCATAAAACACTATCAAATACATACTGAACGATGGCTACAAGAACCCTTTTAAAATCTTCCAAACTAAGTCGTAAGTAAACTTTACGATTCCTGTGTTCTAAAATAAATATTTTTAAATTACTGTACTTACACATCGTACTAAAATTAATTTCACAAAATTATTTCTACTTGATGTGTGACCTGAACATTATGGTAACTACCTACCAATTAGATTTTAGAACATTCTGTGTATTATGAGCTAGTTTTAATGTTGCTAAATCCTTAAGTGACCTATATTTATTTTAGTCAGTCAGTTAGTTCAGTCAGTTAGAAAATTAGAAAAGTTTGTCCTTTTTAGACAAGAACAAAATTTTTAAATATATTGAACACACAATATAAAATCACATGTTATTTCAGTGTCCGTAATAAAAAGTCTGAAGACTCTTCCAAAGCGTAGTTTTACTACTCATCTCAATGAGCAACAGTTGGCTATACAGGAGTTGGCGAGGAACTATGCCCACAAGCATCTCAAGCCAAATGCGTCCAAGCTCGACTTGGAGGGACGGTTCCCATTTGATCAAGTATGTTTCATTCTTATGTAATCCTAATATTTGTTTTGATTGTATTATTTTATAGGATTTTCATTAAGGTGTTAATAATCTTTTAATAAAATACTTTTAAGTAAAATTGAGGAATGATCTGAAGCTGGATAATCCATGGGGGAATCTGAAATCATGGGGGAAAAAAAAAATTTAGTTTCTTTAATATACTCAGAAATATTGAGGCATTAAATTACTACTTGGTAAATGGAAAAAATATAATATTTTATGTGTAGTTTAATAACATACATCTAAAAAGTACAAAAAAGTTTATATTTTTTTGCTTAAGTAGTAAACAAAACCTACATCATTAGTTTACTTACATCATATACAAAAACATTCATTATGGTAAGTATTAACTTAACCGCACAAATATCGGAGATATTTACAAATATGTTCCTGCGGCCTTATATTTCATACACTTTTACCTAGGTGACTTTCACTCACATTTGGGTATGTCTTTAGTATGGAGCGTTTTTACGAGACTTGCGAAATGCGGAATCGCTATATTTCTTCTGAGAAGTTACTCATATTTAGGAGTACTATTCAATAAAAAATATTCAGGCATCTAGCCTATTGTCCAGGGATTCTGATTTCTAACACTAACAATTTTTGCATTTGTTTCTTCTGTGATGTATTCTTTGTTAGTTGTTTACCAAACAGTAATTGAGAATTTTATTCAGTATATTATAAAATGAAAATACATTACCTAGAAATAAATGGATTACAATTATTACATAACATAAACAATTTGTGTGTCAAAGTATACATAATTACATTGTTAAAATAAACATAATTTATACCTTGAATTAAACATTTTTGTGATAGTAATAAATAATGTATTGTGTGTTTATTACAAGCATTTATAGAACATACAGAAAATAAATGGTTAGTTGTTATTATTAGTAGCTTATATTTTGGCTACTTTCAAAGTACAGTAAGCAATATCATACTAGTGACAGATCCAATAAAAAATTATATATAAATGCTACAATTACCAATGCTATGATCATTTATATGCAAACATACCTACTTCTACTTCTTCTTATTCTTTAAATTTCTTGTTCTTCTTGTTGACGAAAACTCTGCTTTATAAGTGGGTTTTATGTATAAACTTGGGCACGGTGTACAGGAGGAAGTCTGTTGAGTAATCTAAAACCTAGAACAAACACAAACATTTAGGGTCAGTACCACAGATTTCTTTTGTTAATAGGTATGTACATAAAGTTTCAGCAAAAGGATTATTTACGAAATACAGAACAGATTTAAGGTTGATAGGGCGAGGAATTGAAGGAGGGATCGAGGGAGGGGAAAAAGTTCTGCTGTCAAGTGTCAAATCAAGTCACTTTTGTTTTGACTTTTGTCTTTTGTATTGAGTGCTATTATTATAAATCAAATAGGTACCTAATTCGTTTAATGTAATAAATGAATAAATTCGAAAAGATTTCTATAAATACTCGACACTGGCAGAATGGTGACACTTGATACGCCATACCTACAGCTGTACTTAAGTACGGTCTATTAATTAAAACAACATCTTAAGTACTTTCTTGAGAATTGTCTTAGTGATAAGAACCCTAATACGGGCCTTAGACTCATACGCATTGAACGCACGAGTGCGTAAACGAACGGCGAATAACCAATCAATGCTTTGATTAAAATGGGAGGAGCTCTACCATTTCAGTCTCAAGGGACATAAACGCACATAAAAACATTCCGGGTCCTATAGGTTTTTTGACAATAAGTGTAATAATCGTTTAGTTACCTACCTGAGTGTGTAACAGTGAGGACAATATCTGTAATATTTTACTATGTTTTCGTTTACGAACAAATAAGTGAAATAATCGGGATAATTACCTACTCGAATGTGTAAGAGTGACGACATTCAACTTGCAGGCATGCGGGGGGCGTGGCGTGATGGGGTTCACACAGCTGATGACGTATACTTGTTTCTAGGGTTGGTTACATTTTTCACGAAACGCTGATGAAATAATCAAATGAAATGATCAAAATTAACTCTTTCAGAGCTGCTACTTTCACAGTGAACTCTATATAAGGGACATATACCACACTTAAATATTATCACTCATTTAATTAACACGTATATGCATTTAGTGCAAAGCTGTTAATTTGAAATTATAAACAGACACTTCAATTTTATTTATTTGTATAGATAATAAGCTTGCTTGTCTTTCTATCAGGCCTCTGATCTTACTTTGATAATACTTTACTGTATTTTAACATCTATTACTTATTGTAATTTCAGATAAAACAACTGGGCAAACTTGGTTTAATGGGAGCTTGTGTTGACCAAGAGTACGAAGGTTTGGGCTTGGGCTACCTATCTCTAGCTATCGCGGTAGAGGAGATCTCCCGAGGTTGCGCCAGTACAGGCATGATACTTTCAATACACAACTTCTTGTACGCGAACCTAGTCAATGAGAGGGGCACTGAGGCACAGAAGGAAAAGTTTCTGTTTACGAAAGGCGCAATAGGATGCTTTGCACTAAGTGAACCAGGTAAAAGGGCATGGTCCAAAATTCTTACTAAATAACCCAGCGTTGACAGCAATGAAATGTTTGCCAATGGGTTCACTTTAAATCATATTTGATGACACCAAAGGGCCAACCCTGAAATACACGGAGTATAGAAGTTAAGAGCAAGAATATTCGGGATTGCCCTTTTGGTGGCAATAAATATGATTTAAAGTGAACACATCGGCATCGATTTCATTGCTGTCGATCTCGGTCAATTTCGGACCATCACCTTTGCAACAGAAAATAATCTAGTTATGTTTTTTTTTTGCCTATGATAGGCTTTTAATTATTATAATTATCATAGATTAGTTGTGATAAACATCTAAAATATTGTATTTGAATTTAATATGGGGGGTCCAAGGTTGTGTCATCTGATAGCTGTTTAGATCTGAGGCATATGACGCGCCGTCCAGTGGCAGAAAAAGTATTGAAAATTCTTATTGTGACCCTTTCAGACCCAAGTGCGCTTATACATGATAGAACAATTTTTTTCAGACGCAGGCAGTGATGTAGCTAACATCAAAACCACGGCGAAGCAGAATGGAGACCACTGGATACTGAACGGCAAGAAGAGCTGGGTGACGTCAGCGGTGGAGGGCTCAGCGTTTGTGGTCTTCGCCACCATAGACCCAGACCTAAGGCATAAGGGCCTTGCATGTATGTACACTGAGACAAGACAAGACAAGACAAATTATTACAAAATAATTTCAACAATGCCTTTTTTTTTTAAATAATATCGCGATCAGCTTAAATCTATTGCCAGTGTAAGTTAAAAAGGCGGGAAAAACTGAATTTTCGTAGATCTTTTCAACTTATTTTTAAATCGTCAAATCCAAAGTCCAAATAAATATTCAGTGCAATCAATGAGTCAAGAAGACAATAGATTCAGTAAAGTGGCTGGAAGTGGCTTTACAGAATCTTCCAAGGGAGTTTTGGAGAGAACACAAAGTATCACGCTTTTTGAGGTTGTACCAGTGGCCCACACTTGTGCACGTTATTGAATATTGAATGGTTAATACTCTACCAATATTACACATTAAGAATCGAAATAACAAATGGAAAAAATACAAAATCCCAACATCACTCTCCCACATGCCCGCCAAAACTGTATCTGATGATGACTTCAATTTGATGTTTCACATAGCCCATGGTTTAAATTTGGTCATTGTCCTAACTGAACATATTTTTGTGCTATATTATAGATCGTTTTTGTTTCAGGTTTTCTGGTGCCTCATGATGCTGAAGGTTTGTTTCGGGGTAAAAAAGAGCCACTTATGGGTGTCAGGTGTGTAGAGTATACAGATATTATTAAATAAATGCATATTTTACAGCCTGAAGAAATATAGAAAGTAGAAACCTCCGCCATATTGTGGAAAATACACAAAACTACATTGATATGTCTTAAACGTCGGATCTTCGAGATTTAACCGATCACCCAGCTGAAGCGCTGGTCAGGCTAAATTTGGTACATTCAAAATCATGGTGAGAAAAAGAGAAGAAATCCCGCGGAAACAGTACATTTCGGCGCGATAAAAAGTAGCCTATAACTATATCCTTCCCCGTGGTCTAATCAGCATCTGTGCCAATGTCACCAAAATCGGTCCATTAGTTTCGGTACTAGTTCAAACTTTTCCTGTTTATAATATTATTATAGATAGAGATGCTGTATCGCTCTAAAAGTCGTAATGTGTAAACGCCCTTAGACTTGTTTAATGCTCGTGAAGTTGTAGGGCGGCGACGGCGTGCGACGTGACGCTGTGCGACGTGCGGGCAACGCTGGTGGGTGGCGCGGGGGAGGGGTTCCCCATCGCTATGGCGCAGCTCGACCAGGGAAGGATCGGCATCGCCGCGCACGCTGTAGGCGAGTGTTCTAGTGGCTCCATAGATGGCGCTATTATTTTAGTTTTGGGCTCTTTTTTTCCATAAACAATATTTCCAATTTCGTTTCTATCTACTATTTTTCTTACACACGCTGTAATATTTGTTGTAATGAATATATTATATAGCTCTATAGACCGCGCCATTTTATCCGACTACGGCGAAGCCAAAAGGAGGGTAATGATTTTGGCAGTCTATTAATTTATGTATGTTTGCTCCACCATAGCGCTTAAGCTACTGATCCGATTTTAATACATGAGGTGTGAATAGGTTTATAGATGCATTGACTTTAATAAAATACTTATTACGGCTTCATACTTTATTGAGACACCCTAGTTAGGTGATGGTAGGCAGACGACTGACTCTCGCGGGAGTGTCGTATGTCCTCGTACATTCATATAGCATAGACATAAATATTGTAACAATCAAATGAGCTGACAATCCACTTTGATACTGCGAAATACATATATATTAAAAGGGTGTGGACCTGTCCGCCTGTCATTAATAATATACACTACAGGTTTGTAATAATAGTCGCGAGTCACAGTCGGGTTATAGTTTTTACAAAAATTATAGTTGTTCCTAGGTGATAAACGTTATCACTGCACACCGTAGTTGTTGTCATTGTTGCCTAGATGGCGCATTTTAATACTTTTTTTCCCGTTATAAATGGCGTTACGGATTAAAACCATTAGCCAGTGTCAAGTTAAAAAGGCGGGAATTAGAATTCTCGTTTAAGTTTTCTACACCGTATTTCTAAATCGTCAAGTCTAAAGTCTAGTCAAAGTCCAAATAAATTTATACTACTATTACTAATATTACTGAAAGTTCCTAGGTAGTTTTGGAGGGCACACAAAATAGCACGCTTTTTGAAGTTGTACCACTTGCCCACACTTGTGCACGTTAACGAATATTTAATGGTTAATATTCTACCAATATTACACATTAAGAACCGAAATAACACTAATTTACGGAAGAAATGTAAAAACATCAACGTCACACATTGAATTCCCCGGCAAAACTCCCTTTTTTAGTACTAAAGAGAAAACAAGTTTAAATAAGGTCCTTTTTATGTTTTTTTTCTGATCAATATGTTGTGTTGACAGGTATCGCGCAAGCGGCACTGGACACTGCCATGAACTTCGCCAAGGAGCGAGTAGCGTTTGGAAAGAATTTAACACGATTACCCTCTGTTAAGGTATGCATTTTATTCAATTTTAATACTATTATTAAATTTAATTTTAATACTATCTATGTTCGACGGACCTGTTGTTATTGAAGACCGATCTGCACTTAAACATATTTCCTGCTTTAAGTCTGACTAGACTTCAATGAAGACTAGCCTATACTTAAACATAATAATAATATCTATGGACTCCTCACACCACGTCTGGCCCCGTGCTAAGTATCCGAAGAAATTGTGTTACAGGTACCAGACAATGGGAAGTATATTAAATACTTTTGTACTATACATTTTTAAGATTTCTTATTATATAACACATCCATGACCCAGGAACACAGAAAACTTTTTGTTACCCCGGCGGGATTCGAACCCGCGTTCTCCGACTTCCAACAATTGAGCCTCAGAGATCGTCATATACTTCGTACGTTCGTTATAATACTTTAACCCCTCAAAGTAGCTTGACTTGAGTTTTCCAACGTATCAGACATATACAAAACATTGTATCCATTGTGTAAATATTTTTATTAGTGTATAAAGTTGTAGTATTTGAAAGATCTACGTACACATATTTTCTTCTTCAGGATCGTCTAACAGACATGAGCATACTCATTGAAACAGCGCGACTACTGACCTACCGCGCCGCCGTACAAGTGAGCACGAAGAACAGTGCCATGGCCAAATACTACGCCGGGCGCGCCGCGGCCGCCGTAGCCGACCACGCCGTGCAGATCCTGGGCGGCAGGGGACTGTCCACCGAATACGACGCCGAGAGACACTACCGGTGAGTCATCTGCTGCACCGGAGTTCTACGCTCACGTGCTACTACTCTCGTTTGCAAAAAATCCGGACACCTGGATAAATGTTGACCTTGCTCTTACTTTTTACTCGACTACAGCGAATTTTTTTTTTTTTTTTAAACGGGCAATTGGCCCACCACACTTACCCACCACTGCAACTCCTGTGTAGCCAGGATCGACAGTGGTAACCAACCGCAAAAACCCTTTGATATGATCTCAGGGGTGCCCGGGGGACATGCTAAATCTGTCTTGGAACCCGCAACGAAAAAACGACTACAGCGAATCCAAAAGAAAGGGTAATGATTTTGGCAGTATATATATCGACGCTTGAAAGGCAATAATTACCAAGCGACATATATACAACTTTACACTAGAGCGTGTTAAAGTTTTATTTTTGCGAAAAAAATTTATAGAAAATGACCTAATAGTCGAAACTACTTCATTCTAACGAATTTGAAATGTATTTTAAAGGCTTAATAAACTGTCATTTAGGGATTATGCAATTTATTTATATTCTCTGAAATAGTGTCGCTTAGTAATAATTTCTATAAAAATACAAACAGGTAAAAATTACTAATCGTCAACAATATGTCTTCATGAAACTAGTAAAAAGAGCTAAACATCACTAAATTATAATTATGTTGGAAGCATAATTGCGCATCTAGAAGTAATACATTTTTCACATAATGGCAGAATGATCTAAATAGAAAGTAGAAAAACATTTCTTTCAAGCAATTTTAACTACTGTACAAATTAAAAAAGGTTAGTGTGGGGTGTTATTGAACAAGTATCAAAATAACTAGATTTTTGTCGCAAAAAAAAAACCAACTGTATATTTCAACGGATAATTATCATCATAATCATTAAAACTCCTTTTGTGGTAATCTACAATCATCTATCGAGAATGGTGGATGAATTAGAGTATACTTCACCATATTACTGTAATGCAGGTGAGTGGAGGTTGTGGCTCAGTGACCAACCCTTTGTTATGAACGTCTACACAAGTATTTGTCATTGAATACTTACAAAAACTTAAATTAAGTGTTGGTAAGAATAACCTCAGGCAATATTTTTTATAAATTTTACTAACCGTACATTTACTGATTAATATTATAATCAACTTATCATTAAAAGTCCTTAAGTTTCAAATCAGCCTTTTCAGTAATATTACTTACCTATTGTTGCTTTGGAACATACACAATACTCGAAACTCTTCAAAAGGAACTGTCTTTATAGCCACAGGTTTGTGATAAAATCTACTTATTAGATACGTATACATTTAGAATAATAACAGCAACAATTTAACATTTTAATGGCACTTAAAATACTTTTTACTATTTATCACAATTAAGCTTTTCAAAACCAATTACCTATCTACGAGCGAGGTATATTTAGAGTACTCTAATACTCTCTATAACTTGTGATCTATCCATTGACATAAGTTACAAAAAATGTTCTCATATCTAATCAAATATAGTAAATCTTTAACCTCTTAGGAACTTTTATAAAAACATATCAATTAATGTCTCCATACAAAATAAATTATTCCAAAGCTCTTTGGAAATTAAATAAAAATCATCCCTACATATATATTTTTATATTATAAAAGCGAAAGTAACTACGTCTGTTTACCTGTCTGTACCTGTCTGTTACGATTTAACGCCTAAACTAATGAAAAAATATAATAATATCCGAGATAAGAAATGTCTTCTAAACATAATAAAAATACCACAACATCTTTAGAAGTTGCATAAAAAACATAAAAAATGTCTTTCTATAAATAAAACAAATGTAAAAAAATCTAATCATATTTGGAAATAGGTGTTAAGCTTCAATGTGCTCTTTGTCTTCGATATCTGATTCTAGCAAAACATCTTTTGTGGATGCAGAAAAAGGAATCTCGTTAAATTCTCTTTGGAATGGAGCAGGAATAACTTTGTCATGGCAAAGTTTAGTAAGGTAATTTTATTTTGCCTTTGATATTGGCAGACGTGAATGATAACATGCCATGAGAGGTACCCGGTTCTTAGAATGGATTTCAACCATGCTTGAATCGGCAGATTTGTATCAGGATCAGGAGTACTTGATGGAAACTTTTGAATTATTGCTTTTTTGAATGAAATCCAACGCATGGGTGAGGTTGAACAGATTTAGACTCCATTATTTTACCATTACTTCGTACATATTCTTTTCCAGACCTTTTTTTCTGTAACCGTTCTTTTCTTTAATTTTTCATTTTATTTTTCAGACCCTTTTCTCCAACTGTTTCTTCTTTGCGTCATCTAAATTAGTATTTTTCTTCTCAAGTTTTTTTTTTTTGATTTTCTGACCTTTTTGGTTTTTTCTGATGTTGAAATTATATCATCATCATTAGAAGAAGAAGTAAAACCTACCCATTCATCTGAATTTGCAGCATCTTCAGAATCAATAAAAGTTAAGAAATCTTTATCTGGCAAATAATCAATGTACACTTTATCAGTTCTGACTTTGCGTTTACGATATTTTTGAGACTTGATAGTTTTTGATCCATTAGACTGAGGGCATTCCTCAATTGTGGGATTAGTTATTTTGAATTTCTTTGAGTGTTACTTGCAGTATACATTTCTGGTGCCAGTAATCCACCTTTAATTATTAACTGTTTGTTTGTACGTGGTGCTTGCAGTAGACGTTTCCGGTATAGTCGTCTTAATTGCAATATGTGTAGCTCTTGTATCTGATTCTTCTTCGGGTAGGCCAATCCGAACTATCGAATAATCATCTACTGGGACTGTACCCTGTTCATTATAAAGATTTGCAGGCAAACATTTCGCAGTGGGGCCAGGTGGGTCACTGACCACTTTTTCCATAACTGCTTCACTATTATTGCCGTGATGCTGTTGTTTGTCATTTACTAGGACAGGTATCTCCATATTATCATTTTAAGCAGTAAAAATCTCAGAAGCTTCACCTGAAAATTTCTCAACCTGAAAATATAATAATATTACGATAAAACTGTTTTTGATACTTAAGAGCTACGTAAAAACTAGTTTTGGTACTAAAAGGGTGATTTTAAACTTCAGTAAGAACAACTCTTACTAGGGGGACAATCTTCTACAAATCACTACAATCAACACAAATGCAGCTATGAGCGCTTCAGTTAAAGGAGGTATCTTATTATTTACTAAAGAATTTCAAAACCTACCCTATGATAAATAATTACAAGAATGCAGGTACACACTAACAAAAATGTACTTATCACAAAATGCATAACTTAACTTAACATAAACACACACTCTCACTATGCATAACAAATAAAGTTATGAAATTAAAAACGTACCGGTTCATTAAACATCAGTCTTCTTTAAACTTTTTCCAAAAATATCCATTAAGTACGTTGTTCACATTTTGAAACCTGAAATTTAATTGTAAATTAACATTGTTTGGTTCTCTAATAATTAGGATTAATAGAAAAATAATTAACGAAACAAGTAGGTACCGAGATCAAATCTTTGCTATTTAAGCCTGCTTCTAACAAAGCTTGCTTTAGTATGTTATTTCCTATCGTATTGCGATTCATAATGTAAGTAAAACAATCAATTGTAATCAATTTAAAATGCATTGTTAAAATAAACAATCAAAAATATACCAATAAGATCTTAAAATCCAAAAAACTTACCGAGTGTTAATCGAAAACTCCGCGTACCTACTTTGTGCGATGAGCTCGAGCGCACGGGTTGCCTTTGCGACAATCCAGCGACGACTTATTGATAATTTCTTACCAACAACCATTCAAAATACGCTTTGCAGCGCGTATAACCGACAAAGTGAAATACGCGTAACAGGAATAAACTACTTTTTACACAAAGTTCACGTCAGAAATAGTTATCTAAGTAACAAAAACATTTAAAAACGGCAGGTAAAAAATTACCAAACGACAAAACATATTCTTTTTCGGGAAGATAAATACTACTATTTAAATGAGGTATGTAGGTAAAAACGGCTTAAATTACGAAAATAACTAAATAAGTTTCGGGAGAAATTTCTTAAGCAATACTTCTCTAAAAAATACTCAATGTTTAAATGTATTAATTCCAATTAAGGCAAAGATTACCAAGTACAAAATGTTAAAACCTAAAGTCGACCAAGTAAAAATAATTTGTAAATAGATAAAATTATCGTCGCTTGGACGCCGAAAACGGTGAAAATAAGAGTTTTTTTAAATTACCAAGCGACAACCAAACTCGTCGTAGCGATACGCCAGTAGGACCAATCGACGGAGAAAAAAATTTCTGATTTCAGTGATATACGAGGGCGGGTCAATAAGTCCGTGACTTTTGGAATAAAACACAGATTTTTTGATAAATAAATCATTTTATTTTTCAACGTAGTCCCCCTTGAGCTCTATACACTTTGTCCAACGCTTCTCCAATTTTTTTATCCCTTCCAAAAAATATGATTTGTCGAGGTCCTCAAAATAGGCCTTTGTTTGCGAGATGACTTCATCATTGGAGTCAAATCTTTTTCCACCGAGCCATTTTTTCAGGTTTGGGAACAAGAAGTAGTCACTCGGAGCCAAATCTCGAGAATAGGGTGGATGTGGGAGCAATTCATAGCCCAATTCATGGATTTTTGCCATGGCAACTGCACATGTGTGCACCCTTGCATTGTCTTAGTGAAAAAGAACTTTTTTCTTGGCCAAATGAGGTCGGTTTTTTTTCAAATCCTCATTGAAGCGGTCCAATAAGTTGGCATAATATTCCCCATTAATTGTTCTTCCCTTTTGAAGATAGTCAATGTGGATTATCCCACGTGCATCCCAAAAAACAGTCGCCATAACTTTATTGGCTGACAAACACACCTTGGCCTTCTTTGGCGCCGATTCACCCTTAGAAACACACTGTTTTGACTGTTGTTTGGTCTCTGGTGTATTGTGATGGATCCATGTTTCGTTCACGGTTAAAAAACTCCTCCATATTGTGATTAAACAACGCCAAACCTTCCTGTGAAGTTGTTACACGATTGCGTTTGTGGTCGACTGTGAGCAAACGCGGCACCCATCTTGCGGAAAGCTTTCTCATGCCCAAGTGATCATTCAAAATTGAAACCACTGAGCCATGCGAGATGCCTATGGCTTCCACAATCTCTCGCACTTTCAATCTTCGGTCGGCCAACACCATATCGTGAATTTTTTCGATTGTTTCGGGTGTAGAGACCTCAACTGGGCGTCCAGGACGTTCGGCATCTTCAGTGCTTGTAAGGCCACAACGAAATTCAGTAAACCACTTTTTTACCATTGAAATCGATGGTGCAGAGTCCCCATAGTATTTATCAAGCTTAGCCTTGGTCTCGGTAATGGTTTTTTTTCGCAAAAAATAATGCTTAATAAGCACACGAAATTCACTTTTTTCCATTGTTTCCTTAAGTTACTGGATAGTCTGATAAAGATAGCTGTAAAACACAAACTAACTGACGCAGCAAGTTCAAATTTTGATAGGAGTCAACTGACAGATGCCTGTTGACAGGAGTAGTGTTGCTTTTTCAGTAAGGAGGTTAGAAATTCAAAAAGTCACGGACTTATTGACCCGCCTTAGTATATAACTTAATATCGCTCAAAATGTCGCTTGGTAATTTTTGCCTTTCAAGCGTCGATATGTATGTTTGTTCCATCGTAGCTCATAAACTACTGATCGGATTTTAATAAATTAGGTGTCAATAGATTCGTAATAATTGCCTGGCTAACATAGGTTATATAATTTACGTAGTCGGGTTATAGTTATTCTGATAGTTATTGGTTATTTCATCTTCGGAAGTTTAGCTAGTTATAAACAGAAAAAAATGAGAACAAGACGAAAATTGATAATTTGTCTTGGCCGTTTTTTTATGCAAATGAGTGTACTGGTTAGTGGTCAGAGGACTGACTGTCCGACCGACGCTGTAAGGCATCCCTCACATTAGGCGTGCGCGATCGTTGGGCGTGGCAGCGATGCGCGCGCTGTGTGCTCGCCGCGAGCGCGCTGCGTGTCAGCGATGCGGGCGCTGCTCGCGCCGCTTACACGCCCGAGGAACGCGCACGCCTAATGTGGGGTCAGCCTAAAGCGCTGTTTACTCTGCAGACGTTATTCCATGTAATATACAGGGTGTTTTTGCAGTCGGTGTCCAAACTTTCAGGAGTGAATATAGCAACTTTTACTATGGGGTCAACTTTCCTACTTGAAAAAAAATCTGCTGTTTCCTACAAAATGCTATCTATGTCGTAGCCCTTTTGTAAGAAAAAGCTGATATTTTTTTTCCATTAGAAAAGTTGATCCCATAGTTTGACGACCTCTGTGGCTCAGCGGTTAGCGCGTTGGCGCTCAAGCCGGAGTTCGCGGGTTCGAATCCCGCCAGGGAACAAAAAAGTTTTCTGTGTTCCTGGGTCATGGATGTGTATTATATAACAAAAATCTTAAATATATGTATAGTATAAAAATTATTAAATATATTTCCGTTGTCTGGTACCCGTAACACAAGTTCTTCAAGAACTTACCACGGGTCCAGATTGACGTGGTGTAAAAGCGTCCATAGATATTATGTTATTATTATTATTATCATAGTAAAAGCTGCTTATATTCAAGAGTATATTAATTACTGATAGTTTGGACACTGTCTGAAAAAACACCAAGTATAAAATTGGAAAATGTTGACTACCTCGTACAGATGAAAGAATCGTTCTAGGACTTTGTTCTTCTTCTTCTTTTGGCATATGCCTCCCCTGTAATAGGAGTTTCCAACGTCAGAGTTTAGGTGGTGATGTTCGGGTAATAAGACTGGAACTTTGTTTGTTACCGATCGCTGTGACATTTAGTTTTTTTTTATTATTTTGTGACATTTAGTTTTTATCGAACGTTGTAATTTTTTTTCACAGTGACGCGCGAGGCACGCAAATCTACGGCGGCGTGACGGACATACAGAAGCGGCTCGTCGGACACTATCTGCTTAAGGAGCACGACGCGCTCTAATGTACAGAGCTTCACAGATAAGTCTGATAGATTATAACCTGCAGGGTTCTCGCGTTATATTATTATGATACAATTTTCCCAGTAACACAACAGTTACAGCTATTTCCCCGTAAAATGTAATACGATAATGTAATACTAATTACATCATATCACTTTTCTTGTTTGGTCGAAATACGAACAATTTTGAAATTTGAACTTTATTATGGTTCTATTGCATTTTAGATACTTACGTAATAAAAATATGTAAATCTTGTCTCTGAAATGCGAAACAAAGATTGACAACGTGTCAAATCAAACAAATTGTCAAACCAACATGCTCTGTTATTATACAACACACGGTAGTGTGAGTTACTTATCTGAGGTAGTGTGTGTAAGGTTGTTTTTATTAATTTTATTATGTGTTTCTAAGCATTATTAAAAATATTAGTTTTCTGCACACCTTCCTCCACATAAACTTTAACTGTGTTAAATTTCATACACCCCCGTTTGCATAGTTTTCGTAAAAAGGGGTAAGAAATTTTCGCTTTACATATTAATATAATAATATTATGATGACGATTGTGTGCAACTGATGTAAAGTAGGCGAAAGTGTATTTGTACTAGATGTTGCCCGCGACTTGCGCGGTGCGCGCAAGAGGAAATTTCGCGGAAACCGTACATTTTGCCGCATAAAAAATCCTCACCCTACTGTGCCAAATTTTATCAAAATCGGTCTAGTAGTTTCGGAGCCTATTCAATGCGCCGAAACTAAAAATAAAAATCAACAAATATTTCCTCTTCATTATAAGTATATGAATGTTTCGTCTATTTTGGTGTACGTAAACTGTAAAATAAGTTTAAAAACTTTAGTGAACAATATCTTGTCTAATTGCGCTGTGCACAAAAGTAAAAGGCTATCTAGATTGAAGAAGCACAGCGGTATCGTTTCATATCAATTCAATATTAGCATTAAGTATATTATGTAAAAAAAATATTTTCGGAACATTCCGCCAATATATTATATTTATTATAAGGTTGTATTATAATATATAAAGTTATATAAAGTTAAATATATAAAGTTGTATTATAATGTTATGTATTTACTATTTAGTTCTAAGAGTAAAAACATCGTTGTGTTTACACAATTTAAGTTTTTTTTTTGTATTTAAAAAATATAAGATTTTTGTACTTATTTTATGTATTACGTAAGCAGTAGTATTAAAATACTGTAAAAAAAATATTTCCCGCACTGTTAGTGTTAACAATTTTGGAATTCGAACAACGAAAGAATTTTCTTAAATCTTTAAATAATAATTTTTAAAGGTGTAAAAGTAACGAAAAAGAGCGTACCTCTCATAGGTACTGTTAACGAAATCAGTGTAGGTACTACGAAAAATGCGAGTAATGAAATGTATTCGTGTGCAACGATTCGTTACTCGGTACTAGATGGCGCACCCGTTACTCGATACCGAATACATCCGGTTTGCTGTACAGCTCAAATAATTTTCAGCCAGTATAAGGTTTGCAAGTGTCACATTTTCTAGTCATTGCTGTTTGTTACTATTTTTTGTTAAATTATATCAGGTACCATCGACAAAGCTCCTGCTCGACCAGTTCCTAAATATTTTCCTTGCACTAGGAGGACGCCTCAAAATATTTCAACATAAATTAAGTGCAACGACATACGTGGTTGAACGACGTATTTACACGTGAGTATGTGTACATGTGTACGTTCGCAAGATTCAACGGCGCTGTTGATCATTTTATCGTATGCCTGGTCGAGCTTTTTCTATTCAACTTGTTCAATGTACATGTTGAATAAAAAATATCAAACAATATTTTATATGAAGCATTTTAATGCTTTCTATAATATTTTTTGTATGTAGTGTATTAAATTATTTGTATGTAACATTGACAATAAACCAAGTACTGATGTAGAAGTGTTTGTTATATTATACATTATTGTTATTTACAATCTTGTTACATATTTATGAAATATATATTTTTAATACTGTATTTATTTTTTACTCTTTATTTATCGCTTAAAAATAATTGATTAAAAATAATTGAACTCTTTGATATTGACTGCAGTAGGTAATGAAGATTCCTGACTCCTGTGAACATCTTTGTAGATAAAAAAATATAATATCGAAATATAAGTGCCAGTTTCAGATTAATAAAAGTGCCAGTCTTCATGCGGCATTTCAGAGTTTTTGGTGGTAAAATAATCGGATAATACTTGAAGAAACCTACGACTTCTCAGTAGAAAATCTACCTTTTCATGGAAACAGTAAGTACATTTCGCGGGGACACTAATCATTTATGTTTATCTAGGATTTATATTATGGATCTATATAAGATTTGGTAAAATCAATTACGGATATTTTGGGCATATGATCATGCTGCTTATGTAAAGGCGTTTAGGCAGAAAAATAATTTAAAAAATTCCAAAATAAAAAACTTATTTAAATTACATTACGTTCTTGACGGCGCTACACTGACCTCAAACAGCTGATTTATTTATACAATTCAGGTAAAGATTTTGCTTTCGCTTTAAAGTCAGCTATTTCTGTGAGGTTAATTACCTCAGCCCGTCAGAGAGCGCAATGTAGATTTATTTATTACCTATAATATATTTTATATGAAATTTTTTAATTATTTTTCTGCCTAAATGTCTTTACTTAAGATAAGTAAGTAGTTCATGTGACCAAAATATCCCTAATTGATTTTACCAAACCTTGTGTGTGCTCCGAATACACCAGTTCACAATTATTTCGAAACTAAGGATGGGGTATGATGTGCTTTTGACAGAAAAAATGTTCATACAATAAAAAGTTGCGCCACCTTGATTTCAGAAGATTTTGTCAAATGAATGCAACCTGATTAAACTGCGGCATGCGACTAGATTAAAGGAGTTTCTTCTCCATACCTGTATGAAAAATTGTCCGTAAAAAGAGAGTTGCGCTGCGGTCGCAAGTGTGTAAAGTGGGAAAATTTATACGGAAAATTAAATCTTAGCATCTACTTCGGCTAGATTTATAAAAATATATTTCGACCACGCGACCACGCGAGTAATTAGAAGTCGTCAAAAATTTTAAATAACTTAACTTGACTCACTTCATTCCTAACCTCACTCAATCACTTATTGCTAACTTCATATCATACAAACTTCTGACTCTAGCGCCATTATGGCCAATTTAAAACTATTATTTAATTTAAATTAGCCTTAGAGATGGTACTCCTTTATTATATTCTCCATGAACGGCAAAAAGCAAATGTCAAATCTAGACTGCCCCAAACAACCCCAAAAGTGGGGCAGTTTAAGTGTGGACACTTTTTGTCTTGACATGCCTCGTCTATATACGTCTATGCCAGTTTAGGCGTCTGGCTAGCAGAACAAAACGGCCCTAGGGTTCTAGCGTTTTAAAATTAAGATATACGCTCCATAGAACTTACTAGAACAAGACAATATCATTAAGGTGTTTCAAACATCAGGGCCACACATTTCCTTCGAATGATGGATGTGTGTGCAATTATACCCGAACGGTCGGGATACGACTTGATTACCCGGACGTCCGGCTGTTAGCTGTCGAATGTCGATATATTGTTACGGTATAATATCCTATCATAGAGTTCTATAGTATATCTGTTATGAACTTATGAATAAACGTCTTTTATTGATTTTGTGTAGGTTTATCTTGGAAGAAGACTATACATACATAGAAGGAACACTACAATTGTCAAAATTCAGTAGGTTTTTGCACTTTGATTATTGTTTTGGTTGTAATGTTAAATACGATGATTTGTAGATTACGACTTTATTGCATAATTCAATATAGTATTGCTATCAACTCAGATTATACAAATAATAGCTATTATTTATATAATCTGAGGCTATCAATATAAGATGTTACATTGCATGTTGATAGCAACCCAAGTCGTTTCAACACAATTCATGATTTAATTATATAGTTTCAACTTTTTTAGGTTTCTTTTGCCTCATAAATACGCAAAAAAATATGTAAATGTTGTTTATGGATTTTGACAGAATGATTGACACTCATTGACAATAGGGATGTTGCCTAGTGTGAAATATCACATTTTTATAAATGAAATTAAAAAATTGTTGATTAAAGATACATAAATCTAAAAGAAATAGGTATTTAGATTGAAGCGATTAAATATTATAAGCAAATAAAAAAAATGCCCATCTCTTTCTGGCAAAACCATTTGTTACGTCACAAGCTGCTACCGCCATACATTTTGTAATGACAGATGTATGGCATGTGCAATTCGTGACGTCACAGGCTGATATATCGCTCTCTTTCATATTGTAAAGAACATCATTCACGTTTCATACATTTTTGGACCAAAAAAAGAAAATGCCGGCCAAAAAGAAAAAGTACTATATTCGGATAGAATACACAATTCCTAACATTTTTTAATAAGACGTCCAATCTGTGCGCACAATGGTTACGTC
This sequence comes from Phengaris arion, assembly GCA_963565745.1. NCBI lineage: Eukaryota > Metazoa > Arthropoda > Insecta > Lepidoptera > Lycaenidae > Phengaris > Phengaris arion. The sequence continues at coordinate 4,072,400 of OY751443.1, forward strand.
GTAATAATAATAAAAAAAATCCTTTGGTGATAAAAAGGTTGGAGTGTCACTATTAAAAGCATGGATATCTAACATTATGATATAAACTTGATAGAAAAACACAGTGGTAAGGTTGATGAATAGTGTTGGAAAAAAATATTTAGTCATAAAATAAAAATAAAAAATATTTATCAAGTACTAAACAGCATTTATTTTGTTTCATCGCTATTACAAGGTAAGGGCAACATTACTAACTAAGAAAAAAACGCTCTGGCAAGGTGTGATGGCGCTGGGAGAAATAAACTGCTTAAAATCAGTGGTAATAACTAATAAGTTAATGACGTACAATTAAACATTTTCTAGTCTTACAAATATGTCATCTAAACTTATTGCGGGTGGGCTAAGGTAAGGGTCATATCTAGCGTAACCCATGTACCAGACTATGCACATAGTATGGGAGCAACATCCGATGGTTCTCTTTCCTATATGGCATGTGCAATAATAATGTTTTATTGCGCGACGCCCGGTTGCTGTTCTATCCAGTGCAATATACACACAGTATGTTTTGGATCTGATGTGTCGGGATTGTATTCGCCCTCTAATCAACCACAAGTCCTCTCCCTCCAATTCCCTTACAAGCTCTAGAGGAATTCCACCACTGAGCTCAATGCTAAAAGCTCCATCTGGTTGAACATGCTCTCCATAGTAACTTCTCGCTTGTTTCAGCTGATATATACCGATGCTAAATAATATTAATTCTTCTTCGGTCAGCGTAGGAAAGTCATTAAACTCTGCCATATCCGCAGACATGGGCTGGAACTGTGCTCTCATTCTGTTCAAGTTACGTCTGGCGACAAGATCTGCCAGTGAATTGGGCATGTTTATCCTTTCCCGGATTATTTGTAAGAAATCAGATGCATGGACATTATTCACTATCAACACGTGATAAGTATTAATTAATGCTGCTGCGATTCTAAAATATTCAAATATATAGTGCAATGTTATATTAATATGCACGTTTCTCAGCAGGCGGAAATCTCTTTTAAATCGGCCATTCACTATTTCCACAACCCAGCGGCAAATAGTAACAAGGCGTGACTTGTTTGCTTGTTCCGTGGTTAGTTGCGATGCTCCTGGATGCTTTGTCTCCGGCATATTCACAGTGTAACCATTTCCTTCAAGAATGGGAACTGCATCTCTGAAGCCACGGTACAAAATAAATATGTCCCCGCTTTGATAGAACCATTGAAATAATCCATCGCCATGATCACTTTCATTTTCAGCAATATTCTGCATTATCTGCGCATCTGAAGAAGTAGCAGCGTGTGGACCTGAAACTTCTATTATGTGACCGTCACAGCAGACAAATAAAAATGGTTTTACTAAGTTCCGGAACTTGTGACTACTATAAGATTTTCGTTGAAAAAAGTAGTTTGAGCTTTTTTGTATGTAGATATATGTGCCGTCCACAATTGTAATAGCTTTTCTTTCTTCGGGAGGACTTTCAATATTTCCAAAAAGACTTTCTGGGATAAGAAGATTCCTTCGTGTGACATCTTCCCGAGTCATGTGGTCAAACTCCAAATGCATTGGAACAAAATCTCGCAAAAGTGCTTCTCGGCCGGTCGCAAGTATTCGCGCGAATGTGAATTCGCTCGTTTTAAATATCGTTGCGAGCCTAGCATTTGAGTCGCCAGTTCGGATCTTTGCCAGTAAAGCTGCTAAAATTGTTTTTTGTTTCTTCTCTGATTTAAGCTCGGAGTGTTGGCCAATAAATCAGAGAATTGTTCAGCGGTAAGACCAGTCCAATCGTGGAACTCTTTGTTATTGATCAATTCATAATGCTCAAAATCTAAAACTTCTGTTTCAATGTGGTTTAATGTTATTAAATGATTATTAATCAATTATTGTTGGAATTAAAATCTTGAATTAAATTGTCTTGCATAGCAATGCCATTCATCTTGCTCGAGGTGTTCACTGCAAACACGACTGTTTTCTGATATTAATACACTGTATCGGCAAAGAACAAGTAGAATAATGTTTTCTGGTATTCTGTGTCTTGTTGTGTTTACACAGTATTGAAATACCCAAGAGTTTGCCGTATTACTAGTTCGGACATATCCAGGTAAAACTGTAGAATGGGGCACATCGTCAACTCCTTCGCCTGCAACATCAGGTTCTTCGTTGTCAGGTTTTTCCTGCACTTCACGTTGACGTCGGAGATATTGCCGCTCGGCCCTTTGCTAACAAGGTCGGCATATAACATCTGTAGGTTCATTCTGAAAAAAATGTTTATCAGCTTAGTAATAATAAAAAATAATATATCTGCGGAGGGCACATGTATTTGAAATCTTGTATTTGTTAAAAAACACATGCGGCTTAGATTATATAAGTATTATGATGTTTGTTCGTAGTAAATATCATAGGTATATTCATTCAATATAGCGATATAATCCTCACCTGATGAACCAGTAGATCTTCAATAATAAACTGTGCGATTTCGATGTGTTGTGATTCACGGGATGTCCAACTATAACTTCGGCGATCACCAATAGGCACACGACACGAAATACACAATTGTACGTTCATAATGTCAGTTAATAAGCCACAGAGCTGCGTAAAAGCCTCGCTATTACACTTGATATTGTGTCACTCTAAGAACAAGAGAGTAATGTCACGATAGCCGTCCGATGTAACCAGAGTCGCATGGATAACCTCCGGTAGGAGTAATAGTGTTCTGTGTGGATAACTGACTGGCTGGCGACGCTGGCGTGGCGCGAACGGTCGGCAACAATGCGTTCACGCACCCAGGTAGCCGTCCCTTTTCATTAGTTCTCGGAATTCCATTTGAAGTTTAGAGAGAGAGAGAGAGAGAGAGAAACCAGTAATGTTTGACTCTAAAAAGACAACATTCTATAATATAAAGAAAATGAATGTGTTAAATAGTACGTTTTTATATTCTGACCACTAGGTTTTGACCTTGAGTATTTTGCGGTCATGTAAGTAACTTTTAATACAATATTTTTTATAAATAATGACACTCAAACCTTTTTTATCACCAAAGAATTAATAAAAAAAATATTTTTTTATTATTTTATTACGACGTAACCATTGTGCGCACAGATTGGACGTCATAGTAAAAAATGATAGAAATTATGTATTCTATCCGAATATTGTACTTTTTTTTCCTAGCCGGCATGCACTTTCATTTTTTGGTCCAAAATGAATGATGTCCTTTTAATTGTTTGTATCTTCGTTATTTTTTAATATAAATACGAAAATGGGTACTAGATTGTTTATAGACATGCTGTCTAACATCGAATAGACAAAAATTTTTTTAGGCAACATGCCTATTGTGTCAAACCTATTATAATATATACAAAAATGCTAGTATGAGTGAGGTAGTGTGTGTTGTTGTTATTTTTATATATTTAATGTATTTCTAAGCGTTATTTTTTTAAATATTCGCACACTGATCTGTATGCACAATTCTCGAAAACCCGTACTTGAAAATTTTGCTTCACGTAATAATATAATGATATAAATGTCATTGGTCTACGAAAATTCTTCAATAGAAGCTATGGAAAATTGTTGGATGTAGATGGATTGACTTATTATGATTATACATCTCTTTGCATGCTCTCTAATGGGGAAGCAGCCATTAGCATGTTTTTTGACCGGTGAACGCTCTTATGTCGTCGGCAAAGTGTTTTGCGCTATATGTAAGTCAAAATTCTTTCTCTGACTTCGTTTGCGTTATTCTATGCGTCGGAAAATCATTGTTTTCTCCTTGTAGTTTCGCCTGCCTCATTTTATAAGCTAAAACCAAAAACTTATATAAAATATAACTCCCGAATTGTTAAGTAGTGAGCGAGCCAATAATGATGAGTTATAGATAAGACCACTCATGTCAGCTTTCAAACAAAAAAAAACTATCAAAATCATCTGTTTGGGAGCTACGACACTATGGACAGACACAGACACACAGACAGACATGTCAAACTTATGTTTTCGTCGGGGGTTAAGAAGGATGCTCACATCTATTATCGACCTGCATTATTTGCCTGGGGCTTCGCTCGCGCGAATTTAGGTTTTAAGCTTTCATCCCCTATTTTCTATATATGCACTTTTGCCATCTCATAGGTAGTTAGTTCATTGTTTGGGTCACGGGGCTTGTTCTGCAGGTCGAAATTTCCTGAACGAAAACGTTGAACCAAAAACGCACTTTGTTTTATTTTGCGACACCGCTGCCATACACATAATTAATCCTTCCAGCCGTTTCTGCAGCACTGGTGCCACGATGGAACTCGTACTAGAAAATAATACGATCTTTCAAGTTTCCCATTTTGTAAATAGAGTGATGCAAAAAAAAACCAAAAGAGGAAAAATGAATTACGGTTTTCGAAACACAAATGCATGAGTAAATAGCGGTATCAATTTGAAATTGGAATTCCTAACCAAATATATTATATATTTGAGATCAAAGTGGCCAGTATAACAAAAACGCCAATTTCATATGTAAGGAACTAATATAAGTATACCTAGATAGGCTGATTCAGGCAGTAGATAGACTGAGGCGAGGCTATCTTTGTGTTACAATGTCGGGATCAAATGAATTATTCTAGAGGACAGAGGTTACGATTAAATAACTGTTGCGAATGCGATTTGTCTTGATACAATTTATTACCGTACTAAATTGATGTCAAACCTGGCAGGCATATAACAGCTTTAAAGTTATATCCTTCGGGTTGAATATCAGTTGTGTTGAATCCTTATAGGTTCATATACCGTTTTCACACTTCCCGCGTTTTTGGAAATATTTTATTTTGATAGTACTCTAACTCTTTCTGCTAAACTATTTAAACTATTTGTGACACTTTTGTAGAAAGAATCAAAGAAAGCAACGTGAATCTGTAAGGTTTGCAATTTACAGGGTAAATTGAGGTGTTGGTTCACATATTTGATGGCTAAATACAATAAAAAATAAAAGCGTGTTAATAAGCAAAGCAAGCTAATTAATGAAAAAAGTTCTCACTGGTAGTAGGTAAGTTATCTTTCTACGTGATGTAAGTCGCGGCAATAGCAGGTTATAATGAAAATTATGGAAAATCCTGAAACTGCATTAATAATGCTCTACTTAATCAAATCGCAGTGTCGTATCTCGTATGAAAGCCTCTACAAAGCTATCAGCATTATCAGTGCAATGTCATAGTGGTGAACAGATCTCACGCATTACAGTAAGTGGTATAGACGCGAATACAGGACACTTGCCTGTAGACTCTACATGATTTATAGAATAGAGATACCTCTGTACACCTTCTGGTACCCTAGTACAATAGATTTTGTGTCACAACAAAAAAAACAAAGAAAGAAATACTGAATATTTATAACTTGCCTAGTTTAAACAATATTGTATTTTAGGTTTTTAAATAAACGTAAAAGTCGAAATTAAAAAAAATACGCTAGTTTTTTAAAATTTTTAACCTTATGTGCTAATCCTCTTGTCTAGTATAGTACGTCATTCAGCAATGTACACACCATATCTACAATGTCGCGATAACGCTTCGATAAAAATCTTATCACTCCACTTTTACGAGAAGACGAATATAGTTGTGTCAGTGTTGTGAAAAAATAAAAATGCGCGCCAAAAAAGTTTTGACGTTTTTAATTTTTAATTTTTATTTTGTGTGTGGCCAAGACGTTACGGAAGAATTGTTGAGTGTAATAAAGGTGTGTTCACATTGTACGTGCAGTGAAATACCCGATGTGGACGGTACACATTTAGTGCTAAATATATTGTGCTCAGAATTAGATAAAATAGAGAACTTGGCTGATTTGGATAAGATCGAGTGGCCCGAAAATCCGAATGGCTTGAAAATAGCTGCAGCCTTCGAGGGACTGGGAATCTCTACTTTAGGCAAGTAAGTAATTTGTATTTCTTATTATTTACTTTTAAAAGGCTGGCAAAAGTTGGGAGGAGTGGGCACTCTCTTAACATTAGGCGATATGTTGACTAGTTAGCCCTCGTACCCACGAGAGTTTTTTTGTGGTCGTGACAAACTCTGCGTTTATACACTAGAGTTGAAAATCGAAGTGTTGTTTTTTTTGTCGCGACCACTAAAAAACGCTCGCGGGACTTAGCCCCCTATACAATAAAAATATATTTCCTTGCCAAAAACTAGTTCAATACGCTCAAATCTTTCATTCAAAGAAATAATTAGTTCAAAATATGTCTAGCTTTTTTGGCTAGAATCCTGCATAATTAATAGATTGATTATTGTATTATAATGCATAACTCATAAGTGAGCTTGTGTGCCAAAGCTTGCAATGAGGCAGTAGTAGTTAATGGACTGAGATCCCTGGCTCGCCAGACTGCCCTTATATTCTTGCTGATAAAATGTATCGACTTATAATATACTGTCGTTATATCATATTGTATCCAGTACCTAAGAATTGGCACACCGAGCACACGAGTTATGGGTAGTCGTACTGGGATCGCAGTCGGGATTTTCCGATATCCATAAATATAAAGTTAAACAACTACAAATTCTATCCAAAAGTCAAGACTTTTCTGTATGAAGGAAAATAAAAAATATAATAAAAACCTTGAGAGGTGTCAAGGGACACCCGGATGGAACGAAGTTCCTTTAGATTCATTAGTGAAGGAATTGTAATATTTTTTTGTTATAATAATATTTTTGACGTGACAACATCTTATAATTCGATGGAGCCGGCTGCACGCACGAAAAAACATGACTCATGCGGCGTTACCGGCGTTACCTCGCTCTAAAGCTCCTCGCTCTCGTACCATTTCTTATGACGTTGTCAGGTTCAACTATCGTCAGTAAACCGACATTACAGACAACTGATTTTTTTTATTAATAACAAATATAATGTAATATAAACTTAATCAGTAGGCTCAATTTTAGTAATAATTGACTTGTGGTAAAAAATTGAAGGGAATTTATAATTTATTCCACGCCGGCCGCACGGCTTACAACTATAGCAAAAAGTGTCGTTACAACTTTTAAGTTTTAATCTTAATTTTTTCCGTCTAGCCCCCTTTCGCAACGCGCGATAAGGAACTTCGTTCCAACAAAAGTTCTATGAAGCAAATTGTTTGTTTAACAGAAACTATGACTAGTAAATAATAAATTGTAAGTTCCAAATACATGAAAAATGAAATGATTAATTTTACTATCGTGAATCACTTTTAATATCGTTATGTAAACAACGCTAGTACGAGGTGGTTGATAAAGTGATAACATATTCCAAGTAAAGATGAGTGTTGCAATACATTGTGCATTGATTATTGTTTCAATTGATACCTATGTTTATAAAATCGTCTACAAACCGGGTGTACTATCGAACAAGTTGCAGCTCGACCAGGCATAAGATGAAAATCACTTAACAGCGCCGCTGAACCGTGCGCGCCCATACATACTCACGTGTAAATACGTAGTTTAATGTCTGCTGTCGTTGCGGTCACTGTGTTTAAATATTTTGAAGCGTGCTAGTGCAAAGGAAATTGTTTGGCAGCTGCTCGAGCAGGAACTTTGTCGATATTGTGCATTTCGACCTTGTTACTATGGCATGAGGCTTAGAAGTGGTATGTGTAGTGTATACGCCGCGGGTGTTCGCGACTGTGTATTTTGGGGTTCTGTAGTATTAATAGTCTATACATAATCTTCAACTAATTACCAAATTTCATCAATTAATATTTTTTTATTTTATTTAATTTATTCATATTATCTTCCTACTAATATTATAAATGTGAAAGTTTGTGAGGATGGATGGATGGATATTTGTTACTCTTTCACGCAAAAACTACTGAACGGATTTCGATTAAATTTGGTATGAAAGTAGTTTAGGCTCTGGATTAAAGCATAGGCTACTTTTTATCCCGAAAAATTACAGTTTTCCCGTGGTATACCCAATAGTATATTTATTGGTGTTATGTTTCTTATTCATTTGGATGGTTGCACGGAAGACGTCGCTTTTTAGCGATAAGTCCGCCAAAATTGTACTATATCATGTTACTATTGTTATCATAAATGTATGTTTTTGTGGTGTACAATAAATATTATTATTTTTATTTTTACGCGGGCGGAGCCGCGGGAAAAAGCCAGTATAGTCATAATTATTGAAGTTATAAGGGCGGGCAGATAGACAGACGGACGGACGGATAGAAGGACGAACAGAGCGAAACTATAATAGTTCCTTGTAGCACAGCTACGGCCCTAACAACTAGAGGACGGCCAGTGGTGGCTGTGGTCAAAATGAGATCATAAATCACATTTTAATGTTTAAGTTTAAAATTTAAAAGGTTCTTTTGCCCCTTGGAAGTTAGGCTTTAGGTTAATATGTAAATTTTGTCTATGGAATGCGAAACAGAGAACCAACTCCTGCTGTCATTATACAGACTGGTGGTGTCAGTGAGGTGTGTGTAACTTTATTTTTATTATTAATTTTATGTAACTATTTCTAAGCAATATTTTATAAAAATATATTAGCTTTCTACACTTTCCACCACATTAACGTTAACTGTACCAAATTTCATATTCCTACGTTCGCACAACTCTCTTAAAGCTCTACTCAAAGTTTTCTCCACGCATTTCTATTTTCAGTGCTCTGAATTTTCCCCGGCGTTACCAATTCCGGATCATGTAGTCCCAGCCTTTTGAGAGATCATGACGGATATACGAACAGTAAATTATTAGATGACATCATGTTACGAATAGAAATTAAATGGCACTTTACTGGTAGAGCTCCTATTCCTAGCCATTAAAGTCCTATTTAAAGTACTTATGACTTCACTAGTTAAAGTAACCTAATGCATGCACCTACGTTAAATCCATTTAATACAACGGTTGAAACGAACAGAAATGCGAAGGTATTTGCTGTGAATAGTAAGTGAAAATTAATGTTTAGTACTTAAGTTTCATCGTCCTCATAATACGTCCCTTTAAGTAAGTTATTAAATTTACTACTTCGCCTTCAGCCGTTTTCCGTCAGAAAATATCTGACCAATATTAGTATTATTTTATAATACTTCGCCTTTAGCCGTTTACCTACAGGTAACAACTGGCCAATATTAGAATTATTTTATAATACTTCGCCTTCACCCGTTTACCGTCAGGAAATATCTGGCCAATATTAGTATTATTTTATAATACTTCGCCTTCAGCCAGTGGCGTGCACAGGATTATGACACTGGGTATGCGGCGAAGTACTCGGTCACAAAAACTTTTTCGTTTATAGATTTTTAGCATAGCTACAGCCAAGCGACGGATCTCTAAGTCGAAACCATGCCAACAGAGCAAGTCTTAGATGTACTACTATTCATGTACATCTTCTACGGCAACGCAGACAAAACAGCGATCGATCGTCGCGGCGGAAGAAATTCTAATAAGTAAAATAATAAGCATATTTTAAAATATTATAACTACTCACCAGTCAGTCAGCTTCAATTTTCACATATTCAAGGTTCCGGTTACTTGAGATTACTATATCCCGATGTAAATAAACGCAAGATTTCGGCCACCTCAAATATCTTATCCAAGTGAGTGAGGCCGCGGAATAGAAATTATTTAAATCTGAATATCCCGAATCAGTCCACACTGTATTAGAATTACTTAATAATATGCAAGGAAAACAATATAATTTAATCGTGTGTACACAACCACACAGCCAGTTATATGTTTCATAACTTTTAACATGAAATTTTCGAGTTACATTATTTTTTTGCTGGTTTAATTGTTGTAACTCTGGTACACACCTACCTTTAGACAGAATTTGAATATTTTCACTGAATGACAATTGTGAGAACTTGTTATTTTTAAATTTTAATAAACACACATTATCAACGCAAACCTCACAATCAAATAACATTTTTAAAAAATCAACAAACGCACTAGTAAAAGCAAATCACTACAATTATTATAGAAACTCAGTAAGAAACTGTTAAATGTACACACTTTCAAATGTTAAAATGAAAAATCTTTTAAGAAAACTATAAATAAACAGGAGCGATTAAATTTCAAACAATGCTTATCACATGAAATATGCAATATGGCCCCCGCGAAACATAAAACGTTTCTTTTATTTAAACAAATAAAACCTTACTAAACAAAAATGCATAATGTGCATACGTGAATTATTAGATTCGCGTCTATTATTTTTACTCGGATTATAGGCAACGAATAATTTCCGACAAGCCAGTTCGGAGGTTTTCAAGAGCGATCGGATAGCCGAACCGAAGCCGAGAGCCATCGCCTGCCGCTGGAGTTACCGCTATATAATCATGTCGATATTCATGGGTGTGTGCGTTTGCGAAGTATGAAAATTACACATACATGCGATGATTTGTCCTGCAGAACGCAACGGCATGAGATGAGTTGCTATTTATAAAATATTAGGCATTTTTAAGTTATTATATTTTTTAAATTAATTTATTTACTATTAATTAAAGTCATCTAAAACGTACGAACGTTTTATTACAATATCTGTGAATGACAAGTAAAGCACTGCATTTCTGCCTACAAGGAGCGGTGCGCCCCTGCCTTCAGCCGTTTACCGTCAGGAAATAACTGGCCAATATTAGTATTATTTTATAGTACTTCGCCTTCAGCCGTTTACCGTCAGGAAATATCTGGCCAATATAAGTATTATTTTATAATACTTCGCCTTTAGCCGTTTACCGTCAGGTAATAACTGGCCAATATTAGTATTATTTTATAATACTTCGCCTTCAGCCGTTTACCGTCAGGAAATATCTGGCCAATATTAGTATTATTTTATAATACTTCGCCTTCAGCCGTTTACCGTCAGGAAATATCTGGCCAATATTAGTATTATTTTATAATACTTCGCCTTCAGCCGTTTACCGTCAGGAAATATCTGGCCAATATTAGTATTATTTTATAATACTTCGCCTTCAGCCGTTTACCGTCAGGAAATAACTGACCAATATTAGTTGTAGGGGACTGTATTATTCCACAGGGTTTCAACCGCCGGCTCAGATTAGACTCGAAGATAGCAAGGTTACACCGATTTGGGCAGAGCCGGGGCGATAATAAAACACTATTTTGAGGAGAACGATTTCACTTTTTTCGCTTTGCTTACATGGCAATGCCGTATAGACAGCCGCGCCCGTACGCCTCTTTCGGGCCGATTTGCTATCTCACTTTTGCCTCTCTATACGGCTATTTTCCATAATTTTCCCTACTTTTCATAAGCCAGGTGAAGCAAAACGCATTGTGTGAAATTCTTTATTGTTATATCCATTTACATAAACCCTTATATACTAATAATCTTATTCTATAAAAAAGATATTTACAACTTAAGGTTCACCATACTGGATGTCCCGTATTCGATATACGTCAAGCCGTAAACCCATGATAGGCCAAGTTACAATAGTTATCAGAAAAATTAAAAAAAAATTCAAGTAATGTGTCTCAAAAAATACAAAGCTTTTAAAAAAATCGAAAAATCGACATCTTGTGGTGGTTTTTTAGTTCCCGGCACTATAAATTTCTACTTTTTTTGTATTTTTTTTTGTATGTAATCCTGAATAATGCTTTAGTAAACTGGTGCCTAAGATTTAAATCAAACGACTCCGACTTGAAAGGAAATAAGGATTTTTGCCCAAACCAATGATTCGAATTTATGTTATTTATGTTACGCGGGCGGAGCCGCGGGAAAAAGCTAGTCATCTATACCTAGCTTCTGCCGCGCCTCTGCTCGCGTAACTAAAGTATCCCACAGGAACACTACTTTATAGGGATAAAAAGTAGCCCATGTTTTAATCCAGAGCCTAAACTACTGAAATCTGTTCTCCACTTCTGTTCAGTAGTTTTTTCATGAAAGAGTAACATACGAACATCCACCCTCACAAACTTTCACATTTATAATAGTAGTGTATAGGTACATTACATGCCTTCTTATAACACTCAGGTATAAGAGGAGATAAAATATATTAATCACTTCCTGCGCTGATTATTCGCAACACTAACATCAGGCGATTTGATTGATGGATCTAGTGCAAACTGTTGTCTCCATCTAATAGGTATCTTAGTAACAGCATATAAGCATTTTAGTTACAAGTATGCGACGACCCAAACGAGTAATAATTTAAAGACTTTTGAAACAAGTTTTTGTTGTTTCCCTGCAGAGATCGAATTGACGATCTCCTGGTTGAGAGTCGGCACTCTGAAATAATATCTTGACCCCCAAAGCCTAAGAAACAGTATAGATTCACCTACACATAAAATATCAATATGTACCTACGTTACATTTTAATAATCACACTATTACATTATCCTACACAACTTTCTCGGGATAAAAAGTAGCCTATGTGTTAAATGTTAATCCAGAGCTAACTACTACCGTACCAAATTTCATCACAATCCGTTCAGTAGTTTTTGTGTTTAACAAACATCCATCCTCACAAACTTTTATAATAGAAGTAGGACTAAGACCTCATGCCGGTTTTCCACTGCGACACAAAACCACGGACCTCCATATTTTATGGAATTTGGTATAAAGAGCAATCAACCATACCCAGTCGCGTAGCGTAATGGGTGCGGGGAGGGGGGGGGGGGGGCACTTACTTACAGGCCACTTTTTAGGGGGCGGCAAAATCTTCTTTCATATATTATACCAATTACCAGTGGTGATGCTTGAGTTTTGCGGTGAGGTAGTAAATAGACTAAACCTGTGTCAGCTAACAGTAATATAATATCTTCTTTAATACAAAACAACACTAGTTTGCATTTTTCGCGCAAAGTGGCACGTGCCATATATTGGGGGTAGAACGTTTTAGTTCGTCTAATCAACCGCGCGTGCAGATCGTAGCGCTCGAGTCGACACGGGCGGTGAAAGTAATTTGCGCAAATATAAACTTTATCATCCATGAAATTATGAAAAACCAATATTTATATCAGTTTTTAATTTGTACTTCATCTAAATAAGGTTCATTTTTATCCATACAAGCCGCTGGCAAAAACATAGACGATGTGACATTTTAATTATTATCCTACTATCTATGTCTCGTGCGTCGGACGGAATTGTTTTGTTAGCGTAGCGTGGGTGCATATTATTGATTGTTTTGTTTTAGTCGGTACCTATTGTCGTATTTTATTACCTACTTAAAAAAGTAATATTATAATATTTATTATAAATAAGTTATACTTATGCTGATAAAATTACGGCAGGTAATAATTACGTATAGCTACTGACAATTCTAGGAATCCGGACCGATTGAAAAGAAAACGGAATTTTTAATCACTTCTTCATTCTGTGATGATATTTCGTAGCGAGCAGCGAATAACAGAATTTTGGGAATTCCCCGTATTTTGCTGGAAAGTATGTGTTTAAGGAAGCTCGTGATTCTTACAAAGATTACAAGGAAAGTTATATTGATGGATCGTCAGTTATTAACCATTTCACATTGTCCCGTATCGTAATTTATGTTACGCACCGAAACTGTAATTTGTGTGCTTAGATAAACTTTTTTATTTAAAATCTAACCTGTATAATGCGAAATAACGATGACTGTTCGTGCCGAAAAGTTCTCTAGAATTAATGTATGTGTTATAGGTGATGTAATGTATCCATTAAATTGAAAGACGGGGCGGCAAAATTGTCATCCGCCCCGGGCGGCAGACACCCACACTACGCCACTGACAATACCAGAGATAAAGTGTGCCCACTGGCAAAAAAATTGACTCCTTCCTTCACCATTTGCATTCCGATTATCGACTTTAGCGCATGCGAAATAGAGTCAACTTTTCCGCAAAACCGTATAGGAAAACAATCATGTTTAGCGAGAAAGTTGACTATATTTTGCGTGTGCTAAAGTTTATAATCGGAATGCAAATGGTGGGCGACAGAGATAATTTTATTGCCAGTGCGAGCATGCACTTAGAAATAGTACGTAGCCGACCTAAAATTAAATCCAACAAAATGGATACCAATTTTTTAGTATGCCTACTTAACAAATTATCATGATTATGATATTAGACACTACTAACTAAACACTATTATCTTGCGCGTGTTCCAGTTCAAGGTAGATTAGATCCATAAAAAGATATTTACGGGTTTTTTGTATTTTGAATTATATTTTTCAAAGGTTTCCCATTGTTAGTGTTATGATACTAGTTACAATTTTATGACTGTAATTTAATATATGAAGTTAAAAAAAGTTATGCTTAGAAAGTTTTGAATGTTTTCAATGGTAAAAATATGGTCCTCTGAGTCGGATATTTTGAAGATTTTTTTAATTCTTTTTTTTGTCTTTTATTAAATAGCTATTTTAAGTTACATTTTGCCCGCGGCTCCACTCGCACGGCTTATTTACATAAAGTATCACACGGGAACACTATACTTTTTTGGGATAAACTATAGCCCATGTTTTAATCCTGAGGTCTAAACTACTAGATGCTACTAGATGCCATACCAAATTTAATCAAAATCTTTTCAGTAGTTTTTTGTGAAAGAATAACAAACAAACATTCATCCATCCAGACATCCATCCTTACAAACTATCATATTTATAATAGTACTTAGTAGGAGACTTGAAGTAAAATTATGCAACAGATGAAGATAACTTTTAGATGGTAATTAAATATAAATAATTATTTGACTGCAGTATATATTAAAGATGCATTGGTCATTATTAATAGTTTATGTTTTACAGGCTACCTCCAAATTCACAGCTAGAGACCCTAAAATTCAGCGCAAACGCCATCAAAACATACTGGCCCGATCCGTTTAGAGATGTTCCCAATTTGAAGAAACTCTCCTTCTCACAGAACGAGCTCACAGAAATAACGCCAGACCTCTTCTCTAATATAGATGCGTTAGAAGATCTAGATCTTTCCTACAACAAGATCGCGCAGTTCAATCCGATGGATTTTAAATTCTTACACCGTGTAAAAAGATTTAATTTGCAAAGTAATCTGCTGAAGAAGATACCAGTGGAGGCATTGAAACCTATGACGACGTTGGAAGACCTAGATTTGAGTAAGAACGGAATATACGACATGCTTCTTAGAAGAGTGAATAGTGTTGTTCTTAAGAACTTGAAACGTTTGAATTTGAACGGGAATAGAATTAGATCTATATCCAAAGAGTCGTTTCCTGAAGATAATGTCATGTAAGTATGTTTGTAACTTTAGAAATAGAGTACCTATTTATGAGTTAAGGGCGTCATAGACGGCGAAGACGCTACAATATTTTATCTTAAGATGCCTGAATGTATTTCATATTACAGTACATAATATGAAAATGTATAGTATCTTAGCCGTCTGTGATGCCCCTTATTAGTACTACACTACACTGAATGGTAACTTAATTCATAAACAGTCGAGGGATAATTTACTGGCTATGAGAACGTTACACAATTACTGAAAAACATTTTAGCTGATTTCAGCTTCGATTTAGTATTCTTCCATGGGACTTCTAAAATAGTTTGACGACATAACAGCAATATTATCTAATCTATGTTCCTGATATTTTGCAGAGAGCTTCTGGATATATCTAACAATATAATTGAAGTAATTGAAGAGGGTTCGTTTCTGTCCTGCACTAGTTTACGCGAACTGAACCTTGCTCAGAACAACATAACGTTCAATTTCGCATTACCACCTACCCTGCAGATTGCCATTTTGAAGATCAACACTCTGTACCATTGGCCGAAGTTCCCGCCTGGTATAACCTACATAGATCTCTCGTACAACCGATTATCAGCTCTATACGATGAGAATAACGTCCATTTTGATAATTTGGAGGTAAGTGGTGTAATTAGGACATTCTTGCAGCAAGGACAACGCTCTATTCATACAGATGTCTAAACAAATAAAAGTTTTGTAGTAGGAGAGCAAAGCACGAGTAGGTCAAATCTTCTTGAGTGATACCACAGCATAAAATATATCTTGGGTTTACTTCTTTACGCCATTAAAACTTACCATAACTTTCCATTTTTTTCAGGTTTTAAACATTGGAGGCAACCAATTAAAAGATTTCTACATAGAGAAAAAGTTACCCAAACTGTTCAGTTTAGATTTATCATACAATTTATTGACTGATGTGCCAAAGTGTTTCACGAGCCAAATATTCCCTAATTTAGAAGAATTAAGACTTGACGGCAATCCTATGGAGAGTATATATTTTAAGAACATTATTGCTTTAAAGAGTTTGTATATGAACGACATGAGTCGTCTGTCTGTTGTTGAAGATAAGGCGTTCAGTAATGTTATTGGGAGAAATGATGATCTATTCGAGAAGAACTGCTTCTCTCTATTTCTTTCCAACTGCGCGGGACTGAGAGAAATACAAGAGGGGGCTTTCGATGGCACTTCGTTATGTGCGGTAAGTTTTTACAAGGTATTTTAATATCCCCTGTAGAATATTTTGTCGAAGATTGATAAATAAGTAACCTAAGCATATCAGTCAATGATAAAAAGGATTAAACTAACACATTCCAAGTTTTTAACAGTAAAAATGTACGCAGTTAGCGTGCGTGTACGCACTTGCGTACGCTATATGCGTACATAAAGTAAACGTCGACGTCCGTATCGTATTTATATAACAGTAACATATGACACCAAATTTTTTAAAAATAAATTAAAATGTAGTAGTATATTATTATTAAACCATTGTCAGTGTCAAGTTAAAAAGCCGGGAAAAGGAATTTTCGTTTATGTTTAAAACACCGTTTTTATAAATCGCCAAATCTAAATAAATCGTCTATGCAGTAAACGAGTCATTTCAGTAGATTCAGTAAAGTGGCAGACGCTTCACCAAAACTTTCTAGGGAGTTTGGAGAAAACACAAAGTAGCACGCTTTTTGCCCACACTTAAGCACGTTTATTTAATGGTTAATATTGTACAAATATAATACATTAAGAACCGAACTAACACAAATTTACGGAAGACATACAAAAACAACAACGTCATACATTCACATCCGCCAAAAGTCTAATGTAAGTTTAATTGAATTTATTTCCAGTTAGACATAAGCAGCAACAGCCTCTCGGGTCTCTCCAAGACCCTGCTGGACTGGACCGTCTTAGACAGTGTGAACCTGCAGAATAACCCGTGGCACTGTAGCTGTGAGCTACAGTGGGTGGTGGATGTCCTGCTGCCGAACTTGTACAGGGCGCACTCGAGACTGCTAACTGAGTTGAGGTGATTGATGTTTTATTATTATTAGGTATTATGTACTACTTCCAGCCCAGGATTTCGATGGGGAAAACGCAAATCTGTACGCTCTAGTCCAGGGTTTCCCAACCTTTTATCATGGGAGTTGATATTCAATGAAAGAAAGTTAGGCAACCCTTGGATTATACATAATACTTTCATGATTTCATGCAAAAAAAAAAACATTTTCTAGGTGAGCTGGCCGGTGGAAAGTCCCACTAAGATGACATGTTTTTTTTTACAATCATACCCTAACAAAATTTCAAGTTGCCTCAAACTTTTTTAAATCTTTTTCCAAAATACATAATTATATTATTATATTCCAAAATACATATATTGTAATATACATATTTATTATATTCTAAAATACATATATTGGAATGCATTGGAATGGCAAGGTTAAGGCCCCGTCTAAACAGCATGGATTTTTTTCCCAACTCCTTTCAACTACAACATCAAAATTTTAAATTGCCTCAAACATATTTTTTGAAAAAAAAAACACTTAAAAATTTGTATATGTAGACCAGCCAGTCCTGTAGTCTCGTGTTGGGGTACAATAAGAGAAGTATAGGATGAAGTTTTAGCTTGCCTCAAACGCCTGCTCTATACTTACTAGTAGCTCTCCATCTATAAGTGTATTATGTACTAATACAATGTTTGTATTTCAGATGCGGTGGACCGCGGGCCTTTGCGGGTCTGCGTCTGATCCACTGGTACAACTGGACCGAGCAGGCCATGTGCGAGGACGGCTATTCCGGCTCGCACAGCACCTACATGGTACGTACCTATAGAGGGAGGCATTGAGATAAATGAAGTCTACATACTGGTGTCCAGGTTTTTATGTGTTGCCATGTCTTTCAACTCTCTGGCCCCTACTCTACAGTATCCTAATTTACTCGGCGAAACACAACACAAGTGTTTTTAATGCCGGTTTTCTGTGATCCCAAGTATATCTGTCCGGCTTGGCGTGACGAGGAAAAGCGTCGCCAAGCCAAAGTCCGACATTATTACATCCTACTACTATTATTAAATGTGAAAGTTTGTGAGGATGGATGTATGTTACTCTTTGACGCAAAAACTACGTGGTAGTTTGAGCTCTGGATTCAAACGTAGGCTACGTTTTATCCCGAAAAAGTAGTGTTCCCGTGGGATACGGTATTCAGTGGGCGGAGCCGAGGGCAAAAGCTAGCCTGTTATATGAAAATTTTTATTACAGATCGAATCCTCCCGCGAGCCAGGGCCTAAGGTGACAACCCTGACGTTAATTCTGGGCGGCTGCATCATCGTGTGTCTGGCGATCGCGACCGCCCTGGCGGTGTACCTCGTTCGCACTCGCCGGCGACACCGCGTGCGACAGGCCGCGCTGAAACGCAAGCGACAGAGCGCGGCAGACAGTAACGGCAATGCAGAGCAGTTCACTGCTTTGAATAAGGCATAAAATTAAAAATATACAATTAACAATTGTGCTTACAATGGCCTACATTATAAGAGGAAACCCGAGACGCCATTGTTAGTTGCAATGGCAGTTGGCGCTAGTAGCCAGCGTTAAGCCCAACCATGTAGCTTCTCATAAGTGTACGATCAGTATTATGTATATTTAGTAAATCCTATATTAGATTCCGCGTATATTGAAGTAGGCGTGTGCTCGGTACAAATAAAGACAGGAGTTCTGCGAGTACGTAAAAATACCGGCCTCAGTTTTTGTTTGACAAAGCGCTGTCTCCACTTTTTTATTTGGTCTGAGGGTGTGTCAAAGTGTCTGCAGATCTCGACGTCGGGCACGGTGTCGCACTTAAAGGTGCGACAGGCCGCGCTCAAACGCAAGCGACAGCGCAGCTGACAGTAACGCCAATGCAGAAGGCTCTGTTCACTGCTTTGAATAAGGCGTAGAAGCCGGCTCCATCGAACATTGATGCCGACGATTATGGCAAGGTTAGTTGCCTATAATCATCGTAGGCCGAGGACCCATTAGTGCGTTGCGTTGCGTCGTCGCAACGGATTAAGGGCGAGGCCAAACTGCGTTGCGTCGACGCACGACATCACAATGCAATTATCCATCCTCTCTCTTCATCGCCTGTCCGTCGAAAATAAAATGAATAAATGAAACTTAACAAGTTTTTTTCGTAATGTCAACAGAGAATGCGACCAGCGCGTCACACCGACGTTAAAATTTTCAACTTGACACGCTTTTTTCGGCAAATCAAAAGTCAACAGAAAAAGCTACCACGGGTGCAGTCCCAACCCGCCGAGAAGAACCGGGAACGATGTACAGTATTCGTTTGGTTGTTAGCCGTCAGTATTATTTAATTTTGTTCCTGCAATTGATATGCTTGGGCCATATTAAAGGTAACGTTGCTCGTTACTATGAAGCCGGTTTTGTAATGCCGAAAAGTCCACATACACACACACGTCTTACACAATTTTGTCTGGCGCGAAAACTAGGGTGTTCGTAGGACGTGTGGAAACGTGAAATAAAATAGATAAATATTTAATTTTATCATTTCACAATTCTTGGTTTGGAATACTATGCTTTGTATATTGTATTTTTACTTTTAATCCACTAATTATAGGGCAAGGCAGGGCGAGGAGGCAGTAGGTAAAATACGCTATTTGTGAATAACTTTATGTAAATAATGTTATGCGTTACCAAATGTTTTAAAAATCGGCTTCTTGGAAGTTAGGTTACATTGTTTTTTTTAATTGTACGATGTTTTCAAGGGTTTTTTTCATTAAGAGCGCTCGAAGTTTAAATTGAAATAAAACAACCTGTTAAGGTGATATTGTGATATCATAATTTTTGATTTGTTTCAAGAGACATTCGACAACATGTGGTATAGAAAATAATTTTACCCAAATGGCCGCTGCGTCTCCACTGTAGACCAATTTTATTCTAATGGACCAATTTTGAACGAAGAATAGGCTACTTGACTCATATTTAATTTCATACATTGAAGGAATATTTCCTTTAGTACTTGGCTTAGGAAAACGTATTCTAGCGATATCATAAATTAAAAACTTAAGATTGATAAATAAAGTTGTTTTTAAAAATATGTAGTTTTGTTTTTTAATTTCTACTGATGAAAACACCTCGAAGTAACATCCGGCAGAATGTGACGACACACTAAACACATGTAGCAGTGAAACGGAACGTTTCTGTAAATAAATAGTTCATGACATCATAAAAAGTTATTTATGTCAAAACGTCAAACAGAACGTAACACCGCCATTTTACTACAGACTATAGCACAGATTATACTACTGTAATAATACTGGTATGACGTCACATCACAGATAATCTATCAACCAACATGGCGAATAGTGTATATATATATATAGTACATAATAGTGTATAATAGTAGGCGGTTTTTAAAAGTGTATTTTCAAAATATTTTTTTGTGGGTTTTTAGGTTTCAAAATAATGTTATATTATTTTTTTGTGTATAATGAAACAATTGTGAAGCGGTAAGGACATAAATAAAAACAAGGTCAAGTATCCTATTCGCGTAAATGGGGCTCAATGTCACAAAGACTTGAGGACAGCAACTGACTGTGGTTTGCCTGTATCCCGCCGAAGGAACAAAAAGTTTTTCTGTGTTACTGGGTCATGGGTGCGTATTAAATATGTGTATAATATAATAAAAATCTTAAATATATGTATAGTATAAAAGTATTAAATATACTTCCCGTTTTCTGGTACATGTACAATACAGTACAATACATACAGTACATGTCCGTTGTGGACGATCAACGGTATGTTAGAATTATAATTTAAAACTAAAATATAGCTTCCGTATTTTTTATTTATTATTAACTAGTCTTTTTTTATAAACGTTGGTAAGATATTTTGTTATTTACAATCGAGGCTTTTATAAGTATTCTCATTTCTTAGATTAGGTTAGGTTAGGTTAGGTTAATTATAGGTTAGATATAATTACGTCCATGAAAATAAACAAAAGGCTTTTAATAACATCCATTTTATATACATAAAGTATAAACATTTATAAATCTACATTACATTGCACATCCATCATGATATTGGAAAATACTCAGTTCAGAGGTGGAATAACTCAAACTGAAAACATATTTTAAATAACATCTTAATGCTTATATCATAAAACTTTCTACATGTTCACAAAAATTTTATATGTTAAACACATTTCACCAAAATATTTTTTATGTAACAATAAATAACATTTCTAGTAAATAAATATTTGAATAAATACTTTATTTATACATCATAAATATCATTATTTTTTAAGTCTTGTTCTCATTCATTTTACATTTGTCGAGATTTTTTATCACAGCTAATTTAGGTACAATTTAGAATTAAACATTTGACTATAGTTAAAAACAAATTACATTTTGTGTACTCATTGTTTTAACAAAAAAGAATATACAAAACTATACAAATCAAATATATCTCTGTTCTTTGAACAATTACTTTATTATACCAATGTTTTATAAAACAAACAACGCATTTAGCAATTATAAATAAAATAAAATCTTTACATTACATTATAAAAAGACATTTGTTTGTGATTTTACAATAATACATAGATTTTTAATAAATTGGGAATATATTACATTCTCAATTTATCAAACTACTTACAAATAACAAATATATGATACTAGTAGAGTTTAGACTGGAAAAGAAAATAAATAGCGAAAGAATCGCCAATATCTGTTGAAAATTAAGCAAGATATGAGCGGTCAAAGCCATCTGTCTCTTCCTAACAAAACGAATTTTAGTATGAACTTTCTATGAAAGTGGTGTAACATGACGTCACGTTACACATCGGATCTTTCCGTCTAATTGACGACTGTAAACATTCACATCTTTGTTATTTTCAATGATATCCAAAAATGATTTTACAACACGATTTATCAAATAAGATAAGATCTATATATAATAAATAATAAAAAAATACGTACATATTCCCGATTGAAGGTAATATATCGGACGTAGCTTATTCAATACACATGATATTACGACTACATAAGCGCCAGAAATATGTAACTCGTTTGACTTACGTAAAGTAACACTTGTGCACATTTACTTGGCGAACGGATTGATAATTCTCCTGATGAACCCTGGACCGTGGTACCGGCCTTTCAACAGGAAATTCCAGTACAGGAAGGGAAATAGATCCTTCTTCATGTAGTAGGTAATCACCCTTTCCTTGGCCTGAAAATCAATCATTTGTTAAACTAAACTTACTAGTTTGTTTAAAAATTATGGGGTTGCTCCTAAACTGTACCAGTATTACTGGCCAGTATGATTTGACGATACGACTTGTCGGCATATTTTACTGGAGTGCCGTCATTTTTTGCCAAAATCCAGTACGGCCAGTATTGTAGTTTTATGAAATGTGATACCAGTGTGGCGACTACCAAATCGTACTGGCCAGTAATGATGGTGTCATTGAGGAACACACACACAAATCCCTAGTACTGGCAAGTGGCATGTTTATCTTCTTCTTATATAATCGATTTTATATAGCGTCGCGCTCTAAGATAGCTAAAACGAGCTCGCGTCGAGCCCTGGCAAAAGCGTCCAAGGGTGGGGGGTGAAATATGTAAATCAGGTTTCCAGCTTTTTCGTTTTTCAAGATTATATTGATAAATTATTACTAAAACCTATGCATATTATGATATATATTTAAAAACTAGAATAAATTCCCTTTATGATGATGTAACTGGAATTTGAAAAATACTTAATGAAACACAACATAATTTTATTCTTTTACCAATTTTTAGTATCAAAACTCAACTAATACCATATTTATACTTTTATATACATAGTTAAATTTGGGTTAATTACATACTGTGGATATTTTTCACAGTGACAGCTGTCACACAACTGACAGTGACAGCTGTCGTAGACTATAGAGCGCTAGGCTCACCTGGTCCACGGGCAACGTCTCGTGCGGCACGTTGTCGTACAGGAACTCGGCGATGATGCAGGTGCGGTATGACGTCACGAGCGGGCACGCGCCGTAGCCGTCGTAGCGCCTCGTGCGCTCGCCGCCGCGCATCGTGCTGAGCAAGTTGAGCTCGACTACTAGACTCTGTTTGGCTGTAAAATGTAAAAAAAAAATTGAGAAAATTATAAAATTGCAATAAGATTTCCGCATACTTAATGAATTAATTTTTAACTACCCTCAAGTGTGAAGCCCTTCCAATCGTCAAACATAAAAGTATTGGTGTGTTTGTTGTTGTAAGAATTATCCTAAAGAACAATCAACTCTCAATATTGATTGAGCACTAGCTGTCCCGATACACATAACACGTTGTTTTATCTTAACTATGAACTGGAATAAATAAATAACTACACCTACAATAATTATACCTACATTTACAGCTACGCTTTCGTATTTAGTATTTTTCCCGCATTTTTCCAACGGTTCTCAATATTTCTCACCGTTTAAACATACCCTGAAATTCCACAATTTTATCAAGGCCAAAAATAGCCAAATCCGTCCAGCCGTTCTCGAGTCTTAGCGCGACATTGGAATTGTAATCAATTTTTATATATAAGAAGACAAGGTTTTGAATAGAAGTAGGAGGATTAGATAATATACTCACATACAGCAGCAGCGGTCTTGCTATTGGGCGTGTTTATACAGTCACCTATCCCGTATATGTTGGGATATTTGGTGTGTTGCAGCGTGTACTTGTCCACCGTGACGAACCCGCAGTCGTTGACCACGTCGCCGGCGTGTTGTAGGAAGTCCGGAGTGCGCATGGGCGGCGTCGCGTGTAACATGTCGTAGGTTAGGGTTAGCTCCTGTGGAGTTTTTTTATTTATTTATTAGAAGTTGAATACAAGCATTTTGCTATGAGAGTTGTAATAAATTCTCGTATTGTGGCAGTGTCAAATCGTTAGTTTTATTTATTTTGGCGTGATATGAAGACGGTACACCAATAACTAGTAGTTTTTTTTTCTACACAAGTCGTAGTCTACAAGCAATTTTACTATTTTCACGTTTGTTATTTCCATCCAGTTTACAATTAGCTACATGACTCATGTTTCATTTCATACAACTCGAAGAACTTCCGGCAAGGATGTGACGATACAAACCACCAGAACGTGTTTCTGTAAATTAATAGTTCATAACATCATATAAAGTCATTATTTATGTATTTTGTTTCCTCTAATTCCATGATTTATTGAATTAATTCAAAATGGTTTTCCTGTTTGTTCTAAAAATTTTAACATTATATTTACATAATTTACATTTATGTCAAAACGTCAAACGGGACGTCACATCGCCATTTTACTACTTCGGACTATACACAGATTACAAATAGTACTAGTATGACGTCACAGCACAGATAATCTATCAACCAACATGGCGAATAGTGTTTACGGCGGCGGTTTAAAAAATATGTATTTTTAAAATATTATTTGTAGGTTTTTAGGTTTCAAAATAATGTAATGTAATTTTTTTTCCGTCTAATCGACAACATTAAACGTTTATAAATTTGTTATTTTCAATAACATCGAAAAACTGATTTTAATACACGGTTTATCAAACAAGAAAAGAGCTCAGAGTGATTCGCACTCGAGAGAGTGCAGGTTCGATTCCCAGTTTGTGGGTTACGGTTTGAAAAATATTTTCACCTGTTCCTTATCCAGTTGCGAGAAGACCGCCTCTTTCTTATCGGGTCGGACCTCCTTCAGCACGGTCCTGTAGTTGACATTGATGTTCCTGTCTCTCACGACTTTCATGAGCGCGTCCGCGTATTTCTTCACGCCGAAAATAGTCGGCAGGCACGTGTTGTACGTTATGTCGGATTTACCGCGCACGCCCACCTGAGGACAATAACACGCTTTAAGGTGTTATTTATGGTATATGGTATTATTTATGTTACTACAGTGAAAACCTTTTGTGAGGACATAATGTATAACGACGAACCTGATTTTACAATGATACTCAGAGGACTGTCACGGTACAATATGAACATTATAACATCGGTTTTAACGACTGTCGGTAATTACGACTTTAATGTATTGTCGTTATATTTTTGTGGGAACCGTATATTTTGTTGCGATAAAAGGAGCGTATATGTACTACCATACTAAATTTCATCAAAATCCGTTTAGTAGTTTTTGCGTCAAAGGGTAAACAAACAACCACACATACAAACTTTTGTGTTTATAATATTAGTAAGATCGTCTGCTATAAAAGACTGGAATATATGATCCGGAATCCGGCGGGCTCGAGAAAATTCAGAGCACTGAAAAAAGAACTTTGCGCTAATACAATAGAGTTGAAAATCGAAGTAT
Organism: Phengaris arion; assembly: GCA_963565745.1. Lineage (NCBI taxonomy): Eukaryota > Metazoa > Arthropoda > Insecta > Lepidoptera > Lycaenidae > Phengaris > Phengaris arion. Next base: position 4,097,871 of record OY751443.1, read on the forward strand.
CGAGTGTCGAGCTATCATAATATATGACATTGACATTTTAGTCGACACTTGTGTTTTCAGCTCTTTATTGTATTAGCGCAGAGTTCTATTTTCAATGCTGTGAATTTTCCCCGGCCTTCAGGATTTCGGGTCGTCTAATCCCAGCTCTATTCTCAGCTAAGAAGGATGCTGAAAAACTACTACGTTTCCTTGTTGGCTAACTGCCCTCTCCACTCCACCTCAATTTAGAGTTTAGACCCTCAACGATCTATCTGATCATATGCCGCGGTTTTTAACATCGACTAACATTTTAAATGTGTATTCGTTGAATAGCTGCATGCTGACCTTGTTGAAGTACGCATCGGCCAGGTACACGATCTTCTGCGGCGCGCCGGGGCACTTGATCGGCGTGTCGGGCACCGTGAATACGGCGCGCCCGCCGTGGTGTTGCCGTATATCGCGCCAGGTCCTCTCGCAGTAGTGCGGGCTGTAGATGGTGGACACGCCGCTGTTGGGGTCCGCCAGGGCTTCGGTGAGACCGGGGACCTGAAGATTTAGATCAAAACATGAGTGGAAGCGGAAGAGCGGAGAGAAGAGTGGGGTTCCTGTAACTCCATTCCTATTGGCATAATTTACCACTTACCTATTGTTTTTAAAGACCCTCATCCAAATCCCTACCTATTTAACAGGGCTTCCCTGTGAAGGAGAACCAGCCTTCACCACTGCGAACCAATATGTTTACTTCACCTTTGAGTAGTCATTGACGAGGCCAACAGCGATAATCAAGTACTCGTAGCTGATGGTGTCTCCCTTGACAGTGGTGACGGTGTTTTTGACGGGATCTATGGAGTGTGCTGCGTCTATGACCCATTTGGCGGCGGCGGGTAGCACACTGGCTTCGGGGCGTCGCGACGCAGCAACGGACGTGACGCCGCCGCCGACTAGCGTCCAGAGAGGTTGGTAGTAGTGGTCCTAAAATAGGAAGGTATTATATTGTATACAGGTAAAATGAGCGTTTACATATATGTACAGAGTGCTGCGCTACTCGCTATTGCGCTACTCGCTATTGTTCTGCTCGCGATGTGTGCGATTAACAAAAAAATTTTAAAAATAAGTAACCCCGGAATTGTTTAGCAGTGAGCGAGCTTATGACGATGAATTATAGCTAAGAAAACTCAATCATATCAGCTTTCAAAGAAAGAAAACTGGATGAAAATCGGTTCATCATGAACACACACACACACACACATCACACACACATCACACGTCAAACTTATAACACCCGTCTGTTTTCGTGGGGGTTAAAAATTGGTTTAAAAAGTAATACAAGATGGGATGGAAAGCCACGTCGATCGGAGAGAGATTAGGTTGGAGTTCTATATTAATCTATGTTATAGAATCTTTAGTCTAGAGCTGGTTTAAATCCCGCTTATCTTGCCCTTTTTCATTTTTTCCGGGTTTGGATTTCGGACATGTATCAAAGGCTGTATGGTGTTTCTTACTTTTAAAATAAGTTAAGATCTATTAACAAAGGAACCAAGGATCAATTTGGACCTCTACTAAAGGGCCGTTCAAGTATTACGTAGGCAGATTTTTTGCCATTATTAACCAAAGTTAATAGCTCATAACCCTCCACCCATGCTTACGTAAACATTAGTGCAATTTATTTATTCATGAGCAGCAGTTATAAGCCTAGAAATAAGGAATAGGTTTGGAATAGAAGACTGTAACGCACATAATATTCATTTTAATAAAGTTTACTGACACGTTATTAAACATAGAGTAACTTACAAACATTATAATCATTAGTAGTATTACGAACAAAACAAACATCTTTTTAATTTTTGATATATGTATTAATTCCAATTAACAGTCTTCAGTCCATGACAGCTGAATCCATGATTCAAAGTTTTATATTCAGTTAATAATTACTACTGACGTAATCACCATCTAGGTCCCCCCCCCCCTCCCCCCATGTCATCAAAAATAAGCAAAGCAAAGATCCCCTATAGTTCTTACGTAATATTTAAAATGATTCAATATAAAATTATTCAATGCATTATCCCCCTCATTATTGAAAATATTACGAGTTCGTATACGCTAATCAATAGTAATGCAGTCTTTGTTTAATACGTTGGAAAAGCCACTTGACAGACAAGGACAGCAACACGGATTCGCGTATCCGATGCGTAAATATTTTTAATAATAAGGGGGTTTGATTCTACCGATTTGTAAATAGATAAACAGGCAAGATGCTACGGAAAGCAACATGTTCGAGTGCAAATTTGCGGACGTCACTATTTGGCCAATCTATTAGCAAAATAATGACCTGTTTCACAATCTATTGATATGTAAGTGTCAGATAGTAGATAGCATATTTCATGTTATGTCCCTGTCGCTCGATGTAAGGTAAACAGCGACAGAACTTTAAAATCAGCTATCCGACACTTATTTGAAGATTGTGAAACAGGTCCTAAGTGTTATTACCTACTTAAAAGTGATTTAGCTAACACTTTATGTAGTGTTATAAACACAAATTTCTCTCGAGTTTTATTGAGCATATCTATCAGTTTATGCTCACAGCTAGGACAGTTTTTTTATGCTCGTCAACATTAAGTAAGATACTTTTTTTATCATTTATTTAGACATAATGGAAGAATAATAAAATGCTAAAAATAAGCTCTTTCCTCAATTTTTTCGCACATAATTACATTCTGGAAATGGTTTCTTACTAGCTACGCTATCAAATGGTGCAATAATACAGAATGTATTTATTTCCTTATCAGCGGGTTCGAATCCTGGCCTGGAAAATTGGTTTATGTAAAATCTAATGATGCAGATTAAACAATTACTTAGATTTAAATACAAAGAATTAAATAGCAAAAATATTTTAAACGAGTATGTATAGGAAAAAAGTAAAAATTATTTAGTACATGGTGAGTTATTCTTCATGGCAATGTAACAGAAGTCTAAAACAAATTAAGAATAGCAATTTAGTTTAATCCCAATGTCGTAATGTATGTAATGTGTATGTAAATGTCGAGTCCGACGTGATGAAAACTTAAACTGCATCATTAGAATTTTGATAAATTAATTTTCCTAGCCAGGATTTAAACCCATAGATTGTGCAAAAATTAAATACATTCTGTATTATTGCACATTCGATAGTATCGCTAGTAAGAAACAATTTCTGGGAAGCAATTTTGAAGGAAAACTTGAGATAGAGCTTATTTTTAGCATTTTATTATTTTCCCATACATTTCTTCAAAAATATGAGACATTTTATGGAAATACAACATTTTCCGGGTTTTCCTTATATGGGTATGTCCCAGATATTGTTCCTTAGTAGCAACACTATGAAATGGTGCAATAATACAGGATATTTTTTCCTTTTTTTAACCCTTAACCCTCATTAACTTTTTTCTCCCATGGTTTAGAGATTTTTCGTCATAATATAAAATGACACACTTTTCAAGCCCTTTCATTTGATATATGTCTTGTAGTGCTACAGTAGTGGGGACGGGCTCCATACAAAAATGCCCCCTCTTTAAGTTTGCAAATAAATTAAGTTTTTTGCAGAGCGCTAGTATATATATTAGGTCTTTACCTATGAAATTGCCGTTTTGTATGAAAAAATTGAAACTAATTTTTTTTCATGTCTTTTTTATTTGTATTAATCGAAGAATCACCCATGCAATCAATGCATCTTTGCCAACGCAGTGGCAGTTTATTGATGCCCTTCTTAAAGAAATCAGCTGGACGGGAGGCAACAAATTCTTCAAAGGCATTTTGTACTGCCTCTCGGGTATTGAATTTTTTTCCCGCCAAGAAGTTATCTAAATTCTGGAAAAAGTAGTAGTCTGTAGGCGCAAGGTCTGGTGAGTAGGGCGCAATGGCGTGCACAGGATTATGACACTGGGTATGCGGCGAAGTACTCGGTCACAAAAACTTTTTCGTTTATAGATTTTTAGCATAGCTACAGCCAAGCGACGGATCTCTAAGTCGAAACCATGCCAACAGAGCAAGTATTAGATGTAGACGACAACGCAGACAAAACAGCGATCGATCGTCACGGCGGAAGAAATTCTAATAAATCTAAGTAAAATAATAAGCATATTTTAAAATATTATAACTACTCACCAGTCAGTCAGTTTCAATTGTCACATATTCAAGGTTCCGGTTACTTGAGATTACTATATCCCGATGTAAATAAACGCAAGATTTCGGCCACCTCAAATATCTTATCCAAGTGAGTGAGGCCGCGGAATAGAAATTATTTAAATCTGAATATCCCGAATCAGTCCACACTGTACTAGTATTACTAAATAATATGCAAGGAAACCAATATAATTTAATCGTGTGTACACAACCACACAGCCAGTTATACGTTTCATAACTTTTAACATGAAATTTTCGAGTTACATTATTTTTTTGCTGGTTTAATTGTTGTATCTCGGGTACACCTTTAGACAGAATTTGAATCTTTTCACTGAATGACACTTGTGAGAACTTGTTATTTTTAATTAACACACATTATCAACGCAAACCTCACAATCAAATAACATTTAAAAAAAATAAACAAACGCACTAGTAAAAGCAAATCACTACAATTATTATAGAAACTCAGTAAGAAACTGTTAAATGTACTTTAATGTACACTTTCAAATGTTAAAATGAAAAATCTTTTAAGAAAACTATAAATAAACAGGAGCGATTAAATTTTAAACAATTCTTATCACATGAAATATGAAATATGGCCCTCGGGAAACACAAAACGGTTCTTCCATTTAAACAAATAAAACCTTACTAAACAAAAATGCATAATATGCATACGTGATTTATTAGATTCACGTCTTATTATTTTTACTCGGATTATAGGCAACGAATAATTGCCGACAAGCCAGTTCAGCGGTTTTCGGAAGCGATCGGAAAGCCGAAGGCCATCGCCTGCCGCATGAGTTACCGCTATATAATCATGTCGATATTCATGGGTGTGTGCGTTTGCGAAGTATGAAAATTACACACACATGCGATCATTTGTCCTGCAGAAAGCAACGGCGTAAGATGAGTTGCTATTTATAAAATATTAGTCGTTTTTAAGTTATTATATTTTTTTAATTAATTTATTTACTATTAATTAAAGTCATCTAAAACGTACGAACGTTTTATTAAAATATCTTTGAATGACAAGTAAAGCACTGCATTTCTGCCTTCCTTCTGGGCGGATGACGAGCTTCCAACCCCAGTTCTTGCAACTTGGAGACCGTCTGCTGTGCAGTATGAGGTCGCGCGTTGTCGTGCAGGAGCAGCGGAGACGAGCGATTGACCAATGCTGGTTGGAGATGTGCCGGCTTCTCCATCATCGTGTTCAGTTTTTCACAGAAGACATCTCCAGTAATGCTCACCCCGTTTGGTAAGAAGCTGTGATGAATCACACCGGCGCTAGACCACCAAACAGTGACCATCACTTTTCTAGGGGTAAGTTTTCGTTTAGGGCATTGTTTAGGTGCTGAACCAGGATCCAACCAACTTGCTGAGCGCTTGCGGTTATCAAACAGAATCCATATTTCATCGCAGGTAACAATGCGGTTCAAAATTCCTTCATTTTTGTGTCTGTTGAACAGTGCAAGGCACGTCTCGACACGTACTTCGCGCTGGCGATCATCGAGTTCGTGGGGCACCCATTTGTCAGGCTTTTTTACCTTGCCAATTTGACGCAAATTGACCAATATTGTTTTGACGCTAACGTCGAAAGCTGCTGCTAATTCAGCCGTAGATTGTGTATCATCAGCTTCCACAATCGCCTTTAATTTGTCACTGTCGACCAGTCTTCGGACGACCGCGAGGTTCATTTTTCAGGTCGAAATTTCCAGAACGGAAGCGAGCAAACCAATAACAGGTGGTGCGTTGGTTTGTAGTGTTAGCTCCGTAAACGTCGTTGATGTTGCGTGCCGCTTGTGCCGCGTTGCTGCCACGACGGTACTCATATTCCATAATTACTCGAATTTTTAACGTATCCATGATGACAAAAAAGATTTAAATACGATAAAAATGTAACACTAATCAATAAACAAATGACTACTTTTGGAACAAGAATTCCATGCTTTTAAAATAAAATTAATTTAAAATTAGAACTCTTAGCCAAACAAAAATTATTTTGATTTGAAATGGCCAGTACCGCAGGACCGCAATTTCATAGGTAAAGACCTAAATCTATGTATGAAATCTATGTATGAAGAATATACTAATGTATGTATAATTTATACACATTGCTACTACTTACTACGTTGTTGTCAATATGAATGTTTATTAGTGTGGTTAGCAGCAACATGCAATAGATCAAACAATGGTGTCATAGGTACAGCATGTAACAACTGATATATTATTATCTACACTAATGTTGTAAAGAGGGAAGATTTGCTTGTTTGCATTAAATATACTGTGAAACTACTGAACCAATTTTGATGAAATTTGGCACACATATAGCCTATAAGGTAGACTAGGGGTCTCCAAACTACGGCCCGAGGGCCACATCCGGCCCGCGGACAGATTTTGTCCGGCCCGCGGAGAGCTAGCATACTTGAAAACTCCTTTTAGAGAACATATTTTTTATAGCAAATTAAATTTAGTTTACTGAAGTATTCTAATTTATGTTGAATAATTATTAATATGACATCTACATTGATATGGTCATGGGCTAACTACTCATAACATTGTTGTAGGCTTATTGTTATTGTTTTTGTGATAAGTTGGATAAAGAAACACAGAATTGTAATGAGTAAAGACATTATAATATGCAGAAAATTTAACTTCAGTATATAATAACTAACAAATTATTGAAATGAATCCAACTAACATTTTATACATTTTAAATAAAAACATAACTTATAACAAGCATAATGACATATGAAATACTAATAATAATAATAATAATAATAATAGCTCCCCCACCGATTTCGGTGACGGTGGCCTGTTTCATTGAAACCAGGCCAGCTACGCAGGAGTTATGTTATAGTGCCCAAGTGTGTGCGCAGTACACAAGAGCACTCTCTCCTCCTTTTACTCTCGTAACCCAGTGGGACGGATAACCGACACGACTGGCGAGAGATTAGGCGCAGGTCCGACTTTTTACATGCCCATCCGACGCATGGATCATCCTTCTTGTCAGACAATCAGGTGATCAGCCTGAATTGTCCTAACCAAACTTGGAAACAACATTTTTTTGTTCCAATGCGGGAATCGAACCCACGACCTCCGAGTCGAGAGCCAAGCTCTAACCACTAGACCACGGAGGCTGTTATGCAATACTAATGAGATTTATGTAATTGAGATTTTCCACTGACAATAGTTTGTAGTTGTGGACTAATTTTACTTGTACCAATTATTAAAAGAGATTTAAGATGCTCATCAGTTAATTTAGATTTGTAAACATTTTTTGTGAACTTCATTTTGGAGAAGGTCTTCTCACACAAATAAGTAGTACCAAAAACAGAAAACAGCCCACGAGCAAATTTATGCAAATTATCAAATTGTGTCAGTGGAAGACCCTTATAAAATTACAACAAAGATGAGTCTTGATATTTGTTCTTAATTATATCACTGCACTGTTTCTTTAAAAAAAATTTCGATCACTGCTCGAAGTTCAAAAAAGCGCTGAAGGACTTTCCCACAACTAAGCCAACGTACGGCAGTATGATAAGGTAAGTCATTTTCTTCAATCTCTTCAATAAATTGTCGGAATCGTCGGTGATTCAGCCCAAAAGATCTGATAAAATTAACAGTTGATATGATTGGTTTCAAAACTTCAGATATATCCAAACATTTTCCGCACAAAGACTGTTGATGAATGATACAATGTAAGACTAATGGTTTTGAACCACCGTCATTTTCTACAGCCTTTGACATAAGAGCGACCACTCCTTTATCTTTCCCACTCATGTTTTTGCCTCCATCACTTGTAAATTCATCATCTATGACCGGGTATACAAACTTTGCACTATCCGGTCATAGTCGATGTTTGTTCAAAATATTTTTATTGCGGGAGTTATTACAAATAGTAGGAATTTCTAAATAGAACGTAATGTGGACCGCTAAGACCAACCTCAACTCCATTTGAGCCCCCAAAGACCCTGCTTGGACCCCCAAGACGTTTAATCCCGCCAACAAATCCTCTAAGTAACAAATCATTCCTAAAAAAAGTCTTAACTTTGTAAAAAAATGAATTAAAATAAAATTAAAATGTTCAACAAAAACCATTTTTATAGTATTTTATGGGATATTTCACTCTTAGATGATATAATTAAAAGTAAAAATACAAAAAAGAAGTAAAACATTACGAAAAACATTTCATTCTTTGTAAAAAAAGCGTTTTCATAAAAAAAAATTAAACTTAATTTTCTTGCGCGGCCGCACTCTGCGAGACCAAATAAAATTATTTTTATATTCCTTGTCACCTTATCTAATACGCCTATGCCTCAAAACACCCCGCAAACTACGGCAGTTGAAGAAAAAAAAATGTGTTTTTCTCCATACAATTTTTTTTAATTTATTTTATATCTTGAAAAATATAAGTTTTTCGAAGAATTGTACAAAAGTAAAAGTTGTTTGAAATGTTGTTTTCTATCACAGAAAAAAAAATCAAGTCGAAATTCCGACTTCGGGGTCTATGTCCACGAATTTTGGAATTGGAACCACTGTGCGCGGTGGCGGCGTGTATCAAAGGATTTGTCGACTCTTTCTGATTCGTGGCGTCGGCTCTGCCCACTCGCTCACTCGCTGCGTACCCGCCTGTTAATTCGTTTTTTCGTCACTTGTCAGTGCGTCAGTTGGTGCTCGAGCTAGTGTTTTTTTAGACGTGCGGATAGTGTTGGCGCATAGCAGTGCCATACACGCATGTTATTTACATAGTTGGATAGCTTATTAAATGTAGATTATGGGGATACAAATAACTCAATACCGACAATAAGGTCCCTTCACGCTGATAATGACACAAATATCTACTTATACATAAGTAGATACATAAGTAGATACATAAGTAGATAAATATCTACTTATGTATGCTTTGTATGCTCGTTTTACGGCTTGCTTAGCAATAAGTAGATAGGTAATTATTAGTGTTCTGTGAGGTAATCACTTACTTTCAAGAGCACGGCGAATACACTCCTTTAGCTCCTCAGTTGCCTACATCATTAAAAAATGCTCACTTTAATCACAATACATCACACGATCACTAAACTAGTACTCAAGCTACTACTAGCTACTACTAGCTACGCTAGTAACAAGCACTGAGTTGAGCGATCTGCGAGAGACGCGAAGAAACTAAATTGCCAACTAATATGAAATACCAATCACAAATCAGAACCAAAAATCGGACGTGTGTGGGGATAAAATCCCTTGAATAGCGGAAACCCAAACCAGGAAGCGCTTACGTTTTCTTTAGGGTTTCCCAGTTCATAGGGTTTATTAAGCGCTTAACTTACTTGAAGGGGTAACCCTTTCAAAGGAAAGCGGAAAGCCAAATACTGCTCGAACTGGGTTAAGCGCTTACCCTGTTTTAAAGGGGTAACCCTTTCTAGAAAAGGTTAGCGGTTAGTTTTTCGATATTGCTTAAATATCCCCTTTAAAAGGGTAACCCTAATAGCTGGGTTATCTTATAAACAGTGTTTCCTTAATTTTGGGATATTTTGTTAAAGGATTATCTATTTAAAGGGTATTCATATTAAGCCGCTTGTCGGTCCCTGCTTGTAATACATTTCAAGTTTTTCCATCGAAGGTTCTTTTGATTAATGGCCATTTCAACTCCTTTAAAAATATCTACTATACATATCAAGAAGTTCTTCATGCACTTCATAGATTTTATCTACTCCTCGAATATAAATCAACACCTGAGCAGTATCTGACACATCCGTTGACTCATCCAAGGCCAAAGAAAACCACTCAACATGTCTATTTTTGTCGAACAGTTGAGAGGATATATTTTCAGAGATGTTTTCTACCCTTCGAGCCAGTGTTTGCTGATATACTGACAGTTTTTAATAAATTTACCTTTTCAGGGTACATTTCTTCAGCTACTGCAATCATGCATTCTTTGATCATTTCTCCATCGGTGAATGGTTTTCCACGTTTTGCAATTTCAAGAGCCACACGAAAGCTGGCACGAGTTGCAGCCTCTTGTTCAGTTTTGAGTTTTGTAAATGAAGATTGCTGCGATTTCAATCCGAGCTTCATAGCTTCGAATTTTTCTGTCCGCAAACTTCCTGTATATTTTGAGTAATTTTGAAAATGTTTTGTTTAATAATGACGTTTAATGTTATATTCCTTGACTTGGCTATGCTTTCATTGCAAATCAAACATAGCGCCTTGTTACTGGACTCCATTACGAAATACTGAATGTTCCACTGATCTTTGAATTTTCTGCATTCACTATCAATTTTTCTCTTCTTTTCCATACTACTAAATCACACACAAAAGCAACAATTCAAATCAAAATACTGTTACAAAGATGTCTTAAACTTAAACACGCACAAACACGTTTTAAGGAGGTACGCACTATTTTATTTCACAACAGTGTCATAGGAACTGACTTGTGGTTGCACCACTAGCCTTCTTATATATTCCAATTACTGCCATCTAGAAGTGAGTGGAAGACACCAGAACTTTCTCGAACCAACGAGATTATTCTGTACGTGCTATTAGCGCCATTTGTTAGCGATAGAAGGTACTACCTATTTCCACTTGTGTCCACCAGATGTCGTGTCACGTTACTCCTCATGGCTCGTACTCTACGACTAATCTAGAAATTACAGATAATGACAGGAAAATTAATAATATGCAGTGTTGCCATTTTGCGGACTTTAGTCCAATTTGCAGCCTTCTTTAAACGTTGCGTACTTTTTCAGACTTTTTTTTTCATCAGTGGACTATTTCACTTTTTACCGCCGGCAACAATGATAATATTGCTTTGGCCCTCGGAACCTACTGGAGTAATCAGTATGGCCCTAAGGCTGGAAAGTTTGGAGACCCCTGGGGTAGACTATCAATTTTTACCAATCAATGGTTTCACACAAAACATTAAAATATTTACAATTAAATTAATTTCAAATGAATGAAAATACTATCTGAAATTATAGTTATAAGTTACAATGTTTATAACTTCACCTTTTGTTTTATTTTAACAAATTGGAATTAATATTTATTTACAATTAATCTATATAGTAAATACAAGTTCCTGATAACATATTGTTTTTGCATATACATAGATAACTCTACACAGAAACAACTACATGTCATGCCTAGGATCTAGGTATTGTGTTACAAATATAATAAATACATCATTGTTCTAGTCCACTTCAATAAATTTAATATTTAAAGATATTTGTCCTATTAGTAGTAATAGGGGACTTACTTGACTAGGTTCCAATACAATAACACTGTCTTTCTGTAGCCTTCTTGAAAACTTTGCAGCCATGGCACATCCCCCACTGCCACCGCCAATGACAAGCAGCTTACATCTAAATTTAAAAGTATTTTGTACTTTTTGCATTAACATATCAACAGTTTTTTTAAATAAAGTCAATATTATTAACTTTCTTAACCAACAACAAAACTGGAGGAGGTTCTCAAGTCAATGCATATATTTTTTTTTATGTATGACTATGCATAACTTTTTACAAAGTAGTCCAATTATTATGATAATGTTGGGTGGCTAGTAGTTTATATAAAGGTTTAAACGCAAACATGTGTATTACCTAATAAGACACTATATTGGGAATAGGAACTCATAAACTCTTAGACCAAATAAAAAAGTGTAGACCACACAGTGAGACTGGTCTAAACTATGCCTCAACGTGTTATTACACAGTATTATATAAACATGTAACAAAACTACGCCTTTAACCTTATTAAAGCGAGCTGTTGTGGTTTGTGGTTTTTTATATATGTGGTGTGTAGCTACATGCACACTACATACATAAAAACAGGTCTCTTTGTTTGACAAGTCGATGTCTTCACTTTTTTATTTGGTCTGAGATTAAAGTTAGATAGTGAAACCAGAAACCAGAATACCTAATAGTAAAACAAGGGTCCAGGGAGCTTGTAATGCCCAGCGGTTGTAATAAATTTACTTTTCTAATTGGCCGGTCAGGCAACAACAAATTTTGTGCATCAGAAACTCATGTCAAGGTTGACCTTGCGATACATAGAGACATAACTAAACTAATAAACATAAAAATTTACTTACGTATGATTAGCATTTAAAGTTGACGAAGCAGAGAATTTTCTAATCAGGCCTCCTTTTATAGGATTAATTTTACTAAAAGTATTCATTATTAGACTGATCTATGCACTTAAATTGCAAAACTTTTAAATAAAACGCATAAATATTTCGACCCGCGAACTACTCGTTTACTTTGAATCTATAGTGCCTATTGTTTTAACTCATAACAGTGTTGAAGCGATGATTAATATCTCTTAATACCAAACAATTATCTGATAACAGTAGCTCATATATTTGCAAAAACCAGTAGGCCAATACCCAAAACACCGATCAGTCGGGGATCACCATTCTTGATTCAACCCTTCAAAAAAGTCACTTTGACAGTTCAATGTTTTGACTTTTTGAAGATGTACAAATCACCACGCAAACTGATTTTTTTTTAATAATTATGGCGTCAGCTTATCTTAAAACCATTTGCCAGTGTCAAGTAAAAAGGCGGGAAATAAAACTTTCGTTTAAATTTTCAACACTGTATTTCTTTAACGTCAAGTCTAAAGTCTAGAAAAAGTCCAAATAAATAGTCAGTACAGTCAATGAGTCATATCAGTCGATTCAGTAAAGTGGTAGACGCTTTACTAAAAGTTCCCAGGAAGTTTTGGCGGAAGACACAAAATAGCACGTTTTTAGAAGTTGTACCACTGTGCCACACTTGTGCACGTTAACAAATATTTAATGGTTAATGTTTTACCAATATTACACATTAAGAACCGAAATAACACAAATTTATGAGGAGATACAAAATCCCATAACGAATTGAACTCCCCGGCAAAACTCCCACGCAAGCTGTTGCGATTTTAGTTTTTTTATTATTTAAATATATGACGTCGGCTTAAAACAATTTGCAAGTGTCAAGTTAAAAAGGCGGGAAATAGAATTTTCGTTTAAATTTTCAACACTGTATTCCTAAATCGTCAAATCTAAAGTCTAGTCAAAGTCCAAATAGATAGTAAGTGCAGTCAATGAGTCAAGTCATTTGATTCAGTAAAGAAACTTTACTGAAAGTTTCTAGGGTGTTTTGGAGGGACACAAAATAACACGTTTTTTGAAGTTGTACCATTTGCCCACACTAGTGCACGTTAACGAATATTTAATGGTTAATATTCTACCATTATTACACATTAAGAACCGAAAGAACACAAATTAATGAAAATTTACAAAATCCACAACGTCACCCATTGAATTCCTCGGCAAAACTCAATTGCGATTTTAGTTTTACTTCTGTAGTCAAATGAATCTTCAAATTTCAAATTCATATAAAGCCTTTTACTCACCGTCCAGCCTGCAAATCCAATATCGCGGCCTTGAAGCAAACTTTAAGGCAAAAATTATAAATTATTTACATTATTGACAATAATGATGACCATTAGTACTAGTGCTGGATTTGCAGGTTGGACGGTGAGTAAAGCGCTTTGTAGGGCAAGTTCAGTATGGTTCAATATGGTCCACTGTAATTATATTATATGACGAAGACAGGGGAATAAACATGCCTCAAATATCGTACAATTTTAATTAAAGTACTAGCTCACAAACTTAAATGTAGGCTCAATGTGGACATAACGTGGGTAGTGTTTGTTTTAAAATGAAAAGACAAGAAACAACATTCATTCATCTTTATCCTAAATAGTAATAAAACACTTTACACTATTTTAATTACTTTTCACCGTCTATTTAAAAAGGATTGTGTGGTTTTATGAAACCACGGTAAAAGTGAAACTTAATAACAATAAAATGCGCTTCTTGTGTCTTCGCGTGAACTACATAACGAGTTAAATGCAGTCTTTATCAATATACAGACTGTTTATGCGTTAGATTTTAAGTTAATTTTCTTAAGGAACTTTGGTTCTCATATGGCATACTAGATGGCGCTGATTTGCCGCTAGATCACGCTATAGGTAAAGATAACCTATTTGCATAAGATGTTTATGAGGGCCCTACTAATGTGAAGTATTTTTGGGTTGTAAACCAATCAAGAAAAGGATTGTGTGGTTTTATGAAACCACGGTAAAAGTGAAACTTAATAACAAAATAGCGTGGAGCACTGGCACAAATGAGTACTAGTCTATACACTACACGGTCAGCTGATGCGAACTATAGGCGCCACCATATTGGCCTCGGCTGCTCTGACGAGCGCCTTTCACTTTATCCCTACTCCGCGGCCGACCGTCACGCGACATGCAACACACAGACGAAAAAGTTTGAGACGATGTAATAAAAGTTTCACTTTAATAATAACGACTCTGCACTTATTTCACTACTTTGCACTTACTTTCACTATCACTTTTTAACAAGAACACCGCTAGTTCCCGAACCGAACCTCTCGTCACGACGGCTCGTAGTTTCTCAGTAGTAATACTTAATATCATCTATGGTTAGTATAGTGTTTCGTGATCGTTCCTTAGAGGGAAAAACGTGATCACTCCCCCACCAAACCGAACGCACAACCTAGTCAGCTTCCAGTTAGCGGGCGTGTACTAAAGGTACAGTTATACATGCTCTAGATTCTCAGAAATTGGTGGGTGCAAGTCAACTTTTTTGTCACTTAATCGCTTGTTCGTGATTGTTCAATCAAAATTGACGTTTGTTCGATTTTAATTTTTGTGTATATGTAGTAGAGTAGAGAGTAGAGGTTAAAAATTCTGTCCGTCCGTCGATTGTTCGTTCAATCAAATTTGACGTTTGTTCGCTTTTCATTTTTGTGTTAAAATAATTTTAAAAATTCTAACTGAAAGGTAGTTTCCCTACGAAAACATTCAATTATCTTGATGAGTTACTTGATTATAAATGAATTAGTAATACTTAACATTCTAAATTTAATGTTAAATAAATGTTTTTCACTCTTTCAAGCAAAACCCATATTGTTTTTGCCAGACGTATGCATTCTGAACCGGTTATTCAGAATGTTTTCTTGATATCCAGTTGATGTTTTCTTTTTATCCAAGAATAAAGAAAAATACTCCGAAGGAAAATACTTAGTTCTTGATTTGAGGCAGTAAGGACGTACATTTAACGTTAATAGAAATGAAAATAAAACTAAAGTGCTAAACTCACGGTCCAGCCAGGAAATCATCAGTAATTAGTACTGGTGCTGGATTTGCAGACTGGTTGGTGTGTGTGTTGGCACATAAGTTGTTTGATTTCGAACCATTTGTGAGTTGGTATCGCTGTGTGTAAAAAATATACGTGGAGGTGGAGCAAAGGAATCAGTATCCAGCTCACAATAAATTAAAAATATATGTGCTCACAATTAATTAAAAAAATTGTAATAAACGCAATTTTATTGTTTTCTTTTTGTTTCAATTTTGTAAATATATTGTTATATGTAAAATAAGTCTATAGAAAAGTTACGTGTGTTTCAAACTAATAATGGCAGAGGAAGATGAAATTGACATAGTAGGCGACTTTTCATTTAACTCTTGTTTCGCCCAAAATAATCAAGGAATGTAAGTGATTTTTATAAAGATAATAAAACTTTACATTTATAAATAATTTCGTGTGACTGGATGTAAATTTGTAGAAGAATTATAGATATTTGCACTATGATCAGTGGTTGTGTTGTGATCCAATAAAAATAATATCTGTTTCAATGATTTTTAATGCAATATTTTATCGAGACAATTGTAAACATTCCTGCTCCAGTCCTTCCTGTTCTGATCGAGAAGACACTGTACATCCCCAATGGCTTCTGGACTCACCAGCAACCAATTGGTATGATGTTGAAAATAAAAGGTAACAATGGTTTTCATATAATAAGTACAACATGATATTGTAGGTACAATACAATATAATTTTATTTTTGGTTTGTGTTTTTTTTTAAATAGTTTTTGTATACCTCTCTGTTGATGAAAACTAAACTATTTCTGTCATATTGTAATTAAAAAATTTGATGTATTTTACAGGCGCAACGAGGGACCATCTCGTAAACTTTCTGGCAATAATTCAAGAAATAAACCTAACAATTTTATACAGACTACATGGAGTGCTACAGAAAAAGACTTGCTTGTTAAAGAAATGGTACAGTATGCTAATTCAAATAAATGTTAGAAATTTTATAATAATGTTAAATAATATTATAGATAATACTTACATGGTTTTTACCAAATATTAATAAGAACTATAATAATGTTACAGTCAATTCATGGAAGAGATGTTGATAAGATTTCTAAAACTTTGAAAACAAAAAGCAGAGCTGAAATTCAAGCACTTATTGAGGCAGAGTATGGCATAGTACTTGATGCCCCACATCCTGGAGTCAAGGCAGAGGAGATAGACATTATACCGGCAGTTGTACAAGAGGAAGTTATAGCTGATGTTGGTACACCTGTTATAAATATGACTGAAGTAATATGCATGGTTACCACCGGTACACCAACAGTACCGTCAGTTAAGAAAACCAAACCAAACTCTAAAGATAATCTCTTAATGGTTAACCCTTCAGAAATATTATATGAAGATGAGTTGGTGGTTGCATCAACGGAATTGATTAAATCAGAAAAAGCAAGAAAAAGAGCAATCAAGAATGAAAGAGGAAAGGTGGCAAAGAAAATGGGTAATCATCGAAGGAAAGGTCATGCCAATGTGAGGTGGAAGAAACAAGAAGTGAAATCTCCAAAAAGAGTTAGAAAGGATTCTAGTATGAGTGATGATAGTACGAAGAATCCTAAAATGCATATTGTGTTCAGTTCAGGCCAGGCGCTTCCAGTTTCAGAGGGGGAGGAAATAGTAAGTTATAATTTTTTACATAAATACTTTACTGGTATTTGAAATAGGAATATGTATATAAATATTTTAAAAAAATACCCTTTGGTTTATAAGTTTAGAAGATCTCTACTCTTATTAATAAGTAGATCTTTAAAGTTAAGGTTTTCCCAAGTGTTTCCCAACATTTCTTACCATCTTGGGTATAGAGAAAAACATTTATAATATATCATACTTTGTTTTGCAGATAAAAATTGAGAAGAAGAAAGAGTCAGAGTGTGAAAGTGATATAGAAGTGGACATAGATAGTGATAATGAGCGGGACTTGTACAAAAAGACTGTTGTAGAAAATAAGAATACAGAGATTGTGACTGATAAGCGAAATGATAAGGCAGAACCTGTGAGGAAGTTTGAACCAATGCCCAAAAGGAAAAAGAAGATTAATTTGGTGAGTAATTATTACTTAATACTTCAGAATAACTGTATCAAAACAAAGTGATGTAAATGAACAAATAAGGATTATACAAAACGTTTTTATTCCTTAAAAATGTATGCGTTCAGAAGCAAAATAAAGATATTGGTAGTATATTATGTATATTTTGTCTATTGCATATTTATTTTAGCGAGTGAGAAGATTTATTACTTCAGCCAATAAAAAATGAGTCATCTCGTTTTTCCACTAATCGTGAATGAGATGCTATATATCTTAGTACTAGTTTGCTAAAATGAAAAGACATCCACCGTCAACGATAAAATAAGACATTACATTACATACAATATTGATTTACGCTACAAAAACACAATAACATAAGATAATATAATTTAAATAAAGCAAGAAAAAACATAACAAGATATTGCACAATAAACAAAAACAGAAATACTTATTGAACCAACAAAAATATAAAATATAATGCATGTCAAGATGTGTGCGAATAGGAAGGTAGGCAGTGTAATGTGAAATATCCTACTGCCGAAAAGGAGACCACTCAGGCATATCACCACGGCGTGAATACAACAGTACCTGGTATTATGTGGTTCCATTAACTTTTCATTTATAACATTATCGCGGCAAATTGTACAGTTCCTGCGCGATATACTTTTGTAAAAGAAAAAAAAGAAAGAAAAAGAAATTTATTTGGTATAACAAAAAAGTGATTACAGTAAATAAATAAAAAAAAAAAAAGGTGATACCAAATTGGTTTCCATTCAGTATTATGTTACGAACAGATCCGCAACGCTGGTTTTCAATGGGCACCAAACTAAACTAAAATAAATAATATATATTAATCAACAAATTAGGACAGATGGTTAAGTTGCTTTATTATTATTAGAAACTGGAAGTGTCATAAATTGTATGCTGTATAAACAATTTGTTCTTAACTAATTAAATCTAAGACATAGTGTTATATAAAAAATAATAATATATTCAGGTTAAATACAACAAAAAAAATAGTTAATATTTTAAATTAATTATTTTCAGAGAGCTATGTAACATTAAAATTAATCATAATAGATGCAACTCAAATCACATAAGCTTAAAAATAATACAAAATGAATATACACCCTCCCCATCCACCACAACCTAAGAGTAACAACATAACAAGTCCAAACAAAACATACATAGTACATACAGCGACTTAATACCTTATGAAAAAAAAATGTATTGTGGGAGAATCATCGTTGTTGACAATTACATACAATCCCTTTAGTCATTTAGAAGATATTGCCATAATTTCGGCCTGAAAGCGACAATTTTGATACAGTTTTTTTTGGGTGGAGGGATATTGTTCCAGCATTTTGTAGCAGAGTATCTAAAACTACCTCGAAAAGCGGACTTGGCATAAGTGGGGAATATTAGTAAGTCGGGGTTTCGAGCATTTTGCTTGGAGAAGTTAAGCTTTTCGTACAGGTACGGGGTGTGGTGTGATTTTACAATACCAAACATCAGTGTAGCAAGATGAAGAAATCGACGAGATTACATTTTCAACAAGTTGGCGTTATTTATAAAGGGAGTCACATGTCCCCGTCGAGGAACGGGGAAGCAGAAAGGAATGCAAGCGTTTTGTACTTGTGGGATTATTTTTTTGCTACGAGTTAAGAGACACCCTGCGACAACCGTATCAGCATAGTTTAATTTTGATATTATTAATGCTTTGCATAATCTCATCCGAACTTCAGTAGAGAGGTAATGGCGTATTTGGTACATCACTTTTAGTCTATAGAAACAATTTCTGGCTGTTTGTAATACGTGTTTTTCAAAGTTCAATTCGCTGTCTACAAGGAGTCCTAAATTTCGAGTGATAGTTAGATTTTCTAAAATATCATTTTCAATTTTGATTACAGGCTTATAACTCCGTATAGCATTTATTTGATACTTTGTGCCCAGAATTTGAAGTTTTGATTTGAGGGGATTTAGGATGAGTCCGTTATTCCTTGACATTTTTACCAGACTTTGTAAATCTTGATTAATCCAATTTACAGCTTTTAGGGTATTGTATGGTTCAAAATGAACATAAAGTTTTAGATCGTCCGCATACATATGCTAATTACAATTTTTTATACACTTAGTTAGATCAGCTACGTACAAAATAAAGAGAATTGGAGCCAATATGGAGCCTTGTGGCACTCCACATTCTAGTAATATAGTTTAAGAGGTGCAAGTGGTACCGTTGGAGTTTTGAATATGTACTTTCTGAGATCGGCCGACTAAATAACTCTCAAACCATTGGATTGTATTGTAATCAAAGCCATAGTATGCTAATTTAGATAGTAGTAAATTAATGTTTATAGTGTCAAAAGCACGAGAGAAATCAAGCAAAACCAAAAAAGTACCTTTTCCTTCATCCAATGCTTTGAGAATATCATCAACTACATCCAAGAGAGCGGTGGTAATGCTATGTCGTTTACGAAAGCCTGATTGTCGCTTTGGAAGGATATTGTTGGATTCTAGGTAGTCAGTTAATTGTTTGCAAACGATTCTTTCAAGTACTTTGGTTAAGAAGTATACTAATTCAGCAAGTGAGGTTGGATCTGTTTTTTTTGAGTAATGGATAAACAATGGCTGTTTTCCATAAATCGGGAAAAGTGGATGTTTGAATAGATTTGTTTATAATGTATGTTATAGTTTTAAGAGTAGTGGGAAGTGTTAGAGATATCATTTCCATACTGATATCATATATCCCCTTTGCATTACTTTTTATAGAGCAGATTGCATTTAGCACGATAGTTTCATTTACTGGCTGTATGTAAAATGTGTTATTGTTAAATCTGTGAAATTTATAGTATGTCAGTGTTGATAAGCTAGAGTTCTGTACTCGTGGTATATTTGCAAAATGGTTATTGATACTGTCAGGGTCATTTAAGTAGGTTGGCAAAGCATTGTTTTTAATGTTAAAATTAACAAAATTTTCCTTCACATGTTTCCATAGTATACGTTTACTAGAATTATTGTTAATATATTGGTTGAAGTAGGCTTTTTTTCATTATATAAAAGCTGAGGATACTAAGGACTTCATTTCTTTGTAGAATGTTATGTGAGAATCCTTTTTTGTTTTTTGTGATGAGGCCCTGGCATCGTCGCGAATTTTCATCATTTCTTTGATTGTATCGGTTATCCATGGGTATTTTTGTTTGTGTATGTAAGTGTACTTATATGGAGCATAACGGTCAAAGAGGATGGTTCTATATTCGTTAAAACTTGTGACAAGGCTGTTAATGTCATCGTTAAATTCGAGCAATCCTTCCCATTTAATATCTCTAACATCTATCAAAATTTTGTTTATCGATATTCACTTTTTATCGAATTTACTTTTTTTGAAGTTAAGTTCGCAGGTTATGAACGCATGACTACTTAATTCAGCAATACGATTCACATGTACTTTGTTTAATATGTAATCCGAGCAAATAGTATCTATGAGAGATTCTGAGTGGTCTATAAAGTGGGTTGGTACGCTAACATATTGTTGAAGGGACAAACAGTTAAGGAAGTCTATATATTTTTTGGTGTTCTGGTCTTGGTCTGCTAATAAATTAATATTGAAATCACCTAGGAGTACCAGATGGTCGTACGAGGAAAAGGAGGTTATAGATTCGGTAATCGCATTAAAAAATGTGTCGACATTAAGCCACGGTGGACGGTAAGCGGTACCTATTATAAATTTATTGTTATTTAATTTAGTAGATAGCCATATTTGTTCTACTAAAACGTGATCTACCGGGTAGTCGAGTAGTTTGACGGTAATTCCGCGGCGTATGTAGAACCCCACCCCGCCGCCGCGCGCACGTCCAGTGCCAGTAGGTCGCGGCTTGTGGTGGAGCGTGAAGCCCGCGGGCGCCGGCGCCCGGAGCTCCTCGCCGGCGCGGAGCCAGGTCTCATTGATGGCGAGAATTTCGACGTGGTAGCGTTCCACAGCAGAGATGAAATCGTCGTGCTTGTTACAAAGTGATCCCGGATTCAATAGACCTAATGTCAAATTCTTTTGCTGTATAAATTTTATTGTAAAAGCTATAAAGATTGTTATGAATTTGGAATTTAAAATATACTTAGTTAATAGCGTAATATGCCGCCAAAAGAGTTGATATATAAAATTAGTGATAATAATAAAATTGGGAATAAATTGTCGGTAATATTTAGATATCATAATCGTACTATTATTAAAGACATGGATTAATTAAATTGTACAAAATAGCCAACGTTTGCGGCATTAAAAACACGAGCTAAGTCCGCCTCGTTTCGTATGGCAAATACCGGCTTCCCTTTCCCTCGGCGCACGAGAATGCGTCCTCTCTTTGTCCACGAATACCGCCACTGTAGCCGGCGACACTCCTCGCGGGCCTTGTTGAAGAGCACGCGGTTGGCACGCGTCAGACGCTCGTTGACGAAGACCCGGCGTGGCGTCCCTGGCGCGCCCAAGTCCGCGCTGTTGAGCGTGCGGCGCACCCGCGCAGCGCGCAGCAACTCGTTGAGCAAGTCACGCCTCGCCAGCCGCACCACGATACGCCGCGCGCGCCGCTCCTTTGAAGGGGTAGCACAATTTGATGACGGCCGCTCCACTGCACCGACCCGCTCGGCGAACACAATGTCAGCACTGCTTAGCTTCACACCTAGTTTCGTTGCCAGCACAGTGACAACGTGTACGGTGTTTTCGCCAGCAGTCTCGCGCAGGTTTCCCACGTCGATATCCGCCAGTAGGGCCTCCTGATCTCGGTCGTTGAGCTCACATTGAAGCTGCGAGACTAGCTGCTCCAGTTCCGTTATCTTTGGCCATGTAAGGTCTACCTGGCGCTGCTCAGATGAATGCGTTGCTGCCCGTCCTCAAGCGCCGACACCTGTTTCTCAAGGTTGGTTATTCGCTCGCCCAGCTCTTTACGAAACAGTAGGAATTCCTGCTTGACATAGCTATTATTTCTTCTGTGACCGATTTTAACTCTGTTTTAAAATTTGATACAAGATCCTCGGTACTTCCGGTCTGAATTGGTGTTGAAAATAGGTTATTACGGCTATTATTGCCTTGTGAGATATCCTTTTGTTGTATTGGGGTAGTGTGGGTACGAGGGCGGCATTGAAAATTTCGGGAATCAAGGAAGTGACACAACATTACTATTTAAAAATGTATTTATTGCTTTTCGAAGTATTCTCCGCGAAATTTGACACATTTTTCCATACGATGGAACCAATCATTGAAGCAACCATTCCATTCGGAAGTTGGGGTCTCCAAAATGGCCGTTTTGTAGGCGTCCACAGCTTCTTTAGGTGATGAAAATCTCTGACCACGCAATTTATTCTTTATTTTAGGGAAAGTATAGAAATCATTAGGGCTTAGGTCGGGGCTGTACGGCGGATGGTCTAATAATTCTATGATTTCTTGCTCTAAAAACTCTTTTGTTCTGTGCGCGGTGTGAGAACTCGCATTGTCGTGATGGAGGATGATGCGGCGGTTGCAGTTCTCTTTACGGAGTTCAGAAACGACCTGTGGCAAACAAATGTTAGCATACCATTCTGCATTAACCGTTCTTTGTCCCTCAAGAGGAATAGTCGCAACATGGCCGGTTTTGGAGACAAACGTGGCCACCATTTTTTTTGCAACACTCCGTGAACGAACAATTTTTGTTGGCTTTAACTCATTTTCGAACACCCAAACTCGTGACTGGTTTTTTGTTTCGGGTTCGTACGCGTATATCCAGGATTCGTCACCTGATACGATGTTGTATACAGCATTTGAGGATCCTGCGTGGAATCTTTCGAGAGTTCTGACGCACCAAGTAACGCGAGCCGCTTTTTGCTCTTCACAGGGCAAATGCGGTATCCATCGGGAAAACAACTTTTTTACACCTAATTGTTCATGCAAGATTATTTGTATTTGACTCATGCCAATGTCTAAAGTTGCCTGAATTTCGCGGTATGTCACATGTCGATCTTCCTCAATCAGCTTACGCACAGCATCAACGTTTTCTTGGGTGACTGCAGTTTTTGGACGACCTTGACGGGGATCATCACTGAGCTTGACACGTCCACGTTGAAATTCAGCAAACCAGCGATAAATTGTGGTTTTGGATGGGGCTTCATCACCAAATGCAGAAATCATCCGGTCAACACACTGTTTTTGTGTTAAGCCACTTCGAAAGTCATAATAAATCATCGCTCTAGAATTTTCTCGAGTCAATTCCATTTTCTCAACGACTAAACAAGTTTGACAAGACCTTGTTTCAAGACCGAGAATCTTTTTTTAAATAAATAAACGGTATTCTATTTTTAAAACCAAGGAGTTTTAAATTAAAAGATTTGAATATGACAGGAACAGTGGAAATATTCCATTCCCGATACTTTTAGTGCAGCCTATGTATTTACGCAACTAGGACATTTCCATGCAGCGGGGAGCATAGTTTTAGTGGAGAGTCCCACACAGATTTATGGAACTTATGTATGCAAATCTCACAGCTAGCGACATCTATGCGGGAAATAAATTTGCCACAATGCTTGCACTTATTCATATTGACTGGCCGAGAAATCACACTGTTAAATATATAGCGAGTAATATCTTCAATATGTTATAGCGCCATCTATTGATGGACGGCTGAATCTTGTACTAAATTTATTAATATAAAGATGGACTGTTTGGTTAGAAAGTAGAAACTGTGATTTTATGTGATGGTTTCTACGAATTGTTAATTTTTGAAAATATGTTATTCACTTAAAAATCCAAAGGTATGGGGCTGGGATCGAATCCCGCTTCACTCGTTTATTATAGTCGCAATCGAAAAGTACAAAACAAAGTCAACCCAACTGTGCTAATGAAGCGCGAAGTAATTTAGCGAGTTTGTGGATGGCTTGTTCCTTACAGATTTATAATGACGGTTAAAACAGTTTGAATTATTTTAGAACCACCATCACTTAGTCACAATAATAATTATGTTGATGTTATTGTTATAAATATGTTTTTAGTAATTTAGCACCACAGTAACTTGAATTAAATTGTCAATCGATTTTATTTGTTATTTTAAACTTTTGCGTCAAGTTCACAAATTCGAAATTATTGCATTTATCAGAAAGTAAACACTTTTTCACTGTAATAACTTTAGTACTTTAGCTGTTCTATTAAGTCATATATCCACTGGATAACACTATCACTTAGAATTTGGAGATTTTTTTACGGATTTATTCACTTTTAACAGCATAGCAAGAACTTTGCCTACAACAACTATGACAACCCCTTCGAAATCGCTTCCGCCTGTGAGTGTACCACACGCTACAGCACCCACACAAGCGCACCGGGACGTAACCGGTCTCGACGACGTAGTTGCGCAGTCATTGCACACGCCTACATATCGCGATATCGTTTGTGACAAGGACCGTCAGGCGAAGAGCGCCCGTATGCGTAATATTAATTCAGGTGAATTTCGAAGTACGCAAAAATGTTTGACGGGCTATGATGCATCGCAGGTATCAAACACCGATACGATATTATGTAGTGACGACATGGAGTTTAAGATCGTGGAACGTAAGAAACGCAAATTTAAAAACTTAAATATGCGCGGTACATCTGTATCACAATGCAAAATCCAAGTTGCTGATCCCGTATGCTCCATTTATGTTTCGCGGGCCTTAAAGTCAGTTACTGAAAGTAACATTGAGGAACATATTAGAGACATGGGGGAAGAATGCATCAGCGTGGAAAAACTGGCTCAAAACAGGGAGACTTGCTTCAATTCATTTAAAGTGAGGATACCTGCTAGTAAAGTAAACACCTTTTTGGACGCAAAGTTCTGGCCTGCGGGCTTAGTATACCGCCGATTTAAAGAACGTTACCTAAGAACCGCTGCTTCGAAGAAAATATAATATAATGGACAAGGACATAACGTTGGCTACTTTTAACTGTCGCTCCGTGAAGCGGTCTGCTGAACAAATACGTACCTTAATTGATCGAGTCGATATCTTAGCTATCCAGGAGACATGGCTTCTTCCTCACGATCTGGGATTCATAAATGAGTTAAGTAACAATTTCAGTGGATATGCGAGATCTGCTGTGGATACGTCGATTGGTGTTTTGACGGGCCGCCCATACGGAGGTGTTGCGCTAATCTGGCGAAAATCGCTGTTTCCTAATGTGTCTATTGTAGATTGCGCTAGTGATAGATTAGCAGCCATACGAATCAAGCTGGAGAATCGTCATCTGCTCATCATCAGTGCCTACTTACCATATGACGAAGGAACCGAGGAGAGCCTGGCGGTCTTCATTAATTGCCTAGGTGGTATTGAAGCGATCATAAGTGACAGTGATATTGAGGCTGTGTTTGTGTTGGGGGACTTCAATGCCCACGGTGACAGTAGGTTTGATCTGGAGTTCTCGGCGTTCTGTGCTGATCACTCACTTGTATGTGTCGACACGGAGCTGCTGCCTTCAGACTCCTTTACACATATAAATGATGGAAGTGGTGTCAAGAGATGGCTAGACCACTGCATTGTGACGGTGGCAGCGCGTGAGACAGTAATTTCTGCCAATATCGAATATGGAGTGTATTGGTCTGATCACTTCCCCTTACTTGTCAAGCTAAAACTGTGCAAACTAACGCAGAAAATCGAAGAGTCTCAGGCTAAGAATCCTCTATCTGGTGTTTACTGGGGCAATAGAACGGCTGAAGAAATTAATAAGTATAAAAAAACTTTGCTGTGATAATCTAAGTAATTTGAAATTGTTACCTAATTCTAGTCATATTTTAAACTGTGAATTCTGTAATGTTAATAATTTATTTATTTGTAAAAAACATGTTTATGTGCTTGATGAATTTTATGATAGTATTGTAAAATGCCTACAAGATGCTGCCAGACAGAGTATAATACGCTGCGATGCACCGATCAAGGGTAAGAAGGTTATAGGGTGGAACCACCATGTTCGCGAACTCCATCAAAAGGCACGGCATGCTTTTAATTGTTGGCTTTGGAATGGGAGGCCTCAGTCTGGGCCACTCTATGATAATATGGCTAGTAGCCGGAAGATATTCAAAAATAAATAAAATGGTGCCAAAACAATGAAGAACAAATAAAAATGGATATTATAGCATCACAACACTCAGCCGGTAACTTTGCCAAATTCTGGAAATCGACTAAACGCCTAAATTATGTACAAAGCAGACCAGTAAGTATCAATGACGTTCAGAATCCATCTGAAATAGCTGATTTGTTTGCTCACCATTTCAAGGTAGATCCATTACCTGTCTCTGATGACGTAGGTGCTACTACACCTGTTAGTAAAAATGACAAAGAATGTTTCTCTGGCTTATCTTCTGACGACGTCGCTAAGGTGGTCTTTAAAGTGAAAAAAGGCAAATCTCCAGGTTTTGATGGACTAAGCCTAGAACACGTCCTATTCGCAAGTGATAAGGTAATCCCTATGTTGACAGATCTTTTTACAATCTGCGTCAACATAGGGTACCTGCCGAAAAATTTAATGAGGACCATGGTGGTTCCTATCCCGAAAAACAGAACAGGTGACCCTTCTAACCCTAAAAATTATCGACCTATATCACTAGGAACTATCATAGGGAAGATTTTAGAAAGGCTGATTTACCCTAATGTAAATAGGAGTGCCAAAATTGATGACGCACAGTTTGGTTTTCGTCCCGGTCTCTCAACGGACTCGGCAATCTTTGCCCTTAAATCGACAGTCTTATATTATAAAAAACGTAACACATCCGTCTATGCTTGCTTTTTAGACCTTAGTCGCGCTTTCGATCTTGTAAACTATACTTTACTATGGCGAAAGCTGCTGAAATCAAATGTTCCATCAAAAACTGTAAGTCTGTTGAGATACTGGTACGAGAACCAAACTAACTTTGTAAAATGGGGCGACGCAACCTCTAATGACTTTAGATTAGAGTGTGGGGTGCGCCAAGGGGGGATAACCTCTCCGGACCTATTTAGCCTGTATGTTAGCGACCTGATTGAGGAGCTCAGGAGCACTCGAATAGGTTGTCACATAGGTGCAACACCCGTTAACAACCTAAGTTATGCTGACGATATGGTGCTTCTGAGCCCCTCAATCAAGGGGTTAAGGCGGTTGCTAAGCATTTGCGAGGACTATGCTATAAGACATGGCCTTAAGTACAATGCAACAAAGACGCAAATGATGGTATTTCAGGCTGGAAAGGGTCCGCAGAGGGTCCCATCGGTTAGCTTAGACGGACAAGAGGTAGAAAGGGTCGAGCAATTCAGGTACCTGGGGCACATCTTAACCGAGGATCTCTCAGATAATGAGGATGTAGTGCGCGAAAGACTGGCTGTACGGTGCAACATGCTTGCACGGCGCTTTGCGCGCTGTAGTGTTGAGGCAAGGCTGACGCTCTTTAGAGCATATTGCCAATGCTTCTATACGTGTCAGCTTTGGTTCAACTGCTCCAAGGCCACAAGAAGCAGTATCAGGGTTCAGTACAATAATGCATACCGTACCCTGATGAGACTGCCAAAGTTCTGTAGTGCTTCGGGCATGTTCGCCGACGCCGGAATCCCAGACTATTTCGCGATTATTAGGGCGCGTGTAGCAGCATTTTGGTCACGCATTCGCTCTTCGGATAATGAGATCCTTTGTGTGTGTGCCGGGTGCCCGGAAAACTCGATCCCAGCCTACTGGCTTTCGGTGCATCGTGGCAGTAACCAAAAGTGACAATTTTTAGATTTTAGATTTTAACATTTTAAATGTATTTTTATTGTAATTTTTATTTTATTTTAATTTATATTTTATTTTATATTATTTTAAACTTGTCACTTTTTAACTTTTATTTTAAATTTTATATTATTTTAAACTTGTATTGTGTTATTTTATGGGTCAATTGCCTGAATTAAACGATTATTATTATTATTATTATTATTATTATTATTTGCGAATTTTTATTCCAAAAAATAAATAGAGCCAATGTTGACACGTCTAAAAGCGCCCTCTGTCCCCCATGTGACGCCTAAAGCGCACGAAGTCACGGTTAACATCTAGTAACATATAAAATGCAAGCATAGCAAGTTAAAATATAATGATACTTTATTAGGACGGCGGAGGCGGCTACACCATAATGCACACAGAGGCGGGTGACATGTACGAGGTGCGCGAGGAGCCGCGCAAGGAGCGTGCGCCGCGGCCCGCGCCTATACACCTGTACCCGTGTCGAATGTATAACGCCGAGAAACCGGTAAATAACTCTATCAATTCATATATAACATTTATAAACGCTTTCCAATCAAGTCAATCTGGTCACGTACAAGTAAGCGAATACCTTGTATAAGTACCAGGAAAGAATAGTATCTAAAACTGGCAGGTGCCCGCAACTTCGTTTGCGTACAACGGCAACGAAACCTTAAGATAAAAGTAGCCTAAGTTACTCCTTATAACATTAGCTATCTGCCAGTGAAAGTCCTGTGAAAATTGGTCCATCCGTATCGGAGATCAGCTGGAACAAAAAGACAGACAGCCAAAAATGCTTAAAATTGTTTTTTTTTATTGTAAGTACCGTATATATATAATGTACATTTTGTGAAAAGCTGTTAATTTAAAATAAGAAACAGACAATTCAATTTTATTTATTTGTATAGATTAAAATGTGCAATTTTTGATATTATAATACGGTATTTTCCTGGTGTGTAGTGCTCTGGAAAATAAGACAGTTTACAAAAGGAATAGTATATTATAAATCAATATTATTGTTTGAATCACTTTTGTGAGTCTCGTGAATATGCCCCATGTAACAGTCGTACAAGTAGATGACGTCACACGCTACTAATGTTGCTACGAAATGTATGGCCGTATGCACAAAATTTGTGATATCTCCGAAGTTTATGTTCATACATACCATAGTAAACCTGTTTGTATTTGATGTAATTAAACAACAAGTAAACTAATTATGTAGGTTTTTTACACTTATGTTGTAAAAAAATATTTAAACGTTTTTGTGACTTCAAAATGCATATAATTACAAAACTACACGTAAAACCTAATTCTTTTTACTTTTATCAAGTTGTAATAGCTAATTATTTTTTAATTTACTTAAAAAAACTAAATTTTTCCATGGGAAAATACCCAGTTGTGCGTGGTAAATCGGTGGTAGCTTTTTCTGTTTTCTGTTCATTTAACTAGTAAAGACATCATCATAATAATTGAAAAAAAAAGGATTCTGGTGGATAAATAATTGATTGTGTATTTCAGGCGCCGTTCACGGTGCATATGTCTGTGTCGTGCCTGCTGTGTGCGGATGCGCACGCGCACACGTCGCGTGCGGAAGTGGCTGGTCTGCTGGGCGGGGCGTGGGCGGCGCCGCGCCTTCACTTGCGCACGTACGCGCGCCTGCGGGCCAGTGCGCAGCGGACGTGCTGCGACGCCGACCCGGGTATGCTGTTTTATTTTATTTTTATCCATCTAATAATTTTTCTTTATATGATAATGATTTTTCACTCTTTAGTGGTGATAAAAAATCAATCCAGATTTCTGGCTTATTTTACATTCCCAAGTTTCCTCGTTTTTATTTAAAATAAATAGATAACTTTACATTCTGACAATATACTTAAGTATAAATCGATTTATCAGGTGACAATATCAAAAAGTTTAAATAAAATAAATAAATAACTTTACATTCTGGCAATATACTTACGTATAAATGACTAACACATGAAAATTCTTATTTTTCAGTATCACAAGCGGAAGCGGCCGAGAAAATCCGCGCAGACGGCGACACTGTAGTGGGCTGGCACCACTCGCACCCGCAGTTCCACGCTGCGCCCTCCGCCACTGACCTGCGCTCGCAGCGCGCGCTCCAGGACCTGCCCGCCACCGCGCCTGCCGTCGCCGTCATCACCAGCCAGCGCTGGCCTGTGGGCCGCTACGAGTCAGTGTACAGGTATTGCGGCGCGCAGAGGTCTAGCAACACTAGCCGCCACCGACACGACACTATTAGTCATGGGCTAACATAAATATACGCTAATAAGTAAACTTTAAGGGGCATCACAGACGGCGAAGATACTATAATATTTGATGGTAAGTTATAATATCTCTTGCTATACAGTTTGCATGAACTATCACAAACGGCTAAGATACTATATATATTTATATTACGTACTATAATATTAAATATATCCAGGCGTCTTAAGATGAATTAATATTATGGTATCTTCGCCGTCTGTGACGCCTTTAAAGTTATATTTTATCTTATTATAATTATAATAAATTATACCTATTTTATTTTACAATCATTTTATAAATCTCTTGAGACAGTCATCTCACTGCACTACTCTTATTTCTTATATTACTCATTTACTTATATTATTTTTGGCGCGTATCTTTGTAACTATAGCTGTTGCTACTAGCATACCAATACAGCGGTTTTATCAGAAATTTACTCTCCAGGTGTTTCCGCGTAGACGGCTCGGACGGCGGGTTGCCGGTGGCATACAGCCTGCCCGTGACGCTGGAGGCCGACGTCACGCGCGCGTCGCTGCCCGCGCTGCTGCGGCATCTGCGCGCCGTGCTCGCAGGTGCGGGGGACGCGCTGAGCGTGGACATAGCCAGAGATGTGTGCCCGCTGGCGAAGCGTACCTACTTGGAGAAGGTACGTACTTTGCGTTTACAACTTTAGGGGCCTGTTGTTCTTGTGATAAGTTTCAGCTGATAGCTTATTTGCATGTTTTGTCTCTATCGCTCGATAAAAAGTAAGCAGCGGCAAAACTTCCCAGCTATCCGACACTTATTAGAAGCGTTGTAAATGTTTAAAATAGCCATGAAGACGTTCGCATTAGTGATCGCTATGTTGATGATGCTACCGTAAAAGCCTTTTTTGGAGGTTTATTGATTTAAATTGTATCCCTATCCATTAAGATACTTAATTTAATAAAGTAATGTTGGTATCACTCACAGGTTAAAATATCAATTTGAACCTTTATTACGCAAAAAAAATTACCTTATAAACTAATATTGGCAATGGCGATTTTCCATATATTGTTTTTGTTTTTAGTTAATATCGAGCGTGTCTCACCATATGCGGTCGGCGGGGTATGCGGACGGAGACCGCATAGTTGAGGACTTGATCAAGGGTATCAGAGACATCTTCAGATAGAGTTTATTAAAAATATAAATTACTTATTTATTTTTATTTCGTTTTCCATTGAAAGCAATATCATTTATAAGAAAGTTTTATTTTTAAACAGTATCAACACTGAGATTGAGTAATAAACGGTTGAAGTGAGCTTTTGTTTTTATTCCTTTCAACTTCCCCTATCTCCTCGACCGTGATGTGGGCGTGTCTGACGGGTGTTTTTATTTAAATCATATCGTTCGTTCGTATCGTTTTTATTTTTCAAAATGTCCACCAACACCAAAAGCCATTATTAGTAAAAATGTATCTAATTCCACGACAAAGTGAATGCTGAGGGATTTAATAAAATACGTAAGAATATGGCACAGTTTCAGTTTATTTTATTTTTTAGTGTTACATGTGCTAGATAAAAAAATAATACAGTCCGATTAGTTAAATTCTTCGCTAGGAGCCCTAGCCACTGATACTTATATTCCATATCGATTACTTACATTCATAAACAAACGCTCTAAAATTGGAAAACATTTTATACAATTTTCAACAAGCAATTTTAACTTCGAAATATGTCGAGTCCTGTTGGACCGAATCTACTAAGTTACTCAAAAGACCTCAGTATACTGAAAGTGCCTCGATTTATACAAAAAAGTAATAGTTCTTCTCATAATAAAATTACTATACATACGCGATCTGTTCGATCGCGCGCGGTGCGGTCTACGTTACCTGGACGTAATATCGTATGTCTTACACTATGACGCAGTTTGGATGTATGTTACACGAGGGAAGCTAAGTACTGACAGAGGCGCGCGGAAGACGAAGAAAATAAGGAGCATCCAAGTTACGCACAATAAATTACAAATAGAAATTAAATATTAAAAATAAACAGTTCGAAACGAATCGTATAACTATATTTACAGTTCGCTTAACGCTAGATAGAAGCACAAATATGAAAATTTATCAACATTGAAGGCACATATTTCGCGCCGACACCATCGCGCGGCGCGGCACTCGTCAGCGGCGCGTGCACACTATCGACCAAACACACGGTTCAGCTTTAAATGAACCAAGTCGAATCGAAAACGAGATGTATAAAATACCGTGTGTACATAATTTCAGTTACATAAGGAAAAAATAAATACAGCGGGGCTTATTTTATCTTCCACGAGTAATTAGTTATATTTTTACAATGACATTGAAAGTAGAACACCTAGGTTTTGGTTGATAGTGCATTTGCATCTTACACGGGTTTGAGGACTGCGATTGCCGGTTTTAACAATTTTTTCATTTAAAAAAAGTTGTTTTTGATCGAAAGAATCTGCAATCTTCTAAGCCATCCAATATGCAAACTTTACGCGAACCGCGCACAGGTCATTCGCGTTAAGACACCAGTTTGCTACCCCTGCTACTCGACCCTTTTATCAACAAGAACAAATTAAATAATAATAATATCTATGGACGCTTTTACAACACGTCAATCTGTTCCCGTGGTAAGTTCTAGAAGAACTCGTGTTACGGGTACCAGACGACGGAAATATATTTAATACTTTTATACTATACTTATATAAGATTTTTACTATATAATACACATCCATGACCCAGGAACACAGAAAACATTTGTTCCCTGGCGGTATTCGAACCCGCGACTAATCGCTAACCACTGAGCCACAGAAGTCGTCAACTTATATATAGGAATACAAGTATACTTCAACAATTAGTTGTCTGGCCGAGTTACAGAGATAATGCTCTCTATTCTTAACGCGAACGATCCATCTAAACAGTCGATTCTATCGTCGACTCGATGCGTTACTCCGTTTAACGGTGTAAATTAGAGTACTTGCGTAAATTTAGGCGTATTTTGCCCAATTTACGAAGTAAGAGATATATGCTTATGGCCCATAAACATTAATTTGATGCTCCATGTCTTGAAATATTCAGAGATAGACTTAATGAAATTTTTTTCTCAATCATATTACAAACATAATTTATTATGTTTGTCAAACCAAGAAAGTTACAATCGAGAAAAACGTGACATTTAAGACTGAAAATAGCAATGGAATAAAACAACAAAATTGTGCAATTTACATAAGGTTATTAGGAATACAAAAAAGTATGAAATACAGTGAAAATCTATCATAACGACGTTGCAGGGACCAGTAGATGATGGATGTAATAGCCGAAAGTCGTAGTAACGTATATCAAAAAGTTTATTATGTACCATGGTCCATAAAAGAACTCAAAATATCGTCGTAATACTCAGTTTGCCGTTACAAATGGCTTTCACTGTGTACACAAGATGATAGATGAGAAAATAGCATCCTACAGTTGTCAGTAAGGACATGGCGCATCCTTCTAATGCAGTAAGACCACACACAATACCTCTACTATACTAAGATCTATCGG
This sequence comes from Phengaris arion, assembly GCA_963565745.1. Classification (NCBI taxonomy): domain Eukaryota; kingdom Metazoa; phylum Arthropoda; class Insecta; order Lepidoptera; family Lycaenidae; genus Phengaris; species Phengaris arion. The sequence goes on from OY751443.1 coordinate 4,131,778, forward strand.
CACCGAAATAAAATATTCGTTTACAATGATTCATAGTTCATTACAATATACTGTATAGCGGTTTGAGATCGCGTTGTGTTTGGAAGGATTATCTTATTATACAGCTGCTTTTATGATGTTGGGACCTGACAAAGTATCTTCTCTGTAGTTTCAAATAAATGGAAGTTGACTGTCCGATTAAACATTGCCTTAAGGCATTGCCATTAGAGTTTCTGCAATCCTAGTACTTATGAAAAAATATGATAAAAATTAAATTTAAAGTGTTGCTAAATCAAAGAGGATACTTTGCTAAGCCCCACCATCAGTTCTGTCCAAACAAATCTCCATCTGACCACTGTTATATTTAACATACAAACTAGGCAGTCATTCAAATAGAACTAAATATAAAAAAATTGTCATACCACAATTCATTAATTTCCATTTTTAAAGTATATAGTAGTAAGCGTAACCAGCTCAAAATAAAAACGAACCATTAAAATATTATATAAAAATGATAAAATCGTTGAGGAACAGAATTTCACTATGTCACAGCGTCCGATGGCTTCGGCCGGTCATACATTTGACTATTATAGACAATAAAAATATATTTATGTACAAACAATGTACTTTAAGAGAGAGTCATATCACTAAAATGTTGTTTTACTAACTGTCACCAACACGTCACACTTGGAACAAGATCGTGTGAACACGACGTTGTAATGCAGATCTCTGTACTTTGCGATTTGCATGTATTTCGCGGCAATTCCTTCAATCAATTTTCTGAGTATGATGATCGCTCGCAGACTTTTCGCTTGATCGTGTCGGTCAATACGCGGTCGGATCGATTGTGCGTAAACTTGCGTTCGGATCCGATCATATATATATATTTTAACGTCGAATCGGGCGACTGGTCCAGTTTGTTGTACGACCGGTTTATTTCGATAGAGTCGCTACGGTTGGCTTATAGGTGGGACCGGTTTAGTCAGTCGTTTCGATCGCTCGGATTAACAGACGACAGATGAGCTCTATCACTCGTACGCGATCGGATCGCGAAGACAGATATCCCGGGGCGAACTTATCTGCAGTCGGTCGAACACGATCATGTCGGATAACCGGTCGCTCGACAGATCGATCGACCGCTCAGTCTATGGTCTTGACGCGCGCCATGACCTTGCCGTCGAACATGGGCAGCGTGTCGGAGTCGCAGCTCACCTCCTCCTGGATCACCGTGTTGTCCAAGTCCGCGCACTCCGTCTTGAAGAAGTATCTGGAAGAAAGTGCAATGATTATTAAGTTATTGAAAATACAATTAATGTTTGGAAATAACAGGCTATTATGAATCTATTTACACTTCACTTATTAAAATTGGACCAATAGTTTATGCGCTACGGTGGAACAAACATACATACATTGGCAGCCAACTCTACATATACCCTTCTATTTAGCTTCGCCGTAGTCGGGTAAAAAATAACTTAAAGCTAATCAATGTATTCTGGGTTACTGGCGACCACTTTCACGTCATCTGACCGTTAACGTTCGACATAAGCACACCTGTAGTTCCCCTTCTTGGGCAGGTACTCCTTGAAGGTCCGCAGCGTGAGCGGCGCGGCGGGCACCTTAAACCGGTAGGGCACGCTCTCGTCCAGGAAGTGGGCGACTACGACCGTGTGCTCGGCCGCCGCCGCCGCGCCGCCCGACGTGCTGCTCGACTTGCTGCCGCCGCCGCCGCCGCTGTTGGATGATATTTTATTAGTGACTAGCTTTTGCCCGCGGATCCGCGCAAATACAGTTTTCCACGGGAACAATGTACCTTTTCGGGATAAAAAGCTTATGTGTTAATCCAGAGCTCGAACTATTAACATACCAAATTTCATCAAAATCCGTTCAGTAGTTTTTGTGTGAAAGAGTAACAAACATACATCCTCACAAACTTTGGCATACATAATAGTAGTATTTATAGATTGTAGTATATATAGTAGGATTTATAGATTAAAAGGTGTAATTTCAAAGTAAGTCGACAACATTTTAAAGTGTCTTTTTTACTAGATATACATATACATATTTTATTGAATGCTAAGAACAGACGAATTGCTTGCAGAAACGAATGAAGGTCAAGAATTATGCGCATGCGAAAACGTATAAACACCCAAAGTATCTCTATAAAAATAGGTATATCGTAGTTGCTGGTCTTTGACATTGTGACAATGTAATCACGTGGTGTGATGACATGTAGCGTACGCACACATGCGAGACGTGTACGCACCGTGCCCGCTGGCGGTCGCGGCGCTCGCGCTCGGCGGAGGATGCGCGCGAGCAGTCCCGCGCGCGCCGCTCCGCGAGCCGCTCGGAGCCCTCGGCGATCCACAGCAGGATGCGCGGCTCCGCGCCCGCCGTGCCATCGCTCACCACCGACACGCCGCTGTCCGTCAGCTCCGTCACCGTCTTCTTCGAGAATGACCTGCAAACGCAAAAGTTGTGGCTAAGATATGATAACATAACGCTGGTCTATTTACGGGGATCTGTAAGCTCAGTTTAGACTGATTAGAGTTATTGAAGACGTAAAGTCGCGACTTTAAGGCGCGTGAGGCAAGTACAGTCTGCCCAGATGCATTTTACTCATACAATCTAATCTGAACGTAAACAAAGAGACAATGGCTTTCTATAATGCTACCAATTTAAATGTCACTTATTTACCATGCAATAAAGAAATGCACAACATTCATTTGGTTAAATTTAATATTTCTGTTTACGTTTAGATTAAGGCCACTTTAGGTGTTTCATACTGTTTCTTTTTTTTCAACTCCTATTATGTGCCCCATTTTACGCATTTCTATTGAAAACTATCAAAATTGATGTTTTATAATATGATGAAATCAGATGAATCAAGTAGCCATTTTACCATTTCATGATTTGTGTATGGAAAAAATATATGAAACATAATATGGAACACCTAAAGCGGCTTTTTTAAACCCCCTGTACATTTAGGAATACAACTAGCTCTCGGACTTCCGGAGTGAATCTAGGATAAAAATATAACAAAAGTTCCGCGGACGTGTATTATAGTCATGATTTAATTCATTTGTATTATGCATTTTCGACAACTAAGACACTAGGAGCTGCATACTCAACTACACCTTTTGGTGATATTGATGATACGGATAGATGATTGATCAGTACAAGTCCTCAATACGCTATTGATATTTATTCACACAAATGCTAATTGCTAAAATGATTACGAGTGCGCGCTACGATTGCTTGATGCGGCCTGGGCCCGACAGCGTGCACATTGCCGCACAATGCAAATAAATTATGTAGACTCAGCAATGTACGTACAGACACCGTTAACATTCAAATTAAGCATATTTAACTACTTTTTATTCAGATCGTACCTGCGCGATAGTGAGTGCGGGTGGTGCGCGTGGTCGGGCGCGTCGTAGTGCCCGGAGTCAGCGGAGAGCGCGGAGGGCGCGCGCCGCCGGCCGCGCCGCCGACCGCCCGGCGGGGATGCGCCCGGCGTGTGTTCCGACCACACGCGCGACACGTGCTGGTCTGAAACGAAGAAACAAACACATTTCACGGTAATGACATTAACCATCATCGAGGACATGTCCCAATAGAGGTCGTAATAGCATTCATTTTTAATAACAAACAATTTAAACAAGAAAGAAATTGCCGTTTGATTTCTAGTATCAAATGGTTGTCTGTATTTTTGCTATTAGACAGTTATGTTATATATTTGCTTTGAAAGCGCAAGCGGATTAATATTATTACGCTATTAACATTACGAATTTTTATTTTATTATTGAATGTTTATTTATTCAATGTTTTATTAGATGTGTGCACTGACCTAATATATCCTGGTCGTTGTCGTCGTCGATCTGTAGCTTCTCGCGTATAGCAGCCGCCACCAGCTGCGGCGGCAGCGCCTGCGTCGCCGCGTCCTCGCCGTCGCCCTGAAACGTCATGTACAGATTAGTGCACGTGCGAGAGAGAGACTGAGTAAGTATGAGAGAGAAAGAGAAAGTGGACTTCGTGAAGCGGCGCTTGAAGAGCACAGTGTTCTCTGTCGCACAGTCGCAACGCGCAACTGGAAATGAGAGAGAGAGAGAGGGCACTGACCTCCGCCAGACGGCGCTCAAGGCGCTCCTTGTTCTCCCTGTCGCGGCGCACTCGCTCCAGCTTCTCTATGAGCAGCGGCCCGAACTCCGCCGGCGGCAGCACGCGCAGCTGTTCCGACTGCACGCGCTGCGTCCGCGGTATCACCTGTAACGCAATATAAATTTCAATTGAGAAAATTACACAGTATATTTATGCAACTTTTATATACGATCTTTTCACGAAGTAGTATATAAATAATCTTTATTTGTTGATTTTCCAGATAAATGAAATTTTGTGTTTCTCAACCTACAGCCAGTTGAACATTTTAATTTCATAAATTTCAGATAGCTTATTCACATGTTTTACTGGACATTAAGTAACAAAAGGACAAAACTTGTGAATAAGCTATCCGACACTCATCAAAACAGCAACAAACAGGCTCAGATAGTCAATTTGGTTATTTAGAAGATATTACTATCTGTAAGAAGCTGTTTATATTACTCAAAAAAAAACTAGCCTGCCTCAAATAATATTGATGTACCCAGTGTCACTCTCACGAAACGAATCTAATGATACCCATCAAGCTCCAATGCAATAAGCCGTTTAGGCTCTAGAGCATGCCAAATAAATATACATACATACATACTAAAAAAAAAACTTCTCCTTCTAGCGCAGTCTGGTGATTAAGGTATTATTCTACCGCTCTATCTCACTATAGGCATGTTGCCTAACAATATTTTTCGTCTATTCGATGTTAGACAACAGGTTAATAAACATTTTCGTTTATCTTAAGAAATAACGAAGATATAAACAATTTAAATTTACAATAAGAAAGAGAGTGACATATCGGCCTGTGACGTCACGAGTTGCTCCCGCCATACATTTGTCATTAAAAAATGTATGGCGGTAGCAGCTTGTGACGTAATAAATCGTTTTGCGAGAAAGATATGGGCAATATTTTTTTATGCTTACAATTTTTAATCGCGTCAACCTTATTTAGGTTGACGCGATGACGCTATATCTTTTAGATTTATATATCTCTATTCAACAATGATTCTAAGCAACAACAAAAAATGTGATCTTCCACACAAGGCATTTATAATAGGGATTATAAATGTAGAAGTTTGTGAGGATGGATGGATGGATGTTGCCTTTTCACGCAAAAACTACTGAACAGATTGTGATGACATTTGGTATGGTAGTAGTTTAGGGTGTGGATTATAACATAGGCTATTCTTAACGTGAAAAAGAGTGTAGTGTTCCCGTGGTATACTTTATTTACGCGCGCGGATCCGCCGGCAAAAGCTAATAAACCGTTAAATAACTCACCATAGCCGAGTCCTGCTCCTTATTGATGACGGCGTGTCGGTCCAGCCCGTACAGGCGCGGGCGGTGGCGGCCCTCGCGGCACTCGCGCCCGCCGCGCATCGACATGCCGTCCCTGAGCGCACATCACTATTAGTCTTTTTTGGAAGAAATAAGATTTCAACACAACACTATTTATGTTCTTTCCAGTACTGAGACTTGCTGTTGGTTACGTAAGCGCTCAGCCCGTGTACAACAATAAGTTAGTATTAATAGTGCCATATAGAATTTTACACAATTTCTAATATATTTTACCATATTTCGTGTTTACTAGATTACATATTAGAACTGTGGCTGCCGCGTCAAAATGGCTTTCTTCAATTGGTGAATGTGAAAACGGCTTAAGCGTCATTGGCCGATTTTGACAATTGCATATAGTTTAGATTTATTTATGTATTTTATCTTCTTCGTTTGTTTTTTTATTTGATCTAATAATAATTGGTTCAAGGGTATAAACAAAAACTCGCTACAAAAAAAATGAAATTAAAAATGAATCGCAAATTAATAAGTTAAAACAAGCTCAATTCTCAATACAGCCAGGGTGGTTGCATGTGGGGTGACATACTCTAAGAGCTGCTGACAAAAGTTAAATGGCATATGAATCGAAGGTCACAGCCTATTTTTATACAGCACATAGCTAATGTTACAATATAAACTTACCTCTTACGCAATGCTATCGGAGAGCGAGACGGCTGGATTCATAGATGTTTAGTTTACTCTGTCATACTTAGGAGCCTGCTGCGGGAGAGCGAGACGGCGTCGCTGTCGGCGCGGCCGCTATCAGACAACATATCTGTCGGCGTGCGCGCTAGACATCGACCACTTGCGACTGTCCGCCGCGGGGTAAAAATCGCTTTGTTTCTCTCTCTGACACACTTACTGACTGCTGCCGGAGAGCGAAACGGCGTCGCTGTCGGCGCGGCCGCTGCAGAGACTTACGCGCTCCGCGTACGTCACGTGCGCGCTGTACGACCACTTGGGACTGTCACCGAGCGGGAAAAAGTAGCTCTGTCTCTCTTTGTCACACTTACAGACTGCTGCCGGAGAGCGAGACGGCATCGCTGTCGGCGCGGCCGCTGCTGAGGCTCGCGCGCTCCGAATCCTGCCGCGACGCCGGCGTGTACCCCGCATACGTCACGTGCGCGCTGTACACCGACCGCTTGCGTCTGTCGCCGTGCGGGGTAAAGTAAAGCGTAAACGAAAACGGGGTAAACATGCAAATGCAAAAAGCTAACATTCGGGATAGGGTCACACGTACTAAAGGTGATGTGACAATGTTGCAAGTTACATGATGTATTGTCATGTGAAAATTTTTAAAATAAAAATAATAAACTTCATTTGAACTGAAAATTTCAATATTTTTTCGTTAAATAATTTAAAAAAATAATAAGTTGTGACTTGTGACACTTTTGTATGATGAGACATCTTGGTAAGGTAGTGTTACATTGAAGTGTAGAAATGAAATGAGTTAGTGTATCATCAAAGTGCGTGCGTGTATTGCGTTGAGGAACTAATGGGTGACGTCACTAGACAGTATTCCTTGTAGTAAGTGCTAAGTCTGTGATTGTGTACAAGCAATAATATGTGTGACGTCAGTATGTACTCAAGTACGCAAGCATAAAACTCACGGCTTGACGTCGTGGTAGTGGGTAGTTTATAAGGTAGCGTTATGTGTGGAAAATAATAGACGATAGTGTACTGTCAGAGAGCTGTTATGTGGTAGTGTGACGTCAGAAGTCAGTACGTAGTATGCTAAGGCGTTACTCACGGCGCGACGTCGTGCAGTCGCCGCGACTGCGTGGCCATGAGCGCGTCGTGCGTGAGCCGCGGCGGCGGTCCACCCGCGCCGCCCGCAGCCAACTCTTCCCCCTCATGTAGAGTCGCCAAGCCGCTGCCTACGCTCGTCTGGAAAATAAAAAAAATATTTATTGTAAGATGGTTATAGTTTAACAATACTTCATCGTAGGTTCCGAAATGGACGATCGCCACCGGCATTACTTAGCGTAATGAAACCTATGCTATTTTAGAAATCTAGTGGTGCAAATGACTACATTGGCAAAATAATTAATGGAAGCAATCATTAGCTTTTTATTTCACTATGGAAGCAATTTTTATGACGAATTAGTGACAAATTGGCATGACCAAAGCGGATTGAGCTCTATCGCGTACACAATAGGGCGCAGTTTACCTCTCTGTTGTGCGAGTGCGGCGGCGAGCGGTCGGGCGAGGAGAGCGGCTGCGTAGCGGCGCTGACGTACGACACGTACGCCTCGGAGCGTAAAAACGCCTGGTACGTGCTCTCCGTTATGGCACGCGTCACCTGTAGAAAAAACAGGGCCAGGTCAAGAAAAAATAATAATTATCTAAATCATATAATACGACATAACAAATCTCACCTCTTGTTCCATGTTGTCAAAGATCGTTTTCTCGATGTTGGTGCCATCTTTGAGGCTCTGCTTCACATACTGCTTGAGGTCTTCGGGCATCGCTAGCTGAGACTTGCGTAGAAACCTGCCGGTAAATGTACTCAGTGAAGTGACTTATCATCCATGCGGCATTCGCGCTTTCGCCCCAAGTACTTCTGCACGCTTAGCATGGCCACCATAGAAATGCGTTTAGTCTACACTACTCTTGTGCGTAGGTAACGTAACGCGTCATGTACCTATGTGTGTACAGTCGTCGACACGGGTCTGTCCCCGTACTCGGTTGTACCACATTTCGACCTTATAACAATGTTCATACTCACTTGTATATCGCGGAGACGACCTGTCGGATCTTGGCGGGCTCGGTCTCCTGTCGCAGGCCGTGCACCGCGAAGTAGAAGTTGAGCCGGTCCACGTGCAGGCCGCCCGCGCCGCCCACGAACTTGCGGAACAGCCGCACGCCCTCGGCGTCCTGGTACAAACATAATTATTATTATTATTATGACATAATGAGAAAGAGGCTAGTAAGAGGTATTTCTCACTAGGGTGATGACACGCGATTTAAAGTGTATCACACTTTTAAATATGTAAATAGAATAAAAATATCTTTATTAAACACATCAGAGATACAACATGAATGCAACACCTTTTCATTGCAAAATTAGTTACGAGCATTGCATTGTGCAAGTTACGAGATGCAATGCGCTGCAATTATTCAAATGTAAAATTATTTTTGTTTAGAATTAGATTGTATCTAAGAACAATTACGGGAATGGGTATTAGTATGAACATTGTGACCTCGAGCAGGTGGTGCAGCGTGCGCGCCCAGCGCAGGTAGGGCGGCGACGGCGAGCGCGCCGAGCTGCCCGACGAGCCCTCCGTCTGCTCGCGCCACACCCCGCCCACCCTGTAAACGAGGATTAATAAGGTCCAGTTGATTTAATACCATGGAACTAGTAGAATTTCACGTCGTGTCAATTGAGTGGGATCAGTGGAAGTACGATCCCTCGCTAGTCAATTTTGAACTTATATTTCACCATCAAATTCTGTCCACTTTTTTTCTTTGACAATTGGTCCACCGCACATTCCGAACCGCTAAAATGGAACCTTAGATACGATTGCCATGGGACAAGCTGAAGCTTTCTTAAATCCCGCAACGAAATCAAACATAAAAGTGTTCGGTATAATTCCAAGGACAATCTTTATATCATTATTATGTATCTGAAAATCGCCTACTTACAGACCTTAGGGTCAGTTCACACCGCGACGATACGCGATTATATAAAACGTGTATCTTCTTATTTAAATGCAGCTCCGTAAAATGTATCATCTCGTTACGGTGTTAATTGACCCTTATACTATACCTAGTGTAGACTCAATAAATACTCACTTTGCGAGATTAGGCTGTGTGAACACATGTCTGGTCTGAGATTTCCCCTTCTCCTCGCCGGAAGCCGGCGGCAGCGACGACCTGTCAGCAAGCTTGTGCTCCCAACCTGTACCACAACATTCGGATTATGTCCACGCAGCAAAATTACCTCAATATGGTCGCGCCTATGTCCCTGCCGCGATGCTATTCCTTAAGGTGATGGACTAAAAATGACCCAGAGTCGACTGCAATTCAATGTTTTCCGGTGTGTTCACTATAAATCATATTTGATGTCACCAAGGGCAATATCGATACACACCGGGCATAAAAGTTATGGACAAGAATAAAATGAAAAATTTGGTGACATCAATTAATATTGTTAAAAGTGAATCCATAGGCGCACATTTTATTTTTCCGACTCTGGGTTTCTTTTTAATGGATTTTTAACATGTCCTTAATGTATCCTGCAGCTGCCCAGCTGTAATACAATTACAGTATTTTGGATAGATACATAGTGGGATAATATGTACTGTGGTCTGTAATCTACACAATATGTTAACTTTGCGATTTTTAGAGACCTGTGGTTGAGTCCATACAAATAACAGCCTATGGTAATTATAAACTAGAGATTCCTTGTAGAATTTTCCATTACTTAATTCACGACCTCTGGCTCAGTAGTTTGCGCATTGTCGCTCAAGCCGGAGGTCACGGGTTTGAATACCGCCGAAGGAACAAAAAGGTTTCTGTATACCTGGGTCATCGATGTATATGTATTAAATACGTGTTTATTATAAAAAAAATCTTAAATAAATGCATAGTATAATAGTATTAAATATATTTCTGTTGTCTGGTCCCAATAACACAAGTTCTTTGGATACTTAGCACGGGGCCAGATTGACGTAGTGTGAAGCGTCCATAGATATTATTATTACCTTGCGGGTGGCCGCCTATAGGAGTGTGGCTCATGGCGCACAGGCCCTGCTCCCACCCGCGCGCTGCATGGCTAGACACCACCTGCAAACATAACAAGATAATATCTTATTCTATTAACATTGTAAAATTTTTATTACTATTAGACTGCAGATTAGTCGTCTTTCTCATTATTTTCTCACTAGCTTTTGCCCGCGTACAGTATCCCACGGGAACACTGCTTAAACTCCTAATATACCAAATTTCATCAAACCCATTCAGTAGCTTTTGCGTGAAAGAGTCACAAAACATCCATCCATCCTCACAAACTTTCACATTTATAATAGTAGTAAGATATGCCTCTCTTTCCACTCATAGCAGGGAGAAAATCTTCAATGACTATGGCTCTTATAACATGTAATGGCATAAGCTATTTCATTTGATTTTTAAAATGAATTTTAAATTGTAGCTCTCACCAATTGGAGCTTAAATAACATTTAAGTGTCATAGCAAAACAGAAAACAAATAAATTTCAAAATAAACAAAATACAATAATAACAAGAGATTTGCTATCATGTTTATTGCAATGCTTGCAATAGAGGGTTAGCTTTTAAATTATTCTTGACACCATAAGTAAATATTCTCAAAAAGTTGAAAAGCCAATTGAATATTTATAATTAAGCTATGAATAACCTTATTTTATTACTATTAATCTATAAGGTAATATTAAAATAAAACATTCAATATGAAACAACTAAAATCAAAAATTCAGTACAACATGAAATATTACCACTCAACCAAGTTGTTATGTAACGTAATCCATATCACAAAAATCATACCCCCGCTGAGTACGCTACCAGTGGAAAAATCAATAGGCAAACAAAAAACACTATAGCATTACTTTTCATCTTCTTACGTTAGAAAGAGAGAGCAAACAAAAGTTAAGGCAGCGGTTAAAGTCAAGAGTCTCCATCATCGATCGGCATCATTCGGGGGCTTATAAACGGCACATACTTTTTTTATCGATTTTTTATTTATAATAAAAGCTACCAACTCATAATAATCCCTTATAATGGGGATTATTGAATAAGCTATCACATTGCACAACTTACATAAAAAACCTACCATATCCGAATACCAAACCTCACGGAACGCAAACTATTTTATTGAATATCCAATTAATTAAGCATAAAATGGGTATTACTTTTTATAAGATCCTGTCATAACAAATTAAAGTCATAACTTCATGCTTCAATGCACATTTTAACAAAAAAAGCTAACAAAAGAAAAAATTATAAAAGGGCCTCACCAGATTCATTGTGCATAAACAAACAATACACTGCTGTTATGAAATCTAATATAATAATTTTATAATATGATTTGGAATCTTTATAAATTTTTTTTGAAATATTATTATAGCATTGAACACGACTGCGCTGTGCCAGTACAACTGTCCGAGTGCTCCGCTTACTCAGATGCTGAGTACAGAGCACAATAGACACCGACGAAACATTCTCCCCTGCATACTGTTATTGATATATTCATGATAGGGTTTGTGTTTAGGGAGAAATCAATAACTTGGTTCATAACCGCTTGCAAGAAGCTCATTGAAATATTTTTGAAAATGAAAAAAAGAGAGCATTAAAATTGCAGAACGAGATGCTTATTTTGATTTTATTTAAACACAGTTTTTCAAAAATAGCCACTGTTTTATTTTACATAAAGGCAATTTTGAAGCAACATTGAAAACAATGTAATAAAAGTATCACATTATAAAAAACTTTAAATAAAATGTCAAGAACTACATTGTTTACTTGTTGCTGTTCCAAATGACCTGGCAATTGTGATGTATTTTAGCGGCCAAACGGTCACATCATGGTCTCGTGAAGGATGACGGGCATAAAAATGGGAAACAACTTCTAAACAAAGTAATAAAATCACCACCCACGCTACCACCTGGTGTCCATTTTATGTCGGTAATTGTGGAGTCTTGTGTTATATACCTATCTGTAAATTGATCAAAACAGCCTTTTCATAAATACACTTTATTACATTATTCAGCCGAAACCCGGAAGAGTTGGTCATAAACGAGCGTTCTGAGTGAATGCCGTGTTAAAATATTGCTCACTTACTTGGCATAAGAAACACAGGTGTACTAGAGAGAATCTAATGTAAAAAGCATGAAAAAATTAAAGTAAAGCGAAAATAAATAATAAATTAGCTTGGTTCGGAAGGGTTTTGTATACAACGGTGACACGGGTGACATTTGCTATTTCAGTTTTGACTTTGACGTTACGTCGACTGACACTTGACAGCGCGCCATGTGTCGACCTTGATTTTTTTACGCCATCTCGTTTCAATGCACTGAACTAAATTTTGAAGCTGTGCACTAGCGACGCCACGCATCTCTTTTGCATAAGTTCAAAAGTCATTACAAGATGACGCGACTAGTGCCGATGTTTTAAGAGAACATAATACTGTCCGATATGGCGGGATATAATTTTTTTTCTAAGTTGGAGATTTTAAAATAAACAAAAATAAAGGACAAATTAATTTAATTTGTTAACCTTAAACGATGAATTGTTCTTACCAGACACGTCCTTGCCAGTTAATTATCCAAAATAAAAACAAAATGAGTATTTTTTTTGTGGCTTAGATTGCTTGGATTTTTAAGTTCATATTTCATTCTTTTTTCCATCCATTTAATTGTCATAACATAATAATAATAATTAATATTATGTAATGACTTACCCGTGTAGCAGCTTATTGCCGCTGCATTCTGTTTTTCATTTCGATTCGTTACAGGCGGGATGGTGTCAACTGAAACAATGAAATAGGTTCAATTAGAAAAACGCCTATAGCAAAATGTTACGATTTGACGACCTCTGTGGCTCAGTGGTTGAGCGTGTTGGTGCTCAAACCAGGGGTCGCGAGTTTGAATCCCGCCGAAGTTACAAAAAAAATTGTGTTCCTGGGTCATGGACGTGTATTAAATATGACGTGTATAAATAATATAATAAAAAGGACCAGATTAGAGATATTTAAAATTAGGTTTAGGTTTAAAGATTCTTTATTTCTCAAAAGATTACAAAATCACTTACGAGAAATACATTTTGTGACTTAAAAGTAATTAAAAGTCTACGTCTAATCTAATCTAAATCTACGATATTTAAAATTAGGAGATTTGTAGACTGTACTGGGGGTCTTAAAAGGCCACTTTAGGTGTTTCATATTATGTTTCATATATTTTTTTCCATACATAAATCGTGAAATGGTAAAATGACTACAAGATTCATCTGATTTCGTTATGATCATATTAGAAAACAGCAATTTTTACAGTTTTCAATAGAAATGCGTAAAAATGGCGCACATGACTTTATAGACCCCCTGTTCTTTGTCTTTATTTATTAAATTATTTCACAGTTTCAACGTTTCCTATTATTCTTATCAATGCCCCTCGCACGGCGCACCGGTACGGGCAAAAAAATGATCCTTTAGGGGTTCCAATATTGATACGGATTACGGAGTGCGCAACCCTATTAAAACATCGAGGATATGCAATTTTTGGCATTATTTTTTACACGTAGGAAAACAATTTTTCGATAATCATTTGTGATTTGACTATATCCATTGCAAATTAGGCTACGGAACAAAGCTTAAAAGCTATTAAAACAATACCTAATAAATAAATTAATACATAAAGCAAATATGTTCAGTACCGTTTTACGAAAATTGTGCAACCAGTGGAGTATGAAATTTGGCCAGTTAATTAAAGTTTATGTGAAGGAAGGTGTGCAGAAAGCTATTTTATTAATAATGCTTAGAAATACATAAAATTAATAAAAATAACCACAACACACAGTAGGTAGGTACCTCCGATTATTTTAACACACACTACCTTGCGTTTGATCTTCTTCTTTAGGCATAGCCTCCCCTGTAATAGGAGTTGCCAACGTCAGAGTGATGAAGCAGATGTTTGATAGATACAATTTTGTAACACATTCACGTTTGTCAATCTGTCACAACATTCACTTTTTTTTCTATCCAAGAGGCAAAAGAACCCGTATAATGTCAAACTTAAAAATTATATGAATTATTTTGTGCGAATTTAGATCACAGAGCGACCAATAGTATCTATTAAAACGTCAGGTAATACTCAATTATTAGCCACTCTTAAAGTATTCAGAATTAACTTAAACCGTACGGCGTACACATAATAACCCGACGTACAAAATGAACTTAACATAAAACTGCATACCCACTTTCTCTGCAAAACTCCGCAGTCCAGACTGAGTTTAATTTCCTCGTACATTACTCTGAAAAATTACATTCAACATCCACGCGAGCATACTATAATAGTCCGTGAATCGAGCGTAGAACCTCTTTAGCTAATTCAGGGGCGTGTATAGTCTGTATTTTTTTTTCTTGGCATTGGTAAAAACATTTGCCATTGAATAAATATAACGTGTTATCCGGATTGAGCTTTACATGGGGATTTAGTCAAAGTTTTTTAACGACCTTTCATTAATCATTAGGACCTATTTGTTTTCCTTACAAAAATAATTATCATAGAATGTAACCAAACAATATTTTTTAAATTTAGTTACCCCTACTAGCAACTTTGTTTATACTACTACCGACCTAGTGAACATAATTAACAAACAGTTATTTAAATCAAACTCTTGCCTTTTTTTTATTGCATATCTAATTAATATAATATCTGTTTTATATTAATAGACCGCTAGGTCCTGCAAATGAATGCCATGGCACTAGTTTCCTATTTCTACGATACTGAGGGCATTGACCTCACAGCTGATTTCAAAATATTTTTAATAAATTAAATGAATACTAATCAATTGACATCAGATGCGAACTCAGCACGATTAGAGTATTTTTGGATTTTAAATGATGAATAAAGTTTCACTACTGCCAAATAAAAATATTTAATAAAAAAATATATTTAAAATTATATAGTTATATAGTTATATAATTTTTTTATTAAATATTATATTGGTAATTTTTCTGCGTCTTTAAATAACGTCTTTACATAAGCAGTAAATCATGTTTCCGTAATTACTTTTGCAATATAATATTATGCCATATCTACTGGATAGTAGATACTAGCTAAGCCGCGGCCGCAGCGCAGCAGCAGCGCTGCTGTATGCAATCACATGATTCATCAAGTCATCACGCATCACGCGTAGTATCGACAAATTCATCAACCAGTGGGTCCGCCGGCGGGCCAGGGGCAGCCAGTGTAAATTGTATAGGCGCTGTCATAATTTTCATACGTTTACGCTGTCAAATGGTCCTGCTAAGCCCCAAGTGGGCCAAGCACTGACAACAAAGTACACGTAACGTTATCGAATGAAAATTGTATGAAAATCATGACAGTGCCTATACAATTGTCACTCGATAACTTTCCGAATACTTTGTTATTTATTTATTGGTGCTTGTGCTCCAAGCACGCTCTGAGCGACTGTTTGATGTGTACAAACTTTCCGTTTTCCTTTGATTGCCATAATGGATGCCATGTTATTACGCTAATTGAATTTTCGCAAGTCCGCGCCGTGTGGGGGGGGGGGGGGGCAAGGGTTGTATACGGACAATGTTACCGATTTAAAATATCGATTTGTCACTTGTTACATCGATAAGCTGTTCATTATCCAATGTTGTTGAACAGTAGACACAGAGGACTATTTGACATATTAAATAGTCCTCTACTAAAACAAAGTAATATTTTGCAATTAAATGATCTCTACATAGGTAGGTATTATCATATTCTTATAATATACAAAAATGGATTGCAATTCCAATGTCTTGAAAACGGCTGGACCAGTTTAGCTTAATTTGGTCTTGAAATAATTGAGGAGGCTCAAGGAAGGTTTCAACGGTGAAAAATATTGGAGATGTAGGTGTAGTTATTTATTTATTCCAGTCCATAGTTGAGACAGAGCAACGTGTGGCGGGACAACTAGATAGTCTTAAATTAAATTAGTAATATTTAGCAATGAAATGATCTCTACATACCTAATACATATTATTACAATTAGTTTAAGTACACATTAACAAATTATTTGTAATTACATTACTCAGTTACTATCAACTCTATTTCTATTATCTACATTATTATTCAATGTTCATTATATAACATGTCATAAACAAACGATGTGCCTTTGATGCTACGAAACAGATAATAATCAATCGTACTTATATCGGCATTAAAGGCATTAGTTTGAGCTTGCGGTGAGCTGTTTGCAGGGCGGGCGGGCGGGGCGGGGGCGAGCGGCGAGATCAAAGGCGGGCCGAGACAAAACCAGAGGAGCCTTTTAACTTTATTTAGCGGAGTGGTAAGTTTTGCCGGTCGCGAATCGCTCAGGTTAAAGAGTAACACACTCGCTTTGTGCCGCACCTCCCCCCATCCCCCCTCCCTGCTAGGGCTACCTCGTCGTATTTAATTTACTTTTTAATTGAGGTTTTATCAAAGTGACGATTAAAGGCGATGATACGGATTGAAATTGTTATTTGCTGATGTCGAGAACTTTTAAGTGGGACAAACTGTAACAAGTTACAACGGTTATATTATTGTGCCTAGTTCATGGACTTATATAATATTATAGGCGAGGCAAGTCGAAGCAAAAAGTGTTCACACTTAAACTGCCCATCTTTTGCGGTTGTTTAGGGCAGTCGAGGTTTGACATTTGTTGTCATATCAGTATGACATTTGCTGTCCGCAGTAAAATCAGTCCGCCTAAAATTTACAAAATCTTCTAAAATCAAGATGGCGTAACTTTTTCTTGTACCTACGAATAATTTTTGCTGTTCCCCGCGACTCCGCCCGCGTATATACAGTATCCCAAAGGAACACTGTGCTTTTTCAGGATAAAAAGTAGCCTATGTTTTAATGGTTTAAATGGATTTAGTCTCTGGAGAGCTTAAACTACTACCATACTAAATTTCATCGAAATACGTTCAGTAACTTTCACATTTATAATATTAGTAGGATATCAGACGTGGCTTGCCGAGGCAAAAAGTGTCTACACATAAATGACTCCGAACATGAGATTGTTTGGGGCCATTTATCATCTTAACATTTTGACATTTGCTTTCCGCGGTATATTCAGTCTTCTGAAATCAAGATGGCGTAATTTTTTCTTGTATAATTTTTTTCCGTCAAATGTACATAACAACTTTTCCTTCCTTCCTTAGTTTTGAAATCTACCTAGAACAGGGATGGCGAACCTTTATGTATTAACGTGCCATCTTTGTAAATAAATGTTTAATGAGGTCATAGACGTCCCATCAAATATTTCATTTAATTTTTCTTTGTAATTTAGATGCGTATTTCAAGATTTGGCGCGGTCGATACAATTTTTTTTTTGTTTTACCTGTTTAAACTTTAAACCCAGAACGTCAGTACTATATATGTTCTTTAAGTCAAAACACGAGTGAGCGGAGCGAGCGAGCAAAAATGTTTCCCATTTTTCAGTTAAAATCTGTTCAAACTTACCCTAAACGACTGTGAAAATAGGATCATTAATTTTAATTTTAATTTATTTTAACATTAGGTAATTTCTGATGTTGCAAAATAGATGACAAATAACGCTATTATGTTAGGTTTGCCATATAATACCTACTTCACACTTTTTTCGTAGTACATAATTTCAACATTTTGTAATCAGTGACGTGGTCAAAATATTGTCTCGTGTGCCATAGGTTCGCCATCCCTGGTCTAGAGTCTAGACACTTTCGGAATATTGCGGATGAATTATTAAATGTGTTTTAGTAATATGCATTGTAATATTGTTTAGAGTAAATTTCAGATTATACCAATCTATAGGGCTATATAACCTCAAATCCAGCATCTCTTAGGTAATGAAAATCCTACGCAACCAATTAATACAGCCCAAGCGTGGAAAATCTTAAATGCATTGTGTAGGTTTGTGTAGCTTTTGTGTTCTTAACAGCCAAGCTAATATTATAAAATATTTGTATGTATAGGTCCCGTAATATTACATCGAAGGTATACTTTACTAACTTTACTTTTGGACGATTGGGCCTCAGCCACCTTCAAGTCTATCAGGATCCTGGATCCTGTACCCATATTATGACACGGTGTACTTTGTGTATGTTACTATTTTGCACCACAGCATCAGATATCACATTCTTATTGTAGGATCCCATATATATGTTACCTACATCTCCATTCCAAGAAGCAGCAACTTCTCACCTCAAGCTACCAGGCTCACATGAAACAACGAGAGCGGCGTATATGCGGTGGTCCCCACACACAGTAGTCAGCGCTGCACACCCCCTATTGCGCGGCGCGCTCACGCCGGCCGCGACCGTGCGGCGCTTTGTCGGCGCCCTTTGACGACGCCGTGCCAAGCGGCGACACCACGCAAACTACGGACTACGGATTAACAGACGTACTTTGTAATATTGCGAATTTTGCAGATTTGTTTATGAGACAATCTTTATTATACAAGATTATGCGATGTGACGATGTAACGCGGTGCCACGCTGTTTACGTCCGAGAGATAATTGTTACGAAGTATTATAGCATAATATTTATTGTTGCAATTTGGAATTATTCTTTATTATTTGGAATTAATTGAATCGTTCTCGATTGTGAATGGGAATGTTAATCCAGATTCCAGGATAAAGAAACTCAAGAAGAAAATTAAAGTGCTTCTTTTTGACTTTCAAGACATATCTGTAGGTACGTTTATTTAAGAATTAATTAATTTAATAATTTCTTTAATAAATGTTATTTAATAAATTATAATGTGTTTCGTAGATGGAAAAACAATATAATTAAATAACTACAAAAGAGATAAACCTATATCTAAATCTGGTCATTAAACGGAGAGCGGGGCTGATTACCATAAGCCAGCACAAAGGGCGGCGCGGCCTTTGACGAATTAGCCCATACAAACCTTATCCGCCCGCCCTTGCCGCCCGCCCTCGGATAAAACGCCGTAATGAGAGTGTCGCGTTTGAAGGTAATACTCAAATGTTTCCATTATCATACTCATCATCATCGGACTGCGCAACGCCAAGACATTTTTTCAACGCAGATATTAATTTGCATTGTAAATAACGGCTTCGGCAAATCGCCTAATGGAAAGCGATTATCCAACATCTGAGGAGTTACAGATGTTGTCGACATATTTTTCAAGATTTTATTCTTTTATTTTTCCGAACGTTTCAAGAAGGTACATTACAAATAAAATAAATAAAAATATAATAATTTATTTCAGACATTTCATAGTCCATACTTGTTAGTAACAAAATCTTAATACCTATTTTAGTAACTACAGATTAAATATAAATAAGTTTTAATTATTAGTATATATTCGTTTTTGAGTCAATTCACCTTCCTACATCTCTCATATGCAGATCAGTGAACCGATCCAAGACTGCAGAGTCTAGCCTCCCTGCTAACATTTCCAGGATGCTGTTGCGGCTTCCCCTCATACTTTGTACCACAGACCATGTTTTCTTTCTCATGATGGCATAAAAATCATCTACATGCGCATCTGCAAACATGCCTGAGGCACTACAGAGCCCAAATGTTATTGCACTCTAATTGTATTGTAAGTCTTCTACCCATAGATCACTCGTGTAAAAACTTTGACAAAATGCTTTAAATAGTTTGAGCTTCACTTCCAATGTACAGCGAGCAAATCTATGAGCCAGCCTGTTTCCACTAACTGACAGTGCCCTCCGCTCTTTTTCTATGTCCTGATCATCAGTTAAAGTGTCAGTAACAACATGACCAAAGATACTTAAACTGGTCAACACGGTTCAATGCACATTATTTAAATAGACATAGACAAGAGGCCTGCCTGGAATGTACCTGACATTCCAGGCAAGCCTCTTGTTTTTGCCTATAAAAACCATTAGTTCACTCTTCTGTTCATTGTACTTCAACCCGTGCTGGCCAGCATAGACTTCACACATGTGCAAGAGTTTTCTCAAACCACTGACTGATGGGCTCAGCAACACCATATCGTCTGCATAGCTTAGATTATTTACACAAACTCCATCTATGTGGCAGCCAACATGCATGCTGCTCAGCCCCTCAATCAATTTATCAACATATAATTTAAAAAGCCTTGGAGATTAGGGAGAATTAGAATATAATAGAGTATTAAAATTAGAGATTACTTAGAGAAAGTATATACAGCAGTCTACTAAGGTGAGCAAGGCTGCATCCTTAAAGTGCTCCACGCTTAGCCCATCATGACCTGGTGATTTACCCCGTGACATCTGTTCAATTGCCTGACCCACAGTAGGGATGTTAATTGTTATGTAGCACCGGAACCGATAATATAGGATATCCACAAAAAACCACCTGCAACTGTAATAGTAACCCATTTATCTAAAGGTAGCCTTGCGATATATGCGACCGCCGCCACCAGCCAACCAGCTAATCAGGTTCTCTGGTCACGCTCACAGGTCGCGCGCCGCGGGTCACGGGTCACGGGTATAGTTTAGTGCTCCATATAAATTCATACTAAGCAGTGGCTCGGCGACCCTAATTAGGTCTCGCGTGCATCGGAAGGCTACCTTTAGACCGCTGCTGCGCTGCCTCGAATTTCGCGGTGAGCGGCGGGGCAAGCAGTGACAGATGACGGCAGTACATTTCTGACAAGCGGTGACTATGGCATGGCGCCCGCCTGCGTGCGTCGCCGCTGCTGTCACTCACCGCGAAATTCGGGGCAGCCGCCTTACATAGTAACTTTCTACTTTTTTTATTTTTATTTTATTGAACACCTATTTGCTGTAGCAATTAGGTGTATATCAAAATGATAGTATTCCTTATACTACAGTCTAGGTACATAAAATACGGATTATACTAACATTTACAAAATAGTAACCCACAAAATTTTAACAAAATCAATTACAAACCACTAAATTCACCACCAACAAAAAGGAAAAATAATTACACTATTTATATAATATATTACACAAATAATCACTAGGTACATAAATATAACGAAATGATTGAATTACATAAAAATAATTAAGTGTGGCGAGCACTTTGAAGTGGAAATTTCTCAGTTAGAGCGTACAATGAATGGCATTTACGCGAGCGGCGAGACCGCGGCGGGTGAGCGTGGTGGGGGTGAAATTGATTTGGCGATGATCAAAAGAATCAAATTCTCAAAGGCAAGGTAATTTGTTTGACCGGCCGGCCGCGCGCCGCGCGCCGCGTCGCACTCCACTCCTCGAACACACGGACTTATTTCAGCAAATAATTTGTTACATTACGCGTTAACTTTAATCTTGTAAGAAACTAAATAAATATGTATAACAAATAAAGTATGTAGATACTAGGGGTAGAAGGAATTAAGACCTAAGTTTTACTTATACTTTCCTGCAGGAAGATGGTTTTAACTTATAACGTTTTATAATACACAGGTAGGTATAATTATTATGTTTAAAAAAAAAACATTATGTACCTTGAGCTGCCACAGACGAGAGACCGATCGTTTCAGTTAGAACTGACGTCAGTTCGGCCTGAACGGATTCGAGCACATACACGGAAAATCGCATCTAGTTTGCCGCGAGCTTCGGTCGTGTTTTTAGGGTTCCGTAATACTTAAAGAAACCCTTATAGTTTCGCTCTGTCTGTCTGCCCGCTCTCCTAGCTTCTGTAATAACTTTATGACAATAACTTTTGAAGTAATTCAAAGAAAGCCTATTGCGCCTTGATAGTTACGGAACCCTCCTTAGAAATGTCGTGACATGTTATTGGTTAGATTATTTTTTATTTATTAATTGTATTTTGCTGCAACTGTAGTCACGCTATCGACAAAACAGAATTATTGTGCCATACATTTTTCCAGTCATAATTGTTATAGAAATCATTTCTCTTTGTTTTATAGTAAGTCTTTAGATTTTATCAACCATAGTGGCTCTAAAGTTTCAAATACTTCAATGAACTCTAATAAATATTCTTTAGAGCACGTTGCCATTTTTAGGGTTCCGTACCCAAAGGATAAAAACGGGACCCTATTACAGAGACTTTGCTGTCCGTCCGTCTGTGAACGTGAATTTTTCCGTTTTGTACGGAACGCCTTTTGCCGACTCGCACTTGACCAGTTTTATTTTACACTCGAATTTTGTTACCGTTCAGTCCATACGTACAGGTCAGAATTAATGTTGCAAACTTAGTTGTTTTACAAAGTTACACTACTAAATTTAGTGTTTTATTCCCTCTTTAGTAGGATTTTAGTTGTTAGTAGTGGTTTTGTAGAAAATAGCCTGACAGTAATCATAAAATGCAAAATGACGTGCTATGTGCTATTATGACACCTTATCATAATAGCACATAGAAGCATGCATCCGTAAGGCGCTTAAAACTACCGATTTAATTTCTATATACTATATTTTTTTAATTCAACGGTAAAATTATCATATTTTCAATATATTAAAACTGAAAATGCAGTGGTTTTTTGTTGTTTTTTAGGGATGTGTAAGTTTAGTAGCTTTTTTATAGTTATCGGTACTCTTTTAGTAGTTTTTAGTAGAAAACGACGCGAGTTTAGTAGTTTCGCAAAAACCGAATTGGCAACACTGGAGCGAATCGCTTCAGTCCATCCGGCCGACTGATGCGATCTCGAAATTGCACACAGACGATACGATTTTGCATCCGTTCAGGCCGAACTGAAGGAAAACCGGACCGTGTATGGGGCATCACATTTACGGCCGAATACTAAAACGCTAATCAAAATTAAGAGCCGTCCTATTCAAAGGCTGTCTCTGCTGGCCGAAATGACAAGGACAGCATGTGACTTGAGTGTCACTTAATTTAACTATCGTTTCAGTATTCGGCGGTTAATCAATTGACACCGAGTCATTAATATGCGAGATAAGTAAGGATTTAACGACCTCTGTGGTTCAGTATATATATATATATATATATATATATATATATATATATATATATATATATATATATATATATATATATATATATATATATATATATAGTATAAAAGTATTAAATCTACTTCCCGTTGTCTAGTCCCCGTAACATAAGCTCTTCGGATTCTTAGCACGGGACCAGATTGACGTGTGTGAAGCGTCCATTGGACTCATTCAAGTTTAGCATTAAAAGGACACTGGCGAATGTTGCCCGATTTTTCATCAAGAGCGGCTAAGTTTTGAAATATTTGAAAATAATTATGTTGTTTTAGGTGGTTTTATGTTAAAAAGTTATGATAAAAATATATTTTTAGGACTTGGAAATAAAAAGTTATGAATATCAGATAAATCATGTGCAAAATACGTACTTATCTGTGGTAATCGTTGTCATCATATCTGTATAGTCTATGGTTATCATTCCGTAAATTGACAATTTTAAGTTTTAAAGCTCTAATGGCCCACAACATAGATTTATGTTTTATTGGAGTGTAAAGTTATTTTCTTTTTCTATAGTTTAACAGTTTAGTACTAGTTTTATGAAAAAAAAGTTACTTGGGTGTGAAATAGATCCCTCTATAGTCTATACTATTTATATTTATACCAAGAAAAATAATTATTGTTTTAGATATTCGTAACGTGAAAGCGACATCTATCATTTATATGTTAGCATATTGCGTTTCCAAGCAAACTAGTTATTAATTTCATTACATAATTGACATCACAACTAACAGATGTCGCTTTTCGGAAAACAGCCACTAGGGAAATTTATTAACCAGTAGGTTAGGTTAGGTTATATTTAATCATTTATCTTTTATCCCCCGAGTTTGATGTATAATATTATTATTATTTTTCATCCTATGTTCATAAAGTACAACTTACAATAGATATTTTTTTTGGCCACGTATTTTAATTACCAGGCAGTAAATGTATGGTGACTTGCCGGTCTCCTGTAATAACTAGCCATCCAGGTTCCTTCTTACTTTCTTCATCTCCTACCGGAATACCAAAACTAAGCTGTTATTTGTTTATAGGAGACTTTCAGATACTGTTAACTTTTTTGTTTGTTAACTAAAGCACTTGTTTTGGCGAGGAGAAACTGTGAACTGATGATGATGAGGCGATACTCGAAATGACATTAATCATGTATAGCATGAGCGTTGAGGCGTCGCGCTGAATCTAAACAACCTTAATTGTATTTGTAACAATATTACCAACATAATTATAGGCGTACCGTATGTACTTAATATTTTGCACGTGCGATACGCATACAAACACAATTACATGATAACAATATACTGGGAAGTATAAAACAACTAGTTCTTTACTTAAGTTACAGGCATACAAGAAGAAAAAAAAAAGAAAAAATATGACTAAATGGAAAAGAGGACAAAAGAAACTAACGTCTGGAAAAGCAGAATTGCAATAAAATTTAAATAAAAGACATATGGCGATGGCCGCACTGAGAGACATTTAATGCTTACTTAAGGAGCTACTTAGTACAGACTTTCACATAATGTCCATACAGTTTCTGTCAAAATCTCTAATAAGTGACTCCACAAGTAAGAGTCCGTAAGAGTCGAAATAGTTTGTTAAAATTTTACAACATATCAGGGATCCTCTTGGAAAACGGTGCGCGAAACAAAAATTACCAAAATTATAAAAGTCTGTCACATATAGTTTACTGGTACCATTACCTACTTGCAAATAAAATATGATCTAATATTCAACCACTACAGCTCTAGCTATTTTATTAGACGTGTTCGTAAAGTTCGTAATATATGAGCGATATTGAAATATTTGTATCAGCGGGTATTTGTAAAATATGTGATATGAAATAGTTGGCAGTCGCGAGCGCAGTCGTGGTCAAGACGCTCGGCTGACTGCACCGCTGATCGCGACGCATCAACGACTTTACCATATTCCATCTATGCATGTTTCATATCCTTTTTTGCTCGAGTGACAAAGGGAGTAATTTTTCCGAGCAGTTTCATTTTGAGAATATAAATATAAAAACGTATAAATAAAAAGTGCATTCAATTAAAAATATACAAAGATTAAATCAAACAAACATAAATATTCATACAACTCAGAACCAGGTATTGCCAGCAGAACAGTTGGATAGCACAGTTAATTGGCATTTGGCACATCGAAGGCCGAAGCATCTTCGGATGCATAACGGTCACGTAAATGTTTAATTGAGAAGAAGTTCACAATTGGGCGCCGGACGCAGCCGAGTGCGACCTTCCTGCGATCTGACGCTGAAATGCTGGGGGAAATTATCGGTACGTGCCTTTGCATACCCAACAGGACGTGATCATTGTATGTAGAAGCTTCAGAAGATTTTACATATGATAGAAGGTGCTTCTTTTTCGAATTACCTTGTTTAATGGTTCATGGTAAATACTTTTTTAAGAGTGCAGACCGATTATTTAAAAATATTTATACTTTAGTATAAATATGTATTTTTAAATAGATATTAAGGTAAACTAAAATCGGACAAACAGTATACAACCTTTTTGGTTGAAATAATATTTTATAAAATAAAATTTTCCATTTTAAAGCATTATGCAATACAGACAAAAGTCAATCCAAATAAAAGCTTTTAAAGGATTGTCCAAAACAGAGCGAAAACGAAAGCCTAAGGCTTAACTCCATTTAATCTAGGATCAGACATTGTTTTTTTCAATTATACGCCAGATCGGTCGTCGTCTTCAGGTACAAAAATCCACCAATCAAGCGGAGAATGGGACTCGAGACGGGTCCCTCGGGCTGTTTTAATAATGGGATCCGGGTTTAATTTTGAGGAACAATGAGAGCAGCCCGCGACGTTTGCATACAATGTCACGTCACTCAAGACCCGGGAAGGGAGGGACAGCTCTACCTTCGCAGAGTAATTGCGAATTTTGTTCCACGCTCTTTAAAGTTGGGCCAATTTAGGTATGTACTATGTAATATGCAATTTTTTGCATATTACATAGTACATATATATACATATATATGTATAGCGTAGCATTTATAAAATTAGAAAAAGCCTTTAGATACAATAAGGACTAAGGTGTTCCTTCTACATCTCCTCATCCTTTCCCTATTACCTAGCCACATAATTATGCGTTGCGTTATTAACATTTAACACCCAATTACATTTTAACCGAAGAGTATCATTATCGCGAATACCAATGATAGTTTCAGATGTCATAAAAACAATATCCTCCTGTCCGCATGTGGCCAGAACCATAATACCATCATGCACGAGCCGAATTGGCAATATGACGCGGTTGAAACCTAGTTAGTTGTTCACGAGACAATATATGAGAATTGACGCGTTCGACGGCTCCCGACCGCAGCGGACGAAAAATTGATGTGAGGTTTCGGATTGACAGGACGATAGTTGACCGTTTAAAATCGGTAAGCCGTGTCACACAACTTTGGATATTTATAGCTTTTTTTTTTACTAAATATTGCTTTATTTTTCATTAAAAATTAAAAGTTACGGTGAGTTTAGAATTATTCTGTATTCTCTAACTACGAGGGAATTACTTATAGTAGAAGCCCTGTAGAAGTTTATTGCATTTTTTTTGGGCTTGTGAATTTTGGTATAGTATTACAAATTACAATGTTAAAATACATTATCAGTACATGGTGTATTCACGGGCCAGTGGTTATACATTCATATTGCACAACAGATAATATAAAGCAGTTAAAATAAACGACGTAATTACATAAAAAATTATGAGTCACCAACGTTTCTATTTTGGTGAAATTCGTCTAAAGCAGACAACATTTAACTAAGGCAATCATCTACCGCCTAATTGCGTCCTGCATCAGAGCCGAGTTGAAGCAAAACAATAAATAATGGCTGAAAGTTGTTGTCTGTGACGCCTCTGGATGGCACTCCATGGTATGGCTGATTGGACTGATGAATAAAAGATCCGTCAATTTGTATAATATAAGGAAAACCAGCAATTATGCAACGTTCAATTATTCTGGACTTGTATTTTAGATACCAACGAGACCTATACGTCTATTAATTGTATTATTTTAGTAAAAATACATTTTAATTTGAGTAGGTAATAGGTAATTCTTCTTGTTCCTGATAACTTTGTTGACACATAAAACACTTAGCAAATCAATTAAGAGCAAATGTACCTCAGTAAGTGTACGGATAAAAGTAAATATAAACGAGACACAATACCGGTCCGAAAGGGGTACCCTGTGGCACACCGCGTGCCGCCCGCTGCGCCGATCCAGGTGTAACCGACAGCTATGGCCCTCGCCGTAATGGGTTGAATATTTATCATTGTTATGGACATGAATGAGACCTGTCGCCGACACTGCTCACTGCGACAGTTCAAGCGCAAAATCGCTTTTAAATAACGCATTTTTTGCAACGTGAATGTGGAAATAGAAATGTTCCGTTAATTTTACCCCGAGTTGGTAGAGTTTTAAAGGCAAAAGATGTTGAAGTATCTTCATCTACATTTGAAATTTATAATTAAAAGCAAAAAAATAAACCGACTCCCAAAGTAAAAATACACAAAAAAGTATGAAATAAATCTTATTTTCTAAATAATTCCCCTTTTTAATGAGAGTAAAATGTTAACTATTCCTCTTCACAATCATCATAATTTTGAAGTCGGTACCAGTCTAAACAATATCCTGATAAATCATTATTTTATAGAGTTTTAAGTTGGCTGGTACCGACTTCAAAACTTCAAAATTGTGTAGAGAAATAGTTGAAATTTTTGCCGCATTTAAAAGGGCAATTATTTAGAAAATATGATTTATTTCACAATTTTTTGTGTATGTTTACTTTGGAAGTCGGTTTAAATTTTGTTTAAAAATTATAAATTTTCTCTTTTTAGTGATATTTGTTATATTATTATTAACACATTTTAATAAGTTTTAAAATAAACTATCGAATGTAAATATAATTGAATACGCGCCAGGCTTTCATTAGGTATTGTATATAAGATGATAATGAGTACTGTAAGTTACATAATGGCATACTATATATATATGGCAGTACTTTAAACAATGTCGAAATTTCCAAACGCGTATCTTTAAAGACTGAGGATTTCTGTTCAGTGATTTTAGTGGAAAATCTTACTTTTTGGGAGCTTAAGCTTGGGTTACTTCAGAAAAAGTCAAAATCACTATATGTGTCCATATATATTTCGAGGAGTTCCGTCGGTTTCTCATGGATGCACTCATCAGGTGACCACTTTGGTGGCAACAGGACCAACTTCGGATTATACCCTTTACATTAAAAAAAGAATTTTGAAAATCGGTCTACAGACGGCGGAGTTATCGTTGAACATACAAAAAAAATATACAGCCGAACGTTTAATTATTTACATTAAAAACTTAAAACCACACAAAAATAACATATTCGTGAAAGCAATATTATATATGTGCACTCTGATACTCGCAATATAAGAGACATTGCACAAATCTTTTTACATTTCCAATGGATATCAGACGAGGCGTATAGACGGAAAAGAAGAAAAAAAATAACCACTTGCATAGATCGTGTTAGACATAACGAAGTTTCACGTACTTCAATTACGGGACGCGGATCCTTCGCCAGTAAAATATGTGGAATAGAGCAAAGTTCAAGGGTTATATCATTTGTATGTGGAAAAGTCGCGGATAGAGACACATAATTATATTGCGAGTATCAGAGTGCACATCATATTTGTTGAGTATCTTCGATTTTATAAGGTTTGCAGACATAGGATGATATGTTTGTATTTTTTACTCGTAGATTTATAATAATTAATTATAGATACAGTGAATCAAGATTATTCGGAAAAAGCCGAAATATGTAGTCATTTTTGCAATTTTCAGAGAAAAACTTTTACCATTTGCTACTTTCTTTAGATTTGGTCCAAATTTAACGAGCTATAAATAGAATTACCTTTTTGGCAACAAATAGACCTCTTTGGATTGAATTGGAGGAAATACGACAAATTCATTTTGTATTTGGCGCTTTAAAATAAAACAAACAAATCAAGTCTTCATGATTATACTTAATACTTATATTAATAAGAAAACAATACATACTATTACAACAAATTCTGACAAAATACCTGATACAGAACAGATTACTATCACAATGAAAGAGTGTAACACGTTAATGGGAAACTCCGAAAGCTATTATCCCAATAAAAAGGTCCATCCACGGCGCACAATGCCCTAATCTACTGCGTTATTACGACAAGACGGCATTGTGGACACAGGCCTAATTGTCGGTGGCCACTTTCAGACGTCGCTGAAGAGCTGAGAAAACTTATTTGTGCTTTCATGTCCCGTTCCTTTATCATCCAGCTTGTAACGAAACTCATTTTTTATTGAAGAGACTAGTCACTGGAGAGCAGACTTTGAAGTCTGGACAGTGGACATTTTAGCTTGGTTTTCCTTGGTGCCTATATTTTATAACATGCAAGGCTACTTAACATAGGCCTTTTCATCCGTTACTGATTGATTTATACAGTATTCTTTTCCGAGCGAAGTAACCAGTCTTTAAATACTGTAGTGCCTGAGACGGTTGGTTTTTCAAATGTGGTTGCCAAAGCACATACGGCATTCTCACAACATAGTCAATACGTCTGGGGCCAACCATGAGCGGGTTTCCTCACGATGTTTTCCTTCACCGTTAGAGCGTCCTCCTTATAATGTACTTGAGATCTGAAAAAGTCTCATTGGTACAAGCCACAACCTGGGAATCTAACCTGCACTCTCTCAAGTCAGAATCCCCGCTAGGCCACGGAGCCATGCAAGGCTACCATCACAGTTATTTAAGACCATACCTACTAGAACGATTTTAAGTGAACGAGCCATGATTCTGCCCGAAACGGCCGACTCGACCAGAGAAATACTACGATCTTTCAGAAAACCGGCGTGAATTGTTTGTCGCCGAGTAAGTAAGTAATACCGGATGCGTAACGATCCAAGGGTTCAGAAGACAGGTTGTAAACTCCTCTGGTGTTGCGGGTGTCCAAACCGGATAATTCTATTAAGAAACAGAGGAATCAATGGAACGTAGGTGAAAATGCATCAAATAATGAGAATTAATACTAAAGTAGAAGTAATCGAAAAAAAATATTTGTTTAAACAAGGTTTCGTTTAAATTTTCCACCTCGTTAAATGTTTTTCCGCTTTTATATGTACTGTTTACGCAAATAAAGTTGTTTTAAATAAGTATGTTTCTTGGAATCGTGGCATACATGATCAAAACGCATTGTAATTGTCCACCACCTATTTCTATTGACTAACAACTACCAATATCAAAATTTTACACAATATTACACTTAACCGTTTGCGTAATTGCTCAGATTGTAAAAATTCCATTTTAAAAGGTTTGATCGAAGCCTTTTAAGAATCCAAATCGAATATAAATGAGATGAAAATGTAATAAAAAGCTATTTCTTGTTGAGCAGATGTACTCGCAATCCGTCATTCCTGATGCGTTCCAATTTTATAACGTTCCTTTGATTTTCTAGAAAAAAAAAATCCCTGCTTAAGTTCTAAGACTGATCTGACAAAATCAATATATAACATTACTCGGCGTCAACATTAAACGATTCGTTTATTTAAATAGACTAGAGGTCACACTGCGGCGATTTTTAAGTTTAAACTTTATGAGGGTTTTTTACTCTTGAAAAAAAAATGTATAAATCAAACGTACGGTGGTAGTGTGTGTTAATAATCTGAGGTAGTGTGTGTTTTTCTTACTTTTATTGATTTTATGTATTTCTAAGCTTTTTTAAAAAAAGATCCTGCACACCTTCCTCCACATAAACTTCCGGAACTCCGGTTGCACAATGCTCGTAAAACTGTACTGAAACTTTTTGCTTCACGTATTATTTAAATTGATGACAGATAATAAAAAGATAATAATAACGGAATCCTGAAGATGTAGTGTAAAATAGATATTCCAGTCGAAAAATAGGTACCTACATGCCACAATCCTATAAGTAAGGTAGTATTTAATACGTATAAATTATAGTTTAAAAAAACACGCTTTTATAGAAAATCTAATTAAAAAATATAAAATAAAATGTAATTAATTTCAATTAAGAATAGTGTAAATGAAAAATAAATGTTTATTATTGTAAAAAAGCGTGGGGTGCAGTGTCTTCACCTGTACGTTTGTTTGTATGTACGAAAGGAGAATGACCATAAATGTATGGAATCCCGTACCAAGTTGCGTCAAAACATAACTTGGTTTTTTACAGTCTATGATTATCATATTAGCTCCTATAAAAATTTCTTTGTAAACAAAACTGGGGTTTCAGAGTAATTTGATAAAATCTAATATAACCTCAAAATCTTCAAAGTACCAGTGTATTGCCATACACGAACGAACGTTATTGCTCTAAAAACAGAGTAAGGCGCTTATATTAGTAAGAATTTCGAATTATGGCGTATATATTTACCTAATACCCATTACCCGCTCATGGTATAATCACCGAATTCAGTCCCGCATACTGTGTTGTGACTGAAAGCCGCCGCTATAGTATCTACTATCTAGGGGTATTTATTATTATTGAATACTTTCTCTTTTCACAATGTACACTTATGCTCATACTGTTGACTGGAGTCAAAAATATAACAAACAAGTATGCTTATTTATATTTTGTAAAATTAATCAAAAAAATAAAACTCACGGACCGCGGACGTATTCGCAAATGTTGCAATGTCAGATGCGTCGGTATGATTTAGGGATGCGGTCGATAAATCGAAGTCTATGAACAAAATCGATTTTATGTCTAATAGCAGCACTGAATCGATTCGGTGTAATGGATTAGCTTAATTGTACTGTTATTTAACATACATAATATAGAAAAGCTAATACATAATGTCAATAAATAATATTATCATTCGGAATTTCGGATTAGAATAACGATTGCAATAACTGTTTTAGTCGAATGACTCGATATTGTTACAATATATTGTTTGATGTTTCTAATAATGCACTACATCTCTATAACCGAATGCGGAGGGAGTCATTTAATAATTTTTATTCTTTAATTTAAATTCCCGGTTCAAAAATTGGATTCCTGGTGTGTAATTACGTAAAAAATTCGAAAAATAATTACTATAAAATTTTCATCTTGATGCATGACTTTTTGGTACGAACTTTTGGGCATTCTCTTTTAAACGAAATCTGACCGTTTGAAGTGGATCAAAATCAAATCCACTGGAGTCGGTTACATACAAACAAACGTACAGGTGAAGACACTGCACCCCACGCTTTTTTACAATAATAAACATTTATTTTTCATTTACACTATTCTTAATCCAAATTTATTAAATTTTATTATTTATTTTTTAGTTAGTTTTTCTATAAAGGCGTGTTTTTTAGATTTTTTAAACTATAATTTATTTTTTGCTTTTTAGTACGATTTGCCAAAGAGTAAGCCTGGAATTGCACGCATGCGTAGTTCGCGCACTAGTTCTATCTCTCTTACTCTCATGCAAAGGATGCGGAAAGAAATTGATGAATCCTGGCGAATTTAATCAGGATAATCGGATATTGTAATCGAATTATTGCATTGTCATCGGACTTTGACAGGTGTGCAAAGTTTGAATTAAATCTGATCGTTCAATGTAGGACAAAATCGAGCCCAAAGGAGTCGGTTACAAACAAACAAACAAGCAAGCAAACATACAAGTGAAACTAATAAAAGCGTTATAAAAAAATACCTTTGATTACAAGCAACTTTTAACAGCAGCTTTAATTATGCAAGTCAGAAATTGCTCTTTCCTCATAACCCGTGTGCGTTGCTTAACGTTTGAAATTCGCACCGAAAACGTATCACGTAAGTAACATTCATTACCTGCAACTTTTAAGGAAACGCCTCGAACAATCGTCCCATCGTGCTGCTGCACTCGGACAAAAGCCTTTGCAGCGCCGCCATGGAACGCGGACATTCATGCCTCCTCTACCGAGCTACCGTCGCGGCGCGTACTATAGCCCCAAGACGCCGCGTCCTCCCTGTACCTTCCCGCTATTTCAAACTGTTTACCGTCGGTAATACCGCCTCTATTAGCCTGCACCGAATCGTCGCCGTAATCCGCAGTGATTGTACCTCGCAGCGCGGCTTTCACGTCTCCCTCGACCGGCATTATGCCTCTAATGTCACTTAATTTGCCGTCTAGAGCCTCCTCAGGTGAATGCAGCTTACGAGAGCCGGTTTAATATAAAAATTCGCTCGTTTTTTTTTCTCCCATACCGCGGGATTATACGTTATACTGATGCCTCTTTTGAGAGTAAACGCGTAGAAGTAATGGGATTACGAGATCGGGAGTTTTGGTTTTCGCTAGGGGATTTAAAGGGAAATTAATTTACATGAAGCTAAATTCGAATCGAAACTTATAGCATGTTGCAATCTGAACAAATCACTACTGAGTTAAGTCATTACTATGTTACAACTTACAAGTATAGAAATATGGATTACTGCCAATACTGCAATAAAATTCAATGTAATTTTATAGAGGAAACATAATATAACAAAACACTAATAAACTTGTAATGAAACAGCCAAAGAAACCTCAGTCAGCGTAACAAATACTTCTGATGCCAATGTTATCGTCACGAACAAATATACTCAGCAAAATATACTTTCTTCAATTGTTATTTCGTACGTTACATTGTAAGTAAGAACTCACTCGTACATAACTGGCATTTTATTTCCTAATGAAACTTTCGTGTGAAACAGGAAATAGCGCTATATATTAATTGGGGTAGAGTAAATATTTTATTCTGTGACTGATTTTACTACTCTTGTAAACATTATTATAATCAGAATAAAATGCCGTTGTTTTGTAATCACAGACACCATATTTTATTTACAACTTTGAACGCCGACTGCTGACGAACACTCGCGTTACTTTAGGCGTGAAAATGTTAATTTATATAACCGACCAAGTGCGAGTCAGACCCGCTCACGAAGGGTTCCGTACAGAACGGCAAAAGTAATTTATTTTATTCTGTTTTTCATATTTGTTGTTATAGCGGCAAACAGAAATACAACTGTGAAAATTTAAACTGTATAGGTAGCGCTCTTCAACAAATATGGCCATAGACGGCCTATGGTGATAGACAGACAGGCGGACGGACAGATAGACAGCGGAGTCTTGGAGAAGAGAGAGCGGACCTGTTTCACAATCCACTGATAAGTGTCAGGTGTCTTTGCATGTTTTGTCTCTGTCGCTCGATATAAACTAAGCAGCGACAAAACTTCCGAATAAGCTATTCGACACTTATTAGAAGATTATGAAACAGGCTCTTAGTAGTAAGATCCTGTTTTTACCCCTTTGGGTACGGAAACCTATGAATGGGGCATCGAATATAAGAAACTCACCGTTAATTTCAGCTAAATGGTGTTGAATGTGTGGAGAATTTCATCCTGCAAACAAAGAAAAAAAACTGTTATAAAAATGTGTTCATTTATAACTTCATAAATGTTAACCAGCGATAAAACCGACGTGATTACACATACAATACAATCGTACATAGGTACAATAGTAACAAGTATAAGGAGAGAAAGTTTGATTGGAGGTTTGGACTTGGAGGTTAATGAAAGGTATTATCCATTAAAGATTTTAAAGAGAGGAAATAAATGTGTATTACTTGTACATATTTAATTTAAATAATATTATCGGTTTTTCATTGTGTTTCAAGACGAGCTTTCCAAAACCAAAAGATAGGTTTCATTAGAATACAAAATTAAGGACGCGTTTACAAATTTGACATAATTTGGCTATTTTTTAGTCGATTCTGTGACCAAATGAAACCAAATCCTACAAAAGTAACAATCGTCACTGTGGCGGACCGATTAGCACCACAATCCTGAATTGCACTATCGAAGTGTTCACAGTTCGGCGCTATATATACAACAGGTGAAATGACTACAAGTGAGCTTCAGCCTGACTGAGCATACCACCTCGCTCGGTCGGAGATCTTCCTTTGGGGCTTCCACCATTCTCAGTCACAAATAAGTAGAGTACTTCATTATCTGTAAAATAATTAAAAAAAAAAAATGTACCTCATCATTTTCAGTTTAGGATCATTTTTCTGTTCTTATATATCTTGTTTCTTTACAAATACCCAAAGATAACGGATATACCTAATCACCTTGAAATTGGTTACGTGGCAGTAAGTTATTCGCTGTCTGGATTTATGCACAAAGCATTGCTAAAGAAATGTCAGTCTGCTCCCGACCGCTGTCAAACAACACATTTTGCAAACTCGTCCTTAAACTGAAATAAATATGGAACAGTCAACAGAGAATGCTACAACAAATATAAGGCTCTCGGCAATGTTGTGGCAACTCTCGGCAATGTTGTCCCGTTTCCCGGTAACGCAATACCGCGGAGTGGGCCGATGAGTGTTTGGCAACAGACAATTAGCTAATGGCGGATCATCTTGTTTGCGGAGCTGTCCCCGACCGCCGCGCCGCGAAATAACGCTACTTTTAAATTACATAAATGTTCCAATAAACTAGATGTAGCCCGCAGCAGATCTGCTCGCGTTTTTAATGACGCGGCATTTAAGCGCTGAGACAATCGGTCGGGGACCACTCAGGGTTGCTTCTTACAATTAAATATTTATGTAGGTTAATAAAGTTACGCTCATATAAAGTTTGAAATGTTTTTGTTTAATTGTTTAATAAACAATATATAAAAATATAACAAAATATGTAGTTCCACGTGTTTTATTTTTCTATAATGGTTTCTCCATGTAAACACTCGCCTCGTCTGTTCAATTCAGCGAGAAATACCTACAACAGCAAAACGACTACTTTCTGTAAGAACTCTGCTAACATATTCCCAGTAATGTGGGTACTTAGGTAACTTGTACCTACTAGATACAAACGAGACGTGTTTTGAGCTACAAAAAGTCTCGTTAATCATTGCTCCCTACAAAAAATACACATGTAGTTTGTACTAAGTATAATTAATACAAGTAAAGTCGTCGTAAGTTCTTACATATAGAAAAAACAAATACCTAAGTTGCTAACCTATATAATGTTTAATATTACCTATACTTACCTATATATATATATATATATATATATATATATATAAAACAAATGAATTACGGTTTTCGAAACACAAATGCATGGGTAAATAGCGGTATAAATTTGGAATTGGAATTCCTAACCAAAGAAGATATATTTGAGATCAAATTGGCCAGTACGACAAAACGCCAATTTCATAATATGTACTAATAACCTAATACAATAGAGCTGAAATTCGAAATGTCGAGTGTCAATTGTCAGATTTAACAACTCTTCACGATTTACAGCTCTATTGTATTACCGCACAGTTATATTTACAGTGCTGCTTTGCGTTTGCGTGACAGACACGAATCACGAACACTAAAACACGCTCGTGGGTATGTAGCCTTAGAGTAAAAAAGACCAAAGTTAGCGTAACAGATTACAGACCCTATTCATTGAAGGGGGCTTTAGGAGAACCACCTTCGATACAAGGCATAATTTTCCTCACAACAAACGCGACATAAAACATTGCTAATAGGTTTGCTATACAACCTAATCAAGACTCTAGACTGTCGAGGCGCGTAAAGAAATGTGACACATGATACGTTGTATCGAGTATTCGCAAGTCGAGCCGCCAGCGATGGCGCCGACGCGAGGGCGGCGTGGGCAGCGAGGGCAGCGACGGCAGCGAAACAAAAAAGCCGACCGTTGCGCGATGTTGCCTGTACACGCGGTTAAATCAAGAGCAACTTATTAATGTTAGAGGACTCTTAATTCTTAAATCACAGACTGTCTCTGCTTGTCAGAATTACAGCATGTGACACGAGAGCCTTTTAAATATAAGAAGCGTGAATGTATGTTGGCCGTATGGATTTTATGACGATCATGCATATAGAAGATTATGTGACAATTTCACCAACGCCTGTTAAAGTTAATCGTTAATTAGATGATAGATATCATGTTATCTCTCTCGTTCTTCGTATTAATGAAAGTGAAGGCATTATATTTAGACAAACTATTAATACTTACAGACGTTGATGGTTGGTGAAATTGTGACTTAATAAAAAAAAAAAGTTTTGTTTGCATACACAAATACTGTTACTGAATACTATAAGTCTATAAAGTACAAGCCGAAAATATATTTCTCAGCAAGATATTAAACAAAAGTATATAATTTTTAAAAATTATCCTATTAAAGTGTATATTAGAGGGAATTCAGAACTCAGAAGTAACAATAATTGACACAATTCTCGCCAAATCTGGCCACAATGGACGTAGCGGATAACCCTCAAAACCGTCTGGTCGGCGTTGCATTCCTCGTACAAACCGGTCTCCGCTCAATGGGCGCCGAAACGCGCGTTACCGACCCCGACAGAAAGAACAAATCAACTGTTCCGTGGGTCTTTAGCCAAAAAAAAAAACACTACGAAGCTTTAAATAGCACTGTTTAATGGAAAATTAGAGTTTGTTTATATATAAGACAATTCTTTAACGATGTCTATTTACTGGATTAACATAATATAGGCCGCTGCTTTCAAGATTCACAGATGGGTTGTTGAGCAGTTAACTGTAGTAGTTAGTACATAAGTTGTCAGTAAGTAAAGATATTATTAGGTGATGTGCGTTTATTTCGTGAAACAGGTCGAGGTCAGTCGATATTGTTAGATGGTAAATGTGTTTACGTAACGCCAGGAACTGCCTGCTTCTTTTCTGATTACTGCTAGAAAGCTCTAGTCTAAAATGACCCGAAATCAATAAACTATAGGTACACTTAGAGCCTGTTTCACAGTCGCCTAATAAGTGAAAAATAGCTTATCCGAAACTTTTGTCTCTGTCGCTCAGTAGGTATAAAGTAAACAGCGGAAAAACTTCCTAATAAGCTATTCTTCATTTATTAGGCGTTTGTGAAACAGGCCCTTATGTAGGCTTGACATACACAAGACACTAGCCTATGTGTGTGGTCCTTTGTCAGGTACTAACAGGAATGTGGCTTGGATCAGAACAAAATAATTATCGGTAAACATAACAGTAGAGATTAAAACGTCAAACTTAAAAGGATCCTAAATCCTGATGTTGATTGATCATTTGACGCGAAGACACAAGACACATTCATTTAGGATACTGAAAATATAATATAAGAATACAACCTATACCAACCTAATGAACATAATTGTTGTATACTAAGCTATAGCTGTACCGACACGTTGTTCTGTCTTTACTTTGAATAAATAAATAATCAAGCAGGTAAACTGAACGTGCCTACGCACTATAAATATTGGTTAGTCACTAGTCAGGTGACAAATTGATAACAGTAGTAAACAGTTAGTATGGGGAAATTCAATTTTGTCGTTTTTAGTATTTTCCCCGCAATTGTACCAATATCTCTTACCGTTTAAACCTTCCCTGAACTACCAAAAACACCAAGACCAAAATCGGTTTAGGCAATAGCAATCCATTTTCAAGCGATAATATTAAACTACTATGCAGTTCAGAATCTATAGA
Organism: Phengaris arion; assembly: GCA_963565745.1. Lineage (NCBI taxonomy): Eukaryota > Metazoa > Arthropoda > Insecta > Lepidoptera > Lycaenidae > Phengaris > Phengaris arion. Next base: position 4,170,372 of record OY751443.1, read on the forward strand.
ACCCAGTTCCTATCGAGTTCCCTTTTAATAAAAATCTAAATAACCAATACAAAATTTTAAATAAATCTAGCAACAATGAAACAGATCCAGAAAACAAACACATAAAATTAATGTAAAATTCAAATAGAGCAATGATCGTAAAACGCTCCTCCGTCAACCTGAGTCCATAACAGGCCATAAAGCGGGGTCTTCAGACAGAAGTTAAATAGATCACATAGCGGACGGCAAACACACGAACAGCAGAGTTCAATTGAGGCGTATACTCACTAAGCGACACCACACGTTTAATAAACAATCATCTTTGACGATGTGACAGCGTGTAAGCGGTAAATGGAGTAGAATCTCGCCTCGTCTGTTACATAGCGATTCCGACGTTTTGTCAATATATTTATGAAGATTCGGCCTTCAAACCCTGACTTTTTCAGCGAAACGTATTTTAAGCCAATTTTCTGTCAAGGCATCATACCTTTCAACCGTTCATGCTAAGACATGTCTCTCCCACCGTATCTATGCCATAAAAACGAATACTTTGACAAAACTCCTCACAACCCTGTCTTGTCGCCTAGTGCATACGCAACCTTAGTTCAGGTGACGTCACAAAGGCCTGTTCCCGGAATCGGCCGTACACTCCCGCGCACAATGGCCGACAGATATGACCGCGACCGTTTCATTTTTTATCCACTATTTTTAGATCGGACTGAAGATTTCGTATAATGAACAAAGATTCTGGGAAGCTTCACACCTTGACAAGTCCGAGTAAACGAGATAATATTATGAGAATTGATAACACCGTATTGAAGATTAATGTTAAGAAACAATACAAAGCCTGATTATACCCAAATTGAACAACAAAATACCATAATAGGAAATCTACTAACTAGAGACCTCAAACAGATGATAATAATAATAAACTTTCCCAAAAACGAGATCAAGTATTGCATTTAAAGTAGTAATCCTAGGATTCCTAGGTAAGTATAACTATCAGGAAGTAATAATACAAATGTTCTTAATTATTTAAAAGTACAAACCAACACGTAAACAACGATCACGTAACGCATTACGCAAGTATTTTAGGATATTCACAAAGTCCGACCTTGCAAATAATTTTGCAATTAAATCCCAAAGGCTCGGAACTTCGCGAAGCCTTATTGGAGCATTTATTTAAGTGTAAATAAATTAAAGGGTAAAAAGTATCGTGGACCAATTAAATAAGTCTACGTAATCGTTTCCTTTGATGTTGTGATGGAAATATATTTTTATACATAATCATCATCATCTTCTTGGACCGCTGATGTTTTCACTACTGGAAACTACTTAGAAGACTGCAAATGCCCAATTACTTAATTAAGTGATTGGGCATTTGCAGTCTTCTAAGTGTATATTATAATTAGAAATGCGTTTTGTTGCGTATGCGTTTTCACAAAACGCATAAGAAAATCCTTGATTCTATTTTGCCAAAAATGTACCTATACTACTTCAAGCAACTTAAAGACTGTTACGTAAACCTGAAAAGTCATCTCCATCAATATCTGTAACTGTAGCATATGCTTAAATAATGCTACTTACAAAACATAAAAAGAATTTCAGGAAATATAAAACGAAGTAGCTGTACAAAATGCTAGGTAATGATTTATACAAAAGCTGTGATATAAGTAAGTAAGATTTATACAAAAATATGAAGTTATATATAATTTACTGTGCTGAGGATGCGCTGTGTTTTAGTCCTTTGAAATAATAAAAAGCAGAATACGACTGTACTAATACTTCTTTTTACGTTATCTCCTCAAAGGTTGTCGGCAAAGAATCGCCGCGCAGCGATAAGACCGCCTTTTGTGCTGTTTACTTTGCTCGCTCTTTGTGGACGTCCTGTACTTTGTTCAATAGATGAATTATAGAATGCAAACCGCACATAAAACAAACATCTAGCTCTATATCTGTCCTAATGCGACTTACTGAAACTCGGAGCATCAAAGGTCGGAGTTTACGGCAATATCAAAGTTCGAGATGATTAAGATAATAACGCTTAGGACATTTAATTAAAGACACATAGCGTCACGGGAGCGGCGGGCGGTAGGCGGCCGATCTAAGTTGGATCAGTTCGTCTGTATCGTTTAGTTGACAGGACATTCCGTATTAATTAACTAAATAAGACGAGCTCACTCGCTCCTGGAACAGACGAAGGCGACTTTCGAGTAGTCAGCGGTGTGTCAATAAGACAGGGCGGCGTGGGGTGGGGCGCCACCCCGGTGTGTGGTTTCCTTTTGATGTCATCTTCGCGCAAACTTTGCTACGGATCGGCTTTGAGATAGAGAGACGGAGAGCGACTAATTTGGCCCAACATTTGATCTCGGGAACAGCGATGCGGCGTCCCGCTCGCACCCGCCCCGCCCGCCGTCCCGGGCTCTTTGCAAAATTTCGCTTTGATCGCAAAGTTAAATTATATGTGAATCGAGAATTAAACGGATACACGCGAGCCGTTCCGCTCGGACTGAACGGGTGATATTGTCAAAAATCTCGGGGGAGGCTTTCGACAACGCCTTACATAAACGATGAGGCGACTTTTGCAGTGATACACGGTAATACGTTCGCGGGCTCGTATTTAACTCTGCCTAATTTGGCGCGAGCGCTGCGTACCTTTGAAATGTTCGTTTTTACTAGTTTACGAAACAGATATTTGCGCCCGCCTCTCCCTTTGATACGGCACTTTGTGGAGCGTTTTACACGAGTTTCTTTTGAGGCCATTCAGACGGTGAATAACGAAAGGCTGTCTTTGATAAACACGTGCGAGGACTCTTTAGTACTTATTAGGGGTGCTCTCTTTGAAAGTGCTTCTCGTGAAATCTATTTGAACGTTCCTCAAAGCAGCTCCGATGAAAGCGGCGCTAATTAAACTGTCACTAATATAATTATGAGAAAAAATCGTTTCAATATAATTATTTAAGCGTTTTTATAGCTTTATAAGTTAGTAACTTGTAATATTTCAGAGATGCAGGCGCAGGGCTTTGAAGTTCACCAAGTGATTTTATTGACTATCAAATTTATGTAGGTATACCTACTGTCACTGTACCGTGCTCTGCAAAATCAATACAGATAGCTCTTAGTTTTTACCCGACTTTGCCTAGACTTGACTTGTAAAATATGGAAGGAACAATCAAAATTAAATCAAAGTTAATATAAGTAACAGTGGCCTGGGACTCCATTCCTATCGGCATCACTTACCACTGACCTTTTGAAGGTCCTCATCCAAATTCCTACCTATTATTAGGCTACGGCTTCCCTATTAAGGAGAAACCAGCCTTCGCCACTGGTAGATAAACAAGTTTTATAATTGCATTATTATAGTATTTCATTCATTGACACACATCTACTCTACCTGTATTTAATCGACGATTATTTTGTAATACGTCGTTATAAGTTTTTTGCCCTGATTATGTGTCAATTTTATTTATGTATGAAAGGATGATAATAATTTTATATTATTAACAGCATGCGTTAAGATCACACATCAAAGACCCTGGACAGGTCTACGAGATATCTTTATACGCCATAGAAGCATATTGTGTCGTCGCGTGAAAGCCTCCTCTAAGGCGGTTATTAATGTTCGGTCACACACAGTCGCAGGCCCCGCAAAGTGGCGCCTTTGACAGCGCCGCGACGCCCCGCGCCCCCCGCTACAGGTTAGTACACACTAGGTTACGAGACAACGAATTAAACTTAGCGACGCTGAATTCTTGCTCGCCTACCCGCTGTTAAGGGATAAATAAAGAATAAGAAGGACTAATCGACGCGACATAGAATTTAAAGAAAAATTAGGTTTCAGTGCACGGCTTCTCCAATTGTTTCTTTAGATAAACTGTGGATCCCAGTTTCTTCCTAATAGGTAGTGAATTTAAAAAAAAATATCTACTAAATGCGCCTATTTTTTGGTTACTACATTACGTTGAATAAAACTAAACGAATAATTCTGTTTACAGACCAGGGTCGATAGTTTTTAAAATAAAAAAAAATAATAGTAGGATAAAACCCATTAGAAAAGGAGGAGAATATTATAAAAATTAAAGGAAAAATAATTTACGGGCGATCTGAGGTCGGGAAGGGGATAGGGGTGAGTTTTTAAGGGTAAAAAACGGTTTATCTCGATTTCCGGCAAAACTAAAAGTCCTATGGAAAAAAGTCAAATGGCAAAGTTGTAGGTAATAAAAAGATCTAAAACTTTTGTATTTACACTTTTTTCACATAACCTCAAAATTTATGTGAAAAATTCAAAAAACCAAGTTTTTGGTTTTTTATTTTTATCTTTTACATTTTTTTTTCACGACATTTGGTGAAAACTTACCTTTTTATGTCCCAAATACGCTGTAATTTACTGTATTAATTTTCTCCAAATATTGTAGATGTCTTATTAAATATTAATTTTATTAACTTATTTGTTTGTTAATTATAGTAGTATATTTTGATTTTCAATTTTTTTTTATCAATGTGACATGATAAAATGTGACATCTTACGTTTTTCGAGTAATTAAAGTGTAAATTTTAATAAATAGCTCTAAATTGTATATAATAATTAAAAAAAGAAATTCGAATTCGAGATTTTTTCGATTTTTTGCATTTTCTGAGAAGATTTACTATAGTAGCATATTTTTTTTTTCACCATCGGAAAGTAGAGATTTCAACGAACAGAAAGCATACCAATTTTTTGAAAAAAGCTGATATTTTGACGGGAGAATTTTCGATTGAAAATTAGGGTGCTTTTTCGATATTAATTCAAAATAGGGTGAAAAAATGAAACTTTCTAATCAAATAAATTACAGCGTATTTGGGACATAAAAAGGTAAGTTTTCACCAAATGTCGTGAAAAAAAAAATGTAAAAGATAAAAATAAAAAACCAAAAACTTGGTTTTTTTAATTTTTCACATAAATTTTGAGGTTATGTGAAAAAAGTGTAAATACAAAAGTTTAGATCTATTTATTACCTACAACTTTGCCATTTAACTTTTTTCCATAGGACTTTTAGTTTTGCCGGAAATCGAGATAAACCGTTTTTTACCCTTAAAAACTCACCCCCATCCCCTTCCCGACCTCAGATCGCCCATAAATTATTTTTCCTTTCATTTTTATAATATTCTCCTCCTTTTCTAATGGGTTTTATCCTACTATTTTTTTTTCACTTTTTATTATTTTTAAAGGCTTTCTACCCTGGTCAATAAGGCCTACACACACATTAAAAAGGGTCCCATTTTATAGCTAATATTATTTTCTAACCCAAAAATATTTATTTATTATTAGAATTTGTGATGATACTGCCTACAATTTGACGTAAAACACAACCCCAAAAGTTTATTCCTACTACAGACAATCCTACAAGAATACTCAAATTGCATACAAAAATTACACAACAACACAAAGGGGGTTGTTTTGTCACTGTATGTGTCGGCGGGTTAGTAACTCAGTGACGACGAATTTCAAAACTAAGGACGGGCAATGATACGTCATTCGTACTATATGCTATTATGCGTATATTATAATGTACGCATTTGACGAAAAGAAATCTTTATAGGTACAAGAAAATGTATCCATCTTGGTTCATTTTATCATATTCAGAAAATTTTGTCAATTATATGCGGACTGACTACACTGCGAAAAGCAAATGTCAAAATGTCAAGATGACAAATGTCGTTCTAGACTGCCCCAAAAACACTAAAAGTAGGGCAGTTTAAGTGTGGACACTTTTTGCTTCGACATGTCTCGTCTATAATTTCTATTTTCGTCTATGGTAACGACAGTTTTAAAAGAAGTAAGTCGCGTCATCAGTAGCCAAAGACCAATCATCATTCATCGTCCACTGTCCAGGGTATTCTATCGCTTCTCAACTCTCGCGTTATCAATTACCTATCCTCCGTCTCTTGCAAAACACAGATGTTGTGTTCCCTGTAATTACGCCGATTTCCATGTATTTTGTCGCGTCGTGTCGCGCAGTCCGTACACACCTCTACCCACTACATTCAGTCGCTTTAAACTTATCGAATACACCGACTAACGATTCTTCCCTGTAATTACGCTGATTTTGTTACGGTGATGTGTTTTATATATTTATATATTTAAAATCCTTTTTATCATTATCTAATCCTCGACATTAAACTTTTCTGTTGAACAGACTAGTAAAAATAGCATCTACAATACAAGAGTACAAAATACCATAAATTATAACAGCAGAGACGGAAAGGGCCATCAGAACAAAAAGGAATTGTGAAACACCGGGCGTAGACCTAAGAAGCAATGAATTTTTATAGGCTAATTGCAGCAAAATAGCACTGAGGTTGACACAAATTTTTGATAAAATACTGGAAGAGGAGGTAGTGCCAGAAGATTGGACCAAATCAAGTATAATTCTCCTACATAAAAAAGTAGATAAAAACAACATAGGAAACTATAGACCCATAAGCATTATGTTTGGACATACTACTATCTACAATCTATCTACAAAATCTTTTCGAAAATAATATTATCCAGAAATACTGAAATCCTTAACAGAAACCAGCGAAAAGAACAAGCAGAGTTCAGAGCTAAATTCTCAACTGTCGACCACATACATACTCTAAAACAACAATGGAAAAATATCAGGAATACCAAATACCTTATTACATCAGCTTCATTAATTTTAACAAGGCTTTTGATTCATTAGAACATAGAGCTATTTGGTCAGCACTGGAGATACTGGGAGTGGAAAGAAAATACGTCAGAATACTACAGAATATATATTCAAACCGCAAAGCAGAAATAAGAACAGAAAAAAAAGGACCAGAATTTGCTATAGAAAGAGGAGTCAGACAAGGCGCCCCAATTTCGCCCAAACTGTTTTCCGCCATCTTAGAGATTATATTTAGAGAAATGGTTTGGGAAGAGAAAGGAGTAAATATCGATGGCGAAAGATTAACCAATTTACGATTTGCGATTTTACGGATGACTTGGTTTTATTTTCCGAAAATGCAAGGGCCTTAGAAACTATGGTTCAAGAACTGACAGAAAGGACTGCTACAGTGCAGTGGCTTAGCAATGAACACAGGAAAGACAAAACTAACGACAAATGGCATTAAAATACCAATACATATAGAAAACCAGGAAATCGAATAACTAGAGGAATATGTTTACCTTGGACATATAATTTCCACTAAATATATAATGGAAAAATAGATAGGAGAGTAGTGAACACATGGAAATATTATTATAAATAGGTATTGGTCATTGAGTGAAGTAATGATTAATAAAGACTTGACAATAAACCTGAAAAGTAAAGTATTGAATGTATGTATACTACCATGTGTATTGGTAAGGAGTGTATTGGTAATAAGGAGAAAAGATAAAGTACGTCTTTAAGTAGCAAAAAAGGCCAATAATAATAATAAACATTTAAAATATTCAAATTTACACAGTTTACCTTTTTGATAAAGTTGATGATTATTGATTAGTGATTACTCATATCAGGTATGATTTGTTTATATTACTAGCTCTTGTCTGCGGCTTCGCCCGCCTTAATACAGTATCCCACGGGAATACTGTACTTTTTCGGGATAAAAAGTAGCCCATGTGTTAATCCAGCTCAAAATACTACCATATCAAATTTTAACAAAATCCGTTTAGACGTTTTTGCGTGAGAGAGTAACTAACCTCCTTCCATCCATCCATCCTTACAAACTTTCACATTTATAATAGTAGTAGGATTTATATTATAAGGCATAATTATGGTATCTACGGCTACACAAAAAAATCGTAGGTGCATGTTAATTATTTATCAGGTGCAAAAATTTTGTCATCAAAGCGTAGAATGACTATATTTTTTTATAAAAAACTATATCCCGACTACGTTAATTATGTAGCCTATGTTACCCGGGCTACTGTTATGACACCTCGTTTATTAAAATCGGACCAGTAGTTTAGGAGCTACGGTGGGACAAACATACATACATACACAAGTAGACTGCCAAAATCCTTTGGGCTTCGCCGTAGTCGGATAAAATTTATCAAACGATTCGAAATAGACATTTATTACTGTTGCAGTAAGAAATTTCTATTTTGTAAATGGTCTATTCTACTAATATTATAAATGTGAAAGTTTGTGAGGATGGATGGATGTTTTGTAACTCTTTAACGCAAAAAGTACTAAACGGATTTTGATGAAATTTGGTATGGTAGTAGTTTAGTCTCTGGATTAAAACATTTACTTTTTATCCTGAAAAAGTACAGTATTCCCGTGGGATACCAGATACTATATTTCCGCGGGCGGAGCCGCAAGAAACAGCTAGTTATTTCTATAACATTCGTATCTAAATTTGTTAAACAAACATTCAATTTACAAGGCATTTAGCGGATTAATTACCGTTTATTAGCTTTTAAGACTTTTCAATGGGACTTCGCCTTTGATGTGTTACAATTAATGCGAAGGGAATATATATTACATGTAAGTGATTTCGGCGTATCGTATCGATGCTTCAAAGGGCCTTTGATGTTAATTCTAAAAACCCCGTGTCTTGTACTTAGACTTTGACTGGGCTCTTCACGCCAAACTTCAAACAAAGGACTTTGAAAAACTAACGCCGCTCGGTACGCTTATTAACTACGATGACACTAAGAGAGAGTTGAGTGTACAATAAAGTTACGCGAATATTAATAACATTAGTGTGACGTCATATTGGAATATCGCAAAAGTTTGTTTAAGTATTATGTGACATTAAATACTATTACATGCCTGTTACAAGTATTTACCTACTTTGGGGGCCTGTTGCACAATCTACTAGTAAGCATCAGATTGCTTATCCGCACGTTTTGTATCTGTCGCACGATATAAAGCAAGCAGCGACAAATCTTCCGAATAAGATCTCCGAGACATATTAGACGATTGTGAAACTGGTTTTACAATTGGCTAGTACAAAGGCTCATAAAATTGTTGCTTAAGAAATGTTTTGGCTTTAATGAAGAAGAAATTAATTTAAAAAGTTTTTTTAAATTAATTTGGTGTCTAGCGTAATCAGGTAGGTCACGGATATATTTTTACTATGTACAGAATATATTAATTCAATTATCATTATAAATATGTACAATTTTTACAACAACAAAATAAGGATTAGGCATCAGGATTAGGCACGACTGCTTTCACAGCTCCATATCCATAAAGAGCATTTCTCCGAAGCACAAAGCGGTAAGAAACATTCATATTAATATATTAAAAATTATTAAAACACCACATCCGAACAAAGAGGTTCTCGGGGCGTCTTCAAAGCGAACGCCACCAAAGAGAAAAAGCAATTTACTCTTATTACAATACGAATAATTTCTAAATCAAAGGCCCACCTAAATTTATGAATCGCAATTACAACCGGTAGCTTTGCGCAAAAAACGTGCAGACGGACAGATTACGAACGCTAAATTTAATTACGACGAACTGGAACAACAATTTGAGGATAAACGCGACAAAGTAAAAGAGAAAAACACACCCGAAAAAGGAAACTCTAGCATTGATATAAACGAAATTTAAATTAAGTACAAAGGGAAAGGAGAGCGAAAAAATCCTTTCAATGAAGTTCCGAGGAGGGCGGGCGGGCGACGACATCAAAGACACCTTTCGTCTAGTCTTATCTGAGCGAAACCGAGTTTGGAAATTGGGTCCCCGAGTCAAAGGCGGCGCAGGCGCACCCCGCGCATTACGTTTTCACGAGCAGTTTTTTGTGTACGCCGGCCGGAGGTAATGCGATAATGTAGCTAATGACATATTTTATTCAGGCTTTAAAGCGAAGCTCTCGGTTCACGGCGGACGGTAATGTACCCACTCGCCCCCGCCCCGTGCGCCGCGTCAATGATTTTTAGCCTTTGAATGAGCTGCCAGAGGTTGAAATGCGAATGTGCCGGCGTACACATTTTGAAATGCGTATGTGTACGCAATCACACATACGCAAAACATAAAATGAATGCTAAAATGTTAGGTATTTTGTTTGAAAACTGAGGATTCGTGGGACTTTGATCATCCTAATACACGCGATAATTTGAGAAAATTACCTAACTCTTTTTGTATTAAAAAAAAGTCTTCTAATAAATGCAAAAAAAGGCTATTTTAATGTAGAATATGTTGAATTTAAACTACTAATTGAGCAAGTTTTCAACTCTGATTTTTTAATATTTTTAAATTATTGCTCTATTCTAAACGAGCAAATCTTGTATATCTATATACTATAATCAGAATCTCAGAAACGATTTAAAGTATTTCCATTAAATTTAGTATGCAGGCCCTCCTGGCAATTGGGGGCGAAAAACCGATCTAGCAAGGACCTATCGCTGAGAAACCGCCCATTTTAAGTTATCATATATTTTTCAATAATTTGTCTTTAATATTTATGTGATTCTTTTTCAATGCCATAAAAAGAAAATTTACGAAGTCAGTTATATCTTTATGAACTAAATCAGTATCCCGACGAATTGATAATCTCATCTTTTTGAAACCCACTTACAGTGAAAATCTGTTATAACGATATTGCAGGGACATATAATATTGTGGTCGTTACAGCCGATTTCAAAAGATTGATTATGTACCATGACCGATCTATAAAGTTCGTCGTAATATCTGGTTTGCCGATGTAAATGATAAGAACCTGGATGATAACAGCTTTGCTCGGACCTGTAGTATATATAGTAAATTAAAAATAAATAAAAAGAATTACAAAAATATTTTACCGGGGTTCGAACCCACGGAATTGGACTGAATCCCAATTACCGAACAACGCAATAATTACACACACGCATACCAAACTGCTAATTGGACTGACATAATATCAGACTTGAATTATTTGATATGTTGTTGCACGACAAAAGAAAAAAAACAATATATAACTTAAAAATACGCAGTTTCCCAGGGATAAGACCTAGATGAATTTTTCTCCCCAAAACTCCCTGCATACTAAATTACATGGAAATACTTGCAGCGGTTTCCGAGACACGATTATATATTATATAAAATATTGTCTCGTTTACAGTATAAGATTATATATAAAGGGCTTTCACTGTCTTTTCAATTGATCAGAATCCGACATACATTGGAACTCGAAGAACAAAATTTGTTCCAACCTGAGTCCTTTAGAGTTACTGTACAGAAAAACAAATCTTAATGTCTGTTATTACGGAGTACTTACACAGATTAAAAACAGAGGAACAGATAAACAGTTTAGGTAGGTATGGTATGGTAGCTTTCGATTTGATTGTGTGGCAAATTTGTGGGTCTTTGAAGGGGACGTCAAAATCGAATCGTTCCAGGAAAGCTGTTTCTCTGTCCGTAAGTTTATATATTTTTTACTTTGTGGTATCCATCTAGAGTTTTGGAACTCCCAAGTAAATTATAAGACAGTAATGTCAAAACTGCATCGTAATATTGTTTAGAATATATCTACTATCTATAATTATAGTTAGTTATTTTTAAGTAAAAGTACATAATATTCATTACAAGCTGGACAGACATTAGACACTAGTTTAGAAATCTTATTTAGCTAAATAAAATTGTGATTATGCTTACCATATTATAACTTATTACTAGAACACCAATTCTCGTAATTAGCTTCCATCTTCATTTTACTTTTACTAAATTATAAATGAGTCGTCTTGATATCATAAGCTGAACTTTGGAGTTTGTACCAATCAAAACTGGGTGAGGTTTGTTTTAACGTTTATGAGAATACCATTTTGCAGTTTTAACATAATATAAAGACTGAATCGTAACTGTATTATTGGGGTTTAAAATCTGTATGAAAGCTTTGATTCGTTAGAAATATTTGCATGATATTTCGTATAAATTGTTACGAAAAAAATAACGAGTTACGTATTTCAGCGTTTTCTAAAATTCAGCCCCTAGGTGGGTAAAATAGGGGATGAAAGTTTAAAACCTAATTTCACGCGGGCGATCCCGCGGGCAATTAATGCTAGTGGTATATAATGTTACTTGTTACCTTTTATTTTATCTTAATTAGGGCCTGATTCACGATCTACTGATAAGTGCCAGGTAGCTTATTGGCATGTTTTGTGTTTGTCGCTCAGTATAAGGTTAGCAGCGACAAAACCTCCGGATGAGCAATTCGACACTATCTAGGCGATTGTGAAACAGACCCATAAAATAACAATTCCACACTTAATTACAAAGGTACCACTAGTCCATCAAAAGCAAAAAATGAAAATACGTTGCAAATTCTTCAAATACAGTCAATAACAATGAAACAATTAAAAACACACAGCTAAAACAAAAAGTAGCACCAATACACAAACTCGTAGCTCTTTCAAACAAAGCGCGTTGAAGTCTTTCCCTAACAATTAGCCATACAACACACGGCACACAAAAAACACAAACAAAACCCGTAAAACAAACATCGACAGTAATGAATTTTAAAAACACTAGCTAATAATGCAACAAAAGCCCCACCCAAAACAATACATCCTCCACTGCAAAGTAATAAAACGGGAATAAACAATACGCTCTACAGAGTATACACAAGGACTCTACAAAACTTTAAACAAATGCGTACCACCGGCGCGAAGATCCGCAGACTTACACAACTCACTCCAAATCAAATGATTATACCTGTACAGTTTCGAGTCAATCCAAATAAAAATCCAAAACACGTTTAACTTTGCACTCACAAGTTTATGAAAAAAGTTATCACTGTCGTAAACTCGTATCGCGAAGGAGCGCAGGGACGACTTGTCGGTGCGAATGTCCGGACGCGACTGGCGGCGTACGTACGACGTGCGCGCGCCGCACGTGGTCGGAGGAGGCGGGGCCAGTGCGTTCGCGCGCGCCATTGGCCAACGCGTCCCTTTGATGTCCGCCGACAACTAAATACGTCTCTTTGCGCCTTAATCTCGGCAGTAACATCCTTTTAAAACAGGTAATTTTATTAAAAAAGTGAATTCTCTTTATGGACAGTCGATAGCACGTGGCGTGCAGCGGTACGCGGTCAAAGGATGAAAGGTTGGCTTTTTGTCGCATCGAACCGCCGAAACTCGTCCGCATCCCTTTGACGGCCGCTCGCAAAAATTGGAGAATCGCATAAATACAATTTAATATGTTCACAGAGAGGCTTACAAGCAAATACTTTGTAATGGCGCACCGTTTGCGGCGAAAGAGAATACACAATCACAGCGCTCTTACGTTTGTCTCGTACTAAATAAATTCATAAAGACGGTACACGGTTGTACGTCAGCACAACAGATAATATTGTGTTGCCACATATTGTGTACGTTAAGTGGCTCTAATTGAAAAATTCTCTTTTACGTAGGTACATTATGTAAAAGTAAACCTATACTTTACTTTTACATAAAAGGTTGATACTTGATGTATTGCCTGAACGATCTACATTGGCCGGCAAATAAAGTAGCTAGAAAGTTACAAGTTTTTAAAACATTTTTTAATATTTTTTTAAAAAATTATGTTTTTATAGATTTGGAATAAAAATTGTTATTATAGCAAATTTTATCAGGTTTTTTTAAACTAGTAAAATGCTGATTAAATTATTTTTTTTTAACGTTATTTATTTTAAATATCTACATTCTACTTTTGAGATTTTTTTAAAAGCGTAATATGTATTTTCTTTTGCAGGCAGGGCAATTACATGATAGGCTTGATTAATTTTAAGCGACGAAAAAACCGAAAGATATTCTCAAGTCAACGTGTATTATGTATTTTTTTATGTATAAACACGCATAACTTTTTACAATGTATACCGATTTCGACATTTTTTTTTTTATTGTAAAGGTGTACTTCTAAGATGGTTCTATTGTCATTAAATGGTAGACCTGGTGATGGATTCCATGAGAAATCGAGGAAAATCCTCGAATTTTTAAAGGACACCTACAGTTAATTAGACTTTTTTTTTAGTAACCCAGCCAGCAAAGTACTTCTTGGATCCAAAACCACTGAACAGAACTTATAATCTTTAAATATACATGTTTGGGAATTTCAGCATTGTTTAAAGAACAGCAAGCATATGCTACTATGCCAATTACAGTAATCATCATCATCAACACCACCATTATCACCACCTGATGATGGTGGTGTTGATGATGATGATTAAAGATGATACCATAATATATTTACACCGATATCGATATATTTGAACATTTTCCTACAATTCCCAAAAGAGACTGGCAAGTCATCATACATTTACTGCCTTGTTATTAAATTACGTGGCCACAAAAAATATTTATTGTATGTTGTACTTTATGAACATAGGAAAACAAAAAATCTATAATATTATACATCAAACTCGGGGGATAATTGATTAAATATAACCTAACGTATCTATATACATACAATATTATAGACTTATCAATTCCTCTATAAACGAAAGAAAGTCTCATATTCCTTTTATCCGAGAAAACTATCAGCATTCAGTAAAAATTCATCAAATCTTACAACACAATATTATTAGACTTATCAATTCCTCAATAAATGAACTCGTTTTCCATTTCTCCGAGAAAACTATAAATTTTTTTAGCATTCAGTAAAAAATCAAAGAAACTTTATATTACAACCCTTCTCTATTTGTCTGATTATAAATTAGATAAAATTACTTTATTAAAATAGGAGTTTCTATTTAGTGCGACTAAAATTATAAAAATCCGTTAATGATAAAAAAAACAACTAAATTATATTAAAACATAAGACCTTAAAAGAATAGGTACATATTGATTTCTTATGTTATCGCGAATATTGTTCATTGTTTTAAACACTTACGGATTGTGTTGCGGTGCACTTTTCTTTTTCCCGACGTTTCGGCTACTTTCCAGCAGCCGTGGGTTCGCGGGAGGAAACGATCATTATTTCTAATATAAGGCTGGGACTATACGATCCGGAATCCGGCGGGCCCGGGGAAAATTCAGAGCAGAGATAGAGTTGAAAATCGAAGTATCGAGTGTCGAGCTATCATATATGACGTTGACATTTGACTCGACAATGTCATGTTCGATTTTCAACTCTATTGTATCACTCCAGAGTTCTTAGCCTCAATTTTCGTATTTAAAGTAGACTTTCATTCTACTTTGATTGTATTACAAGTGAAGCTACTTGTTATCGTAAACTGATTTTGTGACGTTTGGACCTATCAGGAGGCGTTAGACGCCGCTTTAACGTTTACGACAATACCGGTTTAACAGTTTTAGCGTGTCGGGACTTGATTGTAATTGTATTATTTGCAGGTTTTCTTTAGCAGAATTGACCATCTGATTTATCTGCTCTATATTTTCACCGGCGTTCCGGATTCCGGAACACAAAGTCCCTGCTTAATAGTCCACATTTCATTATTATAAAAATCCAATAAGAAACACACCTTCCCTCCTACATAACCACTACTCTCTCATCACATTATTTCATTCGTTTCATCCAGCACATTAGTGTTTAGTTTGTAACTTGTATCAATAGTAGATACTTGATACGTAGGTACTGGCAGCTGCTCGGAGGTTTTGGCGTGCGAGTGCACATTCTAACAGTGTTTTAATTAAGTATATCGTCGGCAGAGCCCCACAGAGCTGGTCGCTAGATGCTATCAATGCTGGCCGAGTTTCATTAGTGAAATAAATGTAGTAATATAACAGTTCATATTATACACTAGTTACATTAAATTTAAAGGTAATAAAGTTTGTAGATAATTGCTTTTTTACCCGACCACGGTGAAGCCAAAAGGAGGGGTAATAATTTTGGCAGTGTATGTGTGTATACCTACTACTGGTCCCATTTTGATAAATGAGGCGTCTCAATAGATTCATAATAATGGCCCGGGTAACATAGGCTATATAAATAACGTAGTCGGGTTGTAGTGTTTTCATAAAAAATGTGTTACTACGAGGGCGGCACTGAAAATTTCGGGAATCAAGGAAGTGACACAACATTACTATTTAAAAATGTATTTATTGCTTTTCGAAGTATTCTTCGCGAAATTTGACACATTTTTCCATACGATGGAACCAATCATTGAAGCAACCATTCAATTCGGAAGTTAGGGTCTCCAAAATGGCCGTTTTGTAGGCGTCCACAGCTTCTTCAGGTGATGAAAATCTCTGACCAAGCAATTTATTCTTTTTTTAGGGAAAGTATAGAAATCATTAGGGCTTAGGTCGGAACTGTACGGCGGATGGTCTAATAATTCTATGATTTCTTGCTCTAAAAACTCTTTTATTCTGTGCGCGGTGTGAGAACTCGCATTGTCGTGATGGAGGATGATGCGGCGGTTGCAGTTCTCTTTACTTAGTTCAGAAACGACCTGTGGCAAACAAATCTTAGCATACCATTCTGCATTAACCGTTCCTTGTCCCTCAAGAGGAATAGTCGCAACATGGCCGGTTTTGGAGACAAACGTGGCCACCATTTTTTTTGCAACAATCCGTGAACGAACAATTTTTGTTGGCTTTAACTCATTTTCGAACACCCAAACTCGAGACTGATTTTTTGTTTCGGGTTCGTACGCGTATATCCAGGATTCGTCACCTGATACGATGTTGTATACAGCATTTGAGGATCCTGCGTGGAATCTTTCGAGAGTTCTGACGCACCAAGTAACGCGAGCCGCTTTTTGCTCTTCACAGAGCAAATGCGGTATCCATCGGGAAAACAAATTTTTTACACCTAATTGTTCATGCAAGATTATTTGTATTTGACTCATGCCAATGTCTAAAGTTGCCTGAATTTCGCGGTATGTCACATGTCGATCTTCCTCAATCAGCTTACGCACAGCATCAACGTTTTCTTGGGTGACTGTAGTTTTTGGACGACCTTGACGGGGATCATCACTGAGCTTGACACGTCCACGTTGAAATTCAGCAAACCAGCGATAAATTGTGGTTTTGGATGGGGCTTCATCACCAAATGCAGAAATCATCCGGTCAACACACTGTTTTTGTGTTAAACCACTTCGAAAGTCATAATAAATCATCGCTCTAGAATTTTCTCGAGTCAATTCCATTTTCTCAACGACTAAACAAGTTTGACAAGACCTTGTGACAAGACCGAGAATATTTTTTTAAATAAATAAACGGTATTCGATTTTTAAAACCATGGAGCTTTAAATTAAAAAGATTTTAATATGACAGGAACAGTGGAAATATTCATTTCCCGATACTTTTAGTGCAGTCTATGTATTTATGTTTAAACTCATAACTGTGTTTGTTCTCCTATTCCTGTGATTGAGAGACTAAAATAAAATTAATTTATTTAAATGTATCTAAAACATAAACTTTCATTGCTATTTATCGAAAGGAAACATGTATATACAAGAGAAGCAAAAATAATTCAGTAAATTTGAAAAAATCCCTGTTCATTTAACTTTTATTTTATACGAATTTTTCAAAACCTGTAAAAAAAATACGCGCAGCACTGCGTAGCGCGTAGTACACGTAGCGCGTAGTACACGTAGCGCGTAGTACACGTAGCGCGTAGTACACGTAGCGCGTAGTACTCGTAGCGCGTAGACCGTAGCCAGTCGTAGCGCGCTACGGTAGGACGCTCAGCACGCCACGTTCTTGCAGAATGTATACTGAAGTCATTTTAACTATTTTTTGTATATTTATATGCATATTGTTAATTACAATAAATACATGAAATCATTTTATTTTGAACAATATTTTCTCTTTGTATCCTATTAGTGAAATACGTAATAGTGACCTACGTAACGCTAATCTTTATTGACTTAACGCTACGAATTCATCTTATTGCCGTTTGCTTTTGTATTTAGTAATAGCACTTTAGGCTTGTTCGGTAACTCTCTCTCCAAACATATTGATGTAATGACTCTGATGTCTGTTACCTTAATAAAATAATAATAAAACAACAGTAACAATAAACAATAAAATATGGCAGCCTCGATATAAACTCCTACGCATATCAACATCCGAGACACGCGCGACGCCCGGCGGCGCCACTATGTCTCGCGGCGCGCCACACATTATTACTGCCAGCTCCCGCACACACACACGCGCGCGCGAGAGTGTAATGTCAAAGGGTGAGCGCCTCACAAAGCGTAAGTGCAACCACTAAAAGCCAATCCTAAGTTTTATTGATACACATTGTATTGCGACAAAGTCTCGGCGGCCCGCCCCACCCCACGCGCCGCACAAAGACAATATCGCGACGTCAAAGGAGCGCCGCCCGCCCGCCCGCCGCCGCCGTCCGCCCCGGCCTAGAGGAAATGAAAAATTAAATTGTCAACACATTTAATATCTGCGAAAACGTGTACGGCGTCGCCTTTGAACGCGTCGCCTTTGCGAGCCGCCGCCGCCGCCGTCGGGTTCGGGTATTAAAATCTCAGACGGCGGAATAGAAATTCTGTTTAAGTTTAATTAGACGTCGCCGGAGTTCGAAGTTGCATTAGATCAGCGGCGCTAATGAGGCCCGCGGTGAGCACACGTCGCGGGCGGGGCGGCGGCCGGCGGGGGAAGGGGCGCGGAAGGGGCGCCCGCGTTTGATCGGCGCCGTCGCTTTGACAATTATTAAAATTCGCCTCGTACCTCTCGGGTCTCATCTTTTCCCGTCGCGATCGCGGGCGGATCGCGGGCCCGTCTCGTTAGGGCTCTGTACCGCGGGCTTTTGAGTCGAGGGCGGACGGTCAGTTTCATTGTTCCCGCTCGGACTTGAATTTGCACGCTTCGAACTCCGCGTTTGAGATTAAAGGTCGCGCTCGTGGGGCATATTTGTTACCAACCCATCGCAACTATTGAACACGACGATACAATCTCTGACGAAACATTGTTACAGCCATCCGAGCTCTTGAAATCTATGTGTTTCAACGATGTCACTGGATGAAGTGCCAGCTATACATGTAACGGTATACTTGACAGAGATAACCCGATGCGTGTATGCACAACTGTACAGGTTTCCATACAGTATCAGCTCAGACTCACCTGACAGGTATAACAGTGCAGACAAAGTCAGGTAAACCCATACATGTATGGCTAGCTTTAGGGTTGAAATCTTATAGCCACATGCCGTTCTTGTCACTCTGTAAAGCAGAGACAGAGACAGTCTGTGATTTCATAACATGAGTCTCGTTTGAGAATTCAGCCGTTTGTTCTTCTGCAAAAATCCGCAACAACGATTCTTCAAGTTGTCGAGGCGTCAGGTGTTCCATTAGCGCAACAAATCTGTCTGGATGTGTGTCAGGGTGTCGCGCTGGGTGCGGCGCGTGGCGGGGCGCGGGGCGAGCGCGATCAACACTCGACACCCCTTTATTACTTTTGTGCCCTTTGTGAGGCGTCATCGGCAACAACACGGCGGAATTAAAACTTTACGCCGCGCCGACTTGTGACGCGCGACAGTTGGCGCCCAACGCGGGACCTGCGTCGTTTGTAATCAATGACTCGTGGTGAATACTAACAGGCCAATGCTTATGCATTTTATCCTACTACTATTATAAATGTGAAAGTTTGTGAGGATGGATGGATGTATCGGACGGATGTTACTCCTTCACGTAAAAACTACTGAACGGATTGTACTATTTGATATGGTAGTTGTTTAGGCTCTGGATTAAAACATAGGCTTCATTTTATTCCGAAAAAGTACAGTGTTCCCGTGGGACCCCCGGAGCCGCGGGCAGAAGCTAGTCTATACTAATATTATAAAGAGGAAAAATTTGTTTGTCTGTTTTGTATTGCATTGAATTTGAAAGGCACTAAAAATACTGGGCCGATTTTAATGAAATTAGGTACAGATAAAGAGTAGATCACGAGGAAGGACATAGGCAACATCTAGTTGTTAATATTACCAATATAGGTAATATTGGTAATATTACCTATATTGGTTTTTTAGTGCAATATGTTTGTTTTGTTGAGAAATCATTATTACAAGTTTTTTATCTCTAAAAACGAAAATTATCCAGATTTATATAGTTACAATATCATATTTATAGCCTAAGGTTACAAGAAAATATTCTTTACTTTCAACAGCTTCAAATTTCAAAAAACACATACACATCGCACAGATAAAATCCCCGATGTGTGCGCGATCCGACAATAATTACCGAACAAATACCCCGTGCGAGCGGCGAGCGGCGAGCGGCGGCTGCACAAAGGCCTTCTAGCCGAGTTGTCACAGGACATGTAATAAGACAGAGCGATTTAAATACAGGGCGATTTGTGCAAATAAATAAAAGGGTACTCTTATATAAAATTGCCTTCGAATAGACCTGAAGCTCAATTCTCGTATTGAAAAAGTAGACTTGCATTTTACTTTGATTGTATTACAAGTGAAGCTACTTGTTATCGTAAACTGACTGTGACGTTTGGACCTATCAGGAGGCGGTAAACGCTGCTTTAACGTTTACGAGTATACCGGTTTGGCAGTATGAGCGTATCGGTGCTTGATTGTAATTGTAGTATTGTAGGTTTTATTTAGCAGAATGGACCCTATAGCTAAGTTGGTAAAGTACTTAGTTTCTGGGCGGTAGCGGGTTCGAAACTCAACCGAGCTGGATTTCATACATGCAGTCAGTCATGAAGTCATATATATAGTTATAATTCTATATTATTGCCAACTTTTACCAATGTCTTTGTTATTCCATGAATATTTAGCACGAACCTAGATTCCAAATGAAGGCAGTGCGATTTGTGCATAATGGAAATTAAAAAAATTAGGCAGCTGCGTCATTACATGGTATGAAATAATATTTTTTATATTTAAGTCTTTCATCACATGACAGATATAAAACACGTAAATGTGAATTTTCAATCTACCCACCCACGCCGCAGTGTCATTATGGAAGCTCCAGTCTCTGCACTTTACAAACACTGTGAAAGGCATGATAATATTATCAGCTCAACAGCTCAAATATACTTTGAGTGATTATTATCTTGTGACGTAATTACTTATTAGGTATCTTGTGAAACCTGCGTTGAAGCCTGGAGGTGCATACAAATTGTAGGCAATGTCTTATAGAGGTTTTTGCTTCTAAAACTGTAGAATTAACATATTAGGTCCTTATATATGAAATTGGCTTTTTCGTACTGGTCACTTAGATCTCAAATATATATCTTCTTTGGTTAGAAATTCCAATTTCAAATTTATACCGCTATTTACTCATGCATTTGTGTTTCGAAAACAGTAAGTCATTTGTTTTTTTTTCTCTTTTGGTTTTTTCTTTGCGTCACTCTGTTTACAAAATAGAAAACTTGAAATATCGTATTATTCCGATATCGTATATCGATACCGTATCGAGTACGAGTTCCACCGTGGCACCAGTGCTGCAGAAACGGCTCGAAGGATCAATGATGTGTATGGCGGCGGTGTAGCAAAAGAAAAAACAGTGCGTTTTTGGTTCCAACGTTTTCGTTCTGTAAATTTCGACCTGCAGAACAAGCCCCGTGGACGGCCGGAGACCAAAGCTAATAATGAAGAATTGAAGGATATGGTGGAAGCGGATCCATCGCAAACCACGTCCGAGTTAGCTGCAGGCTGCGGTGTTAGTGATAAAACTGTTTTAATCCACTTGAAGCAAATTGGGAAGGTGAAAAAGCTTGAAAGATGGGGACCTCATGAATTGAGTGCAGCAAACCGACAAACGCGCGTCAACTGCTGCGTTACATTACTCAACCGGCACAATATTCAAGGGATTTTAAATGGAATCAATACCTGTGATGAAAAGTGGATCCTGTACGATAATCGGAAACGCTCATCGCAATGGCTGAACCCTGGCGAACCAGTCAAAGCCTGCCCCAAGCGAAAATTGACTCGAAAAAAGTTACTTGTGAGCGTTTGGTGGACTAGTGCCGATGTCGTTCACTACAGCTTTCTTAAATCTGGCCAGACGATTACGGCAGATGTCCATTACCAGCAACTGCAAATCATGATGGAAAAGCTAGCTGCTAAACAACCGACGTTGGTCATTCGCTCTAGGCCACTGCTGCTTCAGGACAACGCTAGAGCACACACTGCACAACAGACGGCTACCAAATTAGAGGAGCTTCAATTGGAATGTCTAAGACATCCACCGACTCCCCGGACCTTGCTCCAACAGATTACCATTTTTTTCGAAACTTGGATAACATCTTGCAAGGGAAAAAATTCAACTCCGATGGGGCAGACCAAAGCACCTTCAAAGATTTTATTAATTTCTGTCCGAATGTTTTTTTTAGTAAAGGAATCAACGAACCTATGAGAAGTCAAAAGTGCATAGATAGCAATGGTATATACTTTAATTAAATAAATATATTATGTTTAAAAAAATCGACTTTATGTTCCTCCTTGTACATTATATATAGGGGTATTATTATATTGTTGCACTACGAAAGAAAAAACATATATTACTTAAAAATCCAGTTACCCAGGGATAAAGCCTAGCTAGACCAATTCTTCTCCTCCAAAATTAGCTGCATACTAAATTTCATGTTAATACTTGCAGCCGTTGCCGAGATTTATTATTACGATTATATATATACAAGATTGTCTCGTTTAAAGTATAAGATAAAATCTATATGAACCTATGAGATGGCAAAAGTGCATAGATAGCAATGGTATATACTTTGATTAAATAAATATATTATGTTTAAAAAAAAATAAACTTTATGTTCCTCCTATACAAAACCCCAATTTCATATGTAATGACCTAATATCTAATTATAACATTTAATATAATATCTATCGACGCTACTCACCACGTCACGCGCTAACCACTGTCTAAGTTACAGAGGAAGTCAAAATATCCAAAAAGTTAGGTATAGTAAAATTGACGAATTCATATAATATTATTAACAACTAGCTGACCCGGCGAACTTCGTGCCGCTATACTTTTTCAATCTATCTATCCATACTAGGGGTTACAAAATCCGTGATTGTTTTCAAATGCGGATTTTCTGATTTCTCTTGCAAAAATCGAAGTTTTATATTATATAATATTATAATTTTTTTCGCATATTTCGATGTTTTAGCAAAACCTATATACTCAGTAAAAAAATCAGTTACTTTTTTATGAATTAACTTTATTTATTTATTTATTTATTTGTACGCTGCGGGGTGGGCGGGCTTTTCTCCTGAGGCTCGATTCGTATGTACTGTATACAGTATGTAGTGTATCCCATTGTTTTATATTATTTTTAACCTTACCTTATTATGTATCGGCTTTCTAATTCGTCAATCAATAAATAAAATAGAATATATTTTATGAAGGTAAAATATTTTATTTATAAAAAAAGTACTTTGCTATTACCTGTATCCATTCGACAAAAAAAAAAACTCTCCAACCATTTATTCAGATATAATAGAGGTTTAGGTATAAGATTCAGGTGCTAAGACTTAGGTATACATTATTTAGTAGATAATTAGATGTAAGTAAACCACTACATTTATTTTTAAGTTGTCATATCATGTCATTTGGCATTCTACGATTGTAGAAACTTAAAAATGCAATAGTATGTTTTGACTTTCGTAAGTAACAATTAATAAAAAAAATACAGAGTTAAATTGGGTTTAGATTTACTTCTTATATAGTTCAGAAATTGAAACCATATTCAGTGTTTTTATCGAGTGGGTCACACACTACTACAGAAAAAATATACTATATACTAATGACTACGTTCTACCAAATAACCTGTAAACAAATAAAATGGAAAAATGTGCCAATAATTTCAGTAGTTCACCAAGTAATGTCGAATTATTCAAATATTGTACGTCTAGAGTACCTAATTATATTTAAAATATGTAATTTTTCATAACGGTAAGCAAGATTCGAAAAATTCTAAAAATACTGAACAACTGCACTTCACTCTGTCAGAGTTTTGTCAATATATTGAAGACGTCTCTGTCTTCTGTCTCATTCGCACACTCACTCTTCGGAGATTTTTTTTGCTATCATTATTTTTACATAAACCTTTTGCCAATAACGAACACATGAAATAAAGATTTATCCAATTTGGTGCAGTCGTTTCGAAGTTGCATAACTTCGTCGCGTCCAAACATTTCGTTAACTCATTTTTATTTATATAGAATCCACGAAAGAGGCTCGAATTCAGTACGTCATTTCATCAGTCAAGCGTCCAACATATTTTTTGTAATTCGATGATGACACTGACACTGCAGACTTTCTCATATTTCTGAAGGTACATGCCACATACAAAATGCAGATCTTAATACACCGCGAGACAAACAATGAGATTCCCCACTATAAGTATGTCTGCCACATTTTATTATTATCCACGTCGTGCTCCGTAGGCAATAAACTCCTCATAAGATATTTGATTGTCCCGGGGCTGTTGGGGGGGTGAGAGGGGAGTGGTGGCGGCGGTGGGGGGGGGGGGAGAGAGATGAAATAGTCATTTGGGCTGCGGCTGCACTCCGCGATGCTAAGTAAATTCAGCGAAGAAATCGCGCCGATACGAGATACGGTGCAGGGGTACAGTGTAGCACGGCACTCGCGGTTCGGGAATCCGGCATATGTGAAAATGCGGCGTGACGAGGTAACGCGTCACCGTTATGCAAAATAATGATGTTTCACATCAACAGGCCATTACGCTTACGGCTTATTAGATTAGTCATTTAAAGACTTATAAGAAATGTGTGGTTTTTACCCGACTAAGGCGAAGCCGAATGTATGTATGTATGTTAGTTCCACCGTAGCGCCTTTAAACTACTAATCCAATTTGAATAAATTAGGTGTCAATGGATTCGTAATAATAGCCTGGGTAACATAGGCTATATAACTTAAGTAACTACGTAGTCGGTTTATTGTTTTAAAAAAATAGTTATTGTGTAACTGTTAGATTACGTACGGCCAACTGATGCGATCTCGAAATTGCACACAGACGATACGAATTTGCATCCGTTCAGGCCGAACTGAAGGAAAACCGGACCGTGTATGGGGCCCTTTATAGTTTTAAAATCCAATCTCATAGACCTCGGGACCGAGACATGTAGGTACTGAGTACGGATTGCGAGTTTTGTCACTACTCGCCGCACCAAGATAACTACAATTTGTATGCCATCGAAACAACGCCCCTAATGGCAAACAATGGTAACTAATTCGATGCCATACAAATTGTAGTTATCTTGGTGCGGCGCATAGTGATAAAATCTCGCACACAGCACACTGAAGATAGAGACTTCTATTTAACAGTAGAAAATTCAGGTGCGACCGCCTGCGAGCCGCCCCGAGTACATTTTTCCATTCGGCAGGCAGATTGAATACTCGATGCGATAAACTCAGACGCGGGCGCGCCTATCGCCAATCTACATAATGCACGAGGCGATCGTATTGTTGCCAGCATTACGCAAACAAAATCAATTCCAGAACCCACCAACAATAAATTGACAATTTCAAAATATTTACGCGCTTGTTGCAGGTATACAATCGAAATCGGGTTCTTAATTTACGCTAACTTCCATTGTATACAACAGAAATCAGGCTTAGGATATTAAGGGCCCTAGTCGTGTGACTTTTATTTAACTTATATAAATCTAAAGCAATTAGGACACGATTGGAAAGACAAGGCATGAAACAAGTGGTTAAGAAAATGGATCATTTTAATATATGAAACAGTTTTCAGAAGTGGGATGGTTTGGACATTTATCATTCATAAATGCGGGAATAGTCGGTTTAGTTTGCCACTTACGAAGCATGAGATTAAAACTAAAGCACTCCGATTGTCCCTTAAGAAAAAGGGTGACGATTTGACAACCCATCCATAAAACCTAACCTACTTATTACTATATTCTGACGTTGGGTCTTATACCCAACACTAGTTAGAATATAGGTTAAGTTTTAACTGTAATCTAAGAGCGTATAGGTCATAGCACGAAACAATAGAGATATGATCAAAGTTGGATCGTCCCAAACTCATCCAACTTCGACGCGGCCCTCCGGTAAGTACGAACTTAGATCCTAGCTATTTACATATTTACGTCGGTTATTACCGAGTAAGTCAAGATTATACTTCTAAAAAGGATTCATCAAGCTTTAAAAGCTTACCTATAATTATATTAAGGTGAATTATCTAGATTTTTACTTAAAAAGTTATGCCTACTATTTAGGCTACATGCAATATGGTATTTTTCTGTATTTTTTTCATTATATAAATGAAGTGCTCTGAAAATAAGACAGTTTACAAAAGGAATAATATACTAAAAATCAAAATTGTCAAAGATATTGCTGATTGTTTGAAGCAGTTATGTGAGTCGCATGAAAACGCCCCATATAAAAGTCGTACCAGTAGGTGACGTCACACGCTAGTAAGTTGCTACGAAATGTATGACCATATGCACAAAATTTCTGATATATCTCGTAATTTTCGCGTTTATGTTCATACATACCATAGTAAATCTTTGTGTATTTGATGTAAGTAAACTAATTATGTAGGTTGTATACACTAATGTTTAAAAAAATATTTTAACTTTTTTGTGACTTCCAAATGCATATATAATTACAAAACTACACATAAAATCCCAATTCTTTTTACTTTTTTATCTTATCCATATTACAATCAAGTTGTAATGCCAATTTATTTCTTAATTTATTTAAAAATCTAATTTTTTATATTTTGTCAAATACCCAATTATGGTTCAATGTAGCTTGTTATCTTTAAGATTTATTTCTCGTCTCTATGTATTTTGTGTAACTAAATTTTTTAAAAGAAAATCCCCTGATGGTCACTCTTGTTCCGTAATATACCTATACCCTTACCTATATACCCTTTATATACTATTGACATTATAGACACTCGTTTTAGAAACGGCTCGTTTTAGACTCTGTCGCCTTTAAATGTAAAAAAGTGTGTGTGTCAGCTCCGACGCACGACTGGAGTTTACTCTAAAAAGTAAAATTTGGTGAGCAATGCAAAGCGATCGACGCATCTTCGGCTAACATCGTGTGACACGGTACCGTGTGACCGTGTGACATCGTGCATTCGATTTTACTCTCATAGATTTTCATACCTCGGGCTTATATATGAAAATTAATTATATAAGTATATAAATAAATAAATTTTACCACAATATGCTGAGATCATAGGGTTTTAATCAACACGCGTGTGCTCGCGTGTCGTGTGGCGTGGGGTCGCGTCAGACGCCCTTCCATTACCCCCTCGTGATAGGCACGTCAAAGGCTCACTTAACCTTAGCGAAACTCAATAACTTTAAATAATAAATGCTCTTTGAGACGGCCCGAACAACTCCAATAGGGCTGTCATTAATATAATTTTTAATTAAATTAATTTTAATTAAGTTTTCGTTTCTTTATATGAAGCAGAAAATAATTTAATTAAGCTTAGATACTTTAATTAATGAAGAACATTCATTTAACACATATAATAAGGTGTGTAGCATTCTTTTTTCATGAAAACAGGGCAGTAGGTAACTATGCAAAAATACTCCTTCATAATGTGAATATGGACGTTGGCTTTGTAGCGGACGTTGACGAAATTAAAATTTTCGAAATACGCACACTTTCTACTATTTTTATAACAATAGCCAAATTGGTCATGCTAATATATACCTACATACACATTAAGTAGTAAAATTATAACACTCCTTTTGGAAGTCGGGAAATAAATCATAGATGATAGAACTCAGAACAGAACCACACAAATAATTTCATCAGAAGTAAAAAAACAAAAATGTTTACATAATGCCTACCGAAGTGGGCCCGGGACTGCTCTATAAAATAATTGTCAAGGTGATGACAACCCTATAGTGAAATCATTGATATCCGAGAGCAGACGGCATCTCTGTATTACAAAGAAATGATTGTAAAGACAAAAGGTTTATCGGGTCTATATTAATTTCGCCTTATATACTGATACAAGGATACTCCTTTATTAGTCGACGAAGTGCGCATCGGTCATGCTTTTAAAGATTTTAAAAGTTAAGAAGTCCATCCTCCATCCTCCATCCTTATATACACTTAAATTAGGAGTGCATTTTTCAGTTAACTAAACCAATACATAGATGCAAAGCTATTTATGGCGCAGTTTCTCAAGTCATACCCGTTATTAATAATAAAAATATTTACACCACGGATACGCTCATCCGTGTTTCGCATCCTCACTTTGGCATAGTAAAATACATCGCATCTTAGATGTAGTTTTTCCAACCCGGGTTTAGATTACTAAATGGATATTATTTGTATATCGATATGAATACTCGAAATGGCTTGCTATAATATATTGGCTGCATATTTCATGATATCTATTATATCTGTTGCACCTGTTGACCCCCCCCCCCCCCCCATAGTTTACCAACGGCTAATGGAGTCCGGTTCATTTGCATGCGGGCTCGGGCAGGGCGCGAGGGGGAGGAGCATAATTAGTTTAATATCCGAGCGGGTCGCGGGTCGGGATCAAATTAACCGAAATTGCATTGTCAACGGGAAAACAGCTATAAACTTGCATTTATCTCGTTACAACTTTGCCTCGCGAGTTGGGCCAACTATAACGACCTGCCCGAACTCACTCGGATGCTATTCGTTCACGTGTTTACATATAAATAACTGATAGGAATTTTAAATCAAGAGGCTCCCACAGGATGTCACCACGGTCTCTGCTTAGCAACATGACGTGGATAGCTTGTGAGAATTTGCACAAAGCGAACCACCAGCAGATAAATTGCCAAACTTCGCTGAATGACGTTATGCGTGACCGTGGTAATGAATTGGTTCAGCTGGAGGGCCCATCCAGTGACTTGGATGGCCTTCCAGCTGAACCAAGTCATTAAATAGTAAGTAGTCTGGTAAGTGTTGCAACCAGTTGCACCGTCACCAATAAAATAGATATTGTTTAGTGGTGATATGATACCACATAGTATCAGCTACATTGCGAAATAATATGCATATATTTTTTTATAAAGGTACCTATATATATACTAGCTGACCCAGCACACTTTGTTATGTCTCAACTATGAACTGGAAAAATATAAATAACTACACAAACACCTACATCTACAACCTAAACCTACATTCTACAAAATAAGCCTACTACCTACACCTCACCTACATCTAGGTGTAGATGTAGGTGAGAAGATTATCGATGTACACGTGTACACCTATATCTACTAATCTACCTACCTAAATATCCACATCAGTTTAGCCGTTCTCGAGTTTCAGCGAAACAAAAGAAACTGCAATTCCTTTTATTTTTAAGAAGAAGATTTTTTGTTTTCGTAGCGATGCTGATGACGAGGATGTCGAGTAAAAACTTACAAAAACACAATATCTTGCCGGTGCATAATTTGTAATACCTGTATCTGATACACTTCAAAGGAGTTTAATCACATCGCAAAGGAGAGTTTCAATCAGGTGCGCTCAAGAGGGCGTGAGACATAAGAAATCTGTGACAATAAATATGGCGCCGCAAACGGGGGGCGCAGGGGCAGGGCGCCAGGGCGTCAGGGCCGCGCGGGCGCCTCATCTGATCCGCCGGCAAACAAAGCTCGGGCGTCAAAGGCTGGCGTATAAAAAGGAATCCAGTGATAGAGGTAGTCAACAATGGGCTCGATAACGGGACGCAAGCGAGAGGGGTTAGCGATTTTATGTTGCGATTTTATACGGTAAAAAGCCTTCTTTACGACATTCTCTATAGCGACGAACCGGGTATAACGGTTTTAACAACTATCGACTATATCGACCATTGTCGTTATAGTATATTTTCACTGTAATATTTTACGGACTTAAAGCCACCACTTATTATTTTGTGTTGCCACGCGCACGTTAGCCAGCAGCAGTAATAATTATTAGTTTTAGACATCTCATGATTCATAGCTTAATAATTAGAGCTGCCTTGACTGATACCGGTTTTCATGTCTTCATTAATAGTAATCGTTCAGCGTTAGGGAATTTTTGTTTGTTCTTTTTAATGGCACGATGCCCTTAAATTTCAATCATTAAAAAGCACAACCAAAAATTTCCAAACGCAGAAAGATTACTATTAACGAAGACAGAATGACCAATCAATCCGATTAGACAAAATAATCGCAATACTAAAGACAAACGCTCTGATGCAGGGCTTACGCCACCGCGTTAGCCTTACAACACATCCAGATATTCTTCCGCTAACGCTCCTACCTCGCACCTTAATAAATTCGCGTGGAGGTGCGCTTCCGGAGTCGCTTTGTGGCGCATTGATACCCGCCGCCGATAAATATTGTGGCGAGCTTTGACTCCGCCGCCCCGCGTCCGCGCTCTCGCCCGCTTCACCGCGTAATCTAAATTCTTCATATTACGCCTAGTCCTTTATGCTGTTATCCTAGGTGATATTAAACAGGTTACAGGCCCTTTGCTTTTTGTTAGGTCAAAGCCTCAAACGCTTAAGTTTTTTGGGAAAAGTGTCAAAGTTTTTTTTGGTGAAATAGTGGTCGAAATGTTATGAGGCAAAACTGGAATAATATATTCAGGAACACCTGAAACTAGGACCGTGTGGATAGAAATATATCAGAATCAGGCTTACTGGACGTCTGACTTATACATGCTGACTCAGGTTTTAGGGCTACAGACAGAGGTAGACCCCTGTGTTTAGCGAAAACCAGTGCGACTTGTGAGCGTAATATTGTGTATCACGTTAGGTACTCGGTACAGGTCGTGATATTAGAGCTGGCGCCTTCACAATACTCACACATATGCAATTTCATATTCTGTGTGTTAAAAAATAAATTATTATTATTAAAAATCAAACTCCTTTGGATTTTGTAAAGTTGGTGGGTTTTTCGTTTGTCGGGAACTAATTCTTATAGAAGTTATTTTATAAAATTATTGTAAATGTAAAGGTAAATTATAGAAATTATCACCTAAGGATCAGATACTATTTCATGGCAGGAGCAGCGCTTGCAGTTCGGTGCAGTTCGCTATTCGAACTTTTGCAATGAAACGTGTTTCTTTTTGTGTAGTAAATAAAGTTCAATTTTGAACTTTATTTACTACACAAAAACTTAAAAACTACGCGCCGCGTAGCGCCTCGGCGTGAAATGAAATGTCATTGACGGGCAAATAAAAAAAAATACCATGCTGTATTTAAAAGTCATACAACTTTTGATAATAAAATAGAAACGCCATGCTAGAAACAAATGCATTAAGAAAAGGCTAATACTGTATTCTTCGCGGCTCAGTCCGCAATCGATTATTATACTGTATTTTTAACCGACTTCCAAAAAAAGGAGGCGGTTATACGTTCAGCTGTTTTTTTTGTATGTTCATATGTATATAAACTTATATATATATATATATATATATATATATATATATATATATATAGACTTATAAATTATCCATTATCACCTGTTATGAAATTAGTTTGTTACCGTACCGATAATGATAAGTAGGTACGATTATAATTATTTGCCTTTGTGCATTATTATTTAGTGTTAGCAAGTGTTATTCTTTAGTCGCTTCAACACGGCATCTGTAACTTATAGTCTTACTGTCAGAGAAAAAGAAAATACGATTTATATTTATATTATGAGATCTGTGGTTAAACAGTAGCCTTCATCAAATCAAATCAATCAAAAGCTTGATCCTCAGATTAATAACCAAAGCAAAGATACCCGGCTATTATCAAGAGAAGAAATATATATCATTCCTTATCCAACATGCTAATTATTATCAGTGCAATAAAGTCGTAATTGCAACGTCGTCTTTAAAGGTTACCAAAAGATCACCAAGTGCGGATAACCTTCGAAACCTTCACAGACAGTCACACAACGAAACATATCACTTTGTGTTGCACGCGCCAGCTTTCAAATATCGGGCTAATATAATATATAGAGCATACACCGTAATAACATATCAGATACATTTTTTTTTTCAAAACTACCGTCACAAAGCATTAGCCAAATGTCACTATTACACTATACAAAGGACACACATTTCGGGTGATGACGTGACACCGCCGGCGGCGCGTCAAAGGCTTGATAACGATAGTCGGCTGTGCCGGCGGCCGCGACTTCCGATGTTTGACTTGGGAAACTACATATGCGTAGAGGTAGCATCATATTAATAACGTGACCCCGTGAACTTAAAATGAATTTGGCTGTACTGATGCTAACAGTAATCATTAAATGAGGACAGACTAGAGTTAAACGGGGAACACACCATTGTTAACGACAACGGTCAAACTTGCAATGCATTTCAGTCCATGTGGAGGAAGGTGTGCAGAAAGCTTATATATATTTTACATAAAATTAATAAAGATAACAACAACACACACACTGCCTCAGGTGATTAACACACACTACCGCGCGTTTGATGGATACAATTTTGTTACACGTTGAGGTTTGTCAATTTGTCATAACATTTACATGTTTTTTTTTATTTATTTAAAGTTATATAATAAAGTTTTAACTTAAAAATTATATGAATTATGATGGGCGAATTTCGACCACAGGGTTCTAGCAATTTTAGCTCTAAACGTTACGATCATGTGAGTGGGTTTCTAGTTTCTACTAGCAAACTCTTCTAACCTCCTACGTGCAACAATTCCGATCAAATCTACTCGTTTCCTCGGTCTGTGACCACCAAGACGGTTCACACTTGAACTCTCGCAGGTGAACGATAACTACCTCTTGTGTTCACACCTCACTGACACGCATCTAAGGTTCCGCCTAAACATATAACACGATTTTATATTGAATACAACACTTATTTTTTATTATTTCATAAAAGAGTAATTTTTTTTTTATAAAAAGTCGATAATCAAAGGTATTCTTGTCAATGAATATGAATGTTCTTATCAAAATTAATCAGTTCAAAATCTATGAATGTGTTACGATAGATAAACGTAAAGAAGACGTAGTAGCAACTTAACGTATAACAAATAAAATTAGCCTCAGTTTAGTGATAGAAAACAACTCGCTTACAAGCGACAGCCCTAGGGCGGCTACAAGTCTTTGATCTCATATCAAAGTGTAGTTTTAACACTTTTAATTAAAGCAGAATATGATTTAACACCTTCCTTGCAAAATAAAAAAAACTAAAATATACAATTATTATACATGGTCACTTGATGCAACAAGAACGAGTCGGCAATTCTTTGAACTCATCATAACGGTTTTAGTTTTAAGACGTATAAGAATCACTTTTCCTATTCATATACAAAACTAAAACACTACAGATAATCAACGTGTTTACACGGATGTTTACAAAAACAGAACACGTATGACGTATGTATAATAATAAAAGTTAATTTATAAATAAACACGCGACAAGCGACAACCCTACCGCGGGCGCCGTCAAGTCTTTGATCTCCGCGCGCTCTCACGCCCCGCCCGCGACTCGACGCGATTGATTTCCCTACATTTGTCCATTAGCGCCGGGTAAAAATAAATCTCCCCCACACGATTAACCGACTACTAAATTGCCATAAAATTAAATGAAACGGATACTACATTGTTTTATGATACAGCATGGTTTAATTTAATGTTTTTGAACATGAAAATTTTATTTAATGAACATGGATAAGTCACTTATAAAGAAGTGTTTACTTTTACTGTTTACTGTGCAATTTACTTTTTATTGTAACACAGTAAAATTTATTGTAAAAATTGTTTAATTAGTTTTTGGTGTGCAATAAAGTGTTCTAATAATGTACGCCTTAACAAGGAAATTTGTCGTTTTCATTTTATTGAAAATTGGCGCTGCCAGACGCCTGTGCTTTTGACTTTACAATAACGACAAAGTTCCTGCTCGACCAGACTAAACATTTTCCTCTGCACTAGGACGCCTCAAAATATTTAAATTTTAAACACAAAGAAAGTGACCGCAACGACTGCAGTTTGAGCTACCTATTTACACGCGTGTGTGTGTGTGTGTGCGCACGATTCAACGGCGCTGTTTAGCGATTTTCATGTTATGACTGCACGCTTAGCATGAACACCATATAAATGCACTTTGTCTACACAAGAATAGACATACTAACAGATACTATGGACAAAATGACAGATTTCCTTTGTCAATCTGTCATTTTGTCTATTCTTCCGTAAAAAGAATCCTACGGTGGTTATGCTAATAGTGGCCGAGCAGCAACTTGTTCAATGGTACGGTCGCCGACATATTAGCTTATTGCCATAGTAATAAGATGGAAATGCGGTACACTGGAGCTGTTGGCGACCGGACATATTCTATACTAACACATTTAAAAATAATAATCCTTCTGCATCAATCAAGTATGTACCGTCAGTCTGCCATATTAAAGACATTACAATTATATTGGTTTATGGCTCGGGGTTGCAAAAACCGGTTTTATTTTCAAATTATCCGGATAATCCGGATTTTATTTTTTAGCATATTATATAGGTTTGGTAAAATCAATTACAGATATTTTGGGTATATGATCTACTGCTAATTATAAAGACTTAGGCAAAAAAATATTGTCATACCTACTCGAAATTAAAAAAATCATCTCATGTATTGGTGACTCTCCGCTCAACGCAAAATTCGCCCATATGAAGGCAGATTTTGTAATTCCCTCGTTAATTAACAGAAGTACAATTAACAAATCTAAGCACAATTTAAACTCGATAACTGTTTCAAGATATTTATTTTAACATTTTACTTACAAATCAACAGTAACATCTTACTCGTCAATGCACTTTGAATTTTCCGCGACCATAGGATGAAAACAACATAACCAAAAAAATTTACACTGGTTAATTTTTTTGGTTATGTACACAAACCGTTAGTGCTATTTTTAACACCTACATCTTATCTCTATTATATATAAAAATAATTACTTCTACGTAAAAACAGGAGCGTTGATTAGCATTCGGTTTTTTTACCGACCGCCCTGACCGGTTAGGTTAGTTTAATCGAATTAATTTTATTTATATAAAAAAGTTTTTTGTTATTACCTCTATTCATTCGGCAAAACTGTCTCTAACCAGCCAGTCAGTAATTATCGACTCCAAAACTACTTCCCAAACTTTTTAAAGGATTTATTCAGATATTATAGAGATAAGATATTGTAGGAATTCAGGTATTAGGACTTAGGTATACATTATTTAGAATATAATTTAATATAGTTAAACCACTACATTTCTTTTTAAGTTGTCATATTAATTTTGGCATTCTTTGATTGTAGAAACTTAAAAGTGTAAGTATGTTGCGACTTTCGTAAGTAAGAATTTGATAAATATAAAAAAAATACAGGTTTAAATTGTGTTTAGATTTGCATATTGTATTTTTTTCTACTTCAGCAATTGAAACCATATTAAGTGTTTGGGTCACCTACTACTACAGAAAAACTACAAAATGGTGAATATCTTAGAAACAGTCCAATATCGGCCATACATATAGCAGATCTTATAAACCAAATAACCTGTATAACATGGAAAAATGTGTTAATAAATTCAGCAGTACAACAAATAATGTTGAATTATTCAAATATCGTACGTCTAGAGTACCTAATTATATTTAAAATATGCAACTTTTTATAATAGTGACCAAGATTCGAAAAATTCGAAAAATCCGGATTATTTCGAATTTCTAAGTATCCGGATTGCAATTCCTATCTATGGCTGTGGGGCTATTAAGTGATTAGCGCAGACGGCAGGATAAATCAATGGCTTTTTGGCGCTGTCAAAGGCGGCTGGTAAACCTGAGTTATTGCATCATTTCACTACCCGCAGATAACATGCAAATCCCTTTCAGACGTAGAATAGTTATGGCAAGTGATTATTTTTCTTTACAGAATAGGTGGAACATGGTTTTTGAATGGCACTGGTCATATTTAATAGGCCGTCTACCCCAACTGACATAATTATGTTATTAACGAAAAGTATGGATGTTTATTACACTTTATTATGCTTCGGCATGAATGGGTCAGCCCCAAACAGTCTGAATTTTTCAAGTGGGCGTGGTACACCGAACAGCCAGACTTTAGTTTCCATGAAAATCGGGCCCTAGACTCCTTTGAGTACTTCTCAATACCTCATAGTTTCGGATTTAGCTTCGGTTTGTTTCGTTCGAGTTTACAGGATTTTACATCCGTCTGGTTGAAAGGCACAAAAACATCTAGTAGGTACAGTACATAGGCAACTTTTGCTAAAAACAAAAAAACCAGTACGATTAGTTCCATGCGATGCCTCGGGAAAATACTAGTCAGATATAAACCCAGTCAAGCATGCATTGGCTGTTTTTCCACTTACCGGCCCGGCGCCGGCACCGACAACTGCCCGGCTGCCGGATGTGGGAATATAATATTATACTTGTGGGGTATGTATTGTGGTATTTCGAAAAACCATTTTTAACGGATTTCTGCGTCATAATAACTGCGTGAGAAAATTTAACCAGCTGTTGATATTTCACTATACAAACTTTGGTCCCCCATTTCACGCCTCTAACTGATAATAAAACACTATAAAATACGTACCTACTCAATAATTTCTATTTATCCTCGGAAATCGGGACAGACGGCATGTTTTTTCGCGTATCTACCGATCCGGCAGCCGGCAACGGCACGGTGATGACTCCCGGAGGATACATGTCATATATGAGGATACACCGCCTCGGCGGCGCGGCGCCGGGTCGTTGCCGGGCCGGTCCAGGCCGATGCCGGGCCGGCCCGGGCAGTGGCAAAATAGCCATCTACATCAATATTGTATCTAGAGATTGCACATGTCATACTATGTCAATATAGTTATGTGACCGACAACAGTATGGTCCAGGTCTGAGTTATAGGCCAAGCGACATTCATACGTCGTCAATGTCGCTTAGACCATAATGTGCTTTAGGATTTATGATGACATTGTAGGACAGGGACATTGAAAATATTGTTGGAGCCTAGTTTATAATTCCTAATAATTATTATCACGACTCCATGACACAAAGAATCCTTACGTATTTTTAATTTTTATAAGATTTCGTCATACAAAAAAAAATATTTTTAATTCGCAGCAAAATTCTACTACAGTTAGCTGAGTAATCACTATATAGTATAAAACAAAGTCGCTTTTTCTGTCTGTCCCTATGTATGCTTAGATATTTAAAACTACGTAACGGATTTTGATGGAGGTTTTTAATGGAAGGAGTGATTTAAGAGGAAGGTTTATATATTGTATATTATAACATGCATAATATATATAGTAGACAAACACTTATAACAATTTTAGAGGCTTCTAATACCGTAAATAAACATTTTTTGCGCTTACATTGCAAACGCTGGCTGAACTCTACGAGATAGATCAAAATAATGTACTACAGTATTGTACACCTTAAAAAGGTCTACAAAAAATTCCGCGATGGTATATGTCTATCCTTTAGGGATAACCCACAATAACAATTTTTTATCCTTTACTTTTTACGAGAAATAATGGCTTATTTACAAAGCGATTTTAAGCAATACAGCATTAATCCTTGTCCAATTAAATAGCTTCAATACATTGTGCATTTAATATAGGTTAATATGGGCCTTTACAGCGTGTAATTTAAATGAATATTTACGAAGATATTACAGATTTAAAATGCAGGGATATTGCGGTTGGACCAGCTTGGGGGGCCGGTGGCGCACACAGTATGATCCTTACCAAATTAAATACGTCACTCACTTTAAGCATTTTATACACATTAAAGTACCCTATAATCCATTTTAAACACATTATAGTCGTACAGTTTAAATTAATATCTTATATTAAGAAGACATTGTATAATCCATTTTAAACACATTATAGTCGTACAGTTTAAATTAATATCTTATATTAAGAAGACATTGTAAAATTCATATTCAAGCGCGAAAAATACATTATAGCAGTCTCGCACGTCCGTCGCGTCGAGGTGATAGGGTCCCGTTTTAAATCCTAAATTTTAGTTAGTTATTGGCTAAATAAGATTTTTCTCCAAGAACACTATTCCACGAGGGCGATGCCGCGGGCAAAAGCCAGTAAATAAGAAAGTCACTACCTATTTAGAGTCAGCAGATGAAGTTGCCACTTGCCACGTCTGAATAATATTAAGACAAGAATCTTCCATCATAAACACACAAAAGTGACTTGGCCGTGAGTATATTATAAAACGACTTTGTAGCAGTAGACATAATGGGTTGCCCCGGTGCCCCGGTGCCCCGGTGCCCCGGTGTTGCCTAACGCGCCCAGAGTGCCCCCGTAAGGTGTGTACGTCGATCTGAGCGTGAAATTGTAAAAATAAAGATAACAAATTACGTGGAAATTGCTAATGATGAGCGTAGCGGAGCCGCGGGCGGTGCATTAAGCTGGCGGCAAACATCAAAGGGCCCTTTGACCGAGCCGACACTCCCACTGCCCCCCGCCCGCCGCCGCCCGCCGCCGCCCGCCGCCGCCGCGACTAGTAAAGGTGTTTTGCAGTATTCATATTTCGATTTTAATAAACGACATCACGGTGCGCTTTGACAACTTTACTACTGTTTCCGACGTTAATTGGTTTGTGATCTCTTTCTGACGAATTCGATATTAGAGTAATTTCTACTTTGTCAACACGTTATGCTATTCAGCGAATGAATTGGAAAACTTTTTGTAATCGAATTTAACAGTTAATTATTTTGGACGATGTTTGTCATTCGAATATAAAATTGTGAAAATTACTCAACGTTATTTTTTGCTAAATGATTTATTAAAATTAGCTTAGTCAATATATTTTACTACTGGATAAACCAAAGCATTACCTTCATTCTACTATTAACTAATATTATAAAGATTTGTTTGTTTCCATTGAGTAGGCTCCGAACTCCTTGACCGATTTTGAAGAAATTTAGCACAGATATTGTGTAGACCACGTTGAAGAACATAGGTTACTTTTTATCGCAGTAAAATGTACCTACAGCTCCCGCAAGATATCCATTTACGAGCACGAATTCCCTGGCAACACCGTGCCCGGTGCCCCCGCCAAGACGAGGCAAGCCAAGCGCAATGGCACTGCCTAACCACCTTTTCTCGTAGCACTTCGTAAATTTTTTGAACACTCATAACTTGGGTTTGGATTATACCTGACTACTTTTTTACGCCCGCGTAAACATAGTAACGGGTATCCCACAGGAATACTATACTTTTTCTGGATAAAAAGTAGTATTGATCCAGAGCCTAAACTACTAACGTACCAAACTTCATCGGAATCCGTTCAGTAGTTTTGCCTGAAAGAGTAACAAGCATCCATCCATATATCCATACATCAATTCATCCATCCATCCGAACGATGAACGAAATTTTCGAAATATGTTCTCAGTGGCTGACTTGTTAAACATACACGCCCTTACTAATAAAAATATTTACACAACGGATAACTTAAACAACGTTGCTATCTTTTTTTATCAGGTGACATTTCCAACGGATCAGACAAAGACAGCAACGTTGTTTAAGTTATCCGTTGTGTAAATAGTTTTATTAGTAAGGGGATAATGTTCTGCTTGCATAGCTTTTATACTTTAGATTTTATTGATGGTTTGAACCCTCATAACTTGCAAAAGCAACTTACATAAAGAATTCTTATGTTTACTCGAATATTGTTCATTGTTTTAAAAAACACTTGCGGATTTTGTCGCGGTGCACTTTTCTTTTTCCCGACGTTTGGGATACTTTCCAGCAGCCGTGGTCACGGGAGGACTGAGGTGTCAATTGTCCTATTTGTTGAAGTTGTTCAAACTACACGAAGATTCTTCAATTATTATTTATGTTCCGATCCACGCAAAACACACTAACAGTATCTTGAAGCCGCGGTGATTTTAAATTACAATTTATTTTGTTAATTATTGGATCCCAACTAGATGGCAGCACACAGCCATCTTCTCGATTAAAATTAGGGTACTTTTTAATTTCTATAGCCTCGCGTATCATTCTTGGGCGATAACGGTGTTCCTTTGCCAGTACTTGTGGCTTATCAAAGCTTATGTAATGGCGAGGTTGATCCAGTGAGTGTTCGCAAATTGCCGATTTATTGTTGCGACGGTGTTTAACATCTGCGATGTGTTCTTTTACGCGGGTGTTGATAGATCTTTTAGTTTGCCCTATATAGGAGAGACCGCAGTCACAGTCGAGCTTGTAGACTCCTGCATCTTGAAGTCCCGGGAATGTTACATTTCACTGGTGGTAAAAATTGACTTATCTTTTTGGGTTGAAATATGATTTTATAGAAGCTTTCCTTAGAATATAGCCAACTTTATCAGCTCCTTTCATAAAAGCTAGAACTGAAGGTATTCGCTCGACAGTGGCTGGTTTCACTCGGTCACTGTGATGCAGGCGTGGGACTCGAAGCGTATTGTCACGTAGAACTTGTGTGACATGATGAAGCTCGGTTTCCAAATGCTGCTGATCACAGATTCCTCGTGCTCTTCTAAACAAAAGTTTTGCCAACTGTAGATAGCTGTGAAGGCTGGTGGTAGGATAAGTCCTACCACCAGCCTTCACAGCTATCTATATATATAATATAATAGATATTTAAATGGTAAGCCATTTAAATATCTATTAGTATGTGTAGGTTTGCGATACACAGTGTGACCTAAGGTGCCATTGGGATTCCTTATTACTAATACGTCCAAGATCTCTAGCTAATAACTCTTTAGCTTTCTTTTTCTAGCGGCTCGGCTCTCCGCGGCTTCAAGATACTGTTAGAATGTTTTGCGTGGATCGGAACACAAATAATAATTGAAGAATCTTCGGGTAGTTTGAACAACTTCAATAAATAAGACAATTGACACCTCGGTCCTCCCGTGACCACGACTGCTGGAAAGTAGCCGAAACGACGGAAAAAAGAAAAGTGCACCGCGACACAAACCGTAAGTGTTTAAAACATTTACATAAAGAAGTCAAATCCCACAAAAAAAACATTTTTATGTAAAATTATGCCAAGACGAGACCTAAGGACTCTCACTGTCAAAAACTTGTCTAGAGCCAAGAGTCTGACTCGCCACTTTGTGTTTTTAGTGATACATAATATATGCTGTTAAATTGCTCATTACACACACAGTCAACGTAACTTTCACATTGCAAATAGACTAACCGTTAGTTCGTAGGGCGCCTAACCTCATAAACACTCGCGTCACGTGTGCAGGCGCCCTTACCCAGTGATAGCGATTAATCAATGACCGCCGTATTTGTCGCTTCCGGCCTTTGCTTTGTGCATTTTTATACTCGCACGCATTCGATAGTGTGACTCGGCTTTTACACCTCTATGCTGTTAGCTTTTTAACATATTGGTTGAAAAATTAAATGAATGGATCTAAAATGTTTTGTTACCTTTCTCTTTTATTTTTGTGCGATATCTATATTCTCTTATATATTTTATATGTATGCATGTCCGAGCATTTACTGGAATTTACGTGGGGGAGCCACGCTTCGGCATGAATGGGCCGGCACGACCGGATAAATACCACGGCCTCACAGAAAATAACGTGAAATAACGCTTGCGTTGTTTCGGCGAGTGAGTGAAGTTACCGAAGGCCCAAGGGGGTTGGGTATTTTAAGTACTGGGAATTGGGAACGCAAGTCGCAACACCAGAGCAGAGTAGCAACACCAATGTAACTCCTCTGATGTTGCGAATGTCCATGGGCGGTGGTATCGCTTACCATCAGGCTATCCGTCTGCTCGTTTCCAGGTTAATTTCTTCGTATTTATGAAAGATCATGATATTTTAATCCAGGGTTAACTATAATCCAGATCTGCGCAGAATGGGCCTTACTTTCTAAAAATACAGATAAGAATAGATACGAGGGCTGCACTAAAAGTATCGGGAATGGAATATTTCCACTGTTCCTGTCATATTAAAATCTTTTTAATTTAAAACTCCTTGGTTTTAAAAATCGAATACCGTTTATTTATTTAAAAAAAGATTATCGGTCTTGTCACAAGGTCATGTCAAACTTGTTTAGTCGTTGAGAAAATGGAATTGACTCGAGAAAATTCTAGAGCGATGATTTATTATGACTTTCGAAGTGGTTTAACACAAAAACAGTGTGTTGACCGGATGAATGCATTTGGTGATGAAGCCCCATCCAAAACCACAATTTATCGCTGGTTTGCTGAATTTCAACGTGGACGTGTCAAGCTCAGTGATGATCCCCGTCAAGGTCGTCCAAAAACTGCAGTCACCCAAGAAAACGTTGATGCTGTGCGTAAGCTGATTGAGGAAGATCGACATGTGACATACCGCGAAATTCAGGCAACTTTAGACATTGGCAGAAGTCAAATACAAATAATCTTGCATGAACAATTAGGTGTAAAAAACGTTCGTTTTCCCGATGGATACCGCATTTGCTCTGTGAAGAGCAAAAAGCGGCTCGCGTTACTTGGTGTGTCAGAACTCTCGAAAGATTCCACGCAGGATCCTCAAAAGCTGTATACAACATCGTATCAGGTGACGAATCCTGGATATACGCGTACGAACCGGAAACAAAAAACCAGTCACGAGTTTGGGTGTTCGAAAATGAGTTAAAGCCAACAAAAATTGTTCGTTCACGGAGTGTTGCAAAAAAAATGGTGGCCACGTTTGTCTCCAAAACCGGCCATGTTGCGACTATTCCTCTTGAGGGACAAAGAACGGTCAATGCAGAATGGTATGCTAACATTTGTTTGCCACAGGTGGTTTCTGAACTCCGTAAAGAGAACTGCAACCGCCGCATCACCTCCATCACGACAATGCGAGTTCTCACACCGCGCACAGAACAAAAGAGTTTTTAGAGCAAGAAATCATAGAATTATTAGACCATCCTCGTACAGCCCCGACCTAAGCCCTAATGATTTCTATACTTTCCCTAAAATAAAGAATAAATTGCGTGGTCAGAGATTTTCATCACCTGAAGAAGCTGTGGACGCCTACAAAACGGCCATTTTAGACACCCCAACTTCCGAATGGAATGGTTGCTTCAATGATTGGTCCCATCGTATGGAAAAATGTGTCAAATTTCGCGGAGAATACTTCGAAAAGCAATAAATACATTTTTAAATAGTAATGTTGTGTCACTTCCTTGATTCCCGAAATTTTCAGTGCCGCCCTCGTATATGTATACCTCAAAGAAAAAATCCCTTGTAATTTGTATTAAGAAAATTGGTTATTTTATTGTTTTTTTTAATCTTTCACTACGACTTATAGTTAGCAGATATAATACAGCTCATTAGATACATAAAAAAGGACCAAGTGGGAGTCGGACTTACACAAAAAGGGTTCCGTACAAATCACGTTTGTAGTATGGGGACTTATTGGAGTCTCACTTACATATTTATTTTATTCTGTTTTTAGTTATTGTTG
Source organism: Phengaris arion (assembly GCA_963565745.1). Lineage (NCBI taxonomy): Eukaryota > Metazoa > Arthropoda > Insecta > Lepidoptera > Lycaenidae > Phengaris > Phengaris arion. Next base: position 4,213,546 of record OY751443.1, read on the forward strand.
ACAAAAAAATACACAATCTCTGAAATTTTCAACTGTCTACCTATCACGGTTCATGAAATATATTTGGTCCTTTCCTAAAACCAGGCTGTAGCCTGGTGACAGACAGACGGATAGCTGAGATAAGTAGGATCCCGATTTTTCCCTTTGGTTACGGAACCCTAAAAGCTATAAAAACATTATATGTTTCGAAAATTAGAAAAGAAAAGAAAGCACAAAATTAAATAAATTGACAAAAGAAAAAAAATGCAAATTTTTATAAATTCTTAAAAATTTACTGTAGCATAATTAGGTTTTATAGACGAAAATATCATAAATGATGGGAACTACAACCTCTTATAGGATGTACGTCGATTCCACCTGTACACATGCACGTTGCATATTGCGTACCTAACGATTTATAAATATTGTATAGAATTAAATGTAAAACATAACTTGTATATTAAGAGAAAAGGCAAAATAAAATATTTGATATCAATTACTGAGAAATTGTCAACTAATATTATACATCAATCTCGGAGTATAAAAGATAATTCATTAAACATAGCCTAACCTACTGTTCAATAAATTGCCCTACTAGCGGTTTGCGGAAAAGCGACATCTAGTATAACATATAACATAACTAGTTTTTTTTTGGAAATGTAATATGCTAACAGATAAATTATAGATGTCGATTTCACGTTACGAAAACCAAGAACATAATAATTATTTTTCAAAATATATAAATAGTATAGAGGGATCTATTTCACACCCCAAATAACTTTTTCATAAAACTAGTACTAAACTGCTGAACTATATGAAAAGAAAATAACTTTATACGCCAATTAAAAATAAATCTATCTATTGGGTCACTATATGAAGATTTTACGCCTCAAATTGACAATTTACGACATGATAACCATAGACTATACAAATATGTCAACGATTACCACAGATAAGTACGTATTTTGCACGTGAATTCTCTGATATTCGGAGATTCATAACTTTTTATTCCTAAGTCCTAAAAATATAATAATTATTTTTTATATCATAACTTTTTAAGTACTATAACACTAATATTATGTTCGAAACCTGCCCACATTTGATGGAAAATCGGTCAGGATTCGCCAGTGATCTTTAATTTTTTTTCAAAACTATAGTAATTAGATATTTTAAATAAAATAAAAAATAAGCTTTCCACTAATTTCAGAAACCTGATAAAATTTGCTATATATACCAGTGGCAAAGGGTGGTTTTACTTCAGAGGGAATCCCTAGTCGCTAGACGTGAGTTATGCAAGTTTTTGAAAGGAAAAGCACCATATTGTGTATGATGGTCAAGGTCACAAGCGTGTAGAGTTGTGTCGTGTCCGAGAGAAATTGTAAACACTTAGGTAACTATAAGAATACCTACAATAAGGTATATTTCAAATTACAAAATAGGTTAATAAAATAATAAAACGTTTTTCTGTGTATTAATTAAATATTTATTAAGATTAAGATAATGATAATATTAAAATACTTCCACGGTACCACCGCCTATTAAATAATAATATATAATATTATGATCGTCTATTAATATGATAGCTACAAATTACAATTCCGCTTACCGTAAAGTCAATTTATTCAAACGATTTATCACCAACAATAAACACAACACAAGTACTAAGTAGTCTCACATTCAATATTTACATATAAGCGCATAAACACGTATTAGTTTAAACTTTAAGACGAATTATATTTATCACTTCTCTCTGCTCTAAATAATTTCAAAAGTAATAGTTGAACAATAATTATTATTAACGTAATAACATGATTTTACATCCAAGGACGTGCGACTGAGGTACCGTCGAGGTACTTTCAAAATTCATTCGTCTCATGATGCACGTGATATTATCTAATAACGGCTCCTCATTGGTGAAAGCTACAGAATTGCGGGTTAATGTCACCGAAAAATAGCCCCTAATTACTTCGAACTGTCATCGGACAAATCATATTAATAATATTGTTCTTTAGTTGGCCAGCCGGCTGTTAAAAAGAAGGTTGAATTTCAACTTTATTGTTAACATATAAGGTTCCTATGATCTCCCACCATAACTCCGAATATATCGGCATGTAAAGAGATCTGAGAAACCAATATTCGTGTCAAAGTTACAACGTGCATCGCATAGATGTAGCTGCGATGATAGCACTATCGCTTGTTCGACCCGACTTGTATAGGATATAATTGTTTCCCATATACTAGTTTTGGCTGGAGGTCTTCATGAGGTAATCTGAAAGGGAAGCTAATAAGAATGGAGTTCTTTAGACCCTTCGTCACTTATATATACTATAATCTGTAACTTCAACAGTTTTGAAAACAGTGTATTTTTAAGAGTGTACTTTCATTTGCAGGACAGTAAGCAAGATAAAAATCCATAATACATATTATAATGATATAAATCTTAAGTCTAAATATCTAAAAGAGCAAAATTAAATTCATTAAAACGTCTACAGAAACTCGACATCTCAAAGTGCTTCAAAAACTGTTATTTCTCAACTCACAATCATTATAATTAGATTAAAAAATTAAACAAGTCATTCCTTTGAGACGAGTCAAGTGGCGCAAAGTTCGCTAAGAATATTCAAAATGAGGTTTTTTTTACAAAGTGAGTTTTTTGCAAAGTGAGTGCATTCCGAGTCATTTTCGGGTCGACAATTTCTTCAATGCTGAATGCCTTTGAGTTTTCCTTTTGGACACTGTTAAACCTTTTCACTGAAGCCAAGAACATCTTTAGGAAAACTTACGAGTCTTAAACTTAATTAAGTATATTATCTAAACAGTTTAGGTCTAATTTAGTTTTTTTTTATCTTCAGTCTATTTAAAGGCTCATTCAATAAATTAATTAAAAAGCCAAGTTCTAAAAAGTTAGTTATCAGCAAATAGCAATGTTGGCAACATTACTAAAATTACTAAAATTATTATTATTAGTTGAATCAGCACAGATTGTATAATAATTATATATTATAATAACCAATCATACAATAATCGTATATACTACATACACACTTTTAATAAAAAGGTAAAGCTAGAAAATTCACTTATAAAAATGTTATAATAATGTTGCTATCTACAAATTTCAAAATAATAGAATACACATATTCACATAATTACCCGACTACGACGAAGCCAAAAGGAAGGGTAATGATTTTGGCAGTCTATGTATGTATTGTATGTATGCACGTTTGTTCCCTCGTAGCGCCTAAACTACTTCTCCGATTTTTATGAATGAGGTGTCAATAGATTCGTAATAATGACCCGGGTAATATAGGCTATATACCTAATCGGTTTATAGTTTTTAATTTTTGCTTATTTAGGTGTTGGACAAGTACCTATTCAGTATCGACACTATAGTCAACTTCCAGATACAAAATTGGAATCTTACAAAAATAGAATCTGAAATTTTAAAATTGCAACGCGACGTGTGGAGACTGGAGACTGGAGTGCGGATCGGCGGTGGCGCGACCGGCCGAGTGGCTCGTTAGATGGCTGATGGTCCTAGTGACACCTCTAACGACTCTCACCCTCGACTCGATATCGGATCTTTTCGTGTCACTCCACATGTGCCGACTGTCGGCTTTGAGATGTCTGTGTCAACCACGACTGAAGGGTTACATTCTTCAAGAGTATCGCTTAATTGCAGGGGCATTATATGTATTACTTGTTTACAAATATGTTAGCACCGACTACAACAATTCGAATGTTTATTTAAATGGCATTCTTTTAAATATTGTAGCGCTACAATTCGCATTAAAAAAATGTCATTCATAATAATTGATATTTGACGTTGTTAGTAGTAAATTTTAAACAATTAAAACATAACACATCTTTAATCCATTAGTTAATTAAAAATTAACTAAAGGATTCATAAATCCCATGTTTGATCGCCAAAATTGGACATCAAAAGGCATCGAGTAATGGCCGTAACATCTTCGTCTGTGACTCTCGGGATGCCACGGGCACGGGGGGACAAATCAACAACCGTCCCACTTGACGTCGACAGCCGATACGGGTCTAGTAGACCTGGTCTAGCCGGCACAGGTCTACGCCTCAAGTGACACTCGACTGTGTCAAAGGCGAGTGTTTGCCCCTTTGTCTTACCTGGCAATTAGTGCATCCGTTCGTTTAATTCTATCGGTCGATTAGCAGCGGTTCGAATGGGCATTAATTGTGAGGGCAATTTGCGACAGTATTGCTCGTACTGGGTCCGGCAGACGCATACGGCATAGCTCCCCGCAATGACCTATTACAACAGGCTACATCAAAATTGGCTTTTACATGAATTATATTGATAAAGATTAATAATATATCACTCGCTGAATCGAAATATCCAACATAAAACTTTCACGACCTCTGTTGCTCAGTGGTTAGCGCGTGTTGGAATTCCGCCCGGGAACAAAAATGTTTTGTGTTCCACGGTCGTGGATGTGTATAAAATAAGTGTATTATATAATAAAAATCTTAAATATATATGTATCTATAGTATAAAAGTAGGTATTAGATATATTTCCGTTGTCTGGTACCCGTTACACAAGCTCTTCGAGAACTTACCACGGGATCAGTTTGACGTGGTGTGGAAGCGTCCATAGATATTAATTAGATATAAAAAAAAGAAAGTTAGCACGTATTGCTGTAAAAAGTAATGAATGTTATTATTACTTATTCATTTGTGCTGTCTATATAGCTGTCTGTATAATTTGTTGTTTGTCTATAGCTGTCTGTATAATTTGTGCTGTCTATAGCTGTCTGTATAATTTGTTGTTTGTCTATAGCTGTCTGTATAATTTGTGCTGTCTATAGCTGTCTGTATAATTTGTTGTTTTTGTAAAAACCCGACAAAATATATATTAATTTGTTACCTTTTTCAGTGACCCCAAATTAGTATAAAAAACCTAACCAAGAGCATGTCAGGACATGTCTAAGGAGGGTTCCGTAACTAACAATGGCGCAATAGAGGTTTTCTTTGAATTATTTAAAAAGTTATTATCCTATTTGACTCAAAATAATTTTCCTAAAGAGTTTTTAGCATGATCTATCAGCACGGAAACTTACAATTTTCTATTTCCTTATAGTTTAGAAATGCCAGAGGGGACTGACTTATAAAACACTTTGGAGACCGATTACTCGAAAATGGTTGACTTTGTAAAATAGTCATGTATCAAACAATGCCTTTATTTTAAAGGACCTATCCAACAATATCCCACACGACGGGGTAGAACGAAAAAAAAATTTCATCCCCACTTCACATGTATGGAGAGAGAGCCACCTCTAAAATATAAATTTATTATTATTATTTTGATACCAAAACCGAAATCTATATATTACAGTCTTTAACTATACCAAATTTTATCAATTTACATTCATAAATTAATGTGCGTGCTAGATGCGCGGACAGACAGACAGACATACAGACGGTCGGACAGAGCGAAACTATAAGGTAGAAACTATAAATACCACCTAAAAACGAATCAACCGATTTTAATCTAGTTTTTTTTGGATGAAAGCTGACATGACCGAGTTTTCTTAGCTATAATTCATCATCATCAGCTCGCTCACTGCTGGACAATTCGGGCCTCCGGGGTTCACGACTTAAATTTTTTAAATTTTGTTTTGGATTATTATGGCATAGTCTTTATAAAACAATATAGATTTAATCAAATAAGGTACCTATCACATAACAGTCATAAAATGGTGTATGGACATAATTATGTATGTAGTCTGCGTATAGATATAGGGGTAACAAAATATCAAAGTATACTATATATATATATATATAGTATACTCTGAAACACGAATGACGAAACCCTCATCCGATACAAACAAATTTTAAATAAGCCCTCTGCCTTTGACATCGCGACCAATAAAAAAAAACAATTTTAATGGAGAGCCCGCATTTGGAGTACATTAGTAAGTAATACGGTTTTCTGGAAAGTTCGTGTTTGAGTCCTGAGAAGAGTGACGAAAGAGTTCGCAACTTGACGGTTACGGGAATTACTTGGGCGCCCGCATATCGCAACTTTTGTATCTCAAGATTGGAAATATCTGAGTGGCTAGTAAGTTTCACTTTGTTTATGTTTGGAATACCGCTGACAAATATTTCAAAACTAAAGATTGGCTATGAAGTACATTTGACAGCACAAATCTTCGTACAAGAAAAAGTTAACGCCATCTTCATTTCACCATACCTCAAATGTCAATCATCTTGATCTCACCATATCTCAAATGTCGAAATGGCCCCAAACAACCCATAAGTGGGGCCATTGAAGAAGTGGGAACTGTTTTTGCCTCGACGTCTATAATATACACGTCTATTACCGCTGATAGATCTCTGAAGGTCCTGGACCGTTCGGGCTGAGGGAATATTTTTGCTTCTCTCGTCTGTATTCGAGTCTTGAAACTTTTAATGTAGGTCTTAAAATAAAAGTTTATCGGCAATAGCGAATTATGGATTTGAACATAACATCGATATAAATATTGTATCTCTGTGTCCGTTCAACAATTCCCTGATAAGTGTTGGATTATGAATAGCTTTTTAAAAAAAATTGCACAAAAATAAATAATATGTATTCTTTGACTAAAGACATGACTTGTGAATGAAACATATTTATCGAAGAATTTTGACTTTACGACTGAATAACTGATCTGAAAGAATGTCTCTGAGTTTTGACGTCTTATAAATCAATGAACGTCGGTTGCACCCACGCAAAATTGTCTCGTTCCGCCTGATTGTCACGTTCCGCCTGAGCCGAACGTGCAAGCGAGAGCGCGGAACAAGAGATAGAGAGGCACGATCGGCCTGAGCGTTCGGCTTGTGATGACGTTATCACATGAAATTATCGTCCGTAAACCGACTTAATAACAGACAACCATTTTTTTACGATTAATTCTGATAAAGTGCTTGATTGTTATATCTTGTTGGATAACTATTAAAGATTATGTAGGACAATGGGTTTCATTGAAGAAAATATTGAAAATGATGGGAACTAAAACCCCTTAAAAGAACAACATCGATTTAACCTATAACCCCTGTATATTACATTGCTTAAAATCATGAGAACCATCCCTTGGCACGAAACATCGCTACCGTTGATACCACGGCCACACATAAAACCGGTGTGAAATAACGCATTTGCCGTCTTTTACCGAAATAATGCTAGTAAGTCTAATATTGGGGGGGGGGGGGGGTTAAAAATGTAATAATAATAATAATGTCTATGGACACTTTACACACCGTCAATCTGGTCCCGAGGTAAGTTCTCGAAGAACTTGTGTTATGGGTACCAGACAACGGAAATATATTTAATACTTTTATATTATACACATATTTAATACACATCCATGACCCAGGAACACGGAAAACTTTTTGTTCCTTCGGCGGGATTCGAACCCGCGACCCTTGAGCACCAACACGCTCAACCACTGAGCCACAGAGGTCGTCAACCTCTGTGGCTCTCTGTTATATGGACCAATAGAAAAATCATTTGTTTTTAATTTAAAGAGACATAATCAACATAATCACTATTTAGTATAAAATAAAGTCGCTTTCTGTCTGTCCCTATGTATGCTAAGATATTTAAACCTACGCAACGGATTTTGATGCGGGGTTTTTTAAAGATAGAGTGATTCAAGAGGAAGGTTTATATGTATATAATATGCATAATATAGTAGAGAAACACTAATAATTTTAGAGGTATAATGTCGTAAATAAACACATTTTTTTTGCGCTTACATTGCAAACGCTGGCTGAACTATGGTTCATCTCGTAGGCGAGATAGATCAAAATAATGTATTACATACAGTATTGTACACCTTAAAAAGGTCTACAAAAAAGTCCGCGATGTATGTCTATCTCTTAGGAATAACCCACAATAACCATTTTTTATCCTTTACTTTTTACGAAAAATAATGGCTTATTTACAAAGCTATTTTAAGCAATACAGCATTAATCCTTATACAATTAAATAGCTTAAATACATTGTGCATTTAAATGAATATTTTCGAAGATATTACAGATTTAAAATGCAGGGACATAGCGGCTGCGTCGAAGACCGCGCTTTGTCCTTTAGCACTGATTAGCAACGATCGCACGCGTTTATCGGAGCTCTCTAGCGAGGAAAATAACAATACCTACTCTTATAAATGTGAAAGTTTGTGAGGCTACGTTTTATCCCGAAAAAGTACTCAAGCGCTTTATATTCAAGCGCAAAAAATATACATCAAGCGGTCTCACACGTCGCGTCGAGGTGATATTTGATAGGGTTTTTACCCATTGGATACGAAACCCTAAAAACATTTTCAATATTGTATATAGAAGTATATTGCAGTGAGTAGAGTTATTTGCTGAAGAAGTTTTTTCTCCAAGAATACTATTCCACGCTATATACGCGCCCGCGCCCGCCCGCGCCCGCCCGCGTAATCATAGTATCGAGTATGCCCGCGGGAATACTGTACTTTTTCGGGATAGAAAGTAGCCTGTGTTTTAATCCAGAGCCTAAACTACTACCATACCAAATTTTATCGAAATCCGTTCAGTAGATTTACGTGAAAGAGTAACAAACATCCATCCATCCACGCACACTTTCACATTTATAATATTAGTAGGATTAGGGCCTAGCATGCACACTGCACAGCCTGTGTGCGGGTAGGCGGGTGGTCTCGAAAAAAAGGAAGCGTTTATTTGTACTGTGTCGTAAGCTGAACTGAGGACACTAAGTCCACTTAGACGTCCCCCCCGACACTCGGCCCTGGAGGGCCGTGCAATCCCGGTAGCACATTCTAGAAACGTCTTATATTTTGGCGGATTCATATTTTTGATAATTAGTATCAAAAATATGAATCCGCTTAAATGACGAAATATTATATTAAAATAATTTAAGACTTAAATGACGAAAGAACGAATTGTTTGAACGTAATTTTTTTAATGTAATATTTATTGACATTTCAACTTTATATCAGTCGAAGGTCTCGTAAGGTCAATTGGGGCTAGAGAGACACACTTAATTTTTCTCTCTGTATCTTCTGTATAGACTGGAACATCAACAAGATAAGATAGAGATGGAACAGGAAAACCTGATTATTCAGACAACCCACAATAGAAAATTTTGGCGCAAATGCACAGGGGAGACCCGACGCGACGGGTCATAGATAAACTGGGAATATGGGTTGGACAAAGATCTTCAGTCTATACTAGTATGAACATACTTTAGATCGGCTTGCCCCACCCACCATAAAATATGCGCGACGACCGAATCGCAATTACAATTTTAATGTTAATATATTTGTACTCTTAAAAATGTAATTCTAATAATATCCTTGATTGGTTTACCTTTTTGAATAGCTATTTAAGCGTAGGTAGATGTTTTTCTTCATATTTACTGAAAAGCTGCCACATATTTGGATACGCCAAAAAATTCTTTGTATGAAGAACTCTCTTCTTTCTACGATTTAGTTTTCGTAGTTAGCGGAAATAATGATATTAGGAATAATAAAATAGCTCATTATCTGTATTATAATGACTATAAATTGTATTTAAAATTAAAAGCACAAATTAAAAAAATACAAAAGAAATAAATCGCCAAATTTTATTAAAATCTTAAAGTCCTAAATCTTGCAAAATATTTATGGGTTTCTTAGACGAAAATACCACAAATAATAGGAACTACGAACTCCTTAAAAGATCAACATCGACTTAACCTATAACCCTGTCTGACTAAAATAAGTTTTAAGCTTTTACTTTTATTTCTAACACTTACGTCTTCCGAGTCTCACAAAAAATATTATAATTGCAAATAATATAACTTCCCCGCGAGTGTACAATAAATACAAATTAAATTGAAGCTCCAAAGTAATATCGCACAAAGTCGGTTACGACCTTCTGTCCCGCGGCGGCGGCATTAGCGCAATGTCGCATCTTCTGAGGGCGGCGAGATCAAAGGATACACACAGCAACCGCTCCCATTGATGTCGCGCACAAAGGGAATTGATTGTTGCAAACCTCTTTTAAAAAAAAAATAAAGACTAAAGAGAGATCGATCATACGTCTGTCTATTTGTGTAATTTTAGTGTTTGTTTTAAATTTTTACAGCACAACCACCTTCATAATGTCTCGCGGGAAACGTCGTTTTTCATACGTCTTCTGTCATTTCCATAGAGAAGCGATGACTTGCCGAATGCCGATTTTGAACATTCAGAAAGTGATTTACTGTAGTTTTTTGTAACAACGTTGCAGTCACAAAGGCCAGTACTCAGTAGCTGGCGGCTTGTAAAGTAGAACGAGTGGCTTTTGCGCCCTTTTATTTATATTTTAGTTTTTCGCACCTTATTCTAGATGGAAATTACTTTTTAACAATGGCTGTTTTGACGCCAACAACTAGTATTTTCCGTCCTGGGTTAAACGTTAACGTTATTAACGAATGAAATTTGTATGGGCGCTGTCATAATTTTGATAGATTTTCATACGATTCTCATTTGATAACGTTACATATACGCCGCTGTCAAATGTTCCTGCTAGGCCCACAGCTCACACAATAGCACTGACTGCCGGAATGACATAATTGACTATACGTCGCCCGCGACTTCGTACGCGCCAAAAAGAAATCGCGCAAAAAGGAACCGTAACTGTACAGTATTATAAATATTATAAACCATAGCGCGTGTGTTACTTACTATTAGGGAATGAAATCGCGATCGCGAAATTTTTATAAGTACTTATTTACTAATTGTCTATTTATTATTCCCTTGCACAGTGATTTATTTTGCCCACATTTATGTACTCAAATTAAATAACATTTCTGAATTATACTAAGGCGGGTCAATAAGTCCGTGACTTTTTGAATTTCTAAACCTCCTTACTGAAAAAGCAACACTACTCCTGTCAACAGGCATCTGTCAGTTGACTTAGGAGTCAACTGACAGATGCCTGATCAAAATCAATATCAAATCCTTATTATAAATGTTATTAAATCTTAATATAAATATTATAAATACCTGATCAATATCAAAATTTGAACTTGCTGCGTCAGTTAGTTTGTGTTTTACAGCTATCTTTATCAGACTATCCTGCAGTAACTTAAGGAAACAATGGAAAAAAGTGAATTTCGTGTGCTTATTAAGCATTATTTTTCGCGAAAAAAAACCATTACCGAGACCAAGGCTATGCTTGATAAATACTATGGGGACTCTGCACCATCGATTTCAATGGTAAAAAAGTGGTTTACTGAATTTCGTTGTGGCCGTACAAACACTGAAGATGCCGAACGTCCTGGACGCCCAGTTGAGGTCTCTACAACCGAAACAATCGAAAATATTCACGATATGGTGTTGGCCGACCGAAGATTGAAAGTGCAAGAGATTGTGGAAGCCATAGGCATCTCGCATGGCTCAGTTGTTTCAATTTTGAATGATCACTTGGGCATGAGAAAGCTTTCCGCAAGATGGGTGCCGCGTTTGCTCACAGTCGACCACAAACGCAATCGTGTAACAACTTCACAGGAAGGTTTGGCGTTGTTTAATCACAATATGGAGGAGTTTTTTTAACCATGGACGAAACATGGATCCATCACAATACACCAGAGACCAAACAACAGTCAAAACAGTGTGTTTCTAAGGGTGAATCGGCGCCAAAGAAGGCCAAGGTGGGTTTGTCAGCCAATAAAGTTATGGCGACTGTTTTTTGGGATGCACGTGGCATAATCCACATTGACTATCTTCAAAAGGGAAGAACAATTAATGGGGAATATTATGCCAACTTATTGGACCGCTTCAATGAGGATTTGAAAAAAAACCGACCTCATTTGGCCAAGAAAAAACTTCTTTTTCACTAAGACAATGCAAGGGTGCACACATGTGCAGTTGCCATGGCAAAAATCCATGAATTGGGCTATGAATTGCTCCCACATCCACCCTATTCTCAAGATTTGGCTCCGAGTGACTACTTCTTGTTCCCAAACCTGAAAAAATGGCTCGGTGGAAAAAGATTTGACTCCAATGATGAAGTCATCTCGCAAACAAAGGCCTATTTTGAGGACCTCGACAAATCATATTTTTTGGAAGGGATAAAAAAATTGGAGAAGCGTTGGACAAAGTGTATAGAGCTCAAGGGGGACTACGTTGAAAAATAAAATGATTTATTTATCAAAAAATCTGTGTTTTATTCCAAAAGTCACGGACTTATTGACCCGCCCTCGTACATCTAACCTTATACATACACATATAAAGGCTCACGCCTATTTTCCAAGAGGGTTAGTAGGCCGAGTCCACCATCCCCAAAGGGGTACGCAAACGTCACAGAGGAAATCTGTAGCCACTTCTCCCCTTAGCATTTTTGTACTAATTAAAGATTCTTATGGTGTGGTCCGTGGCCTTTACTTTATAAGAGTAGAAAGATTCAATACATGACTGTAAGGTCGATAAGCAATATCTACAAGCATTAGCTCATTAAAGTTCAAATAGAATTCTTAGTTTATGCTAAGCATACTGGCAACTTCATCATGCTTAGCATAAATGTTCATTTTGACAAATTGTGCACGCCCTAATTGCCATCTTTAATCCCATTTCTCTCCATAGCGCTGGAAGAAAATACATTTTAGAAATAAGCAGTACCTTTGTGTTGTCTTTTTTGTATTATTATAATTTTCTGTGTGCAATAAATTATTAAATAAATAAAATAAATTAATAATGCTATAGTTAGTATTGTTTTTGAATATATTTCTTGCTATATATTGCTTATGCCTGCTGTCGTAATATATGGACACAATTGAAAATGATGAGAGACGACATGTAACACCTAAATTTATTGACAATTGTGATGTAAAACATGAATTATTTTTGTCGTCAATATACTTACAATGTACAATTGTTGGTAATATTGAGATAAAAGCTGTGTCAGGATTACGTGACATTTACTGAAGTGTTTTGGGGTTAGCACATACATAATAATATAGGTAAATGGCTCTAATAATTTTATAAATTTGCCTATTATATATTGACTGTTTAAGGGTGTGTTCACAAATTTCACATAAATTGGCTGTTTTGTGGTACATTTTGCGAACAAATGAAACCAAATCCTACAGAACTAACAAATAGAGTACTTCGTTATCTAAAGAAGAAAGAGAAAAGGTTAAAAATATTATAAAATAACATTTTTAGTATATCAAAATTTACAAAAAGAGGTTGTATTTAGGATTATCTTCTGCTCCTATGCAGCTTACTTTGATTGTTTAAAAATACCCAAAGTTACCTGATATAATCATCTTAAAGTCGATTAAAAAATTATCCAACAATATTGATTTGGAAAAAGCATAAAAAATCTCCTCAATATTTTCATGTGTTTATAAACCAAACCACTTAATAAGGTTTATTTTATTTGGATCTAGTCTGGATTTATTACACAAAAATGTGTAATATCTTCACCCTCTATACTCGGGAACCTGTCAATAATGTTTTTGTAAATGCATCCTTAAACGGGGAACAGGTGAGCAACAGTCTATGTGGTTTTATTAGTCACACCACCACATCACTGGTGTCCTAGTAAGCAGGTTTAATATAAAAATTCGAAAATATCACTAGGACAAGGTAAAAAACTTTACCACATTTCCAGGAATTGTTCTTTTGGCCCAGTAAATATAAAATACATACCATAAGCATTGAGTTTTGGGTCAGTATTTAATACAATTTAGTTTCTTTAATTATTTAATCCATATAATCTATATAAATAGATAGTTTTTATACCTGGAAACATGATATATTTTTATTTTTAATTCAGTCTTTCACGCTTATAAATTGCGATGCCAGATGACCCATTTTGCCCGGGACATCCCATGTTTTAGGTTTCATTTAAGCGCAGTTCCGTAAACTTTGTGATCTAGGGTTAAAAAGTACTCCGTACTCACATAATAAATGCTCACAATATCTCATGCACATATATAATATATGAGCTTGAAGGCTGAAAAACAATCTGGCAATCCTAGTTATAAAGCCAAATATTATATGTACTGCAAGTATGTTTAATATTAGACATGCTGTCATGAATTAACATCAGAAAAATAATAATACTGATTTTATAATGCACAACTACTACATACTATCATGTTTAATCAATTTCATATTATACAACAATTTAAATAAAAAGAAAAATTTGTTAATTAAAGAAAATTCAGTAGGAATTATAATAAACTATGGACTTATTTCCACAAATTCTGAAATAAAAAGTTTCCTCAACTTTTCGTTGTAAATACAATAATATTTTTTGTTTATTTGACCACAGTTCAAGTCGAATAAACAGCATTAAGTTCATAACAGTAATTTTGATGCGCCCGTACCGCAGTCCGCACACACTAACATTGTAAAAATCATGATATTTGTGGAGACATAACCTTATACGATTTATTTTTAGCTTAAAGCTAGCATGTTATGTTTATTCAAATTATTTTGTGTATATTTATAACCATTACCAAAGAATATAATTCCGTTCTATCGATGGATCTAAATACGAAGATTTAAAAGTATGCTTTGATTTCTTACCTCGTTGACACCTGAAAACTCAACTGATCCGGGAGTTTGTAACAACTTTTCTCGCCAAACTTTTAACTTTTTACACAGGATCTAAACACTTCATTTAACCGAAACACTTGTTATAAATAAAAAAATAGTTTTTTCACTTATAAACAAACTAGAAACAAGAGTATAAATCCCACAAACAAAAATTATCCACACACGATTGACGTCGTTTTCGCCATGGTGTTGATGCACTTCAGCGCACTCTGGCGATACTCGTGTTAATTGTTAATTTGTTCGGTTTCTTTTTACGCAAATTAATGTGTTTAATAGCTAATTAACTACCCATTGAACTTTTATGTTTTATATACATACATACCTTGATCCCATACATATTGCAAGAAATTTGAATTCTTCACAATTATTTACTCAATATTTAATAAATTTCCCAATAGTTATCTAGCCTATACAGTTAACAGTACGATCAGTGCCATCTAGTAATGGGATCCAAAACTTGTATCGCAGATCTGTAAACGCATCCAGGAGCGCTCCATGGGTAAACGTGTAATGTACGTGTAAGGTAAACGTGGTGTAATACAATTTATAATATTTTCTTTGATTAGGTTCTGTAGTTTTAGGATTCTGTACCCAAAGGATAAAAAACGGGACCCTGTTACTGAGACTTCGATGTCTGCCTGCCTGTCCATCCGACTGTCTGTCACCCATAGCCGGGCACCGTTAATCAATTAGTTTTAAACTTCGTTTAATCGTTAATCCGCTACAAAAAAAGTTAGCTTCGTTAAACGATAAGTGTTACATTTCGGAAGAACTAACGCAAGTTAACGTTAATCGTTAATCCGTTTATATGTTTATATGTGTAAAATGCATCTTTATATCGTTGCGTTAGTGAACTTATAAAACCTGTTGGTTTAGGTTCTAATTCATTCATCAATTATCAACACGCAAATGATCACTGACAGTAATTTATAATAACAACAAAGAAACAAACAAAACACTCGTCACTCTAAGCACCGGCGCTAAGTAATGAAATGATCAAACGAAACAAATCTCTTCGCAGTTTTCCTTCTCACCCGCACGCGCCGGCAAAATATATCTAGTTTTGTTTTTGTTTCACTCGCTGCCACGCGCCGCCCGGCACTTGTCGGTGCCGTGTGGTAACTATTAGGCATTGGATTAACGATTAATGGACTTCTGCATATTAACGCAAGTTAACGTGTCCGTTAACATTTTTAAAAGTTAACTTAAAAGTCAATCCGTTAATCAAAATGTTAACTTCGTTAATTAACGATTAACGGATTAACGAGTTAATGCCCAGCTATGGTCACCAGGCTGTACCTCCCATGTATCTTCGTAGCCGTGATAGCTACAGTTGAAATTTTCACAGATGATGTAGTATTAGTATTTCTGTTGCCGTTGTAACAAAAAATACTAAAGATAAAATAAATATTTAACGGGGCTCCCATACAACAAACGCTAATTTGAAATCGTCCTTTACTGTGAATGAGGGTTTTTAAATTCGTGACATCTGACAGCTTTTTGACACGACAACGCCGTCGTCCTACCAAGCGCCGCCTGGTGTTAGAAAAAAAATCGAAAATTCTTATTGACCGTTTTTGATACCACTTACGCCACCAGATGACCCTTTGAGTGAGTTGGGTCTGTCCCCTAACGGCTGAAAAATATCAAAAACCCTCAATATAACGTTTCAATACACAACACTTTCATTAAAAACTGTAACTAAAGATATCGACTTTAAGGAGCCGTCCACTTTCAAAGAAAATTGAAAATAAAATAAAAACTATTAGTAGAATAGGATTATCGCGGTCTGCAGAAGTCTTTTGGGCTCGTGTCACCGTGTCCAGTTTTGAAATCACTAGGCAAAGGCGCTCCTGGACCAAGCCAATCTTAAATGCTATTATCAAAGATACGAATCATGTGTTTTAAGGTTTTAAGAAAGGGTTAAATTAAAACATTAATAATATCTTAATCTTTATTACGCAAAAAATACATAAAACAGTATTCATGTTGACTATTGAGAAATCACGAAGCCTAACATACACAAACCAAATATTTTATGCAACATAAAATATGTACATGAAAACAAAATTTTAACTTATAACTACTAAGCAATTATTCAGTTTTTG
Organism: Phengaris arion; assembly: GCA_963565745.1. Taxonomy (NCBI): domain Eukaryota; kingdom Metazoa; phylum Arthropoda; class Insecta; order Lepidoptera; family Lycaenidae; genus Phengaris; species Phengaris arion. The sequence continues at coordinate 4,230,219 of OY751443.1, forward strand.
GAGAACATTTCAATACGTTTCTTCAAGCGTTTACTAAAATAAGCAAAACCATAATATTTTAGGCTCGGCCAACAACCAACCATATCGTACCTGTACCGTACCGTACCGTAAATAACATAAGACTTCATATTGACTTCGATATATTATGTTTTAATTTCATAATCGAATATACTTACGACTTGATATTTTTAATACCTTGACAAACATTCTTAACCAATTTTCATACGCATTTTTATAGTTTTTTTTGAGGAAATAGAGAACATTGATATAAAAAGGAAAATAAATAGAATACACACATTGTAATACTCCATACTAATTAGTTTACGTTATCAGCAAATGCTATTATTAGTAAAGAAAAGACACGCTGTGATTTCGCAGCACAAGTACACATAACAATATTGTCATAAAATATCCCCATGTCGTACTATAATGATGACTAATCAAAGTGACTACGTTCTATTACAACTATAAAATAAATAAATATACATCTGCTAACAGAACTACTAGTACAATGAGGTATATCTAACCGAGGAACTATTCTACTCCTACTCCAGCCATACTCAACCATTTTTTTTAGAATTACGTTTAAATCAAAACCTAAATAGTTTTTGCTTGCGGTCCTCGACACCAATGAAACATGTTAGTGGGGCATAAAGTCGACCTGTCGAGGGCCGCAAGCAAAAACTATCAAGGGTTTTGATTTAAACGTAATTCAATATTATTGGTGATTTACTTTATTACTGAAAAAAAATCTTTATAGCAATGCATTAAATGTTTTAATGCGATTTTTGAAATTGAACAACGTTTCAAAACTATCAAGATTTAACAGGCGGGCCACAAGTCAATTGGTGAAATTTTAAATGGTTTACATATTTTTTTTACTTTAGATGGGCCAATAACAAAGGTCCGGCGGGCCACATGAAGCCCGCGGGCCGCAGTTTGAGTATAGCTGATCTACTCTATAACATAGACGAAAAATTTACTAAAATATACAGTAAATATAGGTATTGTGGTAGTAAATTGCCGTTTGAACACCTTTATCGTATCAACCATGGAAACTAGAGGAAAGGAGCACCATGTGCATACATAGGATTTCCAGGCGTCCGGATAAAGCCCGAAAAAAGGGCTTTATCCGGACTGCGTGTCCGGCTAAAATAAACGGTGTCCGGCTTATCCGGATTTTGTTAGGAATTTTAAAATTTAAAAATGTTGATAAATGTTTATCTTTTATTTGATTATCTTGAATTTAATTTTGTTGCTGACTTTAAAACAATACTTCAACATTAACTACGAAAGTCACCAAAAAGTTAAATAACTCAACTCACTTCACCCCGAATGGATTCCATTTCTTATTGCCAACTTCATATCATACGCACTTCTGACTCTAGCGCCATTCTGGTCAGTTTTCGAACTATTATTTAACTTTCTTAGAGAGATTGTCCGCCTTTCCTCTAGTCTCGGTGGTATAAACACTAAAATATTGTGAATATAACACAGCTGTATATTATATTTAAATCCACATTCACAAGCTGGGTAATTTTTTTCACATTTTACAACACACAACCATTACTTCAAACATTAGGACAACAAAAATAAATCACTGGTCTCCAAGCTCACAAGGCACCACTGTAGATACCTTAGCCACTATAAGCTTCATCTTTACGCTTCATCGAAATTAGTGGAGCCTACAAACGATAAATGCAACTTTCAAGTCAAAATAACATAATATTATGTATTGCATGCTAAAATTGTTGAATTTAATTCTTTTGTAAGCAAAGTCATTTTTATGTTGGATAACTTTAACTTTGAGTGGCCCCAGTATATATTTTTATATTTTTTTCGTTGCATTTTATTGCATAAGAGACATCTGTCTTATTTTATAGACGTTAATTCTCTTTAAATTACTCTTTCGCTTAATAATGACTACAAAAATATAACTGCAACAATTCTTAAGTGTTATCTAGTTTAATACAGATCTCTAATAATATTTTTAATCTCTTTTTATATCGTTACTTACTATATTGTAATAAGTGCCAATAATTATCTTAGGTATCATAATAATATAACTTACTACAGCTTAGATTTTCATCCAACATTTGATAACTTCTACTCTAATCTTTAAATATTTTTTACCTTTAATTAGAAATATAAAATGAAACTGTATTTTTTACCTACAATGTTAACATGGGTATAGACTATGTAATATTTGTGTTGTAATTACTATTATTATCATCATGAAACAGATTTTTACCGAAACTATTTCTCACTATCTAATTTATGAAATCTGAAAACATGGCGTGGAGTAACGCTATTAAATACTAATATTATGTGCATCACAGTGGTAGCCTCTATTATTACATACGTTTAGCACAATTTTCTTTTTACCCGACTACGGCGAATCAAAAAGGAAGGGTAATAATTTTGGCAGTCTGTTTGTTCCATCGGTTTCCTTAAACTATTGATCAGATTTTTATGAATGAGTTGTCAATAGATTCGTAGTGACGGTCCGGGTAACATTTGCGTATTCGTATATCGGGTTATTTCAAACATTTTCCTTTCTTCTTACAGTCTGGACGGTCGGTTTTAGACACATTCATCAGCTATACTACGATTTATAAAGTCAGTCGTTAAAATTACATTTTTATTTAATTTTCACTCTTTCTTTTCTTTGTCAGTTAGTGGAGAGAAAGTTTAAGGACAAGTTATGTTTTGACTGTCTTCCTATAGAATGGATATTCCTATAGAATGGATTTTTTTGAGCCACACACAAAGACGGCTCTAGTAATAATAAACAATCGAATTATCAAATTAAGATGGGGTTTCTATTTTAATGAGGGATTTAGAGGCTGGCCTAAATTGCAACCAATTGAACATCCAGAGTCAAAAGGACAGTTGGCGGCCATCATCAGCACTTGCCATCAATAGATTGATAGGTAAGGCTTCCTTTCTAACGTTTAGAATATTGTTTAGTCTTCTAGTAGTGGTTTTCAGAGCCCTATTTTCTATATTTTCCAATATTGTAATTAACTTAAGTTCATTTATACTGACTTTTGCCTTAATATATTACTTATTCTATCATTTACTTAATCAAACAACATCACTGATCGGGAAGTTAATTTCCAACAATGAGTATACTTATTAACTTGGTTGTATTCATAATGATCTGTATTATTGTTTCTAAATCACAGATGCAAATTAATATAAATAGTTCTGTCACTAATGAAATTTCCATTCATGCTAATAACATCTACAATTTGGCCCCATCAGACAATGGATCAATGTGGCTAAGAAATCTTTCGCATCTCATTGACAGCCTCAATTATTCGGATTCACTGAGTGTTATCTCTGGAGAAACTGAGGATTCCAAAATCACAAACATTAGGGATTCGTCTTTTCCTTCTTTTAATTTGGATGAATCAACTCGAAATGAGCCAATTCCAATCCATGGAGCAAGGAAAGAGTCTAATAAAATTAACCAGTCAACTACTCTCACTAAGCCTCAGTCAATAACTGTGCCCAAGGGAAAGCTATCTGTGCCTAAGACTGGTCTGGAGAGTGAGAGAGTCAACCAGATGCATGTTGAGGAAAATGTCATCGTCAATTCTGATAGTTTGAACCCAGGAGAATTGAATTGGAGACTTATTAATGAAGAAGTTAACACTTGCATTCAAGATGGGATTAAGACTCAGATTCTATCTGAGCTAAAGAATGATGTCTTCCAGATTTTAAATGATTTTGAATCAGTTCTAACTTCTAGTGAAGACTTTAAGAAAACGATTATTTATAGCACACTGTCAATTCTAAATGGGAATGCAGGTTATCCTAGATTCAATATTGATAACTCATGTTACATCAATCATCTGAAGAAAGTTGAATTCTATCTTTCTGTTGGAGTTAGAAATGAAATCGTTAAGAAGCTTAACAATATCAAGCACAACAAAGTCCTTCTTCCAAATAATGATATTGATGCTAAACAAAGTAGACATAAAAGGCAAACCAATGACATCAAAAAGAGCTTCTTATCTAGAAGGTTATTTTCTATAGATGACATGAATGAAGACTTCCTAGACAATATTGCCATGAAATCATCCATTCTGATTCAAGACAAACTGCTGAAGTCTGGCATCCTGATCTCAAGTCAAGATGATTCCAATATAAGACATATACAAAAACACAAGTTTGATTAGTTCAGTTGAGATTATGAATAACATCAGTTTTGTGGACTTTGAAAACATGAGGGTTGAGATTTATCCAAAATTAGATTGGCCCTTGCCAATATATAGCAGCCTAGTTTCTAATAATAATAAAGAGTATATGTCTAGTTATTATAATTTTTGAATGGGTACAATGCTTTTTAACATTCTACCCCTATGTGTGGAAATGCCTAAAATTAGCTTTAAATCCAAGAAGTGTTACTCTAAGATTATGCTGATTGAGTATCAAAACTCAAAGCTCTGCGGAATAATGATCAAGTGTAATACTCAGATTGTTGATGGCTGCTCCACAGAGAAGATGAAGTGCTTCCCACCAAAAGTGCTGTCCAATTTTAGAATAAAGGGAAATAATAATCTTGCCAACAAAGTCATGAAGGGTATGATAAGCAAGCTGGACATGGATAATGTTCAAGTGGTTGATCAATTCCCAGATTTTAAGGTTTGCTCTATAGATAAATACCAGATTAAGAAAGACAATTGCACTACGCATCAATTCTATTTTGGTGAAGTTCAATTGTCACTCTATATGAATGGGTAGTTGGTTTTAACTCCAATCTCATTGGACTCTCAAAATGTGATATCATTCGACTCTAGCAGAATTGAGAATTATTATTGTGAGGACTACAAATGTCTAGATCCCAATTCAACCATTCAATGTTCTGGTGATCTGGAATTTTGTAAGAGTATCAGGAAGTGTATACCTGGATCCACTCATAAGTGCCACTTAATGAAAGATCAGATGTCATATTATAGTAAATCAGGGCTCAAAGATAACCAAATTCTTTCTGTGATCAAATGGGCAAGGATTGGGATTGACACAAATGCTTCATCAGATTACCATGACATCACCCCAATCACCTTGGATGGGGAAGTTCTGTACTTCCAAAATGGTTGCAATTACACAATCCAGTGCTCGAATGGTAAACTGTACATAAATTCTTCCTGTAGAATTATTAGGGCAATTATTAAATTAAATAGAAAACATTTTGTGATAAATGAAGATGATATTCTAAGCCATGGAGTGATGCTGCCTTTCAGTTTCATCAAGGGAGGTGTGAAACCTATCATAAGCCTATATGGGGAGTATGGGATATTGGCCAGGGAGTCATTAAAGTGTGATGATTCTGACTTATGCAAAACTTTTGACTGTTTTTTATGTCTTCGGAAACTAGTTAATCCAGTATGTCTCAAAGAAGATGAAAAATTAATAGTCATCATAATAATAATTCTGACTTCTTTTGTAGCTCTGGGCCTTATTATGACATCATGTTTATTAAGAGGGAAAATTAGCCATGCTATCAGTTATAGTAAAACTGGAGTAGTAAAATTTTCTAGGAAAGTCATAAGTAAAGTGTCAAATAAAGCTGGGATATCACAGAGTGAATCAAATGAAGAAACAGCTTTAATACTGAATGATGCTGCTCTAACAGAAGTCACATCATCAGATTATGATGGGAACAGACCAGTCAAACCACTAATTAGGAAGACAAGACGGAATGAAAACCATACGATGGAGAACTCACCAAGATTAAGATTATATGATATTGGGTCTCCCGTACTACTCTTAGTGATCATGTTCATCATTTTGATGAGGGAAAATCAAGCTTGCTCTGATAGTACAACCCTAAAATCAGAGAGCAAAGATTGTGAAGTGACACCTAGCGGGAAATTATTTTGCAATCTCAAGACTTCTATTAGGATTTCAGGACCACCCGTGGGTCAGCAAACATGCATAAACATAAAAACAGAGAATAATGAGGTGGAGGGTTATGCGTCCATTAAAACTTTATCTCAATACTATAAATGCAACAAGAATCACCTCTATTACACTTTCCAATCAGGTTAAATAACTAGGCTTATAAATGCATGCCCAGGGACCCAACACTGTGCCTCCTGGGAGGATTGCTCTAAATTTCCCAATTCCTCAGTTAAGCAGAGTGAAATGTTTCCCAGCATAATAAACAAGCTATCAGTCCAGGACTGTTCAACACCCGGAGGATGTGCAGGGAATGGTTGCTGGAGGTGTGATCCTGGGTGTTCATTCATTTCAAATGAGATCATCAACAAAGTTTGCTCAGTTTATGAAGTTTTGAATTGCCCAACTTGGATTCCTCATTTATCAGTAGAAGTAAAATTCCATGGTATTCAAAATTATGATGATTTTGACATGTCCTTAACTAGTGATGAATCCCAAACCCATCAAGGACTCAGATTCTCATTAGTATCAAGAAGCTCTCCTCCTTCAAATCTTGATTTTTGTTTAATGACCAAAGATAAAGACGCTTATTTGACATCCTGTCAACCTGCAAATCAGATGATTAAGGGATCCATTGGAGAGATCAGATGTCCGACATCCACGGATGCTCATCAAGCTACTAATAAATGCTTGATGGGAAACTCACTTGATAATTCTTAAGCCAGCTAACTGGGATTATGTTGCTCTGAATCAGCAAATAGATATAAAATCATCAATATCGAGAGGTAGATTGCCCACTAATCATGGAGTCAATCTAATAAATTCACTCTCAGATGGATCCTTCACTCTCAAAAGCACAGAAGGTGAATTATTTGAAATACAGGTGGATATACAAAATGCATTGGTTGAATTTAGAAGGGAAAAGAATATATGCTATGTGAAGGATGTCTCCATTGATGGATGCTTTGCTTGTGACACAGGAGCCACATTAATAACAGAGATATGGTCTAATTTAGATAATTCAATGGCCCTGATGGATTGTGAGGGGTTGAATCCTCTCCCATTAATGGTTGGTACAGAGAAAAAGATATATAACAAGACTGTGTTCTTCACAAATAAGCTTGAGTCTGTCATTTGCACTTTCATTTGTTCACTTAATAAGATACAAGTTGTATCAAAAATATCTCTACGAGAGCAAGTGATGCTAAATGTGATGAAGGAAGACATCATAGTAAGCAAAGTCACTGGAGCTAGAACATCAGTTCTTGACTTCATGAAGAATAATGCGTGGAGTGTTCTACCTAGCATAACTCTGGGATCTATATTATTGATTGGATCAGTGATTGTAATATCATGCAAGATGATTGATAAGTTTTCTGCCAAGGCTAAGAGAACTATCACAGAATTACTCCCTATGACTGTTTCGCAGAAAAGAAAATGAAGAAGCATCTAACCTTATTTAGTCAACTTATATTCTTTATGTTAGTTATATATTTGTTCTTTGTGTGTAGGCTCAGTTATTAAAGTAGTTATAAAATATTTAGATTTTATTATAATCTTAAGATCTTGTCTATATATTCTAAAAAAAATGTAAATAATTTTGTTACGTTTTAGATTGTAAAACTTGATTATATTTGAAACCAAATCCAACCTAGCTAACGAATTTCCAAACTCTATTTAGCGGCAGTTCGCTGCGAAACTCAACACGGTGAGCGCTTTTTAAGACAGGGATTCAAATTAGCAATAAAAATGTGTATCTTTTAATGTAGTGAATAAAGTTCAATTTTGAAACGCTGTCGTAAAAAGGGTGCGCCGCGTCGCGTTTCGGTGTGAGCTGACCCTTAAAGTTAGTACCAATTTCAGCAACCACACACTCACAATTACTTCTTAATCTTATTGAGGCTTTTGATGAAGTTGGTCATATCGTACTCCTCCTCGTACTCCTTGTCGTCCCAGAGGTCTGGGAGGGTTTCTAGTACGGACTTCGAGCCGGAGGGCTGCGAGGGGCCGCCGGAGGGCCCCGACATTTGGAACAGGTCGAGGAGGTTGTGGGTGCCCATTGTCTCTAATGCCGCGTTCTCGCTGCTGATCACGGTGTTCGCCGTCATCAACTTGAACTTTTGTAATCTGCAATTAGATAATATTATGCAATACATTATATTTGATAAACAAAGTAGGTAAACTTTAATGGATTTTTATTTATTTTTTACTTTACACTTTTTGCACGCTTCTTATTTTCTACCAGTCAACCTGATGCAGAGACAGAATAAAATAATAGGTGCCAAGCGAAATAAGATAAATTAAAAAATGCCCAGAGAAATAATATAAAAGAATAGAATATAATACTTTGACTTTAGGTTTATAGGTATTGCAATTTACAACATAATATGATGCCGGTAGCGAATGTCACAGAGCGAACGGATCGCATTTAATAATAATAATAATATCTATGGACGCTTTCACACCACGGCAACCAGGTTGCACGCATGCTAAGTTCTCGAGAAACTTGTGGTACCAGACAACGGAAATACATTTAATAATTTGATACTTTACATATTATTATATTCAAGATTTATATTATTTTATACACTTTTAATACACATCCATGACTCAGGAACATAGAAAACTTTTTTCCTTTGGCCGGATTTGAACCCGCGACCTCCAGCTTGAGCACTGAATCGCTCAACCACTGAGCCACAGAGGTCGTCAAACGATGTAGTTTTGCGTACGTATGCATGTACGTCATACGTGAGCTATCGAACCCATAATCTCACGTTCACCGAACTCACGTGTGCATGTGAGCTACTGACCCCATAATCTTCTCCTCGAGCGTGTCCCGAGCTATGAGGCGGTAGACGTTGACGACCCGCTTCTGGCCGATGCGGTGCGCGCGGTCCATCGCCTGCAGGTCCCGCATGGGGTTCCAGTCGTGCTCCACGAAGATCACTGTGTCCGCGCCCGTCAGGTTCAGACCGAGACCGCCCACCTAAAAAATGTAGAATGTTTATTAATTAATTATGTGATGTAAGAAAATATATTATTTATTTATATCCTACAACTATTATAAATGTGAAAGTATGTGAGGATGGACGGATGAATGGATGTTTATTACTATTTCACGCAAAAACAACTGAGCGGACTTCTATGAAATTTGGTGTGGTAGTTAGTTTAAGTTCTGGATTAAAACATAGGATACTTTTTAACCCAAAAAAGTACAGTGTTCCCGAGGGATACTGTATTTAGGCAGGCGGAGCCGCGGGCAATAGCTAGTCCTCTATAAACTAATGCTTTATAAACCAAACTATTCACTGTATGAGAAATTCTAATTTCGATAGGAAATTCTTTCAGTCGTCAGAGGATAGCGCGAAATAACGTTACACGCCGTGCAGACAGCCAATTATTTGACAGTGCGCCGCAAAAGCATAGTAGGTGCGTTACATATGCTGCTTTGGTTGCTGTAGATTGTTTATTGTAGGTTGTAGATTCGCGGGCGTAGATGGCGTATACTCACCGCAGTAGTCAGCAGCAGGAGATCGATAGACACGTCGGTGTTAAAGCGCGTGACGATGGCGTGGCGACGCGGCGGCGGCACGCTACCGTCGAGGCGTAGATACGTGACGGCGGGCAGGTGCGTGCGCAACAGGTCCTTCTCCACAATGTCCAGCATCGCCTTGAGCTGGCAGAACACGAGCGCGCGGTGGGCGGACGCGACGCACCCGCCGCGACCGATGCCGCATTCCAGAAGTAGGTGCCTGGAATATTGTTGTTAATAAGACACAGGTTCCCACCTGTGGTAGGTAGGTAAACAACCTATAAATCTGTATAATTACAAGCGTACGCAAACATATTTTGACGGGCAATTGGCCCACCAGACTTACCCACCACTGCAACTCCTGTGTAGCCATTATCGACAGTGTTAACCAACTGCAAAAACCCCTTGATATTATGTCAGGGGTGCCCGGGGGACATGCTAAATCTGTCTTGGACCCCGCAACGAAATTAATCAGAAGATTGTAGGAGGAGTAGGAACCAGTTTCCCTCCCCAATCAAAGCGGGAGACAGCAAAAATTGTGATGAAAAAAAAATCAGAATTAAAAGGGAAGCACCACGGGAAAAACATGTTTTTTTTTATGACTGTACGCAAACATATGACAATAATTATGAAACGAGTTGAACTATGTATAACACATTATTTGGTTATGTGCGGGTAGAATCTTCTATTACATTTTACTTCTGTTCCCAAATAAAAATATATTTATTCAAGCGTAATCTGTATTTGATATTCGTTCCAATAATTTACATAACATGCATGATGCAACCTTAAATTTTGACCTACAAAATAATTAATTTCATTCATAAACGCGCGTATATAGAAGTGGCGCAAGCGTGGCTCTTTTTAGCCCGCGGCGTACGGCAACGCTTTCACGTTAAAACTACTAAACCGATCGTCGTTAATTTTGGCATAGATATAAAGTAGACCACGAGGAGGGACATAGGGTACTTTTTATCGCGGGAAAATATGTTCCCGTGGGATACTGTATATACGCGGGCGTAGCCTCGGGGAAAAGCTATAGTATAGATATAAAAGTATACTGTGCGTACTTGAGTGCGGGCAGTTTGGCGGCGTGGTCGATATCGTTCAGCGTGGAGCCGGCGGCCTCCAGCTGCCGCGCCACACGCGCCGCCTCGGGGTGCTCCGGCGTGAGCACCAGCTTGGGGTGGTTGCACACGTTCTGGAGGTAGTGAAGTGCCTGCAAATACATACATTAGATATAGAAATAGTTGTTAAAGATTCACGTACAAAATAATTTATCGTCCTCTATGGTTTAGTGGATTGCGCGACGGCGCTCAAGCCGGAGGTCGGGGGTTCGAATCCCGCAGACGGAGCCGCCGCCTTAGCTCGGGGCCAGATTGACGTGTGTCCATAGATATATAAAAAAAAAAATTTTACTTGATGCCAGCGACAGACAGACAGAATCGTAGTTGTAGCCGGTCGACGACTGATTTAACCGTTTAGTAAAACACGTAACTCATAAAATCTCACCTGGAACACGTGCGTCTGCGATCGCTCTATATCGTCCGGCAGATGCTCCTTGCTGAACAGCTCGTACAAACTGCGCTGCAGCGGGCTGAGCTCGCAGTAGTAGTCCTGCGTGATCTTCGGTGGGAGCTCCCGTAGGACGTCCTCCTTGACGCGCCGGAGGAGAAACGGTAGCACCTGCAGGATGAAGGTTTCAAAATGTATTGGATGTGGCACATGGCACAAACATAGTCAAAAATGATGAGATGTCATTGATGTGTCGCCTAACCTCAATAGCGTGGCTCTTGTAAGCGTTAAAATAGCGTTATATCTACAGTACGATTGATAATCACTATCAGTAACATTACACACACATCTATTTGTATCTTTATCAAGTTAAAACTTTAACACAAGTACACGGATTTGACCAAGCAGAACACGAATTTGGTTGCCAATCCTCGAGGGGGATTTTTTTACGGTTATTTTTTAGAGGTTTGTATTTTCTTGTTTTTATTTAATTTATTGCTTAATTTATTTACCAAGTAAAAAGTAAACCTGCAAAAATAACTTTTGGAAGTATACTTTAATGTTTAAAGGACAGAATAATATTACAGAGCATTCTTTTTTTATTATTTATTTAAGTTGGGGGAGAAATGTTTTTGAGAGCTGAAACACCGCACAAAATCGAAATGCACTGTAAATAGTACTCTGTGTTATGAAAATAAAACACACGAGTGTCATAATGGTCTGTTCCAGACCAAATCGGTACGTGTGTAAGCATTCTTAGTATAGACAGAGTTATGTTTTAGCTGTCATTTTACTGCGATAAATAAGGCTATAGATATAGTATGTATAGCCATATTAAGTACGTCTGTGTCGACCTGTCGGTGCAGCGCCTCGCAGGCGCGCGCGCCGGCCTGCAGCTGCGCGGGCGCGGCGCGCGGGTCTCGGGCGGCTAGGATGGGGCGGGAGTAGCGCGCCGCGAACTGCCGCTCCGACCCCAGCAACCCGGGCAGCAGGAAGTCGAACAACGACCACAGCTCCACCACGTTGTTCTGTACACATTCAAATCGTAGACATAGAGAAGGCCATAATGTAGACAATTGACGCACGTTTACGGACTATTTTTTTTTAATTTTATTTAGATCCACAGCTACGTGCGTTGTTTTACAATGACAAAATCCTATCATATGAAACAATGTAAATAGTTTGTACATAAGGCACAGGTGGGAGAAACAACCTATAAATCTGTATAATAGGCTACTTGACCAGGTTTTTTTTATGTCCTAAAAGTTTCATAATTGTTTCATTACACAAAAAAAAAAATACATTATTTTGAAACCTAAAAACCTACTTAAAAATATTTAAAAAATACACTTTTAAAGAACACTATTCGCCATGTTGGTTGATAGATTATCTGTTCTGTGACGTCATACTAGTACTATTTGTAATCTGTGCTGTCCGTAGTAGAAATAGGCGGTGTGCCGTTCAGTTTGACGTTTTGACATAAATAACTTTATAAGATGTCATGATCTATTTATTTACACAAACGTTCCTTTTCACTACTACATATGTGTTTAGTGTGATTGTGTCGTCATATCCGTGCCGGAAGTTACTTCAAGGTATTTTCATCAGTGGAAATTAAAAAACAAAAATACATATTTTTAAATCAACTTTATGTATCAATCTTAAGTTTTCTTAATTTATGATATCGCTAGAATACGTTTTCCTAAGCCAAGTACTAAAGGAAATACTCCTTCAATGCATGAAATTAAATATGAATCAAGTAGCCTATTACAGAAGCTAGAAAGCATAGGTCAGACAGACAGACAGACGGACAAAGCGAAACTAAAAGAGTTCCTTGACGGAACCCTAAAAAACTGTGCATGTTCCTCACTGAAAATATTTACCTGTATAGGAGTACCGGACAGTATAAGCCGGTGGTGCGCGACGATCTGTTTGATGGCCTTAAATGCTTTTGTCTTCCCATTCTTTATCACGTGTCCTTCGTCCAATATGCAGTAGTTCCACTTGTAACTGCTGAAGAAGTCGATGTCCTTCCGTACTATATCGTACGAGGCAACGATGAGGTTGTAGTGTTGCACGTGACATCGTAAGCGCTCCCGCTCGGCCGGTGTGCCGACGTATTGTAGGGGCTTGAGGAATTTCTTTGGTATGAATTTGTTCACTTCGAATACCCAGTGACCTGCGATAAAAATATTTTTAAATATTGGTTCACAAATACTTGTTTGTTATCTAATATTTTAAACACACTGCTTATTTCCTTCAATATACTTGAAGTTTTCTCTTTTATTTTAGAACAATTTTAGTTAGTTAAGGGTCAATTTACATTGAAACGAAACGATACGCGACATGCCGCTGCATTTTTAAGATAGCTAATCAAAACTGAACTTTGTTTAATATGAACATTACGTAAGAGTTCGAATGTAAAGTGGAAGCTCGCTACACAGCGCATGTGCAGTGTTTGACTGATGTCAAACACTGTGATTCTTTTTGTGTTGTGAATAAAGTTCAATGTTGAATAGCTATCTTAAATATGTAGCGCCGCGTAGCGTTGCGTATCATCGCAGTGTAAACTGACCCTAACGAGAGAATTGAAACGCTACTTAAAGTTAGGAGCACCTTAATCACAGGCGGAAGAGCGTGGAGCTGACAGCTTCGTATTGTAATCTACTTACCGGTAAGCGTGGGCGGGCAGACCACAAGCGACGGCAGCGGCGGCAGGCTGTCCCGCTCGCGCTCGTAGTGCGAGCCCGCGACCATGATGACGGACTGCAGGGTCTTGCCGAGTCCCATGTCGTCGCACAGCACACCGTGCAGTTTGTAGTCGTGGAGGAACCGGAGCCAGTTCACGCCCGCCTGAAAGTTATTACGGGTTAAAAGCGAAAGTAGAATCCAAAGAAATCTAAAACAAGAATCTATGGACATAATGTGTATAAAATAAGTACCTGGATACCGAACTTCGCTCGGAGTTCTGGTAGATTTAAAAATTAAACGCGTCCTTTTTTTGGAAGTCGGTAAAAAATAAAAATAATCACAAAAATATTTACCTGATCAGGATTCCAACCGGAGACATCAATTAGCCAATTACGACAATATTATACATACGCATACCAAACTGCCATTTGGATTGACAATAATTGAGTCAAAAATAATTAATATATTGTTTCACGACGAAAGAAAAACCTTTATAACTTAAAGAAGCGCAGTTTCCCAGAAATAAAACCTAGCTAGATCGATTTTTCTCCCCCAAAACCACCAACATACTAAATTTCATGGGAATACTTGCAGCCGTTTCCGAGATTCTGATTATATAAAGGAGTAATTCTTTGTTTATTTAATATACTTTAAACAAGTAATACAAGAATTACTTGTTTAAAGTATAAAATAAATAAATAAATCATTATTAACGAGAATATATAAGTATGCCTATGGACTTTTAATGAAAAAGTACTGGAAATTATTCTGATCATAAAAATGCAATATACATTAATACATTTACCTGTTGATAACTCCTCAACTCAGCGGACACCGGTATCGGTATCTTATAGTCTTTTATTGACTTCGGATTGAACAGTTGTTCTAGAAAGTCCTTGTCGCGCGCCTTGCGCTCGCGCAGCTCCTGCGATAAACCTTCGGGCTCGGGAATCGCCCCGTCCAAAGGCATCAGTTGGATGAGTGTAGCGAAACAACGCGTGGACATCGTGCGTACTGCTTCATTGTGGTCGCTCATACGGCCTGGGTACAAAGTAAAAAAATACTTATTTATTTATTTGTTACGCGTTACCGTTTGACGGACAGTTTATTGTTTACTACACGTAGCATGAAGACGCGACACTGTCGAAGCGTTCGAAAGCCGTCCCATACAATGCAGTACTGTATTGGATCTGTCCTTATCATATTATCCTTATGCTCGACGGACAACTGGCTGTTGCCCGCAACTTCATTTGTGTACAACGAACGCACACCGCTCATTTTTTTAATGGAAACTTAAACATACGCTATCTGCGATTGTAAGTGCCGTCAAAAATCATTTTACCCGTTTCATGAAACCAAAACAGGTCAAAAACCATACTTTAATACGTTCGTGCGCAAAAACGCGTTCTCAAGCGCTGTTTTCTGCCAAGGAATGAAAAAAATGCTCAGTTATTTTTTTATTTCCTCACCAAGTAAAGGCACCACCAGCAGCACGATATACGGCACGACTTGAAGCCGCAGCGTGTCGACCATCCGCGCGAGCGTCTCGGCCGCGCCGCATCGCACGCGCTCGCTAGATAACTCCGACAGCGCCTCGATTAGCTGAAAACAGGAAGGTAAATAGAGTAAAATTACTTGTTTTCTGGGCTATGTTATGAGATATGATGTATGTTAAAAATATACTGTATCCGTTGCAAATGCTCCGTACAACAAGCACATTTTACATTATATAATTTGGCGGTTAAGCACATCATACGCATAATATACAGGTACAGCTTGGCAAAAAAGAGTATGACGCGGTGACAGCAGGAACTAAAAACATTTTCAATTATTTTTTTATTTACTTATTTATTTCTCCAAAACTTAAAATCTATCATAACAGGACCGTAACCTATATAATATATATATATATATATATATATATATATATATATATATATATATATATATATATATATATATATATATATATATATATATATATATATATATATATATATATATATATATATATATATATATATATATATATATATATATATATATATATATATATATATATATATATATATATATATATATATATATTCGCTAAAGCAGCATATTTTATGGTGTGCTATAATTATTAACAACTTAGATAGCTTTAGTAGTTATAAAAATGGTGTTATATATATAACACCATTATAGCACACCATAAAATATGCTGCTTTAGCGAAGTCGTTTAACAAACAGCTAAACCCGTCAACATGCTCGGCTATGTATCAACATGTATCATGTATGTATCATTTTTTATCCTTATTGGATTGGAATTTTATTATATTTATTTGTTATATTTTAATATATTAAATTAAATAAGTAATTTCAATCTTATAAGGAGAAAAGATGATACTGTTGAAAATGTTTTGAGTTCCTGCCGTCACCGCGTCCATACTATTTTTTGTCAAGCTTTACTTAAGTAGCGTTTAAATTTCCACAAACAACTTTCTACCAACTACTTCTACTAACACATAGCTGCATACCTCCGGCAGCAGCACGGGCAGCACGCGCTGCGGGTCGCGCGCTGCCAGCGCGGCAAGTGCCCGCGCGGCCATATGTCGCGTCGCAGTGTGGGGCGCGCGGGGTAAGCGCAGCGCCGCCGGCAGCGCCGCCAGCAGCCGCGGCCACAGACCACTGCCGATGTTGCCCGCCACAGCCTCCAGCACTTGTAGCCTGGAAACCGTCTCCTCCGCCACCTCTACAGATACGGCTTCTAGCTCTGAGCAGAAGTCACGTTAAAAATTAATCTTAATTATATAACGGTTTTAAAAACCAATTACAGATACTTCAGGTACATGATTTACTAATTACTGCTTATGTAAAGACGACAATTATAGGGATGCCTAATGTCGAATATCATACTTTTTTTAATGAAACATTTTTTTAATAGAGATATAAATCTAAGAAAAAAAGAAGTATTTGATTGCCTTTTATATGTCGAGTATATCTAATTCTGTATTATATATAAAAAATTTAATATTCGTACCGGCATCACTCATTACTTTCTCGAACGGCTGTACAATGAACTCCCACAGCTTAGGCAACTTCTCCGGCAACTCGTCACCAAAGTGCGACGTCAGACTGTTGAGCGCCATAGTCGCGCCGCGTCGTTGGATACGTAGCAGTTTTTGAGCCTGTAAACAACATTATGTAAAATTTTGTCACCTCACTCCCTTTCTCACACCCAGTTCTCGCTCACCTCGTCCTCCTGCGGAAACAGGTCCTCCACGCTGAGGTCGACGGTGGCGGTGGGCGGGCGCCCGCGCCGCGGCAACGTGCGGTCCGCGCTACGCTGCTGCTCCCGTAACGTTATTATTCCGTTGTACGTGTCCACTGTACAAAAATATAAGAGCTATAAATATTGACTTATGTAAATAGTGTTTCGCAACTGCGGTAATACTCGGCTGTCCAAAATTAAAGGCAACAAAAGCACGAAAAATTGTGAAATGAAATTGGTATAGGCGCTGTCATGATTTTCATACGTTGCGCTGGCATGATTACGTTACTATGCTTTGTTCGTGCTTACCCTACTAAAACTGATTGATCAATGATAAACAACTTATGTTACGGATTGCGCTGAACGTTTAGATAGTTTACGAGATAAAGCGAAATAACAATAGACATTAGCTAGTTAAGTAAAAATAAATGTTGTGTTACACATTATGTAAGTACATAAATAAATCTTACATTTAGCGCCATGATTAGACTCCTCCTTCCCCTCCGCGCCGCTCTCGCCACTGCCGGAGTCGCCGTTCGCCTCCTCTGAGTTTTCAAGAGTTATACGCGGTGTGAAGTCTGGATCGCATCTGCAAATTAACGAAAATTAGAAGACCTATAAAGTTGATAAGACAGGACACCGCTTGTCGAGATTTTATATAAATTAATTACGAAACCTTTAAATAAAAAATAAGCACATAGATCTATTTCTGACTTTATTTATTTTGCTGTACCTGAGAAACGCCTTCAGATTGGCCAGGATCTTGTGGTTCGGACACGGATCTCTGGTCAACAGCTGTGGCGCGAGGTCAGCCAGCGCACGCGCAGCAGTCTCTTGCAACTCGCGGGCCGCTTCGCGCTTGATGCCGTCCATGAGCGGACGCACGAGCGGGTTGAGACGCTCGGGGACTAGACGAAGCGCCGCGCACGCACCCGCCAGAGCCGCTTGCACGCTGCGGGAAAAAAGTTATATATTTATTTAATGGCAAATACAATTAAAACTCGTTTCAATAAAGACTTGAGACTATTTATCTCAATCACGCCTTTCTTCATTTAAACGGATTATGGATCAAATTATAACAAACAACTTGTGTTTACGTCACTTGGCAAAAAGTGTTAATTATTAAATAAAAATAAATAAGTATCACAACTTGGGTAATGTTTGGCACGAATAAAAATCATGACACGACAACTTTATATTCGCGAAAAACGATCAAAACACCATCATCTTCCTTACTAATAGATTAAACGAAGTTTGTATGTATGGTATGTTTGTTACTCTTTCACGCAATAACTATTGAAATATAAAATTTGATATGCTAGTAGTTTAGAGTCTAGATTAACAGAAAAATTCACGCCTTCTGCGGGATTTCTTTTTACGCGTATGTGGTCGCGGGCAACATCCAGAATACTTGAAACTTGTGGGCAGTGGGCACTATTCAGCTTATGCTTGCTTATCTCTTAAAAGTAACAAACTTACGATATATTCAAAGACGTCTGCTCGCTGGAGCACTGGTTCACGGAAGTCTGTAAAGTCTTTCTTCTCTCCTCTAGTGTTTGCGCCACGCGTTTCGACTTCATGGCGGCGACCATGGGCTG
The DNA here is from genome assembly GCA_963565745.1 of Phengaris arion. Classification (NCBI taxonomy): domain Eukaryota; kingdom Metazoa; phylum Arthropoda; class Insecta; order Lepidoptera; family Lycaenidae; genus Phengaris; species Phengaris arion. The sequence continues at coordinate 4,248,718 of OY751443.1, forward strand.
AGTTACGCTTGTCATGTGCACTACCTACAATTAAAAAAAACTCAATTGACCGTTAATTATCAAATTCTTTATGACACATGACAAGATTTTTTTTATTGCTTTATTTAAATACTAATATTGTAAAGAGGAAATATTTGTTTCTTTGCATTCAACTTGCTCCGAAATGATTGGACTGATTTTGATGAAATTTGGCACAGGCATATAGTAGAGCACGGGGAATGACATAATATGCTATGTGGGAATAGAGGAAGCCCCAAAGGGAGATCTCCGATCGAGCGAGGTGGTATGCTCGGTCTGGCAGATGATCACTTGTATGCATTTCGGATGTTGTATATATACCACCGATCTTAGAAAAACTTCGATAGCACGATTCAGGATTGTAGCGCTAATTGGGCCGCCACGGCTTATCGCGCAAAATATACAGTTTCTGCGGAATTTTTCTTTCGCGCGCACTAAGTCATGAGAAATATCAAGTATTATAAAATAAACAATATAAGATTGAATAAATATTTCAATATATCAAGATATTCTATATAATAAATTATAAAAGCGAAATTCCATATCTATCTATCTTACCTGTTCTAATCGCATAATATTGCTAAAACCTTCGCCTTCGACAGGTAGCTTGTAGTGTTTCATCATAGCCAATAGATCCCGGGCCTCTTGTAGTATTCTGCAATAGTGTCGATGTTATAAAACGTATTAATTGTACGAGCTAGCACGTACATTGCTTTGTACGGCAATGTGCACGCTGTCGGGCCCAGGCCGCATCAAGCAATCGAAGCGCACACTCGTAATAATTTTAGCAATTAGCATTCGTGTGAATAATTATCAATAGCGTATCAAGGACTTTTACTTATCAATCACCTATCAGTATCATCAGTATCACCAAAAGGTGTAGTTGAGTAAGTAGCTCCTACAAAATATTTACACCACGGATACGCTAATCCCTGTTGCCTGTCTTTGTCTGTCAAGTGTATGAGGGTGTTTGATATTTTTTCTGGCGTTAGGGGGTTAACGCACACAAAGCGTCATCTGGTGGCGTAAGTGGTATCAACAAAGGTCAATAAGAATTTTCGATTCTTTTTCTGTCACCAGGCAGCGCTTGGTAGCCAGACGCTCCATGTTGTGTCAAATTGTCAGATGTTACGAATTTAAAAACCCTCACTGACTCTGGGGCAGATATGATGGAGTTCTTTTCACCTGTTGCAGTTGAGTGCGACCTCGTCGTAGTACAGAGCCTGCGCGAGCGCCGCCAGGAGCGTCGTCCGCAGCAGCGGCGGCGACAGCTCCCGCTCGACGTCACCGTTACTCATCACAGTACTCTGAGAATAATCATTTTTATATGTCTCACTCACCCAATTCTAACGACTTATGGAATATAGGCTCATAAATTATATAGCGTGCTAAAGAAATCCACATTTATTCATATATACACACATACATATTAGATATACTCTAAAAACACCCTCTCTTCTTTGGCAATTAATAAAAGTATTGGATTGATTATAGAATGTATGATATCATGTAGTTTATATAGAATATTCAGATGTAATTAATCGGATTAATCTAAATGTAAAAAACCAGAACATTTATAGAACCTATAATGCTACCAATTTATATGACACGTATTTACCGTACAATAAAGAAATACAATGGCCGTGTTTGGCGGAAAAAAGCGCTTGACAACGCTTGAGCTTAAAAAAAGTACAATTGTCGGCCAGTACACGTTTACTAACTTCAATAGCGCTGACAGAATCCGCCATTTTTTATTTTGTACATTATGGCACATAATTTGGTCGTCCTTTTGCTTTCGTTTCGATTAAATTGGATCTGAACAGAACATAGTAGCTACATACCTGCGTGTCAGGCGCTGTCGTGTCAGCACGCTGCGCCTGCGCATCTACCGGCGAGGGCGACACGGGCGGCGGGTACAGCCGTAGCTCGCGCGTGCGGCGCGCCCAACTAGCAAGGACCAGGGCCGCAACGAGCCGCTGTAACGCGCTTCCCGACCTCACGTATACCACCATCACCTAAAGCCAATAATTATTATCTTTCTAGCTAAAAAAAATCGTCGTCACTGTACTGGAGTTTGGTTTTTGAAATTTCTATAGCACAGAAAAAATATCTTAATTGGCGAAACACAACCCTGGAGTTATTTCTCGCCGGATAGCAGGTCCTTTTTATATTATAGTAGTGTAAGATTTTTATACTGACCCTCACATAGCAGTCAATGGGGCTCTCGTCCTCCGCCTTGTAATCGATGCCGGGCGCCGGCTGCACCAGGTAACACGACAGGTAACCTGAAAATTATTTTAGAAATATTTCACTGTTCCCTGCCAATGCACACTTGGAGTCAAAGCTCTGTGAATACCTTCATCTGTAAGTGCAGTTATAAAAATAAATAAAACAATACACACCATAATGATTTGTATGTATGTATCTCAAACTCGTATATGGATCGTACAAATGTTTGACGTTTTGCGTATTGTTAAAAGCACTTTGTGTCGTTTACATATTATCAAAGGAAAGGGAACGTATGCATTCTTAAATATTATTTTAGAAATCTCTCAGAACAATGAGAGCCAAAATATAAGGTTTCTACTAGCAATGAAGGAAAGAGAGGTGAAATGGATATGTCATAGTATAGTGCTTTCACATACCCAGCATGTCGGCGGCGAGGCAGCGCGCGCGCGTGACGTTGCGGTCGCGGACGGGCGCGGGCTGCGACTCGCTGCCGCCCACGTACCACTTCTGCGCGCCGCGCGCCTCCCCCTCCTCCTCACCCTCCATCGAGCTGGTGCGCGTGCGCCGCTCCTGAACAACAAATTAACTGCGTTACGTCTATTTTGCTTTACGCATGATTTCCCCAGGTGTCACAAGCACGTTTTGTCGACTTTAAAAGTCAATTCTTTCCTTCTGGAAAAGCGCACGTAACCCTGACTTGTTACTACCTACTATTAAATCAATGAGTCTGACGTATCTCCTTAGGCTGATGATGTGATGACCTTGAGCGGTGGCTGCAACAGTAGCGCGGGGTCGACGGGCACTCGCGCCGGCTGCAAGGCGCGACACATCCACAGAGATAGCATCGAGCACACTGCTGTGATATTGATGATGATGTAGTTATGTCACCTTGAGCGGCGGCTGCAGCAACAGCGCGGGGTCGACAGGCACGCGCGCCGGCTGCATGGCGAGGCACATCCACAGCGACAGCATCGGGCACGCCGCCAGCAATATCGAGCCGAGACTCGCGTGACGGACCAGGTTCTCCCATACCTGTGGCATCATGAAATATATGACTTACTTCTCTATCTTATACACAACGCACGCACACACGCAAACACGCACGCACGCAACATTAAAAAAATATTTTTCAAATTTAAATTGTGCTTTGATTAGTTAAGTTAATAATATTATACTTCTGTTATTACGATTAAATTTCAGTGAAAGTTAGAAACGGTCCAATATTGGACATACATACATATGCATATCAAATGATTTGTCTCACCTGTAGACCAATTTCTTGAATTTCGTGAACGTGTTCGAACAATATCCTCTGATAGATATATCTCATTGCTTCTTGCAGCAACTCGGGCGTCCAGTCCAAATGCTCACTTCCACTGTTTCCATTTTCCGTCGGCTTCGAACTATCACCGTTTTGAACTATTATTAGTGGTTTAGTTAACGTGCGTAGAGTCTGTAACGTCGCTTTCCGAACGGAGCTAGCTGAATGGTCTAAGTACGGCCACAGTCGGGGTAGCACGTCCGCTAGATCGATTGGCCTGTAGGGAATGAACGTTACTTATAATACAGCAATGATAGTTTTGTCTTTAACAAACCAACTAAGAAGTAAGAATACTGAAATCTTTGTGGAAAAATGAATGACGTATATACGGGTCAGATCTAAATCCTAACAAATGCAAATGCTAATCTTCACCTGGCATGAACTTTCTAGTAGTCTTAAATTTCTTTTTTCGGAGAATTTCGTGCCACGTGAAGATTAGCTTTCGCATTTATTAGGATTCAGTCTGACCCGTTTATCCGTCTGACACTTTTACATTCTAATCTTAATAGAAATGTGTCGTAGAATAGAAAGTAACGTAGGTTGAAAATCAAAGAATATTTATCAATTAATTAAAAACATACTGTAGCAATTGAGCAGCCGCGGGCAAAGCCATGAGGGACGCCAACAACGCCATGTAATGCGTGGCGGGCGCGGCCAGATCATCAGTCGCGCGCAACAGCCGCCACAACGCCGCCGCTAGTCGCGGCAGCTCTAGCGGGCGCGCCGCAGCCAGCGCCGCTGCCGCGGGCGCGAGCGCGCCCGCAGCCACGCCTGATACGTCCTCTGCCGCATCTTCTAACCTGAATACATAATATATACAAAATACAATTTCGGGTACAAAAAATTTAATGAGTTTATTGTCAATTAATACACCTTGTATTCAAAAATAAGCTAAAGCTACTTTGGAAAGATTGATATTTTTCGTTTTACGCCACGTATTTACCGTGGATAAAAAAATTATCACACAAATTTTTTTTTTAATAACTTCCTCCAAACGTCAGCAATATCGATTAAACTTCTCAAGGGTATAACACTACTAACTTCAAACACGATGAGTCCAAAGCTTAGCTTTTAAATATATAGTATATTTATTTTTATTAATAGCAGAGCTGTCTATGTATGCAATTTTTATATTGGTCTCAAGAAGTTGTAGGAGTCTCTTTAGTCCCTCACATTAAGTCCACAGGTTGCAACAATAAAACAAGTAACTGAAATTACACTTGGCCTTTTATTGTCCCATTAACTAAAACTCGTACATACCGACAAGGCCTCACGCAGTGACTGGCCGTCGTCTCTAACATACATCGTCTTCCAGACACAAAACTGCTGACACTCGCACATTCACACATACATGGTCCCTACACTACACCCCCCAAATTTTTACAAAAAACACAATACAAAAATAAAAATTTTATGAGACGTTTTGAGCAACTACGACTTCCTCTTTACTATATCCTTTACCCATGTTGAATAATTACTAATTTATTTAAAACGTAACGAGTACTTCGCCCGAGCTTACAAATTATAATAATTAAAACGCACATAAAATATTATTTTTCAGTGAACAGTGCTTATTGCGAAAACGCTTTTCCAGCAGTAACTTAATCGTTAAGCATTCCATAACAATATACGGGCACATACACACTACATTATATTAAACGCTGATAATATTTTTATATACAAATATATTACCAGTGATTGATGTTTATCATTTATTTTCAATAGGCTTATTAACATTTGTATCGCGAATCATGTTGCTGCAATCCTCCGTCTGCTCAATATTATCGTAATCGTTCAAAATAAACGCAGGCACAGAATAGATAATAGAACAAGGTACAGAAGTCTCTATGTTTTGATCTTCACAAATGCCGCCTTTTTATGTACATATATAATTATTATTAACAAACGGACCGCACGCGAGCAGCCGAAATTGAGCTCTCTGGCGCCGCGCGAAGGTCGACATTATTCCACACCTTGTCAGATATTTCGAAAATACGGTTGTCACTTGTCAATACTTTAATTAAATATCTTAGATTATACTATCAGATTTATACTAGACGACGATATAATATATTATAATGATATAATACATATTATATAGATACCATACAACATACCGACCGAACATAAATACCACGCAAGGTATACAAGCGGAAACTGTTATACCTATTAGGTAAATGAATACCGAACATAATATAAATCAGATTACACAGACACGACACGTGATTTTCTTTTGATGTAGGTATGGATCATATGTATGTATATGCAGCTACCTACCACCTATTTTAAGTAAGCATATAATATAAAACTTTTGTGTGTATATTTAATAATTATTGTTATAGATTTAGATACCATGACAGTAGATATAAATGAGTAATGATTATCGTACCTTTCGCTATCTTTCTCACTTGCCGGAACCGAGAAAAACTGACAGTTGCTATTTTTTTCATTGTTCCGACAATCGGCTGCAATGCAAAATTTTTTTGGATACATATTTTTGCCAATTAAATTCCGTGACAATCGTGGTACCGGCTTGACACTTTGTAAACTAATTTTTAATTTGTCCAAAAATGCGTGTTCGCTTAAATTTCGCATGTCTGAAACATCATAAAAATCTCCCGGCAGCCTAAGCGTCTGCCCATAGACATATTCGGCGGGACTTACTCCGTTATCACTCCTACCGACAGTACGCAACCCTAACAGGACAGTAGGAAGCTCATCATACCAGGACTCATTGTCTGCGAGACGCGCCGTCAACGCCTGTTTCATGCTCCTGTGCCATCTTTCGACGATGGCGTTAGCTTGCGGTCTATACGGGCTACTTCTACATTTTTTAACACCTAAATTTTAAGTAGCTCCTGAAAAAGGTTACTTTCAAATTGGCGACCTTGGTCGCTCGTTAGCAGCTCCGGAGCTCCAAAACGCGTAATCCAATTATCATAAAACACCTTAGCGACAACTTCCGCCGTGACGTCATTACTCGGCACGGCCTCTGCCCATATACCCAGTACCTCGCACTTATTATTTTCTGGAGGCGACATCAAAATGTAACTCACTTGACGAAGAGCTTCACGTCCTAATATGGTCACAATAAGATCATATTTGGAATGATCTCCCATTTTCTACGGCGCAAGCAGGCTCTCTACTTGAATAAACCATCTCGGCATCTCCGAAAATCCTGTATCCGCGAAGTTACGGTAATAGCCGCCAATTGCGAAACATTTCCCGTCAGACCTTCCATCGGCTTCAATTCACTAGAACCTTCCATTATGTCACAGTCCACACTACACAATATACTGTCACGTATTTGTAATAAAAATATTAAATTTTTAAGACAAACACGATCGGCGTCACCAATGTAGGAGTCTCTTTAGTCCCTCACATTAAGTCCACAGGTAGCAACAATAAAACAAGTAACTGAAATTACACTTGGCCTTTTATTGTCCCATTAACTAAAACTCGTACATACCGACAAGGCCTCACGCAGTGACTGGCCGTCGTCTCTAACATACATCGTCTTCCAGACACAAAACTGCTGACACTCGCACATTCACACATACATGGTCCTACAAAGTAAATGAAATAACTAGCCGTGGTTCTCATCCTGTAACTCTGTCCACCCGTCACCGCCACATTAAGCCAGGACCAAGAAACCTTAGTCAGAATTTTAGAATACAAACTCCATTTAATAGTGTTATGCTTGAAAAAGAAGCAAAATACCTTTTCTCGCAATTTCTTACATTTATGATATTTTCCTAGCGTCTTACCCTCCCATAAGATGTTCCAGCACGCCACATTCCACAGCCACGTCCTGTCGGGCCGCCAGCAGGTACTTAAATGCCAGTAGCGCACCGTGACGCGCCTCCCACTGCGGCTGCCGAGCGAGCGTCGCCAAGCGCTCCGCAACGAGACGCACGCGTGACGCACGGAGGCGCGCGAGCGCCACACCCAGCGTCTGTGCGCACGTTTCGCGTACAGGTGCTACTACCTGACACATATTTAAACATATTAATTAATTTACAATAAGGAATATGCATGTGATCCAAAATGGAGAAAATAATTTTATTTGTTATCTTTATTGCTAAAAAAACATACCTATACAATTATTTTTAAAATTTATTTTGAAATAATCTTGGATAAATGGATTTTTTAAAAATCCCGCGCAAATTTCAAAAATGCATATTTACTGGCGGAACAAAACGTGACGTCATCGCACAGACGAACGTGTCTCAACTTTCAAAACTCATTTTTTTTTGTTTAAGGCGTAGGGTATTAAACCATTGCCAGTGTCAATTTTCATCGTGTCAAGTGGAACAGAATTTTCGTATAAGGCTGGGACTATATTATAATTTATGATCAGGAGTCCGGAAGGCCGAATAAAATTCTGAGCATTGAAAATAGAACTCTGCGCTAATACAATAGAGTTATATAATGTAAATTTCGTATAATGTAAATAAATAAAGTCAAAAAAAAAATCTATAAATTCTCGACACAGGCAGAATGGTGCAAAACCTTTGCAACCGCGATTGCCATAAATAAAAGAAAAAGTTAATTCACGTTTTCTATGGTTTGTTGTTTTCAAAATATGACATAATATTTATTTAATAGATTTATTTAGTACTTAACACTAAGTTAACTAGGTTGTTTTCGTGGAGGTTTGTAAATAAAACAAGTATGCGTAGAAAATCTATTTCAATGTCCTGAGTGATCTTCACAACAGTATAAAGTGCTCAAACAAGATACACTGTATCTTTTCATCACCTTGCACCACTTTCTCCTAATACTTGCAACTTTCGGTATATGAAAATAAACTTTGTCAAGAGCAGTTTTTGTGTTATTTTCGCACATAGGGACGTCACAATATTTATAACATGGGTCGCTGTGCTTCCATGGTAATAAGTTGATATTATCACTTATTTTTATAACTTTGTGAACTAATAACTTCACTACACTTCGTTGTATGTTTACATCGAACTCGTGTATGACTGTATGTCAAATTCAAACAATGATTTTAATTGTCAACTGTCAGATATATGTGCGATGACGTCACAACTGAAGCGCGCAAAAATGGCGTGTTTAAATCGCCCAAAAATTGTTATTTTAAAACATTTTTTTCAGACTAATGGATAATATTTTGGATCATGTGTCATATTCCTTATTTTACATTACATACTGGGCTGATGTTAGCACTCTTTCACAATAATCTAGACTACTTTTTACATTACCTGATCTGATACGAAATCTCCAAATCTGTCTAAGGCCAAGACACAAAGTAGTCGGAGCGCCATGTCTTCTAACCACTCTTGGTGAGCGTCTTCCATCTATAACAAATAAAAAATAAATTATATCTCATATGTATACAAAAGAATAAATTTTAAGCTAGATAGGGAATGTCTAGACGACATTACTCTCATCATGTCAACGCGACGTCATACGACAGTATTCCGCAGTCCACTCTCTGCGCTGTGTACTTCCTGTAACGTCATACGCCAGTATTGTTCAGTCCAGTCTAAGTCTATGTCTACCTGTTGCGGCGTCATGCCGGCGCGGTGGTCGGCGCTGGCGGCGACAGGCGCGCGCAGCAGCTCGCGCAACGCGCCGGCAGCCCCGTGGCGCGCCTCCCACGCCGCGCTGAACAGCTGCGCCTGTAGCGCGCCGCACCAGGCCTCCAGCGGCCAGCACCGCGCGCCCGCCCACCCACCGCCGCGCTCCGGCACCGCCAGCCCGCTGCCGGTGTCCACTGTAACAGTAATACTCATTAAAATCGCAAAATTACGCGGAACACATTCACACACTAATTGTTACGTACCTACACCGCTCGCACATAAATAATATTACCGTGTCAACCTTTTGGATTGTTAAAATACGATACACACTTTTAGCGTCCGTGCTTTGTAACTAAGTCGTGCTTTTGTGGGGGTGGGTATATTTTGGCGTTATTTAACCCCTGCATGGGCTGGTTATAACCGGTTCTTCGCCCGACAGCCTTGTGAAATGACGCTTAGTCCTAGACTCACCGACATAATCGTCGTTGCCCTCCATTTTGAACTTCTTTCTCTCCGGCTCTACGGGCGGAGTGGGCGGGGCGTCGTCGGACTCGCGCGATTTCTGTTTGCCGAACGCCGCGCGCGCGCGCCGCCTCGCTAGGTTCATCTCGCGCGAACTCAGTGGCTTCGTCTGCTGTAGGACTAGCTCTTGGATCGGCCTCTGTAATGGATTATTGTATTCTATATTATAAAAGTATATATTTACACTATAAAAGAACTAAGTTGTCGAAATAACAAAGTGAATCGAATTTTCTCTTTTTTTAATGAAATCGAGCAAAAATAGAGTAACAAGATTTTATTTGTCCTATCAATAAATTCGTCCAGAACTCTTCTGACGCGATTAGGGCCTAAGCAGCAACTATACATATAATACAATCGATTATTTCTTACTCATTTAAAGTGTTTATAAACCAAGTGTAAGTGAGAATAAGCAATTACTTTTCTCAATTTCTCACCTTAGCAACTTCGTTCTTGACCGGTGTTGTCGGACACAAGTCCTCGTTGGTATACACATTGCTGAGGTCTATGCCCAGGGTCGAGGCCACGTCGAGACCAAGTTTCGCGTTGAGCTGCTGTCGCTGCTTCGCCATACGCTCCGATATATCTGTAGAGGTAGTAGTGTTTTAATCACTGAACAGAAAAAAGTAGATGTGCGAAGCAGTAGCGAGGCGTGTATACAACTCAACATCATGTCGCCTTCCCTTGTGAATATTACATAGTAGTGGAACAACGATATTTGATTGCACGCTAGGTGCAATCAAATATCGTTGTTCGGTATTACAATTTACAATTATAACTTACGCGGCATACCATTCCGCAGATCTCTCGCTTCGCCATTGGTGCGAAGTAGGCGTTCTTACCTTACCTTATGCGTACTTAGGCCCGTATTAATAAAGCGTTCTTAACTCTAAGACAATTCTCAAGAAAGTACTTAAGATGTTGTTTTAATTAATAGACCGTACTTAAGTACAGCTGTAGGTACGGCTTATCAAGTGAGTGCGAACGTATTAATAAACGAGACTCGTAACTCAAGTACGCTGTCATTGCTGTCAAACTGTTACTTGAGACGGGGTTTCGTGGGTACTGTCAAACCTTGACTTGAGAACGGCTTGCTTGGAAATGGGATACAGTAGATTATTATTTGTGGTGTTTTTGGGTGTGTTACAATTATGTAAATTAAAATCTAAATATTTATGATTAAACAAACTCAGAATTTACACTACATACTCAACACAAAATAAAGTTTTAAAAAAGATGCTATATTGATACATGATTGATACTTATTCTTCTTTTTTTTGGTAATATATATATATATATTTATTTATTTATATTAAACGAATTACCTCTTTGATTTATTTTAATTGACTTGATTTGAAACTTGACAGTAGAACTTTTTTTCGCTGCCCAAAAAACAATCCTCATTATATTATGATCCCTCCCTCCTACAATTCCTCGCCCTATCAACCTTAAATCTGTTCTGTGTTTTGTAAATACTCCTTTTACTGAAACTTTATATACATACTTGTACTGGCCCTAAATTTGTCTGTTCTAGGTTTTAGATTATTCAACAGACTTCCTCTGGTACACCGTGCCCTTGTTAATCATAAAACCCACTCATAAGGTAGAGTTTTCGTCAACACAACACATTGGCAAATAACTAAGGAGCCACTTTAAAGAATAAGAAGAAGAAGAACTTTTTTCGAATGGCAATGATCCGCATTCTATTTTACGTAGTTGTTAAAAAAATATGGATATTAATATGCTAGACAATAATAAATATTAATATCTACGTAAAAATTAATGAAAATCTGTTTTTTTCAATACAAAAAATACAGACTAAACTTTTTTTGGTATTTATATTACTAAGGCGGGTCAATAAGTCCGTGACTTTTTGAATTTCTAACCTCCTTACTGAAAAAGCAACACTACTCCTGTCAACAGGCATCTGTCAGTTGACTCCTATCAAAATTTGAACTTGCTGCGTCAGTTAGTTTCTGTTTTACAGCTATCTTTATCAGACTATCCAGTAACTTAAGGAAACAATGGAAAAAAGTGAATTTCGTGTGCTTATTAAGAATTATTTTTTGCGAAAAAAAACCATTACCGAGACCAAGGCTAAGCTTGATAAATACTATGGGGACTCTGCACCATCGATTTCAATGGTAAAAAAGTGGTTTACTGAATTTCGTTGTGGCCTTACAAGCACTGAAGATGCCGAACGTCCTGGACGCCCAGTTAAGGTCTCTACACCCGAAACAATCGAAAAAATTCACGATATGGTGTTGGCCGACCGAAGATTGAAAGTGCAAGAGATTGTGGAAGCCATAGGCATCTCGCATGGTTTCAATTTTGAATGATCACTTGGGCATGAGAAAGCTTTCCGCAAGATGGGTGCCGCGTTTGCTCACAGTCGACCACAAACGCAATCGTGTAACAACTTCACAGGAAGGTTTGGCGTTGTTTAATCACAATATGGAGGAGTTTTTTAACCGTGGACGAAACATGGATCCATCACAATACACCAGAGACCAAACAACAGTCAAAACAGTGTGTTTCTAAGGGTGAATCGGCGCCAAAGAAGGCCAAGGTGGGTTTGTCAGCCAATAAAGTTATGGCGACTGTTTTTTGGGATGCACGTGGGATAATCCACATTGACTATCTTCAAAAGGGAAGAACAATTAATGGGGAATATTATGCCAACTTATTGGACCGCTTCAATGAGGATTTGAAAAAAAAACCGACCTCATTTGGCCAAGAAAAAAGTTATTTTTCACTAAGACAATGCAAGGGTGCACACATGTACTGCACATGTGTGCACCCTTGCATTGTCTTAGTGAAAAATAACTTTTTTCATGGCAAAAATCCATGAATTGGGCTATGAATTGCTCCCACATCCACCCTATTCTCAAGATTTGGCTCCAAGTGACTACTTCTTGTTCCCAAACCTGAAAAAATGGCTCGGTGGAAAAAGATTTGACTCCAATGATGAAGTCATCTCGCAAACAAAGGCCTATTTTGAGGACCTCGACAAATCATATTTTTTGGAAGGGATAAAAAAAATTGGAGAAGCGTTGGACAAAGTGTATAGAGCTCAAGGGGGACTACGTTGAAAAATAAAATGATTTATTTATCAAAAAATCTGTGTTTTATTCCAAAAGTCACGGACTTATTGACCCGCCCTCGTATTAAATATTACATTTTTAAAAAGAAATATTGAAGGAATGTATAATCAATAAAACCGTTCTTTGTAGAAGTGTAAACGAAACGTTATTTTATTCGTTCTTTGTCGTGTAGATAACGCTTAAAAGTTGAGTAAGTGATCTCAATAACGTTATCAACTGAGACGGTCTTGAGATCATACTATTAATTAAAGAGATTCTTGAGAAGCTAATCGTTACTTGAGACCGTCTCAGCTAAGAAAGGTCTTGAGAACGAGTTTGAGAACGAGTTTGAGAACGGTCTATTAATACGGGCCTTAGTTTCATTCATGATTCGTCAAATTTCATTCCACTTAAAATACAAAATGTCGTAAATACTTTTCGCATTATCACAAAATAAACCTTATTCATTGCTGGGAATATCATATTTTAGGTAGGATAAAACATGCTAGTTTCTACTATATAATATAAACGACCAATCAAACAAATTCTTTGTGTGTAGTGCGATAGGGAGGTATATTATCGGCGAGTTTGACGACAACGACTTCCATACCAATTGTGTCATATTATAACACTTCCACTTGTTTTCTGTTCCGTGGATATAGTAATAATTCATTGTAGAGTTTATTTTGAAGAAGGAAAGAACTCGATAAGATTTTCCGATCGCGTTTTCATGACGCAAAAGGGGTCTTCCTATTTACATATTTTATTTAATATTGAAGACCAACTTTAAAAGTGAATGCAGGAGATATACGCTTCGGTGGCGCGCGGCGTGTAGACTCGATGAATACTGTAGATGTGATGCGTAAGTAATATTGCCAAATTCTTGACATCACTTTTTTCTCTTTCTATTTTTTTTTATATTTTTCTGTTGTTTATAGACACGCCTGTACTACGTAGTTATAAATGTAAAAACTGTTGTTGGCCGAACTAATTGTGTAATTGTTCATTGTTATTTTTACTAGTAACACACTGTTGGTATTATACTTAGGCATAGTACTTAGGCCTTTTTATCCTACTTAGTTTTATAAATGTGAATGTTTGTGAGGATGAGTGGATGGACGTATGGATGGATGGATGATTATTACTCTTTCACGTAAAAACTACTGAACGGATTTTGCTGAAATTTGGTGTGGTAGTAGTTTAAGCTCCGGATGAACACATATGCTACTTTTCATCCCGAAAAAGTAAAGTATTCCAGTGCGATACTTTATTTACGTGGGCGGAGCCGCGGGCAAAAGCTAGTCCGTTATTGAACGATTTATAATTTTATACAGTACTCTCCGAGCGAACTAACCACACTTGAAATACTGTAGTGCCTGGGACAGGCGGTTTTAAATGTCTGTCACATACGGCATTCTCACAACACAGTCAGCCTACTCCAGAGGAATGACTGGTCAATACGTATGGAGCCGACCGTGTGCGGGTTTCCTCACGATGTTTTCCTTCGCCGTTAGAGCGTGCGTATAATGTACTTGTGATGTGATGCAATCAGAAAATGTTTAATTGATACACGCCACAAACTTTGAATCGAACCTGCACTTTCTCGAGTGCGAACCAAACGGTCTACCCACTTGGCCACGGAGCATTGGTATTATAATGAAGAAAATAAAATAATTAAAAAAATAGACCGACCTCACAGGGAGCCGGCGTGTGATAACATTATTTCAGCGAGTGAGTCGCCTCCCACCAGGTGCCCAGTTCGTTTACCTGCAGCCGACAGTTCCACATCTTCCATATCGTACTCATTGCCCTCGGAGCCCATGAGCTGCGCGCCGTTCTGCAGCAGGCGCTCGATGTCGAACGTCTCGCACCGCAGCCGCCCACTCTCCTCCGTCTCGCTATCCTCATCTGCGAGCAGGGATTGAAAACGGAATATATATAAGGGTATGATACCGGTATTAAATTACGATATAGCTTTGATTTAAAGGTTGAGCCAAAACAGTAGCGATTTACCGTTGCGATACCGCTAAATAAAGAAATATACCTTAATTTTTCTATGGTATCGTTATACCTTTATTTTATTACTACCCCAACCGAAATCATTTCGGTACCGAAAAAATGCAGAGTGACGACGCATCGACGCGAGGTTTTAGGTTTTGTTATATTCCAAAAATATTATATTGAATTTTATTATAAATTTTACCGTTAAATTAAAATATACTAGGAAATATTACGTATATAGTAATTAAACGGGTAGTTTTAAGCAAATTACGGACGAATCTATTATTATGATATGATGTATTTTTTTTTGTGCCTAACCTAGACCATTTTCCATATGATTACTGTCTTGCTTTTTCCTACTAAAACACTACTAACAATTAAATTCCTACTAAGGAAGGGAATAAAATACTTAATTAACTAAGTTGGCAACATTAATTCTGGACTGTACGGATGGACTGAACGGACCATGTGTGGACAAATCGCTTCAGTTCTCGCCAGAGCCCCGGCCGTGCGGGGCGTGTATCGTGTACAAGCGTAGATAGTCTGGTTCACAAGTGCCATTTCCTCGTGTGTCGGTTCTTGACCACCACCACCGAAAAATATGATTTTGGGCTCATTCGATTCGGAATGGCATCTAGAACATTCTATCAATCAAAGTGCCAAGAGGGGCCGAAAAAAAATGCAAAAGTTATAAACAATAAAGTAAAATAAAAAATAAGGGTTTGGTTTTTTTTAATATTTCAAAAAATATTTGAGATAATCGAAATTTGAAAAAAGGATCCTTAAAGAGCAGAAAATTTCCTAAAAAAGTCCTACCTCCCGGAACTGTACCGACAATCCTTATAATTTTAATTAAGCGGCGAAAATAACGGTAAAAACGCGTGGTTCACCGCGTGCATCGCCCCAATCTGACACATGAACTAAAAAAAATATTTTAACTGATTAAATATTAATAATAAAAAAAAAAAAAGTGGGTACTATGTGGACATATCAATTAACAATAATCCGTCACCAAAAATTTTTTATCACAATTTTTTATTAATTATGCTTTTGTTAATTAGTTAATTTTCACCATTTTAATGTTAACCTAAAAACGCTTATTATTTCAAAACAAGAAATCTAGATTTTTTTTATTTCTTGGAGCTAATCTTCAAAGGGTTTAGATGAGATCCCCGTTGGAAAAATTCAAAAATTTTGATTTTTCACTTTTTTATTAACAATCAAAGGCATTAAAAAATTATTTATGTAAAGAAAGCCATTTTTTTTTCCAATTATTGTTAATATTTTGTTTTCTTATTGATGAAAGCCATATAAATTTTTTTATTTTTTATTTTTTACTAACATTATTTAAATAATTGTTATAAACAAATGCATTGTTTATAAGATTTTTGAAAACTTTTTTTTTGGAATTTCATCCTTGATGAAAATAATGATTTTTAGAAAAAAAATCGTTTCTAAAAAAAATTTTTATTAACAAAACTTGTTAATTAACAATTTTATTTTTGTTAATAACTATTAATATTAAGGAACCACTTTTTTATCAATCATTATTTATTGCTTTCGTATTATAAAAAAATATATTTTTTTTATTAATTTTTCATTTCTTTATTAAACAAATATTTAGTTATAAACAAATGCATTGCTACGAAAAAATTTTTTTTTTATACTAAAAAATATTACAAAAACAACCATATTATATCGTTTTTTACATTAAATTTTGATTTTGTTACATTAAATTTACATTAAAATTAAATTTGATTTTTTTACATTAAATTTACATTAACAGACAAATTGAATGGCATCAAAACAACGCCTCTAATGGCAAACAATGGTAACTAATTCGCATCTGATCAAATGGCATCGAATTAGTTACCAACAACCTTGTATGGGCCATACAAATTGTAGTTAACTTCTTCACGGCGAGTAGTGACAAAAACTCGCACTCAGCACACAGAAATGATGACAAAATTCAAGAAATTCATAATAGGTAGAGAAGAGGTTGGTAATATTGTGCTATGTATGTGTGCATCTTTATAGCCTATTTTCGTTAAGAAGGTAGTAAAATATTTCCTATATATATATATTTGATATAGCCAATGTATTTTCATTTACTGCATACATATCACACTTCCTTTTATTTAAATAGCATGTATACTAAACGATCAGTTAAAAACAGTTGCTACTCATTACAATATATCACACAGGGGGGGTCGGGGACTAGACACAGTGATAAGAGCGGATATACATATTGATGTATATCCGCTCTTGTCCGCCCGCGTCCGTCGAGATAATTTACTAGAGATAAACGCTATTTATTTATAAACACTAACCCCATAAATTAATAAAAATATTTACACCACGGATACGCTAAACCAAGATAGCCATCTTTGTCTGATAGGTTGGAAAGCCACTTGACATACAAAGACAGCAACTTAGCGTATTCGTGGTGTAAATATTTTTACTAATAAAAGGGGGTATAAGTTTGCTTTAATAGTAGTAATAGGGACCCGTTTTTACTCTTTGGGTACGGAGCCCTGAAAAAAGCTCCTATTTGAGTGATCGTAACACAGTTACGCAGCTGTACAAAATCTTTATTCACGTGTACTTTTGTTCATAAGCAGTATTTTTTATCCCCTTGAGTATTTGAAGCAACTAAAAATCTACGCTTCGGGAATAAAATCTAAGCATCAATTGAATTGTTTTACTCCATCAAGTATGTCATTTGTTGAGTTGTGAGCACGTAACCTTCAATATGGCTGACATAATTATCGATTTATTAACCGGCTAAAACGGGAAATATGACGTGCAGAAAGAAAATCCGTAATAGCCGAGCAAGGACTATGTCTAAGGCCGCTGCCTCGAACACAGCGGCGAGCATCGTGCGCACGCGGGCGCCATAGACTATGGACAATTGTTTGACAACTACTTGAAAAAAAACTTTTCATATGTCCGGGTTTTATACTACAAAATCCGGGGTTATCACGCGTCTTGTCCGCGTTGTCAAATTAAATAGATAGCAACCCTAGCCATAGTCACCAGTGGTGTGACTCACTATTTGCCGCTTGACTTCATAATATACTGGGGCTTGACGCACTCCTGTCAAGCGGTGACTATAATATGGCGGGCGCCTTAGGGCCTCCATATACGGTCCGGTCTTCTTTCAGTTCCGCCTGAACGGATGCAAAATCGTATCACCTGTGTACAATTTCGAAATCGCTTCAGTCGGCCGGATGGACTGAAGCTATTCTTTCAAGTGTTGCCAACTCTGTTTTTGTGAAACTACTCAACTCGCGTCGTTTTCTAACAAAAACTACTAAAATAGTACCGAAAACTATCAAAAAAGCTATTAAACTTAGGAAACCCTAAAAAACACAAAAAAAACAGCATTTTCCGTTTTACTAATTGAAAATATGATAATTTTACTTTATAACTTATATTTTATTATATATATTTTATTTTAATACTTATATTAGTATGAAAATAAATATCTAGTACACTTAAACATTTCTAAGGAATATAATAATATTTTTAATACTTTTTAGGAACTTCTATAATGGGCCCTTCATTTCTTACGTACGACGATTAAGGGTGGTCAAACGGAGGAAGGGTGTCAACTGTAGTCTGTTCGCGTTGTCATGAAATGTCAGAAAAAAAATATTTTAAAATTATCTAATGACGCAAAAGTCGTGTTCACATTATCTAATAACAGTAAGGCATTTGGACATATTATGTACGCGTCATTTATTGACATTTTTTGAGAAATAAAGAATCTTTAAACCTAAAACTAAACATTCACTGTCTTGTTCACGCGAATAGACTATAGTAAAAACACGTGTTACGTGTAAATGTTCCTTTATTTATATACGTTGAGTGACTGGAGAAAGAAGCGGTGAGGTGGTACGTTAACTAGAATCCCCTCCCCCGAATCAACCATCAACTTTCCTATATAAATATATCGTGTGGGGTATCGTTTAAACAACATCTACACCTAAAACGACAGCCTGCATCAATATCTACCCCTACAACCTACACCAGGTGTGTTAGGTTACCACGAGTTATAGGTCCTATAACTATACCAATACCTACCAACCTACTGGGGACTGCTGATTATTTTTAAATAAACCAAATAGGTAAACTGAACGCATCTATCATATTTGACAGTCGAAGTTGGTGAATCTTCGTAAATTTTGCATTTCCCGAACGCGTTTTCTATTAGCCCCTTAATGACATTTAATAATGCTACACTAAAACAAGCAAACTCGATACTGTAAATGAGACCTCTTTAGCTATCGTGTAATTTGATGTTTGTTTTCGATGCTGCCATTCGATTGATTTCGTCGGGAGTACTAAAAGTTACGATCTAACGAACTTCTCGACTCCTTTAGTTACAAATTGTGCCACCGCACGATCGTGCGCTAGTGTAGGTGTCGGGAGTATCAAAAGCTATTGAGATCGAACTGATTCGATTCTCGATTGTGTCGGGAGTAAGGGGCTGTATGCACTTGCGCTTGATCTTGACGACGGAATTGTTGTTCGAACAAACTGAGCCAGTATGGCTCAGTATGATTGCTTCATTTTCATGCGCGTACCCCGTTTCTAGGCGTATTTATTCTATATATAGTCCTAACGGCTAACTTCCAGCCTTAACTCTCATCTCATAGATGTACGAAATATGTGATTAGATAAAACCAAGGCTATATAATATAAGGTTCGGTAAAATCAATTACGGATATTTTGGGCATAATATGATCCACTGCTTATGTAAAGATGTTTAGGTAAAAAAAGAATTGTTAGACTTGAAAAAAAAACTTCCTTATATGGGAGAGATAGTGGTGAGATGATTTTTTTTGTTCTTTAAGTATGACAATATTTTTTTGGATAAACGTCTTTATATGAGCAGTAGAACATAATATACCCAAAATATCCGTAGTTCATTTTACCAAACCTTATATAGACATGACCTGTAGACTGTCAATTCCGTTTGGCCCACTTCAGTAATAGCTTGTTATCCAATATCCGTAACAATTGCATCAACGATAACACCTCCGATTGTTTGTGTGAACGTGAGATATTACGCTAGGCAAATAACCTGTGGGGTAAGCACGAACAATTGACAACAACGTATTCGTAACTTTCGCGTTTAATCGAGTGAAATTTGTATAGGCTTTGTCAAGATTTTCATACAATGGGGACGTTGATTCGTGCAGCTTACCCTACTGATGATACTTTAAAGTTTAACGGGTTCAACCGTTCCCGTTATAATTTTAATATAAGTTCCTGGGTAATCGAGCTTCGCTCGGAGTTCTGACGAATTGAGAAAAATTAAAATAAACCACAAAGAAATTATCTGACCAGGATTCAAACCTACCACATTCGAACAAAGCAAAAATTATACATAATATGCATACCACAGCAAACTGCCAATCGACTAACATAATAGAGTCAAAATGATTGATATATTGTTGCAAAGAAAAAACATATACAAATTAAATATAGTTTAAAAATGCGCAGTTGCGCAGGGATAAAACCAAGCTAATAGATCGATTTTTCTCCCCAAAAAGTCCGTGCATATCATGGCAATACTTGTTCTGTTTACACAAGATTGTCTCGTTTAAAGAGATATACGAGTAAGATTAAGATATTATAAAGTGGAAAGATTTGTTTCTTTGCTCCGAAAAAATACTGGACCAGTTTTAATGAAAGGCACAGATATATAGATAGACCACGGGAAAAGACAGGGGCTAATTTTATATACTATAAGACTTAAGTGTATTAAATAAAGTTCAATTTTGTATAGCTATCTTAACATGCAGCTGTGAAAGTGAATTGACTCTTACTTTACCTTCTAAGTTCTATGGGATGAAGAGTATCTATACCATAGAACTTAGTAAAGTAAAGGTAGAGTAAGAGTCAATAGAGACGCCATTGGACTTTCTGTACCTAAAGTGATTAACGTTGTGGGAATAGTGGAAGCCCCAAAGGGAGATCTCCGACCGAGCGAGGTGGTGTGCTCGGTCAGGCCGATGCCCACTTGTATTCATTTCGGTTTTGGTAGATATACCGCCGATCTTATAAAACTTCGATAGCGCGATTCAGGATTGTGGCGCTAATTGTACCGGCACAATGTAGTGTAATATTTTCAGAATATTTTTTTCAAATATTTCAACCAAAAGCTAACTGAAAACAAATCGATTCGTTATCAATCGATTGTTGCAGGTAGAGAAAGCCGTCCCACCGCAAAGTACAGCGCGTATTTGGAGGTGAACGCGTTTTGATAAGGCACAACCAGGGCCAACTTGAGGTTAGTTAAAACTTGTAAGTTATCAAATACAAATACACAACAACATTTATTTAAGGAACTAAAATAAAAGTTTTTGTTTGGCTGCTTTAGCACGTGAGAGGTTTTTTAGGAGAAAATCAAGGATTCTGGTAGGTGTAGGCTGTAGTCCAAGCACGAACAATAAACGAATATTTTATTCAATCGAAAATTGTATGGGCGCTGCAGATGGTATAGTGATGTTTTCATTTACACAACTCACTAATTATTATTAATAACTATAATATTGTTAGGGCTTTACCAATGTCGAAGACCGTTAATAGGGAATGTAATGTAAATCTCTATTATGTATACAGATACATAAAGATTTTACACAACGCGTGTTTCCGACAAAGTTCCGAAAATTTTCATATCCAGCTACCAGTAGCGTGACGTCACGCTACACCTATTACATAAAGCCCCGGAGCTCGCCCCGTACTACGCACCGCTTAAACGCAAGTTACCGTTTACCGTCTGACGTCTGGGGCCACTTTCAATTTAAAATTCCTATCTTGAAAACTAATTGACGTATCGAAATAATTCTTTCACGAGTATTTTGATCTTCCACGGAGAATACAGAAAACTTACATTTAAAATTAGTAAACATTCTCTATTAGCGTGTTGGCGTCATACTATTACTAAGAGCAGTAGCTACCTCGTATGACTAGCGTTAGGAGTTTAGGACTTACTAACTGTAAGTCGGTGATAAAGTTTAAGCAATAGTAAATTTATTTCTCTGCAAGTGTGTCACACACACAGGTGTACTAGAGGTCAGTGAACGATAAGGACCGCCAAAATAAATGACAGAACGTGTAATCCGCTCGAGATAAATTATCATCATCACCGAGTTCACCGACCACTAACGTCTTCATTTGCTGGGGCTCGGGTCTCCCCTCTATGAATATTATCATTTTTTGACAATATAACTGTCAAATGAACAACTCTCTTCCAGGCACTCCTGAGGGACGGGAAAAGTTGTGATTTCAAATTATTCAATAAGGTGTTTTAAGGATTTGATGATAAAACATAAAAGCAAATACGTAAGAAAATCCGGCCAAGTGCGAATCGGGCTTGCGCATAAAGGGTTTCGTGCAAAACGTCAAAAAACACGTTTGTAGCATGGGAGCAC
Organism: Phengaris arion; assembly: GCA_963565745.1. Taxonomy (NCBI): domain Eukaryota; kingdom Metazoa; phylum Arthropoda; class Insecta; order Lepidoptera; family Lycaenidae; genus Phengaris; species Phengaris arion. Next base: position 4,270,880 of record OY751443.1, read on the forward strand.
CACTTAAATATTAGGTAATTATATTGTTTTATTATTTGTTGTTAGTAGCGACAACAGAAATACTTCATCATCTGTGAAATTTTCAACTGTCTAGCTATCACGGTTTATGAGACACAGCCTGGTGTGGTGACAGACACACGGACAGACGGACGGACGGACGGACAGCGAAGTCTCAGTAATCGGGTTCCATTTTCACCCTTTGGGTTCGGAACCCTAAAAATCTAATTATGATTTTCATTTTACATCTAGTTTGGCTGTATCCCTTAGAGCAGGTATAGGCAACCTTTGACATGTTGAGGGCCAAACTGCGTGCAAATACGTTTGCGAGCGGCGATTGAAAGTACTTAGTGCATTTTAAAGTAGTGATAATATTTTTGCGATAGGTATTAGACATGAAATAATACTACAATGTTATTATAGTACAATTTATTAAAATAACAAAATGAAATTAAAAAAAACTGTACATTATAATTAAAACGTTAAATTTGCTATTGTTACAAACTACAAAAGTTAAATACACCGAAATCAATGAGACACTTGAGCTTGAATTTGGGAAACTAGTCCATCGATATTTGGATTAATTCCAATGAGAAAGACGTAAAGAATTTTCCAAATTATCGTCAGTCAGTCCTGGGGCCGTATTACAAGCTCTTAATTCCAGCCAGTTTACGCCATAAAACAAACTGGCTGGAATTTTCGTATTATAGTCACATGTTACCAGCCAGTCAGCAGTCACGTGACTCTTGACTTACTTCTGCATTGAAACTTGAGTGGTATTTTCGTATTATGACAGTAATTCTGACATTAGCTGGCTTGTATTTACGTCAAAAACTGTTTAAACGAAGCCGTTCAGTTTACGCTCAACTTCATTAGCTTTTATTGAATAGTTTATATTTTAGTGTTTTCTTTTAATAATATATAGGCTAGGTTAGTAACGTAAAATATTGCTAAAGTGAGCATAGAATTTAATTTATAAATAATTAATAATAATTTAATAATTAATAATTAAATTAATAATTTTATAATTTAATTTATAATAATTTCTCCCATAGAATTCAGTTTATCTGAGACGTCAGTCCACATACGTTTGGAGTATTCTCGCGCCTAGCCTGCGCCGATTTGTTGAATCCAACAGCTATATCCCTGTGAGAATTCAAAAACTCCCACAAAGATTCTAGCTGGTTGAATGAAACCCGGCGACGACGCGAAAACACCTCCTGTGAACTAAACATGAATAGCCTTTGTTTCAGTCTAAACTAATATGTACTATGCTTAAATATACTTTATATTTGATAAAGAAAACAAAATTATTACTTACGCCATTCCTAATTATTTAAATCTTATATAATTGAGATTACAAATTAAAAAACATTACACTTTTCTAATCATCTAACAGTCCGGTCAGATCAGTGTTGCCAAACTTTGATTATTTAAATTTGCCGCCTTTTTTCAGTTTCATTAATCGCTGGCCGAATGACCAAATCGAGCTGTAAAGTAGTTAAATTGGCAACACTAATTTCACTCCCGACAGGACCTCTATGCCGACGATCACTCACTATTCACTATTTAGAAACTCCGAGGTTATTGAGCTGTGAATTCCGTTTTCCAAAATCTTCGTAACCCTAATTGCGCCTTAAACAGCATACTCACGCACGGTCCGATCCAGCACCGTGGCCGTGGACCGTGAGTATGCCGTTTATTTTACCGATAATTTTTTTAGAAGTAAGGATTTTGGTAGAAAATAAGCACATTTTTTTCTTGAAATAGGTGTATACAAATCGACGGCTATTTTACCAACTTAAACCATTTATTTTTTGCGGTCCATAAAATTTGCTTTAACTTTAACAATAATTGAACATATTCTATATATAGTTAAAAATATTTACTACAAGTTTTCTGTTCGTTATTGGCTATTTACTTCATAAGTGCATGGCAAGAAAAAAACATACTGTAATACGTCAAATTTGACGTATCCGAATGTCACTTCATGCTCCATTAAACCAGTCATAGACAATCAAACCAGGATGAATCCAGTCAGCATGAAATATCGTTGTAATACGAAAAAAGAACAAGGCACTTTAAGGCCGTATATTGAATTGCCTGGAAACAAGCTGGTTTTTTAAAAGATTATAATACGGCCCCTGTACGATGTATTGATTTATTAACTTTCACCAATGAAAAGAACTGTTCGCATTTATAAGTACTGCGAAACGCACAAATCAGCGAATTTTCTAAGCTGCGGAAAATTGTCTTTGTCTAGATATTTTTTGTAGAAATCGCAGAACTCTACGTCTTCAAATTTGGATTTTAAGAGTGAGTTTTCTTGAATCTCGATCAACTCCATTTGTAAGTGTATTGGAGCATTTTGTACATTACATTTTGTAGGAGTAGCAAATAAACTGAAACAGTCTTCCATGTTTTTGAAGTCGCTAAATCTGTTCGAAAATTCTTCCGACAGTAACTTGCGTTCTTCAGCATATTGAGCTTATGCAATATTTTCATACGCAGAAAGCGTGTTGAAATGGTAACTGTTACCAGACAGCATCTGTGACTCCCACAAGCGTAGTTTGATCTGAAACGCTTTCAAATGCCTGTACAAATCATTTACTAACTGTCCTTGTTTTTGAAGTTTCACATTTAAATTATTCAAATAGCCTGTAAGATCGACCAGAAATGCTAAGTTACATATCCGTTTTGGGTCACTTAATTCAGATAGTGGTTTATCTTTTATTTTCATAAAGTCTGCATCTCATTTCTAATCTCGTAAAACCGTTTCAACATTTTTCTTTTGCTCAGCCATCTGACTTCACAATAATATGTTACGCCGTTATATTCAGCTGATATTTCATCCAAAATCGCCTTGAACTGACGATGGTTAAGCCCTCGAAATCGAATAAAGTTGATGGTTTTTACTACCACATTCATAACATTCTGGGAGTCGAATGGACTTAGAACACAAGTTCTGTTGGTGGATAATGCAATGAAGGACTATCTTTTTGTACATTTAATTCTGTTGCTTTTTCATTCAAAATTCCGATGAAACCTTTACGTAAGCCGATAGATATAGAAGCCATAGAAGGTGCACCATCAGTGCATACTCCAATTAATTTTGACAATGGCAAGCCAAAACTTGTGAATACCTTTTGAACTTCAATAAAAATATCCTCTCCTGTAGTGGTTCCTTTTAGCGGCTGTAAAGCAAGCAATTCCTCAGTAACAGTGAACTCCTTATCAACACCTCGAATAAATATAGCCAGTTGAGCTGTGTCAGACAAATCGGTGCTCTCGTCTAATGCTATGGAAAATGATTTAAAACCAGTCATACGGTCAGTCAATGTTGTTTTTATATCATTAGCCATCATTTCTATACGTCGAACAACAGTTCCGACTTGACAAACTAATTTTTTCAAATTCATTTTTCTTTTCATACCGCAAACTTCTAACATACACTCCTTGATCAATTCTCCTTCGGCAAATGGTTTAATGCCTTTGCCAATTTTGAGCTAACTATAAAACTAGCTTTCACAACATTATCAAGTTGTGTTCTTTGTTTATGAAACATTTGTTGCTGTTTTTCCAAATTTGCGGTAAGCTTCTGGATTTTGTCTGTTCTTAATTGTCCTATCAGTGAGTGCAGCGTAGCATGCTTCATAGGATTTGATGTGACGCCTCACTGTGACTCTCGTGAGTATAAGTATCTAATGTAATATTTTTTTAATTGGGTTTTTTTCAAAATGTCTCGCGGGCCGGATCATATCTTACAGCGGGCCGGACCCGGCCAGCGGGCTGGTTGTTGCCCATATGCCTTAGAACATTAATCCAACCGGAGTATCCATTGTCAGGCGTTCCCGCCGCGCTGCCTAAGGCGGGTAGAAATAGCCCAGGACGCCGGTAATGCTAAAACCGGCACTGAGCTTCGTGTTTTTCAGTACAAGCGGATAACATATTTTAATACATATTTACTATAGCATACTGAGCGAAATTGGAAATTAAATATTGTAGTAAAACAAAAATCAGTTTAAATTATTTGTCTCAAAGTAAAACTGTTTCCAAAAACTTTATTTTTGTACATAATTTTTTAAAATTCATTTTAAATGAAGATTTTAAGAAGTTTTTCAGTTTAACTTATTTAAAATTTTCCGCAGACTACAGGACGGCATAGACGTCGAATATAATACAATTTTTTATATAAATATGCCGGAATATTTATTTCATACATAGTGGTAATATGAAAATGTGTATCTTAGCCGTCTGTGATAGTACTGTATAGCAAGTGATATTTCATCTTAACATAAAATATTATAGTATCCTCGCCGACTATAATGCCCCTTAGCAATAATATAATAGATCAAAAGGTTTGTCACGCACACATTATAATAAAAAATAGTTTTTAAGTAGATGGAGAGCTACTAGGAAATGGTTAAAATTAAAAAAAAAAAATAAAGAAAAAATCCTATAACGAGTATATAATAAGTTAATAACGCACGAGGAATCGTACCACCCACCGTTGCATTGCTAGGTAACCGCGATCGGGCGATACGCCGTGCAGATCCCCGCGCACGCGCCCCGCCCCGCTATCGCCTTCGCCGTGGCTCGCGCGCACGATTCAGTGGAGAAATACGATTTGGCGCCGCCGCACGCGCACCTGTATGTTATTCGCGGTTTTCCGACATTGTAAAAACTCATAATTTACATAATAAAGTATAATAATTAATAACTTAAGTTGTAAAGTGTTGTGGATTAATAGCCTCCCTTACAATCCTAATACTATTATAAATGTGCATGTTTGTGAGCATGGATGGATGGATGTTTGTTACTCTTTGACGCAAAAACTACTGAACGGATTGCAATGAAATTAAAACATAGCCTACTTTTTATCCCGAAAAAGTATAGTATTCCCGTGGGATACACGATATGAATAGGCTACTTGACTCATATTGAATTTCATACATTGAAGGAGTATTTCCTTTAGTAGCTGACTTAGGAAAACATATTCTAGCGAGATCATAAATTAAAGACTAAAGATTGATAAATAAAGTTGATTTAAAATTATATATTTTTGTTTTTTAATTTCCACTGATGACAACACCTCGAAGTAACTTCCGGCAAGGATGTGATGACACAAACACACTAAACACATATTATGTAGTAGTGAAACGGAACATTTCTGTAAATAAATAGTTCATGACATCATAAAAAGTTATTTGTCAAAATGTCAAACGGTACGTAATTCCGCCATTTTATTACTACGGACTATAGCACAGATTACAAATAGTACTAGTATGACGTCACAGCACAGATAATCTCGGCGGTTTTTAAAAAGTGTATTTTTAAAATACTTTTTTGTTGGTTTTTAGGTTTCAAAATAATGTTAAGTACCTTTATTAGTTTTTTGTGTGTAATGAAACAATTATGAAGCGTTTAGGACATAAATAAAAACAAGGTCAAGTAGCCTATTACGCGGTAAAAAGCTAGTTATTCATAAAATAAGTTTTATTTCATACTTTTTTGTGCACTTTTACTTTGGAAGGTTTTTATGCTCTAAACTCATACATTTTTTCGATATAGTAATTAGTAGGTAGGAACGAATAAAACACATTCTTGCCACCTACATTGTGGCAAGAATGTGTTTTATTCGTGTGGTATAAAATTGTAAAAATAATGGCAACGGAACTCCAGAAAAGTTGTTCATTATAGTGCCGGAAGATATCGAAATGAGGAAAGTTTGGTTAGAAGTTGAAACTCGTAAAAAGATACTTATCCTAAATGATTTACAACTAAAAGTTGATTGTATATTTGTGAAAATCGCTTCAAATTTAGTAAATCTCTATTTCATGGTGCATCACATATTGCATCTTTTCAATCAATTTTCATTAAATAAAATTAACCTATTTATTTAAATAATTACCTTGTTAAACAAATGTTCCCCGCTAACTTTCAACAAGTTGGACAATATGTTGGCGCGCGCCGAATGTTTCCTACTAGATGGAGAGCTACTTTGAAATTTAGAGCAGGTGTTTGAGGCAAGCTGAAACTTTGTCCTGTACTTCTTCTATTGTACCCCAACACGAGATTGCAGGACTGGCTCGTCAGAAGCGGGGCTAAGACAATATACAAATCTTTGAAAAGTGAATTTTTTTCTTCCCATAAAATTTGTTTGAGGCAATTTGGAATTTTAATAATTTTAGTGAAACCACCTGCCAGGTGACCTAGAAAATCGAGAATATGCTGGCTATCAATTCATGTGTATCTGACATCTATCGGTCATTTTAAACACTACAATATTCATATCACGTTTATGCGACATCTAGGTAGGCAACAAAAAACTACGTGGTCGTGATAATTTTTATTTTATTTTCCTTGGGACAACAACAATACCAACAAATTTGAACGTGAGTTCCATAAAATATTGTAGGATATTGTTTGGGCTGGTACCGACTTCAAAATTAAGAAGATTGAGTAGAGAAGTAGTTAAAATTTTTGCCGAATTTAAAAGGGGAATTATTTAGAAAATGAGATTTATTTCATTCTTTTTTGTGTATTTTTACTTTGGAAATAGGTTTAATTCCCAATATTATTTTTTAATAATAAATACCCTACTACCCTAGTGCCTCTGCCTCTGCCTAACTGTATTCCAATTTACTTTTACACTTCAAAGGCAATGTTAAAGCCCCGAATAAATGGCGTGGCTTGTTTTTTTCCCCAACAACTTAAACATTAAACTAACACTACATATATCAAAATTTCAAATTGCCTCAAACATATTTTTTGGGAACAGAAAAATTCACTTTTCAAAAGTTTGTATATTGACTTAGCCCTTCTGACCAGCCAGAGCTGCCTCGAATTGAGGTAGAATAGGTGAAGTATAGGACAAGTTTTCATCTTGCCTCAAACACCTTCTCTAAAATTCCTAGTAGCTCTTGTCTTGAGCTATACTGGATATTTTATTGAAAGGATTACAAAAATAACAAGATGGTGTCACCGTCTGGACATCCCGTCCGCCGTCGCGGTTTTATTGCATACTTATTATGATAATATACTTATATAGGGTGATTGGAAGCTAGGTGCAAAGCTTTAAGGAGATGATAGTACAGACCAGTCTGAACATTTTAAGCCATATTTGTCTTAAGCAAAGTTGGATTGTTTTTTTTTTACGATTTTTTAAAACTTTTTTTCAAAATTACCCAAATTTTAACATTTAATTGCAAATTTTTGGTAAATGTTATGTTAAATGATTTTTTATTTATTTTATTTCGTTAAGGAAATGTACAACAGATATTAAAAGACAAGTTTTAAGAATCTGTGACTGTAGCTTAAGTTTTTAGAGCCATTTGAAGTTGATAAAAAAATAATAAAAATTTGCAAATCTGTTATTTTGACCTTATTTTAAAAAAAGCTCGAGTTTCTTTTTAAAAACATGCTTAGTCATCGTTCTTTATTTTGAGGTATCATTCAAGGAGATATCTTACAAATTATTGAAACAAGGGCCCAAAAACTAAATTGAGGGAGAAAATTCTAATTTTGGAGCAGACTAATCAAAACATTATTTATGCTAAATTTGGATGTTTTGCATAATTTTAAGTTAATTTTAATCATTATTGTGCACATTTAAGAAATAAAAACCATTCTTTTATTTAAATTAATCATTTATTATTCATGTTCAAAATGTCCGCCGCAATTTCGGATACAAATTCGAGCACGTTTTCTGACTTCAGTTGTGGTTATTTTTAACTTCATCTCGTCCTTCACTTTTTCAAATGCGGCATTTATCCTATCGATAAGTTCTTGCCTGGTATTTATTTCGTCATGTGTGTACACCAGTTCCTTGGCCCGACCCCACACGAAAAAGTCCAACGGAGGTAAATCTGGCATGGCATTATTTAGATGTTCCCTTACCATTAGCGTCCAATGAGCTGGACAGCCATCTTGTTGGAAAATAATTTCACGTTCGGTTTCAAATATCGGGGCACCGGATTCCTCGATCAGTGTCGGTAATTCGTTTTGCAGAAATTGCAAATAATTTTCGCCGTTTAAATTATCTGGCAAGATGTGGGGCCCAATCAAGGTTCTGCCTATTACTGCTGCCCAGATATTCACAGAGAATTTTCTCTGGAAGGACACTTGTTTCTTCCAGTGTGGATTGCGGTCCTTGTCGGCCCATTCATGAAGGTTATGGAAGTTCGTGATACCCTCTCTATCAAATTTAATGTAACCTCAGTTCGGTTTTCATATCTTGCATGTGCACAATGATGATTAAAATTATTTAAAACATCCAAATTTAGCATAAATAATGTTTTGATTAGTCTGCTCCGAAATTAGAATTTTCTCCCTCAATTTGGTTTTTGGGTCCTTATTTCAATAATTTGTAAGATATCTCCTTGAATGATACCTCAAAATAAAGACCGATTACTAAGCATGTTTTTAAAAAGGTCTGAACGAAAAAAGAAACTCGAGTTTTTTTTAAATAAGGTCAAAAAAACAGATTTGCAAATTTTTATTATTTTTTTATCAACTTCAAATGGCTCTAAAAACTTAAGCTACAGTCACAGATGCTTAAAACTTGTCTTTTAATATCTGTTGCACATTTCTTTAACGAAATAAAATAAATAAAAAATCATTTAACATAACATTTACCAAAAATTTGCAATGAAATTTTAAATTTTTGGTAATTTTGAAAAAAAGTTTTAAAAATCGTAAAAAAAACAATCCAATTTCGCTTAAGACAAATATGGCTTAAAATGTTCAGACTGGCCTGTACTATCATCTCCTTAAAGCTTTGCACCTAGCTTCCAATCACCCTGTATAGTAAACAAAACAATGTGCCTATTGTACACTCAAATATACTTTGCTCGCCGAACAAAGAGAATATTTATCTCTTTATATGTTACTCGCGTTTTACAGAAATTCTGGCAATTAGATTGTCGGCGAGAATCAGTGACTTTGGTCACGACGTACTAGGTATTTCAAGGAAATCGTACTTTTTGATTGATTTCATTAAATATTATTGAAAATATCAAAGATATGAACGTTTAAAGTAGCCAATTAGACAGAGAGAGAGAGAGAGAGAGAGAGAGATCAGATGTGTAACGTGACATCACATTACACAACTTGCATAGAAAGTTCATACTAAATCTTGTTTGCTCGAAAGAGATACATATTGTGCTATCTAGCTCATTTTTCAGCAGATATTGGGGATTTGAGGATTTTTTCGCCATTTATTATATTTTTTCAGTCTAGTTTCGTATTATGGTTTTAAATAAATTGTCTGTTCTATGCATATTCCCTGTCGTATAACAACAAAGTAATTGGGGAGACGACATGTAAAATATTTAGTTAAGTTTATATACTCGTATAAAAACGTAAGTGAAGTTACATTAAAAACAAAATAATTATGTGTATAGTTTAGTAATCGGACACATCTAAAATATATAAAAAAAGTTTCAAAATGTTTGCTAAATTAGAAAAAAAAAACATCATACATCGTACATCATTAGTTTACTTCATCATCATCATAATAAACAAAAATTTGTGCGTTTAATTTTACTTACATCATAAACAAGTATGAACTTAAACGCACAAATTTTGGAGATATTTACAAAACATATCCTGCGGCCGTATATTTTATACACGTTTAAAAGTTTGGTACGACTTTTGTATGGAGAGTTTTCACGGGACTTGCGAAATTTTATAAACAAATCGTTGAAATGAAAAATAAGTAATGTTTCCCCCGAGAACTTACTCATATTTAAGAGTACTACTATTCATATTATATGCAATGAAATAAAATTCAGTCGGTTAGCATATTAATATTGTTAACACAATGCGAAATAAAATAGTATGACATTAATGGCACTAATGGCTATCTTGCGTAGGGATTGCAAAATTTGAATTTTTTCATACGAATATCCGGATTATACGGATTTTTTCGAAGTTTTATATAATATCTTAAATTATGTGCATATTTTATAAAACTTTGATGTTTTTTTTACTTCGATGTTTTAGCAAAACCTACACTCATTAATAAAAAAAACAGTTACTTTTTTATCATTTTATTTAAATAAATTCTTATTTTAGGATGTTAAGTATTTAAAATTACAAAATGAATAAATAAAATCAGAATCTGAATATACCAAAATTATATACTTAATTATATTTATTTTTTTAATTTTTATATTGCTTCAATGTTCAGTTTTATAGTTAGTATTTTATATTGACCAAGGTACACACTCGTATGTATTAAAAATATTCATTTAATATGCGAAGCTGATAGCATAATAAAATCCAACAAAGTGTGTAACAAACAATTAATTATGTACTCAGTTATTATTATTATTATACCCATTTAGAATCTTAAAAAACAACATTAACGGAAATAAGGTACTAGCTTAGTAATTCTTCAAGAATCGTGATCTTAAGTCTAGGCTCTAGCGGCAGTATACGGTTATTGAGAAAGTCTGATTGGTGCACACCACAACCCGGCATCGAACCTGCACGATCACGCGTGTGACTCAAGGGATCTATTCACTGGGTCATAGACGCTCTTAAAATAAAGCAAGACATCTCCTAGAAAATGAAATATTTACTTACCTATTATTATCCTTAGGATAGGTAAAATAATCCGGGATCGAACCTGCACGATCACGCGTGTGACTCAAGGGGTCTATTCACTAGGTCATGGATGCTCTTAAAATAAAGCAGGACATCTTCTAGAAGATGAATCATGAAATATTTACTTACCTATTATTATCCTATATATTTTTATTTATACTAGTATTGTTGCTACACACAGTAGGTACAACACAAAACCACTTTTTTTGTTTGATATTATTTGTATTTAATATTCTAATGTTATAAAGTTTAATTGGACACAAATTTTATTTAGTTATAATGACGTCAAGACAACCAACAACACAATATCACAATTTTCAATCTTACATGACATAATTTGAACTCAAACACGAAATATGAAAATTTATGTACTTAATTACATACTTAATTATATTTATTTTTTTAATTTTTGTATTGCTTCAATGTTCAGTTTTATAGTTAGTATTTTATATTGACCAAGGTACACACTCGTATCTATTCAAAATATTCATTTAATATGCGAAGCTGATAGCATAATAAAATCCAACAAAGTGTGTAACAAACAATTAATTATGTACTCAGTTATTATTATTATACCCATTTAGAATCTTAAAAAACAACATTAACGGAAATATGGTACTAGCTTAGTAATTCTTCAAGAATCGTGATCTTAAGTCTAGGCTCTAGCGGCAGTATACGGTTATTGAGAAAGTCGGATTGGTACACACCACAACCCGGGATCTAACCTGCACGATCACGCGTGTGACTCAAGGGGTCTATTCACTGGGTCATAGACGCTCTTAAAATAAAGCAAGACATCTCCTAGAAAATGAAATATTTACTTACCTATTATTATCCTTAGGATAGGTAAAATAATCCGGGATCGAACCTGCACGATCACGCGTGTGACTCAAGGGGTCTATTCACTAGGTCATGGATGCTCTTAAAATAAAGCAGGACATCTTCTAGAAGATGAATCATGAAATATTTACTTACCTATTATTATCCTATATATTTTTATTTATACTAGTATTGTTGCTACACACAGTAGGTACAACACAAAACCACTTTTTTTGTTTGATATTATTTGTATTTAATATTCTAATGTTATAAAGTTTAATTGGACACAAATTTTATTTAGTTATAATGACGTCAAGACAACCAACAACACAATATCACAATTTTCAATCTTACATGACATAATTTGAACTCAAACACGAAATATGAAAATTTATGTACTTAATTACATACTTAATTATATTTATTTTTTTAATTTTTGTATTGCTTCAATGTTCAGTTTTATAGTTAGTATTTTATATTGACCAAGGTACACACTCGTATCTATTCAAAATATTCATTTAATATGCGAAGCTGATAGCATAATAAAATCCAACAAAGTGTGTAACAAACAATTAATTATGTACTCAGTTATTATTATTATACCCATTTAGAATCTTAAAAAACAACATTAACGGAAATATGGTACTAGCTTAGTAATTCTTCAAGAATCGTGATCTTAAGTCTAGGCTCTAGCGGCAGTATACGGTTATTGAGAAAGTCGGATTGGTACACACCACAACCCGGGATCTAACCTGCACGATCACGCGTGTGACTCAAGGGACTCTATTCACTGGGTCATAGACGCTCTTAAAATAAAGCAAGACATCTCCTAGAAAATGAAATATTTACTTACCTATTATTATCCTTAGGATAGGTAAAATAATCCGGGATCGAACCTGCACGATCACGCGTGTGACTCAAGGGGTCTATTCACTAGGTCATGGATGCTCTTAAAATAAAGCAGGACATCTTCTAGAAGATGAATCATGAAATATTTACTTACCTATTATTATCCTATATATTTTTATTTATACTAGTATTGTTGCTACACACAGTAGGTACAACACAAAACCACTTTTTTTGTTTGATATTATTTGTATTTAATATTCTAATGTTATAAAGTTTAATTGGACACAAATTTTATTTACTTATAATGACGTCAAGACAACCAACAACACAATATCACAATTTTCAATCTTACATGACATAATTTGAACTCAAACACGAAATATGAAAATTTATGTACTTAATTATATAATTAAGAATCTTAAAAAACAACATTAACGGAAATAAGGTACTAGCTTAGTAATTCTTCAAGAATCGTGATCTTAAGTCTAGGCTCTAGCGGCAGTATACGGTTATTGAGAAAGTCTGATTGGTACACACCACAACCCGGGATCTAACCTGCACGATCACGCGTGTGACTCAAGGGGTCTATTCACTGGGTCATAGACGCTCTTAAAATAAAGCAAGACATCTCCTAGAAAATGAAGATGATCTCCTAGAATAGAAGATGAATCATGAAATATTTACTTACCTATTATTATCCTATATATTTTTATTTATACTAGTATTGTTGCTACACACAGTAGGTACAACACAAAACCACTTTTTTTGTTTGATATTATTTGTATTTAATATTCTAATGTTATAAAGTTTAATTGGACACAAATTTTATTTAGTTATAATGACGTCAAGACAACTAACAACACAATATCACAATTTTCAATCTTACATGACATAATTTGAAAATGTATGTACTTACGCGATACGATAATTGTGCACACGTCGTATGCTTGTAGTAGTGCAATCTAATCGACACTTCACTATGTAGATGTTTATCTGGTCCTATGTCTTTAATCTGCGGTATAAGTATGTGTAATTTTTGTGTTGTTGGCAAATTCGTGTCACGGGTTCGAATCCCGGTCAGACGAGTATTTTTATTGATTTTCTTATCTTTTGAAATCTATAAGAACTCCGAAAATACTTATAGACTAACGGCCGAAATTAATAACGTATCTAAAATCTTAGATTCTCAAATAAAAATTGACGTAAAATGACGTGAAGTTAATCCTAGGATTGTTGAAATAATGAAATCTCGATCTCAGATAGCTAAAATGAGATGAAGATTGATTATTAATTTCGGGCGTTAGGTGTCTAAGCTTGTCTAAAATATTAATATGAATTATTCCTTGTAGGTACACTTTCCTCGTAGATACACTTTAGAAAAAAGTTCGCCTTTATTCCATAAAGATCCACTTTCATATTGTACAGCAAATCAGAAAAGCGATAGGAGTGACAAGTTAAGTTTTGTCACTAGAATTTAAAAAGAAAATAAATAACCAATTGTTTTTTAAATAATGGCAGTGCACGACCAGCAGTGAATTTGTTAATTACACATATATCCCAGTGAGCTTATGTTACATTCAAAGTAAAGACGTAAGTAGCTAGAGTTTGGAAATTACCCCCTTAGTAATAAAAATATTTATACAACGGATAACCAATACAACGTTGCTGTCTTTGTCTGATACGTTGGAAAAGTCACTTGACAGACAAAGACAGCAACGTTGTTTAAGTTATCCGTTGTGTAAACATTTTTATTAGTAACGGAGTTATGTATTACTATTTTATATGAACGATTTGTTTCTTTTAACCATATACCTCTTTTAACGAAGAATGTAGAAGTGTGGAATTAAGAAAAGTGGAATGGAATACCGAAAATTTGCGACGACTTTGTACTCACTTCAACTTACGCAATTGGTCTCCTTCATTTGTTCTAGGTATACCGTATACATTGAAGTAGTAGAGGTTAGTCAAAAGAGTGGTCTTCTGTAACGTACCTTTAACGTCTTCAGGCGGGTGCCACTCCGGAACATTCGACAGGATCTCCTCCACCGCCTGCAACAAAATATTATTTTATTTAAAGTCTGGCGTTTAGGCGGCGGTTTACTGTCTTGTACAACAAAAATGGGTTTTATTTTGCGTTCTACGATTATGTATCACTGCCGACACAGTCAAAGAACTTGCGTCTTCGTGTACAGTCCACGAAGCCCGAGGCCTAAGGCTGGGATGGGACTATATTGTCTGGAATCCGGAGTTCCGAGGAAAATTCAGAACATTGAAAATAGAAAGAACTCTATGCTAAAACATTACAGCTGAAATTCGAACACACAAGTATCGAGTCAAATGTCAATGTCATATAATTGAGTCGCATAGAATCTCACTTTCAGATATTTTTGGTAAACTTAAAAAAAATAGTTTAAAAATAGCTTAAGTAATTTTGCCGTAGGAATACTATATACTGAGTATAGGACGTATACTTTAAAAGTTGAGTTTGGAAATAAAATTAATATAAACTTTTACAACATTAGGTACATATACAAATTTGACAAAATATTAAATTATAAGGTTTACAAGAATGCCATTATTGATACTAATAAAATAAAACGGCCGACTTTGACTCCAAAGTCTAATAAGATGGCCACCTTTGTCTCTAGTAAAACTGCCTTCAAAGTAGAGTTGTCGCAAATAAATGAACTATCGCTATTTTAAAAATAATTTTTATAAGTAAAATAAAACAATAAAAACTACATAAGCTTAAAATTGTGTTTACAAATTTTATGCCGTATACATACATATGTTTATATTTGAAAATCGGAGCATTATGCGGTAACGTTTTATTAAATTTTATTTTAAAATTATATAATATGATAACTATAAAAAAGCTACTAAACTTAGGAATCCCTAAAAGTCTTTTTAGGGATTTTGTGTTTACAAACATACATACATTTTCAGGTTTAATATTTAATCGTTAAATTAAAAAAATATAGTAGGAAATATTACATATTATATAGAAATTAAATCGGTAGTTTTAAGCGACTTACGGAAGCGTGCTACTTTGTGCTATTATTATAAGGTCATAATAGCACAAAGAAGCAAGCCATTTTGCATATTATGATTACTGTCTAGCTATTTTCTACAGAAACACTACTCACAACTAAATTCCTACTAAGGAGGGAATAAAATACAAAATTTAGTAGTAAAACTTTGTCAAAAAACTAAGTTGGCAACATTAATTCTGACCTGTACGGATGGACTGAACGGTAACAAAATTCGAGTGTAAAATAAAACCGGTAAGTGCGAGTCGGCAAGATGAGTTCCGTACAAAACGGAAAAAATTACGTTTGTTGTATGTGCTCACATAATCACATCAAATTTTTATTTTATTCTGTTTTTAGTATTTGTTGTTATAACGGCAATAGAAATACCTACATCATACATTTGTGAAAATGTTAACTGTCGAGCTATCACTGTATATAAAGGTTAAGATACAGCCTGGCGACAGACGGACGAACAGCAGTCTCAGTAATAGGGTCCCGCTTTTACCCTTTAGGTACGAAACCCTAAAAATAATAAGAAATTTATTAGAGTTTATTGAAGTAATTAAAACTTTAAAGCCACTATGGTTTATAAAATCTAAAGACTATAAAACAAAGAGAAATGATTTCTATAACATATTACTGGAAAAATGTATGACACAATAATTCGGTTTCGTCGATGGCGTGATTACAATTGCAGCAAAATACAATAAATAAATAAAATAATAGCCTAAACTGACCAAGAGCATGTCACGTCATGTCTAAGGAGGGTTGATCGTGGTCAAATTATATCACATGATGGAATTAACTCAATCACACCTAAAGCGTGCACCACTTTTTATCGTGTATCGTGTGACTGCGGTTACGATGTTAGTTGATTTACCGTTCGGCTCCCGTCGCGTCGTCACCACTCGGGCCACAACATGACTTTGCCGGAATATAATAATTTTATAAACCACCCGTTTACAGTCAGAATTTTAATATTTAACATATTTTATGTGGATGAATTTTACTTAAACTACCATAATATTATTATTATGAGATTTATAATTAATTTCACGGGTACTCGTACAAGGATAATACTGATTATTATAATATTATCTTACCGTCTAAATAGTATAAGAATAGAAGTTTCGATTAATTATTATTTTAAATTACTAATATTCTGCATACTATGCATACTGCATATATTACGTGTAGAAGAGATACAATATGGATTGAACATATTTTAAAACAACGCTTGGGTATTTATACAATTTTATTGATTAATCGATATAATCGATCGAATCGATAAAAATACAAATATTTTTCTCACGGATATACACATTCATAATGTACTATTTTCTTTAATACTCGTATTATACTTGTTTACTACCAAAACGTTCGAGGTTTAAGAACCAAATGCGAGGACCTAAGACTTAGCATTTTAAGTAACAACTATGACGTAATAGTTCTGACTGAGACGTGGTTGCATGACGCGCGACGGTGTATTCGACGGCGAGCTGTGCGACGACAGGTACGTGTTCCGCGCCGACCGCGACCCGGCTGCCAGCGGCAAGCGCCTGGGTGGCGGCGTCGCCGTGCTGGTGCGCCGCGCGCTGGCCGCCGTGCCGCGCGCGCGCGCCTGCCCCGCCACGGAGATGCTTTGGGTTACCATACCGTCCAGTGCGTGCTCCTCGAAATCAGACCTGCACTTATGCGCTGTTTATGTTCCACCAAATCCTAGGAGTCTGCCTACCGACTTGGATATAGTCATTAAAACCGTTACCGACATGGCAGAACTCAATCCAGATGATAATTTCATAATAATTGGGAGATTTTAATTTGCCCTGTATTTATTGGGATGAATATGGTAGCTCCTCGATTAGGAAAGGATCGGTGGAGGTCGAAGCTGCTGGTACTAAATTTATAGACTCACTAGCTTTTTATGGCCTTCAACAATACAATTTCTTAAAAAATTGTTCCAATAACACATTATATTTAGTATTCTCAAATCTTCCAGTACATTTAATCCCAGTTTCTAAACCCCTTCTCAATGAAGACCGTGCTTACCCTTCGTTTATATTCACCGTGTTGGATTTAAATGTAACACCATTACGTGAGGTCGCTACTGAAAGGTATAATTTTAGAAAGGCGCCATACTCATCGATTAACGTCTACTTCATGGGACAAGATTGGTCGTCTGCTTGGATGAAGCTGTCGCCTTTATGTACTATACTATCAACGAGTGCGTTAAGTTATATGTTCCTATCAGTCGTAGCTCGGGCAAGCGCTCATATCCAAGGTAGTACTGTCCTGCCCTTATAAACATTATACAAGAAAAATCCAAAGCACATATACGGTGGAAAAAGTATAGGAATAAATTGGACTACGACGAATTTTCATTGTTGAGGTCGAGAGAACGTCTGATACAAAGGAAATGTTTAAGGGACTATACTACAAACTGCGAGCGCAATTTAAAAAACCATCCGAAGCTATTTTGGACTTACATGAAAGCACTGCGTGGAGGCTCAGTTTATCCTAAAAAATTAAACCTAAACGGAGTGGATTATACAGACGGTAAAGAAATATGCGATGCCTTTAGTTCTTTCTTCCAAAGCGTATTTGGTAAGCCTTCAGGTATCTGTGCTTCATATCAATCGTTGCCTTCATGCACAGACGTTGTATCGAACGTACAAACAACAACCTCGACAGTATCGAAAATTTTAAAATCTTTAGACATCAACAAGGGCGCCGGCTGTGATGGCCTTCCTGCCATTTTCTGGTCACGATGCTCCGACTCACTTTCTCTACCGTTAGCAATATTATTTAATCGTTCCCTACGAGAAGGTATCTTCCCACGTAAATGGAAGGCCGCGCAAATAGTACCCATACATAAAAAGGGGTCGCGCGTGGACATAAAGAACTATAGAGAAATATCTATTCTAAATGTACCGGCTAAAGCACTGGAAAAAATTGTATACAACAATATCTATCCCGTTTTATACCGTTCTATACCCAATCAGCAACATGGTTTCTTAAAAGGCCGCTCAACGACGACTAACCTGGCCTGTTTTACTAATTATATATTAGAGAATATGGATCGTGGTGGGCAGATTGATGTGGTCTACACGGACTTTGAGAAAGCCTTCGATCGTGTGGACCATGTTATTCTCCTCCACAAACTGCATGCACTCGGCATTCATGGTGACCTGTTACGGTGGATAGAGTCATATCTCTCAAACCGATCTCAGACTGTAGTGATGGGTGGTTATCGCTCGGATTTCATTAATGTTCCAACTGGGGTAACTCAAGGCTCACATTTAGGTCCACTCCTATACAACGCGTATCTTTATGACATAGGTTCAGTCATAAAACACTCTAAATATCTAATGTATGCAGACGATAAAAAGATTTTTTGTAAAATTACCACAGCTCAAGACTGTTTATTACTTCAAAAAGATCTCGATAATTTCTTTTCGTATTATGTAATTAACAACATTACAGTTAACTCTAGCAAATGTGAGTGTATAACTTTTACTCGTAAACAAAAACCTATTACCCAATATTACAACTTTAATGGTAGCGTAATTCCAAGGAAACGAGGTGTTAGGGATCTAGGTGTTTTTTTAGATAACAAGTTGATGTTTTCTGATCATATCGAAATGATATATCGAACCCGTAATACCACTCTACTACATGTTCCAATGCATCACACCAACTATACACATAACTCGGTCCTGACACGAATCGCTCGATCATATAATGAATACTTTAGTGACGTTGATCTTTTTACTAGCTCTAAAGTTAATTTTAAAAATAATATAATAAAAACAATAAAATCCCTAAAATGATGACTCATAAAATATTAATTGCTTGTTTGCTGTGTTATTGGAGTAGTATCTACTGCTACAATGATACAGGTATATTGTTTTTACAAATTCCTAATCTACATGGTAGCTGTAAAATTTTAATTTAATTCATAGGAAGAATTACTGTTTACTTTTTTTTTATCAAAATTGTAAACCACTATTTACATTTCTTACTTTTAAATTATTATTCATCTTTTCACGTTAGCACTATTGTTAATTATGGAAAACCTGTTATTGGCTATATCTTTGTAAAATACTAATCTTGTAAAATTTGTATTAAGCTGTTGGTTTTCATAATAAATATAAAAATAAAAAATAAAAACAATTCAAAGTAAACCTATTGCGCGTTGATAGTCACGGAACCCTTCTTAGACATGTCGTGAGATGCTCTTGGTTAGTTTAGACTATTATTTTATTTAATTTTATTTTGCTGCAACTGTAGTCACGCTATCGACGAAACCGAATTATTGTGTCATACATTTTTTCAGTAATATATTATAGAAATAATTTATTAATAGTCTTTAGATTTTATCAAGCATAGTGGCTCTAAAGTTTTGAATACTTCAATGAACTCTTATAAATATTCTTTAGACCACGTGCCATTTTTAGGGTTCCGTACCCAAAGGGTAAAAATGGGAACCTATTACTGAGACTTTGCTGTTCGTCCGTCTGTCGCCAGGCTGTATCTTAACCATCTTATACCGTGATAGCTCGAAAGTTGAAACTTTCAACAACAACAAACGTGATTTTTTTATCGTTTTGTACGGAGCCCCGCTTGCCGACTCGCACTTGACCGGTTTTATTTTACACTCGAATTTTATTACCGTTCAGTCCAATTTTATTACTGTACAGTCCATCCGTTCAGGTCAGAATTAATGTTGCCAAACTTAGATGTTTTACAAAGTTTTACTACTGAATTTAGTATTTTATTTCTCTTTAGTAGGCATTTAGTTGTTAGTAGTGGTTTTGTAGAAAATAGCTAGACAGTAATCATAATATGCAAAATGGCCTGCTACTATGTGTGTCCCTTAAAAGATGTATCGCGTCTCATGCATCAAGATTCACTATGTGACACTCACAAGAATCCGAGCAAATGAAATGAGAGAATCAAAAGAGCAATGCAAAGCTCGGAGCTAACAGATTAGGTATACCTCGCGTTTAGCACACCTGCAGCACACCACCAGCACACCACACACACCTAAGAATTGACAGAATAGCAAAATAGGTCTTATCGTAAGGCAGCAAGTGCCAGCAACGTCGATGCATCGTCGTTTTATGAAACAACATTTCTTTTCTTCACTCACAAAATGGCCTCTTTTGACAGCTAAAGTAGAAACGTTTTCTTATGTCAAATAGTCTTACAATAATGTCAACTACTCCACATCATGGCGCTCCTAGACAAATAGTTTATTTAAATTCAGTCATTTACTCGAATATTTGTTCGTTTTTCACAGAAGATTTCCCGGCAGCCATTTTAAAAATATGGCTGTTTAGAAATGTTGACTTCTATTGACGACCTTGTTACCATGGATTAAGAACTATTGTGCAACGAACTATTTGGATGGAATATTTCGTCATTAATTTATTTCTTCGGATCGCCATGTTAAACCTGCTGTATACTATCCGGCTGACAGTGATAATGGTGACGAACCTGTGTGGCCGCCACGCGTGTCTCCCAGGCGGGCGCGCGCAGATGGCGCATGAGACGCGCGAGCAGGCGGTGCAGCTCCTCGGGGTGCGCACGTTGCACCTCGCCCAGCTGCCGCGCCGCCGCGCGCCGCGTCGCCGCCCCCGCACCCGCCTCCAGAAGCACGAACAGACGGTCTAACCTGCGGCATTATATTCGGAGTTCGGACTAGAGACATTCTTAAGCCTACCGCAGTAGAACCGTCCGAAGGTTAATCTAACGTCTTTCAAAACATTTGACAAAGTGCAAACACAGACTCTCGAGTAACAGCGCCTAACATTTTACGGTTTATCAAGTTATCCTATTTCCGGCACCTGCTAAGAGCTGACTGCCGAACTAATTAGACATTAGCAAAGCAAGTGTTTAAAAGCTCCCGAGTCCCGACGTATACACCTAAGCGTTGTTGGCGTTCCGAAACAGTGTACACGTGACAATATCGAATGAGGATTGTACAAATCCATACAAATTTCATTTGATAACGTTACGTTTACGCCGCCGTCAAATGTTCCTGCTAGGCCCCCAGCTTTTCCAGCGACATGCCGGCGACGTTTTAAAGTAACTGGATGGAGAATGGTCAAAACCAGAGCCAGTAATAACACCATCAGTACAAAAAACGTTGGAAATATTCAAATATCTGACTGAAATAAAGGCTACTTCAGTTTTCACTACCAAAACTCAATCAATAACCATCATAATATTAATTATGCTAAAAAACTTAAAATAGGTCCGTACTAAGAAGAACATATTCAGCCTTGCGATATTGCTTAGATAAGCAGCAATGACTAATGGGAGATTTACATGGGTCGAATTTCGCCGCACGCTAAAAAATCGACCGTGTAAATGACAAGTCGGCTAGGTCTCAACTCCGATTAATAACTATAGCATAGAATATAAATAATAGATACCAGGCTATTAGCAAGAGAAAAAACATAATATATCGTTCTTTGTCCTACATGGTAACACTTACCATCAGTGCAATAAAGTCGTTATTCCAACGTCGTAAAAAAGGATACGATCTCCAACGTCTCGACAACCTTAACAAAGACCAAAAGACATGGATTTGCTTTCTCTTTCACTTTTATAGGTTTATGCTATTGACGTTTTGTATGACAAATAGCTGCTTACAGCTTCGATTTTAGTGCTTCTACCAAGTTTATTCTTCTTCCTATATTTGGCAAGGCAACAAAAAATGACAAGACGATTTGTCAAGCGACTCGCCGCACGCCGAAAATCGACCCATGTAAATCTCGCTTATGCACTTATATATTTTATTGTAGAACTAAAAAATGTATCACGTCAAAATCGTGACTTTCAGTAACGTTTACTGCTCTACTTAAAGGATTATATTAGGGTTCCGTAATACATAAGGAACCCTTAAAGTTTCGCTCTGTCTGTCTGTCCGCGCTTCTAGCTTCTGTAATTATGAATATAAATGGATGAAATTTGGTATATTTATATACTGTCTATAGATCTCGGTTTTGGCATCATAAATAATAATAAATTTATATTTTAGGGGTGGCTCTCCATACATGTGAAGTGGGAATGAAATTTTTTTTTCATTCTACCCCATGCATCCTGTAGGGTTTCGTTGAATAGGCATTTTAAAAAAAGGCAATGTTTCATACACGACTTTTTTACAAAGTCAAAACAGTCAAAGTTTTGAATAATCGGCCTCCAAAGTTGTTTATATAAGTTGGTCTTAGGCATTTCTAAACTTTGAGATTTAGAAACATGCAATTTTCCATCCTAATAGATCACGTTAAAAACTCTTTAGGAAAATTATTTTGAACGAAATTAGACAATAACTTTTGAAGTTTTTTGAAAAAAATATATTATAGACGAAAATTTTAAAAATTGATTTTTTGGTGCCGTATCGTACCTATATATAATATAATATGCATTTGGTGTGAAGCTGCTAATTTGAAATTACTAACAGACACTTCAACTTTATTTAGTTGTATAGATAATCTCACATGGAAGATATATTTTATGAAGATTGTGTTTTGCAATATTATTGCATATTTTATAATATTAAATATATTTTCCTGTTATTGTAAATTGACTTACCTCGAAGTCATCTTGCTTCGTCCACTGCTCTAACGGAATATACGTTATTTTCACCTGAAACAATATAGGTATATTTTACTTAAATATTATCTTCAAATAATGTAATCTATCATCAATGTAATTACTGATAGTAGAGACCTGAAACTTGGAGGGTGTGTTCTTTGTATGACGTAGGCATACCCCAAGAAAAAAAAATCTGAAATTCTACTCCTAAGGGGTGAAAAAGGAGGGCGTAGTTTGATATGTTTGATCTATATTAATGTATTATAAAGAGGAAAAGTTTGTTTGTTTGCATTCAATAGGCTCCGAAACATTACGTTTGAAAATAATATCAGTAAACTTTCATTTCCATTCTCTAATGGTAACATTCATGCTAGCCCTGCTTGGGCTACTGGCCGGGATACTTTAGCCAGTAGATAAAGCATCCAATATCTTTGTGAGAGTTATAATCCATGATGAGATCTTCTTGAAGAAGGAAGTGTATTCCGTCCTAATAGCCTGTCAACGCACTTGCAACTCCTCTGATGTTGTGGGTGTCCATGGGCGACGGTAATCGCTTTCCCAACAGGTGATCCGTTTTGCTCGTTCTCCCCCTAGTTTTGTTAAAAAAAAAGATAAAATGTGGTTCAGTCTGTAGACATCACTGGCATATATATGTGTTCAATATAATTTATCTATTGTATTCAGATTCATGAAATAATTTAAAAATTAATATAAAATATCTAATTAAAAAAAATAAGAATCAAACAAAATATTCGTCTGACCGGGATTGGAACCAATTTGCCAACAACGCAAAATGTATGTCACTAACCAAGCCACAAACCTGATTTGACATTTAGAATTTTAAATCACTCATAACATCTTACTACTCGATAAAAGAAAAAACATAATATATAACTTAAAACTTTGCAGTTTACCAGGAATCCTTAGCTAGATCAATTTTTCTCCCCCAAAACTACTCCACTGCTTACTAAATTAATTCATGGATTATATAATATACAAGATTTGTTGTTGAAAGTATAAGAAAGACAAAATATTATACCAATTTAAATTGGTAAATCCATGCAAATACAATTGAAATTAATGTTTTATTAAAAAATATTTTGTTCACATTCAGATTAAATTGGATTTCAACATAATATTTGAAAGTACATGAGTTTTGTTTGTTTTATTGAAACCACTTAAGAACTACTGGTTCAATTTTAATATATTCTGCATTTCCAACCCAGAAATTGTCAATTTTTATATAATTTGTTAGGCCGTAGAAAGTCACTATACGAAATTTTTCATTCGGTGCTAATAAAGTTATTGGCAAATTTTATGGCAATGTACACCGGATAAATGAGAATACATCATAATTGTGTAGCAGACATACAATAATTATATACAGTTTCTTCTTATAGCCTCCTGTCAAAATAATTGACACAACATAGATAACTATCTATGAACTTGTCTGCCTTACAATTTTTCCTTATAGGGTATTAGTTTTATAGACAAAAGAGATTTAATAATATGTTACAATTTGGAATTTTCCTTTAGATATCATTGTTGTGAAAGAGTCCAAAATTATTTGTTTTTAAACAAAAATATAAAGCAACTTCTAAAGTAAAAGCCATAACAGTCACTCTTATTCATATATAAGTTCCCCTTTTCAATTCAGCTAAAATTTAACGATTACTCTACTCATCTTATTTTTTAACTCGGTGCCAGCCAACTTGAATGAGAGTTCTTAATTTTAATTTTTTTTAGGATGAATATTAGGATGACTGAATACTGAACCTGATGACTGAACCACTGGTTTCTGAAAGGATAATCAATGCCAAAATTAAATAATCAGCGGTCAAATCTCTTGTCAGGTGTAAATTGAGTTGTAAAAAGCTTGATCAGTCCTTTGATTTGAACGTGTTAGTTTACAAAACTAATGTCAAACCCATGGTCAAACCACATGTCAAACGCTGTTTTCGGTTTCTGGAAAGCTATTTAAGGCATAAATGTGTCATGTCAAGATGATCAATGATTAGTAAATTTTTCACTGATCAGCGTTTCAGAAACTAAAATTGATTTAACAAGCCTGTTAACTCAACAACGTGTTAGTTCATCAACTATTTGATTAGCCTTTCAGAAACCGGGTGGTAGTGTGTTAAAATTAATTAGTTTTTTTTTTATTTCAAGGTTTTCTCCATATGTTTAGGCTGCTACCGACTTTAAAAATAAGGAAATTGAGTAGAAAAATAGTTCAATTTTAGCTGAATTGAAAATAATTTCTATTCAAGAATAAGAAATAATTTCATACTTTTTTTACTTAGTGCCTTTACTTTGGAAGTTGGTATATATATTGATTGTTTAACCGATTTTGCAAGTTCCTTCTTATGTTTGTTTTAAATGTTCAAAAAATTTCAAATACACAACAGCAATATTATTCTAAGACTAGTCTCATATATATTAAGTGAATACAGAATTTTAGTTGGATGAGATGATGAAGAGATACCAAAGCCGCCACATATTTAGGTACCAATAATTTCCACCTAGGTTCAGAGACATAAGAAATATCATTTTAATATTAAACAAAAAGTTTCACATAATCCAGCAACTTTATGAAATCAACTATTTTAATGAAGAATATTAATTATCGGATGAATTATAAACCGACTGTCAGACTGCATTTACAATCATATTACATATCGTCATTAAACTAAGTGACCTACAGATTGACCTGACAAAATGCAGATGCGTGTTATTTCATTCCTTTGGCT
Source organism: Phengaris arion (assembly GCA_963565745.1). NCBI lineage: Eukaryota > Metazoa > Arthropoda > Insecta > Lepidoptera > Lycaenidae > Phengaris > Phengaris arion. Next base: position 4,296,543 of record OY751443.1, read on the forward strand.
TACTTGTTTCATTTATATAATATGACAAGTGACCAAAATAATACAGCGATATTACATGCTATAAAATAATAATCAGAAAATGCCAAGACATACAATATTAGATATGAAAATATTGATCGCATTTTGTACGTATAGACAATGTGATGAACTTTCTATCGCCATTCGCCACTGTTTACTCGTTTTAAAAGTGGTACATAAAAAAACTCTCAACTATTATGCATAGAAAAGTAGAAATATTGTAACGGTACGTGTAATTTGAGCCGTTTACGTATGTTAGCATATGGCTTAGATGCTTGTCGTATTGATTACAACAATTAATACATAATACGCAACCAGACTCACTTAAGCGAGAAATCCTGTTAGATAACTCGATAAGTCATACGTATATTGTACTAATTAACACGAAGCGAGGACCCAATTTACCTAAATACTTTACTAAATATTACTTGTATAAAATCTCGCTATAAAACCTGCCTAATTTTTATTAAAATATTATTGCACGTAACCAACCTCGTCCAATGAAACATATCACGTCACAGCACCTATAATTCTCCATATTTTAGCACATTCAAATTCAGAAATGATAACATTTTCGTTAAAATGCAGAAACAAAAAAAACCAACGTGACGAGAGGAAGCGCATTGTTCAAGCTTCAAATTTATACTGACAGCCATGCTGCCGATGAGTCCGTCTTTATTGTGCATTTGCGCGCTGATTGGAAGAACATGCCCACTAAAAAAAAGTATAACTGCAGATTTCGACCAATCGTGTTCAAGTATTTTGAAAATTCTGGCATTGCGCCAAAACTTCGCCTAATTTTTGACGTACCTACCTATGTAGACTGTAGTTATTATTTTTAAGCGACTCCAAAAAAAAAGGAGGCGGTTATTCAGCTTTTGTTTCAGCAGGATGATGGCGGAGCAACAATTTTAATTTATGAAATCATACTTTAAAAATATTCACCGTAGGACCAAAAGTTCTTATTATTTTATTTACTATAAAATTATAAGAACTTTTGTAACTATAAACCTAATAATTACAGGTTTATTTTATATTTTCAGGTACGTCGACAGAAAAATATGAGAATCTGGAAAATTAGCACCGTATGACGGATGTTAAAAAGGGGCTTTTTGGTTCGAACAAACACTACATTACTTTATTTATTTGTATAAAGGTAGTAAGTAGTAGGTAAAAGTAGATGACTAAAAAAATACAATAAAATGTGGCTTATAATACAGCAGAAACTCGATTACCCTTAATTATCCGCATAAGAACGGAAAGAATTCAACTTAAAGAATGAAATGCAAAAACAACAACGTAACACATATTATATCATTCGCTTCAACATGGTTGAATGCGCGAAGCAGGGCTGCCAGCAGATAAATCGCGGCATAGATGATAAGTAACTCTACTGCGGATTATAAGTAACTATCGCGGCTATACGGTTATGTATAAATCAATTTTTCTTCATTATTTAACAAAACTATCATACCTACTGACCCGTACTTAACTTCTTCTTTATTCAAATATAAGGCATCGGCCTAAAACCATTTACCAGTGTTTCAAGTTAAAAAGGCGGAAATAGAATTATCGTTTCTATTTTCAACACCGTATTCCTAAATCGTCAAGTCTAGTCAAAGTCCAAATTTTTTGGGCTGAATCGACTGACTTGACTCATTGACTTCACTGACTATCTATTTGGACATTGGATTACTTTGACTAAACTTGATGATTTAGGAATACGGTGTTGAAAATGGAAACGTAAATTCTATTCCCGCCTTTTTAACTTGACACTGGCTGGTTTTAAGCCGACGCCATAAATAAAAAAAAAACTCTCGTATTGAAAACTTTTAATGAAAATATTGCCCGGCCATTTAACTTGAAACTGGTAATAGTTATACGCTATACCTACTGAAGCCTTATTTAAAAATAATCTGACATACATTTTTGACTTTGACATTTCACATTGTTTTGAAGTTTGGGCTTCGGCAAAGCAATTTCATAGAAAGCATGATGCCATGGTACTTTTATACTTTGAGGTTGCTTTACATTAACTTTAGTCGTGGATGATAAATTAATATCATATTATTTATTATTCGTAGATAATTTACTCGTAGTCTGTAGGAATTATGGCCAAGAAGCGCAATAAAAACGCAGACAGAAAGAAAAAAGTTAATTTAGTTTTTGACGAAGCTAAAAGAAAGTGTGTATAATTTTACAGTTTGTTTTATAAATCTTTTCTCTATTTAGATGCTGGAGAGGTCAAAAATGTTAATTTCTTTTTCAGAGACTATCTATGTGGTTTTCGTAAAAGAAAATTGGAGCGCAAGAAAATAGCCCAAGAAGAGATTCAAAAACTTTTAAAAGAAGAAAAAAGACGAATAAAGCAAGAGGTATATTATATACTGTTTTTTTTAATAATATCTATGGACGTTTCACACCACATCAATCTGATCCCGTGGTAAGTTCTCGAAGAACTTGTGTTACGGGTACCAGATAACAGAAATATTTTTAATACTTTTTATACTATACATATAATTAGTTTTTTATTATACACATCCATGACCTAGGAACACAGAAAAACTTTTGTTCCTTCTGCAGGTTTGAACCTGCAACCCCCAGCTTGAACACCAATACGCTCAACCACTGAGCCACAGAGGTCGTCAAACTGTAACTTTAAAGAGTTTAAAGTTGCAGATACAAACATAATCTGATAAATTGTCAAATTACTTATAAATTAAAATGAAAGTCTTATGTTTATTATTTTTTCTTTTCAGAACAAAGAATCATATAAAAAACTTGTAGTATCCAGTAGACCTATTCCTGACATTGAGCAATTGCTTCAAGAAGAGTATGAAGATGAGGATGTGAATGTTAAAATTTTAGAGCTATCATCCGACACATTACAAAAGAAAGATATTGTCATTGGTGAAAATAGACCAAGAGAACCTAAAAAACCTAAAGAAAAAAAATCAGACAAACAAAGTGGTCTACCAAAAGAAATACCTGGAATGGAAATAAATGAAGAATCTAATAATGACCAGAGTGAATCGGAAAATGAAAGTGATGATGGTAAACTTAAGACAAAAAAGGAAGTAAAGAAATTACTTAAGCACCAAGCCACAAAAAAGTTACAAAAGAGTAAAGTGTTTCAAATGAAATCAAAACTAGATAGAATACAAAATAAGAAGACGCAAAAGAAGAAGGTTAAAACACAAGAGAAGAAAGAAAAATCTAAGAAGAAAAATCATAGAAAAAAACATAAATGATGTCTGACAATAATATTTATTACCTTAAGACAAACTTATCAAAAAAAGATATTTATTAATAAAACACATAAATTAAAGTAATTATTACTTCTTTTTCTTTGATTTTGTTTCATTCTTTTCAACTGTCTGAGATTTTACTCGCGGTGATTTTCTCTTTGCTGGTACTGGCTTTTCTGCAAATTCCTCTGAACTTGAAACATTACCAGAATCTGAGACCTTACTATCACTTTTGTTTCCAACAACACTTTTTTTGTCTTCATTTATTGCTTCTACATTTAAATCAATGTCAGTGACAATAATCTTACATTTTGTATTTTTGCCTCTTTTGGCATTATTTTTTTGTTTTTCATCCCCTTGTGTTATTTTGAACTCAATTTCTTCCCGCTTTTCTAGTGTTATTTTTGGACTTTTCTGCGTAGAAATCTTTTCTTCTAAGTCTAGCTTAACTACTTTAACATCATTTTCTTTTTCTTTCTTTATTTTTATGGGTGTTTTATTTGGTGATTTTTTATTTGGAGACTTTCTTCCTAGTCCAGTTGATGGACAGATATCTCTGTTTAAACACTCATGACACATGGGTCCGACTGGCAGGCATATTGTCTGTCCGAAGCCCACCATGAGATGATTGACCTCACTCCATAATCCAAAAGGCAGCCATGATTCTAAACTCTTTCTTGTGTCTTCGGGAGTGGGTGTGGGTTTCTTTACCCAACCAATCCTGTTACTTATTCTGTGAACATGTGTGTCTACACCTTAAACAAAAATTATGCATTTATGTTATTATTTATTATAATATTCAATCTTTTAAAGCTGATTCTGAATTTGTTTGAAACATTGTCATCAACTCAGCCACAAAACATGCACTGCAGGTACAGGCCCCTATATTCTTATTTAAAACATTGTTATATTTCTATACCTCCCCATTCAAACAAAGATTAATTATCTTTACCAATTCCTGTGACTTTATTCCATGCGACTTTCATACAAATATGTGCCATTTTAGGTCCAACTCCAGTCAGCTTACACATCTTTTCAACTGAATCTGGGATATCACTGTGGTATTGATCTTTGAGTGTTTGAGTTGTCTTCTTTATATACTTAACTTTAGTCTGTAACATCAACATTATTATATTAACATAATCATTAACTATTTACAGCTCAATATACATTTTTATTTTATCCAATAATTATATCATTATTATATAATGATATAATAATTATTATATTTTATCCAAACAAAATTGAAGTGTCTAAACAGTTTCAAATTAATAGCTTGCACTAAATGATGCATATACAGTACCTAAACCAAAAAACTATTTGCATGATGGCAGAATAATCTGCTAGTCTGCTAGTAATATCTGAAATTATATAACTACAAATTACCTTCCAAAATCCAACAGGATATATTAGTTTGCCAAGTTCTTCATCTGTCATGTCCAAAATGTTATCGACAGTCAGTCCTCTGGCACGGAGCCGTCCCATAGCAGCAAATGTTACTTGATCCTTAGTCTGACTCGATAGCATAAGAGATATCAGACTTTGGTACCTCATCACCTTACATAAAAAAATAGGCCTTTACTATTGTGATAGAAAAGTGTACTATACTCTGTTTAGATCCAATTTAATTTAAATGTAAACAAAGAAAACATATGCAAAGTAAATTACAGATCCATATCCATTGCACAAGCAACGTAAAAGTGAACACACATGAAAACCCACCAGGCATTCCGCACGTAGAATTATAAATGTCTTATAGGGGTCTGCTTGTTACGATCTTATAAAGGATCTAAAATTCTATAATCCGATACACTATATATCGATACACTAGCAACACAAAACTTAACACTTGTAATTAGTGTTATTGATGTGTCTGTGTTTTGTGTTTCTATCATATTTTAGTACTAGCACCCTGTAATACTACCAATTTAAATGTCACTTATTTACCATGAAATAGAATTGACCAAGACTTTAATCAATTTAACCAAAAAAAAAACGCGAGAGGAAGACCTTACAAAAGATGGAGTGACAACATAATCAAGGTAGCTGGTAACACCTAGGTCTCGTACAGCTCGAGATAGATGAATGTGGACTAAAATGGAGGGCCTTTGCCGCTTAAATATATTTTTTTGTTCGAATAACATCCTTTTCTTAACATTTGTTTATAATGGATCTAAACAGATGTAATTACAAATCAATAATATTTTAAATCATACTTTTAATAATAACAAGCTGTCCTGACATGACTTGTTGTTGTTGCCATGTTGTGTGTTAACTATGAGCTGGAATATATAAATAACTACCCCAACATCTATACCTACAACTGCAACCTACACCTATATCCTACACCAACATCTACAACACACACCTACATCTACCAAATAGGTAAACTTAACACACCGTTTAACTTAAAACGAAACAATATTTGACAGTCGAAGTGACAAATTGAACACATTATACAGTTAGGATGGAAAAATTCAATCAATGTACTTAGTATTTCCCCAAAAAATATTCCAATATTTCTCACCATTTAAACCTTCTCTGAAATCATTGCGGATGTTCCCACAATTATTTCAATACCAAAACAAGCCAGCCATTCTCGAATTTTAGCTAGACAAACTGCAATCCCTTTCAATTAAATATTTGTATGATTTCTATACCTTTGGTGGGGCATTATCATCCATGGACATGTGGCATCCCATGGAATCTACTGGTGCATCATTGTTGGCTCTCATTATTCTCAAATTCACCAAGAAATCTTTCCAATTAGGAGGCTCCCAAAGACCCTGCTGATTCTGGAATAAAATAAGAGTCAAATTAGAACAAATTTTATAATAATCATACACATTTTCAGTTACAAATTCTTTAAAATATAAAATACCTGGATATCTTTATGATCTAATTCAAATTCAATTTTAATAGGCTTCTTTTCATATTTGAATTTAAGTAAGTTAAATTTGTTGTTTTCCAGATTATCCTCATTACTATTATCAATTATTTCTATCTTATTATCTTTACAATCTTTTTCTTTCTTTATAGTAGTTTTTGGTTTGTTTCGGGACATGTTTCTTATGAAAATATTAAATAAATTAAATAAATACTTGCTGTTTAAAATATTTAAACTTTTTTAATAAAGTTGAAAAGATTCGTTTTTTATTATTAGCTTTTTGTTTATACTGCAGGTAGGTGTTTAAAAATTACATAAATTTTATAGATGTTAGGTATTAACATAGATTTAAATAGTAGTTTTTTTATTTTCTTTGTATATGTTGGTTTTAGACTTTGAATTTCGAATTTTTTAAACTTTTCCTACTTAAGCTGCGTTCCCACGAGCGTTTTCTGTGGTCGCGACAAAAAAAACAGCAGTGTAAATAGAACCGCTGCGCTAATACAATAAAGGTGAGAATTAATATTGTAGAGATGTCGAATTTGACATTTGATACTTGACACTTCCATTTCCAGCTCTACTGTACTAGCACAGAGTTTTATTTACAGAGCAGTTTTTTCTGTCGCGATCACAAAAAACGCTTGTGGGAACGTATCTTTATAGTAGGTTTTATTACGATAGCGATTGGTTTGGTACCTTGAGTGAATTTGTAAATTTTCTTGAAAACATTTGTTTTATATAATTTACTTTGAATCTTTATAATTTTAAAAATTATTGTAGTATTCGTGTGGAATAATTCATAATAAAATTGTGTTAATTTCCTTAAATGTTTTGTCATTTTCAACCACAGGAAAAAGTCTTTACGTCTCAAGTACAGAAAAAATAATAGGATATGTTGTCAAAATGACAGCTATGACATAGTTGTCATATGTCATATTGTGATAGAAAAATCACAATTTTAAAGTAAAATATATTTTAGTTTTTTTATTCCTTCTAAAATCATAAATAATAAAAATATAGTGATCTAAAATGACTGAACTGTTACTTGACCCTAATATACGCCTATGGGTGTTTTTCCCGATAGTAATAATTACATTTTTGGTTGGTATCGTGAGGCACTATGTATCGATTATTTTATCATCTCAAAAGAAAATCGAAATTCTACAAGTTCAGGACAGGTAAATATTAGCATTACCATAGTCTTTTTAGTACGTAGAATCGTGATTTATCTTTTTGTTTGGTTAGTCAGGTGATGATCAGAGCAAGACTACTCCGTGAGAACGGCAAGTACTTGCCTAAACAGTCGTTTGCGATGCGCCGTCATTGGTTTAATAATGAGGAAACTGGCTACTTCAAGGTGCAGAAGCGGCAGTCGAATGCCCAGGTCAGTTAGAAAAAATACTAAATTTATGAGAGTTCTTTAGTATATCTGTTAATGTCGTTGAAGCTTTTTTTCAATTGCAGCTACTAGCATTATCAATCAGGTTGCTTTTATGATAAATTCGAATCACCAATATGTCTTAAGTGACACTTACCGATATGACTTTATTACTTTTTATATTATTATTTTACAGAATCCAATGACAGATCCGGGAATGATGACGGACATGCTCAAGGGGAATGTGACTAATGTTCTGCCAATGATTGTCATTGGAGGCTGGATCAACTGGATGTTCAGTGGTTTTTTAACAAGTAAGAAACCAAAGGCATAGTTGTACTAAAAAGAACTAGATTTATTTCCGTTACAAATATAATTATAATGAAATTAACATTATCCCTTATTTACAATTAATCAGATTATAACTATAATAAAACAAGAGTTTATTGACATTATTGGTATAATTTCAGCTAAAGTACCATTCCCATTGACTATTCGGTTCAAACCCATGCTGCAGAGAGGCGTAGAGCTGACTCAGTTGGACGCATCCTGGGTGTCTTCAGCATCATGGTACTTCCTCAACGTGTTTGGCTTGAGGACAATATATGCGCTTGTTCTTGGAGAGAATAATGGTGAGTTGAATGTATATTAAAAAATGTTGAACATTCAAAATCTGTTTGAATAATATTATGGTGGTGTAGAGACTACATAATTGGATTTACACATTAAGTTTAAAATGGTTATAATAATAATACCACAAAATGCAAAAAAAAACTTAAAGCAAAAACTATCACTCACATACATTTTCAATGTGGTTTCTATATTACACATTAAATATTCTTTCAGCTGCCGATCAATCTAAAGTAATGCAGGAACAGATGTCTGGAGCAGCTATGGCCATGCCACCAGACCCAAAAGCTGCATTCAAAGCTGAGTGGGAAGCTCTGGAAATCACTGAACACAAGTGGGCTCTTGCTAATGTAGAGAGCGACCTTGTCGCCAGTTCCGAGGAGAACTGACATATATGTAAATACCACTATATACTATTAGATAAATTAAACTGTAATGATTTTTATATAAAATGTTGTGTGGTTGAGGCTGTTTTGTTATGTTAAATTATTCAGCGTTTATGTGAATTAAAGTTATTGTAAGAACAACTGATTGTTATTTAATCTAATTGCCTGTTCTGTTTGTGTACCTATATTTAATATAGTAGCCAATGAGTAGACATATTTCTAGATGGACTATAGTCGCTGCTGCTTTTGTCTAAACTACTCTAGAAAATCCAAAGGGTTTTTAAACACATACATTTAATAGCATGTTTGAGCAAGGATTAGAAAATAAAAGGCACACTTAAAATAATAACATTTTATTGCCTTGGTTTTTTCAAATAGGAAAATACAATTAAGACACCTTTTATATTAACATTCAGTTTTTTCGATGTTTAAAATATGGGTTAAACTGGTTTCATAACAGTTTTATATTTTATTAAAATAAAGGTACATTAACACTCTTACGAATGAAAATATTCACACAATGGATAAGCTATACAATGTTTTGTCCTCTGTCAAGCGACTTTTTCAACGTATCAGATAAGGATAAAACATTGTATAGCTTATCCATTGTGTAAATATTTTTATTAGTAAGGGGATCAATAAATACAATTCAACTTGGTAAAATTTTAAAGAAAAAATTTTCCTGCATGATTTTGTCTGTAAAACATTGTATTACAGTCCTAATATGTTAATACATTTCAAGACTATTTATAATTCTAAGACACATGCAATGTTTCAAAGATTAATATTTGAAGGCTTACCCGACATTGGGAATGCAAATATTACATTTTATATGAAAAGTTTTTTATATAAATTAAAATACTACCATATATAGAATGCTCATAATCACATCTTAAAAAGATTGCCACTATTTTAAAACTGGAATTTGTATAAAATCTACTATTTAATGGTTCAAAGGCATACTTAATATATTTCTATATAGGTAATTACCTATTAAGATATTAATACAAAAGCTTTGAATGACCTGGTGTATGTTTTTGTATATTTATTGCTCGTTTGAGGCACTAGTAAAATTAATATCAGTGACAGGGGTGGCAAAATTTTGCCACTAAAATTATGTCCAAATGATTGTAAGGTATATATGATAATATTTTAGTACATTTTTATGTAACTGTCTTGATTGAGTTGAAATGTTTAAGGGCAGTGTACATTTTATGGTTCAGTTTTAATAAAAAAAAAACTAATTTCATACAGTACCCAGCCACAAAGAATGTACATCGACCTTAGTGTCTACTTTATAGAGCATCATCTCTGTCAAACAATGCCAATGTGATATATTCCGGAGTGAGGCGAACTGCTTTATGCCTAAAAGAAAACGCTGTACAAAATCGATAGCAATATTTTTTTCCACAACATTCCAAATTTCGTCAACCTTTTGCTTGGCTGTTGTTTCCTTCTACTTCTTGATGAGCTGCACGACATCCTCGTCGTTGACCTGATGGTGGAGGCCGACGCGCTGCGGCGAGTACTTGGTGCTGGTGCCCCACACCAGCGCGTACTTGAGCTGCGCGGCCAGAGTACGATGGATGGCGTGGCACACGTGTTCAACGTTCACACCCTGTGTAGTATTTTTTAAAATTATACATCTATCTAGACAAAAAACCAGACTTAGGAGAGGCTGAAAAATGAATTAAAAAATATTCTAACAAAAAAAAACACATAATGTATACAGTGTACACGTGGCAGAATATAATTTAAACTAATCTTCACTTCATAAAATAATAGAAAAATTAAGATTTGTACACCTATGCCATCTGTATATTGAGCCGTACTTCAGAAAGTTAAGTTGTTATGTAAGAAGTTTAAGTAGGTTCTGACAGATGGCGTTATATCCAAAACTTTGAAATTTCACTCTCAACGCCGCTTAAGTAGTTTTACTTTAAAATATTAGTTGGCCGAGCCAGTCGTCGAGATTATATTCGACCTACTTAAATATTCTTTATTAAAATTGGGTTAGATATTAGGTCTTTACCTATGAAATTGCCGTTTTGTATGAAAAAATTTAAACGATTTTTTTTCATGTATTTTTTATTTGTATTAATCGAAGTAATCACCCATGCAATCAATGCATCTTTTCCAACGCAGTGGCAGTTTATTGATGCCCTTCTTAAAGAAATCAGCTGGACGGGAGACAACAAATTCTTCAAAGGCATTTTGTACTGCCTCTCGGGTATTTAATTTTTTTCCCGCCAAGAAGTTATCCAAATTCTGGAAAAAGTAGTATGTAGGCGCAAGGTCTGGTGAATAGGGCGGATGACGGAGAGCTTCCAACTCCAGTTCTTGCAACTCGGAGAACTTGCCAATTTGACCCAAATGGTCTAATATTGTTTTGACGCTAACGTCGAAAGCTGTTGCTAATTCAGCCGTAGATTGTGTATTATCATTCCACAATCGCCTTTAATTCGTCATTGTTGACCAAAGTCTTCGAACGACCGCGAGGTTCATTTTTCAGGTCGAAATTTCCAGAACGGAAGCGAGCAAACCAATAACAGGTGGTGCGTTGGTTTGTAGTGCTAGCTCCGTAATGTCGTTGATGTTGCGTGCCGCGTTGCTGCCACGACGCACGGACTCATATTCCATAATTACTCGAATTTTTAACGTATCCATGATGACGAAAAAGATTGAAATGCGATGAAAATGTAACACTAATCAATAGACAAATGACTACTTTTGGAAAAAGAATTCCATGTTTTTAAAATAAAATTAATTTGAAATTAGCCTTAGCAAATGGCCAGTACTGCAGAATGGCAATTTCATAGGTAAAGACCTATTATAAACTCATTGTAGGGTTTCCGTTTAAATAGTATAATATTTATATTTAAGTTTTATCTAAGTGTGATGTACCTAATGAACACATTCTAAGTCCACATACCCTCCTCAGAATGAGTCCGTCGTCGAAGTCCGGGGGCTGGCCGGGCTTCTTGGTGTACACCCTGATGAGGGACAGGTACTCCCACAGCGTCTCAAGCAGGTAGTCCAGGTTGAGCTTCATGTTACAACTGGAAAATATTTTTGACGTGACACACCTTTTAAATGAGGGTATTTTAGTTTGTACTATCTGACAGCTGTTTGGACTTGTGGCAGGCGTTCGTCATTCGCTTAAGGACAAGCATTATTGGCCTACCGCTTGGCGTATATCTTACGATAATATCGGCAAAGCCCGTACGTCCGCCAGAGCACACGCACCGCACGTTCCCGCGCTTACGCGTCGAAATGCCAGCAGTGGATGGCTGTAGTGTAGTAGTACAACTAAACAACAACTAAATTTAGTAGTTTTTGACCAAGAGGTCTAAAGGCATTTAGTTCTTAGTAGTTTTTTTTGTAGGAAACAGCCTCCATCCAGAAAAATTAGATAGAGCGTTCTAAAATTGCAATATATAATGTTGCTTTAACAACAGTAAGTTTATGAGATGTAATTTTTCAATGTCATATTGACAGATGTCATGAAGTAAAGCCTATTTAGTTAGGTTTATTTTAGATAAGTAAAAGGCTATTCTCAGTGTAGACTGTAGACGTAATTGTGTTAGACATAATATCTCATTTGTAATACGTATCTGTGTAAGCACCAATAAAGGAGAATATAAGAATTGTTGCTGTATTATTATCATCACCACTCAAGCGCAAGAAGGACATACAAATCAAGAGGTCGTAGCCCGCTACATATAATAAGTAGGTTATTAAGGAATTTATTAATTTTGCTCCGCTTTTTTCCTTATATACCTATTGAAAATACTTACGCGATTTAGGATATTTTCAACGATAAAATTTAATAATCGAAAATTCAATGAATGAATTTATTAATCGAAAATTCAATGGTTAAAAAATGTATACATCTTTTTATAACATATTTGATTGACAAATAAATTACAATAATCCTCATAATCGTACCTACAACCCTGGCGCATTCGTGTGATGGTGCGCGTGACTCACGTGTAACGTGAGTCGTACGGCCGGCAACACAATCTCGACTCTTTGTACGCGTACTTATGGTACATTTTTCCTCGCTACGAAAAGCAGATAATATTATTATTAAGATTTTGTAGGCTATTTTAGCGTAGGTATTATGGCTTTTGTATGGGAGTGATGTATCTGTTACGTAGTAACTATATATTAATCTGTGCTTGTGGCCAGAGGTATCGAAAACTCTCAATCAGGCTATTAATATATTTTATTCTGCCGCCATGCTGTTCTTCGCGTGCGTCAGGTTCAAACATTTGTCAGATTTGCCAGACTAGAAAAACCTCATTGCTTTATAATACAATGTCAACTTTGTTTTGACAAAAATGTAAAATATATATTATAATATACAGCCGTGGATACAGTTTGGACTTTGATGTTGTAACTTGTATATTATTATTTAGTATATTATTATTGGGTATATTATTATTTTTGTGCATTAACGTTTTTACATAAGCAGTAGATTCTGCTAAAAATATCCACAATTGATTTCGAACAACCCTTACATAGAAACCTACAAGATGCAACAAAATCTATACTATTATAAATGTGAAAGATTGTAAGGATGGACATCCATCCAGGGGTGGCAAAACTTTGAGATTAAAAGATACTACGGTCTTGGTTGAATTTGAAATGTTTAAGGGCACTGGTACATTTATGGTTCAGTTTTAATAAAAAAAAGGATAATTCTAATATCATACAGTACTCAGCCAAAAATAATGCACATTGACCTTTGAAAAGAGATATTCGATTAGTGTCGGCTTTGTACAGCATTATCTCTGTCAAACAATGCCAATCCTACTACTATTCTAAATGTGAAAGTTTGTGAGGATGGATGGATGTTTGTTACTCTTGGTATGGTAGTAGTTAAGGCTCTGGATTTAAACAGCCTACTTTTTATACCGAAAAAGTATAAAATACACTACAATAACGCTTTATTGCACACCAAAAACTACAAAATTAAACAATTTTTACAATCAATATTTCATAAAATGATGTTACAAAAGGCGAACTTATTGCTGATAAGCAATCTCTATCAGCCAACCAAGCTATCAGTTTATGATATCGGTCATAGAAAATGAATGTATAGTATTCCCGTGGGATACCCGATACTATATTTAAACGGGCGGAGCCGCGGGATAGAGCTAGTTTGTAGCGGTAGTATGGCGGCGCTACCCCCCGCTAGCGTAATGAGTTCTTTAATCCTTGCACTAGGGGCAGTGAAGTTTGGCTGAATATGCCTCCCACTTGCTCAGAGAATTCTCCCGGTGCTTATAACTCTTCATTAAAAAATTATCATTAAGGCGCTTTGCACACGACGGGGCGGGGCGGGCCGGTCAATTTCTCCGCGAACGGTAGCACAAAGGGAATCCTATATTACCAACGCACACAGAAGGCAAAAAGACCGCGCCGCAGGTGCCCGGCGGACACTGGCGGCGCGGCATGTCCGCGGCTGCCCGCCGTGGATCACACAAACCAGTTTATATGCAGTAACGCAGACGGCGGCGCGGGGCGGCTAGCTCAGTCCGCACTCCGCGCCACGCGCTTTTTGGTGATGGACGTCATCGATGTAGATGATTTAATTGCTGAAGTGCAGAAAAGATCGCCCATATATGATACGTCGTTAAAAGAATATCACGACGTAAATGAAAAAAAGAAATTGTGGTACCAAATAATTTATACTCCTGCAGTATGGGATGAGTAGTCATCGGTTCTATTCACTAGAACGAACGTCCTGAACTGACTGCCTCCGCCCGTCGTGTGCTTTGTGTACGCGGCGAGGGCAGCCGCAGACATCGACGGGCAGACGCGGTTTTTATTGCTTCGCGGACAAAAAGCCCGCCCCGCCCCGTCGTCTGCAAAACGCCTTACCTGACGACCACCGAGTTGGACTGCCTTGCGATCCGGTCCACCTCCTGTATGGATATCTGGTCGATCTTGTTGTACACGTACAGGCACGGCAGGTATACACGGTTGGCGAGAATCACGTCGATCAGCTCGTCAGCGGTGCAGTCCTCGCGGAATAATACCTGGGGAGATATTTGGAGTAAAAGCTACGTTAGGCGCGTTGGGAATTTTTTAGGATAGGAACTAGGCGATTAGTCGGTTGTAGACTAGCCGTCCAAACCGATCAAGGTTTCGGATATGGGGATCTAGAGTTAAGGAGTACCTTCTCTATACATGTAAAAGTGTCCGTAGAAAGCGTTAAATAGGGGGTCGCGCTACTGTCGCAAGGATATAAAGCGGAAAAACGGAGACTTAAATCTTAGCATCTTCTATTATTATAATACTTTATAAATATATATTTATATTTATAAAGTATTATCGGCTACGCGAGTAATTACAATATTCATGATTTTCTGATTTAACTAATAAAGTCGTACTCACTTCACTTCTAACTTCACTCCATCTCTTATTGCTAACTTTATATCACACACCCTTGTGACTCTAGTGCCATTGTGGCCAGTATTAGGTACGTATGTAGTTTAGATTCTCTTTGATGGCCAGTTTTGAAACTACAGTATAATCTGTTTATTATGACTCCGCCTATATTGACGAACCGCTTAATATGGAGTAATTACACAGCGAAGTTTGGTTTTCATATTAAATTCTATATAAGTAAGTCGGATATAATGACTTCGCTTATAGTGACATGCTGCTTATTATGACACATTTTTAATTATATTGACCGACATGATTCGTAATACCTTCGGCAGTGTTCGCGAGAGTCACGTGATACCCAACGACGTTCGGCGCCTGCACGGCTTGTTTTGAGTTGAGTTTAGTGGGTAATTGATAGTTTAAGGTCACGCATTGTTCATTAGTGATTTATGAACAATATGACATCTCAACCTCGTCGTAAAGCATTTACGATGTAAGAGAATGAGTGTTTGTTATTTCCCTGCGATGTCATTATAGACGGTTTATTTAATTACTTTTGTCGGTCATATTTTAGCTTTTCTACCTTAGAGGGATGGTACTCGCTTACTCTGATATCCATGGTTTCGGGGATTTCCATAACGCTTTGTTTAGGCCGAGCGCTCACTTGAGACACGCCAGTCTTAAGACAGACTATTGCATATCTAACAAAATATATGAAGAAGCGCATACCTACTTGAAACAAAACGTCTCAGGCGAAACTGTCTCATGCCCGGTTCCTATAATCAACGGATCGTCATGGTATAAAAGTTACTATCCGTTTTTCTACAACCGACTACGAGTCGTAAATACTGTTCCACAATTAACTTTCTATACCTGCTATCGACGAGCGTCCGGCGGTCGTTCAAATACCGAGCTCTCCTCACTCTGAGTTGTGAGTATCGTTATAGGCAAAATTGAAACCGAAAATGGCACAAAATTCAAGACATAATAAATTAGATTCACATATGATTGATAGTAATTAATTTTTTTATCGTAATAATATTATTATTATCGTACAATCGCAGGTATCTGCGTGTTATTTTATCTTTTTCTTACCAAATACAGTAGAATGCATACACATAACAAGAACGGGAACGGAATGTAAGCGCCTTTTTGTTTTCTTTTTGTTTTATCCATCATCTTTGCAAAATAAAAGTACGTATATAGTCTCTGTTATTACGACTTTTACAGAAGAAAGTATAATAAAGTTTCTAGTAGTGTTTTACGTACAACTTTTGAAATGGATATTACGCCGGTGAGTACAGATAACATCTATAATTTGATATTTTTCTAAAAAACTGTACCTACATGTTTGCCGCTTAAAATATTGCAACGTTTTTGAAGATTTACTTTATTTAGGTATATTTCTGTTACAGAAAACAAAGAAGCCTATGAGCAAGGATGATGTTGCCCTGCTTGTGGATCTCATACAAAGCAACCCAATACTTACAACAAAAGAGGCCAATGCGGCCACAAACAAACTAAAAGAGGAATGTTGGGCTACTTTGCCGTGGTATTTGATCACATTTAATTCAAAATGTGATCAAATACCACGGCAGCGAGAGCAACTCAAATTAAAATAGGACAATTTGTAAAAGGCTGCTCGTAAAAGAGCTGCGAATATCAGAGTGAAAAATTAAAACAATTTTTTTATTAAATTAAATTAAATTAAATATCGTTTTATTCAGGCTGCATAGGCCCATATTATACCTTATAGACTAACATACATAATATAATGTAATAAACACTAACATTAAACACGTATTGTCTGCGACGTGGGGCGAGAAATGTTCGGGAGTCGTCCTCTAAATCTTCTGTAGACGACTCCAATCGGCAAAAACTCCTTCTTCTCAAAGGTCGGTAAATGATGGGTTGGAACTCTCACCACAAAAGAACTAAAGTTCACTTTATGACGAGATTCCAAACGCTCGACCCTCAAGGCGAAGTTGGTTCTTCTCCTGATGTAGCAACATTGTTATTAAAGCATAGAACCTTAATGTCAACAATACCTGATGTAGTGGAGATATCCCATGATTTCTGAAATAACATCAATAATTTATTTCACTATAATGGAGTTTTACTCTTATTTTAGGTAGGTATGAGGTTATGTTTTCATAGTATATATTTTGACGGTGTACAAACGCCTCCAACATACTAACCTGGCTCCTGTTACTCTTAAGTGTGGATAAACTTCAAGTAGTAACTGTTCAACAGATTCTTTATCAAGTCGAAATCTCCTTTGAAATTCGTACGAATCCAGCGTCGCTAAATAATTCACTCTTTCTTTATATACTCGATCACGCCTATTATCTTCTTCTGAATCAGTCTCACTGGAGTCCGTGGTGATAATATCGAACATTTCCCTATCACTGTCTGAACTCAACATTTCTTCAAATTTCTTGCACCTTGCAGCGAAAACAGTGAAATAGACACTAACCGACCGAAATTGACAGGTAACCGTATGGCATTACGAATAGTAATCTTGACAAAATACTGACGTTTAAAATATTTATAGGAACGGCCTAAACTGTCTTCTTCGTACATTACGCTTACCGTCCGTTACTAGTAACCCTCCCTTCCGTTAGTAGCAAGCCGACGGTAGGTTGCTTAACGAGACGTTTTTTATAGGAACAGTTTAAGCTTACGCCTCGTATAATATTCCACCATTCGTAACTAGAACGGATCGTTTTTCAAATATAGGAACCGGGCATCATACGGCGACAACTATACGGCGATATGTCTGACTAACGATTGTCGGCTATCTTCTTGTATGTATAGAGAGAGACGTACGAGGGGAGGTCCAAAAGTTCGCGGAATGAAAGGGTTGTTAATAAAATATAACAATAAATTTATTTTTCCTTTTCAATATAATCACCCTTAAGTGTAATACATTTATTTGATCTATGGATTAATTTTTCTAAACCATCGAAAAAATATTTTTTGTCTTTGGCCTCAAAATGCGCCGAAATTGCCTCCTTCACTTCGTTATCGTCGGAAAATTTCCTTCCCCTTAGCTCTTTTTTTAAATTTGGAAACAAATAAAAATCGCTAGGGGCCAGGTCTGGACTGTAGGGTGGGTGAACAAGTGGTTCGAATCCATGCGTGTGAAGAGCAGCCATGGCAACTCGGCTCTTGTGAACCGGCGCGTTGTCTTGCAAAAGCAACACACCCTTGGACAATTTTCCACGACGTTTTTCTTTAATTGCCTCCTTTAACTTTTCCAATATTGTGGCGTAGTATTCTCCGGTTATAGTGGTACCTTTTTCTTTATAATCAATCAGTAATATTCCCTCACAATCCCAAAAAACAGTGGCCATCAACTTTCCAGCCGATTCTGACACTTTGAATTTCTTGGGAGGTGGTGTACCCTTTTTGTGCCATTGCATGGACTCCTGTTTTGATTCAGGTTCAAAGTGATGAACCCATGTTTCATCTCCAGTAACAATCCGCTCCAAAATCTGCACAGGGTTGTCTCCACACACCTCCAAAAAGTGCTTAGACGCGTCGATGCGCTGCTGTTTTTGAAGCGGCGTGAGCATTCTCGGCACCCATCTTGCACTGACTTTTGTCATGCCCAAGTGGTCGTGCAGGATCCGCAAAATGGTTGTATCTGATACTCCAACAAATGCAGATAATTGTTTTTTCTTTAAACGTGTGTCTTCCAGTACAAGTTTTTCGACTTTTTCGACGATGTCTGATGTGGTGGCCTCAACTGGCCGCCCAGAGCGAGGGTCGTCTTCAATTGAATCTCGACCATGTTTGAAAAGTACATGCCACTTATAAACCATTGTTTTACCAGGGCACTGATCTCCATAAACGGCTTCCATTTCATTTAAAATGGTTTGAACGTTTTTTCCTTGCTTGGTAAGGAATTTTATCACAGCGCGATGTTCAATTTTCTCCATAGTTGCAGTTTGCTTCCGGATTGACTTGTTTAGCAGGCGAGTACTCGTAAACGAATGGCGCTATAGGGTTGAGATTTTATATATATACTAATTATGAGTGCTCAATTAGTATGACACTAAGCGAGCTACCCTATCCCCACTCCATCCCCTCCATTCCGCGAACTTTTGGACCTCCCCTCGTATCTTACGAGCGTGTTGCCGTATGTCTAATGTGGATATGTGGATTTCCGTATGGCTAAGAAATTTTAAATATACCTTAAAGTGGGGTTTTTTTAAATAGCTAATAGAAACAGGCGGTACTTTGCGGAAATCCATAGCAATATCCCGCGAAAAAATACCCACAACCTGCAAGAAAATGTGTGAGTTTACGCATAAGCATGCGTAAAGCACCTCCCTCCTCCCACGCTGCTTATGCACTCAGAAACAATGTCAGCAAGATCGTGCAAGGCCCTACACAACCATGCAGGTTGCAAAACTCGACGCACGTTTCGCCCCGAACCCGTGCTACGGGTTCAGGAAGTAATGCCGCCAGCCAAACCACCACCTTATATACCCTAGTGGCTACTAGTGCCCCACCAAACAGGTTAATGGGCGGTGACGTAGTCAAGCAAGTTTGGTCATTCAATAATTCAAGGCTATTGTTGTTCTTTTCTTTAATTATTTCTAATTGTTCCAACACGCTCAGTCGAAAGCCTTTGTCTCATTTATGTAACACCTTATA
Source organism: Phengaris arion (assembly GCA_963565745.1). Taxonomy (NCBI): domain Eukaryota; kingdom Metazoa; phylum Arthropoda; class Insecta; order Lepidoptera; family Lycaenidae; genus Phengaris; species Phengaris arion. The sequence continues at coordinate 4,316,154 of OY751443.1, forward strand.
GGAATAGCCATCGGGTACACTATGGTCTATGACCACTATCTAAAAGGTGTTTAGCAAAATGTACTACATAATGTGTATGTAATGTTTACTAAAATCTGCATGGAACAAAACGACTTTAGATTTAACAATCAATTCTTTGTTCAACAAGACGGTCTAGCAATGAGCTCACCACTGAGTCCCTTGCTGGCCGAAATATTTATGAATGATTTTGAACAAAGAAATATTGTTGATAAGAAAAGTATTTTATATTACTATAGATACGGTGAAGGAAATCAACGTGAGGAAACCCGCACACGGTTGGCCCAGACGTATTGACCAGTCATTCCTATGGACTAGGCTGACTATTTTGTGAGAATGCAGTATGTGCTTGGGCAACCATACGAGATTAGAAAACCGACTGTTCCAGACACTACAGTATTTCAAGAGTGGTGGTACTTTGCTCAGAGAATACTGTATAAATCATCCAATAATAGATGAAAATGCTTATGACAGGATACACGTTTTTTGCCATAACCTAGTAGGATTCATTGTGATGTAAGATTATACTTTTTTTTTTAAATACAAAAGAAAAGGCTTTAATTAGATTGGTGCTAGAGGGGCAACTTTACATTACGATTTACCACAAAATATTATATTGGGAATAATTCAGGCACTATAATTATATAATAAACATGTCTAATATCTCACCTCAGCATTGAAAATCTTGTATTCATGAAGAATCATTTGCACCATTTTCTCATCCACCTTTGTGAGTTGACATGTCGAGTTAAAAGATAAACCTCCTCCTTTTTTAACCTGTGAAACAAACATATTATTAACTTTAAAAAAGACTAGTTGACTGATTTATTTTGATTGCATAACGAATATTGTACGGTGTCATAAATCACACCGTAGCATTTTTCACTTCACAATGCATTTTACCGTCAGTACGCGTTCATAATTAGCAAGCACCGCACCACCCCTAGCACCTTTATAGCATATATCAATCTTATGTGGGACAATTAATAAAATCTTTATGTTCGGGAACACATTTGATTTTATTAGCCAAACCCCCTTACAATCAGAAGAATCATATTTGAGAGTAATATTCATTTCATAAAAGTTTATCAAAAATCGATATTTTCAAGTTATTAAGATTTGTAATAAGTACAGAATTTTGCAAGTCTCGTGAAAACGCTCCATACAAAAGTCTGACGTCACGCGTTCCTACAGTTGTATGAAATATATTGGGCGAGGAACATAATATTAGCTAATGTTGCTAATATTAATTAACTATTGCTTTTAAGTTGATATTTATTGTAATTAATGTTTTTGTATTTCACGTAAATTTATGTAGATATTTTACACTAGTTATGTAAAGGAATATTCCAACCTTTTCATAACTTTGAAATGCACCTTTAAAATTACAAAACTCAAATCAAATTATATACTTTTTACATTTATCCAGTAATAATACCTTAACATTTCAGAATATATCAATATACTAAATAGTACTCAATATTAGGTCATTACATATGAAATTTCCGTTTTGTAAAGGAGGAACATAAAGTCGATTTTTTAAAATTTATAATATATATTATATATTTATTTAAAATATATTATATATTTAAATAATCAAAGTATATATCATTGTTATCTACTTACTAACTTAACTACTTACTACTTACTTACGTATCTTTTGCAATCTCATATTTCTTTGATTTTTGATATTTGATAGATTTTATTCTTTGATTTCTTTACTAAAAAAACCATTCGGACAGGAATCAATAAAATCTTTAAAGGCGTTTTGGACTGCCCTATCACAGTTGAATATTTTCCTTTGCAAGAAGTTATTCAAATTTGGAAAAAAATGGTAATCTGTTGGAGCAAGGTCCGGGGAGTACGGTGGATGTCTTAGACATTGCATAGCATTGTCCTGAAGCAGCAGTGGCCTAGAGCGGATGACCAACCTCGGTTGTTTAGCAGCTAGCTTTTCTATCATGACTTGCAGTTGCTGCTAATAGACATCCGCCCTAATCGTCTGGCCAGATTTAAGAAAGCTGTAGTGAATGACACCGGCACTAGTCCACCAAACTCACACAACTAACTTTTTTTGGGTCAATTTTCGCTTGGGGCAGGCATGGGTTCAGCCATTGCGATGAGTGTTTCCAATTATTGTACAGGATCCACTTTTCATCACAGGTATTGATTCGATTTAAAATCCCTTCATAATTGTGCCGGTTGAGTAATATAACGCAGCAGTCGATGCACGTTTGTCCATTTGCTGCACTCAATTCATGAGGTACCCACCTTTCAAGCTTTTTCACCTTCCCAATTTGCTTCAAGTGGATTAAAATATCTATATCACTAACACCGCAGCGTGCAGCTACCTCGAATATGGTTTCCGATGAATCCGCTTCCACAATAGCCTTCAATCCTTTAACTTCTATCAACTTTGGTCTCCGACCGTCCACAGGGCTTGTTCTGCAGGTCGAAATTTCCAGAAAGAAAACGTTGGAACCAAAAACGCACTGTGTTTTTTTGCGACACTGCCGCCGTACACTTCATTAATCCTTCGAGCCGTTTCTGCAGCACTGGTACCACTGTGGAACTCGTACTCGAAAATAATATGATATTTCAAGATCTCCATTTTGTAAACAGAGTGACGCAAAGAAAATCCAAAAGAGGAAGAAACAAATTAATTACAGGTTTCGAAACACATATGCATAAGTAAATAGCTGTATAAATTTGAAATTGGAATTCCTAACTAAAGAAGATATATTTGAGATCAAAGTGGCCAGTATGACAAAACGCCAATTTCATATGTAAGGACCTAATATAAAACATTAGGTACATGTCAACTACTAACTACCCTATTGGAGGAACTAAGCTTTGACATATGCTCAGCAAGATCATTTCATTTATATGTTTATTTATTATATAAAAAAAAACAACCAATTGTGTACCTTAAAATATATATTAGGTTTGGGCTTGTTGAGCCTGATGCCGACACTCTCCAATTCCTTCTCCAGCAGCTGTCGGTGCACGTACGGCTTGGTTGCATCCAACATCATCAACACGAGATCTGCAGTGCGCGCTACTGCTATAACCTGATAGATAGAATTGATATCCACATTTATTCATGATTTTATTGATAGCATGTGGCTGCAATGAAGAATATTTATTCATTTTCTAAGTGTTTATGAACAATTAGAAGGTCCAAAAAAGGTTTATAACATTGCATGATAAACATAATAATTTTATTATTTAAATTTTTTTAAATTTTGATCTTATATTTAAAAATTATTTTTTAAATATAAGATCAAAATTACATAGATAATTTACACAATAATAGATAGCTAATCATAATAAAATAAGTTACCAAAAGAGTAAAAACAAGTTAATTTTACCTGTCTTCCTCTACCCTTGCCCTGGGCCGCACCTTCAATAATACCAGGCAAGTCAAGAAGCTGTATGTTAGCCCCTCGGTATTCGATGACACCAGGAATGCATGTCAGCGTAGTGAACTCATAGCTGGCTGCTTCCGAGTGAGTGTGTGTGAGGGTAGACAGCAGGGTTGACTGAAAATTAAATTATTACAGTTACTTATTATGATGTATTGTTGTGTTATTGGCTATTTTAATTTCTAAGAGCTGTTTTACAATCTTCTACTTTTTTTACTAACATTGTATCAAACAAAGACAAAACATGCAAATAAGCTATCTGATACTTGTTAGAAAGTTGTGAAACAGACCTCAAGACTTTTACTAGCTAACACTAAAAATACATCAATTAAATATTAAAGTATTTACCTTAAAATTAGATTACAGTAATGTATTATATGAGTTCTTACCTTACCCACGGATGGAAAACCAATTAGTGCCACTCTGGCATCCCCAGATTTTAAGACATCAAATCCTTCACCCTTATCACCTCCCTTCTTAGACGGTTCAAGCAACTGAGACCTGTATTTCGCTAGTTTTGCCTTCAATAGTCCTAAATGGTATTCGGTAGCTACAAGTAGTAAAGAAAGATTAGTACACTTGTCAAGTTTTCAGGAATTAACGAGTGAAGTCAATAGGTTGAATAGTATTTTAATTTATAATAGTTTATGAACCTTTGTTTTTTTGGGTTCTTGCTATCTCTTTTTCAATCTCCGATATTTTATCTAGAATTCCCATGTTTTATTTTTTTTACAAACAACCCTGTTACAAAAATAAAAAGCAATGAACACCAAGATAAACTATTTGTATACTGGCAGCTATAATTTTAAAATCATTTCAGTAAACTTATTAGTTTTAAAGTATGTAAAAGTAAAAATCTTATAAAATAAGGTTATCTGCTTTACGAATTTCAATAATTTGTAAAAATTGACAACTGACAATACACACGAACCAAGTTTGACAAATGACAACAATCTGCTGTCAAATTGAAGTTTTTTTAATAGAGGTGATTTATACTAAGGCTTTGAAGCGTGCAGCCCTTTTCTTGTCTGTGTAAATAAGGTGTAACTTGTAAGGTGTCATTTGTAAGTTTATTTCACTATTTATTTCTAAGCCTACGTGATTCACTTAATTATATATCTATTAAACTTGATATAAGAAATGTATAACATTTAGTTTCTTGCAAATGATTAAAACTTTAGTTATGGTGTTATACTTAGTAATAGGAATCCACTTAGTACTCGGTTTTGAAAAAGAGTAAGATATTATGTTATTCATTCTACCTAACGAAAATATTTCAGCCACCAGTGACCAGTCACACAACTTCTACACTTCTCCTATAAGTATGGTCAAAGTAGGCATCGGTAAATCGGGCCACATTTTGTGAGTTTATTTCTTGGCGATTGTTTACTAGAAAAAAATGCTGTTACTTTATCAGTATAATAAAATACCTAATTGTTTTTCGGAAGGTTCACGCTTTGACAATTTGAGAGCGAAATAACTCTTAATATGTTAATACGTAATCAAAGAAAAGTATATAAAAACTAAAAAAATTTTGTTGAAGCCGTTTAACGTTTTCAAGATTGCTTGTATGAAGTATAAAATATCGGACACCTAAGTAGCTTCAGTTGTCTAGTCATCCGTTGATGGATGACTAAAAAATATATATTCGTCCGATTATTGGACGCTATAAGGCTACCACAGACGAGTCGAGAGGCCGATCGTTTCAGTTAGAACTGACGTCGTTCGACCCTTAAATTAATAACGCCTAGATAGTCTTCAAACAAACACATCGTACAAAGTGAACCAAGCAACAAATATATGTAGGCGTAAGCATTACATACCGATACGCATACAAACAAAACTTTAATATTGTGGAGTGTGTACAGTTGAAAGGGACAATTTCCCCGGAAAATGTGCTCTTAAAATTGGAATTGTTGTATTTGTTTTCTTACTATCGTGAGATGTAAAAATACAACTTATATTTTATTTTAAGCCATCTGAACATGATTTGTGAACATTATTTATATTAAACTGGTATTAAGGAAATTAAGGAATATATTATTAAGAATTATCTTAATACTGGCAATACTTTAAATTGACAGATATAGAAATCAGAAATTATTTAAAAACTTTGTCTTAGTTGCAACTATTAATTAGCCATGAAAATTTTGAAATAAATTTCTTATTACTTTCACATTAGGGCAGCAAGATGTCGAAATAATATTATTTTATTTTAAAATGTTAATAAATATTTGGCTTGATACAAGTCAAGTTGTAGTACTTAAATATTTTGTTATGTCCAAAGCATTTTTATTATTTTTCGATGCATTGTGACACCCAATAACGACACAAGCCGTCATAATGTATGCACAGTCGGAGATGTATGCACCAGCGCTTGACCATGACAACTGACGGGTCGTTCGAACAAACTGAGTCGATATGGCTCAGTATGATTTGCTTCACTTTTCATGCGCGTACCCGGTTTCCAGGCGTTTTAATCTAAGGTTCGGCCTAAACGGATTCGAGCACATACACGGAGAATCGCATCTGGTTTGCCGCGAGCTTCGGTCGTGTTTTTAGGGTTCCTCAATACATAAGGAACCTTTATAGTTTCGATATGCCGTCCGTCTGTCCGCTCCCCTAGCTTCTGTAATAACTTTATGACAATAACTTTTGAAGTAGGTAATTTAAAAAAAAACCTATTGCGCGTTGATAGTTACGGAACCCTCCTTAGACATGTCGTGACATGCTCTTGGTTAAATATTTTTATTAGTTAGGCGGATAGTCTTTAGATTTTATCAACCATAGTGGCTGTAAAGTTTTAAATACTTCAATGAACTCTAATAAATATTATTTAGACCACGTTGCCATTTTTAGATTTCCGTACCCAAAGGGTAAAAACTGGACCTTATTATTGAGACTTTGCTGTCCGTCTGTCACCAGGCTGTATCTTAACCTTCTTAAACCGTGATAGCCCGACAGTTGAAATTTTCACAAATGAATAATGATGTAGGTAGGTATTTCTATTGCCGTTATAACAAAAAATATAATAAAACAAAATAAATTAAAATTTGAGGCTCCCATGCAACAAACGTGATTTTTTCCGTTTTGTACGGTACCTCTCTTGACGACTCGCACTTGATCGGTTTTATTTTACACTCAAATTTTATTACTGTTTAGTCCAATTTTATTATCGTTCAGTCCATCCGTTCAGGTCAGAATTAATGTTGCCAATTTACGGCCCGTTTCAACAACCTATCTATCTATCACTATTTATTAAAAACGTCACCATTCAATAATTTGACGGTTTTTTGCAATATAAGTTTGACGTTTCTAACAAATAGTTAGTGGTAATTAAGTTTTTTTTTATATATGGTGTTAGCTTATCTTAAAACCATTTGCCAGTGTCAAGTAAAAAAGGCGGGAAATAGAACTTTCGTTTCAATTGTACTTCTAACACTGTATTCCTATATCCATGGAGAATAGAGGTAAGGAGTACCATCTCCATACATGAAGTGTCCGTAAAATAGCGTTAAATAAGGGGCGCTACAGACGCAGACGGGAGTAAAGCGGCAAAATTTAAACGGATAATTAAATCTTAGCATCTTCTTCGGTTTTATATATAAAAATATTTTCGACTATACGAGTAATTAGAATTTTCATGATTTACTGAATTAACTACTTTTAATCTACTAAAGTCGTCAAAAATTTTAAATAACTAAACTCAACTCACTTTACTTCATCTCTCAGGCCTAGCGCGCACCACGATTTTAATTTTTGCGACACGATTTCAAAATCGCGCTGTAAAAAATCGCAGAGAATACGGTGCGCTCACTGCGGTAAATAAATAGTGATCTTTGCTCACTTTCACCATGGATTTCGTACAAGTTGCTTGTCTTTATTTAATACTTCGGAGGATCAGAAGAAAAAAAAAGAATAAAAGAAAGGATTGTGTGGTTTCATGAAACCACGGTAAAAGTGAAACTTTTTTTCACATTATAGACATTTAACTAAACATTTTCGGAATAATAATATTCCATTAAGGGTATAAAAATCGCTTCATCAATCTTAATTTTATAGCACTGGCACAAATGAGTACTAGTCTATACACTACACGGTCAGCTGATGCGAACTATAGGCGCCGCCATATTGGCCTCGGCTGCTCTGACGAGCGCCTTACACTTTATCCCTACTCCGCGGCCGACCGTCACGCGACATGCAACACACAGACGAAAAAGTTTGAGACGATGTAAAAAAAGTTTCACTTTAAAATTTGTCAATACTGGACTCATCCTTTTACAGCGGATAGAATTATCAAAGGTTTCTTTTATCAGAAATACAGAAATACCATGAACTTCGGATGTATCCCAAAAATTCTTTGGCTATTATAGAATGAAAATTCAAACGTTTGACAGATTACTGAGAATTGTTGGAGCTCATATTGAATACAAAAATACTAGATGGCGAAATGCGATCCCAGCTGAAGAAAGGCTGTCAGTCACCCTCAGGTAAGTAAAACAATATAAGTATAGTATTTACTTAATATATTGAGTTAAAAAGTATCTATAAACTTTATTAAAGCGTCGACATTGTCACGTCAAAATAATCATCAGAGTCTTGGGAAATCTCGGATTCAGAAGCCTGCAAATCTTGCCCAAATCGTTCATAATAATCATTGCTCGTATTTAATTTTCTTCGTGCTGATCATAATATTTCGTGGAGTCACAAAATAAGACGAGGATGTTCCCGGCTTGGAATCCATATATGTGGCACTGGTATTTGTGTATGTCGGTGGAGGAACAGTTGCCAGAATTTTATTAGTTGATCCAGGGTGTATATATTGTGGAACATTTACCATTGATACGGCATATGTAGGTTGCGCGGTTTGCATACCAGCATTCTGAGAAACATTTTGCATTGATCCGGGGTATATAGGCTGAGGAAGATATTTTTTGGCCCTATCCATGGCATTTAAAATTTAAATTTTTGCATAAAATTTTTGATCATCATTTAGTTTCCTGAACATTGGAATCAACATCTCTGCAAAACTAACGTCTTCGTCATGAATTTGGTTCTTACGTAAAATATTCAATAGTTCCTCTTCATCTGTATTTTTTTTTCGTTCTTGAGCACCTGTCTTATGTCGGTATATAGCTTTTCTGGAATCCTGTCTCTGTTGGCTATTTTCCTCGTCCGATTGAGTTTCCGAATTTGCACATTCTTCAATAGATTTGATGTTGCCACTAGTGTCTCTTGGAGTAGCAATAGGTATCAAGAATAACAGTTGATCAAAGAAAATGTACTTGCGTTTCTTCTTACCAGATTGTCCCGACTCACTTTTTTTTTTGCGCAGCTAACTCTCTAGAAAAACAGTCCTTCAAGTTCTTCCACTTTTTCTGTATATCAGCACCTGTAAATTAAATGAAAAGCTTTTGACTGAATTCATATATTGCGCACACATGGCAATCTCTGAGCTTACTATAAACTTTAAACTCCTAATTTCTACTTTTTTTCTTTTTTCAGATACCTTGCATCGGGAAACAGTTTTTACTCTTTTCATTACGAATATTTATTAGGAGCTACCACAATTCGTGAAATAGTAGAAGATACATGTGAAAAGCTATGGTCTTGTTTGTATCTATTATATATGCCCGAACCGAAGGAAAATGATTGGTTAAAAATTTCTGAGGGTTATTATAAAAGAACACAATTTCCGAATTGCTTGGGAGCAGTGGATGGAAAGCATATTCGATTGGAGAAACCAAATGGAGCAGGCTCTAAGTTTTTTAATTATAAACAATATAACTGTATTGTTTTGATGGCTGTAGCTGATTCAAATTACTCATTTATTATGATAAATGTCGGAGCATATGGAAGCAACAGTGATTCTACAATTTTTAAGCAAACCAATTTCGCAAAGAAATTGGAAAACAACCAGTTAAATATACCTGTACCAAGAAATTTACCAAATGATACAGATGGACCTAAAATGCCGTTTGTTTTTGTTGGGGATGAAGCATTTGCACTCTCAAGACATATCATGCGACCATATCCTAGACGGAATTTATCAATTAAACAGAGAGTATTTAATTACAGGCTGACAAGAGCAAGAAGAATGGTAGAATGCACCTTTGGAATTTTAACAAATAAATGGCGTATCTTGCATCGGCCAAAATATCGGTGACAAAATAGTAAAAGCGTGTTGTATCCTTCATAATTTTGTACGGAAATACGACGGAATACGATTCAAAGATAAATTGTATGGGTGTAATTTAAGAAATATGGATCCCACGTCTGCGCGACCTACAGTTGATTGTATTGAAAAACGAGATTATTTCGGAAACTACTTCACTTCATCCAGTGGATCTATTCCATGGCAGTATAATAAAATATAATAAATGTTACCTTGATTTTTTTATTTTGGTTGCTTAGTTCAGCCCAGTTCTGTACAACATTTTCGCATACTTCTTGCCATAAACGCGTTTTCAAATTTCTATCACTATATTCTTTGGAAAGTTTATTCCATAATGGTGGTCTTTCTTGTACTGCGATTATCAAATGTTCCACGTCTATCATCTTATCGTTTGGAGACGGACACTCCATTGGAGATACAGGCGCCGACATGTTTAACAAAGAGTATAATATAAACCACTACGATGTTTATTGTTGGACAGATGATATGTATTAATCAGACAGATGAAACACAAATGAAGTGCCGGCCGGCCCGAATGTGCGATTTTATTATCGTAGAGCGCGCGGTACCACACAATTTCATATTCTGCATTTTATTTTCGCGACAATCGCGTCGCGAGTAGTCGCAGCAAAATGTGACAAATCACATAAAATCGCTGCGATTATTTACTCGCATGTGCGCGCACTGTCATACTAACTCATACGTTGTATTTCTGCGATAAAATAATCGCGCTGCATAAAATCGTGGTGCGCGCTTTTCTGCCTTAGAGAGATTGTCCTCCTTACCTCTATTCTCCATGCCTATATCGTCAAGTTTAAAGTCTAGTCAAAGTCCAAATAAATAGTCAGTACAGTCAATAAGTCTTGTCAGTCGATTCAGTAAAGTGGTAGACGCTTTACTGAAAGTTTCTAGGGAGTTTTGGCGGGAAACATAAAATAGCACGTTTTTAGAAGTTGTACCACTTGCCCACACTTGTGCACGTTAACGAATATTTAATGGTTAATATTCTACCAATATTACACATTAAGAACCGAAATAACACAAATTTATGAAGGAAATACAAAATCCCACAACGTCACCCATTGAACTCCCCGGCAAAACTCCGATAATTAACTAATTGAAACGGGCCATTAGACATGTCCTGACATGCTCTTTGTTAATTTATTTTTTCAAAATCTCAGGATCGAATCTTGACTAGTATAGGGATATTAACTTACCGAAAATCTTAGTGCTATGCTTTTTAAACCAATTTTGAAGTGGTTTTTAGCCACGAATGCGTCTACCTGAATCTCTAGTAAGTGGTGTAAAGAGTAGCATAAAGACTATTATAGGCACTGTGGCGCCGTCTAACCCCGTGTACCACAATTCGACTTTATTATTATTATCTAGCATTTCCACATAGGTGTATTACAATAATGTTCAAAAGTGGTCCAGTGAGTATTTGTGCAACTGTTTGTTTCCTTATAAGCACTCTGTTCATATACATTTTAATCTTTTTGTAATTAAATTATAACATTATAGTTTTCCCTGGTTATTCAATGTGTGACTTTGTTGTTTTTGTATGTCCTCCGTATATTTGTGTTATTTCGGGCTTAAATGTGTAATGGTAGAATATCAACCATTAAATATTTGTTGATGTTGGCAAGTGTTACAACTTTTCAAAAAGCGTGCTATTTATGTTCCCTTCAAAACTACCTAGGAACTTTCAGTAAAGCTTCTACCACTTGACTCATTGACTGCACTGACTATTTATTTGGACTTTCGAAATACGGTCCGGTTTTCCTTCAGTTCGGCCTGAATGGATGCAAAATCGTATCGTCTGTGTGAATGGATCTAGTCTGTGTGAAATTTTGAGATAACATCAGTCAGTCGGATGGACTGAAGAGATTCGTTCCAGTGTTGACAGCTCTATTTGTGTGAAACTACTAAACTCGCGTCGATTTTTACTAAAAACTACTAAAAGAATAATGAAAACTGTCAAAAAATGCTACTCATCTTAGGAATTCCTAAAGCCCCCAAAAAACCACGGCATTTTAGGTTTTGTTATATTGAAAAATATATATTTATTGAATTTTGTTATTTTTACCGTTAAATTAAAATATACTAAAAAATATAACGTATATGGTAATTAAACAGGTAGTTTTAAGCAAATTACGGACAAATTCTACGATGTATCTCTTTTCTCTTAAAACACTACTAACAACTAAATTCCTACTAAGGAGGGAATATATTAATATTTAATTTAGTAGTAAAACTTTGTAAAATAACTAAGTTGGTAACATTAATTCTGGACTGAACTGAAGGACTGAACGAACTATGTGTGAGATGAGACATTGTACATAAAAAATTGATTTTTAATTAATCGTTTTTTTTTCCTAATTTGTCAATTAATTTAAAAACAACGTTATAAATATTTAACGTTATAATATCCATAGTTTTATTAATTAAAAATAAACAACAGAAATAGCAAATTCTTATTGTATAATCAACATAAATTAAAGTTTTAGAACAATCAAATTAAAAAGTTTCAAAATATAATGTTTTTCACATAATTGTTTTAAACACTTACGGATTGTGTCGCGGTGCACTTCTTTTCCCGACGTTTCGGCTACTTTCCAGCAGCCGTGGTCACGGGAGGACTGAGGTGTCAATTGTCCTATTTGTTGAAGTTATTCAAACTACCCGAAGATTCTTCAATTTAAAAGTAAGTGTTTAAAACAATGAACAATATTCGCGTAAACCTAAGAAATCAATATGTTTTTCACATAAATCAACAAAATTAAGTACTTAATTCAAATAAAATAACTTGAAATCCGTAGGCAACGAGTTCAGTAGACTTATGTGTTATTATTGATAAAGTTGCTGACAACTTAAAAACTGTAAGAAAAAGTTCTAAGTTTTACATACATAATTAAAGCGTACGTAAAACATTATTGCTTCTTTTTTCAATTTCCAAAATGCTGATACGGTACTGTGTGTTTGTGTTATTTGTCGATGTTTATTGTAATCAAAGGAGCATTTTATTGCAATCCAAGTGACAGAAAAATAGAGAATATTTTATCATAGAAGTTCAATAGTGTTTATAATTTTGTATTAACAGCATTTTTTTGTAATATTAATGTAAAATTATGCCCGGAAATGCACTGCCAAAGAATACTCTTCCATAGTATTCTTTGGCAGTTCGCGTTCCGGCCTCCGGGTCAGAAGACCAAACTTAATGTCGGGGGGGTTGCAGATGAAAAATCAGTAATAATTGATTGAATGATTATAAAAAAAAAACGATTATTAATCGATTATTCATAAAAATAAAAGCACGTATTAAAATCGTTTCTGGCAAGAACTGAAGCGATTTGGCATTAGGGATGTGAAAAAATAATCGATATTTTTTTTTTATTTATTTTTTTACATCCCTAGTGTCAAATCGCTTCAGAGTTCAGTTCTCGCCAGAGCCGCGGCTGTGCGGCCGAGTATTGTGTACAAGCGTAGCGAGTTTTCAAAGTGTAATAAGTAATAAAATTCGAGTGTAATAAAAATACAATTCATAAACACGACCGTAGCTCGCCGCAAACCAGATCGAACTGATGCGATTTTTCCGTGTATGTGCTCGAATCCGTTCAGGCCAAAATGACGTCAGTTGGGTCGGACGCGATTTTTTTATCGTGTATGTGCTCAAATCCGTTCAGGCAGACTGACGTCAGTTCAAACTGAAACGATCGTCCTTTTGTCTGTGGGGGCCTCGAGAATTTTATTTTGCCGCCTTTTCAACATGGCACTGGCAAATGGTTTTAAGCCGTAACGCCATATACCTATATAGGTACATAAATAAATATAGTGTAGGTACACAAAAATATTAAATTGAATATAAATAGAGTACCTATGGGCTAAGTATGTACATACACATAATTCATATACCTATTATATTTCAGAGATAATACAGTCATACCAAATTCAAAAATTATGGAGGAAAGGGAGGTGTTTTATGAAGACGAAAGGAATTCCATGCTTGCCTCCGATGTCGAATCTGGTAGTGGTATATCCCATCAAAAACATAAATGCGAAAATGTTTCCTTAAAGTTTGTCATAGTAATATGTTATTGCTTTCCAAGATTTGCTCCTTATCAGCAACACTATCGAATAATGTAATAATAACTACCTACTTTTTTTTTCAAAATGAGCCGGTTCCATCCCCGGCTAGGGAAATTTCCTGGCTATTGATTTTCCGAAAAACGAATAATGCAGTTTTAGTTTTTATCAAAATCGAACTCGCAATTTTACTTTGTTTAAGAGTACTTTGAATGGTATAAAGTTATAAACAGTTTTCCAAGATACTTTTGATGTCCCTTTCATTCTTTCTTGCATAAATCATAAACAATATCTTATATCCGGCGTCGAGCCCTCGTCGTGGGCGAGTCCGACTCGCACTTGGCTGTTAATTGGACGTTTGTATCTAAATACCATGCAGCAAATATAAAGCTCTATAATATATCTCTATATCTTACACCTATACACAGTACCTCTTCTTTTTATTCTATTGAAAGTGTTGGAGTTCTTATGCATTAAGTTACTAGCAAGTGGGTTTGGGTGGTTTTCGTATAATTTTACGTATAATACGTTTTGCATGCCATTTCCTGCTTAACCATTGGCATTTTTAGGTCACGATGTAGTTGTTTATTGGTAATATACCATGGTGTATCGGTTATCATTCGAAGTACCTACTTTTGAATGAAAGCGTTGTAAAATTTCTATATTTGATTCGGCTGCAGTTTCCCACAGTTCTAAATCATATCGACTACACTTTAAAATGTTTTTGTATAGTAGAAGTTTGTTTTGAAGCGACACTTGAGATTTTCGCCTGAATAAATTCGTGAGTTGCAGACTGAGTGCCATTCTTTTGGTCAAGATATGCTTTTTCCAAGTAAGCCTCTTATCCAGGTATAAGCCTAAGTAGTGCACTTCGTCTTGTTGCGGTATTTCAATACCATTTAATTTAACACGAGCACATACACCACGTCTGAGGGTAAAGTTTACATGGATTGATTTAGTCTCATTAGCCTTAATGCGCCAATCACGTACCCATAGTGATATGTCGTTAAGACTACTTTGCAGTACAGCGGATCCTTGGTCTAGTCGTTCAAGTATTGCTAAGATAGCTGTATAACTAGCAAATGTGCCCACTATCATGTTGTCATTTACTGGGTAGGTCAGACGTAAATATAAGTTATAGAGCTGGGCCAACAACGCTACCTTGCGGTACTCCTGCCTCAATATCGTGCAGCTCAGATTTTCATCTCCGCACTTTACATAAAAATTACAGTGTAGTAGATAGGACATTATTAGTTTATAAAGGTTTGGAGGAACAGTTGAAAATTACAAAATAATCTTATTTTTACAGTATTTTAGGGTATAAAGTTTAATCAGATTTAACCTCTTAAATAGGAAAAAAGGTTGCTCGTTCGCTTCGCTCAATATAAACAACATATTATATTATTTAGTGCTGATGTTATGTTTTAGCCACTCTTAACCACTGGACAACAGCCTCCGTGGCTTAAAGCCACTGGGGCTTAAAGCTTGGCTCTTGACTCGGAGATCGTGCGGTCGATTCCTGCGTTGGAACAACAAAAAATGTTGTTTCCAAGTTTGATTACGACAATGCAGGCTGATCACCTGATTGTCTGATAAGATGATCCATGCATCGGATGGGCATGTAAAAAGCCATTCTCTCAGCTGATCTCTCGCCAGGCGTGTTGGTTATCCATCCCACTGGATTTCGAGAGCAAAGATAGGGAGATTACTCTCGTGTACTGCGCTTACACTTGGGCACTATAAAATAACTCCTGTGTAGCTGGCCTGGTTTCAATGAAACCGTCAACCGTCGTCCGAAACCGGAGATATCTGTTTTAGCCAGTTATTTTTCCGAAGTTTCAGTGTTTTTCAGTGTTTTCAGTTACACATTTTAACTGACAAATGGGAAACATTTTTGCTCGCTCGCTCCGCTCACTCGTGTTTGATTTAAAGAAAATATTATAATATTTAGTATTGACGTTCAGTTTTGGGCTATTGATAACAATTGTATTTTGCCGAAGTAAGCAGTCTTTTAAGGTTTAAAGTTTAAACTCCGCTTGCTCGCATTAACATACTAAATTAATTAGTAACAACATTCGGTTTTAAGATTTTTATGTAAGTATTTTTCCAAATCATACAGTCTTTCAGGTAGGATTTAATGAGTAATTATATTTTAACCCGTAAGAAACAACATTCTTTGATAGTTGATAATCCATTAGTGCTTAATGGGCGGCAAAATATTTAATTGGCTCGGGTGTATAAAATCTTTATATACGCCTCTAAATTATAAAGAAAATTAAATAAAAAATTGGATGGCACGTCTATGTATACGTCTATATATACGCTCATTAAACATTTCTTTACAAATGGCACGTTAATACATAAAGGTTTGCCATCCCTGATCTAAGGTTTTCACAATAAATTTATTGTAACAGTTTCATAACTTTTTTTTTCAGAAATTGAAATTGAAGTTGAACTTTATGATGACATGGACGATTCCTTACGAAACTTACCAACCGAAGATTCGATGGATACTTTGTTTTTTGGTCCACCAGACGCATTTTTGAGGCTTGATGCTGAATCTGTTCTTCACATACTAACATATACAAAGAAAGAATATATACCATTGTCTAGGGTACTTCTCGCTTGGGACATTGTAACGGGTATGAATTATAAATAATAGAGCTAGAGCTCGTCGTCGAAAAAGGAGCTCATCGCGAACAAGCATTGGACCACTGGAGATCGCATGTATTTAAGTCGCTGTAGTGCATTTACAATCCTACTAATATTATAAATGTGAAAGTTTGTGAGGATGGATGGATGTTTGTTACCCTTTCACACAAAAACTACTGAACGGATTTCGATGAAATTTGCTATGGTAGTAGTCTAGTCTCTGTATTAAAATATAGGCTACTTTCATCCTGAACAAGTACAGTGTTCCTTTGGGATACTGTATTAACGCGGGCGGAGCCCGCGGGCAACATTAAGTTTTTTTATAAAATTGCTTCTTACTCAGAAACGGTGCATCGTACTGAAAAAATAATTAAAATTTCCTCCCCCTTAGCAACTCCGCAACCAATATTTTCTTTATGATGGGAGAGAAAGAAATTTGAAAATCCTGAATTGTCCAACATTTCTATAGCTTTATACATCGCTCGTATCTCAAAATAGGCATTGCCATATTTCTTTCTATAATCGCTTCTATCTCGGAAACGGTGCATCGTACTAAAAAAATAATGAATATTTCCTCCCCATTATTAACCTCGCAACCACATATTTTCTTTATTATGGGAAGTAAAGAAATTTAAAATCCTGAATTTTCAACATTTCTATAGCTTTATACATCGCTCGTATCTCAAAGTAGTGCATTGCCGTATGCAATCACCCTGCACCCCCAAAAACCCTTGAAAACGACACCCATACCAAAGGAAAACAAACCCCAACAGTATCCAAAAATGCGATTTTGCGTAACCTGCAAATTGAATTTTTAGCAGTTATTAATTTATCAACCCAATCTGATTTCATAACTGATTATATCGTATAATAGTCACTAACTCGGAAATTAAGTCGCCATCTTATAAATTTCGGTGAAAATTTGCATTAAATTTCACCACTTTTTATCTGCCGATTTTTGTATGTTTTGTACCCGAGTGTTTTCGCCTGTTTAGTAATTTAGTCGCCAAGATTTTAATTCGCTGTCAAATTCAGTAATACAGTATGCTCATGTGCAGTCGCCAACTTATTTTTTTGTTCGCAAGATTAATTATATCCTTTTCCTATTTAATTCCTATTTTTTGAGTAATAAAAAAGCTCATAAGGAACAAGAAACCTGCTGTTGTGATACACAGCTGCGCGCCAACTAGAAACCGATAAAAATACAAGTTTGGCAGTTCTACTCTTGACGATTTTCCAGTCAGACCGCCCGGAACGTGTAAGAATTTTCAGTAAAAAGGTCATACCTATAACAATGTCAAGTTATACGTCAATCTATTCCTCTCCTAATTCTCTTTCGAAAACCGTCGGTCTGGCGTGCTCAAACCTGGCCAAAACTCAGCCAGACGGGGATAAAGTTACCTCCTGTGATGCTTACTAATAGGTAAATAATGAGTAATTTGCACTTAATGAAGCGTGATTTTAATAGATTTGTATGTATTCTTTCCGAATTTAAAATTTACTACCTCATATTGCTATCACTCGATCCGCCATCTTGAAAAAATGGCGATGTCTTTCAATATTTTGACATTATCTCTTTAGTGACACATTTTACTATAAAAGTATGTTCTACAAAATTGAACTAAATATAATTTTCTACAATTTAAGAGAAGTTTTATGCCAAATTGATAGTTTTAGCGCTGCAGAGTCTTAGAGGGAAATTTAATTTGTGCTGGTGATATTTTTATAATCAACCATATCCTACTTTTATGCCATTTCAGATAATGTCCATATCGAGAAGTTTGTAAATAATTATAAGCATTGCCAATTTATGACGGTGGCCATTTTGAATTCACAATCATATTAAATACTAACAAGTATGTCTGTAAAGAGATATAGCCAAAATATTGAAAGACATCGCCATTTTTTCAAGATGTCGGATCAGTGGTAGCTATATGAGGTAGAAAATTTTAAATTCGGAAAGAATACATACAAATCTATTCAAAATCACGCTTCATTAAGTGCAAATTAATTATTATTTACCTATTAGTAAGCATCACAGGAGGTAACTGTATCCCGGTCTGGCTGAGTTTTGGCCAGGTTTGAACATGCCAGACCGACGGTTTTCGAAAGAAATTTAGGAGACGAACAGATTGACGTATAACTTGACCTTGTTCCCTATGACCTTTTTTTACTGAACATTCTTACATATTCAGGGCGGTCTGGCTGGAAACTCTAAGCCAATTAGAAATATCGGTTTCTAGTTGGCGCGCACCTGTTAAAACAAGAGTTTTCTTGTTCCTTATGAGCTTTTTTAACCGACTTCCAAAAAAAGGTGGCTGTTAATAGTAACTCCGCCGATAACTCCGCCGATAACTCCGCCGTCTGTTGACCGATTTTCAAAATGCTTTTTTTGATGTAAAAGGTATACTTCGAAGTTGGTCGCTTTTTCATAAAAGTGGTGACCTGATGATGGGATCCATGAGGAATCGAGGGAACTCCTCAAAATTTATATGGACATATAGTAATTTCAACGGGTGCTGCATTCACGGAGCTGTTTTTTTTAAATAGCGCGGTATCTTATCGAGCTCCGAGACCAATTATTATTTATGTATGGTTCACACATATGCTAGGTTTTTATTCAGTGAAGAATAACTTTTTGCTCTTGTTATGCATACAATGGCAACATGTATCTCCAAATTAAGGATTGAGTACACCACACTTGAGGTAAGGTTGGCTTACCTAATGTACCCAAATTTTATTTTCTTGCAGACGGCAAAACTTCAGCATACTTACAAAGAAGAGAACTTCAGGCTTTTGGCAAGCTGTTGGACCACATACCGGAACAAGATTTGTTTTATATAAATATGGGAGTGGAATCTGTGTTTAGATATTTCTCATTCAATAAAGTGGAAGTTAACGATCGAACGGTAATCGTTTGGATAATTCATTTTTTGGCTGTAAAAACTTTTTCCAGATCCTGTAATATCAAGTAGGTATACCTATAATATGTACGGAGTTTTAATCCTTATATTATAATATTCTCCTCAATATTATAGACGTTAGAGTATGCCGAGGAGAAAAAAATTGGTTAAATATATATCCCAGGTTTTCACTAGGAACCACGGGGAATTTAATTTAGTTTTTAACCGACTTCCAAATAAGGAGGCGGTTATACGTTCTTGTTTTTTTTGTTGTTTTTATTTTTGTATGTTCAACGATAACACCGCCGTCTGTTGACTGATTTTCAAAATTCTTCTTTTGATGGAAAGGGCATAATCCCAATTGGTCCCGTTGTCACTAAAGTGGTGACCTTATGATAGGATCCATGGGGAATCGAGGGAACTCATCGAAATTTATATGGACACATATGTGTCCAACACCTTCGGAAAAAGTCGACTTTTTCTGAAGCAGTCCTAGCATATGCTACCTGAAAGTAAGGACGTAGGGTATACTGCGATACCCTATACCCTGGATCCAAAAGTACTGAACAGAACTCCTAAGTCCTTATAGGTACATGTTTTGGGGATTTCGGCGTTGTTTAAAGAACCGCAAGCATATTATGCCATTATGTCAATTAGAGTAATCATCATCATCACCACTATCATTACACTATACGTCATTACAATATTATGATGATATAAAATTTACTTTTCTCATAGTATTTTACTCTGACACGGATGTCTTTGAATACTACTCTGCCGTAAAGGGTATAATTCAAATTTGGTCCTTTAGTCACTAAAGTGGAAACCTGATGATGGGATCCATTAGGAATCGAGGGAACTCCTCGAAATTAATATGGACACATATAGTGATTTTGATATTTTCTGAAGTAACACAAGCATATGCTACCAAAAATTTGATTTTGCACCAAGGTATACCCTGGATCTAAAAGCACTAAACAGAACTCCTCAGTCTTTAAAAATACGCGTTTGGAAATTTCGGCATTGTTTAAAGAACTGCAAGCAGTGGCATATGCTATGTAACTTTCAGTAATCATCATCATTATCGTATTTACAATACCCAATTAAAGCTTGGCGCGTGTTCAATAATTATACATTCGATCGTTTATTTTAAACGTTTTTAAAATGTATTTATAATAATTTAACAAATATCACTAAAAAGGGTAAAATAATGATTTTTAAACAAAAAATTAAACCGACTTATAAAGTAAAAATACAAAAAAGTATGAAATAAATCTATTTTCTAAATAATTCCCCTTTTAAATTTGGCTAAAATTTTAAATGTTACATAATCTTCATAATTTTGAAGTCGGTACCAGCCAACTTAAACGTGAGCTCGATAAAATAATGATTTATCAGGATTTTGTTTGGGTTGGTACCGACTTTAAAATGATGAAGATTGTGTACACTAAAAATTCAAATCGACTTCTAAGTTGGTTTTAATTTTTTGTTTAAAATAATAATTTTTATCTTTTTAGTTAAATTTATTGTCCAAGTATATTATATGGACATTTTAAGAAAGTTATAAATACAAAAAAGCCTCCGCTATTCTCACTCTCTCGGCAAAACAAACTCAAAAGTTATTGCAGGCCAGTTTTCTGATAGGCCGTGGTATTTCTCCATTCCAAGCGTTACCGATCTGCGGACCTACTAAACAATCACCAGTGATGATAATGATTAGGTACTATATTATTATATAATAATTATTATCTATTGTTATAGTCGGCGGCAAAAATGTAGCAGTAAGCATTAAATATACTATAGTGATGATGATCACGAATATAATTTTGGCAATAGCAAAATTTCTAAGACTAGAATTGATATCGGTGCACAAAACTCTGTAGTCAGTCCGAGTAGTTAGTACCTACCTATGTCATCATAATAATAGATTGGTGTTTCGTGTGAAGATGGTGGTGATGATAATGATGATTACTGTCAGTGTTATGATGGCATATGCTTGCAGTTCTTTACACAACGCCGGAATCCCCAAACATGTATCTATAAGGACTCAGGAGTTCTCTTCAGTACTTTTGGATCCAGGGTATAGACTATAGGGTATAGCAGTATACCCTATACCCTTACTTTCAGGTAGCATAATATGCTAGGACTGCTTCAGAAAAAGTCAAAATCACCATAATGTGTGTCGATATAAATTTCGAGGAGTTCCCTCGATTTATTATGGATTCCATCATCAAGTCACCACTTCGGTGAAAACGGGACCAACATAGGATTATACACTTTACATAAAAAAATAATTTTCAAAATCGGTACACAAACGGCAAAATTATCGTTGAACATACAAAAAAAATTATATATACAGCCGAATGTATAACCGCCTCCTTTTTTTGGAAGTCGGTTAATAAAATACGGTGAAGCGTACAATCCGTATTTGAATGAGCCACAGCAGATAAACACGTTGGTCCGGGTCTGTCAGACCAACAACGGCTGCTAATATTGGTCAGGCCCTCCAGGCGCCAAAAGGAAATATAAAGGGTGCCTTTGCAGGTCGATGCCCTGTTTAGCGATTAATCATATTATCAGCCATCAAAAGCTTTAAGCCTCGAAACTAATTAATATGCCCTATTCGGTAAGTATAATAATTTTAATATACCTATAATTATATTTTTCGCAGTTTGGTATTCTCATTGCGGCGTTTAGAAGGTATTTTGGTGAAGAAGCATACAAAGATGCACGATACATAAATGAGCTTGGATACTTGCTGTGCGGTTTTCCTGTAAATGATCTTAAAAAAATACCGCCAAAAGTATTTAAAGATATAACTTCCGAAAACTTAAAAAAATTGGACAGATGTAGTATTGAACAGTTGAAGGTACCTCATTTTACTAAATAATTAAATCTTGCTTTAAAGTGGATGTGTACCCAATGTGTATGCAACTATTTTATTCGATTTTATTGATTTTTGCAGACGTTATACTCCATAGCTACAGACTCCGAAGCATATGGCAGTCCCTATGTGTGGTCCACATACGAGCTTGGAAAACTAGATAGACTTATTAATTGTTATTACAAAATAATATGTGCTTCATATATAATTTAATGGGATATAATTAATATTGCGAACAAAAAATAAGTTGGCGACTGCACATGAGCATATTGTATTACTGTATTTGGCAGCGAATTTATATTATGTTGGCGACTAAATTACTAAACTGGCGAAAGCACTCAGGTACAAAAAATAAAAAATCGGCAGATAAAAAGTGGAGAAATTTAATCCAAATTGGCACCGAAATTTAGAAGTTGGCGACTTAATTTCTTAGACTTAATTAATTATACGATGTAAGCAGCTATAAAACCAAATTGGGTTGATAAATTAATGGCTGCTAAAAATTCAACAACACATTTCATACCTAAAAATTACAATTTATTGATCCATCTATGATTACTTAAAATGTTTTCCCGCTTTATTTCAAATAGTAAGCGTACGCTCTGTTACCACATATATTTGAGAGCTGCCAATAGATGGCGCCACCTTTTCAACGGAAACAGTTGTGTTATTATGTCTACTGTTTTATCGACATCATTCCAAGTGAGGCGGAGGGTATATGAACCAGTACGTGGTTTTATTATGTGTATTCTCTGTTACCGGCGTTTCAAAGTAAGTATTTATATATTGCTATACAAATTTACAAGTTGAATGTTGATCTAATGGAATAATTACCTTATGTGCATTTATTTTAACATAATATAATTTTGTTTAAATAATAAAAGGCACGAAGCATTAAATTTACTACTCTGTTACTCTCTCTCTACTACTCTGTTATTGAACAACAACAACAACAACTGTTGCCACTGTCTAGTAACACAGTTGTAGACTAGTAACTGAGTTGTTATTAAATTATTATTTAACTGTCTGACGTTTTAGTTTGTCTGTATCTTGTTAATAAATTAAATAATTTATTCTAGATAATTATACGACACCATTATGACTCTCACCGCTGCTGAAAAGCAGCGACGCTATAGGGAGAAGCGTAAACTAAATTCAGAAAAGGAAGCAGAAGCTAAAAGAAAGGTAGTCCATGACAGACATGAGAATAAATACTTAATTTATGTTAATTCCAAAGTAGAATATAAACAAAATATTGTTGTTCTTTAACTAATAATAAAAATGATGGTAACATAGTTGTAATTCTTTTGTAACCTGATCTAGTAAATCCTCTAAAAATCTGAAAATTGAGACGAATGATATAGCTTCAAAATTGCATTTTATAAAGTTATGTACATACCATCTTTACACTTAGAATAAACATTTTTTTAAAATTAGATTTATTGCAACGGATTTTAGAATGACCCAATTTATATCCGCCATTTTTAAATTTCAAAATGAATCTACACAATATCTACACCTACCACCCCCGAAACCGAGAAAAACTAAAAATGGGAATTTTGTACGCTCCTTTACGTTTTTTTTTTATGTGCGTTCGTTTTGCTGCTTATTATGTTTTTTGAATTACCTACATCAAGGAAAATATATGTGCCTTTTTGAATTAAATGTGAACTCTCAAATTGTCACCAAGATGGATTTGTTCGCTAAAATAATATTTGTCTGCCAGTTTTGAATATTCAATGAACAAAACTGGTATTATTTAGTCGCTAGATTTGGAATCTTTGTTCCTTACAATTTTTCACCAACTTAGTAATTTAGTAAGTATTCAATATTCGGTTTTTTCATATCCAAAATTTAATTGTTTTGTCGCAAGTTTAAATACATTCCTAATATTAATGTGCCAAAAGCCACAATTCTCATATAGCTAGCATTGATAGCAGTGACCAAAGAGAATGTACACCATAAATACACCATGTTTAGAAGTGGCCACTAATCGGAACCTTTATGGTTTTGTCATGTCCGTCCGTCCGTCTTCAGCTAACCGTCCAAACTTTGCATGTATATGTGTATTTACTACGTCGATAAAGTACTAAAATAAATTCAGGAAAAAAAAAATTTTTGAGGTACCTCCCCTACACGTAAAGTGGGGATGATTTTCTTTTTCGTGTCTACCCCATAGTTGCCCATAGTGTAAGGCCGGGTTGGCCTTTTCGAGTGTGGCTATTTTTTATTCTATGTGGCCTGACACGCACTTGACCGGTTTTTTTTCCGTGCTACTAGAACTCCGAGCCAAGCCTCCCAGTCAATTTGATACGATCACGATGTTGGGTTCTAAAAAGCCCACTTTAGGTGTTTCATATTATGATTCATATATTTTTTCATCTCATATTATGTGCGCCATTTTACGCATTTCTATTGAAAACTGTCAAAATTGATGTTTCCTAATATGATGAAATCAGATGAATCATGTAGCCATTTTACAATTTCCAGATTTTGTATAGAAAAAAATATATTAAACATAATATTATGAAACACTTAAAGTGGCCTTATAGATCCCCACTAGTAAATAATAATACAATAAGTACAAATATGTATATATAAATATATTTTTTAGGTATTCCAAGAAAACACATAGGTTATCTTAAGCTAGAAGCAATTCCAGCCATAAGTTCCCAAGTAATGGAAAAAATCGATCAAAAATTGTTGGCATATTTCTCAGACGCACAGATATCAAGAATGAACTCAAAGACTCGCAGAGTATATATATTAAGATCACAAATAAAGAAAAGCTTTGATATTAAACAAGTTAAAAATATGAAAAAACCATAAATTTATTATAAATTATATGTAATAATTATAAAATGTGTGCTTTGATTAACATTATATTTAATGCAGTTATAATTTTATTTTTGTTAGTTTTTTTGTAGACTATATTTTTTTAAAGGTATTTGTACTAATTATATTGCTAAAAACATACGATGGATCCGGTGGAAAAATAAAGGCAACGATACCTATGTTTTTAATGCATGATATATTCATAATTTTATAATGTATACGTAAATGTATTTCATACGTTTCGATAACTATGACCTGTTTCAAATAAATTTAAAATGAATATTACAACAAAATAAAATGTGGAGTGGATGTTGCGGATGAACTTACGGATGCGCCATATACAGTGTGTCCGGTAATTAATGGATAACCCTGAAATGTCATATAGTAGACCTTATGGCCGTTAAAAAAATCTATGATAAGTAGTACCTAAGATAAGTTTTATTTAGAGAAAAGTCTATTTTTTTTAGTTTATTTTATTTTTTGAACACTATGACCAGTAATGAATGAATTACATCGGTTTTTTATTGTTTTGATATTATACACTAACTATGCTGATAAATAAACCGTAAATAATATGACTAGCTATCGCCCTTTTTTTTAAATATGCAAGTTCATTTGTTTTAGAAAAAATTGCATAATTTATTTTTTAATCGAAGTTTAAACATTTTGGGTATAAAAAATGTATGAAGGCATGAGTGACCAATATTTTTTAAATAAAGTCGGTTTCAAGTAGATTTTATAATGGTACAATTCATCATTGTATCTACCATGAATAGTGAATTATTGCTATTAATGCAGAAAAGGAGAAAAATGTACTAATATAACAACCTTCACAATTTACACAGTTGGCAACTAGAAAATCCCCATCTTATGCGTGTAGACAGGTCACAATACCAATTTAAAATTAACTATTAGACTGGAATATTAAACGGAATAATAATTGGACCATTTGAATTACCAGGGAATTTAACTGGGCAAAGTTATTTGGAGTTTCTCCAATTTATTAGAAGAAGTGCTCGAGGATCTGAGGGACTCTTATTGGTTACAAAATTACGGCTGTCCTGCGCATAATGCCCGTTCATGCATATTTAAATAATACGTACCCAAAAAATTTTGTGGCATCCGCGTTCACCGGATCTAAATCCTTTGGATTTTTTTCAATGGGGCCTCAAAGAAGAGGTGTACCGTAAGCCTATACGGTCTTTGGCAGAACTACGTGGCCGTGACAGAGCAGCCGCGTCAAAAATAAGTGATCGACGATATACTAGATTGCTCAAAAGATAATTTATTCGTAGATGCAGGGCCTGCATAAGAGTGGGAGGCCAACAATTTAAGCATTTACTGTGTAAATACGTGTAATAAAGTATTCTTAATGTTAAACGTTGTTTTTTATTAACCCCAATGGTTAGGTACAATTATTTTTTTAAAGTTCCCAATTACAAATTTCTTTCTTTAGTACATTTTTCTCCTTTTGTACATTAATAGCAATAATTCACTATTCATGGAAGATACAATGATGAATTATACTATTATAAAATCTACTTGAAACCGACATTATTTAAAAAATATTGGTCACTCATGCCTTCATACATTTTTTATACCCAAAATGTTTAAGCATCGATTAAAAAATAAATAATGCAATTTTTTCTAAAATAAATGAACTTGCATATTTTATTTTTTTAAAAGTGCAATAGCTAGTCATACTATTTACTGTCTATTTATCAACATAGTTAGTATATAATATCAAAACAATAAAAAACCGATGTAATTTATTCATTTCTGGTCATAGTGTTCAAAAAACTAAAATACTTAAACTAAAAAAAATAGACTTATCTTAGGTACTACTTAAAATAGTTTTTTTTGTATTTTTTTTGAACGGCCATAAGTTCTACTATAAGACATTTCAGGGTTATCTATTAATTACCGGACACACTATATGATGTGAGCTGTAATTATTGTAAAAGATGAATCGTGCCAATTTTTACGCTATTTTAAATATTTCTGGAATTAATAGTCGTATAAATAAATAATAAATAATGGATATATTATACACATATCTATGGACGCTCCTAAGTATCCGAAGAACTTGTGTTATATTATGTTATATATAAGAAATAAATCATCTTAATAACGTAGACGCTATTTTGAAGAAATTGGGTCTTGCTTTGGTTAGTGCGCATTTGAAAATACTCAAGGATGTAAATCACATGCCATGAGAAAAGCGCAAAAGAATTCAGCAATTTCTTCGTTACTTGCCTAAAGTGTGTTCTGCACGAAAATATCGTGAAACTAAACACACCTGCCACGATTGCGCTAAATATGTTTTCCCAGAAGGCATCATACTTTTTTGCAGTGATTGAGTAAAAATTACGATTCAGATTAGTTTTTTCTTACTTTTTCGAAAGATATTTTAGTTAGGTTTATAAAAGTGCCATTTTTAAATAAAAATACTAATTAATAGCTTTGTAAAGTGACTAAAACTCAGGACATTTCGTTTTTCTATCTTTTGTGTTGAGTTTGTGTAGAAGTTGATTATGTTGGTTAAAATTTAAATATATATTCTTTTTTAATTTTTTATTGCCCTTAAATAAGTACTATTATGCCTAAAACTATAATTAATCACATATAAATTAAAAACCATGAGTAGGTATATCATGCATTGAATACATGGGTATTTTTGGCTTTCCCCTAGCTTATATCTCAGTTATTTTCAATTTTAGGAAAAAAAGTTATGAGAACATTTATGTGTAAAATTTTACGATCTCTGTTTCTCCAAACTTTAAAAAAATCTTTTTGTTTTCACCCCTTCTCGGGGTGGATTCTCCCCTTGTCGGTCTGAATTTAAAAAAAACCTATCACTGTTCGTCTTTAGATTCTTCAATGTAACTTATATCAAAAATTCACGTTTCAAACTCAAAATTCATATTTCATTACCTACCCATTTTCTTGAACTATAATCACTTATTTCTCTGTCTGTTTGTATATTATAATATTGAAACTCGTTTAAAACCTTTGATAGGAATGAGGGATAAATACTTGTACCTCAATGAATATTTTTAACCCCGACGCTAAAAGAGGTCTTACAAGATTGTTGTGTACGCGTCTGTCTGTCTATGGGTCTGTCCGTGGTATCGTAGCTGATCGAGTGTTCTTAGCTATAATTCATCATCATCAGCTCGCTCACTACTTGACAATTCGGGGGCTACTTAAATTTTTATTTTTGTTTATTTCACTAACAGCTATTCACTAAACTGCAAAGCGTACCTATATTTTTATCTTTGTCTATAGTTTTTAATCCAATGGTTTTAAAAGAGTTAAATAGCATTAAAAACAATATACAAAACAATATAGTATCAGCTATCTAACATGTGTACGAAGGTTGCCAATAATTCTCCCCTTTGTTTTACGAACGTGTTGTTATACCGGAAATCAAAATTCAAATTTATAAAATTTTACAATACCTACTCGGGTAAACGCATTTCATAAATTCTCTACATTATTAATATTTTATTCATAAAAAAAAGTTTAATTTAAAAGACAATTTTGCAACAAATTTACTGTCTCAATTTTAAATGATTAGATATTATTATTTATATTTTTCAAGGTCATGTAAAAATACTCCATCTTGATTTCATGAAAATTATTAGACGCCATTTTTTATTTTCGTCAACACGGCTATATATATTAGCTTGATTACAATCTTTTTACTTGTAATAATCTACATCTACAGTCATAATTATTATAATAATACAGTGATCAGCATATAATTTATAATTCTAAGTTAATCGTTAAATTAATAGATGTACAAAATGCCATCTGTAAGGTATTATTCTTCTAGTGAAGTTAATCAATACGAATTGTCCTCGAGACTCTTATCTCTCACAGAAAATAACAAATCTTATACTCTTACTCAAATTAATGGTCAGCGAATCTACAGGAAGGCTCCTCATGCATGGAGTGGACCAGAACCCTCGAGAAACTGTGAGGTAAGTTTACCTAAAGACATCTATTCCTTCAAATCATGTTTCCCGCCAAGAGGCTATTTTTTCTCTTGGCTCTTAATTTAAAATTCTTCATCAAAATGTTAAGGCGATAGAAATACGGGTTTGCATCATAACGGCTTAGAATGGGTAGTTTTCGCTACAGCTTGCATGTTTATTTTATCTTTTGGCAAGCCGCAAGCGCAACATGCTGTTCAGCAACGCCATCTTTCGCGCCATTTATTACTTTTGTTTTCTAAAAAACCAGAGTAAGACTTCCTCTTGGGGGCTAGTTTAAGGTTTTGTATGTATTCTTTAATAGTAATACCTATCTTTCCCCATAGGTGTTTATTGGTCGTATTCCCCACGACTGTTTTGAAGACACCCTGGTGCCTTTATTTTGTCAAGCTGGTGAACTGTTCGAGTTTCGTTTGATGATTAATTTTTCCGGTTGGAATCGCGGGTAAGACTTACCTGTCTAATCACTTACCATGATTGCAATTTGGAGCGAACAAGAACTCAGCATTAATATAGAATAGTTTTATTTTGAGGCTTAAAAGTCTTAAATATATGGGCACACACTTGTTCACAACAAAAGTTGTTTTTTCTATGTTTATTCAAATATAAATCTATATTTGAATGCACAGCAGAAAAATAATTTTGTCACAAAAAATATGATAGAATGAATGATCCACCACTACTATCAACTACTATCAAACAATAAATTATTTTTCATAAATTTAATATGTACATAATTTTCAGGTATGCTTTTGCAATGTATACTACAGAAGCAGAGGCAAGCAATGCAATTCATATGTTCAATAACTACATGATTAGACCTTCTTGGCAATTGGGTGAGATTATCATATTGAGTTAATTTCTGCTAGTAAATTCCAGGGTTTAAACTTAAAGTACTAGACACTCAACAATTGACCTATTGGCTGTTTTACCAGTTACCAGCACTGGCAAAAAATGTACCAAATGCGACTGTGGCAGCCAGTGAAACATTTTATGTGGGAGTCATCACCGGGCCCGGTAGGCAGAAAAGCAGCCATTATGTTATGATTGTTCAAGTAAATTAAAATTGAACCCGGAATTCATTAATAAATGTTCATATTTGAAAGACTATTATATAACTTTGCAAAAAAATTTTAAGGAAGTATTTATAGTAGTTAAAATTTATATATTATATTTGTTCAATTAAACTGATTTTTGCAAAAACAAACCTTGTCGCTCTATGGGCTATGTTGTAACAAATGACAATCCTAAAAAAAAAACCAGGCTTGGCACCAAAATCTCAATTTTTTAGTAAAAATGTGAAATGAAATTCCACATAGGTGGCATCATCAAAATCGATGGCTAAATGTAAAAAATTGCTATTTGTTGAATAGTAGGGATTATATTTTTTTTTTTTACCGTGTGAAACTACGTAAAATCACATTACTTTCCTCGATTATTGGTAGTATTCATAGTATGCATCATTACAGCGATCCATAAGATGTCTATGTAAGAGAAAGGGGGAGATATTTATATTATTAGTCACTAATGTCACTACGGATATGGTTTATTGAAACGATAAACACAAAGATGCATATTATGCCAAATCTTTTAGCAGTTACAAGCTTCAGCATAACTTGAAACCAACTAAGGACGGCATTCGTGTGGTTGGAAGCAAATGACCCAGAATTGACAGACTTCCCAAGACTTACGAAATAAGAACTGATTTGTTCGCAGTGGGTACATACCACTTCAAAATATCTCGCTCGTATTGTAGCGAGCACATCAAGAGGACGAGCGTGTATGAAATAGGAAGTTTTTAGAGACCCAGTGCCCCTCGTTTTAAATGGTGAAAACTGAGATTTGATTTGATGTCACATACAATCGAGACATGTAAGGAGCAAGACGTATTATACATATATTTTATATAAAAGATAAACTGGCAGGAATGGCATATTGCAGCATTATTGCTCTTGCATTCATGGAAAGAGTGGGTAGTAGTAGTTGCCACCCATTTGATGTAAAAGAAAAAAAATTATTCAGAATAAAAAACAAGGTTTTGTTTTCTGAATGTTAAACAGAAAAAAAAAAGGATTACAATTACCACCAGTTCGGAACTCTAACCCAGGTCAGTGATATCTTACCTAGGATGGGCTAGATACCAAGACGATTTTGAATACCCTGCACTATCATTAGAAAACATTTTATTGGACATAGGAAACCAATTAATGATAAATGATGATTCTGTTTAAATTGTTTTTTAATTAAATTATTTTTCCTGGTGCCCATGAAGGTGAAGAGTACTAAAAACTGGTATCCTGTAAGTATGCCAGTTTTTGTAGGTACCATAAAGTTACCCCTACCATAAAATAAATAGCAATTTTTTACATTCAGCCATCAGTTTCAATGTAAAGCCTTTCTTTTTGTTATCTAGTATATGCTAGTTGTAAATATTTTAATTAGATTTTGAAATACCTGAATATTAATCCTGCTACTAAACAATAAGCAATTTTTTACATTTAGCCTTCGATTTTGATGATGCTACCTATGTGGCATTTCATTTCATGTTATAAACATGTTGAAAAAATTGAGATATATTTCATTTGCGCCACGCCTGGGTTTTTTTTTACTTCGTGAGCGTTCTCCTTTTGTGCACTTCAATGCCTGTGCAATACTATAAAAATTTGTTGCATAAAAAGTCCTACTACTATTATAAATGTTGAAAGTTTGTGTCGATGGATGGATGGATGATTGTTTGTTACTCTTGTAACAAACAATCATCAAAATCATCAATCATGCAAAAACTACTGAATGGATTTTGATGAAGTTTGGTATGGCAGTAGCTAGAGCAAAGGAAGCACAAAGGCTACTTTTTATCTAAAAAAGTACAATTTTCCTGTATTTATTCGGGCACAGTCGCGGGCAAAAGCTAGTACCATAATACAAACTCAATAGCTGGACACTGTCCTACATAGGTTTGTTTGATTACCACTTACTATAACGTCATCTGCGCAGGAGTCTGTCCTTCCATCAACAACTGCCGCATCTTCGTGTCGCGGATCCCGCCGAGCACGCCGTCCGCAGAGATCGTGCGGCTGCTGTACACGCTCACGGACGAGGTGCAGGAGGTGCGCATCCGCCGCTCCGTCGCATCCGTCGCCGCCATCGTCGAGTACAAGTGAGTAGGTGGACCGTTATTATTGAGACCCATTTATTTTTAAGCCGTGAGGTAAACCAACTGGTGTTAAAAATTTCATGTGTCTTAGATCTAGTTTTTTGTTTGAAAGCTGGCGTGATCTAGAGTTCTTAGCTTATGTTCTTAGTTCTTATTATTTTTTTATTCACGAAGCAAGTCATTTGTTTTGAATAAATATTTGCACACTTTCGCCCTTGGGGGCTCTTATTGTCTTTACGTTTATTGTTAAAATAAAACATGTACCGCAGGTCGCACCGCGGCGCCGCCATGGCCCGTAAGGCTCTGGTGGCGGCGGCGTCGGCAGCGTGGGGCGGCGGCGCACGCCCCGCCGTCGACTGGTCGCTGCCGCAGTCGCCACAGCTGCTGCGACAGTACAGAGAGGTGAATATTTTACTGTGCCTCGAGCCATGTTTTGGCACGAATAGTTTTGGCTCGGACACCACGACCATACAGAAAAATAAGTGTGAAATAACGTTTTTTAACAGAGAGAAAAAGTATCTGGGCCCTAATTCTCGTACCTCGAATCTCGGTTCGATTAACGCTCCTGACTTATTCGCATAGGCGGTAAAACATGCGCGCGCGAGCGGGACAGACTGACAACCGAACCGAGATACGAGGTACGAGAATTGAGGCCCAGGCCCTGAGGGTTTAAAACACGTGCAATGCAACTGTAACATCTTTGGTGTTGCTTATGTCATCATGTACCTGTATGCGGGTAACAAGCACACGCTTGTAACGCTGTAGGTTGGTCGCTGGAGCCCCGAGCGTGGCGTAGAGTTGACACGTGCGGGCGGCGAGGCGGAGGCCGGGGCTTCGCTGGCGTTGGAGCGCTGGTCCGCCGCGCGGCGCCTACGCATGATACACGAGGCACAACGCTCACGCCCTCGCGAACAGTGAGATAATTTTTTAGTTATAAAATGGCTTAGATAAAATTTAGCTTTTAGGCGATCATAATGGTAGCAAATTACTCATGGTATTGTGCATATCCTAATACATATGTTGAATCAACAATAGCAGTCACTGGCTCAATGGTCTTTTTGATTGTTGAGATCGCGAGTTTTAATGCCACCTAGGAATGAAAGTTTTTCTGTTTCTTGGTCATGGAAATTGTGAATTCAATTATACCACTGTTTTATGCTACTGACAAGTTTGTCGCACACTTAGTTCTGTGCACATTAAATATACAGTAGTTCTTTTCTTTTTTTTAAATTAGGCCCCCCCCCCCCCACTTGCGCCTGACAGATTTGTTCTCCACTAAAATATAACAGCGGCATTTTACAATCGAGTCGTGTTTTAAAAGAGGCGTTTATAGATGTTTCACATCTACAGATGGAGTGAGCAGCTTCACAACGTCGAATCACTCATGGCATCCATGTCAACCCTCAACGTGGGAGCCAGCGTATGGGGGGAGCCAGCCGCGCCGCCCGCCTTCAACCCCTGGACGTCGCGACACCCGCTCGAAGATTTCATGGCTTCCAGAGACCAGTGAGTCCATACACGCCGGGTAACTGTTTACACGAGCTCTTATAATAATAGCTAAAATGCCGATAGCGACTAGATCGTATATTGGACTTAATAGTTGTTGAAGACTAACAAATTTTTTTGATATGAAATAGGTATTTTTACCCCTGACCTAAAGTGGTCAGAGAGTAACATATTTTCAACTGAAATTAGTAAAATAAATTTTATGAATAAGGGTGTAATTTCAGGGTCGTTTAATTATATTATCAATATTTTACCTCAATCTTAATGATGCGAGTATTTGAGTGGTGTATTTAAATGAATTTGTTGTGTTATCTCAAGTTTGAACTTAAAGTATTGCATTTTTATCTTGCAGACAAAAAAGTACTATAGCTTAATTATTTAATTACTTCGGCCCGTTTCAATACCCTATCTATCTATAACTATTTGTTAAAAACGTCGTCATTCAATCATTTGACGGTTTTTTGTGATACAAATTTGACGTTTCTAACGAATATTTCTTGGTAGACAGGTTATTGAAACGCGCCATTATTGAATAACATTTTATCTAAATACAACCAATTGAAATTCACACCCAGTTTATTTATAAATGAATATTTATCTTAATATTTTAATACATAAAAATCATAGGGAACCTAATAATGAAATCAATAACATCTCAATTAATATTGTTTGAAAATTATTTATGTTTTATCTGCTTTTTAAATGAATATACAAATCAAGTGTTCAGTGTACAACAGTTACCCCAATTTTCTGTGTTTTGTGTTTTTCTTTGTGTTTCATTAATTTATTGCTCAAATTATAACATCACTGTTTTGTTTGCACTAACATTTTTGTGCTTGGTGTTAATTCGCCGTTTTATTGTTATAATTTAGGGTGGTCAAGGCATGTTCTTATTTTTGTATTTTGATTTTAGTTTTAAGGGGAGATGTGGAGTGTTTTTGGAATGGATGGATATTAACAATTACTAATTACTAATAGGGAATAATGTAGGTATGTTCATGTTGAATGAGATGATCTTTTTTAATGTTAACGAAAGTTTGCTGTGTGCCAGGGAAATTCAAATTTCAACAGTGGGATTTGAAACTTGTGTTGGCAAGGGGTGCATTTGCAAATATGATTTAGGCATTAAATTGCATGCTTTTATTTTTTTGCGTTGATATGTAGGTGCAGTTTGTGTTCAATTAATTGTAGACATAAAAGTTATGTTTGTTTTTGGAACACGCCATCTAGTGGCGGGAGACAAAACCGAAAATACTGTTTACCATTATTTGTCTACTTTGGATTTCCACAAGCTGTACCTATAATTTTATATTTTTTTATTGCATGTCTCCATGTTAATAATAAGTTTAAGAGAGATAAATTTATTAATAACTCGTTGATGAATAATAAAATTTGAAATAATTTTTTTTCACCTTTTTTTAATTTTATCGAAATGATAGTAAATATTATGAATTAAGAGTAGCAGCGGCTAAGATCTGACCGCAAATCACTATAAACCTTTTTTGATGATTTTTCAATGTAATGTATTACTGTACTCATGTTAATCAGGTTTTGAGAGCTCAAATCAATTTAGAATAATTTTGTCAGCATCTAAGCATTATGAATATTGTCTCAAAATGAATTTATCTCTCTGTGTTTTGAGATTTAAATGTGCTTGCTACTATTGTCCAATAAATTTAAGTATAGTTTTAACCGCTTGTTTTATTTCTTTTACACTTGCTTTGCCTGTTCAATTCCAAACTAAGATTTATGAGATTTTGTTTCACTTTCCAACATTGATGTGGCGACTCACCACTAGATGTCGCTGTTATGTTATTCAAGTTGTAACAAGTTACCTGTAAAGTTTTTGCATTTTATATTGTATGCTAACACAATCTCTCTCACTTAACACAAAACTCACAAAATTCGTAGATGTCATTCTTCAATTTTAATGAAGGTGTTGCTTGCTTTAATTGACCTGGGATGATTTATGGGCAAGCACTACGTAAGATTACGGCATAAGTCGACCTCATATCTGCACGCTCAATGTCGCGCGTACAATCGTCAAAGCGTCGCGTGCGCCTGCGATGCGCGGCCGTGTGATAAGCGGTGACTACTGTAGTGTGATAACGTGAACCATGGTGCTGTGTGACAAGTGGGTCGCGCTGAAGATTGTTGAGTTTGTAAGTATTTCGCAAACCACTTGAATATTGTCTCGTAACATTTTTCTATTTGAAAATTCGTGCATCAATATGGTTATTTAAAACTCACACTGTGAAAATATTGCGACGGTTTCTTTATGAGCTAAAAAAAGTTTATGTTATATGGGTCTTTATTTATTATTATTTTATTCTTCATGTAGACATTAACTAAGACACATTTGAAAGTTATAACAATCCAAAAACTTTAGTTGTATGTTATTGATTTGCGTTTATTTTCTTTAACTGTTTTCCGCGGCTCCGCCCGCGTAAATATAGGTAGTATATTTACTAAATTTATTAAATGGTTTTAATCCAGAGCCTAAACTACTACCATACCAATTTTCATCAAAATCCGTTCAGTAGTTTTTGCGTAAAAGAGTAACAAACATCCATCCATCCATCCGTCCTCACAAACTCACATTTGTGTCGTGTCATAGTGTTCGGGGACACACTCCTCCGAAACGGCTTGACCGATTCTTATGATTTTTTTTGCATATTCAGTAGGTCTGAGAATCGGTCGTAATAAATTTTTCAACCCCTAAATGATAAGGGTGATAATATTTTATAATGAATAAATTATTATATAATGTGGCATTAAAAATACATACAATGGCAAAACAACGTTTGCCGGGTCAGCTAGTAATATTTATTAATGTACATATATCTCACATATAGGTGATTTTTTAATTTAATGAGGATAAGGCCATTTGTTATTTTTGTGGATAGGCTAGCTTAATTGATTTTATTCGAAGATCACACATATTTGTTTATCCGTTTTATAAAAAGACAGTCAGATTTACTGCAAGAAGATATTAGGTATCGGGTTTTTAAACAGTGAACACATATGAACCTGATCTTAGAGTCCTTTGCCTACCTACTGAACGTTTTGATTGAATTGAAATAATTATTAACAATGGTTTTCCATAATGTCTCATTTTGAGTTAATTTTAAGCAGTTTTACCCTATACCTACAGAATTGGTAATGTGAGAATTTTCCGCATAATTATGATTATTTTGTATAGTTATTTAAATTTGAGTTTTGAAAATGTTTTTCAAATTCAAAGTAGGTAGAATAGGAGGTACATACACCTAAATATTTTGTAAACATCAGTAGGTATGTATGATATTTATTATTCTTAGTTTTCCCATTACGATTCTGGGTGCGGTTGTCAAATGCATATTTTTTGCGAGCACCAACATCGGCACGCGTTGGTAAATATCTTCATTGAAATGTTAATTCAGATTGCACTATTTTTTCTATGCGAGCAAAGGCATTGCGCATTGCGATTTCAGCCACATACTTAATGGGATGGAATTAAAAAAATAAATAAAAAAACGGCTAAGTGCGAGTCGGACTCGCGCACAAATGGTTCCGTACAAAACGGCAAAAAATACACGTTTATTGTATGAGAAACCCCCCTTATATATTTATTTTATTTTTTTTTATAGAATTAATTGTTATAGCGTCAACAGATATACACTATCTGTGAGAATTTGAACTGTCTAACTATTACGGTTCATGAGATACAGCCTGGCGACAGACGGACGGACAGCGGAGTCTTAGTAATAGGGTCCCGTTTTACCCTTTGGATACGGAACCCTAAAAAGCAATATGTAGGTATAATGTATAAAATGACGCTTCTTTTAAATGACTGGTGCATACTATTTAACCAAGAAGTCGTGGCAAGACGCGAGTGCACATTAAGCGGTTCAAATACCTATGTACAGACTAGTTTGTTAATGACACGAGTCACATTAACAACATTCTTCAATTGCGGTTTATAGGTAAGACGCAAGCTGCGCCGATTCAAAATGTAACGATTAAAATAAATTAACCTGGGTGGTGCGCTGGCGCGAACAGTTTCTCCAGCACGAGCAGTATTATGTCCAAATACCAGTATGTAAAAGAAATGTATATACAATTTATCAAAGAAATAGTTCTTACGGCCGCACATACATTTAATGCTTCCTTATGCAGCTACTTAGTACAGACTTTGACATAAAGTTCATACAGTTCCTGTCAAAATCTCTATTAAGAGGCATCTCGACTGTGATTTTTGCGTAAAATGTCCAAATATGGCGTTCTTGATCTCAGAAACAAAGATACATTAACAATTTTGACATATTAAATAGTGCAGAACAGCTATTGGCCTAGTTCGTAGCGGCCTCGCTTTTTGTAAATTTTGTTTAACTTTTTAATTAAACCCGAAATTGTAGAAGAAATATTTTCTTAAAATGCGCAAAGGCACTTTTTTGAGCTTCCGGATTGAACTACTTGTTCTAAGCAAATGAAATAATAAAATGAGAATGTTATCTCCTATATAGTCGTATAGTTCGTAGCGGCCTTGGAATTTTGAAATATCTTTGATTTAATATAGAAAAACATCTTATTTTAAGCCCAAAAAATTACTCCTATCTACGATAATATTATTAAGCAAAATTTATACCAGAACAATTGTTACTTCACGAGGAATAAAGGTTTTATAATTTTAAAGCATAAATTTAATAACCTATTTCAATAAAAACGATAAATACAACTGCAAAATTACTACAAAATGCGAAATGTCGGGAACGCTTCAAATACCTAATCTCGCAGAGTGCAGATTTGTAATAGGGCTCTTTAGTGACTCCATAATTATGTAGGTAAGCAATAAATGTCTCTGAGTGCGGCCGTAAGTTTGTTTAATGTTTTGAAAAATTGTATCGTAACTCGTGACTACTTCTATAGTATTTACTGACTACCATAATATGTATTTCTAATTGGATGAGCTATTTTAGGTACACAGAGAAATTTCGAGCAATTTAAAGGCTCCACAAAATGACCACTTGCCCATGTTGAATTTATGGTCTGTCACCACATTTGTTACTTTCTCTGGCTACATAGAATATTATGTTTAAAATAACTAAAATTGGCCAGTTATCATAGGTTATGCGTGTTATGTCCATAATAAAGTCCTTTACACACCTGTCGAGCAACTTAGCAACGTCATTCGGTTGCAGAGTTTTTGTGTGTCTAAATATAGCTATCTTCTAGTATTTGACCTATATTATACCTACATCAACAATAGTTGTTGATGTAGGCATGGACCAATAAGGTTGTTTCAATTTACTATTACTGTGTTTTATAAAGTCAATTAGGATAGTAGAGCCTCGCTAATCCGGACCCCTGTTACTTGATGCACGATGTAATCCGGACATGCAAGATGCGCGGGGTGATTTTCGTGGGAGAAGCGGTAGCACCGAGTAGAAACTTGGAGAATACTTGGACGGCCAGGAATTACTAAGCGACAAACAATACGGGTTCCGTAAGGGTCGCTCGGCTGGTGATCTCTTGGCGTACCTAACTCATCGTTGGGCTCAGGCAATTGAGTCGAAGGGAGAGGCATTGGCTGTTAGTTTGGACATTGCGAAGGCCTTTGATCGGGTTTGGCATAAAGCGCTGCTATCAAAGCTTCCATCATACGGGCTGCCCGAGAAATTATGTAAGTGGGTCACTAGTTTCTTAGCAGATAGAAGCATAAAGGTCGTAGTTGACGGCGAATGCTCGGAAACTCAGTCTGTTGATGCTGGTGTCCCTCAGGGCTGTGTGCTATCGCCTACCCTATTCATACTGCATATCATTGACATGTTACAGACCAACGGCATTCATTGCTATTCGGATGATAGTACAGGTGATGCTGTATATACCGGCTCCCCCAATATTTCTCGGCTAAATGTCATTGAGAGTCGAAACGAACTTGTGTCTAAAATAGAGAATTCATTGGAGAAAGTCTCTGAATGGGGTAGACGTAACTTAGTCCAATTCAACCCCGCCAAGACACAAGTCTGCGCGTTCACCACTAAAATGTCACCAATGGTCGTATATCCTCGTTTCGAGGGCACATCTTTAACCATCTCCCCTAGCATTGAGATACTTGGCGTCAACATATCGAGCGAAGTCCAGTTCCGATATCATCTAGAGGGTAAGGCCAAATTAGCCTCGAAGAAGCTTGGTGTTCTTAACAGAGCGAGACAGTACTTCAGTCCGGACCAACGCCTACAACTCTACAAGGCGCAGGTTCGGCCTCATATGGAATATTGTTCTCATCTCTGGGCAGGGGCGCCAAAATACCAACTGCTCCCTCTGGATCGTATCCAACGAAGGGCCGCTCGAGTTGTTGAGTGCCATAGTGTTTCAAACAGCTTGGACCCCTTGGAATTACGCCGAGATGTAGCTTCACTCTGCATCACGGGGAGTGCTCTGAGGAATTGTTCGGAATCATACCACCTGCAACTTTTTGCCATCGTCCCACGCGAAAAACATACCATCCTCATCACCTTGATGAGTGGCAGTCTTCCACCGTGCGCTTTTCGCGTAACTTTCTGCCGCGCACTGTAAAACTCTGGAACGAACTGTCACCAGCAGTATTTCCGGACCTATACGACCTGCAAACCTTCAAGAAGAGAGCGTATTCCCTCTTAAAAGGCCGGCAACGCACCTGCAGCTCTTCTGATGTTGCGAGTGTCCATGGGCGACGGTAGTTGCTTACCATCAGGTGACCCGTTTGCTCGTTTGCCCTCTTATTTAATTAAAAAATATATATATATATATATATATATATATATATATATATACCTAATATACTTACGTATAGAGAATCAGCTTTCTTGAAACGTACCAAATCGATCCAAATTTGAAAATTTTGACGTCACCTTCAACGGCCCACAATTTTTCCACGCAATCGTGGATACACCGTATGCTTGTAGTAGTGCAATCGAATCGAAAGCTAACTATGTAGCTGTTTATCTGTTCCTCTTTATTTAATCTGTGGCGGAAAGGGCGGTAGTTCAATCATTTGCAGTTACAAGTCTTATAGTTATCGCCCTGCAGTGTTAGTTATTTTAACACGCATTCGCTGACAAAATGTCACCGCTACGTAAACATTCTACATTTTAAAAACACAAAACTCTGTTGTATTCATATTAAAATACATATTGCACACCGTTTTTCTTAAACACAACGCAAGCGAGGCCCTACTGTATTGTATTCTTCAAAGCCAGCTGGTTGCTGGTGGATGGCCTACGGTCTACGGGTAAAATTTTATAGCCGGCCATACAAATTACAATAATAACGTGTGTCGCTCTTGCGTCAAGTCCAAGTCCCAGCTGGTTAGCTTGTTACGTGTATCCCCGTAGAGATATAACTTTTCAGTAAGGTTTTATTGAAAAGTTTTATCTCTACGGGGGATACACCTTACAAGCTGTATGAATGTATTAAGTTTTAACATTCCTAAATATGTAATTACTTACTATAATTTTCTTTAGGAATTCCTACCTGCACGAAAAAATCAAAAGAATCCGTATTAGGTAGAGCTCCCTCCTACCTAGTACTTACCAACTTTACTTTTCTGCTAATACTTTCTCCTACCTCTCTAAGGGCTTTTCACAATCCTCTAACAAGTATTGTGTACTTTTTATTATTAGGGCCTTTAATAATGACTACTTATAGCTTATTCGGAAGTTTTGTCGCTGCTCACTTTATATCGAGCGACAGAGAACATGCAAATAAGCTTTCAGACACTAATTGTGTTAGCTTTTTCTGATTTTGAGCAAAACTTATTTAGAAATAAAGAAAATATATATTCACATATCAGTTAGTAGATAGTGCAACAGCTCCTTAGAAATCTCCTACCTACTATTAGATGCTTAAGTATCTGACTAATTTAAGCCGCCATGGAACAGTTGTTTAGTTATATAAATAACGTAACAGTTAGGTATTAAATGTACAATGAGTACAAGCAACTGCCGGCCTCTCCTCAAGGCTCCATCGTAACCTTAGCTTTAGATACACTCCCACGCTGTATGCCGACACTTTTTATATCTTTAATATAATTTCTATTGCATTTTCGACAAATAGTAAGGTACAGATTTTTACAGTTATTCTATAAATGAAAGCAATGTATTGTTTCCTTTTTAATAGGGGCAGATAGGTACAATATGTGCTTATTCTATATGGCTGAAATTTAAAATAATAAATTATATTCACAACATTAGATAGTTTGCTTCGACTGCGGGTCAATTCACATCGGAACGAAACGATACGCGACAGAGATACACGTTTCATTGTAAGAGTGCGAATGTCAAGTTGCACCGCGCTGCACAGCGTGTGGCGACACACACATGTGACGACTTTTATGTAGTGAATAATGTTCAATTTTGAATAGCTATCTTAAAAATGCGGTGCCGCGTAGCGTCGTGTATCGTATCGGTGTGAACTGGCCCTAAATACTATGAAGAAAAGATCTTTTTAAGTTCTGTTGTTTCATACTTACTCCAACATTTTTTTTAATTAAACTTGGGATTTATGAGGTCGTCTAGATTATTTGCTAGGTAATGTTTTTGTACTTTAACCGACTTCCAAAAAAAGGTGGCATGCCACATGAGGATGCATTCGGTTGTATTTTTTTTTGTATGTTCAACGATAATTCCGCCGTCTGTGGACCGATTTTCAAAATTATTTTTTTGATATAAGGCTTATAATCCCAAATTGAACCCGTTTTCACGAAAGTGACCTGTTGATGGGATCCATGAGGATTCGAGGGAATTCCTCGAAATTTATATGGCCACATATGGTGATTTCGACTTTTTCTGAAGTAGTGTACCTAAGCATAATAAATAAAATAATAAAAAAATAAAAAAGCCTTTTATTTATTGCTTCACAGTAAATATAGACAATAATTAATAATGTGCATGCAAAATCATTTGAAATAAAATTTGTATAGAATAATAATATTTTCATTTCCTTTAAGTAATATAAATAAATAAATTAATTTCATATTTATAATAGACAATGTTAAGAAAAGAAAATTAATTTTAGTTTACAATAAATAATGATAATAGGTATAAAATTCATTTACCTACATAATAGTCGCAACATACAAATTAATTAAATATAGGTATATAGTCAAATTTTATGGGTAAGATATTATAGCAAGAACCCCTCAACGGAAGGTAAAGGCCTCCTCCAGAGATAGCCAATGTGTTCTATCCTGTGCTTCTCGCATCACTTCTTTCAACTAGTACTTGCTATTTTTATAATATCGTCTGCCCAGCGTGCATTTGGTCTGCCCCTTTTTCTTTGGCCTGAGGGATGATATTGTCTTTGTGGTCCAGCGGCTGTCAGTAAGTCTGGCCACGTGCCCAGCCCATTGCTATTTTAGCTTCTGTGAGTAACTGAGAGCGGGCTTTAGTTTTCTGTCTTATCGTAGTATGGCGAAATTTTTTGGATCTTCTTAATTTTCAAAATGCTTCTTTCCTTTCTTCTTTGACAAGTTATGATCTTATTTTTTATTTTCCTCGTAATTTTCCAAGTTTGACAGGCGTATGTTCTAACATTGATTCCCCTCTCTAGAGGGGAGTAGGTAGGTGTTCAAAACTTTAATTTTCAGCCTTATGGGCATTTCGCTTTTCAGGATTTCTTTGAGGCTGCAGAACTTTTTTCATACGATGTTGACCCTTCTCTCTACTTCCTGGTCGTTGTTGTTTTGGTTAAATGAAATTTGTTTTCCTAGGTAAATGTAGGCATCAACATAGGTTATTGTCGTAGATGTTTTTTAAGACTTGTATGTAATCTAATGCCACGTTTTGAGAGACTAGAGCTTTCCAGATCGATGAGTGGAATAGAGTATCAAAGGCTTTTTGATAATCAATAAAAACAACATAGAGTGGTCTATTGAACTCTTGGAATTTTTCTATTATCATCTCTAGCGAATGTATATGGTCAACTGTGCAAAAACTTCTTCAGAAGCCCGCCTGTTGTAAAAATAAAAGAATCCACAGAGAGACACCAACCTATAGGTTGGTGTCTCTCTGTGGATTCTTTTATTCTTTTGTCTATTATTGAAGAGAATAATTTGTATAGTGAAGGTAGTAGGCTTATCGGTCTATAATTACGTCGTTAGGGTCTCCATTTTTGTAAAGCAAAATTATATCCGACTCTGACCATTGTCGTGGAGTCTTTTTGTAGTTCAGTATCATGTTGAACAGTCGGGTTAGAGGTTTGCCTAGATACCTGCATCCTATTTTTATAGCTTCGTTGGTGATACTGTTTTGCCCTGAGCTTTTATCTGTTTTTAGCAATTTAATTTTCTTGACGACTTCGTCTTCGTCAATGACTGCTTTTGACTCCTATATACTCTATAATTTATCTCGGCTCGGTAATTTATATTTTGGTTGGTTTGGCGAGTTGTAAATATTTTTGTAGAATTCTGTTGCTATTTTTAGTATTTCAGTTCTATTTTAGTATTATTAGTTCTGTTTTTCAACTCTACAATCCATTACTTATGTGTTATCAATTCCGCGTAAGCTTTCTTTACGCTTCCCGTGGTTTGAAGACATTTTTCAATGGTTGTTGTGCGGTGTGCCTTATAGTCTTAGTTGATACGCTTACTATCAATAGCTAATACGATAGCTCATAAGCTTGTAGAGTGCTTTTAGTTCATTTTTCATAGCCCTCGATTTTGGTTTAATCTTTTGTATTTCTTGT
The DNA here is from genome assembly GCA_963565745.1 of Phengaris arion. Classification (NCBI taxonomy): domain Eukaryota; kingdom Metazoa; phylum Arthropoda; class Insecta; order Lepidoptera; family Lycaenidae; genus Phengaris; species Phengaris arion. The sequence goes on from OY751443.1 coordinate 4,360,491, forward strand.
CTTCTGCTAATTAGTACCTTTGTGCGTGCTGATATTATTTGTTTTTTCTCTGTGTTTGTGCTAGCTGTATGACGTGCTTTTTTCAGGCCGGTATCTATTGCGTTTGTTATTTTATCCTAGTAATTCTGAACGGTATCGTCATTACAGTAGACGAGGAGATTTCCTGAGCAGCTGTTCAGTGATTCTATGTAGGTTTGCACTTCTTCTTCGTTCTTTAACTGAGATCTGTGGCATTGACTAAACCTGCTACGGTTTTTTGGTCTTGAAAGTATATTGAACGCTGCCCTAACAGGTCTGTGGTCAGAAGGATAAGTGATGTTCAAAACCTGGATGTTGTCTATGTTTCTCGGTAGGTTAGTTAAAATATAGACTTTTTTGTGCATTTTTACTTTGGAAGTCAGTTTATATTTTTGTTTAAAAACAATTGTTTTGTTGTACTGTGGATATAAGGGTTAGTTATGCAGGTAGCTTGTGTCATTATAGGTACCAGGTACCTGCGAACACGTTGTAACTTGTACCTACATCATGCCATTTCACCGTGCAATGTTTATAAACCTACAGAGACTACAAGGCCGATATTACGACAACGTATCGAATCGACACACATTACGACATAGCGGCGTGTTCACGAATTTTATAAATGTCAATAGAGATTAACGAGAAATTTAAAGAATTTCAAGATAAATAGTGAAAATAAAAAGTATTTTGACTAACAAAAAAAAGATTGGACTAATAAAAATGTTTTTTACTATGTTCATCCAATCTTTATTTACCACACAAAGGTAAAGGGACACTTTACCCAACTACAAAAGATAGAAGGGTAGTATTTTTGTCTACACAGGCAAGATTGATTTCATTTTCAACACAATATAGATAACTCACTCGACTAGTAAATACGAAGACGCGGAGTCATCAACAAGTTAGTCTATAAACTGGTACGAAATGTCCATGAGCTCTCAAAAGAAATTAGGTTAATTTTTAGTATCATTATTTATTATAGCCATTTGTAATAGAATTCGGAAATGCCATATCATAATTGTTATGTATTTAGGAAATTATTAATTGGAAATGTGCATTAGAATTTTTAAATACTTAATTTCAATTTTATAAGGTTTTCTACGATTCGGTACCCAAAGGGTAAAAACGGGACCCTTAAGACTTCGCTGTCTGTCTGTCTCACCTGGCTGTAAATCCTTAACCGTGATAGCTAGACTTTCACAGATGATTGTACCTACTTCTGTTGCCTATGTTACAACAAATTCTAATGACTAGGTACAATTTTTATACAAAACTATAATCCAATAACGTAGATTATTATATAGCCTATGTTACCCGGGTTATTATTACGAATCTATTGACACCTTATTTATTAAAATCGGACCAGTAGATTAGGTGTTACGGTGGAATATACATACATACATATATACATAAATTGCCAAAATAATTACCCTTTCTTTGGCTTCGCCGTAGTCGGGTAATTAGGGGGCCCCTAAATCCCAGGCTGTCACTTTCTCTACTTAACAGAATGACAAAGACAGCATGTGACTTTAGTGCCATTTAATTTAAGTAGCGTTTATAAAATATTATAGTATTTTTTTTATATAATAACTTTTTAAGTAATAGGTATAAAACCACATATTATGGGGGTGGGGAGTGATGATGATGATGTCCAGAAGGAGGCGTGATCTGTCGAAGTTCACCAATGTGGGAGTAGTGGAATGCCCCAAAGGGAGTTCTCCGACCGAGCACTATAAAAAATAACTTCCTGCGTAGTCGGGCTATTACGAGTACATTACAAGCTTAGGCCTTAGTTTCTCGAGGAAAGTTGAAAAAAAAAATTGTTTACTCGAAAAGAATGTCATCACACGTTCCAACCGGGGATCGAACGCAGACTTGAGACAACGGACTACGAGGGCGGGTCAATAAGTCCGTGACTTTTGGAATAAAACACAGATTTTTTGATAAATAAATCATTTTATTTTTCAACGTAGTCCCCCTTGAGCTCTATACACTTTGTCCAACGCTTCTCCAATTTTTTTATCCCTTCCAAAAAATATGATTTGTCGAGGTCCTCAAAATAGGCCTTTGTTTGCGAGATGATTTCATCATTGGAGTCAAATCTTTTTCCACCGAGCCATTTTTTCAGGTTTGGGAACAAGAAGTAGTCACTCGGAGCCAAATTTGGAGAATAGGGTGGATTTGGGAGCAATTCATAGCCCAATTCATGGATTTTTGCCATGGCAACTGCACATGTGTGCACCCTTGCATTGTCTTGGTGAAAAAGAACTTTTTGCTTGGCCAAATGAGGTCGGTTTTTTTTCAAATCCTCATTGAAGCGGTCCAATAAGTTGGCATAATATTCCCCATTAATTGTTCTTCCCTTTTGAAGATAGTCAATGTGGATTATCCCACGTGCATCCCAAAAAACAGTCGCCATAACTTTATTGGCTGACAAACCCACCTTGGCCTTCTTTGGCGCCGATTCACCCTTAGAAACCCACTGTTTTGACTGTTGTTTGGTCTCTGGTGTGTTGTGATGGATCCATGTTTCGTCCACGGTTACAAAACGGCGCAAAAACTCCTCCATATTGTGATTAAACATCGCCAAATCTTCCTGTTAAGTTGTTACACGATTGCGTTTGTGGTCGACTTGCGGAAAGCTTTCTCATGCCCAAGTGATCATTCAAAATTGAAACCACTGAGCCATGCGAGATGCCTATGGCTTCCACAATCTCTTGCACTTTCAATCTTCGGTCGGCCAACACCATATCGTGAATTTTTTCGATTGTTTCGGGTGTAGAGACCTCAACTGGGCGTCCAGGACGTTCGGCATCTTCAGTGCCATTGAAATCGATGGTGCAGAGTCCCCATAGTATTTATCAAGCTTAGCCTTGGTCTCGGTAATGGTTTTTTTTCGCAAAAAATAATGCTTAATAAGCACACGAAATTCACTTTTTTCCATTGTTTCCTTAAGTTACTGGATAGTCTGATAAAGATAGCTGTAAAACACAAACTAACTGACGCAGCAAGTTCAAATTTTGATAGGAGTCAACTGACAGATGCCTGTTGACAGGAGTAGTGTTGCTTTTTCAGTAAGGAGGTTAGAAATTCAAAAAGTCACGGACTTATTGACCCGCCTTAATATCTATCTCTATATTATCTTAATTATTACGTCCGTTATCCGTTAATTACTAGACAAATAACTGCGTTTGAAATATTTTAACTATTCGACTGCCAAAGGGTAGTAGGTACCTACATGTATTCTTATACGTGAAAATTAGTTTCCATGAAAAAATACACACACGATGACTCCAGCATTGTGTTCAGGCTCCCACGGTGGACATTCCCTCGAGGACAATCGGAGGCCGAAACTCTTAAGCATCGATCACACGCTTCCGTTTTGCAGGAAGCCGGAAGGTGTTAAATAACCAGTAACCACCTTATTGAATCTATTGATATGTTGTCACTGTGTTGTTGATCCTTGAAAATACATTACTTTAATAGAGTCAAATAGAAACACATGCTATGGGCTGTGCTAAGTATTTTATAGGTGGATTATAAATTATTTATTATAGATTACGCGCTCAACCACTGAAAAACCCTCGGTGGTTGAGCGCGTGCTCAAGCGGGTTCGAATTCCGCCGAAGGAACAAAAAGGTTTTCTGTATTCCTGGGTCATGGATGTGTATGTATAATTTAATAAAAATCTTAAATGTGTGCATCGTACATGTATAGTATAAAAGTATTAAATATATTTGCTTTGTCGTACCCGTATAACGAGTTCTCGAGAACTTAGCACGGGACCAGATTGACATGGTGTGGAAGCGTCCATAGATATTATTATTAGTATCTGGGTAATCGAGCTTTACTTTGGGATTTAAAAAAAACCAAAAAAATATTTTACCGGGGTGGGTACCACATTCCGAATTTCCGAACAATGCAAAAATTAGCGAAACTGCCAATCAGACTGACATTATACAGTCGAAATTATTGATATATTGTTGCACGACGAAAGAAAAACCATACACAACTTAAAAATGCGCAATTTCCAAGGATAAAACTAGAGCTAGACCGATTTTTCTCCTCGAAAACTCCCTGCATACTAAATTTAATTTAAATACTTGCAGCCGTTGCCGAGATTACGATTATATATATATACAAGAATGTCTCGTTTAAAGTATAAGATTTAAAAAAATAAATAGGCACTTACTTCGGTATATTTGTGGGTAATATTGTTTCAAACTCGCCTACTTAGTACTTAGCTAATTTTACCTACTACACAATTAAGTTGTAGGTAGTTACTTAAGTATAATATATTAATTAAAATTCCAATAATTAGTTTAATTACTCAATTACCCTATCGATTCCAAAAATAAGTACATATTTCTAAATTCTAAATATAATATATAAAAATAAATGGCTTACCAGATGGCTAACTTATGCAGATATTTACTTGTTGAATTTTGAAATTATTTCAAGGATTCTTATGAAATGACATTAAAATGTATTCTTAACTTTTTTATAATATTAGTGTTTACAATTTATAATATTATTGTCTCATATCTCTGTAAACACTGTTTAATAGAAAGCACTACTGGCAAAAAATCATGTAGCACAATTTGAAGCACCCGCAACGCACTTGTTATTTCACTGGTATAGCGGGATCTCATCTAGAGCCTTCTGACTGTACTCGCCCTAACTCAAGGCCTAATTTCACAATCTCTACATCTTAGTCAAAATGCGTAGCTACTAGAGATTGTGAAGTTAGGCCTTGTAGGGCGTGTAGTCGGAAGATGTGATCTGATAACTTTTTGACAGTGCGAATTATTTGGTCTCGTCTTTGCATTATTTAACACTAGCTTTTGCCCGCGGCTCCGCCCGCAATAATATAGTTTCCCGCAGGTATATTGTAATTTTTCGGTATAAAAAGTAGCCTATGTTTTAATCCAGAGCCTAAACTACTACCATGCTTTTTCATTTATTTATTCATCCATATTTCATTGAAATCCGTTAGGTAGCTTTTGTTTGAAAGAGTAACATACACCCGTCTATCCACCCATCCATCCTCACAAACTTTCACATTTATAATAGAAGTAGGATGAAAATGTATTGTCCTGAGGCGTCATGGCTCTCGGTATGAGTATGTAGGACTGTTGAAACTTATTGAATGTCTATTGTGTGCGCTGCGTGCACCGTGGCCTGCGTGTTAACAAGAAGTTCAAGTAACATATTGTAGTTTAGTGCCTTTTGGTCAGGTTTATCACTTAACTGACCACCACAGAAAAATCGGCCAAGCGCGAGACGGAATCGTGCACGTAGGGTTCCTTATCTACCATTATACCAATATGCTACATGTTCACTAATTATTTCGTTATTTTATACGAAGTTCTCAAAGTAAGCGCATTTTACAAGTTAACATTTATCTATAAGCAATTATAGTTTTCATTTAAAGTTCATCAAATGGAACTACCATTGGGAATTATCCATGGAAAATTTAATTTAAGCTCACCGACCTATTTGAATCTTGTGTTGGTACAAGTACATGATCACCTAGACACCATATACATAATGTTAATATTGTTTTACTACAAAACTAAAAACTGTTTTTTAAATCGACTAACGGCCGGTTCAATAATCTATGTACCAATAACTATTTGTTATAAACGTCACATTTGGTAGGTATCATTTGCCGGTTTTTTGCGATACACATGTGACGTTTTTAACAAATAGTTATTGGTAGATCGGTTATTGAAACCGGCCGTAAAAGTCATAGTTTAACTGTACTTTTCTATGACATAACTTCGTGGTTGTTTGATTACATATATCGTTGTAGACGCTCACGAAGTTAATTTTACGTGGGTTAGCTATTGCATGGCGGTCTTCTGCGTAACTTGAGTTATAAATCATGATTAAACTTACACTATCTAGTATCGGCCATGGCCTTATAAAGGCTATACCGGTTAACAGCAAGTTATGGGCAATAAGTAAAATCTACTCGTCGTTAGATGGCGCTTTTGGCAAATTCCGTTTAATGTGCAGTCGTTTCAAAATATGCGCAAACGAAAATGAAAAAATGTTCTAAATTGTAATTTAAAACAATATCGCTATACAGGTAAATGCCTTGTAAAATTTAACAAAATATCAAGGTTGATAATTATTTTAAACGGAGCTAAACACTTTCTCTATGGTTCATTAGATAAATTGTTGTTGGGAAGCCATATTTTTTTATTTTGTTGATTTTATCCATTTGCAAGCACGCTAGCATTTTTATTTGTTTGCACCTGGGTACAGATCTGGTAATATTAATTGTCAGTTATACTCTGATCAGAATTGATATCCAATTTAATGTTTTTGTAAAAGAAAAGATAATAGTACGTACCTACACTATTATACTACCAATTTAAATCTTCACTTACTGTGCAGTAATGACCTGCCTATGTTTTTATTTATGATTTGTGTACAAAAAAAATATTGGATTTAAATAGAGTTGATAGAGAGTTGTCAGAGTTGATTGAATAGAAATGCAGAATTTTCTAAAACTCGTGTTAATCTCCACAGTGTTTCTGCGTTGCTTGCCTGGTGACAAAGCGCGTCTCGACAGACGATGAGGCGCGTCTGGCGCTACTGCTGCAGAAGTTGTCGCGCGAGTGGTCGCTGCTCAACTCCGTCACGTGGGACGGCGCGGGAAGCTCCTTCGCCGACGCCATATATGGAGGTGTGTAGTGTGTCTGCGTGTCTATGTGGCATGACGACCGACGATGAGGCGATTCTGGCGCTGCTGCTGCAGAAGTTGTCGTGCGAGTGGTCGCTGCTCAACTCCGTCACGTGGGACAGCGCGGGAAGCTCCTTCGCCGACGCCAATAATGGAGGTGTGTAGTGTGTCTGCGTGTCTATGTGGCATGACGACCGACGATGAGGCGATTCTGGCGCTGCTGCTGCAGAAGTTGTCGTGCGAGTGGTCGCTGCTCAACTCCGTCACGTGGGACGGCGCGGGCAGCTCCTTCGCCGACGCCATATATGGAGGTGTGTAGTGTGTCTGCGTGTCTATGTGGCATGACGACCGACGATGAGGCGATTCTGGCGCTGCTGCTGCAGAAGTTGTCGTGCGAGTGGTCGCTGCTCAACTCCGTCACGTGGGACGGCGCGGGCAGCTCCTTCGCTGACGCCATAATATATTATGGAGGTGAACAGTGTTATAGAAAACCGGCGTGGAATAACGGATTTTGTTACGTTGAGCGAAAGTGTCGCAGGTCTAAAGGAGGGGGGGCGATAAACGTTTGCCATCAGGCAATCGCATTTCTCCGCTCGTTTGTCGATTTCATAGCTAGATAAATGAATACAGATCATACTTAAACTTAAATCATCGACAGCGTGTACGCCTACTGCCTAACATCCTAGGCATAGCATATGCTATATATATGTTAGCTACAGAATATACCTACTGCCGAGGTGACTTAAAACACATAGACACCATTTCCATATCATAATATCTGCAATGCAATCCATCGTCAGTTGGAACAATACCTTTTCTCACACGAGAAAGTTCACCATAATTATATTATTAAAGTAAGAGTTACCTACTTTACAATATTGTTTGACTTTCTTGATTGTATAAATATGTTTTAATGATCACACCTGAAGACATTTTGTCTAAAGTGTATATAATTAGTTTAAACTTCAGATAAGTACAAAGTTCAAGCGCTCATCCACGGGACACGATACGTAACTATTGCTATGAAGTTATAAAATCAGTACCTAACTAAGTTTAACTTCGAGACTATCGAGATCTATATTGGCTCCGGAATACAAGTTCAAGATACCTAGAGTCCCGGATAGGAGTACCTCAGGGGTCCGATTTAAGTCCTTTTCTTTTTCTCGTCTACATACTTGCATAGGTAAATGAATTTATTGTTTATTAGGGCTCGAGATCGTCTATGTCCACTTCCCCTTTTAACTTAGTACTTAGCACAAAAAAATAAGCTGAAACACACATCTAAATACTTTTATTCACAAAAATCCAATTAGTACAAATAATTTTGTTGGCAGGTTACGTGATAATAACGTTCGCGCTGATAATGGGCCGCGTGTTCCAAGAGGTGCCCATCGGCCGCCGGATCCTGGAGGGCATCCTGCTGGGCTTCGGAATGCTGTTCTTTTTGATATTGGGTGAGAATATTATCATTGTACATACTCAATCCCTCATAACGTAATTACTAATTCACCGCAGTGTCTAGTTTTTTAATTTCGTTACTTACTGGAAAAAATATTTAATACTTAATAAATACTTAATAGGCACTTCAAGTCATAAATTACAGACTGTAATGTATGGATTAGTAACAATATAATGATTAAGTAATTACTTAACTTACTTTATTTTGCATTTTTCAATATTAAATAATTTATCACATTACCATTTATTAAGTTACTTTTTGGTCTACACTCTACAAAATTAAAAATTACTAGAGGTGGGCAAATAATTCGTTAAATAATGTTTATTCAATTGTATTCAATAAATATTAATTTTAACAATAAAATATAATTTTTGATCAGTAATTTAACATCTTCAGCCAATAGCAATCATGTCCTTTAGGTCCTTAAGGCCATGATTGCTATTGGTATTTTTATAAAGGTAACTTTTAAAAGTGACCTATTTAAAAATAATTGGATAGTAAAAAAGGCTTCGAATTGTCGACGAATTGTTAAATGTTGTATGTGATTCTAACATTTCCGTTTGTCCCGCAGGTGGCCTAGAGCTCGCATCTTTAGACTCAGTCCCATACAACCTGACAGTCAATGCATCAGTCCTGGGGTCACTATCTCTCATCGTTGCAGCCCTCTTTCTGGTAGACCTGATGGGCCCCAGACTCTACACCAACACGCGCTACTCCCAAACAGATCCAATAATCTCCCCGAAACCAGACAAAAAGGTGACAATACTGAACCAGCCGTTCGAAAACGGAAAAATTACGAACGGAAAAACGAATGAAAAAGACAAAAGTAAAGACAAACCGAACGGAAAAGTACAAAACGAAGGACCGAAAACATTAGATGTAGAAAAGGACATGGAGACGAAAACAGACGTCTCCAGTACGGAAAACTTAAAGACTCTAGCTAAATTAGAGGAGTTGAGAATAGAAGATGAATTAAAAGAATCCAAGTTTGGTTCCTTGCGGAATTTAGATACTGACAACTACGTCCGCCTAGCTGATCCACTAGAAATTGATAGGTACCACTATGAGACGGAACTAGCAAAGTTCAACGAGAAATACTTCAGCGAATACTTCGGCAACATACAAGAGAGGTTACCAGTCAGAGAGAAATATTTACCTGAGCTCCAAGCGCCCATATTCGCTAAAGTGAAGGCGGGTAAGACGAAAAATTACGCCAAAGAGGAGACCAGACCAAGGTCTCCAAGTAGGACGAAGACGGTGCCAACACCAACTTTGCACCAGCTCGAGGAATATTTGAAAGGTTCTTTTAGGTCTCGAAGAGGGGATACGCCTGCTGCGTTTGCTATGGAGCCAATTGCCGAAAAGGATCATGACTTAGATGGTAGAGCGTCGGGCACTCCCACTGATCCTGGGTATGTGCAGTACACAGCAAATAAATGGCCAGATAGAAGAGAAGTACGCACACCTAGACATAGTCCGACTCAGTGACGTCACGATGACGTCACAGTATTGGCCGACAAACAAATCAGACACGCTGAGACACACACGCGGAAACGTGATTAATGAATTCTGCGCTATTGATGTACTAATTACCTGTGAGATTGTCTCCGTCCGTCGAACTAATTCTTATTCCTTTTTGGGTTACGTAATTTAGATATTTTATCCACCGTTGCCATTCGTCCATAAACCTTTTTTATTCATCATTTTTTTGTTAAATGTCCAAGTTTCGGTTAAGGTCTGTTTGAAATTATAAATCCTCTTCTTATTAAATTAATAATTATACCTACCTAGATCTACCATCAACTATTGTGCGAATGTTCACCTGTGTATTGTTTTACAAAATAATTATGAATAAATTAAGTAAATTTAATTATGTAGTTATTTTAATAAGTTATGTAGTTTTATGAAAAATGTTACCAGTCAAAAAATATTTCGCAGAATAGAAAATACATTCGATTTCTTTATGAAAACTTAATTATTAAGGGCTTTTTCACACTATGCAATACTATAGTCGATATCGGACTGGAAAGTGTTCGTGGGAATAAGAGCGTTTTCACATTGATTAGGTTCGATATCCAATATCGCGCCAATATATTGTCATGTAATGACAAATACAGATATGTGTTTCATTAAAACACATAAAGCTGCCGCTCACATTATCTATATCGGATATCGTTATTGCGTGTGTTAAAACACTCTTATGATGTCAAGATAATAATAAAGTAATAATATGTTTTTATTATACTTTATTTTTATTGGATAATATTTTTAAGCCAAATGAACTCGTATCAATTTAAAAAAAAAACTTATCGCTTTTAAGATATCTTATTTTTATAATAATCATACTAAAATTAGTATAGTGCCTTTTATAAGTATTACATACATAGGTAGATATTTTAGTAATTGACTATTATTGAATATGAAATGAAATACAAAAGTTAGTTGCCATTTTAATGATAGAAAACTATAATATTTGCTTCATGTAAAAAACCTACTTTATAAAGTTATGTAAGTACATAAGAATAATTATATTTATTATTATTATTTAAAAATAATATAAGTTTAGGTAGACACTTGAAAAAACTACTAGCTGACATTACCTGCAAAATTAACCATTGTGTTTATCAAACCTTTGAAGCTGCGCTCGCAAATTGTACGTAACTAGCCGTGAAGGTAAAATATGGGATTTTACCTTCACGAGCATGTTAGATGTACTAGGTAACTAGTACCTTAAATATATCTACTATTTTATACATAATAAAACACACAAACTGCAAATGTGTACAAAATAAAATACCTCTAATTTATACTGTCTTTTATTTTGGTTAAAATTGAAAATATACCTAAGTATGTTTTACGAAAACGTGTTTTTTTAAACCCGGTAGCGAACATGTGACTCTGGTGTTCGTGGGTGACGGTGATTACTTTCCATTAGGCGAGTTCGCCCCTTACTTTCATTAAAAAAAAACGATGTAAAAAATAGGAACATTGAATTCCCCATCCGAAAAAGGCACTTCATACAAACTAAATCAGATTATGAGGCCATTAACCAGAAGCCCAATTATTTTAACTATTTTCGACTAATCCCGCACGAGACAGCCTGAAAATCCAAACAGGATTTTTCATTTTCGATTTCAGCTCTAATGTATTAGGGCCGAGTTCTTTTTTCAATGGTCTGAATTTTCCCCGGCCTACCGGATTTCGGACAATATAATCCCAGCCTTATCGGTTAAATCCCGTGCCAGCTTAATATTTACGAGAATCTGATCTGAGGAGTGAGGTGACGTTATGAAAGATAAATGATAATAGTAGTAATAACAGTAGTTCTTTGACCCCCAATTAGCCTTAATTGACAAATAATGAGATGACAAAGGACCCGTGCGCGGGCGCCGTGCTGTTTGACACTATCAGATTTCCTCACGTAGGTCACGTGAGGGCCTGCAGTTCATTATACTTGACAGCTCGACTTTTAAAATTTACCGAATACCGGCTGCTTTCACATCTAACGCGTATATTTGTAGTAAGTTTATAGGACGGTGGGCCAGCACGAGATATATATGGTTCAGACAAAGACGTATGAAATCTTTGCGGGTACCTACCCTTTAAATTGAATAGATATGTTACTTTTGGTGTTTTTTCTATAATAGTTTATTTTCTCGTCGCTTAAATATGACATTATCTTAAAATTTTAAGCGTATCAACTAAAAGGACATTTTGGTTGAATACGCTTAAAATTGTAAGAAAATGTTTTTGTTGCTTTTTAACCGACTTCGCGACGAGGAGGGCTTCATTCTGGTGGATAGAAGAAAGGAGAGGAAGCCCACCGTCCGCAACCATCGCGGCACCGCACCCTACGTACCCGAGCTGCGCATGCGGTGTGAGGTACCCGCAACGTAGCTATGCGTGTCCCGCCTGCACTAGTCGAGGACATCGTGAGCTACATCCGTGAGAAGACCACCTACACTTTGAGGGTTGAGCGTCTGCAGTCTCGCCAGAAGGTGAACTTCTGTTTTACCAACCAAGCTATAATATGACTAAATGTTCCTTTGTGGTGAGAGCTGTTCTCAATGCTAGAACGAATGTTCCCGGTCTATTTGAAACACACACATGAAACACTTATAACTTCTCTGGTGTTGCGGATGTCTATAATTCTCTACTGAAACTGACGCTTTGTTAAGCATTAAGTATACTTGAAAATAACGCTCTATTGTAGGTTGTTCACGGATTAGAGAGTTTTACATTACGCGATAACGATATCCGATATTTTTTATATTGTAAAAAACCTATTTGTCGTGATATTGGCTTATTGTATTGACTAAAATGAAAATACTCTTGTGCCCGGTTTCTAAGGTGAATTTGTCGGTGGTATGAATAAATAGTCATACCACTGACAAGTTCACCTCAGAAACCTGTGACTCTGGTGAAAGTATAGTGCTAATAAATATTAGCGCTATTGGTTCGAAAACGGGTTTCTGAACAAAAAATGTCACATTATAATATAAACTAATTTGATATTTAATATAATATTTAAACATTAATACATTATATAAACTGACTAATGGGGTTAGTTTATCCAATCCATTTTGTAATTACATGACATATCGGTCGCGCCGATATGTCATGTAATTACAAAGACATGTAAGTATATGTTTCAATATAAAATTTAAACATACGTGCCTCTCACATTATAGGCCATCGGATATCGTTAACGAGTTATGTGAAAACGCTCTTAGGTTCATCATAAGTACATCTCTAAATAGCGCTCTATAGTCTATGGAGGTCAGTGTTACCAGCGCGAGGTTGTAATATGAATGAATGTTGCAATTTACGTGCCGCTGTGTTAATGAATTGGACCGTCAAACTCAATAAATATTATGAACTTTTGTTTCGCTTGCAAAGGTGAAATTAATACTATGTGGGCGGACTGCTAAAATACAAAAGCCTTTAGCCCCATAAAGATTCTTTAGGTTGACATATTATTTTAAGCTTTTTCAATACTGTGAGCAGTATAACTTTATGGCTTATAATTTAGTCCTATTAATATCACTTAATTTATTAATTTTTATGTAGGACCGATAAAGGGGGTCGATTTAATTGGAATTAAGTATATCTAGTAAAGTTAATTTTAAAGTCAAAGTAGGTAATGTAATTAATACTCGTACTCAGTGAAGTCGAATCTTGCTACAATTAATGTAAACTTCGTCTACCTACCAAGCGAACATACGTTATGGAGAGGTTAAATAAGAAAAAAAAACCTCCCCTACTTGGCTATAGGTACTATTTCATTGGTATAATTAATTTAAACGTTAATGATAAACCAATAAGGTTGACTTTTAAACTATCATGACGGTAGTGGATTTGTCGGGTAGTTAGAAAATATTTGCAATGAAAACAAATGTCAACCTATTGAAATAAATGTAATAAATTGCATTTAAACAAAAACCATCTATAATCGAGTAGCAAGACTTTCTTATATATGTAACTCTTCACAACTCATGTTCGCCTAGTACTCGTCACTAAATTGACACCCAGTTTAGTTTTAGTACAAGATCAAACTTTACGAAATCAAGACAATAAATTGTAAATGATTGTAATTAACTTACTTTAGGATCCAAAGAATGATTTTTTCTTTTTCTAGTATTACTTACTGTTTTGGTGTCCTCGAATTTAAACAGGAATTTCCAAAAGATTTGAACTCTTTTAATGTCAAGATACGTGTACGATTACATAAAATGATGATGAAAAGACGGCCTGTCTTATACAAAGGCATTTTAGCCATTAATAGCCACATAAGATTTTCCTAATTAAAGTTTTATTATAAGATCCGGTAGTGTGTCATCAGTTTGGAGTTTGGACGTTGCTCGTAATTTCAACTTTATTGTTAATTGTTTGACGTCTGTTCCCAGGCTTATTTTTTTTTAATTATTAAACTTGCTATTACTTCTCTTTGTTTTTTGTTTACCAAAACATAGAAGAGGTCACCTTGTCTAGACCGTAGGTTTGAGGAAGTAGACGCGTATCATGGAAAATTAAATGGTTTAATATCAGTACTGAAAACTAAATTTTTTGTCTATGGGTTCTTTTATGTGCTTAATGAACTAGCCAAAAAATGTGACAAAATCATTACTCACAAAATTATATTCGTGTCCTTATAAGTTAAATTGTGTATGTAGGTATTACACTCCGTTCAGAGTTATTTTACCTCGGATATTCTATGAGTGTGTCGTCGACATAAACGTCCTGTCAGAGGTAAAATATGTAACTTCTAATTATTCGAACCAAATCAAAGGAACTACGCAAAATTATTTAAACCCGAGCGCTCGAGTACCTAACCTTGACCAAGTGTCCAAGACCAAGACCAAGTTAATATGACTAAATGTTTTGATTTCTTTAGTACAATTCCTCCATGGTCCTATCTAATCTAGACTGGTCAGTGGTCTAGGACTAATAAGACCTGTCTAGGCCTATCTTAGCATCTTGACGTCCAAGGAGCTTATGTTAATGAGCATTACAATGCAGCTTATGTAAAGTGTTGTTTCTCACGAGTACAACCTTGTCCGAGCCGCGCCGCACATAATAATTGTACTTAATACTATACATTACATGTGTGGTAAAAACGGACTGTACTTCCGACAAGCGTTTTAGTTAATATAATATAAAACAAAGTAATAAAGAACGTCCTTCTTAAAACGCGCTATAAAATAATAAGTACCTTATCACTTATGTCCGAAAAAACGAAACGAAACAACAAAAACAAAAAAAACAGCCATAGGTACAGCTATAGGAGAGCCATGCCTCGGCACGAATAGGCCGGCTCAACCGGAGAAATATCACGGCATCACAGATTACCGACGTTAAATAACTCCGCGCATGCGTTGTGCTTTACTTAGATTAGATTTAGAATAAGATTATGTGCTCACACAACATCAATAGAAACACAATTTTCTTAAACCCAACAGATCCCCATGAAGTTTTTAATACAATATTATCATTAAAGAACACTAATGCTGTAGGATATGATGAGATTCGAACGGATGTTATTAAGAAATGTGCAGTACAAATATGTTATCCACTTGCTAAAATTATTAATCAATCGTTAGAACAGGGAGTGTTTCCTAGTCGATTAAAAATTTCAATTGTTAAGCCTTTGTTAAAAAAAGAGGATAGAACAGAATTAAATAATTACCGTCCAATAACATTAATTCCCATTTTCGCAAAGATCTTTGAGAAAATAATGTTAAAACGTATTAAAAGTTTCTTTATTTCTGAAAACCTGTTGGTTGATGAACAATTTGGTTTCCGTGACAATAGTTCGACTACAGACGCCTGTTTTTATTTGAGCAAAATAGTACATGATAGTTTAAATAATAAAGTACCTATCACTGCAATTTTCTTAGACATGACAAAGGCTTTTGACCTGGTTAATCATAACATATTATTGTATAAATTAGAAAGATATGGAGTTAGAGGAAAAGCATACGACTGGATAAAATCTTATTTAAGCAAAAGAAAAGTATGTACAGAAATTACAAACATTTATGGTAATATAAAAAAAACATACAAATCAAAATACGCATATATAGACATAGGAGTACCACAAGGGAGTATGATTGGTCCATTTCTATTTCTTACATATATAAATGACGTCACAACAGCAACGAAGCATCCTAGTGTCTTATTTGCAGATGATACAACGATATTAGTAAAATGCCAAAATATTTTATTATATGAACAAGAAATTAACAATGCACTTAATGACATAATATTCTGGCTAGATAAAAACGATTTACAGGTTAATCTGAGTAAAACAAAAATAATGCAGTTTAAATACTATAACGCAATACAAATACCTAAAAAAATTACTTATAATAATATAAATATAGATGAAGTAGACACAATAAAATTTCTAGGATTAATGTTTGACCAACACTGTAACTGGAAGGCGCATGTGGACTATATTTGTAGCAAGCTGGACAAATTCGTTTATGCACTGCGACGTTTAGCAAAGACCGTGTCCATATCTGCAGCTCTTTGTGCATATCACGGATACGTATCTTCCGTTATATCATATGGTCTTATAATCTGGGGCAACTCTGTTGATTTCACTACAGCTTTCAAATTACAAAAGAAATGCATAAGAGCTATATGTAATGTAGGACCACTTGAAAGTTGCAAACTGTTATTTAAAAAACTGGGTATACTTACGTTGCCATGCATGTACATTAGAGACATGTGTATGTTTGTTAAAAAGAACCCCAAATACTTTGTACAAAACAAAGACATTAATATGACTAACAGATCACAACGTTATCCCAATAAATTAGTTATGCCTAAGTGTAATAGCACAGCATGTCAAAAGAGTCCCTATTTTATGGCTATTAAATTATTTAATAAATTGCCAAAAGATTTTGATAAACTTAACTTATCAACTTTTAAAATAAAATTGAATGACTGGCTATTAGATAAATGTTTTTATGACGTAAAGGAATATTATCTGGATACTTATTTCTAAAAAAAAATAAAAAAAAATAAGGTAAATGACTTAGACATATCGTTTTCTTTTGGTATTTCTTTTTCTTCTGATCATGTATTTTGTCTTTTTTGAAATTAAAATACATAATATGTAATTTTTAAATGAAATTTAATAATTATCATAAATTTTATTACTGGCATTTGCATACTATTAATTTAGTTGAGTGACATGAACCTGAAATGTTTAATATTATTATCTAAGACCAAATTGTACATTCACTCTGGCAAATAAACGATTATTATTATTATTATTATTATTATTATTATTAGTGAGATACTGCGCTTGAGGTCCAAGGTATTAAAATATCGACTACAGCGACTTCAGCGACCTCATGGCAATCAGGTGACCCGTTTGACTCGTTTGCCGGTTCTACGTACCATACCATACCATACCATAGTGCATTTATTATAATGGTATTAAATTTAGTGTCAAGGTCGGTTTAAAATAATAATAACCTCGATTCGTAGTGACTGATCGTGATGGACTTTGTTTATATCTACTAATGACGAATCCTGTTGAATAGAATCGAGAATAGAATCATGCATATTCTACGCGTTGATGGCATGGCAATAACATAGATATCCTCTTATTCTCATCTTATTAGTCGGACGCAGTGGCGGCTTTAACCAGGGCTTCTTCTTCTTCTTCTTTTGAGTATGGCGGCCTCAGTGAGTATCCAATGTCAGAGTGGTTTTATGAAGACTTTGCTCTAACTATTGCAGGTCCGGTGAAACAACAAGGGTATAATTACCTAATATTTTACAAAGCTGTTGAATCATCTAAAACAAATACAAACATACATAAATTTTTTTTTACTCGGATATTATATTTAAATTCAGCACACTTTCAATTATTAATTAACATACAAGTGTTAGTAATAAAAACGTCACAATTTTATATTTTTAGAATGAATATATGTACATAAAATTTCAATAAAAGGAGTATTTACAAAACATAATAATGATTTAAAATTAATAGGGCGAGGAATCGAGGTAGGAAGAGAGTCGTAAAGGGAGGGCTGGTTTCTTGGGCAATAGAAAAATATGTGATCTAAGGTACCCTCGTCTAGGCCACACTCACAAAGAGAATTATCCTTGACCCTGATCTTTGCAAGGAAAGTGGGTGAGCAACAGTGACCAAGTCTAACTCGGCAGACTGTTGAGCATACTGGTTTGCTACACTGTAAATATTTAAAAAAAACCATGGTCTAACTGGTACACTACCTTGAATGTCAAAGTAATGGCGAAGGTAGGTAGGTCCTACTATGATCCTTAAAGACTTCGATTGAGTTTTGTCCATATCTTTTAATGGAACCTTGTTACATGGTTCCAATAAAAAGGATCCATAATCAATATGACTGCGGATAAGAGAATTATATAATATTTTTTGGGTATATGGGTGAGAACCCCACCATACACAGCTGACTGACCGAAGGACGTTAATATTTTTCTCGCATTTTTGCGAAATATGACTAATTTGGTAGGCGCCAGTCATCCTAGAATCCAGATAGGTTCCTAAAAATTTAACCCTATCCTTAACCGGGAAAACTTGTTCATTATAATGGATGTTGACATCATGAGGTATAATTTTGGACCGTGTAAATACTTTTCAAAACCGAAATATTTAAGCCATGTCGGTCCATCCATTCAGTTAGATAGCCAATTGCAGAGTTAAGTCGAGCAGAACATTCGGCAATATCCTTTGAGGCACTGTACACTGTCAGATCATCGGCATACTGTAAGACCTCACAAAAACTTTAAACTACTAACGGATAAATCTAAATCATGAGTGTAAATGTCATACAGGAGGGGACTTAGGGGACCTCGGGGGAGGCCTTTGAAAATTAATCGGGGGTAAGGGAAAAATTTTGAGTGTAAACTATAACAGATCTACAGGAGAGGGAATTGATAATGTAATTGATCATCGTCACTGGGACACTCAGATTATACTATTTCTGCCTGAGCACCGGAAGGAGAACATTGTCGTATGCCGATGATATGTCAAGGAACACACCCACCACATGCTCCCCTTTCGAAAAGGCGATGCGTATGTCAGTCACGAAGATCCCGAGACCGTCCATAGTGCTAAAGCCTTTCCGAAAATCGAACTGTGTTTAGGATAAAATGCCTTTGCTCTCCATCAGCCATCGGAAGACCAGAAGAAACACAATTTTGGCACTCGTCAAAAGTTGGGACCGACGGAGGCGCCAACCTTTTAGAGAAAGCATGTATCCACTCTGATGGGTTATTGGACGGATGGTAATCGCTAACTAGGGAGCCTCGGAACCTTTTAATGGTTTTCCAAATAAGTGAGGGATGGGACAAAGGCGAAAGACTCCGGCAAAACTGGTGCCAATAATTTTTCTTTTTTGCGGATAGTAAAAGCCTAACCACAGCTGCCACTTTTTTATAATTTAAATAATTTTCTAGGGTCATAGCCCTAGAAAACAATTTTTCCGCGTCTTTGCGTCGCTTACAGGCTCCAGTGCACTCTGAGTCCCATCAAGGAGGAGAAAGAGTTTTCCGATCACCTGTAGTTTTTAGTGGAATGGTCCTATCCGCAGCCAATAGAAGGACATTAATTGTAAATTTTGATATAAGGAGAGTGTGTTATTAGTATTGATAGGAAGAGGCTAATTTCAGAATCCGTAATGTCAGCGAATTGGGAACAATTCGCATTAGAAGTTTTAAATTTGAGCTGAGGGGAAGGGGACGTTAATGTCTGTCTAGTCTGTCTGTATGTTATTGTAGTTATAATTGGAAAAAGATCACTACCATAAGAATTAGGAATAACTGCCTAGGAACATGAAGGAGAAAGAGAAAAGGAAAGCATAACGATAGATCCACCACACTCCTCGGGTTCTGCAAAGGAGAGGCCCGACGCGTAGAGGATCCATCATTAAGGACTACTAGGTTGAGATCATCAAGTATATCAATCAGGAAAGAGGAATTAGGATCGTTAGAATGGGAGCCCTAAGATGTATGGTAAGTGTTAAAATCACCCAACACAACCAATGTGGAAGGAACAAAAGAGAAAATGGAGGACAGTTCAGAGAAGATGGATGGATTAGGGTGAGGGACATACACAGACATAAAAATTGTATCTAAGATACGGACGGCTACAATATAAAATAACTACTATGTACAGGAAGTGTATATACCTACAGAATATGTATATTGGTTGGAAGCCAAAATGGCTACTCCAGCTCTGCCATCAGACCTGTCATGCCAGAAACAGGCATAACCCGGAACCCGAAAACGAGAGCCAGGTACCAGCCATGTTTTCTGGATGGCAAGAATTGTTGGCTTATACGAATTAATTAATTAAAGGATATCCTGTTTCTTATTCCTAATGCTCCGGTTGTTCCACTGTATTACAGTGTGAGCCATTATTGGCCAAAGTTTCATGAGTTGGATCAGGTTGGCAAGAGTTTTGTTCGGTAGTCTCTAGACCTAGAAATGAGAACAAAAAAGAAGATAGTCAAGTTGTCAAGTAAGTTATCGTTCGGGGCTACTGGGGAAATTTCGTTACTAGAGGGATATACGCCTCCGTTAGAGTACTGAGAAGATGGTTGATCAATTACATTTCTATGTGCCTGGTGGTCATACCCAGGGGACATTGGAGGAATGGGGCGACGAGGAATAAACACAGTCTTTCTGTAGGATGTGGTAACGGGAGATTTTGTCAGTCTGTCTGTTTGTCTTGAAATGTTGACAGTTGCAGAAGGAGAAGTCCTGGTTGAATCAGCAAAGGATCGTCTCACATGGGGGAATCGAGCTGATGCCGCCATGTATGAGATACTTTCCTGACTCATAACCAATTTTATCTCTTTTTGCCTGGAATATTCCGAGCAAGAGACATCATTGGCTGCGTGCTCACCACTACAGTACATACAAGTAAAAGATGTTGCTGTACACATTGCTCCCTCATGCTTCTGTGAACATTTATAACTGCGTGGTTGTGACCTACACTGTGCCTAAACGTGGCCAATGCGGCAACATTTATTACACAGTAATAAATGTTGTATAGTGGGTAATTTATATGTCTCAACGGGGGAATTATAATAGCAATAGACGTGGCAAGGTAATTTTTGTCCAGTGACCGTCAGAAAAACTGATTGGGTAGGTATCCAAATAGGGGAGTTTTGATCATTCATAGTCTTGCGACTCAACCTACGTGCCTTAACTACTTTGCCATAGCCTAACGGAACTTGCATATTTTCAACCAGCTCTTCCATCGACCAGTCCACAGGAACATTGCGGACAATGCCCATGCGGGATACACTGTAAGAGGGAATGGATACAATGTATCCAGCACTTAATATTGCAGGCAGATCGATGAAAGAATTGGCGTGCTCTGGAGACTTAAATTCGATCGAGACACGATTACAGCCTATCTTCTTAATCCCGTCCATTTTAATATTCTATACATTATTTTGAAATACAAACTGTCCAAATTGAATGGGATTAAGGACAGGACCGCTATCGGTCTCAGGCTTTGATACATGTACTATATAAGGTGCAGCATCGTCAGAACCATAACCTTTTTTATTTGCAAAATCTGGGTTAATATAATGCAGTTGTATTGAAGGTACCGAGTGTGCACTATTGGTAATCTTTTTTGCCAAAGGCTCATTTTTTTCTTGATTAGTACGTTTTCTATTCGCACTACCTCCTCCGGGGTACGGGGGATCGGTATCAATTTCCATTTCAGACCATAAAAAGAAACTAGTTACCGGCTTAACCTACAAACAAAAACTTACAAATACTAAATACTTACGGTAAGACAAACACGATTAAAACTACACACCAAAAAATATATGTAGATAAGATAACTCAACAGATACTTAAAAACCTTCACAATTCCTTAATTAACACCTCAACAACCAAAAAACAAAAAAAGACGCTTGTTGACAGCACTCAACCGAAGAGCAAAGTCCTAACCAGGGCTTAAAAAGGGCCCACGTATTTAGGCTTAAAATCATTAATTGTCAGTTTAGGTAAGATTGTCTATGGGTAAAGATTTAGAGTGCCATAGTGTTTCTCTTGACCCGGAACGAAAAATATAAGGCGGGTACTATAATATGCTCCGGAATCCGGAACGCGGGTCAAAATTCAGAGCAAAAAAATTGAACACTCTGCTAATACAATAGAGTTGAAAATTGAAGCTTCGAGTGTAGAGCAGTCATGTATAACATTGCCATTTGACTCTTTCTGTTTGACTGTTTGATTTTCAACTGTATTGTATTAGTGAAGAGTTTTATTTACAATGCTCAGAATTTTCTATGGCCTTCCGGATTCCGATTCATATAGCCCCAGCCTAAAGTATGCCGATCTTGTCTCTACTAACCTTCATTTTAACTATATATAATATAAAGGTAACTCAAAATAGAAAGTGATATCTAATATGTGAATACAGGAAATAAAAATAACATACAATTATTATTTCACACGAGTTTTATATCACTGCTATAAGACATAACATAACCATGATGGTTACATCACACAAAATGGTTATTTTTCGGACGGGGTCAGGTTTGTACAGCCTCGCTGAACAAAGGACAGTTTTTACCCCGTGAGAACTGAGCGAGGCCTTCGCGCATCGAACTTCCTTTTACATGACAATATGATGTTCATTCTGGCCTTGGCAGGGTGGGATTTATACTAACTTTTAAAGTAGGCGGCACCCAGCATGGACTACAACGTTACGCCCTGCAATTTTTCGAACGCTTCTTAATTCTCACTAGGTACATGCTGTCTTTGCCATTTTGCCAAGCAGAAACGGTAGCAGCCTGGGATTAAAGGAGCCCTTATTTTTAAGACGAGTTTGAGAATTCAGTCGTATGCAACATGGCCGTTTAAAACATGCTGTGAAAAAATTAAAAAAAGTACTCTCTTCATTGTAGTATTAGGAAAGGAAGGAATTATTAGGTAACATTTTAAATAACACACGACATAATAATAAAATAATTCCTTTATTGGTATCTACAATACATTCTTTATAATAGATTGTTTCATAAAAATAATAATATATTACATAAACAACAATAAAACATGACTCCGACCGCTCAGGTCTTTGGACAATTTGTGAATAACAATTCCATTAAGTACTAGAAAATGACACCAGAAGTAAGTAATTTTTATATTAAAAATAATAAATTTTCTACTCGATTAATTAAATATTTTTATTATTTTCTCGCTTAAAAAAATAAACAGTAAAACTAGTAATAGCACCTCTATAGATACCGGACCATAGACATTTTCACATAAAACCTACAATAATTATTGTTCGAAATACAAAAATTATATTTTGTTGACGGAAATAACGATACTATAGACAACATAATACGAATTCCATTAACAAAATCTACAACTAAGCATGCATTTGGAATGTGAGCGTTACTATAATATTACATTTACAACAAAAATTGTGATGACAACAAACCCATGATAAAACCCTAGAGAAATGTTACTCGTTACAGTTATAAATTAAGTACAAAGGTTGCTGGAGTTCTTATGTATTTTGGTATTTAAGCATCATTGTCACTACCGTGACAATTATATTTTGTGTCATTTATATTCTGCATTGTATTTATTTAAAAGACCAATTTTCAATTTAGTTGTAACTGAAAGTGTAAATGTACTTTTTCTAGTTTCTGTGTTTTTATTAATTAACGTTTGTTGACTGTACACAACTTTAAAAAACTTGCATGTTAATACACTATAAATAAACCTTATCCATACGAACATATTTGCTCTCGAGATTCGGGACTAAAATGAAAATAGAAAACAACTGTGTTGCTAATCGTTTCCTAAATATCCTATTCTCATTTTAATCGTGCAGGGTCGGATTTAAGGTTGGTAACATTAACATCCAGACTATAATGGGGCCATCCTTTAGGACCCCCTTTTCACTAGTTAGCTACGCCCCTGCGGTGATATAAATATCAGATCTTCAATAGACGTCATTTTTACTTCGGAGGTAATCTCTTTGTGAATTTTCGTCAAATTCTTTGATTTTCATTGACTACTGAACGCTGAAACAAAAACAGAAAGTTAACAAAAACACTTTATACTTACTAGAGGAATAAAAATGATTTTGGGTGTTTAAGATAACTGAGTTATTCCGTTTTGTTCTGGGGTGGTGCTGGGTTAAGGGCAGCGACTGGCTTCCGCCCAGAAACTAAGTCGGGGTGGCAGCTATTAAATATAACACTCTGATGCCCGGTTTCTTAGCTAAATTAGTCGGTAGTTTATCTATTGACTATTCACTAGCGCTTGCTTAGTTAACTTGTGTAAAATGCGTTTCCGAACAAAAATGTGACAATAATGTTATAAAAAACTAAGTTTAACTTAGCTAACCAATGTGGTCCGTTTCTCGATTTCAAAATTGCAACTCATAAATGGCGCTGACATATTCTATTCTAAACAAAGAAAGGAAGTAAAAATTACAGAAAATTGTTTCTTTTTCTTAGTTTAAATAGTATAAAACTTCATTTTACTCCTAAAGTAGATAACAAATGTTTTTCATAAAACTAGTAACAATGCCGAATTATAGGAAAGCAACAGCCTCCGTGGTACAGTGGTAGAGCTTGGCTCTCGACTCGAAGGTCGTGGGTTCGATTCTCGCATTGGAACAACAAAAAATGTTGTTTCCAAATTTGGTTAGGACAATGCAGGCTGATCAGCTGATTGTCTGACAAGAAAGATGATCCATGCGTCGGATGGGCATGTAAAAAGTCGGATCCCTCGCCAGTCGTGTCGGTTATCCGCCCTACTGTGTTACGAGAGTAAAGGTAGGGAGAGTGCTCTTGTGTACTGCGCACACACTTGGGCACTATAAAATTACACGGTGTGGGTGGCAGATAGTGTGGCAGTACCTGGCGACTCGCGGCGGTCCCGCTGCAGCGCGATGTACTGTCGGATAAGGCGCGCCACCTCGTGCGCCTGCTCCGCCTGCAGCCGTGTGACGCGCTGCTGCAGCAGCGACCCACACTTCACGTCCAGGAATAGTGTGCCGTCCTCACTTCGCACCTGAAAGTATACACTTGTAAAGCAGCAGAAAAAAGACATACCTACGCCTTGAAGTAAAGACATAAAAAACATACACACACTAATTTTAACGTGTCGTAATCGACTGACATGACTCATTGACTGTACTGACTTGGACTTTGAGTAGACTTTAGACTTGACGATATAGGAATACAGTGTTGAAAATTGAAACGAAAGTTCTATTTCCCGCCTCTTTTACTTGACACTGGCAAATGGTTTAAGATAAGCCGACGCCATATATATAAAAAAAAAATGTTTAACGCAAGGAAAAATATGTGTCATAGTTACTAATTTCAGTCATAGTGTCAGATTAGTTTTAGAGGCAGATATTAGTTGTAGTGGCAAATGTTAGTGTAGGTGGCAGTCTCACTTTTCTGGTGGATATGAGCTCGCTGTAGGGCCAGTGTGTGTCGGTCTCGTGCGTCACGGGGTGCAGCAGGTGCAGGCCGCGCCGGTTCAGAGCCAGCACGTGCTCGCGCCACTCGCCCGGCCCGACGCGCCTCACCGCGAAGAATGACGAGCCGAATAGCGGCCAGCGAGACAGGATCTGGAAGTTTGTGTGTATTTAGTAGTCATGTAATACAAATAGTTACGTAATGGAAATTTGTTCAGTTCAGATCAAATGTATAAATTGTCTTCAGTGAGTATTTTCTTGTAAATAAAATATCAAACATATGAATGGAAAAATTAAATAAAGTCATCCACACGATTGAACTACATACTTAGATGGATAAATTAAATAACGTTTATTTCGGCCGGCATAGGCCTATATTATAAATATCTTACATACTAACATACATATTATTATTATATATCTAAAAACTACACTTTATCACACGTGTTGTCGGCGACGTGATGCGCGCTTCGTTCCGGAGTCTCCCTCCCCGCAACCTTCGGTAGACCACATCCGTCGGCCAGAACTTCTCCACCTCGAAGTTTGACGAAAGATGCGTCGGCACTTTCACCACAATGGAACTGAAGTTAACCTTTTGGCGAGACTCCAGACGCTCGACCCTCAAGGCGACGGACGTCTTCATGCGGATGTAGTCGTCGTCGACCTCCGTGGACCAGTGCAGGCGGGATACGTACAAGAGCGTCCCGGGTACCTCACACCGCAGGCGCAGTTCGGGTACCGTGCCGCGGTGGTTGCGGGCGGCGAGCTTCTTCTTTCTAGATTAGATATTTATTTAGATTCCAGATAGATTCCGATGCATCCATCTACCTCGCATCTCGTCCAGCTCTGCCTTCATACTGTTGAAGTTCTTCAGCAGGCTTGAGACGTCGACGTGGTCCATCGTTACCACTGGTCACGGTTAACTGACCCTTACTGATTAGGATAACGTATATAAGTCGCTTACCTGTAAAACCCTAGCCTTGGCCGCGGGCGGTGACAGCGCTCTCGCGGTCGGCCACTCAGCGGCCACCCACGACGCCCACTTGGCGGCGCGGGGCTCGCGTAAGGCCAGCAGCGGCTTCGGCAGCAGGAACTTCAGGTCGCGGGGCTGCGGGGCTTCCGCGAGTCCTGCGGCGCGGTGTAGTAACGCCGCCGCGGCTGCTGCCTCCCGCGCCGCACCCGCGCTGGGCGCTCCGCCCCCGGGGAGCACCAGGAGTAACCCTTCGAGATAATCCGGAGCGACCTGCAAACATTTTTGGCTTAGTAAAATAAAAAATATATAATTTTTATAGACCGATACACAAATAAATACAAACAATAAATATTAACTAGTTAAAATAATTCATCATTTTTAGCTATATATTATCTTGTTTAAAATGATGAATTATATATTATAACTATAATATAGGTACCAAATACCTAACACAGTACACAAATACAACAATATTGTCATTGTACCTACACACTTTAAGTTGAATGTCGCTTCCAGGTACGCACGATGTCTCCCCGATAAGCGCAACGAGTTTGAACCAATTTGCAATTACTTTTCAATTTACCCTCAAAATAAAATGTACATCTATTGCCATTTGCCAAGCAAAAATAGTTAGTATCGAAGAGTGATATTTATTTTGAGTTATTGTGTATTTAATTGTTTTAGAAATACTAAAAAACTACTGTTTTGAGTCGCCGCGCCGATATCAAATAAGTTTAAATAATGTATTCTCCCTCAACGTAAGTGAATGATTGTATTCTTTTTTGAGGAATAAATAAATGTTCTTAAACCGTTCAAAACAGGTTCATATATGAATCGGAATATTCATAGGGACAATTAATATGAGTCGTAGTGGCAGATTTAGTGTAGTTTGCACTATAATACGAAGTATGTTATAAAAATTACAAAAATATGTAAATGTTGATTTATCTCTATTATAATACTAAGGCGGGTCAATAAGTCAGTGACTTTTTGAATTTCTAACCTCCTTACTGAAAAAGCAACACTACTCCTGTCAACAGGCATCTGTCAGTTGACTCCTATCAAAATTTTAACTTGCTGCGTCAGTTAGTTTGTGTTTTACAGCTATCTTTATCAAACTATCCAGTAACTTAAGGAAACAATGGAAAAAAGTGAATTTCGTGTGCTTATTAAGCATTATTTTTTGCGAAAAAAAACCATTACCGAGACCAAGGCTAAGCTTGATAAATACTATGGGGACTCTGCACCATCGATTTCAATGGTAAAAAGTGGTTTACTGAATTTCGTTGTGGCCGTACAAGCACTGAAGATGCCGAACGTCCTGGACGCCCAGTTGAGGTCTCTACACCCGAAACAATCGAAAAAATTCACGATATGGTGTTGGCCGACCGAAGATTGAAAGTGCAAGAGATTGTGGAAGCCATAGGCATCTCGCATGGCTCAGTGGTTTCAATTTTGAATGATCACTTGGGCATGAGAAAGCTTTCCGCAAGATGGGTGCCGCGTTTGCTCACAGTCGACCACAAACGCAATCGTGTAACAACTTCACAGGAAGGTTTGGCGTTGTTTAATCACAATATGGAGGAGTTTTTTAACCGTGGACGAAACATGGATCCATCACAACACACCAGAGACCAAACAACAGTCAAAACAGTGTGTTTCTAAGGGTGAATCGGCGCCAAAGAAGGCCAAGGTGGGTTTGTCAGCCAATAAAGTTATGGCGACTGTTTTTTGGGATGCACGTGGGATAATCCACATTGACTATCTTCAAAAGGGAAGAACAATTAATGGGAAATATTATGCCAACTTATTGGACCGCTTCAATGAGGATTTGAAAAAAAACCGACCTTATTTGGCCAAGAAAAAAGTTCTTTTTCACCAAGACAATGCAAGGGTGCACACATGTGCAGTTGCCATGGCAAAAATTCATGAATTGGGCTATGAATTGCTCCCACATCCACCCTTTTCTCAAGATTTGGCTCCGAGTGACTACTTCTTGTTCCCAAACCTGAAAAAATGGCTCGGTGGAAAAAGATTTGACTCCAATGATGAAGTCATCTCGCAAACAAAGGCCTATTTTGAGGACCTCGACAAATCATATTTTTTGGATGGGATAAAAAAATTGGAGAAGCGTTGGACAAAGTGTATAGAGCTCAAGGGGGACTACGTTGAAAAATAAAATGATTTATTTATCAAAAAATCTGTGTTTTATTCCAAAAGTCACGGACTTATTGACCCGCCCTCGTAATAATGATTTAACTGAGCTGCTGCTGTAGCTGAGTTAATAATAATGATTATTATTATTAACAATTGACATTAAATTTAATACATCGACATTGATTTAATGTTAATTTCATAATAATGACATATTATATAATCTTTAAAAAAATATTAAAAAAGTAGTGGACAGTATAGACACTATAGAGTTTAACAGCCTCCGTGGACCAGTGGTGGTGGCTCTCGATTCAGAAGTCGTGGGTTCGTTTCCCGCGTAAAAATGTTGTTTCCATGTTTGGTTAGGACAATGCAAACTGATCTCCTGATTGTCTGACCAGAAACATGATCCATGCGTCGGATGGGCATGTAAAAAGTCGGACCTGCGCCTGATCTGTCGCCAGTCGTGTCGGTTATCCGTCCCACTGGGTTTCGAGAGTAAAGGAAGACAAAGTGCTCTTGTGTACTGCTCACATACTTGGGCATTTCAATGAAACCGGTCACCGTCACCAAAACCGGTGTGGGCAGCTATTGTAGTAGTGGATTTTGTTGAAAACTGTTACGAGACAGTATCTATGTGGTTTCTGATTACTCACCTGGTTGAACAGCACCTCCGTGTAGAGCGGCGGCGCGTCAGCCCGCAGCGGGTGGTGCCACACAGAGCGGCAGAAGATGAGGTAGAAGGGGTGGTGCGCGCGCTGCAGCTCCGTCGTCACGTCCAGCACGTACTCGTCTCCCGCCAGCGGCATCGTCAGCGCGTCGCCCGCCACGATGCAGTACAGCGAGAACTCCGCGCGCTCCGCTGCGGACGTCACGCCGATCTGAGGGCAGTGAATTATTATGAACAAGCCTTTTCTTAGCTCCGCCCGCGTAAATATAGTATCCCACAGGAATACTGTACTTTTTCGGGATAAAAAGTATCCTATGCTTTAATCCAGAGTCTAAACTACTACAATACCAAATTTCATAGAAGTCCGTTCAGTAGTTTTTGCGTGAAAGATTAATATCCATCCATCCTCACAAACTTTCACATTTATAATAAAGTAAGAAGAATATTTCATTAATTAGCAATCTGTCAAAGGGCGATAGCCGATACGCTAGCTCGACAATGTTCTTAGATTTTGATTATGACTTATGAGTCCAAGTGAAAATTTTTAATTTATAAATTTTATTTTCACTCTCATTTTTTAAACGAGTACCTAAGAAGTAAAAAGTTATTTATGAATCAATAAATAAAATAATTATTGGATCAATCCGATCGAGCTGAAACCTCTGACATCTAAAAAATGTAGCGCCGCGTAGCGTCGCATATCGTCGCGGTGTGAACTGACCCTTATCTTACAGAAAACCTGCATAAATAATCGCTTGTGTTCGGTCATTCAGACGACCTCCTGCCTCACTCACCAGCGCGCACAGCTCGTCCACGATGTCCTGCACGACGGTGGCGCAGCGCGTGTTGACGACGCGCTCGGCGCCGCCCGGCAGCCGGTACAGCTGGCGCCGCGCCGACCGCCCCGCCGATACCGCCGTCACCTGTGAATGTCCTCGGTTGTTATGTGCTCCTGGTAGTTGACACTACATAATATCACCAGCACCAACGACTGCTGACGTTGATATTGCCGTCACCTGTCATCTCGTTAGTTATGTTCTCCTGGTACATAACTATACATTTCAATATCAGCAAATTAAGCTACCAATAACGGCGATACTGCTGTCTGGTAGTTAATTAAAGCTAACTTTCTTTTACAAATTCTACGGCCATAAACTTTTAATTTTTAGTTAAAACAATAAAATTACGAAATGATTTTTATAGACCTTAAAATAAGCTATCAATGCTATTATTATAACATGTATTCTTTTACACTATAAACATAGATTATATCAGAAAAGTCTTCACAGATTTCTAGATAAACAATATCCCTAGACATTGTGTGTTTGTAAGAGTTACAATTTGCCTTATCCATTTATATTATTAACAAAATTATTCTAAAGATACGATAA
The DNA here is from genome assembly GCA_963565745.1 of Phengaris arion. NCBI lineage: Eukaryota > Metazoa > Arthropoda > Insecta > Lepidoptera > Lycaenidae > Phengaris > Phengaris arion. Next base: position 4,390,828 of record OY751443.1, read on the forward strand.
TTAATATCGTGAACATACCTCCTCAACACTCGGCACGTTCTTGCGTCCACCACAACGCAGTGTCTTGCGGAAGTTGGCGAGGCACACCGCTGCCGTGCCCTGACACGGCCGTCGCCGGTCCGCTGCCGCCGCAGACAGATATTCCACCAGGAACGGCCTGCGGAACAGTTTATTGTACAAATGGCAGAGTTACTGTTGACATGACTTACTGCAGACGTGTCGCAGATCGTAGGCAGGGCAGAGTTACTGCAGAAGTGACACATTTACCGCAGACATTACATTACATTTCAGAGATTTACTATACACATTACACAGTTACCACAGATTGAAGAAATATGACAGCTACATAATAATAATAATAATCGTTTAATTCAGGCAATAGACCCATAAAATAACACAATACAAGTTTAAAATAATATAAAATAAAATATAAATTAAAATAAAAATACATTCAAAATGTTAAAATCTAAAATTTGTCACTTTTGGATACTGCCACGATGCACCGAAAGCCAGTAGGCTGGGTAAACATAGTAAACTGTCTTCTCTTGTCTACAATCTATGCACTACTACAAGCATACGACTTGTCCACAATTCTCCTATCGCGTACACGGCAACAGTGGAATCCAATCCGGTTAAGATTGTGTCCCCTCGAAGGGACGTCAAAGTTTTCAAATTTCGTGTTTAAGTTTTTATGTCATGTGAGATTGAGAATTGTGATGCATTGTTGAATAAACAAATTTTTAATATTAGATTTGTGTGCAATAAATGTTTTAACTTTATAATATAATAATATCAAACAAAAAGTGATTATGTACTGTACTGCATATATGAAAAATAATAGAATAAATAAAAATATCTGGTATTTTACCTATTCTAATAATAATAATAGGCAAGTTAATATTTCATTTTCCAGGAGATGTCTTGCTTTATTAAACGAGCGTCCATGACCTAGTGAATATAATCCATGAGTCACACGCGTGATCGTGCAGGTTCGATGCCGGGTTGTGGTGTGTACCAATTATATTTTTTCTAAGAATATTGTGTAAAAATGAGGTATTTAAAATATGTAGTTGAGGACGTTATATATGTCTGGACAAACTCGACAAGAGTTTATAGGTAAAGACTTTCTCAATAACCGTATTCTGCCGCTAGACTTAGTTTAATTTATCCTATCTTTTGTGGCAACCCTGAGAAAATTTGGATCACCTATGTAAGGTGTTCCTCTGTACGTAAGTATATATTTTTACTCTGTGCAGTTACGACTTACGGCAGATATGACTATTGTACTATTGACAGTCAAAAGACATTGGACGCATTGACCAGCTTTTTAAAAAAGTCGCGTCCACAAAGCAAAATACTATTACATATTCTAATAAGTAATAGTTCTTATAAAATATATAATGAGAATGAAAATTGTACAATCTATTGTACAATTTTATTTTAATTCAGATCCATGGAGAACTGGAGATATAATCAATAAATAGTTAATCCTATTTCAAATGAATATTTGTTGAAATGCACCTCCTGCAGATATGCGACCTATGCCGTAGTAATCCAGATGTAATTACGCTTGCATTTAACCTAATTTTATCTTTGGTCCCGTGGGTAATTGTTACATAGTAAAATTCCCCATGTCCTTTTCCGTAATCGTGTCATAGCTCATATATGTATTAGTAATATGCAAACGTACATTTACAGGACATAATATTATAAACGTTACCGCGAACATGACGAAGTTCCTGCATATACAGAGTGTATTTTTATCTGAATTAAATATTTTGCTCAATATTAGGCTCAATATAATATCACGGAAATATGATATGCAAAACTGATGCACAACTAAATCTTTTATAATTTACAGAAAAATAACATGATTAACATTTCCTAACAGCTTTCACTACGCATGGACACACTTAGACTGCCCTACGCCGCGTCGGCTTTGAAGACCACGAGACCGCTGCTCAGTATCGGCCGGGCAGTTATGAATCGCCGAGACGTACCTGAGCGTCTCCGAGCACGTGAAGTAAGCGGCCAGTATGGACATGAGTCTCCAGGCGCGCTGGCAGGAGTCGGGCGCGGCGGAGCGGTTGGACGTGGTCTGCTTCATCAGCTGGCAGTACACTTCGTCGCGCAACTCGGGCACGGAATGACAGTGCTGTGGAGTGAGATAGAAAGAGATTGAACCAAGCTGTAAGAGTGAGAGAGCGAATAAGGGGCAGTATATTATTATTTATACTAGTCAGTTTTAGGGAAATACCTACTATCCATCTAAGCATCTAAGATTAGAGAGATTTTTAAGTACTTACAGGAATCTGTATGTGTTCCGTCTGCATTTACCTACAATTAAGCCGTCACATATATGTACCTAACATTAGAGTAAATATTATGTATACTGAATTACATCTATGCATGTAAAAAACGTAGGCCCAAAGTATGGGGGTAGGAGATTTTATGGAACCAGGAACGCATGTGCGCTACACCTAGGAAGTTAGAAGTGTAACTTTTTTTTCTGGTGTTGCGAGTGTCCATGGGCGGCGGTAATCGCTTACCATCAGACGAGCGCAAAGTCCTGAATCGCTCTATCGAAGTTTCTGTAGGGGGCGTTTCTGTCTACAGGGGGCGTCACTCACGTCAGTGGGCTTCGACCTGACCGACCATACCACCGGTTCAGTCGGATATCTCTTTTTGGTGCTTCAATCACTATCCCACATTGGTGAATGGTGACCCTCGACAAGCTCACGCCGCCCTCTTCCCAAATGTGCAAATAAATAAAAGAACTTACCATCAATACCGTGTACACGCATTTAACCTCAGTCAGGTCCTGATGCACGGCCCTCTCAGGTGGCGTGAGGTCTCCGCAGTATGCGCGTACGCAGGTAAAGCACTCCAACGCTGGTGGCGCCAACGCGGCTGGCAGACGTAACAGCGGCGCGCGAAGCGGCGTGCTCTGCCACTTCACGACATCCGTCTGTGCCTTCCATGTCCATTCGTTGCGTTTCGCTTTGCTTTTGAGAGATGAATCGGCTTTTAGGATCTCTAGTCTGGAAAGAAAAAATAGACAATTTGTAATAATAGTAATAAATATGCTAGATAAATTTTATATTTACTTATAATTATTTAGCTCTTTTATTTTTATTGCTATAGCGGAATAGTTAGCCCGAAGAAGTGTTAGCTAGTATTTGAAATACAAAACAATGCTAGTCTGTTTCTATTACTATTAGCGCCATCTATTGGACGCGGGCGTGCATAAAGCGCCGGGAGCGCTCGTCAACGCGAGCCACGCTATCCTGTCATTCTAAATTTAACTTTACGCTCATGACAATAAAGTCACTAATAATTTATTGTAGTGTTTAGGCAAGCTTATGTAAACAAGTTGTATAGGGTTTTGCGCAAATATAAACCTTACACTCCACGAAATAATAAAATATTTATGTAATTTTTCTTAATATGAAAATAAAGGTCATTCGCATTATATTCATGTCAAATTGTTGACAGCAAAATAATTTGTAACTAATTCCTTTGTTATTAAATATGGTAGTTTCAGATTGGATAATTTTACAATTATGTATCCAAAGTGTTACGTATTTTGATGAAACTTCTACGATAAGTATATTGAAATAATTAAAACGACACCGTACAATGTATAACCGACCGTATATGTAAACTGTAATATAATGTACGCTATAAATTATCGTGTCTCACTGGCGAATAACGAGCCATAAGGAACAGCGCAACGCGTTAAATAATGAACTTTCTAACATCATTATGAGTTGATTATTCGCTAGTTTCGATCAATTATGCGGTCAAGTCTAGTGTACTATCGAACTAGTTGCCGCTCGACCAGGCGTAGGATAATATCGCTTAGTAGCTCGCGCCCACGAGAGTGTTTTTGTGGTTGCGACAGAAAAATCTGAACTGTAAATAGAACTTTGCGCTAATACAATAGAGCAGAAAATCGATGTGTGAAATGTCAGATTTGACTACTCTACATGATTTTCAGCTATAGTGTACTAGTGAAGAGTTCTATTTACAGTGCAGTTTTTTTGTCACGACCACAAAAAAACGCTCGTGGGAACGCAGTCTAACAGCGCCGTTGAATCGTGTGGACGCACACATCCTTACGTCTAAATACGTAGTCAAACCACGTCTGCGGTCGTTGCGGTCACTTCTTTTGTGTTTAAATATTTCAAGGCATCGTAGTGCAATGGAAAACGTTTTGAGCAGGTCTGGTCTGGTCGAGCAGGAACTTTGTCGATATTGTAACTTTTAAATTTGTATTTCCTTACAATAAAACGCTCAAGATATTAACTGAGAACATTACAAACGACACAATCCTACTACGTAAAATAAATGTAAAATTTGTTAGGACGTTTGTTGCTCTTTGAAGTAAAAACTACTGAACAAATTTTTATGAATTTTGATCAAGCAGTAGTTTAAGCTGTGGATTAACACATAGGTGTTCCTGTGGGATACTGTATTCACGCAGGCGGAGCCGCGAGCAAAAGCTAATTTAATATAAAGTATTTGTTAATCATAAGGGCGAATCCATATTGCAGTTAAAGAACCCAAGGATAGCTTTTTGTATGTCTTAATATAACGTAATTAAATAACTTAGTTTTTTGCTAAAAACCTCAATATAAAATAATTAAATCATGATCTTTATTACTTAGCTTGTCCGGTCATCTATTCTATTAGTGTCAGGTTTTGTTTACCGTCTATGTAACTTAAAATGCCTACAAGCATTTTTCCGATACATTAAATTAAAAAGATGATCTCACGGGAATACTGTACTTTTCGGGATAAAAAGTAGCCTTTGTTTTAATCCAGAGCCTAATATACAACCATACCAAATTTCATCGAAATCCGTTCTGTAATTTTTGCGTGAAAGAGTAAACATCCATCCATGATCCATCCCCACAAACTTTCACATTTATAATATTAGTAGGATGTTACCGGTGCTATTATTACGAATATATTGACACCTCATTTATTAAAATCGGACATTACCCTTCCCTTAGGCTTTGCCGTAGTCGGGTAAAAAGGAGGATAGAAATTAAAACACAGAAAGTGTGTCATGCGTATTTCACGAAATGAGGAACCCCTCTTAGAAACATATTGTCTAGTCACAGTGGACTAAATATAACCGTTCCCACAGCACAAGTCTGACAATGGAGATTATCGCTCGAATTATGTAATTATGTATAACATCATTTTTAAGCTTTGGGAAATAATTCAATGAGGAAGTTATGTAGTTGTAATTCATACCATTCTGCGGCCAGATTAACATAAGAAGTTGATTGTCGCGATGTTGGACGTTGTTATTGATAAAAATTCTAACGGCCTCTGGGCTAATATCACGCACGATTAACGAAAACGCATTCGTAACGTTATGGAATGAGAATTGTATGAAAAAAATTAATAAGGCTTCGAGGGCTTAGGCAAACATATAAACGCTATGTAACATTCTCAATCTGAACTCTGTACCTACCAGTGGCGAAGGCTGGTTCTCCTAGAGAAGCCCAAGCCTATATAATAGGTAGGGTTGGATGAGGATTTTCAATAGGTAAGTGATAAGTGAAGTCGATAGGAATGGAGCACGCCACTGTAACTACATACCTAATCGCGATTGTAATCTGTTTACCCCGTCTTAAATATTTAATTAAAGGTCTATGAGGATCTATGAGGAGCAACGTCTTCGCTCTCTTATACCTTGTATTAGCTATGTAGGATTAAAGACAGGTGAATATATATATTTTTTCGCGAGTTTCTTACGCCGGTTCTTCTCGCCGGGCTAGTTGCCGAGCCGGTGGTAGGCATTATGTAGACCGACGTTTAGAAACTGTATAAAAATACCAGTTTTGAATAAATTTTTGTCACTTTTTTTGACTTTGACTTTTTGGCCATTCGAACCGGATTCGACAAAGAACCAAGATATTTCGCACCTGACTACTTGCATACTTTAAGATGTCAGTATTTGTCTGGGTATTCGTGTGAAGATTAGATACTATTTCTTCATAATATTGTTATAAACAAAGAATGAACATAATATTTTCTATTATTTAAATATCCTTACGTGGTACATGCGTGCTACTCGTGGATGACGTCATAAGACGCGATTGGATGCTGACGGTGAGAATTTATATAACAATTGTGGTTAATAAATAAATCTTAGTTGGAGCGACTATATAATATGTTATTAGTTAATCTTAGTTACTGCATGAATTTCCTGGTCTACCGAAAATTTAAATACGAATTGAAACTTTTAAAATGTTATTTTGGTACGACAACCCACCCACTCGCCGTGTTAAATATTTATTTGTCGAAAACAAAATAAAGGTGCTTCCTATTTCACTAAACACTAACTTTTTACATCTCTGGGAATGGTATGGTATTAAAACTTTTCTCTATAACAATAGAATCTGAAATGCGTCGATGAACCTTTGTTATGTTGAGGGAAATTATTATTAAACCTAGGTACATAGCTTATGGAAAAAGTGGTTTAGAAAGCATAGTAGGTATTTATTTTATCAAATAATAGTAAATAACTAACATAAGTACCATAAATAATTATGTAGGATATTTTTAAATTAGGAAACAAACAAATAAATAAAAATTAAATGACTGTTTAGGTTTAATTTCACTGACCGGAATCATGAAAACAAAAAAAAAAACAAATGTCATACGGCATGTCGTGTGCGCAATAAAATTGAAAAAGAAAACAGAAATCTTACAGAAACTTGTTCGAGTCTTCTGTGTCGTCACCGACGTCATCACCAACATCATCACCGGCTAAACTATCACCCGATATGCTCATAGCTCGCTCACTGTTGATGCGTTACTGACCGTGCAAGCGAAAGTAATGCGAGTTATTCAGCATTATTAATCGAAATTTACCCAACTTTACATATTATGACTTGCTAATAGTGCTGCCACTGTTTAGTGATAAAAACGAAACATTCATATCGATTAAACATGACATAATGGTCAATAAAACAATTTCACTGACCGTAACCCGCATCACATAATATATATTTTCATATTACGTATTGTAATATGAAATATACCCAGGCATAATAAGATAATATATTATATATCAGCGACCAGAGAGTCCACAGACCGCTAACCTTTGGGGCTCGGCGATATTTAAATGCATTGGGGATGAGGCTTTAGTTCATCATTTATCTTTCATCTCATATCGGTAATCGGACTGATAATGAGAAAGACAGGTATAATATGTTTCATATTCGGATAATGGGAAAAGCTCTAAAAGCTCTAAATAAAATTGTGACTTTTATCTTTACTTCAATGTAAAGATACATTTTGAATGTAATTAAGAACCATGAATAAATAAGTACAAAACAGATTAAAAACTTCTACTTAGTTATTTTTCGCACTAATAACTTTGCTTCGATTGTATATAAAAGATATGCAAATACGTCATGACGCAAGTGATATGACATAATATTCAAATGACGAATTTTCTCAAATTTCTAAAACGAACAAGCTAATTATCGCTTTGCTAGTCTTGCAATTAAATTATTTCCGAATTAGGCCAGACGCGTGCAAATATATAATTAATGATAGCTAATTGATGTTCTTAGAAATTAGTATTCACAAATTGACTGGCGACTACCAAGACATGACAAAAACTGTAGATAAAATAACGCGAATGATGCAAGTTTGAGCTGCAAAAATTAATTAAGCCACGGAGTTTCGCCGGGAATGTCAATCAGCGACGTTGTTGTATTTGTATTTCTTTCAAAAATTTGTGTTATTTCGGTTTTTAATGTGTAATATTGGTAGAATATTAACCATTAGATATTCCTTGAAGTGCACAACTACATAAACCGACTTCCAAAGTAAAAATGCACAAAAAAGTATGAAATAAAACTTATTTTATAAATAATTCCCCTTTTAAATTTGGCAAAAATTTTAACTATTTCTCTACTCAATCTTCATTATTTTAAGGTCGACCCGTATCAGTCTACCCGCCATCGTACACAGGAATTGTATATGTGTCCATCCACTTTATAGACACACAGGAAGTTTTGACCACATTGGAGGACAACATTCGCCGCGTTATTGCCGATATACGGCCACAAATGTTGGAAAAAGTCATTGAAAATTGGACCTCCAGATTAGACTGCGTCCGAGCCAGCCGTGGCGATCATATGCCAAAAGTCATGTTTAAATTATAATGCCAGAAGGGTATCTTTCGAATAAAGTAAATTTCATGACAATTTAAATAAATAAATTAAAAAAACATCTTTGTTTTATTCCATTTCAAAGTTCTCCACCTCTAAAATACACCCTTTATAATTAAATATGCGCCAAGCTTCCATTAGGTTTTGTATATAAGATGATGATGATGATTACTATAAGTTACATAATGGCATATGATTGCAGTTCTTTAAACAATGTCGAAATTTCCAAACGCCTTCCGTTTCTCCGTTACCTTAAAGACTATGGAGTCCTCTTCAGTGCTTTTGGATTTAGGGTATACCTTGGTGTAGAATCCTACTTTTTGGTAGCATATGCTTAGGTTACTTCAGAAAAAGTCAAAATCACTATATGTGTCCATATAAATTTCGAGTAGTTCCCTCGATTTCTCATGGAAAACGGGACCAACTTCGGAATATACCTTTTACGGTTAGTTAAAAAAGTGTGCTATTTTGTGTTCTCTCCAAAACTTCCTAGGAACTTTCATTAAAGCTTCCACTACTTTACTGAATCGACTGACTTGACTCATCTGACTGACTGCACTGACTTAATTGGACTTTGACTAGACTTTGGCGATTTAGAAATACGGTGTTGAAAATTTGAACTAAAATTCTATTTCCCGCCTTTTTAACTTGACACTGGCAAATGGTTATAAGCCGACGCCATTTAATTAAATAAATAAAATTTAAACCATAGACAAAACCGTCACATTTGACACTTATACACTTTATCACTAAAAAACTTTGATACTTGGAGTTTTGCTGGGGAGTTCAATGGGTGACGTTGTGGAATTTGTAATATTTCATAAATTTGTGTTATCTCGGTTCTTAATATGTAATATTGGTAGAATATTAACCATTAAATATTCGTTAACGTGCACAAGTGTGGGCAAGTGGTACAACTTCTAAAAACGTGCTATTTTGTGTTTCCCGCCAAAACTCCCTAGGAACTTTCAGTAAAGCGTCTACCACTTTACTAAATCGACTAACATGACTCATTGACTGTACTGACTATTTTATTTGGACTTTGACTAGACTTTAGACTTGACGATATAGGAATACAGTGTTGAAAATTGAAACGAAAGTTCTATTTCCCGCCTTTTTTACTTGACACTGGCAAATGGTTTTAAGATAAGCCGACGCCATATATTAAAAAAAAAAAAAACTTTGATACTTGCAATAAAAAAATCAGGATTAAAAATATAGGTACTACAGTTAAGTATTAAGAATATTTAGCAATTATTATGTATTATTTGTCAATGATAATCTAGAAGATCTCTATTTAACGATAGTTTCACCGAACAAAAGTGATATTTGCTACATTAAACTACAAAAAAATAAATTACAGGATCTATATAAAAATAATTAAAGCAATGATTAAGACAAAACCTATTTGACTAATATTATACTGAATAATATTGATACTTGCTAAAATATTAAATTGTACACGGATCATAGATCTGCAAATATAATAATAAACCCATTGAAAAAACTCGCACAATTTGACACTAAAGTTTCACTAAATAAATTTGATACTTGCAATTACAAATGCAGGAGAGTCGGAGCAGTAAGGATCAAATTGACACATTCACGTTTGTATAGCTTCACTAAACAACTTTGATATTTGCTTATTTTACAATTTATAGCAGGATTAAAAATGGAAATAAATAAAAATGGTTCTGAGGACGAATTTGACAAAGCTTCACTGAACAACTTTGATACTTGCATTCTGTGGGTGAGGCGCGCGGCGGCGGCACACGGCATGACCGTCCGCTGTCGTTTGAACTCTGAGCGTTCCGCGCGACCGACGCGACGCAACTAGGGTTGTGAACTTTCCGACAGATTGTATGGCGCATTGTTGCCTAGTGTGAATTGCAATGGAGATCTGATGCTCTATTTTTGGGAAAATCAGCCTAATTACCTAGAATACGTCAGGTGGAGAGGGTATGCAGAGCTACCCCGACTATCAAGTCTTTTGACGATCTGTGTGGCTCAGTGGTTAGCGGGTTGGCGCTCGAGCCGGATCGGCCGGTCGCGGGTTTGAATCCCGCCAAGGGAACAAAAGTTTTCTGTGTTCCTGAGTCATGGGTGTATATTAAATATGTGTATAATATAGTAAAAATCTTAAATATAGTATAATATAGTATATTTAAGTATGTAATATACTATAATATAGTATAAAGTTATTAAATATACTACCCGTTGTCTGGTACCTGTAACAAAAGTTCTTCGGATAATAGCACGGGACAAGATTGACTTGGTGTGAAGCGACCATTATTAAAAACAGTATTTGCGACAGAATTCTGGTAGTACTGCCTGTGCCTACCTATTTCTAGTGACTTTGTTTCGAACAAAAACCTGCCGACGGAATCCACTGGGAACGATAGATGCAATAAAAATTGGCTTATTCTTATTCGGGCAAAAAACAGCCAATGCTATATACATATAGTAACAATATCTCTACTTTTTCTATAAATTCAGGATGATAAAAGTTATAAATATTACGAGGCCTTAAAATACCTAGTCATAAGCAAGCCGCAGCAGCCCTGCGATTATTACAAAAATGGTAATAGTTCCATCAGTTCACAGCCACAACCGCATTCAATGCAAATCGGTAAAAAATCACTATTTACCTCCGCACTGTTCATAGTAATTATACATAACCCTACATTGTGAATATGTGCTAATTGTTCAGGAAACACATCAGTATTTATTTAACGATTGATGGTAGTAATCCTACTACTATTATAAACGTAAAAGTTTGTCAGAATGAAAGGTTTGATGGATGGATGTTTGTAAATCTTTAACTGTAACGCAAAAGCTACTGAACGGATTTCGACGAAATTTGGTATGGTTGTAGTTTAAGCTCTGGATTAGCACATAGGCTCATGGCTACTGCTTATCCTGTAAAAGTACAGTGTTCCCGTGGGATAATATATTAGCGCGCGGAGCTGCGGGACTAAGCTAGTTTTTATTAGCATAGCAGCAGCTTTATAACATAATAATAATTATAATTATGTTATTGACTTCTAGGTTAGGCTCTGTCCTAAGGTGTCTGTTAGGTGCTGATCATATCAGCTCTTTAAATATACCCGGTGTACCACTTTTCAAGCTTACTGTTACTGTAATAAGGTCGAAATATTGTACACCGGCTCTGTCGGCGACCGTACCTAGTTACCTATTAACGAAAACATCCGCCAGAGTAGACTTAGACTCTACATCTACTTAAGTACTAAGTAAAACTAGAATTATAACTATGAATTTCTTAAATGGCTCCAAATATAATTTAAAATTATATACTTCAATTCAATTACATACTATTATTAAATGAATAATTGCTTTGCTGATGATTCGAATTATTTGGTATAGTTTCACCTCCGTCACTACAAACGTCAAAACGCCATCTATCGGCGAATAGTTTAAAAAACAAGAAAGGTAACATGACCACAGACTGAATTAAGCTGTAATTCGTTTTCGGTTAAAACATAATTATTTTTTAAAATGCGCAACAAATCAATAAATGTGAATATAATTGTAATAAATGTAATTGTAGATGTATCAAACTATAATTTTCCCGAAACTAATGCGATTACACCGGGCTTAATGTTAAAGCAAAGCGGGACGATGGAGCTCATTTAAAATCTGCAAATAATATTATTTAACGGAACTTTTAAAGATTTTTGCACCATTGGCTGTTTCTCCACTAACCGGCACTACTGGCTTTGACTGCCGGTGACATATTGTATTATATTATGGGAGTCATTGCCGCGCCGTGGAAGTGCTGGGCTTTTCTGGTCCCCGTAACACAATCTTCGGATACGTATACCACGGGGCCAGATTGACGTGGTGTGAAGCGTCCATAGATATTATAGATATTATTACTATCTACTTACTCAGGGCTCTGTCGGAAGTGGTCCACCGCGAACTGCAGCAGCGGGTGTCTGCCATCATGCTGTAGAGTCTGGTCTCTCCCGTCTCTCTCCCTCGGCACGGGAGACGAGGTCTGCGCTCGTCTATCTCTAATCTCGATTCTATCTGCCTCATCTCGAGACTCCCTCATCTCTCTAATCTCTCTCGACTCCCGTGACTCTCTCGAGTCTCTTGTGTCCCGTGTGTCGCGTGAATCTCTCGTGTCCCGTGTGTCACGCGTGTCTCTGGTGTCTCGTGTGTCACGTGTGTCCCGTGTGTCACGCGAGTCCCGCGTGTCCCGAGTATCTCGTGTGTCACGCGAGTCCCGCGTGTCTCGGGTATCTCGAGACTCCCTATTCTCTCTCGTCTCGACGTCCGTTAAACGTTCCTTGCTGTTCGACACGCCGTTCATCGTCGGTTTCGGTTGGATCTGTAACAAAAACAGTACATATATAATTGGTATTTAGTTTCAATATCGATTGATTCATGTATTTAGATACGATTCACGATGATTTATTATCCCATAACAGTTTTGACTCCTGACTGTAGAAGTGACGCTGAACACCACACACCAACATTATTCATTTTCCTTCAAATTTACTTGTTATAAAATACTTACTACAAAACTACAGTTTTTAATCTCGCCGAAAAAAACAACTTATATTTACCATCTCAAAAATGAAATAAAGATGGGCTAAAATAGGTTAAGATTGTAACACAATAAGAGAAATGTAAAGCACTTCGAAAGTAAAAATGTACCAATTAACGTGCATGGTATTCGAATCGTGCGGCGCAGGAAAGCGTGAACTGCCGGTACGATGATGATCATTAATTGCTGGCGTAATAAAAATTATTATGTGAAATGGTATTTTAAAATACCTATATTATTTTAAAATAAATGTATACTGTGTTAGCAACGATTCCAAAATGCTAACGATTGTGTGAAATGCTATTTTAAAATAAATACGTAACTACATCACGTTGAAGATGTCCAGAGAAAATTACTTTAATATTTAGTTGTAAAAACGGGTTTTACCGTTGAATTACTGGTGGTGTATCCAAGTTATATTTTTAGACTTAAAAACGTATTTCCTAATTTCTTACTGCCTACTTCCGTTTCCTCCTCATAATTGGTAAGCCACAGTATTGTGGCAAAAAATAACGAAATATTTTGTATTAATTTGGACGAAAGATATAACATCTAAGACCTCATAGGACAATGAGATAAAATTATATTCAAACGCCATTTAATAATGTACCTTTCTTTTCAGTGTCTTCCTACTCAACGTTCTGATCACACCGTAAATATTTTCCATTTTGCGCTATTTCACACTGACTCAAATGAAGGCACAAGATTAATTATATCGTTATCATTGTGAAATTAATAAAATATAATTGTCGATGGTGCAGCGAAACGCTGCATTCGCGATACTGCGGCGTTATGCGCTCTCGGACGAAGCAAGTCGGACATTTTTTCATAAATATTAATTAATGTTCGACACACTCCGATAAATTCGATTTTAATTCCACGACAAAATACCGCTATATGATTAATGAGTATTGACTTTTATTGTCTGTAATACGATACGTGTGCAGTCATTCGCGAATGTGATAAGGGAACGTTTTTAAAACTTTCTTCGGTTTGAGAAATATATAATATTTTCCTGCAAGGGTAGTTGGGGCAAGGAACATTTTTTTTTCTAAGTCAAGAGTAACATACTTTTTGTATGGAACTGGAAATCGCTTTACTCTTGAACATCAACAGACTATCTTGCCCCATCATAGAATCATTGAGTTTTCCAGGATTGGTTACAATTACAAATATTTTATTATTATACAGCTGAGTCTCAATTTTTGTCAATATTATTAACAATGTTGCCAATATTGTTAACAAAAGATCATGCCATCGGACAATATTCCAATATAGAACATTTATTCAGAAGAAATACCTACTAACTGTAGCTTATGTGTTAAAGTTAACGTCTGTTAAAGTTAATCGTTGATTAAATAAAGAAATTTAAAGAGAAGGCATGGTATTGAGACAAACGATCAACACTACCAGGCGTTTGTGAAATTGGGACTGATCCTATTAACAATGCCTTAATTTCAAATAATATATACGTAATACTTGGCCAGTTTTATTCAAGTTTATCGTTTAGAGATTTTCTGCCTATCTCCTTTTTAAAAATGATATACAAACAAATTAATATTAGCCGTCTAAATACAAGGCACTCCTTTCCTGATACGAAATGGGTCATCGGGCTAAGTTTCTTGTTACTACTTATTAGGAAGTCATTAAAAAATCTAATGAAATATTAAATAGAGAAAACGCAATGGAACAAATTATTGCGATATTTAAAATAATTAGAATCAAAAAGGCAACATTATATTTTGCAATACATAACTATGTATTAGAATTAATATAATTAATAGAAATATAAACCTCACTAATATAAAATAAAGTTTTTAAGTATGGATGTATGGATGGATGTGTGGATGTTTGTTACTTTTTAACGCAATAACTAGATACAGTACTTAAAGGATATTGAAATTTGGTACGGTAGTAGGTTAGGCTCTAGATTGACATATACTACTTTTTATCACAGCAAAATGTACGGTTCCCGCGAGATGTTCTTTTGTACGTACTAAGTCGCGGGCAACATTCAGTCGCATTAAATTTTGCAATAACTAGTCATGACAATAAAGTAGCGACATCTAGCGGCGAATGGCAAGACTACAGCGATGTGTTACAATTGTTAAATGTTTTTAAAACGGTAGCTTTAAAAAACATTATTTTAAGTAACCTAAATGAAAGATTTCTTTTAGATTTAGTATCTAAGACTAGTTATAGACTTACGTAGCAAAAGGAAAGTTAAAAAGGTTAACAACTGTTACCGTGATGTAATTTATTATTATTTCAGAAAACTTTATATAGGTATATACCTATATATACCTATATATATACCTATATATACCTTTATATACCTATTATAGTCCTGCGAAACTGTTATCAAGTTTGTTTGTAGGATCAGTGTTGGATTAAAAAAAACTTAATATGATACAAAAGAAAATATAATTAATATAATTTGCACGCGGATAACTAGCGTAAATTGTAAACAATTAAACAGACAATGTTCCACTTTCACACTTACTGTAACTGACATAAACAGACACACTTAATAATAATAATAAAAAAAAATAAAAATAACTTAAACTAAAAAGAAATACATACAGAAAAGAATTAAATGAAAGTCCAAATTGGCGGCCTTACAGCTGAAACAGTTTTTCAGGAAACCATTTTACAAATAGACCGAAGGAAAAATAACTGACAATAAAATTATTAACAATGGAAAAAAAGTAGCGGTAGATATACCGTATAGTACCTAGTAATAAAAAAAATCGGTTGTCTGTAAAGTCGGTTTACTGACGTTAGTTGAACGTGACAACGTCATGTTTTTAGTGCGCGCGGAACTAATTGGCCGCGCCTTAGGTAGGCGTGTTGCCGCCGCGAAGTCCGGCGCCGAACTGAGTAATAACATCAAGCGCCCCCGCCTCTCCGTCCCACCGCTTACATACCTAAGGTGCGGCTAGCTGAGGTAACGGCAATGCGTCATATTTAGCGAGGTAACGCTGGTAACAGGTAACGCATGAGTCATGTTTTTTCGTGCGTGCAGCCGGCTCCATCGAATTATAAGACGTTATCACGTCAAAAAACCCAAAAGATTTCTACATTATACATGAAATAGTAAAAAACAAAATGATAGTAGCATACATAATATTATATACAGGATACAGAATGTTTTTTCAGTCGGTGTCCAATCGGTGTCAGGAGTAAATTCTCTCGAATATAAGCAACTTTTACTATGGGATCAACTTTCCTACTTGAAAAAAAAAGTCAGCTGTTTCAGAGACGAATGGCGGAAATAGTGAAAGAAGAGTCATAGAAATTAGTTTTGTGTGAAGGCAAGGCAAGAGTTAGTTTGTTAGCTCAGCGTAGAGAAGGGATTTTGTGACCAAGGAAATAAAAATTTTCTTTGGGGTACACAGGAGTTTTGGTATTAAACAGAATATTATATAGAAGATGAAGAATGTGCTTATTCCGACGCATCTTGACAGGAAGCCACTTTACCTCAGACCGGTATACAGACACATGGTCGAATTTTTGTAGGCCAAATGTAAAATCTGATCCCATCGATCAGTCCCATAGATCTGATAGATCTGTCTACAGAATTAATGCATTAAATTTATATTTATTCCAGGGAAGAAAGAAGTTGTTCGTTAAGATCGCAGTAGCAGACATCGGCGTAGTCTAGAAACGGGAAAATGAGAGTTTGGACTAAAGAGATTTTGGTCGTTATTGGTAAGAAACTACTCCGACGTCTAAGGGAAGCAGTGCTTTTTACGGAGTTCTTGGACTTGGGTGTTCCATGAAAGAGAGCGGTAAAAGTACTAGTACTTTTCACTAGGACAAATGAAATCATTAGGACAAATCGACCTCCGCAATACCAGACCAGTTACAAGTGCGTTCCTTTATTTGAAATAACGCTTGCGTTCTGATTCGCTTAAGGGGCCCATACATGGTCCGAACTGAAGGCAGTTCAGTTCGGCCTGAACGGATGCAAAATCGTGTCGTGTGTGTGCTCGAATCCGTTCAGGCCGAACTGACGTCAGTTGGGTCGGATGCGATTTTTACCGTGTATGGGCTCGAATCCGTTCAGGCGTCAGTTCTAACTGAAACGATCGGCCTCTCGTCTGTGGCTGCCTTTCGTAAGGATACCGAAAGCCCATGTTGGAGCTGGCGGTCTGTAAAAACCAGGGCCTTTAGTCAAGATACATTCGATAATTACGATGGCGAAGTTCGGAATCAAAAATGGGATTTGAGATAAGTCATCGCTAAGTGGCATGTCGCTTGCGATGCCGTCAAATGTGTGGGAAAACAAAATGTGTGGGACATTTTGTTTTCGAACTCCGCCGTCGAAATTATAGAATGCATCTTGACTAAAGGCCCAGGAACGAACTTGTAACTCAACTTTACACGCATTTGACCCAACTAACAATATATCAAAGTATTAGTTGGGTCAAGATCCCCATTGCCCAGTGCACACTGGTCAATACTATACTATGAGTATACTCCTCTTGACACAGAAAAAAAATGATGATCGTCTTGCCCCAACTAACCTTACGTATTATTACACACTTTCCCATCAAAGGGTTGCCTGTAATTTCCATCACCTACCACACTTTCTCGATTCGAACTCGATTCACGCATGGTTAACTGTAATTATGTCATTAGTCGTAAGGGATGGTCTGTCCATACCGCGTGACGAGTAGAAAACATAGATTGTATGTTTTCACTTGTAAAATAATATTTGAAAAAAAAAGAGTAAGAATGAAAGAAAGAGGAATATACTTTCGCTGATACTGATTTCAATGATTTTGTCTCGGGACTGTACATAAATAAATCGATTAACAAACTGTTAATCGATTTATTTATGTACACTCCCGCACGATTTATATTTCATGGTATTTTTTGAGAGTAACGAGTGGGAATTAGTATATTTTTTTAATTTGACTAAGTTCTTGAGTCATGCCTACATTAATTGTAATGGAAATTTAACGTAATGAATGACTATAAGCCAAAGTAGAGACTATTCTCATCAACCACTAACGGACCATCTCGTTTAGGTTGGCAGTGTCTCTGACACTAGTCAAATCATGCGTGTGCTTGTGCAACCCAATCGAAAAGTTATCAAAAATATTTGAATTAGCATCATGTTATGATAATGCAAATTTTACCGTCAGATAATATATCACCTTTCAAACACAGAATTCGTGTAACAATTTACATACAACATCATGGACCACGGAACTAATGAGGCGGCAACAATAACGCGTTATTTCCCGTTTCAGGTAAGCTAATAGAAAGTGCTTACGCAGGAATAAAAACGTGGGCATAGCATAGCTGTGATATAGTAACGTCTTAAAGTAGCCATGATACGAACTAAAAGCTACTGCCATATCATCATGATCAGTTCGATCACTGCTTGACAATTCGGGGGTTACCTATTTTTTTTAATTTTTGTTTATTATAGCTACTTAGTTTCTATGGTTGAAAGTTTTATCGAGGTACTATAAGAAAGTGACAATATACAATACTAGCATTTCCCGCGGCTCCGCCCGCGTAAATATAGTATCTCGGATATCCTATACTGTACTATAATACAAATATTAAATACTGTACCTTTTCGGGATAAGTATCCTTTGTTTTATTTAATACAGAGCCTAAACTACTACCATACCAAATATCGAAGTCCGTTCAGTAGTTTTTGCGTGAAAGAGTAACAAAAATTCATCCATCCATCCATCCATCCTCACAAACATTCAGATTTATAATAGTAGTAGGATACACTGTTTTGTGTTTTCTCAAAGCGAATGGCCTGAAAACAGTGTTGTGTGGATAAATCGACGTGTCATGTCGGAGGTCTCGCCGGCGAACGGAAGATGACTATTACAGCTGATATCATTGTGTACTAGGGTTGCCACAGATATTTGTTGTGTTACGTAATCGGTAATGTAAATAATAAATAATGATTTCTTGCAATTTGTGGGACCTGATTTCGTGAAATAGGAGGGAAGTGTGTAACAGGAAGTCGCGGAAGCGCGCGCTATTTGATTTGACGAATGAGCGCGCGAATTAAACTGTAGTAGATTTGGCCGTTACATTCAAATAAATATTTCTGTATGTAGCTTTTTTAAATTTTGACGTTTATTTCTGTCACTCCTTAATGGAAATAGTTTCCGTATTTTTTTTTCATATTAGAAAAGCGTACTAAACATTGTGTTTTTTTTTTAATATTTTCATAAAATATTACACATCATATGCGACTGCTGTAAGGCTCGCCCATTTTTTTTTGCATTAGTGAGTATAATATAATATGTATGCAAATGTATGAAAAATTTATAAACAAATAAACGATATTTATACTCAAATCATCTTATCGTGTTTTCTTATGTATTACTATGAATTAGAGTTTCTTTGATATTTATGTTAGCTACCAAGACGTAGCTTGTACAAAAATGGCTTCACAGATATCTCCTTAAAAATATACAGGATAACGAAAACTTGAAACTGAACAGAAAACGCGAGCGAAGTACACGGCCACTGTATTTTAATAGAATTTAATACAATATCTATGGACGCTTCACACCACGTCAATCTGCGGGGTTATTACGAACTTAAACTTTCGTTGGTCATGGTCATCATTTTGATATTACAACTTTATAAAAAACAATTTGAAAAGTTAAAATGTCATAAAAGACTACGGGCATGTCCAACTAAATAGGCCGTTTTGTCCTTCAGAGAAAGAATGAAACGCCCTTTAGACCAATCAAATCGTGTGACGTAGTGGATTTTGACATAAGCCATGAAATGAGAACTGTCAAACGAAGCAGGGACCTACTGGGCTTCGACATTTTTAACCGACTTCCATAAAAGCAGGCGGTTATCCTAAGTAGACTTCATATTACTAAGTAATTAATAAGCTGTGCTTCATAGAAAGGTACTCTGTTAGTCTGTAAGCCACTACGTTCGCAAATATTCTTGTCTCTTGATTTATTCGTTCTTTACGGTCGTAATAAATATTGTGAGTTTCTCTCTCATAGGTCCGAACATCGAAATGAATCCAATAACATCAAAACTTACTTCTTTTCTATAAAAATCTAAATTGATTAAAGTTATTTATAAATGCGAAAATGTTTAACATATTTAAGGTTATGTTATTGTTTGGCATGGTTTATAACACAGATCTATATTTATGGTTAATAATTTTGAAGTAAAATGACAATATTGCGTTTCGATATTGCACATGATGGCCTTTTTCGAAAATTATATAAATTATTTTAAATATGAAATTAAAACATGGGCGGTGTTTTACATAATTTATTAGAAATTCTCTTTTTAAGTCCTTACTAGTTTATATAATTAATTAATAGCATAACATTTAAATAGATTACATGGTGCTAATACACACAACAAAAAGCAAGGTAAGTACATAGTTGCGTAATACCCCGAGATCAATTGGCTGGGAGAATTTATACAAGCATTTGCATGAATTCCAAAGAAGTTAGGCAATAGCCCTGCTGGCCCCGTGCTAAGTATCCGAGGTACTTGTGTTACAGGTACCAGACAACGGGAAGTATATTTAATACCTTTGTACTATACATATATTTAAGATTTTTAATACATTATACACATATTTAATACACACCCATGACCCACGAACGCAGAAACTCTTTTGTTCCCTCGGCGGGATTCGAACCCGCGACCTCCTGCTTGAGCACCAACTCGCTTACCACTAAGCCACAGAAGTCGTCATAAGTTGCATTCATAAAATAAAGTTCCAGGCTCTAAGTTTGGCAGTACAAAGTTAAAAGTTAAAACGTCTGTTTTGTTGTATTTGGCAACCCTAGTGCACCTGTTTGCCGGTGGCCTTGCACAGCTGTCGGCGAGTCGGGCGGGCTTTATATTGCCACTCATCTATACACTACAGTAACTAGTATAACTGTCAAGTTACTGTTAGAGTGTAACTATTGCACTAACAATTGACAATTATGACAGCGCCTATATTGACATTCGATAACGTTACGAATACGTCAATTGTTCGTTTCATAATTTACATATTTTGTCTCTGTTACACGACACCTAGAAAGAGAGTGACAAAAATTATATTGGAAAATAAAAAAATATTAGTATCGTTTTATTTTATTACGACATGTTCTTCGGTAACACTACCACAGAGTAGACATGTATAATATATACTTACGTACAAAGAAACAGCTTTCATAGAATTATCATAATCGATCCAAATAAATAAAAAATTACGTCCCTTTCGGTGAACCACAATTTCTCCACACAATAGTGGACATCCCGGACGACTGTAGTAGTGCAATCCGATCGAAAGCTAACCATGTAGTAGCTTTAGAACTAGATTGACTTTACTATTTTACTATTATAAGAAAGTTGGTACCACTTACCAGAAATTAGCTCTCTTGTTAGTAAAATGAAATCTTGTAAATTTTATTTAATTTATATTTTTAATGAAAAAAGAGTAAAGCTGTTCTATCTACTTACGTACAATATAATATTACCGGCTGGTGCCCGCAACTTAGTTTGCATAGAACTAACATAAACGGAACCCTATTTTTTCAACGGAACCCTAAGAAAAAGTACCTTATAACTTTAGCTCTCTGCCAATGAAAGTCCCGTGAAAATCGGTCCAGCCATTTCCGAATTTTTAGAGATTAGCCGGAAAAAAACAAACAGACAGATAGTCGGATAGATGTATAAATGTAGAGTATAATGTTTAATTCAAAGTGAATAGAACAGACTAATAGAGTACAACTGTTTATACAATTAATATTATTTTTTTTAAAAAAGTGGACGTATAGTTATATTTTGTACAGTTTTATACATTATGCTACTTTCCTTGTACAACGCGTATTAAAAGTATATATTTTTTAAAACAATATTTTTTATGATTACTTGATTATTATCATCACAAACAACTCGGGCCGATACCAATGGACGATATACTAAAGGCATCTTTGCTTTCGTTCATTAAAATCTGACCAGTAGTTTAGATGTTACGATGGAACAAACGTACATTTCGCCAGCGGTGTTTTCGGGAAGGAGCATACTCCTCTTCGAAAGGCAGGCAACGTACTTGAAGAACTCCTCCGGTGTTGCTGAAATCTAAAGCTCAAGGTAACCGCTTTCAATCGGGCGTTTGCCCCCTATTTTTATATAAAATACACGTGACATACATAGACTGTCAAAATTATAGGCTATATTCCTTTAGGCTTCGCCGTAGTCAGGTAGGCCGTAGTAAAAGACACCAACGCGTTACAAAGCTCTTACTTCTAATTTTTAATCTTTTTAATTTAAATATGAATTGAAAAACATTTCATCAGGGACTCAAGCGCCTCGTCTAACTGGGACTTGGGGACCAATCAACACACTGGTTCAATCGCAACCGTCCACCGTAACCGTAACCAATTTAATCGAGTTACATTCTCACTCATGTTCGGTTCGGTGAGTTTGTATGAAATGTACCTACGAAAGTGCGCCATTTTGGGCGAATTGATGAAAGTGAGCGTCACGGTCTCGTTGTACATTAAATACACCTGCTAATGTCATTAGCGATTAGTTAACTGAAACTTAGAGAAATAGTCGAGCTTTGTAGCGCCTTGGTGTCTTTTTACCCGACTACGGCGAAGCCAAAAGGAAGCGTAACGATTTTGGCAGTCTGTGTACGAAATAATGATGTACTTTATGTATAGTAGTAATTTATATATAAATAGGGGGCAAACGAGCGAACGTATTGCCTCAAGTAAAGCGATTACCTCCGCAAATGGACACCCGCAACACCGGAGGAGTCGCAAGTGTCGCAAGTTTCAAACAGGAATACGCCCTTTTACTGAAGGTTTGAAGGTAGTAATGGTCCGGTCAACACCGCTGGCGATATGTATGTTTGTTCCACCGCAGCGCCTAAACTACTGATCCGATTTTAATGAATTAGTCGTCAATAGATTTGTAATAATGGCCCCGGACGAAATATAGACTATACTTATGTAATTGGCGTAGTCGGGTTATAGTTTTTAACTGTTGATTATCTCATACTTAGATATGGCTCGTAAGTCATACGTGTTATTTTCTTATTGCTGCATCATTTCTTTGATAAATATTAGTAATTTGAAGCCAATTCCTTTAGTCTCAACAACAATAATTAAGTATTTATTTTATAAAGCTTTAAAATACTTTGCAGATGCTAGGCTACTACGGTCGACCATGCAAATCGATTATGCATAACAAACTTGATTCTCATTATGAACGACGTAATATTTGCACGTTATTAGGGTTACATAAGTATAAATCATTTTCTTTAAGATTTATTTCCACTTTTCTCGTTTGTTGGGAGTTGGGATTCGAATTATTTATATCACTTTTTTATTTATTGTCATTATATTTCTTTATTTTTTATGGCGCCATAATAATGAAAGTGATATAATGATTAAAGTAAATTACTAAATATAGGTATTGTTTTCAATAAAAACAAATGTAGTATAATGTTAAAAGCTAAAATTAACTAAAATCTATTTAAAATATTTACAAACTATAAAAGTAGGTAAGTATTAGTATATAGGTATTATTTAATATTTATTTTATTCAACACGTCAAATGACCCTCTGAAGGTCAATTCTTCTAAATAAAACCAGCAATAATACAATTACAATCAATGCCAAAGCGGTATTCTCGTAAACGTTAAAGCAGCGTCTAACGCATCCTGATTGGTCCAAACGCCACAAAGTCAGTTTATGACAATAAGTCGCTTCACTTATAATACAATCAAAGTAAAATGTCTAATTTAAATACAAGAATTGAGGTCTGGTCCCGTGGTAATAAGTTCTCGAAGAACTTGGTTACGGGTACTAGACTACGGAAATATTTTAAATGCTTTTTATACTAATATATATTTACGATTCTTATTAAATAATACACATATTTAATACACATCCATGACCCAGGAACACGGAAAACTTTTTATTGGACGCCGGGATACGAACCCGCGACCTCAGGCTTGAGCGCCAAGGCGCTAACCATTGAGCAACAGAGGTCGTCAAATAGTCTTATTATAGCCTAGGAAAGCACTGTATAGACTTTATTTTTAAAATATTCGTTAATTTCTAAAATATTCGTTCTTGAGGCTACATTAAATTACGAGATATTCATCACAACGAACGTCACGTCACGGTAAACGCTGTGGTTATTTTCAATATTGCCATAGTCACCAGGAGCGCAGAGGCTCTATGGATAATGCAATTAACAATGGACAGACAAGTGATCAGTCATGGACCAAGTGAAGCACAAACCTTCGGAACAAAATTTGAATGTGCCTATCAGCCAAAACCAGCAGAGTTTGACACCACTCCATGGCCTCTGTTGCGTATTGACTTTCTCGGGTTTAACGCGGTCAATAGGCATATTTCCTACAAATTATTTTTCGTCTATTCGATGTTAGACATGTTGAATATTGATTAACAATCTAGGATCCATATTTGTGAATCTTTAAAAATGTCTAAGATACAAACAATTTAAATTTATACATCTATACAAATAACATATCTATTTGTATAGGTGTATCCATTTATATTACCTATTTACATTTAACAAATATTTTTTTTATAAATATTGTCTGTCCATCTGTCTATCTGTCAGTTTGTTCCGGCTAATCTCTGAAACGGCTGGCCTGATTTTCACGGAACTTTCACTGGCAGATAGCTGATGTTATAAGGTGAAACGTAGGCTAAAGTAGCCTCTAGTATGTTAAGGTTCCGTTTCAAGAAAGTTCCGTAAAACTAACGGAAACGGAGGTCCCGTTTACGTTACACACAAACAAAGTTCCGGGCACCTATATATATATAATAATAGTTTACAATAAGAAAGATAATATTATAAAACGTAAAAAATGCATTTTGCGAGAATGAAATGGGCAATATTTTTTGCTTATAGTTTTTAATCGCGTTAACCTGAATAACTATTTACGGTCCGTTTCAATAACCTATCTATCTATAACTATTTGTTAAAAACGTCGCCATTCAAAAATTTGACGGTTTTTTGGGATACAAGTTTGACGTTTCTAACAAATAGTTATTGGTAGATAGGTTATTGAAACGGGCCATAAGTTTAGATCTATCTATCTTTATTCAAATATTTTAAAATTTCATTTTTTAAAATGTGATATTCGACACAAGGCGACATCCCCATTATTGTGTAAGGTAAGTCGTAGCTGTTTTGAAAAATATTAAAGTACAAATGTTATATCCATGGGTGCCGAAATCGCTTATCCAGGCGACACTCTGCTCTATTGCCACCATAAAATTTTCGATACAATGACACATATCAATACCCACTTCACTTGCCGCCAGTCGTAACATACGCTCGCGTGCGCTCAAGCGCGCTTCCTCCCCCGCGCAGGCGCCTGTCGACAGTCTGAGCAATGTGGCTTACGTCAACAACTTTAGTCAAGATGCATTCGATAATTTCGACGGCGAAGTTCGAAATCAAAAATGTATTATGTATGGATTTGACATAAGTCATCGCTAAATGACATGTCGCTTGCGCTTGCACATGGGATGCCTTATGTAAAATCCCATACATTTTGTTTTAGAATTTCGCCGTCGAAATTATCGAATGTATCTAGACTTAAGGCCATCGTCTACTATAAACGAGCGGATATCGTTACTTACAATGACGATTTTCGAAATTTAAAATATGTAATATGGTATTGATTGGATATGGGACATAACGTTCGCTAAGTGACATAGCGCGTGATTAATGCCATATATTTTTGATTTCGAACATCAACGTATTTCGCGATGACATCTTGGCTAAAGGGCCTACTTATACGTAGGAGTTAGCGTGTTAAATTATCACCCGAGTAGTCACAGGTGTGTTTTTCCCAACCTCCTTTCGGCCGCTTTAGCACAAAAATATATTACTGACGTAATGAATCGTTATTTCATCGATGTACACGAATGACAGCTCGTGGCTGTGTGTGCGTGGCTGGGCGAAGCGGAGGCGGGCGGGGCGGGGAATTTTTTCCAGCCAGGACTTTCGTTCACGGGCCGGCCACATATCGTTTTGTGCTTTGACATAATTGACAATATAATTTCATAATATCTATGATATATTTGTCTGAATTTCGGTGTCAACCTTAGGCTTACGTCAACATGGCTGACTGACATACGCCGGTGCTCGAGCTGACATTTGTAGAGGGTGTTGCCCCTGTGGCTTTAGTTACTCGGAGAAACATTGTTTTGCAAGAGATAATATACGCCGGTTTTCTATATGGTCGTATCACTCCAGGTTTTCTGGCTCAATCATGACATAGTGTAACGCTCTCACGGTTCAATTTATTCAATATAAAATATTAGTTTTAATTGATTCAAGGATTGAGTACAACACTATATACAAATAGAGCACGCAACAAATTACAAAATTAGTTTCGCACGCACGAGCGCTAGGGTATTGCAGATATTAGCACGAATGACTGGCGATACCGCTCTTAATCGTTGTCGCTGTAGCGGTATAACATATAAGCGTCCTTCACACGAAAAGTTCGGACCGAAGGCCGTTCCGACCCGCGCTTCGAACACATGCTTCTGGCATGTCAATGACAGCGCATTTTTAACCGACTTCAAAAAAAAGGAGGCGACCGAATGCATAATTCGGCCGGCGTCTGTGGACCAATTTTCAAAATTATTTTTTTGATGTAAAGGGTATAATCCCAGTTTGGTCCCGTTTTCACCAAATTGGTGACCTGATAGTGGGATCCATGATGTCGCGAGAGAATTCCCCGACATTTATATGGACACATTAGGTGATTTCAACTTTTTCTGAAGTAGTCTAAGCATATGCTATCAAAAAGTAAAAATTTGCACCAAGGTATACGCTGGAGCCAAAAGTACTGAACAGAACTCCTGACTCCTTATAGATACATGTTTGGGGTTTTCGGCGTTGTTGAAAGAACTGCAAGCATTTGCCACTATGTCAATTACTATAATCAACATCATCGCACACCATACATCGTCACATTATGATGATATAATAGGTACTTCATTGGCGTATTTGAACCAATTTGCAAAATTGTTTTGTTGTTGTAAAGGTTATAATTCGAAAGTTGTCCCTTAGTCACCAAAGTGGAGACCTGATGAGGGGGATCCATGATAAATCGAAGGAACTCTTCGAAATTTATTTTATTTATTTATTGAAACTTAATGCACACACATGTACAAAGGCGGACTTAATGCCTTATGGCATTATCTACCAGTCAACCTTTGGGCGTTACAGGAGCAAAATTATATAGGTGTGCTGAGAAGAAGAAATCAAAAATCTTAGATGAAATATGAAATAGGGATACAATCATCACATAAATATTATAACAATACATACCTACGAAATACAAAATTACTATTTACTATATATATATATATATATACATTACATACCTATTATAATATTATCTTACATAATGTTATACAATATTTTACAATAGACTACAATAATATTTATAAAACAAATACTAAGAATATGCCAATTGCTTAAAATAAAATTCACGAACCCTGCGCTTGAACGTGTCCCTGGTTTTGGACATCCTGATTTCTAGAGGAAGTGCATTCCAGAGAAGAATAGCTTGGATATTAAGAATAGCTATGGAACAATGGACGATATTAGACTTATGGGGAGGGCAAAGTAAAAAAGTTGTTAGTCGATCGGAGGTTCATGTCGTGCCTGCTGCAGAGATATTGAAAGTGAGAAGAGAGATACTCGGGAGCATGTTGATGGTGCAGCAATGAGTAGAGCATGCACAGTGCCCACATAGAGCGGCGCTGACGTACTGGCAACCAGTGCAGCTTAAAGCGATAGGATGAAACATGATCGAACTTTCGTAGGTTGAAGATAAATCTTATACAGTTATTGAAAAGATGATCAAGTTTATTTAGTTTATCAGCATTAAGATCTAAACTACATACGTCACCATTATCGATTATTGGGAAAATAAGGGTCTGCACCAGCAAAGTCTTGACCGGGATAGGAAGGAAATTTTTAAGCCGATAAAGGGATCGCAAGATCCCCGTGACTTTGCAGGAAACGTCAGTAATATGGGTTTGCCAACCGAGAGACGAGTCAATATGTAAACCAAGATCTTTTACGCTGGAACTAAAAAAAATAACAGACCCATCGTAGATAACAGGTGGAAGAGTGCTTTTGTCCACTTTACACAAGCATCGAGATGTACCTAACAATACAGCCTGACATTTAGTTGGATTTACTGTTAAACCAAATTTGTCACACCAGTCTTTTATTGCTCTTAGCTTGCTCTTAGATCTTGGTTTAACTTTCCGATGGCTGTTGATAACCCCTCCAATCCTACCTAGATATAAAGATGCAAGTCATCGGCATACAGATGATGCGTATTGCGAAGTCTTTTGGTGATAAGATTTATAAAAATACAGAAAAATAGGGGAGATAAAATACCGCCTTGAGCAACCCCAGCATCGAGATTACGCCAATTAGATGACCTATCCGTGCGTACTGACTGCTGGCGGCCTCGAAGATAGGAAGAAATCCATGTTATCGTTTTAGACGAGATCATAAGACCGGAGAGTACTGCCAGTAGATTATCATGATTGACGTGGTTAAATGCGTTCGAGAAGTCTACTAACACTAAAACGGTAATCATAGAGTTCTCGAAACCAGCTCTGATATCGCCTGTCACTTCTAACAGTGCAGAGGTTATGCTATGTCCAGGTCTGAAACCAGATTGAAGAGGGAAAGTAAGTTGACAAACCTGGACAACTGCTTATGGACGCAGGCTTCGAGAACCTTTGATAAGAAAGGAAGGATGGAAATAGGACGAAAGTGTGAAGGATGAGTCGGGTTGGAGACTTTTGGAAGCGGACGAAAAAACGAAGGCTTTGCGCCATAGGTTTGGGAAATCTGATGAATCAAGGGAAAAATTGATTTGAATTAATGTGGGTGATGGCAGTCAGGAGTTAGACTTGAATGGTGGTTGAAAATGAAATTTATATGGACACATATACTGATTTCTACTTTTTCTAAAGTATTCCAAGCATATCAAGCTATCAAAAAGTAAGCTTTTGTACAAGATATAACCTGGATCCAAAAGTACTAACAGAACTCCTGAGTCCTTATATATACATGTTTGGGGATTCCGGCGTTGTTTAAAAAACTGCAAGCATATGCCATCATACGACTTACAGTAATCATCATCATCATCATGATCAGCATCACCATCTTCACAAGAAACACTTACATATTATTATGATGACATAGGTACTCACTACTCATCAGAGTTTTGTGCACCGATATCAATGTGTTCATAATAAAATAGATAATAAATTCAACTAAAAATATTAAAAAAATATATTAAAAAAAAATTATTATAACCGCCTTCCAAAGTAAAAATGCACAAAAAAGCAATGAAATAAAAGCATATTTTCTTAATAATTCCCCTTAAAATTCGGCTAAAATTTTAACTATGTCTACTCTACTCAATCTTCCTAATTTTGAAGTCGGTACCAGCAAATTTGAACGTGAGTTCTATAAAATATTATAGGATATTGTTCGGGCATACAAAGACAGCCATGTTGGATTAGCGTATCCGTGGTGTAAATATTTTTCTTAATAAGGGGGATAGAGTAATAGAACAGAGTCGATAGTGGTCGGTGATAGTTACCATGGAATATTAAACATAGTCAGGAAACCCGCGGTATAATTCACCCGCACTTATTAGTTATTAGGAACCGATTGCGGACAAAAGTACGGAAACCGGCTGTTTCTCGCGGATTCCGGGCGACGTAGAAAGTGGATACGTCACTCGTCAGCTTGAGCATGTCACATGTGTGTCGGAAAATCTGTGTTTGTCTGTGTTAGTCTGTTAGTCATCACTATCACGAAAATCTTAGTGTACTAATAATATTGTAATTTATGTACACTACAATGGATGATGGATTTGAAAAAGGGCAATCAGATAACCTACCTAAAATAGTTGCCTACTATTTTTCGAGGAATAGCGATTTCGTTGATGATCTTTTGCAATGATCTTCACAATAATAAACTGTACATTTAGCTCCAAATTAATCCAACCTCTTCATAGTTTTTATACATTGCTTTCGCATTTGAACATCCTTTGGACAACGTGAAGAAACAACTTTTCAGGTGTCTTGGTAGTTGTATTTGTACACTTTGGCACAACACATGATTTTCTAGCATGTAGATTAGACATTTATAAACTTTAATAGTAAAAAGGTACGGTCAACGCGGCGTTACTGGAGCGCGCGAGTGGACTGAGCGAGTGTTGCGATGTGCTGTGACGTCATCGCGTCGAGCGCGCCGGCCTGGTGGAATCCCGAATCGCGCACTTATTTTGAAATTAAATATCTCGGAAGCTTATCGTAATATTTCTTTCACTCAGATTTTTTATTATTAACCGAGTTTACGGGGAGCTAAAAAATCGTGAAAATTCTTGTGTGAACGGAGGAGTATGATATTCGGCACAGTTTAAGTTTATGTGGAGAATGGTGTGCAGAAAGCTAATATTTTTTATATAATGCTTTTATATTATAATAAAAGGGAACACGTATAATTTATGAAAAATAACAACACATACTACCTCAGATTATTATTAACACACACTACCGTGCGTTTGATATTTGTCAAACGCATTTTGTTACACGTTGACATTTGTCAATCTGTCACACCAATTTACTTTTTTTTATCTTTTCTATCTAAGAGGCAACATATTACATAACCCTAATAAAGTTTAAACTTAAAAATTATATGAATTATTATCATGCGTGAATTTCGACCACAGGCCGACCTCTAGTAAGTTATAAATTTATCTTCAATCAGTAATACCACTGTTGATACAATTAATGAACGAAGAACTTTATGGACAAAAGTTATATTAGGCCCGCCGCTCGCAATGCATATTGAGTAATTTGTTCATGTACCTAAGTCTATATTACACTATGGTTTTGTGTCTTTAGACGTTTCTAAATTAAAAATTTCTTTCATTACACCTTTCATTAATATGCTAAGGCTTATTTGTAGGAGTACCAATTATAAATGCTATTCACACTTGCACAAAAGAATTTAATGAAGAGAAAGTTTTGGGGTGTGAAAAGCAAAATTTGTTTGGTCGCGGCACGCATAATCCTCGATATGACAATTATAGGCATGTCATCTAAAAAATAATCCCACAGAAAACAATTACCTAAATGGAAAAGAGCCAAGTCTTTTTCACGTAAAAAGTTTTGAGATATCGTAGAAACCAAGTCTAATTTAGGTTAGTCCCTAATTATTAGTTATTCATTAAAATTTTGTGATTGCAAATTGAATGAGCACTATAAATTTATCTGTATTATGGTTGCCAGTGACTACTTACGTCAAAATGTACTATTAAAATGTAATGAGCACAGATAAAAACAAATACCATAGACTGATGTTTATATTATAATAAAAAGAAGGTAATTTAATTTATTAAGTTTTATATATTTTCCCCCCGGGTGAGGCCGTTAGCAAAAGCTCGTTTGCTGTATTCAGCGTATTTTAGTATTTACATGATAACAATATTATAGTTGTAAGTCTATAATGCACTTGTTTTTATATCTCTTCCATAAATGAAACGATTAATGGCCGCTCGTGGACACCCGCAACACTAGAGAGAGAAGCTACAAGTGCGCTCCCGGTGTTTAAAACCCGTGTTTAAAACCAACTGCCCCTTGGGCCACCGATACTCTCTTCACGCGGCGAAACAGAACGCATGGAGGGTTTGGGGTTTGAAAAACCGTGAACGCACTTAAAACTCCTCTGGTGACGCGGATGTCCATGAGCGGTGGTAATCGTTTTAATATTTTTATGGAATATAATCGGTTTGCTCGTTTCCAGATGGAAACGAGCAAACCGATCGCATGATGGTAAGACATTGTAGTAACTTCATGGCATCAGTGGTTGGTGGTTCCACACTTAAGGATCGGAACGTACTTGTAACTCTTTTGGTGTTGAAGATGTCTAAGTGTGCAAACTGATCGCCTTTTGATTACCATAAGGCAATCCGTTTGCTTGTTTCCATATCTATTCCATGATTAAAGCGATTACCGCCTCTCATGGACATCCGCAACACCAGAGGATTTACTAGTGCGTTTCCGATCTTTAAAACCCACTTTGGGCCACCGGTATCTTAGGTACCTTTCTGACGCCTATTTCCCATCGGTTTTCTGTGAGGCCGTCTTATTTATCCAGTCGAATCGGCCCTTTCGTCCGGAAGCATCTACTCGAACCTAAAATAACCTACCACATCTCGGTTTTTAAGCTTTGTTTTATAAATAGGGATTAACAAACTTATCAGTGAACTTGTATTCATACATTTTGTTCCTGTGAATTCGTAAAATTAAAAATTCTAAAATAATTTATTTTTTTCAGAACTTTTACTTTTTCTATATTTTCCATTTATATGTAGCTAATGACCTAGCCTGACAGCAAATTTGAAGTTTCTAAGTCTGCTAGAAGTATGCTTTTAATTTACCTCTATCCATATCCTTCAAAGTAGCGTTTTTTGCCGCGTAATATCTCCTAAACTATGCGCTCGATTTTTTCTAATTTAAAGATATTAGCTTGTGCCGCTAACAACTTCTCCGCGACAAAAATTCAGATGGCTAGCTTTATTACAAACAAAAATATGGGGGCACGAAAAAGCAGCGAAATGCTTCGAGAAAAGATAGTTACGGCCGCTTAAAGACTAATGGCCCGTTTCAATAACCTATCTACCAATAACTATTTATTAGAAACTTGTATCGCAGATGATATATTTCTCTTGCCGCTATAACAACAAATACTAAAGCATCGAACGTGGTTTGTTTTTCGCCGTTTTGTACGAAACCCTTCGTGTGCGAGAGACTCGCACTTCCGGTTTTTTTCAAATTACACACAAATACAAACAGGTATTCGTGTCATGACGTCGTGATGAGCGGCCAATATATTCACACGAGCAGCGCTCGGAAACGGAAGCACGCTCCGCTTGTCCGCCATCGCTGTAGGTACAACGTGTTTGTATGTAAATTACGTAAACAGCTAACAACTAAACCCATGGAAAGTGATACTAACTTGAATTATAGCCTCAACTTGTGTTTAGAACGGTGCATTGGTTAGGTAATGCGTAAACAGATAAATCTCTTGATGGTAACTGTCCAGTATTACCCATTAGCACAGGCTTCACCAGCTTTTCTAGCACCAGGTTTTTTTCAGCCTATTTTTACCAGGGACAAAAGAAGCAAAATGAATTTGTGACAAATTTTAGATATTTTTTCGATCGAGTTTTAACATATTTAGCGCGTAGCATAAGTAGCGCTTAGTTTTAGCGCGCCCGAGCTCATATAGGTATATGTGTATGGGATAATGCGAGCATTGTGTGCGTTTTTAACCCTAGATTACTCGATTTACGGGACAACGCTTATACCCGACCGGACGTTTTAAATAATATTTACCTAAAATTCGGGACGTCCCAGGAATTACGGCACGTCTGGCATCCCTGGTCAAGAAGGTGACAAGTCTTTGGATTGGTTTCAAGTTTTAATTTCGATGGATCATGTAGACTTGACGTTCAGTAAGTGTATATAAAGTTTTGAACAAAAATGTTTGCCTTTGATGCATACTGCATAGAGACTTAATAGAAGTTGCAGGGTGCAGCATTCATTCAGTATTTTGAAAGTTGCATAAATTTGAACAATTTAATATCTATTAAAACAGTAAAATATTAAATATGGATGTGAAGTGAGGATGTCCGACGTCGGAACACGTCTCAACACGTCATTAGATATAGAAAACGCGTTTTACTTTGATTAATATTAATCTAGTTACTAACTCAAATTATTTTATTAGTTTACCTAATATGTATTTTAATAGTAGGGCAATTTTTAAATATTTAAAAGAGTCGCTTGCTGTCTTTACCATTCTGCCAAGCAGAAACAGCGACAGCCTGTGAGTCGCTTGCTGTCTTTGCCATTCTGCCAAGCAGAGACAGCGACAGCCTGTGTGATAGCCAGTCGCTTGCTGTCTTTGCCATTCTGCCAAGCAAGACGGCGACAGCCTGTGAGTCGCTTCCTGTCTTTGCCCTTCTGCCAAGTAGAGAGGCGACAGCCTGTGAGTCGCTTGCTGTCTTTGCCATTCTGCCAAGCAGAGCCAGTTATAGCGTGTGATTTAAGAAGCCCTTACCTTTAAAAAGAGTTTGAGAAACATTGGATCGTAAGGAACAATCGAAAGCAACGTATTGCCCTTAATAACATTGCCCTTTAAAAATGCCGTTGAAAATCTAAAAAGTACTCTCTTCATCGTGGTATTAAAAGGAATTTTCAAGAAAATTTTGGGACGCCCTAAATTCTCGCGACTAAATTCTCAAACTAATGTTAACATTAGTTTGAGAATTTAGTCGTTAAAATATACTTAATCTTTGTACAGTCACGTAAAATAACATAGCGACAAGCCAAATTTTATAGCAATCTGCTCGATATAATGATCCGTCTATATTGTAATACTTATTTTACAACTAGGTGTTTCCCGCGACTTCGTACGCGCAAAAAGAAATCACACGTGAACCGTACATTTTCCGCCAAAAAAGTATCCTCTGTGTAAATCTAGAGTCTAAACTACTACTATACCATTTATCAGTCCGTTCAGTAGTTTCTGAGATTAGCGCGTACACACGTACAGACAAACAGACAAAAATTCCAAAAATTCCAAAAATCTATTTTTTATCCATTTGTTTTGGGTTCTATTTCGTTCAAAAAAGCCTACCATTCCATTCTACCATCTTACATTTACAGACAGCGACCAGTTACGATTCTTTTTAATATAATATATTATTTGATGATTGATATTGATTAATTACACAACGCAATCTATTTACATTTTTCTTTGAAAATATTCGCATAATATGTTAGCGACCGTACCCATTGAAGTCAATCAATCAACAAAGAAATGGTTACATGACTGTGACAACTTTCATCGCATGTGTGTACTTTTCTGAATGGCTTTAAGAGATTTCCTACCATTGTTGTATTTAAATATGTTACGTCATACAATTTATTGTTGCATTGTACTGGACGTGTGATTTTAAAGTTAGATGTGTCATGTCATGTGACGCCCTATATCGACAAGAAATAAACCATTTTGCTTTGAATAATATTACTTAATTTACTGTCTTAAAGGTGCAGTATTTGAATGCATGGGCTCTATTTTTATGATTCTAATATGGCAGTAAAGGTTTATTATCTAAAGGCGCGTACTTACAGACACTCCTAATAAAATAATGTAAGAATGTAGAGCAGAATACTTTACTTACTATCTCAGGCCATTATTTTATAAGGACTGCCTGTATGTCCTTATACAGGCAGTCCTTATAATTGAGAAACGTAGAAGAATATAATACTTTGCTTGCCATCTAGAGGCGCACTTAGTATACACAACCGGAAGGGAAATAAACGACAAAAAGCCGGTATAAATTAATAATCGATTATTGTGGATTATTGTGCATACGAGGATGAATAAAATAAAACCTTTAATATCACATTTTTAGTTTATTGATAGTATATTTTTGCATGACGAAGGAAAATACCTATATAGCTTAAAATGCGCAGTTTACCAGGAATACTAGCTAGATCGATTTTTCTCTCCCACAAGTCTCTGCATACTAAATTTCATGGTAATACTTGCACCCGTTTTGGAGAAACCGATTATATATATGCAAGATTGTCTCGTTTAAAGTATAAGATATAGAGCAGTTTCATACTGTGCTTTATATCTAAAGGTGCGTATACACAGGAGCCGCGGTAGAAACAATATAGTGGAGCAAGTAGCAAAACGCTTTGTTTAATATGTTAAGGCGCGAACACGGCGCGCGGCGCGGCGGTAACGGTGCGCGCAAATTGAGTGCGACATTTCGCCAGTCACTGACAGCTCATTGCTAAGTGAGTATAATAGGATTTCTAACTGTAGCGGTATACTACAGCTTATATTACCGATTTACTGGCGTTGTTAACGTTTACAACAGAATCATGTGTCTACAATTGTAGTTAACACTACATCAGTTTTTATACTAGCAACATTCGCGAACAAGACACTACTACAACTAGACAATCTACTATATTTCAAGCGAACCGTACCTTTAGAAAGTATAAAACATTTTTTTTTAAATCAAGACGAATTTGAGAGTCAAAAAGTATAATTTGATACAATGATTAAAACATGTTGATTAAAACTTCCTAACGATTTTGAGTAAAATATGATAACAGTGGTATTTTAGATATTTTGCTACTTACCACAGTACTTTGTATGAACAGGCCCTAATGAATATCACTACAAACCCGTATGAACGCACCCTAATTTCATTGATTGCTCGTCCCAATTCGGGAAGTACTCACATTCATCACAATGGCGTGAGAACACCACACAATAACTTCCTTCTGTGTCTTTGTAATTGACGTCTTAATCTCAGATTAATTAAAAAATGTAAAGCAAAAGATAAAAAAAACAAACAATATTTTTAAAAATGCTTTTCTGTGGTGGATAATTCGTAGAGACTATTTCCAAGACAGTTTCTTTTTACCCGACTTCCAAAAAAGGAGGCGGTTATATGTCCGGCTGTATATCTTATTTTGTATGTTCAACGATAACTCCGCCATCTGTTAACCAATATACAACATTATTTTTTTGATGTAAAAATAATCCCAAGTTGATACCGTTGTCACCAAAGTGGTGACCTCTCCTGATGATGAGATCCATGAGAAATCGAGGGAAAAATTTATATGGAAACATATAGATTTTGACTTCTTCTGAAGTAACCCAAGCATATGCTACCAAAAAGTAAGATTTTGCTCCAAGGGTACCCTGGATCCAAAAGTACTGAACAGAACTCCTGACTCCTTACAGATACATGTTTGGGGATTTCGGCGTTGTTTAAAGAACTACAAGCATATACTATTATGTAACTAACAGTAATCATCATCATCCACCAACTTTAAAGTAATGAAGATTGTGTAGAGAAATAGTAAAATTTTTAACCAAATTTAAAAGGGGATTTAATTAATACTTTTTTGTGTATTTTTACTTTGGATGTAGGTTTTTTTTGCTTAAAAATAATTTACACCCCCGACGCAAAAAGGGGTGTTATAAGTTTGACGTGTCTGTCTGTGTATCTGTCTATCTGTGTGTCTGTCGGTGGCATCGTAGCTCCTAAACGAAAGGTCCGATTAAGATGTGGGTTTTCTGTCTGAATACTGGCATGATCGAGAACTCGTTCACTGCTTGACAATTCGAGGGTTTTTTATGTAATCCTTATATTTTTTTTATATTCGTTTCTTTTATGTAATGGATCAGGAATCGAGCAAACGGAAAGGCTGATGTTAAACCCGCAGCTCAAGGACACTCGGAACACCAGAGGAGTTAGTGCGAACGCTTACTTGGAACACGCACAAGACAGTCTTAAGACAGTTGTGTCTCACATAGACAAACAGCTGTCTTACGACCCACAATTTTAAGACACTTGTGTCGCTCCTGCACGCTTAGCATGACCACCATAGAAATGCATTTTGTCTACACAAAAATAGACATGATGACAGATAATATGGACAAAATGATAGCTTTCATTTGTCAATCTGTCATTTTGTCTATTCTTCCGCAGAAACCAAATTCCTGCGGTGGTTATGCTAAGCGTGCTGGATAGTTTTGTCTGTGAGACGTTTTGTTTCAAGTGTGCGCATCTCCACGCAACTGACTGTCTTGAGACTGTCTTGTCTCAAATGAGCGCTCGCTCTTACACTTGTAACTATTTTTTATTTTTCAGTTGCGCGAGTTCGTAGATATATTATTATTTTTAATTTCAATTACTTCGACTACAGATTGTGTAGGTGAAGCATTGTCATTATTAATATTCAGACCAATAAAGACTGTGGAATAAAATCACCATTAGTGACGTTAGATATATGCATTTCGTGATACTTCACTAATGTTTTTCATTTTATGAAGTGAAAAGGTCAAGACGAAGCTTAATTATTTATATTTGGATTCCACTCTACTATTTTGTCGGTCTAAGATACTACCGGTTTGGATGCTACGTTGTGTATTTTGAATGAGATTACAGCATTAATAAATATGTTACTCCGTCAGGTTTTATGAGTTATGATTTGAAATATCATTGGATTATTTTCCTATCATTTTGGGTGTTGGGTGTTTTGCTATCACTTTACTGATCCTTCAATATACTTACATGTTCTTCTTTCACACATATCATATATTTGACGACAGATTTGGCAAATGCCACAGAACAAATCTGTCGATTAGGTACTTCTTATATAACAGCTAAGAATTTAGTTACTACATTACTTACATGGATAAAGTATAGTATAATGTAGAAAAACAAGTGGTCCTTGACCGGGCTTCGCGCGTGATCAACTGATCGCTGATCTATGTAATGTCATTATGTATACAACAATTTTCAAGCATGACATAAACATTCTTTACATTTTTGAACCTAGCAGTAAGCATAAGAATAAAAAAGCGATATTCCCTTTTATTAGGTTAAAAATACTGAAAGATACCTTAGTGAAATAGTAAAAGCAATTAATTAGGTATGAGCTTTTTTCATCTTTGTTTGCGAAATAGTATTTTATTCAGTAATGCTATAGAAAATGCGAAAGATACGACTACTCTCACATGAAGAGCTACAAAATCTGTAAAATTATTCGTGTAGAAGCCGGTACACATTTGTATGGAATTAGGGTTCCATACCCAAAGGTTAAAAACGGGACTCTAATACTAAAACTTCGCTGTCTGTCCGTCTGTGTGTCTGTCACCAGGCTGTATCTCACGCACCGTGATAGCTAGACAGTTATCACGGTTTCTTGAAAATTTCACAGATGATGTATTTCTGATGTCGCGATAACAACAATTAATACTTATTTAAGAAGAGAAAACAGAATAAAATAAATATTTATGTGGAGCTCCCATAACAAACGTGTTCTTTTGCCGTTTTGTACGGAACCATTCGTGCGCGAGTGCAACTTGCACTTGGGCGATTTTTTATATTTTTATAAATAGTCTAGACAAAATATACGTCCCTAACATTAGGATTGAGAACTAAGTACAATTTTGTGAAATTCGAAACATTAAACGCAGCGATGTAGAAGATATTTCGTTTTCATGTAATTTATTATGCATTATTATTTTCATACTGACCCCTATTTTTTTGGTAACTTTCTTTTTCATACAAAAACATTATCCGACGTTTTTTGTATCTCGATGAGTAATAAAAATTTTTGAGTATGCTTTAGCACCTTCCAATTTGTTTTTTAAATTTTGAACATTCATGTGGCTATTCACTTTCAGAAGATTGTCCCACATAAGCAAACAAAAACGTATATATTGTATCCATGATCAGCTGATTTTAGTACCTACACAATTAGGGTCTCTTACTACTATTCATTCCATTAACAAGACGACCGCGGAGGTAAACACTTGTAATTAGTAAATACCTGGAAGAAACTATCCTTGTCGGTCAAATTCTCGAATCTCGCCAATATCTCCTTCACAGACACTTTGGGTTCCGTGGTCTCCTCGTGAATCGTCTCCATGTGTCCACTGGACGACGACGAGAAAGTCTGAGTGCATTTCTTCCTATCCTTCGACCGGATTGGTTCTGGATCGCGCGTGTCAGCGCCGGAGTCGGAATCTTCCTGCGCTGATGCATCAGCGCTTGAGGCGGCACCTTCCGAGGAGTTTATGAGGGAGTCCAAACTTGGAGCTCGTCTAGGAGGAGTTTGGGAGTACTCGTCGTCTGTCTCTACCCCGTACACCCGTTGCAGATGGCGCCAGTTGTCTCGCATGGCGGCTGTGAGGCGCGGGCGCTGCATGGTGCGCGCGCGCACGCGATACACTGACTACTGCGCCCGCGGCGACGACAGCGGCCGCGCGGTAATTTCATTAGTGATTGTAAACATTTGAAGTTACGCTCATTTACATATACAAATAACGACATCGCTTGTAACGAAGAACGGGGTATTAATATTTTGAAGTATTTTGAAGTCTGTCGTG
Organism: Phengaris arion; assembly: GCA_963565745.1. NCBI lineage: Eukaryota > Metazoa > Arthropoda > Insecta > Lepidoptera > Lycaenidae > Phengaris > Phengaris arion. The sequence continues at coordinate 4,430,680 of OY751443.1, forward strand.
GTTTATGTGTAACTATTTGAGATTTTACATATTTCATCCAGAGCCTAAACAACATAACCAAATTTCATCATAATACGTTCAGTAGTTTCTGAGATTAGCGCGTACAAACCTACAGGCAATCAGATACAAATTCTAAAAATCATTGTTTTGGGTTCAATTTCGTTCGTATAGCCTGTAATAGTTTTTACCCGACTACGGCCAGCCAAAAAGAAGAGTAATGATTTTTTCACTCCATGTATGTATGTTTGTTCCACCGTAGCGCCTAAACCACTGGTCCGATTTTAATGAATGGGGTGTCCATAGATTCGCATTAATAACCCGGGTAGGCTATATAATTTACGTAGTCGGGTTAGTTTTTTTTATAAAAAATTAAGTTATTCTAATATTATATCTTCCATGTACAGACAGCGACCAGTTACGATTTACAGCATACAGTCAGCAGGTATCTACAATATAGTGCTCGCTCGCCAGCTGCCAGATCTAGATTCACTGCGGTCAATCTAACGGCCCGCCCAGATGTTCCCAACATTTCATAACACGGAGATATCATGTTTACAATCTTTAGTTACCGTGAATACTAACTATGACATTTGAGGAGCATCTGTTCAAAAGGTCTTATTTCCATGGTAAAAAAAATTTACAATAATTAAAAAATATTGATTGTTCCTTTTCTATCACTTCATCTGATTTGGTGTAGAAATACGCCGTTTTGATTGAAATTCAAATTTTGTCAGTGTTATTTCTATGGAAAATGTGCCTCTTTTGAACCGATATTTAGGCTCATTCGATGTATTTTTATGCCATAAATTCAAAACAAACAAAAATATTTTTTTTCCTAAGTGAAATACGACCTTCTGAACAGACGCTCCTCATTTAATTCTGTAAGCTATGCTTAGTGACTATGTGTTGACTGGTTTCTTACAGGTGATATATATATGTTTGGTACCTACTAGTGATTAGCTGCATTGAGACTGAAATATCAAGGTTGCTTCACTACACGATTTTGGATTTAACACCACCTGTCGGGAGCTACTAATATTTCTTACATATAACTTAACTTTCTAAAGTACGACTCAATACACAGATGGCGCTAGGTGTAAAAATTAAAAATTTTCTATTCTTTTTTAAGTGCTTTAAGTACGATGAGAGTATTTTTGGATTTTAAATGATGAATGAAGTTACACTTCAGCCACGTGTACCTACTCTGTATGTGACGTCATCGTTTTTTATTTTTTTAATTAAAGGTTTACAATGGCTGGTTTGACCGTTAGCTTTGTAAAGTTTTAATACAGTATTTTCTTAATTAATTACGTTCCGTAATCAGATACGCGTATTTACCGATAATTATAAGATATAATAAGAATATTAACGTTGTGTATAGTTTGTTTCAATTCCATTTATACTTTCAGCTACAATGATTACTGCGTCTTTATTCAATCAATCATGCGTGTAAATAGGGGAGATGTCTTCATTTAAACTATTTATTTAGTTTCATTAATATACTCAGAAATATTGAGGCATTATTACTTGGTGAATGTAAAAAATATAATATTTTATATGTATTTTAGTATCTAATTAGATACTATTTTAGAATTTCGCGTGCTTATTAAGCATTATTTTTTGCGAAAAAAAACCATTACCGAGACCAAGGCTAAGCTTGATAAATACTATGGGGACTCTGCACCATCTATTTCAATGGTAAAAAAGTGGTTACTGAATTTCGTTGTGGCCGTACAAGCACTGAAGATGCCGAACGTCCTGGACGCCCAGTTGAGGTCTCTACACCCGAAACAATCGAAAAAATTCACGATATGGTGTTGGCCGACCGAAGATTAAAAGTGCAAGAGATTGTGGAAGCCATAGGCATCTCGCGTGGCTCAGTGGTTTCAATTTTGAATGATCACTTGGGCATGAGAAAGCTTTCCGCAAGATGGGTGCCGCGTTTGCTCACAGTCGACCACAAACGAAATCGTGTAACAACTTCACAGGAAGGTTTGATGTTGTTTAATCACAATATGGAGGAGTTTTTTAACCGTGGACGAAACATGGATCCATCACAACACACCAGAGACCAAACAACAGTCAAAACAGTGTGTTTCTAAGGGTGAATCGGCGCCAAAGAAGGCCAAGGTGGGTTTGTCAGCCAATAAAGTTATGGCGACTGTTTTTTGGGATGCACGTGGGATAATCCACATTGACTATCTTCAAAAGGGAAGAACAATTAATGGGGAATATTATGCCAACTTATTGGACCGCTTCAATGAGGATTTGAAAACAAAACCGACCTCATTTGGCCAAGAAAAAAGTTCTTTTTCACCAAGACAATGCAAGGGTGCACACATGTGCAGTTGCCATGGCAAAAATCCATGAATTGGGCTATGAATTGCTCCCACATCCACCCTATTCTCAAGATTTGGCTCCGAGTGACTACTTCTTGTTCCCAAACCTGAAAAAATGGCTCGGTGGAAAAAGATTTGACTCCAATGATGAAGTCATCTCGCAAACAAAGTCCTATTTTGAGGACCTCGACAAATCATATTTTTTGGAAGGGATAAAAAAATTGGAGAAGCGTTGGACAAAGTGTATAGAGCTCAAGGGGGACTACGTTGAAAAATAAAATGATTTATTTATCAAAAAATCTGTGTTTTATTCCAAAAGTCACGGACTTATTGACCCGCCCTCGTACATCTAAAAAGTACTTAGAAAAAAGTTTTTTTTTTTTTGCTAAATTAGTAAACAAAACCGACATCATAAGTTAGTAAGCTTATGATGTCGGTTTTGTTTACGTTAATATAACTGAGTAAATTTTTTGGGTACCTCCGTTTCAATTGCATCTACTCCTAGTTGACAGTAGCTCGTTCGGGAGGTTTGAGTAATCCCGGGTGTTTCGATGAAATTTTCAGATTGAAAGTAAAAAAAAATCCTCCCACAGCCCACTAATCTCTCCCGATGACACAAGAGCAAATTTCTAACTCTACATTTCGTAACGCACTATTATAAAAAAACATGCAGGAAACATCTCTCATGATACTATTCATACTATGCTGAATCATTATAAAGTGGATACATAAAAGTGAATCTTATTCCATGCTTAATGAAGTTCAGTATAGCTTTTGAGATACATACATCAAAAGTCATATTGTATAACTTACGACACGAGCACGGCAAATTAATTATTTCGAGCATGATTGCTTGACACACTTACAGATTATTACTATTTTTCCCATAAAGCCTAATACACAATTCGAATACAGCTGCGAAATCGTAGACAAAAACTTATGAAAAAGATTTTTATGCGACGGCAACGAAATGTAAATATTGTGTATTGCCAATAAATAAAAGTTCCACTTATGTGTTGCCACCAGCCACACTTCGATTGGAAGAATATTGTTTTATGGTTTCTTACCCACAAAAACGGGACCCTACTAAGTACTAACACTCCATTGTCCGTCTCTCTGTCTGTCTGTCTGGCACCAGACTGTATCTCATGAACCGTAGTAGCTAGACTGGTGAAATGTTTACATAATATGATGTATTTATGTTGCAGCTATAATAACAAATACAAACAGGGTAAAACAAATAGTAAAGTGTGTCTCCCATCCCAGCGTGATTTTGCCGTTTTTGCTCGATATTAAGAGGCATATTACATCTCGACTGTGATTTTTGCGTAAAATGGCCAATTATGGCGTTCTTGATCTCAGAAACAAAGATTCATTATCAATTTTGACATATTGAATAGTGCAGAATAGCTATTGGCCTAGTTCGTAGCGGCCTTGCTTTTTGTAAATTTTGCTTAACTTTTTAATTAAACCCAAAATTGCAGAGAAAGATTTTCATAAAATGCGCGAAAGCACTTTTTTGAGCTTCTGGATTGAACTACTGTTCTAAGCAAATGAAATAATAAAATGAGAATGTTATCTCCTATATAGTCGTATAGCTCGTAGCGGCCTTAGAATTTTGAAATATCTTTGATTTAATATAGAAAAAAAATATTATTATTTTGCTTATTCTAAGCCAAAAAAACTTCGAAACTAGCTTTAAATTAACTGTGAATTTCTGCTATCTACGATAGTATTATTAAGCAAAATTTATACCAGAACAATTGTTACTTCATGAGGAATAAAGATTTTATAATTTTAAATCATGAATTTATTAACCTATTTCAATAAAAACGATAAATACAACTGCAAAATTAATACAAAATGCGAAATGTCGCGAACGCTTTAAATATCTAATCTCGCATAGTGCAGATTTGTAATAGGGCTCTTAACAACGGCAACCAGTAACGCTTGAAATATTCATAGAATATTTAGTTGTAAGTATATTCACTTCAAAAATAAATAGTAAAATTAAAAACCGTGTTATCAAATACTAGCGGTTTCCCGCGGATCCGCCCGCGTAAATATACAATCGGGTATCCCGCGGGAATACTGTATTTTTCCGGGATGAAAAGTAGCCTATGTTTCAATGAAGAGCCTAAACTACCACCATACCGAATTTTATCAAAATCTTTTTAGTAGTTTTTGCGTGACAGAGTAACAAACATCCATCCATCCATCCTCACAAACTTTCACATATTTTATAATATTAGTAGGAAGTAGGATAATTAAATAATAATATTACATCACTCGCACTTGGCCGGTTAATTATTTTAACTGTGAAATAAAATACGCACCCGAATATTGTTTTCTATGCAGAGACAAAATACTCTAAAGCATAATAATATTATTTCTGCATTCATTATAAAAAAATCGGCTGCGGTTCCGCCGTAAACGCTGAAGCTGCTGTTCATGAACCTCCATCTTGAATCACTTTGTCTATTACATAGGCACCTACTTAATTTTTAATTATTATATTAGTATGTCATTTTTGACTGGTATACATATTATATCAACAATATGTATCAATAGAATAGTTGTAATATACTTAAGTTATACATGAAACAGACTAAAAAATATGATTATATATCAAGTGTCAGACCTATATGTAACACCCATATACAAAATAAACAAATTCAATTGAATACTGGTAAAAACAGCATTTAATCCATTGCGTACTTCATACAATCTAAATGTACTTTATAGGCGGGAAACGAGACTGTTTTATCCTATTAAGTATAGAAGCTGTTGCAGAAAGATAAGTTTATTTTACACAATTACCAAGCCGGTGATAAGTTTAGTGTATTTTTCAAACGAATGTTAAATACGTTTATAAAATTCATCATAGCGTGCTTATTTGTATTACAAAACTACTTCTTGTATATCTGCATTAAAAACTTTATTAAAAAACAAGCAGAACAAACCGGCTGCGCTTTTTAGAAGTCGGTTAAAATGTGGTCGTACCTTGTACACCCTTATAAAGTGACTAAATTTAAACAGAATGCGATAAATCTTGACCTCAATGCCACCGATTAAACTTTTAGACTAAAATTCTTAATTTTATCCTAATGACATCCTGTTACATAGCCTAAAATTCTGAATCTTTTTTTCTACTACTCCAAACACCAGTTCTATGTTATCGAAATTATGACGTAAGACAAAATCTATCTAAGTATACCTTATTTTAAACAGACGTTTGAGTAGTGATTAAAATTAAAAGGTTCTTTATAGAAATATATATTTATAAAAATGTGAGGTAAGTATCGAAAAAGTATTTTCATAACAATAAGGTAAAGGATATTAACTTTTCCAAAAACAAATGATGCAGCTTTATTTCTTACCAAATTCGTACTCCACCTTCCATTGATCACTTTCCCTCAAACTCATTTCAGACTACGCTATACTATTTTGCTATATACTTAGTATATAGCAAAGAAGGACCTAATGCTATACTATATAGGTTGGCATCAGTGGCGTGCACAGGATTATGACACTGGGTATGCGGCGAAGTACTCGGTCACAAAAACTTTTTCGTTTATAGATTTTTAGCATAGCTACAGCCAAGCGACGGATCTCTAAGTCGAAACCATGACAACATAGCAAGTCTTAGATGTACTATTCATGTACATCTTCTACGGCAACGCAGACAAAACAGCGATCGATCGTCGCGGCGGAAGAAATTCTAATAAGTAAAATAATAAGCATATTTTAAATATTATAACTACTCACCAGTCAGGTTCCGGTTACTTGAGATTACTATATCCCGATGTAAATAAACGCAAGATTTCGGCCACCTCAAATATCTTATCCAAGTGAGTGAGGCCGCGGAATAGAAATTATTTAAATCTGAATATCCCGAATCAGTCCACACTGTACTAGAATTACTAAATAATATGCAACGAAAACAATATAATTTAATCGTATGTACACAAACACACAGCCAGTTATACGTTTCATAACTTTTAACTTGAAATTTTCGAGTTACATAATTTTTTTTGCTGGTTTAATTGTTGTAACTCGGGCACACACCTACCTTTAGACAGAATTTGAATATTCTCACTGAATGACAATTGTGAGAACTTGTTATTTTTAATTTTTAATAAATACACATTATCAACGCAAACCTCACAATCAAAGTACATTTTAAAAAAATCAACAAACGCACTAGTAAAAGCAAATGACTACAATTATTATAGAAACTCAGTAAGAAACTGTTAAATGTACATACTTTCAAATGTTAAAATGAAAAATCTTATAAGAACACAGGAGCGATTAAATTGTAAACAATGCTTATCATATGAAATATGCAATTTGTTCCCCGCGAAACACAAAACGTTTCTTCTATTTAAACAAATAAAACCTTACTAAACAAAAATGCATAATGTGCATACGTGATTACTCGGATTATAGGCAACGAATAATTTCCGACAAGCCAGTTCGGCGGTTTTCAGTAGCGATCGGATAGCCGAACCGAAGCCAAAGGCCATCGCCTGCCGCATGAGGTACAGCTATATAATCATGTCGATATTGATGGGTGTGTGCGTTTGCGAAGTATGAAAATTACACATACATGCGATGATTTGTCCTGCACAAAGCAACCGCATGAGTTGCTATTTATAAAATATTAGGCGTTTTTAAGTTATTATATTTTTTTAATTAATTTATTTACTATTAATTAAAGTCATCTAAAACGTACGAACGTTTTATTAAAATATCTGTGAATGACAAGTAAAGCACTGCATTTCTGCCTAAAAGGAGCGCACGCCCCTGGTTGGCATTCACATTACGCGATATTATCGCAAGCATTTATAGTATATAGCAAGCTCAGTATGGTTGTGGCGCTCGTTTCGCTTGCGGGACGGCCGGGGGTGAGGGAGGAGGATGAGGGCGGCGCGCGATATAGCACAGCATATCGCACTACTTTATAGCGTATAATAACCCAATAAGATATAGTACAGTACAGTGTGAACGTGTCCATAACAACGTATGGTGCGCGATATAGTTGTGCTATGAGCTATATACTATATGCTATTATATTATAGCGTAGTCTGAAAGCCGCTTTATCGCCATATTTTTTAACCTACCAAGTGTATTTAAACTTTCACTCTGTAAGTATATAATTAAAAAACGAGCGAGCCTTACAGTATGATGCATATGATGTGTAAAATAAATTATTTTAAACTATAACCCGACTACAAAAAAGGGGTCTAAAAAGGCCGAAACAAGAAAATAATTCAGATAGAAATCCAGAAATGAATAAGTACAAAAATGGTCAAGCTAGAGCCGTGGTCGCACCCGCTAATGGCATCTAAGCTGCAGTTTACACCCTGACGCTAAGGCCTAAATAAGTTTCTAGAATTATACCCCAAGATAGTTACAGACGGTAGCGGTTTGACATCGACTCTGACCTGACTGACCTTATAAAATAGGTGCGATCACGGCTCTAGCTTGACCATTTTTGTACCTATGCATTTCTGGATTTCTATCTGAATTATTTTCTTGTTTCGGCCTTTTTAGACGCCTTTTTTTATAACGTAGTCGGGTTATAGTTTTTTTTAACTTATTTTTTTATTTCATATTTTTCTATTTTCCAATAAACATATTTTTGGAATAATATTAATAAGTATTAAGTACCTACCTAATCCAAACACTTGAAATTAAAAATAATGTCTTCTTCACAAGAGCGGAGCGAGCCAATTTTTTTTCTAGATTTTAAGAACTATAATAATAATATTATAATATTGGTAAAATAAAATATATTATATGAAGGTAAAATAATATTTATAATATACAAATTATATATTTACAGTATCTATATTACGTAATGGTCGAAAATTGGTCAACTGGGTTTGTACGGCCGCATTTTAAACGTTTGACATATTTACATACATACATAATATACAAATTATATATATCCAGTATCTATATTACGTAATGGTCGAAAATTGGTCAACTGGGTTTGTACGGCCGCATTTTAAACGTTTGACATATTTGTGGTGTGCCTGCCAAGACCTTTCTTTTGATACTAAATACGTGATGATTATCTCGGTTTAATTTTTTAGATGTTAATAATTTGAGTATTTGATAAACCACAAAATTAAAAAAAGCTAAATACTGAAATATTTTATTGGAATCTGACGGCCAACTCTACCACCGCGCGCTCATTCGTCAAATTAAATAGCGCGCGCTTCCGAGACTTCCTGTTACACACTTCCGTCCTATTTCACGAAATCACTCCCACAAATTGCAAGAAAGCGAGAGGAAAGATGTTACACATAAAAACGTTGATCATATAGATTTGTTTCAAAAAATGCTCAGGCTAATTCGTCTACAATGCTAAACTTTGTTCAGATCCAACTTAATTTTAACACAAACAAAGAAACTTTAGTGCCCTATAATGCTACTAATTTAAATGTCACCTATTTCATATTTTTCTTCGACGGTGCCTTGACATCTGGGCCCAAAATTATAAGTCTCATTTTTATAATACATTAATTATAAGCTACATACCTGCGAGTGCTGCAGCGCGAATTCGGCGATGAGCGCGTGCGCGTGAGCGGCGAGCGGCACGTGCAGCGTGAGCGGCGCGTCGCGCGCGGGCGACAGCTGCAGCGCGCCCGGCGCCGCCGCGCTCGCGCGCAGCCCGCTCAGTGACAGGGACCGTCGCACGCACATACCTCCGGGGCCTGCGACAATTATTAGGTTGTAAAAATGTTTAAAATAGTTTATACACATTACATATATTATATTTAATGAATAAGGTTTTGTAGGTGATTAATAACATTCGTTACTTGTTACTACTATTAGGTCCTTACATATGAAATTGGCATTTTGTCGTACTGGCCACTTTGATCTCAAATATATCTTTCTTTGGTTAGGAATTTCAATTTCAAAGGGGCATGCCAAGTCTCCATAGTAATTTCGGCCCACAGTGCCCACCTGTGCTATGTACTGATAATTATAGTAGGCGATGGCAGCAACTAATTCCTAAAAGAAGTGGTTTATAAAAAACTTGGCATTTTTAAGTTATCAATTATTTTTGTATGTTATTAACACAAGTTATATGACATATTATGTGCAATGTCATTTTATAAATTATTTTAATTTATTTGTGAGTATAATGTAATAAAACAATATTATATTTCAGTTTTACACATTTATTCATCATCATTGTATACTACTAATACTTCATCTAAAAATTGAGCCGGTGGTAAAATATTGTTTTGATGCCGTGCTCATCCTAAATACCACAACACAGTCATGACGTGGGCACAGCATCCTACCGTTCGACGGCCTACAATACAATTACAGCAATACTGTATTACACAATATATACACAATTATTGCTTCGCAGCCTGTATTAATTGTACTGTATAAAATATACACAAAGTATACTTTGCGACTAACGTGCCGACTAGCAATTCTTGCCCTTAACAGAAAAGAATTAGGTCCAAATATATTACCTTCCATCATCCTGTTTCTAATATTTGTGCATATTTCAATATGATAGCACCCATTAAACCTCCTATGCTCGCCATAGTAGGAGCGAGCTTGTTTTAATTGGTAAGTCCCGCAGGCAATCAATGTTAATTCATTTATATTTAATCTAGGGAATTCACTAACATTTTCATTGCTCACAGAAACATTTTGAAAATCTGCTCTTACTCTATTCAGATTGTGATCTCTTACATAATCACACAGATCATTGTTTCTACTCATGTTACGGTTCACTATATCCAATATTTGAGCAGCATGCTCTCTAACTTGAACTCTTATATGATATTTATTAATAAGAGCAGCAGCCACGGAAAAATCAATCATGATGTGCTTAGAAGCCCTGTTGAAAAATGTTTGTCTGAATATTTTGAATTTTGTCTTAAAGATGCCATTTACAACCTCCACTACCCAGCGACATAATGTTACAGCTCTTGTCTCGTTAGCCTCCTGAGTTGAAAGCTAGGTTTCACCTTCTTGAGACAAAGGGACATATACACTATAGCCACAACTACGTAATAATGGCAATCGAGTCCCTAAAGCCTCTATCCAATATGAAGACATCCCCTGGTTGGAAAAAGCGTCGACAAGAGCTGTTTTCATTTGAGAATTCATATTTAATGATTTCTGCATCACTTGTTGTCGCAGGGTAGGGCCAAAGACATCGATGATATAACCAACGCTGCATACTAGCAAAAATGGTTTTACTAAATTGCGGTACTTGTGAAGAGAGTAAGTCATTTTTTGGTAGAGATAATTTGAGCTTTTCTCTATATAAACATAAGTGCCATCAGCAATTACAATAGGTTTTCTGTCTTCACCCCCAAAAAGGCCATTCGGAATTAAAAGATTTCTTTGAGAGATATCTTCTCTCGAAATATGGTTTAATCTAAGATTTCTCGGGACAAAGTCCTGGTCTATTATTTCATGAGCTGTATTCATTAAAGATTCTAATGTGCTTCTAGTCACTCGTAACAAAGATGCAATGCGCTCATCACTATCTCATGTTCACAACTTCATTAAGTAGGCTGCAAGTGCAAACGCTCCTCTGTGTTTTCCTGATAATCTTGGGACTTCTAAAAGGATTTCTTAAAATTGCTGCGTTGAAAACCCTAGATAATAGTGAACAATATGATCTGGCATGATATATTATATGTTTTCAAAATCCAAATGCGAAAGCATATATTCTTTTAATAGAGAAAGTACTTCTTCCATTTGTTCTGAGCTAAATGTTTTAATAGGATTATATATAGATTCTAAACGAATTCCCATGAGTTACTGCTCAAGTAATAAGAACAGATCCTACAATCTGAAGGCACATAATAATTATTGTAGTCGCAAAGTAAACTCGAACATCAGCTATTTCTAAGGTGTGTCTTCGCATCCTAGACACATTCACACAACAGTTTATACACCGTAGATCTCCACTCACAACAGTAGATGAAGACTGTTGAGAAACGCTAGATCCAGAAGGAATGCCAAGGTCGTCTGTCGAAGCACCTATCACCAAATCCAAGTTCTCGCCAATGTCGTCGTGAGTAGCGGAAGCGGAATCCATTAACAGGCCGTGGTCATCGGGTGTAGAAGAATCGCCAAAGTCAGTATTCATGGTGATAGTCGTCGTAAATTGGTAGGTATTCAAATACAAATCACAGAACACGTCTATAACTCAAACAGCACAAAATATTGAAAACACAAACTACATAGGGATCTTTGTAATTGAAAACAACGTTTTCAGTTTTCCGGCGTCTGACACTTAAAGCTGGTGTTGCCAAGACACAAAAAAGAAACAAAAATAATGAAAATATGAGAAGGATAACAGACGATATTATTATTTTAATGCAATACAATCTTTAAAATATATATGTAATTACTTTTATTTTATATAATCGAAATCATTGCAAAAACAAACATTAGGTATAAATATTATATAATTATATTAAGTATTATATTATAAATTGTATTATTTCGATTACCTGACAAAATAATATTTTTAGTAAGGGCAACATTTTTATGTGAGAAAGTCATAGAAAGTACTTGTCTAGGTTCCTGTTCGTTTACTTGTTAAATATTTTTTGTATAAAGTTGCCGAGTTGTACAGATTAATGAATACAAGGAAGGACTACCCTAAAAATTAATACAATTTTAGAATATAGCCAATTATGTGTGCACTTCTGGGCCTAAAACTGGCATTCCCCTTTATACCGCTATTTACTCCTGCATTGTGTTTCGAAAACCGTAAGTCATTTGTTTTTCTCTTCTCTCTTTTGGTTTTTTCTTTGCGTCACTCTGTTTACAAAGTGGAAAACTTGAAATATCGTTTTATTTTCGAGTACGAGTTCCACCGTGGCACCAGTGCTGCAGAAACGGCTCGAAGGATTAATGATGTGTACGGCGGCGGTGTCGCAAAAGAAAACACAGTACGTTTTTGGTTCCAACGTTTTCGTTTTGGAAATTTCGACCTGCAGAACAAGCCCCGTGGACGGCCGGAGACCAAAGTTGGTAATGAAGAATTGAAGGCTATTGTGGAAGCGGATCCATCGCAAACCACGTCACGTCGAGTTAGCTCTAGGCTGCAGTGTTAGTGATAAAACTGTTTTAATCCACTTGAAGCAAATTGGGAAGGTGAAAAAGCTTGAAAGGTGAGTACCTCATGAATTGAGTGCAGCAAACCGACAAAAGCGCGTCGACTGCTGGGTTACATTACTTAACCGGCACAATAATGAAGGGATTTTAAATAGAATCATTCTTCACCTGTGATAAAAAGTGGATCCTGTACGATAATCGGAAACGCTCATCGCAATGGCTGAACCCTGGCAAACCAGCCAAAGCCTGCCCCAAGCGAAAATTGACTCAAAAAAAGTTACTTGTGAGCGTTTGGTGGACTAGTGCCGGTGTCATTCACTACAGCTTTCTTAAATCTGGTCAGACGATTACGGCAGATGTCTATAGCCAGCAACTTGAAATCATGATGGAAAAGCTAGCTGCTAAACATCCGAGATTAGTCATTCGCTCTAGGCCACTGCTGCTTCAGGACAACGCTAGACCACACACTGCACAACAGATGGCTACCAAATTAGAGGAGCTTCAATTGGAATGTCTAAGACATCCACCATGCTCCCCGGACCTTGCTCAACAGATTACATTTTTTTTTGAAATTTGGCTAACTTCTTGCAAGGGAAAAAATTCAACTCCGATGAGGCAGTCCAAATCGCCTTCAAAGATTTTATCGATTCTTGTCCGAATGGTTTTTTAGTAAAGGAATCAATGAACTATCTATGAGATGGCAAAAGTGCATAGATAGCAATGGTATAAACTTTGATAAAATAAATATATTATGTTTTAAAAAATTTACTTTATGTTCCTCCTTTACAAAATGCCAATTTCAAATGACACAATACTTGTACTAAGGCGGGTCAATAAGTCCGTGACTTTTTGAATTTCTAACCTCCTTACTGAAAAAGCAACACTACTCCTGTCAACAGGCATCTGTCAGTTGACTCCTATCAAAATTTGAACTTGCTGCGTCAGTTAGTTTGTGTTTTACAGCTATCTTTATCAGACTATCCAGTAACTTAAGGAAACAATGGAAAAAAGTGAATTTCGTGTGCTTATTAAGCATTATTTTTTGCGAAAAAAAACCATTACCGAGACCAAGGCTAAGCTTGATAAATACTATGGGGACTCTGCACCATCGATTTCAATGGTAAAAAAGTGGTTTACTGAATTTCGTTGTGGCCTTACAAGCACTGAAGATGCTGAACGTCCTGGACGCCCAGTTGAGGTCTCTACACCCGAAACAATCGAAAAAATTCACGATATGGTGTTGGCCGACCGAAGATTGAAAGTGCAAGAGATTGTGGAAGCCATAGGCATCTCGCATGGCTCAGTGGTTTCAATTTTGAATGATCACTTGGGCATGAGAAAGCTTTACGCAAGATGGGTGCCGCGTTTGCTCACAGTCGACCACAAACGCAATCGTGTAACAACTTCACAGGAAGGTTTGGCGTTGTTTAATCACAATATGGAGGAGTTTTTTAACCGTGGACGAAACATGGATCCATCACAATACACCAGAGACCAAACAACAGTCAAAACAGTGGGTTTCTAAGGGTGAATCGGCGCCAAAGAAGGCCAAGGTGGTTTTGTCAGCCAATATAGTTATGGCGACTGTTTTTTGGGATGCACGTGGGATAATCCACATTGACTATCTTCAAAAGGGAAGAACAATTAATGGGGAATATTATGCCATCTTATTGGACCGCTTCAATGAGGATTTGAAAAAAAACCGACCTCATTTGGCCAAGAAAAAAGTTCTTTTTCACTAAGACAATGCAAGGGTGCACACATGTGCAGTTGCCATGGCAAAAATCCATGAATTCGGCTATGAATTGCTCCCACATCCACCCTATTCTCAAGATTTGGCTCCGAGTGACTACTTCTTGTTCCCAAACCTGAAAAAATGGCTCGGTGGAAAAAGATTTGACTCCAATGATGAAGTCATCTCGCAAACAAAGGCCTATTTTGAGGACCTCGACAAATCATATTTTTTGGAAGGGATAAAAAAATTGAAGAAGCGTTGGACAAAGTGTATAGAGCTCAAGGGGGACTACGTTGAAAAATAAAATGATTTATTTATCAAAAATCTGTGTTTTATTCCAAAAGTCACGGACTTATTGACCCGCCCTCGTACATATAATCTGTTTATGACGCGGGAATATCGAAGGTTTTCCGGGATAAATAGTATCATAATATGTTTTCTGTACATCTTTGTTCAAAATTTCATGTTGTAATTGCACTAAAGTTTTGCATTTAGGTTTGGCGGCTTTATTTAAATTATGGCCGTGAGCTCGTGCGCACACTGGGATAGCCTAACCTTATCATAATATATTGTTCTATGTACTTACTACTTAGATATTTGCTCAATTCTGTTTTTAGTATTTTGTTGTTGTAGCGGCAACATAAATACATCATCTGTGAGAATTTAAGCAAGCTAGCTAACCTTAACCGTGTACGGACAAACGGCCTGGTAACAGACGGACGGACAGACAGCGAAGTGTCAGTAATAGGGATCCGTTTTTACCCTTTGAGTGCGGAACCCTAAAAAGTGTAGAATACAGCGCGTCATACCTTTAACGCCAATAGTGACGGCGTTATGCGACACAGCCAGCACAGCGGTCTCGCCGGGCGGTAGTCGGGCAGTGAACAGCCGGGCGAAGTAGAAGGGCCACTCTCTCGCCATCTCGACCGCTTGGCGTTTGGTAGCGGCGCGCACGGGACCGTTCTGTGACCGCAGCCACGCCGCACCCGCGCGCTTCTCGCTCGCCGTCATGCGTATAGATGGTGACGTCGACGTTATGTCGTATACGATCTGTTTGGAAAAAAATATTGGGTGTTATTTACAAGTTTGTTTTATTTTGTATTTTCTAAAAATATGTTTAACTAGCTTTTGCCCGCGGCTCAGCTCTACAGTATCCCACGGGAACACTGTACTTTTTTGGATAAAATATAGCCTATGAGTTAGTACAGAGCTCCAACTACTATCATACCAAATTTCATCAAAATATGTTCAATAGTTTTTGCGTGATAGAGTAACAAACATCCATCCATCCATACATCCTCACAAACTTCATAATATAAAAACCTCACATTTATAATAGTAGTAGGATTAAATCCATGTATATTTTAGTCAAAACTTTAGAAATTGTTACAATTTTCTAATTAATGGATTCTTTGTTTTATTTGTTGTCATAAAGTTAATACTTACTTGAGCATACAACAGATCCAATATGACGGGGTCATTGTAGTTCTCTAGTGGTGTAAACACTTCCTTCCTCGCTCTGATCTTCCACGGCACTCGCGCGTAGGTGATGAAGGCACGATCTGCTGACGGTAGAAGTGCGGCTGGCGCGGGTGCATCTCCTTTGTCAGAAAGAGATAAATGTAGCGTGTTAAGAGAGAGATAGAAAAAACAAAAAAAATGTGACAGCCAAATGTAAATTTTAAAAATACTCACTATCAATATGTTCAGTTTTATCAGACAGATGTGTTGAGACCGAATGACGTCGCTCAGCTTCCATCTTTCTTTCACGCTCTTTCTGTGCCATATGAGTCTTAAAAGTCGGCCGGTCGTTCCTCTTTAGGCTATCGTTTGTTTCGGGTGGGAAAGAGACCTCCGAACGCGGACTGTCTCTCGCACGACCGACTAGCATATCCCGAGAATTCTTTCTACCATCGTAACGTTCAAAATCGTCATACATATTTGAAGAACGTTTCCTTTCAAAGTTATCATCCATGTCGTTCTCTCCCTTTCTCCTCTCGGCCCGCGGCGGTCTGAGCTCGTATATTTCTGACGCTTCCCGTCCCGAGTAATTATCTCGTATGTCCCGTCTGTCTACGGATTCCGAGTCCCACTCGTCTCGGCCCATCTGGTCGTCGTTGTAACTTCTTAACTCCGAGTCCTCACCCCAGTCGTCTTTTATTCTTCGCTCTCGTCTATCGGAGGTCAGAAAACGTGACGCCAAATCGTCTCCATGCGACGAATCGTTTTCGTCTTTTCGTCGCGAATTCCAGTTTGCTAGGAAAGCGTGTCTGTCGTCGGCTTCTCTATTTTGATGGACACCGAACGTATCTCTGTCACGACGAAGTTGAGCAAACGAAGACGATGAGTCGGGTATTGGCGGGGGTGGGGCCGGGTTTTCTGGTGGGGCTGGGGGTGATTTTGGCGGCGGCGGCGCGGGGCCAGGAGGCGCCGGAGGCAGCGGCGGTGGTGGTGCGTCCCATCTAGCGCCGCCTCCCAGTTGACGTTCCAGCATTAGTTTCCTCGTGTCTTCCAGCTTATTTACAGTGCGAGGAGTCTCAGCGGCCGACGATGACGACCGCACGGAATGGTTGGCGGTGACGCGTTCTAGTCTTTGTCGCATTTCGGAACTAAGCTTCAACTTTCCAACGCTACCAGGTGAAGGTCTCTGGGCGCCGATCTCGAAGCTTCGCCTGGCTGTTCTTTGTGACGGTGGCTCTCGGTGAGCAGGAATAACACCGTCAACCTCAAACTCCTCCCAATCTATCCCGGGAGACGCCTCCGATCGTGATCTTCCTCTAGGCGGCTCGTGTTCGATGCCGTTAGGTTGCGACTGAGGAGTATGCCTTCGTTGAATCTGCCTTAGTTTGAATTTGGTAAAATCTTGCGGAGTATCCTCTCCGACGGCATCATTGGGTGGAGGCCATCTCCATTTGCCTATTCGTACGGTTTTTGCCCGACCATACAGGTCAATAAATGGTCTGGCTTCTGCAGGATCCATGGCGTGTAGCGGCGGAGGCATGGGCGGTGGGGGAGGTGGCGGCGCTCCGGCTGAGAAGCTCTCGTTGGATTCTCGTCTGGTCTTGGTCACATTTCGTGGAGGCGAGTGTACCTGAGCGTGAACGACCGTCGACGCCCGCACTGGGGACGTCGGAGCCGAGTCTGTAGATTCCACTACCTGTCCCGCCAGCAATGTTTGGAGCGCTTGGTTCTGAGCGAGAAGCTGCTGTTGTATTTGCAGATTTTGCGCCATGGCATTTTGCAAGAACGCTCTCTGTAAGTTTTGATGGTACGCGGTTATGTCTACGGTGCCCGGTGGAGGTAAATGCAGACCCATTGCTGCCGCTAGAGCTTCAGGCGTGGCGGGCATAGACGGCATAGAAGTAGGCATGCTCATGGACCCGAAACTTAAGGCTGATGTACTGGCCGAAGCTGACCTTGGAGTGACTCCGCCTCCTTTTATGGCACCAGATAATCCTTCTCCATCGGTAAGGCGTTTCAGACTATCATTCATGAATATCGGATCAAAGAGATTGGTGATGTAATCATCCATTGAATCGACGTTCGATACTTTTCTGCTGGCCTTGCCTTTGTCTTCTTTGCCGCCACCTTTGATCAATCTAGCCATCGACTCATCGCTGTCTAGCTTTAGATGGTCATCATACGTGCAGTTGAGGATATCATGTATAAAGCCGCTATAGCCTTTGCTGTGGTCGCTTTGGTCACTACCACCGCCCTTGATGCTGGCAGCAAGGGATCTCGCGTCGGACAGCTCGTCAATATTCGGGTCCAGGACGGGTGAGAACAAGTCGTCCAGGAACTGGTCGACATCAGACGCCTGCGACGGCACGCGGACGCGACGCACGTGCGACGCCAAGCTTGGCGCTTCGGACGTATCAGACATCGCTGATGACCTGTAAAGGAAACTCGTGTATGAATTAAATACATCACAATTGTGAATGAAATCAACATTGAATAGTGTAATTTTGGCATTCGAGGGAGTTACAGATATTCTTATTTCTTTTATTTTTTACTTTTACAATAATTGACATTCGATATCCCAAACATTTTACTACGATTTTTCATCTACACGCCTGTAAAACTAAATAATGCACTTTTGAAATATCGATTTTTTCTAAACTGAATTTGAATTTTTTTACCTGAATTTTTTACGAACAAAATAAACGCTTATTCGAGTATTTTTATTTGAAAGTTATTTAAAAACTATTAAGTTAGATGACCGGAGTTGTATACCGGTATTATACAATGAAATGAAACATAATATATAAAAATAAGATAAACGTAAATTACCTAACACCTCCAAACTCAGAGCTCTTCTCGATGTACGCGCGACTTGACTGCGAACCGGCCGGCGCGCGTTTGCCCGCGTACTGCGACTTAATATATCTTGACGGTGGCGCCCGGGATCCAGTGCTGTAATCCCCTTCGAGCTTACTGCTGGTCACACTGGGAGCCCCTAGACGCTCCACTGAGTGATACCTGTCATTTAATCTCGATTGTGACAGCCCTAGATCCGCCAACTTGTTCGGCGGCGGCGCAGGGTTGTCTCCGAGGAGGTTGTCGAGCGATCTACTGCGGACTTTATCGGAGGTTTGTTCGAAGTATCGCTCGTTCAACGCAGACTCTCGGGACAGAATATCGTGTGATATTTTTCTAGAATATTCGTTCGAGTGTTTTGTAACGGGTGGTGGACGCTCTCGCTCCATCTTCCAGTTGTACTCGGATTCGTTTTCTTCAATTGGTTCCTCTAAGATGTGATGTATGCTCGGCGAACGAGACTTTGGTGGTTCCGGTGGCGGCACCTACATTAAAATGAATATATAACTGATGCGAAATCCTTACTTTATTTTTAGATAAAAATATTAAAATTAGAGTTTCTATATAATCAATTTTTAACAATTTTATTAGCAGGTAATAAGCGAATGCAAAGTTTATTTAACTATTTATTGGAAATATTTTGTTCTTTACCTGAGGGCGCGTGGCTCGCTCGCTGTCAACGGAAGAGGCGCGCGGCGGCGGCGCGGGAGGCGTGGCGCGCGGCGCGGCGGCGCGCGGCGCGGCGGCACGCAGCGGCTCGGAACGC
Organism: Phengaris arion; assembly: GCA_963565745.1. Classification (NCBI taxonomy): domain Eukaryota; kingdom Metazoa; phylum Arthropoda; class Insecta; order Lepidoptera; family Lycaenidae; genus Phengaris; species Phengaris arion. The sequence continues at coordinate 4,449,956 of OY751443.1, forward strand.
CCGCCCAGCGCGCTCCACGTCTCTACCTCGCCAACCGCGTCCAGTGCGTACTCGCAGCCCGCCCATTCTGTGGTTAACAATCGATTAATTTATTTATTTTCTTAAAAAAGTAACAATACATAGTAATGTAAGTTACAGTTCTATGTAAGTTATAGTTTGTTAGAAAATAACTTATAAGATGTATCGTATCTCCGTTAGAATAGATCTCAATATTGGCTGACTCACCAGTGACTTGTCCGTTGTGCTCCAGTGTGAGCGACCAGCCACTGGCGTTGCGCGCGACGCCCGCAGCCGACAGCGCGGCAGCAGCGGCGCGCTCGCACGTCGTCCACGATTCCACGCACACCGTGTGGACCGTATCTTGATTGAAATAAAGTTCAATATTTACTAAATCAAAGTTTTAAAGAAAAAAAAACTAAAATAAAAAACTGATTTTTCGCAAAGATCACGTTATTTAAATTTAATAAACTAGTTTTCTTCATCTTGCCCCTGTTTTTTACTTTTATATATTTTTATATCTTGCAATATGTAAGTTTCAACAGCAATTTTGTAATATCCAAAACATTTAGACTTAACTTATTTACCAAATTATATAAAGCACTACACACCGTCGTACAAACGCAATGGTAACGCAGGCCGCGTGGTGTCGGCGCGCCACTCGAGCAGTGTGGGTGGCGTGCGGCGCGGGACACCGGCCGCTCGCGCCGCCGCCGCGTCCGAACCGCACACGAGACGCAGCAATCGCGTGCGCATCGTGCCGCTTGCACGCTCCGAGATTAGCCGTACAAGGTATCTAAAGATACAACGTTGTATTAGTTCTCGCATTTGTGTTTTGAGAAGCTGGTATATCATGAGACGTATTGAAAATATAACATTACATAAAGGAGATCGACAAATTACTATACATTTTTTACTACCTGGTAATTAAAAAACGTGACCACAAAAAATATTTATTGTTAGTTGTATTTTATGAACATAGGAACAAAAAAAGCAATAATATTATACATAAACCCGGGGGATAAAAGATAGGAAATTGATTAAATATTATAACCTAACCTATTGTTTAATAATCTGCCCTAGTGGTGGTTTGCGGAAAAGCGACATCTATTAGCAGTGATGTGAATTACGTAATGAAATTAATAACCAATTTGTTTGGAAACGCAATAGATGTCGCTGTCACGTTACGACAACCAAAAAATAATATATGTTTTTCTTGATATAAATATAAATAGTATAGAATGATCTATTTCACACCCTAAATAACATTTTTTTTTCATAAAACTAGTACTAAACTGTTGAACCATAGAAAAAGAAAATAACTTTATACTCCAATAAAATATAAATCAATCTATTAGATGGAGCTTATCCACTGGAGTTTATCAACTAGATGGAGCTTGGCCGCCTCAAATTGACAATTTACAGCATGATGACTATAGATAATACAGATATGTGACAACGATTACCACAGATAAGTACGTATTTTGCACATGAATTCTCTGATATTTGGATATTCATAACTTTTATTCCCAAGTCCTAAAAAGATATTTTTTTTTATATAATAACTTTTTAAGTACTTAAAACCCACATTAGTTCGAAACTTAGCCGCTCTCGATAACAAATAGGGCAGGATTTGCCAGTATCCTTTATAATATTTCAAGTATTTGTGTGCAAAATTTGGTAATTCATGAGGCATATTGACTTTTAATGCCTGCTTATTGTAATCAGCGCATTGTAATATTGGAAACGGAGCCTAGCACAATATTTACAATTTTTGAGCCTAGTACACCATCAGGACCTCGTCGCAACCAGCGGGATAGTGTGTAATTGTGTATATAACGTACTTGTGCAGCGCGGGTGTGGGCTGGAAGGCGGCGAGGCAGTGCGCCAGTAGCCGCAGCGCGCGGTCGCTGCTGGCCTGGTTGCACAGCTGCACAAGGATCTCGTCGCGCAACCCGCGAGACAGGATGCCGCGGGACGCTATGTAGTCCGCAACCACCTGGATAGCAATAATTAATAAAAAACAAAAGGGAACGGTACATATAAATGTTAAATTTTTAGGTCAAAACGACTGATTTTTTAAAAATCCAAACTTAAGACGGATAATATAACCTACATCATATTATGACTTTTTACACACCTTTTGTCTAGCTTCATTGCCTGGGGCAGATTCATCGCACCACCGCAAAATAAGTTTGAATATAGCCACGGCATCATTAAAGTCTTGGTCTCTGTAATAAAAATAAAATAAATAGATTTAACATTTTTAGTATAATATATTAAACAGCGTCCGAAAAATTGTTTTATTTGTTTGTCAATTAAAAGAAGTTGCAATTATTCGGCAATCCGCTTAGTTAGAGCATTAAACCAACGCAATGTGTGATAGACATGTTCCAATCGAAAAAAAATAATAATAAGGAAATATCTAGACGTTAATAACAGCTTTTTGATTAAAACTCAAGTGGCTCCCTATTCGTTTCCGTCGCAACTCCCATATCCTTTGTTTATTATATAATATCTTGTATAATCCCCTGTCTCCTTCCTATTTTCTTGAACGATTTAACTTTTCTCGACCCCTCGATACCCCTTGTAGGTCCAATGTTAGAACTAATCTTTCCCTTCCATCCCATCGCTCCAACTTCTACTCCTACTCCTTCACCGTTCACGCAGTCAGATTGTGAAACTCGCTCCCCCACACTGTACGAGACAGTCCCACCGTTACTATTTTTAAAAGACATTTGAAAGAGCACTACCTCGAATCTCTATCCATATAAATACTGTTATTATATAAACATATAGTATTTATATATTATAAGCATATTATTATATTACTTATAGTATTTAGGTATTGTATTTTATATTAATTATTTTGATAGTGTATATATTATTACATATTATAATATTTTATTTATGTTTTAGTATAGACATAATATGTAAATGTATTTGTAATTGTGCAAGTTCTATCTGCTTTCTTTTATCCCTTTTCTCTCCGTAGGGCTGCTGGAAGAAATTTCTTTTTAGAAATAAGCAGAACCTTTGTGTCATTTTTCCTACACTTATGTAGTGTAATGTTTTAAATGTTTCTTGTGTACAATAAATTGTTAAATAAATAAATAAAAATAACAGCATTAGTTTATTTTACATCCAAAGTACAGATTACTAAAAAGTTCCTTTGTGAAAAGAATAGGTAATAATAATAAAAAATTCAGGACATTTTTAACATAACACAACATACACCAATCAATTAACAACACAACAGTATTTGTTAGGTACATATAAAATCATTGTGTAATGTGTCGAGCTAGCGAACGGTCGCGCTCCGCGTTATACATATGCAGCAAATATTAATTATTTAATTAATATTTTGTTAATCGCGCGGCTGATTGCCGCTGCACGTGATCATGGCGCTCGTGGCCAATGAGTTGCTGGCGTTTATCCAGCATGCCATCGACACCATGGACGAGGTCAGCATAATGCAGATCTGCAAGTCTTCCTTCACCAGCGAGGAGAGGTTTGCGAAGGCAAGCATTTGCCGTACGAGACACTCGGCTAGAGCGCGAACATGCCATCGCGATGGAGAGATGAAACCGGAAGAAGCGTGCAGGACATCATCTCCCTGCTAAAGCAGACGGATCCGAATGAAGTGCCAGCGTTTGTAGCGAAAAAACTGCATAAGCTGCCATCAGTGACACTGGACCACGTCGACGTCGTCAGCCTACTGAAGGACATCAAGTTCCTGAAGGAAGAACAGACCGAAGTTCGAGGTAGCTTGCACGCATCAGAGTCTACCATAAGTGATTTACGTAGTGAATTATCACAGTTAAAAAGTGTTAATTCAATATGTAGGTCACCTGATGCAACAAATGTTACTCGTCGTCGAGGCGCGCAGGCGGTCACGTTTAGCCCGTCAGCATTATTTGACGGGTCAACGAACATCGTCACTGCCGCCCCTGCTGCCCGCTCCCCGCCCGCGAAGGAGCCGGTGCCAAGTTACGCAAGTGTCACAGCTTGCGTCCCCCCGCCACCTCCCCCGCGTCCGAAAAACAAAGGGAAGAAGGAGGCCCCTTCAAAAGAGCGTCCTCTTTCTACAAAGGACCGAACGTGCGATGATGACGGGTTCATCAAACTCGAGAGGAAGAAGAAGAAACCCGTCGTCCGCAACCATCGCGGCACCGCACCCGGAAGACCCGAGCAGCTGTTGCGGTGTGAGACTCCCGCGACACCGCTGTACGTGTCCAGATTGCATTGGTCTACGACGGTCGAGCAGGTCGTGGACTACATCAGGAGAAGAACCAACTTCGCCTTGAGAGTCGAGCGTTTGGAATCTCGTCATAAAGTGAACTTTAGTTCTTTTGTGGTGAGATTTTCAACCAATCACTTACCGACCTTCGAGAAGGAGGAGTTCTGGCCGATTGGAGTCGTCTACAGAAGATTTACGGAACGACTCCCGAACACTTCGCGCCCCACGTCGCAGACAATACGTGTTTAATGTTAGTGTTAGTTTATTATATATTATCTATGTTAGTCTATAAGGTATTTATAATATGGGCCTATGCAGCCTGAAATAAACGGTAAATAATTTTTAATAAAAAAATATATGATTCCTACTTAAGAGTAGAACAAAGTAAGACGAAATAAAAAAACAACTTATGCAAAAAGTTATATGTCTCACCTGACCGCGGCCTTGGACAGGAAGGGCTTGGTGATGGGGTGTCGTCGCGGGCTGAGCTGGCCGCCGTCCGCGAAGTACACCGAGCTGTACTTGGAGAACGCGAACTGCTGCAGGTCGCGGGGCAGGGACACGCGCTCCTCCTCGGCGTATACGTCACCCGATACCTAACATCATAGACGTATATAATAAAGATGAGGCATGTTGAGGCAAAAACTGTCCCCACTTAAATGGCCCCACTTTTGGAGTTTTTTGGGGCCATTTTGACATTTGAGGTATGGTGAAATCAAGATGGCGTAATTTTTTCTTGTATGAAGATTTGTTCTGTCAAATAGACGTTATAGCCTATCTTTAGTTTGAAATCTTTGCCAAGCATGCGAAAAGCGGCAAATGATGCAAAAAAATATAATATCTAACCGATCCCATCACAATAATGGCCAAAATCGAATTATTCATTCTAATGTTCTAAATTCTAGAGTTTCTAAACAAAATTTAGGTAAGCGCGTACAGGTTCTGACGCTCCTTTCGGGCTGTCTGTCAGCTACTTTGCTTACTTTGCTCTTTATCGCAAAACGATTTGTGATGTCACAATCTGCTACGGCCATATATTGTTTCACAACAAGTGTATGGCAGTAGCAGGGGCGTGCGCTCCTTGTAGGCAGAAATGCAGTGCTTTACTTGTCATTCACAGATATTTTAATAAAACGTTCGTACGTTTTAGATGACTTTAATTAATAGTAAATAAATTAATTTAAAAAATTGAATAACTTAAAAACGCCTAATATTTTATAAATAGCAACTCATCTCATGCCGTTAAGTTCTGCAGGAAAAATCATCGCATGTGTGTGTAATTTTCATACTTCGCAAACGCACACACCCATGAATATCGACATGATTATATAGCGGTAACTCATGGCCGAACCGAGAGCCGAGCCGAGAGCTTCGGTTCGGCTAACCGATCGCTTCCGAAAACCGCCGTACTGGCTTGTCGGAAATTATTCGTTGCCTATAATCCGAGTAAAAATAATAAGACGCGAATCTGATAAATCACGTATGCACATTATGCATTTTTGTTTAGTAAGGTTTTATTTGTTTAAATAAAAGAAACGTTTTGTGTTTCGCGGGGGCCATATTGCATATTTCATGTGATAAGCATTGTTTACAATTTAATCGCTCCTGTTTATTTATAGTTTTCTTGAAAGATTTTTCATTTTAACATTTGAAAGTGTGTACATTTAACAGTTTCATACTGAGTTTCTATAATAATTGTAGTAATTTGCTTTTACTAGTGCGTTTGTTGATTTTTTTAAAATGTTATTTGATTGTGAGGTTTGCGTTGATAATGTGTGTTTATTAAAAATTAAAAATAACAAGTTCTCACAATTGTCATTCAGTGAAAAGATTCAAATTCTGTCTAAAGGTAGGTGTGTACCCGAGTTACAACAATTAAACCAGCAAAAAAATTATGTAACTTGAAAATTTCATGTTAAAAGTTATGAAACGTATAACTGGCTGTGGGGTTGTGTACACACGATTAAATTATATTGTTTTCCTTGCATATTATTTAGTAATTCTAGTACAGTGTGGACTGATTCGAGATATTCAGATTTAAATCATTTAAAAAATGGGTTAGACATGATAAATGTAGCCAAACATTGAATTGACTATAAATATTTTTTAGTCAACACGCCTATTAGATTCAATGACAGTACATGTACTCACTTTAGTGACATGTTTGTCGGTGTGAGGCGGCTGCCACTCGTCCAGCTTCGACAGCAGGAAAGCCAGTTCGGCCGGCACCTCCAACACCTGCAGACTTTGTGCCTTCGCCTTTTCAGCTTTTTCTGCCTCTCTACGATCGGCCGCACGACGTCTGTAAACAATTTATACATATCGTTTTGATGATAGTTCTATACAAAACTTGCATTTAGTAAAAGTGTATTTTGCAATGTTTAAAAGTTGCTTGTACTAGGTACTCGTATGTGAGTATTTACATTGTACACAATAGGTGTGAAATGGCTAGCCTTGTACCATGTTTGGTAGTAAAGGTAATCTGTATACTAACTTGGCCGCAGCCGCGTGCGCCTCCAGCTTGCGTCTTTTCTGCTCCCTCAGCGTGTGCACGCGTGCGCGCGCGCGTCTTCCCCGCACGAGTGCCTGCGCCCGCACGACGCCGCGCCGCACGGTGACGAAACGCTGTCGCTGGCGGGCGCCGCGCCACCATGACTGGATACGCACGGCGGAGGAGCGGAGTTCGGTGTAGCGTTTCCTGTAGAATGTTAAACCAAGATTAATAAAATAATATAAATATGTAATGTATCGCGGGCTTAGATAAGGGCACACGGTATTAGTGTGGTAATAGTGGTAAGTGAAGCTGATAGGAATGGAGTTGTAGGAACCTCACGCCACTGCGGTATTGTTAGATAGGCAGGTCTAAAATGGCCACATTAGGATAAGAAGTCGCTATTACAGTAACTTCCAAGAATTCTATTTTGTCAGTTTTCAATAGAAATACGTAAAATTGTACACATAGTATGAATTGTTTGACTGTTAATAGGGAATATGCATGTGACACCAAAATGTCATTCATTATGTCAAGTGAAACAGAATTTTCGTATAAGGCTGGAACTATATTTTGATCCGGAATCCGGAAGGACGAAGAAAATGAGCATTACAATAGAGTAGAGTACAATAGAGTTGTACGGTTCGTACAACTTGAGATGCTGTTGCTGCTATATATGATGCTATTTGCTGAGTAAAACTAAGTTGCTGCTGTACATGTGTATACGTGGCGGACCAATTAGCGCCACAATCCTGAATCGCGATATCGAAGTTTTCTAAGATCGGCGGTACGAGTGACCCTCGACAGAACACGCCTCATTCTGGACAACATCATCATCATGATCTCTCTTTGGGGCTTGCCACGATATTCCCACATATATTTGCTAAGATAAAGATAAAAGATAAAATGTTAATGCTATATATGCTAATGCGTTGCACTAGTCTGCATTGCGCGGTTATGCGTGAAATCACTTAAAACTAAAATTGCATCTAAAATGAGCGTGCGCGTGAAATGTACAAAAATGCTGATGATGAGAGCATCATGCTAACCGTACAGAGGTACGGTTGTTGCACCGTACAAGAGTTGAAAATCGCACACATGAATGTTGAGACGAATGTCAATGTCATATATGACAGCTCGACACGTAACTTCCATTTTCAACTCTATTGTATTAGCGCAGAGTTCTATTTTCAGTGCACTGAATTTTCCAGGGCCAGGCGGATTCCAGGTGATTATTACGCTGGGACTACCCAGCGTAATATATCTAAGAGAGAGAAATCTCGATCCTATTCTCGATCTCGATTTATGTTTTTTTTTTATAATTCGTATAATGATAATGTAAAAAACAAAATGGTAAAAAAATATACAAATTTTCGACACTGGCAGAATGGTGCAAAACCTTTGCAACCGCGATTGCCATAAATAAAAGAAATAGAAGTTAATTGATGCTTTCTATGGTTTGTTGTTATCAAAATATGATTATAACTTGTATCTGCATAGGTACCCATGAAGTCATTGCATGAGCCATTCCCTGCACTGTACGCCATCAGCTTTTCACTGAACATCCGCTGCAGCCTGCATCACTCTGACGTTGGCAACTCCTATTACAGGGAAGGCTATGCCAAAAGAAGAAGAAGAAGAAGAATATTTATTTATTAGATTTGTTTAGTACTTATCACAAGGATATTAGATAAAAATGAATGTAATTAATATGTTTACGAACTTTTCGTTAACTAGGTTGTTTTCGTCGAGGTTTGTAAATAAAACAAGTAGGTATGCGTAGGAAATCTATTTCAATGTACTGACTGATCTTCACATTATGTACAAGGTGCTCAAACAAGATACACTGTCTCTTCTCGTTGCCTTGCACCACTTTTTCTTACATACTTTACCTTTCGGCATACGAAAATAAACTTTGTCAGGTGCAGTTTTTGTGTCATTTTTGCACACAGGGACGACATAATATTTATAACATGGATTACCTGACTTACCTTACCCGACCAGACCTGCTGGTGTTGGCGCGAATAGAATAATAAATTCATGATAGTGCAAAGTAGTAAACTAGTGCCGAATTTTATCTTTCTACAGATCTAAGGTTAATAACAACTAATGGAATAGTACCGATTAGAAAAATCGTTAAGTGACAAATTGAACTATACTATAATAAAAGTTGTATACTTCACCAAATATGACGTAGTCCTGGCATACACCAGGATACAGTAAAAAGAACATGCTTCTACCTGCTTTTCGGTAATACCTGGCGTGATATTCTCCTAGTCCTGGCCTGCAGCAGCGAGGCACATATTTACGGGGGAAACTGTTACGATCAAGTAATAGCAACAGAAAAATAATTTTCTACAATGTTGCAAGAGCACATACCTGGCAAGGTATCCCCTAGTCCTGGCCTGCAGCAGCGTGGCGGCGGAGCGCAGCTTGTCCGCTCGCTTGCGCTCCAGAGCTCTGTGTAGCGCCTCCCGTATGAACACTCGCGCTGCGCCCAGCTGGTAGTCTGCTCCACCTAGAAATAATTTCATCATCATAATAATAATAATATACTAGCCGCGATTTCACTCGCGATAAAAAAATATTTTACCTACAATTAAGTAGGTATAATAACGAAATGATTTTTAATTTAGTATATTCGTAACAAATATACAAAATAAACTTTTGAAATAAATTATGGACACGTGATACATATTTAATATTAATGTGATCAAAATATATATACCTACATACATTATAGTACACAAATTGAGTATGGACATACAAAACCACAATTTGACTACAATCTACAATTAGACTTACTCGTATCAATTGTTTTGTTGTAACTTCAAGAGAAGTTTTGGCCTAACCTATAATTTATAATTTTAATGAATGCAAACATTTAATAATATGATTGCATTCTAGTTTTCTTTTCTAGTATTTAAGTAATGTTAATGTGTTTACCATTATTACAAAATAAATTCCGTAAACGTATTTCACTCTCATAATACAATTTCCAAAACTTTAACAACACACATCTATAAATAAAACGTAGACAACCAGATGCGGATTTCATCGTTCTAAACTAACTAAATATTTAAAAGAATGTAATTTCTTAGATCATTAAGTGATTAGAAGCTACATTATTAAAAGTCAATTGATGTTTATGGTATTCAACATTAATGGTACATTAGGATTACAAAACTGATTTTGGTGTATTCAGTGTGTATAGTGCTGCCCTGCACACTTACATAATGTGTGAGTAGGATGGATATTATTAGTTTTGTCGTTACAACAATACTATATGGTATTATTTTTAATATTTTATACATATAAATCTTGCTTTTTTACAGCGGAGTCTTAACCAACAGTTTGTCATCAATCATCGTATTTAATTGGAGGCTTTTTTAAAATATTATTAAAAAATACTATTTACTGTGGGGTTACATACAATATAACTTCACTAAACTATGACATTTAAGGGCGAGATGCGCTCGTTTACGAAATAGGGCCACTAGCCAAGTTTCGCCTTAATTAAAATTCGAAAATATCTGGCGAATCGCCCTCTCCTTTGACATAACAACATTTATGCCCTAGCCAACATCATTATGCTGTCCTATTATGAACTTCCACTATATTTTTAACTTTTTAAATTGTTTTTCAAAAGTTCAAACGTCAAAATGAAGGCCGTTGTCAGTGGAAGTTCTTATTATGACAGCTGTTGTTCGAATCGCAACGACGAATTGCTCAATCGTTTCTATCACTTCTTGCTTTGATTTCAACGATATTTTCGCCGTCAGTTGTGAAGTGTCAACTATCATATATATATATTATGGCGTTACGGCTTAAAACCATTTGTCAGTGTCAAGTTAAAAAGGCAGGCAAATAGAATTCTCGTATAGGTTTTCAACACCGTATTTCTAAATCGTCAAGTCTAAAGTCTAGTCAACGTTAAAAAAAATAGTCAATGCAGTCAATGACTTGACTAGTCAGTCGATTCAGTAAAGTGGTAGAAGTTTTACTGAAAGTACCTAGGGAGTTTGGAGTATCAAATAGATTCAAATTTCAACTGTACAAAATTAGAATAATAATAAACCTAGTACCTACATACTTATAACTTAACACAGGCGATTATTACGGTTCTAAGGCTGGGACTTTATGCTCCGAAATCCGGAACACCGGTGAAAATTCAGAGCATTGAAAGTGTTCTACTTTATATAATAGAGTTGAAAATCCAACACGTCATGATTGTCGTGTCAGATGTCAATGTCATATTATTATAAATGACAGCTCGACACTAGAAACTTCCTTTTTGAACTCTATTGTATTAGCGCAATGTTCTAATTTTATTGCTCTGAATTTTCACCGGCGTTCCGGATTCCAAATCATAAAATAATCCCAGCCATATTACCGGAATCTCCTCGACCGAAAAAACTAATATGTAAGTACGATTTTCAACTCTATTGTATGAATCCAGAGTTTTATTTTCAATGCTCTGAATTTTCTCCGGTCCGAAAGATTCCGGTTTATATAGCCCCAGCCTCGGGCAGAACCAGTCTTGCCAGATATACGGACTTTCGATCTGCGATATAGATTAGATGCGGATACGGATTTTATACAGAATTTTAACAGACATTAATTAATATTATATTATTCTTGAGCACAGTTATACGAATACTAACAACAAATTAAACATAAAATAACTTTATTACATTATATTTTCAATTTTTTATTGATCATAAATATTTTATATACAAATTTCTTGCCAAATGATCATTTTATGCAGATTTTAATAGGTTACAGATAAATAGTGCAATGATCCTAGAAACACTGCGCAGAACTTAAAAAAGGAGAATAATTATGGGATTTTTAGTAGAGAAGAAAGAAAAGGAAGCCAGCCGTCCGCAACCACCGCGGCACCGCACCCAGCGAACCCGTGCAGCGCCTACGGTGCGAAGTAGGTACACAGTACACTGCTGTACGTGTCCCGCCTGCACGGGTCACGAAGTTCGACGACCTAGTGGACTACATCCGAAAGAAGACGTCTTTCACCTTAAGGGTCGAGCATCTAAAATCTTCCAGAAGGTCAACTTCACTTCCTTTGTGGTGAGAGTACCGACGCATCTTCTACCGACCTTCGAGGTGGAGACGTTCTGGCTGACGGACGTGGTCTACCGGAGATTTCGGGGAAATTACACGAAGCGCGCATCACGTCGCCGAAAAAAGACAATACATAATAAACTATAGTGTGTGTAAGAGTGAATGTAAATAATATCGAAAATAAGATTTATCTGTATTTTATAATATTATAAGGTATAGTATAAAATTGTGTGGGTGTATATGATATAAATATATATAGTATAAAAATATATATACCCGTAACACAATTTCAACTTAGCACGGGATTGGATTGACGGTATATTTAAAATATAATTATGTAGGTATGTATTAATATTGTTCTGTATATATTTTGATGTGTGTCTGAATAAATTGATTTGAATTGTTTTTTGCAGTATTGAGCGCTAAAAAAGCGTATAAAGAAACAAGTAAATACAACTTAAGCTTGGATTTATTAAATTATATTATTCACACGGTAAAAACAATAAAGACTGCTAAGTATGAGTTAAGTATTCTTGAATTCTGAAGTTCATTATAATAATATTATGCGGACATCATTATGTTTGTGAATTATTATTTATTTTTGTCTACTAAAATGTTACCATTACCTTATACATATGTAAAATGTGTTTTAAATCTATATAATTTGTAGGCATACAACAAATGTTGGTGTTTGTATAATATGCAGTTTACTGTAGTGACATAAAATCTTCATAATGTAATTAATGTATCAAAACCGCTACCTAACCTAAACTTACTAAACCCTAAGTTTATTTGTATTCATTCGAACTCGACAATAATACGATATTTCAAGTTTTCCATTTTGTAAACAGAGTGACGCAAAGAAAAAACAAATGAATTGCGGTTTTCGAAACACAAATGCATGAGTAAATAGCGGTATAAATTTGAAATTGGAATTCCTAACCGAAGAAGATATTATATTTGAGATCAAAGTGGCCAGTACGACAAAACGCCAATTTCATATGTAAGGACCTAATATATTGCTGCTTGTAAAATTATATCAACAGTCTAAAATATTTGAACTTACTGGCTCCAGTAGGTGGCACCTCTGCGAGAATGGAGTTGCAGATCTCTCTGTAGGGCGTCGACCTAGCTGGCGTAGACTTGAGCAAATATCTGTTAAGCAAGATGTAACATATGTATCTGTCGTATCCGGATAGTGTCAACCATGGCGGTATACCTAAGAAGCGACTTGTCAGTTTTGCCCTTATGACATACCTAGCATTTGATAGAAAAGTCTTACCTGTATCTATCTACAAAGTTCTGGAACAGTATCCGGATGGGATATCCCATCTGTCGTATCCGTATGGTGTCAAGCATGCCCGTATATCTCAACTGTGTCAATACGCATGGCATGTCGAACTTCATGGGCGACTTGTCGGTGTTGGGCTTGATGCAGCGCACGAACCACGGGTTGCAGCGAGACATGGATTCTAATAGTTGGTGCAGGCTGTCTGAGAACCTTGAAAAGACATGGTATTAGTTGAGACTTGTGGTAAATCTTTACATACAGTAAATCAATAATGTACATATTCACATTAATTATTATATATATAAATATTTACGTTATTAATGTACATATTAGATCTTTTAAGCTATGTAAAGCCGCTGCTTAGAACACAGCGGCGAGCGGCGGCAAGCGCAGGCGGGTCACAGAAAAAGAAAAAATAAAAGAAAGGCGAACAGATAAACAGATACATAGTTAACCTTTGATTTGATTTCACTACTACAAGCATATGTCCACGATTGTGTAGAAAAATTGTGAGCCGTTAAAGGTGACGTGTGCGTAAGTATATATATTTTCTACCCGCTCGCCGCTACTGCGCCGCCGGCCGCGCCACTCGCCGCTGTGTTCGAGGCAGCGGCCCAAGGGATTTGAATTGTTTCTTCATCAATAGATAGCGATTCAAAAGATTTATATTATTTTTTTGTGGTTGTGTGGTGGTGGTGTAGTTTATTAAAGTTAACTAGTCAGCTAGTTTGTATAAAAATTGTTTCAGGTGGGTGCAAAAGGGTATAAAATATATAAATTAAATATAGTACAGGCAAAAATCCTTACTTGAGTGAACTATGTAAGTATTTCAAAATGTTTTCCTGTTTTTATGGTTTATTGAAGATTTTGTATAGTTGTGCTGTATCCTCGTCCTCTTTTTTTCCTTTGTAGTTATTATAGTGTATAAATAAATGAATGCAGACGCTTTACATAATCGTTACCAATAAATTATGATATATTCACTTCAATTTTGATCCAGTAACGATCAATATTCCTATATTACTTTATTATACAATATAAATTATGTACAGTCGCTGACAAACGGTATAATTTTTCGACCTTATTTCTATGACTGTAAGGTTCAATGTGGTACGACGTACGTGTCCGCGACCGTACATACAAAGTGAGTGGGTGTGCAATACCTGGCGGCAACCGTGGGCGTTCTCGGTTTCATAGTCACAAATCGTCCATTGGCACCCCTGGGCAGAGTCTTGTTAGCGTCGTGCTGGGTGCGGAGCTGTGTCGACATTTCGGCGACAAGAGGCACCTCACTACTGCATAACAACTCTATTACGTCGCCGCGAAGCGCATCCCTATTCTTGTCGAGAAAACCCTCCACGTTGTACCACACTTGCCCCGCGTAATGTTTCACCTGTAATGACAGCAAGATGTCCCATCACTAGTGTATTATTTATCGATAATCGACTTTTACGATGAAAGTTAGAAACTTTGATCAATATGCAAATGAGTCTGTACTTGTATTAATTTAAATAATAGATTATAGAGTACTTGACAGTTGATTAAATGAAGATTAATTAGTTTTTAACACTAATATTTACTTAATTGGCTTAAAAGTTTTTTTGGATTAAGTTTTCTACAAAGCTCTTAACTATGTGTGTAATAAGGAAGGAATACAGGTATGTAAATATTGTCTTTGTAGTAAACGTAGCCCGCAACTTTGTACGCGTGAAAAGAAATCGCGCGGGGACCGGACACGGCTGCGATAAAAAGTAGCCTATGTGTTAATCTAGAGTCTAACTACTACCATACTAAATTTTATTAAAATCCGTTCAAAATAAATTACGTGAGAGAGTAACAAATATCGATACACCCTCACATACATACTTTCGCGTTTATAATATTAGTAAGGATAGTAAGGATTGTCTATATAAAAAAAAACAGTTTTAAGATGTTCTAGCCACTAATCGCAGATGAGATTCGCCAATGAGTTTTCATCAACTAACCCCAAACTCATTGGCGCCAAGCCTTGGCCGTGAGTAGAGCTCATTGAGGGCGTGGTTGTAGTGACATTTCTCCAGGAATGACGCGTCCGACGCTCGGGGGAAGTTGCTCTCGTCGTCCAGCAGATGAAGTATACCCACGGGCTTCTTGCTCAGGAGTTGGATTACTGGGGAAAAGGCAAATAGTTACACTAAAATATGTAGTAGGTTAAATTAGCATTTGAAAATTAGAAACACATAAGGTTTGTAGGTTGGCAGATTTTAAATTATATGACAGATAAATATGATAAATTCAGTTTGCAATCTAAACTACAACTCTAAACTAAACTAAAACTGAAAATATATTTGCGATAAATACTCGTAGTGAATGATTCGGAAAAAGATAGTGCAGCCGCATGGTAATTATTAAGTTGTCAAATTGCGTAGGATCAAAATCACAAAATGCGTTTCTTTGAAGCTAGCCGTACACGTAAGGGAACCTGACAGTTTTGCCCGTACAGTCGAGTTTTACAGGTGAACCGAACAGTGCACTTCGCAGGTTTCCATACTACTCAGCTCAAGATCACCTGTCAAGTACACCCTTACGTGTATGGCTAGCTTAATAAGTACCATAACATATTTACTTTTTAATACATACCTGGAGAGTTATCATTCCACGTCAGGTTGGACCATTCCAGTCTCTCCTTCTGATATTCCTGTTGTTCCAACTTAAATATGTGTTTGTTGAAATAATGCTGCAGCGTTTCGTTCGCGTAGTTTATACACAGCTGTTCAAAAGAATTCTCTTCCAAGTCTTCGAACCCGAAGATGTCGAGTAGAGATATTCTGTGCGCGTCGTGTAGCCCACCGCGGTGGACTATCGAGTTGATTCGGAGAACCAACCAGCTGAATAGAGAGGAGTATAGGGCTTTGGCGAACGCGTCCCGAGCGTCTAACGCCTGGTCTATTGGGAGGGGAGACCGCATGAGTTCTGCGCGCGTAGCCGTCACTCTTGTAGTTAGGGCCCTCGCTAGCTCTTCTGCTGGGATTTTGAGCAAATGTGCCGCCCAGCGCACTTCGGCGCCGCCTCCCAATTGCACTCCCTCCTGGCCGTGTCTTAATTGTCGTCTGTGGAAGTATACGTTGCCCAAATGTAGAACTGCCGCTAGGACTTTGATGATATCTTCCCGTTCGGCGTCCCCTATACCGAGCACTTGCATGGCCCCACAAAGAGCAGACCAATCGGCACCGGCGCCAGCACCGCCGGAATCTCCTCCTTGATTCAAATAGAAGTAGTGCTCGGCCGTCAGCAGTCCTCTAGATTTCCTCTGCTCCTCGTCCAAACCAGCTAGCAACTCGTAGAATACGTGATAGTTCCTCTCACCCGGCGATTGTGTGACGATTCTAGACTTTTCGAGTAAGTAATGCGCGACTCTCGCGCCTGCTAAGGCGCCATCTTTAAAGTATAATTCTAATAATTTACCAAAACGACTAGAGTTATGATTTTTTGGCGTTCTCGCATTCCCGAATGCTTCCAACAGGGGCGCAGCTTCTAGAATCTGTTCGGATACGGGAGCCCTGCCGGGTGGGGCAGGAGCTACTGCTGCTAGAAACTGGACGGCCAGCTTGGTGGACTCGGTCTTCCCGGCGCCAGATTCTCCTGAGATGAGTATCGCCTGTGGATGGGGTAGGGACGATCGCGCGGCCGCTGCTATCGCGAATAGGTGTGGTGGTAAATCCCCTAACGCCTCTGCGGCGTGGTACCTAAAATGTTACTACGGTTTAAAATTTAGTAATATAATAAATTCGATCGAAATAATCTTTGTCATTGCAATAATTTAAAAAATTCTCCAACGACGTCGGATTTAAAATGTTGAAAAGCTGTTTAATTACATTTAAACGGACGTATATGGTATCTTAACCTCAATGAGCGTATTTTACCAAGTCTTTCAATTTACTTTCAATAAATTATGAATGTATCGGCTTGATATCATTGTAGTATGTGTATCACCTCCCTATATATTGTAATGTAAGTGTATTAAATAGTTAACAAACTATATTAGCGAACGCAACATCTCTTATTGGACTCTCCAAGCCTGCACATTGCATGGCGACCGTGCCAGTGCTGCTCGTGGCAGCGCTGCGCAGATGGGACATAATTATTATTAAATAAAAGACAGTTAAAAGTGATGTGAAGTGAAATAAAAATAATTAGAAGCATTGACTGGAAAATGTGGATCTTTAAATTATAAAAATATTAGCGTAAAAATGAACTGATTTAATAATAATATTTAACGGTCGTTAGTTAGGAAATAAATAATGTAGGTTAAATATATTAAGTAAATAGTGTAGAAATATAAATACAAATCTATAAGTGCTAATAATAATCATAAAAATAATTTGAGTAATAAAAACTGTATGACTTTTATTATATTAGCGAACGCAACATCTCTTATTGGACTCCCCAAGCCTGCACATTGCATCATAAACTGAATTTTTGAGTTTAACGTTACTTTGACGTTGGAGAATACCATTTTGCTGTTTTAAGACTGCATCGAAACTGCATTATTGTAAGATTTAATTAGCAGAATCGACTTACTGGGTAAATTCTGTCACTTGACTACTTGTATTTACTTGTTATTGCTTTTTGAATTCTACACAAGAATATTCCTAGTCCTATTATACACAATAACTTACCTTCTAGCCGTCTGCAGACCGTACAGGTTATCCACGGGCCTGTACGGGTTAACCGCGACTAGTATGGACCCGGCGTACGTGTATATCAACCCTTGTTCATATCTGAGCTTGAGGTTCCACAGCAACGCAGCCTCGTGCAGGTCGTGGAGTCTGGTCATGTCCTCCACACCGGTCGGGCCAAGCTCCTCGCGAGGCCAGATCTGGTCACCCTCCTCCTCTCCGTTGCCCATTTGGAGGGCGTAGGTTTGGGGCTGGAAAGTAGAAACAGAGATTAATTCATGCTTTAACGTCTTGTTAAGGCCCTGAAGATTTACATCATCATACATCTTGTACAATGTTTAAAGCATGTACTGCTATAACTTAGCCTAGAGTCTTGACAAATTACGAGTCTTAAAAAAAGTCTGCGCACTTATAAGATCAGTGTGCTGAATGTGAGTATGTATCACACTCGACGTGAAAAAGTAAACTACAATTTGCATGGCATCGATGCAACGCCCGAAGTTGAATAAATGCTAACTAATACGATGGCATACAAATTGTAGTTAGCTTTTTAACCGACTTCCAAAAAAAAGAGGCCGTTATAAGTTCGGCTGTATATATATTTTTGTTTTCATGTCGAGTAGTGGCAGTTATCAAAAGTTGAAAAACTCGACTACGCAATATGTGTAGCCTATGTTACCCCGGTCATTAATGCGAATTTATTGACAGCTCATGTATCAAAATCGGATCAGTAGTTTAGGCTCTACGATGGAACAAACATACAATCATAGACTGCCAAAATCGTTACCCTTCCGATTGCCTTCGCCGCAGTCGGGTGAAATTCGCACTCGGGACACTAATTCAGCTTAGGTAAATTCTTACAAAATAAAGGATTTGCATGCAAACCAACGGATGGTTGGTTAAAAAAATATATTTTATGTTCATACTTCATACATAAACAAATTGGCAAATGAAATATTGCTGCTGTTTTCCTTATTACACAATCCTCCTGTAAAGGAGCTGCGTATCATAATTTATCATTACTCCTTAATTGGCGGAAAATCATCATGATCATCGTGAAATCATCGTGATGACTTCATCACTCATCACCCTGTTAAAGCAAGTAAAATGACCTTCATAAACACGTTCATTCTTACAATTCTAGATAGGTAAAATTTAAAAGTCTGTCTTCAAAATTTTGCACCAAAAATTAAGCACTGAAAACCACCAGGACAAAGCTACAAAATAGCCCAATTAGCTATAATATAGCTACACGCTTCGATACTATAATTATTGTTCTGCAGAATTTTGCAGACAACCAGGCCAATTATACTGCAACTGAAGCATAATTCTACTTAAAATGACGTAAGTTACGGCACAGAACTTCAACCAAATGGAAAATTGTCGGTCTACTTATTTGTGATATAACTTAACTGGCCAGTTTATATTTACGAGAAATACATTTGCCGACTAATTATTGAATTCATAATAAAAAGTAATTGTTTATTGATTGTTTATGTATGAATAGTGATTGTTGATAATAATGGTTAGATTATGCATTGGTTGTATTTAGTCGTATCTATAGTATGTTGCATAATCGTATTTCCCATGTATAATACATAGACCTATATAATAAAGACGAGGCATGTCAAGGCAAAAAGTCTCCACACTTAACTTCCCACTTTTGGGGTTTTTTTTTCATTTATATATGTCATCGGCTTATAACCATTTGCCAGACTCAAGTTAAAAAGGTGGGAAATAAAACTTTCGTTTCAATTTTCAACACCGTATTACTAAATCGTCAAGTCTAAAGTCTAGTCAAAGTCCAAATAAATAGTCAGTGCAATCCATGGTTTGGAGGGAAACTCAAAAGAGCACGTTTTTAGAAGTTGTACCACTTGCCCACACGTTAACGAATATTTAATGGTTAATATTCTACCAATATTACGCATTAAGAACCGAAATAACACAAATTTATGAAAGAAATGCAAAATCCACAACGTCACTCATTGAATTCCCCGGCAAAACTCCCCACTTTTGGGGTTGTTTGGGGCAGTCGAGGTTTGAC
Source organism: Phengaris arion (assembly GCA_963565745.1). Classification (NCBI taxonomy): domain Eukaryota; kingdom Metazoa; phylum Arthropoda; class Insecta; order Lepidoptera; family Lycaenidae; genus Phengaris; species Phengaris arion. The sequence continues at coordinate 4,469,762 of OY751443.1, forward strand.
ATTTGTCACCTATTTGTCATTTTGACATTTGCTTTCCTCAGTATAATCTGTCCGCATTTATTATTATTTATTTATATATGGTACCGGCATATAATCATTTGCCAGTGTTAAGTTAAAAAGGCGGGAAATAGAACTTTCGTTTCAATTTTCAACACCGTATTCCTAAATCGTCAACTCTAAAGTCTAGTCAAAGTCCAAATATATAGTCAGTGCAGTCCTTGAGTCATGTCAGTCGATTCAGTAAAGTGGTAGAAGCTTTACTGAAAGTTCCTAGGGAGTTTTGGCGGCAACACAAAATAGCACGTTTTTAGAAGTTGTACCACTTGCCCACACTTGTGCACGTTAACGAATATTTAATGGTTAATATTCTACCAATATAACACATTAAGAACCGAAATAACACAAATTTATGAAGACTTACACAATCCACAACGTCACAACTGAACAAAAAAAACTCCCTGTCCGCATTTAGTTGACAAAATACTCTGAAATAAAATGGCGTGTTCTTCTTTTTCTTCGTTTGGCATAGCCACTCCTAATGTTTTTTTTGCATGAAGATTTTTTTGTATATATATATACATATAATATATGTATAATTAACCCTCTTTTAAAACACTCTCTGAAGGGCTCTACAAAAACATTTTATAATTTATTCTATTTTAAAATATTCTGTTTTAAAACAATCCGTATAGAATGTAGGTACAACGGCCGATTCTTTACAATATGTTCTGTGGTCAGCAGCCTGTAATTTAGTGGTATGTCTGCAAGAGGGTGGCCATTACAGTGCAGTTACACGACCTCTATGGTGGCCGAGTGGAAAGCTTTATTTGCGTTTTTGTTTTATTTGTTTTTTTTTTATATCTTTATTTAAAGAGATTATTCATCATTGACTATGCCACTCCATTAGGCCAACGATTACAATAATTTCATTTTTATAATATATTATGTATATTATAAAAATGTATGTATAATATACTAACTACATCACTAATTTATACTCTATTTTACGTCGATTACGAGCTTTATTGAATTTAGTGACCATTTTATACACTTGTATAGCTTGTTCAGCCAGGGGATATGCTAGAATGCAAGTTCCAATATTCATAAGGTCTTCAATTTTTCTCACAATGTGAAATCTAATGTCTTCGTTACGGACCGTTCCATATTATTTATGATTGACATAGGTCTACATAGACGCAATATCTGATTATATCTGATTTAGGGTTTTTGTGAAATGGAATAGAGTAACTAGTGAATTTTCCTATTTTCTTACGACTAAGGGTCGGTTCACACCGCGAAGATCCGAGACGCGACGCGGCGCTGCATTTTTAAGATAGCTATTCAAAATTTAAGAAGAAATTGCATACACATTTTAGTATGAAATTTTATTTATTTCAATAATAATATAAAATATTTTATTCACTACACAAAAAGATATATTGTATGCCATAATATGACATACACTACACATGCGCTGTGCAGCGCGGTGCAACTTGACATTCGAACTCTTACAATGAAACTTGTATCTTCTTGTATAATTTCTAAAGTTCAATTTTGAGTAGCTATCTTAAAAATGCAGCGCCGCGTCGCGTCGAATTTTTTCCCCACGACCAAGGGTCACTGACCGTTTCGTAGGAAAATAGGAACTTTCACTAGTTACTCTATTCCATTCCACTGAAACCTTAATCAGATATGATCGAGTCGCGTATCGTTTCGTTTTGGTGAGAATGACTCTAACTGACTGCCGACGACATCACGTGACACGTCACAAATTTTGAGGACTGTCAAACCTTAATCATACAAACATTCAGTTTCCCTCATGTCATATGACTTTAATTTCATTCATTATCGAAATGACAAAACGCTATCTTAAAAACCCTACATCTGGAGTATAGCATTGTATGTATGTGAAATATGGACCCAAACAAAATGAGATAAAGAAAGGCTAGAGGCATTTGAGATGTGGTGCTGGAGAAGAATGGAAGGTATAAGCTGGATGGAGAGAAAAACAATTATAGAGATTTTACATAATATGATAGGAGAAAATTAATATATATATATAATTGAAATAACAGAAAACAGTAGGGGAAAGATGGTTGGACATGTCTTGTTGATACGAAATGACGAATTTATAAAGAACATCATAAAAGGAAAAGCAGAGAGGAAAAGTGAAAGAGGAAGACTTAGGAAAAATTATTATGAACAACTAAAAGAGAAGGTTAACGTCATGTCGTATCAAGAGGTCAAAAATAAAGCACAGGACCGAGAAATATGACGATTACTCCACCGACAAAAGCCTAGCTCTTAAGACTTGAATGAATGAACCGAAATGACACAACACAGAAACAAGACGAGTTATGAACGAGCCACAACTAGTGCGTTACAAAGAATTTTAACGAAGGAAAGTGGTAATTTGTCAGGCGTCGATACTTTTACTTGGAGTTTAAACGATCTCGCTTTCGACGGGATTCTGCAGATTCTTGTGAGTATAATGATAAATTCATTAACAAAATCGTTGAGAGAAAATAATGATTAGGTAATTCATTAATTGCAAAACTGCACGCTGTAGTTTTATTAAAAGAGTGAGTGATTTTAGTGAACGATTTTACTTAATTTCCTAACTAGATTTTACCCGCGGCTTCGCCCGCGTAAATACAGTATCCCACGGGGCTTTGTACTTTTTCGGGATAAAATGTAGCCTATGTTTTAATCCAGATCGCACTCACGCGCCACAGCACTGCCGGCGCCGGATTTTGTAAGGATTGGATTGGTGGGTGTATGTGTGTGTCTCTCCGTGGCACTGTAGGCCCCAAACGGATGAACCGAGAGTGTTATTAGACTTTTTAGCTACAGCTCATCATCATCAGCTCGTTCACTGCTTGACAATTAGGGGGTTACTTAAAATTTCAATTTTGTTTATAACAACCACACAAAGGTGATCAAGATTTTTTATCAACAGACGAAGTTACAACACACAAGTCATATCTATACGAACATTATAAAGAGGAACGGTTTGTTTTTAATGTCTGTTTGATTTGCATTGAATCGGCTCCGAAACTACTGGAGTTTGATAAAAAGTAGCCTATGTATACATAGGCTACTTTTTATCGCGGCAAAATTTACTATTCCCGCGAGATTTTCTTTAGCGCGCACGAAGTCGGGAAACATCTAGTCATAGATAAACAGAATTCCATACAGCAATTGCAATACCTATAACAATTACAGCCACACAAGAATGTCGACAGCCTGATTTGTTAGCTATTTCGTTTCGAAAGATGTTATGCAACTAGGCTATATGCAGTCTCATAGTACTTGGTAGGTCAAGGTTATTCCAAATATTTTATGCCGGAGCGAACAGCTTGGTCCCCGAATTATCTTTTTATGGAATAAGATCGACAAACAAGCCGACGGATCGCCTGATGGCTTAATTTGGGACCAATGCCAGAACATTGGTGTTCGCAGGCAGAAGTTTAAAAGTGTCGACTTTCAGAGCAGAGAGCAAGGTCCCAAATTGTTTTCTGGCGTTTCATTCTGAGCTTGGACTGTCGATCAGTAATGAACAATAAGGGTATACACCATACTGCTTATCGGCCGTACTGCGTATCGGTCCAATCGGCATGCCGCTGATCGTCGTTAGGGGGTAGACCCAACTCACACAAAGCGTCATCTGGTGGCGTAAGTGGTATCAAAAACGGTCAATAAGAATTTTCGATTCTTTTTCTGTCACCAGACAGCGCTTGGTAGCACGACGATCCTTGTCGTGTCAAAAAGCCGTCAGATATCACTAATTTAAAAACCCTCATTGGATCGGTTAGAAGTTAGAACTGACCGTGTATGGAATGACAGTTAAACGTTAGCGGTGTAAATGGACGAACTGGAGATTGGTTCAATCTTGCAGCGTCATGCCGACCATATGCAGTTTGGTGTATGGCTACGGTAATTTAGATGCAAATGCGCCTAAGAGCTCGCCACCCGCGAGTTTTATTTTTCGCGACAGAAAATTGCACTGTAAATAGAACTCTGCGCTAATACAATAGAGCTGAAAATCCAAGTGTCATGTGTCCAATGTCAGATTTAACAGCTGTATACGATTTTCAGCTTTATTGTATTAACGCACAGTTCTATTTTCAGTGCAGTTTTTTCTGTAGCGACCACTAAAAATCGCTAGTCAGAACTATCACAGAAATGTTAATCCACACTTACGCTAGTACTATTACTTATTCTGTGATATTACTTCGTACGACTACGAGTTTTCCAACAGTACTTCCAACGTTAACTCCTTCAAACTCAAAACACCTTTCTTTTTCATATTTCGCTTCGTATTGTTCAATATTGATGGATGCCCTCCTTTTCCTTTTTCTTTTCCTGATCCTTTGCCTCTTTGTGTTATGGGGTATACATATAGTATGTGCAGGGTTCAAATGTGCACGGGTCGGGGAAGCTTCGTGGAGCAGGTGCGAATCGTACTCGCATTGATGTGTGGATGTTCCATTATTTTCTGACAAATCCTGTTTGTTACTTTCTTGAAGAAGCAAGCTTTGCATACACTTCTTGCCCTCTTCTCATTGAAATGTCAAGGCAATCAATTTCTTTTTGAAAACTGTCATTGTTTATGAGTTCGGGCCCGCCAAACATTTTAGCACATAAAACACATTTATTCACTATTATCTCTAATCAAATGATTTGTATTTATCCAACTTCTTGCAATTGTAATTACTAGTATATATAATTTTATTTAAGTTTACATTTTCTAGTGTAATCTTTACCGTTCAGATCAGGGTTTCTGAACCTTTTGTTACGTCAGCCCCTGGGATTATTAATTACATTTAATGACATTTTCATTGAATAATGGCATTTTTAACGATATTTATTTCATTCCCATACAAATCTCTTTTTATATGGAATTTAATAAATTGTGTAACCCGCCAAAACTTGACTGACGAGGCGTCGATTAACATTTGTGATTAATAAAATACCTATGTTGAATTTGTGGTTTGCCCCCCTTGACACCTCTCTATGTCCTCCTAGGGAGGCGCGCCCCACTGGTCGGGAACTCCTGGTCCAATGTATACAAAACTGATCTTTACATTCAATTTGTAACCACTTTTTCTCCACCAGTATTTAGTACGTGCCGTATAAGGCCGACACGTTCCGCCATTGGCGACTAACTGATTTAACTACATACGAGTACTACCAATGTCTACATACTCAGAACCGGCGGTAACGGAGAGCTGTCCTGCGATCATAATCTTGAGATAACAGTACTAAGCAGTGAAACAGAGATTATAGTCAAACTTTACTATTGCCGGATAGAAGTAAACAAGTAGATAGATAATAGATAAGTGGTAAAGTAAGAAAGCAGAGTAATGAAAAAAAGGGTTTTTTAATAAAATTCTTCTGTCTTTGATGTGAACTATTCAAAACCAGCCAAGTCGGACTCGCACACGAAGGGTTCCGTATCATTGTCTATACAACTATTATACATTATCGGCTTGAGCACCGACGCGCTAACCAATAAGCCGCAGAGGTCGTCGACAATCTCAAATAGATCCTAAGCTATACATGTATACAGTATAACGTTTTTATTGTAAAAACAAAACAAAAAAAAAATACCCCCGAATTTGTGCCATATTTTTTCTGCCGCTAGGAGGCAGAAGTGCCATCTGGTGGTGGAAGAGGTTTCGAAAGCTCAATAAGAATTTTCCCCTCGGCGATTCGTAAAATCGTTCGTCGGGTTCTAGTCGTGTCGAACAATTGTCAGATCTCACGAACTTAAAAACCCATATTGTCAAGCAATGAGCGAGGTGATTATGATGAATACGACAGCTAAGAACACTCTCGATTATGTCAGCTTTCAAGCGAAAAAAAATCTAGATCAAAATCGGTTCATCCGTTTAGGAGCTACGATGCCACGGGCAGACACATAGACAGACACATCGAACTTGTTTATTAAACCACTTAAAGGAACCTCCGACGAAAACAGAGGGGACTATTTTCATCGGTGGTTAAAAATTATTCACATTTTTAACCACGGTAATAAAGTTATACGAATCATACGAGTAAATTTTCATTAATAGCTGACAGGTATGATAATGATCTTTCACGTACATAACACTCATCTTAATCAAGTCGATTGTCAAATTGTCAAGGTTAGCATACCGGTTCGGTGCGTGATAAAGTATCATAAAACTTTTGAGTACAGTGAAATTGGTAGAGAATTTCGTAATCAAAGTGTTATTGAAAGGACATTGGAATTATATTACAGCGATTTGTTTACGAAATTTCGCAGTCTCGTGAAAACGCTCCATACTAAAGTCGTACCAAGCTAAGACGTCACGCCAATGTTGAAGTGTATGAAGTATAAGTCCGCAGGAACGTAATTAAAATATATATTTTTTTTACATTTACCAAGTAGTAATGCCTCAATATATCTGAGTATATTAATGAAACTAAACAGTTTAGATGTGGTCATCATCTCTATTGTCAATGACGATCAAATATTAAATTGGGTCAGAAGTAAGCGTTATCGCTTACCTAATTTAAAAAATTATAGGAATTTACCTAAAAGTTTTAATTTTGTTTTTATATATTAAATACATTGTGAACGGACCCTAAGATTTAAAACCCCATAGACACGTGTAAAAGAAAGCAAGTGACGTTAGCAAGACGCCTGTACTCAGTACTGGGTGCAGTCTCTACAGGAAATTCTATCAAGGGCTCAAGGTGACCTCACTTTGTGAGACATCCGACAGTCGGATATCGCCTGATGCATTGTGTTTGGGTTCGCAGTTTATGCGTGCAGTGTGCTCGTATTTGCCACAAAATCGTCCACAAAAAGTAAATATGTAAGTAGATCTCTACATATTTTAGTCCTACTACTACGAGAGTATCATTTTGAAGAAAACATAGGCATCAGACAGGTTGCCGCGGGATTCCTTTTGTGCGTAAGAAGTCGCGAGCAAAATTTACAAATAAGTGATATGATATTTTACTTCGGCGTGTAATTTACTGTTGTATTGTGATTTCTGACTGTAGTTAAGTATTATAATACGAACCATTTACCTGTTAAAGTTCAAATTTCCCTGAGAGTATGTGCAATATCGACAAAGTTCCTGCTAAACCAGCTTCTAAACATTTTCCTTTGCACTAGGACGCCTCAAAATATTTAAACTAAGGAAGTGACCGCAACGACTGCAGACGTGGTTGAGTTTACAATTTGAAATTACTTGTTCGATAGAACATTGTACAGTGTGCTGAGTGCGAGTTTTTGTCACTTCTCGCCATGAAGAAGTTAACTGCAATTTGTATGGCATCGACATAGTTACCACTGTTTGCCACCAGGGGCGTTGTTTCGATGCCACACAAATTGTAGTTAACTTCTTCACGGCGATCAGTGACAAAAACTCGCACACAATTCTACGTTTGAACTTTTGTTTTTATGTTACATCAATGAGTCGCTTAATGTTAGAGAAAAGACGTGTTATGTGTATTGTGTAGTTTACACTTTGCGACATTCCGTAGTTCCCGACCGCGGCCTTGCACGCCTAAATTCCATTCCGCAGCTTAAACTCATGTTTTGAACTTTCTACATTGTACTTGCTAAGTAACTAGTACTTAACTGTCAAATGCGACGACGGTGTATCTTATAGTTAAACAAGACAATCTTGTATATATTATACATATATAATCGGTTTCTCGAAAACGACTGCAACTATTACCATGATGTTTAGATAGTTTTGGGGGAGGAAAACTAATTGTCGTGTCGAAATAATACTTTCACGAGTATCTCCACGGAGAAAACAAAAATCTTACATTTAAAATTAGTGATCGCTATCCATTGTTTCCACTGTCTTCTACTCTTTCTTTATATATACTCGTAGAAGATGTTTTCGTCGTTGTCAGCGTCGTCTGTCCAACATCCTGCCGAATACTAAAACGCTAAGCAAAATTAAGCGCCCTCTTATTCACAGGCTGTCGCTGTCTCTGCTAGCCGAAATGACAAGGACATCATGTGACTTGAGCATCACTTAATTTAAGTATCGTTCCAGTATTCGGCCGTACCTACTACCGTATACATCTGTCTCACCTGCGGGCCGACGGCGCTGACGAGCAGCACGCGAGCGGCGCGGTGCACCTCGACCAGCTCGCCGGGCAGCGGGGCGGGCGCGCCGGCCGGCCGGAACCACACCGCCGCGCCCGCGCTCCACTCCCCCCCGGAGCCGGCCATCCTGCAAACAGAGAGGTGTGTGGTTAGCTTAATGATTTAGTAGGATGTGTGTAAGGGAGAACCAGTCAGATTAAGTATGCAAAGATTAATCTTCTACTAAACTGGTACGGGCAAGAATCAAGATAGAGCCAGCAAATTTTATAGACTCTTGACTCAGGCGCACCCAAACTGGTACAGAATATGTAAATTTATATAAGTAGAGAATACAGATGATACTAAGTATGATGTGAAAGTGAGGATGAATAGATAAATGATTCCTGATCATTGATCAGTGATCACTGATCACTCAAGCTGTGACCTTTAAATAAGTCAACAAATCTATATCGGTGAAACGAAAGATGTCGCGAGGGGAATGGTTATGCAAGTAAGTAAGAGTATTTTTCCAATATTTCCCGATTTCCTAATCGTTATAAGTATATACCTAAGTATGTCCTATCATAATAATAAGTATTAGCCGCAAGTTAAAACACACTGGTATTAATATTTACTGTTTAATCACGAGTCAGGAATTCCTCGACCGTTACAGAATCTGCATAACAATCCAATCGACACAAATGCCAAATCAAGTTATTCGGCTAATGGGCAGCTAATTTTACGTCGGGGCTTCGAATTAACATCTCATTTATCAATCAAGCGTGTGCGAAATGGAATTCATGTTAGCTTGTGAAGCTAAATCTATTTCTTGCCTTCGCAATCAAGTCTTTAAAATTTACGTTAAGTTACTCTCTCTAGTAACTCATTTGGTCGCGCTGCGCCGCGTACGGTCGCGTCACTGCCACACAAATGAAAGCTATATATAATTACATATGCAAGTTAAGTTTTTGATAGACTATAGAAACGTTCGACCCCCATTTCACCCCTTTACGGGACGAATTTCAGAAAACTATAAAATACGTACTTAATGATTTGTTATTAACTCGGATATTAAATTTCAGGGAAATGTTTTTCATACAAACTTTCAACCCTTATTTTACAGCCTCAGAGGGTGAATTGTAATAAACCCTGAACGTACCTATTGCTTTTTTGATAATTAATGTTTGAAATTTAATAAAATGTATTTAAGAGCATGAAACTGAATTTTCATCAAAATCGGTGCAGATTTAAAGATTTTACATACAAATTTTCAACCCCTATTTAACCCCTTTAAGGGTGGAATTTTTCAAAATCCCTTCTAAGAGCGTGTCTACATATTTGCAAATTAAAACTCCTGTCCCAACTTCACGTTTCTACCACTAGCGGACATCTATATATCAGTCAGTTAGTGAGGAATTCTCCTTGATAATAAGTATATAACAGAAGATTACTAGATGCAACCCACTACCTCGTTTGCATAGAACAATAATAGTAGTGTGCCTTAAACATAGCCTTCCTAAACCCTTCTCGATAAATGGACAATCCATCATACTTAGATTTTTTTTTTTCATTTGGACCATACGCCATTAGCGGCTAACATTTTAAAATGTGAAATTAATAATGTATTCTCAAACAAAAATTGACGTAAATTGACGTGAAGTTAATCCTAGGATCGTTTAAATGCATTGAAATCTTGATCTCAGATAGCTGAAATGAGACAGATTGATGAAACAATTTCGGGCGTAAATGGCCATATAAAATCAATAAAATTTCAAACAAATTAATGTAATGCATATTTCAAGGTAATTAAATACGTAATCCGTTTTTACTTTCGACGAAATGTCGAAATTCGAATGTTTATATTTGGATGTGTTTACGAGCACCTAACAGCAGTTATGACACGTTGATGTTGTAATGGTGTATGAGGGTGTATCGGATTACATTTTCCCAGAAATCCAAAATGTATTATGTATTCCATGTTTTTTTGCATTTTTTTTTTTTAATTTTAAGGCTCTTCATCATATGATTATGTCAGCCAATGTCAAATATTCCATGTTAATGTTACTTAAAAGCTACGTCATCATCCGTAAAAATTTTTTTTTTTGAAATTGCTTTATTATATTTTATTTTTACATAAATAACACTATATTCAAATAAACTTATAAATAAATGGGCGACGCGTGCGCCGTAGGCGGGAAGTGGCAGCCGCAGTCACAGGGCGAACCAGGTGCGAAGCAAATCGGCGGCGGCGGCGGCGGCTGCAGGCAGAACGGCTCCAGCGGCGGCGGCTGCACGCAGAACGGCGGCAGCGCGGGCGGCTGCACCACCAGCGGCGGCAGTGGCGGCGGCTGCAACGTGATGGGGCATGGTGCGGGCGGCTGGATGTACAGGGGCTCAGCGCACGGCGGCTGCACGGTGATCGGACATGGCGCCGGCGGTTGGATGTACATCGGCGGCGGCGCCGGCGGCTGGATCGTGATCGGCGGTGACGCTGGCGGCTGAACCGGAATAGGAGGCAGCGCGGGCGGCTGGATCGTGATCGGCGGCATCGCCGGCGGCTGCACCATGATCGGCGGCAGCTCGATCATAATGGGCGGGGGAGGAGGTAGCTCCAGGAGGATCGGCGGAGGAAGCGGCGCGTTAACATACATGGGCGGCGGACAGGGCGGGGTGATCGTGATCGGCGGGAGCGGAGGAGGGGTCACACACAATGGGGGTGAGGGCGGTGGGGTCACTGTGACGGGTGGCGGCGGCGGGGGGGTTATGCACATCGGCGGCAGCGCCGGGGGTGTTATCGTGATCGGCGGCGGCAGCGGCACCTCGATCATCATGGGCGGCAGAGCGGGAGGGGTGATGTATATAGGCGGCGGGGGAGGAAGCGAGAAGTATATAGGTGGCGGCGGCGGAGCTAGGGCGAGGGGTGCGGCGCAAGGGCACGGGGGCGCCTGCGGCGGCGCGAGCACAAACGGCGGGGAGTATGGTGAAGCATAGTACTGGCCATGTACTGCCTGGAAAATAAACATGATGATGATAATGATGTTTGGGTTCTGACTTGTCAGATCAGGGTCGATGACACTTGTAAAACGATGCCTTATTGACGCAGCTGCAGGTGCAAGCATGTTTGCGTTTCTGTCGTGTGTCGTAATGCAATAAATATTTAACCTTTACGTACGTATTTAGAATAATTCTCGAATATTTTATGCACTTTTAAAGCATTAATTTTGATGCTATGTATAAATTATGATTGATAACATTTTAATTATTAATAATGCTAATTTATAACACTTGTATCCTGGAAGAGCATCCTTAACATTGTATCGAGGATTATCTAATAATTATTCAACAAAAAAACATTGAGTTTGACAAGAAGTTCCGTTTAATAACGGCTTAGGTTTCTACTACGGTCCAAGATTTAAAAACTCAAGATAGGTTATGATGTAGGTACATATTTTGACAGAACAAATCTTCATACAAGAAAAAGTTACGTCCTCTTGGTTTTCACCATACTTCAAATGTCAGAATGGCCCCAAAAATATCAAAAGTGGGGCCGGAGACACTTTTTGCCTCGATATGCCTAGTCTTATATTATGCACGTCTATGACTGCGGTACAAAAAAGTAAAAAATTCTGTAGTCTTATATTTTTTCAAAGATAACTACTAAGACGTCTTTAATTAATCAATTTTTACTGTATGTAATTATTATTATAATGTACAAAATTGAAATAATTAAACAAACAATAATAAAATTATTATAGATACTCACATATAAAGTAGTGAAGAGCACAAAACAGACCCGGACGCCCTCCATGGGTGGTTTAGTGATGGGAATGATTGTCCCTCGGTATATATCGATATTTATAACAACATAATATACACGAAACATCGCGATATCGGTATGTAATATGTTACGAGTAATCGACACACAAGTTAAGGCACGTACACTATATCACTAGGTCTGTTACAAAAAATATATGTCAATCGGTTTTGTAACGGTAAACATAATATGATATAAATTACTGCGACATTTTACAAAAAATATGTGAAAGTTTGTTAGGATGGACGTTTCTTACACTTTTACGCAAAAACGACTGAACCGATTTCGATGAAATTAGGCATGGTAGTAGTTTAAGCTCTGGATTAAAACATAGGATACTTTTTATCCCGAAAAAGTAGTGTTCCCGTGGGATACTGCATTTACGCGGGCGGAGCCGCGGGCAACATAGTATCGTTATAATTTTAAAATGAAGAATTACATTTTCGTGGGAGCGAATATCGAGACATATTTTACGTGTCTAAAATTATTGCAAACACACATACGTACGCATATTAATATACAAGTATGTTTAACTTAATCACAAAGAAATTTACCTTTTAATTCTTCATTTAACATTACAATTAAAATATTCTATATCGAGATAGAGCGAAAACGTGATAATGTTATGTTCATTTGTAATATCGTGACTGTGAGACGATCGCCATATTTCGCGTGATACGCCGCAATTGAAACTGTACATAATAAACACATCAATCACACAATGCCGATGTGCAGAAAGTTGTAAGAAAATGTAGTTATCATAAGATTTTACTTCAATACAAGTTATCAATATTTATTACATACAATTACACTTAAGTAGGCGCCTAGGTATAATGATAAGACTAGAAAGTCAAGGGTGCAAAAAAGCGAGCTTGAAAAAAAGGAGTTGGCGACGAAATTGATGTCCTGCGTTTGCTGGTCAGTGTCCGAATTCAAAAGGTCTCTAGACCGTAAGCTCGCGGGGCCCTGGATACCCCCTGGGCCGCATAGCTACGACTCTGTACAAACGTTTCTAAATCTTTATCACTACAGATATTTCAATTAAACGTTACTATTCTTTTATAACTTTCTGCAGAGTCTGCATAAAATATGATGTTATTGTAATCGTTTTAGTCTTACGATACACCCGTGAAAGACGTTAAACGATTACATAAAAGTTATGTTCGTGAGAATAACACGAACATACAAACAGCGATCTACTGTTAGAGAATGCTTGACAAAACGTTATGAAACAGAACACCACTAGAACCGGTAGACATTGCCTGCGTCTCAAAATAATTTTCCCAATGAGTTTTTAGCATGATCAGCATGGATTTCACTGCCAGGGGAAACTTATTTTGAGGCCGATTACCTAACTTGAAAATTGTTAACTTAAAGTCAACAATTTTCAAGTGTGATTTGTGTGAAAAAAGTGTGTTAACTATGAAACCTTGCCTTTATTTAAAAATACCAATTCGACGATACCCCACACGATGGGGTAGAATGATGGTACTACGGAACCCTAAAAATGTAACACGGTTGCCATGTTCACAATTCACATTAATTAAAGTAATTCTCGGTTCCCGAGGTTTTTTGTCGGTAGTTTATCTATTCAATAGCGCTTTTGATTTGTTAGCGCAACCGGGCATAAGCCATTTTGATTTTTGATATATTATGTACGCGTGTTTTACTGTAGTTAAGCATTTCATAGACACATTATCAATTTGTTTACATTTACATGCAGGTCGTAAGCTTGCATTAATATGTAATAAATAATAACAAAGCAACGGTCGAGTGTTTTGGTGTAACCTGCGCTGTAAGGAGGTCGACACTCGACGTGCGGTCTCAACCCCAATCCGCCGACAACTGACCAGCGTTGCCAGACGTGCCGATTTTGGCGGGACGTCCCGCCAAAAATTTTGAATCAAAATTAAATGTCGCGCGCGGGACAGGCTCAGTCCCGCTTTTCGATCTCATCCAGTTTAATCTACAGAGTTCGGATCTTTATTATAGAGGAAAATAATACTTTAAAATCTTCACAGAAATATCATGAATAAGTAATTCTTATAAATAATTATTATTCTCTTATTGTTAGTTAGTAAGTTGCAATATGTAACACTCATTTCTCAGACTATTGTTTGAAAAGCCCTATTTTTCTAACTATTTAAACTTTTTTGATTTTTATTTGTATTTTTTTTTTTATTCAGAATACGACGACTCAACTGTTTAACGATATGATTTAAGACAACTATTTAACGCTAGGGTAAATCTGATTTAATGTAGCATATTTTTATTTAAATACATTTTCTATGACTATTTTGTCACGTAAACTGTATATCTATTGTCACGTAAACGTAATTTGAACTCAAAAAAAGATGAATATTCGACAAAAGAATCCCGATTTTTTACTCAAAAAGTTTCAAAATCCCGACTTGGCATAAAAAAAAGTATCTGGCAACGCTGGAAGTGACGGTTCATGGCATGAATATTAATACTCATTACAAGTAAGCCTTATGACATGACAAAGGTGTAAATTGTGTGTAATGTGTAAAAATGTATTAAAAAGTTTTTTTAAATAATAATATTTACTTATCTATGGACGCTTTCACATCACGTCTACTTGGTCCTGTACGTAAAGTTTTTAATTTAATTGTGTTTCTGAAAGCTTCCATTTTTTTAAATTAACGAGGATCAGGCCTACTTGCTTCCTAGGGTCAATTTCCATGAAAATTTATTTTGCAATGGATAATAGGCAATATAGGCATGTTGCCAAAATAAATTTTTTTCGTCTATTCGATGTTAGACAACATGTCAATAAACAATCTAGAACCCATTTTCGTACATCTTAAAAAATAACGAAGACAAACAATTTAAATGTACAATATGAAATAGAGCGATATATCGGCCTGTGACGTCACGAGTTGCACCCGCCATACATTTGTCATTACAAAATGTATGGCGGTTGCAACTTGTGACGTAACAAATCGTTTTGCGAGAAAGAGATGGGCAATATTTTTTATTTGCTGATAATTTTTAATCGCGTCAATATAAATACCTATTTCTTTTAGACTTATGTACTTATCTTTAATCAACAATTTTAAAATTTAATTTACAAAAATATAATATAAAAATAGTAGTTGTTGGAATATCAACTATTTTTATAAATATTATTTATAAAAATAGTTGATATTCCAACTACGACGACACTATGCAACATCCCCTTATGGTAAGTTTCTGTGCGCTACACGAAATTTTATAGTCTGACCGCCAATTTCTTACTTATAATGCCCTATTTATATAGTAATAAGGCCAAGTGCTCGCGCACGAAGGGTTCCGTACAAAACGGCAAAAAAAAACCACGTTTGTTGTATAGGATTAATTTAATATTAAATATTAATAATTACTTTGTTCTGTTTTTAGGTATTGCTTTTATTGCGGCAACAGAAATACATGTGTGAAATTGTCATCTAAGTATATATTATATTATAATTATAGCTATCACAGTTCATTGGCTGTTTAAAAAGTGCACGAAAAAACCGTCATCCGTTACAAAATAAAATTTCTTGGAGATTGACCTGAGAATATGTATTATAAATATGGCAAGGCAACAGCCTCCGTGGTCTAGTGTTTAGAGCTTGGCTCTCGACTCGGCGGTCGTGGGTTCGATTCCCGCATTGGAACAACAAAAAATGTTGTTTCCAAGTTTGGTTAGGACAATGCAGGCTGATCACCTGACTGTCTGACAAGAAAGGTGATCCATGCGTCGGATGGACATGTAAAACCTCGGTAACGTTCGGATCTGCGGCTGATCTCTCCCCAGTCGTTTCGGTCTGTCCGTACCGCTGGGTAGTTAGAGTAAAGGAAGAGAGAGTGCTCTTGTGTACTGCGCACACACTTGGGCATTATAAAATTACTCCTGTGTAACCGTCACCGAAATCGGTGTGGGGAGGTAGTTAGGTAGTTTAAATATGGCAATAACTAATATGAGTTAAGGTCTGTTATGTTATGTGTTAATTATTATGTTAAGGTCTTATCTGCTGATAAGAGTCAGATAGCTTATTTGCATGCGTATCTCTGTCGCTCAGTATAAAGTAAGCGGCGACAAAACTTCCGAATCAGCTATTCGTCACTTATTAGGCGATTGTGAAACAGACGTCTAAGGGCCTCTGTAAGACTCAAGTATGTTAGGAGTTTACTATTTACACATTTTGTAAAAGACGCCTATCTACAATACAGGCGACCTACTCGACGCGTATAATTCATAACATTACTAGCGCACGTCGCGATTAAATTACGTGCGTGAAAATAACAACAAAAACACTAATGTCTATCAAAATAGTTCACCACGCTTCACTTACTATCCGAGTCATCGCCAATTCTATCTCATTACTCTGTTGGTCGCACGGCAGTGCAAGTGCCAAGTTAATAAAATGTCCGTGACTCGAAATTTGAATTTGTTAAAAGAATCGTTGTTTCATGGTGATCTTTTATTTTTTTATTTATTTATTTATTTAAAGGTCGCTTGTAACAACTATGGTCATTAGCGACCACAAGAATTTACAGTAAATACAATATTAAATCAAAGAATAATAACTAATCAATTTTAAGAATTTTACAGTATTTTCGTAATCACTTAAACAATCTTTAAGCGTTTTATGCAAATTAACAATACATCTTTCTGAAGTAAACAATGGACAATCAATTAGTAAATGTTTTATACTTAAATTACTATTACACCTTGTGCATATGAATATGTGTGACATTACAGTGACCTATTCTTAACCTATTTAACAGTTTCGTCTTTTCTATTGCTAAACTTTAATTTTCTTTTTTCAAAAACAGATTTTCTTATATTGTACAATGCACTAGTATTGTTTACTAACCCAATAGTCGTTCCAAATATTCTTTACTTAGGTATTTTTTAATATCAGTCATACTAGAAATTTTAAGATTACATTCATCAATGTTTGTAGCTTCTTTGGCTAGCACATCAGCTTTTTCATTTCCTGGAATGCCTTGATCTTTATTGTTCAGATGTTTCGTTTTGAATTTTTGTAAAACAATAATTCATAAACAAACCAAAATGTAATTGTTATATTAGTAAAAAAACATTGTTCTCATATGTGTTGCATCATTTTTAGGTAATAAACACTTACACGCGTTAACTTTCCTTTTTATTACATAATAATTGTGTAAAAGCAACTAAATTAGTCCATGATTGTAACATAATTATTCATAGAATTATATTGTGAAAGTAATGTCACTAAGTGACCACGGAATAGACAACGTTTAGTAATTTCTTGCTCTTGAGTAGTTCATCAATGTAAAAATTTTACGCCCTTTTTTGCGAAATATTCAGTTCTTTATGCTTAAGTTATTTAAAACTTTCGCATAGCGTCGCCACAGTTTTGAACGTAGCAACAACAAAATACAAAGAGTCATATTCCACGATCTTTATAACAAAAAAGTTAAAAAAATAAAAGACACTCACTCGTCTTTAAAATAACTATTTTTTTAACTATAACCCGACTGCATAAATTATATAGCCTATGTTATCCGGGCTATTATTACGAATATATTGACATCTAATTTATTAAAATCTGATAAGTAGTAGGTATAGGCGCTACGGTGGAACAAATATACAATACATACAAACATACATACATAGACTGCCAAAATTAAAAATCATTGCACTTCCTTTTGCCTTCGCCTTAGTAGGGCAAAAAGGAAAAAAATAGCTGTATGTTGTATTATATCTAGTTTTATTTTGTTCTACAATACACACGGCTTGTCTCATTCACAAGAATCTCTACAGACACCGCAAATTGATCCAAACAATCATTATTTTCTCATTAAAGAATAACAATTATTATGCCTTCGAAGTGGGTAAGTAAAACGTCGACAAAAAATATTTGAACTTGTTGATCTGCTATTTTGTAACTTTAGGAATTGAGTTTGATGTGTTATTTTTTATTTTTTTTAAGCTATTGCATAGCTTTTATCGCGGGCTTCGCGCGGCGACCGAATCAAGAAATTCCGTAACGAAAATAAACCTAACACCCCCCACTCCGACCGGCACAGCGGTGCGGCGTTGAAAGCTGTGCATCGTCTAACGTCGTTTCAGTTCGGCAGACTTCGGTACGGTGTTTGTGTGCGTGCGACTAGACGTATGCGTGTAGACTAGCTGCTAACTGCTCATGACTGATTCTATCTCTTTTAGACACAATGCTAGGTGAGACAGTGTGCTTTTTGGCCGCGTCCACGAGTGAGTTCGAGCCCGCGACTAGTTGAACCTTAACGTGTATGTATATGGTACGACTGTACGAAGCTCGCACGGATCGAGACGAGGTGCTCCGAAACCGGACGGATACGTAAGCAGCTGTTTGTGAGAAAGTATAAAAAATGCTATGCAATAGCTTTACCGCGACAGCCCCCGAGTGCCACACACAAATGCCACACGTATTTTATTTTAATAAAACTATAAACTTTCACAAACAGTTAGCAGTTTCCCACAAAATAAGTGTGTAATGTGGGCAATAAGTACATTTAGGTTACTAACATTATACATTGGCAATCTACTTGACATAGCTAATTTTACCCGAATACGGCGAAGCCAAGCCAAAAGGAAGGGTAATAATTTTGGCAGTCTATGTATGTATGTTTGTTTGTTCCACCGTAACGACTAAAACTACCGGTCCGATTTTAATAAATGAGGTGTCAATAGATATTTTGTAATAATGCCCCGGGTAACATAGGCCATATAATTTTCGTAGTCTGGTTAAAGTTTTTATAAAAATTGTAGTTATGGAACCAACCATGCATTCAATTTGTAAAGGTATATATGGTTGGATCGCAAACGGTGTCCTAGACATATCTCATGGTTTATTCTCAAATTATCTGTCTCCAATCATCTATCACACACACATCAAATACAGTTTCAGATACCTAATCTTCGAGTGTAAGTAAGACAGATTGTCTTAGCTCGATCCAATAAATGAAGCATAAATCTGTAATGCGGATAATTTAAAATACTCACGCTAAAACAACATTAGAAATTACAAATCGATAATTCATCTCACACAGCGGTATCTAGACAGATTCTCGCCTCATCGCTGAAGCCGTGACGTGTCGAGTTACTTTCCACTGGCATTTTAACGTAATCGTTACGTTAATTACGCGAAGAGGCTTTCAAATTGCATCACACTCATTATTATTTACACAACTGTCTGGTATTCTAACCTTACAAACAAATTTTTTGAGCAGACGGATCGCCTGATGGGAATGAAACTGCCCTGCGCCCATGGATACTCGCAACATCAGAGGATGCCGAGACTACAATGTGAAGCTGATTGCAGTTTAATTTTAATTCGCAGTTTTCTAATTTCATTTAAAATCCAGCTTTTTTGGGTAAACAGTGTAACTAGATATTATAATATATTATAATAAGGTAACAATTATCAAATGACAATGGAATAATATTTATATACTAACAATTTGTACGTTGTCTGTTAATGAAAACCGTGAGAGTTTGTAGTGCCTACTGCTTCTACATTGAATGATTATAAAACGTTATATTATGATAGTAGTTCGTACTTAGTTGGCATTAAAAGTTTAACGTGTATTGTTTAACTACCTATTCTATTCTCTGAATGTATATTTTTATTTTTAACTTTCATTATAAGGAAAGTTACAAATACAAATATACATTCGTTATAACGGTGTGTTTATTTTCAACGAAATTTTACGATTTCCGTTACGACTTAAACTTTTCTTAACATGGCGATATAGTATTAAACCATTGCCAGTGTCAAGTAAAAAGGCGGGGAAAAGAATTTTCGTTCGATACAGCACGAAATAGCACGCTTTTTTAAATTTGTACCACTTGCCCACACTTGTGCACGTTAACAAATGTTTAATGGTTAATATTCTACCAATATACTTACATATTGAGAACCGAAATAACACATGGAAGATAGATATAAGAAATCGAGAAATCAGCAACCAATGCATACCACACTGATACTTTAATTTGTTTTATTTACTTAGTTGTCACTTATCCCTTTAAAGCTTTGTAATAGCAAAATATGAAACAAATCCCTTTTAACATTTAGTATACTTAAATAGTATATAATAGATAAATAATAATATACTAATATACCTATGAAATTGCCGTTCTGCAGTACTGGCCATTTCAAATCAAAATAATTTTTGTTTGGCTAAGAATTCTAATTTCAAATTGATTTTATTTAAAAACATGGAATTCTTTTTCCAAAAGTAGTCATTTGTGTTACATTAGTGTTACATTTTCATCGCATTTCAATCTTTTTCGTCATCATGGATAGGTTAAAAATTCGAGTAATTATGGAATATGAGTACCGTCGTGGCTGCAACGCGGCACAAGCGGCACGCAACATCAACGACGGAGCTAACACTACAAACCAACGCACCACCTGTTATTGGTTTGCTCGCTTCCGTTCTGGAAATTTCGACCTGAAAAATGAACCTCGTGGTCGTCCGAAACGACCGAAACCGAACGAGGTTCATTTTTCAGGACTTTGGTCGACAGTGACGAATTAAAGGCGATTGTGGTAGCTGATGATACTCTACGGTTGAATTAGCAGCAGCTTGTGACGTTAGCGTCAAAACAATACTGGTCCATTTGCGTCACATTGGCAAGGTAAAAAAGCTTGACAAATGGGTGCCCCACGAACTCAATGATCGCCAGCACGAAGTACGCGCCTTGCACTGCTCAACAGACACACAAATGAAGGAGTTTTTAACCGCATTGTTACCTGCGATAAAAAATGGATTCTGTTTGATAACCGCAAGCGCTCAGCAAGTTGGTTGGATCCTGGTTCAGCACCTAAACAATGCCCTAAACGAAAACTTACCCCTAGAAAAGTGATGGTCAATGTTTGGTGGTCTAGCGCCGGTGTGATTCATCACAGCTTCTTACCAAACGGGGTGAGCATTACTGCAGATGTGTACTGTGAAGAACTGAACACAATGATGGAGAAGCTGGCACATCTCCAACCAGCATTGGTCAATCGCTCGTCTCCGCTGCTCCTGCACGACAACGCGCGACCTCATACTTCACAGCAGACGGTCTCCAAGTTGCAAGAACTGGGGTTGGAAGCTCTCCGTCACCCGCCCTACTCACCAGACCTTGCGCCTACAGACTACTACTTTTTCCAGAATTTGGCTAACTTCTTGGCGGGAAAAAAATTCAATACCCGAGAGGCAGTACAAAATGCCTTTGAAGAATTTGTTGCGTCCCGTCCAGCTGATTTCTTTAAGAAGGGCATCAATAAACTGCCACTGCGTTGGCAAAGATGCATTGATTGCATGGGTGATTACTTCGATTAATACAAATAAAAAATACATAAAAAAAATTCGTTTAAATTGTTTCATACAAAACGGCAATTTCATAGGTAAAGACCTAATATACACTTTGGATGTTTTAAGATCTTCGTTTTAATTTTTTTAAGAAATTATCTTCCTGAAGCATAAAGTGTTTGTATTCATAGTTCATATATTCATAGTAAATAATAATACTGTAGTTTACAAGTTGAAACATGTAGGCTTTATACGACGTTCTAAATCGGGGATGGCGAACCAATGGCGCTACATTTTGGGCACGTGACTGATCACAAAATTTTGTAATTATGTACTGCGAAAAAAGTGTGAAGTAGGTATTATATGGCAAACCTAACACAATGGAAGTTATTTGCCATTTATTTTGCAATATCAGAAATTACAAAATGATCATATTTTCACCGTCTTTTAGGGTATAAAGTTTGAACAGATTTAACCTGTTAAATAGGGAAAAAAATTTAACATATTATATAGATGTTCGGTTTTAGCCGGTTGTTTTTCCGAATTTCACCGTTTTTCAGTGTTTTAGTTTGAACAGATTTTACCTGAAAAATGGGAAAAAACTTTTTCCCGCTCGCTCCGCTTACTCGTGTTTGACTAAAAGAACATATGTATTATAATATTTAGTACTCACGTTCAGTTTTAGGCTATTGATATAATTGTATTTTTCAAAAGTAGTACGTACCTACGCAGTCTTTTAGAGTTTAAAGTTTAAACAGGTAAAACAGAAAAAAAAATTGCTCGCTCGCTACGCTCGCTCACGCTAACGTACTAAATTAATTACATAGTATCGACATTCGGTTTTCATTATTATGTATTTTTTCCAAAGCAGAGTCTTTCAGATAGGATTTAAAGAGTTATTATATTTTAACCTGTATTTATTTTATAGTTAATAATCCTAAATAGTATCATTGTACATATGTCACTGCTTAATAGGCGGCAAAATATTTAATTAGCCCGGGGCGCCAAATCTTGAAATACGCCTCTAAATTACAAAAAAAAATTAAATGAAAATGTTGAGGGCACGTCTATGACCTCATTAAACATTCCTTTACAAAAATGGCACGTTAATACATAAAGGTTCGCCATTCCTGTTCTAAATGCATTCCACAGGTAACAATCCGCCTAAACACCGAATGATTGACGTTTTATAAGGTTTAGTTACATTGGTGATTGCTATTTTAGGTTGCCTCCGATGATTTGAAAGAACGATAAATCACAAATACACTTTTGTAGCCATTTTGGAAATGTAAGTTTTTCGCATCTTTCGAAATTTTAGTCAATACCGGAAGAGAGTAGCTTATAAAATTACTAATTTAAAGGAACAACCACGAGAAGATATTTCTTTTACCAAGTAGGAACAACGAATAACTCCTTATCTTACAATTCAAATTATTCTTAGGGTCTGTTTCACAATCTTCAAATAAGTAGAGTATAGCTTATTCGAAAGTTTTGTCGCTTACTTTATATCGATCGGCAGAGACAAAACATGCAATTATGCTATCTGACACTTAACAGTAAATTGTAAAAAAGCTCTTAGAATTCAGCTTACTCGGCACCTATTATTTTCAACATATAAAATTATATACATTTCAACAAACAAAGGAATGCGTTTCCAATTGGTAGGCACGCGTAGGTTCAGTTATTAGTCATTACAGACTAGACCTAGGTACGAGTATCATTATGCAAGACATATAAACAGCTTGAGCTGTTCACCTAGATATAGTAACGGGACCGCCATAGATAACTACAGCGCCATTGTAGCTCTTCAAATACTTGTATCAAATAATATATTAATGTTAGCTATTCATTTTAATGTTATCTTGTACTTTAAACGAGACAATCTTAATCTGGAAAACGGCTGGAAGTATTACAATGAAATTTAGTATGCAGGGATTTTGGGGGGAGAAAAATCGATCTAGCTAGGACTTATCCCTGAAAAACTGCGCATTTTTAAGCTACATAATATGTTTTTTCTTTAGTCTCGCAACAATATATGAATAAATTCGACTTCATTTTGTCAGTCTGATTGGCAGTTCGAAAATTCGGAACGTGGTGGGTTCGAATCCCTCTTTATTCTCTTTTATCTTTATATTTTTATTATTTATTTATTTTATATTTATATCATAACTCCGTGCAAAGCTCGGTTATCCAGGTACTAATAGATTAACTCCAAAACTATCTCATATAGTAAAATTCCAATTTTGTATAGGAGAAGTTCAAGAAAATTAATATCAGACGATTCATGAAAAATAGACCATAAAATAATTAAGACTATACCTATCCTTACTAATATTATAAATGTGAAAGCGTGGATGTTAGTTACTCTTTCACGCAAAAACTACTGAACGGATTTCGATGAAATTCGGTATGGTAGTAGTTTAGACTCTGGATTAAAACAAAGGCTACTTTTTATCCCGAAAAAGTAGTGTTCCCGAGGGATACTGTATTTACGCGGCCGGAGCCGCGGGAAACAGCTAGTATCTTTCAAAGTTCTAAGCATACCATGATCTCCAAATTGTATGGAAGAGAAAACGCAATTGGCGGCACAGCTGGAGTGCGATGAAGTTCTAAATTGCGTAGATTTTTTGTGACGCAAACTGAAGTAAATCATACTTATTTGTATCGACGAGATGGCAAAAAAAAATTAATTTAATCTCAGCGGCCATTAGATATTTCAACGATACAAAAACTATAAACATGGTGTCTCTTACCTCACGACACCATCTTATATTATACATTTCGCTTCATGAGATTAGCGTGGAAGTATTGTATGACAAAAAAAAGATAAGCAACGCATTATAAATTAAATTTTATAAACGCATTGAAACAAGATTTCAATACGAATTCACACAGGTTACACACTATTTAATTATAGTTATAATTGGTGTGCAATAGTGACCCCTGGTTGCGCAAGAGTGTGAGATCGGTGCCAGGGTACCAGCGGAACCATAGTCCTAATTGCGGAACCAAAAAACGGCGGAACACAAAATCCGCTAATATTATTTCGTTAATGTTCATTATTGCCTAAATTAGATACAAATCAATAAAAAATGTATAATTAGTTAAGAACATAAATATAAATCTTACTTTTTTTGGCTATCGCATACTTCCGTATGTACGTAATTATAGTGAAAGTTAATTTGTTATAAGCGATAGTTCAAGTGGCATATTTTTTCCGAAACAAAAATAGTGCACGTTGAAAAAAAATAGTACGGCCAAAACTAATCCAGGACTTGGAGGGAGAACTATCGTGGCCGGAGATAACAATGAGGGTTTTTAAAATCGTGACATCTGACAGCTTTTTGACACGACAAGGACCGTCGTCCGTCGGGCTACCAAGTGCCGCCTGGTGACAGAAAAAGAATGTAAAATTCTTATTGATCGTTTTTAATACCACTTACGCCACCAGATGACGCTTTGTGTGCGTTGGGTCTGCCTCCTAGCGGCTGAAAAAATATCAAACACCCTCATTTTACTTTAACGTTATAATAATACGATGTTTTTATTTTATTATTTTATTTTTAACGTTATAATATTGATGTCATAAAATTCGTTGACATTTTGAAATGAAAAAACAAAATCGACAAATTTAGTGACGTCATCAGTCACTAAATCGACGTGACATTTTGAGTGACGTGTAAAGCCTCAACGCGATAGATAGATTTGATTAACAAAGATACAATGCGGGGTAAAGAGCGTTAAATGATCACATAACAATGGTACGCCGACGTTCCACGCCGCTGGCCCATAAATATGGAACGTTTAGAAATTATCCGCATAAAAATAATCATATTACCTACACTATATTTGATAATGCTCATAATTATCATAGTCATCTGTAGTGACTGGCCATCGACACGGCGGCAGCCACTTAACAGATTGTACCGTTTTGCAAAGCAGATAGTTGATGCACCGTAGGCAAGCGGTAAGTAAGCATTTGGAAAAAAATTAAGTATTTAAATATTTATAATAATATAAAGAATTTAACATCCATTGTTAAATTCTTTTGCGCGATAACGAATTAAACGCGTGCGAGGCCGAGGAGAAAAATTCTTTTCTTATACGTAGTAAAAGAAACTCTTATAATTCTCAGTCTCAGACCAGTTTGTTAAATTAACATATCGTGTCGAAAGCCTTGCCGGTTTCATCGCGACATTACTGAAACTAGCGAAACCAACTCACGACTATGATCTGATCAAATAAAATTATAATAATGATGTTGAGAGTTGATTTTATGTACAAGCATCTTTAGTTTTGAGGATGATAAAAAATTAAGGGGGACAATATTGGAGACGGTAGGGATATATTTTAAGTCCTTTTCTTTTTATTGTTTACATAAATGACTTGGCAAAATATTTTAGTTCATTATTAAATTATACTATACTAATGTTTTTAGCTTCGGCCGCATTAGAACACAATACCACAGAAACCACTATACTTTTTGGGAATAAAAAGTAGCCTATGTGTTAATCCAGAGCATAAACTACTACCATACCAAATCTCATCAAAACTCGTTCAGTAGTTTTTGCGTGAAAGAGTAATCAACATCCATCCATCCATCCATCCTTTCACATATTAGTAGTCCATATATTAGTAGTGTGATAACTACAAAAAAAAATGCACAAAACTAAAATCTACTCATGATATAAACACACGTAGTACATAATGTACAAGATTTGGTACATCCGAAACACCTAATAGAAAGTTAAAAACGCCTATAGGTGTCTGTGGGCCCTGACAATAGGCGTGGGATCGTCATTACACCAAAAGCGACTCCAGACAATACCCCATTAGTTATATAAATTAAATAAATTGAACTTATCGAGATGAAACATTAAACACTGGGCGTGAAGATTGATTGACTTGGAAGGTTAAGTATCAATTAATTTTTAACTGCAAACAATATCTCGTATAGCTTTTGAGCAGTAGAAGTTGCGGTTAAGTAACATTTAATTTTTACTGCATACGATTATCTATTTATTAAGATTGAGATTTATTTTTGTGAAGATAAGGTAGTACGGTTGAGAACAACTAGAAGACACTTAGATCCTGTTTGTATTTCATTAGACGTATGATGAAGTGATACTCTATCAATTATTAAAGTGATTTTTTTTTTACATCGTCTCAAACTTTTTCGCCTGTGTGTTGCATGTCGCGTGACGGTCGGCCGCGGAGTAGGGATAAAGTGAAAGGCGCTCGTCAGAGCAGCCGAGGCCAATATGGCGGCGCCTATAGTTCGCATCAGCTGACCGTGTAGTGTATAGACTAGTACTCATTTGTGCCAGTGCTCCACGCTATTTTGTTATTAAGTTTCACTTTTACCATGGTTTCATAAAACCACACAATCCTTTTTTTATTGAGTTTGTGACTTCTAAAAACTGTTTACAGTCTCGGGACGCCCGGACGATGTAAACCAGCGAACATTTATCCTACTACATAAATGTGAAAGTTTGTGAGGGATTGATGTTTGTTACTCTTTCATGCAAAAACTACTGAACGGATTTTTATGAAATTTGATATGGTAGTAGTTTAGGCTCTGGATTTAAACATGGGATACTTTTTATCCCGAAAAAGTACAGTATTCCCGTGGGATACTTTATTTACGCGAGCGAAGCCGCGGGCATAAGCTGGTATACTTATACGTGGCATGGCATGGCGTCGACACATCATGCTTTGCCAGACAATCTGATAAATATCTCAGACGTTTTAAATCATTAATCAAAAGTTTGCTTTTTGTTTACAAAGCTGAAAGCACTAATCACTGATTCATGTTTTTCTCGTCATAGTTCCACCTCCGTATAAGGGAAATGAATTGGTAATGGGTTCATTGTTCGATCTATTGGCAGATTTGGGTGAAACTATTTTACTAGTGATAAGTTGAATCACCTTATGACATACTTTAAATGAGGTCAATGACCTTCGTCTCTGTCTTTGAATGACTGTCACTATTCGCTATGTACAAAACAATTATGTATGAAGAAATACAAAAAGCTACACACGATCAGTTATCGCTTGATTAGCGAAATATGGGTCAATGCCAAAGCCGTGTGAGAACGGTAAGGTCATTTCACCTACAGCCTGCGCTGGAGCTTGTACATACAACCTACGATAGCAATCCGTTGCTTTTTGAAAACTATATTGTTTACATATCAGTCATTTTACCCGACTACAGCGAAGTCAAACGAAAGGGTGATGATTTTGGCAGTTTATATATGTATAACGTATGTATGTTTGTTTGTTTGTTCCACCGTAGCGCCTACCTGTTCTGATTTTATAAATGAGGTGTCAATAGATTCGTAATAACGTCCCGGGTAACATAGAACTATATAATTTACGTAGTCGGGTTATAGTTTTTTTATAAAAATTGTAGATACCTAAGTATTTATTTTATTCAGATGGGACTAATAATTTTTATCTGTATTTCTGTTGAGTATAACGTGATCTGATAAGTTGAAATTATTTACTTACCGAATAAATTAAATATTACACTGTCCCTGAATAATTTTTGTATGATTTTTATGCTTGCAATTTCGTATTAAATTTGTTCAGTCGAATTTGTGCATAATTATATAATCTTTGATATTCATATTTTAAAAGTAAAACGAATGACAAGCCTATGTCAATGTTTTTAGATTTGAGTATTAATGTGGCTCTTTAACAGAAAAATGTAGAAGTCTCGATAATATAATTTTAAAGCAATTCCAATCGTTATCATTTCGGAAGAACAAAATTATATTGTAAAATCTTATTCAGTAAGGGGAACGAATGCGAGAAAACTATTTTAATTTCACAGCATAAGCGAGTTATATAGGTGTGATCATATAAGATCTTCTCGCTCGAAGATTGCTGTCTCGTAATAGTACCCCGTGCCAAATCGCGCACACATGTCAACACTTTCTTCAACTTTCATAGCAAACATCAAATTGGAAATGCTTTTGTGTTGACCACCTTCTGGAATATTCGAGAAAACATCGTATTGACAAAGTACTCGTATTAATAACTTAAGGCTTAAAAATATTATTAAAATATTATTGAATTGGTTGCTGGACAAATTGCTTTTATAGTAATAGGGAATATTTTGAATATTTAAATAATGTAAAAGAAATTGACATTAAATAATTATAAATAAAAATATAAAAAATGTACCTATGTATTAAATTGATTAATTGAATTGTATTAGTCGACATTACCATAATAATTGTGCTTATTGTTTTAATTAATAATTTATTTATTTTGATGTGACCTTTAAATGCCTATTATCCATATTAATCTGGATTACAATGTGTTACTTTTAAATGATTTAAATTAAAAGAAAAAGAAATATTAAAATTAAAAGAAATCAATAATGTGAATATTTCCACACCTAGAGGTAGAAATTGTGAAACTAATTAAAGTTATGAACACTGTACATCAATTTCTCGGAGATAAAGAATATTATTATTATTAAGGCATTTCCTAATCTTATACTTTGAACAAGACAATCTTGTATATATATACATAATCGGTTTCTCGAAAACGGCTGAAAGTATTACCATGAAATTTAATATGCAAATCGATATAGCTAGATCATATCATACCTGGGGAAACTGCGCATTTTTAAGCTGTATGTGTTCTTCTTTCGTGCAACAATATAATATCAATAATTTCCACTCTATTATATCAGTCCGGTTGTCAGTTTGGTATGCGTACGTAAAATTTTTGATTTGTTCGAAAATTCGGAATGTGGTGGGATCAAATCCCGGTCAGATAAATATTTTGTGATTCTTTTTTTTTATTTATTTATCAGAACTCTGAGCAAAGCTCTGTTGCCCAGGTACTAATTATTATTCTACTTACTACAGTAGTTAGAAACTGCGCTAGGGCTCCGAGCGTAGTACATGTTTTATTGGTTGGCAGTACTATGATGTGTAATGTGTAGCGGTGGTAAGTTGGCAATATTGGGTTGTGCCAAACGTGAGAGGTCAGGCTTTTAGCCAAGTTACCACACACAAGCTACTTGTACGAAAACAAAAATGTATGGGATTTGACCTAGGCATCGCTAAGTGACATAGCGATGCTTAAGTCACTGAACGATGCTATATAAATATTATGCATATATGTCACGCACTTATGTCAAAGTCCATAAATTTACGTTCTCGAACTTCGTCATCATGATTAAATATAATCGTAATCTCGGCAACGGCTGCAAGTATATATAAGGTCAAGAAAAATCAATTACGGATATTTCGGACACATGATTTACTGCTTATGTGAAGACGTTTAGGCAGAAAAATAACTGTCCTACTCGAAAAAAATCTTATAACTCTTTGTATGAGCGGTTTGCGTTTAGCGGAGAGTCAACCCATACGTGAGATGATTTTTCCCTTTGAGTGTAACGAATATTTTTTAGCAGTGAATCATGTGCCGGAATTATCTCGGTTATATATGAAAATTAGTATGCAGGTAGTTTCGGTGGAGAAAAATCGGACTAGCTAGGTTTACTCCCTGGGAAACTGGGAATTTTTAAGTTATATATGTTTGTTCTTTCGTTGTGCAACAATATATCAATAATTTCGACTCTACAATGTCAGTCCAATTGGCAGTTTGGTTATTTGCGTTGTTCGGAAATTGGGAATGTGGTGGGTTCGAACCCAGGTAAAATATATTTGTGATTCTTTTTTTAATTTTTTAAATCTACTAGAACTCCGAGCAAAGCTCGGTTACCCAGGTAATATATTTGTTTAATATTTCAATATAATATGTAATTCCAATCTACTACGGTTGTGTGTTTTTAGTTCCAGCTGTCACCGCGTCGTACCTTCCTTTTTTCCAAGCTATATTTCAAAGTGCGTAACTTCCGTATTTGGTAATTTTTTAAACATCGATTACACCTATCCGGTCTAAAAAATGGTAGGTATCTATTTACCTCAGCGGACGTGTAAATGTAATTTATTTAATTACTACATGGTATTACCGCCTAAAATTCTTCATAAAACGTAATTCGTCTTAACCTAACTGTACTAAACATTATTAATCTAAGGCAGTATAATGGCAGTTTAAACAACTATGGCCCTAGTCGCTTAGTGGTTAGCGCGTCGACGATCTAGCCGGAGGTCGCGAGTTCGTATCCCGCCGAGAGAACAACATGTTGTTCCTGGTCCCCGTAACACAAGTTCTTCGGATCAGACCACGGGTTCGGATCAGCCGGATTGTCGTGGTGTGAAGAGTCCATAGATATTATAGATATACTTATTATGGACTATCTATGGGGTTATCAGGAACAATTGACGACTACGTTTACATTGATGTAAAGTGTATAATACGAAATTGGTCCCGTTGTCACCAAAAAGGTGACCTAATGATGGCATCCATGGGGAATCGAGGGAACACCTCGAAATTTATATGAACACGTATAGTAATTTCGACTTTTTCTGAAGTAACCCAAGCATATGCTACCAAAAAGTAAAATTTTACAAAATACGCTAGATCCAAAATCACAGAACAGAACTCCTCAGTCTTTAAAGACATGCGTTTGGAAATTTCAACATTGTTTAAAGAACTGCAAGCATATGCCATTATGTAACTTATAGTAATCATCACCATCATCTCCTTTATACAATACCTAATGGAAGCTTGGGGCGTAT
The DNA here is from genome assembly GCA_963565745.1 of Phengaris arion. Lineage (NCBI taxonomy): Eukaryota > Metazoa > Arthropoda > Insecta > Lepidoptera > Lycaenidae > Phengaris > Phengaris arion. The sequence goes on from OY751443.1 coordinate 4,500,636, forward strand.
TCAATTATACATTCGATTGTTTATTTTAAAAGTTCATCCTTACTAATATTATAAATGTAAAAGCGTGGATGTTTGTTACTCTTTCACGCAATAACTACTGAACGGATTTTTTGATATTCGATATGGTAGTAGTTTAGACTCTGGATTAAAACATAGGCTACTTTTTATCCCGAAAAAGTAGTGTTCCCGAGGGATACTGTCTTTACGCGGGCGGAGCCGAGGGAAACAGCTAGTAATAATATAAATATAAAAAAAGCAAAAATTTTAACTATTTCTCTACACAATATTCATAATTTTGAAGGCGGTATATCTTAACGATATATCAGGATATTGTTTGGGCTGGTACCAACTTCAAAATAATGAAGATTGTGTAGAGAAACAGTTAAAATTTAAGCCGAATTTAAAAGGGGAATTATTCAGAAAAAAATATTTATTTCATACTTAATTGTGTATTTTTACTTTGAAAATTGGTTTAATTTTTTGTTTTAAAATAATAATTGGTCGTCAACAGCCCGTTTCAATAACCTATATATCTATAACTATTTGTTAAAATCGTCGCCATTCAATTGTTTGACGGTTTTTTGCGATACAAGTTTGACGTTTATAACAAACAGTGTATTGGTGAATAGGTTATTGAAACGGGCCACAAGTAAACAATTCGTATATAAAATCGTACAAAATTGAAAACTTGAAATACATTTATTTCAAGCTAATTTCACCCAAAACTGGTGTAACTGCATTGTATTTACGTACCAATTAGGCGTCTGTGAGTTATGACGCAATTAGTACACAGTAACGGAACTGTAAATAATAATTACTCATTTGTAAATAGGTAACTGAATTACAATGTTCACCGTTAGATGGTTACGGAATATGGAGTCACCACTCAAAATTAAGTAGATGGAACTCTTTTGGACAAGATGTTGCCCACGACTTCACACGCGCAAAAAGGAATTTACGCGGGAATCGTACATTTTGCCACAATAAAAGTAGCAAATGTGTTCAACCAGATCCTGTGCTGGTATTTGCTACTATAACAAATATCATCAAAATTCATTAAGCTCTTACCGCGTGAAAGTGTAACAAACAAACATCTATCCATCCATCCATCCTCACAAATTTTCGCAATTATAATTGTAGTAGGATCTGTCAAACAACATGGTGTACAATACTTTGTCAGGGATAAGACCTAGCTTGATCGATGTTTCTCCGCCAAAACTCCCTTTATACTAAGCTTCATGAAAATGCTTGCAGCCGTTTCCAAGATTCTGATTATACATATACAAGATTAGCTCGTTTAAAGTATAAGTAGTGAGGTAGGTAACGAGCATTAAGGCTGTATGTGTGTACTGTGTAGTTCCGCGAAGTGGCGATACGTCGAGAAAGTGGGCGCGCCCACATCTCCGCCGAGTGCATATGTGTTCATACATATTATACATACATGTAGTCTTATACATTACAGGTCGTTTACATACACACGTGACACAGTTGACAGTAGGTACCTACCTAACTTTTTATTTCTTGGGGAAAATTTGTGGATCCCCGGCGGACCTGGAACGGCGACGAGGTGAGGAACACACCCGGGATACCGCACTAAAACCCCAAGGTGCCTTCTCCTCCGCATATACACCCCTCTGTTTTCGTCGGGGGTTAAAAATAGCCTAAATATCACGTCAGCGATAACGGAAGCCCTTGCGTTAAAAATGAAATCATGTTAGAATTTTAACTTACTGGTAAATATATTTTTAGACTTAACTATACTAGTTGCGGGCGACTTCGTGCACTCAAAAATTAATTTCGCGGAAACCGTACATTTTTCCGCGTTAAAATGTAGTCTATGTCCTTCCCCGTGGTCTACTCTATATATGTGCTAAAGTTCATCAAAATCCGTCCAGTAGTTTCGGTTTGAGTCTATTCAATGCAAACAAACAAACAGACAACTTTTCCTCTTTATTATATTAGTATAGATAAAAGACTTCAACGCGCTCATATTAGGATGCAAATAATGCGATTAATACGCACATTTCGATTCATCACCATCAACCAGTTCATATAACCAAGTCCTACAACCAATGAGATATTTAGACTTTAATCATTATTATATACTTAGGAGTCATCACAAAATGCCAATAAAGTAAACAACCATCCCCACGAAACATGCTTTTGTGAAATGAGTAATACTTTATTCATTGTAAGATTCCTGAGATTTCTATTATTTAAATGGAATATTCTCGAAGCATCCACCGTAGATAATTGTAGCACTGAAACAATATGGTATGATTTCCTTGTTCTTGAATTATAGCACTTTCTCATCGATTCGTCCGTTTGTCCGGTGCGTGCGGAGAACAATTAGCGCACCAGCGAGAGTTTTAGCCCCGTTTTCTGATGAAGCGAAGCTATAAGATATATCTTAAGTTAAGATCATTGAATGAACAATAAAAATGCAACAATAAACTTAGCCTCTGTATAAAGCCTGTGTCCTTGAGCCTTGAACCTTGAGCGTCAAGTCCCACACTAATTTTGTAAGCGACAACGGGGTATCGCGCCGACCGGAGAGTATGAAATCGCATAAAAAATCACTATAAATATTTGAGACAAAATTGGCAAAAACTGAAACGTTTTTCCTCTGAGTCTTGTCTTACTTAAAATGCTGAAATAATTTTCACACTCGTGTGACTGATAGAAGAAGAGAAAAATGGTTTTAACTTAAATAAAAGGGTGGACTTAGCATATTTTTAATCAATATTAAAATAAAAATTTCAAATTATAAAAAAACAATCTTTGGCTAAATATAATGCAGATTAACATATATTTTTTTTGGGATTTATCAATACGACCACGACTGCGATAAAAGGTTTCAAAGAACTCCAATTTTCAGTTTTATCAAGCGCACAAGCCTATTTTCATGGACCACTGACACCTCTAAGGCTGCGGGCACCGCGGGCCGTTGTGTCCGCAATGTGAGGACGTTAATACTTTAGTACACCAGTGGCGTTCCTATAACTCCATTCCTATCGGCTTCACATACCATAAATACCTTTTGAAGACCCTCTTCCAAATCCCTACCTATTATACAGGATAGGGCTTCCCTATTTTTAAGAATGTTTTTTTAACTTTAGAATTAAAAAAAAAACATAGAGAACACGTGGCAGAAGTGAACTTCTTTCAACATTTAATATCCAAAAAAGAATATAAAAATGTAAAGGACACTGGCGAATCCTGCCTGATTTTCCAAGTTTCGAACATATTATGTGGTTTTAAAGTACGTAAAAGTTATTAAATAAAAAAATATATATTTTTAGGACTTGGAAATAAAAAGTTTTGAATCTCTGAATATCAGAGAATTCATGTGCAATCTGTGGTAATCGCTGTCATCATATCTGTATAGTCTATGATGTAAATGGGCAATTTAAAGCGTAAATGCGTAGTGGCTCAATAGATAGATTTATTTTAATTGAAGTATAAAGTTATTTTCTTTTTCTATAGTTCAGCAGTATAGTACTAGTTTTATTTTAAAAAAGTTACTTAGGGTGTGAAATAGATCCCTCTACTTATATTTATACGAAGAACATTATTTATTGTTTTTGGTTTTCGTAACGTGAAAGCGACCTCTATCATTTACCTGTTAGCATATTGCGTTTCCAAACAAACCAATTATTAATTTAATTACGTAATTAACATTACAAGTAATAGATGTCGCTTTTCCGCAAACCACCACTAGGGAATTTATTGAATAATAGGTTAGGTTAGGTTATTAATACTTCAAAATACTACGCGTGGTCACCAGGCGGTGTTTAGATTTTTGTCAACATCTTCTAGGAAAATCTTGCACGACGGCCATTAGTACTACGTGAAAAAGAGAAGGGGCGTCTCGGCATATACTATAGTTCGGTTCACGAAAGATGACCATAAATGCCGGCCGTTTACCATACGTACACTCATGAGGAGAAGTCTTATCCCTAGAGATTTTTTGTGGTCGCGACAGAAAAAACTGCACTGTAAAGCGTAAACAGAACTCTGCAGTTATTACAATAGAGCTGAAAATCGAAGTGTCAAATGTCAGATTTGACAACTCTAGACGATTTTCAGCTCTATTGTATTAGCGCACAGTCCTATTTACAGTGCTGTTCTTTCTGTCGCGACCACTAAAAACGCACGTGGGAACGTAGCCTCACTTAAAATTTTCACCGTTAGAGCGTCCGTTTAATGTACTTGAGATCTGAAAAAGTCTCATTGGTACACGCCACAACCTGGGAATCGAACCTGCACTCTCTCGAGTGCGAATCAAACGGTCACCTACTAGGCCACGGAGCTCTACTTAAGACTAAATGATATTTAAATCTTAGTAAAATGAATACTGTTTTATAAATGTTGTTTGTTCACCCGCGCATCACTGCACCCCCCAGGGGACCGTAGTATGCCTTTCAAAAAAGTGGTCATCTTTCGTGAACTGGTAAAAATGGTTCAAAAGTGGTCGCGTAATATGCGCACAAGATGCGCGGGCGATGGATATACACGCTACTTTCTTTTGGATTTTTCGAATACACTTCCTGCTGTTTTTAGAGACTAAGTTTTGTTATCCATCTTTTCTATCTGTTGACTGGTAACTACAGATGTTCAAATATTTTGTACAAATTGAATGGTCAAAAGGATTTGTCAACCTTTAATGGTTAATGGACAATTAGGTATTCGCATGTGGCAGCTGTAAAACTTAGTACTTACTTTGTACTATCAGGGAATCGAATTCATAATCAGGTAGAGTGTTCTCATAATTTATTTGTATCATAATCACGACGTGCAGTCACAATGTCAGTTTGATATCATAATATTATTAGGTATAATAGGTATGAAGAAATTACGACAAGATCAACCTGCTAAAGAATTAGATTCCCCGATGGCACAAGTCCCGGTCATCATCGCTACGTCCTCACGCCAAAAAACATACTAACCCGTCGCATTAGTTATCGTATATAAAATTGTATATATTATTATACTGATTAAAAAAAATAAATAATTTCTTAAGACCCAAACGTTTACAAATTACGAATAAGTTTTTCAATATATGCATCCATTATAATAATATACACAGATTAGTATATAACGGTGGAACCTGTCAGATGACCCCGATGACGCAGTGGCCGGGGTCGGAGGTTTCGGTCCCGCTACACACTGTCCCACATTCGATTCCGTACACAAAATTTGAAAATAAACATGTCATTTTCACGGGGATTATGATTAAATTAAAAAATGTAAGTCAATAAAATCCTGCTACTATTACAAATGTGAAAGTTAGCGAGGACGGATGTTTGTGACTCTTTCACGCATAAACTACTAAACGGATTTTGATGAAATGTTTAGGCTTTGAATTTGTTTGTTTGTATGTTTGCATTGAATAGGCTCTGGAACTACTGGAGGGATATTGATGAAATTTGGCACAGATATAGAGTTTAATATACCAAGAGGAAGAACATAGGCTACTTTTTATCGCGGCATTTTGTACGGTTTGCGCCATATTTCCTTTTGCGCGCACGAAGTAGGGGGCAACATGTTATGGTGTCGTTATAATACGAACAGATTATGAAGATGGTGAACGGCTAAACATTTATTTTCTCTGACTGTTCGGAAGATTCGGCGACCTCTTCACCTTCACACATTTTACGACAGGTTAAATAATTTATAACCTCGTCGTCATTTCATCCACATACTATGGCGTGTACTATACTATGAACATCTTTTTATTAACCCCCGACGAAAATAGACGGGTGTTACAAGTATGGCTTGTCCGTCTGTGTGTCTGTCGCGGCATCGTAGCTCCCAAATGGATGAACCGATTGTGATCTAGTTTTTTGTTTTAAGCCTGACACGAGTGTTCTTAGCTATGATTCATCATCATCAGCCCGCTCAGTGCTTGACAATTCGGGGGTTACTTAAATTTTTCAATTTTGGTTTTTCCCATCAAATACGTGTAAAAACATCTCGTTTGTTACGTAGATCATTTGCCCCGTAATAGAGCCTTCGGGTGCAGTCACCTGCCCACGTGGGAACAGATACGTAACGGAATAGATATGCGCTAGAGTGTGACGGGCAGTGAGAACTGACGCGTGATTTGTCAATTATTAGGCCGAGAGAACTAATGCTGACGCGCGATTGGCGGAACTACCGTTTTCACCAATCACGTTTAAGTATTTTGCGACTAAAGCGCCACGGCATAGTAAATACGAATCAGATATTTTTAGACAAAGAATTGGGAAAATACTCATATGCACTAGAATGTGACGGACAAGTGAGAAATAATACTGACGCATGATTGGTCAATTGATGTGCTAACCAATCACGTTGGAGTATTTTGCGACTGTACAGCGCTGCGGTGTAGGGAAAAACGAAATTTATTTAATACGTAGTGTTTTTTTTGTAACATCTCTGCCTCCAAGCATAATTATTAATTAAGGTAAAACCGCACCAGGCGGCAGCGGAGCGACGCTACGCGTCTCTACTAGTATTACCGCAATGGAGCACTCCATTGCGGTAATACTAGTACGCGTCGCGTAGTTCTGCTGTCGTGAAGCGCATTTCTTTATTCAGAACATTTTAGACATTACAGGACAGTAAAACAGTGGCACCACAAAATAAGAATAATAAGAAAAAAAGCAACAAATAATACAAAAAAAAACAAAAAAATTTGGACAGGTACTGCTTACCTGCCCAATTTCTTGTCAATGTAATGTCTATATCCGAAATAGTAACCACCCGCACCGCGGTACCTGGTCTTCCGTGGCCCCATTCCGTATATTGTACTACAGTCTACAGACTAAGCAAGCAACCATAAAAGTATAAATAAATATTACAATAATAATAGAATAATATATTATAAAATATAATATATAATAATATAAAATTTGGGCAAAGAAAATCTATTACTAAGTATGGGTTGGTATGTATGTACTATGTACGTATATCATACAATTTCATACCAAGAATATTTGGCCGTGTCGCGTCGCGTGCGCTGCCGCGAAGTTACGCCTAGTGCGGTCCCACCTTTATCTCTAGACGCGACGCTTCGCGATAAAAGTCTAGGTTACAATAATATCTTACGTGCATCATGCGCGAACGCATTTGTCGAACTATCAGCTCAATTACCCCTATGGGTTCTAAATAGTTACTACCTAATACCTATGCATTAGGTAGGTTGTAACTAGCAGCATCCGTGGTCCAGTGGTTTAGAGCTCGACTCTCGACTCGGAGGTCGTGGGTTCGTCTGACGAGAAAGGTGATCCATGCGTCGGATGGGCATGTAAAACCTCGGTAACGGTCTGATCTGCGCCTGATCTCTCCCCAGTCGTGTCGGTCTGTCCGTCCCGCTGGGTTAGTAGAGTAAAGGAAGAGAGAGTGCTCTGAACAGCGCACACACTTGGGATCACTTTCTTTGATGATCCATTCAAGTATTTTTATGACAGACACCACACTCAACATGAAGCTCACACACATCCGTGTGTGGAATCTGTATGGCATGCCACGCCCAGTGTGTAAAGCTCATTTTGTGAGGAATTCGTATGTACGCCACGCCCTGGAAGCCACGAGAAAGCACAACTTTCGATGACATTTCGTCAACGCGCATGCAAATTGAGCTGACCTTTTTAACAATTTACATATAATGCCGATTGCCGAATGTAGGATATAATTGTTCGGGTGCTCCGACACGTTGTTCATTCGATTTTAGATATTGATTGATAGATTCTTATGTAAACAAAGTTTGAATTTAGATATTAAGTATAGCTTACGCTGTAACTATTTATTAGTATGTGGTATAGTCAGCTATAGCTGAGCATAGATAAGAATTAAGAATTAATGATAGATTGATTTTTGTGTAAAAAATAATTAAATTATATCAAGTATCCCACGGGAATACTGTACTTTTTCGGGACAATAAGCCTATATGTCAATCCAGATCTTAAACTGCTACCATACCAAATTTCATCAAAATCCGTTAAATAGTTTTTGTCGTGAAAGAGTAACAAACATCCATCCATCCATCATCACAAACTTTCACATTTATAACAGTAGTAGTCTAGTGGGATGTTGTTAAAAGTATACAAAGTAGAGTAAAATAAATATTCAGTGATTTGTATGCGCTATCATTTGCGCTCGTTGATGTCTTTTCAATGAAATTATCGTCGGTCAGAGATTTCAATTTTTTTACTGGTTTTGCCGTTTAGTGAATTTCTATCTATCCCAAGAGAGCCGTATGACTGGTTAAAATCCGTCGTAGGGTAGGACAGATTTAAACCAGTATGCTGAGTGCGTGTTTTTGTCACTTCTCGCCGTGAAGAAGTTAACTACAATTTGTATGGCATCGACATAGTTACCATTGTTTGCCACTAGAGGCGTTGTTTCGATGCCATACAATTTGTAGTTAACTTCTTCACGGCGAGAAGTGACAAAAACTCGCACTCAGCACACAGTTTAGTTACCTTTATGGGCACTAGTGGCGAAAGCTTTAGTAATAGCTGTTTCCCGCGGCTCCGCCCGCATACATATTAGGTCATTACATATAAAATTGGCGTTTTGTAAAAGAGGAACATAAAGTTGATTTTTTTAAACATAATATAAATATTTAATCAAAGTATACATCAATATACAATTGCTATCTATGCACTTTTGCCTCTCATAGGCATGTAGGCTCTCATAGGTAGTTCATTGATTCCTTTACTAAAAAAAACCATTCGGACAGGAATCAATAAAATCTTTGAAGGCGCTTTGGACTGCCTCATCAGAGTTGATTTTTTTTTTCCTTGCAAGAAGTTAACCATATTTCGAAAAAAATGGTAATCTGTTGGAGCACGGTGGATATCTTAGACATTCCAATTGAAGCTCCTCTAATTTGGTAGCCGTCTGTTGTGCAGTGTGTGGTCTAGTGTTGTCCTGAAGCAGCAGTGGCCTAGAGCGAATGCCCAACCTCGGTTGTTTAGCAGCTAGCTTTTCGATCATGATTTGAAGTTAGGCTATAGCCATCTGCCGTAATCGTCTGACCAGATTTAAGAAAGCTGTAGTGAATGACACCGGCACTAGTCCACCAAACGCTCACAAGTAACTTTTTTTGAGTCAATTTTCGCTTGGGGCAGGCTTTGGCTGGTTCGTCAGGGTTAAGCCATTGCGATGAGTGTTTCCGATTATCGTACAGGATCCACTTTTTATCACAGGTAATGATTTGATTTAAAATCCCTTCATTATTGTGCCAGTTGAGTAATGTAACGCAGCAGTCGACGCGCATTTGTCGGTTTGCTGCACTCAATTAATGAGGTACCCACCTTTCAAGCTTTTTCACCCTCCTAATTTGCTTCAAGTGGATTAAAACAGTTTTATCACTAACACCGCAGCCTGCAGCTATCTCGGACGTGGTTTACGATGGATCCGCTTCCACAATAGCCTTTAATTCTTCATTATCAACTTTGCTCTCCGGTCGTCCACGGGGCTTGTTCTGCAGGTCGAAATTTCCAGAACGAAAATGTTGGAACCAAAAACGCACTGTGTTTTCTTTTGCGACACCGCCGCCATACACATCATTAATCCTTCGAGCCATTTCTGCAGCACTGGTGCCACGGTGGAACTCGTACTCGAAAATTATACGATACTTCAACATTTTGTAAACAGACTGACGCAAAGAAAAAACCAAAAGAGGAAAAAACAAAAGAATTACGGTTTTCGAAACACAAATGCATGAGTAAATAGCGGTATAAATTTGTAATTGGAATTCCTAACCAAAGAAGATACATTTGAGATCAAAGTGGCTAGTGCGACAAAACACCAATTTCATATGTAAGGACCTAATATATTATCGGGTATCCCGCGGGAATACTGTAGGTAATTTTCCGGGATGAAAAGTAGCCTTTGTTTTAATCCAGAGCTTAAACTACTAACATACCAAATTTCATCGAAATCCGTTGAGTAGCTTTTGCGTGAAAGAGTAACAAACATCCATCCATCCATCCTTACATCCATCCATCCTCACAAACTTTCACATTTATAATATTAGTAGGATTGTAGCGCGATATTGTCTTTTTATTTACATTTAGATTGAACTTGGAGTACGTAGTAACCAGTAGCCCAAGCAGGCCTAGCAGGAACAATTGTCAGCGGCGTAAACGTAACTTGATCGAATGTATGGAGTAAAATGCATGATTTTGACAGCTTTTCATTTATTTCTCATTCGATAACGTTACGTTTACGCCGCTGTCAATTACACCAGCCCTGCCAGGCCTGCCCTGCCAGCCAGTTCCTGCCAGGCCCATAGGCACAATTGACAAGTACGTATTCGTAACGTTATCCAATGGCAATGGTGTGGACGCTGTCATAATTTTCGCTTAACTTTCGATAACGTTACGAATACGCGGTTGTCAATTGTTTTCGCTGGCGCTAACCCCACTGAACGACGTATAGTTAAAAGTTAGGGAGTATATTCCGAACAAATATTGTGAGATGAGATTATAGGTAATGCCTGCAAGCTTTTGCCCGCGGCTCCGCTATCCCGGTATTTAGTTCCGTATTCCACGGAAACACTGTGCTTTTTCAGGATAAAAAGTAGCCTAGTTGTTAATCCAGAGCCTAAACTACTACCATAAAAAATTTCATCGAAATCCGTTCAGTAGCTTTTGCGTGAAAGAGTTACAAACATCCATACATTCTCACAAACTTTCAGATTTATAATAGCAGTAGGATAGGTACGCCGAACGTTGGCCACCCACTTACTGTGTAAAGTGTACGACACGTGCCGGAATGTGCGATGGAAAGTCTACGAACAGGAGGTAAGCATATCGGACACCCGACGTGTCGCGACGCATGTTAACGCGTGTCCGTGACCTTCCCAAGAAAACGTTGGCAATTTATCCAGCTACCCTCATGTTCTTAAAAAATACCGATTGATCAGATAATCTGAGTTCCTGTCTGTCAGATACTTTTGAAACCTCAGATTAATAACTATAAACAGCATAGATAGGTATTAAATATCCGGCTTATAGCAGAGCTACAAATACAAAGGTCATTTGTATAAGGAAAGCTTCAACAAAAATAATGGATACCAGTAAAAAATTTACATGCGACTTACTATAAGACACCTCTTTCTTCCACATTAGCATGTCGTAAGGAACGATATAATATGTCTCTTCAAGAGACATAATTATATTATAGACTCGCGACTCGCGAGCAACTAATTATAGATTCCGACGGCCGAATACTGGAGACGCTAATCAAAATTAAGAGCCGTCCTATTCACAGGCTGTCGCTGTCTCTGCCAGCCGAAATGACAAGGACAGCATGTGACTTGAGCGTGACTAATTTAACTACCATTTCATTCCGCTGGAGTTTGTTAGTTCATTACAAACACAACTATAGCAATAAAAACAATCTAATTATTAATTTAGTTTTATAGATAGTAATAATAATAATTACATGGTATAAACGTAACGTATAACTGTCTACGGCGTGACCGTAACCGGTTGCTCATTAAGCCGAAAAGCCGCCTATGTGGCCCACTTTTAATGATTAGAAATTTCGATTGGCTTAGGATGTTTTATAACTTAGCGTAAAGGGGTCCAAAGTAATGATATAATACTAATAATTGATAATAATAATATCTATAGACGCTTCCACACCACGTAAATCTGGTCCTGTACTAAGTATCCGTAAAGAACTTGTATCACAGGTACCAGACAACGGAAATATAATTAATGCTTTTATACTATACACACATTTTAGATTTTTATTATACTATACATATATTAAATACACACCCAAGACCCAGAATCACAGAAAACTTTTTGTCCCTTCGGCGGGATAAACGCCGACGCGCTAACCACTGAGCCACAGAGGTCGTCATGTTCAGTGTTTCTGTAGTTTTATTACGTCAGCAGGTAATATTGTTTGGTACTAAAGTTACATGAAGGTTCGAAATAAAATAGAACATTTTTTTTTCCCCAGAAACTTATGTACTATCGAACAAGTAGCCGCTCGACCAGGCTTAAGATGAAATTCGTTTAACAGTGCCGTTGAATGTGCGCGTGCACACATACTCACGTTTAAATACGTAGTTCAACCACGTCTACGATCGTTGGGCTCCCTTTTTGTGTCTTAAGAATACATTGAGGCGTCTTAGTGCAAAGGAAAATGTTAAGAAACTGGTCGAGCTGGAACTTTGTCTATATTGTACATGTTCAAAACATACGACTATATGTACTAGGGTTACCATCTGACCGGATAAATGCGGTCTAGACCGAATTTTAATGATATAGACCGGACTCCGCCCGGATTTCACTCGAGACCGGATTATTAATCATGTCAATAAATAGTCGATAGTGAAATTTCTACAAAAGATTTTGAATGCTACAGTTGCTAGTGGACAGAAATATAAATGCAAGTCAGATGTTTGAAATTATATTGTGTGACTATTAAGTACTAATTATATTGTAATAAACGATAGTAAAACCGATTTATATACGACCAAAGACCGGACTTTTTAACAGAAATCAGGATTTTTTAACACTTGCACCGGCTTTTCGATTTCAACCACCGGTAACCCTAGCTACAGCAGACGTGGTATTATTAGTTTGTTATTTTGATGTTGATTTTGTTGAAAAATGTTGCTTTACAAGTTACACTGGCGTGGTTGTATCCCAGTCCCAATGACTAGGATGAATATTATGGTCGTACCTTTAGTCATGTTGATCAATTGTATTATAGACTACCTTTTGCCCGCGGCTTCGCCCGTGTAAATACAGCATCGCACGGCAACCGTATATTTTCCTGTGATAAAAAGTAGCCTATTTCTTTCTCCGTTGTCTACTCTCCATCTGTGCCAAGTTTCATGACGATCGGTTAAGTAGTTTTACGCGAAAGCTTAAATACAGTATCCCACAGGAATCGTACATTCTGCCGATAAAAAAGTAGCCTATGTCTATACTATGTCCTTCCCCGTGGTCTACTCAATGTCGGTGCCTCATGATGATCGATTAAATAGTTTTTACGTGAAAGCGTAACAACCAAACAAACTCACATTCAAATTTTTATTATAAGTAAGGATATTATTAGCACACATACACGCGCAGTGCATACACACACTCACAGTGCACACACACACACGCAGTGTCACTTTGAGATTCGCGACACGTGCGTCGCGCGAGTGTCGGTGAAATCCGTCAACGTCACCGCTACTACAGCTTTCTACTACATCGAGAACAACCGAATATGAGATGCGATCTCACATAGATGGAGGTAAAACTGTCGATTACTTGTTCTGGATGCAAACAGCGGGCCTAGCAGAAACATTTGACAACAACTGAAACGTTTCGTTCACGAATGACAATTGAAAATCTGTCAAAATCATAACAGCGAACACCTCAGAGTAATTAATATGGCAAAGAGACCCAGCTATTTAGTAAGAGAAGAAACATATATCCTTATCCCACATGCTAACACTTAATATGAGTGCCTTAAAGTCGAAATTGCAACGCAACGTCGTAAAAATGAACTCCAAGAGAACTCCAAAGGCGTGACAACCGTAGAAAAAAACTAAAAGACATGGATTTGCTTTCTCTTTCACTCTTATGGATCTATGCCATTAATGTTTTATGAGACAACTAGCTGCTTACGGCTACTATTTTAGTATTAACAGTAAATTCACAGGAAAAGCTTGTAAAGAAAACTATGAAAATTCGCGACTGGAAGCAACACTTATTTTGGACGTTTATCAAAAATGTTGATATTATATCCAATAGCTGTAGACTTATAAGTTATAGGTAGGAAGCATAACTGCTTTGAATGAAATAAATGGTTGGAATAGCCGGAAGAGAGTCGTATATTAATGTACTCAAAATGGCCAACACATCAGTATTTGAAGTGATTGTGTATTCGTTGCACGATTCATAACTCACTGTGATACTTAGTCATAGTACTGTTCAATTCGTGGCTAGCCTTTTGCAATGCACTTTGAAGTTTAAGTAAATTTTGTGTTAGCTATTAGCAGACAATACCTACTACTAATCACTTTGATCGAAAATCGGTAGGACACTACGAATCACTAAAATTGCACCATTTAATATCAAAGTAAACGCTGACTTCAAGATCTATGGTAATCCATGAAGCCTCAAAAAATAAAGTCGCAAAAGGAAGTTGAAACCCTGTTCGTTAAATATACGGGACTATATGCTCCGGAATCCGAAACGCCGGCGAAAATTCAGAGCAGTAAAATTAGAACTCTCAAGTCTAGACTAATACAATAGATGGAGTTACAACAGGATCATAGAGTCCCGGCCTAACTTGTGAGTTTTACCTTCAAATGTTTGACAAACACATGAAGTTGATTTTAAAACATTGCATTAAGATGGCTTGTAAAGATAAAACTCAGACAGCCTTAATACATTACGAGGAGCGTGGAAGACCGTGACCTTTTAACGTGACTAATGAGAAAAAATATTAATCGGATGTGCACGTTGCCGGTTGCGTCACTTGCGAATGTTGCCGAGTGCAGTTATATTACCAATATATGACCTAAAGTAAAAAAAAACCGGCCAGTAGCGAGTCGCGGCAATGAGACTCGCGCAAAAATCACTTTTGTTGCATCACGTATGAGAGCCCCACTTTAATATAATATTTATTTTATTCTGTTTTTAGTATTTGATGATATGAGTTTGATGTAGCCTAGGGGAACAACAATGAATATTATGCAGTCTAGGGGAATGGCAATGAGTATGATGTAGCCTAGGGGAACGGCAATGAATATTATGCAGTCTAGGGGAATGGGAATGAGTATGATGTAGCCTAAGGGAGTGGCAATGAGTATGATGTAGCCTAAGGGAGTGGCAATGAGTTTGATGTCGCTTAGGGGAGTGACAATGAGTATGATGTAGCCTAGGGGAACGGTAATGAGTTTGATGTCGCTTAGGGGAGTGACAATGAGTATGATGTAGCCTAGGGGAACGGCAATGAATATTATGCAGCCTAGGGAAGTGGCAATGAGTTTGATGTCGCTTAGGGGAGTGATAATGAGTATGATGTAGCCTAGGGGAATGGCAATGAATATTATGCAGCCCAGGGGAGTCGCAATGAGTATGATGTAACCGAAGGGAGTGGCAATGAGTTTGATGTCGCTTAGGGGAGTGGTAACGAGTATGATGTAGCCTAAGGGAGTGGCAATGAGTTTGAGATAGAATAGGGGGGGTGGCAATGAGTTTGATGTCGCTTAGGGGAGTGATAATGAGTATGATGTAGCCTAGGGGAATGGCAATGAATATTATGCAGCCTAGGGAAGTGGCAATGAGTATGATGTAACCTAAGGAAGTGGCCATTGATTTGATGTCGCTTAGGGGAGTGGTAACGAGTATGATGTAGCCTAAGGGAGTGGCAATGAGTTTGAGATAGCATAGGGGGGTGACAATAAGTATGATGTAGCCTAGGGGAATGGCAATGAATATTACGCAGCCTAGGGGAGTGGCAATGAGTATGACGTTGCCTAGGGGAGTGGCAAAAATGCGCCTATTATTAGGTACTTGTTGCGATCTTAAAACGAATAGCCTAAAAGTCGTAAGAAAATCGAAGATACTCTAAATATTACTGTTTTGATTTCTTATGTTTACGCGAATATTCTTCATTGTTTTAAACACTTAAGCGCTGGAAAGTAGCCGAAACGTCGGGAAAAAGAAAAGTGCACCGCGACACAATCCGTAAGTGTTTAAAACAAGAATATTACTGTTTTCTAAAAGGCATATGAAGATTCTTGATAGCATTATAAATATTACTTTATCTTTGCTTCGAGATATTCTTATTAATTGTCTAACATTTCGAATTAATTAATGCGCGTACGCAAGCCTAAAAATGTATCATACTTCGAGCCTTAACGACTAGATTTTAGATATTCGACGACCTAATAATATCTATTCTTGTTTTAATCAGGAAACATTTGAAAGCGTTTGCATCTAATTTATTGGAAACATCACGATTCTTGTGACTATTGAATGGAAAACGTGAGGAAAGATCGTGTGGGGACGGCGCGTCATCATATGTGCTTACTAATATTGGAATCAAGTATATAAGTTCATTATAGTTAGGTATTTTACTACATGTAAAATTTTGTTTCTTTTAATACATTCAGAAATAATGAAGTACCTATTACAACTTAATAAAAGTTAAAAAATTGTTAATAGAATCCGGTGTTACTTTGCAGAAATCCATAGCATACCATACAATTTCATTAATATTATATCTAGAAATGTTTTTTTTTTCGCGGAATATTGCTAAATGCCAATATTAATTAAATTGTATTAAAAGTTAACAAAATAAGATTTTATGTGTAGTTTTGTAATTACGTGCATTTCAAAGTTTCAAAAGTTGCATTTGAAAAGAAAAAGTTGGAATATTTTTTTACACAGTTACTTAGTGTGAAAATCCCACATAATTAGTTTGCTTACATAAAACACAAACATATTTACTATGGACTACGGTAAGTATACTACATAGTGTATACTTACCGTAGTATAATATATACAAGTATAATGTATAATACATACAAGTACATAGACGCCCAAACTTCGGAGATATCGAAATTTAGACCGTTGTGACGTGACATCTTTAAAAATGTGACGTCACAATCGCAGTACTTTTGTATGTCAATCTATTACCTGATATCATAGGGATTTAGTTATCGTTAAAGGTGAAATGAAGAAGAGGATTCCTTTTCGCTTTTTTTTCAACCCTGCTACCAAATTATAGTGTTGTATGACAGTCATATTTTATAAATTACTACTTTCCTATCTAACGTAGTTCAGCTACGTAACCTGTTAAATATTCTAACGATAGATTTGAGTATTTTTTGCGGATCCCAACTTCCAAGTCAGACTCGCGCAGGAAGGGTTCCTTACCATTATCTTAACAACTATTGATACTAATATCGAGCATTAGTATTAACAAAGAGCAAAAAACAGCGTAAAATTAAAGTTTTTTGTATGTGAGCCTTTCCTTAAATTTCCTTTTATTATTTATTTAAAGAGAATATACAACTAAATATTGAGTGAATATTTGAAGCGTCTACCTGTTGCAGTTATTAATATTGAGCAAAAAACGACAAATAAATCACGTTTGTTGTATGGTTTCACCCCCTTAAATATTTTTTTTATTCCGATTTTAGCTATCCATGGTTCATGAGATATTGCCTGGTGACAGACAGACAGAAGTGTCAGTAATCCCGTTTTTACCCTTTGGATACGGAACTCTAAAAAATGAGGCGCGCCAATGCGGTTTAAAAGAAAAAAGGCTCTATTGTAGATAACATAAAGTAGAAATTACTAAAGAACATTGCATGTTGCATGTTTATCTTAGTTACGAGCTAACATATAATTTCAATACCGAATTAATGATGACATAGCTTCTAATTTCGCATGCAGGTAGATTATTTTTTGTTCTAAAACAACCTTCAAATTGCGTATCTTATTTTGCGAATCATCATCAGTAGCCCGGCGTCTCTTTTGATACTTTTATAACTTGACAACAAAGTATTATTTTACAATACATACATACAAACATACAGGTCAAACTGAGAACCTCCCTTTTTTGAAGTCGGTTAAAAAAAATCGCCAATGACACGAACGAAAGCAAGTCACTTTACAGCTACAATATATTATATTTTTTTTAAACCTTTACGTACATGATAAAGTTGCGAAAAAATCGATAACTGTCTTCAGCAACACTTTCGTTACAGGTTAAGAAATAGAATACTTTATACCACTAGTTCCCTGAGGCTTTAAAACTTTGTTACCTTCAAGACAAGGACCTCCAGGTTAAGCCTACGTCAGCGACACGTAGATATCTACTTACGGGTTGAGATCCTGTATCCTGACCGCGTCAGAACCACGTCATAACACAAACACAGTACACAATACACTTTACACACTGTTGTTACAGAAATTAACACATATTCTCCTGAAAGACACTGCGTGGCGTACTCAGACACTGTCAAACGAGAGACTGGTTGCGCGAGCGCAGGCACCGCATTCCAATAGCAAAGAACTGTAGCTTTCTCACTTGCGCAACCGTCGAAAGTTGTAGTGGAATAAGGATGCAAGATGCCGTATAGGTAGGTAGCCCCGTTATTCATACATACAGGTAAAATGTTATGACGGGTTAAAAACTATTCGCCAATAGATATTTGATACTGATTACTGATCTATTACTACAATAAAATACCATCCAATTATATTTACTCTTTCTAAGCCTATATAGATTCATTACCAACTATAAAACATTCTCTGAAAATACTGTACAATTATTAAATGAACTTAAGAATCACAATATATTATAATATGCTAAGCTGGGTTCATAGAGGTATAATAGTGTAACTCAGTAATGTTTAGCATGATCACCGTTTATTGTGAGTTAGCCAACGTAACACTGGAAAACAATGCTTATTAGTATCTACTATCTATTTATAAGCAAAGAAAGTTATTACCTACCTACCTACTTAATTTCGCAATAATTATTAATGAGGATTGCTGTTATATTGGCTTTAACTATGTAGGTAATAAATAGGAAATATCATGAATTTATTTTAAATCAGCAAGTCGTATATTTTCCAAAAGGAAACATAAATATGTACCGAAAAATGCAAAATGTACAGTAATCAGTAGCTAAATTAAAAAATTACTAGGACTTTAGGACTAAAAAAACCGACTTTTTCATCTTTAGTTATAAAACGAAAATTCTTATGTTATTTGTCCCATTTTTTTTAACAATCATATACATAATGTAGGTAGATACTTACTTAGTTATGTAAATAATATCAATTTTGTATTAATCTTCATACATTTTCAACTGTAGTTGTGACCAGTGACGTCATTTGTCATGCATTGTTTTGTTTTTACGTTTGGGCGTTTTTTTCAAAAAAGATGTACATTTGCGAATTTGGGGTGTCCAAGACTAGCTATTTTTTATAATTTTATATGCACCATACTGTAACAAACTGCACATTTATTTAATAGTTACATATTTAAGTTACAAAATTGACAATAATATGCAATTTTACTATCACTGACGTTAAATTATCGTAAAACTAATAACAAAATGTGTAAAATATGCATGTCCTACCTACATGTTTGAAACTTTCAAGCCTCAGGTACGGTTAGAGTAATTGAAAAACTTCACTATTTTGGGCTCTGTGGACGTATGATAAACTCATAATATAGTTTCTAAGGACATTTTTTAATGTACTCCAACCACCTCACTTTTGTAATGACTGTACCTCTTAAAAAGTTGATCGTAGATATGCCATTGCAAGGACAATATTTCCTAGCTCCTGGTGGTAAGCAATTATGGACACTGAGATCAGTCAAACACCAATCTCTTGCTGGTTTTCAATTTGTTTAGGGTTTGAACTACGAGCCACTGTCCTTTTTACTGGGACATAGTCTGAAATGTTCTAGTCGAAAGACATGCATTACCCCAGGCAATGACGACTTAACTTTGATCTCCCGCCAGTCCATTCCACTGAGTAATAAAAATCAAGGAAGAAAGGATGTATTACTTTGTTCGTGACATGGGCACTTTTAATACCAAATATTAGGCTACTACAGGCTATAGTAAGTTATAATCTTAGGCTTTACAACCAGAGTGGCAAACAATTAAACTTTGTACCACCAATATAATAGTAATAATATGAATGGTGAAAAATCTATGAATAATGTTATCCAAGCCTGTGGCCATTCATGTCTAGTATGATTGTAAGAAAGGGATTATTATCAAGTATCAACATTGTTTATTGTTAGTCTGTAATAAAAAAATTTCGTTGTTTGTTTAACCTAAAGTTGTTTGTATGTCTAAAAGTATTGTAAATTAAGTGGGATAAGGGAGATCTCCGACCGGGTGATAAAAGTATGCTCGGTCTGGCCGAAGCCCCACTCTAAGCATTTCAGTGGTTTTTTAATATGCAACCAACTATAGTGCCGTACTGAAATAATTTCAATAGCGCCATTCGTAACTGTGCTCTGATTGGTCCGCCACAGTATGTTAGTTCGTTGTTTCAAGTTTATGCACCTACAATTTAAATAAATAAAAATAATAATAATGTTTAATGAACATTGTTCTTGCTCCTCAATCCACTTTCTTTACACTTAGAATTGAAACAAAAAAAAAACAATATTTCTGACAACTGACAAATCATTGACAGTTCAATTTAAGATTTGCCAAACAATTTTCAATTTTGTTGAGACACAGTAAAAACATTGAAAAATTATTTAAGTACTTTTAAACATTAATTATACTTTAAAGTGCATACAAACTTTTTTCTAATATATTCGTAGCGGGGAAAACATCAATTAATAAAAACTTACCTGAAAATTTGGGAAGCTTCAGTGTGCGTTACAAGTTATCTTCTGGTTTTGCTGATCAAATTAAACCATGCCCAAAGTACGTCGCAGCAGGAAGGCACCTCCAGAAGGATGGGAGTTGATAGAACCGACACTTGAGGAGCTGGAACAGAAAATGAGAGAAGGTATAAACATAACCTATAATTTATTTTAACAAAAATGATTGTGTTATTTTGTGCCTTAGTGCACTGCAAGACGTGAATTAATTCTAAATAAAATATATCATTGAATGTTCAAGTCATATTTTGCTAGTTTTACCTAATTATATTTTGATTACCTTTTCTTTTTCTGTATTCTTAGCGTTTTCCTAATCAGCCTTATTATTTTACAGCTGAAACTGAACCCCATGAAGGCAAAAGGAAACAAGAATCCCTATGGCCAATATTCAAAATTCATCACCAGAAATCTCGCTACATCTATGACCTGTTCTATCGAAGAAAAGCTATCAGCAGAGAACTGTATCAATACTGTTTAAATGAAAAAATTGCTGATGCTAATCTAATAGCAAAATGGAAAAAAATAGGGTACGAGAACTTGTGCTGCCTTAGATGTATACAGACAAGAGACACAAACTTTGCAACAAATTGCATTTGCAGAGTTCCAAAAAGTAAGCTGGAAGAAGGTAGAATAGTGGAATGTGTGCATTGTGGATGTAGAGGTTGTTCAGGATAATAGAGTTTTTTACACACATATAATAATAATATTAGATAAGTTATGGCACTTTGGTAATTTCTGTCGACTATTATTTATATTGACTTAAGTCTTATTCAAAAAGCAATGTAAACATTACTATAACACTAAGAACAATGTTCCTTTTTTTAAAAAAAAAAACTTTCCTCTGGTATAACATTCTCAGAACACTGCATTTTTTTTTATAAAATAGAGACAAAATACAGATTGTGATTTTTAATGTGCTTTTTATGTTTTTTCAACTCCTTGTATTGGCAAATCCTTACCAAAAAACATCAACTAACCGTATGTAATAAACTATAATAATAAAATGGATGTATACATCTTCCTTCTAGTCGTGTCCTCATGACTGAGGGATATGACTTTTTTTTCGTCTATGCTAATGGCAGGAGGGCTATTTTAACTTCATCGGGCTATGACTGCTGGTTGGCTAGTCATTTTGGTGGGAAGGAACATGACTGCCAAAATTTCCTTTATGGGATAGGGCTCTCCACTTCACTCTGTTCTTGTATGTTTGATGTGTACATACTAGGACATATATTATTATTTATTACTATTACTACAACGTTTTGAAATAGTTTGTCATGAAGGGAATAAAAGTAGCATATTTTATTATATTTTTATTAAAAAAGAACCAAAACAATCTGTTAAAACGAAACTTAAATCTTTTGTTTTAGAAACAAGTAACAAAACTTATACAAATGTATGTAACTTTGTTAAAATGGCTTTAAACAAATACAGGAATCATTAAATAATTATATTCACTGTCAGTCTTTTTTAAGGCAAAACAAAAAGATCAGACTTGGCAAATCAATTCTAATAAAAGTTTAATCTTAAAAATTAAGTTAACAGCCTTACTATCAGTCTTAATTTTTACACCCTATATTTTATTGCTAAATAATTAATGAGTAGTAACTTTAAGATACTCTTAAGATGAAAATTGTATAATAGAAATTAAAATTAAACCATTATGGGTTTCCTATCAACCTCCCTAGCTAATTCTATAATCAAATCTTTATAAATCACAGGGTTTATATTTTTCCCTAACATATAAAGTACAAACCAATCACCGAATGCGAAATGTTTAACAATTTTCGACACTAGACGCCTTTTCATATACCTAACTTGTCCCATTATCATGAATGTGCGTAATGTCGACGACGCAAAGACCAAGAATCGAAACAGAACAGCAGCTGTTGATAACAAACCAAGGAATATCAACCAAAACCACAGAACTACAAAAATCTTCTCATTGACAATGTTTAACGGTAGCACACATAACCTATCTTTTAGCTGAATTGTACCAGAGGGTCCATAGTTCCTGAACCAACATTTGGTGAGTTTTGGAAAATACCGGTCCATGGGATTTACAGAAGTGAAGTTCAGAAAATCTGCTGGAACTCGAGGCACATGGGTGAATGCTGCCACAGCTGCACCATAGTTCCGGAATGATCCATCCAAAAATACATCCAATAGAAATATTTGGGCAAGCTGGAATAAAATAATTTTATTATAATTCACATAGTAACATTCTACTTTCATATTTATTGTTTTTGTTTATTATTTCCTATAATATACTCTCAATTCTTAACTTATAATAAACAATTCAATTGAACTTTTAGTTACTGAGAGATTTTGTTGAATTTTTAGATTGTTCATCATTAGTAACATTTTAAAAACTTACCACATTAACAAGGTTCAAGAGCTCGCAGAAGGCATATTTCAAGGCGTACAAATTGTGTGTATACATGTTGGTATAGCTGAGGTATGATACAAGCTCACTGCGCCTAAACTCAGACCAGTCCTTTGGTATTAGTGGGCTAGCTGTAAATAATAAAAGGTAAAACCTTTTAATATATGCTAATAAATCAAAAATGGGTCCATTGTATTCAATACAAGGCAGGATGTACTATACGCAGAAAGTAATACCAAATCTAAATTTGTACTTATCATAAAAGAAGGAAACATTTTCGTTAAGATAATTTTTAAAAGCAATAAAAAATCAAAAAAGAATTAAAAGAATATATTTTAGCTATATGTAACTTAAACAAAAAAGTATTAATTTATTAAATATTAAAAATACCAGTTAGAGTTAAAATAAAGAATTCTAGTTAAAATAAAGAGTAATTGCAAACTGAACTCATTGTCACCACATCTTTGAAAAAATGGGAGGTATTTGTCATTGAATACAAGTAGGTAGTCTTATACAATGGGACAAGTTAGGTGTAATAGTTATTCAAAATTTTTTTTTTTAATTTTGAGAGTATTTTTTTTCAATACAAATTGCTATTAATATGATAATAGTGAACTGAGTGATATTAGCATCTGGTATCATTCACTACCACTCCAAATAAACACTGACTGAATGTTTATTTGTGTTCGCCCATTAAGTCTCAAGCCGCATTTCCATGCTTGCCAAGGCTCGGCAAGCCACCACAAGGACAAGCGTGTAAAGGTTGTTTGGTTTAGCTTGTGGATGCTTGTGATACCTGATCCGCTCTAGTGTCGGTTTTTGGACACACATCAAGGGGCATTTGCGGCAAGCGCTTGCGACGCGTTCGCACGTTGGTGCGAGCTTAGTAGCCGCTATGATCTCGTGACGAACGCACGTCTGATTCCGTCTCCAAATTGAGTGACTGGTCGAACAAAGAGTTTATCATTTTTTGAAATATTATCGTCTATCTAGAACCCCAAAGACGTTAATCATAGTTTGTATTTCAAATAAAAGTGTGTTAAACCAAATGTAATAGCCGATACAAATTTAGTGTCCGCCAGGCTTGGATGCTCGTAGTACACTGACGCATTCACAAGCGTGTAAACGACTGCCAAACGAGATTTGTTGACACTTGGGGCTTGTGGAGTCTTGCCGAGCCTTGGCAAGTATGGAAACGCACCATCAAATGTTGTAAGGCAGACACATGAAAAGATAATGCTTGTTTCTATATAATTCCATATCAACCATATGAACATGAAATGTAAGAAAATAGAAGAATACTCTTAAGTGAACCGTCTGATATCACATTGAACAAATATCTAGAATCTGTCTTATATTTTCAACCATGTCACCATCTCTTAAGGATTCTCTAAACTAAAAAATAAGACCAGTTTCTAGTATTAAGTACCTACCTTTTGCTTTAATTTTTCTTAATAATGGAATAATTTTTTTAGGAAATGTTTTGTGCATTAAAAAATAAATGGTAAGTAATAAAATAATTAACTTATTTTTGTTCAATTAACAGTAATCCTATAATTGTTTAAATACAGTAACACACAATTCTATTAATAACTTTATCATTAGAAGCAATATTTTTTACTTTCTTTACTTATAAACAGTACAATAATCATTATCATTATCATTATTATTATACATATTATTATTTACAAACCTAAATCAGATGCTAACGCCTTCAGTCTGCCGCCTTCCCAAACCTTCCACAAGTACCGAGGAGTGTAAAACATCACCGACTGTCCAAGCAGCACAAAACATACCCATTGGTAGTATGTGTGCTTTATCTGTTCATCGTCTTTACCTTTTGAGGGACCAACTCCTGGATAAACCATGTGCTTACCTTCTATACCTGAAATTTATTGCAATAAGTAAACAAACATGGTAAAGTATAATAGGTGTTCCTATAAGCTACATTCCATAAATACTTACAAAGAAATTGTTATTCTAAAACTGATTTGGTTGGTTTCATCAGATACTTATAGCTCTTAATACCCACAGAGTTACGTGGAAGTGTAGCTATTTCAATCTGAGTATGTATGTAAAGACTACCGTAGCCATTGAAATACTCAGATTGCAGGCTACCTAGCTATTGAGTGTTTGTGGTGTAAAGTGTAAACTTACCATTTAATTGACTTTTCAAGGTGTATGTTCCGTAAATCCAGCAGTAGCTGTTGATAGCTTCTTTTTCTATATCATTGTTGCCCATACAGTGTATAGGTTCGCCGAAAAATTGCTTCGAAGTAACCAACAACATGAAAACCAACAGCACTGTGACCGTTAGCTTATAATGCAAACGGAAGACACCATTGTCGGTGCAAACGCTTCCAAACTTAAGAAAGGATCGAAAGGGCAGAAATTGATCTATCATTTTTTTAAACAAGTTGGTTTTGCTTCAGAAACTAGCACGTTTTCTGAGAATGCTTGATGTTGCTACTGCTAAACTGGAATGGAAACCCAAACATTCAACTACCCTCTTTTATTGTTGCGAGTCCAATTTATATCGTAGTAATTAGTTAATCAAAATTCCTTAGAATTATTTGCAAATATCAAACAGATTTAGAGATAAAAACCGCGAACGTTTTCTTTTAATTTTGATAGCAAATTGACACATTAATTTGAAAAATAAAAAGGAATCATAGCACGCCATCTAGATGCAAATCCGCGTACTTCTTGCCATATAGTATCTGTTTGGTATCAGCAAATCAGTCTACTTTTTGGATTTCATCTAATAAAGTTTAAGAGTAAATAAAAAATAATTGTTATTTACTACAACTTTATTAAAAACTCATACCACCGTACGATAAGTATTAAAATCTCGCTAGCATTCACACTTCAAAATCATTTTACAAAAGCGATTTCCCATAACTTTCATACACATACATACACTATGTCTTTTAGAAAAACTGGAATGTCAATTAAAATGAACATAACATATTCCGTTTTAAATATAGTTTTAAATTTACATTTAGCTTGAAACTCTTTTCTAAATTTTAAATGTATTTTAAAAATTCAAAGGCTGGTAAATAAGCTACCTGACGCTAGATGTCGCTTAACATTCAGTAATTACACTAAGTTTAATAACAAATTATGATTTTACTCAATTTGTAAATTCTAACCTTTATTCATCCACCTTAAATGCTATGGACGTTGTAATTATATTTTTATCTTTAGGCATTTATTAACTTTGCATCTGAAATGAGTTTCTTTAGTGCAAAATAAAACGTATTAGGCCATATTAGCTTTACCTTTAACTATTTCTTGTAAATATAAAAAACAAACTGACAATATAAGTTACAAATCATTTCTATCACAAACTTTATAATTATCACTGGTCCCGCACTATATTTTACTTCGTATATTGTACTCGTCAAAGTCCATGTTCCCTAGAGCGAAGATGTTGTCTGGATCTAGCGTCTGCTTAGCGGACAGCAGAAGCAGTCGGCCCGGCTCGCTCACTGTGTCCTTGTACCATTTCTTACGATGCTTTCCCACACCGTGATGATGTGATATTGATCCTGAATCATAAAAATATTTATTTTAATGTTATCATAAGTATGTACTTAACATTAATATAAAGATTTCACGTTAAAACTTCAAATAACGCGTATGAATTTAAGGAGGGCGCGCACTGGCAACAAAATTATCTTCTTGCTCCACCATTTGTATTCCGATTGTCGACTTTACGCACGCGAAATAGAGTAAACATTTCCGCAAATCATGACCAACAACCGTATAGGAAAACAATCATGTTTTGCGGAAAAGTTAACTCTATTTTGCGTGTGCTAAAGTTCATAATCGAAATGCAAATGGTGGGCAACAGAGGCAATTATTTGCCAGTGCACGCTTGCACTTAATAATCATCTTCAATGTAAGACAATGTACATTTTTTGACATAATATGCCAGGCGTCTTATTATAACTGCGGCATCACATTTAAATAAAATTACCAAGTAAGTAACTTTTAATATTTGCTAGTTAAGAATGAAAGGAAGATAGTAAATAATAATCAAACAATGCATACCACCACAAGCAATAATCTCGTCTCTAGCTGCCTCCTCTATCTCTTCATATATCGTGACGGCGTTGGCATCGTCGCACTTCATTGCGAAGTAGAAGTATATACAGCACCCGGCGTCGTACCTGAAATATATTAACCAATCGCGTAATTAGTGTAAATAGCTACGGTGATGATAATAGAGTTTGTAAGTACTTACTTTTATTTCTAACTATTCAGTAAGATACAACTGAGTTTTGGAGAGAAAGGACTTTCAACTAAGTATGTAAAAAAAATATCCACATTGAGAAAAGATGCAAAATGAGTCCAGAATGGTGGAGCTTCAACGTGCGCCGTGCAAGCCGCTGCCTCTTAGCGGCAAGCGGCAGCCGGCGCGCTTACGGCGAGCGTCGCTAAAGCACTATATTTTCACTCTGGGACCATAGTCACACTTGACACTTGCTTGACACACTGCACTCCTGTCAAGCGGTGACTATGGCGCATGTCGTCGTTCGTTTCGTTCGTTTTTTACTTTCTCCACGCTAGAGAAGATTTTAGTGACGTATTCACGTTGAAACCTACGTCTGCGTGAGGCGGTGCGACACTAAGAAGCGCGTGAGGCGGCGGCGCGCGCACTCGTCACGGATGCGGTGCACGGTGTTGCGGCACAGTAGCGGCGCGCGCTCCCACGACACCGACGTCTCGAACGACTCGCCCACTATGTTGAAGTCTATCGCTATGTCCTGGAAGGAAATTAGGATTATCCAACACCAATTATTCCAAAGCTGAAAATTTTAAGTTTACACAATGGATCCAACGAGGTATAAAAACTTAGGCCTTTTCATCAGTTATTGGATGATTTATTATTATTCTCCGAGCAAAGTTACCACTATTGAAATACTGTAGTGCCTGGGACAGTTTTAAATGTATGATTGCCCAAGCACACACGGCATTCTCACAACACAGTCAGCCTAGTCCAGAGAAATGACTGGACGTCTGGGGCCAACCATGTGCAGATTTCCTCACGATGTTTTTCTTCACCGTTAGAGCGTCCGTATAATGTAATTGAGATCTGAAAAAGTCTCTTTGGTACACGCCACAACCTGGGAATCGAACCTGCACTCTCTCGAGTGCGAATCAAACGGTCTACCTATTAGGCCACGGAGCTCAAACGAGGTATAACAGTCAAGGATTATTAGATAATGGACAAGAGAGAAAATCATCGTCAATTTTTGTAAAAAATAAAAAAATCTAGAATTTATGGGATTTGTGACGAAAATATAAAATAAATATGGGGATGACAAAAAATAGCAAATCTCAAACCTTAAATGATGTCAAAGGCTTCTTGAATTGAATTAATATACTTACTCTGAGGTAAGCGATGACAAACGTGAGCGTGTATCCTATTTCCCCATTCTTAGCACCCCCCGGTATTCCGCCATACTTCGCGGCTATTGTGTTAAGTTTTTTCTCTCTTTCCGTCACCTCCTCCAAAGTACCCTCAATTAAAAGTGTCACTGCGCACAGTTTCCTGGGGTCAAACCCTTTAAGTTTTGTTATGTACGTTTTCTTCAATCCGTCGAGTAGATTTGACGCCCAGGACGCTTCCGTTTTTAGAGCATGGCCGAAGAGGAACTGAAAAGATTAAATAAATTATGGTAACGGCACATAAATATTCCTCTTAGTATTAATATTTCGGTTGTCTGGAAGTAACTGTTGTAACTTGTAAGCAGTAAATAGTAATATCGTCTTTTTGTACAGCCCGGAGGCTCTCGAGTTAAGTAATATTGTTATGTACTTTACTTTACGTGTGTGATACATACAGTTTAAGTGACGGCAACACCGTGCCATCGGGTACCTGTGTAAACGCGATAGCAATATATTCGTACGCGAATGAAAGAGACAAATAGCGCTGAGTTTATATACGAAAATGTACGTGCTCCGCGACCTGTGACCGCTGACCTTTACAATGTAAGTAGTTGGGCTGACTGGACCTTAAGTCAAGTCAGCATATCCTAACATCATATTAGGTCGCCCGTCGGCAGGAGAGTCAGTCTTCCTTCAATCTTTGTAGCGTCCTTGATTGACTCTACACACTTTTACTTGATAGAGATGAAATAAAACTAGAGTTACGAATAGTAAAAATAAACTGACTTATTGATCCTTGATATGATCAAATGACCCGGTGTGCGAGCACGCGCGTTCGCTTAGATAGATCTGAACGTACTAAATTATATTTAATAAATAATTAATTATGCGCGTGTCTATGTACGATGAAAATTGTACGTAATTAATTAATTATGTACGATTTGCAACGCTGTACGTTGCAAATCGTACATAATTCTACGTCTTATTGCAGTTCACTTTCTTGTTGTACTCTTTCTTGCTCCTTTTTTTCTAAATAATTCTTGTAAGGTGTGTTAATATAGAAACCCTTTTTTAAAACGCGATCCGTGAGACCCCACATAACAGACCGCACTTTATCCATATAATTACTAAGCAGTTATTAAAGAATATTTATCCATCATAATATTAGATATTATGCGCATAAATCATAATAATTATCTTAAATAGTAAACTCCAAGATTTAGTCTTAAGTCATTCTAAATTAATAGCATAAAATAGCTAAGAATACGACAGCTTTCAAACAAAAAAAACTAGATCAAAATCTTTTAAGTACCTGTTCGTTGTCTATAAGTCGTATGCTTGCCGGTTGCAGTCGATGTCTGGCGACCTCTCTGACGAAGTGGAAACCAGCTTCAAAGTCCGGGAAAACAAGTGAGCCGTATCGCACGGCTGGAGGTATTGGACGGATCTTTAATGTTACCTGAAAATATTATAAAATCATAATAATTGGAATAAATCGAATTAAATTTTTAGAAGCTAATGTATAAATTTTATTTAAAAAACAGTTGAAAAGTAAATTAGGGGAAACTGGGATGATATGATCATTGATCAATCTTTTATTTTGTAACCCTAATTACCTTCATATACTTAGGTCATATTTAAAAAATATTATTATTTTAAACCATTTAAATAATATTGACATTGGAATACGTGGAATTAATCTGTGAAAACTGACAACTAGCAATATCAGTGATAAAAATACTAATTTAAATCTACTAAAATTAACGACAGGGAAACGTATCAAGTGTCGCCTATATATAAGGGATACTTGAATCCCCATATTAGGCAACATACAAATTCTACTATTAAATCCTCTCCCCCCTTAAACATATTATAATAATATAAATAAGTTAATATTAAGATTAAAGTTTATAATTATCAATGAATATGGAACAATATATTATAATATTATACGGAACACAAAAATTTATAGCAATCAAAATTTAGCAAATTTTTTGCTTCACAATGTTCGAAATTCAAATAGCTAAATTACAAAAGTAGTGTGGCTTCTTGTCACTAGATGGCGTTTTTCATATTTTGGCAACGTCGCGAAAATCGAATTTTCTTTGTTTTTATGCCCCCCATAAGTCATAACCGATTTGAATAGGGTTCAAAATGTATCTTTTTGTATGTTCTTCAAATATTCAAATAATGTCTAACATATTTTAGGCTTTTCCTTAAGAATTTAGAAATATAATTTATTTTCACTTTTTATCAATGTTCTTTTATCTCTTTCTGAGATTGTTTTAAAACTATGCAAGCGAGCTTCATGGATGTTTGTACTCGGGCATTTGTAAATAAGTACTCTTTCGAATTAACCAATAAAAAGACGATGTCCGAATTTTCATCGAGATTGAACACTATGCGTGGGTAAAGCAGTAAAATCGTTATCCTATTTAGCTATTCACCCTCTGTGTGGGGCAAAAAGATTGTTCCACTTGAGGCTCTATTTATATGTGAAATATTATCTTTACATACCTAATTAATTTGATTGGATTTTAATAACCAATACATATTTTTAAGTTTATTAATACTAATTTAATACATAATTGAAGAAAAAAAATATACAAAACTCTTCCAGGTACCTACCAATTATCTTTCCTGTTTTGCTTCTATTTCATGAACTCGCTTTTTGCTATTGTAAATGTGTATACTTCTTTTACGCCTACTTCAAGTAATATTCGTTAATTCTGTAAACGAATAACGCCAGAAATTAATAATCAATTCTAATCTCATTTTAGCTATCTGAGAACAAGATTTCAATATATTTCAAAGATCCTTGGATTAACTTCACGTCAATTTACGTCATATTTTGTTTGAGAATCTAAGATTGAAGTCAATCTGAGATTTTAGATACGTTATTAATTACGGGCGTTGGTTTACAAGTTTTTTATTTTATTTTATTAATTTTACCTTAGTCGCCACCGCGGCACTGTGTCATCAACTGGTGTCTGGTGTACCTACACATTTAACTTTTTTTGCGGATGGACTAAGATAGTAATAGGCCTTATTCTTACCTCGGTGACGACACCCAGACAGCCCTCGGAGCCCAGCACGACGTGCTCCCAGTCGGGGCCGCAGGACAGGCGCGGCACGCGGCAGTTGCGCTCTATCACGCCGCGCGGCGTCACCACCTGTAATATAACCAAGTAACATGATGGAGAATCTATTGATAGAAAAAACACAATTTTATAATACACTGGCGGACACATAAACTGCATCACAGTGCATGATAACTTTCAATGGAATATAATTAGTGAAAGTGCAAACGATTTTGATTTATTTCAATGATAATGCTAAGACTGGTTCTTAATCTGTTAAAAAAATTAAATTCATGTGTGTATAGGTCAACTTTTCTCACTAAAAGAATCAAATTACTCATTTTGTAGATTTTTGGAATGAAACAGTGAATAGAACAAAAACGGCTTTATTATGAACATTTTACAATACTAAGAAAAGAAAAAGTTTTTTTTTGTTTTTAATAAGGTGTATTACCTCCTCTTGCCCTAATAACTGACAAGTCGGTTTCGCATCGACCTGATCAGTGTTTTTAAAAAATCTTGCGGAGTATTGTCCCATTCTTGGGACAATGCAACTCTGAGCTCCGCAACGAACGAATCTCAACCTGAGTAAAGTATTGCTTAACTTGTCTCGCTGCGTGCGGACGAGCATTATCCTGCATCAGAATGAAGTTTTCGCCTATAAATCCGCTAAAAGGTACCCACATGAGGGTACAATATCTCCGTTATATAGCGATGTGATGTTAAACCACGGTTACCACGGCCATGTGTGTCTGCGTCAATAAACACAAGTTCAGTTCGAGCATCCATCGATATGCCGCCCCAAACCATACAAGACCCGCCTCCAAATGGAACCCTCTCCTCAATGCAATTTTGAGCATATCGCTCTCCTCGTCTACGGTAGATTAGTCTGCGACCATCAGCACCGTACAAACAAGTCCTATACCTACTCATCAGTGAATGATACGGAAGCCCATTGCTCTTCAGTCCAATTTAAATGTTCACGAGCAAATCTTAGTCGAGCTTGTCTGTGAGCTGCAGACAATTTTGGTCCATTCGCGGGTCTGAAAGGGTATATCACGCTCTTTTAGCCTTCTTCTTATGGTTCGTGCACTAACTGCTACGTCACGTACCTGTTGGAGCTTATTTTTAATGCTGATAGACGTTAAAAACCGATTTCGCAAGGAAGTTGTCACAATAAATCTGTCGTCAGGAGACGTTGTCACCCGAGTTCTGTCGGTTCCACGTCTTCTTTTGAATGAACCTGTCTCCATAAACCTTCTTGCTGCACTAGAGCAACAATTTGTGCGGCTTTTTTGGACGATACGTCCATATTCGTGAGAGAAAAACGTGTTTAAAATGAAAACAGACTAGTAATTTAACAATTAGTAACGATAATTCAACATGTAACAAAACAAAAAAAAAAAAAGAACCATCGATCACAACATTAACGTAACAACGAGTTAATCTTTAGTAAATTGACTAATAGATTTCTTCTATACAATATTTTCTTCTTTTTGTGACAGTAAATTTTGTGTTTATAAACCAGCCTTTATTTTCCAAATCCAATAAATGTAAAAAGTTTGCATATTTCGTAATAAAATTTAATTGAATGTGTTCCACCAGTGTATTTTCGTACGTTGTATGTCGCCATACGTTTACTGCCTGGTAATTAAAATACAAGGTTACAAAAAGTATTTATTGTAAGTTGTACTCTATGAACATAGGAATAAAAAATGCAATAATATTATACATTAACCTCGGGGATAAAAGATAAATATAACCTAACCTATACAGTATACATATAATAAAATCGTAACTGATCGCTGTTTTGTACATGGAAAATATATAAGAAAAACTATTACAGCCTACCTTTTGAATGACATAGAACCCAAAATAATTATTATTAGAATTTTTGTCTGTTTGTCTGTACGTTTGTACGCGATAATCTCGGAATCTACTGGACGGATTTTTATGAAATTTAGTATGGTACTTAGTAGTTTAGACTCTAGATTAACACATAGGCTACTTTTTATTGCGGAAAAATGTACGGTTCCCGCGATATTTATTTTTTCGCATACGAAATCAACGATTTGAATGCGGTTTTTCATAAATACGTTTTGGTTTGCTCCACTTAAAAATTAATAGTTTGTTTAATTTCAATCGGTTCATGGATATAAAAGCTCAAACCGCCAACAAACTGCTCCACAGTTTGGCGATTTATGTAATGACTGTAAAATATGTTATTTTTTGTGTTAGTAAATAAATAAAAAATAATAAAAAAATATTCAAAGACAACTTATTGCGCGTTGATTGTTACGGAACCCTCCTTAGACATGTCCTGACATGCTCTTGGTTAGGTTATTATCATATCACTATGTATAATTTATTTCCTCATAAAACTATTTTGTGATTTAAGTAACAGGTACTTAATTGTAAAATAACCCAAAGAAACTCAAAAAATATGTGAGGTACCTACTTTAGTTTTTTAAACTAACTAGTGTAGGGTTGCCAACCTTCCTAGTTTTTGCAGTGTCCTGGATAGACTTAAAGCAGCGTCCTGGTTTTTTAATGCGCCCTGATAAGGTCTTACAATTTTTCTTTCTAATTTAATTTTATTCAAATACTAATTTAAAAAAAATATTATTATTAGCATTACGTCATGTTCCTATTTC
Source organism: Phengaris arion (assembly GCA_963565745.1). Taxonomy (NCBI): domain Eukaryota; kingdom Metazoa; phylum Arthropoda; class Insecta; order Lepidoptera; family Lycaenidae; genus Phengaris; species Phengaris arion. The sequence goes on from OY751443.1 coordinate 4,534,546, forward strand.
ATTTAACCTATTTTTACCAACTAATTTAACTGTTGCAACACTATTACTGCGTACTGTTTTTAAACTGGATCGTCCTGGTTTTTTAAAACTTCAAAACATAGTTTTTTAAATTTGGTGTTGGCAACCCTAACTATTACACTAGGTATTCTTATGAGGGAACATGCTGTACCTTGGTCTGCACCACGAGGTCCTCGATGTTGCCGTAGGTGTTCTTCTTCATGCCGCTGGCGCGCGTGGCAACCCAGCCGCCCAGGGTAGAGAACTCGTAGGAGTCGGGCTCGTGGCCGACCGTGTAGCCGCGGGAACGCATCTCACGCTCGAGATCCTGGCCGACTATACCCGCCTGAAAACGTGTGAAAACAAGACAGCTGGAGTCTAGACAGATTCCCCCTTATTAATAAAAAAAATTACTTAATGTTGCTATCTTTGTCTGATACGCTAAAAAGTCATTTAACAGATAGATACAGCAACATTGAAATTCTTTCAGTTGTGTTATTTTTTGTTAGTAAGGGGCCTAGACCAGTGTTTCCCAATAGCAGGGTCCCAACATTCCCGCCTTATTTTGAAAACAATACCTACTATCATTCGACGCATTTTAAGCGGTAAGCCGATAGCAAAATAATTAGTATTAATAAAACATTTTTACTATTAATATTTTAGCTAAACTTTTAACCCACGCTGGTTAAGCTTGGGTTTACACGTATTAAGTGAGCCACATAAGGACAGGTGAAATAACCGGGCCATAGCAGAACAATGTTTGGGAAACACCGGGCTAGACTATAGAGAGAACTTTAGTCCACTATCACAATAGTATATTTTACAATAATATAAAACCTATTACTTTGTGTCTTAAAAAATAACGAAGACACAATTTAAACTTGCAAATTGCAATACAAAAAAGCGCGAAATACGGTCGCGTCGGTGTGAGTTCATTGTGATAGTCTGCCATACATTTTTCATAGTCAGAATCGTTTTGCAAAAAAGAGATGGACATTCAATATTATTTGTTTATAATTTTTCATCGCGTGAATCGCAAAAACTTTTCTCACAAACGCCATAGTCCAGCGAGTCAAGTTGTCTACATGATGATACAAGTTTGTCTATTCATAAACAATTAAATGAAAATTATTAAAATGTGAAATTGGACACTAGTAAAGTATCCTATTAGACTGGGACTATAATATGATCCGGAATCCGGAAGGCCGGGGTAAAGGGCTTGGTCCAAAATTCATACTAAAAAAAACCCAAAATCGACATCAATGAAATGGTTGTCAACGGGTTCACGAAACGGGCAATTACGAAAAAACCCGGGTATCAAGTTATGAGCAAGAATAAAATTCAAAATAATAGTAGGTAGAGATGTAGGTGAAAAAACCACACATACACCTACTACCGACACCGACCAACATAATATGTAATACATATTACAACTACGTTTTTAATGTGTTTCGGGAATCGTCGTTTTTCATACATCGTCTCATGCTTGTCATTCCCATACAAAAACTGATTTTATTCTTGCTCAAAACTTCTATACCCGGCGTTTTCCGAGTTTGCCCTTTTGGTGACTTTATAGTATATGATTGAAAGTGAACACATGAGCAACCATTTCGTTTCTGTCGATTCTGGGTCAATTTCGGACCAAGCCCTTTAGAGCAGTAAAATTAGAACTCTGCTAATACAATGGAGCTGAAAATCGAACACACAAGTGTCGACTCAAATGTCAATGTCATATATGACAGCTGCACACTTTGATTTTCATTGTACTAGCGCAGTCCTATTTTCAGTGCTCTGAATTTTCCCGGACCCACCGGATCCCGGATCATATATATTATATCAGCCTTATAGTCAAGACTCACGAGGCAACGTGATATAATTAACACTTATGTTATGTTAAATATGTCTGGTGACTGGTCCATACGTTTGACATTAGATGCATAAAAGTCAAACCCTAGCCAATACATTTGACATAAACTTAAGTGTCAAAATTCAAATACATCGCGTGATGCGTCGTCCGTGTCGTGTCCATTACAACTGTGCTAGGGGAGCAGATTTATTTTGTTAGCGTTTCAAACTTCTTTTGGTGAATAATCTCTTCGGGATTCCTAAAAAAAACTACCTGAACCCTGGCCAGCAGCGACCCTTTATCCAGCCACAGTATGGAGTTCATTTCGCTGGTGTCGAGCACGACGATCGGTCGCTCCTCCCTCTCCGGGCACAGCACCGCGCAGGACACAGACGTGCCGCCACCGAATGGGATTATCACGAAGCGGTGTTTGCTTGCGAGACTCACTATTTCTACCACCTGCAATGAGAAAACTTTTATAGTCTGGTCACGAATATAGAAAACTTCGCCATGCTTCGGAAAATTAACGAAATGAAATTGAAATGTCATCGAATTAGTTTCGTTTTTTTCAAATTTTAATTAATTTTTTTAAATTTTTATTGGTTTAAATTGATTTTTTTTTCATTGAATTAATCAAAATCCAAAAGATTTAACCCAGTGGTTCCCAGACTCTTTTGTTTCATAGACCTCTTTCAAAAATTTGCTGGATCCGGTGGACCCCCTGCATCTACATTCTACATTACTACCAATTTCTAAATCTCGAAAAAAAGTGAAGATTAGATCTACCTATCTATGGAAACTTGCGTTGTGGCCGAGTTTCAACGATGAATTAACAGTTTTCGAAAAAAAAATGGTTAGAATTGATTGCTTGATTGGGGTCATTATTTGATAATAAAGTAGGTAGACTAAACAAATTTTAATTCATTCTGTTGTGAGTTGATGTCAAAAAAGCAAAGTTGATCAATCGAAAAAGTGACTCCATCCAACTTTACTTTTTTGAAATCTACAAGGACCAATCAATCCTCACAAATTTTATTTAGAAAACGTCCCATTCGGAGTGGTAAAAAGAAATATAGTATATTTCCTTGTGTTGTAGGTATATATATTATATATTCAAATATATAAATTATTACACTAATAATTATATTATTGTTTTAACAGTCGTAATATAATCAAAATTAAACACTTATTTATAACGTCATGTATCTTCTACAATGGTAATTACAAAAAAAATATATTTTAATGAGGTGGATGTACTTGATGGATTGACAGCAAATTATCGATATTTGGCTTGAGCTTTGTAAGGAATAACCGCAATTCTCCCAGTTATGTGATATTCAATCTGTTCCTTTTTTTGGTAATAAGTTTGTAAAGGCACTAAAATTTTTTTCGACGAGATATAACGAGGGAAACGCTATCAGAAGCTTTTGCGCGATTTCCCACAGTCCAGGATATTTTTCAGGTATTTCTGCCTGCAACCAAAATTTTTGATACCCTCTTTTAAATGTCACTTTCAGCTCCTCATTAGTGCTAAGCTCGAGTAGCTCCTCTTGTAATATTACATTCTCCACTTCCATTTCATCAAATGCATTTATGATCCATGGTGGTATTTCCATTGACAGAATGTCTTCAAATCTGATTTTAAAATCATCATGCAGGGCAATCAAATGTCGAACGTACTCGTATGTCTGAATATCTTCATCAAGGCATTCTACCTGCGATAAGTTTGAAAACTGAAAATTCGCGCCGACCATTATTGATAGATATTTTCCTTCAGAAATTTTAATTTACCAATAAAAGCTGAAATACACTCTTTGTTTTTATTAAATTAAGGCTGTCCCCTTGTAATTGTAAGTTGAGGTCATTAAATTTTTTGAACAAATCTGTCAAATACGCGATGTCTGCTTTAAAATTGATTAGGTTTTTTTTAAATCAGGATCTTTACTTTCCAGAAATTCTAAAACTGAGTCAAAAAGTGAATAAAATCTTGATAAACATGCACCTTTCGACAACCAGCGTACTTCGGTATGTAACAACAATCGTTGGAAGATTTAATCATTTTCATCGCACAATTGTGCAAAAGCGCGTATTCAATGCATTGCTTTTAATTTTGTTAACTGCATTAATCACAAATTGAAGCGATTGGTGCAATCTATCACTAAAATTTTTCGCTACTAGATGTTGTCGGTGGATAACACAGTGAATTGCAGTTACCTCTGGTATAATTCTTTTAAGATGGCCTATAAACCCACGATATCGTCCGACCATGGCAGGAGCTCCATCCGTTGCCACCGAAATAACGTTTGTAAATGGAATCGATTTTTCTTTAAGAAAAACACTCAGGACATTAAATATTGAATCACCTTTAGTGTCCGTCTTCAAAGTTTTCGCGAATAGTAGCTCTTCATGAATTTCTTCGCCCATAACAAATCGAACATATGCCAATAATAATGCTTCATTGCCAGGTAAAGTTGACTCGTCCAGTTGAATAGAAAAATGAGTTGTTTGCAGATGATCAAACAAGAAACTTTCAACATCAGAGCTCATTTCATCAAAACGTCATTGTACAGTGTTGTTACTCAAAGGAATTCTTTTGAGTATGTCAAATGAAGCTTTGTGCAGAACAGTTTTTAAAACCTCTTCAATAGCAGGTAAAATTAACTGTTCTCCAATGGTGTGCGGTATTCCAGATTTTGCTATAAGTAATGAGATATAAGAAGCAAGAAGAGAGAAGAGATTAAGATGCCAGATGCCATTGTAAGATGCCCGCAAGCCATTATCGTTGCTTTCAGACGTTGAAGCGAACATACTGTGCACCGTGCACACTAGCACTAGGGCCTCTTTTCATATTTTTCCTTTAATATTTGAAAATATTTTAAATCTTTACCTATTTTATCAGGATGACACCTTTTTAGGTGGTCTTCCAGCTTTGATGGTTTATAGAGTCATTGCTCAAAACTTTGTTGCATAAAAGGCATGTGGCCAATCTTTTATCTGCCTGTGATGGAAGAAAACCAACAAAATATTCAACACTGTACTGACGACACTTCTTCTTAGACTCGGTCATGTTTCGTATCAATTACCTACCTGTAAATAATAAATAAAAAAATTCAAGTTTTAATACAAAATGTTGAAAAATGCGCCCTTTTAGCATTAGGCACGCGATATTATATTATATAGGTAGGTATACAAATAGGCAGGTAGGTACTAACTTTTCAGATACTGGTAATCACTAATATCGATTCACTTTTCTTTATGAAATTTCGGAAACAAATGAGTAACGTTTATCCTTGACATTGGTATTTATATTGGTGAAGAATTAAACACGTTCATACAAGATTGCAAGTACATACACCACAAGTCGAATTAATTTGCACGTTTGAACACACATTGCGGACGGGACGGCGGCGGCCGGCGCGGCAACAAGTCTCGACGCGTTGTACTGAATATGGAATATGCAAGTTTTTACAAGTAACAGTCGCTGAGTTTTAAAATATTATCTGCCTATATTGATAGGAGATAATTGTCTTATTGAGATATTTTAATTTAGGTATCATATTGTTTGTGTTGTTGTATTACCGTATGATGGACGGTGTGTCTCAATAAGTTATAAATAAAATTGAAAAAAGAAAGTGGCATAGGGCCGGATAGCTCAACTGGTAGAGCACACGGCGCGATACCGACATGGTCTGGATTCGACTTCCAGTTCGGAACTATCCATTTTTTTCTCAATTTATTTATAAATTGTCTTATTGAGAAGGTTTAATTTAGGTATCATATTATTTAAAATAACAAGCCAACATTTTAGTTCTTCACTATCGAAATCAAATTAATTTTCAGGCACCCCTGATTACGATTGTAGACCCCCATTTTTTGTCACGTCCAACGTAGACCCCCGTCGAGTCTCCGTGGACCCCTGGGGGTCCACCTGGACCACTTTGGGAATTACTGATTTAACCAATCACGTCCCAGCTTTTCGTAAATGTGTGTTTTTTTAATTAGGCTGGGACTAAATGATCCAGCGGGCCCGGGAAAATTCAGAGCACTGAAAATAGAACTCTGCCCTAATAATTGTCGAGTGTGGAGCGTTCATTTTTGACATTGACTCGACTCTTGTGTGTTCGATTTTCAACTCCATTATATTGTATTAGTCCACAGTTATACTTTCAATACTTTGAAAAATAAAATTAACTATATGTACATAGCCTCATTCAGTGTAAGTATGTCTTTTATTCCTATACAGGATTTTTTTAAGATTCTAAAAAAAATTTCAACTTTGGCATTAATTATATTAGTTACAATATCATAAGACTCTCTCCTGTCAAATAGTTAATTCGTGCTCGTCTCAGAAAAAACACTAACCTCATCGTGCGACTTCGGCCAGACCACCGCATCGGGTATTCTCGTGAACCCGTTCGTCCGGACGTTGGCCATCTCCCGTAAAGTCTGTCCGTGTGCCCGGATGAACCGGTCCATCCCGTCGCGGCTGGTCCCGGCTATCCAGCCCAGCTCGTCGTACACGTCGTCCGAGAGACGGCTGTCCGGGAACGACGGGGGGACACTGGGCACCCTGGGTTGCTCAACTAAGTCGACGTCGAATTTCTCCTTCACCCATGACGAGAAATGTGGTAGTGTTTTACCACCTATGAGATACCTGAAATATCACGCAATGAATTGTTTATTCAAAATAAAAAAAAAACTAGTTATTATTTGAAGTAAAAAAATATTTAAAAATATATTTGATAATAGAAGCAAAAATATGTATTTGGATGTAAGTACTTATTTATTTCTATACTGTCCAAAAAATCACAAAACTTGTTTTAGAAGAATAATTATGGTCCTGAATATTATAATTTATAAATTATTCAGCCTTCTACTAAAACGATTTTTGTGCTGCTTTTTAAGCAATTTTTCTCATTCATAGATGTCTAGAGAAATCGCTAATACACGCTTGATCTAGAGTTGGGTTAGGTCATCTTATTGTAAACGAGCTATTACTGGTTTAGGAATGTCGTGGGCGTTCTCAATTACTTCTTCCGTTGCATTTGCCGGCTTTGAACTAGAAGTATTCATTAATTTTATTCGCCAGCTCTAGTAGCCATTAAAATTTCGCCGACACTGAAAACTGTTTCAATTTGTTTTACATAGTATACAGTTTTTATGAAACCAACTTAACAAACTAACAGACGGATCACCTGAACCCCAATTCTCGTAATTATTTTACACTTACATTTCACTTTTAATGAATTATAAATGAATATATACTTTATATCATCAACTGATTTTTGTAATGGTTTGGACCAATCAAAACGGGTTTGACGTTGGCAAAAAAACTTCTTTACGTTATTAAACCCGCCAAACTGCGTGACAGTTTGTCGGCAGGTAAGTATTGCGCTCGTCATTGCAGAATCTAATTAGCAGAATCGATCTACTGATGGTAAACAATAGGCTACTTTGCTCATATTAAATTTCATACATTTAAGGAGTAAGTATTTTCTTTAGTACTTGGCTTAGGAAAATGTATTCTAGCGATATCATAAATTATAAACTTAAGAATAAATATGTATTTTGTTTCTTAATTTCTACTAATGAAAACACCTCGAAGTAACATCCGGCAAGGATGTGACGACACAAACACACTAAACACATATGTAGTCATGAAACGGAACGTTTCTGTAAATAAATAGTTCACGACATCTTATAAAGTTATTTATGTCAAAACGTCAAACGGAACGTAACACCGCCCACAGAACAGATAATATATCAACCAACATGGGGAATAGTTTTTACGGCGGTTTTTAAAAAGTGTATTATTAAAATATTTTTTTGTAGGTTTTTAGGTTTCAAAATAATGTTATATTATTTTTTTGTATGTAATGAAACAATTATGAAGTGTCTAGGACATAAATAAAAACAAGGTGAAGTAGCCTATTACTGCCCGCCCATAGAGATCATGTATTTTCTATTTTATAACTAACTATTGCCAGCCTTTAAAGTTTAAAGGCTGGCAATAGTTTGAGCCCCTACGCTCCCGCTACGGTTGAACCGACATGACTCTCCCACAATTCACAAGTAAACCCAAAAATATATGAATACAAAAAATCGATTTATTCCGATTTTCGTGTTCTAGATTTTTTACCTTTAAACCCTCGTTATTATAACGATATTACGTAGGACGGGTGTTGAAAATCTAGGTAGGTAACACGAAATAAATCAAAAATTCACTTACCTATCACCAGTAAAAGTGACGACGCCTTTATTCTCTCGTGTTTCAATCCTAAAATACGAATCGTTGTAGCCCCAGCCGTACCATTTCAGTAATTCCTGACTGAAAAATAATAAACTTTTTTGGAAATCGAATAAATCACGTCGAGGGTATAATGTGTAATGGTGGGAACTGGGAAGTGCCTTCTGGATTGAGATCCCAGCCCCGCCGGACTCCCTTTATACTCTTACTGATAATATGTTGTGTACAATGAACGTTTTTATACCCGCCAGATGTGCGGTGGGCCTATACCTATATAACGTATATTATAGTAGAATAATGACATTTGAATATTACAAAGTGAAATTTACACGGATCGCTTATTTTAATGTTGTAGTTTTCATAAAAGTAAAACATGGAAAATCATCCACGTAGAAATAAAAATCATTAAACACCTAACCTTTATATTTCTGTTCATACTAAGTTTAGAGAAAAAACTTGAGAGGTGTCAAGGGACACCCGGATGGAACGAAGTTATAATATATATATATATTATAATATAAATATATAGTTGATAATGAAGAATTGAAGCCTATATTGAAAGAGGTATAGGTATATATATGCTAGACCTTATAATATCAGCTATATATGCCAGTGAACGTCCCGTGAAAATCGGTCTAGCCGTTTCAGAGATTAGCCGGAACAAACACACAGACTGACAGACGGACAGAAAAATGTTAACAATTTATATTTTATTGTAAGTACCGATCATACTTTTAAATGCATTAAGTGAAAATAAAAGCTGTTAATTGGAAATTACAAACAGACACTTCAATTTTGTTTATCTGTATAGATATAATATATTACCTATATTATACAAAACAAATACCTAAGGCGCGGCTAGCTATAGGCCGACCGTTATCTCCTGCGCGTATCGCCTGTGCGGTAAGAAGGGGAGTGGGGGCGGGTAACGCTACACACGGAGTCAGTAATCCAAAGATTTATCTCGAGATAGATATTTTGGCAAAGAATAAAATAATAGGTTTTTTAAGTATTTATTTTTTAAGTTTTACAAATATTTTGCTAATTGCTTCTTAGGTATAAAATCATAAAATAATAATTAACTCCGTTATGGAAATATACTCTGTAGAACTATGATCTTGTTTTCTGGCTTTAAAAAAGGAATATACATTGTATGCTATTTGTTTAGCTTGCTTGTTAATTTTGTTCGCAAAACTGGAAGAGCCATTCATCTTGAGATTTATCCTGGCAAGTCGTATACCATGTGCGTTTATGTCCAAGCGTCCGTAACAAAAGCTCCAACCACGCGCTGCGAGCCCAGCCAGCGCACTGCCGCGCTTGACATAAGCTCTCTGCTCCGCGCACCCCGCGTACCCACCCGCTAACATCTCTCCCCGCTGCCTTCACACCGCGCGATACGGTCGGCCTATAGTCACAATATGTAACAGTCATAACAGTCACAATGTGTAATTGCAAAATTGTACATTATTGTCAAGGTGATAAGGTCATTTTTTGCATCATTCTTAATAGTCGTTATTACATTGTGATTTCGAGTGGCAAAAAGTGCCGTGCCAATCAATCCGTCTAGCCTCCATACAATTCGCAACGCGCCATAAGGAACTACGTTCCAAAATTACTTCAATAAGTTTTGTTCCGTACGTTATTTTGAATCCAAAACATAAGATTGATACTACAGAATCTAAGAGAGTACAATTTTTTTGTACCTTTGGCGCCCTTGTGGGCTACTTGACTCATACTTAATTTCGTACATTAAATGAGTATTTCCTTTAGTATTTGGCTTAGGAAAAAGTAATATAGCGAAATCATGAAATAAAAGAACAAGATGTATAAATTAAACATAATTAAAAAAAAATCACTTTAATTTGATCTGACGAAAACACTAATAACTGTGCATTGTGTGATCGGCCATGATGTGTCATCAAAACGATGTGAAGTAAAAAAAGTAAACGTCACTTGTCACAGTTATCAACTGAGCACAGTGCACCGAGCTGTCAAGTGATTGTTCACTATTAGTATGACGTCAGAGCACGGGGCCTTTAGTTGACTAAATTATCGAATGCATCTTGAGATGCATTCGATAATTTCGTCAGCGAAGTTCGAAAACAAAATGTACGGTATTTGACATAACGCACATAAGATGCTACAAAGACTTAACTTCAAAAATCACGAAAATGATCCAAGAACGCCATCATATTAAAAAAATTTGATATTTACGATGAAACAAAGACGCATAATGAATTCCTTCGTTTTGCGGTAGATGTCGCGAGTTGTCGTTGTAGCTTTACCGTGAAACACTGTGATTGGTGCGACAGAGTCTGATCATTCAGTTGCGCGGGGACGTTGAGTGTCGACATCGCTTGGACATAGTTCGTCGTAACCAAGTTATGCTATTTTTTGTTTTGTTTATTGGAGAAACAATGCCGTAACTGTATTTTAAGTCATTGTTGCACCACTAGGGCAAGCAGGAACATTTGTAAAAATTGTAACGTAACGTAAAGACGAAAACTTCGGAATTCTTAGGGACCTAGCACAAAGCGCTTTCTGTATCGTGAACACATGAGAAGACACAATCCTACGTAATGAATGATGAACGAATGAAAGGTATATCATATGGGTTGACTAAAACAGTGTTGCCTAATATACGGATTTGCCCATGTGTATGCAGAATTTTAATTTTCTAGAACATTTAAAGGTAAAATTCGGAGATATCTGAGAAATAAATAATAATTACTTTCCTTTAATTAATCATGCCATAGCGGTACTAATGGGGGGAAAAAATATTGAGTGCAACCATTATTATATTTCAAGATATTTAATATTTTCATTACATTTTCACTCAAAGTTGTTCATTTATGTACCCCAAATCATATCAGTCAAAGATAAGTTAAGTTAAAAAAATCTATACATATTTTATACGGAATTTGCCATTTTTTTGACGGAAAACTGTTTTAAGATGTGGGCATCACTGACAGCTGACGTATATGTATAAATAACTAATGGCGATTGTGTCCTTTTTATTTTCTTATTATTATGTGTAAAAACTTGTAAATCAATCAAAATAAAGACATATTTTGTTTTATCGGAAGTTTTGGACAAGTTCTGCCTATCAATAAGGATCCAATGTATCTACTTTAAGTGTCCATCAAGCAAGTTTCAAAACTTGGTTAATGTTGTTTTGTCTGAAACCAAAAATAACTAATAAATAACTTTGTTATACATTCTATAAACACTAAAATTAATATATTTTAGTGTCATAGAACATTAGCATAACGTCGCTGTAGAATGATAAACTCGTATGTCCAGAGAACCAAACTTTACAAGAACGAAAAAAATGTTTTATTTCATCAATGCTTAAAGTATTATTATATGCTTTTGTCCCAAGTTTTGGATGGTAAAAAGGACTTATTTAAGTTATTAACCAATCCCTTAATTAATTCGATTATACCAGTTAAATGACAAAAGAGGTTTTCTGTTTTTATGTGTACAAAGTTACGAGGTTTTCAAAAGTAAAGACAGATGTAGGCTAAAAATACTGTTTATTGAATACGATGTGGACAAGTTTTTGGTAAGTAATCAGTACCGAAAGATGTTCTTTTATAAATATCAATCAAATCTTAATCTTAACCTAAAATTATCTTAAACCTAATCTTACTAAATGAAGTCCACTTTCATCCAAATACCTACCCAGATAATACAACATTAACTATAACTTTAATAATTATTAATGCGGCAGGCTATCATAGAATGGATGAATATCTCGTGGAATCACACATTTTAATTCCTGAAGATGGTTGTACTTTACGTTAGTAATGGGTAATTTTGAATGATACAATTGTTGAAAACAATCATTAGCATTTGGTTGATTAATTCTCCTTGGTAGTAATTGGTAGGTATGCTTCGGAATGACTTAGCTTGAACTTTATGGATCCGTCTGGTTCATATTTAAGGCAACGTATGTCGGTGACTTGTGGATCTCCAACCTTATTACTTGGTCTTATCGAGGAAAATACGGTTGAGAGCTATATTTTTTGAAGAATGTGTGGTCTAACTGGACAACATTATAGGGACCAGGATAATTACGGGCAGTCTTACAAGCTTCAACATACCCTGCTGGTGAATAAATCTCACGATTATTTAGCTGCCGCTCTATTGTGGAATGCATCGCATCACATTCCATTTGGGTGTGACCATTCTCAAGGTATTTTTGAACTATGACTATACCTGTCTTAGCGGCTACGAATATAAGTGCATTGGAAATAATAGAATTCCTATTTTGATACGTGCACCCATCACTGTACATAATCACTTTACGAATGACTGCTGTGTCAACATGGTTAATTATGAAATCAACTATAATACTTGCAAACTCATCAGCTGTTAAACCACCTTCAGACTCATCCCAGAGGAAACAAAATCCTTCTTTGGTTTTCAGATTATTTATCGTAAAATTATGCACCTTGAGCTGCATTTTGTAATAAAGCGCTGATGCTTTTAAATACGGACATAGCAATACAGCTTGCAAGTCCATAGTAAATACAGCAACAGAAGCATCATTTATTGCTTTGTCTTTTTCTTTCTGGCTTTGCGCTTCCGTTTTCCGAATTAAATGTAGTTGATAGTCTGTATCACTAACATTTCCAGCCTTGTGACCACAGCAAGTGTCGCACTGGTCCTTTTTCGGGTAAAATAAGGACAAATTCAGGCTCTCAAATACTTCCCAAAATGTATACCTTGAGGCACTAAGATGAGATTTGTTTTGATCGTTTATGTATTTTAAGTAACTATTCATTAAAAAGTGCCGATTTAGATTGCCAATAGGGTTCTAAGTAGAGTTTTGATGAACTCTTTCTGCAATAGTGTGACTCAAGCTTTGGCAGGGATTAGAAAAACTCTCTCAGTAATTCCTTTTTCAAATGATTTGCTTGTCCTCTGTTGCTGTTTCTGTCTGAAACAGGCACTGTATTATTTGCAACAGTGTTTTCAACCCAGTTGTGAACAGACCATTCACCGATATTTAGTGTGTTTAAAAACATACATTTGCAGACTCTAAATGTTGCCCCTTTATCTTTTAAATTATACTTGAAACGAATAACTTCAGCGAGAGTCAGAGTTTTACGTTTTTTCTTTGCACAGTACCGCTTTTCAATACAAGTGATGATACAAAGCAACGTTTTGCTTCCCTATTTAGACGCCAAAAATGCTCGAAAATCTGTAATCTTGTATTGTCCGAAAGTTTACAGCATTCAAAATATTTGGCGCTACTGTTATGGTCACACCGAGATTTCATTTCTTTTGGCGCCTTTTGAACATCGTAGACAATTTTTCCCTCTTTTTTTCTTCTTCCCAGATATCCCTCACCTTTCATTCGTTTGATTTTTTGTTGCTCGTAGGTCCATTGAGATTTATCACTCCGTCCTCGTTTAGCTCTTTTACGCTGATGATTGGATATTTCCCTAAAAATTTCAGGGTCGTCATTTGGCTGAAAATTAGGATCTTGCACAGAGTCGTCGCTGCTGAAATCTGTATCATCCAGAGCCTCTATAACTTGAAAGTTAAGATTTTCGGTGTTTTCATTATTTCCCGTAGCAGAAGTAGATGGTGCAGAGACTGAAATTTCGGAAAGTGTGATTCTTTCTTTATTTTTTAGACCGAAATTTGCTGTAGATGGAAGATTTTCCTGTGTTTGTTCTGAAGACATTATTGCAGAGCATTATGCCAGTACATCGTTAATATTTAGATCAGACGGTAATAAAGACGAAGATGCTTCCAAGTCAGAAAGGTTGATTAAGTCTTCTGGTGGCAATTGGTTCTTTAGACATTCTGCAACGAATTTTCTTCCTCTGCTGAACATTTTGGCCTGAAAAAAAAACATGAAAATGAAAACCTCGTATGTTATTTGAATACTACCTATACGAGGTTTTCTTGTGTGATTTTTAACTCATTTCTGTCACATCAATACTAACCTAATATTTAGAGCCGTTATTGGAAATAAACTAAGATACCAGATTATCTACACTTTCGGCACACTTTAGTTTGATGATTTAAAGCCGTTAAAATCTTATTTGAAAACCTAGTATGTCACTAAAGTGGTTTAAATCTCCGCTAAATAAGCCAACGCATATTTACTGCTAAACAACAAATCCCCGGCTATGAAAATACAAGCAAAGCGTACTTAGAAACATAAAAAATAGAAATAAACTTACGTCTCATCGATTTATCCACAAATTTTCACAAAAAATCTTGAAAATACAGAGCAACGCCCACACCATGCACTTTTTACGAAGTTATCTCACTTGTGCCGGCAAGATGGCCGACAAGTAATAAATAAGAGGTTTTCGGTTTACTCCACAGATGGCATTAGTAGTCATAAAATTGGGTTCAAGGGTTCGCCACATTAAAAAATACGAGGTTTTCGTTCGATTTTTACAAAAATAAAAAATAAATGATTTTTTGACATACGAGGTTATCATTCTACAGCGACGATAATATATGTTTGAGTTTTTAATAAGTCATCATCGGCTTTTAAATATAATCAATATAATAGCAGTTGTTAATTTTAAAAGGAGTCAGGTTATTGTTTGTATTTTGTAAGTAGGTAAAGACATATATTATCAAAGCCACCCAGGGATTGCGGGTTCCAATCCAGTCATGTAACAAAAAGAAATACAAACTAAATACTGTAAGTTTTGTTCTAAAAGAATCCTAATTTATATTTTAGTGTTTTCTTGCCATGTTGCCAATTTGATTTGTATCTCTTTGTTCACTATGTGAACGCGTTTGAATTAACAAATCAAAAGCGACAAATTCATCTCAGAAACAGGGCATAATAGCCTCTAATAATCATGTAGCTTGAATAATCATGTAGCTTGCTGCAAAGTAAATTGAGCCTGCTTTCTGTCTGTAAACTGACGGTGCGTATTTTATTTGTTGTTTGTCTAAAAATGTATTATTATTTATTTCATAAAAATTCGCGATATTGTTCGACGTAATCTTTTATTTTTATTTTTTATTATTTATATATGGCATGGGCTTATAAATAACCATTTGCCAGTATCAAGGTAAAAAGGCGGGAACTAGAACTTTCGTTTCAATTTTTAACACCGTATTCCTATATCGTCAAGTCTAAAGTCTAGTCAACGTCCAAATAAATAGTCAGTACAGTCCATGAGTCATGTCAGTCGATTCAGTAAAGTGGTAGAAGTTTTACTGAAAGTTCCTAGGGAGTTTTGGCGGAATATAAAATAGTACGTTTTTAGAAGTTGTACCACTTGCCCACACTTGTGCACGTGAACCAATATTTAATGGTTAACATTCTACCAATATTACACATTAAGAACAGAAATAACACAAATTTATGAGGAAATACAAAATCCACAACGTCACCCATTGAACTCCCCGGCAAAACTCTCGACGTAGGTAATCTTTGTTCTAAACAAAACCATATGAGATTGACATTTGACAAAATCATAGTGTTGCCATGTGGGATTTTTAAAATTATTATATGTATGTCGCCTAAATATTTTTTCGTCGATTCAATGTTAGACAACATGTTAATAAACAATCTAGAACCCATTTTCGTATTATTTATAAAAACAATCATAACAATTTAAACTTACAATAAGAAGGAGAGCGATATATCGGCCCATGATGTCACGAGTTGCTCTCGCCATACATTTGTCATTAAAAAATTTATGGCGGTAGCAGCTTGTGACGTAACAAATTGTTTTGCGAGAAAGAGATGGAGAATATTTTTTATTTGCTATAATTTTTTTAGATTTATGTTTCTCTATTCTGAAACTTCATTTGTAAGTGTAATTGTGTAAGTGTTATTCCAAACTAGACAACATATTAATATGGGCCATTATTTTAAAATTATTGTCCGGATTCGAATAATTTTCCTAAAGAGTTTTTAGCATGACCTATTAGCACGGAAACTTACAAGTTTCTATCTCCTATACTTTAGAAATGCCGGGGGGGGGGGGGGAAACTTATAAGCCACTTGGAGGCGATTACTCGAAAATGGTCATGTATGAAATCTTGTTTTTATTTTAAAATACCTATTCAACCGTACCTCAAACGATGGGGCAGAATGAAAATATATTCTTCGTCCCCACTTCACATGTATGGAGAGCCTAAAATATAAAATATTTACTTTACTAAAATATAATATTATTATTATTTTATGATGTTAAAACTGCGATCTCTGTGTAATCTATAACTATGATGAAATTTGGTATTTCATCCATCTATATTCACAATGAGGTACAGAAGCTAGAAGTGAGGACAGACAGACGGACGGACAGAGCAAAACTATAAGGGTTCCTTATGTATTATGGAACCCTAGTAAAAGTAGATGTCTGACGGTGTTTAATAAGTTGAAAGTTTGTATGGTTACAATTGAAAATCTTGACTTATTTCTATTAAATATTTGGGCTAATTTATTTTTAACCCAAATATTTAATAGAAATAATAAAAAATATTTAATATTTAAAAATATATAAACCGACTTCCAAAGTAAAAGCAATAACATATATTCTTTAAATTACTAAAAAGTATGAAATGATTCTTAGTGTCGAAATAGTTGCCCTTTTAAATTCTGCAAAAAATTAACTATTTATATACTCAATCTTATTATTTTTGAAATCGGTACCAGCCAATTAGAAACGTGAGTTCTTTAAAATATTGTTTGTGTATAAGGACGTACTTTGGTAAAATTATTTTTTTGATTACAGGATTTTAACAATTGTTTGGTCTGGTATCGACTGTCTGTTTTCTTGGAGACGCAGGTGTATAATTCTTAAATTTTCAAGTGACAACATATATATTTTGTCTATTGTCTTGTATTTGCCAGATATTTGAAATGCAGCTACTCCTATTGAATATTCCACCTCGACAAATCTAGCATTGAGCAATACGTCAACTGCAAGCAATACATGACACCATTTGATATGTTCCACGAGAAATTTCAGAACGAAAGACTTTCCACTTCCTACACCACGGATGATGATGATTATTTAATGGTGACATATGCTTGCAGTTATATAAACCATTCTGAAATTTCCAAATGTTTATCTTCAAAGACTGAGGAATGCCGTTCAGTGCTTTTGGATCCAGGGTATACCTTGGCACAACATTTCACTTTTTGGTAGCATATGCTCGAGTCACTTCAAAAAAAGTCAAAATCATTATGGGTGTCCCTATAAATTTTGGGGACTTCTCTCGATTCCTCATGGAATAGGTCTCACCAGGTCTACCATTTGGTGACGATGGGACCAATTTGGGAGTCTCAACCCTTTAGGTTGGTTTAAACCCTTTAAAATAAAAATAAATAAAAAAATAATTTTGAAAGTCGGTCCACAAACATACACAAAAAAACATACACAGGAATTGAAAACCTCCTTCTGTGTTTTGGAAGTCGGTTGACAATTACAAATTATTCAAAATGTACTTTACCTTTTTTTGTAATTCGTCCCTTGAGAGTGCAATCCACGCGGACGAAATTGCGCGCAAAGTTAGAGATAAACTGTGTTTAAAAAAATCTGTGATTTTAAGATTTGGCAACACTGACGTGTGCTTTTAAATAAAAATGGCCGATAGGCATTAATTAAATTAATCGTAATTTTTTTTATCAAAATGTGATTAGTTTGTGTAAAAATCCTAATCAAATATGCAATTTCTGTTAATGAAAGTTTTGTAAAAGTTTGCCTTTCACTAGGAAATAAGGATCCAATGTGTCATCAAGCAAGTTGATTTTCCAAATTTAATACATAAATGAACTGAAATACGACTATATATAAATAAATATAATCCAAAGGTACATTAATACTTAATAATAAATAGTTAGTCAAGGTATACAAATATTTAAATAATACAATACAAGATTAATGTCTTACAAATCAATCAATGTGTGAGGGTTTTTTGCAGTTTGTGAGTATTGTTTACATTGTATTTCTGATTTAAACTCGTGATCATTGCAAACTAATAAATTATTTTTAATTACTACTGTTACACGTATTATGTACAAAAAACATTTATTTATATTTTATATTACTTTATATTTTTTTTACATACACTATAAAGTTTCTGTTATATTTTTAATGCTTTTATTTTTTGTTAACGTGTACTTTGAAATAAAACCAGCCAAACCAGACTGCAAAAGAGTAAAAAAATCTTAAATTCCATTTCCTGCAAAACTATAATAATGTAAGATAAGTATATGTAGTGTCTTATGTGCGATAAGATGTCGCAAGCGACATGACACTTAGCGATGACTTATGTCACATGGAGAATAGAGGTAAGGAGTACCATCTCCATACATGAAAAGTGTCCGTAAAATAGCGTTAAATAGGGGGTGGGCTACAGACGCAAGGGTGTAAAGCGGCAAAATTTTAACGGATAATTAAATCTTGGGATCTTCTTAGGTTTTATATATAAAAATATTTATATATATTTTATTTTTTATTATTATATTTTCGACGATACGAGTAATTAGAATCTTCATGATTTACTGAATTAAAAAAAACTCTAACGTCATAGCACACACCCTTGCCACTCTAGCGCCATTATGGCCAGTTTTGGAACTATTATTTAATTACTTTTGTCGGACAATTTTTAGCTTTTCTACTTTAGAGAGATGGTACTCCTTACCTCTATTCTCCATGTTATGTCAAATCCCATACATTTTTGACATAAGGCATCGTAACCGACATGTCACTTAGCGATGCCTTATGTCAAATCCCATATATTTTTGAATTCGAAGTTGACCGCCGAAATTATCGAATGCATCATGACTAAAGCCCTTATTATCCATCCTGAGTAGCGCGACGGTCCTTGTCGTGTTGAAACGCTATCAAATGTCACGAATTTAAAAACCCTCATTATTATTCTTTTTGGGATAAAAATAAAAAGGCAAAGATTTCAAAAGTAAAGATAGGAGTACATTTTACATAACAAATCTTCATACAAGAAAAAAATTAAGTTATCTTGTTTTTACCATACCTCAAATGTCAGCCATCTTGATTTAACCATACCTCAAATGTCAAAATGGCCCCAAAAACTCCAACAGTGGGTACAGTTTTGCTTCAACATGCCTCGTCTGTAATAAATTATACGTCTATGCCTATGGGGTCAAGCTTACAAACGTTCATTGTATACAACTAATAGTACAATATGAAATACATATTTATCAGTAAGAATATAAGTCTGGCGGGGCTGAGGTCCCAGAACATTTTAAAATGTATGTCTCTTTTGAGACAAAAAGAAGCAAAAACATAGTAAAATATTTTGCTCCGTCTAACCCTTATTTGAGAATTAATGTAGCATTTAGCAAGAATAAAATCTTGTTTGTACATTGTGCTTATATAAACAGTAAACTCTTAATCATTTTCCATACAAAATGTTCACATCTTTTGTTTACTCTTAATATTTGTATGAAAAGTGTTTACACTGAGAAAATAGTTAAGCATTAGCTGCCCTCCGGAGGCAAACGGGCTGACGGATCACATGATGTTAAGGCTGGGACTGTGTGCACCGGAATCCGGAAGGCCGTGGAAAGTTCTGAGCATTGAAAATAGAACTCTGCGCTTGTATAATAGAGTCCCACACTCCCAGCCTTAACAACCTCACATGAACCCCCGCAACACCAGAAATTACGAGTGTCTTAAATTTTCCAGGCATTTTAAACTATCGCCACCTTTAAGCCTTCAGAATTGTTCAGTGAAACAAGGCAAGCGTTATTTCACGCCGGTTTTCTATGTATTCATGATTTCTGTCTAGTCGAGCCGAACTATTCGTGCAAGCAACATGGCTATAAAATAAAAAATATAAACTGTATGTTTCGTCTTGTACTTGTACTGATATTTTTACCCGACTACGGCGAAGCCAAAAGGAAGGGTAATGATTTTGGCAGTATATGTATGTATGTTTGTTCCCTCGTTGCATCTAAACTACTTGTCCGATTTTAATAAATGAGGTGTCAATAGATGATGCCGCGGATAACAGAGGATATGTAATTTTTTTCAAAATTTTGTGTTTCGAAAATTTAACCTCGGATTCTAACATATAAAAAAATTAAACCGTAAAAATCATGTGTGTGTGTTTGGTATGAAAAGAAAGGTCTAAGCAAGCACACCACAAATACAGGGTGTCCCGTAAATCGACGTCAAGCCGTAAACCCGTGATAGGCCAAGTTACAATAGTTATCAGAAAAATTTAAAAAAAAATCCAAGAAATGTGTCTCAAAAAATACAAAGCTTTTAAAAAAATCGAAAAATCGATATCTTCTGGTGGTTTTTTTGTTCCCGGCAATACAAATTTCTACTTTTTTTGTAATTTTTTTTTTGTATTTAATCCTGAATAATGCTTTAGTAAACTGGTGCCTAAGATTTAAATCAAACGACTCCGACTTGAAAGGAAATGAAGCGTTTTGCCCAAAACAATGATTCGAATTTAATAGTTTGCTCGACTTTAACCGACTGTACTGGAAAAAAAAATGTACTACGCTTGTTTGGCAGGTAATTTTAAAAGTTGGTGCAGTTATTAAGGATTCCAAAATGGTATGACACTTGCTAGATTGTTTCTTTAATTTTGGACAATATTAATTTTTGTAAAGGAAGTTAGTTTTCGACAATTTTTTCTTACTTAAAATGATTCAAGTGTACCCAGGACTTTCTTCTAAGTGATATTCTGATTTGGATGAGACGGAGAGAAACATTCAATGAGTGTAAGAGAGACAGATATTGTCGCCACAAGTACGCGAGACGGGTAGACACAATGCTACTAGTGTGAGCGAGGCAATGTCGCTATTGTCCATGTTCCCGACGTACAGCACACAAAATACAATAGATCAGTACGTTACTCTACTTCGTTTACTGCGCAAACCGTATTCGTTCGTCTTGATTTCGTACATACCACTTTTTGCTTTGTTTATTGGACTCGATTGCTTGTGATTTGGATTTGGACTGTTTAGTTTCTCTTTCAACGACCTTTGCTTTCTCCTGGACTATCGTTGATCGTGTGATTGTGTAGTACCACCATGTCGGTGTACGCCGCACAGGAATATGCCAACATGCATCTCATTTATGGTGAATGCCGATGCCCAAACGCTGCTCGTCATCCCGATCATCTAGTTTTTGTGAATGTGCACCGTTCACTCTCAGAGGGACGATTCCCAAGCCAAGTACATAGTGAAGGAAGAAGTCGCTTGCCTTACGATGACATCGTACTACAAGCAGTCGCAGAAGATACAAGTACTTCAGTACGACAAATCGAAGAAAGCACAGGAGTGCCCAAAAGTGTAGCCCATCGAATCATGAAAAGTCATGAGCTCCACCCATACCACGTCACGCGAGTACAAACTTTACTACCCCGGGACTATCTCCCAAGAGTTACGTTTTGTGAAACGATGTTACAAAGATACCGGGAAGATCCACGATTCATAGACAAAATTTTGTGGTCCGATGAGTACGAGACGAAAAAGATGGGTACATGAATCTACACAACTTACACGAGTGGCATGTAGATAATCCACATTTGATGAGAGAGGATAGATCCCAGTATCGATTCAAAATAAACATGTGGACCGGGATGGACCGGGATTCTAAACGGGAGAATCATCGGACCTTTTGAACTGCCAGAGACCTTGAATGGCGACATTTATTTGGACTTTTTAAGAAATCATTTACCAAATTTATTGGAATACGTACCTCTGCACATTTACAGAGACATGTGGTTCCAGCAAGACGGCTGCCCGGCGCACTATGCCCGTTCAGTGCGAGATTACTTAGATAATGAATATCCAGAAAGGTGGATAGGTCTGGTACCATTTCGTGGCCAGCCCGTTCACCTGATAAAAATCCGCTAGATTTTTTTTACTGGGGAGCTGTGAAAAAAAAGTGTATACAAAGCCAATTGAAAATGTAGTTGAACTACGACGACAATTAACGCAAGCAGCTGAATTTGTGAATCGGCAGATTTGCCCGTCTGATAAAGCGGTCTTTTTTAAAAAGATGTCGAGCTTGCATTTGTGCTGGTGGGAGGCAGTTTGAACATTTGTTATAATGTAATAAAATATTTTAGACTCCAAAAATTTGTTTCAATTAAAAGCTTCCTAAAAAACACCTTTCCTAAAGTTAAAAGTAATGAGACACTATGGCCCCCGTGGCCCGTGTTATTCTTTTACTTCTTGGATTTTGTCTCTCTTACACTCGTTGAATATTTCTGTCCGTCTCATCCAAATCAGAATATCACTTAGAAGAAAGTCCTGGGTACACTTGAATCCTTTTAAGTAAGTAAGAAAAAAATGTCGAATACTGACTTCCTTTACAAAAATCAATATTGTCCAAAATTTAAGAAATAATCTAGCAAGTGTCATTCCATTTTCGAATCCTTATAAGCTGCGCCAACTTTACTACGCTTACACTTAGTACAGAGTACTTTTCCAGTACAGTCAGTTAAAGTCGAGCAAACTATTAAATTCGAATCATTGGTTTGGGCAAAAATCCCCATTTCCTTTCAAGTCGGAGTCGTTTGATTTAAATTTTTTTTAATAATTAATTTAATTATTTTAATTTTTTAAACCAGTTTACTAAAGCATTATTCAGGATTACATACAAAAAAAATTACAAAAAAGTAGAAATTTGTAGTGCCGATTTTTTTAAAAGCTTTGTATTTTTTGAGCATTACTTGAATTTTTTTAAATTTTTCTGATAACTATTGTAACTTGGCCTATCACGGGTTTACGGCTTGACGTCGATTTACGGGACACTCTGTATGTATTTATATAATATCATTTTGTTTAAAGCAAAATATACGTTTAAAATGAGGTCGTACAATTCGTACTAATAGAGTTGTCCAATTTTCGAATGTTAGGTACTAAGGCGGGTCAATAAGTCCGTGACTTTTTGAATTTCTAACCTCCTTACTGAAAAAGCAACACTACTCCTGTCAACAGGCATCTGTCAGTTGACTCCTATCAAAATTTGAACTTGCTGCGTCAGTTAGTTTGTGTTTTACAGCTATCTTTATCAGACTATCCAGTAACTTAAGGAAACAGTGGAAAAAAGTGAATTTCGTGTGCTTATTAAGCATTATTTTTTGCGAAAAAAAACCATTACCGAGACCAAGGCTAAGCTTGATAAATACTATGGGGACTCTGCACCATCGATTTCAATGGTAAAAAAGTGGTTTACTGAATTTCGTTGTGGCCTTACAAGCACTGAAGATGCCGAACGTCCTGGACGCCCAGTTGAGGTCTCTACACCCGAATCAATCGAAAAAATTCACGATATGGTGCTGGCCGACCGAAGATTGAAAGTGCAAGAGATTGTGGAAGCCATAGGCATCTCGCATGGCTCAGTGGTTTCAATTTTGAATGATCACTTGGGCATGAGAAAGCTTTCCGCAAGATGGGTGCCGCGTTTGCTCACAGTCGACCACAAACGCAATCGTGTAACAACTTCACAGGAAGGTTTGGCGTTGTTTAATCACAATATGGAGGAGTTTTTTAACCGTGGACGAAACATGGATCCATCACAATACACCAGAGACCAAACAACAGTCAAAACAGTGTGTTTCTAAGGGTGAATCGGCGCCAAAAAAGGCCAAGGTGGGTTTGTCAGCCAATAAAGTTATGGCGACTGTTTTTTGGGATGCACGTGGGATAATCCACATTGACTATCTTCAAAAGGGAAGAACAATTAATGGGGAATATTATGCCAACTTATTGGACCGCTTCAATGAGGATTTGAAAAAAAACCGACCTCATTTGGCCAAGAAAAAAGTTCTTTTTCACTAAGACAATGCAAGGGTGCACACATGTGCAGTTGCCATGGCAAAAATCCATGAATTGGGCTATGAATTGCTCCCACATCCACCCTATTCTCAAGATTTGGCTCCGAGTGACTACTTCTTGTTCCCAAACCTGAAAAAATGGCTCGGTGGAAAAAGATTTGACTCCAATGATGAAGTCATCTCGCAAACAAAGGCCTATTTTGAGGACCTCGACAAATCATATTTTTTGGAAGGGATAAAAAAATTGGAGAAGCGTTGGACAAAGTGTATAGAGCTCAAGGGGGACTACGTTGAAAAATAAAATGATTTATTTATCAAAAAATCTGTGTTTTATTCCAAAAGTCACGGACTTATTGACCCGCCCTCGTAATATAAGACTATAACGAGCTGATGATGATGAATTATAGCTAAGAACACTCGATCATGTCAGCAAACAAAAAAACTAGATTAAAATCGGTAAATCGGTTCATCCGAAAAATACCAAATAAAAATAATAAAAAAAAATAAAGAAATAAACTCGGCCTTCAAAGACAGCGAGGTGGAAAATTCTTAAATATTTTTAATATTCATACATGAGGGCTATATATATGGTTAAATATTTCAATATTCGTACATACATATTAAATTCTTTAATATTCATACATGGGGGTGATTCGGATACCCCACGACACGAGGGACCTATTTGACGTCAATCTTCCGGCCATTCGTATGTAAGCTATAGAAATTGGAAATTTAGTGTTTTCAAAACTTATCATATAGAAAATACGTTGTTACTTTGGGGGGAAGGAAATTTTCATTATTTTATCAGTAGGATTATCTGTTTTCGAGATAGAAGCGATTATAGAAAAAAATATGGCAATGCTCTACTTTGAGATACGAACAATGTAAGCTATAGAAATGTTGGAAAATTCAGGGTTTTCACATTTCTTTTTCTGCCGTCATGAAGAAAATATGTGGTTGCGGAGTTACTAAGGGGGAGGAAATTTTCATTATATTTTCAGTAGGATGCAACGGTTCCGAGATAGAAGCGATTATAGAGTAGTATAAGAAATATGGTAAAGCCTATTTTGAGATACGAGCGATGTATAAAGCTATAGAAATGTTGGACAATTTAGGATTTTCAATTTTTTTTCTCCTATCATGAAGAAAATATGTGGTTGCGGGGTTACTAAGGAAGAGGAAATTTTCATTCTTTTTTCAGTAGAATGCACCGTTTTTGAGATAGAAGAATTTTACAGAAATTAAAATATATCACCATTCATTTTCATTCATTTTACCATTTACATTTCAAAATATTTTTTTGTAATTAACATCCCTTAAACCTAGAAAAGGACACCCAGATTCATTTTATTTATAAAAATGTCCGCTTTCTTTGAAATTCAAAATGGATATAATTTTTGTATTCAGAACCCCTAAAAACCTCGAAGACAAACTCGTATCAATTTTACAGACAAATAAAATTACGCCTTTATCCATTTTTTTATTTCTTTTCTATTTCTAGGTTTCTGGACTCACTGATTAGAAAAATACATTCATTTAGAAATTTCAAAATGGCGTATTTTTATTTGTCTGTAAAATTGATACGGGTTTATCTTAAAACGGATGACTTTTTTGTATCCAGCACCACCAAAAACCTGGTAAACGACACCCATATTAACTTTACGAAAAATAAATATCCGCCATTTTTAAATTTTAAAACGAATCTACACAATATCTACACCCCCCGAAACCGAGAAAAATTAAAAATCGAAATTTTGTACGCTCCTTTTTTGTGTGCGCTCGTTTTGCTGCTTATTATGTTTTGAATTACCTACACCAGGAAAAATATATGTGCCTATTCTTAAATTAAATGTGTACTCTGAAATTGTCGCCAAGATGGTTATTTGTACGTTAAAATAATATATGTCTGGCAGTTTGGAATATTCAGTGAAAAAAACTGGTATTTATTAGTCACCAGATTTAAAATTTTTTATATTCTTTATTATCCTTATCATTATATAATATAGATATACTCGTATATATTATATCCTTATATTAATTCGCCAACTTGGCAATTAGTATTCAATATTCGGGTTTTTTCGCACCCAAAATTAATTGTTTTGTCTCAAGTTTAAAAACATGCGATAAAACTATAGCGACTTACGTAGTCGTTATAGTCTTTTTACACCTTATTTTTTAAGGTTCGGAACAGTCGGTATCAAATCACAACCGTCTGTATCTATATTGGGGTATGCATCTGTATGAACTTATTTTCTAGAAACTTCTCTAGACCTTAGTTAGGGTCAGCTCACTCCTAGACACGACATTTTGTATCTATAAATTTCTGAATTATTTTCTTGTTTCGACCTTTTCAGAACCCTTTTTTACGTAGTCGGGTTATAGTTTTTAACTTATTTTTTGTGTAAAATGACAGAAAAATTGTTTACACGCAATAACAAAGAAAGGAATAGGTGAAATGCGTATAATATTAAAAATTTAATTTTATTGATTAATGACAAATTTAACAAAAAATTTAAATGAAAAACAGACACATATTTCCGTACGAGACGTCCGCGGCCCTATCATCAGAGTAAGTAATAAGTACATGGTGCGAGCCGCGAGGTTGGGCACGTCACACGTGTATATAATATAATCGGAATGTTACGTTTATCAGTCAATATCTATAATATTATTATCTTATCATATTCTGACCTCATTTCTATGAGTTTACATTTAAATGGCATAAAATTTTAAATATTTTTTTAATTCGCAATACCTACCATACATAAAAACTTCGTGAAAAAACTCTTGCACTCAATAAAATTTTTAATTACCTATATTTTTTTACTAGCTGACCAAACAGACGTTGTCCTATCTTAACTGAACTGAATGAACTGGAATAAATAAATAACTACAACTTACATCTACACCTACACCCACACCTACAACTACACCTACCTACATCTAAACCAGGGATGTTGCGAATATTCGCATCCGCATCGACTTAGACATCCGCATCTGCATCCGCATCCGTATAAATCGATGCGGAGCTGATGCGGATGCGGATGTGTAGCAGGTCGCGACGAAAAAGAAAGAGGCGGCGAGTGGCGCGTGAGTGTCGAGGACTGCACGTGCTGATTGACCAATAGGAAAGCAATAATTTTGCTTTGGACTCCGGTGAATCGGTGACGGTGACACGCCTCGCTATTGTTTTGTCGTGACAAGATCTGACGCGCACGTTTGTTTTTATTGTGCTTTTTATTAAGAAATAGCATCGCATACTAAGTAACTGTATTGTTTACGTAGGTACGTAATAGTGCGTATGTAATGTACTACGTATATTTCTTCTAAATCTATTTCTTAAGATTTTAAATGGGTATAATAACTTGAGTACATAATTAATTGTTTATTACACACTAAGTTAGATTTTATTATGCTATCAGCTATGCATATTAAATGAATATTTTTAATAGATACATTTTATAGTGTGTACCTTGTTCCAAATAAAATACTAACTATAAACCTGAATATTGAAGCAATTTAAGAAGTAATTTAAGAAAATAAAAGAAGTAATGAAAGAAGAAATTAACCAGATATACACACTCATTATTAAAAAAAATCTGTTACTTTTTATAATTTAATTTAAATAAATTCTTTTTTTAAGTTGTAAGTGTTTAAAATTACAATCTGAATAAATAAAAATACAATTCGATTATATCAAAATTAAACACAATTTTATTATATTAATTTTTTCACTTTTAGAAATATTTTTAATTACTTCTTAAATTGCTTCAATGTTCAGTTTTGCTAAAACATCGAAGTTGAAAAAATACATCAGTTTTATAAATTATGCAAAAAATTTAAAACATATAAAACTTCGAAAAAAATCCGGATAATCCGGGTTTTTGTGCGAAAAAATTCGAAAATCCGGATTTGAAAACTATCCGGCCAACCCCTAACAGTTAGTATGGCAAAATTCAATCGTTCATTTTTAGTATTTCTCCACAAAGGACATCATTCATTTTGGACCAAAAAATGAAAGTGCCGGCCAGGAAAAAAAACTACGGTATTCGGATAGAATACACAATTTCTATCATTTTTTACTATGACGTCCAATCTGTGCGCACAACGGTTACGTCGTAATAACATAAAAAATAAAATATTTTTTTATTAATTCTTTGTTGTTAAAAAAAGATTGGAGTGACATTATAATATAAAAAAATATTATATTAAAACTTATTTAGGTACATAATCGCAAAATACTCAAGGTCAAAACCTAGTGGTCAAGATATAAAATCGTACTATTTAACACATTCATATTTATTCTTTATAATAAAGAATGTTGTCTGTTTAGAGTCAAACATTACAGGTTACTTTCTCTCAAAACTTCAAATGGAATTCCGAGAACTAATGAAAAGGGTTAAGGGACGGCTACCTGGGTGCGTGAGCGCATTGTTATTGGTTGCCGACCGCCCGCCCGCGCTACGCCAGCGGCCAGCCATCGGCCAGCCAGTCAGTTATCCATGCAACTTTGGTTACATCGGATGGCTATCGTGACAATAATCTCTTGTTCTTAGAGCGATATAATATCAAGTGTATTTAGCGAAGCTTAATATCTGACATTATGAACGTACAATTGTGTATTTCGTGCCGTGTGCCTATTGGTGATCGCCGAAGTTATAGTTGGACATCCCGTGAATCACAACACATCGAAATCGCACAGTTTGTTATTGAAGATCTACTGGGTCATCAGGTGAGGATTATATTATCGCTATAACGAACGAATATGCCTAAGATATTTACTACGAACAAACATCATAACTCTTATGTACATAATGTTATAACATAAGCCGCATTTGCTGCTGTGTTTTTTAACAAACACAAGTTTTCAAATAAAGAGGGCCCCCCGCCCTCCGCAGATATATTATTTTTTTTATTTAATGATATATTACTAAGCTAATAAACTTTTTTTTTTCAGAATGAACCTACAGATGTTATATGCCGACCTTGTTGGCAAAGGGCCGAGCGGCAATATCTCCGACGTCAACGTGAAGTGCAGGAAGAACCTGACAACGAAGAACCTGATGTTGCAGACGAAGAAGTTGACGCTGTGCCTCATTCTACAGTTTTACCTGGATTTGTACGAACTAGTAATACGGCAAACTCTTGTGTATTTCAACACTGTGTAGACTCAACAAGACACAGAATACCAGAAAACATTATTCTACGTGTTCTTTGCCGATACAGTGTATTCATATCAGAAAACAGTCGTGTTTGCAGCGAACACCTCGAGCAAAATGAATGGCATTTACTTGCTATGCAAGACAATTTAATTCAAGATTTTAATTCTGCACAGATCGTTAGTGCGCTAAGGTTGTTAATAAACCACATTAAAACAGAAGTTTTAGATTTTGAGCATTATGAATTGATCAATAACAAAGAGTTCCACGATTGGACTGGTCTTACTGCTGAACAATTCTCTGATTTATTGGCCAACACTCCGAGCTTAAATCAAAGAAGAAACAAAAAAACAATTTTAGCAGCTTTACTTGCAAAGATCCGAACTGGAGACTCAAATGCTAGGCTCGCAACGATATTTAAAACGAGCTAATCCACATTTGCGCGAATGCTTGAGACTGGCCGAGAAGCACTTTTGCGAGACTTTGTTCCAATGCATTTGGGGTTTGACCATATGACTCGGGAAGATGTCACACGTAGGAATCTTCTTATCCCAGAAAGTCTTTTTGGAAATATTGAAAGTCCTCCCGAAGAAAGAAAAGCTATTACAATTGTGGACGGCACATACATCTACATCCAAAAAAGCTCAAACTACTTTTTTCAACGAAAATCTTATAGTAGTCACAAGTTCCGGAACTTAGTAAAACCATTTTTATTTGTCTGCTGCGACGGTCACATAATAGAAGTTTCAGGTCCACACGCTGCTACTTCTTCAGATGCGCAGATAATGCAGAATATTGCTGAAAATGAAAGTGATCATGGCGATGGATTATTCCAATGGTTCTACCAAAGCGGGGACGTATTTATTTTGGACCGTGGGTTCAGAGATGCAGTTCCCATTCTTGAAGGAAATGGTTACACTGTGAAAATGCCGGAGACAAAGCATCCTGGAGCGACGCAACTAACCACGGAACAAGCAAACAAGTCACGCCTTTTTACTATTTGCCGTTGGGTTGTGGAAGTAGTAAATGGCCGATTTAAACGAGATTTCCGCCTGTTGAGAAACGTTCATATTAATATAACATTGCACTATATGTTTGAATATTTTAGAATCGCAGCAGCATTAATAAATGCTTATCACGTGTTGATAGTAGATAATGTCCATGCTTCTGATTTTTTACAAATAATCCGGGAAAGGATAAACATGCCCAATACACTGGCAGATCTTGTCGCCAGACGTAACTTGAACAGAATGAGGGCACAGTTCCAGCCCATGTCTGCAGATATGGCTGAGTTTAATGACTTTCCTACGCTGACCGAAGAAGAATTAATATTATTTAGCCTCGGTATATATCAGCTGAAACAAGCGAGAAGTTACTATGGAGAGCATGTTCAACCAGATGGAGTTTTTAGCATTAAGCTAAGTGGTGGAATTCCTCTAGAGCTTGTAAGGGAATTGGAGGGAGAGGACTTGTGGTTGATTCGAGGGCGAATACAATCCCGACACATCCGATCTAAAACATACTATGTGTATATTGCTCTGGATAGAACAGCAACCGGGCGTCGAGCAATAAAACATTACTATTGCACATGCCATATAGGAATGAGAACCATCGGATGTTGCTCCCATACTATGTGCATAGTCTGGTACATGGGTTATGCTAGACATGACCCTTACCTCAGCCCACCCGCAATAAGTTTAGATGACGTATTTGTAAGACTAGAAAATGTTTAATTGTACGTCATTAACTTATTATTGTTATTAGCCTTTATTCAGAAGAACAATACATTTATTTTATATACATTACAAAATATTCAAATCAATAATTGATTTTTCCGTTGCGCGGTCTCTGCTTCTGAGTGCCTCTTGGCAATGGCCTCCCCCAACAGCTTCCACTCACATCTCTGACATGCCACTCCACATACACTAGTCCACATTTTGCCAGCCATTTGTACCATTTCATCTTCCCATCTTTTTAGAGATCTGCCCTCTTTTCTTTTAGCCCTTCTGGGATACAAAGATGTTATTATTTTTGTCCATTTGTCTGGCCCTCTCAAAACCAAAACATGTCCGGGCCGGACATGTTTTGATTGTTTGTTGTTTCATTTCAATTTTTTAGTTTTATATGTTACATCAGTTACACGTGTCATTTTTCTCAACTCCTTGTTTTCTATTTTGTCTATCCTTTTCTTTCCAAACATACTCCTCTCCATAGCCTTCGGCCCAACTTCCAGCATACTTGTATGAGCTTTTGTTAGTGCCCAAGTTAGGCACCCTTATGTTAGAATGGGTGGAATCCATGTATTAAATAGTTTTCTTTTGGTGCTCATGTTTATACTTATGCATTTTACTATTTCTTTAAAGGACCAGAATCTTTTCCAGGCATTGCCAATTTTTTTTTTGTATATCTTTGGTTGTTGTATCATATATATTAGTTATAACCACTGATTCTAATTCTTGCGGTTAATATTGTCTATTTCTCCCAGCGCCATCACACCTTGCCAGAGTTGCCAGAGCGTTTTTTTCTTAGTAATGTTGTCATTACCTTGTAATATCGATCAAACAAAACAAATGCTGTTTAGTCTATTTATATTTCTTCTTCTTATATATAAAAATGCATTTTCAAATGTGTTAGTCGCGCTAAAACTCGAAAACGGCTGAACGGATTGGGCTGATTTTAGTTTTAAAATATTCGTAGAAGGCCAGGGAAGGTTCTAAAGTGACTCGAAGTTCACCGGGACAGTTAGTCTTCTTCTTATATATAAAAATGGATTTTCAAATGTGTTAGTCGCGCTAAAACTCGAAAACGGCTGAACTAGTTGGGCTGATTTTAGTCTCAAAATATTCGTAGAAGTTCAGGGAAGGTTTTAAAGTGACACGAAGTTCACCGGGACAGCTAGTACTTGATACATATTTTTTATTTTTATTTTATGACTACATACTTTTTTCCAATACTATTTATCAACCTAACCACTGTGTTTTACTATCAAGTATTATATCATAACGTAAGATATCCATGCTTTTAATAGTGACACTCCAACCTTTTTATCACAAAAGGATTATTTTTAAATTATTTTATTACGACGTAACCATTGGGCGCACAGATTGGACGTCGTAGTAAAAAATGTTAGGAATTGTGTATTCTATTCGAATATATATTTTTTTCTTTCTGGCCGGCACTTTCATTTTTTGGTCCAAAAATGTATGAAACGTGAATGATGTCCTTTTTCCATATTTCTCATTAAACCTACTCTGAACTTTTCAAAACCAATATTAGCCAAAACAAAAAAAAAGAAGAAGAATAGAAAAATATAGCACAAAAGCTAGATAAGTATTATTTTTGTACAAAAAAAATACATTCGAACGATTTTTTTTCTCGAATGATTTTCTTTTAAATAAATTGTAAAAAAGTTTACAAGCCGCCGCCGCCAGCTGCCGGAGTTTTCTGTGTTCCTGGGTCATGGATGTGTATTAAATAAGTGTATGGTATAATATATGTGTATATATCGGTATAATATAATAAAAATCTAAAATATATAATGTAGATATAGTATAAAAGCATTAAATATATTTCCGCTGTCTGGTACCACAAAAGTTTTTCGAGAACTTCCACGGGACCAGATTGACGTTGCGTGAAAGCGTCCATAGATAAATATTATAGCACATATTTATGTAGGATTTATAAGTAATTGTTGGTAAGTATCTTGAAAAGATACAGTTTTTTACATAAGTTTAGGGAGAAATATTTTGAGAATTGGTACCTAATATTGGACGGAAAGAACCAAGTTGCTGATAATGATGATTATTTTAATTGCCCTTAATTTTTACGAAGTACACGGTCATTTCTATTCTTCGTTTCCTGTGTATAGTGCGGCATAATTTCAGCTAATTAATACATACAACAAATTCAGTGGTATGTGTAAACACTTAATATTTTTAGCTGGATGCTCGGTTAATTATATCCAGACACCAAACTAGGTCAAACGGAGGATTTAAATGTACAACACTTAAGCCGTTGTAAATAATTGTAATCCTATTACTGTAAAGTTTATGGCATACATTCGTGAAATATTTGTTACTCTTCTATCCCACTTACCGTTTTCTAGGGATGGCACTGTTTACTTTGATATGTGAGTCGCTGGATCCGCTTATCACTTTTCTTTTATTTTCCTCACATAAACTATAATTTTTATTACTTTGCATATTCTTATCGAGCTTGTTTTCTATTAGTTCCGTATTTATTATAACAGTTTTCACGCTGTTTTCAGACATCGTTGTCGGGATCCGATTATAGATTTATGTCGGCACATTTGCTTCGCTACGAATTTTTATAAATCGCGCAGACTGCCGCGCATAATATCATTGCGAGACACACGATAAAGCAGCAACCAAAAATAATAAGGCGACATCTACATTTTTAGAAAATAAACACAGTGAAAGTGACATCTGTTGTTAAGTAGCTGAACTGATGATGCCCTAATACCTTGTCTGGTTTTCATATTATGGTTAATAGATGGCGCTATTAGTCTTTAATATTTTCCTCTATTTGGCGATTTATATAAGAAACTAGCTTTTGCCCGCGGCATCGCCGCGTGGAATGTGTTCTTGGAGAAAAAACTTCTTCAGCAAATAAATCTACTCACTGCAATAAACTTCTGTATACAATTTTGAAAATGTTTTTAGGGTTTCGTACCCAATGGCCAATGGTAAAAACGGGACCCTTCAGCTCGACGCGACGTGCGAGACCACTTGATACGAGTATATATTTTTCGCACTTGAATATAAATTTTACGATATCTTCTAAATATAAGATATTACTATAATGTGTATAAAATGGTGAAAGTGAGTAACGTATTTAATTAATTATTAAGTATTGTTATTTGCCTCGCTAGAGAGCTCCGATAAACGCGTGCGATTGCTACTCCCGCGGCCTTTCCAACCGCTATTAAATTATATGCTGTAAGGGGCCATATTAACCTTTAATTGCACAATGTATTTAAGGTACTTAATTGGATAAGGATTAATGCTGTATTGCTTACAATCGCTTCGTAAATATGCCATTATTTCTCGTAAAAAGTAAAGGATAAAAATGGTTATTGTGGGTTATCCCTAAGAGATAGACATAATATTATAACATCGCGGACTTTTTTGTAGACCATTTTAATGTTTACAATACCCTACTTACATTCTTTTAATCTATCTCGTCGTGTTTTGCATATTTTAAATTGAATTATTTGTTATTATTTCAGTGGGTTGGTTTTTTAAGGCGGTTCTCTTTTTTGTCACAAAAGAAAGTTACATGTCGTTTTTGTTTGTTTTTGATTTATAATTTTTTTATTTCATACTTTTTACTATCGCTTACATATGCGATAAAAAGTCATCCTAGAGAGAGGCATGGGAGTGAGCTCATTCAAATATTTATGTAGGATGGCATGTTTATCTCATTTTCGGCTAAAATGTCGCTTTAACCGTCGATATACAGAATGTTTGGTAGAACGTAGTTAATCCAGAAAATTTATTACCACAACTATATTATATACAACTTACGATAGTAAATATAAATAAAGGGATATGTGGGCTTAGCACGGACAATTGACAACAACGTATTCTTAACTAATTAAAATTTTAAAGGCACTGCCATGATTTTCATACAATTCTCATTCGATAACTTAACGAATACGTTGTTGTCAATTGTTTATGCTAAGCTAGTAAAATCTGTGAAATATTTTTAATACATTTATTTCTTCATAGTGTTGTACAATTAGAAACGAAAATTACATTTATCGATAAAACGAAGTTAGACAACTAGGTATTTTTACAAATAGGTACTAAATGCATAATATTTTCCTATTTACTTGCACAAAATACATCATTAATAATTAATTACTATATATCAGTAGTTTCTGTTGCGAACTTGCAACTGGACTTCGACAAGGTGTCTGAATATTTGTTAAGTTGCATTTTTACGAACTTGAAAAGGTATTACATTTCAATAACAAACTAGATTTAGCTAAAATCATTTAACTAAAGCATTATTAATACAGTATGAATATATTACTTACACCGTACGTTGAAGAGTATTATTCACTATGCAGTAGTAGTAATGTAATGTACGGTACTCGTATTTAAAAAAGTATTTAAATCTATAATAATAATATTAGGTCCTTACATATGAAATTGGCGTTTTGTCGTACTGGCCACTTTGATCTCAAATATAATATCTTCTTTGGTTAGGAATTCCAATTTCAAATTTATACCGCTTTTGTGTTTCGAAAACCGTAATTCATTTGTTTTTTCGTCTTTCGGTTTTTTCTTTGCGTCACTCTGTTTACAAAATGGAATACTTGAAATATCGTATTATTTTCGAGTACGAGTTCCACCGTATCACCAGTGCTGCAGAAACGGCTCGAAGGATTAATGATGTGTATGGCGGCGGTGTCGCAAAAGAAAACACGGTGCGTTTTTGGTTCCAACGTTTTCGTTCTGAAAATTTCAACCTGCAGAACAAGCCCCGTGGACGGCCGGAGACCAAAGTTGATAATGAAGAATTGAAGGCTATTGTGAAAGCGGATCCATCGCAATCCACGTCCGAGTTAGCTGCAGGCTCCGGTGTTAGTGATAAAACTGTTTTAATCCACTTGAAGCAAATTACGAAGGTGAAAAAGCTTGAAAGGTGGGTACCTCATGAATTGAGTGCAGCAAACCGATAAACGCGCGTCGACTGCTACGTTACATTACTCAACCGGCACAATAATGAAGGGATTTTAAATCGAATCATTACCTGTGATGAAAAGTGAAACCTGTACGATAATCGGAAATGCTCGTCGCAATGACTGAACCCTGGCGAACTAGCCAAAGCCTGCCCCAAGCGAAAAATTACTCAAAAAAAGTTACTTGTGAGCGTTTGGTGGACTGGTGCCGGTGTCGTTCACTACAGCTTACTTAAATCTGGCCAGACGATTACGGCAGATGTCTATTGCCAGCAACTGCAAATCATGATGGAAAAGCTAGCTGCTAAGCAACCCAGGATGGTCATTCGCTCTAGGCCACTGCTGCTTCAGGACAACGCTAGACCACACACTGCACAACAGACGGCTACCAAACTAGAGGAGCTTCAATTGGAATATCTAAGACATACACCGTACTCCCCGGACCTTGCTCCAACAGATTACCATTTTTTTCGAAATTTGGATAACTTCTTGCAAGGGAAAAAATTCAACTCCGATGGGGTAGGTAGAAAGCGCCTTCAAAGATTTTATTGATTCCTGACCGAAAGGTTTTTTAGTTAAGGAATCAATGAACTACCTATGAGATGGCAAAAGTGCATTGATAGCAATGGCATATACTTTGATTAAATAAATATATTTTGTTTAAAAAAATCGACTTTTTGTTTCACCTTTACATAACACCAATTTCGTATGTCACCTAATATTATCAGTCCTTACAATGTCTGTATGTTATATACGTGTAAGTGCACACAGTGCTTATAGTTAATTAAATGCACATTTTAAAGTCTATATAATATTAAGAAGTAGAACGCAACCACTATTTTTATTAAATTATAAAAATATAAAAATTTTATGTGCCTACTACTTATCGCCTACTAATTAGTAATTGGTTTGCATTACAAACGCATACATCAAGTGTATGTAGTTCTATTTAGGTACGTATTCGAACTTAAACTAAGTAGATTATAATTTAAATTCGTTACACAGTCTTAATAACATATTCAAGCACCTATTAATGACTTATATTAAAGTTATGTAATGTATTTACAACAGTAACCTAACCTAATTGATAGCAAACATGCTTAGTTCATGCAGGTGCATCTTAAAATTATGTAGCCACATTTTTTTTTATCTATGAACAGTTTACTTCATATTTGACAATCATGTATCAATTACATTTATTTTTTGTTGACTACATGAAGAGAATTTCACAATTAACGTATTTTTAAATAACATTAGGTACTTTTAAAATATTCTCGAAACAAACATCATGCACGAAGCGACAATATAGATATCAAGCACTATTTATTAAAGACATCACTAGTGAATTAAATGCAATTTCAACTTAAGCGCCATACTCACGGCCCATCCAGCAAATCCAGTACTAATAGCCGTCAATCGTCATTAGTGTCAATCTGTCAAACATTTAAAATTTTTGCCTGTAAGTCCGCGGCCTTGGGCTTGCAGGCTGGATGGTCGGTATTTAAAGCGCCATACTGACCATTCAGTCTGGATTTGCTGGATGGGCCGTGAGTATGGCGCTTAAGGCGCTTTAGGAATAATATTGACGTTTTCGTAATTAGGGACTTGTTTTTTTTAATGACTGTAGAATTATGGCAGCAACCTGTGATATTCAGCCGAGTTTTTGTTTTTTTCTAGCACATAGAAGGACTTCGGTTTACCGTTGCCAGAATAGTACTTTCTAAACGATGTTTTTTTTGACGGCACGTAATATGCCAACGCGTCTAAGGAGTTTGGATGTCCTTTCGGCCAAGTCGGAGTACTTTCTACATTGACGACGTCATCATCAGCTAGTCTAGCTTGTGGTCTGTTCTTCGCCAATTTGTTGAGCACAGGAAGGTTCCAGTGGTAGACTCGAGCTGGTTTGCCGTTGCTGGTCATCTGTAGTGGGAGAGTTCTTGCAGCTGCTGGCGCAGGGTCCACCAGGCTGTAGTAGTTGGTGTTTGGTGGTAGCTTGATGACGTACATCCTCGAGTCACCAGTAGCATGCCGTCTGCCTTGCTCGGCCAGTCTCTTTCTATGGTGCGCGGCGGGTACTCTGAGTTTTTTCATGCCTAGTGAGCTTAGCAGCTCATGGGTTGTTGGTTCTTTCTTGCCTAGAGTGAGGTTGTCGCTGGGGGACGATGCAGCGGTCACGCACGAGACCACTACTAGGAGCAATAGACTGGTCAGTCTGGAAAAGAAAGAAAAACATTTCTTACTTTAATGTAAAGAAAAATAAAGGGCAATCTGGAAGTGAAACATTGAAATCATTAAATATTGGCGTAGTGCTCCTAACTTAGGGGTATTCCCCTAGTGGGAAAAAGTCTCTATAGGGGGTTTTCTATGGGGAAGAATTTTTAAGGTTATTTTTATGGCATTTAGTTTTCTTGTTTTTAATTAAATTAAGCTACTTGAAATATCGAAAAGTGATTTGAAAAGTCAACCTGTGGAAAATAAACTTTTGGAAGCACATTTTAATAAAGACTCATTAGTATTTCAGAACAATATTTTTATTATTTGTTTGTAATTTTAGATCTGTGTTGTATTTATAGTAGATTAGCTTTTATTACATTACATTTTATTACAGTATCCAACGGGAACACTTTACTTTTTTGGGTTAAAAAGTAGCCTATGTGTTAATCCAGATTCCAGAGGATAAACTACTACCATACTAAATGTAATCAAAAGCCGTTCAGTAGTTTTTAAATCATGAAAGAGTAACAAACATACATCCATCCATCTATCCACACAGACTTTCATATTTATAATAGTAGGAGCCAGGAGGATATTCTCAATCATACAAAAAATGTAGGGGGATTTTCAAGTAGTTGTTGGGATTTTGGGGGGTTATTGACTTGAGTTTGGGGTGAAATATTTTTGAGAGTTGTCTTATTGGTTGTATTGTAGTAGTAGACTGTAGGTGCCTAAGTGCCGTTGCACACGTCCTGGTTGCCGGGTAGCCGGTCGCGAAGTGTATAGCCATGTACGATAGCTTTCATACGTACCGGCATAATTATTCGGCCGGTCCGGGTATCGGTTAGCCGGCGGCCGGACTCACAGTGGTGTATGGAACACGTACGTAAGTATGTACGCTTTCATACGCACCGGCCGGGCGGTCCGTCGCGCGTCGTCCAGTACGTCGACTGTGAACGCGACTGGAAACAATACCGGGCCGTGTGAAAACTGAATGTCTCCCGGACCGATACCGGACAGCCGGACAGACAGACACCGACTACCCGGCAACCGGTACGTGTGCAACGGCACTAAGGCTGGGAGTATATGATCCGGAATCCGAAACGCCGCGCCGGAGAAGATTCAGCGCACTGAAAATAGAACTCTTGGCCTAATAGAATAGAGCTGAATTTTTTGCCTTTCATGTAAACAACAATTTTATGTAATAATATGTGGATAACGATGTGGGTGTCACATTTATTAATATGTAACTGAAAACTAGTTTTTAAGATTTTGTAGTGTGTGATCACTGTTGGTAGTGTGTGATCACACTAAACTTGTCCCCAATTAAGAAAATAGAAAAAAATTGAGCACACAACTGTCGATGTCAATGTCATATATGACAGCTCGACACTCGACGTTTCGATTTTCCACTCTATTGTATTATTGCAGAGTTCTATTTTCAGTGCTCTGAATTTTCCCCGGTCTTACGGATTCCGGATCATACAGTCCCAGCCTAAGTAAGTGCGGTGCTCAACCTATAAATGCACCGTTACCAACTTTATTACTATAAGACATACTAAACACGCAGTATAACTGCGCCATAACTCGGTATAAGACATTAGTTTGTTCCCAGACGGTCAACAAACAACATTACCATGAAAGTTTATTCAGAAAAAGTTATTTAAACATACGAGCTTTAGTCTGAAAAGGTTTTATGAGTTATAACGTTCATTGCGTTGAAAATAAAGTCTGTATTTCTATGAAAAAGAACAGCAATTGTCATTTGAGTTGTTTGCTATTTGAACTTGCTAGGCACTTGAACAAATAAAGCTCTTATAATATCGTCTCGCTGGGAGTACGACTTGGAAATTGCATAGAGCAACAAAAATATGTTAAAATATATTAAAATTAAATTAATAAAATATATTTAAATTTATTATAAAATATAAGTATATACCGAAATCAGATCAATTTTTGTTATAATATTTAAAAAATCGTAAATATGCGATAATTTAATATCGAAATCATTAACACACGCTAGAATATGGTAAGTAACATATCTGTTAGTATTTATTACACTTTATTTACTACACTAAATGATACACGTTTCATATGACATCAGTCATACTGCATAGCAAGCTGCACCTTTCCATTCAAACTTTTACAATGAATCGTGTATTTTCTTATGTTGTATATAAAGTTCAATTTTGAATAGCTATCTTAATTAAACAAAAAATTAAACCGACTTCCAAATTGTAAAAATGCACAAAAAGTATGAGAAAACTTATTTTCTAAATAATTTCCCTTTTGAATTTGGCTAAAATTCTACCGACTCTTCATAATTTTGGAGTTGGTACAAGCCCGAACAACATCTTCATACTTCTTTTTTGTGAATTTTTACTTTGGAAGTCGGTTTCTCATGGATGCCATCATCAGGTCAACTCTTTTGTGGAAACGGGACCAACTTTAGAGCCCTATACCCTTTACATCAAAAAAGAATTTTGATAATCGGTCAACAGACGGCGGAGTTATCGTTGAACATACAATAATATATATATATATATATATACTGCAGAACGTATAACCGCCTCCTTTTTTTAGAATTTGGTTAAAAAACGCAAAGCCAGCGTTTCGTTTCTGTGTGAATTGACCCTTACGGTAAATGTAACCTAAGTTCTGTTCGTTAGAATTCTGTTCAGCATGTTTTAAGTAAGAGTTAACGAACGTTAGGCGTTAGCAGTTAGCACATAATATTACGTATACCTTTAGAGTTAGGTGACGAGATAACGGTATTATTTTATGTTCACCGTATAGAACAACAAACAGAACAACTAACATGTTTGCATACTTTAGCAACATAGCAAAAGTAACAAGTTTTGTGAAGACTTCATTATAGTAGAGTATTTAGCAAACACATGCGAAATACTCGAGTCATAAGTTAGGGTCAGCTCACACAGAAATGAGACTTTCTGCGTTCTCTATAGACCTATATAGAAATAGCTCGGAGTTAGGACATACGAGTACATCTACATTATATTAACCTAATAATAACTAGTTTGTGTGTGTGTGTGGTGTTTCATGTATGTGTTTGTGTCTGTGTGTGCATGGCAATTCACTACACAAGAATATGTACACGTTTAATTGCAAGAGTTCAAATGTCAAACTGCACCGTTCTGCAAAGCCCGGCGCCACTTTTGCAATGAAATGTGTGTATGCCCTCGAGTTTTGGAATAAAGTTCAATTTTTATTCACTATTTTAGAAATGCAGCGCCGCGTCAGAGGTATCTTGTTTCGGTGTGAACTGAGCCTAAGTACGAACGGAGCTGCGTCGTGTGTAAGGCGCTTCTAGTCCCTAGAAACGCCTTTATATATTATGCATGGACAGCATGGTACACAGAAGAAAATGTTATACCTTTTAACGTGTCTTAAAACTGCAATTATTATGTTATGTATTTTCGGGGCTTTGAATCCCCTAGTCTTTGGCATGCACAAGAAGGGTTACCAATTTCCAGCAATTAACCCTTTAATTTACTAGAAAGTACAATCAGAAACAGTTCGCATGAATGTGTTTCTGACTGTACTTAGAACGACACAAGAATTTAGTAACTTTGTATTTTCATTTTTCTGTCGCCGGTGCTACTATTAATTTTATAGCACATAATAAAGAAAGGTATTCAGAATACGAAACAAGTATGACAGACGGTGCAGTGGTCCGTTTCGACGTGGTGTATTAGCGCTTATACCCTAGGGGTAATTACATTTTTTCTCTATGCTGTTTGTTCAAAAACGGGTGCTGAAAAAAGGGATAGAATAACGCCGTACTCTGTGGGAATGCTAGTAACGTGTGTTTTCTTGTTACGAAATGTTTGAAATTATAAAAAATGCGCGTTTTGTATGGAACCCTTCGTGGGCGATTCGCGCTTGGCCGGTTTATTCGTAAATTTTCTCTCCGTGGCAACAAGAGAAATCAGAAATGCATTTTCCTTCACCGATTTATGAAATTATGATAGTGAGGTGAACTATCGACACGAGTTATTCACGGCGAATCGATTCGCACCGAGAGTCAAGTTCACGATGACCCAGATGTTTATGTGCCATGAGAAATTATATTGGCCGTTCATTATTTTGTCAATTAATTTGTCGTTTACATTGAAATATCGATTTTTGTCAACTGTATCATATTTTATTCAATTATCAATTGTTTACGCAGAAATTCGTATATTCGTGCGGGGGATGGTTTTGTTTTGCCGCGATAAAATTAATTCGGACTGTGTCCTTTGATCTTTTCCCCAGTGTCTAATAACTTAACTAATAAACCGGTAACTTTCATCAAAATTCGTACAGTGTTTTTACA
The DNA here is from genome assembly GCA_963565745.1 of Phengaris arion. Lineage (NCBI taxonomy): Eukaryota > Metazoa > Arthropoda > Insecta > Lepidoptera > Lycaenidae > Phengaris > Phengaris arion. The sequence goes on from OY751443.1 coordinate 4,576,843, forward strand.
ACCCTTGGGCCTCCGATAACCTCACTCACTCGACGAAACACAACGAAAGCGTATTTTACGCCGGTTTTCTGTGAGGACGTGGTATTTATCTGGTCAAGCCGACCTTTTTATGCCGAAGCATGGCTCTGGCACGTATGATGACATTATCATATTACTAAGGCGGGTCAATAAGTCCGTGACTTTTTGAATTTCTAACCTCCTTACTGAAAAAGCAACACTACTCCTGTCAACAGGCATCTGTCAGTTGACTCCTATCAAAATTTGAACTTGCTGCGTCAGTTAGTTTGTGTTTTACAGCTATCTTTATCAGACTATCCAGTAACTAAAGGAAACAATGGAAAAAAGTGAATTTCGTGTGCTTATTAAGCATTATTTTTTGCGAAAAAAAACCATTACCGGGACCAAAGCTAAGCTTGATAAATACTACGGAGACTCTGCACCATCGATTTTAATGGTAAAAAAGTGGTTTACTGAATTTCGTTGTGGCCGTACAAGCACTGAAGATGCCGAACGTCCTGGACGCCCAGTTGAGGTCTCTACACCCGAAACAATCGAAAAAATTCACGATATGGTGTTGGCCGACCGAAGATTGAAAGTGCAAGAGATTGTGGAAGCCATAGGCATCTCGCATGGCTCAGTGGTTTCAATTTTGAATGATCACTTGGGCATGAGAAAGCTTTCCGCAAGTCGACCACAAACGCAATCGTGTAACAACTTCACAGGAAGGTTTGGCGTTGTTTAATCACAATATGGAGGAGTTTTTGCGCCATTTTGTAACCGTGGACGAAACATGGATCCATCACAACACACCAGAGACCAAACAACAGTCAAAACAGTGAGTTTCTAAGGGTGAATCGGCGCCAAAGAAGGCCAAGGTGGGTTTGTCAGCCAATAAAGTTATGGCGACTGTTTTTTGGGATGCACATGGGATAATCCACATTGACTATCCTCAAAAGGGAAGAACAATTAATGGGGAATATTACGCCAACTTATTGGACCGCTTCAATGAGGATTTGAAAAAAAACCGACCTCATTTGGCCAAGAAAAAAGTTCTTTTTCACCAAGACAATGCAAGGGTGCACACATGTGCAGTTGCCATGGCAAAAATCCATGAATTGGGCTATGAATTGCTCCCACATCCACCCTATTCCCCAGATTTGGCTCCGAGTGACTACTTCTTGTTCCCAAACCTGAAAAAATGGCTCGGTGGAAAAAGATTTGACTCCAATGATGAAGTCATCTCGCAAACAAAGGCCTATTTTGAGGACCTCGACAAATCATATTTTTTGGAAGGGATAAAAAAATTGGAGAAGCGTTGGACAAAGTGTATAGAGCTCAAGGGGGACTACGTTGAAAAATAAAATGATTTATTTATCAAAAAATCTGTGTTTTATTCCAAAAGTCACGGACTTATTGACCCGCCCTCGTACAATAATAATATTATGATATCATACTGACATGTCATTAACAATTGCACTGTCGTCATTATGATACAAATAAATTATGAGAACACTCTACCTGCTTATGAATTACATTCTCTGATAGTACTTACCTACTGAACAATGAAATCAAATGTAACAAATAGGGTAATAAAATCATTGCAAATAAAAGGTCATTCGTTTGTTTTAAGCAACCCAGCAATCTTTCTAGAAAATTCGTACTAAATTATAACAATTACAAAAATGAAAATGTCTGTAACAAAATATAGAGCAGGTTAATTGTCGAAATTATATAGTCTATAATACAAATACTTAATTTATTTTAAAGTGGGCTAAATGCTTAAATCGGGTTTAAGCATTATGACTATTATTTACTTTTATTACAACTACTAGATGTAAAGGTTTTTGGTGAATCATGATGAGAATAGAGATGTGCTCATGAGGGAGTAAGTTATCGACAGATATATTTAATATATTATAGGACGTGAGTCGTGTCCGCGTTTGAGAAGTATTTTAAAATTGCAGGACATTTTGTACAGATAAGGTAAAATCAACTAAAAATAACATCCATAATCCACAAGTAACAGACATCCATCCATTCTCACAAACTTTTACATTTATAATAGGAGTAGGTAGTAAAATTTTTATTAAGGAATATGACATATAATTGAATCTATTTATTTTAACTTAAAGAATAAAAATGTTTCACTGTTTTATAAATATGTACACTGTTTCATTGCTTCATAGTTCTCTGTGTGGTTGTGTGTTATAATTCGGGCTGAATTATTGCTTTAACTAACTTTTATTTGTTTTTTTTTGTTGCATATTATTTGTAACCGTGGTATTATTTAACAGCTGATAATAAATAATATTTTTGGCGAAACCCTGATTGATGACTGTTCTACGAATCTTTGGGAATCCTGGTATAGAGAACGCCTCGATTCGTCTCTCTTTCGCCATATCACGTCTCGCTACTCTCGCTGTAAATGTCGATATCATTATGTACATCACTATTGTAAGACTACACTTTAGTAGTAATGCTAGGAGATAACCGGTTCAAATATGTAGTACATTAATAATGATAACCGTCCGGTGCACCTCAGGCTTCACATTAAGAGAGTTGTTTTGACACGTTTACTTTTTTATAATGTTTATGCTTAGGCGTATGATTAGAGCTTTCAAACTACATTAAAATTATAATTATTAACATATTATATGGCCTGCAGGTGCGGATGTAATGATTTGGGTCTTGGGAGGTATTTGTCCATTTCCGGCGTTAATAGCTAGGTTTTTGCTAAATTAATTATATTTATGTATTGAAAAACATTATTTAACACAAATTCTCAAATACTCCTTAAAGTTAAGAGGCTCTCAAGTCCCACTCTGTCCTTGCCCCTCTACCAAACAGAGACAGAAACTGTGATTTAAGGACCCCTCAACTTTAAGAATTGATCGAGAATTCGATTGTAAAAATAATTTTAAAAAATACACGCTATTCCCTAGACGGTCTGGTTGGTAACAAAGTTGCTACCTCATACATCTAGTAATTTCAGTGCGAAGCGTGAAATCAGCGGATGGCAAGCCGCCTATTAGAATATCTATTAGAATATCTATTGTAGTACAGAACAACGATATTTTATTTTTATTGTACCTAGCGCTATCTACTATGTAATATTCATAAGGAAAGCCGATTTTATGATGTCGAGTTGTATATTATGTCGCTGTAAAATTGTAAAAACCGTAACATTTATAACTAGATAGATGTATATGTCGACAGATTGTCAAATAAAAAACCTCCTTACAATTTTACGCATTATTTTTCGTTATATTATAATATAACGAACTGGAATTCGTCAAATTATCAACTGTTCGTAGGTTGTCCCTTATTGGTCGGTCTTACAATTGGTAGGCGGTTTTGTGTCCATAGAGTTAAGGATAGGATACAGCAGGTCTAAAAAGCCACTTTGAGTGTTTCATATTATTATGCCTACTGTAATATTATTTCTGTAACTCTATGGTGAATTCATCTCGGTTAACAATACCAGGAATTTCCGAGTTTTGTTGACTTAGAGCATCCAACCAATCGGAGACAAAATGCGAAATGCTACTATGCAGACTATTTCTATGCGAAATAGTCTGCCACTTTTTGCCGGGGGACGAGGAACGCACACAAATAGTGATTACTGTGGGGGGAGTGGTTTCAACGCCCCCCTCCCCCCTCAGGACCCCTCCCCCCTAATCGTGGGATATTTAAATACTAAATATTTACCTCCGTCATTGTATTATAAAATCAAAATCACTTATGTTAAAATATTCAAACACGGGAAATATAATATTAAAATTTGACTATGTTCGGTGACTAACACTAATTTATCGCTTAAACTGCACTTCTTTGGCTTATCTCAGATTGAATTTACTTCCACGACAATTTTATCCGTTTTACAATTTGACGAATTCCAGTTCGTTATATTATTATATTAATACATAAAATTGTAAGAAGAATTAAGGGGAACCTAATTTATAAGCAGGCAGAATGTCCTTATAATATATTTGTATCATAATGATGACAGGCAGTCACAACTCACAATACAATAGTCAATGTTGAATGTCATGTTAGTTTAATAATAACATAATACCATATTATAATACGAATAAATGAATGCAACGGTCAACCTGCGTCCCGCTTATGAATTAGATTCCTCGATAGTAACATTGCTACTTGGGTACACCATTATAAGTACCTGGGTAACCGACCTTCGCTCGGAGCTCTAGTACTTAGATTAAAAACAAAAAAAAATCACAAAAATATTTTATCGGGGTTCGAACCCACACCATTCAGAATTTCCGTACAACGCAAAAATCACACATAGGTACGCATACCAAATTGCCAACCGGACCGACATATTGTTAGAGTCGTAATTATTGTATTGATATTTTGTTGCACGATGAATGAAAACACATATTAAGTAAGTATATAACTAAAAAATGTGCAGTTTCCCAGGAATAAAACCTAGCTAGATCGAATTTTCTCCCCCAAAACTCCCTGCATAATAAATTTCATGGAAATACATGCAGTCGTTTCCGAGATTACGATTTTCGATTATATATTATAATTTATATTAAACAAGATTAGATCGTTTAAAGTATGAGATTCGCTTACGATAGTTTGCCATAGGCTAAGCTGAGACTACATTCTTTTTACCTTCTTTATATTATATTATTTTTCATATTTTACTATAAATCTTGCAAAAAGTGGCTGTTTCTCGACTGTGATGTTTTCAACTGTGTTGTTCTTCGAATCGACTTCGAATTCATTCGATGAATGTTATCAAGTGACAAATTAAGCTGATATAAACACAAAAATGACTAACACGTCGAATCTGAAAGATGAAAGTTGTCCGCGTATCTTCACAAACAATAATGAGTAAGCAAACATGCTAAATGTTTGTTCTTATTCGTCATTTTCGTCAAAACTCTTTGAATGTTTGTCTAAAATTGAATTAAGAGACTTCTTAACCCTAAAAAGCAAGTGCGTGTAGGCGTTTGGTGACCGCTTGACCCAGGGTCACCGAAGCGCGGTCAACGCACCATATGCAATGTCGCATGCACTTTCGTAACTTTACGCTTGGCAGCCATATTTTTGTTCTATTTTCAAATGCTCGAAGGCCAATGTCATGCTCGCATTCTTGTAATACTTTGTACGATTATTATGTTTTTACTATCGTAGACTTAGAAACTTAATTCTATGCGAAGGAAATCGTTGATTGAAGAATATCTTAATATTTTTAGTATTTAGATAAATAGCCATATTTATTCTATTATGATTATGATTATGTCTGGCTGTTTCGCATCAAGAATGTGGTTTGTAACCATTGCTTTAAAATATTTTTCATCACCATTTTGTCATTTACCATAAACCATTTTTTGTAACCGCGGCGAGTTGTAACCACAAGTTCTTAATTTAGCACTGGTATTGGAACAACCGAGCAATTACAATATTGTTATTATCCTTAAGAAAAAAGTGACTAGGAACTGCTCATAAAAATAAAAATTGAATTTAAACAAATATTTATATTCAGTATTAAATATTAAGGATAATATAATATTGTATATATTAGATAGAGACACATATATTTTTTTGTATGATTCATATTTATTATCATATTATAGTGAAGGTTTTTTCACACGTAAGTAAGTAATTAACTCTCCCAACGAAATGTATTACAAGACAGCAGTTGGCTAACGGTTTAGTTTAAATCTTGTTTTCGCTCATTCAAAAATATCGTGTTATCTTATACTTTAAACGAGATAATCTTGTATATATATATATAATCGTAATCTCGGCTACGGCTGCAAGTATTTATATGAAACTAGTTGTTGCTCGCGGCTCCGCCCGCGTAAATATAGTATCTCTCGGGAACACTTTCCGGGATAAAAAGTAGCCTATGTTTTAATCCAGAGCCTAAACTACTACGTTACCTAATTTCATCGAAACCCGTTCAGTAGTTTTTGCGTGAAAGAGTAACAAACATCTATCCATCCTTACAAACTTTCACATTTATAATATTAGTAGGATTTAGTATACAAGGAGTTTTGGGGAGAAAAATCGGTCTAGCTAGATTTTATCCCTGGGAAACTGCGCATTTTTAAGTTACATATATATGTTTTTTCGTTCGTCATGCAACAATATATCAATAATTTCGACTCTATAATGTCTGTCTTGGTTGGCAGTTTGGTTAATTTTCAAATATTTTTGTGATTCTTTTTTTTAGCAACGAAATATAAAAATAATAAAAACATTTCAACTAAAGTAATATGAAGCATATTTAGTAAAGCGAACCGAAATGGTAACGAAAACAATGATTAGTGTCACGAGATGTAACCATTACTGCCGGAATTATTAGTACTAATTCGTGATACAGATTGCAATAATAAGACAATTAAAAATATCACTTCAATGATCATAATAATTACTGCACATCAGGTATGTGGGAATTGAGATCAATCAATCGGCTGGTAATGACTAATGACGTTGTTGTATTTGTATCTACAAAACTCCATTTAAAACCTCTGTATTGCGAATACAATTTAAGAAGAGTACCTACTTTAACTTTTAGACGGCAAAGATACTATATAACATTTCATCTTAAGATCCCTGTTTATATTTCATACTAGTTTTTGCCCGCGGCTTCGCCCGCGTAGTATAGTGTTCTTGGAGAAAAAACTACATCGGCGAATTATTCTCTATTTACAACAATATACCTCCTTCTGATACAATATTGAAAATGTTTATAGGTTTACCCAATGCAAATGGTTAAAAATAGGACTCGTATCACCTCGACGCGACATGCGCGACCACTTGATATACATTATATTATTATATCTATCGCGCTTGAGTATAAAAAGACTATTTAAAAAAACCGCATCAAAATCCGTTGCGTAGATTTAAAGATCTAAGTATACAATATAGGTACATAGGGACAGACAGATAAAGCGACTTGTTTTATACTACGTAGTAAATAATCATTTAATTTATCATTCAAATATAATTTGACATTCCAACAAAACTGGCCAACTACCTCTATGGATATTCCATAAGAACTGCAGTACAGAATATTCGTTGAGCTAACACCGAGTCGCCACTCGCGAGTGCCGCCGAGACATCTCCCTGCATTTTTAATCTCTAATATCTTCGAAAATATTCATTGAAATTACATGCTATAAAGGGCCATATTGATCTATATTAAATGCACAATGTATTTAAGGTACTAAATTGGATAAGGATTAATGCTGTATTGCTTAAAATCGCTTCGTAAATAAGCTATTAAATTTAAATCAAAGTAAAGGATAAAAAAATGGTTATTGTGGGTTATCCCTAAGAGATAGATACATGCTATCGCGGACTTTTTTGTAGGCTTTTTTATGTTGAACAAAACTGTAGTACATTATTTTGATCTATCTCGTAGGGTTCAGCCACCGTTTGCAATGTAAGCGGAAGAAATGTAATTATTTACGACATCACATTAGTACTAAGGCGGGTCAATAAGTCCGTGACTTTTTGAATTTCTAACCTCCTTACTGAAAAAGCAACACTACTCCTGTCAACAGGCATCTGTCAGTTGACTCCTATCAAAATTTGAACTTGCTGCGTCAGTTAGTTTGTGTTTTACAGCTATCTTTATCAGACTATCCAGTAACTTAAGGAAACAATGGAAAAAAGTGAATTTCGTGTGCTTATTAAGCATTATTTTTTGCGAAAAAAAACCATTACCGAGACCAAGGCTAAGCTTGATAAATACTATGGGGACTCGGCACCATCGATTTCAATGGTAAAAAAGTGGTTTACTGAATTTCGTTGTGGCCTTACAAGCACTGAAGATGCCGAACGTCCTGGACGCCCAGTTGTGGTCTCTACACCCAAAACAATCGAAAAAATTCACGATATGGTGTTGGCCGACCGAAGATTGAAAGTGCAAGAGATTGTGGAAGCCATAGGCATCTCGCATGGCTCAGTGGTTTCAATTTTGAATGATCACTTGGGCATGAGAAAGCTTTCCGCAAGATGGGTGCCGCGTTTGCTCACAGTCGACCACAAACGCAATCGTGTAACAACTTCACAGGAAGGTTTGGCGTTGTTTAATCACAATATGGAGGAGTTTTTTAACCGTGGACGAAACATGCATCCATCACAATACACCAGAGACCAAACAACAGTCAAAACAGTGTGTTTCTAAGGGTGAATCGGCGCCAAAGAAGGCCAAGGTGGGTTTGTCAGCCAATAAAGTTATGGCGACTGTTTTTTGGGATGCACGTGGGATAATCCACATTGACTATCTTCAAAAGGGAAGAACAATTAATGGGGAATATTATGCCAACTTATTGGACCGCTTCAATGAGGATTTGAAAAAAAACCGACCTCATTTGGCCAAGAAAAAAGTTCTTTTTCACTAAGACAATGCAAGGGTGCACACATGTGCAGTTGCCATGGCAAAAATCCATGAATTGGGCTATGAATTGCTCCCACATCCACCCTATTCTCAAGATTTGGCTCCGAGTGACTACTTCTTGTTCCCAAACCTGAAAAAATGGCTCGGTGGAAAAAGATTTGACTCCAATGATGAAGTCATCTCGCAAACAAAGGCCTATTTTGAGGACCTCGACAAATCATATTTTTTGGAAGGGATAAAAAAATTGGAGAAGCGTTGGACAAAGTGAATAGAGCTCAAGGGGGACTACGTTGAAAAATAAAATGATTTATTTGTCAAAAAATCTGTGTTTTATTCCAAAAGTCACGGACTTATTGACCCGCCCTCGTACACTCAAAAATAACAGTATTTCTCCACTATTTAATGAATGTTATTATACATATAAACCTTCCTCTTGAATCACTCTATCTATTAAAAAAACCGCATCAAAATCCGTGGCGTAGTTTTAAAGATTAAAGCATACATAGGGATATAGGGACAGAGAAAGCGACTTTGTTTTATACTATGTAGTGATTACAGTACGTGCTTAATATGGAAATATAATATAGTATCTTAGTACTTAGTATCTTAATACAATTTAAGAAGAGTACCTACTTTGACTTTTAGACGGCAAAGATACTATATAACATTTCATCTTAAGATCCCTGTTTATATTTCATATTACAGTACGTGCTTAATATGGAAATATAATATAGTATCTTAGCCGTCTGCGAAATTTATTATTATCTTCTTTTTTTTTAAGCCTTGACTATTGCAGTTGTCAATTATTTAAATAGATATTACTGACAATTGTCACCCATTTAATATGTAGGGTACTTACATGCCTTTTTGTTTTCATTTAAGTGTTTATAAAATACACAATATTATGATAGTTAATAAAAATCATTCATAAGAAATGAAAAGCAAAAACATAAAACATTTTGATGGTATCGTAGGAGTCACCGTTGATTGTTACGAGAGTTGCTTTTTGTTAATATGTTAATAATTATTGTTACTTGCCTCCTTCATAGACTCTACACTTGCTTGATTAAACGTTTGATGAAAAATAACGAAAATATTCTAACACGATACGCGTGATATGAAATTTCCTCTCGAGAGCAGTAGTTTTGTAGAAAACGCAACCATTTGTGATTTATATGACTTTATTTCGGCGTCACGCGAAATCTGACACGCATATTCATGATATATAGTAACGCTGAAATGTTTTTCATACGCCCCACTGTTGCGAGTAAGCGAGTAGCGACATGTGACTGCAACTATCCAGCATAAACTATAATATACTTGACAAATGAAAATTATTGTGAACATCAAAGATGACTCCAATTGTTTATCAATATCCATTTTGATTTCAATATCGAGTTAAAGTTTAAAGAAAAAAAATTGATTGCAAAGTAACGCTCACTCCATTATGTATAAATAGTATGCTAAGGAATTGGTGACATACGGTATATGGCCAATGTGTCACCTAACCCTTTGGAACTGACTTTCGGCTGACAGTATGTCAGTATCTAATAATAATCTGCCGCGTGTCCAGTGGTGGATTTACACTAGGGGCAGTTAGGGCTAGTGCCCAGGGCGGCAAATTTTGTGGGGCGGCAAAATTTGGAAAGTAAAAAAAAACATTTTTAGAATTATTTTTTTACAATTATCAAAATTGCACATTATAATAATTAATTAATTCTATTAATTGATCATTTCAATCGTTTGAAATGAGTTAAAAACTACTTACGTTTTACAATGACTGCAAATAGTCTCAAAGGATTAGCATTATATGCATAGAATAATATGTACGTGTACGTCTACTTTAACGTTTAGATTGTGAAGATTTATTTACAAAGTCAGGTGTTTTGCCTGACAAACAAATGTAATACAATTTAAGTCATCGTTAGTGCAAAATTCTTACAAAGGTTCATGATTCTTACAAAGGTATATGATTGGCTTCGCTGGCGCTCGATCAATGATTTTGTCTATGGATTCTTGGAACAAAAACAAATATTTTTTTATATTATTGAAGTATATAAATATATAATAAAATTTATGCAATGCGCAAGCAATTAGTTATTCTATTTAAAAAAATAAGATAAATAAGATAAAAAAAAAATCTGTAATAGGGCGGCACTAATTTCAAATCCGGCCCTGCGTGTGTCTAATAATAATTTAATATATTTTGTCATATTATTTAATAATTTTACAGTGCAATAATTGACGAGCGTGGCGTGACATTCAGGTCACATTTTAACACGTCCACACCAAAACAAAAAAAATATTAAAATATTATGTACGTATAACGTCATTTAGAGCAAATAATTGTCGTAACGGGTACAAAACAATGTAACGTTTCCTTGAGTTTTTACCCACAATACTTAAAACATTCACAATATACTTAAGTGTCGGATAGCTTATTCGGATGTTTTGTTTCCGCTTAGGTACTTTATATCAGCCAAGGATCTAAGTGGCAAACCGGGGTACTTGCCCAGGGCGGTAGTTTCATGGGGGAGCCAAATCCTTTAGACAATATTCTGAAATATGGAACAAATGAAACCTCTTCTCCTACAATCTCATAAGTTTTTATCAAGTAATCAAATCCTAATATATAATCATAATTTTGAAAAACACGCCGTGTAAAATTGTTATCTTTCTTGGTTATATATTTTTTCTGTGTTTCTGTTTTATGTCACAAATGAAAGTTATTAGCTAAGAGATAATGAAAAGTTTAAATGTACTATAGGATTGCTATTTTCATAAATGGTCACAAAAAATGCTACTCATTTGTCAGTTTTAACAGTTTTTTTCAAACACTGAAGGTAGTCACTACACTAAGGCGACTGGCGACTGACTGGGGCGTCACTATCAAGTTTTTGCCCTGGTTCGAAAAAGTCGTATTACCGGGGCGGGGCTGCTTTATATCCAACGAAAGAGACAAAACATGGAATAAGCTATCTCATATGTGACACGTATCAGTAGATTGTGAAACAGGTCTATAATCTCTTTTAAAATATCACACATTTTTGAGGTTCCGTAGTTCACGTCTAGGATACCTTATTCTCGTTTCGTCATGTCCGTCCCACCGTCTTCGGCTTACCTTTCAAACTGTTAGAAAGATGAAACTTTTGATGTATTTACCACGACGACAAAGTGGTCCCCTACACGTAAAGTGAAGTAGTGAAGTAAAATGTTTTAGCGTCACCAACGTCGCAAAATATTCAACTTTAAAGTGCATTTTTTGTTAAAATAGCCATACAAATTTTTTTGTAGTTTTTATAACAAAGAAATACCAAATAAAACATCTAATAAATAACAAATTATTTTGTAAGCCCCGCAAGCGAGCATGTCACCTTTTTATTGTTGTGATGTCGGTGTGGGAGTAAAATTTAAAATACGGGACGTAAAAAGTATGATAAATGATAACTGCTGAAGACACTTCTTTATCATCACACGAATTATTGCATTTGCAACGGTTTACAAATTGCAGTTGTCTCTACCTTGTTTAATTGAAGATAATTTTATCATAATAAGTGGTGCCTGAATCCTGATCGTATTTCTGTGAGTGTGACCCCATTTCTGCCCCTATTATTTTTCACGAAATAAGCGCAAAGGCTTCGATTAAAAGTTAAAAACTATAACCTACGAAAATTATATAGCCAATGTTAGGCTGTGACTATATTGTCCGAATGGGTCCGGAATCCGTAAGGCCGGGAAAAATTCAGAGCACTGAAAATGGAATTCTGCGCTAATACAATAGAGCTGAAAATCGAACGTACTCGTGCTCTGAATTCTTACGGATTCCGGACAATTTAGTCCCAGCCTGAGCTCCACCCGAGTACACTTAGAGAAAGACAAGCGTGCTTAAACATTTTAATGTTAAACGCATATTTCATCCCACCTCATTATCATAGCAGAGTCTAGTCTTGGCGCCATTACCTATTACCATGGAGTACCTTTTATTTTTTTCTGTGCTATTACGCTGCGATATATCATTTATGTGTAATGGCTGCTATTTAAATCAACATCCAACAATAAAAAGGATATGTTCAAGTGTTTGATAAACCTGAGTTATTATGTGAATCAGATATTACTTACAAGAGAAAGTTAATTATAGATTTTATTTTTTGTAGCTCAAGTCTGATAGACTATTAAAACGTCATAAGAGGGAGGGGGATATTGCGCAAATCTGAGCCTGGAACTATATGATCCGGAATCTTGTGTAGAACTACCTGGCTATCTCACAGTTGTGTTTTTGTGGCATATAACAATGTTAATAAATAATAAAAATATTGAGTTTTGCCGGGGAGTTCAATGGGTGACGTTGTGAATTTGTAATATTTCATAAATTTGTGTTATCTCGGTTCTTAGTGTGTAATATTGGTAGAATATTAACCATTAAATATTCGTTAACGTGCACAAGTGTGGGCAAGTGGTACAACTTCTAAAAACGTGCTATTTTGTGTTTCCCGCCAAAACTGCCTAGGAACTTTCAATAAAGCTTCTACCACTTTACTGAATCGACTGACATGACGGACTGTACTGACTATATATTTGGACTTTGACTAGACTTTAGACTTGACGATATAGGAATGCGGTGTTGAAAATTGAAACGAAAGTTCTATTTCCCGCCTTTTTAACTTGACACTGGCAATTAATGGTTATGCCGATGCCATATATAAATAAAAAAAATAATAAAAATATTTTATTGTGGCCAAAGCCTTTACACCTTTGCTAGTAATGTTGTACTCGAGAATTTTCTACTGCGACATAAATACACTGCACTGGAATTATTACCAAGTCCACCTTTTATCTTGTTTCGAGATTTCATACCAAAGTAATATGAAAATAAGTATGAAAGCAAAAGTACAGGAAAGTGTTTTTTATGTGTATGCAACTTTTTATATACACTATAATTATTATTATATTTTATATAATAATAATTATAGTGTATATATACAAACATTTTCAATCTTATAAAAATGACGGTTTATTATTTTTTACCCGCCTACAGCGAAGCCAAAAGGATGGGTTATGATTTTTACAGTCTATGTATGTATGTTTGATCCACCGTAGCCCCTAAACCACTGCTGCGATTTGAATAATTGAGGTGTCAATAGAATCGTTATAATAGCCCGGGTAACATAAGCTATATAATGTACATAGTCGGGTTATAGTTTTTATAAAAAAATTGTAGTTCTTATATTAAACTTTTTAAAGTTTTTGGAAGACCTTACACACTAAATCACCGCTATTTCCCGGATGACAATAATTAAGACGGCGGAAGACGGTAGAAAGTAAAGATCCGTATCGCGGCCGCGCTCTTGACACCGAAAATTAGCAGTCAGTCAGACCTTTTCATTAGATACCAACCGACCGGATATACCACGGCCTCACAGAAAACCTGTGAGAAGTAACGCTTGCGTTGGGTTTCGCTGAGTGAGTGAGGTTACTTTAAGCCTAAACTAAACTAAAGGGTTTTCCTGTCACGCTGACCGAAAGCTGACGGTCGGCGCTGATGGGTCAATATGTATGTAGTTATAGAAAGCGTATTCGAATAACGCGTAGCGGTCAGCGCGGACATTTCATATATTTCCGGTGTCGGCGCTGACGGTCAGCGAGCGCTCAGCGTGACAGGAAAACCCGCCTAAGGACCTGGAACGCAAGTGCGCAATACCACAGCAGTTACAAGTGTACCTCCTCTGATGTTGCGAGTGTCTATGGGCGGTGGAAATCGCCTACCATCAGGCGATATTAAGGTTCAAGTTTTATCTGGCATAAATTCGACTTGGCGGCCCACTACCGTGACGCAAGAAATTTACACTATAATAGCTTAGTGAAGCTTAGCGGTATAGGAAAACAGCGTGAGGAATGAGGATTGAAGAAAACGTATGAGTCAAGAAGAACTATCTTCAAAGGCACATGAGGTGGCAGACTGCCAATCCGTAGTAGGTAAGAGAACTAAAACCTAACGACGAGACGGGATGCCGGTCGGCGATGATGATGATGAGCATTATTTATGGTCAAAGTAATGAGATAAGATTGCATAATTCTCCTTGAATTAACAATAAGCGTCGGTTCACACCGAGACGCGACGCGGCGCGCACTATTTAAGATAGCGGTTCAAAATAAGTAATTACTACACATTTACTACACAAAAATATACTACGTTTATATTATTTAGTAGTAGAGTGCGATTTGCGAGCTGCACCGCGCTGCGCAGCGCGGCGCCGCTTTTGCAATGTAACGTGTTTCTTTTTGTGTAATGAATAAATTATAAAATTCAATTTTGAATCGCTTCCTTAAATGTGCGCCGCGTCGTGTCTCGGTGTGTGCTGACTCTAACGCAAATGGAAAGGCATAAGTACGCATAATGCTTAACGTCAAACATTCGTTAAAATTAATCCTTCTTGGTATGAGGTCTTCCCGGTAAGACCTATAGATTTTAAGTAACGGTGACTGAACAATGCTGGTGACAAACAGACGGGTCATAGACCCTAGCGGTTATCCTCACATTTAGCGTGTTTCGCCATGCGTTGTCACAAACAAACAAACATACTTTCATCAACTTCACCTACATTTTACTATAATATTACATACATTTCAAGTTTTAACAATATGTTTAATGTTACCAACATACCAAGCAAAACGGTGGCCATGATTTTTTACAGGTTGTTTAATTATTTTCTTCGTACTTATTCGGTAATGTACCTACCTATGTTCTCAGAAAGTATTTTAATAAGTAATGGCTGCATAATATTTTAATGCACCCTTTTTTCAATTTTTCCTATTGGTGAAGCGTTCTATGTACTAAGGCGGGTCAATAAGTCCGTGACTTTTTGAATTTTTAACCTCCTTACTGTAAAAGCAACACTACTCCTGTCAACAGGCATCTGTCAGTTGACTCCTATCAAAATTTGAACTTGCTGCGTCAGTTAGTTTCTGTTTTACAGCTATCTTTATCAGACTATCCAGTAACTTAAGGAAACAATGGAAAAAAGTGAATTTCGTGTGCTTATTAAGCATTATTTTTTGCGAAAAAAAACCATTACCGAGACCAAGGCTAAGCTTGATAAATACTATGGGGACTCTGCACCATCGATTTCAATGGTAAAAAAGTGGTTTACTGAATTTCGTTGTGGCCTTACAAGCACTGAAGATGCCGAACGTCCTGGACGCCCAGTTGAGGTCTCTACACCCGAAACAATCGAAAAAATTCACGATATGGTGTTGGCCGACCGAAGATTGAAAGTGCAAGAGATTGTGGAAGCCATAGGCATCTCGCATGGCTCAGTGGTTTCAATTTTGAATGATCACTTGGGCATGAGAAAGCTTTCCGCAAGATGGGTGCCGCGTTTGCTCACAGTCGACCACAAACGCAATCGTGTAACAACTTCACAGGAAGGTTTGGCGTTGTTTAATCACAATATGGAGGAGTTTTTTAACCGTGGACGAAACATGGATCCATCACAATACACCAGAGACCAAACAACAGTCAAAACAGTGTGTTTCTAAGGGTGAATCGGCGCCAAAGAAGGCCAAGGTGGGTTTGTCAGCCAATAAAGTTATGGCGACTGTTTTTTGGGATGCACGTGGGATAATCCACATTGACTATCTTCAAAAGGGAAGAACAATTAATGGGGAATATTATGCCAACTTATTGGACCGCTTCAATGAGGATTTGATAAAAAACCGACCTCATTTGGCCAAGAAAAAAGTTATTTTTCACTAAGACAATGCAAGGGTGCACACATGTGCAGTTGCCATGGCAAAAATCCATGAATTGGGCTATGAATTGCTCCCACATCCACCCTATTCTCAAGATTTGGCTCCGAGTGACTACTTCTTGTTCCCAAACCTGAAAAAATGGCTCGGTGGAAAAAGATTTGACTCCAATGATGAAGTCATCTCGCAAACAAAGGCCTATTTTGAGGACCTCGACAAATCATATTTTTTGGAAGGGATAAAAAAATTGGAGAAGCGTTGGACAAAGTGTATAGAGCTCAAGGGGGACTACGCTGAAAAGTAAAATGATTTATTTATCAAAAAATCTGTGTTTTATTCCAAAAGTCACGGACTTATTGACCCGCCCTCGTATAATCTTATTTTTAGTATTCCTCATACCTATCAACGAGTTTCTTATTTTGATAACTCCCACATCCCAATATAAGGAAACCTTGTTAGTTGGCTTACTTTTATTTATAAATTACTTTAACCTACATTATAAAATAGTTCAAAACTACAAAACGATTTAATAATAACAATAGATTTGTTTCTACATATTAGCATAAACCAATTTCCTTTGTTGATTCTCCAATGTTCAATATCGTAGAATGATTCTAATAAATTAAATCGTTAATTCTTTCATCTGGTTTGACGAGATCTCTGTCCTAAATTGCCGACGACACTGATAAAATAATAAAATGAATACAGAAATTACCAAAGAAACAAGAAACGTATGTCTCTTTGTCTATTAATTTATATAAGTAATATTAGGTACATTCGTTTCAAAGAACTTGCTACTGACTTGATGTTTCATTTACTTTTTTCTAGATTCAGCACATACTTAAATTATGTTATGCGTAAAGCGCCCCGACGATGGTCCAACGGTTTAGTTTCAATTATTTCCATCACATACTTAGATTTTAGTGTGAACCAAATTGATCGTTTACACAGCTAGTTTGAAAGGTTTGTCAAACATTTACGGGTTTGAAGCTCGTTTGATGAAGACGATCTAAGCGAAGCACAAGGGCACTACCAGACCACCTTTTCACGAAGCACGTCGTCGGTTTTGAACCCTCATAACTTGGGTTTGGATTATAATCCAAACCCATGTTATGAGTCCTGAAATTTTCAGGATATGTTCCCAGTAGCTGAGTAACCAACCAACTTGTAAAGTTTTGATTGCATAGGTCTTATACTTTAGATTTTACATAGGGTGCACTAAAAGTATCGGGAATGGAATATTTCCACTGTTCCTGTCATATTAAAATCTTTTTAATTTAAAACTCCTTGGTTTTAAAAATCGAATACCGTTTATTTATTTAAAAAAAGATTCTCGGTCTTTTCACAAGGTCTTGTCAAACTTGTTTAGACGTTGAGAAAATGGAATTGACTCGAGAAAATTCTAGAGCGATGATTTATTATGACTTTCGAAGTGGTTTAACACAAAAACAGTGTATTGACCGGATGATTTCTGCATTTGGTGATGAAGCCCCATCCAAAACCACAATTTATCGCTGGTTTGCTAAATTTCAACGTGGACGTGTCAAGCTCAGTGATGATCCCCGTTAAAGTCGTCCAAAAACTGCAGTCACCCAAGAAAACGTTGATGCTGTGCGTAAGCTGATTGAGGAAGATCGACATGTGACATACCGCGAAATTCAGGCAACTTTAGACATTGGCATGAGTCAAATACAAATAATCTTGCATGAACAATTAGGTGTAAAAAAGTTGTTTTCCCGATGGATACCGTATTTGCTGTGTGAAGAGCAAAAAGCGGCTCGCGTTACTTGGTGCGTCAGAACTCTCGAAAGATTCCACGCAGGATCCTCAAATGTTGTATACAACATCGTATCAGGTGACGAATCCTGGATATACGCGTACGAACCCGAAACAAAAAACCAGTCACGAGTTTGGGTGTTCGAAAATGAGTTAAAGCCAACAAAAATTGTTCGTTCACGGAGTGTTGCAAAAAAAATGGTGGCCACGTTTGTCTCCAAAACCGGCCATGTTGCGACTATTCCTCTTGAGGGACAAAGAACGGTTAATGCAGAATGGTATGCTAACATTTGTTTGCCACAGGTCGTTTCTGAACTCCGTAAAGAGAACTGCAACCGCCGCATCATCCTCCATCACGACAATGCGAGTTCTCACACCGCGCACAGAACAAAAGAGTTTTTAGAGCAAGAAATCATAGAATTATTAGACCATCCGCCGTACAGCCCCGACCTAAGCCCTAATGATTTCTATACTTTCCCTAAAATAAAGAATAAATTGCGTGGTCAGAGATTTTCATCACCTGAAGAAGCTGTGGACGCCTACAAAACGGCCATTTTGGAGACCCCAACTTCCGAATGGAATGGTTGCTTCAATGATTGGTTCCATCGTATGGAAAAAATGTGTCCAATTTCGCGGAGAATACTTCGAAAAGCAATAAATAGATTTTTAAATAGTAATGTTGTGTCACTTCCTTGATTCCCGAAATTTTCAGTGCCGCTCTCGTATTATTGATATTCTAGAAACCCCTGATTTCGTCACTAGTCACTGATGATCAACAATATTATAGGGTACTTCCGGATGTCCTAGAAAGCTGAAATTTGCTATGTAAGCTAGTATTAGCACATAAACAACAAAAAATTGTCAAACTTGAAACTTTTATTCTCCAACTCTTTAAACTAGGGGATGAAAATATGTAAGAGACATACTAGAGGTCTGAAAATTGTTGTAGGGATCCGTGTTATTATAAATAGGAATAATAAAATAAAAAAATAAAATAAAACTATGTCATAACAACTTTCAAAATGAAGTAAAAAAAAAACAAAAAAAACATTTTCATGTAAAGTGATGCCAAGACGATACCAAATGACTCGCACTGTCAAAAAGCTATCAGATCTCAAAGCCAAGCTTCTGACTCTACCAAACTAATAACTCAATACTCCTTAACTCTACAGGCCTAACTTCACAAACTCTACACCTTAGTCAAGTTATGTGGCTTGGCCATTTCGTTCCTACAAGAATAGAATAACAGAAAAATAGTCCGTAAATTTTTCACAAATCGGACACATGAATGTCGACTCAAATATCAATGTCATATATAACAGCTCGACACCTGACACTTCAATTTTCATCCCTATTGTATTAGCGCAAAGTTATATTTTCAATGCTCAGGATTTTCTACAGCCTTCTGGATTCCGGTGCATATAGTCCAAGCCTAAGATTTTATGAGCATCCTATTTACCCACATTATATTATAAATGTGAAAGTTTGTGAGAATGGATGGATGGACGTTTGTTACTCTTTCACGCAAAAACTACTGAACGGATTTTGATGAAATTTGGTATGGTAGTAGCTTAGGTTGTGGATTAAAAAATAGGCCACTTTTTATCCCGGAAATGTACAGTATTCCTGCGGGATACTCGATAGTATATTTAAGCGGGCGGAGCCGCGAGAAACAGCTAGTATACTATAAAGCAAAAGAATAGTTTCGAACGTGTCTAGAATGTGTCCATGCGATTTGCAATATCGAATAGTTTCACGTGCGAGTTCGCAGAAAAATATTTTTGTCAAAATACGCAAGTGCGTGAGACTTTTAAAAATAAAATATTTTTTGTACAGAACAATGATTTTAAATCTAAGGGTGGGCTATGGCCTATGCCGTACATTTAACAGAATAAATCTTCATACGAGAAAATGTTACGCCATCTTGATTTCACCATACCTCAAATGTCAAAATCATCCCAAATAACCTCAAAAGTGGGGCCAATAAGTGGGGACAGTTTTAGCCTCGACATGCCTCGTCTATAATATATACGTCTATGGTACAAAACCGTATTTTACCAAAGTTTAAGCACTAAAAATAAATGTTTATTAATTTATTTATTTAAAACTGTGGTGTGTAAAAGTTTTTATTGACAAAGGAACCCTAAGAATGTGGAAACACGTAGGAATAGACAGAACATAAACTCACCCGTCGCGATTAGATAAAGATGTTTTATAAAGTCTAGCCTTGTTGTCTAGATATGTTGTTTATTATGTTGTTCACATCTAGATATACGGTTGCCATGGGAGATTTGCCCACAGGCTATTTTTACCCGACTACGGCGAAGCCAAAAGGATGGTTTAATGATTTTGGGAGTATCTATGTTCTATGGTAGCGGCTATGGTTTCGTAAAAATGGCCCGGGCAACATAGGCTATAAACTCGTACTTAGTTTGCGTAGTCGGGTTATAGTTTTTAACTTCCGATTATAGGATAGGATATTAGGAATTATAGGATAGGATAGGATTATAGAATAGGTACTATACTATGGTTGTTCGATTTTCAAATGCATCTTTTAAATAATCCCTATCACAGATTAAAGCAAGAGGAACATAAACAGCTACATAGTTAGCTTTCGTTTTGATTGCGCTACTACAAGCATACGATCGCGATTGTGTGGAAAAATTGTCAAGGAGGTAAACATTTTCAAATTTGGAATCAATTTGGATACATTTTAATTATGAATGCTGTTTCTGTCTACGTGAGTTTTGTAACACCGATTCGTTCTTGAACTAATTTAAGTATGGACTAAATAACCTTATTATACATTCACATGATTCATTTTCTGTTATACATATTGTCATGTTATTATACATTAATATTCGAATAGTTTTGATGTTATGTTCGTGCTAGCGTATGCTCGAGTTCCTTTCTGGCAAAAAAATTCTAACACGTTCTATGAAAATGATAATAATCGATACATCTTAGTCCACAATAAGTGTCATGTTTAAGCAAATATCGCATGTCAACATCATTTATTTTAAATTGTAAATTAATGATCGTCTGTGAATTTTCATTCGGAACATGTTGTGGTTTTTACAACTAGTTTATCACGAACTAGCCGTCCCGTGCTTACTTCATTGGGCGTAAAACATTTTCAATTATTGTGATGAAATTATGAGTGCGGTTCGATTAGTACTGAGTGCTGTGATTTATTTCCTAACTGTCAAAAGGACTCATCAATACC
Organism: Phengaris arion; assembly: GCA_963565745.1. Lineage (NCBI taxonomy): Eukaryota > Metazoa > Arthropoda > Insecta > Lepidoptera > Lycaenidae > Phengaris > Phengaris arion. The sequence goes on from OY751443.1 coordinate 4,597,977, forward strand.
ATCAGCTATGTGGAGGATCAGTCATGTTTTTTGTGGGGTATGCAGACTTATGTCGACAAAAAACCAGTAAGTCCTGTAAATAAACTATTTAAATCGTACCAAAATTACGAAGATACAGCAATTTTAGTGCATTAGTTCCAAAAACGCGCCCGATTATGAAGTGAGTCGCTGTGACGTCATCTGTCCTTGTCACCTCCCCTCTAAAGTCTAAACACAACTAAAATATTTTACGTAAAAAAAATGCGAGGCACAAGTGTCAAGAATCGGATAATGAATACTTATGAAATACCTATGAAGTATGAGTACAATCAAGCCGTTGTCGCACGGATCGCGCTTCGCGACAGATGACGTCATCGTAACCAATTCACGCGTTTCAAAGTAGCCGTTCAGAAAAACTTTAATAAATCCACCATTTCTTGACGGGTTTTAATAATTTAAAAAATAGAATGCTCAGTAAGTTAACGATGTACTTAGTAAATATCAGATTTGCTACTAAGTGATTGATCCTCAATAAAAAGATTGTTAACTTACTTCTGATAGTTTTTACAAGAAAAATAAGAGGAGGTGAGAAAACCTGTTACCTGTATCGACCCTAAACGTAAGTATATGTCACTAGTTTTACGGTACTGTTCATGATACAGGATAGAAAATACCAGTCCAGAGCCTTATGGCTATTTATAGGAAACATAGTGGAGACTGGAGAGAAATAAAGTAAAAGGAAAATTCATTAAATTCGACGACCTCTGTGGCTCAGTGGTTGAGCGCGTTGGTGCTCAAGCCGGGGGTCGCGGGTTCGAATCCCGCCGAAGGAACAAAAAAGTTTTTCTGTGTTCCTGGGTCATGGATGTGTATTAAATATGTGTATAATATAATAATAAATCTTAAATATATGTATAGTATAAAAGTATTAAATATACTTCCCGTTTTCTGGTACCTGTAAGTCCTGTAACACAAGTTCTTCGGATACTTAGCACGGGGCCAGATTGACGTGGTGTGAAGCGTCCATAGATATTTATTATTTATTTATTTATTTATTACTCAACATTTACTATGAGGTGTTGCTTATGAACATAAAGTACAAACGACCAGACGACGAGGGCGACGAGATCTAAATATGTATCAGTAGGCCGCACTAAAGTATTTAACCGGCCGAGTGAGATCAGACTCGCACACGGAAGGTTCCGTATATAGTCCAGAGTTCTAATGTCAGTGCTCTGACTTTTCGCCGGTCATACAGATTTCGTGCAACATAGTCCCAGCCTAAGTAGCTATCACGGTTTATGAGATACAGCCTGGTGAATGGTGACAGACAGACAGCCGGACAGATGGACCGCGGAGTCTTAAATTACTAACTTAGATTACTAAATTAGTTACCCCCTTAGGCACCCTGTTACGGACATAGGAGCCTTAGTAATACCATGTAAAGCCTTAGTAAGGCTTATATGTCCCTTTTTTACCCATTGGGTACGGAACCCTAAAAATGTGCACAATATAACGATATAATTTTTTCAGTTCTTAAAAATTTATTTTCATTTTAAAATTATTATTCAATTTTTTGGTCGTGACCCGTGGCCGAATTTAGTCGAAAATTGTTGAATTAAAAAACAAAGTAATGTATGAAACGTCGCCTTTATTTCAAAATACCTATTCAACGATACGCCACACGATGGGTAGAATGAATTTTTTTTTTCATCCCCTTTCTTACTATGAATAGGGAGACACCCCTAAAATACAAGATTATAATTATTTATAATACTAAAAAAATGTGCTATGTGCAATATTATGTAATTGTACAAAATTGCATCTATTAATATTTATAACTAGCCTTTGCCCGCAGTTTCGCCCGCGTTCGCTTCTTGGCAAAAAACTTCTTGATCAAATATACCTACTGCATTATAGTAATAGTACAGAGTAAAAATATAGACATAATAAATTTTCAAACGTACTTTTTGATTTTAATATATTACCTAGTTATGGGTTAGGTAATATTGTATCCGTCTAAATAGCTTCTAAAAATACCACATTATTTGTGATCCTTTTTTTAAACTTAGAATAGGTATAGTAACCTATCCTTAAAGGAAATAGATATCTATGCCATCGGGAACTTTTTTGTAGAGACCATGGTTACCGGCTTCAAAAATATGAAGATTGAGTAGAGAAATAGTTAAAATTTTAGCCGAATTTAAAAGGTAATTATTTGTAAGATAAGTTTTAATTCATACTTTTTTGTGCATTTTTTCTTTGGAAGTCGGTTTTAATTTTTTGTTTAAAAATATTTTTTTATTTCCCCTTTTTAGTTATATTTATTATTATTAACACATTTTAAGAAAGTTATTAATACAAAAAGCCTCCGGTATTCTCACTCTCTCGCAAAAACAAACTCAAGCGATTTTATACCGGTTTTCTGAGAGGCCGTGGTATTTCCCCAAATAAGCATTACCGACCTGTAGACCAAATAAACAATCACGTGCTGATAATGATTAAACACTATATTATTAAATAATTATTATTATCTATTGTAGTAGGCGGCTGAAAAAATGTAGCATTCAGCATTAAATGTATTTAAATATAATATAATTTTGGCTATAGCAAAATTTCAAATACGTGGGCTGATTGATAAGTTTCCGAAACGACAAAGAAAAACTTCAAAAATCTATTTAAAATAAATTTATTTCTCAACGTAGTTTCCTTCTACCTCGATGCATTTAGTCCAGCGCTTCTCCAATGTCATTACACCAGTTTGATAAAATGTTTTCTCCAACCCCTCAAAATACTCGTCCACGGCAACAATGACTTCTTCATTTGATGAAAATCTCTGGCCACCTAACCATTTCTTCAGGTTTGGGAATAAGTGGAAGTCGCACGGGGCCAGATCCGGGGAATAGGGTGGATGCGGTAGCAATTCGAACCGCAATTCATGGAGTTTGGCGACTGCAACCATTGACGTATGTGCAGGTGCGTTGTCATGGTGGAACAAAATTTTTTTTCTTGGCCAAATGTGGTCGTTTCTTCTGGATTTCTTCACTTAATTTTTGCGGCAAGCTTGCGTAGTACTCTCCATTTATTGTTTTTCCTTTTTGCAGATAATCCACTAAAATAATCCCTCGAGCATGCAAAAAAACAGTCGCCATCACTTTGCCGGCCGACAAAACCGTTTTTGCTTTCTTCGGCGCAGGTTTTCCGCTCTCAGTCCACTGCTTAGATTGTTCTTTTGTCTCGGGAGTATAATGATGTATCCAGGTTTCATCGACTGTTACATAACGCCGCAAAAACTCATTAGGATCTCGGTTAAACAGCGCCAAACACTCCGATGAATCGTTCACTCGACGTTGCTTTTGGTCTACAGTGAGCAAAGGCGGCACCCATCGCGCGCAAAGCTTTTTCATTCCCAAATGTTGGTGCAAAATATTAAAAACGCGTTCAGATGAAATGCTCACCATCTCTGCTATCTCTCGCAACTTTAAGCGCCGATCATTCAATACAATTTTGTGAATTTTTTTGATCATGTCCGGATTCGTGACTTCATTTGGACGGCCAGACCTGTGGGCGTCTTCGCAGCTCTGTCTTCCACGCTTAAAATCAATTACCCAGGTGTGAATTGTACTCAATGCAGGAGCAGAATTACGTAAAACACTGTCTAGCTTGGTTTTAATCTGGGTTGCTGTTTTCTCTTTTAAAACGTAAAACTTCATCATAGCACGAATTTCGATTCTTTCCATTGTTAAGAAAATTTACGACAGAGAAAGTTCTACGTCCTCTCAAACAAATTCCATCAGTTCGATTAAATTCAAATTTGGTGTTCTATTTTCAAAAAGATGCCAGAATATAATGAAATATTCCTTTTTTGCGTATAATTTTTTTAAGTTCGTCGTTTCGGCCAGTTATCAATCAGCCCAGATATATTGATATCGGTGTACCAAACTATGAGGAGTACCTATCTCACCTTAATAGTATGTTGGTGTATCGTAAGAAGATGGTGGTGATGATGATAATGATGATGATGATGATTACTGTAAGTGGGATATGCTTGCAGTTCCATAAACAATGCCGAAGTTTCTAAACGTGTATCTTTAAAGACTGAGGAGTCTGTTCAGTGCTTTTGGATCTAGGGTATACCTTTCATTTGCCTGGACTACTTCAGAAACAATCAAAATCACTATATATGTCCATATAAATTTAGAGGAGTTCCCTCGATTCCTCATGGATCCCGTCATCAAGTCACAAAGAACAAAAAGACCAATTGGGGATGATATTCTTTACAGCAAAAAAAGATTTTTGAAAATAGATCCACAGGCGGCGTAGTAATCGTCGAACAAACAAAAAAATATATAAACAGCCGGATGTATAACCGCCTCCTTATTTGGAAGTCGATTAATAAAATTTTAAGTGGAAAGGAGTAAGCAAAACGTATTAGTGAAAACCGCATTCAAATCGGCTAAGCCGTTGACTTCGTACGCGCAAAAACGAATATCGCGGAAACCGTACATTTTTCCGCAATAAAAAGTAGCCTATGTGTTAATCCAGAGTCTAAACCACTACCATACCAAATTTCATCAAAATCCGTTCAGTGCATTCTGAGATTAGTGCGTACAAATGTACACGTAGACAAACAGATAAACAGACAAAAAATCAAAAAATCATTGTTTTGGGTTCCATGTCCTTCATAAAGTCATATGTACGTGTACATGTAATAGTTTTTCTTACATATCTTCCATGTACAGACAGCGACCAGTTACGATTTTATTTTATGTAAGTATAGATATAGATTACCGAAGTTAGCTAGGGAGGACGGATACGGACGGACAGACGTACAGACAGAGATAAACTATGAGGGTTAACGTAGTACTACGGAACCCTAAAATACGCTTTGCGTCTCGGTGTTAGCTTACCCTAAGGCCACGTTAGGAACCCTCAATGATTCACGCTTGTTACTTAAAAAACTTCCGTAACAAGTCATGAGAACATGGAGCACGTAAGACGTGAGCAATAAAGCGAATTAGCAATTTTGTCCGTGAAATTTTATAATTGTGTTTATTTACCTAGTGTTACCAACCTTCAATTTTAATGTAGACTATGCAGATTTTGATGATTTATAATATTTACCTGAAAAAAGGATTATTTTTATGTTGAAAAAAAAAAACTAAAATTCCCCTATTATATTTCTCATTATGTAGAGTCTATCGTCTTAAGAATTAGTTAACACTTAAAGAAGTTTCACAATTCTAAATTTAACTATCGGTGTAAAGTAACGAAAAAAAGCGTACCCGTATGTATTCGTCACTATAAAAATTAGTACTCGTTACTATAGTATCGTTACGTTACTCGTTAGTTATGATACCTCATGACATGCTATGTTATGTTAGAGCTACGAATCAAGTTGTATTGCGCAGGTGCGCGTATAGAATGATGTCGCGGACCGCGGTGTCGCATATTCGTAATTTGTAGAAAACATACAAGACTTATATATTACATACCAAGCGGCGTAAGGTGCTTTTTTTTACTTTTCCGTTTTCTACCCATACTACTAAAAATGCGAGTGACGAAATGTGTTCGTGTATAACGTTTCGTTACTCGGTACTAGATGGCGCACCCGTTACTCAGTACCGAATACATCCGGTTTGCTACAGCTCTAAAATTAACGAATGGACATGCCCTGAAATACAGCTGTACTATGCTACAATGGTCACCCTATTCAGTTGTTATGTACTTGAATTAGGTATGAAAAGAATCGACCAGTAAAATGGTTTAGAAACTGAAATCGTCGCAATTTCGTCAATGAATGCATCGCGTGCGCAAAAAATGATCAGTGAAAGTTTGCTAATTTTATACACTTACTAACAAAAATATTTACACCAAAGGATTAGATTCTCATATCAATGTTGTCTGAATTTCGATACGTTGATAATTTTATTAGTCGGGGTGTTGGTTCTACAATGTGAAGTAAACATGAAGTAAATGACAGTCAGTCTATATTATTTAGATTAATATTTCACTGGCGACCTGCGATTTGCAAAGTATGTCTCTTGTAATACATATTAAGTATGTAATACATCTTGTAATACATAATGCATAATACATACCCCGCACACGTCAAGCAGCTTAGCAAACGCGCAAATTATTTTGTCCTCCAGTGAAAGTCAGCCCAACCCGTGGATCCCCGCTTACTAAGCGACTTGCCAAGCGTGTGCCGGGGCAATATCATACGGTTTTCGAACCTGCGACCACGTACAAAGTGAACAAGCGTTCCAATCTGTTGAATCTAAAACAGGTGGCAAAACTCACAAAATATCGGGTTTCTCGCACTGATGGCTTATTGGAACACAATAAACAAGTAAGTATTAGCGAAATACTTGACTGGAAACATGAAAACTCGTATTTTTTTTTTAATTTTCCATTGTTGAACACTAATAATTTTGGTCTAGTTCCTGTATGAATTAGACCGTCATGCTATTTGGAGGATTAGATTTCGTCAAGCCTTGACCTAAATTGGCCATCATCATCATCATCATCATCAACGCAAAGCTTTAAAGCACTGTTGCATCTATCTTATCTGTCCCGATTTCCATTAAATTTAGTATCCGAGGAAATAAATAGATAAGTATCATTGAGTAAATAATTTATAGTTATTTTTAAATTCATACCCAAAAGGGGTGAAATGGGGGTCCAATGATTGTAGAGTGAAATATCAACAGCTGGTCGGATTACCTTGAATCTTGTCACTCAGCGCTGTTATTATGAGTTAAGACGCAGAAATCTGTCAAGTGGTTTCTGGAAATACATACGACATGGGAGCGCAATCGGGATCCACGCGGACGAAGTCCCGCGAAAAAGCTAGTTAACTAAAATCCGTTACAATTCAATGTAATCTAACCCCCTTGACCATTAATAATAAAAATATTTACCCCACGGATACGCGAATCCATGTTGCTGTCTTTGTCTGATACGTTGTCACTTGTCAGACAAAGACAGCACCATGGATAGCATATCTGTGATGTAAATATTTTTATTAATAAGGCATGGACTATATGATCCGGAATCCGGCGGACCCGGGAAAATTGAGAGCATTGAAAATATAACTCTCAACGTCTCAACTAATACAACAGAGTTGAAAATCGAAAACACGAGTGTCAAGTTGTCAAATTTGACATTGACAATTAACTTGACACTTGTGTGTTCGATTTTCAGCTCTATTGTATTAGCACAGAGTTCTGTTTCTAGTGCTCTGAGTTTTCCCCGGCCATCTTGGTTTTCACCATACTTCAGATGTCAGGCATCGTGTTTTCACCAGACTTAAAATGTCAAAATGGCACCAAAAATCTCAGAAGTTGGGCCATTTAACTGGATACACTTTTTGCCTCAACATGTCTCACCTATAATAATATATAAGTCTATGACTACAGCGCATTTAAAGAAATACAATGACACATTAATTTCGTCGATTTTTTTTATTTGCATTTAGATTAAATTGAATCGGAAGACGGAACTGAGTATTCATATTATGTCATAAAAAATGTGATATTATGGGTTACATTTGGTCCTGTCAAAATTAATACCATGATTAAAATACCACAGAATACTGAGAAGTGTGTAGCTGTAGGTAATAGGCGATTAAATATTTACACAATCGGGCAGTGGAGTAGGAAAACACCCACGACGCGTCATCCGTGGTCAACGACCTTTGTCCACAGACCATAACTCACACGGATTTCTGCATCATTGCATTCGCCTAGCTTCAAGACATGTGGAAAAAAAAACTTATTTTGAAATAGGAATTAGAAATTTTAATACTTATGTCAAGTTAAGCGCCGTACTCACGGCTCACCAGCAAATCCAGCACCGGTACTATAATAATTACCATAGCCGTCATTAGTGTCAATAGCGTCAATCATTTATGCCTACAAGTCCGCGGCCTTGGGCTTGCAGGCTGGATGGTCAGTACAACAACAGTCAGAAGAAAACTCAATCATGTCAGCTTTCAAACAAAAAAATATATTTTAAAATCGGTTCATCCGTTTGGGAGCTACGATGCCACGGACAGACACACAGACAGACAGACAGGCACGTCAAACTTATAACACCCCTCTTGTGACGCGTGTCGTGACGTGACGCTAAATCAAAATTTCACTCTCAACGCTGCTAAAGTAGTTTCACTTCAAAAAATATCCAATTAAAAGTGCGAAGTGTCCAGAGTTTTGGGAAAGTGTTTTTTTTTGTTTCCTCAGACGATCTTCATGGGCAGTTAATATACTGTACGTATCTAAGCTGTCTTTCATAATATGATTTATCATCAACTTTAATAAATATAATTTATTAAAATAGTAATTCAACAAACATATTAATTTTATATACTTTAATAAATATAATTTATTAAAGTATATTGTACTCAGTAGGCACATACTATAGCTACTAGGTTCTGCTAATGAACTCCACAAAAGGGCATATTTTTTCGCGCGCCCAGTTCCCATTCACAACACGTTGTCATGGCGAACGAATGCTTTCTCAGAACGTTCAAGAATTTTCTTAACAGTCAACGTTTGAATTAGGAACTCAATGTTTTGACTGTGAGTCTGTGACCAGTTTTATTTTTTGATAACTTTGGCTATCGCACAGGATTAAAATCTTTACTGCCATGGGATAGGGGACTGTTTACGGGGTAAAAACCAGTCATTCATAAGCAATTATAAAATTAGGTACATGGTACGAGTATGTCTCTCAAGCGTTTCTTTTTCGTTTCACGGCCACATTTCTCAAGCGGGGGGTCGTTCGAGTTTGTTTTTAAAGGAGGTCGCAGTCTGTTGAAAAATAATAAACACAAACTACATAATATAGGTATAAAAGATTCGTTTTTCGAACGAATCTTTTGTATCGAACGTCGAAAAAATCGTTCGTCGTTCGATATTTCGAACCGGTGAAAGCTAATATAACGTGTAGCTGATAAAAATAGCTCGCTATATACATATTATCATTATAATTTTATATTGACGGGGTCGCAAGACTTTTTACTGTTTGGCTGTTTCGTGGGTTGCGACATAAAAATGGTTGAGAAACGATGTTAAAGAATATAGTCTATAGCAAGATAATAATATTAATAATATCAATTCAATAAGATGATATTAAGAGACTGTGAGTTATTTTTTTTAATAATGCTTAGAAAATAGAAACACATAAAATGAATAACTATAACATACACTACTTCATATTATTAACACACACTAACTATCGTGCGTTTGATATTTCAAGATATGATATACTTGAATACAATTTGTTTACGTTTGTAAATCTGTCATAACATTTCATTATTTTATTAAGTATTTCTATCTGAGAGTGAAAAAAACTTCGACTTACTTTAGAATTTCGACCACAGAGCGACATCTAGTTTCAATAATTGATAACTTTACGCAAAATTACGCATTTTTACCCGACTACGGCGAAGCCAAAAGGAAGGGTGATGATTTTGGTTTGAAACATGATCGTCTCTGGCAAGAAACATTAATCAAGTATAAGAACATTAGCTTATGACCTACATATCAAAACGTGTTCCGTGCTCAATATTTGACACACACATTAATTATTCAATCTTTTTTAACTCATTTCAAGTTTGAATTTATTTACAAAATACGGCAATAGAGCAGACGGATCGCCTGATGGTAAGGACGGGTGAGCTTTGTTGTTGTTGCGCATGATTTTTTTTTATAGGGGTGATGATACTGAATTTTACAACGCTAGCCTAATACGAGTTGGTCTCATTTTGACCACATTTGAATGATAAAACTTCACAAGAGGGGTCAACACTCACCATGACTCATATGAGTAAAGGGTTTTTACTTCTTACTTTCCAATAGCGGTTGAGTCATACTTCATAGTAGTGTTTATTGAATATTAGTCAAGAAAGTATTTACGACTCAGGGTCTAGGTATTCACATTTCTCATCGAAAATAAACATAACGCGACACGGCACTGCGGCGCTTAAAAAGTAAGATAGCTATTCACAATTGAACTTTATTCAATACACAAGAAGATATACATTTCATTGTAAGAGTTCGAATGCCATGTTCCACCGCGCTGCACAGCGCATGTGCATTGTATGACAGACGTCATATGAAACGTGTATCGTTTGTGTAGTGAAGGAAGTTCAATTTTTATAAAGCTATATTAACATGCAGCGCCGCGTCGTGTCGCGTATCGTCGGGGCGTCGCGGAACTGACCCTTAGAGCTAGTATACTTTGAGCAAAGAATATACAGGTGTCCCATAGAGTAGTGTTAATCCCGATTTCGGAGTACAGAAAATATAGAACTTCCTTTGTGACAATCGTAGATACACTTTAGTAGGTAGACATTATGTTAATAAAAATATAAATCCATTGGAGTGATTTGGATAACCCAATGAACGACACTGCTTTCTGGAAAACTCTGTATATTAGATACTATTTCACTTTGATAAAGATGAAACACGCTTTTGAGATTTGAAAAATTGCAAATTCGAAGCTCAATATTCTTTTAAACAAGCAACATTTTTATAGCGAGTATACGTCCATTTCAATCGTGTTTCTTCGCTTAGTTCAGAACTGCATTTAAAAGTTTGTAATAGAGTTTTAACAACCTCACAGTTTTATAAGTGTTCAACAAAAGTTTAAACTTTTATAGTTGCCTTCAATGCTCTTGTTTACGATAAACAATTGATTATCGTCCTACGTCATGATGAGAAGTAGCAAACAAGCAAAAAACTCGCCTAATAGTAACCCCAATTCTCGTAATTTACTTACAACTTTCATTAAATAAAAAATGATTCGACTTGATAACATAAACAGATTTTTGGGTTTGGACTTTGGATCAATAAAAACGGATATGACGTATGAGACTTTACTAACCATTTTGCAGTTTTAACATGTCGGGGCTGGATTGTCTGTATGTGTTGTGTGGATGTATTAAGTATCCATTGCTACCAACTCCAAATCTAGCTTGTGCGTATATACCTTAAAAACCTCTATAAGTAAAAACTTACCTTATGCACCTGAAAATAAAAACCTGATATCAGATATCACACGGCGTATTTTAAACGCGCAGAGTACGCGCGAATAACGCGATAGGGACGAGCGCTCACGACGCCGTAGATTCTGATTGTTGTTTATAGATATTCATTCGAATCTCCATAAAAGTCCGTAGTACCAACACGCAGTACGCGAATACGCCGCGTGCTATCGCGCGTAGTATTAGCCCAGGGCCCCCTAAACTTACGATCCGGCCATGGCTCTAAAGTTATTTTTGTCGATAAAGGCCTTATAATCGAACGCTGTACATTTATTTACTCACATCTTCAAATTTAAAATCCTAAAGTATTTTACTTAGTCGAAGCCCTCTCTCATAATAGAATCCTGTACATCATCAATACTAATCTCAGTGAGACAATCAACTAACACATAGACAAGCCTTCAATTACATGGTCTACCTAGGTCCGAACCGGTCTAGCGTCCTTCAGCCCAGGTGGAAATAGACTGGTCCTGAGTCCTGCCTCCTGCCTGCTCCTGGCAACGTCGCGATATTACCTACGTAGCTACATATATGTACATAGTACATAGCAACAGCATTCAATGGAATTGGATTTCTTTTCAAAGAAATGTCGCCAGGCTACCAACTACGTGTAGGTAGGACGTTTGCTCTTTGATTCAAAAGTGCATGAAAGCGTATAAAAAACAACACACAACTGGTATATCCGAAAAAGTGGTAGAAACATAATGTTTAGACATACACGTATCCCGTACGTATGTCTAAACGTTATGTTTAAGTAGGTACTTTACCTACTTAAAATCGTGTGACATAAAAGTTCACACGTAACACTTTATTCAAATCGGAAGTACGAGTATTTTTAATTACTAGATGTTGATGCCCGCGGCTTCGTGGGTGCAAAAGTTAATCGTACGCGAAAACCGTACATTTTTCCTCGATTAAAAGTAGTATAGTTTTGGAGCCCATTCAATGCAAACAAACAAACAATATTTCCTCTTTATAATAATAGTATAGACTAGCTTTTGCCCACGGCTCCGCTCGCGTAAATTTAGTATACCACGGAAAGTCGGAAACACTGTAGTTTGTTCGTAGCCTAAACTACTACCATAGAAAATTTAATTAAAATACGCTCAGTAGTTTTTACGTGAACGAGTCGCAAACATCCATCCATCCTCACAAACTTTCACATTTATAATAGTAGTAGGATTTTTTGTTGTTCCAAACCAAACTGTAAAATGCTGGGCCACGGAGGCACAATACAAAACACGTATGTTAACGCCGCCGCTGTTTCTAATGGGCGAATAGAACATAGCTGGTAGAGACAACAGACGTGAGACATCCATTTAATGCGATCCTGTCAGATTTTGTTCGCTTTGTCCAGTGTCCACGTTAAAAAATAATTCTATTAATTTACGATTACAAGTCTTAAAGTGTTTAGCATGTCTACAATTTTCATAAGTATAGGTATTAAGTCATATTAAAGTTAGTCCAAGGGCCCGCGTCCGCCTAATTACACTGTCACGAAGAGCGCTTAAGCGGACAGTCACACGTCTATGAATAGTCATTCTGTACTAGGAAAATCTTTTGCCTTTTTCCATAGATGTTTGTCTTATTTCTAGGACAGACTAACAAAGTAATGAGTATATAGTCAAAAAGTTTCCAAAACATTTGCATGCCTTTTCTGAATAAAGAAAATTGATTTATAAAATAGTGTTAAACGAATATCTTTGTAGAAGCGCAATTGTTGCTAAGTTACATAAGTGAAGAAAAAAGTTTCCCAAAAAAATATTCTTAGTATTATCATGAGCTTATGTAAGTGCTACAATATATGTTGTAAAATGTATAAATTCAAAACCAATTTGATCCAAAACAAATTTGAAATTATTTTTTTAATGATTCAAGAGCATTATGTATATAAAAATTAAATTTACTAAAATTTAATTAACTAAAATATTAATTTTTAATTTAACCTTGGGTTATTCGAAAAATACCGTTATAATATTCTTCTTGAATCTCGATGCCGCCAGCCGCACGGAGACGCCGATAAATGTTGTTTAATTAAAATATTTTATTGCAATAATAAACTACCAATTAAAGTTTATAGACAGCAAAATGGAGACCACGTTAACCTTCACCATTGGTATACTCGTACCAGATAACGGAAAACAAATAAATTAATAACATTGATTAAATAAATCTAAAATTTAATACACTCTTTATTCTTTCACTCTATAGGAATTGAGTAACTAAAACCGACTTAAAATATATTATCCTAATACTATTATAAATGTGAAAGTTTGTGAGGATGGATGTATGGAAGGATGTATAGATAGATTTTGAGGATGTTTGTTACTATTTCACGCAAAAACTACAGGACGGATTTTGATGAAATTTGGTATGGTAGTAGTTTAGGCTCTTGATTAAAACATATATTACTTTTTATCCCCAAAAAGTACAGTGTTCCCGTGGGATAATATTTGCACGAGGACGGGGCCGCGGGAGAGAGCTAGTTTAGTAATAAATAGCTTTTTGAGATATAATTAGATAATGTCATAATTTTAACAAATAAAATTATGTGGGGGCGTTCTCCTGACATATTATATGGAGCGTGGTAGGCAAAATCAGAACTGTAAATAATAGCGAAAATCGCTGAAAGGAGTTGCGAGCCCGATTTTGATAAAAACTCAAAAAGCATCACTAGATTTTTGATAAATCAATTTCCCACGCCAGTAATCGAACTGACTGATTTTGGACAAAAAAATACACACCTGTATTAATACATCATTTGATAGTGTTTGTAATATGAAACGAATATTGGAAAGCACTATAAGTGCCAAACGGAATAACGCATTGTATGCCATACCAAACTATTTAGTAATCTGAGGCCATACCTGCGTTACGTCGACGCCTATAGCTAATCGCAATAAAAGGGGGTAATAGCGCAGTGCATCATGCTCTTCATCTCCTGTCCGTCGTTCCGTTAAAACGTCGCGTTCGACCGACGCAACGCATTAATGGGGCATATCATAAAAAATCTATGAAAAACGACGCAGTTTATGGACTAATGGAGACTTGCTCTAAAATGGTTGTGCGTTACATCTCAACATCAAACTAGCTGATCCTTAAAACTTAGAAGTTTCAATCATAATACTATAACTCAAAGAATATGAGGGTAGTAAAAACACATGGCGGACGGATGTGCATAAAGAAGAAAAAATATGCCGATAAGACCTGGAGGTTCTGCTTCAATTAGCATTCCTGGACTATCCGGTTTGATGCATAGGAAATGTAGGCTTTATAAACCTGAGGCGGGATAAGATTAGAGGTAATTATAAAATCGCATACATGAAATAGAAAAGTTATTTGACAAGTGATTACTGCGTTCTAATTTGAAACAGGATTGGTCAAATCTAGCCTACTGTAAGTTGTGGCTTATAAAATCCTGCTATTTTTGCATTTTGATGAATTAATATAGGAAATAGAAATGTAACAAACATGTATAATATCAATTCGCTAAATATTTCACATAACTTACTCGTATATTGTGTTGATAATAATGAAACATCTTATGTGCAGCAAAAAGCTGCATTTAAAGCCAATGAGTAATATAATATTGATAAAAAAATCGATTATTCATTCGTGCCAGACATGATGCGAGTGCCCATTAGTGAGAGGCCATACTGTCCAGCCTGCAAATCCAGCACTGGCACTTATGGACGGCATAACAGTCAATCGTGACAATAATTTTTATTTTTGGCTACTAGTCTAGTCTAGTAAGCTTTAATTTGACACTGTTGACAAGCTGCTTGATTTGCAGGCTGGACTGTGCGGGTGGGCCCCTCTTAAGATAGAAGTGCAAGTTTTTTTAAAGAAAACAAGGATTGCTACAGCCTAAAGCCATAATGTTTTAATCAAAATTTAATCAAACTTGCGAGAACTAACTACGCGTGTGCTAGCCGTAACTGTATCTAAATTTTCAATCAGTCATGGAATCTCAATTAATTATTTATTGCGGCCTTTAAATTGTTCCTGGGAGCCTAATTGGTCATCTCGGAGCCTATAAGTAGGACTATCTATACATCTTATCTGAGAATCGACGTATAAATCCTGGCCGACAGGCAGGATTGCGTGTTGCCCTTTAAAGGAATATTTTGATAATAGATGACTGATCAATTATATCTAAAGAATTAGTTTTACGTAAAAGGAAACATGTATGAAGACATTCGATCAACAATCTTCTATAAAGGCAAACATTTTTGACAGATTTATTAACATACAGTAAACGGATCGCGTATGCATCGGGCGCTAAAAACACCTTATAAGGCGTAAAGTTTCCTTTTTGATATAGAATCAGCATTTATGAAATATGGATTTTTCGCAACATACCGTCATGATGATGAAGATTCATGATTCATACTCATTTTTGTCGTATCATAATCAAATGCCTGAGTTTTACCATTATAATATCATATTTTATGCTACATAGTACATTTTAACCAACATAAGACTTAGGCCCATCAAACATAGACGTATATATATATTATTATAGACGAAGCATGTCGAGGCAAAAAGTGTCTACACCTAAATGACCATAAAACTTGGAGTTGTTTGGGGCCATTCAGGTTTGACATTTATCATCTTAACATTTTGACATTTGCTTTCCGCAGTTTATTTAGTCTTCTGAAATCAAAATGGCATAACTTTTTAACATAGCCCATCCTTAGTTTTGAAATATTTGCCATCAAAACTAAATGGTTACCGCAATGTTAAAATAGTTGTGGTTTCACGGCCAATTGCCATAACCTACAAAGAAGTAAACATTGTTAAAACAAAAAAAAAACTCCAGATGTAGCACAACTCGAAAATTATTTAATATATAAGTAGACAATTTTGACGTTCAAATAATTGGCATTGCAATTCAGCCAGCAAATAAGCCTCTAGTGTTGCAGTGTCCATGGCTGGCGATATTCTTTTTACCATCGTTGTCGCAATGCTCGTTGGCCTTTCATACTATAAAATAATATCCTGAGTTCGCATGTGACAAACATTTATTTGCACAGATGTGGCGCATCCGACACGCGAGTTCCCGGTACAGACCACACGCGAAAATAATTAATCAAAAGTCCCAGATAATTATGACTCGTTCAGGCCACTGCACTGCCACACCATGAGTGGTTTGCTGTCTGCAGTTTAGTTGACATGCGATGATTTTGCGCATTAATAACATTAAATCCTACTACTATCCCACTACTATTATAAATATTAAGGTTTGTGAGGATTAATGGGCGGATAGATGGATGGATGGCTATTTGTAACTCTTTCAGGTAAAAATTACTTACCAGATTTAGAAGATACTTTACAGTAAAATAGCTTATACAACTGAATAACAAATAGGCTAAAAATATTTTTTTGCAATGAATACGTTTCCACGCGGGATCATGAAATTCACGAGTAATGATTATTATAAAAAAGGTAAAAAAATTAAACTGTTTTTTAAAATATAATATTAAGTACGGTCGCTATTTGTTTTTCTTTGACCCTGGTATGCACTGAAACTGTATGATATTATCTCTGTAAATAATAAAACATTTCACACTAAACTAAACAACAAAAAAAAACAATAATCTGTGAAAAAAAATCTGTGAAAAACCTAAATATTATCTAATATTTCGAGAAAATACAATACAAACTTCACTTCACAAATTTATTTTCCCAAGTTCATTTTTCCGCGCTACGCGCAATGATCAGAAAGTTGTAGCCAAAAGGAAGAATCATCTTTTATTCAGCACATTAGCGTCTGGCGGACTTTGGCTTTTTGCCAGCTTCATAAAATATTAGTACAGATCGCGTGCCGGCTCCTAGACTGTGATTAAGGTGCGAAAATTACAGAAATAGTTATCAAAACTTTGTGTACCTATATAGAAAATAATATCTTATCATGGTCACCCATGATAAGATATTATATTCTACGACTAAATATAAACTAAAAATATTTGTCCTGCTGTTGCTGTATATTTACTAATGATTTGTTAAGCTATATTTTTATTTGTTTATATAAAATTGTTATTTCGCTGCTAATAGCAATTTTATGTAAATAAATTAAAATATTGCGGACTTTAAAGATATATATCTAATAGGCGAAACTGAAATGATTATACGTATAATATATATTTGTGTATTCACAATTTATATTTTTTGTAAAATTAATATACTTAGCATCAAATTTTTATTGGTTGTAAATATGGCGCCACTCACAGGAATTTGTAAATACTCTAAAATCTAAAAGAATAAAACCTATCTGAAGTGTATGAACCCTGTGACTAACAATACACTATTACGAGTCTAGGAGGCTTTGTCTATGTTTTCCGCCATAAGCTCGCAATGCTTACTGGTTATTTACTATTGTGTTGCTGCAACGACGCAGACAAGACATAAAGACTACAATATACTGACGGCCTCATACTCAAAGGTCACTTACATTTTAAATGATATATTTTGAGTAGGTAACTAAACAAAAAAATAATAAAAGCCGGCCAAGTGCGTGTCAGGACACGCATGAGAATTGGGTTCCGTAATCAACGTTTTGTAATTGTAACTATATAAACATATAACTACAATTAATATTAATACAATTAACAAGTTAGGCCTCTATAACTCCCGAACTAATAAAGTTATCTAAGCCGTTCTAGTTTTTCTTCAAACTATTGCATGGATTACCACCACGATTTTTAGTCAGATTTTTTGGAGCCAAAAAAAGCGCTATAAAGTTGAATATATCTCGCAAACAGATGCCTAAAAAAATCGGATTTACAACCTCGGTTTTTTTAAAACACCTATCTAATGATACCCTACACCAGTGATGGCGAACCTATGGCACGCGTGCATCAATGGCACGTGTCACAATATTTTGGGCACGTCACTGATCACAAAATTTTATAATTATGTTCTATGTATGTATTTATTTTTTTGTAAATAAAAAGTTTTGAGTAAATAGTATTTATTAATATTATATATAACTAATAATCACAACAGTGGCGTATTTACCCCAGGGCCACCCCTCGTGGATTATTTGGGCGCTAGTTATAATATTGTAAAATAAACAAAAAAACAATATTTTAAATGAAAAACAAAAAATAAACGAAAACTTCGAACTCTAATGGGTACCTATAGTTTTACAGTTTTTTTAAGTGCACAGACAGGACTTCCTCAATTTTACATTGCATATGATAAGCTAAAGTTTTCTTGCTTGCTGCGATCCCCTATTTATTCCCCTATTTAGTAATGTGCACTTTGCACATGTCTTTTTGTGGTTTAAAGTTTGAACTTATTTAACCTGTAAAATAGGAAAATACTTACTAAAATACTCATTCGCTTGCGATTAACATATCATATAAAAATACAATAAAATGAACCGGCTAAAACAGAACATATTTTGTACGTTATATTATATGTATTATAGTTTGTAGTTCAAAATATATTGTTCTGTTTTAGCCGGTTCATTTTATTGTATTTTTCCAAAGTTCACCGGCCCTCAGGATTTAATGTTTGAACAGATTTTAAACGTACGTAAAACAGACGTAAAGTTCAGTTTTAGGCTATTTTGTTTATTGTATTTTTTCGAAGAACACAGTTTTTTTTTGTAAATGGCATGTTGATACGTAAAGGTTCGTCATACCTGCCCTACGCTTGAGGTAGACGCGAGAAAAAATCATCCCCACTTTACATGTAGGGGAGGTACCCGAACAAAAAAATCGTAATTTTATTTTAGCAATTTGTCGACGTGGGTGGTAAATACACATGTCCATGCAAATTCGAACCCTAAAAATTGTATTAGTGTAGAGTTCTATTTTCAGTGCTCTGAATTTTCTCGGACCCGCCGGATTCCGGATCATGTAATGTTACATGTTAACTTGTATGCTTATTTACTAAAAGTAATAAAATATAGCAAATATATTTTCTTTTTTTAACTGAGAGGCACATTTATCGAGCGTACCTACTAGCTTCACGAAACTATTCGTAATAGCTATTTATATTTACTATTATGAGAATTGAGAACTGTATACTTTTCCGGGATCAAAGGTAGCCAACCGTCAAGCTATAAACCAGCTATTTGTGTTATACATTTCACAAGCAATATTAATAAAACCGAGCAAATAACTTACTAGAGTATTAAATAATCTTTCGACAGTAAATAATAAAAAGTATTGTCCTTATCCAATCAAAATCTTTGACACCCCAATCATAACACTTTCAATACAAACTTATTAGATTACCATCCAATTCTGAAAACTGCTAATATCACTTCAATATGAAATCTAATACCCTAAAAGGGTTGATAGACTTGATACCATCAAACCCTTGGATAATTTAATATAAATGGGTACAATTAAAATGCTACCCTATTACAAAGGGTAATGGTTTAAAATGAAATGTATTGTGTTTAATAGTTAGACATCTAATAGACATTAGATTGTCTGATGTCTACTTTATACAAAGCATTTATCGCAACTTTTGTCTATTATATACATTAACTTATGTTAGGGTTGTCGCTCAGATCTGATATTATATTATGTATACTCTGTTTAGGGTCACGATTCTTAGGCAATAGAGAAAAGTTCACTCTCGAAAAAGAAATCAAAGTTCTAATGAGGGTTTTTAAATTCGTGACACCTGACAGCTTTTTGACACGACAAGGACCGTCGGGCTACCAAGCGCCACCTGGTGACAGAAAAAGAATCGAAAATTCTTATTGACCGTTTTTGATACCACTTACGCCACCACATGACGCTTTGTGTGCATTGGGTCTGCCCCCTAACGGCAGACAAAATACTGTTTTATAACGTAATTTTGTGAATTCTGAGAACTATATACGAAGTCGAGTGACGTTTGCTCGAACGATTAATATAATCGTTTTTGTAAAATAAAATTATGTTTTTATTTTATTTCTTCATTACATTTTATTTCGTTATATTGAAATAAATTATTAGCATTTTTATTACTTATTCGTTTGATAGATGTCACTATACGGGTCTTACATATTTCTGAATCGCAGTATCCTGTATCGACTATATAATATATTCGATTAGGAAACGGAAAAATACGAAATAAAAAACAATTGTTAAAAAAACTATAACTCGACTACGTGAAAAAGGGGCCTAAAAACAAGAAAATAATTCAGATAGAAATTCAGAAATGCATAGGTTAAGAACTGGTCAAGGTAGAACCGTAGTCGCACCTACTTTATAGGGTTCGGAACAGTCGATGTCAAATCGCAGCCGTCTGTATATATTTTGGGTATTCTTGGATATATAATTTAAGAAACTTCTCTTTCATAATTCAGCTGCATGCCTAGTATGCATCTCGGTGTGAACTAACGCTTAGATGCCAATAGTGGGTTTAAGTTGACCATTTTTTTACCTATGCATTTCTATCTGAATTATTTTCTTGTTTCGGCCTTTTTAGACCCCTTTTTTACGTAGTCGGGTTACAGTTTTTTTTTTAACTTATTTCTCAATAGGGCTGTTGCCTAGTGTCGATTATCACATTTTTACAGTTGGCAGTTGTTGTCTCTTCATTCGTAGGGTTTAATGACCAATTAAAGCGCCGAATTATAAGTTTTGATACTATTATAGACGTCAATAGTATCAATCATTCTCAATTTTTGCCTTCTACTCCGCTTCAAAGCCTCGGCACTTGATTGCTCATGGAGAAAATATAGATATTTGTTCCATGCTGCACATGGAGCAAATATCTATATTTTCTCCATTATTTGCAGGCTTGACCGGCAGTATGGCCCTTAAGAAACGCTTATATAATATTTTCTTAACGGACTGTGACCATAGACAAGAGGTCAATACCTCATCACAGCTCAGTGGAGTTTTTACGTAATGCATATCGCGTGACCTCTACCGTGAGAATTGTCTATGCGTCTGTAATTACATAGGGCTGATTCCGTATATTACTTATTATAATAATAAAAAACATCATAATACGTTTGAGTAGGGCAAACACGCGCACTGATATTTCAGTGAAAAAGAATAAAAGAATATTAAAAAAAGATAAAAAAACTAGTCTCGTCGCGTGACGATCTACGCGTGTAGGATTCCGTATTCTAAAGGACCAACCTCACGGTCCAGCCTCCAAATGCGGAGTAGTAGGCAAAAATAATTATTTTTAAACAAAAAATTAAAACTGACTTTCAAAGAAAAAAGGCACAAAAAAGTATGAAATAAAACTTATTTTCTTAATAATTCCCCTTCTCTATTCGGCCAAAATTTTAACTATTTCTCTGCTCAATCTTTCTAATTTTGAAGTCGGTATCAGCCCAAACAATATCCTATAATATTTTATAGAACTCACGTTAAAATTTGCTGGTACCGACTTTAAAATTAGGAAGATTGAGTAGAGAAATATTTAAAATTGTAGAAGAATTCAGAAGGGGAATTATTTAGATAATAAGTTTTATTTCATTCTTCTATGTGCATTTTTACTTTGGAAGTCTATTTTTTTGATTAAAATTATATTTTTTCTCTTTTTAGTTAAGTTTATTATCTATATTATTATGAACACATTGATTTGGGTGTTTTTTGAGAAAATGGTGGTGATGATGATGATTATTACTGTAAGTGGTATGATGGCAAATGCTTGCAGTTCTTTAAACAACGCCGGAATCCCCAAACATCTATCTATATGTATAATATAAGTACTCAGGAGTTCTGTTCAGTACTTTTGGATCCAGGGTATACCTTGGTACAAAAGCTTACTTTTTGGTAGCATATGCTTGGAATACTTCAGAAAAGTCGACATCAGTATATGTGTACATATAAATTTCGAAGAGTTCCCTAGATTTATCATGGATATCATCAGGTCTCCACTTTCGTAACTAAGGGGCAAATTTCGAATTATAACTTTTACAACAAAACATTTTTGCAAATAGGTTCACATACGGCAAAGTAATGACAAATGTTCAAAGATATCCGTGTCGATGTAAATACTATGAGAAGCCTTATATATTACATATATAATACCTTTTATACCATCATATTGTGATGATGTATGGTGTGACGATGGTATTGATGATGATGATGTACCGTAATTGACATAGTGACATATGCTTGCAGTTCTTTAAACAACGCCGGAATCCCCAAACATGTATCTATAAGGACTTAGGAGTTATGTTCAGTACTTTTGGATCCAGGGTATACCTTGGTGCAAAATCAGGTAGCATATGCTTGGACTACTTCAGAAAAAGTCGAAATCACCATTGGTCTCCATATAAGTTTCGAGGAGTTCCCTCGATTCCTCATGGATCCCATCATTAGGTCACCACTTTGGTGAAAATGGGAACAACCTGGGATTATAAACTTTACATCGAAAAAATAATTTTGAAAATCGGTCCACAGGCGGCGGAATCATCGTTGATCATACAAAATATATTATATATACAGCCGAATGCATAACCGCCTCCTTTTTTTGGAAGTCGGTTAAATATTATTTACACTATTGCTGGCTGCTGGATTTGCAGGCGGGGCTGGATCTTGTGGATTTATGTAAAAATATATTTCGTCTGCAGATGTGATGGTACAGACACAATATATTATAATAAACAACTACATAATATGCAAAGATGACACACTCCTTAATTTTGTGTCCCAAAATGTTGTTCCATGAAAACTAAAAATGTAAAAATAGTTCACAAGCTTTTATGGTTTCCTACTTGAGTATTAATTCTAGTAATAAACAGATATAAAAAATGGTAAGCAACCCCCGAAAGCTTTCAAATAAAAAAATCGCATGCTAATCGGACCTTTCGTTTCGGAGCTACTATGCTATGGACATACAAACAGGCAGACAGACAGACAAGTCAAACTTGTAACACCCCTCTTTTTACGTTGGGGTCAAAGACACGATCCAATGTACACATTTTACTTTCTCAAGCAAAACTCCACCAAACACTATATCTTAATAAAATATGATAATAATAATTAATCTACATTTAAATAAAATATGATTATAATAATAAATCTACATTTACTGTTCATCTCTAATAAATACACGCGTTTTGACTTTGAAGGCAAAACTCTACTAAAACTTTAAAAACCAATTTTCCCACAAACGTTATTCTCAAAGCTGGCCTGCTTAGTAATAGGTAATTTATATCTAAAAATCTAGGTCAATTACCTAACTGCTTAAGTTGTTTGCAGAAGAACTCCACATGTTTTAGTAGTCTTCATATTTTATTTACGTTTATATACATATTTTTGTATATACTTAACTTTAAAAAATCTATAAAATTAGGCAATAACTAATAATCATACAATAAAGATTTATTTAGAATTTACAGTTACTAGAAACTTTGTTCTAAAAAATCTTTGATAGAGAACTCTACATTTTTACCGAATGGATCGAATAGTTTTTTTTTGTAATGAATTAAGAAAAATTTTCATAATTTGTTTACACAGAATCACGGGAACTAACACAGACAGATGCGTGTAACATTTTCAATGAAATGTAAAAGACAAATTACGTTACGTATTAGAGATAAGTATGTTATTTCGCATTGAAATGTTTCAATATTTCTTTATTTAGATAACACGACGTTTAATTTCTTAGAAAACTTACCGCAAACGTTCATGACTGTTGAAAAAATGTGTGCAATGGCCACAAAAATTCCTCCCGAAAATAGTCTAATTAGTAATTCAAATGAGGAGTGTTATGCTCAGAAAATAACAGTTATGCTCCATGTTACTTCATAATGTAGAGATAATCTACATTCTCACGCTACTACATACTACGTAAATAAATTAGAATAACATTTTAGCTACACGTTGGTTATTCTAGTATGATTCTAGTTCGGAGCTAAACTTTTATTACCTCATTTCTGAGCAAAACTTTAACGAAGACTTTACTAAATTATACGTAATACAAACTGAATTTAAAAAAATACTCAAACGTTTTATGAATGTAGTGAAAGATTTTTAAAAATCTACATGTAACTACTAAATTAATATGGATAAACTTTTGTAATTAATGTAGAGTCCTTAAAATAGAAGATAATTTCATCCATAGACGTTCCTTAAGTCCCGTAACAGTTATTAAGGGTTCATGAAAATTCATGGGCATTTGAATGTCTTTAACGAGTTAACGACCCTACGCGAGGGGCGCTCTATGACAAGTGGACACAATTACAGAATCTTTTCATGAAAATGCACAATAATCCATAATTATTTTTAGATTTTAATACATGTTATTTCTTGTAGGCACTGACTTTCGATGAAACTTTTCAGCATATTTCACTTGTGTCGAGTTGTCGACACTTGACTTGTATAAAACTTTTATATTTTTAATAAAAGCTAAAATATTTTCTACCATACTTATAAAAATATTTACACAACTAATTAGCTATTCAATGTTCTTGTATTTGTCTGATACATTGGATAAGTCACTTGAGAGAAAAGTACGAGGACACTGAATAACTAATCAATGGTTAAAATATTTTTTAGTAAGGGAGTAAATGTCTAAAATAATTTTTACTTTATATGAACTAAGATCAAGAATGCTAATACAAACACCATTACAGAAATAGAAGGTCTATAAAAAATTATACAATGAATGAAACTTCTCATAAAAAATACATGTATCGTTTGCTCTATCGTGTGTTCCCGTTTTTTGTGTCTACATTCTACAATACTTTTCCCACACCTATGGTCATTCATTAATATGGGGAATGCGGTGTCCAGCATTGTCTTAGAGTAGATGACCGCCAACGGAAACGAGAATTTTATATGCGACAGTAAATACCTTATAGGCAATTATACATTAAACATCAACATGAAAAATTAAAAACAAAACATAAGGTACCTTAAGACGTTCTGCATCGTTGACGTTTGGCGGCTAAACTCTGGCTGTTATGGAACACTGAAAAAAATCAAATACGGGTGCACTACACGGCGCGGGCTGGCGTGTGCTCTGCGCGAAAGCTGCAATGTTTCTGATGGCCAGTGCCTCTTGAACTTGACAGGCTGCATAGTTGCACACTAGTGCATTTTCGACTGTTTTAAAAAGTAAACACCTTGATATAGAAGGAGGTAATTGTGAGTACCGACTCCCAGTTTTTATGGAGAAAGTGGATGAGTTTTGGGAACTTCCCATTGTTTTAATGACCTGAGAACTTTGAGCATGAATTGACAAGTGACAAAGCTACTTTCTTTGATAATATCTCTTAATTTCGCGAAAGATGTGCCTACTAAGGTTTAGCACTAGGGTAACCGTTCTCGACCTTTTTATTAGGACAACAAAATTAGGGGTCTATTCCACCATAACATTCGGTACAGAAAGGTAGGAACTGTACAAATTGTAAGAAGGTACAGTTAGAGAAACTGAATGCAGTGTGATCCTACTTATAATTATAATAACGTGAACTGCTAAATATTCAATTTCTCGACTTACCTTAAATCTAAAAGGAAACATTAAGATTGACCTACTTACTGTTCTAAGCAAATGAAATAATAAAATGAGAATGTTATCTCCTATATAGTCCTATAGCTCGTAGCGGCATTAGAATTTTGAAATATCTTTGATTTAACATAGGAAAAAATCTTATTCTAATCCAAAAAAACTTCGAAAATAGCTTTAAGTTAACTGTGGATTACGCCTACCTACGACAATATTGTTAAGCAAAATTTATACCAGAACAATTGTTACTTCATGAGGAATAAAGATTTTATAATTTTAAAGCATGAATTTATTAACCTATTTCAATAAAAACGATAAATACAACTGCCTACTACAAAATGCGTAATGTCGGGAACGCTTCAAATACATAATCTCGCAGAGTGCAGATTTGTAATAGGGCTCTTAATTTAAAACAAACTTTTTGTCGCAAGTGAGAATCATAATGCTCCGTGATTATTTTTATAATAATTCACCACCAGTCAGAAACATAATAAAAATAAAGTTTCAATTGAAATAATTATACTATACCTACCTATCCTACGACTTTATTTAAAATAGCTCTAAAAATATGTACAAAAGAAGCTCGGGAAAAAAAACCGCGACGAATGTTGCAACTTGCAATACGAAATGTTTATATTTTACCCAAAATGATTAAAAAGTCTGTAATATTTTAACCAATTTCCAAAAAGGAGGAGATCAATTTGTCTGTATGTTTTTTTTTGTTGATTACTCCGCCGCGTGAACCGATTTTCAAAATTATTTTTTTAATGTAAAGGGTTCACTTCTAAATTGGTCCCATTGTCACCATTTCGTGACCTGGTAATGGGAACCATGAGTAATCGAGAACTTCTCGAAATTTATACGGACACCTACAATGATTTCGACTTTCTTTTAAGACTTTAAGTATCCTGTGGCGGACCAATTAGTGCCACAATCCTGAATCGAGCTATCAAAGTTTTCTAACATCGGCAGTATATATATACTTACAACACCTGAAATTACTACAAGTGGGCTTCGGCCTGACCGAGCATAGCACCTTGCTCGGTCGGAGATCTCCCTTTGGAGCTTGCCACTATATTCCCACAAACCCAAGCATCCCCGAACCAAAAGCACTGAACAGAACTCAGTCCATAAAGATACATGTTTGGAAATCCCGGTATTAGTTAAAGAACTGCAAGCATAATCATCATCATCATCACACCATAAATCATTGTAATATGATGAATGATCATTTAGGTACTTCTCATAGTATTTTGCACCGGTCTCGAAATCTTTGAACATTATATTGTGTTACTCCTAAAACTGTATTCGTCGTCATTATCATCATTAACATAATATAAGATTTTTTGCCTACTGCATTTTTTCCGGCGATAGCTAAAATGTTAATAATAGTGTAGTACCTAATCATATCGTCACTTGTGATTGTTGATTAGTTCTTCTAGGACCTGTATTGCATATTTGGGGATATCCCACGGCCTTACAGAAAACTAGCATAAAATATCGCTTGAGATTGTTTTACTGACAGAGTGAGAATACCGTAGCCCTAAGGGATGCCTAATATATTGAAAGCGCATTATTAGTAATTGGAACGCTTGTAATAACTTTCTTGATATTTGTTAATAAAATATTTAAACAAAAATATAAAGACGACCGAAGCAAAACTACGAACTATTCTTTTTTTGAAAATACTTGAATAATAATTAAACAATAAATAATTTCAATGAAAATAATTTATACAAAAGTGCCTGTACTAATATAATAGCATATATAGCGCAAACTTCTCTCGTTACATAAATTGAATTATTTCAAGAATATTTCTTTCTACTAGGTGTACTTATATTTCTTAAAAAAAATAATATTTATTCTTGTAATATTTTTGAATTTTGTTCGTTGTAATTATTACGATTCACGATTTACACTCAACTTTCCTGTAGGTACAGTGAAAAGTAAATTTTTACAGCTACATGTGCTAGCAAATTTTTCAATTTAATTTCCCTTAATTCGGGAAGAAGTCACACACTGGCTACAGTCAAGGATAGTTTATCCCGTGTAGTAATAAATAAAAGGCCTGTGGTAGAGATACCGGTGTTTGGCTGTCGTGATGCAATCTCAAAAAATGTGCATAGTATCCTCTTATAAGCTGTACAATAGGCTATTCTACAGTTTTTTCAAATATATTTTAAAATGTTCGTATCGATTCGTTAGTCAACTAGTGTTTTTATTTCCTGGAAATAATATCTCTTTATGCAAAGAAAAAATGATTAAAATTTAAACGATAAATGTTTGAGCCAAAACGATAGCCACCATTAACGTAACGTCATAAGAACAGAAACAAATAAATTTTATATGTGCGTGTGTAGTGCATTAACTTTATATTAACTTTCGCTGTTGTTTATTCGATTTTTAAGTTCTTATGACGTCACTTAGAAGAAAAACATGGCGGCTGGCGTTTTTGGTCACGTTACCTACAGATTATCTATATGTCAAAACTACAGTTTTATTTTCGAAATTATAAATAAATCGCATATTTATATATCAAAATGGACAATAGTGTTGTATTCGTATTTATTATGATATAAACTACGAGGGCTGCACTAAAAGTATCGGGAATGGAATATTTCCACTGTTCCTGTCATATTAAAATCTTTTTAATTTAAAACTCCTTGGTTTTAAAAATCGAATTACGTTTATTCATTTAAAAAAAGATTCTCGGTCTTGTCAAACTTGTTTAGTCGTTGAGAAAATGGAATTGACTCGAGAAAATTCTAGAGCGATGATTTATTATGACTTTAGAAGTGGTTTAACACAAAAACAGTGTGTTGACCGGATGATTTCTGCATTTGGTGATCAAGCCCCATCCAAAACTACAATTTATCGCTGGTTTGCTGAATTTCAACGTGGACGTGTCAAGCTCAGTGATGATCCCCGTCAAGGTCGTCCAAAAACTGCAGTCACCCAAGAAAACGTTGATGATGTGCGTAAGCTGATTGAGGAAGATCGACATGTGTGATGTGACATACCGCGAAATTCAGGCAACTTTAGACATTGGCATGAGTCAAATACAAATAATCTTGCATGAACAATTAGGTGTAAAAAAGTTGTTTTCCCGATGGATACCGCATTTGCTCTGTGAAGAGCAAAAAGCGGCTCGCGTTACTTGGTGCGTCAGAACTCTCGAAAGATTCCACGCAGGATCCTGAAACGCTGTATACAACATCGTATCAGGTGACGAATCCTGGATATACGCGTACGAACCCGAAACAAAAAACCAGTCACGAGTTTGGGTGTTCGAAAATGAGTTAAAGCCAACAAAAATTGTTCGTTCACGGAGTGTTGCAAAAAAAATGGTGGCCACGTTTGTCTCCAAAACCGGCCATGTTGCGACTATTCCTCTTGAGGGACAAAGAACGGTTAATGCAGAATGGTACGCTAACATTTGTTTGCCACAGGTCGTTTCTGAACTCCGTAAAGAGAACTGCAACCGCCGCATCATCCTCCATCACGACAATGCGAGTTCTCACACCGCGCACAGAACAAAAGAGTTTTTAGAGCAAGAAATCATAGAATTATTAGACCATCCGCCGTACAGCCCCGACCTAAGCCCTAATGATTTCTATACTTTCCCTTAAATAATGAATAAATTGCGTGGTCAGAGATTTTCATCACCTGAAGAAGCTGTGGACGCCTACAAAACGGCCATTTTGGAGACCCCAACTTCCGAATGGAATGGTTGCTTCAATGATTGGTTCCATCGTATGGAAAAATGTATCAAATTTCGCGGAGAATACTTCGAAAAGCAATAAATACATTTTTAAATAGTAATGTTGTGTCACTTCCTTGATTGCCGAAATTTTCAGTGCCGCTCTCGTATAATATAAAAAACAAATTTATATCATTTGATTTTGATAGATGAAACTAGCCTATTAATTGAAATAAGTTTCACAAAGTAGTTGGCCGTTGGTCCAAAATTAACCCAGAGCCAACAGCAATTAGCTGGTTGCTAATGAAGTCACTTTAAATCGTATTTTATCAATATGTCACAAAAAGGCAACCCTGAAAATCGCCGGTTTACGAGTAGATTAGGTTATAATTATTATTATTATTAAGTTATGAGCAAGTATAATTATAAACTTCTATTAGGCCACTTATCCTTAGGCCTCTGGTGCTATTCACTCATCACTATTATTTTTAAACCAAAAAATTAAAACCAGTCTCCAAAGTAAAAATGCAACAAAAAAGTATGAAATAAAACTTATTTTCTAAATTATTCCCCTTGTTCGGCTAAAATTTTAACTATTTCTCTACTCAATCTTTCTAATTTTGAAGTCGGTACAGCCATATTGACAGCCGAACGTATAACCGCCCTCTTTTTCGAGGCGAGTTTCAAAGAAGTTACATTTTATACGTTCCCGGACTTTTAAAGTTAACCCTTTAACCCCTAAGGTAACCCTTCCCTTACGCCTCCGGCATTCTCACTCTCTCGGCAAAACAACTACAAGCGTTATTTTATGCTGGTTTTCTGAGAGGTCGTGGTATTTCCCCAAGTAAGCATTCCCGATCTGTGGACACTTCACTTCAGTTTTAATTATTTGTATAGATTTCAAAGATAATCTTTGTCATTATTTTTGTTAGATACTTTTTAAAGAAAATTTGTTTTATTTTTTTGGTGAGTAAGTGTTACCAGCTAATCCATTAATATTAAGTCAACTGAAAAGTTAGCTGAACTGGATTCTCTATAGTCTACATTATCTACAGTAAGTTGGTTCCCTCACAAACTCACAACTCACAAGGGTTTACTATTTCCTATTCAATGAACACTGTGTATGATCTGCGTGGACAGTTCACTAAATTTTTACCGCTAAGGGTCGGTTCACACCGTGACGAGAGGTGTTGCGAGTCGCGGCGCGGCGCTGCTTTTTTAAGATACTAAGGCGGGTCAATAAGTCCGTGACTTTTTGAATTTCTAACCTCCTTACTGAAAAAGCAACACTACTCCTGTCAACAGGCATCTGTCAGTTGACTCCTATCAAAATTTGAACTTGCTGCGTCAGTTAGTTTGTGTTTTACAGCTATCTTTATCAGACTATCCAGTAACTTAAGGAAACAATGGAAAAAAGTGAATTTCGTGTGCTTATTAAGCATTATTTTTTGCGAAAAAAAACCATTACCGAGACCAAGGCTAAGCTTGATAAATACTATGGGGACTCTGCACCATCGATTTCAATGGTAAAAAAGTGGTTTACTGAATTTCGTTGTGGCCTTACAAGCACTGAAGATGCCGAACGTCCTGGACGCCCAGTTGAGGTCTCTACACCCGAAACAATCGAAAAAATTCACGATATGGTGTTGGCCGACCGAAGATTGAAAGTGCAAGAGATTGTGGAAGCCATAGGCATCTCGCATGGCTCAGTGGTTTCAATTTTGAATGATCACTTGGGCATGAGAAAGCTTTCCGCAAGATGGGTGCCGCGTTTGCTCACAGTCGACCACAAACGCAATCGTGTAACAACTTCACAGGAAGGTTTGGCGTTGTTTAATCACAATATGGAGGAGTTTTTTAACCGTGGACGAAACATGGATCCATCACAATACACCAGAGACCAAACAACAGTCAAAACAGTGTGTTTCTAAGGGTAAATCGGTGCCAAAGAAGGCCAAGGTGGGTTTGTCAGCCAATAAAGTTATGGCGACTGTTTTTTGGGATGCACGTGGGATAATCCACATTGACTATCTTCAAAAGGGAAGAACAATTAATGGGGAATATTATGCCAACTTATTGGACCGCTTCAATGAGGATTTGAAAAAAAACCGACCTCATTTGGCCAAGAAAAAAGTTCTTTTTCACTAAGACAATGCAAGGGTGCACACATGTGCAGTTGCCATGGCAAAAACCCATGAATTGGGCTATGAATTGCTCCCACATCCACCCTATTCTCAAGATTTGGCTCCAAGTGACTACTTCTTGTTCCCAAACCTGAAAAAATGGCTCGGTGGAAAAAGATTTGACTCCAATGATGAAGTCATCTCGCAAACAAAGGCCTATTTTGAGGACCTCGACAAATCATATTTTTTGGAAGGGATAAAAAAATTGGAGAAGCGTTGGACAAAGTGTATAGAGCTCAAGGGGGACTACGTTGAAAAATAAAATGATTTATTTATCAAAAAATCTGTGTTTTATTCCAAAAGTCACGGACTTATTGACCCGCCCTCGTAGCTATTCAAAATTGAACTTTATTCATGAGTCATGACTCGAGATTTCAAATTTCAAGTCAATGTCGAGGGCTCTTGCTCCTGCAATGACACGTGTATTTTTTATGTAGTGAATAAAGTTTAATTTTGAATAACGCTATCTTAAAAATGCAGCGCCACGTCGCGTCGCGGATCATCGCGATGTGTATTGACCCTTAGAGTATAGTATAGTAGCCCCTAATTATAAAACGTTTTTAAATGTAACGAGGCTCTCAAGTCGCATGCTGTTCTTGTCACTCTGTTATGCTGACAGCCTGAAAATGCCCATAAAAAAGTGTTTGACAAAGCCGTCAGCGTGTACGGTCTACGGTCGAAAGCACTAAGGAGTACCCTCAACCCTGTACCTACATAGATTTATAAGACATACAAAATTTTGATCGAAATGTATAGTCGGCGATAGATCCGGTGTACCGCTGCTTTCGAATCGATTATATTCCGAATTTTAATACCAGTTATAAAATTATACACCCTTTACCTTAATATTGTAATAGAACAGCTCGCTTTTACATATTAATTAAACGCTGAAGCCAGAACCAGAACATTTATTCGTATTAATTAATGAACGAAAAGCATGTTATGAAAGTCCAAGATGTCATTAGATAAAATTCTAGTATTAAAATGATTTCCTATTAAAGTACAGTCGCTGACTTACTTTTTGTGCTACATTTTGCCCTTATTTCTAAAGTAATAAGGTTCGGAATTGGTGCACCGTGCGTGGCCCCGACTATACATTAATATGAAATGCCATAGAAAATGTTTATGACGCTTAGAAAGCCGCTTAGTAGTTGTCACTTGTCATTTGTTTTTGTTTCTGGACCATTCATTACTTCATAAGCCTTCTGCTTTCCTCTTTTCCTTTTGATTCCTTTAATAATTGCGTGTACATACAACTAAGCACCTAATATTATAAAGAATGTCAATGGGGAACATGCATGTTTTTATTGGCTTTTCGAAAAGAACATAATAAGCCAGGAAATTCTATGCAATGGCATATCTACGAATTACAATCAACCGTTGAAGAAAAACAGTCATCACAAAATGATCCACAACATCGTTGGAGAGCATTAAAAACACTCTATGCAAAAAATGATGCACGAGTGACGTCACAGCAGTTGAAGATGTATGGAGATCATTTTTAAACAAAAAATTAAAAGCGACCTCCAAATTAAAAATGCTCAAAAAATATGAAATAAAACTTATTTTTTTAATAATTCCCCTTTTAAATTCGGCTAAAATTTTAACTATTTCTCTACTCAATCTTCATAATTTTGAAGTCGGCACCAGTCCAAACAATATCCTACAATATTTTATAGAACTCACGTTCAAATTTGCTGCTACCGACTTCAAAATTAAGAAGATTAAATAGAGAAATAGTTAAAGTTTTAGGCGAAATTAAAAGGGTAATAATTTAGAAAATACTAAGGCGGGTCAATAAGTCCGTGACTTTTTGAATTTCTAACCTCCTTACTGAAAAAGCAACACTACTCCTGTCAACAGGCATCTGTCAGTTGACTCCTATCAAAATTTGAACTTGCTGCGTCAGTTAGTTTGTGTTTTACAGCTATCTTTATCAGACTATCCAGTAACTTAAGGAAACAATGGAAAAAAGTGAATTTCGTGTGCTTATTAAGCATTATTTTCTGCGAAAAAAAACCATTATCGAGACCAAGGCTAAGCTTGATAAATACTATGGGGACTCTGCACCATCGATTTCAATGGTAAAAAGTGGTTTACTGAATTTCGTTGTGGCCGTACAAGCACTGAAGATGCCGAACGTCCTGGACGCCCAGTTGAGGTCTCTACACCCGAAACAATCGAAAAAATTCACGATATGGTGTTGGCCGACCGAAGATTGAAAGTGCAAGAGATTGTGGAAGCCATAGGCATCTCGCATGGCTCAGTGGTATCAATTTTGAATGATCACTTGGGCATGAGAAAGCTTTCCGCAAGATGGGTGCCGCGTTTGCTCACAGTCGACCACAAACGCAATCGTGTAACAACTTCACAGGAAGGTTTGGCGTTGTTTAATCACAATATGGAGGAGTTTTTTAACCGTGGACGAAACATGGATCCATCACAATACACCAGAGACCAAACAACAGTCAAAACAGTGTGTTTCTAAGGGTGAATCGGCGCCAAAGAAGGCCAAGGTGGGTTTGTCAGCCAATAAAGTTATGGCGACTGTTTTTTGGGATGCACGTGGGATAATCCACATTGACTATCTTCAAAAGGGAAGAACAATTAATGGGGAATATTATGCCAACTTATTGGACCGCTTCAATAAGGATTTGAAAAAAAACCGACCTCATTTGGCCAAGAAAAAAGTTCTTTTTCACTAAGACAATGCAAGGGTGCACACATGTGCAGTTGCCATGGCAAAAATCCATAAATTGGGCTATGAATTGCTCCCACATCCACCCTATTCTCAAGATTTGGCTCCGAGTGACTACTTCTTGTTCCCAAACCTGAAAAAATGGCTCGGTGGAAAAAGATTTGACTCCAATGATAAAGTCATCTCGCAAACAAAGGCCTATTTTGAGGACCTCGACAAATCATATTTTTTGGAAGGGATAAAAAAATTGGAGAAGCGTTGGACAAAGTGTATAGAGCTCAAGGGGGACTACGTTGAAAAATAAAATTATTTATTTATCAAAAAATCTGTGTTTTATTCCAAAAGTCACGGACTTATTGACCCGCCCTCGTAAGTTATATTTCATACTTTTTGTGCATTTTTACTTTTGAAGTCGGTTTTAATTTTTTGTTTAAAAATAATAAGTTTTCTTATTTTAGTTAAATTTATCATCTATATTATTATGAACACATTTTAAGAAAGTTGTAAATACAAAAAAGCCTCCGCTATTCTCACTCTTTCGGCAAAACAAACTCAAGCGTTATTTCATGCCAGTTTTCTAAAAGGCCGTGGTATTTTCCCAAATCAGCATTACCGATCTGCGGACCTACTAAATAATCACCTGATTGATGATAACGATTAGATACTATATTATTAAATAATTATTATTATCTATTGTTATAGTCGGCGGCAAAAATGTAGTTACTGGTATATGGTTAATATTTTTGCCTAATTAATATACTATAGTGATGATGATGATCACGAATATTTTTGGCAATAGCAAAAGACGATAAATAATTATCAGAGTTTTGTGCACCGATATCATCTTTATCGGTGCACAAAATTCTGATAAGTAGTTGATGACATCATCATAATATGTTGGTGTTTCGTGTGAAGATGGTGGTGATGATGATGATGATTACTGTAAGTGGTATGATTGCATATGCTTGCAGTTATTTAAGCAACGCCGAAATTCCCAAACAAGTATCTATAAGTACCCAGGAGTTCTGTTCGGTACTTTTGGATCCAGGGTTATACCTTGCTGCAAAATCTTACTTTTTGATAGCATATTATGCAGAAAAAGTCAAAATCACTATATATGTCCATATAAATTTTAAGGAGTTCCCTCGATTCCTCATGGATCCCATCATCACCACTTTAGTGAAAACGGATCCAACTTCGGAATATACCCTTTACATCAAAAAAAGAATTTTGAAAATCGGTCAATAGACGGCGGAGTTATCATTGAACATAGAAAAAAAATTTAATAGGACTTTACAACAACAAAACAATTTTGCGAATATGTTCACATACGACAATGTAATGACTAACCCGTATAGTACCTTACGTAACCATACCGACTTCAAAATTATGAAGATTGAATAGAGAAATAACAAAAATTTTCGACGAATTTAAAATAATAATAATATCTTTAATAGCAAATAAACATCTTAATACAGTATTAAATCCGCCAAACTGCGTCACAGTTTGTCGGCAGTTATTGCACTCGTTTTAATAACATCTTTTTAAACTTTTTAATTAAACGATAATTATAGTAAACATGCTTAGCAACACTAACACATTTGACTTAACAGAACTACTTTTACTTATTTCCCATAAAACAGAACAATAATATTTTTAAAAGGAGAATTATTTAGAAAATATGTTTTATTTCATACTTTTTGTGGATTTTTACTTTGGAAGTCGGTTTCCATTTTTTGTTTAAAAATAATTTGGTATCATAATCAGGGCCGGAATTAAAATTAGTGCCGCCCTGGACACTGAAGAAAATGCCGCCCCATCATAGAAATTTTACTTAAAATTATAGTTTTTATATATTTTTTTTTAAATAGAATACTAATTGCTTGCTCATTGCATAAATTTTATTATATATTATATACTTCAATAATATAAAAAAATATTTGTTTTTGTTCAAAAAATCCATAGACAAATCATTGATCGAGCGCCCAGCGAAGCCAATCATATATCTTTACTTTGTGAGAATCATGAATTTTACACTCACGATGACTTATGATATTATTACATATTTTGTTTGTCAGGCAAAACACCTGACTTTGTAAATTGGTCGATTAAATCTTCACAATCTAATCGTTAAAGTAGACGTACTCGTTCATATTCTATGCATAGAATAGCCAATTTTTTGAGACTATTTGCAGTCATTGTAAAACGTAAGTAGTTTTTAACTCTTTAAATTAAACTTTAAATAAAAAATGATTAATTAATAGAATTAATGAATTATTATAATGTGCAATTTTGATAATTGTAAAAAAAAAAAACTAAAAATATTTTTTTACTTTAGAAAATTTGCCGCCCTGGCCACTAGCCCCGACTGCCCCTGCCCCTGCCCCCTAGTGTAAATCCACCACTGAATTCATAATATGCTTAAACTACTTCAGACAAAGTCGAAATCACTATATATATTTACGTCCATATAAATGTCGAAGAGTTCCCTTCTTCTTCTTCTTCAATTCCTAATGGATCCCATCATGTCATTTGTTTCGTTTTCAATCATAGCAAAACAAAGTCATCATATTTTTAGTCCTTTATAGTCCTGAAAATTTTTAATTGAGCAACCTGTACTTTTTGCGTTTTTCGGTCCATATTTATGTTGCCTTTTCGAAAATATAAGAATTCTACTGATTTAAACGAAATGCATCTTCCCAATTACAAAAAATATAGCCGATAATAATAAATTGTGAGTGAAGCAACTTGCAAACGGTGCCAGTGTTTTGTTCCAGTACAAAACAGTTGGCAGCTGAAACATATTTTTCATGACCGAAGCTTAGAAGGCCTATAAGCCACCACTCTTAGAAACCTGGGAGCTTTTTACGGTTCTCGGTAGCTCAATGGGGCTACTGGGCCACGCGGTTGGCGGGTTCGATTTCCGCCCGTGTCGCATGCCAGACGTCGCGATACCTTGTACGTACATAACTTATTGTGCCCATATGTTATATACAGGGTGGGTATAATATTACTATAACATTTTAGAAAAATGTTTTGTAATTTAATGGGCCCTCCAAATATTACGTCATAATAAATTTCAACTTTTTAGACAGGGGTCTTTTTTAGGATAACTTTGATTCCGTACGAACGTATGATTCCTCCCTCCCTCTCCCTTGCGCTGTGACGTAATATGTGGATGACTCCTAAACTTGTTTACACTAATAAGTGATAACTATGAGCTAAGAACTAAGTACGTAGTGTAATTCGTACAAAATATTTTTTCTCTCAACCAAAATAATTCTCCGTCCTTATTATACACTCGCCTACTAACTACGCTATCTTATTACCACAGTAAGGTTGGGACTATATGCACCAGATTCGAGTGTCGAGCTGTCATATATGACATTGACATTTGACTCGACACTCGTGTGTTCGATTTTTAACTTTGTACTAGCGCAGAGTTCTACTTTCAATGCTCTGGTTTCGGATTCCAGACCATACAGTCCCAGCAGGGCATTCTTGAAATATTTTGCTAAAGCAACATACTTTATTTAACGTTAGTACTAATAGTAATGGAACATTCTGTATCCTTCTCAGCGGGTGATAGATAGGACTTGGCCATTTATTACTGTGGACATCTTAATAGATACCTATATTAAGTATGTTACCGATGTTTATACGGTAGTTGTTCTGTACCTCCCGCGGCGATATTCTGTACCGAACAACAGTACTTAGTGACTGTGCCCATAGAAAATAATGTAAAATGCACAATGCACAGTTAAAACCAATCTTCGACAGATGATTTATGAAAGACGACGATTGCCGAAAGACATTGAGATCGTAGTCGTACTGTACATAATTTTAAAATAATTTACAAAATGCTTCGGTACTAATAGATCGACTGCAGATACACCACGGCTTCCCAGATAACCAACGTTAGACAATGCTGCGGTATGTTTAGCTGAGTAAGGGTACTTGGTGGCCCAAGACGATATTTCAAAGAACTCACCTGGTGCTACGGAAAGCCCATCAGGCAATCTGACTGCTTGTTTCTCGTTCTTGTTATGCTACTTTGATATAAGTTATTTATACTTTGACGAAATCGGCTGGTATCCATGGGGCAGCATGGTGGCGGTAGCCGGTAATAGCTTAGCATCAAGCGGTTTGTCGGTCTCATTTAGGGTCATCCATAAATTACTCTCACACATTAAAGGAAGGGTATGTGACAAGGGATATTGGGGATCAAAAACTTTTCGACGTCACATGTGACATGTTAAAATCTTAAATTACTGTTTTCTATTGATTAATTATATTATTATTTATAAAATACCTACATAAAATTGTAAAATGTGTGACTTTACATCGAGGTGTAGGTTATACAAGCATGCGTCACAATTTTAGAACCCCCCACAAGGACGGGGGACGGGGGTTAAAAATCCGACAATTCGTGTAGCGTAATCTATAGATGGCACCTTATACTTAATGCTAATAGTTTATACCAGATGCCAGGGCCCGGATCTACCATATGGCTTTTTTGGCGTCAGGCCTTCAGCCCAGGGCACCGTGTATTCAAAAGGCCCCCAGCTACGTCAAGTCAATGTAAAAAATAGACGATAATGCGAATAAATCCTTAATTTTATTTAATTAAACAGATCGAAATTCGTAAACAATTTATAGTCTATTTTTTTTTACACACCTTGAGTAATTAGGTGGGCCCCTAAGTAGTATTAGCCCAGGGCCTCCTAAGCTTACGGTCAGGCCCTGCTAGCTGCAGTAGCCAACTCAGTAATTAACCCGGCTCGTAAGTCGTAGCAATGGTGCCGAGCAGTTGGCACTCCGCCACTGAGTACTTTATAATGCTGACAGAGCCGCCAATTTGCTCCGTGCTCTGAATTCAAAAAATGGGACTGCTAAATATTTTAATAGTATCGTTACATATTAGAAATGCATAGAGTTATCTAATAACCAAAGGGAGCTTATGTGGGGTCGGATGTACCTGGTACACTCACCACTCACTGACATAGAGAGGCGCTAATTTTTTTGGACTAGACGGGGAAACGAGCTGATGCAGGTAAACATTAACCGATCATGGAGGCACCACAGCGCAGATTAAAGAAACACGATCAGATTTAAAACAGCTACCTACATAATTACCTTTCGAATTGATAGCACTGCTAAAAGCATACGGTGTGTCCACGATTGTGTGGCAAAACTGTGGACCGTCGCCGTTGAAGGGTACGTCAACATTTTCAAAGGATAGATTTGTATAGTTCTGTTAAAGCTGTTTCTCTGTACGTAAGTAATAATTATATTATATATTTTCTACTCTGTGACCACAGCTGATGACTGATGAGTTACATATAAGTTTAGAACCCAATTTCGTGGTACCATGTAGTTGGTACCACGAAATTGGGTTAGTACCATGTAGCACAGAGAGTAATGTTGGTACCATGTAGCACAGAGAACTTAAAGCTCGTCTTATCACTTTCCGACGCATATATTGTAACTTAGAGAAAAATATTTTGAAGGATCCATTACGAAACCTATAATTAGGGTCAGCGGTAACGAACTTTCCCGCGACTCCTAACTATTAGGCTGGCACTATATTACCGAAATCTCTACGACCGGATAAAAATCAGAGCATTGAAAATATAACTCTGAAAAAATACAATAGAGCTGAAAATCGGACACACAATTTGACAACTGTCTTATTTCACATTCACATTTGACTCAACGCTCGTCTGTACGATTCTCAACTCTATTGTATGAGTCCAGAGTTCTCTTTTGAATGCTCTGAATTTCCCCGGTTAATAATTTTTATATTTTTTTAAATTTCATAATTATAGTCCCAGCCATATGATACGGATACGGAATATGTTACGGAATCCGGATGGCCGTAGAAAATTCTGAGCATTGAAAATACAACTCTGCGATAATACAATACAGCTGAAAATCATGAATGTCGCGTCATATGTCAATGTCATAAATGACAGCTCGTCACTCGAAACTTCTATTTTCAACTCGCACGTATTGACGCAGAGTTCTATTTTCAGTGCTCTGAATCTTCACCGGCGTTCCGGATTCCGGATCATATAGTCCACTATCCCAGATTTATAGAATACCTACCAACATTGAGTCAATAATCAACGCAAAAGGAGAATCAGTGAGAATCATGTACTTACACCTATACTTTTTAGGGTGAAAATAAATTAATTATGGTGGTATGTTTACATATTTGATGATATTTTTTTGTCTTTTAGATACCTATACATTATTTGCTAACCTTAGATTAATCAAAACATTGCTTCGGATAGTGTGCGAAGCGAGTCTTTGGAGGCCTACGTTCAGTAGTGGACGGCAACAGGCTGATGCTATGATGATGATGATGATTATAAAAAAAATCACAGTATAAGGAAAATCTACGTGAATAAATAAAGAAAATCCTCAAACACTTATTCGGGCAACACAAGTTTAACTAGCACGAAATTGATTCCAAGTCATTTTGCCGTGGGCCTCGTCGTGATGATTGCCTAGACCTAATTGGGTGAAGTCAGCGGGTCAGCTTCCTCATTCCGCAGGTCAGGCCCTCGAGAACCGTAAACAAATCCGCTTAATTACGCCACTAATCTATATTCTTAATGAGCTGGCTTGTAATGATCCAACCAGTACGCGTTCCGGGTGGCCATGTAAGTAATTTGAATCTATGTCAAACATGTTCGTGATTCAAATAAATTACCTAGGTACCTGGGAGACTAGAGCTTTGTGTTTTACAAACCCCGACTGTTAATATATTGGTTTTACGGCCTACGACACAGGCATAAAGGGTCATACTGACCGACCAGCTTGCAAATCCAGCACCGGTAATATTAGTGTCGATAGTGTCAATCATTCATAATAATTATTTTTTTTCTTTTTGCCTACAAGTCTGCTTCAAGGCCGTAGCATTAGATTTGCAGGCTTGATGGTCAGTATGCCCCTAGATTAGGCACTTAAAGTAGCTATATCCGGCTAGTTTCATTGAAACAAAGTAATCATAACAAAACCTGTGCAGGCATGAAGACATGAAGCTCTCTGTCAGCTCCTCAATTATTTAGTATTAGGTGTAATAACAACCCACATAAACATTTATAGTGCAACCGTGTTGTTTTAGCGTGGAAAAGTGGATAAGAGAGGATGTTATTGCAACCCAAAATGTGAACCAGTTTAATGGACAGATAGATAATTAAAAAATCATTTCTAGAAAACACTAAGAATGACTTGATACAGGTAATACCAGTTGTCTCAACCGCCTGCCTGATGACTATTTAATAATAATTATGTCAATCTATTGGTAAAAACATAAGCGGCATACTCACGGCCCATCCTGCAAATCCAGCACCGGTACTAATAGCCGTCATTAGTGTCAATAGTGTCATTTCCTAGTTTTGAAGTGAACACAAAATAGCACGTTTTTTGAAGTTGTACCACATACCCACACTTGTGCACGTTAAGGAATTTTTAATGGTTAATATTCTGCCAATACTACACATTAAGAACCGGAATAATACAATTTTTAAAAGGACAAACAAAAACCACAACGTCACCCATTGAATTCACCGGCAAAACTCCATCATTTATAATTTTTGCCTACAAGTCCGCGGCCTTGGGCTTGCAGGCATCCAGCCTGCAAGCCCAATATGTGTGGTCAGTATGGCCCTATAATATATACCTAATATATAACTAACTTGTTAGTAATGTGATGTGTGACGCATCGCAAGCAATATTTTGCCAATATTTTTCTGCGTAGCGAGATGTCCATTTTCATGATAATTCAAGTAAAAAGCAAAAGTATTATAATATATAAGAGAATACAATTGTAGCCCTTTTCGTAAACTTAAATTTACGTGCAAGTTGCAACGGACCTATCCACTGTTCATAGTGTATAGGTAGCAGCAAATGGTTTTGCTTTTGTTGTTCATATTAATATCAATTAAAATAATAAAAAAGTAAACAAAATACAAAAAAGGGTATCATAATATGTACAAAAATGTTTAATCTTAAATTATGTACCGTGTTTATTTTTTTAAAACTTTAGGCTGTATACGTTTCTTAGCCATAACTTCTAATAGGTTTTTTTTTATTTAAAAAGTTAATTAATCAATATGTCGGACAGGAAGCGATGCAGCTCGACGTCAAACTAAACAATATTTTTGTTATTATTCGGTAAACGCAATAATATTGTCAATTAAAATGTCGTCCACGGAGCCTTCTCAGAACAAAACATGGGAATTGTCCCTATATGAGCTGCATAGAACTCCTCAGGAAGTAATTACCGATGCGACCGAAATTGCGGTATCTCCGAGGAGTCTACACAGCGAGTTGATGTGTCCAATTTGCTTAGATATGCTAAAGAAGACAATGACCACGAAGGAGTGCCTGCACAGATTTTGTTCTGACTGCATAATTACAGCTCTACGATCTGGAAACAAAGAATGTCCTACGTGTCGCAAAAAGTTAGTGTCCAAAAGATCCCTTCGGCCAGATCCCAATTTCGATCTACTGATATCCAAGATATACCCCAGCAGAGATGAATATGAGGCACACCAGGAGCGAGTGCTCGCAAAGATTAATATGTCCCATTCACAAGCTTCTTTAG
This sequence comes from Phengaris arion, assembly GCA_963565745.1. Taxonomy (NCBI): domain Eukaryota; kingdom Metazoa; phylum Arthropoda; class Insecta; order Lepidoptera; family Lycaenidae; genus Phengaris; species Phengaris arion. The sequence continues at coordinate 4,640,634 of OY751443.1, forward strand.
TTAACTCTATAACTGAAGGTATAAAATTGCAATCTCAAAATAGACCACAGAGGTCTCGTAAGAACCAGGAAGAGAGCAGTAATGCTTCAAATTCTAACGGGAATGCTGAGCCTACCCAAAACGGAGGCAACAATGCTGCATTGGTTCCTAAGGACGGGTCATCGTCAACAGGCAATCCTACTCCCTCTGGTCAGTCTACATCTAATCCAGCGTCAGTACGAAGTACTCCGTCCCCTGTACCATCAAATGTTAGTTCAGTCTCAAAAAACACAAATTCCATTAAGAGGGCAAAGTCTGTTCTGACCTCGGAACGCAGTGAAGAAAGTGAATCTAGTGACGGCAGGTCAGTTATTTTATTTTGTTTCTAACAGGCGTTAATAATCCATTAAAGGTTAAGATGAGCTGCAGAAAAATCCATGAAATTAATTACAATGTGTGACTAAATATTCTAATTATCATTTTTAAATAAGTGGTAGATATCATTATAATATTATCAAAGATGTTGTATCTTGAGGACTGGTTCTGAATCTGCTAAACGGTAGATATCACCAAGACTATTATGTTTAAATTGTGATACAGTTTTTGCACAAATTCCAGAACCGAAGGTGAATCTATGGACACGGAGGGGGAAGGGGAGCCGTTGAATCCCAACGAGATCGAGCTGGTATTCAAGCCCCATCCCACAGAGATGGCGGGTGACAACCAACTGATGCGGGCACTCAGGGACAGTTCCGTCAGATACCTGAAGACCACGGCTAATGCCACTGGTAAGTTGAGGAAATTATAGCAAACACATCTTAGTGTTACTACATACATACTATGAAGAAGTTTTCTTAGCTATAATAATTCATCATTAGCTTGTGCACTGCTTGACAATAATTCAGGGGTTACTTTAAATTTTTAATTTTGCTCATTGTGTACTCTGATTCAATTTAATATTTTTAAAACAAAAAAATAAAAAGGGACCAAATGAATGTGTCATTGTATTTCTTTATGCAATTATAATTCAACATTACAAATATAATTTAATGACAAATCATACATATTGTGCCTAACATGGTTATTATATTTATAAAAATTGTAGGAATATCACTTGAACAGGTTGTTATTCATTTTAAAGTTCTAGAATCTAGTGCTCTTATATATTAATAATATTGTACTAACATTAATGTAACAGATGAAAAGTTTTTAAATAAATTCTATTCTATTTTTTTTATTTTTCAGTCGATCATTTAAGCAAGTATTTGGCTATGCGATTGACTTTGGATCTCGATGCAGAGTTGCCGGAAGCTTATCGTCTTCTGAACTTCTGCATATACGTAACGCCGTCGCCCGGTCAGTTTGTACCATTGGCAGGATCACAGTCCCTGAGACAGATCAATGATAAGTTTTGGAAGGTGAGTATAACCACAACTCTGTTATAATTATGGCACTTTGCCTTGTTATTTGCCACTCAACTTGGGTTTCTGTATGACAAAAATGTAACCAACACAAGTTCTATGGTGTCCTTAATCCTCCTAACTTATTAAAGTGAATTAATTTAGTGTAATATTTTATTAATTATATAAAGTACATATCAAAATAGTGATGTTCTTACTTTGTTTCAGGTTAACAAACCCCTAGAAATGTACTACTCCTGGAAAAAGACATAGAATTAGGACACATTTTAGTTGTGTTGACATGGCTAAAATGTTGCAGACATAAGTATAGTTTGTACTGAGACATGGACTCATGCAATGTGATAAGATTTTAATTAAGATAATTTAAATAATGTTTTATAACTGCTGACCAGCAAGTGATAATGTAACTTAGCATTAAGATGAGAATTTGAAGGGCATAATATACCACATTACATCGAATTTTCATGTAAATAATGAACTTTCTGGATACAACTGAGGTGTGATCTTATAAATTATTTTAGAATTCATCTTTATTATTTGACACAATTTTTTTTGTTGATTTTATGATCTGACTCATTTTAACCTACAATGATATTAACAATAACAAAATAAATATAACAATTAGGTATTTCATTTTAGTCCATTGTAATGTAATATTTTTAAAATACAAATTTCGCTTTTGTTGTTAGTTAATTAAATTTCTAAGGGCCTGTTTCACAAACTTCTAATAAGTGTCAGATAGCTTATTTGGAAGTTTTGTCTCTGTCAATATAAAGTAGCAACATAACTTCCTAATAGGCTATCCAACACTTATTAGCAGATTGAGAAATAGGCTTAACAATATCAATTTTTGAAATAAGCTGATAAGTGTAATATTTTAAAAGTGTCATGTTAAGAATAATAATTGTCTATAGTGATGTATTTGATTAACGTGAATTTTATACATAACAATTGCATTACCACGAATTGGGTATGATTTATATGAGTGGATTGTTCAATGCAATAATTATTATATTATTAATAAAACAAATTATTATCTTATTGTGTTTTTCTTTCAAATTGAGTGCCTCCTTACTTTGTACGAGTTCATATGTAGCAAATTTTCTGAATAGCTTTCCTATTGAATGAGGATAAAAGATATGAATATGCCTGTGAGCATCTCTCAATCAATATACTTTTCGTGCAGGTTTTCGTCCCAATAACTGTATAATGCAAGTTCGTGCATTAAACAGTTATTGGCAGTTTAGAGATAAAACAAAATTTGTAATTTTTTAATTTATTTAAATAAATTAAATACCAATATACACAGACAACACTAACAACAATAAAACTTGTGTTTGTATATAAAACTTAAACTGCTTATCACATTTTTATAACATACTGAGTACATTATTCATAATCTTAACAGACTTGTGTAATTCATTTATAAAACTTATAGATGTTTCATGATGTATTAAGGTCCTTTTATGGGTGGGTATAGCTTTATATAAACAAAAAGTCTTGTCCTGGCAGGACCTTTCTTAAAGCTCAAGTCACAGCGCAACACAGCATTAGTCACTAAGCAAAGTATTTATATTTTATTGGTATAAAGTGGATTCTAAACTTGTGGTATTCCTTCCTCAGAGCTTTAGAGCACTCTAATTTCAATTTTTTTAAAGTTTCCACTATTAACTCTTGATCTTCCTCCTCACGTGCGTCGTACAAGTTTTTAATGACATCATAATCCAGTTCTTCTAATCTCTCCGAGTCGTCTATCAGCCTATCAATATCTGACAAATATTTTCTGAAAGATGGATCCTCAGAATCTTTCCTGTAGTTACTTAACCGGTCTGATTTCTCCCAAAACTCGAGAACTCGTTGCCCGCCTTTCATTTTACAGGTGATCATGTAATTCTTAAAGAGCTTTCTTCCTTTCTCGTCGCTTAATACATTATCAATTTTGTCTGTGAAGCGATCTAAATCTACCTTTGTAATACCTTCAAGATCATCGCATCCAAATGCTGAGCAACAAGGATTCATTGTTCCAATTATAATGGTGTTTTTTCCCACATTTCTGTCGTTGTGATTAATATATAAGGTTTTGGTAAAAATATATTCCTTGAATGCACTTTATCTTATTTTTACAATAAATTGAACTGTTTCTTTTTACTCCGCAGCTTTGGAAAGGCCGGTACTATTTTTATTAATCACAATTTCCAAAATAAATCAATTTCTTTGCTTTGAATAAACTTGATACACACGAGCAGACAACACTGACATGTTATTTTTGGCATTTTCAATTTCCATAGATGGCGCATAGCCTACTTGTCTTTTATCATTGCGCACGCAGAGTTCTATTTTCAGTGCTCTGAATTTTCACCGATTTTCCGGATTCTGAGCATATAGTCCCAGCCTTACTCACAGTCCAGCCTGTAAATCCAGCAAAGGCCGTTATTAGTGTCAATAATGTCAATAATTTTAAATTTTTGCTGTCCGCTTCAAGGCCACGATATTGGATTTGTAGATTGGACGGTTAGTAAGGTGCTTTAGCAAAATCCTGCGATTTTAGCAAAATCATAACACCATTTAAGAGTTTCGCAGATTGAGTCGCAGATCTGAAAAATTTTCAGTTTTAACAGAATCTTTTAAAATTTATATAGATTCGTTAAAGTGCACAATAGGGATGTTGCCTAGTGTAGAATATCACTTTTTTATAAATTAAATTTTAAAATTGTTGATGTATCTATAATACATAAATCTAAAATAAATAGGTATTAAGATTGACATTTTGATTTGAAGAAAAGAAGAAAGCGTGGTTGGATTGGTTAGCAACAAAAGCTAACCAAAAAGTTCAAAAGGCAACGGATGATGAGATAAAGGAAGCAAGAACGAAGTATAAAATATTGAAATCAGCAGCGAAAGAAGTTGTGTCCAGAAAGAAGTTGTGTCCAGAAAGAAAGAAGAACGAAAGGATGATTTTGATAGGAGCCTCACTGAAGATTTCCAGTCAAACATCAAGTTTTTCTGGAAATCCATCAAAACAGCCAGAGGAAAAACTTCTACCTCGGAGCTGAGTACAGTCAGGAGTCAAGCATTATGAAAGGCGAAGAATGTGTGTTAAAGAGATGGAAAGAGTATTTTGAAAGTTTATTTGAAAAAGAGGAAGTGCAGGCACAACATCCGGCAACTTCCATGGAAACTAATTTAAATGTTGATGAAAGTGAGATAAGCATGGATGAAATAGTGAAAGCATTGAAAAGTATGAGATTAGGTAAGGCTGCAGGGTATGATAGAATTACCGCCGAGATGCTGAGGGCTGGACAGGGCATAGTGGCTAGCCAGCTGTACCGCCTTTTCAATTTGTGCTGGCGAAATGGGCAAGTACCGGGAGACTGGTGCAAAGCCGTAATCGTGCCATTATTTAAGGGAAAAGGGTCACGTCAGGACTGTATAAATTACCACGGTATAAGTCTTCTCAGCGTCGTCGGGAAATTGTATGCTAAAGTATTGATAGAAAGGGTTGTGAATGAAACAGACGAAAAAGTATGGGATGCCCCGCTTGTGCATCGCATGTGTGCCATTTAAAAAGGGAATGGGATGTATGGATCAGGTCTTTTCATTGCGATGCATAGCCGAAAAGTATTTGGCTAAAAACAAGAAGGTCTATTGCACGTTCGTGGATCTTGAAAAGGCTTATGATAGAGTGGTGAGGAATGAATTGTGGTCAGCATTGTCCGTGAACGGAGTGAGCAATATCCTCATACGAGCATTGCAATCTCTTTATAGAGATTCTAGTGCTTGTGTAAGGATTAATGGGGCATACACTGAATGGTTTAATATCGACAAAGGTGTTAGACAGGGATGTGTAGCGTCACCGTGTCTGTTTAACCTGTTCATGGACAATTGCTTGGCAGATTTAAAAGAATATGAAAGTGGGTTGAGAATGAATGAACTACTCGTCAAATGTTTTCTCTATGCTGATGTCCAAGTATTACTTGCGTCTTCGGCCGAGGAGTTGCAGGAGATGGTCACTGCTATGAGTGGAGCTTTTGTTAGAAAGGGAATGAAGATGAATGTAAAGAAGACGAAAGTGATGGTGTTTGAAAGAGATGAGGCAGTGACAGACTGCAATATCGTGATTGGAGATGAACAAATTGAACAGGTGATTGAGTTTGTGTATCTAGGATCAAAGTTTACAAGAGATGGAAAGTGTGAGAGTGATATTGAAAGAAGAGTGAATGCAGGAAACAGGGTGAATGGAGCTTTGCACTCATTTAAATTGTTAGAGAAGGATCAGCGATCCAGCGGTGTTTGGAGCGCTGTAACATGCGCCTCGGGTGGGGCGCACATCAATGCACCGGGACTCCTCCTCTTCGGGGGCATGGTGGCGCATCGTTGCGCCTGGGCTCCTCCTCTTCGAGGGCGGGGTGGCACATCATTGTGCCAGGGCTCCTCCTCTTCGGGGGTGGCGGGGCTCCACTGGGTCTGCCGGGGGGACAGCGTCCCTCGGCAGGATGTGGCGGTCAGGCGGGCGGGCGTGCCAGGACGCCAGGTCGGTCAGCTCGACCAGGCGCGAGGCATCCGCTCGCGCGAACAGGTTGGTGGCGAGCCGGGCCACAAAGGCCTCAACGCTCTCCATCCTGAGATCCCTCTCAATGGTGGAGTTGCGGACGTACCAGGGGGCGCCCACGATGTAGCGCAGCACCCGGTTCTGGGCTCTCTGCAGCAACCTTTTCTGGGGTGCAGAGAGCAGGTGGTGCCACGCAGGTGCTGCGTAGGTGAGGCGGGACCTAATGTAAGATTGGTACAAGGCCGTCCGCATGTTGAGGGGATCTGAGGAGATGAGAAGGCGGGGCGCAGTTCGCGGTAGCCACTTTGGCCTTTGCCACGGCTGTCTGGCGCTGGGCGACCATGGAGAGACGGCGGTCTATGACGACACCTAGATACTTCGCCGTTCTCCCCCATGGTATTTCAGCGTCTCCGATTTTCAGAGGAGCTGGAAACCCCGTTCTCGTAGTGACGGCGAGCGCCTGGGACTTACCTGCGTTTACAGACAGTCGCCAGTTGCTCAGCCAGTCAGGGAGAAGGTCCAGCGTCCTCTGAAGCTTCAGGGCGGCGTGGTCTGGTGTCAGCGAGCTGGTTATAAACGCCGTGTCGTCGGCGTATAACGCTGCGGTGGTGCCAGGGTCTTTGGGGACGTCGCTGGCATAGAAATTATACAGTCCCGGGGAGAGCACGCTGCCCTGAGGGACGCTGGCGGTGATAGGGCGCTCTCCGGAGATGACGCCGTCGACTCTTACCTTGAAGGTGCGGCCGGAGAGAAAGGATGCCACAAGCCTTACCAGGGGGGGTGGGGCGTTGGCTCGGATGAGCTTGAAGAGCAGACCTTCATGCCAAACACAGTCGAACGCCTTTTCCATATCAAGGAATACTGCGACCGAAGATTCCTTCTTGTTCGCCGCAACGGACAGATGATGGATAACTCTTACCAGCTGGAGGGTGGTGCTGAGCTCTGACCTGAATCCGAATTGGTCCTCACGAGGAGGGAGGTGGGGAGCCAGGTGCTTAAGGAGAAGGATTTCAAAGGTTTTGGAGAGGGTTGGGAGGGTTATGGGGCGGTAGCCCTCTGCCCTTCTCAAATTTTTGTGGGGTTTGGGGATAGTGATGATTATCCCCAACTTCCAGGTGGTGGGAAAGTGGCCGGTCCTGACGATTCCGTTGAACAGGCGGGTCAGGGCGGCCACCGTCCTGAAAGGTAAATGTCGAAGAGCAGAGTTGGGAATACCATCTGCTCCGGGGGCCTTCTTCGGTTTAAGGCGTGCTAGGGTATTCTGCACTTCCCTCGGAGAGAAGGAGAAGGAGGGAGGGGGGGGGAGGGGGAAAGTAGGAACACCTTTACCTCCTCGGAGACCATGCGGGCGTGGTCCGTTGCGGTCGTTGGCAGTGGTGAAAACTGGCGCTCGAGGTGTTCGGCATGAATCTCTGCTCTGTCCTCTGCACGGTACCTTAGGTTCCCGTCGGGGTGGAGCAGTGGGTAAACAAGGGCAGTGGCACTGGTAAGACTGCGGCAAAAGCGGTGTAAAGAGGGCCAGTCCTCTCCCGCCTCCCGGATGCGTCGGGTCCAGTTTTCCGCATTGAGGGTCTCTAGTTGGGATCTTACCTCTGCGGTGAGGCGGTTGAGCTGCATCTTTATCGCTGGGCATCGGGTGCGCTGCCATCGTCGTCGCAGGCGCTTCTTTTCGGCGATCAGGTCCATTAGGTGGCGAGGTAGGGGAGACCGCTTATGTTGGCGGTGGGTGGGCGGTTGGGTGGCCGCATCCATTGCAGCTGCAATCGCCCCAGTGAGCTGCACCGTCATAGATTCGACGGTTTCTGCAGTGTTCACCGGGAAATTTGGCGTATTTTCGTGCAGCTGCAGGGAGAAAGCGTCCCAGTCGCGGACTGGGTATGTGGGGAGGGGGGGGACACTTACTGGGGATGCTCGGACGATGGCCAGGACCGGGAGATGGTCTGAACCGTGGGCCATGTCCAGTACCTCCTGGTGGAGGTCGCCTGCGACGCGATAGGTAATGGCGACGTCTAAGACGTCTGGCGAGTGCGAGGATTGCTCCGGGTAATGGGTGGGGGTGTAAGTACCCACCACCGTATATCCAGCCTGCACAGAGTCGGCGAGCAGACGTCTTCCGTCTGCATTTGTCGTGCGAGAGCCCCACTCGGGGTGCTTACAATTTAGATCTCCGGCAATCACAGTCGGCTCATCTGATATGAGCCTGTGGATGTCGGAGATATCTAAATGTGATCCCGGGGGCTTGTAGCACGCAAATATGCGGGTGCGGTGGGTGCCGAGTGCAACTTCGATGCCCAGCGCATAAAGGGATGACACCGCGGGGGTGGGGAGGAGTTGGTGGAGGAGCCTCCTGCCGACCAAGACAGCGAGGCCTCTACACACTCGGTCTCCTCCTAGGTAATCTTGCCTGTAGGTTAAATACCCAGGAACAGAAAAACGGTCCGGGGGGGAGAGGAGTGTTTCGCTCAGGAGGGCAATGTCTATCTCGTACTCCCGAAGGAGGAGACGGATCGAGGCCACTTTCCCGCGGACCCCTCGGACGTTCCAGTGGACTATCTTTAGTGAGGTTGGGGCGTGGGAAGCCATTTGGACAATAATTTTGAGGTGAGGGAGGCCCCTTCGGGGAGGGCCGACAGAAGAGTTTTGAGTATATCTTCCCCGGCCTGGATTTTTGAGAAGATATCCATAGCCAGGGAGAAGAGGGCGTAAATTAACTCAGCGGTGGATTCAGGGGCCGAGGGGGCCTCCCTCCTGGAATGGCGCTGAGAGGGCGGTGCGGCAATTGCTGGCAGGGTGGTGGCAGCTACTGCTGGGTTGGCCGGTTCGGTGGCAACCTCAGCCACTTCGGCAGTGGTAGTGGCCGACGGGACCTTGCGCGATGCACGAGAGATGCGGGGGGGGGGGGGGTGGCGCGGGGTGCGCTGAGGTAAGGGAGGGGCCGACAAAACAGCCTCGACATTTGGCAGCGGAAGTGCAAGGGGCTCGTATTCAGAGTCCGTTGCTGCCGCGGAGGTGGCACCGGACTTGGGGCCCTTTTTCTTGGTCCTCTTTCTTTTCCTCTGTTTCCGCACTGTGGGGGCGGGGAGAGTGGAGGATGAGGGACGGGGGGTGGGGTCGTTGGCCTCGGCCATAAGGGATGTGGCCGTAGGCGGTGGAGGGGGATCTCTTTCTCCGTTATGGGAGGGTCTTGACTTACCCGGTGAGGTGCGCGCCTGGTGCGGGCAGTGGGGCCTGCACGGCGGTTTCGGGGCTCGCGTTTAAAAACCGGGCAGTTTTTACTGTTGGCCGGGTGGGCCCCCTTGCAGTTGACGCAGGTGGGCTGTTCGGAGGGCGGGCGGGGGCAGTCAGTTGCGAAGTGCTCTTCGCCACACCTGACGCACGCCGGCCTTCGGTGGCAGTTCTGGCTAGAGTGCCGGAACTGCTGACAGCGGTGGCATTGGGCGGGGCCGTCCTTGCCACGCCAGGCTTCCGCCCTAATACCTGGCATATTCAGGAGTTCCGTCAGCTGGAAGATCCCGAGGACCAGGTCCGGGGTGCGTTTCAGCAGCACGAAGTACGAGCACCCTGGGCGGTCCTTCCTAGCTAGGATCCGAGACACGTGCTCTACCTCGTAGCCCTTCTTGTTGAGTGCGGTGGCTATGGCGTCGGTGGGGGTATGGACCGGGAGGCCGTGGACACCTACCTTAAGTCCACGGTCCTGCGGGAGCGCGTAAGAGAACCAGCTTACGCGCTCAGTCTTGCTTAGGTCGTCCAAATATTTTTGGACGACACGGTATTCTTTTTCCCCTTTTTGGGGTGAATTTGATCCCTTGTCCCAGTGGCTTCGCATTGGGAGGGTGGCCGAGGAGATCTGCGAGATTACTAAAGTGCCTTATGCCACTCCTTTATGAACAGTCGGAAAGTGTCTAACAAGTCTCGTTTGGCTATGCATGAGGGGGTGTTGGTTCCGACACTCATGTACGGAAGTGAAAGTTGGGTATGGCAGAAGAAACATGAAAGCAGAATAAATGCAGTTGAGATGAGAGCGTTAAGAAGTATGATAGGAGTTAAACTGAGTGACAGGATAAGAAATAGTGAGATAAGAAAACTTTGTGGTCTGAAAGAAGATGTAGTGACAAAAATTGAGAAAGGTATGCTGAGATGGTTTGGCCATGTCGAGAGAATGAATGAAGAACGATTGACGAAAAAAGTGTATAAGGCGAGTGTGAATGGAAGTGTTGGAAGGGGTAGACCTAGGCGGACGTTTCGAGACCAAATCGGGGATGTCTTGAAAAAAGGCCAGGTCAAGAGTACCCTTAACCGAAGAGCATGTATGAAGGGAATAATGAAAGTGGACGAAGCAAAACAAATATGTAAGGATCGTAGCAAGTGGAAAGAAGTGGTCTCTGCCTACCCCTACGGGAAAGAGGCGTGAGTATATGTATGTATGTATTAAGATTGACGCTGTGGCGGACCAATTAGCGCCACAATATTGAATAGCGCTATCGAAGTTTTCTCAGATCGGCGGTATATAAACAACATCTGAAATGCATACAACTGGGCTTCGGCCTGACCGAGCATACCATCTCGCTCGGTCGGAGATCTCCCTTTGGGCATCCCCTCTAATAAAAAATATTGCCTATCTCTTTCTCGCAAAACGATTAGTTACGTCACAAGTTGCTACCGCCATACATTTTGTATCGACAAATGTATGGCGGGTGCAACTCGTAACGTTACAGGCCGATATATCATTCTCTTTCATATTGTATGTTCTTTAGTCTGAGTATTGTATATTAAAATTGTTTGTATCTTCGTTATTTTTAAGATATATGAAAATGGGTTCTAGATTGTTTTTTTTTTTTATTAAATAAGGGGGAAAACGAGCAAACGGGTCACCTGATGGTAAGCAACTACCGTCGCCCATGGACACTCGCAACATCAGAAGAGCTGCAGGTGCGTTGCCGGCCTTTTAAGAGGGAATACGCTCTCTTCTTGAAGGTTTGCAGGTCGTATAGGTCCGGAAATACTGCTGGTGACAGTTCGTTCCAGTTTTACAGTGCGCGGCAGAAAGTTACGCGAAAAGCGCACGGTGGAAGACTGCCACTCATCAAGGTGATGAGGATGGTATGTTTTTCGCGTGGGACGATGGCGAAAAGTTGCAGGTGGTATGATTCCGAACAATTCCTCAGAGCACTCCCCGTGATACAACCGATAGAGGATGCAGAGTGAAGCTACATCTCGGCGTAATTCCAAGGGGTCCAAGCTGTTTGAAACACTATGGCACTCAACAACTCGAGCGGCCCTTCGTTGGATACGATCCAGAGGGAGCAGTTGGTATTTTGGCGCCCCTGCCCAGAGATGAGAACAATATTCCATATGAGGCCGAACCTGCGCCTTGTAGAGTTGTAGGCGTTGGTCCGGACTGATGTACTGTCTCGCTCTGTTAAGAACACCAAGCCTCTTCGAGGCTAATTTGGCCTTACCCTCTAGATGATATCGGAACTGGACTTCGCTCGATATGTTGACGCCAAGTATCTCAATACTAGAGGAGATGGTTAAAGATGTGCCCTCGAAACGAGGATATACGACCATTGGTGACTTTTTAGTGGTGAACGCGCAGACTTGTGTCTTGGCGGGGTTGAATTGGACTAAGTTACGTCTACCCCATTCAGAGACTTTCTCCAATGAATTCTCTATTTTAGACACAAGTTCGTTTCGACTCTCAATGACATTTAGCCGAGAAATATTGGGGGAGCCGGTATATACAGCATCACCTGTACTATCATCCGCATAGCAATGAATGCCGTTGGTCTGTAACATGTCATTGATATGCAGTATGAATAGGGTAGGCGATAGCACACAGCCCTGAGGGACACCAGCATCAACAGACTGAGTTTCCGAGCATTCGCCGTCAACTACGACCTTTATGCTTCTATCTGCTAAGAAACTAGTGACCCACTTACATAATTTCTCGGGCAGCCCGTATGATGGAAGCTTTGATAGCAGCGCTTTATGCCAAACCCGATCAAAGGAGAAAATGTCCAAACTAACAGCCAATGCCTCTCCCTTCGACTCAATTGCCTGAGCCCAACGATGAGTTAGGTACGCCAAGAGATCACCAGCCGGGCGACCCTTACGGAACCCGTATTGTTTGTCGCTTAGTAATCCCTGGCCGTCCAAGTATCGAAGAAGCTGGCTATTGATAATGGATTCCATTATCTTCGAGAAGAGAGAGGTTATAGCGATTGGTCTGTAGTTGGAAGGATTTGAGCGATCACCTTTTTGGGGATCGGGTGCACCAAGGCTGTCTTCCAAGAAGCCGGGACGATGCCAGAAGAGTAGGAGAACCGAAATAGACGCGTCAAGACCGGAGCCAACTCTGGAGCACACTTTTTCAACACAATAGGAGGGATTCCGTCAGGCCCACTCGACTTTTGGATATCAAGGGAACGGAGGGCTTTTCGCACTGAGCGCTGATGAATCCGAATATCCGACATGATGCTCGTGCATCGCGGTATGGTCGGCGGTTTCTGCCCCCCGTCATCCAGGGTCGAGTTTGACGCAAAGAGCTTGACCAGAAGATCGGCTTTGTCCTTTGCGTCCTGGGCCAACGATCCATTTCCTACGTGTAGGGATGGTAGGGTTGGCTTGCAGAAATTTCCTTCAATAGCTTTGGCCAGAGACCAGAATGCACGGGTTCCCGAGGGGAGGCGCTCAAGTCTCTTACCAATTCTATTGACGTGCTGTTTCTTTGCCCGAGTGATCTCTTTCCTGAGGGACCTAGAGGCAAGGTTGTACTCCTTTTTATATGTGCTGGTATTTAAATCCCGAGCAGACACTGCATTGGCCCAGGATTGGTAAGCCTCCTGCTTCCGGCGAGAAGCTTTTTTGGGGGATGAACTAAACCAGGGACGAAATCTGCCGCCAGTTGGCACTACAGAGGACGGAATGAAAAGTTCCATCCCTTGCATCACCACATCGGCAACAGAGTTGGCAGTGTTGTCGGGATCATCCGGCGAGAAGCACACGTTCACCCAAGGATAGGATGCAAAAAACGACCGCATCCTATCCCAGTCTGCCGACTTGTAGTGCCACACACGACGGTATTTAACAGCACGCTGTCGTAACACCGTCGTAAGTGGCACAGAACTCCTAACAAGGCAGTCATCCGATGTACCAAATGGTGCGATTACGGATATTTGGTAGCCGTCAGGATTTGAAGTCAGCAGAAGGTCCAACAAGGAAGGATTCTGACCATCCACATCTGGGATTCGCGTAGGCGTAGTGACCAGTTGTGTCAAGTCGTTCGCAAGGGCAAAATTGCAGACAGATCTCCACGCATAATCAGTTTTACTGGAATTGAGCCAGTCAGCGTGGTGGGCATTAAAGTCGCCAAGTATTATGATCTCTGCGGATGGGATCTGCCGCTGCACAAAATCTGAAGCAGCTTGCAGGTGTTCCAAGAGTCGGTCCGTCTCGGGGTCATCACTATGGGACCTATATAGACACGCATAGACGCGAGGGTGGTCGTCGCAATCTATGCGGAGCCATAACGTTGACAGGTCCCTGTCCTCAAGATTGCTGAGGCGGCGAGAGCTGATATCATCTCTGACATACACACACACTCCAGCTTTGGGCAGAAAGGAGTGCTCGAGAGAATAACCTGGGTGGGAAAGGTATGATGTGTCACTCGGAGATGATATCTGCGTCTCGGTTAAAAAGAGCAAAGCCGGCTTTGCCGTCTCAAGGTGGTAATGGACGGCATTAAGGTTGGAGTGTAATCCCCTGATATTACAAAAGTCCATGTTTAATATCGAGGGGGGTGCCTTTGTGCGTTTGCTCTTGCCCCGAGCAGATTGGAGCGCAGTTTTGCCCTCCTCAGAATACGAGGGGCAGCCCGGACGTCCACGTTCAGTTCCAGGGGTTCCTGAGCATGGACGTCCAGAGAGGGATTCTCCAACGCAGTTGGTACCCTCCTGGGGTAACAAATTGCTTTTCAACTGCGGCATTTCTAGAGGGGTAGGAGATTGGGCCTCCGGTAAACTCACTCACTCGGCGAAACACAGCGCAAGCGCTGTTTCACGCCAGTTTTCTGTGAGCCCGTGGTATTTCTCCGGTCAAGCCGGCCCATTCGTGCCGAAGCATGGCTCTCCCACATGAGAACATGTTTATTAACATGTTGGCTAAGGTTGAATAGACAAAAAAAAATGTTTGGCAAAATGTATAATAGATCAATCTATTCAGTAAAGTGTATACCACTTTACTGAATAGATTGACTTTGGAATTTCGACTTATCATTAAGAAAAACGGCGTTGATCTCCCCGCATAATCTTTAAACGAAAAATCTATTTGTCCGCCTCTTTAACTTGACACTGGCAATAGTTTAATGCTGTATGTTTAAAATTAAAGAAATTACGACTTAGAGTATCTTGTATTTTTTATCTGTTGTAATGTCCGGTTGACGCTGTCATTTGAATTTAATGTTCAATTCGGCCATTTTGAAGGTTTTTCGGCAACTGTAACACGTGTTCGGTAGGTTATTTTGTGTATTTTTCAAGAATACTTGTTCCTTTTAGCATATTTTCATTATATTTCGTTATTTTAGGTTGCCAAAATGGTTGTAACCAAAAAGCCCGTGGCGAAAAAAGCCCAATTACACCATAAGTCTGGTAAGAAGGGAGTGAAGGGTGGCAAAATCCGTGGTAAAGGCCAGAGAAGGAAAATCAACCTGAAGTTTACCATTGACTGCACTCACCCAGCAGAAGACAGCATCCTAGATGTCGGAAACTTTGAGAAATACTTAAAAGAACGTGTCAAGGTAGAAGGCAAAACTAATAACCTAGGCAATCACGTTGTTATCGCAAGGGACAAGACTAAAGTAGCTATCAGTGCAGGTGAGCATGTGTCTAAATTGAAATGATTATTAAAATCATTAGACCCAAGTCTAAATATGTGGTTTCTAAAGAACCTGTGCATCAGAATCGATAGCATGTATGTATGGACATCTGTATAGGTTATCTAGTGCTGTTTTCTATCTATATTATGTAATTGTGCGAGTATTTATGAAGGTTTTTATTTTCTATTGCTCTTTTAATTATGAATAGCCTTTGGATTTAGTACAGCAGGTCTCAGTTGTGTATTTAAATAATATGTTGATTAGGTCTTTGTGCCAGATTGGTGCTCACCTCGCTTTATGCTTACCTTACACTTAATGCAGTTTTACATTACTTTGCCTCAATAATTGTTTATACATATTAAATTCAGGGTGTCCACATTCTGGAAAGCCAGGGAAGCTCAAAGCAGTCATGGAAAGTCAGTGAAATATAGGGGCCACTTGGAAAATCGGGGAAATACTGACATAAATTATAGTTAATTTATGCTCTAGAATGATCCTTAATATCTATCGAATCATTTTTTCCAGGTTTGGGGTGATCTACATTATGACTTGGTTCTAGTCATAATTAAATTACTGTTTTAGTTGGTCTTTCTAATGGAGTGAAGTGGGCCTACATTATGACATAATTTTGTTCAAATTAGATTATTAGATTATTACATATTCATGTAGCTGTCATGTTTTTTTTTCACAATTGGAGTGATTTTTTATCTTTAACCACCCCAGCGTTTGTAAGAAGTAGTTTTAAAAATAATTTGGTCTAAAAATTCCCAAAAAATATTGTAAAATCACTATTTTTTTCACAATTGGAGTGATTTTTTATGTTAAACCACCCCAGTGTTTTTAGGAAGTTATAGTTTTAAAATTAATTTGGTCTAAAAGTTGCCAAAAAATATTGTAAAAGTACTTTCAAGCATTTCAAAAATATATATTGAATTTTATTTTTCTGTAAGATATACATGGTCAGGGGAAAATATATTTTTTTAAATAGCTACAGTGGACACCGTTTAAAATCATAATTAATGTTATCTTTACTCTCTATGATATTTCTTTAGTAGTTTAAACATATACATAAAAATATTCACACCAAGGATATGGTAATCCATTTTGCTCTCTTTGTACGATACCGTGGAAAATCTACTTGACGGACAATGACAGTAATATTTATTCATTATTTATTTCTAAACTTAAATCTATCTTTACAGGACCTTATCCTAATATGACAGACAAGTGACTAATAATAAACAATAAACATCAAAAACATAATAACTGATAAAGTATTCTTTCTTTAAATATAAATATAATAAAGTATATTTATTTCTTAACTATCTAGATAACAATTTCATACAACTACTGTGACTAATGACTTACTTCAGACATCTTATGAATTAAAACATACTATAAAATATGCAGCCTCAGTAAAGTTATTCAATGAACAATCAAATATATCAGCTTTCTTGTCTACCGCGTTAGCATGCGCAGCGCGCGCGTCAGCGGCTCTTGCTGTAAGAGGTTGGTGCGTGCTGCCGGAACCGCTATCCGGGACGCATAATCTTCTCCCAGTATATTAGGATTATGAATTTTTCCTCTGAGATCTTTAAATAAATAAGTAGCAAGCGTTACTTCTCGTCTAACCTCCAGTTTATAATATCCTACCATGCCAAGCAAAAACAATGTTGGATATAGTAAAGGGTAACCAGGATGTATCTTGTATAATTTAAAATAATGGAATCTAATGAATTTATTTTGTATTTTTTCCAACATTGCTTTATATTTGGATTCATTCGGACTCCAAATTACGGCATTGCATTCTAAATGACTTAGATTCTAAATTATATTTATAGATTCTAAATGGCTTAGAGTATCCGAGGTGTAACGATTTTTATCAATAAGGGGGGGTCATGTTTATACCTTCATAAATAATTTTGAATTTGATTCGTAAAAATATTGTTTTTACTTCGTTCAGATATTTTGTTATTTAATGACAAACGTTATGAGCAGACATTCGCTTTTGGGAAATGGTGTAGCTAGTAGTGTAGTTTCGAATGATTCCTAGTGGTTTGATAAAATTTTCCATCTAGGTCAAAACAGGAGTTATTCCTGTAGGATGAACAAACTGGTTAAATTATTATAAATGAAAATTTGCTTCTCTTTTCAGACATTCCCTTCTCAAAGAGGTATCTGAAATACTTGACAAAGAGGTACCTCAAGAAGAACAATCTTCGTGACTGGTTGAGAGTGGTGGCGTCCGCACACGACGCCTACGAACTGCGCTACTTCAACATCAACGCTGACAGTGACAATGAAGATAATGAAGATTAAACGTTCACTTCAATAAAATAGTTTATACACAAATGTTTTTGTTATTCATATTTCCTGCATTTTCATTGATTTTTTTACCACCTCAACTTACAATTAAATTTTAAATGATACAGAGTCTGCTCCTATACTTATTTGTTTAAATTATTTTTGCTTACTAACTGCTTCATCAAAATATAGATTTAAAAAAATGCTGGTTTTTACGTTATTTTAATATGCAGCATTATAGGTGACGCCTAAGAGACTAGATAATAGAAAGAAAGTTGTATAATATATCTTACAATTTTAATAGTTACTAGATTTGTTTCCCGCGACTTCGTACGCGCAGGTGCCGTACATTTTTCCGCGTTAAAAAGAAGCATAAGTCCTTCCGCGTGGTCTACTTTATATCTGTGCCAAATTTCATAGTTATCGGTTAAGTAGTTTTTACGTGAAAGCGTAACAACCAAACAAAAAAGTGTGTGTGTCAGCTCCGATGCACGACTGGAGTTTCCTCCTTACGAACGAAAATTATGATATATATCGAATAGAAAAAGAGGGTAAATGAACGCATCTTCTAAAATGATAAACAACTTCAATTTCTTTCAACTCTCAGACCAGAGGTAGCTTTTACGTAACGCCTCAACTTTCCGTGTTACACTTGATTTTACTTTACTTATCGTAAAATTTCCGTACCGGGCCTTATAACTCAAATCGTTTCTTAAGGAGTAAACTCCAAAAAACTCACATTTATATTATTATTTAAAGGATTATATTTTATGGATGGATAGGATGCTGGCTGGCTGGGCCACACAAAGCTGTAAGGTACTTTATGTCAAATCGAATTCTCTGAACTTACTAGGATTGATATTGGCCTAGTATCAGATTAGTTCATCCTTCAACTGTTTGTAGTTTTAACAGTCGATTAAGGGTTTCACTGCAATCTGACTAGTATCTTGCTAGAAAATAGAACGGATTGCTTTAAGAAAATTACTGGATTTTATAGCGATGAGTACCAGGCTAACATGAGGTATCAAGAGGTATCACAAAAAACTTACCTGATCATAGATGGCGTAGTTTAGAGCACTACTGCCCGTTTTCCGAGGTGAATTTGACGGTAGTTTATCTATTCATTAGCGCTATAGGTTCGATAACGGGTTACTGAACAAGAAAGTGAGATTATTTATACCAAGTTTAACTTAACTGACCAATGAGGTATGCCCGGTTTAACTTATCGAACCAATAGCGCTAATGAATAAACTACCTACAAAATTACCTCAGAAACAGAGCATTAGTTTATGTAAAATCTGCAAAAACCGGGCATTATACCAGGCTCACAAGAACATCTGCTATTCGACCATAGATGGCGTTATTTATTTTTTGTCGAAATAATGCATGGGGTTTCTCGTCAATAGTAAGACCATAACACTGTACGAAAACCTTGAAAGGTAAAAATAATAATACAATTTATTTAATAAGGCCAAACTTTATTTTATACATTATGTACATAAAATAAAACAATTAATGGATATATATATATATATATATATATATATATATATATATATATATATATATATATATATATATATATATATATATATATATATAAAATCAGATACTTATTTCTAATACATTTCTCACTAATCTAATCAAAAAGATTCTTTACCGTCGGCACTAAATATTGTCCAAGATTCTCTAATAAAATGCACTATTTTTGACTAATTGTTTCAGTGAATACTGTGATTGTTTCGGTAAGTACAAATACAGGTAACATTGCTTAGTGCTTACTTCCCGGAGGCGATTTCCTTCATTCTGTTGAGAGCTGAGCCGGCGCGGAACCAGGAAATCTGTTGCTCGTTCATCGAGTGGTTTAGCTTGATGCGATCAGTTTTGCCGTCTTTGTGTTTGATTTCGCAGTCGACTTGCTGCAGAATAAATACCATTATTGTGTATGATGTTTTTAATAAAAAATGTAACGGAAAACTATGGATCGACCTTTTAAAATGATTGATTTTCCTCACAGTTTTAACAACACCTAAGGGCTATAATATACAATATTATAAAGGCATTATAAATTTACACACTTTAAAATGAAGCCGCATTTTGCTTTTTTGATATACATGATTTAATTTGTTAAAGTAGTTATATATATATATATATATATATATATAATAGTATATAATAAAAATATTTTTGAGTTTCACGTAAACATACCTTGCCAGGAGCAAGGTCTTTAAGTCCGAGCAGTGAGATCTTGTCGTCCGGCTTGATCTTGTCGTAGTCGGCGGCGTTGGCGAACGTCAACGGCAGCATACCCTGCTTCTTCAGGTTGGTCTCGTGGATACTGAAATTGTTGAACAGAAATTAAGTTTTTATTTATTTTACCAGAGCCCAAGTATTTACTGTTCAGATCCAATTTAATTCCATTTAATTAATATAAACGCAAACAAAGGAACAGTAGCGCCCACTAATGCCACCAATTTATAAAAAATAATAATATATATGGACGCTTTTACACCATGTCAATCTGGTCCCGCCGTGGTAAGTTCTTGAAGTACTTGTGTTACGGGTACCAGACAACGGAAATACATTTAATACTTTTATACTATATATTTAATACACATCAATGACCCAGGAAAACAAA
The DNA here is from genome assembly GCA_963565745.1 of Phengaris arion. Lineage (NCBI taxonomy): Eukaryota > Metazoa > Arthropoda > Insecta > Lepidoptera > Lycaenidae > Phengaris > Phengaris arion. The sequence continues at coordinate 4,660,397 of OY751443.1, forward strand.
ACATTTCGTTCTCCCGAAATCCCGACGATTCGAACCCGCGACCTCCGGCTTGAGCGCCAACGCGCTAACCACTGAGCCACAGAGGTCGTCAATTTAAATGTCACATATTAGGTCTTTACATATGAAAATGCGTTTTGTGGTACTGGCCACTTTGATCTCAAATATATCTTCTTTGGTTAGGAATTCCAATTTCAAATTGATACCGCTATTTACTCATGCATTTGTGTTTCGAAAACCGAAATTCATTTGTTTTTTCCACTTTTGAAGAAACGGCTGAAAGGATTAATGATGTGTATGACGGCGGTGTCGCAAAAGAAAACACAGTGCGTTTTTGGTTCCCACGTTTTTGTTCTGGAAATTTCGACCTGCAGAACAAGCCCCGTGGACGGCCGGAAACCAAAGTTGATAATGAAGAATTGAAGGGTATTGTGGAAGCGGATCGAATCATTACCTGTGATGGATGAAGTGGATCCTGTACCATAATCGGAAACGCTCATCGCAATGGCTGAACCCTGGCGAACCAGCCAAAGCCTGCCCCAAGCGAAAATTGACTCAAGAAAAGATACTTGTGAGCGTTTGGTGGACTAGGGCCGGTGTCGTTCCCTACAGCTTTCTTAAATCTGGCCAAACGATTACAGCAGATGTCTATTGCCAGCAACTGCAAATCATGATGGAAAAGCTAGCTGCTGAACAACCGAGGTTGGTCATTCGCTCTAGGCCACTGCTGCTTCAGGACAACGCTAGGACCATACACTGCACAACAGACGGCTACCAAATTAGCTTTTTATTAACCTTGCTCCAACAGATTACCATTTTTTTCCAAATTTGGATAACTTCTTGCAAAGGAAAAAATTCATCTCCGATGGGGCAGTTCAAAGCGCCTTCAAAGATTTTATTGATTCCTGTCCGAATGGTTTTTTTAGTAAAGGAATCAATGAACTACCTATGAGTTGGCCAAAGTGCATAGATAGCAATGGTATATACTTTCGATTAAATAAATATATTATGTTTAAAAAAAAATCGACTTTATGTTCCTTCTTTACAAAACGCCAATTTTATTATGTAATGACCTAAAAACCTATGAATTTACAGTGCAATGTAGAAGTACAATGGACACATTAATTTGGTCTATTTTTATCTTTCGTTTACGTTAAGATTAAAAAGTTAAGACTGGATCCAACAGCCTCTGTGATCTAGTGGTTAGAGATTGGCTCTCGACTCGGAGGTCGTGGGTTCGAATCCCGCATTGGAACAACAAAAAAAAATGTAGTTTCCAAGTTTGGTTAGGACAATGCAGGCTGATCATCTTTCTTGTCAGACAATCAGGTGGATTGTCTGACAAGAAAGGTGATCCATGCATCGTATGGGCATGTAAAAAGTCGGACCTGCGCCTGATCTCTCGCCAGTCGTGTCGGTTATCCGTCCCACTGGGTTATGAGAGTAAAGAAAGAGAGAGTGCTCTTTGGTACTGCGCAATAGTTGGGCTCTATAAAATTGCTCCTGGCAAACTTGCATACGGACCAGACACCGAAGATATTACCTTTTCCAAGGTGACAATTTACGCATGTATAAGACGGAGGATTTTAAGGAACTTACTTTGACGATAGCAAAACATTTAAAAGTATTTATTGTAAGCATAAAAAACAGGCGCATTTTTACATGAATTATAGTCGACATTTAAACCTTCTCAGTAGATCGTATGCGGCCGTTCGTTACTCTTTACTGTGGCATCAGGTCTTGTGTTATGAATATCTTACTCTTCATGTGGAAACTCGGCTTACGCGTATCTATGGGCGGCGGAAACCTACCACGGAGCAATCTGCCTGCTCATCTCTACCTACCGCGCGAAAGACTTGGTGATGATGGCGCGGCCTCCCAGATGCCGGGGCTCGAGCGCGGCGTGCTCGCGGGAGGAGCCCTCGCCGTAGTTCTCGTCGCCGATCACGCACCAGCGCACGCCGCCCGCTTTGTACGCGCGCGCGGTCGCCGGCACTGCGCCCCAATCGCTGGTCACTTGGTTGCGGACCTTGTTGAGTTCGCCGTTCTCAGCATTTGTTGCGCTGGAAATTTATATGAATATTATAAGTTGACTATTACTGCACACACATTAGCGTATTACGTAGCGTGTCCGTGGGTTGCAGTGGACACAATCACATATATTTTCTTGCAAAGCGAAGCTTGACGCACGTGCGTACCCTCTCCGTGCGCTGCGGTGGATCCGCGCCTTTATAAGCACAGGCTAGATATATCGGTGATGAGACTAAGCTTTACTAAGCAAAACGTTTAGTGGTCAATGTTATACGCCTATACAATAGAGTCCCAGAAAACGTTCAAAATCTTACCATCAATAAATTTTAAAAAGTAGTTAAAGAACGTTTGTGTGCTAAAGCTTATTATAGGGTCAATGATTTTATTGACGATGGCACACCTTGGGAATAGGATGATTTGCGGAAAAAAAACTTTTTGATTTTTTTTTAATTGCCTTTTTCTTTACTTAAAATTATTTGTTGTGTCTATGAACATACAAACAAGTTGACATGCTGCAGTGGCTTGTGTATTTTGTGTTTAGTTTAGTTTTTTATTTTTGTATTATAACATTTTTTTGTGAATTACATACCTTTTTATGTTGTAGGTAAATATTTTATAATAATTATACGTTAGAAAAAAAACCTAAGCAATTTCAAGCAGAAAAGTGATAATCATTATTTGACCATTAGAAATTAGCATAAGCCTGTGATGAGACTTAGCAAAGTAAGTAAATCTTTTAAGGACCAATGTATATATACATACAATAGGATCCCAGAAAACGTTCAAAACATTTCTATTCATAAATTAAAAAACGTAGTCAAAGAAGGTTTGTGTGTCTAAACTTGAAAGTAAATTATTTTGTTATCGATTGAACACCTTGGGATTTGGGAATAAGATATCCCCCTGAAAGGCTGTTTCTATGTACTTTTGACTTTTGTTATGTCTAACATAGATACTTGTTAAGTTTACAATGTAAAATATATTTTTCTTTTAAAAGAACAATTTCTTTGCTAAAAGATGGCCCCGTGCGAGATTCTTACGTCGGTTCTTCTCGTCGGGTTGAACCGGTGGTAGCGTTTTCTGTTGACTTTCCGAAGAAAGCTTGTTAAGTTTAATTTGGAAAAATAAAAACATTTTCCTTTGAGATATTTTTTGTTAGATGACATCTTAAATGTGATATTTGCACTGTGTGTGTTGTCTATCAAGATGTGTGCTGTGATATACTGTTGTCTGTCGCGCGTTACTCACGTGATGAACATGTTATTGGAGATGTTGTCCAGATGTCCGCGGTACTTGAGCCAGGGCCCGGCGGCGGATATGTGGTCGGTGGTGCACTTGCCCTTGACCTTGATGAGGATGGTCATGTCGGAGAGATCCTTGCCGTCCCACTTGTCGAAGGGCTCCAGCAGCTGGAGACGATCGGAGGTGGGTGCCACGTCCACTCTGACCTCTGTGAATCGTTAAATATTCGTTAATTGTAGGTTGTACTCTCGTTAAATATAAGTAATTTCGTAATATATGAGGTGAAATAAAAAAAAAACAATCTCAACTGTTAGACATGTAATATAGAACAGCACCAAGCGTAGGTCGCAGGCAGGCAGCTCTGGTGAGCGTAAGTATATTTTTATACCTAAACCCAACTTTTGATGTTATTGATCCAGTACGCTTACTTATTCTGTATATAAATAATAATAATAAAAAAATAATTTATTTCTCGCCACAAATTAAATAACAATATTAGTTAGGCTCATGTAGAATTTCATACGTTGTTGTGGGAGACTGGTGCCTAAACTGGGCGTTAGCCTGTGTGTCAGGACACCAGGCCTCTATCCCAGGATTCCAGGGAAATAGTATTCTTAGTTTTTTTTACAGTAAATTTATTGTTTTTCAGATTCTTGATTGTATTTGAGGTCAGGGTCAGTGATTAGTGTAAGTGTAATGTCTTGCCGTGTTTGTGTGTGTGTCTGTGTTTATGAGTGCCCTGGATATATCTGGTACTGCAATTAATTTTTCGGTTTTGTCATAATTTAATGTTTTTAGTCAATTGGTCAAATATAGACATATACCAGTATGTACTAGAGTACCGTTACTTATTCTGGAATTAGTAACACTAATTCACACCGAAACCAAACGATACGCGACATGAAGCTGCATGTTTAAGATAGCTATTTAAAATTGAACTTCATTAATTTAACACAAGATACACGTTTCATTGTTATAGTTCCAATGTCAGGTTGCACCGCGCTGCACAACGCATGTTATATGAGATGTGTATCTTTATGTATAGTGAATAAAGTTCAATTTAAAAATAGCTATCTTAAAAAGGCAGCGTTGCGTATCATCGCGGTGTGAACTAACCCTTAAACTACACTACAGTGTAATGAGACAATTTTATGGCATTGTCCTTTGTGATCTGACATGCCATTTTAACTTAATCTGCTGTCCCGCTCGCATATTAACATTGACAGCGCAATATACTCACTGCTGCCGTCGGCAGGCGGGTGCTCGTACGTGTCCTGGCCGGGGTCGAAGCCCTTGGTGGGCAGCTCGTCCGCGAACGGGTCGGACAGCTTGAACTTCTTGCCATCGGAGCCGGTCAGTTCATCGGTGAGTGGGTTGAAGTCCAGACGACCTAGAATAGTTAATAAATCATAGAAGTAAGTATATATCATAGACGAGGCTAGTCGAGGCATAAAGTGTCTACACCTAAATGGCCCCAAACAAGGGGTTATTGGTGCCGTAGATGTTTAACAGTAGTCATCTTGACATTTGCTTTCCGAAGTTTTTTTTTATTTAAATAAATGGCGCATCTATATGTAGTAATGTCAATTACTAGTTACGGAATCGATAAACTGACCTCACTCACTCACGGGTCACTTAAACTTAGTTTATATATTGACACTTTTTCTTCAGCATCCCGCTATCGAACATTAGCTCTAATGAATAGATAAACTATCGCCAAATTCTCCTCAGAAACCGGTTATTATTATACTTATAAATATGTGGTGAAGTCACCTACCAGCGAGCGACAGTGCCGTGACGAGCTCGGGGCTGGTGACGAAGCAGTGAGTGGCGGGGTTGGCGTCGTTGCGGCCGGTGAAGTTGCGGTTATATGACGTCACGATGGTATTCTTCTCTCCCTTCTTCACGTCCTTACGGTCCCACTGACCGATGCAGGGGCCACAGGCGTTGGCCAACACCTAAATAAAAAAAAAAAAAAAACAAAAATTATTAAACTAATCATGTGTCACAAAGTAATAATGACTCAAAGTAATTTTTGAGTTTATTCAATACAAGCAGACAAAAAAAACAAACGTTTGTAACGAGGAAAGGTTTGTATTTTTGTCTGTTTGTATTAAATAAACCAAAAAAAACTACTGAACCCCTTTCAAACATTCTTACACCATCATAATGCCATGTTATCCATGAACAACATAGTGTAGCCGTACACCATGCTGCCTATCGTCCAATCAGCGTGACGCAACCGATTGGATCAGTTAGAACTGACCGGGTATGGGCGTCGATTGGCCTGACAGTCAATATGGACGAACTGCAGATTGCCATCCTATCTACCAGTTGCAAGGCGTGTATACAACTTGACATCATGTCGGGATCCCTTATGAATATCACTTAATGGATGGCGATAAGTGCAATCAAAATAAAATATCGTTATTCTTTGTAACAATAGATATTACATTACGCGGCTAAATCGGCTTACGATTCTGCAGATCTCATGCTTCGCCACTGCTATCTACCATGAGTTATGACTACTCTAAGCTTATCTACCCGTGCGAACCCGGTACCATCCGCGAGTTAGTAATAAGGAGTAAGTTATTATTTAGAACAATTTACAACCTATAAGTACAGTGGCGGTCGGGGGCACAGAGTAGAAATTGTATATACTTAAGTACGTGCAGAGAAACAGCTTTCGTGGAAAGATCCGGATTTGAAAATTTTAACGTCCCCTTCAACGGCCCACAATCTTTCCACACAATCCCACACACACCGTATGCTTGTAGTAGTGCAATCAAATCGAAAGCTAACCATGTAGCTTCAATCTGTGTTCGGGGGCGTTGAGGCTAGATGGAGCGCCGGAATAAAACACATAACGATATGAATCGTTTATTCCCCGATTAGATAAAAATAGTCGCCAAACACAAATCCACGCCCTACGCGCCGAGTCTCATTCTATTTTCTTATTGACGTAGCGGATGGCACAGCATTTACAAAATTCTAAACTATGTTTGTAGTCTGAAAGAAGTCCAGCCACCATCGTCCGCTACAGTTCCATGGTAATATGTGTAGTAACCCTCTGATATTGATAATGAGAATTACGAGTAGGTATTTAATATTATCCAACCTCGTTTACCTTATACACCTTATTGAATCATTAGCTTCAATTAAGTAATTAATTACTGCAACTCACTGCATAGTAATATACTTCTTTATCCTTGTTTGAATTACTAACAGAATAATTAGTAATTTATACTTTACAAATCGCATAAGTAAAATAAACTAAAATGTACAAATTTTCCTTCTATAACTTTTTACATGTCAAGCTGTATTTCATGCTGATTTTCTGCGAGGCCTTGAATATCACTTTGGTCTAACCGTTCGGAGCATGGCTCTCATGTGGTCAAACAAAAAGCAAGGGCTATGTCACGTCGGTTTTTAGCAATCGGTAATTGGTATCGCTCCAGCAAGGTATAATCAACATGTACTCACAGTGCCTCCGAAGTCTCTCAGCGTCTGCGCAATGCCGTCTCTCTCGATAGTTGCACGCACCTGTAAATCAAATTATTGTTCTATTATTAAATTAAAGGACATAGGGAATTTTACTATACAACAATTACCCACGGTGACCAAAGATAAAATTAGGTAGATGCAAGCGTAATTAATTACATCTGGATTACTATGGTATAGTTGAAGTAAAAAAAAAATCCACGTTGGTATTATTATACACTTTCTGAACGGATATCTGCAGGAGGTGGGGTAAATAATGTGATATTTCAACGAATATTCATATTAACAACTTAACGATTACCTCTACTTCTTCATGGATCTAAATTAAAATTATGGGGAATAAAATGTGAATGAAAATAGTACAATCTAATAGTATTTTGGTTTGTGGTCGACACATTTTAAAACAGCGTGTAAAAATATATTTTATATTATAATAATAAATAATAATTCGTTAAGCACAGGAATGTGTCAAATGCACTTGGATACATTAAGCAGTTCGTGATTATACAATATGGTTTTACAGGGAAGCCTTTTTGTTCTTGTTAGATCTATAGCCTGACTAGAAATTAAAAAAAAATGGAAATTCATTTTTAAACGTAGCAACACTTTACAAAGCGTGAGATTGTTTAAATCGCGAAGATTTTAATCATGACATGATTTTCCGCAATATGGCGGGATTTTCTATATCCCTGGCCAGGTTATATAACACATAGTTTTGTGATCAATAACGTACCTGCTCGGAGCCGGGAGTCACGTTGAATGGAATCTTGGACTTGATGCCGTGTTTCAGTGCCTATGAACAACCAGCTTATTAGGTACTTATTATTTCTATCGCACTTACATATTATTACTATCTTACTTATGTAAATTTACTATCTTACTTAGTTTATTGGATTAGTTTAATGAAAAACTTTTCTTACTTTGGGCGTGAAATAGAACTTTAAACTATTGTAATTAAGAAAAATAAACATTTACTGTAGAGTTTTTTTTAAATCCTTTCTGTATCAGCGAGATTTATCAGTAATTGTAATGTCAATTATGCGTTATGGATAAACGGATCTCATTGGTCAGTTATGTTAAACTTAGTTTATTTATAAGGTCGTTCTAAATCAATTGCGGATATTTTGGGCACATTATGATCTACTGCTTATGTCAAGACGTTTAGGCAGAAAAGTAATGAAAAATTTCGAAAAAAATAATTATAGTAAATAAAATTACATCACCCTCTTTACGGCGCTGTTAAGGTCATTGACCTCACACAGTTGATTTTAATTGTTGTTCCGTAATTGATTTTAAACAACCTTATAATTGTCACTGTTTTGTACAGAAACCAGATATCGAACATAAGTTATTGTATACTGCGGGTATAAAACATCTTGTCAGTTTTCAACTTAATATTTAGCGCCTTGCGTTAAATAAAATGCATTATAAAAATCTTAATTCTCTTACCTCTTTAACAATGCTGGCGCATCTGCCCATGTCTTCATACGACGAGTTAGTACAGGAGCCGATGAGACCAACTTTGATATCAACTGGCCAGCCATTCTTCTTAGCCGCATCACCCAATTTCGAGATTGGGTTAGCCAGGTCAGGGGTAAAAGGTCCATTCACATGGGGTTCCAAGGTCGAGAGGTCGATCTCAATGACCTGGTCGTAGGGCGCCTTAGCGTCAGGGGTCAGAAGGTTCTTGTAGGAGTTGGCGGAGGCTGCGATGTCGTGGCGTCCGGTGGATTTCAGGTAAGCCTCCATACGAGAATTGTAGGGGAACAACTGCAGAGATAGGGGGTAAATAAGTTGTTCTCATCGATATTTTGCAAAATTAATTACAGAAGCTTCGGGTAATTGATTTGCTGCTCATGTAAAGACGTTTAGGCAAAAAAAAAAAAAAAAAATATTAAAATATTGTAAAAGAAAATTATAAAAAATAAAATTACATCGCAAGAAAACGAATAGTATCAATAATAATAAAGGACAGCTGTTAAAAAGAGATAGAAATTCATACTATCTACAACAATGAGAAGGTCGTTGACCTCACACAGCTGATTTCAAAACGTTTCGCAGTACGATTCATACTATGCTGCATTTTAGATAATACTTATTGTGCTTGACATGGCCGAAGAGCTGAATAGCTGGATGCTATCACTTAACTACTACTGCTAAACTATTTTGTACCATCATTAGCTGGTCTCCGAGGTCTCAGTACTGTAACTACAGGCGGGGTCAACTCACACTTGTGGTGGCCCCGATCTCGGCGCCCATGTTGCAGATGGTGGCCATGCCGGTGCACGAGATGGAGTCAACGCCGGGCCCGTGATACTCGACGATGGCGCCGGTACCACCCTTCACGGTGAGGATGCCAGCAACTTTGAGGATCACATCCTTGGGGCTCGTCCAGCCCTTCAACTGACCTAGGGAACATTAAAATATTATTGACTTTGTGTCAAGTTACAGGCAATATTTACATACTTCCAATAACTTGAAAGGCAAAATAAATATACAGGTTGTTTTAAAACATCCTTCCAATCTCTTATGTACATAAGCTGGAAAAAAAAGATAATCATAACTGGCACACTGAATTAGGATCGTGAGAAATGCTGCGTGTATTATAAGAAGCCTAACAATGTTGAATCTTCTATCAAACATATATCCTATCCAAGCCTATACCTATATATATAACCTATCCAAGCCTAGGCTAGCTATGAATAAAAATTATGGAAGGTGAATTCACTTCAGTACTTTTTTTTATACATATAAGTAAATCAATATAACAACATACGGAACCCTAAAATAATATCACTCCGATTACTGGTTACGCAAGCGATTTTCATCTCTGTTATCAATGTAATTATGACGTGGTTGATAAATAATAAGACAAACGCCACTTTGTGACGTTACCTAATAAGGCCTCTCTCAATTTGGCGTTGTGAAAAACTTGGCGACTCTTATATTCTACTTCTAGAAAAAGCACAATATAAGATTTTGCAAAATCAATTACCTATTACAGAAATTACTTATAATTACATCATAAAGACCCATTTTTTTCTTTCGTTTTCGATAAATCATTTTGGTACCCACTTCTTCCTGTTATTATAAGTACAATAGGCTTATTGCTAAGTTGCCACCCGAATTCTTGTGAACATTACTTTCGAGTTTTGACATTGTTATGAGTTTTGACTAATATAATATATTATTGTTGTTGAAATAGGTATTTCCAGTTTGTTCTGAGTATAATTTATCATATTAAAGTTAATTGGTGTTAAATATTTTTGTATAATTTGACGTCAGAAATTGTAAATTGCAAACAGTAATACAATGACAGCATTTCTTGTTTCGTTAAATATTTGAACCATAACATTAAGTAATTAATAATTTATTACTCTTAGGCCCACTTGCGCAGATCTGGGTTAAAGGTAACCCTGGGTTAAAATATCATCCATTCTCCTTCATAAACACGAAGAACGAGAGAGATAACATGATATTTAGCCCAAGGTTAATTTTAAAGCCGGACCAGCGTAAGATGGCCTTATAGATCGAAGAATAACTACGCTTGATAATGCCATATGTCTCAGCCACTCATAGAGCATAGGTGTTAGAGAAGGCTAATATTTGTATAAAATATAACATTTATTCAGCGTCTACTGAACTTACTATCTGCTCGTATTCGCTGTAGTATTATCAATTACTACAAAGTGTTCTTGAGACCGGTTTCGAATGGCACTTTTATTATCATAATTGGTGGAGCCTGCATAGATGAAAATATCGCATTGCTCTGTAATAAGTACGTACTCACTCTTATATTCTTACTGATAAAATATGACATACAATGAACATAATATTATGCGCACCCGCTAGTTTTTCGCGGTGGGCCAATTCTTAGGTAGGTACTGGGGGCCAAAGGTACAAAAAAATTGTACAAACTAATACTTTATCAGAATATAAGTAAAATGAGTATAATTTTCCACAACTTTAGCACGTTGTACCTACAAATTGGCCCACGGCCCAAACCAGCTGGTACGCATATTATGTTCATTGCACTACAATATGATATAATTTTCTATTTCATTCATCAGTAAGAATATAACGGTAGTCAGGCGGGTAAATGATGTCAGTCCATTCGTCATAATATGTCACATATAATTTGCTGGATAAACAATACAGATTCTAACGACGTTCCTACAATAAGCGTCAGTACTCAGTTCACAAGGATATATACGTTTAATTGCAAGAATTCTAATTTCGACCTGCACTGCGCTGTGGCATTGTGTTTTTCCGGCCGCAGAGATTCCGGATGATGTAGCCCGAGGCTCCGGGCCCAAGCGTCAGTTCACACCATAGATTATACAGATATATACTAGTAGTTCACACCGAGAAACGAACGCGCACTTTTTAAGATAGCGATAGAGCGAGCGAAAATGAAACTTTGTTTACTGCACAACATACACGTTTTATTGCATGAGTTGCACCGCGCTGCGCAGCTCGGCGCCGCTCTTGCAATCAAACGTGAATCTTTTTATTAAATAAATAAAGTTCAATATTAAACGCTTTCTTAAAAAGCATGCGCCGCGTCGCGTCTCGGTGAGAGCTGATACCAAGAGCTTTGCCCATTTTATCATACATTGTAATCGAAATCTGTATGCGTGGATGATGTCGAAATAAATGTCTACAAAAATCCTGGCGCTACGCCAATATGCACTAGGGAAAGCGAAACGTAATTGTGTTATGTATTTTATTTGTATATTATAAGCTACAATTAAATACATAATAAACAATATGTTTTATTGATTACCTAACGATGACATTAATAACAATCATATCATTATACCATGTAACCTGAAAGCTAAACCCACATTAGTACATTACATTACATTAATTATTTGATAGAAATGTAAAAAATTTTAAAAAAATATATATAACCAATTCAGGTATACAATGTATATACATATTATATTACCTACGTCCAAGTTTAGAAGTAGCAAAAATTTTTTTTAAAGCTGATTCGTCTTAAAAAAACTTGACTTAAGTCATCGTCAGTCATGTCACGTAAAAAGAAATAGCAAACTTTTATCTCTTTCTTATTTGAACAGACAAATACAGGTGCACATATAAAATCGGCATTTAGAGAAGGTCACGGACGAAACAATATGCGTCGTACGCGCTATAGTATATCTCTTGTGCGACCTGTCTTATCTATGTTATTAGCACTGTAAATGATCTATCTACGGTAGTATCTACTAAGATGCAGAATGTAGATCATTCCAGTATATCTTGGAAGACAAGTCATAGTTTAAGTATTTTCCATTGTAATGCTAAAATCTCATTGGAATCATGAAACTGATACCAGCACGCATAGCATAACCACCGTAGAAATGCGTTTTGTCTACACAGGAATAGACATACTGACAGATAAATGGACAAATGACTTTTTTTTGAAAATTGAAATGGAGATTTCCTTGGACAAGCTGTAATTTTGTTTTTTTTTCGTAGAAAGAACTCATTTCCACGGTGGATAAGCTAAGCGTATAACATGACATAGTCAAATCATAAATTGAAAGAAAAAAACATAACTTGACTTATTATGTACAGTTTGCATGTATTGATAATATTTTTATCTTCTTCAAGGGTGGTTTGCGGAGGATTGCGCTATCAGACAGGAATTTAAACTCATAATGCAATTGAAGCTTGTATGGAAATTGCACTGTTTTTTTAAGGAAAGAAAATAAAATTTATTTGACGAAAGAAAAACACAAAACAACATAAATGAAAATAGTTAAAAAAAAAGTTTGAAACGCTGATTTTCAGTGCTAATTTGTTAGTTTAATATGCATTAAATAGCAATATAGCTTTCATATCAACAATAATTAATCACAAATTATGATATAACGCATGTGACCTACCATATAATGGCATACATGTGTATGCAGCTCTTCATTTATGATTTATTAATAAGATAAGACTTAATTAGTGAGATTAGCTTATAATATAGGTTCAAAGTTTCAAATAACACTTATGCAATTTGTGTGGAATAACTTTCCACTGTCAGCATTAAAAACTTTTTTTTTTACTGCAAGACAATATGTTTTATTGATATTTTGTTAGGATGCTTCCTAAGGTAAATAAAATATTTATCCAATGTTATTAAAATATTTGGGTAAGGCATTACATATTTGACATTGCCAACTTAAAAATACTTCAATCGAATTACTATTCAATGAAAAAAAAAACAGATCTACTTTTCGATTTTCATTCCACATTCAACAACACAACTTTGGCGTTGATCCACGAAAATAGTTGTCTATATATATTTTAATAAACAAATACTGAATCAAATTCAAACTATGTATTACCAAATGATTTGCCTGCACACAAAATAGACAGTCATACAGGGAAAGAAAATATTTTTTCCTCAAGTTTGGATGTCTGTTGCTTTAGGAATCATAGATTGACCTTCAGAAAGAGCATTTAAAGTCCCAAATATGAATAAAACATTGCGGTTTTCAAGTTTTTGACTTTTTTCATGTGACATAATTCAATGAATTTATGTAATTTTTTAATACTTTAGCTGATCAAAACCTTGCATGCAAGTAGAATAAGGTCATATTGGCTCATTTAATTAGTGTAACATCTTAAAACAAATGATGAATAAATGATCCAATGAAATGCACATTTAAAATGAAATTTAAAATCTATATTCTAGACTCACCAGTAAGCTTGACACCAATCACCTTAGGGCACTTCAGTTCCCAGGGAATGTTAGCCATTACGTCCACGGCGTCGGCACCCCCAACACCTATGTGATACACAAAATTCCGTATTCAAATATTTCCAAATTAAACTTAAGTTATTAACAATTTAAGCTGGAAATTTTATCATCCAATACAAGGCTTAGGGCTTGTTTCACAATCTTCCATAAGTGTCAGATTCAGAAGTTTTGTCGCTGCTTAATTAATATCGTGCGACAAAGCCAAAACATGCAAATAAGCTATCTGACACTTATTCATAGATTGTGAAACAGGCCCTTAGTCTTTTATTTGGTGTCAAAATTATTATTATTATTACACTACTAGATACTATTAATGCAGTGTAAAGAAAAAGATAACAAATTCACATTATTCAGTTTTAGTTATGACGAACATTGTGAGAACAAAGAACATTCACAAAAGAATTAAAGGATATAGTAGTAAAGAATTAAACAATTATTAAAAAAAAGGTGGAAGGTTGATAGAATAATTACCAATGCAAAGACAGCCAAGACCACCACCATTGGGTGTGTGAGAGTCAGTGCCGATCATCAGCAGACCAGGGAACGCATAGTTTTCCAAAATGATCTGATGGATAATACCAGAGCCGGGTTTCCAGAAACCGACACCATATTTAGCACCAGCAGTTTCCAAGAATTTGTATACTTCCTTGTTGATATCCTAGGAAAATACAAATAATGTCTTAATTAGGGTACAACTTATGGAGAGTATGACAGTCACAATAGGATAGTAAAAATATGTACAACTACTTTTTCATTTCTAATCAGGCACTACCACTAATATTACAAGTCTTTTATAAACATATTTTTCAATTTGAAATTATAGCAACACTACACCAAATGTACTCCAGTGTTGCCAGTTGCACAAGTTTAAATCCAACTATCACACAAATGTTTTAAGTGATGCTAATAAATTAAGTTGAAACCCAGCTGAGGTATTCAAACTTACCTTGGCTCTGGCAAGATCCTTGTCTCCACCAACCTGGGCTTCGATCAAGTGGTCACAGTGGATAGTTGATGGTACAGCCACTTTGGGTAATCCTGAGGAGATGAACTGTAACATGGCCATCTGTGCAGTGGCATCCTGCATAGCGACACGGTCGGGGCGCAGACGAAGGTAGCTAGTGCCTCTTTCAATTTCCTTATTTAGAAAACATGCCAAATTATAATTGGATAAAAAAAGGTACCCACACCAATTTCAGTGATGGTAGCCTTCATGGTGGTGGTTTCATTGAAACCAGGCCAGCTAAACAGGAGTTATTTTATAGTGCTCAAGTGTAGTGCACAGTACACAAGAGCACTCTCTCCTCCTTTACTCTCGTGACCCAGTGGGACAGATAACCAACACAACTGGCAAGAGATCAGGCACAGGTCCTATTTTTTACATGCCCATCTGACACATGGATCATCTTTCTTGTCAGACAATCAGGTGATCACCTTGCATTGTCCTAACTAAACTTGGAAACAACATTTTTTGTTGTTACAATAATCAAACCCACGACCTCCGAGTCGAGAGCCAAGCTCTAACGACTAGACCACAGAGGCTGTGGTCTAGTGATTAGAGTGGCAATTAGATACTAAAATAGTAATGACAATAATTCCTAAGTTTATCGAGGTAAGATTACTAATATTTTGTGCAATAATAGTATGGATTCCCCAGATTACAGAAAATTTTCATTATCTTTTATGACAATATATCTATTAATTTAAATTTAAAATGTATGAAACTTTTAAAAATAAACATTTTTTTTACAACACATAAATAATGTAAACAAACCAGATGATATCAATATGTAATGTTTGTTTAAGGCACTTTACAAATAATCACTTCATAAATATCACTAACTGATAATTAAAAAATGTTAGGAATTTACATACCTGTCCTTTAGGGTCATCGAGATGAGAATAGAGAACCTTCTCTGATAATGTCATTTCACGGCCTAACCTCTTCTTGACAATCTCCAAGTTCTTGCTTAATTTCTCGTAGGGCAGTGGCACCTTGTCGAATTTGGACATAGCGACCTAAAACACATTGTAACATATTCAAACTCAAGTTTTGTAACCACCAACACAATTTTTCACACAATCCACTGATTACATAACACTGCCAAGTTATCACTGAAAACACTGGATTTTTTGTGATTTGTCGCGGTTTCGTTACCTGAGCCGCTGCGGCGGTAAGGGGAGACACGCTGAAGCATCTTTGTTGTATTTCCAACAGTGCAAGCCGCGTCCTGCTACCCTGAAGAACAAATATTTTCGTTAACATTTTTAAAGTTATAGAGAAATGTCGCAAATATCACTAGATTATTATAGTAAATAGGATTCCAGATTCAATAACCATATCAGATAACACCAGTGAGCCTTGGTGTATGGTCAATTTATTACTTTGACCTTTTTCACTCACATGATTACCATTTTTGAAAACATTGTTAAGGCGGTGAGTAATGATAATATTTAAGACATAATGCCGTATAATTTATTTTATTAGCAAATTTCACGTGTATAATATAGATTCTTAGAAATTTAACTTACCTGGCCATGCAAAACTCTCATACAGTGAGCCATGGTTGCCGGAGCTCTGTATAGCAATAAAAATTATATAGTCTAACCACTTATTTAAAGTACTATAGCGTTCATGGATTCAACGAAATTATGACCACTTTGTATGCAAAGCCTTGTAGATTTTTTAATTTAATACCGCACCCTCACATCCACCGCAACTGCGGAATAATTTAGGATTCTCAATTTGGCACTTCACCGACGACGTCTAGAATTTTGGCTAGCAGCTGCGTTGCACGGTGTAGCTAGCTTTCAAAATTCAGTTTAAATACCAAGAACAAAAATCCGCGTTTTTCAATCTACTTATTAAGTAGATCTAGGCGCACAGTATATTTTTTTTGTAACTTTCATCATGCAACAAACTGATCCACAACTATAAGTTAGGGTCATAACGTATCACGCATTGAGCACTCATAACTCATTTAAAGTCATCAATGAGTGAAGGTTTTGGTTGTTTTGTTGACCGTTTGATCTATGCCTTACAAAGGCTTATACAAAAGGATCTGTGTCGAGCTTCAAAAATTTTAAAAAAAAGCTGTAATTTTCCCTGTAAGTGCTGTCAAGGAGGTTTTCCGGGGAGTTCAATGGGTGATGTTGTGGAATTTGTAAAATTTCATAAATTTGTGTTATTTTGGTTCTTAATGTATTACACATTTATTGGTAGAATATTAACCATTAAATATTCGTTATCGTGCACAAGTGTGAGCAAGTGGTAAAACTTCTAAAGACGTGCTATTTTGTGTTTCCCGCCAAAACTCCCTAGGAATTTTCAGTAAAGCTTCTACCAGCTTACTGAATCGACTGACATGACTCATAGACTGTACTGACTATACATTTGGTCTTTGACTAGACTTTAAACTTGACGATATAGGAATACGGTGTTGTAAATTGAAACGAAAGTTCAATTTTCCGCCTTTTTAACTTGACACTGGTTAATGGCTATAAGCCGATTCCATATATAAAAAAAAAGTGCTGTCAAAAAATCTGCTGCATTCTGCAGTTGTCAAAATCAAACCCAAATGTTTTCAATTTCTATTTGTTGAAATAAAATGGAATTGCAAATCTAATTGTAATAACTTGATCAAATATTTAAACATAATTTTCTATTCTATATAATGTTGTAGTTTTTGTTATAGTTTTTGATTTAATCTGCAAATATGACGTCCGCTACTATTCAGGTAAATACGCCCAGTTTGTTGGCATAAAAAAACGTATGAAACTATTTTTGCACTACAAATAAGTATCTCTCCTTTTATTTCATCAATTGAATATAAAGTAAATATAATTTTTCATTCGCTATTAAATCCATAGATCCCCAAAAATAAGATCATATATTTATGAAGATGTATATAATTTTCAGGAGATAGAAGGTATTGATGATTACTGGGGGCCCGCCTTCAGGTCAGTGTATGAAGGAGAAGGTGGTCACGAGGCTTTTGTGAAACAACTTGATGAGAGAATCCAACAGCATGACAAGGAAATTGAGAAGCTCTGTAATTTTTATTACCAGGTAAGATCATTGATTTGTATAACATCAACATGACTAGTGAGACACTTGCAATAGTTTTGTCTTGTTGGTCAGAGTGTAGCCAAAGGGTGTACAAGGCAAAAAGACTCAAAAGACATGGAAATTCAGAACTGTAATAGATAGAACTATAATTTATACATAATTTTTATTGATGTAAATAAATGTATATTTTTTAATTACGCTTTCTATATAATAATACCAAAATTGTCTTTCTTCATTTTTAATGTTTGTTACTCTTGTAGGGTTTTATTGAGTCTATACGTGAATTGCTGGAAGTTCGTTCCAATGCTGAGGAGCTGCATGCAGAAATATCAAATGTTGATGCCAATGTTAAGGAAACTACCGATGGTATATTGATTTTATTATTGCCACTTTTCAATAAATGATGATGTCCTCCCAGACGTATCCGTCGACGGCGACATCCTTAGCTCGTCTTCGCCTGGACTCTTGCACGAGTGCGAGCATGACTTGCAAAACCAAATTACACTTTTCAATAAATCCGAAGGTTGTTACAAAAACATCTTATTTATAGGTATATGTGAAAGAGCTGAGGAGTTGATAAGAGCAAGAAAGGTGGAACTGAATATAGCAGCAACTATTGAGAAGATGGAGCTTTGTTTGCCCCTACTGACAACATACTCAAAGCTCAAAACCCAAGTTGAAGCTAAAAGGTATACAAATAAATTCAGAAGATTTAAATGCAGTTGTGTATTGCGGTACTGTTTTAAATTGTATTAGAACCAATCAGACAATTTTTTTAATGGAATTAGAATTATGTGCAAAATTGTAATATCTTACAGAAAATATAATTTTACAGACAATATTATGATAATTTATAAAATGCAAAGGAGTCACAATTATTACAGATCCACTTGGTCACAGTGACGTCTGGGCTCAACTATGCTAGAATCTAATTAATTGTGTCAGTCATCTAAGTTTTTATTTAAAATATGTCCAATTTCATATAGAATAATTTGTAAAATAATTTGCGAAGTCAAAGTGCCTAATATGTGCAATATATTTTAAATAAACCATTATTTCAGATATTATCCAGCTTTAAAAACTCTAGAGCAGCTTGAACATGTTTTGCTACCACGAGTGGGACCATTCAAATGGTGCGCTCAAATTTCGGCCGACATACCAAGACTGAGGCAGTCCATACAAGACGCTTCTATGGCTGATCTCAGAGATTTCTTGGAAAATATAAGAACACTTAGTCCGCAGGTAAATAGAACATTGTGTGAACACACCCTGTGCACAATTTCAGTTGTTCACAATGTTGAAAATCTGATGTTTCTCATCCAATTTCTCTCTGTAGGACTGCTGGAAGAAATTTCTTTTAGAGATAAGCATTCCCTTTTGTGTCGTCTTTCTTTCTGTGTATTCATTAAAATCATTTATGTGTATAATAAACTGTTAAATAAAATAAAACTATTGTATGTTATATTGTGAAAAAAGATTTAAAAGATTATATGAGTAGTAGTATGCTAGGTTTTTAAATTTTTGTTTTTGTTGTAGGTTGGCACTATGGCATTGAAACAAACACAGGACATGCTAGGTAGAAGCTTGGCCAACATTATAAAAAATAAAGAAGGTTTGTAGCTTTTATATCAATTATGATATTCAGATTTTAATCCAAAGATTAAAGTATGTATATATAGTGTTTATGCAATAACTTTTTGCAAAGTTTTCTTTCTTCTATTTAAGTAAATAGGATCGAGATTTTTAAACGTTTTTAAATATTATATTTTTTAATACTTACACAAAAATTTGTTTTTCCAGAGCCAGCATTATCCAGCCTAACCGGGAGGGACAACAGTGGTCCTCAGTGTCCCCACGAGCTGGTGGACTTCAGTCCGCTGCACCGTTGCCTGCACATACACACGGTGCTCGGGGCCAAGAATGACTTCATACAGTATTACAGGTCTGTATACACCCTGCACATACTATATTATTTCCTATGACTGTACTCTGTATTATTGTAAACAATTATTTTTAGACCAGGCAATAACAATTCATCCAACGACACATTTTTATCATTGCATCTTTTGTGTAGACATCAGCAACAATCAACAGACTTTTTGACATCAACTCAGGCTTGCTTTACTTCATCTATCTTTCTAACAGCACGACTGTTGCTCCGGCTCATTAAGCTCCAGAACGGGATCATCAATAGAATTATCAGGAGAAAGATAGATGAAGTAAAAGGTTCAATAGATTATCACAATCTGTGGTAGTGCCATGCTTCGCCACGAATGGGCCGGCTCGACCGGATAAATACCATGGCCTCACTTTGGTTACTGGAGGAGGGTTGGGGATTTTACAGACCAGGAATGAAAGTGCGCAACACCAGAATCTCTGGTGTTGCGAGTGTCCATGTGTCCATGGGCGGCAGTTATCGCTTACCATAAAACTATCGGTATGCTCGTTTCCTGGTCTATTTCATTTCATTAAAAAAATTCACCCAAGCAAGGCAGGAGTCAGCCTAAAATTGTTCAAAAAAAAAGAACTAAGAGGGTGATGTTAGTTCACGCCAATACTGGGTAACCTTTTTCTTATTTTTTTTCAGAGCGCAACGCAAACAACAAGCGCGTTTAGTCCTCATACCATCTGGGAATATTCACGAGTCCATACAAAATATGAAAAGCTATTTGAACGGTGTACTCGGCTTCTTCATATTGGAGGAGCATCTATTGACCACGGGCGCAGGTCTGGTGTCCAAAGACTGGCTGTTGGACACTTGGAGCATGGCGGTCACTAAAGTTGCGTCCACACTGCGGACTAATACGTCTCTGATCACAGATCCAACGCTCATGCTGAGTATCAAACATCAGATTGTGCTTTTTATTAACGCTTTGAAGTGAGTATAGACATTTTAATTCTTATATTGTAATAAATATTGTTCAGTGTGCTGAATGCGAGTTTTCATTACTAGACGTGACTAAGTGAACAACAATTTGTATGGCATCGAAACAACGCCAATAGTAGCAAAAATTGTAACTAATGCGATGCCATACAAACTGTAATTAACTTTCTCATGTCGAGTACTGAAAATTGAGTGACAAAAACTCGCATTCAGGACACAGAAAACATACATTATAACTGCAGTACCTAAATTGTACTGTTATTAATGCGAGCATAGTCCTATAGGTATACCTAGTCTTGCCATAAATACTGAAACTAAGAACGTTCGTTTCCAACCAAGACTGTGTAGACCGAGCTTTATGACCCGGCGCCGAGTCTTGCTGGAAGGACCATTCTTGGTTATTGAACATGGTGTTGTTAAGGGGCTTCACTACCTTCTCAAGAATGGTATCTTGATACACTTGTGCCGTTTTGATACCTTTTTCACAAAAGTATGGCTCAGTCACTCCTTCATAGCTAATAAATACCCTACCAAACCATCACTGAAGTCGAATAGTGCCTATGTTGCACTTTGTCGACTAATTAAGAAGCTTCCTTAAAGCTTTGACCATAAATACGGTCATTTTGTTTCTTAAAATGTTGCTAAATTGTAAAAAAATTCTCATCCATAAACAAAATTTTTCTGTGACCTCCAGTGCGTCTTCAGTAGTTGTTTCGATTTTACCACCCTATTCTTTTTTAAATTATCAGTTAAGAAGTGACCAGTACGTCTCTTATAGGCTGCAAGTCCTAAGTCATCTTTTAAAATACGCGACATGGTTCTAGGTGCTAACTTCATTTCCCGAGATAAAATCTTTTGCTTTCGGACAGGATTTCTTCGAATTCTTTCCCTTACGCCTTTGACCACCTTTTTCGTACGAACACTACGTGGACGGCCACCGCCCCACTCCATTTTAATATCGCAAAATATTGTACAATGTATTGGCGCCAGAATGAGAAAACATAATGAACATTAATATAAAAATGACAGATTCCAAATTCAAATGTAATATTTCGTTTATTTTTAATAATAACAGTATTTATGGCCAGACTAAATAGTGCCTAATTTCTTTTAAGACATGCCAATAATACATAGAAGTGTTTTTAAACAACTGTTTTATCTTTTTCTAGAATACATTAGCCATTATGTATATGTTGCAGTTATACATTACTTCAGAGAAATAGAACACTGTTTGTTTCAATTGTATAAAGGTCAATTGACTTCGAAATGTAACGGTACGCGACATGGCGCTGCATTTATAAGATAGCGATTCAAAATTGAACTTTATTTATAACACAAGAAGATTGTAAGAGCTCGAATTTCATGTTGCACCGCGCTGTACAGCGCATGTGCAGTGTATGATTGATGTCATATGAAACGTGTATTTTTTAGTCTAGTGAATAAAGTTCAACGTTTAATAGCCATCCTAGAAATGCAGCCCCGCGTAGCGTCGCGTATCGTCGCGGTGTGAACTGACCCTTAAAGTTTACCACACATCTATTTTAGTGCTTCAATGTATGTTGTACAACACATTTTGTATATGTTCTAAAACATTCTACAGATGTTACGGCCTGCCGACTGATCCTCTGCCGCTGTTACTGCAGGAGATGGCAGAACATTACACAGAGGTGCTTATGCAGAGGTGGGTGGCTGTGTTCAGAGATATATTGGACAACGCGTCTTTCCTACCTATTGAGGTTAGTGTGTAAATTAATTTAAAAATAGTTTTTCTTGCAATGAAATATCATTAAAAAAACTGGTTTTAAAAATATTTAATACTTTTATACTATACATATTTTCACAATAGGGTTAATTAAAAAAAAAACATTCAAGATTTCGGTATTTAAATTATAAAATCGAATTAATATTTATTTAACATATAAATAAACTCATAAGAACTTTTACTCTCATTTTTTCTTTTTAGGTAGAGACTCAGGAGCAATTCGACGGTGTAATGGACACGTTTCCGTATGATGGGGATGAATTGGAGACTCAACCATTTCCCAGAAAGTAAGTTCATTTTAAGTGATACACTTGGCTAGAACTTTAGTTATTCCTAGCAGTTAAAGAGATGTTCCTTGTTTAAACGTGCATGCGAAGAAAATGTGTATTTAACACGTCAACAAAGTGCAAAATAAAATTACGAAAATATTTTTTTTTGGGTACCTCCGTCCTCCCTTGGATGATTTTTTATTCTCGCGTCTACCCCATAATGCGGGGTTTCAAATCGCATTTTTTTGTTAAAATAGGCTCCCCCTCTAAAAGTTAAACGGCTGGCTCGAAAAGTCTAAGAAAAACATGACGGTAGTCCATGTGATGAACGTTAAAGGAAAATTATAACGGCTTATTTGTTGGTATCCATTATACCAACAAACCCTGCATGTGCGAGTCTACGGACGCTTTCGCACCTGTGGCTTGAGCGCTATCGTGCTCCGAGGTCTCTTAAGCCTCCGGTATCACCCCCAGGTTCCCATTCTCCTCCGTCGTGCCGGCGGTCTACGTGCAAGTGAAGGAGTTTATATACGCCTGGCTGAAGTACAGCGCGGGGCTGGGGCTGGGCGCGCGGCGGGCGGCCGGCGCACGCCGCTCCGCCGGCCTGCTGCTCGCGCGCTCCTTCGCCGGCTGCCTGTCCGCGCTGTTCCGCCGCCCCCTGCCGTTCCAGCAGCTCGTGCAGGTACAGTGACGTCACCGCCGCCATCATCATCAACACCACCATAATTACTTATCATCATCTTGTTCTTCATGAGTACTATTCATCATTGTAATAATATAGACGAGGTATGTCGAGGCAAAAACTGTCCCCAGTTTTGGGGTTGATGGGTCCATTTTGACATTTGAGGTATGGTGAAAACAAAATGGCGTAATTTTTACTTGTATGAAGATTTGTTCTGTCAAATGTGCGTCACCTTTAGTTTTGAAATCTTTTGGGTTAGACAGTAATAATAATTATTTATATGTGCAGATAATCGTGGACACGCAATACCTGGAGGACGCGACGTCGTACCTGTACGAGTTCATCAGCAACATCACCGGCTCGGAGCTCGTTACTACACAGGTAATATATTTTATTTTGTACTTATCTTTGTTCTTAGTATTTTGGTCTTATACGAATACAAGTATCAGGCGAAGGTAAGTGTTATTTAATATTGGCACGTAAATTAGCAAGTACAGTACGTACATATGAGCTGCTAGTGTTCTAAATAAAATAAAATACTATTTTGAAATCGCAGGCGGCGGGCAGTATGTTCCAAACGGCGCGAGATGACGCCGAGCAGCAGATATGTGACAATTTAGAGAAGAAAGTCGACGAGTTCCTCGACCTAGAGAATTACGACTGGCTGTTAGGTAAATACCTGTTGTCTCTTTCCCTCTATTGTAATTGTTGAGATATAAATATTATAATAGGTTCACAAGGCTGTAACGAGTGTTTATACATACTCCTCGTACATTGGCGCAATATATTATTGTAAAGATTCGTTGGTGCACCTATCAAACTGAAAATGTTATGACATTACAAAATATATTGTGACTTGAAGAAGTCTTACTCGCTTATTATTTCAATAGAAACACTATAAATCGAACAGTGATCCTATTTTTTAGTCTCCCTCTCTCTTTCATTCCCAATATATTTAAATAATTTAAACTGGCATTGATAATCTCTAAGTTGCACACTCATACAATTTATCACGTTTTAGAGAGAGACAAACTAAACATGACACAAACAGGTTTCCATTTTTTTAACCTCCGACGGAAACAGAGCGGTGTTATAAGTTTGACGTGTCCGTCAGTGTTAGGGTTTGGGTCCCGGGACGTCTCGTGTCTTGAAGTCCCGGGACTTTTCGTAATTTTAGCTGTCTCTAGTCCCGGGACTTTCGGATCGAGACTGGAGACGAATTGCGGAAGAACTGTATTGTAAGCTTTTCGTAAATATTCCTAGTACCCGGACACCAGATGTGGAAATAATGGGCGCAGGACCCAGTACCAGTAGCTCTCAAGTACATAACGAGCGTAAATCAAATAGAACAAGCAATCAAAATATCCAAGAACCCAAGTTTCAGTTGTATGAAGTAACTGGAAAACGTTCAGAAAGTTTGGAACTACTGTATAAAGCCTTAAACACAATTAAATCGACATCTGTTGAAAACGAGAGTGTTCTCCTTGTTCGGTGGCACTGTTACAAAAATCAGAAACAAAATAATTGTCAGACAAAGCTGTTGATGCTTAGAATTCTTTATAAAAGATTTTTTCTTAAGTCTCGAATTCCCGGGACTTTGATTGTAGGCTGTCTCGTGTCCCGGGACTTTGAAATTGACGAGATTTTCTAAAACCTAGTCTGAGTGGGTCTGTCAGACCTGGCTTAGTAGCTCCCAAACGGATGAATCGATTTTGATCTAGTTTGTTTTTATTTGAAAGCCGACATGAGCCGAGAGTGTTTTTAGCTATAATTTATCATTATCAGCTCTCTCGCTGCTTGACAATTCGGAGGTTACTTAATTTTTTAAAATGTTGTATAAGTGTATTGTGATAGTAAGTGGACATAAAACAGACCGCACATTCATACATTCATATTTCTTTTGCTAGAGAGTTATCAAATACATGATAGGATTCAAATGTCTTTTCTCATTGGATTTTTATATCGTTTGCAGTGGAGCCGAGCGGGCAGGCGTCGTCGTTTGTAACTGACATGCTGAGCTATCTGTCCGGCGTGCTGACGTCATTGGAACAGCTGCCCGAGAGGGCCAGGTAAAACCATTGTCACGCTAATAAAACAGCATTAAATTCTAAAAAACTATAACCCGGCATATATTTGGTTTATACACTTGACGCTGGCAAAATCACCAAAAATGGCTGTTATGTGCCAAAATTAAAAGAAGAAGAAGAAAAGCTTATACTATTTATTATTAATATAAAGCCAGCAGTTTTTGTCACAACATACGCATCCCTTGTGTCAAGTTGCCAAAACAGAAGAAAAAAAATAAAGCCAGCACTTGAAATAGAACACTACACTATAAAATAGCGCTGTCGTGTGAACAGAATTATGGAAATGCATTTCTTATATTCCAACCCTTTTAACGCAAAGGAAAAAAAAGCGCTGTGTAAACGGGGGCTAACGTGTACATTATGCAGGGTGGCGGCAGTCCGCGCGGCGACCAATCGCATTGCGACCCGTCTGCGCAACCTACTCCTGGATCCGGCTGTCCGCCAGGTGTCGTCTGGAGCGCTGCACCAGCTGGACTTGGACGTGATACAGTGTGAGCAGTTCGCGGCGGGCGAGCCGGTGCCGGGGCTGAAGGAGGGCGAGCTGCTGGAGCATTTCGCCAGCCTGAGGTAATATTGGCGTAGTGCAGAGGTTCTCAAACATATGCATGTTGTCTGGTTCTGCGGATACTTAACACGGGGCCAGATTGACGCGGTGTGTACTGTCCATAAATAAATAAATACTACTTTACTATTCTCAAAAAGTTTAATTATTTGTTCCAGACAACTACTTGATCTCATCACCGGTTGGGACTGGTCGTCGTATCTCCACGACATTGGCATAGAGGGCGGCAAATACGCGCTGGTGACCCCGCGAGATGCCGCCACGTTACTTGAAAAACTTAAAGAGGCCGAACAAAAATCATCTGTCTTCTCTGTCCTCAAGAAGAACGAAAGAGACAGAAGAAAGCTACTCGATACGGTGCTGAAGCAATTGAAACAATTGCAGAATCAAGACAGTTAAATCGAAAGAAGAATTCGCGCCAATTCTTTGGAGTGAAGTTAGCTGCGATTGACAGTATTTTTTAAACGAATTATTTATAAACAAAAACGAATTATTTAAAAACGTGTCGTTTATTTAATAAAAAATGGCAAGGAAATAAAATTAGAGTGTTATAAACCAAAAGACATCCCTTGATTTTCCAGATTTTGTAGAGAAAACAAGTTGCTTATGAGCATAGTATTCGAGCATTTATATTAGACATACATATTTATTATGTAGTTTTAAGTATATATTACATTGGAATAAATTCACCTATTTTTATAATATAATACTGCGTTTTTAATTTCCTTAAGAGATCTAGATAATACTAATTCAAATCTTGGCTTAAACACATCAAGTAGATTCGACATTTAATATTCTCGTTCTCTCGTTTTTCTCGTTTCCTCCTGGTGACGACCACTGCCTCCCATAGGCCTCCTCCATAGATTTCCAGTGCGGCTTCCAGTGCGACTGGTCGCTCGCGTTTTATTGTATAAATAAATAGTACTCTTAAACAATATACAGAATAACAAAAAGTCTGTGAAAACGCTTCGTACAGAAGTCTGACGTCACGAGTTTCTGCAGCAGAAATATACGAGCTGCAAGAACTTATTAGCTCATATCTCCGAAATTATTGCGTGTATATGTATAATTACTAACATGAATGTGTTTGTATTGTAATGTAAGTAAAATAAATTAATATAGGTTTTTTTACACTAATTAGGTATGTAAAACAATATTCCGACTTTTTTGCAATTTTGAAATGCGTCTAATTACAAAACTACACATAAGTAAAATTTTATATTTTTTAACCGACTTCAAATAAAAAAGGAGGATATCACTTATCAGTTTGACCAGTATGTTTTTACATTTATCAAGTAATAATACCTCAATAATTCAGAATATTATATAAATGAAACTAAATACTTTACATGTAGCCAATTAAGGTAAGGTAAAGGATTTATAATTGTGTTGGTCTATGACCTCTTGATTGTAAGTCCTTCGTGCGCTCGTGTGGTGACGATAATAATACAGCAGCAATTCTTATACTCTCCTTTATTGGTGCTTACCACAAATACGTATTACAATATGTAATGAGATATGCTTAGCACAATATATACGTCTACACTATGTATAGCCTTTTGGCCAACTAAAATAAACTCGATAGGCTTTACTTCATGACATCTGTCAATGTCAATAATGACATTGACAGTTACATCTTACTGTTGATATATGTAACACCTCCCTTTTCGAGTATAAAAGCAAACTAAAAATATAGGTACATAACTAATAACAAATACATTACTTATCTACTCAAATTTCTCATGCATGTACAATTTAGGACGCTTTACACTTCTACCAGACCTGGTTACGTAACCGGTATTTTCTAGACTCTCCATAGGAACACAGTTCTCATCGTTAATGCAATTTTGAACGGGACCGTTTCCGCGTTGTGTTAAACTCATGGGATCTATACTCTTCTGCATGGGAGGCATATTGATTGTGCTGCCATCGCCATAAAAAGAAGGTGGAGGATTTATTTACTTACTGTTGATATATGTAACAATAATAAGTTACGGTTTAAAAGGACCAAGATTTTATCATTTGATAAATCGCGCTAGATTCGATAAGTCGCAATTTTATCAAGCGGTCATGCGCGTGCGCTGCTAAGGTCGCGACCTCTTGCAAATCTTTGAGGGTTAAACTGCATGTCATATTTAGAAAGGCCGAAGGTGATATTTTGTGCATGAAGTTTTGGAGACAACAGTTATACCTAAGGGATGATGTTTCTCGCTAATTTTGCTTATTTAGAATTTCCGTAATTTCAAATGTATGTACATTGTGCGTCAAAGGGCAAAGTTATACAGGATGTTTGGAAGATGGGTGCAAAGCTTTAACGCCTTGTTAGTATAGACCAGCGGTTCTAAAACTTTTTTGGTGACGGAACCCTTTTGGAAAGCAAAATACTTGACTGAACCCTACAATAAAACAATAGTTTTTAAAAGTGTATTCTTTATTAATAAACATAATAAAAGTACAATGTAACAGTTACTGATTATTACTTACTTTAACATACCACATGGCAAGTACATTATTACAAGATATTAAAAAAGAAAAAAAATCTAACTAATGGGAGGTATGAAACTGTTTTTTATTTTTCATTAATTGGTTGATGTCAGGTTTGATAGAAGACAGTTGCAGTCTCATATCAGGTTCGGCGTCCAGTCTATTGCGATATTTTGTTTTCGTGGCTGCATACGTTGAGAATCCTGTTTCGCACAAATATGTTGTTGGGAACGGGAGAAGAATATTCAGAGCCATTTTGCCAAGCATTGGATATTCATTACGAATTCTGCACCAACAATCGTTGAGAGGCATCGTTTTGAACAGTGACTCCATACTTGTGGCTGATGACATTTCTAAAAGAGATTCATATATCTCGTTTGACATACTTTCGGGCTTTTGCAAGTTGGGTAAAAAAGGATTATGAATCCATGAATTCAGTTTTATTTTTGTATTCTGTTCTTCGGGATAATACTTTTCAAAAGATGCGTGCATCGAAGTGAGATATTGGACCAATTCTTCAAACATTTCTGAGTCGTTATCGCTAACAAACTCACTGAGTGACGTAAAGCTTTCTATTTCTCTCTTATCAACGCAAACAATTCAAAAATCTATTTTTCTTTTGAAGGCAGTAATTTTGTTATAGGCCTGGAACACTGTTGTCTGTTTACTTGGAGCAGCAGTGTTTTATGTTTACTGCCATAATATTCACACAATAATTAAACAATTAAACAATCGGGATTGTAGTGGTCGTGATTTTTTTTTTAATATCTTTATTAGAGAAGGGATTTTAATCTATGAAGATTATGCCATCCCCATAGTTTTATACAGATAAAAATACAAGCAGATAATAACTACTAAGCATAATATTATTTAAATATTAATACAGAACCCTATTAACATTTCTTAGCTTTATCGCTGATTCTACTAGTTTGTATAGCATCTTGGCCTCGTCCGATGTGGGACAAGCCAAAATGCTATTACATACACCGATTTCATGTAAATCTATGCCGTGAACAGTGCAAAAGGTACTCCTCTCCCCTTCGTTCCGGACACATTCCACCATCACGTGATAGACATCCTCAACTTTGTCACAATCAGTACAATTTCTGGTATTTACTCTGTTCATCATAAACGCGAAGCTATTTAGTGGGATGTGTCCGGAACGAAGTCTCATAGCAGTTACTATTGTATTCCTAGAAAAGTTGGACTTCGTAAACCAGGCAGACGATCGTAAGTTAGGTTGTATGGTCTTATACCATATTCCTTTGGCTTGAGAGCGCTCATCGAAATATTCATTCCAAATTTTTATACAGTTTTGTTTAACTAAGTATAATGTGTCAGTGTAATATGGTAAACAATGTATCGTCGTACCGTCGGATATAGCTTCTCTTGCGAGACGGTCTACTGTTTCGTTACCTGTCAGCCCTATATGCGATGGTATCCACTGTAATACTACCCGATATCCCCGAGATGAGAGTGTCAGTATAGCGTCTATCATTTTGTAGGCTATCGGTGATCCTCGACCGTTCGAGGTGCACCGAGCCACATGCTGAAGCGCACTTTTAGAATCAGTGAGCACTACATAGTCGCCCGGCTTAAACGAAGAAATGTACAAGATGGCTTCTAATATGGCAAATAATTCCAAACTCATGATTGATATTTTTGTATTAACGTGAAATTTCATTGAGATATCTAATTGTGGATCATATATAGCTAGCCCGCATTCGTTATTATATTTGGAGCCATCTGTATAAACTTTATAATATGGATAAAAATTTTCACTTATAAATTTACTGCAAATACGTTCTAAATCCGATATTTTATAATCTCTTTTTGTACTGTTCACAGGTTCTATCTTATGTTTAATTATACTTTAAAGATTCACATTACTTATCCAAGTATTAAGTGAGAACATACCCAATTGCTTACTTGTATATAAGGCTGTGTCTTTAAGGTATCTATGCACTGAGATCAGAATAGGTTTATTTTTACAATTCCAATAAGCATTTTGACATAAAGGTTCTAGTTCATGTAAAATACTTAATATGTTGTGGTTCGAAAAGGATTTAATTTTAAGATAATATTTACCAGCGAGATATTGTCTTCTAATGAATAAAGGCGGTAGATTTAACTCTGACTCCATTATGTGAATGGGTGTAGTTCTTATAAATCCCCCTATGACGCGCAAACATTGGTTTTGTATTTTATCTAATTTCGTCAAAAGAGTCTTACAAGCGTTACCATAAATAAAAGTTGCATAATCAAGTTTACTGCGAATACAAGAAATATACAGTCGTCTCATGTGAATAGGATTAACTCCCCAGCCCGGTCCAGACAACACTTTAAAAACATTTATTATTTTAGATATTCTACTAACTAAATCATTTATCTGTTTAGACCAACGTAATTTTCTGTCCAGCCAAATGCCTAAATATTTGATATCATCTACTACTTCTAAGGGTCTACCATAAACATTAAGAGAAACTGAGTCACATCTATGTTTATTTTGAAAAATACATATTTTAGTTTTTGTGGCCGACACATTTAAACCTACGTCAGCGAGCTCATTAACAAAGTTATTTAATGCTATTTGTAATTTTATTCTAGAAATTTCAATATTATGATTCGTAGTGTATAGCACAAAATCGTCGGCGTATTGAGATAAACATACTTCAAGTTCAGGTTTACTTGCATCCTTCGTCAGAATGTTAAAAAGAGTAGGGGATAAGGGATCTCCTTGGGCTAATCCCAATGAAGCATGTCTACTTATTATACTATTATCTGTGAATATACTTAATTTCCTATCTTTTAAGAAGTTCCAAACATATAAACATATTTTTTGTCCTAGACCGAAACTATCCGTTTTTGTAATTAAGCGTTCTGCGTTAACATTATTGTAAGCGCTGTCTATGTCAATGAAGCAGGACAAGGTGTGCTGTTTTTTTGAAAAGCCTACTTGAATACTTGATACTAGTCTCGACAAATTATCTACAGTAGATCTACATTTACGAAAACCTGTATTCTCGTCAGATAACATATTATTGCTCTCCAAATGCCATTCTATTCTATTCAATATAATATTATTAAGAACTTTACACACGCATGAGATTAATGAAATGGGTCTTATGGCGGATACAGACTGGGGGTCTCTTCCGGGTTTAGGTATCGGAACGACAGCTATGTTATGCCATTGATATGGTATAATGCCGCTTGTAAATATTATGTTGTAAATATTTAATACAATGTCTTTTCCATTTTCTGGTAAATTTAAAAGCATGGAGTAGGATATGTTATCACTACCTGGCAAGGTGTCAGCATGACGCAAACAGACATCCAACTCATGTCTTGTTACAGCCGATTCTAATTTTAAATTTGAGGATATAACTAATGGGAATACATTTAAAACATAATCAGGAGCTAAGTTCTGTAATAATTCGTACGCCGTATCTTTACTTATATGTTGTCTAGGAGTATTTAGCCCTTTAAACCACCTCATTCTTTTCCATAAGGCAGCTTGGGAAGTGTTTTCATCTAAACATGAGCAAAATTCTTTCCACCCTTCGTTTTTGGCTTTACGTATATGTTTTTGGGCTACTTTAATTTTACTTTTCAAAATATCAAAATTTCTTGGGGTGGGACTACGCCGATTCGCTAGTCACACAGTTAATTCGCTAGCCAGCTTATAAGTAGGTTAGGTAGGAATTTATCGCTCCGAACGCTAATCGTCAAGTGAATGACGAGGCGCGACTTTTTTTTTTTTTTTCGAACGGGTCTATGCTAAGGGTCGGGTTAAGATCGCTGTAGCTAAATCGGACTATAACTAGCCTAGTGGCTAGTTTATTTGGTAAGAGTCGATGGGAGGGTTTGACCCTCCCAAACATCACCCGGGTGATGTTCAGACCGGATATTGGGGACAGCTACGGATTGTGAGCTATTATTATGACAGGGGAGACGCGGGTCTCTCCTGCTAAGGGGTCCGACCCCTTCCTCACTCGCTGATGAGAGGTTGCTCGCGCGCGGTAGCAGAAACTAGCGGCGTGCGAGTTATCGCGATAGAGGAGCTCTCGTTTTGAACGGTATCGGTACTGAGAGGGCCGTCCCTTTCACCTTCCGCGTACGGTCGGAATGACTCGCGCGCGTAAGTCCTAATGTCGATGAGGTTCGCGGTATTGGTAGAGCTCTCTATATCAATATCGCGGTCGCGGGCATTATTTAGAAGTGTACCTATTCTACTGAGATGCGAACTCGAACTCGGGTTCGGGTCCGGTCCCGTGTTAGGGTCGGTCTGTACGTTTGTACGTGTTGTCGTGTCGGATGTGGGACCTCGGGGTAGGCGCCGGCGTCGACCCCGGTGCGATACTAATCTCGCGGATGCGTGTGTTTTGTGTTTACGTAACTGTACACAGTACGTTACGTATTTTGTGATCGGGTCGACGGGGTCGGCTAAGATATGCTTAGGCCGTTTGTGCGGGTGTCGGAAAGTCTGTGCGTCGTAGTCATAGTCCAGTGCCTTTTTGATAAGGGGGTTTGGGTGATTTTTGCCTTTATCAAAGAATCTCTCCACGAGTTCCTTGATATAGGCTTTAATAGTGACTAGTTCGCAGTCCCTATGCAAGTCGATGTTACGCATGTACCAGGGGGCGCCTGTTGCCATGCGTAGGAACCGGTTTTGGACTCTTTGGATTCGGTCCAATTGAGACCCGCTTATCTGTGCGAAAGAGACGCACGCATAAGTGAGTATCGTTCTGATGCAAACCTTATACAATGTAAGCTTATGTCTTAGGGACATTTTGCTTCGCGGATTAAGTAGCGGATATAATTTGTAGAGTACTAGAGTAGAGTTTCGCTTAGCGTATTATATTACTAATGTGACTCGAAAACGTCATCGACTTGTTTAGTACTACGCCTAAATATTTGACCTGAGTGACCTCAGGGATTATGTTGCCGTGCAGGCTAATAGGGCTCATTAGTTTACGGGGACAATTTCGCCTTGTTGCCCTTTTACTATTGAACTGGATGGCGTGACTTTTGTCGGGATTAACTTCTATTCTCCATTTGGAGAACCAGTTACCGAGAGCGGTAACTGACTCCTTGAGGGATTTAGACGCGGTACAGGCTCGTGTGTGGGAATAATACAGGGCTGTATCGTCCGCGAACATGGCTAATTGCACCTTAGCGTGTTTAGGGATGTCACTAGTGTACATGCGAGAGGACCGAGCCCTGCGGTACTCCCGCCTCCATATATCTTGGCGACGACAGTGCGCCTTCAACGCGGAAATGAAATTTACGATTTTTTTTTAAAGTTACTAATTAGTAGAACAAGATAATCGGGTATTTCCATTTGATAGATTTTGTATAACAGTCCGTTATGCCAAATTTTATCAAAAGCTTTTGCAATGTCAAAGAATACGGCGCATGTCGTCTTCCTGTCGTTTTTGCTAGATATTATGTACTCCGTTAAGCGGTGTACTTGAGCGGGACAGTTGTGCATTTCGCGGAAGGCAAACTGCTCGTCTGGAAGGAGTGTTTTGTCGGTTATGACGTCATTGAGGCGCCTTTTAATAACTCTTTCGTAGACTTTACCGAGGGAGCTAATGAGACTTATTGGACGGTAGCTACCAGGCACTCTCCGGGGTTTCCCCGGTTTGTGGATACCTATGACAATAGCTACCTTCCAAATGTCTGGAAATGAATATCCTACTAAGAGGGCGTTAAAGATGTTCACTAAGAGTTGAATTAGCTCGGACGGTAACATTTTAAGTGTTTTGTTTGAAATACCGTCGAGGCCTGGGGCCTTTTTGGCATTCATACACTTAATAATGTCACTGACCTCCTCCGAGTCCACCATCCTCACCCTATCTACATCAGGTGGCCTCGAGAGTCGGCTGTCGACCTCGCTATTTACTAAGCTAAGGTGCACGGGATCAATCGGGAGAGTACTCGGCCGGCACTGTTGTTCGAAATTATCAGCTAGGCACTCGGCCTTGTCTAAGTCTTCGAATGCAGGAGGACGGTTAGTTCTGTCTAACGGAGGCATATCGCTCTCCGTGTCGTTTTTGAGGGCCTTCGAGTGGCCAGTACGCCACGTGAGACGGTTCTAAATCACTGAGAAGTCGATCCCAACTCTCGGCTTTGTGCTGTTTAATTTTAAACTTAACTTCCCTCTCGTAGTGACGGAGGGCTTTCCTCCACTCTTCCGGCGGGTAGCGATCATATGTGCGCTTAGCAGCATTTCGGAGTCTGATTTACTCCCTTATGTCCTCAGGGAGGGGCCAACGGCCCTTGGGGGTCGTTGGCACCTCCCTAGATTATCTCTCTATGGTCGCTACCAGGTGATCGGTCAAGTGGGAGGCGGCCTCTGTGGCTGTCTCTTTACTATCTATAATATCGGGGATTTTATCTAGGTGACTAGATTGGAGGACTTTGATGTTCTCCGCTAATGATTTATAATCTACTATCTTGCTAGTACTAGAATTATTGGGGTTAAGACTACCAAGTGTAATCACAACCGGTCTGTGGTCCGAGTTAAGCTCGTGGAGAGTCTCAATATAGATATTTAGGGAAACATTTTTAGCTAAAGCTATGTCTATCGTACTAGGATCGCGTATGACGCCGTTGATGTTTTCATTGGTGTCATAGCGAGTGTGGTCCGTGGGAGCTAAAAGTGCAAAATTTAAAGTGTCGGTTAAACTACAAAGGATTGAGCCGTTCTTATTGTTATGTACATTGCCCCACTCAGTGTGTTTACAATTTAAGTCGCCGGCAATGATGACAGCGTTCCCTAAATTGAATAGCGCCTGCAGGTCGCTGGAATGTAGTTCTTTGTTGCATGCCAGGTACGCACTAACTATAACAATGGGTCCGTGACCGGACATACTAATATGGCAAACAGATGTTTCTAAAGTTAACAATGGCGGTGGCGCTAGGGGAATACAATGCAATGATTTTTTATAGTAGATAAGAGTACCTCGGAGTCGGGATCGAGTTCTATCGTTTCTTACTATTTTGTAGTTAGCTATTTTAGGGCTCCTCATACTAGGTCTTAAAAACGTCTCCTGCACTAGAAGAATAACGGGGCGCGACGCGCGATCGCCTCTTTTATACTTAGTCCTAGACTCAATCTCGAACATTCTAAAAAATACTCGAGTCGGCGCCTTTGATAAACAAAGCGGAAATAAAAATAGAAATACAAAAAATGCGTTGTTAACAATCTTGACTTTATGTTTTGAAGTTAGAGCCGAAAGTTGCTTGTTCACAACTATAGTGTCTAATTCAGAGGCGGCTTTTATCAAAGGGGCTGCGCGCTCACAAGTATACGCGCGGCGGCGGAGCGGCGGGCGGAGTCAAAACGTTCGACCAGAGAGAGGTGTTTTGATTTTTTTTCCTAAATTCTTGCGGAACCCTAGGGTTCCACGGAACACACTTAGAGTATAGCTGGTATAAACCATTTAGAACCGTATTTGACCATTCTTAGCGTTCGTAACGTACGATTTTATTTTTAAGGAATTTTTAAAACTTTTGTTGAAAAAACCCAAAAATTCGCAATTAATTGCAAATAATGGCCAATCTGGAAGATAATCCAATTATTTTTTATTGTATTTGAATTAAGTAATGTGTAAACAACCAAATAAGACTTGATGTACATATCTGTATCATGAGATAAATTTGTAACAGGGGTTTGAAGTTAATAATTTTTTGTAGATTTTGGAAATCAAATTTTTTGAGGCCACAAATAAAAAAAACGGGAACTGTTTTTTTTGTTCAAACATTTTGAACAACATTCGTGGCTATTATTCTTTCTTTTGAGGTATCAACTACAAAGATAGCTTACCAATTTTTGAAATTATGACTTACAAAGTAAATTGAGGGGCTAACTTAAAGAAATAATTTTTTTTTTAATTATCATTTATTTTTCGTGTTAAAAATGTAGGCCGCGATTCCTTATACAGGCATGAGCCCTTCTTCTCGCCTCTGTTGTGGTTATTTTTAGCATCATCTCCAGCTTCATTGTTTCAAAGGCCGAGTTAATCCTCTGGATTAATTCTTCTTTCGTGCTTATTTCCTCATTTGTATACACAAGTTCTTTGGCTCTACCCCACAAAAAAAAGTCAAGCGGAGTGAGGTCGGGTGATCGAGCGGGCCAAGCAGTAGGCCCATCTCTGCCAATCCAACTGTTAGGGAAAGCGTTATTTAAGTGCTCCCGTACAGTTACCGTCCAATGTCCAGCACATTGGACGGTAAGCCGTCAGCGTAAGCAGCCGTCTTGCTGGAAGATTATTTCTCGGTCAGTTTCGAATATTGGTGCTCCAGATTCCTCTATTCGTGTCGGAAGATCATTTTCTAAAAACTCTAAATAGTTATTTCCATTCAAATGGTCCGGTAAAACATGCGGCCCGATTAGAGTTACTCTATTAGCCGACTAGTTAGCCAATTACTCCGGCCCACACATCCACTGAAAATTCCCTCAGCCTTTGTTAGAAATCTCTCCCTAAATTTAATTTAAAATGTGCAAGAGAATACTCAAAATTGATCTTTGTTATCATTTTCAACACAAAATTATATTAATAAAAATAAGTATTTATTAAAAGTGCAAATGTCGTTTAATCTACTGGCCTAAACTTTTAAATTTTCTTCCTAGTTTTGCTTTGTAGGTCATAATTTCAGTAATTGGTGAGCGATCTTTGTAGTTGATACCTCAAACGAAAGAGTAATAACTAGGTATGTTTTCCAAAATGTTTGAACAAAAAATCAGTTACCGTTTTTTTTATTTATGGCCTCAAAAAAAATTGATTTCCAAATTTCACAAAAGTTATTAACTTCAAACCCCTGTTACAAATTTATCTCATGATACAGATGTATTCATCAAGTCTTATTTGGTTGTTTACACATTAATTAATTCAAATACAATAAAAAATAATTCGATTATCTTCCAGATTGGCCATTATTTGCAATTGATTGCGGAATTTGGGGTTTTTGCAACAAAAAATGTAAAAAATAAAATATTACATCACGATGGTCAAATACGGTTCTAAATGGTCTATACTAACAAGGCGTTAAAGCTTTGCACCCATCTTCCAAACAGCCGGTATTATCTCTTGCAGTTTTCTTGTGATTATAGCTTTTATTTCAATTATCAAATCATAAAAAATTCAGTTGAACTAATTTAAGTACCTATTCGATCGTTTCATTCAAGGCTCCAAGGTATTGATTCAACACGACAAAGTTAGGTAAGTAAAAAAGTTTTTTTGCTAACAGTTTTCGATCTAGGCAAGCTTGATACCTTGAAATGTTTTCCTTTAATAATTTAAATACTTACCTACTTACTCTAACATAGAATTTTACATAATTGCAACTAACATACGTATTGCATGTAGGTATACGAGTGTGTAAGGTTGGTTGTTACTTGTTACATTAAATTACTTTATGTAAATTGACAGTCGGCCTCCGCATCTTGTTTTGAACAAGTAGAGCACTTAAGTTAAAAGACATGTTACGAACGACCTTATTATAAAAAATAAAAACAAGTAGGCAGATACTTCCCTGCCAAAAGTATGCCAGAGATTTGCGCAGTATTATAGGTAGGTACGTACCGTCGAACGGTTATGAGTCGTACGACTAGTATAAGTAGTAAACAATCGTTTTTAAAAGTCAGACAACTCACTGTCACTGATAAGACATAACAGAGATGTTATGTGAGGTTATGGTAATTCGCGTATAGGTAAGCGCAAGTCGCAACAAATGATTCGGAAAGGAGATGTCATCAAAAAACCGGCCAAGTGCGAGTCGGACTTGCGCATGTACCCTACAAATTCAAAAAGTTTTTTTTTCCATGTCGGGTAATAATATCACTTATGGAATTGTCCCTACGTGATGCCTAGCACCGGTTCGGGAGCTAACCCGGCGAGAAGAACCGGCGTAAGAAACTCGCACGGGGCCATCTTTTAGCAAAAAGATGGCAGCCGTTTAGCTTTTAAAGTTTAAACGGACGAATGGACGGACATGACATGGCTTTCAAACGTACGCGTCGTTTTCCCAAGATGACTAGCCGCATGGCGTATTGATGGACGAGGTTGCAATAGAAAAGTTGAGATTCGTAAAGAGTAGGTACATCAAAATCTACCAATTTTTAAACTGCCGGAAAACTTC
The DNA here is from genome assembly GCA_963565745.1 of Phengaris arion. Lineage (NCBI taxonomy): Eukaryota > Metazoa > Arthropoda > Insecta > Lepidoptera > Lycaenidae > Phengaris > Phengaris arion. Next base: position 4,698,873 of record OY751443.1, read on the forward strand.
CCAGGTAAACGCCTTCTCTTCCTTCAAATGACTGCGCTGAATCATTTATTTTAATTTCATCGTTCTTGCGTTAGGGCGCGGTTTCAGAGTCAAGTTTGTAGTTTTTTATGGTTTAATAAATAAAACATACCTACATTGCCGTTTGCGTGTGTATGTGTGTCAAAGGCGATGACTCATGCGCAGTTTTTACGCAATGGATAACTTTAATATACTAAGGCGGGTCAATAAGTCCGTGACTTTTTGAATTTCTAACCTCCTTACTGAAAAAGCAACACTACTCCTGTCAACAGGCATCTGTCAGTTGACTCCTATCAAAATTTGAACTTGCTGCGTCAGTTAGTTTGTGTTTTACAGCTATCTTTATCAGACTATCCAGTAACTTAGGAAACAATGGAAAAAAGTGAATTTCGTGTGCTTATTAAGCATTATTTTTTGCGAAAAAAAACCATTACCGAGACCAAGGCTAAGCTTGATAAATACTATGGGGACTCTGCACCATCGATTTGAATGGTAAAAAAGTGGTTTACTGAATTTCGTTGTGGCCTTACAAGCACTGAAGATGCCGAACATCCTGGACGCCCAGTTGAGGTCTCTACACCCGAAACAATCGAAAAAATTCACGATATGGTGTTGGCCGACCGAAGATTGAAAGTGCAAGATATTGTGGAAGCCATAGGCATCTCGCATGGCTCAGTGGTTTCAATTTTGAATGATCACTTGGGCATGAGAAAGCTTTCCGCAAGATGGGTGCCGCGTTTGCTCACAGTCGACCACAAACGCAATCGTGTAACAACTTCACAGGAAGGTTTGGCGTTGTTTAATCATAATATGGAGGAGTTTTTTAACCGTGGACGAAACATGGATCCATCACAATACACCAAAGACCAAACAACAGTCAAAACAGTGTGTTTCTAAGGGTGAATCGGCGCCAAAGAAGGCCAAGGTGGGTTTGTCAGCCAATAAAGTTATGGCGACTGTTTTTTGGGATGCACGTGGGATAATCCAGATTAACTATCTTCAAAAGGGAAGAACAATTAATGGGGAATATTATGCCAACTTATTGGACCGCTTCAATGAGGATTTGAAAAAAAAACCGACCTCATTTGGCCAGAAAAAAGTTCTTTTTCACTAAGACAATGCAAGGGTGCACACATGTGCAGTTGCCATGGCAAAAATCCATGAATTGGGCTATGAATTGCTCCCACATCCACCCTATTCTCAAGATTTGGCTCCAAGTGACTACTTCTTGTTCCCAAACCTGAAAAAATGGCTCGGTGGAAAAAGATTTGACTCCAATGATGAAGTCATCTCGCAAACAAAGGCCTATTTTGAGGACCTCGACAAATCATATTTTTGGAAGGGATAAAAAAATTGGAGAAGCGTTGGACAAAGTGTATAGAGCTCAAGGGGGACTACGTTGAAAAATAAAATGATTTATTTATCAAAAAATCTGTGTTTTATTCCAAAAGTCACGGACTTATTGACCCGCCCTCGTACCTATCTATAATGTCGGAGTATTCAATAAGGGGTTTAAAATATCTGTCTGTAAGCGCCACTCTGAATAATGAAGTCTTGCTAAAAGAATGAAGGGTTTTATGAGGCGGGAAGCGTCGTTCAAAAAGGAAACTTTTTGTTTCCTGGCGGGATTGGACCCGCGACCTCCGCCAACTGGCTTGAGCGCCAACCACTATGCCACCAGAGGTCGTATAACACAAATAAGCCTACCTAAATAACCCAGTCGGGTAAAAATGAGCATCATCTCCTATTACAACAGTAAACATATTAGTCTAAGTGGCCCCATATACGGTCCGGTTTTCCTTAAGTTCGGCTTGAAGGGATGCAAAATCGTATCGTCCTTGTGCAATTTCGAGATCGCATCAGTCGGCCGGATCTTTGGAATCCCTAAAGCCCCCAAAAACATGTTAGGTGTTGTCATATTAAATTTTTATTATTTATTGAAGTACCTAGGTATATAAATAATTTTATCCTTAAATTAAAATATACTAGGAAATATTACGTACCTATATAGTAAATAAACGGGTAGTTTTAAGAAAATTACGGATGAATGCTACGATGTATTATTATGATAAGGGGTAAAAAAAAATATTTTTTTTTGTGCTTAACTTAGGTCATTTTGCATATGATTGCTGTCTGGCTCTTTCCTCCTAAAATACTACTAACAACTGAATTCCTACTAAGGAGGGAATAAAATACTTAACTTAGTAGTAAAACTTTGTAAAATAACTAAATTGGCAACATTAATTCTGGACTGAACGGACCATGTATGACAAATCGTTTCAGTTCTCGCCAGAGCCGAAGGCCGGGCGTGTATCGTGTACAAGCATAGTGAGTTTACAATTAATAAACACGACCATAGCTCGCAGCAAACCAGAACGAACTGAAGCGATTTTTCCGTGTGTGTGCTTGAATCCGTTCAGGCCAAACTGACGTCAGTTCTAATAATACATTCGTCCGTAATTAAGTAAAAAGTTGTTTATTACCCTTAACGTCTTTTACAAATTTTAAAAAATACACTGTAAATTATACACGTTTAAAACAATCTGTCTAATTAAGTACTATATATATACGTGATATTTTCTAGTATATTTTAGTTTAACGGTAAAATTTATAATAAAATTCAATATAATATTTTTTTAATATAACAAAACCTAAAATGCCGTGGTTTTTTGGGGGCTTTACGGATTCCTAAGTTTAGTAGCTTTTTTTATAGTTTTCAGAATTCTTTTAGTAGTTTTTAGTAGAAATCGACGCGAGTTTAGTAATGTCGCAAAAACGGAGCTGGCAACACTGGAACGAATCGCTTCAGTCCATCCGGCCGACTGATGCGATCTCGAAATTGCACACAGACGATACGATTTTGCATCCGTTCAGGCCGAACTGAAGGAAAACCGGACCGCCCCTTTAAGGGAGAAAAATATCAAACACCGTCATTGTTTCGTTCACTATGAAATAATAGGTCATATGTATATGTAGGTCTAGTCTAGCTATGTCGGCTTATTTTTAACCCAAAGCGGCAAAACTATAAAATTATAGAGATATTAAATAACCGGCTGCTTGTTTTATTTCGTCGCCGCGTCATAAATAATAATAATTTGTGCATTCGCAAGAAACCATAAATCGTTTTGGGACATTCCGAACGTTCGAAATTTTTTGCAATGCAGAAATCGGCTCGTAAAATATTAAATTTACGATTAAAACAATAAAAGGTGGTATTGAATTAATGACTATATTATTAAGTTTCAAGAACGGTCCGAACCGAAGCTCTTAATAATTTTTAACCGACTTCCAAAAGGAGGATTGTCAATTGTCTTATTATTGACGCCTTCGTCACGCCTTTATGTTGTAATCTCATAATGTTAAGAGCACTGTCAATCGGCTGATGGATAAGCTTGTTTTATCTCAGTAGGTACGATGCTTTTATTTGTAATGTGGTCGTATATCTTGATTTTAAAATTATGGCATAATTGTGTCACAGTTATTAGAGGCAGGTTGGGCTTGTTTTGTATTACTTATCTACGAAAATTGCTTAAGTACTTTTAAAATAGGTGGTAGATAACTAGGTACCTACCTACACTACTTACCTACTATTAAACTAGTTTTTCGTGTTACGTACCGGTAAAGTGTAAAAACGGGACCCTATTACTGAGACTTCGCTGTTCGTCCGTATGTCTGTCCGTCTTTCACCAGGCTGTATCTCCTTAACCGTGATAGCTAGTCAGTTGAAATTTTCACAAATGACGTATTTCTGTTGCCATAATAAAAAAATCAGTAAAATAATTATTTAAGCCTCCCATACAACAAACATGTTTTTTTTGCCGTTTTGTATACGTATTACGTACAATTGGCCAAGTGCGAGACGGACTCACGAACGAAGGGTTCGTAAGTCGTAACCCTTCGTGCGCGAGTCCGATTTGCACTTGGCCGGTTTTTTATATTACTTATGAAACGTTATGAGCGCGGTTATTATTAGATAACTTTTAAGTTTTGAAGGGGTGTCATATTCGCGAATTTTGAAAGACTTTTCTACGACATAGCCTATGTAGCTCTTACGACTAATTTATTTAGGTAGATATTTTTTCCCCTAAAAACTTGGGTAAGTTGTTACAAAGTAGGTAGCAATAACTAGATACAAGTAATGTACTAGATACAGGGGCCTTGTATTTACATATGGGTTATAAATTTAAACTCCTTTCCAATGCACTTATTGGTATGACCTCAACGAAATATATCGTGCTCTATTTACCAGCGAGTAGTTACTGATTCTGGTTTTAAATATATTTTGCAACTTCTCATAAGAAAAGTCTTTAAACGAACTACTGATATCGACAAAATACACAGATTAGTGGTTGTGATTGTTCCGAAATGTTCATCCTACGTTAAGGGACTTGTTGCTTAATACTATGTGGGAACGAATGGGAATAGAAGTTCCATCTAATATATAGCGCCGAACTGTGAAAACTTCGATAGCGCGATTCAGGATTGTGGCGCTAATTGGTCCGCCACATTTATAACTTAGGTACTAGCTTTTACCCGCGGCTCCGCTAAATAAGCCTAGTATTGGGTATTCCGCGGGTATACTGTACTTTTTCGGGATAAAAAGTAGCCTATGTTTTAATCCAGAGCCTAAACTACTACCATACCAAATTTCATCTAAATCCGTTCAGTAGTTTTTGCGTCAAAGAGTAACAAACATCCATTCATCCATTCACACATACATCCATCTATCATCCCAAACTTTCAGATTTATAATAGTAGTGGGATAAGTTATCTCGCGGGAACCGTATATTTTACGAAGTAAAAATGAACTTGTCCTTTTCCGTGGTCTATTCTATATCTATGCCAAATTTTATCAAATTCGGTTCAGTAGCTAGAACGACAAAACTGTTTATACTCGTACCTCGAGAATAGGACATTTGGCTAGTATATAAGAATGCCGCAATCAGCAGTCCGCACACACTATGCTGTATGCATGCTGTATGCCGTATAGATTTAATTTGGCTTATAATATTTGAGATGCGGATCCCTAAAACCTAAAATTAGGTAATAAAATAAATATCACGAGCAACTTAAATGTACAATTATGTGTGTGATAACTGATAAGACCTTATTTATTATTGAACATTAATTTTTTTTTATTCCGTCTACTAGGATGTTACCATTTTAAGTAATAAAGTAGGTAATAACTTTGGCGGTTGGCCAGTATGCCATGTGCCAATAAAAAATTAGGTAGGTATGTCTTTTGGAATAAATATTCAAATTTCTAACCGGCCAGTGCTAGTTACTTGTTTAATTAAAAACAAAATTAAGCATTAATTTAATTAATTAAATTAATACTTAATTTTCAGTAGATAACCCCTGAATTGTCAAGCAGTGAGCGAGCTGATGATGATGAATTATTATAGCTAAGAACAGTCTCGATCATGTCGGTTCAAACAAAAATAAGTAGGTAGATCAAAATCTGTTTATCCCTACGCTACGGAGGTGATGTCATGGACAGACAGACAGACACGTCAAACTTATAACACCCGTTTTTTGCATAGGGGTTTAAAATTTAACGGACGGGGATTGCATTCGAAATATATGCAGAACATAGCATTTATACTGCCAAAAATATAATATTAAATAAGTGTGGACCGAAAAATTATCAGGAATATAAAGTGCATAACATTTTGCCTCAGAAATAGGAAATATGGTCCCAAAAATGTTGTAAAACTTTATTAAAAAATGATGTCCACTAACAGATTAGCAAATTATCAGATTAATTTGGATGTAGGTCACCTGCCCACGTGAGTTTTGGCAAATAGTTCTATATCACTAGGTAACCTTCGCTGTTCGTGACCGCCCACAACACATGGTCACTACGAGCTGTGTGTGTGACTGGATTTTTTTATGACATATGCAAACGAGCAGACGGATAGCTTGATGGAAAGCGACTACCGTCACCTATTACCCCCGCAACACCAGAGGAGTCTGAAGTGCGTGGTCGCCTAGCCTTGATTTTTTATAGTATTTATTTTAACACTAGCTTTTGCTCCGCCCGCATAAATACAGTATCCCTCAGGAACACTGTACTTTTTCGGGATAAACAAGTGGCCTATGTGTTAATCCAGAGCTTTATCTACTACCATACCAAGTTTCATCGAATTCCGTTCAGTAGTTTTGCGTAAAAGAGTAACAAACATCCATCTATCAGTACATGCATCCATCCATCCTCACAAAGTTTCTTATTACAAGTAGTTGGGTAAGCTGGACAGCATAAGGCTATTAAGGTATACTTGAACTCTCGAACTTCTCGGGCACTATTATGAAAATTAAATCACAATTCCAACTTTACGAGTGTCTGTTAAATCATAAATATTAAAGTATTATGTGGCTACACAGCAGTTATAATTTAGAACATTTTTAGATAGCAAAAATACCTACCTATAATAATGTTATGAGAAATTGTAAACACGTTAGTAATGTACTGTTAAAATATAATATAATAATACCTGAAAATTAATGTTATGTAACGTTATTTAACTGCAGTGTCTTGTATGAGAGCACCTTTTTATAAATATAATCCTACTAGTATTAAAAAAAAATTCACGCGAAAACCTACTCAACGGATTTTGATGAAATTTAGTATGGTTATATTTTTGGCTCTGGATTAAGGCATAGGCTACTTTTTATCCCGAAAAAGTTTAGTGTTTTATGGGAGTTTTTTATTTATTTACGCGGGCAGAGCAAAAGCCAGTATTGTAACATGGCTTTCCAGTAAAGCTAGTATTTACTAGGCTCGAAGTTTATCGCCTGTTTGCAAAGAACAAGACTAAGGAAGATTTTGCTATTTAAATTCTGCAATAATACAATTAGAATCAAGTCTCGATATGTTAAAACCGCAAAATGGTATTCTCATAAACGTCAAACCAACGTCAAACCATATCCAAAAATCAGTTTATGATTCCAAGACGATTCATTTATAATTCAATAAAAATAAAATTAACGAGTAAGTTAATTAGGAGAATAGGGGTTAAGATTATAAAACAATATAAAATCTGAGGGACAAGATATAGACATGTTAAGTTTCAGCCTTCGTTATCTTCACCTTCACAGTTCTGTAGCAGGAACAATTGATAACCACGTATTCGTTATATTATCGAATGTCAATTGTATTTACGCTGTCATAGTTTTTTTATAATTCTCTTTCGATAACGTTACGAATACGTACTTGTCAATTGTTCCTGCTAACCCCACACATCTGTTGCCTGTACTGTACTGTGTACTTGCTGTCAATACCACAGAATGCACAATAGTACAAGTCAATACTTATAATTGTCTACTAAGAATATCTGGGATTCTGCGCTCAAGGCGCGTCCGGATACTCGTGGGAAATGTTCTTGATGTTCTGCTTTTGTTGAAATAATGGTTAAATGGTGTACTTATGGTATATAGTAATATTATAAAGAGGAAATATTTGTTTGTCTGTTTGTTTGCATCAATCATTGTTTGAAATTTACACAGACATAGAGTAGACCACGGGGAAGGACACTGGCTACTTTTTGTCACGGCAAAATGAATGGCGCTCATTCCCTTTGCGTATACGAAGTTGGGAGTAACTAAGTAAAAGTAGCTTCCGACAGATGGCGTTATATCCAAAATCGTGACACGACCTTGACATTTCACTCTGAACGCCGCTAAAGCAGTTTCAATTCAAAAATATCGGGATATGCCATAGGGATTTGGAATCGATCGGTCTCTTCTCTATGTGAGGAGAATAAGGCTATATTCTATCACGATAGCCTTCTACAGGCAATGGTAGTTAGGGGTTACTATTGCGCAATATAGGTTCGTAAGTAACAATTAATGAACAAAATCAATAAAACACGAAGGTCTTACGTGTAACGTGGTCTTACCTCAGACCAAATAAACAAGTGAAGACAGAGCTTTGTCGAACAAAAACTGAGGCCGGTCTTTAGTGCGCGTGTGGCTACGTACTGCATACGTAATAAATAAATATTAAAAAAATAATAAGCCAACTTCCAAAGTAAAAATCACTAAGAACTATGAAATAATTATTTTTGTTGAAATAGTTCCCCTTTTAAATTCTAGGAAAATTTAACTTTTTCTTTACTCAATCATCTTATTTTTGAAGTCGGTACGGTCAAAATCTCTATAGGTGTCCCTATAAATTTTGAGGATTTCTCTCCATTCCTCATGGATCTCATAGCCAACAGGTCTACTATTTGGTGACAATGGAACAAACTTGGGAATCAACACTTTAATATAAAAAACTAATTTCGCAAGCCGGTTAACCGCAAGTAACATACATACAAAAAAAAAACACGAATTGAGAACCTCCTCCTATGTTTTGGAAGTCGGTTGAAAACTACACACCGCGACAGCTCACCTTACAAGATAAGACGTAGTTTTGTCACATGTTCGTGCGTGACACTGTAATTCCACAGCGAAGCGTAGTTACGACCGGCCTCACTGTGTGGTTCGCAGAATTCTTGTCTTGAATGTCTTCACTTTTTTATTTGGTCTGAGGGCCTCACTATTTGGGCTCTACAATAGGCGTGTGAAATGGATACATCAACTAGAGAAACTAATCTGTTCTCAGACAATGGCTCACCTTGACCAGTTACATAGATGAATTGTATCCGGAAATTAGTTACTGCCCAAACTAATAAACAGATTTACACAACGGATAACTTGAACAACGTGGCTGTCTTTGTCTGATGCGTTGGAAAAGTCACTTGACAGACAAAGAATTATTTGACAATCTTTGACCATTATATTATCAAATATTAGGTCCTTACATATGAAATTGGCGTTTTGTCGTACTGGCCACTTTGATCTCCAATATAATATCTTCTTTGGTTAGGAATTCCAATTTTAAATTTATACCGTTATTTACTCATGCATTTGTGTTTCGAAAACAGTAATTCATTTGTTTTTTCCTCTTTTGGTTTTTTCTTTGCGTCACTCTGTTTACAAAATGGAAATCTTGAAATATCGTATTATTTTCAAATACGAGTTCCACCGTGACACCAGTGCTGCAGAAACGGCTTGAAGGATTAATGATGTGTATGGCGGCGGTGTCGCAAAAGAAAACACAGTGCGTTTTTGGTTCCAACATTTTCGTCCTGGAAATTTCGACCTGCAGAACAAGCCCCGTGGACGGCCGGAGACCAAAGTTGATAATGAAGAATTGAAGGCTATTGAGGAAGCGAATCCATCTCAAACCACGTCCTAGTTAGCTGCAGGCTGCGGTGTTAGTGATAAGGAAGGGAAAGTGAAAAAGCTTGAAAGGTGGGTACCTCATGAATTGAGTGCAGCAAACCGAAAAACGCGCGTCGACTGCTGCGTTACATTACTGAACCGGCACAATAATGAAGGGATTTTAAATCGAATCATTACCTGTGATGAAAAGTGGATCCTGTACGATAATCGGAAACGCTCATCGCAATGGCTGAACCCTGGCTAACAAGCCAAAGCCTGCCCCAAGCGAAAATTGACTCAAAAAAAGATAGTTGTGAGCGTTTGGACTAGTGCCGTTGTCGTTCACTACAGCTTTCTTAAATCTGACCAGACGATTACGTCAGATATCTATTGCCAATAACTGCAAATCATGATGGAAAAGCTATCTGCTTAACAACCGAGGTTGGTCACTCGCTCTAGGCCACTGCTGCTTCAGGACAACGCTAGACCACACACTGCATAACAGACGGCTATCAAATTAGAAGAGCTTAAATTGGAATGTGGACATCCACCGTACTGCCCGGATCTTGCTCCAACAGATTACCATTTTTTTCGAAATTTGGATAACTTCTTGCAAGGGAAAAAATTCAACTCCGATGGGGCAGTCCAAAGCGCCTTCAAAGATTTTATTGATTCCTGTCCGAATGTTTTTTTTAGTAAAGGAATCAATTCACTACCTATGAGATGGCAAAAGTGCATAGATAGCAATAGTTTATTATACTTTGATAAAATAAATATATTACGTTTAAAAAAAATCGATTTCATTTTCCTTCTTTACAAAACGTCAATATCATAATATGTATTGACCTAATATACCTATTAAATATTATTTTTGTCGGAAATCATAAGAATACTTTAGCAGCGCATCGAATAGGACGCCGGTCTTATGCGTAGGTACTTGAAATAATGATAAAATTTGTTAAAATAGAATAAATAGACCAAAATAATAAAAGGGTTATAATTATCATGTAATTCCATATTATCATAATAGGTATAATATTCAATCTATACATATTATAAAATCGTAACTGCACCCTGTCTGTGTACGTGGAATATATTTAAGAAAAACTATTACGGGGGACTTTATGAACCGCATAGAACCCAAAACAATGATTTTTAGATTTTTTGTTAGTTTGTCTGTTTATCTGTTTGTCTGTACGTTTGTACCCGCTAATCTCAGAATGTACTGAATGGATTTTGATGAAATTTGGTATTGTAGTAGTTTAGACTTTGGATTAACACATAGGCTACTTTTTATTGCGGAAAAATGTACGGTTCTCGTTATATTCGTTTTTGTGCGTTCGAAGTCAACGGCTTAACCGATTTGAATGCGGTTTTCACTAATGCGTTTTGGTTACTCCTCTCCACTTAAAATTTAATTAACCGACTTCTAAAAAAGGAGGCGGTTATACATTAAGCTGTTTATATATTTTTTTGTATGTTCAACGATTACTCCGCCGCCTGTGAACCTATTTTCAAAAATCTTATTTTGCTGTAAAGGGTATAATCCCCAATTGGTCTTTTTGACACCAAAGTGGTGACCTGATGTCTGATGATGGGATTCATGAGGAATCGAGGGAACTCCTCTAAATTTATATGGACACATAAAGTGATTTTGACTTTTTCTGAAGTAGTTGAGGCATATGCTACCAAAAATAAAGATTTTGCATCAAGGTATACCTGAATCCAAGAGTACGGAAAAGAACACCCGTATCGTTATAAGTATATGTTTGGGGATTTCGGCGTTGTTTAAAGAACTGAAAGAATATGCCACTATGTCAATCAAAGTAATCATCATCATCACCACCTTCATCACACCATACACCATCACATTATGATGATAATATGTACCTACTTCTCATAGTCTTTTACACCGACACGTATATCTTTGAACATTACTCTGCCGTTTGTTGAAGCGTTTTCAAAATTATTTTGATGGTGGCATCCTTGAGAAATGAAGATAACTCGACAAAATTATAAGGACATTTATAGTGATTTCGACTTTTATAGTAAATAAAATTTAGGTGCACCCTAGATTCAAAAGCACTGAACAGACTGCTCAGCCTTAAAAGATACACGGTTAGAAATTTCTTTTCGGCATTGTTCAAGGAACTGCAAGCATATGCCACTTACAGTAATCATCATCATCATCACCACCACCATCTTCTTACGATACACCAACATATAATTATGGTTACGTAGGTACTCCTCATCGTTTAGTACACCGATATCAATGTATTTGAAATTTTTCTATAGGCAAAAGTACATTATATTTAATTATATTTAATGCAGTCAGCTGCTACATTTTTCCGCTGTTCAAAAGATAATAATCATTATTTAATAATATAGTGTGTTATCATTATCATCACTGGTGATTGTTTATTTGGTCCACAGATCGGTAATGCTTATTTGGGGAAATACCACGGCCTCTAAGAAAACCGGCTTGAGTTTGTTTTGCCGAGAGAGTGAGAAAACCGGAAGCTTTTTTGAATTAGGTAATAACTTTCTTAAAATGTGTTAATAATAATAAATACATAAGTAACTAAAATGGGAAAAAATATTATTTTTAAACAAAAATGAAAACCGACTTCCAAAGTAATAATGCACAAAAAAGGATAAAATAAAACTTCTTTTCCGAATAATTCACCTTTTAAATTCAGCTAAAATTTTAACTATTTCTCAACTCAATTTTCATATTTTTGAAGTCGGTACCACGGTGTCTACAAAAAAGTTCGCGATAGCATAGATAATATGTCTATCTTTTTAACTTTTATGGATAGGTTACTATAAACATACTAAGTTAAAAAAAATATCACAAATAATGTGTTATGTTCAGAAGCTATTTAGACGGATACAATATTACCTAATCCTTATCTTAATATATCTCTCATATATAACTTAATAGTACTTTTTGATTTTAATATATGTATCTGCATATTAAAATCAAAAAGTACGTGTGAAAATTTATTATAAGTATTAAGTTTATATTTTTACTCTGTACTATTACTATATTTCAGTAGGTATATTTACTAAAGAAGTTTGTTGCCACGAACACTCTCCCACGCGGGCGAAGCTGCGGGCAAAAGCTAGTTCATAATATACTTGTAAATATGTATATGGTATAACCCAATTTCCGCTATCTTAAGTACAAATTGCCCATTATGATTTGCGAAAGTGGAATATGTAATATCATTCAAATTAATATTGCATTATAATACGTAACAATAAAATTTAAATTATGGTAGCTTTTGACATTTCCAACGATTGCTTATTTAACATTTTCTACTTCACGACTATGTTAAATTAATCTTTCTGTTTTAAAAGCTAGATTAAATTATTAATATAGCGTAGCTTACTGTGGACAGTCACTAGCTGCAAGTGAGGGTTTTTAAATTCGTGACATCTGACAGCTTTTTGACACTACAAGGACAGTACCTGCTACCAAGCGCCGCCTGGTGGTGACAGAAAGAGAATCGAACCGAAAAAATTGACCGTTTTTGATACCATTTACGCCACCAGATGACGCTTCGTGTGAGTTGGGTCTGCCACCTAACGGCAGAAAAAATATCAAAAACTCTCATTGTATGGACGTGATCAAATCTAGAACGAATGGAATATATAAATTTCGCTCTGAATACCTAAGCTAGGCTTGGGTAATATTGAGAAAATGTCCATTTGACTTGTAGTACCAAATACGCAGCATTAAGCGGTCATAAATTACGAATTACAATACATATAACAGGTGTGACATATACATAACATATTAAAGCGTTTTAGTTATTCAAATACGAAGGCCAATTGCCTATGAATACTAACAGAGACGAAATATATCATATGCCATATACGGTATAAATGGCTCTCTCGTATCTTTATTATGTTTTATACCTAAACGCGATCGTTTTATGAATTTATAATACAGTGTACAAATTAGGCATGAGTTTTATAGATTCATACGCTATATCAAGCCTAAAGGCACAGAGTAGAGAATATATATACTCACGTACAGAGAAACAGCTTTTATAGGTCGATCCAAATTTGAAAACTTCAACGGCCCACAATTTTTCGTGGACACATATGCCTGTAGTAGTGCAATCAAATCGAATCGAATCGAATTCTGTGGCCCTACCTTCCGTGTAGTAATAGGACATGAATTTAGTAGCTATATTTTTACATAACTGGGGCTGTCGGTACATAGATCATTATCGTACACCCGTTTTACAATATTGATTTATGTATAACCGCAATTATACATAAATCAATACTTTACATGAGAGTACAGTTAGCAAAGGAACTGCTTAACTTACTATGCCTTTCTAACCTTTATTTGTTCTAAGTTAATAGAGATGTACAATATCGACAAAGTTCCTGCTCGACCAGTTTCTAAACATTTTCCTTTGCACTAGGACGCCTCCAGAAATTTACAAATATAGTAACCGCAACGACTACAGACGTGGTTGAACTACTAATGTATGATACTGGTCGAGGGGCAACTTGTTCGATAGGTTGTGCATTTTTGTAACGTCATCAACATATGTATATTATTTGTATTAATTGAAATTAAAAGAAACTATTTTATTTCAAAGTTAAACTTAAAAAGCATTTTGGGAAGAAAAGAGGCTACAGTTCAAATGTAAATCCCTAACCCGTGAAAGGACAACGAACGTGAAACAACAAAGTATACAAACAAGGATTGAGGTTTTATTAAAACCATTTTTGTATGCGACTGTACTTCATATGTGCAAACCGGACTGTCGCAGCGTAGCCCACTTGCAAAACATAATCGGTTTGTGTTCCAACAATCTGGATAACGAGAAATTGTTGCAAAACTTGCACTGAAACAGTGCGTTTAATAATATTATAAGCTAATAAGCTAATAATACCTATTATTAGCTTATTAGCCTTACTTTAGGGCCTGCGCAGAAGTCGGTAGGTTTTTTTTTTTAAAAATGAAATGGACAAGGAAACGAGCAGCGGATGATAAGCGATTAGCGATGATGGTAAGCTATTAGCGCTGCCCGTGTACAATGGCAACCCCAGAGGAGTCATAGACCTATATACCTACTGTCCTACTTTTAGGGTTGCCAGTCCGACAAAGGTCCTCCCTCCCCCGGCCAACAGGGTCACAGAAACGGGACCTGGAAAACCGTCCCCGACCTCCAATTTCGGCGCCGACATAGCGTTCGCAGCCAAATTTCTTAGCGAAATCGATTCGATGGAGCTAAACGTTTTCGTCACAAAACTGCGAGGTTCCTTCGAGGACCGCATGTCAGCACTAGCAAGTCACACGGACTTGATAAACACACGTAAAGACATACGGACCGACTCAAACACGGGACCACCGGACTCGAACCCGGATCCGAGTTCGACTCCCATTAGTGTAGCCACACATAATTATGACCGCGACCGCGATATTGCTATAGAGAGCTCTATAAATACTGCGGAAGCACTCGACATCAGGACATTCGCGCGCGAGTCCACCCGACCGCACGCGGAAGGGGGGAGGGACGGCCCTCCCAGATCCTTAAAACTGAGCTTCTCTATCCCTACAAATACGCCGTTAGTTTGTGCTACCGCGCGTGAGCAATCACACTCGTCAGTGAGTGCGGAAGGGGTCGGACCCCTCAGTAGGAGGGACTATGGTCTCTCCAGACCTAAAAATAGTTTTCTACGGATATTTAGCTATTTTTAAAAACCGTTTTAGGGAGTAAAACTCCCTCTTTGTTTTCCCACCAAAACGACTGCTAAATGGCAGTCAGCAGACCGACGAAGCTAAGACGGCTTAAAGCCAATAGCGTAGACCCATTCAAAAAAAAAAAAAAAACTTTTAGGGATGTTTGGGGCAGTCGAGGTATGAGATTTTCCATCTTGACATTTTGACATTTGCTCTCCGCAGAAATCAAGATGGCGTAACTTTTTCAAGTATGAAGATTTTTTCTGTCAAATATACGCATAGCTCATCCTTAGTTTTGAAATCATTGCTTAAGGGTCTCAATGTAAGAAAACTACAGCCAAAGTTTTTTCCTTAATCAAATGCTGTCTCCGCTTGGCAGAAAGTGACAACGACAGAATGTGACATAAATGCCTCTTATTTTTAGGACGCGTTTGAGAATTTGGGCGTATAATATAAAATTAGTATGTATCTGCCTTCTACGTAGTAGGTAGGACTTACCTTCTCTCCTGCTACATGAAATGTAGTGTTTGTTTTAAGTTTCTCTTTTATTTGGGTATATAGGTAGGTACTGTGATTTTTTTATTGCATGTGAAAATTTGTAAACAATGATTTTAAATTAGTAGTGCGAAGTTGTAAAACAAATTTTCACCAAGGTAGAAAAAACTAAAAAAAAAACTAAGTATGCCACAGTACTCTATTTCATTTATGGACCTATTATATATATTCCTGTGTCTCTCGAAACGGATTTAAAAAATCACCCAGTACCTTTTAAAGTAAACAAGTTTAAAAATATATATTTTGAATTTTTATATGTAATAAACACCCTATATGGCGATACGAATTGTTATCTGTTTGAGAATTTAAGGGGTTGGCGAGGTAACAAGTTATAAGTTGGAAATATGTTTTATTTTAAATCCATCTTTAGACTTATTTGGTTTGGCTATGAAATATTGTATATGTCAAGAGAGTAGTTTTAATATCATACGACTATCAAAAGATAATATTATTTTAATCATTAGCCAATATCAAGCAAGCCTTTAGTCAAGATGCATTCGATAATTTCGCCGGCGAAGTTCGAAAACAAAATGTATGGGATTTGACATAAGGCATCGCAAGCGACATGTCACTTAGCGATGATAGATAGACATGTCAAATCCCATATATTTTTGATATACTACCAGCACTAGTCCACCAAACGATACTACGACTAAATTATATATTAAATAACTTAACATCGCAAACTGAGTAATTTAGAAGTATAATTAGACATTATTTAATCTATTCAATCCAGTATTTTACTAACAGCCTGTATATGGTGTTATACTAACCGGTTTTATGCCTGTGCTGAGCGCGCCGGGCGCGCGTCAGTACTCGCTACGCAGTACAGCGCGCGCAACGCACGCTCATGATCATGTCTCACACACCTATGTACACCACTACACACCTGAATTATAATGTACAATAATTACTTGTTTAAATACATTCTATTGTCAATTGTGAAGCGACGACTGGACGGCGTATGGTAAAACTTGTACAAGTTTATATTGCGCCGAAATGTAATGTTTTTGTATTTTTTATTGATAAATAAACAGCAAAAAAAAAAAAAAAAAAACGCTCAAAAGTAACTTTTTTTGAGTCAATTTTCGCTTGGGGCAAGGCAGCTTTGGCTGGTTCGCCAGGGTTCAGCCATTGCGATGAGCGTTTCCGATTATTGTACAGGATCCACTTTTCATCACAGGTGATGAATGATTCGATTGAAAATCCCTTCATTATTGTGCCGATTGAGTAATGTAACGCAGCAGTCGACGCGCGTTTGTCCATTTGCTGCACTCAATTCATGAGGTACCTTTCAAGCTTTTTCACTTTCCCAATTTTCTTCAAGTGGATTTGCGATGGATCCGCTTCCACAATAGCCATCAATTCTTCATTATCAACTTTGGTCTCCGGCCGTCCACGGGGCTTGTTCTGCAGGTCGAAATTTTCAGAACGAAAACGTTGGAACCAAAAACGCACCGTGTTTTCTTTTGCGACACCGCCGCCATACACATCATTAATCCTTCGAGCCGTCTCTGCAGCACTGGTGCCACGGTGGAACTCGTACTCAAAAATAATACGATATTTCAAGTTTTCCATTTTGTAAACAAGAAAAAACCAAAAGGGGAACAAAGAAATGAATTACGGTTTTCGAAACAAATGCATGAGTAAATAGCGGTATAAATTTGAAATTGGAATTCCTAACCAAAGAAGATATATCTGAGATCAAAGTGGCCAGTACAACAAAACGCCAATTTCATATGTAAGGACCTAATAATAAAAGGTGCCCAGTCGCGAGGGGCGTTATTGCCGCGGCTTGCATCCTACCACTCCGAGCCATGGCCGCTTTGGCAAAAATGAAATTATGCAAAATATTTTTGCATACTTTATTTTTCACTACTTATTACTTATTACTTTTGACGTGACAACGTCTTATAATTCGATGGAGCCTGCTGCACGCACGAAAAAACATGACTCATGCGGCGTTACCAGCGTTACCGGCGTTACCTCGCTAAACATGACTCATTTCTTATGACGTTGTCACGTTCAACTATCGTCAGTAAACCGACTTTACAGACAACCAATTTTTTTATAGAGTAGAGCATACAGTATAGTATACAGCATACAGTATAGATATACAAATTAACGTATATATTACAAAGAGGAAAGATTTGATTTTTTGTATGTTTGTTTGCATTAAATAGGCTCCGAAACTACTTAACCGATTTTGATGGAAGGCACAGATAAACCTAGAGTAGACCACGTGAATGGCTACTTTTTGCAAAATGTACGGTTACTCGGGATTTTCTTTGGCGCGTAAGCAGTCGCGGGCAACATTTAATAAATTATATTCTACTGGAAAGGACTAAGCAAAAACAGGCAAAAGTTGTAACTTTTGCCTGTTTTTGCTTAGTCTAAAAAATTATTTTAATAATGTTTTATAATGAAGATATAGATTCATAAGCGCTAATAGAGTAGAAGTAGATGACTAGATGTATATAGTATTCATAAAAACGCATTTTATACCACTAACATAAGCTACATTACGGCTATTAGCGTAATATTTAATTTAATGTATTCTGTTACAATTTATTTAATGGGCCAATTTAAGGACACGTTGTTTATCAAAATCAAATTGCATTTGCCACCGTTTAATTATGAGCAAATAGTTCATTAGATACTCTAGGTGTTAATACCTACGGTGCGTTTTGAGTCTGAACTAAACATGTCAGTGATGATGGCGTTCGTAACTTGATTTAGAATATTTTTGGTTTACAGTCTAGGACTAGGAGCTTTAAGTTTTCGAAGTTTTTACAGTTCGCCGCGGTACAGCGTGTGCTGTCGAGAGGTAAAGAGACAATAGACTTAATTTTATTTACAAAACCCCTGTTTTGGGGTCCCAATCCTGATGGTAAGTTGATGGTAAGTTGGTTGTCTGAAAGAAACTTTTGTAAGTAGTTAGAGCGCCTCTTAGTGCAGTTCCTATAGTTAAGAAATTATTGTGATGTGTTTTTGTTATGAGTGTGCAAATAAAGAGTTTCCTATTCTATCCTAAGCTCGATCCACACATAGTTTTACGATAATATATCGAAATCAGCGCCAAATTATGCTTGCCTAATCCGAGTGAAATAGCAGGACGTTTGAATTTTTCATTAATATATTTTATAAGTAAATCTCATTCTTAATCAATTGATATGGAGCATTCATACTGACGACTACGATGGCGTTTTTCAATCAACACGAATGACAAAAATTCTTCAATGACATCTCTCAATATGTGGGGCGACGTCGATTATAATAAATAATAACAAGAGGTGTTATTGTTATTGATTCATTCATTTATGGAATACGACCAGTCAAGAGCTGCCCTCCTCGCCAAAGCACAATATCAAAAGGAGAACGTTACGAACGAAGAATAAAAATGTTGAGGTTGAAGCGCGTGATTTAGCGACGAAATGCGTCAATCTCATACCTACTTTTGATTGTTTTCTAACATTATTATGGTTTTTAAGTTATTAATGTAGCCCCTTGGATCGTGCTTAAAAAGTCAAAAGTCAAAAAATTTTATTCAAAGTTGGTAGTATTATACACTTCCAGAACGTCGGTATACGTGATGCCTACAACCGGTTCGGGAACTAGCCCAGCGAGAAGAACCGGCATAAGAAACTCACGCGGGGCCATCTTTTACCAAAAATATGGAAAATTGTTATCTTAGAATAAAAAAGGTATATACAGTCGACTCTTGTTAATTCAAACCTGCGTTGATTCGAACCTGTCTGTATTTCAAAGTTATAACGAGTCCCCTAGAAAATCTCTTTATATTACGAAGTAAGTCAATACATTTTTATGCACTTGGTAATTCAAACGATAAAAAAAGTGTGTGTCAGCTCCGACGCACGACTGGAGTTTACTCTAAAAAGTAAAACACGTCCCTCAGAGGGAACAAAAACTTAGCGATCGATTTGAGTTCAAAAATTCGCGCCATGTGAAAAAAAGTTACAGGTGCGCAGAATAGGTTGCGCACGAAAACGTAACGAGGTCATTCGTTCAGTAGATTTTACATCTCATATTTTTTTCATACCAGGTGCCTTATTTGAAAATCGATTCATAAGGAGTAAACTCCAAAAATCGTCGCTACGTAACAAAACGACGCGTTAACTCGAACTCATCGGCGTCAAACACTCGACAATTCAAAGTTGCGAGAAAGATTACAGAACTTGCAGTGGTACATAAGAACATTTTCAGACAAGTCCAAGTAGGTACTCGTGTAATCGTGCACGAGCCTTTGTTTTTGTAATGATTAGTTTTATTTTTAGTTTTCGAACCTTTTTATTTCAAACACTCGATAATTCATAATATTTAAGAGTCCTCCGAGTTTCGAATTAACGAGAGTCAACTGTAACAATGTTATGACTAAAACTACATAGCAAGAGTACAATAGTACATAGATGTAGCTTTGCAGGTGGCCATCCCATTTCCATGATGTGCGATCGTCAATTAAACCTTTGACCCTATAATAAGCTTTAGCACACAAACGTTCTTTGACTACTTTTTTTAATTTGTTAATAGACAGATTTTGAACGTTTTTTGGGATTCTATTGCATAGGCGTATACATTGACCCCCTTAGGACCCGCTCACCTGATATTAATTTATGGTAGCGTTTGCCGCTAGGATTCGGTAATCGGATCATCCGTTTTGTGACTGCCCCCAACTATACTATACTAACAACAACAATCAGAATTACTTTCTTTGCGAAACTTTGCATCTGTATGAATACAATAATGTTAGGTACAGGCATATTTAAATCAAAATGTATACAGACTTATTCATTTTGTGTTACATCGGCATCTGCACTAGGCTAAGCCTAACTTTAAAATTTATAAACACATTTTAATACAATTATTTTCTATCCATTCAAATATAAACTATTGATAGTTCATTTTCATAAAATTTTAGGTTTATAACGACGTTAAGTAGGATGAGGGTTAAAATCTAAACTTCAAACTTCAAAACTTTATTAGCATAACCAAGAAGGTACAATATCAGAAACATTGACAGGACAAAGCCTTGTTCAGGCGCTTTCTAAAAATGAAATAATTACAATTTATATACTTAACATAATATAAAATTAACGTATACATTAATTATTATCTTTAGTATATTATATTTTATGAACTTTTTATTATTTTATTTATTACCTATTTCATTTTTCTTCATTCTCTGAAAAATATTTTTCTAAGGAGGAAAAGCATTATTTTACTAAATACATTTCCTATTAAATGTTAATAATTTAGTTTCTTTTTTATATTATCTAGTAGTCCATTATATATCTTTACTGCCATATATAATGGACATTCATAATTATGCATTTTAATTCTAGAATATGGTAACAGGAGTTGAACACGGAATAATGGTAAATCATAAATCGCATTTCGTCTGACAGTACATTACTTTTCTTATCTTCTTTTTGAAGATTTATTTTATTTATACAAAATAAAACATAGTAACCTACAAATTTTATTTTACAATTTCATTGAATATACGATAAAAATGCAAGAATTTCTTTAAATATTCCGATGAGTATACGATAACTTTTTAATTCAAATGTTGATTTATTGGCTAAGCTGCTCGCTTGGAGCTCATGTCATTATGAGCTCCGTGGCCTAGCAGGTAGACCGTTTGATTCGCTCTCAAGAGAGTGCAGGTTTGATTCCCAGGTTGGGGCGTGTACCAATGAGACTTTTTCAGATCTCAAGAGATCTGAGCTCTCTAGATCGTCCGTATAATCATACGGACGCTCTAACGGTGAAGGAAAACATCGCGAGGAAACCCGCATATTGTTGGCTCCAGACGTATTGACTAGTCATTCCTCTGGACTAGGCTGACTGTGTTGTAAGAATGCCGTATGTGCTTGCAATCATACGACATTTAAAACCGACTGTCCCAGGCACTACAGTATTTCAAGAGTGGTTACTTTGCTCGGAGAATACTGTATAAATCATACAAAAATGAATGAAAAGGCATATGTTTTTTTGCTTGCACCCATGCAAGCAAAACAATCGATAACCAACCTAATTTGTGTTTGACTTGGCTTATAATAACCAATTAGGTTTCAACTTTAAATATTTAATACTGCACTTGTGTATGTTTGTAAATAACTGTTAAGAAACGTATGCACTTGTAGTATGCCTCCTCGTTGCGTTGCAAAGAGTTGTATTTAAACAAATTGTATATTATTTTTGACTACGGCTATAGGGACGATGGCAACGGTACTTCTTTTGACTATGGCTATAGGGACGATGGCAACGCTACTACTTTTGACTACGGCTATAGGGACGATGGCAACGCTACTACTTTTGACTACGGCTATAGGGACGATGGCAACGGTACTTCTTTTGACTATGGCTATAGGGACGATGGCAACGCTACTACTTTTGACTACGGCTATAGGGACGATGGCAACGGTACTTCTTTTGACTATGGCTATAGGGACGATGGCAACGCTACTACTTTTGACTACGGCTATAGGGACGGTGGCAACGCTACTACTTTTGACTACGGCTATAGGGACGGTGGCAACGCTACTACTTTTGACTACGGCTATAGGGACGATGGCAACGCTACTACTTTTGACTACGGCTATAGGGACGGTGGTAACGCTACTACTTTTAACTACGGCTATAGGGACGGTGGCAACGCTACTACTTTTGACTACGGCTATAGGGACGGTGGCAACGCTACTACTTTTGACTACGGCTATAGGGACGGTGGCAACGCTACTACTTTTAACTACGGCTATAGGGACGGTGGCAACGCTACTACTTTTAACTACGGCTATAGGGACGGTGGCAACGGTACTACTTTTGACTACGGCTATAGGGACGGTGGCAACGCTACTACTTTTGACTACGGCTATAGGGACGATGGCAACGGTACTACTTTTGACTATGGCTATAGGGACGGTGGCAACGGTACTACTTTTGACTACGGCTATAGGGACGGTGGCAACGCTACTACTTTTAACTACGGCTATAGGGACGGTGGCAACGCTACTACTTTTAACTACGGCTATAGGGACGGTGGCAACGGTACTACTTTTGACTACGGCTATAGGGACGGTGGCAACGCTACTACTTTTGACTACGGCTATAGGGACGATGGCAACGGTACTACTTTTGACTATGGCTATAGGGACGGTGGCAACGGTACTACTTTTGACTACGGCTATAGGGACGGTGGCAACGCTACTACTTTTAACTACGGCTATAGGGACGGTGGCAACGCTACTACTTTTAACTACGGCTATAGGGACGGTGGCAACGGTACTACTTTTTAACCAACTTCCAAAAACTGGTTTATGTGGTCGGCTGTGCATATTTTTATTGTTGTATTACTAGACAAAAGTTGATTGGCAGAAAAGTTCTGGAAAGTGATGAACTCATTGCATGATATATGGGATTGACACATTCGCTAAATGATTTCATCGTTATCGTTTTGACATAGAATAAATGAATTAATGAATTATTTATTTATTAAAGTTACATAGACTCATATTGGTCAATAGTTAGTAAAACTTATAATGTATATTATTAATGTATAGGTTAATAAAGAAATGTGATAATAAAACTATTTTGTAAATTACTTGCATCACACATTATTAAACTGTACGAGAAAGGCGCTGTAGGCTCTAAGTGTGTATAAGGCCCACAGGCTGCACGTGTAGAAAGTGGTACAAAACGCTCTGAAAAGAGTAATTTTGACCATACGTGAACATCGAGCAAATCTGCGAACCAACATATCGGCACGAACCGACAACGCCCTTCGTTCTCTTTCTATGTCATCATCCTTGAGGTCGGAAGTCAGCATATGTCCTAAATATTTGATATTGATATTTATTTGTACCCTCTGTAACACGGAGTTATTATTGTAATCCCGATTCGTGAAACATTTCGGTAGCTCAATTAACGCAAAAACAATATTGATTTATGGGCTAACCCAATGATATATAAGTCCAATTTGGGTCACCACGATTTTGAAAGTAGTCCATCCAGATTCCGCGTCGGAAAAAGTAAAGGCCATTATCTTGCCAAAGGTTCCACTCGCGAGGACGCGCAAATCTGGATTTTAGGGTTCCCCAGAAAATGATAATAATTAAGCCTCATTTATTTCTGTAAAAAATTTAAAATTGAATTTCTAATATTAACATAAAACTTAACTAACCTAACCTAACATTATGAACCTAAATTTAGTAACAAACAAAATATGGATAACATAACCAATATATATATATATATATATATATATATATATATATATATATATATATATATATATATATATATATATATATATATATATATATAGTGATTTCGACTTTTTCTGAAGCATATGCTACCAAAAAGTAAGCTTTTGTACCAAGGTATATAATAATAATAATAGATATAAAAATTATTTAAAAAATAAGTACTTTTTCGTGATTTTTTGTGCATTTTTACTTTGGATTATTTAGTATTCATGTTCAAAGAGTGTTTTAATAAATTCAATTATATTTTACCGATAATAATTATAAGCGTAAGGTAATATAGTTGTTGACATTTACACATGTAAATATTTACACAAGTAAATAGTACGTATCTACAATCAGTTTTCTTTTTTAAATGAAATGAACCAGGAAATGAGCAGACGGATCGCCTGATGGTAAGCGATTACAACCGCCCATAGACACTCGCTACACCAGAGGAGTTATACTTGTAACTCCTCTGGTGTTGCGACTTGCGTTCCTGGTCCTTAAAATCCCCAACCCTTGGGCCTCCGGTAGCCTCACTCACTCGGCGAAACACAACGCAAGCGTTACTTCACGCCAGTTTTCTGTGAGGACGTGGTTTGTGCCGAAGCGTGGCTCTCCCACATTTAAAACAAAATAGAAAGAAAATAAAGAACCACTAGTAAATTAAAAGTAAATTTACCTACGTATTATTTACGAACTATATTATTGAGAACACACAAGATTTTCGTTTTCTAATTTGACGCGAGAAACGATACGAGTACTTCTCACGGTAAATGGGTCAAGTAGTTGAAGAAATTTACAGGACGCACCTGTGGCGTGCAGGCTAATTTGTTAGGCATATCGTGGGAACGCTTCGGCGCGAATGGGCTTGCTGGATTCGATTGAATACTTTGATATTTAGCTAGTATATTCGGTAACATTTATTAATGAACAGTTGGCAGTCCCAAATGGCTATGTCACTTAGCGAACGTTATGTCATTCCTATACAAAAATTTTTCAAACTCCGTCGTTGTAATTAGCGAAGGCATCTTGGCTAAGGGCTCTGAAAGGTATGCGTTTAGTTAACTGACGTAAGCTAAGACCTTAGATTTAGGACAGTCATAGCAGGGTGTGATCGTGACATCACTTAATGGTTCTGCTCTACATACTGAGTAATTATAGCCTATGTAATAATGGTTTAGCAAATGTCATACGGTATAAATTATGGCTACATAGGCTACATAATATTATAAATAGCATAACTAACAGAGAACAGTGCAGTGTTTAATTGTATTAAGTTTATTTTAGTTTTTAAAATAGACAGAGCATTTGTAAATGCTTTCTTCAATGCGGATTTGAAGTTTCATGAAGAGGTGCCGATAGGCAAAGTTCCTGCTCGACCAGTTTCTAAATATTTCCCTTTGCACTATGTCGCCTCAAAATAATTTAAACACAAAGGAAATGGTCGCATCGACTGCAGACGTAGTTGAAGTCGTGCGCTCGATGCGTGGTACCAGACTACGGAAATTTTATATTTGATACTTTTATAAACTATACGCATATTTAAATTTTTTATTATATCCATGACCCAGGAACATATAACACACACAGGACTTCTTGCACTATTTCCACTTTAATAAGTATTTTACATTATTTTAATGTATTACACGACCGATTTCGACAAAGTCATCATCATCTGCTCATTTATCGGTCTCATTCCAACAAAACTAGCACTTTTACTTGGCGTAAGGTACATGCATTGGCTAATGGAACATAGCTGAATTACAGCTGCTAAAATTTTGTTACATCTTATTCCATGCGCACAATTTTCAATTACTCAACGTTTGTAATAATAGATAATAGATTAGAGAAAAGACAATAGAGGGCGGTACTAATATTGCCAGAGACAAAATTATCATAATTTATGGAGCCATGTAACACAAGGGCTATAATTCGGGGTCGATATTATGAGTTATTTGAATCATATAGCCTTATATTATATTTTATGTCCTTAATTGTGCACGATCTAGTCGACTACCAGTTAGAGATCATAAATAAGTTAGCGTCTTCCGTGGTTTGTTGGATCGTGAGTTCGCTTCGGTAAAACACACGAACAACACTTCGAGAGTAGGATGTACTTGAATGTCATCTACTAAAATCACAGGAAAAACAATTGTTATGAAAAATTATAACCCGTTACCGGGCCAAGTAAATTATATAGCCTATGTTACCCGAGCTATTATTACGAATCTATTGACAGCTCATTTACTAAAGTCGGGCCAGTAGTTTAGGCGCTACGGTGGAATAAACTAAGGCGCTAAGGTAATGAAAATCATTACTCTTCCTTTTGACTTCGCCGTAGTCGGGTAATAACATGAAACGCTCCCGTGCAGGTGCGTATTCAGCGTAGGAGTCTGATGCGTGTTTTCCATTACAAATTGGAGAATGTGCATACAATTTTACAACTCATGCCCTCCCGCGGGTCATATACCCACTGTGTAGAGTGTGTAGTCGATAGTCATTGTTTAAAAGCTTTGGACACTAGCTGACGTTAGAATTTTTAGGTTACAACTGATTTAGTTTCGGCACAGATTAAAGAAAGACGAACAACTAAATAGTTAGCTTTCGATTTGATAGAATAGCATCGAGGGACATGTATCTACTGTGTAGAGTGTGTAGTAATAGTCAGTAATAGTAGTAATAGTAATAGTCATTGTGAAAAACTACCTTATTTTGTATTGTAGATTTTAAAGTCGGTGCTAACTCTCAACTTCAATCGCCTGCGCCTAACTGAGAGATATTCTTAGAATTAATGAAAGAAATTGAAAGTAAATGAAAGATAAAATTGAGTAACAAATCTTTGAGTCATAAATCTTTTATCGTTAAGTTTGTCCATATTTGTATTTCGCGATGGTCGATAACACATTAACATTTTGATTCAATTAATTAAATTGATTTTATTACATTTTAATCATCACTGATTTACATATTTTTAACAAGCCTATATACTAAGTTTTTACTACCTGTGTTTATATGTTTCTTCATTGATATTAAGTTTTATAATCATTTTAAATAAACGAACACGATAGATAAAACCCATATGCGGTGGCCACGGCCGGTGGAGGACTGCAATCTAGCCTCACATTGAGGATAGCTCCGAGTGGAGCCCCAGCTGCAGTGTAAACGTTGGTTGCCGATGATGATGATCATGATGCATCTTGAATCTAGATAATTATCTGTCTCTCTTATTAATTTGGAAATACGGATCTCTGACGGGCTCTGTGGGTCAGTGGTTGCCGCGTCGGCGCTCAAGCCAGAGAACGCGAAAAAATGTTTTCAGTGTTCCTGGGTCATCGGTGTGTATTAAATATATGTATAATATATTAAGTCTTAAAATATATATGTATACTGTATAGTATAGAAGTATTAAATATATTTCCGTTGTCTGGTACCCGTAATACAAGTTCTTCGAGAACATTACCACGGGACGAGAATGACGTGGTGTGAAAGCGTCCATAGATATTAATAAATGATAAATAAATATATATGGACGCTTCACACCACGTCAATCTGGCCCCGTAATAAATACTTATTACGGGGCCAGATTGATACCCGCAGATCTTGTCTTACAGGTACCAGAAAACGGGAAGTATATTTAATGCTTTTATACTATACAAATATTTAAGATTTTTATTATATTATACACATATTTAATACACATCCATGACCCAGGAACACAGAAAAACTTTTTGTTCCTTCGGCGGATTCGAAACCGCGACCCCTGGCTTCAGCACCAACGCGCTGAACCACTGAGCCGCAGAGGTCGTCAATTATTATTATCTCTATCATTTAGCTACGTAAAGACTTCATACTGTAACCTTTTCAACGAACGTACTTATTGCTAATCAGTGACCTCGGCTCAACACCGTTTTGAAAAAATGTCACCAACATTATGCAAACTATATCCATCCGATATAGACGTCATTAATATGTATACAATTGTAAACACATTAAGGTGTCATCATGATTGATGCGAGGCAATTGTTTATATTTTATTCCTAGGGCTCAATATTAAGGGCTATAATAACATATTGGTGGATACTTTTTAGTTTTTACATACTATCGAAACTGAAAATAATTATTGAAAAAATATCGTTAGAATGGGATCTATACTACTACTATTATAAGTGTTTGTGATGATGGATGGATGGATGTTTGTAACTCTTACCCGCAAAAACTACTGAACGGGTTTTGATGAAATTTGGTATGGTAGTAGTTTAAGCTCTGGAGTAACACATAGGTCACTTTTTATCACAAAATAGTACAGATTACCCATGGGATACTGTATGTACGCGAGCGGAGCCGCGGGCAAAAGCTAGTAATACATATTTCTTTTATGGATTGAGAGGAACATACGTTTTCTTTGACACTGGCCCTTCTTCTTGCCCTTTATCCCCCATTATAATTGTAGATTATAATTTATCATTTAAAATGAATAGCCAATATATCTTTTTCACTAATATTTTCATCCACAGGCATAATCTAATTGCGTGCATATGTCCTTTTAAAACTCTATAATTATGTGTCATTGGGAAATTATCCCAGCTTAAACGCAATGATTGCTGCAACATTTAAATATTAAGTTATAAGTCAATTTACAACTTTAAAAATATTTTAATATTAAACAGCTACGACAAGCAAATAGAGCATTTATTTAAATAATGGGCATATAAATGAGGTATAAAGGTAATAAGATAAATAAATTGTGCTGTAAATACCAAATAGTGTATACAAACATTTCATTTCAATTTTTTGGATTACATTGACGACCTCTACAACCCCTAAAATTGGAGTAAAAAAATTTGATCTGAATGGAGTACCTATGTTACTTATACTTAAGACAATCTTGTATTTAAATTTGTATGTATTTAAAAAACGGCTACAAGTATTACCATAAAATTTCCCCTGCACCCTGGGAAAATGCGCATTTTTAAGATAGCTGATTCGGTATACTGTTGGCTCTCGGTGGTAATTCATGTTCATAATAATATCACACAGCTTTTTTTACACACATTTCCACCAGATTTTTTAAATGGAAAATGGAGTGGAAAAGTGTATAAAAAGTTGTGTGATATAATTATCATTTTTAAGCTATTAATATTTTTTCTTTCAGAGTGCAACAATATAATATCAACAATTTCGTCATTGTTATGTCGGTCCGATTGGCAGTTTGGTATGCGTATGCATAATTATTGCTTTGTTCGTAAATTGGGAATGTGGTTGGTTCGAATCCCGGTCGGATAAATATTTTTGTGATTCTTTTAACTTTTTTAAATGTAAGTCAGAGCTCCGAGCAATGCTCTTTTACCCAGGAACTAGAATATAGTGTACGCAAGTTTCCGAACAATGTTTTTCTAGACCGATTAAGAAATCGAACAGACCCGTGTTTCTCAACAATAATGAACTAATCGCGATCTAGTTCCAATCCAGTTTTTACATCACCCAGCGTTGAAGATTTATAAAATCATTATATGATAAAACGTTTATAATATGCGGTATTAATATTGTTTTCCCCTATTACTAATAAAAATATTTACACAATGGATAAGCAATACAATCTTTGGCCCTGTCTGTCAAGCGACTTTTCCCACGTATCAGATAAGGACAAGACATTGTATTGCTTATCCACTGTTTTTATTAGTAAGGCGGTATGTCTATAACAATATTAATACCGCATATTATTAACGTTTTAATTATCATAATATGGAAATAATTTGATTTAAAGTATAATTCTTTTTTATTTGACTTAATAAATCTTCACTAATATTACTACTAATATTAAACACGAAAGTTTTTTTTGAATGGATGTAGGTACGGCTGTGTGTTACTCTTTCACGCAATAACTACTTAACAATGAAAGGATTTTGATGAAATGATGAAATTTGGTACCTACTTTAAGCTTTGGATGCCTATATTATACATTGCCTACTTTGTATCGCAACAAAGTGTACGGTTCCGGCGGGATACCGTTTTGCGCGCACGAAGTCGCGGGCACGGTCTAGAACCCAAAAAAGGCACTTCTGATCTGTGTGTGTGTGTGTGTTTGTTCGATTTCCTCACATTCTTCCTTCTTAGTTCTCCCGATCTATACTAATGTTTAAAACTTTAACCCCCTTACTTAGAAAAAGATTTAAACAACGGATAACTTAAACAACATTGCTGTCTTTGTCTGATGCGTTGGAAAAGTCACTTGACAGACAAATACAGCAACGTTGTTTAAGTGATCCGTTGTGTAAATATTTTTATTAGTAAGGGGGTAAATTATTATGTAAGTCTGATTTATTCCTTGATTAAATGTTGCCCTTAATAAGATGGCGGAGGTCGAAAATCATAAGCGAATTCCAAGCATAATCTGCTTGGAATTCGTATAATCCGTATGTATTATTCATATTAGGTCAGGGAAGTGTTATGATGTTATATTATGTTATCAATAAGAATAATAATCTATACCGGGTGTATTTTTATGCGAAATATATTTTCGACGCTCGAGTCTCCCAAAAAAAATATAATTTTCAAAATTAACTTTATTTAAAATTACCAAAAAAGTTACATATAAAATGAATACCAAACCTTATCCAGTCGACTTGCTCGAGGTCGGAGGCTAAGTGAGGTGTTCTTCCATAGCGATCCTGTTACACGTGCGCAGAGTCAGCATTTAGTTTCCCTGAATTCGGCTTCTATTTTACCAACGATTATGTATGTTGCAGCGGCGACAGTAAAATCCAACAAAGATTATGTAGCGATGTAGAGGCGATATTAACTTAAAGAATTATCTTCAATTGTACGATTGGGTTTTAAATATCGTATAATATTGGGTTGTAATTATCATGCGAATGATATATTTTACCGAACATTAGAATTTAGGCCACAATATTATGTAAGTAACTAGCTTTTCACCGCGGCACCGCCCGGGTAAATACAGTATCCCTTGGGAATCCTGTACTTTTTCGGAATAAAAAGCAGCCTATTTGTTAATCCGGAGCTAACACTACTACCATACCAAATTTCATCAAAATCCATTCAGTAGTTCTTGCGTGAAACAATAACAAACATCCATACATCCATCCATCCATCCATCCTCACAAACTTTGACATTCATAGTAGTAGGATGACAGTATACAATATACGCAAATAGTTTTTTTTGTAATCATATACGTGAAGCAAAAACTGAAGTAACGTGAACATATTTGGCACAGTTGAATGCAAAGCATATGCAAAAGCAAAAAAAAAATGCAAAAAGGCAAAGTTTATGTGGTGTGCAGATAGAAAATATTTTTTTAAAATAATGATTAGAAATACATAAAATTATTATAATAATATTTATATTTATAAATAAATATACCTCAGATTATTAACACACTACCGTTTATTTGATATTATATACAATTTTGTTACATGTTGACGTTTGTCAATCTGACACAACATTTTTTTTTCTATCTAAGAGCATATTTAAGAGGACAAAGAAAGCTTATAACGTTCAAACTTAAAAATTATATGAATTAATATGGCAGAATTTCGACCTCAGGGCGACCATTTTAACATTGACGGGAGGGATCTGGATTAATGTTAATAATTGTCTCCTGTCAATACGGACAACTCTCAATACGTGTGGACGTAGCTCGCCGCTGGGTTCCCCAGGCGTCTATAAATCGACGTAAATTTTTACCCGACTACGACGAAGACAAAAGAAAAGGTAAAGATTTTAACAGTCTGACCCGATTTTAATGAATAATAATACCAAACGACAGAAGTAAAATAAACATTACTTCAGGCCGGCTTTCTGTGAGTTCGTGGTACCTATCGACCCACCTATTCGTGACAATGCGTGGCTCTTCCATGGTAAGAATTTCACAGTAACAAGGTATTTAGGTTACATTTACTAAAAGCTTCAGGCCACGACGTGAGAAGCTTCGGAAGCTTAACGTCTATTTGCGATGATGAGATGTTTTGTCACGTGAATTGCCTTGCGTGTTAAATAATGTTGGATTGACACGGTGACTAAAGCCGCTCGATTTCCGCCGCACGGCGAAAATCCGACCGTCTAAGTTACAATTCGGCAAGTGACAAACCGCAAGCGGCAAGCCCCAAAGTTAAGTAGCATTCAACTTTGTACGCACGGCGCCCGGCCGCATGCGGCGGGAAACTAAAATCGACCTTGTAAATCCGGCATAAATCACCTCCCTTCGAAAATGACATTGCAAAACTATGGCCACAGAGTGGAAAATATATACAGTACAGAGAAACAGCTTTCATAGAACGACCTAATCGATCCAAATTTGAAAATTTTGATGTCCCCATCAACAGCCCACAATTTTTGCACACAACTTGGACACACCGTACACTTGTAGTAGTGCAATCAAATTGAAAGCTAACTATGTAGTTGATTATCTGTTCCTCTTTCTTTAATCTATGCTATGGCGATCGCCTGCAACTGATAATTTATGCGTCATTTACTTAGGTCGCTTTTCGCCGTGCGGCGAGTCGCTTGACAAATTGCCTTGTCATTTTTGTTGGCCAAATTGCCAAATTGCCCAATTGTCATTTACACGGTCGATTTTCATGCGGCGGAAATCGTGCGGCGAAAATTGACTCATGTAAATCCCACATAAGAGTGAGATGGGCTCGCAAATAGTTAGTTTTTCCTTCCGGGTTAAGAGGATTATACTTTTTGTATGACACTGGCCCCATTAGACCATGCCTCATCTAAATATAGAGATATTTGACTTACCTACTGTTTCAATAACTTTAAGATTCCTTCCTGGCGCTTAGCTGGTATCATTAAGATAAACTTATTTTTAGCTTTTAGCGAATGTTAATATTTTAATGCTTCATTAATATGTGCGAATTTTTAACTTTGCTTAAATATTTCTGTAAATTTCGAGCAGGACTCTATATGTTTCTATACTTGCCTAGAATAAAAACTACGCTATCTGAGTGATTAAAAACACATCTTTATATATAAAAGAAAGTCGTGTTAGTTACACTATTTATATCACAAGAACGGCTGAAAATTGGTGCGGAGGTAGCTTAGGACCAGGAGACGGGCATAGGATACCATTTTTATCCCATTCCCGAGGGACGTGACATAAAACGTGGTATTATGAATATAAAAATGGATTGCAATTCCAATGTGTCTCGCTAAAACTCGAGAACGGCTGGACCGATTTGGCTAATTTTGATCTTGATATAATTGTGGAAGTTCAGGGAAGGTTTAAACGGTGAGAAATATTGGAAAAGGTGTAGGTTGTAGGTGTAGGTGTAGGACTAGGACGTAGGGTGCATTGTAGGTGTAGTTATTTATTCATTCCAGTTCATATTTATAGCAGAACAACGTGTGTCGGGACAGCTAGTTAGTAATAAAAATGTATATTTTATTCTACAGATTCAAAATATATCGTCGCTGTTATACTGGTCTCTGGCATTGATATTGTCTGTAAAGGAAGAAAAATATTAAAAACAAAAAATAAAATTTCAATTCTACTGCTATTTTAAATGTGAAAGTTTGTGAGGACGAGATGAAACGAAAAAAAAAATGAAAGAGTTACAAACATCCATCCACCCAGATGGATGTTTGTTACTCTTTCACGCAAAACCACTGAACGGATTTTGAAGAAGTTTGATATGGCAGTAGTTTAAGCTCTGGAATAACACATAGGCTACTTTTCATTTCGAAATAGTACAGTGTTCCCGTAGAATACTATATAATTACGCGGGCGGAGCCGCGGGCAAAAGCTAGTTGAACATAATTAGGTGCAGTACCTTTTTTCTACCCATTTCTTAGGCTTCCGTACCCAATACCCTATTGCTAAGATTTCGCTGTCCTACCGTCTGTCGGTCTGTCTGTTACCAGGCTGTATCTCATGAACCGTAACAGCTAGACAGTTGACATTTTCACAGATGTATTTCTGTCACCGCTCGCGCAATAAAAACAAGTATTAGTAGGTACTTGTTTTTATTGCGCGACTATATAAACAGACTAAAATAAATATTGAATGCAAGCTCTCATACAACAAACGACCGTTTTGTACGCCTTAGCGCGCGAGTCCGACTCGCACTTGACCAGTTTTGTACGCCTTAGCGCGCGAGTCCGACTCGCACTTGACCAGTTTTGTACGCCTTAGCGCGCGAGTCCGACTCGCACTTGACCAGTTTTATACGGCTTAGCGCGCGAGACCGACTCCCACTTGACCAGTTTTTTCTAAAATAATAGAAATAAATCTTACAAGTTTACAATCTCTCTCCCCGAACACTCGTCTGAAGAAGGCTCTTCTTCCGTTCGGCATCAAAATATATTGGTCCAGTATGTCTTCTGAATACTCTGTAAATATAACTTTTATCTGAAAAATATTAAAATGAGGTAATTATTATGCATAATGCGGTTGAATTTTGGAGGACAGAACTAAATTTGTGTGTTAAATTCTTAGACGTATATATATTATAGACGTGGCATGTCGAGGTAAAAACTGTCCACACTTAAATGAGGTTTTTTGGCCATTTTGACTTTTGAGGTATGGTAAAATCAAAATGGCGTAACATTTCTTGTATGAAGATTTGTTCTGTCAAATGTACGTTATAGCCCATCCGTAGTTTTGAAATCTTTTGTTAAATTAATTACGATAGATACCTCTTACACATCTGAATAACTACCCGCAAAATAAGATACCACCATTCAGATAAACAAAAAAAAACTTTTTTTGAGGACAGAACTAGCGGGTGTATTACAAATTTGTGTAATTTTGATAGATACCTCTTTCACATCTGAATAACATCTACACGAAAAATAAGATACCACCGTTCAGATAAAAAAAACAATTAAGTAACCTTACCACGGTTCCATCTTGCTTCTGAATCTCCTTCTCCTGTCCCAACACGAAGTCGTAGGAGTGGGTCCTACACTCGGTCTCCAGGTGTAGATGTATGAGGTTCACGTCTAACTTGGTGAAGCATATCGTGGGCGGCTTGTTATGGATGATGGCTGCGAGCTGCTCATTGTCTTCTGCAAAATTATTTTATGTTATTTTTACAAGTACCCAAAAAATAAAGCAAATTCTAATTATTTGTTTAGGTACTATCAAGTTGGCGCTCGACTAGGCATTAGATGAGCGCCGCTGATTCGTACACACGCGTGTGCGTAATTCTACCACGTCCGCAGTCGTTGCGGTCACTTCCTTTGTGTTTAAATATTTTGAGGCGACCTAGTGCAAATGCTTAGAAACTGGTCGAGCAGAAACTTTGTTGATATTGTACATAACAATAATAATATCTATGGACGCTTTCACCACACGTCATCCTGGTCCCGCGGTAAGTTCTCGAAGGACTCGTGTTACGGGTATCGGACCACGGAAATATATTTAATACTTTTATACAATACATATTACATATATTTAAGATTTTTATTAAATAATACACATCCATGATCACAGAACACAGAGAAACTTTTTTGTTCCCTGGCGGGATTCGAACCCGCGACCTCCGGCATGAGCGCCAACTCGCTAACCACTGAGCCACAGAGGCCGTCTACATAAGGCAGTTAAATGAATTGACTGCACAGCCTATTAGGTATATCAAGCTAAACTTGAAGAAAGTCGAGACTCACGGGAGTTAATCAAAATGTAGGTTGATTTTTTTTAATATTAAAACAACAAATTTTTTGCCTGCACGCTTTTAATATAGTAGGTCAGTTCACACCGCGACGATACGCGACGCTAGGCGACGATTAATATTAATCTTAGGGCTCCGTAAGTTATATAGGTTATGCTTGTGACAGATCTGTGGACAGATTCCATAATTTTAAGTGTAAAATATATACAATAAATTATTATTCGTTGGCCATACGATCATCAATGAATGTCCAAGGCGATAATAGTTAACATGTTGATTTTAAAATTCATTAACCTAAATTCCGTCAAATTTGAATACCGTGCGCCCAATCCTTGGGTAGAGCTTTACGATTCTTTACTTGTCACGTCTTATACTTTAAACGAGACAATCTTGTATAGGTATATATAATCGGAAATTTTGTATGCAGGTAGTTTTGGGGGAGAAAAATCGATCTAGCTAGGTCATATCCCTGGGAAACTGCGCATTTTTAAGTTATATATGTTTTTTCTTTCATAGTGCAACAATATATCAATCATTTCGACTCTTATAATATGTCAGTCCGATTGTCATTTTGGGATGTGTAATTTTTGCATTGTTCGAAAATTCGGAATCTGGTAGGGTTCGAACCTCAGTAAAATAATTTTGTGATTCTTTTTAATTTTTTAAAAATCTACTAGTTTCCAGCAAAGCTCGGCTATGTTGTTAAGTACTAGTTACTTAACAAAGATTCCTGGCCTGTTTCACAATCGCCAAATAAGTGACGAATAGCGTATCTGGCAGTTTGTCACATCTTACTTTATATCGAACGACAGAGACAAAACATGCAGTTAAGCAATTTGACACTTATTAGAAGATTGTAAAACACTACTACTATATAAAATTTACAAAATAATTAAAACCAATAAAAAATAGTCTAGTACAAAAAGCGCTTAATATTATGTTGTTTTATGATTTATCAATAATATGATCGATTTCTACATGATAAGTATCAGAGAAAGGAAAATACCTATCACTAACAAAAGAGGCACGCTTAAAAAATATATGTAACGTTTTGTAAAACCAATTACAGAAAATTTGGGCACATGATATACTGCTTATGTAAAGACGTTTAGGCGTATATTTTTTTCGACTTTAATTTTTTTTCCGTCTAAACATCTTCACATACTTTTGGCGTCTTCTGTTTGGTTTCTTCGGTAGAAGAATCGGCCCGCCGCGGAAACTAGCATGTGTGCACATTTTTAACCAACTTCCAAAAAAAGGAGGCGTATAGGCGAGGTGGCTGCAATCAGTGTATCAACAAGAATATTAGTATATCAACAATAATATAAGGGTAGTCAGTCGGGCCTGGGATCTCTGGCCATATGTCCAGGCGAACAATACTAACACATCTTAATGTACTTTTATTATCGAATAATAATAACTTACTCACTCGTAGCCGCCAGAAGTTCCTCTACGTTGTCGTGGCCGACGCGTCGATACTTTTTGCCGTAGAACGACATTTTAACACATTGCGCCATATCTACACTGATAAGATTGCAATGCCACGTCATGGATTAGTGTTATCCATTTACAATGACTGTCCTAATAAGTTTGTTTGTCTTACACGGTTATTGGCTACCAAAAGGAAGGGTGAACTACATAATATTATATGTTTATACAGCACAAGTACTTTCTTACTATCTTTCGGGAATCGACGTTTGTCTTCCCTATCGAATCCCTACGAAGACTATCCCTGCCATAAAAATCGATAGTTAAGTTGTTTCTCTGTAAATATTTAATATCTACAAATAAAATTTATATGGAGTAGATGTCTTCATCCGTTACCGCGTGTTTCGCGACTATTTAATTAAAAATTGTAACCAATGACATAGTTTTTACATTCAAAGAATGTGATTATATGTTAAATTGTGTTGTCAATAAATTAATGAGTAAACATAATTAAGAAATAAAATATGATATATTGAAGATTGAATGCTGCTCTACATTTAAAATTCACAAGTAGGACGGAATCTATAATTAATTAATTAATTTATTTTATTTGGAAAACTTACAGCATATAAAATATAACAATAAAAATACATATTATAAAGCGAAATGCCAATTACAAGATTTCACTAGTGTAAAGCTTAAAACTAACTTTTTTAGTAAAAACTAACTATATTTTCGAGGTGTCTACCAGTATACTCTGTTCAGAACTATTTTAATCTAAACGTTGACAAAAATATTGAATTCGACTAAATTGATGTGTCATTGCTTTTATTGATTGCACGGTAAATAAGTGATTTAATTTGGTTGTATAATAGCGTGCATGTTTTGGATGCATGGATCTTAATATATAGGATACAATAAAGTCAAAATTAACCATTAAGGTTAATTTTGACAGTTACATGTTATAGGAATAATAGAAGGATAAAACTTATCCCTGCTGTTGACAACATATCGACAACTAAAACGTTCACTGGTGTAGTTCATTCCAGATCTCTCCAATAGCGTTAAAGTGGAAGACCGAGGGGTTTTAAGTGAGCATAAATCTTCACATACTCCTGGATCTTAGCCCCAAGAGAGCTCGAGAATGATATTATTAATATTTTCCTCCTCGGAATAAAACCGAACAAGTGAGAGTTCGACTCGCGCACGCAGGGTTCCGTAAAAACAGAAAAAAAATACGTTTGATGCATGGGAATTGGGAGCCCCACTTAAAAATTTATTAAATCTGTTTTTAGTATTTGTTTTATAGCGGCAACAGAAATACATCATCTGTGAAAATTTAAACTTCTTAGCTATCACGGTTCATGAGATACAGCCTGGTGTCAGACAGACAGATGGACAACGATGTCTTAGAAATAGGGTCCCGTTTTTACCCTTTGGGTACGGAACCTTAAAAACGCGTCAGTTGGCAAGCGGAACAGCATGTACATAGGTACATGTGCATGCGATGGACCGTTGAACCATCAATGATCATCCGGATACATGAGCCGTCAGCCTTCTCAGGGTAATTGCCCGTGCACACTGTGAGTTCTCGACGCTAACTAGAGCAGCGGAATTACATTTTTTATTTAGTACGGGGATAGTGGATCACGGAAGACCAGGGACAGCGACAACAGTCGCTGTCATAACCTGAGGCATTTGTTGTTTAAATAATAATAATATATTATAATATTATCTGCAGGAGGTGGGTACCTGCAGATAATGCGACCTATGGCGTTATAATCCAGATTCAATTACATCTAACCTAATCTTTAGTCGCCGTGGGTAATTGTTCCATAGTAAGATTCCCAGTGTCCTTTAATAATCTACACAATTAGGCATACTCTATGTAGGTACAAACTAACATCTTTAAGCTGACTCAATTCTCGTTTGGTCGTGGGAAAAGGTCATCTACATATTTTGTCTTTATCGTCATTTTAACTCGAGCCCATATAAGCCTATTTTAATGTAGACGGGTAATTTTGGCGATATTACGCCATTATGGAAGTATGCAGGTGGAGGAGTCGTGCTCTAAGAACTTATTAGTCACCGCGATCCTTTAATTTTATCGAATCAATCCGCTATATTTTTTTAATAGACCAATATGAAGCTAAACCAATTTTTTAAACGGAACGTGGACTTTTTTTAAACGGAACCCTAAGATTCAGGTAGCCTAAATACTCCTTATAACATCAGCTATCCGCAAATGAAAGTTGGGTCATTTCAGAGATTAGCCGGAACAAACAAACAAATAAACAGATAGACAGACGGAAAAAATAAATAAATTGGTTTTTGGTATAGTTAGGTACCGTAAATATCATAATATGCATTTAGTGATAAGCTTTAATTTGAAATTAGAAACAGACACTTCAATTTTATTTATTTGCATGTATGTAGGTATAGATAATTACTAATGGGCTTGCGCATCGCCTAGTAATTCTTTGTAGAGACAATTTTTTTATCATATATTTCTGTTAGCAGGCGACAAACCGACATGTCATTTTATTACTACAGTTTATTTTTGTTTTGTTTGCAAGTTTACATTTGCCAAATCATCCGATTCACACTGTCGTGGCGACGCGTTACTTCTCTACGCGTAACGCGACTAACTAGTATTAACTGTCGTTTGTTTTAAATGTTTCACATCGAAAATTCAATAACACAGTACTTTTATAACGCTTATCTTGCAAATCTTATATATGTGCAATAATATAATCTGCTGTGCGTTTTTCCTTCATATCAAAGATATTGTTTTGATATTAAAATATGTATGACACATTGTAATCAATTAGTTTAATGGTCGCCTGTCACAGCAGAACATGAGAAGTTATTATGACGCGATTTAAGTGTTAAAGTTAATTAACAGAGCAAACCGATTAAAGTTAGTGTGGACAAGAGGGGCATATTTTATATTTCTTTGTGAGTCAAGAGGAATCAACTTTTTGTATGCCTCTGGTCATCTGTACATATAGACCATCTTGCTATATCTTTCGGCCAAATTACACGACACGCTAGTTTTAACGGTTGGAAAGAAATAAAGAGATATTCGTTGGGTCTACGTCTCGCAGGCGTAGATTTGGTTTCTAGGGTTAAAAACCACTTTCATTTTTAATTATTTTTAACCCCCGACGAAAACTGAGGGGTGTTATATGTTTGTCTACGTGTCTGACTGTGTGCGTGTGTGTTTGTCTGTGTGTCTGTCCGTGGCATCGTAATGCCCAAATGGATAAACCGATTTCGATCTAGTTTTTATCCGACTACGGCGAAGCTATAAGGAAGGGTAATGATTTTGGCAGTCTATGTATGTATGTATTGGTTCCACCGTAGCGCGTAATCTTCTCGTCCGATTTTAATAAATGAGGTGTCAGTAGATTCGTTATACTAGCCCGGGTAACATGGGCTATAAAATTTACCTAGTCAAGTTATAGATTTTTATTAAAATTGTAGTTATTGTTGTTTGGAAGATGACATGATCGATAGTGTTGTTAGCTATATTTCATCATCATCAGCTCGCGCACTGCTTGACACATATTTAATTTTCTTTTTTGTTTT
Organism: Phengaris arion; assembly: GCA_963565745.1. NCBI lineage: Eukaryota > Metazoa > Arthropoda > Insecta > Lepidoptera > Lycaenidae > Phengaris > Phengaris arion. The sequence goes on from OY751443.1 coordinate 4,739,289, forward strand.
TTTTCAAGTCCAAATAAGGTATATAGAGCATCAAGTCGCGGGTTTTCCGTATTTTATAATTACGTATTCCAGTGCACAATATTAAAGTTATATTATTTATAGACAGACCTTGCCGACTCATGCCTCACGGGTAAATTATATCACATAAACGCAAAACATTTTTGTTATAATTCCTCAGTAAACTGATATATATTCTATTGCTGTATTAGTACTATGGCTATTCTATAAATTGTTTAACATTAATTAATAATTTAAATACAATATACATATATGTATATTAAATATGGCGCAAGTATTTTGTAACGCATTCCATTTGGTAGTTTCATCCGTCGTTAAAACTAGAAGATTCGAAATTAGTCATAATTAGTTGCAGAATGGAAACCTTGTAAAAGTTGGTTTTTGCACAAAAAACTGGGATCCCACGAAAAAGTCCCCACTTTTACGTACTCGTAAATTATGATAATTTTAAATATGAGTTCGTCCCCACGCTTATCGGATATTGTACCGTACCGAATAGGATTTTTATTTATTTCACAATTCACAATAGTATCTAAAATCTATTTAAAATATTTACAAACTATAAAAGTAGGTAAGTACTAAAAAAATAATAACAACTGCAAAACTTAAAATGCTACAAAAAAAAGAAATCTCCCAGGTCGTCCTCACCAGGCAGAGTACCTAGAAGGCTTAAAGAGTTTCCTCGCTGGATTGCGATACTTATTCTCTGGGTAGATGGCTAGATAGGTGCCGGCTCTGGGGTCTCGGGTGGCCTCAATGAGTTTTTTGGTATATATATATATATATATATATATATATAACATTGCATTGCTTATCTGTTGTGTAAATATTTTTATTAATAAGGTGGTAAATGTGCAAGAGACACACAAAGTGCTCTTTAATATGAGTAAGATATTTTGCGAAGAGAAATAATTTACGTTTAGATGAAGTTCTCAGGCATTTCAAGGTCATGACCAACTAGCTGATGCCCGCAACTTCATTTGGTTAGAAGTTAGAGCTAACGGAAACGGAACACAATTTATTTAAACGGAACCCTAAGATAAAGCCTATGTCACACCTTATAACATCAGCTATCTACCTGTGAAATTCCCGTAAAAATCGGTCCAGCCGTTTCAGAGATTAGGCGGAGCAAACAGACAGACAGAAGAATAGACAAAACATTTAAAAATGGATTTTTATTGTAAGTACCGTATATAGTTTTATATGCATTAAGTCAAATACCTACTGTTCATTTAAAATTAAAAACAGACACTTCAATTTTGTTTTCTTGTTGTGTGTAAATAGGTAAAGACTGTCATAGTCGAACTATAACTCAATGTTATGGCTGGTTTGATGAATAATCCAGTCCTAAAATTAGTTTCAAATGTCAAGAAAAAATGTCAACATTTAACTAAACTTAACACTTAAGATAAGATTAATGAGGTATATTAAAGTTTATCATACCACTGCCAACGGTGCAAAAAGTATTTTTAACATTCTTTGGCAGTTGGGTAAAAATTAACATTACCTAATACTTAGTATTACGATAATTTTAACGTTTATTTAACAAACTATAACCCGACTACGTAAAAAAGGGGTCTAAAAACCGAAACAAGAAAATAATTCAAATAGAAATCAAGAAATGCATAGTTACAAAAATGGTCATGGTAAAGCCGTGGTCGCACACACTATTGGCGTTTTTTAAAAAAAATTGTATATAAATATTTATAGGTAATAAAGTAACTGAAAAACTGAAATTAAAATGAACTAACCATAGCATACACAGTAAATGACGACTTGATTCGAACTCGCAGAACGATTTATAAAATATAACTATTTATAATTATTTTATATTCAATATAATTCATTCATTTCACCAATGCAATTATATCACTTACAATTAGTAATTGATTTCATCTTCATTTTCTTATTAAAATCGGATGAACCAATTAACCGATTTTGATCTAGTTTTTTTTTGTTTGAAAGCTGACATAATTAAGAGTGGCTGACATAATTAAGAGTAGATATAATTCATCATCATCAGCTCGTGCACTGCTTGACAATATAGGTGTTATTTAATTTTTTTAGTTTGTTATGTATTGCCTGTGAAAAATTATATTTATAAAATAAAATATAATGTTATAAAGAAACATAATACATAAATTATATATAATTTATAGTCTTATTATACGTAATGTTAGAAAATTGGACAAATATTGTATGAATTGTATTTTAAACGTATATTTTGACTTAAACTATATGACATTATATAATTTACATACAAAGTATGTAAATATTTGTAGATTGCTTGCCTTTCTTTTGATACCAAACATGTGATAATTATCTCGATTTAATTTTTTTAGATGTTACAATCTGAGGTTTAATTTTCGAAATACATAATTTTGAAAAAAATTATATAGCCTATATTATCCGCGGCATCATTACGAATCTATTGACACCTCATTTATTAAAATCGGACCAGTAGTTTAGACGCTACGAGGGAACAAACATACATACATACATTCATACATAGACTGCCAAAATCATTACCCTTCCATTTGGCTTCGCCGTAGTCGGGTAAAAAGACCTTTGTTTATTGCTATTAAAATTGATGGCAATTTTCGATAGCAGCAACGATTGTTTCTTTATGATATTATCGGCGATCATTTGTGTATGCTCAGAACAGGTCACGCGACCACCTGAAATGACAAATGACAGAAAAAAGCGGCGCATTAAAAATGTATCAGTTTCGCAACAGCGCCAAATACGTAATATGACATGTAAAAGCATTCTTGACACTGCCTCAAGCTCCCGGCGACCTTGGAGGCGCCGTAGGGGGACTATATGCTGGCGCGCGGTCCGGCCACTCGTACTGCGGTATTCGAACGACCAACGCGCTTCCATTTTCAAAAATATATTTCGCGCCCGGAGATGACAGTTTGATTTTTTAAAATGTGGTTTTTGTTTCTTTTGGCTGCGGCCGCGGTGTACTCGGCCGAGGGCGCGGGCGCCGGCGCAGCCCGCCTCGTCTGCTACGTCGAGGGCTCCAGAATATCCGACTACAATGAGTGCACCCATCTGATATACACGGGGGACGCCAGGGGCGAGAAATTGGACGCGCTGTTGAAGGAATACAGAAAAAATAATCCGCGACTCAAGATTATACTGCGAGTTACTGAATCGGATGAGGTAAATTTATATGTCTCTCAATTGTTGACAAAATCGTGGGTAAAATTAGAATTAAAAAAAAAACTAAAAACAGCTTTCAAGCTTATGGTCTAGAGTACTGGTACAAACTACCAAGTACCCTCAAAAACAAATGGCACATTTTAAGGTTGTAACAAATAGAGACATAATTATCTTAAAATTATTTTATAGTTTTAGCAGAATGTATTTCGAAATAGCAAATAATGTTAAAATATGTTGCGGTTAAATATTTTAATTTGCAACCAAATGTCAGAAATTATCATTTCTGTATATATAATCGTTATAAACAATTTTAATTTATTAACTCAAGGAGGCTTCATTTTAGCGTTAAATTAATGATAATTTTAATTGGTTAGTGTTAAATTTGTTTGCAGAAGTAGACGCTAACACTGTCATGGCGATCAAATATGACCTTAAAATTATAATAAATTAATCTCTGAAAGGTAATAAATACGCTATCCAAAAATCTGACGTCACCTAATTCTGATAAGGAAAACTTATGAACGACAAAGTTTTAGCCCATATGTACGGTATATAAAATCATTATAATATGGCGAAATATTTCATAAACGTATACCACACGACTATAAAGACCCCCCCAAGTATAATATAACATGGTTTATTCATTAGTAAAAGTAGTACTATAAATGTTACAAAAGTAATAAAAAAATATCTAGTACATATTGAGTCTAATATTTTATTAGATTTATGAAAATATTACAATACGCCTGCTACGCGCTTCGTAGCGGCTACAACAATGCTACGATATTTGCGTACGTATTTAATCCCTTGTGCTCTTTACTTTCTTTTACATTATTTTTTTATATTTCTTATTCTTAAGCCAGAGTAATGATATAGAGTTCAACATTTGTCAGTAATTTAATATTCAAGTTTATTCGTATAAAGGTTTTTTTTATACTACGTTATTGTTACGTTTTTTCTTTCATTGTTAAATATTATGTCAAATATATGACACAATTTTTACGTAATATCGAGGTAAATACAAACGTTCTTATACATTATGAAATGCGCAGGAAATTCGATATATTTGTTCTATATTCGATCGCCAGTTGCGACGTATGACCATATTCGTTACTGCCTTTATTTGGCTCTTTATAAATCTTGGTTTAATATAAAAAAAGGCTTTGACTTAACCATTTAGTTACCTTGTGTATATTTAAAATCGGTTCTGTTATATTTAAATATCTAATATATAAAATGCTCGTGTCATAGTGTTCGGTTCGGTAAGGGTGACCCACCCCTATTTATTTTTTCGACAACATTTTTATTTTTATATGATGTGGCATTAAAAAATACACGCAATGGCAAAACAATGTTTGGCGGGTCAGCTAGTATAAATAAAATCTTTTTATAACAAAGAAAAAAAGGGATTACAATTACCACTGGTTCAGAGCAGTAACACGGCGAAAAGAACCGGCGTAAGAAACTTTATCTACACTAATATTAAAAAAGAAGAAAGATTTGTTTGTTTGTTTGCATTAAATAGGGTAAGAAACTACTTGACCGATTTTCATATAATTTGATGCAAATATCGACTAGACCACGTGAAAGGACATCGGCTAGTTTTTATCGCGTTAATATGAAAGGTTCCCGCGGTATTTTATTTTGCGCCTACGAAGTCGCGATCAAAATCTAGTTATAAAATAAAATGAAACTTGGTCTAAAAACAGCTTTTAACTTATTATCATCATCATGTATGTGACTTTATTTGCATAGAACGAAAGTATATCTTAACAGATACAACATTTTGCTTCTTTAAAAGTGACTTAATAACAATGTCTAGGCTATTTAAAATTATTTCTGATATAAATACTAGTACACGAGTAACCGAGCTTGGCTCGTAATTCCGACAATAAAAAAAAAAGAATTATAGTATTATTTATCTGACCGTGATTCGAACCCATCACATTCCGAATTATCGTACAAAGCAAAAATTATACATACGCATACCGAACTGCCAATCGGACTGACATGATAGACTCGAAATTGTTAATATTATATGGTTCCACGACGAAAGAAAAAACATATATAACTTACAAATGCGCAGTTTTTCACGGCTTAGACTAGCTAGATCGATTTTTCTTCACCAAAACTCCCTGAATACTAACTTTCTTGGTAATACTTGCAGCCGTTTTCAAGAAACCGATTATATATATTATTATCATACATTGAAATCCGTTCTGGAGATTTTACATGTAACATACATAAGGGTGTCTACCTCGGGAGCTCTAGGATATATTTCTCTAGTTGGCTATCCCGCAATCTATTTTTCTAACACCAGAAGGAGCAGTTACCTAATCATTTATATCCCAATCGCATCAATATTCTACTTCTGAATGGTATTATAAATGTGAATGTTCTTGTGGATGGATGGATGTTTGTTACGCTTTCACGCAAAAGCAACCAAATGGATTGTGATGAAATTTGGTATGGCTGTAGCTTAGGCTCTGAATTAACACAAAGGCAATTTTTTATTTCAAAAAAGTACAGGGTTTTCGTGGGATACTGTACTTACGCAGGTGGAGCAGCGGGAAAATGCTAGTATGAAAATATAGCCAATTATTAATGAAATATCTCTCAGCAGCTTCATTATAGTAATATTTGTGCGTCACTGATTGTGCCCATTGACATGAATACAAACTTGTTTGTAAGTCATCGATCGCATTGTCAACGATTATTTATTACTCACTTATCGGTCACAGTCCACAGATGTTGACAATTACTTAATAATATTTAAAGTTCGACGGAAACCCTATTCTTATTTCCTTATGGAACTTCTCTTAATGTTATGAAACTTTTGTTTAATGAAGGATGTAAAATCCGGATGCCCCAGGGAGGTTGGGGATTGTAAAGACCAAAAACGCAAGTGCGTAGTGGTGCTGCGAATGTCCATGGGCGGTAGTAATCGCTTACCATAAGGCGATCTGCAGCTCGTTTTATGGACCATTTGATTAAAAAAAACTGTTACACAGTCTTATCACTTATGATCAGTATCGTAATGCTTATTCATAATTTTATATAACATTATTAATATGACACTAGCTGACCTGACACCCGTTGTTCTGTTTTACCTATGAACTGGAATAAAGACATAACTGGTGTAGTACACCTACACCAACATCTAAACATACAATTGTAACATACACCTATATTCTACTGGGGCCGGTCGAAACCTTCCCTATACTTCACACAATTATTTCAATAAAAATTAGCCAAAACGAATTTTAGCGAGACGAAAGGAACTGCAATTCATTTTCATATATAAAAAGAAGATAAAGAAGGAAAGTGACAAAACGTGTGAATAAGCTATCATATATTAACAAAAAAAAGTGTAACATGACCTTAAGGTCATGTTACACTTTTTTTGTACAAAAGTAAAGCCACATATGCATTGAACTAATTCAGATCATGACAGTACAGTCGTCAAAAAGTCGTGATTCAGTTTTAATGATTCAGCAAGTGGTATATGTCAAGGTCAAACTGTCAAACTCACTGTCAATGGCGGCTGTCATGTCATTACGTGACTGTCATGACATTCGATGAGTGATTGTATGCTGATTATTACACGTGTATTGTCACCGTGGGTAGGCGAAGAAATTTCGACTGGGAGTACTTGTACTATTATGTATTCTGTGCTGGGAGGTCGAATCAGCCGCGTAATGAAAGAGACGACGTATGGGTAATTTAAAAGTATATTAGTGTTGAGTTGTTGCCCGGTGCTTCGTTCGCGTGATACTGAACCCCAAGACAGGATTAGCTAAGTTACTCCTTATAACATCAGCTATCTGCCAGTCAGGCCGTTTCAGAGATTAGCCGGAACAAACAGACAGACAGGCCGTATATACCGTATGTAGTATCATACAGACATTATAATTTTATTTATTTCTATAGGAAAGTTCACGATATTTCACAACTTTCTTCATAAGGAACTTTTACATGGGAGAGCCACGCTAAAGTATGAATGGGCCGGCTCGACCGGGTAAATACCACAGCCTCACATAAAACCGGCGTGAAATAACGCTTGCGTTGTGTTTCGCCGAGTCAGTGAGCTCACCGAGGCCCAAGGGGAGGATGGGGAATTTAAGACTGGGAACGCAGGTCGCGACACCAGAGAAGTTACAAGTGTAACTCCTCTGGTGTTGCGAGTGTCCATGGGCGGCGGTAATCTCTTACCATCAGGCGATCCGTCTGCTCGTTTCTGCTGGTTCATTTCATAAAATAAAAATAAGAACTCCGAAAAGCTCAGATAACTTATGATTAAAAGGAAGGATCACTTTAAAGTCAAATCACTTGCTGTTTCTGGACTTTACAGTTCAAGTGACATTGGCCATAACCTACTTTCTAAAGCCAGAGGTTTTGAATGAGTCACGCTTATACGTACCCCGTAAGTCCCGACACGTAGTAAGGGAAAAATTGCATCTATAATATTAATTTAAAAACCGGCCGGGTGCGAGTCGTACTCGCGCCCGATGCGGGCCGTGCAAATGAAAAAAAATCCTTTACAACACAAAAATAAAAATTCTTCTGTTTTTAGGATTTGTTACAACTAACAACATATACTTTTGCCGCTACAACAATATACATATTATTATAGCGGCCAAAGAAATACAATATCATCTGTGACAAGAGTCTATCACGGTTCGTGAATCACAGCCTGGTGACAGACAGATGGACAGACGGACAACGGACTGACGCAAGCGCGAACCATACATTTTTATGGAACAAAAAGTAGCCTTAACCCAGGCTCATTTATAATATTAGTAAGACAATCATGGGACGAACAGTTTGGAACGTAAAGCTGAACTTACTAACTTACTTCATTACTCGTATGATAAAACTTAATAAAGTTATTGTCTGTTTGGTGCATAGAAAAAACAATTTTCGGTGGCAAACTATTTGACCTATACTAAGTAATATAATAAAGAGGAAAGATTTGTCTGTTTGTTTGTTTATTTGCGTGAATAAGCTCCTAAATTAGGGGACCGATTTTGATGAAATTTGGCACAGATATAGATTCGACCACGGAGCCTTCTCCGTAGTCTTTATCTGTACTTATACCCCTTAGTAATAAAAATATTTACACAACGGATAACATCAACAACGTTGCTACTACTGATGCTGTATATGTCCCTGTACAGGCTACTTTATATCGCGCCATATGTACGGTTTCCGTGGGATTTTCTTGTGCGCGCATGAAGTTTACCCAGTTTTAAATAAACAAAGTTTGTTAACCAAGCGATGAGTTAACTTTTAAGCTACACCAATAAAATATAAACGAAGGTTAATTTGATAATTATTAAGATATATTATGTTGGTCGGTATCCGCCTAACTAAGATATGCGTAATTTCCTCTATGACCGTGATCTTTTACAAATACTTATTACTTATAAAAATATGATATAATAATTAATATTATGTAGCACACAGGTTAAATAAAAAATAACTTCTTTACATGACTACTAAAAAAATTCAGTAGCACGCCTAGTTACCTAGAAAGCAGCGTTTAAAAAAAGTTAAAAGTCAATCGAGTTCAAACTGATAGTTTTGCTCATTAAATTGCTAAATTCACTATTTATTTTACTATACATATCTACGTATTTATTTTATTAACGTTATCGAACATTAATTGGTATACGGATTTGTAATTTATATGCGTTTATTACACCACACATTGGCATGAAATTAAATTAACTTTTAATGATAATAATGTTAGGCTCTCAATAACATTGTGCCGTAACCAATATTCATTGCAATGAGGGTGTTTGATATTTTCTCTGCCGCTAGGGGGGCAGACCCAACGCACACAAAGCGTTATCTGGTGGCGTAAGTGGTATCAAAAACGGTCAATAAGAATTTTCGTTTCTTTTTCCATCACCAGGCGGCACTTGGTAGCCCCCACGGTCCTTGTCGTATCAAAAAGCTGACAGATGTCATGAATTTAAAGACCCTCATTCAGTAATTCCGTTATTAGAATATTTTCTTTATACCATCTTGTAAAAGTCACTATCCCATTACTCTATTATGTAACTAATCCTATTCAAAGTCACGTATTGTATAGACGCGCGTGTTTGTGAATGACTGAGAGATTAAGTTTTAGTTTGTCAGAGACAGGTATTATCTATAGGACATTGGATTTGTTTTATCCTATTAAATTACTAGATTTTGCCCGCGACTTCGTGCGTGCAAAAGTAGGCAAACCCCGCGGCAACAGTAGATATTGCCGTGATAAAGAGTAGCGTTTGTCCTTCCCCGTGGTCTATTGTATCTCTGCCAAATTTCATCAAAGTCGGTCCAGTGACTTCGGAGCCTATTCAATGCAAACAAACAAACACTCGAATCTTTTCTCTTTATAAAATTAGCTTAATTTATAAATTATATATTTAATAGAAAGCACATACATTGTGCCGACTGGTTTAAAGTTGCGAAGTAATTAATCACCCATATTATGTGCAATTGCGCAAAATATAGAGGTCAGTTGACAGTTCATTTCTTCATACTGTTACGTTATATTGCGACACCGATCGCAATATGTAGTATAGTAGTTTAACATAATATATAATATTTAATTTTATACTTTAAACGAGACAATCTTGTATATATGTTTACTATAATCGGTTTTTGAAAACTTGAAAACTTTTAATCTTGAAAAGGGCTGTAAGTATTACCATAAAATTAAGTATGCAGGGAATTTTAGGGGAAGAAATCGTTCTAGCTAGGTCTTAGCCCTGGGAAATTGCGCATTTTTAAGCTATTTAAGTTTTTCTTTCGTCGTGCACGTCGTGCAATATATCAATAATTTTGACTCTTTTATGTCCGTCTGATAGATGGCAGTTTGGTATGCGTATCTCATACTTTAAACAATCTTGTATATAATTTATTATTATTATAATTTCTGCTTTGTTCGAAAATACAGAATTCGAATTTCGGTGGGTTCGAATCCCAGATAAATATTCAGATAAATATTTTTGTGATTCTTTTTTTTTTCTTTAATTTATCAGAGCTACAAGCAATACGGTTATCCAGGCACATCATGTATGACATGTAGAACATATCGACGTTGGACTTAACATTAAAAATTAACTCAACATAAACCACTCGGGTGACGAAATACACATTTTTGTGCGACATTAACGAGAATCGACCCGATTTTAGCGCATCTGCTTTAAACATATTAATGTGTTAGCTGTGTGTTGTATAATATAAAGTAAATAAAAGGCCGGGCTGGTGATAGACGGACGTGCTGATGATAAATAAGCCTTAAGATGAATATACATGCTCAAATCTAGCACAATGTATGCTTGCGTATTTTTGAACAACTGCTTATTAAGAGATTGCGATGTACTCACGTAAGTGTGCCCTTTTTTGAAGCACGTGTATTTTTCGTTTTGGGTCCGTATGTAGAAATACTGAGAGAGCGTCACTTGCGACTCCTTCTGGCGATGCAGGTGTGCGTGGGAGACGGTAATAGCTTTCCATCAGGTGATCCGTATGCTCGTTCATAAAAAACCTATTTCATAAAAAACTTATTTAAGCGCTTGGGCTATAATTGATAGCATGCAGGTCCCAGTCATAGCGTCCCAGTTTGTCGCGTGTACCAATGAGACGTTCCCGAGAAATTGCCAAGGAAAACTGGGCATTATGCTTCCCTATAATTTAATATATTAAAAACTGTGAAGCTATCAGATACATAAACTCTTTGACCGCAGAGAGGCTGCATTTTGTATTAATATAACATTGAACAATAAACTGCGTTTTAAAGAAATATTAGCTTATTTTATCTCATTATTAGGCGCTATTACCTTCAATTATATATTAAATATAATATAAAATGATAGTAAACATAATAAAATATTATATTATTTGTTGAGATACGTATCTACAGACGATACTCAAGTATTTAAAACACAGCTCTAGATAAAGGCTTGTCAGATGTGGCATCTTATTATGTATATTACATATTAACATAAGTTACGTTTCATATAAATTAGATAACATATTACATTGTATGTAGTAGTACTTAGTAACAGGATCTAAACCTAGATTCCTTGTGATCTTAGTAATGTTTCTTACATTACTAAGATTAAACCTCCGTGGTCTAGTGGTTAGAGCTTGACACTCGACTCGGAGGTCGTGGGTTCGATTCCCGCATTGGAACAGCAAAAAAATGTTGTTTCCAAGTTTGGTTAGGACAATGCAGGCTGATCACCTGATTGTCTCACAAGAAAGATGATCCATGCGTCGGATGGGCATGTAAAAAGCGCGGTCCAGCGCCTGATCTCTCGCCAGTCGTGTCGGTAATCCGTCCCACTGTGCTATGAGAGTAAAGGAAGAGAGTGCTCTTGTGTACTGCGCACACACTTGGGCACTTTAAAATTACTACTGCGTAACTGGCCTGGTTTCAATGAATTACTAATTAACATTGTAATATTTTGGTATCGGTGAAGTGAAGATGCCAATAACATCAATTACTTATGAATAAAAATGAATCCTATGCTCCGTTGGTATTATACAGCGACATAAATACAGGAATGGAATAGTCTGGCTCGATCGGCGAGATCCATGGCCCCACAGAAAACCGTCGAGAAAACCCTCTGAAACGGAGGCACAAGGGGTTGAGTTAGGCCGGGATCGCTGTTGTTAGTCCTCTGAACCCGAATTCATGTATTAATTCTTTAAGTTACGAAGTACCTGGGTAACCGAGCTTCGCTCGGAGTTCTAATAAATTTAAATAAATAAAAAGAATTATAAAATATTTATCTGACCGGGACTCAAACCCACTACATTCCGAGTTTTCGAACAAAGCAATAATAAACATAAGCAGTATTTAATTAGCAGAATCGATTTACTGGAGATGCGAACGTCTGTAGTGTAATCACTTACAATCAGGCAATTGCTCTTTTATTCTAATTGCAATTGACATTAAGATTTATGTAGGATTACGGGTGCTAAACACGTTATTGTATAATCACATAATCATCAAAATAGGCATATCTTAAGTACGTTACCCAATGATTTAATTTTATTATACTAGCTTGGATACACAAAACCATTTGCAACTTTGTACTATGCTAATTAGTGTGATCGCACAAATGATGATCACTAGATCTCTAAGCGTTTTACTACAACCTAAATAATACTACTAGCGAAATATCGTATGCTCAGTTTCTATTCAATGTAATTTAAATGTAAACAAAGCCTATATGGGCGGCTATAATGATTATCCTTACTAATATTATAAATGTGAAAGCGTGGATGTTTGTTACGCTTTCACGCAAAAACTACTGAACGGATGTTGATGAAATTTGGTATGGTAGTAGTTTAGGCTTTGGATTAGAACATTTTTCTAGAGGCTACTTTTTATCCCGAAAAAGTAGTGTTCCCGAGGGATACTGTATTTACGCGGGCGGAGCCGCGGGAAACAGCTAGTACGCTATAAAGAAATACAATGACACATTGCTTTAGCCGCGTTGGGCACTTTTTGGTACGAGAAAATTTTATGGGTTCGCGTCACCGGCATGCTCATGACTGGCGCATGCGCAGCGGCCATGTGCTGTGCGCGTAAAACGCTTTTTGGATGGCTGAAATCTCATGCGTTCGCGTCACCGACATGCTTTGAATTTAAACATTCAATCAATCAATCATTTATTCACAAGACATTATGAAATTATGAAATTTCAAATTTTAATACTAAATATTCTAAGTTGTCACTTCTATCGGAACCAGCCACTTCTATCGAAATCGGACCAGTAGTTTAGGCGCTACGGTGGAACAAACATACACACATAGACTGCCAAAATCATTCTTCCTTTTGGCTTCGCCGCAGTCGGGTAAATATAGGCACGCATCTATGATAGTGATCACCACTCTATGTGTCACAGCACACAGGCGTTAAGGTTACCTGTTAGTCCAGAGTGCTAAGTGTGAGTTTTTCTTTTCGCATTCGATCGTGAGCGCTTTTGGCGTTTACTAGAAATGTGTATGTGATTTGTACAGCGCCACAGCACCCAGTTGTAAACGCGATAACTAGGTCAAATCACATACAAATTCCTAGTAAACGCCAGACGCGCCCACGATCGAATGCGAACAGAAAAACTCACACTTAGCACTCAGTTGCCTAAGGTGACTCCATTGATTGATCTGTCCGGCTCATTTGATATGTTGAGTACATTCGCCGAAAAACCCTGTGTCCTACTTTTGAGCCTTTGGCTATAGTAATAAGGTTGAAATTTGGTACACCGGGTTTGCCGGTTGTACCTAATCTGTACGTGTACAATGTATATCGTACTTTTTGCAAAACTATGCTAAGTGTTAATGGTACAAATGTTAACAAGATCGATTAGGGATCGTGGCATGTAGTCGCAGATTCAAATTCAAGGATAAAATCTTGTGCGATGTCGTTTTGATTGACTATAGCGATTTTGGTGTTAACACGAACGGTTACAACGATAGGCTACATTGTTTTTAAACATACCTATATATTGGCGGTGCTCGGGGCTAACCATAAACCATAAAGCATGAACTGAAAAAAATTACAATTTGAGGGAAACTGCCAACTGGAATACTTCCTACTTCTCCTACCTTTGTTTCTGATTAATTTCGTAGTTTTGCTGCAAAAAAAAAAAAAAAACAAATGAAACGTCATCAGTGCAGGTTTTACTCTCCTGGTTTTATTGTGGTAGGTAATCCGGGCAAAAAGTGAAAAGTGTCATGTGTGATTTACACGGTTCGCACGATTGCCGCCGCACGCAGAATATCGCCGTCTAAATAGGCAATTCGGCGAGGCGGCAAATGAATAAGAGGCTATTTGTCAAGCACCTAGTCGCACTGCGAAAATCAATCCATATAAATCCCCCGCTACACTTGAGACATGTCGACCTAGACGATATGTTTTTTTATCTCGGGCTTTGCCAAAGTATGAATGCAAAAAATATATCGAAGTTAGTAAATAATAAAAATGTAGGTATAGGTATGACACATTACGTCGCTATACATATAACGTGGTGTCTTGATGTCTTCCGTACATTTTATTATTTTCTATAGTCGTGATCGTTTCGATATTGTACTTCGTCTAAGGCCTAAGCCTTCTGGCCAGCTAAACTAAAAAAAGTTGTAGCTTTTAGCTCATATCAATCTATTTATTCATTTTATGTAGGCATCACTTCCCGCCAACAGAAATCCCAAGTCAATAGATATTTATGTTAATTGATAATCATGTCTAAACAAAATTAATATGTAGTTAGGCGAGTTATTGCTAAAATTACACACAATTTAATTACCTACCTGAATCATATACTAAAATAGATTTTGACGAATTAAGTAAAGTTTAGTTTAGCATGAAATTAACGATTACTCAACCATTAGGCTGAATTTGTTAGGTTCGGAGCAAATGGGCGACCGACGACTGCGATGTATGAAACGCGAAACCCCGCAAGTCCCGCGACAGATACTGTTGGTCGCGTGTTTGCGCCGAGCCTTAGCAGGTATCATAGCCGGCATAAACGATGAAATTATTTGATCAAATTGGCTGGTTCAAACCATTTATCATAGTGGAAAATACTCTCATCGTGCCTTTTAATACATCACTTCAAGATGGATGCAGAACTTAAAATTTGTACACCCAGCGCCATCTCTGTATTAAGCTGTATTTAGAAAGTTAAGATATTATGTAAGAAGTATAAGTAGCTTCCGACAGACCGTTATATCGATGGCGCTATATCCAAAATCGGGTCGTAACATGACGCGAGCTTGAAATTTCACTCTCAACGCCGCTAATGTGTTTCACTTCAAAAATAAAAGTGACAAGTCTTGTTTTAATTTCTAATAGTTTTCTTATTCGGTTAAAATGGTATTGTAGGTAAAAGTGAACTCAAGTGTCTATATCGGGACCTGGTGCGACCGGTGGGTACTGCGACTGGATCCAGAACTGTGACCCTGACTTTCACTTTCACTTACAAAAAAAAATATAATGACATAAGTCATATCATGGTATGATTGGACCATGGAGAATAGAGGTAAGGAGGACCATCTCTCTAAGGCAGAAAAGCTAAAAAGTGTCCGACAAAAGTAATTAAATAATAGTTCCAAAACTGGCCATAATGGCAAGGGTGTGGCTAGAGTGGCAAGGGTGTGTGATATGAAGTTAGCAATAAGAGATGGAGTGAAGTTAGTTGAGTTTAGTCATTTATTTTTTTGATGACTATAAGTAGTTTTTAGTAGTTAATTCAGTAAATCATGAAAATTCTAATTACTCGTATAGTCGAAAATATTTTTATATATAAAACCGATGAAGATGCTAAGATTTAATTATCCGTTAAAATTTTGCCGCTTTACATCCTTGCATCTGTATCGCCCCCTATTTAACGCTATTTTACGGACACTTTTCATGTATGGAGATGGTACTCCTTACTCTATTCTCCATGGATTGGACAATAAATAGTCAAAACGTCAGAAAATTATAACCCGACTACGCAAATTAAGTATACAGCCTATATTTCCCGGGCTATCATTACTAATCCATTGACACCTCATTCGTTAAATGGAACAAACATACATACATGGACTGCCAAAATCATTACTCCTCCTTTTGCCTGAGCCGTAGCGGGGTAAATAGAGTTTAAGTTTGATAAAGTCCATAACTTGCGGCCGCGGCGAGTTGGTTCGCAGCGCATCACGTCAGGGTTCCCGCGAGGGCGTGAAGTCTCTGTGAGCTCATAGGCTACCCCCATGTGGTTCGCTGGCCTCTGCCTATTGGAATATGGGGCTGAGCTTATGAATGTGTATTACGTGATTTATACTTATTCGAATCGGGTTTACGACTACATGGAAAATCATTATTTATATACTTTGTAATATTGTGTTAACTACTTGATAAACGTAAAAAAGTATAATATTTTATGTGTAGTTTAGTAATTACATGCATCTAAAAAATACATAAAAGTGTATAAAACCTACATTTTTAGTTTACTAACATCCTAAGAAAAATCTCGTCGTACTGACGACATCATAAATTAGTCAGATTATGAATCTGACCCAAAAGCCGTCGGTAATCTTGACACACCTTGATACTTGATAGTGTCTTACAAATGACCAAAAAGTATCTATATGTCTTAAAAATTACAAAACTATAAGAAATCCTTAAAATATAGTTAAGAAATATTATAATATATTATAATAATATTAAGTAATCTTTAAAATATTGTTTTAATTAGAAATATCAGAAGTAACTTAACCTGGTTGCATAACTTTAACCTGAATTATGTTTTTTTCTTTTTTATCATTAAGATTACATACTTTTAATGTTTTAAAATATTAACACATAATATCCGTCTGTCAAACTCAATTACCTATTTATTTTATAATACTGGATCCTGTCTATAAATAATGTTTAAAAAGATAAATTGTTTGATACAGACTTATTGATACAGATAATAAGCGGATCTTTTTATTTGTTTTTTTTTTAATGTGGACCAGTTTCTCTGAACGCTAGTAGTCTTCGCTGTAATTTATTTTGTACATTCATTTACAAAAACATATCTAAATAATAAATTTATGATGATGTCATTAACTGCCAAAGTCATATAGATTTTTTTAATATTTTTATTTGGTCCTTACCAATTAACAGCTGATACAGAGTTTTAAAAATACATATTAAATGAATAATACAAACTTTGTATAGCCAACAACATTAGTCTCAACTTACAGAAAAAATACATACATATACAATACTTCGACAGTTGTGAAGACGGTGCAAACTCAAAACAAATTTAAACATGAGAAATAAAAAATACATATATGTAACTACATACTAAATATATATTTAATTATATCTAAACTACTGTTAACCTATCTCACTCAGATTAAATTCAGTACCCGGGAGACCGAGCTTTGCTTGGTATTTCAGTAGAACGCTAAAATAATTAAAATAAATATTTAAAAAATATAAAAGAAAAAGAAATGATAAGAATCACAAAAATCTTACCGGGATTCGAAAACCATCAGGCCACCACATTCCGAATTTCCAAACAATGAAAAAATTATACGCAGGTACGCACACCAAGCTGCCAATCAGACTGACGTAAGGGAGTCGAAATTATTGATATATTGTTGCACGACGAAATAAAAACATATATTGTTTAAAAATGCGCAGTTTCTTAGGGTTACTAAATTGCATGGTAATACTTGTAGCCGTTGTCGAGATACCGATTATACATATACAAGATCGTCTCGTTTAAAGTATAAGATTTAGACACTTCTGAAAAACTTTATTTCTAAAGGAATTTGGTTGATTACAAAAAATATCTATTTCGTTGAAGTTTAGATCATAATTTTCCATAACTCAATACATTGGCGCTCGTTTTACAGCATTTGTTCTGCACAGCGGCAGAGCAAATGTGCGGCGGGCAGGTGTCGCTCAGGGGTCTGGCAGGCAGGCAGGCACATTAAACATAAGTTTATCTGTAATACATTTACACTCGTACTTATTTTTACAAAGGTCAAACAGAAACATAGCTTGTGACTGTTGACGTCTGTGTTTTTTCAAAGTCCAGAAAACATTTTGTGTTTTCGCAAATACAAATTATACGATTCATAAGTTTACTTTTACATTTATAATAAAAACTCTTAAAAAATATATTTGTACTCCCTCAATAAGGTCAGGTCAGGTTATACCTATAAGACTGATTCCTTAAAAATATTTATCTTAAATGAATCGCTAAATGTGTTGGTAAGCGCATAACTCAATAACGCCTGGACCAATTTGGCCAATTCTTTTTTTTAAATATTCGTTGAAGTTCAAGGATGGTTTTTACGGCGAGAAAAATTCTTATAATTGCCGGAAAAGCCCTAAAAACAGCCCTTTTCTTTTTCCCATACAAACGTTTTCTAACTAAAACGTAGAGTCAATTTGAGCTTTATCGTTATTGCATAAAGTTCATATATTACAACACTCACTGTTGTCTAAGCAATGTCATCTACATTCCTAACGTCAATGAGTCAATTTGCACTTTATTACCGCTGTACATAGTTCAAATTCAATCATATCTATCAAAACAGTGTGCGTGTGTGCGTTGGAGCGCAGAATACATCGTTGGAGGATTTAATGTCGCGTTCCGAAACTTTTTGGTCGGCTACGCGATATTATTTCTTTTGTTTTAAAATGCATCAGTTTTCACGTCATTACATCAGTAAAAACAAACCGAGTTACCAAAAGTGTTTTATTATTTTAATATCCCTATTTTACATACACAAAACATTGGTACGGCTTAAAGGATTTGACTCCAAGTCATATCAAATTTAAAACAAACACAAAAATTTAGGGTTAGTACCACAGTTTTATTTTGTTAGTAAGAATATATTATGTACATAAAATTTCAATATAAGGAGTATTTACAGAACAGATTTAAGCTAAGGCGAGTAATTGTAGAAGGGAGGGAATCATATAATGAGGATTGTTTCTTTGGACAGTGAAAAAAAAGTTCCGCTGTCAAGTGTCAAATCAAGTCACTTTTGTTTTGACTTTTATCTTTGGTATTGAGTGCTATTACATAATAAATTATATATTATTATACAAAATAATAAAATATTCTCATGGTACTTTAAGGATGAAGGTATAAATGCGTACTGATAAATTTTGTGCTGTAGGCCAAGCAAGAACAATTGACAACCACGTAGTAGTATCTATATATATACAGATATATACAGATAAATTAAATTTAAGTGTCTGTTTCTAATTTAAAATAAACATATTTTAACATATAAAATATCAATTTTTAAAATTTTTGTCTGTCCGTCTGTCTGTTTATTTGTCTGTCTGTTTGTTCCGGCTAATCTCTGAAACGGCTAGACCTATTTTCACGGGACTTTCATGGGCAGATAGCTGATGTTATAAGGTCTAACAAAGGCTACTTTTATTTTAGGTTTCGGTTTCCGTTAGTTCTATGCAAACGAAGTTGCGGGCATCGCCTAGTTTATATATATATATATATATATATATATATATATATATATATATATATATATATATATATATATATATATATATATAGTATTATATATACTATATATATATATCGATCAATGTTATAACATTATATTACCTATAAGACATCAAAAGTAAAACATGTACACTTTTATGAGCAGCGCGCGCGTCCAAATCTTTCGTCAGTTCATTATATACTATTTTAGCAGATGAATTTGGCATGTTGTAACTGAACCTTTAAAAAATAAAATATACTGTTTCAAGTAGCAAACTCCTTAAACGATTTGTATTACCCGCTTCTTAAAAAATCACAAACCAAAATACTATTAAATTGTACAATTTTCATTCAAATTTCATTTTGCGTAACTATCTTTATTCGGATCCATGATGGAGATATCCGTTGAAATAAGTTAAAATGTACCACTATTTACTCCACCTTCTGCATATATGGATATGCCGTTGTGATCTAGATGGATGGAGTGAAATAGATGTGCGTGCTTCTACCCTAATTTCATCTTTGGTCGCCGTCGGTTTGTTCTATAGTAAAATGCCAATGTCCTTTGACACACAGATAGTCTGTAGCTTGGATTAATACATATGCTATTTCATATCCTGAAAATGTACGGTTTTTTTTGGGATAGATGAATTTTCTTATCAACGAAGTCGCGAGTTACTTGAAAAGTTATTTAAAACACATAGTTCTGTACAACCGTTGCCGCAAGATTATACACTAACTAATTCTAACCGTATACAAAATATATCATACAAGATATAATATTTACATGTTAAAATTAAATCCACGTAAACTTTTTTTTATTTAAGTTATTTTCTACTGACATTGCTCCACATCTGTCAGTCTAAATGTCAGGTGGATTATTTAGATTTTCCTGTCCAACATAAAACTCTGCTAATATGACTTTTAAGATGGATTCGGTATATATATTTAGAATTTGGTATATATAAATATTGTTTTAACAATCCTACTAATATTATAAACGTGAAAGTTTATGAGGATGGATGGATAGATGGATGGATGTTTGTTACTTTTTCACACAAAAACTACTTAACGGAATTCTATGAAATTAGGTATGGTAGTAGTTTAGGCTCTGAATTAAAACATAGGCTACTTTTTATCCCGAAATAGTAGTGTTCCCTTGGGGTACTGCATTTACGCGGGCGGAGCCGCGGGCAACAGCTATTGTTCGGTTATATTGTTCTAAGATATTACATATACTGTTTGCTACAAATACATACAGGATTTGACTGTCTTTATTTTTCAAAGCAATTTCATTCATATCAGAACAAATCTTGGGAAACTTTTAGGGTGGTGCTACGCTGTTTTGAATGTATGTTATACGTAACGGAAACAAACACAACATAATGCTACCATGTCACTTATTCACCGGGCACTACAATGACACAATAATTTGGTCGAATTTAATCTTTTTACTTACGTTTGTATTACATTACATCCGAGCAGAGTATAGCTAATGCATCGCTTCCACTATAGGAGCGTTTTCACATTGCGCGGTGCGATATCGCATGTCGCACCGATAAATTGCTAACGTACATATCTATGGCATAAGTACGTTTTTCCAATATCCAGACCGTTCCACATTATTTGAATTATTATTGTAGTGAATTTCGACCACAAGTCGACTTCTAGTAAATAAGCTAAATTAGAATATAAAAATAAGACAAAAAAATCCAAACTGTATTAGTTCCGGCAGCAGTCTGCAGTTTCAAAGTATACGAGTTACGACAGTAAAATATCTACTTGAGCTTAACAATTATTATGAAAACTGCCGATTGGATGTTTCTACAGACATGAATTATCGGATTCCTTTAAGAACTTTTGGCGATAAATATTTGTCAATAAGGACAGATAATAATAATTATTGCAATATGGCGACAAAAAATCTTATTGCAAGTGTTGAATAACATGAAAAGGGCAAAAACCACTTACACGCAGGTCATAAACAAAAGTATTTTGCGTAATAATCGGCAAATACTTATAAGTGCCATCATTGAGTTACTTGTATTGAAAGGAATGATAAATTAATTAATATTCATTTTTGGGTTGTTCATAAAAGGTCCCTTATTTATAATCACTTACAATCAGGGCTCAGGCACACTTAACACTTATCTTCTATATTTATACTAATTTAATAAAGAGGAAAGGTTTATTTGTTTGTTTGTTTGTTTATTCGTTTGCATCGAATAGGCTCCGAAATTACTAGACCGATTTTGATGAAATTTGTCACAGATATAGAGTATAAAAAGTAGACTATGCCCTTTCCCCGTGGGGAAAGGACATAGGCTACTTTTTATTGTGGTAAAATATACGGCTCCCGCGAAATTTCCTATAGCGAGCACGGAGTCGCGGGCAATAACTAGTACAGAATAAAAAGGCTTAACAAATCACAATATATCATGACACCGACATTTACACAAAATAAATCGAAAGCCTAAATAAATTGAACTTTTAAAAAAAATATTTTTACTGTCCTATTTTATGTAACAAACGATTTATTTTTCCAAGTCTAAGATCCGGCATTTAATTTATGGATTTTATTTTCGGTCTCGGGATCTTATAGATCACCGAGCTGACCTCATAAATAAAACTAAGGTATTTAACTGACTCTTTTAAACGGCTTTGATATGACATGATTTGCAATTTACCGTCAAAGGCAGACCTTGTCAACCAGGATAGCTTTTAGCTCCGAGGCCAAAACTCGGGCGTTATAATAATTATTTTATGCTTAAAGTTTAAAAGGTTTAAGATGTAACTAGGACAATTTTATATACAAGTAAGTTTACAAACTGTCTTAGATTTTATTATTACATAAAAATTATGTTAGGCCATTATTCAAACAAGATTAAGTAAGTATATTTAATTGCTCCTTTTGTTTTTAATGTCACGTTTACTAATTTTTTTGTGATCTGTAGGTACAAAGTGTACTTCCTACTCCTCCTTCAATCTTCTGATTAATTTCGTTGCGGGTTCCAAGACATAATATTTAGCATGTCCCCCGGGCACCCCTGAGATCATATCAAAGGATTTTTGCGGTTGGTTACCACTATCGATCCTGGCTACGCAGGAGTTGCAGTGGTGGGTAAGTGTGGTGGGCCAATTGCCCGTAAAAAAAAAGGGTACGAAGTGTCATGTCCTTGTGCGTCAGATCTAATATGATCTAATATGTCTGCGTGGGAGTTGATGTGTTTTTATTATTTTAACATTTAAATGAGACGAATATATTGTGTAATGGTTTAATTCAGACTAGCATTTTTATTATTCGCTCTTCGATACCTAAAACCGCATGTCACGAATTCTTTTGTTTATTTGATTGCATTTACATTTTACATGTTAATTCGTCCATGGGGCATAGTTTATTGTACTTTTTATTCCGGGTAATGCACAAAGTATGTTACTTACAATATAACAGGCAGCTGCAAAAAACAATACAAAAAAACGACCTAACCAAGTCCTATCGTTAACTATGAATGCCCAATAGTTTCTTTTTTCAAATTTCATCAAAAGTCACTGTCCGATTTAGTTCAAAATAATTTTGGTAAAGAATATTTAGCTTGGGGTAGAATTAAAAAAAATTCATCCCCACTTCGCCCAAGCATCTCGGCCACCCCTAAAATATAAAAAAGTATTTTTTTCATAATGCCAAAATGTTATGTGAAATTTATACGCAATCTATAATAAGACGGATGGACAGACCGAAACTATAAGGGTTCCTTGTAGTATTACGGAACCCTAAAAATAATGAGCGGTAACATTTAAAAACAATAAGTAGGTATATTGTAGCGTTCTACTGCACTATACATAATCTAATAACGCTGTGCCAAATGATTTTTTTAATTCAATAAGGGTATTTATAATTTCCAAGGCGCTAAATAACATAATATGGTTATTACATATTATGGCATTATAGTTTTCATTTTCAAACATTATTTTATTTTACATTATTATAATTAGCTTTCGTCCGCTGGCGTAAATAAAGTATCCCACGGAAACACTGTACATTTTCGGGATAAATGGTAGCCTATGTGTTAATCCAGAGCTAAAACTACTACCATACCAAATTGTATCAAAATCAGTTCAGTAGTTTATGCGTGGAAGAGTAACAAACATCCATCCATCGATCCATCCATCCTCACAAACTTTCGCATTTATAATAATAGTAGGATTTAGGATATCGCATCGAATTGTCGATCAATCAATCAACGACTCTTGTCACTTTATTAATGGAATTCCTTTTTTATTCAGCCGCATCGCATGTAATTTTTTTTGTAAAGTAATGTATATTTTCATAATTTTCTTAAATAAAATGAAAAGGAAAAACATCTTTTTTATAAACGTAAAGACTTTAGGCGTTAATGCAGCAGGTGTGTGGCGAACTTGACCGATTTGCGGCCAATTACAGTGAGGTCTCGACTCTCGCGCCATTCGCAGCATTTTTATATTATGTTTTGCCAAGTTTTTATTAGATGTAAGAGAAGAATATAAAAACCTGGCAAAGATTAACGCAATAATGCAATCTACTATATATACTTTTACCTAAAGGTCGACGAAGAATCGAATAAACCTCTGGCATAATCACCACCAAACTTCGTAACACTATTAATATAATAATAAACTAAATTCTACGAAAAACAACTATATAAATTTTTATATTTCAATAAAATGCTGGATTTATTGAAAGAAAGCAAGAATACTTGGTTATGATGAAAAATACCGTAGCCAAATTATTAAGACTCCGTCCATCCGCCTGTCCGGCTATCTGGCACTAGGTTGTATCTCATGAAGCGTGATAGCTAGACAGTTGAAATTTTGACAGATGATATATTTCTGTTGCGACTATAACAACTACTCAAAAAAAGATAAATATTTAGGTGAGGCTCCCGTAATCATACGGCAAACGTGTTTTGTGCCGTTTTGTACGTAACACATCTCGCACTTGGCCGCACTTTTAATAATTATTATTACACCTATTTTAGTTGGCAGTTTTGCTTTGAATGATAATTTATTTATACACACTACCCATACCCAATATCTCATTCCATAAATTATTGCATTAACTGTTATGTAGGTCTAATTAATTTGATTGCGATCAGTTAATTAAACATAATCATAAAGAAGTGTCAGTCTGCAGGCGTGAACATGTTAATATACACATAATTATTCAACTATTTGTATCCTGTCGTTCGCTCCAGTAATTACTCAATTATAAAACAGTTCAAGTTTGATTGATTAACGACCCAGTCACTTACGGCCCGTTTCAATAACCTATCTACCAATAACTATTCGTCGAAAACGTGACCTTTGGTATAGGTAATTTGCCGGTTTTTTGCGTTTCAACAAACTAACATAGATTGAAGACTCTTCGTCTGTGTCAGCGAGATCGCTGACAGCGATACCAAATGTGACATTTTTAACAAATAGTTATCGGTAGATAGGATAATGAAATGGGCCGTAAGTGACTGGGTCGTAGAGAAATTATAATTAGCTGATCTGCGTGAAATAAACTACGAGTAGCATCATGGACATGGATCATGGAGATTTCAGACCCGTCAGGCTACACGGCAGGTGAACACAGTTTAAGCGTCATAGGTCTAGCACTGATGACTCACTACAATCTTAACGCCTTAAGATTGAGTGACTCTACACAGAGACTACAGTCATTAAGTTAAAAGTGTAGTACTTTCTTTTGCAGGCCAGTATAGAATAATGTGCACCTTACATTAGAATAAATTAATTAAATTGTAACAAAACGAAATATATAGACTATAATCCTTATGAAACCAACAAAGAGGGGAATAATATTTATTAATCTGTTAAACACAGACTACGTGCCGCCTAGGTTTATGCACTGTTTAATTTTATTTTCTAAACAAAACATAATTTGTCTAGACCCTCGCCGGTGTCAGGCAACTAGTTTGTAAAGCAAAAAAATAAAAAGATAGGTTCTTTATTGAGCATACACTCTCCTTCTCTTTGTTATATTTTAATGAACTCAAGACTTTCTGTAAACTCGATCAAATCTTTAAACAATCCCCAGCCATGCTTTAGCACGAATGGACTGGCTAGACTGGATAAATACTACGGCCTCACAGGAAGCCCGCGTGAAATAACGCTTTGCCGAGTGAGTGAGGTCCATGGGTGGTGGTAATCGCATAATATCAGGCGATATGTATGCTAGTTTTCTGGTCCATTTCATTAAAAAAATATTCTACAGTAGACATGATTGAGTAGACAGAAACCTCTGTTTGACGATATCATGAAGTGAATTACTCAAGTGATTAACTAAAATAATATTCAGTCAAATTTTTTATGGACACGGTGGCATAATTAATTATTATCCATTTGTCAAACACATTCCAATTTATATTTATGTTTATTTTATAATCAATCTTAATAATTTTGCAGAGGACTTTTATTATCAAGCAATTTGTATTTTTAAATATTTATAAAATAGTTAATGAAACGTTAAGGACGCGTTTGCAAATCATAAATTGGTTGTTTTTTTTTTGTTGATTTTACGACCAAATGAAACCAAATCCTACAAAACTAATAATTGTTGTGTAAGTAAAACTAATATTGTGGTGTAAGTAAAATGGTGAAAAATATTATAAAGAAAAATGATTTTTTAGCATAGCAAAAACAATTTTCAAGAAGCTCTTCAAAATTTACAAACAAAGGTCGTGTTTAGGATATTATTTTTTACTCTTATGTGGCTCATTTTGTTTGTTTAAAATACTCAAAGATACCCTAAAATTTTTACATGTTTTACTATTAAGCATGAATGATTGGCAATAAGTTTTGCTTTATGTCAGTCACTCGGCCGCTTTTTTTTCTAAAACGCAAATCTAATCCTAGATTAATCAGTATGCTTTTATAGTCCTTAATCATAATTCATCTACATTGCAATTTTCTTAGAAGTTTTAGACAGAGTTTTCAAAATACTTTAATGAACGTATAATTCGATGATGATTATCTTTTAAAACCGCCTTGAATTTCGTAAAAAAGGCATGCCTGAGCTCAATAAAAACGTAAAAGTGATACAGTTTAAAGACAAATGACAGTTGACAGTTGACAGTGACGCTAATGGAGGATACAGCGTGTTAAATGCGATAAAATCGTCGATAAATTCATGGCAACATGCTGTACTTCACTCGAGGTTCAGTTTTACCAACTCTTAAAAATATTTCTCCATATCTACACTAAGTCAAAAATCCCCAAAATAGCATAAAATCCCGCTAAATTTTTGCATGATTAAGAATACTTTAAATGCTACAATTAATAATGTTATAATTAATCTATCGGTAATACTTATTTAAAGTTTAAAAAATGTTTGTACTTTGTAATATTATTCTTTAATTTATACATTATCAGGTATTTAATACTTCCGAAAGTTAACATTTTCAGGTAATACTATTCAGTAGCGGAATTAAATTAAAATAAGTAAATAAAAACACATTATAATAATAATTTCTTCTTCCTGATGAGATTTTGTCCTAAATTTAAGAGGAATCCCCCAAATTGGCATTACTGTTCAAGGATAAGTGCCTACCTGTTCGATATTACGAAATTGGTAACACCGTTATGGTTCGTAGTGATGTAACGGATATGCTGCAGAACTGGTTGCCGCGACCTTTTCAAAGCCGAGCCGTGATGATATCGATATTGTTCAATTATTTATAGATATAGGTATGGGATTTAATTGAATGAATTTTTAATTATTTTTTATAATAATTAAAAATTCATTTTCAATTCAAAGTAATTAATCCTTTAATTACTTTATCTTGTAATGCACCTATTTATTTTAATTTCATTTCGAGTTGTTATATAACCAGTAAGGCTTTTGAGGTCACAAATTATACTTGGACATTGGCATTCCATAAAAAGAAAAAACACGAAGTGAGACGCTAAGACGTGACTAAGTAAATTTCCATATTATTTTAAAGTGTTTCCTAATATTTATCGATATAGTCATACAAGCATAATGCACATCACTAAAGTTCATATTAAGAAACACCAAAAAGCTCCAAAGCTAAACGATAAAAAAATTAACAAGTGTGTATTAATTTTTAAATATTTAAATATATTTAAATGTAATAATTTAAATAGTTTCCTAAGTTTATTGCACAATAAATTTAGTTTTGGACATCAGTATGCCGTTCTGACACTCAGAAAATACGAATTAAATACGGAATAGATATAAAATATTTGGGAATATTATAAAATATTTGCTCCATGTGTAGTAAGCAGCGACGAAAATTCCGAATAAACTATCCGACACTTATTAGAATATTGTGAAACAGGCTCTCTAAGTATACAATATAGTGCATTTTATCCGAATTAAATATTTAATTCAACATTAGGTTAAAATATTACTTACTACTACAGTATGTATATGCAGTATGCAACTAATGTAACAAAATTAAATATTTTAAGTTTCCCCCCGAATTGTGAAGCAGTTAGCAAGCTGATATTGATGAATTACAGTTCAGAACACCCTCGATCATGTCTGCTTTCAAACAAAAAATCTTGATCAAAATCAGTTCATCTTTCCGATATTTGAATTGATTTAATTTTAATGAAATATGTATTATAATTAGGTATACTTATTTATTAAAGTAACGGAGCTTTGCTCGGAGTTCTGGAAAATAAAAATAAATTAAAAGAATCACAAAAATATTTATCTGACGGGGATTCGAATCGATCGAGCCCACCAACCACATCCCAAGTTTTCCAATCAAATTTATACATACGCATACCAAACTGCCAATCAGACTGACATAATAGAGTGTTTGACAGATATCAATAAGTTCGACTCTATTATGTCAGTCCGTGCAACAATATTGTTGCACGACGAAAGAAAAAACGTATATAGCCTAAAAATGCGCAGTTTCTCAAGGAAACCTAGATCGATTTACCTAGCCTACAACCTAGCTAGATCGATTTTATTCGCCCAAAACTCCCTGCACACTAAATTTCATGGTTCTTCTTGCAGCCGTTTTTGAAAAACCGATTATAATATATATACAAGACTAGGATTAAATGCCCGCGGCTTCGCCCGCGTGAAATTAGGTTTTAAACTTTCATTCCCTATTTTTTTACCCACCTAGGGGCTGAATTTTTGAAAAGCTTAAAAATACGTAATTCATTATTTTTCCGTACTCAATTCATACGAAATATCATGCAAATGTGTCCAAGGAATAAAAAGTTTTATACAAACTTTTATCACCTATTTTACCCCCTTGTGGGTTGAATTTTGAAAAATCCTTCCTTAGTGGATGCCTACGTCATAAGAGAAATACGTGTGCAAAACTTCAAATTTCTAGCCTTGAGGGTTTGGCCTGTGCGTTGATACATCAGCTTTTCCTTTTATATACATAAAGATAGATTGTCTCATTTAATGAATAAGATATATATTGTGTGTTCTAGTAAAAAAAAACTTCTATTCCAGGATATAGCAGCCCTGCTCAAATCCAAGAACTTCCAAGGTTTGGAACTGTATGATGTTCACCGAAGCTTCAATAAAACCAAGGTCACTGAGGCGGTGGATGCAGCTAAGGAGGCCCTCAGCACTCACGGAGGAGGTCCATTGTACTTGGCCCTCCCTGCTCATCCAGAACTCCTGGCTAAATACTACGACCTGCGGGCTCTGGTGAAGAAAACTGATCTCTTCATGGCGCATACACATGCTCTAGGATTGGTCAAGAAGATGACATATCACCCGAGTAGACTGAGCGGTTTATGGGACATGATGAATACTGTGAGTATTTCATTTTCATTAATTATTGTATTTACACAGGAGTTTTTTGAATCGCACTATCGAAGTTTTCTAAGATCGGCGCTATATAATATATTAAGGCGCGTCTCTTGCGCGTGTTTTTTTCGAAACATTACACAAAACATCGAAACATTGGGGCGTGGCTATACACATTTGTGTAGGAATACACAATGTTGTTGTCTTCCGAGACGGATGGAAAACATTCCCCGCGCGGGTAGAGAGGGGAAGGAATGTTTAATTTCTTATCAACTGTTACACATAACATATAAATACGGAAGAAATGATTTATCAATCCCAAATCGGTCTTCTATTCGTAACTCCTGATAAATACTAAAATTACTGGTCAGTAAATATGGCCTAACTCGAAATCTGTGTGTCTAAAAAGGCCACTTTAGATGTTTCATATTGTTTCATATATTTTTTCCATACAAAAATCGTGAAATGTTAAAATGGCTACATGATTAATCTGATTTCATCATATTGGAAAACATTAATTTTGACAGTTTTCAATAGAAATGCGTAAAATGGCGCACATAATATGAGTTGAAAAAAAACATATGAGACACCTGAAGTGGCCTTTTTAGATCCCCATGTGTTTTCTCCTAGATTCTGCATCTGCAAACGCTAAAACTGCGAGTGCTTACTCATGATCATTGCTAATGATCTTGTCTACACAAAATGTTTTGCTTCAATCAAAAACATTTTCTATAGCTGGAGACAGCTTGTGTATGAAAACAAATGTTTTTGTTTTATGTTTTCTGTGTAATGTTTCGAAAAAACATGAGCAGGAGTCACGCCCTTATATACAACATCCGAAAACCACTACAGTGGGCTTCGGCCTGACCGGGCATACCACCTCGCTCGGTCGGAGATCTCCCTTTGGGGCTACCAGACGTGATACCACCACTGTTTCCAGTTCTCACAAATAGATAAGAATGACTGTAGGATGTTTTAAATAGCGAGCTTAAGTTACATGGCAAAATTTAAGAACAAGTAATACATATTTGGATTAAGGTGCTGTACACCATTATTTGTGAAGTTATGGGTCCTAGATTCTGGGCGTGTAGAGTTAGAAGCTTGGCTCTACATGAGTTTGCACAGTTTCCACAGTGACAGCTATATTATGTTTTCATCTTAGAAATATTTTAACTGAAAATAAGTTTAAGGACGCGTTTGCAAAATGTGTTGTTTGACAGCGCAGCGGACGGACTGAAATTTAGTTAGAAATGTTTGTGCAATAAATACAGACAGTGGCCAAATAAACTTTAATGTAACATAATAATATTAAGATTCATGCTTCATAGCAAAATACTTGAAGTTCTCGAGGAGATTTTTTCCAATCTTTTTTTATATTGTTGGTTTATTATTTAGCCAATTTTAAGGAGATTATATTCGATATCTTTGGGTATTTTTAAACAAACAAAATTAGCTACATAAGAGCAGAAAAATGGTTCTAAACACAACCTTTTTTTTTTTGTAAGTTTTGGTTGAACCTCTGCAACTTCTTGAAAATAGTTTTTACTATACTAAAAATCATAACTATTTATAATATTTCATAAAATATTTTACAGACAAAGAAATTCTCTATTGGTGACAATAATTATTAGTTTTGTAGTATTTGGTTTCATTTGTTCGCAAACGCATCCTTAAAGTGTCTATGGTTTTTAGTAAGTTTTAAGGTTTATCGTAGGTTGGGTACCGAACTTTTATCATACACCAAATGAACATTGGAGTTTTTCCAGGGAATTCAATGGGTGAAGTTGTGGTTTTTGTATATCTTTAAAAATGTGTGTTATTCCGGTTCTTAATGTGTAATACTGGTAGAATATTAACCATTAAATATTCGTTAACGTGCACAAGTGTGGGAAAGTGGTACAACTTCAAAAAACTTGCTATTCTGTGTTCCGCCAAAACTCCCTAGGAACTTTCAGTAAAAATTCTACCACTTTACTGAATCGACTAACATGACTCATGGACTGCACTGACTATTTATTTGGACTTTGACTAGACTTTAGACTTGACGATTTAGGAATACGGTGTTGAAAATTGAAACGAAAGTTCTATTTCCCGCCTTTTTAACGTGACACTGGCAAATGGTTATAAGCCGATGCCATATATAAATAACATAAAAAAAAAATAACATTGCTGACGTTGCATGACGTTGCTCGTTTTGAAAATATTTTCCGTTTTTAATATTCAAAACGCAACGTCATGGGTGGGATATAAAGTGTTTGCATCATGCATTGCTTCAATATAGTTATGAATTAGATTTACGATTATTATATTTACATTGTATAATTTTTAATTAGACTGAAGATCTGGCACCTATTTTGGGTTAGGTATTTGAGGTAGTTATTATATTTTATTACATTTTAAATTGAACATAATATAAAAAAACTAATTTAATCTAAATGGTTATGATTTCCCGTTTTCAGGAGAATTATAAATTATATATTAAAAATTTAATTACATTTTTATAATTAGATGACAAGTGACATTCAAGACCTCAGGGATCTTAAAGGTATTAGGTACATATCATTAGAAATAATGAGGTATATTAAATCTTAATCATCATGACCTACATCGTGTTATGTGGAATTTGGAAAAATATCTTTGAGTGGCGGTTTAGTTCACCATGATTGATGCCGGGTTTCTTAGGTGAATTTGTCGTTATTTTATCTATTCAATAGTGCTTATTACTATAATTAACGAACCTGAGCGCTATTGAATAGATGGACTACCGACAAATTTACCCTAGAAACCAACGTGTACGCGGCGAATATATTATTTTAACTTAGTCAGATCAATGTCAACTTATTCATTAGACGATAAAAGATCAATAAAAACCATATTTTATTTCCGGAAAATCACGGTCCAATTGCAAATACACCACGCTATTAAACATAGCATTTGTATAATGGTCTCCGAAGACATCTAAATCCATAAAAATATAAAGATCACTGGCTTAACATCCTGTATCCATATTGAGACTAAATAGGTCTATGTAGGTATGATTCATATTGCCAAACGCCTACCACGCACGGGGTACATTAGCATATAACATTTTGCTGAAGGCAGCTTAGGCAATTAAAGCCTTATGATTATGATTTCTTTATAAGAGAATTGATGGCAAAATACATAGGCCCAATGATTTGAAAACTCAAGACAGGCTATGACGTACATTTGACAGAAAAAATCTTCATACAGTATACATATATATACGTCATCTTGATTTTCAGCATACTTCAAATGTCAAAATGGCCTCAAAAATCTCAAAAGTGGGGCCATTTAACTGGAGACACTTTTTGCCTAAATATGCCTCGTCTATAATATCTATGCCTATAGACCTCTGTATTAGGTATATACGAGGCATGTCGAGGCAAAAAGTATCCACACTTAAACTTTTACTTGTAGGGTGTTTGGGCAGTTGAAGCTTGACATCTTGACATTTTGACATTTGTTATATATAAGTATAATTAATTTCAGTAGCCTGAATTGTCCCACTGCTGGGCAAAGGCCTTCCCCAAAAAGCCTTTTTGCATAATTTTTGGTTTTAATTTTTGGTGTACCACACAATAATTACAGTAGATTATGGACATTTTGTAATAAAAATGTATAAATATTAAGTAGTTTGACATGCGATTAGATTTTAAATTTAATTTTAAATTAAATAAAATTATATTTTAAATTAAATTAAGTATATCGCGAATGCTATATTGATTATGATTTTATAAGGCACATAAGAGGATAAAAATTACGCATTTAAATTAGAGTTTTATATATAAAATGACCTTATAATGAATTAAAATTCCTATCCTACATGTATTTTAACTTCTAGTGATTTTGAGTT
The DNA here is from genome assembly GCA_963565745.1 of Phengaris arion. Classification (NCBI taxonomy): domain Eukaryota; kingdom Metazoa; phylum Arthropoda; class Insecta; order Lepidoptera; family Lycaenidae; genus Phengaris; species Phengaris arion. The sequence goes on from OY751443.1 coordinate 4,772,149, forward strand.
CCAATTTTAAATATATTTTTTTAATATGAAAAGCCAGTGTTAACAATATTCTTCTTCTCCTTTTTTCTGACTTTTTCTCATTCATTGTAAAAAAAAAACTTTTCACAGGACTCAGTAGTAGATTTGGTAGTTGGTCTTGGAATCCCGGCTTCGAAGGTGGTGATCAGTCTGCCCGCCACGGCCCGCCAGTTCACCCTGCAGAACGAGACCCTCAGCACTCCGGGCAGCCCCGCTGTTGACGACGATCCCAAGGTCATAGACCAGGCGGAGCTGTGCAGTCAGCTGCGGGACGGAAGGTGGACCCTGGAGAGAGACCAGGACCTATCCGCACCTTATGCTTTTAAGTAAGTATTATGTTACTCTTTGATAATGTCTTGTATTAATAATGTTATAATCCTTTATAAGATGTAGGTACGAGTATATTCCGTACATAGGCTGCACTAAAAGTATCGGGAATGGAATATTTCCACTGTTTCTGTCATATTAAAATCTTTTTAATTTAAAGCTCCTTGGTTTTAAAAATCGAATACCGTTTAATTATTTAAAAAAAGATTCTCGGTCTTGTCACAAGATCTTGTCAAACTTGTTTAGTCATTGAGAAAATGGAATTGACTCGAGAAAATTCTAGAGCGATGATTTATTATGACTTTCGAAGTGGTTTAACACAAAAACCGGAGAAAATGTTGACCGAATGATTTCTGCATTTGGTGATGAAGCCCCATCCAAAACCGCAATTTTTCGCTGGTTTGCTGAATTTCAACGTGGACGTGTCAAACTCAGTGATGATCCCGGTCAAGGTCGTCCAAAAACTGCAGTAACCCAAGAAAACGTTGATGCTGTGCGTAAGCTGATTGAGGAAGATCGACATGTGACATACCGCGAAATTCAGGCAACTTTAGACATTGACATGAGTCAAATACAAATAATCTTGCATGAACAATTAGGTGTAAAAAAGTTGTTTTCCCGATGGATACCGCATTTGCTCTGTGAGAAGCAAAAAGCGGCCCGCGTTACTTGGTGCGTCAGAACTCTCCAAAGATTCCACGCAGGATCCTCAAATGCTGTATACAACATCGTATCAGGTGACGAATCCTGGATATACGCGTACGAACCCGAAACAAAAAACCAGTCACGAGTTTGGGTGTTCGAAAATGAGTTAAAGCCAACAAAAATTGTTCGTTTACGGAGTGTTGCAAAAAAAAAGGTGGCCAAGTTTGTCTCCAAAACCGGCCATGTTGCGACTATTCCTCTTAAGGGACAAAGAACGGTTAATGCAGAATGGTATGCTAACATTTGTTTGCCACAGGTCGTTTCTGAACTCCGTAAAGAGAACTGCAACCGCCGCATCATCCTCCATCACGACAATGCGAGTTCTCACACCGCGCACAGAACAAAAGAGTTTTTAGAGCAAGAAATCATAGAATTATTAGACCATCCGCCGTACAGCCCCGACCTAAGCCCTAATGATTTCTATACTTTCCCTAAAATAAAGAATAAATTGCGTGGTCAGAGATTTTCATCACCTGAAGAAGCTGTGGACGCCTACAAAACGGCCATTTTGGAGACCCCAACTTCCGAATGGAATGGTTGCTTCAATGATTGGTTCCATCGTATGGAAAAATGTGTGAAATTTCGCGGAGAATACTTCGAAAAGCAATAAATACATTTTTAAATAGTAATGTTGTGTCACTTCCTTGATTCCCGAAATTTTCAGTGCCGCCCTCGTATTATATATATATATATTCCGTGTGAAATTGAACGTTGTGAAATCGAAAAATTAAACCAACATAATCATCACGTGTTTGGTATCAAAATAAATGGCTTGGCAAGCACATTACAAATATGTATATATATTACATTAAATCATATCGTTTAAGTCATACTATACGTTTGAAATGCGGTCGTACAATGAGGGTTTTAAAATTCGTGACGTCTGACAGCTTTTTGACACGACAAGGACCCGTCGGGCTACCAAGCGCCACCAGATGATGCTTTGTGTGCGTTGGGTCTGCCCCCTAGCGGTAGAAAAAATATCAAACACCCTCATTCGTACAACCCAGTTGTCCAATTTTCGAACATAACGTAATATACGACTATATATAATTAATGTTTTAATATATATTAGGTCATTACATATGAAATTGGCGTTTTGTAAAGGAGGAACATAAAGTCGAATTTTTTAAACATAATATATTTATTTAATCAAAGTATATACCATTGCTATTTATGCACTTTTGCCATCTCATAGGTAGTTCATTGATTCCTTTACTAAAAAAACCATTCGGACAGGAATCGATAAAATCTTTGAAGGCGCTTTGGACTGCCCCATCGGAGTTTAATTTTTTCTCTTGCAAGAAGTTATACAAATTTCGAAAAAAGAAATGGAAATCTGTTGGAGCAAGGTCCGGGGAGTACGGTGGATGTCTTAGATATTCCAATTGAAGCTCCTCTAATTTGGTAGCCGTCTGTTGTGCAGTATGTGGTCTAGCGTTGTCTTGAAGCAGCAGTGGCCTAGAGCGAATTACCAACCTCGGTTGTTTAGCAACTAGCTTTTCCATCATGATTTGCAGTTGCTGGCAATAGACATTTGCCGTAATCGTCTGGCTAGATTTAAAAAAGCTGCAATGAACGACACTGACACTAGCCCACCAAACGCTCACAAGTTACCTTTTTTTGAGTAAATTTTCGTTTGGGGCAGGCTTTGGCTGGTTCAGCCATTGCGATGAGCGTTTCCGATTATCGTACAGTATCAACTTTGCATCACAGGTAATGATTCGATTTAAAATCCCTTCATTATTGTGCCGGTTGAGTAATGTAACGCAGCAGTCGACGCGCGTTTGTCGGTTTGCTACACTCATGAGGTAGGTACCTCATGAGTGTAGCAAACCAATTCAAGCTTTTTCACCTTCCCAATTTGCTTCAAGTGGATTAAAACAGTTTTATCGCTAACACCGCAGCCTGGAGCTAACTCGACGTGACGTGGTTTGCAATGGATCCGCTTCCACAATACCCTTCAATTCTTCATTATCAACTTTGGTCTCCGACCGTCCACGGGGCTTGTTCTGCAGGTCGAAATTTTCAGAACGAAAACGTTGGAACCAAAATCGCACTGTGTGGCGACACCGCCGCCATACACTTCATTAATCCTTCGAGCCGTTTCTGCAGCACTGGTGACACGATGGAACTCGTACTCGAAAATAATACGATATTTCAAGTTTTCAATTTTGTAAACAGAGTGACGCAAAGAAAAAACCAAAAGAGGAAAAAACAAATGAATTACGGTTTTCGAAACACAAATGCATGAGTAGATAGCGGTATAAATTTGAAATTGGAATTCCTAACCAAAGAATATATTATATTTGAGATCAAAGTGGCCAGTACGACAAAACGCCAATTTCATATATTATGTAAGGATTAGGTCCTTATCGTTTCTTGATTATTCTAAATCTAGAAAAAAATTGGCTCGCTCCGCGCTCATGAAGGAGTTATTTTTAATTTCAAGTATTTTGATTACTGAATATTTATATATTATTCCAAAAATATGTTCGATTGGGAAACGGAAAATACGAAATAAAAAAATAAGTTAAAAAACTATAACCCGACTCCTCAAAAAAAGGGCCCTAAAAAAACCAAATAAGAAAATAATTAAGATAGAAATCCAGAAATGCGTAGGTACAAATAGGTCAAGGTAGAGCCGTGGTCGCCTTCTTTATAAGGTTCGGAACAGTCGATGCCAAATCACAGGCGTCTGTATCTATCTTGGGATATGCATGTGTATGATGAATATACGCATTTTTTCGAAACTTCTCTAGGCCTTATGGTCTGCTCACACCTAGATGCGACGCATCTCGGTGTGAACTGACGCTTAGATGCCATTAGTGGGTGCGACCACGGCTCTAGCATCTAGGTATGTATTTCTGGATTGAATTGCTTTCTTATCTTGAATTATTTTCTTGTTTCGTCCTTTTAAGACCCCTTTTTTACGTAGTCGGGTTATAGTTCTATTAACTTATTTTTTTATTTATGAGTCACGATTCACACCACAAAAACGACTTGCGAATAAGTTTTGTCGTTCAAACATTATACAATATATTATAGTAACATTATTATACTAGCTTCTGCCCACGACTTCGGCCGCGTAAGAACATTGTCCCACGGGACACTAAGTCATTTTTCGGGATAAAAAGTAGCACATATGTGTTATTATTTAAATTAAACCATATAAATTACAATATTTGAGGAATTTTAGAACATTATCACACATATCAGGATCAGTTAATACATATCTGTCACTGGTAAAGCCAAACAATTGTCTTTCGGAATCATAACTATTACAATCTACTAAAACATGACTAATAGTGAACGGTGAGCCACATCTAAGACAAGTCCGAGGAGTATTTTTTTTATTTAATTTTTTTGATTATTTTCAAAGTTTTGTTTTATAAAATTAACAATATTTGCGTATTGTACTAAAGAGCCGCAGCTCCACAGTCAAATAGCCCCATGTGGCTCGCGAGTTCGCACAAGTTGTCGAACCCTGGCTTACGCTATTAATTAAATAAAATATCATCCTCAGGAAACTGTATGATGAAATATATGATACACTTACATACAGGATATAAACTAGATTCATATATTATAAAACACGTTCCCAAGGTTGAAAGGTAAAAGAAGGAAAGCCTTTTGGAGTTACTGAACGTTGATACCTATGTATACTTACATAATTTCTTTTTTTTTTAGAAAATTACTATGCACATATTTAATTTATTAGATATAATAACCAATTATTATAATTAACATAATACTACCAATTACTTATTTTTGACTTTTTACAACTTTTTATGTCCTTTCTACTGAAACTTATTTAAATATTAGTTGCGTTAATTGTTTATTTTATGATTAGCGATCACAATGACCACTTTGAATCATTTTCAAATTAAGACTATTTAGGATCTCAATTGTTTAGCGTCATGATTCTCTAATCTAATTGTCAGCGAATCAGTGATTTGAGCTGTGTTGAAGATAGTCACTTACCTTTCAAAGGCAAAGGCACTTACACTCATGCATAAAATTTCAGGGACAAAACATGGATTTCATTCGAAGACGCATCGTCAGTGGATGTTAAGGGGAAGTACGCGCGAGTGCGTGGTCTGGCGGGTCTGGCACTGTATGACGCGCACACAGACGACGAAACGCCTTGCGGGCCGCCGCTCCGCGCTGCGCTAGCGAAGGTGCTGAACCAACAGAGCAGAGCGCCCAGGGCTGCTGTGTTAAGGTAAGCAATAGCGATATATCCAGCGCTACAGTCTACAGGTGATTTGTAGATATAATGAAACATCTGCGGAACGTACGGCGCCGAACATTCAGCAATTGAACATTCGGTCGTAATACTCAACGCCCCAAGCGCCGTAACTTTGTAACCCTGTAACGTTTACGGCGCTGGCCGATATGTCATATATATCAAAAATATGCTAACTCCACCCTCTTCTTCTACAAGTCACACGAGTGTGAAAATTATTTTAGTATTTTAAATAAGACTCAGGGGAAGGATGTTTTAGTTTATGCAAATTTTGTCTCAAATATTTATAGTGATTTATATCCGATTTCAATATTCTCCGGTCAGCGCGATACGCCCTTGTCGCCTACAAAATTAGTATAGGACTTGACGCTCATTGTCTGGCGTTATACAGAGCTTTAACTGGTTGTTTTGGGCCGTCGTGTGACACACCTAGCGAGCCACCACCCCGCATTGCACTAGGGAAGGTGCTGAACCAACCAGGGGGCCGAGGGCTGCTGTGTTACTACGCTTACAAATGTGTTGCAGATCCCGCGGTGCCGCCGCCAACCCGACGCTTTTGCGCTAGGATTTGTATGTCTTATTTTGACGCAGTGCCGGTGCCGCGTGTATAAAGGCGTTTAAGATAATATTCCTGTAGTAACGTGTTGTGGTTTGTAGAATTAAGACAAATAGTTATATAGACGATTCGCAAGTGAAGTAGACTGCTGGATCTGGCGCTATAATGTGATAAAGACGGGCTGCATAAGCGATGGTGCTAAACTGATTTGAACTAGAACGTTAACAATTAACAAGCATTGATGTAGCAATGTCATGAATAAATCAAATAATATAAACTGCAGTTTATCATAAGCATAGCGGTCTGGCTAGACTTTTATATAAGTGACACTGTTCACTGAGATTTAATGATTTAAGAACATTTGTATGTAGATCTCTGGAGAACGAGATCCTGTCAGCGCCCAGTAACCGCGCGCTGGACGCGCTCCAGGTGTCGCCGTACCGCATCACGCAGGTGGTGGACTCCGACGGCGTCATACATTCCATCAGAGAGGTGAGACAGTGATAAGCATCCCCTTAATTCATAATTTTATCTTCATTTATTTATCAATACAAAAATACATACGTAAGCAACTATTAGAGCCTGTCTCGCAAATCGACTAATAGGTGAATGTCGGATAGCTTTTGGCCGCTGCTTACTTTATATCGAGCGACAGAGACAAAACATGCAAATAAGCCATCTGGCACTTATCAGTATATTGTGTAAGAGGCCCTTAGAAATTAATTTTACGTGGCGTTGACGACCTCTGTAGCTCAGTGGTTGAGCGCGTTAGTGCTCAAGCCGGGATTCGCGGGTTCGAATCCCACCGAAAGATCAAAAAGTTTTTTTGTGTTCCACGTGGTGTGAAGCGTCCATAGAAATTAATCATACTCGAAAGTACAAGGTACAAGAAGTAGTTACTTTTTTGCACTCAATTCTTAAGACAATCTGAATGTTTTTAAAGTAATTATTTACTTGATATTATGATGATACAGGGACCGTGTATGTGTGAATGTGCGAGTGATAAAATAAAACATTTCGTAGCAGTCACTTAGGTATGACACAGTGTGGTAATTAAAATATTTACTTACGTAACGAGACAAATCGAACCAAATTTGAAAATTTTGACGTCACCTTCAACGGCCCACAATTTTTTCACACAATCGTGGATACACCGTATGCTTGTAGTAGTGCAATAAAATCGAAAGCTTACTATGTAGCTGTTTTAACTGTTCGTCTTTCTTTGATCTGTGACTCAAAGGTAGTGTAGTGATTATAAAATCAAAGTCGATGGACTAATACGATTGATAACGGTAGATGCCACTTGATGAAACTGCTGCGTTCTCAGATGTTGATGTTGACGATTGTATCTTGCTTCCAGGACACTCGTACGGAGTTCACTTGTTCCCGTCAGGGCTACTTCGTGCACCCCCGATCCTGCGCGAGATTCTACCGCTGTGTGAAGTTCGATCAGCTCTCTGCCGATTATACCGTGAGTGTTCTCTTTTTTATATAAATTGTTTTTAGGACATTTTTATGGTAAAAAAGACAAAGTTCCAAACCTTAAGCGCTTTAGATTAATTGAACTAAATGATTGCCTTTCTAATTATTTTGCTACAATTACCAACTTTTTATTCGGCTATATTAATTTACGTTAAATAATGTTTTCAAGGCAGCAATTGCCTTTTCTCTATTAATTCCTTAAGGCGTTTATTAATCGGAAAATAACAATACTTGACTACAAACTGACGATAAAAGGTAGATTTAGAATCTGATCACTTCTGTAGGTATTCGAATTCGACTGCCCCGCGGGTTTGGCGTTCGACTCCCGCTACGAGGTGTGCGTCTGGCCCGGCAGCCTGCAGGACTCTGCCGCCTGCCGCGGCTCCTCCGAGATCGCGCCCGTGCCAAGGACCAGATTCATTTGTCCTAATGTTGAAGGTGAGAAGATACTCATTGTATAAATTACGAGTCTGCCTTGATAAAGGGTTGCTAGTTGGTTGCTAGCAACTGCCGATATCTAACAAATACACCGAAGAAAAAATAGCGCCTATATTTTTTTAAGAGCAAAAATTATTTCGCTTGCTATTATAAACAAACATGCGGCTATTTATTTTTCTATAGCAACAACCCACATAGACATGTAAGTTAATAAAAAATTGAAGAGCATTGCTGATAAAATGTTTCCATTATAAATAAAAATATTACGAGAGGACATTGGGACAAGGAAAGGAGAAGCACATACTATGTAACAATTACCCAAAGCGACTAAAGATAAAATTATATAAGATGTAAGATGTAGGTAATGCATTCTGGATTACAACAGCATAGGTCGTATATTTCGTCGCCTCTCGTCGCAGGAGGTAGGGTAAATTATAAATACTATGACAATTTATTCATTTTAACGAATATTCATATTATAAAATAAGTAAGTATGATAAACAATTGACTAATTGTCTCCACGTCTCCTGAATTAAAATAATTGGGAAATGAAATGTGAAAATTGTACAATCTAATAGTAGTACTTAATTTTGGTTTGTGTTCGCCACTTCTTTAAACAGCGGTTAAAAAATTCCCAATGTCTTTTATTTCCAGGCTACTACGTAGACCCGGAGAACTGTCGTTGGTTCTTCGCCTGCTTGGATCACGGGAAGAGTCCTCTCACAGCCTACGAGTTTCGCTGTCCGTTCGGCCTTGGGTTCGACCCAGCTCGTCTGACTTGCGACTGGCCTTGGCTTGTTCCAGCCTGTGCTGGTATTGGTAGATACGAAGCCGAAGCGTTTGGATTCTCCGGAGCTGCTCTTGGAGGTATATTATATTATGTATCTCATACTAAGTAATTCCTAAATATATAGGAAATTGGCGAAAAATTCGCGACATTATAATATCTATAACAATAATAATTCTATGGACGCTTTCATACCACATCAATCTGATCGCGAGCTAAGTTCGCGAAGAAATCGTGTTACAGATAGGTACTAGACAACGGAAAAACTATACAGAGCGTTTTTTATTTCGTGGCCAAACTTTAAAGAGTGAATATACTCTTGAATATAAGAAACTTTTACTATGCAATCAACTTTCCTACTTGACAAAAAAAACTTGGCTGTTTCCTACAAAATCTATGCCATGGCACTTTTGATGGAAAGAGCAGATTTTTTTTCAATCGGGAGAGTTGATTCCATAGTATAGTAGGATTTTTATGACACATCCATGACCCAGGATTCCTGGGCCTGGAATATACAAAACTTTTTTGTTACTTTGGCGGGGTTCGAGCCCGCGACCTCCGGCTTGAGCGCCGACGCGCTCAACCACGCTCAACTACAGAGGTCGTTAATTATAGATTATGTACTAATCTTATATGAACAACTGATCAATAACAAATAAGATTTAGGGCCTGTTTCACAATCTACTGATAAGTGTCAGACAGCTTATTAGCATGTTTTGTCTCTATCTACTAGGTATTACTTAGGTACTAGGTATAAAGTAGCAGCGACAAAACTTTCGAATAAGCTATTATATAAGATTATGATGATATATAAGATTGTGAAATAGGCCCCATAATATCATACTGACAAATACTTTATTTAATATTATACTAATATAAACCCCGCCAATTAATCATATAAAAGTTAATTTGTCTGTTTGTGTATTTTAGGCGTAGCTGGATTCCAAGGGAAAACAGCCGACTCTGTCAACATAGCTGCCCATCACAGTCTTTTGTCTGGAGCGGCATTGAACAACCTTGTAGGAGTACAAAGCAACGTTCTCACGAGTGGTGATAAGTTAGACGCCAACTTTATAGCCTCCCAGGAAGCAGCGAACAGAGCACAATCTGAAGAGTTTAATATTGACGATAAGTTTACTGACTTATCTGACGCAGGCCAGGGTGAATATAGCGGTATTTCATACAATGTTGTACCTGCTGAAAGTATTAACAGAGGTCTAATTGGAGCCTCTGACCACTCGAGTGGGTCTCTCGTACTTGATGACTTCAGATTCAGTGATAAGGATAATGTGGAATTCGCTAGCGCAAGCGATAGTGATTCCGTTCAAATAAACTCTGGTAACATTCTTATAGGTAATCCTGTTAAATACGTAGCCAATAATGCTGGTAAATACGTAGCTAGCAATACTGGAAAGTACGTAGCTAATAACAATGGTCAGTACACCGGTGCATCAGAAAGGTATGTAACTAGTGATGCAGGAAAATACAGGCCAAGTAATGTTGGTCTTTACAACGCAGGTGCCACAGGAAGATATATAGCTAGCGATGCTGGGAAATATAGGCCAAGTGACGCTGGTCAATATCGAGCAACCTCCAATATTGCAGCAAGCGACGATGGAAAGTATAGACCCAGTGATGCCGGCCAATACAGGGCTAGTTCAACAGGAAAGTATGTTGCCAGCAATGTTGGAAAATACCAACCAAATAACGACGCCGGCAAATATAGACCAGACGATGCTGGAAAGTACAAAGGTCTCGAAGCTTACGCTGGAGTATCTCCAAAATACGATATAAAATTCCAGAGCAACGCATATTACAAAAAAGATGATAGAGGAAAATACTATCATAATCCCATCGGAGATCATGCGAAGCCTTATGAACATGTTTCTGTATCTGCCCTGCCATATGATCACACAGATAGACCTTACATCTCAACCACTGATACTTATGATGTTAGTCACAGTGGATATGACTATCCAAAACCAGCGATCGAGTTTAACGAGGGGCCAGCTTACATAGATAATAATAATGGTAATAATGGTTATGACTACGATACTGTAAATATAGGATATGTAGGTAAAACAAGTTTGGTTGATATCGAACCAGCTTATAAGAAACAATCGAATGTAGTGATCGAACCTGATGTGTCAGTAACCAACGTTGGATCAAGTTATCAAAACATTGATCAATATAATTCTGTCACGAATCCTTTATCTTCAATAACAATAACAACCCCAAGCCCTGTTGCAGTTACGACTTATAAATCTGTTTACGTACCACAACCTCCTAGAACCAGTATAAACCAAATATTTACTCAGACCCAACCAGCCGTGACTGTCGTGCAACCAGCAGTAGTCAGTGTAAAACAAACTGAACCAGTGGTTGAAGTATCTAATTATTATCAACAGGGCTCAAGGCTATATACTGAAAATTATAACGACGGCCAATCTGGAGGATATGATAATAGAGTACCAAATATTAATTTAAATATTGGCATTACATACACAACTCCATCTCCATTAATAAGCGTAACTCAACAAATCCCAGGTGGTTTTGGCTACAATCAAGAAACCGTACAAGAAATTAACAATACAGGCTACCAATATTCTACGCCGCGCCCTGTAACTGAAGCTCCATTTAAAAAGGTTGTAGCATATACAACTGGCCCATCAGAGACAATTGAACCTAAATTTCAAAAAAATATCTACAGTTCACAAAGTTTTGTATCGTCAACTCCTCAGCCAATTTCAGTGACTCCTAGCACTATTTACGTTAATCCATTCTTAAAATATACTCAAGCAGCAAAACAACAAACTCAATACAGAGAAGACACAAGATTGAATACTGGTAACGGGTACACGTCCGAAATTAAATATGACCATCCGCAAACTGTTACTGTCAGTACACCAAAGCCTATTTTTTCTATTCAAACAACTGTGAATCCTTCTACATATAGTGAAGAGAACGTGCACACTGTTGATGTTGGACGCGTCAATACCTACAACGATGCATCAATTTCAGGCTATGAATATTCAAAACCAGATGAAAAACTTGAAACAGTAATATCAACTGCTGCACCGTACCAAACATATAACCAAAAATTAATACAGCAGAAAATTTACGTTCCAACATTAGTCTCATCGACGCCTCAACCGCAATTCAACATTGAATACGAACAACCTAGTGTCTCGATAAATGTGAATCCATTCCTGAAGTATACACCAAAGTATTCTGATGCAACTCTCGTTTCGAGACAAGAGTTCCGTCAATCATTTGGAAACACTAATTCTGAATATGAAAATGGAAAAACGGTATTTGTTTCTACAACTCCCTCAGTACTTGCTTACGAAGACCATTACACGGGCTACGAAAGTCCAAAAAGTGCAGTGAAATATGAATCTTTCGAAGTCAAACCGCAGGTTCAATATCATGAAGAAACGAACTTTCAGAAATCATTAGTGTCTTACCCAACTACGAAAATCGTTAATAATTACAATAGAATAGAAGAGCAATCGCCTGAGATACAGATAGCTTATAAGGGAGAAGAATATTTACCTCCAGTAGTAACAGCTACAACGCCTATACAAATTCAAACCTCAACCAAAGCGCCGGAATACCTTCCTCCGTTAGAAGCTAAAACACTGCCTTCTACAACATCTAGACCTAGAGAGAAGACTATTGAGTATTTCCCAGTCACGCAACAGACTATTAGAATACCATCATCAACCAATACACCAGAATATTTGCCACCAGTAGTAGTTACATCTACTAGTGCTCGAGAATACTTACCACCTAATGTGATTTCTACAAAAGCACCAGAGTACCTACCTCCTTTTGAAAATACGTACTTGCCACCAACGACGGCCAAACCTAAACTAAAAACACTCGAATACCTACCACCACCGGTTAAACAAGTGTCTACTTACGAATATAGAGGCGACCTGCCAAAATCAGAGGAGATTAGAGTAACAACCGGTGCACCTACATATTCAACTAGGAAGCAAAACATTGTGGTGGAAACCGCAAAGTCTAATGTATTAGGCTTTGAAACAGTTGGTAACAATGCAGGACTAGTTTCGACTACATACTCTACGACTCGTCCAGCCATATCTTCTACAATTGATTATTTACCTCCAGAAACAGTCACGACAACATATTCAAGAGTAACAAAACCAGTGAGACCGATTATAACGCCAACTACACCTATATCTACGGTTTCTTACCAGCCTAGTACCGCACGAACCTTTAAAGGAGCCGAATACTTGGTACCATTAGATGGATCTAATCAACAGAGCTATAAGGCCGTGGAATATACCACAACAGCTCCTAAAATTAAATATAATCCCTTCAGTGAAGTCACATTTACAGGAGCAGGTAGAAAACAAAACATTGTTATTGAGTCTGTGAAGGCTGCATCAGAATCTGACTTAGAAGCTATTGAAGTCACATCAGCAAAACCTTTAAGAAGAACCAGACCAAAGGTGGCTGTTGTCACAAAGTTGAATGACTTTAACCCACTTCTTGTTAGAAAACTAGGCGCTGTTTGTAGTTGTCAGTCGCCTGTTGTAGTATTAAGAGGAAGTAAACCTAGTGTAAATACCGAAGAAATAGAAATTGATAACGGGTCACGAAAATCTTCCAATTATTATACCGTAACAACTTCTGCACCTTTGGTTTCTAGCTCATTTAATCCAATAATAGTGCCAGATGACTCGTTCTATGAAGACTACCAGGACTCCAATATAAATGTTGAAATTAAAGGTGCGTCGCAAATCGTTAAATCTAGTACTCCTGTGATATCATCAACTGAGAGAATTGTTAAGATAAGACCACGTGTTAACGCAGAAACTGTCGCTCCTACGTATCAAACTATTTTATTAGAGAAAGAAAATACAGCATCGCCCTACCTCGATGGGTCTGAATCGATTGCTATTGAAACCAAGTCTTTCAACCGTTATGGACCTGGGGGATGGAGAGGAAAAGACGAAACTTTACAAGGAGCAGTTAACTGTCAGAGGGCAGGTTTGTTCCGTCACCCGAAACACTGCAACAAGTTCTACTCATGCCGATGGGACTGCAATAAAGAAAAATTCACATTGCACGTTTTCGATTGCCCGATCCAGTTAAGCTTCGACTCAAATATTGGCGCATGTAACTGGCCCAGCCAGGGCCCAGCGTGTCAAGGAGACACCCTTCTTAATACGCTTTGATATGTTTTTAACAAGTAATAAGAAATACGAATTACTAAGTGCCATCAATTGTGATAAGGTTCACAGAAAATCCTACAGCGTATATTATCGTTCAAGAATTTGATAAATTCGAGTCTTTTAATGCTATAGGCTTATTTATTTGTTTGTTTTAATGTTAATTCATAGTTATTTATTACGCATACTCTTATGAAGCTTGTGCTTGTAAAGCGATTTGTTTTAGAATTTGAAGGTTGAATGAAAGCAGTTACCATTACCTAGTTTAGCGTAGTCACGAAGATATGGAGTCATTTTTTATTATTTTATACAAAACTAATGTAAATAAATCTTTTTATTCATAAACCAATTGTTTTATTTATTCCTTTTCACTTAATTAAATATTTAAAGTAACTGGTTTGGCAACTTCTGACATCGTAGCTTTGTATTTCGAAAGCACATCATACACTTCTTCTTCCAAAAATTCAGTCACTTGTTCTGGGGCTCTGCCAATAAATGTTGATGCATCCAGTATTTTTTCAAGTTGTGGTAAGATTGGAGTAAAGTATTTGTCGCTTTTGACGCGATCAATAAGGTCGTTATCTTTGCCTTGTTGTTTGACGACGGCACCGGCTTCATGGGATAAAACCCTTATCTTCTCGTGACAAATTTGGCGATCACCACCAGCCTGAACCATAGCCATTATTATATTTTCTGTAGCCATAAACGGAAGTTCCTGGGCGATATGGCGAGATATAACTTTGGGGTAAACAACCAAACCTTGGCAAATATTTAAAAGTGTCAGCAAAGTAGCATCTGCAGTCAGGAATGCTTCGGCCAGAGTTAAGCGGCGATTAGCTGAGTCGTCGAGAGTGCGTTCCATCCATTGAACCGCATGTGTGTTCGCAGCGTTGGCATGCAGAGTGATCAGATGTCGTGCGAGAGCGCAGCAACGTTCGGATCGCATTGGATTTCTCTTGTAAGGCATGGCGCTAGATCCAATTTGGGAAGTCTCAAATGGTTCTTCAAGTTCTTTTCGGGAGGCCAATATACGAATATCAGAACACATCTTATGAACAGTAGCTCCCAGCCCAGATAAAGCTGAAATCACTTCCAAATCAACTTTTCTTGAATAAGTCTGACCGGTTACAATGTAGCGTTTATCAAATCCCGCCAACTCAGCTACTCTCTTGTCAAGAGCTCGCACTTTGCTACTGTCTCCCTTGAATAGTTGAAGGAATGATGCCTGGGTGCCTGTAGTTCCTTTAACTCCACGGAATCTCAAGTCTTCTCTGGCTCTAGAAAGAGCTCTTTCGTCCATCAGAAGGTCATACAGCCAGAGAGAAGCACGCTTACCAACAGTTGTCAGCTGAGCCGGTTGAAGATGGGTGAAGCCGAGGATAGGCTGGGATCTGAAATAATTAAAAACTATTGTTAGTATGTATATATGCACTTATTTAATATTTAATAAAAATATAGGGGAAGGTCCTCACCTTCCCATAATATTAGAAACACGTTATAAGACTAGGCTTATAACGTGTTTCTAATAGATCGAATACATTTCCAGCATCTAGTTTTTTTTCTGTATCTTCAACGATAATTCCGCCGTCTGTGGACCAAATCTCAAAATACTTTTTTTTATGTAAAGGGTATAATCCCAAGTTGGTCCCATTTTCACCAAAGTGGTGACGTGATGATGGGATCCATGAGGAATCGAAGGAACTCCTCGAAATTTATATGGACACATATAGTGATTTTGACTTTTTCTGAAGTAGTCTAAGCATATGCTACCAAAAAGTAAGATTTTGCACCAAGGTATACCCCGGATCCAAAAGTACTGAACAGAACTCCTGACTCCTTATAGATACTTGTTTGGGGATTCCGGCGTTGTTTAAAGAACTGCAAGCATATGCCTTCATACCACTTACAGTAATCATCATCATCATCATAACCACCATCTTCACAAGAAACATCAACATATTATTATGATGACATAGGTACTCACTACTCATCAGAGTTTTGTGTACCGATATCAATATGTTCATAATAATATAATAAATTTAACTCAAAAGAGATAATAATTATTTTTAAACAAAAAAATTAAAACCAACTTCCAAAGTAAAAATGCACAAAAAAGTTTAAAATAAAACTTATTTGCTAAATAATAATTCCCGTTTTAAATTCAACTAAAGTTTTAACTATTTCTCTACTCAATCTTACTAATTTTGAAGTCTGTATCAGCAAATTTGAACGTGAGTTCTATATAATATTATAGGATATTGTTAGGGCTAGTACTGACTTCAAAGTTAGGTAAGGTTAGGTTTTATTTTCACAATTTTTAACAATCTATACATATTATAAAATGAAGTCGCTTACTTTCCTGTTCGCTGAGATCTTTTAAACTACTCAACGGATGTTACTACTTCTCAGAAATAGAAAGTGTATTAACATATAAACCTTACTCTTTAATAACTCTTTTGTACCAGTCCGGGTAGTTGGAGTTGGGGCGGGTAATTGTATTGTAATATCATCAGTTTCCTTGTTTTTTGTTTGTCAAGTAAAGAAAAACATAGTTTTAAAAGCTGTACTCACTTGTACTCATCAGCAAACAGCGCCAAGGAACTGATGACGGCAGCCAATCTTGGGAGAAGCAGGTCTAAGCCATGCTTCAGGACAATCAGGTCGGTGTTGTCTCCGACATAGCAGGACGTGGCTCCAAGATGGATGATGGGAGCGGCCTTAGGGCACCTCTCGCCCAGGGTGTGGACGTGTGCCATGACGTCATGGCGGAATTTCTTCTCGTGCTCAGCCGCTGACTTGAAATCGATGTCATGGATTGCTGACTCCAATTCCGCGATTTGCTCGTCGGCGATTTCGAGACCCAATTCCTGAAAATAATCAGATAATTTATTTAGTAAAACGCATAGATTAATGGAATAAATAGAAGAATTTAATGGAATTTATTAGATATACATCGTTGTATACTATACGAAGGATCAAGTTGTAACCTGTTAAGGAAGCGTTTTTCGTAATTTTTAAAAATTGGCTTTTTCCAAATTATGCATTCCGATGTAGCCACGTTTTTTAATCGACAATTTAGGGCATTCGCTGATGCTAAGTTGAAACGACAAAAAAGGTGACGTACACTTTTCCTGGAAATCATCCTTATTGCGATAAACATTAGTGTCATAATACGTCGGTACTCCATGCCCTAGCATTCGACGAAAAGATAAGATAAGATATAACACCTGTGGTAGTACCAGTCCAATGTGAATAGTGTACGAAAACGCACAGAACAAAGAATTTGTGAAGTGGCCTATTTTTTTTTTGACTTTTATTTAATTGGTGAAGTGACCATGGTTTCCGTCCAGACGATCGCCACTATTGTGGTGAAGGTTTTCAAAATTGTAAGTGGCAGTCATTTTTGTTTTTCTTTTGTTAATGTCCACGAGAGTTTTCGTTTAAGTAAGATACTGCTGTTAAGCAGTAGGATAACGGATAATTTAGAGATAACATGTTTCGCATTAAACTAATAAGCATAATGAAACGATAGTTAAGTTTAAGGGAAACTATGTAATATGGACAGTCTCTTAATTAGACGTGTTAATTTTAGGTGAGATTGGAGACACTCGATACTCCTTTTGTTCTTTCACCCAAATTTTTTACTTAAAGGTCCTAATATCGATGAAATTTGCTATGGTAGTAGTTTAGGCTCTGGATTAAAACATAGGCTACTTTTTATTCGAAAAAGTACAATATTTCCGTGGGATAGTGTATTTACGCGGGTGGAGCCGCGGGAAAAAGCTAGTGTTTTATAAATATAATAATCGCGATTATTGTAAAAATTCTACATTAATTTACATTTACACATAATTTTTAATTTTATATTCCAGGAAATAATACCTTTACGACTATGTCTACATTGCTCTAGCCTCTACTTATTTTCTATCTATCGTTTTAAGCATTTTATTTGATGTTGTGTAATTTCTCCGAATAAAATAATGTAATTTCTTGCAAATTATACAAAACGAAAACTATTGTGTATGACTTTATAATCAATATCAATTTATAACGGGTACTTTGACTCATATCTGTAATCTACGATAAACATCCGCTTCATTCATATCTCTTACGAGTAAATGAGATAGCAATGTTAGCATTTTGCACAACATAACACAGAAATGATTAATTTGTTGTACCAGTGGCGTGGGGTTCCTACAACTCCATTCCTATCGGCTTCACCTACCAATTACTTTTTGAAGACATCCAAATCCCTACCTATTAAACAGACTAGGGATTCCCTATGAAGGAGAACCAGCCTTCGCAACTGGTACCTACTACAATTTCAAAAAATACAAATGTATAAGGTCCGATGGGGCAAGAGGTTATTTTCTTTCTGGGTTACGAGGAATATACTATTTGTATAGTACATACTACCTCAAAGGCAGGTAGGTCGGTCGAAGTTTCTATGCAACGAATTTGGAGTTCCGCAAGGAAGCTTACTAGGGCCAGATATATTTTTGCTGTACATCAATAATTGACCTAATGTAACATATCAAAATACTATTTTATTCGCGGATGATACAACAGCCATAATTAAATGTGAGAATGTAGACTGGTTCCAAAATGACATTTGTAATACGGTTGACAAAATAATTTCATGGCTTAAATATAATAACCTAAAAATTAATATCAATAATACTAAAATTATTCAATTTAGGGACTATAGGACACGACAAATTGACTTAAATTTAACCTTTGATAGCATTAAAATAGAAGAAGTTAATTCCACAAAATTTTTAGGGGTCATAGTAGACAGACACTGTGATTGGAAAGATCACATAAGCCACGTATGCAACAAACTAGACAAGTTTGTATACGCAATTAAAATGTTACGTATCAAAGTCTCGACCGCGGCCGGATTATGCGCATACCACGGATATGTGTCTTCGGTGCTCTCGTATGCGCTATTGCTATGGGGGAACTCTGTTGAAATTGACAAGGCATTTTCAGGTTCAAAAGAAGTGTGTAAGAGCCATTTGCGGAGCTTGGCCCTCAGACAGCAAACCCTTATTTCAGAAATTTCGTATTCTGCCTCTGGTATGCTTGTACATTAGGGATATTTGTACTTTTGTATAAGAAAATTCACAGTACTTTCTCAAAAATTCTGACATTAATAATAGAAGTGCTACACCAAGACATAAGTATAAACTATATCTGCCTCAGTGCCGGTATGATATCTATAAAAAAATGTGTACATCAATGCCATTACTATATATCACAAGCTACCTGACCATTTCAAAATTTTAAACCTAGATAATTTTATAAGACAATTAACTAACTAAATGGCTGTTAAATAATTGTTTTTATACATTAAATTAATACATGACATTTAAAGAAAGATAAATGAATATTACCTTAAGTAATTTACAAAAATGATATTAGATATATAATTTTTATTTTTTACATAACATTAAGTATAATGATTTTGACATAATATTTGATTAATGAATTTATTTGATTTAATGGTGATTATGAATGTTATTGTTAAATTTACAAAAATGACGTTAGATATCTTATTTTTACTCTTTACATGACATTATAATGATTTTGACATATAAGAATTATGAATACTATTATGATTTTATTGTTATGATGACATGTTGAGCTATATCTTACTTTTTATATTGATTTTTTATACTTGTGACAATCGTCCAATTTTTTTGTTGTTGTGCCCTTTTTTTAATAATACTTATGGGCTGTGATATTTCTTTATTTAATTTCTATGACTAATACTAAAATTGTGTGATTTATTTAATTATTATTTAATTTGTTATGATTAATAATTATTGATGCTTCTAAATTATTAACTGTATTTCTATATTTTATTTAATTCCAATCTGTTGCAATTTATAAATGTTAACTTCACAAACCCTTGCATGTTAAGGATATTTTGCGCGCCATTGTGATGGCAGAATGTTGGATCCTAGCTATTATAATATTTTTAAGACCTTATGTATACCACATTCTTGCAATAAAGGATTGATTGATTGATTGATTGATACCTACCATCGGCCATCTTGGCACTTTGCGAAAAGTTTGTTAGTGCATGTTTTATTCCTTGATGGTTGTACAAACTTTCGTGTAAAAACTAAAATGTAATATAATTCGTAATCAAAAGTAATCTGAGACATTGTCAAAAGATATTGTAATCTATTCTGTTATATATTTCATTCTATTGCGTGAATTAAAAATAATTTAAGTTGCACCAGTCAGGTTCTAAAAACGTTGAAAAATAATAGCATCTCTAGCGTTTCGTAGAGTGCAAGCTAATTATTAATTACTAGCTCTTCTAATGAATTACTCAGATCAATTTCACAGCTAATACAATAAAATTACACATAATATTATGTATCAGTGTGAATAAGGAATGAGTCAGCCTCAGCGCTGAACGTATTAATGGAGATTCCATTCCATTGAACGAATGAATTGTGTGGCCTTATTTTACGATCAAGGCACTCCCACTACTAATCGTTCTGATAAAGATGGCGTCTAATTATAAGTTATTACAACTTATGTACTATAATTATAGTAATTATTGTCATGTTCACGAGACGACATATTCTTTTTGTCACAGAAAGTATACACGACTCTTATTTCACTTTGTGATGTGTCATCTGAAAGCTCTATTAACTACTATAGACTATTCGCGTTGTTTGCAGTGAGTCATCAGTGCAAATGTCAAAATGGCTTACTTATTCTTCTTCTTTTTTTGTGAATGGCTTCTTAGTAAGTCCCCAATGTCAGAGTGAGTGTCTGGCTTACTTTAATTGGTTGATAGTAGCCGTCATTGGTCAATTTTTAATTTTGACATTTGCACCGATGATACACTGTAAACTTGACACGAATAGACTATAACTTTTTTAACATTTATAAGTTATAGTCTATCCGTGTCAAGTTATAAATATACATATATGTGTATAGTCAAGAGGAAAATATAATATCTTCTCATGTTTATTATTTTAAGCATATCTTTAATTTTTTTTATTTTTACAAAATAAACCAGGAAACGAGAAAACGGATCGCCTGATGGTAAGCGAATACCGCCGCCCATGGACACTCGCGTTTCTGGTCCTCAAAATCCCCAATCCCGTTGTGCCTCCGGTAACCTCACTCACTAGGCGAAACACAACGCAAGCGTTTTTGACGCCGATTTTCTGTGAGGCATTTATCCGGTCGAGCCGACGCCATTCGTGGCGAAGCATGGCTCACACACGCCAAGTTAGCTTCCAACTCAAATCACCATAGCTCCATTTACCATGGAACTAACCTGCGTAGGGATTATTGCGAAACGGTAGTACAAACAGCCTTATCTATTCAGGGCATGTACCAGGGACCTGCTTATTGCTGTCGAGTGTTCTACGACTAACATATGAGTCACGCACAAACGTTTATCTGGTGTTACTGTGACTCAAAATTACGTCTACTACATACTTCTTAGGATTCCGTAGTCCGTAACCATAGAGTATAAAAAAAATTAATATTTTTTTAATTAATACAGGTAAACATTTAGGCTGGGACTATAATATGAACCGGAATCCGGCGGGCCCGGGAAAATTCAGAGCACTGAAAACAGAACTCTGCGCTAATACAATAGAACTGAAAATCGAACACGGTGACGAGTCAAATGTCAATGTCATATACCAAGTATTGTCTACGTATAAAACAAAATATCCCTTAACACATTGATATAGACGTCATAATCGCGTGGCTGGAATATTGATAACGATATGATAAGTCACGCCTTAAACGTTTTCTAATTGCATATTGTTCGTGTCTGAGGCATTGATTTGTGAACAGTTCTATGTTACGCGGAAATAATAAGGAAGAATCGTTAATAGTTAAAAGTTTTGTTTGTTCTACTTCTAACCCGCAGTAGGCAAGCGTGTTGGGCTATTGCAGGCTAATTGATTAAATGGTCTCTGGTGATTTATTAAATGGTGGAACACACCACATTTAGAATTTCCGAACAACGCAAAAGTTATACGCATACTCATACCAACGTGCCTCACACTGACGTGCCAAAGTCGAAATCATTGATGTATTGTTGACGAACGAAAAGAAATCATACATTGCTTAAAAATGCGCAGATTCATAGGGATAGGACCTAGCTAGATCGATTTTTCCCCCCAAACTCCCTGCACACTAAATTTCACGTAATACTTGTAGCCATTTTCGATAAACCGATTATATAAATATACAAGATTGTCTCGTTTAAAGTATAAGATAAATATAAAAAAATATATAATTAATGTGTATTTTTTTAAATTAGATAGATTCTACATCTAAAAATGACTAAAAAGCCTTAGAGCATTAACCTACAACATATTGTAAAAAAATATTAATTAAATTAAGTATGAACTTAAGCGCACTTTCGGAGATATTAACAATTATGTTCCTGGGACCCTCAAATTCCATACAACTTTAGGAATAAGTGACGTCATAGGTTCCGCAACTTTTTATGGAGCGTTTTCACGAGATTTACGTTAACAAATCGCTGTACCTTTGAAAATGTTGATTTTTAATAAACTGAGAACTTATATTTTAGAATTACTATAACTATTCGTTTAGGCAATAAAAAAAATTAATTAGTCTGTTAACATGCCTATTCTAAAATTTTCTCGACCTCACGAAGACCTTGTACCAGGGACTCATGAAATGGAAGAGCTTTTCAGTTGAATCATGAGCGCAGTAATTAAACTTACACCCAGGAGCCAGGACACGTCTTATTAGCTGAATCAGGCAGGTCAGGAGTCAATAAGATTAACAGCTGAGGCGCACAGGGTAATTTGGTAGAAAAATAAATGAAATATTTAAAACTTTTACTAGGTATATTGTGTTCATAATTATATTAGCCTTCACAGATAAAAAAGGTGGGTATCCTAAAATCTATTGCGTATTAAAAATTCTTACAATTTATGCAATGCACAGTAATTGAACATTTACGAATGAATTAACTTAAATATTATACTTAGGTTATCCATAATATTATGTACCTACCTAATTAAGCATTAAATGCTTTGAATATATGAACTTCGTTTGTGATTTGTGAATAATGTTCTGTGTGCGAGTTTATGCACTACTCGCCGTGAAGAAGTTAAGTTCTACAATGAGGGTGTTTGATATTTTTTCAGCCGCTAGGGGGCAGACCCAACGCACACAAAGCGTCATCTGGTGGCGTAAGTGGTATCAAAAAACGGTCAAAACAATTTTCGATTCTTTTTCTGTCACCACTCACCAGGCGGCGCTTGGTAGCACGACGCGACGGTCCTCGTCGTGTCAAAAGCTGTCAGATGTCACGAATTTAAAAAACCCTCATTTGTATGGCATCGAACAACGCTAATATAGTGGCAAACAGTGGTAACTAAATGTGAGCTCCGTGGCCTGGTGGTGAGACCGTTTGATTCGCACTCGAGAGAGTGCAGGTTCGATTCCCAGGTTGTGGCGTGTACTAACGAGACTTTTTCAGATCTCAAGTACATTACACGGACGCTCTAACGGCGAAGGAAAACATCGTGAGGAAACCCGCACATAGTTGGCCTCAGACGTATTGTCAGTCCAGTCATTCCTCTGGACTAGGCTGACTATGTTGCGAGAATGCCGTATGTGCTTGGGCAACCATACGACATTCAAAAACCAACTGTCCCAGTATTTCCAGAGTGGTTACTTCGCTCGGAGAATACTGTATAAATCATCCAATATCGGATGAAAAGGTAAAGGATTAATGGTAACTAATTCGATGCCATACAAATTGTAGTTATCACGGCGAGCAGTGACCAATATTTGCACACAGAATGCTGTTGATTACTTCTAAAGTAAGTCCAAATGAGTGTGTCTAAGTCTCTGAATCTCTTCATAACTACTCTGTGCAGTGCAAAAGTCAAACAATTTTAATGATCGTCTGCACAGGAAACAACGCAAACAATTATCGCCAATCGCTTCCTTATGAAGTTATGACGATTTGCTTCAGGACGTTGACATCTTAGTCCCGATTTTACCCAACCTTTTTAAAACGTTATTAACGCTAAACCCGGATTCTTTCTCCCTCTATCATTCAATGTTAGACCGGGACAGATCGAAACCTTAGCTCAGTTATAAACCGACGCTAGAGTGGAGAGAGTTGAAAAAATTGTTAAAAACTTAGAATCCGTTCCGAGTTGTTTTACCTCGGAGATTCCATGAGAGTGATCCTTATGTCATCGGCATAAAGGTCCTCTCAGAGGTAAAATCAATAATTATTAAAATATACAAACACACTCGCATAAAACATAGTACAAACAATCACAATATTAGAAACATCCCTACAATATAATATTTGAAATCAGCTATACAAAATCATATCAAAACTAATCTTTCCGTTGATTCTTTTGACCTTTTTTCAATTTTGGCTGAAATTAAGTGAGTGATGGCTTTGTAAGCTCTTATTAGCTAGTAACGGATTGCAATGGAAAACAGTATAATTATGATGTTTCACATCTGCTAGGCGTCGGCAAGTCGCGTCACGCGTGTCGTCGCGTGGTGTGGCGTGTTGTTTGATGTGGCCACGGCTGTGAGCTCGGAGTACGAGATGATTGGCTCACGGTCTGATTGTTTGACTATTGTGCATTATGACCACGGACAATCTTAGCGTACTACTTGTGATGTAGTTAGGTAGGAATAGTAAAAATTTTCCACTACTGAAGCCTTAGCCTCCTAAAAAAGTATGATATTGTAACCACGATAGCTTAAGCGAGCGCTCACTTCAGAGACGACAGTCTCAAGACAGTCTATTGCATGACAAAATGCTCACACTTGAAACCATTTGAAACAAAACGTCTCACAGACAAGACTGTCCAGAAGCGACACAGCTGTCTTAAAAGTTACTGTTGTTCTTCAGACTGTCGTGTCCCAACTCCGAGTGAGCGATCACTACAGTGGTTTTTACGATTACAGTGGTTTGGCTGAACTCAAGATGACTTTAACGGCCTACTTATTTACTGGGCTAAAATATTATGCCTTCTCTTTCATTAATACGAAGAACGAAAGGGATAACATGATATTTAACCCACAGTGAACTTTAATCCAGATCTGCGCAAGTGTTTCATTTTTGACAACTAGTAAAATGTACTTTACTAGTAGTCAAAAATGTTCTGATCGATTTCGTTAGAACAAGAGATACTGACTTAACCACGTCATAACTTTCGTTCGACTCTACTAGATTAACCACGTCTGAAATATTTAACGACTTGGGGGAAAGTCTTCAATATTTTCTTCGAATTTATACCACAAGGAAATTGAATTATTATTAGTTTTATCATACTACTTTCCGGATAGTGAGCGTCATTTCACACCGAGACGCGGGCACGGTGCTGTATTTTTAGATAGCGATTCAAAATTGAGCTTTATTCAGTACAGGAGAAGATACACGTTTCATTGCAAGAGCAGCGCTGCGCTACGCAGCTCGGTGCAGCTCGAAATTTTAAATCTAGTTTTTTGATTAGTTGAACCTATTTTGAACTAGTTTTTTTTTGTTTGAAAGCCGACGTGATCAAGAGTGTTCTGAGCAATAATTCACCACCATCAGTTTTGTCACTGCTTGACAATTCGGGGTTTACTTAATTTTGTTTATTAAATTTACCTTCATAATAAAGAACCAACAAAACCTCTCGGCAATGATCGCATTTCCAAAGTACTACGGCAGTGACAAACAGTGCATGGAAAACTGAGTTTCCCGCAAGACATTAAGAACGTAGTTATACAGTAAAATTATATTTTCTCTCAATTTCCAGGTCCTGAACATAGTGATCCTCGTCCTCTATCGAACTGGATTTAACGGGGAATTCCTGGGGGTGGGAGGCACGTGGAACCTCAACGAGGAGAAGAATCCCGACGCGGAGATCGTGGCGTCTGGGGTTATAGTGGGCTACCTTATATACACGATGGTGCAGGTGGTGACGTTCCTGTTCGGTACCACGGAGCACAAGAGGTAGAGAAATGAGTAAAGATTAGATGTAAACTATTTACAACAAAAAAGAATTATTAAAATCGAACTATACTGTAAAATGTTATGCGTGGTCAATTGGGTCATACATAAAAAAAAATACGCGTTGACTTGAGAGCCTTCTCCGGTTCTTTCGTCGGTTAAAAAGTAGGCTTAAGGCTGGGACTATATGCTCCGGTGTCCGGATCTCCGGAGGAAATTAAAAGTACTGAAAATACAACCCTGAACATAAACAATAGAGTTGAAAATTGAACATATGAGTGTCGAATCAAATGTCAATGTCATATATGACAGTTCGACACTCGACACTTAAATTTTCTGCTCTATTGTAATAATGCAGAGTTGTATTTTCAGTTCTTTGAATCTTCACCGGTGTTCCGGATTCCGGTGCTTATAGTCCCAGCCTAACGAATAAAAAAAAATAAAGTAGTTCGAATTTACCTATCTAATCGAGTTTTGCCGGTAAATTGGTGACCTTGTGGTTTTTTTATATCTTTCATAAATTTGTGTTATTTCGTTTGTTAATATGTAATATTGGTAGAATATTAACCATTAAATATTCGTTAACGTGCACAAGTGTGTGCAAGTGGTACAACTTCTAAAAACGTGTTATTTGGTGTTTCCTCCAAAACTGTATAGGAAGTAGGCTTTCAGTAAAGCTTCTACCACTTTACTGAATCGACTGACTTGACTTATTGACTGCACTGACTATTTATTTTGACTTTGACTAACTTTAGACTTGACGATTTAGGAATACGGTGTTGAAAATTGACACGAAATTTCTATTTCCCGCCTTTTTAACTTGACACTGGCAAATGGTTTTAAGCCGACCTTCCAGCCTGCAAATCCAAGGCCGCGGACTTGTATGCAAAAAATGTTATAATATTATGATTGACACTAATGACGGCTATTAGTACCTACTGGTGCTGGATTTGCGGAGTGGGCCGTGAGTACGACGCTTAAAATGGTCAGCATATTTTTATTCCGTTTGTTTATTTTTAATGAAGTAACGTAAAGCCCAATGTCATGTGATTCCAGGGCCCTGTCTGAGATCGTGATGAACTTCGTCGGCGTGTTCCTGTGGATCGCGGTGGGCGCGGTGGCGCTGCACTACTGGGGCGGCTACCAGGGCGAGCATCAGTTCCAGTTCGTCTTCGCCGAGAAACAAGTCAGTTTGATAATCTGGTTACATGCTTGTTGGAATAAGGAGCTCTTGTATTACAATAACTATAATTTTATAATAAAATTATAACCCGACTACATAAATTATATAGCATATGTTACCCGGGCTATTATTACGAATCTATTGACACCTTATTCATTAAAATCGGACCAGTAGTTTAGGCGCTACGGTGAAACAAACATTCATAGACTCCCAAAATCATCATTTCGTCGACCGAGTCGATCACTAAAATTATTAAACAAGAGAGTTTTGCCGGGGAATTCAATTGGTGACGTGGTTTTTGTATTTCTTTCATAAATTTGTGTTATTTCGGTTGTTAATGTGTAATATTGGTAGAATATTAACCATTAAATATTCGTTAACGCGCACAAGTGTGGGCAAGTGGTACAACTTTAAAAAACGTGCTATTTTGTGTTCCCTCCAAAACTCGTACGAACTTTCAGTAAAGCTTCTACCACTTAACTGTATCGACTGACTTGACTCTTTGACTGCACTGACTATTTATTGAAACGAAAATTTTATTTCCCACCTTTTTAATTTGACACTGGCAAATGGTTGTAAGCCGACGCCATATATTAAAAAAAAAATATCATTATACAAAAAAAACTTGAGACAAGTCAAGGGACACCCAGATACAACGAAGTTATATATATATATTATAATATAAATATATAGTTGATAATGAAGAATTGAAGCCTATTTTGGAAGAAATATACATATATAATATATATATATATACAAATCAAATAGTTGAACTAAGTATATATAGTGCGCGCGGAACTAGCGCCTTAGGTAGGGACAGGTGTTGCCGCCGCGAAGTCCGGCTCCGTACTGAGTAATAACATCAAGCGATCGGCTAGCTAGTCACAATATGTAACAGTCATAACAGTCACAATGTGTAATTGCAAAATTCTACATTATTGTCAAGGTGATAAGGTCGTTTTTTGTATCATTCTTAATAGTCGTTATTACATTGTGATTTCGAGTGGCAAAAAGTGTCGTGCCAATTTTAATCCGCCTAGCCTCCAATTCGCAACGCGCCATAAGGAACTACGTTCCAAAACTAAGTTCCAATAACAATTCCAATTCCAAAATTGAAACTTTTTTTTTCAGGTAGGACTAGCAGTGGGAGCCCTGTGTGTCATCCAAGGTGCCGTTTATCTTCTGGACACAGCATTATCCGTCATACATTTCACTAAGGAAATGTAATATCTCTTTGTACTTTGTTAGACGTATTTATTTGTAAGGTTTTATAATACAAAATAGAGAAATTATATCATATTAATATACATAGTTAATGTTTAAACGAATACATATTTAAACTTCATACCTATTATTATTACTTTCGACAAACAAATTTTAAAATTCGGACAAAGAATAATTAACTTCACGCAGTGTCATTTGTTGAGTGAATTTACAGTTTCTACCACGAAGCTCTTCAAAATGCTATCCCACCTTTTTAAATAAGTTTCTGGTTTTATATAACAATATAATTATTTTAATTTTAATATAATTCTAAATAAACGATATGCAAAAGACGTTTAAATTGTTTATTTTCTCTTTTTGTCTCTCAGTTAAATCTGTGCCTAAAAACCTCTAATTATTATTTATTTAATGCCGTATGTTGTAAAACTTAAATAGGTATTTAATTTTTACAGTTTTAAAATAAAAAGGATAAGCTAGATTAGAAGGTCTTTTAACTGATTAATATTTGGGGTCAATGCAAGTGTCAAATTAGTTGGGTCAGGGGTTAAATTAGAAACCCACCGCGGACACTCACTGATGATCTGGCCAGAGGACTATTCAGATATATTCCATTGCAACGAGCAGAATAAATTTTAAAAAATAAAGTGTCAAAATTTAAACTTTCAACGTATGAAAATAGAACGCAATCGAAGCGCGAGTAATTAAGATTTTATTGCTAAAAATCTTTATTAGTATTCGTGGGTGTTTAACTACAACTCCAAGGATATATTAATCGTGTACAATTGTTTAATTGGCAACATATTGTAATCCATTGAAACTGGAGTATCTGTATTCCGATATTTTAGTAACAATTTCGCCATTTTCGACGGATTTTTGGCGGGAGGACGCCTACGACGCCAAAATTGCTCCACTTACGGAAAACGTAAGTACACTCTTACATAACCTACTTTATTATTTAAGGGGGAAATTATTTCTAAGTATGTAACATTTTCATGTTACGAGCTTTAGCTTAGTAGGTATTGGGTAAAAACGTATTTGCAAGTCTACCTATTTTACATAAACTTACAATTAATAATGTCTAAAATCCATAATAGACTTACTACAATTTAACATTTCTATTGTTTAACGGTACTTTTTACAATTTAAATTTCTATTGTTTAAAGCAGCGGTCAGTGTTTTTAAAGTTGTAAACAGATCTTATAATAAGTAGCAAATATAATTATTATTATATAGCTAGGTGCTAGCTAGTTTTCCGGCTAACGGTACAAACGACGAACCAAATGGGCTGCGCACGCGCTGGGCTGACATGGGACCGATTTGCATAAAAAGTAGGTTCCTATGACATTCTATTGTTTATAATGACAGGCTTCTAATGGCGTTTTATGTTTGATGCTGAGTTGGTACCTACTAAATTGTGAAAGTAAGATTATCACGCATAAAAATACAAAGCGATATCTTTAAATAGAAAAGAGCTACAAGCATAAAGTCAGTTTTACTAACCGACTTCAAAAAAAGGACCTAGGTATGTTTGTATGTATGTCTACAGAGAAAATTGCTGATAATACATACATACATACACACGTATGTATGTATGTATATAGTATGATTATCAGCGATTTTCTCAAAAACTACTGATGCTATTTGAAAAGGGATTTTACTATTTAATATCAAGTTTATCAGGGAAGGTTATTGCCATACAGCGATTCAAGATCTGATGAATATCTTCGGAGATAAACCTGGAACTCTTCAACAAATAACACTAACTACTAGTGACGCCCGACTGCTGCTGATTTTGATAAATCTTTTTTTGTCAGAAAGTCGTATATTTTAAGTCTCATTTAATTAATACTCATTAAAAGTTATAATGCAAAGGGCTGAAACAAAATTAAAAATTTTAAGTATCCCCGAATTTACAAGCACTCAGCGAGCTGATGATGATGAATTATAGCTAAGAACACTTGATCATGTCAGCTTTCAAACAAAAAAGCTATCATTAAATCGTTAAAAGCTATCATTAAATCGCTACATCGGCTTGGGAGCTACGATGCCACGGATATACACACAGAAACTTATAACACCCGAGTTTCTGTGTGTCTATACGTGGCATTCTCCGTTTTCGTCGGAGGATAAATTGAAACAATTTTCCTTACTTTCTAAGTTGCTAGTAAGGAATAGATTACTAATAAGGTATAGATTAGTATAGTAAATATAGATTGTATTCACAAATTTTTCATATACCTACTTATAAGTATATGAAATAGAAAAATTATATTATAGTATACGAACACAGAACCTTCAATAAAAATTATCACCTATTGCAATACGCAATGTACGTACTAATAATAATAGCTCCCACACCGATTTCGGTGACGGTGGCCTGTTTCATTGAAACCAGGCCAGCTACGCAGGAGTTATGTTATAGTGCCCAAGTGTGTGCGCAGTACACAAGAGCACTCTCTCCTCCTTTTACTCTCGTAACCCAGTGGGACGGATAACCGACACGACTGGCGAGAGATTAGGCGCAGGTCCGACTTTTTACATGCCCATCCGACGCATGGATCATCTTTCTTGTCAGACAATCAGGTGATCAGCCTGAATTGTCCTAACCAAACTTGGAAACAACATTTTTTGTTCCAATGCGGGAATCGAACCCACGACTTCCGAGTCGAGAGCCAAGCTCTAACCACTAGACCACGGAGGCTGATGTACGTACTACAAACCATTCAATACGAAACTATGGTCTATTCGCGATAATAATGAAGTGAATCATGCGTACATATGTCAAAATGGCTTACTTTATTTGGTTATAAGTGAAAAAGGCTTATTCGTCATTGGTCAATTTCGACATATGTACTCATGATTCACTTCATACTTAACGTGAATAGACTATATTTTATCGTACCTGCATAAATACAAAGCACTCTTATAACCGACATGAAAATTTGTTTCAAATTATCACCAAAGTCGGCCAAAGGTTACAAAGGCGTCCGTGTACTTTCGCTATGGGGGGCAGTGTGTTACTTAAATAGGTCAAACCCTGACATCAAACCCCAGACAGAAGCCTGGCGCCACGGCGACAACACAACGGAGGGTTGAGGCGGGAAAACGAGGAAAGCTCATGAGGCTTTAGTAAGATCTCGAATTCTTTGGTTGAAGCCACTCCTTACTAATATTATAAATGTGAATGTGAATTTGTTTGTTTGGTTGTTACGCTTTCACGTAAAAACTACTTAACTAATGGAAAGCGATTAGTGCCTACCGCAATATGCAAGTAGGTAGGTTTATTAATTATACTCATTACTGAGATTGGTTTTCATTACAATTTCAATAAACAACTCCCCCATACCGATTTCGGTGACGGTGGCCGGTTTCATTGAACCCCAGGCCAGTTACGAAGGAGTCATTTTATAGTGCCCAATTGTGTGCGCAGTACACAGAGCACTCTCTATTCCTTTACTCTCGTAACACAGTGGGACGGATGACCGACACGACTGGCGAGAGAACTGGCGCAGGTTCGACTTTTTACATGCCCATCCGACGCATGCGCATCGGCCTGCATTGTCCTGACCAAACTTGGAAACAACATTTCCATTTTTTTGTTGTTCCAATGCGGGACTCGAACCCACGACCTCCGAGTCGAGAGCCAAGCTCTTACCACTAGAGCACGGAGGGTTCCATACCCGAGTCCCGAAGGGTAAAAACGGGACCCTATTACTAAGACTCCGCTGCTGCCGCTATCCGTCCGTCTGTCTGTCTGTCACCAGGATGTATCTCTTTAACCGTGATAGCTAGACAGTTAAAAATTTTTACAGAAGATATTGTATTTCTGTTGCCGCTATATTAAAACAACATATACTAAAAACAGACTAAAATAAATATTTCAGTTTATTTATTTATTTATTATCCAAGACAACAAAAAATCCTTTTTTGGTTTGTAGTCATCATCAGAAGCCCTACAGGGGCTTATAATATGTTGATGACTTAACAAAAATGTATGTGTTTGTGTGTGTAGCACCCTAGCCCTACGACCAATGTCTTGGGATCAGTATACAGTATACAGTGGGACGTGTTTTTTACTTTTTTATACTGAACCCGAAAGCGAATCCTACTCGCACTTTTTTTATTAGTTTTATTGGGCGTGCTTACTTCAGTGTCGAATATAAATGAATTCCTTCAGGTTCATTCTGTTTTTTTAAATTACAATAATTAACTAAACGCTGACGTCACAAAACAATCCGTCATAACTCATAGCTCTTAAATTCCTGTACAAAAAAAAACAAATAACTTGAAATTCCATAACACGCCTGTTATGGCAACAGGAGACGTCAACACGTGAAACAATAGGCTATTCCAGACCCACAGAATAATTAGAAACAGAAGGGAAGCTCCTGTATGTGTAGTGTGTACGTGTAGGTACTAGGTAGGTACCTCATTTTTTGTACGGCCGCCCACCGAAACCGGCTATATATATTTTGGACCATTGCCATAAAAGTAAGATCAAAATGTGGTTACACCATGTCCTTTAGCCAAGATTGCTAATTATGTATCGCGGGCTATGTCACGTAGCGAACTTTATGTCAATCTCAAATATTATCAATTTCGAATATCGTCTTTGTAATTAACGATGCCGTGTTGGCTAAGCCCTCAGGGTACCCTTCGCTCATCGATGGCGGCACATTTTGGCCCGCTACATTTTTTCACAGCGTTTGCGTTTTTCGAGAGCAGCATATTATAATATGACGCTTGTCTTCTGTATCATTTATTCTGTGTCAGTACCGACGTATTATTTTATTATTCGTGAGTTTATTACGTATTCACCCTCTATTCGTGACCCCGACTTACAATATATACAATATTGTGCCAGTATTGTTTATGTCTTTGTTCTGGTTCAGTCCGTAACACTTTTCCGGGGATAAAAGTAGCTCATAATGCTAAAATTTCGCTACATCTTGAGTAGGAACTATTAATATAAAAAACACTAGCTTTTACCCACGGCTCCTGTCGCGTAAACACAGTAACACTGTACTTTTTCAGGATAAAACGTTGACTATGTTTTATTCCAGAGCCTAAACTACTACTATACCAAATTTAATCGAAATCCGTTCAGTAGTTTTTGCGTGAAAGAGTAACAAACATCTATCCATACATCCATCACAAAGTTTCACATTTATAATATTAAGTAGGAATTATTTTAATACCTTTGCTTACATTGTTCTAATTTTGGAACTTTATCCTGAAGATGTTGGCTGATAAACTAGATTCGCCGATACTAGAACACATTATAATAGTTCTTGTTAGGTAAATATTATAAAGTAAATTAAATTGTATCTGTAACTTTAGCAATTTAAATATTCTATTAATATAACAGTCAAATGTAAACTAACCCTTGGGCCATAGTTGATCTCAACAATCTTATTCATTTATTTTCCTTTTTTCCCGATAAAATGTAGGGCTCCCGTGTGATATCTTTTGCGCAATAAATATTATATATATATTACGGATATTTCGGGCACATGATTTACTGCTTATGTGAAGACGTTCAGGCGGAAATAATTGTCCTACTCGAAAAAAATATAATTTCTTTATATAGGCGAGTTTGCGTTGAGCGGAGACTCAACCCATACATGGGTGATTTTTTAATTTGAGTATGACAAATATTTTTTTGCCTAAACGTCTTTAACACTATCCGTGATTGATTTTCGGAGACGTTATATACCTAGCTTGTTCAATGTCTTCATGACAAGGCTACCTCCTTGTCATGAAGACATTGAACAAGCTTCACGGCGAACGATCTTATGGCATACAAAAACATAATAGCACTATAAAATATGAAAACGTTATATTTATGACAATTTCAAGTAGGAAATCGGTGGCAATCGTGTTCAGATAGCCTTCGATATAACAGCCTTAAAATGACTGTGATATATAACTTTCAAAATATATTAAAAGCAATTTGACTGTACCTACTCTGTTCAGACAGCCTCCGTGATCTAGTGGTTAGAGCTTGGCTCTCGACTCGGAGGTCGTGGGTTCGATTCCCGCATTGGAACAACAAAAAAATGTTGTTTCCAAGTTTGGTTAGGACAATGCAGGCTGATCACCTGATTGTCTCACAAGAAAGATGATCCATGCGTCGGATGGGCATGTAAAAAGTCGGTCCAGCGCCTGATCTCTCGCCAGATGTGTCGGTTATCCGACCCACTGGGTAATGAGACTAAAGGAAGAGAGAGTGTTCTTGTGTACTGCGCGCATACTTGGGCACTATGAAAATTACTTCTGCGTAACTGGCCTGGTTTCAATGAAAACCGGCCACCGTCACCGAAATCGGTGTGGGGAGTTATATATAATATTCTTCGATATAACTGCCTTTAAATGACTGTGATTTGATATAACTTTTAAATATTAAAAGCGATTTGACAAATTAATCTGAACGTAAACAAAAATATTGTCATATGTGACAGTAGTCAGTATCTGGGTTACCGAGCTTTACTCGGAGTTCTAGTAGTAGGGTTGCCAGATTTTTTTTCAGCCTAAAAGGCCTTTTCATCCGATATTGGATGATTTACATAGTATTCTCCGAGCGAAGTAACCACTCTTGAAATACTGTTGTGCCTGGAACAGTTGGTATTTAAATGTCGTATGGTTGCTCAAACACATGCGGCATTCTTACAACATAGTCAGCCTAGTCCAGAGGAATGACTGGTCAATACGTCTGGGGCCAACCATGTGCTGGTTTCCTCACGATGTTTTCCTTCACCGTAAGAGCGTCCGTATAATGTACTTGAGATCTGAAAAAGTCTCATTGGTACACGCCACAACCTGTGAATCGAACCTGCACTCTCTCGAGTGCGAATCAAACGGTCTATCCACTAGACCACGGACCTCACGCCTAAAAGGGCAACTATTTATATACGCCAAAAACTACGGGATTTCAGTTAATTACCGGGGAGAAAAAAAAAACAAAATTAGTGACCAATTTTATTATTGGTGTTTTTGTGAGAGTCGAGGGAGTTTAAGCATAACATTTTGATTAGTTTTAGCGCGCCCGAAGCTCATATTATGTATGTGTAATGTGTATGGAGTCTATGGACTATAGGATACTAGCCGTTTCCCGCGGCTCCGCCCGCGTAAATACAGTATCCCTCGGGAACACTACTTTTTCGGGATAAAAAGTAGCCTATGTTTTAATCCAGAGTCTAAACTACTACCATACCGAATTTCATCGAAATCCGTTCAGTAGTTTTTGCGTGAAAGAGTAACAAACATCCACGCTTTCACATTTATAATATTAGTAAGGATTGCGAGAAAATTGCAGAAAGTACGAATTGAGTAGATTTTTGGTAACTGTATCTTACAAAACTGTAAATTTTCCTCATCATCCATGGACTTTACTAGGTATGTGCTGACTAAGTCTATGAGTCTATGACTAACTCTGAAGCTGTAACCGCAAACATTTCAGCTATTCATATCAATATGAGTAAGAGACAAAGGACTAAACGTCACTGAAAAGGGGACATTACTTCATCCCTGGGTTTCATCTGAAGAATATTATTCCTTGCATAAAATTTAAAGACTGCTAAGTTACAAGTAATGTTATATTTTCCTGGCAGATAGATGATGTTATAAGGATTAAGGAGTAACTTAGGCTACTTTTATCTTAGGGTTCCGTGTAATCATATTAAAAAAATATATGGAAACCGACTTCCAAAGTAAAAGCAATAACACCCAATACCAGACAATTTAAACGTGTGTTCTTTAAAATATAATTTGTATGTACTATGTATAAGGACGTAGTTTTGTTAAAATTAAGGATTTTTTATCACAGGATTTATACAATTGTTTAGGCTGGTACCGACTTCAAAAATAAAAAGATTGAGTAGAAAAATAGTAACATTTTGGTAGAATTTAAAAGGTAAACTATTTTGACAATAAGAATTATTTCATACTTTTATGTGATTTTAAGAATGTTATTGCTTTTACTTTGAAAGTCGGTTTCTATATTTTTTTTAATATTTTTTATTTTTATTTTTCAATAGTATTATAATGCTTTGTTCGTAGTTTTAGTAGGACTATAAAATATTTAAAAAACTTTTGAGAAAGGCAACAATTCTACCATCCAGCTGAAGCTACATTTTACCGCAGCGAAATGTACGGTTCCCGCTAGATTTCCTTTGAACGTACCTACGAAGTTGCGAGCAACGTCTACTACAGCATAATCATGTGTTTTCAATGTCGATTTTATGCACTTATGCACAAAACACCTCCATGAAGTTAGTTGGAGCAGGAGGTCCCACACTCACGATTTCTAAAATTAAATCTACTCAAAATGCCTAATGTTAAATCCGGCCGATTTAACATTAGGCAGTAGCAGGCATGCGCCGTGTCTCAGATTAGTTCATAGTAAGATGATCATCAATTGATCATCATTTTTTTTTAATTAATCCCCTTTTCTCTTGGTCATTTATTGCATGAACTGCTAGACCAATTTTCATAAATCTTCTTTGTGGTGTTTGTTGTGATGACAGAAAAAGTTGCGGGGAAATTAAAAATGTGTAAGAAAACTTAACGATCATGAACTTTTCTAATAAGAGGTTCCTCGATTCCTCATGGATCCCATGATCATCGTTGTTAGGGTTTACAGGCTTGGCACAACATTTCACTTTTTGATACCTGTGAATGTTCAAAGAAATCGATATCAGTGTAAAAGACTATGAGAAATACCTAGATATCAACATAATACCTACCATGGTGTAGGTCAACATACCTTGTGATGATAGGATGATGTTAGTGGTGATGATGATTATTTAATAGTGACTTTCGCTTGCAGTTTTATAAGCAATGCTGAAATTTCCAAACGTGTATCTCAAAAGACTGTGAAATGCCGTTCAGTGATTTTGGATCCAGGGTATCTATACCTTGGCACATTTCAATTTTTGGTAGCATATGCTCGAGTAACTCAAAAGTCAAAATCACTATCGGTGTCCCTATACATTTTAAGGACTTCTCTCGATTCGTCATGGATCCCATCACTAGGTCTAACATTTGGTGACAATGGGACCAATTCAGGAGTCAACTCTTTACAATAAAAAAAGAATTTTGAAAATCGGTCCACAAGCGCCGGAGTAATTACGTAACATACACACACAACAAAAAGAAACATACACACGAATTGATAACCTCCTCCAGTGTTTTGGAAGTCGGTTGAAAATAGGGTTTCGTTTCCATTATTAGTTAATTAATTACTAAAACGCAAAAGAAGTTGCGTGGACCAGCTGGTAATTTCATAAAATCTATTTTGTCATTTTAAATTCTGGTGCTCATATTTCGTCTGTGTTTTGTCTGACATTTCGAGTTTTTGGACATGATTTATGTCTACTAAAAATATGACTGCTCAACTTCATACACGCTTCACACAAAAATTAGTTTAAAACAATGGAATGTTTGATTTCAAAATCGGTTATTTTCTTTATTATTGAGAAAGAAACGTGACTACTTGAATACTAAAGACATGATCCATATATTATGTACTTTAACATCATGACTAAATTCACATTCACTAATGGGCCTGGATATTGGATGGAGGCCTGGAGTTGGATAGCTTATTCGGAAGTTTTGTCGCTGCTTACTTTATATCGAGCGACATAGACAAATACACATAGACATAGATAAACTGACACTTATCAGTTATTAGTAGATTGTGAAGCAGGCCCTTAGATATATACTGTTTGCTGCCCGCGACTTCGATTTACTTTGTTCACAGTCTGTTTTGTTTGTATAGAATCTATATTAGTTAGGTATCTAAGGGAACATACCCATACTACGTCATCTGTTTAGAGGGGGGGGGGGGTCTTCAAAGTACTACGCTTGGTCACCGAGTGGAGGAGGGGGAGGGGGATTAAGCTTTTGTCACGTAGTCAACATCTCTCAATAGTCAACAATCTCGCGCGACGGCCATAACTGGGGAACTAAGGAGGGGGGTCTCAGCATATACTACGGATGGTCACCAAGAGGGTATCCTTCGTAATCTTGAGACCCATATACAGCTACATTCCTTAACCTATGTTCTAGTCATTTTTATAAAAATTGTTTCTTAGTTCTTTTTTGAAGGAGTCGGCACTCGGCAACACATTATCAATTAGGTACTCTTTTGTCGTGTTCATGGGCGTCAGTAATCGCTCACCATCAGGCGATCCATCTTCTCGTTTTCCCCTCCACAATAAAAACTCTCGTATGTGTGCGCTGCGCGTGCGCGGCGTGCGTGCGCGTATATGCAGTTATGCGCTTGTAGACCGGAAAACGCTAGAAAGTGGCTTTTCAATTTGCGAATAGCTCCATAATAATCTCGATATACTTATTATCGGATATACTCAAAAGTACTTCTTGGTAGCCAGTTCCAAAACATAAGCAAATTTAAAAAACTTAAAAACTATTAGTGTGGAAAATGGAATTTATTAAAAGAGTTATGTCGTATAAAATTCTATGTACTATCGAACAAGATACCGCTCGATCAGACATAAGATGAAAATCTATTAACAGCGCCACAGATTAAAGAAAGAGGAACAGATAAGCAACTACATAGAGACTTTCGATTTGATTGCACTACTACAAGCATACGGTGTACGTCAACATTTTCAAATTTGGATTGGTTAGGATTTAGGAGGATCGTTCTATGAAAGCTGTTTCTCTGTACCTAAGTATATATTTTCTACTATGTGACAGCGCCATTAAATCGCCCACACGCACACATATTCACGTGTAAATACGTAGTTCAACCACGTCTGCAGTCGTTGCGGTCACATCCTTTATGTTAAAATATTTTGAGGCGTCCTAGTGCAAAGGAAAATGTTAAGAAACTGGTCAGCAGGAAGTAACCACGGGATTAGATTAACGTGATGACCATACAGCACCAGTAAATTATAATATTACGGGATCAACTTCAAAACCATAATTAATAGCCTACCTAAGAACCTAACGTATTCGACAGTAAAATATTCTATTTACTCTGTGGTAAAAGTAAAGACCGCAGATTTGTCAAAGTTTTGGTCAAATGCTATCTTTTCTTTGTCCGACATTTTGCGAACAGTTTGGCGACCTTAGCCTTGGTCAAAACAATGAAACGTTTAACCTTACAATATTATGTATTATATCACCTGTAAACATTATAAGTTATAACAATCAAAGCAATTTCTGCAATTTCAGCAATGCTGTACGATGCAGCCACATCCAGGAATGCTGAATATTTGAAATTTATGTAGAAGTCGTAAATTTTAGGGCGTGGGCTATCTTTTATGCATTTTTTAAATAGATCAGTTATCATTTGGTTAAATAGACGCATATATTATAGTATTTTTGGGGTTTTTTGGGACAGTCGAGGTTTGACATATTTTGCTTTCCGCAGTTAATCTATCGGCTGTCCGAATTTATTTGACAAAATCTTCTGAAATCAGGATGGCGCGGGCGTAACTTTTATTTGTAGGTATGAAAATTTTTACTGTCAAATGTAGTTTTGAAATCATTGTTTAGTTATGACATTAAACCAAGGAAGTGCATCAAAATTGGTCCAGCTGTGAATTGACATTCGTTACTTTTTTATAAACTATGGTCAATGGGCTAATGAGACCATAGATTACCTGTGCCCATTTTAATAAAATATATTATATATTCTAAATGTAATTTACTACGACTTCTGCCCAATATTATTTGAGCCCTCGTTTTCTCCACAATAATAAGGGCCACATGCTGCGCTGATATCACTAGTCACTACAGACCGTTTAGAGTTATTTTACCTCTGACAGGACCTTTATGCCGACGACATAGGGATCACTCTCATATAAACTCCGAGGTAAAACTCGGAACGGACTGTAAAGCTTTGTGCGTACTTAATGAAGTGTTAAGGTACATTGGTCATGTTGTGAGCATTAGTCGCTCCGCGGTCGACGTTAAGCACGGTCGCCTCCCTAGTGCAGCCATTGCGTTCCAAATTCAAAACAGTGTCTTTTTTTAAAAGCAATTGGGACAGTGATTTTGTGACATTCAGCCATCTCTTTGGCCAGTGGACGTCGTATACGAACTATTTGGTGAGTATTCCAATAATGGAGAGGATACATGGAATAATTATTGTGTACATGTAAAGTGCATTGTTATGGTAATTTAATGTGTAATAAATAAAATTACTACATGCTATATTTATAACAATTTTACATGGAAATGGCGTTCTAGTTTACAAGATTTTTAACGTGAAGAAAAATCTGTGGTTATTATTTTATTAGACTTTTTTAAAGAAATAGAATAGTATGAAATTGTTTTATAGCCATCATATGTATTAGTAGCATATTTTTTCTTCAATGTATAATAATAATATAATCCTCTTAATAGAATCTATCCATAAAGAAGGCCCTAATGCACCTCGTCTGATGTGCTTTTAGAACTTTTACAAATTATTTTGGAAAATTATATAGTTACAATACAAACTTAAATTTATTTTAATATTTACATAAGAAAGTAATTAGTGTTTTAGTAGAACGATAATATTTATTTTTAATAAAAAATAAATAAAAATATATATAAAATAAAAAGAAATAATAATAATCACAAAAATATTTATTTTACCGGGATTCGAACCCACCATATTCCAAATTTCCAAACAATGCAAAAATTAAACGTAGGTACGCATACCAAGCTATCAAGTCCAAGTCAATGTATTGTTGCACGACGAAATAAAAATACATAATATATTGCTTAAAAATGCGCAGTTTCAGTTTTTCTCCCCCAAAACTCCCTGCATAGGTACCTACTATATTTCATGGTAATAGTCGTAGCCGTTGTCGAGATACCGATTATATACATGCAAGATCGTCTCGTTTAAAGTATAAGATTGTTTCACGATGAAAACTCACATAACTTAAAAATGCGCGGTTTCTGGGGATGAGACTAGCTAGATAGATTTTTCTCCCTAAAATCCCTACATACGAAATTTCATGGGTATACTTGCGGCCGCTTCCAAGATTCTGATGAAATGTATAAACAAGCGTTGCTCGTTTATTGTTTATGAGACAATTTATTTGACACTTAATATACTATCACGCAAGTTACTACTTACTACGCTACGATGACTTTGCCGCATAGAGTTAACAATGTAGAGAAAGATATCTACTATATATTTTCTTCGCGTATTTTTTCCATCGTATAAGTTGTTATTAAGCTTTTAATATGTCAATATTTATATTGTGTTCATAAAAATTCGGGATTTATGTACAGTATTGTGGAGAACCAGTAGGCTAGTAGGTTACGGTTAAATCATAGGCTTAAGTTGTGGTTAAAAAAAGCCCAAAAATAGCTATTGTCTGGATCTTTTTCTTTGTTTATAAAATTCTCCGTTTACTTTGGCAAATTATAGAATTCCCGTGTATTTGATACACAGTAAAACATATACGTCCAGCCGCGCATACATAACCGCAACTCTATTGAATGACGATTGACGATTCATTACGTTAGTAGTATATGTATTCTTTGCCAATGGTCCTAGGGTAAAATTGGGGTACCTAATATCTATCGACTTTCGACCGAGACAGCTATACTTTGAATAATAATTCAACATTATCGGGGAAGATTAGACGATAATAATATAATATAATAATAATATAATAATATAATAATAATAATACGTCGGGAAGACATGTAAGAGGTCAGCTCTCCCTAGAGAATGTAATATGCCCCAATTAGTTAAGTATTAGGTACAAAAACCAACTTTACAGTGTGCTTAAAGCTATAATGATAAAATGCCGTACAACAACTTTCGTATTCAAAAATGTTATATTCGTCTTTTAGTTATGACAGCCATACACCATACTGTCTACCGTCCAATCGACTTGATCAGTTCGATTGGATCAGATTGACATAAACAGTACACTGTATAGAGTACATACCGTCGGAAATACGGAAATCTACGGCCTTAGGCTGGGACTATACGATCCGGAATCCGGCGCGCCCAAGAAAATTCAGAGCACTTTTAATAGAACTGAAAATCGAACACATGAGTGTAGAGTTGTCAGTTTTGACATTTGTCTTCACACTCGTACGTTCGATGTTCAGCTTTATTGTATAAGTGCAAAGTTCTATTTTCAGTGCTCTGAATTATCCCCGGCTTTACTATTATATTATTTACTATACTTTTAATCCGATTTTTTCCCTATAACGCTCTATGCATAATATAAATAAGAGCGTTACAAATAGAAAATCGGATGCCGGACGGTAAAATTTAGTTTAGTGCACAAACATACACGGTCAGTTCTACTTAACCAATCGAACTGACCAAGCCGACAAGGACGATAAATTGGACGATAGATTGGCCTGTAGGCCAGTGTATTAACTTTGTCCATCCCACCAGACTATAAGGGAGAGTACATACCCCCTTGTGTATTGCACTATTATTGTATACGTGCGGGATTGGAAAGTCTAGCGTGCGTCTCGGTCCAGCAGTTGGCATTCGTTATACCGTATATGAGCACATTCTGTATGACAATAACCAATTTACGTGACATTAAAATGTATGAATTCCTTCGTTCATTATCGCGTTTGAAAGATGAAAGTTTATTGGCGTTTGCTTCCTTCAACCCTAATGAAGAACTAGCCACTTGGGTATCACAATAGCTTAATTGAATTGAAATAAAAAAAAACTCTCT
Source organism: Phengaris arion (assembly GCA_963565745.1). NCBI lineage: Eukaryota > Metazoa > Arthropoda > Insecta > Lepidoptera > Lycaenidae > Phengaris > Phengaris arion. The sequence goes on from OY751443.1 coordinate 4,815,004, forward strand.
CAGATGAGAGATGTGTGTTTCCCGAGATAAGTGGTGCCAAAATCTTTAGAAGCATGCTTATCTCAAATGATATTTTTGTTCTCACAAATCCCGAATGACAGTTTTGTCTTAATAGTTTTTGTTCAGTAGTTCATGAAATGTGGGAAAAGGAGTATGTGAAAAGAATCCACAAAAAATCCTGGTTTCCCGTAAGGGTAGGTAGATAGTAGAGACTACAGACCACGTCAGACACCTTCAATACTATCCTCAAAAATGGGTAAACGGCCAAAAGTTTACTGATAATAAAACAAGAATCTGGCGTAAACCCACAAAATTTTCATAACTTAATTTATTATTTTTCTTAATTTATTAACTTATTAAATTAACTTTTCTTAATTTATTATTTTCCGGAACAATCCCGATGATTTATTTAAATTTTGTTACTGACAGGTGGTTAAAGTCTTGGAACATTCCAGGTATCTGAGTACGGCGGCGGCGCCAGGGTAGTGTGGGCGATGTCGGCGGACAGAGAAGAGGCGGCGACGAAGAAGGGAGACGATGGGTCCAGCAGCGGAGACAGCAGGGCAGCCGCCGCGTTGAAGCGGAACTGGTGTGTGGGGCTGAGGATCGTGGAGCTGGTGAGTGGTTCTGGAATACTCTAGTGTTCTGCAGAGAAAGGTGTTAATGGGTCCAGCAGCGACGACAGCAGATATTTCAAATATAAAAACAATTATTTTTTTAATCAGAACCCTGAATTCTCGTATTTAAAGTAGACTTTCATTTTACTTTGATTGTATTACAAGTGAAGCGACTTGTTATCGTAAACTGATTTTGTGACGTTTGGACCAATCAGGAGGCGTTATACGCTGCTTTAACGTTTACGAGAATACCGGTTTAACAGTTTTAGCGTGTCGGGACTTGATTGTAATTGTACTAATGCAGGTTTTATTTAGCAGAATTGGCCCTCAGATATTTTGTATCGTAATTTAATAATACTCTAGTGTAAACAGTCTAGGTTTTGTGGGTACTAGATATTCGTAATTTGCAGAAGCAACACTTAGCTGAGCTAGTTTCAACTAGGTTGTAACTTGTAATACAATACTCTACTAGTCAATAATACTAGAGCAGTCGTGCGTAACGGCAAGGTGCATATTAGGGCGTAGTTCACCTGTGTAATGCGTTACGATGTTGTAGTGTTATTACCACCGTGTGTGGGTGAGCCATACCGCATACGGCACGAACGAGCCTGTAGGACTGCGGTGATATTACCTACCATCTCACAAAAAACGGCGTGATATAACGCTGGCGTTGTGTTTCGCCGAGTCAGGGTACCGACTACCGAGTGTCCAAGAGTAAGTAATAAAGATCGGCAGCGCACGTCTTGTGCGGATGACCTTACGGCTGGGACTATATGATCCGGAATCCGGCGGGCCCGGGAAAATTAAGAGATTGATATTGACTCGACATTTGTATTTGCGCAGAGTTCTATTTTCAGTGCTCTTAATTTTCCCGGGCCCGCCGGATTCCGGATAATATAGTCCTGACTCCCGGTCTTCTTCTGTAAAAAAATCGCCAAAACAGATACATGTAATACCGAAAGTCACGTAGGTGCTAGGGAGGCTCGCAACTTGAACTCCCCACTTTTCATTTTCCAATGCCAATTACACGTTTTCACTTATACTAAAATAGGTATGCAATAATATTTAATTATCCAACAAATCATGTTCATTGAGCAAAATAATTAATTAGTAGAGAGGATGTGTAGACCTAATTAGAACGAATTATTTAATTGTGTTTCGGAAGCTATAAATATTTAGATATTTTATATAAAATTAATTATGTATGTAGTTTTTCTTATTTTATGACTTAATTGTTTTATTGCATAATATTGAGATTAATGTACATAATATCTCAATACGAAACGTCATTTTTACCCGACTACGGCGATGCCGAAAGGAATGGTAATGGTTTTGGTCATGTTCTGTATTCTGATTAATTTCCTCGATGCAATCTGCGAATAAATTAATCTAATGACAGTCCAGCTGAGTTTTCCCATAGCTATTAGCTTTAAGGTCTAGTGCATGTAAATTTTCTCACAAACACCATGCCATGTGGGGATCGATTGTTATATCGATCAATGGCGTCTTGTGGTTTTATGAGTCATAATCATAGACGTATATATTATAGACGAGGCATGTTGAGTCAAAAAGTGTCGACATTTAAATGGCCCCACTTTTGAAATTTTGGGGCCATTTTGACATTTGAAGTATGGTGAAAACAAGATGGCTGACATTTGAGGTATGGTAAAAACCAAGATGACATAACTTTTTAATGTATGAAGATTTGTTCTGTCAAATGTACGTCACAGCATATCTTGAGTTTTGAAATCTTTGGTCATAATAGTTTTCCGGTATGTCTCATGTCAAGTGATTATAGTAGAGATCATAGATAATAAATATCATGTAACTAGAGCAGGGTTTCCCAACCTTTTATTCACCCCTTGGACTATAAATAAGACATGTGACATTTTAATTTAAAAATAAACAGTTTTATGGATATTTAAATATCTCTACAATTCCAAGTTCTGTTTTTGATATAATTAATAGGTAGGTACAAGCTATAACAATATTTTTTTTAAATATGGGCAGACGGATCACCTGACGGAAAGCGATTACCGTCGCCCATGGACACCCGTAACACCAGAGTAGTCGCAAGTGCATTGCCGCCTTTTTTCCCTGACTCCGGCGAAGCCAAAAGAAACGAAAACGATTTTGGCAGTCTATGTATGTATATTTGTTCCCTCGTAGCGTCTAAACTACAGTCTTACTACTACGTCCCAATTTAATAAATGAGGTTTCAATAGATTCGTAATGATGCCGCGCGGATAACATTGGCTATATAATTTTTTGCAAAATTTTGTATTTCGAAAATTCAACCTCAGATTCTAACATCTAAAAAAAATTTACCGAGATAATCATCACGTGTTTGGTATCAAAAGAAAGGCCTTGGTAAGCGCACCACACATATGTATATATATTATACCTACATACGTTTAAAATACGGTCTGTCGGCTCGTTCCGCGCTCGTGAAGAAGATATCTTTAATTTCAAGTGTTTTGATTAGGTACTTATTAATATTTATCCAAAAAATATGTTCGATTGGGAACGGATAAATACGAAGTTAAAATAATAAGTTATCAAAACTATAACCGGACTACGTAAAAAAGGGGTCTAAAAAGGCCAAAACAAGAAAATAATTCAGATAGAAATCCCGAAATGCATAAGTACAAAAATGGTCAAGCTAGAGGCGTGGTCGCACCTACTTTCTATGGTTCGGAACATTCGATGTCAAGTCGTAGCCATATCAATCTTCGTAACTCTAATAACTTCTCTAGGCCTTTGGGTCAGCTCATACCTAGACGCGACGCGGTGTGTACTGAACTACTGACGCTTAGATGCCATCAGTGGTTGCGACCACGGCTCTAGCTTGACCATTTTTGTACCTATGCATTTCGGGATTTCTATCTGAATTATTTTCTTGTTTCAGCCTTTTCAGACCCCTTTTTTACGTAATCGGGTTGAACTAATTAAAAAAGAGTACGCAGTTATGCACTACGCTCTTTGCTTGAAGGTTTGAAGAGGTCGTAGTGTTCCGAAAATACCTTCCTTCGTTCATCCCAGAGTTTTTCGCACAAGCGCGGCAGAATTTATAAAGTTCAGAATGTATGTGTATGTTCAGAATTGTTCAAAGGTATAATAATATTTTGTGCCTAAGTATTAAAAATTCCATCACGAAATGAAACCACGCTTATGAAAGTAAAAGTGAAAATCATAAAAGAATCCGCTGACTTTATTATTTGCGGTTAGAAAAAGGAAAATGACAAACGCTTTCACTAATAGTTGCAATAAGTACACGGTAACTATACAGTCAATTGTTTGAAACGTTTTATCGGCTAATAGGTAAAAAATTATTCAAAAAAATAACGCAATATACAAAATTTGAATTAAAAACTTTCTTCGTAGTGTTGCCAGTTACAAAACCTTATCTACCCCATCAAAAGTTAAAAACGATTACCCGACTACGCAAATTAAGTATATAGCCTATGTTACTCTAGGCCATTATTAGGAATCTATTGACACGTCATTCGATAAAATCAGATCAGTAGTTTGGGCGCTACGAAAGAACGTACATACATACATACATGAACTGCCAAAATCATTACCCTTCCTTTTGGCTTCGCCGTAGTCGGGGTAAAAATAGGGTAGGTACCTAATCATTTTCACTTAGGGCAAGCGATAAGTGCTAGTTACCATTTGTAAAATGATACCATGGTAATGGTATTACCCTACATTAGACCTGCATACGTAAATCTAATTTGTATAAAGAATTTAGCTGCAACGGTCAGTGGCACGACAGACCTACGTTTGTGGGTCAGAGCACCTTTCATATTACACCTGTACTAATGAGAATATCATACAGCATTACGAATTATCAATACTAGTTTTCTGCTTGGTTAGTTATAATCTATTCAACATTATCAGAGGTTTATTAATACCACATTTTAGATTTGGGATTCTTGGATAAGGGTCTTTAAAAGTTAAGTGGTACGTGAAGCGGATAGGAATGAAGTTATAGGAACCCCACGACACTGCAGATGAGTAAATAATTAGCATTGCTTATCAACTTAGAAAGTTACAAGTTTCTATCTCTTATAGTGTAGAAATAACCAGCAGGCTCCAAACACCGAGAATCGACAAAATGACGTTTTTGAATGATTCAAGAAAGTTAGAAGTTAGAAGGGCGGATAAGTAGACAGACTGACAAACGGAGAGACAGAGCGAAACATTAAGGGTTCCTTGGAGTACTGCGGAACCCTAAAAAATTATTCAACGTCACTAATTAATGGCATTCGGCGACAATCGAAGGAAGTATAACTCGAGCGTAATGTCAACCGTTATGCGCACTTTGATTTGTGTAAACGAAATAATGTTTAGAATACTTACACACAAAATTTACGTAAGTAGCATTAATTTTCGGTCGATAACGGTCCAAATTAATTTCTCTTCTCTACTTCAAAAAGATCCTTAATTAGTTGTTTTCATAAAATATTTTCTTTGGTGTTGGGTTATTCACATTTCACATTTATTTTAAAATAATTAGAGACTAAAATTCTTAAATGTAGAATTTAAATTTATAATTGCGGTTTTGGTCACGAATCAAGATTTATGGCATCGGCTTATAACCATTTGCCAGTGTCAAGTTATCTAGGCGGGTAATAGAACTTTCGTTTCAATTTTCAACACCGTATTCCTAAATCGTATTCCTAATTAAGTCTAAAGTTTAGTCAAAGTCCAAAGTCAGTGCAGTCCAGTCAGAGTCATGTCAGTCGATTCAGTAAAGTGGTAGAAGCTTTAATGAAAGTTCCTAGGGAGTTTTGGCCGGAAACTCAAAATAGCACGCTTTTAGAAGTTGTACCACTTGCCCACACTTGTACACGTTAACGAATATTTAATGGTTAATATTCTACCAATATTACACATTAAGAACCGAAATAACACAAATTTATGAAAGAAATGCAAAATCCAAACGTCACCCATTGAATTCCCCGACAAAACTCCTCACAGATTTATTGTTTAATTTTCAATTTTTTTTTTTTGTTTAAAGCAGTGTGTAAGTCTTTGGACGGCTAGGTGTGAGGTGTGCCAGCAATGCCGAGCTTGATCCAATTTGCAACTACCTACGCTGTTTTAGTTTTAGACGTTTTTCATTTATGTATTTTTCTTATTATATTTAAATATAAGCTTAATTATTATTTATAGTTTTTAGTAGAGCTGCAAATAAATGTTTCTTATTCTTATTCTGTTATTATTCAAATCGATCCTTTGAAAATTTGTACGTCGCCTTCAACGGCCCACAATTTTTCCACACAATCGTGAACACAGCGTATGCTTGTAGTAGTGGAATCAAGTCGAAAGCTTTGTAGTAAAACTTTGTAGTATATAGCAGTTTATCTGTTCGTCTTTCTTTAATCTATGCTATTGTTTCAGGTGTTCTCCGTGATCGCTATCGGGCTGGTGGTGGGCGCGCTGTACTCGCCGCAGGTGGTGCAGTCTGATCACCGCCACATCGCACTTATCTTCTCGGCGTACTCCAGTGAGTATCAAGTACCCTGCTCATTACTATACAATTACATTCCTAATGTCCCTCGCCTATCGTGGTATTTCTATGACAGTGACGGAAGATGTATTTGTCTGAAAGACATTAGGAACTCAAAAAACGCAGCAGCTTGCAATTCGAATTTTAAAAATCCCAGTTGGAAATTCAAACGATTTTCCAGCGGTTGTTTGAAATTCGAACACGTTTTTACTTTCACGTAGTTTTTTTTGTAAAACTACATAGATACGCGTCTTTTACTAAACTGATGTTTGACTTAAGAAAAAATATGAAAGGATGCCAATAAAACTATACATAAATGACGAACATAAAAGAGGCTCTACCGGCTTCAAGTTGAAACTATATAAATTACAAATGTCAAAGTAAAAAACAATGATATCTAGCTAGGTTTTGTGAAAATCCTGTAAAGCAATATCCCACCACAAAACAAACAAAATTTTTGCACAACTACAGAACCGTGACACCGTTGTTTTCAATCTTTCAAGTTATTCATTGTTCACAAACTGTCAGCAGTTTCACGGCTGATTGCCGGCAACCCTGAGGAAAATAGTAGACAAATCTTATTGTGATGTTATAAGCTTCCTACTACTATCATAAAACGGAACATTGGTGAGGATGGATAGATGCTTGTGACTTTTTCACGCAAAAACCACTTAACGGAACTTTTGTTGAATTTGGTATGGTATATACTTAGTATAGGTTCTGGATTAACACATAGACTACTTTTTATCCCGAAAAATACAGTGTTTCCGTGGGATACTGTATTTACGCGGGCGGAGACGCGGGCAAATGCTAGTCGATCATAGATTCTACGGTAAATAAATGAGTAATCGGAACGTCATAAAATGGCCATGTTTCTGAGATCTTACTTTATTAGCCTAAACCGAAATTAACTATTTTTTTCAGTATCATTTAAAGTTTAAACGTTTAATGAAATGAATCGACTATTCAGGAACTAAACTAATTGAGAAAATTGGCCTTTTTTCTTATTTCTTGTAAATGTGGTTAGTAGCGTGTAATTGTTTACTATGAATGACGCAATTATCTTAATTATTTAAAACATTTCAAAAACGCAGATAACTAATCTAAATGTGTTGCTATCGCAAAAATTTCAAATTACCTACGTACAATTTTGTTTAAATAATTCTAGTATGTATTTCAATTAAGCTACTTTGGGAAGAGCAGTAGACTTAGTATCCAGCTCGTAAGATTATTTTGTTTATCCCATTTGAATTTCGATCGCTGGCGACCATCATTAAGGTACGCTATACTCTACACTGAAATTCATCAAGAGTCATACACACAACCGGCCGTCGCGGATAGTTTTCACTTCGCTGGAAAATCTGATTCAATGAACCTGTCGTGAAAGTTGTTGAACGGTCAGTTAGTGATTTATTGTTTTTGTAAAGTTTTACTTATTTCAAATTCTAACTTTTTACGTTACATACGTTTTCTGTTATTAAATTGAAACGGAAGGATTATTAGTATTAATAAAAGAAAACTGAGGAAACGTTAACTGTTCAACAAAATAGGAATATTCACAAATATTATTGGCGCATTATATGACGAATGACGATACAATATTACACTACTAGGTAGGTACTAGATGGTATTACTTATGTGTGCAATATAATGTGGGCATTGGGGCGTATAAATAAGGGTATTCAAAATCAATTAGGGATAGCTTGGGCATAATATGCTTATGTAAAGACGTTTATGCTGAAAAATTATTTAAAAAAATCGGAAAAAAAATAACAAAATTACAGTACGCTTGTTAAGGTTATTGTCCTAACACATATTCTGATTGTATTGAAGTTATTTAGCCAAAGTCTTTGCTTCCCCTTTAAATCAGCTGTTTCTGTGAGGTAATTGATATCAACGCCGGAGAGAGAGCTCAAAGCAATTTTATTCAGTACTAGCTGTTGACCGCGGCTCCACCCGCGTAAATACAGTATCCCACGGGAACACTTGTACTTTTTCGGGATATAAAGTATCCTATGTTTTAATCCAGAGCTTAAACTATTACCATATCAAATTTCATTGAAATCCGTTCGGTAGTTTTTGCGTGAAAGAGTAACAAACATCCATCCGTTCATCCATCCATCCATCTATCCTCACAAACTTTCACATTTATAATAGTAGTAGGATAATTAATATTTTTTTTAATTTTTAATTATTTTTCTGCCTAAACGTTTTTACTTAAGCAGTAGATTATATGCCCAAAATATTCGTCATTAATTTTAAACAACCTTATATTACAAAATGCTTGAGATTGTACGTTAAAATTACTTTATCGTCACCATTTCCACAATATCACTTATAGACGATATCCCACAGGCTTCATCATCATCACCGGCGTGCTGATCATCGCGCGGCTGCTGGGCGAGGCGGCGGGCTGGCGGACGTCACTCGGCTTCTCCGCGATTGGAGTTATCATGTTTACAGCCGCCGCCGCTGTTATATTCTATGGTTTGTTTTTTTTATGCCATTAGCACAGAATCAAAGAACAAAAAGACACATATAAGTTGGCGACAGCACCACGGTTTAGATCGCGATAGATGAAGATAAGCGATAATACCACTGCCAAATGACATCCTCATCGCCAAAGAAGTTACAAGTGCTTGACCGAATAAAGGGGGGCTGGTTTTAAATTCAAGGCCAAGCCCAACCCCCTTGACTTTATTATAAAGATCTCCCGAAAATGTTGCAAAATAATTAATGCTGACAACTTTTAAAAACGAAACTCAAAAGTACAGTCAGTAAAAAAACTCCTTTTTATATTCAAAAAATTTTTTTTACAGATTGGCACAGATCGTATTATGCCAACATTCGTCCTAACAAGGAGGCCTACGATCTTCTGATTTCATCCGGAGTGTTCGCTGTTATTAACGCCGCCGTTTTCCTCGTTCACGCTTTCTTAACTTTCAGAAAGGAAGCTGAATACTAACATTTTTATACCTAAGAAAATTTAATGTTCTAATTATTACGTAATATTTATAAATAATGATAAAATTATATTTTAGGATAAGTATGTAACTTAAAAAATGCTAGTTTTAATTTAAAGTAAGATTTATCATTTTTATTTACTCCCAAAGTATTAGTTGTAATTTAGATTAAGATAAGTAAATTATTTGCTTGTTTATATTATTGTACCATGTATTGTCATATATCGTAAAATATTATAATATTATGTAAATAAAAAAATATGTTGTCCTACGGAGTAGCTTAATTTTTTTGTTTAGTGCAGATTCTAAATTTAAGAAATTGTATATTTTGAACAATGCCTACTTAATATAAACAAAAGTGTTATTAACTTATCATTGCATTTTTCGTCAATGTAAAAATGTTGCCCTGTTGTGTAGCTCAAAATTTTTATCCGGCGCAGCTAAAAGTATATTCTCAAAATGTTTTTTTAGTTATTTCAGAATACCAGAAGGCAAAAGGCGAGTGTATAATAAAATTATCATAAATAATAATTATTATTCAACTAACAGTGCACGAAACATTATTATTTATTATATTAATTGTAATTATTTTAAAACTAATTAGTAAATAAGGCTAACACAAAAATATATTTTACGATGTTTATTTTGCCTTATTACTAATAAGGCACGTACTACATATTTAACGAAGTATTAATCTATCGTAATCATTCCTTTTTGTTAAAATTAAGATATTTTGTAACGCTAAAAATTTTAGTTTCTTATACGAAATAAACCACCGCCAATATTTTAAGTTATATTTTTCACTGACGTTTGAAAATGTAACACTTAAATAAAAGATTTTTAACCGAAGAATTTTAACCGATCGCGTAAGTAACGATAGAATATCGTTACTTACGCGATCGGTTAAAATTTTGATAAAGAAAGAAGTAAGTACCTAATAAGTCCTGGTAAAATTTGTTCATATTTTTACAAACAATTTGAAAATTAATTACAAAAGACATGCATTGCAAGTTAAATAAAAGCTTGTAGAAATCGAACATTTGTTAAGTATACTTTTTCTGAATTTTATTTTTTATTAATATTAACTGATATAATTTTTTGTAACATCAATTATATAATTGCATGACTATATTTTATTCAATATGTTTATATTGTTTAAGAGAAGCAGTAATCAGTATCCGTCCAGTGCTAGTTAAGTTTTTATTTGATATCTTTTTATTTAAACATGTAAAATAGAACCTAACATTAATATTATAAGCATAATTAAATAAAACTATATTAAGTACTCGGTTAAATAAAAATACGTTTTCAGGCCTTTTTGCAATTTGGTTCATGTCATGTGTAAAATTGGAATTGATAAAAACTTACATATATGGCAAATAATTAATTTTTGTTAATTTAATCTCGACCTCATCATGTTGATTGCAGGAATGTATCCACTCACCCAAATATTAAGTGCATGATAAAATATTATTACAAAAGTCAGTATATTTTATAAAGAAATAATAAAATATGTTCACAATATTTTTACTCTGCTTATTCTTCTGGCCGTACATGAACATTCCCATTTACAAGCTTTTTTGCTTTAGTAGTTTTTTGTTTTTAACCTGCCAGTTTCATTCTCTCTTAATGTGGTATTTTTAGTAGGTATACGACTATTCAACACATTAATGTAATTTGGCGCTAATGTTACCTTAATATGGTATTGGTAATGGGAGGTACTCAAGAAAAGTACCAGTAAATAGATTACGTTTAATAATATAAATTTATGAAAATAGTGTTATCCAAATTATCAGCTTATTGTATATAAAATTAAATAGACATAACTGAAAATTAATCATGTATGCTTTTTTTTAATAAACTATATTATTATAAAATTAAATTGTTTTTTTAGCATCTAACAATGAGCATTTGCCATTTAGAAAAAAAAGTCGAGACAGAAATGTGTTGCACTACGAAAAAAGATTTACATGTTAAATTGTACACAGAGAGGATTTTCTTTAAATGGAAAACACTGAGTGTTTTCACTGACACCATTAACACAGTGACTGTGTTGCACTGTAAAAAAATGTCTGCGTACAATTTAACACATAAAACTTTTTTTCATAGTGCAACACAGCTTACACTGTGTCGATTTAATTTTCTAAATGGAAAACGCTAATTTCAGTCACTAATTTCATTCTTCAAATCGTGAATAGAATTTTTCTAGACCATATAAAAAGTAATAAAAAAAAAAGTCATGGTCAAATGTCATTAAATATTGACATAAATTTAACCTCAAACTTTCAAAGATTTTCTTGGAATTTATTTACTGGAGAAATGCCCAGTTTATCTTGAAAAGTAAATAGAAATATTAATAATAAATTAGAGTTAATCCTTACCTTTTCAGCTTTAGCTAAGTACACCCACAGTTTTCGCCAGGTTGAGAATTTCTTTTGATCACTGAAATTATATTGCATTTCTTTCGATGCATATCGCGTGCTCAATGGTGACCGGTAGTTGCAAAATTCAGAATTTTGAATTTCTGCAGGTGCATCGATTGAGAACATTTTAGGTGAAAAAAATAACTATTTCGACTCAGTAATGAAACTGTTGACGCTCGGCGCTCAACTAATCAAAGTCGGGCAGAAAGTAAACAATTTACAAGGTTATGTCAATGGTACTTCGCGGGAGAATTTAATTCCGATAATGGGGTTATGGGCTATCGTATTTGAAACTGATGTAAGTTGTAACTAAAAATTGAATAACTTGTTTGATTATGTTATATTAAATTATGACGTGTGTGCTAAGATTATCAACAATAGATGTAAATATTACGTTATTACAATTTAGATAACTAGGAGACCAAAATTAAAGGGAGTAATTTAATTTTTCTCAATTCTGTATTATTTATGGATAAATTAGTTAAATCAATGAACTATCAGTTTGAGGAGGCCTAGCCAAAATTATCAGTACCAGGCATGTTCCAGGAGAACATAAACTTATAGGACTAATGTTAAATGTTTAAAGTATATAAATAATATATTTTTTATTTATTTATATATATTTTATTGAACTACATACATGTAGAACCATACCACAGTAACATTACAAACTACCAGGAGAACATAAAGTGATATGAGTAACTGTAATTTTTGTTTACTTCATGCATTAAACTACCCACATTTGTAGAGGCATACCGTACCTATCTACTTGGCAAAATACTAAAAACAAAAAGTACCTGATCTTATAACTTAGGAGTTTTGTAACTTTTGCTCACTTCTTGGTATATTTTTTAAGGAAGTATATAAGAAGAAAATTTGAAGAAGCATGAACAATAACACTATCATGTACCAGGAGAACATAAAGTGATAGAAGTTATAGTTTAATTATAATTTATAATTTTTAGTTGTTTTATAAATTTATAAATTTTTAGTTATTTTTTTGTCTTACTTGTATTTATTTGTTTGTAGATGGCTAACACTACTTACCATGTACCAGGAGAGCAGAAAGTTATAGTAGTTTGGTTTGTTCTAAGAGGAAAGTTTGTGTGATTTTGTTAAAGTAAGGCAATGATTCGTCAGATTCTAATATCGATAATTTGATATCTTAAGGCCTCCACAGACGAGAGGCCGGTCGTTTCAGTTATAACTGACGTCAGTTTGGCCTGAACGGATTCGAGCACATACACGTTGTTACAACTATTAGTCAGCCATCAAAATTTTGAAATAAATTTATTTTTACTAGTAACACTTTTACAATTCACGATAGTGCAGCAAGATGGCGACCTAATATGATATTGATTTCTTAGGTTTACGCGAATATTGTTCATTGTTTTAAACACTTACGGATTGTGTCGCGGTGCACTTTTCTTTTTCCGACGTTTCGGCTACTTTCCAGCAGCCGTGGTCACGGGAGGACTGAGGTGTCAATTGTCCTATTTGTTGAAGTTATTCAAACTACCCGAAGATTCTTCAATTATTATTTGTGTTCCGATCCACGCAAAACATACTAACAGTATCTTGAAGCCGCGGTGATTTTAAATTACATTTTATTTTGTTAATTATTGGATCCCAACTAGATGGCAGTACCCAGCCATCTTCTCGGTTAAAATTAGGGTACTTTTTAATTTCTATAGCCTCGCGTATCATTCTTGGGCGATAACGGTGTTCCTTTGCCAGTACTTGTGGCTTATCAAATCTTATGTAATGGCGAGGTTGATCCAGTGTGTGTTCGCAAATTGCAGATTTATTGTTGCGACGGTGTTTAACATCTGCGATGTGTTTAATGTGCGATGTGTTGTGAAAGACCCATCAACACCCGCGTAAAGGAACACATCGCAGATGTTAAACACCGTCGCAACAATAAATCTGCAATTTGCGAACACACACTGGATCAACCTCGCCATTACATAAGATTTGATAAGCCACAAGTACTGGCAAAGGAACACCGTTATCGCCCAAGAATGATACGCGAGGCTATAGAAATTAAAAAGTACCCTAATTTTAACCGAGAAGATGGCTGGGTACTGCCATCTAGTTGGGATCCAATAATTAACAAAATAAAATGTAATTTAAAATCACCGCGGCTTCAAGATACTGTTAGTATGTTTTGCGTGGATCGGAACACAAATAATAATTGAAGAATCTTCGGGTAGTTTGAATAACTTCAACAAATAGGACAATTGACACCTCAGTCCTCCCGTGACCACGGCTGCTGGAAAGTAGCCGAAACGTCGGAAAAAGAAAAGTGCACCGCGACACAATCCGTAAGTGTTTAAAACAATGACCTAATATGATTTTATTTTAAAATGTTTTAAATATTTGACTTAATACAAGTTAAATTGTTCCGACATAATATTTCATACTTACTTAAGAAATGTTATGTCTGAAGCTTTTTTAATTCTTTTCCAATGCATTGTGACACCCAATAGTCGTCGGAGTCGGAGATGTATGCACTAGCGTTTGACATTGACAACTGTCGGGTCGTTCGAACAAACTGAGCCGATATGGCTCAGTATGATTTACTTCACTTTTCATGCGCGTACCCGGTTTCTAGGCGTTTTAATCTAAGGTTCGGCCTGAATGGATTCGAGCACATACACGGAAAATTGCCGCGAGCTTCGGTCGTGTTTTTATGGTTCCGTAACACTTAAGGAATCCTTATAATTTCACTCTGCCCGTCCGTCTGCCTGTCTGTCCGCCGCTCTCCTAGCTCCTGTAATAACTTTATGACAATAACTTTTGTAGTAATTCAAAGAAAACCTATTGCGCGTTGATAGTTACGGAACCCTCATTAGACATGTCGTGACATGCTCTTGATCAGTTTAGGCTATTATTTTATTTATTAATTGTATTTTGCTGCAATTGTAATCACGCTATCGACGAAACCGAATTATTGTGTCATACATTTTTCCAGTAATATGTTATAGAAATAATTTGTTTTATAGTAGTTAAGTCTTTAGATTTTATCAACTATAGTGGCTCTAAAGTTTTAAATACTTCAATGAACTTTAATCAATTTCTTTAGACATCGTGCCATTTTTAGGGTTCCGTACCCAAAGGGTAAAAACGGGACCCTATTACTGAGACTTTGCTGTTCGTCCGTCCGTCTTAACCTTCTTATACCGTGATAGGTCGACAGTTAAAATTTTCACACATGTATGGTGTAGGTATTTATATTGCCGTTATAACAACAAATACTAAAAACAGAATAAAATAAAAATTTGAGGCTCACATACAATAAACGTGATTTAATTTCTATATACGTACATATTATTTCCTACTATATTTTTTTAATTTAACGGTTAAATATTAAAACTGAAAATGTATGTATGTTTGTAAACACAAAATCCCTAAAAAAACTTTTAGGGATTCCTAAGTTTAGTAGCTATTTTTTATAGTTATCGGTACTCTTTTAGTAGAAAACGACGCGAGTTTAGTAGTTTCGAAAAAACAGTCGCCAAGACTGGAACGAATCGCTTCAGTCCATCCGGCCGACTGATGCGATCTCGAAATTGCACACAGACGATACGATTTTGCATCCGTTCAGGCCGAACTGTAGGAAAACCGGACGTGTATGGGACCCCTTAAGGATAATAATTTATATTAAAATTAAAACACTGTTGTTTATATACATTTCTTTATTTTTATAAAATATACATTTTTTATAAATCTGTGCTTCATA
This sequence comes from Phengaris arion, assembly GCA_963565745.1. Lineage (NCBI taxonomy): Eukaryota > Metazoa > Arthropoda > Insecta > Lepidoptera > Lycaenidae > Phengaris > Phengaris arion. The sequence continues at coordinate 4,830,267 of OY751443.1, forward strand.
TCATATATTTTATAAATACTGTTTATTTTAAAATAATTACACCATATTTACTAATTTTGTATAAAAATACAATTTTTGCACCTTACAAGACAGTCTTTCAAGGAACCTACACGGTGCTACATATATTTTTGCATTACTATTTAGGATAATAAACAATAGGCTACTTCGACTCATATTTAATTTCATACATTGAAGGACCATTTCCTTTAGTACTTGGCTTAGGGAAACGTATTCTAGCGATATCATAAATTAAAAACTTGAAGCCTCGTCCAGACTACTCGCTCCGTCACTTCGCCGAGTTACTCGCCAGTTTAGTTAGGTTACCCGAAGTTCGAAGTGCGTGCCCACACACTCGGACAACCTCGCGAAGAACCAGTCGCTCGGAGTCCGCCGTCACAGCAAGATGGATGTTTTATTTTATCTTAGTTTTTTTATTCATTTAGGTTACAAACAGTCATTAACTAAAAATATTAAACGTTATCTAATTATGGCTAGATTTATAACACATAATTTACATTATTTACAAATCAACATTCAGTTAAAAATTATAAATAAAATTATTTTTTTCTTTTATAAGTAATACAAAATCATCGGGGCATAATGCATCGACAAACCCGGTGTACAACTATTGGACCTTATTTCCATAGTAATAAGATCGAAAAGTGGTGCTCCGGATCTATCGGCAACCGTACGTGCGACTGAAGTAGGCCGAGCAGTGTAGCCACATACTTAATAATAATAAATAAAATAAATAATAAATAAATATTTATTTGTCACAATGAGACATTACACCAAATAAAACAACGACTTACATACTTCGTGTTCAAATTCGCCTTACTTCGAGCCCTTTGACTCGGGCACATTTACCGTAAGTTGGACGAGGCGAGGTTGCCCGAGGCGAAGTGAAGTGCGCCCACACTGTCTTATTCGGCCAACCGCGGCCTACTTCGCGAGCAGTCTGGACGGGGCATAAGATTGATAAATAAAGTTGATTTAAAAATATGTATTTTTGGTTTTTAATTTCTACTGATGAAAACACCTCGAAGTAAATTCCGGAAATGATGTGACAACACAAATACACTAAACGTACTTACACACTAAACATTTAGTAGTGAAACGGAACGTGTGTCTGTAAATTAATAGTTCATGTCATAATATAAAGTCGTTATTTATGTATTTTGTTTACTCTAATTCCATGCTATATTGAATTAGCTCAAAATGGTTTATCCTGTATTCTTTTCCATGTTTGTACTAAAATTTTATATTTACATAATTACATAAAATAACTTTATATTTACATAATTTACATTTATGTCAAAATGTCAAACGGAACGTCACACCGACATTTTACTACTACGGACTATAGCATCGATTACAAATAGTACTAGTACATACACAGCACACATAATCTATCAACCAACATGGCGAATAGTGTTTTCGGCGGTTTTTAAAAAGTGTATTTTAAAAATATTTTTTGTAGGTTTTTAGGTTTCAAAATAATGTAATTTTTTTTTGTGTAATGAAACAATTATGAAGCGTTTAGGTCATAAATAAAAACATGGTCAAGTAGCCTATTGACAGTAATTAATATTTGATGTTAAGCACATTTTTGCGATACACACATTGTTATCATTTGCGATAAGATGTACATAATAGGATCATAATATTGTAAAAATAACAAAATAAGCTCATAGTTTACTGGTTTCAATAAACTATTTTAGTATTGTATCTGGTAAATGGTATTATTATAAAAAATTGATGTACACATTAGGAGCTTATGAATGCGCATTAGCGTTTGTAAGCGCACAATGAGGGTGTTTGATACTTTTTCTGCCGCTAAGGGGGCGGACCCAACGCACACAAAACGTCATCAGGTAAGTAAGTGGTATCAAAAACGGTCAATAAGAATTTTCGATTCCTTTTCTGTCACCAGGCGGCGCTTTGTAGCCCGACGGTCCTTGCCGTGTCAAAACGCTGTCAGATGTCACGAATTTAAAAACTTATTATTATGACATAAGCTGTCACAAATTCTATAAACAAGAAAATGTTACAAATTCTACTAATATTATAAATGTGAAAGTAAGCACGCAAAAACTACTGAACAGATTTTGATGAAATTTGGTATGGTAGTAATTTGAGGTCTGGATTAACACATAGGCTACTTTTTATCCCGAAAAAGTAGTGTTCCCGTGGGATACTGTATTTACGTGGGCGAAGCCGCGGGCACAAGCTAGTGTAGAATAAAGCAATGTAAGTTTCAACAATTTTACTACTAATAATTTGATAATAATATAAAACAATGTCACAACTCTAGTTTACAACTTACAATTTGTAAATAAAATCTAGTGAAGTATGCTCCATGGTAAGTTCAGTCGAAGTTCTAAATTTCTGTTACAGTCATGTTTTGTGGTTTATACAATGTGATTGTCACTTATTAGCTAACAAATATAATATTTAGGCTTTTTTCTTTAGAGACGCCATCATCTTTTCCAATTTCATAGCTTTTTGCAAGTCTCCCTTGATCTTGAGTTTGCCCATCATAAATGCGGTGGCTGGTTTCAACTTACCTATACAAAACAAATTAACATAAATGTAACTCAAACAGTATTATTAATAAAAAAGCTCCGTAGCCTCACCAGGCTACGGAGCTCTTTTTTACTCAAACTTTTTAATCAAACGGTCTACCCACCGGTAGACCGTTTGATTAAAAAGTTTGCATTCGCACTCGAGAGTGGAGATTCGATTCTCAGGTTGTGGCGTGTACTAATGAGACATTTTCAGATCTCAAGTACATTATATGCACGATCTAGCGGTGAAGGAAAACATTGTGGGAAAACCCGCATATAGTTGGCCCCAGACGTATTGACCAGTCATTCCTCTGGAGCGTGGACTACGCTAACTGTGCAACAACACAGCCATACAACATTAAAAACCGACTGTCGCAGGCACTACAGTATTTCAAGAGTGGTTACTTCGCACGGAGAATACTGTATAAATCATCCGATAACAGATGAATAGACTTAAGTATTAGTGATAATTTATTAGTATATTCTTTCCCTTGACATTTCAATGAGAAAAAATTACCCGCAAACATATCAGCAAAGTTGTTGCTGTCCATGGTGAGAGTAGCGTCTGGTGAGTTCTTGGGCTCGCCCTGTCCACAGGTACCGTCGCCGTTCTTGAGGTCCAAATGCCATACTCCTTCCTCTTTGCCTGAAAAAATTAATAATCGCTTTAGTTTTAAAATTATTATTGATTTCCCAGTTCCAGCAATAAAAAAGAGGAAGTGTTTTGTTTCTTTTATACTTGATTACACCTTAAATGTTAAGAATAGTTTTTTTATGGCATAAAAGGCTAAAGAAGTAGACCGATCACCTTGTAGAATTTTCATGGTAAGATAATTTCCACAGTAGATACCTACCATAAGAATTACAAATGCCTTGGTGACCTTAAAAAGAAAGGAGAGACACTCACTCTATTTTCATTCTAGTTTAACTTATTCAATATCGTATTCACCTTTAACATTAAACTGGTAGATGGCCTGTGTTTTCTTGACTAGTTCCGGTGTGATAGTTTTGCCGATCAGCTGGAACAGTGTGGGGATCTGTCCAGCTGATTCACCCTGTAATTAAATAATAGAATATTATTATTTGCTTTTTCCGAAATTTTTTATACTAAATCTTTTTTAAATAAAAAAAACCTTTGGATATTTAGTAGCACAGCAAGAGATTAAACAAAAATAAGAGTTTGTATGTGTAAGAAGGATTTGTCGTACAAAGTACGAACGTCATTGCTTTACATCAGCCAAGTCTCCCGCAGTGGCTTATCAGTTTATTTTTTGTTAAAATAAAGCTAGTTTAACCTGCGGCTTCGCCCGCGGTGGATTAGGTTTTACAATTTATAGCCTATGACACTCACAAATAAAGTGGCATTCTATTGGTAAAATAAATTTTAAAATCGGTTCAGTTCATCCAGTAATTACCTCCGACTACTTCACAAACTCACAAACTGAACCTGAATATATATATAAATTTGATTATTGATGATAATAAAATTTTAATTCATTATTTACTAACCAAGACAATTTACTAACCAAAAAAACAAGATTTCTATGTTACCGATTCAAAATTAATTATAGCTCTGATAACTATACTACACTTTGTAGATTTCACATTCAGCCCTTAGCTAACCGTCGACGTATCGCTGATTGCACATATATCCTACAAATCATAAATAACGAAATTGACTGTCCTAATCTACTCTATAAGTTAAATTTTAATATTCCTTCCAGATCCCGTAGATATAACCCTCCACTGTTAGTCCCAGTTAACAACACTAACTATAGAAGAAATTCCTTTTTGGTGCGAGCAAGTATTACCTTTAATGCACTATCTAAAGAACTAGACTTCCCTTTTGATCCCTTTGTTACTAAAGTTGCTAAAGCAAGATAACGGAATTTAATAATAAATTTTTTATTTTTGATATTGATGCATAATGTGAGTATGGTACTTGTATTATTTTTAAGTATATTGTCTTAAATTTCTAAGCTCAAATTTCCATGTACTTAGATCTAGGTTCATATCTTATTGTTATTGGTGGCTTGTGATTGCTGTTAAGTTTGTTTAATTTTATATTTTATAGCTATTAGTGGAAACCTATTATTGGATTAACTCTCAACTGTCTGCTTTCTACTTTTTATTATAAGCTGTTGGTTCCCCGAATAAATAAATAAATAAATAAATAAATAAATAAATAAATAAATAAATAAATAAATAAAATAAATATCACCACCAATCACCCCTGTAGTGCATCTGATGGTATCAAATACCATCAGATACCCTACAGGGGCTAACTAAAACATTATTTTGTTGGATTATAGTCGCCATCAGATGCCCTACGGGGGCTAACTTAAATATATTTTGTTGGATTACAGTCGCCATCAGATGCCCTACAGGGGCTAACTAAAACAATATTTTAAATACTAATAAAAATAAGTGGCTGCAACGTCGAACCTTAACTTCAGGTTTTTTAGTTTCACCGGGGACTTCCAAAAAGAAATCTGGTAAAAGATTTTGTATATTACCTGTAACAAAACAAAGATTTCATTAATTTATGATACCATACACCATTATATTTAAAAAATAAAAAATCATATTTGACAATAGTTTGTTAACTAAGGGCCTGTTTCATAAACTACAAATAAGTGACAGATAGTTTATTTGCATGTTTTGTCTCTGTCGCTCGATATAAAGTAAGCAGCGACGAAACTTCCGATTAAGCTTCACTTACTAAAATATTGTGAATCAAGCCTAATAAAATCTAATAAAATAATTTATTTTAAAAAATAGAATAGAAAAGTAGATTATTTTGTAGTCCGTCTAAAATTACATGCTCATAATCATTTTAAGTTGCAGTAAAATATAACCAATTATTTATATACCTACATTAGTTATATTATACAAAATGAATTTTATATATACGCAACATAAATTACATGTTACAATATATGTAATCTCCATTTTTAATGTAAAAGTTTTGTTTGTTTAAAAGTAATGAACGTTTAGACTACGCAAAATTAAATATTATGTTGCTAAAAATGCCACAAAAGCTACTCTGGTACTAAAGAGACTACAAATAATAATTATTGATAATAGGAGTATTTCTGGCGATAGGAAAATTGATGACAGCAAAAAAACCGACCAAGTGCGAGTCACACTTGCGCACGAAGGGTTCCGTATCATTATAAACCCTAAAAAGTGCAGAGCATTGATACATAATTGGGTAGAATTATATTAAACAAGCTCTGTTCAAACGCCATTAATTTAACAGATACCTACATATACGATACGATAGACCTACAGTCTCTAAAGTATTTAAATTCAAGCAACAATACTCAAATTAGCTCTACCTCGTTACCCGAAGATTTTTTTAGGGTTCCGTAGTTTACGTCTCGCTACTTTTATGGTTTCGTCATGTCCGTCCATCCGTCTTCGGCTTACCGTCCAAACGGTTAGTGCTAGGAAGATGAGACTGGAGGTACGAGAGGTGAGGAGAAGAGGAGAGGTGGAGGACTGAGGTATTCAACTTGAAAGCGCATTTTTTGTTAAAATAAATCTCAAAAAATTGACGATGGTAGTTATGTATATAACTTTGTTAGTTTAGGAGCTATTGAGACTTAACTTGTAAAATTTATATTTTATAAAAATATTTTGACATGTTTCTATTTAAGAGCCCTATTACAAATCTGCACTCTGGGAGATTAGGTATTTGAAGCGTTCCCGACATTTCGCATTTTGTAGTAATTTTGCAGTTGTATTTATTGTTTTTATTGAAATAGGTAAATAAATTCATGCTTTAAAATTATTAAATTTTTATTCCTCGTGAAGTAACAATTGCTTTGGTATAGATTTTGCTTAATAATACTATCGTAGATAGGAGTATTTCACAGTTAACTTAAAGCTATTTTCGAAGTTTTTTTGGCTTAGAATAAGATTTTTTTCTATATTAAATCAAAGATATTTCAAAATTCTAAGGACGCTACGAGCTATACGATTATATAGGAGATAACATTCTCATTTTATTATTTCATTTGCTTAGAACAGTAGTTCAATCCAGGAGCTCAAATAAGTGCCTTCGCGTATTTTATGAAAATCTTTCTCTGCAATTTTGGGTTTCATTAAAAAGTTAAGCAAAATTTACATAAAGCGAGGCCGCTACGAACTAGGCCAATAGTTATTCTGCACTATTCAATATGTCAAAATTGTTAATGTATCTTTGTTTCTGAGATCAAGGACGCCATAATTGGCCATTTTACGCAAAACCAGTCGAGATGTAATATGTCTCTTAACAATTTAATCTTATGGACTTCTAATGAATTAATGCATAATGTACCTCATAGTTAATTTATTTGTAATTAAACGTAACCAGTGATGGTTGCATAGCCTAACTTTGATATTATAAAATTGTATTTAAATAATAAATAAATAAACTGCAAAAATTTGCATGCCTTAAGCAAAATATGTTTTAAAAATGTACTAAATTAAGCCGAGACCAATTTTGTTACCATATTCTAGCAAATAAAGATTATGATTAATGCGCTTATTTGGAAAACTTCGTACAAAAATAACGAAATAATATATAATCATGTAAAATATTGGTATAATGGTACGGAACCCTACATGCGCGAGTCCGACTCGCACTTGGCCGGTTTTTACGCCTATTCAAGCAATGATCCATTCTGCAACGACGCAAATTTAATGCGTAAGGCTGGTACTATATGGTCCGGAATCCGGAAGGCCAGGGAAAATTCAGAGGAGTAAAATTAGAACTCTGTGATAATACAATAGAGAAAATCGAACACTGGAGTGCCGAGTTGTCAAAATTGACATTGACATTTGACTCGACGCTCGTGTGTTCGATTTTGAACTCTAGACTAACACAGTCCAAAGTTCTATTTTCAATGCTCTGAATTTTCTCCGGCCTTTCCGGATTATATAATTCCAGCTTAATACTCTACTTGTTTTTCGAAGCCCTCTTTCCATTCAAGCAATAATTCCCTTAAGAAGGAACAGCGTAAACTTTGTACATATAGGCCACGGAAACTGTACCTTTTGCTCCACCGTGCGCACGGCCGATGTGTGGTAGCTGCGCGTGTGCTTTGTGAACACATGTTTGACGCCGACTTGGTTCGCGTCGTCCAAGAAACCGTCCAGGAGGAGCTTGTCCGCTTTCTCTGTGACAATAGTCGTGTTATTGCCACGGGTACGTAGCTAGTAGCTAGGGATATAATAGACGGAGCCATGCTTTCATACTAAACACTATGCCGCCATATAAATTTAATAATTTTTTTTTACCCCCGATGCAAAAAGAGGGGTGTTAAAAGTTTGACGTGTCTGTCTGTCTGTGTGTATGTCCGTGGCACAGTGGCATGAACCGATTTTGATCTAGTTTTTTTTGTTTGAAAGCTGACATGATCGAGAGTGTTCTTAGCTATGATTCATCATCATCAGCTCGCTTCCTGCTTGACATTTCGGGGGTTACTTAAAGTTTTTAATATATTTTGAGCAATTTACATTAAAAAAAATACGTGTGGCACTCGGGAACTGCCGCGGTAAAGCTATTGCATAGTAAGTCTACACGCATACGTCTAGTCGCACGCACACAAACATCGTGCCGAAGTCTGCCGAACTGAAACGACGTTAGACGATGCACGGCTTTCAACGCTGCACCGCTGTGCCGGTCGGAGTGGGGGGTGTTAGGTTTATTTTCGTTACGGAATTTCTTGATTCGGTCGCCGCGCTCAAAGGCCGCGACTAAAGCTATGCAATAGCTTAATATGAAAAATATTATGAAGACAAAAATTAGATATTTAACCTTTTCTTACGCTTTTCAATAATTTTGGATGTTTATTAACATTATGAGCATGCCATTTGCGTCTAACAAAATAATTATACTATTTAAGGAAGGAAGAAAAAAATACCCTGGCAGAGATATAACCGAATTTGAGAATCCAGAAAATAACTTGTCACGATTGACGCGAGAGTCGAAAAGTTTGGCAATGTGTGCAACAGATTGCGGGCGCGGTTGCACTTTCGAGATGTGTGCACATGTGTGATTATCATTAAGAAATTTAAAAATTCCTGACGAAAAGCCGGACATTTTACTGCACAATTTTTAAATGCAAACATTTTTTGCGATTGCAATAGAACATTTGTTTCGCCTCTTTGAGTTGATCAATATTAAAGAAAAATTATATTTTGTTTTAGTGGGGAGTTAATATAGATTAAAGACTGATTTGATATTACTATTGTCAGTTTTGAGCCAAAGAAAAAAAAATCAGGACTAAGACCGGACTAAAGTCTATTAGTTCGGACGGATGGTAACCCTAGTTGTGTTACGATTTTTGACACCTTCTCGAGTTTTTCGCTTTGATCGCGTCGAGGTCAAATCGTACAACTTGGGGCTAAAGATAGAAAGTATACGAACTGGGGTCGCAGGCGTACGGCGTGAGGTCTTTGACACCGGCCGCCGTGACCACGTCGTCGTCAATCGCGAAGTGGCCGGTGTAGCTCCTGGGGTCCCTGGAATTTGGAAAATAATATTTGTCTAATAGAGAATATTCACTAATTATTATGAATATAAGCTTACTGTATTAGCTGTGGAAAATAGGTAAACGTTTTCACACCACGTCAATCTGACCCCGTGCTTAAGTATCTGAAAGACTTGTGTTACGGCCTTTATATACTGTACATTTATTTAATACACACCCATGACCCAGGAACAATGAAAACTTATTGTTCTATAGGCGTGATTCGAACCCGCGACCTCAAGCTCCGGTTCGAGCGCCGTCACGAATACCACTAAGCCACAGAGGCTTACTTCTGGAGACTATTGTTACAGGCTACTATTACTGCTGAGGCAAACATTGTCCTTTTCTTTTAACGCTTCTTCGCCGGCTCTGGCGGGTAAGGGTTGATCCGGTGATAGCTTTTTCTAATGAGATTCATTTAGAAAAAAAAAAAATCATTTCATTTGTCAATATTTTGTTAGATCGAAGGCAGGTCATAATCGAGCCCTGACGTCACTGCGACCCAAGTGGATCTATTGTGACTCCTCGGCGTTATAGTACCGGCCCCAGCATATGCTGCTCATAAACTGAACGATGTGGCTGGGGTTAGGGCTGCGATTTTCCTCTGTGGTAGAGTATTCGTGCTGCCCAATGTATCAGTTTCTGTTCTGTTGAAGTGCTGGACAGTCAAGGAGAAGGTGGACCCCTCCACGGCCTCGTCCTTTTTCTCGCAGAATCTGCAAGTCGATAAATCACCAATCAAGATAACATTTCGCTTACTGGCACAGCATTACGTAGGCGGCATCGGACACGATGTCGGGCTTGCGGCTGGTCGAGGTGTCGCCCGCCAACATTTCTATGGCGGCCGTCGCGATCGCTGTTAAAATGAACAAGACTTTGAAAAATCAACGAGCCACCGCAAGTTCCCTGGCAAATAGGGAACATTGAAACCATCGTGTATCAGTTTGAAATTTTTGCTACTTTATGAAATTGTATTTTGTTGTAAAGTTATCGTCATTACTCGATTACGGCGCAGCCAAATGGATTCTGGCTGTCTATGTATGTATGTATGTCTGTTCCACCGTAGCGCCTAAGCTACTGATCCGATTTTAATGAATGAGGTGTCAACAGATTCCTAATAATGGCCCGGGTAACATTGGCTGTATAATTTACGTACTCGGGTTATAGTTTATAACTTTTGATTATTTTATTATTTTTTTATTTATTTAATAATATTATATTATATTATATATATTATTAATATTATAAAAAAATAAAAAAATAATAAAAATTCTATAAAATATATTCCATGTAAATATTCAACAGAGATATTTATTGAAGGTCAAAGCTAAAATCCCTGCTACTTAATAATAAAAAGTAGTAAGCATAAAAACCGTTTGCATAATAAATTACTCTCATCTACCTACCTACATACATTTACTTTATAATAAATGATATGTAATTAATTTGCATTATTTTGATATGATTTTTTTTAATAGGTATAATAAGTACATTTAAAAATATGAATTCATTATTTGGGGAATAATATAAGTTTTGTCATGTAATATTTAAGTAGTAATACATTAGTAGCGAGACGTGTATATAACAGACAACTCGACTTGTCTCTGACTGGGGGGATCTGGAAGCCTTCCCACACCTCTACATTCTTCCGACTAATTTCGTTGCCCCAAGACAGATTTAGCATGTCCCTCGGGCACTCCTGACCTCATTTCGAAGGATTTTGTGGTTGGTTACCCTGTAGATCCTGGCTACACAGGAGTTGCAGTGGTAGGTATGTGTGGTGGGCCAATTTACCATTTAAAAAAACACCATATTTTAGCATATGAAGTAAATTATCTAATTTATCCGAGCCTAATTGAATGATAAAATGTTTACACGCAATTTCACAACCGAAACTTTATCAGTTTATCTAATCAGTAACATGGACATTAACAATGTCCCTTATAAACTTTTCCACACAAGCAGATAGCTCACCTGATGATGAGCGATTAAGTAAGAGAGCGGGAGAAAAATATTGACAACGACAGCAAATGAAAATAAATAAAAAAACTTTTAACATTACGCCACCGATTTCTATGACGGTGGCCGGTTTTATTGAAACCAGGCCAACTACGCAGGAGTTATTTTTTATAGTGCCCAAGTGTGTGCGCAGTACACAAGAGCACTCTCTCTTCCTTTACTCTCGAAATCCAGTGGGACGGATGACCGACACGACTGGCGAGAGATCAGGCGCAACACCAACTTTTTACACGCCCATCGGACACATGGATCATCTTTCTTGTCAGACTATCAGGTGATCAGCCTGCAGTCCTAACCAGATAATACGTGAAAAAGCTCCTGGTTGTTGTAACGTCTCCGTCACGTAGTTAACTAGTGTGGCGACGCGTCACGCCGCAATACATACCGGTCCTGGGCCACAGCGCATTGACGCCGATGTCGAACGGCTTGAACTCCTCGCTCATGCCGAGCACGCACATCGACATGCCGTACTTGGCCATGGTGTACGCCACGTGCACAGAGAACCTGGGTTAGAGTAATACAAACAAATATTTGAAACTGGGCGTAAGAATATTACAAATAAAAAATTAAAACTTAGGTAGTAATATAATAAAAAATTGAAACCTGGGTAAGAGTAACATAAATAAATAATTGAAACCTGGTTATGTATGAACAATCATTACGTGGAGCAAAAATTCCAAGTACGGTTTTACGAGAACTGTGCATACGGATCAGTGTGAAATTTAAAGTTTAAATGGAGGATTTAAGAGGAGGACCTGGGTTCGAGTAGGTAATGTTGAAACAAAATTTTGAACCTGGACTCTTTAGAACACATAGGAAGAGAATGGTTTGTATCCTCTGACCCAGTGTGTAGGCAAAATATCTTGAGCATTAGCCTTTTTATTAAATAGCAAAACGCCTTTTATGGCTTTTATTATTTATTATGGCTTTTAGTCTAATGTGGATTCATGCCCCAGTAGACATTTGATGCTGATATCAGGAAAATATAGTTCAGATAAAAATGGTACTTAAAATAATTATGAATTTTCAACCGAATTCCAAAAAAAGGAGGCGGTGATGCATTCGGCTGTATATACTACTATATATATATATATATATATATATATATATATATATATATATATATATATATATATATATAACATATGTCTTCGCTTACTTTTATGTTGGCAATTATATCAAACTCTATAACTTTTCCTTGGAAATCAATCATATATATTATATCTCTCGCTATCGTTAAGACAGCGTTCGTAAGAAACGTTTTCGTTCGACCGTTTTTTTCATTTTTCGGATTAATACATAGACTATGACACTCACAAAATTAAATAATTTGGCTTTTTTTAGGTAAAAAAAAATTATTCAGTAGATCCAGAAATTACCCCCGACGTCCTCACAAACTTCACCTCTTCATAAGATTAGTATATATTTGAGTATAGATGAAAAAATATTAATTGCGCTAGCCTGAGATTATAATATAAAACCTTAATAGGGTGCTAGTAATAACTGAGGGTCAGTTCACACCGCAACGATACCCGCGGCGCTGCATATTTAAGATAGCTATTAAAAATTTACCTTTATTCATAACACTTTTAAAAATATACATGTTTAAAAGACATCAGTCATACACTGCACATGCGCTATGCAGCGATTTACATTCGAATTCTTACAATGAAACATGTAACTTCTTTTGTAATTAATAAAGTTCAGTTTTGACTACCTATCTTAAAAATTCAGTGCCGTGTCACGTCTCGTTTCGTTTCGGTGTTTATTTACCCTAAACGTCTAATTTTAGATTCCTACTTACGCAAAAAATATTATATCATTTAAAATGCTAATCAGATTCATAATTAGTTTTCATTATTATATTCAACCATTTAAATGAAAAACAAATTTAAAAATTAATTTAATTGGAGAGAACATTCTTACCTATTAAAAATTATGATCATTTTATTTATTAGTATGACTTTATATATATAAATATTACACGACTAATATTCCTATTCCTATAATTAATCTTTAGTTGCGTTGTTAAAATATTTTTTCTGTAAAATTTACGAAATTTGATAGATTACAGGCATGATATTTATTTAGGAATCATACTCAGTACAACATGCTGATATAAATATTTCCCGAATTATATAGTAACTAAATGTTGCCTGCCACTTTGTTCGCATCTGGTTATTCCTTGGTAACCGTACATTATAACGGGATGAAAATTAAAAAGTAGCAAATGTGTTTATCCAGGCTACAAACTATTTTTGTGTCAAATTTCATTCAAATCCGTTCATCAGTTTTTGTTGAACAGTGAATAGTGATATTTTTTACTATAATAAATTATCTAATAAATAATGTTAATAAAAAATCGTAAATACATGTGTAATGAACAAAATATATTTAGCAAAACATACCAATACGGGTTCATATTGAGTGGCGGCGACAGGTTGAGTATGTGCGCATGGTCACTGTTCTTCAGGTGTGGTAAACACAGCTTAGATCTGAAATAAGTTCAAATTACTCGTAATTGAGAGTTTTATTGTATCTAGACAACATATTTAACACGTTCATTTGCATTTCGCATCTATAAATTATTTTTTTTATCAATAGGACAACAATAATGCTGATGATCCGATACACATTGTCTTAACTATATGAACTGGAATAAATTAATAACTACACCTATACATACAACTTACAACCAACATACCAACACCTACACCTGCCTACCCACTTACCGACTATCTACCTAGTACCTACCTACACCAACACACCAACAACTTCAATCAACCTTAAATAGTTGACAGTCAAGTGACATTGCGAGACCCGAATTTACGCTACCGACGCGGAATGAACCTCAAAATATGTTTGACACGTAGTTTAGGAACAGTTAGTAAGAGAAAATTTCAGTGTCATTTTTATTAGTATTTTTATTCCTATTAATATAAGTCTGATTTTGGATGTAATTCGTATTTTATTTAAATTTATTGATGTGGGGTGCTAAACACCCCGCACAACCTCTAATGCAACTATTTAAACACGCATAAGTAAGGGTTAAGGGAAGATGATAAGTAGCATATTACTATATTTCAAACAAATATAACAATTATATTTATTCATTATGGGATAGTAATGAATATAATATTATACTGATAGTAAGTTTCTATGTCATTACACTAGGCAGAAACATAAAAAAATATTATTTAAGTATTAACAATTAATTTATATTACAGTAAAACATAGGGAGATTTTGGGAAACTTATTTTTATACATGTTAGGCCGCCAAATAAAAATATTATTGTCCAAAATGCTGTTTTTTTTCCTTATTTGCCCGCCCGGCATAAACACTTTTCCCATCTCTATTCATAGAAATTCGATAGTACCAATCACAAACACTTACGCTAAGAAAGTTCCTCTTGTGTTGATATTATGCATGAGATCATATCTCTTCATATCCGTCTGGGCAGTGCCAGTCAGTGAGATCGCCGACGCATTGTTTACGAGAATGTCAATCCCGTTAAACTAAAACATTCAATCTACAATACATACATAACATCAGCGATATGATGAAAGTGATTTAGAATAATACTGTTACAAATAAAACAACCATAAAATTAAGGATTTCAGAGACACTTGCACTAGCAAATACTATGCACTTTTTCAAAGAAATATGACTGCAAGCTTAATACATAAATTGGCAACAAAACCTTTGTAAAAATGTACACATATACATTAGTGGTGTATTGTGTGACATTTTGTTAGTAAATTTTTGGACATCTTAGCTAGCCATCTAAATATACATTACTTAAAAAAAAGTGGAGAGAAGAAAGTAATTTTAATAAGCAATTTCATACTTTCTTAACAGCCTCATCAATGGCAGTTTGCACCTGCTTCTCCTCTCTTACATCAACTATGCATGGCAGAGCTTTGCCACCTAAAGCTTCCACTGAAGACAAAGAAAAAAAAACTTTATTAATGCAATGTTAGCATTTTTATTTGTTATCCTTAACTTTAATTATTGCATATATTTATTTTTAATATAAATTACACATTCTTTTTTATTATATTTATATTATTATAAGCATCAGATTTAGATTAATAAAAATCACTTAACTTATTTTTAACTCTTTTTTACACACACTTCCTCAGAACATAGTAGGTACCTAATATTTTTTTATGAATATTTAAATTTAAACCATAATATCACCATTAAAAATGTTGTATAAATTTATTTATCATTTTACTGTCATAAATATTAACAGAATTTGTTATTTTTATTGCAAACAATAATTTAGATCAAAGGTCATTTACAAATATAGTGCATGAGTTCAAAGTCCTTGTCAGTTTTTGTAGTTTCCGATAAGCACTTTCTCATCTTTTAGGCATTTATAACACGTCGTTTTTTAATAATAGGTCGTATATATGAGAGTACAAGACCCTACCTTCTTCAGCTGTCGTGTAAATAGTGCCTGGCAGCTTAGGATGTGGCTCCCCCGTTTTCGCAGCAATAACGACGTTAGCTCCATCCTTAGCCGCTTTAAGAGCAATCGCCTTGCCAATACCACGGGACGCACCAGTTATAAACAGGGTTCGTCCTGCTAATTTCCTATAAAATTATTGTAATTAGAAAAAGTAGAACAGTGAAAACATGTAGCATAATTTTGTTTCAAACTTACCCGGTGTTTGCTACTAAACTCATTATGAGAAAAAATAATATTTACTGATTACAAGACCCAAGACTTGTGGACGCTAAATATTTAAATATTCTTGCGTCTTGAGGTTTTTATCTCAAATGCTAATAACCTCATTGATAAATTTTTATCTTGTTCTTCTTCTTTTTGTAAATGGCTCCATAACGAGTTGCCAATGTCAGCGTAGGTGAAGTTAACTCTACTGTTGAAGGTCTTATAACAAAACAAGTGTACGATTTAGTCTGTTGAGAGAACCTAGAACCAAGCCTAGAACAAACACAAACTGAACTTTTGACGTTGGGAGTTTTGCCGGGGAGTTCAATGGGTGACGTTGTGTAATATTTCATAAATTTGTTTTATCATCGGTTCATAATGTGTAATATTGGTAGAATATTAACCATTAAATATTCGTTATTGTGCACAAGTACGGGCAAGTGGTACAACTTCTAAAAACGTGCAATTTGGTTTTCCCGCCAAAATTCCCTAGGAACTTTCAGTAAAGCTTCTACCACTTTACTGAATCGACTGACATAACTTATGGACTGTACTGACTATATAGTCCGTCCAAATATATATTTGGACTTTGACTAGACTTTAGACTTGACGATATAGGAATACGGTGTTGAAAATTGAAACGAAAGTTCTATTTCCCGCCTTTTTAACTTGACACTAGCAATTAATGGTTATAAGCCGATGCCATATATAAATAATAAAAAAAAAACTTTTGACGTTGACAGAAAACAATACGGATTACAATGTCAGTCTGACACTGACAGCTTTTTTTCAAAGAACACATTGGCA
Organism: Phengaris arion; assembly: GCA_963565745.1. Classification (NCBI taxonomy): domain Eukaryota; kingdom Metazoa; phylum Arthropoda; class Insecta; order Lepidoptera; family Lycaenidae; genus Phengaris; species Phengaris arion. The sequence continues at coordinate 4,846,860 of OY751443.1, forward strand.
AGCAAGTTCAAGGGTACATTTGCAGTAACCTACGGCAGTAACATTTTTATTTGCAAGTCCCATAAAAGTAAAATTATGCAAATATAATTAAAATAAAATAACCTTAAGTAAGTACATTATCGAATATTGTGCATTTAAAAATACTATAAAACTAAAGTCATAGGCTCAAAAATAACAAGGGTTAATTGTGCGTGTCTTATGTTAGCCATACCGGAATGATATACCTGGGGGAATTCAATGGGTTGCATTGTGGTTTTTGTAATGTTTCATTTTGCGTTATTTCGGTTCTTAATGTGTAATATTGGTAGAATAATAACCAATAAATATTCGTTAACGTGCACAAGTGTGGGCAAGTGGTACAACTTCTGAAAACGTGCTATTTTGTGTTTCCCCCAAAACTCCCTAGGAACTTTCAGTAAAGCTTCTACCACTTTACTGAATCGACTGACATGACTCATGGACTGCACTGACTATTTAATTGGACCTTGACTAGACTTTCGACTTGACGATTTAGGAATACGATGTAGTACTTATCATCTATGGAGTTGAGTACAAGTAATTATCCGGCGCGTGTACCTATCATGTATGTTGCACAACTTGCACAGTCCGGTCATAGATAATACAGTATATATATATAGAGAGTGCAGGTCTCCGGTAGGAGTAATAGTGTTCTGTGGTGCAGGTTTCCATACTACTCAGCTCACTGCTCAAGCTTACCTGACAGGTAAACCTATCATGTAGGTACACTCTTACGCGTATGGCTTTCTAGATTATTTAAAAATTTTGCGTTGTTCATCCATCGGGGGTATCTGAGATATGTCCTTCGGAAGTGTAGACCCGAGACACAAAGAGTTACACAGAAAGTTTATTAAAGTGGAGTCATTTCAATAGGTAACATTTGACAATTCATCATCATTCAACAACGTAACCTTGTAACGTCGGGCATAAAATAATATATTTTTTTGTTTTGTTAGAACTGCACAAATGCTTAACTTTTTTCAATTACGATTAAGTACATATTTATTGTAATAATGACCGATACGAGTAATTTTACGATTTGCTTTCACTAATAAACTATTCTAAACATAAACTATTTCTGATCTAAAGAACTGAACGTCGTTACAATGTTGCGTCAGTTAACCCTTTTTCTTTTTAATCACTAGGGACGTTACTCTTAAAATCGAAAGCTGATAAGTAGAATCGAATACGGTTTCGCGGACATGCACCGATTATACAGCGGCCTCCACCTCAAAAGTTCCATCGGGAAAAGGAACCCGACTTATTATATGTCACGCGGGATCAGCTTCTCAAGGTTTTATTCCAGACTGCCACCTCGCATTCGCCTCTAAAACTGCAAGTGATTACCATGAGGAAATGAACATTGAGGTTTTAAAGAGTGGTTTGAGATGCTGCTAGTCAGCTTAGAAAACCCATAGAAAATTATAATGGACAATGCACCGTATCATTCTGTGAAAGTTGATAAACTACCAACATAAGCAAATAAAAATCAAGAAATTGTCTCGTGGCTGGTAAGAAATGGTGTGGATGCAAGTCCAACTTTATTAAAAGTTGAGTTGTTAAGTCTGGTAAAAGCAACTAAGCCGTCCAAGCTCCGCTATGTAATCGATGAACTAGCCCTAGAGCATGGACACGAAGTTATTCGATTGCCAGTATAACGCTATCGAACTTATTTGGGCACAAATCCTTTATTTGCAAACCCTTTATTCTTCATTCAAATCCTTTCATGCAGCGCGGAACAATACTGATCCACCTTTCAGTACTGCTAAAATGATGACTCTGCTACGGTACCTACGGTACGGTAACGGTCCGGTTTTCCTTCAGTTCGGCCTGAACGGATACAAAATCGTATCGTCTGTGCAATTTCGAGATCGCATCAGTCGGCCGGATGGACTAAAGCGATTCGCTCCTGTGTTGCCAACTCTGTTTTTGCGAAACTATTATGAATTTCAAGTGTCGAGCTATCACGGTATAAGAAGGTTAAGATACAGCCTGGTGACAGACGGACGGACAGCAAAGTCTCAGTAATAGGGTCCCGCTTTTACCCTTTGGTTACGGAACCCTAAAAATGGCAACGTGTTCTAAAGAATATTTATTAGAGTTCATTGAAGTATTTGAAACTTTAGAGCCACTATGGTTGATAAAATCTAAAGACTATTAGTTACTATAAAACAAAGAGAAATGATTTCTATAACAATTATTACTGGAAAAATTTATGGCACAATAATTCGGATTCGTCCATAGCGTGACTACAGTTACAGCAAAATACAATTAATTAATAAAGTAATAACCTAACTAAGAGCATGTCACGACATTTCTAAGGAGGGTTCCGTAACTTTCAACGCGCAATAGGTTTTCTTTGCATTACTTCAAAAGTTATTGTCATAAAGTTATTACAGAAGCTAGGAGAGCGCACAGACAGAGACAGACAGAGCGAAACTATAAGAGTTTCTCAAGTCCTACGGAACTCTAAAAACACGACCGTAGCTCGCCCCAAAACCAGAATGCGATTTTCCGTGTATGTGCTTGAATCCGTTCAGGCCGAACCTTAGATTAAAACGCCTAGAAACCGGGTATGCGCATGAAAAGTGAAGCCAATCATACTGAGCCATATCGGCTCAGTTTGTTCGAACGACCCGTCAGTTGTCAAGCGCTAGTGCATACTACATCTCCCGACTATTTTTTAATAGTCGGACATTATGACGGTTTGTGTCGTTATAGGGTGTCACAATGCATCTGAAACGAATTAAAAATGCTTCGGATAAGTCCGAAGCATTTTTAATTCTTCCGAATTAAATTCTTCCGAATGTAAAAAGACATTTCATATGTAAGTACTACAACTTGACATGTATTAAGCCAAATATTCAAAACATTTTAAAATAAAATCACATTTTGTCGCCATCTTGCTGCCCTATTGTGAATTATGAAAATGTTAATAGTAAAAAGAAATTAATTTCATCATGGTTTACTAATAGTTGCAACTAAGACAAAGTTTTTTAATCTTTTCTGATTTTTTAACTGTCAATTTATATACTTACGAGAGCGGCACTGAAAATTTCTGGAATCAAGGAAGTGACACAACATTACTATTTAAAAATGTATTTATTGCTCTTCGAAGTATTCTCCGCGAAATTTGACACATTTTTCCATACGATGGAACCAATCATTGAAGCAACCATTCCAGTCGGAAGTTGGGGTGGTCTCCAAAATGGCCGTTTTGTAGGCGTCCACAGCTTCTTCAGGTGATGAAAATCTCTGACCACGCAATTTATTCTTTATTTTAGGGAAAGTATAGAAATCATTAGGGCTTAGGTCAGGGCTGTACGGCGCATGGTCTAATAATTCTATGATTTCTTGCTCTAAAAACTCTTTTGTTCTGTGCGCGGTGTGAGAACTCGCATTGTCTTGATGGAGGATGATGCGGCGGTTGCAGTTCTCTTTACGGAGTTTAGAAACGACCTGTGGCAAACAAATGTTAGCATACCATTCTGCATTAACCGTTCTTTGTCCCTTGTTCCTTGTCGCAACACGGCCGGTTTTGGAGACAAACGTGGCTACCATTTTTTTTGCAACACTCCCTGAACGAACAATTTTTGTTGGCTTTAATTCATTTTCGAACACCCAAACTCGTGACTGGTTTTTTGTTTCGGGTTCGTACGCGTATATCCAGGATTCGTCACCTGATACGATGTTGTATACATCATTTGAGGATCCTGCGTGGAATCTTTCGAGAGTTCTGACGCACCAAGTAACGCGAGCCGCTTTTTGCTCTTCACAGAGCAAATGCGGTATCCATCGGGAAAACAACTTTTTTACACCTAATTGTTCATGCAAGATTATTTGTATTTGACTCATGCCAGTGTCTAAAGTTGCCTGAATTTCGCGGTATGTCACATGTCGATCTTCCTCAATCAGCTTACGCACAGCATCAACGTTTTTTTGGGTGACTGCAGTTTTGGACGACCTTGACGGGGATCATCACTGAGCTTGACACGTCCACGTTGAAATTCAGCAAACCAGCGATAAATTGTGGTTTTGGATGGGGCTTCATCACCAAATGCAGAAATCATCCGGTCAACACACTGTTTTTGTGTTAAACCACTTCGAAAGTCATAATAAATCATCGCTCTAGAATTTTCTCGAGTCAATTCCATTTTCTCAACGACTAAACAAGTTTGACAAGACCTTGTGACAAGACCGAGAATCTTTTTTTAAATAAATAAACGGTATTCGATTTTTAAAACCAAGGAGTTTTAAATTAAAAAGATTTTAATATGACAGGAACAGTGGAAATATTCCATTCCCGATACTTTCAGTGCAGCCTATGTATATTATAATTTTATAATATAAGTATTTTCAGTATTAAGGTAATCCTTAATATATTCCTTAATACCAGTTTAATATAAATAATGTTTAAAAATCGTGTTTAGATGGTTTAAAATGAAATATAAGTTATTTCATTATTTTTACATCTCACAATATTAAGAAAAACAAATACAATAATTCCAATTTTAAGAGCAACATTTTCCGTGGAAATTGTCTTAAAACTGTACACACTCCACAACATTAAAATTTTGTGTGCGTGTCGGTATGTAATGCTTACGCCTACATCTATCTGTTGCTTGCCTCACTTTGTACGATTCGTTTGAAGACTATCTAGGCGTTATTAAGCTAAGGGTCGAACTGACGTCAGTTCGGTCGGATGCGATTTTTTCCGTGTATGTGCTTGAATCCGTTCAGGCCGAACTGACATCAGTTTTAACTGAAACGATCGGCCTCTCGTCTGTGGCGGCCTTAACGTTTTAGCCAATCAACCAAATAATTACAGTTAAATATTAAATCTGTATTATCTATGCACGATTCAACTAAAACAGATTGTGTGTGAAAGGAAATAACAAAAGAAAAAGATTTCAAAATACATTTATTCTGTGCATAATTTTTACGCCCACTCAATTTAAAATAAAAATTCTATCGTAACGTTATCATAAGACATTTAGTTAGGCTTCATTCATAATTGCGGTTCATCTATTACGATTCAAATCTATTATAATAATTTAATACATACTAGATTTACTAATTTACACGGCTAACTAAATTTACACTTGAATAATTGGAACTCAGAAAATCATTTACATACTTATATTATAAAATTATGGCATCCGAAGACGATATTAGTTCTACGAATAAAAAAAAATTACACATCTAGGTACCTAAGTCACATTCTTCTATAGAAATCTCTTAACTATTCGTCTGCAAATCGGAAAAATTAAAAAGTACCAAAAACTATCACTATAATTTTATGAATCCAACATACAGACGAACGCCTTGTAAAATCATTGTTTTATATACAGCTAGTATTATAGTATTATTCCAATAATATTCAAATAAAATATTATGTGATATTATTCTAATATAAAAACGAAACAAAATATATATTGCTATAACAATAATTATAATGTAAAGGATTTTTTTGTTTAAAAATATTACAACCGTAATATATTTATACCTAGCTACAAATAAGTGAGTTCTTTCACAATAATATTATTATACCATAGACATTGATTTATCGAACTTCTACAGGGTTAGGGTTAATATGGCTAGATGTCTAAAAGGGCTAAGGACTATAAATTATTATAACGAGTATTTATTTCTTCAACATAATTATAGCTTAGTAGTTGAGATCCACTAAAATTAAGCTGTCAACATGTTACGCATGAAAAAAAATGCTCTACATAAATTGTCTATGCTAGATAAACTTATTTTTTTAATTTAGAACATCTAGCCTTCGCCCCAGTATATTTTAAATACATTATATGTATAATATACAGGTATATTTGGTAATTTTTAAGCTTTATTTAATAATAGAAGCACCATAAATTCTGTGAAATCTCTAACAATATAAAGCATCAACAAATAAATTGGCACTGAATATAATATAAGCTTCACTCTTCTTTTTTTAATAATCGTAAGCATTTAAAATATTATTACCCTTGCAATGGCGGATGTACGTATATAAATATTTCGACATAACCAATTTTGCATAATGTAAATATTTTTGTCATATTATATACAAAGGCTCTTTTTATTTAGATAATTCTAAATTGGATCAATTCGTTCTTTCAATTAATAGTTATACTACAGACATAAGTAGACAGTACGTACTGTGAAAACTAATTTAACAAAAATTTGATGGTCGATAAGACAGCAGTTAACTCGCAATCAAAATAACTATTACCTTTACTCATTCATTTGATCTTAATTAACTAAAAACTATAAAGTATGTTGCGTATTGGGTTATATTAAGTATAGCCTGACCAGGATAATAGAAAACTGTGGTGAATTCGAGAAACTGAATTACTTATACTGTTAAATTGATTATAAACAGTATAACTTAGTTTAATTTTATTTGCAATATCAAATCACATCCCAGCTTTTTATAATATAGCTGCATTAAAAATTAAGCAGCCCTCAGTGCTGGTTTTATATCCTGGTCAGTTTTTTATCCTGATGATGCATAATATTCCCTTTTATTTTTTGACTCTTCTATGGCTATCCAGTACATTTGTCTATGGCTTATATAAACGCTGGCTGTTTAGCTGAGTGTTGTAAAGCCGCTAGCACGTCGTGTTTCAGCCGCACATACAATCTCCCCTTTCGCCAAGGATTCTGCAGCTGCAACGGTCTGAAATCATCTCTCAGGCATCTCTCTCGAGCCCCAATGACTGCTACTAGGCAAAAATCATGTAATTTTTCAGGGCCGTATACGGGACCGGCTTTGCCTTTCAAAACCGACGCCATGTTTAATTGTTTGACAACTAGGTCGATGACTTCACGCGCGGAAGTTCGAGGTGTGACGTGTAGCTTGAGGGATGTGCCTGCTGCTAACCCAGTCTCGTACGCTGCGAACACCTGGAACAAGAAATAATAACATAAGTTGAGAATATACAATAAGATCAATCAAGAGGCCCAAACGAGTGGCAGCAATAGAAGCTGAAAAAAGACTGAAAATACTAGAATATTGATATTGATGATTGAATTGATTGATAAAATATTGATATAAGTAATTCAATAGTATTTTCTGTATTTGCTGTACTTAAAGAACTGCTTTGCTTTTTGGAAAATTAGCTTTTGCCCGCGACCTATGTGTTAATCCAGAGCTAGAAACTACTAATATACCAAATTTCATCAAAATACGTTCCGTAGTTTTTGCGTGAAACAGTAACAAACATCAACATCAGTAACATCCATCCTCACAAACTTTAAAATTTCTAATAGTAGGAGGACTAAATTTCAAAGTGATCTTACCTGCAGAATACCCGCCGGCTCAGACCGTTGCTCTTTAATACTGTTCTCCTCATCAGTCTTTGGAACCTTCTTGTACTCATCTTCGTTCGACTCTAAAAGCGGCTGGCGTTTTACACTGTGTCCCTTCTGGAACAACTCCTGTCCAGTATCGGTATAGTCTACATCGGACTTGACGTTCGTCATACTCTTCGACGATATCACAACTTTATTTTGCGGACGGATCTTTATGGGACAACTTTGGCTTTCGGAATCGCTGGACAGACTTTGAACAGACTCGCCGTTCCCTTTTACCGTTCGGACGCTTATCATACTGCCCGGGTAGAAGTTTTTGACGGTAAGTAGAGGGCTTGAAGAAGTAGATACGCTGGTGTTAATACTGTGCGGTCGAGGCTTTGGTTCTATGTTCTCGTTTTGGAGGACTAATGTGTCCTCGCTCCGAGATGGTGGAAGACGGTTGCTGTTGATGCTAGATCCGGAAGATTTGACATCAAACTGTGAGTTACTGCCTAGAAAGTTATTGCTGACGCTTGACTGAGTGTATTGCGAGTCAGCGCTACCCTTTCTAGGGAACTTGAGCTCTGTATTTAGATATTGGGACGAACATAAATTGAGCGTAGATATGGACGTTTGTCGCGGCGCCAAACTCAGTTGCTGCTCGGACTTGCTGAGCTCCGGATGCAAATTCGCGTGGTTTCCGTTTCCGGCCGGGCCAGGCCAGGATCCTCTTCCGGGGGAGGTTTTGGTGATCTTCCCATCTCTAGGAGGAATTTGGAGCAAATCTATCTTAACATTACCATCGTTCTCACAATCACCGGTGGCTACTTTGGACGGTGTCTTATCGAGTATATATTTGAGCAAAATTCCAGAAGAGTGGCCTGATTTTTCCTTATCCCTAGCGAACCCTATGAGATCCATGAGCCAGCGTTCCGCTTTCCAAACGAGATTAAGATTGTTTTGCAAATCTTCCAATTTCGTCAGCCTTTCTTTGGCGGTCGCTAGTTCGGTACAAGAGAACGCTTCTCGTTGCGAGTGGGCAGCCAAAGCGACATCTAGTTCCAGAACGCAGCTCAACTTTGAGTATTTATTCAGGATATTAGTATGGTAAGTTTGAAGGTGAATCATTTCGAAGGCCTGTATGGGAAGACTGAGTAGATCTCCCTTTTGGAGTAGGATTTCTTTTTGTCCGGGCACGGAGCAGGCTTGCTCGGCTGGTGGGCATATCATTATGAAACTGACGTCGGTATTGAGTTCTATGATTTCGAGATCGTATATTCGGTGGGCGTTGGCGCTTTCTATGGGTATCTCCATGTCCTTGAAGAGCCGGCGCACAGCTGAGGCGATTTGTTCTAGAAACATCTCCTGAGATTCCGAGGGTTTGTGGTCGGTCGTGGTGGGTACGAGACTGTTCAGAGATTGTAGTTCATCACCGCCAACTTTGCCAGACAGGGATTTGAGATATTCCCATTCCTCTCTGAAAAAAAAAACAAAATATAAACAGTTTAGATACAACACTTAGAAATTTCATGCCCGTCTTTGTCAAGAACGATTGTTATACTGTCTGTAAACATTTAATGTGGCTTAGAACAGACGATTTTTCAAAATAAAGTTGATTTTTGACCCGACTACGGCGAAGCCAAAAGGAAGGGTAATGATTTTGGCAGTCTATACGTTTATTCCATCGTAGTGCCTAAATTGTCCGATTTTAATCAACAGATTCGTAATAATAGTCCAATAATTATGGCTATAATTATTATATGGCTAATATAATATTATCCAGGCTACATAATTTACGTAGACGGGTTATAGTTTTATTTTCATAAAAATTATAGTTAATAACTATAATAAATATAATTATAAGTAGTAAGTGATGCTGTAAATATAACTGCTTGCACGAGGTGTGTCGCGTTTGGCCTGCTATATCTGTCGAATTTCTATTGGAAATACGCGTTATGTTTTATACTGCGTGAGTGCGTTAAAGCATATGAGTGCGTGCGCAGTATACGTACGCAGAGACGTGCGGGTTGTCGCGCACGCGCACGTGCGGCGGCACATTGGGCGCGCGCGCCGGCGCCACAATGCGCACGACCTCCACCGACGACTGCAGCTTTAGGTAGCCCGCGTACAGCCCGCGGGGCAGCACTACGCCACACACCTGAAAAACCAAACATTTTTTTTATATAAAGTTATTATAATCAAAACTATTCAAAGAGGGTAAAAATAAATATATATTATGCGTATTTTATATAAGACTAGCTTTTGAGTGTGACTTCCAATGAGCACCGATGGGGGATACATTTAGAAAAATCCTTTTAAATAACGGACGTCGGCGTCAAGAGGTAGGTAGTAGGTACGAGCAGTTGTTGATATTTATTTTATTTTATTTTAAAATACATGGAATACTTACAGCTAGATACAATACATATAGAAACAGAATACACAATTACTAAGCCAATTAAAAGTTTTCGCTAGTAGTAATAGTTTCCAATTGCATTGTCATGAGGGTAGATCTTACAAATTACAATGCTTAAACAGTTTATATGAATTTATTGTGCTGATGCAACAAAACTTTATGTACGACATATGAAATGGCTATTATAGAAACACTTATAATTTAAATTAATACTGTGTAAAACATTATGAGGTAATAATACAATATTCGGGATGATCGCAGTCACACATTATCACCGATACATTGCTCAGTCAACAGTCTCTTCAGAGCCGGAACATTACAATTAAAAATGTCCAAATATAAAGTAGAACAGGCTGAGCCATTTCACTATACAAACTTTGGACCCCCTTGTAAGGACGAATATAATTTTTTTTTGACGATTGGTATTTATTAAATCAGATAATTATAAAATTTATAGTAAATCGGGGCAGATTTTAAATATTTTTCGTACAAACTTTGGACACTTATTTTACACCCTCAGAGGGTTAATTCTAATAAATCCTGAAACACTTTTATAATTAAATGTGTTTCAGTGCATGGATCACAATTTCCATCGAAAGCGGTGCAGAACCAGCCTTCGGTGGAGAACCGGCCTTGACACTGCAACATCATCTCTTTTAAAGTAATAAGATTTACCTGGTGGTACGCGATCTGCTCGTGCACGGAGGCCATGAGCAGCTCGCCCATAGTGTTGTCCTCGCTGAGCACGCGCCGCCGCAACTTGGACACGGGCACCCAGCGGGAGTTCAGCACGGAGACCGCCTTGGCCGACTTGACCACGTTCACGCAGGACAACACCACGGTGCCGTGCGCGTCGCGAAGCGGCTTGTGGTACAGTTGACCTGGGAATGTACACGGCTTCCATGATTTTCTAGAAGCTACCTAATTATACAACTTTTTGGCTCGTGATTCATTCGCAGTCCTACACTGCCCATAAACTGGACTATAAGTAAGTACTTATGTATAATTGAAGTTGTTGCGAAATCCAAAATTCCTTTGTAGAAGAGTGCTGCAGCTGCACTGGTTGTGAAGTTAGCTGGCGGTCTACACTAACCCAGGTCCTGCAGCCCCAGGGCGGACTGCATCTGCGCGGCGGCGGTGAGCAGCTTCAGGCGGAAGTGGATGGAGGAGGAGGTGTGCTTCTCCATGTCACACCGCAGTGCCTTCACTTCGTCCCACGAGCTCGACACCTGGTGAACAGACAAGGTGAAATTAGGGGTTACGGAGCTCACTTCAAATCATCTACAAATGTGCCAGATACCTATCTATCAGTGGCGTGAGATCAGCGGAATGGTAAGCCGTATAAGCTAATATATTCATTCATTCACACAGGTCACAGGTCATTACATATGAAATTGGCGTTTTGTAAAGAAGGAACATAAAGTAGATTTTTTTAAACATAATATATTTATTTAGTCAAAGTATATACCGTTGCTATCTTTGCACTTTTGCCATCTCATAGGTAGTTCATTGATTCCTTTACTAAAAAAAACATTCGGACAGGAATCAATAAAATCTTAGAAGGCGCTTTGGACTGCCCCATCGGAGTTGAATTTTTTCCCTTGCAAGAAGTTATTCAAATTTCGAAAAAATGGTAGTCTGTTGGAGCAAGGCCCGGGGAGTACGGTGGATGTCTTACACATTCCAATTGAAGCTCCTCTAATTTGGTAGCCGTCTGTTATGCAGTGTGTGGTCTAGTGTTGTCCTGAAGCAGCAGTGGCCTAGAGCGAATGACCAACCTCGGTTGTTTAGCAGCTAGCTTTTCCTTCATGATTTGCAGTTACTGGCTATAGACATCTGCCGTAATAGTCTGACCAGATTTAAGAAAGCTGTAGTGAATGACACCGGCACTAGTCCACCAAAAAAGATCTAAAACAAGTTTTTAGGTGCATTGGGCGAAAATTATTGTTTCGTTTCGAAAAGTATTGTATTTTAAAAAAAATTATATATATTATAGATATTAATATATTATATTATATTATATTCATAAGGGAAGTTGATAATGTGATGTCGAGTTGTGTACACGCTTCGCTGCTGCTATCTATTCGACTGTTCTACAAAAAAAGATTTTCGTGTGTCTTTTGGTTCAAAAGACATAAGTAAATGAATAAGTACTTATTAATAACACGAGTTATATTACAAATATTAAGAATGATTAAACTAACTAAACTAGCCTCTCGCCAAACTAGCGTCCAGCATTAGGCTGGACGCTAGTTTGGCGATTTACAGAGTAATCTTTTATTTCGTCTTCTAATTGTCTGCCTAGTCTATTTACTGGTTGTATAAGGCTGGGACTATGTGATCCGGATTCCGACGGGCACGGAAAAAATCAGAGCACTAAAAATAGAACTGCGCTAAGGGTATGCTGCCCGCTAAAGGTATGTGGCCCGGCATAATGTGCGCGCCGGTAGGCATAAGGCGGATAATGTGAAAACGCTTTTAGGCTGGGACTATAATATGATCCAGAATCCGGTAGGCCGGGGAATATTCAGAGCATTGAAAATAGAACTCTGCGTTCATATTAATAGAGCTGAAAATCGAACAAACATGTGTCGAGTCAAAGAGTTTGCTTTGAATTTTACCGGGCACGCCGGATTCCGGATCATATAGTCCCAGCCTAAGGTGTGTTTGTTATGTGTCTCATCTGTCTGGCTAATATGTGTCGTTCTACTGTGTGTCTACTACCTTCATGAGCCAGTGGAAGTCGGTGTATATGCAGGCGGGGTAGGTCTCGTCCACCTCGACCACCGGCAGGAACTCTTCGCTCGTCACCAGCACTTTGTCCTCGTGGTATACTATACATGCCAGGTACACGCCCCTGAAATGAGTCATCATTATTTCAAAATATATATGACATAGGTACATAGTTACATACTATGCTATAGGTAGATTCATTGATTGAAGATATATTATTATAGTTGCTATTTTTGTGATTCGAAACATCTCATGTGTGGAGTATGGAGTCACGGTGTTCTAGAGTCTAGATTCTAGATCATCCTACTAATATTATAAATGTGAAATTTTGTGAGGATGGATGGATGGATGGATGTTTGTTACTCTTTCACGCAAAAACTATTAATTTTGATGAAATTTGGCATTGTAGTAGTTTAGGCTTTGGATTTTAATCCATATTATAATTTTTCCGGGATAAAAAGTAGCCTATGAAAACATAGGCCTCTTTTTTTTAAAGTAGCCTATCCCGGAAAAGTACAGTATTCCCGCGGGATAATCCATAGTATATTTACGCGGGCGGAGCCGCGGGAAACAGCTAGTTATTAAAAATATTATAAATGTGAATTTGTTTCTTCGTTTCTTACGCTTTCACGTTCAAAGTACTTAATTGGTACGAAATTTGGCGCAGATATAGACTAGACAACGGGGAAGGACATGGGATACTTTTAACGCGGGAAAATGTACTGTCCGTGTGGGATACTGATTTAACGCTTTCACGTAAAAACTACCTGACCGATCATCATTGAATTTGGCACATCTCTATTATTAGATAGACGGACGAACGGAGTAGGTCATAGGTACTTTTGATCGCGGGAAAAGAAAAGGTTCCCGTGGGATATTTATGCAGGCGGAGCCGCGGGCAAAAGCTAGTCTGTTATACAAGCGGCACATCGGCTGCCATAACACGCAATAGGTCGATGAATTTTATTGGATCATTCAGTCTATAGATCTATAGCTCAGTACCTGCGTAGATTCTTCTGGAACTTGCTAGCGGCTGTGAACAGCTGTCGGATGGTGGTCTTCTTGCGGGGCAGGCGCGGGGGCGCGGGGCGGGAGCGGGCGCCGGCCGCCGCCACACTCAGCGCCTCTATTGCCGCCACCGCGCCGCCAGTAGCGCCGCGACCGCGACGCGTCGCTGATACGTCACGCCAACCTACAAATGGTGATAATAGACAATAGCTGATATTAGATTTAATTTATCGAGGGAAAGAATGGCTAAATTTGTGCCGAAAGTTTTTTTTCTATGGTCTCGTATTTTTTTCATGCCTATTTATTTATTTTGTAGTACTAGTAAGTAAGAAAATATATGATTAATTGTTCAATTCTTTTTCATGTTTTGAAAAACTAATTACACAAATTTTGGGTACATGATTTACCTACTGCTTATGTAAAGACGTTTAAGCAGCAAAATAATTGTGAAATAAAAAATATCATACAAAATACTATAAAATTACCCTCTTCGACCCTCAAAAGGTCATTGATCTCACACAGCTAATTTAAAATTTTAATTGATTGTAATTATATTATAATTTAATTCATTAGACTTTTGACATCTTCCTCTCTGTCCTTCGCTCCCTTATCATATCCTCCTCAGTGATAGACTGGTTCGACTCATATCTTCGGGGACGTTCGCAGCGGGCGGACCCGCTGATGAGGCTACCTCGGACTGGTGTGATCTCGATGAGGGGGTTCTCTCTCCCCTTCTTTTCTCAATTTTTATTCACGCAATCACTTCTAAAATATTATTATGTAACTTCCATCTCTATGCAGACGACCTACAGATTTATCGTCATTCACATATTGATAATATCAGTTCCGCAGTCAGCGATATCAACGCTGAGATCTACAGCGCATAGCAGACTGGGCTAAATATTTTGGTCTGTTGGTAAATCCTTAAAAAATAACAAGCTATTACCAATGGTAGTAAATATATGACCCAACGGTTACATAATGTGCATAGAGTAATGGTACTCCAATTAACTATACGTAAAAAACCTTGGCATAATTGTTGATAGCAACCTGTCCTGGAATTTTCAGTTCTATGAAGTGAGCAGAAAGGTGTACCACTCATTACACATGCTAAACAGCCTTCAAAACTTCTTGTCCTTGAACACTAAAATCTTCCCAGTTCAGACACTCATTTTCCCTATCCTCAATTGTGCTGACTCCTGCTACTTGGATGTTACTGAAGAGCTGTTATCGAAGCTGGAACGCTGCAGATTCTCTGCATTCGTTTTGTGTTTGGCTTAAAAAAGTATGACCATGTATCAGCATTCCAGTCAAAATTGAAGTGGCTCCCTATTCGTCTTCGGCGAAATACCTGTATTCTCTCTCTCCTTTACAATATCCTGTATAATAGTTAATACCATGTCTCCCTCTTAACTTATAGATCGGTTTAACTTTTCCCGGCCCCTTGACATCCCTTGTAGGGCTAGCCTGACACTAGTATCAAGACGAATCTATCCCTCCTCTCACATCGCTCCAACTTCTTTTCCTACTCCTTCACTGTTTATGCAGTCAGATTGTGGAATTCCTTTCCCCACACCGTTCGTGACAGTCCCACCATTACCGTCTTCAAAAGACGCTTGAAAACACTACCTCAAAACTGAATTCTAATACCATTATTTAATGTACATATAGTATAATATAATTATGTGTTTTAGATATCTTAATTGAATATATTGTTAGATATTAAATTATATATTACTTTGTAATTTATTGGTATCTATTGTATTTTATTATTATTTCATAAACTATATTATATAAGCTTCAATATTTTTTAAATCAGCAATTGTGCACGCCCTATCTGATGTTTCTCATCTAATTTCTCTCCGTAGGACTGCTGGAAGATATTTATTTTAAAGACGACACAAAAGGTACAGCTTGTACCTTTTGTGTCGTCTTTCTTTCTGTGTTTATTTTTGTAAATCATTTCTTAGATGAACAATAAACTGTTAAATAAATAAAATTATTTTGAAATCAGCTGTAAGGTTAATAACCTCTGTATTTCTGAGAGCATAGTTCTGAGAGCATTAGGTATAATTATATTTTTCCAGTTTTATACATAACTATTTTTCTGCCTCGACGTTACATAAGCAATAATTAATGTGGCCAAAATAGCTGTTATTGGTAATAATAATTGATTTTGCAAAATGTTATATAGATGACTAAGTAAAGCAGGAACAAAAATACATTAGAGTGTGCCTGTCTCATGTCAATGACTCATGACTCAAAATGGAGGTCCTTCCCCCACCACAGCGAACGATGCTGCACGGTCATCACTTAGCGTAATGAATAGATACTAATACGTACTGCTAGGCACGACGCTGCGCGGCACCGCCACGGTGTACGGCCCCCAGCCCTTCACGTTGCCGGCGGCGGCGCGGAACCAGTAGCGGCGGCCGCGTGTTAGCCCCGTTACGTGCACGCGCGCCGCGCCCGCGTGCGCCTCTCGCGAGCCGCATACGTTGGAAAAGTCGGCCCGAGATGACCATTCCACTGCGAATAAACGTCATAATACATCATCATCAAGCAACAGTATGATTATAAAAAATATGATTTACTCTCCCACTATATTATTATGTTTGTGAGGGTGGATGGATGGATGTTTATTTCTTACCGTTTTACGCAAAAATTACAGAACGGATTTGATGAAAATTGATATGGTAGTAGTTTAAGCTCTGGATGAATACATAGGATACTTTTTATACCAAAAAAGTACAGTTTTCCCGTTGCATAATCAAGGGTTCTACAGGTGGGTACCGCTATTGAATATGCTATGCAGAGCCTGGTGCTATCCACTGGTGAGATATTCGTGATTACTAAACAATGGTAATCTTGACGACACTCGTCACTCACCCAGGTACTTGGTGACGATGGGCGGGTGTGTGGCGGCGGGGGGCGCGGCGGGTCGGAGGCGTACGGCTACAGCGTGCGCGCCGCACACCTCCAGCTCGGGCGGGGCGAGGGCCGCCGGCGGACGCGCCTGCTGCCAGCCCGACAGGAGGCGTCTGTGGGAGGTGTGGCATACAAATAGTATGAATAAGTTCACATACATACTTACATAATTCATGATACATAATAATACGCTCACGTCAGCCCTAGTTGCCCAAACCGTGGCAGCGAAAACAGATCTCAATTTAGTACGATCCTGTATAAGGTATTTCTTTCGCACCATTCACATTCCATATTCATAACTCTATATACCTAATATTTCATACACATTTTCACAATTTCTTTCAAGAGCCTGACTTGACTTTGGTCTTCGTTCAACGTTGCTGAACTTTTAATTTGTTTTTAACTCCTCAAATTTTGCATCAGCTCAAGCCACCGTATTTTATTTACTCTGTGCCACAAACTCTTAGATCAAGAATACCGAAGACTCCACACGAACGTTTCAAATGTATCCTGACTGCAACGGCAACATGCCGATGTGCTCAGTAAAAAGGGGTGAAAACAATACGTTAACCATTCTAAAAAAGCATGGAATATCTTGTTTTCGGTAAGTATTCATTCAATCTTCAATATCTTAAGCGTTTTTAGCTAAAATGTCATAAAACTTGATTAAAATGCTATTTAACGACATCTTGATATCAGAAGATTTTGTCAATGAAATGCGGACTGATTAGAAACAAGGAAAAAGAGTAAACTAAGAATGCCTAAATAAATAGTAAGTACTTCTATTTCATGTACCTATGATACCCTGTTTCTCTCGAAACGGAATAAAAAAGCACCCAGTAATTACACCCATAAGCTTTCCGGAAATGTTTGCATTAAGCAAATGTAGATGGTGCATCTTTGGTAGTTAAGATGATTGCACAAAGTATGTAATCTGGAAAGTTCTACACACTTGAGCGTCCGTATCCTCCGCTCCCAGTGCTGCACCTGCTTGTCCTTCTCCGAGCCCGTGCCGCCCGCGCAGCCCAGCGTGCCGGCCTGGCCGGCGGTAGACCTGCAACATGGATAGTAACAGTAGTGATTAAAGGATTATCACTACATACTTATCTATATCAATATAGCGAACATAAGCGAACAACAGCCTCCGTGGTCCAGTGGTTGAGAGCTTCGCTCTCGAGATAGTGGGTTCGATTCCCGCGCGACACAACAATAAAATGTTGTTCCATGTTTAGTTAGGACAATGCAGGTTGATCACCTGATTGTCACACATGGTCCATGTGTCGTATGGGCATGTAAAAAGTCGGTTCTGCGCCTGATCTCTCGCCATTCGTGTCGGTCATCCGTCCCACTGGATTACGAGAGTAAAGGATGAGAGAGTGCTCTTGTGTACTGCGCACACACGGGCACTATAAAATGACTCCTGCGTAGCTGGCCTGGTTTCAATGAAACCGGCCACCGTCACCGAATTCGGTGTGGGGAGCTATTATAAAGAGAAAAGGTTTGTTTGTTTGTTTGCATCGAATAGGCTCCGAAACTACTGGACCGATTTTAATTAAATTTGTCACATATTGGACCCCGGGGAAGGAGACAGGCTACTTTTTATCGCGGCAAAATGTACGGTTCCCGCGCTTCTTTTTGCGCGCACGGAGTCGCGGGCAAGATCTTGTAATATAATAAATGCTCAAGTTTGTGTATTGTGTAAACGTGTGTACTGTGTGTATGACTGTCTTTAACGCCGAAACAGCAACTGGCAACGAATTTAAGCTACCTATCTACTCTGGTGTCCACGAGAACAGTGTGTATCGACAAAAATTCGCACACAGCACGTTACGTGTCAACTAAATGAATACGTCAGAAGATTTAGGGACCTAGCACAAACCACTTTCGTAATCGTATCCTAAACAAATGAGTATTGCGCTAAAGACTTAATTCTACGTACCTAATCTAAATCCTGTTTGGTCGTTCGTTAATTTACTCATTTGCCGGTCTCATTCCATAAAAATAACATGATATACATGATTGGTCTTGGCACCCGACAAGATACCGCTGGCGTATTCAAACAACAAATAGTACGTCAATGAAATCTTCGTGTCAGATGCACGTACCGGATTCACGCACACTAAAAATTGTCTTACACACAATGATATTATAAACTCACACTACAATAATGAGTTGCCGCATTAACGGAACTGTTGTTGTTAGATAGTGCGGAATCTAGTCGAGCGTCGAGACCAATCATTTGTCTATGATGATATATTTACTTGCAAGCCTCATCTCTGCATGCCTTATCGGGGACAAAACCAACAACGTCGTGCAGTCTTGCTTCGGCCTCGCGTGATAGCCGCCGCAGATGGACGCCAAGGGCTTCGGGGTTCTTGACTGAAACAACAATATTATATTATTTTTATCAACTAGCTGGTGGCCGCAACTTCGTTTGCGTGGACCGTGGGACTATTAATGGGAACTGAAACCTACGATAGTGTCCCTATCGTTACCTAAGTTACTCCTATAATAATCAGCTATCTGACAGTTAAAGTTCGACCAAAATCGATCCGACCATTTCAGAGATTAGCCCGAACAGAAAATAGATCCGGAAATATACTTTCGAGACGTGAAGAATTATTCTGCGCAGCTGTGTTGTAATCCGCTAGGCTTGATAGGATTAGATGTTAGAAGTCCATGTCTACCATTAAGCAAATTTTGTAAAAATTCCACTAAAAGGTGGTATTGTCAGTTATTCCTGCTTATCAGAATCAGAATAGATAATAATAAACAGGCTTTTGCAAATAAGGATAGCCGTACACCAATTTTTCTATCGTCCAATAAGCGTGACGCTGGATCAGTTAGAACTGACCGTGTGTGGGCGTGGAGTGGCATGATTGCATCAAGTCTGCAGGGTCATGCCGATTAGAGGATAGGAAGTATGGTAGCTTGCATAAATTAGCTACCGGGTTAGACTTCTGCTTATAAAATACTCAAAGGCTGGCTGGCACTTTTTTGGTCTGGCTCTAGTGTTGTGGTCTTTCATGTGCGGCAATAATCGCTACCCGTCAGCCTATGTGTCTGCTCGTTTAGTACTTACAATGCGAGCCCTCCTTTGCCCCAAATTCCATGAGCATCTTGGCGAGCGGGCGGTTGCTGGCCAGCACCGCCACGTCCAGCGGCGACAGACCGTCGGGGTTGAGGCTGGAAATATAAGAAATCATTGGAATAATTCATTAAAACATTTATACTATATACGCATATTACGTTTTAAATTATAAGTAGTAACATAGTATAGGTGAGAGAAGTGAGTTGGAATTTATATTGTCAGTATATGTATCTATGTATGTTTGATCCATCGTAGCGCCTAACCCACTGATCCAATTTTAATAAATACATAACTTTTATTTCAGGCTGCATAGGCCCATATTATAAATACCTCACAGACTAACATACATATTATATACTTAAAAACTACACTTTGTCACGTGTTGTCGGCGACGTGATGCGCGCTTCGTTCTGGAGTCTCCCCAAGAACCTCCGGTAAACCACTCCCGTCGGCCAGAAATCCTCCACCTCGAAGGTCGACTGAAGTTGACCTTGTGGCGAGACTCCAGACGCTCCACCCTTAAGGCGAGGGGTGTCCATAGTTTTGTAATAATGTCCCGAGTAATATATGCTATATAGTTTGAATGGTCGGGTTATAGTTCTTAACATTTGATTATTGGGAAAAATTATAATATGATAAATTGTACCTGTTGATATCGACATCAGTTGACTCCAAGATGTTCCGTGCTTTATCCAGGTATCCATGTTCCACAGCAGCGAAGAGCGCTAAAATAAAGGAAACAAAAACTTTTAGTTACTTTTTTAAACTTTAGATAGACTCCTTAATCAAACGTCTGTGACAACTACCTAATCCAGAATTAAAATGAAATAAAAAATATTAAAATAAAATTGAATTTGGAACTAAAAAAATCAA
This sequence comes from Phengaris arion, assembly GCA_963565745.1. Taxonomy (NCBI): domain Eukaryota; kingdom Metazoa; phylum Arthropoda; class Insecta; order Lepidoptera; family Lycaenidae; genus Phengaris; species Phengaris arion. The sequence continues at coordinate 4,867,226 of OY751443.1, forward strand.
TACCATGCAAATGAATGTTAACTTGTGCGACTTTGTCCTGGTGGGCGCGCGCGTCCCTCGCCTGGCGACGCGTCACCTTGTCATGGGGCAGGGGGGCGCACGCGCTGAGCGACGGCAGCTCCCCCCCGCACCCTTCGAGGAGAGCGCCGTACTGGAGTTCTAGGGGTGGGAGAAAAAAAAAAATAAAGAAACAAAAACAAAATTTAAAATATAGGGCGATTAAAAGCGAGGTAAAACTTATTAAAAATGCAACGTAATAAAATAAGGTCTCTCGAGTGCTGAAAATTTAAATTTATGTACTAAAAGGTAATAGGCAATAGGCATTGACTTTGGTAGACGTAAATCGTATGATAGATAAACAGTTGAAGTAAAGTGAGTTCAATTTTCCGCAACTTTAGCGCCTTGTACCTAAAAATTGGCCCACGCCACAAATTAGCGGGTATACATACGAGGGCGGCACTGAAAATTTCGGGAATCAAGGAATTTTAAATAGTAATGTTGTGTCACTACACAACATTACTATTTAAAAATGTATTTATTGCTTTTCGAAGTATTCTCCGCGAAATTTGACACATTTATCCATACGATGGAACCAATTATTGAAGCAACCATTCCATTCGGAAGTTGGGGTCTCCAAAATGGCCGTTTTGTAGGCGTCCACAACTTCTTCAGGTGATGAAAATCTCTGACCACGCAATTTATTCTTTATTTTAGGGAAAGTATAGAAATCATTAGGGCTTAGGTCGGGGCTGTACGGCGGATGGTCTAATAATTCTATGATTTCTTGCTCTAAAAACTCTTTTGTTCTGTGCGCGGTGTGAGAACTCGCATTGTCGTGATGGAGAATGATGCGGCGGTTGCAGTTCTCTTTACGGAGTTCAGAAACGACTTGTGGCAAACAAATGTTAGCATACCATTCTGCATTAACCGTTCTTTGACCCTCAAGAGGAATAGTCGCAATATGGCCGGTTTTGGAGACAAACGTGGCCACCATTTTTTTTGCAACACTCCGTGAACGAACAATTTTTGTTGGCTTTAACTCATTTTCGAACACCCAAACTCGTGACTGGTTTTTTGTTTCGGGTTCGTACGCGTATATCCAGGATTTGTCACCTGATACGATGTTGTATACAGCATTTGAGGATCCTGCGTGGAATCTTTCGAGAGTTCTGACGCACCAAGTAACGCGAGCCGCTTTTTGCTCTTCACAGAGCAAATGCGGTATCCATCGGGAAAACAACTTTTTTACACCTAATTGTTCATGCAAGATTATTTGTATTTGACTCATGCCAATGTCTAAAGTTGCCTGAATTTCGCGGTATGTCACATGTCGATCTTCCTCAATCAGCTTACGCACAGCATCAACGTTTTCTTGGGTGACTGCAGTTTTTGGACGACCTTGACGGGGATCATCACTGAGCTTGACGCGTCCACGTTAAAATTCAGCAAACCAGCGATAAATTGTGGTTTTGAATGCGGCTTCATCACCAAATGCAGAAATCATCCGGTCAACACACTGTTTTTGTGTTAAACCACTTCGAAAGTCATAATAAATCATCGCTCTAGAATTTTCTCGAGTCAATTCCATTTTCTCAACGACTAAACAAGTTTGACAAGACCTTGTGACAAGACCGAGAATCTTTTTTTAAATAAATAAACGGTATTCGATTTTTAAAACCAAGGAGTTTTAAATTAAAAAGATTTTAATATGACAGGAACAGTGGAAATATTCCATTCCCGATACTTTTAGTAGCCTTACTAAACTTACTACGTACTTTTAGCCCTTGTACGTTCATTGTATACACTTATACTACAATATGATATACATTTTATCAGTAAGAATGTAAGAGTAGTCTGGCGGGTCGTGTATCCTCTTGTGCAGTAAATTAAGTTCAATTTGAATCGCTATCTTAAAAATGCGGCGGCGCGTATCGTCTCGGTGTTAACACTGACCTTCGTCGTTATTAGTTTATAGTGACGGCCGTCCAAGCGGGATGATCTAGTGAGGCTACTAGAAGTAATCGAGGCATGCAATAGATACGGACCGTGGTGAAATAAACGTCCGGCGAATGGATGACAGTGTTAACATGAACGTCTAGAGATTAAGAGCTCGAACCCACGGCAGTTTCTTTGTGGTCGCGAGTCGCGACAGAAAAAAACTGTAACTTGCTGAAAATCGAAGTGTCAAGTGTCAGATTTGACAGCTGAACACGATTTTCAGCGCTATTGTATTAGCGCACAGTTCTATTTACTGTGCAGTTTTTTCTGTCGCGACCACGAAAAATCGCTCGTGAGAACGTAGCTTCTGGCTGCACTAGACGGTTTTCTCTCCATACAAACGCTGTTGGTGATTTACTCTGAAGTCAAACATTGTAGACCCAAATTTTAGTGTAATATCTATTTTATTACACCTATTTAGGTCGGTATGTGCTTATACTTCTAAAATGTAACTTAGTTTAGGAGATAATAGCCTCCAAACATCGGAGTTTTAGCACAACTCTGACCGAAAAGAAAAAACAAACGAAGAATGAAAATAAAAAAGCAAGCACATAATATGTACCGACACAGTTTGATTATTCAGCAATTGATACAAGTTTTTTCATAAAACACCACCAGCTGAGTGTCGATTTGCGTAATTTGCGGACGCCTTTTCTTAAATACTTTACAAAGCAGTATAAATGTGTGAATATTACTTCTCTTATAAGTATAGATTACTATTTTATGGGTATATACTTTTTTCCCCGATGTTAGTTGAAGTAACAGGCATTTTCCGTTTGCCGTGTAAGCCGTTGACTAGCGCACTCTTAAAATACCCTAGCTAGCTAGTCTAGTCTTGGTTGAAAGTAGGTATTCTTATAAAATCCTTACAAATATCAGAAATGCGAAAGTAACTAACTGTCCGACTGTGACGCAATGAAAAACTTCGAAACGGATTTTGTTGAAAAATACAATACAAATTAAATCTTGGGGAGAGACAAGGATTACTTATTAATACGACAAAACAAACGGTTCCCGCAGGATCAATAGATTTATATTTGTGAATAAAAATTAATGTAAAGTTTACAGTGGCGAAAGCCGTTTCTATAGATTTTTTTAAATTACCTACTTTAATGAATACAAGGCAAAAGTTTCGTTGTGAAGATTCAATAGACAATTAAAATGTTTTATTGTTTTTCTAACAAGTTTCTCTAGACATCTACGCACACGCATTATAGTGCGTCTGACGCGATTTCAAAGTTTTTGTCGAGCTAAAAACCGGACAAGAGCGAGTCGGACTTGCCCCCCGAGGTTTCCGTGTAAAGTAGGAACATCATAAATATTAAAAAGTTCAAGAATCGATTCAAGTTTCGCGGTTTTTTTCGAGCCCGATAATGGGTGATCCTTCATATTATTATGGAGAAGCTGTTATTTTTTACATTTTTATTTAAAAAATATATGCGTCGTAAAAAGAAATAATATATGTTTCAGTATAGTGTATTTGACCTGGTAGCTGGTGGTTCAACTTGAAATTCCGACCCCATTTAGTCTTTTGACCACATATTTTTATGATTTAATCACAAAGTTTTAAGATTTTTTCTAGTAATTGCAGTATATTATAATATTTTAACGATGTTTCTTGCTAAATTTCATAGCTCTCGGTCAATGGGAAGAACGCTTGAATCTTGATTCCCTGGAGAAGTTGAGAGTATCGATATATCGGTTTTTTGTGGCAAAACGGGCGATATCTTTTTTTACACGTCAAAGTGTAATTCTCATAATTATATTCGATATAATCTCGGTTCGGTCAACGCGCTGACTTATTCGCATACGCGTCGTAACTAGTATCGTGCGTAGGACATCCTGACAAGTTATTTACACTATATAAATATATACTATAATAAAAGATTAGAATAAAAAAAAGTCCTGATATGAACGAACGGACAAACAAAACTTTTTTTTTTAATTGACACTTGTTTAAATATTTCATGGCACAAACGGACGAAATAATTAATAAAGCTTTACCTTGAGGTACCAATTTTCCTCTTCGCAATTACAAAGCTTTGCAGTCACAAATGTGAAGGACTTTGCCTACATGATTTTATGAGTGGCAGAATAGCGAACGGTGACATATTATAGCAACATAATATAAGTCTGTATTTGTTATAGCAATAGCACTAAGAATATCATTGATTTTCAAGAAATTTAAATTCATACATTACATGATTGCCTAAAAATAAGAATATATTGATGGCAAGTGGAGTTACTGCAAACATCACTGTTCCGTGAGTTACAAGTTTTTTATTGGGAATATCCTGCTCTTATTCAGTATATTTTTCGAATTTCCTTAAATAACAATTATTAACAAAGAACCTTAAACACTCTTTTTAGCCTCTTTGATTGCTTATAACTTTTGCAATTATTTATGTACTTATATGAACTTCTAGCACAAATTTATAAGCGTGATTCCGAATCCAACGAGATATCATGCATGGTCGTAGGACAAGTATGTCTATTTGACACAAAAATCAGTTTGTCGATTAGACTAATACCTTGCATGCAAGATATTGTATTAATAATGTCACTTTGTGTGGCGTTTAAATTTCAATGAAAATTTGGCACACATATTGCTGGTGACGGTACAACTTAGAAGGCTACATTTATACCAATCTCGAAGCGTTATATCGATTTAATACCGATTCACACATATCATGAACACATTAACCACAAACGTGTGTCGGTCGTGACTCGGTTACCGTTGCGTGGGTAATCGTTACTCAATTTCATGTTAAAGTAACAACGAAAGTAACAGTGATGTATCGGTTTAGCTCCGTGTAGCGGAAATGCTGAGGTCGTCGAGCGGAACGCGGCACGAGAACCAATCGGTTACTGGACTTAATCGGAAATAACACTATCCCATCACTAGCACTGATCACTGGCCGGATAGAAAAACTCAGATTTTCAAATTAAAAAACTTCACTGAGCACTGGCTGGATACAAAAGACCATTAATTTTCTAATTAAGCTGTCAAATGAAACACTGGTTGAAAACAAAAAAACATATTTTGAAAATGGAAAACAAACCGCATTTGAAGAATTCAAGCATGTCACTCCATTCCAGTAACATAGTTTCGACTGAGCTTAGCCCCACATCTGTTATTATAAATTGCGCGTGAGAAACGAACACAAAGAATTATTTCGGAGAGTCTTACTCAAATCTCAGGGCATTGTGACATTAGTCGTCTAATTTCACAATCTCATTATTTCCATGGCTTATTTTGAGTCAGACTTTCATTATTTTAATACAAATTAATTTCAAAACTACAAAGTAATTAGCAAGTTTACAATTTGTTTGGCGGGTTCTATTTACTTAAATTATGAAGTTTAAAACGTTTTAAGGTAAGTTTATCTTGAAAGGTGCAAATTAATAACTCTTATCAGCTACTTTTATTTTCGACGCTGACGTTTGCCTACTCCCGAATCCGGTTGGATCTAGTTTTATTTTTCTGAATCTGTTATTCTAATATTATCTGCAAGAGAATATATTTCTTCTTGTAAATTACTGTAACCGTATGAGAACTAACATTTTTATAGAGTGAATAGAGCAGGAAACTAGAGTGTTTATCGGGTACTGAAAATTATTGAAAATAACAAGTATTTTTATTGACAATTGCAGGAAAATGCGCTCGGCTTATTCATTACACTGGAGGTCGCCCTGCGGTCGGAATTCGCCCATAATAATTCATATAATTTTTATGTTTCCACTTTAAAGGGTTCTTTTGCCGCTTTTTTGATAGAAAAAATATAAAAAAAATGTAAATGTTGTGTCAGATTGACAAACGTCAACATGTAACAAAGTTGTATCTATCAAATGCACGGTAGTGTGTTAATAATCTGAGGTAAGGTGTGTTGTCGATATTTTAATTCATTTTATGTATTTCTAAGCACTATTTAAAAATATCGGATGTCTGTAAAGTCGGTTTACTGACGATAGTTGAACGTGACAACGTCAACAACAACAACAGCAATAATAATAATAATAAAATGCGAGGTAACGCTGGTACTTGGTAACAGTACTTGGTAACGCATAAGTCATGTTTTTTCGTGCGTGCAGCCGGCTCCATAGAATTATTAGACGTTATCACGTCAAAAATATATTGCTTTCTGCAAATCTTCCTCCACATAAACTTTAACTGTACCAAATACGTACTCCTCCGGTCGCACAGTTCTCGTTAAACTGTATGTTTGTTCTTCACGTATTAATACATTATACTAATACAGTATAGTAACGTAAACAATTTTGTTTTACGCAACGCACACGTTTCCCTTAATCTTCAATCATTGAGGCAGTATAATTTCCTATACATGCCTTTTTTTATTTTTTATCATTTATTTAACTGCTGCTCTTTAAGTGCAACACCCTTGGTAGTGTTTTATTTTTTCCCCCTTTTTATATACCTAGACTAGGTATATAAAAAGAGGAAAAAAATAATAAAAGAAAGAAATAATAAATAAAAAACAGACGCCATAAATATTGAAACAAAGAAAAAAAAATCTATTGCAAATAACATTGATTATTGTTACAGTGTGTTAGTTTAATACATAAATATAAAACAATTTCAAATATAAAAAGCTTATTCGAAGGGGTATCCATTGGCTGCAATACAGTCCTTTAATCGTTGAGGTCAGTTATCAATAGAAGCACGCACTCTTTCCATGGGAAAATTCTTCACTGCCAATCGTACCGATTGTTTTAGGGACTCCAAATTATCATGGCGTTTAGAGCAAGCCGTACTCTCTAAAACTGACCATAAGTCATAATCCAGCGGATTATGATCGGGACTAGACGACGGCCAGTCTTTAGCTCTGATGAAATCCGAAACGTTCGTTGCCAACCAAGACTGCGTAGACCGAGCTTTATGACCTGGAGCCGAGTCTTGCTGGAAGGAGCATTCTTGGTTATTAAACATGGTGTTGTTAAGGGGCTTCACTACCTTCTCATGAATGGTATCTTGATACACTTGTGCAGATGTTTTGATACCTTTTTCACAAAAGTATGGCTCAGTCACTCCTTCATAGCTAATACCCCACCAAACCATCACTGAAGTCGGATAGTGCCCACGTTGCACTCTGTCGACTAATTGGGAAGCTTCCTTAGAGCTTTGAGCATAAATACGGTCATTTTGTTTGTTAAAATGTTGCTCAATTGTAAAAAATTTCTCATCCGTAAACAAAACTTTTCTGTGACCTCATTTTGCGTACCTACCGCTTCAGTAGTTGTTTCGATTTTACCACCATTCTTTTTTAAATTATCAGTTAAAAAATGACCAGTACGTCTCTTATAGGCTGCAAGTCCTAAGTCATCTTTTAAAATACGCGACATGGTTCTAGGTGCTATCTTCATCTCCCGAGATATAATTTTTTGCTTTCGGACAGGATTTCTTCGAATTCTTTCCCTTACTGTTTTGACCACCTTTTTCGTTCGAACACTCTGTGGACGGCCAGATCTTATTCTGTCACAAACAGAGGAGGTCTCATTGTACCTATTAATAGCCCGGTACACATACATTTTACTAATACCAAGCGTATGGAGAGTTTTAAAAATTGCATTTGGCTCCATACCTACTTTGTGTAATGCAATCACAGCGATTCGGTTCTCTTTATCACCCCACTCCCTTTTAATATCGCAAAATATTGTACAATGTATTGGCGCCAAAATGAGAAAACACAATGAAGAATCATATAAAAATGACAGATTCCAAATTCAAATGTAATATTTTGTTTATTTTCAATTATAACAGTATTTATGGCCAGACTAAGTATATATTATGTAAGTACCGATTGTATTATGTACTAGCTGTTTTCCGCGACTCCGCCCGCGTAAATACAGTATAACACGGGAACACTGTACTTTTCGGCATAAAAAGTAGTCTAGATGTATAATACCAGAACTCTAACTACATACTACCATACCAAATTTCATGAAAATCCGTTCAGTAGTTTATGCGTGAAAGAGTAACAAACACCCATCCATCCATACATCAATCCATCTATCTATCCTCACAAACTTCCACATTTTTAATAGTAGTAGAATTATAATGGGAAAAAGGAAAACCCCATTATTAGGTACAGTACAATATTTTTTATTTTATGCAGCGTCCAGTGTCGTAATGGATAGTGTAGTTGGCGCTTTTATGGCGTTTCTTTTTTTGTTTTCACTCCCACATAGAATGATTATTTTTAAATTATGATTATGAAATGGCAACGGCCAAGTTTCTTAATCCTACCTACATAATATAAATTATGAAATGTACAATAAACATTGTTTTATGTAACTGCGTAAACAAATTCAGTGGGACCTAAAACAATTTGGAAAAATTAAATTTTTCCATTTATGTCTTCCGGTATAGTTAACCGGTCCCCAAACATAGTGGCTAAAGTACTCCCCGGGCCTTGCTCCAACAGATTAGCATTTTTTTCGAAATTTGGATAACTTCTTGCAAGGGAAAAAGTTCAACTCCGATGAAAGTCAGTCCAAAGCGCCTTCTAAGAATTTATTGATTCCTGTCCGAATGTTTCTTTGGTAAAGGAATCAATGAACCACCTATGAGATGGCAAAAGTGCATAGATAGGATGTTATATACTTTGATTAAATATATATATTATGTTTCATAAAATCGACTTTATATTCTTCCTTTACAAAACGCCAATATCATATGTAATGACCTAATATTATATTATATTTCTAACTGCGAGACATTTTATCTCACTTCTACATGGAGGTCGCACAAAAGGGTAAGTTCAGAAAATACAAATGGCCCTTATTATTTAATTATTACAAAACCAAAAGTTTTGTAATATTATACAATTTCCTATCGCTAGGAATTTTATATCTATGGAATAAGTTTCTTCACAATAATTCCTTTTGTCGAGACCACCAATTAAACTTTAAACAATGGTGATTACGTTCGTTCACGAAATGCCTCTGTGACGTCACGTTCTCACTTTATATTACAGACAAAAATAAATACATTCGTAATGTTCTCATTCATCATTTCAAATCAAAAGATTTTTTGTTTGGCTAAGAATTCTAATTTCAAATTAATTTTATTTTAAAAACATGGAATTCTCTTTCCAAAAGTAAGTCATTTGTTTATTGATTAGTGTTACATTTTCATCGCATTTCAATCTTTTTCGTCATCATGGATACGTTAAAAATTCGAGTAATTATGGAATATGAGTACCGTCGTGGCAGAGCAACGCGGCACAAGCGGCACGCAACATCAACGACGTTTACGGAGCTAACGCTACAAACCAACGCACCACTTGTTATTGGTTTGCTCGCTTCCGTTCTGCAAATTTCGACCTGAAAAATGAACCTTGCGGTCGTCCGAAGACTTCGGTCAACAATGACGAATTAAAGGCGATTGTGGAAGCTGATGATACACAATCTACGGCTGAATTAGCAGCAGCTTTCGACGTTAGCGTCAAAACAATTATGGTCTATTTGTGTCAAATTGGCAAGGTAAAAAAGCTTGACAAATGGGTGCACCACGAACTCAATGATCCAGCGCAAAGTACGCGTCGAGACGTGCCTTGCACTGCTCAACAGACACACAAATGAAGAAATTTTGAACCGCATTGTTACCTGCGATGAAAAATGGCTTCTGTTTGATAACCGCAAGCGCTCAGCAAGTGGTTGGATCCTGGTTCAGTACCTAAACAATGCTCTAAACGAAAACTTACCCCTAGAAAAGTGATGGTCACTGTTTGGTGGTCTAGCGCCGGTGTGATTCATCACAGCTTCTTACCAAACGGGATGAGCATTACTGCAGATGTGTACTGTGAAGAACTGAACACAATGATGGAGAAGCTGGCACATCTCCAACCAACATTGGTCAATCGCTCATCTCCGCTGCTCCTGCACGACAACGCGCGACCTCATACTGCACAGCAGACGGTCTCCAACTTGCAAGAACTGGGGTTGGAAGCTCTCCGTCATCCACCCTACTCACCAGACCTTGCGCCTACAGACTACTACTTTTTCCAGAATTTGGATAACTTCTTGGCTGGAAAAAAATTCAATACCCGAGAGGCAGTACAAAATGCCTTTGAAGAATTTGTTGCCTCCCGTCCAGCTGATTTCTTTAAGAAGGGCATCAATAAACTGCCACTGCGTTGGCAAAGATTCATTGATTGCATGGGTGATTACTTCGATTAATACAAATAAAAAATACATGAAAAAAATTCGTTTAAATTTTTTCATACAAAACGGCAATTTCATAGGTAAAGACCTAATATTAACGGATTAACGATTAACGTTAACTTGCGTTAATTCTTCCGAAATATAACGCTTTAACGTTTAACGAAGCTAACTTTTTTTGTAGCGGATTAACGATTAACTATTTGATTAACGGTGCCTGGCTATGTATATTACTAACGTAAAGAACCGTCATTCGACGTCGTGCGTGGCTAGACGTATGCCGGGGGTGCGCGAGACACGCTTGCTACGCGCACCCCCGGTATCGTATGGTGGGGCTTTTCCAGCCAGGACTTTAGTTCACGGGGCTGGCCGCTGGTCGTTTCGTGCTTTGACATAATTGACAATATAATTTCATAATATTTATGATAGATTTGTCTGACGCGACGTTTAAAATTATTTCGGGGTCAACCTTAGGCTTACATTTGCTGGTGCTCGAGCTGTCATTTGTAGAGAGTGTCGCCCCTGTGAAGATGGTAAGGTAATTAGTATGATCGAAGGCCGCCAATTTTTTCACCTGATTACGGCGAAGTCGAAAGGCAGGGTTTTGGCTTTGGTACTGAAGAATGAGGTGTCAATAGATTCGTAATGCCCGGATAACATAGGCTATATTTACTTAGTCGGGTTATAGTTTTTAACTTTTTGGTTTCTTTTTGGTTTGCTCAGATCTGTACCAGCTATTTAAATGAATATTATCCTGAATAAAATATTGGACATAAAAAGCTCTATAAAATACTTCAGGAAGACATCCGTTGCGTAACAAAATAAAATAAAAAACACACAATAAGGGAGAGCGAGGTCCCACGCTCAGTGAAATGTGGTTTTCTAATGGCGTAACTTCGCTTTTAATTGTTTAGACATTACAGCAACTATAGGAGTGTAAATTAAAATTGGGGTTTATAATCTGAAGCCCAATTCTCTTAACTATTTGTGAATAAAATCCTGTTTCGGTCCGTGCGCCGTCACACTCGCTCACGCGTGAATCGTGATATACAGGATTATGATTACAAATATTATACGAGAATTAGACTTCAGACTCTATTAATCATCAACATACTTAGGGACTGTTTCATAATCTTTATATATAATATTTTTATCTAGTATCGGATAGTTTTTTTCATTTAAGGGTTTCGTAGCAAGGAAGGTTTTGCTCTGTCCATCTGTCTGTCTGTCTTTCTGTCTGTCAGTCTATGTCTGTCTACCCTTCTAAAATATGTAATCTTCTTATAAATAATAACCTAACCAAAAGCATGTCAGGACATGTCTAAGGAGGGTTCCGTAAGTATAAACGCGTAAGTAATAGGTATTTTTCTGTAACTTGTAAGTTTCCACGCTTAAAAAAATTATGGCTCGTTGTTGGCTACGTACCCTCTTTAGACATGTCCTGACATGGTCTTGGTTAGGTAAGGTTAGGTTATTATCTCTTCCAGTACCCCAACTTGTATGTCAAAGTTGTTTACATATTTTCAAGTGTGGCTGACGTTGCACAAATCTCGGTAAATAACCTGTGATATCGGTTAACTATCCGGAACCGATCGATCATAGCAAACGTATCACGGAGACGTATCGAGAGATACGTGACGTAACGGCTACCGAAAATGTGACTCGAAATCGGTTTTACCCGTCTGCGGAGGGTTATAATTTTTCCGTGTGGTACCCAATTGATGGTAAATTACGAATAACTTATTGCTATAAATTAAAATCGTAAACACTGCATAAATATAATATTAAATATGTCATGTTGTGTATGTTTTTGAGCTAAAAGTTTTTGCTTCCTGTTGGAAAATCGGCAAAAAATTGATTGCTTATTTATTATGGCAGGGACAAACGAGCAAACGGGTAACTTTCTGGTGAGCCATCTATCTGCAACACCAGAGGTCACATGAGTGTGGTGCTTTTGTATATTTTTAAGTGCTTCAGTGATTATCTTAATTTATTAGTTTTTTTTTACACTTTAAATTAATTTATGCATAAAGTGTTTTTGTACTAAGTACACTATAAGAGTGCCGTAACTAATTATCTCTACGTCTTTGTTTTATCTCATCTATTAAACTTACAAAGTAGCTCAAATACTAAAAGGCAAGTTGTCGGAAACTTACAATAATTAATATTAATTTAGCTGAGACCTCTAGCTGCTTGTGTAAAGTGGCGTTGTTTTTGTTGTTATAGTAAACATTTCTCATTTATGCGGGATTTACACGGATGACTAAAGCCGCACGATTTTTGCCGCACGGCGCACGGATACACGTATATATTATTATACACGAGGCATGTAATAATAATAATAATAATAAAATGTCGAGGTAAAATCTATCCCCACTTAAATGGCCCCACTTCTCGGGTTGTTTGAGCCATTTTGACATTTGAAAATGGTGAAATCAAGATGGCTGACATTTGAGGTACCTATGGTGAAATCAAGATGGCGTAACTTTTTCTTGTATGAAGATTTGTTCTGTCAAATGTATGTCATAGCCTATCTTTAGTTTTGAAGTCTTTGGCCGCACGGTTTTAGTCACCAGTGTAAATTCTGCAATAAAGACACCATTAGCTTATCCTCAATATGTATGGGAAGGTGGGGGAAAATGGGCACCCCATTCAAAGGCAGAGCATAATATATCAAAGACTTTAATAGTTTCATAAACATATTTAATATCAAAACAGTCCTTAGCTGTTATCTGAATATTAGTATGGGATATAATGGGATAAAGTGAGATATAATTTAGAACATTTGTTAAATGGGTAAGTTGTAACATGGGCCAATAAAAATATATTTCCCCCATGGTTGTAAAAATGCGAAATGTAAGAAAAGGAAAATCGCCACACTGTTGCATAGTAGTAATAAAAAGTAGAAATGTCTTATTGACAGATGTCACAAGCACAGCCTATTTAGTTGGTTTATTTTAGTTAGCCAAAAGGCTATATATATTATAGTGTAGACGTATCTGTGTTAAGCATCTCTCTCATATGTACCAATAAAGAAGAATATCACAATTGTTGCTGTATTATTATTATAACCACTAATAAAATACTTAGGCGTGATAGTCGACCAAAGATTATCATGGCACCCACATCTTGAAGTGGTAGCTAGTGGAATTAGAAAATTGAATTGGATTTTTAAAACACTTAGACAAGTTGCACCTGTAATACAATCTAGTGGACGCCATCTACCGCGGAATATTCTACAGGAAGTACTACACAACACACACCTTGCAAAACCGTGGGGTAAGACGTGGTGTACCTTTTAGAGTTAGTAAATAAGGGCTTACTTTTGTTATTATTTTTCTATAATGGTCTTTTATCTTGTCAGCTTTTATCATTTAAGCACATTATTCCTTTGTTTTTTGACACTTCAGCTTCTTTGTCCCTTAGAAATACGATTCGTATGCATATACATTACAAAAGTTTTCTTATTCTATCATACGTAAAAGTTAATAGTGAGAAACAAATACAACTATTTATAAAATTTTAATGGTCTAACTAAAATCACTTTTTTGTTACAAAACCATAAGCTTTTCTACGCAGTTAAAACAATTACCTAAGTCTGATTTTATGCTCGTATGATTTGCAACTATCACGACCGATCGATCTTTAGTTGCTAGAACGGATGTGCTCGGTCTATCGGAAACACGTGAAAAGCCTCATCTTCCCCTAATTATTTGTTTCATACTGTGACATTAAAACAGTACCTATGTTTTCTCACACTAATTACATCAGTATTTTATTTATTTACACATTTTTTCTTTTATTGTAATAGTAGGTTTATAATATTATAATTGCTTATATTTATAATGCAATGTTAGTTTAAATGTCTCGAATATACCGAATTTTAAGGGTTAGATAAACGCATTCGCCATAATTTGTCTTGCAAATATGTACCATCGAGAACATTGCAGAGTTACACAAGTTGCGCTCTTTAGATAAAGTTTACCCAGGGAAAGCTCTTACACTACCGGAAATGGGTACCTGCCGAGATAGGCTATAAAACGTGCCCCTCAGAATGATTGATGGTCGTTATGTCGTATTTTTTTGCAAAATATTTAGATGTAAAGAAGTTTAAAGGTAGAAGTTACATATGCATAGTATATATTTGTAAACAAACACCATAAAAGCTAGTAGCTACGCCTGTTACAGATAGGAATATTGGAGGTAAGAATTATCTATGGACCACGTAATCGAAATCATTTCAGGTAATACTGTAATTGGACTATTAACGTGATGACGATTTATCGCACAGTGTTACGTTAATCCGATCGTGGTGTATTATATTGTATAATAAGCAATTAACCATATTTTATCACGATAAGCGTTTAAGATTTATTGAAGCAAAACTTATGGCTTCTGATATAACTTTGTACAGGAAATCTAATTCATAAGCAGGCTGTAGAGAGGTCTCTTAATACATTGTTCGATATTGATACGTCATAATAATATAATGTACATTTGTCAATGACATGTCAGTTTGATATCATAATATTATTATTACATACAAGTTATGACATTGGTCAACTTGCATAAGAATTAGATTCCATGTAATATTGTGCTGGTTACTGTTTTTTTTTTTCAAGATGATCAAAGTGAAGGGTGTCTATTTCGTGAACTCTCACGAAATAGACACCCTTCAGCCAAGTAGAAGTGAAGTAAAGTAAATTAAAGTTAATTTCTCACCAGTAAATACGTAAAACACACGACTGTATATATTAATAAAAGTGTTTTTGGTGGGTTAATACCTGAACTAAGAGTTTCCTGTGTCTCTCCCGTGTCTCAGGTTATCAACCCTCCACCCTAAGACGCAATTCTAATAAATTATTTTAACAAAATAAATAACAAAGCTTATAATACTTTTTGTGGAAGAAACAACGACTGTTTGATAAAATATTAAAAGTATAAAAATGTGAGTGTAGGCCTAATGCGATAACAGCTATATAAGGGTTTGCTTGTGGTCCAAGTTATAAGCTGCTGGCTTGTGCCAAAGCTAATAGCAGAGCTGTAATTATCGCCTTCCTCCTCTTTACTTACTTCTATTATTGATGTACTTTTTTTTATATTTATTTATTTATTATTATGTTTATGATTATAATTATAGTAGAACTTGAACGGAAATATACATTACTACCTAAGATTTGTGTGTGTGTGTGTAATATATATGCCTTTTTTAAGCTATTGCATAGCTTCTATCGCGGGCCTTAAGCGCGGGGACCGAATCCAGAAATTCCGCAACGAAAAAACCTCACGCTCCCCACTCCGACGGGCACGGAGGTGTGGCTTGAAGGCCGTGCATCGTCTAACGTCGTTTCAGTTCGGCAGACTTCGGCATTGTGTTTGTGTGCGTGCGACTAGACGTATGCGTGTAGACTTACTATGCAATAGCTTTACCGCAGCAGTCCCCGAGTGCCACACGTATTTTTATATTTTTAAAAGAACAATTTTCCATCTTTTTGATAAAAGATGGCCCCGCGCGAGTTTCTTACGCCGGATCTTCTCGCCGGGCTAGTTCCCGAACCGGTGGTAGGCATCATGTAGATCAACGTTCAGAAAGTGTATAAAAGTACCTATTTTGGATAAAATTTTTTGACTTTGACTTTGTGTATGTACGTGTGTGTGTGGCATTAAACCTTTCTTAATTGATATTTTGAGACGTGATCTGTTCAGTTTTAAATTTGATTTCGATCATTAAAATATCTATATAAGTAGAGGCCCATAAAGAAGCATGGACTCTTTTGACTTATTGAGGGTTTTTAAATTCGTTACATCTGACAGCTTTTTGACACGACAGGGACCATCGGGCTATCAAGCGCCACCTGGTGACAGAAAAATAAT
The DNA here is from genome assembly GCA_963565745.1 of Phengaris arion. Classification (NCBI taxonomy): domain Eukaryota; kingdom Metazoa; phylum Arthropoda; class Insecta; order Lepidoptera; family Lycaenidae; genus Phengaris; species Phengaris arion. The sequence goes on from OY751443.1 coordinate 4,883,279, forward strand.
CTAAAATTCTTATTGACGTCTTATATACCACTTACGACACCAAATGAAGCTTTGTGTGCGTTGGGTCTGCCCCCTAGCGGCCGAAAAAATATCAAACACCATCATTGAGTCAAATGAATGACAGTGACAATCCAACATTTACGGCAAATAGTGTGTGATGGTGGAAGATGACCAATGTCATACAAAAAGTATTTCTCTTGATCCAGAAAGAAAAATGTAAGTAGTATCTCTAACTAAGCCTATAGAAGAAAGAATAGAGATATTACAGGTAAGGGTAGGTATGTAATAAATAGACGTTGGTATGCTTTCAATATTACGACAGTGTGCATTTATGCCATGTTAGTCTTTGAAATAATGTTGTATGATTGGTTCACAAACCACTGAAAAATATATGCAACAGCGATTACTTTTTGTACAATTTGTAACAATTATGTACCTAGTTTAAGTTCTACGAAACATCAATATTGATATGTTACGATATAATGATTTAATTAATGTTGTTATAAGATTACACATTGTTGAGGCTCGACTACACCGTACTGCAGGACCGTTGTTGTCCTAATAGAAATGTTCTTTAATTACATCTAGCGGTAGATGTTCAACCAAATGCTCAATTTGCGATGATAATGATTATTTTGTTATTCTTATAAGAATTGTCTTGTTTGGGTCTACTTTTACTGTCCTAGATAGTGGATACCTTCTAAAATATCTAGTTTGCTTTTAACGACTGAGTACTTTATACAAATAACTTGATTTTTGAGTTGATGAAATAAGTTTTATAGCAACTCATGGATCTCTAAAAGTAATTTCAATAAATATACGTACTCAAATATGCGGTGGGCGACAGCGGTATTTTCCTGTCCTTGGGCGGTGTGCTGTACACGAACGCGGGATTCACGCACCCGCGAGCCTCCGTCGCGCACATGTCGCTCTCGGAGCCGCGGCGCGTGCGACCCGCTGACACTTCTGAGATCCTGGTACTCTCCACATTACAGTGGCCCTTTAACTTCTTCTTTCCTTTGATATCCGGGGAATTTATATGCAAAATCGCCGCTGCTTTCGGTGGAATCTTATCCGGGATTAAAAGTTCTTTTGCCGATACGCTCTTCTGCTTCTTATTGAATAGATCACTGAATTTTGACTTCTCCACTCGTCTTTGCCTCTGAGGTTTCAGGGCCAGGTCTATATCTCCGCTCTTCTTCCTCGGTTTCACCTGTTCCGGCTTTGGTTTCGCCATGACCGGTGTTTTCGCTTTGTACGTGCCCTCTATGCCCTTGTAAGCCACGTTGTAATCTTTCTCGGCGTTGAATATCGGTGCCGTGAAAATTACTTCTTTATCAGTTTCCGCGTCCTCCTCCTTAGGGGGCCGCCAGCGGGTTCCTATCAGGCGAAGGGAGGCACGGACGGATCGGGACCGGCGTAGCCCTCCTTGTTCCCTCTTGAACTTGTCGAGGAGGGTCTCCATAGCCCTGCGGGGGGGAGGGGGGCACGGGCCCTGGGCATTGCACGTCACGATCGACTTCTCGCACGCTATTTACTAACAATAGTTACGTGAGCCGTTTCCTTTCGACGTTCACTCGGAATCGCGTCGGTCGGGCGAGTGTTGGGTCTTTAGTGATGGCTGGTAGGGCAGATTTGACGCGGCCGACGCTAGTCCACGGCTGTCTGAGCTGTTCCCATTTGCACAATCTCTGCAGATAAGATAATGACTGTTTGGAATACGCATGTCACTAAGAATGAGATTTGTTTGCCGTGACGTTTGTGATAAAAAGCATTCGTTTGTCAATTTTGAATACGTTGGCCTTGTTTCCATAGGTCTAAGGGCACTATCACATTAGCCCGATAAGCAGAAAGTTCCTATTGAAATTGAACCCACTATGATTTAGGTATGAAATAATTCTTATTTTACAAGTGCAAGCGCATGCAAGGATACTTTTTGCTAGGCGCTGGCAGTAAAATACGATGAATAGTAATAAAATACATAGATCTAAATTACTTACAAAATCATAGCCTGGGTTCCGACCTAATGAAAGAATATCTTTGAAAAATATCCTTGAATAAGCTACCAGGCGTTCCTGATCATCATAAAGTTCTACATAATTATATAAAGTTCAAAGGAACAAGAACAAAGTACTTTTACCAAAGCAAATAATATTCCGAGGATATCCACTAAAGGAATTAGGATATTTTCAACAGAGCCCTATATTATTATAAATGTAAAAGTTTGTGAGGATTGATGGATGTTTGTAACTCTTTCCCGCAAAAAAATACAGAACAGATTTTGATGAAATTTGGTATGGTAGTAGTTTAGGCTCTGGATTATATCCGGAACGCTATCACATTAAAATAGGCTTTTTATGCCGAAAAAGTACAGTGTTCTCGTGGGACACTTTATTTGCGCGAGCGAAGCCGCGGCCAATAGCACGTATTTTAATAATACAAAGCCAATATGTCATTATTTAAGAAATAAATTTCTTACACATAACTCATAAGTACTTACGGCCGGTTTCAATAACCTCTCTACCAATAACTATTTGTTTAATATAAAATTTGTTTCAACAAATTCAAAAAAACAATTTCATTCTCTCTTCATCATTCAACTCTTATATACATTCAACAGCCTAGTGGTTAGAGCTTGGCTCTCGACTCTCGAGGTCGTGGGTTCCATTCCCGCATTGGAACAACAAAAAAAAATTTGTTTCCAAGTTTGTTTAGGACAATGCAGGCTGATCACCTGATTGTCTCACAAGAAAGATGATCCATGCGTCGGATGGGCATGCAAAAAGTCGGACCTGCGCCTGATCTCTCGCCAGTCGTATCGGTTATCCGTCCCACTGGTTTACGAGAGTAAAGGAGGAGAGAGTGCTCTTGTGTACTGCGCACACACTTGGCACTTGCGTAACTGGCCTGGTTTCAATGAAACCGGCCACCATCACCGAAATCGGTGTACGGAGTTATATATTATACATGCAAAGAGGATAGGAGGCTGAGAAAATGAGATATTCTCAAAATACTGATTTCTGTGCCCTTTGACCTTAAATATCTCAGGTATTTGTTTGTGGCAACATTTGTAATGCTAAAACAAAGGTTTGTACACAATTAAGCATATTCTGTTAGATTCCTTGGTTGGTCTCTTTATAAGACTAAGATGACTGCGTATTTGAGTCTTTAGTAATTTTAGATCCTTAATATTGTAGGTTTTCAGAAGACTTTGGCTTCGAGAAAATATTTTGCAGGTAAGTAGTCGGTTAGATAACTGTATTACGTCCCTAATAATATGTTTCAATTCTTAAAATAATGACAGTAAAACCAATAGAAATTAAATGATTCTATTTATCGTATGCCTTCCTTAAATCCCTATAAGGCCGGGCATATTTCTTGTACATATTAGCGAACCCGTCGACACTGAGTGAGGGCTAAGGCAATCGTTTAGTAATTTGTCTTTTTACGAACGATAAATTGATATGACAACATCATTAACTGCACTATCAGATATGAAGATTGATGATGACTAGTTACCAGACAGTAGACCAGGGTTGCCTAGTAAAGATTTTTAAAGAGAGCTAAGTTTGATGAGCACCTTTTAGCGTTCACTCTACTTTCGAATTTATTTTCGAAAACATAGCACTGATTCGAAGACCATTAAATCGGGTTCTTATACTATTAATGCCCAATCGAGGGGATTTAAGGATTAGCAAATTAACATAATATTATATACATACTTCTGAAATTAGTCAAGTAACATGTTCCCATTCTTGAAAGTAAGCAAAGTTAGACAATAGCAGACAGACGGCAGACCACGTCATATTGAAATATGAACAAATTTTGATGACGATCTAACTAAGCGTGTTCACAATAACCAATTTTGATAAGCCATTTTGAAATATGTACGCACTGACTTCTTGACGCGAATAGAATATAATTATTTATTTTTCCCTGATTGTATGAATGTGTAAATTAATTTCTATAAATTAAGCATACTTCACTGAATTGTATCTTTTTGTGAAGAGGTAGCCCGGTGATTCTGTAACACAGTACAGACACCAGCTCTCTCACGAAGGTTATGTGTTAATGTTAAGGCGAAATAGTATTATAGCTAATAGCAAAACCTTTGTGGAGAAAGCAATAAATATTCATTTATTTTGAATATAATGTTGAATTAATTAATAAAGATATTATGTTTTTGATAGAAATTGTAAGCTTCCAATAGAGAATTAATATAATAATGTGATTCCAATAGATACTCTATCATTGAGTTTCCGATAACATTTAATTTAATAAAGGCTATTGAAAGCGCTTCAAAATGTTTACTTCTCTTTTACGTCATGTTATTTCTGTGGTTCATTTTAAAATGCTTTGTCTCTCCAGTTTCAGATAATAAAGGTTACAGAGTTTCAGCAGATCTTTATGAATTGCTGAAGCGAAGTTTTGATCGATTGAAAGCAAAAAAGTTTCAAAATATAAAGTGATCAATAACTAATCTGTGTAAATCAAAACGGTTCTCATTATTGTTAGGTTTACTTTTGCTTTGCCCTTTTCCCAATCTGTACAGTCCTACAGAGTGGAAATTAGGTACTAAATAGACACTAGGAAATTATCTGTTTCTAGTTGAAATAAGCACCTTTCTAACCATAATTTGAGCCGACTAGGTCGGCCGATAAAAATCTAGATAAAAATTTATCAAAACAATAAAACTTCGGAAAATATTGAATTCGTATTTCGTACCCACGTTCAACTTGATTGTAGCGACCGTATGTTATTTGAGAAGGAAAAACTTTTATCTTTTGCCAAAGTTACTTTGTAATCTGTAATAAAAACTTGTAAAATGTTCTGTTTATTAAAGATTTTTAAAGAGAGCTAAGTTTGATGAGCACCTTTTAGCGTTCACTCCACTTTCGAATTTATTTTCGAAAACATAGCACTGATTCGAAGACCATTAAATCGGGTTTTTATACTATTAATGCCCAATCGAGGGGATTTAAGGATTAGCAAATTAACATAATATTATAAACATACTTCTGAAATTAGTCAAATAACATGTTGCCATTTCTTGAAAGTAAGCAAAGTTAGACAATAGCAGACAGACGGCAGACCACGTCATATTGAAATATGAACAAATTTTGATGACGATCAAACTAAGCGTGTTCACAATAACCAATTTTGATAAGCCATTTTGAAATATGTACGCACTGACTTCTTGACGCGAATAGAATATAATTATTTATTTTTCCCTGATTGTATGAATGTGTAAATTAATTTCTATAAATTAAGCATACTTCACTGAATTGTATCTTTTTGTGAAGAGGTAGCCCGGTGATTCTGTAACACAGTACAGACACCAGTTCTCTCACGAAGGTTATGTGTTAATGTTAAGGCGAAATAGTATTATAGCTAATAGCAAAACCTTTGTGGAGAAAGCAATAAATATTCATTTATTTTGAATATAATGTTGAATTAATTAATAAAGATATTATGTTTTTGATAGAAATTGTAAGCTTCCAATAGAGAATTAATATAATAATGTGATTCCAATAGATACTCTATCATTGAGTTTCTGATAACATTTAATTTAATAAAGGCTATTGAAAGCGCTTCAAAATGTTTACTTCTCTTTTACGTCATGTTATTTCTGTGGTTCATTTTAAAATGCTTTGTCTCTCGAGTTTCAGATAATAAAGGTTACAGAGTTTCAGCAGATCTTTATGAATTGCTGAAGCGAAGTTTTGATCGATTGAAAGCAAAAAAGTTTCAAAATATTAAGTGATCAATAACTAATCTGTGTAAATCAAAACGGTTCTCATTATTGTTAGGTTTACTTTTGCTTTGCCCTTTTCCCAATCTGTACAGTCTACAGAGTGGGAATTAGGTACTAAATAGACACTAGGAAATTATCTGTTTCTAGTTGAAATAAGCACCTTTCTAACCATAATTTGAACCGACTAGGTCGGCCGATAAAAATGTAGATAAAAATTTATCAAAACAATAAAACTTCGGAAAATATTGAATTCGTATTTCGTACCCACGTTCAACTTGTTTGTAGCGACCGTATGTTATTTGAGAAGGCAAAACTTTTATCTTTTGCCAAAGTTACTTTGTAATCTGTAATAAAAACTTGTAAAATGTTCTGTTTGTTCCAAATTGCGTTTATATTTCCGTTGAAACCAGGACAATTTGTAATTAATATGTATTTTATTTTCTTTATTTTTGAACTGGCTGGACGAAAAATGGCTCCCTATCTAAGAGCACCTTTAAAATTACCAATCGGGATCGGAATACAAGGATTTATTTTGCACCTTTTAGGGATGTTACTCTCGCTCAACACCCGTTTTCAATCTCAACGTTATTCACGTGTTTCCTGGTTCACCAAGAGCAAGTTCGACGTAATTCGTTAAAGCCAAAAAAGCTTTATGCAATCGTAGCCCTTCAGCGAAACAGCTTTCCAATAGAACCCGTTCTGGAGGATCTAGTGAGTAATCCCTAAAACAAAATTGAAACTGTTTAGAATTCTACGAACGTATTTCAATATATTTTGTTAAATGTCCGAACAAAGAAACGGACGTAATAATTAAGGGTCCGTCGCAGGTAGCAGGTGCAACTAAAAGGCTCGCTCGTACAAGAATCACTATACGGACTTATGTAATTTACGCCAACATGTTTTAAGTAATAGAACGTGTTTGCCCACGTGGACATTTTGGAGATAATTTATTCATACAAAAAATAGGTTAAGACTTAAGAAGAGTTTAGATTCCAGGTAAGAGAAGATCTTACTCAGTTTAATGACTGCTTCTAGCAGGAGTGCCACAGAGCTCGCTACTTTGACACCACCTCTACACTATTTTTACCTGACTACGGCCAAAAGGAAGGGTGATGATTTTGGCAGTCTATACAGTATGTATGTATATTATGTATTGTTGTTCCATCGTAGCGCCTAAACCACTGATCTGATTTTAATGAATGAGGTGTCAAATGTCAATAGATTCGTAATAATAGCCAGGGTAACAGGCTATTATAATTTATGTAGTCGGGCTAAAGTTTTCATAAAAAAAATCAGTTGTCTGTAAAGTCGGTTTACTGACAATGGCATGAACGACAATGCGAGGTAACGCTGGTACTTGGTAACAGTAACAGGTAACGCATGAGTCATGTTTTTTCGTGCGTGCAGCCGGCTCCATCGAATTATAAGACGTTATCACGTCAAAAAAAAAATAGATATCACATCTGACTTACCTCAAACATCAAATGTCACAACTACTACAATGCGATTCAAATTATAATAGCGCCATATTGTTACGAATTATGACCGTTATGATAATCAAATGTATGTTTAGTTAATTCATTACTATTTAAATTCGATCCAAGACTATTATTATCGATATGCAATTAATTTTTTTTTGCATACCGCACTTTTCAAGTGATGTGTGACAGAAAAAGGTTATTGACATTCCTATTCTTATTTGAAACGTATTGTACCTTCGCTGATGACACTGCCATTCTGACCTCCGACAAAAGTCCAGTTGAGGCTTCCCGAGCACTACAGACAAGCCTCCATGAATTAGAAAAACTACTAGCAATGTGGAGAATAGCCGCTAGCGTCAATAAGGCTGTCAAGATTGTGCACTTAACCTTCTGAATGGCACACCACTCCCACATAAAGAATCTGTAAAGTATATAGAAATGCACATGGACCGGAGACTGATATCGTGGAATCATTTAAATCAAACGGAGACGAAGAGAACACCAAGATCAGGGAGGTGGCTACTGGCTGATGGGTAGAAACTCCGAACTGTTCTCGATAGACAGTTCCTTGTATACAAAACGATGATGAAGCCAATTTGGACATAATATGTCATTTAACTTTGGGGCAATGCCAGCGTCAGTAACAAATCCATAATACAAGAGTGCAGAACAGCATACTCAGGCAGATATCAAATGCGCCACGGTTTCTCAAAACATTAGAACTACTTAAAATTTCCACATACCAGTAGGAAAAGAGAAAATTACTGCCTACGACGACAAATTAAAGACATAAATCAAAGTCATCGGAACCAACCTGCGAAGTAACTAACAATCCCAGAAATAAATCTTAAAAGAGACGAGACATGGCCTTTAGTCAAGACGCATTCGATAATGTCGACGGCGAAGTTCGATAACTTAATGTATGGGATTTGACATAAGTCATCGTTGAGTGGCATGTCGCTTGCGATGTGTTATGTCAAATCTTTTTTAATTTCGAACTTCGCCGTCGAAATTATCGAATGCATCTTGACTAAAGGCCCAGGATAGCCAGCAGTAGACAGAGTAGACACATAATATAAAAGGATGAATTTCATTCGCAGTAGCTCCTTACACGGAGAAACCGACATCCTATCTGCTTATAGCTAGAAAGCTGATTACAAGATTTCATGAGAAGACTTAGAAGAAAATGATTAAGCAGATTCATTGTCCTCATATTAATATTATGTTTGTCGAATCGTAATAGTATAGGCAATTTCGGAAATATGACAAACTGCTAATCATTCACTTTTCGACCTTATTACTTGGCATTAAGGTTCAAAAGTCCGGGTCTGTCGGCGACTGCAAATGAATCACAATTGGGAATAATTTTAATATAATAATGTTCCTTTGTATTTTTACAACTGCAGTCATTTTCACTACGCGTTAATACTATCTCTTTTCAAAAGGGCTGAGTCCGTTTAGTGGTCTGGTGAGAATCATCTTTCTATCATCAATCATTTTTCAACTTTCTACCAAATATTTCCGTTACGTGCTTGATGCTCATAGTAACTTAATCGTTATTTAACCGTGTACTCGATTTTATCAATTTGCACTTGCCAATTAAAACATTCATTGGACTAAATCATACAAGGTTATTTTGATACGATCTTATCATTATCTTGCCATAGTATTCTAAAGACCTCAACCTGTCAGTGCTAGTAGGAAGTATATTCAAAGGGTTCTGACTTCTGAAGGATATCCTCATCCTGTGTTTTGTAGTGTTCCTGTGTTTTGTAGTGTTCCTGTGTTTTGCAGTATTCCTGTGTTATGCAGTGTTTTTTTACTTAAACCTAAATGTACCTACGTACTAAACGTACTTATTCCATCAATTTCTTTAGAAACCTTTACAAGTTACGTAATTTGATACTACGAGAACTAAAAGGTGCGTATTACCGCACGAAATAACTAAGATTTTGCGTCTTTGACGAACGAATTGAGCCCATAGTTCAAAACTGAACTTAATGACTCAAAATTGAACTTAATTATTTCAATAAAGAAGCATAAAAATGAGGGGTTATCTCAACATGCAATGTAAATTGTATATTTTACGAAATTACAACATCAAATTACTTAACAATTGTTGTCAGGCACTTAAATTGTTACTCAACCATGTAATCTATTTCGTATGAACAATGTACCTAAGTACTTAAACTACAAGGTAGGTATATTCTAACTTCTAAATGCATTTTGGAAATCGGAGCGTAATAAAATGTATCTATAGAGAATTTCAAAATTGGTTCTGGCATCCTATATATTTAATTTTTTTACCCTGCATGTTTTATTTTTTATTTTAGAAATGTTATCTATGCAATTTAGTTTATTTAGACTAGAATTATATATTGTATTTCCTGTAGTGTTGTGGACCTAATAAATTATAGATTATATTATTATGAGATTACGAATGACGAAAACGAGGCCAACGTATTATGTTCAATAACGAACAAGTTTGTAAACCGAAACGATATTTGAAATTAGAAGGTCTTATAGTTATTATCTGGCAGGTAACGATATCAGTTACTGTAGTCATGGCAATTTAATTACTATGGATTCGTTTCGAAATTAATTAAAAAAAATAAAGCTGTTAACAATTTAATATAGTCCATATTAAAATCTAACTTATATTTTATATATTACTTACTTTTTGTATTGTTTTTGGTTCTAATATGTTTAAACTATAATTTAATGTCAATAGTTTATTTATAATTTTACAAAATCCAGGTTTTCAACTTAGAATTTGCAATAAATGTATAACCCTACTTCGTTAACTTGTTATAACTTTTACACTTCACCAGAAACACTACTGCATAAGTACACCATCACAAATATCCAAAATGTTTTCGATTCACACATTTTTATCATGTACATTCAATAAAATAGTAAAGAAATACTTTTTAGTATCATACACTCAAAACATAACGTTTTCTGTCCGTAAACAACTGTTACGACGCGAAGTTAGCCCCAAGACATGCGCAAGCGCCGCGCGCCGGGCGTCAGTGCTGCCAACGCAATAAATTATGGCAAGATGGCGGCCCGTCGGCGCGCGCAGTCAATGGCGGGCTTGTTTCGTTCGTTTCATCTTGTCATTCAAGTAATGTGAATGGCCTCTGTGATTGGATCGGATATAATAGTCAATGATAAGTAATGAATGTTGGAGCAACGCTTTTAACGATGTCATAACGTGTTTTATTAAGTTTTTATCGTTTATCTTACGCTTCAAAAAAGAGGTTTAATTTTTTACTCAACAACCGTTGCCGATGTTGATTAGCCGATATTTAATATCATTAGTAATTAAAAAACACAACTTAAGATAAATAATCGTATGATCTAATCAAAACCTTATTGAAATATCATATTTACTTAGGTAGGTGTAGGTATGTAAATATAATAATAATAATAATATCTAAGGATGCTTAACAGACATACCACGTCAATCTGGTCCCGTGTTAAGTTCTCGAAGAACTCGTGTTACGCAGATGATACCAGACAAAGGAAATATATTTTAATACTTTTTATACTATACATGATATATTTAAGATTTTTATTATATTACGTCCTTACATATGAAATTGGCGTTTTGTCGTACTGGCCACTTTGATCTCAAATATATTTTCTTTGGTTAGGAATTCCAATTTCAAATTTATACCGCTATATACTCATATATTTGTGTTTCGAAAACCGTAATTCATTTGTTTTTTCCTATTTTGGTTTTTTCTTTGCGGCACTCTATTTACAAAATGGAAATCTTGAAATATCGTATTATTTTTGTTCCCCCACAACACACAACACAAGTTCCACCGTGGCACCAGTGCTGTAGAAATGGCTCGAATGCTTAATGATGCGTATGGCGGCGGTATGCGGTATCGCAAAAAAAAAACACAGTGCGTTTTTGGTTCCAACGATTTCGTTCTAGAAATTTCGACCTGCAGAACAAGCCCCGTGGAGGACTGCCGGAGACCAAAGTTAATAATGAAGAATTGAAGGCTATTGTGGAAGCAGATCCATCGCAAACCACGTCCGAGTTAGCTGCAGGCTGCGGTGTTAGTGATAAAACTGTTTTAATCCACTTGTAGCAAATTGGGAAGGTGAAAAAGCTTGAAAGGTGGGTGGGTACCTCATGAATTGAGTGCAGCAAACCGACAAACGCGCGTCAACTGCTGCGTTACATTACTAAACCGGCACACTAATGAAGGGATTTTAAATCGAATCATTACTTGTGATGAAAAGTGGATCCTGTACAATAATCAGAAACGCTCATCGCAATGGCTGAACCCAGGCGAACCAGCCAAAGCCTGCCCCAAGCGAAAATTGACTTAAAAACTTGTAAGCGTTTGGTGGACTAATGCCGGTATCGTTCACTACAGCTTTCTTAAATCTGGCCAGATGATTACGGCAGATGTCTATTGCCAGTAACTGCAAATCATGATGAAAAAGCTAGCTGCTAAACAACCGAGGTTGGGCATTCGCTCTAGGCCACTGCTGCTTAATGACAACGCTAGACCACACACTGCACAACAGACGGCTACCAAATTAGAGGAGCTACAATTGGAATGTCTAAGACCTGTGTCCTCGGACCTTGATCCAACAGATTACCATTTTTTTCGTTTGGATAACTTCTTGCAAAGGAAAAATTTCAACACCGATGGGGCAGTCCAAAGCGCCTTCAAATATTTTATTGATTCCTGTTCAAATGTTTTTTTAGTAAAGGAATCAATGAAATACCTATGAGATGGCAAAAGTGCATAGATAGCAATGGTTACTTTGATTAAATAAATATATTATGTTTAAAAAATATCGACTTTATGTTCCTCCTTTACAAAACGCCAATTTCATATGCCTAATATTATACACATATTTAATACACATCCATGACCCAGGAACACAGAAAAACTATTTGTTCCTTCGGCGGGATTCGAATCCACGGCTTGAGCACCAACAAGCTCAACCACTGAGCCGCAGAGGTCGTCAATATAATAATCATTAAAATTTAGTTGTCTAGAAGAAACTGTAAGCAGTAAGACCTAAGTAAGTATTTTTGTAACAACGTGTTTTTATTTTGAGAGTGAAAATACTTTATTACTCAATTCTATTTTTTAATTATCTGAATTCTGAGGTAAGTAGTGTTTGTTGTTGTTATTTTTATTAATTTAATAATAATATTTAATGTATTTCTAAGCATTATTTAAAAATATATTAGCTTTCTGCACACCTTCCTCCGCATAAATTTTAATTTACCGGCCAATTATCATACTCGCCCGGTTGCACAATTCTCGTAAAACTGTACTGAAAATATTTCACGTAGGTATTAATATATTAATGCCGAAGGCAGCGGCTACTCGCAATGTATTTAAACGCTAAAGGCACTATCGCACTTAACAAGAACTTTCTTCGGAAAATCGCGAGACGCGAGCATTGTTACCTTTGTGATTTGTGATAGCGAAAGTGGGAAATGGAAGGATTTAACATACAATTATCTTATATCTTTTACCTATATGTAGTCGAAATCTTATAAGAATGGAATAGGAGGTACAAAAGAACGAAACAATAAGGCTACGTTCCCACGAGCTATTTTTTTGTGGTCGCGACAGAAAAAACTGCACTGTAAATAGGTGCATTATTACAATAGAGCTGAAAAGCGTGTAGAGTTGTCAAATACGACATTTGACATTTGTTTGTTGTTTCAGCTTCATTGTAATAAGGCAGATATTTCTATTGCCAGTGCAGTTAGTTCTGTCGTGATCGCAAAAAAACTCTCGTGGGTGCGAGCTCTTAATGTTTGTAGGGTATAATTTTCACACACATTAAAATTTTCGGTCGTAACACCTAATGATAAACATTCCGCCACAGAAAAATGGAATTGCGGTAACCGCCGCTTATGACTCAGAAGCAGAATATACATGGATTATAAGTACTAAAATCGAAGCCGTAAGTAGCTATCTGTCTCACAAAACGTCAATGGCAAAAAGTAAAAACCCAAAGTGAAAGCAAAACCATGACTTTCGTTTTTTTTCTAGGGTTGGCTTTGGTGGATTTTTGGATTCCTTTTTTACGACGTTACAATTAGGGCTTTATGGCACTCATAATAAGTGTTAGCGTGGGGAAAAGGAATAATATACGTTTTATCTCTTACTAATAACCGGGTATCTATGCTATAGTTATCACTCTGAGGTTCATGTAACACCAAGGAAGTTGTTACATATAAGTATGAGCTCACTCACTCGGCGGAATACAAGTCACAACTTAGGCTAGTACTATATGATCCGGAATCTGGCAGACCTGGGAAAATTCAGGGCAATCCAGGGCATGAAAAGCGTAGTGCCGAGTGTCAAGCTGTCATTTATGACATTGACATTTCACTCGACACTTGTGTGTTAGATTTTCAGTTCTATTGTAGTAGCGCAGAGTTCTATTTCAGTGCTCTGAATTTCTTCCGGCCTTACGGATTCCGGACAATTTAGTTATGATTGTACAATGTACAATACAATCACGTTCTTAATATATTTCGGGAATCGGGAATCGTGGTTTTTCATGGATCGTCTGCCATTTCGACAAACGACAGACGAAAAACAAGGATTGCCGGGAACATTAAGAACGTGGTTGTAAATTGTAATGTACAAATTTACAAAACATGTCAGGTATTGTGTGATGGTGATGATGGATGCGTGTCAAACGCACCTTTTCACTTGTTCAACAGATTGTACTGTGATGGTATCAATGGAGTCGCAAAAAGTTCGCACGCACTTCCTAATGATGCTATTTACCTCACGACATCTTTATCTGTTCATCTAACAAAAACTCAGGTTTTTAATCGAATAATTTGATGGTAATTTTCAACGCAATGAGTACTGTTGAAATTCACGTACCTACGTACCTTAGACACGCAGGTTTTCTTATTAATTTTCACAGCGTGTGGTACGGATGGGATGGAAAAATTGTAAGTATGGAACTAAAGTTATAGGGAATTTCATTAGCTTTCATTTCATTGTAGAACCTTTTTCGCTACAACGCACCGTTTTTGAGATATTGGTGAAAACCCCAAAATTGTAACCTTTGTCCCCCCACCTCCCTCCGGCTCGCCTCTTAGGCTAGGACTATATGCTCCGGAATCCGGAATGCCGTAGAAAAATCAGAGCATTGAAAATTCTGCTTTAATACAAAAGAGTTGAAAATCGAACACATGAGTGTCGAGTCAAATGTCAATGTCGTATATGACAGCTCGACACCTGGAACTTCCATTTTCAACACTATTGTAATAATGCAGAGTTCTAATTTCAGTCCTCTGAATTTTCACCGGCGTACCGGATTCCGGAGCATACCTATAAGCCTTAGACGTCAGGATTTTTAGTATGTTTTTTCCCTAAGGCCCACTTGCGCAGATCTAGGTTAAACCTGGGTTAAAATATCATGCCTTCTCTTTCATAAATACGAAGAATGAGAGAGATAACATGATATTTCACCCTGGGTTAACTTTAATTAATTTATTTATTTACTATGAATAACCAACAAAAGTTACAATGATACAAATATAAACATACATTAGAATAAGTAAAGAGCTTATTGTACTTTAAATTATAGGTTATTTCATCATGTAAAGTAAAAACCATAAACAAAGAGAAAATTAAAATTAAAATTACTAAAATAAGTTTACAAAATAGAAAATAATAATAAGTACTAAATTTACAATAATAATAATAATAATAGCTAATTAATTAATCACAAAAATTTAAGTAGAGAAAAAACGATTTGCACAGAAAAAACAGCAGCATATAGTTTTAATATACAAAACACGAAATTTAGTCATAAAATTTAAACAGATTAAAATTATATCAAATAAAATATGTCAGATCAAATAAATGTCAAAGGTGCGATAAATTAATGTTAACGATGATAATAATATAATTAAAGATGTCAAGATTAATAATAAAATATTTGAATAAATAAAATAAAAAATATTACAGAAATATGGCACAATTAAGTAACATCAGTGGATTCATAGTACTTGAGGATCTTTGTTTTGAAATTGCGAAAACGATCATGGTTTACGTCAAGATCCGTTATCCTCGATGATAGCTGATTGTATTTACATGTAAGTCTAGTTATGGGGCTATTTTTACCCAGGTTAGTTCTATGGTAATTAGGTCGAAAAAGAGGCACTTGTTTCCTAAAAGATCTCACGGGGAGGAAAAAATTTAATGAAGAAAGGAGATGCATACAGTCTATTTTATTGTTTATTAGCTGATAAAGAAATGACATGTCTAAAATATGTCTTCGTGATTCTAATATTACCATACCAAAATGCTGTAGTTTCTTCTCGTATGAGCAACCACGCAAAGAGTTACAGAATCTATAGGACAGATGACGGACAATTTTTTGTTGAACACTTTCAATTCGATCAATGTGCACTTTGTAATATGGATTCCATACGGTAGAACAGTATTCTAGTTTACTTCTTACGTAACTATTATACAAGATCAATATTGTAGAGGCTTTGCGAAATTCTCTAGAGTTTCTGATCACGAAACCAAGAGATCTTAAGGCAGAGCTGACCGATTCCTCTATGTGTGGAATAAAACTCAACTTTGAATCAAGCACAACTCCCAGATCCCTAATAGTTTGTACTTGAGATATAGTTATATTTGATATCGTGTAGTCGCTGATAGTAGCTACCCTTTTTCTTGTGAACTTAATATGATGGCATTTTTTCGTATTAAGGTACATTTTATTGTTGGCACACCATGAGACAAGACTATCGATATCATCCTGGAGCTTTTTTATGTCAAGTTTTGTTTTTATTATCCTAATTAATTTAAGGTCGTCTGCATACATAAATACATTAGAGTTTATAAAGATATCGTTAATGTCATCGATAAAAATGTCAAAGAAAAGAGGTCCAAGAATTGACCCTTGAGGGACCCCGGAATAAGCGATAAAAAGGTCAGATTGATAACCATCAAAGCCAACATAGGATGGTCTTTGACTCAAGTAAGAAGAGCACCAGTTTAATAAAGAGCCAATAATTCCGAAAGACCTTATGTTCTGTAAAATAATGTTATGATTGACTTTGTCAAAGGCCTTTGAAAAATCAGTATATATAGCGTCAAGTTCATTACCATTATCAATTGTATTGATTAGGTAGGTCGCGTAAGATGTAAGGTTAGTATTACATGATCTACCGGATAAGAATCCGTGTTGGTTACTATTAAGAAGCTGATTTACATGTTTGGAGAGATTTTGGTGAACCAATGACTCAAAAACCTTTGACATCGTCGACAGAATAGATATAGGTCTATAATTGTTAATAAGTCTGGGATCATCTCCTTTAGGAATGGGGACTATACGGGTTTTTTTCCATGCAGTGGGAAAAACGCCAGTTCTAAGCGATATATTAAAAATAAAGTGAAGAGGCTGAGATAACTCGAGAGCACACTTATGCAAGAATATTGAAGGAATTTTATCCGGTCCCGGTCCCTTAGTACAGTCAAGTTTCAATAGTTTCTTATGTACATCACGTTGAGAAATAAGAAAGGTGCTCATGTAGGTTTTAGGTTCTATTACTGTATAGTGAGATTGACTATTGGTATCAATTTCATACACCGAAGAGAAATTCCTAGCGAAGAGGTTACATATATCAGGGCCATTATTTGCCTTAGTATCTCCCAGTTCCATGGACGATGGGTATGAGCTGCTTTTCATTCTCATATTCTTTATATGCGTCCAAAAGAATTTGGGAGTGCCAGGAATAGTATCTTCAATAGTGGAAATATTATCTTTATAACACTGCTTAATCATTTTACTACAGTCCTTTCTAAGAAAGTTAAATTAAATTTTATCAAGTGGGTTGTTATATTTTTTAAATCTTTTATGACAGTTATGCTTCTTTTTCAATAATTTGATTAGAGTTTTTGAAAACCATATAGGAAATTTTGAATTTGATTTACTTTGTGATTTAGGAACATGCTGTGTAATGACATCATCGAGAGTTTTATAAAGGTGATCAGTCATTTTATTAACATCGTCATCATATTGATTAAATTGCTGCACCCAGTCAATTGAATTGAGTGAAGTTGAAATTTTTTGATAGTCAGCTTTATGAAAATTTTATTTGTAAAAATTTTGGGTTCCTTTTAGTTTAGAATGTTGCAATTGAGCTTCAATTATTATATCCAGTGCGGGATGAAATGCATCCACAGTTCGTATAGGGAAATGCGATTCAGAAACTTTCACTGCTGGTACATTACCTATAACAAGATCGAGTAGACGTTCTTTATTATTTAGAACACAGATTTAACACAGATTTGCGCAAGTGGGCCTTAACATCCTAAATAATAGTTTCTGAAGAAATCGCTTAGGCCACGTTCACACATTCTAAAACTGCTTTATTGATTATAGCACTTTAAATGATTGTTCAATCGTTCCTATTTCGTAACTGTATACAATAGAGAAATTAGCTAATCTATACTCCGTTTTGATTCAATGTAATCTAAATGTAAACAAAACAAAATATTTCGACCAAAATAAATGTGTCATTGTATTTCTTTGTTGCGCGGTGAATACTTAAGTGACATTTAAGTTGGAAGCATTATAGCCAATCATATTGTGCTTTGTTTACATTAAGGCTGGGAATATAATATGATCTGGTTTCTGGAAGGCCGGGGAAAATTCAGAGCATTGAAAATAGAACTCTACGCTAATACAATAGAGTTGAAAATGGAAGTGTCGAGCTGTCATAATTGACATTGACTGTTGACTCGACACTTGTGTGTTAGATTTTGAGCTCTATTGTTTATGCGCAGAGTTCTATTTCCAATGCTGTGAATTTTCCCCGGCCTTCCGGATTATATAGTCCCAGCCTTATCACATTATCATATTGAATCGGAACGGAGCATGCTACTGGTCCACAGACCATCCTGAGCCGTTAATGCTACATAATTTAAGAAATGTTAAATGCAGGTATATCTATAATATAGGTAAAGCCAATGATTTCAAAACGATGGATGGGCTATGACGTACATTTGACAGATAAAATCTTCATACAAGAAAAAGTTAGGCCATCTTGATTTCAGAAGATTTTGTCAAATAAATGCGGTCTGATTATACTGCGCAAATCAAAAGGTCAAGATGACAAAATATGTCAAACCTCAACTGCCCCAAACAACCTCTAAAGTATGGACACTTCGTGCTCGACATGCCTCTTCTATAATATAAATGTAAGCTTATTCAATTCAAAAGCCAGCAGTGGGTAAACAACTTGCTGAAAATCGCATGCGTTTAGCGGAGCTTCTAAACATACATCAAAGGGTTTTATTCGCATTCCAGACGAAGCTACCTTCCTGTCCGTTGTCGGCCAAAGTGGGTTGGATCCGGACTACTGTATTTACTGCGCTGTGTACATTGTCTGAGGTCTAAGACATGACCTATTTGGGCATTGGGTTATCCATAATACTTCTTAAGCTTTAGGTTTACTATCTTATAAGAAAAATATGCCTGTATGCCTCATTGTATGAGGGTGTTTGATATTTTTTCTGCCGCTAGGGGGCAGACCCAACGCGTACAAAGCGTCATCTGGTGGCGTGAGTGGTATCATAAACGGTCAATAAGAATTTTCGATTCTTTTTCTGTCACCAGGCGGCGCTTGGTACCCCGACGCTCCTTGTCGTGACATAAAGCTGTCAGATGTCACGCATTTAAAAACCCTCATTGCATAATCAGTTAATATAAAAAAAATATTGCAATTTGAATGTCTCGCTAAAACTCGAGAACGGCTGGACCGATTTGCCAAATTTTTGTCTTGAAATAATTGTGGAAGTTCAGGGAAGGTTTAAACGGTGAGAAATATTGGAGGCTTATGGTAAAAACAAAACGTGTGTCGGGACGTGGTAACTATTTTGTTCCTCTGGTACGTAAGTATATATTTTTACTCTATGTCGTAGATACGTATGAAAAAGATAGCACATTAAACAAAGGGATGCCGTCATGATAATATGATAAACACCCCTGCAATTTATGTGATTTCCTTTCTCGCCAACTGGCTAGACGTTTTAGGAACATTATAACAGCAGGCTTTATTGGCTGGCTGCCAAGACACGGCGATGCCCGCGCTAGCCAGGAAATGGGGGTCACGGGCGATACTATCACAAATAATCACTCTGTCTACTGCAGGGCAATCGCGCTATGTTGTTTCAGTTGAATCGTAAACGAACCGTGAATGTTACTCGACTTTTCGAATGATTTGGTATCGCGCTAACGTTTTGACAGATAGTTTAGACAAGCGCAAACGCTGTCAAAACAAAAAGTTGATACGATGCTACTTTTTCTCGTACGTTTCTGAAGCGTTTCGTGTTTTGGTGTTTTGTCGTGTTAAATTGTTGAGAATATTATGAGGTAAAAATGACTTGAAAAATAAAAGTAAAATTAAGTTACGATTGGAAGGACTGTGCGATACTGTTTGTTCAGCCGGACACGAATCGAACCGAAACTGAATCATAGCTAAAGCAGAATTGAACCTGAATTTAAACGATAAACAATAGCGCGATTGGCCTGTAGGAGTCTTAATGCAGACATTATGACGTCATCATAGCATACGTTTTAGATACATAGCAAACTGAAATGTGAATAAAAGTTCGTCAGTAACATTAAAACGCGAAAGAGGATCTATTTGTTATTTTAATCCGACTATGGCGAAGCCAAAAGGAAGGATAATGATTTCCGCAGTCTATTTTATACGTATGTGTGTTGGTTCCACCGTAGCGCCTAAACTACTGATCCGATTTTAATGAATGAGGCGTCAATAGATTCGTTAACATGACTCGGGTAACATAGGCGTTTATTTTACGTAGTCGGGTTACAGTTTTTTTTTTTAAATATAGTAATTTTCATGTTTTAACCGCTGTCATTACATACAGAAAGTTTTAATACTGAGGTAAGTACCTACCTTTTATTCCGAAAAAATGTACGGTTTCCGTAAGATCCTTTTTGCTAGAACTAAGTCGCGGGAAACATCCAGCATAGAGATAAAAGAATATTAGCTAAATAAATTTATCGGCAGTTAAAATGTTTGGTTATAGTCAAAGATTCCAAAACTCGAGTTAACTCATAAGTTAAGACGTACATTTGACAAAACAAATCTTCATACAATAAAAAGTTCCGCCATCTTGGTTTTCAGCATACTTCAAATGTCAAAATTGCCCCATAAATCTAAAAATTGGGTCCAACTGGAGACACTTTTTGCTTCAACATGCCTCGTCTATAATATATACGTCTATGGTTATAGCCTACATGATAGTCATTGTATAGAATACATACCAAACAGAAGAAAACAATAAATAAAACGACCTATGTAGCAATAAATACGATGGCCTATGTAACGTAAATCGCGGAGTACGGTCGGGGAATTGCCATAAATAATGAAAAGGCGTTCTCTTGCGGACTTAGGCATGTGGCCCTTGTGGGAGAAATGCCTAATTGTTTCTCAGTAGTATAAAGTATTATACACTATATACTTAGTTTGCCTTAGATAAAGCTGGGAGTATATGATCCAGAATCCGGAAGGCCGTAGAAATGCCTACCATAATGCATACCAGCCTACGAATTGAAATTTCTTTACAAAACTACATCTAACTTAACTGTATAAATTACTAGGATGTTGCCCGCGGCTTCTCGCCGAATCTCGCGGGAACCGTGCATTTTTTCGCAATGAAAGTAGCCTATGTTCTTTCCCGTGGACTAATCTATATCTGTGCCAAATTGTATAGAAATCTCGCTAGTAGTTACAGAGCCTATTCAATACAAACAATAGGTTACCTACATTGTTTGTTCTGCCCAAACCAAAATCCCTAAAACTCTGGACCTAGTAGACTATGGGTAAGGATTAAGGACATAGGTGACTTTTTATCGCATTAAAATGTATAGTTCCTGTGGGATTTCTTTTAGCGCGAAAACTTATTTGCAGTATTTATCAAATAAACTCAGCAACAATTTAACCCTTTGTTAAAACTAAAAATTCAGCATTCCGTAACGCAAAAATGAATAATCTTATTATAAAATAATTATATTACATATATTATATGACTATGGAGTACGGACGCTTCACACTATGTCAATCTGACCCGTGGTAAGTATCAGAAGAACGTGTGTTACGGGTACAAGACAACGGAAGTACATAATATTATATTTAATGCTTTATATTATACATATAGCTACTTAAGATATTTATAATACATATTATTGTATACATATTTAATACACATCCATCCACTCAGCTACAAAGGTCGTCAAAATAATATAATAATAATATTTAACAACAGTAATTTCCTTCTAAGTTTAGTTTTAATTAAAATACAAGCGCAGCTGCGCACCTGCTTATGACAAAATAACTGAACTAACTTCCAACACACAACACATATTATTGTGGACTCCAAATTAAGCTATGTAGGAGTGAAAACATTACCAAATACCATTGCAAACATATTTTGTCCGCGACATCGTGCGTGCAAAAAAAAAACACTGCCGGAACCGTACATTTTGCCGCTATAAACAGTGGCTTATAAAGACCTGTGTAATGGTGATTGTGATTAAGGATAAGTTCTCACCGAGACGCGACACGACGCTGCACGCTTTAATAAAGCAACTCAAAATATAACTTTATTTATTACACGAAAATATACACATTTTATTGTGAGAATTCAAGATACGTTGCAGCATGCAGCGCTGCGCCTCGAGAAGCCTCGCGGCGTAGAACAGTGCATCGCGACGCAGCGTTGCAGCTGGCATCGCCATACCTACCTAATGTCCCTACTATAGGCATCTATAGGCGGATGCACGGGGCGAATGTAGACATGTTCAGGGGCCTTACTCCCGAAACTGATACGATTTCGATTTATGAGTCTTATCCGATGTCGATTTTGATTCAGTTTCGATCCTGATGCGTACTACCGAATAAAAACGAATCGAAATGGAGATCGCTTAGAGATCGTGTCTTATCAGCGTCGTTAGCTGTATCCGGTTGCTGACGTCACGTCCACAGTGTAAGCAAGTTACAGCTGAGTGCCGTAGTCTATGGTGAAGATTGATAAAAATAAGGAAAAATTATATACTTATTTTTCACATTAAATAACATTTTGTGTATATTTATTCAAATTAAATAGCCTCCATCTCATGCAATGGTAGGTTTTTAAAGGTTATTTTTCTGAAAAAAACTGTGACAGTAAATAATAGTTTCGAAATTCCTGTTTATAATCTTTGACATTCTGTCAAATGTCAAAGTCATATTTTGATTTATTTTGTCAGCAGAACTCAAGTGTTGTGCACAAAACACATTCAATGACTACAATAACTGGCCATAAATAGGTAATTGGTAGTATTGTAAAAAGGTAGTTAATTGTTAATTTTGGTGTAAATATAAGTGGTATATTTAATGTAAATGATACAATAACAAATTCGTGTTTAGTGTTTAAAAAACCCGAGCATAATAACAATATCAATACACGACTTTTTATAACTATTTATTGACTTTGCTTATTCAAAGACAGATTGAGACAAACGAAGTTTTCATATAATACGTTAATATAGATCATATTATGTAGACTGCATTTGTCTCAGTCCCCATCTTAAGTAACAATAGAATACATGAATTAGCGGCCAAATGTGTAAACAAATGAGAAAAGGTTTTAAATAACTTTACACATAACCGTGATATAATTTCAGTGAGTCGGTTTCTTTATATGAGTAGTTAAATCTGCGACTCATGCGTCAAATAAATCATTTTTAAGGCGATAATTGCATCGAAATTCCTCACAATCCATGTCCATTGCTAATGTGTTGAAGTTGGTGAATCTTCGTTAATTTTGCATTTCCCGAACGCGTATTCAATTTTATTAAATAATGCTGCAATACTACAATAAAAATCACGTAATTTAGTTCAAATAAACTAAAACAAGCAAACTCGATACTATAAATGAGACCTATTTAGCTATCGTGTAATTTGAAGTTTGTTTTCGAACCTGCCATTCGATTCTCAGTCGATTGATTTCGTCGGGAGTACTAAAAGTTACGTAATAACGAACTTCTCGATCCAGGTTAGATACAAATTGAGCCACGGCACGATCGTGCGCTAGTGTAGGTGTTGGGAGTATCAAAAGCTATTGAGATCGAACTGATTCGATTCTCGATTGTATCGGGAGTAAGTAAAAGTAACTGATATCCTAGCCCCACCAGACTCCCTTTATATTCTTACTGATTAAATGTATGTCATATTGTAGTATTAGTTGTGAACAAAATAAGATTGATACTTTATCAGAATCTAAGTAAAGAGAGTACAATTTTTTTGTACCTCTGGCGCCATGTACTGAGAATTGGCCCACCGCACAATCTGGCGGGTATACAAATATTTATTTTACACAACTAAACAACAAATAAGACATACATTTTATGAGTAAGACTATAAGGGGAGTCTGGCGGGGCTGGGATATTAGTCCATTCTGTATCACGAGACGTCCGCGTCGTGCTGCCAATGATTTTATGATGCACGCGGCGCGGCGTTGTGCGCAATAAGTGGCCTCTTCCAGTAACGTCGCGTCACGTCGCGTCTCGGTGTGAACTGACCCTAAGACTCAGATAGGACCTAGCCATTTCGCTTCGTTTATTTTCTATCTAAGTATAATGAAAAGGTTAAGTTGGTGGAAGAAAATCCTGCTCGAACCCGGACCTGTACAAATTAAAGTTTTCCCAGAGAACAGGAAAATCTACTCACTAGGTGAAAATACGTCTGATAAACGTTATATTTTCAGGATTTCTCACGATAGTTACCTCATTTTAAGCCTTATCATATGTACATAAGATTGAATTTACTATTTCTATTAAATAATGGATGGTCTTGCAGTATTCAATTTTGTTTTTCTACCTTTAGGGTCTGTTTCATAATCTACTGATAAGTTTCAGACAGCTTATTAATTGTCTGTCTTATCTCTGTCACTCGATATAAAGTAAGCACCGACAAAATCCCCGAATGCCGAATAAACTGTCCGACACTCATTTGAAGATTGTGAAATATGCCAATCCGTTCAGTCCAGAATTAATGTTGCCAACTTGGTTATTTTACAAAGTTTTTCTACGAAATTAATTATTTTATTCCCTCCTTAGTAGGAATTTAGTTGTTAGTAGTGTTTTAGTAGGGAAGAGCCAGACAGTAATCATATGCAAAATGGCCTAGGTAGGCACAAAAAAAACGAAAAAGAAATTGTCACTTTATCATAATAATACATCGTGGCATTAGTCCGTATTTGCTTAAAACTACTCGTTAATTACTATATATACGTAATATTTTCTAGCATATTTTAATTTAACGATATTTATAATATAATTCAATAAATAATAAAATTGTAATATAACAATCCTAAAATGCAGTGGTTTTTTGAGGGCTTTAGGGATTCCTAAGTTGAGTAGTTTTTTTATAGTTTTCAGTATTCTTTTAGTAGTTTTAGTAGAAATCGACGCGAGCTTAGTAGTTTCGCAAAAACAGAGCTGACAACACTGGAACGAATCGCTTCAGTCCATCCGGCCGACTGATGCGATCTCGAAATTGCACACAGACGATACGATTTTGCATCCCTTCAGGCCGAACTGAAGGAAAACCGGACCGTATATGGGGCCCCTTGGGGCCGGATGGCCGCTAGTGACGTCAGCGGCCGTAACGGGCGGCGGTTGTCTCAAGCGAAACTGTGTTTTATAGTAATGACGATAAAGTTTAAAATTATATGACAGTTATACTGCTGGCCGCTCCGCTGCCATTTCGGTGTGGATCGGCCCTTAAACTATTATTTACTAACCGTGTTGTTCGAATATTTTAGGGTCATTATAGACGTTAAACTTAAAAATAATAATACAATTTTATAATAATATCTGCGTCAAAAGCATAAGTAAGGAACGGAACTAGCGCAAAATAGAGGCCAGAATTCTCGTCTTTTTATCTTCCCAATCATAATGACAAAAACCTCGTTTGGCAAAAAGGTCATAACCTCATAAGTCGTTTTAACGGTGTTCGTGAAAATTTCATAACCAGAGTTTATTGGGCTTTTACGGTTACGTATTACGTAACGTTACCCGTGTAAGCGGTGTAAGGTTTTCATATGATTTGCACTTTCCATAATCGTCATCCTACTAATATTATAAATGTGAAAGTTTGTAAGGATGGATTTTTGTTACTCTTTCACTCAAAAACTACTGAACGGATTTTTATGAAATTTGGTATAGTAGTAGTTTAGGCTCTGGTTTAAAACACAGGCTACAGGCTTAGAAAAAGTACAGTATTCCCATGGGATACTTCATTTACGCGGGCGGAGCCGCGGGCAACCGCTAATAAATAATGATTATTATCATGTAAGTAGGTGACTAGGTGTAGAAATCAGCAGTCCAAAAGTAACACTAGTTTTAAATAGTTACACACATACATCACACACATGCACATTATCAAACATGTTTATGTATAACACATACACTTGCATATGTAACTCACAAAACATTAAGTAAGTCCCAATACAATGTTTTGTTTTGCTGTTTTATTTGTTTAAAGAAATAGGTATGTACTGTTTTGCTTTTAGCCGCAATTTATAACTTTGTATTCTTTTAAGTCCGCAATAGACAGGCGTTGTCTAGTTTTGGGGAAACGTTACTTCTGTAATATTTGGTAATGTTTTATTGGAAATAAACTATTTGTATTCGTCTATACTAATATTATAAAGAGGATAATTTTGTTTGTTTGTGCGTTTGCATCGAATAGGCTCCGAAACTACGAGACTGATTTTGATAAAATTTGGCACAGATAAAGACTAGACCACGGGGAAGGACATAGGCTACTGCTTATCACGGCAAAATGCACGGTTCCCAGGGGATTTTCTCTTGCGCGTACGAAGTCGCGGGAAAAATGTAGTTTATAATAATCTTAAAAACAATCTGTAAAACTACGCAAACCACAAAATGCATCGCTATGTTTTTAAATAACACTAAAATGACCCAGTAGCCAGTTCACAACAGATGTTGTAATTGTGAGACAGCAGTGCCGGTAACATTCCCAGCACACCCTCTGCCATCCGACCCGACGCGCTCCGATGCGTCAGGAACACCGACAAACCCTGTGTACTACTTTGACCGTTATCACTGTAGGAACAAGATCGAAAAGAATCGGGTTTGTCGGCGACCAAACATGTGGTTTTGTGCACTTGATGCGTATCTTCTACTTATTTGGATGATGTTTGGGTCGTTTTTAACCCCGCAGGTGGCAGGGTCATGGTCGGTGGACATTGTGATAATATTATGTAAAGTAGGAACTGTATATTATATGCACAATTCGTACGTAAGCGATGCAACACGTCCTCACAATGCAAACGAACCGCCAAAAAGTTTAAGGTTAATAAAAAAAAAGGTACCTACTGGATGTGTTGTCTAGTGGTTCCACACTATAATAATAAATAGAAGTGGTTTGTTTCTTTGCATTAAATAGGCTCCGAAAGTACTGGGTCGATTTCGATGTAATTTCGCACAGACATAAAGTAGACTACGGGGAAGGACGTGGGCTACTTTTGTCGCGGAAAAGTGTACGGTTCCCCCGTGATTTCTTTTCGCGCGCACGGAGCGGCGGGCAACATCTAGTCCAGTATAAAGTATGATGCCGTAGATTAGAAATAGTAAATAATGCCGTGGTTACTGTGTAAATAACTTCACAGTAGCACAATTTCAAACTGTATGCAGCAGCGTCGTTGTACACCCTCGTATAGCATCCAGTTCGTTTCGTTTGACGCACTTGGTCGTTCCAATCATTGACGTAAATTGCTAGCTTTTGCGCGCGACTTCGTCCGCGTCGCGTCGTCGTCAGACGCGGGTCTGCAACCGTGGGGGATGAATTTCAAAAAACTTTTTCTTATCGAATGTCTACGTCCAATCTCAAATTTCAGCACAATTCGTCCTACGTCTCAAATATCTGCTTGTCAAATTTCAGAACATTTCTTCCAGTGCTTTATATTTCACCATACAAACTTGTAACTCCATTTCACCCCCTAAGTTTATTGTATGTTATATGTATGTATATACAAGTTTCAATCAGTCAGTGAGGTCATCTCCTTTTATATAATATATTAAAGATGGTATAGACTATGGAAATAGATAGATACGTTACACTTACAGCTATTAAGTGTTCATAAAGTAACCCCCGAGTCATTGTCATTGATTATCAAGCAATGAGTGAGCTGATGATGATGAATTATAGAACACCTTAAGAACACTCTCGATCACGTCAGCAAAAAATAAAAAGTGCACCTAAATCGAACCTTTCAATTAGAATGTACGATGCCACGGAGAGACTCACAGACGCACAAACAGACAGACACATCAAAATTATATATAACACCTCACTTTTTGTGTCGGTGGTTGAAAAAATAGGTACTATAAATGAATTTCAATACTTTGAAAAAATCATTACATAGTATAAAACAAAGTCGCTTTTTCTGTCTGTCCCTATGTACTAAGGCGGGTCAAAAAGTCCGTGACTTTTTGAATTTCTAACCTCCTTACTGAAAAAGCAACACTACTCCTGTCAACAGGCATCTGTCAGTTGACTCCTATCAAAATTTGAACTTGCTGCGTCAGTTAGTTTGTGTTTTACAGCTATCTTTATCAGACTATCCAGTAACTTAAGGAAACAATGGAAAAAAGTGAATTTCGTGTGCTTATTAAGCATTATTTTTTGCGAAAAAAAACCATTACCGAGACCAAGGCTAAGCTTGATAAATATTATGGGGACTCTGCACCATCGATTTCAATGCTAAAAAAGTGTTTTACTGAATTTCGTTGTGGCCGTACAAGCACTGAAGATGCCGAACGTCCTGGACGCCCAGTTGAGGTCTCTACACCCGAAACAATCGAAAAAATTCACGATATGGTGTTGGCCGACCGAAGATTGAAAGTGCAAGAGATTGTGGAAGCCATAGGCATCTCGCATGGCTCAGTGGTTTCAATTTTGAATGATCACTTGGGCATGAGAAAGCTTTCCGCAAGTCGACCACAAACGCAATCGTGTAACAACTTCACAGGAAGGTTTGGCGTTGTTTAATCACAATATGGAGGAGTTTTTGCACCGTTTTGTAACCGTGGACGAAACATGGATCCATCACAACACACCAGAGACCAAACAACAGTCAAAACAGTGGGTTTCTAAGGGTGAATCGGCGCCAAAGAAGGCCAAGGTGGGTTTGTCAGCCAATAAAGTTATGGCGACTGTTTTTTGGGATGCACGTGGGATAATCCACATGACTATCTTCAAAAGGGAAGAACAATTAATGGGGAATATTATGCCAACTTATTGGACCGCTTAAATGAGGATTTGAAAAAAAACCGACCTCATTTGGCCAAGAAAAAAGTTCTTTTTCACCAAGACAATGCAAGGGTGCACACATGTGCAGTTGCCATGGCAAAAATCCATGAATTGGGCTATGAATTGCTCCCACATCCACCCTATTCTCCAGATTTGGCTCCGAGTGACTACTTCTTGTTCCCAAACCTGAAAAAATGGCTCGGTGGAAAAAGATTTGACTCCAATGATGAAGTCATCTCGCAAACATAGGCCTATTTTGAGGACCTCGACAAATCATATTTTTTGGAAGGGATAAAAAAATTGGAGAAGCGTTGGAAAAAGTGTATAGAGCTCAAGGGGGACTACGTTGAAAAATAAAATGATTTATTTATCAAAAAATCTGTGTTTTATTCCAAAAGTCACGGACTTATTGACCCGCCCTCGTATGCTTAGATCTTTAAAACTACGCAACGGATTTTGATGCGGGTATTTTTTTAATAGATAGAGTGATTCAAGAGGAAATTTATAATATGTGTATAACATGCATAATAAAGTAGAGAAACATTGATAATTTTAGAGGTTTCTAAGGTCTTAAATAAACACATTGCAAACGCTGGCTGAACCCTACGAGATAGATCAAAATAATGTAATACTTATAGAATTGTACACCTTAATAAGGTCTAAAAAAAGTCTGCAATGGTATATGTCTATCTCTTAGGGGTAACCCACAATAACCGATTTTTATCCTTTACTTTTTACGTGTAATAATGGCTTATTTACGAAGCGATTTTAAGCAATACAGCATTAATACTTATCCAATTAAGTACCTTAAATACATTATGCATTTAATATAGATCAATACGTCCCCTTACAGAATGTAATTTTAATATATTTTTTTCGAAAATATTACAGATTTAAAATGCAGGGACATTGCGATTGGCGAACACAGTATGATCCTTATCATATTAAATACGTTACTGACTTTAAGCATTTTATACACATTATAGTAACTCCTATAAACCATACAGTTTAAATTATTATCTTATATTTAAAAGACATTGTAAAATTTATATTCAAGCGCGAAAAATATATTATATCAAGCGATCTCGCACGTCGCGTCGAGGTGATACTTGATAGGGTTTTTACCCATTGGGTACGAAACTCAGAAGACAGAAGTATATTGCAGTGAGTAGAGTTATTTGCTGAAGAAGTTTTTTCTCCGAGAACACTATTCTACAAAGCAAGTAATATTATAGTTGCTGTTTTGTTATTTTTTATAGTTGAAGTTTATTATAGTTGAAGTTAATGCTTTTGTTGTCTGTTTCAAGTTAGAGTTGTGTTTGAAAAATATCATTTTATTTTTAGTAATAAGAACCAAAAATCATAAATGATTAGGTGCTTTAAGACTATAGAAAGTAATAAGCTCCACCACAGTCCACAGGATCCACATCTATCCAACCAATTTTCCTCCTAAGTAAGACTGGGACTATATGATCCGGAATCCGGCGGTCCTGGGGAAATTCAGACCACTGAAAATAGAATTGTGCGCTAATACAATAGAGTTGAAAATCGAAGTGTCGAATGTTTAATCATATATGTCATCAACATTTGACTTGACACGTCTTATGTGATAGATTTTAAGCTCTATTGTATTAGCGCAGAGTTCTATTTTCGATGCTCTGAATTTTCTCCGGCCTTCCGGATTCCGGATCATATAGTCCCAGCCTTAAAGGCTTTTCTCACCCACATTTGTTGACTATGTCACAGGACAAACAATGAACTGCCAAATGTCGAGCAACTTCCGTCGCTTAATGAACGATCGCCAAGCCAAATAAGCAATATTCCACGATAACCCGGTTACGAAATATTGATTAAATATATTAGGTGCAGTCAGGAAAATTCATGTTTAGCAGTTTTATTGTCCTCGTATGAACGGAAGACTATGATATTTGGCACAGTTAAAGTTTAAGTGGATAAATATACGCAAAAAGCAAATATCATTTTTTTTAAATTAAAATCACAACAACACACACTACCTCAGTTTATTAACACATACTACCGTACGTTCGATAGATACAATTAAGTTACACATTGACGTTTGTCAATCTGTAACAATATTAATTACATTTTTTTTCTATTTCAGGGGCAAAAGAACCCTCAATATGGGTGAATTTCGACCACAGGCTGACCTCTTGTATTAGGTGCTTTAAAACTATAGAAAGTAAAAAGCTCCACCACAGTCCACAGGATCCACATCTATCCAACCAATTTTCCTTCTAAGTAAGACTGGGACTAAATGATCCGGAATCCGGTGGGCCCAGGAAAATTCAGAGCACTGCAAATAGAACTCTGCGCCAATACTGATACTGAGTTGAAAATCGAAGCGTCGAGTGTCGAGCTGTCATATATGACATTGACATCTGACTCGACACTACACAATTGTGTGTTCAATTTTCAGTTCTATTGTATTAGCGCAGAGTTCTATTCTCAGTGCTCTGAATTTTCCCCGGCCTTACGGATTCCGGATCATATAGGCCCAGCCTTAAATAATGTGTTTACTGTTAACTGTATAGTATTCATATTTTACTAAATGAATGCATAATAATAGTACGTAAAACCCTACACATATTCCTTGTCCACCGTTCGTTACTCGACCCAAATTGAACCAGCCACTAGCCACCAGCGCAGGTGAAAGCATCGCCTTTATCGATCACTTTATAAGTGTTGAATACTAATTTTATAATATCTTGAGCTGGGAACAGAGGAAATTTAAATTGCCAATGGAAAACCGCTTTAGATGTAAAACGTGGGATTTGACGCATTACCGACTATGTAGCTAGGTTTGAATCTTTTTGTAAGCAATTATATTTAATTATTATTATATAATTAATTATATTTAATTAAATTTATAAAAAGCGACAACCCGACTACGTTGATTATATAGTTGTTTTAGTATCAACCCTATTGCTGATCTGTGGATCAAAAGAAAAAAATATTAAAATCGCTATTAAAAAATAATGGTTGGTGGTAGAATGGTGAAATTTTAGGGTTGTATGTATTTTATTATGAAAAAATTTATCGAATAAATAAAAAAATATATTTAGGGGTGGGTCATTTAGGGTTTGGAAAAATAGATTACGTTCGTTATGTTCATAAGAATCGGTCAAGCCGTTTCGGAGGAGTGTGTCCACTAACAGTATGACACGAGAATTTTATATTATATTAGATGTTATCCGGGCCATTATTACGAATTTATTGGCACCAATTTGTTAAAATCAGATCAGTAGTTTAGACGCTACTGTGGAACAAATATACATACATATAATGGCTGCCAAAATCATTACCCTTCCTTTTGGCTTCGCCGTGGTCAGGTAAAAAGACAACATAATACGAAACGAAATACGAAATACGAAACGAAATATAATACAGTACGACCACGAAATCAATACTCTTCGGGAATTGTCGTTGTCCATACATCGTCTGTCATTACTATAGAGTATACAAGAACCGTAGACGTAGGTAATAGGTACATATTATAGACGAGGCATGTCGAGGCAATAATTGTCCACACTTACATGGCCCCGCTTTTGGGGTTGGTTGGGGCCATTTTAACATTTGAGGTTTGGTGAAATCAAGATGTAACTTTTTCTTGTATGAAGATTTGCTCTGTCAAATGCACGTCATAGCTTGTTTTTAGTTTTGAAATCTTTCGAGAAAAACGAAGATTGCCTACAACTATTAGCAAATTGGTTTATTACCAATAAACATTAAACTATACACTAATAATGCTATCAATTTAAATGTTACTTTTCCGTGCAATAAAGAAATATGTACATGCCACATTAATCTGATCCAAATCTTTTTGTTTACAAAACAATGAAATTGGATCTGAACCCTTATTCTCGTGACTAACTTACACTTACATATATTATTTAAATATGAATGAATCGTTTTGATATTATAAACTGATTTTTGGAGTTTGAATCAATAAAAACGCATTTGACGTTGGTTTGACGGTAATGAGTATACCATATTGCAGTTTTAACATATCGGGACAGGATCGTAAGTGTATTATTGCCAGATTTATTTAGCAAAATCGACCTTCTGAACAGAGTATAAACTGACAATATCGTACAAAAAGTAAGTTCCTTTTGAGTTTTGAGCCAAAAGGGCTGTATTAATAAAACTGTATTTCAGTTTGACCTTGCCCCAGCCAAGTACTTTACCTTCAACTTATTATAAACTACTGAGATATTGCCCGAAATTTACTGCGCGCAAAAGGGAATCCCGCGAGAACTGCACATACGCCGCAATAAAAAGTAGCCTATGTCCTTCCCCGTGGATTCTAATCTATATCTGTGCCTTTCATCAAAATCGATTCGGAGCCTTTGCATTGCAAATAAAACAAATCATTTCTGTCTATTATATTAGTTTCTAGATTCGATATAAATCGAAATCCAATATTTTTTTAAAACAAGTCAACATGACTTTGAATATGAGTAATACATACTTTAAATTCAATAAGCACGACGTTCGCAAAACAGAAATCAGAATAAACTATGCGCATTGTTTGATATTCCGTCTGTCTATTGTCTGTGAATTAGTCCGACCGAAAGTTCGGTTTCGGTCTAGTTTCGGAAAAGAAACGGGTTTCGGTTTATATTCTGGTTTCGGCGGCAAACTTGCCGAAACTACGACCGAAACCGAAACTGCATTCGGGAGTTATCGCGCGTTGATCGGTCATGTTCGCGCTTTGAATTCCATCTAAGCGACGCGACGATGACATTTCGTTACAGGACATGATTTTTTAGCTCCGTTGAATTTGCTTCAGATTGGGTAAAAAAAAATTCGTAAAAAAAACTCATTGTAGTTTGTTTTCGGTTACATAAATATTAAAATTCACTAGTGAAAGTATTGGAGTTTTAGACCTTTCCGGTTGGTATACCTAATTCACAGAACCGGAGGGGATCTCCTTGGTTTGGACTGTTGATCGAACTGTCGTGCTAACTACGACTAAAATGCGTCACGGTTTGGACTGCCGACGTCTTACATAACACGTCATAGCGCGCGGTTTGAGCTGGAGAACTTTACCCTAATAATATCTTATAATAACTTTACTCGTTCGGATCTTACGAGCTGTTTGCCTATCTTGTGTTGTGCCTTATTCGATTAAAAACTACTTCGCTGTACATCTAAATCTTTTATGGCGTAACTCGCGTTAAGCCTAAAATTTTTACATATTTGTCATGACATGACATGACAGCGCATTTTCTACAGTTTAAACAGCATGCTATGACATAATATTTTGACGTATTATGTAAAACGACGGCGCAGCAGACCAAACCGTGATGCATTATCTTGATGTCTTTCTCTGTATCAATTTTAATTAAAATTGATTCAGTGGTGAGATATTTTAAACAGAGTGACTTTCGAATTTGTAATGTAATTAATTAGCTAGGATAGTGAGGATTAGGATCAGCTCACACCGAAACATAATTGACCTTTATTCAGTACACAAGAAGACGTATAGACGAATTTATATTATAGACGAAACATGTCGAGGTAAAAAAGTCCCCACTTAAAAGGCCCCGCTAATTTTGGGGTTATTTAGGACCATTTTGACATTTGAGGTATGGTGAAATCAAGATGGCGTTACCTATTTCTTGAATGAACGTTTGTTCTGTCAAATTATAGAGGGTAGAGGTAAGGAGGACTAATAATGTCCATACATATAAAATGTCCGTAAATAAGCGTTATTTAAACTCAACTAACTTCACTCCGTCTCTTATTGCTAACTTCATATCACACCCAATTATGACTCATGCGCCATTATGGACAGTTTTGAAAATGTTATTTAACTACTTTTGTCGAATACTTTTAAGCTTTTCTGCCTTAGAGAGATATACCGCCTTTCCTCTACCCATACACATGTCAAATCAATGTCAAATGTCAATGTCAAAATGTCAAATGTACGTTGACTATCTTTAGTTTTGAAATGCTCAGTGCGTTTTGTATGTTGGAGCCTGTAGCTTGACGAGTTTTTGCCGATGCGACCGAAATTTTATAATTAAAGCTGCAGTAGGCCTGACTCAGCTTTTGAGAATGTATACCCGAAATATAAAGGTCACTGACCTAACCCTGTTTTCCCCTAACCATCTATCGTTAAGTACCGCTTCCAATAAAAGCTTTGCTGACATTTGAAAAAATGTGCTCATCTATTTGTTTATATGTATATAGGTGTACAATATGGAATACGGATGTGACACCAAAATGGATAAAATATTTTTATTTGTAATCTTAAACAAAAAACATACCTGTAAATATTTTTAAAATTTATCGTGAATTAATAGTGAAATTGAATCAACAAACGCATATGTACTGGCGGAACAATACGTGACGTCATCGTACACGTTCTATCAACTTTTAAAACTTTTTTTTATATATTTAAGGCGGATGGTATTAAACCATTCCCAGTGTAAATTTTCAGTGTGTCAAGTGAAACAGAATTTACGTATAAGACTGGGACTCTATTATAATCCGGAATCCGGAAGGCCGAAGTAAATTCTGATTGAAATACTTCGTTTTCCAGGGCCAGGCGGATTCCGGATGATATAGTCCCATCGCAATAAATCAAAGAGTAGAGAAATCTCGATCCTCGAAATTTATGTTTTTTATACAATAATTCGTTTATTGATAATGTAAATAAATAAAATCGAAAAAAATCTTTAAATTCTCGACACTGGCAGAATGGTGCTAAGCCTTTACAACCGCGATTGCCATAAAAAAAGAAGTTTACAAAATATGAATATTTATTTATTAGATATTAGAATTAATTAATACTTATCACTAGGATATTACATAAAAATGAATGAATTAAATATGTTTACGAACTTTTCATTAACTAGTTGTTTTCGTCGAGGTTTGTAAGTAAAACAAGAAATCTATTTCAATCTTCAATGTACTGACTGATCTTCACAACATTATAAAGTGCTCAAACAAGATACACTGTCTCTTCTCATCACCTTGCACCACTTTCTCCTAAAACTTGCATCTTTCGGCATACGAAAATAAACTTTGTCAGGTGCAGTTTTTGTGTTATTTTCGCACATAGGACGACGACGAAATTTATAACATGGGTTGCTGTTCTTTTC
The DNA here is from genome assembly GCA_963565745.1 of Phengaris arion. NCBI lineage: Eukaryota > Metazoa > Arthropoda > Insecta > Lepidoptera > Lycaenidae > Phengaris > Phengaris arion. The sequence continues at coordinate 4,919,039 of OY751443.1, forward strand.
CATGGTAATAAGTTGATTATATTACTTATTTTTATAACTCTGTATGTCAAAGTCAAAAAATGATTTTAACTGTCAACTGTCTTTTATATGTACGTTGACGTCACAACTCAATCCCGCGAAAATGGCGTGTTTAAATCGCCCAAAAATTATTGTGATTTTCCAAGCCTAATAGATAGTGTTTTGGAGGAATTTTGTTATATATATATATATATATATATATATATATATATATATATATATATATATATATATATATATATATATATATATATATAGACACGGAACGGGAACACTGTACTTTTTCGAGATAAATAGTAGCTTATGCTAGCTGATTGATTGATTGATTGATTATGTCCTTGCACGTGGCCTACTCTATCTCTGTGCCAAATTTCATAAAAATAGGCCCAGTCGTTTCGGAGCCTATCCAATGCAAACAAACATATATGTGGATGAACAAATAGATTACCTATTTATGTAGCTGATGATGACGATTGCAATTACTGGGATAGGCAAAATTATGGTCATCGAGTCATCGACACATAACATCTGTGATTATGCAATTTCACATCCATTATGCATTTGCCAGCGGACCGAGACGATTAATATTTATACCGGGATGAAAATGTACCGTAATTAGCTACAAGAAAAGTGAATCAAACAGAAACACACCAGTACTGTGTCCAAATTGTCTCTTTGTTGCCAGAATAATTCTCTCTCATTAGTGCTTGTCGTGAATTTTAATATTATTTTTATTGTCAGCTAGGGTCAATTCACACCGAAACGAAACGATACGTGTCGTGGCGCTGCGTTTTTAAGATAGCTATTCAAAATTGAACTTTATTAATTACATAAGACGATACACGTTTCATTAAAAGAGTTCGAATATCAAGTTGCCACAGGGGCGACACTCTCTACAAATGACACCTCGAGCATCGGCGAAAGTCCGCCATGTTGATGTAAGCCTAAGGTTGACCCCGAAATAATTTTAAACGTCGCGTCAGACAAATCTATCATAAATATTATGAAATTATATTGTCAATTATGTCTAAGCACGAAAAGACAAGCGGCCAGCCCCGTGAATGAAAGTCCTGGCTGGAAAAAACTCACACCCCGCTTGCCGCGCGCACCCTCCGCATACTTCTAGCCACGCACACATAGCTGCGAGCTGTCAATCGTGTAAGTCTTTCGAATGACAGTTCTATACGTTAGTAATATATATTCTTTGACAGTGCAGTGTATGTATAACGTGTATATGTATTAAAAATGCAGCTCCGCGTCGAGTCGCGTATCGTCGTAGTGTGAACTGACCCTTAAGCCAAGTAAAGATGATGTATAGGTAAGTAATTAATATATTCTTTGGTTAAGCCTATTCATTTCATTCGAGCTCCGAGCCCTAGTAATGGTCGGTGATGATAAGTAGGTTATATTTATTAGCAAAGAATTTCAACACAATAAGGTATTTTATTATTATTTTATTTGTTTTTGAATATCTCACCTACATACAAAACTAATAATATTATTATTTAAGTTTTTTTCTTTACACATATTATATACATTTTCTTGTAGGTACATATTACATTATTTTAGGGAAGATCAATGTTTACATAAATGTAGAATTTTATACCCAACACCTATTAAAAGTATCTATTTATTCCTGTTACCGGGCTTAAATCAAATAAAATAATTTCCCAGTCGAGCGGGATAGCTCGCTAATAGAAAAGCAATGGGATAATAAATTACGTCACGTCAATCCCGCATTTACTATTCTGTCGTATTACGTTCCTGTCAATCCCGCCACTCGAATAGTACGGGCCCATAGCCCATAGATTATTATGGAGAAGTTGAGCCTAAAGTAATTTTAAAAATCTGCCAAGTGCTAATCGGACTCGCCCACGTAGGTTTCGTTACATTATTTGTAAAATGCAGCTAACGAAAGAATAGTTTGTTTACTTATTATTTCGTTATTTTAGTACGAAGTAAGTATTTAGTTACGTAAGTAAGTAAGCGCATTTCACAAGACGAATTACTATAACTCCTGAACTAACAAAGTTATATGAGCCGTTATATTTTTTTTTCAAAGCATAAAAACATGAAATACCATCATGATTTTTTTATAGATTTTTCGAGCTAACCTTTAAGAGGGGGGGGGGGGGGGTGAAATACGGAACCCTAAAACAGGATGATTGCGCGCACCGAGGGTATACCCTATAATTTTTGTACCTATACTTATGAGATGCATCTAAAAATTTTTTACGGTTTCGAATTTTATTGTTTACTTGTGCAAGGAGAACACGCAATTGGTTTATGTCATGTCATGTATGTCATGACATAAACCAAAGGTCAAAGGGAAGTTTCCAATACTTGAATTATGAATCCCAAGCGAGTGTCAAAATAAGTACCCACGACTCCATGCGCGCAAGATAATTCCGCAGGAACCGTACATTTTAATGCGATAAATAGTAAGTTGTATCCTTTCCCGTAGTGTATTCTATATCTGTGTCAAATTTCATCAAAATTGGTTCAGTAATTTCGGAGCCTATTCAATGCAAACAAACAAATAATCAATCAAATCTTTCCTCTTTATGATATTGTTACTTTAATATGTAAATGGAGAAATGATTGTACGATAGGATTAATGTTAAAAAAATAAGCTTAAATAGGTTGATTGGGATTACGCATCTACCGGAATTCGGTCACGGTAAAGTGACCCCGAGGGAATATTGATTTCAAGCTAGCCATTTCAGGAAATTGAATTGTAGAAGTTCGTATTTTGTCTGTGGAAGAGCCATGCTTCGACGCGAATAGTTCGGTTCAACCGGGTACATTCCATCGTCGCACAGAAATACGGCTTGAAATAAGCCGTGTGAGTCTGAGGCCCAAGGACGGATACGATATTATAACGAGAATGTACTTGAAACCATCTGGAGATCCATCTGCTCGTTTTCTTGTGTATTAAAAAAGGCATAGCGTATAATAATAGCCAAGAAAGATAATCTGTGTTCTTACGCCTTTCAAGTCTTTGATTAAACCTTGGAAGTGTATTGAAGTTTGAATAAAGCCTTCAGAGTTCATTTACTTCAGTGAATGAACCGGCTCTTCTCAGTTAGGTAGAGTTCCAAAAGCTCATAATGTTTAATCTAAATAAGAAAATGATTAAGTATACAAAACTTAAAAATTAAAATAATTCCCAAATTGTTAAGCAGTGAGCGATATGATGATGATGAATTATTTCTAAGAACACTCTCGATCTACATGATCTTTGAACTGAGTTTTGAAATAAAAAAAGTAGATCAAAATCGGTTAATCCGTTTGGAAGCTACGATGCCACGGACAGACAACAGAGACACGTAAACAGACAGACACGTCAAAACCCTGTTTTCGTCGGGGCTCAGTGAATGAGATATTAGGCTATTTTTTAAATACAGGAAATTTTATAACTAGACTAGCCTCTTTTTAATAGCGAGGTATTACATATGTATACAAAATGTTGTAGGGTGTATAACAGATTTCGGATTCTTAATTTTTTATTTGTTTTTCAAAATATAAATTTGTCACTTACAAAGGCGTGTCATGATAAATATATAAATAATTTTAAACTTGGTAAATTAACTTAAAACTTAAGGTTATGTTAAATTATCATAATTGTAACTTAAAATAACATAATTTCTATGGACGCTTCACACCACGTCAGTCTGACCCCGAGTTAAGTATCTCATATATAGCATATCATAGAACTTGTGTTATAGATACCAAATAACAGACAAGAAAAATATATAGTACTTTCTTACTATACGCATATATTATATATCTAAGATTTTTATTACATTATACACTTATTTAACACACATCCATAATCCAGGAACACAAAAAAACTTTATGTTACTTCAGCGGGATTCGAACGAGCATTTTTTAAATTTCAAGCACCAACGTTATAAAAACATTTCAAGATTCCAACTCTACATCGCATTGTAAATACGGGCCAGAAACAATCTCTGCCTCAATTCTCAACGTTTTACAATAATGTCATAACTGTCGCCGAGAAGTAGCTGCTAATTTATTATATCGTTAAATATCGATAAAATGAACGCTGTTCGGTGATAACGATCGAAATATATTTAATTATTTTCACTATCGCTATTATGAATAACTTGGATGTTGTTTAGTTTAATTTGAAGAACTGTTATTTGTTTTTAAATATTTTGAGTAGAATTAAAAATATAATATTTCTTTCATGATTAATGAAAAAAAAATTGTCAATTACGTAGAGTTCGAGAGCCTGCCTCCATTCTCTTATTTTTCTAATCTAATTTACATATTTTCATAGTGTTTTATATGTTTTTTATATTTTTAACGATGATAATAATATAATATTTTTAATTAAATTATTTGATATTGTTACTTAAAATTATGTTACTTTTAAACATTTTGTTATGCAGTAAAAACAATGAAATTCGAGTAGCGTATTTTTATGTTATTATGTAAAGCAATATTTAGAAAAATGTAGTCTTGCTCGATATTGGTAAACTGATACTTAATTTTTTATACCTGACTATTTAAAATTTTATTTTCTTGTCAGCAGTTTACATATTTTTGTTAGCATTTTGTAAATTTAGAGTTTTCTCTTAGATACTTTAAGTTATGATGCATTTAACTTACTTATTAAAAACATTATAATAATATGTTTCTTGTTTAATGTTATTCGAGTAGCGATTTGTGTTCGGAATTATTTTGAAAATGTATAGTTTGCTCTATATTGTAAATTAAACCTTAAGTTGTGGGCAGTAAGTGTGTTAGATACGTACGTTTTAGTTTTATCTTGATTCTGTTCTTCGGACTCCAAGTCAACAGGCCCGATATGTCAACAACACCCCGCACATTCATTTACTGACACAAACTCATGTTCGTTTCACAAAACAAACACATTGGACACATTTCGATCGCGGCGCACTCATTATTGTGACACAAAACTCATTTATCGAACGGAATACATAATTTTTACGACAATGTCGCGGTCATGCGTGTGGGCAACTGTCATTTAGTTCAATACTCTATCACCAGAGCGCGGCTGCAACGAGAGATAGAACGACATAAACACAATGCGTGCGAGTGAGACGGGTAAACGAAAGCCTCAAAAGCTCTGCTAAGTACAAAAATACCTGTATGCATAGCGCACTGATTTTGAACACACTCTCTTTGTTAAAACTGTTCTCTACTCCGCTCTACTGACTGCCAATTATTTTGACAGGCAATTACGTAGTTTTTTGTTCTTTATTTGAATTTAATATTAAATTCTATATTTAAGATAAAAATAGGGAAAAGTTGTCATTACAAGTTATTAAAATAATGTTTCGAAGCGAAAATTTTGCGTTTGTTTCGTAAGCTCTACCAAAAAGATAATAGAGTTAACTCAACTCAATATACGACAATTATTAAATATTGTTACGCACTTTTACTGTTTTATTATTACGCACTTGTTTTCCCCCACAATAAAAGTTTACAATTTCGAAACAAATCATAACACCAATATTAAAAAAGGTCCATAACTTACTTTAATTAACTCTACAAATTTTACAGCACACTAGATGGTGGCACAACTTCGTTGGCGCAGAAGTTCGTATCGCGGGGCAGTACGTTTGGTCGCGATGAAAACTATCCTATGTCCTATATCCATATGACGATACGGTTTGAATTTCAATATATTTTCTGAAGAATATTATGTTAATACGTGAAGCAGAAACTTTCAGTGCCTATAACAGTTTAACGAGAATTGGGCAACCGGGAGAGTATGGCCGGTAAATTAAAGTTTATGTGCAGGAAGGTGTGCAGAAAGCTATTTGCTCTTTTGCTATTGTTTAAATTATGCTTAGAAGTATATAAAATTAACAACGAATCAAGCTACATCAGAATATTTACACACACTACCGTGCGTTTGAGGGATAAAATTCGCTACTCGTTGACGTTTGTCAGTCTGTCACAACCTTTTCATTTTTTTTTATTGTTCTATGTAGACGTTCAATGTTTCGGTATTTTATGCGTGTGTGAAATGTGAATAGAGAATCTTAAATCTTAAGGAGCCAATACATGGTCCGGTCTGCCTTCAGTTCGGCCTGAACGGATGCAAAATCGTGTCGTGTGTGTGCTCGAATCCGTTCAGGCCGAACTGACATCAGTTGGGTCAGATGCGATTTTTTCCGTGTATGGGCTCGAATCCGTTCAGGCCGAACTGACGTCAGTTCTAACTGAAACGATCGGCCTCTCGTCTGTGGCTGCCTCAAATCTTCAATTGTTTAAAATGTCTAACTTCTTTAATAGTTTTGATAGTAAATTAATAAAAGTGTAGTAAGTTCTTTTGCAGGCCAGTGTATATGAATTGGCACAAGCGCCATACATTCTGACATTTTAACTAAGTAAACATAATCGTTAAGTTTCGCCCAATCACTTTAATCTTTATGGGATTTTATACGGGTTTAAAGCTTTATAAATTATTGATAACGTCTGATATAAATTTTAAGCGGTTTCCACTTGCCAACGTGGTTGCTTATATGTGGATATGAATGTGATCAGGGCCGGACCGTAAGTTGGGCTAGAACTACTTAGGGCCCCACCTAATTACTCAAAGCATAAAACGGTAAAATACTAACGATATGTTTAATTTAATAAACTTATGGGTTTTTTCGCACTATCGTTAGCCTTTATAATAAGTAATAGCTCCCCATACCGATTTGACGGTGGCCGTTTTCATTAAGATCACACCTTCTCTGGTGTTGCGAGTGTCCCTGGGCAGTGGTAATCGCTTGTCATCGGGGGATCCGGCCGTTCGTTTCCTAGTCGATTTAATAGAAAAAAAACCTCTTCACTTGCGCTTATCGCTGCCATATTATACCAGGTCCAGTTAGGTCATTTGTTTAGAGGAAGGCTGATTTATATATTTGGCAATTGAAGCAAGTCGGTCTTGGTCTGGTTAGCGTAGACAAATGCTAGTTCCAATCTCGAGAGTCGAGACGACACTCCGTCTTGAATTGTGTTTCACTCGGAAATACTCGCTTGTGTGTTTTTTTAATTTATCATGAGCTGGATATTAAGTCCTGTGCTCAAAAAATTCATACAATTATAAAAATCAAATCTTTATATTGTCACAATAAAATTGTAGTTCGATAATAAATAACTAGCGGGATTGTAAAATATCGAAAGATTGAGAACCCACACATTCTGCTTGCTTACAATTTTACGCATTATTTTTGCTAGTCGTCAAGTTAACCATCAAGTTCACTTCTGCTAGTAGGTATATTGTCATTGTTTTGTTCAGAAAGCAATGGCATATGTTAGGGAGAAACTATTATGAGGTACCAGTTATAGAAAATTGTTGTACGGGGGCCCCACTTATATATTTGTTTTGTTTTTGTATTAGTTTAGTATTTGTTGTTATAGCGGCAACAGAAATACATCATCTGTAAAAATTTCAACTGTCTAGCTATCTCGGTTCATGGTATATAGTCTGGTGACAGACAGACAGACGGACAGCGGAGTCTTAGTAATTGGGTCCTGTTTTTACCCTTTGGATACGGAACCCTTAAAATATTGATCTAATCAACTTCCAGATTAATAAATTTGTGTTTATTTTTGTCGAATATTGATAACAATACAAATTATGGTAGGTAAAATGTAGTTATTTTTACCAATTTAAAAAATCTAAACTGATTGTTAAACACATGACGTGTTTAACGTAATTGACGTGATATTTTAACTTGCTATATAATAATGAAGTTGTTTTACTGTACAAGTTGCAGTTAAACCGGATTATACTAGTAGACATAATCAGGATCATTTCACACCGAAACGAGATGATACGCGACACGGCGCTGCATTTCTAAGATAGCTATTCAAAATTAAACTTTATTCACTACCTACACAAAAAGATACCTACACGTTTGAAATGGCATCAGTCATACACTGCACATGCGCTGTGCAGTGCGGTGCAACATGACATTCGAACTCTTACAATGAAACGTAGTATCTTCTTGTGTAATTAATAAAGTCCAATTTTGAATAGCTATCTTAAAAATGTAGCGCCGCGCCGCGTAATGTTTTGTTCGGGGTGAATTGACCCTTGGGCGTTAGTATTCTACATTCCATTAAGTTTCTATTAAGACTATATAATAATAATAAAACATTTATTCGACAAAATAAGACATTACATACATAGATTTACGCTATAAAACACAATGGCATGATTTATAAAATAAATTGAACACAAAACTAGAAAACAAAAACAAAACAAAACATAGATTACACAATAACAAAAACAGAATACAATAGGTATTTACTGAAAAAAAAAAGTGCGGAGGAAGGTAGGCAGTGTAATGTGAAATGTCCTACTGCCGAAAAGGAGATCACTCAGGCGTGAACACCACAGTGCCCGGTATTATGTGGTTCCATTAACTTTGTCATTTGAAAAACAGATTTACACGTTTCGCGAACGTAAAAAAAGTAGCCCAACATTTGCCCCTTCGAATGATAACGTTACAACTCACTAAAGTGGAGTAATTTCAATAGGTAACATTTGACAAAATTCATCAAAATTCAATAACGTAACCTTGGAATGGCGGGCATAAAATAATATATTTTTTCGTTTTGTTAGATCTGCACAATTGCTTAACTTTTTTCAATTACGATTACAATATATTTATTGTAATAATGACCGATACGAGTAATTTTACGATTTGCTTTCACTAATAAACCATTCTAAACATAATAAACAATTTCTGATCTAAAGAACTGAACGTCACCAACCAAACGGCAATAAATCACGTTTATTGTATGGGAGTACGTATATTGTATTAGCTGTATTTTGTTTTTTAGTAATTGTTGTTATAGCGGCAACAGAAATACATCATCTGTAAAAATTTCAACTGTCTAACTATCACGGTTTATGAGATACGGCCCGGTGACAGAGGGACAGACATACCCCCGTTTTACCCTTTGGATACGGAACCCTAAAAAGGACCACGAATGGATCGTAAAACAAAACGAGATGCAAAAATGAATCGCGACATAAATAATGTACTCCCGAGGCTTGATATCGCAATATTTTCCTCAAACTACCGAAATAATGAGAGCCAGACAAACAGGAAGACTATTCTATTTATAGTAAATCGAACTATCTTAAGCTGTGTTTTGTGTGTGAAATTAATAATAATAATCCTAGTTAATCCACCCAAATAAAATGCGCGGTAAAGTCTAGTGTTTCCACGAAAAATGTACCAGTATTTCGTTTTACATAATCTGAGCCTAAGGATTGCAAATCCCTTGTAAATCATCTTGATTTTCTACCATTAAAGATGTATATCTGCGTTCGAATAATTTGACAGCTGTCAGATTATTGGAAATCTGTCTGAATAGTCCGTAACTCGCAAAAATATTATATTCCTATCATTCGCCAAATATTTGATATGCCTGTCTGTCATAATAAAATTAACAATGATTTATGAATTCTTCATCTCTATTTACAATCACGAGAACTTCTAAGAGAAAGATTAAATACAGCTTAGAGGAGCCAAGTTTTTCCATTACTATAGGATTTGAAGCTTAACAAAGCTTTTCACGAGATGAGTTGATTCGCCAATCAATAGTAAACTTTGTTGAAAGCGAATACGATGCACTTTTGTACAAGCATCAGATAATGGTAAAAACAATGAGCTGTAAAATTGGTATTGCACTGGTAAATAGAATGTTAATAATTGTCATATGCCAGGTATAAAGCGGCATTGGAAGTTCGGAAAAAGTTTTATAAGTGGTTGTTTTTTTACCCGGATATGGCGAATACAAAATGAAGGATAATAATTTTGGCAGTCTATGTATGTATGTTTGTTCCACCGTAGCGCTTAAACTATTGATCCGATTTTAATGAATTAGGTGTCAATAGATTCGTAATGACAGCCCGGGTAACATAGGCTATATAATTTACGTGTAGTCGGGTTATAGTTTTTTTATTTAATTGTATTTAGTTATTCAATTTTGATATTGACGAGTCAAGTACGTATCCATTAACAGACAATTTTGTATGTAAATAATTTAAAATATTATTTTTTAATAATATTATACAATCTTGTTTGTAAACAATTTTTAATTTCAGCTGGATCCATCGTGGATATGCCCTTGTATTGTGCCTGAATGCGCAGAAAAATGACTCTCAAAATTAAGTCACTTCTACCGCCTCCGCGGCGAATCACTTTCCTCATTTAGCGTAATGAATTTATCATTCAGTAATCCGGTGATGTTTGTCCGTCTGGACAGACAAACATCACCGGATAGTGCCGTCCGTCCGTGAATTCACCTATATCTATATATTATGTAAGTATATTACTGGATGTCGTCCGCGAATTCGAGCGCGCTGAAAGAAATCTCGCGCGAACCGCACATTTTGCCGCAATAAAGAGTAGCCTATGTTCAATCTCGTGGTCTAATCGATATCTGTACCTAATTTCATAGTCGGTCCAGTAGTTTCGCAGCCTATTCAATGCAAACAAACAAACGAACAAATATTTCCTCTTTATAATATTACTATAGATATAGATTTAGGGCTCTATCATTTGTAAAGCAGCTACGGAACCAGAAATCATGACCGACGCGCACTTGGCCAGTTGTCCTCCCCAGTCCCGCATGTGACCACAATTGACCACAATTGATCAGTTCCAATAGTTAGCCCAATCAGCCGCTTGTTAACTGTGAAACAGGAACTGTCGTGTGACGTGTCATACCGTATTTAATGGTATCTCTTAGTCCACACGCATCAGTTAGAACTGACTGTATGGGCGTGGATTCGCATGACAGTTATACATTTGTGGTGTACGGCAGATTGGATCAAACCTGTAACGTCGTGCCGATTGGACGATAGGCAGTATAGTGTATGGCTACTGTTATATGACTGATTGTAGCTGATTACCGAAAGGATAATAAAATAGACACATCTTTCAAGTATTTTTATATGGTGCAAGATTTCTATTTATCTTCTATATATATAAGGCTTCCAAGGCTTCGCCGCAAAAAAAGGCAAAACTGATTGACTGATGTATCAACGCACAGGCCAAACCCTTAAGGCTAGAAATTTGAAATTTTGCACACGTATTTTTCAAATGACGTAGCCATCCACTAAGGAAGGATTTTTCAAAATTCAACCCCCAAGGGGGTAAAATAGGTGATAAAAGTTTGTATTAAACTTTTTATTCCTTGGACACATTTACATGAAATTTCGTATGAATTGAGTACGGAAAAATAATGAGTTACGTATTTCAGCGTTTTCTAAACTTCAGCGCTTAGGTGGGTAAAATAGGGGATAAAAGTTTTAAATTATTATAAAGATATCGTTTAAAACCCGATCTCAAGCGGGCGAAGCCGCGGGCAAATGCTAGTATGGGTATAAAAGGTCAGTGCCCTCCATACAAAATATTCTCTTGGCCCAGTATATAAGATAAATGCCCCCTCTTACCCCATCTAACCTACCCCAAGAAGAGATCAGCTGTTTGTTTAGAAACAAGTTATCGAACCAATAGCACTTATGATGATTAGATATAAACTAACGACAAATTCATCTAAGAAACCGGGCATAAGTCGGAGATCGCGGTATCAGATTCGAAAAACATAACCCTCCTTCTGACGCAGTCGGGAAAAAACTCAACGAACATTACTTGAACACCATCGCTTACCTGCCATCAGGCGATCCGACTTCTCGTTTCCCCGTTCATTTCATAAAATAATAAGTAGTATTTTTTTACCTATAATGTCTAGTTATAGGTTATAGGGTATACCTATTATTAGTAGGGCGGCGGTAATCGCTTACCATCAGGCGATCCGACTGCTCGTTTCTTCGTTCATTTCATAAAAAATGAGCAAGCATTAATCTATATAGCATTAATGTACTACAACAGGAGACGAACGGGCGGTTCTAATGTTTGAGGTGACGAAACGGCGGAGGTTCCATAAATTGGGTGACGAACGGGTGGTAACTCAATAACGGTATAGACAGCCTTATGCTAGCCATACATGTTTGCCTGTACAGTTGAGTTGTGCAGATAAATCGGAGCGTGTGTGTTGCAACAACTGAGCAGGTTTTCATACCACTCAGCTCAAGTTCACCAGTTACCTGACATACACCCTTACGTGTATGGCTACCTTAATATTCATACAAAACCAAAGCTGTCCTAAGTTTTATCAAATATTAATTAGGTTTATCATTAAAATAATAATTCACGGCTTCGATGATCTTATGTAAATATGTACTTATAATGGTCTATTCATATAGTATACATATGACGAGTTCGACGACCACTGTGGATCAGTGGACACGCGTTGGCGCTCAAGCCGGAGGTAGCGGGTTCGAATCCCGCCAAGGGAACAAAAAGTTTTCTGTGTACCTGGGTCATGGACATGTGTATAAAATAATAAGAATCTTAAATATAATGTGTATAGTATAAAAGTATTAAATATACTCCCCATTGTCTGGGGGTCTAAAAGGGCCACTTTAGGTGTTTCATTTTTTTTTCATGTATTTTTTTCCATACAAAAATCGCGAAATGGTAAAATGGCTACATGATTCATCTGATTTCATCGTATTAGAAAACAGCAATTTTGACAGTTTTCAATAGAAATGCGTAAAATGGCGCACATAATATGAGTAGGAAAAAAATATGAAACATAATATGAAACACCTAAAGTGGCCTTTTTAGACCCCCAGGTCCCCGTAACACAAGTTCTTCGGATACTTAGCACGGGGCCAGATTGACGTGGTGTGAAGCGTCCATAGATATTATATTATTATTATTATATTACGTAGGTACTTATAGTTAGGTACACTAAGGTAATAATTGTCTTATTACAAGTAGAAACCTGCTATTAATATTTTATAATCAAAATGTCATCAAAATGTCTGGGAAGTCATTTTGAAATGTTCGGGAAACTTCTGTCGTGGGTGTACAATTGTACATTAATTAATCTGCGAAAATTTACACCCCGTCAATTTGACCCTTAAATTCTTAGTTAAATGTTTGATTGAAAAATTCGGGAATTTCTTGTCTGAACTTTTGACATAAAATACCAGGATAGCAAAATTTGAATTAAGTGCAAATGACAGACGAAGAGAATTTCTTTCCTTAAATCTCTCTCTGTGCTAGTTTTTATTTCAGTCAGGAGTCAGGGTCAGGACATTCCTACGAAAAGCTTCTTTTGGGAAAATTTTTCATAAATTTAAATTAGTAGTGCGGTCAGTTTAAAAATTCTAATTGTTTTTTTTTAAATCTAAACGTATGTAAATAAAAGTTTTTCTTCCGAAAATGCCGTAGTAAAGATATAAAAAATTTATGATGGAGAGAACTCTGAAATAGAGTCAATATTTCCCAAATTGGGGCCATTGAAGTGGATATATTTTTTGCCTCAACATGCATCGTCTTTATTATACTTAGTCTGGCTATTAATACTGTTACATTAAAAAATAAACAAAATATTACATTTGAATTTGGAATCTGTCATTTTCATATGATTGTTTATTGCATTTTCTCATTTTGGTGCCAATACATTGTACAATATTTTGCGATATTAAAATGGAGTGGGGTGATCCGGGTGAACCTAATCGCTGTGATTGCATTACACAAAGTAGGTATGGAGCCAAATGCATTTTTTAAAACTCTCCATACGCTTGGTATTAGTAAAATGTTTGTGTACCGGGCTATTAATAGGTACAATGAGACCTCCTGTGTTTGTGACAGAAAAAGACCTGGCCATCCACGTAGTGTTCGTACGAAAAGGTGGTCAAAGCAGTAAGGGAAAGAATTCGAGGAAATCCTGTCCGAAACAAAAGATTTTATCTCGGGAGATGAAGATAGCACCTAGAACCATGTCGCGTATTTTAAAAGATGACATAGGACTTGCAGCCTATAAGAGACGTACCGGTCATTTCTTAACTGATAATTTAAAAAAAAATAGGGTGGTAAAATCGAAACAACTACTGAAGCGGTTCGCAAAAGGAGGTCACAGAAAATTTTTGTTTACGGATGAGATTTTTTTTACAATTGAGCAACATTTTAAGAAACAAAATGACCGTATTTATGCTCAAAGCTCTAAGGAAGCTTCCCAACTAGTCGACAGAGTGCAACGTAGGCACTATCCGACTTCAGTGATCGTTTGGTGGGGTATTAGGAGTGACTGAGCCATACTTTTGTGAAAAAGGTATCAAAACATCGGCACAAGTGTATCAAGATACCATTTTTGAGAAGGTAGTGAAGCCCCTTAACAACACCATGTTCAATAACCAAGAATGGTCCTTCCAGCAAGACTCGGCGCCGGGTCATAAAGCTCGGTCTACGCAGTCTTGGTTGGGTAACGAACGTTTCGGACTTCATCAGAGCTGAAGACTGGCCGTCGTCTAGTCCCGATCTTAATCCGTTGGATTATGGTCAGTTTTAGAGAGTACGGCTTGCTCTAAACGCTATGATAATTTGGAGTCCCTAAAACAATCCGTACGACTGGCAGTGAAGAATTTTCCCATGGAAAGAGGTTGCTTCTATTGATAACTGGCCTCAACGTTTAAAGGACTGTATTGGATGGCCAATGGAGACCACTTCGAATAAGCTTTTTATATTTTAAATTGTTTTATATTTATATATTAAACTATGTGTTAGTTTTTAAGTAATAAATGTTATTTGCAATAGAATAAAATTTTTTCTTTGTTTCAGTATTTATGTCAAAACTAAGGTATACATCTATGATGTTTCCTATAACTTTACACTGTATATGATGCATAGACCTATATATTATTATAGACGAGGCATGGTGAGACAAAGTGTCCGCAGTTAAACTGCCCTACTTTTAGGGTTGTTTGGGGTAGTTGAAGTTTGACATTTCGACATTTGCTTTCCGCAGTATAAATCAGTCCGCATTTAATCGACAAAATCTTCTGAAATCAAGATGGTGTAACTTTGTCTTGTATGAAGATTTTTTCTGTCAAATTTACGTCATAGCCCATCTTTAGTTTTGAAATCATTGCTACAATGTGTTTTGCTTGTTAGGTACACGAGGGGTTTTCAATGAATTTGTATGCAAAGTGTTGTTCTGAGGGCTTTCAAAATATTTTCTCGTAATAAGATAGGCTTTGAAGATAAGCCAAGCCACAGACATCAATTTATTTTTTGCTAGATGATATTTTGGAATATTCTCTTTGAATATTTTATTAATTGAATTTAAAAATAGAACAGCGTGTATGCGACAAGTAATGTATGTTTTAAATTATAAAGATAAGTACGCACTAGCTTATAGTATCTCTCGCGTAAATACAGAATCCCTCAGGAACACTGTAGGTTTTTGGGATAAAAAGCAGTATATGTGTTTATCCAGAGCTTTAACTACTGCAATACAAAATTTCATAAAAAATGTGCAGTAGTTTTTGCGTGAAAGAATTCTCTTTAGTTATAATAGCTCGCTGCTCCGCACGCGTAAATACAGTTCAACAGTTTTTATACAAAAAAGTGCAAAGTTTTCGTTCTCGGAATATTTCACTTTTTTTATATACAAAGGTTTGCAAAGCTTAAACTACTACCATGATAAATTTCATCAAAACAAACATCCATCCATCCATCTTCACAAACATTCACATTTAAAATAATAGTAGAATTATATTCTAAATTGTTTATTATTTAATGAAATAACTCATCCACGAAATGAAATATCGGGGTACCTTAAAATGTTAATCGGCGGGATATAAATTCACGTCAGGCCACAGGTTATAAATTCATCAGTTGCGGAAGGTCAATTGTTAGATCAAATTCACGTGTTGCTATATTGCTGACATGTTGCCGGCATGTTGCTAATTTGTTGGTATGCTGCCCTGTTACCGTAAACAGATTAATTAGCCACTCTGCGTAGCTTAAGGGGTTGTGCGCTGGATAGAACTGGAAATTGGAATTCCATGAAACCTTTTTTCTCAGTCATGGTCGTATTGCAAAATCCCAGAAAAATGTATGTTAATCTGCATTATATTTAGCCGAGGACTGTCTTTTTATAAATTGATTTTTTTATTTAAATATTAATTTAAAAATATGCCACCCTTTTTCTAAAAGTTGAAACATTTTTTCTCTTCTTCTATCAGGCACACGGGTGTGAAAATAATTTCAGTATTTTAAGTAAGACACGACTCAGGGGAGCGCCATTTCAGTTTTTGCAAATTTTGTCTTAAATATTTCTAGCTATTTTTTCGCCTCCAAAATGAGTATGAGACTTGACGCTCGAGGTCACTGGCATTATACAGAGCCTTAAATATATATCAAGTGTTACAGACTACAGTATATAACATAGAGCGAGTACAGCCCCTAGCACAAACCTTCGACGACCTCTGTGGCTCAGTGGTTGAGCGTGTTGGTGCTCAAGTCGGGGTCGCGGGTTCGAATCCCGCCGAAGGAACAAAAAATATTCTGTGTGCCTGGGTCACGGATGTGTATTAAATATGTGTATAATATAGTAAAAATCTTAAATATAATTAATTATGTATAATATAAAAGTTTATATACTTCCCGTTGTCTGGTCTCCGTAACACAAGTTCTTCGAGTACTTAGCACGGGGCCAGATTGTGGTGGTGAATATTATTACAAAATGCTAGAATAAGCGCCAGACAGTCGAGAGGTCGGTGGTGCAAATCGCTTTTTGTCACGCTTTTTGTGACGGTGCACGTCACGGAATACCTGACAAGTTGGCCTACACAGATACACCTGTCAGGTAAGCTTGCTACTGTATGGAAACCTGCACAGTAGTGCAACATACACGCTCTGGTTTACCTGTGTCCTGTACACGCAAACCTGTCAGGTATACCGTTACGTGTATGGCTAGCAATATTAGTTACTCGGTCTAGGTAAGTCTGTCCTTAATAGCGCTTTTGATTGGATGCCACAAACGCGTTAACTAATCCTAAACGCTATTGAATAGATAAAATACCGACGAAAACCCTAAAAACTGTGCATAATACGTTTTTTTACTTCGACGTAATTAATTCCCTAGTTCCTGCAGCAAATGTATTGGCAATAAAGTTATACGCTTATTTGATTTTATTAGGCGCATTAAATTTTTATTATCTTTATTATTAAATAAGGACCAATTTAAGAAACTTAATGAGTCTGTCATTATGCGTCTACCAACCCGTTGGTAGTCCACACTGCCAGCGATGCAAGTTTTCATTGAGTCTACATATTGCAAGTTCTTCACTATGATTTTGCCTCTGTATTTGACGAATCAAGAAAGAAGGCCCATGAATCGTCAAACCTGCATTAAGACTTAAAATGATGCTGTTTCTTTCATAGCTAACTTATAGTTACAAGATAAATAGTTATAAAAGTCCAATACAAAACAGTATTGACATTTTCAACCCATTTCACAATACGTGTAGGTATCAGATATTGCAATTTAACGATAATATTTACGAGCGCAAATAAAATAGACGTTAAACTTGTGAAAAGGCTTTATTGTTGGAAATAATTTATTTGAGTATAGTGCCCAATGTATTATGCCCTACTTATTTTATGTCCTTTCAAGCCTTAAAAGCTATGGATCATCCTTATCCATATATCACAAAATGACATGATCCCATCCTACTTATTTTTATAAATGTGAAAGTTTGTGAGGATGGATAGGTGGAAGGAAGTTTGTTACTCTTTTACGTAAAAACTACTGAACGGATTTTGATGAAATTTGGTATGGTAGGAGTTTGAGCTCTGGATTAACAAAAAATTATCCCTAAAAAGTACAGCGTTGCCGTGGTATACTGTATTTACGCGGACTTAGCTGCGGGCAAAAGTTAGTTTAAAATATATGGACTAAGAAGAATGTGGATGAGACGAAAGAAGTCTGGATTTCTGGAATGGTAATCCATTCCAGAAATCCAGACTTCTTTCGTTATTTTAGTCTCAGACCTCAGTGTACCTAATTTAAGACCGGTCAGACAAAAAGTCTCTAGTGGTGCCATCAGCCACCGGATCTTGGTGTTCTAGTGAGCTAGGACCTTATGTTGCACTATTCGCACTTAATTTAAAAAAACCGGACAAGAGCGAGTCAGCCTCGCCCACCGAGGGTTTCGTACAAAGTAGGAACATCATAAATAGTTCAGGACTCGCGTCTCGTAGATTTTGTCGCTCCTGGTAAACTGGGTGATGAAAGATTATGTATACTATTATTTTTTTCATTTATCAATTTTAATAAAAAAAATATGTACCGTGAAAATAAATAATGCCCAAGCCTCAATTCAAGCCCTTTCATATGATATCGCATTTGAACTAGTAGCTTCAACTTGAAATTTCGCCCTCCTCTAGACTTTAGACTAGTTTAGACCAACCAACTACAAAAGTATAATATTCAGATTTTTTCTTGTATATGTACTATATAACGATATCACTTGCCAAATGACATACTTCTGGGTCAAAAGGAAGTACCCTATGAATTTTGATTCCCTTAAATTTCGAAATAATATTCGTTTTTTTGTATGTTGCAAAAACGGCCTTATCTCCTTTTTACGTCAACTTAGAAGTCTGATTTTTTCACAGCTTCAAGGACCGTAGACTTGAGAATACGATTTAATTTCAACTCGTTGCCTCTACACGTTCCTGAAATAAAGGGTCTTGCCAGACAGACAGACGGACGGACAACAGAGTTATCTTATAAGGGATTCGTAGTTTCCTTTTGAAGTACGGGACCCTGACAACAACAATGAAATAAATAAATTAAAACATATTTAGATTTGATAATTTATACTGCGACAAGGGCGAAAGTTGCTAGCATAATGTCCTTCCCGTGGTCTATTCTGTATTTGTATCAATTTCATCAGTCGGTTCAGTAGTTTTGGAGCCTACTCAATGCAAACAAACATATAAGTATTTTCTCTTCATAATATTAAGTACAGTTATACCTGCCGTACAATTTAAAGCTCCAAGTTCACCAACGCGTTAAACCGACGTTTAGGGCTGAGCTACGGTTTAAGATCTGGCTGTCCCGTTCTAACATTGAATGAGAAAGGTAGAAAGAATCCTGGTTCAGTATCAAGCGCGTTTTAAGAAGTTTGGTGAAATCGGGGCTAAGTTAATTTCCGTACAGTTCGTTTTACATATTGTCATAACCATACAAATATGATAATGATATCAAAGGGACATTACGACATTACAGGTTAAATTAAGTTGATTCATGCATTTCAATACATAAATTACTAGCAGAGAAAAAATCATAGAGTAAGAAAATAGAGTAGATATTCAATATGAGATACCGCTAAAAATATTCTACGATAGCGATTGAGACGACCTCATTATCATATCAAAAGGAACCAAAGGATATGTACTTAACTGCACTGAATTTAAATAGATCAATATAATTTTTACTTTTATTTCAATTCAAAATAAAATATTAAAACAAAAGAACCAAGTAGGTGACTATCAGCCGTTTCCCGCGGCTTCGTACGCGTAACACATTTCACTGTTTCTTACTTCAA
The DNA here is from genome assembly GCA_963565745.1 of Phengaris arion. Lineage (NCBI taxonomy): Eukaryota > Metazoa > Arthropoda > Insecta > Lepidoptera > Lycaenidae > Phengaris > Phengaris arion. The sequence continues at coordinate 4,938,543 of OY751443.1, forward strand.
CGTACATTTCACTGTTATAAAAAGTAGCCTATGGCCTTTCCCGTGGTCTAATCTATGCCAAATTCTTTTTATTTAAGTAAATTATATCTTTATCTTTACCAAATTACATAAAAATCGGTCCAGCAGTTTTAGAGTTTTTGGAGCCAATTCAATGCAAAACAAACAAATAAATATTTCCTATTTATAATGTTAGTATAGATTTACAACGAATTTTTACGCTTAAGTGAAAAAAAAAATATATTTCGAATGTCTCTCTAGCCTAGAATTCCTAGCTGGAATCCAATACGAATCGGCACCGTAAAATTTCATTGAATCGATCACGCCACCAAATTTTATTTCTACCCTCAGATTCCGATAGCCGCCGAGCTTCAGTGGATTGGATGAATTATGAATGAATGGAGATAGGAATGAATGGATACATGAATGAATGATTTTTTATTTGCGCACCAGAAAAAAAATGCTGGAAAGAAATACACCGTAGATTAAATTGTATTTTGAGAGAATAAGTAATATTCGCGCGATAGACGAAATGTGCTGCTACAAAAAAAAACTTAAATAGGAACAAATGTAACTTGATTTTGGGGCAATAGAAACAACGTTTACATGGGAATAGCTCCTATGTTTTGTTAACACCAAGCTGCCTGAAAGCTGTTGATGGATGATGAATCTAACAGCCTAAAAATACTCCACTTGGCCTGCCCACAGTGGGCGAGACCAGGCTTAGCGGCAGCTGCAGCGTGGGGGGGCTGGGCTCGGAGTGACATGCACAGACAACAGTCTCCACTTACCCTGCTGTCCCCGCTGCGTCTTGTTCCTCCTGCCCACGGCGGGCGAGACCAGGCTCAGCGCTCTATCAGCTCGCGGCAGCTGCAGCGTGGCGGGGCTGGGCTCGGAGTGACGCGCGCAGATCACAGCCTCCACCATGGAGTCTATGCTGGCTGACCGAGGCAGGTGGCCGTCGGATTCCCGCCTGAAAAAAATTTAATAGTGAAAATGAACACGAAATTAACTAGTATGTAGTTGTTATTTTCATTTCAAAATATTCGTTGGACAGCCATGTTATTGGACATTGGTGAAAATCACTCTGTACTTTGAAGAAAACCGCAACAAAAGCTGTTTATTATTTTAAAAGATCTAATCCAACATACATCCTGTACTGCTATTGTAATATTATGAAAGGTTTTAAGTATGGATGAATGTTTCTGACTCACGCAAAAACTACTTACTGAACGGATTTTAGTGAAATTTCATATGGTAGTAGTTACTTAACTTAAGTAAGTTAAGTCTGGACTAACACATATGCTACTTTTTATCGTGGTAAAAGGTACCGTTCCCGCGGGATTTCTTTTTGCGCGACCGTGTCGCCCGTCCGGTGGGCGTGGCCAGAGATCCTGATTCGCTGGTTTTCTGGTCGTGGTCGCGAGTCACAGTCTCGCCTCGCGGTCGCTAAGATCGGAATGCTACCTTAAGAAAAAAATTAATACAAACGCGCATCCGATTGCCAGTTATTATCTCTACCCTCAACATTCGTATTATAAGGGATCCTACACACTAACTGATTATCACTTTTGTGTGTGGGCCGCCTTATTCGCTGGGAAGTTTTAGATGTATTAAAATGCAAATAAGTTGGTAAGCAGGTCGGCGCTCCGTCGCCGCCATCCAATTTAATTACGATAAACTAACAAGTACGATCGGCAAAAAAGTCAATCCCTACTCTTGAGTCAACATTTTAACATAGGCAAAGAAACGAATGGCAAGCGATTACCGAAGCTTATTGTCGAAAAGGTGTTACATGACTCCCGATGATCACTGAAAATCAGCGCAAAATACGTCGCAACATAATATGTATACTGCAAAAGAGTGATAAAGATACACTTTTAAAATTTCAACTTCTTCAAAAACGTTTAATAGGAAAATTGATCAGCCTATTTATTTAAAATCTGTTACATGTACAGTTATGAAAAAAAAAATGATATTATGTACTTTCTTTTACAGGTCAGTGACTTTTAGTTGGCATCGATTTGGTTGGAGTGTAATATACACAATACTATATATATATATATATATATATAAGAGATTTCCGTATATATATATACGGATATATAGTCACTCATCACGATATCTCTGGAACCATTAGAGCTAAAGACTTGATATTTGGTAGGAATATTATTTTCACCGAGTAGAGGTCAGCTATCAATCACATTTTAAAACTACAGCTCTTATAGGTATGAAACTTAGTCAGGATATTCTTTCTGGCATGTTTGAATTTACTAAAAAATAATTTTATGATATTCCACCCCCAGAGGGCGTTGAAAATTAAAAAAAAAATTATCTTCCAATCTATAGCTTTTATAACTCTGAAACTTGACCAAAACATTATTTTTAGCATTTGAAACTTGGCCAAAATATTTTTTTGGCATGTTTGAATTTATCAAGAACTAATTTTATGATATTCAACTCCAAGAGGGTTGTGTTTAACGCCCCCTTAAAAATAAAAAAAAATGTATCTTTTAATCTGTAGATTTAAAACTTAGAAACTTGAATTTTGATGAGGTGACGAAGTACCAGGCGGGACGTTACATCAGTAGCTCTGAAGCAGTCTGGCGAATATTTCGTTTTCCTATTCATGACAGGTTTCTGATGTGATGCATCTTGCTGTACATCTTGAAAATGGTCAAAATTTATTTTACTGAGCAAGATGTGGTTGACAATGTAATTAATCAAAAAAAAAAAACAACACTAATGGGTTTTTATGAGCTTTGCCAAGTTGATGACTTTGCAAAAACTCTTTTGTATGTTAAAGTTATAGCTTATTAAGTATGGAAAAATAACCGCTTTGATAGAAGAAAAAAAGGTAAGGTTGTTTCAGGTTATTTAGGAGTCAAGAAAGATCAAGTTTTAGGTAGAGTTTATATCGTGCATCCCGGAAATACTGAATGTTATCAAATGCGTCTTCTCTTACATGAGATTCGACGAAAAGTGTGTTATTTGTGTGGAAAGCTGTGTTATTTATTATTTTAACTCATATAAATCGATAAGACGCTAAGTAGTTAAGGGTGTGTTAATTTCGTAAAATCCGTTCATGATAAATAATTAGGCAGCTAGATAACACAATTTAATATTTCTTTCACTTGGCATGTATTTTATGCCACGCGAAGCGGGCGGGTAACGGCTAGTTTTTGATAAAGTTCATTGTAGTATTGTGGGTAGTTCAATAGGTTTATGTTTAATTATGCCAAATCACACAAACTGCAGGTACAGAGTATAATATTATAAGTTCTTACGAAAATCTAGCAATCCTTTTATTAGTTAGTGATGTTGTGTCAGTTGTATATTGCATTTTTTATATTCAAAAAATAAGTGTCATTGTGTAATAGGAAAGGCAAAACTGTTTAAACATTGAACAGTTAACATTGAAGAGTTTTTTTAAATTTATTTAATTAACAGCTCCCAAACCCGAAGTCGGCTATCAAGTAGTACCTGTAGTAACCTGAAAGTATTAGTTACTAATCTAATTCAGAAATATAAAATCGGCCAAGTGCGAGTCAGACTCGCGCACGAGGGGTTCCGTAAAACAGCAAAATCACGTTTGTTGTAGGTATGGGAGATCAACATACATATTTATTTTATTCTATTTTTACTACATGTTGTCAGCGGCAACAAAAAAATTACAAATCGTTTATTTACATTTTAAAGTAGATATACAAAAATACGAAGATTCCAGTCCCTAAAACAAACTGTGGTATGAAACAGAAATACTGTGAAAATTTTAACTGTCCAGAATCCGGCTACGGTTCATGAGCTTAAGCCTGGTGACAGGTCAGAAAGTGTACAAAAATAATGTTCAATAATATACCTACATCACCATCTAGCGGCGAATGGCGCAAACCTACACTGGCGTGATCACAGCATAGAATCTATCTGACAACAATGGCAACGACTTCACTCGCTTCCAGTTCGTTCAACGTCTAAAATCTATTTTTTTGTAAAAAGGTCGAATTTCATAAAATATACGTTTTTATTTTGAAGAATGCAAATAAAAGCATTCATTGAAGATCACCCTTGCCCTCATCACACAGGAAAGAGTAGATTATCAACATTCTGGTCCTAACGATACGGATTACGAAGAACCACGCAGCTACGTGGAGCGTCACATCAGAAGGCATTGGAGAAAGGGATTGTCCAGGATTGACGGCAAGTCGCTTCCGGTCAGGTCACAAAAACCATTTCTCTAATCTATGTCGAAATATTTGCGTTAATATTGTTATTTTTTCGTCTCAGTTTTCGTGTTGTGCGGCGCTGCGCCAGGACATTGCCGAGCGGGAAACTGTAAGTATTCTTGCTTTCCTAAGCTCAAACATCTCGCCGATTTGAAAAAGCAGAGAGGTACACTGAAAGGCAGGCTCACGTTATTTGAAAAGTATATTTCAAAATTAGACCAATTAACATTAAATTCGAATGTGAAAACTGAATTAGATTTACGAATACAGTCAACTTGCACTATTTTCCAAAGTTTTAATGATATTCAAGGTGAAATTGAGGAATTAATTGATGAGCCCAATTTATCCACTCAATTAGAATATCGCGAATCATTTGAACAGCAGTACTTCTCCATCATGGCTGACGCATAGTGCTTAGTGAATCCTAATAGTCTGTTTCATATCAAGTGTATTATAACCATTACAACAAACATATAATAAACATACAACTGTGTCCATTAAGTTGCCAGTAATAAAACTACATGCGTTTGATGGTGCGTATGACCAGTGGTTGGAGTATAGAAACTCATATCTCACCATGATACACAATCGTGAAGACCACAACGACATACAGAAGTTTCATCATTTAAAATCGTCTCTTAATGGTACTGCCTCTCAAGTTATATCTGCTTTGGAATTCACTGCGGAAAACTACTCACACGTATGGGATTTATTAGAAAATAGGTTTCACAACAATCGTTTATTAGTACAAAATCATGTAAAAGCGTTATTTACTGTTCAGTCACTTCAAAGCGAATCGTATGTTCAGATTAGAAAATTAATAGACTCAATATTACGTAATTTGCGAGCACTTAAATCACTGAACGAGCAAACCGATGCTTGGGATACGTTAATTGCTTATCTTATTGTTTCTAAACTCGATCAGTCCACCGAACGTGAGTGGGAAACTAAAGGTATTCTTGTGTCTAAAAATAATTCAAATAACATCAAATTAACTTATCTTCTAGAATTTTTGAAAAACCGTGCGGATATCTTAGAAATGATTAAATCAAATAATAGTAAAAGTTTTTCTACGTTTAAGCACAATAATAATGATACCATTAAGTTGAATTCCAATCAAACCAAAAAATATGGCAATAAATCAAACGTTATACATTCGCAACCTGTCACACATTCATACGTTACTAATTCCAGTCATAATAAATAAAACTCGGAAAATAATAAGCCAAGACGTACTTGTGTTGACTACGGCGGAGACCATTATTTGTATTCTTGTCCATTTTTTTAAATTTTCCCGTGCAAGATAGATGTATAATTGTGAAAAATAAAGGCCTTTGTCAAAATTGTATTCGTTCTAATAATCACTTACCAAGCGAACGCTCATATGGTCCATGTGAATTGTGTAAAAATAATCATAACACATTGCTTCATAATAATAATACTTCTAGCGAAAGGATAGGTAAGGCCGCATCCACGACTGTTTCGCGTCCATCATCGAGTGAAAACAAATCAGCTGATACGCAGCAGGTACACTCCGGGCGCAATGTACTTACTTACGTGCAGTGCTGCGATACAACAGGTTTTATTGTCGACGGCACTCATCGATGTTCCTGACTCGAGTAATTCCTATCACACAGTCAAAGCACTCCTTGACAACGGGAGTCAAAATTGTTTTATCACAGAATCGTTATGTAATCGTTTACAATTGCCTATTATACAGTCCACAATTCATATTTCAGGTGTAGGACAAAGCGTTTCAAAAAGTTCCTACACCTGCAAAATAAACATTCGTTCTAAAGTTAATGACTTTAATACAACTATTCAATGTTGGGTTCTGCCTCGTATTACATCGAAGTTACCTTCGTTAAACGTTCAATGTCAATATATACAGATACCTAAACATATTTCGCTCGCCGACCCGAAGTTTAGTGTTCCGTCAGACATTGATATACTTTTAGGGGCGGATATATTTTGGGATCTATTAAATAATACTAAGATAAAACTCAGCAGTGGTCCATATCTGTACCATTCCAAAATAGGATGGATTATCTCTGGCCCTATTTGTAGTAATGATTCGTTTAAACCTGAGGGAGTTCAATGTAATTTCGCTCAAATTAATACTCGATTACAAAAATTCTGGGTGTTAGAATAGTTGTCTGTCTTACCAAATATCACGTCGAAAGATGATCGGTATTGTGAAAGGTTATTTACAGAGACTACAAAACGTGATGAACATAGTAGATTCTCTGTTCGTATTCCTTTATAGGAGGGACCCGAGTTGTTAGGTGATTCATACATTATGAAAAAAATCGTTTTTGACGTGATAACGTCTTATAATTCGATGGAGCCGGCTGCATGCACGAAAAACATGACTCATGCGTTACCAAGTACTGTTACCAAGTACCGGTACCTGTTACCGTTACCAAGTACCAGCGTTACCTCGCATTTTATTATTATTGTTGTTATTGTCGTTGTTGTTGTTGACGTTGTCACGTTCAACTATCGTCAGTAAACCGACTTTACAGACAACCGATATTTTTTATGTCTCGAAAGAGAGTTCGTCGTTATTAATCGTTTTAATTAAATTAAATTAATCGTTTACCTAACTATAATAAATTATATTTAGAATTTATTCGGGAATATGAGGCACTCGGTCACATGACCCCAGTGGCATCAAAGGATGTCCCTGGCATATTGAGCAAACCGCATTACATCCAACCTCATCACGGTGTTTACCGAGAGGATAGTGTCACTACAAAATTGCGCGTTGTGTTTGACGCGAGCGCGAATACGTCGAACAAGAAATCGTTAAATAATATACAACATATAGGACCGCCATTACAAAATGATATTGTAATGGTCTATCTTACTTAGGTTCAGGCAGTATAAATACGTAGTGTGTGCGGACATTCAGAAACATTTTAGACAAATCTTAATTCAGCCAGATCAACGTAACTTGCAATTAATACTATGGCGGGAAAGTCGACACTTACCTTTGAAACTGTATAAGTTTAATACGGTGACGTACGGCACGGCGTCGGCTCCTTAGCAAGCGATGCTTAAAACAATTAGCTTTAGAAAGTGATGATGATTTGGTTGCTAGGACCATTAATGACAACTTTTACGTTGATGACCTTATAACTGGAGGGGATGACCTTGACTCGTTAATGCAGTTGTGTAATAAAATATCCGTGTTATTAAAAAAGGGTTGTTTTCCCTACATAAGTGGACGTTTAGTCATGACGTGTGTCTTGATGATTGTAAGGACCTAAACATCGGTGAAAATAGATTGTCTAAAACGTTAGGGTTAGGATGGTGTACAAAAAATGATGAGTTTTATTTCAAAAGTAAGGTTACACATAGTGACACAGTAGTAACGAAACGTTACAATATTATCAACCATCGCACAAGTGTACGATCCTTTAGGTTTGCTCGCGCCTGCGGTAATTACAGCTAAATCATTGTTACAAAATTTATGGTTACATAAATTAGATTGGGACGGCGAAATTCCTAAAAATATTACGACTACATTAAGTTTCTTTCTGATTTACAACATTTACACGATATTAAAATACCTCGCTATGCGATTCGCGGAAATTACATAGAACTTCATATTTTTACCGACGCGTCTCAAAATGCCTACGGAGCGACATTAGATCGTGTCATAATAATTGTGAAAATACTATAACTATTTCAGTGCAAAGTAAATTGGCGCCGATAAAGTCAGTTAGCATTCCTAGGCTTGAGCTTTGCGGAGCGTTAGTAGGTGCAAGATTATATTATAAAATAAAAAGGGCCTTTGTGCTTAAATTTTGATAAAGTTTATTTCTGGACTGACTCAACAATAGTACAGGGTGGCTTCGTCTGTCACCGCATCTACTCAAAACTTTTGTACAAAATCGTGTGGTTGAAATAAACGAATTGACATATTGTGATACAATTTGGCGGCATGTCAAGGGCACGGAGAACCCTGCCGATATCATAACGCGAAGTGCTACGCTAGACACATTAAGGTACGATAAAAATAATATCTGGTGGTGTGGCCCTACGTTTTTACGAAAGCCTAGTCGCAGGTGGCCAATGACTGATATTAAAGAATCGTCATCCGCTGATTTACCCGAATCTAAGCCGGACACAATTAATTTACATTCTATTCAAATAATATCTTTGTTTGATTTTGAAAGCTTTTCGTCATTTATTCGTTTGCAAAGAGTTTGTGGATATTTATTGCGATTTATAAATAATGCGCAAGCAAAATTGCGCGGCGGCATCGGTACGCGTAAAACCGGTCCGTTATCTACTGATAACGAGAATGAGTTGCAACGATCGCTCGATGCGTTGATGCGGTTTGTTCAACAAGAATCTTTTAGTGAACAATATCACGAATTAAAAAGCGAGATACCGTTTAATAGTAAGAAAAATAACAGCAATAGGTTATTGTATAATAAAATATCAGGTTTAAATATATTTTTTAGATAAGTCTAATATTATTCGTATAGGTAGAAGGTTATCTAACTCGGTTGAATTCAATTATGACAAAAGGCATTCCGTATTGTTAAGCGGCAAACATCATTTTTCAAGGTTACTGTGTGAACATGTAAACAAACGGCTACTTCATGCCGGGCCTCAACTATTAGTATATTCAATGCGTGAAAGGTGGTGGATCTTAGGAGCTCGTAACTTGGCTAGACAGGTGGTACATAACTGTGTCATATGCAAACGCATGAGAGGGAGAACATTGACCCCTCTGATGGGTAACTTACCTGCTGAACGACTAGAGCCTAGTTTTCCTTTCATGCAATGTGGTGTAGACTATGCGGGGCCACTGCTCATATTGGATCGCAAAGGCAGAGGTGCTAAGCTAATAAAAGCATATATTTGTTTATTTATATGTTTCACGACTAGAGCTATACACTTAGAATTAGCTTGAGCACACAGGATTATATTTTAGCATTAAACCGATTTATACTAAGGCGGGTCAATAAGTCCGTGACTTTTTGAATTTCTAACCTCCTTACTAAAAAAGCAACACTACTCCTGTTAACAGGCATCTGTCAGTTGACTCCTATCAAAATTTGAACTTACTGCGTCAGTTAGTTTGTGTTTTACAGCTATCTTTATCAGACTATCCAGTAACTTAAGGAAACAATGGAAAAAAGTGAATTTCGTGTGCTTATTAAGCATTATTTTTTGCGAAAAAAAACCATTACCGAGACCAAGGCTAAGCTTGATAAATACTATGGGGACTCTGCACCATCGATTTCAATGGTAAAAAAGTGGTTTACTGAATTTCGTTGTGGCCGTACAAGCACTGAAGATGCCGAACGTCCTGGACGCCCAGTTGAGGTCTCTACACCCGAAACAATCGAAAAAATTCACAATATGGTGTTGGCCGACCGAAGATTGAAAGTGCAAGAGATTGTGGAAGCCATAGGCATCTCGCATGGCTCAGTGGTTTCAATTTTGAATGATCACTTGGGCATGAGAAAGCTTTCCGCAAGATGGGTGCCGCGTTTGCTCACAGTCGACCACAAACGCAATCGTGTAACAACTTCACAGGAAGGTTTGGCGTTGTTTAATCACAATATGGAGGAGTTTTTGCGCCGTTTTGTAACCGTGGACGAAACATGGATCCACCACAACGCACCAGAGACCAAACAACAGTCAAAACAGTGGGTTTCTAAGGGTGAATCGGCGCCAAAGAAGGCCAAGGTGGGTTTGTCAGCCAATAAAGTTATGGCGACTGTTTTTTGGGATGCACGTGGGATAATCCACATTGACTATCTTCAAAAGGGAAGAACAATTAATGGGGAATATTATGCCAACTTATTGTTGTCACCTGGTGTACCTGAAAAAATGGCTCGGTGGAAAAAGATTTGACTCCAATGATGAAGTCATCTCGCAAACAAAGGCCTATTTTGAGGACCTCGACAAATCATATTTTTTGGAAGGGATAAAAAAATTGGAGAAGCGTTGGACAAAGTGTATAGAGCTCAAGGGGGACTACGTTGAAAAATAAAATGATTTATTTATCAAAAAATTTGTGTTTTATTCCAAAAGTCACGGACTTATTGACCCGCCCTCGTAGTACGTCGTTGAAAGCCATACCAAATCTTTTCGGACAACGGAAAGAATTTTGTAGGTGCTGTAAAGGAGTTGGCAGTAATTGTAAACAACACCTGTGATATTTGAGATTTTCTTAGTAATAATCAAATTCGTTTAACATTTATACCACCATACAGTCCTCATTTTGGCGGGTTGTGGGAAGCGGGAGTCAAGTCCTGCAAGTACCATTTGCGGCGGTTACTGGGCAATGCCAGGTTAACACGCGAGGAGTTTGAAACAGTATTAACGCAAATTGAAGCTGTTCTGAACTCCCGCCCTTTATCACCTCTGTCCTCAGACTCTGACGATTTCCTCCCACTGACTCCAGCACACTTCCTGATCGGTCGACCGCTGACTGCGCCCATCTGCGAGAACCTTACGACGATTGAGCCTACGAGACTGGGACGCTACGACCGTGTGGAGCAACTTAGACAACATTTTTGGCAACAATGGTCTAAAGAATATGTTTCTGAGCTCCAACAACGAACAAAATTGAAGGGCAATATTGAGGATATTACACCGGACAGCTTAGTTCTTATCAAGGAGGAGAATGTCCCACCACTCAAATGGAAATTGGGTCGAGTAACGAAAGTATTCCCGGGGTCCGATGGAATATCCCGTGTAGCTGAAATCCGTACAGCGCACGGCATTATACGGCGCTCCTTTTCAAAGATCTGCCCGTTACATTCACAATAGTCAAGAATTTATGAAGACGAGTACTTGATGTTGGAAGACTACATCCTGGTGCTTCCAAGGCGGCCGGAATGTTCAATAATATACCTTCATCACCATCTAGCGGCGAATAGCGCAAACCTACACTGGCGTGAACACAGCATAAAATATAACATAAAATAATATCTGACAACAATGGCAACGACTTCACTCGCTTCCAGTTCGTTCAACGTCTAAAATCTATTTTTTGTAAAAAGGTCGAATTTCATAAAATATACGTTTATATTTTGAAGAAAGTAAATAAAAGCATTCATTGAAGATCACCTTGTTCTCATCACATAGGAAAGAGTAGATTCTCAACAAATACCAACTTTGAAAAAAAAATTTGACTTTGCCAGAAGACGGACTGACATCGGAATCTTAGTGTTAGGTCTTATTTTTACCGTTTGGGCACGGAACGCAAAAAAAACATTATTTTCAACAAATCGTGTTTTGTTGCCTGTACCTACACACTACACAGAATCACAGCTCAACTTTCCTCAGTCGCAGATTAACTTTTTAATAAGCCATCAGCCGACCGAAGGACTTTTAAAAACGAGCTCATTAATACTTTGTAGTGTGTCAATTTGATTTTATAGGGCACCTCTATTGTACAGTCCTGTAAATTGAACGTTGAACAGATGGGCATAACAATTATTTCTATAGTTGGTAATGTTACCATTTCCCGACTTACCGATACTTGTGTCGTATCCTACGAACAACATATTAAAGGACGTTTAAATTGCTTAACATTCATTTTTCGGGACTGTGCCGAATTTGGTATGGTAGTAGTTTAGGCTCTGTATGAACACATAGGCTTCTTTTTATCGCAGCAAAATTTACGGTTCCCGCGAGATTTCTTTTTGCAGGGGGCATCTAGTAAATAAGTTTATGGAGTTAACCACTTACCTCAAAAACTGATATAGTTTTTCATAATACAATATTTTCTATAATATATACTACTAAAATGAAGGTTGACCATATCTTATATCGAAGGGTGGACAGGACGGATCATGTCACCAATGTTATTAGGACCGAAGGCTTTATTATTTTACTATCCTTGGGTTTGCAACATCAAAATAAATTATAATATAATGTAATGCCTGCGGCTCCGTCAGCGTAAATACAGTATCCCACAGGAACACTGTAGTTTGTCGGGATGAAAAGTAGCCTATGTGTTAATTTAGAGCCTAAGCCTTACCTTACCAAATTTCATCAAAATCCATTCAGTAGTTTTTGCGTGAAAGAGTAACAAACATCCGCACATCCTCACAAACTTTCACATTAAAAACATAGTAAGTAGAATGACTAGTTATTCCCAAATTGAAATTAAATAAGACTGGCAAATGAACAGACAAATCCCCTGTTGGTGAGTAAGTAGCAACCCGCATACCCACAACACCAGGAGAGTTTTAATTTGTCGATATTTTAAGCCTCCTTCCGGTCTTCTTACTCGATCGGCGAAATACAACGCAAGCGTTATATTACACCGGTTTTCTATAAGATCAATGTATGGTCTCCAGGCAATCATTACGCCGGTTTTCGGTAGGAATCTCACATTCGTGCCGAAGTACTCTTATGATAAAAACAAAGTTTTTTCCCATTTAAAATCACAATCTCTCGACGGCCTACATTTACGAGAAAGCGGTAACATTAGACGTGTAAATGACAAAGATTTTTGTGTCGATGCCAAAACATTATGAATATGGAGCACTTTTCATACAAGCCAAGGTCAGAAAATACCTCTTGTTTAGATTTTAGAGGTAATTTTGATAATAATTCCAAGATGATTTGCTGTATGTCTAAGGCCCAGTTCCTAAAATTCTACATAAACTCTAGATAAAGTAAGGTTATCTGAGGCAGAGTCCCAAAACATAAATAAATAGCGGTCACTATATCAATCTTCCTAAATTCGGGGATAAAGTTTTTGTTTTGCTATAGTTCGACAATGTAATTAGTTTAATGAACAACATTTTTTACTTTGGGAGTGAAACGGAGCTATTAAAACTATTTCAACCAGAAATTTCTAAACTAAAGATAGGCTATGACGTACATTTGACACAACACATCTTCATACAAGAAGTTACGCCATCTTGATTTCACCATACCTCAAATGTCAAAATGGCCCCAAGCAACCCCAAAAGAAGGGTTGCATTTATAGTCTAAGATCCGGTATAAGAAATATATCGTCCTGTCTCCCGTGCGTGCTAGTCGTGTGTTCCGCTTACTCCGCGTTTTCGTGCCGTCTCGCTCTATACGCGTCGTAGTGACTCGCTCACTCCGCGATAGTGTCGCCCCGCCCCAAACGTGTCGAGTAGCCGCACTCACTCCACGCTCGTGCCGACCCGTCTCAGTGCAGTGCCGATAAACTCCACATAGCGATCGACAATTTACTCCCTACTCGTAAGAATAGTGAGTGGATTGTCGCCTTGCTGAGGAGTTGCCCTGCCCTTGGCCTCCCGCTGGGTTGTTCCAGTGTTGGGTCACGGGGAGCCAGCCTCCTCAAAGTTTTAACCGTGCAAGTACGTACACTTTTGTGACTACTTTGACACTTTATACGTGTTAGTGTTTAGTGTCCCACCGTGTTTGTGTTGTGTGAGTACTTTCATCTGTTTTATTAATCTTCCTATACATGTACTTTGTGTTGTGCGTGTATAACATGTGACTATACCGTGTGTCACGTTCGTTTTACCTATAGTACGGTAATATAACCGCACTTCCACCATGGCCGACCGTGGTTCGCGGCCACCCAACCGCGACCGCCCCAGCCAACCACGCGCCAGCTCAGCTGCGTCGCGCAGCGGACCCCCATCGCGGTCCAGCTCGCGCACGTCTGAGCGCGCATACCTTTCCGCCACCGAGCCCAGCTTGAGCGGTAAGGACACCGCTCGCCCCGGGCCGTCCTCGGCATTCTCGCGGGGGTGTACTGACACCCCCCCCGCCCCAATGCCTTCCGACGGCGACCCGCCGCGAGTCTGGGCCCCAGCCCCGCTCAGCCGATAAGGGTTCGGCTTCTCCGCCGCGCCCCACGCGCCGCACCGCGGAGGTGAGCGCCCCGCGCCCACCTCCTACACCACCGCAAGCGAGCCCATTGCCCGCTCCCCCGTCCTCGCCGGCCTCGCCGCCGGAAGAAGACCGCAGAGGGGTAAGTGCTCCAGCTCCGAGGGCTCCCGCACCGCCCCCCCCGTCGAGCAGCATGCCACCGCCCCCCGCCCCTCCCGTGCAGGTAACTAAAAGGCAGCGGCAAGAGATATCGTCTGACATCTCGCCGCCTGCCAAGCGTGCCGACCGCCCGGCTACCTACGCCGCAGCGATCACCGCCCCCGTGCCGCCCGGATCCCCCGTGGCCTCCACCTCGAGGGCCCCCACGCCGATGGACGTAAGTACGGCAACCCGCGCAGCGAATGCGTCCTCTCCGCCGCCGAAACCAGCCCCCCGATGCCCCCCAATCATCGTGGAGAAACTGGACCAGTGGTTCGACCACTTTAGCCGCCTCAGGGACCTCCTGGGGCATGCCCCGAACGCGAAGGTGTACGGGCAGGGGGTAAAATTCTCCCCAGCTGGCGAGAAGGAGTACCGGTGCGTGCAGCGGTACCTGGCTGACCTGAGCGAGTCCACCCAGGTCAGCTGGTACTCGTACGCGCTGCCCCAGGACCGCGGTTTGAAGGTAGGCATTCACGGCCTACCGGCCAACACCCCTACGGAGAGGATAGCAGCAGACCTCACCGCCAAAGGGTTTGAGGTGGAGCACATCTCCCGAATCCTCGCAAGGAAGGACCGCCCCGGCTGCTCTTACTTCGTCCTCCTGAAGCGCACCCCGAACCTGGTACCGGGCATCTACCAGGTAACGGAGATTTTAAATATGCCAAACCTAAAAATAGAAGCCTGGCGTGGGAAGACTGGCCCCGCCCAATGCCACCGATGCCAGCAGTTCCGGCATTCCAGCGCGAACTGCCACCGCAAAATAGCGTGCGTCAGATGCGGCGAGGAGCACGCCGCCGCTGACTGCCCCCGACCTGCAACCGACCAGCCCACTTGCGCAAACTGCAAGGGGCCCCACCCCGCAAACAGCCGGAACTGCCCGGTCTTCCGGCGAGAGGCCAGAAATCGCCATGCGGGCCCTATTGCCCGCACAACCCGGACCGCAAACCGGACACACACAAACCGGGTAAGCGATGCCCCCACTATCTCTGAACGAGAGGTCCCCCCGCCGCCGCCCTCTGCCACCTCTCTAATGGCAGAGGCAAATGACCCCACCCCCCGTCCCATCGCACCCGCTGCTCCCCCCTTAGCCCGAAAGCAGCGCAAACGGACCAGACCCAAAAAGAGGGCCAAATCCGGTGCGACCTCAACCGCCGCCACGGACTCGGAGTACGAGCCCCTCGCCCTCCCCCTCCCCCCTGTTGATACAGCCCCGCCGGCTGAAGAGGCCATCCTATCGGCCCCCCCCCTGCCGCAGCGTACCCCGCGCCCCCCGCGCCTTTCGCGCACCAAACGCACTGCCCAGCCGGTCACCAAACCTGAGGTGACCGAGCTTTCCACCGAGCCCGCAGACCCGGCGATCTCCGCCATTTTGCCCCCTCGTGCCCCCCCCTCCTCCCGCCGCCGAGAGTCCCCCAGGACCACGGCCCAGCTCTTACGAGCCCTGTTCTCCCTGGCCATGGATGTCTTTGATAAAATCCTGGCCGGGGAAGAAATTTTACAAACCATTCTAAGGGCCCTCCCTGAGGGGGCCACCCTCTTTGCAAATCTGATTTCGCAATGCTTTCCCACGCCCCAGTCTGTTTAAAGGTCGTCCACTGGAACGTCCGGGGGGTCCGCGGCAAGGTGGCTCCGATTCGCCTCCTCCTTCGGGAGCACGAGGTGGATGTCGCCTTGCTGAGCGAGACCCTCCTGTCCCCTCAGGACCGCTTCAGTGCCCCCGGGTACCACGTGTACCGTCAAGATTATCTGGGGGGTGAGCGAGTGAGCAGAGGCCTAGCCGTTTTGGTCGGCAGGAAACTTCTGCACCAACTCCTACCCCCCCCCCCTCAGTTTCATCGCTATACGCCCTTGGGGTGGAGGTACTCCTCGGGTCGCACCGCACGCACATCTACGCGTGCTATAAACCTCCGGGGTCGCGTTTAGATATCTCCGACATCCACAGGCTCTTATCAGAAGAGCCGACGGTGATTGCCGGAGATCTGAACTGCAAGCACCCCGGATGGGGTTCCCGCGCACCCAATCCGGACGGTAACCGATTGTTCGTCGACTCAGGGCGAGTCGGTTACTCGGTAGTGGGGACGTACTACCCCACCCACTACCCCGAAAACCCCCTTCACACGCCGGACGTCCTCGACGTGGCAATTGCGCACCATCTCCCGGGCGACCTCCATCAAGAGGTCCTCGATGCGGCCCATGGCTCCGACCACCTCCCGGTCCTAGCCACCATACGCGCCGCACCCGCAAGAGTCCCTCCTCCCCCCCCTCGTCTGGTCCGCGACTGGGACGTTTTCGCATCGCGGCTGCACGAGAGCACGCCCAATTTCCCGGTGGACTCTGCAGAGAACGTCGAATCGATGACTCTGCAGATCACCGAGGCGATCGCAGCCGCGATGGACGCGGCAACCCAGCCGCCTATTCAACGCCATTCCAAGCGGTCCCCCCTCCCCCGGCACATCGCCGACCTCATTGGCGAGAAGAAACGCCTGCGCCGAAGATGGCAGCTCAGCCGCTGCCCTACCCTGAAGACGCAGCTAAACCGACTCACAGCTCAGGTAAGAACTGCTCTTCAGGACCTGGACTCCGCAGAGTGGACTAAACGCATCCTGGAGGCGGGAGAGGACTGGCCCTCCCTCCACCGCTTTTGTCGCAGCCTTACCGGAGTCACAGCCCCCGTACACCCACTGTTCCACCAAGATGGCAACTTAAGGTACCGTGCAGAAGACAGAGCAGACATTCATGCCGAACACCTAGAGCGCCAATTCTCACCGCTGCCGACGACCGCAACGGAACACGCCCGACTGGTCTCTGAGGAGGTAAAGGTTTTCCTACTTTCCCCCCCCTCCCCCCCAAATTTCTCCTTCTCGCCGAGGGAGGTCCAGAAGACCCTCGTACGCCTAAAACCAAAAAAGGCCCCCGGTGCAGATGGCATCCCAAATTCCGCTCTCCGCCACCTTTTCAGAACGGTGGCCGCCTTGACCCGCCTTTACAATGGTATCGTCAGGACCGGCCACTTCCCCTCCCCCTGGAAAATGGGTCTGGTTGTAACCATACCCAAGCCCCACAAGAACCTAAGAAGGGCTGATGGCTACCGGCCCATTACCCTCCTTTCCACCCTCTCCAAAGTCTTCGAGCTCCTTTTCCTGAAACACCTCTCCCCTTACCTCCCTCCTCGTGAGGAACAGTTCGGGTTCAGGTCCAACCTGAGTACCACCCTCCAGTTGGTACGTGTTATCCACCACCTTTCCGTTGCGGCTAACAAAAAGGAATCGTCGGTAGCCGTATTCCTAGACATGGAGAAGGCGTTCGACAGTGTCTGGCATGAGGGTCTGCTCTGTAAGCTCATCCGGGCCAACGTACCTCCCCCTCTGGTAAGGCTAGTAGCGTCCTTCCTCTCCGGCAGGACCTTCAGGGTTCGCGTTGACGGAGTCCTCTCAAGCGAGCGCCCCATCACTGCAGGCGTCCCCCAGGGAAGCGTCCTCTCGCCAGGACTTTACAACTTTTATGCCAGCGATGTGCCCGCGGACCGGGGCACCTCCGTGGCGTTATACGCCGACGACACGGCGTACTTTGCCTCCTCATTGACCACCGAGCATGCTGCCACCAAGATTCAGAGGACGCTGGATCTCCTCCCTGACTGGCTGAGCAAATGGCGACTCTCTGTAAATGCAGGTAAGTCCCAGGCGCTCGCCGTCAGCACGAGGTGCTCCTTCCCGGCGCCTCTGAAGATTGGTGATGCTGTGATCCCGTGGGGGAGGACAGCTCAGTACCTCGGGGTCACTCTGGACCGCCGTCTCTCAATGGCCCCCCAGTGTGCATCGGCGGTGGCGAAGGCGAACGCGGCTATCGCACGGCTGCGACCGGCCTACGCGTCCCCGCAGATCCCCCTGAGGATGCGCATCGCCCTCTACCGGACGCACGTACGGTCCCGCCTAACGTACGCGGCACCCGCGTGGCACCATCTGCTCTCTGCGCCCCAGAAGGCGCTGCTGCAGAGAGCCCAAAACCAGGTGCTACGCCGAATTGCGGACGCACCGTGGTACGTCCGTAACACCACCATCTCGAGGGACCTCAGGGTGGAGAGCGTGGAGGCCTTTGTGGCCCAGCTCTCCGCGAAGCTGTTTGCGCGGGCGGATGCCTCGCGCCTGGTCGAGCTGACCGACCTGGCGCCGTGGCATGCCCGCCCGCCGGACCGCCACCGCCTGCCGAGGGATGCCGTCCCTCCGGAAGACCCGGCGGAGCCACGCAGCCCGCCTCGCCGCCCCCGAAGAGGAGGAGCCCAGGCGCAATGATGCGCCGCACCTAGCCTCCTGAGGGATGCCATCCCTCCCGAGCGCTTCAGCGGAGCCACGCAGCCCGCCCCATCGCCTCGAAAAGGAGGAGCCCAGGCGCAATGACACGCCGCACCATGGCGCATTGATGCGCCCCGGCGCAACCACGCCACCACCACCACCACCATCGGGTTCTTATTCCCCCCACACCTTTCCCCTGCGCCGGCAAACCATATGCCGGTGCACCTTCTTGCACCGTGCCCGGGGCCTGACGAGTGGCAGCCCTATTGCCACCCCGTCGTCCCCGGGGCGTATCTTCCCCCCCCGACATAAAAAGTCGGGGCTCGGAAGCTTTATCCTTTTCCCTTTTTCCCCCAGGTCGCTTGTGTCCACGGTCCGGCAAAACTCGGCGTGTGAGGGAGTGGTCCCATACACGTTTTCTCGGCCCCCGGGTCGGGACCCCCACGCGTCGCTTGGAGCCGACCGCCGGTCCCGGTTGGACCTGGATTGGTCGATCGACATTCCCCTTGTTTGTTGGTTGCCCCCCCCCTCGGGCTTACCCCGCGTTCTGCCGCGGGGCGTCTTCCCAAAAGACATAAAGACTCATGCGCCCAGTACTAGTACTGGGCGCGTCTTCCCCACCCCAATTAGAGGGGCTTAGCCCCTGACATTGGTTAGCCCGCCGTAAGGCCCTTTTCAGGGGCCCGGCGTCGAGCAGAGGAGAGTCTCCTTCTCTAACAAGAAATATATACCCTCATCTGTTATTTATTAGCGATAAGAAATAAATGATACATAATATTCACATTGACACATTGCAAATAGGTTGCCTAGTTAAATCGCGCCCGGATAATATTAAATAATAAAAAAATATATTAAATTTATTTAATCTAGTTCCCTCATCGGTTATTTTTTTTTTAATGTACACTAGTTAAAAGAATATACCCAACAGAATCGAAAACGTAAAGGTTTCCTACTTCCACCACTGCTTAACTATGGGGTTGCCAGGTATAAGCAGGTGAGTAAATGTTAAATGAAAGCTTATTTCATTCTTGATTTAACTGTAGTTAGATTACCTTATTAAAAAGTTGATCTAGTTAATGATTTCCTACATTTTGTTTGTAAATTTTGAATGCGAGTGGTGAGACTGACGAAGATGCGTTGCGCGCGAACTTCATGTGACAGACAATGATAGAGCGAGTTTTTATTGATGAAGAATTTCTCATTACATTATCCATCCATCCATCCATCCTCACAAACTTTCATATTTATAGCTAAGTAATAGCTAGTAGTAGGACGTAATAAACAAGACTTTGAGTTCAAGTATCCCGGGGGAATAAGGAACTGTCATCGTCGACTGTCCTGATTCCTGAAGGAATTGACCTAACGAATTATGAACAGCACACAGCTGCTAACAGAATAATCTAATATAAGAAAGACGTCATGAATAAATAGTAAATCTTGATTTTCATTTAAATTTTTAGGTTTGCTAGAAAGGTCATTTTCCTTTTAAGGAAACATTGTAAATTTAATACTAATAAAGTAATCAGATTGCTATCAACATTCAAAATTGTCAACAACGTATTTGTTACGTTAACGAATGAAAATTGTAAAGGCACTGTCATGATTTTCATTCAATTTTTATTGAAAGAAAAAAAAACGCATTCGATACGCTACGAATACGTTGTTGTCAATTGTTCATGCTTAACCCGCTGATGTTCCTAAGTTTCGTGGCACACATTAGCTCATAAGAAAAAGTTGTTTATCGGTGTAACTCTATATGTCACAATTAAGAGGGGTTAATGCGGTTAAGGTGGGTCACACGGGGAGTCACGTGACCCCACGCGAGGTAGACTGTGGATGACACATCTGGGTCAGCTTGTCTTAACCTCATAACGGTCGACGAATCATAAGGGAATATATAGGAAGGTAAGGGAATTGCGCTGATGAAGTTATCTATTACATAAATACAGGGTAGGTACCAAAAAACAAAAGGACAAAAGTGACGTTTTTACTAAAGTTACGATTTCGCATGAATAAAAAGCATTAAATTAATATGAAGTATAAAATTATTAAAAAATTCCCGACTTTCCGTCGCCATTACTAATATAAATTACAACATAAATTTAACTAAGTGGGTATAGATATGTAGCATCAAAATATTTAATGAAAACTTTAGTTCATTATAATATTGCAGCCCAACAGGTCTAAAATGGTCACATTAAGTGAATCGTACGATGAAACTTCAACTATTCAATTTCAATAGATGATGTTTCTTAAAGCCTTTAAATGATGAATTCATTCATTTTCAATTGCGTTTTAACCGTCGCGTCGTGTGTTTTTAGCAAACATTTTTATTTTGATTTTTGTCTCGATTTTATAATAGTATGTATGTGTAACTGAAGACTTCTGATTTTTGTGTTACTTTGTGCAATTTCAAAATCTCTTTCGCTTATTTCTCTCTTTTTTTTTAATTTTTATTCTGTTGTTTATAATTAAAATTTTATGCAAACGCATTAAATTAAAATCTCTTTGACTAAATATTTAAATCTTTTTAACGTGACACATTTATTAAAACAGTCTGGCGAGTGGCGAGTGATCCGTCGCCGCCCCAATTGTTTGAATTGAACGTAAATTTTTTAGGAGTTTTTTTTAATGGTGTGTACACCTATAACTAACTATTGTGCTACTACTAAGTAAAACTGAACTAGAATTAAGATATAATTGTAAATTTGTAACTAATAATTTGTTGGTGTATATATTTAATAAAATAAAATATATATTTAATATAATAAAATAGAATTTGAATAATTTCGATGTTTCACATCCATTATGCGTATCGCACCACCCACTATTTATCATTTATTTATGTGCAATATCTAATGAGTCGATTGAGTGATGCGTCGCAACGCTCATAACATCAGTTGCATAAAACAATTTGAATGTTTCACATCCGTCAGGAACGTCGGCAAATTCTTTACCCGGGTGTGAAAATCCGCATTAAGTATCCGCTAAAACTTTTCGAATTGAATTCGAGTTGGCGGAAAGCGGGCGACACGCCACTCTGTATTAGACGCCTCAGCGCACACGGAGATGTGCTGAAAACGAAAATTCTCGAGTCGCAGGTTCGAGATTATTTTTACCATAGACGTATATATTAGAGGCGAGGCAAAACTGTCCCCACTTAAATGGCCACTTTTGGGGGTTGTTTGGAGCCATTTTGACATTTGAGGTATGGTGAAGTCAAGATGGCGCAACTTTTTCTAGTATTCGATTTGTTCTATTGGCTTGCTGCTGCCTGCTATTGGTTTTTACACTTTATGTGGTTTGCGTTGCTGTTGGTTTTGGTTTGCGTTGCTATTAGTTTTTATACTTTATGTGATTTGCGTTGCTATTGGTTTTTACACTTTATGTGATTTGCGTTGCTATTGGTTTTTACACTTTATGTGGTTTGCGTTGCTATTGGTTTTTACACTTTATGTGGTTTGCGTTGATTAAATACCTGTATTATTATTATGTATTTCATCCAGTCGCTACTATAATATATGGGTATGGTAGAGACAATTCTTTTAATTATCTCTTTCAGTCAATGTCAAATAACTTAGTAAAAACAGGATCGTAAATATTTATTTTCTAAGATATGTATATACATTTTATGGAATCTAGACAAAACTTAGACAATTGTATCCTGGTAACACACGTACATCCTTAAGATATGTATGTCATATTCAGTGAAAATTCACGAAATTGTATTAATGAGTCAGATTTGACATATTCAGGATCTGAATGATTTAATACGTGTGGGATATGTTTTGTATAGAAACCTGGCTTTCGACCTGAATTTGACATCCTTATAATATGTGAAACTAGCTGTTGCTCGCGGCTCCGACCGCGTAAATAAAGTATCCCAAAGGAACACTATACTTTTTCAGGATAAAAATTTCATCAAAATCCGTTTAGTAGTTTTTGCGTGAAAGGAACATCCATCCATACTCACAAACATTCACATTTATAATATTAGTACGTGTGGTCCCAGGCTAGGGTTAAACAAAGCTTTCTAAAAAATGGTTGTCCCTTAAGTCGGTTTACGGACGATAATTTTACGCGATAACATTATCCCAAGCCGAACGCTGCCGATCGTGCCTCTCTATCGCTCGTTCCGCGCTCTCGCTTGCACGCTCGGCTCAGGCGGAACGTGACATTTTATCGTGCGTGCAGCCGGCGTTCATCGATGTATAAGACGTTTATCGTTTATAGACGTTTTCACGTCAATATTATATATGTGTTTCTATTTCACACACACACATAAAAATATATACAAAGACATTATTAATACATAATTGAATAATATATATTACGTCAATCTAATCCCGTGCTAAGTAGAACTTTTGTTACGGGTGTCAGACAACGGATATATAAGGTCCGGTAAAATCAATTACGGATGTTTTTTACTTTGAGTATGAAAATTTTTTTTTTGCTTAAACGTCTTTATAATAAGCAGTAGACCACGTCCGTTGGCCAGAATTCCTCCACCTCAAAGATTGGTAGAAGATGCGTTGGTACTCTCACCACAAAGGAACTAAAGTTAACCTTGTGGCGAGACTCCAAGCGCTCGACCCTTATGGTGAAAGACGTCATCTTTCGGATGTAATCCACGACGTCCTCGACCTTCGTGAACCAGTGTAGGCGGGACACGTACAGCGGCGTTGCGGGTAAATTGTACAGTTCCGTCAAAAAATTATATCTCCATATTTATAAATGAAATCAGGACGCCGAGTAACGTGATTTAGCGCGGCGCGGGATTTGTACAGGGCCGAATGTATAGGGCCTAGGGATATATGTTTATGTAAGTTGCTAAATATAGAATTACCAGCTCTTTGCCGCGGCTTCGCTCGCGTAAATAAAGTGCCCCACGAGAACACTGTAATTTTTCGGGATAAAGGGTAGCCTATGTTTTAATCCAGAGCCTAAACTACTACCATACTAAATTTCATCAAAATCTGTTCAGTAGCTTTTGCGTGCATGAGTAACAAACATCCATCCATCCATACATCCATTCTCACAAACTTTCACATTTATAATAGTAGTAGTTAGGGCGTAATGGCGTAAGTTTTAAGTAGTAGTAGTAGTGTAGTAGTGGCAAATACTATTACACTATACTAGACTAGATCATGAGATATTGGAATTGTTATTATAGGGATAGCACACGTCCCTGGAGGTGTGCGAACGATGGGCCGTGCAGTTGCCGCGTGCGTGTGATTGGGTGGGACCTCTCGCTCTCGAGTGTGGTGCGCTGCATGCTCGAGAGTGATGAGGCCTGGCAGGCGGCGGTCTCTTTCTGCGAATCCGTCATTTCACAGAAAGAGGCCGCGGAGCGGGACAGAGAGATTGATCCATCCTCTGTTCCGCTCCGACGGCGTAGGATAGGAGTACGGAGGCGTCGCTACGCGAACCTCCTGCCTCCTGTCTAACGGGGCTCCGGGAGAGGATGGGAACCTCCCCGGCTTAGCCAGTCCCGGCGTCGAGAGGGGCGCTTCAGGTGCCACCTATTCTAGTTGGAAGTCCGGTCTCTCATAAAGAAGACCGGCCGGTCGTGGGGAGTGTCCTGTGTTAGACAGATCCGGGACATTCCCTTTCATAGCGGCTGATGGCAATCCGCAGGTATGGTTTTAGTGAGCAATGACGTCAGCGCCGGGAGTCCCACAAATCCCTGGGAAGGCGTAATGACCTTTCCTCTGCGAACACAAAAAAAAGGGATAGTACACGTATTTTTGGACAGCCCCCGTGGTCCAGTGGTTTAGAGCTTGGCTCTCGACTCGGAGGTCTAGGGTTCGATTCCCCCGTTGGTACAACAAAAAATGTTGTTTCCAAGTTTGGTTAGGACAATGCAGGCTGATCACCTGATTGTCCGACAAGAAAGATGATCCATGCGTCGGATGGGCATTTAAAGTCGATCCTGCGCCTGATCTCTCCCTAGTCATGTCGGTCTTCCGTCCCGCTGGGTTACAAGAGTAAACGAAGAGAGAGTGCTCTAGTGTACAGCGCACACACTTGGGCACTATAAAAAATTAACTCCTGCTTAGCTGGCTGCGTATCGACGAAACCGGCCACCGTCACCGAAATCGGTGTAGGGAGCTTTTATTATTATTACACGTATTTTTTGAAGTGTAAACTTCTATTGGCGCACCGCATACACATTTTCGTAGGCTGTAAGTGATACTGATCCGTCACGCTCTAATGTGAAAGGCTCGATCGGGTGAACTCGGGACCGCCGAGTGTACCCGAACGAGAAAGCACCGCACACACATCTCTTCGTAGGCTGTGATTTACGTGTATATATAGTAATATATAGAATAAGAGCACACACTCTACTTTTTCGCTTTTTCTTATAGCTTAGAAATGTCACTTATACACCACTTTGGAGGCCGATAATTCGAAACGGTTGACAGACATATAGGTAAGGGTTCTCTGAGTATGAACCCCTAAAAAGTTACTGCACCGCGTGAAGCGACTGATTTCGAATAACGTACTACTGAGTTTCAGTGTGTGTTGTACCTGGATGGGTTATTATAACTTTATTTACTTTACAAATAAAAGTACACCCAATTACAATTTTAAAATCTACACGTCAGGACGCAGCGCAGTTAAAATCGCTGTACCTTGTAAAGGACCCAAGGGAAATGAATTCTAATTTCTATGTTCTAACCAAATCAAAATAGGATAGCCTATTCCTGTATAATGAATTTTCCTGAAAACACTTTTCGAAGCACTTTTTCTTATTAAGCAAAAAAATATTAAATATAAAAGTTTGCTCATTATTATTTGTGAATAAATTAATTACCTCTATTGTGTTCGCGACACTGCGTACTTGTATAGCGCACAGTACCACAACTTGCTGCGTCTACGGCGCGTATAGATCTTCCCCCCGCGCGGAATATAGCATAGTTTTTAATTCATATTGTATCTTTCTACTTGAATACAGTTCACATTAGTAATTTTACCAACAACCTTTTATTGACACGAACAATTGTGTTATTAATAATAATTATTCGTTAGAAGACTTTTTATTACATTGAAGTTCTTTGAAGACTCTCAATCTTTTCATGAACTCTTTGAACCGTTTAAAAATAGTCCAGTGCCATGATAATTCGCCTTTATTGCAGTTGTTATAATTTTAACATGTAAGGGTCACTTTACACTGCGTCGATGTGCTATACAAAATTTAACTTTATTCACTATGCAAGAACATACACGTGAAGTGTATATTTTCGTGTAGTAAATAAGTTAAATTTTGAATATATTTTTAAAAACGCAGCGCTGCGTCGCGTAGCGTATTGCGGTGTGATTTGAACATAGTTATGGAATAAGTATTTATTGTAGAAAATAGCTGTTAAGTATTCGAAATCACTTAGTTAAAAATTAATTTACCACAATTTCAGCACATTATTTACTGACTACAAAGTTTTGGTAATAATTTCAGATTTTTCACGCGATTTTACATACTGCGGGCCTAGCAGGAACATTTGACAGCGGCGTAAACGTAACTTATTGAAACGTAACTTTATGAATCAATCAAAACAATATCAAAATCATGACAGCGCCCATACAAATTTCATTTGATAACGTTACGTTTACATCGCTGTCAAATGTTGCTGCTAGGCTTCCTGAAAACTACATCAGATGTGAGCTAACTTTTGGCACACGACAAATTGGTTTTATCTTAGAAAACGATAGCCAACTGTGCAGCGCACCTGCATCACATTAGTTCCCCAAATCTGGAAGTGACAAGTGTGAGCTGACTCAAATCCTGGAATTTGCAGCACAATTTATGACGCTCCTAAATTAAATTCGACCGGGAAATTGAGAAATTCTTGCATGTTCGCTAGTGATTTTATACGGTTCACCTGTATACCGAATACACAGTAATAGGTTTATTTTCTGTATGAGTTTAAGTAAATTTTTGATTTAGGAGAAGTGCCGTTGTCGCATAATCGATTTTATTTGCTTTGATAATAATCCTATACTAAATAATATTTACCATAGGCATTTAACCCGGGAGAAAACCATGATTAGGCAACATCATCTGAATTCTCTCCGACCGAAAAAAGCAGCGCAGCAGAAAAAATATAACTCTGCGCTAACACAATAAAGTTGAAAATAGAACACACGGCAGCAATTTATAAAACTCGACGCACGAGTGTTCGATTTTCAGCTCTATTCTCATTTTCAGATCATATTATTGTATGATCGCAGAGTCCTGTTTTCTGCGCTGTTTTTTTCCGGCCGGAGAGATTCCGGACGATGTCGTCTGAGCCTAAGGCCGGAATATATTGTCCGGAATCTGTAAGGCCGGGTAAAATTTAACAAACGAGTGTCAAGTCAAATATCAATGTCAAATCTGACTACTCGACACTCATGTGTTCGATTTTCAATGCTCTGAATTTTCTCCGGCCTTCCGGATTCTGGACTTTATACTCCCAGCCTAGGGCATCAATCGGCATGCTTAGAGAGATACTACAGTTTTTTAGCATCAAAAATTATAGTCCAGGTCCCATAATTCTGGTGATAATATTTACGAAGCAACCATGAGGTAATCTATCTAATACTTTAAACGAGACAATCTTGTATACATATAATAGGAAACTCCTAAACGGCTGTGTTGCCATGAAATTTAGTATGCAGAGATGGGGGAGAAAAATCGATTTAGCTAGGTCGAATACGCGGGAAACGGCGCATTTTTAAGTTATATATATTTTTTCTTTCATCGTGCAACAATACGTCAATAATTTGACTAAATAAAAGTTGGTCCGAGTGGCAGAATGGCATATATATTTTTTTTATTATTTTAAATCTACTAGAACTCCCACTCACTCACACCTACTAGTTACCCAGGTAATCTGTGTTTAAAATAAAAATTCGTACTTACCTCTCCCAACTCAGCCGCCTGGGCGCATCACAGTTCGGCTCCTCCGGCGTGCCACGCACCTGGGTGAGGAGTCTCGCCAGCCGGAGACCAGCGCCGCTGCTGGAGCTGGAGACTGAACCTCGGGGGGTGGAGACTCTGGAACAATGACAATGTGGTAATTTAATGGATAACGGTAACAGAGAAAGGTTTAGAGTTGAAGTCCCTCACGTTGAAGAGAGACTGTATGATGAAGAAGATTATATTGCCTGGCGTGAGACCCGAGAGACCCTTGTCTAAGTTACTGATGATGATGATGATACTAGCAATCAAAACCATAATATGTAAGTCTTGAAAGATAAAACTAATGATAAATAGACTAGCCATCGTCCTCAATCATCCTTTTACCATTATAAATGTGAACGTTTGTGAGGATAGATAAATGTATGGATGGTTTATTACTTTTGATGAAATTTGACAAGGCAGTAGTTTCGGCTCTGGATTAAAACATAGGCTACTTTTTATCTCTAAAAAGTACAGTGTACCCGTGGGATACTGTATTTACGCGGGCGTAGCCCGGACCAGAAGCTAGTGTTCTATATTTTTATTAGAATAGTTCTATGTGAAGGATATCTTATGAATGATTATTAATATTTTTCATATAGAAATATAAATACATACCCAAAAATTTGACAAATAGCTAAAGTTGTATTCTCAAAAACCCCTTACGAAGGCGCGGCTAGCAGAGAATTCTCTGTCGCTTCATGAAATTTTACTTCACGAGACAACAGCGTGTTCCATGTATAAAATAATTTTACAAATATACCAATTCTTATGTTATACGCCATGAAAGTCAGTGTCCGAGTGCTAATTCATCAAAGCTTGGTTCAAGTCACGTTGAAGGCCGCTGCCTATACGTTTGTGATAAAGTTGTCGCCGATATATCTTTCACATTTAATTTTTATACATTTTTTGTCGGTTATACGTCCCACTGATTGAAACTCAGTGGGACGTATACACGACTGGCGAGAGATCAGGCGCAGGTCCGACTTTTTACATGCCCATCCGACGACGAATGGATCATCTTTCTTGTCAGTCCTAACCAAACATGGAAACAACATTTTTTGTTGTTCCTACGCGGGAATCAAACCCACGACCTTAAGGAGGAAAATCTTTACTACGCTGTCGGCTTTCACGTGTAGCATTAAGAGTAAAAAAAAACCGCTAATATAATTCCTTATCGTAGCTTTTTCCAGCGCTGAATATAGCCAATTAAGGTCTATTCACTGTTCACTAGAAAAACATTTATTGAAAACAAGTTTAAGACAGTGGCGCGTTGGAATATTGCCAAAGGTTTTAACAGACTCGAATGAATACGGAAAGAAGTTTCGAAGGTCCTCTCCCTGGCCTTTCTTAACGATAAGAGGTACAGACTTGTTACTTCCAAATTTCCAAGCTAATAGGTCTTGCTAAATACTTGTTAGGAAAATTATTTTGAGCGAAATCGGTTATCGGACCATAACTTTTGAAGTAATTTGAAAAAAAACCTAATGTGCGTTGATAGCTACAGAACCCTCCTTAGACATGTCCTGATATGCTCTTGGTTATTGGAACAAATATACATATAGCATATAAGAACAGATAAAAATTCCTACTCCACCTAAATTCTTCTGATTAAGACTGCATGTCCCTCGGGCACACCTAAGATCATTTCAAGGGTTTTTGTGGTTGGTCACCACTGCAGATCCTGGCTACACAGGAGGTATATGTGGTGGGCCAATTGCCCGTTTAATGCTCTTGGTTAGATTAAATTTAAACTATAACTCAGTTACATTTTCAATTTCTTTCGCCTTTTAAAATTATGATTCCCGTGACGTTCCAATTCCAATTGTGTTCCACAAAACTCGTCACAGGCTCTCTCTAAAACTTTTTCTGTAAGTCCTATCTTTAAATTTCATTTGTAACTGAAAATCCTCTAATCTCTTAAATTCCCTTAATTCCCAAACTTACTTGTGAATGCTGTTCAGGAGCGAAGTTTGACTCACGTTCCGGCGATGCGTGAAGGTCAGTAAAATTATACGGCACCAAATTGAAATAAGATCCCTTAATAAGACTCATTCGGGCAAATACGCATTTTCGTCACAAAAGAGGAAATTTTTTTGCCTCTTAATTATATTGAGGAAATCCTATGTAACGGTAAACTGTGCAAAATCAGCTTGTTTGTATTTTATGTTGAAGTTATGGCAATGTAAAGGCGAGCGTTCACATGGGACACGACCATGGAGCTAGTAAAAGTCCATGGACACGACAGTCTTAAGACAGTTTTGTCTCACGCAGACAAGCCTGTCTTACGCCTGTCTTACGTCTGTCTTACGCCTAAAACACCTGTCGAACAGCTGCCTAGTACGCACTAGGCTTAATCTGATTTTCAGTATATATTTTAAGCTGTTGGTGAAAATAGACTCATCAATAAATTAAGAATTTTGCATTTTAAAATGGTCTATATTAGGGCAAGCCGAACTTGTTGAATTAACCCTGTCTCATAGTGTTGAGGCTGGAGGTGCTTTAAAGGCCACCCAAGTCCACACATCATTTTTAGGGTGCAGACTCACTACAGCCCTTTGCCATACTAGAGGTCAAACTGTAAAATTCTTGTAGCCAAATACTGAAACATCACTCAAATTTTAACGGCGGCTCAAATATTGGCGTAGTTCCTAAACATTCACAATATTAATAATATAATAGTTTAAAAAAACTAAAAAAACACGCTTAGAAAATTTTTATCGAGTTATTTCTTTAATATTTATCGGCATTGTCATTGGCTCTTAAGACGTGTGCAAAGTTTCAAGTTGATCAGACATCTAGAAACCGGTGAAAATTAAGCTCAAAGATTCCGTTACATACATAGATACATACAACCCGAGCTAATAAAAGCGTGTTAAAAAGTAACTATTTCCGCTCGCGCAAATAAAGTGTCCTACTGGAATACTGTACTTTTTAAAGATATAAAAAGTAGTATATATTTTAATCCAGAGCCTAAACTACTAACATACCAAATTTCATTATAATATGTTCAGTAGCTTTTGTTTGAAAGAGTAACAAACATCTATCCATCCATACATTTATAATAGTAGTAGGATTAAGCAACCGTTAAAATTAGAGTGACGTTTCAGTATGTCGTAAGCGTCAGCACACACCTAGATGAGGCGCGCACGTTTTAAGATAGGTAGCGATTCAAAATTGAACCGTATATACTACACAAAAGACGTTTCTTTGCATGAGCGGCGGCGCTCTGCGCAGCGCGATGCACTCGCAATTCGAACTCTTGCAATGAAACACGTAGGTTTCTATTTCGTGTATCCCTATTTTAAAAAATGCGCGCTGCATCGCGTCTTGGTGTGATATGACCCTTAGTCCTCCAGTATAACTCTAAAGGGGTAATCCAACGTTAATTAAGGGTAATCTGAATGTGACATTGTGTGACAATGGTTAAGCGGGAGTCAAAAGCTTAAGAAGTCACATGTAAAAGTTACTTAAAAATGAGGAAAAATATAAAATAACTATTTTCTATGGATTATTTATAAAAACATAAAATTAAAAATTAGCTTTTGCCCGCAGCTCCGCCCGCGTAAATACAGTGAACACCAGCTGGCCACAGCACTAAAATGTTATAATCCAGAGCCTAAGCTACTACTATACCAAATTTTATCAAAATCCGTTCAGTAGTTTTTGCGTGAAAAAGTAACAAACATACATCCATCCTCACAAACTTTCACATTTATATTAGTAGTAGGATGTGACGTCACATCAAGGGTTCTAAGAATGTGTCAACCTGCAACGAATCCGCGGTAAAAACCTAGTACACCGAGCATTAACCTTTTTATCTCCATTTAAAAAGTTTCTCCCAATTAATCCCAAGTGTTGAGTTACATAATGTTGTCCCTCGTGCAGGGAGTGTACTTATAACTTTTCACTCGGTGGAGAGGGTAATGCTACGAGGGCGGGTCAATAAGTCCGTGACTTTTGGAATAAAACACAGATTTTTTGATAAATAAATCATTTTATTTTTCAACGTAGTCCCCCTTGAGCTCTATACACTTTGTCCAACGCTTCTCCAATTTTTTTATCCCTTCCAAAAAATATGATTTGTCGAGGTCCTCAAAATAGGCCTTTGTTTGCGAGATGACTTCATCATTGGAGTCAAATCTTTTTCCACCGAGCCATTTTTTCAGGTTTGGGAACAAGAAGTAGTCACTCGGAGCCAAATCTGGAGAATAGGGTGGATGTGGGAGCAATTCATAGCCCAATTCATGGATTTTTGCCATGGCAACTGCACATGTGTGCACCCTTGCATTGTCTTGGTGAAAAAGAACTTTTTTCTTGGCCAAATGAGGTCGGTTTTTTTTCAAATCCTCATTGAAGCGGTCCAATAAGTTGGCATAATATTCCCCATTAATTGTTCTTCCCTTTTGAAGATAGTCAATGTGGATTATCCCACGTGCATCCCAAAAAACAGTCGCCATAACTTTATTGGCTGACAAACCCACCTTGGCCTTCTTTGGCGCCGATTCACCCTTAGAAACCCACTATTTTGACTGTTGTTTGGTCTCTGGTGTGTTGTGATGGATCCATGTTTCGTCCACGGTTACAAAACGGCGCAAAAACTCCTCCATATTGTGATTAAACAACCCCAAACCTCCCTGTGAAGTTGTTACACGATTGCGTTTGTGGTCGACTTGCGGAAAGCTTTCTCATGCCCAAGTGATCATTCAAAATTGAAACCACTGAGCCATGCGAGATGCCTATGGCTTCCACAATCTCTTGCACTTTCAATCTTCGGTCAGCCAACACCATATCGTGAATTTTTTCGATTGTTTCGGGTGTAGAGACCTCAACTGGGCGTCCAGGACGTTCGGCATCTTCAGTGCTTGTACGGCCACAACGAAATTCAGTAAACCACTTTTTTACCATTGAAATCGATGGTGCAGAGTCCCCATAGTATTTATCAAGCTTAGCCTTGGTCTCGGTAATGGTTTTTTTTCGCAAAAAATAATGCTTAATAAGCACACGAAATTCACTTTTTTCCATTGTTTCCTTAAGTTACTGGATAGTCTGATTAAGATAAAGAAGAAAGACGCAGCAAGTTCAAATTTTGATAGGAGTCAACTGACAGATGCCTGTTGACAGGAGTAGTGTTGCTTTTTCAGTAAGGAGGTTAGAAATTCAAAAAGTCACGAACTTATTGACCCGCCTTAGTATTATAAAGGCATTAAACTTTTATTGACACTATCAGTTTTAATAACTGACAGTTTTTTTAATGTTTTACGAACCTATGAGTTTTCCCCCTAAAATTAGGGGTAAAATCTCAACAGTACTGCATCCCTGTAGGTTATGGTTATTTTGAGTTGGTTTTCTTGTTTTTGATTAAATCAAGCTATTGAAATTTGAACAGTTATTGATATCAAACTTTTGGAAGTACGTATATTACTTCCTAATCCTACGGATCCTAATCCTAAATGTGAGAGTTTGTGAGGATGGATGGATGGATAGATGGATGTTTGTTACTCTTTCACGCAAAAACTACTGAACGTATTAAGGTATCCCCGCGTCCGTATTCCCGCGGGATACTTGATCATATATTTACGCGGGCGGAGCTCCGAGAAACAGCTAGTACTAGTATAAAAGTGAAAGTTTTTGTGGATGGATGGATGTTTGTTACTATTTCACCAAAAAAGTACTAAATGGATTTTGGTGAAATTTGGTAGTAGTTTAAGGTCTAGATTAACACATAGGATACTTTTTATACCAAAAAGGTATAGTATTTCCGTGGAAATTAATTAAATGGGAAATTATTTACGTGGGCGGTGCCGCGGGCAAAAGCTATTATTTTAATAAAGGACAGAATAATAGGTATTATAGTACATAATTTTTTATTATTTATTTATCATTAATAATTGATTTTTGTAGTATTCTTGATCTGGAGTTTTTGGTTGCGACTTTGGAGAGTTAATATTTTTGAGAGTTGATAACGCTGCATGAACTCAATGGCTTTTAGGAATCAACAGCAACATCACTGTAAATAGAACTCTGCGTAAATACAATAGAGCTGAATATAGTTTTTTTATTTTATTTTTGATAGTCTTCATAGAGTTGCCTTACCATGTTTTCCTTCTCCATTTAGCATAAAGCCTGAAACCTTACATACTCAATCGCTCTACTATCACATCATCCTACTTACTATTATAAATGTAAAAGTTTCTGAGGATGGATGGTTGGATAGCTGGACGCAAAAATTACTGAACGGATTTTGATGAATTTACTATGGTAGTATAAACTACTCTGGATTAAAACAAAACTTTTTATCCCGAAAAAGTACAGTATTCCCGTGGGATGCCCGATACTATATTACATGAATACTTCGGGAAAAATCAATAAAAATAGAAACAACCAAAAATCCTAAGAATTTATTAAGTATTTTCTATGCGGTCAAAATTTAGCCAGAAAATAATTAAGTCCGCCATGCACTCGTCTGTCGGATGCGATTCGAGACTCTTGACCGTTTTCAATTGTCAAACGGATCTACATATTGTCTATTGTCATAGAAACGATCTAGTGGGTTCCCAATTTGTCCCAAAATAAATAGTATCGACATAAATGGGGACTTAAAAGAAATTCTTGTAAATCAAATGTTGAGGTAATAGCAAATAATTGAGCAAAAGGCTTTCCTGAAAATAATTATACTTATCCCCACAATATACCTACAATAATTATACTCAGCCCCACTATAACATACCTACAGTAATTATACTTATCCCCACTATAACATACCTACAATAATTATACTCAGCCCCACTATAACATACCTACAATAATTATACTCAGCCCCACTATAACATACCTACAATAATTATACTTATCCCCGCCATAACATACCTACAATAATTATACTTATCCCCACCATAACATACCTACAATAATTATACTTATCCCCGCCATAAAATACCTACAATAATTATACTTATCGCCGCCATAACATACCTACAATAATTATACTTATCCCCACCATAACATACCTACAATAATTATACTTATCCCCGCCATAACATACCTACAATAATTATACTTATCCCCACCATAACATACCTACAATAATTATACTTATCCCCACCATAACATACCTACAATAATTATACTTATCCCCACCATAACATACCTACAATAATTATACTTATCCCCTCCATAACATACCTACAATAATTATACTTATCCACACTATTAAAAATGTTCAGTTCGCTTTTGTTTTTTCCATACAATTTCTTACAGGTCAATACGTAGTTTTCACTTTGAGTCACATTCAGCCGAATTATAGATATTTAATCCTAATAATTATTATAATGGTCCAACACTAACGGTGAACGGGGATGGATGGAAAACCCCGTTTACTATCTGCCATCATCATCACAAACTATAGTCAGATAGCTTAAGACGAAGGCCCCGCCATACAAAAAGTATACTCATACCCCATCGGACCTTCTACAAATCCCTTGAAGTTTGTTTCGCCGTTTCTTCCCCATGAAAATTATGTTACCATTCTAAAATGGTAGCATAATTTTCATTTATTTCATATTTGGCATTAGAATAAGTGTTCTCTAACTTTCAACGACACAACACACAACTTATCAAAGATTGACTTACAAGTCTTAAGTCAAGTCTTGGTTTAATTTAGCAGACGTATGTCCCACATACAATGATTTAAATGTGTCACTACAGTAGAGCCGGGACCCGTATCCCGGAAAACTCAATTTTATGCTTATGGAACTCTCGCGACCCTTTGTTTGTTTTTCTCTAACTGTCAAAGTACTTTTATGATTATGGGATTGCGCCCCTGTGTAGTTAAATTTAATAGTATTTTTTCTAACCCTAAGTTTATTAGAAAAACTATATTTATCTTTACATAAGAGAAACCTGCCATCGAAACGTCTATGGCATGTGCGTTGCGTAACTAATGCAGAACATGCATAGTTTTTTTTATTGGCTTTTCAAAAATAACTTAATAACTCAGGAAATATTGTCTTTTCAATGGCATATCTACGATCACTGATTGACGAATTAGAGTCATCACAAAAGTCAGATCGTTAGAGAGCATTAAAAAAGCTATATACAAATAACTATTTTTTTTTTAAAAGAAACCTTATAACCCGACTACGTAAATTATACAATTATAAATTATAAAAAATAGCCTATGTTACTTCGAATCTATTGGCACCTCATTCATTAAAATCGGACCAGTAGTTAAGGCGCTACGGTGGAACAAACATAAATTCATACATACTCTACACATAGACTGTCAAAATCATTACCCTTCTTTTTGGCTTCGCCGCAGTCGGGTATAAATGCATCGCAAAACCCTATCGTATATGGATATCAAGTAGATGGAGAAGAAATCGTTTTTATTAGTTTTGGATCAATGACCCAGGGTCATCAAAATTACAAAAGTGATAGTTTGGTAGAACGGAACAGGCCAGTAAACGCCTCTGAGAGTACGGGCGTCGTAGCTAAAAATAGTTTACAAGTGCGTTCGTGTTTTTGTAAAAATCATTATCATACAATATGTAATTAGTTTCCCACTCAAAACTAATATTTATAATAGACTACGAATCATTTTTTCTTTCGTCTAACCAAAGCTCATAATAAATAATCTATGACCAATTTCTTTATATCTTAAAAAATAACAAAGATACAAACAATTTAAACTTGCAATACGAAAGAGAGCAAAGTATGGTCAAAGTGACACCATTGGAATTACATAATATAGTCCGCTGTAGATTTTTCTTTGATAGCCAAAATCCGTTCACGCAAAAGAGGTAGACAATATTTTTTGTTTACTTATAATTTTTAATAGCGTGTAGTAATAACACGCAAATAAAACCAAAATAAGTTTTCTTTAAGATATAAGTTAAGTCTATACATCGACAATTAAATTTAATGAATAATAATTCGTTAAAGGTGATATTTGACAGTAGTAAACTGTTTAGGATTAGGATGACGAAATGAGTTTTTATTTAAATTACAATTATTACCCACTTTATATTTTATTCTATAACGAGATGTTGGTCGCGACTTCGTGCGCGAACCCCGTGGGAAGCGTGCATTTTTGAGCGATAAAAGTATCATGTCCTTCCGCGTATCCGTCCCTGTAGGTTCGGAGACTATTCAATGAAAACAAACAAACGATTATTTAATAATGTTGTAGATAATTAAATAAATACACTGACCTTCTTACTAATAAAAATATTTACACAATGGATAAGCTATTCAGTGTTGCTGTCTTTGACTAAGTAAGACATTGAATAGCTTAAACCTTTGTGTAAATATTTTTATTAGTAAGTGCGGAAATCTACTGCATGTTAATATGTACTTATGTAAAAGTAAGCATGTTTAAGTTATGTTTGAATGTATTTAAATATACATTTTTGGGGTTTCGTACCCGTCCGTTTGTCAACAGGATTGGTTGACATTTTTACAGATGAAAGAATGTATTTCTGTTGCCGCTATAACAACAAATACTAAAAACAGAATAAAATAAATATTTAAGGGAGCCCCCATACAACAAACGTGTTTTACCGTTTCGACGGAACCCTTCGTGCGCGAGTCAGATTCGCACATGTCGGGGTTTTTGTACATTCGCGTAATTCCCATTTACAATATTGTTATGATTGTAAAGGGATCGTCAGATAAACACGATACGTCGTATTTGACTTTTTATTAATAAAATACATTCGCACAAAATTTTTGAGACGTAGTCATATTGTTGTTTGTCGATGAATGTTTGTTACTCTTTCACGCAAAAATACGGAACGGAACGGAACAGCTTAGGCTCTGGATTAAAACATAGGCTACATTTTATTCCGAAAAAGGGTAGTGCTCCCGTGAGATACTGTACTTACGCGGGCGGAGCAAAAGCGTATACGTATATTTTAATAACGAAAAGCTTCCTCCTTCAAAGTAACTTAAGTATGATAAGTTTTGGACCGCAAACATGAGGTAACTGAGTAACTTGGTAATTTGAAGGTCGGGTAGATTATGAATTCAATATCACTCGCGTAACCGTACGAAGTTTCAACACTGCAAAACATACGAGGATTGCAGATTACTCCTTTTTCATACCCCCATACTTATATAAATATTTACACAGTGGATATGTTTTGTCCTTGTCTGCCAAGCGACTTTTCCAACGTATCAGGTAAGGACAAAACATTGTATAGCTTATTAATTGTGTAAACATTTTTATTAGTAAGGGGGTGAGGATGTACCTTGCAGACAAATCGCGCTTTAAGTCAGCCCTACACGCTGCGGTCTACCGGAGAGGTTATCTGTACAGGTTTCGCTGCGCATGTCAGCGGAACGTCCGTGAGAACGTTCTGGTGTAACGGTGTGTGTGGTCTTCAGTTCTTTTTGCAATGACATCGATTGAATACTATGTCATTTTTAGGCCGTTTCAGGCCAACAACTGACGCGACCTGCGCAGGCGGCCGGAGTACACGCACACACGCACACACGCACAGCTACACTTGTCCATGCCACAATATAAATACCTAGTCTTGCCATAAATACTGAAATAAAGAAAAAAAAATCTATTGCAAATAACATTTATTACTTTTATAGTGTGTTAGTTTAATACATAAATATAAAACAATTTATAATATAAAATGCTTATTCGAAGTAATCTCCATTGACGGCAAAACAGTCCTTTAAACGTTGAGGCCAGTTATCAATAGAAGCAACCTCTTTCCATGGGAAAATTCTTCACTGCCAATCGTACGGATTGTTTTGGGGACTCCAAATTATCATGGCGTTTAGAGTAAGCGGTACTCTTTAAAACTGACCATAAATCATAATCCAGCGGATAAAGATCGGGACTAGATGACGGCCAGTCTTCAGCTCTGATGAAGTCCGAAACGTTCGTTTCCAACCAAAACTGCGTAGACCGAGCTTTATGACCCGGCGCCGAGTCTTGCTGGAAGGATCATTCTTGGTTATTGAACATGGTGTTATGGTGTTGTTAAGGAGATTCACTACCTTCTCGAGAATGGTATCTTGATACACTTGTGCCGATGTTCTGATACCTTTTTCACAAAAGTCTCCTTCATACCTAATACCCTACCAAACCATCACTGAAGTCGGATAGTGTCCATGTTGCACTCTGTCGACTAATTGGGAAGCTTCCTTAGAGCTTTGAGCATAAATACGGTCATTTTGTTTGTTAAAATGTTGCTCAATTGAAAAAAAATTCTCATCCGTAAACAAAATTTTTCTGTGACCTCCATTCGCGTACCGCTTCAGTAGTTGTTTCGATTTTACCACCCTATTCTTTTTTAAATTATCAGTTAAGAAATGACCAGTACGTCTCCAATAGGCTGCAAGTACTAAGTCATCTTTTAAAATACGCGACATGGTTCTGGGTGCTATCTTCATCTCCCGAGATAAAATATTCTTTCGGACAGGATTTCTTCGAATTCTTTCCCTTACTGCTTTGACCACATTTTTCGTACGAACACTACGTGGACGGCCAGAATTTTTTCTGTCACAAGCAGAGGAGGTCTCATTGTACCTATTAATAGCCCGATACACAAACATTTTACTAATACCAAGCGTATGGAGAATTTTAAAAATTGCATTTGGCTCTATACCTACTTTGTGTAATGCAATCATAGCGATTCGGTGCTCTTTATCACCCCACGCCATTTTAATATCGCAAAATATTGTACAATGTATTGGCGCCAAAATGAGAAAACTCAATGAATAATCATATCGACGCTTGAAAGGCAAAAATTACCAAGCGACATGTATACAACTTCACACTAGAGCGTGTTAAAGTTTTATTTTTGCGAAAAAAAATTATAGTAAATTACCTATTAGTCGAAACTACTTCATTCTAACGAATTTGAAATATATTTCAAAGGCTTAATAAACTGTCATTTAGGGATTATGCAATTTATTTATATTCTCTGAAATAGTGTCGCTTAGTAATAATTTCTATGAAAATACAAACAGGTAAAAATTACTAATCGTCAACAAAATGTTGTCATGAAACAAGTAAAAAGAGCTAAACATCATTAAATTATAATTATGTTGGAACCAGAATTGCGCATCTAGAAGTAACACATTTTTCACATAATGGTAGAATGATCTAAATAGAAAGTAGAAAAACCTTTCTTTCAAGCAATTTTAACTACTGTACAAATTAAAAAAGGTTAGTGTGGGGTGTTATTGAACAAGTATCGAAATAATTAGATTTTAGTCGCAAAATAAAAAAAAACAAATGTATATTTCAACGGATAATCATCATCATAATCATTAAAACCCCTTTTGTGGTAATCTACAATCATCTATCAAGAATGGTGGATAAATTAGAGTATACTTCACAACATTACTCTAATGCAGGTGAGTGGAGGTTGTAGCTTAGTGACCAACCCTTTGTTATGAACGTCTAAAGATATATGTTATGAACGTCTACACAAGTATTTGTTATTGAATACTTACAAAACTTAAATTAAGTATTGGTAAGAATAAATTCAGGCAATATTTTTATAAATTCTATTAACCGTACATTTACTTATTAATATTATAATCAACTTATCATTAAAAGTCCTTAAGTTTCAAATCAGCCTATTTGTAGCATAGCTACATTTTAACGCATTAATATAACTTATAACGACGCTCCTAGCGTCATCTATTGACTGTTATTGCTAACTTTAATAACTAAATTATGTTAGACGACGCCATCTATTGGCAAAGGTTTTGTAACTAGAGCTTCATCTCCAATATTTCTTTATTGTGGCGGTTGGATTATGCATTACCGCTAGTTGTCAGTTAAAAAAAAAACATTGTCAGTAGGAGTATATAAGGGCTGTCGCGAGATGACAGGGCCTTTTTTTCCTCCTGCTAGAAGACGAAGTAGAATTTTTATTGTTGAAGTTTTTCCAGTTTCTTTTAATTCTTAATCCCGTGTATCACGGTGAGTAATTTAGTATATCTGTGTTGTGAATGATTTGTAAAATCATGCTTGTATTAAAACGCATTATTCTTTCATGTAAACTATCATCTTGGTAAATTAGTTGTCAATTATTTGGTTGGCCATACCACGTGCTCAATTGTAGTTTCGTCTTTCCAATCTAGCACTATTAAAATGTTACGATGTTTGTATCATATTGGGTCCTAAATATCATCTTATCTTTTTTATTTTGCCTACCTTTGTAATGGTCACACAGCCCGTGATTTTTGATCGTATGGGGTTGAAATCGCGCTGGCTGTAGGACCGGACTCCTACCGACACATTACCGTGATTATTCCAGGAACTTGGTTTGGGGCACGAAACACCGCCAACTACAGCATTCGAGGCACCAATTAAAAGGACTTATATCTAGCTGGAGTTCAGAGTGCTGATGATCATTGGACGGGGATTTATTTTTTTTATTGAGAGGATCTATCTACGACGTACGGACGCAGCGGTGACGGAGAAGCTTCCAGGAGTGGTAGCCCTAGCTCGCATCCGCCACGTGCTAGACAGCTGGATCCTCAGCTAAGTTCCCACGTGGTTTAAATCCCCTTACCCTACCTTGACACCAAGAGGCTAGTCCAGACCATACGGCCTTCTGCCCACGACCCCTATTTTTTCCTTTTTTTTTAAATATATATATTGTCACGGAGAACCTTTTTTTAATTTTTAACAACACCCGTAACAATTGGCGCCCATAAACGTGGTTTTGTCTGGTCTGGCATCTGGTGTCTCTTCCTGGGTCTGTGTGTCCAGTGTTTGGTGTTTGTTTTGTGCCGTATTATACTTAGTGTAGAAACTAGTAACTTTATTGTTGTTGTGTAAAGTTTAAAATTGTTAATAAACTTCATACTATTTATTTTTTCATCTTATTGTATATGGTCTGTACCATATAGTCTGTAGAACTTGTCTTGTAGTTAGATACCTTATATAGAACTGATTACAAATTATATTTTTTTGTGTATTTTTAGAGAATACATCTGATTATTTTTGTATTTTCTCAACACAGATATACTCACCGTTAGGCTTGTGAATATTTTTTTTGAATTTACTTGGTAATTTAACTTTTAAAATTGAATTTAACTTCTGATAAATTCATTAATTGATTTATTTTGGAAAAACTTAATTTGTTTTTAAACTTTAGAGTTTACTTAGTTACTTAACTTCTTAATAAATTTTACTTCTGACAACTTAACTTCTCATTATGCCGGAGAAAATTAAATTTTTTTCTCTTCAAAAATCAGAATTGGAGTATGAAGTTTTGGTTAGAAATGAAACACCAGCTTCCACCGTTGTGGAGCTAAGAAAGCAAATAGTTAAATTAGCTGAGCTTTACCCGTCTGAAGATATTTTAGACTCTTGTCTTTCTATAAAAGATGATTTGTTGGGGATTGAGGAAACCCTAACAAAAATAAAATTACAATTAGATTCTCACTCCGATGGTAACTCATTGCTTAGAGCTGAGAATAATTTAAACCACATTGAGTATAGGATTAATAGAATTTCTACTAATAATATAGAACCGTTTGCTGTACAATATAATAGTTGCTTACAAAAATTTCAAAATTATTTGGGTTTATTAAATCAACTTAAGGGGTCTAGTAGTTGTTCCGTGATGCCAGCTCCTGCTGTAGCACCACCTATGCCTCCTTTAAATATTACAGTTCAATGTGAAAAAAATAATCTAGCTGGTTTACAAAAATTTAAATTTGATGGCAAGTCTTGTGTCCGCGCGTTTATTTCTAGAGTGAATGAGTACTGTACACAGCATAACGTTAGCGATTCAAAGATTCTCTCTCACGCTTTTGATCTTTTTACTGGTGATGCCTTACATTGGTATAGAAGTATTTATCAAAACGTTAACAGTTGGTCAGAACTTTTAAATCTTTTGTATTGTGACTTTGACAAACCGAGTTTTGATTATCGGTTTATGTCGGAAATCCGTAGTAGAACTCAGGGCGAAAAAGAAACCATTACAATTTATATTGCTATAATGGAAGGAATGTTCAACCGTCTTGTTAAACCTGTCCCAGAGAGTGAGAAGTTGGAAATCTTATTACACAACATTAAACCTTGCTATGCAAACATTTTGGCTTCTTCTCCTACGGTCAACTCTATTGAACAACTAAAGTCTCTTTGTAAGAATTATGAGGATGTACAATCTCGACTAACTTTATATCATGAACCGCCTAGGATAACGTCGGATACCTTAGCACCGGACCTAGCTTATACTTGTAATAGTAATAAAACTGAGAACAAACAAACTTTTAATAAAACTTTTAGTAGACCATTTCGGAATAATAATTTTTCTAATAACCCACCTAATAATAATAATAATAGTTTTGCTTTTAAACATTCACATAATCATGTTAATAGTTTGCATTCGAATATCCCTAAATTTTGTTTGCGTTGTAAGGTTAACTCGCACAGCTATTATGAGTGCACAGCTGATAAGTCGAAAATTTTTTGTTTTGGCTGTGGCAATCCTGGCGTGCGCCGGCCCGATTGTACTCGTTGTCTTGGTAAATATCGTTCAAAAAACTAGTTTTATCGGATCGTGTTATACCTAACCATACCGACCTTGATGATCGGAAACAATGGGTTAAAACTGTAGGCACATTTTTTAAATATTACACCATTAATACGGTCCGATGTATTAACAACAATTTAGATTCTCGACCTTATGTCAATATACACATAGACGCTTTTAGCATTCGCGGTCTTTTAGACTCGGGTTCTTGCATTTCTTTGTTAGGTAATAATTCTCATTTAAACATTATTGAGCTAGGCTATCCTATCAATAATGATGATAATAATATTTCAATTTTCGCCGCGGGCGGTCAATGCTTAAAGTCTATAGGTTATATAAATTTACCTATTCGTTTTGAAGATCAATTTCATATTTTAAAATTATACGTAGTACCTCAGGTTACTTTTAACCTCATTTTAGGTATTGACTTCTGGCGTATTTTTAAACTTTGTCCTAAATATTTAAATTCTATTAATTCTAGTACGGCTACCGAACAAATCACTTCTCATCAGGTGACCCAGCCGGCCATTAACGGCTATGAAAATTTGAGTTCGTCTGAGCGCTCGGTAGCCGACGACATAATAAAACAATTTCGTTCTATTTCTTTTGAAGAGAAAGGTTTAGGTTTAACTTCTCTTATCACTCATAAAATTGATACA
This sequence comes from Phengaris arion, assembly GCA_963565745.1. Taxonomy (NCBI): domain Eukaryota; kingdom Metazoa; phylum Arthropoda; class Insecta; order Lepidoptera; family Lycaenidae; genus Phengaris; species Phengaris arion. The sequence continues at coordinate 4,982,196 of OY751443.1, forward strand.
GGCGATGCGTTACCTATCCGTCAACGTTATTATAGGATGTCGCCTGAAAAACAACGTATTTTAGTTGAACAAGTTGACGAAATGTTGGCTATGGACGTCATCGAGCCGTGCCAATCTGCTTGGAGCTCTCCTGTATTAGTGGTGCCTAAGAAAAATACTGGCGAATTTAGATTTTGTTTAGATAGTCGTAAGTTAAACTCTGTCACTAAAAAAGACGCTTATAGTTTACCGTACATTTCGGAAATTTTAGACAGCTTACGCGACGCTCGTTACCTAAGTACTATTGACCTTTCTAACAGCTTCTGGCAGACTGCTATTAATGAGTCTGATCGCGATAAGACTGCTTTTTATGTTCCGGGTCGCGGAATGTTTCGTTTTAAACGCATGGCTTTCGGTTTGACGAATGCACCTGCTACGCAGCAGCGTTTAGTAGATGCCTTATTTGGTAACTTTGGTCATAAAACATTTTGTTATTTAGACGATATAGTTATTATTAGCGAGGATTATAATGAACACGTAGCTACTCTTTTGAGGGTTCTTCAAGTCCTCAAGGAAGCTAATTTGACTGTAAAATTTGAAAAGTGTAAATTTTTTCGGTCTCAACTTAAATATTTAGGTTATGTAATCGACGGCAACGGTCTTCGTACTGATCCTGATAAGGTCGCCGCGATCATAAATTTTCCTACACCTACTTGTAGGAAAAGTGTAAAACGTTTTCTTGGTACTGCCACTTGGTACAGAAGGTTTGTGCCTAATTTTAGTACTCTGGCAGGGCCCTTAAATAAACTAACGTCTACACGTAAGAATGCCCCTCCTTTCGAGTGGACTTCTGAGGCGGACTTGGCGTTCAATAAACTTAAGGAGAGCTTGGTCTCCGCGCCAGTACTGCGCTGTCCCGATTACAATGAACCCTTTGAGGTTCATACGGACGCCAGTAGCTATGGTATTGGGGCCATGCTCACCCAGAAGTTCGAAGGAAAAGAACACCCTGTCGCGTACATGAGTCGCTCCTTAACTAAACAGGAGAAAGTTTATGGGATTACTGAGCGTGAGACGTTAGCAGTTTTAGTAGCTTTAGAACACTGGCGTTGTTATTTAGAGAACGGTAAAAAGTTTACAGTTTATACTGATCACAGTGCTCTTAAATGGTTCTTGTCTTTGTCCAACCCCACTGGTAGGCTAGCTCGCTGGTGTGTCAGACTTTCCGAATTTAATTTTGAAATTAAACATAGGAAAGGCTGTGATAACGTTATACCAGACGCTTTGTCTCGAGCGGTTAACATCAACGCAATTTCTACTTGGACAAACTATACCGGCGCTGATACCTGGTATCTTAATATTTTTAACGGTTGCAATAACACGCCATCTTCTTTTCCAAATTTTACGATTAAAGATAATAGATTGTTTAGGCTTTCTAAAAATAAACATAACTTAACTTCTGAATTTTCTTGGAAAGAGGTAGTTCCTAAAGATTTTCGCGAAGAAATTATTCGTGCTAACCATGATGAGCCCACTGCTGGTCACATGGGAATTTTTAAAACTTATAGACGGCTCGCACTTAACTACTTTTGGCCTAACATGTATCGCGATGTCGTCACTTACATCTCTAAGTGTTCTAAATGTCTACAGTATAAGTCTCAAAATCATAAAGTTTTAGGTGAAATGGGTCGCCCTAAAGACTGCTCACGACCATTTCAAGTCATCTCTGTTGACATAATGGGACCATTACCTACTACTAGAAAACGTAATAATTTTATTTTAGTTGTAACTTGTTGCTTTTCAAAATTTTGCCTTATCTTTCCTATGAAACGTGCTACATCCGATATCATAATTAAAATTTTAGAAGATAGTGTTTTCTTGGTGCATGGTGTACCACAAACTATTATAATGGATAATGGCCCTCAGTTCGTTAGTAACGAAACTAATAGGTTTTTTAAAAAATATAATATACCTAAAGTTTACTTAACACCGCGTTATACCCCTCAGGTAAATACGGTCGAACGCTACAATAGGACTATTATCACTTGTATTTCGACTTACGTGGAAGAAGACCATAGGTCATGGGATGTACATATACCCGAAATACAATTCGCCATCAACAACTCGGTGAATGAGGCAACCGGTTTAACACCATCTTTCTTAGTTTATGGTAGGGAACTAGTGTCTTGCGGTACTCACTACCTAGATACCGACAGTATAAAAGACCTCGTGTTTTCGCCTCGTGACGCCTACGCCGAAAATTTGGGGTGTATGTCATCTTTGTTTGACAGCGTTCAGATGCGTCTTTGGCAAGCTCATGTTAAGAGCACTGCTCAATATAATTTAAGACGAAAGCCTGCTGAATTTAACGTTGGTGATGTAGTTTTTAAGAGAACTTATTTTCTCAGCGACAAGGAGAAACATTTTAGCAAAAAGTTGGCTCCTAAATTTGTAAAATGTAAAATTGTAGGTAAACGTTCTCCGTTAGTTTACGTTCTGCAAGACATGCAAGGCAAAGATCTTGGTGCCTGGCATTTGAAAGACCTTAAGCTACCAATTTTATCAAAATAGTTGGTTAACTATTGTAGGAAGGCTAGTAGTTTCGCGCTTTATTCAGACGCTGTTCGTTATCTTGTCGTATAACGTTATAGCTGTGTACATTATTATCTTCGACTTGTGTTGTTTTCCTCTTTATGGAAAACAATACTCGCATGTTAGGGCGTCTCGGATCATATTATTTGGTTCGGGATGCAATAATGTAAGTGGATGTATGTATGGGATGTATGACTATAGTGTGAATCGTAGTATGAAAGGTTGTCGGTTGTTTGCGCGTAGATACAAGACTAGCATTTAACCTCCATCGTCGTAGTTTTTTCTTTTTTCAAATTTATTTTTAACAAGTTTACTTCTTTTGTAGTTGTTTCTGGATTTTTTCCTGTGATCAGTCAAAATCCTTCGGTAACAGGGGGGGATATGTAGCATAGCTACATTTTAACGCATTAATATAACTTATAACGACGCTCCTAGCGTCATCTATTGACTGTTATTGCTAACTTTAATAACTAAATTATGTTAGACGACGCCATCTATTGGCAAAGGTTTTGTAACTAGAGCTTCATCTCCAATATTTCTTTATTGTGGCGGTTGGATTATGCATTACCGCTAGTTGTCAGTTAAAAAAAAAACATTGTCAGTAGGAGTATATAAGGGCTGTCGCGAGATGACAGGGCCTTTTTTTCCTCCTGCTAGAAGACGAAGTAGAATTTTTATTGTTGAAGTTTTTCCAGTTTCTTTTAATTCTTAATCCCGTGTATCACGGTGAGTAATTTAGTATATCTGTGTTGTGAATGATTTGTAAAATCATGCTTGTATTAAAACGCATTATTCTTTCATGTAAACTATCATCTTGGTAAATTAGTTGTCAATTATTTGGTTGGCCATACCACGTGCTCAATTGTAGTTTCGTCTTTCCAATCTAGCACTATTAAAATGTTACGATGTTTGTATCATATTGGGTCCTAAATATCATCTTATCTTTTTTATTTTGCCTACCTTTGTAATGGTCACACAGCCCGTGATTTTTGATCGTATGGGGTTGAAATCGCGCTGGCTGTAGGACCGGACTCCTACCGACACATTACCGTGATTATTCCAGGAACTTGGTTTGGGGCACGAAACACCGCCAACTACAGCATTCGAGGCACCAATTAAAAGGACTTATATCTAGCTGGAGTTCAGAGTGCTGATGATCATTGGACGGGGATTTATTTTTTTTATTGAGAGGATCTATCTACGACGTACGGACGCAGCGGTGACGGAGAAGCTTCCAGGAGTGGTAGCCCTAGCTCGCATCCGCCACGTGCTAGACAGCTGGATCCTCAGCTAAGTTCCCACGTGGTTTAAATCCCCTTACCCTACCTTGACACCAAGAGGCTAGTCCAGACCATACGGCCTTCTGCCCACGACCCCTATTTTTTCCTTTTTTTTTAAATATATATATTGTCACGGAGAACCTTTTTTTAATTTTTAACAACACCCGTAACATATTCACTACTATTACTTACCTATTGTTGCTTTGGAACATACATACTAGAATCTCTTCAAAAGGAACTGTCTTTATAGCCACAAGTTTGTGATAAAATCTACTTATTAGATACGTATACATTTAGAATAATAACAGCAACAATTTAACATTTTAATAGCACGTAAATACTTTTTACTATTTATCACAATTAAGCTTTTCAAAATCAATTACTTATGTACGAGCGAGGTATATTTAGAGTACTCTTATTAAATTAACTTGTGATTTATCCATTGACATAAGTTACAAAAAATGTTTTCATACCTAATCAAATAAAGTAAATCTTTAACCTCATAGGAACTTTTATAAAAACATACCAAATGTCTCCATACAAAATAAATTATTCCAAAGCTCTTTGGAAATTAAATAAAAATCATCCCTACATATATATTTTTATATTATAAAAGCGAAAGTAACTACGTCTGTTACGATTTCATGCCCAAACTAACGAACAGATTTAATAATATCAGAGGTAAGAAATGTATTCTAAACATAATAGAAATACCGCAGCATCTTAAGAAGTTGCATAAAAAACATAAAAAATGTCTCTTTTCTTAAATTTTTCGTTTTGTTTTTCAGACCCTTTTCTCCAACTGTTTCTACGTCTGCGTCATCTAAATTCGTATTTTTCTTCTCAAGTTTTTTCTTTTTTGCCTTTCTGACCTTGGTTTTTTCTGATGTTGAAATTATATCATCATCATTAGAAGAAGAAGTAAAACCTACCCATTCATCTGAATTTGCAGCATCTTCAGAATCAATAAAAATTGAAAAATCTTCATCTGGCATATAATCAATGTACACTTTATCAGTTCTGACTTTGAGTTTACGACCTTTTTGAGACTTGACAGTTTTTGATCCATTAGACTGAGGGCATTCCATAATTGTAGGATTAGTTATTGTGCATTTCTTTGAGTAGACGTTTCCGGTATAGTCGTCTCAATTGCAATATGTGTAGCTCTTGTATCCGATTCATCTTCGAGTAGACCAATTCGATTCAAAATAATCTTCTACTGGGACTGTACCCTGTTCATTATAAAGATTTGCAGGCAAATATTCCGCAGTGGGGCCAGATGGGCCACTGGCCACTTTTCCCATAACTGCTTCACTATTATTGACGTGATGCTGTTGATTGTCATTTACTGGGACAGGTATCTCCATATTATCATTTTCAGCAGTAAGAATCTCAGAAGCTTCATCTGAAAATTTCTCAACCTGAAAATAATATAATATTACGAGAAAATTGTTTTTGATACTTAAGAGCTACGTAAAAACTAGTTTTGGTACTAAAAAGATGATTTTAAACTTCAGTAAGAACAACTTTTACTAGGGGGACAATCTTCTACAAATCACTACAATAAACACAAATGCAGCTATGAGCGCTTCAGTTAAAGGAGGTATTTTATTATTTATGATAAATAATTACAAGAATGGTAAACACTAACACGAATGTACTTATCACAAAATGCATAACTTAACTTAACTTAACATAAACACAGTGTGTGTTTATGTTAAGTTCACTATGCATAACAAATAAATTTATGAAATTAAAAACGTACCGGTTCATTAAATATCAGTCTTCTTCGAACTTTTTCCAAAAATATCCGTTGAGTACGTCGTTCACATTTTGAAACCTGAAATTCAAATGTACATTAACATTGTTTGGTTCTCAAATAATTAGGATTAATAGAAAAATAATTAACGAAACAAGTAGGTACCGAGATCAAATCTTTGCTATTCAAGCCTACTTCTAACAAAGCTTGCTTTAGTATGTAATTTCCTCTCGTATTGCGATTCATAATGTAACTAAAATAATAAATTTAAATCAATTTAAAATGCATTGTTAAAATAAACAATCAAAAATATACCAATAAGATCTTAAAATCCAAAAAACTTACCGAGTGTTAATCGAAAACTCCGCGTACTTTGTGCGATGAGCACGAGCGCACGGGTTGCCTATGCGACAATCCCGCGACGACTTATCGAAAATTTGTTACCAACAACCATTCAAAATATGTATTGCAGCACGTATAACCGACAAAGTGAAATACACGTAACAGGGATAAACTACTTTTTACACAAATTTCACATCAGAAATAGTTATCTAAGTAACAAAAACAGTTAAAAAACGGTAGGTAAAAAATTACCAAACGACTAAACATATTCTTATTCGGGAACATAAATACTACTATATTACATTTTTAAATACATTGCATTTAAGAAAAAAATACCAAACGGCTAGGACTATGTAAATGAGGTATGTCAAAACGGCTTAAATTACGAAAATTACTAAATAAGTTTCGGGCAAAATTTCTTAAGCAATACTCCTACTCTAGTTAGTGAAAGCTGAAAAATACTTTATGTTTAAGTGTATTAATTCCAATTAAGGCGAAGATTACTAAGTAAAAAATGCTAAAATCCAAAGTCGACTAAGTAAAAATAATTTGTAAATAGATAAAATTATCGTCGCTTGGACGCCGAAAACGGTGAAAATAAGAGGTTTTTTGAAATTACCAAGCGACAACCAAACTCGTCGTAGCGGTACGCCAGTAGGACCAATCGACGGAGAAAAAAATTCTGATTTCAGTGATATATATAACTCAATATCGCTCAAAATGTCGCTTGGTAATTTTTGCCTTTCAAGCGTCGATATAAAAATGACAGATTCCAAATTCAAATGTAATATTTTGTTTATTTTTAATTGTAACAGTATTTATGGCCAGGCCAAGTATAATGTACGGTGTAACTCGAAAGAATTGATTTTCAATCTTGCGCCGGTTGCCGGCGCCGGTACACACGTTGCGACTTGCGGTCTACCTGTGCAGAAATACCTGCACAGGTAGACCTCTCCGGTAGACCGTAGCATGACGGCCAACATTAGATAGTAGGTACCTGAAGTGAGTAGGGTTCCCTTATGTCTGGGGAACCCTTAGCGAAGGAAGATGGCAGCATCGCCGTCATCTATAATAAGATGATGTCCGATGAGGCAAAACATCAGCGGGGTTGTGACTATCACATCCGTTCCCTAAAGCCTAAAGCGTGAAGAACGACATCGGGGGGTTTCCCCCGGGGTCGTGGGGTATGCATAACGCATTTCTCCTCGTAAAAAAAAAAAAGGTACCGGAAGTGGACACCCAAGTTACCAGTATTTTTCAGCGACTAACAAAAAGGAGGGCGATATATTGTGTTCGGCTGTGGATATATATTTTTTGGTATGTTCGTTTACCCCGCCGTTCGTGGACCAATTTTCAAAATTCTTTTTACCTACCGTCACTCGGCGAAACAACGCTTGCATATTTCACGCATATTTTCTGTAACGCTATGCTATCTCGACTGATAGTTTGCTCTCCCAGGGCTGAATGAAATCACAAAAACTGCTTTAATTTTATGAAAGTCCTTTTAAAGTCACGAAAAGCGTAGCACACATTATCAGGTAGTTTCATAACTTCATGTGACTTTTTTCAGTGCGAGCTAAAGTCACACAAGTCTAAAAATTTACAGTTTACACGAAAGAGAACGAATTATCGGGCTAAGTGCCATTTTATATTTTCTGGAGCAAATTGAATTTTACAAGCTTTTAATAATTCATGTCAATACTTAGTTTTATTGTCATTTGTATGTTTTGGTTAAAAAAAAAATCCGATCTTCGCACGCAAGTTAAGTCAATATCTAAAAATTCTGAAGTTAGAAACGAATAAAATATTTGCGAGTCGATTTGACACGTGATAAAACGACTATGTTTCGTTCGTTAAGTCGTTCGCATGTATTTTACTATTGTCCGATGTATGATTTACCTACATGGGTCGAATTTCGCTGCACCATTTCAGCCGCATGGTGAAAATCGACCGTGTTAATGACAATTCAGCAAGATCGCATGGAAATTATGCCAACAAAAATGACAAGGCGATTTGACAAGCGACTCGCCGCACGGCGAAGATCGATCCATGGGATTCCCCTTGTAAGGAATTTCCCACATAACTTCGTTAGTATTTAGTAATTCGTAAACTTATACTACTCTACATATAACTTAATATCTTTTGCACATCTGATTCACTATGTGCATATCATCAAGTCTAAATATAACCGAAAGATATATTTACGAGGTCGCCGACCTATCTTGATTCATTTTGTGTAAACATATTTACAGCCCAATAATTTATATCCGGCTATTTTCATACATATATGTATCGACTTATGTAAAGTAGGTTAGCATGTGCCCAGTTGTATCCACCGCGCAGCACCGCGACCGGCGACTCTATCTATTACGTCCTTTGACAGCTGTTACTCGTATGTATACTAATACTCCTTGTCAGTGTTGTAAGCAGAGGCAAGGGAGTTTTGACGGGGAGTTCAATGTCAAAGTTTTATGAGGAAATACAAAATCCACAACGTCACACACGTTGTGGATTTTGTATTTCCTCATAAATTTGTGTTATTTCGGTTCTTAATGTGTAATATTGGGAGAATATTAACCATTAAATATTCGTTATCGTGCACAAGTGTGGGCAAGTGGTTCTTGGTGGCAACTTCTAAAAACGTGTTTTTTTGTGTTTCCGCCAAAACTCCCTAGGAACTTTCAGTAAAGCTTCTACCACTTTACCGAATCGACTGACATGACTCATGGACTGTACTGACTATTTATTTGGAACTTGACTAGACTTTAGACTTGACGATATAGGAATACGGTGTTGAAAATTGAAACGAAAGTTTTATTTCCCGCCTTTTTAACTTGACACTGGCAAATGGTTATATGCCGACGCCATATATTCAAATAAAAATTTTAAAAAAAGTATTATTATGTAAATGTAGTGTCAAGTTATAAAGGAAATTACAATAATAATATATAATTATAATAATAAAATAAAGGAACCAAAAATAGAATTTTCGTTTCAATTTTCAACACCGTATTTCTAAATCGTCAAGTCCAAAGTCTAGTGTTGACTAGACTAGTGTCCAAATAAATAGTCAGTGCAGTCAATGAGTCAAGTTATTCGATTAAGTAAAGTGGTAAAAGCTTTACTGAAATTTCCTAGGGAGTTTTGGAGGGAACACAAAATAGCACGTTTTTTGAAGTTGTACCAAGTGGTAAAAGTTGGGCAAGTGCCCACACTTATGCACGTTAACGAATATTTAATGGTTAATATTCTACCAATATTACACATTGAGAACCGAAATAACACAAATTTAAGGAAGATATACAAAAACCACAACGTCACCCATTGAATTCCCCGGCAAAACTCCATAATAATACTTAGTTTACTTTAGGCCTTTGATTATCTTTTTAATTTAATACATCAAAGCAATTGAATTGAATACACGCTCAAAAAGTTTGATACCCTAAGCACATTTTTTTTCGAATGGTGAAGCTAAAATGTGAAGCTAAAACGGTTTTAGCTTCGTCGGACTATGACTGTCGGCTGGCTAGTCGGTTTGGTGGGAAGACGATGCGGGAATTTGACCCCCTCCTACACCACACTACGGGTGATATACAAACCGGGTATTGGGGATAGCTACGGTTGAGCTATTATTAGGTGTGGGGGGATTTAGCACAGAGTAGAAAATATATTATATACTTACGTATAGAGCTTTCATAGAACGATCCAAATCGATCCACATTTGAAAATTTTGACGTTCCTTTCAACGGCCCACAACTTTTACACACAATCGTGGACACACCGTATGCTTGTAGTAGTCCAATCAAATCGAAAGCTTACTATGTAGCTGTTTCTCTGTTCCTCTTTCATTAATTTGTGCCCTAAGTGAGGGCTGAATCATCGCGCATCAGGGACTGAGGCATTTTGGACTATCGCGATTTCTGTTTACTATCAAATTTGTTCATGAAGTTATGCGATTTTTTGGTCATCATGAAAAATAAACAGTCTATCAACACGTCGGAAATCTAATGGCAGTTATTTCTTTATAAAAAGTTAGTTATATATGAAATTAATAAGATCTACTACTCAATCATGTGAGTACAAATAAAATTAATTTAACGACACTCGGTAGCCGTAAAGTTTGTGACCGCAATAGATTACTCTCAGATTTTTATGTTTATTTCTCACCTTTATATTTCACAAACGGCTAGCTCACACCGAGACGTGACGCGGCGCTGCTTTTTTAAGATGGGAGAAGATTTAAGATATTACAAAATTTTTATTTTACTCAATTTACAAAATTGAGCTTTATCTCTACACAAAAAGATACACGTTTCATATGACATCTCTTACACTGCACATGCGCTGTGCAGCGCGGTGCAACTTGACATTCAAACTCTTACAATGAAAAGCGTGTCTTTTCTTGTAGTGAATAAAGTTCAAATTTGAATCACTATCTGAAAGATGCAGCGCTGTGTCGTTTCCTTTCGGTGTGAATTGAAGGGTCAACTCACACCAAGACGCGACGCGGCGCTGCATTTTTAAGATAGCTATTCAAAATTGATCTTTATTCACTAAACAAGAAGATACACATTTGCGGCTACACACACTCGGTGTGAACTGACGTTTACGTATTATATACCTCGCTGAAAGGTGATAAAGGCTATATCGAATTGACTAACGGCTGTAATCTCAAACACTACTTAAAAGTTAGAGATCTACTAAATCACACGCTATCACTGTCTCTTTTTGAGAGAATGACAATGACAGCATGCAACTTGGGAGCCCCTCAACTTTAAGATGCGTTTGAGAGCCGTAAGTTTTTTTTTAAACGGGCAATTGGCCCACCACACTTACCCACCACTGCAACTCCTGCGTAGCCAGGATCGACAGTGGTAACCAATCGCAAAAACCCTTTGATATGATCTCAGGGGTGCCCGGGGGACATGCTAAATCTGTCTTGGAACCCGCAACGAAATTAATCAGAAGATTGTAGGAGGAGTAGGAAGTATTCCAGTTTCCCTCCCCAAGCAAAGCGGGAGACAGCAAAAATTGTGATGACAAAAAGTCAGAATTAAAGGAGAAGCACCACGAGAATAACATGTTTTTTTTTTTATGACTACAAGACAGAATGTAATTAAATGTTTTAATTTATAATATGACAATTAATTACAATGCATTTATAATAGCCGTAAGTTAGTTAACGAGGTGTAAAGCAGATATTAGATTTTAATTGTTTATGATAATGTCAAATTAAGTTATTTGTGTCGATCTGGTGGTCTCACCGGTAGCGGATTCAGGGTTTGTTTTGGGGCGAGGCCGGGTCTGTGCTTGTGACATCACTGACAATATGACATTGATACTTCTACTTCTTATTACTGCTATATTATGCAACACATTTGAGGTAGGTTTGTTTAATTTAGAAAAATAAGATTTTTAAGAGTAAACCTGCTACAGAAATATACATTTTTCTACGCTTAGATTGAAATGATACATCATGGCTGGAAAACTATGTTGGCTTATAATCTAAGACCCAAATCTAGTATTTAACATAGACTTTCAATTAACTTTCAATGAATTATAAATAAATCGTCAAGATAACATAAACTGATTTTTGGAGTTTGGACCAATCAAAATGCGTTTGAAGTTGGTTTTCCATTTATGAGAATACCATTTGGCAGTTGTAACATATCGAGACTGCATCGAAACTGTATTATTGTCAGATTTAATTAGCAGAATTGACCTACCGATAGATGAAGTTGCATACTAAAGTCGTACTAAGAATACCATTCCGTTACTCGCGCAGTACATCAGTACGGCAGTACGGTGCTTGAGTCTTAGCTCGTAATTTCATTATGCTCGACTTCATGTGTAATTCCAATTTGCTCAGCAATTACATTGGCTTCGAATTAATTAAAGTGTTTACTTTGACTGCTACGAGTTGGTAATAGTGGCTTAGTTGTTAGTTGTTAGACAGTGTTGCATTGGATGGGTCACTGTTCACCAATCCAGCTTTTAGGATTTCTTTTCTTTCATGCAAATAAAGGTCGCGGCTCCGCCCGCGAAAATACAGTATCCCATAGGAACACTTCACATTTTCGAGATAAAAAGTAGCCTTGTAAAGTAGCCTTGTTAATCCAGAGCTCAAATTACTGCAATACCCAATTTCTTTAAAATCCGTTCAATCGTTTTTGCGTAATCCATACATCCATCCATCTATCCTCACAAACTTTCTCATTTATAACAGTTGTAGGATTTGTTACTATCCTGGAAAGAAAAGAGTGGTTTAATAAGGCTCAGGTTTTAATAATAGCAAAAGAACTTGCTATTGCAGTACAATCCGTTCAGTAGGTTTAAGTGAAAGAGTAACATTAATCGATCCATCCTAAAAACTTTCACATATATCTATCTCTCTATCTCTCTAAACATATGTCTAATAAATTAGTAAGTGGTCGCTGTCTGTGCATGGAATATATACAAGAAAAACTATTACAGGGGGCTATATGAACGACACAGAACCCAAAACAATGATTTTTAGAATTTTTGTCTGTTTGTCTGTACGTTTGTACGCGCTAATCTCGGAATCTACAGGACAGATTTTTATGAAATTTGGTATGATAGTAGTTTAGTCTCTGGATAAACTCATGGACTACTTTATTCGCAGCAAAAAGTTCGGTTCTGCGAGAAGTCATGACTGACATCTGGACTATACTAATATTATAAAGAGGTAAAGTTCGTTTCTTTGTGAGTGAGTGTGTGACTTATCGAGATTGTGTAATCTCTGATTTCTGGATCTACTTCAACCGATTTTTTAATTTATTTTACCAAATAATAATTTAAATAATTAATAGAAAGCCACATTTTTTGCGAGTGTCATATTCTATATATTAAGACGAATAATGTTAAGTTTTTCCGTCGTAGTCGGATTTGCAAAATAAATCGAAACTAACCAAACCAACAGCATGTCAGGACATGTCCATCTAAGGAGGAACACTCTCCCACACGGGCGAAGCTGCGGGCAAAGCTATTTTATAATATTAATAGGATTTTAAAGCTTGGGTGTATTTTTAGATCGTGTTGGTTAGTTGTAGGTAAATAGGATAGATATTTAAAAAAACGAGCGAGCCTTACAGTACAGCCTTACAGCATTTGATGTGTAACATTTGACATCTAACCTTAAAATAAGCAATTTATAATTATATTCTGAAAAAAATATAAAGTTACTTATGAGAATATTAAAAAAAAAACACAATGCTTAGTGCGATTTTCTAATATGATAAAAAAACGGACACTTCCACTAAGCAGTGACAGAAATCAACCCAAACATTTTAAAAAGCTTACTTATTACTGAAATTTTTTATTCGAAACTGACGACCAACTCTATCACCGCGCACTCATTCGTAAAATACTGCGCGCTTCCGCGACTTCCTATCTTCCGTCCCATTTCACGAAATCACTCCGACAAATTGCAAGAAAGCAAGAGGAAAAATGTAACACATCAAAAAAATTATATGACACAATAATAATGTAATTCTATAATCTAACCTATGACAAGCGTATCCTAGAAAGATCAACACGGTACAGAATGTTCTACTCACTTGAGCACAACTCCATCGCTTCTATCCTCACTGGCAATACTCGACCGGGGCGAGCTGCCCAGGCGGCTGCTGGCACTCTTGCGCCGGAGGTCGGTGGGTTCCTGGTCATCCTTGTTGATGAAGGACAGGCGAGGAGCGTGGGCGCGGAGCCCACACACCTTGTGCGTAGATACGCCCCTGCAGAGCAGCTGACTTTGGGTTATATCTGAAACAATAATTAGACTTTAAATATATTATCTAGAATACGGCCAACTATATATACGACTATATTTGAGGAGTGAGAACGCATTTTAATGGGAATGCAATTTATGGGAACCATAGACCTAAATATAATATTTTAGACGAGGCATAGCAAGGAAAAAAGTGTCCACACTTAAATTGCCATACTTTTGGGATTGTTTATGGTAATCGGGGTTCGAAATTTGCTTTCCGCAGTGCAGTACGCATTTAATTGACAAAATGTTCTGAAATCTAGATATGGTGTAGCGTTTTCTTGTATGAAGATTTTTCTTTCAAATGTATGTCATAGCCTCATAGGCACCTTTAGTTTTGAAGTCATTGATGGAAGCCAATTTTCAACTCATAGTATCTGAGGTTTGAAAATAGTAGAATACATATTATGTCAAAGACTTGGAAAGAAACCAAGAGGGTTCGTCTATCTTTTGGCTTATTTTTTAACTCCTGACGAAAACAGAGGGGTGAAAACACAGACAGACACGTCAAACCTATAAGGTTTGACGTGTCTGTCTGTGTGTGTTTGTCCGTGACACCGTAGCTCCCAAATGGTTGAACCGATTTTGATCTAGTTATTTTTCGTTTTAAAGTTAACATGTGTTCTTAGCCATGATTCATCATCATCATCTCGCTCACTACTTGAAATTCGGGGCTATTTTTTTTGTTTATTCAGTTTAAAAGTCGCAACGATTATGATTTCCTTTTAAATTTTCCCCTGCAATATAACTAGTGACCCGAACATGACCCTCGGCTACAGCTTTAAGCTGTGTAGTGTGTTCCGAGTCCGAGTGTTTGTGTACCGCAAAGTAGGCTTTTTGTACAACCTCTTCGTTAAGAAAAAAGTAATTGGACATTTTGAGGCCGGAACTATATTGTCCGGAACCCGTAAGGCCCGGGAAAATGCAGAGCAATGAAAAAGGAACTCTGCGCTAATACAATAGAGTTGAAAATTGAACACACGAGAGTCAAGTCAAGTGACAATATCAAATCTGAAGTCTGGACACTCAGAGTTATATTTTCAGTGCTCTGAATTTTGGGAGCGAGTTGATGATGACGAATCATAGCTAAGAACACTCTCGATCATGTCAGCTTTCAAACAAAAAAAAAACTAGATCAAAATCGGTTCATCCGTTGGGGAGTGCCACAAACACAAACAGACAGACAGACGTCACGTCAAACTTGTACCACCCCTCTATTTGCGTCGGGGGTTAAAAATTAAAAAAGAACTAAAAGGTTCTATCATTTAATACTTTCAGTATTTCAGCTTACTTTGAACTAGCGATGTTTACTGTCATCTCGGGCGTGTTTGTTCCTTTAAAACGTTTTGAAGATTGTAAAGAAAGAACCAAATGGATACTTGCAGCAGTTTCGTGGGTTATTTCTCCAATTCGTATAAAGAATCATCGACATATTATGCAATGTTCAGCCGCATCGTATTCGTTATATTTATTGTAGACTAGCTGGCCCGACACATTGTTCTGCCTTATTCTTATTTTTTAGTATTTTCCTCGCAATTTTTCCAATACTTCTCATCATTTAAACCTTTCCTGAACTTTCATGAGCATTTCAAGACCGAAATTAGCCAAATCGGTCCAGCAGTCGAGTTGTAGTGAGACACAGGTTTCGCAATTAATTTTTATATATAAGAGATATTATATAAGATAACACCGGCATTTCGTCACCACTGCTTGGCCTTGGACACGCCACCACGGTAGCTTACTGCGGGTTGGCAAATTTAACAGGCCCACGAAGATATGTTCCCAGACATATAATAATCAAGGAAAACAAAATAAGTAACTCCCGAATTATGAAGCATTGAGCGAGCTGATGATGATGAATTATATTATAGCTAAGAAAACTCTCTATTATGTCATCTTTCAGACAAAAAAACTGGATCAAAATCAGTTCATTCGTTTGGGAGCTACGATGCCACAAACACGTCAAACTTATAACACCCCTCTGTTTTCGTCGGCCATAAGGGCGTCACGGCGCGGCGTCACTCTCTACAAATGACAGCTCAAGCACCGGCGAATGTCAGTCATGTTGACGTAAGCCTAATGTTGACAGCGAAATAATTTTGAACGTCGCGACTGACAAATCTATGTTAAATATTATGAAAATATACTGACAATTATGTCAGAGCACGAAACGACCAGCGGCCAGCCCTATGAACGAAGGTCCTAGCTTAAAAAAACTGTCGTCCCGCTTGCCGCGCGCATCCCCCGCATACGTCTAGCCGCGTATAACACATAGCCGCGAGCTGTCACTCGTGTAAGTCTACTGAATGACGGTTCTATACGTTAGTAATGCATATATTCTTTGGTGCGGCGTCGCTTCTCGGTGGTAACTTATCCTAACTGGAACAATATCTACCAAGCTCTCAACCAATATCAAACGTCTATATATCGCTATCACTTTACAATTTGCAAGTCAAAGAGGTGGAACATTGTATGAAGTAATAACTAGACTCCCTTTGGCGATTCAAGTTACATATGACTACGAAGTGCGAAGTTGTTAGGGGGTGATATGATGTGGGTTGTATGACTTCTGTTTTATACTTCGCCTAACATAGACGTATATACTGGGTGTTTTTTCAGGCAGTGTCCATGGCTGTGGGCCATAGAGATCACCTAAGAATATATGACCAACCTACCCGTTTGCAACCATTTTTATTAATATTAAAAATTATTTACCCGGAAGATGTGATTCAAACAAAATACGGAACTTTAGAAAAACAACATCAATGTTGACGGTGTTTGTCAAAATTTGTGACAGCACAACAGATTATATTAATATGTGTGGCAACGCGTGACATTGGCATTTAGGATATTCCAGATCGAAAGCAGCTTCTGCCAAACGATACGAATACGTTGTTGTCAATTATTTATGCTTATCCTACTCATATTGATATGGTATTGAAACCTATCTGATACCTATCAGATCCCGTGCACATTGCCTACACCGTACACTAGTTCACCCTGGACAAAGCCTCAATATTCCCGGAACATAAATTCTTCCTAATCTAAAATCGATTTCAATGAAAAATTTATAGGAACAATTACTTACTATCCTCGTGCCCCAATCAATAATGCTTGTAAACAAGGAAACTAAATAATTTAGGTGTTAATTTTACATGAATATTACATTATTATAAGCTAGCTGTCCCGACACACGTTGTTTTAACTGGAATAAATAAATATTTGACACTCAAGTGAGAAATTGAACACAGTGGACAGTTAAACTCATTTCAGACTACGCTTTACTATTTTGCTGTTATAATATAGTATAGCAAAGAAGGACCTGATGCTATACTATATAGCATGGCGTTCACATTACGCGATATTATCGCAAACATTTATAGTATATAGCAAGCTCAGTATGGTTGTGTCGCTCGTTTCGCTTGCGGGACGGCCGGTGGTGAGGGAGGTGGAAGAGGGCGGCGGGCGATATAGAACATCATGAACTCAGCATATCGCACTATCATATAGTAAGCCGCACAGTGTGAACGTGTCCATAACAACGTATGGTGCGCGATATATTAAAGCGTAGTCTGAAATCCGCTTAAGTATGGGAAAATTCAATCGTCGTTTTTAGTATTTTTCCCGCAACTGTTCCAATATCTCTCACCGTTAAACTTCCACAATTATTTCAAGACCAAAATTAACCTAATCGTCCAGCCGTTCTCGAGTTTTAGCGATACATTGGAATTATTGCAATCCATTTTTATATACAAGAAGAAAGAAGATTAATACGTAAAGCGAAAACTTTCAGTATAGTTTTACGTCAATTGTGCAATTGAGGAGTATGAATATTGGCCGTTAAATTGAAGTTTATGTGTGCAGAGTGTGCAGAAATCTGTCACAACATTTACATTTTTATACTTTTTGTATCTAAGAGACAAAAGAACCCTTATAAAATTCCAATTTAAAAATTAAATGAATTATTAAGTGGGAATTTTGACCATATATTACGTTTCTTGTAAGTGTTAAACAATAATAATATTATGTTTTTGACTGATTTTTATATTCTAAACGACTATTATTTTTAGTATGAATTTTAGTTTTTAATCTTTATATTATTATGTATCTTTTATACGCTTAGTTAATGTTCGCGGTTTTGAAAACCCCGATTCACAATTATTTGAACATTGCTTTGTGAAATATTATAAGTCGCAATCAGTTTTAGTATAATCCGACCAATAGATCTGACAATACTCTGTCAAAAGAATTTGTCACAATTATTATTTGAAATTAATTACAATTTTAATAAACTCTATTTCTAACGGCGATGTGGTTCGCCCCCAGTTCACACCGCAACGATACGCAACGCTACGCGGCGATGTGTTTTTAAGGTAGGCTTTCAAAATTGAACTTTATTTAGTACACAAAAAGACACACGTTTCATATGACATCAGTCATACACTGCACATGCGCTGTATAGCGCGGTGCAACTTGACATTCGAACTCTTACAATGAAACGTGTATCTTCTTGTGTGCTGAATAAAGTTCAATTTTGAATCGCTATCTCGATAATGCCTCGCCGCGTACTGACGCTATGGGCTACGGCGTGGGTGAGGAGTGGGCTACATTAAATAAATAAACAAATTATCTCTTGCGATATCGGATATCGTTAGCGCGTAATACGATACGTGTCTGAGGTCACGGTTTAGTGAACTAAAGATTGCTCTGCGGCATCTGCCTTCCCCTATGGGGCTCTTCCAACAATGCCAACTCCACTTAAAAAAAGTAGAGAGTAGAGTATAAAGTCTACCTTCATAAAAAAATTCTTACTATTTGTTTAAAAAAATTAAATTATGCGTTATCGAATGTCTATTGTATGGGCGCTGTTATAATTACGTTACATACAATTCTCTTTCGATAACGTTACGAATGCGTAGTTGTCAATTATTCCTGCTAACTCCACTGATTCAGGCTTTTCGACATACCTACATTTTAACTCACATTGGAACTAGTGATCTGAGATACATCATACAAGTACCTAAGCTTACCTCACTCTTTGTTCTTTATATTTGTAAAAGACAATAATAACATTATGGCATTACCAATATCTTATTGAGGTTTCTGGGCTGAGAATTTGTTAGTGCAATAAACTCTGATACCGAAGTAAACATGAAAATGATTCCGACAATCAGAAACAAAATAAAGCCAATTCACAGTTACTTAAGCTCTCTCCAAATAAACGTAAGCCAATTTATTTACACAATTTACTAAAACCTCAAAAATATCGAGGTTAATTTGTAACTTGTTTACAACGATTGTGGAAAACAAATTAATTTATTGTAGGTACTTATTATATATTGTATTGAGTTATACAGTAAATGAAAAATAGTAAATTATTACAACTCGAGACTGACGGCGACCATATTGTTTGTGTGACGAGATAGCGATCGACGTTGCCATGGTGACATACTTATTTAGTCACTTCAATAAAATAATATGGGCGAAATACTTAATATGGCAAAGCAACGTTTGCCGGGACAGCTAGTATATATATATATATAAATTTGAAATTTTGCACACGTATTTCTCATATGACGTAGGCATCCACTAAGGAAGCAAATTCAACCCCCAAGAGAGTAAAATAGGGGATAAAAGTTTGTACAAAACTTTTTTTCCTTGTACATATTTGCAAAAAATTTCGTTTGAATTGATTACAGAAAAATAATGAGTTACGTATTACAGTGTTTTCTGAGAGGGGGTTGAATATTATATTTTGAATATGATATATTTAGTAAATAACCTAATTTCACGCGGGCGAGGCCGCGGCCAAATGCTAGTCTACTGATTAGTGTCAGTTAGCTTATTTGCATTTTATGTCTCTGTAACTCAGTATAAAGCAGCGACTAAACTTGTAAATAATCCATTCGACAGTCGACACTTATTAGGCGATTGTAAAACAGGTTCTAAATCTACGGAACACCACGCTGTATCCAAGACTTTTTTAGAAGACTTTTTTTAGAAAATTTCTCAATAGAAACACTGATTCAGTGCGACTGTGCGATGCTAACGAATCTAAATTCCTCTGTTCCCATTTCCAATTAAGCCCAGGACTCGGAAGTTTCCGGCTTTAGATAAGATTAAAAGGCTACGACACAGATCTCTGTGTAGCTAGATGGATGTCGGTCATCTGTAGTCACTAATATTATAATGTACACTAATATTATTAAGAGGAAAGATTTGTTAGTTGTTTGTTTGCACTGAATAGAATGCGAAACTACTGAACTGATTTTGATGAAAGGTACATTCATAGAGAAACCCACGGGGAAGAATATAAGCTACTTTTTGTTGCGGCAAAATATAAGGTTTCCACGAGATTTCTTTTTGCACAGCACGAAGTCACGGGAAACATCAAGTTTTAAACATTCACAATAGTTGGGACGGTAAAGAAAAAACCCGGAATGAAAATAAAGGATATTCTTGCCCTAGTTGTGGCAATAATACTTATATTCCGTACAAATTTTTCTTGTTTAAAACATTAGCCCATAAATTTTAATATTTTAGGAACCAAATCGTTAAAATCGAAATTGCTCAAAATGCCGGATATTCATTACTCCAGAAAAGCTTGTAAGTTATATCTAATATAAATAGGCACGATTGGCAATGTAAAGTGTTTAAAAGTAAGCTAAGTTGTATTAAAATTAAGAAAATCACAAAACATCCTGCAGTTTAATAAATGTGACTTATTAGTTTTAAAAGATTAAGGTAACTTACAAGATCAAAATCACTGGCTAATACAAGGCTTCTGAGGTTTTTTGACCGTAGTTTATCTATTCAATAGCGCTTTTGATTGGTTACCACGTTTGCGTCATCCAATCAAAAGGGCTATTGACTAGATAAACTACCCACGAAAAACCTCAGAAACCGGGTATTACTAGATAAACATCACTGGCTTACAAGATCAAAATGCTTACAATATACCCTCAGGTTACAGTTTAATAAGCCGTCAAAGGAAGTAAAGTCGTCGTATAATTTCACGGCTGTTGTGTCTCGTACCGTTGACATAATGACTCTGTCATGACTCGAGTTTACAGTCGAGGGACTGAAATTAACAAATTTATGGGACGTCTAGTCTACAAGCACTCTTAGAAGATGAATGTACATAGAAGGAACACTTTGCCCACGTTCCCACGAGCGTTTTTTTTGTGGTTGCGATTTGCGACAGAAAAAACAGCACTGTAATTAGAACTCTGCGCTAATGAAATCCACGTGTCAAGTGTCAAATGTCAGATTTTACAGCTCTACACGATTTTCAGCTCTATAGTAGTAGCGCAGAGTTCTAATTACAGTGCTGTTTTTTCCGTCGCGACCACAAAATACGCTCGTGGGAACGAAGCCTTAAAGTATTAACACATGTACAGATTTGGTCCGGAGCAAACCACGGATTTGGTTGCCAACGTAGGAGTTTCTCCCTAAAACTTGGAAATATCTTCGAGGGGGAAAATTTTTTAGGGTTATTTTTAGAGGTTTGTATTTTATTGTTTTTAATTTAACTAAGCAATTGAACTGTTAATTATTAACAAGCGATTTGAAATATCAACCTGTAGAAAATAAACTTTTGGAAGTATATTTTAATGTAAATAAGACCGAATAATATTACAGAACAAATTTTTTTTAATAACCTCTAAGGCGTCCCATTATTTGTAACTTTATTTAAATTTGGGGAGAAATATTTTTGAGAGTTGGAACACTGCACAAAAATCTGAATGCACTTTAAATAGTATACTCTGTGCTAATACAACAATTACAATAGCGCTGTGTTAATATAATCTGTGCTAATATTACAATAGAGCTGATAATCAAACACACGAGTGTCGTGCTGCCACGGTCCGCTCCAGAGCAAATCGGTAAGTGTGTGAGCAACATAAAGTCAATTGCAAATATTTCAAAACTAAGGATGGGCTATGACGTACATTCGACAGAAAAAACCTTGATACAAGAAAAAGTTTTACCATTTTAATTCAAATAATATAATAATATTTCACACATTAAATTGATCGAGTATAAAATGTTATTAAACTGCGTGTTTAATAATATTTCATAGACTCACTATATTTTATGCACCATTCTTGTTTTCGCCAAGAGAACAATGGTGGGACAATGAGTGAGCTACATTTTTATAGTTTACTAATTAATTCATAGTCTTTGTTGTTAATTGTTTTATTGTTAATTCATAGTCTTTAACAAAATTGATGTCTTAATTGTGGTCACAATATTATTCTCTTAATGTGATTTGTCAAAACATGTCTCGTGCCTAAACTAATAGAGAAAGGTCAACTCAACTCAAGTTCAATTAAATAGTTAAATTAACACACCCTATATACAGGGTAGTGGGTATAGTAGGTAGTTGGGTATTTGGGCAATGTGGGCATCCACATACGAAACGTTACGTTGTTTAGTAACTTAATCTAAACGTGTGATTGGCTAGGACAAAATTTAGCTGATTTGATTTTTCAAAATTATAATGTTAGTTACGAGATTACCCCTAAACTTAGGGGTAAAAGCTTTGATTAATTATTACATAGATACGTTATATCCTTACAAAACTGACAATATTTCTGTGCCGCGACACACATTGACATTTTGCATTATTGTTGCATTTCACTCACACAGCAAAAATTCGTGAAAGGGATGGCATTCTTAATTCAATAGCAAAGAAAAAGATGACTAGTGTTTGTCACACGGGACGCGTAATGCGTGCTACTCGTCGACCGGCTCGTTGCATACTAAGCAAATTCGAGTCTTCACTTTTTACGCACACATACCATATCTACCTCTTTTTAATATAATACATCTAAGGGTTAAAGTCTCTACACTCTCCACTCTCTACTTCTCTACTTCTCTCTCTCTACTACTCTCTCTCAACTCGTCAAGTTTTCTAGGGAGAAGAATTTTTCATGATTATTTTTAGGGGTATTTATTTTCTTATTTTTGATTAAATTAAGCGGTTTGTGAAATATCGAAAAGTCATTTGAAAATTCAACCTGTAATAATATATATGTATAAACCTGTATAAAAAATAAACTTGGACATAATAATATTACAGAACATAAATTTTTATTACCTTCCTAGGTATTTGTCTGTCATTTTAGATTTTAGCAGTATTTATAGGAAGTAGATACTCTTAGTCATACAAAAAATGTTTGTATGACTAAGAGTATCTTAGTGTTTGTTTAATGTTTTTGACTTAAGTTTTGGGGTGAAATATTTTTAATAGAGTTGGTAACACTGTATTTTGCAATAAATGTCTGAAACTTGGCATTATACTACACAGTAATAAACAGCTCACACTTCGAATCGAGTTGGTTGGTTTGATGCAAAACAAAAATATTTCTCGAGGAAAATGCGTTTCTTATGTGCCTTAATTTACTTTTAAGAAAAAATATTAAAAACTAATATTTATGCAAATAATATTATTTATTATTTATGAAATAAATTCGTGAAATTGTCTGACTAGTGACATCAACAATTTGTGGCTTTAGCTAGACGCGAACCTTTGAAAAAACCCAGTGATAATGAAAACGTGTAATGACTTAGGGCTGATTTCACCAATGAAATTGAACGCGATCAGTATACGCAAATTTCACTTTACGCGTTTGAACGAGTTTAATAATCCATATTGAATTTCACCAATATAAACAAAACAAGTTTGTAGCTAAGCTGAGTTTAAGTACTGAACTCCGGATTTCGTCGGTTTAACTTCGTTGAACGCGTTCAAGAGCCATCACGTACGAAATGTCATGAGATGACAGTTGTCACGGTTTTTTTTAATAAATTCAGTATTAATTTGTGTTTAATATCGTATTAGGTATCTCTAACAAATCTAAAAGGTGGCCCCGCACGAGTTTTTTACGTCGGTTCTTCTCGCCGGGCTAGTTTCCGAACCGGTGGTAGGCATCATGTAGGATAGTTCTATATGTGTTATTTAATAATTTATATTTTTATATTATATTAAAAAAAAGACTTTGAGTTTTGAGTTTGTCGTATTATAAATTCTAATACTCAAAGTTTTCATAATGTTTTAGGCAGAATTTACACGACGAATTTAGAATCAAGTTGATTGTTTCTTAAACGGACTTATTTAGTTAACAAATTAAAGACATCTTTAGATAACACTCTAGGACACGAGTAAGTTGGTAAGTTAGTCTATTACGAACTTTTAAATATGGTAATGACATTAAAATATGTAGCTAAGTTCTACATCTAGGCGACGCAGCCGACACGCGACGCAGGTAAGGCAGGGGTTACAATGATTTTCTCATACCTTGGTAAATACGTACGATTGTATGTATTTACCAAGGTATGCTCGGAGTCCTGATAAATAAATAAAAAATAGAATCACAAAAATATTTATCCGACCGGGATTCGAACCCACCACATTCCGATTTTTTGAACAAAGCAAAAATCATACATACGCATACCGAACTGCCGATTGGCAGTTCGGTATGCGTATGTATGATTTTTGACACTGACATAATAGAGTCGAAATTATTGATATATTGTTGCACGACGAAAGTTAGTTTAAAAATGCTCAGTTTCTCAGGGATAAGACTTAGCTAGATCGATTTTTCTTCCCCAAAACTTCAAATTTCATGGTAATACTGTTTTCTATAAACCGTTAATAAGTATCCTACAAGTTAACCCAGAGCCTAAACTACTACCATACCAAATTTCATCGAAATCCGTTCAGTAGTTATTACGTGAAAGAGTAACAAACGTCCATCCATCCATTCATCCATTCATTCTCGCTCCATCCTCCAGTTTATGATAACAAGTCGGAAGCGACTTGTTATCATAATAAGACTTGTTATAATAATAAAGTGAAGACTTGTTATACAATTGAAATAAAATGAAAGCATACTTTAAATACGAGTATTAAGGTTCTGGTTTCCCAACATTTGGGTGAGGGGAATTTAAGATAAAGATAAAAGTTTTATCAATACTTAACACTCCCGAACTCCTAACTAGTTGGCAAGTAACCCCTACCTGAGAAGTTGTGTACCGGCCTAGC
Source organism: Phengaris arion (assembly GCA_963565745.1). NCBI lineage: Eukaryota > Metazoa > Arthropoda > Insecta > Lepidoptera > Lycaenidae > Phengaris > Phengaris arion. The sequence continues at coordinate 5,006,987 of OY751443.1, forward strand.
ATATTAAATAACTTGAGCCGTGACGTTACATAGCACCATGGAGGAAAATATCAGTAATTGTTTAGCTGAAACATTATTAACTACAAATTTTATAAATAACCCGACTACGTAAATTATATTGCCTATGTTACCCGGGTTACTCGTAATAATAGATTACGAATATATTGACACCTCATATTTTATTAAAATCGGATCAGTAGCTTAGACGCTACAGTGTGTCATTACCCGTCCTTTTGGCTTTGCCGTGATCATAAAAAACTGAAGACAGAGTTCTGTGAACCACACAGTGAGGCCGGTCTATATAATACCCCGCCGCCGTGTAATGACACAGTGTCGCGCACACACATGTAATGAAACTACGCCTTACTTTGTAAGGCAAGCTGGCACAGTGTGCAGTTTTCAGCGTTCCGTAGTCACTAAAAGGAACACTTGCAGTTTCGCTCTGTCCGTCCGTCTATCTATCTGTCTGTCTGTCTGTCCGCCCTTCCAACTTCTATAATTATGAATATATCATATTTTAGGGGTGGCTCTCCCATACATGTGAAGTGGGGCTGAAAAATATCCCCACTTCCCATAGTGTAGGGTATCGACGAATAGGTATTTTTAACGTGTAAGGTCAACCATTTCGAGTAATCGGTCTTCAAAATGGTTTATAAGTTGCACCCCCCCCCCCCCCCATTTCTAAACTATACGAGACAGAAACTTGTGAGCTTTCATGCTCATGATAGATGAGGCTAAAAAATCTTCAGGACAATTATTTTGAGCGAAATCGAACAATAACTTTTGAAGATATTTAAATAAAACCTATTGTGCGTAATTGTTAGTTACGGAACCCTCCTTAGACATGTCGTGACATGCTCTACACGCGTACTACATAGGTACATAAAAAGCCGGTCTCAGTTTCTGATAAGACATCACGCCCAAACCACTGAACCGATTTAAATCGGAACAGTGGTTAATTAAACTTTTATACCGGCAAAATACTGTTTCAACGCGACCTAAGGTACTGGCAACATCTAGGTTTGAATAAATGGTTTATGTTGGTTCATGTTTTAATAGAGCGTTTATTTTCTAGACCTTTATTTGAAGTAAATATAAATTAAAGCAAATTCACGAGCTTAAAGCAACTGAAATTAGAACGAACTCGTGAAAAGAAAAAGAAAATACGAGAGATTTCGTTTTACTTTTTCAACTCGAAACATCAACATAACGATTTCGCAATGTTCATTTACTTGTTTCTACTACATTCATTTATTTAACAAAAAAGAGCATGACAGGCGCAGAGTTCACGCCCCAGAACTGAAACACATCATTTAAAATCCAAAAACGCCTAAATAAGTTTTACAACTCCTACGGCATCAGAATACACAGCGGAAATTTAAACACGAGTTTTCTATGTTCTTCGTGTTCGAGGCTTTACAGGAGTCGGGAGATATCGACACCTAGGAACTGAACGCGACCGACTTTCAAATTATATTCTCAACGCGCCTAAAGCGTTTCACTTTAAAAGTACTCAATTAACGCAACAGAATAAAAAGCGAAAATGTAATCAGGATTTTTTTATGTTCCCCGTGTTCCCGGCTGTACAGGAGTCGGGAGGTATCGACGCACAGCAGGCTTAGCATGCGCACACTCGAAACACCTAAGAATCGACGAAATGACAGATTGCAGAAACGTTAATACTATTCGAAGCAAAATAGTTCTTATTGTAAGGCAGCAAAGTCGATGCATCGTCGTTATGAGAAACAACATTTTTTTGTTTTCCCGAGCATGAGCTCACAAAATGGCCTCTTTTGACAGCTAAAGTAGAAACGTTTCAATGTCAAATAGTCTTACAATAATGTCAACTACTCTATATCATGGCGGTCCAAGACAAATAGTTTGTTTATGTTCAGTCATTTACATGAAAATTTTATCATTTTTCGACACCAGATTTCTCAGCAGCCATTTGAAAAATATACCTTTTTAGAAATGTTGCCTTCTATTGACGACCTTTTACGATGGATGAAGAACTATTTTGCAACGAACTGTTTTGGATAGAATATTTCTTCTTTCAAATGATTTCTTCGGATCGCCATGCTAAGCCTGCGGGAACTGGGCGCGTCCGACTTTGAAATTTTACTCTCAACGCGCCTAATGTGTTTCACTTTCACTTTAAAAGTACTAAATTTACGCAACAGAATAAAAATCGAAAATGTAATCAGTAAATATTTCCATGTTCCTCGTGTTCCCGGCTTTACGGGAGTAGGGAGGTATCGACGCCCAGGAACTAGGCGATTTGCATAATTCCTACTTGAATTTTAATGGCGCCACCGCAACATGACACGTAAGGCGGACATTTTATCACGATTATCGACGATCGAACATGAATAAATCGCCAGACGGTTTTGACGTTTTAGGGTTCAGTACTCAAAGGGCAATTACGGGACCCTATTAGTGAGACTTTGCTGACTGTACTTCTGTCTTTCACCTGGCTGTATCTCCTTCACCGTGATAGCTAGACAGATGAAATTTTCACAGAAGGTGTTGCCGCTATGTCAACAAATACTAAAAACAGAATAAAAATATTTAAATTTTTATATTTACTCTTACACATCAAACGTGTTTTTTTTTGTACCGAACCCTAAGTGCGCGAATCTGACTCGCACTTGGCCGTTTTTATATTCAATTGAGGGAAAACCTGCAAACGGATTGCCTGATAGTAAAGTCTTACTGTATGACCGCGTGACCTGTGTTATTAACAACAATAGGCAATTCATAATATTCACCAACAATGATTTAAAAAGACAGGCTATTATTATACAAAAATATAATTTGATAGAAAATATCTTCATACATGAAAAAGTTACGCAATCTTGGTTTAATAAGTTCTTTTCAAATAAATGCGGGTTGAATAAACTTCTTCTTCTTTTTTATAATGGCCTCCCTTGAGGAATAGCCAGTGTCAGTGTCCTGTGTGTCAGTTGAATAAACTGCGGAAAGCAAACGTGTAAATGTCAAGATGACAAATGTCAAACCTCGACTAAACCTAACAACCAGAGTTTTGCCGGGGAGTTCAATCGGTGATGTTGTGGAATTTGTAAAACTTCATAAATTTGTGTTATTTCGGTTCTTAATGTGTAATATTGGTAGAATATTAACCATTAAATATTCGTTATCGTGCACAAGTGTGGGCAAGTGGTACAACTTCTAAAAACGTGCTATTTTGTGTTTCCCGCCAAAACTCCCTAGGAACGTTCAGTAAAGCTTCTACCACTTTACTGAATCGACTGACATGACTCCATAGACTGTACTGACTATATATTAGGACTTTGACTAGACTTTAGACTTGACGATTTAGGAATACGGTGTTGAAAATTGAAACGAAAGTTCTATTTCCCGCCTTTTTAACTTGACACTGGCAAATGGTTATAAGCCGATGCAATATATAAATTAAAAAAAAACCTAACAACCACAAAATTAGGACAGTTTAAGTGTGGGCACTTTTTGCCCCGACATGCCTAGTCTTTAATATACAGTTCTATGGGCACCAACTATAAAATGGAACTAAAATTACATTAATAATAGCACTTACGCGAATTGGAAAACAGCCAGCATTCAACATAGTAAATACCTGGGCTCTTGTGAAGCGGATTTAACATTAATTATGTTTATATAATTGATTTCGATTCGATTGTAAAAGTAAATTTAATATTCAATTATTTCGGAAATTAAGTCTCGGATATTAAATAGGTAAACCTTTCGCTAATATTTTGTAAAATATACAAACGAACGAATACGAAACTTATAAAGGAGATCAGCAAGTCGCCATACATTTACTGCCTGGTAATTAAAATACAAGGCTAAAAAAATTATTTATTGTAAGTTGTACTTTATGAACATAGGAACAAAAAAGCAATAATATTACACATCAAAATCGGGGGATAAAAAATAATTGATAAAATTTAATTTAAAACTTATTGTTCAATAAGTATTAAAAGTTAATAAACTTAAAATAACTGTATATATATATATATATATATATATATATATATATATATATATATATATATATATATATATATATATTGAACAAAAACTTTTAAATTGAATTTTATCAATTATTTTTTATCCCCCGATTTCGATGTGTAATATTATTGCTTTTTTGTTCCTATGTTCATAAAGTACAACTTACAATAAATAATTTTTTTAGCCTCGTATTTCTTGCTCTAGTGGCGGATTGCGGAAAAGCGACATCTATTATATCCGGTGTCAATTACGTAATGAAATTAATAACTAGTTTGTTTGGAAATGCAATATGCTATAACAGATAAAGGACAGATGATAGATGATTTAACAGATAGATGTCTCTTTCTCGTTACGAAAACCAAAGACATAATAATTATTTTTCTTAATATATTAATATAAATAGTAAAGAGGGATCTATTTCACACGCCAAGTAACATTTTTTTCATAAGACTAGTACGAAACTGCTGAGGTATAGAAAAGCAAAAAACTTATATTCCAATTAAAATAAATCTATCTACTGGGCCACTAGATGTATACTTACTAGTACTTAAAAAGTTATTAAATAATGTTAGAAACTTGGCCGCTCTTGATGGAAATTCAGGCAGGATTCGCCAGTGTCCTTTGTGTATTCAAATCAAGTTTTTATAGACTGCCTAATATATTATATCGCCCAAATTTCAGAGAATAAGACAAAAGGAAAAGTTTATGTATGTACGATAGCGACAAAGTTCCTGCTCCTCCAGTTTCTAAACATTTTCCCTTGCACTAGGACGCCTAAAATATTTAATCATAATTAAGATGACCGCATCGACAGCAGTCGTTGTTGGACTATGTATTTACACGTGAGTATGTGTGCGTGCGCATTTTCATCTTATGCCTGATCGAGCGGCAACTTGTTCCATGTACTACATTCAATACCTACGTGTTTCAGGGTTTATTACAATACAATACACCCTCTGAGAGTGTGAAATAAGAGTTGAGTGTTTGTTTGAAAAATATTTAAAATCTGTCTCGATTTCGTATATATTCGTCCCAGAATGTGTCCAAAATTTGTATAGTGAAATATCAACAACTGAACGTATGAACGTTTTGGTACGCAGATATTTATTTTACGTAGAAAAATGTTAAAATAGGATTTTGTAAATACACACCCGCGGGGGTGCACTAGGGATCCACGCGGACGTAGTCGCGCGCAAAAGCTTTTATAATATAAACTCCTCAAACAATAACGTGCCATTACCGTGAAAAAACTGTCGCCCTTTTCAAGACTCAACAAAGCGTTTGCAGCTATGTTCGTAACTCATCATTTATCAAAGGAGAAAATAATATATTCGAGTACTGGTATATAATGGTAAGTAGAAGCAGTGCCAGACTAAGCCAGCCCGGGCCCGTAGCAAATTCTGCCGTGGGCAAGTTTTTTAATTGCTGTCGTGTGTTTGATTTTCAGCATTATTGTATTAGCGCTATTTTCAGCGCTGTTTTTACTATGTATGAAAAGTATTTTACGCTCCCGCGGTCGTCGCGACGGACTGTGTGTCGTTGGAGCGCGGGTCCCCCCAAAGTGCGGGGCCCGTAGCATTTGCTACATCTGCTGCAAGGCTAATCCAGCACTGAACTAGAAGCGTTTGAATATCTTTTATGCCGCCCGCGTATTGACAGGCAGCTTTTGCGCCTGTCTAAATTGGTTAGCCTACAAACCTGAATTAGGACAAATTGGAAAGGACTGAGGGTATTTCTAGTAGTAAGTCTGGAAATAACTTACTGGTATTCGATTGACTTATTACTAAAGTTAGTTAATAATTATAATGTTTATATTTTAGTTCTAGATTGTTTATTAACATGTTGTCTAACATAGAACAGACAAAAAAAATTTTTTAGGCAACATGCCTATGCTATTTCAATGTCACTTATTATATAAACTTCTATGTTAATATCGTAAAGAGGAAACATTTTTTTGATTATATGTTTGATTGCATTGAATAGGCTCCAAAAGTACAGGACCGATTTTGACGAAATTCAGGACAAATTTCGAATGCATTCAAAGAGTAATATTTTTTTTATGATCTGCACCAGGAAACGAGCAGACGGATCGCCTGATGGTAAGCGATTACCACCACCCATGGACACTCGCAACACCAGAGTTATACTTGTAATATAATACATATAAAGTTATATAATAGGCAATACCTACTGACAAACTGTGACGCGGGTGACGTTTGACGGGTTTAATACAGCTGTATAGTGTTTTATGATTTTTATTTACCAATAAAGATTTTTTTAAAAAGACCTGGGATCCTAAACCTAATAAAAAAATTCAAAGATCGGTTGTCTGTAAATTCGATTTACTGACGATAGTTGAACGTGACAACGTCATGTTTATAGTACGCGCGGAACTAATTGGCCGCGCCTTAGGTAGGCGTGTTGCCGCCGCGAAGTCCGGCGCCGAACTGAGTAATAACATCAAGCGCCCCCGCCTCTCTGTCCCACCGCTCACATACCTAAGACGCGGCCAGCTGAGATAACGGCAAATGCGGTGGTAACGGTATGAGTCATATTTTTTCGTGCGTGCAGCCGGCTCCATCAAATTATAAGAGATTATCACGTCAAAAGCTCCTCTGTTGTTGCGACTTGCGTCCTCTGGTAACCTCACTCACTCGGCGAAACACAACGCAAGCTTTATTTCACGACGGTTTTCTGTGAGGTCGTGGTATTTATCTGGTCGAGCCGGCCCATTCGTGCTCTCCCATACTTTATGAGGCAGTATCAAAGATAAGGAAACATCACAAGCTGCCATTAATATGTTAACAAACTACTGTTCTGATTTTAAAATATTTTAAATTATTTTATGCAATTTTACTAAGGCGGGTCAATAAGTCCGTGACTTTTTGAATTTCTAACCTCCTTACTGAAAATGCAACACTAGTCCTGTCAACAGGCATCTGTCAGTTGACTCCTATCAAAATTTGAACTTGCTGCGTCAGTTAGTTTGTGTTTTACAGCTATCTTTATCAGACTATCCAGTAACTTAAGGAAACAATGGAAAAAAGTGAATTTCGTGTGCTTATTAAGCATTATTTTTTGCGAAAAAAAACCATTACCGAGACCAAGGCTAAGCTTGATAAATACTATGGGGACTCTGCACCATCGATTTCAATGGTAAAAAAGTGGTTTACTGAATTTCGTTGTGGCCTTACAAGCACTGAAGATGCCGAACGTCCTGGACGCCCATTTGAGGTCTCTACACCCGAAACAATCGAAAAAATTCACGATATGGTGTTGGCCGACAGAAGATTGAAAGTGCAAGAGATTGTGGAAGCCATAGGCATCTCGCATGGCTCAGTGGTTTCAATTTTGAATGATCACTTGGGCATGAGAAAGCTTTCCGCAAGATGGGTGCCGCGTTTGCTCACAGTCGACCACAAACGCAATCGTGTAACAACTTCACAGGAAGGTTTGGCGTTGTTTAATCACAATATGGAGGAGTTTTTTAACCGTGGACGAAACATGGATCCATCACAATACACCAGAGACCAAACAACAGTCAAAACAGTGTGTTTCTAAGGGTGAATCGGCGCCAAAGAAGGCCAAGGTGGGTTTGTCAGCCAATAAAGTTATGGCGACTGTTTTTTGGGATGCACGTGGGATAATCCACATTGACTATCTTCAAAAGGGAAGAACAATTAATGGGGAATATTATGCCAACTTATTGGACCGCTTCAATGAGGATTTGAAAAAAAACCGACCTCATTTGGCCAAGAAAAAAGTTCTTTTTCACTAAGACAATGCAAGGGTGCACACATGTGCAGTTGCCATGGCAAAAATCCATGAATTGGGCTATGAATTGCTCCCACATCCACCCTATTCTCCAGATTTGGCTCCGAGTGACTACTTCTTTTTCCCAAACCTGAAAAAATGGCTCGGTGGAAAAAGATTTGACTCCAATGATGACAAATCATAATTTTTGGAAGGGATAAAAAAATTGGAGAAGCGTTGGACAAAGTGTATAGAGCTCAAGGGGGACTATGTTGAAAAATAAAATGATTTATTTATCAAAAAATCTGTGTTTTATTCCAAAAGTCACGGACTTATTGACCCGCCCTCGTATATAACATTTACAATAAGTTGAGATTTTACTATTTATTATTTATTTTAATTAATTATATTTAGAAACTCAAATCTATTTCACATTTACATTTTTATTTTATTGTTCAATGTATTAATTCTAAATTAATTGACTAAGAAGAATGCCAATTTATAAAATATCTGAGGATTGTCTTAGAGGGCGTGTTTCCGGTCTGCTAAAGGCCGGAAACGCGTTCTCTAAATTATTAAACTATCGTGTTTCCGGTTTTTGATCTATAAATCATTGATCTTCATTTTGGAAGGGACATTCTTCTTAGAACAGCAGTAAGGACTAGATGTCTATCTAGAATAATTGTACTGAATTGTATTATAATATAAAAGTGTTTAAAATAAAAGTGTAGCGAGTGAATTTAAGAAGTGCAAATAAAAATTTATGTACTACTGGAGAGTTTGATTTCATCACACTACCACACATTTGTGAAATGTATTCACGCCTTCGGCAAAAAAGGACGGTACAAAAACAGTAACGAGAAAATTATATTACATTTTATTCGGTGAAAATGTGATTCTCGTGCGAGAATGCAAATTCTGTTAATACTTACGTGGTTATTATATGTCAAGTGGGTTAATATACCATGGTCCTCATATTCTTCTAATATAAAAAATTATCGTGTCAGTGTTCTGTACACACTCTCCTCCGAAACGGCTTGACCGATTCTTATGATTTTTTTTATATATTCGGTAGGTCTGAGAATCGGTCGTTATAATTTTTTTCAATCCCTAAATAATAAGTTAATATAACCCCTAAATATATTTTATTATTTTTTCGACAATTTTTTTTATTTCTATTTTTATATGATGTGGCACTAAAAATACATACAATGGCAAAACAACATTTGCCGGGTCAGATTTTGTACGACAACAATCAGGTAAATAAATATTTGTAGATTATTAAAAACCCACAGAATAATCTATAGATTTTATTGGATGGCAGTCGAGTTATCTACAGATTTTTAAACAAAATAAACCAAAAATAAAATCGTATCAAATACTTGCGACCTTTGCATATTTTTACACACCGAAACATTTTTTTATCACTTCCTTTTTCCGTGAAATTGAGAATGTTTTTCCGCACGCAAATTCTACACCACTGTGACGTTTAAAACTTGGTTTTATTAATTTAGACTCCTGGGCATGGCACTGGAGTTTGAGATAACCAAAAAATATATATTTACACATACGAATATACAGGCGGGATATAAATTGTGAGAATTATCCTTATAGTACAAGTTAAAAAAATATATTAAAAGACATTCGACGTAATAAATTTTTAGTGTTTTTTTTCCTCTTAGATACGCAATAAAAATGTGTAAATTTTGTTTACGCTACTTACAGTGCCGGACACATTTACACACACAGCCTATATATAGGTATTCAGTTTTCGCATATCTTCTCTATACCAAAAGAACCCACCACTGCCCGCTTGAAATTTTCACTTCACGTATCTATACAGAATGTTTTTTCAGTCATTGTCCAAACTTTCAGTAAGAAAAAGAAATCAGTTTTTTTCTACAAAATGCTATGTCGTAGCCGTTTCGAAGGAAACAGCTGATTTATTTTCCAAGTAGGAAAGTTGATCCTGTAGTAAACGTTGCTTATATTCAAGAGTATATTCATTTCTGAATGTTTGGACATTGAAAAGACATTCTGTATAGATAATAATAGTTGTCTTCGATAAATCCATTTTTTCCATGTCTTTAATGTTTAATACTACTTCTTTTATTAATAATTAGTAGGCCCTAGAGGCTAGAGGCCTAGAGGCCTAGAGGCTAGGCCTAAAATATCTAAGTAGAAACCCCTTTTCTGAATAAGGAATTTTGATGTTTAAATCATAATATTATTTTATCGGATCAATCGGGTCGGGGAATGTTTTAACATTAACTTGAAAGTATTTTACACATATATTGTCTACAAAGGTTTGCCTTCGAGCTTAAACCGAAAAAATTTAACTGTCACACACAATAGGTTAAATAGCTATGTTGTATCAAAGGAAACCTTATACTTTTGCAGTTTCAAATTATTTATTCGCATACCAGGTACAATTATCATTGAATTTTTATAAAACGAATTTAAATGATTTTTGATAAAAATAATCGTTTTTTTTATATTTAGGGTCAGATCACATCAAAATGCGGCGGCACGCGACGCGGCGCTCCATTTTTAAACTAATAACAATAATAACAATATGAAATGCAAATTAATATAACCTAACTAATAGCATGTCAGGACATGTCTAAGGAGGGTTCCGTAACTATAAGCGCGGACAGATAGACAGACGGAGGGACAGAGCGAAACTATAAGGGTTCCTTGTGTATTACGGAACCCTAAAAATAGCAACAAAAATGCAACATGTAACTTATTAATAATAATTACCAACGCAGTTACGACTAAAATAAAATAACTATATAATTTAAGCCATCAGATTATTTACAAACTACTCAGTAAACAAAACAAATGAATGTTTATTTTAACAAGCTTTTAAAACCTTCTCTGAAAGCACTCTATGGTGCACAAACTTCCGTAGATCTCATACAAACTGTAAGCGCGCGTTTTCCTAATTTTTTTCTCATTTTCTTTAGAAAAGGGAAATACATTTTAAACAATTTGTAATATAAAAACATACGAACACAACCAATATTTTAATGAGCGTATTTGTTACACGGTATATTTTTAATGACTTCAGAAATAAAATTTAAAAATGGTAATAACGAATTGCCTTTCAGTTTTCTTGTTAGAGTGTTTCAACGATTCACCAAAAATATTGGATAATCTTGTAGATTTCATTAATATACAACCTTAGATAAAACTTACATATCTAAAATAAGAAACACAAATTCTCTATTTGAGTAAACTAGAGGCACTGTGGTCGAAATTCGCCCATGATAATTTATGTAACGCGAGTGGCCTTTTGCAAATCGTAGCGCGCCTATGATCGTATCGTAACCTATGAAATTGCCGTTTTGTATGAAAAAATTTAAACGAATTTTTTTCATGTATTTTTTATTTGTATTAGTCGAAGTCAGTTTATTGATGCCCTTATTAAAGAAATCAGCTGGACGGGAGGCATTTTGTACTGCCTCTCGGGTATTGAACTTTTTTCCCGCCAAGAAGTTATCCAAATTCTGGAAAAAGTTGTAGTCTGTAGGCGCAAGGTCTGGTGAGTAGGGCGGATGACGGAGAGCTTCCAACCCCAGTTCTTGCAACTTGGAGACCGTCTGCTGTGCAGTATGAGGTCGCGCGTTGTCGTGCAGGAGCAGCGGAGACGAGCGATTGACCAATGCTGGTTGGAGTTGTGCCAGCTTCGCCATCATTGTGTTCAGTTATTAACAGTACACATCTGCAGTAATGCTCGCGGGGTCACGGTACATACCACCGCGCGCGCACCGGGCTGCCCCGACATTCGGTTTTTAGAACTCGGTTGTGACCAGTCGATATTTATTGTAAAGACTAATTGTGTGTTATAATATGTGACTAATGTAACTTCTGTAATAAACTGAATATACAGTTATAAAAGTAAAAGTATTATCATTAAATTCATATAATTTTTTAAGTTTGAACTTTATAGGAGTTCTTTTGCGTCTTAGATAGAAAAAAATTAATATTTTGTGATGGATTGACAACGTGTAACAAAATCATTGTACCTACATATTTAACTCACGGTAGTGTGTGTTAATAAAATCTGAGGTGTGTAACGTTGTTTTTGTTAACTTTCTGAATTTCTAAGCATCTCGCTTTCTGCACACCTTCCTCCACATAAAATTTTACTGTGTCAAATTTCATACACCTCCGTTCGCAAAATTCTTGTGAAACTGTACTAAAAGTTTTTGCTTCATATTTTTATAAATTTATTAGTAGTACAGTAAATAAGGACATAGTACGAGAAACTGAAATAAAATTATTTTATTTAATTTGTCTTAATATATTAAGTTTTCTTGTCATTAATCTGTTCTAAACAAATATATCGTTACTTATATTATAAATGTGTGTAAAGCGTGGATGTCTGTTACTCTTTCACGCAAAAACTACTGAACGGATTTCAATGAAATTCAGTATGGTAGTAGTTTAGACTCTGGATTAAAACATAAGCTACTTTTTATCCCGAAAAAGTAGTGTTCCAGAGGGATACTGTATTTACGCGGGCGGAGCCGCGGGAAACAGATAGTATAACAATAAATACACGCACAACAATATATAACATTGTGATGGCCACTGATATACTTTTAAATATCGGTTAGATAATTGTTGTTTTATGTTAAAAGAGTAAGGCTTATCGTGTTATAAATAACGTAAAAAGAATTTACCGAACACGCGACCAACTACTTAAAACCATTCCTTTTGAGCCCAAATTCATCACTAAAGTAATTTACGAGATATACATGTAAAGACGGATAACTTTAAATAGATAAAGTTGATTTAAGTTTGTTCAATTTTAGGCTTTACAATATCGCGATCTTCACTTCACAGGCTATTACATATCCTGTGACTAAGGGGACGCCAAACTTTGAGAAGAGTTAGATAATTTAGCCGTAAGTAGTTTCAGTTTGTTTATGAGTTAGTCGATGGCGATAAAGCGGAGGAGCGTTTACGTCTACGATAGAGTACATTATAAAACTGAGTGAATATATAACGCGCGTTAGTATGTTGCTGCCTTTACTTTGTTTATCAGCATTAGATGGTGCGTTGTGGTTATAAGAATATTACCGAGCAATTAGTAAATATCAGAAGCCTATGACTGCTACGCACCTAAGGATCGGTTTACACCGCGACGATATGAAACGCTATGCGGCGCTGCATTAACATATCTATTCAAAATTGAGCTTTATTATCTACGCAAAAAGATACATGTTTCATATGACATCAGCCATTGCACATGTGTAGTGTAGTGCGGTGTAACTTAGCATTCGAACTCTTACAATGAAACTTGTATCTTCTTGTGTAATGAATAAAGTTCAATTTTGAATAGCTATCAATATAATGCAGAGCCTCGTAGCGTATAGTTTTGATTCGATATGAAATAACCCTAACATTTTATTGTAACGAGGGTTATTTAAGGGTTAAGCTGAATTTTGCCGTTTTATCGAATGTGTATATGTAACATCGTTACGATAATTCACTATGTTTTGTCATACACAGTACACACGATCGATAAAACTGCACAGTTCGTCTTAAACCGTTAAAACGTTACGATAACAATGGCTGTGTAGCGGGCTTTAGTTCTTCGTCAGTCGTCGAGCTTCATCACTAATTATAATACCACGGCTTCGCAGAAAACGGACGACACTTCTGGAGAATGCAGATATGTATGTAAAAAATTAAAGCATAACTCACGGCGCGATTTATGCCCGCGGTGTGAGCGGTTTAGAAATAAAACCGCAGTTCGACGACCGCGGCGGGCATGGGAAAAATGATTCAGCTCCATGCTGCAAATGTGTAATGTGTAGAGCTAGCGAACGGTCGCGCTCCGCGTTATACATATGCAGCAAATATTAATTATCTAATATTTTTTTAATCGCGCGGCTGATTGCCGCTGCACGTGTTCATGGCGCTCGTGGCCAATGAGTTGCTGGCGTTTATCCAGCATGCAATCGACACCATGGACGTGGTCAGCATAATGCAGATCTGCAAGTCTTCCTTCACCAGCGAGGAGATTTGCGAAGACAAGCATTTGCTGTACTAAACGCTCGGCCAGAGCGCGAACATGCCATCACGACGGAGAGATGGAACCGAAATAAGCGTGCAGGACATCATCTCCCTGCTAAAGCAGACGGATCCGGATGAAGTGCCAGCTTTTGTAGCGAAAAAACTGCATAAGCTGCCACCGGTGACACTGGACCACGTCGACGTCGTCAGCCTACTGAAGGACATCAAGTTCCTGAAGGAAGAACTGACCGAAGTTCGAGGTAGATTGCAGGCATCAGAGCCTAGCATAAGTGATTTACATAGTGAATTATCACAGTTAAAAAGTGTTAATTCAATATGTAGGTCACCTGATGCAGCAAACGTCACTCGTCGTCGAGGCGCGCAGGCGGTCACGTTTAGCCCGTCGGGTTATCATTTTCGCATTATCCGACGGGTCAACGAACATCGTCGTTGCCGCCCCTGCCACCCGCTCCCCGCTCGCGAAGGCGCCGGTGCTGAGTTTCGCAAGTGTTTCCGCTTGCGTCCCCCCGCCACCTCCCCCGCGATCGAAAAACAAAGGGAAGAAGGAGGCCACTACAAAAGAGCGTCCTCTTTCTAAAAAGGACCGAACGTGCGATGATGATGGGTTCATTAAAGTCGAGAGGAAGAAGAAGAAACCCGTCGTCCGCAATCATCGCGGCACCGCACCCGGAGGACCCGAGCAGCTGTTGCCGTGTGAGACTCCCGCGATACCGCTGTACGTGTCCAGGCTGCATTGGTCTACGACGTCGAGCAGGTCGTGGACTACATCAGGAGCAGAACCAACTTCGCCTTGAGGGTCGAGCGGTTGGAATCTCGTCATAAAGTGAATTTTAGTTCCTTTGTGGTAAGAGTTCCAACCCATCATTTACCGACCTTCGAGAAGGAGGAGTTCTGGCCGATTGGAGTCGTCTACAGAAGATTTAGTGGACGACTCCCGAACACTTCGCGCCCCACGTCGCAGACAATACGTGTTTAGTGTTAGTTTTAGTTTATTAAATATTAATTAAAGTAATATGTATGTTAGTCTATAAGGTATCTACGAGTATAATATGGGCCTATGCAGCCTGAAATAAATGGAATTTAATTTTAATTTAATTTTTAATTTTAATTTAATAAGTTCTTAGCGTATAAGGTTAGCTCGTTTAAAGTATAAGATATTGGTAAGTAAATTAGTGTTACCTGTTGTGCGGTGCGGGTCGATCTGCGCGTGCAGTATCGAGAAGCCCGGCGCGACGATGGCGGGCAGGGTGCGCGAGCGCAGCAGCGGGGGCGGCGCGCGCCGGCACAGCACCTCCGCCGCAGCCGTCGCCGCACTGCAGCACAAAAGAGCAATGCCAGTTATGCGGTAAGTGCCGAATGTTTAGCAACAATAATGTGATGCTAGTTATGCGGTAAGTGCCGAATGTTTAGCAACAATAATATGATGCCAGTTATGCGGTAAGTGCCGAATGTTTAGCAACAATAATATGATGCCAGTTATGCGGTAAGTGTCGAATGTTTAGCAACAATAATATGATGCCAGTTATGCGGTAAGTGTCGAATGTTTAGCAACAATAATATGATGCCAGTTATGCGGTAAGTGTCGAATGTTTAGTAACAATAACAAACTAGCTGGTACTGGTAGCAACTTCGGTTGCGTAGAGCTAACGGAAACGGAACCGTATTTTTCAAACAGAACCCTAAGATAATGTAGCTTAAGTTACTAATTAAAGCATTAGCTATCTGCCAATGAAAGCCCCGTAAAAATCGGTCCAGCCGTTTCAGAGATTAGCTGACACAAACAGACAGACAGACGGACTGACAAATTTTTTAAATATTTTTTTATTGTAAGTACCGTAAATTTTTTCATATTAGGAAGCCCTTAGTGAAAAGCTGTTAATTTTAAATTACAAACAGACACTTCGATTTTATTTCATCATTTCATGCAGCGTCGAATCGTGTTGGGAAATGTGCCGAATGTTTACTAACTAGTTCAGATCACGGGCCCGAAGAAAGCGGCAGCGTACGCCCATAGATAAATGACTGGTCGCGGCGCTTTCCAAGATACTTGCAATATTATTCGTAACACACAAACATAATTTGAAAAATTCTTCTCTCCGCCTTAGTCAGGTAAAAGTTACATAAAAACTAAAGCCTAATGCGTCATTTTACCATAAGTTTTTATACACCGGGCTACATGAAAAAAATGGGCAGTAAACTCCAAAAATACTAAGGCGGGTCAATAAGTCCGTGACTTTTTGAATTTCTAACCTCCTTACTGAAAAAGCAACACTACTCCTGTCAACAGGCATCTGTCAGTTAACTCCTATCAAAATTTGAACTTGCTGCGTCAGTTAGTTTGTGTTTTATAGCTATCTTTATCAGACTATCCAGTAACTTAAGGAAATAATGAAAAAAAGTGAATTTCGTGTGCTTATTAAGCATTATTATTTGCGAAAAAAAACCATTACCGAGACCAAGGCTAAGCTTGATAAATACTATGGGGAGATTGTGGAAGCCATAGGCATCTCGCATGGCTCAGTGGTTTCAATTTTGAATGATCTCTTGGGCATGAGAAAGCTTTCCGCAAGATGAGTGCCGCGTTTGCTCACAGTCGACCACAAACGCAATCGTGTAACAACTTCACAGGAAGGTTTGGCGTTGTTTAATCACAATATGGAGGAGTTTTTGCGCCGTTTTGTAACCGTGGACGAAACATGGATCCATCACAACACACCAGAGACCAAACAACAGTCAAAACAGTGGGTTTCTAAGGGTGAATCGGCGCCAAAGAAGGCCAAGGTGGGTTTGTCAGCCAATAAAGTTATGGCGACTGTTTTTTGGGATGCACGTGGGATAATCCACATTGACTATCTTCAAAAGGGAAGAACAATTAATGGGGAATATTATGCCAACTTATTGGACCGCTTCAATGAGGATTTGAAAAAAAAACCGACCTCATTTGGCCAAGAAAAAAGTTCTTTTTCACCAAGACAATGCAAGGGTGCACACATGTGCAGTTGCCATGGCAAAAATCCATGAATTGGGCTATGAATTGCCACCCACACCACCCACATCCACCCTATTCTCCAGATTTGGCTCCGAGTGACTACTTCTTGTTCCCAAACCTGAAAAAATGGCTCGGTCGAAAAAGATTTGACTCCAATGATGAAGTCATCTCGCAAACAAAGGCCTATTTTGAGAACCTCGACAAATCATATTTTTTGGAAGGGATACAAAAATTGGAGAAGCGTTGGACAAAGTGTATAGAGCTCAAGGGGGACTACGTTGAAAAATAAAATGATTTATTTATCAAAAAATCTGTGTTTTATTCCAAAAGTCACGGACTTATTGACCCGCCCTCGTATTTCCGCTGGTATTTTACAATAATTATCACCGAATATTATTCGATCACAAACCGCATCTCTACTAAGCACCACACAACAATAACACGGCCCGAACTGTATACGTGGTAACGTCAACGAAATGATACTGTGGCGTGTCAGTAGCTTAATATTGTTGAGAATATTATGCAGTATGTGCCTCGCGCAGATTATACTGCATTCATTCATCATCATTATAGATACAAACATTTCCTCTATAAGGGTCTGTTCACACCGCGAAGATACGCTACACTACGAGGCCCTGCATTTTTAAGATAGCTATTCAAAATTGAACTTTATTCGGTACACAAAAAGATACACATTTCATATGACATCAGTCATACACTGCACGTGCGCTGTGCAGCGAGCTGCCACTTTACATTCGAACTCTTACCAAAACGTGTATGTTCTTGTGTAAAGAATAAAGTTCAATTTTGAATAGTTATCGTGAAAATGCAGTGCTATGTCGCGTATCGTTTCGTTTTGGAATGGTCGCCAGAATATGTCAGATCCGTCTGCAGTTCAAACCGTGGGTGCATTTATTAATCGTTATTAGCACGAAAGTTTTATCCACAGTCCAAACCGCACAGATCCATCCGCGGTTTGGAACGCAGTCTTCGATGTACGGTCCATGCTGTACCGTGTACCGTGTAGAGATCGCTTTTAAGTGCATTCTGCAGGTTTTCTCGTTGTTTACTTTCACCCTTTAAGTGTTTCCTAAACTACGACTCTATCTACGAATAAGTTACGAGTAGCTACGAATAAGCTATAGCTGGCTACGAATAAGCTACATCTGGCTACGTAATATAAGCGACGAGTAGCCGCGAAAAAGCTACGCCCGGCTACGAATAACCTACAGCTGGCTACGAATGCCTACGAATGTGCTACAACAGGCTACGAACAGCTACGACAGAAAGTTTAAGTTGTTTTTAAGCCTTCAGGTTACTACCTAACTTTATGGTGTTCCATCTGTTACAAACTTGGCCCACTGAGAATAACAAAAACCCACAATTGCTAACTAAGACAGAGATCATAAAATTTTTAAATAATTTATCGTATTTTTTCTGTGTGTAAATTCTGTCACATTTCTGCATATCTATGTTTCTATACTAATATTTCAAAGATTCGTTTGTTTGCATTGAATAGCGAATTTACTGGATCGATTTTGATAAAATGTAGCACAGCTATAGAGTAGACCACGGGGTAGATTAGGTTAGGTTAGGTTAGGTTGTGTCCTGTGCTAGAAAGATCCGGGACACTCCCCTTATAGCGGCTGATGGCAATCCGCAGGTTAGTTTTAGTGGGTAAACCGGCGAGTCGCGTCGGGAGTCCCACATATCCCCGGGTCCCCCAACCCGGGAAGGGCGTTATGACCTTTCCCCTGCGAGATCAAAAAAAAAGAAAAGGTAGTGGGTAAACCGTGGGTCTCATTAGCCTATACGGGAGTCCTACATCACCACGGTGGTATGCGTAATGCATTTCCCCCTCCGGAAAAAAAAATCAAAAAAAAAAAAGTTAGGTTATACATTCGTCAATTTTTGTAGCGGTAAAATGTACGATTCCCGCAGGATTTTCTTTTGCACGGACTCCGTCAAAAGACTGGCGCGCTGGCGACCGAGCTCGTGATTCCTCGGATCCACGAGTACCCAAGCAATTTGTATAGAACTTAATTATATAACTTGGTATAATTTGAAACGTTAATGACATAATTTAGGTACAGATAATTAGTTAATTGAATTTATAGGAGATTGTATATAATATTAAGGTTACATATTATGCGCCATTATGCCGGGCTTATACGTTCAATATTTATCTTTCAACATAATAATAATGAAATAAATGAATACCTATTTCATCTAGCTTTTTCACTCACTTTGAACTTAAGTCATAGACGTATATTTATTGTAGAGTAATTAATATGTATTTATAGACGAGGCATGTCGAGGCAAAAAGTGTCTACACCTAAATTGCTTTACTTTTGGGCTTTTGTTGGGCCATTTAGGTTTGACATTTGTCGTTATGACATTTTGGCATTTGCTTTCCTCAGTTTGATCAGTCATTAGTAGGAGCCCTAGCATGAAAAATTGACAGATGGCGTAACTTTTTCTTGTATGAAGATTTTTTCAAAGCAATCAAATCGATAGCTATGCAGCTGTTTATCTGTTCCTCTTTCTTTAATCTGTTCTCGAGAATGTGTTCTTGGTTATATAGTAGCAAGTTATTCTAAGGGTCAGTTAAAAACGATAGGCGATGCGTCTTCTGACGCAGCGCTGCATATTGGGAATTTATCACAGCTAATTCAATTCGTATTCTCGTTAATCTTGAATATGACGTCTCAGTGTGAACTGACCATAAGAGAGCTGGATAAAACTCGCTCCATCTATCTATCTATACAAATAAAGAAAATTGAAGTGTCTGTTTGTAAATTCAAATTCACAGCTTTGCACTAAATGCATATGAAAGTATATGCGGAACCTGCACCAAAAAATCAAATAAACTTTTGTCCGTCTGTTTGTTCCAGTTAATCTATGAAACGACTGGACAAGTTTTGACAGGGATTTCATAATCTGATATTATAAGGAGTAATTTAGGCTACTTTTATCTTAAGATTCCGTTTAAAAAAAATGGGTTTCCTTCTTCTATACTTCCAAGCAAATTAAGTGCGGGCACCAGCTGCACGCAGTATCAATTCAGTTGTCAATGTCATGTCAGTTTGATATCATAATATTAACATAAAAACAAATTATGACAATGGTCAACCTGCTTACGAAATACATTCTCTGATAGTCACTTAAACTTACTTAGGCCTTTTCATCCGTTATTGGATGATTTATACAGTATTCTCCGAGCGAAGTAGCCACTCTTGAAATACTGTAGTGCCTGGGACAGTTGGTTTTTTTAAATGTCGTATGGTTGCCCAAACACACGCGGCATTCTCACAACATAGTCAGCCTAGTCCAGAGGAATGACTGGTCAATACGTCTGGGGCCAACCATGTGCGGGTTACCTCACGATATTTTCCTTCACCGTTGGAGCGTCCGTATAATGTACTTGAGATCCGGAAAAGTCTCATTGGTACACACCACAATCTGGGAATCAAACCTGCACTCTCTTGAGTGCGAATCAAACGGTGTACCCACTAGGCCACGGAGCTCTTTTCTCACTTAAAATATGAATAAATATATTATAATTTCTGATCATATACCTACGACACGACTATTATGGCCTTTAGACCTATTCTAGCCTTTCTAGAAGCTACAGCTTTCCAGCTTATTTAATAGTGATCTGACATTTTCTAACTTCCTCTAGGAAGGAAGTTTCTAACGAAATGCTAAAGTTCTGAAGCGCGTGCAGTTTCAAATATCCGGTGCACATGTCCAATTTATAATACAACTTCGGACAATTTCAACTATTGAAATCTCGTTATCGAGAAACATTTTAGTGGCTATATGACCACTAGAATCAGTGTTATTTAATTGAAAGGCATTTTGAATCATGATTATTTCTTCGGCTAAGCTAGCCCCAAGTCTTCTTTCAAACTCGATCTCTGCTATTTAAAATGTCTGTAATCAAAATCTATTTACCTAACACTTAAGTGGTTTATATTATAAAAAAATTACAGCTTTAAAAACTAATTCAAGTAAATGATTATGTAAGCTATATTATAAGTTATTATTTTAATAAAAAAGGACTATATTCTAATCTATATATTATGGACGAGGCATGTCGAGGCAAAAAGTGTCAACACTTAAACTGGCCCACATTTAGGATTGTTTGGGGTAGTTGAGGTTTGACACTTGCCATCTTGACATTTTGTCATTTGCTTTCCGCAGTTTATTCAGTCCGCATTTCAATTGACAAAATATTCTGAAATCAAGATGGCGTAACCTTTTCTTGTATGAAGATTTTTTCTGTCAAATCTACGTAATACTCGTAGCCCATCCTTAGTTTTGAAATCATTGACTATAATAAAAAAAAACTAAATGTAGGTCGGAGGTCACGGGTAAAGTACCTAAAAGGCTTGCAGCATTGCCACGCTGTATGGCCAAGCTGATATATTGGTCGAGGTAAGCGCCAGCGTTAGAGTTGTTCGGTTTGGTTAGAATATAATACTCACAGATCCTACATGATGACCTACCGCCGTTTCGGGAACTAGCCGGGCGAGAAGAAAGTGGCTAATATTATAAAAAGTATTATTAACACTGTTCATATTTTTACTTCTTGCCTTATTTATTGATTTATTTAAATGAATAGACCAAACGTTAAATTAAACAAGGTGTATAAGGGTTCCGTTTCTTTCCTTTGGAGGTACGGAACCCTATAATAATTTCTGTTCTCTTTAATATTTGTTAAATCTTGATTATTTGATAAATTTTCACCATCTATCCTCGGCTTTGTATTGACTTATCTGCAATTATTCATTACCCTGTCCCGTAGACATTTAATGTTTGATTACTTTCTTTTAGCTCGACCTATTTTCTATTTATTTATTTCCATGTGAATGAAAACATTTACAGATTATACAAAATTTTTGTTATATTTCTAGCCAACTTACGAAGTATCAATTTGTTTTTGATATTTTTTTGATTTACTTTTTATTTCAGCTTTAGTGCGGTGACTGGTGGGTGAGTATATTTAAATTTAGAATGTTACGCTAGGTACATCAAAATTGGCAGGCGTGTCATCTGAATTTTTGATAACATATTGTTTGGTTTTTCACTATATTGAATGACGCCTCCGTGGTCCAGTGGTTTAGAGATTGGCTCTTACTCCAGAGGTCGTGGGTTCGATCGCCGCGTTGAAACAAAGCCAACAATGTTGTTTTCAAGTCTGGTTAGGACAATACAAGCTGATAACCTGTACAAGAAGATAATCCATGCGTCAGATGAGCATGTAAAAAGTCCTGCGCCTGAACTCTCGCCAGTCGTGTCGGTACTACCGACCCACTGGATTTCGAGAGTAAAGTAAGAGAGAGTGCTCTTGTACTTTGCGCACACACTTGAGCCACCGTCATTGTAATCGGTACATGTAGGTAGTATTATTATATCAATAATTCAACATAGAGTTTAACTAGCAGTTTGTTACTCAAAGTCGAATTCTCTTATTTACATATTACCTTGCGTATATCTAACTAACCCTTAAGAATATGAGAAATACTGAAACGTTAGTGAGCTTTGCTATCCTAACTATGTAATAAAAAGGTTTTATGTGCCTGGTATGCATAGCGTGTCTCTACCATAATAATGTGGGACTGGCGTTTAGCATGCCAGCAACGATTACTAGGATAAACTTTTATGCAGACAATGAATTATTTTTATTTGTTTACTCGGATGTTATGTTTATATTATATATTTTAAGTATTCAAAGAGACATTTGCTCATCTTTATTGGAGTCCTATTATTTAGTATTATACGAACCATTTGTTTTTGTTTCTTCGTGTAATTTTAAGGCATATTGTCAGAGAATCTTGAATCAATAGAGAACATAAACAGACAATATATATTTTTTAAACATGTTTAATTAAGAATAAGAAATCCAATTGGAATTACAAATAAAAAATTAAGTCTTTCAATTTGAACGTCTTTTGTTTGGTAAAATTTAAATTAAGGTTTAAAATATAAGCAGTATAATCATTGAAGACTTCCGCACAATTATTCCATTAGAGCTCAACTGAATAATCCAGCTAGCAGCTACGTACAATTTTCCACACTTTTCTGGAAACTTCTTTTAATTTTCTAAGTAAAAGCAATGAGGAATTCCTAAATAAAATTTCACTACTCTTTATTTCTGTTCAATTAACGAGAGAGCTTGTTAAAAACCTTGAGTACAAGGAGGATTTGAACCAGGTTTTGAAGTAGTTGTGTAAAATATTTTGTGTACTGACAGTATTGTGTACAAGTATTGCGCTTTGAAAGTTAAATATAAATAATTGAATAAGAAAATATATTATAAACTTGCTTTTGAACGCGATTCCGCCAGCATAAATACATTATTACACGGGAATACTGTACTTTTTGTGGATAAAATTATAGCCTATGTTTTAATACATAGTCATTCTACTACCCATATATAACTAATATTTTATATCAGCTCCGTGCTACTGCCATACTATGCCATGCCAAATTTAATTAAAATCAGTTTAGTAGTTTCTGTGTTATAGAATCACAATCGTCCATCCATTTTCACATAGTTGTAAGATAATTTCAAAAACACAATTTATTAGGTAGTAGGTACTAATGTAAAAGTTTGTGAGCACGAATAGACATGGATATTTGATTCTCTTTCAGGCCTAAACTACAAATAAAATAAATAAATAACAAAGTAAATAAAACAGCAAGTATAGTATAAATAATTGAGTTATTTTTATGCAAAGATACAAATTTGTATGCAAATCAAATGCATACACTCAAATCAAAAACATAACGCTTCTTCGGCAGTCGGGTAAAAGGTATCTTTCCATACCAGAAATATGTAATTATCTCTGTTGTCGTCCAAAATGACACTCACAGCTGTCGCCGTATTACTGTCCAATAATCTATATTAGATCATATCGAAGTACCTTTGAGAAAAATGCTATAAGGAAGGATAGAAAAACTGTAGATTAGATCAATTATATTAGTTGAGACCGATATTTTTTCATAAAAGTACGTTGTTTATATAGATAAATAAGATTAAATTCAGAAGGTCCATTCCGCTAATTAAATCCCGCAATAATATAGTTACGATCCAGTCCCGATATGTTAAAACTGCAAAATGGTATTCTCGTAAATGTCAAACCCGTTTTGATTTGTCCAAACTCCAAAAATCAGTTTATGTTATAGACGATTCACTTTCAATCCAATAAAAAGAAAAATTAAAATAAAAGTACACGTTAAATACGAGAATTGAGGTTCAGACATAAATCTAATTTTAAACTATAATAATTGCATTTTGGCAATTATATTCACAGATTTAATACATTAATGTATTATTAATAGCAAAATGTATATAAAATGAAAACCTCTATTCTACGGTAAGATTTACACAGCAGCTCAGAGTTCAGAGTCAGATAGAAGCAGAGCAAAAGCCAATTGAGTCTAAAACTAACTTGCCAATAAAGCACTCAACACTCAGACTCAACTTTACGAGCAAGACTCAAATCAAAATATAAATAAGCACAATTTAAGTGTTCACTGACGCAGACAGAGACAGAAATAGGATTAAATCGCTAGGGACCGACGTTAAACTTGAACGTTTAACGTCTTAACTCTTGAGCCGAATCCAGAACTTATCTTGGCATTTTGAGTAAGGTGTCTCGCCACTTACACTTGGGCTGAAGTGATAAATTTAGGGCTAGGATAATTTAAATTCACGAGTTTATTCAAAGAAAGAAGTAAAGTCTCCTTTGAATTTTACAGTTTTTCTAAAATGACTCGTACATTGTAAAAGGTCTCAAAGAAAGTTTTTCATTTGAATCTAGTGATATGGATATGATTAACAGCCTCCGTAGTCTAGTGGTTAAAGCTTGGCTCTTGACTCGGAGGTCTTGGGTTCGATTCCCGCATTGGAACAATAAAAAATGTTGTTTCCAAGTTTGGTTAGCATAATTCAGGCTGATCACCTGATTGTCTGACAAGAAAGAAGATCCATGCGTCGGATGGGCATGTAAAAAGTCGGACCTGCGCCTGATCTCTCGCCAGTCATGACGGTTATCCGTCCTACTGGGTTACAAGAGTAAAGGAAGAGAGAGTGCTCTTGTGTATTATGCACACACTTGGGCACTATAAAAATTACTCCTGCCTAACTGGCCTGGTTTCAATGAAACCGGCCACCGTCACCAAAATCGGTGTGGGGAGCTATATATTTTTATATGAAAAGACCTTAAGATAAATACCAGTAATACCTACACATAACCTCTTGCACTTTTTCCACTTTATTTGGCCTTTTACAATGATTTATTTTATTACATGACCGTTTTAGGTCTGATGATGACTAACGGCCCGTTTCAATAACCTATCTATAACATTTTGGTAAAAACGGCATCATTCAATCATTTGTCGGTTTTTTGTGATACAAATTTGACGTTTCTAACAAATAGTTATTGGTAAATAGGTTATTGAAACGGGCCGTAAGACTGCAAGCAAATCCTAGTGCAGTGTGTAAGTGTACTAAGTGATATAATACTAGTTTTTACCTACGGATTCGCCCGCGTAAATATAGTATCCCATGGGAACCGTATATAAAAAGTAGCCTATGTACTTCCCCGTAGTCTACTCTATATTTGAGTTAGATTTCATGATGATCGATTAAATATTTTTAACGTGAGAACGTAACATTTATAATATTAGCAAGGATGATGATATAGGTACATTATACATTGATAATAATTTTAGCAGGTAAAATTTGTTATTATCTGTTTAAAAAAAGAAATGGAAGCAAATAACCTTTAACAAAGGTTATATCCATGATAATATGCAGTTTTAGGATTGTACATGTTCCTGTCGTTAATCAAGTCAGGTTTGAGCTTCGGCAAGTCACCATTATCAGCGAAATTTAACGATGGAAACTTTAGAAGTTAACCATGGGGTTACGTAAATAATTTCCTCCTGATCTTGACAAAGTAATGGGAAAAATCAAAGTATCATTACTTGCCAATGAAACATCAATGGGACCCATCTAAAAAAATTCTGAAAAGTCTTGATCATTAATATTCAAACAATTTGAGACTGAACTGAACGATGCAATGGGAAGCCAAACTCAATTTATAAAATTAAAATTTTACTTTTGCGTTTGTTCTGGTGACACGTTACGTCTTAAAGTATTTACGAGACTGCGCAGTCCAATTTTCAGGCCATCTAGATGCGAGCAAGGTAGAAACAAAGGTAAGTCGTAGGCAAACACTAACTTAAGGATTAGTTCACACCGTAACGAGATGATAGCGACGCTACGCTGCATTTTGACATTGGAAATGTATTTTCGTTCGCTCCAGTATAGGCCCCGATTTCAGGAAAAAAGGGGATCGCCCTTATCTCTCGGAGAGTTTTGAAGATATGATATTCAAAAAAGACTCTAAAGACGCGTATTCACGAGAGCTGTAAGGTTCAAACAGCTTCCGTGGTCTAGTGGTTAGAGCTTGGCTCTCGACTTGGAGGTCGTGGGTTCGATTCCCGCATTGTAACAACAAAAATGTTGATTCCATGTTTGGTTAGGACAATGCAGGCTGATCACCTGATTGTCTGACAAGAAAGATGATCCATGCGTCTGATGGGCATGTAAAAAGTCGGACCTGCGCCTGATCTCTCGTCACCAGTCGTGTCGGTTATCCGTCCCACTGGGTTATGAGAGTAAAGAAAGAGAGAGTGCTCTTGTGTACTGCGCACTTGGGTACTATAAAATTACTCCTGCGTAACTGGCCAGGTTGCAATGAAACCGGCCACCATCACCAAAATCGGTGTAGGGGAGTTATTTTTTTTAAGGTTAAAAAAGAGTTATTCAAGAAAACGAGAAAAGTTATGGACGAAATAGTAAACAGCCGAATTTTTGATTTTGGTGCTCGATATTTTGGAAACAAAGAATGATATCAAAAATTTGAGAAAAACTCCTCAGGACAATCGGACTAGATTAGTGACTAGATTAAATTTGAGCTTAAAATAATGACGATAGGGTTAAGGGTTTGCCCACCCTTTTGAAAAAAAATATTTAAATATCTTATTTTGGTGCTCGATATTTTGGAAACGAAGAATGATATCAAAATTTTCAGAAAAACTCCTCAGGACAATGGGACTAGATTACTGACTAGATTAAATTTGAGCTTAAAATAATGACAATCGGGTTAAGCGTTTGCCCACCCTTTTGAAAAAAAAAATTAAATATCTTATACTTTAAACGAGACAATCTTGCTTATATATAATCGAAATATCGGCAACAGCTACAATATTGCCGTGAAATTTAGTATGCCGGGTGTTTTGGGGGAGAAAATCTATCTAGCTAGCTCCCTATCCCTTAGAAACTGCGCATTTTTAAGCAATTAGTGTTTTTTTCTTTCGTCGTGCAACAATATATCAATAATTTAGGCTTTTTAATTTCAGTTGGATTATTTTTGTGTTGTTCGAAAATTCGATTCAAACACCGGTAAAATAAGTTTTGTGATTCTTTTTTTTTAAATCTACTAGAGCTCCGAGCAAAGCTCGGTTACCCAGGTACTCTTCTATTATATAAAGTAACATATCCTAACTGAGTGATTCATCAACGCCGAGGCAAAACCACTGAAGTTTGAAACGTAATATTTGGACCGTGGCTTCCTTTTATGACGTATCATAAGAAGGTATTTTGCGAAAATAAGGAGAAAAAGGGGTAATTGATACCCCTTTGGTATCAACGTTTGTATGTAACTTTTTTGTTTGTGGTCAAATCTGTTTGAAATTTCGTGATATTGCTCTTTGACATGATCTACTAAAACTCTAATTCAATATTTTCTAAAATTCGATCTATTGATTGTTAAAAAGGTGTATTAAACTTTGTATGCGGACAAAATGTTAAATAAGCATTTCGGCTTGGAACTTTGTTTATGTAAACCTAAAAGAAAATAAGTTAACTCGTATTTCACGATTTTTCAATATTCAACCCCTAAAGGGGTGAACAGGGGTATGAATATATTTCTTTCAGAGTCAGACTCATACTTGACCATCTTATATTTGTTGTATATTTTTGGAATGTTCTCTTCAAGCTCTTTATTTTGTTACCCGTAGTACCCAGGGGCACACGAGTTGATGGGATAAAGTCGTGCTCAAAAGCTCGCTTTAAAGAAACATAATAGTCCATTTTAGAGGTCAACAGTCTGGTGAACAGTTTTACGAATTGTTACTTAATATAGGAAACGGCAATTACCCTACAATGTACTATGGTAAAATTACTATTCGGCTTTGGCAACGGTGGTGACATCACTTAGAGAATTCACTAACGCAATTTATCCTGATGTCACCAATCTCATGACAAAGCCCATAGAAAGGTTATATTGTGAGCGTGCCATATGAAGCAGATGAAGAACAATATAAGTCAGTGGAAGTACAATATAAGAGAGTACAAACTGATGACGCAGTAAACTATCACATGGAGTTCCTTAATACTCTAAACCCAACTGGTCTTCCACCAGGTAATCTCCGTTTGAATATTGGAGCACCAGTTATATATTAAGAAATATTAGGCCTCCAAAACTCCAGATAAAAGTTGAGAACTTTTCGTTGAGAATCGCAACATTGTTGAGGCTACTGTACTCATTAGATGTGCTCAAGGGGAAACTTTTTACCCCTAAAATACCATTGATCCCATCAGAGTATCCATTTGTATTTAAAAGACTGCAGTTTCCCCTAAACGAATGCTTCGCCATCTATAAAGCTTAGGGGCAGACATTGAAAATGGCTGGGATAGACCTAAGAGAGAACTGTTTCTCACACGGACATTTCTGTGTTGCGTGTTCCAGAGTCAGTTCGGCTAGCAGTCTGGTGGTGGAGGTGGTGATTCTCCGCACGGCAATACAGTTAATGTTGTATATAGAGACGTCCTTCAATAGCATAATACACTTTAATTATAAAATAATCTTAAACCATTTTTTACCATTTAATTTATTTTTAATAAAATAATACATATATATATATATATATATATATATATATATATATATATATATATATATATATATATATATATATATATATATATATATATATATATATAATATATAATAATAATATAATTTATAATATTAAAGGAAATTAGTGATCCCAACATCTACGCGAACGAAGTCGCAGACAAAATCTAGTCTAAGAATAAAATAATTATCATTCAACTTCGTACTTTAATTTGCAACCTTTTCCCTATCCCGACTTTCTCGTCGCTCAGCAACAATATCTTTTCGAGTTCCGTAGATTTATTTCCAATGTGCTCGATAGTCGTGTGAGGCACGAAATTTTTATATAGTGATTCAACATTTTTCTTTATTCATTACAAAAGAAGATAATATACGTTTAATTGCATAAGTTCAAAGACTTCCAAAAAGACCTGGACGGGCTATGACGTACATTTCACAGAAAAAATATTCATACAAGAAAAAGTTACGCCATCTTGATTTCACCATACCTCAAATGTCAAAATGGAGGCCAAAAATTCCATAAGTGTGGACAGTTTTTGCCTGCCTCGTCTATAATATATACGGCAATGCATACGTTCGAATGTCAAACTGCACCGCTCTGCATAGCCCGGCGCCGCTCTTGCAATGAAACGTGTCTTCTTGTGTACTGAATAAATTTCCATTTTGAATCACTATTTTAAAAATGTAGGACAATGGACAATGCAAGTTAGTGAAGCCTCCAAATTTTAGCCACCTACAAAAACAGAAAAGTGTTATAAGTTTGTCCCTCCGTGACCGATTTTGATCTACTTTTTTTTTATTTGAAAGCTGATATAATCGAGAGTGTTCTTATCTGTGATTCATCTCCGTCAGCTCTCTAACTACTTGACAATTCAGGGGCTACTTAAAATATTTAATTTACTTTTTTATCGATTTTTAATATTGTAAAAGCAACAATCGAGATTTTACCGAAAATTAATGCACGTAGTTCAAACGCTTATGCGATACGAATCGTGTAGTCGAGGCATTTCACAATTTCTCCATAAAACGAAATCCATAAACGAATTGATGTTGCGAAATCGTTTGAATTTGATTTCCAGCGAATTTCAATCAAATCTTTGTTATCGGTTGACTCAATACGGAGAACGGTAAAGAACTTTGAATCTCTTTCAAAAGTTTTTATTTTACTTTGGAATCGTTAACTTTTTCCTCCCATTTTTATATTATAATACTTTATTATGTAATTTTTTCAAATTTTCGCTTTCATTTCTTATTTTTAAATTATTTAAGGTTAAGTTATTTTTTTTATTCAGGCGTGGAACGGATTTTATATTTACTTCTTTACTGGTGAATGCGAAAATTGTTTCACAAAAACAAAAACTTTTATTGCAGTTTGACCGTAGTCAATTATTTTCTTAATTTAATTAGAAAATGTTTTGCTCGGTTTTATAACTTTAGCATAGAGAGAATAAGAGATGTTTTACTATCATATATCGTTCCTTACCCCACAATTTACATGTTAAAACTTAATATAAGTGCCATAAAGTCGTAATTCCAATGTCGTAAAAATTGACTCCAAAGGATCACCAACGCCGAGACAACCTTAGAAAAAACCAAAAGACATGGATTTGCATTCTCTTTCATTCGCTTGGGTTTTTGCCATTGATGTTTGGTTAGACAGATAGCTGCTTACGGCTTGTTTTAGTAGTCCTTCCATGTTTTATTCTTCTTCGTAGATGTTTTGTACCCTATTCACTGCACTTCTGACAAGCGTCACAGCGAGGGACATCGGCATGAGAGCGGTGCCTGGTGTAAGGGATTCCATCATCAATCTTGGGAAGATGGACGTCTCGTTTTACATGAGTGGGAAGTCGGAAGGTAAGCTAAAGTACCTTTTAATTATAAAGCTTATCAGCTGTTGCAATGTTAATCCCCCGTAGCTAGGGTTGCCAGGTCGCCAAACCTAATAGCCGGACAGACGAACTAGTTTGGCCGGACATTTGGGTAAAAAGGCCGGACACCCAACATTATTGACGATTTTGTCTCAGTATTAATAAAAATACGACAGTAAAATATTTACTAAAAACAAGCTTTATGATATTTACCATAAATATTCTTAAATTCTAATGAAATATAAAAAAAATCGAAGGCCAAGTCAATCTAATTACTTTATTATTAATCAGTCCAATTATTGTTATAAAGTCAAGTTAAAATTAATTACTAAATAAACACTTATCAACATTTTTAAATACTAAAAAGCCTTATAAAATCCGGATAAGCCGGACACCGTTTATTTTGGCCGGACACGCAATCAAAAAGCCTAACTGTGTCCGGCTTTATCCGGACGCCTGGCAACCCTACCCGTAGCAAAATCGTGCGTTGACGCGAAGCTATATCATTTTCTCGATATAAATAAATAAATGAACATGACATTAAGCTTTCTGGACGGAACGCGACATATCTCGCGTCGTGTCTACACGTAATTGTGCTGGGGCAAAAAAAAATACCAGCCGTATTTTAGTTGACGAATCAGTGACAAAAATGACGAAACAATGACCAATTTCAATGCAGTTTGTTTATAATAAATATTCTATCCCTGTAAAATTGTATACAATAATACAATTTGATACAGGGATATACAATATATGCTAGCACATAATGTATCCAATACTACGTGTATTCTCGCGGGTATTTCTTGTGATAGAGTTTAGAGAGATTTCAGTGTAAAAGGATTTTAAGGCATAAGGAAAAATGTCACAGCGCTAGAGCCGTCAGAGCAGAAAGAGAAATAGTGAATCTTAATTATGGATACGTCAGGGAATTTTCCAGGAACGTTAAGCTTATTGCAGTAGTCATGTTATTATTGTATTTGAAAAGCGCTGTAGTTGTAAGAAAAAAAGTTTGTTTGGAAACCAATATACAAGGGGCGACGCACCATAATCTTTTTAATTGACAATAGAAAAGTAACTCGTCATGACAACATTACATATTATATATCACACATCGGCAGCATGTGTCTTACATCTTATACCTTTAAACGAGCAATTCTTGTATATTTATTTATTTATATGTTTCTGTGATCTCGGAAACGGCTCTAACGATTTCGCTGAAATTTGGTATATGGGGGGTTTCGGGGGTAACCAATCGATCTAGATTAGTCTTATGTTTGGGAAAATGCGTGTTTTCGAGTTCATGCGTTTTTCTGTCCACGCAGATATGATCGCTAATTTCGCCTTATCGGCCACTGTCCTGCTGGTCCAGCGGGTTGAGACGCGGACGGCAAGAGACGAGTGTTACGGGTTCGAATCCCGCTCGGTAATTTACTTTTGTTTTTTTTTATAATGTTTAAGTTTATATATATATTTTAAATTTTCATTGTTTTTAGACAAGTTGAAAAAATGTAGTTAATGTTTGAGATAACAATATATATTGCTCATAAATATGTCTGACATTTACCTATACTGATTACGTGAATAAGATTTATGCTTTCGAGTTTCACTATATTACAATAAATAGTAATAACCGAGCAAAGCTCGCTCGCCCAGGTACTTATATGTAATGTATAAAATATGCAATTATTTATGACGACCTCTGTGGCTCAGTGGTTCGGCACGTTGGTGCTCAAGCCGGGGGTCGCGGGTTCGAATCCCGCCGAAGGAACTAAAAAGTTTTTCTGTGTTCCTGGGTCATGGATGTGTATTAAATATGTGTATAATATAATAAAAATCTTATATATATATATATATATATATATATATATATATATATATATATATATATATATATATATATATATATATATATATATATGTATAGTATAAAAGTATTAAATATACTTCCCGTTTTCTGGTACCTGTAACACAAGTTCTTCGGATACTTAGCACGGGGCCAGATTGACGTGGTGTGAAGCGTCCATAGATATTATTATTATTATATTATTTACTATCGAACAAATTGCCGCTCGGCCAGGCATAAGATGGCGCGCGTACACACATTCACATTGTTCAAACACGTCAGCAGTAGTTTCGGACCCTATTCAATGCAAACAAACAAACAAACAAATATTTCCTCTTTATAATATTAGTGTAAATATTCATTTCAAAATATTATTTATACAGAGAAAAAGAATATAAATGCATACCTACAGATACATGACTTTTAACGACTTACTTTTTTCACATTACCAGCTGAATATCTTAATTCTTGCCAAAGTTGTTAAATACTTAGTTCGTTAACTATTCCAAAGTATCTTTGAGGTTTCCTTTAGGCCGGGACTATACTGTTCGGAAGTCCAATAAGAAAATTGAGAGCACTGAAAATAGAATTCTGCGCTAATACAATAGAGCTGAAAATCGTCGAGTCAAATGTCTATGTCAAATCTGACAACTCGACACACATCGTATTTGATTTTCAACTTTATTATATTAGTCCAGAGTTCTATTTTCAATGCTCTAAATCTCCGGCCTTCCGGATTCCGGCCAATATAGTACCAGCCTTAGACGTAGCAATTATGGAGAAATATCCTCCGGAATATCCGACCGAAATCAATCAACTTGAGTAAATCGGTCATGTTCGCCGTAATGGTCGAAAATGTACTTATTAGAGCAACAGATCGCGAAGTTTTATTAGCCGTAATAATTCACAAATCGGTTCCAGATTAACCCGACGAGAAGAATCGACGTAAAAAAAGGCGAGTTTCTTACGCCGCGCGCCGCTAAGTTGTTCTCGCCTAGTTAAGGTTCCAAACCGATGGGAATTGTATATTTTTTTTCTTTGTATAACGTTCAGAAAAAGCCTTGTTTTTTACTCCGAATAATTTTTTTTTCTTTCTTAATATAAGGTAAGCAAATTTTTACTGACTTAGATGTTATAATGTGACTGTGTAAAATGACGCGTGTCTTTATAACTACACCTTTGTAACTACTATATTGACTAACGCCCGAAATTAATAATCAATCTTAATCTCATTTTAGCTATCTGAGATCAAGATTTCAATACATTTCAACGATCCTAGGATTGCCTTCACGTCAATTTAAGTCAATTTTTGTTAAAGAATCTAGGCTATCTAGGATTTTAGATACGTTATTAATTTTGACATTAGCTATCACTAATTTAAATAATTAAAATAATAATAACACTAATTAAAATAATTCAATGTTACAATTTTTAAACGACTTTTCTAAAATTCAATGTTCAAATTACTTTTCCAAGCTGTCAGACAAAAACAGCAACATTAAATCAGAACCCCAATTGACTTGTTAAATTATACTGAGTTTTGGAGTTTGGAACAATCAAACGCTGCATCGAAACTTTATTATTGTAAGATTTAATTAGCTGAACCGACCTACAGTTATGTAAATACATATTTTTATTAGCATATGTAATAATAATAATTACTCCTTACACTGATTTCGGTAGCGGTGGACGTTTTCATTAAAACCAGACCAGCCACGGGGAGTTATTTTTATAGTGCCCAAATGTGTGCGCAATACTCAAGAGCACTCTCTCCCTTCCTTTATCCTCGTAAGTCGTAGCCCAGTGCGACGAGTGACCGACACGACTGGTGAGGACTGGTGAGGAGGATCAAATGCAGGACCGTCTTTTATATGACCATATTCCATTGATCATCTTTCTTGTCAGACAGTCAGATGATCAGCCTGCATTATCCCGACCAAATATCAAAACATTATTTATTGTCGTTCCAACGACTTATACCGACTACTTGTGGGACTTTAGTTGTAAAATAACGTGTATTTATAACGTTAACGAAAAAAATAATAATGTAATGACGACATTATTTTTTTTTTCTTTTTTTACCTCCTTATGGTAAGCGATTACCGCCACTATTGGACTCCCGCCTGAGCAACCAAAGTTACAAGAGCGTTGCAAGTCTTTTAAACTCACTCAGCGACAGTATTAGAACACAGTGGTTTTCTGAGAGGTCGTGGTATCTTTTTGGCTGAGCCTATTGCAGCCGCTTACGGCTATCCAGATGTAAAATGAAATAAGTTGCTATTTAATCCGTAAACGTTTTTTACCTTTTATTTGCAATGCACTAAAGAAATCAACATTTCATTTCAGATTTCCTACATCAACACTTCCAAGAATCCAGCGAGGTCATGAAACCATGCTCTTGTTCTCGTGGTGTGGACGATGAATTCCGATTTATCGACAACATCATAAACAGCCATAGCTCACATTACAAACAACCCGCCTTTTCAACCAAATGCTGCAAGAAGGATATCCATGAAGATATTATATTCACCTTTGCACCTAAAATACATCCAAAACATTTAAATTCTGCTCAGGACATACCGTTTCCTTTGAATATTTTAATAAACCCTTCAAAACTGAAACTACCAGCCGTTCCAAAAAGGAATAATGCTATCGAAGTAGTTTTGTTTCCTAAAAGAAAAGATATAGAAACAAATGTGAAGACAACAAAAAAATTGAAAACGTCCAAAAAGGAAACAAAACTAATTGGTGATGAAGAAAAGAATTTCAAAAAATTTGATTCGGTACCACCAGTTCCTTTAGTGCAAAATAATTTGATTGAAAGTACAGATAAAGTAAAGTATGAAAACAAGAATAAACAAGAAAAAGTTGAGAAAAATAAATTGTAAATCCGTGCATTAAAATTTTAAGTGTGTATTTTAATTCTAATATTGTGTTTGCCGAGATTTCGCATAATCCTTTAAAATACGTTAAAACTTTGTTATTTACATTCTAAAGAGTAAACCAACTAAGAAAGATTAAATTAAAATAAAGATCATAATAAAGATGAGCGATGTAAATGCACAATGACAATTTAATAAATTTTTAATCCGCTTGAAAAAACACTAATGATATAATTTGTTCCAAATTACAGGCTTCCTACGCCTTAGCATAATAAAGTTGTAAAAACCGCTACAGCGAAACATGAAAAATTCCAATTCTGTCAACGCGTAGAACATTCTACGTTACATCGCGTTTTGAGTGTGAAGCCTGAAAGGGTATAGCAGACAGCGAGTAATGGAACAGGCTGGAACTAAATATCCGCAGAAAATCTCTAAGTTAATTTGGTACGACGCAGGGGATTACACAAAGCCGATACGTGAGAAGAATGTCAACTACGAAATTTCCATAAAACCGTGTTACGGGCCAGGCATAATGTTATACTTCAATACTTCAGCTGATATAAGACACATTTTGTTAAGCGACACAAAGATAAGTGATATTTTGGGGACACTATAAAGTAAAGTCTATAGATGTATACACGTGCCGCACGTAATACAATCCTTCGTATGTGGTGAAATGTCACAAGAGGCAGACTTTCCTCACTTTCCTTTTTTTTTTTTTTGTAGATGAACATCAGCTATATTAATACTAATATTATGAAGAGTTAATTAAAGTTTCGCATACTTTCGACATTGTTTTTAGTATAGTAAAATCGGTTGAAATA
Organism: Phengaris arion; assembly: GCA_963565745.1. Taxonomy (NCBI): domain Eukaryota; kingdom Metazoa; phylum Arthropoda; class Insecta; order Lepidoptera; family Lycaenidae; genus Phengaris; species Phengaris arion. The sequence continues at coordinate 5,043,207 of OY751443.1, forward strand.
CACAGATACATATGCATTAAAAAATCTAACCGTCCTTTTGGCAGCCAGGAAATAAATCATAGTAGTCAATACTTACTGAACCACATTCATAATTATTTTATTAAAGTAATAATATAATAGTTTAAAAAAACACGCTTAGAAAAATTTTATCGGATTATTGCATTGTCATCGGCCCTTAAGACGTGTGCAAAGTTTCAAGTTGATCAGACGTCTAGAAACCGGTGAAAATTAAGCTCAAAGATTCCGTTACATACATAGGTACATACAACCCGAGCTAATAAAAGCGTGTTAAAAATGTTTAATACCCAACGAAATGGGCACGGGACAGCTAGTGTTATATAATCATTTTTTTGACGTGATAACGTCTTACAAATCGATGGAGCCGGCTGCACGCACGAAAAAATATGACTCATGCGTTACCTGTTACCCGTTATCGTTACCAAGTACCGTTACCAAGTACCAGCGTTAGCTCGCATTGCTTTTACCTCATTATTATTGTTGTTGTTGTTGTTGACGTTGTCACGTTCAACTATCGTCAGTAAACCGACTTTACAGACAACCGGTATTTTTTTTTTAAATAACATTACATACTCTATTTGAAAATTAAATATGGTAACTAAGTGGTCAAATTTGTTATACTTCACTGCTACTGATATGATACTGTGTAGGTAAAGAACATAAAAGATGACTACAATTAATAATTGTCTACCTACTGTAAATACTGAATTATATGGTACCAGTGCCTACATCAGCTACGCTAATCATAAAATGTTGCAAACTATCTAGATTGCAACATTTGTTATTGATGTTTCAATTAATTTCTCAATATATTTTTGAAATCTACTACTTTATCAATTCTAGTTCCGCCTACCGCTGAAGCATACAAATTATATGAAATATCCTTCAAATTGTAATAGGCAAAAACTGAAATCTGAGTACGGTTTTATAGCGACCCCTGTGACTCCTGAACCTTTTTCAGATGGCTACGTAACACCAGAAACGAAGATTAATAATAGGAGTGCCCCACGTACGCGTATTTGTGTTAAAAATGCCTCCATCCCAGTAGTCCTTATTGCCCTATTTTGACCAATTTAATATATTTCTGTGGAATACTGCATTCAAGAGAAAATGCTGTAATCCAAGAAAAAACACTTTTGCGAATTTAAACGAACTAACGCCTACATTTTAAAGGATTTATATTATCTTGTCGTCTCTTATAAGTAAGTGGTATATTTTTATTGAAGAGAGACCGGTGCTTGCTAGTGTCCTAGAAGTGACTACATTAATGGCCTTTGATTATGATATTCTAACATAAATAAATTTGCTAAAGAACTAGTACTCACTGTTTATCCTTCCTCTGCTGTCGTTTCTTCTTGAACGCCCGTTTCACTCGTAGTAGGAGGAAGGCAGCTCTGTCTATCGTCAGCACGGATGGTCTTTTAGTGGGACTGGGCTCCTCCATCCCCTCGCCGTCGTCAGCTGGCTCATCGCACAACCTCAGGCCTAGCCATCGTTGCTTCCTCGTGTTTCTCGTTGTTTCTTATTATTACACTTGCTTTAGAAGATTCTAGAACATCACTATCATCAGTATTTGTTAGATCACTACCTACTAATTCTGTTTTGTCAATTTTTTATATAAAAAGTTAAAGTTTTTCTTTTGTTATTACTTTTACGTTAAGCACTGTCACTTCAATTTGTTAATTTAGTCTTTCCTAATTTTACGCACTTAGATCATTAATAGTTATTACATTTTTAGTTCATTAACTACTGTATCTGTTTTGTTTACACTTAACTCGATATAATTAGTTTTCTCGTATTTCTAATCCCAGGAAAAATTCAACATAAGATCATGATAACTATTTACTACTAAGCACTGTATCACGTCTATTTTTCACTTCACTAACACCGTCAAATTCTACCTCTTTATTTCAATACTAACTTTCTCTCTTTACACTGCTTCTAGATTATGTTCCAAGAATTTTTAGGTTATTATGCTGATCATCCAAAATATCTGCATGCTACAGCCCAGCCTTTCATTCGTCTGAAACAAAAAAGTACATATTTTATCTGATTTTCTTTGATTTAATCTTTAGGCTGGCAGGCTGCACACAGCAAGACAGTCCAAGCGAGACTTGTTACAAATCTTTACCTACACTACAGTTATACTTATGCCCCGACGTAAAAATAGTCGTACTATGTAACCGCTAAAGTTCGATTTCAGCCATTTTAAATGTCCTAAAAGCACTAAAATTATAAGTCGAAATATCAGAGTTTTTTGCTGATAAGATGAAAGTTACGATGAACAATAATAATTTACAGCCTCTGAAAACTGTCTCTGTTCTCATTATATAAGACAGCACAATTAACCTAACTATGAAATTTAGTAGTCTGGATTGGAAGGCCGAATTCTGTTTGTAGATCAAATCTTGATTTACATAGTCTGATGGCTGGTGTTCATTTAATTTCAGTGAAAGGGATTTATTTTCAGAATATCAGAAGTGTTTTAGGTAGCAAACGATAATTACAGACTAAGCAAAAAAAAAGCAAATTACGTTAAATATTATGTTAATTAACAACAATACTTATGTAGTTTGAACGTATACTAAAATAAATTTCACTGAAAGAAGGTTGCACAGTAGGGAAAACTCTCCCAGACTTAATACAAACTTGGCCTTAGTTTGTATGAAACCTGGTCGTATTAAAAAGAATGGCCTCCTTCGTAAACAAATCCTAAAAGTGGGCCACATACAAAAGAATAATCGTTCGACCTGAAAGTTTTGACAATCGTTCGGACTTTTCCGGAAAACCGTATCCGTCACAAAATTCGTAATAAAACAAGACTTTTTATAAATTACTGGCTGTCCTGTTATCCTGTCTGAACTATGAACTGAACTAAATAAATATAACTACATACCTACAATATTTACGACCTCCGTGGCTCAGTGGTTCAGCGCGTAGGTGCTCAAGTCGGAGGTCGCGGGTTCGAATCCCGCCGAAGGAACAAAAAGTTTTTCTCTGTTCCTGGGTCATGGATGTGTATTAAATATGTGTATAATATAATAAAAATCTTAAATATATGTATATTATAAAAGTATTAAATATACTTCCCGTTTTCTGGTACCTGTAACACAAGTTCTTCGGATACTTAGCACGGGGCCAGATTGACGTGGTGTGAAGCGTCCATAGATATATTATTATATTATTATTATTATTTACACATACTACCTACACCCACTACCTAAACATACTTCCTTCACTTACACCTACTACGTACCCTACAACCTACAGAAAATGTATGAAAGAGTTATCGACCACTGAGGGATTAAGATTATTACAGTATTAGCTTTTACCTGCGGCTTCGCCCGCGTGGAATGTGTGGAGAAAAAAATTCTTCAGCAAATAACTCTACTCACTGCAATATACTCGACGCGACTGCAAGACCGCTTGAATCTTGATATATTATATTAAAAGGAGGAGTATATATTTGATAAAATTATTATGGCGGGAATTTTAAGATAGGTAACCGTAATTATTTGTTAAATTTTTTCAATTAAATTCAAATGTTAATTGACATTCCAACAAAACTGGTTAACTTCCTCCAGGCTCCATGGAAAATTCTTAATTACTGAAGTGTAAAATATTCGTGAGCATCTTATAGTCTATATAAGTCTAGCGTTTTCAATAGCGCGATGCAGAAGCGCGAGCCTCCCGCCCGGTCGCAACAGCAATGTCCCTGAACTTTAAATCTATAATATCTTCGAAAATATTCATTTAAATTAATGCTGTAAAGGGCCATGTTGATCTATATTAAATGTACAATGTACTTAAGGTACTTAATTGGATAAGGAATAATGCTGTATTGCTTTAAACCGTTTCGTAAATAAGTCATTATTACTCGTAAATAGTCAAGGATAAAAAATTGTTATTGTGGGTTATCCCTAAAAGATAGATAAATAAGATAGAAAAAAAAGTCCGCGATGGTATAATTATGTATACCTTACTGTCTTGTACACCTTTTTAAGGTGTATGTACAATACAGTAGTACATTATTTTGATCTATCTCGTAGGGTTCAGGTTCAGGCCAGCGTTTGCAATGTAAGCGCAAAAAAGTGTGTTTATGTACAACATTAGAAACCTCAAAAATTTTTAGTGTTTCTCTACTATATTATGCATGTTATATAAATATAAATCTTTCTCTTGAATCTCTCTATCTATTAAAAAACCCGCATCAAAATCCGCTGCGTAGTTTTAGAGATGCATACATAGGGACAGAAAGAAAAAGCGACTTTGTTTTATACTATGTAATGAGTAATATCGCTATTAAACAATGGTGGTTGATATTAGAAGGGTGAAAATTAAGAGTTGTACAATTTGGATTTTTATGCGAAAAAGTCAAAACAAATTGGCCACTCAGGGGTGTGAAAAATGGCTTACAACCTAAATTTCATAAAAATCGGTCAAGTCGTTTTGTAGAGGAGAGAGTTACAAACACTGTGACATGATGACATAAAACGGCAACAAATCCCATGCTATTCAGAAAAATTTACCGTTGCATATGAGAAAATCATGTAGTTGAAAGTAAAGGCTCCCACAGACGAGATGCCGATCGTTTCAGTTAGAACTGACGTCAGTTCGGCCTGAACGGATTCGAGCATATACACGGAAAAAAATTGCATCCGACTCAACTGACGTCATTTCGGCATAATACATCGTAGCATTTGTCCGTTATTTGCTTGAAACATATATACGTAAAATTTATAACAAAAATTCAATAAATAATAAAATTTCAATGTAACAAACCCTAAAATGCAGTGATTTGTTGGCGGCTTTAGGGGTTCTTATGTTGAGAAGCTTTTTTCGATAGTTTTCAGTATTCTTTTAGTAGTTATTAGTAAAAATCGACGTGAGTTTAGTAGTTTCGCAATAACAGAGCTGGCAACACTGGAACGAATCGATTCAGTCCATCCGGCCGACTGATGCGATCTCGAAATTGCACACAGACGCTACGATTTTGCATCCGTTCAGGCCGAACTGAAGAAAAACCGGACCGTATATACCGTAACATATTGGCCACAATCGCGGGAAGCCTGTCAGATGTGAAGATTGTAATATTGTACAAATCTTATTAATTATTATCATAACCTTATCGTTGCGTAGCAAAAGTATATATTTTTACTCTGTAGTAGCAAAGCACTATGCCCTGGGGCCCGGGTACTTCAACAGACCGTCTAACGATATATTATTAAATAGTTTTTACTATTATATGTAAGGTTGTTCAAAATAAGTTACGGATATTTTGGGCATATTATGATCTACTGCTTATGTCAAGACTCACAAAAACAGGTGATTTAAAGTGGAAGCAAAGACTTTACCTTAATAACATCAATAGAAGGTGTGACTGTGAGGTCAATGACCCTAACCGTAAAGAGCGTAATGTAATTTTGTAAAGAATGATTTTTTACGAAATTTTTGATTAATTATTTTTCAGCCTCAACGTTTTGACATAAGCAGTAGCTCATAATATGTTCAAAATATATACTTACATTGATTAACGATTTTTACTAACCTTATAATTTAAAATAACAAGGAACGCGAACGAAGTCGTCATTGACGAGACTTTATTGAAACCGCCGAAACCCGCGCCGAGAGTCGTACCGGATTTTAATAACGCAGTTCGTGGGAAATTGTGAATTATGGCACCGTGGAACCGCAGCGTGTGGGACGCGCAGATTCTTGAAATTCAGTGAAATCTGTACATATTATAAAGCTTCTGCCCGCGGCTCCGTACGCGTTAAAATATTATTAAAATGTTCCTATGATACCGTGATAGAACTTAGCCGTTACCTATACATAATATATTATATGGTGGACTACGGGAAAGAACATAGGACTACTTTTTATCGCGGAAAATGTACCGTACATTTTCCGCGAATTTTTAATTGAAAATTAAATTCCCGAGAATAACTTTTGCGCGCACGAAGTCGCCGTCAACATCTGGTAAATTATAAACGGACTAGCTTCTGCCCACGGCTCCGCCCGCGTAAATACAGTATCCCAGAGGAACACTGCATTGTTTCGGGATAAAAAATAACCTACCTACTACTATAAAAAATGTGAATGTATGTGAGGATGTTCCTTTTTCACGCAAAAACTACTAAACGGACTTTGATGAAATTTTGTATGGTAGTAGTAAACTCTAGATTAACACATAGGCTACTTTAACAATTAAAAATACAAACTATTCCTCTTTTTAATATAAGTGTGGACAATAGGTACCTAACGGCTGGGGTCTATCATGGTACGATAGGAGCATTTTAATAATATTTTAACGGTTATCAGCTACTAGGATTAAATCACACCGAAATGGCAGCGAGGCGGCCAGCAGCATGCCTGTCATATCATTTTAAACTTTATCTTCATTAATATAAAACACAGCTTCGCTTGAGACAACCGCCGCCGCTCACGGCCACCGACGCGACGGTCGCTAGCGGCTGAATATGAAGTTTAAAATTATATGACAGCTAAGCTGCTGGCCGCTACGCTGACATTTCGGTGTGATTTGAGGCCTTCATACTCTATCGGACTTTTCACTGTCGTTTTAACAGATTTTCGCAGTTTGTTTAGGACTGCAATCGGGCACAAAATAAGGTCAAACTAGCTCCAGAGGCTACATAATTCTTGTTATATGCTTTGGATCGCAGTGTCGTATCCTTATAAGGTTAACTTAAAAAAAAATCTGATGACTATGCGACGTTATAATAACTATATTCTTGGAGTTTTGCCGGGGAATTCAATGGGTGAAATTTGGATTTTGCATTTCTTTCATAAATTTGTGTTATTTCTGTTCTTAATGTATAAATATTGGGAGAATATTAACCATGAAATATTCGTTAACGTGCACAAGTGTGGGCAATTGGTACAACTTCTAAAAACCTGCTATTTTGAGTTTCCCTCCAAAACTCCCTAGGAACTTACGGTAAAGCTTCTACCACTTTACTGAATCGACTGACTTCACTCATTTACTGCACTGACTATTTATTTGGACTTTGACTAGACTTTAGACTTGACGATTTAGGAATACGGTGTTGAAAATTGAAACGAAAGTTCTATTTCCCGCCTTTTTAACTTGACACTGACAAATAGTTATAAGCCGATGTCATATATAAATAAAAAAAACTATTATCTTCTTTAATGTTGCTACACACGTACCGATTTGGCTTAGAGCGGACCATTATGACATCACGACACTCGTGTATTTGATTTTCAGCTCTATTGTATTAGAAAAGAGTACTATTTACAATGCATTTCGATTTTTGTGCAGTGTTCCAACTCTTAAGAATACTTCTTCCCAACCTTAAATAAACCGATAATGAAATAATAAAAAATTAATGATATGTAATATTATTCTGTCCTTTATACGTTAAAACATACTTCCAAAAGTTTATTATCTACAGGTTGACTTTTCATGTCGCTTGTCGATGTTCTATCGATCAATAGCTTAATTTGATTAAAAACAAGCAAATACAAACCTCTAAGAATAACCTTAAAAATCCTCCCCTCTAGAGGATTTTTTCCCTAATTTTAGGGAGAAACTCCTAAGTTGGCAACCAAAACCGTGGTCTGCTCCGGACCAAATCCGTATGTGTGTTAATACTTTAAATCGTGTAAATACACAAAATATATTCTTCAGAATACAGACTAGTGTCGTCTACATTTCTATGCTAAATGTATGCTTATCGTTGGCGGTGCTCATGACTGCAAAAACAAAACTTTATTATAGTTGATAGTTCCTCAAAGAGAAAAGTTACTCATACGTAAATAACCGGCCTAAACACTTGAAGTTTTACACAAACTTATTCTGTGTAGTTATAGAACCCAAGATAGGCGAACGAGCAGCTGGCCTGATGGTAAATGATTACCGCCGCTTATAGATACCCACAACATCTGAGAAATACGTTATCGGCTCCACCTACCCTTGGACCACCTGTAGAGCCGGTGTTGTTAGTCGTTAGCCGGCTATTCGTGTCGAAACTTAAAGAGAAGAGGTTAAAATATTGCTTAAGAGAAACTTATTCACGATGAGTAATATATTTTATAATAATAATATCTATGGACGCTTTCATACTACGTCAATCTGGTCCCGTGGTAAGTTCACGAAGAACTTGTGTTACGGGTACCAGACAACGGAAATATATTTAACACTGTTATACTATACATAATATATTTAAGGTTTTTACTACACAATACGCATATTTTAAAACACATCAAAGACCCAGGAACACAGAAAAATTGTTTGTTCCTTGGCGGGATTCGTGCCCGCGACCTCCGGCTTGGGCGCCAATGCGCTAACTGAGCCACAGAGGACGTCGAAGTGTACAAAGTGTCTAGTCTTCCACTACGGACGGACGGATAAATATTTTCTTAGTCGTCCTCTATAGTTTACTCGTCCGTTTAGCACGGTCCAATATTATATATAAATTACGAACGTGTCCACGATGAAATCCGTGAATTATCGCCTTTACACGAGGTAGCTAGTTATGAAATAGATTAAACGTAGCTTATGACGAAAATTGGTTCTCTTAAAAGTATTTTTGCTACGAAAACTTGAAACGAAACGAAATTACTAAGTCGTAGTTCACCGAACACTTTTCACTTTATATACGTCGGTGTATTGCGCAGAGAAATATAAATTAAGAGTATTGTATATTGCAGTTCATATTATTTTTGAAAATGTACATAATATCTTATATAAAAATTCTCATGTGTGGTGTTTGTTACAGATATGTTCCGAAACAGCTCGACCGATTTTTTTGAAATTTCGCAAGTGAATTTTGTAGGTATGACGAAAAGTTGTGAACTATTTTTAATACCCCTAAGTTATAGGGCTGACCCACCGCAAGTTTTATTTTTTGACCCATTTTTTTAGTTTTACTATTTTACGATTTGGTATTAATTAACATTACTGTTACAATCTTACCATGTGCTGTGCAGCGCGGTGCAACTTGACATTCCAACTCTTACAGTGAAACATATTGTATCTTTTTGTGTAGTAAATAAAGTTCAATTGTTAATAGCTATCTTAATAGCTCCCCACACCGATTTAGGTGACGGTGGCCGGTTTCATTGAAGCCACACAGGAGTTATTTTATAGTGTACAAGTGTGTGTGCAGTACACAAGAGCACTCTCTCTTCCTTTACTCTCGAAATTTACTTCCTAGTGGCATATATAACCGACACGACTGGCGAGAGATCAGGTGTAGGTCAGAATTTTTACATGCCCATCCGACACATGAATCATCTTTCCTGTCAGACAATCTGGTGATCAGCCTGCAATGTCCAAACTAAACATGGAAATAACATTTTTTGTTGTTCCGACGCATGAGTCGTATCCACGACCTCCAACTCCGTCGAGAGCCAAGTTATAAACCACTGGACCACGGAGGCTGTAGAGTAGCTATCTTAAAAATGCAGTGACACGTAGCGTCGCGGTGTGAGCTGACCCATACGCTAGTCGTCTCTGTATGGCATTATCTACGCGCACAAAATATTTTAACAGATTGGATACTCTTATTTTGTTGACATAATAATTATATAAATATATTATCAAGCTTTAACAAAACATTTAGTTGCTGCAGTGATTACGTGAAAACGTGACGCAGAAATGAATACAGAGAGCTCTAGATCGGTAACAAATCACAGAACATGGAAAATGTTCTTAACGACCTCTGTGGCTCAGTGGTTCGCGTCGGTGCATTAGCCGGAGATCGCGGGTTCGAATTCCGCCGAAGGGACAAAAAGATTTTCTGTGTTCCTGAGTCTTAGATGTGTATTAGATATATTACATAAAGTACAATGAAATATCTACATATAAATACGTGTAGTATGTTCAGTATTAAATATATTTCCGTTGTCTGGTACCTGTGATACAAGTTCGTCGGATACTTAGTACAGGACCAGATTGACGTGGTATGGAAGCGTCCATAGATATTATTACGAGTATTACGAAGCCCCAATTTCCCCAACGTATTGAAACTACGTTTGACGCTGAGCTAAGGTTTCGATCTGACTGTCCCGATTTAACATTGAATGAGAGAGAGAGAAAGCGAATCCGGGTTTAGCATTAAGCGCGAGTAAATAAGTTTGGTGAAATCGGGGCTAAGTAAATGTGAGTAGAGTTTACACTAGAAACTTTAAATTAAACAACACAATCTGGCAAGGTTAAGAATTTTTAAGCTATTGCATAGCTTTTATCGCGGGCTTTAAGCGCGGCGACCGAATCGAGTAATTCCGTAACGAAAATAAATCTAACACCCCCACTCCGACCGGCACAGCGGTGCGGTCATTGAAAGGTGCATTGAAAGCCGTGCATCGTCTAACGTCGTTTCAGTTCGGCAGACTTCGGCACGGTGTTTGTGTGCGTGCGACTAGTTGTATGCGTGTAGACTTACTATGCAATAGCTTTACCGCGGCAGCCCCCGAGTGCCACACGTATTTTTTAATACACTATCTTTTCTCTTTTTTTCGGTTGCAACATTGCGGTGTAAACTGAACATAACCTCGCTAGCACGTAGCTAGGAGGCGATTCATGGACTCTCGCAGACCAATTAACAGGCGTAGCATTGTAGAAAAAGGTACTGCTACGTGTGCTTGAGGACAAGTTTTGTCTTTTCCTGCAAGACGAACGTGTTAAATGTACCTTACAGCAGCTACAGATGTTTCCTGCGGAACGTATAGCTGTGGCGGACATATAAAGGTTATAGCAAATAACTTTGACTCACGTTCCATTGCTGTTGTTATGCCTTGTTTCGAGACGTTTCTGTTTGTACTCAGTAACTTCTCAGCAAAATGTGGATACAATGTTTGCCTTAATCCGACCGAACAAACAAACATAAGTACTTAATATTATAAACAATCGTTGTGAATAGTTTATGGTACATTCATGTAATTTATAATATTACATAAAGAAAAATAGTACAGATTAGTAAGATTCTTATCGTGTCCATTAGTATTCCCTTACAAAAAGAGAAATAATCTTACATTCATCTTATATAAATAAGTAAAATAAACAACTTGTGTTGTTGTATTAAAAACTGTAACATGTTTTAAAAACTCAGCTACGGGACCGAAAAAAGTTTACCCCAAGTTAAATCTGCGCCAAAACGCTATCTGTGCCATAAATATAAATAATGCACAAACTCCAAGGTAGCTAACTTTTTATTATCTATTTACCATTCAGTTATTCTTTTATATTATATACATAAAATAAACGCGATACATGCGATGCGAGTAAATAAACCGGCCAAGTCGCGATCTCGCGCACGAAGAGTTCTGTACACAACGAAATGGAATGCACTTATATTTTTGTCGTGAAACATGACGTTTCCATGGTCTAATCACTTACAGGCGATCCGTCTGCACATTTGCCGCTCTTATGGCATACAAACTATATTTGAATACCTTCATTAAAATAATGGATTTGTTGCTATTTAATTTTGTTACGCTTTAGTTGCAGATTCCTTCGGCCGATTAAGAAGTTTACTATGATATTCTTAGTCACTGTTCTTGGGTCATAACTAGTGGAGTATAAAGCCGTTAAGCCGCCGATCAAATCCACGCTTATGGACGGTTTTAAAACCCAACACGTTCCAATTATTTTCAGAAATATGTGCACCAGTTGAAGTGTTATTCGGTCATAAACTCAATTATTATTTCACGCGATTTAAAGGAACTTATGGACTTTTTAAATTGGATGTGGGAGAGACTTTAAAATATTTTTTGTACAATAGGCATGTTGCCTAAAAAAGTTTTTTTCGTCTATTCTATGTTAGACAACATGTTAATAAAGAATCTAGAATACATTTTCGTATATCTTAAAAAATAACGAAGATACAAACAATTTAAATTTACAATATGAAAGAGAGCGATATATCGGCCTGTGATGTCACGAGTTGCACCCGACATACATGTGTCATTACATGTATGGCGGTCGCAACTTGTGACGTAACAAATCGTTTTGCGAGAAAGAGATGGGCAATTTTTACTTGCTTATAATTTTTATCGCGTCAATCTAAATATCTATTTCTTTTAGATTTATGTATCTTTAGTCAACAATTTTAAATTTTTGTTTATAAAAATGTGATATTCCACACCTAGGCAACATCCCTATTTGCAATTGGATTCCAGTAAGCGCATATTATGTCGCACCCGCATACATATAAACGCAAATTGAACAAAATTGGGTGAATTGTCTCGCTTCTATGCGAGTCTCTAATAGCGCGTTGCGTTGTCACAGCACTGCGTCGTTTTTACATATATTTCTTATGGCATTCCCCATTAATACGTTGCGTCGTCGAGCGCGACGTTTCAACGGAACGACGGACAGGGGATGTATAGGGTGGATGATCCGCTGCGCTATCCCCCTTTTGCAATGTGATATCGTGCGTCAACGCAACGCAGGTGTGGCATACAACGTGTTGCGGTGCGACGACGCGACGCAACGCAACGCACTAATAGGGCCTCAGCGGAAACAGTCTATTATTGTAATGAAAATGCCGAATAAAGTATAGCTGAAGAAATACTTTAGCAGTTTGCGATTATTTTAAAATATGTCTAGGTAGATACTCCAAACAATTATCCAAACCAAATTATAACGACCGTCAAACTGCATTCATCTACCTCGACTGTACAATAGCATGAAAAACATAACATCGATGTTTTTCTAGTGCCAGATGTACTGCAACTTTTTAATCTATATATATATATATATATAAAAGTCAAAGCTGATTGACTTATGTATCGACGCACAGGCCAAACCCTTAAGGCTAGAAATTTGAAATTTACCGCACGTATTTCTCACATGACGATGGCATCCACCAAGGAATGTATGAAACTTTTTATTCCTTGGACATATTTGCATGACATTTTTTATGAATTGAGTGTTTCAGTGTTTTCTAAAATTCAGCCCCTAGGTGGGTAAAATATGGGATGAAAGTTTAAAAACATAATTCCACGCGGGCGAAGCCGCGGCCAATTAATTCTAGTTTGCAAATAATTTTCAACAGTAAAGTCTGATTATTGGATTCTGATTGAGAATTTAAGGTGTTTCGCGCGATTAAAGCCACAAAGCCAATTCGATATTTAATATTCAAACTGCGAATTGTTAGTTACCCTTCCATTTATTTGGCCATGGTTGATTTAGTTTCAGTTGAAACACAAATGCCTGTGGTTTATTAATGACTTCCCAATGGCTGCAGAACTCGTTAGGGTTATTCTAGCCTAGGGCTAGGGTTACTCGTTACGTCAAAAACGTATATATTATAGACATGTCGAGGCAAAAACTGTCCCCACTTAAATGGCTCCACTTTTGGGGTTTTTGGGGAAATTTTGACATTTGAGGTATGGTGAAATCAACTTGGCGTAACTTTTTCTTGTACGAAGTTTTTTCCGCCCAATGAATTTCATAGCCCATCTTTAGTATTGAAACCATTGTCTAATACATCGTTTCTCAAGCGGGGGGACGAGTTTGCTTTTAAAGGTGGTCGCAGTCTGTTGATAAATAATAAATACATACTACAAAAGATTCGTTTTTCGAACGAATCATTTGTATCGAACGTCGGAAAGATCGTTCGATATTTCGAACCAGTGAAGGCTAATATAACGTATAGCTGATAAAAATAGCGCGCTATGTACATATTATTGTTTAACTTTATGGTGACGGGGTCGCATGTCTTTTAAATACGTAACTTTTTGGCTTTTTCTTTGGTCGCGACATAAAAATGGTTGAGAAACGTTTGTTCGTGGTATAGTATAGTTTGTGTGAGTACCTTTAACGTGAATGTTATATTTTTGTGTTAATTCTATGTTTTCAATAATAATTTCAATAATTAGATATTATTATTATTAACATCGATTTTTTTTTTTAAAGAAGCAGAGCATTTAGCCAAGTTGCAATTGTTAATTATGGCGACGCGGTTTCGACATATGTACCGCTAAGTGACATAGGCGGCATAGCGATGCTTATGTCAAATCCCAAACATTTTTGTTTTCGAACTACGTCGTCGTAAGCGATGGCAACTTGTTTAAATGCTCTGCTTAGATTTCGCAGGAAAAATTAAATTGGGACAAATAGCTGCCAACAAACATCTAAATATCCATTCCAAACCTCCATCCGCTTCCATGATCCGTCCAGCCACAAGATTTTGTCAATACGACTTTATTTCCAACAAGCTGTGACATAAATTCTTTTTGCTGAAACCGCGTAGCAAAAAGTAAAAGTCACTCCTTTCCTACTGGACATTTCACTCCATGCACAGTTTATTAAATGAATTTATGTCCGTTTCTGTACTGGAAATTGTCAGAATATGCAGTTAAATTAAACGAGAGTTAAAATGAACCTTTTGAAATATTATATTAAACTCTATACATAGTGTGTATTTTAAATTGCAATGAATGGAGATCTAATGTAGAACACTCATTTTTACCCGACTATGGCGAAACCAAAAGGAAGGGTAAATAATTTTTGTTGGCTATGCATTATGTATGTATGTATGTATGTTTGTTGCACCGTAGCGCCTAAACTACTGGTACGACTTTAATAAATGAGGTGTCAATACATTTGTAATAATATCCTGGGTTACATAGGCCATATAATTTATGTAGTTGGGTTGTAATTTTTTTTTATAAAAAATGTTGTTATGTAAAGTTAATATCACTGAGGGTCTGTTTCACAATATCCTAGTAAGTGTCGGATAAATTATTCGGAAATTTTTTCGCTGCTTTCTTCATATCGAGCGACAGAGACAACACATCCAAATAAGCTATCTGACACTTATCAGTAGATTGTGAAACAAATGCTGATTGTTTGATAACATCAACACCATCGTATTAACTAATATTTTGGTTTTGCACCTGTTGTTTTACAGCCTCCGTGGTCTAGTGGTTAGAGCTTGGCTCTCTACTCGGAGGTCGGTTCGATTTCCGCATTGGAACAACAAAAAATGTTGTTTCAAGTTTGGTTAGGACAATGCAGGCTGAACACCTGATTGTCTGACAAGAAAGATGACCCATGCGTCGGATGGATATGTAAAAAGTCGGCCCTGCACATGGTCTCTCGCCAGTCGTGTCGGTTATCCGTCCCACTGGGTAATGAGAGTAAGGGAAGAGAGTGTGCTCTTGTGTGTACTGCGCACACACTTGGGCACTATAAAATTACTCCTGCGTAACTGGCCTGGTTTAAATGAAACCGGCCAACGTTACCGAAATCGATGTGGGGAGTTTATTTTTATTTTTATAGAAAACTCTACTTAATTCAAGAGGCTCTCAAATCACATTGTCCAAGTAATTTTGCTAACAGAGTTACAGCCTGTGACTAATTAGGGGGCTCCTAAATTTAAATAGCGTTTAGGTATTCGGCAGCAAGTACTTTAATTTACTTGGAACTAGCTTTTGCCTGCGTAAATACAATACCCTACGAAAAAACTGTACTTTCTCGGGATAAAAAGTAGCCTATGTGTTAATCCAGAGCTCAAAGTCCTACCATACAAAATTTCATCAAAATCCCTCCAGTAGTTTTTGCTCAGTGGTTTTTGCGTGTAAGTTTATGTAACATACATCCATCCATCCATCCTCACAAGCTTTCACGCTTATAATATTAGTCGGGTATTCTGAGTTGTGACTACTTTTCTTTTGTTTCTTATATTTTTTTCAATGCCATTTTCACATTATGGTTTGAAAGAGATTTTTAAGCGGGCGAATGTATTCAACAAGCACTCAACTGGACCAGGGTATTTTTAGACGTTGATGGGGCAATTTTTAGCTCGGGGGTGGCAAAGATCAAGTAGAAAATAAAGTTATCTGAATTACCTAATATGTGATAATTAGATTTTTCAGGCATAAAAGCCTGAAAAATCTAATTATCACATATTAGCTCGCATTTTGGTTTGAGATTTAGGAAGTGTTGATTGCTGAATGTTAGCAGTGTAACAGTATTTTTAGGTATAATTATCTTATACTTTAAACGAGCAATTCTTGTATACATATAAAATAAGAATCGCAGAAAAGGCTTCAAGAATTTCCATGCAATTTAGTATGCTTAGTTTAGTTTTGAGGGAGAAAAATCGAACTGGCCCAGGGAAAAGACCTATCTATCTCATCCCGCATAACCGCGAAAACGATGAATAACTAAATAATAAGTAAACACGTATAATATTAAAAATTAAATCATAAATGTGTGTGTGTATAAAAATATAAAACGAGTGAGCCTTACAGTAGTCGCATATGATGTGTAACGTTTTATGAAAATATTTCAAAAAAACACAATGCTTAGTAAATTTTCTAATATTATAATAAAAAAATACGGAAACTTTTCCATTATGCAGTAACAGAAATCAAGCTAAATACTGAAATATTTTATTCGGATCTGACGGCCAATTCTACTACCGCGCGCTCATTCATCAATTCAAATAGCGCGCAAGCTTCTGCGACTTCCTGTTACACATTTTCGTTCCATTTTACGAAATCACTCCCACAAATTACGGAATAAAGCGTGAGGAAAGATGTTGTTTTGTTATTTTATTGTTATGTAACAGAAACAGCCAACAAAAGTTACAATTATGCATGCATATTGATTAAATTTACATTATCATGGTTATTGCACTATTAATTACAGGCTATTACATCTTTCTATGAAAAATTATTAATGTATCGGCTATGAAATAATAAAAAAGAAATACTAAATACAATTAAATTAATTGAATTAAAACTAAAACAATTAGATTTAAATTAATCAATGTCAAAATAAATTAAAATTACATTAAAATCGATAAATATAAATAATTAAAGATTACAGTTTAAAATAACTAAATAAACAGAATGTCATGTAATAATAGAACTGAAAAATAAGTGCAATACATACATACACCATTAAAATTACATTAAAATAGAATTAAATAAACAATTAATAACAATTTCAAAAATTCATTGATAGTATTATAAAATTAACTAAAATAAACAAAGATAATGGCATATAATAATAAAATCGATAAAAATACAACTAAAATAGAAATAATTCTTAATATAATATGTACATGTAAGTCAAAGAGAATTAATTGGTAAACGATTTTTAACATGTCAATATTAATAGATACTAAGGCGGGTCAATAAGTCCGTGACTTTTTGAATTTCTAACCTCCTTACTGAAAAAGCAACACTACTCCTGTCAACAGGCATCTGTCAGTTGACTCCTATCAAAATTTGAACTTGCTGCGTCAGTTAGTTTGTGTTTTACAGCTATCTTTATCAGACTATCCAGTAACTTAAGGAAACAATGGAAAAAAGAAAATGAATTTCGTGTGCTTATTAAGCATTATTTTTTGCGAAAAAAAACCATTACCGAGACCAAGGCTAAGCTTGATAAATACTATGGGGACTCTGCACCATCGATTTCAATGGTAAAAAAGTGGTTTACTGAATTTCGTTGTGGCCGTACAAGCACTGAAGATGCCGAACGTCCTGGACGCCCAGTTGAGGTCTCTACACCCGAAACAATCGAAAAAGTTCACGATATGGTGTTGGCCGACCGAAGATTGAAAGTGCAAGAGATTGTGGAAGCCATAGGCATCTCGCATGGCTCAGTGGTTTCAATTTTGAATGATCACTTGGGCATGAGAAAGCTTTCCGCAAGTCGACCACAAACGCAATCGTGTAACAACTTCACAGGAAGGTTTGGCGTTGTTTAATCACAATATGGAGGAGTTTTTGCGCCGTTTTGTAACCATGGACGAAACATGGATCAATCACAACACACCAGAGACCAAACAACAGTCAAAATAGTGGGTTTCTAAGGGTGAATCGGCGCCAAAGAAGGCCAAGGTGGGTTTGTCAGCCAATAAAGTTATGGCGACTGTTTTTTGGGATGCACGTGGGATAATCCACATTGACTATCTTCAAAAGGGAAGAACAATTAATGGGGAATATTATGCCAACTTATTGGACCGCTTCAATGAGGATTTGAAAAAAAACCGACCTCATTTGGCCAAGAAAAAAGTTCTTTTTCACCAAGACAATGCAAGGGTGCACACATGTGCAGTTGCCATGGCAAAAATCCATGAATTGGGCTATGAATTGCTCCCACATCCACCCTATTCTCCAGATTTGGCTCCGAGTGACTACTTCTTGTTCCCAAACCTGAAAAAATGGCTCGGTGGAAAAAGATTTGACTCCAATGATGAAGTCATCTCGCAAACAAAGTCCTATTTTGAGGACCTCGACAAATCATATTTTTTGGAAGGGATAAAAAAATTGGAGAAGCGTTGGACAAAGTGTATAGAGCTCAAGGGGGACTACGTTGAAAAATAAAATGATTTATTTATCAAAAAATCTGTGTTTTATTCCAAAAGTCACGGACTTATTGACCCGCCCTCGTAGGTCAATGTGACAGGATTGATTAGCTATGTTACACATCAATAAACGGAACCCTATTCTATGCGTGGTCTGACACGCACTTGGCCCAATTTTTTTCCTAACTATGTTATAACAGATTTGATTTAGCAAATATAACGGAGACATGAGACCAACAGCTATTAAGCCGCAGTCAAGTTCACAAGTGTTTGGCCGAGCGCCAGTTGCACTTACACTTAACTATATTAAACGCCTTTATCTCAAGAAAAAATATCTTTAATATTAAAATAGATGAAAAAAACAACGTTCTATTTACAAAAACTTAGGCCTTTTCATCCGTTATTGGATGATTAATACAATATTCTCCGAGCGAAGTAACCACTCTTGAAATAATGTAGTGCCTGGGACAGTTGGTTTTTAAATGTCGTATGGCCCAACATGCGGCATTCTCACAACATAGTCAGCCTAGTCCAGTCTGGTCAATACGTCTGGGGCCAACCATGTGCTGGTTTCCTCACGATGTTTTCCTTCACCGTTAGAGCGTCCCTATATTGTACTTGAGATCTGAAAAAGTCTCATTGGTACACGCCACAACCTGGGAAGCGAACCTGCACTCTCTCGAGTGCGAATCAAACGGTCTACCCACTAGGCCACGGAGCTCTTCTTTCTACTTACAAAGAGTACGCATATTCGGAAATTAGCTGTAGAAATAGTTAAATGAAATCTTTACACAAATACGACAAAGCCAAAAGGAAGGGCAATGATTTTGGCAGTCTATGTATGTATGTTTGTTCTACTGTAGCGCCTTAGCTCAGTAGCTAGTAGCAGTAGTCGGAAACGGATCAGTATCCGTTTTATACCCAACTACGACGAAGCCAAAAGGAATGGTAATGATTTTGACAGTCTATGTATGTTAGTTCCACCGTAGCGCCTAATAAATGAGGTGTCAATAGATTCGTAAAAATAGCCCGAATAAAATAGGCTATATAATTTACGTAGTCGAGTTGTCGTTTTTTAAAAATTGTTTGCAATATTATGTCGATAAAGTACTGGTTGCTCTTTAGGTGAGTTACGGCTTTCGTCTAAAAATCATCCACACATCTGCGTGTATTTTGGTATCGTAGATGCCGTGTAGATGATTCATATCATCGACATCTGTAATAAATACGACATTATTACAGTTTCTATTGTCTAATAAAACTATTTTTAGGTTAATATGAATTAGGGTCAATTCGCACCGAAACGAAACGATACGAGCATTTTTAAGATAGCTTCATATTCATAATTCATAATTGAACTTTATTCATACCACAAGATGATAAACGTTTTGTTGTAAAAGTTCGAATATAATGTTGCACCGCGCTGCGCAGCGCATGTGCAGTGTATGACTGATGTCATTGGAACGTGTATCTTTTTGTGTATTGAATAAAGTTCAATGTTGAATAGCTATCTTAACAATGCAGCGCCGCGTAGCGTCGCTTATCATAGCGGTGTGAACTGACCCATAAGCACCAACGGATGAAATAAATCTATATATAATAAAAATTATCTGATAGCACGGTCCGCTAGTAGAATTGATAAAATTTAACGACAGTATTATAAAAGTTTTATAGCCAGCTGGCGATGACGCAATTTTGTCGCGCTCGCGCTGGCGTAGGACTTTTGTTAGAACCAAAAGTCCTACGCCAGCTGATTTTTAAACAGTCAGACAGACATAAATTAGTTTTTATTTTTCGTTATAAAAATAATAAGTATTTAATTGTGCTATATAAATAATTTTAAATAGAGTACACTGTTTGTGGTTTATTTCATTTTTTAATTAAGGTCCTCTTATTGAGTAAAGGCCTCTTCCATTTTACACCAAAGCATTCTAAATATATTTGACTTTTCCAGTTGTTACCTACTGTCTTTTTTAAATTATCAAGCCGTCTTTCTGGGGGTCTACCTAGCTTTCTTTTTCCAATTGGACAAGGTAAATTTGTCCTTCCCTTCGTGAAAACTTTTACATACTAAATATAAAATTAAGTCACTTTCTTTTCTATTCGCTTAGATATTTTAAACCACTCAACGGATGTTAATGGAGTTTTCAGCTATACATAGGTCGATGTATAATTCATATAATTTTCAGGTTTGAAATTTATAAGGGTTCTTTTGCTAGCTCTAAGATAAAAAAATGTAAATTTTTCGACAGATTAACAAACGTGAACTTGAACCAAAATTGTATTATCAAACGCACGGCAGTGTGTGTTAATAGTCTGAGGTAGTGTATGCTATTGTAATTTTTATTAATTTTATGTATATCTAAGCATTAGTTTTAATAAATATTAGCTTTCTGCACACCTTCCCCTACATAAACTTTAGCTGTGGCAAATATCATACTCCTCCGTTCGAACAATTCTCGTAATACTGTACTGAAAGGTTTTGCTTCACGTACTAATAGCACATACACATACTGGGTAACCGAGCTTTGCTCGGAGCTCTAGTAGATTTAAAAGAAAATAAAATAATCACAGAGATATTTTACCGGGGTTCGAACCAACCTCATTCCGAATTTCAGTACAACGCAAAAATTAACCAAACTGCTAATCGGCTGACATTATAAAGTCGAAATCATTGATATATTGGTTCACGACCAAAGAAAAAAGCATATATAATTTAAAAATGCGCAGTTTCCAGGGATAAAACCTAGCTTGACATATTTTTCTCCCCCAAAACTCCCTGCATTACGTCATCACAAGCCGAACGCTTAGGCCGATCGTGCCTCTCTATCGCTTGCTCCGCGCTCTCGCTTGCACGCTCGGCTCAGGCGGAACGTGACAATTTTTCGTGCGTGCAGCCTGCGTTCATCGATATATAAGACGTTATCACGTCAAGTTTTGGCTCTCCCAGCCAGCCCGACTATGGTCCCCCCTCCCCTGCCCAAAAGGGTCACACAAACGGGACCTGCAAAACCACCCCCGACCTCTAACTTTGGCGCCGACATAGCGTTCGCCGCCAAATTTCTAAGCGACATCGACTCGATGGAGCTAAACATATTTGTCGCCAAGCTGCGAGGTTCCTTCGAGGAGCGCCTCTCGGCACTGGCAAGTCACACGGCCTTGATCAACAAGATCAAGGAGTTCTCTTACGCCGGTTATTAATGTCGTCCCCGGGGAGAGCAAAACCACACTCGATTTGTGTCGTGTCGTTCAAAACGAACGGCATATTAAATAACATTGACGAAATTCGTGATTTTACCAAGAGCCATAATGTAGACGTACTACTAGTGCAGGAGACGTTCCTTAAACCTAGCATGAGGAGCCCTCAAATTACAAATTAATCAGAAACGACAGAACTCGATCCCGCTTAGGAGGCACTCTTATATACTATAATAAATCCCTCCATTGCGTCCCTCTAGAACCTCCAACTTTAGAGACATTAGAAATTTCAATTTGTCATGTCAGTATGACAGGCCACGAGCCAATCATTATCACGTGCGTACCAACAGGGTAACAAACTGTTAACTTCTAGCGACATACAACAGCTAATTAATTTAGGCAACGCTGTCTTAATCACCGGCGACCTAAACTGTAAACACACCGATTGGGCTAACCTGTCAAATAATAAAAACGGTACCATTCTAAACACACTCTCCGACACATTAGAATTTGCCATTATGGCCCCTCTGGAACTAAACTAAACTAAACTATAACTATAACTATAACTAACTAAACTCGCACCAGCGAACGTAGCAGTGGCATCATCCATACCCCCAGCGTTTTAGACATAGTGCTTGTCAAAAATATTTCTCTCGATATTTCTATCGAGACTATTCACGAGCTTAACTCAGACCACCGCCCGGTTAAAATTACTCTCGGTAATTCTGGCAGGATTATAAACAGTTGGCCGATAACATCCAAAATGTTCAATCGATTCATCTCGATAAAATTCTAGATAATATAGAAAGTAGCGAAGCAGTTATAGCGGCTGCTTCAGACCTAACAGACCACCTGGTAGCGACCATAGAAAAGTCATCCAAGGAGACGTCTGTGTCTCACGAGAGACACAGGCCCCTCCCGGAGGACATAAAGGAGTCCATCAGACTCCAAAATGCGGCTAAACGCACCTATGATCGCCGCCGAAGAGTGCCGTAAGACCCTTCGTCACCTTGAAAGAGAGGTCAAATTTAAAATAAAAGAATTCAAAGCCGAAAAGTGGGATTGATTACTAAGCGAGCTAGAACCGTCACACACGGCCTACAGGCCACTCGCGAAAGCCCTCAAAAAAGAAACAGAGAGTGACATGCCTCCGTTGTTTAGACCAAATCGCCCTCCTGCACTGGAGGATGGAGACAAGGCCGAATGTTTAGCCGACACAATCGAACAACAGTGTCGACCGAGCTCCCTCCCGATAGACCCCCTGCACCTTAGGGTAGTAAACAGCGAGGTCGAAAGCCGACTCTCGAGACCACCTGAAGAGAGCATGAGGCCGGTGGAATCGGAGGAGGTGAAAGATATCATAAAGTGTTTAAATGCCAAAAAGGCACCTGGCCTAGATGGTATTTCAAATAAAACACTTAAAATGTTACCGCCGGCATTAATTCAACTTCTCGTGAACATTATTATCGCCCTCTTGGTAGGATGTTCATTCCCAGACATTTGGAAAGTAGCCAATTCACAAACCGGGCAAACCCCGGGTGCAGCCTACTAGCTACCGACCAATCAGTCTCATTAGCTCCCTTGGTAAGGTATACGAGCGAATTCTACTGAGGCGTCTAAAGGACGTCATAACAGAGAAAAAGCTCCTACCAGACGAGCAGTTCGCCTTCCGCGAACAGCATAGCTGCCCCGCTCAAGTACCGCATAACGGAGTACATACTCGAGAGCATGAATGACAGGAAAACGACAGGCGCCGTTTTCTTCGATATCGCAAAAGAATTCGACAAAATCTGGCACCAAGGTCTGTTGTACAAACTGTACCAGCTTGGCGTACCGGATTGTCTAGTTCTGACAATCAGTAACTACCTCAAAGACCGAAAATTTCGCTTCCGAGTCGAAGGCGCACTATCCTCCCTCAGAGATATTGAGGCGGGAGTCCCGCAAGGCTCGGTACTCTCGCCCTCTCTCTACAACCTATACACTTGCGATATCCCCAAACACCCTAGGGTGCAATTGGCATTATTCGCAGATGAGACAGCCCTGTACTATGCTCATCGCAATGCAACAATAGTAACAAATGATCTCCAGAAAGCAGTCACCGTTCTCGGCGACTGGTTCTCAAAATGGAGAATCGAAATAAATCCCGAAAAAAGTAAAACTATTCAATTTAAAAAACTCAAATATAACAAAAAATTGGTCCCATCAGCCTGCACGGAAACCAAATCCCGGAGGTTAAAAAAGTAAAATACTTAGGCGTAGTACTACAAGTCGATGACGTTTACCAATCACGTAACATCAACAATAGGTAAAGCTAAATTCGTACTGTTCAAATTATATCCGTTTTTAAACGCGCGGAGTAAAATGTCCCTAAGACATAAACTCACTTTGTATAAAACGTGTATTAGACCAATACTCACTTATGCGCGTGTCTCTTTCGCACACATAAGTAATAATCAAATGGAACGCCTACAAAGGGTTCAAATCCGCTTTTTGCGCTTAGCAACAGGCGCGCCACGTTACGTACGCAACATCGACTTGCATAAAGACTTCGACCTTATCACTATAAAAGCCTATATCAAAGAACTCGCCGGGAGATTCTTTGAGAAAGGTAAAAAACATCCAAATCCCCTTATACGTAGAGCTTTGGAACGACTTTACGAACATGACGCACAGACGTTCAGACATCCCCAAAAGCGGCCTAAGCACATCTTAGCCGATCCAGTAGACTCCATCACAAAATACGTAATGTACTGTGTAAAGTTACGTAAACACAAAGCACATGCACCCGCGTGGATAGTAAAGCACCGGGGTCGACGCCGGCGCCTACCCCGAAGTCTTACACCAGACACGAACACACGTACAGACATACAGACCGACTCAAACACGGGACCAACGGACTCGAACCCGGGTCCGAGTTCGACTCCTACAAGTGTAGTCACACTTAATCATGACCGCGACCGCGATATTGTTATAGAGAGCTCTATCAATACTGCGGAATTTATCGATATCAGGACATTCGCGCGCGAGTCAGCCCGACCGCACGCGGAAGGGGGGAGGAACGGCCCTCCCAGATCCATAAAACTGAGCTACTCTATCCCTACCAAAACTCGTACGCCGATAGTCTGTGCTACCGCGCACGAGCAACCACACTCGTCAGAGAGTGAGGAAGGGGTCGGACCCCTCAGCAGGAAGGACCACGGTCTCTCCAGACCTAAAAATAACTTACCCGTAGTTATTCCCAAAAACCGGTTCGTACATCACCCGCAGGGGGGTGATGTAAGAGGGAGTCAATCTCCCTCATCGGCTCCCCACCAAACGACTAGCTAAATGGCAGTCACCAGACCGATTAAGCTAAAACGGCCAAAACCCATTAGCGTAGACCCATTCGAAAAAAAAAAACAACAAAAGTTTTACGATTACTGTGTCTTTTAATATATGAATATTAAAAGACACAGTAATCGTAAAGCTTTTAATAATAAAAAAAAAATTATTAAAATATTTAATTAAATTCTTTCTTTTAACTTTTAATCAAATTCCATTCCTAAAATAATTAATTCTAAAATACAATTAAATACAAGAAGTGTGTTATTAAAACATGATTTATTTTACATTTTTACATTATGCCTAAATGGTACTAACAATCAGAGATATTAATCTGTGATTGTTAGTACCATTTAGGCAGCTCGTAAATTGACACCGCGTCCACAAAACGTATCAATGTGAGAATCGCCAGCGAAAACCATGGAACAAGTGATTTTAAAACTTCAGTCGAAATTTTATCGTCAACAATCCCAACCTTACACGCGCCTATAAGATTAAATAAGAGCCCTATTACTATTTGATATTATATATTACGAAGAAAAATACCAAGACGAGTCCCTCAGATGGGGATAAAGGAATACGAGTCAGGGGTAATCCTCCTTTGTTTTTTCTTTTATTGCCATAATAAGAAAGACAGATTATGCGTGTGGCGTTTTGGTATGGATTTAACGGATGCCTTTATACTTTTCCCATATATTGATTCAGGCTTTGTAAATGTCGGGCGTATTTGCTATTTACTTCTGACAGTTTGTTTCCATTCGTCACTCTGGATTAGGAATTTGTGATTAAATATCATCATCAGCGACTAATAAAGTATGTGTTTATGATTTTATCTAAAGGTTAAGTCGATATTGATCCTTTAGGAGGTTATAATTCCCATCATTTTCAATATTTTCTACAAAGAAACCTAAATTCCAAAGTCAATATTTTACGATATTTTAGACTTTTAAGTTTTTATATAAAAATTAGCAATTTTTTTCTCCCTTCTCCGTTTTTCAAAATTTGTGCTTTTAATTTATTTGTCTTTATGCTAGTAGCGAATGAAGTGTTTTATTACTTTTAATACATTAATGCTGCTAACTATTGAAACTAAGTCGTAGTATAATATTGAAAAATAAAAATGAAAACAATTTTCAAGAAATAACTACAAAATGGTAGTATTTTCCATGAGCTATAAAATGTGAAAAGAAATATAAGTATTATAGCAGCTACTTTGCAGGTATGTAGAGAAACATAGACTACGTTAAACTTACTTAAAAGTCCATAATCTCGTAAAATATATTTTGAAATATGGGTTTTGCATAGAAAATATTGGATGATGAATGATGGGAACTACAAGTACAACCCCTTAAAGAATCAACATCGACTTAATCTATAAGACTGTATATTAAGTGAATGATTTTAACTGCAGATATCGTAGTTGTGTCGAAAATATAATCACACTGTAGGTGGCGTGGGGTTCCCATAACTCCATTCCTATCGGCTTCACTTACCACTTACCTTTCGAAGACATTCATCCAAATCCCTACCTATTATACAGACTAGGGCTTCCCTATGAAGGAGAACCAGCCTTCGCAACTGGTACCGTACCTACTTACATTCTGTATTAAAGATTTACATATTCAATGTCTAAGTTTTTTTTATACTATATACGCATCCACACTACGTCAATCTAGTCCCGTGGTAAGTTCTCGAAGAACTTGTGTTACGGGTACTAGACAACGGAAAAATATTTAACAATTATATACTATACACATATTTAAGATTTTTATTATATTATTATTATTTAATACACCATGACCCAGGAACATAGAAAACATTTTATTCCTTTGGCGGGATTCGAACCCGGCTTGAGCACTCACTCGCTCAACCTACTGAGTAGCAGAGGTCGTCAAGTAAAGATTAACAATTAATATCGAAGGAATCTAAGTATAGATTTAGCTACTAAATATCTTGGGGCACGGGAGTGTCTCGCCAAGACAAGCTAAGCGAAGCGCAATAATGCTTAACTACTTTTTTCTCAAAGTGCTATATTTTTGTTACACCTAGTTTTGTTAAACCTATACAATTTATGTCAAAATTGATTTATTGACACCATTTTCCGTCAATACATTTCCAGGTACGAGCTCTATTCATAGAAATAAATTCATACTGAAAAGGTATAAATTAAAAGTATTGACGACGAAAGTCACCGGAAGCCGTTCTATAGAAATGATCTATAGATCTACAGATCCATTTAAGGTAAGAACCCCGTTTTAGGGTGCCGTTCCCAAAGGGTAAAAACAGGACCCTCTAATTACTTATACTATATACTTAAACTCCGCAGTCTGTCCATCCGTCTATCACCAGGCTGTATCTCATGAGACATGAACCTTAACAGTTGATGTTTTCATTTATATTTCTGTTTGTTGAAATAACATTTCTCTATAACAACCTTTATTTTATTATAAAATACCTATTCAAAGATAATGATGGGGTACATACACGATGGGGTACAATAAAAAATATAAAATTATGAATATTATAATGACATTTTAAAATAAATTACAATTACAATGAATATTAAATAATTGAAATGAAATCTATGACCAAAGATATTTGATTGGTCTCGCTAGCGGTAGTGCGCCCAGCGAGACCAATGATTAGTCTATGTCTATGACATATAAAATGAAATCTATGACCAAAGATATTTGATTGGTCTCGCTAGCGGTAGAGCGCCCAGCGAGACCAATGATTAGTCTATGTCTATGACATATGAAATGAAATCTATGACCAAAGTTCGTTTGATTGGTCTCGCTAGCGGTAGAGCGTCCAGCGAGACCAATGATTAGTCTATGTCTATGACATATAAAATGAAATCTATGACCAAAGATATTTGATTGGTCTTGTTAGCGGTAGAGCGCCCAGCAAGACCAATGATTAGTCTATGTCTATGACATATGAAATGAAATCTATGACCAAAGATATTGGATTGGTCTCGCTAGCGGTAGAGCGCCCAGCGAGACCAATGATTAGTCTATGTCTATGACATATGAAATGAAATCTATGACCAAAGTTCGTTTGATTGGTCTCGCTAGCGGTAGAGCGTCCAGCGAGACCAATGATTAGTCTATGTCTATGACATATAAAATGAAATCTATGACCAAAGATATTTGATTGGTCTTGCTAGCGGTAGAGCGCCCAGCGAGACCAATGATTAGTCTATGTTTATGACATATGAAATGAAATCTATGACCAAAGTTCGTTTGATTGGTCTCGCTAGCGGTAGAGCGTCCAGCGAGACCAATGATTAGTCTATGTCTATGACATATAAAATGAAATCTATGACCAAAGATATTTGATTGGTCTCGTTAGCGGTAGAGCGCCCAGCAAGACCAATGATTAGTCTATGTCTATGACATATGAAATGAAATCTATGACCAAAGATATTGGATTGGTCTCGCTAGCGGTAGAGCGCCCAGCGAGACCAATGATTAGTCTATGTCTATGACATATGAAATGAAATCTATGACCAAAGTTCGTTTGATTGGTCTCGCTAGCGGTAGAGCGTCCAGCGAGACCAATGATTAGTCTATGTCTATGACATATAAAATGAAATCTATGACCAAAGTTCGTTTGATTGGTCTCGCTAGCGGTAGAGCGTCCAGCGAGACCAATGATTAGTCTATGTCTATGACATATAAAATGAAATCTATGACCAAAGATATTTGATTGGTCTCGTTAGCAGTAGAGCGCCCAGGAAGACCAATGATTAGTCTATGTCTATGACATATGAAATGAAATCTATGACCAAAGATATTGGATTGGTCTCGCTAGCGGTAGAGCGCCCAGCGAGACCAATGATTAGTCTATGTCTATGACATATGAAATGAAATCTATGACCAAAGATATTTGATTGGTCTCGCTAGCGGTAGAGCGTCCAGCGAGACCAATGATTAGTCTATGTCTATGACATATGAAATGAAATCTATATATATTTATAATTACAGAAGTAAGAATAGCGAACAGACAGATAGAGACTGACGGACGGACGGACGGGCATTGGGAAACTATAAGAGTTCCTTGTAGTACTAAGGAACCCTAAAAACAGAACAAAATAAATATTTAAGTGGGCTCCCACTTCCCACACAACAAACGTATTTTGACGTTTGGTACGGAATCAATCAAGCACGAGCCAAACTCGCACTTGCCCGGTATTATACGAAGTAAATCATGCTAGATTTCGACCATTGATATAGAAACTTTGGATATAGATTTCTCTTTTTTGGAGTAGTTTTCTTAGATTTCTTCGCCACTTTCGGATTTCTTACGTCATCATAAGGATCTTAGGGATTATACCCATATTACGTGAGCTGTTTAGGTCTTCAAAAGTCATCAAAAGCGTCATCCTAATATAATAATCTATTATTCATTTTTTAATCTAGGTATCTATTTAATAAAAAAGCCTTTTAACTCATTCAATAATACATCTGGGCACATACAACAAACCTCCTTAAGTCACTTATTGTTGTACAAACATAAGTTCTTACAAGTACTCGGCTGTCATTTCTTTATTCCCAGTTTCCCACTTTCTCGTTTTCCCATTTCCCTGCTCGTGACGTGTTCCCGCGTCCTATAAGTGTTTGGACAAGAAAGAATTTCGCAACGAAATGTAAAAGTCGCTTGGTGACGTTATCTTATACTTTACCTAAACGAGATAATCTTGTATATATATATATATATGCGGTTTCTCGGAAACGGCCACAAGTATTACCATGAAATTTAGTATGCAGGTAGTTTTGGGGAGAGAAATCGATCAAGCTAGGTCTTATCACGGGAAACTGCGCATTTTTAAGCTATATGCTTATGTTATTACTTTCGTCATGCCAAAATACATATGTCAATAATTCAATTTTGTTAGTCAGTCTGATTGGCATATCAGTTTTTTTTTTTTCGAACGAGTCTATGCTAAGGGTCGGGTTAAGACCGCTGTAGCTAAATCAGACTATAACTAGCCTGGTGGCTAGTTTATTTGGTAAGAGTCGATGGGAGGGTTTGACCCTCCCTAACATCACCCGGGTGATGTTCAGACCGGATATTGGGGACAGCTACGGAATGTGAGCTATTATTATGACAGGGGAGATGCGGGTCTCTCCTGCTAAGGGGTCCGACCCCTTCCTCACTCGCTGATGAGGGAGGTTGCTCGCGCGCGGTAGCAGAAACTAGTAGCGTGCGAGTTATCGCGATAGAGGAGCTCTCGTTTTGGTTGGTATCGGTACTGAGAGGGCCGTCCCTCTCCCCTTCCGCGTACGGTCGGGATGACTCGCGCGCGTAAGTCCTGATGTCGATGAGGTTCGCGGTATTGGTAGAGCTCTCTATATCAATCTCGCGGTCGCGGGCACTATGTGTTGGAAGTGTACCTAGTCTACTAGGATGCGAACTCGAACTCGGGTTCGGGTCCGGTCCCGTGTTAGGGTCGGTCTGTACGTCTGTACGTGTTGTCGTGTCGGATGTGGGACCTCGGGGTAGGCGCCGGCGTCGACCCCGGTGCGATACTAATTTCGCGGGTGCGTGTGTTTTGTGTTTACGTAACTGTATCGTCCGCGAACATACCTAATTGCACCTTAGCGTGTTTAGGGATGTCACTAGTATACAGGTTATATAGGGAGGGCGAGAGGACCGAGCCCTGTGGTACTCCCGCCTCCATATATCTTGGCGACGACAGTGCGCCTTCTACGCGGAAATGAAATTTACGATTTTTTAAAAAGTTACTAATTAATAATACAAGATAATCGGGTATTCCCATTTGATAGAGTTTGTATAACAGTCCGTTATGCCAAATTTTATCAAAAGCTTTTGCAATGTCAATGAATACGTCGCATGTCGTCTTCCTGTCGTTTTTGCTAGTTATTATGTACTCCGTTAAGCGGTGTACTTGAGCGGGACAGCTGTGCATTTCGCGAAAGGCAAACTGCTCGTCTGGGAGGAGTTTTTTGTCGGTTATGACGTCATTGAGGCGCCTTTTAATTACTTTTTTGTAGACTTTACCAAGGGAGCTAATGAGACTTATTGGACGGTAGCTACCAGGCACCTTCCGGGGCTTCCCTGGTTATATATATTCCCTGGATACCTATGACAATAGCTAAAAGGGCGTTAAAGATGTTCATTAGGAGTTGAATTAGCTCGGACGGTAACATTTTAAGTGTTTTGTTTGAAATACCGTCGAGGCCTGGGGCCTTTTTGGCATTCATACACTTAATAATGTCACTGACCTCCTCCGAGTCCACCATCCTCACCCTATCTACATCAGGTGGCCTCGAGAGTCGGCTGTCGACCTCGCTATTTACTAAGCTAAGGTGCACGGGATCAATCGGGCGAGTACTCGGCCGGCACTGTTGTTCGAAATTATCAGCTAGGCACTCGGCCTTGTCTATGTCTTCGAATGCAGGAAGACGGTTTGGTCTGTCTAACGGAGGCATATCGCTCTCCGTGTTGTTTTTGAGGGCCTTCGCGAGTGGCCAGTACGCCACGTGAGACGGTTATAAATCACTGAGAAGTCGATCCCAACTCTCAGCTTTGCGCTGTTTAATTTTAAACTTAACTTCCCTCTCGTAGTGACGGAGGGCTTTCCTCCACTCTTCCGACGGATAGCGATCATATGTGCGCTTAGCCGCATTTCGGAGTCTGATGGACTCCCTTATGTCCTCAGGGAGGGGCCAACGACCCTTCGGGGTCGTTGGCACCTCCTTAGATAAGTTCTCTATGGTCGCTACCATGTGATCGATCAAGTAGGAGGCGGCCTCTATGGCTGTCTCTTTACTATCTATAATATCGGGGATTTTATCAAGGTGACTAGATTGGAGGACTTTGATGTTCTTCGCTAATGATTTATAATCTACCATCTTCCTAGTACTAGAATTATTGGGGTTAAGACTACCAAGTGTAATCGTAACCGGTCTGTGGTCCGAGTTAAGCTCGTGGAGAGTCTCAATATAGATATTGAGAGAAACATTTTTAACTAAGGCTATGTCCATCGTACTAGGATCGCGTATGACACCGTTGATGTTTTCATTGGTGTCATAGCGAGTGGGGTCAGTGGGAGCTAATAGTGCAAAATCTAGAGTATCGGTTAATCTACAAAGAATGACGCCGTTTCTATTGTTATATACGTTGCCTCACTCAGTGTGTTTGCAATTTAAGTCGCCGGCAATGATGACAGCGTTGCCTAATTTAAATAGCGCCTGTAGGTCGCTGGAATGTAGTTCTTTGTTGCACGCTAAGTACGTGCTTAGTAATACAATGGGTCCGTGACCGGACATACTAATGTGGCAAACAGATGGCAGACTTAAAGGCCGGCAACGCACCTGCAGCTCTTCTGATGTTGCGAGTGTCCATGGGCGACGGTAGTTGCTTACCATCATGTGACCCGTTTGCTCGTTTGCCCCCTTATTTAATTTAAAAAAAAAAGATGTTTCTAAAGTTAACAATGGCAGTGGCTCTAGGGGAATACAATGCAAGGTTTTTTTATAGTAAATAAGAGTGCCTCCGAGCTGGGATCGAGTTCTATCGTTTCTGACTATTTTGTAGTTTGCTATTTTAGGGCTCCTCATACTAGGTTTTAAAAACGTCTCCTGCACTAGAAGAATGTCGACATTTTGGCTGCTTACAAAATCGCGAATTTCGCTTATGTTATTCCTAATGCCGTTCGTATTGAACGACACTACGCGTAACGAGTGCGGCTTTGTCCTTCCCGAAGGCTCCATTAATTACCGTTGGTGGAGAGAGCCTTGATCTGACGGATCAAGACCATCAATTGGTCTGACAAAGCTTGGATGCGGTCTGTGGCCGATCCTTTTAGCTTTGTCGCTAAAATAGAAAGCTCCATCGGGTCAATAGGCCCGATGTTGCTTAAGAACTGCTCGACGAAAGAGAGGTCTGCAGTGAAGCTGGGAGTCGGAGGGGGCGTGGCCTTAAGCGCTATGGGCGAGAAGGTCATGGCCTTACTGGGGAGAGCGGGGAAAACCGCTAACTCCGAACTACGATTCTGCGCGAGCTTGAACCATGCAGATTGGGAGGGTAGGGCAGTAGGGACGAATCTCTGTTTGGGGCGGGGGGGGCACCTTTCGTCTGCGGTGCACTGCGCTTTTTTACTTTGGGTGCTTTTTTGCACCCTCTGTAATTGGCGGGGTGTCCTTGGGACTTACAGAGAATACAGCTGGGGGGTTCGGACTCCTCAGCTGGGCTCTCTCGCGGACAGTCAGAGGTGCCATGGACACCGAGGCACTTTACACAACGCGGCCTAGCTTGGCAATTCCGTGCCGAGTGCCCGTAAAGTTGGCATCGGTGGCACTGGCCAGGGATGCGCCTTTTACGGGGGGGCTCGACGCGGATGCACGTAATGTGACGGATGGCTCGGATATTGAAGATATCCTTGCCCTCTGGCGTAAGAGGGAGGGTTGCGAGTACCATATTGTACTTGTGTTTTTTAATAGGATGGTACATACGATGTACCTCTAAGGCGGGATAACCCTGGGACTGGATGTCCATGAGTACCTCTTTTGTGGAGAGGCACTTATCGACTCCGGTAATAACGACGCGCAGAAGGCGCTCGTCTTTGAGGGCGTACGTGTGGTATCCTATGCTTTTATTGCGTAGGAACGCGGTGAGGAGGCGGTGATCCTCCGGAGTCTTAACCTGCACTTTGATGCCTATGGGGGTCGTGCTGCGGAGATTAGGTTCCATTTGGCCTTCTCCTATATGATTACAGGAGGAGGCATTTTAGGGGAACGGACGGCCTGAGGGGCCTGGGAGGCCTGAGGGGCCTGGGATGCCGGAAGGGCCTGGGAGGCCGGAGGGGCCTGAGAGGTTCGGGGTACCTGGGAGGCCAGAGGGGCCTGGGTAGCCAGAGGGGCCTGGGAAGCCAGAGGGTCCGGGGGGGCGATGGGGTAACGGGGGCCGCGGAGCCATGAGCCTGCACGGTTTTCCTATTCTTAGGGACCAATTTGGTCGGGGAAGATAATACTGGAGAGGAGGTGCCCTCTGGACGCTTCCTCTTCTTCGTCTTCTTATATTTGACTCTAGTGAACTCGCCTTGTTCACTAAGGTCGGACTCTTGCTCCAAGCAAGATATCTCTGAGGGAGATGATTGGTCTTCAACCGGTATATCGACTACGTCGCTATCGGGCGACGCCGGTGAGTCTGCTTCATGCATGCGCACGAAGCGTTCCCACTTGGACGCGACATCGGGGGATTCGAGTTTCAGGAACTCCAGGAACTTTCTAATCATGGCGTCAGACATAATTAGAAAGTTTATCCCGGGAGTGGGATTCTGCTCTCTAATTAAATATTGGGGATACAGCCCCTCCCGGCGACCGGGAGAAGAAGTGTGTAGGGAGGAAAAACTCCTCGTGTAGTGTGCCTAAGCGTGTCACGGTACTTACAATTGTTCCTCGGGCGGCTGGAACTCACAAACGTTACGCTAAACACTAGGGCGCTAATGTTCGCGAACGAGACGCGGCGAAGCGCGAGCAGAAGACTCGCACTAAAGAGCGAGACGGACGATGCGAGCGGTCGCACGATTCTTCCGGTAGGCGGCGGTAGCGGCGCGGCGCGAGACACGGTACAGCACGGGTCGGGCGGCAAAGGCGGTTGGGTGGCGCCTTGTCCTCTTCTCTCTTGAGTCTTGACTATTCGGTCTTCCTGTCTTCTTTCTTCCTATGGATACACTATCGCGAGCAATGTCACACGCGACAGAGCGAGAGCGCAACGAGAGAGCGCTTAACGACGGCAACGATCGGAACGAGCGGAGCTGTTCATCGGACGGTGTCCGAGAGCAGAATGGGCATATCAGTTTTTATATTATAATTATTCTTTGTTCGAAAATTCGGAATGTGGTGGGTTCGAATCTAGGTCAGATAAATATTTTTGTGATTCTTTTTATTTTTATAACGCTTTTATTAGTTTCACCTGTATGTTTGCTTGATTGCTTGCTAGCTTGCTTGTTTGTTAGTTTATAACCGACTCCTTTGGGCTCGATTTTGTCCTACTTTGAACGATCAGATTTAATTAAAACTTTGCACACCTGTCACCTGTTAAAATTAAATTAAATCGAATTATTGCATTATCATCGGTCTTTATTTAATTTTAATAATTAAATTTTTTTTAATTTTAATAATTAAAAAAAAAATTTAAGAATTAAAATTATAAATTATTATTTTAATATAATAAATAATCATGCGTGCAGTTCCAGGCTTACTCTTTGGCAAATCAAAAACTCAAAAGCAAAAAATTAATTATAGTTTAAAAAAACTAAAAAATCACGCATTTATAGAAAATCTAACTAAAAAAAAAAGTGTGTGTCAGCTCCGACGCACGACTGGAGTTCTAAAAAGTAAAGTAAGTAGTAGTAAAAAGTACTCTAAAAAGTAAAACACGTCCCTCAGAAGGAACAAAAACTTTAGCGATCGATTTGAGTTCAAAAATTCGCGCCATGTGAAAAAAAGTGACAGGTGCGCAGAATAGGTTGCGCACGAAAACGTAACGAGGTCATTCGTTCAGTAGATTTTACATCTCATATTTTTTTCATACCGGGGGCCTTATATGAAAATCGATTC
The DNA here is from genome assembly GCA_963565745.1 of Phengaris arion. Taxonomy (NCBI): domain Eukaryota; kingdom Metazoa; phylum Arthropoda; class Insecta; order Lepidoptera; family Lycaenidae; genus Phengaris; species Phengaris arion. The sequence continues at coordinate 5,078,653 of OY751443.1, forward strand.
TTAAGGAGTTAACTCCAAAATCTAATAAATTTGGATTAAGAATAGTGTAAATGAAAAATAAATGTTTATTATTGTAAAAAAGCGTGGGGTGCATAGTGTCAATAGTTATAAACATTTTATTGGCAGATATGAGAAGGACTTAACTTTGATAATATCTTAAAAATCACTTTAAACGAAATCTGACCGTTTGAAGTGGATCAAAATCAAATCCACTGGAGTCGGTTAAATACAAACAAACGTACAGGTGAAGACACTGCACCCCACGCTTTTTTACAATAATAAATATTTATTTTTCATTTACACTATTCTTAATCCAAATTTATTAAATTTAATTTTTTATTTTTGTGTTAGATTTTCTATAAAAGCGTAATTTTTTAGTTTTTTAAACAATAATTTATTTTTATTCATCAGAACTCCAGGCAAAGCTCGGTTACCCAGGTACTATATTATATTATGTTTACAGCCTCTATGGAGGCTGTATACATAATATAATATAGTACCTGGGTAGTACTTGGCTGTCGACTCGTCATGGAGGAGGTCATGGGTTCGATTCCCGCATTGGAACAACAAAAAATGTTGTTTCCAAGTTTGGTTAGGACAATGCAGGCTGATCACCTGATTATCGGACAAGCGTCGGATGGGCATGTAAAAAGTCGGACCTGCGCCTGATCTCAGTCGTGTCGGTTAATCTGACCTGAATCTGAATCTGAAAGGAAATAAAAAATGGCCCGCAATATTAAAAACGTTGATCACGCCTGAAATAAGATCAAAAAAATACGACCCAAATCTATGACAAACTAAAGGAAATCCACACAAATCGTGTTTTTTCATGTTACAAAACCGAAGAACCGCAAAACTTAAATTTATTTCAATTATAAAATTTCCAGTTTTCCCAGATTCCCCCTTTTTAGGGTTCCGTAGTTTACGTCTCGGAACCCTTATGGTTGCGGTTAGTTCTAGAAAGATGAACCTTTGGCATGAATATGGCATAATATAATATGTACCACGTCGACAAAGTGTTAAAATAAAACCACGAAAAATATTAATTTTTTTTGGGCACCTCCCCTACACGTTAGAGTGGGGATGATTTATTTTTCTCGCGTTCGCTCCAATTCATGTGATGAACTTTTAAGGAAAACTATAACGCCTTATATCACTTTGTTAGTTTAGGAGTTATAGATGCCTAACTTGTAAAATGCGTTTGCATTCAAAAATAACGAAATAATAAGTAAACATGAGAAATATTGGTATAATGATACGTGCGCGAATTCCACTAGCACTTGGCCGGTTTTTTTTTAAATCGCGTCACAAGTTGTGTTCAAGTACAGTGCTGTGAAATTTAAATTGGATTTGGTGCGAACTTAAGTTTGTATTAATGCAATTGTTGATATTTATTTTAAAATAGTTGTAGGTAGATGAACAAAATTAATATTAGGCATTACATATGAAATCGGCGTTTTGTAAAGGAGGATCATAAAGTCATATTTTTTTTAAACATAATATATTTATTTAATCAAAGTATATACCATTGGTGTCTATGCACTTTTGCCATCTCATAGGTGGTTCATTGATTCCTTTACTAAAAAAACCATTCGGACAGGAATCAATAAAATCTTTGCAGGCGCTTTGGACTGCTTCATTGGCATTGAATTTTTGCCCATGCAAGAAGGTATCCAAATTTCGAAAAAAAATGATAATCTGTTGGAGCAAGGTCCGGGGAGTACGGTGGATGTCTTAGACATTGCAATCGAAGCTCCTCTAATTTGGTAGCCGTCTGTTGTGCAGTGTGTGCTCTAGCGTTGTCCTGAAGCAGCAGTGGCCTAGAGCGAATGACCAACCTCGGTTGTTTAGCAGCTAGCTTTTACATCATGATTTGCAGTTGCTGGTAATAGACATCTGCCGTAATCGTTTGTCCATATTTAAGAAAGCTGTAGTTAACGACACCGGCAGTAGTCCACCAAACACTCACAAGTAACTTTTTTTTATTCAATTTTCGCTTGGGGCAGACTTTGGCTGGTTCGCCAGGGTTCAGCCATTGCGATGAGCTTTTCTGATTATCGTACAGGATCAACTTTTCATCACAGTTAATAATTCGATTTAAAATCTCTTCATTATTGTGCCGGTTGAGTAATGTAACGCAGTAGTCGATGCGCGTTTGTCGGTTTGCTGCACTCAATTCATGAAGTACCCACCTTTCAAGGTTTTTCACCTTCCACATTTGCTTCATATGGATTAAAACAGTTTTATCACTAATACCGCAGCCTACAGCTAACTCGGTAGTGGTTTGCGATGGATTCGCTTCCACAATAGCCTTCAATTATTTTCTTATTATTTCTTCAATAGACACCGCCGCCATACACATTATTAGTCCTTCGAGCCGTTTCTGCAGCACTGGTGCCACGGTGGAACTCGTACTCGAAAATAATACGATATTTAAATAGCGGTATAAATTTGAAATTGGAATTCCTAACCAAAGAAGATATATTTTAGATCAAAGTGGCCAGTGTCGTACTGGCCACTTCATATGTAAGGCCGCCAATTTCATATGTAAGGGCCAAATATTACTGTGAGCATCTTCGTAGCCCAATGGTAGTTTGATCTGAAGAACGCAAGTTCTATCTTGGATGGCAAGCATCAATCTGGGGGCACAGTGGTGCCCCCGCCAAGATGAGACAAAGCACAAGGGACTTTTCACGAACCTTACATGCTCAATAATTCAATCAATCATCCTCCAAACCCTTAAACTGGGAAAATTTATATAAGGATCCTTGTTATAACCAATAAAAATAAATATCTTCATGTGCAACTTCCTTCGGATCCTTGTTATAACCAATAAAAATCTTCATGTGCAATTTACAAAGAAAAGTGAAATCCCGATTTCCCTTCCCGTCTTGGCATCAGTTTAGATGAAAAACGATTTCAAGTAAATTGATACCAAGACGAGACAATAATATGGGACTGTCAAAGATATCAAGTAGAGCAAAGCTTCTGACTCCATATGCCCTAACTTTACAAGCCTAACAACACAAACCATAGTAAAAATATGTTGCTGGGCCGTTTTGTTACTACAAGAACTATTACAGGATGCTCGGTTAACAAAAATAGATATTCAAGGATATATATATATATATATATATATATATATGGCAAAAGTGCATAGATATCAATGGTAATGTTAAAAAATATAAATATTTACTTTGTTATATATTTAAAAAATATATACTTTGATTAAATAAATATATTATGTTTTAAAAAAATCGATTTCATGTTCCGCCTTTACAAAACGCCTCTTTCATATGTAATGGCTTAAAAGTTTGTATTCGAAATAATCTACACATGTCAATACGAAAGGTATGAATATTTTATTTCGTAAAAATGTTTTTCGAATCAGAGTGCGTTTTTAGGATACCTTAAAACTAAAGTAACCCATAAAGTCTCGGTTGGTGCGTCTGTCTGTCCGCCCTTCTAGCTTCTGTGATTATGAATAAATTTATGAAATTTTGTATAGTTATAGACTGTATAGGTATAGATCTCGATTTTGGCATCATAAAATAAAAATAATTTCATATTTTAGGGGTGGCTCTCTAGACATGTGAAGTGGGGATGAGAAATATTTTTAATTCTACCCCACCGTGTGTATAAAGGCAAGGTTTCATACATGACTTTTTTGCAAAGTTAACCATTTTCGAGAAATCGGCCTCCAAAGTGGTTTATATGTTGGTACCTGGCATTTATAAACTATAAGATAAATAAGCATAAAAGATAAAACGTGGTCATGCTACGCGTACTGACAATTAGTAAATAGGATATTTTTTCCGTTCTACCTTCGAGAGGAGCATCGGGGCTTGATGGGGGATAAAATCTCGTTTGCTGATCATATAGCACTAAAAATAAATAAATAAAATTTAGTATATCGGACTCGTGGCATTGGGACTTTAACCCAGGAAATCTGTCTGAGAAAATTGCTCTCAAGATAAAGCGCTTACTGGAATGACCCCTCTTAATCTTGCCCACTCATTTCACAGAGACAATTCAGAGCAAACCCATTTGTTACCCTCTATTTTTAGCCCCTTAGGGGTTCAAATTTCAACTCCATAATGATCATTAATTTCCTATCGATAAAAAAAGTTGTGAATAAATAGCTACGTTTGTTTGAAAAAATGTATATGTCACCGTAAAATTGTAAATACCGTTAGATTGTAATATAAATAGCGAGATTATAAAATGTCGACAGATTTTCAAATAAAAAATTTACTCGCGCGCTTAATGCTTGAACCGTTTACGTTATATGCCCTACGCCGCCATATTTGTTTGTTTGTTAACGAATGTAAACAGTGTTTTGGTAATTTTAAATTGATTTCGTGTTTAAAAATAACTTACAGTTTTAGTATTAGGTATGTATATAAAATTGTCGTGGAATTAAATTAAATATGTGATTAGCCAAAGAAGTGACGTCTAAATGATAAATTATTTAGTGTTAGTCACTAAACATAAAATTTGTAATAAATAAATGCCTAAATTGTAATACATTTCCCGATACCTAATATTTAATGTGATTTAACCTATGTTATTTTGATGTTATAATAGTAACAACATTCGATAACAAATAAAAAATCAAACAAATATGGCGGCGCGCCGATCAACCAATCAGCGCAACATCTTAACTTAATATGGCATAGTCCACAAACTTGTTATGTACGAATTGATGTCATTATTTCCCGAGAGGTACAGAGTAATTAAAACCAGAGACAATACCGAGTCCGATGATGCAGAGTAATGATACGTTCACTTTCTTCGTCGCGTCGGTTTCTCGAGTTGCATAACTGCCAATTATTTTCACGAGGCGAAAATTAATATTTGCGATGTAAAATTAGGTAAATACACTTTTTAAATTTTTTTACGCGCAAGTTAGCAGGTTATGTCGATCTTTCTTGATGGATCGTGTTAATTTCTAGCTATACCATAAAAAAATTACCTCTAAGACTCTTGAACAATGTCATTATTCCTAGCGTTATGACGACACTTGATCTCGATATTATATTATTCCAAGGCTCTTATTCGTTAAAATTTAAGCCCTGGTATAATCTAAGTTACAAATTGCAGACATTTATTTTCATTGCAATATTAGATGTAATTTATTGATTACAAAGTCTTTCGTAAGCTCGTTTGGGAGTCAAATATATTCATGGACTAATAGTCTAGACGTCTTAAATTACTGGTTAATGAAAATAATAAGTATGTATATAACTTTTGTCAGAAATAAAATGACTTATTATTGTAATAATAGTAAAGATTTGGCGCCATTGTTTCTTATTTATTCATTCGTCGCTATCATCACTATTCATGACTAGCTATTGCCCGCGGCTCCGCTCGCGTAAATACAGTATCCCACGAGTACACTATAACATTTCGGGATAAAATGTATCCTATGTTTTAATCCAGAGCTTAAACTACTACCATAGCAAATTTCATCGAAATCCGTTCAGTTGTTTTTCCGTAAAAGAGTAACAAACATCCATCCATCCATTCATCCATTCTTCATCTATACATCCATTCATCCTCACAAACTTTCACATTTATAATATTAGTAGGATGAAAGCATCCCAGTGGTCAAACGATCGAATACTGAAACGATGTTAAGTGAGGCTCAAGTCACATGCTGTCCTTGTCATTTCAGCTAGCAGAGACAGCGACAGCCTGTGAATAGGAGGGCTCTTAATTTTATGCGTTTCAGTATCTTCATCTTGTTTCTGAGTTTGTTACGCATAAGCAACTCCTTTCTGCATTTTTCGCTATTCCTTATAGTTTTGGATTTCGCCTACCATGCCCACTTGAGAAATTCATACTGTATAATAATCAGTATTTTTAGGGTTCCGTAGTTTACGTCTTGGAATCCTTATGGTTTCGTCATGTCCGTCCGTCTGACCGTCTTCGGCCTAACGTCAAAACGGTTAGTGCTATAAAGGTGAAACTTTGTATGGATATGTGTATTTACCACGTCGATAAATTGCTAAAATAAAATAACGAAAAAAAATATTTGTGATACACGTAAAGTGGAGATGATTTTTTTTTTCTCGCATCTACCCTATAGTGTGGGGTATCATTAGATTCATTAGATAGTATTTTTAAACATTGAGATTGCTAAAACGGTTTTCTGTTTTAGGTATCCGTTTGCGATATATTCAACTTGAAAAGCGACCAATAAAACAATGGCCTCAGCTTTCCAACATAAAACTCACTGAGTCCAAGTCCATACCTCATAATTAAGAGCGTCCCGCTAATGAGTGGCCATAACTCACGCCCAGGTCAATGACCGTTAGGGTCAAACCATACTAGTGCAGAATCGACGTACAGCGAAGAGAAATTCTGGAATAATAAATATATAGCATAAAAAAATCACTTATTATTATACCTTCATTTATATAATATATTTACGTATTGGCCCACCACACTTACCCACCACTGCAACTCCTGTGTAGCCAGGATCGACAGTGGTAACCAACCGCAAAAACCCTTTGATATGATCTCAGGGGTGCCCGGGGGACATGCTAAATCTGTCTTGGAACCCGCAACGAAATTAATCAGAAGATTGTAGGAGGAGTAGGAAGTATTCCAGTTTCCCTCCCCAAGCAAAGCGGGAGACAGCAAAAATTGTGATGACAAAAAGTCAGAATTAAAGGGGAAGCACCACGGGAATAACATGTTTTTTTTTTTTATGGCTACAAGACAGAATGTAATTAAATGTTTTAATTTATAATATGACAATTGATTACAATGCATTTATAATGACAAAAAAGTGTTGCATTGTTTCCAATAGTACTTATGACAAAAACGTTTGAAAGCTCGGAAGTTTTTCGCGCAGTCCACGAGATCTTCATAGTACACAACCCTAGAAACACAATGGACGCTGTTCAACATTTCGATTCTTTCGTCATACCAGAGATCACACTCCCAGAGATCACACTATATTTACGTATAGGATATATTATAAAAGGAGATGTCCCCACTGTACTTTTTCGGGATAAAAGTAGCCTATGTTTTTATCCAGAGCTCAAGTTACTACCATACTAAATTTCAATAAAATCCGTCCAGTAGTTTTTGCGTGAAAGAGTAACAAACATCCATCCATCCATACATCCATTCATCCTCACAAAATTTCACATTTATAATATTAGTAGGATGAAAGCATCCCAGTGGTCAAACGATCGAATGCTGAAACGATATTAAGTGAGGCTCAAGTCACATGCTGTCCTTGTCATTTCAGATAGAAATTCTGGAAACGTAACATAAAAAATCACTTTTTGTCCTTTACGTTATACATATATATCTTCATCTACATAATATATTTACGTATAGAATATATACTTGTACTTTTTCGGGATAAAAGTAGCCTATGTTTTAATCCAGAGCTCAAGTTACTCCGTACTAAAGTTCATCAAAATCCGTCCAGTAGTTTTTGCGTGAAAGAGTAACAAACATCCATCCATCCATACATCCATTCATCCATCCATCCATCCATCCTTACAAACTTTCACATTTATAATATTAGTAGGATTAAGTATGTATTGTATAGTATTTTGAAATTCGTCCCTTAAAGGGGTGAAATGGGTGTCGAAAGTTTGTGTAGTGAAATATCAACAACTTGTTTACGTTGATTTTTGACACGCAGAAATCCGTTAAAATTGGTTATTCGAAATAGGTACATACCCAACGGGGGTGCAATGGGAGTCCAAGTGGACGAAGTCACACGCAAAAGCTAGTGTAGATAAAAAAGCCTAGATCGTGCACAGACGAGTGAATTTGCGCGTCTTCTTTTTATCTCAGAAGGAATATATGCATTACATTGTGGACATAAGGGTGAATTTGCTATGTTTAATTTTTTAATATCGCTAAGCTAAGCTAAGCTAGTATGAATTGCCCCTTATGAACTGTAAACTCCAAACTGGCCATTATAGGAAGCACACGTCACGATGTTTTGGGAGAGGTTTGATGACGTCATAAAATTACATCATTATATCGACATTATGCCAGAACATGTTCTGGTGTTACAGTGTAATATGAAATGTGAGTGGTGAGGTACACGCAGAAATATAGAATATGCAATTAATTATACGTCAGTGCAAACAAATAAAGTAAGTAAGAAATTTAATATCATATTAATTGAAAAATACATATTCAATTTGAAACAAATGACGCAATTTAGTTGTTGTGACCATTAAAATAAAGTATTGAAATATAATGTCAATATTCTATTACTATTATAAACGTGAAAGTTTATGAGTTTGTTTCTCTTTCACTCAAAAACTACTGAACGGGTTTCGATTAAATTCGGTATGGCAGTAGTTTAAGCTCTGGATTAAATATACGATACTTTTTATCCCGAAAAAGTTCAGTGTTTCCGTGGGATACTGCAGCCGCGGGCAACAGCTAGTTATTAAATACTAGCTGTTGCCAGCGGCTCCGCTCGCATGAAAAAGTAACAAACATCCATCTATACTTCCTCACAAACTTTCATATTTATAATATTATAATAGTATAGTAGGACTTCTACAGTCTACGTCAAACGAGAAAGTGCTACGAGAAGTCGTAGCGAAAGCTACGACATGTCGTAGAAAGCTACGAGTCTACGCCTTACAAAGCCAGTGATCTACATAACTGGATAGCTAGATGTGCTTTGTCATTTTGAATGTATTTAAAAAACTGCCTTAAGGAAACGGGTAGCACTTCCTTAACATTTCCTAAAGGTATTAAATAAAAATAATAATTATGGACGCTTCACACCACGTCAATCTGGCCCCGTGCTAAGTATCCGAAGAACTTGTGTTACGGGGACCAGACTATGGGAAGTGTATTTAATACTTTTATGCAATACATAATACAAATATTGGAGATTTTTATTATATATTAATACACATATTTAATACATATGATCCAGGAACGCAGAACTTGTTCCTTCGGCGAGATTCGAACCCGCGACCCCCGAATTTAGCACCAATGCGCTCCATCATGCCACAGAGGTCTTCATATAAAGAAGGTGATAGCATTCTGTTTCGCATATTTACCAAAATATTTTAAATTTATTCTAAATAAGAAAAAGAGCATAATATATTTCACTTTCGCTATAATAAGCTAGGATTTATCTTCAAAACTTAGTGCCTTCAAAATTGCATCTTGTATTTTTCATTTGAAATATAAATCCTCGATTCAACATTGTTCAATGTTTAGTTCACGCTCTGATTATTTTGTACAATATTTTGCATTAAGCCAATGCATCCAAATTGTCTGACAAAATGTTTCATTTGGTATTCTTTATTAATGCTATTTTTCTAGATGGTATTCGAAATCAACCTGTATATTACACTGTTTTTTTAATAACTTTAGGTGGAAGCGGAGAATCATGATTCGGCACGGCTCGACTGGAGTGATGCCTCACAGAAAACCAACTTGAACTTACGATTGCGTTCCTTTTCAAGTGATGGTACCGTGATTGAGGGTTCCAGAGGCCAGCAGGAAGTATGGGTTTTATGTCTACGTCTAAATCTAGGGACGATTCACACCACGTGTATCTGACCCCATGCTAAGTACTCGAAGAACTTGTGTTACGGGGACCAGACAGCGTGAAGTATATTTAATACTTTAAAATATACATATTACATATATTTAAGATTTTTACTATATTATACACGTCCATGACCCAGGAACACAGAAAAACTGTTTGTTCCTTTCGAATTGGAACCCACGCCCCCAGGTTTGAGCATCAACACGCTCAACCACTGAGCCACAGAGGTCGTCAAATAGACCGGAAACACACTTGTAGCTCCTCTAATGTACAGGTCCATGGACGCCGGTTATCGCCAACCATCAGACTACGTGTTCGCTCGTTTGTCATATTAATAATCTATTACACTAAACTTGCCCACCGATTAGTGACTCATTTCGTATCGATAAGATAAGTACTGACGCATCGTCACTTTAATTATAGTGATGGGATTTAACGCGTCGCTTGTCGATAAACCGACAAAGTCGCAATATAAGTTTACGGCTTCGTCCTTCCGCGATTACGAAATGTCATTAAAGGCTTGACACATTTCGTGTCGCGTGACAGTTTTGAGGCATTTGACACTACAGCCAAATGGTTAAGCCTTGGAAGAATATACATGGAAAGAACACCAAAGTCAATAGTATTTTGTACTTTGGTTATGTTTTTTAGGGGTTTTCTAGTACGACGTACGAATTACAATTTTATTCCACATGTAAATAAGTGACGTCCTAATTTCATAGAATATAAATATCATTTGTGTACGAAAAGCTTTAACAAAGTGGGATGTGGTTGGATTGACTAATTAATTATTATTAGACATCTCTTTCTTCCCCATAAGCATAAGAGGAGAATAAGGAGCGATATATTATGTATTATTCTCCTTATTTTAGTATATCTAAGCAATATTGATTTCTTATGTTTACGCGAATATTGTTCATTGTTTTAAACACTTACGGCTTGTGTCGCGGTGCACTTTTCTTTTTCCCGACGTTTCGAACGACGTGTTGTGGCATTGTGACTTCTACAAGCAAGTAGATGGTGTAGCGATGGGCTCCCCAGTTTCTCCCGTTGTTGCTGACATATTCATGGAAGACTTCAAGGAGACTGCTCTTGAGACCTCACCTATACAACCCAGTTTCTACAAGCGGTACGTGGATGCTACTTTCACAATTTTACTGTCTGACAAAGTAACCATATTCCTAAATCATTTGAACAGTCTCAACGCCAAAATACAAATCACTATGGAGTTAGAGACCAATAACACTTTAGATTTCTTGGTCGTATTAGTAATAAGGAATCCCAATGGCACCAAATATAGGTCACACTGTGTATCGCAAACCTACACATACTAATAGATATTTAAATGGTGAGTCCCACCACCATCTTTCACAGCTATCTACCGTTGGTAAAACTTTGTTTAGAAGAGCACGAGGAATCTGTGATTAGCAGCATTTGGAATCCGAGATTCATCATGTCACACAAGTTCTACGTGACAATAAGCTTTGAGTCCCACGCCTGCATCACAGTGATCGAGTGAAACCAGCCACTGTCGAACGAATACCTGCAGTTCTACCTTTTATGAAAGGAGTCACTGATAAAGTTGGCTATATTCTAAGGAACGCTTCTATAAGTTTTTATAGAAGCGTTTAGCGTATATTTCAAGCCGCCCAAAAAGATAAGTCAATTTTTACCACCAGTGAAATGTAACATTCCGCTTCAAAATGCAGGAGCTCGACTGTGACTGCGGTCTCTCCTATATAGGGCAAACTAAAAGATCCATCAACACCCGCGTAAAGGAACACGTCGCAGATGTTAAACACCATCGCAACAATAAATCTGCAATTTACGAACACACACTGGATCAACCTCGCCATTACACAAGATTTGATAAACCACAAGTAGTGGCAAAAGAACACCGTTATCGCCCAAGAATGATAAGCGAGGCTATAGAAATTAAAAAGTACCCTAATTTTAACCGAGAAGATGGCTGGGTGCTGCCATCTAGTTAGGATCCAATAATTAACAAAATAAAATGTAATTTAAAATCACCGCGGCTTCAAGATACTGTTAGTATGTTTTGCGTGGATCGGAACACAAATAATAATTGAAGAATCTTCGGGTAGTTTCAACAACTTCAACAAATAGGACAATTGACACCTCAGTCCTCCCGTGACCACGGCTGCTGGAAAGTAGCCGAAACGTCGGGAAAAACAAAAGTGCACCGCGACACAATCCGTAAGTGTTTAAAACAATATATCTAAGCAATTATTTATTATTTATCGTTTTTAAGCTGAGTGATGGACCAATCGAATATTTTAATATATTTTTATCGTACGTATATAGCGATGGTACAACAAAATATAAATAATAAGTATTGTATTGTAACGAGTTTATAAATATGTAATATGTTGGCCCGTAGGTTTGTGCGTCGTTGTAAAAAAGTCAAAATAACTTTGTTTAAGGCATATTGCCAATCGTTTACACGTGCAGCCTGTGTGGGCTGACTATACGCAGAGGGCTGACAACGCTCTGCGCGTGCAGTATAATAATGCATTTTAGACTCGTGTTGTGCATGTATTTTGAACTGATGCTTTATTTTCTGTATGTTTTTCTAGGTATGGCGAACGAGTGCCCCGTATATACTCAGTGAGTCTTCCTATGTTCGCTCTAAGGTCACCTATTCTTCCCTCTAGCCGTTTCTGCCACCAGGGTATCACCTGCGTTTTGTTTACATTGGTTGTATTATTATTAATATTTATTCTTACTCCGCTAAATTTGGTTGAGGTGTATGCTGCAGTGTAAATGTAAGTATGAAGAGTGTTAAAGTCGATATCCTCACGAATCATGTTTGGAATTATGTTAGTGTTAAGGCAATTAACTATCTGAAACAATTTTTAGATGGCTTTAATTTGGGTAAAGATGGACGTGCTGTTGGATGTATCTCTTTAAATATGTTAAAAGACTCTAGAAACATTTCTTTTAACTCTGTTTCTAATTCTATTGACAAAACAGGTACGCGATTTTGGATTGGGACTAAGTTGACTATGTCGTTTTGTTGGTTTGGTATGGAAGAATGATCCCCTAGCAGGACTTGTGTTACGTCTAAGCCAGGTTGAGTAACGTTTTCATCCGGTTGGTGTTGTATGTTTTCAACCGATATTTCATCAAGCTCAGTCTGTACTTCTTCGCGTATCTTTTTAAGTTGTTCGCTTGATAGAAGACAATTACTAACAATGGATCTCCGTTGGTCTGATATCCTTTGTATTGAAAGGTGTGCTATTGATGGGCATGTGGCGATGATTTCTTGGTGTAATATCGGTCTATAGGTGGTTAGGTCAGTCTCTAGTTTGGTTATTCTGTAATAAGTTCTCATTATCGTCTCATTAATTTCAGTTGTCCATCTCATTCTTTGAAGTGTGCAGTTTGTATTAGAATTACCTAGTTGTGTGATGTCTTGTTCGTCAGTCAATTGTTCGTTTTGATTTTGTAATAAAGTTTTTACGTCGTTTTTTATACTTAAAATCTTCTGGTGGCTTAAAAGGCGCATTTGAACGATTGCTCGTCGCTGATCACCTACTCTTTGTTTCGATGCTTCCATTTCTGGGTATTGTGTTGAAAATAATGAATGTAGCTGTGTTAAGTATGATTTAGTGTCAATTTCTAATTTGGTGATGATGAAATATTTGTGCATTATGAAAATGTTCATTTCTTTGGACCATTTTTTACGTTTGCACTTAGAACTATGAATGGGTGCAGTAACTCTGGCTGGAATAGCCTCCCGCACAACATCCACAGTAGATTCTAATGACGGTGATATTGATGAATTTGATGAAATGGATTGATTGGCAGTAAGATATGAAGCTGGAGAAGATGGTGGTGATGAAAAAAGTGATGATATTGGGGAGAAACAAAATGACGAGGTTTCTCTAGGATGTGTAACATTATCATTGTGCGATACGGTGCCCACCCCAGAATACGTAGGGCAGCCCGGACCCGAGGGCCCGGGGCGGGATTCTCCATTGCTATCCGCTCCGGTACCCGCCTGGGGTATAATTCTGCTTCTTAGACGCATCACATATGGTAATTACCTTAATGGAAGAGTTAACTAAACGGGAAAGACAGAAAAAGACGAAACAAAGGTGGTGAAGGTAGATAAAAAAAAATTAAACAGAATCAACGCACAAACAAGAATTGACCAATAAAAAGACGTTGAAAAGATAGTAAAAGAAAGAAAGAACCGATGATCAGCCACGTGAGTACCTCACCCCGAAGAGAGTGGGGTGGCGCACCCAAGTGTTGCCCGGGGACACCAACTAGGATTTATTATTATTATTATAAATCACAAAACGTATATATTGAAGAATTGAAAAGCATTTCAATTAGAGGCAGGCGCGGGTTGTGTAATAATTAATTCGAAATTACTTTTACGGCCATCAAAACGTAGATGACAAAAATGACATCAAACGTTAACGAATTTAGACAAGAATAAAATGTTTGTTTCATACATTATATTCTTTTCCTCTACATAGTCATCAGCTGTAAAATATGACTATATTCATAACGAATGATTTATCAAATCCCTACATATTATTAATTATACAAATTTCCTCGTAGCGCATAATTTTCTACACTTCTGTAAATGATTGATAATAGAAGTAAGTGCATAACACGAAGCGACGTAACTCGATCACGAAGGAAGCTCGGCAATTCACGGGCATCTATTGAGTTAGAACGGACTTCCCCATCATTTATTTCACGACGACATCGATGTACTGCGTACGGACGTCGCAGTTGATACTTTATCTTAATTCTTATGTTATCAAACTCTAATTAGTAATTATAATAGTGTTACAAAGTTATAACGCTCGCCGCTTATGTAGCTTACAGCACCCAGAGACATTTAACGCTTACTTAAGAGCTACTTAATAGAGATTTTGATATTCATATATCAAAATCTCTGTTAAGTAGCTTATTAAGTAAGCATTAAATGAGTGCGGGCGTTAGATCTTTTAACGAATTCAATCGATTTAAATACGTTTTTCATTAAAGTCAGTGTGACTTGAGTAAAATCCAAGGCACGGCACTAAATTGAAATATTATTAATATTCGAGATTTACTAACCAATGAAATCCCAGCGTTTCGTAGTGTTGCTGCAATAAAAAATTAAGCGCCATCAGTGCAGTTTCTCATTTTCCTATTCAGGCTATAGGTACATAGATAGGTATTTCTTATTATTAGCAAATCTTGAATATAATATAATCAAAACCTCGGAAACGGCTGCAATGATTTCCATGAAATTTATTATGCAGGGAGTTTTGTGGTAGAAAAATCGTTCTAGCTTTTCATCTCTGGGAAACTGCGCATTTTAAGTTATATATGTTTTTTTCTTTCGTCACTGAATAAGATATAATAAGTTAATTCGATTTCTATGTCAAATCCGATTGGCGCGGGCGGCTTGGTTAGCATCGGACTTTTTGCGTTGTTGGCAAAATGGTGTTTTAGGTTCGAATGCCGGTCAAACGAATAATTTTGTGATTCTTTTATCGTTCTGTTAAACCTCCTACCAAAGCTCGGTCTATCTGGTGCTTTGTGTTAAAAGCGTACAGGTGTTAGTGCTGTTGTATAGAAAAAAAACTTGTAGATTTCTTAGAAATCTAACCGTTCTCAATAGAAGCAATAAAACACTTAACTCCGACAGTAATGAAAGTGCCGATTGACTGCGGGCTAACGAAACAACGCTTCTTTACTTCATTATTACTTGATGATCGATTGATCTAATTCCACAAGGAAAAAACTTTGTTCCCTTAATTTTAAGATGACCGGCAGATTGTTTGATGACAAATTGACAAGCAGTTATAGCGCATAACCCTACCACCCCTTCCCGCGCATAGGTTGCGTCTTCAACAGTAAAAGCACAAATTAAATAAAGACGGACAGATAAACAGCTACACAGTTAGCTACTACAAGTATGACTACGGTGTGTCCGCGATTGTGTGGAAAAGTGTGCCGTTAAAGGAGACGTCAACATTTTCAAATTTGGATTGAACTGGACCGTTCTATGTAAGCTGTTTCCCTTTACTTAATATATTATATCAAAAAAAATCAAAAAAAGCTTATTATATTGTATAACTCTATAATATAAGTAATATCCAGAGGGTAAGAACCTGCTAACCCTACCACAGGTTGTATTAACCTATCTAGGGTAGCAGACACTTCACCTCACTAGATTGTTCTTTTCTACACTAGATTGTTAAATGTAAATTACTGTCCTAGTTGCTTAGTAACATAATACTGTACTAAATACTAGCAGACTATAGCAAAAACATCAACAATAAAGTTATAGTATCCAATTAAGTTTTAAAGTGTATAAAAAATCTAGTATACAATTAAAGTTGATAATAAAGTTTCGTTTTTTTAATATCATCAATTTCATTTACGAATTTTATTATTTTAGTGAACAGCTTTTCACCAGCTGTTATTTTGTGGATGAATGTGAATGAGAACGAAAGATTGAATGGAATTATTTTGTCACCAACCCAAATCCACGGACCTCATCGTTCATTCATTGTGTATGGGGATCAAAGGTTTTTAGAAGTTGTAAAGACAATGAAGGTTATAGTAGTCATGTTTTTCGGCCTAAAACAAGTTCTCCTTAGCACAATCGCACTAAGAATCTTAAAATCGGAGTTTACTAGTTGCATTTCCTAAAATAGTGATTTTACTCCTATATGTGTGTCGTTTAAGGCACTCCACGCTACAGTCTACCTAATGGTAGCCTTTCGATCAATGCGACCGTCTCGCGAGACCGCGACCCGCGACCAGCAAATCAGGTTCTCTGACCACGCTCACCGCTCGCGGGTCGCGGAGATTGTTTAGTGCTCCATATAAATCCATACCAAGCAGTGGCTCCGTGAACTTAATTCGGTCTCGGGTCGCGGTCGCGCGTCGCAGTCTCCCGTCGCGCGTCGCGTGCATCGGAAGGCTACATTTACGTTGGAACTTAGTCCTAGCTTTACGTCCTGAGTGCTAAGTGTGAGTTTTTCGTTTCGCATTTGATCGTGAGCACGTTTGGTGTTTACTAGGAGTTTCTATGTGATTTGTACAGCGCCACCTAGTTGTAAACGCGACAACTAGGTCAAATCACATACAAATTCCTAGTAAACGCCAAACGCGCTCACGAGCGAATGCGAAAAGAAAAACTCACACTTAACACTCTGTTCTGATTTACCGGAGCATGTAGGAATGAACAGGTGCAGTTTTCCAAACAAAATATAAAATCTACTACATATAGGTACTGTACATACCTGTATTTGCACAGGTCTGCCGTAAGGTCGGCAGTAATATGTGTGGGCGCCTTTTCTTTGTAAACCTAGCGATGTTAGAGTTCATGACTTTTATATTTGTTTATTAGTATTTACTACCCGCGCACTCGGCATCCTGCCTGCGGTAGCCTGGCTGGCGCAGGCAGGAAACATAATATTATGAATATTTGTGGACGTCTAAATTTTCAATTTTTGATTGATTTGGATCGTTCTATGAAAGCTGTTTCTCTGTACGTAAGTATATAATATATTTTCTATATTTTTTATATTTGTGGACGTCTAAATTTTCAATTTTTGATTGATTTGGATCGTTCTATGAAAGCTGTTTCTCTGTACGTAAGTATATAATATATTTTCTACTCTGTGGTCGCAACACTGTATCAGTATAGAGGCCTTGCCTATTTGTTCGACAGGCTGATGTAGCCTGGCTGGTGGGCGCCTAGACTTAATTTAACTAGGTTTAATCAAAGTCCACTAGTGGCCCGTTTCAATAACCTATCTACCAATAACTATTTGTTAGAATCGTCAAATTTCTATCGCAAAAATCCGTCAAATGATTTAATGACGACGTTTTTAACTAATAGTTATAGATAGATAGGTTATTAGGTAGCCGTAAAGGACATGACATGACAAAAGGCTACTTGACACATACTTAATTCATAAATGGAATGAGTATTTCCTTTAGTACTTGGCTTAAGAAAACGTAACATAGAGATATAATGAAATAAAAATTCAAAATAGAAAAATAAAGTTTATTTAAAAAAATTAACTAATGAAAACACTATCGGCCATAAATTGTCATAGTTATCATCAATCATTAAAGCGAATTGCGAAAATTAATGTAAATATCTTACAAACGTGTAAAAAGTTAATTTAAAAAGTAAGTTTAAAAAAATTATTTTCTCGACTTATTGAAAAAAGCAATAATGGACGTTGGATTTGTGAAAGCAGGCAGCACAAATTTGCCGAGAATCGGCTCAGAGATGGTTGGTAATTTTTTCCCTTCAATTCGGATTTATGCTCTGTCAAGCTAAGGAACGTCAAAACTTCTTTGTAAGTACCTAGAATCCATTTGATATACTCATAGAAATATATGTATTACGGTAAGATTATAATCATATTTCACCTATTGCATTTTGTGTACATAGTGCACTGAGCTGTCAACTGCTTGTTTACATTTGGTATGACGTCATAGCACAGATAATCTATCGACCAACATGGCGGATACCGTTTTTGCCGGTTTTTAAAAAGCGTATTTTTAAAATAAAGTTTTGTAGGTTTTAAAATATTATTGATTGATGGAACAATTATCAATCGTTTTAGGATATATATATAAGTATTAATAATAAAAAGTTTCAAGTAACAGGTGTACCTACTGACCGTCGCTGCACAGTATATATTGGATAATTTATGATACGTTAGAAAAAACTTAAGCGATTTCAAGAAGAAAAGTGATAATCATTGTATCAACACTAGAAATAAGCATAAGCTAGATGTACCAGTGATAAGATTTAGCAAAGTAAGTAAATCTTTAAAGGGCCAATGTATACGCCTATACAATAGGATCCCAGAAAACGTTCAAAACCTTTCCATTAATAAATTCAAAAAGTAGTCAAAGAACGTTTGTGTGCTTAAGCTTATTGAAAAGTAAAAGATTTTGATAACGATTACACGCCTTGGGAATAAGATTCTCAGAACCCTGCAAGTCTGTATCTATATACTTGTGTACATTTGACTTTTATTATGTTTAACATACATTTACGTTTATAATATGAAATATTGTAGGTTTATCTTTAAAATAAAAAATTTCCATCTTTTTGCGAAAAGACGGAAACGGACGGACTCACACGGGGTCACCGTGTGAGTTTCTTACGCCGGTTCATCTTGACGGGTTAGTGTTGAACCAGTAGTACATTTTTCTGTTGTCTTTCCGAAAAAAGCTTTTTAAGTTTTATTGGAAATAAAAAAAGGTTCATTTTCATTCGAAAGTGTCATGTAGCCTATTATTACTTTAATCACATAAAATAAAAAAGCTGAAAGTCGCGCTCTGTCAATTAAGTTATTCATATAACACTCAGAGCATTAATTTACTTCCGTAATAACTTCATTTGGAGCATTTAATAACTTCAGTGCCGCCTGCATGCACCCTCAAGAGATACGTTCGTTGACGATCCATAATCATCACTATGTCAGAGCGTCTTCTGTTGAATTCATCGAACGTGACGAAGTGACGCATCACAACACCATTTTATGAGTCTAAATAATAATCTATGTTTTGCATATACTAGACGTTCAGCGACGTCCCATTGGATTTTGATGTGCAACATACCGAGGCGAGCCAGATTGTATCTGTTGGTGTGAGAAAGTAACGCTACGCTTCGCTAATGTGAAATTATAAATTATAAAATGTGAAATTATAAAAATAAAAAAAGAGGTTCTCGTATATGATTGCCATTGTATCTCCTTACTTCGCCACGCATTCCTCGCTTCGTTCAGACTTTAGATATATCTAATTAATATACTTTAGATATATCTTATCTTCGTTTACACTTTAGTTCTATATATAAATATATATATATAATAAAAATTTGCAAATCTGTTTAGTGTAAGGTGTAGTAATCTGTGTAAGGCCAAACCTTATTTAAAAAAAACTCTAGTTTCTTTTTTCGTTCAGACCTTTTTAAAAACATGCTTAGTCATCGGTCTTTATTTTGAGGTATCATTCAAGGAGATATCTTACAAATTATTGAAATAAGGACCCAAAAACCAAATTGAGGGAGAAAATTCTAATTTTGGAGCAGACTAATCAAAACATCATTTATGCTAAATATAGATAAAGATACCTCAAAATAAAGAGCGATTACTAAGTTTGTTTTTAAAAAGGTCTGAACGAAAAAAGAAACTCGAGTTCTTTTTAAATAAGGTCAAAAAAACAGATTTGCAAATTTTTTAATTTTTTAATCAACTTCAAATGGCTGTAAAAACTTAAGCTACAGTCACAGATGCTTAAAAATTGTCTTTTAATATCTGTTGCACATTTCTTTAACGAAATAAAATAAATAAAAAATCATTTAACATAACATTTACCAAAAATTTGCAATTAAATGTTAAAATCTGGGTAATTTTGAAAAAAAGTTTTAAAAAATCTTAAAAAAAAACAATCCAACTTCGCTTAAGTCAAATATGACTTAAAATGTTCAGACTGGTCTATACTATCATCTCCTTAAAGCTTTACACCTAGCTTCCAATCACCCTGTATATATATATAAGGTTAATAAAAACCAATTACGGATATTTTGGGTATATGATCTACTGCTTATGTCAAGACGTTTAAGCTAAAAAATAATTAAAAGTTTACAAAAAATACACTTTCTAAATAAATACACTTTCTAAATAAATACACTACGCTCTTTACGGCGCTGTTAAGGTCATTAACCTCACACAGCTTTATTTTTATTCTTTTTTATCTTGATGTTATTAAGGCAAAGTCTTTGCTTCCATTTCAAATGACCTGTTTCTGTGAGGTTAATGACCTCAGCGCCTTAGAGAGCGCAATGTAATTTCACTTAGTTGACTTTTTTTAATTCGATATTTTTAATTATTTTTCCGCCTAAACGTCTTGATATAAGCAGAAGATTATAATGTGCCCAAAATATCCGCAATTTATTTTGAACAACCTTACATATTTTTTTAAATTAATATAATGTTATTTAAATTTTCATTATAGCGTAGCTAACATTAACTGATCACTGAGCCTAGAGTTACCTAGAGCGAGGCCGGAGCTCATGACATGGAGCTGATGTGATTTTACGGCGCGATGAGCAGGCTAACCTCATATAAGATTTTTAGAGTTCCGCATCGCGTCGCCACGTCTCGCAATCCTTACAAATTCGTCATGTCCGTCCGACCGACTTCGAATTGCCGTCCAAACAGTTAGTTTTTTTTTGGCTACGCCAGTGTAGGGTATCATTAGATAGGTATTTTAAAATGATAGATGTTGCTAAGATGATTTTATTTAGGTATCAGTTTGCGAGATATTCAAGTTTAAAGCACATGTTTTTGTTAATATAAACGGTCTCCTCAAAAACTAGACCGCTGTTTAGAAAAATCTGAATAAATATACGATAATTGTCCATAAGCTATAACGGCTTATGTAACTTCGTTAGTTCAGGGGTTATAGAAACCTAACTTGTAAAATGCGCTTACTTGGAAAACTTCGTATAAAAATAACGAAAAAAAAACTACGGAACCCTATTCTGTCTGGCTTGAAACGTACTTGACGGTTTTTTTTATACTAATTATTATTAACTAATACATTTATAATATCAATGTATATAATATATATATTATCTTAGGAAAGTATAAATTTACCTGTATGTTTGCTTAAATTTTCACACAAATCGTAAGATTTTTTTTCAATCTTATTTATTTTATTTTATTTAATAATTCATGCACACACAGCAAAACATTGATATTGACAACTTAAGAGCAGAAAACAGTTTTGTCAAAGGCTACTTATTCCAAATTGGAATTTCTTCTAGCAGACCTGATACAGGAAAGTTTATAATTATAAAAGTAACAATATATGGTGGTATACACATGTAAGTATTATACACATGTATGTAGTATATATATATATATATATATATATATATATATATATATATATATATATATATATATATATATATATATATATATTATACTAATATATATCATAATAATTACAATTTCAATAAAATATTGGATACAAATTACATACTTATAAATAATAATGAATCATATTATATGACACTTGAATTTCAGTGGGTTTGAATGTCAGGCTAAGCTGTAAGATAGTGCTCACGCAGCCTTTTCTTAGATACACAAGTGTCTTACACTTACGTATCTGACTTGGTAATAGATCTTAAGCAATTCCAGTAGATACAAAACCTTGGTAAGTACGGTCGCCGATATCGATAGACCCGTTGTGCCACATTTCGATCTTATCACTAAGGTAATAAGGTTAAAAAGTGGTACAGTGGTACAATACGGAAAAATTGTGAAAAAACAACAAGTAATTTCAGTGTACCTTAACGTGATCTCTAGAAGAATTCTTTCTTTCTAAAACACCAAAAAAACTTTCTTCTGATTAATTTCGTTGCAAGACAGATTTAGCAAGTCTCTCGGCAATCCTGAGATCATATCAAAGGATTTTTGTGGTTGGTTACCACTATCGATCCTGGCTCACGGGAGTTGCGGAAGTGGAAATGTATGGTGGGTCACCAATGCCCGTTAAAAAATCAGCAAATACCGAAAAGTCTAATAATGTTCTATGTTTCAAAGTTTTTGGAATCACACGATTAGAATAAGCGAAGTTTCATTCTCAAGAATATTGAATTCAACAGAAAAAGACGGTACTTAAACGAACAAATAAACAAACATTTTTAATAATCCTGAGTTATTTACATACGAGATTCACTGCGCGACTGTTATTCTCAGAAGTGTTTGCGCAAACTCACTTGCGAGTGTTGGTGTAAGGCAGATTTGATATAAGTACGGAATACGGTACCTAACGTGTCACAAAAGTAATTTGGAAAACTTTGCGCATATTCGTTTGTACGATTTAATTTTACTACTTATGTAAAGACATTTATGCAGAAAAGAAATAAAACAAAAATCGGTTGTCTGTAAAGTCGGTTTACTGACGATAGTTGAATGTGACAACGTCATAATAATAAATGGAACGCCTCAGAGCGAGGTAACGCCGCATGAGTCATGTTTTTTCGTGCGTGCAGCCGGCTCCATCGAATTATAAGACGTTGTCACGTCAAAATAAATATACGAAACGGTAGTATCTAACGTCCGCGCATACGTTTTGACAGCAGCTGTGTGAGATCAATAACCTTCTCAGTTCTTAGTGTCGTGATTTTTCTGTCTTCAATGGCAATTTTCATCTGTATACGTCGTATAACGTCAGTGCTCGTAAGTGTATTGATCCTGAACCCTTTCACACTTGCTTTTTTGATTAAAATAGTATTTAGGTTTTTAATTAACTTTTGTGAAATATTTGTTCCTATAATATTGATATTACAAGTAAAACATTATATACTTTACTAGATAAACATTACGTTGTTATATTAATTAATTAACTTAATTTGAAAACTGATTGCATTGGAAAATGTACAGCGCGAGCTTTGGCTAGACTCGTGTCGTCACAGCGCGACCAAAGTCCAAACACTGCGTGGTTTTTAAATAATTTCGCGCGAAAATGCGCTATTATAGCTATGAATACTATAGGGCATGACAGATTAAAATAACTAGATGAAAATTGGTTCATCCATACGGGAGCTACGATGCCATGGACAGACACACAGACGGCCACGTCAAACTTATAACACCCCTCTGTTTTCCTCAGTGGTTCAAATATGTTAAATGATCTATCATTGATGAATGATTTCTTCTAAGGAAATCTCCAAAAATATGTTACATTCTTTTGACAACATCGCCACCTTTAGTGAATGTTGTTGCGTTTGCCCCGATTTTCGATTTAATATTATAATATCTGTGAGTTTTCTCGTGTGTACATTCCATAGAATTCCCAGACGGCTGTGTAGACGAATTTATCATAAACTGGCAGATGTGGAGAACCTCGCTTATTGTGATTATAAGGAGACTTACGAGGATTTATTGTTATTAAAGAGCCCAGAAATCTTCAGCTTTTTAGGGTTACGTAGTTTAACGTCTCGGAAGTGACGGAGCCCTTATGGTTACGTGATGTCCGTCCGTCCGTCTTCGGCTTACCGTCCAAATGGTTTGTGCTAGAAAGTTGAAACTTGCATGGATATGTGTATTTACTTATTGTGTGTGCTTAAATAAAATGACGAATTTATTTTTTTTTGCTACACCAACCCAAGGTATGATAGAGATGAGTTTTTTTGCCCGTCTACCCCATAGTGTGGAGTATCAAATAATATAAAAACATTGAGAAGTTGCTAGAACGATTTTTGAAAAATAGGGCGAAAAATCTATAAAGGCTTATTTATCTTTATTAGTTTAGAGTTACAGAGACTTGTGGTAATATATCGGCAAGCCCCAAATGGAGATCTCCGACAGAGCGAGGTGCTATGCTCGGTCAGGCCGAAGCCCACTTGTATGAATTTCAGATGTCGTATATATAGTGCCGATCTTAGAAAACTTCGATAGCGCGATTTAGGATTGTGGCGCTAATTGGCCACAGACTTTACTTGTAAAATGCACTTACTCGGAGAAAACTTGTACAAAAATAACGAACCCTACGTGCGGGCGTCCGACTCGCACTTATGGTGCTATATTATGTCAAAAACATAGAAAATACCGCGGCAGGTATTTTCTATGTTTTTGACGGATCTTATCCCATGTTCCTGTTCACAGGCTAAAGTGGGCGATTGACCATCGAGCAAAATCTTATAACTGACAGTGATATAGCCTTCCTCAATGGTTTCTTTTTTTCAATTCGAGCTCCTGAGATTCGCGCGATGTCGAAAAATCGCGATGTCGGAAACAAACCAAAAAAGCTCTTTACAATGTTTGTATATATTAATTGAATTACAAATATCTTCAAACAATTTGTTAATCTTTCTATTTATATCTGCAAAGCGGTCCTAAGCCTTTGTTTGCGAAAACATTGGCTTTAAAATCATAAATTGTATTTTCGCCTCAGTGCCGTTATCTCTTCTACAAACAATCGTTAATCACTACGAAATGAGTCTTGCATACATTAACTTGCTATACGTATAGACTACAATACCTATACATATTCGAGAAAGCAATATTATTTTCCGAGTTACAGCGGCTATTCCCTGTAATATTTATGGGAAATCGGAAAGCCAATTCACGCAATAATTTCTCTTTTAATTTGCACTTTTAGCGCATTACATACTTGCGTACAGAGAAACAGCTTTCATGGAAACATCCAAATCCAAATCCAAATTTGAAAATTTTGAGGTCACCTTCAACGACCCACAATTTTTTCACACAATCGTGGACACACCGTATGCTTCTAGTAGTGCAATCAAATCGAAAGCTCACTATGTAGCTGATTATGTTTTTCTTTAATCTGTGGTTCTAGGTGTCATCATCAACATCCAACACGAATTTAATTGGACTTCCGCATAAAATATTTTGGTTTTTGACGTAAGAGACCGCCTAATGGTGAGCGATTACAATTCATGGACATCTACAACACCAGAAGTGAAACACAAGTGCAAATCTATGTAGAAATTACACAATATCCATTTAGAATTGTGAAGTAAAACAGCAGCAAAATAGACAGGAGTGTAATATGTTTGACGTGTCTGTCTGTCTGTCTGTCTGTGTGTCTGTCCGTTGCATTGTAGCTCCGAAACAGGCGATTTTGATCTATTTTTTTTTGTTTGAAAGCTGACATGATCGAAAGTATTCTTAGCTATATTTCATCATCATCAGCTCGCTCACTGTTTGATATTTCGGAGATTACTTAAAAATTTTAATTTTATTTTTCTCACAAAATTAACTTTGCTTCAAGATTTTGTTACATAAAGTGAGAAACTTGACCCCTTGATAGAACTTTAACATTGATTTTGTTAAAACAGATGAAATTGCCGAAGCCAAGTTCTAAGTTTACGGCAGTATCCATTACTCAGGAACTTTAAAAGAATTCTAGTAAATTTCAGTTGGATTTTTAAGACAATTTTATTCTTTTAAAATGGTAGTAAAGAAAAACGTAAAAAAGTATCACGAGTTCTCAGAAATTAACTTTGAAATGCAACACGCGTTTACATAAAAGGACTGGGAAAAATAAATACAATACAACATGCTAATTACAATATTCTAAATCACTGAAGTTATTACATAAATTCTAGTTAAACTAAGTTTATTTGATGCGAAATTTCGAATAGCAAAAGTATTCATCTAGTGGTCACTAGATGAATCTTTTTCAAATTCGAATGTAAAGTTATTTTGTTGTGCTATTATTCGGAGATTTAATTAGTTTGTTGTGAAAACATTTCTTACTTTGGGAGTGAAATGGAGCTTTATACTATTTTAACTAAGAAATATAATAATTGTCTGTAAATATTTTTAATTACTCTCTGTATCAAAGCCATCAAGTAGTAATGTCAGTTACGAGTTATGGAATCGATAAATGGACCTCTCTGGTCATTTAAATTAAACTTAATTTATATATTGTCACATTCTTGTTCAGTTACCCGTTATCGAACCAATAACGCTTATGAATAGATAAACTACCGACAAATAAACCTCAGAAACCGAACATTAATGCGGTTTTCATTTATCCAGTTTACAATTATACAGAGGACTCCGCTTATAGAGGTTAAAATGTACCATTATTCCATTAATATAATTAAAAAACTGTCGAAACGTATCGCAGTCTGACAAAATTTCTTCATTTATAGAGGGAATTGAGCTACAGCGTCGTAATTATAGAGGAACTAACTTTTTCCCGCGGCTCCGCCCGCGTAAATACAGAATCCCGCGAGAACACTGTACTTTTTCGGGATAAAAAGTAGCCTATGTGTTTATCCAGAGCTTAATCTACTATCATACCAAATTCGACAAAATCCCTTCAGTAGTTTTTGCATGAAAGAGTAACAAACATCCATCCATGCATCGATCCATCCATCCATCCTCACAAACTTTCACATTTACAATAGTAAGTAGGAAATATAAACAAAACTATTTTTTTTTTATCAGGTTCAAAAAGTCCTATTCACAGAGATAGTTCGATGAAAAATTGCTCGTTGAAATTCTCAATTATAGAGGTTTCTCACTTATCCAGGCCCCATTTAACCAGATTTCGCTGTAATACAATTTCTTCGGAACCCCGTGCGTTCAACTCTAGGCCCACCTAACCCCTTTCTACAATATTACTCTTTATTTCTTAAACGTCTTGTGAGATAAAATACGGAAGACAATTTATTACCCTTCGCCGGGGATACTTAATAATAATTTAGTAAGTACTGCGTACAACAGCTACCTTATGGAGATAAAATATGCGGCACATCAGCATCAGTACATAAATAGTACTAAAAAGGTATTATAGAGTTAGAAGTGGAGAGAGAAAACAAAGGTACTATAATAATAAAAAATTAAATGAAAATATACTTTATTGTTCACAATTAGTAGTTACACATACACGCAAATATAGAAAATACGAAAAACACTACGATAGTACACAAAGGCGGCCTAATAATTATATCATATAGGACCTCGGAGACCAAGCTTTGCTGGGAGTTTTAGTAGGACGATGAAATAATTTAAAAAATATGTATAAAAGATAAAGAAATAAAAAGCACCACAAAAATGTTCAAACCGGGATCCAAACCCGAGACACCGATTTGCCAACAACGCAAAATGTCCGAACGCTAACCAAGAAGCCGCCAATCGGTTTTGACGTTTAGAGATCGAAATCACTCGTATCACTAGTCGACGAAATATAAAACATCCTAGCAGTAGTAAGCTGGTCCTCCTTCATAGGGAAGCCCTAGCCTGTATAGGTAGGAATTTGGATGAACGTCTTCAGTCAGTGGTAAGTGAAGCCGATAGGAGTGGAGTTATAGGAACCCCAAGCCACTACTAGCTATTAGATTTTTCTCCACCAAAACTCCCTGGATACTAAATGTCATGGAAATACTTGTAGCCGTTTCCGAGATTATAAGTAGTATAAATATACTACTTTGCAAGCTGAAATGAGGTGGTCCCTGGTTGTTTCGCTACATCATAATAATTTAATTGAATTAATTATAATTATAATGCGCCGCGCTGCCCACTAACTACATCCTCACTACATATTATATAGTACAGCTTACCTGGGTATATTTCATATTACGCATTTGGGTGTTTCCGTTATAACTGTTTTGATCGAAAATAAAAATATAACTATGGCAATTTAATGGTAATAACTAATTAGTAAAATAATTATTTATATATTGCAACGTTACCTATCTTTTATATATATGTAGGTATATCCCATATTGTTATTGTGTGTGACATATATGATGCTGCCAGTGTGTATCTGTCAGTCGCCTGACAATAACGAGGATCCACAGAATACCAGGGATTGCGGTATAGTGGAGTACTACGCCGCGATCGTACACCTGAGTGGAGTCCTTTTCGACAGCTGCTCGCATTGCACTGCCTTATAGCTGTTCTTTTTTTTTATTATTTTTTACTATGATATGTTATTTTGCTATGGTTTGTTGTTTGTTAATATTATGTATATGTTTCTTATAATCTATGTTTCTCTTTTTGAAGTGAAAACTTCATTAGCGGCGCTGTGTACTTTTTTTGGAATGGGTAAAAATTTCTAAACTCGCGTCAGGACACGTGACCTGATCGAAAATTCGTAAGACGGATGGAGAGAGGACAGGCGGCGCAGGGCGCTTGCGCGAGTGTTCGTGTGTGTTAATGTTACAGCGTGCCACGCGCATCAATGGATGAGATTAATATTATTCATTTATTTTGTTTATTTTATTATTTATTATTATTATGTAAAATAATTGGAATAGTTCTGAAGTGTTAAATTTTTAATGTAATATAAATTGTCACGTTTGTGTACGATAGCGCAATAAATGAATATTGTATTCCACCACATAAATAATAGTACTTTTATACTGATAATGAAAGCAATTCGTACAAAATTATTCTCTAACCATTCCAAAATATCAAAAATGCACAACGTTAATATTCAAGTTTTCACTTCTGCCGGCACTCCCGGAGTGCAACCCGTCGTTTTTTTTTTTTTTTTTATGTTCGTATTATTTCTGTTATTTGTAAACTTTTGTGATTGTTTGTGCTTAATGTCGACTCTTTGTTGATAATGTAGTGTAGTGTGAGCATGTTTGTTGAATAAATGTTATTATTATTAATATTATTATTACAAGATTAACTCGTTTAAAGTATAATAAGAACTTTTAAGGGTCAAGTAAATGAAATAAAAAAAATCGTTACAAATAAACAACAAACGCAAATTTGTGTGAATTTGGAATAGCGATAGCCTCAATTAGGATTTTTTATTTATTAAAAAGTTATGAATCTCGTTGGATACACATTTTATTACTTTAAAATGTGTTTGTTATGTGTGTACGAAATACGAATTCGTAAAGAAAAGCTACAAATGTAAAAGTGTAAGGGCCTGTTTCACAATCAACTGATAAGTGTCAGATAGCTTTTTGCTTTTTTTGTCTCAGTCGCTTGATATAAAGTAAGTGACGACAAAACTTACGAACAAGCTATCCGACACTTATTAGAAGACTGTGAAATAGGTTATTTAAAGATTAAGTTTATTTCCTAATACCATACCTAAAGAGTACCATGATAGTTATATTAAACGTTTTGATTTTCTTTGACGGTGCGACGTCCCTTGATGATGCATCAATGCTCCTTCCACTTAATATATTACGGAGGCTGCCACGTCTTGTTAATGACCTATTATGTCAATCTTACCACTAGTCAGCGCCATCAAAAGTGTGATGTAGTGTGCTCTTATGAGCTATTAATAGTTTGAAAATCACTTAGTATATTCTAGAAGCTAGGTTGTATTTAATAGTGGAACATGCATCGTTTTTGCATGCATTGTTATGCAAGAATTTAATGTGAAGTTCTGTGATTTTCTGGAAAGATTCTTAAAATGGATCCGAAATAATATTATGTTTAAAAATATAAAACCTTTCAGACTCCATCTTTTATTTTATTCGCGTCTATGTTTTATTCGATTTTTTG
The DNA here is from genome assembly GCA_963565745.1 of Phengaris arion. Classification (NCBI taxonomy): domain Eukaryota; kingdom Metazoa; phylum Arthropoda; class Insecta; order Lepidoptera; family Lycaenidae; genus Phengaris; species Phengaris arion. Next base: position 5,108,254 of record OY751443.1, read on the forward strand.
GGTCTAAATAACATATTTCTTATTCTGCATAAAATTCAGGCTTGCAAGTATTTTTTAGGATTGCCTGATTGTCTTATGTCGTCGGCATAAGAGCGTTTTCCCATTATCCAATCCGATAACCGATATCACTAAACGACTAAACGCGGCTGCGCGTTCTCTGCGTGCTTAAAATACGCGGTGTGTTATCTCTCTAAGGGTCAATTCACAACGAAACGATACGATACGTGACGCGGCGCTGCATTTTTAAGATAGCTATTCAAAATGGAACTTTATTCATTGCAACATGAAACGTCGTGTATCTTTTTGTATAGAGAATAATAATAATATTCATTTATTTCTCACCTTCATAAAGTAGAAAAAACACTAATTAAAACAGTTATACAGTAAGAGTTTAGGTGGGTTGATGCCTGAACTAGGAGTTCCTGTTTCTCAGACTATCAACCCTCCACCCCATACGGTGGACACAATGTTTCTAAATTAATACACTTGACAAAAATTTACGTAACATAATATTCAACAATTACACGTAAGATGTAAGATGACTAATGAAATATAAAAAATATTAAAAAATGTGAGGGTAAGTACAAATTAGTTTGTAGACATTTGCTGGGACAGTTGTTTATCGAGATTTTGCTCGTGGTCCAAGTTATAAGCTGCTCGCTTCAGCTCAAAATATAATAATTTGAAGTAGATGTTTTATACATATATTAAGTAGTGTTGTGTTATGTAAGCATGTATTTACTTTTTCGTTAAAACTAAAGTGAATGTATACAGTGTTGCTAGATTAGTGATGTAAGATTTATTAGTGTAAGTGTTCGAATGGTTTTTATCCAAAATTGCCTACGTTAATTTAGATAAGATATTTTCAGTTTGGAAATAATTAAGTGACAGAAGAGATTGTTTTATTGACAATTTAAGGCGAGATTTATTCAATTTGACGATTTCATTGTGATCGTTGAAATATCTGTATAGATAGGGGCCCATATAAATTAATTGACGTCTTGCAAACATTGTGTTAATTAAAGTAGTCGGAGTTCTAATGCGTCTTTTATGTAGGGGTAATTGTGTATAGAATAATATTATAAAAACATAAAAAAATAATTGTATGTAGAATAAAGTTCAATTTTATATAGCTATCTTTAAGCTAAGAATAGCTATCTTAAAAATGCAGCACCGCGTCTCGTATCATCTCGGTGTGAACTGACCCTAACGAGCGTTATGCCTAAATCAAATCGCGAAGTAGTCAACACGAGAGTCAACCTTATTAACCATATAGGCAACCCGCAAGATAGGCTAAATGATACAATAGACATACTGAGATTGAGTCTTATAGCTAGAGGGACTTTTTACAAATATTAGTTGGGACTCAGAATGCAACCTTTTGATATGGTGGCAAGGGACATTATTTAGTCTACCACTTGGATTTAAAGTTTTATGTACTGGCTGGCTTAGATTTTTTTAATGAAAACGAGCGGATGGACCGCCTGATGGTAAGCGATTACCAGTTACCACCGCCCACGGACACTCGCACGTGTTGCGCACTTGCGTTCCTAGTCCGTAAAAAAGTGACAATATATAAACTAAGTTTAACTCAACTGACCAAAGAGATCCGTTTAACGATTCTAACGTTCAACAAACTAGAGTTTATGTAGGTAGAGCTAATGAAAACCTGCAGGAACCGAGCATTAGTCGTTCTGCGACCCTGGAACCCTTTACGTTTGGTGTACCTAAGTACACTTTTCACACACGGTTCCAATATAAAACATAATATAGTGCCTCTCACAGTATCGTATCACGGCCGCGATATCGGATATCGTTATCGCGTAGTGTAATAACGCTCGAACACTCTCCATACATCTTCCACGTCAGAACATCTTAAAGAAATGCTCCGATTCCTTGAGCTTAACATAGTATTTATCCGACTTCCGCAGGAGGGAGTGCAATTTTATTTAATACTTCAAACGAGACAATATTATGTATATAATAATAATAATATAAACAAGGGAATAAACATGCCGATGACATGTTATATATTCGACATATATAATTTTACCATGAAATTAAGTATGCAGGGAGTTTTGTGGGAAAAATGAGATCTGTATATTTTAAGCAATTTAATATGTTTTCTCTTTCGTCGTGCAACAATATAATATCAATAACTTTGACTCTATAATTATGTCAGCCCAATTGACAGTTTAGTATTCGTATTTCGTGCGTATAATTTTTTCTTTGTTCGAAAATACGGAATTACGAACCAGGTCAGATAAATACTTTTCTGTTTTTTTTATTAAATGCTAGGTACTATATATTATATACCAATTTGAAAAGAACAATAAGAATTATTTACATGTATACAACATTCACAGTCCACGAGGGACAACAGGAAATGAAAAAGTCTCAAGTTTGGTCGCGCGGGGGCTGACCGAGGTTTCTTGACTTTCACGCTCCCTTGACAGTGCTTTGAAAAACCTTTGTAGGGTCTTCACTTTAGCAATATACATAATGATAATATTCGAGTTCGAATTTTTTATTACTAGTGGTCGCCCAGCTGTCGAAATTCGCTTAGGTATACGCAAAACTTATGCTTATATGCAAAATAAAAATGAAGATGTTACTGTCTGTTGAATTTTTAGAGCGTTAAGCCAACCGGAGGTGAAATGAGTGCTCATATCTATGTGAAAAAGTCAGTACTTTCAGCGTGGGGGACGAGGAAGACACAAAAATAGTGATTGCATTCTAATACATTTACAATCATGTCGTTACACACGAACATTACGAATTTATCGACACCTCAATTGGACCAGGGCCTTTAGTCAAGATGCATTCGATAATTTCAACGGCGAAGTTTGAAATCAAAAATGTATGGTATTTGAGACAAGTCATCACTAAGTGACATGTCGCTTGCGATGCCTTATGTGAAATCCGATACATTTTGTTTTCGAACTTCGCAGTCGAAATTATCGAAGACATCTTGACTAAAGGCCCAGTAGTTTAGGCACTGCGGTGGAACAAACGTAACGTTTATAACATAGACTGCCATAATGATTACCCCTCGTTTTGTCTAATAGCCGTAGTCGGATAAAAAATCTAAGTAGTTAAAATGCGGTCGAAGTCATCGAATAAAACTTATCAATGATAAATGAAAGATAGCAATTGTGACCCCCTTTGACCTCAATCACATAGCAATTGTGACCCCCTTTTACCTCAATCACACAGCAATTCTGACCCCCTTTAACCTTAATCACACAGCAATTGTGACCTCCTTTTACCTCAATCACATAGCAATTGTGACCCCCTTTTACCTCAATCACATAGCAATTATGACCCCCTTTTACCTCAATCACATAGCAATTGTGACCTACTTTTACCTCAATCACATAGCAATTGTGTTCACTTAAAATTTAGATTGAAATAAACAATTTTTGGATCTATTCTCGTCATAGGTAAAGTCCTTACAGGATACAAGTGCGATAAAACCGTTTGCACTTTTCTGGAAGCCCCATAAAGACACCTTTATCTAAACCATGTAGGGTGTCCATATTCACAAAAGAAATTAAGAATTCACTTAATATTAATCAATTATGAAAGAATAAAAATTCCATTGAGATAAAGATAAAACTAAATTGTTATTGTATTTACCAAATCAGTAGAACTAACGTGTTTTATTTAGTTGTGCCGCGACGCTTGCGCACTGTCAACGCCTTCTGTATAGACGCTCTGCTCGGCCTCTCTCAATCGTAGGTAAAAATTTCAAGGACACGGCTGAGTTCCACTACTACACATTATTTATATTGTAATCGCAGTTCTATCCTAGTATATTAGTGATTGACATCGAATTCACATACAGCCTGTTTTACAATATATACAATAACAACGTATTGGAACGAAGTTCCTTATCGCGCGTTGCGAAAGGGGGCTAGACGGAAAAAATTAAGACTTGTAAGCCGTGCGGCGTGCACGTACTTCTCTGTCTGTCTCTCTCTCTCTCTCAATTATTACTAAAATTGAGCCTACTGATTAAGTTTATATTACATTATATTTGTTAATAATTAAAAAAAAAAATATTATAACTTAAAAAAAATATATTACAATAAAATACTAATTAATCGAAACTTCGTTCCATCCGGGTGTCCCTTGACACCTCTCAAGTTGTAATTTTTTTTTACTTTGGCTAATAATAATGTATGAAATATTAATGTATAGGTATTCAATTTTATTAATAGAAAAATCTAAGCATTGGATCAAAAATTTTGCAAATTTGTTATAGATTAGTAAAAAAGCAAATAAAGGCCCATTTGACTGCCACGAAAGAAGCCCATGCTGGCAAGTATAGTACTGTAGTGGTACCTTATACATATGTTATTTTCTAAAAGATTGAAAAGCGTTAGTCAATATAAATTATGCAACCATAAAAACAAGAATACCTATAGTCCTCAGTCTGCCAATAGAATGGCCATCCTTGGCATACGCACCTTTTCCAACAAAGCGCCACACTTGGATTATAACAAAGGTTTGTAGCCACTCCTAAGCCCAATGTATTTATATTCAAACGTTCAGAGGATATTGAATAAAAAATTCGCGGCAAAGAGAAATATTTGCAAATAGAATTCAGAAAAAGGCGTCAGTCAATATTTAGAGCAATTTACAACCTTCGTGACATTTCAGCTCGGCCGAATTCGTAAACGCTTAAAGTTAGGGTCAGCTCACACCACGCAACGCTACGCGGCGCTGCATAGATTCAAATTGAACTATTTAAATTAAACTTTGCAAAAAGATTTCACTACACAAATAATTAACAAAAACCTCGACTGCAAAAAAAGACATACGCAACGCACCAAAAAGATCGAAACAAGATTGAGAAAATAGACTTAACTATGAGCTGAAAGCCTAAGTGAAATAATTGACGTTATGTTTGGTAGCAGGCGGGACCAATTTATTTTTGTACGATTTATAATTTCCTTAAAAATACGACTATTTGAATGCATTCATTACAAATTTATTCGAATGATTTAATTAAGATGGTTGTAACTATTCCTGATTTAATTTAAATACATGACATATATGTATATTTTTGAAATCTCCTTTTAATTTCTTTTATTTTGATACCCTACTAGATAGGTTTGGTTAAAAAAAATTGAACGATTTACAATTTGGCGCCAAAATCGCCATTTTGTATTTTTTCTTTCAACTTACTATCTAAGGACACTTGGGTTTTTAGACAAATCTAACGATATCTTAACTATCGAAATCCATCCAGCCGTTTGGAAGATACTTGGGAATAAAGGAATTTAGAAGATACGCGCTAAAAACATAACCCAGTCGGGTAATAAAATAATAAAAATACACACGTGACATGATATAAGTACATAATTCAAATGACATCAGTCATACACTGCACATGCGCTGTGCAGCGCGGTGCAACCTGACATTCGAACTTACAATGAAACGTAAATCTTCTTGTGCAAGGAACAGAGTTCAATTTTGCATCGCAATTTTGAGAATGCAGCGCTATGTCGCGTATCGTTTCCGTGGTCCCGTTATTTATTCGTTTTAGTGGCCCCGTAATGCCCTCTACAGACCGCAACGATAAACTTGCACAGTTCGATCGTAGACATATTTAGTGCTAGCCCACAACTTCGTTTGCATAGAACTAACGGAAACGGAACCCTATTTTTTAAACGGAACCAAAAAATAAAAGTACCCTATGTTTGACATTATAAAATCAGCTATCTGCCAGTAAAAGTCCCATGAAAAGATTAGCCGGAACGAACAGACAGATAAAAATTTTAAAAATTGATATAATAATGTAAGTACCGAATATACTTTCATATGCATTGAGTGAAAAGCTGTTAATTTGAAATTACAAACAGACACTTCCATTTTATTTAACTGTATAGATGTGTGCGTGCGCTGATTCGGGCGGTCTAGTATGAAGATGTAATCCTATATACGACTAATATAATTTATAAATGTGAAAGTTTTTGAGGATGTATAGTTGAATGGATGTATATATGGATTAATGAAAGCTTATTACTCTTTCGCGCAAAAACGACTGAACGGATTTTAATGAAATTTGGTTTGGTATTAGTTTAAGCTCTGGATTAACACATAGGCTACTTTTTATCCCTAAAAAGTACAGTGTTCCGTGGGATACTGTGTTTACGTGGGCGAAGCCTCAGGCACAAGCTAGTTCTTAATAAAGTAGCATAAACGTTCTCCTTTCCTCAACTCTCAAACAAATATAGAAATATTAGCCTTGTCCCGCGTCTACGCCAGCGTATATACAGTATCCCACTGGAACACTCTACTTATTCGGAATAAAAAGTAGCCTATGCGTCAATCCAGAGCTTAAACTTCTACCATAGAAAATTTCATCAAAATCCGTTCAGTAGTTTTTGCGTGAAAGAGTGACAAACATACATCCATCCATACATTCTCACAAACTTTGACATTTACAATCATAGTATATGCAGGGTGTTTTCTCAGTCATTGTTCAAACTTTTTAACTCTTGAATATATCCACGAAATAAAATCTGCTGTTTCCTACAAAATGCTATCTATGACGTAGCCCTTTTGTAAGAAACAGCAGATTTTTTTTCGTGTAGGAAAGTAGATTCCATAGTTCAAAAGTTGCTTATATTCAAGAGCATACTCCTGATATTTGGACAGTGACTAAAAAACATCCTTTAAAGTAAATACGATTTTAAAATAATAAAGTCAGCAAAACTTAATATCAACAGCAGTACCAGGCAAACAGAAACCGCCAGCAAATCGTTGATTGGTACACAGAAGTCAGAAACTATAACAATACTAACTTCGAGCTTCCTACCGCTACGAATTTTGAAATTGAATTAGTTAGTGTTGAAATAAATAAATCAATCTGTAAAGATTTTTGGTACAATATTATTGACAAACGAGCAAAATAGTAAAATAGTCAAGACTAGAGGTCGTCCTGCGGTCGAAATTCGACCATAATACATGTTTTAATTTTAAAGTTTCAACTTTCAAATTAAAAAATTAAAATTAATAAAAATTAAAAATTTAGGTTTCTTTTGCTTCTTAGATACGCAGTAAAGTACAATTGACTCCAAGATTGAAATTTTTACTTAAACCGGTTCGCGCAGCGAGTGCGTTTAGCACTCCTTCTCCTTGGCTCAATTCAGAGGTAACTTTTATGAATAAGCGAGACAAAGCCTGTACGGTTCGTACACCTTGAGATGCTGTTGCTGCTATAGGTGCTGCTGTTTGCTGAGTAAAACTAATTTGCTGCTGCTAATATGTATATTTGCTATGATACAGGATAAAATGCTAATGCTATATGCTAATGAGTTACAAGGTCCGCAATGCGCGACGGTTTGACGTAAACTGACTTAAACCTAAAATATATCTAAAATGAGCGTACGCGTGAAATGTACAAAAATGCTGATGATGCTCTGTACGGTTGTTGCACCGTACAAAGCCAAATCTAAATGTAAGCGATGTCCGATGTCTGCCTCTAACATTGCCGGCTATAAAAAACTCCGTGATCTCTGTAATAGAAAATGTCGGGATTCCAAACGTCGATACATTCACACGGAAATAGAACAGCTATCACCTACTCACACGTGGAAATTCCTTGACTCCCTTGGGATCGGCAAGACATCCATAGAACCCTTTAATTTTAACGACGTAAATATGCTAAATAACTACTTTTCCGATCCACCTGTCTTATTAGATCCTCAAAGCAAATTCCGTTGCCTTCACCTATTCTCTGAGCGTAGTGCTTCTTTTGCTTTTAAAAATATCAGTGAGGTAGAACTCCGAAATAACCTTTTAAATATATCTTCTAGAGCATTTGGCGGCGACGGCCTCATCAGAGATATGCTTGTACCAGTAGCTGACTTACTTACTCTCATTATCACTCACATACTAAACTTCTCTCTCAGTACCAATACTTTTCCCACTTCCTGGAAGAAAGCCCACGTCATACCATTACCTAAGATTCCCAATCCCAACTCTCCCTCCCACTATCGTCCTATCTCAACCTTACCTATTCTGTCAAGATTCTTGAACAAGCAGTGAACAAGCAATTAACTACCTTCTTAGCTCAGAACCAGTGGATGACTCCCTTTCAATCCGGTTTTCGCGTAGACCATAGAATATTATACTGCGCTACCGAAGGTATCTAAGACATTTGCCAGGCTATGGACAATAGACACCTGACAATCGTCGTCCTTCTCAACTTCAGCTGTGCGTTTAACTCCGTAGATTATGATGTCTTGATTGGCATACTTCGTTCGATTGGTGTATCGGATTCGGCTTGGCAGTGGTTTGACTCCTACCTGAGAAATCAACAGCAGTGTATTTTTACACCTGAATTTATCTCTGACTGGTCCAATCTCGTTGTTGGCGTTCCCCAGAACGTAATTTTATCACCTTTTCTTTTCTCAATATTTATTAATAGTATTTCTCAGCCATGACATTATTTTTCCACCTATATGCAGACGATTTGCAAATATACAGGCATACCTTGCTCTTTCTGATATTGATAATGCGGTGCACCGGCTGAACGAAGGCCTTGAGAGCATAAAAGAGTTTGCGAATACCTTTGGGCTACTTGTTAATTCTGAAAAATTGCAGGCTGTCATAATAGGTAATAAACAATTGCGCAGTAAAATTTACTTTAATATTTGGCTAACATTACCTATAATGGCAATACTATAAAGATATCGAACTCTGCTAAAAACTTAGATGTAATCTTTGATTCTAACCTATCATGGTCGGAGCATGGCATCACATCACAAGACGTCTGAAAGAGCACTACCTCGGAATTCAATCCATATAAATACCGTTATTATATATACATATAGTATTTATCTATTATAGGTATAATATAATATTATTTTATCGTATCAATTATGTGTTTTATATTTGTTAAGTATTTTAATCGGGCAATTGGCCCAGCACACTTACCCACCACTGCAACTCCTGTGTAGCCAGGATCGACAGTAGTAACCAACCGCAAAAACCCTTTGATATGATCTCAGGGGTGCCCGGGGGACATGCTAAATCTGTCTTGGAACCCGCAACGAAATTAATCAGAAGATTGTAGAAGTAGGAAGTATTCCAGTATTTGTTAAGTATGTATATAATATGTAAGTATGTATGTAATTTAATTTTAGTAAGGATATAATAATATGTAAGTAGTGTATTTGTAATTGTGCACGTCCTATCTGCTTCGTATTTTATCCCATCTCTCTCCGTAGGGCTGCTGTAAGAAATTTCTTTTTAGAAATAAGCAGTACCTTTGTGTCGTCTTTCTTGTTAAATTGTAATTTTATACTTTTTTCTTGTGTGCAATAAATTATTAAATAAATAAATAAATAAAAACACATGTATATACGATACATGCGCTCAAACAGTTTCAGAATTTTCTTCCTTTCTCAACTAAGTTGCTACTGGTGCAGTCTCTCATACTACTCCTGCTAGATTACGCTGACGTCGTTTTTTTGGATGCAAAGGAAGCCTCACTAAATAAACTTGAACGTCTGCAAAATATATGCATTAGGTGTCTGTATGGCTTGCGCAAGTACGACCATATCTGGACGCTGATAAGCAATAATGTGTCAATCCACTAGATCGCTATTTTTAGAAAATCGTGTTTAATTAAATTTATTCTATAGAGAATTTCAACTACGCATCAAAAGTTTTTTATCAGTTTTTCAGAACAAAAATGATTTAATTCACTTAACACTATTTTGAAAATTATAGTTTATCGCCTGATAATGCAATTACTATCAACATCTTGATTTTATAATATTGTGGGTTGACACAGTATTGCTTATCAGCGTCCCTCAGATTTTCGTTAACGTCTAAACTGAACTCGGAACACACACACTCTGACGCTACTCTTTAAACTTCTTCGTTTCCATTCTCCTTCTTACTTGTTCGGTTGTTGCGGCGCGTCTTTGAAATGGTCTACCGGAATACATTCGGGAGGTGCCAACTTTCAACGCATTTAAATTACGTTTAAAACGACACTATCCATCATTAGTTTAATTAGTTTATATTCAAATTACTTTGATTTCAGGAGCAGTTTATAGTCATTCGGTTCATAAAATTTTGTTATTTGTATGTATGTGTATGTATGTATTCTATATTGCGATCTGCGTATATAAGTTTTGTAATTATATCTATATTATTAGTATCTTAATTTATTTTTAGGTATTGTATAACTTTTAGTTTAAGTCTGAATGTTAATGTCTTAGTTATATGTTGTGTCATTGTGTAAATTGCCCTATCTACTCTACTTGCATCCGCAATTATAAGTTTGCTGGAAGCTGAAAGAGATCTTTTGAAGAGATAAGTACGTAAATAATGTATTGTTTTAACTGCCAAATGTATCTTTGTTAATATCTACATGAAGAATGAATAATAAAAAATAAAAAATATGTAAATGTTAATTATGAAATGTGAAAGATAGATTGACCCATTGACAATTCCCTCAAACCTCCTCTAATATATACAATGTCCTAACCATTAGCATGTCAGGACATGTCTTAGGAGGGTTTTGTAACTATCAACGCGTAATAATTTATTTCAAATTACTTCAAAAGTTACTGTCCAATTTCATTCAAAATAACTTTCCTTAAGAGTTTTTAGCATGATCTATCAGCATGGTAACTCACAAGTTTCTATCTCTAATAGTTTAGAAATGCTCATTCCCCTACCAACTTATAAACCACTTTGGAGGGCGATTTCTCGTAAATGGTTGACTTTGTAAAAAAGTCATGTATGAAACCTTACCTTTATTTAAAAAGGCCTATTCAACGATATCCCACACTATGGGGTATAATGAAAAACAAAATTTCATCCCCACTTCACATGTTGGAGAGCCACCTCTAAAATATAAAATTATTATTATTTTTTATCCCGAAACCGAGATCTATACACAGTCTATAACTATACCAATTTTTATCCATTTATATTCATTATTACAGAAGCTAGAAGCGCGGACAGACAGACAGACAGACAGACAAACAGTCATGCAGATACGGACAGACAGACAGAGGGACGGACAGAGAGAAACTATAAAGGTTCCTTATGTTAATACATAAGGAACGGAACCATAAAAATGCCAATAAGAGTGAGGTAGTGTGTGTTGTTGTTATTTTTACAAATTGAATGTATTTCTAAGCGTTATTTTTAAAAATATTAGCTTTCCATGTCAATTGTCATACCTACCTTATAGGCATTTAGTAACAATTTCATTTAAATACTGTGTAATTACGTTCTTAATGTTTTTCGGAAAACTTCGATATCCATAAATGGATAGAAATACGATGATTGCCGAGATGGCAATGAGAAAGTAATTGCAATGTTCACATTCGGCTAATTCAAGTCCACAGTGTAACAAAAGTACAGTAATATTTCCGTTTGAATAACGTCACGTGTTCGTTATTCTGTAAGATTAAAGCGCTTCTCAGCAGCTAATGCGGATGAATTGAAGGATTCAGCCATTGACATTCCATAAGTAGAGAGTGAAGACCTCGCATTATATACATAGACGGTAAATCAATATGGTATATGGCGAATAAGGATTCTGGAATCAGCGCAGAAGTTAAGGCAGATTTTAGAGTCACGCTAACGGTCCGAATATGGGATCCCTCTTAAATATTTATTTTATTCTATTTTTTATTGAACTATTAAGGTTCCCTCACGCAAAGATTCCTGGATCGCATAAAACTGAGGTCTACTATTATAGATGTGAAAGTTTGTGAGGATGGATGGATGGATGTTTGATACTCTTTCACACAAAAACTATCGAGCGGATGTCAATGAAATTTGGTATGGTAGTAGTTTCAGCTCTGGATACTTTTTACATAGGATACTTTTTATCCCGAAAAATTGCAGTGTTCCCTTTGGAAACTGTATTTACTCGGGCGGAGCCGCGGGCAACAGCTAGTATAAGATATCCACGCTGATATATTTACGTTATCCAAAAACACTTCCTAGAATTTCATATTATTTATCTTGACGGTTTTGGCGCTGACGGTCAGCAACTGGTCAGCTTGATTCTAAAATCAACCATTATCTAAGAACAGTTTAGCGCTCTGCACACGTAAAATTCAGACCGCGCATCGGACTGCATTCCAGTGCAGCGTAGGGATCTGTGCGGTTCGGACTTTCATGCTAATTACGACTTCCACTGTTTGGACTGGTGGCGTTGTATTTAGGCGAGTGCGCGGATAAAACTGTGGAAAATGCGCTCGGATCGACATGCCAGATCGCACTGTCAGCCCCGCGTATATCTACATGTTCATTTCGAAGCGAGCGTTGGAACGGCGCGTGTTTCCCGCGGTCCAAACGTACATGTGACGGGGGCTAATAACTTATTATCTACCATTAACCTTCCCAATGGGCATGGGTATCAATGTGAGGATGATTAAGATATATCATGTGTACCTATAATATATAGCTAGGCAACTACGGATTGGTATATAACATATCACTCTATCGCATTATCTCTGCACCTGGCCACAGTATAGAAAATATTTATACTTACTAGCTTTCATAGAACGATCCACATCGATCCAAATTTGAAAATTTTGACGTCCTCACATTTTTTGAAACGTCATTTTTTGAACGACCCATAATTTTTCCACTCCATCGTGGACACACCGTATGCTAGCACTGTTATCTATTGTATTTTGTAATCCAAAATATATATTATTATTATCTCGTTAATCGTTATGTATATATGTATGTGTTTATTTGGTGTTGCTGAGTGTATTAAATCTGTCCATCAAATGACAACAATATGGAACCGCATAATACCAGGCACTGTGGTGTTACGCCGCAGTGATACGCCTTAGCGGTCTCCTTTTTGACAGTTAGGCATTACACTACCTACCTTCCTATCCTTAATAGTATCTTTTGCGTACCTACTCCTACTCATGGTACGTAATTTTATGTTTGACTTGTTTTCCTGTCCTGTTTTTATGATTTTTTTATGTAAGTCTTTTTTTTTTTTGGGGTGTAATGTCTCATTGTGTCAAATATATGTTTATTTTTGGAACGAAGTTCCTTATCGCGCGTTGTGAAAGGGGGCTAGACGGAAAAAATTAAGACCAAAATTTGTAACGACATTTTTTTGCTATAGTTGTAACTTGTAAGCCGTACGGCGTGGAATAAATTATAAATTCCCTTCAATTTTTTACCACAAGCCAATTATTACTAAAATTGAGCCTACTGATTAAGTTTATATTACATTATACTTGTTTATAATAAAAAAATATTAATATAACTTAAAAATAAAACAATATTTTATTACAATTCCTTCACTAATTAATCGAAAGGAACTTCGTTCCATCCGGGTGTCCCTTGACACCTCTCAAGCTTTTAGTAGTTACTAGTACTGCAATCAAATCACTTACTATGTAGCTGTTTATCTGTTCCTCTTTCTTTAATCTGTGACCTGGCGGCGTGACGTCATTTTGGCGCAAAATGTGGCGAATATGGGTAGCGGGATACGCGTCGATTTCCAAAGAGGTGCAGACAGGGGCGTGCGCTCCTTGTAGGCAGAAATGCAGTGCTTTACTTGTCATTTACAGATATTTTAATAAAACGTTCGTACTTTCTAGATGACTTCAATTAATAGTAAATAAATTAATTTAAAAAATATAATAACTTAAAAACGCCTAATATTTTATAAATAGCAACTCATCTCATGCCGTTGCGTTCTGCAGGACATATCATCGCATGTATGTGTAATTTTCATACTTCGCAAACGCACACACCCATGAATATCGACATGATTATATAGCGGCAACTCCCGCGGCAGGCGATGGCTCTCGGCTATCCGATCGCTTCCGAAAACCGCCGAACTGGCTTGTCGGAAATTATTCGTTGCCTATAATCCGAGTAAAAATAATAGACGGAAATCTAATAAATCACGTATGCACATTATGCATTTTTGTTTAGTAAGGTTTTATTTGTTTAAATAGAAGAAACGTTTTGTGTTTCGAGGGGGCCATATTGCATATTTCATGTGATAAGTATTGTTTACAATTTAATCGCTCCAGTTTATTTATAGTTTTCTTAAAAGATTTTTCATTTTAACATTTGTAAGTGTGTACATATAAAAGTTTATTACTGAGTTTCTATAATAATTGTAGTGATTTGCTTTTATTAGTGCGTTTGTTGATTTTTTTTAATGTTATTTGATTGTGAGGTTTGTGTTGAAAATGTGTTTATTAAAAATTAAAAATAACAAGTTCTCACAATTGTCATTCAGTGAAAAGATTCAAATTCTGTCTAAAGGTAGGTGTGTACCCGAGTTACAACAATTAAACCAGCAAAAAAATAATGTAACTCGAAAATTTCATGTTAAAAGTTATGAAACGTATATCTGGCTGTGTGGTTTTGTACACACGATTAAATTATATTGTTTTCCTTGCATATTATTTAGTAATTCTAGTACAGTGTGGACTGATTCGGGATATTCAGATTTAAATAATTTCTATACCGCGGCCTCACTCACTTGGATAAGATATTTGAGGTGGCCGAAATCTTGCGTTTATTTACATCGGGATATAGTAATCTCAAGTAACCGGAACCTTGAATATGTGAAAATTGAAGCTGACTGACTGGTGAGTAGTTATAATATTTTAAAATATGCTTATTATTTTACTTATTAGAATTTCTTCCGCCGCGACGATCGATCGCTGTTTTGTCTGCGTTGCCGTAGAAGATGTACATGAATAGTAGTACATCGACTTAGAGATCCGTCGCTTGGCTGTAGCTATGCTAAAAATCTACAAACGAAAAAGTTTTTGTGACCGAGTACTTCGCCGCATACCCATAATCCTGTGCACGCCACTGGGTGCAGAGATAATGTGACCGGGTGGTACTTATCTTATTTGATGTTCCTTGACGCGTACGTCAATGGTTTGGCTTTGCCGTGTAATTAGATACGGTTTTCCTTGTATTATGGAGAGCGTACATCAAGGCAATATGTGGAGAATTGGAGATATCTAATATCACATATATTGTGAACTGGCATAATAATATTATTTTTTAATAGTGAACAATATTATCTTATATATAGATAATAGTATCTTAATCTGCCTTTAGCATTTTTAAATGGTTAAGGGCCTATGGTCAAATAAGTGTCGAATAGCTTATTCGAAAGTTTTGTCACTGCTAACTTTATATCGAAAGCAGAGACAAATCATGCAGTTATGCTATCTGACACTTATAAGAAGATTGTGAAACAGGCTCAAATAAGTTTCTACTACTACTAGCTGAGCCGGCAAACTTTGTATTGCCATATATATTATTTGTATAAGATAATTTTTAGTAGAAGGGTGAAAATTTAGGGTTGTATGTATTATTGGCTCCTTCCCATTTGGCCTTATTCCCATCTCGCAACCCTTATTAAATTTTCACAAAAACCGGTGTATCGTTATCTTTATATATTTGAAGTTTTGGACAGCTTTTAAAATATGTAAAATCTTAAACTTGTAATCTCAGGTCACTTCTAATGTTTTAAAGGAAAACTATACAGATTATATACCTTTGTTAGTTCAGGAGTTATAGAGGCCTAACTGGTAAAATAAGCTTCCTTGGAAAACTTCGTACAAAAATCACGAAATAATAAGTTGACTAAACCTATATATACTTTCCAATATCCACCCCTATTTTCCATGATCGACTCACGATTGCAGTATACGGTTAAACCCCATTTTCCGACGTAGACGGTCGTTGCCCTGTCCTCAACATGGTCACGTGACACCCACCGATGACGTCACCTGCTCCTGTGACGTCGGTGTGACGTCATTAGACGTCTCGTGATTATGCTTAAGAAATTGCTGAGAGAATCTTTCGTTATTACACTCGTATTTAGTTATCAGGTAATAGAGTCCACTTAAAATTATTAGAGAGTTTTTGTTACTAGAGATCGCCCTGTGGTGGAAATTCGCCCATAATTTGATTTATTTATTTTATTATATCAAAATATAAATATAGTCTAGGCATAGAAAAAGCGAAGCCAATTATAGGTTTTTCTAATACTTAAATGTTGTTGCTAATACTTAAGTGTTTGCTTGTTTATACTTTTCTTTAGTCACAATTAATTTGAAATCAAAGTTAATTTTACAAAGTTATATAAATCTAAATTTAACAAAGTTTATTGTTCAAAGAAGTTAAGGTTTAGCTTATCTCTTGCATTCTTGCTATTCAATGTGTATGGATCAAAGGAGAATCTTTTACAAGTATTGTTAAATTCAATGCTAGCTCGCACCAGGCGGGAGTTACGCCTGTAGTTGGAGTTGTGCCGTGGAATAACCAGTGGCGGATTAAATCGGCGTTGCCTAGTAGGTAGGTACATAAATTACAAATAAAAGGTAAATAATTAATATAATTTTTAATTTTAAACATTATAAAAGTTATTTTGCCTCTTAAATAGAAAAAAAATGATGTGTCAGAATAACAGACGTCAACGTGTTGGTAGCGAAATTTTGTGTTAATAATCTGAGGTAGTGTGTGTTGTTGATATTTTTGTTAATTTTATTTGCATTTTAAGGCTCGGACTATGATCCGGAATCCGGAAGGCCGTAGAAAATTCTGAGCATTGAAAATAGAACTCTGCGTTAATTAAAAAAATATTATCTTTCTGCACACCGTTTCCTTTAATTTACCGGCCAAACTTCACACTCCACCGATTGCACGATCTCGGAAAACTGTACCTACTGAAAGTTTTTGCGTCACGTATTAATATAATAATGACTTACTGTTAGTAATTTGTTTATTAAAGTGAGCGATTCTATTGATAAATATATGTACATGAATTGGGTATTTGACAACATGTTAAAATTTAGTTTTTTTAAATAAATAAAGAGATAATTAGGTATTACAACTTGATAAAAGTAAAAAGAATTAGGATTTTATGTGTAGTTTTGTAATTATATGCATTTCGAAATCACAAAAAAGTTGTAGTGTATAAAACCTACATAATTAGATTACTTACATAAAATACAAAAAGATTTACTACGGTATGTATCAACATAAACGCGCAAAAGTACGAGATATCGGAAATTTTGTGAATATGGCCATACATTTCGTAGCAACTTACTAGCGTGTGACGTCACTTACTAGTAAGACTTTTATATGGGGCGTTTTCACGAGACTTACAAAAGTGCTGCAAACAATCCACAATATCTTTGAATATTTGATTTTTAGTTTTATACTATTCCTTATGTAAACTTGTCTGTCTTCATGTCCTATTTTTCAGAGCACTATTTTGTAATAAAAAAAATACAGGAAAATACCGTAGTTGTTGCTTTTGTAAATCTTTTCGTAAACAAATTTGAAAATGTTCTAGACTCCGGAAATATTTTAAAAAGTTTTGCAGCCAGCTACAAATAGCACGCGCAACGCGTGCACGCAATACGCGTTTAACGTACAAAAAAGAAAATACCTACTCGTTAATAATGTGAAAGAAATTAAAAAGGAAACAAAGAAACTTATTCCTTTTCTTCGTTAAGTCTTTTGAAGGAGTTTTGCCGGGAAGTTCAATGGGTGATGTTGTGGAATTTGTAAAACTTCATAAATTTGTGTTATTTCGGTTCCTAATGTGTAATATTGGTAGAATATTAACCATTAAATATTCGTTATCGTGCACAAGTGTGGGCAAGTGGTACAACTTCTAAAAACGTGCTATTTTGTGTTTCCCGCCAAAACTCCCTAGGAACTTTCAGTAAAGCTTCTACCACTTTACTGAATCGACTGACATGACTCATAGACTGTACTGACTATATATTTGGACTTTAGACTTGACGATATAGGAATACGGTGTTGTAAATTGAAACGAAAGTTCTATTTCCCGCCTTTTTAACTTGACACTGGCAAATGGTTATAATTTTGAAGTCTGCACTGGCCGTATACAAAATTCAATTGCCGAATGATTTGAATTTGTAAATCTTATCTAAATTGCAGTATGTATTAATATCATACCAGCCAAATTGCATCGGTAAATATTTAATTCAAAGAAACCACGAGACATACATTTTAAGTTATTTGTTTTATATACATTTTAGTAAGTTTCGTACGATTCTGTTTTATTCATTTATGAGGAAAGATAGATCGGACTCAGAAAAGCGCAAGTTTCATTTCGCGGGTTCGAATCTTTGCAGAGAAATATTCTTCTTAAACTTGAAGTAAACTCATAAACGTCAAACCAACGTCAAATCCACTTTGATTGGTCCAAACTCCAAAAATCAGTATATGATATCAAGATGATTCATTTATAATTCAATAAAGGTAAAATGAAAGTGTAAGTAAATTACGAGGGATTAGGGTTCCGTGTATTGTAGATAAGTATACTTTACTTGTTACTATAACTTATTATTATATTATATTATAAAATTGTACAATCGCGGAGAACGATTATTTACCAGTATAATTAGTCCGTGTTATAAAAATGTGTTGACATTCTCATACGATTACGCGGCAAGAAATAGTAATAGGAACAATTACAGAAGCATGTAACACTGTTAATTACTTCATTTGCTCGGCCCTACGATAAAATAGTAATCATAATAATAGCGCCTTGAAATTATTCTTATACATAATATAAAAATAAAAAAAATTCGCCAATTTGAAAGATCTCATTCACTATCCTTATCGTATCGTGCCAAAACAATAATCTGTTGAAAAGGAGCCAATATTCTTTAATAGGCTCATTTTCCTCTTACTACTTCTGGCTTTTGGCTAGAGCGCTCGTGGCCTAGTATATCAGTATATCAGCACCGTCTCGAGCTTGACTCGCACTCGAGGCGGTGCTGGTTCGATCCCGGGCTGTACCAATAGTAATAATAGTAATATCTATGGACGCTTCACGCCACGTCAATCTGGCCCCGTGCTAAGTATCCGAAGAACTTGTGTTACAGGTACCAGACCCGTAACGGAAAACGTAACCATACGGAAATATATTTACTTAATATGTTTATGCTATAAATAATATTTAAGATTTTCGCTATATAATACACATATTTAATACACATCCATGACCCAGGAATAAATAAACCTTTTTGTTGATTCGAACCCCCGGGACTCCGGCTTGTGCCAACGCGCTAACCACTGATCCACATTATAGGCACGCTCAAACCGGTAGGAAAATATCGTGCGGAAATCTGCTTGTCTGAGAGGACTGTATTATAAGCTTTCGCGTTACATTTCAATATTTGCATCGGTATCAATTACTCACTACAAAACCGCGAATAGATTATAACCACAGAGTAGAAAATATATATTATATTATATACTTAGGTACAGAGAAACAGCTTTCATAGAAAGATACAAAATACCACACCATTGGTAATTATAATTTTGACCAAAAGTGCAGGTATATGATATCTTATGTAGATAATCTATATCTAAACTAACATTATAAAGTGGTTTGAAAATTTTGTCGTCGCCTTCAACGTCCCACAATTTTTCCATACAATCGTGGACACAACCGTGGCGACGCAGCAAAACAATTGTTTTTGGCGGTGAGTCACTATTTTAGAATTAGGCACTAGATTTTTTGTTTATGTATTAGGTTGGTACTTTGATTTGTTATTTTAATTCTTATGTCATTTAATTAACAGGACCGACATGTAATTTATTTATTAAGGTCCATAAAAAAAGGAATAATAAAAATCTAATGGTAGCTATTTTCTCTAAAATGAAAAAAAAATCAAATGTAACATAACAAGCTTTTTTCGGAAAGTCAACAGAAAAAGCTACCACCGGTTCAAACAACCCTACCCTACCAACCCTAACCCTAATCTGTGCTATAACTATCTTCGAAGCCCCGTGAAGTCTCTTAATCCTTTTCTTTAGCCTATGTGTCTACTAAAATAATCATATAACTTTAAAATACATTTAAAATTATTTAATAAAAAAGGTTGACGCTGAATTATGCGAAAGATAAATTAAAAAATCAAGTCATCAAGCGTGGGAGGGTCGGAATTGATGTCGGCCATTAGGAGTCCTCTGGGCCCTCGTGAATGTGACAGCGAAATAGGGACATGTACTGCTTTTTTCTCGCCATGTTATTAAATTTCGGCCAATTTACTCTATATTTATATAATACACGTTTACGCTTACACTCCGTTCACATCCGATCTAAACGTAAGCAAAGGGAACAATAGAACACTTAATGCTACGCGTTAATCTGAACCCCAACTTAGCCCAGTAATTTTAGGCATTTTAAATTCCAATCTGCGGAAAAAAATCCTAATGAGCTGAATTTTTGTACACACCTTTTTACGGGATTGTGATGAAGATGTGAAAAATCGACATTGCTATCGTGCTGGCTAAAAAGTTATAAAGGTCAAATGGTCACGAAAATCAAATTTTTCGCAAATATCTCGCGATCTGTTGTTCGGAAGTCAATGGTGGTCATTATAAAAATTGTTTGTCGTAAAATTATCTGCAAAAAATTAATAATTGCTTTTTATGTTCTAAAAATATAAGTGACCAGTGACACGCGACAATATTCATCATGATCAATACTAATATTTTATCATAATAATTGTTCATTGTTTCAAAACACTTAAATATGAATTGTGTCACTTTCCAGCAGCCGTTTCCACGTCCATAATTATATATTGGTCCTTTCAATGTCGTTATAGTCGGGTTTCACTGTACCTATTTATAACCACGTAGACGAAGATGCGTGCAAAGGTATTGTAGCTTTAATAAAAACATTCACAACACATAGGTACTTAATCTATTCTATGATAGACAATAACTGTAATAGAGTAGAGAGCTGCAAGGTTACTTCACCTGTAATAACGTGTAAACCGTAGAGTTAAGGAGGAATAGACATGGCGGACTTAGAGCATCACACACGTATTCACAAACGACACTTTAAAGTATCACGGCTTACATTTCACTATGTGCTTGTGCATGCCAAGCACATAGTGAAATCTATTCACAAACAATACGTATGTGTTCGAACTCCTTTGCGTTTTACTAATAGCCTAACCAAGAGCATGCCAGGACATGTCTATTGAGGGTTCCGTAACTATCAATGCGTAATAGGTTTTCTTCGAATTACATCAAAAGTTACTGTGCTATTTCGTTCAAAATAATTTTCCTGAAGAGTATTTAGCACGATTTATCAGCATGGAAAATTACAAGTTCCTAAGTCTCATAGTTTAGAAACAAACCACTTTGGAGGTCGATTACTCAAAAATGGTTTACAATATAAAAAGTAATGTTGTATGAAACCTTGCCTTTATTTAAAAATACCTATTCGACGATACCCCACGATGGGGTAGAATGAAACAATATTTTTCATCACCACTTCACATGTATGGGGAGCTATCCCTAAAATATAAAATTAATATTTTATGATGCCAAAACCAAAATCTATACACAACCTATAATAATTATACCAATTTATATGCATAATTTCAGAAGTTAGAAGAGCAGACAGACAAACGGACGGACAGAGCCAAACTATAGGGTTTCCTTCAGTACTACGGAACTATAAAAATTGAAGCTCAAAGCACACATAAAGCTCTCGCTCGCTCGCTCTCGTTAATTTGTGCTATTGGTTTTTCAGAAAGAACACTCTGAGGATTGTCATATATTTTGCACAGTATTGTGCTATGTTTAGACCAGACGTATTGCTTTTTTATGAAATGCACCAAGAAACGAGCAGATTGATCGTCTAATCGTAGGCGATTATCGCCGCCCATGGACTCTCGCAACACCAGAGGATTTATGCTGGTATCTCCTCTAGTGTTGCGCACTTCCGTTCCTGGTCCTCGAAATCCCCAACCACCCTTGGGCCTTCGGTAACCTCACTCGGTCCAACACAACGCAAGCGTTAGTTCACGCTGGTTTCCTGTGAGGCTGTGGTATTTATCCGGTCGAGCAGGCCTATTCGTGCCGAAGCATGGCACTCCAGCCTTTCAATGCATGTGAATACGTGTATTAGAAAGTAGAAAACCAATGGTAGAAGTAAAGCAATTTCTATGTGTAAACTCAGTGAAAAAGTCGGCTTTTACGTTTCTTCGTAGCGATTTGAGCTACAGCTTTTTAAAGAAATTATTTATATTTTATGACGTATTTTTTCTTCAAATCGAAATCGCCGTTCCGGCAATTTTTTGTAGTTTTTAAGCCATAGGCTGTATATGTATCAGCTTTTTTGTGTCATATCTGTATATTTAAAACCTACAGTCATAACCCTTACCTTTTGGTAATGAATTTAACGTTGGGCTATATAAAGACTATCAACGTCTTTGATCGCGATAATATTTGACGTTCTCCAGTAAAAGCATTTGGGCCTTCCGACACGAGCAAGTTTCATATTGAAATTCTTAAAAGAATGAATTTATTATAATATAATTAAAAGAAAGAATACTTTTTTTTACTTTGAGTTGAATATAATATCATGTTTTATTGGGTAGTTAGGCGTTTCGCACCGCGGAGAATTCGCACCGCGGTGTAGATCGCCCCAGCACTGTTTCTGAATGGGTCGATTCGCACCGCTTGACAATTTACAGGATGATCGGACGGGATCGGTCGGTGATACGGATAATTGCCTAGATATTTGCGAGCAGTCAATAGTAGTAGGCTGGTATTACGAGGGCGGGTCAATAAGTCCGTGACTTTTGGAATAAAACACAGATTTTTTGATAAATAAATCATTTTATTTTTCAACGTAGTCCCCCTTGAGCTCTATACACTTTGTCCAACGCTTCTCCAATTTTTTTATCCCTTCCAAAAAATATGATTTGTCGAGGTCCTCAAAATAGGCCTTTAATTGCGAGATGACTTCATCATTGGAGTCAAATCTTTTTCCACCGAGCCATTTTTTCAGGTTTGGGAACAAAAAGTAGTCACTCGGAGCCAAATCTTGAGAATAGGGTGGATGTGGGAGCAATTCATAGCCCAATTCATGGATTTTTGCCATGGCAACTGCACATGCATTGTCTTGGTGAAAAAGAACTTTTTTCTTGGCCAAATGAGGTCGGTTTTTTTTCAAATCCTCATTGAAGCGGTCCAATAAGTTGGCATAATATTCCCCATTAATTGTTCTTCCCTTTTGAAGATAGTCAATGTGGATTATCCCACGTGCATCCCAAAAAACAGTCGCCATAACTTTATTGGCTGACAAACCCACCTTGGCCTTCTTTGGCGCCGATTCACCCTTAGAAACACACTGTTTTGACTGTTGTTTGGTCTCTGGTGTGTTGTGATGGATCCATGTTTCGTCCACGGTTAAAAAACTCCTCCATATTGTGATTAAACAACGCCAAACCTTCCTGTGAAGTTGTTACACGATTGCGTTTGTGGTCGACTGTGAGCAAACGCGGCACCCATCTTGCGGAAAGCTTCCTCATGCCCAAGTGATCATTCAAAATTGAAATCACTGAGCCATGCGAGATGCCTATGGCTTCCACAATCTCTTGCACTTTTAATCTTCGGTCGGCCAACACCATATCGTGAATTTTTTCGATTGTTTCGGGTGTAGAGACCTCAACTGGGCGTCCAGGACGTTCGGCATCTTCAGTGCTTGTACGGCCACAACGAAATTCAGTAACCACTTTTTTACCATTGAAATCGATGGTGCAGAGTCCCCATAGTAATTATCAAGCTTAGCCTTGGTCTCGGTAATGGTTTTTTTTCGCAAAAAATAATGCTTAATAAGCACACGAAATTCACTTTTTTCCATTGTTTCCTTAAGTTACTGAATAGTCTGATAAAGATAGCTGTAAAACACAAACTAACTGACGCAGCAAGTTCAAATTTTGATAGGAGTCAACTGACAGATGCCTGTTGACAGGAGTAGTGTTGCTTTTTCAGTGAGGAGGTTAGAAATTCAAAAAGTCACGGACTTATTGACCCGCCTTAGTATTATGATCCGGAATCCGGCGGTCCCGAGAAAAATCAGAGCACTGAAAAAACAACTCTAGGATAATACAATAGAGCTGAAAATCGAACACACAAGTGTCGAGCCAAATGTCAATGTCATATAATATGCCAGCTCAATATCGATTTTCAGCTCGTATTTTAGTAGCCCAGAGTTCATTTTTCAGTGCTCTGAATATTCCCGGCCCCGCCAGATTCAGGCATAGTGATAATCCCAGCCGTTATATAATGTAATCGAAGTATATAGATTTTGAGAAGACTGCGATAATACATGACTTCAATCAACAAGAGAAAACACTACAGTCCGTTCAAAGTATTTTACCTCGGAGTCTCTATGAGTGTGACCTTTATGTCGTCAGCATAAAGGTCCTGTCAGAGGTAAATTAACTCTAAACGGACGGAAAAATTCCTGTTTCTTGTAGTAACTAGAAAGTCCCTAAAGAAAAAAAAAGGAAGTGAGATTTAATAAGAGTTCATTAAATATTTCAACGCTAAATGATGCATCCGATCTTGATAATTAAAAGTTAACATCCAAATTATTCTTCTACTCAAGTTTAATGAGATATTTATTACATTAACGCCATTTTGTTTTTTTTATTTCTAGAGAGCCGAACAATGGCCGTAAATTGGCTTCGTCTCTTTCTAAAGAGTGGTCAATAAGATACCGCTTACAATACACCAGCAAAGATAGTTTTTTTTTTGCAAATTTACATTTGAAATTTACCTTTTCATAAAATAAAAAGCAAACACTATTTTACTTGCAAATTAGAACATAGTTAGCAAAGCAATTGTTTGACTTTTATCAATTCTTATAAATTTATCATAAGTTAAATATTTTATTATTTAGTTTATATATTTTATTTATTACAAATTATTTATTTTACTTTTATTAATTAAACTACACCAATTTATTTAATTTACCCATTAATTCCTATAACACGAAATAGTTCGATCTATATTTTACACCATACCAATTTTTATTCAAACCAGTTCAGCTCTTTGGGCTTGAAAGTCAGTTTAACATACCCACATAAATATAGTATCCCACCGCAGAAACACTGTACCTACTTTCTCGTGATAAAAAGTAGCTTATGTGTTAATCCAGAGCCTAAACTACTACTATACCAAAATACATTCAATATTTTTTGCGTTAAATAGTAACCAGCATCCATCCATACATCCTCAAAAATTTTCATAATATTTATAGTAGACGCTAGGCGAGCAAGACCTCTCCAACTGGACAGTGGAGTCTCAGTAATATGGCCCCGTTTTTACCCCTAAAAAACAGCACTCTCTCAGTACAATCAGTAAAGGCCATTCGTGCACAAAATACATACCTACTCTACACGTAGACTATATTTCTCCTGCTTGCTTAGCCTGTGCGGGCACCATTACAGAGACAGTATTGTATACAAGTTGCCCAAGACTTTGACTGTGTTTTATGAAAAGGTCCCTAACCTTAAGAAGCGTTTGGGCAGCTGTTTGTATTTCCTCGTTGTAGGTTATTGAAAACTCATAAAGATACCATAAAACACTTATTCAAAAAAGCTGGTAATCATTTGGCTCGGTGCCAAATAGAACGAGACGTCATAGGGATTTCCAGGGCTTTAAACCGATATCCGAGTTTTATGGATAACGTTTATAGTCTTAAGCCATGATCATAGGCAAATGGAGGAACACTACACTAATCTAGTAATTAGCTTCTACGCTGGAAAGTGGTATTTTTTTTATTTTGCCAGTGTCAAGTTAAAAAGGCGGAAAAAAAAATTTCGTTTAAAGTTTCAATACCGTTTTTTCTAAATCGTCAAGTCCAATGTCTAGTCAAAGTCCAAATAAATCGTCAATGCAGTTAATAAGTCAAGTCAGTCGATTCAGTAAAGTGGTAGACGCTTTACTGAAACTCCCTAGGAAGTTTTGAAGAGAACACAAAATAGCACGCTTTTTGAAGTTGTACCACCTGTCAACACTTTTGCACGTTAACGAATATTTGATAGTTAATATTCTACCAGTAT
This sequence comes from Phengaris arion, assembly GCA_963565745.1. Taxonomy (NCBI): domain Eukaryota; kingdom Metazoa; phylum Arthropoda; class Insecta; order Lepidoptera; family Lycaenidae; genus Phengaris; species Phengaris arion. The sequence goes on from OY751443.1 coordinate 5,134,179, forward strand.
TGCACATCAAGAACCGAAATAACACAAATTTACGGAAGATATACAAAAACAACAACGTCACACATTCACATCCCGCCAAAACTCCATATCGAAAGTTAAGGCGTCAAAAAGCAAAAAAAAACTGTAATTAGTAGCTGTAAAGTTTTAATATTTTACGTAGAGAAACATAGACGTATATATTATAGACAAGGCATGTCGAGACAAAAATTGTCCCCACTTAAATGGCCCCAGTTTTATGGTTGTTTCGGGCCATTTTGACGTAAGTTGGCGTTGTAAAATGGCGTTATCTTATTAACTTTTTCTTATAATATGAAAATTAATTGTTCTGTCAAATATACATCATAGCCAATCCTTAGTTTTGAAATCCTTGGCCAGTACAAAAAATAAAGTATGTCTCAACCTTACCTATATTATATATAATAATAATAGATATTATAATTCTCAACTCCGCTGAATGGTTCTGTATGGTGTAACCTCGTTATAAATGTATTGCCACTTCAGTCAAAGATTTCAAAACTCAAGATAGGCTATGACGTACACTTGACAGAACAAAACTTCATACATCTTGGTTTTCACCATACTTCAAATGTCAGCCATCTTGTTTTCACCATACACCAAATATCAAAAAGGCCCCAAAAATCTAAAAAGTGGGGCCATTTAACTGGAGACACTTTTTGCCTCAACATGCCTCGTCTTTAATATATACGTCTATGACTCCAGTTGAAAACGGAAAGTTCTAGGACGGGGTCGAAATGTTCAAGCCGCAAGCGAATAGCTTTCATTTATGTACAGTATGTATACTGTATATGCAAGTAGGTATTTAACCTGCAATCTTAGCAATTTCCGTAGGTTTGATTAAGCCGTACATTTTAAGGTGAAGTTTTTCCTTAAAATTATCGTAGATTAGAAATACTTTACATATTACGGGTTTATAAATGCTTTAAAATAGGTTTTTGAAAATAATCAATTATTTATATTACGGAAATACAAAATATTCAAAATATTTTATCACAATGTGTGAACATTCGAGACACCGAACACACAGTCATGACAAAATTGTTGTAAAGCATATGTATAGAATGAAGAATATAAGAATAATTTGTTATTTCATACTTTATTACATTATCAGTAACAATTTAACAAAGTTTTCGAATGCTAACCTACACCTACAAAACCTACCTAGTATCTACTTAACTAAAAGTACCTAATTTTTGAAGTGAAATGTTGGATAAATTTTAATTACAATAAAAATAAATATCATCCAAAATTCTCCTACTTGTAAGTGAAATGTGGGCGATTTCGGATGATATACAGTCAAAATTACAGCCGCCTAGAATTAATTACACACACGCACGCATGTGTTCATCCTAAGATCATTTTGCTGTTTGAAATTTCGCATTGTGTGCATAGCAGTGTGTATGCATTTTAGCATTTAGCAAATTTAGCATTAGCAATTTAGCATTTGACATAAGCATCGCTAACTAACATATTCATCGCTATGTTCGTTTTTTGTTTTCGAACTTCGTCGTCGTAATTAGCGATGGCAACTTGGCTAAAAGATCTGGTAGATACTAGATAATTATAACGGGATTCTTGAATACAAAGTGCAGATAGATATGGTATTATCTAATATTCGGTCATTACATATGAAATTGACGTTTAGTAAAGGAGGAACGTAAAGTCGATTTTTTTTAAACATAATATATTTATTTAATCAAAGCATATACCATTGCTATCTATGCACTTTTGCCATCTCATAGGTAGTTCATTGATTCTTTTACTAAAAAAAACATTCAGACAGGAATCAAAAAATCTTTGAAAGCGCTTTGGATTGCCCCATCGAAGTTGAATTTTTTCCCTTGCAAGAAGTTATCCAAATTTCGAAAAAAATGGTAATCTGTTGGAGCAAGGTCCGGGGAGTACGGTGGATATCTTAGACAATCTAATTGAAGCTCCTCTAATTTGGTAGCCGTCTGTTGAGCAGTTTGAGCAGTGTGTGGTCTAGCGTTGTCCTGAAGCAGCAGTGGCCCAGAGCGAATGACCAACCTCGGTTGTTTAGCAGCTAGTTTTTCCATCATGATTTGCAGTTGCTGGCAATAGACATCTGCCGTCTATTGCCAGCAACTGCAATAATCGTCTAACCAGATTTAAGAAAGCTGTAGCGAACGACACTGACACTAGTCCACCAAACTTTTTTTGAGTCAATTTTCGCTTGGGGCAGGCTTTGGCTGGTTCGCCAGGGTTCAGCCATTGCGATGAGCGTTTCCGATTAACGTACAGGATTCATTTTTAATCACAGGTAATGATTCGATTTAAAATCCCTTCATTATTGTGCCGGTTGAGTAATGTAACGCAGAGTCGAAGCGCGTTTGTCGGTTTGCTTCGCTCAATTTATGAGGTACCCACCTTTCAAGCTTTTTCACCTTCCCAATTTGCTTCAAGTGGATTAAAACAGTTTTATCACTAACACCGCAGCATGCAGCTAACTCGGACGTGGTTTGCGCCGCATTTTTCATTATCAACTTTGATATCTGGCCGTCGACGGGGCTTGTTCTGCAGGTCAAAATTTCCAGAACTAAAACGTTGGAACCAAAAACGCACTGTGTTTTCTTTTGGGACACCGCCGCCATACACATCATTAATCCTTCGAGCCGTTTCTGCAGCACTGGTGCCACGGTGGAACTCGTACTCGAAAATAATACGATATTTCAAGTTTTCCATTTTGTAAACACAGTGACGCAAAGAATAAACCAAAAGAGGAAAAAACAAATGAATTACAAATTGGAATTCCTAACCAAAAAATATATATTTGAGATCAAAGTGGCCAGAACCAATAAAAATTCCACACCTCGACAGCTCGTCTAACAAGGTAAGGCATAGTTTCGATACATTTGTGTGCGTGAAACTGTGTGGAAAATGACACGGCGAGGCGTAGTTTAGACCAGCCTTACTATGTGATTCGCAGAACTGTGTCTTCAGTTTTTTATTTGGTCTGAGATTCACGTAAAAACAAAATCGCATCTGAAATGATAGATCGCAATTCAATAGAAAGAGTGGAGGTTCGATTCCAGTAGATCAATAATTATGTTGATTATTATAATATTATATCTTACAATTACACAGTTTCGACGTAGGCCCGATATGCAAAATGGTATTTTCATAAACGTCAAACCAACGTCTAACGCGTTTTGATTGGTCCAAACTCCAACAATCAGTTTATGATATCAAGATATTCATTTATAATTCGCAATGAATTATAAATGAATCGTCTTCCAAAAAAAGTATACTTATTACTTTCGTATAGTATACGAGAATCGGGGTTCTGATCTTATTGTGTACCAATGAGTCTTAAAATTCTTAAGTATTTTATACTAAAATTATAAAGAGGGAAGATATTTTGATTGTTTGTATGTTTGCATTGAATAGGCTCTGAAACAACTGGACTGATTTGGATGGGATTTGTCACAGATTTAGAGTAAACCACGAGTAAGAACATAGGCAACTTTTATCGCGGCAAAGTATATGGTTCATGCAGGGATTTCCTTATGTGAGCAAGAAGTCGCGAGCAATATCTAGTATAATATACAGACGTTAAAAGAAAACGTGATGAGCCTATCTATAAGTCTGAGAAGGCTAACAATCTTCCAAAGTTCATAAAGTTTGCCAACCCGCGTTAGGCTAGCGCGATCGACCACAGACTCACATTGGGAAGAGGCCCGAGCCCGACCCTCAGCGTTCAGTGGGACCGCGTTACTGGAAGTGATGAAAAGCTTTCTACTTTTATTTTCAAAGACATTTCCTTTCCAAATACAAAATGGCCGATTCACTTTGGCGCCATTTAATTTGATAAACCCACACATGTGACGTTTTCACGATTGCGCCAATTAATCACATAACTGCATTTTCAATTTAAACTGCCCATCGCGAGTCCACTTACATTTCGTATCTCTATTTCGGTATCTATAAGTAGTCGCTAATCAGCTCTTAAAGTAATTAGTCATTTGATAAGTTAAAGGGTAAAGTCATCAAATAATTTTAGTCTGCAGTAACTATTAATCATATTGATTTCTTTTGTTTTTGCGAATGTTACTCATTAATTGCTAGTTTCAGACTGCAGTAAGGTAGCCGAAGCGACATGATATGTTTTAAACGTGGGTGAGCCATGCTTCGGCACAATACCACGGCCTCACAGAAAATCGGCGTGAAATCACGATTGCGTTGTGGTTCGCCGAGTGAGTGAGGTTACTGCAGTGTAGAGGAGGGGTTGGGGATTTTAAGGAGCATCGTGTCTCAAATGGGCGCATTAAGCGAATCGTACTATGAAACATGAACTTTTGAAGAATATACTCTTAAAGTAACGTTCTAACAATTCTCTTGATTGACAACTAAGCAATTCTTATAATGTGTACGACTTTACGTATTTCTATTGAAAACTGTCAAAATAGTATCGTTGGAAGTGTTTCAGTTCGATTTACTTAATGTGGTCATTTAAGATCTGCAGGAACGCAAGTGACAAATTAAAACCTACAATAAAACATTACGATCCAGTCCCGAAGCCCGATTTATTAAAACTGCAAAATGGTATTCTCATAATGGTCAAACCAACGTCTAACGCGTTTTGACTGGTCCAAACTCCGAAAATCTGATTATGATATTAAGACAATTCATTTATAATTCAATAAAAGTAAAATGGAAGAGTAAGTCATTTACGAGAGTAGTGGTACAGAGGAGTAGAACACAAGTGTAACTCCTCTGATGTTGCGAGTGTTCATGGGCGGCGGTAATCATGTTCCATCAGACGATCCCACGGCCCGTTTCCTGGTCCATTTAATTAAAAAAACTAAACATCCGGAACATTCGTTTTTTTTTTGCAATTTTTTTTCCGCGATAGCGCGAAAGAGACTAAATTCAAAGAGTCCTTGGAATGTTGTCTTCTTGTCTCTTTTGGCATCTTCTCGCCTGATTGGGGGGAAAGTCTTTTTTTAAAAAAAAGAAACGAGTGTCCTTTGGACCACACGACTGAAGTAAAACTCGCAAACGAACTACTGATATATATATATATATATATATATATATATATATATATATATATATATATATATATATATATATATATATATATATATTATGCGCTGGCTATAAGAGAAAGAATATGTGCGCCCGCGCTGCTCTCTCTTGCTCCTTTAGTAATGTACGAAACGTAACTCTCTCTCTTTTCATCTTCACTAACTTATATCTCCCTCTTAACTTCCGTTCACCTCGCCCGATCACACTTTGCGTAACGCTCTCGTCACGCATTCACCAGCTTACTCCCCAAGTCAAGCGTGTGTAAAGTAGTTTTAGTTCAAAAACACCGACCACTAACGTCCCCACTACTGGGGCTGGGATCTCTCAACAATACGGGGAAGATTAGGTTGGAACACCATATCATTACTCATGAGCTTAAGAGAAACTTATGAGCATAATATCATAACTTGCTTGTTACCAGAATAAAGCGCACAAAGATTTCACGTAGCTCGCAGGTTATAACGAAGGTGGGAACAAACGAAACGGGTAACTGATGATGCTTCAGGAATACGAAGTGGCGATAAGCAAGTCTCAACACGCGTCGAGGATCATATTGAAAATATTTTATGTCAGCTGAAAATATCAGTAATGTTTTATACTGAACTCTGAAGTGAGGATGGATGGATCACAATTATTATTTACTTTATATAAAATATCTTATTATATACAGAATTAGGAAGCTATAGTCTATTCGCGTTAAGAAGAGAGTGAAGTGACAAAAAAAGTTCGTGTTCGTGTGAAGGGATGGAACCGGATGGAACGAAGTTATAATAATTATATATATTATACTATAAATATATAGTTGATAATGAAGAATTGAACAGAGATTAGCCGGAATAAAATAAAAGCTGTTACAGACACATCAATTTTGTTTATCTGTATAGATATAATACATTATTTTATACAAAATAAATAGTTGAACTATGTATATATAGTGCGCGCGGAACTAGTTGGCCGCACCTTAGGTAGGGACAGGGGTGAGGTGCCGCCGCGAAGTCTGGCTCCGTACTGAGTAATAACATCAAGCGCTCTTCCGGCCCACCGCGCCGCTTGCATACCTAAGGCCCTGCTAGCTAGTCACAATATGTAACAGTCATAACAGACACAATGTGTAATTGCAAAATTCTACATTATTGTCAAGGTGATAAGGTCGTTTTTTGTATCATTCTTAATAGTCGTTATTACATTGTGATTTCGAGTGGCAAAAAGTGTCGTGCCTATAATCCGTCCAGCTCCAATACAATTCGCAACGCGCCATAAGGAACTTCGTTCCAAAAATGACCAATGCCGTGTTCACACTTCACATTATGTACCTACACATAATTTATTGACATTTACTTCTCTGATGACAGAATGACTATGGCATTATAAGGATCAAAAGCAGTTAACGGGAGGTGTCAGGTAAGTTTCTATATTTTTCTGTAATAACTTCTTATTGCTATAGAAGGATATATATTATATGTAGACTGCTAAGAAAGCGAAGGCTAAGTTCTAGAAATAATATTAGATATTTCTAATAACCTAGCTGACAAATGTTTATTACAAGGGCAAATATTTCTAGAAAGGACAATTTGAGAACTAATTTCAAGCCTGTCGGCAGAATGCCAACGTGTTTAGTATTCGTAAAATTATTGACAATATTACACTGGAACTGGATATATTACTTGGCAAGTTCCTGGGAATGTCAATGTTAAATGTTTTATTTTTTATTTACAACACTTTATGGACGTAACGCACAAAGGCGGACTTAATGGATTGCGGCATTCTCTACCAGCCAACCTCAGGATGATGCAGAGACATGGTGAAGCGGGCGCATTTCTTGTACTACAATTGAATCGGTGATAATAAAGTAAAATTAATAAAAATAATATTCTATTATATATGGTAATATTACACAAATAAATACATTTAAAACCTTCATAATATATACAAATCAATACATAGCATAGTAGAGGCTAATAAAATATAATACTTACATAATAAAATATTGTTTACATACAATACATATTATACTAAATACACATAACATATAATTTAAAAAAAAAAATGTCTTCTGTAATATCACCACAATAATAATAATTAGGCTATATAGTAGATATTATGCTAATGAGTAATGACACTGTACATCACCAGCACGCAACACCTTCGACGTTCGAACACGTGGACTTTGCCACCGCGGATCCATTTAGGGTCAGTTCACACCGTGACGATTCGTGAGGCTACGCGGCGCTGCATTTTTAACCGACTTCCAAAAAAAGGAGGCGGTTATGCAGTCGGCTGTATATATATATTTTTTCTTTATTTTTGTATGTTCAATGATAATTCCGCCGTCTGTGGACCGATTTTCAAATTTATTTTTTTGTAATGTAAAGGGTTATAATTCCAAGTTGGTCCCGTTTTCAACAAAGTGGTAACTTGATGATGGGATCCATGAGGAATCGAGGGAACTCCTCGAAATTCATATGGACACATACGGTGACTTCGACTTTTTCTGAAGTTGTCCAAGCATATGGTACCAAAAAATAAAGATTTCGTACCAAGGTATACCCTGGATCCAAAAGTACTGAACAGAACTCCTGAGTCCTTATAGATACATGTTTGGGGATTTCGGCGTTGTCTAAAGAACTGCAGCATATTATCCTATCATACCACTTACAGTAATCATTATCATTCACACGAAACACCAACATATTATTATGATGAAATACGTACTCACTACTCATCAGAGTTTTGTGCACCGATATAAATGTCTTTGAAATTTTGCTGTTGCTAAAATTATATTCGTGATAATATCATCACTGGTGATTGTTTAGTAGATCCACATATCGGTAATGCTTATTTGGGGAAATACCACGGCCTCTCAGAAAACTGGCATAACATAAGGCTTGTTTTGCCGAGAGAGTGAGAATAGCGGATGCTTATTTGTATTTATATCTTTTTTTTTAATGTGGTAATAATAATATAATAATATAACTAAAAAGAGAAAAATTATTATTTTTAAACAAAAACTTATTTTCTAAATTCGTTTAAAATTTTAACTATTTCTCTACTTAATCTTAGATAATATATTTTTAATAGCTGTCATAAAGATAGCTATTAAAAATTGAGTTTTATTCACTACACAAAAAGCGATGCAGCTCCATGTCGCGTATCGTTTCATTGCGGTGTGAATTATGCGTCCAAAACCCTAATACTCAAATGATACCAAGTGAGATACCCTCTCGAAAAGGGGTTCCTAAGCTTTAAAGATATCGGAATATCAATCCTTTAAAGTACCTTTAAAGTATTTTGTGTAACCCCATATTTTGTGTAACCCCATATTTTGTGTAACCCCATAACTCAATCTAAATAATTCAATACTTTTATTTAGGTACTAGATGTTGCCCGCGACTTCGTGCGCGCAAAAGTTAATCTCGCGGAAACCGTACATTTTTCCGCAATAAATAGTAGGTAGCTTATGTTCTTCCCTCTAGTCTGTTCTATAATAGTGCCAAATTTCATCAAAATCGTTCCTGTAGTTTCGGAGCCTATTCAATGCAAACAAACAACACACAAACAAAAAATCTTTTCCTCTTTATAATATATAGTATACATAACGATTTTATATGGGATTCTATATAAAAAGCGCAATTTGAAAATTAATATTTTTAGCCGCGCTATTATTGAAAAATAAATAATTTTGGCTGAACCCTGATGGCTATTTTACGGAGCCCCTGGGTTCCGCGGAACCCACATTGGGAATTCCTGCTCTAGATTATTTTATCGACTGATAGGTTATACTTCTAAGCTCTAATAGCCCCAAACTCCATGGATTTAGAGCCATTATACCTAATATAGTTTTTTTATTGCCCTAATGACCAAATAATAATTTAAATTCTAAATAAAAATTGTTTCGAGTTACTCGTTTTAAAATAATTGCTTTTGGTAGAAAAATAAAACAATTATTGATGAATAAAAAATCGCCTTAATGATAAGAACTAAACGATTATCGTCGCGCATCCGCGACACCAGAGGAGTTGTGTTTTGCCCGACTTAATGTGAATCACTGATGGAGTATACTGTTGGTTCTTGGTGGCAATTCATGTTCAGATGTTATACATACATAATAATTTTATTTTTATTGTAAAAATGTTATTTTATTATTGTGAAAACCTAAATAAAGTGGAAAAGTATATAAAAAAGTTGTGTGATATTATTAATGCGAATCTACCAAATGTTAGGAAAGTATTTCGAAGTGTTTCGAGCATAATTTTAATGGCGTATACACGTATACAACAATCGTCGTAAGCGTAAATCCGCATGAAAGGAGAAAAGAATGATTTATTAGAAGAATTATAGCGTGCTCTCGTAAAATTTGTTTAGCCGGTTTTTCTTATTTTATACCTACATTTCAACAGATAAAAATAAGTGATAACTATTGCAAGCTTATTCTATGACTTAACATTGTATTTTTTTCATTGTAATTCAAGCGCATTAGACTAAATAAAAGACGTGTTTTTATAATATTAAAAGACGGGCATACTCAAATCGTAAAGATAATAAGAATATTATAATATTCACTTACCGATAAAACTGCAGTGTTTTGCCACAAAAATGTCACAAACCACCAAAAATACACCTCGTATTATAAAGTCGAAATAACTTCACTATAGTCTATGGTCGAATTTCAAATTCGTTCGATGTCAGTTGGTTTGGGCGGGAAAGCGTCGAGCGGCCGCCAGCACGGGATTTTCAGGCAAACTGAAGGCGCTTGAATGGATAAGCGCGGAACGGTCATGCGCGTTCATTCGCTCAAATGTGACATAATATTGTTTTATTTAATAATACAAAACTGTAGAAGATTATCACTTTTTAAATCTATCAAGCCAAACTGAAAAATAAGAAACGAGTGTTTAAATATCTTTGTAATTTTCGTAATCGATTAGTCGAATCGTCAGGTGATAAGTGATCAGCGCCGTCCACTCACACGCGCTGCAACACCATATAAATTACAAGTGCGTTTCCGACATTATCCTTCATAAGGACCTTAGATCAAATTTGACACAGCATGGGATAAAAAATATTGTTTCAGCAAATTACTTAGCTTTCTAAGAGATAGATATCGTATGTTATTTAAATTAATTGATTTTATATTAAGCGTATTTTTTAAAATTTATTACATCACATGCAGCTACAAATAATGAACTACCTATATACACCTCCAGTTACAAACTGTAGCTGTGTGTAGGTGGAATTTATTTTTATTTATTCCAGTTCATACTTACATAAGAAAGAAAAACATTTATTGGGTACAGCTAGTGATAATATACTTAACAATTTACCCTTTTGCGTTTGTGACAGTGGCGCCTCCTATTTAATACACTTTGATGGTCACTTTTATTTATACCCGACTACGGCGAAACCAAAAGGGAGAGTAATGATTTTGGCATTACATGTATGTATTTATGTTCCCTCGTAGCGTCTTAACTACTAACCGATTTTAATAAATGAGGTGTCTATAGATTCGTAATGATGCCGCGGTTAGCATAGGCTATATTATATAAAATACTTAATTTGGTATTTCGAAAATGATACCTCAGATCAGAGACGCAAAAAAAACATTGATATCTAAAAAAATTAAACCGAGATAATCGTCACGTGTTTGGTATCAATAGAAAGGTCTTGGCAAGCACATGAAACACAAATATGTAATGTTTAAGATAGCCGACAAAAGGGCCATTAGTCAAGATGCATTCGATAATTGCGACGGCGAAGTTCGAGAACAAAATGTATGGGATTTTACATAAGGCATCGCAAACGACATGTCACTTAGCGATGCCTTAAGTCAAATTTCGAACTTAATTATTAACGAAATTTTCGAATGCATCTTGACTAAAGACCCTTATCTCCTATCAAGTCTCCATGATTATGATAGTGGAAAAACCTACTCCGTTCCGACTACACCTACAACCAACACCAGTAGGTGTAGGAGTAGGTGTAGAAGTAGGTAGTAACCTACGTCTATACCTACTCCTACACCTGGTATAGGTGTAGTAGGTTGGGTATTTCTATACTTTCATCAGTATAGAAATACCCAACTAAACTTTTAGTATTTGTTGTATTTTACGTCATATTGTAGGCAGTATCAGAAATACTAACAGTAAATAAAATTTTGGGATAAACGGGCTTAAAAATTATTTACAAAATAAGAAAAAAATGTAGGAAAAAAATAATTATAGAGTCTGTGTTTAAGACCGCACGGAGAAGTGAAAACTTCATTGGCAATCGTAAATAATTTACGTGTGAATAAAGTAAATAATATTAGAACCGCTGACCCGATCGAACCTTTCACCTTAGAGCGTGATGGATCAGCCTCACTCACAGCCTACGAAGAAATGTGTGTGCGGTGCTTTCTCGCTCGGGTATACTCGGCGGTCCCGAGTTCACCCGATCAAGCCTTTCACCTCAGAGCGTGACGGATCAGCCTCACTTACAGCCTACGAAAAAACCACGTGCGGTGCGTGAAAAGATGTTTTCGCTTCAAAAATCTTTTTTTGAGTTTCAAATGTATTTTTTTAGATTTTTATCTAAGAAATAATTAAATAAATTATTATATAATTAAAAAAAATTTATGAGGAATAAAATCAGACCCTTTTGTTTTGTGTAGGTCATAAACAAAATTATTAATTTAGGTTTATTCAACGTAAGGTAGTAACCAAACCTCCCCTAGGTTTGGTTACTACCTTACGTGAGGTGAGGGTTGCGACCCCCAAAAGAGGGATGTTTTGTCGATAAAATTAAACCTATTATCTACTGTTAAAATATCTTAACCTGGAGACAAGACGCAATCCCCCTTACAAATAAAAATATTTATTCAACGTATAATTTAAACAACGTTGCTAGCAGTCTTTTGTCTGATGCGTTGGAAAATTCACTTAACAGACAAAGACAGCAACGTTGTTTAAGTTATCCAATGTGTAAATATTTTTATTATTAAGGGGGTATGTATATATCTAACTATATAACTCTTTTAGTTCAGTAGTTCAATTATTGGTACACACTATACTGTCCAATAATTACTATTACTTATCCATTTAATATAATAACTTAATTTAACCCGGGGAGCGCACGGTGAATAATGTAACAACTACTGTAGGGTTGGGTCACAAATACCCGCTTATAAATTCGCCATATTTTCAATATTTAAAGGAAATTAAGTGAGATATTGTAATGATTGTATAAAATAACTAATATTGATTACATATTAGGTAAAAATAACCAGCCTGATATGAAACTATATTTTAATTACGTTTTTATAAAAGTATAGCCTACAAAGAAATTACAAATTTGACAACCTCTGCCTCAAAGTAAAAAAACTGTAACAAAACAATATTTATTCTAAAATGTTAGCATATGAATATAATCTATAGTAAGTATAACAACAATATATTTCATCAGCCTCAGTATGTCAGTCGAGCCTGTTCCATCTGCGCATTCTTGGCAGTACCTATCTACATCAATACAATCTCACGGCAATTGTATTAGTCACAACCCCGACAAGTATTAGAAGTTTTTCCATCTTTTTTGGTCCGACAATCATTACATCTCTTTATTACATTAGGGACCTTCGCAGGACGTTCCTCGTCAGGTTCCCCAAAAAATTCTCTTATCTTTTTGCCCGTCAATCTTGGTAATTAAATGGCATCCGTACGATTCGTGCAAAATAGCCAAAATCCGCTGCCGTTCGCGTTCTTCGAGATCCCATAATTGCAAAAGTTCTAAAAATAACAGAATTAATCAGTCATGTTTATTTTTTGTGAATGTTGCGAAATTACGACACGAAATGTATGGTTGGGTCTTTTTACCATTTCCGTGTTAAACCGGGTCTATCCACCGCTGCTTCTTTGGCTGCTGTAGTACTGAATGAATGGCGAGGCAGTAGACTGAATGGCGATATCTCGTGGAAAGGTTAACATAAACCTTTAGCTCCAGCTACTCAAAAGTTTGGCAAAGTCGCGCCAATTTTTTTAAGAAAAACGCCTATTTCAAAACGGCCGGGTTTGATATATTGTACGCTCCCCGGGTTAAGTAACAGGAGGATAGGCCATAGGAGCTTAGGAGCCAGGAGGCGCGAGCGCGAGCCTCCTCCAAATATTTTAGTTTCAGCAAAATATTTTAGACGTACATCAACTGATATAACCTATGAATATAACAAGTTTGAAGTTGTATGAAAATACACTGAGCAGCGATAGCGCGGGTCAGACAGCGTAGCGCGCTATCTTTTGACAGATATAGTAAGTATTTAAATAAAGCTGCTTCTTATTAGTCTATGCACGTCATAGATTATACAGATATAGCACGGCAGCGCTATCGTCAAGTATTAAGCGGCCGTAACTATCTTTTCTCGAAGCATTTCGCGGTTTTTTCGTGGCCCCATATTTTCTTTTGTAACAAATCTAGTGGTCTAAATTTTTGTCGCAGAAAAGTCGTTAGCGGCACAACCTATTGTTTTAAATTTCATAAAAATCGAGTTCATAGTTTAGCAGATATTAAGCGGGAAAAAACGCGATTTTGAAAGACATGGATAGATGGAGGTATGGAGGTAGGGGAAAAAGCATAGTTCAAAGCATACTTCTAGCAGACTAGATATTTCAAATTTGCTGTCAGGTTAGGTTATTAGCTCCATATATAAGGGAAATTTTAGAAAAAGTAATTTTCGATTTTTCAATTTTACTAGTTTTACTAGTTTTACCTATGAAAAGTTTTCAAAATGGTCAACAATATTCGAATTTAAAGTACGGATAACCCGCAATGTACCACTATTGAATCCTTATTGGCATAGTGATTACCAACATCGAAATGCTTTTCCAGTTTTGTCAGTGACTTACATACTTAGGAGTTAGGTCTAATCTATGTATATTATCTATCATTTATATTAAAATTTCAATACCGGTACCGGACATTTAATTCTTTGAGTGCTCGTTGCCAAGTCACTATTTAATAATATAATAAATTATAAAAATAAAATATACCAGATGCACGTTTGCCTGGGGGCCTAGCAGGAACAATTGGCAGGTGCGTAAACTTAAATCGAAAGATATTTGTATATATAGATAGAACAAATCGAACACTATATTTTCGTGTTGTCCGATTTGACCGATATTAGTCCAGAGTTCTATTTTCAATCTGAATCTGCATTTTCCCCGGCCTTCCAGATTCCTGATAATAATTATATCCCCAGCATAGAGCGGGACTATACCGCGTCAGAATCCGCAGCTACGGGGAAAATGTGTTTATAATAAAAATTCAGAATTATAAAAATATCTACAAACGTCGATACCACAAAATATCTCGATATTTTCGATATTAGATCGATAGTTTATCGATATTATATCGATATACGATATCGATATATATCACATCCCTGCAAGCACACTAATACAATGCACACAAGCACAAAATAGACACACACAGGCTGGCTGAAGGCGTGACTCCTGCTCATGTTTTTTTGAAACATTACACAGAAAACATTTGTTTTCATTATCAATATCATTGTGACAGTATTTCATAGATGTCTCCAGCTATAGAAAATGTTTTTAATTGAGACAAAACATTTTGTGTAGACAAGATTGCAGATGCCGAATCTAGGAGAAAACACATGGGGTCTAAAAAGGCCACTTTAGGTGTTTCATATATTTTTTTCAACTCATATTATGTGCGCTATTTTACGCATTTCTATTGAAAACTGTCAAAATTAATGTTTTCCAATATGATGAAATCAGATTAATTATGTAGCCATTTTAACATTTCACGATTTTTGTATGAAAAAAAATGAAACATCTAAAGTGGCCTCTTCCCCTGGGGGTCTACCCCCAGGTTTTGAGTTAGGCCATATTTAATGACCAGTAATTTAAGTATTTATCAAGTTACGAATAGAAGACCGATTTGGAATTGATAAATAATTTATTCCGTATTTCTATATTAAATGGTCATGCGAGTGGTGTAACAGTTGATAAGAAATGAAACATTCCTTCCCCTCTCTACCCGCGCGGGGAATGTTTTCCATCCGTCTCGTAAGACAAAAGCATAGTGTATTCCTACGCAAATGTGTATAGCCACGCCCCAATGTTTCGATGTTTTGTGTAATGTTTCGAAAAAAACACGCGCAGGAGATGCGCCTTAACACTCTTTCTGGTAGGTATACTGTAAGACTAATACAAGAGTTTTTCCGGGGAATTCAATCGGTAACGTTGTGGATTTTTCATATCTTTCATAAATTTGTGTTATTTCGGTTCTTAATGTGTAATATTGGTAGAATATTAACCATTAAATATTCGTTAACGTGCACAAGTGTGAAAAAACCTGCTATTTTGAGTTTCCCTCCAAAACTCCCTATGAACTTTCAGTAAAGCTTCTACCACTGACTTACTGAACGACTGACATGACTCATGGACTGCACTGACTATTTATTTGGACTTTGACTAGAGTTTAGACTTCACGATTTAGGAATACGGTGTTGAAAATTGAAACGAAAGTTCTATTTCCCGCATTTTTAACTCGACACTGGCAAATGGTTATAAGCCGATGCCATATACATAAATTAAAAATAAAAATTTTTAAAAAGTATCAAGTGTCAGATTTGACAGCTGTCGCAATTTTCACCTCTATTATATTAGCGCGCAGTAATTCTATTTAGTGCATTTTTTTGTCGCGCCCACAAAAAAACGCTCGTGGGAATGTAGCCTAAGGGGAGACGACTACATGTATATTTAGTTTTATTTATATACTCGGAATTAAAAATCGTAAAATAATATAATATTTTATGTGTACTTTAATAATTAAATACATCTAAAAATACAAAAATGTTTACTGTAATGTTAAGTTGGTATTATTAGCGCCCGTCACCGACCGCGGGAAATAGCACGCGCCGTTCCAACCCGCGCTCCGAACCGAACTTGTAATGCGCGGGCCGCGGGGCCGACATAGGGATGATCGATATTTGATGTTAACATCGCTTCAAAAGTATCGATGTCTAAACGCTGAACCGCGCTGCGCAGTGCGAAATCGAAATTCGAACTCTTGCAATCAATATGTAATTTGTTTCTGTCATAAACCCATTCAGACTCTCGCACCATTCTAGTCAGTTTTTGAACTATTATGTGACGCTCTTTCAGTTTTCTCTTGTAAAGAGATGGTCAATGGTCATGTGTTTCCATAATGCAATGAATTTTACAAGATTTAATCAAACCGATAATGCAATAATGCCTTAATAATACACTATTCTACTTATTAAATACAAATAATGCCACCATTAACCCAACTTTATTGCTCTAAGCATACACCATTTCCACTTAGTTTCAATACAAAATCAAAGACCAGTTTTGAAACGTACGAATTTAATTTTACTTCTATAAACATTAGCTGTATAATTTAACTGAAATACACTGAACATTGTTTACAATTTGTGACAATATGGGGTGATATAAAAAAACTTGTATGCTTGTATGTCCGTTTATTAAAAACGCGTTGAGGCAAGGGCGACCCCCCGCCTCGTGGGAGGTGCTATGTTGACTACTCTATAACCGTTTGTTCCTCTTTCACAAAGAATTCAACAACCTCCTCCACTGAATTGGTTTGGTCGATGTCCAAACCGTCCGTGTCCACATCTGTAAGGAAATCACAATTATAATATTATTAGATCACAAATCAGAAGGTGAATTCTCGTAATTATGTTCAATTCGCAGTATGGCTTCAGTCTCAAGTAAAGTTCATTCACATTCGCACACGATTCGATAATCGTGCGAGTGAGACAAATTATACTGATACAGGAACTATACTGCGAATTTAACGTTTTTAATTATGAGAATAAGCCTTCTGTGTGCTGTAAACAAGTTTTTGTCACTACTCGCCGTGAAGAAGTTAAATTCAATTTGTACGGCATATGCCTAGTGGCAAATAATGGTAACTAATTCAATGCCATACAAATTGTAGTCTAAAACTCGCACACAGCAAGCAGATTTACTCACTCTCGACATAGCCGACCTAGTCCAGAGGAATGACTGGTCATTATGTCAAAATTTACATACTTTATTTGCTCTAATGTGTTTTTTAATTTTAACTTCTATTAATACGGGTTTCTTAGCAATAATTTCCTTTACCTTTCTATAATGTACACTAAATTGGTACACGCCACAACCCTCGCGAGTGTTACTCCCTACCTTGTTACCTTGCACTTGTTACTCTATTCAGGTCCGATTTGATCTTAACATAAACAAAGTTAAACAGAAAAAACAGCACTGTAAATAGAACTCTGTGCGCTAACACAATAGAGCTGGAAATTGTATATGTCAAATCTGACATTATACACTTTAAATTTCGATTTTCAGCTGTAAGTGCTGTTTTTTCTGTCACGACCGCTAAAAAACGCTCGTGGGAACGTAGCCTTGGTGCGCTTTTTTGTTTACTTTATAAATACGACACATTATTTTGGTCAAATTTAACCTTTTTATTTATTTACGTTCAGGCTAAATTAGATCTGAAGGGAGTAATTGCTATAATATCATAGTTGTTTTAGTAGCAAATAATAGATATTTTCTGCATCCTTTTCCCGATTGTAAAGTTTTTTTATATCGTAGCCGGGAACGCACTTGGCGCTGCTCTACGTGTTTGTTTGTTCCACCGTAGCGCCCAAACTACTGGACTGATTTTAATGAATGAGGTGTCAATAGATCCTACTAATATTATAAATGTGAAAGTTTGGTAAGGATGGATGGACGTTTGTTACTCTTTCACGCAAAAATTACTGATCGGATTTCGACGAAATTTGGTATGGTAGTAGTTTAGGCTCTGAATTAAAACATAGGCTACTTTTTATCCCGGAAAGTGTGTCCGAAGGATACTATATTTACGCGGGCGGCGCCGCGAGCAACAGCAAAATATAATTTACGTAGCTGGGTTATAGTTTTTTTTTATTATAAAAATTGTAGTTGTTTTAGGAGAATAACACTTACAGTCCCTGAGCTCGAGCCGGCGCGGCTTCTGCTCGGCCCACTCGCGCGACTTCGCCTCGCGGTACTCCACGTGCTTCTTCATCTGCTCCGTGCGCTTCGCCACCAGCTCCTGATGACATGATTATAAAGGTTGATTAGATGCAACTAGTAAAGGTAGCAAATTATTTTTTCTTTAGCATCTACCTACTCCTATGGGGTGAGTGGTGACTCAGCGGTACCACCGAGGGGTATGCTTTTATTCAGCCTTGAGATTCTTGTAGTGACAGAAAATAAATACACACATCCACATACATTATGAAATATATTAAAAATCCTTATATGTCACTTAATTTTTTTCCGCCGTTGTTTATTATCGTTGTTTTATTTGTATTGTCTTTATTTATGTGTATATGTAACTACTGATCGTGCACAATAAAGTATATTTTCTTTTTATCTCATTTATTTACATATTATAAAACAAAGTTCTCTACCGCGTCTGTCTGTCTGTCTGTCTATTCACAATAAACTTAAAAAACTTCTGCATGGACATCCGTGCAGTGTTACCCAATAGATAGAGGATTTTTGACAGAGGTTTAGGTATATAATTTGTTAGTTTTGTGCGTGCACATTTTCACGCGGGCGAAGTGGCCGGTACAGTCTAGTAAAACTTTGTGCGTCGGTTCTCCAGCCGATGGTCGCAGGTTCGAATCCCGTCAACAAAAACAAAAAAGTTGTTCCTGTCGTGGAAGGTATTAAATATATTTAATATGATAAATCTCAAATATGTGTATAGTATAAAATTATTAAATATATTTCCGTTGTCTGGTGCCCGTAACACAAATTGGAAAGGCGTGGAAGCGTCCATAGATATTATATTTTTTTAAATTCCATTTTACCTTGCTAGCTTTACTACTTCTCATACGATCCTTGGATTCGAACTGTGAGTAGTATTTCTTAAGATTCTTCTTGATTTCCTTCTGTTGCTTCTCAGAGAGGAGCGTCGGCGGGCGAGGTCTCCAGAGGAACTGCGCGAATCCTTCTTTCATTACTCTATAATTTATAAAGGATAATTATATTTTAATTTTGTTGAGGCTCAAGATGACTTTCCATTTTAAACTACTGTTATTTTACTAATATTTTGGCTACTTTACAGCGAATAAAATATAATGGTCATAAACCACAATAAAATCTATAAGAGTAGATTTATTTGAAATGAGTTATATTCGCATAAATATATTAAGAAATCAATATGTTAAGACCTTTTAAAATAATTATAAACTTAATTATCTAAAGAGCTGATTTAAGAAGTTGGTTGGTTGTATTTTAAATTGATTGTTATTTTTATAATGACTGGTTGCTTAGTTATAATAACATTGTGCCAGGCTGGTTTGCGTTGTTGACGTGTTTTACTAATTTAAAAAACAAATAGATAATGTTCCTATATGAACCCACCTTCTCAAAATCTTTCCTTGGAAGGACCAGAGATAGTAGCCGCAGTCCATTTTACACTTGAGCGAGGACACACCGGTGACCACATAACGACCCGTCGGATCCCATTCAATGCCAGACATCTGGTAAAAAAAAGATGAAATGAGATAAACGGCAGATTGGAAACATCAATATTGTACAAACTATACATTATATGTTGGCATAGAAATGCATTACTAACAGCTGAATACTGAAAAGCTACTTAAAATTAAGTGCTCCCTAAAACATAGACTGTCTTTGACATGTCTATGACAGAGACATCATGTAACCTGATGGCCACTTATTTGAAGTGGCGTCTAAGTATTCGGTTGTATAAGGCAACAGAGCTTAATTATTAATTGAATTAAATTGACATATTTACCTGGTAGTGATCAGACACATTCATTATTGTGAAGTCATTGGTGTCCAAGAACTCTAGTGCACCACCAGTCAGACCTAAGTTAGCTAGCACGATGAACTGTCCCATTGGCGACCAGAACAGATGATTGAAGGTTGTCTTCTCAAACTTCTTCAGTAGTGTTGGAGCTTGACCGGTGTTGACTTGGTAGAAACTAATACAAATATTTGCCTGATCTCCGTGAATAATCGAAAACTTTGATCCAATCGGTTCCCATGCGAACGCTTGGATTGGTTCCTTTATTTCCACAGAATCCACCGGAATCTCCTTCTCTTTCATATGGAATATCTCAAAGTTATAATACATTCCGGAATATTTGATTTCATTCTTGTCTTTCTTCACTTTGGAGTACCGATCTACTTTGACGCACAGGTAGTCACCGCTCTTCTGCCAGTGTATCTTACAGTCAGCGACAGAGAACAGATTTTTTGATCTTATTTCCGTACGGTTGGGCAGTTCAAGGAGTGTGACACGAGCTGGGACATCTTTGTCTTCAGCTACCCAATAAGCCAATACATTGTCAGATGGTGACCAAGAAAAGTCTCTGAAACAAAAACCAAAGTAATATAAGAAGAAATAAAATTGTTGTACACTTCAAATGTTTAAAGTCCACTAAGATATTTTTAAATAAAAATTATATTACATACAGACAAACATTCCTTAGGTTATTAATGATATTATTTGCGACTTAGAAATTTTATGAAACTATGCATAATAAAAGTTAATATGGTAAACTATCAACAGAAAAAAAAAACTATCAACAAAACACCATGCTTACCTTATGCCTGGAATCTTAATAGATTTCTTATCTAATAGTCCGAAGCTTGGTGTTTCATAAACAGACAGCATATCAGTGCTGAGTCTCGCAAAGAACCTGTCATCTTTACTCCAGCGGAAAATGGGCCATGTTACATACTCTTCTGGTGGTGGAAAACTACGCTTTTCTTGTCCAGTCCTGGAAAAAAAAACATTCTTGAGAAACTAATTCTTTTATTAATTGTAATTAAGTTCGAATCCCGCCGAAGGAACAAAAAGTTTTTCAGTGTTCCTGGGTAATGGATGTGTATTATATATGTGTATAATATAATAAAAATCTTAAATATACGTATAGTATTAAATATACTTCCCGTTTTCTGGTACCTGTAACACAAGTTCTCGGATACTTAGCACGAGGCCAGATTGATGTGGTGTGAAGCATCCATAGATATTTATTTATTTATTGGTATAAAGTGTGTTAAGTTAGTATCAAAATAGTGTTATGTTGGCAACATGTTGTAGCGCCATAACAATAAACTGACATTTGCTCCATATCGTCATGTTGAAAAGCGTTTATCATGTTTAATGTTTAACCATCTCACATAGGATTTTCTAAAATTAATTAATTTAGAGTTTTAGTTAAGTTAGAGTAGTTTTACATTATCCAAGACAGAAGACACAAATTATCAAACTGCATTGATTTTCCTTGTAATTACAAGGCAATACAAAATCTAGTGGCACTACACTAAAGGAATACTGTTGACTGTCATACACCACATACTATATCCAAATACATTGGAATGAGGCAAGTTAGCGAAACCTTAGCAGTGGGACATTAGCTGTTGGTCATGACCATGATGATGAAAAGGAAATGTTTTTTTTATTATTTCCAAATGAAACTTAATAAGCTTTTTTCGGAAAGTCAAGACAAAAAGCTACCATGATTGTAGACTCAATATTTAAGGATTTTCATTTACCTTATGTCCCAGATAATTAATTTCTTATCCTCCCCCTTGTCGCTGTTGGGTGAGAATGTAACGATGTAGTTCTCACAGGGCGAGAAGGAGATGAACCGTGCCTCATGGTGAGAGAACTTCTGGAACTGACTGAACTTTGGTCCGGCCCACAGAGCAACGCCCCTCCAGTGGAATGTGGCCAGGTAGGTGCCCAGCGGTGACCATACCGCGTATGTTTCAGTCCAGTTCTGTAAAAAAGTTGTTTATAACTTAAATATGCAAAATTAAAAATTAAAGTAGCCCCTGACATTGTCAAGCTGTAATCAAGCTAATGATGATGAATAATAGGTAAGGACTCTTAACTCTCTCAATTAAGTCACCTTTCAAACAAAAAAATAGACTAATAATGCATATTAACACTTTTTAGAGACCTCTTAAGGGCATTCCCCTACGGAGATTCCGTAATTTACCGTATTTAAAGCCTTATAAACTCAGAATTTGAAAGCTACAAAGATATAATAAAAATACAGCAATAATCTTTATTATATCAACATTCCTTTCCCCGTTTTATATTTTCTATTTTTGTTTATTATACTCATGATATTAGCTTCCAAAGTAATACCAATTTATTTAAAATTGAAGCATACTTTCAGCATCTGCTTAGTATTTAGAAGTTAATCTTATTTGGAACACACACCAATAGATGGGCCAGCTCATAAGCTAGATTTCTGTCGTTTAAAATTTTTTTTTGGTCAATTTTGAACTAAGTTATGTAAAAAAATTTAAATTTGGGTGCGAACTCGGCAATCTGGCTGCCGGCGGGTCTATGCGCGGGCGACGGGCGGCAGTGTCTTGAGACTCGGACGTGGAACTTGTGTCTCTCGTTCCCGCCGCCTCCTGAATGCGCAAACGTAGTGATTATATTCTCTTTGGTTAATGCGCCTGCAACTTCATATTATCATATTATTTGGTTTAGTGTTGAATCTTGTGATTGTGTCTTTTCACAGTAACACACAATCTTGTGATTGTGTGTTACTGTGAAAAGACGCTTTTATCGAAATATTGCGAAAGGACGCTTAGAAGCTTGTGATTGTGTTATTTACCGCGGAAAGACGCTTAAATATATTATTATATCAAATACGGTGAAAGGACACTTTTTGTTTTATTGACTGAAAAAGGACTGTTTTTCTTTTATTAATTAACCTATTTATTAATTATATTAATCTGTTGTTCTGTGTGGTGAAACGTTTTATTTGTGAAAATGCCGAAATTTAAATCAATTGTTCGGAAAAGGAAACAGAATGCGGAGATAATGAACAAAATGATGTAAGTACCTAATTGATATTATACCTTATACTATAATATTATAAATTAGTAGGTAATAATTTAATCACCATCATACGTTATACGAGTATCTGAGTATCTACATAATATGGTGAGAGTTGAGACTGCGAAGTTTCTACTTTCCCACCAACCCACTAAAATTCAAACAAAACAAGTGCAAAATAAGTGGTTCATTTCAATTTGAATAATTATAACATACAGTAATTCATTACGTTAACTTCATTCAATTCAATCAATATGATTAAATAATAATAATAAGAATGTTCATGAAGTAAGAGTATAAAATAAATTAAAATTAAAATAATAGTACCAAAAACGAAACAAATATTATATAGTTACGCTGCAAAAATTGTACCCCCTAAAAACCACTGTTTTATTTTTTCCCACTAAATTTAGTGGAAAATCCCCATAGTTGGCAACACTGGCCATGTTATTTTACCATCGAACAGCTGTTCTTGTAAAATGGCTGTAAGTCAAAAAATTCACTTTTTGGAGAAATCAATAATTAATATTGTATCGATGTACATATTGACAAAATTATTATTTGTTTTAGACGCAAGAGAAAGACAACTGGTCTAGGAGAAGAAGCCTGTCAATCGTCATTATCAACATTGCAACCGAATGAAAATGATTATAGGTAAGAAAAAAAAGTACTAAGATCGATCGAGGGTAAAAGTTTAGACATAAAATATAATATATTCAATTTGGGAGGGGGGGGGGGGGGGGGAGAAGGATTCACCCCTTTTGAAGTAATTACTTTTTGTTTTTTTGAGGTTCTGTCGACTGTTCTCGGTGTTTTCGTCATATCAAGATTGTGTAAGATGGGAGCGTCATAGAGACCTAGTATTTTTTTTACATTAGGTAAATCTGGTAAGAAAGTAATAAGAGCGTTTTTTTATTTAAGCGGTGAGTTCAGAATCGCAGTTATTTTAAGTTATAGAAAGAAAATTTATATATAGGTATTTAGGTAAATAAATAATAATATTTTGACAACAAGGATCAAATCATTTAGTTTACTGCAACATAAAATATCTGCGTTTTAACTTAGGTACTTAGGAAAATAAAGCTTCATCCATACTTCCATACTAATATTATAAATGCGAAAGTGTGTCTGTCTGTCTGTCCGTCTGTCTGTCTGTCTGTCTGTTACCTCTTCACGGTCAAACCGCTAAACCAATTTTGCTGAAATTTGGTATGGAGATACTTTGAGTCCCGGGAAAGGACATAGGATACTATTTATCCCGAAAAATGTACGGTTCCCGCGCGATAAACGATTTTTGGCGCAACGGAGTTGCGGGCATCATCTAGTATTTCATAAGCTTTATTTTCTAACCGACTTTCAAAAAGGAGGAGGTAATTTATATTTTCAAATGTCTCTACAGACTCACCTAATCTTTAAATTGTCAGTGCTTTATGACGTGGAAGCTTAGACTATAAAAGCAAATTCTCATTTTTTAAATTTGTGTTTCTGGTTATTTTCAATCGGATATCTTATATCTTTATACGAGCAATTCTTATATAATATATTATATATAATTGGAATCTCGGAATCGGCTCCAACGATTTTCATGAAATTTAGTAAATAGGGGATTTCGGGGGCGATAAATTGATCTAGCTAGGAATCATTTTTAGAAAATGTCATTTTATTCGTGTTTTATCGAATACCGAGCAAAGCTCGGTCAAATAGCTAGTTAGTCATTAAGTAACATGCACAAGGAAAAAAAATATAGAACCGCCATCCCTATTATATACAAAAAAACCTCACGTGAAATGTCTGTGTCAACATGGTAGATTACTACGTAGTGAACTGTGCAAATTATATCGTTTTGAAATTTAAAATATTCGCTCACCATCAATCACAATCTTGGTATGCCTCAAATACACTGTGTAAACACCGAGAACAGTCAACATGGCCCTAAAATTCCGTAAATTTCAAATGCGAATATCTCCTCAACGGAGAGTTTTCTGGATTTAGAAGTGGTGCGTAGGGGTTTTCCTCTCCCAAACCTTCCCTCCTCTCTGCATCTTACCCCCAAAATTGTGGGGTCTTATTCTAAACTTTAGCTGCGTTCACTCCAACTCCTTTACTATAATATATTAACAAGGTAATATAAATTGGTTATAGTTCTAAACGATTCTTTTTTATTTTAGAACTCAAGAACATTTGATAGCTGATGATGCTCATGATGAACTACCTGTCCAATCAGTTATTGAAGTATGTCAAGGTAGTAATGACGAGTAAGTACCACATAATTACTAATCATACAGATCATACTAAATCATAATATTATTATAAATGTGACGGTTTATGTGTAAGTGTGTTTGTTACTTTCTACGCCTAGACGGCTGAAGTGAAAATTTTAACAGATAGGCTACTTTTTACTGTGAATTAAATAAAATATGTCGTTCCCACGAGAAAATCAATTTCGATTCCAAAAAAATCCGTGGGGGAGCTAATTGCAGTTATAACACCATCAGTACATTACTTACCTGAATATTATATTTTATGTGTTAAATAAATCATAAATTACTTGAAGCTTTCGTTCAAAGTTATTGAAATTTCAGGTCAATTGCGATGGATGATCAACAAGTCGAAGAAACCGCTGACAAAGGTGATGAAGAGGTATTATTATTGGTCGAAAGTCTTATAATCGGTTGTCATTTAAAACGTGTGTCATTCACATATTATGTATTAAAGGCTTACCTATTTGTTTCTTTTTATTTCAGTTGCATATCACCGAAGAAAAGGAGAAAGATTCAGAAGGAAAATTGATTGGAAGGAGAGTAATCGCAGTCACTCATTTCTTTTCAAAATTACAAGAAATCGCTAACCATGGACCACTTGGATGCAACATCAATGAGCTTAAGCTAATTTCCGAAACGCAAAATGGCCTACAGTCTAAATTTACCTTCAAGTGTAGTCTCTGCAACATTAGATTTGTCATTGATGGGGACAATTGTCCTGATAATTATTTGGATCTCAACAAGTGCGCTGTAGCTGGCACTGTAGCTATAGGTTGTGGATATTCGCAGTTAGAGGAGCTTTTGTCCTCAATTAATTTGCCTGTTATTTCTGAAAAAACATATAACGAAAGCCACGACATCATTAGTAAAAAATGGGAGGATGTTTTATTAGAATCGATGAATGTGGCTGCCGAAGAAGAAAGAAGACTGGCAATAGAAGAAAACCGACTAAACAAAGATGGAATCCCAATTATTGATGTAATTGTCGACGGTTGTTGGAGCAAGCGCAGCTACAAAAGAAATTACAATGCGCCTTCAGGTGCAGCAGCAATAATAGGGAAAAGGACTGTGAAAATATTGTTCCTCGGAATAAAAAATAAATATTGTAGCATATGTGCCCTTGCACAAAAAAATAACGCCGAAGCAAGAGAACACACATGTTTTAAAAATTACACAGGGCCTTCAACAAACATGGAGAGTGAAATTTTAGTGGAAGGTTTCAAAGAATCTGTGAAACAGCACAATTTGATTTATGGCAGACTCATATCAGATGGAGATTCGAGCACATATTCAAAAATACTACAAGCACGCCCATATCCCGATGTAACCGTGGAGAAAGTAGAATGTAGAAACCACGTTCTTCGTAATTTATGTAATAAATTGCAAGCACTGACTACAGATACGAAGTACAGTAGTCAGTTGCGAAAACTTATAACCACGAAACGTATTTTGACCATAAGAGCCGTAGTAGTCAAGGCAATAAAAAAACACAAAACTAGTTCGGACGTCCACCTATTGTTCGAAGATATTTTGCAGAGCCATCTTCATGCATTTGGCAACCACACTAAAAGTCGTGCATACTTTTGTAACAAAATTGGTTCAAATGAAGACACGCCCAGTAACTTTTATTTAAGCGCTGTATGGCAAAAAATTTGCTTTATAATACAGAATGTGGCTGGCCACGCTCGGAGCTTAATATATGACGTTGACAGCAATGCAGTAGAGGGTTACCACAGTATAGTGGCTAAGTTTGTTGGTGGCAAGCGAATAAATTTCGCAAAGAAAAATTCCTACCGAACTAGATGTCAAGCTGCTGCTGTCACCTTTAATGAAAAAAGTCAATTTCTCGTTTATATAAATGCATAAATAAAGGAGCTAGCCCAAGGGGTAAATTAAGCGTTCTGGAAAGAAAGCGAATAAATAAAAACATGAGAAACAAAATACTGTATAAACCAAAGAATCGCTCCTTATTTGTAAAACAGCAAAAACGAGACAATAATTATGGCCAAGACTGCCTTAAACCAGACATGCCTGTAGAGACGTTCGAAGCAATACGAGAAAAGTTTTTAGAAAATTTAAAAAAGACGGCTCAGGAAAGGCAAGAAATTGAAAAAAAAAACAATTTTACAAGGTGAAAATAGTGAATGGTTGGAATTGCGTAGGAGTCTATTGACCGCATCCAACTTTGGAAAAGTTATAAACAGACGCATTGATAGCAGTTGCCAAAATTTTGTTCGTGATCTATTATATAAAAACAGCATTGACCACGTTCCATCCATAAGACACGGAAAAGATAACGAAAAACTAGCTATCAAACAGTTAGAGGCTCAGGAA
Source organism: Phengaris arion (assembly GCA_963565745.1). Taxonomy (NCBI): domain Eukaryota; kingdom Metazoa; phylum Arthropoda; class Insecta; order Lepidoptera; family Lycaenidae; genus Phengaris; species Phengaris arion. The sequence continues at coordinate 5,161,733 of OY751443.1, forward strand.
GGTATCAAAATCGAACCATGTGGTTTATTTATTGATGAAAATTTGGCATATTTAGGTGCTACTCCTGACGGGATTTATGGACAAGACACAATAGTCGAAATAAAGTGCCCTATAACTGCGCACAAAATGGGAATTGAAGAGGCAATAAAGAAAAAGAAAGTGACCTTCTGGAAAGAAAAGAAGACTGGTGTAGAAATAAATAAAAAACACCAGTGGTATTACCAAATACAGGGACAATTAATTATTACTAAAAGATCAAAATGCATATTTGCTGTTTGGGGCAACGAGAATACGCCCCTTAAAACCGAACTCATTACTAGAGACGACCAATTCTGGTTTGATAAAATGGAAAATAAACTTAAGTCATTCTATTTAGACTGTATTCTGCCAGAACTTATAGATCCCCGTCACCCTCGAGGTATGCCTATTAGAAACCCTAAAAGGATAGAAGAAGCACTAAAGAAAAAGGCAAAAGGCAAAGAAAACATTAAACCTGTTACTGACGAAACGGAAAAAAATGTAGTGGAACCAAGTATGGAAGAATTAGACGTGGATACTCCCCGTATCGAAGAAGCAATGTATATAGATGTGGAAGAACTTCAAGTCGAGCAGCATAATATACAAGAACAAAAGATGGACACATACACGGACGAAGATATTTTGGCAAATATAGAGCCTACATGTTCACGATTTTTAGATTTTGATGATATTTAACTTGTGATTAATGCTGTCATTAATCACGAGTTATTATATAGTTGTTTTGTTTTAATTTTGCGACTGTGATTTTCAACAATTATGCACTTTAAATAATTTTTATTTACATTTAAATAATTTTAGCTGATTTGTTTTAATTTTTCGACTGTGATTTTATACAATAGTACGGGAGCCCTAGAACAATTTTTTTTATTACTATCAAGCTTATTTTTTGTGAGTAGCTTCATTTTGATAAGACAAACAACATTTGTATCTACGAAAAATCTTGAAAGTGGTAGGTAACAGAGATAGAAAGGATTTCATACTTTGCTTTGACAGTACTAAAATATGGATTGTTTTATTTGTAGGACAATGTTACTCTTATATAATACATATTATAACTAATAACCTATCAATATACAAAAAATCAGCTCGTTAGGGTTCCGTTGTTGGGTTCTGTAGTCAACCAAGTTTTGTTAGGGTTCTGTAACCCTAAAACGGAACCCTAACGAGCTGACCCCCCTTTGTTCTAGGGCTCCCGTACTACAATTATGTCATTTTAAGATTTTTTTTATTTACATTATAATTTTAGTTGATTTGTTTAAATTTTTCTACAGTTATTTTATATAATTATCTAGTTTTAAGTATTTGTAAGTAACCCGTTGCACAAACAATTATGGTCGCCGTCAATCTCTATTTGTAATAACATACTATTATTTATTCAACAAATGCACTTATCAATATCAAAAGTAGATGTTGTCCGATTCTCCACCCTAGCCGATATGCTTACTAAGATTCACGAAAATCGGTCAAGCCGTTTCAGAGAGTTCAACCACGCACACCGTGACACGAGAATTTTATATATTAGATATAGTGTTATGTTAATTTTAAAGTTATAATATGCTATATTGTGTAATTTAAATCAAGCTGTGATTCTATAGTAAGAAATCTGATAATATAATATATGTTTTTTTTTAATAAATGACATTTCTTTATACAAAATATTTTTTATTTCTACTTGTTACCACTTTTCTATACGCCTGTATAAGTAAATGATTAGACTAAACATATTTAATAAAATTCGTGGTTCGAATCCACTCACACCAAAAAAGAATTACATACCACTCCAACGCACCGCGGTATGAATCAGGCAATTCAAAAACAATACTTCGCTGTTTCATACCGCGGTATGAAAAATGTGTGGTATGTAACGGGAACGACCCATACGATTACTTTCTGCGGACCTAAAATGGTCACATTTTGCAATTCCTCTCAAATCAATTCATAAAACGAATTGTCAAAACTGACACTACTGACCAATGTCAAATTAGTACGAATTGTGCGAATTACTAGACATGAATTGCAAGCAGAGTCACCATTTTCGATACGTTGTTATGCCTCTCCTTCTTATTAATTATTGTAAAGTGAATAATATTAAATGTCTTGTAAATACCTAAAAGTGTATTCGTAATAAATATTGAAATATGATTTCTTTTTTTATTTTACATAATTTTACAAAAACACAATTATTTGACTTACACGGTTTCTGATGAGAGTCGTGTCTGTTGTTAGTATTATAAATAAATAGTAGATGGCACCACATCGCCTTCGATTTTATATTAATACAAGCAGTCTACAATAGATGTCGCTAAATAGAATTACGTAACTTTGTAGAGGTGAGGCGGGGTGGTGAGGTAGTGAAATCCTCAAGGTCGTTTGCTCGGGGGACGGCCTTAATTATAAAACCCTGTTTTAGCTCTTATTATTAAAAGTTAAATATAAAACCTTTTATAAGAAACAAGAAAACTATATCTAAAACCTTTTTATGTATGGTTGATAATCAAAGGCTAAATGAACTTATTATATTATTTAGTAAAGCTATATAATCATTGCACATATTTGAACAAGTTTCTATTGTGAGTGGACAAAAACTTTCACTTTGTCAATAATTTGCTATTCTGGAACAAGATTTAAAACTTGTTTAAACTTCACTTAAAAGTAACAAATCTAAAAGGATTTTACAGGATGAGAAAAATTCAATTTAAAATTTTCTTTACGAGTAGAACATGACGATATGTTGTTTCAAATAATTAAGAGCAGTTGAATGGCTACAGATATACAAAAACAGATGATTCGCGAAGCACTAGATTTCCATCTTCTTATATATTTTTGAAAATGTTATATCACTGAATTAAACATTGACATTCAGGCAGTGTTGAATGCTGAAAATGCTATAAATATTCATAGCTTTGCTTAGTTAAGCCGGTTTCTGCCAGTCAATAAGGTTTACTTGTCCAATATTGCTAACACTTACGGCCTGTTTCAAATTTTTATCGCAAAAATCCATCAAATGATTGAATGACGTTTTTAACAAATAGTTATTGGTAGATATAGGGTTGCCAGACGTCCTTTATTTTAAAGGACGTCCTCTTTTTCAGACCCAATAATTTATCTTGTCCTATAATTTAAAATGTTCAATAAAGGACAATACTCGCGCGAAATTCAAAAACTGCGCGGCGCGCGCCGCGCCGGTGGGGCGCGCCGGTGGCCTAGGCGGGGGCGGGGAATGAGGAATCGGTCGGGTAGTATCGTGTGTGACTCGAGTCAATCGAGTTACTCGATTCGCGACGGCGAATCGAGTCACTCGAGTGTCATTCGGCGTGGCGTTCATTTCGCTAGTTGATGTCACGCGCGTTTTATTGGTAATTCATTTAACAATAATTATTATACGCGATGTCTTCGGATACAGATTCTTCAGATAACAATAGTGGCGGTGAATCCAGAGCAAAGAAAAGAAAACGTCTTTGTAAATACAGGGAGCAATGGAGTGACATTTATTCATGGGTAAGGCCATCTATAGATAATATTTTTAAGGCTTATTGCACGATGTGCAAAAAAGAGTTTATGATTAGTAAAGGCGGTTTGAGCAATCTCAAACAACACGATCGAGGTACCGAGCACCAGAATAAAGTGAAGTTGGCTAAAACTAGTAAAACCATTGACCACTTCTTCGGAACTCAATCTAACCCATCATCGTCTACACAATTAAAGAAGGTTGCTGCTGCCGAGCTCACGAACGTTTATCATAACGTGGTGCATGGCCATTCGATGCTTTCTCTGGATTGCACAAGCAAATTGGCTCCCATTGTTTATCCGGATTCAAAAATTGCTGGGGACATGCAGTTAGGAAGGACAAAAGCAACTAAAATAGCATCTTTTGTACTAGCTCCTTTATCAATTAAACCAGCGGTAAAGCAGTTGGTCGATCATGATATATTCTATTCAATAGGAACAGATGCTTCAAATCACGGAAACATAAAAATGTTTCCATTGGTTATAAGATATTTTACTCCAGAAGATGGTTTGAAGAATTACCTTTTGGATTTTTACGAAGATGCCAATGAGACCTCTAATGACATATTCGTCAATTTGAAAAATAAACTAATTATTGGAAACAATTTAAAAATTGAAAACATATCCAGTTACTCAGCTGACAATGCTAACGTAAATTTTGATCGTTTTAATTCTGTCTACACACGTCTCAAGAATGAGAATGATCACATACTCGAAGCTAGATGTTTGGCTCATTTGGTTCACAACACCGCGAAATACGCTTTTGGGAAGTTAGAATTTGACATTGAAAGTTTTGTGACAAAGACGTTTACATATTTTTCAAGTCATGCAAAAAGAACCAGTGAGCTTAAGGAAGGAAATGTTTGACTTTATAGACATCGAATATACACCTTTGCTGCGACATGTCCCTGTCATTGTATCCTGCCATTGATCGACTCTACAAAAATCTTCCTGCTGTGCAAGCATATTTTTTTTCAGCTTCTGACGTCTCCAATAATATTTTGAAATACTATCAGACTAATATAACTGGTACCGAAGTGTTAGAAGCAGAATTATATTTAGCTTTTTTTCACAACACGTTGACAATTTTTGAAGAAACTATCCGTCAACTCGAAGGCTCGACCGTCCTAATGTGCGATGTATACAAAATAATGAATAATTTTAAGTAAAAAATGAACCAACGAATTGAAGACGCATTTTTTGGAATGGCAGCCCAGCAAACGCTTCGAAAAATGTCTACTTCTCAGGCTGAAAAATACACTACTATTTTTTTAGAGTGGTATCAAAATGTTCTGACATATATAGAAACGCGGTTTGATTTTTCGGAAAATAGTAATTTCCATTGTTTGCAGCCGCTGACACTGACCAAAGAGTTAAAGTACCAAGATTTGTGTGATTGTGTGTCAAAACTGCAGATACCTAATATAAACCTTGATGCATTGTATGAAGAGTTCTGTCTTATTAAGCCGCTCATAACAAAAATTATAAATGAAAAGGAGTGCAAAAGTGTTTATGAAAATTGGATTCAGATTCTTAACTCGACGAATGAAAAAGAGAATCTGCTAAAAATAATACAATTCGTATTTTCCATCCCAGTTTCCAATGCTCAAGCTGAAAGGGTTTTTTCTTTGTGTATGAATACGTGGACCAAAAACCGAAATAAGTTAGATATAAACTCTGTAAAAGCAGAACTACAAATAAAAACAAATTTCAACATGCCATGTAAACAATTTTATAATTTTATTATAGAAAACGAAGAAGCTCTTAAAGCTGCCACAAGTAATACTAAGTATTACAAAAAAACTAATAATTAGATATACTTTGTTAATTAATGCAAGTTACTAGTTGTTTATTTTTATTTAAATAAATATCGCTACTGATACCATAATAGCATTTTATTGCAAAAATTTTTGTCCTTTATCTACAGCTCATATCCTTTATTTCGTCCTACCCAATCCTCTAAAACATAAAATTGGAGCTGGCAACCCTAGGTAGATAGGTTATTAAAACCGGTTTTCGTAAGTGCTTATGAGTTATGTGTAAGTGTAAATAATAACATATTGGCTTTGTATTATTAAAAGACCAGCTTTTGCCCGTGGCTTCGCTCGCGCAAATAAAGTGTCCCACGGGAACACTGTACTTTTTCAGGATAAAAAGCCTGTTTTAATGTGTAGTAATCCAGAGCCTAAACTTCTACCAAAATCTGTTCTGTAATTTTTTGCGGGAAAGAGTAACCAACATCCATCAATCCTTTACAAACTTTCACATTTATAATAATATAGAGCTCTGTATCAAAATATCCTAATTCTTTTATGGCTCATTCCAATAACCTTTCTTTCTACCAGTAACTATTTGTTAGAAACGTCAAACTTGTATCGCAAAAAAAACCACCAAATGATTGAATGGAGACGTTTTTAATACATAGCTATAGATAGATAGGTTACTGAAACGGGCCGTAAGTTAGCTAATCTTAGTAAGCTATCTGTGTAATTTGATTTGAACTGAGTTGCAAATTTTTTTATACATAGATAAAAATTCACAATGCATGTATTTTTTTAAATGTTTCTACTGTTAATAACATTACCAAATTTATAACACATTCAAAATGGAAAAAAGGTTTTAAAATCACAATAATTTTTGGGCGATTAAAAACAGTAATTTTCGTGCGCTTGAGTTGTTTGATGACGTTACAACGTCATCGCACCTAAAATAGATAGTTGACAGTTAAAATCATTGTTTGACCTTGACATACAGTCATACACGGGTTCGATGTAAACAAACAATAAAGTGATTAGTTCACTAAGTTATAAAATAAGTGATAAAATCACCTTATTACCATAGAAAAGCACAGCAACCCATGTTATAAATATTGTGTCGACCCTATGTGCGAAAATAGAACAAAAACTGTACCTGACAAAGTTTATCTTCGTATGCCGAAAGGTGCAAGTATGTAAGAAAAAGCGGAGCAAGGCGATGAGAAGAGACTGTGTATCTTGTTTGAGCACTTTATACTGTTGTGAAGATCAGTCAGTACATTGAAATAGATTTCCTATGCATACAATACATACTTGTTTTATTTACAAACCTCGACAAAAACAACCTTGTTAAAGAAAAATTTGTAAACATATTTAATTCATTCATTTTTATGTAATATCCTAGTGATAAGTACTAAATAAATCTAATAAATAAATATTCATATTTTGAAAACAACAAACTATAGAAAACATTTTTTTTTTTAATTTATATATTATGGCATCGGCTTATAACCATTTGCCAGTGTCAAGTTAAAAAGGCGGGAAATAGAACTTTCGTTTCAATTTTCAACACCGTATTCGTATATCGTCAAGTCTTAAGTCTAGTCAAAGTCCAAATATGTAGTCAGTATATGAGTCATGTCAGTCGTTTCAGTAAAGTGGTAGAAGCTTTACTGAAAGTTCCTAGGGAGTTTTGGCGGGAAACACAAAATAGCACATTTTTAGAAGTTGTACCACTTGCCCACACTTGTGCACGAATATTTAATGGTTAATATTCTACTAATATTACACATTAAGAACCGAAATAACACAAATTTATGAAGTTTTACAAATTCCACAACATCACCCATTGAACTCCCTGGCAAAACTCCAAAACATTAATTAACCTCTTCTTCTTTTATTTATGGCAATGGCGGTTGCAAAGGTGTTGTACTATTCTGCCAGTGTCGAGAATTTATAGATTTTTTAATTTACATTATCACTATACGAATTATAAAAAAAAAAAAATTTTGAGGATTGAGATTTCTCTACTCTTAGATTTATATGCACCTGGAATCCGTCTGACCCTAGAAAATTCAGTGCACTGCAAATAGAACTCTGCGCTAATACAATAAAAAAAACAAACACCTTTTGATGATTCAATTTCACAATTAATTCACAATACATTTTTAAAAAAAATTTACCGGTATGTTTTTTTGGCAATAATGATTACAAAATATAAAAATATTTTATCCATTTAGGTGTCACATGCATATTCCCTATTATTATAGAAGTGAAAAGGCCATAAGTTTATTAAAAAGCACAGTGTACTCACCGGTCTTTCCTGCAGCACAACAGGCTCCGGCAGAGCGTTCTGCCACACCTGGAGTGCCACACCAGTACCGATGCCAACCAGGAACTGGTCATACGCATCAGGATCCATCAGGTACCATTGCAGGTCAGATTGAACCTTGAACGGCTGAGGTGCTGGTGGCTCCCATTCTTTGGGGATGTCTGCATATCTAAAATTAGTTAATAAATAAAGCACTTAATTATTTTTTACTTTCTATTATTACTCATAGGAGATAAATGATTAAGTAACAGTTTATGAAGATGTTACGTTTTGTGCAAAATACAAAGTATATTACTAATATCTTTTAGATTATTTTGTTTAAGCACTATAACTTAACCAGTAAGACCCACTTGCACAGATCTGGGTTAAATATTGTTGTCTCTCGTTCTTCATATTTATGAAAGAGAAGGCATAATGTTTTAACCCAGATCTGCACAAGTGGACCTAAGATTCATGTCTAGGCAGTTTTCTATATTATTGTTTCTGCCACTAATGAAACGGTTTCATATTGTCGTTTTCTTTATAAAACAATGCGTGATACTCACTTTTTGAAGTCAGTGAAGAGGTTTACTAAGAATGTATGTTGTTTATCTAATTTACAGTTGTTTGTGGCTTGTACAGCTTCAGCTGCGTTTTGTGGATTACTATATTCAAGGAAGATGTAGCCCGTTGTGACTCCATTTTCATTTGTTGGATAATACTCATTTACGATCTTGCCAAACTTGCTGAAAATCTTATTGATTACACTTTGTAACTTTTCTAATCGCTCTGGCCCTACCTGCGGGCATCCGTCAACTATTATAACATTCTCGTAACCGTCCGATTCCTTCGGTTTCTGTTCTAGCAGGTCCGCTAATAATTCTGCAACGTCAAAGTGAGGTTAGAATTTGTAACCTATAGAAAGTATGTTCCAGTAATCACAACGACATCCACTATAAAATTTATTACTAAACAGACTCTCTTATATCCAAGACCATTACTAAACACTGTAATATTTCGATCTAAATACGTGGATGACGCATATGGCCGGGTCAACTTTTGATCACTCAAAAACCTACCTTCCTCGGTAATATCATCCACAAATCCGTCTGGATCATCAAAATCTGGCTCATCTTCGAAATTTTGCTCTTCATTATCACTCTGAGGAGTAGGATTCACTTTATCATCACCCTTTTTCTTTGCCATTTTGATATTGTAACGTGTGATACCGGAAGACACGCCATTAGTGGACTAAAACCATAAACAAGAGGTGCGACGACCGACATCATGATAAGTGACAGTTTTTCTAAATATAAGTTCATTGTCTATGATTAAAACAGATAATTAATCCAGCCCATGGAGAATAGAGGTAAGGAGTACCATCTCCATACATGAAAAGTATCCGTAAAATAGCGTTAAATACTACAGCTAAAGTCTACTATAAGCTACTAATATATTACTACTAAGCGCTACAGACGCAAGGGTGTAAAGCGGCAAAATTTAAACGGATAATTAAATCTTGGGATCTTCATCGGTTTTATATATAAAAATAATTTCGATTATACGAGTAATTAGAATATTCATGATTTACTGAATTAACTACTAAAAACTAGTCATAGTCATCAAAAATACTAACTTTATAGCACACACCCTTGCCACTCTAGCACCATTATGGAAAGTTTTGGAGCTATTATTTAATTACTTTTGTCGGACACTTTTTAACTTTTCTGCCTTAGAGAGATGGTACTCCTTACCTCTGTTCTCCATGAAATCCAGCATTGGATCATGGAATTTACTTATTACATTGGAATTTGGATTGATTCAATTATGTGGTTTATAAAAATTTAAAATTTGTACAGTAAAACCATTTTGCTAAAGCGCGTATTCCATCTCACTAAATTCAGACGTCCTAAATAATTCAGTATGTAAATAAAAAAAGTAGTGTGACTTCTGAATTATGTCCGATCAAATTGTAATTAGCTTTCTTTTTAGGAACCTAATTAGGATGTCTGAATTTAGTGAGGTAGAATACGTCCAGTATGATCCTCGGCAAATTTCCTTTTTTCTATAGAAATGACAGTATAGAAATAGAAATTAATTTGGTAAAAATTAACACAACGGCTCATAACGGTGATAGGTACATAACTACCTACTTACTTTGTTAAAAAATACCATTGACTGTCTATAATGTTATGGCATTAGCCTATTTACATTCCAACAATTATTATTAAGTTAAAAAAGTTGAGTACATTCATTAAAAACTCAAAAGTTTAAACTTTCTAGCATCTTTTTGTCTAGAAACAGGTGGAAACTAATTTTACCATGAATTTACCTTTTGCGTTTATTGTTAAAAGATAATTAGAGGAATATCTCAGTACGGCTCGGGTCACTGGCCAGTACAGTTCGTAGGTAGGTAGTCAATTGAGGTCACCTGCCGACTTGCATTCTATTCAAGCGTGCACCGTAGAAGCGCGTTAGCCTGTGAATGATATGGTATTACTAGGTAAATGTCGGATTTAGTATGAGGCACTCAAAACCAGAAACATCATTTTTCACGTGTCGCGAAATATGAAAATTTATTTATTCAAATCTACCCTCAGCCCTCAGGTAATTTCTCCGAAAGAAATCTTCACAAATCAGAGTCGACCGCTTCACGAACAATCGCTATTCGCTACGCATTTATAGAGACACGTTAATTTTTTTACGAAATGTAAACACTACACTGCAATTTGCAACGTTAGATTAAGGAAATCCGAAAAAAATTTGCTTCGCCGTTTGTTTTTTAACCCCCGACGAAAACAGATGGGTGTTTTAAAGTTTGACGTTTCTGTGCTGTGTGTCTGTCTGTGGCATCGTGACTCCCAAACGGATGAACTGATTTTGATCCAATTTATTTCGTTTGAAAGCTGACATGAACGAGAGTGTTTTAAGGTATAATTAAGTTAAAAAATTAAATTTGTGTCTTTGTTGCAAAGTTGTGTGTGTTTGTACCTACTTTATGGACCTTGGTCTTAAATAAAAGATTTTTTTTAATTATTTAAATGTTGTTAAAATTACTATGAAAATTATGCACATTGTTAGGAATCGTGAGTCGTGGCCATTAATGCAACGGTTACCACTTACCTACTTAACTTATCAAAACAATTAAACTCGATTATTCCCATAGACTTACGACAATGCATATTGCCCTACTTTCTACTGAGACGATTATAAAAAAATCTTAGTAAAGGTTCTACATCGACAAGCTAACTTCATATCAGTGTGCGATTATTTGTCACTGCTTCATGCTTGCCGCGAAGCTAACTACAATCTGTATGGCATCGTAACGCCCCTAGTGGAAAACAATGGTAACTTAATTGATACCATACAAATTGTAATTAAATTCTTAACCGAACCGAATGAAATATTAAACCCAACATACGGCTACAATATTGCATACGGCACGACGTGCCTGCTTTGAATGTCACGCACCCACCGCGCAGTATCGGCCGCACGGTTATGAATAGAAATCTAGTATTTTATAGGATAATCTGGTCAAAATCGAAGGTCACAAGAAATATATTATATTTTTGGCACGAGAGTCGAATACTGATTAGTGATTTACGCTCTTTGAATATATAATATTTATTTTGAAGACACCTGTATAGCGCCATCGTTTGGTAATAGTTACATACCCATCCCATATTGCTGGCATAAAAGTAATTTTTTTCCTAACCATTGCATTTAAAATACTACGCATTTATAATGATAGAATGTTCTATCGTATGCTATCAAAATATTGTGTTTCCACGCTAGATCGTTTAGTAGGTAGGTAAGACGGTAAGATGACGTCACATATTATTGTGAACCTGAGAACATGATGTCACTCACCTAATAGCCTCTAATGAGGATAACAATAAGCTCTATATCTCAAATATCGATTACCTTATGTCCTATTATAACAATCAGTTTATTTATCTGCCAAGACGAGCCATGCGAAGCGTAAACGCGCTACCAGACCACCTTTTCTCGAAGCGTTTCGTCGATTTTTTGAACCCTCTTAACTTGGGCTTGGATTATACCTGCAGATAAATGAAATTTTCTTATATCTTTCGGACTTATTAAACATTTTAAAATTTTACTTTTACTTATACTTTTTTATTGATCTAAAAACCCCTGATTTCGACACAGACTCACTGATGATAATCAAAATAATATAGTACTTCCGGATATCCTAGAAAGCTGAAATTTAGTACCTACGTAGGCTTGTATTAGTACACAACTTCCACATAATGTGAGCGTACCCTTAGGGGTCGAAACCCCAGCTTTTATTCCGGTGGACAAAACTTTTGGGTCAGCTCGTGGATTGTCGGTTTCGATAAACACCTTTTTGACTTAGGTAATGCATTTACAAGAAGGTTGTCAAGCTTTCATTATTTTTATAATTAGTAGAAAGTAGCAAAAGACTCAAAAACAAATTACAATCTAAATAGTAATTTGTCACTTTATCATCAATTAAAAGTTAAACTGCCTAGCTAAGTAAAAAAGCAATTAAATTTTATACTACATTAAAAACACGTTTTCTATCTCTCTCCTTATTTGGTAACAAGTATAGATAACTAGATAGTTGCCCGCGACTTCGTACGTCCAAAAAGAAATCCCACGGGACCCGTACATTTTGATGCGATAAAAAGTAGTATATCTATTCATTCAGAGTCTAAACTACTAACATAGCAATTTTAATTAAAATCCGTACAGTAGTTACTCCGTGAAAGAGTAACAAATTTCCACACATCCATTCTTACAAACTTTCGCGTTTATAATATTAGTACGGATATTGTAGACTTAGATCCCATAATTTAGACATAGTTTTAGGACAATTAGTACCTACCTAAAGTACACAAAATCATAACTAACGTAAAAGTGTGGTAAAAATTAATGAAGCAGCAAAAATGTATGACGAAAATACTGCTTCAACTATAGAAAAACCGCATATGCCAGGTTGCCACGACGAAAACCTACTTTTCAATCATTCAATAGAGCCGTAAAATATGTTTGGAAGTTTTGTAGAACGACAACCGAGGCATGAGTACACACGTACTGACTGCTCCAAAGCCTGTTTTGCCAGTCCGGCTCTACTGTAGAGAAGGATACGTCGTGTTTCCCGCGCATTTTCCATACATGAAATAAATGAAAAACTATTTAATTTATATTTTTAATTTTCGAATTTCATGTGTTTTGTGCCAGTTAAAATAAATTAGTTTTTTTTTGTGTTGTGTAAAGGATTGTAACGTTAAATAGGTGAGCATGTTAAATTGTTTATAAACAATTTTGTATCCGGTGTCACAAAAAATTGTGCACGTGTGAGAATGTCCCAGTAATAATACTTACTAGCTGTTGCCCGCGGCTCCGCCTGCGTAAATACAGTATCCCACGGGAACATTATACTTTTTCGGGATAAAAATTACTATGTATTAATCCAGGGCTTAAACTAGGTACTACCATACCAAAATTCTTCGAAACCCGTTCAGTGGTTTTTGCGTTTAAGAGTAACAAACATCCATACATCCATCCTGACAAACTTTCACATTTATAATAGTAGTAGGATTACATAGGTACCTACACAATTTTAATTAATACATAAATATAAACGGAATATGTTGAGATAAAAAGCATAATTTACACAAAACTCTAAAAAAATCATAAACAAAACTCTACATTGACATAGGTAGGTAAGCATAGATATCTTGTACCTCTCTTGTACTTTAAGATTTTTCGGCAACAGTCCTCGTGACAATAATTTATTTGTTCTACATTTTTCTTTAGTTATCCTTAGTATATCGATAGTATAATGTTATGTTGTAATAATATAATAGTAAGTACTTATTATAAAATAACGCATAATAGTAACTAATTATCTACATTTTAAGAAGAAATTGTTGTTATAATATGTAAAAAAATCTAGCTTTTGCCTGTGGCTCGTGGGACGAGCACTGTACTCTTTGGGATAAAAAAACTACTACCATACAAAATTTTATCAAAATCCGTTGTGTAATTTTTGGGTGAAAGAGTATACATCATCATACATACATCCATCCATCCAACAATACGTCCATCCATCCTCACAAACTTTCACATTTATAATATCAGTAAAATGAAACCTGTTAAAGATCACTTATTAGTAAGTGCTCTTAGATTATATTATAATAATTTAATATATCTATGTAATTGCTCTTTTTCGAGCTAATTTGCATAGCACAGAAAAACAAAACTCAATGACTCATATTTTTTTCCTACAATTTAGTCATCAAATGTAAACAAATATTAAAAACAAATATTTAAAAACAAAAGAGCAAAGTTTACTTTGCTCTTTTGCTCACAAGTCACAAGTCACACAGTGGCTATGAAATGCTATATAGAGTTTTTGCCGGGGAATTCAATGGGTGACGTTGTGGATTTCGGTTCTTAATGTGTATTATTGGTAGAATATTAAACCATTAAATATTCGTTAACGTGCACAAGTATGGGCAAGCGGTACAACTTCTATAAACATGCTGTTTTGAGTTTTCCTCCAAAACTCCCTAGGAACTTTCATAAAGCTCCTACCACTTTACTGAATCGACTGACATGACTCATGGACTGCACTGACTATTTATTTGGACTTTGACTAGACTTTAGATTTGGCGATATATGAATACAGTGTTGAAAATTGAAACGAAAGTTCTATTTCCCGCCTTTTTTACTTGAGACTGGCAAATGGTTATAAGCCGATGCCATATTTATATAAAAAAAATTTAAAAACAAATGCTATTTATTCGATTTTTTCCAATATTTATCGGTTTTATTATTGTAAGTAATAATAATGTGTGAACGAAAAACTATTTAACACCGGTTTCATTATGAACGTTTGTTACGAACACAAGTGGTCACTGGTGCGCATATTATTTTTATGTTACGTCATAGAATATGTATTTTGTTAAAAAGTGTTACGTCATACTTATTATTATATGATTAGTTTTATTGACAAACTATCATACCAAAAGCCCTATAAACCACTGCACTGGTTGTATTATAGACTGTCTGGCAACAAAACATCCTCATTTTGAGTGCCTCATTGGGGCACTAGACTTTTACATTTGACAATATAGAGGTCAGTGTTGCGCTGTTAAAGGCTGTGAAATTACGACAAACGAGTAAAAAAGATGCACGACATTTAATATTTAATTTAGAGAAAGCGCAATTTTATTTATTGTAATCAATAAATAAATAAAATAAATACCTAACTACTTAAATAAAATCATTTGTTTCCTTCAGTCCAAATCCATAATTATAATATTATAATATATACCTACATATAATATGTTTGTAACTGGTCGCTGTCTGTACATGGAAGATAAATAAGAAAAACTGTAACATATTACTTTATGAACGATATAGAACCCAAAACTGATTTTTAGAATTTTTGTCTGTTTGTCTGTACGTTTGTACGCGCTAATCTCAGAATCTACTGAACGGATTTTGATGAAATTTGGTATGGTAGTAGTTTAGAGTTTAGACATAGGCTACTTTTATTGCGGAAAAATGTAAAGTCCCCGCGATATTTGTTTTTGCGCGTACGAAGTTAACGGTTTAACCGATTTGAATGTGGTTTTCACTAATGCGTTTTGGTTTGCTCCACTAAAAATTTTGTGTTTCATTTCAATCGGTTCGTAAATATAAAAGTTATATCAGGGTAAATAATATAACATATAAAATGCTATAGAATAACTGATTAGTTGAACTGGCTGAAACTTTACCTAGGTATTACCTAATCATTGATGTATACGTACCTGGAGTACCTGGATGTACCTGGAGGAATAAGTGACAAGTTCTGTTATGGTCGTAGCGCTAACTCATGTTAAGCAGCGCCGGCCGTGGATTCAACTAGGATGGGTGACCACAATCCCAAATATTTTTAAGGTCAAAATCTATCCGCCTAATACCTACTAACATTAACCTATTCAAAAGATTTTTGAAATCATTAAAACACGACGACGAACGTATCCTTACTTATAATATTATAAACGCGAATTAAGTTTTATGTATGGATGTATAGATGTTCGTTACTCTTTAACGCAATAACAACTAAATGGATTTTGATACAATTTGATGTGGTAGTAGTTTAGTCTCTGGATTAACAAATAGGCTACTTTTATTCGCAGCAAAAAGTACGGTTCTCACGGGATTTCTTTTTTCGCGTACGAAGTCGCGGCTAACATCTGGCTATACTAATATTATAAAGAGGTAAAGTTTGTTTCTTTGTGAGTTTGTGACTTAACGAAATAAAGGGGTACCTAATCTTAAAAGGGTAATCTCTGGATCTAAGGTACTTGATACAAATAAGGCCTATGCTCAAATAAGGCCTGTAGTGCGGAAAAGTCAGTTAAAATATATTTACATCAAAAATATTTCAAACACGCATAGACGACAACACCACGACTCGGCAAATAGTGCGCGAGAGGCCCGCTCGCGCTCACAGCGGTCAGCGACAGAAGTGGCCGGTCGTTTGTGACAGACGGGTGTTTTCATAGCGCAGTAATAGTTTGTCGTAATATCTATCTAATATTTACACGCTATTTTTTGAAGTTTCGTTTCAAGTTCTGTTTAAGGATCACAATATAATTCATCAAAAAGGTAACTATGACTTTAAATTATATATTTTTTTAACTTGCGAATGAATTACTGCTTGTAACGTTTAATAAGTATAAAGTACTAAATAAGGCCTACTAATAAATAGGCCTTTTTGCTGACCCTGACACCTGGCATTATTAAGGCAATAGAATTCTATCGAATTTTAGCTTTATTAAGTATGTTTATTTACAGATCGATTATTATTTATCTCAGCATGTCTAATCCAATACGAAAACGGGCTACGTGGTCCGAAGAAAACTTTGAAGCTGCAGTAATTGATGTGCGTTGTGGGCAATTGTCGACTTACAAAGCTGCGGCGCAATATGGTGTTCCGAGGAGAACCATTAGAAATCATCTAAAAAGTGTTATTTTACGTAAGAGCTTAGGAAGAAATGCAATATTTACGAAAGAGCAAGAAATTGATTTCGTCAATCGGATAATAAAATTTTCTGAAATAGGAGTACTACCTCTTACGCCAAAAATGATTCGTATTCAAGCGTTTGCTTTTTGTGATAAATATAACATTGCCAATAATTTCAACAAAGAAACAGGACTTGCAGGTAAAGGCTGGTTGAGATTATTATTGCAACGAAATCCAAACTTAGCAAGACGAAAAGTACAATTTCTAAACCCAGCTCGAGCTCAGAAATTAAATAAAACTATAGTAGCTCATCATTTCAATGAAGTTCGTAAGCTTTATGATAAATTAGATCTTCATTACCATCCCGAAAAAATCTATAATATGGACGAGAAGGGTTGTCGGCTTACATTACATCACCAACAAACAGTGATTGCTCAGAAAGGTGTTAAAAGGGTACACATGGTAGGATCTGAGCTTGGTGAGAACGTCACGGTAGTTGGATGTGTTAATGCAATAGGAAATCCAATACCACCAATGATTATTTTTAGGGTAAAAGGAAGAAGCCTGAGTATGACGATAATTTACCTCCTGGATCAGTTGTCCACATGGCACCAAAAGGAAGTATGACAACGGAATTGTTTATAATTTTTATTGAACATTTTATTGAGCTAAGTATAAAACCCCTGGCAAATGCCTCCTCATTTTTGACGGTGCTAAATGTCATCTGGATTTTCGTATTATCGAAACAGCTGAAAAACATGACATTGTACTTTATTGTTTACCATCCAATACGACGCATGAGCTACAGCCTCTTGACAAAGCTTGTTACAAACCTTTTGAATCGTACTGGGATCAAGAAGTTCTGCAATATATGTACCAAACACGTGCCAAACAGATCACTAAAAGTCGATTTAACGTAATATCATCTAAGGTCTGGTCAAAGACCATGACGTATGCAAATATAACAAGTGGATTCAAATCTACTGGGCTTTATCCATTAAACGCTGATGCAATACCTGAAACTGCTTTCGCTCCTTCTATATTGACAGAGCGCCTGAGTATGAGTGAAAATAATTCAAACGACTTTGGTAAATCTTCGCAAAAAATCAATACACACGTAAGAATACTTGACGGAAATTTGACTGGATCCGATACAAATGTTGAAATAGACACTGACTCACGTCAGTCCTCACCGATCGCAAACATTCAGCATTTGCAAAATCTGATCGATGCTGAAAACACCTTACCATTATCGCCCGCCACGCCTGATCTTCGAGTTTTTTCGTCTGCCTCCCCCATAGAACACAGCACACCACCTGGAATAAATATTAATGACCAAAATTGTCATGCAAATCTTCCCGGGCTCAGTGGTTTACAGACTACCCACCGTCTAGTAGAATATAGTGATAGTACAGAAAATGAACCAGACAATTTATCTCGTCTATCGTTTGATAAGGACAATATATATATGCATTTATAAACAGATTTATCCCATCGAAGCGCTTAAGAATTTATTCTTCTACAGAAACAGAGAGTGACATCGAAAATGTAAATCACAATATCGTTACATTACCTAAGATTGATGGTGAAGACACTGAAGATGACGAACCTTTGGCTAAAATTGCTAGAAACAAAAAGACTGATTTTCAAAATTTTATGCCTACACCTGACTACAGCGTTGTTAAGAACCGTCCACGAAAAAAGCCTTGAATTATAAAGGTCAAAGAGTAACCAAATATTTATTTAATACAGATAAGAAACCAAAACAAAATAATTCGAATAACACAAAGAAAGGAAAAACAAAACAACAAAAGAAAACAAGAAACAAAATAAGAAACGTCCAAATAAACCAAAATCAACTGAAGATAAAGAACAATGGTACTGTCTTGCATGTGAAGAGGAGAGGATTCCAGATATGAGACAATGCGTGGAGTGTCATCAATGGTACCACGAGGATTGCGTCGGCTTGACAAAAAGTAATCTAGATGCTTTTGTATGTCCCAATTGTCAGGAAAAATAATTTTACAGTTACCTCTATTAGTATTTACTTATTATCAGTAAGACTGATTAATGTTCCTAAGCAAATTATGTAACCAATAGATTCTAAGGCCTTATTTAGTTACCTTGTTTAATAAAAGCCTGTCAAAATAATTTTATTTTTCGATATTGAATAATATTTTTGAGTAGATATGTTTATTTTCTAATTTTTGTTTTTTTGTACTAGTTTGTTTTTTATATTATTCTTTATTTTTGTTAATATGCGACTTCAAGTCTGACTAGCAATTTAAGCATAAAATTAGGTAAAAAAACATAGAAAGTCGTTAAAGTATCTCATGAAAACACGTGACAGAAGACTTAGAAATATATAATTTTATATAGTTAATACTTTAATAACCATATTCATATAATTTTAGTACATAGGCTTTGTTCAATCGCTATTTTTTAATAAGGCCTCAAGCTAAGGTTCTTGAATTACCTCTTTTTAAGTGATTTTTGATAAAAGAGTATAATATGTTTTCCTAATTGTATTGTATAAGTATGTAATTGTATCGGCGCGGCCGTACCTATTTCTTTGAGCTAAACAAAGCATATTTAAAACTTGCGATAACGTAATTACAATCACTATTACCAGTGTTTACGAGCTATAACAGCAATTTGGCAAGACTATACAAAAATATGAATAATAAGAAGAAGAAGAAATATGACTATACAAAAATATTTATTTTAAATGCGCTCGCTGTACCTACACGTAGATTTTTAATTACTTTTAAGTCACAAAATGTATTTCTCGTAAGTGATTTTGTAATCTTTTGAGAAATAAAGAATCTTTAAACCTAATTACTTAAAATATATATACCAAAGAATAATGCCTTGCTTTTATTTGTCAACTTTTTCGAATAATTATCAAGATATGAGTGTTTCAAATTAGGTAGGCTTTATTTGTATCACCTTACTTGAACCGATTTTTTAAGTTCTTTTACCGATGGAAAGCCACATTATTTGTGCGTGTTATCCTGAAAAATTATAAGTCTTTCCCGTGGTTGTCGGATTTGCAAAATAAATCGAATAAAACTGGCGAACGCAATCGTGTTTGAGAAACTCTGCCTTAACGATGAGAGATTTAATATCCTGCAAAAAATTCAGCGACAGCATATTATTTAAGTCACAAAACTAAAAGTTAAAGTTACTCTGTGCTGTTACTATATTGCAGTAGGTATATTTGCTAAAAAGGTTTTTTGCCACGAACACTCTCCCACGCGGGCGAAGCTTCGGGCAAAAGCTAGTAATTAATAAGTTGGTACCTAATTAAATTACTTAAAGTATATTAAAATTATTTTACAATTAAAGCCTATTTGATATGGAGGCCATCGCGGCCTAGGCGATAGGCCTCGACTCGACGCGTAGTTCGATTGATGACATCGTAGGTCGATCGGTTTTTAAAAGATTTGCAGTATTATTTTCTTGTATAAAGAATTTTTTGGCTAATGTTTGACATGTCATTGTCCTTATTATTTAATACGTCTATACTTGCATGGCCAATGTGCATTTGGCACGGTGGAAGGTAAACTTGTCTTTTTTTTATGTCTCATTTAGGCGTAGTGCATCTAATAAGTAGTTTTGGTAGTCGGTATCCATACTCAGTAGTGTGTAACTCACTCTACACAAACACAATGCAAGTGTTAATTTACGCCGGTTGTCTGTGTGGCCGGAGTATCAAATGTTGAGCTCTGAAGCTATCTAAAGTTATATATTTGCGATACCAATTATACTAATATTCTTTATCGATTTTGTGTTCTTTACCACTTCATATTTAGGCTGGGACTATATTGACCGGAATCCAGGCCTGGGAAAATTTAAAGCATTGAAAATAGAACTCTTCACTTATACAATAGCGCTGAAAATCGAACACACAAGTACCGAGTCGAGTTTTGCCGGGAAATTCAATGGGTGACGTTTGGATTTTGCATTTCTTTCATAAATTTGTTTTACTTCGGATCTTAATGTGTATTATTGGTAGAATACCAATTAACCATTAAATATTCGTTAACATGCACGTGTAAGTGTGGGCAAGTGGTACAACTTCTAAAAACATGCTATTTTGAGTTTCCCTCAAAACTCCCTAGGAACTTTCAGTAAAGCTTCTACCACTTTACTGAATCGACTGACATGACTCATGGACTGTACTGATTATTTATTTGGACTTTGACTAGACTTTAAACTTGACGATTTAGGAATACGGCGTAGAAAATTGAAACGAAAGTTCTATTTCCCGCCTTTTTAACTTGACACTGGCAAATGGTTATAAGCTGATGCCACATATAATTTTTTTTAAAAAAGTACCGAGTCAAATGAAAAATGTCATATATGACAGCTCGACACTCGACACCACAGATTAAAGAAAGCTAGGTCCACAAGGTCCAGATAAACAGCTACATACTTAACTTTCGGTTAGATTGCACTACTACAAGCATACGCCGTGTGCACTAAACTCCTATCGCGTACACGGCAATAGTGTCAAAAATCCGTCAACATTGTGCGCCGTCGAAAGGACGTCAAAATTTTCGAATTTCGTGTTCGAGTTTTTATGTCACGTGGTGTTGATTGTCACGACGACAAATAACATTTTTTAATATTATATTTGTGTTCAATGAATGTTTAAACTTTTTATTATTAAATATTAATAATACCAAACAAAAAAGTGGTTTTTTAATGTACTGTATGTATGAAAAATAGAATAAATAAAATATATCTTGTTTTACCTATCAAATATTTCATTAATTAGGAGATGTCTTGCTATATTATAAGAACGTCCATGACTTAATAAATAACCGTATACTGCCGCTAGACTTAATTTACGCCCATCTTCTGTGACAACCCTGACAAAATTTGGCTCGTTCTATGAAAGGTGTTCCTCTGTACGTAAGTATTTTTACTCTGTGCTCGACACTTCCATTTTCAACTCTGTTGTAATAGCGCAGAGTTCTATTTTCAGTGCTCTGAAATTTCTCCGGCCTTCCGGAGTCCGGAGAATATAGTCCTAGCCTTAGTACTTACAATACTTATTCCTTACACTTTAGTATTTACAGATATGACTTGGTTAGCGCTAACCCTGCTAACACTCGCGCTGGCCACAGTGCGGGGCCAGGACACCTGTCTGTCAGTGAACGATGACCCCTACGTGCTGTTCGGCACCAAAACAGCCTACACCTTCGCCAACAAGGGCATACCTATTAACAAGGCCCATGAAATACCTGGTAAGTTTAATTAGCCCCGATTTCACCAAAGTTATCGCTTATCGCTAAACTAGAATTTTATCACTCTCTTTTATTCAAAACAGGACAGACAGATCTTAAACCGAAGCTCAGCGTTAAACGTCGTTTCAATAAGTTGGTGAAATTGGGGCTTAATCATTATTATTTATTACTAGCTGGTGCCTAAAACTGGCTTTACGTAGTACTAACGGAAGCGGAACCCTTTTTTTTAAACGGAACCCTCAAATAAAAGTAGGTAGCCTAAGTTACACTTTATATCCTCAGCTGTCTGCCAGTGAAAATAATAATGTAATAATAATATCAATGGACGCTTCCACACCACGTCAATCTGGTAGTGTACTCGAGTATCCCAAGAACTTGTAGGTATCACAGGTACCAGACAACGGAAATATATTTAATATTTTCATTATACTATATATGTATTTAATACATATCTAAGACCCGGAAACACAGAAAAACTGTTTATCTCTTCGGCGGGATATGCATAAGTAGAGCGGATATATAAGGATGCGAATGAATGTTGGTAAGGAATGTTCGTACTTGTGAGTTATGGGGTAGGTACACCAAGGTCTAATGTTGTAAGCGTTGACCTTGGAAACGATATTAACCAGGCAACTGCAATGGAAATACTACAAATACTAGAAATTAGCAGTATTTAATACGTCTACAGTTTACACCCACTATGACCAAAACCCTGTTGTTCATAAACGGGAGAGAGAATTTTCAATCCATCGGCTACTAATTAAAATGACAATTACCTACCCAATCACCTATTACTTTGTAGGTCGGCGTTTACAAGCGTAGCGTAGTAGAGCTAATGAACAACCGATTTTATGTTGATATAGAAATACATGCTTTACTTAGTTGTTTAATAGTTCGAGTATATTACTTTTTTATTTTTTACTCTGTGGTTCAAGTTGTAATATTATGGATTCTGAAAAAAAAATTCGATCAAATGGATGATGGAACTCATCAACAGAGGGCCACTTTACTAGTACTACTTTCATAATAAAAAACGTGATCATTTTTTTGCAGTATGGCTTCAGTCTCAATAAGCCTGGGACTGTATTGGCCGGAAGCCGGTAGGCCGAGGAAAATTCGGAGCGTTGAAAATAGAAGTCTGCGCTAATACGATAGAGCCGGGCCCGCCGGATTCCGGATCACATTCTAAAAGCAGTCGCATTCGCACACGCACGTCGTGCGAATGAGACAAAAATCAAAATATACTGAGACGGAACTATAATTTAGCGAATTGAACATATTGAATTAGCCTTCTAGTGTCATCGTTGTACAGCATGTACTAATGACACACGTCTGTACATAACAATGAACAGCCTTGTAAGTTTGTAGGTACATTACAGCTGATGTGAACCGGATATCATCATCACTCCGCCACCATGCGTGGGGAATAGGTTAACCGTTAAGGTTACTAAGGCGGATCAATAAGTCCGTGACTTTTTGAATTTCTAACCTCCTTACTAAAAAAGCAACACTACTCCTGTCAACAGGCATCTGTCAGTTGACTCCTATCAAAATTTGAACTTGCTGCGTCAGTTAGTTTGTGTTTTACAGCTATCTTTATCAGACTATCCAGTAACTTAAGGAAACAATGGAAAAAAGTGAATTTCGTGTGCTTATTAAGCATTATTTTTTGCGAAAAAAAACCATTACCGAGACCAAGGCTAAGCTTGATAAATACTATGGGGACTCTGCACCATCGATTTCAATGGTAAAAAAGTGGTTTACTGAATTTCGTTGTGGCCTTACAAGCACTGAAGATGCCGAACGTCCTGGACGCCCAGTTGAGGTCTCTACACCCGAAACAATCGAAAAAATTCACGATATGGTGTTGGCCGACCGAAGATTGAAAGTGCAAGAGATTGTGGAAGCCATAGGCATCTCGCATGGCTCAGTGGTTTCAATTTTGAATGATCACTTGGGCATGAGAAAGCTTTCCGCAAGATGGGTGCCGCGTTTGCTCACAGTCGACCACAAACGCAATCGTGTAACAACTTCACAGGAAGGTTTGGCGTTGTTTAATCACAATATGGAGGAGTTTTTTAACCGTGGACAAAACATGGATCCATCACAATACACCAGAGACCAAACAGCAGTCAAAACAGTGTGTTTCTAAGGGTGAATCGGCGCCAAAGAAGGCCAAGGTGGGTTTGTCAGCCAATAAAGTTATGGCGACTGTTTTTTGGGATGCACGTGGGATAATCCACATTGACTATCTTCAAAAGGGAAGAACAATTAATGGGGAATATTATGCCAACTTATTGGACCACTTCAATGAGGATTTGAAAAAAAACCGACCTCATTTGGCCAAGAAAAAAGTTCTTTTTCACTAAGACAATGCAAGGGTGCACACATGTGCAGTTGCCATGGCAAAAATCCATGAATTGGGCTATGAATTGCTCCCACATTTACCCTATTCTCAAGATTTGGCTCCGAGTGACTACTTCTTGTTCCCAAACCTGAAAAAATGGCTCGGTGGAAAAAGATTTGACTCCAATGATGAAGTCATCTCGCAAACAAAGGCCTATTTTGAGGACCTCGACAAATCATATTTTTTGGAAGGGATAAAAAAATTGGAGAAGCGTTGGACAAAGTGTATAGAGCTCAAGGGGGACTACGTTGAAAAATAAAATGATTTATTTATCAAAAAATCTGTGTTTTATTCCAAAAGTCACGGACTTATTGACCCGCCCTCGTACCATTATCCACGAAAAAATACATGCCTGATAATAGGCAACTACCGCTGCCAATGGTCATACAGCATCCATACCAGCACGCGCAGCATGTCGCGTGACCATCGTAGAAATGCCTTTTGCCCACACAAGAGTAGACATACTGACAGATTGTATGGACATACTGACAGAATGTATGGACAAAGTGACAGACTTACTTTATCAATCTGTCACTTTGTCTATACTTTCTATATAAAACCGGGCAAGCGCGAGTCGGACACGCGAACGTAGGGTTCCGTACCATTATACCAAAAGGACACTGACGAATCCTGCCCGATTTTCCATCGACAGCGGCCAAGTTTTTATAGTACTTAAAAAGTTATTATATATATAAAAAAAAAAAAATTTAGAACTTGAAAAAAGTAATGAATCTCCGAATATCAGACAAATCATGTGCAAAATACGTACTTATCTGTGGTAATCGTTGTCATCATATCTGTATAGTCTATAGTTATCATGCTGTAAATTGTAAATTTGAGGCGTAAAACCACCATCTAGTGGCCCAATAGATAGATTTATTTTTATTGGAGTATAAAGTTAAGTATTTATTTTTCTAAAGTTCAACAGTTTAGTAGTAGTTTTATGAAAAAAAAAATGTTACTTGGGGTGTGGTGTGGGTAATAGATCCCTCTATAGTATATACTATTTATAGTATTTATACCAAGAAAAATAATTATATCATTCATTATCATTTATATCATTTATGTTAGCATATTGCGTTTCCAAACAAACTAGTTATTAATTTCATTACGTAAGTGACATCCCAACTAATAGATGTCGCTTTTCCGCAAACAACCACTACGAGAATTTATTGAATAAGAGGTTATATTTCATCAATTATCATTTATCCCCCGAGTTTGATGTATAATATTATTCTTTTTTTTATTCATATGTTCATAAAATACAACTTACAATATTTTTTTAAATGCATGCAGTAAATGTATGGCGACTTGCCGATCTCCTTTTACATGTAACTTACTTATTATTTCGTTATTTTTGTACGAAGTTTTCGAAGTAAGCGCATTTTACAAGTTAGGCATCTATAACTCCTAAACTAACAAAGTTGTATGAGCTTATAGTTTTTTCCTTTAAAGTTCATCACATAGACTACAATCATGATTTTTTCCAGATTTTTCGAGCCAGTCGTTTAGCTTTTAAAGTTGAATATCTCCCACTTACCTAACCTCTGTTTTCTGAAGTAAGAACTAAGAAGAAAGTCGCCTAATTAATCTTACTAATACCCGCCACCTCCAAAATTGTATAATATAAGTAACTTGAGGAAAATAGGGTTTTATTTAAATAAAAGGAAACAAATACAGACAGTGATAAACATGGGAAATTTGTGTTTTAATATTAACGTGTTTGTTTCTTGAAGCAAATTGAGGACCAACTTTTTGACAATTCACAATCAAGCCGATTTCTGTATTTTGTTTTTATCATGACCAGATGTGAAAACCCACTCTCACGTCAATTGTATGTTGTAACTTGTAGCAAAGGGCAAATGGAAAGTCATCGCTTTGCGTGAGAGATCAGGATGGAAATTGAAAAAATATTATAATTGGGCAACTAGACAGGTAAAGTCCTGTGTAGTTACCTACCCAAAAATCTATCAAAGACATTTATTCTAAATGAGCTTGAAGAGTTTCAGAACTTCTACGGATATTTTTAGTAATGACTCCTGTTGCTTAAAACTCAAACTACATATATATTCTTATTGCTTACGTTTGTAACAATAAATGGATTACTTAGGTATCCAGCTATCTTCCATCGCGCCACTAATTATGTGTGCCATGGCCCATGCGTGCCTGCCGGTCAAGCCGCCATTAGGTAATTTTTTTCCGAACCCCTAACGTCAAATGGCAAACCCGGCACTTTGAGAAACCCTGAACTAAAATATAAGCATAGCGTTTGAACTATGTCATCGATATAGACGACGACGTTAATCTGTAAAGCAACGACGCAATTGTTTCATTATTCTGATTACTGCATAACACGATCGTTAGGATACGGCATTACTTATAATTTATTACCACGTTATAAAGTTCTCAATTACTTACTAAGCAATCTAATGTTTTTCGTAATCGCTAATCTTTAATCAGCTAAAACTATTAAATTATCTAGTTTATCGCGACAATTTTCAGGTGACTTTCAACCCCTGTACGATCCCCTTCGTGGCGAAAGTAATAAGTAATACTATATTCATAATTAGGTACAGCACAGAGGAACTGCTTTCTTATAATATTTCTATGTATGGCAGTGACAGACTATAGTCAACTAAACGTTGGCGTTTAGGTACTGAGGCTGGGACTAAATTGAAAATAGAAGTCTGCGCTAATACAATAGAGTTGAAAATCGAACACTTGAGTGTCGTGTCAAATGTCAATGTCATATATGACAGCAGCAAAATTCAATTTTCAACTCTATCGTATTAGCGCAAAGTTCTATTGTCAATGCTCTGAATTTTCTCGGGATCGCCGGATTCCGGATCATATTATAGTTCCAGCCTAATCTGTAACAAACTTTCTCGTCCCCTATTTCGATTTTTGCATTTTCGCAGAAGTTTTTTCTACCAAACACTGCAAAGCTACTTTAATTAAGTGCCTCTTATGTCACATGTTGTCTTTGTTATTCTGCCAATCAGCGACAGTGAGTAGGTAATATCGGCAAAGTTCCTGCTAGACCAGTTTCTAATCATTTTCCTTTGTACCTGGCCGCCATAAAATATTTAAACACAAATGAAGTGATCGACTGCAGACGTGGTTTAAGTCCGTATTTACACGCGAGTAAGCATACGAGCGCACGATTCATCGGCGCTTCGGGATTTTGATCTTGTGTCTGGTCGAGCGGCAATTTGTTCGATAGTACCTGTGAATAGGGGGTTCCTAATTAGAAGCGTTTCAGTATTTGGCCGTAAATTCACTTAACTAAAATAAAACTATCACTGAATGAGCCAGTATTAAGCAATGAAGCGTGTAACGGCCTGGGTAAACAATGCACGTCACGGGAGGGACCAGTCAAGTAGAAGATCTAGGTCACTGAGTAATAGTGGATAATAATATATTTTAGGATGGAAAAATCTTCTGGAATGAATAGATGGTGGGAGATGATACGATGATAGCTATTTGGGAAAAGATCAGTCTAAAGGCCGCACTCCGAGACATTTAATGCTTACATCTTCAGTCACTTAGTACTTAGTAGAGATTTTGACAGAAACTGTATGAACTTTAAGTCAAAATCTGTACTAAGTAGCTCCTTAATTTATTTCATTAATTTTAAAAACAAGCAGCTTAAAAGTATTTCAAATATAGTCTAGGCATAGAAAAAGCGAAGCCAATTAGTGAATAAAGAAAAGTACAAACAAGCAAACACTTAAGTATTAGCTACAAAATTCAAAATCAAAGTTAGTACTAACTATCAACGTAGGTATAATAAATCTAAATTTAACAAAGTTTATTGTTCAAAGAATTTAAGGCTTAGCTTATCTCTTGCATTCTTGCTATTCAATGTGTATGGATCAAAGGTGAATCTTTTACAAGTATTGTTAAATTCAATGCTAGCTCGCACCAGGCGGGAGTTACGCCTGTAGTTGGAGTTGTGCCGTTGAATAACCAGCAGCGGATTAAATCGGCGTTTATTGTAATTAATATATTATTTTTAGTATAAATATATTATGTAAGCATTATGTAAGCAATAATAGTGCCGACGTAAGAGATTAATTTTTCGAGTAGGGGACACTTCGGGGACTCTTTTTGCATAGGCACAAGAATAGATCTTTGTACATTTACAGCCGAAATTTATAATATACTTATACCACTTCTTTACTACTTTATGATAACAAGCATGAAGCATGGTTAATATAGACAGGAATGTGACCAGTCGGGCTCTTTTACTAATAAGGTCAATTACATTTGCTATAATTGTGCACGGACGCATGCAAGTGTCGAAATGTGATTGAGCGACCGATTTAAAATCTAGAACATCATGTTATTACTGCTACTGTCTGATTTTGTCATTAAACTGCCCTGTGGCGGGCAAATCAACGCACAGTATTGTACTGGAATCGAGCTAAGTTTCTGTAGTTCGACGCTATATATTATACAACAGCTGAAATGACTATAGTGAGTTTCGGCCGATCGCTCGATCGAAGATCTCTCATGGGGTTTTCACATTTCCCAATTCCCACTGGACCATTCGTCGCGAAAAGCTCGAGAGAGTCGAGTAAGAGACAAAAGCGACACACTTGACGCCACTCCAAGAAATGTGTCTTTCTTTGACGAAGACTGGACGCCTTTTGGGGTACCTCCCCTGTAGCACAGGGGTGACACTCTCTACAAATGACAGCTCGAGCACCGGCGTATGTCAGCAAAGTTGACACCAAAATAATATTAAACGTCGCGTCAGACAAATCTATCATAGATATTATGAAATTATACTGTCAATTGTGTCAAAGCACGAAACGACCAGCGGCCAGTCCCGTGAACGAAAGTCCTGGCTGGAAAAAGACTCGCCCCGCCCGCCTCCGCATTCGCCCAGCCACGCACACACAGCCAACAGCTGTCATTCTTGTAAATCGGTGGAGTGACGATTCTTTACGTTAGAAATATAATATGTATTATATATTCTTTGTCTAGGCGACAAACTGATTTTCGTGTCAAATTACAACTATGTGTGATACCTCGTTGGATTCGAAATGACGTTTAGATAATTATACTAGAATTGCATATATATTAGTACATAATATATAATAGCAAATATTATAAACAATTAAAGAGGCCAAAATATGATATTTTACGCGACGTACACATTATTACCGCCGCAAGCGTAACCTAATAATTATGCGCGGAGACATATTTTCAGCGTTAAATTAAAGTTAAAAATAATGGAGATAGAGTTCCGGTAGTGTGGAGTTTTTTATTGGAAATATCTCTTATTCAGTATATTTTTCGAATTTCTTAAATATTAATAGCTTGTAAATTAATAACAAAAAACCAAAAACATTTTTTTTGGCCACATTAATTGTTTATAATTAGATAGAAGATAGAAGAAGATTTTTTGATTTTGTTATCCGTTTGCGAGATATTCTAAATTTTAAAAATAAATTCCCCCCTGTTATACTAAAGTTTTTTTGGGGCCCGAAAAAAAATTTTGATGGAAGGTAGTCCATGTGATGAACTTCTGTTAGTTCAGGAGTTATGGAGTACTAGCCTAACATGTAAAATGTGTACTTTCAAAACATCGGACAATAATAAAAAAATAAGTAAACGTAAAATATTGATAGGTATAATTGTCGTGCGCGTGTCCGACTCGCAATATACGAAAAGATGTTTTGTATCGTATTAGGTACACGAAATGATCATGGATACAATACACCGTCTGATATACATATTTTGAATCCAATTATACGATCTGGCAGCCCTGCACTCTCGGCAAAATATACTCGACAGTCGACACACATCGCAAGCGGTATATTATTCTCTCGTCGGTTTTCTGCGTAAGTTAAGGCTGGGACTATCTTGTCCTGAATCTGGTAGGCCGATGAAAGCTAAAAATCGAACACGCAAGTGTCGAGTCAAATGTCGAAAGTCAAAAGCTCGAAACTTCGATTTTCAACTCTACTGTATAAGCGCATAGTTCTATTTTCAGTGCCCTGAATTTTCCCGGACCCGCCGGATTCCGAATCCGAGCATTCGCCGTCAACTACGACCTTTATGCTTCTATCTGCTAAGAAACTAGACCCACTTACATAATTTCTCGGGCAGCCCGTGTGATGGAAGCTTTGATAGCAGCGCTTTATGCCAAACCCGATCAAAGGCCTTCGCAATGTCCAAACTAACAGCCAATGCCTCTCCCTTCGACTCAATTGCCTGAGCCCAACGATGAGTTAGGTACGCCAAGAGATCACCAGCCGAGCGACCCTTACGGAACCCGTATTGTTTGTCGCTTAGTAATCCCTGGCCGTCCAAGTATCGAAGAAGCTGGCTATTGATAATGGATTCCATTATCTTCGAGAAGAGAGAGGTTATAGCGATTGGTCTGTAGTTAGAATGATTTGAGCGATCACCTTTTTTGGAGATCGGGTGCACCAAGGCTGTCTTCCAAGAAGCCGGGACGATGCCAGAAGAGTAGGAGAACCGAAAAAGACGCGTTAAGACCGGAGCCAACTCTGGAGCATACTTTTTCAACACAATAGGAGGGATTCCGTCAGGCCCACTCAACTTTTGGATATCAAGGGAACGGAGGGCTTTTCGCACTGAGCGCTGATGAAACCGAATATGCGATATGATGCTCGTGCATCGCGGTATGGTGCGAGTTTGACGCAAAGAGCTTGCCCAGAAGATCGGGTTTGTCCTTTGCGTCCTGGGCCAACGATCCATTTCCTACGTGTAGGGAAGGTAGGGTTGGCTTGCAAAAATTTCCTTCAATGGCTTTGGCCAGAGACCAGAATGCACGGGTTCCCGAGGGGAGGCGCTCAAGTCTCTTACCAATTCTATTGACGTGCTGTTTCTTTGCCCGAGTGATCTCTTTCTTGAGGGACCTAGAGGCAAGGTTGTACTCCTTTTTATATGTGCTGGTATTTAAGTCCCGAGCAGACACTGCATTGGCCCAGGATTGGTAAGCCTCCTGCTTCCGGCGAGAAGCTTTTTTGGGGGATGAACCA
Source organism: Phengaris arion (assembly GCA_963565745.1). Classification (NCBI taxonomy): domain Eukaryota; kingdom Metazoa; phylum Arthropoda; class Insecta; order Lepidoptera; family Lycaenidae; genus Phengaris; species Phengaris arion. The sequence continues at coordinate 5,193,035 of OY751443.1, forward strand.
AACCAGGGACGAAACTGCCGCCAGTTGGCACTACAGAGGACGGAATGAAAAGTTCCATCCCTTGCATCACCACATCGGCTACATAGTTGGCAGTATTGTCGGGATCATCCGGCGAGAAGCACACGTTCCCCCAAGGATAGGATGCAAAAACGACCGCATCCCATCCCAGTCTGCTGACTTGTAGTGCCACACACGACGGTATTTAACAGCACGCTGTCGTAACACCGTCGTAAGTGGCACTCCTAACAAGGCAGTGATCCGATGAACCAAGTGGTGCGATTACGGATATTTGGTAGCCGTCAGGATTTGAAGTCAGCAGAAGGTCCAACAAGGAAGGATTCTGACCATCCACATCTGGGATTCGCGTAGGTGTAGTGACCAGATGTGTCAAGTCGTTCGCAAGGGCAAAGTTGCAGACAGATCTCCCCGCATGATCAGTTTTACTGGAATAATAATCTAATGATAGAACATCTAATGATAGAACATAATATTCCTTATTGCTTCCAGGTTGTCAACCGCTCGCGATCTACCTCCTCCAACGTCACGGCTCCAACTCTCCCGAGGTGGCGGAGGTGGGGGATCTGAAGAAACTCAACGACCTTCGAGACAACGTCGTTAACAATTACAGAAATGGAAATTTCCGGAATACCGCGGTATGTTTGACCGAATGATAAGAAAATCGAGGAAAACAGTTTGGTTTCTATCATCTCCATAAAATGTGGTATTATACTACAAAAAAGTCTGAAAATCTGGAAAGATCAAAGTTCTAGAACACATTACGCATCTCGCGCTGTTAATGGGAAGAGCCGCTATTTTGCTGAGTTGTTTATTTGTATAATACCTATGTAGATGGTTATTTTCATTCTAGCATAACCTTTGAGTTTTGACGATACTCAGATAAACTAAAATGTCTGGTGCTGAAATGTGATTAGTTCTTTCTTCCAGATGCGTATGTGCGCCTCCGACGTGAACCTCCTAAACGAATGGTCATGGAGCCCAAACAGCAGCTTCGCGGGTGACCTGACGAGCGACGGCTACATATCCACACAGCAGCTGGCGCAGGCGTGGAAGAAGAGATTCCCTGGACTGTTCACAGACAATCGGCATGATTATAAGGTAACCGGATGTTGCCTGCGACTTCGTGCACGCAAAAGGAAATCCCGCGGAACCGTATATTTTGCACGATAAAAATAATGTTGCATATATCCTTCCCATAGTCTAGACTCTAGTCTATATCTGAGCCAAATTTGATCAAAATCGGTCCTTATCCTTAGTATCGGAGCCTATTCAATGCAAAAAAACAAACACAATGAAAATATATTTCCCCTTAAAGTAATGTTACTCGCGACTGGAATAGACTATGGGCGCAAAAGGAAATCTCGCGGAAACCGCAATTTTTAAATAAAAAGTAGTCTACGTCCATTCCCGTGATCTACGTGGTCCAGTGCAAACAAACAAGCATACAGATCTTTTCTATTTATTTTATTAGCATATATTTACTAGTAATAATTATTAGTACCTACTTATATTTAGATTAGAAAAAATGGCTTGGTTATAACTTATTTATACAACGGCGAGAACACAGCCTAATGACAGCCATAATTAGATAGGTAAGTATTTGTACTCTGTGGCCATGCTGTTCACACCATACGTATGGTTTTCTGTGTAACCCATTGTATTTCTTCGGTCCAGACCACCCATTCGTGCCAAGGCATGGCTCTCCAAATATCCCATTTCATTATTAATATTGTGATATCGTACAAACTTAACCCGTTATTTTCAGTTCAGACACGCGAACGACCAGCGCATGACGACGACGTTCGGCGCGTTCGTCGCCGGCCTGTTCAGGGACGTGCACAATAACGTCGACATAGTGAAGGACACTGACGATAAACTTGTTAATGTAAGCATTATTTTCAATGTGAGTAACTTCTTAGAAGACTAAGGCTGGGCCCTGGGACTACATTACGATCCAGAATCCGGCGACCTCGACATAATTCAGAGCACTGAAAATACAACTGCGCTAACACTTGACCTAAGTCACTTGAAAATCGAAGTGTCGAGCTGTCATATAATATGACATTTGTATATGATGTAAATAAACTAATGATGTAGGTTTTTTTTAAATTACTAATAGCTCCCCCGCCGATTTCGGTGACGGTGGCCTGTTTCATTGAAACCAGGCCAGCTACGCAGGAGTTATGTTATAGTGCCCAAGTGTGTGCGCAGTACACAAGAGCACTCTCTCCTCCTTTACTCTCATAACCCAGTGGGACGGATAACCGACACGACTGGCGAGAGATTAGGCGCAGGTCCGACTTTTTACATGCCCATCCGACGCATGGATCATCTTTCTTGTCAGACAATCAGGTGATCAGCCTGAATTGTCCTAACCAAACTTGGAAACAACATTTTTTTTTTTGTTCCAATGCGGGAATCGAACCCACGACCTCCGAGTCGAGAGCCAAGCTCTAACCGCTAGACCACGGAGGCTGTTACTATTAGGTATATAACTCTTTTTAACGAAAAATTGTAATATCGTATCTATCGAACGCGCGGCAGTGTGTGTTAATATTCTGAGGTAGTGTACCTGTGTTGTTGTTACTTTTATTAATTTTATGTATTTCAAAGCATTAGATATTAAAAAAATATTAGCTCTCTGCCAACCTTCCTCCGCATAAACTTTAACTGTGCCAAATATCATACTATTCCGTTAGCACAATTCTCGTAAAGCTGTACTGAAAGTTTATTTATTAATATAATGATCACTTTTTAGCCCCACAAGTCATGTTCGTCGTGGATGAAGCAGGTAGGGGAAAACAACGAGACACTCACGCAGCAACAGACCTTCGAGTCCAAACAGGAGTTCAAAGAGGTGAAGAACTAGTCTTTTACAAGTTTTGATTAACATAACTAAATAATAATGCTTTGGTTATTGTTCTGAAAATGAGAACGCCTGATGGATATGAAACATGGAAATTATCACGTAGGTACATCGGCGAGGCGACTCATTACTTCACCACGTCACATCAGGCAGCCACATTATCTCTTTATAGTCCAAACATAGCCATGCACACCCATAACACATATCATAAAATGCATTGCCCAATCGCAATAGTCAAATTTTGAAGTTCTTTCTCAGTCTGATGATGATGATGACATTCCAGATGACAACCAACATCTCCAAGCGTACCTATATGGGCTCCAATCAAACACAACAAAACAGCTTCCTTTCTTTGCCGGTTTGATGATGATGATGATATTCCAGATGATAGCCAACATCTCCAAGCGTATGGGCTCTAATCCCAAAAGAGTCACAACTTCCTGTCTTTGCCGGTTTTGATGATGATGATGTCATTCCAAATCAATATCTCCAAGGGTGTGGGCTCCAATCCCAAAAGATTCACAACTTCCTTTCTTTGCCGGTTTTGATGATGATGATGTCATTCCAGATGATAACCAACATCTCCAAGCGTATGGGCTTCAATTACGACGTGGACAGCGAGACGGTGCGCAGCGTATACGACATGTGCCGGTATAACAAGGCCTGGGAGGTGGCTAAGGTGTCGCCGTGGTGTGCTGTAAGTTGAATTTTAATAATTCAGGCATTACAGAAATTTTGGGCACATGATTTTCTGCTCTTTCAATTTAAAAAGTTAAATAAAAACTTACCTACGTTTTTAAATCAGCTGTGAGGTGAATCAGCTGATAGTGTGAAGTCAACACATTTTTCTGGAAGTCAAAATGGCGGCGTCCACGTGTCTGTCCGCTCACCCTGTAGCTGCTTAGACACCGCTATTTTAAGTTACATTAGACACGTACTCCGTATAGAATACCTGCGTAGGCTTTAACATTATTAGAGCAAGAGGAACCAAAAACTGATTTCTTGACCTATAAGTCCTATAATCTTCAAGAACATTATGACCCAAGCGTGAGATTTTGTGAAACTTTTGACAACTTTAAGAACTCTAAATTGAAGGTAAGTAGGGTAACGGCACCAGTAGTCAGCCTTTTAGTATTTATCAAAAATATTATCGCTTGTATTTTTTACTCTATATAGATATTAGGTAATTAAGTAATATAATGTGTTTCGTAAATCAGTCATGTATGGAAGTTTCTTATCAAATCAACATTTTTTAAATTCCCCTTTCAAAAAGAAAATAAAAGCTGTTACAAAAAAATACACTTTTTCCCAGTACTCGGCCTCGAAAATCTAGAACTGAACCGTGTTGTAGTCCAGTAATCAGCCTCCTAATTAATTGCAATTTATTCATTTTGAAATAAGTATAATTACTTAAATTTAATATTTACTTAGAACTTAATCAACTAGACTGTTAAACATCAAAACTAGATCAACTATTAAAAATTGTCACATGACTGTCTACTGAAGCATAAAAATCCTCTAGTCGGCCACTTGCAATCATTTGAGGCGGCCGACTACTGGTAAAAATAAAACTATGAATATAATCCAGTACTCGGCGAGGCTGGCTGAGCACTGGCAAATAGACGAAAAAAGTATCTCCAGTAGTCAGCCATTTCAAATCGCACTTAAATTTAGTAACTATAATAATTTTAGCTATACTAAATAAAAGAAAGTAATTGTCTAGATATTAAAGCAAAGATTTCGATATGACAACTAAAATAATTGCAAATTATTTATCTTTTTCGCAAGCACTATAAGTTAAAAAAAAAATGGCCGCCATCACATTTTCCCACTTGCTGGTCGAGCATGTCGTACTAGATACGTATTGCTATTAGAAGACCGTTATTTACCTAAGAATACAGAAAAGGCCGACTACTGGTGCGGGGCTGATCACTGGTGCCGTTACCCTATGTGTACAGTAATAATAATATCTATGTACGCTTTCCAGTGGCGTAGCTAGGTAACCGAGGAACTGCCCCTGGGGGCAAGAAATGAACGAGTTGGTAAGTTCGGGCTAGTTTGTTCGGTATTCGTCGTGTTCCGTATTCGTCGTAGGTACTCCAGATTTGTCGTAATGCAGATTATCAGTATATCATTATCAATACACAAGTTAAAATAAAATGTATAAATAATTATTATTTCTTCTTCAGTAAGCTTCTCAGCACTACTATAACAGTAGACAAAATATTTGGACTAAAACTGCAAGTAGACAGAGATTATTAAGTACAATATAGGTACCTATTATTATAAAACAGAGATTATGTCGCTTTCACACAACGTCAATCTGGTCCCGTGGTACTTGTCTCTTTCACTCGCGCACAAATATATTGCTATCGTGCTCCTATCGCGTACACAGGTAAACGCGATAGAAATATATTCGTGCGCGAGTGAAAGAGCAAGTAGCAAATTCTACGTGCTCCGCTACTTTACACAAAATCATCTAAGCACTCTAAATACCTATTCTATAAGAGCTTATTACCAAAAAATATATTTTCCAGGTATTCACGAAAGAGGACCTCAAACGGCTGGAGTACTCCGAAGACCTGGCCACCTACTACAAGTACGGCTACGGCACCCCCCTGAACCGGGATATCGGCTGCGCTGGGATTAAAGACATGATGGACTTCTTCAGGATACACGCGGACCGTGGTAAGAAATGACTTACTTGACATTGACATTACGTGCCGTGGGTGAGCCATGCTTCGGCACGAATGGGCTGTTTCGACGTAGGTCCTAACACTGTCAATGACTTTAACACCGCCGTAAAGAGCGTAATGTAATTTTATTTAGTATATTTTTTTCCAAATTTTTGATTAATATTCAGCCTAAACGTTTTGACTTAAGCAGTAGATCATATGCCCAAAATAACTGTAATTATTTTAAATCACCTTGTTATCTTATATAAAAATGGATTGCAATTCCAATGTCTCGCTAAAACTCGAGAACGCCTGGACCGATTTGGCTGATTTTGATATTGAAAATGTCTTGAAATAATTGTGCAATTTCAGGGAAAGTTTAAACGATGAGAAATATCTGGAAATGACGATTGAACATAGTTGAGACAGAAGAAGTACATGTGTCGGGAGTCGGGACAGCTAGTCTATACGTCATATAATAAATTTGTAACTGGTCACTGTCTGTACATGTAATATAAATAAGAAATTACATGAATGGTATAGAACGCAAAACAATGATTTTTAGAATTTTTGTGTTTATCTGTTTGTCTGTACGTTTATACGCGCTAATTTCAGAATCTACTGAACGGATTTTGATGAAATTTGGTACGGTAGTAGTTTAGTCTCTGGATTAACACAGAGGCCACATTTTATCGCAGGAAATTTACTTTCTTAGGGGTTGAATATTGAAAGACGCTTTGATTTTCAGCATAATAGCGCAGAGTTCTGTTTTCAATGCCCTGAATTTTTCCCGGCCTACCGGATTCCGGATCATATAGTCGTGTTAACTAGCGTGAGCGGGTTAATACGTACCTACACTTTCCACCAAAATTGAAATTGAAATTTCCAATAAAATTGAAGTGTCTGTTTGTAATTAAAAATTAACAGCTTTTCACTTATTGTATATGAAAGTATATTCGGTAGGTACTTACAATAAAATATCAGTTTTTTAAGCTATTGCATAGCTTCTATCGCGGGCCTTGAGCGCGGGGACCGAATCCAGAAATTCCGTAACGAAAAAACCTCACGCTCCCCACTCCGACGGGCACGGAGGTGTGGCTTGAAGGCCGCCATCGTCTAACGTCGTTTCAGTTCGGCAGTCTTCGACACGGCGTTGTGTGCGTGCGATAATGCTATGCAATAGCTTTACCGCGGCAGTCCCCGAGTGCCAGACGTCTTTTTTTTTATTTTTGTCTGTCCGTCTGTCTGCCTGTTTGATCCGGCTAATCTCTGAAACGGCTGGAGCTATTTTCACGGGACTTTCACGGGTAGATAGATGTTATAAGGTCTAACATAGGCTACTTTTATTTTAGGGTTCCGTTAAAAAAAATAGGGAGTGGCATCAGCTAGTTTATTATAAATTTATTTCCCCCGCTGAGTCTGTCTGTCTGTATGTTCGCGATAATCTCAAAAACTACTGAAACAATTTTTATGCAGTTTACATTTACCGACAGAGTGGTTCCTTAGGAAGGTTTGCGTCGATAATATTTAGTTAAGGTTTTGTTGAAATTGTTCGATTTATGACGTTTATTGTTGAAGGTGTCGAAAAAAATCAAGCCGTCTGGGAGCTTCTATCGAAAACGCTGCCTAACCTAACCCATTGGAGATAATTTATAACATAACAATGTATGGTGGGATTGTTTCTCTTCTACAAAAAAGTTCGCGACGGCATATAATATTATGTCTATCTTCTAAGGATAGGTTATTATATACCTATATATAAATAATGTGGTATTTTCAAAAGCTTTTTGACGGATACAATATTAATCCTTACTATTTTGCTGTAGGTATATTTGCTATAAAAGGTTTTTGCCACGTACACTCTCCCACGCGGAAGCTGCGAGCAAAAGCTAGTTAAAAATAAAAATTATTATAATTTGTTGAATGTTCTTTATTTTTAGTTAGGTATTTCTGTTTCACTTTTCCGTGTGTCATTTTTGTCAATTAAAAACAAAATTAATTTTTTCAAGTAAAAGAACACTCGATCACGTTAGCTTTCAAACAAAAGAAACTAGATCAAAATCGGTTCATCCGTTTGGGAGTAACAGTACCACGGACAGACACACTAACACGCCAAATTATAACGTCGGGGGTTGAAAATGGAATAAACGATAGTTATTATTATAATAATTTTCCATAAAAATATTTCCAGACACGCCGCAACAGCCGCGTACGCTAATACAGCTAACAGAGGCGGATTCACTGCTCCTGTGGCTGGGCGCGGCGGGGGCGCGGCGCGACTCCGCCCCGCTTACCGGCGACAACTACCACGGGGCAGCGCAGTCGCGACGCTGGTCCACGTCGACTATGGTGCCATATAACGCTAATTTGGCTGCGGTGCTTTACAAGTAAGTTAGGCGATGCGCCATATATCCTCATTTAGCTTAATTATTTCGTTGATGATTCATAAGAACTCCACTGCTGTAGTTAAATTTTGATGGAGATGATATTATGTTGATACCTGTAACACCATACTGTTTTTTTATTTTATTTTGATATTATTCGTTATTTCGAATTGCACATTGAGCCAATTTTGTAGACTTACTAGCTGACCCGGCAACGTTGTTTTGCCATTGTATGTATTTTTAATGCCACATCATGCTGATAAAAAAAATTGACGAAAAAATAAAGGAAAATATTTGGGGGTGGGTCACCCTTATTATTTAGGGGTTGAAAAAACAGATTACGACCGATTCTCAGACCTACCGAATATGCATAAAAAATATCAAAAGAATCGGTCAAGGCGTTTCGGAGGTGTGTGTGTGTGTGACTCGAGAATTTTATATATTAGATTGACGTAATATCTTGTTACAGATGTACACCTAACAGTAACTTCCAAATCAGAGAGCAATACCAAGTTCTATTTCTTGAGAATGAACTACCCTTATATTTGGACGGTTGCAGAGTCGGTCTTTGCGATTGGTCTTTCGTCAAAAACCGTCTTGGACTCATAGCTGACAACTGCAATCTTAACTTCTGCAATTCAGCCAACAGAATCAACAGTTTCGTTGTATTATATCTAGGTATATTTACGTTTTTCTTTAAACTTATATTGTAAGATCAAAATTATTGTTAATAAAACCAAAAATCTGTATTATATATGACACCTAGGATAAGCATTGCACGATCTAATGTAGCCAATAACTTTGTAAGCCAAAAAAAAAATAAGTGGTTAATATTGTATACCAATGTTGTAACTTTTTCAATCATAGGCCGCTGCCCCGAATTTCACTGTGAGCGGCTTATCATATTATTTTTTAAGTAACTTTGTTTTATAATTGTTGTTTAAATGTTGTCCATTTAGAATTTTATCATGTTTTTAATATAAAAAATGCACGATAATTAATTAAAGTTTATTATTTATTTTCGTTCTTTAATCGCAATCCAAAGACCTTAAAGGTAAACATTAAAAAAAAAAGGTATTTTTCTTGTTTAGAGATTTGTTGTGTCATGTACGTCATAGCTTATCTTTTTTTTTGAAATCTTTGTCATAAATATTTCTGTACAAAATGTTGGTAAGTACCTAACTCTTAACGATACCTAAGAAAAGTTTATTAATACGTAAAGCAAAGACTTACAATAGTTTTACGAGAATTATGCAAACGGCAAAGGAGTATGATATTTGGCAGGTAAATTAAAGTTTATGTGGAGGAAGGTGTACCGGAAGTTTTTTTAAAAATAAAGCTTAGAAAAACATAAAATTAATAAAAATAAAAACAACACACTACCGTGACTAGACTTCTTCTTTTTTAAAATGGCTCCTTAGTGAGTCGCCAATGTCAGAGTGTATTGACGAAGACTCTGCCTTATGAGTTGGTTTTATGGAAAAACAAGGGTACGGTGAACTGAATAAAGCTTTACTATTGAAGAATATATATACATGTTGTCGTCTGTCAATCTGTCACAACATAATTACATTTAAACACAAACTTAAAAATAATATAAATTATTATGGGCGAATTTCAACCACAGGGCGACCTCTTGATTTAAAAAGTACTCAAAAAAAATTATTACACTGTTATATTTTATTAAAAATCAACAATAACCGTTATAGAAATCATAAGCAACTTACAAAATCATATTTAACGTTGAAAACAATTATTCACTTATGCTCTACAACTAAAACTGTGTCATATACAACCATGATGATGTAGGTCTATGTTTTTACTTGCTGTACAATGTATTTCCAAACAGAATTTAGATTTTATAATAATGTTTTTACAATAAAATATGACTTTTGTGGTCTTAAAACGAAAACAAATTGTCCTAGTTTTTTTACATGTTTAGTAGTAGTAGTTAGTGTAGTAGAGTTTACATGTTTCCAAACATTATTTCATATTTGATGCGATATTTTATCACTTTTTTTTTGTTAAAAACTGACTTTAAATAAACTGACCTTTATGGTAAAACAATAATTTCCTAAAAGGAGTACAAACGCCTTTGAGGCTATACACGGCATTCCGCACTATAATTTGATAACCTATCTATGTACACTATAGTCATGTGTCATGAGCACTACTGGAGCTGATATTTCTAGTCCGTTTCCCAGTGCCAGTGGCCGATTTGTTCTTATGTCGTTTACGATCTACATCTTCCTCACTAACACTATTATTACGGGGTTTGGGGCTGAGCATGATGTCTGAACTGGTCGAATCCCGCTGCGACTTCTTTCTTTGACGTTTGGGAACACTTTCACCGATGAGCATTTCGTTGAACTGCCTCTGCCGAGCTTCCCAATATAGGTTTTGTCGTTGGATCACTTCCGGGTATTTGGCTTCGAATGTTGTGTCCGGGGGTAAAAGTAACTCCCATCCAGTCTTCGGATTGAATTTGGCCACTGACTGTAATATTTCCAGTACCTGCTGCGGAGGCAAGCGAACAGCTGTTGCTATTTTACGACGCTCAATGTAGGAATGTTGTGTTAAGAGATATAGCTGAAAAAAAATTAGACCATTGACATATATAAACTTTTTTTTTACATACTAAATGTCTCTCACATTTAGTATGTAAAAAAAAAGTTTATATATTGAGGTATTACTACTAAATAAACGTAAAAAAATATTATATTTTATGTGTAGTTTAATAATTAGATACATCTAAAAAAGACAAAAAGTTTTAATTTTTTTTTCTAAATTAATAAAAAAAACCTACATCATTCGTATACTTACATCATATACAAAAACATTCATCATGGTAAGTATGAACTTAAAAAATATACGCACCACATGGTCCCGCGCCGCGCACATGAGGGACGCGGGGGCGGACGCAGCGCGCGTGTACAGGTCGTGCGAGCGAGGCGTCCACAGCCCGCGCACGCAGCACGCCGCGCCGCCAAGCGCTGCCAGCAGCACCGTCTCGCTCGCACACAGCGCGCGCAGTTCCGAGAACGTCAGCATTTTTGCTGTAATTGTAAGATGCAATAAATAAATAAAAGTCCTTTATTTCAGACCAAGGTCCATAAAAAGAACAGTAAACGCAACTTATGCCCATTAACATAATCACATAACAAAATTATTACATTCCCAGGGAAACAATAAAATTTATAATAATATTCATTTATTTGTACAGAATTTTACCCAAATTTATTTTGGATAATATGTATTATAATCCTAGACACGGATTACCCTTTAAAGATTGGTTTTTTTATCGTTTGTAATAAATTCAACTATCAAATACCCAAAACTTAACTATGTATATAAAACTTTAACACTTCCACTGTACAAACCGTTTATAAGTATCTCCCGTATCTGATCCTGTAGGGACAGTTTCTTCGTTGGAGCGGTGTCCGCCTCATCAGGCGGCGGGGGCGGCACCAACGTGCGAATGTATTCAGTCGCCTTGAGCGTTAACGCCGATCCGTCGGCACTGGTGGAACTGAATAACTTCAGGCGTTCAAGCTGAAGTAAGTTAAAAATGGCATTAAAAATATAAAACATGCTGACAGTTGCTTATTCAGTGTTCAACTGTTCAATCAATAAAAAATAAGTATGAGGATCAGGAGTGTATAAGGGGCCAGTTAGACAAGGTGCGCGGACGCTGAGCTGTATGTCTATATTTTATTTTATATTTTTTATATAAAAATATTTATATTTTATTAACTTCACACACCTAACACCTTGCATGTTAAGGATATTTTGTGCGCCATTGTGATGGTAGAATGTTGGATCTTAGGTATTATAATATTTTTAAGACCTTATGTATACCACATTGATTGATTGAGCAACGACTGTATGGTGACTCCGCGAAAACCTAGCACCTGTTTTCATTCATAGCAAATTGAGCTTTAACATCTAGGCCACAATGTGCAGATTCTTAACTATAAGAAGGAAATGTTCGTCGATTACTTCAGGACCCTTGGAACAAGATTCATTAGCGGAGGAGATTGGAATAGCAAACACAAACACTTGGGCTCAAGGCTGGTAACAACTAGAGGACGTGAGCTGAAAAAGTTTACTGATGCTTTAAAAATTTTAAAAACATTCATAACGGGCGAACCCTCTTATTGGCCTACCGATCCAGCTAAAATCCCTGATCTACTTAACTTCTTCGTAACGAAGGCTGTAGGAGAGCACTATGTCAACTAACATCATGTCTTGATACGTTGTCGGATCATTCAGCAGTCATCGGTATATTCAGTTCCATTCCTATGAAAAAGAGCAACCACTTACCTTATGCAATAAACGTACTGACTAGGATGCATTCGCAGATTTCTTGGATCGTGAGACAGACCTATAAGTTACCTGATACATTAAAAACAAATGAATATATAGATAGAGCAGCCTTTTACATCACAAATAAAATACAAGAAGCGGCCTGGCGCGTAACCCCGCAAATTAACGCCACAAAAGATAACACTAATATTCCTCTAAATATTAGACTAAAGTTAAAAGAAAAAAGGAAGCTTAGACGAAGATGGCATCTCAGTAGACTGACCATAGATAAAAACGCTTTTAACAGATGCGCAAGACAATTGAAACAACTAATCAAATATGCAGAAAATGAATCGCTAAAACAAAAACTTACCAACTTATCTGCGACGGCACATGGTAATTACTCTCTGTGGAAAATGACCAAAAACCTCAAAAGACCTCAAGAATAATATTCCACCGATAAGGCACTATGATGGTACATGGGCACAGAAACCTGTTGACAAAGCGAACATATTTGCAGATTACCTTAAACAAGTCTTCACCCCGAATCAATCATCTTCAACTGAATTTGAGAAAGAAATCAATAAAATAGTTAACAGTGTAATTGTTAAAATTAAGCTTGCTTTTGAAACCTGCAACCCTAACGGAAGTAGCTAAAACAATTAAAAACCTAAAAAATAAAAAAGCATCAGGATATGATTTAATAACTGGAGAAATATCAAAGAAATGTTTTTTGTATGTTTGAAATGTTTAATAGTATTTGAAATGTTTAATAGTATAACGAGGGTACTCCATTTCCCGAGCATATGGAAAGTATCAATTGTAAAAATGACTCTTAAGACTGGAAAGCCATCAACTTTACCAAGCTCATATCGACCTATAAGTCTCCTACCCGACTTATCAAAGGTAATCGAGAACCTGAACCTGAAATCTGAACTTCAAGAGAACAACGCAATCCCAGATTCGGATTCGGATTCGGAGAAATTCGGATTCAGTCCTCGACATTATACAATAGAACAGGTACATCGAGTAGTACATAAAATCAGACAAACTCTGAAAAAGAAAGAGTACTGCTCAGCAGTATTCCTAGACATACAACAAGCTTTTGACAAAGCATACTTTGTCAAAAGCTTGTTGTATGTCTAGTCTGTCTATGCTGTATATGTGTATGTATAACTGTATATGTCTGTTTTTTAATTTAAACAAGAGTCTCTTGTTTAAATTAAAAAACACACTTTCTAATGCACTGTTCATGACATTGAAATCTTACCTGCAGAACCGGAAATTCCAAGTTAGGTTTGAAGATGAGCTCTCCACAATAAACAACGTAAAAGCATCCGTACCACAAGGTACACATCCTTTGTACTTGGACCAGTCCTATACTACCTTTACACTGCTGACTTACCCGCATCTGATGGCGTAGAGACGGCGACATACGCAGATGACACCGCCTGTCTCGCGAGTGATAAATGTTCACATAAAGCCTCAGACATGCTACAAGACCACATAGAAGAAATTACAAGAACATGGTAACTCACTTACCCAGGACCCAGCCTAATGAAGTTGGGACAATATTACAACAATCCAAAATTAGAAGATAGAATCTGGCTATGGCTATAATTATACTGAGCCGATTGCAGATATAAAAGAGGAGAAAAAAAAGAAGGACAAGGTTAGGTGATCGTTGTTAGTGGATCTAGTACCTAGTATAGTGCCTCCGTAAGACTGCACGGGCACCACGTGGTCACCGCGCGGTCACATAAACACTTAAGTGATACAGTGTGTTTCTTTTTAAAACTCTTTCTACCCTCTTATTTTTATAAAGTGCATTATCTATACAAATAATTAAAATTGAAGTGTGTTTATAATTTTTAAATAACAGCTTTTCACTTAATGCACGTGAAAGTATTTAAGGTACTAACAATAAATTGTTTCGGCTAATCTCTGAAATGGCTGAATCGATTTTCACAGAACTTTCACTGGCTGATAAGTGATGTTATAAGGTGTATCATAGGCTACTTTATCTAAGGGTTTCATTTAAAAAATAGGTTTCCGTTTCCTTTAGTTCTATGCAAATGAAGTTGCGGGCACCAGCTAGTAATTTAATATAATGGGCATTCTTTTTTGTCAATTTCTATTTTAATTTAATTACATATTTTACTATCAACTTTCTCATTAACAGCAAATTCAAAAACTTACATCTGAATGATCGCTGTCTGAGTGTTTCCAAAGAGCATCGTACCAAGGCTCGACAGCCACCCTCTGAGATATGGTCTCAAAAGACTTCTCCCGAGCTTTTTTAGCAACTTCCGTTTCAGGGCGAGCAAATTTCACTGTTACCTGAAATTGAAAAACCTTTATAAATATTTTTTATTAAATGGACTAGGAAACCTCCTGATGGAAAGTTCAGAGCTGTACCAGAGGAATTACAATTGTTACTCATCTGGTTTGCGTTCCTGGTCCTTAAAATCCCCAACCCCTCTTGGGCCTCTGGTAAGTGGTAACCATGGAGCAATTATAAAGTGGATTTGTTGTAAGTAGATTTCTGTCTAACATTGAATAGACAATTTTTTTAAGGTAACATGCCTATTGTATTGGTAAGGTACAGTCATATCTATCTAAAATATCACACACTCATCTACCTGCTGTGCTTCGGGTTCTTTCTCCTCATCGTCAGAGTTTTCTGCTTTATTTTTGTCCTGCTTCCTCCTGTCTTGTTTGTCATAATACGAATAAGAAGGTCTCATTTGTACAATACCTAAAATGTCTCAACATTTCCATTAAAGAGCTTTAAATTTGTAGTCATCAGTAACAATACTATTATGTTTAGTCTCCATCTTACTCATAACATTCGAAACAATATAATTTACATTTGTTCAGTATATCTATAGTTATAAATTACCTTTAATAGGAGTACAATGTAGCTCCTTATCTTGTAAGATTGCTACAGCATAATGTTGAATTTCCGTGCATGGTGTGCTGCTTTCATAGACAATTTTGTCCATCATTCCACTTCTAAAGTATTGTGATTTTTCCTTCTCTTTGTCCTTTGTATACCTTGACTCCTGTAACAGCAAATTTACTATGTGCTTTAACAATTGATGCAAATTATATTTCTATATTGATATTTTGTATAAAATAAAATTAAAATTTAAAATAATATGATTGAACTATAAAAATAAACTTAAGGTAACTTTTTCGTGGTTTTAATATAACAATAAATAATGTGTTTTATAGACATCAACAAGATTTTAAAAGATAGGTAGAAAAACCCGTTTCTAAAGTTCAAGCTTATAGTGTAAGACCATACCTGGGCACCGTCAGTGTTAAGGGCAATCTGTTCAGCTTTGGAAGGGCAATATTTGTCACTATACGTGTCCAGACCCATCTCAAGCCTAACAATTTGGTTATTTGGTTTGATGGCAGCATTATGCACTTTTACATCTTTCCATTCCCTATTAGCTGGTCTCATAGGATATTGATACAAATATAAATGTTGCGCTAGTGCTTGCGACAAATATACAGGTATCTGAAACATAATTTTAAACAATAGGTAAATATTTTCGACAATAACATAACCTCATACATTTAATAATATAGTTTTTATTGACCTCCTGCACTACTGGGTCATCGTCTTCCATTTTGAAAGTAATCATATATCAAAATATTTATTTTTGCACCTATGTACAAATCAATATAATCATTTAATTCCAAAAATTTGCAGTGGATATCGACACGCCAAAGTTACAGATTTTTTTTTAGAACTGTCAAATGTCAAGTTCAGTGTTGCCAACAGCCACCACTGGAACTTTATATATATATATATATATATATATATATATATATATATATATGGCGTCGGCGTAAACTATTTATTAGTGTCAAGTTAAAAGGGCGGGAAATAGAATTTTCGTTTCAATTTTCAACACCGTATTCCTAAATCGTCAAGTCTACAGTCTAGCAAAGTTCAAATAAACAGTCAGTGCAGTCAATGAGTGAAGTCAGACAATTCAGTAAAGTGGTAGAATCTTTACTGAAAGTTTTAGGGAGTTTTGGAGAAAACACAAATAGTACGTTTTTTGAAGTTGTAACACTTGCCCACACTTGTGCACGTTAACGAATATTTAAATAAATAAATCAAAAAATAAAAAATATTATTACGATGTTTCCTATTAACCGTTGTACGGTGTCGGGACGCCAGGTATTTTCAAAACAAAATGGCGGCGAAGCTTTAAATTACTAATGAACATAGAACTGTGGAGTCGCCTAAACGTCGGTTTTATTTTCTACATACAACCCACTTATTTATTTTTGTATAAAAAACATACTAAAACATAAAAACTGTATGACCGTCTTTATACCGACCGATATTACCGTCACCCAATATAGGCACATTGATGGATCGAACAGCTTTCCGGTTAGCCACTTCCCTGCGTCTTGGCACCCCCCACGTCGTCCCCCATCGCTGAGTTTGTGGTGCAAACGACACCACGGGATGTCCTGTCAACGAAGCGCCGGCCACATCTCCCGACATCACTGCCTCAACGATCTCATCCGTCGGGCTCTTGTCACCCCCGAAGTGCTGGAACCCTCTGGTTTGGCGCGCGACGATGGCAAGAGATCAGACGGTATAACCCTGGTCCCTTGGAGAGTGGGACGGGCTCTTGTATGGGACGCTACTTGCGTCGATACACTCGCTCCGTCCCATGTCCAGGGCACCTCGAGTTCTCGAGAGGCCATCCGAGACCCCAGAGCCGGCACCTACCTGGACCAGAGAATAAGTATCGCAATCCAGCGAGGAAATTCTTTGAGACTTCTAGGTACTCTGCCTGGTGGGGACGACCTGGGAGATTTCTTTGTTTTATAGCATTTTAAGTTTTGGATTAGTTATTATTTTTTAGTACTTACCTAATTTACCTATATATATATATATATATATATATATATATATATATATATATATATATATATATATATATATATATATATATATATATACAATTTTTCAAACAATTTTTAATAACTCTAGAAAAGCCTAAGAAATGTGTATTTATTTATTTTGCTTCTATATTTTGTGTAGTTTTTGACAAAACAGCTCATATGTATAAACATCAAACTGTTAAACTTTTATCAGCCTGTTATGTACGAGTGGTATTTTTACCTTTTTTTTTTATTCTAAGATTTTTAATGATCAGGCCACTTAATATACATAATAATAATACATATTTTTTTAAAAAGAAACTATATTAGGTAAGGTTTAATAGAAGACCACAAAAAATACATTTTATGTGGTTAATGAGGTCCAAAAACGCTTTTGAACTCGCGTATCTTACAATGATTATTTTTGAAATAACGCATTTGCTTTAAACTATTTTGTTGCGATTTTCTTATGCAGAGAATATTGTGTCTAATTTATAATAGCAAAATAACTTGTTTTTAATATAATTAGTATATTTATAATGTGTCTAGCGTAATAATAATAATAATAATAATAATAACAATAATAATAATAATAATAATCAATCTATCTTCCACTTTATAATTCCACTTGTTAATTTTTTAGATTTTATTTCACTTATTAAAGCAAATTTTACGTAGATTCCGAATATACTAATATAAGTTAGTGCACTCATACGAATTTTCGTCGAAATCTGCATTTTAGCGCTGACCGGCAACTTAGGTCATACGTCAGATTTGAACGGGACGCCTGATGACCTATGACATAAATACTAGGGGGCGCCCGAGAAAACTATTACTATGATTACCAGTGTCAAGTTAAAAATGTGGTCAAATAGTATTTTCTACAGCGTAGGTATTTTCGCAATTTTCAATACTATTTTTTTAAATCATCAATCCAAACTCGTCAGTGTACTGTGTAGTCAATGAGTCAAGTCAGTCGATTCGGTCAAGTATTATAGGTTTTTTTTTAACTTCATAGTGAATTTTGGAGGGAACATAAAACAGGCCAAACTTGTGCATATTATTCAATTGGCCACCGGAAGGGACCATGAAGAATATTACTTCAAGAATTTTTGACAGAGTAATATTTGGAATATGACTTGAAAGTGTTTAAACCTTAATTATACTTCATTCATTTATATTTATTTTAAAAGTATATACCTTCTTTTTCTTCCTAACAAAGATTCAGAAGTGATCATGTCGGATATGATAATAAACGGTAAAACACAAATTACCAAATAGTCTACACATATTTTTTGTATGTATTTATTACCCGACTACGGCGAAGACAAAAGGATGGGTAATGATTTTGTTGTAAAAATAATGCCTATGTTAGTATTTTATTACAGATTCTGTACCAGTTGACAAAAAAATTGGTGAATTATTAAAATACAATATATTTATAATGAAAATAGTGGAATTTGTGAGTATTATTTACGTATTATGTAATTTTATTATAGGTACTAATCATTTGTACGTAAATAAAATAATGATAATCCTGATTATTATTGTTCATAGGTACTAGCATTTGTTTTAACATTACTACCAAATATTATTGGTGTACATCCAAAAGGTCACATGTATTGCATATCGACTGGCCCTACAATAGTTATATCGTTTATATTCATAATATTGTATATAAGAAGAAAAGTTCCTTTATTTATGGAGAAAATGTATCTCTTCTTCCAAATTTTATTTACATTTGGCGCGTTTTTACAATGTTTTCTGCTTAATTTAACTAGAGTGTCGCTGTGGTTAGTCATTTATGGAGTACTTTATTTAGTGCTACTTGTTGTGTTATGTACTGATCTGTTTTTAATAGCTAATGAAAGAGGGTGTACCTTTAGCTGTGCTTAATAGTAATAATTATTGGGAAGTCCTATGGTGGATTTTATTGTGTTCGTATATAGGTTTTATATTACCACTTTAGGTACCGGGCAAGTTTGTTTTCATTAAATATGTTATTAGTACAAGTCAATGTTGACATTATTTTGAAACAAATTAAAAACATGGCTCATTTGAAATGTGCATTTGGCTGCAAAATAATTTATTATTAAAAATTAAAATGTCAAATGTCAGTGTTTTTATAATCTGTCGTCACAATCTGTGACAACTGACACTTGACAGTGGTTAGTTGTAAAACAAAATGCTCAAAAGTTCTAAATTTTGATTAAAATACAAAATTTAAGTTTAATGTATGCAGTGCGTGAGTGAAAATATAAATGACAAAATTATCAATAATTATGTTAACGGACCTGATAAATAGTAATTTTAATTCATTGTACTTGTAAGATTCAAAAGTTCTAATTCCAAGTACATCTTTCTACTATCTGTAAACAACTATTTTTGTAAACTAACTACCTTATTTTATACCTTTACACTATTGTTGATAGATTATCTATTTTTCTCTGCTATTATGATCTAAATTTGTCCCTTAATTAATATTATATTTTAACTGGCACAGATTCCATAGGCAAACGCCCGCATATAGGTATAGTACTAAATTAAAGAAAATAATAAAGTGTGTAGATAGGTGCGGACTTTCGATTCATTACATTATTAAAACTTAATATTTTTTTTATTACAAAAAAAAATATAATGGCCCGTCTGCCTTTCTACAATTTTTGTAGAATATATTTTAATAAATAAACTCTTAACTTAAAGCAACTCAATGAAAATAGTTATTACCAATAAATCGCCTTTTTGCTTTAATACTGTGTTATCTCAAAAAACCAAATTTTACAGGAAGCCATTTTTTAAACTTTTAAAAGTAGTTTGTGTCAAAACTAATTTAATTTAAAGGTCAATATAATATAAATTAGAGATGTTAATAAATATGATTTTTGAATATATATGAGAATCCTGATAATTTAAAGTATATTTTGTGAGAATTTTTTTAGAAAGGGGGACATGTCCCGTTTTTTCAGGAAATATGTTACAACATGAATGTTACAACTTGATTTGTCACTGTGTCAATGATAAACTTCTTGTTGTGTTACTGAGGTTATTTGGTATAGGAACATTTTGGAACAAAACAAAATATAGTCTTTAAAATATTTTTTTTTTCGAAAGAAGGATCTCCACCTTTTACTACATAACATATGAAAACTTTTTATTACTTGTATCCGCTAGTAACAAAATGCTATGACAAACCTTAAAAAATATTATAACATAACCTTACTTATGCATAAACATTTTACTGTAGAAATAATCAAATTATTAAGTTTTAAATGAAATAAAAAAAACAATTCAAAACAAAATATCAGACTGCTTATCTAAATAGATAATTTAAAGCTTACTTTTTCAGCTTATTTATAAACTAGCTGTTGCCCGTGGCTCCGCCCGCATAAATACAGTATCCCTTGGGAACACTGTACTTTTTCGGGATAAAAAGTATTCTATGTTTTAATCCAGAGCTTAAACTACAACCATACCAAATTTCTTCGAAATCCGTTTAGTAGTTTTTGCGTGAAAGAGTAATAAACATCTAAGCACTACAAAGGGAATGCTGAAATTGTAACTCGGTGTTATTGCAAGTTTGAATGGCCGTTTCGAACGTGATTTAATCTGAAAAAAAAAGTGTAAATAGTTATTTGTTTTAATGCAAACAACATTACATTTAGGCATATTTCATGTCAAAACCTATTTCTTTTTCTGGAAAAACTAAACGTTAGCAAATATCCAGAGCTATTATGAAAAGGTTCATCATATACAACATAGCATTCTAAGATATCACAAATCAAAATTGAATTTTTTTCGGCAGCAATGTGACGTGAAATTATACCAATACATACTTCACTCGAGTATTTCAGCAACACTTAAGTCAAATACACTTATTATCACATTTTAAAAGAAAATTAATTAATTGTATTATAACATACCTTAAGGCTCCCACAGACGAGAGGCCGATTGTTTCAGTTAGAACTGACGTCAGTTCGGCCTGAACGGATTCGAGCACATACACGGAAAAAAATCGCATGCGACCCAACTGACGTAATTTCGGACTGAACGGATTCGAGCACACACGGAAAAATCGCATCAGTTCGTTCTAGTTTGCCGCGAGCTGCGGTCGTGCTCATTAATTGTAAACTCACTACTCTTGTACACGATACACGCCCGCTCGGCCGCAGATCTGGCGAGAACTGAAGCGATTTGTCACACATGGTCCGTTCAGTCCATCCGTACAGTCCAGAATTAATGTTGCCAACTTAGTTATTTTACACAGTTTTACTACGAAATTAAGTATTTTATTCCGTCCTTAGTAGGAATTTAGTTGTTAGTAGTGTTTTAGTAGGAAAGAGCCAGACAGTAATCATATGCAAAATGGCCTAAGTTAGGCACAAAAAGAAACATTTTTTTACACCTGATAATAATACATCGTATCACCTGATAATTACGGACGAACGAATCCGTAATTATCTTAAAACTACCCGTTTAATTACTATATACATAATATTTCCTAGTATATTTTAATTTAACGATAAAATTTATAATATAATTTAATAAATAATAAAAATTTTATATAACAAAACCTAAAATGCAGTGGTTTTTTTGGGGGCTTTAGGAATTCCTAAGTTGAGTAGCTTTTTTGATAGTTTTCAGTATTCTTTTAGTAAAAATCTACGCGAGTTTAGTAGTTTCGCAAGAACAGAGCTGGCAACACTGGATCGAATCGCTTCAGACTTCAGTCCATCCGGCCGACTGATGCGATCTCGAAATTGCACACAGACGATACGATTTTGCATCCGTTCAGGCCGAACTGAAGGAAAACCGGACCGTATATGGGGCCCATTAGCAACCTCACTGTGATATTCACGCAATGTCACAGTCTCGCTGAAAACCACGAGCACGTTCCCCTCGGCGTGCACGGTAACAACTCACTTCTTCATTGTTGAAATAAAACTACACCAAGAAAGACACAGCGGCATACCGCGATATATCACAGTTGCTGTCTTTTTCGCGCATAGATTCGCTACTATTAACGTTAGAGATACCGCGTTTTTTGTGAAAATAAAACCGAACACGGCGGATTTAATTATCAAATATATTTATTACATTTTTTCGTCTTCTCACATTATTGAAGCAAAGAGGCATAATGTGTTAGAACCAATGCCAAGCCATATAAATAAAAACTTAAAAACATTTTTACTTATAGGTAATATCGTTGCTCCTCATGTTTCTACCATTTGTATTGGCAAACCCGAGAACATTACACTGCCTAGCTGTAGCTCCTACGCTCGTAATGTCTGTGATATTTATTGTTCTCTACCTCGTGGACCAAGTGCACAACTTGGCTGAACAAATGTACCTTTTAATACAAATCTTTTTGAATATAGCTGCTGTTATATCTATAATAACATCCGAACAATCGACATTTGTTTTGTACGGACTGTTTTACTGTCATCTACTTTTGGCGTTGTGCATTGATCAGTACTTTGTATTTAAAGAAAGAGGTTGTGTCCTACTAAAGAACAAAAAATGATATTTTATCTTAAAATATTTTATTCAGATTTTAGACTAGGCTTATCTTTAAATAAATGTATAATGATTGAGTAAATTGTATTCCTGACTTTACTATATAAAAATATTTTTTTATTGAAAAATTTAGGATTAAGGACTCATTCTGAGTTACTTTTGTATATTTATAAAGTCTTACTTTTAGGTAGTGGCTCTGCTTCTTAATATAATAACTTATGTTGTGCCACCTATGGAGATTTGGCACTGCCTTATATCGGGATCCACTCTAATGCTGTCTGCATATTTTATGGTGCTGTACGTAGTGGATCAAATTCAATATGAGGCTGAGACGTATTACGTCATAATTGAAATTGTATTAATTTTAATAGCCTTATTAAATTTGATATTGGTCGGTAAAATTGTTGGTACAATATACGCAATGTTTTACATAGATTTGATTCTTGTATTCTTGCTCGACTTGATATATATGCGTAGGGAGAGAGGCTTAAAATTTTAATTAAAGTTGTCTAATTGCAATATTCTTTTTTTTTAGTTGTAGAAGATTAGTAGCAAGCCAAAAGTAACATTTTGCGAAGTCTAATGTTTAGTGCTAATTTCACCAATGCCTGTTAAATTTAAGATAACATGATGTTTTTAATTATCTTTTTTGATTAAATATCTTGTTATTTATTTGTTTAATATGAAGAACGAGAGGGATAACATGATATTTAATCTACGTTTAATTTTAACAGGCATTGGTGAAATTGGCACTAAATCTTTAAATTTAAAGAAATTACAATACAACAATAACAAAAATACACGTAACATATTGCTATCAGCAAATATGTTATAAGATTTGTTTAATCCTGGGAATTCTATGTATATGGCTAGTATCACACAATGCTATGGACACAGGAAATTGATAATGAAGGAAATAATGTTTCGTCGAGTTGAAAGTGATAAACGATATGGTTGTTAAGTGTGTGTTTTAAAAATATTACAATGTGCATCAACGAAGATACACATTTGAAACAATATGTTAAATCTCTCACCAAACTGGTGGGAAAATTTCTATTGAAGTTGTTGTACAAACTATTGAAAATAACTTTAATAGAACTCCTGTGGTGTATTGTTATGTTGTGTGCTGTAGTTTTTGTTTGGAAATGGAATATAAGTTACAATAGTGAGGATATAGAAGAATATCATATTCATCCACATCCTATAATATTGTGGTGGACTTCTGGCTTCCCAGGAACATCTGAAACCCGAATCTGCCCACATAATATAAAATGTGACGTCATAAGCAATCGCAATAACAGCGAACATCTAAGGGTCGAGGCGTTTTTGTTTTACGCAAGCAGTATCAACTTCGAAAATCTTCCTCTACCAAGGAGACCAAGAGAAATTATATGGGGGCTATATCACGAGGAGTCCCCTAGAAATGTTGAAGAATTAATGCACGATGAAGCCCTAAATATCTTCAATTTCTCCTCAACATTTAGCAGACACAGTGATGTACCATTTCCATTGCAATATTTGGAATCTATAGACGATATTACGTCCACAAAATATTTCGTGCCGACTGCGGAAAAGAATAAACTTCTCAATGAACTATCTCCTATATTATATCTACAAACGGACTGTGAAACTACAACCGAAAGAGATTTCTATGCGAGAGAATTGATGCAATATATAAATATTGATTCCTATGGCAGCTGTTTGCAGAACATAGAACTCCCGAAAGAGTTTGCTGAGGATTATTTGAATAAACTTAACGACGATGCCTTCCTGAAGTTTGTGAGCAGATACAAGTTTGTGCTGGCGATCGAGAACGGAGCTTGCGATGATTATGTTACAGAGAAATTCTGGAGGGCCATTAAAGTTGGTAGTGTTCCTATTTATTTTGGTTCCCCAACAATAAGGGACTTTTTGCCGAATGAAAGGTCAGCCGTACTTCTAGACGACTATCCGACACCGAAAGTAATGGCAGAATATATCAAAAAACTTATGAACGATGATTATTTATATGAGGCCCACCTCATTCATAAGATTAGGAATGTGATAACTAACACAAGGCTCCTGAAAGAACTAGAAATCAGACCATATGAAAATGATCCCCTACAAACAGCGATTAAATTTGAATGCTACGTCTGTGAAGCCATTTATAAGAGAAGGCTTGGAGACGTTACCGAACATTTTGTAAATAAAAGTCATTACAATTGTCCAGAACCAATTTCGGCTCTATCGTTACAAGTGAACCCGGAAAATGATTGGGTTTTCTCGTACAGGGCTGCCAAAGAAAAAGCTCAAGTTTTATATAAGAAAGTTATGGGTTAAATATTATTTTATTGTTTTATATACATTATACAAATTTTACAATATACAATTAAGAAGAACTTAATATTTTTTTTATTGAGAAACTCCGTCTAGCGGGTGTATCGGATGAACTTGGTAATGTAATCCTCTTTTTATCACGTGAGGAATTGTTTTGGGCACCATTCTGAAAAGAACACGAAATTAAATTGATTCATCTAAAAGGCTCACAAAATTGTAAAGATGTACCCAAAATAATATTATATCTCAAAATCTCAAATTAAAAGCCCAAATATGTACCCAAAGAAGATTCCCACTTTTGAGAGATACTTACGAAATGCAATCAATAATGGGGCACACAGACAGACATAGCGTACATCCAGTGCAATCGTCAGTTACGTGAGGTATGTGCGTTTCGGGATCAAACCTGTAAATAAATAAGTTTAATACTTGTTTATTCAACTGCTTTACCTGCTGTTGACCAATTTCAAACAACCTCAGTAGATTCGATTAAGCCGTAGTTAGAAATCAAATAATTTAAAAGAGGTCATCGAGTCAACTAGGTACAGGTGGGAAGACGTAAGGGGTAGATGATGAAATAGAGAGGCACTAAAGTACTTACTCGATTGCCTGATATCCGGAATCTGCACACGCCATGTAACATTTACCACAATTTATACACATATCCTGAAACAAATATTTTCGGGTTAATTTAAATTTAAACATAACGACAATTTCTATCCTGCCATAAAGCAATGCGCTTGTCCGATACAAGAAATATAAATTAGCTTTTGTAATTCTAAATAAAAGACGAGTAAAAGTATGACTTACATCGTCAATAAGCGCTACTACTTGTTTCGTATTATCCAAACTCTTGTATGAGACGATTTTTGGCAGTGCTTCCCCGAGAACATCTTTGATTTTAGGCACTTGTCCATGTCTGTTTGTGTATCCGTTATTGTATGTGCAATCAGTACCGTTGAGTTGATCCGATTCTATTCTTATTTTTGCTAACAACTCTTCACGTTTTTTGTTGTAAGGACCAAAGTGAGCTAATATCTGAAAAAGTATGTTTAGCTCTGTTTTAAAACAGTAATTCTTTATATTTTTTTTATTTATATTTGATGGGTTTATGCGTCTTCTAATCTGATTAACTCTAGCAGAATTTAACTAGTAAGGTAATAAATCTATGTAATTTTCTATTTATTGCATTTTAAAATCTGTATTTTGTCAGCTTTAAAACAGATAAAAAGCTCGCGCTTATAATACAAACCTTGCCGCTATCGTCGTACAGTGTCTGTACCGGTTTGCCCTTTTGATGTTTGAACGTCGGCGGCGACTGACCTGTCCATCCATCCAACCCCTGAGATCGAAGGTATAGGAGTGCTTTCAACCCCGTTATGTAGTCCTCTACTAAAGTAAAGTCTTGGTTTTGTACCGCACTGCAGATCTGTAAAGGTTAAATAACGTTATTGTCAAGATACAAGTACCTGCCTACTAATCAAAGAGAGAGACGACGGTCTCTGCGGCTCAGTGGTTGAGCACGTCAGTGCTCAAGCCGGAGTTCGCGGGTTCGAATCCCGCCAAAGCAACAATGTTTTCTATGTTCCTGGGTCATGGATGTGTATTTAACATGTGTATAATTAATATAATAAAAATCTTAAATATGTGTAATGTGTATAGTATAAAATTATTAAATAATATATTTCCATTGTCTGGTATCCATAACACAAGTTCTTCGAGAACTTATCACGGGACCAATAATTGACGTAGTGTGGAAGCGTCCATAGATATTATTATAAAGTGAGCGTAATTGGTAAAGCAAAAAAGGAATACTGAAAAAGTTTTTTTAAGTATGTTAATGACGGTAGTTGTACGGACATTGCTGACTTTCAGAGACTTCTTTGTTTATTTCTTGTGAGAGTTAGAGAAAGGAATTAGGTTAATAAGTTAGGAATACCAAGTTAATCCAGTGAAGGTAGAAATTCGTTTACCTGTACTACCGGAGCCCCACACAATATAAACTGTAGCGCGGCCTCAGCGGAGTCGATACCGCCAATACCGAGTATCGGGAAGCCGGGCAGCTTGTTGGCGATGGACGAGACGGCGCGCAGGCCCATGGGCCGTGTCGCATTACCGGATACTCCGCCGTAGGTTGTTCTCTTGTCGGCGCCTGATTTATCATTAATTACCTCTATAGCTCTCAATTATACTTGGCCTTATGCAAATCGTAAGTTAAGTTTGCTAACATGGCATAATGCATGCATGTTAATCGTAGATATGCCATTGCGAAGACAATATTTCCTGGCTTATTATGTACTTTTCAAACGCCAGTAAAAAAACTATGCATGTTCTCCATTGGTGCATTCGAGCGTTCGCCTAATAGTAAGCGATTGCCAGCTCATGAACAAAGTGAATAGGTTTGTGTATAACTGTAACATTGAATTTGTACCTTCACTCGTCAGTGTCCTTATTGGTTTCTCGGTCAAAACATCGCACTCCCACAAAAATTCTATGACAATGATTAATTTTAAAGCCCCATATTTGGTGTTAGCATTTCTTAAATATAATAATAGTCAATAACTCACCAACTCCGGGCCACGGTTCAGCGGTGGCTTTAACGGTCATCAGTCCTTGTACCGTGTTAATCGCTGACACGCCGCTTGCTCCACCTGTCAATATATGAGTTTGACTGATTCATTTCTGATATCTGATCTTCTGAAGTCTGAACAAATTAGTCCGATTATACAGAGTGTATTTTTATCCGAATTAAATATTTAATCCAACATTGGGATACAATATCATGTAAGTAATGACATTATGCATAACTCAAAATTTGCGTAATTTACAAAAAAATAACATAATTAACATTTTCTGACAACTCGTAACTAAATATGGACAGTCTCGTACTGCTGTACCTCGCGCCGGCTTTGAAGGTCACGCGCACATCGCACTGTATGGGCCGCGCGGTTATCAATAGAATTTAAGTATTTTATAGGATAATCTAGATTTGGTCACATGTTATATATATTTTTGGAACGAGAATCGAATACTGATTACGCTCCTTGAATATTTATTTTTCTTTTACTGTATATGTCTGATTTCGTAGAGATGCGAGTGTTTCTTTATCGTTTTTTATGGTTTAGGTTAAGACGGATCGCTTATGGAAATTAGAAGGCAATTTAACGGCCATATAAGTACCCACTTTCATAGACGTATATTATATAGAAGAGGCATGTTACGGCGAATACTGTCTCCACTTAAATGGCCTCACTTTTTTAGTTTTTGGGGCCATTTTGACATTTGAAGTATGGTTAAATCAAGATGGCTGACATTTGAGGTATGGTGAAAACCAAGATAGCGTAACTTTTTCTTGTATGAAGATTTGTTCTCTCAAATGTACGTCATAGCCTATCTTTAGTTTTGAAATCTTTGCCCACTTTGCTAAAAATATTAAGCGCATAATAATTATGACGCTACATATTATTGTTACTAACCTGCATGTGCGGCCATTGCTATGCTCACAATATCTGTAATGTTAGGCGTCAGTTTTACGAAGAACGGAATTTTGATCGCCCGTCGCACCCATTCCGATATGCCTTTCACTAGCACAGGATCCTGAAATCCATTATTACTGGAGTTGTAATAATATTCTAAAGGACCATGCAAAAAACTGTATGGGCAGTGTCCCCACCCCCCAACATATTTCAAACCTATCTTAGTTAATAGCTCTTGCCACGCTGATAATTATTTAGTATGGCGACATTAACCTCAGAAGTGGGGTTTTGACAGAAAGTGGAATTTTATTTTTTATTGTTTTATATTAGCGACCTACTCCAGCTTCGCACGGATGCAATATTATACATATATAAAGCTTCCTCTGGAATCACTATCCAATGCTGAAAACTGCATTAAAATCCGCTGATGATATATGGATCTTATCGAACAGGAAACTGACCGAATTAATTTTATACTGTGTAAAGATTTTCAGTGATATTCTGTTAAAGTAGGTTTACTATTATACTTCGTGCGTCGTATGATGATATGGGTGACAGTTCTTATATTCCTTGCTACGCAAACTTCTTACAAGAAAACAAAAAAAAAGAAAACGAAATAAATTATATTCCATTGACAAATAATAATATTTCTTTAATTATAAATGAAACTACTATTATTCTTATTATTAACTCTGATATCTTATAATAACTGTGAAATATAAATATGAAATGAAATTAAAAAAATATGTCATAAAAATGGCAGATGCATGTAACGGAACTTCTGTCAATAGAGATTGACACTGTTAAATCGACATCAAATCGATGAATAGGAGCGGCCATCTTGTGATTGTATTGCAACTCGGAAATGTCAGTACGAGTGCATATGCCTTGTAGGTATGCGATTTGTGTTTTCGTTGCGTCTGCTTTTGAGTTTTTGTTGATTTTGACTTTTGTTATTGTTTTTTGTTGAGTTTTTTGTTATTGTTTTTGTTTCCGATTCCGAAACGATCTCGCAATCTTCGAGTTCCGACTGCAGTGAATAAGAAAATAAACGATTTGAATAGTTTTTATTCTTTTATTATTATTTATTTACAAATTACCCATTTCTTAGTAATTTAATTCACAAATCTAAAATCGATAATTTCATTTCCTTTACGAACTAATTCGATACTTTTAAACAATCGATTAATTTTCGTTAGGTAACTTCACTACGATTGTCAATTATTATCTGTCACGCATATCTTCTTAGGACGCATATAGTATAGTAAAATTATGCTAAAAAAAAAAGGAAAAGTAGTTGGACACAGTATAAAATTGAGCTCAGTTCCCTGTTCGCTTAGATCTTTTAAAACTAAGCAACGCAAGCAAGCTTAATATAAAACAATAAAAAATAAATTACAATTACTGTCAAAACCCCACTCCTGAGGTGAATATCACCATACTAAATAATAATCAGCGTGGCAAGAGCTATTAACTGTGATAGGTTTAAAATCTGTTCGATAAATAAAAGTTCGTTAAATCGTAGGTTTGAATTTGCATGGTCCTTTGCAAAGGAGAATTTGGGAATTGGTTTTATAATATAATATTCTAAATTTGCAAAGGAAATTGGCAATTTCACTATGTAACAATTACCCAGGGGCCCCAAATATTAATAAATCCAAATGATATTTAACTTATAATTTCGTGTATTCAATGTTAGACAACATGATGATAAACTATCTAAAACCCATTTTTGTAAATCTTAAAAATAACGAAGATAGCAACAATTTATTTTTTTTAATAAGAGAAGTGAAGTCATGAAGTGCTACCGCCTTACACTTGTCAATAAACATTATTAGCGGTAGCAGATTGTGACATCACAAATCGTTTACCGAGAAAGAGATGGGCAACATCTTTAATTTGTTTATAATTTTTAATCGCGTCAACCTAAATAACTTTTCTTTTAGATTTACGTAACTATCTCTATTCAACAATTTTAAAATTTAATTTGTAAAAATGTGATATTCGACACTCGACACAATTTCCTATTTTCTCCCAGATTTTAACAAAAACAATTACTTAATTCACATCAGTCCCCAGGTAATTAACTATTACCTGTCCACAAGCTAACCCCATTCCAGATTCACCCATACCGTGCGGGCATGACAAATTCAGCTCCAAAGCATCAGATCCCGCCGCCTCCGCCTTCTGCGCCAACTCCACCCAGTCCGCTTCGTTGTATGAACACATTATGGACGCTATTATGACCTGGAATATCAAGTTCCATGTCATAAAAATGTCTTCAGCTTAAACTACAAGTTCCATAAAGCCATGGAATGGTAAACAAGAAGAAGGACCCAATTATAAAAAACCCGACTGCGTAAAAACTGAAAAGAAAAAACAAGAAAATCTAGAATTTTGTTATCGATTATTATTGAATAACGTAAACATTCTATTAAGGAACATAACGACTTCAACAATCGGGATCCATTATAAGGAATCCTGATTTTTATGGGTCCCCACTCCCGACTGTTAGTACAAGTCAATAATAATCATCACTAGTATAGTCCCTAAACTTAACAAAACTCAAATTAATATACTGCCTACAAAATTTAATGCTCCCAGGGAAGTGGAAATGAAGGATAATTTTATGTTTGGAGTGTAGTTTTCTAAAACAGATAATATTTCAACTTTAACTCGCTTTATTTAATATCACTCACCTTTTTAGGAAAGTCTCTCTTTAACTCTATAATGCTTTGACACCAGTAGGCCTCACACTTTTCAGAGATTAGTTCGATGTTCAGAAACGAACCCTGTCCGGGCCCGTAATTTTCTCCAGATGTAACTCCACGTACTATTCGAGGCGAGACATTCGTTACTAGATCCTGGAATGATATTTGATGCATACAAATGAGTCTTTAACCCGAAGTCACAAGGTAGGTTTTATTTTAATTTAAATGAGAGATTGATATATTTATATAAACGGTATTTAAGTATATATAAAAAAGCTGTCGACTAAATTATCTTATTAATTTTTTATTAGCGTTTTATAATGTAGGTAATAGGTGTAGGTAGAAATAATTTATTTTTAAGCGCCATCTATTGATGAGTTCTATTAAATGGTTAAGAACAAAATATCTCAAAATTGTAAAACAGTCGACTCTCGAGTACTGATAAAATATAATACCTTATCAAGTCCAAAAGTCTTGGTAACAGCGAAGCCCCAACCCTGCTGGAAAGCCCGTCTTATCATGGGCGCACTAGTAGTAGGAGGCGCGCTGGCCAAGCCGAAGGGATTCTCAAACTTAATGCCGCAGACTTCGACCGATAGGTCCACGTCATCTATCGGCGTGTGGAATTTCGGAAGCTCCACGGGCGAGTTGAAGGGGAGGCCCTGAAAGACACCGTCTTTTGTTATTATTTTATTTCGATGCTGGGATATGTGTATCTACAATAGCGTAGGGCCTGTTTCACAATCGCCTAAGATTCTACCGACATTTAGTAAAATAATTGAAAAAATAATTTTAACCGAGTTATTGCTTTATTTAACAAAAACAAAAAAAGAATATGGATTGTTGTCTTGGATATCTATTATTAAAAAAAACAGTAGGTAATCAATACGGTTTTCTTTCGATCCACAATGGATGATGGTATAGGTCTTCTTTGCAGTATTTTTGAAGCTTGATATAGGTCACGGGATGCATTCAGCATTAGGCTCTCTCCAAGGCCTTTGACTGTCTAGAATAGCTTATCCGGCAGTTTTATTTCTGCTTAATTTATGCTGTGCGACAGAGACAAAACACGCAAATAAGCTATCTTGACATTTATCTGTAGATTGTGAAACATACCCTTTTATACCCTTATGGTCTAATGCAGACAGCAGTTACATTGCAATGTAACTGCTGTCTGCCTTAGTCCTTAGTATTCGCACAACTTTCAAGTAGGTTGGAAGAAAAAAAAATTCGCTTGGCAAAAAATGCTTGCTAGTTTTACCGCATTAGCAAGGGTTCCGCAGGCCCAAAGGAGGTGAAGGTTGTACCGCACGTCGCACTTGTTAGTTGTTACTCCTCTGTGGTGACGTATGCCCATGGGTGAAGATAAACATCAGGAGAAAGTATATATTATTATCAATAATCAAATAGGTACTTAAGTTCATATTTTAACCCTCACCAGCAGATAAAAGTGCATGTACCACGCCGCAGTTTTGCTGTCGTAAACCAACGTGACCAATGCGGATCCAAATCTGACTTAACCCTCACCTGAAGATAGCAGTGCATGTACCACGCGGCGGTTTTGCCGTCGTTGACCGACTCGACCGTGGTCTCTGCGACCCCAGCCAAATCTCCGCCGACGAATACCCGAGGGTCGGTGACGCTCTGCATCGTAGTATTGTCCACTTCGGGTAGACCCCATCTGTTCAGTTTCACGTCGCCCATCGCTTGTTTTACTTTAAAATATTGTTTATACAATAAAATTACGCCATACACACATCACATTGAAGCGGCAGCAATAGTGCAGGAGGCGGCCACTTAAATGTGAAGGCATTAGGCGGCTTAATGCTCAAGGCTTGTGCAACAATGTTGGTCGGTGGTACATCCAACATACAAAAGAAAGAAATATAATTATAGGTATACGTTAGTAGGTTCATGTAGGTAGGTTAATGTTAGACAACATGATAATAAACAATCTAAGCCTGGTTTTGTAAATCCTAAAAAATAACGAAGATACAAACAATTTAAATTTATAATAAGTAGGAGAGCGATATATTGGCCTGTGACGGCAGGATGTGCAGAACATATTTTGTAACATACAGTTTGTGACGTCATAAATCTTTTTGCGAGAAAGAGATGGGCAACATCGTTGTTAACCTATAATTTTAATCGCATCAACCTAAATAACTTTTTCGTTTATATTTATGTAAATCTATTCAACAATTATAAATTTAATTTTTAAAATATGATACTCGATACAAGGCAACATCCCTAGTTGGCTAACATGCCATTATATACGTACCATCAGTTTCATAAAGTCCAGAACCGAAAGCAGATATGATAAAGTTGGCTTTCAACTGCAGAACCTGGTCTTGATCCTCGATCCATTCTCCATCGTCCAGTTGTTCCGTTTTACACATTTTTAAAGCAGCAATCTATTGCAAAGGACGAAATATGTTATTTTCTATTATAGTGTAAGTACTTGAAAATATTTATGTATGTATTTAACTTTACCTTGCCATCTCGTACGATAACTTCTTGTGGGGACATAAACGGTATGAACTCGCATTTCTCCTCTTTTGCCAAATCGACCTATGAGTAAAAATCTAATGATAGGTATATATCGACACCCAATATGAATAACATTGTAACTCAATTTGTCATGGTTTTCAGGAGAGCCATTTTAAGATTTTTTTAAAGTTTATTACCTTTTAACAGCTGTTGTATTAGAGTTAGTCTATAGAATTGTAGGTGTTATATACTGATTTTAATTGCTCTTTAAGATTATTTATATACCATTTTGATAAACCAACTGCAAGTACGACTTTTGCAATGTTACAATGTACAGTTTTCAAGTATTTTTCAAATGAAAATCATTGTAACTAATATTGCAATGGGGTCATGCAAACATATGAAAGTATTTTTCAGTGCATTTAATTGTAACTTATTTTACAATCACGAATTATATTTACAAATGGAAAATATTTATTGAATAACATTGTAAACAACATTACAACGTGTCTTAATGTTACATTTGGTTGAAAGAACATGGTAAGTACTATTAAAGAAAATAATAAAAATCAATGTTTAATACATATTTTAATGAACTACACAAGCCACCAGCACGAAAAAAATAACTACAATTAGTCTTCAATGTCAGAATCAACCGTATTAGTAACGGTGTTTGAGTGCGGCAAGTTTACATAAAACATTCTATATTGTTCTGGAATTGCACCGCTGGAGCATAAGCTCATCAAGTCCTTGTATTTGCTTTGAGTAATTGGGTGTAAGCTTCCATAAGCTAAAGCTAAATTATGACTCCACAACGTTTCCAAATTTTTGTTTTTACTCAGTCGTCTGGTCTTTACTTTGTGGTAGTCCAAATCAATCCAATTGAGTTGATCGCTATAAAAATCATTTTGAAAGATTATGATATATTTTGGACTTTGCATATTAATTTCAATATGGTTAACTTTCGACCACATCATTTTCATATTATCCTTGTCTAATTCCCAATTCGGAACTAAGTTCAGCAATGACTTGAAGTCAAATATATCATTTTGATTGACTTCTTTTACGGCGTATGGTTTGCCTGTACTTTTAGCACAGCGTATCAGAGTGTACCATTGTTGTGGTATATAAATTACTTGATTTTTCTTACGTCGCTCTATAAGAGCATGCATTGAGTCTCCTTCTGATTGGGAATGGCCAACTTCAAAGAAATTGTGTGTAATATTCACTCCAAATATTTTTGAAGCATAAGCATACATTAGAAATATGATTCTATTTCTGTTCTGGCCACCGCAGCAGTCTGAATAGAATCGGAATTCTTTTATACCTTGTGAAGCCTTCTGTTTTATAAAGTCGAATAGAAAGCTAGCAATTTCGTTAGGGCCTTTTTTCCCAATGCATTCGTCCCACACATAACAGTGACCTTCTGCAGATCCTATGTCATAAATTGTGAAATTGAATACTTGAAATTTTCTTTTGTAATAGAAGGTTGAAACATCGGATTGAGGAGTAGTTAAAATTTTTTGTAAGTCAAAACATGCTGTAATCAATGTTTCCCTCAATTGCTTTGCTTCGGCCTTATCGTTTTCTTTTATTTCACGTACGATAGATTTATTTGCTATATGTAATGCATAATCAATGGCTGTGGTTTCTTTTTCTGACTCTGAAGATTTTTGGTGAACCTCGCATTTTAGGCATTGGTCTTTCTTTGGTTTGAAGAAATCTATGTTGAATTCTTTATAAAATATTTGTCTGTACTGTTCTTGGGTAGCTTTAGCATCATTAGGTTTATTTTCAGTCATCCATTCAGCATATAGAGAG
Organism: Phengaris arion; assembly: GCA_963565745.1. Lineage (NCBI taxonomy): Eukaryota > Metazoa > Arthropoda > Insecta > Lepidoptera > Lycaenidae > Phengaris > Phengaris arion. The sequence continues at coordinate 5,228,531 of OY751443.1, forward strand.
TACAGTTTAGGAAAAGTAAGTGATTCTTCAAAATAAAGTTTCGATGTTCTTTGCCTTACATAATGTGACTCTTTGACTGGCATTGAATTTATGTGTTGACGAACTGAAATCTTGATATTTTCGTTTATTGCATTTCCCCTATTACAATGCTTACCACGCCTATCATTGGGAATGACTTCTTCATTACTTTCGTCAATTTTTTTGAACATTGTGGTTATCCACATGTCTGTGATACTGAATGTGTCTAAAAACATTTTTTTGCAGACTCTTACTTTGTCTCCAAGAGCAGGTAAGTAATACTCATAAGTATATTGGCGTCTAGAATTAATGTTATTCAGTTTTACTGTTTTTCGTTGTACTCTAGTTAAAAACCGAGATAAATATAAAACTTGTTGGTCGTGATCACCCATTGCCCAAAATAGTGTGAATAAGTTTGTTCGGTGATCATTAGAAATATTAGTGTGACATTTTCTTATGCAATCTTTACCTTTTTTACATCCGGGTCCCAACGCTCTCTTTGTAACTAATTTTCCTTTTTTGTTTGTATATTCTAATCCCAAATTTCGAAGTGTTTTTAACTTATTCATTTTCCAATTTTTTTGATCTCTTTGCCTTTTTCTACCAGGAGAGTTTTTTTTTGGATATACTCTTTTAGTTGACTTGTTATCTATATCATTATTATGCGCGGAGGAACATGGATCAGTTGGAATCTGTGGTTCTCGCCTTTCGGAGTTGCTCGGTGGATTGTCATTAGTGAGTAAGGGTTCTTCTTGGTGCAAAGTATTAGTCGTAGTTGGAGCTTCTAAATTACTGACAGTACTAGACAGAGGCAAATTTTGATGAGAGAAGCCAATAGAACATGGAACTGTTGTTAGGGTATGGAATTTACGTCTTTCCGGATTCTGCGATTGATCCACATTATTATCTTCGCCAAATTTATCTGCAGGACGATCAGCATCTAAAAAAAAAGTAATAGGTAAGTAAGTAAATAATATATAAACAAAACATCGGAGTAAATTTTTTCACGCAGCTGTCTATACTTAATGTTAGTGTATAGCTTTTTATAAGGATTAACAATATAAAATACAAGTTAGTATAATTATATTGTATAGTTTATGTTTGGGTGATAAGTTATATCAGAATCTAAAAAAACATAGATTAAATAAAATAACATTTCGAATAAAGTAAAAAGTGCACAATAGATAAAATACTTAATAGTAGACAGGTATTAAAAGCACCTAAGCAGAAGTAGCTGTTTTGGTTTGAAGCTAGTCCAACTCCCAAATCGTCAAGAGTAATTAATCTATTAATTTCCATGTTATTTTCCTCTGCATGTACTTGACATTCGCTTAATATATCAGTGCAATCGGAATCTGAAAAAAAATCACAAATCATTTTAATAGATTTAACTACCGCAATATATTTGAAAATCTAAGAACGAATCAAAACGTTTCGGTAAATAGGTATACCATTTGCATAAAATACAAATATATCATTTAACTTTTTAAACTAACACGAACCATTATACTGAGCTCTGGGGTCTTGAAGCTGAGGAGGTACATATTCGTCTGATAATTCATTAGCTGAAAAATCACCATCGTCTTTTGAACAGGCGTAATGAATGGGACGATTACGCCGTCTTAGTTTTCTTTTAAACTTTATTAATTCCTCACCTATAAACAAAAAGCATAAAATGTAGGTAAGTACATAAGATTACACACATAAATTGTATATTTATTAAACTAATAAAAATAATACCAACCATTAATAACTTCAAATTGCTCTCTGTTGCGTTTCTTACAAATTTCGATTTGATTTGGAGTATCGTCATTTGGAATATTTGTACATTCTGTGAATAAAGAACTTTATTAATTCACTAATATAATAACTTTAATTCTAGACACACTGGGTCTCCGTCTGGTTTCCCTTGGTAAAAAGTAGCCCAGGTATATATACCGTAATACATAATAAACTAGTGCTTGATCTACCTAACAAACACTCACGCACAGCAACCCCTAACTTTCACATTATTAATATATTAGAAATGAATTATTACTAGTACATATTATTATACAACTACATATTATTTAAACAAGAATAAAACCAACCGTGAAGTACTTCAAAATTATCACTATTGCGTTTTCTAGAGATCTCCATTTGGTCGTCTTTTGAAGTATCGGTATTTTCTGAAATTCAAAAATACCTTTAAGCTTATTTGATTTTTATAACAAGTTAGCTTAGATTTTGTTTCTATAACAAGTGACAAAGACAAGACGTGAAAATCAAAACAAATAAAACTTTTTTAACAACAATTTTTATAACTCTGTTTAATCATTAATCACAGAAGTCAAATTATAACTTACCTATTGATTCCACAGCTAAGACATCTTTTTTTTCAATAAGGCTCACCATGAGCTTGCCACGAAACATCACTAATACAATATTAACAATAAAATTAAATCACAAACGTTCACTATCACTGGAGCACAATAATATTTACTGAGCACTGAGTAGAATTCTGACAGTCAGTGTTGCCACACGACTAATACAAAATTTGCTAAACTGCAGCTGTTAAAATTTTGCCAAAATTATGCCAATTGGTATGAAATTATGCTAAAAAATTATAGTCTAAATATAATATTATGATATTTAATTTTAAATCTTTAATAATCAACAAAATCTTAATTAATTTTATGTTTTAATCAATTAAGTTGTCGAAAAAAATATTAATATGTTGTTTCAAGGTTAAATTTTTATTAAATAATTATATGCTAAAAATATGCTATATGCTTAACAACAAATAAATATGTCAAACAGCGTAAAAATATGTCAAATTTAGCATACAGTATCTAAATTGGCAACACTGCTGACAGTAATGGCGGTTATGTTTACGAATGAAAATATTACTCGCTAATAATAACATCGGATATGTTGATACTGTTATATTCAAATGACGTACTTGAAACTTAGTCTGGATGTCAACACCGCAACTTTGTTTACAATTGTATTCTTTAAAATAAAGTGTTTAACTTTTAGCACAATAACATGGTAACTTAAAATACGATTTTATCAATGTTTTAATTTGTTGCAATTTTATGTGAATAGCATTGTATGTCAATTTGCAATTATTGTAACACTAAGAAACCCTTGTCACCAAATATTTTGTGTATTGTAATTTAATTTACAATGATACTTCAATGGAAACGTTATTAATTTACAATTACAATGAAACTATATTGTTTCATAAAACTAGTTCTTATTGTCATAGAAATATGGTTCAAAGACAGAAAGTTAGGTCTGACCTTGCTGAATTCATACGTGATATAGTTGTATAAAAGTGTAACTAAAGTTACAATGTTATTCATATTGGGTGTCGATATCATAATATTGTATGCTATTATGTTTATATTAGGAATATTTTTATGTAAATAGAATTATAGTATTTCGTAGTTTAAAATTTGAAATTATTCTTCTATTTCTGCTTAGACAAGGAATGGCACGCTCACAGGCGACGTGTGAAAGAGTACACATGTTATTAGAGCGAGACAGGTATAGATATGGTTTGCACAGACGATGGTCCGGTACATGTTTGAATTTCGAACGCCAATACTTGCGAAAACAAGTTGACTCTAGCGCCATTCTGGTCAGTTTTGTAAATATTATTTTAAATTACTTTTTTCAGTCACTTTCAGTTGACATTTTTCTCCCATAAAGATGTGGTGCTCCTTTCCTTTAGTCCCTGATTTTGAATTTAGAAAAACGATCGATTAATATTTGACAGTGCGTTTTTATTCAACTTACCTCTTCAGCCACCGCCCGAATGTTCGTGAAGCCCTTCCTAAACACGACGTACACGCGTCTCGCGCCGCAGCGCAGCGCCGATGTTGCACAATCAAAGGCCGTATCGCCCGCGCCTAACACTACCACGTTACCGTATAACTCCGGCAGAGATGACTTGCAGGCGCACATACCTGTTAAAAATTGAACTTTAACTTTTTTTCTTAAGCTTTAAATTGGAAAGGATGGTCTTTGACAATGTATTTACTGTGGCTTTAGAGTTAGATTCTTATTCAAAACCAAACCCCAAGAAATAAGACTGAGAGTGTACAAAATGTCCATTTTAAAAGTGAGATTGAAAATGACCTTTTTTACTGCCCATGGATACTAATGGTAAGAAATCTTTGCTGGTATAAAAGCCCATGTCTTTAGTTAGATTCTTGAATATCGGCACGATCTTGGGCTCCGGTAGACCGATGCCAAGAAATACAGCAGAACAGCCATCATTCAGCAGCTTCTGTAAGAAGAAACAAATGACTAAGAAAGCGTAAAAGATGCTTCTATTATACAAAACTACAGATGCAGTATTTAAGGACGATTCTTTAAAAATTAAATAACATTTTTGGGGGTACTTATTAACATGAGTCTTTACTATAAGCAGCTCTTATTAGACTGATAAAGAGTTTGAAAACTGATGGTAAACAATTAAAAGTTTACTTAAAATTACAAAAAAAAAGTAAATTTACATCAACAGTGATATCAGTGGTTGACAGTTTTCTGCCCGTAACGAACTTGACACCCAGATTTTTAACCAGATCGACTTCAAACTGCACCACATCGTAGGGCAGACGATATTGAGGAATTTCGGACGAACTGAAAAGCAATTAATGTTATTATTAGTTTACATGATAATTTAGTTATTAGTTTGATTAGTAAAGAGTAAGAGATACCAATGATAAGTTTTAAAAAAATCTGTTAATTTAGAAACGTGGTGAACAAATGTGGTGCAACTTGAAGTCGATCTGGTTAAAAACCTAGGTGGTTTTTAACCAGATCGACTTCAAACTGCACCACATCGTACGGCAGACGATATTGAGGAAATTCGAATGAACTGAAAAGCAATTAATGTCATTATTAATTTACATGATAATTTAGTTTCTAGCTATTGATTAGTAAAGAGTAAGAGATATGTAAGAATGATAAGTTTTAGAAAAATCTCTTAACGAAACGGCCTGTATTTTAAAATCCCAGGAATAGCACTACTTACTTAATATAACGGCAAAAAAGAGAAGAGACGCTACGTCAGACCAGATGATGAAATTTGTCACAGATATAGAAAAGACCACGGTGAAGGACATATCCTACTTTTATTGCGGCAAAATGTACTGTTTTGGTGTGGTTTTCTTATGCGCGCACGAAGTCGCGGGCAACATCTAGTTAATAATATGGTTACCTAAGTCCACCAAGATATTTCTCCTTCTCATAAACAGTGATGTTCTTATAGCCGAGTCTAGCTAGGAAACAAGCGCAACTGATGCTAGCCGGTCCGCCCCCGACTAGGGCTATCTTCTGATCACCCTTGGGCAGAGGCTTGGTCTTCGGATCCAGGGTCTGCGGGATACCCATCTTCATGAATATCTGGGATAAAGTAGAAAAAAAGTGTTATTAGGTAATATTGGCCTTTCTGTAAATATGTTCCAAATTTTCATGGTTACCTCACCGACGAACTAACAGACAGGTACCCGATTATTAGCGCTGCCCATGCCCAGTGGCATGCACAGGATTATGACACCGGGTATGCGGCGAAGTACTCGGTCACAAAAACTTTTTCGTTTATAGATTTTTATCATAGCTACAGCCAAGCGACGGATCTCTAAGTCGAAACCATGCCAACAGAGCAAGTCTTAGATGTACTACTATTCATGTACATCTTCTACGGCAACGCAGACAAAACAGCGATTGATCGTCGCGGCGGAAGAAATTCTAATAAGTAAAATAATAAGCATATTTTAAAATATTATAAATACTCACCAGTCAGTCAGCTTCAATTTTCACATATTCAAGGTTCCGGTTACTTGAGATTACTATATCCCGATGTAAATAAACGCAAGATTTTGGCCACCTCAAATATCTTATCCAAGTGAGTGAGGCCGCGGAATAGAAATTATTTAAATCTGAATATCCCGAATCAGTCCACACTGTACTAGAATTACTAAATAATATGCAAGAAAAACAATATAATTTAATCGTGTGTACACAATCACACAGCCAGTTATACGTTTCATAACTTTTAACATGAAATTTTCGAGTTACATTATTTTTTTGCTGGTTTAATTGTTGTAACTCGGGTACACAACTACCTTTAGACAGAATTTGAATCTTTTCACTGAATGACAATTGTGAGAACTTGTTATTTCTAATTTTTAATAAACACACATTATCAACGCAAACCTCACAATCATATGTAGGTACACGCTTTCAAATGTTAAAATGAAAAATCTTTTAAGAAAACTATAAATAAACAGGAGCGATTAAATTGTAAACAATGCTTATCACATGAAATATGCAATATGGCCCCCGCAAACACAAAACATTTCTTCTATTTAAACAAATAAAACCTTACTAAACAAAAATGCATGTTATGTGCATAGATAATTAATTAGATTCAAGTCATATTGGTTTTGGTCGGATTATAGGCAACGAATAATTTCCGACAAGCCAGTTCGGCGGTTTTCGGAAGCTCGCCGAACCGAGCTCCCAGCTCGGCTCGGCGAGGTTCGGCTATCACCTGCCGCATAAGTTACCGGTATATAATCATGTCGATATTCATGGATGTGTGCGTTTGTGAAGTATAAAAATTACACATACATGCGATGCTTTGTCCTGCAGCACGCACCGGCATTAGTTGCTATTTATAAAATATTAGGCGTTTTTAAGTTATTATATTTTTTTAATTAATTTATTTACTATTAATTAAAGTCATCTAAAACGTACGAACGTTTTATTAAAATATATGTGAATGACATGTAAAGCACTGCATTTCTGCCTATATGGAGCGCACGCCCCTGCCCATGCCCCCCATGCCTATCGCAACAGAGGAATTGCCAAGGAGGCATTGCCAATCATTTATAAGCTTGGTCTCCAGTTTACTCACTCACTCGACGAAACACAACGCAGGCATTATGTCCACGCCGGCTTTCTGTGAGGCCGTGGTATTTCTTCAATCAAACCATCTATTCGAAACTTGATTGAGCATCACGATAAAAATTGAAGCCTACAACTAACTCCCACGGTAATAAAACTGAACTCTATTTAACAGTTACTTACATCAACAGCGAAATGTTGTAAACCGCCAATGTTGATAGCGCCTTCCTCGCTCGCGTGAAGGTTGCAACCGCCAACGCAGAGGTCGCTGGTGGGGCACACCATACCGCAAGTGAGGCCTAGCGGATTATCAGATAATATGGCCTTGGCCGCGCCATAGTAGTTCTGAAAGATGTAGAAGTATTTTTTTAAGGCAGTATAGATTTGCGTTGAAATTGCCTAGCTGACGTCTAACTTCATAAGGTACAATAGTGGTAGCCCGGGTTACACTTCTCACGGAAACCTCAAGTTCTAACGATCAAGTCCCGGACCATCCTCTGACTTGGAGATATAGGCAGGAAGACACTTACATGATACATGATGATAAATGCGAATGATATGAAAAGGAATCTTGTTTAGTCTATTTTTTGACTAGGCAGGTTTGAGGTTTTTTTCAAAATATTTTTACATATTTAGTACCTTATTAGCGATGCTGGTAATGAAACTCTTCACGTCAATCTGCGTCGGACAGGACTTCTGGCACGGCGCGTCGGCGCACTTCAGACACCTCGCCGCTTCCTTCAGGGCGCCGCGCTCTGAGAGCGTCGTGTGCTTGATGTCCTCGAAGTTCTTGGTGAGAGATGGACAGGTCTATAAAGAGAGAAATACCCAATTAGCAATCAAGGTCGTCTTCCGACTCAGTGGCGAAGGCTGGTTCTCCGTCATAGGGAAACCCTAACCTGTATTAGGTAGGGATTTGGATGAGGGGATAGGAATGGTGTTTTAGGAACCCCACGCCACTGTCTCCTGTACCTATATTATATATTACTTATAGGCCAGTAACGTTTCCGCAAAACACGGTGTAGCAGATGTTTAATAGCGCAGGCAGTTGGCACCGATTGCTTAAATTTACTTATTAAGTCTCTCTTGAACCACCAAAAAGATGAACTGATTTAATAAATTTTAGCGAAGCTTCTTCACCACGACTCATTGGGGAACAAGAAATCCATGATGAGGCAAGCCATAAGTTCATTTAGGTGTATAATGTGGTACTTAATGGCACTCGCGCATCAGTAGGTACATATCGATGGGATATACCAAATTGGACATTCACTTACGGTGCATTTTCTATCAGTATTCCGCTTCCAGTGCTCCTTGTTTTTCTTAGTCTGAGCTGATGGTGCCAAGTTGGTGTATGATTTCACTGTCGGATTTAGTTTGAGCAGGTTCTGAAAACAACAGGAAGAACAAAGAGTAAGCCCATACTCCTTACATACTTAAGTAGTAAGTATTTAGGGATATTTAATAATAATTATAATATCTATGGAGGCTTCACACCACGTCATTCTGGCCCCGTGCTAAGTATCCGAAGAACTTGTGTTACAGGTACCAGAAAACGGGAAGTATATTGAATACTTTTATACTATACCTACATATATATAAGATTTTTATTATATTATAAGTACACATATTTAATACACATCCATGACCCAGGAACACAGAAAAAATGTTTGTTCCTTCGGCGGGATTCGAACCCGCAACCCCCGGCTTGAGCACCAACAAACTAAACCACTGAGCCACCACACAGGTCACACAACCACAGAGGTCGTCGAAATCTTCGAGTCTGTTGTTCAAAAGAAAAAGTTTGAGTTCGCAGTTAGTTTAGTCGCAGAGATTGGATCCAATACGGTCATAGAAACAGGTGTTGCCAGTTATTTAATATAAAAAAAGAGTTTTTAATTTCTTGTTCGTTAATATGTTTCAAATAATGTAATGTAGGTAGTTCTTTTTCTAATTATATACTTGCATAATCTTGCTGAAATAACAAAAAACAAGCTATACTAAAAACGACGATGTGTTTTGGCAAATCGAATTCTCTGAGATCTGGTAACCCTGACATCAATACCTGTCATCAATCTGTCGAGTCGAGCTCGAGTCCCATGCCTGAGCCCGACACTATTTTGAACTGAAATCTTATATTTATTTCTTTCACTGATCTTATTTTGTACTGCAATCGCTTTGTAATGGCGCCGCCCTTTGACTGGAGTGTTGAGACTCTTTTTTAACCGATTCATTGCGGCACCCATTTTGGAAAACTTTTCGCCATGGCTGAGGAACAAATTTTCTATGACACGACTGGCGTGTCAAGCGCCATAGAAGTCCATGGCGCGCCTAGTGTGCCATCAGCCATGCGTATACAACTAAATGCTTTTTTGATTTTTTACTGGTTTAGACTTCATTTAAGTTTAGTTGGAATCAAACTACGGGAGTGTACGGCACTTTTTTTAAAATTTAAATTAAATCGTCGTATGTACTGCAAAGTCATTACTGCCAAAAAAATAAGATTCGAGATAATAGCGATTTAAAGTTTCTGTGTTAATGCAGGTAACTCGTCAATCCAGGTTACGAATTCAAAACTTATTTCTTTAACCCTAGATAGATAAGATAATCATGTTGGGAGGTACAGGCAAAACAGTTAGCAAAAATGAGAGATATCGGAGTCCAAGTACACTAGCAAAGGTTGTCGAGAGAGAGCAAACAGGTAGGTAAGGTATAGCTCGTCCGATTACTAAGAATAGTAGAGCGGAAGTACATAAGTATCTTCAAAAATAATATTAAATGAAACAATGACGGGCGGCAGGGGGTGCGATAATTTCTGCCTACGAAGTATTGTCCATATGTCTATGAGAATAAGGTTAATCTTTGCTTAGGGATAGTAATCATACTATCCCTAAGCAAAGATTAAGAACCTTATTCTCACTCATTACTTGTCCCTAAGCAATTATAAGCCTTACTTCATTAAGCATATGGATAATATTTCTTAGCCAAAAATTTTGTTTATAAACATGTGAAAAATATTTTAAAAAAGTGCCGCCGGTCAGCAAAAATAGCCGGCTCTTTTTATGTGATCATAAAATTGTTTTTTTTCTTTCATGTGTTTGTAAACAAAATTTTTGACAAAGAAATATTATCCGTATGCTTAATGAAGTAAGGTTTATAATTGCTTAGGGACAAGTATCATAAAAAAATAATACAATGGCGAATGCGCAGGAATGGAATGTTGAGACGCTTCAGAAAGTTGCTTACAAGTTACAAGATAACAGAATACCTATGCATTATTTGATAAAACTAAAATCGACCTATGCAAAGAACAGTCTTATTTGAAAATATCACCAAAGTATTTTTTTTTTTGTATTTTTTACTGTTCACGGACCTCTACATTTTACAAACAATATAAAAATAAAAAATGTAACGTGACATTTATTTTCAAATAAGACTGTTCTAGGTATAAATGTATAAATATATAAATATAAATGCATAGGTCGAAATGTTACTTCCATTTCAAAAGGCGGACTTAATGCCTTATGCCTTATGGCATAAGGCATTAAGTCCGCCTTTGTACGTTTCTTTGTGCATAAAGTTTAAAAAAATCATTAATGAAAAGAAAACACGTTGTATTTGTTATAAAAAATGAATAAATTAAAAAATCAAGATGATTTAATTCTAAGTTTAACCTTTATATTTAAGGGTCCCTTTGTTACAATAATTCGAATAGACACGCCTTTCGTGTACCTAGCATAAAAGGTTGTCAATCCCTGGAACTGTTGAATTCACACTATATCGAGAGGCTAAGACAACAGGCTTATTCTACGTGGAAAATCTTGATAGTTTTGTTCTGGGCAGACCCTTCTAAAACTTAATCTGAGGGTGTTACAATCGATGAAAAAATGACACGCCTATCGTGTCATAAGCCACTAGTTAAAACCATTGATGACACGCCTGTCGTGTCACCAGCAACGAATCGGTTAATAGTAAAATAACGGACACTGCCGAGGCAATAGTAGCGCACACCACCGACGCGTTCTCCATTGTAACCACATATGACGTAAAATAGGATCAAAGAACTAATAGTGTAATACACAGATATGACGCAAATAGTCAATTATATTGGATTAAATATATGATCATTTACATGATCAGAGATATTTGACAATGTAATATCCCACTATTGTACGACGTAAGTACCTAAGTGATCTTGTAGAATTTACATTCTCATATTGATTGGCATTCAGCTCATACAGCATACTGTTATTTATTTATAACAATTGAAGTATCTGGATTGGAAAATTATTAACTGGCTAAGTATAAATTATAACATAATCTAGATCGTGCTCGTAAGTACATCAATAAAGATAGCTAATGATTGCTAATTTGTTTATTTAGAGCACTAAACTTTATGTTATTTTAAAATATAATATTACGAAGATTTACGTATTATTTTACACACTCGTGAATGTGACAGTGTCGTACAAAACAAAGTTGTTACATAGTTAAGTGGAAGACCTTGATGAATGATAACACAATTCTCACAAACATTCTATATTTATCTTAGAGACTATTTACTGACCTCTATATCTGGTAGTTCACGACTCAACATAACTTTCGACATGATGTAATTTGAACCTTTTCTTGTTGGAATAAAGTTGTGAATATTTGAACCTTTTATTGTTGATATAAAGTTATTTGCGCAGCAGTGGACTGCTCACTGGCAGTGCTTCACTACAACTGAACAACATTCTATTCAAGATGTCATTCTAGTTTTATATTTTTTACCGACTTCCAAAAAGAAGGCGGTTATACGTACGTTCGGTTGTACCTATATTAAGTATATTTTTGTTTTTTTTGTATGTTCACCGATGTGGTGACCTGATGATGGGATCCATGAGGAATCGAAGGAACTCATCGAAATTTATAATATGGACACTTAATAAAGATATTTTAGACTTTTTCTGAAATACTTAGCCCAAGCATACCTATCGACATCAAAATTATGAAGATTGAGTAGAGAAATTTAACCAACCAACATAGTATGAGGATGACAAAGGTTCTCACTACTCATCAGAGTTTTGTGCACCGATAATTCTTACCGCTATTTACTCATGCATTTGTGTTTCGAAAACCGTAATTCATTGGTTTTTTCCACTTTTGGTTCTTTCTTTGCGTCACTCTGTTTACAAAATGGAAAACATGAAATATCGTCTTATTTTCGAGTACCTACGAGTTCCACCGTGGCACCAGTGCTGCAGAAACGGCTCGAAGGATTAATGATGTGTATGGCGGCGGTGTCGTAAAAGAAAACACAGTGCGTTTTTGGTTCCAAACGTTTTCGTTCTGGAAATTTCGACCTGCAGAACAAGCCCCCTGGACGGCCGGAGACCAAAGTTGATAATGAAGAATTGAAGGCTATTGTGGAAGCGGATCCATCGCAAACCACGTCCGAGTTAGCTGCAGGCTGCGGTGCTAGTGATAAAACTGTTTTAGCACTAACACCTTCAGGACTACGCTAGACCACACATTGCACAACAGACTGCTACCAAATTAGAGGAGCTTCAATTGGAATGTCTAGGACATTCACCGTAGGTACTCCCCGGATTTTGCTCCAACAGATTATCCATTTTTTTCGAAATTTGGATAACTTCTTGGAAGGGAAAAATTTCAACTCCGATGGGTCCAAAGCGCCTTCAAAGATTTTATTCATTCCTGTCCAAATGGTTTTTTTAGTAAAGGAATTAATGAACTACCTATGAGATGACAAAAGTGCATAGATAGCAATGGTATATACTTTGATTAAATAAATATATTATGTTTAAAAAAATCTACTTTATGTTCCTCCTTTACAAAACGCCATTTTCTGTATGTAATGACCTAATATAATTAAAATAAAACTTATTTTCTAAATAATTCCCCTTTCACATTTGGCTAAAATTTTAACTTTGGAAGTCGGTTTTCATTTTTTTTAATATAATTATATTAGTTAGATTAAGTATAAGTATTATAGCAGGGGCGTGCAATGAAGAATTGAAGGATATTGTGGAATCGGATCCATCGCAAACCACGTCCGAGTTAGCTGCAGGCTGCGGTGTTAGTGATAAAACTGTTTTAATCCACTTGAATCAAATTGGGAAGGTGAAAAAGCTTCAGGGGCGTGCGCTCTTTGTAGGCAGAAATGCAGTGCTTTACTTGTCATTCACAGATATTTTAATAAAACGTTCGTACGTTTTAGATGACTTTAATTAATAGTAAATAAATTAATTTAAAAAATATAATAACTTAAAAACGCCTAATATTTTATAAATAGCAACTAATGCCGGTAAGTTCTGCAGGAAAAATCATCGCATGTGTGTGTAATTTTCATACTTCGCAAACGCACATCCAGGAATATCGACATGATAATATAGCGGTAACTCCCGCGGCAGGCCATGGCCTTCGGCTTCGGTTTGGCTATCCGATCGCTTCCGAAAACGGCCGAACTGGCTTGTCGGAAATTATTCGTTGCCTATAATCCGACTAAAAATAATACTTCGTGAATCTAATAAATCATGTGCAACATTATGCATTTTTGTTTAGTAAGGTTTTATTTATTTAAATAGAAGAAACATTTTGTGTTTCGCGGGGGCCATATTGCATATTTCATGTGATAAGCATTGTTTACAATTTAATCGCTCCTGTTTATTTATAGTTTTCTTAAAAGATTTTTCATTTTAACATTTGAAAGTGTGTACATTTAACAGTTTCTTACTGAGTTTCTATAATAATTGTAGTGATTAGCTTTTACTAGTACGATTGTTGGTTTTTTTTAAATGTTATCTGATTGTAAGGGTTTGCGTTGATAATGTGTGTTTATTAAAAATTAAAAATAATAAGTTCTCACAATTGTCATTCAGTGAAAAGATTCAAATTCTGTCTAAAGGTAGGTGTGTACCCGAGTTACAACAATTAAACCAGCAAAAAAATAATGTAACTCGAAAATTTCATGTTAAAAGTTATGAAACGTATAACTGGCTGTGTGGTTGTGTACACACGATTAAATTATATTGTTTTCCTTGCATATTATTTAGTAATTCTAGTACAGTGCGGACTGATTCGGGATATTCAGATTTAAATAATTTCTATTCCGCGGCCTCACTCACTTGGATAAGATATTTGAGGTGGCCGAAATCTTGCGTTACTTTACATCGGGATATAGTAATCTCAAGTAACCGGAACCTTGAATATGTGAAAATTGAAGCTGACTGACTGGTGAGTAGTTATAATATTTTAAAATATGCTTATTATTTTACTTATTAGAATTTCTTCCGCCGCGACGATCGATCGCTGTTTTGTCTGCGTTGCCGTAGAAGATGTACATGAATAGTAGTACATCTAAGACTTGCTCTGTTGGCATGGTTTCGACTTAGAGATCCGTCGCTTGGCTGTAGCTATGCTAAAAATCTATAAACGAAAAAGTTTTTGTGACCGAGTACTTCGTCGCATACCCAGTGTCATAATCCTGTGCACGCCACTGTATTATAGTATAGTAAAATGTCCTGACTGACTGATTCATTAACGCCGAGGCAAAACTACTGAAGCTAGAGACGTAATAGTACTTATTTAGACCGTGGCATCCTTTTGTAACTATAGGTCCACTAAGAAGGGATTTTGCTAAGTTACTAAAGGGGTAAAAATGGGTAGGTATCAACGTTTGTATCTAACTTTTTTGTCTGTGGTCAAATCTGTTTGAAATTTCGTGATATTGCTCTTTGACATCATCTACTAAAACTCTAATTCAATATTTTCTAAAATTAGATCTATTAATTGGTAAAAAGGTGTATTAAACTTTGTATGGGAAAAAAATATTAAATGAGCATATGGGCTTGGATCTTTGTAAATGTACCTAGTCCTAAAAGAAATAAGAAAAAAGTATTCACAATTTTTTTACAGAGTGAGACTCATGCTTGACCACTTTCTTATATTTGTTATATATTTTTGGAATGTTCACTTCAAGCTCCTTATTTTCATACCCGTAGTACCCAGGGTCACACCGCACACGAGAGGATGAGGTAAAGTCGTGTTTAAAGTTATCATACATGTGGAGTCACACACAAAAGCTCGCTTTAACAATAAACATAAGAGTCCATTTGAGAGGTGAACAGTCTGATGAACAGCTTTGTTGCTTAAAATAGGAAATGGCGTTTTTCCTTCAATTATTGGTAAATTACTATTCCGCAAAGTTTGGCAACAGCGGTGACAAGACTTAGAGAATTCGCTAACGCAGGTTACCCTGATGTCACCAATCTCATTACAAAGCCCATAGAACGGTTATGTGAACGTGTCATTTTGACTCCCAAAAATGAAAACCCAGCCACAATAAATGAACTTTTACTCAAGTCATTTGAAGTAGATGAAGTACAATATAAGTCAGTGGATTCAGTAGTAGGTACAAACTCATGATGCAGTAAACTATCCCGTGAAGTTCCTTAATAAGTACCTACTCTAAACGCAACAGAGTGCTAAGTGTGAGTTTTTCTTTTCGCATTCGATCGTGAGCGCGTTTGGCGTTTACTAGGTATTTGTATGTGATTTGTACAGCGCCACCTAGTTGTAAACGCGACAACTAGGTCAAATCACATACAAATTCCTAGTAAACGCCAAACGCGCTCACGATCGAATGCGAAAAAAAAAACTCACACTTAGCACTCTGCTCCTTAAACGCATAATCTCCGTTTGAATATTGGATAAGCCTCCTATATTGTGCAATGGCACCAGACTCCAGATAAATTTATTGCGAGAATGAAGTTAAATAATATGGTCTTATTCTATAAACATAATTTGATCTTTCATTTCACTACCACTTGATGGTATGCAACATAAAATTAATTCTAATACGTTATAATTGACAATTATCTATAAGAATATCTATAATTTTAAACATTCGCAAATTACATTTAATATTATATAGGTACGTCAATTGAATCACTAATATTTTACAGAATTAATAATAATGCATAATAATAATTATTTTACAATAAATGATCTAGATATCAAGTCATAAAATTTTCCCTAAACCTTCCTTAAAGTAACAATTGTTTTAATTAAATTTTACGTCGTGTCAAATTATTTCAGTGCATATAAATATTGTATCATAAGTAGTATCTGTAATTAAACTAATAAGTAAATTTACGACTTTAAGAATTCGTTTACGCTAGTACTTCAGCTACAGTAGTAACTCTTGTTTGCTAGCATTTTTTTAGCTCTCTTACAGATCCATTATATTATGTTAAACATTTTATGTGTGTCGGAACCTAATTGTATATTTTTATACACATACAATAAGTACTTTTATATACATACAATAAGTACTTTTAAGTAGGTAATACAGATGTCTTGGATTTTTATCAATAATCAATCTCTGATAATTCCGATAATATTTCGTGGAATACCTACTTATTTATTCATAGCGTAAAAGAATGGGGAATTCATCATTCTTGATGACGAATTTAAACATCACCAGGATATACTCCTGGGGGTCTAAAAAGGCCACTTTAGTTGTATATTTTTTCAACTCATATTATGTGCTCCATGAAAACTGTCAAAATTTATGTTTTGATGAAAGTGGCCTTTTTAGACCCCCAGTTCTCCATCACAACATTGTCGCAGCTACTGTACTAACTAAATGTGCTCAAGGGGAAACTATTCATATCTAAAATACCATTAATCCCATCAGAGTACCTATCCATTTGTATTTAAGACTGCAGAATCACCTAAAAGTTTGCTTCGCCATGACTATCAATAAAGCTCAGGGGCAGTCAATAAAAGTGGCTGGGAAAGACCTAAGAGAACTGTTTATCACACTGACAGTTCTTTGTTGCATGTTTCAGAGTTCGGCTAGCAGTCTGGTGATCCTTGCTCCGCAAGACAATACAGTTAATGTTGTATATAAAGAGATCCTTCAATAGCATATTACACTCTAATAATAAAATAGTCTTAAACCATTTACAATTTAATTTAATTTATTTTTAGCATAATTAGTCTCTTTCTAAAATAAAAATAATAGGAAATTAGTCACCTCAACATCTACGCGTACGAAGTCACGGCCAAAAGCTAGTCTAAGAATAAAATCATTATGATTTAACGTTGTAGTTTTATTTTGTTAATTTTCCTATCATCCCGACTTTCTCGTCGCTCAACGACAATATTTTTTCGAATTCCGCAGATTAATTTACGTACAATGTATTCAATAGTCCTGTGCAGGAACAAAATGTGTGAATTTTTGCTTAAAAATAAATAATAATAATACGCTTTATTTCGGACAACTTTGGTCCACGTGTTAGTTACAATAATCTTAAAAACTAGTGTTAGTATACAGTTTTAAAATTATTTAAGTTTATCATGCACATAACGGTAGTTTTCTAATTGTAGCACGAAAGCGCATTATGCGGCATAATGCTCAACGTTGAATGTTTCAACTACAGCAATGCTTCGCACAATCGAGCAATCTCCAAAGTACTGCTTTCGCATGATGCGTGCAATCGATACCAACTCATTTGTTTTTTCTTTAAGTTGGCATTGATCGAAATATTATTTATACTTTCGTATACTATATATAACTTAATAATACTATAACTTTCGTTTCGTCGTAGTTTTTTGGGAAAGAATAAAAGTTACTTAATTCAGACTGTTAAAGAATAAATATAAGTATGGATGAAGGTACAAACATTGACTATTTTTTTTTATATTCCACCATTGATAACTAATAATACATCTACGTATTCCACATTTTTTTCAACACTGAACTTAGCGCACTCTGCTGGTGCATGTGAAAACTAATTCACGTTTCAATTAAGCATCAACACAATTCGGCATTGTGCGCCACTGAGTCGCATAATGCTCTATAGAAAATAAAACTACTGGAAAACTACCAATATTTTATTAGTGAGACACATCTATTACCTACATACCACACAAATTACCTACTTACTTTTACAATGTTGTAACAAACTTACAACACTGTAACACTTTTTGACGTGATAACGTCTTATAAATCGATGGAGCACGAAAAAACATGACTCATGCGTTACCTGTTACCCGTTATCGTTACCAGCGTTAGCTCGCATTGCCTTTACCTCATTATTATTATTGTTGTTGTTGTTGTTGACGTTGTCACGTTCAACTATCGTTAG
Source organism: Phengaris arion (assembly GCA_963565745.1). Classification (NCBI taxonomy): domain Eukaryota; kingdom Metazoa; phylum Arthropoda; class Insecta; order Lepidoptera; family Lycaenidae; genus Phengaris; species Phengaris arion. Next base: position 5,246,611 of record OY751443.1, read on the forward strand.
TAAACTGACATTACAGACAACCGGTATGTTTTTCGGAATAAAAAGTAGCCTATGTTTTAATCCAGTGCCTAAACTACTACCATACCAAATTTCGTCGAAATCCATTCAGTAGTTTTTGCGTGAAAGAGTAACAAACATCCATCCTCACAAACTTTCATATTTATTATATTAGTAGGAAGATTCAGAAAACGTTACCAAAAGAATAAAATACCAACTTTTCAATTTTCCATGTCGCTCGAGTGTTTCGTTACCAGGTCTAATGTACATTTCAGAGATATGACAGATAATGATATTTTTTGTTATTAATCATTTTTATCTTTTAATGTTTATGACAGTTGAGTGATAAAATTAATATTACTTTTGATGATACAAAACTTACCGGTTCGGCATTACGTCTGAATTTTCATACAAACAATAATTAAAATAGTTTTGCACCAATTTGTACATTCTTGGTGGAATTTTTAAATGTGTATATATATTTTTTGGTGCGGTACAAAATTTAGTTAAGACTAGTACTAGACGTGGGGTAAACAAATAAATTCTAGCTTAAATTTAAAAATAGGATATAAAAATAAAACAAGCGTTTGAACAGTTAATATAAATATATTTTGAATTATTCAGAGGCTTCACAATATTTGGAAGAATTTCTCGACAGTGTTAATATGAAATACGATGGCGCAACTCTAAATACATAAAATCCTTCTGTATAAAAATAATTAGTAAACTATGACAAGCAGGGACGCGTATACAACAATCAACATCAAGCTAACACCCATAGATATGTGTACACGACAGGAGTAAATTTAGATTAAATTTAACATGCGCTAACTATGTTACAAAAGCGAGAAATTTCAACAAAATTTAATTAAATTTTAAAAAAGTAACAAACATTCACGTATGACAATTCTACCGATGCCATATACAACAGACAAACTTCACAATGACAGCTGAACGATAGAAAGGGAAAAGTAAATACCCTTGTCTCTGTCATTGGCGATAATAGACAAAATGATAACAGATAGAGCGAATTAGCGATAGAAATTTTGAATAAACCTTATACTTTAGTACAAACTTATTACTGCTATTATTAATGAAAGATTGAAAACGACAGTCAATAATATAATACGACAATAATTGTTCTTTTATATAAAAATATGACCGTTACGAATAAAGAAAGTCATAAATGCTAATACACGGACCCATAGAAAAATACAATACTAATTTCATTACATCATATGACACTTGTGTATGTTTCCACTACATAGGTACTAGTTAGCGCACAAACTTTGAACAAAACATTAATAATTCAATTAATAATTCCATTACAACTCGCATACGCACCTAATATAAAATTGCGTTAAGACAAGCGCCTTAATAATTATTCTTATTTTAAAAACCGTCCGATTGGTACGTCCCTTATACATTTAAGACTAAGTTTTATTTACATGCTGATTCTTCTAAATATTTGCATCTGAACAATACATACATTAAAACCTTATTATCTATGCTCTATTTGTGCAATTGTCAATGCCTCGTATTTGAAGACTATATAAAAAAAAATACTTATGGCATTCAATAGAAAAAATGCTGGCAACACCAACAATTGCACATTACATTAAATTGTAGGTAAACTATTTTAGAACTGGAGTGGATTTAGACAGTAATTAACGTAGTGGAATATCCACTATTTTTCACAGACTATAAATGAAAATATTAGGCGTGTAGGCGACTAAACAGCCAATTAAAGCCTAAATTATCATTATTACATAATAACCATTATCACATGAGCGAATAATGACTTTGAACTAAGGCCGTAAACTTGCAGGAGCGTGTGTTATAGCGATTAGTGGACAGCTAAAGAATTTAGGAATAGTTGATTGCTTGTGTTTAATAATTCGATTTTTTTTTTCCACTTGCAGTATTGCGCTCCTTTTCAAAAAAAATTACAGCCACTATAGAAACTGGATTTACATCAGTCAAAGTATCCTACTAAATAAAAATTGTGCGGTACTTTCAGTTATATTTAAAAAGAGATTGCCTAAATGCGTTTTATTTTACAAAGTTAAAAAAGTAGGCAGTAGCAATACAATCATTCGATTTTACCAGCAACTTTAGCTAATACGTAAAAATATTATCTTAATAATACAGCTGAGGACGATGTACCTATTATTTTTACTGTCATTATAAAACCACTTATCAATGATTTTACTATTATTAGTTTTAATACAATGAGATAGAGAATTTGATAAAATGACGTCATAATGACAGTATGAGGTAAACATAACCCTCTTTCAGAGTCATAGCTATCGATATGTATGTTTGCTATGCGAACACTGTAAAATTGCACGTCGACTGCACTCGGGTTGTGGATATGATTAAAAAATAACAACAATAGAATATTAACCAGTTGTAGTTGAATAATCAAATCTTTCCAGATTAAAACCATATCTTATTTAATGTAATTTTTAAGTGACTTATGTTTTGAGTTAAATAAAGAATTATTATAATGCATAATATTATTCATCATACAAATACGCGTAACCAAATTGCAGCCTTTTCCATAGGCGATGGCGGTTTTAGCTCTATGTTTGTAAGAAGAATACTAGTAACTTAAAAACAACCTAAACAATAAACATTAATTTATCTCCCTCAATATTATATTAATTAAACATTCAAAAATAATTACATTGCTTTGATAGAATATTTGTTACGATACGTGCTGGCAATAATAATAATAGCGTAAGGCTGGGACTATATGATCCGGAAAGCGGCGGTCCCGGGAAAATCCAGGGCATTGAAAATAGAACTATGCGCTAATACATTAAAGCTGAAAATCGAACACACGATTGTCAAGCCAAATGCGAATGTCAAAACTGACAACTTGATACTCATGTGTTCGATTTTCAACTCTATTAAATTAGTTTAGAGTTCTATTTTCAGTGCTCTGAATTTTCTCCGACGTTCCGGAATCCGGATCATATAATCCCAGCGTATGTGTCAAAATCAGATGGCGTTTGGAACTTATCGAGCTAAGCACGCTAACACTGAGCTGGCAACACCGACAAATGCTTTGTTATTTGTGCTCTATTACCAGAGTTAAAAAGGATTATTTTATATATCTGTTACACAAAAAATATTGGATGTGATTATTTCATTAAAATACACTTAACTGTTTTAAGATTAATTCCTTAGCGAATACTGAATAATGTACTTACAGACACTTATATTGAAATACAACAATAAGGAATAAAAATAAGCAATAATAAATCGAAAAATATAATCTCTGTCTAAGGGCTTGTACACACTGAAATATTTGACAGCGAAAACGTCAGAAGACATGTGCCAAACTGATTTCTTAGTGTGTACAAACCATGAAACAAACGATAACAATTCCACATCAAATCACCAACGCAGTAAAAAAATTTGTAAAAAAAAGTAAGGTGGTGACGTAATAAGCAACATTGGGAATGTATTTTTAGAAGCGAGACCACGTAAATGAAAGCACCCAATATATTCACTGTTATTAGAGGACCATAATTACATATTGTACAGCATTTTAAGTCACTACTCTTGTGTTTGTTTTTAATTTTGTGACAATTAAAAGTAGCAGCTAAGAGCTTTAGTATAGATTTAAGAGTCGATATATATCGGAGCTTTAATTCGATTACGAAACAATATTAAAATTAATTATTGAACATTTTATACAGAGTAGCAAACAAAAATTGATCGACAATTTCGACCATAGACTTATAGAACACCATAAACTATTACACAGAAGCTTTTACATATACCCCGTTTACAATGCAACAGATAAGAGTTAACTTGTATGCAGTCTATACAACTATTTAATTGCAGTCCAAATAGTAATGTCACTTGTCTAATTTGACATAGATCTTGTCGTGCGCTTGATAGCTATGCTGCTTACATTGGCTTCTTCTGAAAGGTAAAAACAATAATTTTAATGATATCCCTTAGCATATAGCATATTTTATATAGTATGTATTTAAACTTGCGACAAAACAATCAAATTTTGAGTGTGAAAAAACCGAATATTGAATACTAAATTACCAAGTTGGCGAAAGAATATAAGGTACAAAAAATTCCTAATCTGGTGACTAATAAATACCAGTTTTTTTCACTGAATATTCCAAACTGGCAGACAGATATTATTTTAGCGAACAAATAACCATCTTAGCGACAATTTGAGAGTACACATTTAATTTAAGAATAGGCACATAATTATATTTTCCCTGATGTAGGTAATTGAAAAAACATAATAAGCAGAAAAACGAGCGCACATTCATTGACATCACACAGCTGCTGTATTGATGTTATTTAAGGTTTAAGGTTTAAGGTTTAAAGATTCTTTATTTCTCAAAAGATTACAAAATCACTTACGAGAAATACATTTTGTGACTTCAAAAGTAATTAAAAATCTATGTGTACAGCGAGCGCATTTAAAATTTTATTTAAGCAAATTCTTTGCTCTTTCAATCACCTGCTACTACTAATATTGTGACTCTTTCACGCAAAACTACAGAACAGATTTCGATGAAATTTGGTATGGTAGTAGTTTAGGATTTGGATTAACACATAGGCTACTTTTTATCCCAAAAAAGTACAGTTTTCCCGTGGAATACTGTATTAATGCGAGCGGAGCCGCAGGCAAAAGCTAGTTCCCCATTAAGATTAGAAAGAGAAAACAGATATTTAGAGTGATACCGACATATACTGTTTCTTTCAGATCTAATAGTATTTTAGCGAGATAATATTCATATAATCATATCACTTGAGTTTGGTTGAAAAGGGGGATTTGCTAGACAGATACAACCGGCTAATCACAAACGAGAGAGCTTATCTCAGTACTTGCAGTTTGCTAAAATAAATAAACATTAGAACAATTTCATGTCAAATTACAGCGTTCTATTTGCTGCGCGCTAGAACAGCTCACTACATAGATGTGTGATAAATGATAATTACCTTTATTTACAGCAGACTACACGTCTTTTTGACTTTGACCGGCTTGAGCGGGCACAGCACGGCGCGGATGGCCTCGTCGAACACCGTCTTGAGGCCCTTCTGCGTGAGCGCCGAACATTCCAGATACTTTTCTGCGTTGATCTCCTTTGCCATACTCAGGCCCTGGAATTATAATATATTGAACATTTAATAGACAAAATTCGAGACTAATGTTGGTTGGATACGCTCAACCAACATAGCAGGGACTTTATAACGTTTGAAAATTCTACATAATAGTCGTTTTAATTTGAAAACACCGACGGGCCGTTGTCTTAAGGAAACAACCGCCAACACAGCTTTTGAACACTCCTTGTCATTTTAATTATTGCTAAATGTTATTTTCTTTCGTGCGTGCAAATAATAAAAGTCTTTCGGCCGCACTCAGAGACATCTAATGCTTATTTAAGGAGCTACTTAGTACAGACTTTGACATAAAATCCATACAGTTTCTGTCAAAATCTCTAATAAGTGACTCCTCAAGTAAGCATTAAATGTTTCTGAGTGCGGCCAATTAATCTTATAGTTTAAACGAGACGATCTTGTATATATTATAATCGGCATCTCGACAACGGCTACAAGTATTACCGTGAAATTTAGTATGCAGGGTGTTTTGGGGGAGAGAAATCGATGTGGCTTGGTCTTATCCCAATAGCAACTGCGCATTTTTCAGCAATATGTTTTTTTTATTTTGTCGTGCAACAATATATCAATCATTTTGACTCTCTTACGTCAGTCTGATTGGGACCTACGTATAATTTTTGTATGTTTTGGAAATTCGGAATGTGGTTGGTTCGAATATTTTATTATTTCTTTTTAAGCTATTGCATAGCTTCTATCGCGGGCCTTGAGTGCGGGGACCGAATCCAGAAATTCCGTAACGAAAAAACCTCACGCTCCGTGCATCGTCTAACGTCGTTTCAGTTCGGCAGTCTTCGACACGGCGTTGTGTGCGTGCGATTAGACGTATTGTACAACTCTACGAAACTCGCACGAATCGAGACGAGCTGCTCCGAAATCGGTTATCATAAACCTATAGTTTCAATGATAAATATTCCTGAATAACCAACAGCTACTGTAAGATAATAAAACCCACATGTATTGTAAAATAATAAAAATATTTTAAACAATATTAACTTTTTAATTATTTAATAAAAAAAAAATTGTTTTCTTATCGGTCACCACGCTCAAAAAGTGTAACTTGAATTAATATCAAAGAAAAAGAAATACTGCATAAATAAAATAAATAAATAATTAATTGCATAAGTTGATACAAAATGCTATGCAATAGCTTTACCGCGGCAGACCCGAGTGCCACACGTCTTTTTTCTTTTATATATTTTTTATTTATTTTTAATTATTTTATCATTCTACTGAAGCTCGGTCTCCCAGGTACTTATTATTTAGTTATAAAGGTCCAAATATTTAATTAAACGCGAGCGAAAGTGCCTTTTCCGGAATCTAGAAGGCCGGAGAAAATTTGGAGCATTGAAAATAGAATTCTGGACATATTTCATTAGAGTTGAACATTGAACACATGAGTGTCGAGTTTTCAGATTTGACATTGGCATTTGATTTGACACTCGTGTGTACGATTTTCAGTTCTATTTTATTAGCGCAGAGTTCTTTTCTCAGTTTCTGAATTTTCCCCGGCCTCACGGATTCCAGACCATATAGTGCCAGCCTAAGTCAGGGAATGCAAAGACATGTTTGCATTGGTAAATGTTTACATCATACGGCATACTAATGTAAACACCAAATAGATACCTGTGGATACGTGATGGGTGCTAGTTTCTTGTCCTTCAGCTTCTCAATGGTGTCCTTGTCTTCGCGGAGATCGAGCTTGGTGCCCACCAGGATGATGGGTGTCTTCGGACAATGGTGTCGCACCTCGGGGTACCACTGGAAGTGGGGAAGGTAATTGTTATTATTATTTACCGACTTCCAAAAAGGAGCCTATACGAGGGGTGGCTGATAAGTGCGTGGCCTAATGTACTCGGAATGAACTATGATATTGTGACCTATGTCACATAATATAGAGCTACTCATTATTAGCGTAGAAACCAAATTTAATGTAGTTTACTTTATAAGTAACAAAATCATGGAACAAACATTCGCGCCGCGCCAACAGAATATATATATATATATATATATATATATATATATATATATATATATATATATATATATATATATATATATATATATGGGAGATCGGCGCATTTTCAAACAGCGCCATCCATCAATCCATCCTCACAAACTCTCATGTTTATAATAGTAGTAGGATTGTAGCCTATTGTTGAGTTAAATATTTCATTCGGATAACAATACACCCTATATCTTCGACCCTTGTTTTTTTTTTCTTATCATCCTTTCAGGAACACTTGCGCACTTTAAAAAAAAACTTTTATATAGATACGGTAACGGGTCCTTAAAAATGGAATCGTTTGCGATGAAGAATAAACTTGCATCATAAAACAATGACTTCTAAATCAGACTATCTGTTTTAAACAAGGACGACCCGATCAGTTTTCAGACGTTACCAAAAGGTTATCTTCCTTTGTATGTATAACGTTACTTATAATGAACATGCATAGTTTATTTTAATTGAATTTTCGAACAGTACATAATAAGTCAGGAAATATTGTCTTTGCAATGGCATATTTATTTCATTGTTTTTTTAGTCATATAACTTTTTAATTTAGCAACTGATACTGTACTTTTTGCATTTTTCGGTCCATAAATATGTTGCCGTTCGGAAAATAGAAGAATTGGCAATATGCATGTGACACCAAAATGGATAACATATTTTTAAAATTTATCGTGAACTAATAGTGAAAAATCAAAAATGTTTTTTTTTTAATCCCGCGCAAATTTAAAAAAAGGATATACATATAGGCGGAACGAAACGGGACGTCATCGTACAGTCGAACGTGTATCAACTTTCAACTCTTTTTTTTTAATATTTAAGGCGGAAGGTATTAAACCATTGCCAGTGTCAATTTTCATTATGTCAAGTGAAACAGAATTTTCGTATAAGGCTGGGACTATATTATTATGATCCGGAATCCGGAAGGTCGAAGAAAATTCTGAGCATTGGAAATAGAACTCTGCGCTAATACAATAGAGGTGAAAATCGAACACATGAGTGAGACAGTTGAGACAAAATATGGCAATGTCATATATGACAGCTCGACACTCGTAACTTCCATTTTCAACTCTATTGTATCAGCGCAGAGTTATATCTTTAGTGCACTGAATTTTCCAGGGCCAGGCGGATTCCGGGAGATATAGTCCCAGCGTAATAAATCTAAGAGTTACCGTTACCGTATCTCGATCCTCGAAATTTATGTTTTTTATAACTCGTATAATGATAATGTAAATAAATAAAATAAAAATAAAAGCTATTAATTCTCGACACTGGCAGAATGGTGCAAAACCTTTGCAACCGCAAATGTCATTGCTATAAATAAATGAAGAAGAATTTAATTCATATTTTCTATGGTTTGTTGTTTTCAAAATATAAATATTTATTTATTAGATTTATTTAGTACTTATCACTAGGATATTACATAAAAATGAATGAATTAAATATGTTTACGAACTTTTCGTTAACGAGGTTGTTTTCGTCGAGGTTTGTAAATAAAACAAGTATGCGTAGGAAATCTATTTCAATGTACTGACTGATCTTCACAACAGTATAAAGTGCTCAAACAAAATACACTGTCTCTTCTCATCGCCTTGCTCCACTTTTTCTTACATACTTGCATCTTTCAGCATACGAAAATAAACTTTGTCAGGTGCAGTTTTTGTGTTATTTTCGCACATAGGGACGACACAATATTTATAACATGGGTTGCTGTGCTTTTCCATGGTAATAAGTTGATTTTGTCCCTTATTTTTATAACGTTGTGAACTAATCACTTCGTTCTTTGTTTACATCGAATTTGTGTATGACTGTATGTCAAGGTCAAACAATGATTTTAACTGTCAACTGTCTATTATATGTACGTTGACGTCACAACTCAAGCGCGCGAAAATGGCGTTTTTAAATCGCCCAAAAATTATTGTGATTTTAAAACATTTTTTCCAGCCTAATAATAAATAAATAAATAAATAAATAAATATATATATATATATATATATATATATATATATATATATATATATATATATATATATATATATATATATATATATATAAATGGCGTTTTTAAATCGCCCAAAAATTATTGTGATTTTAAAACATTTTTTCCAGCCTAATAATATATATATATATATATATATATATATATATATATATATATGGTAATGTTATAACCAGTAGAAACGTTAAAACAAATAAAAAAATACATGAATATTCCCTTTTTTTTTCTGACTGCATGTTCCCTATTTAAATAACAATGTTCTCTACCTTCGCGCGAACATTCTCGAAGGACGCCGGGTTGACGAGCGAGAAGCATATGAGGAACACGTCAGTCTGTGGGTAGGACAGAGGCCGCAGTCGGTCGTAGTCCTCCTGACCCGCCGTATCCCAGAGGCCCAGGTTGATGGGCTTCCCGTCCACCATCACGTTCGCTGAGTAGTTGTCGAATCTGGAAACAGAGGAAAAGCTTGTTTGTTTGTTTGTTTGCACTGTATAGGCCCCGAATCTACTGGACCGATATTGATGAAACTTGGTAGAGATATAGAGTGAACCACGGGAAAAAACATAGGCTACTTTGTATCGCGGAAAATGTACGGTTTTCGCAAGATTCACTTGCGGGAAACATCCAATCATCGATATGGGGATTGTCAGAATTGAAACGAATGATACCTCGAATACATTGACCAGGATGTGTAAAAAGGCCACTTTAGGTGTTTCATGTATTTTTTTTTCAACTCATATTATGTGCGCCATTTTACGCATTTCTATTGAAAACTGACAAAATTGCTGTTTTCTAATATGATGAAATCAGGTGAATCATGTAGCCATTTTACCATTTAACGATTTTTGTATGGAAAAAAATATATGAAACATCTGAAGTGGCCTTTTTAGACCCCCAGGTAAATGTCTCAAGAAAACCGACGGCCGCAAAATGTGAAAATGCACAAAAAAGTATGAAATTAAACTTATTTTCTAAATAATTACCCTTTTAAATTTAGCTAAAATTTTAACTATTTCTCTACAGAATCTTCATAATAATTTTGAAGTCGATAGTTTTAGCTACGAGTGATAAGATCAAATCTTCAACACTTGTAGCTAAAACAATTTGGTATTTCATTATAAAACACGATAGCATCCATTCTCCCACGGCATTACAAGATTGTTATGACAAGCAGTCGAGTGCAACAAATTTCACACAGACATAAGAATGCTTACACACGGATTTGGTCTGGAGTAGACCATTATGACAGCACGAAACTCTTGTGTTTGATTTTCAGCTCTATTGTATTAGCAAAGAGTCCAATATACAGTCCATTCCGATTTTTGTGCAGTGTTCCAACTCTCAAAAATATGTCTCCTCATACTTAAATAAACCGATAAATAAATAATAAAAAGAAATAACGTTCTATAATATTATTCTGTCCTTTTAATTAAAAACAAGAAAATACAGACCTCTAAATAGAACCCTAAATAATCACGCCCTCTAGGATTTTTATCCCAAATTTTTGGGAGAAAATCCTAAATTGGCTACCCAATCTATGGTCTGCTCCGGACCAAATCTGTACGTGAGTTAAAGATTCAGATCAGGAAGTGTGTGAAGGAAGTGATCTATAAGCACGATCACGACCGCAAATTAACAATTTTATATTATACCATAGACAAAAAGTTTTTTTTAACGTATAATCATCATCCAGGTCATGCCTTTTTTTTCAAAATTCACTCACACTGCAATAGTAAATTAGAATCGAGTATCGAGAGCTTCTCAATTTACATATCCAGTTGACAGAGACAGGTGGTCTCTGTCAACTGGATATGTATATATAGAGCCCAATGGGGGTAGAAAGAGGCCACAGAGCAAATATGTAGCCCACACTTACCCTTGCGGTAACTCTTACGTGGCGGGTGAGCAGTGGCAAACTACAACCGCGAAGTAAAAAATTGAGTTTATGTATTATGATTGATTCACTTAGAAATTTAGACATTAAATCAATACAAAAAGTAAATAATTAAACTTACACTGTTGGAATATATTCGCCGGGGAAGGCGTTCGTTGTGTAGCTGATGAGTAGACATGTTTTACCGACGGCACTGTGAACAAAAGAGAAATTATTAATACAAGAACAAAACAAACACTACATTTAGATCTAAAACAAGCCTTATTATCGTAACGTTAATAAAAAAAACCGACCCGTTGACAGTCGGGTTTTAAAAAAATTAATGTTGTATATAAATAATTTTGATGTACCCAGATGTCTCACGAATAAGACGATCTAATGATACCTCTCAAGTTCTAATGCGACAAGGCATTTATGCTATAGAGAGTGCCAAAGAAACATGACATACATATATTCGTAAAACATAACCGCCCTTCTGATCGGGTATGAACCCCCCTTATAAAATATAATCTTAGTCGTAAAGAATTCAAGGGTATTTTATTCCAAAACGCATAAAAAATACACGAACTAAGAAAGAATAATACAGAATACTGCCAGTTCGTTGCAAATAAATGATTTACAGCCAATAAAAGTAGCTAAACTCAGTTCAGAGGGTTATTTACGAGGTATTAAATTCCGTACGGGCGTCGGGGTCAAAATCACTATGAACCTATGTATTCGAGGAGTTTAAAAATAGCACCGAGATAGTGTTCAGCAATATTGGCATCGATATATAAGCAATGAAGGTGAGGTTTTCAAACTATAAAATACCCAAGGACTTAAAAAGACTAACCCGATTGCCGATTTACTGTCAGTAATTTAGATTTATGAACCTTTCAGGGAATGAAAAGGCATGGTCGATGTTTCGAAAACAGCAGAACTTCCGCACTTTCTCAATCCCAGCAAACCTCCCGGGAACAGCAATGCAAAAGTTACGGAAGAAGTAAATAAAGTTATAAAGTTAGAAGTTGTCATTACCGGCTTAAGTAAATTGGAACCAAAGTGAGTTGGCGGACGAAATTATATTTTCCGTTTTCCAATTCACGATTTATAACTTTCTGCTGTGGTTATTTTTGGTTGGATGATCTTAGAAAATATAAAAACAGTATAAAATTATATAAGGATGATTCATAGCTTGTAAATAATAGTACGTTTATTGTATGTACGCGATGGTTTGCAATTTAACTGCTATATATTATGTAATATAGTACACTTCTCTATATCTATAATATGCATATTGTAGAATTTGTGGCTTAAAAATTGTACATAACGTGCATAAAGTATTGTAAATAAACAAATAATTAGCTGATAAGAGATCGGAAATATTTTTTCTTGTCTAATTGTCTATGTGGTCTAATTTCCTATTTTAATGGGCTAATATGTATATATGTAACTTATCGACTATAATTACTTATCAGCTTTATCTTATCAGGCGTGACTAACGTGTTGTTAACACACTTCTGCCTGAGTGAAAAAACTTAAACAGCCGGTATTGAAATTGAGTACTTTTAAGGCATTTTTTCAAAAGATGGATGGAATTCCCTTAAAAAAAACCCATTAAACTAGATCTATTTTTTCACACACACACATGAAAATAAATACAAAGATATTATTAATACATAATTATATAATATTAGGTTCTTACATATGAAATTGGCGTTATGTCGTACTGGCCACTTTGATCTTAAATATATATTCTTTGGTTAGGAATTCCAAATTTAAATTTATACCGCTATTTACTCAGGCATTTGTGTTTCGAAAACCGTAATTTATTAGTTTTTTCCTCTTTTGGTTTTTTCTTTGCATCATTCTGTTTACAAAATGGGAAACTTGAAATATCGTATTAGTATCGAGTACGAGTTCCACCGTGGCATCAGTGCTGCAGAAACGGCTCGAAGGATTAATGATGTGTATGGCGGCGGTGTCGGAAAAGAAAACACAGTGCGTTTTTGGGTCCAACGTTTTCGTTCTGGAAATTTCGACCTGTAGAACCAGCCCCGTGGACGGCCGGTGACCAAAGTTGATAATGAAGAATTGAAGGCTATTGTGGAAGCGGATCCATCGCAAACCACGTCCGAGTTAGCTGCAGGCTGCGGTGTTAGTAATAAAACTGTTTTAATCCACTTGAAGCAAATTGGGAAGGTGAAAAAGCTTGAAAGGTGGGTACCTCATGAATTGAGTGCAGGAAACCGACAAACGCGCGTCGACTGCTGCGTTACATTACTGAACCGGCACAATAATGAAGGGATTTTAAATCGAATCATTACCTGTAATGAAAAGTGGATCCTGTACGATAATCACAATGGCTGAACCCTGGCGAAACAGCCAAAGCCTGCCCCAAGCGAAAATTAAATCAAAAAAAGTTACTTGTGAGCGTTTGGTGGACTAGTGCCGGTGTCGTTCACTACAACTTCTTTCTTAAATCTGGCCAGACGATTACGGCAGATGTCTATTACCAGCAACTGCAAATCATGATGAAAAAGCTAGCTGCTAAACAACCGAGGTTGGTCATTCGCTCTAGGCCACTGCTGCTTCAGGACAACCCTAGACCATACACTGCACAACAGACGGCTACCAAATTAGAAGAGCTTCAATTAGAATGTCTAAGACATCCACCGTACTCCCCGGACCTTGCTCCAACAGATTATTATCATTTTTTTCGAAATTTGGATAACTTCTTGCAAGGGAAAAAATTCAACTCCGATGGGACAGTCCAAAGCGCCTTTAAAATTTTATTGATTTCTGTCCGAATGGTTTTTATAGTAAAGAAACAATGAACTACCCATGAGATGGCAAAAGTGCATAGATAACAATGGTATATACTTTGATTAAATAAATATATTACGTTAAAAAAATGGACTTTTATGTTCTTCCTTTACAAAACGCCAATTTCATATGAAATGACCTAATTAATATATATCACGTCGATCTAATCCCGTGCTAAGTAGAACTTGCGTTACGGGTATCAGATAAATATTTTATACAATACACGCATAATTTTATACTAATAATACTATACAATATAATAATAATATTATACATAATTATATTAATGCACACTACGCCTATATAGTCCCGTGCTAAGTTTAACTTGTGTTACGAGTACTAGATATATCGGGTATATATTCAATATTATAACTACTACTATACATATAATATACTATACCCTACACTCACTAACACACATGTTTATCACGTATAACTGGCGACGCGCGCATTAGAGAGACTCCCCCTAAACCTACGGTAGACCACGTCCGTTGGCCAGAATTCCTCCACCTCAAAGATTGGTAGAAGATGCGTTGGTACTCTCACCACAAAGCAACTAAAGTTAACATTGTGGCGCGACTCCAAGAGCTTGACCCTTAAGGTGAAAGACGTCTTCTTTCGGATGTAGTCCACCATGTCCTCGACCTTCGTGTACCAGTGCAGGCCGGACACATACAGCGGCGTTGCGGGTACCTTACACCGCAGACGCTCCTCGGGTCCGCTTTTTGCGGTGTCGCGGTGGTTGCGGACGGCGGACTTCCTCTTCTTTTTTCTCTCCACCAGTGTGAAGCCTCCTCATCGCACCTCCTGCTCTCGTCCTTGCCGAGTCGAAGAGGTTGAGCCTTATGACCCTCCTTCACCCCCCTCGTCTTCATCCGCGGAGGCGGCGCGGGGCAAGCAGCGACGCTTGTCTATTTTTTCGGCTGAGTCAGTGGACTCAGTTACGACTCGTCCGCAAGCGGCGAGCTGACGGCGGCGGTTTCTGACCCGTACGATTTCGCTGACATGCAAACCGACGAGTCAAACTGCCCTCCGCGACGCATGTTTACCGAGTCTATCGGATGCTCGGGTGACTTACATAATGAATTATTACTTTTTAGTTGTAATAATTCACTACGCAACTCACTGATGGTAGATTGCGAGGCATCCATCTTCATCGCATCTCGTCCAGCTCTGCCTTCATGATGTTGAACTTGTTCAGCAGGCTGGAGACGTTGACGTTGTCCGCAGATAACGCCGGCAGCTTGTGTAGCTCCGTAGCCACAAATACCGGCACGTCCGCTGGATTCGTCCGCTTGAGCAAGGAGATGATGTCCTGCAAGCTTCCGTCGCTCCCGTCTCTCCTTCGAGACGTCATTTGCGCAGTCTTACCGAGCTTCGTACAGCATCAACTTGCCTTTGCAGATCTCCTAGCTGGTGTAGGTCAACTTGCCGAGCTGCACGATGCTGTCCTCGTCCATGGCATTGATGACGTGTTGTATGCAACGGCTGTGAGCCTTGCGACTCGTGAAATATTAATTGTTAATTAATATTTGCTACGTCATGTGTCGTAAAGCTGAGAACGACCATCCGTTAGCTCGCTCAACAAACGACGAATTATACACGATATATATTAGGTCTTTACCTATGAAATTGCCATTTTGTATGAAAAAATTTAAACGAATTTTTTTCATGTATTTTTTATTTTTTTGTATTAATCGAAGTAATCACCCATGCAACCAATGCATCTTTGCCAACGCAGTGGCAGTTTATTGATGCCCTTCTTAAAGAAATCAGCTGGACGGGAGGCAACAAATTCTTTAAAGGCATTTTGTACTGCCCCTCCGGTATTGAATTTTTTTCCGCCAAGAAGTTATCCAAATTCTGGAAAAAGTAGTAGTCTATAGGCGCTAGGTCTGGTGAGTAGGGCGGATGACGGAGAGCTTCTAACCCCAGTTCTTGCAACTTGGAGACCGTCTGCTGTGCAGTATGAGGTCGCGCGTTGTCGTGCAGGAGCAGCGGAGACGAGCGATTCACCAATTCTGGTTGGAGATGTGCCAGATTCTCCATCATTGTGTTCAGTTTTTCATAGTACACATCTGCAGTAATGCGGGGTGACCCGTTTGGTAAGAAGCTGTGATGAATCACACCGGCGCTAGACCACCAAACAGTGGCCATCACTTTTCTAGGGGTAAGTTTTCGTTTAGGGCATTGTTTAGGTGCTGAACCTGGATCCAACTAACTTGCTGAGCGCTTGCGGTTATCAAACAGATTCCATTTTTCATCGCAGGTAACAATGCGGTTCAAAATTCCTTCATTTGTGTGTCTGTTGAGCAGTGCAAGGCACGTCTCGACGCGTACTTCGCGCTGGCGATCATTGAGTTCGTGGGGCACCCATTTGTCAAGCTTTTTTACCTTGCCAATTTGACGCAAATGGATCAATATT
Organism: Phengaris arion; assembly: GCA_963565745.1. Lineage (NCBI taxonomy): Eukaryota > Metazoa > Arthropoda > Insecta > Lepidoptera > Lycaenidae > Phengaris > Phengaris arion. Next base: position 5,262,899 of record OY751443.1, read on the forward strand.
GTTTTGACGCTAACGTTGAAAGCTGCTGCTAATTCAGCCGTAGATTGTGTATCATCAGCTTCCACAATCGCCTTTAATTCGTCATTGTCGACCAGTCTTAAGACGACCGCGAGGTTCATTTTTCAGGTCGAAATTTCCAGAACGGAAGCGAACAAACCAATAACAGTGCGTTGGTTTGTAGTGTTAGCTCCGTAAACGTCGTTGATATTGCGTGCCGCTTGTGCCGTGTTGCTGCCACGACGGTACTCATATTCCATAATTACTCGAATTTTTAACGTATCCATGATGACGAAAAAGATTGAAATGCGATGAAAATGTAACACTAATCACACAAATGACTACTTTTGGAAAAAGAATTCCATGTTCTTTAAATAAAATTAATTTGAAATTAGAATTCTTAGCCAAACAAACATTATTTTGATTTGAAATGGCCAGTACTGCAGAACGGCAATTTCATAGGTAAAGACCTATTATATAATATTACGAAAGCATTCTAATAATCCATCAAGATGATTTGTAAGCTTGTGCTGAATTTCCTTTAATGTAGAGCACAAAATATGTTTAATTAAGGAATAAGGATAAATAATATAACAATTAGCGTAGTAATTGTGATGCGAATTGTATGACGTGATAGGCTTCATATCTACTAGTAGCGACTTCGTAGAGACTAATCCAATACGTAGTTATTTATATGCATTTATTTAACATCCATATTTGATGACCAAAATTATCTCACCATAACGTAACACGTAACTACGTCATATTGTTCCAACCAAGGTCCCATACTTATTATCTACTTATATTGTAGTAACTCTCAATCTTTGATAATATTTCTAAGCACGTCTTGTACATCCTTGTTGTAAGTAACATTACCTGAAATATTATGTTTCTGTAATATTATCACTCCTCCGGATAGGTCTCTATTGGTATTTCAAAATAAAAGCTCCGACTATCCAGACTATTATTTCGTCTAATCTGCACGTACAATTTCGGACATTTTCTTAGAATCGATTGTTTCACTGGAATTGGTTTCCATAAATTTATATTGATTCTCGGATTCTCAGAACAAATCTATAGCATCCAGACTCAGACCATCTGTAAAACATTTTCAACGTTAATAATAAACTTATGGCATTATAAATTCCAAGAGATACAATCTTCGTCTAAGTCAATGTACTATAAATCAGCGTCTAAGAATCCGTTAAAAAGCAAACCGACGTTTCAAAACATTCCCGCAGATTATTTCTGGATCCCCACAATGGAGGTATTTCGCACGGCAAGCTCATTTCGGCTTCAAAAATTAGGTCGTTACTCGTTAGTGATTCGTTACTTAGCATAAATGTGTCGTACTGATGGTAAAAGCTGGGTCAAACTTAAGACCTGCTCTTGCGTTCACTTGAATATTAACTGGCGCATAAAGACTTATTATTGTATTTATTATTACTATAATTACTAAATTATTATGTTTACCTAAAATCTATTACTTGAACAAACAGTTATGTTTATTGCGCCTACCACTATCATTAATTATTGTTTTGGACCTAATTACTGATTTGGCCTGTTTAACAATCGCCTAAAAAGTTTCGAATTACTTTACTTATTTTATATCAACAGAGACAAAACATGCAGTTAAGTTATCTGACACTTATTAGAAGATTGTGAAACAGGCCCTAAGATTAACATCTTGACTTGAAATTTTTCCTGCTCAATAAGAGGGTATTGGCTATCTAAGGAACAAAAGAAATTCATACTTTGCAAATCAAAAATCGGATTTTGTGACAACCTTTAAGTTAAGGTAACAAATGGTAAAAGGTAAAAAATTACCTCGATTGCGGCATAGCACGCCCATGTATATGGAAAATCAGCGCTACATCAATCTTGATCTCGATGCTAAGAGAGACAAGTCGCATAACGTAACTCATACGGACTTTCAGCGGGTCTTTCATGTATCAACCAATAGGACTATCGGAAGACACTGAAGGGTCTGACGAGTTACCCAAAATTTGTGGGATAAATTCTGCGTATGCCTGATCTACTATAATCAGAACAGTACCTATTTATGGTGCATAACGATATTTTTTTCAGGAAACAATAAACATGCAAAATAAAAAACAACAGCAACAAAGTTCTTAAACAATGACCTAGCAAATACCTTAAATAAAATTTCAATAAAAACAACAACAATATTCTAAATACGAATCTTCCGCGTAACGAAGTTTACCGACTACTGTTTATGTTAGCAATTAAGTTATTTCTACGAATCTTTTGAGATATTCACGGATTGGAACTGTGTGAGTAGAGCATTGCTAATTGTCTAAAAGTAGACTCTTTACGATGCATCCGCACGAGACGAATTGATCGGATTTACATTCGCTCCATTACTACTGGCATTGATATAATTCATGTAATACATGCACAATACAAATAATTAAACTCACATTGTAAGAGGACATCATAACCTTGAAAAATATAAATCCGCAACTTTACGGTGTGAGAAGACACGAATTTGAATTTTTTACACGTTTGAGATCTGGAAATGTGTTCGTTACTTTCGAGTGAAATAAACAATATCCTAAAAATCGTTGAATTTGAATACAAGTGTCTTCCTCAAAACCTAAGATAGACCCACATCTTAAATGCGGGATTAACAAAGGTGACTAAAGTCGCACGATTTCCGCCGCACGGCGAAAATAGACCGTGTAAATGACAATTCGGCAAGGTCACAACTAGCAAGGCAATTTTGCCCACAAAAATTACAAGACGATTTGTCAAGCGACTCGCCGCACACAGAAAATAGACCTATGTAAATCCCGTATTACTGATTACTTCCATAAAATTATATCAGCACATGTTAAAATGAAGCTGAGCGGCAAATCACATCGTGGGAGAGTAACATTCTTGGTTAAAAATAACCGTATTACGTACTCATTTATAGTAACCGGCCATAATACGCTTTGTATGGTTCACGCGTTGATGTAATAATCTTATTTTCACGCTTGCTGCTCGTCTTCTTCTTTGTTTTCCGTATTTAGATAAGGCGAAACGAACCTTTTTACCCGACTGCGCCAGAAGGAGGGTTATATTTTTCGAATGTATGTATGTATGTATGTAGGTTTATTTGTTGTTATTTTTTTTTATACTTTCAATGGTATCTGAATAATTATGCACACAAGCTGATGTTTTCAGCAGTATATGAATGATGACAGAGGCAGAAAAATTGGTTGTTGATAGCACTTTGGCGTTTAGTGATAAAGTGTTGAAAACATCGTCTGATGACTCATGAGTCATTACAGATAGTAAGATGAGACATAAGTTTTGATACTTCTCTGTTCAATGTTTAAACGCTATAGCTTTATTCAAATAAGACTACTGGACCCCAAGGTAACTCTACGCGAGAGCATATACTTCTTCTCTTCTTTGTCTGCTAGTCTGACAAACAATACCAGGAAAATAACTTTTGTTCCAGAATCTAGATGAAGTTGGGCGACAGTCGGTATAACAGATGTTGAATATGAAATCAGGGCCAGGAAGCGAATGCTATCTCGTCTAACTGGGTCGGGGAAGATGAAAGCATATCGGGTCTTTTGTTTATGCCTACTGTTTATCATCAGCTTTTCCCGGTAGTCCAGCTTATAAAACTGCAGTATCGTTTTTGAGTTGAGTATTATAAGGCTTTAAATGGTTTAGAGCTTTTCGCTATGTACTTTATGAGAATCTTATTCATAAACAGGTTGAGACCGTTGTCGTGTTATCATTAGACAATTGTAATGTGACTCTATGTTGTCATTATAATACAAATAAAATTTGAGAACACCTACTGCTTATGAATTGGATTCCCTGATAGTATTTAGGTTCTTTGTAATGTTTTTGTTTTAGTATTTATTACCCATTAGTATGGGTAACAGCCCAGTATGGTGGTCCAGGGGTTTAGAGCTTGGCTCTCGACTCGGAGGTCGTGCGTTCGATTCCCGCATTGGAACATCAAAAAATGTTTCCAAGTTTGGTTAGGGCAATGCAGGTTGATCACATAATTGTCTGACAAGAAAGATTATCCATGCGTCGGATGGGCATGTAAAAGTCGGACCTGCGCCTAGTCTCTCGCCAGTCGTGTCGGTCTGTCCGTCCCACTGGGTTTCGAGAGTAAAGGCAGTAGGAAGTAGTAGACGTAGCTGGACTGGTTTCAATGAAACCGGCCACCGTCACCGAAATCGGTGTGGGGGAGAGCTATATATATAATATAATATATTTGTATTACTAAAAAAAATATTAACACAATGGATAAGCTGTAAAATGTTTGTTTGTTACGTCCTTGTCTGATACGCTGAAAAGTCGTTTGACACACACGCACTTAAATATTTTATTTACTTGGCTACAGTGCTAGTGATTAAAAAACATATAATAACAAACTTAGGTTTCTAATAAATATGACTGACAAACAAGTTTGAAAGAATACCTAAAAGAATAAGGACGAGTAGCGGTAAGCAGAGAACAGTAGACACTAGACAGGCGTAACTTAAAGATGATGAGTGATGACTAATATAACATTATTGCGTGTTTTATCATCGACATTATTGAGATTTTTAAATGATTCAAGCGACCTCGATCCTGTTAGAAACAGTCACAAAGATTTTTCTTTGTCTTTACTTTGTCACAAATTACTCTGGGGATAATAAAACTACTCCGTAAAAATTAAAAAAAAAAATACGTAATCATTAAACAGAAATTTAAATCAATAAACTTAGTTGAAATTTTCATGTAATCCTGGATCCGCGCCTGCAGGCTTATCATGCGCACCCTAGAAACACCGAAGAAACGACAAAATGACAGTTTGAAGAAACATTAATACCATAAGGTGCAAAATAGGTCTTATTGTAAGGCAGCAAGGTCGATGCATCGTCGTTATGAGAAACAACATTTCTTTTCTTCCCGAGCCTGAGCTCACAAAATGGGCTCTTTTGACAGCTAAAGTAGAAAGGTTTTCTTATTTCAATGTCAAATAGTGTAACAATAATGTCAACTACACCACATCATGGCGGTCCAAGACAAAGATTCTTTACGTTCAGTCATTTACTTGATAATTTCATAATTTTTGACAGAAGATTTCCCGGCAGCCATTTAAAAAATATGGCTATTTAGAAATGTTGACTTCTATTGACGACCTTGTTACCATGAATTAAGAGCTATTTTGCAACAAACTGTTTTGGATAGAATATTTCTTATTAAAAATTATTTCTTCGGATCGTCATGCTAAGCCCGCTAGCAGTATTATATCTCAAAATTATTATACCGCTTATTTGGGGAAACTAGTGACACCCTGTCCCTGATAAAATATATGTGTAATCATGTTGAATCTTCTCAGATATCGTTTAAATTTCAAACTAAATACTTACTGTATATTTCAGGCATATATGTTAAGACATAGAAAGCCAACATTCAAAGGCCAAGGTTCAGGTAGCATTACATATCTTTAAATACACTCACTAACCATGACTCATCATATATTAACTCGCACGTTTAGAGATAAGCATGTTAAGGGCTCGCAATAAACCTAAACGGGAGTCCGTTGACCTCCATTATCGCGAGCCACGATCGGTAAACAATTGTAACTTTCAAAAATAATTACTCATTAGTTGCGCAAGGTTTTAGAGCGGCTCGGCCGAGTGTAGAATCGTCTTGGGCGCAATTAAACTGCTGACTTCAGAAATGTTACTTGAAATTAAAACAATATTGCGTATTCGCCTGCATAGATAATAGAATCAGGCGTTAGTTTGCGGAAATCTATAGCATACCTACAATTTAATTAATATATTATCTAGCAATATACCGCGAAAAAATCTTTAAAGTTAAGAAGCCACCACAACCAGCCGACCAGTGAATATTTAAAAGCTGTAATAACCCAATATAAATTGGCTTATTGTTATATTGATACGTAAAGCAAAAACTTTCAGCACACTTTTCTTCACACCTTCCCCCACAACGACTGAAGAAAACTAATTTTTATTAATTATGCTTAGAAATTTGTTAGAAATACATACATAAAACGAATAAAAATAACAACAACACACACTATCACCTCAGATTATTAATACGCGTTGACGTTTGACAATTTCACAGCGTTTAAATTTTTTTATTTTTTTATCTAAGTGGCAAAAGAACCCTTATAAAGTTCAAACTTAAAAATTATATCTTCGGCTACAGAGCGACCTCTATCAAACTAAATCACTCACATTATTATCTTTCCTTTCCGTCCAGATAATATTTAATGCCATTTTATATGGACCATGAGTCACTCCCATTTCCTTAATGCTATCCAGATACTTAATATCTGATATACCATCGCACTTGTTTCACACATGCCCATTGTCGTGTCAGAACTCAGATCCCAAGTTCACTGACATCTGAATGGTGCAGTGGTTAAATCGTTTATCGCGATAATTGTATGATGCATGTCTTTTCCGGGTAAAGGCTCTTTAAAGTGCTAACACACGTAAAGACTCGGTCCCGAGCGAACCACCGATTTGGTTTTCGCCAGACCAAATCAGGCCGTGTAGAGCTATCTGGCGAACATATCCAGTATATATATTATCCAGTACATATATTATATCAATCGAGCCCGCCGCGGTCCGCGTCAGATTTTGTTTGCTCCGTACCAAATTCGAACGTGTGCAGAGTAGTCGAGCGATTGAGCCGGACAACGATCTCAGTGCTGCCAACTTAGGTTTACCCCAAAATTGGGGGGAAAAATTTAAAGGTTATCAATGGGGGGGAAGGATTTTTTGGAGATTACCTCTTAAGAATCGATTTTGTATATATACTATATAACCCGAGGTATAAACACTGCACGATCTCAATGGATTTCGGGAATCATTGTCGTCTTTGAAAAAACAGCATTGTAAATAGATCTCTGCGCTAATGCAATAGAGCTGAAAATCGAACACACGTTTGTCGTGTTGTCAATTAAGTCTGCCAGCAGCCAGACCAAATCCGAGCGTCTGTAGCGAGAGCCGATGTGGTGCGCGGATTAGCCTCTTAGTCTGCCGACCAAATCCGTACATGTGTTAGCACTTTTACGTTGCCAATTTTTTATTCCAGCCAATGCTGCAACCAATTTCTTCCAAGTTCTAACCGATTATACTACACAGGTTCCTTCTATACAACATAACTTTACCCAACTAACAAACACTAGCTGATTAGGTATTTTCTAAACTACTCTTATTTGGAAACAAATTTATTCACAGCGTGCTTATTAAAAATAAGAAAATATGTAATTCAAACGTGCAACCCGATATCACAAAATAAGTCCCCATAAGTACCTAGTAAGTCATCACCCAGCGTCAAATTTTCGGATGCATATTACCTTATAAAGGGGTTTGTGCATTACACGAGATTTTACCGTCCGGCAGTCCCAAGCCTATGCCAAATTTCATCAAAATCTGTTCAGTAGTTTATGCGTGAAAGAGTAACAAACATCCATCCCCATCCATCCTCATAAACTATCACATTTATAATAGTTGTAGGATTTAGGTTTGACCAAATATGGCCAACTCATTTTACCAAAGTCAAATGTCTTTATAATATTGCCCTTATAGAACTGCAGCTCATAATATGTGGTGCGTCACAATCGCGTCACACTCATTTCCACGAAGACATGGATCACAATATAAGTATGACGTTACAATTAAAAACATCATATACTTGTTTAACTATTAATTTTCAATAAAGCATATTACAGTTTAGTAATATAATTCACAAGGGCCCACTTGCTCAGATCTGGGTTAGAGCTAACCCTGTGTCAAATATCATGTTATCTCTGTCGTTCTTCGTATTTATTGTGAAGGCATGATATTTATAGCCTAGAGTTAACTTTAACGCAGGTCTGTGCAAATGGGCCTAACGCTGTTTAACATCTTGATATAAGTAGTTCAACAAACTAATTCGGCCAATGTAAATTGTAAAATCTGTCGTCTCAGTTGGGCTGGGACAATATGATCCGGAATCCAGAAGGCCGGATCAAAATTCAGGGCACTGAAAATAGAACTCTGGGCTAATACACTATAGCATTGAATCGAACACACGAGTGTCAAGTCAAATGTCAATGTCAAATCTAACAACTTGACACTCATGTGTGGCCTTCAGGATTCCGGACAATATAGTCCCAGCCTTAATCCACATGCTCAATAGTGAGATGTAACTTAATACATTCTCCGAAGGGAATTGCTATTTGCTAGTATCAAGATAATCTTGCCAAAAACTCAGAACCTGCTCACTTTAAAGATTCATAAACCAAACACTTGATAATACAAACTGATTACAATACAATAGTATGCATTGATAGGTAACGTTTTCGCTTCTCTTCGAAATCGCATCAGTTTAATGAACAACTTATCGTAGAGTACATGTTTAAATGAATGTACTATTTGTTGAGTTCACACAACACCTTAAACGTGTAAGATGCCAGGTTTTGCGATTATTTCTGATAATAATTCTTTTTTGGAATTTCGTTTAAAATAATTAGGCGCTTAACCATCACTCTCATCAAAGCGACCAGATGTTCTGGCAGAATACATCTGGCAGCATTACTAGGGCTTTGGCGAATGGGGAAACATTTGGTCTCAGTGACCTCATGTCGGTTGTTTTGACGAAGGATGGATGTTTTCGGAATGAAATTCGAAGCTCTACCGAGCAATATGTCGCTAAATAAATAAAAGGCTCTATCGCAAATATTTGAGGGTGGATCGAATAGAATTTATGGGATACTAGCTGTCCCGGCACACGTTGTTTTGTCTTTACTATAAACTGGAATTAAAAATTTATACACCTACATCTACACCTACCTACCTACCTACTAATCTACCCACTAACTACTAACAGCCTCCGTGGTCCAGTGGTTTAAAGCTTGGTTCTCGACTCGGAGGTCGTGGGTTTGATTCCCGCATTGGAACAACAAAAAATGTTGTTTCCAAGTTTGGTTAGGACAATGCAGGCTGATCACCTGATTGTCTGACAAGAAAGATGATCCATGCGTCGGATGGGCATGTAAAAAGTCGGACCTGCACCTGATCTCTCGCCAGTCGTGTCGGTCTGTCCGTCCCACTGGGTTTCGAGAATAAAGGAAGAGAGAGTGCTCTTGTGTACTGCGCACACCTTTGGGCACTGTAAAATAACTCCTGCGTAGCTGGCCTGGTTTCAATGAAACCGGCCACCGTCACCGAAATCGGTGTGGGGAGCTATATTTATTATTATTTATTATTTATATATATTTACTATTATTATTAATCTACCCACACCAACCTACAATTTGAACACCTACTACCTACATCTACAACCTACTGAAGGATTTTTCTGAAATAGAACTAACTGTTTTGCTGTTTGCCATCCATTCCCATAAACAAAACGCACGTCTATTAATATTTGAATACCAAGTGACACTGGAGAGTGGAGACCTGCGCTACCGAACAATTAGTATGGGAAAATTTTATTGCCATTATACATATTATATTAATAACAGAAAGACGAATGTTTGTTCCTAATTTGTGTATCCCTGTAATGCTTGCGATAACCTTTGACAACGGTTTTAAGGAAAATAATAAAGCGTATAAGTAATTTTTACCCATTACAAAATCAATCTAAATTAGTAGGTAATGAGCCTAATAAGTGATGTTTGAAATTTATATTTATCGCAAATACAGTTATTAGGATTACGTTATTTATTTTTTACGCCGGTATATTTTGTTATTTAAAATGAAAAATGACAAAAATAATAGCTTCTCCATACAAACGTTCATCACCCATTTTCAGGCTCGACAAAAACTGCCAGACTCGAAACCCGAACTGTTTCTGATGAAACAGTTCGGGTTTCGTACTTTGTACGGAACCCTCGGTGGGCGAGTCCGACTCGCTCTTGTCCGGTTTTATTAATCTTACATACACACCTCAAACCTGCCGATAGTGTGACCTTGGTTAATTAAACCACATATAATACTATTGTAGATTTATTAATCAGAATAATCGTTTAATCCGAATTATAGTAATGTAATTCGAAATAAAATAATTTCAGTTAGAAATTTATTATATAATTGTATAATCGTTAAGTTTCCTGTACTGTTTGGGGTATGCTTGTTAGTTTAGGTAGGTACCATAGCAAAATAATAGCCAACAAAGTTGGCACAATATTTGATTGTTTTATGTAAACAAGATATTTTTATGCTTTTAATCCGCCACTCTAGGGCGTATATTATTATATTAATGCAAATTAACAGGCGAATGGAACAGCCCATCATTATAATATAGTAATTAATGATGATGTATGCGTCAACAACCACTTTCATATCACGCGTCACTCTACTTCACTCACTCAAATATGGTAAAATATACTAATTTGTTTTTCTGCCACTTTTATCGTAGAAAGATCATCATTAATAACTTAATAAGGCTTTCCAATGCCTTTTCCCAGGCGTGTCTAACTAGGTTGCAACCCAAAATTGACTGAAGATCCGGTGGGTCTAGCAGGAAAATTTGACAGTGGCGTAAACGTAACGTTAACGAATAAGAATTGTATGAAAATCTGTCAAAATAATGACAGCGCCGCGCCCATACAAGTTTCATTCGATAACGTTACGTTTACGGCGCTGTCAAATGTTCCTGCTAGGTCTCCTGGTCACAGAAATCTTCAAAATAGGAACACACGTCATAAAGTCTATATATTCGGTCCTTACATATTATAAAATTGGCGTTTTGTCGTACTGGCCACTTTGATCTCAAATAAATCTTTGGTTAGGAATTCTTTCAAATTTATACCGCTATTTACTCATGCATTTGTGTTTCGAAAACCGTAATTCATTTGTTTTTTCCTCTTTGGGTTTTTTCTTTGCGTGACTCTGTTTACAAAATGGAAAACTTGTAATATCGTATTATTTTCGAGTACGAGTTCCACCGTGGCACCAGTGCTGCAGAAACGGCTCGAAGGATTAATGATTTGTATGGCGGCGGTGTCGCAATAGAAAACATAGTGCGTTTTAGGTTCCAACGTTTTCGTTCTGGAAATTTCGACCTGCAGAACAAGCCCCGATGACAGCCGGAGACCAAAGTTGATAATGAAGAATTGAAGGATATTGTGGAATCGGATCCATCGCAAACCACGTCCGAGTTAGCTGCAGGCTGCGGTGTTAGTGATAAAACTGTTTTAATCCACTTGAAGCAAATTGGGAAGGTGAAAAAGCCTTAGGGGCGTGCGCTCTTTGTAGGCAGAAATGCAGTGCTTTACTTGTCATTCACAGATATTTTAATGAAACGTTCGTACGTTTTAGATGACTTTAATTAATAGTAAATAAATTAATTTAAAAAATATAATAACTTAAAAACGCCTGATATTTTATAAATAGCAACTAATGCCGGTAAGTTCTGCAGGAAAAATCATCGCATGTGTGTGTAATTTTCATACTTCGCAAACGCACACATCCATGAATATCGACATGATTATATAGCGGTAACTCCCGCGACAGGCGATGGCCTTCGCTTCGGTTCGGCTATCCGATCGCTTCCGAAAACCGCCGAACTGGCTTGTCGGAAATTATTCGTTGCCTATAATCCGACTAAAAATAATACGACGTGAATCTAATGAATCATGTATGCACATTATGCATTTTTGTTTAGTAAGGTTTTATTTATTTAAATAGAAGAAACATTTTGTGTTTCGCGGATTTCGCACATGAAATATGCAATATGGCCCCATATTGCATATTTCATGTGATAAGCATTGTTTACAATTTAATCGCTCCTGTTTATTTATAGTTTTCTTAAAAGATTTTTCATTTTAACATTTGAAAGTGTGTACATTTAACAGTTTCTTACTGAGTTTCTATAATGATTGTAGTGATTAGCTTTTACTAGTGCGTTTGTTGATTTTTAAAAAATGTTATTTGATTGTAAGGGTTTGCGTTGATAATGTGTGTTTATCAAAAATTAAAAATAACAAGTTCTTACAATTGTCATTCAGTGAAAAGATTCAAATTCTGTCTAAAGGTAGGTGTGTACCCGAGTTACAACAATTAAACCAGCAAAAAAATAATGTAACTCGAAAATTTCATGTTAAAAGTTATGAAACGTATAACTGGCTGTGTGGTTGTGTACACACGATTAAATTATATTGTTTTCCTTGCATATTATTTAGTAATTCTAGTACAGTGTGGACTGATTCGGGATATTCAGATTTAAATAATTTCTATTCCGCGGCCTCACTCACTTGGATAAGATATTTGAGGTGGCCGAAATCTTGCGTTTATTTACATCGGGATATAGTAATCTCAAGTAACCGGAACCTTGAATATGTGAAAATTGAAGCTGACTGACTGGTGAGTAGTTATAATATTTTAAAATATGCTTATTATTTTACTTATTAGAATTTCTTCCGCCGCGACGATCGATCGCTGTTTTGTCTGCGTTGCCGTAGAAGATGTACATGAATGATGATGTAGTACATCTAAGACTTGCTCTGTTGGCATGGTTTCGACTTAGAGATCCGTCGCTTGGCTGTAGCTATGCTAAAAATCTATAAACGAAAAAGTTTTTGTGACCAAGTACTTCGCCGCATACCCAGTGTCATAATCCTGCGCACGCCACTGAAAAGCTTGAAAGGGTACCTCATGAATTGAGTGCAGCAAACCGACAAACGCGCGTCGATATTACTCAACCGGCACAATATTGAAGGGATTTTAAATCAAATCATTATCTGTGATGACAAGTGGATCCTGTACGATAATCGGAAAAGCTCATCGCAATGGCAAGCGAAAATTTACTCAAAAAAAGTTACTTGTGAGTATTTGGTGGACTAGTGCCGGTGTCGTTCACTACAGCTTTCTTAAATATGGCCAGACGATTACGGCATATGTCTATTGCCAGCAACTGCAAATCATGATGGAAAAGCTAGCTGCTAATCAACCGAGGTTGGTCATTCGCTCTAGGCCACTGCCGCTTCAAGACAACGCTAGACCACACACTGCACAACAGACGGCTACCAAATTAGAGGAGCTTCAATTGGAATGTCTAAGACATTCACCGTACTCCCCTTGCTCCGACAGATTACCTTTTTTTCGAAATTTGGCTAACTTCTTGCAAGGGAAAAAATTCAACTCCGATGGGGCAGTCCAAAGCACCTTCAAAGATTTTAATGTTTCCTGTCCTGAAAAGTTTTTTTAGTAAAGGAATCAATGAACTACCAATGAGATGGCAAAAATGCATAGCTAGCAATGGTATATACTTTGATTAAATAAATATATTATGTTAAAAAAAACGACTTTATGTTTCTCCTTTACATAACCAATTTCATATGTAATGACCTAATATTTGCTTAAATAGATGGCATGGTTCATTATCACGCGAAACAGACATGGACCTGCTTCTCAAATATTACCTACTTATGCGGGTTAAACATGACAGTCCACTGACCACAATGCGGCATTTAGTGCGATCCTATAAATACACAAAAATAATGACGAAACACCTTCCGTATAATACGAGATATTATTTTCCTTTATTTGCGGTACAAACATGGTATAAATATTCGGAGTGTAGAGCGAGCGCCGGAGACTTACAATAATTAAGGCAGCTCTCATTACGAGACATCCTTTCAAGTGTTTGGTTATACTTAAATTTCGCAGCCTCCCTATTCCCCACGCCACGGTATGAAAATGAGAATGGATAAAACCATGGAGCAGATAAAACGCACAACGGAATGATTGTAAAATAAATTTAACAAGAAACTTATTTTATTTTAGAGAGAGGAACAATGTAACGTTTAAATATTGTTGGATGATTTGTTACAAAATTTACAAGGCGTCCAAGCAATACCTACGGAATAACAAGCAGTCGGTGTTGGTCCAAGGCGAATACAAACAACGATGTAACTTCACGGTCATAAGTATTATAAGACTTTACTGCAACCAAGATAATTGCGAGCAAAAAGAAGTTAAGGATTGTTTAAAAGAGATAAAACTGCCGAGACTCGTTAAACTAATCGGCCAATTACTTTATTAACTCTACCATTCCAAGGCTTGCGCAATTCAGCGATTTCAAATTAATTTTCTTGAACGTTTAGAATTTTAAGAAATATATTGGCAAGAAGTATTTGGCAAACGACAAAAGCACATAAAAGACGTCGCATTTAAATAAATTATGTGCAATCATTTAGACGAGCGACGTAACACGAACGTAATGGACATAAAATCTTAATTAACCCAATGTCCAACAATTTCAAGTTAAACGGTTGCCCAGACCTAACTAACAGCGCTATAACACTTAAAAAAAAAATTAATAGCTTGTCTAGTTAATCTTAACCTCACAATTGGACGACTAAAATTGATCTCGAAAATTCTTCAGAAAGGGGGAACCCCTTACTTGAAAAAGCATTATTCGAGTATGCAAATGCGATATTCAATCAACTGCAACTTCTTTGTAAAGCAAATAATAACGAGCGTAATCAGGTCAGTCGACAGTCGACACAGGATAACTAGGGAGGATAGTAATTCCTGTGGAGTGTGACATTACTAGCCCAGGCATTATAGGGAAAACAGTATCTCCTGCTAAATGGTGGCCCAGTTCGCTTGATTGCGGCTCCAGCTTAGCTTACTTTTGTGGCTTTATAACAACTTTGATTCAAAAACCTCTGTCACTGCTTACCATGTACTAACAATACGAAACTTATTTCTATTTAGCGTCTCCTATGTAATAGGATATATTTAACTGACACGGGCTAGAGTTAACTTTTTTCATCATGCAAAGCGGATTTCAGTCTTCGGTTCCGTTAAGAGATAAGGGGATCGGCTAATGACTTAGATATTAATCGGTTTGTTAATTCCTAAATAGAATCTCCTTAGTATCTAACTTACTTAAAGATAATTAAACTAAAACTTGCCTGAAATCAGTTAGCTACGACTACTATTATGAAGGTATTAGGTATGTGTATAATATAAGAATTAATCAAAATGAGCACTTTACAAATCGATCAGTAACACTATTCATAATGTGGTGATTTTGTAAAGCAAGGCTGGGGATGAAAAGGATCTATAGAAATGAAGTCTAGACTTTTTAGTTTTTAATAAAACCATGAATGTTCAGCACGGCCATTGTCTATGGGCATCGAATGACCCTGTCATTCAGTCAGTCAGACAATATCACTGAAATTCCGATCAATATGTGTTTGTACAAGCTAAACCCCTTATAAATCAATAGATATATATTTTAGATTCCTGATAAACTTAATGCAATATAATAGATTTGAGATTGATTGTTGGATCAATATTTTATAAGTTCTATTCCATTAAATTTGAATATCCGAACCCGCCTAGGGACGAAGTTGAGATGCCTATTATTTTTCGAACAATATTTTCGGATCTTATATCACATCCGAAGCCAAAATTAGCTTTCCTTTTGAGTCAATTAAGGCCGCAATACAATATTTTACATTACTAATAGCAAGTATTATTTCTTCTTGAAATCTGCAAGGTTCCCATCCGTACATCGAGTCTGTACAAAGCATTCGGTTTACGAATAAATCAAGTTCCGCACGAACCGGTTAGCTATCGAGGGGCGTGCAAGGTTACGCAGAAATAATGGGAAAGAACAAATCTAACTGCATTTGTTTGAGAAACGGTTGCTCAACCAGTCAGACAGAACTACGAGGTTTCGTTAAAGTGAAGGGGACTCAAAATTCTAAACCGAAAAAAAAAAACTTTTTATAGAGCTGGAATACAAAGGTATACATTGTCAGCTGAAATAGAATCCGTGAAGACTTGTCAGACAACCATCTCAATAAAAAAAACCGCACCTACATAATAATATCTTATGACCCATGTATTTAATTTAAAATATAATTTAGATATCAAAGAACACGTATTGGGTATCACAGCGATCATTTAGAATGCAAATTTGGGTCACACGTACAGCATATCAGGTAGATATTGTTTGTTTTACTTTCGAATATAAACTGCCGCCACCCACGAGCACAGAATAGATAATAGTACAATGTAGCCACGAGCATGCCTTAGATATTGATCGTAAAATACTTACATACATACATACATAGAAACTTTTATTTCGGTCTCCACTAGGTAGCCTAATGTAGGCGGTTTACCTCCATGTACATTATGCAAAACATAGCAACAACCATTTTAAAGCCAAAAACGTTCTGTTGCTTCATTTCTTTCGCGTGTGTCAGAGAGTATAAATCCATTCTATTTTCTTTAGTGCCAATTTCACCAACGTCTGTTAAAGTCAATCGTTGACTAAATATCATGTTATCTCTCTCGTTCTTCATATAAATAAAAGAGACAGCATGATATTTAGGCAAACGATGAACACTAACAGATGTTGGTCAAATTGGGTCAAGTGCCAATTTTACCATCGTCTGTTAAAGTTATAAAAAATTATGTAATCTCTCTCGTTCTTTGTATTAATTAAAGAAGAGGCTTGATACTTAGACCACTGATTAACACTTACAGGCGTTGGTGAAATTAGGACTAAGGGCCGCCTTCACCAACGCCTGTTATTGCCACCATATCAGTCCGGTCTACATTCAGTTCGGAGTTTCGGACTGAACAGATGCAAAATTGTATCGTCTTTTGCAATTTGAGCTTGAGGCAGATCGCATCAGACGGCCGGATAGACGGAAGCGATTTGTTTAGATCGGCCTGAACGGACCTTGTAGGAAAATCACTTTAGTTTTACATGTTTTACAAGCCGTATAAAATTAGCATCGTAGTTAGGGCATCGAAAACTGATGTACTTATATTTTACCAATTACGCGTATTACGTACTTATGAAAGAGAAGGCATGATATTCAGATCAAATGATTTTGTTTAACACTAACGTGGCGTTGGTGAAATTGAGACGTCATCTTTGAAGGTTTAACGCATCTTTTTCTCTTTCGATTGATTCCATAACACTTAAGCTGTAAGTGGGAACTTCTCTAACGTAGGTAGTATATTTTTCTCTTTGCAGTCATCAAATACACTCACGCTCGTTGATGGAACACTACAATGCCGTATGAATAATATTGATATTGTAGTGTACAATCGTTTATTATGGGCACAATGCCGTCGCCCCTTGACATGTGAACGACCTGACTGTCTGTTGTCCGTTTAACTGGCAGAGCCATTTCGTTAACATAATATTATAGAAGGGCATATTGTACAACGTTCATATTCAAGTCAACTTGTCCTTCCTCAGATTTCTAGTCATGTAGAAGTACTTACCTGAATAAAAAACGA
This sequence comes from Phengaris arion, assembly GCA_963565745.1. NCBI lineage: Eukaryota > Metazoa > Arthropoda > Insecta > Lepidoptera > Lycaenidae > Phengaris > Phengaris arion. Next base: position 5,280,160 of record OY751443.1, read on the forward strand.
AATGAAATGTTCCATTTTAAATCACATTTAAAATATGCAGTTGAAATGCAAGTTATTGTTTCAAAAGTTGTCAGCGAACGGCTCACCAAAATCCCGTAATTAATTAAAATTGAAGCGGCCAAAACCACTTGGACCAATTACTGACAGACGGGATAAGAGGGATAAGAGGGATGAGCCCGCAGCGGAATTGATTAGTACTATTAAAGACTACTCTTTTCAGTCGGTTTAAAATTCTTTAAAAGCGCGCCAGTACAAGCTGTATGGACTGAGATACACTTACAGAAGTGTAATCAGGCGGGCCTGGAATCTCAGTCCATAGTATGCTTGTAATGGCCTTACTGATATAATATATTTCATTTGAGACGTGTGTCGACTGTTTCAATTACTACTACAATTATACACTTCACTATAATATCTCTTTAAATATTATTATGCGTCTGATTATCGACGCATCATAATATAAGAGTCTTACTATTATCGACATCTAATAAAACGAAACGTCGCTAAAACACCGGATTCCAGACTTTTCGAATTTTCACTCTAAGTAGAGGAAGAAATACGATGGATGTAAAGTTTATTACAAATAATCCAAGATTGTACTTAACAACTTTCCGGTACAAAACGGACTGACGTGTCTTCATAATATCTAACGAGATCTTTATTGCCAGACCTTTTTCGGTTGAAACTGCATTAATACTAATTAGAAATCTAGTGTTTCTAGATATAGCAGCCAAATATAGAGACTTATCTAATAGAAAGTGAGTTTAGAACGAGAAAGTGTCCTGGAAAGTCCGGATATGTTTGAGACAGTTTAAGCCGATTAATTGACGCTTATCATTGTTAAAGGTTCTTACTAAAAGCCTTCGTCGGTTCTTCGTAGTTTATATTACTTAAGCGAAAAGCTTTTTTCTTCTTGAAGATAAGATCGCCTTATGGCTGAAAGGGTTAAAGGGCCTAGTGTAGAAAAACTGTGTTTATATGATTCGTAAATCTTGGCATGCATAGCCAATATTCAAGCAAGGATTATAAGGTCAGGCGACATTTTGTAGAGTCGTAAATCTAGAGTGAGAGGCAAGAAGACATGACTAGACCAAAAAAAAAACTCTGTAACCTTGTACTCTTTTTAAAAATTTGGCGAATTTTTACCCGACTTTCAAACTTGGGTACACAACTATGGATATATTTTTCTTTTGTTTTTTGCCGGCTGATCTTCGACTTCGCGTGACACATTTCTGAAGTTAGCGAGAAGGGTTCCGTGGGAATTTATCGGCAGGCGGGAAACTGCTGCGGGCTGTGTTCTCTCTGTGTGGAAACTCTCTCTCTCTCTCAAAAAAAAAATTTGTGTCAATGATCGTGATAGGCAATGTTCCAGTTGTAACCTCTTTTATGAAATCAATCATTTATTAATATCGGTTTATCGATGATTTATCGTCATGAAAGAGTAATTTTTTTTTTTTATTTGTTACTGAAACATTATATAGCTAACATACTTACTTCATTTTATTGTGTTTACATCGTGAAATGTCTATATTTTGTACATTGTATAATTTCATGTATTGCTTGACAATGACTGTGATATTTATGCCTTTTGAATGATCAAAAACGATTTCTTTCGATTTTTTTAGACGACGACTTAGCATCAATTAGTTTTATTTATTGAAATAATATTGTACAAAAGCGTGAGTTATCTAAATGTTTCACCTATTTACGATACAAACAAAAAACTCATCATGTTTCTTAGAAACTACAACAGGTGCTCAACAAAAAATGGCAGCATATGTTTACGATAGAGGTGATTAATCCAAAATAAATGCGCTTTGTTCTTCGAAAGACAGAAAGTCTATGTTCGTTCTAAGATATTTATTTTAATGCTTGAAGATTACATTAATTTTATTTTGGATATAATTAAAGTGGTTAGTATGTGTTTTTTTTTTGGCCGCCTTTACTAGACAAATACCACGGTCTAGCAGAAAACAGGTGTCAAATAATGATTGTCACAGTAAGGTACAACTTTTGTATGGAGCGTTTTCACGAGACATGCAAACAAATATGACTTGTAAATATAATTAAGGCTCGACAGCCTTATTACTATTATACTTGATGTACGCCTCTTCTTTCTCAGTTGTCATAATCAAAGTATATGATGGTCACCACTATATATGCAATATAGGTACTGTATTGACTACACAATAAAAGTATTAAACAATATAAGTATTGACTACACACCAGTAAAGTGAGTGAGAAGATTTTGTTTTGACAAAAGATAGTTTAGAAGTATGGTTTCAAATTCCTCAATAGACATTATTCAGTTCACCATACCCTTTTTTCTCCATTAAACCAACTCCTATGGCAGAGTCTTCGTCAATACACTCTGATATTGGTGACTCACTAAGGAGCCATTTTAAAAAGAAGAAGAAGTATGGTCACCAAGAGATCCGGTATACAACTTTTTAAATACATATTTGTTTAAGACTTTCCGTTGGTTAATAGTTTGGTCAAGAATTGAATGTGTGAAACTTTTAGCTAATACCTCAGTTGATGCAATGTGCATAGTTACATAAATTGTTATATATGTACCAGTTAAGTCACCAAATTAGCCCATTTATATATGTACCAGTTACATCACCAAATTAGCCCATTTATATATGTACCAGTTACGTCACCAAATTAGCCCATTTATATATGTACCAGTTACGTCACCAAATTAGCCCATTTATCCAATGTAAAATCTGCACTTTGCAGGGCTTTAGGCCGAATACTGGAACAATAGTTAAATTAAGTGATGCTCAAGTCACTTGTTGCCCTTGTCATTTTGGCTAGCAGAGACAGCGACCACCTATGAATAGGAGGGCTCTTATTTTGATTAGCTTTCCAGTATTCACCCATTAAAGACACAAAAGACTAAAGTACCTATGATTTTACTAAAGTACCTATAATTTTCACAATATACTGGTATGTGTCAGATAGCTTATTTAAGTATTGATAAGTATTAGAAATTAGTAAGCAGAAACAAAACTTCTAGTTATCTAATATTTATTGTAAGATTGTGTTACAGATATGATACTTATAATGATAGAGGCAAAACAGAGCTTTATACAAGCCAAACATCCCTACTAATATTATAAATGTGAATGTAAGTTTGTTTGTTACACTTTCACGCGAAAACTACTGAACGGATTTTGATGAAATTTGGTATGGTAGTAGTTTAGTCTCTGGATTAAAACATAGGCTATACTTATATATATATTTATACTTTTTATCCCGGAAAAGTACAGTGTTCCCGCGGGATAGTCGATAGTTTATTTACGCGGGCGGAGCCGCGGGAAACAGCTAGTTTGGAAATAAAATATTGTTGTTTCAAATAGTCACACCAAGTAAAATTTATATTTAAAATTTGGGTCAATGAAAGCACCATTGAAAAGATGACTAATGCTAGACTATTACTTGTTCACACTATCACCTACTTACAAAAACATTTGTATTTTTCATGAGCATAAAATGAGGTAAATTAAATAAATTAATTATTTACTTTTAAAGTACATTAACAGTAAAACTTTACGCTAAAACAGTACCAACTGCAAAGGACAAAAGGGTAATATAATATTTTAGTTATATTACATGTATTATCTTGCTAAAACTAGAACAACAGATGAGTTAGAATGTTTTAAAAAGGAATAAGAGAAACAATATATGTATATTTTTTACTTTTCTAAGATAGAAGCTTGATTTTGGTCATTTGGTCATTTGATTTAACTATTATATTAATTATCAGCACAGGTTACCAAGCTTTCAGTTCTTTGTATTATATTCATAAAACATAAAATTATAATAGGTATAATTGTTTATATAACATTCTTCATAGTAAACATAATTGAGACAGACGGCAGAAGGGTGTCATAGATTCTAAGCCTAGGTTATTGATATGGGTTTACCAGAATCTTGAACAAGTATATAATACCCACTTGAATAGTCAGGGAGTTTAAAACAAAGCTCATAACAGCGGAAATAGCCTATTGACATTACTTGTGACTCAGGTCATTGTAAAAATCTTTATCTGCTACGATAAAATGTGATAAGGTGTATTGATATAACACGGTTATGTAAGAATAATATTTGGAGCATTTCCGAAATATATGTTCAATCCATTGATGTGCTAAAGTATTACTAATATCAACATAACACCTACGCGCAGTTCGCACGAGATTATCTTATGTACCGGCATGGGCACTGTAGCTGCTGCCGGGCTGTGAAATAGCTTTATTAGGACATTATAATAATGACGGTTTGCCGTTTGGTATAGTGACGTCAGGAACTTTACCACTTCTTGTTACGAAAGGATGTTACGATCGAAACGGCAACTTACCCGTCGCCTACGACGACACACTTGATCGCTTGCATTTTCAATGTACACAGTTACGTTCCACTAATAAAACAAGGACAAGGAACACAAAATATTTTCGGTTTAAAATAATCTTTAACACTGCACTTTGATCACGTTAATCGATGCACTTTACAGTAAATAAACACGTAAATAATATACTTGGTTCTCGGCCAGCAATAAAGATACCATATCTTATTTTTGCTGTTCAGAAATTAACAAATCTTTACATACACGGACCGCCTATGACGATTACGTTAGCGATTCGACAGCTCATTTCTCAACACAGGCCATGACACTCGGCAACGGCAGTCAAAATCAGTGTTGCTAGTTTAAATATTGAATTTTTTATCGAGCTGGCTAGTTAAAAGTTAGCCTGATGGTTAGCCGGCTAATGTCTGTCACATTATGTGTTAAGTGTTATCGATAATATCCAATATCGCGGCCTATAATGTGAGAGGTACGTATATATGTTTTATATTTAAACATGACATATACCGGCTATCGCACCTAATCAATGAGAGAACTGTCTAAGGCAAACATTATACTAAAGCCTGACCAGAAAAATAAAAAACCTGTACTGGAGGCGCTTCATTTTTTAATTGCAGCAACACTAAGAATGGCTGGGATGTGATTGGTTAAATCTCAAACATTTGACATTTCGTTTTAGTGCCGTGATTTCCCGCAACATGGCGAGATTTTTTATATTTCCGGTCATGCTTTACCACTATAATGATCCGGAATACGGAAGGCTGGGGAAAATTTAAAGCATTGAAAATAGAATACTGTGCTTAAACAATAGAGCTGAATATCGAACATACAAGTGTCCGCCACAAATCCATCCACATAAAATTGTTTGTAGCCATTCTTGAAACTTTCCGTACATATTGCTATCAAGTATCAATTTAAGATGTCATTTAAAAACATCGCAATAATAAGTTTGTAATTTGCTCATCGTATTAGAAAACCCACCAAATTAACAACTAGTATGAGTACAACAAAAACTTAATTAAAAAAGGGATGACATGGATTTTGCCTTTGATGTTTTGTTAGTATGTATTATATAACATATTAGTTAATTATAGTTGAAATTCAAACCACTTTCCTTCTAAAATTAAAAGTGGCTAAGTGTTTAGCTAAAACTTAATCTAACCAAAACAAAACTTTGATGTTTGTAGGAATTTTACGAATTTAAATTTTATCTGGCAACACTCAAAGCATGGACATGCTACGATTTATGTTGCGCGGTATTGCGTGATCCGAGTAAAGTGCAAAGGATATTATGGCAAAAGGTGATAAAGACTTGGAAAAACCAATTGTGAACAATGAATTACCGAATCCTGAGTGTCGCAGCACGGACAATGAAGATTCGGAATCGGCACCGGAGCCGCCTTTGGACATCGGAGAGCATTATTTAGTGCGGCGTTCCGATGAGTCATGGCACCCGGCTGAGATAATACAGACGCGGTTTTCTGCCGCAGAATCGTGTTACGAGTACTATGTGCATTATGTGGGCTACGATAGGAGGCTCGATGAATGGGTTTCCCGCCACCGAGTTATGTCCGATAGATTTGACGTGTGCGAACAGTCAAATAACAACATAAACTCAGACCATCTACTCACCGACAAATCGGGAAGAAAGATCACACGCAACCAAAAACGTAAACATGACGAAATCAACCATGTACAGAAGTCGTACGCGGAGATGGACCCCACGACAGCGGCACTGGAGAAAGAACACGAAGCTATTACCAAAGTGAAATACATCGACAGAATACAAATAGGCAAATACGAGATAGACACATGGTACTTTAGTCCGTACCCTGACGAGTATGGCAAACAGTCGAAACTGTGGATTTGCGAGTACTGTCTCAAGTATATGAGGATGGAAAAAACATACAGGTATCACTTGAGTGAATGCACGGCGAGACAACCGCTCGGCAGCGAAATATACAGAAAAGGCACGATAGCAATATTCGAAGCGGACGGGAAGGAGCATAAAATCTATTGTCAAAATCTATGTTTACTAGCAAAGTTGTTTCTGGACCATAAGACTTTATATTTTGATATAGAACAGTTTTTGTTTTACATTTTGTGTGAAGTGGACAAGCAGGGAGCGCATTTAGTTGGTTATTTTTCGAAAGAAAAGGACTCGCCTGAAGGTAATAATGTAGCTTGTATATTGACACTACCTCCGTACCAGAGACAGGGCTATGGAAAGTTACTTATAGCGTTCAGTTACGAGCTGTCCAGATTAGAACAAGTAGTTGGTAGTCCAGAGAAACCGCTGTCGGACCTCGGCAAGCTGAGTTATAGGTCATACTGGTCATATGTCCTATTAGAAGTGTTGAGTGCAAGTAGAGGCACACTTAGTATCAAGGACCTAAGTCAAATGACAGGTATTTCTCAGACAGACATAATTTCAACACTGCAATCAATGAATATGGTGAAATATTGGAAGGGGCAGCATGTTATTTGTGTTACACCAAAGATTGTGTCAGAACAACTAGCGAGCTCTCATTTTAAGAAGCCCAGGTTGACGGTAGATCCATCTGCGTTAAGATGGACACCGCCATACAAACAAGGAAATTCGACAAAAGCTAAGAAGTAGTATAGGCTGACAGGCAGAGCTTAGTGAATCTTATAAGATTTGCAAGCCACATGCCTGTTAAAGAACTAAAAAACCAGTTGTAGAAATAAGTTTGTATTATAGTTTATCCAGTGTTAAGGAAATGTTATAGGCTCTAAGTAATAACTTCATTGAAATCATCAAAAAGTTCATGAAAGTCATTAAAAGGCCACTCTGGCCTAAAGTTTACAGTGTCAAAGAACAGAAACCTGACTCCATTCCTCAAAACGTGTTAATAAAAATTGATAAAGAATTCAGGCTTCAATTTAATTTATTAAAAAGTTGCAACTTTTTATTGCGGACAAAGTTTTCCACAGATTATCTAGATAATAAATGTACAGTAAGATATTTTTGAAAGATTTTAATTTATAAGGATGATGCAACATTTCATTACTTTAAACCTGCATTTGGAAAGCATTTTACATAATGTTTAAAATAATATAAATGAATCTATTATTATTTGTATAGTGATAATTTTAAGTCATAATTTTTTACAATGACACTATCAAGAAAATGATAACAAAAAAACAGCTAAAACTTAAAAGCATTAAAATTACGTAGTTATGATCTACTTTTCTTTAGTTCATTCAGTTCCTTAATTTACTGGTATAAGTGATATTAGTTTTAAGTTACAGGATTAAATAAATATTACTTCCGTCTATATTAACTACATTTTTTTATAAAAAAACTATAACCTGACTGTAAATTAAGCCTTTGTTATCTGGGCTATTATTGTGAATCTATTGAAACATTATTCTGGCTTTGTCATAGTCACCCGACGAAAAAAGCAAACAATAACATAACCCCATTTTGTAAGTAAATTCCATAAAAATGTATGAGTCACATTATTCTGTCATAAAAAAACTGTAGTTTAAAATTATGAGAAGAGGCTCTAGCAAAAATATAGTGACAGTTCTGTAAAACTTTTAAATTTGTCTTTAAAAAAATATTGAAGATATGTAATGTTATGCTAGAATTGTATTTATCTTCTATAGCCTCAGTCTACAAGCAGTCCTGACATTTTTCATAGAAATTTAGGAATACATAATATTTAAGATTAATGTAAAAATATGTAAATATGACACTGGTAAAGAGACTTAAATCAATTTCTGATTACACACACCAGATAGTATTGTTAGAGTATTTTGTAAATTTTAAAGTCTCTAAGTATGTGCCTGTAATGAGTATGCCTCTACCTCCTCAAGAAAAATATCGCTGTTCATTTTTACCTATATCCTAAAATGTTTTCTAAGATCTAAATCTAGATTTCACTGTAGACAGCATTACAGTTTATTAATATGTTATTGGTTTGTTCATGATTTTTGCAGTTCGCGCCAAATATTTAGCCTTGGCGCGCCGGGCTATTATCTATTTTATCTACAGACAAAAACGGCGTCTCGCCCATGTAAATGAATAAAAGCGCCATCTAGTTTCAAAGGCACTTACTACAAATTGGCGCGTTTTTCACACTTGCCTACGCAATCTTTATTTGGCGCTGACCTTAACATTTTTAATTTAATAGTTGGAGCTAATTTTCATTAATTCATATTTTTATAAACCAAAATTAATGTTAAAATTAATTAATAATGTTAAAATAGTAAGAAATATGTAGTGATTTGTTAATGGTTACTTACTATCTTAGCTTTTATTACAAAATTTCTAGTAAGCCTTTCGATAAAATTATTTCTTAGTTTTTTTGCATTCTAATTGAATACAGCAAACAAAGTGAGATTATTTTAGTGATTACTAGAAGAATGTTTATTAGTGGAAATTTCAAGAGGTGGTAAAACATCATCGAGTCTCATTTTTTGCATCCAAATTTCATAATGTGGCCTTTCCACATACTTAGGTAACAACTAGGGTTGCCAGATTTTTTTTCAGCCTAAAAGAAAGAGATAAATGCTTACATAAGCCAAAAAATACGAGTTTTCAGTTTTATACCTGGGGCAAAAAAATAACAAAATTAATTAATTATTGAAGAATTTTTTATATTTTTCTGAGGATCGAGCGAGTTTTGCATTTTTGATTAGTTTTAGGGTGCCTGACCTCATATTTATCAATATGGGATGGGATACTTTTTAGATTAACAGGCCAATGCTTGTTCTGGCGGGACATTTTAAATAATACTTAAAATACGGGACGTCTGGCATTCCTAGTCATAGCACAAATTGTCAGTCTTTTAAATTGTTTGTCATGTAATTAAAAAGGATAATGGTAATAATTAAGGACGCGTTTCCAAATTTGACATAAATTAGCTGTTTTTCGGTCGATTTTACGACCAAATAAAATCCTATAAAACTAACAATTGTCACAAATAGATTACTTCATTATCTGTAAAATTGTTAAAAATATTTACAAAGAATTTGATTTTCAGCATAGCAAAAACAATTTTCAGGAACCTCTTCACCAAACATATTTATATAAGAGGCCCCATGTTGAGGAAATTTTTTGTGCTGTTATTTAGTTTATTTAAAAATACCCAAGGATAGCAAATATACCTTGAAATTGGCAAAATTGTTTTTCCAACAATATAAAAAAATATGTTTGTAAATATTTTTTTCTTCTCTCAAATTTTCACTGCTTTGCTTTTATGGCATTGGCATTAAGGTTTATTTTATTTGGTCACACTTGAATTTCTAAACAAATGTTAACCCATACTCGGCCGCTGTCAAACAAATAATTTTGTAAACACATCCATAAGCCCATCATTATTTAATTACATTATTCTGCAGGCCCATATTATGTTTGTAAAGACATTTAGGACGCCATTTTTAACTCCATGAAATGAGAATGGCGTGGTCTAGTTTGAAGGTTTCAATGATCATTGTGACAATTTGTCACAGCTTTGTCAGATTGGTGTGGAGTCGGGAGATCTTTACGTATAGATTCTATGAATCAACAGTTTTCACTGTTTAATTGTGATACTTCTTTTATTATAAGACAAAATGGCGATTCGAAAAATATTAAAAAAAACAAACAATCATTGTTTTCTTTTTTCAAGTACCCACCTTAACCAACAACATTCAACATTCAACATAAAATTATGTTGAGCTACTTCTCGTCAGGTGGCGCTTCTATGTAGACATAAACCTCTAATGTATTATGCCTCATTCACATAAATATATTAATAGTAACTCATTTTGCTAAATGTTAATTGATAAGTAATAGGACAACATGATAAACTTATAAAACTCCATCTAGCAAGAAGCAGATAATTGCAAACATTATTTTTATCTACTTGTCGCTAGGTGGCGCTTTTAAGTAACTGTTCTGTAACTTTAGTTCTCCTGGTACATGGCGGCGCACATACAAGTATTTGTGCGGTCTAGGCGGCCATAAGTTCCGTTTTCTAATTAACAATGACAGTCATAAAACCGGTTTCCCGGAATAAATTACCTGCCTGACAACAATAGCCGCTCCCCCAACCCCGCCATCGCTCACCCCGCACCCGGACCGTCAGTCGGAATTGTAACGTTGCATCAATTGTACGTATCTATTCTCGGCGCTACTCCAAACAGAAACTTTAAAGTATTTTTCAGTGTTTATATTTATATTATAATTTGAAAGTGATGGATTCTGTTAGTGCAGGTAAGAAACTTACAAAGTACATTATTAAAGTTTTAATAAACTTGAAATATATTTGTATATTAACAGAACACCTTTTTCATATAGTGATTTTCTTAATTTTTTCTTTACTGGGGTTTATGTTTATGTATCGGGATAGATCGGGCTATGATTATTGGTATAGTTAATATATTAAGTATTTTTCTCCTAATTACCATTAAAAATATCTCCGGAAATGTCCGGATAAGTTCATTTTTGGGAGTTCAAAGATAAAATATTAAAAATGCAATTTAATGTTAGTGACTCGTTACTTAACGTACGCTTGTTTTAGGCTCACCGGGTGCATCAGGAGTGAGGATTGTGACCCGTAAATACTAAGGCGGGTCAATAAGTCCGTGACTTTTTGAATTTCTAACCTCCTTACTGAAAAAGCAACACTACTCCTGTCAACAGGCATCTGTCAGTTGACTCCTATCAAAATTTGAACTTGCTGCGTCAGTTAGTTTGTGTTTTACAGGCTCTATCTTTATCAGACTATCCAGTAACTTAAGGAAACAATGGAAAAAAGTGAATTTCGTGTGCTTATTAAGCATTATTTTTTGCGAAAAAAAACCATTACCGAGACCAAGGCTAAGCTTGATAAATACTATGGGGACTCTGCACCATCGATTTCAATGGTAAAAAAGTGGTTTACTGAATTTCGTTGTGGCCGTACAAGCACTGAAGATGCCGAACGTCCTGGACGCCCAGTTGAGGTCTCTACACCCGAAACAATCGAAAAAATTCACGATATGGTGTTGGCCGACCGAAGATTGAAAGTGCAAGAGATTGTGGAAGCCATAGGCATCTCGCATGGCTCAGTGGTTTCAATTTCGAATGATCACATGGGCATGAGAAAGCTTTCCGCAAGTCGACCACAAACGCAATCGTGTAACAACTTCACAGGAAGGTTTGGCGTTGTTTAATCACAATATGGAGGAGTTTTTGCGCCGTTTTGTAACCGTGGACGAAACATGGATCCATCACAACACACCAGAGACCAAACAACAGTCAAAACAGTGGGTTTCTAAGGGTGAATCGGCGCCAAAGAAGGCCAAGGTGGGTTTGTCAGCCAATAAAGTTATGGCGACTGTTTTTTGGGATGCACGTGGGATAATCCACATTGACTATCTTCAAAAGGGAAGAACAATTGATGGGGAATATTATGCCAACTTATTGGACCGCTTCAATGAGGATTTGAAAAAAAACCGACCTCATTTGGCCAAGAAAAAAGTTCTTTTTCACCAAGACAATGCAAGGGTGCACACATGTGCAGTTGCCATGGCAAAAATCCATGAATTGGGCTATGAATTGCTCCCACATCCACCCTATTCTCCAGATTTGGCTCCGAGTGACTACTTCTTGTTCCCAAACCTGAAAAAATGGCTCGGTGGAAAAAGATTTGACTCCAATGATGAAGTCATCTCGCAAACAAAGGCCTATTTTGAGGACCTCGACAAATCATATTTTTTGGAAGGGATAAAAAAATTGGAGAAGCGTTGGACAAAGTGTATAGAGCTCAAGGGGGACTACGTTGAAAAATAAAATGATTTATTTATCAAAAAATCTGTTTTATTCCAAAAGTCACGGACTTATTGACCCGCCCTCGTACTTATACGACCTTATGAAGGAAGAAAATTTGCCTAATTTTGATGCAAAATTAAACTATTTAAAAGATGACCTTTTTTGTGTGAAGGATATAATGAAGACCAAATTGCTAAATTGAAACGTGATTTTGCTCATTTCAAATCAGAAAACAAACAAAGGTGGACCAAATCTCACTATAAAGAGGACGTATTTCTCAAATACAACCGGTCATGGCTGGATGGTACGTTTGAAATCCCTATTGTTGAGACTTCACAAAAACGAACAGGTCGACCATCTAAATCGTTTGAAGAGGCAAGTGAGAGGAGTAAAAGGTGAAAGACCGAAGAACTTCGTTCCGGTTTCGACACGGAGGTCATAATACATGCTGCGCAGGTGGAACTGGGGAAATCTGGTAAAAGAGATGCATCTAATGTTCTCGAAAGATATCACAAGTACTCCGACACGAGCCAGTAAATACAAGAAGGCATTTTATCTAACAAAATCTTCTAAAGAGCATCATGCCTTGACACCAATGCAAGCTTTGCAAATGTTTGTAGATGCTGATTTGACACAAGGTCAATATGAAATAATAAGAAAAACTAATAAGAAGTTTTTCCCTTGTTACAGTGTCTTACAAAAAGCCAAAAAGAAATGCTATCCACCTTAAGAAACTTGTACAGTAACGAGTTCCAGTGCCGAAGCTCAGCTACGACCTTTAATGGATGTTACCGTTAGGCGTTTATCGGAATACCTAGAAGAGCTTCTGAACTTGAAAGGAGGCAGAGTGGGAATCCGGAATCTTTAATAAGTAAATGGGGCTGCGATGGGTCCCAAGTCAAAATATAAACAAAAACATGAAAATTATTCAAATTCAGACGCAAATCTTTTTCAAAGCTGTTTTGTGCCCCTTCAGTTAGCTTGTGGACATAACAACAGAAAAGTATTATGGAAAAGTCCAACGCCTTCTTCACCGAGATTTTGTCGACCAATAAGGTTCCGGTTCATAAAGGAAAACAATGACGTCACTGAAGAGGAAATACGATATATTAAGAGCTCTATTAGCTCTTTAGCTCCGACCGAAGTTGACATAGCCGGGAAGAAGTTTTTTATTAAGCACACATTTATAGTGACAATGGTAGATGGAAAGGTCTGCAATGCAGACACAGGTACGAAGTCTACAAGTAAGTGCTACATTTGTGGAGCAACGACAAAAGATTAAGTAACTATACTATGACTTAAGTAACTATACGACTGAAGTAAATTTTGCGGCTCTTGAATTCGGGATATCGGTACTTCATGCTAGAATTCGTATATACGAAAGTATTTTACACTTAGCTTACAAACTAGAAGTAAAAAAATATAAAGAAAGAAAAACGCAAGAAGAAAAAGACCAAGAAGCACGAAAAAAAAACACAGGGTGTGGCGTAACTAATGGGTAATCCTTCACCTGCAGCTGGAGAATATCATAACGGATCAGAAAAATACAATTCATGTTTAGTAAAAGTATCATGGTTTTTTAGTTATCAGCCATTTTTTTTAAATTATAATTTCAAGAGATGGCGCTTTTTAAGTATTTAATGAGTCTCCCATAGGTTTATGTTGTCCTGGTACATGGCTATTCATCCTGATTTTCTTATCAAGCAAATTTTCTGTAAGCAAAATATTTAGTTGAGATAAGACGCTCAAAAGTCATGTCAATCAATGAACGTCAGTTTGAAATGATGTAATTTTAGGATGTTAAAGAAAAACGTCTACTTTCTTCCAATCCATATTTAATAATCATAAAGTCTGAAATACATCTACTAAGAAACTTACGCCACTGGGTGGTCCGCCTTATTTGGGGGACACCTGAGATTATTACACGTAAAGTTAATAACATGCTAAATGCTATGATGTGCTAGAACTATTCTAATACTATGCTATAATTTATAACTATATTATTAACACACTTCACCTCCGGGGGTGAAAGAAAAAAAAATTATTTTAATACATTTTTTTTTATTGTCACGGACCATTTCATATTGTTAAATTTTAATATAGTTCTTATTATTATTAATACTAGTTTTGTCCTATTTTTGTGTACTATGTCTATTTTATTATTCTTCATTATTTTAACATTTGGTCCCATGTCTTCTAAAACAACAAATGGACCATGAAATAGTTCATCTAACTTTCCACCAGTTTCTGATTTCACTAAAATTAAATCGTCTTTATTAAGTATAACATATAGGATTTACATACTTGTCATATCTTATTTTACGATTAAGCTTACTTTCTAATAAATTATTCCTAGCATCCTTAAAAGCAACTTGTAACCTATATTTAAGTTCACTACAATAATTTTCTGGGGTATACAAGGGTTCTATTTCATTACACAATCTATTTGGGATATTGCACTGCCTACCAAATACTAATTCAAACGGTTGGTATTTTGTTTCGGTATGGACTGTATTGTTAAAACTAAAACACCAGTATGGTAACCAATACGACCAAGATTGCACATCTTTGTCACAGTAAATTCGTAAAAAAGAACCTAAATTTTTGTGAGCATTCTCCAAAGCTCCTATAGATTGATGATGGTATGCGGTTGATACTATATTTTCTATATTTAATAGTCGACATAGCTCAGTCATGGTTGAAGATGTGAACTCTGCTCCTCTATCGGTTGCAATAATCTTAGGTATACCGTATCTTAAAATAAAATTATTTACTAAAGCTTTAGCTACGCTTACTGTTTCCTTATTCTTAATTGGATAAGCCTCTATAAACTTACTGAGTTCACATTGAACTGTTAAAATATATACATTGTCATCGTAATCTTTTGGTAGCGGGCCCACTATATCCAGGAAAATTTTTTCAAACGTATATGATGCAGTTGTTGTTAGAGTCATAGGCTCTTTGACGTATTTGCAATGTTTAGATAATTGGCACTTAGCACATTTTCTAATAAAGTTTTTAACGTCAGATTCAAGTCCTGGCCAATAAAATCGTCTTTTAATATTGTTAATCATTCTACGAACACCAGCATGGCCACTGGTTGGCAGTAAATGAAAATCGTTAAGTATAAATGATTTGTCTTTATCATTTTCTATCCTAGTTACGCCTCTTAAAATACAAAGTCGTGGTCCGGACCACTTTTTAGTTAACTTTATTTCATCATTTAAATTATTAATAAACCTTTCATTATAATTATCTTTTATGAGGCATATTTCTTCAATTTTTAATTTTTTACAATAATTACTCAACAGTGTCACAAATTCGACTCGCGAGAATTGTGCCCTGAAGCTGAGATTAATGTAAATTATATTTTTACTAGGACAACAAGAAAAACATTCATATTCATCACATATTCTATTAGCTTTTCTTAATTTCTCTATTTCACAACTACCAACTAATTTCATTTCAACAGAACCACACGGTTTTCTTAATAACTCCACGACTCTTGGTTGATCAGGCCTTTCGTCTCTAGAGCTATCAAGGAAAGGTGTCTCTCCTGATGTTCACACCTGACCTGACATCACCGCTAGCCGACGTAGACGGCAAGAAAACCTCCTCGTCCTTGGCAGCCTGTATTGCGTGTTTTAGAAAAGAGTAGTTTCTAGCTGCAATTATTGTTCTTAATTTTTTATTTTTTAAACCATCTGAAAATTGTTTAATCGCAAACTTTTTTTTAACGGTTTAAGCACGCTGTAATGAGCAGAATTTCCTTCCGCTTGCGTTATTGTCAATTCAGTAAAAAGCTTTTGAATTTCACTACCATATTCCTCAATTGACCTCCAACCTTGAGTAATATTTTGAAGACGTGATTGAATAGCCGTAAAAGATTTTTGTGTCAAAAGACGGGTTTTCATATCCTTAACCATGTCTTTAACCGAAACATAATTTATAAGCATACGCAATTTGGCATTTTTGGAAAGTCTATTTTTCAAAATAAATTGAATTAATAAATTATGATCCGACTCGTTGAGCATATCCGCATACATTTCTATACCATCAATTAATTTTTTCGTTGTCTCCTCATTACAGTCCATAACCGGCAACAAACTACAAGCCGATTTTAAGTCAAAATCCATGTTTGTATTTTTATTTTCTGGCTGACTACACAAGTTTTTTATTTCTAAATTTAATATACTTATTTTTGAACTTATTTCAACACATTTATTAATTAAATCCGAGCTTTCACTACGCTTTATATTTTCTAAAATTAAATTACCACTTGATATACGGATTTCACATTCCTTTAATGTATTCTCTATAATATTCCCCCTGAACCTTCTTTTTCCAGTTTTAATTAAGTATTTTTTAATTTCTAAAAGAGAATTATATATAGAATTAAACTGATCTGTCATACTAAAATATATTAATTAATTAAATAAAATATTATTCTAAAAATAGAATATCTTATCCATACTAAGATATCAGTACATTCGAATGTAACATCTTTCCTTTTCGGGCGGCACGTATCATATTCGCTAGTTTGCCTGCACCGATTCTAGCGCACTTTAATTAATTACATTGTAATAGTTACATACATTATTAATTAAAAACATTATTACATAATATTATAAAATTATTATTTTTATATTTCAATCACTTTTAAATCACTTTAATATATTGTTTAAACACTTACGTAGATGTTCTATCAGATCAGCACTCACTTTAGTCTTTAGTCTCCTTCGGTTGATGATTTTTGACCTCGTCGGATAATGCTTCCAGCCCTTTTCAATGCCAAAGAGTTAACTTCCTCCTGGATCCATGTTCTGTGGCACCGCTTGTAGAGGACGTAGCTCCCGTAGACAATGCCCAAAAATAAAACCAGCACCATGAATCCAAGTAGAATATTAAATATGCCAATTCTATTGTGGAAATCTTCTAGATTAATTTGGGAACTGGCCCCCGCTGCATTTTGTCCGATAATTATATTTTCTTTTGACTGGGAGGACTGACACATTTTTATTTTAAAAATCAATTTAATTATGAATTTAAATTAATTTAAATAAACTTTCGGCAGGATCGCCATGAAATGATGTAATTTTAGGAGGTTAAAGAAAAACGTCTACTTTCTTCCAATCCATATTTAATAATCATAAAGTCTGAAATACATCTACTAAGAAACTTACGCCACTGGGTGGTCCGCCTTATTTGGGGGACACCTGAGATTATTACACGTAAAGTTAATAACATGCTAAATGCTATGATGTGCTAGAACTATTCTAATACTATGCTATAATTTATAACTATATTATTAACACACTTCAAGTTTTGCTGTTCTATGTGCGCGTGAGCATAGCACGCGAGTGCAAACTAGCTGTATGAACAGTTATTACGAATTACAGGTGAACCAGATACGTAAATAAGGTTACTGTATAGTAAACAACATACATTTTTAAAAAGTTTATTTATAAAATAATATTTATATGGATTATTAATAATCGATTGGACTACTTTTGTTACATTCTTGCACATTGTCAATATAATCCTCCTCCATACCTCTTTTCTTTATGAGATTGAATACACCATGCACTCTCATGTGGACTTTGAGATTATGGTTGGCAGTGAAACCCTTGTTACACACCTTGCAAACATATGGTTTTTCACCTGAAACAAATTCATTATTATTACACATTATTGATTATTATTACACAATATTATAATGTTTCCTCACATATTGTGTGACGGAGTACCATGAGGAAATAACAGAAAAACGTAACTGTCTAGTTTAAGTTTATCCAATTGAGCACCAAGTACCGTACATTTCACATCCTACTACTATTATAAACGTGAAAGTTTGTAAGGATGGATGTATGGATGGATGGTTGTTACTCTTTCACGCAAAAACTACTGAACAGTTTTTGCTGAAATTTGGTATGGTAGTATTTTAGGCTCTGGATTAATACATAGGCTACTTTATATCCACAAAAAGAACAGTGTTCCCGTTTACGATTACGTAATCCAAACCCATGTTATGAGGGTTCAAAATCGACGAAACGCTTCGAGAAAAGGTGGTCTGGTAGTGCCCCTACGCTTCGCTTGCCTCGCCTTGACAGATTTGGCCTAATTTCATTTCTCTGTATGCGTTTCGTTTAAATTGGATAACGTTATCGAATGAAATTTGTATGGGCGCTGTTATAATTTTGATAGATTTTCGTACAATTCGATAAAGTTGCGTTTACGCCGCTGTCACACGTTCCAGCTACCCACTGCCACTAGGCCTACTGCACAAAGTAATTAAATTAGCCATTCAATTAAGCACCGAGTATTATTATTATTTAAACATTGTAGTCTCGGCTGTTTTCCGGTACAATAACTCAGATACGCGTATACCAAGTGTCCTTATTCGTATGATACAATTGCTATATATTTTTGCAATTGTATGTAAGTGTTTTTGTGCATACCTAAGGATTTATTATTATATAACATACCGGTGTGTACCCTGCGGTGTTTGTTGAGCGTGGAGTGGGCCCAGAACGCCGCCGGACAGTGCTCGCATTTGTACGCGCGGACGCCGTCGTGCTTGCTGAGGTGTACGCGCAGCGCGCCGCTCGACTTGAACGCGGCGTCGCAGCGCGAGCACTTGTGCTTGCGTTGGTCGCTGTGCGTCTCTAGATGTCGCATCATCTGTAATAACAAAAAACAATATTGAAAATGGTTAAGTAGCCCCCGACTCCCGGCATGCAGTGAGCAAGCTGATGGCACATATTAAAGAGAAACAGACAAACAACTACATAGTTAGCTTTCGATTTGACTGCACTACTACTGCTACACTCATTTTAAACCCTATTTTATTAGCACAGAGTTCTATTTGCAGTGCTCAGAATTTTCTCGGGCCCGTCGGATTCCGGATCATATAATAATAAAACAACTCCCCCATACCGATTTCGGTGACGGTGGCCGGTTTCATCGAAACCAGGCCAGTTGCGTGGAAGTAATTGTATAGTGCCCAAGTGTGTGCGCAGTACACAAGAGCACTCTCTCCTCCTTTTACTCAAGTAACCCAGTGGGACGGATAACCGACACGACTAGCGAAGGATCAGGCGCGGGTCCGACTTTTTACATGCCCATCCGACGCATGGATCATCTTTCTTGTCAGACAATCAGGTGATCAGCCTGAATTGTCCTAACCAATCTTGGGAATAACATTTTTATTTGCTCCAATGTGGGAATCGAATCCACGACCACCGAGTCGAGAGCCAAGCTCTAACCACTAGACCACGGAGGCTGTTTCATATAATCCCAGCTTGACAGTAGATTGTGAAACAGGCGTGAAAGTTAATAAGCACCTTAACCGGAACTTCGAACACAATGCCACAGACGGGACATATTGACTGGGCACTGTATTTGCACTTGTGTCGTTTGAGACCATCATCGTCTGCAAACAGAGCCTTGCAAAATTTACAGAACACCTTATCCGCTGCGTGTCTCCGTAGTTTGTGCTTCTGAAACAATTAATTTAAAAAGAAGGGTTAATTCCCTAACAGGTGGTAGGCACGTAGGGAGAATTCCGTAAGTGAATGATATAATGAAAATAAAACATTTTGAATTAAATAATTTATAACGCAAAAATATAACTAACTTCATAATATAAAAACATTCTGCTCTGTTCAAATCTAATTGAATCTATATATAAACAAGAAAAACAATAGAACACAAAAAGCTACCAATATAAATTGCACTTTTTTACTGTGCAGTAAAAATAAATTTATAATATAATATCTGTCTATAGACGATTCCATACCACGTCAATCTGGTCCCGTGGTAAGTTGTGGAAGAAGTTGTGTTACAGGTACCATACAAAGGAATGTAGGTAATGTAGGTGTGTGAAGCGAATATGGTCGAAAATAAACAGCCCGTAGTACACACGAAGAAATACAGTTTTATTAACACATATATACACACACCAGGAGTTCAACAAAACATAAGGGACGACAGAAGAGATGTTAAAATAGCGTATAGGTATAGGTACGCCATACAACCGAAATTATTACACGCGGCGAAGCACTAGCCAGCAAAAATGTGTCGCGGGGCGGCAGCGGTAGCGTAAAGCGTACTGATAAGCCCTAGCGGAGCGCGTGTCGATATACAAGTTATATTGCCATTGCACTCACTCGCATAGCGGGCGTGACGTAGCAGACTGTACCGGTTATCGCTCGAACAATATAACCGATACCGCTGCGCCTGCGCCGTGCGTAGAATTATCTACTAATAAAAACAGTTGTACGTTTTTTGTCTGTTGCATATAAAAATTATTTTTGTTTGTAAATATATTATAGCTCACTACATCACCCCCCTCCAGAGACCGTCAAGGGCGATAATAGTTGGTGAATTTAACCTGGCGTCCAGACCGCGTCCTTTTGATGACGCTCTCGTCAGCGGGAGGCAAGTCCCGGTTTTCCGCATTTGGGGTGTAGTGTTGGGTGTTAGTGTTGAGTAGTGACTGTGGTGTGTTGTGATGAGTGTTAGTGATGGGCGGTGAGTATGATGTGTAGCTAGGGTCACGCAGTATGAAGGCCGGCTTAAGGCGGTCTATCGATACGGTAACCTGCTTGCCATTCACCATAATTTTATACACTTTGTCACCTCTTTTTAAGACCTTATGAGGGCCTGAGTATGCTGGTTTCAATCCGCCACCAGCAGTGCAGTCTCTCAAAAAAATGTGCGATGAGGAAGATAAATCCTTATAGACAAAAGTTTTACATTTACTATTGTGTCTAGCTGCAGGCAATGGATGAAGCTTCCTGACAATACTCCGGAGCTTCGACAGGTAATCCGTCATATCGCTGGTCTCATCAGGCTGTGGATCGAAAAAATCGCCTGGAAGACGTAATGGTTGGCCGTATACAAGTTCAGCCGCGGAAGCCTGGGCGTCTTCTTTGAAAGCGCTGCGAACGCCTAACAAAACAAGTGGGAGGGATTCCACCCAACTATCGTTTGCGTGGCAGATGATGGCAGCTTTGAGTTGACGGTGAAATCTCTCCACTAGTCCGTTACAGGCAGGATGGTATGCAGTAGTCCTGCGATGTTGGAAGCCAGTGATCACAACCAAGGATTTGAATAGTGCTGATTCAAACTGCCTACCTCTATCGGTAACGATATCAGATGGGCAGCCGAAACGAGCAATCTAACCGCTCAGTAAAGCCTTTGCCACTGTTTCTGCAGTTATGTCTGCTAGCGGTATTGCCTCAGGCCATCGCGTGAAGCGATCAACGGCGGTGAGACAATAGCGAAAACCTTGGCAAAGCGGCAAAGGGCCCACGAGATCGATGTGGATAAAAGCAAATCTCGATGAAGGTAATTTAAAATTACCCACAGGAGAAACAACATGGCGTGTGATCTTTGAGCGCTGGCAGGCCAGACAAGAACGAACCCACTCACGGCAATCCTTTCGAATACCAGGCCAAACATATCGGTCAGCAACCAGTCTTACGGATGCCTTGGCACCTGGGTGACTGTAGGAATGCAGACTGTTGAAAATTGCCCTGCGCAACGCTTTCGGCACGTATGGTCTCGGAGTAGGGCTGCTGACGTCGCAGTACAGCTGACTCTGCAAACCAGGTACCCTAAGTCGCTGTAAGCGCAATGAGGTAGCACCAGCAAGCAGATGCTTTAGCTCGGGGTCCTCAAGTTGAGCTGTAGCGATATTTTCAGTGGCCACAGGTTGAGAAATTTCCTCAACGCGCGACAGGGTGTCTGCTACGATGTTATCCTTACCAGATATGTGCCGAATGTCTGTTGTAAACTGGGCTATGAAAACCAGGTGACGGAATTGCCGTGGAGAGCAATTTTCTTTACGAGAGTGAAAAGCGAAAGTTAGGGGCTTGTGGTCTGTGTAGATGACAAAGTCACGAGCCTCCAACATGTGCCGAAAATGTTTTACACTTTCGTAAATGGCGAGAAGCTCGCGGTCGTAAGGCGAGTACTTAGTTTGTGCTGAATTTAATTTGCGCGAAAAAAAAGCAAGACGCTCCCATGCACCCGCATTCAGTTGCTGCAGTACTGAGCCGATAGCCTTGTCAGAAGCATCCGTGACCAGCGTCAACTTAGCGCTGCAGTCAGGATGAGCTAATAGAGCTGCTTGACAAAGGCTATTTTTACATTTTTGGAATGCCTCATACTCTTGTGGGGAAAAACTTACAGGGTGTGAACCCTTGACGGAACCAGTAAGGAGATTATTAATTAAAGGTGCCTGGTAACTAGCTGCCTCAGGGATAAACCTACGGTAGAAATTGAGCATCCCAAGGAAGGAAAATTTTTCACAGCTTCGACCTTGGATGGCAATGGTCTTGTGCCTTTGGCTGATATATGGTAGCCTAAGAAGTTAACCTCCGACACTCCAAATATACACTTCGAGCTGTTGATGACCATACCGTAATCTCTGAGCCTGGCGAAAAGTTGACGCAGATGGAGTTCGTGGGTCTTCTGATTTTTTGAGTAGACCAAAAAATCGTCCAAATAAGCGTACGTGAAGTCCAGACCCCGAAGCATTTCATCCACGAAGCGTTGGAACGTCTGTCCGGCGTTTCGAAGCCCGAACGTCATGTACGGAAATTCGAAAAGACCGAACGGCGTCGTGATCGCCGTCTTCGGGATATCGTCTGGGTTTACGGGAATCTGGTTGTAAGCTTTCACCAAATCGATCTTAGAGAACACTGTACAGCCAGACAGGCTATGTGCAAAGTCTTGGATGTGTCGGATGGGGTATTGATCAGCGATGGTACGTGCATTTAGCATCCTGTAGTCGCCACAGGGGCGCCAGCCGTCATCTTTTTTCGGCGCTAGGTGGAGAGGTGATGACCACGGTGACTCAGACAAACGACAGGTACCACATTGGATCATGGTCTCGAACTCGTCTTTGGCAATTTTTAATTTATCAGGCGCTAACCTGCGAGGTGAACACGATACAGGTGGACCCGGTGTTGTACGTATGTGGTGAACTGTATTGTGTTTCGGAGTGCGGTGTATACCAGGTGGGCGAGTAATATCGGGAAATTCCCGTAGTATGTGTATGTAAGCGGAATTACCAAGACTTACCTTCACCGAGGAAACATCATCAGAATGACGGGCAGGTGACGCCGGGGCGGAAAGCGTTGTATGATTGTCGATAAGGCGTTGATTCCTGCAATCAACAACCAAATTATAAAAAGATAAAAAATCCACGCCTATTATCGCCTTTGTTACATCGGCAACGATAAATCGCCAAGCGAAGTCGCGGCGTAATCCTAGGTTTAAATTTAAACTTATAAACCCGTATGTTACTATCGGTGTTCCATTAGCCGCACATAATTGGTAATTAGTTTTTTCCAGTCGTTTAGAAATCGCCGAACGGGGGTAGACACAGAGGTCGCTGCCAGTGTCGACCAAAAACTGCACCTTTGACCGTTGATCGGTGACAAATATGCGACCGGTACTCGGGCAATCATCGGCCGCCATTATTGATTGCCCCGTGAGTTTTCCGACTTATGGTAGTCGCACGGCTTTCTGCACTTATGGGCGCGTTCTCCAAATTTTTGATGGTACCAGCACTGTGGAAACCTTCGGTAGCTGGACTCCGATCTAACTGAGTTTGAACGGTGGCGAGTGTGACTGCGTGAACGTCCTCTAGGGCGGGATAAACGTTCGACCTGATTTGCCAGCTTCTGCATCTGCTTGGTCAACGCGGCGATTTCTGCTTGCACACCTGTTGAATTTGGTGGTGGACCAGTCGCCGCCACAGCAGATGTTGATGCCATCTGGGTACCGACGACGTCGTGGATTCTGTCTGCCAGTTCTGCTAATTCAGCCAGATTAGTATTAGCCTGCGAAGCCACGATAGCTTGTGTGCCCGAGGGAAGATGGCTCGTCCATATAGTCCGCAAAAACTCTTCCGGTACTCCTGGACCAGCTAGGTTGAGGAGGTGGCGGTAGAATTGTGACGGCTTCCGGTCGCCCAGCTCTTCGTGCATAAGCAGTTGCTTCACTTTCTTTTCACGCGACGCCGAAAGCCGGTTTATTAGTTCGCTTTTTAATTTTTCGTATTTTCCCGTGGGTGGAGGGTAAGCTATTATGTCTTCCACCTCGGACGCGTACTGTGTGTCCAAGTTGCCCGTCACATAATAAAATTTGGTTTCGTCCGATTTGATGTTCGACAGCACGAACTGCGCCTCCATTTGGTTGAACCATAATGCGGGCTTCTCTGGATAAAAGGGAGGTATGCGTACCCCCACGCGGAAGGTTTCTTCAGACGATTTGTTAACGTCTTGGCTGTGGCTATCGTAGTCCTCAGTCATCTTCGTGCTCTTAGGGGTCACCACTTGTAGGTAATGTAGGTGTGTGAAGCGAATATGGTCGAAAATAAACAGCCCGTAGTACACACGAAGAAATACAGTTTTATTAACACATATATACACACACCAGGAGTTCAACAAAACATAAGGGACGACAGAAGAGATGTTAAAATAGCGTATAGGTATAGGTACGCCATACAACCGAAATTATTACACGCGGCGAAGCACTAGCCAGCAAAAATGTGTCGCGGGGCGGCAGCGGTAGCGTAAAGCGTACTGATAAGCCCTAGCGGAGCGCGTGTCGATATACAAGTTATATTGCCATTGCACTCACTCGCATAGCGGGCGTGACGTAGCAGACTGTACCGGTTATCGCTCGAACAATATAACCGATACCGCTGCGCCTGCGCCGTGCGTAGAATTATCTACTAATAAAAACAGTTGTACGTTTTTTGTCTGTTGCATATAAAAATTATTTTTGTTTGTAAATATATTATAGGTCACTACAGGAATATTTTTAATAATTTTATACTATACACATATTTAATACTTAAAAACTTTTCACACATTGAAAAACTGGGTCATGGATGTGCCATGCCCCGGCACATTGAAAAGTTTTTTGTTCCTTTGGCGGGAATCGAACCCGCCACCTCCGGCACAGGGGCGACACTCTACAAATGACAGCTCGAGCACCAGCGAATGTCAGCCATGTTGACGTAAGCCTAAGGTTGCCACCAAAATATTTTTAGACGTCGCGTCAGACAAATCTATTATAGACATTATGAAATTATATTGTCAATTGTGTCAAAGCACAAAACGACCAGCCCCGTGAGCCATAGTCCAGGCTGGGAAGAAGTTCCTCCCCGCCCGCCTCCGCATTCGCCCAGCCACGCACACAGCCAACAGCTATCATTCGTGTAAATCGGTGGAAGGACGTTAGTAATATATATTCTTTGCCTCCAGCTTGAGCAATGACGCGCTCAACCACTGAGCCACGGAGGTCGTGAAACCATTAATTTAGATGTTTTTTTTTACGTTTAATTGAAGTGTAATCTAAAAGGCGTATAGTTTTGAAGATGAGCAAGAAGACAAAATGAATCAATGTCTCAAAATTTAATTAAACGTGTTACTTACCCTCATAGAGCTCTTTAATTCAGTCGTATAATCACAATCGCCACAAAACAACCTTTTCCTCTTTACATGATATTTGAAATTATGATAATTTATTGCGTTTTTAGTAGGAAAACTGTAAAAAGATTTATTAAGAATATAAGTCGAAGTAGTGTGTAATGTACTGCGAGGCATGCTAGCCAAATTTTCTATAATCAAATACAATATACCGTATAGAATTCTGATACAATTCTATATCTTTAGTCTATATATAGAATAAATCTTTAGTCGAATCGAAAATCTCATACGGTTTATCTAGCTACGGGCGAGCAAGTAAAGTAAAATTGCAACTTCGCATCTTAAAAACTATAGTTCTAGCAGTGGCGTGCACAGGATTATGACACTGGGTATGCGGCGAAGTACTCGGTCACAAAAACTTTTTCGTTGATAGATTTTTAGCATAGCTACAGAGATCTCTAAGTCGAAACCATGCCAACAGAGCAAGTCTTAGATGTACTATTCATGTTCATCTTCTACGGCAACGCAGACAAAACAGCGATCGATCGTCGCGGCGGTCGAAATTCTAATAAGTAAAATAATAAGCATATTTTAAAATATTATAACTACTCATCAGTCAGTCAGCTTCAATTTTCACATATTCAAGGTTCCGGTTACTTGAGATTACTATATCCCGATGTAAATAAACGCAAGATTTCGACCACCTCAAATATCTTATCCAAGTGAGTGAGGCCGCGGAATAGAAATTATTTAAATCTGAATATCCCGAATCAGTCCACACTGTACTAGAATTACTAAATAATATGCAAGGAAAACAATATAATTTATTAACAGGTTAATAAACAATATAAAACGCATTTTCGTATATCTTAAAAAATAACGTAGATACAAACAATTTAAATTTACAATATGAAAGAGAGCGATATAATCGGCCTGTGATGTCACGAGTTGCACCCGCCATACATTCGTCATTACAAAATGTATGGCGGTAGCAACTTTAAACAACAACGTAACAAACCGTTTTGCGAAAAAGAGATGGCAATATTTTTATTTGCTTATAATTTTAAATCGCGTCAATCTAAATACCTATTTCTTTTAGATTTATGTACCTTTAATCAAAAATTTTAAAATTTAATTTATAAAAATGTGATATTCCACACTAGCCAACATCCCTATTATGCTGATTAATGTATTCGATCAATCTGATATTATATTATATCAGGATTCAGGGAACATGTACTATAAGGTCAATTCAGACCGAAACGAACCGATATGCGACATGGCACTGCATTTTTAAGATAGCTATACAAAATTGAACTTTATTCAGTACACAAAAGGCGTGTATCTTTTTGGTACAAGAGTTCGAATGTCAAGTTACACCGCGTTGCACAGCGCTGACTGATCTCACATGAAAATTGTATTTTTTTTGTGTAGTGAATAAAGTTCAATTTTCAATAGCTATCTAAAAAATGCATCGCTGCGTATTGGCCACGTATCGTCGCAGTGTAAACTAAACTAACAAATTTTTTTTCAGATATCACAGACATAAGATCTAGGTGTTGTACAATATACATTTCAAAATATTTTGTTATATATATGACGGAGGCTCCTGGAGCATAGGGCTCGGTGGGATAGACTGACAGACATATTTAGTGGGTAGCTTCAAGCATCAATAAATAAGCAAATATCTTCAACGTGTATAATTATTTTCAGGATTACAACTAAACCAGTTACAAGAATAATCATTATAGCAATCGATAATCAAACAGAGTAGGAAGCGCAAACGAACAGACACATCCGCTCGGTACGGACAACACACAACACAAGATGATTCCCCGACCGTACCACGGGTATGTCCAAGCTCAGCTCATGTGACTGACGCTTGCGTTCGTGCATGTTCCGACACGCTCGTGTTTGCTCTGACTTCATTCTCTGACATATATACAATTTTGAAAGAGAGAAATGGGTATTCTAATTCTCTTCACCCCCTGGACCTTTGACTTTATTCTACCAAACACCTGTATATGACTAATGATTAATATAATTTGGCATATACAGGGGTGTTTGGTAGAAATATGTTCCACAGTTTTTATCCTTTTAAATGATTTTTATTTTAAATAAAAGTTACAAAGTTTAGCTTTATTACTATTAACAGCCGTTGGTGTCCCACTGCGGGCCTCGCCATAGAATATAATTTAAAAATACTTACACTTTAGAACAATCATTGCATTTATAAGTATTCATATTTTTATGCATTAATCCCATGTGTCTTTGCAAATTTCTCACAGAGGTGTAGCTTTTATTGCACAGCTTACATCTCATTCCATCCTGAAAATTTACAGAAAATTAGAACATTATACATTTATCCTCCTAATATTATAAGTGTGAAAGTTTATGTCTTTATGAGGATGGGTGGATGGATATATGGATGGTTAGATGTATGGATGGATGTTTGTTACTCTTTCACGCAAAAACTTCTGAACGGATTTTGATGAAATTTGGTATGGTAGTAGTTGAGGCTCTGGAATAAAACATAGGCTACTTTTTATTCCGGAAGAGTACAGTGTTCCCGCGTGATACTCGATAGTATATTTACGCGGGCGGAACCGCGGCAAACAGCGAGTTTTTTTAATGGCATTATACATTTATTTTTATGTAACATTATACATTTATCACATAGGATAAATACATACCACAGCCTCACAGAAAACCCGCATGAAACAATGCTAACGTTTCATTGAGTGTGTGAAGATACCGGAGGCCCAAAGGGCTTAGTCATTTTAAAGAACACACTTGTTTCTCAACTGGTGTTGCAGGTGTCCATAGGCGGCAGAAATCGCTTCCAATCAGGCGATCCGTCAATGTTTTTTTGGACCATTCCAGAAAAAGAACCATTGAGACACTATTTTTTTTCACAACGAAACCTCAGAATATATAAAACTTATGGTTAACAATTTTTTGGTAATGTCTTTCTACTTACTTCAATTTTACCTAAATGTTTAATATTATAATGACATTCCAAAGAGACTGCGGATTGAAAAGTCCGTAAACATATGTGACATATGAAGTTTGGTTTTTCTAAATGAGAAATTCTATGCTGCATCTTTGCCTCCCATTCTTTAAGTTGAAAAGAGCATATACCACAATAATTGTTATTTTCATGGCTTTTTACATGATCACATAACTTATTCTTCTTTATTTTTTCTGTGCAGAGACCTGTAAAAAGTTGAAAATAAATATTTACTTGTTGTTTTACCAGCACTATGCCAGAATTTTCGTTATTATATTTGTGGTGTAGTTACAGTATCAATGCTTGTCTCACTCACACACGCATCAAATTGAGTATGTACGAGAGCAATAGCATATACTGGCATTAAACAGAAAAAGCTATTACTTAATTTTGATTTATAATAAATTAAATCAGTAAAACGACATTTTTATTTGTTTCATTTTTCTTTATTTATTAACTTTTTTTTTAGAGAGTTTTGTTTCGTTTATCATTTTACTGATTGAAAATAAGAATCAGAATATAATTAGAATTTGTTTCGTCCAAACATATTTTGATCTGAATTTCTTATTATTTATTTGATGGAATAACATAGGCAAATGAGCACATAGGGTAAATGTATGAGAATACTGTATAATATTATGAGAACCACAATACCAGGAGACGTCATACTGTCACACAGCTGATTTCAAAACTTAAGTTTTTAGTAAAAAAAAACGTTGAAATCATCTGTGCGACAGTGTGAGGTCAAAGACCTTCTCAGCACTGCAGTTATTCATACTAGATTTTTTTCATCAATTTTGAAATATTTTTTCTGCTTTAGCTTCTTTACATAAGCAGTAAATAATTCGCTCAAAGTTTCTGCAATTGATTTAAAAAAACGTTATAAAATTTATCTTACCACAATCATATTTCTGAAATCCACGCACCGTCTCAAATCTTGTGTTGATTTCCTTTTTTACTGTTCTTGGTGCATTTTTTCTAGATTTTTCTTTTAATACTGATGTTTGTCCACTATCATCAGAGTTCTGGTCTTTGCTGTCTATTAAAACAAAATGTGGATCATTATTGAAGACAAAAATTGTGTTCAAAAAATTTTTAAACTGTACTTTACAGTTTTAAATATTAACTTTTTCGGGAATCGTCATTTTTTATACAATGTCTGTCATTTCCATAGAAAGTAGGTTGCATTTTGAGGGACATTAGCAACAAAAATCTTAAAAATTGTTAAAAGTGGTTTTCTTTAAATTTTTAAAGGAGTATTTTACTAATTTGCTACAGGTATATTTAATACATACCAGAAATATACTCATATACAAAATTGTCTTCATTTTGTAATAAGTTGTATTCATCCTTCACATCTATTTCCTCTTTTTTATCAATTTCTATATTATAATTTATCTAAAATAAATATAACACTATTATGTTGTAAGCCTTGTTGAGGTAAAAAAATGTTTTGTTATTTATTATGTTATTGTTATTAGTAAAAAGAAATCAAAATTGTTTTGTTGGAATTGTTTTGCCATTCATTGTATGTTTTCATATCACTAAACAGTCTATGGTGTGTCTATGGCTTGTTTGGTTACAGTTGGTTTTAAATTAATCGGGACAAAGTATACCACATCTTGTCCTAAGCCATTTTGAACATCCTCTTCCTTAATCTGGGTGGTAAGTTTAAAATTCTGAAACACACATTAGTAACAGTTCAGAAACCGGAAATGAATAAAATGTTAAAACAACAAATTACTTTTCATATTTCTTCTATAACAACTTTGTTAACTAAATTGACAGACAGGCAGATGGAACAATTGATGGACGGGCAGATGCACAACAAAGTTACCTACTTAAGTGGTTACTTGGAAGAAATTGCTGCATAGCAATAATGACGGCCTTAGTTTTTGTACAACAGAGTATAGTTTTATGTTGTGGAAGTTTCTTTGTTATGTGTCAATGTAATAAGGGATATTCATTTATTAATTGAAAGTTATCTTTAAGGGCTCCTTTTTTTCTTTTGAGGTAAGGAAATAAAAAGCATCACTTTATAGAGATAAAGATAACTTTCAATTATCAATACATTTTTCAGCTTATAAGTATTGCACACATAGTATGTAAACAACACAATAATTCTGTTATAACAATACTTAAAGAATCCAAAGTCACAGCAATGCCATGTAGTTTCATCTTACAATATGTTATTGGATAAATCCAAATAGGAAAGAGTAATAAGTTTTATCTTGACATTTGACTTTTTGCTTTGTCCACTACACACTGTTTAAGCTTGTTTGTTTCAAGCACTGGTGTGTCTAAGCCGGCTTTAGGTATTCCAAACCATTAACAAATCTTGATTAAAACAGTGAAATAAGAACTCACCTCATTCGAAGTTTGCGCACTGATCAGTATAGTATTGGAAGTTATGCATTTTTCTCTGAATTCTACACATAGTTTCAGAACTTTTGTACAACTATCGCACAGCTGTTGTGGCATGCTGTCGCCCTTGCGTATCTGAAATGAAAACAATATTTAGTGATAAAATAGTCTAAATATAATAAACCAGTTTAAAACATTCTGATACATAAAATAAATCATACGCGTAGTGCTGTAATCAAATTGAAGCACGTAATTTTGAATTCGTCAAGCCTACTTGTATTTTCACAGTTTGTTTTTAAACATGCACGACACTGCATTTTAAAATATTTTTTGTAAACTAAAAAAATAAATATTCAGTAAGTTTGTCGATTAAAATAAAGGTATCCGATAAAGTATATATTTTCTTGGAGTTTTATTATTTTTGTAAATGCCATGTAAATGCACATTGCTGCAAACTGAAAACATAAATTCATGTCTTCTACTCCTTCTTTTTTTTTTAAATAGCTCTGAAGTGAGTCGCCAATGTCAGAAATATTCCAACCTTCTTCTTTGAACTCATTCTTTACATATTTTGTAATATCATGAATCTATAATAATTGATCCAGAGCAGAAATGTCGCAAGATAGTGTTATTGCGATCATACAGGAAATCACTAAATACAAAGAAGCTATAAATAAAATAAAAGATTATGTCCACATATCTATATTTTATTTCCATTATTATCTCATTTACACATCACAAAGATAGATTTGAATCGAACATCAAAACGTAATTATTTCATTTTTTTTAGGTAACAAATTTTATTATTTTGCCTCATTTTTTGTATTATCAGCAGCGTGGCCGGTCCGACAGATCTGGTTTACACCGTGTACTACATTCCAAGCTTAAAAATAAGTTCCAAAAGTGGTACAACGGATCCGTCGTTAGCCGTACTTACAAACTCAGGTGATTCTTGTTGGTGGCCAGTTTGTGACGAGCATACAAATAAAATAAAGTTTTTGTCTATCATGGTTCTCACATTTTATGTCGACGACATTTTCCAAGGGTGCAAACCACGTACATTTTAGTTACAGTTTAATTAAATTGTAGTTATCAAATCAACATCAATGTAATAATTATATTTCTGTAGATTTCAACACATTTCAACAGTTTACATTCACACATCAACAAGTAGGTAGCATTTTAAATACAAACTATAAGTTTCTATGTATTTTTGGTATGACAAAATATTTTGATTCATTTTATCCCCATAGGAAGAAATACAAAATTTGTGTCTTGAGAAGTGTCCAAAAGAAAAATGAAAAATTGTGCCGGCCGAATACTGAAACGATAGTTAATTTAAGCGACGCTCAAGTCACATGCTGTCCTTGTCAGTTTGGCTAGGAAAAACAACGACAAACTGTGAATAGAGGGGTTCTTAATTTTAATTAGCATTTCAGTATTCGGTCGAAAGTCACACTATATTACTCAATTCAGTTCCAAATGGTATTTTACTACTAGATAATCTATACTGTTTATAATCCCAGTAAAGTGACATTCTTATTTATTTTACTTCGCTTTCTATATTTGTAAGTTACTAGAGACAGCAATATGTTTCGGCTATCATTTTACTGAGATAGAATATACTTCGATATATAGTGTTAAAAAAAGTGTAATTTATTGAATTTGTATTGGAATATTTACTTAATTATTTTATAATTACTATACATTATAACATTAATTCACCAACACTGAACAACTTATTAATCAACACTTATTACAATTATTTTTTTGGGTAATTTTTATATTTATCATTTATTATCAGAACAGATCTAGTTTTATGGCTACGTTAAATAGAATCTACAAGTACATTTACACATCAGCGTAATCATAAAATACTTTTTATCAATCATGTAGATGTTGGGCATAGAACAAAAAATACAATACGATATGTTTTAGTGATTACAAATAAATCTTAAAACGATTGTGAAAATACAATCAATAAGAAACAAAAGACTGATATAATAAATATTAAAATATACATATACAATAACAGATTAGAGCCTATAAATTTTATACCTATACTTGAATCAATAAAAGACAATTAAAAATATTGTTTTGTCTCAATCTTGTTCTATAATCAAAAACTCTTATGCCCCTATTACACGACCGATATGGCAACTAATGTATAGTTTCCCATTTAAAGAAACTCGAAGCGAAGCCCTACTAATTTAAATGAGAAACACTACACATAATTAATATTATTGCTACGATTTCTTTACAAACAGTGCAAGCTATGTAAGTGAGAATATCTACTGCTTTATATAAACACTATTATGACAATTAATACTTATGTTTAGCTGGAAAAAAAGCTGTTTAGCTCTTTGAAAAATTCTAAATAAATACTGGCATCTCTGCGAGATTTTATGAGATCTGCTTTCTACACTTTTAGAGACCAAGAATAATTGTGATACAAAACTATTTTTTCTCCACACTTTCTTGGATCAATTCACTGTTTTAAAAGCGACATCTATGTTTTAAACGATTTTTATGTTTCTAAAGACTTTAGATTAGCTCAAAATAAAACTAAAATTACTAGATTTTATTATATTGACTA
The DNA here is from genome assembly GCA_963565745.1 of Phengaris arion. Taxonomy (NCBI): domain Eukaryota; kingdom Metazoa; phylum Arthropoda; class Insecta; order Lepidoptera; family Lycaenidae; genus Phengaris; species Phengaris arion. Next base: position 5,313,715 of record OY751443.1, read on the forward strand.
AGTTTCATAATAATTAATTGTCATAAAACATTAAGCAACAATATTAACTACATAGATAAAATGCTATTACTCATCTTTGTACTCGACTAAGACCTCACATGCATCAGAGCAGAAAGCTCAATATTAAAGAGTAATAACATTTATTGCATTAAGCTAGAAGAATACTTAAATACATATATTTAAAAAAATACTATGCTTTGGAAAAGCTTATATTAATACTGAATACTAGTTATTATTTGGAAGTGTCAAAACATTTGTTTTCTTCATAACACAGCAAAGCTGTTGTTGTTTAAAACAAAATTAACAACAAATCACAACTGCAAACTTTGCCCATAACTTCTGGCATTTTAGCGTGAAATTTAATAATTAAAGAAAATATGCCACTGGCCAGAAAAGTGAGCAAAATTTGCGTTCATTCTTAAAGTATAATAATGCCCATAAATAAAAGATAATAATTTAAAATTAAAAACAAAACAATTCTTAAAAATAAAGATCTATGACATACCATTCTAGTAAAAACTAGATAAAATGGCACAAAATAAATATAACATGTTATCACATTCAAAATAATCACAAAAACGGTTCAGCTTTACCTTATTTACATCAAATATATTTGATATTGTCTGTGTTAAGCAGGTACTATCATGTTAAACGCATGTCAATAAATAAAATAAACTTAAAATTAAAAATGGACGAAAAACATTTTAAGTAGCATTGTCAATTGTCATTAGGCTTTTTTTTTATAATACTTGTGGATATTTATTGTGAAATTATGGTGATGTATTTAAACATAATACTTAAGCCATTAATTGTATATGCATACTGTTTGCAAATAATAATAATAACAGCCACTCTGACTTAATACGTTGGAGCCGAGTAGTCGATGTTACCTGAAAAGAAAACAAAAATGTATTGACAAAATATTTCACAAAACTTGTAGTAATACTATATTATGCTATCCAATATTTATCGGAATATGATAAAACTGGCCCTTTTACGTACTGCAGAATCATGATTTCTACCATTCATTGCATAAAGGTGCTGCTGCAAGAAGCCTCCCCCCATGCTACCCTGTTCTCCATTTTCCGATACCCTATTTTCTTTTCCCTCACTAATCAGCGTGTTGTTGTATTACTGCAGCTGGCCACACCCTACCTTCACTCACCAGCATGCTGGGCTCTCACTCACGCACAAGGGCCTCCCCACTCCCCTCACTCACCAGCGTGCTGCTGCGAGAAGGGCGGGTCGCTGTAGGCGGGCTGCGGGTCGGGCGCGCCGGGGTAGGCGGGGAAGGCGCCGGGGCTGCCCACTCCCCCCTCCACTTCGTACGCGGGCGCGAACGCTGCGTCCGCGCCGACACGGAAACGCTGGAACGCGAAGAACGCGCACGCCACCTGAAATGTATAAAATGTTCTTATAGTTATAGAATTAGGAGTTTTCTAATATCATTATTCTTACTGGATTCTGTGAATAAATTATATTGATTGACAATGATGTGAATCACCTGATACTAAGCAATCACACCACAAGAATATATACTTTAACCCCTTTAGTAATAAAAATATTGACAAAACGGATAAGATATTCAATGTTGCTGCTCAACATATCAGAGAAAGACATCAATCAACATTGAATAGCTTATCCAACATTCATTATGTAAATATTTTCATTAATAAGGGTTTAAATCTATTACATAAACTTGGCAACCCCATGGTATATCATACACATGTTTTATCATTTGCGCTACCCAATACTCTGTTTTATCACTTCAGTATAATGCACTTCATTACTCTTTTCTTCTTTATCAGTTGGTACGGGCAGAACGTTATTTGACTGTCAGTTTATACAATATATATTATACAATATTCTCACCCAAGCGAATATGGAGAAGAAACAGAACGCGATGGCCCCCTGCATGTTGTTGGCGGTGCCCATGGGCGGGTTGTCGGTCTTACCCCACGCGTTCGACAGGTAGCAGAAGCCCACGAAGTACAGGAATGCCCAGAACGCTGGAATATAAAGGAAAAATAATCTTTAGTTTTAGGGGCCGTCCACATATTACGTCACGCACAATAAAATAAAAATGAGATTTTGAACCAATCCCCCTCCCCCTATATGTCACGCTTTTTCAGTATACCTGTACAGAGTATACTTGACATGCACTGTCATGTTTAGTATGACGCCCCCTCCCCCATGGGCTGTGACGTAATATGTAGTTGGTCGCTTATAGAAGAGGAATTACTAGTTACAGAGTGCGTTGCCTATCCCTTACATAAACCTCTCTTGGTGACGTTACCAGAGGGTAACATCACCACTCACTCAACGAAACAACGCAAACGTCAAATCACTCCGGGTTTCTGTGAGGCTGTCGTAGTTTTCCGGCTGAGCTAGACCATTCGTGTCACCTCTACCTACTTATATTTGGAAAGACTCGTATTTTAGCATTGGGCTGTAAGGATGTTAGCTGACGATAATGATAATCCTTAAAAAAACATCACCTTTCACGCTTTTTTCTCCATTACATATTATACACCGTACACATAATATACCGTCGATGTATCCTTGGTTAGTGAATTAACCTTTTGTTACTCACAAGTAGGCCAAGGTCATCGCTTCAGATAAGGCGGGTATCTATGGAAACAATGTAATATGTATATGACAATCTACATTGGCTTTATAATAGCGATTGAAAGTTTATTATTGCTACTTTTTTATGGATATCGATTACTTAAACAATGTTATAATAAATAAGGGTAGGTAAGTTTGTAAATGCTCTTTTACGCCTTAATGGATTTGAATAATGTGTCGTCATCATAAATAATCTGCAATAGATGCAAACCCAAAGTCAAGTAAACACGAGTTTTTAACCTGCCTGGGTTTAAAAGACAGGCTTTTGTTTTGGCAACATTTACATTTCCCGCGGAATTGATACATGTTTTAAATATTCGGGTAGTCGAAAAATTGTGTTCTCATAATTTATCAGATGTTTTGTTATAAACAAAACAGCCTATATCCATTGTACTTATCACTTTTATTTGCTTGTCCGTAAGTTTACGAGCAATAGCCACAATAAAACAAATGTCAGAGTTAACGTGCGCCATTATCCTGAGCAATTAAAACAGTAATGACCGAATGATGTAACCCAAAAGATTCCATTTTCAAACTATGTATTTAAAAAATGAATGATCGTTGGGCGTTGACCATAGATATATTTTTTTTATTTACCTACAGAGTAGTCGCAGGCTTACGCGACAAATTCTTGAATGAAAAAATTTTTTACTTGTATTTCAAGCATTTTGCGAGATAAAAACCTATAAATATAATTTAATTATTATATATATATATATATATATATATATATATATATATATATATATATATATATATATATATATATATATATATATATGTTTTATTTATTATTAAATTAATTAAACTTGTAACAAAATTTAAACCCAATTTCGATAATTCACTAATACCTCGTCCGTGACCCTAATTTCAGGTAATTAACTTTTACATGTCAGAGATCAACAGGGACCAAATAGTACATCGATATAAGATTCGTGGGTGGACCTTTATAAGGTCACAAATTGAAATGGATTCGACATCATTTATGAATCCTAAAAACACTTGATTGAATAAATTGATTTACCTTTGCGTGATCATATTGTGTGTGTGTGTGTGTGTGTGTGTGTGTGTGTGTGTGTGTGTGTGTGTCAAAGAAGTACGGTCGCGGAGCACGTAGAACCCAGCCCACCCAGCTGACCATCAGAGTAATTTGGCAAAAGCATTTGTGCAGCGACGGTTGTGGACTGAAGATAGAGGAAGACAAGCTTTTTCAACCATGTCTGTATAAAACTAAAACTGTATGTACTTTTGGGCTGCCTCGCTCTACCATGGAAATATTTGACCATAGGAAAAACTCACCAGAGAAACCCATGTCAGCCAGCACATAGTGCTTCCTTGTCTTCACCGAGGACATTTGCTCGAAGAGGTATTCTCCTACTATGAAACCGACGGACGCGACGAAGGCTATCACCGAAATGCCCACGCCGTAGTTGCAGGCGTTGGTGTCGTCGTTGTACACGCAGCGCTCCTGGCCGCTCTCCTTGTTTATGTACCAGCCTTTGGCCGATACACAGCCCATCACGATCACGCTGAAGAGCTGGAAAATATAGTTTAAGATCAGAAGTCAAGAAGTCAAGGTGTGAAAAAATTCAAGTAGCCCCCGTCATTGTGAAGTAGCAAGGGAGCTGATGATGATGAATTATAGTTACGAACACTCTGTGTAATTACTATACGCACTATCAAGAATACACACTTACTTTGGAATATGGATTATTAGTTGTGAGAATTCATAAGGTATTTTGTGTTAAGGTCACCTAGTCGTATCCATTTGAGAAACCCCAATATAGTAAGACCTTAAAGGCCTTTAAGGGCTATTATATTTTTGTTAAAAAAACTTATCTGAATTTGTACTATACTAATAAGTAACGTATGAAAAGAAAGCAACATACTAATTTGCATTCATTGTGAACACGGTTAAACATGTCGCCGATAAAACACAAACGATAAAACGTTATTCTAACAAAGACATTCTTGACACACTTAAGAAATGAGAAAAGCTTCTGATTTCTGCAAAGTCTAGTATTTCAATACAAGCATTATTCTGCATTTTTCAGTGGAAGTCAAAGAAGCAGATCAGTCGGTTTCGTTAGCACAAATCGCCGTAATAAATTCAAGAGAGTCGAGATGGTGTCAAAAAGTGACAAACTTGCTACCACTCCAAGGATTTGTCGCGCTTTGACACTTTACCATCTCTCTCGCTGTGAATTTTGTAAGGGGCTGCTTTAAACTATTTGGACGTCTGTACTCTACATGTATTCATATGTAAACATAAAAATGCTAAAAGTGTAAAATGTATTTCATACAAGCTAAGTAGTAGTAAATTTGTAACAGTAATTTTAAACCTGTGAGTGAATGATAAATATAATTCTTTAACAGGTTTCTTTATATGGTACCTGAATTACAGGTAGTACCTGTAATTCAGGTCGCAATTTATCTGTATTTTACCTATGTACGTATTTTCTAATATTGTAATGTATTTGTTGGTGTGTCAAATAAATAAAATAAGTCTAAACTAATTTTAGGAAACATTCATTTTTCCTCATATTAAATATCCAATGGTAGAAGTTTTTATTATACTGTATATAAATGTGTGAGAAAAAAAACAACATTATTTTAAGCCTGGCCAAAGACGTGCTGAATTCCTTCCTGAATTTAAGAATCTTAATCCATAGACAACATTCAGACACCACATCAGACACCACACCACATGAGACATGTCATCTTAAAATTTAGATTAGCATTGCCATAAACTACTGAATGGATTTTGATGAAACTTGGTATGGGTAGTAACTAGTTTAAGCACCGGATTAAAATATAATTCTATCGTGATACTCTTCAATAAAAGTATTGCATAATATACATGGGTGGTTTACAACACATAAAATTAAATTGTCTATTTCAGACATCTTTTGCGTAAATATTAAAACAACAACAAAAACAGATTTATCCCTTGATTAAATAAAAAGCCTATAAGATAAGGTAACCTATAGAATTTATGTGTCAAATTATTTCATTTACAATATTCTATAGAAATTTATGGAAAACTGTGCGTTCTTTTCCTAATACAGAATTAGGAAAAAAATAATACAGAATTAGAAAGTTTGATCTTAATATTTAGCTTCCTGATTGAGAACGAATGTCAGCATCATTCGTTAAGTTCAAAATGACATATTAAGAATCTGAAATATTAAGCATGTGTGTGTGGGCTATGCGTGTTTTGTATGGAAACTTTGCCTTCCACCTGAATTTGATGTTATTAAAGAATGTCAAATTAGGAAAGTCTGGGGCCAGGCTAATAATACATTAATAATTTTGTATATTGTTATTTGTATTTAACTGTAGGTACAGTATTCATAATCATTAGTTTGCTTCAAAACTGGTGGTAAATTTGGTGTTACAGTTAAATACTTTATTCATATGATTTTCGCAATATCTTGCAAGTTTTGATAAACAAAGGAAAAGTAATTTCTCAATGGCCCTCGCCCCTTAGCATCATCAGTTTTTTATAAATTACTATGACTTTCGAAAGACATTAATCAAAATGGTTTTACTGTAGAAGTATGTATATTAATGTAGGAAAATCACATGAACCCTGTCATAATAGTATCCATAACAAATATTCAATTTTTCAAACTATAACTTAGTCTAGATATATCTAGTTTTGAATACTTAACTGGGGCATTAAACAATATTTAAGAATTAAAATAAAGCACCTTCCGGCACCATGGATGTCGGCTGAGATAAGAGAGGCGATGAGACTTAGGGACCGTGCTTTTCGCAAATAGATGGCTAATCGATGCGATACTAATTGGGTCAATTTTAAGAAAGCAAGAAATAGGTGCAATCAGATGATACGGAATGCTAAATGCCGACACATTTTTCATAATATAGTTAATAACTCTTATTCATCTGCTACCTTATGGAAATTCCTTAAAACCATTGGTATAGGTAAATCGCATCATGTGGAGTTTCCGTGTACGATTAGTTTGGATGACATTAATATCCATTTCTCTACTTCCATAACCATAGACATGCATACTAAATCTCAAACAATTAGCTATTTAAACGTATTACCACAAGAGATTATAGAATATTTTTAGTTTACACCAGTTACTGCAGGCGAGATCAATACAATTATTAGCTCTCTTAGTTCGAAAGCCGTGGGCTGTGATGAAATCAGCCGCCAAATGATCATTCCCATCCTTGAACATCTCTTGCCAGCCATTACCCACATTATAAATTTCTCCTTTGAGTCCTCTACTTTTCCCGATTTATGGCGTAAGGCCTACATCCGTCCTTTACCAAAGGTACAAATTCCTGTGCAACCCTCACACTTTCGACCGATTTCCATTCTCCCGTTCCTCTCCAAAGTGATCGAGGCGTGTGTTCACAGACAGTTGTCTCGGTTTGTGTTCAAACACAACATTCTTTCTCCACTACAATCTAGATTCAGACCTGGACACAGTACCACTTCGGCTCTATTAAAAATTACTAGCGATATAAGGGCAGGCATGGAGGATTCGAAAGTCACTATTTTAGTGCTGATTGACTTTTCAAACGCCTTTAACAATGTGAATCACGATATTCTCCTGGCCATCCTCTCCCATCTCATGATCTCGCCTGAAGCGTTAAACTGGTTCTCTTCTTATCTTCAGGGCCGTCAGCAGCGTGTACGCGTTGACCAGTATTTTTCTGATTGGCGAGTTCTCGAAGCTGGGGTTCCTCAAGGCGGCTTACACTCTCCTCTTTTATTTTCCATATTTATAAATTTAATATCCTATGTTCTTCGTACTTCGTATCATCTGTATGCTGATGACTTGCAAGTGTACTGTCAAGAAGGGGTTGAACATCTGTCCACTGCCATCGATGATATAAACCGAGATCTAAACGCTATTCACACCTGGTCCACTGAGTTCAGACTGTCAGTGAAAGCCACTAAGTGTCAGGCGATTTTATTAGGAAGTCCAAGACTATTGAGTAGAGTTGACACAGGAAGTCTCCCGCCTATTATCTATAATGACAACATTATTCCTCTCAGCTCGTGTGTTAAAGATCTCATTTCGTTCGATTCTCGTTTATATATTGATGCTAATCTTGACTGGCGTACCCAAATCGCTAATGTTGGTAATAGTGTTACCAGTTGCTTGCGATCTCTCTACCGTCTGCAAAATTTCTTACCTTCCAATATAAAAACTATGCTAGTTCAAGCCCTTATATTCCCAATACTGGATTATTGTGATATTTGCTACTTATATTCCCAATACTGGATTATTGTGATATTTGCTACTTCGACCTTAATGCAGACCTACTCAACAAACTCGACCGGCTCCTTAATAATTGTATAAGATTTGTAAATTATTTAGATATCTTATTATGTTATATATTATTAGGTTTACATATTTAAAATATTAAGTAGGTTAATTTTAAATAAAGAGTTATATTAGTATTTATATGGTAGTATTTATTATTATTATATATTTTATATATACTCAAAATGTCTAAGTCTATGTTTCCTTTTAATAATATGCATCTACCTTACACTGTCTCTGCATCACCCATAGGTTGGCTGGTAGAAAATGCCACAAGGCAATTAAGCCCGCCTTTGAACCATATTGTGTGCATAAAGTATAATAAATAAAATAAAAAAAAATAGTCTATAAAGTGAGAATTGGATTATGATTCTAATCCTTTTTTCATCATTTTTTTATGCTAGTGTGTCCTAATAACTGTCATAAAGATAAAATTTTCACATTAATCTATCAGAAAAGTAGAAGGTCATCTTTTGCATTTTTGAGTTATTTTATTTTATTTAAAGACTATATACCAACTGTTTTTATTTTTTAAAACAAATTCATTTTAATATATGTACTATCTTCCTTCCTAATTCTCTAAAAATTGTAAACATGCTACATACATTAAGAAAATTCAATAATTCTAAGCCAAAAGCTTGTGTTCAATAATAATTGGTTTGCATTTTTTTCTTTACGTGAGTAAGACATAACAATTAACTTTTAAAAATAAACTATAGCTATTATAGCCAATAACGGGCCGTACATTGCCTGCAAGGTCAATTACATATTGTTATATTATGGAGTTTATTTACTATATTAGCCTTGAATATTTAAATAAATGGACGATTTACATAATGAAAATGAGTACCTTTTTTCATGAACAACTATGATCCACTGATAATTTAGGTACCAGGTCACTAGGTTTTAGGTCCCAAATTGTTTTATACACGGAAAATAGAAAATTCTATGTCCAGGAAGGGAATTAAGCTACATAAAATTGCTTACCCAACATACTCCTCGTACTATAACCTGAGGTCTTTGGACGAAGGCTTGAGGATCGAAAGCCCCTCCGGCTTTACCGCCTCCGTAAGCACCCGCAGCCTCCATAGTTGCGAATTAAAACGCTTTAATAATTCCCTTAAGAGACACCACACCAACCCATCAATATCTGACCTCGCAAAGCAAAATCTCGTAATAAATGTTATCGATCGAGCACAGCCACTAAAGCTCAAAATCGTTTACAAAAGTCAAAAACTGGTCTTGGACCATAGATAAAAAAAATAACGTCAATAGACTATTGACACCTGTCAACTGTCAAGTAAAAATCGATTACTACATCCAGTAACAGGATTTCCAGTTCTACCAACCCAAAGTTAATAATTATGTTTGAGGCTAAAGGCTCATTGTTATTAATTGTAAACTCACTACGCTTGTACACGATACACGCCCGCACGGCTGCGGCTCTGGCGAGAACAGAAGCGATGTGTCACATTTGTCCGTTCAGTCCATCCACTCAGTCCAGAATTAATGTTGTCAACTTAGTTATTTTACAAAGTTTTACTATTAAATTAAGTATTTTATTCCCCTTATTTAGTTAATTAGGTATTTAGTTGTTAATAGTGTTTTAGTAGGAAAGAGCCAGACAGTAATCAATCATATTATGCAAAATGACCTAGGTTAGGCCCAAAAAAAAACAAAAAAATTTGACACCTTATCAAAATAATACATCGTACCATTAGTCCGTGATTTGCTTAAAACTACCCGTTTTATACTATATACATAATATTTCCTAGTATATTTTAATTTAACGGTAAAATTTATTATATAATTCAATAAATAATACAATTTAATATAACAAAACCTAAAATGCAGTCGTTTTTAGGAGCTTTAGGGATTTCTCAATTGATTAGCTTTTTTGATAGTTTTCAGTATTAATGTAGTAGTTTTTAGAAGAAATCGACGCGAGTTTAGTAGTTTCGCAAAAACGCTGGCAACACTGGAACGAATCGCTTCAGTCCATCCGGCCGACTAATGCGATCTCGAAATTTCACACAGACGATACAATTTTGCATCCGTTCAGGCCGAACTGAAGGCTCTGTCTCTGTCTCTGCTAGCCGAAATGACAAGGACAACATGTGATTTGAGCGTCACTTATTTATCGTATAGTATAGTATAGTATAATTTATTTTTACTCTGTGTTTGGACAAATAGGAATTTAGGAAGTAAAATACAACTGGGATTTGAAAAATAATAAATTATAAGTGAATGGAATATTTCTCAATTCTTATGAACAGGATTAATGATGGGGAACGGATCAGAGGTGCATGCAGAATTTTCTTTTAGGAACGGGTTGTCAAATATAGTAACAGCGCGTGATGATGAAAATGAATTAGTAATAAGTTATCAAATGAACACATAACATTAAAATATTTATACTTACTAATATAATAAAGAGGAAAAGTTTGTTTGTTTGTTTTTATGTTTGTTTGCATTGAGTATGCTCCGAAACTACTGGGCCGATTTTGATGAAATTTGGCATAGATATAGAGTAGACTACGGCGATGAACATAGGCTACTATTTATCGCGGAAAAATGTACTGTTTCCGCGAGATTTACTTTTACGCGCACTAAATCTAGTAGTAAATAAAACAAGTTAGATATTACAAATATTTATTCAAATTAGATTTAAACTTAAATTAAATAAAACAAAAGAAAATAAGCTGCTTCCAGTTACAGTTAATATAAATTGTCATTGAAATTATTTCATAAACCGTCGCCACATAAAATTTTGACTAGTTAGATGTTACACACACACTTAAAACTCATTTGTAAAACATTTCCGTATAATCTACTTATCTTTGTTTTAGTATATTTCTGTGACGACACAGTTATTTCATAAAATTACAGTAAAGTAAACCCCAAAATAAGTATCTAAATTCTAAATAATAAATAACTAATTCATAATGAATATGTTTTCAAATTATAATAATTATGTGAATGATAAAATATTTTATTGATACACCTATTCCATCATTATTTGAATTGTGTAGCCAAACCTTACAAATTTAGGTTGTCGTTGAGTAAATAAACTTGGTGCAGTGTGGCGTGTTTCATAAAACATAATATGAAACCGTTCAATTAAATATAAATTATTTGATAACAAATAATATAATAAGTAGAAAAGTTCTAAATACAAATTGTTAGGTATCAAAGGAGATTGTATAGAAACACTGATCTCTATTTACAGTACAAAGCTAAAAATATTTAATAGTGCGCTACATTAATTACTAAAGATATTGTATGTATCAAATTATTAGTCTTCCATATCTATTAAATAATAATAGTATATGCCAGAAGTCCATCAATAAAAAATACGAATTGTTATCCTTAACTTTTTGCCATAGAGGTCTATGACGTGGCTATTAATTTTATAAAGTTTACATGATGATAAATCTGAATTCTTAATTCAAAAATAAATATATGGATATTTCAAGCATACAAAACGTATTAAAAGTTATATTAAATGGCCACTGCATATCACATATTGTGGACTATTTTTTAAATTAATTATTTAAACAGTTTGTAATATTTAAATGCTATAAAAACACGTTTACTGAAGAGGAGTCTGTGTTAATACAATAATAATTATTAACTATGTGTTATACTGAACGCGAAAGCTAATAAGAAAACCTTTGTACGTTCTGCGAAAACACAGATTATTGGATGATGCGCATAATATATCAATAACGTAATATTATAGGTTTCACATACAAAGTCTATATGTTCTATAACTACTTTATATGAGGGCTATTATACATGTTATTCCTAACTTATTCAATCTAGAGCTAATGTTCTGTATAAATTCTAACTAGCTCATCTAGTCGATCTACAATTTTATTGTACATGGAAATCTAGCTACTGGATATATTTTATCTATGACATAATTTAAGTAAACGTTATTTACAAAAATAGCCATTCTTTATCTGTTTTTGGATCAGACTACATTTTATTTTACACTACCCAAAAAGTAAATTTAAAATTAAATAAGGAAGTAATACATATAAGATCAACAAAATAAAAACATGTACTATAAGTACAACCCATATTATAATATTTAATTGAAACGTTACAATGGTCATTATGTAAAATTGTTTCTACTTCTAATCGTCACCAACTTAACTTTCATACCTATTGTAGGCAACGTTAGATCTATTTCAATTAATATTTAGCAAAAATCATTGCATTTGAGCGAAGAAATAACAATTTATTACATCGGTCATTGGAAGTGGATTATTAAAAAATCTAAAACAAAACCATCATAGTGACATCAAGGTATCTTTGGAATTTCAAATATCGCACTAAATTTCAAATGTCGAATTTATTCGAGAAGATGTTAAACATTCACAATATAACCAACTAATAGTACCAGGTGGCTAAAAAGAGAGGCGCTACTATTTCACATTTCCGCCGCTTTAATAGACGCGAGTTACCGTCGTCTTCGTTAATAAAATGTTAACAGCCTTTGGGCTTTGTTCTTGCGTTTTAGGAAGTGTTCAGACCCTGGCGTTTCTCTTCTTCTAGCATGGCGTCTAACTCGTCAGTAAGGTTCGCGAGCATATTGCCTATATCGTTCAACACGTCCACAGGCTCCGAGCTTTTCGTCTCGTCTTTGTGTTCAGGCAGAGAATGCTGTTGCTTTAACTCTCCTCGAGGGGGCAGACTCGACAGGTTTATACCAGACCGGCCGTAGTCAACAGTGTGAGGTCGGCCGGCGATTTGGCCTCGGTTCTGTTTGATTGTGCCAGCGTTCTCGTTCGCGAACGGAATGCTGTCTGATTCTGTACTCGAACTTGACTGAAAAAAGAAAAAAAACGATGAGAGAAATATTCGGGTTTATGCTATTATGCTATTTTTTAAGTTTTGAATTTATATTTCACCCGGCTAATCATGTAACATTTAAAGAGACTGGACGCCATCTGTATGGCGGAATGGTAGAAGAGCATGTTTAAAATTGTTAACATCTTTGTAACATTAATGCACTAAACATATTCTATTATATTGTATGCGTTAACGTAATCATCGTTTTATGACGATCTTACAGTAAAAATGTTTACCTTAAAACTAGAATCGGATCCCGTTCTTAGCTTGTCATCGTCATATCGTCGCGGCGGGGAGGGCGGCGCGGGAGGCGGCGGCAGCAGTCCCGTACTGTCCAGCGATACGCTCAGCGAGTCTGAACTTGGGTACGCCGGTAGACTCAACGGTAGACTCTTCTCAGGATGTATTTCTACCGTAGTCTGCCCGAACCTCGTGAACGGCGCGTACTGAGAACTCTGGCGTTTCGGCGGCTCTGGCGGCGGTTTTCTAGCCACGTGTGGACTCGCCCCGTAAGCCACGCGCTGCAGTCTGGCGGAGTACGCGATCTCGTCGTACGTGTAATCTGGCGACTTGTCTCTGTACGCTGGCGTGGCTTGGATCTTGGCGACCGGTCGCGGGCGTACCAGACCTCTGGGACGAGGCAGGGTACCGCCGCCCTCATATGAGCTGTCGTTTGTTGGTGTAATATCTCCGTCGTCGTATGAGCGCCTCCACTGACCGCCGTAGTAGAACCCGGCTTCGGGTGAAAATGTCGTGTGCGACGATCGTTCCGATGGGTCTTCTAGACTCTCGAGGGATTTACCTCGTGGGTGACGTATCTGAAAATTTACTTACCTAGTTATATAGACGTTAAATTATATGCAGGCAAAGTTTGAAAAATAAGATATTTACATTACAAAAATTTATTATAAAAATCACTCCAGTGTTACTTTTGTTAGAGTTTTACCATGCTATAAAAGTACTTAAATATGTAGATAGAATATTTTTACATATAAATTATTAATATCATCATTTAATACTTATATTATATAATAAAATCGCACTTGAAGACATTACTGATGTTAAAAAAGTTAAATACCAATCGTATTAAAGTTAAAGTTTTAGAAAGATAAAAATTATATTATACTTAAATTAATAATTATATTATAATCTACCATGCACATAATATATAAAGTAGATCCTATCAACTTTAAGGCTAACAAAAAAATCACACTGCAAACATCTAAACACTGGTGCACATAAAAGCCGGGTGCTGGGGTGCTCGCGTCATAAGTGTCATACCTGGATGGGGACCAAATCTGTGCCACAGAGTGGCGCCGCTATGGCATCGAACTTTAGATCGGGGGGTTTATGGTAACTCCTCGCGTTTCTCTCCCAGTGCTGGTATTCCCTCGAATATATATCCATCTACGTCGTGTGCGGTTTGTGTTTTTTGGAAAAAGAAAAGAAAAACAAAACATTCACATGCTGCTTTGGACTAGTGAATGAGGATGTAGCGACGTGTGAGGGTGACACCGTTGCGACTCCAACATTTTTAATATTAAAGGCTGAATGTTTGAGATCTTTGACATTGCAGAAAAAAAATATCCATGATTGCACCAATAGTGCCAATAACAACGACATCCGTTCAAGTTTGAAAATTGGCGGGTACTTGTTAAACTTAAAATTAGATTGTAATATTTTAAATAAAGCCGCAAAGGTGTTTTGGCAGCGACAATGATGACGGGAACAGACTTCTAAACGTCAAAGCTAAAGGAACTGTTCTTGGATGTAACTAAACTTCGTCGTCTTTTTCGACAGATAGCCTAACGGTTAGGATAGGCAAAAAATAATAGAAGGCTAATTCATGGAGCAAAACATAGAAAGCCCTCTATAGCCCTACTAAATCTTGATACCCAGCTAAATAACTAAAACGCTTTTAATAAGTAAGCGTAGTTAGTAAATTTGTTAAGTTTTAGAACTTGTTAGGGTTGTAAAGAAATAAAAGTAGTCAAAATTATTAGTGGAAAGACGGCACTATTATCTTAAGAATAAATTAATTATTATGATTTAAATGAATGGAATGAAAAATGAATGAAAATAAAATTAATAACCAATATAATTGTTTTGAAGTGATGCTTTGGAAATGATTTTCTAAAGAAAACAAATATACTATTATTGCTTTCTATACGAGGTTTAATAATAACTAAAATAGACTTATTTTACAATAATTGTAATTACATAATTATTATAATTACCTAAAAATTATATTTTACTTATGTAGCTGAGGGCTTTAAGATTAGACAAATATACAATATAAAACTATAAAGATATTAGAAAACGACAAAGATATATTTATTATACACGAGGTATGTCGAGGCAAAAACTGTCCCCACTTAATTGGGCCATTTAGACATTCGAGGTATGGCGAAATCAAGGTGGCTGACATTTGAGGTACGGTGAAATCAAGATGATTGACATTTGAGCTGCGGTGAAATCAAGATGGCGTAACTTTTTCTTGTATTAAGATTTGTTCTGTCAAATGTATGTCACAGCCCATCTTTAGTTTTGAAATCTTTGGGAAACAATGAAATGTATCGGATTGACACATTTCGTCGCTAAATGACGAAATGTTTAATCCCCACACGTTTTATTCGTTTCTTACTTTGTTATCTTTTCGATATTGTACTTTGTCAGGACACCCTCAGTTTTCCTTTTTTAAATAAGTCCATTTTTTTTCTACGTTCTAATTCTAAAACATCACTACAAAGACAACGAAAAGAATAAATATTGTCTATGGTACTGACCTGTCCCGGCTGCAACCTTGTAAAGTCGAGTGAGCCTTGGCTGCTGATACTTCTTTTGCCAGCTCTTATATCCTTCACTCTTTTGATAGCTAGGAGTATCTTTTTCTGATGACCAAGTCTTACAATGCCCATGTCCTCTAAATCCTGAAATAAATTCAATTATCGATTTAACTTTTTTGTTGTTGTTACATTTATTGTTTTAAAGTTTCAACTTTCATTCCAATGAAAGTAACATGTAAGCTAAATATTTGAATTTGGAACACTTTCCTTGCGGCTTTAAAATAGTGTTTTTACTTTTTAAAACTTTAAATATTATTAACTTGAAGCATCACGGAATTGAGCACATTTTATCATAGTCATCTTTGAACGCAAGTTGCACGCACCATCACAGTACTATTTTTGCACCGCCATTTCAATTGTCTTTTGAATGTTTCTAATTTACTAAAGTCAGTTCATTACCTCCCAAGCCAGCTGTGTGACGTCATGCACTGTCCGGTACCCCTGTGCCACCAGTGCCGGCCCGTACTCCTCCAGTCGCAGCAGTCGAAGCCATTCCTCTAGAGAACCCTGGAAAAAAATAATCAACTATTAGTACTACTAATGGAGTACTTATTATATCTGTCAGTACTCAGTAGCGAGGCGTGTTTACAACTCGACGTCATATCGGCTTCTCTTATGAATAGCAATTATTCGTCATACGTATTACAATTGTATATTAGCTTACGCGGATTACCATTCCGCAGATCTCACGCTTCGCCACTGATATCTGTGGTAATGACAGAACATTATACACAGCTATTTTGTTCAGAATTTTGTTTTACTTTTTTGCTAAATATTTGACGGCATAAGATACATGCCTACGCAGAGCAGCAGCGGACAGATCGTCTGATGGTCCGCTAACTTTTGATCCGCAGTCGGAAGTTATAAGAGTCTCGCCGGTCTTCAAGCCCCCATTTCCCTCGAGTCTTCACTTTCCGATAACCTAACTTACTCAGCGAAGCGGTAATTTCAACAAAGGTTATTTTGTGCCGATCTTCTGTGACGTACTCCGGTCGAGCCCGGTCCTAAGTCCTTCTACGGAAACTACTAATTCTTACCGGTATATAATCCGGCAGGTTGTCCGGCACATTCAGGTTAGCCAATTCAGCCTTTAAGCGCTTCCGATGGTTGGGTTTCTTGATGCCGACCGCTGTGAGGTCTTCCGGAGTCATTCTCGTGACTGTGGGTAGATCGTAGCCAGCCTCTATGAATAGCCTGGCATATTCCTCCATTTGCAGATCAGCGAGCCACGCGTGGATGATTTCTGGGTCCTGAAATGAAAAATAAGGAGTTAAAAGATAAACAAAAAAAAAATGATGGGATAATCGCCCGCTTTTTGTCCTGAACATGGACCTAACTTTATTCCAGTTGCTACCTGTATCACCCGAATGAATCCTACTACTGTTATAATTGTGAAAGTTGTGAGGATAGATGGATGGATGTTTGTTACTCTTTCACGCAAAAACTACTAAACGGATTTAGATAAAATTTCGTAGTAGTTTAGGCTCTCCAGAGCCAGCAAAGAAAAAGCAGGCTATTTTTTATCCCGAAAAAGTACAATGTTCCCGTGACTAATATTAACACAGGTGGAGCTGCGGGAAAAGCTAGTGATTTATACTGCTGTACCGCTCTCACATTGACTGCCAGCATCTATTATAACGCTATACATCTACTCACCGGCAGCCCCTGCGCGATCATCGCCCGCACCCTGTCCACGGTGTCTCCGCAGTGGCAGGCGGCGTGGTGGTGGTGCGGCAGGCGGCCCGACGCCCGCCCGCTGTCGAGCGAGGCTGAGGAGTGTCTTGACCCGGAGCCGGCGGAACCGGACGAGGAGCCGGGACTGTCGCGACCGGGGCTCTGGAATGTTCCATAGCATGTGTAAGAACATGGGAACAATGTAGGCTTCATGTAAAAAGAACGCTGGCTGTCATACAAATCGTATATGGTTTCCGATTCCCAGCGTTCTTTTTTCATAACGCGAACTAAGTATAACAGAGATTTCGTCTTTGGCTTTGAAATATTCTCTTCGTCAGGCCCTGTCAATTGCTCTCATGATAATAGATCAATGTTAATTGAAAGGATCAAAACAGAATGGCGCTGTACTATGTTCAGTATTTACAGTCTTGATAAAATCTTCTCTATTTAGTTTATGGCTTACCTGTGTCATATCAATCCCCTGGTCGTCGCTCAGGGCGAGCTGATGGTGGTAATACACCGCCGCCTTGTGCGTGAGCGGCTGCGAGGGCGGGGGGAACGTGAAGGTACCCCCGCCAGCCGGACTCTTGCCGAGGCTGCCGCTGGCGCCCGACACCCCGGACACCGTGCTGCCGTAGTCGGAGTGGTCATCTGTAATGGGAATACAGTGTGGTATTTAAAATTATGAATGGATTTTGTCTTACAGTCGCTGGATATAAAAATGCTAAAGGCATAGCCGTTAGGCCGCTGCCTTGAACTTCGCGGTGAGCGGGCGCGGCGGCGGAGAATGACATCAGAGGCAAAGCGCGCATGCGGACGCTATAGTCAGCGCTTGTCGGAAAATGCACTCCTGTCAAGTGGTGACTATGGCGCACGCCTGCGCGCGTCGCTGCTGCTGTCAATGCTCGCGGCCGAGCCGCTCACCGCGATATTCGAGACACAGGCCTTAGCCTTGCTGGCCTATATGACTTATAAAAGGCTACTGCTCACATAACAAGCGGGTAGATATGAAATAGAGCTGCGTTTTATTTCGCTCAGGCCTAATTTACCCTCATCGCCTTCCATTTATTACGTTACAAAATGTCGGCAACTTGTAAAAGCTTACATCTTCGTCATCCATCTGCCTGTTTAATTCCACAATTCCACAAGGTTCATCGCCTCTGGTCATCAAAACTTTAGAAATATAATCAAGGTTTCTCACCTCTGGTGTGCGACGGCGTGTCCGGCGGCTGGGGGTACTGCTGCTCCTCGCAGCTGGCGTATCCCTGCGAGCCGAAGCTGGAGCCCGAGTGCCGGTGCTGGGGGGTGCCGAACGCGTCCCCCGGCACCGCGGGCGGCGGCACGCGCTTGGCCGTCGTCTTGCCCGCCCCGCCGCCGCGCGACATGCCGCCCACTGGAAAAAGAAGAGTAGGTATACGTTAGATCGGTGAATAAATGTCCATAAATCTCAGCTAATTAGCTAACCAATGAACGTCCACCTTTTCTGTCAGTCGGTTAAATGTAGTAGGATTTAAGTAGGAAACTAACGCTAAGGTAAATAATAATAGTACGATAGTCGGGTACCTATACAAAAAAAAAAAAAAACAATTTTTTTCTATCCGTGTGTCTGTTTGTTCCGGCTTATCTCTGTAACGGCTTGACTGATGTAGACCGGACTTTTACTGGCATATAGCTGATGTTATAAGGAGTAACTTAGGCTACTTTTACCCTAGGGTACGGTTTAAGAAATATATTTCCATTAGTTCCAGGCAAACAAATCTGTGGGCACCAGCTGGCAGCTAGTAAACAGTTATAATAATTTATTCCATTTATAGTTACCAGCTACAATACCTCGTTTATATTATAGACCCGAACACTCGCATTAAATTTAATATCAAATTAGTTAAGGTCTTCATCTATATATAAGGCAAAGTTGATTGACCGATGTATCAACGCATAGGCCAAACTGTTAAGGCTAGAAAATTGAAATTTTGTACATGTATTTCTTATAGGCTATCCTCTAAGGAAGGATTTTTCAAAATTCCAGCCCCAATGGGGTAAAATAGGAGATGAATCTTTTAAAACCTAATTTCACGCGGGCGAAGCCGCGGCCAATGAATGCTAGTAGTTTATAATTATAGACTACGAAAACGCTAAAACAAGATAATATAAATAATATTTTGTACCGTATCCACTTTCCATCCATGAAACATTAATATTACGATCACGATTCATGTTATGACAGTAAATAATGCGACATTTATTCTTATAATTTCATTACTTGATACTAATGGGATCCTGAGACGAAGCCAAATAAATCACGTTAGAGTCGAACGTTATCAGCATTGTACGGTACGTCAATCGCATTAGCGAAATGACTATCCCCCTTCTATCCCTTAGGGGAGGTAATAACCTTAAAACACCATCAATCATGATCGGCGGTAGACCGGACAACTAATTACGACGATAAAATTATGAAAGTTGAAACTAATGCTCGAGATAAAATGGCCATTACAAATCGCGCATTTTTAAATATAGAACACAGAGACGTGGTCATTATTAAAATTCTTTTTTTTTATTTGGGGACAGAACACAAAGGAATATTGGGAGATTTTTATTTTTGAAATTTTGAATTTCGAACGCGAATATGAAAAGTTGTTTAAATTTTATGCTGTCCAAAAATATTTGACACAAATAAAACTTTTATTTTTTTTTACTTTATACTTATTTTTTTGCACTTTTTAAGTTACCATATTAATCTCAGAGTAATAACTATAGCATATATACTAAAGTTTCATAAAGAAGAAACATATTAATTATATCTTTATTTTTTATGCTTTTACCAAATCAATTTTTAATATTGTTGGATTAATTTTTAATCGAATTTAAGGTGATTATCTTTGGGTATTTTTAAACAGCCAAAATAAACAGCATAAGAGCAGAAAAATTATCCTTATGCTTTTGTAAAAAAATACGGGGTGATAAACTTTCGCGTCAAACACGACATGTCATGTCAGTAACCGAAGATCTCCGAAATGTCACGATCAGCGTTAAACGATGAAACTCGACTCTCGAGAGATTATCCCGACCCGGGCTGCCCGTGACGGATTTGCCGGTTGCCGTTTACGAGGGCGTTTGCCTGTAAAGCCTCTGCAAGATGACCTCATTAATTTTTTACGAGAAAAACTACGTGTTTTTACGTCGCGCTCATAAAAAAAATTACTTGGATTTTAAATAAGGTTTGCTACAGTGTTCTCAAATGAAAAAATATTAATTACTTTAGTAAATTTTGTAAATCCTTTACAGTTATTTGTTGCTAAATAGCTTCCAGTTTTAGCAGTGTAAAGCAGGTTCAAATGAAAATTATTATTATTAATATTAAGTAATGTACTGTGTATGTAGTAGGCTCAGACCAAATCAAAAAGTGCAGACAGAGTTCTGTGAACCATACAGTGTGGCACTTACTGTGAGGCTGGTCAAACTACGCCTCACAGTAAGTAATTACACAGTGTCACGCACACACTATTACGCCTCCTTGTAAAGCGAGCTGTCGCGGTGTGTGATTTTGACGTGACAACGTCTTATAATTCGATGGAGCCGGCTGCACGCACGAAAAAACATGACTCATGCGGCGTTACCTCGCTCTGAGGCGTTCCATTTAAGGCTTGAAGTGCAAGCGAGAGCGCGGAACGAGCGACAAAGAGGCACAATCGGCGTCCGCTTTCGGCAGCGCTCGACATCTGTCTCTCTCCTACTTGAGTGAGCTATCCATCAGTATTTTCTTATGACGTTGTCACGTTCAACTATCGTCAGTAAACTGACTTTACAGACAACCGATTTTTTTTATATGTAGTTCGTAGCTAGTAGCTACATACAGTATACAAAAAACCGGACTCAGCTTTTGTTCGAAAAAGCTCTGTCTTCACTTTTTTATTTGGTCTTATGTAGTAGGTATGTAATTAGTACCTAAGTTCGAGAAAGGTTGAAGTAGTCAGTATCCTTTTCAGACTTTATACAGGGTGCACTTAAAACACCCGCGACAGTGTTTCAGTTGATAGGCATCTTGTGTGAATTCTAAATTATTTATCAATGTTCACAAAAAATATTTTGAAATGTTTTTTCCATATATATTTTTTATTATCATCTTTTTAATTTAGCTACTACATAAAAGTCGTTTTGAAACATGGAAGATGTTTGCTTGCTAATAAAAAGATTTACACAACGGATAACTTAAACAACGTTGCTGTCTTTGTCTGTTAAGTGACTTTTCCAACGCATCAGACAAAGACAGCAACGTTGTATACCTAATGTGCAAAATGCAAATTGCGATCCAAGCGACATGTAGACGCGACGTATGATCAATTACTGTAAAATCGGCACTAGTTTCAACTGCGTACGATGTAATATAAATTACTAGAACATCCACAGAAAACATAAATTATATTGCTAGTGTTAGTAGGTACATTACTTAACAGCCTCCGTGGTCTAGTGGTTAGAGCTTGGCTCTCGACTCGGAGGTCGTGGGTTCGATTCCCGCATTGGAACAAAAAAAATGTTGTTTCCAAGTTTGGTTAGGACAATTCAGGCTGATCACCTGATTGTCTGACAAGAAAGATGATCCATGCGTCGGATGGGCATGTAAAAAGTCGGACCTGCGCCTAATCTCTCGCCAGTCGTGTCGGTTATCCGTCCCACTGGGTTACGAGAGTAAAAGGAGGAGAGAGTGCTCCTGTGTACTGCGCACACACTTGGGCACTATAACATAACTCCTGCGTAGCTGGCCTGGTTTCAATGAAACAGGCCACCGTCACCGAAATCGGTGTGGGAGCTATTGCTATTACATACATACCTACTTTACTTACCTACGGTAGCTCTACTTTCGCGGCGAACATATTATATTTTATAATATAGTTTTTGTGAAATTCATTTGACCAGAACCCCAGTTCGCGTAATTAACTTACACTTACATTTTACTTTTATTGACTTATAAATGAATCGTCTTGATATCATAAACTGATTTTTGGAGTTTGAACCAATCAAAACGGGTAAACGCTGGCTTGACGTTTATGAGAATACCGTTTTGCAGCTTTAATACATAGGGACTGGATTGTAACTGTATTATTGCATGATTTAACTAGCAGAATCGACCATAAGACCAGAACCATTTTTCAGGAAGATCACAAAATAGATGCCATAATATACGTTCACGTCGTTAATACTAGATTATCTGATAAGCATGTGGATCTAGATGGATCCAGAACATCGACAACAGAATTCTTAACGTTGGTGTACTTTATTAATACAATTATGTGGCGCCGAGGTTGCGCAAGCAATTTACATTTCCCATGTAATTTGCTATCGGGGACAACATACACTTGTTCGTCGATCGTAGTAATATTATATACGATTTTAACGCCCGTAGTGGTGAAAACTCTAAGTAGGCGCTACAGTTAAAGGTGCGAATAACTATTCATTTCTATTTGTCTGTCATTCAAATGTTAGGTTAGGTTCATTCGTTCAATCATTAGTCTTGTAATTAGTAGATTGTGTCAAGAAGCAAGAGTTTTTGATTCGCATTTATATCAAAACTTCATAATATGAAGCATTTAAGGGTTTTACTCTTTTACTATGTTCATGTCTAGTCGGTATTGTGTATTCGTATTTTCGAAATAAATCGCCACCATAATATGCGACGGTCTTCGCGACTAAGTGTGCATCGTCCCTCGGCGTTTCCTAAGTGAATAGTTAAGTAATAATGAAGCTTGAAAATAAACTATTAAGTCTATTAGCTAGAGACATATGATTTCCAATGTCTGGTATTTAGTGCTTATTACTTTAATCGCCGGTAAGTTATTCATGGATTAAATTAATTTCTCAACTTATCGGTTGTTTCGCCATAACATCTGGACAGGCATTACCTGGATCAGGGATGGCGAGCCTATGGCACGCGTACCATCAATGGCACGCGACACCATATTTTGGACACGTCGCTGATCACAAAATTTTGTAATTATGTACTGCGAAAAAAGTGTGAAGTAGGTATTATATGGCAAACCTAACACAATGGAAGTTATTTGTCATCTATTTTGCAATATCAGAAATTACAAAATGGTCTTATTTTCACAGTCTTTTTAGGGTATCAATTTTGAACAGATTTAACCTGTTAAATAGGGAAAAGTTTGCTCGCTCGCCTCGCTCGTTCGTGTTCGACTAAAAGAACATATTATCATGGAGGAATTACGGTTTTATTAGTCCATGATATTATCATATTTAGTTCTGCCGTTCATTTGTAGGCAATTGATTTAATTGTATTTTTCCGAAGTACGCAGTCTTAAAAGGCAAAGGTATATAAATCTTAAACTATAGTTGTAAAAGTTATTCATTAACCAACTTAAAAACTTAAAAAAGGAGGTTATACATTCGATCCTTGGATTTAGGGTTTAAAGTTTAAGCGCGTAAAATACAAAATAAAAATATTACAGAAAAATATTAAATTAATTAGTATCGACATTCGGTTAAGGCAGGTATTTTTTCAAAGCATACAGTAGTTCGGATGGGATTTAAAGAATAATCAATATATTTTAACCCTTAAAATACACAAAAAAATTTGATATTTGATAATACGCCTTTAAAGTACAAAGAAAAATTAAATAAAAAATTTGATGGCACGTCTATGATCTCATTCAACATTTCTTTACAAAAATGGCACGTTAATACATAAAGGTTCGCCATGACGGACCAAGATGGTAGATACTCTTTAACAAAAAAATATTTAAAGTTAATGTCACTTGTAGACTATCTACGCAATCAAACAAGTTGACTCAACATTTGAATCGAATGGTACCTACCTTGATAATAAAAGATGTTTTCGTATCGCAGCTTAATTTTATCTTTCTTCAAAAACTCAAACAAACGTCATTAATAAAATGATTGAAAGACAACTGTCCGTTTTTGGCAAGCATGTGGAAAAAACACGTTGTGTTTTTGTATTTCTTCCGTTAATTTGTGTTATTTTACTTATTAATAATATGTAATATTAGTAGAAAATTAAACATTAAATATTCATTAATGTGCACAAGTGTTGGCAAGTGGTATGACTTCAAAAAGCGTGCTATTTTGTGCTCTCTCCAAAAACACCTAGGTCCTAGAAAGTTTCTGTAAAGCGTCTACCACTTTACCGAAGCGTCTGACTCGACTCATTGATTGCACTGACGATTTATTTGGACTTTGACTAGACTTTAGACTTGACGATTTAGAAAAACGGCGGTGAAAACTTTCAACTTGACACTGGCAAAGGTTTTTTTTAAATAAAACTAGGGGGCAAACGAGCATACGGATCACCTGATGGAAAGGGATTACCGTCGTCCATGGACACCCGCAATATTAGAGAAATTGAAAAAAATTGCGAGTGCGTTGCCGGCCTTTTAGGAGGGAATACGTATTCTTGAAGGTTTGCAGGTCGTAATGGTCCGAAAATACCGCTGGCGACAGGTAAAAGCCGTATTGCCGTATACCTACGTATGTATAATAATTATATAAAAAAGACAACGGTCAAAATTTAGAATAATTTAGGTCTTCTGTCAAAGTGATTTTGATTTGCTATCTGTTCTTTACAGTCGTTGTCTTTGAGGCGTTATGGATGTAGACAATGATAAGGTGGATTGGAAGTGAAAGTTCATGTCTGGACGTGATTGCGGTTTACTATCAGATGATTCTGATATGTCTAATGCCACAGACTCGTGTATCATGAGAGTACTGGCAGCTAAGGCTGGGACTATATGATTCGGAATCCGTAAGGCCCGGTCGGGGCAAATTCAGAGCACTGAAAATAGAACTCTGCGATAATACAATACAGTTGAAAGTCAAAGTGTCGAGTGTTGAGCTGTCATTTATGACATTAACACTTGTATTCGGTTTTGTAAATTTTCCCCGGCCTTACGGATTCCGGACTATAATTTTAAGTCGACAACACACGGAAGCAATATAAAAACTCGACGCTCGTGTGTTCGTTATCAGCCTCTATTGTATTTCCGGCCGGAGGGCGGAGAGATTTCGGATGATGTAGTCCGAGCCTAATAAGTGATTGGTCATTGGTTATAGACAATATTATTTAGTTTTTATTATTTGGTTTTATAGGCTTTTCTATTATAAAGAACTAGATACATTGTCCTATGAAAAACATGGCTTTTTTTATTATTGTTCGATTTCCGAACCCTTCTAACGAGTAAACCTAATTGAGGGCCACCGAAAAGATTATCAGGGTTCAATGTGATTGATTGATGCTGGGGTAAGCCTGGGTCTGTTCAGTTCAGCACGGTTAATTGTCCTTTATGTAAGAAATGACCGATCAACTGCTCTTTTTGCCAGCTGATTCGGCTTTGGTCTACAGTCTACACTATTACCTAATTCACTATATTTATAAGTTTAAAAAGTAATTTATAAAAATTTAAGAAACGATTCGTTTTACTTTTTACTTCTACGGCAAACCCAAAAGGTAGGGTAATGATTTTGGTAGTCTATGTATGTTATTATGTATAATATAATATGTTTGTTACACCCTAGCGCCTTAACCACTGATCCCATTTTAATGAACGAGGTGTCAAATGATTCGCAATAATGACCCGGGTAACATATAATATATTATAGGCTTTATAATTTGCGTAGTCGGGTTACAGTGTTTATATAAAAATATCAGTGACACATGACTCTGGCAAATCTTTACTCCAATCGCTACAAAAAAAAAACAAAGAGTTCTAATTTCGAAATTAATTTTGCGGAATAGTACGACTACGCTCATTAACCGATTACTCGATTCAATCAACTTGGTTTCATAATCGACAACAATAGCAAACATCAGCAATTTGTCGATTACCGTTCGATTTTGAATCGATTTATCATAACGATTAACGAGATCGCCCGGGTGGCGTCCAATATACATTGATTGATATGCCTTTGTTCTACGAGTACCAATATATAAGTTAGACTACAATGCGATCATTTGAACTAAATCTAAATTTCTTAGTAGGTATTGCTGTAACAATGCTCTGAATTGTTAAACTCTAAGGGACTGTTTCACAATCTACTGATAAGTGTCAGCTTATTTGCATGTTTTGTCCCTGTCGCTCGATATAAAGTAAGCAGCGACAAAACTTCCGAATAAGCTATCCGAAACTTATTAGAATATTGTGAAACAGGCCCATAAGATATCATAATAATATCAATGTAGAGTTTTGTAGAGACAAATGCATTCAAAATATTAATATTAGCTTTAATATAAAAATTTTTTCTTTAATGGACCCGAAAACGAGCAGACGGATCACTTGATGGAGCGATTGCCGCCGCCCATGGTCGCTCGCAAAATCAGTGGAGTTACACCTGTAACTGCACTTGTGTTGTGTAACAGACAAAAGCGCACTTCCTTAAAATTCCCAACGCCCTTGGGCCTCCGATAACCTCACTCATTCGGCGAAACAAAAGGCAAGCATTATTTCACGCCGGATTTTTAGGTCGTGGTATTTATCCGGCGGAGCCCGCCCATGGCTCTCCCACGTTTACTTTACAGAATACATTAAGTTATATATTCAAATTATATTTGATTAACATAATATTCTATGACTCATAAAGAGAAGAAAAGTATAGGACCTGAAATCGGAATTAAAAATATATTGTAATTAACATAATATTGTAAGGTATATTCATGATGTTAAAAGAAATCATACATTTATCAAAAATATAACCGCCTTTTTGGAAGCCGATAACCTAATAAAAGTAATATTGTATGAATCAGATAATAGGTACAAATCCGTAGCTTTTACATTCCTTTTAACCTAATTCTTATATATTGTTTTTGAAGTAAAATATTATTTCACTCATTTTCTACTCGAATACAACAAGCATCGTTTACTATTGACATCGATATTGTTTAGTCTGTAACAGATTTTCGTTTGTTTGTTCACTAATTGGGTAGGGGTTGTTGTGCTCAGTAAAGTTTTTTGCATCACCACGAGAATTTACTTTTTTTTTGTCATTCAAAGGCGCTGTAGTCGGAACCTAAATTAATAACAATTAACTAATATTATACTAGTTATTACATTTAAAATATGCCATTAAAAATGCCTGCTGAAAGTTTTTTTTAATTTTTAGAAATGTGTGGAAAAAATATCCGTTTTCATAATGGATCAGGGTTTTTGATATTTTTTCTGCCGCTAGGGGGCAGACCCAACTCACATAAAGCGTCATCGGGTGGCGACAGTGGTATCAAAAAGGGTCAATAAGAATTTTCGATTCTTTTTCTGTCACCAGGCGGCGCTTGGTAGCACGACGGTTCTTGTCGTGTCGAAAAGCTGTCAAATATCACGAATTTAAAAGTAAAAGTAAAAGTTCATCACACTAGCTTTTGTCATAGATGAATAAATAGTTAGTACGTAACTTTTGTCCGCCACTTCGTCCGAGTGAATGTACCACAATACAAATGATTTACATTATTTATGCTGTGGTATTTTATACTTTTCAACCTGATAAATATAGGTGCTATAGAGTGGAGAACAGTTAATCGGATATTTTCTACATGAAGGAATAATACTGTACACTCAGTGAAGAGTGATACAAGTCTAAAAACATAGTTTTGAGAAAAACGGCTTTAAAAAATTTGGGTCTTTAAACGAGTATAAATCCTATGTACCTAAGTGCTCGTGACTTACCTACTAATAATTAATGACGTCAATTACGTCATATCGATCGAAAACAATGGCAATATGACAGATACTTTCTAATACGTCGCGCAAACTCGTGATCGCAAATGTGACATACAGACAGACAGACATAAACGGTATCATTATATCTAGGGTTACAACCTTATTACGCTTTCATAACTCAGTAGAATGGCAATGCACATGTAACTACCCTGGCGGCTATCAGGCGATCCGTTCGCTTATTTGCCTCCTGAGTCCTGTGTCCTGGGCCTTTAGTCAAGATGCATTCGATAATTTTAACGGCGAACTTCGAAACCAAAAATGTATGGGATTTGACATAAGTCATCGATATGTAACATGTCGCTTGTGATGCGTTATGTCAAATCCCATACATTACAAAATGTAATTTCGACGGCGAAGATCGAAAACAATTCGATCTTCGCCGACGAAATTACCGAATGGATCTTGACTAAAGGCTCTGATCAATTAAAAATAGAAATACCCCCTGTAATTGGGCAGACCTAGGGCAAACATTGTAGCATTACAAATATAAGCACATTATATGACATAATTTATATTATGGTTGACAGGCCGTAAATGTACTATCGAAGAATTTGCCGCTCGACCAGCACCGTTGAATCGTGCGCACGCACACATACTCTCGTGTAAATACATAGTTTAACCACGTCTGCTGTCGTTGCGATCGCTTTCTTTGTGTTTAAATATTTTGAGGCGTCCTAGTGCAAAAGAAAATGGTTAAAAAACTGGTCGAGCAGGAACTTTGTCGACATGTACCCTTTTCCAAAGGTTTCTTTCGCCAGTTTGAATGACAACGATTTTTGTCTTGTTATGAATGATTTTTGTATGTAAACTTTGTTCTACAAAAATAAGTAGATCTAATGTTATATGGAGCAAGAATGGTATACCTTCATTTACTTTGTGGATAAAAAGCAACATACTTTTTGTATGCTACTGGGCATCTTTAACACACCGTATGCTTGTAGTAGTGCAATCAAATCGAAAGCTAACGAAGTAGCTGTTTATCTATTCCTCTTTCTTTAATCTGTGTCTTGATCCATAGACAATCTTGCCCATCTGACAAGCATTTAAATACTACCGATTTCTTTATTAACATGCAAACTGAATGAGCATAAAAGCTTAATCAAGAATCAAGCACATTATTTTCATGTGAAGTTGCCTACATTAAGTTAATACTGGACTGCATATTATGAGGTCTTGGGTAAATCTTAAGAGATTTTAACGTAATTCACAGTAATCGCCTGCTTACGCTGCTGCTGCTGCTGTTATTAAATACTCGACGAGGCCTTAAAAGCCTTATTTAATTAGATTAAATGGCTGAAGGCTTAAATGAGGCAGTGAAATTCATTTTTCAAAGTAATATAGCAATTTAGTAGTGACCGACCAAAGGTTCGCTTTTGGCCAGTTTCGGCTTGAGTTTCGGTTTCATATGAGAAAACAAAACTCAGCTTGCTATGGCGAGAATACTTGATATTGGATTAGATCCGACTAAATCCTACTAATATTATTAGGTCTTTACCTATGAAATTGCCGTTTTTTTCATGTATTTTTTATTTGTATTAATCGAAGTAATCAATGCATCTTTGCCAACGCAGTGGCAGTTTATTGATGCCCTTCTTAAAGAAATCAGCTGGACGGGAGGCAACAAATTCTTCAAAGGCATTTTGTACTTCCTCTCGGGTATGTGTGGGTGCAGTATGAGGTCGCGCGTTGTCGTGCAGGAGCAGCGGAGACGAGCGATTGACCAATGCTGGTTGGAGATGTGCCAGCTTCTCCATCATTGTGTTCAGTTCTTCACAGTACACATCTGCAGTAATGCTCACCCCGTTTGGTAAGAAGCTGTGATGAATCACACCGGGTCTAGACCACCAAACAGTGACCATCACTTTTCTAGGGGTAAGTTTTCGTTTAGGGCATTGTTTAGGTGCTGAACCAGGATCCAACCAACTTGCTGAGCGCTTGCGGTTATCAAACAGAATCCATGGATGGATGTTTGGATGGATGTTTGGATGGATGTTTGTTACTCTTTCACGCAAAAACTACTGAACGGATTTTGATGAAATTTGGTATGGTAGTAGCTTAGGCTTTGGATTAAAACATAGGCACATAGGCTTAAACTTTTATCCCGAAAATGTACAGTGTTCCCGTGGGATACTATATTTTCGCCGGCGGAGCCGCGGGCAACAGCTAGTACCTAATATTAAATTGAATTTACTGAGTGTCAAACTGTTTTGGGATTCTTCTTGTAGTGAGGTTAAGATTTTATCTGTTTTTAGAGTTCCGTATAAAAAGGGCAAAACGGGACCCTATAACTGAGACTTCGCTGTCTATCCGTCCGTATGTCTGTCACCTTAACTTTATCTCCTTTACCGTGATAGCTAGAAAACTAGTAATTTTCAGACACGTATTTCTGTTGCCGCTATGACAACAAACACTAAAAAAATATTTAAGGGTGAACAAACAACAAAACATATATATATTTTGTACAGGTATATAAAAAACATATTATATAATATACTCCCATACAATAAACGTGATTCTTCCCCGTTTTGTGCCCGGTTTCGACTCGTACTTGACCGGTTTTTAATAGTTTTAGCAGTATTTTATTTTGAGACGGTGCAATTATGATGACCATCAAATTGCTGAACATTCATTTACGCCGACTGAACGTAATACATTTATTTTTAATTGTAATTAGTAATTTTTGGAATCTAAACGGTAGAGCTCCAATTTAATTACACTTATCAAAATGAAGTTAACATCAAAACGGGAACTCTAAAACTAATTATTAAATTACAGTTCTCCGTCAAACGAAATTCAACTGCGAGTTAAAGTATAAGTTAAGCAATTAACAGACTTACTAATTATTAATTAATTAATTTTATTCTCGTGTTATTAGAGAGTCAGTTTACATTACAGTTACAAGTTTTAGAGTTTACTTAATTTCATATAAACTAATCCTACTGCTACTATAAACGTGAAAGTTTGTGAGGGTGTAATATGGATGGATGGATGGGTGGATGGATGGATGTCTGTTACTCTTTCACGCAAAAAATACTGAACGAATTTCGATGAAATTTGGTATGGTAGTAAGTAGTTTAGCCTCTGGATTAAAACATAGGCTGAATTTAATCCCGAAAAAAAAAACAGTATTCCAGTGGGATATTATATTTACGCGGGCGGAGCCGCGGGAAACAGCTAGTACGTTATAAAAATTATAATATCTATGGACTCTTCACACCACGTCAATCTGGCCCCGTGCTAAGTATCCGAAGAACTTGTGTTACAGGTACCAGAAAACGGGAAGCATATTTAATACTTTTATACTATACACATATTTAAGATTTTTATTATATTATACACATATTTAATACACATCCATCATGACCCAGGAACACAGAAAAACTTTTTGTTCCTTCGGCAGTATTCGCCCCGCGACCCTCGGGTTGAGCACCAAAGCGCTGAACCACTGAGCCACAGAGGTCGTCATTATCATCATTATATCATCTAAGAAATCCCAAAGATGGTATCCTAGTGACCTCAATGAATAGGATATAAATAAATAGTGATCATTTCGTTCAGCAGACGTGTCGTGTTTGGGCTCATTAAAAGGGCTCCAATGAATAGGATGTAAATAGATGGTGATGGTTTGCACCATGATATGATGTGATGTTCGCTTATTACATAAAAATGTATGCAAATTTTATAAGCGGTGGTAAAAATATATACGTATCTATAGTCTTAATTTTCAAAGTAATTAATTGAAATCAGAAATGGTGCTAATCTATGGATTCTTTTTCTATGGCATCTAAATTCTATTCACGACGACCTCTGTGACTCATTGGTTAGTAGTCTTGGCGCTTAAACCGGAATCGAGGGTTCGAATCCCGCCAGGGGACAAAAAGTTTTGTATATTCCTGGGTCATAGATATGTATTATATACGTGTATTATACAATAATAAATATATAAGGACACTATAAAAAGTGTGACCTAAATATATTTCCGTTGTCTGGTACCCTGGTAGGTTGTAACACAAGTTCTTCGAGAACTTACCACGAGACCAGATTGACGTGGTGTGAAATTGCACATAGATATATTTTTTTTTTTTTATTCTGGCAAACGGGAGATGTATCACCCCGATGTTGAAACTTTACATTACATAATAAACGCCATATGCGTTTAAATAAATGAAGGCAAATACATTGTGTGAGTATGGATAATTGAAATTGCTGCAGCGCCAATTATAACCATAAAGGTGTTTCGGAGAAATACTGGACATGACGTACAAATTACTGTGTGTCGTCTTTGATGTGTTGTTATGAAATATTTTAGGCTCAAAAACATGCGTTTCTTCTTTCCAGGGTTCTTTATATCCAATTCGCGTGTAAAGTGTATCGCGTTCCAAAGTGTATGTTTCATTAAAGTCTAGCTGGTGCCCTCAACTTCGTTTACGTTGAACTATTGATGGATACGGAACCCTAAGATAAAAGTATCCTAAGTTACTCCTTATGATATCAGCGATCTACAGTTGAAAGTCCGGTCAAAATCGGTCTGGCCGTTTCAGAGGTTAGCCAGAAGAAACAGACAGATGGAGAGGCAGGTAGAAAATTTTAAAATATTTTTTTTGGTGCAGGTACCGTATATAATATACATAATATGTCATATACTATCATGTGCGTTTAGTGCAAAGCAGTTAATTTGAAATTACAAACAGACACTTTAATTTATTTGTATAATTCTATAATTTTTAGGGTTCCGTAATAATCAAGGAATCCTTATAGTTTCGCTCTGTGCGTCCGTCTGTCTGTCTGTCTGTCTGTCTGTCCGCGCTTCAAACTTCTGTAATTATGAATATAAATTGATAAAATTTGGTATAGTTAAAGATTGAGAATAGATCGCTGTTCCGGCATCATAAAATAATAATAATAATTAAACATTTTAGGGGTGGCTCTCCAATCTCCATTCATGTGAAGTGGGGATGAAAAATATTTTAATGGGGTATCGTTGAATAGGTCTTTTAAAATAACGGCAAGGTTTAATAAATGATTTTTAACAAAGTCAACCATTTTCGAGTATCGACCTCCAAAGTGGTTTATAAGTTGGCCCCCCCCTGGCATTTCTAGACTATGAGAGATAGAAACTTGTAAGTTTCCATGGTTATAGATCATACTAAAACTCTTTAGGAAAATTATTTTGAGCGAAATCGGACAATAACTTTTGAATTTATTCAAAGAAAACCTATTCCACGTTGATAGTCACGGAACCCTCTTTAGACATGTCCTGACATGCTCTTGGTTAGGTTATTTAAAATATTAACTACCTAAACTAGTAGTTCAAATTGACCGGGGCTTAGAATGCGCTGAAAAAAAAATTAAAAAATTAAAATCAAATAATTTTAAGAACAATTTGTACAATATAAGTGATATCGAAATTATTCTATGAACATATTATTACGTTACATAGCCACGTCAAGACGCTAACAATAAGCTGTTTTTTTTTATCAAAAATGTTGGAAAGCTTAACAGAAGCAGACGCCATTCAGGCATTGACCACTTGTTGCTGCAACCATTTCATCTATCCCATGCTTGCAAGGCATCGAAACATAGGTCATCGGCACCAGAATATCACGGGAATACGGGTAATGACACAATAATACAGAAGGATTTGAACCCAGGAATGTCAAAGTGTGAATGTCTTATTATAACCACTGCGCTAGCGCGGCTATCGAGTTAAAACTAAAAATACGATTCACTATCGTCGCAATTGTAAAAGCGCCATCTATCGGTGAACGTTTGAACTACGTGGACATTGTTAATATTGTGAAGGCGCGTGCGTTCAGTTTTCCTCAAATTACACAGTACAGTACTAAATTTATTCTGGCTATAAACGAAATAACAAAGCTCTATCAATCTACGTAGAGATGTAGCATCGCTCTGCATCCTCTATCGGTTATATTACGGGGCGTACCCCGAGGAATTGTTCGGACTTATACCTGCTGCAACTTTTCGCCACCGTTCCAAGCGACAAAATATTTATCATCCTCATACCTTGATGAGTGGCAGTCCTCCACCGTGCGTTTTATCCGAAGCTCTCAGCCGCGCACAGTAAAACTCTGGAATGATCAGTCGCCAGCGGTATTTTGTGGCGGGATACGACCTCTTGATTTGTATGTCCTTCTTGCGCTTGAGTGGTGATGATAATATTACAGCAACAATTCTTATATTCTCCTTTATTGGTGCTTAACACAGATACGTATTACAATACATATGAGATATTATGTATAACACAATTACGTCTACAGTCTACACTGAGATTAGCCTTTTATTTATCTAAAATAAACCTAACTAAATAGGCTTTACTCGTGACATCTGTCAATATGACATTGACTATTACATATCTTAAACTTACTGTTGTCATTATGCGACATATTTCAGTACCATTAGGACCTGCAAACCTTCAAGAAGGGAACGTATTCCCTCCTAAAAGGCCGGCACGGCACTTGCAACTCCTCTGATCAGGTGATCCGTGTGTTCGTTTGCCCCATAGCTTTAAAAAAAACAAAAAATTGACCTTGGAAGACGAATAATATGTACATGGAAGTAGCACTATAATCGAAGTCGTACCTAATCAGCTATGTGTCTCACAAATCAAAGGCAAAACCATTACCATAAGAGTGAAAAGGAAAGCAAATCCATGCCTTTTCGCTTTTTTCGAAAGCTGTAGTGTCTTGGTGATGTTCTGGTCTTCTTTTTTACGACGTTAAATTACGAATTTATGGCAACTAAATTACCTAAAAATCGATATAATTATGTTTCTTCTCCTACTAATAGCCGGGTTCCTATGCTATAGTTATTAATCTGAGATTTGACTACTACTAGCAATTTTTTGTCGCAGAAAATATTATTAGGGCCTGTTTCACAATATTCTAATAAGTGCCGGAAAGCTTATTTGGAAGTTGTTTCTGCTTACTTTATATCGAGCGACCGAGATAAATCCTGCTAATAACCCAACTGACCCTTACACTGTAGAATGTGAAACAGGCCCTTAATTTAACGAGTTTTACAAAATTTTAAAAACATTTTATAGTTTATCCAAAGTCGTGAGAAAAGGTGTCGTTATTGGAATATATTTTACGTCGAGTCCAGCACTTTCCCTGACACGGCATTCTCTATAGGTCAACGAGTTAACAATAATAGCCCGTGATCTTCTATGATAACGAGATATCGAGATGCAATTATGTATTAGAATTTATTTCCACACGATTTTAATACTTTAACCTCAGGTTGTTATGTTTACTACGACAGAGGTCCGTTTTTAGGAAAGTTTCTTTTTTTAAAATTTATATGCTCCAGCCTTATCGAAATAATGAACGACATTCAATATTTTATACGGTTATTTACATAGAAGTTTATATTATTATAGACGAGGCATGATGAGGCAAAAACTGTCTCCACTTAAATGGCTCCATTTTGTAGTGTCTGGGGCCACTTTGACATTTGAAGTATGGAGAAATCAAGATGGCTGACATTTGAGGTATGGTGATAACCAAGATGGCGTAACTTTTTTCTGTATGAAGATATTTTGTTCTGTCAAATGTACGTCATAGCCTTATCTTCAGTAAGCCGCGTGTAAAACTTGTTTGGTTAGTAAAAAGATGTTTGATGGAAATAAAAATTTAAAATAATCGTTTTGTTCAGCGCATTCGTACATAAGTTTGAATGACACTACATCACTGGATGCAGCTTCAATATTACAAATAAGAATTCATTTCATTATAAACGTTGTCTCGAAGTGATAAGGTGCGTTTTGCCTTGACAATGACATAATTAATGCTGTATGTTTGTTTGAGTAACAACTAACAAGTTAATTTCGAGGAAGCGGCCAGAATCTTCTTTAATTGCTTCAAAGAAGAAACGACGCGACGGTCGTTGTGAAGTTTTGAAATTCTTTGCATCGATAATGATTTAACTTTTTCTGTTCGTACTATGCTAAGCTATTTAAATATCTGAGCGATGAAATTATATTTAGTCAAAATTAGAACCTACAGGTTCGTAATTTGAAATCGAAAATGCTATCAATGACGTTCGCGCGCTATGTCGCATACCGAGCGTTAGGTATGTGAATGCCATATATTTTCAATTTTGAAGATCGTCATTGTAATTAACGATGGCATGTCGGCACCTTCTGGGGTAATATTTGTCGCAATTTTTTCGGTATCAAAGTTTTAATTTTTTACATATTAAGACAGAAACTAAAAATATATAGAGGGTCTTATCAAATACATCATAGGTAAATATTTTAGATATAACGCGAGCAGCAGGAATTTTCTCTATATTTACTGTCTGGATTTATTGCACAAAATATTTCTAAAGGAATGTCAGTCCATACTCGGCCACTGTCAAAC
The DNA here is from genome assembly GCA_963565745.1 of Phengaris arion. Taxonomy (NCBI): domain Eukaryota; kingdom Metazoa; phylum Arthropoda; class Insecta; order Lepidoptera; family Lycaenidae; genus Phengaris; species Phengaris arion. Next base: position 5,350,146 of record OY751443.1, read on the forward strand.
AGCACATTTTGCAAACGCGTTCTTAACTTGCTAGTAACTTACTTTCGGCCGAAATTAATAACGTATCTAAAATCTTCGATTGGCTTCAATCTTAGATTCTCAAACAAAAATTGACGTAAATTGACGTGAAGTTAATCCTAGGATCGTTGAAATGTATTGGAATCTTGATCTCAGATAGCTAAAATGAGATGAAGATTGATTATTATTTCGGACGTAAGTCGACAAACATCATGGCCATTAATGAGTAAAAATTAAAAAAAGAAAAGACAAAAAGGTGTTATTCTGTCAAATCGCGCACTAATTTAAATAAAAGAGACGTCCTCATAGGATTAAATTTATCCGACGAAATTAAACGACGAAATTAAAATTGTAATTAACCAGTACCTTAGCCTTAGGGGCTGCGTGACCTCGTAAAACGGCAGGTTCGTAATTACCAATTTTGTAAGCCCTATTCATTAATTCGACGTTTATATAATTTTATTGTCCAATAACTATGGTAGATAATAAAGCCTATTTGCGTAATGAATTAGTAAGTAAGTAAATGTCATAAAGCGTACATGTCAAAATGTTTTACGGAAATGAGGATCAATCACTTAGTAGCAAATCTGATTTTTACTAAGTACATCTTATGTGTATTCACTTACTAAGCATTTTATTTTTAAAATTATCAAAATCCGTTAGGAAATGGTGAATTTAGTAGTTTTTGTGAATGGCTAATTTGAAACGCGCGCTTCCGCTGAATTGGTCACGATGACGTCATCTGTCGCGATCCGTGCGACACCGGCTTGATTGTACTCATACTTCATAGGTATTGCATAAGTATTCATTCTCCGATTCTTGACGCTTGTGCCTCGCGTGCATTGTTTTTGTTTACGTTAAATATTTAAGTTATGTTTAGAGGCGAGGTGACTACGACAGATGACGTCACAGCGACTCGCTTCATACTCGGGCGCCTTTTTTGGAACTAATGCACTAAAATTGCTGTATCTTCGTAATTTTTGGTCCGATTTAAATAATTTATTTACAGTATTTATTGGTATCTTTGTCGCCACAAGTCTGCATACCCCATAAAAAACATGACTGATCCTCATTGATTATTGTGAACACGGCTTATGCGTCATAGGTAAATTTGAATTTTTTTGACATTTCACTGTCACCTTAACGCGAATAGATTATAGATACCTACTACCTAGAACTCTAGAATATAATAACGAATTTTAAAGGCAAAAGTACTACGTAAGTAAGATCGAAAGTGTAGAGCTGCATGTTACGGACATAATATTAATATTATTTTGCATTTGCGTACATAAATTAGTGTGTTTTTCATATTAAAGTTATCGTATTGTTTTTGTTATGGTAGCGGAAACAATTGACGAAAGTCGATGTAACGCGGAATAAACCGCGAAGCGCCGCCTGCATACCAACGAGCCTCAACCTCCTGAGACAGTTGAGCGGGAAAGTAATAAATTTAAATATATGCCGTGCCACCATCATCATCATTATGCCACACTTTTCCCATCTTATTGCTAAAGGTCGCCCCGCACAAGTTTCTTACGCCACCGTGCCGGTTAGTTTCCGAACCGGCCGCGGCGGTGGTAGTTATAATTGCTCCATGGTGGTAGGTCATCGACCATCATTTATCCATTTTCCTATATGGACATTCATTAAGAGTTAGTTTCTATTTAGATGTCACCGCTATCCTTAATCGTCAGTCGTCCGTGACCTCTATGGTAATTTGATGGTATAGTTACCATCATGTTGTCTGAGCACAGTGTTACCAACTGTCAAAAATATTTCTTCAACTTTTAAGTCAAGAACCCCCAAAATCGCAACAATTACTTGAAAATCCCCCAAATTTTTTGTATGAAAAACATGTATATTATAAATACTACAAAAATCTTAATTAATAATTACAAATAAATATAAATGAATGTTCTGTAATTTAAAACTTTATATTTTAAAATATACTTCAACTTTTATCAAAAACAAGATAGTAAAAACCCCTAAATATAACCCTAAAAATGCATCCCCTAGAAAACCCCCTGTAGAGATTTATTCCCCCTAAATTTAGGAGGCAAAGTAAGAGCAAGAGCTAAGTTGGCAACACTGTCTGAGCAGGATGTTATTCAATACTTACGTATTAAAATAATAATAATTATTATTAATTACATCTAATAGTGTAGGTTGGACTCTGGTGTCTACTTACATGAAAAATAAGAAAATTACCTATAATATTATCTTAAGAAACTTGTTCTTATTATGAGCAAAATAAGAAGGTTCTTGAAGTCAACAAATTGATATTATTTGTTATGTTATTTAGTCACAACAATTAAATAAGCTATATCTAATTTCACAATACAAATCCCTTAACATATTTTTCATCAAACCTTACTTTTGTACAGTTACCAACAAAAGTGTGTCAAGCCAAGCACGTGTAACAAAAGAAGCAAATAACAACAAATTCTGTGTATGTTAGAGTCGTGACTCGACAGTGGGTCAGCTCGCTAATAATAATTATTATTATCATATTGTGTAAAACAGTAAGAGATGAAAGATAAGAGACGGTTGAGTAGCAATACTTGTGTGTGTAAATTAGTAGGGACTTCTGCATAAAAATATTCAAGAGCACACAATTAATTAGACTTTATTGAAGTGAAAAATCAGAAAACTTATAAATCTACAGACGCTTTGTACAAAATAATTACGTTTTCGCATCTGCCAGGCTCGATGATGTTGGATACAAATAATTAAGTTTAGTTCACAATATCATCTTCCTAAGTTATAGTAGCTTATGAGCTAGGTATGAAAAAGTGTTGTAATGTTTTTCAAATCAAATCGTATGATAAAAACAGCTATGTTTTCTCATTTTTCTTATTTTATATTGAAATAACGTGTTTGTATAACATATTGACGTTGATAAAAAAGCGATGTGTACACATAAAACAAACAAATGAATGATGTCGTAGGAATTTTGGCGCCATAGAGTAGTACGGCGGTGAAAGCGTGCCGTCTTGTAGCTTGTCGCTTGAGGCAGTCTCTGATTCAACAGTACTTTTAATAAGTATTGAAGACAATTTTTTCTTGGTAGCCAACTTTAACGAGATGTGTCAACATTTGAATCGTTTTTTTTTTTTAAATTCAATTTCGTTGAATCACGACCACTAACATCTCCAGTCTCTTCTGAGTGCATGGGCATAATTCTCAGTCTAGGGTTCGGACTATTAGGTCTTATGCTGTAGCCTTACATTGGAGACTATAATTACGTGAGTATTTTTTTTATTCTGTAAAATTCTGTACCTAAGAAAGAGGTAAGAAATATCATTTATTTATTTTAATATTGGTGTACGCGACAGTACTTTTATGATCCTATATACAGCGTGATGCTATTCTGTAGATTATATTATTGGAAAAGAGCCAATGGTATTATGAAGGACCTTGTAACATAATTAATACTATTTTCATATCTATGATGATGTTATCAATATACTGTTATATTGCGAGATAAATCTTTAGGAGATACCAAATGCATAATAGGTAATAATAGATGTATGATTATGTCCAAGTTTTTTTTATGAAGGCCGTGACAATTATTTCTAGGACATATACTTTTTGTGTCTGGCGGCTGTGTTACTAATGGGCCTAGAGCCGTGGTCAGAGAAGTTCCACGGTCTTACGGAAAATCGGCGTGATATGACGCTTGGGCGACAGTAAGGCGAAGGGCATCGCATATCAGGCAATCAAAAGATCGCAATATTATGCGTACTTACTTATACCTATTATGAAGAGAAAAGATTTGTTTGTATGTTTGTTGGTTTGCATTGAATAGGCTCCGAAACTACTGGACCGATTTTGATGAAATTTGGCACAGATATAGATTAGACAACGGGGCCTTCCCCGTGGAGGTAGTAATAAAAGGTAGCCTATGTCCGTACATAGGCAAACTTTTATTGCGGCAAGATGTACGGTTTCGCGACATTTTCTTTTGCACGTACGAAGTCGCGGGCGACATCTAGTACGAAATAAAGTTGTTATAATGTATCGTTACCTTAAATTACTTAGAATAATCTAGCTTTACCCCGTTTTAATAACCCGGCTAAGAACTCACAGAGCGATTTTTAGTCGCGCTCGCCGCGATTGCGGGCCCGCAGCTTCTGTAGAATGCAAATTATATATGTAATTTTTTGAAGTGAAAACTTCTTTAGCGGCGCTGTGTACTTTTTTTGGAATGGGTAAAAAATTCTAAACTCGCGTCAGGACACGTGGCCTGATCGAAATATCGTAAGACGGATGGAGAGAGGACAGGCGGCGCAGGGCGCTTGCGCGAGTGTTCGTGTGTGTTAATGTTACAGCGTGCCACGCGCATCCATGGATGAGATTAATATTATTAATTTATTTTGTTTATTTTATTATTTATTATTATTATGTAAAATAATTGTAATAGTTCTGAAGTGTTAAATTTTTAATGTCATATAAATTGTCATGTTTGTGTACGATAGCGCAATAAATGAATATTGTATTACACCACATAAATAATAGTACTTTTATACTGATAATGAAAGCAATTCGTACAAAATTATTCTCTAACCATTCCAAAATATCAAAAATGCACAACGTTAATATTCAAGTTTTCACTTCTGCCGGCACTCCTGGAGTGCAACCCGTCGATTTTTTTTTTAAACAAAATTCACGACGCGACGCGATTTACGCCCGCGGTGTACGCGATTGTTTGCGGGTGTCGCTGGGCGGGCGACTAGGTAGAATCGCGCGGGCCGCGATCACCCGCAGCCTCGGCGATTTGCGCCCGCGGTGTACGCGATTGTTTGCGGGTGTCGCTGGGCGGGCGACTAGGAAGAATCGCGCAGGCCGCGATCACCCGCAGCCTCGGCGATTTGCGCCCACGCGCTCTGCGTTCGATTGGCGGGAGAAATTCTTATGTTTAGGCTGGGACTCCGGAATCCGGAAGGCCGTAGATAATTCTGAGCATTGAAAATAGAACTCTGCGCAAATACAACATAGTTGAAAATCGAACACATTAGTGTCGAGTTAAATGTCAATGTCATTTATGACAGCTCGACGCTCGAAACTTCCATTTTCAACTCTATTGTATTTGCGCAGAGTTCTAATTTCAGTGCTCTGAATTTTCACCGGCGTTCCGGATTCCGAAGCATTAATATAGTCCCAGCCTTAGATTTGCAGTCGCCCGTCTTGCGATTTACGCCCGCTGCGTTTGCGGGCGAAAATCGCAGCCGCGGCGACTTGTAATCGCGCAAATAAGCGGTCTCGGTAGGCGGGCGCGACTGAAAATAGCTCCGTGAGTTCTTAGCCTTACCTCTCAATCTCAGGTTGACAGACGACAGCAGCACAAATAATGTTTCCGTTCACCAAATGTAAATATCTACGATTACAAAAGGGCGTAACGTAATTAGTGGACAGGTGTCTGTCAGCTTATGGTCACTAGTTCTAATATCGTAATTAAAATGAGACGTTGATTAATGTTGTTAATCGTTCAAATCAAATTATTTATTAAAATGATATAGCAATTGAGCGGGTAAGTTTATGGAGCTTTATGGTTATTAGAGTAATGCTGGGACTATATGCTCCGGAATCCGGAACGCCGGTGAAAATTCAAGGCACTGAAAATGGAACTCTGCGCTAATACAATAGAGTTTAACTTTAAAATGGAAGTTTCGAGTGTCGAGCTGTTAATGTTATATATATGACATTGACATTTGACTCGACACTCATGTGTTTGATTTTCAACTCTATTGTATTAGCGCAGAGTTCTATTTGCAGTGCTCTGAATTTTCTACGGCCTTCCTTCCGGATTCCTGCCCATATAGCCCCATCCTAAGGGTCTGTTTCACAATCTACTGATAAGTGTCGGATAGCTTATTCGGAAGTTTAGTCGCTGCTTACTTTATATCGAGCGACAGAGACCTAACATAATATAAGCTACCTGATACTTATCTGTAGATTGTGAAACAGAGGGTCAATTCTGCTAAATAAAACCTGCATTAATACAATTACGATCAAGTCCCGACACGCTAAAACTGCCAAACCGATATTCTCGTAAACGTTAAACCAGCGTCAGCGCGTTTTGATGGGTCCAAAATTTACAATATCAGTGTATGACAAGTAGCTTCGCATATAATACAATCTAAGTAAAATGAAACACTACGTTAAATACGAGAATTGCGGTTCTGGCATTAAGTGCGGCAAATATGGATTTTATCAAATAAAACTCAGGTTCGATATTTATCTGGCATTAATACATAAATTCTCAGAAAATGACCACTATATATGAAATATTCAACATTGTCTAAATATGACTTATGACAAACTGAAAAAAGTGTATTTAGTGAAGTGGACAAGGTTCTAATGAGGGTTTTCAAATTCGTGACATCTGACAGCTTTTTGACACGACAAGGACAATCGGGCTACAAGCGCCGCCTGGTGACAGGAAAAGAATCGAAAATAATTCTTATTAACCGTTTTGGATACCACTTACGCCACCATATGACGCTTTGTGTGCGCTGGGTCTGCCCCCTAGCGGCAGAAAACATATGAAACACCCTCATTTATGATGTAATAAAACTAGTTGTGATACTATAGATATTTAATAAGGGTTAGTCTAATCATCGGTACATTGTTAAATAGCGTGTTATTATTTTCGTAAGCTGGTAAGCCGAAGGTCTGATGTAGCAGTGTAAGTAGCTATTACTAACTAAGGAGATTATTTATTTCCAGAAGCTAATTTAAGTATCTCTAATTAACTGGACTAAAGTTGTCTAAAAGGTTTATTGTTCGTAACGTAAATTCGTATCAAAATGATTAGTGTAGTTGATAATATACACGTATATATAAAAGTCCGACGTGAGTATATAACACTTTGTTTTTATTTTATCATAACACACAAAACATAACAGTGTTCACAATACAAAACTGCATATAAAACGCTTAATCACAAGAGTCGCGGTTAAAACTTTTTACAAGCTCAAACATGTCTCCCGTTGTCTCAATTTTCTTAGCAGCGCTCTCATTGGTTGAGCGCGGGCCACACACTTATTGTCGCGTTCATTTTAATGAAATTTACCGCCGCTAAGCGTTCGGGTGCGTTCTGTTACATTAGTCATTAGTTTATTGTTTTTGTATGGCCTTAATCCTATACTCCAAATTTAAAACATGCCGTTGGGCTATATTATATATATTATATACCTATTACAGATATATTCATACATATTATTATAATATATACACTACGACGTATTTCACGTATATTCTTCTTCCAAGTGCTCAACAACACAGATACACGCCAAATTTTTAACAAAAATAAATGTCCAGATTTTTCGTTATTAACGCATGTAACAAATAAACGACAAAACATATGTTGATGATAATTATTAGTATTACAATATGTAAATATTTTTATTTAGATACTTTTCTTTAAAATTTCGTCGCAAATAAGTTATTGCTTGACTTTCTATTTCATACCATCTAAATTATGATAAGGCAAATCAATCAATCGTAGGTTTACGAGAAATACACGTAATTTATTGGTGTCCTTAAGAACGGTTAAAATATGGCTCCACCATAATAGTAACAGATAAATCGACCTGCATTTGAATAAGATTGTCATTTGACTTGAGCTTAATTTGAGTCTAAGGTAAGCTCACCCAGAGACGCGACACGACGCGGTTATTTTAAGATAGCGATGCGATTTTTAAGCGAGCGGTGCCGCGCGGTGCATTTTGAAATTTGAACTCTTGCAATGAAAGGACAAACGTGTATCTTCTTGGGTAGTGAGTAAAGTACAATTTTGAATCTCTATTTAAAAAAAATTGCGCCGCTTCACGTCTTATTTAACTGGATTTTGGGTCAGGCGCGGGCGGTGGCCTGCGATAGCATAAAAAGGACGTAATAATATGGACGTACCTATACATTATTGCACGGAATATAAAACACAGGCATGTATCAAATAAAGTTTTAATATTTTTTGTTTTGACACACTGTACTCTATACTGTTATGAAACTTGAAAGTACCTACACTCATAACTATAATAGATAATATTATACATTCATACATAGAAGGCATTGAAAGTCCTAGATTACTAGTTAGGAGTACCACGTTGATTGCATTGTGATTTGTTTAGTGGTATATTAGGAGGTACAAATTAGTTATCGCTTTCGAAATTGCTAGCACTTTCTCCTAAAGCTATTACGGTTAGTGGAAATGATTTGGGTTTTTTAACGCACCTTAGTGTACTTTTTTTGGCAACTTGTTTATTTGATGTTTTTAAATGAGGAAAACAAACTTAGCTTATGTAATTTTAAAATCTTTTTATGGGGATTTTCTAGAAAATTTTTGGCAGTGGCATGAAAGAAACACCAAATTATGATTATACATTGCCGAAATGTAAACTCTAAAATTAGAAGAAGACGAAAAAAAGGGCAGAAGTAATATGTGCCAACGCGAAAAAAAAGATGCTGGCGTAGTCGACAAACATAAACCTTTAAAATTAAGAAAAAAAAGCAATAATTCTCGTTGCTATTCAACTATTTTGTTACCGGCCAGTAGGATTGTGTAGGGCAAATAGCTCTACGAACAGGTCTGCGGACGTGGGAGGGTGAAGGGTGGATTTATGTCGACAACGGCACAACACTATTTTATCTGTGAAACGGGCCGTGATTTCGTCCATGAGATATCGATTATCGATAAAATTGGATTCCAACACTAGTCGGTGGCGCTTACGTGATCATTTTTTATTTTATTTCAAGGAACCTTTCAAGCCTTTTAAAAATGAAATCTGGATGAAATAGCTTTAGGCTGACACTATATTATGATCCGGAATCCGAAAGACCGGAAAAAATTTAGAGCGCTGAAAATAGAAATCTGCGCTAATACAATTGAGCTGATAATCGAACACAAGAGTGCCAAGTCGAATGTCAAATCTGCCGTGCCAACTCTACACTCATGTGTTCGATTTTCAACTCTATTGCATTATTCCAGAGCTCTAATGTCAATATAATAATGAAATAAAAAAGTAATAATGTCAATGCTCTGAATTTTCCCCGGCCGTACTGTAAGTATTCCTTTTTTTGTTTATTTTTTTATCTATTAAATCAGGGCACTTCAGACTGGATACAAAAGCACGGAAATTATGAAAATGTCCAGCCTGTTGCGAAATTTATAAAGAAACCCTTTTTTGGAATATCGAAATTAATGTGCGAAGTGCAACGAGCGGTGGCATGAGGCTTGCACAAGCTATGATTTATTTTATTTTATTTTAAATGATTCACCAACAGAACAACATTTGGTATAGTTTTTGTAAAACTGTAACAATTCAATTTGATTTGAAAATGATAGGTGAAATAAGACATGCATAGGCGACAATGAAAATCAAGTAAGTGATGGTAACACTAAAAAAAATTTTTTTCTTAAAATTAATATATTATATTTATAAACTTACCTAAATTAAAAAATATCGGTTGTCTGTAAAGTCGGTTTACCGACGATAGTTGAACGTGACAACAACAACAACAACAACAACAACAACAACAACAACAATAATAATAATAATAATGAGGTAACGGCAATGCAAGGTAACGCTAGTACTTGGTAACTGTAACAGGTAACAGGTAACGCATGAGTCATGTTTTTTCCTGCGTGCAGCCGGCTCCATCGATTTATAAGACGTTATCACGTCAAAAATAATACATAAAACAAAAACTTCTCTTAGTTTAAGTTTAATACAAATATCGAGGCAGCTGGATATTGTCGAGTTATAAGATCTACACAGTCTTTTAAGTGGTCCATAATGACCAAGTTGGTTCTAGCGAGTTTAACGTGGAATGGTTTATAGTGATTTTTTCTGGGTAATCTTGTAGGAATATTATTGATGGTTAACTGACTTCATTTAGAATCCTTGCAAATATAGTTGAGTTTCCAGCAGTTGCGTCTTACCAATGTAAATACGAACACCTACTGAAACGCTATTCAGAATTAAGAGCCTTCCTATTCACAGGCTGTCGCTGTCTCTGCTAGCCGAAATGACAAGGACAGCATGTGACTTGAGCGTCATTTAATTTAACTATCGTTCCAGTATTCGGCCGTAAGTATATAGCTGGTGTAATAGTACATACGCATTTTCCACTTTTGTTTTCTTCGCATAATTACAGAAATTTAAGACATTTTGGTTACATTAAATGAAAGTTTAATAATACTTAAAATAAAACATAAGTTAATTTTCTACTTCGTTACGTTTTTATTTAACAGCAAAGATTTCAAAATTATGTTATTAACACCACCTTAAACCTTACCTAAGTGCGTCCCCCTAGACTAGCCTAACCCTACACGTGTTTATTCGAAATTTTAAATTATAATTGCGATAAATTCTAGAACCTGATCTATCTATGTTAACAGTTAATTTGAACTCTCATTTAACATTATGAATAGTTTAACGACTAGTTAACATCTTGAATATCGGTAGCGCCAGATTAAACAGGTATACTGTTGATTAACCTTTGATAATACACATCCGCGGATTATGAGATTTAAGGATCGTAATACATGTTCCGGAATCTCTTCGCGCTCTTATTTCCGGCCGGAGAGATCTTGGATAATGAACTTAGTCCCAGTCCCAGTAAGGAGCTTTTAGTTACATGAAGAAAGCAACACGTGATTCTTGCTATGTTCAAATAACATCTGTCATAAATTCCTTCTTCTTCTTCTTATGTCGATAATGGTAATTAGACGTCAATGTCAGTAAAAAATGAAGCATCTATTGTAACTATACCAGGATTAAACCTATTTAGGCATAAATAATATTAAATATTACGAAGAAAATGGATTTTATGAAAATTATTACTATTCATGTTGTTTTTTAAAAAAAGAACGTAGGTATAATATGGCGGTAAAATGTTAAAGCGCAATATGTCAAAATGGTTGCATTTTGCTTGCTAGCAGTTGGATAGCGAGCATTTTTCAACATGGCGACCGTGGGCTCGCGGCGCCAGCCCACTCAATAACCAATATACCCGATTTACGACTTGGCCTCAATTGTTTTTGATCGCAAGTTGCAGCAAAATAAATTCAGTTCCCTTACAGCTTACAAGTTACATCCCATCCTTGCAATTTTATAAATTACGAACTACGAAGTCGTGATAACATGAATGTGCATAAGGCAAAAGAAGTCTGTCGAGATAGGTACAGTGGACTGAGGAGGTCTGTGCCCTATTGTCTATGCCCAGCCACGGCCCAGCCCTATGGGAAACTGTCATAAGTTAATAAATGTAACTACAAAATAAATTTATTGGCACATTAAACTACTATTACAATAAAACATGTGGTTGCACAAATTAAATCAATGTAATGTATTAAAGATACCATAAGTCGGGCATTGGTCAATAAATATAAAGATAGATAGGGCAACTTACTATGTACTAGCACAATTTGTTTTGCTTGTCTATTAGGTTGAATCACATCCTTAACTGCACACCCACGTGCAGGGCTGCCACTTGCTACCGAAACACTTAAAACCAGCTAATTTAGCACAAAAATTGGACGCGCCGCGACGCGAGACATATGTCGTGGGCCGTTGAAACGAACTACTATGAATACTGGACGCAAAAAGTCCTTTTTTAAGGTAAGACCTCCAGCGGTAGAACGCGAGGGAAACCCGCAATCTATTGACGACGAAACGCGCGAATGTGTAGCTTTGTCGACGACATGTATCTCGCGTCGTGTCTCGCTGTTGCGGCAGTTATTAATAAAATATCATTTAAGCCAGCAAGCCAAACAATACAAGGTACGGCAGACGGCGTAGAATCAGAACAGCCAAATAATTAAAAATATATTTCCGGCGTTACCCACCAAACTGGCAACCCTATTCACGTGTTGAAATACCGTATGGCATTTCTATTTTCCCGCCTTTAAACATTTCCTTCTATCTCGATAAATAGTAATGTACATTTAAGATTGTAGATATCGATAATTTTTTATCGATAAATCATTAAAGAGAAACATGCTATTCACAGCGACTAAGCACGGGATTTATTATATAGGTATCAAAAAAAAACAACATTATGGTGGTAGCGCCCGCGCGCGGCGGTGCTGCCAAACTGAATAATTTAGCTTCAGTTAAAAGTATTAAAATATTATTAATAAAAAAATGGAATATTTTCACAATTCTACAGACCACAGTCGTGAACTGTGTCGATGAATATATAGATTTTCTAACTGTCGAGTTTCAAAATCGATTATATTCATCGACAGTCCCATGATCCCATGCCTATCTGACCTAACTAAACAGCTACACAATATTGCGGTCATCTAATTAGTGTTCATTACGACGTCTGTCGTCAGAGTCTTTAACTTCCACACTGTAAACTATTAGTAAGCAGTAAGTACCTAACCTACTGGCTACTACCCACTTCCAGTTGGCAAATCTATTATACTCTGTTAGATTCCAATTAAATCTGAATGTAGACAAAAAGTCTAAGCTTTTTGATCAAAGATTTCAAAACCGGAAAAGGATGGGCTATGAAGTACTTACATTTGACAGAACAAATCTTCATACAAGAAAAAGTTACGCCATCTTGATTTCATCATACCTCGAATGTCAGCCATCTTTAATACACCATACCTAAAATGTCAAAATGGCCCCAAAATTATCAGTGGGGAAATTTACGTGGTGACAGGTTTTGCCTCGACATGCCTCGTCTATATATATATATATACGTCTATGTTTTTGATCATATTAATATTATGTCATTTATGTGGATTTCCATTATGACGCAGATGGTAAATAAGTGCCATTTATATCAGTAGCATTATAGCCTACTTTTAGATTACATCGGTTCTAAATTGAGTACCTATAATATTATGCTGTGTGCATCTTATCAATTATAATAATTCTTAAAAAAAATCGTTTTAAAAGTTTGGCGAGTTTGTGGCTAGTGATGCACCTACTAATCTATTGATTTTTATTAACCATAAGCTGGTGCCCGCCACTTCGGTTGCGTAGAACTAACGGAACCGGAACTATTTTTTTAAACGGAACCCTAAGATTAAAGTAGCCTAAGTTATGCCTTATAACATCGGCTGTATGCCTGTGAAAGTGCCGTGAAAAACGTTCCAGACACTTCAATTTATTTATCTGTAAAGATATATTAGGTAGTTAGGTACATGAAATACTATTTTATATTTTATATTAAATATGATATTTTTTGGCACTGGGTAAACGACGTTGCTATAGCCTTTAACCGACAGAATACTACCTCGCACGATATTAGATTCTAGTTAATATTTTATGACAAAACCCCACAACAGAACTGCGCAGAAAACAAACAGAATTACATACAAACACGTTACAAAGTCACAGTAGTTCACATTTTACATTTTACGCGTTTGTCACAGAACATAAAATGAAGCTGTATCTGTATAATTAGCACTTAATTAATGTTAACTTTGTCTGATTTGTGTCAGACAAGTGCGGGCCCTGCTGGGGTAAGGCCACGTATAAGCACAGTGCAATATATACATAGGAATATATACTTATACGTACAGACAAACTGCTTTCATAGATCGATCCAAATAGAGAATTTTGACGTCCCCTTCAACGGCCCACGATTTTCCACACAATCGTGGACACACCGTATGCTTGTTGTAGTGCAGTCAAATCGATAGCTAACTATGTAGCTGTTTATTTGTTCCTCTTGAATTAACACACCGAAACAGTTCTAATTTCGAGATGCGACGGGCAGCGTGGCGCGGCGCCGCTCTTGAAATTAAACGTGTATCTTCTTGCGTAGTGAATGAAGTTCAATTTTGAATAGCTGCCTTTAAAAAAAAATGCAGCACCGCCTCACGTCGCGATTATGTGTGAGCTGACCCTAATAGTAGTATTACCTTAACATTACTTTTGATTTTGAATTTCGCATAAACAAACATGATCTCTGTGTGTAAACAAAAATCGGTTGTCTGTAAAGTCGGTTTACTGACGATAGTTGAACGTGATAACGTCATAAAAAAATACTGATGGACCGCTCACTCAAGATGGAGAGAGACAGATGTCGAACCGCTGCCGAACGCGGAGGCCGATTGTGCCTAATTGTCGCTCATTCCGCGCTCTCGCTTGCACTTCAAGCCTTAAATGGAACGCCTTAGAGCGAGGTAACGCCGCATGAGTCATGTTTTTTCGTGCGTGCAGCCGGCTCCATCGAATTATAAGACGTTGTCACGTCAAAAATATATATTTGCGTGAATTCCAAAAGTAACTATAAAGTAAAACTATATTACGATCCGGAATCCAGAAGGCCGGTGAAAATTCAGAGCATTGAAAATAGAACTCTGCGCTAGTACAATAAGGCCCACTCGCGCAGATCTGGGTTAAAGTTAACCCTGGGCTAAAATATCATGCCTTCTCTGTCATAAATACGAAGAATGAGAGAAAACATGATAATTTAACCCAGGGTTAACTTTAACCCAGATCTGAGCAAGTGTGCCCTACGAGCTGAAAATCGAACACACAGATGTAGAGTCAAATGTCAATGGTCTGGTAAAATCAATTACGGATATTTTGGGCATATGACCTACTGCTTATTTAGAGACGTTTAGGAAGAAAAATAATTGTTATACTCGAAAAAAAAACTTCCTTTATATGTAGTTTGTGTTGAGCGGAGAGTCGCCCATACATGAGATGATGAACACCTGTAATGTTGTATTTGTATATACCTGCATTTCACAAATAAATATTATTTCTATTTCTATGATTTTTCTACTTTGAGTATGACAATATTTTTTATAAAACGTCTTAATAATAAGCAGTAGATCATATACCCAAAATATCCATAATTGATTTTACCAAACCTTATATATAAAAGGCAAAGCTGATCGACTGATGTATCAACGCAGAGATACCCTTAAGGCTAGAAATTTGAAATTTTGAACACTTATTTCTCAAATGACGTAGGCATCCGCTAAGGAAGGATTTTTCAAAATTCAACCTCCAAGGGTATAAAATAGCAGATTTAAGTTTGTATGAAACTTTTTATTCCTTGGACATATTTGCATGAAATTTATTCTATAATTAAGTACGGAAAAAATAATGAGTTACGTATTTTAGCATTTTCTAAAATTCAGCCCCTAGGTGGGTAAAATAGGAGATGAAAGTTTAAAACCTAATTTCACGCGGGCAAATAATGCTAGTAAAGTCGAGCTCTCATATACAGCAAATAATGCTGTATATGAGAGCTCGACACTCGAAACTGCCATTTTCAGTTCTATTATATTTGCGCAGAGTTCTATTTTCAATGCTCTGAATTTTCCCCAGCATTACAGATTCCGGATCATATGATATATAGTCTCAGAATATGACCTTATAGTATAGCCCCTGTACTGCATACTATATGTGCCAGGGATTGTATAACTTGCGATCTTGCTTTATATTTAAGCGAGCTAGTGGTGAGATACGCATCTCGTTTTTCAGAGAGTCATATTATTTTCCTTTAATAGATTTTCCTTTTAAACCTTAGCTTATCGCCTTCAAATCAATCACAGTTCTCCATTTAAACTACATAGCTGATCATGTTAGTCTAAAAAACTATTTTAACCTAGATTTCTAAACCTAAAATGGTAATGAAATAGTTAAGCCTGCCAATCTCTCCTTCTAATTACACGAAACATGATTATTCCTACAAGTTAAACATTGATGTCGATTAGTGTATGGTCAGCATACAAACACTAGATATCATTGTAAATAAGTGTTGAGCAGTTTCGCGTATTTCCAAAATAGGTCGCCACTTTTTACCGCGGCAGGCGACAGAAATGACGACACCACAATTATAATACGCACAAATTATGAGGACAAGCATAGCAGTTAGTAGCAGCTCAACATTCATTTTCCTCGACTAAGGCTGGGACTATATATGGGAAATCTGGCGAGCTCCCGGGCTCAGATCAGATCAGAGAATCATCATCAGAGCACTGAAAATAGAACTCTGCGCTAGTAAAATAGAGTCGAGCTGTCATATATGACATTGACATTTGACTCGACACTTGTGTGTTCGCTTTGCAGCTCTAATGTTTATCCGCATAGTTCTATTTTTTTACCGGACCTCCGTATTCCGGACGATATAGTTCCAGCCTTACAAGAAAGATTATTCAGTCACTTTCTGCTAATGACGACCTGCGCTCGAGTTGCACGAAATACTCCACATAGATATTATATACAATTATATACGGCCAGCAAACGTACGTAATGTTTGCTGGCCGTATGTTTTTTATCTATGTACGTACTTCGTTTAAGTGAAGTGACACTGTGTTAATGAGATGGGAAAATTATTAACATGCGATTCAGTATAGCTCATTAAGTCATTATTGAATGTTCGACATCGCATGAACGAATTTACAATCCATTCTTTGGTTGGTGACTAGTCTTTTCTTCTTGATTTAGTAAGATTAGACGTTTAAAAGGGCATTCTTCTTACAATAGATCATTTTTAAAATCTGGATTTTTACGCGTATTCAAATTAAAGAAAATATGTGTCAAATTGACAGTTAACAATTTTTTTTTTATATATGGCATCGGCTTATAACCATTTGCCAGTGTCAAGTTAAAAAGGCGGGAAATAGAACTTTCGTTTCAATTTTCCTATATCGCCAAGTCTAAAGTCTAGTCAAAGTCCAAATATATAGTCAGTACAGTCCATGAGTCATGTCAGTCGATTCAGTAAAGTGGTAGAAGCTTTACTGAAAGTTCCTGGGGAGTCTTGGCGGGAAACACAAAATAGCATGTTTTTAGAAGTTGTACCACTTGCCCACACTTGTGCACGGTAACGAATATTTAATGGTTAATATTCTACCAATATTACACATAAAGAATAACACAAATTTATTAAGTCATACGAATTCCACAACGTCACCCATTGAACTCCCCGGCAAAACTCCAACCAAATTTTGGCGGGAAGATTTCAGTTATTCTTGGGATTACTCTGGTTAAGTCGAAATTAGCATGAATTAACATTGTAAGATGAGTCAACTGCTGTTGTGTAACAACATATTGTTGTTAATTATGTTGTTGTGAGACTAAATATGTAATGCGAGACATGTGGGACACTGAACTGTCACTCTTAAGTATTTTGTACTAGCACTTATACTTGTACACCTACACAGTAATAAGAATTTTTGAAAAAAAAAAGTTGATTACAAAGTTTTTTATGAACACAAAAAGCAATCAGTAAATAGTTTGATAAAAACAGGACGCTGCACTGATAGCTTTGTAATACTTTTCTAATTTCAAAGCTAGATTGCAAGGGATTTTTTTTTCTATAGACGTGTTTTTTATGGAACAAAGCAGCAAAGGAACAGCACTCAAACAGTCAGCATTATCGGCTGAGTGTAAAACGCATCATGACGTGTTACAGTGCAATCATAGAGGGCCATTAGACGTCCATTGTAAAGACAAAAGCACATTCCATTTTAAAAAGAATACGTGCATCGTGATTAAGTGGGATTAGTCTAATTGTCAATATGGCGGTAAATGGCTAATGACACTTGTGCTGTGATTTGTGAAGCGTTTTATAAAAGATTTTTCACAATAGAAACCCGTTGAATTTGACCTGCTAGTTGTTCGAATTGTTTCTTTCTATTTTCTAATAACACTATAAGGTGAAACATAAGATATTATGAAGCATAGTGAAAATACGAATGTTCAAAATAATCTAGAAATATATAAAAATGTATTGAAATTCCAATGTCTCGCTAAAACTCGAGAGCGGCTGGACCGATTTGGCTAAAGAAAATTTAATAAATATAAAAAAATGTGCTAACAATTTGGAAAATACTAAAAATGAACGTTGAATTTTCCTATATAACTGTTGTGTTCAATTTGTCACTGGACTGTCAAATATTTATCTGTTTTGTTTATTGTGTGTTTATTATGTATAAATTGCCGGCCTACGGGGCCGGGCCGGGCTACTTGGTATATAGATGAAGGTTTAGGTGTGGTATATTCAATAGTCATCTATTTATTCCAGTTCATAGTAAAGACAGAACAGCGAGTACTGAATAAAAAAGTCATCTTATCTTGCGTAACATCTGAAAATAGTTTTTTAGAATGTTTTTAAATCAAACCAATCGAATTAAAAGTGAAAGTTGATTTTTTTTTCCTTTTTCGATTGCACATTAAAATTTGCCATAAAGTTTCCACATGAATAGAGTGATTGCGGTTGTCTATGATAAAGAAAAAACTGTAGTGTTGCACCTAATTAATACACGTTCTCAGGTATTTCAGAATGTGTTCGACATTGAATCATTCGCTCTTTTAATGGTCATCATTAGGCAGAGACATGTGTTAACTAACACATCGAACTCGATGTTACTTTTTGCCGTGTTTTTACAGTTATGGACATACGATTTGCATCTCATTGCACATCATCAGCATCACTTTACTTGAATATTTATTTATTTGTACGTTTTTGCAAGTTATTTTCAAGAATAATAAAAAAAAATAAAGTCTATTTTTCCCGACTACGGCGAAGCCAAAAGGAATGGTAACTATATTGGCAGTCTATGTATGTATGTTTGTTCCACCGTACCGCCTATACTACTGGTCCGATTTTAATGAATGAGGTGGTAATAGATTCCTAAGAATAGCACGGGTAACAGGCTATATAATTTAAGTAGTCGGGTTAAAGTTTTTTTTATAAATATTGTAGTTATTTTAGGTCCATTTGAACCTTTTACCTTGCAGGCGTCTTGGCGAAAAACGTAGGCTCCTCGGAACTATTTGCTTTAATTATAAAAACGTCAAAACTAGGCCAACAAGATATATTAGTATTAATTAGACAACCCACGGATATTAAAACTAGATTCGGTGTCACCGTATGTGGTTCGACCATAGAGTATAGAGCCATTTTTATTTTTTAATATGTTAAGTTTCCGCTCCTAGTAGCTCGCGGGTGGCATGTTTTTAATTAGCCCTAATCATTTTATCAGGGCTGCCAAAAAAATATTATTATAATTTGCCGGTAGCACCGAGCTTAGCTTATCACAGCGACAAAAGCCAGCAGTCAAAATATAATAGAAGTAAGCGTCAGCTCACACCGAGACGCGACGCGGCGCGGCTAATTTAAGACAACGATTTAAAATTGAGCTTTATTCACTATATAAGTAGATACATGTTTCATTGCAAGAGTTCTAATTTCGAGCCGCACTGCACTGCACCGCGCAGCGCAACGGCAGCTTGCAATGAGATGTGTATCCTTTTGTGTAGTGACAAGTGTATAGTGATTAGTCAATAAAGTTCAATTTTGAATCGCTATCTTAAAAATGCCGCGCCGCGTCGCGTCTCAAATATGAGCTAACCTAAGTTACAACTGCTGCTAATATGAGTGTCAATTGTCGAAAATTACGTGTTTTCTAAACAACTCGTCATTGTCAATGAATTATTAGAATGATTGGAAGGTAACTTTTAAATTCAATACATAGTGGGTACACCCGTTTAACCATTACTATCACCATTATTAACTGTTTTTTTAAAGGTATTTTCAATCTTCATATACTGTTATACAATCATTGTGAAAACTTGATAATTAATCGCTCCGATCGACGCGTGTCCGTCACTTCAACTGTCAAAAAAGGAATGAGCCGAGCCATATGAAGCCAAAACACGCGGGTGGCGCTACGTCTTAATTAATGATTAATGAACTTTTGCATTATGAAAGCAAGGGTTGTGCATACATTTTTTTAATGCATTTTAATGAGACGAGGAATTTTACTGTGAAACAATTGGCTTACGGCGACCAAAGATAAAATTAAGGTAGATGTAAGCGGAATTACACCTCGATTTAAAACGGCATAATATCTGCAGGAGGTGGGGTAAATACTGTGATGTTTTAATTAATTTTAAGCGATATATTCATATTCATAATATTCATTCATATAAAATACGAAATTGATTGATTAACTCCACTTGGATCTAAATCAATATAATTACGAGAAATTAAATGCGAAAGAAAATTGTACAATCTAATAGTATTTTGGTACAGCCCTTTTTAAACAGCGGGTCAAAAAACGCCTAATGTCTTTATAAAAATATGATGTATTTAAAAAAATGTTTTTTTGTTGGCACGCTGTACCAGTATTTCGTACTAGCTGTTGCCCGCGGCTCCGCACGCGTAAATACTGTATCCCATGGGAACACTGTACTATACATGTACACGGGAAATAAAGTTAATTTAGAGCTAAACTACTACCATACACAGTGCCAACCCAATAGAAATGTCATTTATCTTTTTGGTAGAGACTAGATTCTGCTTATTAAATTTTACAATATTGCAGTTTCGATTTATTGAAACAGCAGAATGGTATTTTCATAAACGTCAAACCAACGCTTAACGCGTTTTGATAGGTCCAAAGTCCAAATAACTGTTTATGATATTGAGACAATTCATTTATAATTCATTGGTAGTATTGGTAGGAAGTAGGTCCAGTCTCTACTATTCCGAACATAGACAAATATTTTCTTCACACTAATTATTATACCCAAAATAAAATACTTTAATAAACATAAATTCCCTATTTCGCCAAGGTTTAACCAAGAGATAAATTACAAAATTGAGACGGTAGATTTAAATTTATAACATGTAAGTTGTAACACGATCATTTAATTACTTCGACTAATAATTCAGCGGTGATATATTGGCCCTTAATAGCAACTGTCTCTAGCCAGTATATCGTAAACGCATATTATCTTGCATGCATATGACATGACACACTTTCTTGACCCAAACCGTATCTGACGAATGATTCGATTCGTTCCTAATAGAAACAACTCTATTAACCTATATTCATTAAATCTAGAACTTTCTTTTTTAACGACATGCGATAGTTAAAAATAGCGAAACAAGTACCTATGCAGTTGTACGCAAGAGATTTCAATTAACTATTTTTTTTATTATAACAAATTTTTGTATTAAAAATCTCTTCCTTTTCAATATTTAAAAAGTTACGACTATTATTATTATATTATACGACTATTATATTATTGGGTGTTTTTGCATCGAAGTTCGAGAGGTATTCTCATAAAGTATCCTTCTTCTTCTCATTAAACTAAAGCTCCGCAGTGATTTGCCAATGACTTCTTTTTTTTCTGACAGCGCCAGATTTACACCAGCCAGTGCTATGTTAAGGTATACGGAAGGAATAAAAAGGAAGTAAAAAGTTGCAGGTATCCCCCTAACAAATGATCATTAATATGAAAGACCGTTTCAACCACACCTGGGTGTTTTTTTTTATGTGGTCGACAACAATGCGTAACAAATCACCGGCGACCGAATCAACCTGTCAGCCGTAGCCGTGGGGTGTGAATAGTACCCACAGTTCATTTTTCAAATGGACTCCTACAGCTTTAAAGGGTTAAGTAAAATGTTTTAAAATGTATAATTTGATGCTTACGTGAAAGTGACTCGTATAAAAATTTAAACTGGTACGTGTAATAGTGGTAAGAAAAGAAGTAAGAACAATGAAACAAAACGCATAAAAATATATGCCGTCTAGGGACGCCCGAAAGAAGCGAAGCGTTATAGTAGTATAAAGCGTAGGTATATAGCTAAAAAGTATATAGATATATAGAGCTAGTATATAGATATATAGAGCTAGTATATAGATATATATAGAGTGAAAGCTATCGTGTAACGTTCTCGGTAACGGTAGCGGTAAAAATCTGACGGAACGGAAGCTTAGCACGGTAGAGTGGTCGCGCACCGATCGTCCGTATAGAATCGTCTCTTCAAAAGCTTCGCTTAAACTAAGTAACCCAAGTTTTATGTAAAGCAAGTCAAACTGATGATGATGAGTTATAGCTAAGAACACTCTCGATCATGTCAGCTTACAAACAAAAATAAAACTAGATCCAAATCGGTTTGTCCGTTTGGGAGCTACGGTGTCACGGACAGACACACAGACAGACACGTCAAACTTATATCACACCTCTTTTTGCGTCGGGGGTTACGAAAACGAAAAAAAAATTACGAAACAACTATGAACACAATTTACCTTACCTTACCTTACCGTACCTTTGATATAGTTAGCAAATAGGTTTTGAGTCAGTCAAACCATACAGAAGCAACTTCTAGAATAGCACCTGCTTCTTTCATAAAAATGCCCATAACAGTGCATATCTTGATGTTCTCAGGTTATAGTGCACAACCGACAACCGACAACCGACAAACGCAAGTCAGACCTCGGTGTACAGAATTTATAATGACTTGCAACTGTCACGAAATGAGATAAGGGAATGTTTATACCCAAGATTTATACTTTCTTGCCGCACTTGTGTCGCCATTTTTAAAACCAAAAAAGGGGAAGAAGAAGACTGAGCTACATTATCCGGAATCTCTCCGGCCGGAAACAAAACAGCGCTGAAAATAGAACTCTGCGCTAACCGAGTTGAATATTGAAGACACGGCAACACACGGCAGCAATTTAAAAACTCGCCTGTCGTGTTTGATTTTCAGCTCCATTGCATTAGGGCAGAGTTATATTTTCATTTGAGCACTAATTTTTTTTTAGCCGGGCCGTGGGGCAACTTTCAGGATTTATGCACAGAAAAAATAATTTAGCTAATATTCTGAAATGCTGACTCGTATATGCCACAGTATATGCCATATACAGTATAGTTCTTATACTTACCTATAAAGTGAAATCAGGAAAAAACATTTTTAATATTGTTTTTTGGTAAGATATTTACATTTCAATTATGATTTTGTGAATTGGTTTTAGAACATATTAATAAAAGTGCAGTTGTTAATAATCCGAAAGTTTCTTACAGCTTTGGTTTGGCATTTTAATAATAGAGTCAATTTTGAATTTTGCAAATATTAATAAAAAAAAATCATCGATTAAATTAATTGTGTGTAGAGATCGGCATTTAACTTTGCGAAATGATCTGCCTAGGTTATTATCCAGTAGTCGCAGTTACCTTTTTCGGCGATGAAAGCTATAATAACACTAAATTATAGGATAGTCTTAATTTGACAACTTTCTCATATCCCTTACTAGATTTTGCCACATACCTATTAATAAAAAGTCACTGCGTAAATTTTGCCCGCTGCTTCGCCCGCGTATCTTCAGTATTCCACGGAAACATATTAGTACAATTTTATTTTAGTACTAGTTTTTTAGTTACTATTTCAGGATAAAAAGTAGCCTTGTATGTATTCCAGAGCTTAAACTTCTACCATACCAAATTTCATCATAATCCGTTCAGTAGCTTTTGTGTGAAAAAGTAACAGACATCCATCCATCTATCCATCCTCACAAACTTTCACATTTATAAGCAGTACAGTAGGTAGTGGATTTGCCCAAAATACACACTTTATGTTTTCTAAATAATGTTAATAAAACATAAATTGAGTATCTTTATAATAAAGACGAATGCCTCGTCCTATTATTACAGACGAGGCACGTCGAGGCAAAAAGAATCCACACTCAAACTGTCCTATTTGGGGGATGTTTGGGGCAGTCGAGGTTTGATATTTGTCAACTTGAGATTGTAACTTTTTTTTCCGCAGATTCCGCATTTATTTGACAAAATAAATGTTATAACTTTCAAATGTGTCTTTGTTAATGTCTACATGAAGAATAAAATAATAATAAAAAAAAATCTTCTGAAATCAAGATGGTGTATCTTTTGCTTGTATGAAGATTTTCTCTGTCAAATGTACGTGTCATAACTCATAACTCATCTTTAGTTTTGAAATCATTGGTATTTTGTTTGTATTTTGAGCAAATTAGTAATATTATGACACTTGTCTCGTTTCAATAAAATAAAACTTTTTTTATACACATAACGTTTTTGCTTTTTTTTTAATAAAAATAAAAAGAACAGGTCCCAAACTCCAAATGAAAGAGTGGAATGAACTCTTGAACCTTTTAATGTATGCACACCCTAAAAAAAGTTCTGCCAACTTTGTGGGCGGATTAATGTTTCTAAAATTCGTCTCCGTGCATGCACGCATATTGGTCTCGCATAATGCATTAGTTATGTTCTCTTTAAAAAAACGTTTTATGCAATGTTTTATAGTTTCAATAAAAAAATATTTTCCTGACATGCTCTAGCTAGCGACTATATGGATTGTAGTTTTATAATGGACTTTTTATTGCTCAACTAAACCTATAAATTAGCAACCCCATCTAACAAAAGGCAGTGAAATACTTTTTAAAGTGTTAGTATATCACTAGCATAAAAAAGTTCCAGTGTTCCGTACCCAAAGGGTAAAAACGGGACCTCTCCGTCCGTCCGTCTGTCTGTCACTATCTTATGAACCGTGATAGCTGGACAGTTGAAATTTTCACAGAATATTTATATTTCTGTTGCCGCTATAACAACAAATACTAAAAAACATATTGAAATAATTTTTTGACGTGTTCCACACGACCCTTCGTGCGCGAGTACGACTCGCACTTGGCCAGTTTTTTATTTTATACCTTTGAGAAAGAACTAAAAAATAGAATCGGCTGTAAATAAATAACGCGTGTTTTTAAATTGTATAATAACCAACATTTGGTAATGTTGTTAGTAGGTACTTTAACCTAGTAACAGCAAGGTGATAACTCATTGAATACAAAAAAAAAATGATAATATTTATTTTATGATGCCAAAGGTAAACATGTTAATGAATGCTCGCCTTTTGATGAAGAAATTCAAATTGTTGTGTCAAATGACCCAAATTGGTGCATGCAAATTCAGGGTGTGCCTCCTGCCTGCCTTCTGAGTTCTTTTTCATAATTTCGGCATTTTTATTATTATCAGTCATGCAATGCTCGAATTTTAATGAAAATTTTCATTATCACATTCACTTGTCCATTTTTCAAATAGATCGAAAGAAAGCTCTTTGTATAATTTGATTTTTAAATGTTTAGTCGCCACTGTGTATTGTTGTATTATAGTCTATGACGTAAAAAACAATAATTATTATTTTATATGTTTAAGTGTAAGAAACAAAATAAACTTTTTGTCACTTGTTTGCTACTTTAACATCTATTATGTCATATTGTGGTGTCTTTTGATAATATTGTGTTGAATGCTCGTAACATGACTCACATAAGACTGCAATAGAAATGTTGAAAAATTTGTGTTTCGTATCACAATCCATAAAATTATTATAAATCACAATAATATTTTTTTATATTAGGCTAAACACAAGTCAAGTGTAAATCGATTCGCCGGACCCCACAAGTAGAGATTGAAGCAACATCGCCCTTTTCTGTGTTAATTAGGTTAAAGGACAAGAGATAATAATGTCTAAAAGTTTCTGTAATTGTTGAACTAACATTTCCAAGAAACCATAGGTTAAGCCGGATATGGCGCGATTTTGTACGTCGAAATTTAAATATTTCCACACCAAAGACTATGGCTAGTGCCTGGTCGATGGCCAAAATTCAAACCATAAACAAGAGAAGATTTACAAACAAAGACCCCCAGCCGTTTGGTCGTGAATTTTGTTTTTATATAGTGAGCACGAGCGGCTGCCATCTTTAGAATATTAAAGGGCAATTATCATATTCTCTATTGATACCTTGGTTTTTGGATATTTAAAACTTGAAACAATATTACATCACCTAACAGAGAATTGGCTTATTTTCTTCAGCAGAAGTGAACAGACCTACAAAAGGAGAGACGACTATATGACGACTAATATAATATTACTAATTGATAAACGTAAAAAATATAATATTTTATGTGTAGTTTAGTGATAAGATACATCTAATGAAATACATACAAAAAAAACTTTTAATTTTTTTGCTACATTTAGTAAAAAAACTTACATCACTACTTTACTTACATCATATACAAAAACAACCATTACGGTAGGTATGAACTTTAACGCACAATTATCGGAGATATTTACGAATATGTTCCTGCGGCCCTTTAATTTTATACACTTTTACCTAATCGTGATGTCACACTAAGTACTACTTTTGTATGGAGCGTTTTCCAGAGAATCATTAGCGAGCGAGCGAAATATTCTAAAAATCTGTCGTCTAGCCTATTGAAAGGTAATACCGCACACATAGTAAAATTATTAAACCAACTTGCCACTGAATTTTAAAAGCAGCCGTGTGCGAGTTCCGACGCCTGTTGAGCTGCATACTGATGAGGAATAAGTAATAACAATAGTGAACCGCTTCTGAGATATTCTGTGGTGTACACAAGACTCACATCTCACATTGTATTCATCATCATGGAGCTCCCCTACCCAGCACAGGTAATACTGGACCTTGAAAGTCTCACTGCGGGAGTCGGTCTTTTAATATTAGGAGGAATGCGTAGCGTTGCCTATGGCTTATTCGTATGAAATTCGTTGAATTTAAATTAAAAACTTGAAGTTCACAAGCCTTACTTACTTATTTTCTGCTTTCTTACTTTTGTTACATTTTCATCGTAAAAGTGTTACTTACCTGTAAAAAAAAACATGACTTAGTAAAAGTTATAATAATTAAATATAAAAGGAAATCGCGCAGAAACCTTACATTTTGCCGTTATAAAAAACAGTTGATGTCCATTCTAAAATCGTCTTGGGCGATTCGAACCGCGGTGCGAATCGACCCATTCAAAAACAGTGCTGGGGCGATTCACACCGCGGTTTGAATCTTCGCGGTGCGAAACGACTAACGACCCCCTTTCCCGTGCTTTACTCTATATCTGTGCGAAATTTCATCAAAATCGGTCCAGTAGCTTCGGAGCCTATTCAATGCAAACTAACAAATCTTTCCCCTTTGTTATATTATAATATTATTACATAGTATAGATAATTATTCTCTGTCTGTGAGTAGTCTAATGTGTGTCCACATGGAGAGTCCCCTGCTCGACATTGCCTAGGGACAGATCACAGAGCGAGTAACAAAAGCTGTTAGCTCCAAAACAACCGAGATATTAATATTCAAATAAGCCCTTTTATGTTGTGTAGGAAGCATTGAACTGCTGACCTGAAACCCTACGATGTCATTCACCTACAATCTACATCGTTCACGTACGGGATACAGAACGCGGAATGAAAGGACCGACATTATTATTATTATGGATAATCTACTTCTTTTGTTGTCTTAAACAATTAATAATATTATAAAGGGTTAAATTTTGTATACATATATATACGCACATTTGGAATATTTATGAAAATGGTTAAAAGAAGTAAAAGTCGCAAAAGACTGCATCGATCCAGATAGTTGTAATCATATGTAACCTATTATTATAGAGGAGGCACGACGAGGCAAAAAATGTCCACGCTTAAACTGCCCTTACTTATGGGGTTGTTTGGAGCAGTCGAGGTTTGACTTGTCATCTCGACATTTGCTTTCCACAGTTTAATCAGTCCACAAATTGACAAAATCTTCTAAAAACAAGATGGCGCGGGCGTAACTTTTTCTTGTATGACGATTTTTTCTGTCAAATATACCTACCCCATAGCTCTATAGTTTTGAAGTCATTAGTTGTATGTAAAAAAATAAATATGTAAATACAGCCGAGAGCTAAAAATGTAGTCGGTTAAAAATGTAGTTTAAGACGTACCTAAGCCATAACAAGACGGGACTTGGACCAAGACAGTATAAACCGACAAGATAAACATTTGCATCGGATCCCCAGAACCGTATCGTAGCAGGTCAACAAGATGAAAAGATACGCCATGCTTTTCACAAATTAGCTTTAAAACACGATAAGAATCATGAGACTATTTCGGGATAATGGTTTGACTACATTAATAGCGGACTAGCGGTTAATGTGTTAAACGCTGTGTTTATAGTGGTTTATGAAAACTAATAATAGCCTTGTGGATTTTAAGCGTGTCACGTTTTATGAGATTTTTTAATAATCGTTCCTAAATGACACCTCAACGTTGAAGTGGATTAGAAGTGTGGTTTTATTTTCCTTCTGATCTTGTTAATATATAATAAAAGTTTTATAGATATGTCATAAGTAGTTTGTGATGTAAGACAGATTTACTGTGTATTTACATTCGACAAGCCAAAAATATATTTATGATATGATTTGAGAATTGAGACATGCTATAGAAACCGGCCAAATGCGTGTCAGGCCACGCATAGAATAAGGTTCCGTAGTCAACTTTTTACTTCGTTAGTTTTGTACGAAGTTTTCCGAGTAAGCGCATTTTACAAGTTAAGTCTCTCTCGGCCGAATACTGAAACGCTAATCAAAATTAAGAGCCCTCCTATTCACGGGCTGTCGCTGTCTCTGCTAGCCGAAATGACAAGGATAGCATGTGACTTAAGCGTCACTTAATTTAACTAAAAATTTAAGTATTCGGCCGTATAACTCTTAAACTAACAAAGTTATCTAAGCCGTTAAAGTTTTTCTTCAAAGTTCATCACATGGACTACTATCGTAATTTATTTCACATTTTTCGAGCCAGCCCTTTTAGGCAGACATGTTTTGTGTGATATAATACAGTGGCGTGCACAGGATTATGACACTGGGTATGCGGCGAAGTACTCGGTCACAAACTTCGGTCAAAAACTTTTTCGTTTATAGATTTTTAGCATAGCTACAGCCAAGCGACGGATCTCTAAGTCGAAACCATGCCAACAGAG
Source organism: Phengaris arion (assembly GCA_963565745.1). Taxonomy (NCBI): domain Eukaryota; kingdom Metazoa; phylum Arthropoda; class Insecta; order Lepidoptera; family Lycaenidae; genus Phengaris; species Phengaris arion. Next base: position 5,378,755 of record OY751443.1, read on the forward strand.
CAAGTCTTAGATGTACTACTATTCATGTACATCTTCTACGGCAACGCAGACAAAACAGCGATCGATCGTCGCGGCGGAAGAAATTCTAATAAGTAAAATAATAAGCATATTTTAAAATATTATAACTACTCACCAGTCAGTCAGCTTCAATTTTTACATACGAGGGCGGGTCAATAAGTCCGTGACTTTTGGAATAAAACACAGATTTTTTGATAAATAAATCATTTTATTTTTCAACGTAGTCCCCCTTGAGCTCTATACACTTTGTCCAACGCTTCTCCAATTTTTTTATCCCTTCCAAAAAATATGATTTGTCGAGGTCCTCAAAATAGGCCTTTGTTTGCGAGATGACTTCATCATTGGAGTCAAATCTTTTTCCACCGAGCCATTTTTTCAGGTTTGGGAACAAGAAGTAGTCACTCGGAGCCAAATATGGAGAATAGGGTGGATGTGGGAGCAATTCATAGCCCAATTCATGGATTTTTGCCATGACAACTGCACATGTATGCACCCTTGCATTGTCTTAGTGAAAAAGAACTTTTTTCTTGGCCAAATGAGGTCGGTTTTTTTTCAAATCCTCATTGAAGCGGTCCAATAAGTTGGCATAATATTCCCCATTAATTGTTCTTCCCTTTTGAAGATAGTCAATGTGGATTATCCCACGTGCATCCCAAAAAACAGTCGCCATAACTTTATTGGCTGACAAACCCACCTTGGCCTTCTTTGGCGCCGATTCACCCTTAGAAACCCACTGTTTTGACTGTTGTTTGGTCTCTGGTGTGTTGTGATGGATCCATGTTTCGTCCACGGTTAGAAAAAGGCGCAAAAACTCCTCCATATTGTGATTAAACAACGCCAAACCTTCCTGTGAAGTTGTTACACGATTGCGTTTGTGGTCGACTGTGAGCAAACGCGGCACCCATCTTGCGGAAAGCTTTCTCATGCCCAAGTGATCATTCAAAATTGAAACCACTGAGCCATGCGAGATGCCTATGGCTTCCACAATCTCTTGCACTTTCAATCTTCGGTCGGCCAACACCATATCGTGAATTTTTTCGATTGTTTCGGGTGTAGAGACCTCAACTGGGCGTCCAGGACGTTCGGCATCTTCAGTGCTTGTAAGGCCACAACGAAATTCAGTAAACCACTTTTTTACCATTGAAATCGATGGTGCAGAGTCCCCATAGTATTTATCAAGCTTAGCCTTGGTCTCGGTAATGGTTTTTTTTCGCAAAAAATAATGCTTAATAAGCACACGAAATTCACTTTTTTCCATTGTTTCCTTAAGTTACTGGATAGTCTGATAAAGATAGCTGTAAAACACAAACTAACTGACGCAGCAAGTTCAAATTTTGATAGGAGTCAACTGACAGATGCCTGTTGACAGGAGTAGTGTTGCTTTTTCAGTAAGGAGGTTAGAAATTCAAAAAGTCATGGACTTATTGACCCGCCTTAGTATTCAAGGTTCCGGTTACTTGAGATTACTATATCCCGATGTAAATTACTAAATAATATGCAAGGAAAACAATATAATTTAATCGTGTGTACACAACCACACACCCAGTTATACGTTTCATAACTTTTAACATGAAATTTTCGAGTTACATTATTTTTTTGCTGGTTTAATTGTTGTAACTCGGGTACACACCTACCTTTAGACAGAATTTGAATCTTTTCACTGAATGACAATTGTGAGAACTTGTTATTTTTAATTTTTAATAAATACACATTTTCAACACAAGCCTCACAATCTAATAACATTTTTAAAAAATCAACAAACGCACTACAATTATTATAGAAACTCAGTAATAAACTGTTAAATGTACACACTTTCAAATGTTAAAATGAAAAATCTTTTAAGAAAACTATAAATAAACTGAAGCGATTAAAATAAAAAGCCAATTGTAAACAATGCTTATCACATGAAATATGCAATATGGCCCCCGCGAAACACAAAACGTTTCTTCTATTTAAACAAATAAAACCTTACTAAACAAAAATGCATAATGTGCATACGTGATTTATTAGATTTCCGTCTATTATTTTTACTCGGATTATAGGCAACGAATAATTTCCGACAAGCCAGTTTGGCGGTTTTCGGAAGCGATCGAATAGCCGAGAGCCATCGCCTGCCGCGGGAGTTGCCGCTATATAATCATGTCGATATTCATGGGTGTGTGCGTTTGCGAAGTATGACAATAACACATACATGCGATGATATGTCCTGCAGAACGCAACGGCATGAGAGGAATTGCTATTTATAAAATATTAGGCGTTTTTAAGTTATTATATTTTTTAAATTGATTTATTTACTATTAATTAAAGTCATCTAAAACGTACGAACGTTTTATTATAATATCTGTGAATGACAAGTAAAGCACTGCATTTCTGCCTACAAGGAGCGCACGCCCCTGATATAATACATGACTGCCTAAAACCTCAAGTTCACCAAACTTCTTTAAATGCTACACCCGGATTTGATCTCTCTCTCTCTATCTATCAATGTTAGAAGGGGACAGACAGATCGAAAAACGTAGCTCCTCGTTGAACGTCGTTTTAATACGTTATAAATTCAGATATAATATAAGATTTTCAGATCCATATCTGAGCAACGCCATAAATTTCTCTTCTGTTTTGGCTTTGCCGCAGGAAGGATATTTGTGTAACCAAGTTTGTACACATAACTTCACGAATTTATTATTCTGTGTTGTGGAACTCACACACACACTCACACAAATTATAACAGACATTATATTTATGTTAAGTTACTAGTGAGCAATAGATTGACACGCCTCCGTGGTCAGTGGCACAAAGTAAATGTATATACAGTGGTTCAGAGCTTGGCTCTCGACTCCGGAGGTCGTGGGTTCGATCCCCGCGTTGGGACAGCAAAAAATGTTGTTTTCAAGTCTGGTTAGGACAATGCAGGCAGATCGCCTGATTATCTGACAAGAAAGATGATACATGCGTCGGATGGGCATGTAAAAAGTCGGCCCTGTGCCTGACCTTTCGCCAGTCGCCCCACTGGGTTATGAGAGTGAAGGAAGAGAGAGTGCTCGTGTTTTGCGCACACTCTTGGGCACTATAAATAGCTTCAGTGTAGTTGGTCGGCCACCGTCACTGAAATCGGCGTGGGGAGCTATTACTGTTAATTAGATTAGGGGAGTTCACAATAGCTAAAAGTAAAAAGTCATAGCTAAAAGTAAAATAAAGAAGCCAGAAGGTCGATCCTGCAACCATACAGTTCCGATCCTGTCCCGAATCCCGATATGTTAAAACTGCAAACAGCAAACCAACGTCAAACCCGTTTTGATTAGCATAAACAGACGTATATATTATAGACGAGGCATATCGAAGCAAAAACTGTCCCCACTTGAATGGTCCCACTTTTGGTGGTTGTTTGGGGCCGTTTTGACATTTGAGGTATGGTGAAATCAAGATGGCTGACATTTGAGGTATGGTCAAATAAAAATGGCGCGGGTATAACTTTTTCTTGTATGAAGATTTGTTCAGTCAAATGCACGTCATAGCCCATCCTTGGTTTTGAAATCATTGGGTCGAAACTCCAAAGATTAGTTTCTGATATCAAGACGATTCATTTATAATTCAAGAAAAGTTAATTGCTGAGAATAATATTTATTTATAATATAATTTAAGAAAAGTGAATTAGGTACCTACTAAGAGAACCTTAAGAAATGGGGTTCTGATAACTAAATAGTTACGGATTTTATTGGACCAATAGTACTTACGAGGCATTTCCGTGAGTAAAATAATATATTATAAGGGTTTATGATCCGACTTTTGTCAATTAATTCATGCCTGGATAATTTTGCTAGTAGATGTGTTGTTTCTCACATGTAATTTAATAATATTTAAAGTAAATAAAATGTGATTTACAGTGCATTGTCTAAATAAAAATGATATCATTATTATATTTAAAATAATTGCACCTCTCAAAGTTTACAGGGTAAAAAAAGCAAATTTTGATTTAAATAATCATTGTTTCTAATATTAAATGCATCTTAAATGTAACTAAGGTATATAAATTAACATGAAAAATAATTAAATATGTTCATTAAGTTTACTTTTAATACAGAAACAAGATCCATCAATTATTATTACTGTTTTGGAAGTTAGTAAAGCCTGCTGCCTTCCTGCTGCTAATGCAAAATTTACTTTTTCAAAACTTATTTGTTAAAAAAAAACTGCCGCTCATAAATTTTTTTACGCATCGTAAATTACCGGGTACCATATTGACATTCGTCAACTTTGTCTAATTGCTCGCAGATGTCGCTCGCAAGTTTTGAAATTAGAAAAAAATCGACGTCAAATTAATTTCAGTCCGACGGACACGTTGCGTGATTTTTTTCCGTGTTTCCTTTTTCATAACAACCAGTGGTGGACCATAGGATGGACCGCCGTAGTGGTGGACCATAGGATGGACCACCGTAGGATCGAAAATCGTTGTATGTTGTACATTTTAATGACATAAATAATCAAAAGTAAAAAACTATAACCACGACCACATAAATTATATAGCCTATATTACCCGTGCCATTATTACATGTATTAACACTCATTCGATAAAATCGGATCAGTAGTTTAAGCGCTACGGCGGAACTCCTCGTTCATATGGAAGCCGTAGCTTGTGTAATATGTAGGGATTTTGATGAGGGTCTTCAAAAAGTAAGTGGTAAATGAAGCCGATAGGAATGCAGTTATAGGAACCCCACGCCTCTGATACATACATGGACTGCCAAAATCATTACCCTGCCTTTTGGCTTCGCCGTAGTCGGATGAAAATATTCCAACGTAGAGTAAGTTTAGTCTATTATCATTGTTATAGGTAGCGGTACCTATATGTTGGCAACAGCCGGATTGCAATTAACAGTCTACGGCGCATACTAACCTCTACATTAATTAGGTATGAATTTCAAGACTGACTTTGATTTCCCGAGGGCCCTCGAGTTTTGTTCGCGACAGTCCCTGTAGGGCGTAGGAGGGGATGTGTGCCTAGTGCCTACATAATACATTATAACTTAATAAGACTCCGACATTCAGGTGATTCAAGATTTTCATGGGAGTTCTGCCGGGAATGTCAATGTGCGATGTTGTTTTTTTTGTGTTTCCTCCAAAATTTGTGTCATTTCGGTTCTTAATGTACACATTATATTACAATATTGGTAGAATATTAACCATTAGATATTCGTTGACGTGCACAAGTGTGGGCAAGTGGTACAACTGCAAAAAGCGTGCTGTTTTGTGTCCCTAACCCTCTAAAACTCCTTAGGAAGTTTCAGTAAAGCGTCTACCACTTTACAGAATCGACTGACTTGACTTATTGACTGCATTGACGCTAAATGTGGACTTTGACTAAACTTTGGATTTGACGATTTAGAAGAACGGTTTTGAAAGCTTAAACTAAAATTCTTTTCCCGCCTTTTTAACGTGACATTGGCAATGGTTTAATACCTTCCGCCATATATTAAAAAAAAAAGATCAAAGAGGTATGAGTGTAATTATTTTCAGCTCCGACGCACGACTGGAGTTTAGTCTAAAAAGTAAAACACGTCCCTCAGAAGGAACAAAAACTTTAGCGATCGATTTGAGTTCAAAAATTCGCGCCATGTGAAAAAAGTGACAGGTGCGCAGAATAGGTTGCGCACGAAAACGTAACGAGGTCATTCGTTCAGTAGATTTTACATCTCATATTTTTTTCATACCGGGGGCCTTATATGAAAATCGATTCTTAAGGAGTAAACTCCAAAAATAAAATATAATGTGTATTGCAATGCAAAATATAATGTAATTATGATGTTAATTATAAAAATGATGTTAATGATGATGTTGGTTTTTCGAGAAATATTGAATTAGTGACGAGACACAAAGTGTTCCTCGTGATCGTAAATTACTAATAATAAAAACAGAATACGTCCAAACTATATATTATATAAATATGTCGATTGATACCCAATCAATTGAAAATGTCAAAGCAATTCGTGTACAGTCAACTCAGAAAAAAAATCCAATATCACGACTCTGAAAACTATTAATCTACAACCAAAAGCCTACTTCACGTAATTGTTTCGCTCGATTCGCAGTATGGTTCCAGTGTCAAGCGCATGCTATGGCACTCACACGCGCATCAAATCGAATGTGTACGAGAGCTATAGCATGCTCTCGTACACGCTGATTCCTTTTGCGTTTCCTAAAAAAATATCAATCGCTTTGATTAAGTATTTTAATTATTAAATAACAAAGACCTGTCTAGCTTTCAAGGTTAAGGAAGTACAACCCGGTGACAGACGGATGGACAGACGTACCGACGGACAGACAGACAGACAGCGAAGTATCAGTAATAGGGTCCCGTTTTTCCCTTTTTGGATACAGAACCCTAAAAAGTAGGTGTGAAATTTTAAAAAAAACAACAAAAAGTAGATATTACTCTGTAAAAACTCTATTTAGCCAAAAATTCAAGATAATAGAATCATGCAAGAAACCAACAAATATCTCTCGTTTACATTGTTGACTGTACCAATGAATTTGTGCGCACAATCATCACCAATAATTAATATACCATTGACAGAAAATTGATTCTGCGAAGAGATCGGGTGTCATGATCGCTCTCCCGCGGAGCCATCAGCCAATACACCGCATACATCTTACTAGATATCTAATGGTAGTAATAGATGTATGCGTACGAGACAAACTTGTATATATATATAATCGTAATCTCGGCAACGGTTGCAAGTATTTACATGAAATTTAGTATGCAGGGTGTAGGGACCACGCAGCGAGATTTGGGGGAGAAAAATCGGTCTAGCTAGGTTTTATCCCTGAGAAACTGCGCATTCTTCGTCGTGCAACAATATATCAATAATTTCTACTCTATAATGTTAGTCCGATTAGAAGTTTGGTTAATTTTTGCGTTGTTCGGAAATTCGAAATGGGGTGGGCTAATAGAGCGCCGAGCAAAGCCATTTACTCATTATATTATTACTAGACATTTTACTTAAATATTTTTATATGATTGACTCAGTCAATAATGTTTATACTTATCAATTTTACGACGACTACCATAACAAGTATTATCCAAAGTAGTTTTTGCGTGAAACAGTAACAAACATCCATCCATCCATCCATCGTGACAAACTGACATTTATAGTAGTAGGTAGTAGGTATAGTAGGAAGTAATAGGATGACGTAATTTTTACTGACGCTTGCAACGTGGTCTTGTACTAGGTAAGACTTTCAATAGATGTCAGGATAGGAATTACGCAAAGAATGTTTAAATATTAAATAGAAAAAAATATATGAATTGAAAAAAAAAACTTGTCTATACTAAAAGCTATCTGTTCTAAATACGCGAAGGCTGACCGTAAAACTTGTAACTTTAAGAGTCCCGTAATGCTCAACGGACGGTCCGTTCGTCTGTCTGTCTGTCCGCACTTCTAGCTTCTTTAATTATGAATATAAATGGATGAAATTTGGTACAGTTAAAGACTGTATATAGATCTCGGTTTAGGCCTCATAAGATAATAATAATTTTACATTTTAGGGGTGAAAAATATTTTTTCATTTTACCCCATCGTGTGGGGGATATCGAATAGGTATTTTTGAATAAAGGCAAGGTTTCATACATGACTTTTTTATAATGTTAACCATTTTCGAGTAATCGACCTCCAAAGTGGTTCACAAGTCGGTACCCCCTGTCATTTCTAAACTATGAGACTTAGAAAAAGATTGACCAACTTCAAATTAAATAATAATAATAAATATCGATGGACATTCACACCACGTCAATCTGGCCCCGTACTAAGTATCCGAGGAACTTGTGTTACAGGTACCAGAAAACGGGAAGTATATTTAATACTTTTATACTATACATATATTTAAGATTTTTTATGATATTATACACATATTTAATACACGTCCATGACCCTGGAACACAGAAAAACTTTTTGTTCCTTCGGCGGGATTCGAACCCGCGACCCCCGGCTTTAGCACCAACGCGCTGAACCACTGAGCCATAGAGGTAACAAAATTGTATCTATCAAACACACGGTGGTGGGTGTTGTTGTCATTTTTATTATTTTAGCTAACGTATAGAAACTTGCAATTTTCCATGCTGATAGATCGTGCTGAATACTCTTAAAGAATAATGAAATCGGACAATAACTTTTGAAGTAAATAAAAACTGTTTGACGTTTGACGACCTCTGCGGCTCAGTGGTTCAGCGCGTTGGTGCTCAAGCCGGGGGTCGCGGGTTCGAATCCCGCCGAAGGAACAAATAGTTTTTCTGTCTTCCTGGGTCATGGATGTGTATTAAATATGTGTATAATATAATAAAAATCTTATATATATATATATGTATAGTATAAAAGTATTAAATATACTTCCCGTTTACTGGTACTTGTAACACAAGTTCTTCGGATACTTGGCACGGGCCCAGATTGACGTGGTGTGAAGCGTCCATAGATTATTATAGCTACGGAACCCGTTCATATATCCTGCCTCCTGAGTCCTGACATACTCGTGGTTGGGTTGTTACTCATAATCAGGTCAGAGAAGATTATGTTTATAGAAAATACCGTTAAATGACATTATTACTATGTTTTACGATGTTGACCCATTTCCTATGTATGTATGTACGCTTGGTACAAGCAAGCAACCTAAATCGTAGACTTAATAATTAATGGTGGTCGCCTAGTGGTCGAATTCGACCATAATCCATTTAATTTTTAAGTTTGAACTTTTTATGGATTTTTTTGCCTCTTACGTATGAAAAAAAATATCGGTTGTCTGTAAAGTCGGTTTACTGACGATAGTTGAACGTGACAACGTCAACAATAACAACAACAACAACAACAACAACAACAATAATAATAATAAAATGCGAGGTAACGCTGGTACTTGGTAACGGTACTTGGTAACGCATGAGTCATGTTTTTTCGTGCGTGCAGCCGGTTCCATCGAATTATAAGACGTTATCACGTCAAAAAGTAAATGTTTTTATTGTTTTCTATTGAATGAGAGAGACAGATTGACAAACGTCAACGTGTGACTACATCGTATTAGACCCAAGGTAGGGTGAGTTATAAGTCTGAGGTAGTGTGATCAGATTTATAAGAACTTTAATTTCATTAGATTAAGAACTGTAATGTCTTAAATCTCCATAGTTGATTATTATGTCCAGCATTGCACATAGTTGTTATTCCTCTTTTTAATATTTAACACGTATGTGATTTTGTAAATTATTTGAACCTAATAAAAAAGCCTTAGGTACTACTTAAAATACCCCATAAAGTATTTAAAACTATATCTACCGTTCGGAAGATAGTGTGTGTTATGTTATTTTTATTGATTGAATGTATTTTTTTAAATAAATATCAGGGCAGATCACTCTAAATAACATTTATGAACTAACACAGTAAAAACTCAATAAAACATGTCATTGTATGGATGTAGGTAATTATCTATCTGCAGAATTCATTCTAATCATTAGAAGATTCTGTGTCATGGCCTTACAGATGGTATTTATTATTGACCTACAAATTATCAAATACCAACGAATTATTTAAATAAATCGTTTTAATCTCGTTTTAATCGTTTAAATCTTAAAGTAACAGATGCATGATAACATACTGTATAAAAAGAAAGGAGGTGCCATTTTTTAATTCGTTTCGTTTATTAGCCGCGTATTTTTTATCTGTGCCAGTTTTTCGACGCGCCGAAACGTCAGATTACATAGAAAAGAAAATAATTCAGTCTTCATTTCAAGATGAATGTTGCGGATCTTTGGAATACGGACATTTTTTGACGTCTGACGAAGAAACTTCTCAATCCAAACGGCCATTCGAGAAAATTAACTTTTGGAAGATTCAAGTCGCCAATGTATTATAAACGGGACTACGGGAAATCTTCCCTGTTATAAAACTTAACCCTTGTTGTTATTATAATGTATTATTTAATTACTTAGTTAAATATTTTTTTATATGTTAAAGTCAATCATAATATTATTCAAACAAAGCTTTTTATTAGGTATTACGTTAATATAAAACAGTTTATAAATGAGATTGGCGCCAAAACTGTAGTGCAAAAGTAATTCTTAACGTTTATGATAATAGTTTAGATAAGAAATCGTTTCTAAACAAATCGGTATTGTTTATTACTTTAAATCTGAATACTGGGTTGTCCTATAGTATTTACCATAGCAAATTATACAATCAAGAATTTGAATCGGATAGAGACGAAATTGTCACATCTCACTCACCCAGAATAACGCAGATATCAGCGTAATAAACGTAAAACATCGCAAAGCAATGAGAAAAACAGTCTAAAACAATTTACTCCCAAGATAAGTCTTCGGGTGACTTCATTTCGTGCAATTTAGACGTTGCGGAGGAACGAGCCGAATTCTCTCCTCTAATAAGATTTTAAATGTGGCATTCGAAAATGGAACGCGGCGTTGACGCTGAAGATTAGATTTGCGTTTGTTACTGGCTGTATACAATTTCTTTGCTAATTCGATGTTTTAAAAGAAATCCTACTAAGTTTGTTTTTTTTTATTTATTTATATGTTACAAAGGTCGTAGCATGCTATATGCGCTGTTAATCGTAGCTTATAAACAAACAACATAACATTAAAACGTTTAAACAAATAATTACTTAATAAATATCGTCTTTAATATTTTTTATCATTATTTTCTTAATCGGTCGTTTACTCATAAGCAAATAAAAAATATAGCTTAATATTCACTATTCGTTGTTAAATAAATATATATTTTCACGTGTGGAAGTAAACAAGCTTTTAAATGCCAATGTAGGAGGAATTCATACGCAAGAAAATCAGCGCGGTAATAACCATACATAACAGCGCGCAGCGATATCATATTTGTATTGAATATGAAAACGAGGTCTAAAATGGCCCCATTAATGGCCCGATTTCTACATGAGAGAGATAAACTAGAGTATTATTCGGCAGATATACTTATTCCAGGGTTAAAATTTCGATGGTTGTCTTCAACAGACCGACGGGTTAGTTATCCTATGGTCATGTATGTGTGACTATGAGCTATACACCTACTCTAAGGGGTCTTGGGTCCTCTAGACCCAAATTTAATATATGTACTTAAAAAATATTTACTACCTACTTCTCCGTTCTAATAAAAGTTTTGTTTACGCTAAATTATCTAGTTTTTTTTTTTTTTAATTATATTTAACATTCGAAGAATCGTTGTACAAGCATGTACAGTGCCATGTAAACTCTACACTGACATCAGTAAGTTAACTGCCAGGTATAAAGTCAGCCCAATATTTATCCTTTAAACTGGTGTAAAGAAAACGAAATCTCCAGTTAACTCACGTTAACTAACGGATAACTCTAATCGTAGGATAACTACGAGTGAAGAAATCGGCCCTAAGTGAATTTTCCAGAAACAAATACAACTTATGAATAAGTAGATATCCTCTTATTTGACAACTAAGGCCTAGTAGTTAGTTCGTAAAATGACGCCCATAATAAGAAATGCTTAGTTACTACTGCAATTCTTATTATGGGCGCCATTTTATGAAATTCTATTGAAAACTGTCAGAATGGATGAATTTCTAATATAATTTTCTGCATCTAAAACGTCCCCGGGGCAGGGTAGCCGAATCGCTGTGTTTCCATACTCGAACGAAACAGGTAATTTACGAAGTATACTAAAAAAATCTTCTTGCTCTCGTGTATTTAACAATGTTAGAGCTTGATTCGACATTGACATTTACATTCGGCTATTTCCGTTTTTACTCGGCTGCCCTGCCGCGGGGCAATTTTAGACGCCGTAAACGTAATATTTAAAAAGAAACAAATTATGAACGTGATATGAAACACTCTAATTAGGTTGCCTTTTTACACCTGGAGATATCCAAAAGTAGTACCTTCCTTATATTATATTTATGAGTAGAGATCGTACCTATCTGAAAATTCTATAAAAATATAATCTTTTTTGGTACATATTACTTAAGAAATAAGCCATTTTAGGGTTCCTATAATACATAAGGAACCCTTATCCGTCCGTCTCTCTCCGTCTCTGTCCGTCTGTTTGTCTGTCTGTTTGTCCGCGCTTCTAGCTTCTGTAATTATGAATATAAATGGATGAAATTTGTTATAGTTATAGATTGTGTATAGATCTCGGTTTTGGAATCGTGAAATAATAATCATTTTATATTTTAGGGGTGGTGGCTGCATACATGTTAAGTGGGGATGAAAAATATTTTTTCATCAATGGGGTAGCCCATTGCGTGGAGTATCATTGAATAGGTCTTTTAAAAAAAAGGTAAGGTTCCATACGTGACTTTTTTACAAAGTCAACCATTTTTGAGTAACCGGCCTCCAAAATGGTTTACAATGGTCCCCCCCCTGGCATTTCTAAACTTGTAAGTTTCCACGCTGATAGATCTTGCTAAAAACTCTTTAGAGAAATTATTTTGAGCAAAATCGGACAATAACTTTTGAAGTAATTCAAAGAAAACAAATTGCGCGTTGATAGTTACGGAACCCTCCTTAGACATGTCGTGACATGCTCTTGGTTAAGTTATTATGAACTTACGTCCTATTTACTAACTAGCTAGCTTTCTGTCGGCTTAAGGTATTCCATGTAAAGATTCGCGCAAAATGCAGGTGTTTTACGCAAATGCGGACGATAAATCACAGGTTATCAGTGAAAGCGTACATTTATTTGCGAGAACACTATTTATCAACGCCCGGGAAGTATACCAAAGTGGGTCTTCCAAAATGTATGAAATCCTCCGAAATGTTTCGTATACGGTATAAAATCCGTTAAGAATTTACGCATCAGTCGTGTGACCAGTATCAACAACATTTTTAAGGAATGTGTTGATGAATCATAAGGGTAAATTCACACCGCGACGCTACGCGGCACTGCATTTTTAAGATAGCGATTCAAGTTCAACTCGAATCGCTATCTTAAAAATGCATTGAACTTTATTCACTACACAAAAAGATCCACTTTTCATTGCATTGAAATGGAAGTGTCGAGTGCCGAGCTGTCATATATGACATTGACATTTGACTCGACACTTGTGTGTTCGATTTTCAGCTATATCGTATTAGCGCAGAGTTCTATATTCAGTGTTCTGAATTTTCCCCGGCCTTACGGATTCCGGACAATATTATAGTCCCGGCCTAATCCGTTTGAGCTCCACATCCACAGGAACCACATAAAAGTAGTTCTAGAAACTAAGAGCCACGAAACAACTAGCCCACGCTTCTGAGAACCGTCTTGAGATGAAATATGGGTTTTGTAGTTTTTTCAATCGTAAAAAAGTAAAACCCGTATCCCCGGCTAACTAATCCACACCTACGCAAGCTTGTTATAGTCTGGCTAAGTGGAAGCCATAATACTTTCCAAGTCGGTTAAATAACGTGTGTTTTTTATAGTAAGCAGTGAATTGTGGGCACAGAACATATAATGTATAGTTAAATTATTATTTGTTCTGTGGTTGTAGGTACAACAAAGTATTAAAAAGTTCGAGTAGCTTTTTAAATTTTTGTAGTATCCTATTAATATTATTTTTTATACATATGAACATTTGCTCCAGTCTCCAAGGTGTAATGTCCAACGATTATTATTGAATTGTAACTTATTTAGCGGCGTTGAGAGCGAAATTTCAAGGTCGCGGAACGAACTCAAGACACAATTTTGGATATAGCGTCATCTGTCGGAAGCTACTTATACTTCTTACATAACAACATAGCTATCAAAACTAAGGCTCAATACCTACACAGTGTACAAATTTTAACATATCTAATAATTTTATCTTCTTTTTTGAAGTAATGTTATTTAGGCACGATGTGAGTATTTTGGGATATTAAATAACGTCATGTTTTAACAAACGGTTCTTAAACTATTTTAGATTCGCTCAGTTCGGCTTAAAAACATAGAAGTAGGCTGCAAATACACTTTAATTATAACTCCTTATGCTGATTTCGGTGACGGTGACCGGTTTACGGCCCGTTTCAATAACCTATCTATCTGTAACTATTTGTTAAACAAGTTGTCATTCAATTATTTCACGGTTTTTTGCGATTTCAAATTTGACGTTTCTAACAAATAGTTATTGGTAGACAGGTTATTGAAATGGGCCATTAATTGAAACTGCCCAGCTACGCAGGAGGAGTTTTTTTAAGGGTCCAAGTGTGTGCGCAATACACAAGAGCCTCTCTCTTCCTTCACTCTTAACACAGAGAGACGAATGACCGACACGACTAGCGAGAGATCAGGCACAGGACCGCCGTCTTTCTTGTGATCAGCCCGCATTGTCCTAACCACTAACCAGACTTGAAAATAACATTTTTTGTTGAACCCACGACCTCCGGAGTCGAGAGCCAAATTCTAACCATTTTACCACCGAGACGCCTGACTACACATTGTAAAACCTTTGAAGTTTGGGATAAATTTGAAGTCACCTTAGTTGTTTATTTCGACCGATGGGCTGAGAATTTTATCTATATTTTCTGTAACCTTCATCATTGTGAGTTTATTTTATACTAGCTGTTTCTCACGGTTCCGCTCGCGTATCTATACTATAGAGTATCTCGCGGGAACACTGTATTTATCCGGGATAAATAGGAGCCTATGTTTTAATCCAGAGCCTAAACTACTACCATACCAAATTTCATCAAAATGCGTTCAAGAGAAAGAGCAAAACATCCATCTATCCATCTATCCTCACAAATTTTCACATTTATAATGTTAGTAGGACATTTGCCACCATCTAGAACACCATCTAGAGCTTATTTTTCAATTTTCAGTAAAAAACCTATGTCTACTAAATTCTAAACCTAAACTTTCATTTGCAATCGATGAGACCATCCGAATGTCCGCCGCTTTTACTGCTACTTTACGAATATTGCTTTCGAAGGATGGTAATAGTAGGATGTTATTGTTGAATAAACTGCTTTTAATCTTACTCAAACTGGATATAACTGGTTAAGCCGGTACATACCTGTAAAAAAATAAAACAAACATGATAAGAAGCAAGAAATTATACTTTAAAAATTAGGAATAATGGAGGCGATCTATGATGTACCATGCTATAAATTAAAAAATTCAAATCATCATCATCATCGACCTCTAAGTCGAAACTTTAACTGCTAAGCCGAGGTTTTCTCTCGAAACCAGCATAAAAAGAGAAAATCCTGAATGAATTCTTATGTTTACGCGAATATAGTTGATTGTTTTAAAGTGCTGCTGGGAAGTAGCCGAAACGTGGGAAAAAAGAAAAGTACACCGCGACACAATCCGTAATCTACAAATAAAATTAAAATATCAAGTTGCAAAAATGCAGTAACTCCGTGCACCTGCTGGCGTATTTGACTGGATCGGTGGAATGACATATAATTATCCGCCTACGCGCTTATTAAAATGGTCGCTATTTTCACAATCGGACCAACTACGCCTACGATTATCTGACCAAGAAGTATTCGCGCCAAAACTGACTTTTATAAGATTAAATAGCGGATTTGCATTGCGTCGATAAGGTGCAAACGCTGGCGCCAATAGATCACAAGATGGCGCCAGTGCGGTGCTTACGCAAGGCATGCAACATTCGAAAATTTAACAATCTTTCGCAAGATCAGGCAAAAACGTTAATTTGGATTAGAGGGACATCTATAATTTTTTTACTTTCTTACTTACTTTCAAGTAAACCCTTTTTTTTATTAAACATCTCTAGTAATTTACAATTTCACCGACGAAATTATTTTAATTCGATAGAATTTGCGATCGGATTCAACTAGAAGTTAGAACCGATGCGAATGCAGCAGCAAAATTGACCAATTTGGCATCCATTGAGATTTGAGTATCAAAGCTATTCAAGGCATAAGAGCTGATTTAACAAGGGATATCCGAATCATAGATGCACTAGATTTTCACTGATCAAATGAAATTTTGATTCAAATTTATTAACTGTGTTCTATTTTTAGTAACTCTGATGATGATTTTGATGATGTTAATTTTAATCAAAACCTTTGATCATACCTACTCTCAACTCTGTATGATACGGATATTTTAGGCATATAATCAACTGATAATGCAAAAACCGTTTAGGTAGATAAAGATATGAAAAAATACTGAATAAAATTACATTGCGCTCTCTCAGACGTCGAGGTCATTAACCTCATAAAAACAGCTGATTTAAATGGTAAGCAAAAACTTTGCCTAAATAATAGCGATACATTCAGATGTGTGACGTATATGACCTTAACAACGCCGTAAAGAGAGTACTGTAATTTTATTTAGTATATTTATTTTTCGAAAATTTTAATTATTTTTCTGCCTACCTAATCGTCTCGATATAAACAGTAAGTCATATGCCTAAAATATATCTGTTTCCACAAGTAATGTGTTATGAATACCTATGAGTACAAAACTTTTAGTTATGCAATTACAATACGAATTTGGACCATCATCCCAGGGAATAGGATAAATAATAAGGTAGCTATGATACTTAACAAGTAACTGCAATTCGCAGTAAGATGGCAGACTGATGGTCGGCAATCATTTTACGCAAATGCTAAACCAGCGGGTGTAAAGTTCATATGTTACGTACGTGTCACTGCAATTTTCGCCGTTAATTTTCCCGTATTACCAATCCTAGTAGTAGTTAAACATATTCGTCGTAAGTTTCTAATTTCTGTGTCGTACGGTCAGACCGTACATCGGAACAATATTATACCAGGAACCATCCAGGAAAAAACCTCGCCGACTAGAAAATATTGCGAAAAATTCGTGAACTAAATTGAAATGTCATTAATGTCAACGCTTCGAGATTTTAACCAATTACATCCTTTTTTTCGGAGTTTTGCTGCAATAAAAAAAATTATACGACTCTTATAGACAGACTTGAATTCTTGAAGTTTTTCACAAACTTTATTTATGGAAAATGTTTGCAAAGCTAATTAACAATTAAAATAGCTGTAAAAGCAAAAATCCCGTACAATAATGCGATTGGGGATAAAACATCTGGCAGCCTCTCGATGCACTGAAATAAAGTTAATTGGTCGTAAAATGCAGCGGCCATCTTGAAACAGTAGTACCAACTTTATAATTCACTCAGCAATTTTGACATTATTCCTGAATTTCGTTGTTGTAAATAATTGTAATAATCAGATAAAAATATCAATAAGCAACTATCTTGTGTGAACTTCTTTTTGTACCTACTGTCTATTTAAGTATATTAATTTATAATTAGTGTTCAACGTTTATAATCAATTTCGTTTGTTTACCTATTTTTATAAATAATTTCGCATATTAAAACTCTTAAAGTTCTTCCCTTTAAGGACCTAAACCCTTCTAACACCAACCTTCATTGTTTGTGAGCGATACAACAATCTTCATTCCTTAGTTGTCGATAACTCTTTCACACATCACTGTAACCTACAGTAACTGCGTAGGCAGTAGGTGTAGTTGTTGGCAGTTATTTATTTACTCCTTCTTCATAGTGAAGTCACTGAAGACAGAAAAACGTCTGTTGGGTACAGCTAGTGACTTATATAATGTCTATTTACCAATTAATCAATATCAGGTGAAGGGTTTCTTCTACCACACCCAGAACACCGGTCACCACCCACGTGGTAATACCACAGGCGCCGTGCGATATCTACCTGTCTGCGAGACACCCAGATATTTAGATTGAAGCTAAATTAATTTGCTAGAGCCTGGAGACTAGACAGGTTAAAATAATTATTAAGTCCTTAAATGTTTGTGCTGTCGACTGTCGACATTTTTAACCGACTTCCAAAAAACGGGGCGGTTATACGTTCGGCTGTATATATTTTTATTTTTTGTGCTAAAGAATTAGGAATGATTTTATTTCTAACCATCTTAAAAAAAGGAGGTTCTCAAGTCTTAGTTTGTATGTATGTATTGTAGAGTCCTTTTTTACGATCGCTAAATGTTACTACTTATTGAAACTCCAAACTGTTTTATACAGGGTTTATTCTCTTATAATTATTATACATGTGCTTTCTATTAATGCTATTCGACAAAATAATAGGGACCATGAGAAAAACAATTGAAGATCATGAATATCATATTTTTGTAAAACAAATTTAACAATGCACTTAGAACATATTTTTATATGCTTAATACATTATCTTTCAAAATAAAACAATCTCATCTCCTAACTAAATATTTAGCAAATAACCTAGAATTCATATTACACGTATTAATAATTCATTGTACTGTTTACATATTACTATTTAAGTATAAGCATTTCTTATAATCTAAAACAGTAAGCTTACAGTATGTAAGTATGTTTGTTTGTCCGCGATTTTCTCAAAAACTAATGATGCTATTTGGACGGGGTTTTCACCATCGCAATAGCACATTTATCAGGGTAGGTTAGTGCTAGACGACTTCACAAAGTAAATTAAAATTAAGGAAAATTATTTTGCATACATATTTAAATTGATTATTAAATCTTTTGGTTTTTCAGTGAATTGGTTTTTTGAAGGCAGTTCTCTTTTAGGGTTGCGTAATACAACCCTTATAGTTTCGCTCTGTCCGTCCGTCTGTCTATCTGTTTGTCTGTCCGTGCTTGTAGCTTCTGTAATTATGAATATAAATTGATGAAATTTGGATAGTCATATATTTTGTATAGATCTCAGTTTTGACATCAATATAAAATAATAATAATTTTATATTTTAGAGGTGGCTCTCCATACATGTGAATTGTGAAGTGGGAATGAAAAATATTTTTACAATTTCGGCAATTTTCGAGTAATCGGCCTCTAAAATTGTTTGTAAGTTGCCCCCCCCCGGCATTACTAAACTATAGGTGATATAAACTTGTGACTTTCCATGCTGATAGATCATGCTAAAAATTCTTTAACAAAATTATTTTCAGCAAAATCGGACAATAACTTTTGAAGTGATACAAAGAAGATAAGTGATTTCGCGTTGATAGTTACGGAACTCCCTCCTTAGACATGCTCTTGCTTAGGTTTTTGTTAATTAAAAAGAAAGACCTTTAATATTATTTGTTTTGTTTGTCTTTTACTTTATGCATATTGCGCTAGGTACTATCGAACAAGTTGCCACTTGACCAGGCATAAGAAGAAAATCGCTTATTGAATCGTGCGCACGCACACATAGTCAGGTTGAAAAAAGAAGGTTGGCAAAAGAAAAGGTTAAGAAACTAGTCGAGCAGGAATTACTACTTACTAACCTAACCTAACCCTAGCGTTGAAAATGTCAAACAGTGGCACGTTTCTGTGGTACAATAATTAATATTTACTAAATATAATAAATCACGATTTTGACAGACCCATCAAAGAAACATTTGCATAACACAAGCACTTACTCCAAAACACTGAGACTCTTCGTAAACATCAACGAGATAAACATTTCAAGATAATTACGTAACCGATAACCAATTAATACGGGAAGGGTACGGCAAAATGACCTTTATGAACCATAAAATAGAGGCGATTAGGTTTACAAACGTCCAGTCCTGCCTGGCGCCTCCATTCGCTCTCACGATTCCTGCGCCTACGCAAGTCTAGAACAGGGTTACCAACCTACAAATACTAGGAAATTTGCCAATTATGAATAACCTGATTTTGGTGCTTATTTTAGGTCTATCTTAATTTTAGACTAATTAGTAACAAATTATGCTGTTATTGACCAGTTAAAACTTACTTATTGCTTAAACTTTTATTGAAGAAAGAAACAAAAGATCACTATAAACTACTTACTATTAAACACATAATGTTATGTGAATTAAATGTGAGTTAATTTAAAGAGACGCTATGCTAAATTAACACGCTAGGCATTAGGTAAGCAGATTGGCAAGCAAGCTAATTCTTTTGTTCATCGGTTTCCCAGTAAATTTCTGCTCGTTGTTTGCGTAGCGTGTGCGGGCGCCATAACAATTATTTCTTTATGAACTAAAAAAAAGTGGTTGATATGATATTCAAGCAATGCGATTTTTTAAACTAGAAAAAGTGGTTTGTTAGGCTAGACACCCTGGACCATATTCTCGGTATGGATGATGAATATTCAAGGGGAGCAATAATTTACATGTTGAGAAACACTGGCCAAAACATAACCTTTGCATTTGTCAAAGCACCACGATTAATTGTGATGTGGTATCTAGCAGGGGGGAATATTAATTTAATTTGTATCACAATTCACAACAGGTATTAAAGCTAACTAATGTCTTTAGCTCTTTACCTTACAACGGGTAGGTACCTAGGGTTGCCAGATTTTATTCAGCCTATAAGGGACAAATGCTTACACATAAGCCAAAAAATACGGGACAAATGCTTACATAAGCCAAAAAGTACGGGATTTCAGTTTTTTACCTTACAACAGGTAGGTAACTAGTGTTGCCAGATTTTTTTTTTCAGCCTATAAGGGACAAATGCTTACATAAGCCAAAAATTACGGGATTTCAGTTTTTTACCTTACAACAGGTAGGTAACTAGTGTTGCCAGATTTTTTTTCAGCCTAAAGGGACAAATATTTACATAAGCCAAAAAATACGGGATTTCAGTTTTTTACCCAGGACAAAAAAAAAAACAAAATTAATTCATTAGTGACAAATGTTTGGTATTATTAGTTATATTTGATTAGTTTTAGGGTGCCTGAGGTCATTTTTCTATATTGGATACTTTTTAGTTTTTAATCCTAGATCGCTCGATTTACGCGATAGCGCTTATCCCGGCAGGAAGTATTAATTTATAATACTTAAAATACGGGACGTCTATAGGTATATAATATAATATATACCCTATAGGTAACTAATGCTTTATGTCGCACATAATAAGTTGTGACATAATTTCTGTTGATATTGTTAAATGTTGAACAGATAAACCTAAACTGTTATTTGTGATTACGCGTATATTACGTGTAAATACTCACTACTAACGTGTGAATACGTAGTTCAAACTCTGCAGTCGTTGTGATCACTTTCTTAGTGTTTAAATATTTTGGGGCGTCCTAGTACAAAGGAAAATGTTTAGGAAGTGGTCGAGCAGGAACATTGTCGATGGTACCTACTACAAAATCCATAAAAGTAGTTTTATTTGCACAATCGTTCTGAAACTGCTGATATTGTCAAAATATTGTCTGATAATTTCGAAAATTAAAAATGGTAATAGACACACACATATTATTTTCATATGTTTTAGTTACAGGGAAAATCATATTTTCGGTGGAAAATTACTCTATCTCTGCTTAGACTATATTTATCCAAATTTTATATTTCATTTGATTTTTGCCGAGTGAAATGCGATGAAACTTATACGAACACGCGACGAGAATCTTCGACGAATGTTAGTTTGACAGTAGTCATCACACATCTCCATTCACATCAGCTGTTTAATTAAGCGAGACTAAGCTACGAGGGCGGGTCAATAAGTCCGTGACTTTTGGAATAAAACACAGATTTTTTGATAAATAAATCATTTTATTTTTCAACGTAGTCCCCCTTGAGCTCTATACACTTTGTCCAACGCTTCTCCAATTTTTTTATCCCTTCCAAAAAATATGATTTGTCGAGGTCCTCAAAATAGGCCTTTGTTTGCGAGATGACTTCATCATTGGAGTCAAATCTTTTTCCACCGAGCCATTTTTTCAGGTTTGGGAACAAGAAGTAGTCACTCGGAGCCAAATCTGGAGAATAGGGTGGATGTGGGAGCAACTCATAGTCCAATTCATGGATTTTTGCCATGGCAACTGCACATGTGTGCACCCTTGCATTGTCTTGGTGAAAAAGAACTTTTTTCTTGGCCAAATGAGGTCGGTTTTTTTTCAAATCCTCATTGAAGCGGTCCAATAAGTTGGCATAATATTCCCCATTAATTGTTCTTCCCTTTTGAAGATAGTGAATGTGGATTATCCCACGTGCATCCCAAAAAACTTTCGCCATAACTTTATTGGCTGACAAACCCACCTTGGCCTTCTTTGGCGCCGATTCACCCTTAGAAACCCACTGTTTTGACTGTTGTTTGGTCTCTGGTGTGTTGTGATGGATCCATGTTTCGTCCACGGTTACAAAACGGCGCAAAAACTCCTCCATATTGTGATTAAACAACGCCAAACCTTCCTGTGAAGTTGTTACACGATTGCGTTTGTGGTCGACTTGCGGAAAGCTTTCTCATGCCCAAGTGATTATTCAAAATTGAAACCACTGAGCCATGCGAGATGCCTATGGCTTCCACAATCTCTTGCACTTTCAATCTTCGGTCGGCCAACACCATATCGTGAATTTTTTCGATTGTTTCCGGTGTAGAGACCTCAACTGGGCGTCCAGGACGTTCGGCATCTTCAGTGCTTGTACGGCCACAACGAAATTCAGTAAACCACTTTTTTACCATTGAAATCGATGGTGCAGTGTCCCATAGTATTTATCAAGCTTAGCCTTGGTCTCGGTAATGGTTTTTTTTTTGTAAAAAATAATGCTTAATAAGCACACGAAATTCACTTTTTTCCATTGTTTCCTTAAGTTACTGGATAGTCTGATAAAGATAGCTGTAAAACACAAACTAACTGACGCAGCAAGTTCAAATTTTGATAGGAGTCAACTGACAGATGCCTGTTGACAGGAGTAGTGTTGCTTTTTCAGTAAGGAGGTTAGAAATTCAAAAAGTCACGGACTTATTGACCCGCCTTAGTACTATAACTTTAAGACACTAAGCGTCAATACACATCGAGACGCAACGCGGCGCGCCATTTTTAGCGTTCCGTAATACTCGAGGAACCCTTATAGTTTCGCTCTGTCCGTCCGTCTGTCTGACTGTCCGCGCTTCTAGCTTCTGTAATTATGAATATAAATTAATGAAACTTGGTATAGTTTAAGACTGTGTATATATGAGGGTTTAGGCATCATAAAATAATAATAATTTTACATTTTAGGGGTGGCCCTTCGTAAGTACCTACCTATATGTGAAGTGGGGATGAAAAATATTTTTTCATTCTACTCCATCTTGTGGGCTATCGTTAAATAGGACTTTTAAAATAATGGCAAGGTTCGATACACGACTTATTTACAAAGTCAGCCATTTTCGAGTAATCGGTCTCCAAAATGGTTTACAAGTACTATAGGAGATAGAAACTTGTATGTTTCTATGGTGATAGATCATGCTAAAAACTCTTTAGGAAAATTAATTTGGGCGAAACCCGACAATAACTTTTGAAGAAGTTCAAAGAAAACCTATTGCGCGTTGATAGAAACCCTCCTTAGATTTGTCCTGACATGCTCTTGTTTAGGTTATATGATAGCGATTCAAAGTTGAACTTTATTTACCTACTACACTAATATCTCTGAGTGCGGTCGAAAAAGATACACGTTTCATTGCAGAAGCGGCGTCGCGTCGCGCTGTACAGCTCGCAATTAGAACTCTTGCAATGAAACATACTATCTTCTCGTGTAGTGTATAAAGTTCAATTTTGAATTGCTATCTTAAAAATGCCGTCGCCTCGGTGCCGCCGCCGCCTATGATCTGACCCTAAGCTATTAAACTCATCGTTGTGGCACTAAGCCGTTAAAGAACTTGTCAACGTGTACCGTTGAAATGATTTCGGTGAAGAAATGTTGAGGTTGTTGACACTTAGCTGACGTTAATATTATGTGTGTAAGCTGGTCTTTTTCTACGAAGAATATTAGACCAACACCATAAGGATTCCCTTATTCTCGATAAGCTTAATGCTCAAAATATTGTTCGTCTGCTCCTTGCCAGAGGCAGAATCAACTTTCGGGCGAAGCGAAAGTCTTTTCTAAGCTTGTTAATAATAATAAAAAAGTTGAAAGTCCTAAGAATCACTAAATTTAGTAATGAAATAGCAAAAAGTACTTCAAGAACTTTGTCAACAAGCATTAGACCAAGAGCTTGTCCTCTAATCCACTTAGACAATCTTCAAAATAATGTTAATTAATGAATACGCCATAATCCTTTCACAGGTCAGTGGTTGTCAAACTGTTGGCCATACTTATGCCGGCAACACGTTTAAAATGAGATTTAAGAGTCTCAATTGTTGAAGTATTATTTCTAGAGATGTCTCGTCGTATTCATATTATTACTAGTCTATTTACAGCCTCCGTGGTCCTGTGGTTTGGAGCTGGGCTCTCAACTAAATGTTGTCGTGGGTTCGATTCCCGCATTGGAAGAACAAAAAATGTTGTTTCCAAGTTTGGTTAGAACAATGCAGGCTGATCACCTGAGTGTCTGACAAGAAAGATGATCTATGCGTCGGATGGGCATGAAAAAGGCAGACCTGCGCCTGATCTCTCGCCAGTCGTGTCGGTTATCCGTCCCACTGGGTTATGAAGGTAATGGAAGAGAGAGTGCTCTTGTGTACTGCGCACACACTTGGGCACTATAAAACAACTCCTGCGTAGCTTTTATTATTATTACTAGTACCTGGAAGACCGAGCTTTACTCGGTGTTTTAGTAGAACGATAAAATAATAAAAAATATAATAGAAAATGAAATAAAAAGAATCACCAAAAATATTCGTCTGACCGAGATTCGAGCCCGAGACACCAGTTTGCCACCAACCCAAAAAGTCCAACGCTAACAAATACGCCAAACGGATTTGACATTTGGAAATTGAAATCAAGTTTATCTTTATACACGACGAAAGAAAAACAGATTAACAGATTATAAAACTTAAAAATGCGCAGTTTTCCAGGAATAAGACCTAGCTATATCGATTTTTCTCCCCCAAAACTTACTAAAAAGCATACTAAATTTAATGGAAACACTTGCATAGGCTTTCGAGATTCCAATTATATATACATATACAAGATTAGCTCGTTCAAAGTATTAGATATGTCTACTGCCTCAGACCAAATAGAAAGGCCGACCTAAAACAGTCAACTTTCCCAAAACTTATTAAAAACCTTTGAATTAAAGTTTATTTTGTTATTTACCACATCTTTGCCGATTTTATGGGATGTGAGATCCCGGGATATGATACATCAGTGTTTAATATATTCAAAGTGTAATTACACGGTTATATCTAGGTGCCTCGTCTGGTTCGTCCCTTGAATAATGTATGCCCGCGGCCTCAGCCGAGCGATATTTTTAATCCTGTAAATAAACATGTACATGAGATAAGAGGTTTTTTGTAATTAGCTTCTTTGTAAAATGCTTATTAATTAAAATAATTTACATTGCAAATAATCTTCTTGGACTTGGAATGTAATAAAGTAATAAGTAACCGGCAAATCTTTTGTAAGTAACGAATATTACGCGCCTACATTTCTAAAAAAAATACCAGCTCATGGAGCTAAATATTGGGGGACTCAAATGTTTTTTTTTTATTGGACCAAAAAGTAACCAACATAAACCGAAACAGAGTAGGTAATTGTAGATAGAAATATTCATTTTAATATCTGAGCTAAGTTTAAACTAAACCGGAAAAGAGTATTTATACAGCAGCCGTTACAACTTACTAAGTGCCGTCATTGTCATGTGGCGCGCATCTACTTGTTTAGTCCTCGGGGAGATTACAGACCATGAGCCTACGTGACACTTTGAGCACCGCTGCACGCTGTCTGCTGTAGACTGTAGTAAGAATGATAGATAAGTATTAAATAAATTTACAAAAAAATCCTCATGTATTATTGATTCTTATATGTCAAACATATTATTATAATGATAGGCGTGTAATCATTTAGTAAAGTGGCATCTGTTCTTAATAATATTTAAGGAAATAATATATTATACTGTAATTTTTCGAGACAAAAAGTAGCCTATGTTCTATTTAATCCATATACTACCCATACCAAATTTCATCCACATCGGTCCAGTAGTTTATGCGTGAAAGAGTAACAATCCATCCATCTTTCCATCCATCCTCACAAACTTTCACATTTATAATAGTAGTAGGACGAGGCATATGTAGGCAAAAAGTGTCTACACGTAAACTGCCGCACTTTTGGGGTTGTTTGGGGCAGTTGTGGTTTGACATTTGTCATCTTGACAGTTTTTTTGCTTTCCCCAGTTTTAAAGTCCGCATTTATTTGACAAAATCTTCTAAAAACAAGATGGCGCAACTTTTTCTTGTATGAAGTATTTTTGTGTAGAATGCATGGCCATTCAAAGATTTCAAATCATTGATTTCAGTAACAACGCTCGGGTTGGTTTGTAGTCTTGTCTACACCAGTTTGTATAGTCTGTGTTAAGCTACCACTTATTGTGAGTGTTACTGTTTCTATACTGTTAGTTTTGCCCATTATACTGTTATTTAATAACAGTCTTGCACCGTGGGTATTAAATATTCATCAATTGAAGCAATATTCCGTTCATAATTTATACTTTTTGAAAAAGAGACCGCAATATCTACTAATATCATCACAATATCGTAAAAATAGTAACACGTCTGTATAGTTGACGGCAATGACATGTTTGTTTTTGTGTTGTGCATTCTATGTTAAAAACTGCCAAGTCCGAGTGGGACTCGCACACGACGGGTTCCGTACAAAACGGGAAAGAAAATCACGTCTGTTGTATGGGAGCCCCTTTAAATATTTATTTTATTCTGTTCTTTAGAATTTACATCGTCTCAAACTTTTTCGTCTGTGTGTTGCATGTCGCGTGACGGTCGGCCGCGGAGTAGGGATAAAGTGCCACATAAATACACAGTCTGTTAAAAATTTCAACTGTCTAGCACCACGGTTCGTGAGATACAGCCTGGTGACGTAATTAATCTGAGCTGGTGAACGAAGGACGGACAGACAGCGTCCGATAGATGGAGGTCCCGTTTTTACCCTTTGGGTACGGACACCTAAAAATATCGCCCGCCATTTAGGTAGGTAGGGCATTGTATTTAAAATTGGAATACCTAGTGACTAGACTAGTATATTAATTATTAGTTTTTAGGATTCCGTAGTTAACATCTCGGAACCCTTACGGTTTCGTGGCTTACCGTCCAAATGGTTAGTGCAAGAACGATGAAATTTTGCATGGATATACGTGTGTATTTACCACATCAACATTTGTTGCTAAAATAAAATCACAAAAAATATTTTTCCCCTACACGTAATTATTTTTCTCGCGTCTACCCCATGTGTGGGGTATCATTGGATAGGTATTAAAAAAAAATTGAGAGGTTGCTAAGACTAAGAATCAGTTTGCGAGATATTCAATTTTAAAGGGTGTTTTTTGTTAAAATAAGTCGTCCCCTCCCTCCCTCTCTAAAAGCTAAAGGGCTGGATCGAAAAATTTCATGATGGTAGTCCATTTGATGAACTTTAAAGGAAAACTGCAATGGCTCATATAACTTAGATAGTTTACTGGTTATACAAGCCTAACTTGTAAAAGGCGCTTACTTACAAAACTTCGTACAAAATTAGCGAAATGTTAAGTAAACATGTTAAATATTGGTATAATGTTAGGTACGGAACCCTACGTGCGTGAGTTCGACTCTCACTAGGCCGGTTTTATAATTTTTGTAGGTAAAACTGTCTATCGATTTTTTTCCTTACTAATGTCAGTCACACGATGAACCCATCTCTGACATTGTCAATAGCTGCTACAATAGTCTATGAATATCTCCACGTCAAAGCTTAAAAGGCAAGGCTTTCTTACAAAAGCTCTTTATGTATGAGCTCAATTTGTTTAGAAAGTTTAAATAATGACAACTGATTGTGGTTGCAAATTTGGAGATAGGCAATGCGATTAGGGTTACCATTCAGAAATTTAAAAATTCCTGGCAAAATGCATGAGTGTTCAAAAAAAGTCCCATTCATTTTAGTCAAAAAATGCAAACATAAGTACCCAATAAGGTATCAAATCTCGCTCGGGGCGGGAGGTTGCGGGGTTATGTTAAGTTTTAATAATGAATATTAAAACTTTATAATTTATTAAAACCAAAATATAAAAACCGGACAAATTGAGACGCCGTAGAAAGTCCGGAGAAAAGTCTATAAGGCTGGGACTATAATTATGATCCGGAATCCGTAAGGCCGGGAAAAATTAATAGTACTGAAATATTTTCAGTACTATAAACTCTGTGCTAGTACGATAGAGCTGAAAATCAAACACGCAAGTATCTAATCAAATATTATTGTCATATATGACAACACGACACACGACACTTAGATTTTCAACTATATTGTATTAGCGCAGAGTTCTATTTTCAGTGCTCTGAATTTTCCCAGGCCCGCCGAATTCCGGATCATATAGTCCCAGACTAAGTCCGGACTAATCCGTACGGATGGTAACCCTAAACACGATGGACCGCTATTTTATTACAAGTGGGCTAAGAATGAGTTATTGTCTTGTTATGTTAGCAAGCTGGTGTACTACTTGTGACCTTTTGTGCCATCGTAATAAGGTCGAAAAGTGGTACACCAGGTTTGCGACCGTCCATTGTACAAGATTGAAGCATTCAGGTACAGTTGCCGACGAGCCAGGTGTACGACATTTCGAACTTATTACTATGACGACAGGGTAAAAAGTGGTACATCGCAGGTGTCCACGACTGTACATTAGCTCATCATTATCATCACCATCACTATTCACTACTACAGTCATCTTATAAACAAATATATTCAAACTTAATACTTTGTTCATAAAAAAACTTATAACCGTATTTTTTTAACAGAGCATGTGTGGCGAAGCGCTCCACACTCTGCGCCCTCTATATCAAAAACGGTTTGACGTATAAAAAGAAGTTTCATAAAAAAATTGCAGAGAATTTTATATACCTACCTACAATTAAACAAAAATGCGGAGTAGATAGGAGGCATAGAAAACGAGGTATTCTCAAAAATCTGATTTTTGCACTCTTTGACATTGAATATCTCAGGTATCATACGCGTTGACATTTGTGATTTTTGAGACAACATTTGTAATGCTAAAATCAAGGTTTGTACAAAAATTCACCTCATTCCGTTAGATTCCGATGTGCAATGCCTATTTCACTGGACTATTTAAGGGTTCTCGAGTCTCATCTCAATGTTGCCATATGAGGAGGAAAAGCCTGCATGCATTTCGAGCATTTTTCTTAAGGAGCGAAGATAAAGTTTTTATATGAAGATTTCCCGCAGATTCAAACCAAAGAATAAAAAATATTCTCGTTTATTCAAAGGCTTCTAAGCTACTCGTAATTCGATGCTCCAAGCTCATTTAAAATAAAAGATGAAACACACCCGGCTCCCATTGTCATGTTAGTAAGATAGTAGAAGTCCTGACCAAGAGTTCTGACCAAAGACAGTACAATACATCTGAAACATGCGATTAAGGCATAAGCGGTAGCGATTTTAAAGTTAATAATCAAAAGATAAATCTATAATCCGACTACGCAAACTATATGAGCCTATGTTATCCGCGCCATCATTACGAATCTATTCACACCTCGGTCATTAAAATCGGATGAGTAGTTTAGGCGTCACGGTGGACGGTACATACATACATAAATAGGTACATACATAGATAGACTGCCAAAATCATTACCCTTCCGTTTCCCTTTGTACTTCACACATGAGAGCTCCTGTGCGATTAGGAGTACTCAACTTTTTTACATAATTATAGGCTTTAAATGGAGTATGGGTCTGTTTCACAATCTACTGATAAGTGTCAGATAGCTTATTTGTATGTTTTGTCTCTGTAAGCAGTGACAAAACATCCGAATAAGCTATTAAGAAGATTGTGAAACGGGCCTTAATATATGGCACAATATTACTGATAATATGAGTAATGCATTTTAAAAATACCAAGCATTTTTCTTCTTCTTACTCGCAATACAAACGCTCAAGCTTTCCCATAGCGTTTTGAATAGCGACTACCATCATGTAGGTAGAAACATTCCCTAATCCGCACGACGGGGTCGCACGCATAATTATGCACGTATCACGTGAATGGTGTACGTCTGGTGTTCGTATGGAGAAGAATAGGCACATTATCATATCCATACAACCATCTGTCCAATGGATATTGTATGATAGTTGCCGTTTTTGGTCGAGAAAGATTTATCTTTTCAATTTTTGTAGAAGTGTTTACAGGTCAGAGCCGTAGCTTATGCGCCTAATGTTAACAGAAATGGACTAAAATTGCGTCATTAATATTGTGTAACTAAAGTCTAAGCGTTTGTGTGGAAAAAACTACGGGGCGTTTTGGCTGTTAAAAGCTCTTTGTCTCGAAATGAAACACGCCATATACATGATATTAGTGGCACAATTTGTTGTGTAGGTACTAGGTATATTTAATTGATAATTGAAACGTAGCTATGTTAGTGGTCGTGACTGTAGACATAGCTATGAAGCGAGGGTCGTTAACGAAAACGTAACAGCTGCGTGCGGTAACGTAAACCGTGTAGGAGTTTAATATACGAGAGAGGTTATAGTTTTCACATAGTTTACTAGCTTTTGCCAGCGGCTGCACCCGCTGTACTTTTCAGGATAAAAAGTAGCCATTGTTTCAATCAAGAGCCTAAACTACTACATTTATCAAATTTCATCAAAATTTGTTGAGTAGTTTTTGCGTGAAAGAGTCACAAACATCCATCCATCCTTACAAACTTTCTTCGCGCGCTAGCGCTTCTAGCTTCTGTAATTATGAATATAAATGGAGGAAATTTGGTATAGTTATAGATTATGTGTAGATCTCACGTTTGGCATCATAAAATAATATTTTTTTTATTTTTTTAAATTTTTAAAAATTTAATAAAATTTTTATATTTTAGGGGTGTCTCTCACCAATGTATGGAGGTATGAAATGGGGATGAAAAATATTTTTCATTCTACCCCATCGTACCATATCGTTGAATAGGTCTTTTAAAATAAAGGTAAGGTTTCATATATGACTTTTTTACAAAGTCGACCATTTTCGAGTAATATGCCTCCAAAGTGGTTTATAAGTACCCCCCCCCCCCCAGCTTTTCCAAACTATTGGAGATAGAAACTTGTAAGTTTCCATGCTGATAGATCATGCTTAAAACTCTTTAGGAAAATTATTTTGAACGAAATCAGACAGTAACTTTTGAAGTAATAAAAAAACCTATTACGCGTTGGTAGTTACGGAACCCTCCTTCGACATGTCCTGACATGCTCTTGGTTAGGTTATTTTAAATTACGATATTTTTACACAACACTTTGTTTGAAATTTTAAATTGAATTGTAATAATATCTTAAAGCATAAAAAGTAACTTTTTAGTCATCCGTACCCAATGGGTAAAAACGGGACCTTATCACTGAGACTACGCTGTCTGTCTGTCTGTCTGTCCGTCCGTCTGTCTGTCACCAGGCTGTATCTCTTGAACCGTGATACTGATATATGAAGGTGTATTGCAGCTATAACAAAAAATATTAAAAACATTAAAATAAACATTTAAGTACAACAAACAAACGTGAATTTTTTTGCCGACCGGCCGGTGGCCGGCCGAATGGCCGGTTATTATTAACTCTATTAAGTCACTAGTTTAATCAGGTTCTACTACAGATTACCAACTAATTATGTTATTTCCAGATACGAGAAGTAATTATTGTGTTAATGCCGTATGCAAATTGCAAATGGTTACACGTCGAATGCGGAATTCACATATCAACATACTATATTTATTGCATTGCGATATCATCATCATCATCGCAATCCGCTACTGAAAAACCCAGTCCGTTGTATGGTAACGTGTGAGTACGGTTACCATTTAGAAATTTGAAGTCTTGACAAAAAGTCTGACAGTTCAAAAAATCCCGGACATTTTAGCCACAACATTTAACTTTGTGTAGCGTTTTGTGTACAAAAATGTCCGGGTATGTAAACTATGAGAAGTGAGATCTAATTTCAATGGTCAGTCAGTGAAATTTATTTATAACAACATAAGATATTGTATGACAATTTAAAATATAATTCCTTCTTATAACTTAGAATAATATATTGAAACCCAAGATCTGACTTGGCTAGTTCTCAAATTCCATACTCCTTGTTGCACAATTCTCGTAAAACTGTACTGAAAGTTTATATAATAGTGTTGTGCCTCTTGCACGTGATTAACTCAATATTTATCCTGGAACACAGCGGGCGAAGTTATAAAGGTAATATGGCGGATTCTCTCGCCGGGGTGCCGTTAGCGCATGTCGTGCTCGAGTTTTGTTTAATTATAGAGATTATCAGAAGTACATAATTCTTTATGGTACAGAGTGGAAATGAGCATGCGGATAGCCTGATGGAAAGTTTTTCTCGCCAGGGAAGTTACATTTATTATAATAAATAATGTAAACTTTGTACTTTCTTAATTTATTTTCGATAATCTATAATTTAGGTTTTGCATACTTACTTATTCAACTAGTACCTAAAGTCTAGACTACTCACTGTCGTCTACTATTCCTCAGTGGCGTGTGGTTCCTATAACTCCATTCCTATCTGCTTCACTTACCACTTACTTTCATATAAATCCCTACCTACAGGCTCGGGCTTCCCTATGAAGGAGAACCAGCCTTCGCCACTGCTATTCTTACTAATTGATGTACATACGTGATGGCAGATTCAGTTTACTTACCTGAAAAAAAAACATGCAAATTAGTAAAGAGTTTTCAATATAAAATACGATAGAACAAAACAAATTAAAAATCGGCTAAGCGCAAGTTGGACTCGCGCACGAAGGGCGCGCGCGCGAAAATCACATTTGTTCACATTTTTTATGTGAGCCCTCTAAAATATTTATTTTATGCTGTTTTTTTTGTATTTTTTGTTATAGCGACAACAGAAATACAACATCTATGAAAATTTCAACTGTCTATCTATCACGGTTCATGAGACACACACAGCCTGGTGACAGACGGACGAACAGCGGAGTCTTAGTAATAGGGACCCATTTTACCCTTTGGCTACGCTACCCTTAAAACGTCTAAGAGCTACTAAGAGACTATTGAGTATTGACTCTACATAAACACTTGTTCCTGTTGAACTTTTCATGTCACAAGTTTAAAAGGTACGTATTAGATAGACATTTGAAAAGATCTATTGTGGAAAAGTAAACTTCCATTTTATCTATTACTTAACATACTATGATGCACTTATTACATAATCTAAATATAATTTACGACAGTCTTTATCGGGGAAAATAAATATTTGGCGCCTTTATGTCGCCGACATTTTCGGTGTGAAAGACCGTTAAAATGTTATTTTGAGGCTATAAAATATTAACTAATAGAGCACTTAATGGTATAACATCAGTGTCATATATTATATGTATAATTACGGAACATAATATTACTACGTCTGTTTTAACAATTAAAATTCTGTTGTAATATAACGACATTCAAAGGGCCGATGATAGATAGTCGTTAAAAGCGATATTAATATTATGTTCATATTGTACCGTGAAAATATATTTTTCGTCAATGTTAGACAACATGATAATAAACAATCCAAAATCCACTTTTGTAAATCTTAAAAAATAACGAAGATACAAACAATTTAAATGTATAATAAGTAAGAGCGATGTATAGGCCTGTGACGTCACGATGTGCTACCGCCATACATTTGATACGACGCAATGTATGGCGGTAGAAGATTGATTGATAGCCTATGTTACTTGGGTCATTATTACGAATCTATTGACACCTCAGTCATTAAAATCAGATCAGTAGTTGAGGCGCCACGGAAAACGGAACATACATACATACATACATAGGCTGCCAAAATCATTACCCTTCCTTTTGGCTTCGCCGTAGTCGGGTAATAACTGTTACTCGGTTTAGCTACACAGAGTATGGAATCTCTCTTGTGTTGCATAATATAGTAGTAATAAAAAGTAGAAATGTCAATGTCTTATTGACAGATGTCACAAGCACAGCCTATCTAGTTAGTTTATTTTAGTTAGCCAAAAGGCTATATTGATTGTGTGATATGTGATTTCTTCTGTACTTAAATGTTAAGTACCTGGGTAACTGTACTTTGCTCGTATCTCTAGTAGATTTAAAAAAAAAAAAAAATTCACCCACGACATTCCGAATTTTCGAACAAAGCAAAAATCATGCATAGTACGCATACCAAACTGCCAATCGTACTTACAAAATAGAGTCGCAATTATTGATATATGAATGTTGCATAATATAACAGTAATAAAAAGTAGAAGTATCAATGTCTTATTGACAGATGTCACAAGCACAGCCTAATTAGTTATAGTCTACACTATATATAGCCTTTTGGCTATATTATATAGTGTAGACGTATCTGTGTTAAGCATCTCTCTCATATGTACCATTAAAGAAGAATATCACAATTGTTGCTGTATTATTATTATCACCACTCAAGCGTAAGAATGATCTGTAAGAACCAAGACGTAGCTGTCCACAACATCCTGGACATAATATGCAGGTAAATATTAGGCACAGCAGGCGATGTCCACAGGGCGTCCCATTATAAGAGGTGTGATTTTGTCTTTATTAAATCTGGACCATATTATATATCACATCTTGTATTTCCTGTTTAATAAGTAACGTGTTAGATGGAATAACTATTTTCCTGAGTAGTACTTATTTTAAAATTTAAAAAAGTTGAAAACTATAACCCGACTACGTAAATTATATAGCCTATGTTACTCGGGCTATTATTACGAATCTATTGACACCTTATTTATTAAAATCCGATCAATAGTTTAAGTGATGCGGTGGAATAAACATACATACATACATAGACTGCCAAAATCATTACCCTTCCATTGGCGTCGCCGTAATCGGGTAAAAAGGAAAAACATAGAAAGCAACGCGATCGATACAAATATTCAATAGAAAATACATCGTATTACGTCGCATTCACACACGCCTCTATCGCGCTTGAACGAGTGAGACAGCGCGCGGAACGAAACAGGATTATGATCACAAAATAGTTACGAAAATTTGACTTCAGAAATAAAGCTTTCTTATCGCGATTACTGACTGTGGATACCCAAAATGCCAGAGGACTTACAAGGGCAGGTATCAGACTTGTTGCTCATCTTCTAAATCATCTCCTAATTGCTGATTATACTGATTTTTAATACACTTATAACCGCTATTTGAATCTAGACTCTCCTATATCTAGAGTATTAGTGTATTAGCTACAGAGATTCCGATCTGCAATAGACCTTGTGTTTGGTTTATTTGGACAATCAAGAGTTACTAGCCATTGTGACTGCATTGGGTATCGGTCGCCTTTGTAACACACCTTCGTCCTGATGCAAATACTTCAACGATTAGTAAATGGATTACAAAATGTTTAAACATTATGTGTTAACTGCTTGCAAAGTACCAGTATCGTAGGCATATTATAAACGTTAGTAGTGGCCACTGGTCGCCTACATTTGTCGAAAATTGACCATAATTCTTAATCTTTCTTATTCTATACATACATACAAATAAATAAAATTGAAGTGCCTTTTTGTAATTTTAAATTAACAGATTTTCACTCAATGCATATGAAAGTATGTAGGGTACCGACGATAAAAAAATCTATTTTTAAAATGTTTGTCTGTCTGTCTGTTTGTTTCGGCTAATCTCTGAAATGGCTGGACCGATTTTCACACGACTGCCACCGGCAGATAGCTGACGTTCTATGGAGTAACTTAGGATACTTTTATCCTCATCATCATCATCATCAAAAAATGTTTGACACCCAGCGAAGTGGGCACGGGTCAGCTAGTTATTAATATTGTATTAATACGTGAAGCAAAAATTTACAGTACAATTTTACGAGAATTGTGCGACCGGAGGAGTATAATATTTGACAGAGTTGCAGTTTATAATAAAAAAGCTAGAATATTAATATCAAAAACAACTAAAGAATAACTCATTCATATTAGATATGCCTTATTTTTAAAGTCCAAAAGACAAAGATACGCCTTTTACGATCCACACTTGAGTATGATATGCCTTGAGTTTTTTTTTCTTTGGTTTAACCGGACATGGTCGAGCCATGATTCACTGACTTACTTTTCCTTTAAATTTGAAGCCTTAAACCTATCAAGTTCTTAGAAGGCACCACGTTTGGACAGATGATCTTGTTGTCGTTTATACAATATGACTTAAAACTTTTAACAAGTGGGCAGGTTTACATGCAAACACCCGAAAAACATAACCCTCCTTCTGGCGCATTCGGGTAATAATAATAATAAAATTTTAATAAGTAACTTAATGAATGTCAAGAAAATATAAATTATGAACATAAACATAACAATTCATGACTAATTTATACAAAAACTGACTATTACAGTGATGTATGGGTTGAATGAAAATGTATGAAGTACTATTATAGAACTAGGTAGCTTATAAGGCGAGTAATACTCATAACTCAACCAATTGTGTTCACTGGAGTAATAAATACTTCAAACCTCCATAAATGTTGATCAGCTGTTTCTGGTGGTTTCAGCTGATGAATAACAAACTAATGTAATTATATTATTATTATTATAACATCCAATAATAATCAAAAGTTAAATACTATAACCCGACCACGTAAATTGAATAGCCCGCGGCTCTGCCCTCGTGAATACAGTATCACACGGGAGCACTGTACTTTTTCGAGATAAATAGGAGCCTATGTGTTAATCCAGAGACCAAATCAAATTTCATCAAAATCCGTTCAGTAGTTTTGCCGTGAAACAGTACCAAATATCCATCCATCCTCACAAACTTTTACATTTACAATGGTAGTAGGATGATCCCTCTACTGGTTGTCGTGGTATCTGTTATATTAGTATCTATCAGTAGAAAAATAAAGTTCATACGTGCAGCTGCGCGTTGCATAAGCCGATAAGCCGACGCGTTGCGGCTTCTTTGAGCCAGGTATGCTATACGGTATGCCTTTAGAATAAACGACGAAACTAGCTTTTAAGTAACGCTAATCTCTTAATGTGTTCCTCATAAGTCATAACCCATTAGGCCTGTTCTAACTCTCCCGAGAAGCCCTGGGAAACGTGAATTTAGATAGTGTCGTCATGTCGAGAACATAAAGACTTCTCACGAAAGAGACCCTCTCTTGGGAGAGACTTACTCTTTACACCCTGTGGATTAGACTTTCTACTCCGGCAAATTGTTCCCTTTCATACGAAACCCGCCAAAAATACCCACAACCTGCAAACATGATTGTTTCTGAGTGTACACATAACCAGTGTTTTACGCATGCTTATGATGCGTGAACTCACACATCTGCCTGCAGGTTGTGGGTATTTTTTCGAGGGATATTGCTAGATATAATAATTAAATTGTATGCTATGGATTTTCGTAAAGTAACGCCTGCTTCTAATAACTTGACGGTTCCTTTTCATTAAATGCGAATGAATAAGCAACGATTCCAGTAAAATTACGCAACACTGACATAACAATGTGAAGTAATAATGATCCGCAGTGATTATGTCCTATTATGGCGTTGACAGCGCAAAACATTTTCGGAACATTTACGAAGACCTCATTATTGAGCTTGCAGATTTCATAAAGTTATAAATGTTACTTTTATGTAACAACTTAACGAGAATGTACCAAAATAGATGTAATAAGGAGTGGAGTTACGTTAGGGATGTAGTTAATTATTTTTATGATTGTAGCAAAAAAGGATTCTGCAGGTCTAAAATGGCCACATTAAGTGAATCGTACTATGATATTATATCATCTCTTGAAGAAGTTGCTCTTAAAGTAACTTCTAATAATTATCTTAATTGACAATAAGCAATTCTTATTGTGCGTGTACCATTTTACGCATTTCTATCGAAAACTGTTAAAACAAAATATAAAACAGAAGAAAAATGTATAGTATAAAAGTATTAAATATACTTCCAGTTGTCTGGTACCCGTAACACAAGTTCTTCGGTTACTTAGCACGGGGCCAAATTGATGTGGTGTGAAGCGTCCTTAAGTATTATAATGAGGATCAATCACTTAGTCGCAAATCTGATTTTACTAAGTACATACGTATGTGTATTAACTTACTGGGCATTTTATTTTTTAAATTATCAAAATCCGTCAAGAAATGGTGGATTTATTAAAGTTTTTTTGAATGGCTAGTTTCAAACGCGCGCTTCCGTTGAATTTGTTACGATGACGTCATCTGTCTCGATCCGTGCGACACCCGCGGCTTGATTGTACTCATACTTCATAGGTATTGCATAAGTATTCATTCTCCGATTCTTGACACTTGTTCCTCACGTGCATTGTTTTTGTTTACGTTAAATATTTTAGTTGTGTTTAGAGGGGAGGTGACGACGACAGATGACGTCACAGCGACTCGCTTCATTCTCGGGCGCGTTTTTTGAATTAATGCACTTAAGTTGCTGTATCTTCGTCATTTTAGTCCAATTTTAATAATTTATTTACAGTATTTACTAGTTTTAATGTCGCTATTATGTCGGTATGCAGACTGCATACCCCACAAAAAACATGACTGATCCTCATTATAATAGAGACAGCAACATGGATTAGCGTATGCGTGGTGTAAATATTTTTATTAATAATGGGGCAAGAGTAGAGAAAGTTATTAGAAATACTCACTGTTTTTATTTCGTTATGTTGTAGAAAAAGTATAATTATTTTTTTCTACTTTATGAATTATGATGCATAAATCATATTTTCTCTTTCTCCTGGTATGTGTTTATGTAAATTATATTTTTTTATTGTTGTACAATTTACACAATAACTCGTCATGTTTTAGAATAAAGGCAGTGTAAATGATCACGCAGAGATATGACTTACGTCAAATCCCATATATTTTTTTTTTACGAACTTCGCCGTCGAAATTATCGAATGCATCTTGACTAATGGCCCTGTTGTCACTTCCATGTTTTAATATTTACTTTTATGTTATGCTATAAAATTATAGTTAACAAGAATCAGAAATAGCCTACATCACTATATTGTCCGGAATCCGGAAGGCCGGAGTATATTCACAGCATTGAAAATAGAACTCGGGACTTATACAATAGAGTTGAAAATCTAACACATGAGTGTCGAGTTCTCAGATTTGACATTGACATTTTTGTAATTTAAATATAACTATTTGCCAGTATCAAGTTAAAAAGGCGGGAAATAGAATTTTCGTTTCAATTTTTAACACCGTATTCCTAAATCGTCAAGTCCAAAGTCTAGTCAAAGTACAAATAAATAGTCAGTGCAGTCAATGAGTCAAGTCAGACGATTCAGTAAAGTGGTAGAAGCTTTAATGAAAGTTCTTAGGGAGTTTTGGAGGGAACACAAAATAGCACGTTTTTTGAAGTCTTGTGCGCGTTAACGAATATTAAATGGTTAATATTCTACCAATATTACACATTAAGAATCGAAATAACACGAATTTATGGAAGAAATACAAAAACCACAACGTCACAAACCCATTTAACTTGGCACTAGTGTGTTCGATTTTCAACTCTATTGTATTAGCACATAGTTCTATTTTCAATGCTCTGAGTTTTCCCCGATCTTTCGGATTCCGGACAATATAGTCCCGTCTAGACACCGACTTGAATTTTTAATTTAATATTTAAAAAAATATCTGCACTATTAAAAAATCAAAGATCTATCATTAAAAAAACTATCACACACTTTATACTAACTTCCAGTGAAATAATATGACACACTCCTGGCCATTTGTAAGTTGTCAGTAAATGCGACATGGTGCTGCATTTTTAAGATAGCTATTCAAAATTCAACTTTATCCACTACACAAGAAGATACACGTTGCATTGTAAGAGTTCGAATGTCGGGTGCACCGCGCTACACAACGTATGCGCAGTGTATGACTGATGGCATATGAAACGTTTTTCCTTTTTGTGTAGTGAATAAAGTTAAATTTTTAATAGCAATCTTAATAATGCAGCGACGCGTGACGTCACGATGTGAACTGACCCTAACCCCTTACTCTATCTTTGATTATCATCATCATTACCACCATTTGCCCGTTTGCCCCATTGTAACATTATACTTTTTCCGCTTTTGATAGCGATATTGAACATTAAGATTAGCGTTTTAATTAAATGCATTCAATGCTACAACTTTAATGGTCTATAAAACTTAACACATAATAATAATTACACGCGAGTAATTGTTTCATTGTTTAAGTAGTTAAGTAAAACCTTTCCATTATTAAAAGAAAATAGGTTACTTCTACCTTTAGGACAGAAACTAAGCGTCAGTTCACGCGAGACGCCGAGCGCGTCGCGTTTCGGTGAGAGCTGACCCTATCTGACCGACAGTGGAAATACACGAATCCTGCCAAAGCATCTCCAGTGCCCAGAGTTACTTTTTACTTTATAGCACTCTCACTATATTCTGCCATCTTCGGCAAGTTTTCAATAGAAACATAACCCACACAAATTGATACAAACGCCCCAATGGTCCATTTAAGATGGCCCGTCTGAGATGATTGATGTGAGGCGAGCTCGTCCGCGTGCGAGAGGCCGGGGGTCAGCGTATACTGGTCGACGGCTAGACGGCGCCTCACGTATTCAATTTCATAATAATGTTTCTGCAAAATTGTGAATGATATAGAATGATCTAGAATGGTATTTTGGAGGTTTGCGATTTGGGTACTAATGATAACTTTGTATTGTGTCATTAAAGGCTATTTGCTAAAATCGTGATCCATGCAGGGTGGCCTAAAATTTTAGACAAAAATATTACACAACATTGTAAAACTAATAAAAAACTTGAGAGGTGTCAAGGGACACCCGGATGGAACGAAGTTCCTTTCGATTAATTAGTGAAGGAATTGTAATAAAATAAACTTAATCAGTAGGCTCAATTTTAGTAATAATTGAGAGAGAGAGAGAGAGAGAGAGAGAAACAGAGAAACACGCGCACGCCGCATGGCTACAACTATAGCAAAAAGTGTCGTTACAACTTTTAGTCTTAATTTTTCCCGTCTAGCCCCCTTTCGCAATGCGCGATAAGGAACTTCGTTCCAATATGTCAATATAACTTACAATACCTATCTGTTAACGGTATTTTTTACTCTAGTTTTAGCTAGTTTTACTCAGATTAAGGGCCTGCTTCACAATCTACTGATAAGTGTCAGAGCATATTTCGTCTCTGTCCCTCGAACGCAACGACAAAATTTCCGAATAAGCTAACTGACACTTATTAGGAGACTAGATTTTTCCCGCGGCTCCGCCCGCGTAAATATAGCATCCCACGGGAATACTGTACTTTTTCGGGAGAAAAAGTGGCTTATGTTTTAATACAGAGCCTACCGTACTAAATTTAATCGAATCCCGTTTAGTAGTTTTGCGTGAAAGAGTAACAAACATCCATCCATCCATCCTCACAAACTTTCACATTTATAATAGTAATCCTAACGGCCGAATACTGAAACGCTATTCACGGCCTGTCGCTGTCTCTGCTAGCCGAAATGACAAGGACAGCATGCGACTTGAGCGTCACTTAATTTAACTATCGTTTCAGTATTCGGCCGCAAGTCATTTAAGTACGTAACATTCATATCATCAGCATGATATTATAAATTAAAATATCATATACTATATAGCAAGGTCGTATGATCTAACATGAATTTGTGACCACTTGTATTGAGCTCTGAGCAGTCAGCTCTTTGCCCCCATTCGTCACGGTTTGCATGAAATCTGCAGGACGGGCGAGGTCTGGCTTAATTGGACATCACAGATGGCACGGGGTAGGCCAGCTAACTGCAATTAGACATGACGTGAGCTGAACGACTGAATGAATGGCGCAAGTCATGAATGAACGATATAGAAAGCGATACTCGTTCAATCAGAATTCAGAAAAGATTGTAAAACAAGATCTATAACATTAACGAGTAAGGAATAGAACTTTAAAGGCAGTTTTCATGTTTCTAAATTAGTAATTTAGAGTCAGTTCACACCGCGACGATACGCGGCGCTTAAAAGATAGCTATTCAAAATTGAACTTTATTCACTATACAAAAAGATACATGTTTCATATGACATCAGTCATACACTTCACAAGAAGATACAAATTTCAATGTGTATCTTCTTGTGAAGTGAAAGTTCAAATTTGAATAGCTGTGTCATAAAAATGCAGCGCCATGTCGCGTATCGTTTCGTTTCACTGTGAATTTACCCTAAAGCTGAATGCATAAAACTAATATTATGTTAGTAAACGTAATATTATGATAGATAGGTTTATGGCTATTTTTAGAGGAAAAATGTACGGTTCCAGCGTTATAACATAATAATATATAATACAGCTTTAGAAGGTAAAGCAGCCATATAAAAGCGGTAAGGACTACGGAGACGATTCTACGGCTCTACTTATATTTAATTGCGTTTATATTGTATTTAATGAGGGCGTTTGATATTTTTTCTGCCGCTAGGGGGCAGCCCAACGCACACATCATCTGGTGGCGTAAGTGGTATCAAAAACGGTAAATAGGAATTTTCGATTCTTTTTCTGTCACCAGGCGGCGCTTGGAAGCCCGACAGTCCTTGTCGTGTCAAAAAGCTGTCAGATGTCACGAATTTAAAAACCCTCATTGTAGCGACAACTCCTAGAAAACGATCCCAGAAAACGTCAATCAAAATAACTATCTACTATGAACTATCGCAGCCAGGTACAATATGGAGAGAGTTCCTGCTCGAGCAGTTTCTAAACATTTTCCTTTGTACTAGGACGCCCCAAAATGTTTTAAAACAAAAAGTGACCGCAACGACTGCAGACTGAACTACGTATTTACACGTGAGTGTGTGTGCGTGCGCACGATACAAAGGCACAGGCGATTTTCATCTTCTGCGTGGACGAGCGGCAACTTGTTCGATATATTCTTGCCTCAATTCGTGGATTAGGCTAACTATTAAATTGATTGTAAGTCTTTTATTACACGTAGGATTTTATTTCTTTAAATAATACGAATATTTATATTTTAGTATTA
The DNA here is from genome assembly GCA_963565745.1 of Phengaris arion. NCBI lineage: Eukaryota > Metazoa > Arthropoda > Insecta > Lepidoptera > Lycaenidae > Phengaris > Phengaris arion. The sequence continues at coordinate 5,421,599 of OY751443.1, forward strand.
CACGTAGAAAATACCAAAATCATTATAAAATATTAAATAATTGGTAATTATACCAAAATCATTATAAAGTATTTTCTAAATCGCTTTCCGCTTATACCTCGCGCCACAAATTAGCAATAACATTTAATTTGTATCGCAAACCAGTAACATAACTGTACATCATCTGAAAAAGTACGTTAGGTACACTTGTAGATTGTATCGCGCGAAGGATTTCTAGATAAGTTTTTTTAGTTTATTTGCGTTTGTTTCTTTGCCTGTTTGCCTGTCCTGCTGGACAGGATTGCGGTGTTACTTTGATAATTATAACAATTTTCTGTTAGCTTTATGCAAAATAGTTAGTCTACTCTACATACAAATTCCAAAGTACTTTACTATTTCAAATTACTATTGTAATTAGTAGCTCAAAAGTATCTCGACATATTACGAGAGAAACATTTTATAAATATTATCTTGTAAACAAGCGATACTTACGCATAAATTATTCAATGGCCGGTATCCAAGGTTTAGTTTGTCTATAATCTATTCGGTAGCGCTTTTGATTGGTTAACGCGTTTGCGTCATCCAAAAAGTGCTATTGGTTAGATAAACTACCGACAAAACCGCAGAAACTGGGCATTAAAGAATTAGTTTATCTTGTATTAAGAAGTAGAGCTTAACACTACTACTCTAAAATTTGTTATTTCATAACAACAAAATGTAATTAAGAACAAGAAGTTGAGTTTTGTAAAGAGAAACTCTAACAATTTATTTTGCGAATCTATAAGGTAAGTTGGAGTAATTTTTTATAACAAATTGAAACGAAAGCTTTACTTGGAAATGTAAAATTAAATTGTCTTTCATAATGAACGTTTATTGAAATGTAATTGTTATTCCGTTTTTAAGCTTCCTTTTTCTGAGCTTACTTAAAATTGTGTCTTCTAAAGCCCACTTGCGCAGATCTGGGTTAAAGTTAACCCGGGGTTAAAATATAGTTATAGCGTATCTTCTCTTTCGTTAATACGAAGAACGAGAGAGATAACATGATAATTAACCCAGGGTTAACTTTAACCCAGATCTGCGCAAGTGTGCCTTAATTTGGCCATTTTAAACCTGCTGCACTTACACGATTCTTGTGGCCGAATACGCAAACGCTTCTTAAAGTGATAAGATGTCGATCTGTCAAGTAAACACTTAACACAGTGACAGTCTATGATTCAAGGAGCCCTCAGGCTAGGACTATAATGTCCGGAATCCGTAAGGCCGGAGAAAATTCAGAGCATTAATCATGTTATTATGTTATTAATATCATGTTATCTCTCCCGTTCTTCATATTTATGAAAGAGAAGACATGCTATTTTAACCCAGATCTGTGCAAGTGGGCCTTAGTGAATCATATTATGAAACATCTTTCATTGAAAAACAATAGTTGAAGTTGCATAGGACAATTCAAATAATGTGGCCATTTTAGACCTGCTATATATATATATATATATATATATATATATATATATATATATATATTTATCACAAAATCCCGTTAACACACATTCTTCCACTGGGACCAAAGCTGGCCTTTTACTGATGGTAATTAGTTATGCCCTGTTCGAACCCGCTATCGCCGACATCGTGGCGTCGCGAACAAAGCCCCAACGGATTTTTTATTTGCCAATCTCTCTTTGATTTGGGACAGTGTACTGTTTATTGTTTAACCTACAGACAGGTAAGATTTTAAATATTACGTTTTTAGCCTCAGACATTTTTACTTCCATTTTTTATCTATACTAATATAATAAAGAGGATATGTTTGTTGGTTTGCATTGAACAGGCTCCGAAACTACTCGACCGAATTTGATCAAATTTGGTACAGAACACAGATATAGAATAGACCACGTGAAAGGACATAGGCTACTTTTTATTGCGGCAAAATGTATTGTTTCCACGGTATTTCCTTTTGCGCGCACGTAGTCGCGGGCATCATCCAGTTTATCTATAAAATAATGCAAATTTCGTGGAGCTGGACGTCTTGTTTTTAACCGACTTCCAAAAAAAGGAGGCGGTTATTGTATATATGTATTTTTTTCTGTTCAACGTGTACTTCGCCGTCTGTGGATCGATTTTCAAAATTATTTTTTTTTATTGATGTATATGTATATGTATATGGGTGTAATCCCAAATTAGTCCTTTTGACATCAAAGCGGTGATTCGATAATGGGATCCATGAAGGATCGAGGGAATTTCTCAAAATTTATATGAACACATATGGTGATTTCGACTTTTTGCTATTGCTGAAATTATATTCGTGGTCATCATCATCACTATAAATATATTTATTGAATGCCAGCCAACTTGAACGTGAGTTCTATTATATAAAATATTGTCTTATCAGGATGTTGTTCGGGCTGGTAACGACTTCAAAATTATGAAGATTCAGTAGAGAAATGGTTAACATTTTAGCCAAATTTAAATGGGGAATTATTTAGAAAATATGTTTTATTTCACACTTTTTTGTGCATTTTTACTTTGGAAGTCGATTTATTTAGTTACGCTCTCTAATCTCGCCCTCTATAAAGATTTGATAATTGTGTACGCTATACGCATTAGCCTGGAATCTGGATTATCGTAAAAGCGATCATAAAAAATTAACGTGGGTGGGATTATACGTGGGAGAGCCATGCTTCGACACGAATGTCCCGGCTCTACCGGATAAATATCACGGCCTCACCGAAAACTGGCGCGAAATAACGCTTGCGTTGTTTAGCCGAGTGAGCGAGGTTACCGGAGGCCCGGGGTTGGGGATTTTAAGGACCAGGAGCGCAAGTCGCTACACCTGAACCTCAACTCTCGTGTTTGAAGTTGACTTTCATTTTGCTTTGATTGTATTACAAGTGAAGCGACTTGTTATCGTAAACTGATTTTGTGACGTTCGGACCAATCAGGAGGCGTTAGACGCCGCTTTAACGTTTACGAGAATACCGGTTTGACAGTTTTAGCGTGTCGGGACTTGATTGCAATTGTATTATTGCAGGATTTAATTAGCAGAATTTACCCTCAGAGGTACTAGTGTAACTCCTCTGGTCGTTTCCTGGTCCATTTCATATAAAAATTAGAGTTGTCACGAGTTCTATGTTCTATAGGAGGCAAGGACAGACCCACACACAATTTCTGTTGACAAATAGTTGTTTGTTCCTTGAATTTCGAAATGAATGGAGTTTTAGGAATGTGTCGTAGGCTGGGCATGCGCTCTACGCTGCCTACGACCTATTGTGACAAGCCAAACTGGTTGATAGGATAACTCAGTCGTATCACCTGACAAACCACCACCAGGTACCAGGCAGGCCTGCTCCAATCTGCAGTTCGTCATAGGCTCCGTAACTACTGTGCGGATTTTGATGAAGTTTAGTATTTTTAAAATTTGATAGTTTTGTGCAGGTACCGTATATACTTTTATAATATACATTTAGTGCAAAGCTGCTAATTTGAAATTACAAACAGACGTTTCAGTTTTATTTATTTGTATAGAATCCAGCGACTCCGATATTTCTATCCTGTAAACCGTGCTGAAGTCATTAGTCAAAGACACTTTATTGAATTCATGCAAAAATTAAAAATTACGATCAATACGTTAGGTATTTGATAATTATTTAAATAATAATATTGCTGAATCGTGTGACATAATATATATGAAAAGGATTTGAACCGAGGTCATATATGTATGTGCATTGTTAATAGACTTATCGTGATTCGTGACCAATATATAATACAATGTTTGTAATAAATCTACTTATATGATATTAAATTATCGATTTGAACATGTGACACGGGCATGGTCAATTGGATTTGTAAATATATTTACAGCATACTTAAACAAAAAAAAATATACGTGAAAAAAAATAATGTTTTGGAATGTTCATATCAAGCCCTTTTTATATGATTAATTATATCCCATTTGAACTTGAAGTAACATTAGTAGCTTCAACTTGAAATCTCGACCTCCTCTCAGATTTTAGACGCCTATTTTTTATGATTGAATTACAAATGTGCCGTTTTTACAGTTTCTTATTGTAGGTACTTGTAGTATATAACTATGTTACTAAGTGAGTAACATAGTTAACATAGCCAAATTCCATAGTCTCTGTGAATTTAGAGTTTAGAAATATGCGTTTTTTTTGTGGCAAAAACGGCCGTTTTTTTTTTACATAAACTTAGAAGTCTGTTTTTGACAACTCCAAGGGACCGTAGATCTGAATATACGGTTTTAATTACAACTCGATGCCTCCATGCGTTCCCAAAATATAGGGCCTTAACAAGACGCCTGACAGACGGACGGGCAACAAAGTGATCAAATAATGTTTTGCTTTTTCCTTTTGGTTTACGGAACCTTAAAAAGTACGTAAGTAAGTGTCTAAGATTTTCTTAACTTTCAAAGTTTTTTTTTTTAACTACTTTTAAAAATAAATATATCATGTAACATTCAGTCAGTCTTCTCACTAACCAATAAACAGCCAGACGGGTTTAATGCTGAATTTTTAACTGATATCGTAAAAACAAAATTGTTATATTTTAGCAGTGTCAACTTTACGACACACTTCGCACCTTGTTACTTTTTTATAGATCAACATAACATTGTGGTTTGACATGAAAAATGTCGCTTAAAATCGGGCCCTGAAAATTAAAATGTTTTTAAATTCGAAGATTTGTTTATGTGGAAAATATATTTTCCACTGTAATAATAATATTATATTATGTGACAACTGGCAACTGATGACAAATCTGAAGTTGGATTAATTACTGATAAATTAATATCTTAATACGTGAAGCAAAAACTTTCAGTACAGTTTTTGGAAAAAATATGCAAACGAAGGAGTATGATATTTGGCACAGTTAAAGTTTATCTATAGGAAGGTGTGCAGAAGGCAATATTTTTAAATAACGCTAAGAAATGCATAAAATTAATATAACAACAACAACACACACACCACCTCAGATAATTCACACACCACCGTGGGTTTAATAGATAGAGTTTTGTTATTACACGTTGAATTTAAAAAAGGTCTAACTACGAGGCAAAAGAACCCTTATAAAATTCAAACTTAAAAAATAATAATATGTATTATTATGGGCGAAATAAAAACGACCACAGGGCGATCTTTAGTTAAAGTTAATCGAGTATAGATAATTAAGATTCTGTGTTAGCAAGGATTCAATACATCCATCATTCTCCGATTACAACTTTTTACATTTAACTTAGAAACACTGGCCGCTAAAAACGCGTTAGTTCTATATTTGTAATAGAATGTCGATAAAAAGTAGCAATTAATGGTTTCTCACTAGATCACTTCGACATACATTTTCAAATGAAATTCAATCTTACTTGCACTATATCAAAGCTTATATTCGCGTGCGGTTGCATTCAGAAACATCATCTGTCACTCAATCGGATAGCATACAATTTTGAACTTTATTTCTTACAGATACACTTTAATTTTGCTCAAAAGGATGTAATGGGTTAGTACACTTGCAGACGGTGTTGCGATATGTACAAGGCGTCATATGATTGACAACCTCTGGAAGTGAATTATGATTTTTTATGTAATTTGCCGAGCACTTTTTAACTCGTGTATTTTAATCCAACAATAATGCAGCTTCTTCTTCGATACAGGCCAGTCATACTTGATATCGTATCAGTCATACTTGATATCTGTATCGAACAAGTATCGAACATGTGTCAGCAGATACTTGTTCCATACAGTCCGGATCCTACCAAACAGCTAAATCATATTCTACTTAACTTCAAACAAACGTCAAACGACGAATTTCACCGCGAGGCAAATATTATTGTATCTAATATTCTCTTATATTTATAAACTTAACTCCAATTTGACTCGAACCGAACTGTCAACTGGATTTTTTTTCACTTTGACATGTTGGGATGTCATAACAAAAAATGTTTATTTTTCACATCATTTTCTTTGCCTTCTACACACGCGGGTAATGTTTTCCGTCTGTCTCGGAAGACAAACATACGCATATACACAAATGTGCATAGCCACTCCCCAATTTAGATGATTTTGAGTAATGTTTAAAAAACGAGCAGGAGACGCGCCTTAACTGACAATAATTGGCAACACTGGAACGTACCAACGTCAAGCAACAGCTGTTTTTATACTCGCTTGTATTGAATGAATAATTGTAGTCAATGTAATTTCAAAATAACTGTGTTGGGATTTTAACTGTACTAAAATAGTGTAGTAGAATACCGACTTTCGGTCAATTTATGATAAAATAATGATCAATTTAACCCTCTGGTGGTGTCAAGTGTGTATATAATTTCTTAATTATATTGTCCGTCTAGTTATTATCCTTTATTTTTATTACAGACTCATCACATTGTGAATAATAAGAAATTTTAGTACGATTTCTTACGAAAATACCTTGGCGTTGGAAATAGTTCGCGTAATAAGCTATCCTATATTAAGTATATACCTACCTATAATAAGTGTGATGGTATCACGAACACTGAGAACGTCTCTTTGCAAATAAATGAATTGAATTCAAAGAGTATTTTCACGCACAAAAGTGATTATACGTGTGTGTAAGTGATTAAGTGTAAAGTATACTAGATGTTGCCCGAGACTTCGTTCGCGAAAACCGTACATTTTGCCGCAAAAAAAGTAACCAATGTCCTTTCCCGTGGTCCGTGGTCTATTCTATATTTGTGCCAAATTTCATAAAAATTGGTCCAAGTTTCGGAGCCTATTCAAACAAACAGCATACAAACAAACAAATCTTCCCTCTTTAATGAATTAGTAAAGATAATAATTATTTTTTTGCTAAACTCACTGGATCTAAATTTTGACACTAGCGGCCTTGGCTGAACACCTGTCGGTAAGTCTCCGTTAGAGGAAACTATAAATCCCCTTCCAAAACTAACAACAACGCGTACGCATGAGTTTGCCGCGTCACACTCGCCAGTGGCCCCGCTATTGTAGGTGTACAATTACATTAGTTTTGAAATCTTTGTACAATATACAATATGTTAGAATGAATACTACAATGTTAAACATTTGCCAGACGGCGACTGCTCAGTGCACATTAGTTATTTAATTAGATACAAAAATAATTCCAATTGTTTGTTAACATTGTGTTAGATAATAATAATAGGTATCTTATTTTATATATTAACCAATTTATTGCGCACAAGAAAAATGTATAAAATTACAATTTAACAAAGAAAGACGACACAAAGGTACTGCTTATTTCTAAAAAAAAAATTTCTTACAGAAGCCCTACGGCGAGAGACGGGATAAAAGACAGCAGATAGGACGTGCAAATATAAAACACATAGTTGATACGATAAAATAATACTATAATAATTATACCTATAATACATAAATACTATATGTATATATAATAACGGTATTTATATGGATTGAATTCCGAGGTAGTGCTCTTTCAAACGTCTTTTAAATACAATAATGTGATAGTAAGTACAGACACGGAAAATCAAAGTTACCGTCGCCGTTTGGTCGTCTTCATAATTTGTTCGAATAATAATGAATCGTGGTGCCATGCCGTCTTCAATCGAGCACGTCCTCAGGCAATAGAGCGTAACATCCAATTTCCTCAAGTGTACATATTTCTGTTTTCATATTATTCAGATTTTGACCACAAATCTAGTGTATATGGCGAAACAGACCACCCATAGAGCTGACACGGACATCAAATATTTTAGTCGTTTTGGTGTCTAGTTTCATAATATTTTATTTTAATTACCTATCAAAATGGTTAATTCTTATTTTAAGCCTTTTGTCTATTAATATATTATTCTTTTTGTTGTTACTTTTATTTTTATCAGTTACAAAACATGTTTCCATGATAATTAAATTATAATTAAGTATTCTATTTTATTAATTTGGTTAAATCTATTTTCTACAATCCATACTCCGTTCCGATTCTATGTGATCTAAATGTAAACAAAGCTCAAATCCTTCTACTATTATAAATGTGAAAGTTTGTGAGTATGGATGTATGTATGGATGAATGGATGATTTATTACTCTTTCAAGCATAATCAACGGAACGGATTTTGATGAAATTTGGTACGGTAGTAGTTAAAGCTCCGGATTAAAACAGGCTACATTTTATTTACGCGAGTGGAGCCGCGGGAAAAAGCTAGTAGGCTTAATACAATGACACATTAATTAAGTCGACTCATTTTTTTTTCGTCTTCATTTAGTGATATTTGATCAAATTAAATCGCGACGGCGTACATAGTAAGTTTTAAGCCTAATTACCTACCGAATATTACGTAAGTGAATACGAAGACAAGCAAATATTTTTTGATGTGTAACACCTTTACACATCAAATGGCCTTCTTGCAATTTGTGGGAGTGATTTCGTGTAAGTGTGTAACAGGAAGTCGCGGAAGCGCACGCGCAAAGATTTTATTTGATTTGACGAATGAGCGTGGTAGAGTTGGCCGTCAGATTCGAATAAAATATTTCATTGTGTAGCTTTCTTTAAATTTTGAGGTTGATTTCTGTCACTGTATAATGGAAAAGATTCTGTATTTTTTTTTTATCGTATTAGAAAATCGTACTAAGCATTGTTTTTTTTTTAATATTTTCATAAAATGTTACACATCATTAATGCGTCTACTGTAAGAGAGGTGCCACACGGGCGTTGTCTGTGCGTTGCGTTAGCGCTGCGTCGACTGAGCGGTGACGCTCCGTCGTTCTACATATATATCTGAACGACATGCCACACGATGCGTTGAAATGACGGACGGCGACGCAATCCTACATCAACGCTGCGGAGATAGCTGTGTTGACGCAGCACCGACGCAGCACTCACGTGGCATTCACTGCGTTGATATCATTGCGTTGCGACGACGCAGCGCAGCCGAAACGAGCGTGTGGCATTAACCTAAGGCTCGCTCGTTTTTGCGTGTTGTGTCGGTAGAAGTTCGTGTTAGACTTCTCTTCTCACGAGAACTAATCGCGAGAGAGAGAACTTCCCGCGAGACTTCTCGCCGTCTCCAAATTAGCTTCGACCTTGAACCTGTACATCGCTACACCATTTTCGCGGCAATTATAAATCAGTTCCAATCTGTGATAACACGTATCTAATCGATATAACTAAATGCATATCCGTGTTCGAATTCTCTTACGGCATAGATGTATTAATATTAAAAAGAGGTTTTACGGCATTTTTTGTGAGGTATAATTATTATCATTGTTGTCTGCTGTTTTTAAGGGGTTCCTCTTACCCAAAAGGTTTTTACCATTATATATAATTACTGAGACTTCGCTGTCCAACTGTGTGTATCTCGTAACCCGTGATAGCTAGACAGTTGATGTTTGTACAGATGATGTCATTCAGTTTCCGCTATAACATCATTAAATACTAAAAACAGAAAACAAAAAAACTTAATCGGGGCTCCCACACAACAAACGACGAAATTTTTTCCTCTGTTTTTTGCTCGATATTAATAAGCATTAGGCTTTATATTAGTACTAATTGTGGTACATAGATGTACGGAAGCCTTCGGGCCCGAGTCCGGCTCGCGCTTGCCGTTTTTAATTATATTTTGATAACTTCTCTACTTTGTTTTGTAGTTAATGTATTTATGTTGATGATAACTACAGGCAGTTTATGTAAAACAATATATTGAACGCGACTTCGTGCGCGACAAAGGAAATTCCGCAGGAACTGTACACTTTGCTGGAATAAAAAGTAGTCTATGTGCTTCCTTCCCCGTGGTCTGCTCGTAGATCTGTGCCAAATTTAATTAAAATCGGTCCAGCATTTTCGGAGCCTATTCAACGCAAACAAAAAAAATATCCTCGTTATAATTAGGATAAAGAAAAAAGTGGCTAAAATTAAACATTTCCGACTCATCCAAAAGTAAACAGACAACATAATTGATCTATTTATTGTTATTGCTGTATGAAAGATTAAACAGCCGACATCCATCAGCTATTGTTAGATACACGTCGTCTATGAAAGTGTTATTTTTGATCATACTTAATACAACCAGCAAAATGAACTCCAGTCAGTTTGAGTGTAGAGTGTATAAAATATTAAACTTAATATTATGTAAAAGTGTTTTAAACTACAGCTTTATAACATTTTCAATGCGAAACATCAAATTCAGACATTACATAGTTTAGCCAAGATTTTGATTGTTTAAACCCCGACACAAAAGATGGGTGTTATAAGTTTGACGTGTCTGTCAATCTGTGTGTCTGTCCGTGGCGTCACAGCTCCTGATCGAAAGTTCCTTTTAAGATGCGTTTTTTTTGTTTGAAAGCGGACGTTATCGAGTGTCCTTAGCTATAATTCGTCGTCATCAACTCGCTCACTGTTGACGATTCGGGGGATATTTTTTTTTTTTGTTTTTTTTTTGTACCAAATAACATAGTTATTTCAGATATGCTAAGCGTTCAAACGAGCCTTCGTCAATTAATCTATACTAATATTAAAAAGAGGAAAGTTTATTTGATTGTTTCCGAAACTACTGGACCGATTTTGATGAAATTTAGCACAGATATAGAATAAACCACGGGGAAAAACATAGGCTACTTTTTGTGGCGGTAAAATGGTCGGTTCCCGTGGCATTCCCTTTTGCGCTCACAAAGTCGCGGCTAACATCTAGTTCTTTGATATTTTTGCACAGCTATAGAAAAAAACGTTTACTGTTTTAAATGTAGAGCATGTGCCATGTAAAAGTAATTTACGTGCATCCTTGCTCACGATCATGGCAATAAAATAAATCGTTCACATTTCAACAGAACAAGGTCTAAACGACGCGAATCGTAAAAAAATGTATTCAATGAAAGCGTAATTCCAAGTAGGCGGTACTTTATAGGGTCCAAACGAAGTGCTTACAAAACAACAGACATGGTAAAACAATTTGCACGAATACTATCGAAAATGTAAAAATAACGAAATTTGCGTTAGTTTCTTACTCAAGTCTAACGGTCCGTTTCAATAACCTATCTACCAAAAACTATTTGTTAAAACGTCGTCATTCAATCATTTGCCGGTTGTTTGCGATACAAATGTGACGTTTTTAACAAATAGTTATTGGTAGATAGTTAGATAGGTTATTGAAACGGACCGTTAATCAAGTCAGAAAAAAGTCAAGTCGGTGCTGAAAAGGAGTTTTTCGACTACTTATTTTAAAACTACTTTTTTACGTACAGATTAAATAAAAAAAATATATCTTAAATATTTCTGTTTAATTATTTATTAACCTTAATAGGGAATTAGGAACGTTTTACTATCTAGGTATCATTCTGAAAAAATCATACTACTATTTTAAATGTGAAAGTTTGTGAGGATGGATTTATGGATGGATGGATGTATGAATGTTTGTTACGCTTTCACGCAAAAACTACTGCACGGATTTGATGAAATAATTTCGTATGGTAGTAGTTTGAGCTCTGGAGTAACTAACACATAGGCTACTTTTTATCCCGAAAAAGTACAGTGTTCCTGTGGGATACTGTATTGACGCGTATATAATTATGTCAACGATTCAACGTTGTTCCTTTACCGTGTCTACCAGATTCTTGTTACGTTGCTTCCATCTTTTAGCGTATTGTTGTATTGGGTAACTCGACACTTGGGCATTTTATGTGTTACATAATGGGACCAGGTCTGATGGTGTCCATTACATTGCATCAGAAGACCTACGCGAATTTAAACTTTTATTAAACATATTTGCGGAATTTGTATCCATTCGTAATTTCGTAGGTAATGTTATTAAATCTGTCCAGTTTTGTCACGAAAAAACGTTTCGTAATATGTAGTAGGTTATAGGTACTACGATGACTTTGCGAAATGTACTAACCGTAGCTTTTTCCACTTCTATCTTGATTTCTTAAAAAGAGCCGGCGGTCGCAGGTTCGAAACCGAACCGCCGAAGGAGCACAAAGTTTTCTGTATTCCTGGGTCATGGATGTGTATTAAATGTGTGTGTGTGTGTTCAATATAATAAAAGTCCTAAATATATTCTACTATGTAGTTGTAGGTATAATATAAAAATATAAAGGAGTATTAAATACAATTTCCGTTGTCTGAGCCTCGTAACACAAGTTCTTCGAGTAGGTACTTAGCACGGGCCCAATTTTACGTTGTGTGGAGCGTCCATTATAGACATTATTATAATATTATTTCGTAAGTCGTAACATACTAAGAGTAAAGTTCAATATAGTTAGTTTTACAATTATCTAGTTCATTCAATTCGTGTATTAACTCCGAAGAGTTCCCATTACTTCATTTGTGTCGTCACCATTTAGATTTCACTGTCACCACTTTGGGGTATTCAAAATGTTGGCCACGTCCCCCGTTTTCGGAGCTGTTTATTTTAAATAAAGTTAAATAAAAGTAAACGCGACGCAGCTGAGCGAAATAAAAAATTGGGTTAATCTTTTTGCTTTTTGCCCCGTTTCATAAACTGGATTAGTTCCGCCATGTCTTTGCGCAATTTGCCATTTTCCGCTTTGGAATGTCTAATACTTTCTATGGGATTTGCTGTCACATTTTTATTTTATTATCCATTTCAAATGTGATACAAAATCTTAACATATTAAACTTGAAAGTATTTTTGATAATATTAGAATGTATTTTGAGATTAAAACTACCTTTGCAATGGGCAAATAATCTTATGGAATACCAGTGTGGGTGGAAACAATACATTTTGCCGCGATAAAAAGTGCCCTTGTCCGAGGGAAGGACATACCAAGGTATATCTGTGCCAAATTTCATCAAAATCGGTCCAGTAGTTTCGGAGCCTATTCAATGCAAACAAACAAACAACCAAATCTTCCATCATTATAATATTATAGTATAGACATACTGGGGCTTAATTTCAAAAAGGTTAATTTGTAGCTAATATAAACGATTGCAATCCTAATCATGACGTTACTAAAACCCGAAAATCCGCAGTCCGGAACACGGATTACGGAATACGAAAACAATGATGTTTGAAAATAGAATTATAAGCGGCCAGTAATTCATCGGAAAATATAATGAATATTCATCGCATAAAACAAACGCTAAGTCATTTTAATCTTGAATTTCAAACCCGTCTGGCTTAATTATGGATGGGCATTTTAAGCTGAAATACGATAAAAGAGCTTATTATTTGTAATAATTAATTTTCAACAATTTAGAACTGTAGTTTAATGAAAAATTAAATGTACAGTATGTCAGGACATGTCGCAGGAGGGTTCCGTAACTATTACCGCGTAATAGGTTTTTTTTGTTGGTTTCAATTTACTTTGAAAGTTATTGTTTTATTCAAGATAATTTCGTTCAAAATAATTTTCCTGAACAGTACTAAGCATGATCTATCAGCATGGATACTTGCAAGTTTTTAAGTATCATAGTTTAGAAATGCCAGGGGGGGGGGGGGGCTGGCATTATGATTATGATTATTAGGGGATTATTACTGAAACAGGGGCGATTACTCGAAAATGGTTTACATGATAAAAAAGTCATGTATAAAACCTTGTCTTTATTTAAAAAGACCTAATCGACAATATCACCATGATGGGATGAAGTGAAAAAATGTCATCCCCACTTCACATGTTATATGATGCCAACAATATAGTGTACCTATGTACATGCAATCTAGAACTATTCAAAATGTTGTCTATTTATATTCATAATTACCTAAGTTATCAAGGGAAGACAGCCGGAAGGCCAGGCGGACGGACAGAGCGATACGTATAAGGTTCCAACTTCCATGTGGTTATTCTAAAAATGTTATATTTGAAATAGACAAATATTTAATAGTAGGTACATTTTAAAATTTGTTTCCGCCAAACAAATATAGCGAATTGCTTTTAAAATCTTATAGGTGCAGCCACTTTCCAAACTTATCGGTGTAAACTGTAAACGATAGGTACCTAAAGCACAGGGGCGACACTCTGCAAATGACAGCTCGAGCACCGGCGAATGTCAGCCATGTTGACGCAAGCCTAAGGTTGACACCGAAATAATTTTAAACGTCGCGTCAAACAAATCTATCATAAATATTATGAAATTATACTGTCAATTATGTCAAAGCACGAAACGACCAGCGGCCAGTCCCGTGAACGAAAGTCCTGGCTGGAAAAGACTCGCCCCGCCCGCCTCCGCATTCGCCCAGCCACGCACACACAGGCGCGAGCTGTCATTAGTGTAAATACGTGTAGTGACGATTCTTTATGTTAGTTAATATATATTCTTTGCCTACAGGGAGTGATAGGCAAGATAAAAAATTGATGTTAATGAACTCTAACAAAATTCCTAACAAAGGGTTTACAAGGTATACATTATAAGAAAGTGTGTTAAAATTTCCCCATCCTAGTCTGTAGATAAGACCTGTCATATGCAGATAGGAGATAACCGTACCAGCCTGTCTCCGCTGAACCAGGTTTCAACGGAAGTCATCTTTAATATTCATTTTTAATTACTTTTAAGATGCCGCAAAAGAACCCTTATAAAGTTCAAACTTAAAAATGATATAATGAATTATTAAGGGGGAATTCTTAGTTTCGACCACAGCTCGACCTCTAGTTATTATATAAATTAATAAATATCCGATAGCCTGGTATCAATTTATCTCCATTTATAGTGTCCCACGTAAAGGAAAGTTGACCGGACCATGGAACAGGAGAACACGGGCGAACAAGCTGCTCGGACTTTCGCTACATTTGTTAGAGAAATTTCGATTCCGTTTCATGTTTCGTGTGACTAGTACTGAAGTTGTTTATCTATATTGTGTTGACTGCGACTTCGATCGCAATAAGCAAACTATATATCCGAAACGAGACTTCTGTCTATAAGGCAACCTACTTATCCCAAGGAACTGTACATTTTAACATCTTTTATAGCTTACAACGTACCGTAGCGCCACCCCCTATTTAAGGCTTTTTACGGACACTTTTTAGCTTTTCTGCTAAAATTATTTATTTAAGTATGAAGAATTTACTCTAACGCCCAGCTTAGAGAGTTATTTCAGAGTATAATAATATTTATGTACCTACCTACTTAAATATAATGCAAAAAAAGATAAATCCAGCTGCAATTTGCAACAAACAGCTGTATTTGAAATATCCTAACACTAAAATGCAGTTACAAATAAACTTCCACAGATGGTGAGATGAGTCATGAGTCATGAGTCCCTGCGACCGATTGTTTAATAGGGGGACTATTGCCTTTGAACGTGTCCCCTCAACGATATCGCACCACCGCAAAACAAGTGACGTCACAGAGCGCATAATTAACTTTGTTTCATCCACTTCAATGGTTTCAATTTTAAAACAGTTTTAAATCGACTCTTTGGTGAAGTTTAAGTATTTTTATGGAATTGTAATTATGTTCTAGTTTGTATGTATATGAAACCGTAATATAATATATAAGACTGGGACTATAAGGTGAATGCCGGAGAAAATTCTGAGCATTGAAAATAAAACTTTGGACTAATAATAATAGAATTGAAAATCGAATACAATACGAGTCGAGTTGTCAGATTTGACATTAACATTTGACTTGAAATTCGTGCGTTCGATTTTCAGGTCTATTAAATTAGCGCAGAGTTTTAATGTTACTGCTCTGAATTTTCCCCGGCCTTACGGATTCCGGACAATATAGCCTTAGCCTTAAATAATATTATCTCACTACAGAAATTAGCAAAAGGTTGCAGTAATATAAAATATAAATATGAACTCTTACTCATAAGTTTAACATTCAGCAAGACTGCACATTATCTACTTACCTGAAACAAAAATAGTAACATTGTTAAAATTGCAGGTGTAGATAATTTAACACATTTTAATAATAGTACGAGTATATACCCAGTATAACTTAAAAACTTACCAGGGATAAAATCTATCTAGATCGATTTTTCTCCCCCAAAACTCCCTGTACACTAAATTTCATGTAAATACTTCCAGCCGTTTACGAGATTCCGATTATATATATACAAGATGACCTCGTTTAAAGTATAAATAAATTTCATAAATATAAGTATCTAGGTAGGTGCTACAAATATTGCACAAGTCACAAAGTGCAGTGTGCAAGAGCAAAGCGAAACATATTGTATTTCGAGAAGGATACAAGTGATCATCATAAATGCGATCTTTCTAGAAATCGGATGAGTCTAACTAAGCCTTAACATGCAAGTACTAGCTTTTTTTAGGGCGGAGCCGCGGGGGCTCCGCCCGCGTAAATATAGTATACCATGGGAATACTGTACTTTTTCAGGGTAAAAAGTAGCCTATGTTTTAATACAGAGCCTAAACTACTACCATACCAAATTTAATCGAAACCGTTCAAAAGTCTTTCCGTGAAAGAGTGACAAACATCCATCTATCCTCACAAACTTTTACATTTATAATAGTAGTAGGATTTCGACAAACAGCCAAGGAAATGATGCAACAGTTAGTCGACCCTGCAGCCAGTCGGAACGAGCTGACGAAACGACTGTCATATTGAACACCTTATTGTTGTTTCTAATTGGATTACAAGCTAAAGTCAAACTAGAAAAAAAACCGGACAAGAGCAGTCGCAAGAGGCAGACGGTTCCGTACAATGTAGGAACATCTTAAATAGTTCAGGAATCGAAACTCACAGTTTTTATCTAGCCTGAAAATGGGAGATGTAAGTTTGTATGGAGGAGCTATTGTTTTTGTTGAATTAAGCGTCGTAAAAAGGATATGTTTTGGAATGCTCACATCAAGACCTTTGATAATATGATACCCCATTTGAACTAGTAGCTTAGACTTGAAATTTCGACCCCCTCTTAGACTTTAGACCCCCTATTTTTTATGATTTAAATACAAATGTGCCGTTTTTAGAGTTTATTGTTGTCGTTGTATTATATAACGATGTTACTTGCCAAATTTCATAGTTGTAGGTCCATGGGAAGTACTCTATAATTTTGATTCCCTTGAGAGTGTCTATTATATATGCGTTTTTATGGTAAAAACGGCCATATATTTTTTTACGTCAACTTAGAAGTCTGATTTACAGCTTCATGGGACCTGAGTATACGGTTTTAATTACGACTCGATACATCCACCGTTCCCGAAATAAAGGGACTTAACAGACAGACAGACGGTTGGACAACAAAGTGATCTTATAAGGGTTCCGTTATTTACTTTTGAGATATGGAACCCTAAAAAGATTGGCCGAAAAATAAAAACGGTTGGTAATTATACGCGTAGTCGCTTTAAGCTAGGTAAGCAGCTGCTCTATTACGCGTAGTCGCTTTAAGCTAGGTAAGCAGCTGCTCTATTTACTAATTTGCTAAAAAAATTACTTAAGAATTAAATGAATAAAACGGCAAAGGAACTAGGAAGCTCTATTCACTAGTTTACTAAAAAACCAAAGAACCAATACGATTGCGTAGATTCGCTGCGAGGGTTTTAAGAATAAAAGCGCTTCGATTCTCTTTGTAATTTTTGTGAGGGTCATGGGGATCAATAATATAATATACTCCATGGAGAATAGATTAATCCATTGTAACTGCACGTGTCGCGAAATAGGAGATTCCCGCCAAAACGTGACGACGCGCGACGGTCATATGAGAACTGCTTAACACAGATACGTATTACATATGAGAGATGCTTAACACAGATGCGTCTACACTATATTATATAGCCTTTTGGTTAACTGAACTAAACTAACTAGATAGGCTGTGCTTGTGACATCTGTCAATATGACATTGATACTTCTACTTCTTATTACTGTTATATTATGCAACATCTCTCCCTTTAAAGAAAACGCAAACTAATGTTATAAGTACATAACATAACTAAGTACATAATTAAGAACAATATACTGCTTATCTAATCAAATTTTTCATGTACCTATATACAATTTAGGACGTCTTACACTTCTACCAGACCTGGTTACGTGACCGGTATTATCTAGACTCTCCATAGGAACACAGTTACCATCGTTAATATAATTTTGATCAGGACCGTTTCCGAGTTGTGAGGAACTCATGGGGTTTATAATGTCCTGCATGGGAACCACACTGTCAGTGTTGCCACTACTATGGCCACTACCATAAAAAGAAGGTGGAGGAATTGTTTTTGACGTGATAACGTCTTATAATTTGATGGAGCCGGCACGCACGAAAAAACATGACTCATGCGTTACCTGTTACCAGCGTTACCTCGCTAAATATGACGCATTGCCGTTACCTCAGCTAGCCGCGCCTTAGGTATGTGAGCGGTGGGACGGAGGCGGGGGCGCTTGATATTATTACTCAGTTCGGCGCCGGACTTCGCGGCGGCAACACGCCTGCCTAAGGCGCGGCCAATTAGTTCCGCACGCACTATAAACATCACGTTGTCACGTTCAACTATCGTCAGTAAACCGACTTTACAGACAACCGATTTTTTTTAATCAATATATCTCAAAATTATATGTAACGTTCAAAAGGTGTCATTTATATTTTAAGGAAAACAGGCGGTTCGTTCGTAACGTGAAAAAGGTGTCGATGATGTTGCAAGAAAAATACTTCACTTGCTTACAATAAGCAACGCAAAGCGAGTTTAAAGCCCTAAATTAAGTTGTCGGACTTTACGGCGTAAAAAGTACGAAAAGAAATGTCCTGAAAAATATTATTAATTTGCAATATTAAAAAATGTTTCACACGTAGTAATTTCTAATAAAAAGCTAAAAGGATACCCAGCAAAGAGGCTTTTATCGTTGCAAGAGTAAAATCGAATTTGCAATGGCGAAAATTTTGGCGGGTCTCTGAGGGCACATTCGCAGACCGGAGGGTAGACACAAAGGGAATAAAGTTCCCAGTGTGTACCTTTCAATAAGGGCTAAACTTGACACGCCTCTACATTTTGAGACCAGTGAATAAGATTTTTTTTTTCATATCGCAATGAGCATAAAACCTGGGCATAGGAGCTAGTGCACTTTCCAAGTTTTTGGAAATATATAATACCCCCCTGTCGTAAAAAACACCTGGTACTTTTAATTACAATTATTAACAACTCATACTAGTATACAAGTGTAACAAACATACGAACTAACATTTGCAACAATATTATCGTATGCTTCTCATTGGCGTTAATTAACAACATCCATGTGTCGTACACCTTTTTTATGTTCGCACAGAAGAAACCGACTTTTAAATATTTACTTGACCTTTTGCGTTTACTTGTACCTTTTATCTTCAATTTGTAGGCGTGTTAAAAATGTTATTAATTAATATATCATTTTGTAGGCCGTAAAAAATAATAAAAAAAAAACCTTCGAATGGCAGTGTTTTTATACTCATTTTAAAAATTTTCGGAAAGAAAAACAAAAATCCGTAAAATTGTGAATACATTGGGGACCGATGTTCTTAATTACAAAAGGAGGGATTTTTGGACAATGGCTTTTCGATAATAATTATTAAAATTGTCTACTATTCTGACTGACGTTTTTGAGTTGCTTTGCATTTATATTGAAAGATAAGTTCTTTAGATAGTATGAAATACGTATGTTCTGTATTAATTTTCATAAAATTGATGAGGTTTCTTTTAGGTTCTATTCTACAGAAATTGTAATAATAATAATATTATTTTTAAAATATAACATCTTCGAAAATAAACTATGGATACTTCGGGCACGTGATTCACTGCTTGTGTAAGGACGTTAGGCAAAAAAAAAATCTTACTATTGTCATACTCAAAGTAAAAAAAAAACGCAAACTCGCCCATATAAAGAAAAAATATTTTTTTCGAGTAGAACAATTATTTTTCTGCCAAAAATTACGATTCGAATCGAATATCCGTATTTTATTTTTCTAGACCTTATAGATTCCATTTATATTTTGCTTTTTTAGGTCTAAGTAACTTCTCTGTACACTATAAAGTTGGTATCGATAATATGACCGATGAAAAAGATGGAAATTTTTATTTCGATTACAAAATATTGCGAAGAATGTGATTTGATCAAACATCAAGTCATAAAAGACAAATAAAAAGAAGCTTTATTTAAATCGTTCAACCTTTCCAAATCAACGGGATTATCGACGATAAAGTTACATAATTTGACAAATAAAGCTGGTTACACATCGCTGAACTTTCTCAGTCTCATAAGTGTCAATTAGGCAAAAATTATACGAGTGCAGCGCGTACTATGGGGTTATTATGACATCGCGTCGATCAATTCTCAACCTTAGTGGTACCGACATAAGGTCTACATTTGTGGAAGTGTAAGGTTTAATGTATGGTACCAGTTAGGCGGTGATAACCATCAGGAGACAATGGCCAGCAATACAATTGCATGACAAGAGTTTTGTCATTTGAAAGCGAAAGCGACCAGTTATGGTCAATTTTGTATGAAATACAGGAATGGAAAGCGCGTTCGATTAAAATGTTATCTACAAGGACTTTAGATGAGTAATGGCCGATTTCTTCATGAGAGAGATAAACTAGAGTTTGTTATTCGGCAGATACACTTATTCCAGGGTTAAAATTTCGACGGTTGTCTTCAACAGACCGACGGGTTAGCTATCCTATGATCACGTATGTGTGACTGTGACATGTATCTGAAATATTATTCATTATATATATATATATATATATATATATATATATATATATATATATATATATATATATATATATATATATATATTTATTAAATAAGGGGGCAAACGAGCCAACGGGTCACCTGATGATAAGCAACTACCGTCGCCCATGGACACTCGCAACATCAGAAGAGCTGCAGGTGCGTTGCCGGCCTTTTAAGAGGGAATACGCTCTCTTCTTGAAGGTTTTCAGGTCGTATAGGTCCGGAAATACTGCTGGTGACAGTTCGTTCCAGAGTTTAACAGTGCGCGGCAGAAAGTTACGCGAAAAGCGCACGGTGGAAGACTGAAGGATGGTATGTTTTTCGCGTGGGACGATGGCGAAAAGTTGCAGGTGGTATGATTCTGAACAATTCCTCAGAGCACTCCCCGTGATACAACCGATAGAGGATGCAGAGTGAAGCTACATCTCGGCGTAATACCAAGGGGTCCAAGCTGTTTGAAACACTATGGCAGTCAACAACTCGAGCGGCCCTTCGTTGGATACGATCCAGAGGGAGCAGTTGGTATTTTGGCGCCCCTGCCCAGATATGAGAACAATATTCCAAACCTGCGCCTTGTAGAGTTGTAGGCGTTGGTCCGGACTGAAGTACTGTCTCGCTCTGTTAAGAACACCAAGCTTCTTCGAGGCTAACTTGGCCTTACCCTCTAGATGATATCGGAACTGGACTTCGCTCGATATGTTGACGCCAAGTATCTCAATGCTAGGGGAGATGGTTAAAGATGTGCCCTCGAAACGAGGATATACGACCATTGGTGACTTTTTAGTGGTGAACGCGCAGACTTGTGTCTTGGCGGGGTTGAATTGGACTAAGTTACGTCTACCCCATTCAGAGACTTTTTCCAATGAATTCTCTATTTTAGACACAAGTTCGTTTCGACTCTCAATGACATTTAGCCGAGAAATATTGGGGGAGCCGGTATATACAGCATCACCTGTACTATCATCCGCATAGCAATGAATGCCGTTGGTCTGTAACATGTCATTGATATGCAGTATGAATAGGGTAGGCGATAGCACACAGTCCTGAGGGACACCAGCATCAACAGACTGAATTTCAGAGCATTCGCTGTCAACTATGACCTTTATGCTTCTATCTGCTAAGAAACTAGTGACCCACTTACATAATTTCTCGGGCAGCCCGTATGATGGAAGCTTTGATAGCAGCGCTTTATGCCAAACCCGATCAAAGGCCTTCGCAATGTCCAAACAGCCAATGCCTCTCCCTTCGACTCAATTGCCTGAGCCCAACGATGAGTTAGGTATGCCAAGAGATCACCAGCCGAGCGACCCTTATGGAACCCGTATTGTTTGTCGCTTAGTAATCCCTGGCCGTCCAAGTATCGAAGACGCTGGCTATTGATAATGGATTCCATTATCTTTGAGAAAAGAGAGGTTATAGCGATTGGTCTGTAGTTGAAAGGATTTGAGCGATCACCTTTTTTGGGGATCGGGTGCACCAAGGCTGTCTTCCAAGAAGCCGGGACGATGCCAGAAGAGTAGGAGAACCGAAAAAGACGTGTCAAGACCGGAGCCAACTCTGGAGCACACTTTTTCAACACAATAGGAGGGATTCCGTCAGGCCCACTCGACTTTTGGATATCAAGGGAACGGAGGGCTTTTCGCACTGAGCGCTGATGAAACCGAATATCCGACATGATGCTCGTGCATCGCGGTATGGTCGGCAGTTTCTGCCCCCCGTCATCCAGGGTCGAGTTTGACGCAAAGAGCTTGCCCAGAAGATCGGCTTTGTCCTTTGCATCCTGGGCCAACGATCCATTTCCTACGTGTAGGGATGGTAGGGTTGGCTTGCAGAAATTTCCTTCAATAGCTTTGGCCAGAGACCAGAAAGCACGGGTTCCCGAGGGGAGGCGCTCAAGTCTCTTACCAATTCTATTGACGTGCTGTTTCTTTGCCCGAGTGATCTCTTTCTTGAGGGACCTAGAGGCAAGGTTGTACTCCTTTTTATATGTGCTGGTATTTAAATCCCGAGCAGACACTGCATTGGCCCAGGATTGGTAAGCCTCCTGCTTCCAGCGAGAAGCTTTTTTGGGGGATGAACCAAACCAGGGACGAAATCTGCCGCCAGTTGGCACTACAGAGGACAGAATGAAAAGTTCCATCCCTTGCATCACCACATCGGCAACAGATTTGGCAGTGTTGTCGGGATCATCCGGCGAGAAGCACACGTTCCCCCAAGGATAAGATGCAAAAAACGACCGCATCCCATCCCAGTCTGCTGACTTGTAGTGCCACACACGACGGTAGTTAACAGCACGCTGTCGTAACCCCATCGTAAGTGGCACAGAACTCCTAACAAGGCAGTGATCCAATGTACCAAGTGATGCGATTACGGATATTTGGTAGCCGTCAGGTTTTGATTATATTTGACATTCGAAGAATCGTTGTACAAGCATGTACAGTGCCATGTAAACTCTACACTGACATCAGTAAGTTAACTGCCAGGTATAAAGTCAGCCCAATATTTATCCTTTAAACTGGTGTAAAGAAAACGAAATCTCCAGTTAACTCACGTTAACTAACGGATAACTCTAATCGTAGGATAACTACGAGTGAAGAAATCGGCCATTAGACGAGTTAGCAATAGTTCAAGCATTGGTCAAAATACCGTTTTAGTCCGCTGGGAAACTACAGTCTCGTATTGCAGAAACCTATCCAATAGAAATATTTTTGGTTGCCAATGGCTTATTTAACACTAGCTTTTTACCGCGGCTCCGCCCGCGTAAATATAGTATCCCACGGGAATAAAAAGTGGCATATGTCCAGAGCCTAAACTACTACCATACCAAAGTTCGTCGAAATCAGTTTAGTAGATTATGCGCGAAAGAGTGACAAACATCCATCCATCCTCACTAATATTCACAACTAATTCTGCAGCCTGTCTATAACGTCAAATTGAAGCGGTCTAAGCAAAATTAAAAATAATTGTCACTATTGACGGCCAATTTATAGGCTGCTGGATTTGCAGGCTGGACCGTGAGTAGCATATACCGGGTGTTTTTTCAGTCACTGTCCAAACTTTCAGGAGTGAATATACTCTTGAATATAAGCAACTTTCCTATCGGATCAACTTTCCTACTTGAAAAAAAAAAATCAGCTATTTCCTACGAAAGGGCTACGGCATAGATAGCATTTTGTATGAAATAACTGATTTTTTTTCAAGTAGGAAAGTTGATCTCATTGTAAAAGTTGCTTATATCGAAGAGTATATTCACTCCTGAAACTTTGGACAGTGACTGCAATAACACCATGTACATTTAACAGTAAATGAATTTATGTTGTTTAAAATAGAACATAAACTTTCTCCTAACATTTCTACGGGATCTGAACTATTACTTTTGTTAATTAGCAAGTCGCCAACTAAAACAACAGATACCTAGAGTCTAGAACTCTAGACTATTGCCAAGCTATACTGAGTTTACAGTTGCCTATGTGTCTCTAAGCACTTTATTATAAAACCGCACGAGAACCGAATGAAATTCCCATGTAACTGAAGTTCCAGAATATGCGATGAATTCCTTTTAGTAACAAGTTAGTAAGCAGTAGCAGTAGCGCGACGTTTATACAACTCGACGTCATATCGGCATCCCTTATGAATATAACTTAATAGATGGCGCTAATGAGGGTGTTTGATATTTTTTCTGCCGCTAGGGGGCAGACCCAACTCACACAAGCCGTCATCTGGTGGCGTAAGTGGTATCAATACCAGTCAATAAGAGTTTTCGATTCTTTTTCTGTCACCAGGCGGCGCTTGGTAGCACGACGGTCCTTGTCGTGTCTGAAAGCTGTCAGATGTGACGAATTTAAAACCCACGTTGCAACAAAAATAAAGTATCATTGTTCTGTATTACAACCCTGGACAGTGTAGGGGCATTTCCCAAATTTCGGCCCGTGTAACCACGATCGGTTGATTGGCCCATGGGTTGGTGGAGGCACTTGTTCAGTTTTACAATAGAATGATATTAGCTAACGCGTATTACTATTCCGCAGATCTCCGGCTTCGCCACCACTGTAAAGACGAAATTGCTTGTATTTACTGTCATTTTTATAACTAAATATTACATTTGTTTACCTATTACCAGTTTTCAGTACACAATCGGTGAGGTTTTTACCCGACTGCCAAAGAAGGGAGGGTTACAAAATTGTAATATATGATTTGTCACTACTCACTGGTCCGTTTTCGTTCGCAAAGGAATCCGTATTCAGCACGGGTACCGCAAATTTTGCCGGGAAAAGTAGCTTATGTCCCTCCCAGAGATTTACCTACTGTGGAATAGACGTGATAACGTGTCAGACAGACAGACAAAGGCTTTGTTATGTAAAGCCGTAGTGGTCTTTTGAATTTACCTCTATATGGTACTACCATGGTACGACCCTACGCCGCGTAGTTATTAGATCGGCTCAGACCAGGGTTGCCAGCTGCAATTTATTTCACCTTGTAATAGACGTGTTTTGTGCGAGAACTATAACTGACATCCCTAGGTCGGACTACAAATGTAAGGTTTCAGATCGAAAATGGCTACATTACATAAATGATTCGTACAATGAAACATCATCTTTTGAATAATTTCTGTAGTTGATGTTTCATAGTACGATTCACTTAATGTGACCATGTTGATTGGCCGAATTGGATGAATATTGGCCTTATTAAAACATGATTGTACATATTTTCTAATACCGCGCAGGCAGTTTTATAAATGAGAAATAAGTCAGTATTTTTAAACCTGTTTATTATAAAAAATTTGTTTAGAGCACAATTTTATATATTGTTTACAAATTTCTCTTAATTGTTATGTACATTTAAATGGACATTCTGCTTGGAAGTTCGGTTATGTATCCAATAAAATAATTTATAATGAGAATAAAACAAAACATCAAAAAATATTAAATTTTTATGCATTCTTACGTAACATGTGACGCACCCCTGACCTAACGCAATATAATACCGCATACTGGGTGGTTACCAGTTTTGAAGAAAAGATCAATATGATATTTATACCGGCTTAAAACAGCAAAGGAAAAGATAAAGAGCAGTCTTTGTTGTTTTATTGCTGAGGGAACAATAGAAAAGCCCCGCATCATATTTCATTAGTTATTGCATGTTAAGTGTTAAGTTATAAATAACTTGGGTTTTAGTGCAATATTAAAAAATAATAGATTTTTAGGGTTCCGCAGTTCACGTCTCGGAACGCTTATGGTTTCGCCATGTCATGTCCGGTCTGTCTTCGACTTACCGTCCAAACAGTTGGCGCTAGAAAGATGAAACTTTGCATGGATATGTGTATTGGCTACGTCTACAAAGTGCTAAAATAAAATCACAAAAAAAAATTTTTTGGGGGTAAAGTGAGGATATTTTTTTTTCTCGCTCCCATCCCATAGTGTGACATATCGTTAGTAAGGTACCTTAAAAATTTACGGCTACTGTTTAGATTTAGTTTTATTTTTTTATTTATTTTGTAATAATCACATATTTAGCTGCAAATAAACTTTTAATTACTATTATTAAAAACATTGCGGTCACTAAGGCGATTTTTTGATTAAGGTTACAAACGTTTGCGAGATATTCGACTTTAAATCGCTATTTATATTTTTTCGACTTAAAATCGCTATTTATAAAATAGGACGCCCTAGCCCTCTACCCCTCTACTTAAAGCAAAAACTTTAGGTACAATTTCACGAGAATAGTGCAATCGGAGGCGTATGAATTTTGGCCAGTAAGTTAAAGTTTATGCGGAGGAAGGTGTGTAGAAAACTATTTTTTTTATAATTATTTATTATTACAGTGTCCCACGGGAACACTGTACTTTTTCGGGACAAAAAGTAGCCTTTGTGTTAACCCAGAGCTTAAGCTTTCATCAACATCCGTTCAGTAGTTTTTGCGTGAAAGAGTAACAAACATCCATCCATCTATCCATCCAATTTCGTCCACAGGGCGACCTCAAGTACTACATAAAATACGTTGTCATCTTTGTCAAACCTATGAAGCCCGGAGCAACATTCGCGAACTACCTACCTTGGTTACACCCCCTTTACCTTATATTAATTCTGCACAATAACAATTAGGAGAACAATACACTGTCTTCTCCCCCGTCTTAATTCAGCATAATACGGGGAACGTCTGGAGACTGCATGTGTTAAACTTTATTTTCCGCCATTGTATTAAATACCGTTTGGTTTTATTACATAAAAACCTTTATTCTTTGCTGGGAATGCTGAGAAGGAGGAGACAATAAAAAATTACATAAGAGTAGAATAAGGGGAGATTCCGGTAAATAATATAATAATAATATAAGTACTTGGGAGACCGAGCTTAGCTCGGTGTTTTAGTAGGACAATAAAATAATTAAGAAAAAGAAAAAATAAGAATCACTAAAATATTTATCTTACCGGGATTCGAACCCACCACATTCCGAATTTCCAAACAATGCAAAGATTTTACGCATATACGAGACGGTACGGAAGGCATATCAAGCTGCCAATCAGACTGACGTAATCTGAGAGTCGAAATTATTGATATATTGTGTATATTATGTAGGGCTTAATAAAAAATTTAAAAAAGGTTAAGAAACATTGGCTTTGCTATTCTGTTTTTATACTAGTAATTATAACTTGTATCTGCATGAGGTACCCATGAAGTCATGGCATGAGCCATTCCCTGCACTGTACGCCATCAGCTTTTCACTGAACATCTACTGCATCACTCTGACGCGGACGTTGGCAACTCCAACAGGGAAGGCTATGCCAAAAGAAGAAGAAGAAGATATTGTTGCACAACGAAATAAAAAAATATATTGCTTAAAAATGCGCAGTTTCTATGGGATAATACCTACATAGATCGATTTTTCTCTTCCAAAACCCCCTGCACACTAAATTTTATGGTAATACTTGTAGTCGTGGTCGAGATACCGATTATATTATATTATATTATATATATATATATATATATATATATATATATATATATACACAAGATCGTCTCGTTTAAAGCACAAGATATCTATGGACGCTTCACGTCACGTCAATCTGGCCCCGTGCTAAGTATCCGAAGAACGTTGTGTTAAGGGCACCAGATAACAGGAAGTAACATTAAATATTATACACATTCTTGACCCAGGAACACAAATCTTTTGTACTCTCGGCGGGATGCGAACCCGCGACCCCCGGCTAACCACTGGTTATACTGGCAATAGCTTCCCATTACTAGGAAGATCTCCTTATTTGTAAAAAGAAATTTAATAACTATGAGTTACTCACGCTCAAATCACTAAACGAAAAACTATTTTATACCTGTACTGTACAAGTGCAAAAATGACTAAACAGTAACTATTTAATAATCTGTGACACTACTCTGTTATTATATTACTAGCTTTTTTAAATACAGTATCCTACGGGTACACCACTATACTTTTTAGTAAGTAGTAAGTAAGTAAGTAGCCTACGTGTTAATCCAGAGCTCAAACTACTACCATATCAAATTTCATCAAAATCCGCTCAGTAATTTTTGCGTGAAAGAGTAACAAACAAGGATGGATGGCCATCCTCACAAACTTTCATAATAGTATTATATATAACATATATAATAGTATTAGGAAAAATTAAATAAAGATTAATAATTTTTCCACAGGTGTTTTCGTTTCATTTCAAATAGGTAAAACATAAAATAGGTCGACTTTTCGTACGTTGAATATTTTCATTTGGTAAATTGAAAAGCTTATCTGTGGCCAATTTGTCTCCGGGACGCGGCCGAGGTAGATAACTCTCCCTATGTAGGGCGGCCATTACTAACGAGATTGTACGTTTATACTGAAAGGTTATTTTTGTTACTTTCAGAGGAAGGTATGCAAGTAGTTAACTTGGTATACACACTTTGAATAATGTGTCACATTCATTATCCCGATTTCTTCCTACTAATCTAGAATCTTACTTAAGTTGTACAGTGCTAGTGACGTCATTGTACAAACTCTGGATCATTTTGACCCTTAGTTTTGAATTCGGGGCGAATTCGAAAAATCTTTTCTACCAAATAAATAAATACACGAAGGAAGCGGTAAAGAAGCTGGTGATTATGAAATGGCCCAATATTTTAAATAAAATATACATTTTTAAACGTCATAATGAACTGTTAGACGTCAAAATTACTGACTGCTCGTTAAAAATTATTTTGTAAGATAAAAGTTCGGGAACCCCTGGCGCTTTCCGCCTTAATGGTTTATCAAAAGACGTTAGCAATTGAGAGAGATAATTTGACAAACGTTTATAGTAGGATAAGCGAAATAAATACTATTGAAGGGATAAAAGTATTATTTTTTTCAGCTTAAAAACAAAATCCGACCATAAACTTACATTCGTACAGATATAGTCCAATTTATTTCAAACATTCATTTATCATACAAAACATAATTTGACAAGCATGGTAGACAACACATTTCTTACTAAAGCTCTTCATAAGCCATGCTTCCTACGCGCATTAGATAATTACGATAGCAGTTAAAATGCACTACTTATAACTTCTTTATGGAACAAATACAGGAGCCGCGATCTCCCCTTCAAATTGCACGTATTACTGCTAATAACATTTCCAGTTATTGGAAACCGGATTATGGATAATTCTTCCATCTTTTGATGTAGAGGGGAAGTGAAGCACTTTTGAATTGATACTGCCACCTCTCTGTGCACTTTGATCTAGAAAAAGGACAAGAGGCTTTTATGAAATTAATTTCGAGATGAAACAGATTTAATTCGTTCTAGAATGGCACTATTTTTAATTCTACTATTCCAAAAGTAGGCTTTGAATTTTTATTGTAATTAAATAAACAAAAATGTTTTCTACCATTTTGCTCGCCTTTTAATTCCGAAATTTTCCTTTCTTACATTTTACGCAAAAGTCTTAGATAAGATGAAATTCGTTGCGTACGTGCAAAAATTCATTACGTGAAAACATCCTTGCTTATCGCGAGTCACTTAACCCTACCTCATTTAGGGAATTGCCTTTTTAATTTTCCGTTACACCGGGCGTAGAACAATGGCTGGGACCTACATGCCGGCTGTTGTTGACTTGCTCGTTGCTATTGCTGCGAGGTTTAAAAAAAAAAAAAGACTCCATTTTCGAAATTTCACATTTAGAACCTAGCGCCATTTTTGGTGCGTTTTAAGTCGCTACAAAACTACATTATTTGCGAATTCAGAAAAATAATAAAGTCAACAGTGACATAACTCAGAATTGCTGTATTTTTAGGGTTCCGTAATACACACAAAGGACCCTTATAGTTTCACTCTGTCCGTCCGTCTGTCTGTCTGTCCGCGCTTCTAGATTCTGTAATTATGAATATAAATGGATAAAATTTGGTATAGTTATAGATTGTGTATGGATCTCGAGCTAAGCATCATATAATAATAATAAGTTAATATTTTAGGGGTGGCTCTCCATACATGTGAAGTAAGGATGAAAAATATATTTCATTTTACTCCATCGTGTCGGGTATCGTTGAATAGATTAAAACCTAACCAAGGGCATATCACGACATGTCTAAAGAGGGTTCCGTAACTATCAACGCGCAATAAGTTTTCTTTGAATTACTCGAAAAGCTATTGTCCAATTTCGCTGAAAATAATTATCCTAAAGAGTTTTTAGCATGATCTAATGATCAGCATGAAAACTTACAAGTTTCTATCTCTTATAATTTAGAAATGCCGGGGCCCCTTATAAACAACTTTGGAGGCTGTTTTTTGAATGTTGACTTTGTAAAAAAGTCATGTATGGAACCATACCTTTATTTTAAAATACCTATTCAACGATACTCCACACGATGGGGTAAAATAA
The DNA here is from genome assembly GCA_963565745.1 of Phengaris arion. NCBI lineage: Eukaryota > Metazoa > Arthropoda > Insecta > Lepidoptera > Lycaenidae > Phengaris > Phengaris arion. The sequence continues at coordinate 5,452,018 of OY751443.1, forward strand.
AAAAATATTTTTCATCCTCACTTCACACGTATGGAGAGCCACCTCTAAAATATAAAATTATTATTATTATTATATTGATGCTAAGCCCGAGATCCATACACAATCTATAGCTATACCAAATTTTATCCATTTATATTCATAATTACAGAATCTAGAAGCGCGGACAGAGAGACAGACGGACGGACAGAGCGAAACTATAAGGGTTCCTTATACATTACGGAACCCTAGAAACATATAGTTCTATAAATAATTGCCATTAAATAAGTTTTTATTTAATGGCAATTATTTAAGCAATTTATTGATTATGTAGGACATGTGTTTACATGTTATTATTGACAATGAGGATTGTAACTTCAGGCCCACGCTGTTGTATTTGATGGAAATTAAGCAACACGTTACATTAAGGTCCCTCACCCACACAGCACATAAAACACTCATCATATTCTTTTACGTCTAACAGTGAAGGCTGCACGCGTAGGCTTTGGTAGAAAGGAAATAAGGAGAACATAAAAATGACATATGTTATTACATTAATAGTTTGAAATGGTTAGAATTTTAAGACATTTAAAATAACGATTAAAGCAACCGAATATCAAAATTCCTTTAAAACTAACGGCCCGTTTCAATAGCCTATCTATCTACAGCTATTTGTTAAAAACGTCGTCATTCAATCATTTGACGGTTTCTTGCGATACAAATGTGACGTTTCTAACAAATAGTTATTGGTAGATAGGTTATAGGTTAGTCGACAATTGTTAACAAAACGTGGAAGTTAATATTGCCATCAAATATAAGGAAGTTTGACAACTCTATCTCGCTTATTAATTTAGTGATATTAATAATTACACCGTTCTTAAAAAACGAGATCAAACTTTGAAAGATAAAGACAAACAAACTCATTAACATATAAAAGAAAGCGTTCGATTTGTTGATTGCCCAGCTTAACCGAGCTTCCCTAAGTTATTTGTAACCGTCACCCCGTAATTATAGTTAACTAGGCGTTTAACTAATACAATAACGAGATAACTGGATCTGTAAGTCTATTCACAATGCCTAATTCGGATTCGAATCGGATTCGATAACTCTCCCGCGCGGCAACCAATAAACGCTTGGTTATTGAACCGTGCGATAAGTTTTCGAATTCACGTCGAACGGGAATTGTGAATAGCCACGCAGGACGAGTCAACAGGAATTTTAATGAAAGGCTAGTCGAGTTAATAAGCGAAAGCAAAACGCAGACACTCACATAATAGAAGATTTTTCCAGCTACCTCCCAAAGCTCGAAGGCAGCGGCTGAATCGTGGTGCAGGGTTCGTTGGTGGACGAGGTAAATTCATTCTCACATCACCTTCTGAAGAGCTTCGACCTAGTAACGAGGAACCCCTATCTCTGGAAAGAGATCTACGACGGAACGGTGCACTTCTAACCGTAGCAAATGTTTCTCCAGGATTCAAAGCTTCCATTTGGATATTCTCTGGTTCTTTACGGTTGCGAACAGAAAATGTTCTTCTGAATCCATTCGCTAGACCCTCCATTGTCTTTCTTTTAGGTCTCGCGATCTCTTCAGAGCTGATAACGGTAATGTCATCAAGGTCATGGTTTTCATAAGTTCTGTATGATCTGTGCTCGAGTTCTGATAAGTCTTCGACGCCACCATGGCGGCATCTAAGCGGTCTTCCCCTTTCTCTTTCCGTTACACCCAGTTCATCATAGCTTCTGTAAGTGGACGTACGCCTTGGAGCTGGAGGTCTGCCAGCTCTGTCTATAGTCATTTTATTCTCAGCAACCTGTTAAGAAACGCCTCGGTTATTTTCTGGCGAATCTTCCGATGGCCTTGGCTAGCAATATTGTCCGAATCAATGTCTAATTAGTTTTTAGGTTAGTGTGTTTCACATGTTACTCAATCGTGTGTAAATGACTGAATAAATTCACGTATTTAGATGTTATGAATATTTAAGCATTTGTAATTTCCTAATATAATTTATAATAGATTTTTCGTATTTCATATGAAAATGCTGCGCCGGTTCATTTCGCCGGGCTAGTTCCCTAACCGATGATTAGCATTATGTAGAAGCGAAGTTCAGAAAGTAATTATAAAAAAATATATATATCTAGAATAAAACAATTTGAGTTTGATTTATATATTGCCATTTTGCGAACAGCATTAGGATTTAAGACATCTGATCCTGTAGGCTCGTCGGTACTTACATGCCCAAACACCAGGCAAACATGATCTGTGTGTTGGTTTGGTCGGTAATGCTGGGAGTATCAGTAAATACTATATTGGTATAGCGGTCACCACTCGAGATATGAACTGAAGTGGCTAATGGTCGGCAACTGAGTGTATAAGCCGATGTACCTAGCCAATATTAACTAAGCTCTCGATATACAGGCTGTTGGAATTAGCAAATTTTTAATAACGATAATAAACCATTGTTTATCATGTTATTGTTATTCATATTGAGAGTTTTGCTAGATACTTTCCATAAATATAGAAAAAAAACACAGTAGGTCTTCTGGAAGACACAACTAACTAACATTTTGGAATAAGATGTGACTGTACAGAATGTATTTCTAGTTCTAAGTAGTATATTTTGTTAACCCCCATGTCATGTCACGTGTGTACATAAATATTTAAAAAAATCGATAGCAGAAAACTCTTGAGCCGTCAATTGCTCAAGGGTTCGAAGACCGCCAAAGGAAAAAAAGTTTTCCATGTGCAGGCTCACATGCGTCATGGATGTTTATTAAAATATGTGTTACATAATATATTAAAAAATCTTAAATATGTGTATTATACTGTATAGTATAAACGTATTAAATATATTTCCGTTATCTGGTATCCGTAACACAAGTTCTTCCAGAACTTAACACGGGACCAGATTGACGTGGTGTGGAAGCGTCCATAGATATTATTATTTAAATTGCTCGCACACACATTCTGTATAGCCTTCAGAGAGATCAGCTTATACTGGTTATCTGTGTGTCGTCTGTACATACATTCTAATGTATTCACTCGTCGAAAACTCGATTCATGGACAACTATTGTTCGGAATTTCAATGGTGAATTCAATTAATATAATTGCAAAACAAACAATTGTATTGTTACTAAATACTTTAATAACAAAAAAAAAAGTTAATTATATTATTGTTAATTAATTTTCTAGTACCTACCCACTAGACTCCAGTGCTAGTGAAAATATGTCGTCGTTCTGTAATAAGCAAATGGAAACTATATAGTCGTCATACTTTTATTATTTATCATCCTACTACTATTTTAAATGTGACAGTTCTTGAGGATGGATGGATGAATGGATGGATGTTTGTTTCTCTTTCACGCTATAACTGCTGAAAGGATTTTGAAAAAATTTGGTATGGCAGTAGATTGAGCCCTTGATTAACACGAGGGTCGCCAGATTTTTTTCAGCCTATAAGTGACATCTGTTTATATACGCCAAAAACTATGGGATTTCAGTTCATTATCGGGGACAAAAGAAAACAAAATTACTGACCAATTTTACTTTTTTGATATTTTTCTGAGGGTCGAGCGAGTTAAAGCATAACATTTTGATTAGTTTTAGCGCGCTTGAAGCTCATACGTAGGCATGTGTATTGTATATGATTGACCATGGGATATTACGAGGATTGAGTGCGAGAGTACTGAGTACTTTTGAACCCCAGATAGGTCGATTTACGGGGTGGTGCTTGTCCCGGCGGGACGTTTAAATAATAGTTAAAATATCAGACGTCCCGGGAAAAACGGGACGTCTGGCATCCGTAATTAACACGTAGGCTACTTTTTTATCCCGGAACAGTTCAAAGCTCCCGTGGGATATTGTATTTACATGAGCGGAGCCGTGGACATAAGCTATAATCTTTAAAAAAAAAAACAAGTACTAGGAATACTGAAACGTATGCCATCCACACGCAGAATAATTGAAGACAATCTTTCTGTAAGTTTTTCAAGCTGGAAATTGAGTATCAAATGAGGAAAACAATGCGACAGAGAATTCCTGCTTGAGAAGTCATAGATGCAACTAATTATAAAATATATAAACGTATGTATGTAACGTTAAAAACATATTCATTTGTTTCAATCCCACTATACGAGTTATATATTTGTAAACCAGAGTACGAGTGTACCCAACAGAAGCGTGACATCGGTCGTTGTTTTCCAAACGATTATAGAATCAGGGTTTCCTGCTCGGCCGACTATTAACCCGATGACGGACTAGGGCACTTCCTAATTCTTTCGTCTGATACTTCTGTGGCGAGTCACATTCGCGATGTTGGTACCTAACAGTGGCGAAGAACCCTCATTCACAGGGAAGCCCAGCCTATATTTGCAATGGTAAGTGAAACCAATAGGTATGGAGTTATAGGAACCCCACGCCACTGGTACCTATGTATGATTAATAGTGTGCGGATTGCGAGTTTTTGTGACTGCAGTGAAGGAGTTAACTACAATTTGTATGGCATCGAAACAACGCCTCTAGTTGCTAACAATCGTAACTAATTCGATGCCATACAAATCCTACGATGGATGGATATTTGTTACTCTTTCTAGCAACAACTACGCAACGGATTTTGATAAATATTGGTATGGTAGTAGTTTAGGCTCTGGATTAAAACATAAGCTACATTTTATCCCGACAAGTGCAGTGTTCCCGTGGGATACTGTATTTACGCGGGCGGAGCCGCGGGAAAAGCTAGCAATAACTAATTACCACTCGTGTCAAAACATACAATAGATGCAAGTCACGAAACAAGACCACAATTACGAGGAATAAAAAGCGAAAATCGTGTCACTGCATGCTACCTACCATATTGGCTAGTATTTTACCAGCAGTGTCAAATTGTGTCAGATCACGTCACGATGACACGTAACGACACAAATTATGACACGTTGACATGCCAGCATCGCCGTGGCTTTTTAGGGTTCCGTACCTAAAGGGTGAAAACGGCACCCTGTTACTGAGACTTCGCTGTCTTTCTGTCTGTTCGTCCGTCTGTCTATCACCAGGCAGTATTGCTGATTAACCTGATAACTAGGCAGTTGAAATTTTCACACATGGTGTTTTTCTGTTGCCGCTATTACAAAAAATACTAAAAGCAGAAAAAAAATATTTAACGGAACCCTACGTGTCCGAGTCCGACTCGCACTTGGCCAGTTTTTATTTGCACTGAACACAAAAATAGACGGAGGAATTTTTAAACTGTGTTAAAAATAAGTTGATAAATATTACATACTAAATTAATTTGATACAGCATTTGGATAAAAATAATAATTGCCTTAACGATACTTATGGTTTACAATGCCTATGGAGTATGGATATGGATATGGAGTATGGATTATGCATAGGTACCTACAGTTTATTTTCCATATAATAGGAATAGAGAAAATGCATATCCTTCAGCTTTTATTTTATAAATTAAGATAATTATTTACATAAAGAAAAAAATCATTACTAAAATTATAAACGCGAAAGTTTGTATGTAGGTATGGATGGATAGATGTTTGTTACTCTTCGAAATCGAAATCTGGTATGGTAGTAGTTTGGACTCCGGATTGATGTGATTTGACTCCGCGTCTATATTGCGAAGAGTGCGAGACAGTTCCAACAGATACCTGAGGGAAATTGCTATTAAACTAGAAAGTCCTATATGGAGACACTGGACTAATCTCCGTATTATGTAATATAATATTACAAGAATTTCATATTATGTACTTCCACTTTACTAACATAGTTGTAAGAACACTTGTACAATACTAACACAACTATGGATCTATGGTCTCAAATAAAGTATTATTATTATTAACACAAGGGCTACTTTTTATCGCGGCATAATGGACGGTTCCGGGATTTACTTTTGCGCGTACGAAGTCGCGGCAAACATATAGTATAAAACAAAGTTCGCGTCGAATTGAACTTCATCAAAGAATCAATTCGTTCATAATATTTGAAGTTACATATGAAATTGGCGTTTTGTCGCACTGGCTGCATTGATCTCAAATATGTCTTCTTTGGTCAGGAATTCCAAATTTAAATTTATACCGTTATTTACTCGTGAATTTGTGTTTCGAAAACCGTAATTCATTTGTTTTTTCCTCTTTTGGTTTTTTCATTGCGTCACTCTGTTTACAAAATGGAAAACTTGTAATATCGTATCGAGGAGCTTCAATTAGAATGTCTAAGACATCCACCGTACTCCCCGGATATTGCTCCAACAGATTACTAATTTTTTTTTCGAAATTTGGATAACTTCTTGCAAGGGACAAAATTCAACTCCGATGGGGCAGTCCAAAGCGCCTTCAACGATTTTATTGATTCCTATCCGAATGGTTTTTTTTAGTAAAGGAATCAATGAACTACCTATGAGATGGCAAAAGTGCATAGATAGCAATGGTATATACTTTGATTAAATAAATATATTATTTTAAAAAAAATCTACTTTATGTTCCTCCTTTACAAAACGCCAATTTCACATGTAATGACCTAATATGATGTCACCTCTAAAATCAAAGAGAACACTTATGATTTAAACGAAATTAAAATTAGTGGGAATTTCCGAGTGTTACGCAATAGCCACTCAAGTTCAGCCAGACTAAACATCGTTCAATTAACAGGAAGCTTTGATTAACAAAAGCTTATAAGGCGAAGCTTTTTCAAACGTTAATGGATAAATAAACTTAAGATCAAAGATAAGTGAACTTGTTTGAGTTTAAAAATACCAAATTGGTGTGACTGAGCAGTGAGCATCCTCCTTCATGGAAGTGATTTTAGGATTCTTGAGTTTTTACGATACTTAAAAAAATATCGGTTGTCTGTAAAGTCGGTTTACTGACGATAGTTGAACGTGACAACGTCAACAACAACAACGACAATAATAACAATAATAATAAAATGCGAGGTAACGCTGGTACTTGGTAACGGTAACAGGTAACGGTACTTGGTAACAGTATTTGGTAACGCATGAGTCATGTTTTTTCGTGCGTGAAGCCGGCTCCATCGAATTATAAGACGTTATCACGTCAAAAATAGATTTTGTTTTATCCTTGTCCTTACATATGAAGTTGGCGTTTTGTCGTACTGGCCACTTTGATTTTAAATATATCTTCTTTGGTTAGGAATTGTGAAATGGCGTTTTGTCGCACTGGCTACTTTGATCTCAAATATATCTTCTTTGGTAAGGAATTCCAATTTCAAATTTATACCGCTATTTATTCATGCATTTGTGTTTCGAAACCGTAATTCTTTTGTTATTTTCCAATTTTGGTTTTTTCTTTGCGTCACTCTGTTTACAAAATGGGAAACTTGAAATATCGTATTATTTTCGAGTACGAGTTCCACCGTGGCACCAGTGCTGCAGAAACTCTCTCGCTCGAAGGATTAATGATGTGTATGGCGGCGGTATCGCAAAAGAAAACAGTGCGTTTTTGGTCCAACGTTTTCGTTCTGGAAATTTCGACCTGCAGAACAAGCCCCGTGGACGGCCGGAGACTAAAGTTAATAAAGAATTGAAGGTGGATTGTGGAAGCGGATGCATCGCAAAACACGTCCGAGTTAGCTGCAGGCTACGGTGTTAGTGATAAAATTGTTTTAATCGTTTTTTCGTTAATTGTTTTTTTTGTCGTCGTGCAACAATATATTATATCAATAATTTCGACTCTATTTAGTCAGTACGATTGGCAGTTTGGTATGCGTACTATGTATGATTTTTGAAAGTTCGAAAATTCGGAACGTCATGGGTAATCGCCGGTGAAATATTTTTGTGATTATTTTTTTTATCTACTAGAGATACGAGCAAAGTACAGTTACCCAGGTACTTAACATTTAAGTACAGAAGAAATCACAAAAAAAATACAAGGTAAGGTAAGACATGCAAGTAAAAAATAAACCGTGGGTAAATTGTATACCCATGCTCTACATTTCACGGCAAAATGCTGATACGCTCACCATAATTGATAGCTTCGATTCAAGTTATAAATCAGGCACGTTTGGCGCGCACTATGACGTATGGTCCGGCCGAGAAAAGTAACACACATAACCATACGTAACACACGTACGGTTTCGATACGGAGCGGACCACGAATTTGGTCCGCTCCGTACCAAATACGAGCACGTGTAGATTAGTCCGGCGAACATAATTATTATTAATTGTGTCCGCCGCGGTCCGCATCGCATATGGTTTGCTCTGTACCAAATCCGTGCGTGTGTAGAGCAGTCGGGCGATTGGGCCGGACTCCGATCTCAGTGTTGCCAACTTAGGAATTTCCCCCCAAAATTAGGGAAATAATCTACGGGGGTTTACTAGGGGACAGGATTTTAGAGTTTAATCCTTTAGAATCAATTTTTATATGTATATATCATACCCCGGGCTATATATAGCCCGGGGTATGAAAATTTATAGAAAGTGAAATCGGATTAAGTGACACGTAAGTTTTATGTCATTTACGCGTAAATCTTTATGTGTATAAACACATAAAGCTTTTAGAGTTTCTAGCTTATTATCTCTTATACTGAGATACTATAATCGGGATAGCAAAATTATAATTGGGAAAACCCAATTATAGTCCAATCCAAAAAAAATCAGCGTAAATCCTTGCGTGTTTAGCGACACTGGATTCAAGTTCGAGTGTCTGTTAGCACACACGCACATACATACGTAAATATATCTTACGACGACCACTAAATAATATAAATGCAAAATTGAAAGGATGGTTGAAAGGTCATCTATGAAGGCAACACGCAAACATTTTATTTCATTCACACATACAAAACAATTCACTGCAATTTTAATCCGGAAAAGATGCGATTCCGGCTTGACGGATTTTTATTACTGTTACACTATACTAACAACGCAGTTCATACCACTAAATAAATTGAGTAAAACTAAGCAAGCATATTTGTAGTTATTATAATGCCGGCATCGTGAATGAGTTTTCTAAAATTCTCTTTTAAGCAGAAACCGAATCGATCATAAGTAAGTCAAAGTCGTAGCAAATAATGCAAAATGCGGCAAGTCATGGTATGTATAAATATCGTGAGGCGTGTGTGGTCTGTATATGGCAGTTATCTCCGCTGCTACTGCCGTTTGACCGACGAATTTCCATAAACATATAGACAGGTTAAGGTTCAAACCATTAGAACTGTGCCCTTAAAATTTCGAATCTTAACAAGAGAAATCTGAAGACTTTAAGGCCATAGATAAGTTTAAAGATAATATTAAATATACAGTCAGGTCAAGTATTCTACATAACATTTATGTATATCTAGTATTTACGAAGTCTTTCAATTTACGGCATCTCTGATTGTTTTCTTAAATCTTTAATAATAATAATTAAACAAGAACTTGACAAGTTAAATGTGTAATTACAAATAACTTCACGAGAATTTACTAGTGAAATATTATTTACAATTAATAATGGTGAAACTCATATGTGAGTTTACACTGAAAATATAGGCTTAATTCAAACAATAGTTGACCCTAGAGAAAGTAGCTAACGACAGCTTCTACCAGTCAAGAAGTAATAACTACTAAGAGTATATTTAATTGATTCGCAAACAGAATTGCAGACTACAGAAAGCAAATTGTGAAACTTCTTTCACCACTATACCAGCACTTAAACTCCGAGTTAGAAATTTCATGTAAATCAGACATGAGCGATGAAAGCAAAACGATTTGTGGAGAGAAAAGGATGAGAAGTCTTCCAAAGTGAAAGCACAGATAACCCTAAATTGCAGGCAAAGAATTACAAGTTCATCGCAACTGTAAATCGTCCGATGAAGACGTAAGCGATATAGCAAGTTCAAGAAACTTTTTATGGCCATATTCAATATGAGATGATCCATTAGGACTTAAATTTCGGAATGAAAAAGCAAAATATTGTCGATGGAAGCAATAATTTGGACAATACATTATGAATTGATATCGAAGATTGAGAAATTGAAATAAATAATAATAAGGTCTTCTTTGGGTTCCGTTTAAAAAATCGAGGTCGAAAACCACATTCGTGGGTGCTTTGTACCGTATCAGAAAGTTTGGAGTTGTCGAGTCGTTTGAAGAAAATATCAAAAAGTTTTTTTATTTCACTTACAATCGATAAAGTAACTGGTTTACTTAGTTTTTGGGCATAAGCTAAAAACTTTTTATCCCTTAGTTTAAGTGTATTAGGAAACATAGTTTTTGTTTTAAATTGATTGAAAATTCTATTTTTAGGTAAGAGCTATATTAAGGCTATGTTTAGCTACCAAATTAAAAAATTAAGGAAGAAGAAAGCTGTCTGTTTGGTTAAATTGGGCTTCACAATAATTTTTATCGACGCTTCATTTTAAATCATTTTGTTCATCTCTTTAGAGAAATACACAATGTCATTATTCTATACAGAGCCTTGTTTATTTTACATTCAATCCACTTAAACCTAAAACTACATATTGTACGATGTAATGACTGTCAGCTTTAATATACTTAGCTAATGGGCTCAGAGCTTCCATAAGAACTCGTTACATACCAGATGTAATCTCATTACTCTATAAATAAGGTTAAGTATATTTAATCATATACCTAGTACCTACATTTTTACGTGAAGCAAAATTGTTTTTACTCCTTTTTACGAAAATATAGCAAACGGAATATTATGAAATTTGTAATACTTTTGCAAACCTTCCTAGATAATATTCTTTAAAATAATGTTTAGAAATACATCAAATGAATAAAATTAACAACCACACACACACTACCTCAGATTTACACACACTACTGTGCGTATGATACATACAATTTTGTTACACGTTGACGTAAATTATCTTCTTCTTCTTCAATCTTGTTACACGTTGAGGTTAATTATCTTCTTCTTCTTCAATCTTGTTACACGTTGAGGTTAATTATCTTCTTCTTCTTCAATCTTGTTACACGTTGAGGTTAATTATCTTCTTCTTCTTCAATCTTGTTACACGTTGAGGTTAATTATCACACTTCGTTATTTTTTTTATGTAAGAGGCAAAAGAACCCTTACGTTTAAACTTAAAAATGATATGAATTATTATGGGCGATTCGACCACGGGGCGACGTCTAGTCTACGTTATCAGGCGTATGATTTTGACACACCCAGTTATTATTTAGACAGTCCCATGACGAATTGTATTAGAAAGTTCGCTAAGCGTTTAACACAGCTAGTTTAACATGGAACTATCGTTAGCCTTAATTGTATATCGAGCAAAAACATCGCAAAAAGCCATATCATCGATTATATACAGGAAATTGATTTATGTACATATTTAACATATTAAATTCCAGTCAAGTCGGAGGTCGCGGGCTCGAATCCCCCCAAGGAACAGAACAGTTTTCTATGTTCCAGTGACATGGATGTGTATAATATAATAAAAATCTTAAACATGAGTATAAAAGTATTAAATATAATAAATATTTCCGTTGTCTGGTACCCGTAACACAAGTTCTTCGAGAACTTACCACGGGATCAGATTGACTTGGTGTGGAAACGTCCTTCATTTTCATTCAGCGTATTTTATTTTCAAGATTTTGGATATGCTGGTATAAAACAACCCCATTAAAAGGTTTAGTAATTATTTTATAACAAACAATGCTGCAGAATTACAATAACAAATGAACCAACAACTATGGAGGTTGGTTGGACTTGTCTAAAATATTTTGACATAATATCATAAAATATACAAGTTATTAATACATTATTTAAAATGTAAAATTAATTGCTTGCCCGCCCGCCTAAACGATGTTATCAGAATATAACTGATCAACTCATTTTTCATAGTTAATTTTAAATTAAATTAACATGGTCAATTGTGAACCAATATAAATACCTACACGTTAAATACATGCAACAACTTTATTAGAAAAGAAATCTGAGCAAACTGAATTGATAAATTGTTAGCCATAAATATGGATCGAAATTACACGCAGGTATGACGTGTGTTTCCGGTGAATGTTTTGTAATTAATCGATGGGTTGTTGATGATAATGAACATAAGAGGCAGACGTCTATTCCTTTCTCGTGCTTTCCTATTAACAAAATTAAAAATACCATATTATGTTACACCTTCGTGCGCGCAAAAGGAAAATCGCCGGAACCGTAAATTTTTCCCCGATAAAAAGTAGCCTATGTCCGGAAGGACCGGGGAACGGTGGACTTCTGTATATAATTGTGCCAAATTACGTCAAAATCGTTTCGAGTAGTTTCGGAAGTTGTTCAATGCAAACTAACAAACCAATATTGATCTCTTGATAATATTAGTGTAGGCAAATTAAAACGCCAAGTGCGAGTTGGACTCGCGCACGTACGGCAAAAAAGCACGTTTGTTGTATGCAAGCCCCATTTGAATATTTATTTATATTATTCTGTTTTTAGTAAATTTGTTGTTATAGCGGCAACAGAATTAAATCATCTCTGAAAATTTCAACTGCCCAGCTATCTCGGTTCCCGAGATACCTAGTGACAGACAGACCGCAGACGGACGGACAGCGAAGTAATAGGGTCCCGTTTTTGCTTTTAGGGTACGGAACTCTAAAAATGGTGCAGAATTGCGAATTTCAAAGGACCTACACTTTTTTTTTTATTTATTAATGCTCTTGGCCGGTTTTTACATGATATCTACATATCATACATTTATCTGTTACCAGTCGTGCGAATTGCATGTCGTTTATTTGTTGTTTTTTTAAATGAATTGAACCAGGAAACGAGCAGACGGATCGCCTGATGGTAAGCGATTACCGCCGCCCATGGACACTCGCAACACCAGAGGAGTTACACTTCTAACTCCTCTGGTGTTGCGACTTGCGTTCCCAGTCCTTAAAATCCCCAACCCCCCTTGGGCCTCCGGTAACCAAACTCACTCGCCGAAACACAACGCAAGTGTTATTTCACGCCGGTTTTCTGTGAGGCTGTGGGCATCATTTATGCCGAAGCGTGGCTCTTCCACAATAAAACTGTGCTTACTGATGCATTAAGTGATAAAGAGTTATTCAAAGTTGTATTAAAGTAGGTAATAGTTGATAAAAAATTTTATCTTCAATAAAATCAATTCTGAAATGTGAAAATAATTTAAAATGGTAGGTACATATTTAATTTCACATATAAATCACTTTATCAAAGATCACCATATGTTAGGTTAAAATCAATACGTGAAATTAGCATAAACATATGCACATGAAAAATTGTTACAAGATTTATGTACCCTTTTGAAGCGATGCGCCGCGCCATATTTAAAACTTTATGTGGACTGGAAGATATATTATGCTGGCCTACTGGAGAGCTCATTACTTTATTACGCTTTGCGATAATGTTAAACGATCATCGAAATAATTTAACATTCCATCGAGTACTCGATTATATTTCATGCATATTAGTATATTTTAATGAACAATACAAATAATAAAAACAAAATAATATTTAATATTTGATAATTTTAATATTAATTATTGTCCCATTACTTGTACTGAAAAGCAGTCATCATAGACGGAGTTTGTCTACGCTAATCGACTTGAACACAACATTGCAAATGTAATAGTAACAAAAGCAAGCCACAAACGGTTATCAAACACACAAGACATTCAATTAAACAGTTAGAAGATGCAATATGACATCTCACAGTCCGGTTAAATAGAGCAAAGTAGCAAAAAATATCGTCGAGTTAAAAAAAAGGCGAAGAAGAAGATTACAACGTGTCAACCCGCGGCGCGGCAAAAATGGGCGCACTAAATCATGACAGATGAAATGGGTGAGCTTTGCCAGCCGTAACTATAATGGCTGTTACAGAAAAGTTATTAAATATCAAGGCGGTATACGGATAGGCGAGAGTAGATTCAGAGAGATACGTCATGTTTAATGCTAAGAAGCAGAATTTATATGTGCGTGAAATGAAATAAAACAAAATACTTTACTTATAACCATAAATATGAACAACATCACGGATATTGTAATTTCTAGATACGCTAATTGAACGAAGGTTATACCAAATCCGAGATCAAATCTAAGATATGAACAACAATGATTTAATTTCGATTATACTGGGTGATTTTTTTTCGTTTGTGTGTTTGTGATTTTTCGATTATAAGTTTGTGAGTATGGTAATGAGGTAGTAATAATTATAGATATATGTATGTATGTATGAATGGATGTTTGTTACACTTTCACACAAAAACTACTGAAAATATAAAATTTGGTATGGTTTACTACCAGGTTTAGGCTCTGGTTTTAAATATAGTCTACTTTTAATCCCGAAAAAGTTCCTTTGGGATACTATATGTACGCGGGCAACGGCTAGTATTGAATATATGATTATATATATTAATATAATTTATAATTATATTAATATATATAATCATATAATTTTATATATAATTATATAATTTTCTATGAAATACTTTTTTAACGTAGGATTATAATAATTATAAATTAGTGCTAGGGTATGTTGTAAAACAAATTTTCAACAGGTTAGGAAAAAGAAAACGGCAAAATGAGTATGCCATTACCATGTGTGCCAGTACTTTATTTCATTTCACAGTTGTAATTTTTTCGCTCTCGAAACGGATCAAAAAATCACCCAGCATAAAGTTTTAGACTATAAATAGGGGCTCGGTATTTTTAAGTTGCGAGATTTACGTAATTCCAAATGAAGGTGGGCCGTGAAGATTTTCTGATTACGTTGACGGACAAGCCGTTAATTCGTTTTACATTCGCGTTTCTGAAACGCGTACTTATATAGTTGGACGTGACTCTGACGGTACTGTAATGTGATTTTGGCACGTAGATATTAAAATCGTTACAACATTATATTACATACGACATCATAATTTATTTTTAAAAATTTTAATAAGTAATCTAATTTACAAAATTCATTATTTTCTGTCTATATCTACTCAAACCCCCCTTTAATTGGTCCCGTTTTCTACTTGCAAAATATTTTTTTATAAATGTTTATATATACGATTTCTTTGCCACATACTCCTTTATAATTATAATTTCGACAATCGACATACATTACGCCTTTCAGGATGGTCTGATGTACTCTTTTACACTTTTATAAGTACAATTTTATTCCCTACTTAATCATTCCCCTATTTCCTGTCGAGTTTCATTTTCACATTATTTCCAATAACGGCCGACAAACTGACGCGTAAAATTATAACCCGTTAAAAATTATGGCGTAGTAAATCTTACTTCTTATAATGTCATAGATCCCTAGTAAGCGTTCGACAGAACTTGGCAGACCGCCAGACGAACCCTGTATCTTACAGATTAGCTTTGGTTTAACTCGGCAGACATTTTGAAATATGGCGATTTGATGTTAGAACGTTGTACTGACTTAATAAACTTGGCCTTTGTCATATCAGATGGCGAAATGGTATTGTTCAGTTTTGGTTTATCAGATCTTTCATCATTAGCGAAACCTTCATTATGAAGAGTTTAAGATACTGTCACAGACCACTCCCGGCACCAACGCTGGGGCTAGATGTAAATCGATAAGTTTTTACTCAACCATGCTAGCCTAATAGCTACATTTTTTTATAAAAACTATAAACCTGACAACGTAAATTATATAGCCCATGTTACCCGGGCTATTATAACGAATCTATTGACACCTCATTCATTAAAATCAGACCCATAGTTTAGGCGCTACGGTGGAACAAACATACATAGACTGCCAAAATCAAATTTCTATTTGGCTTCGCCGTAACCGGGAAAAAAGGGTTTGTTATTTAACATAATATAATCTATACATCTATACTTAATTACCCGACTACGGCGAAGCCTTTTGGAAGGGTAATAATTTTGGCAGTCTATGTATGTATTCTATGTTTGTTCCACTCTGCTGATCCGATTTTAAAGAATGAGGTGTCAAAATGTTCGCAATATTGGCCCGGGTAACATAGGCTATATAATTTACGTGGTCTGGTTATAGTTTTTATAAAAAAAATGTAGTTATTTAAGGTTACATACAGTATCAATTCCTTACGCTACGCTTTTTGAAATTTGAATGTAATTATGCCAAGTAAATTTAAGATATTTCATCATGTTTACCTTTTAACTGATAAGTTTGACAGGACAAACCTACTTATCACATTGATAGTAGTACCTCGATACTTGGACACGAATAATGTAAAACTGGATAACTTTTGGACTTTTGAGAAAGATTTTAAAATGAACGAGGCAATCTATGTAATTTTTTTATTATTGGCAGTTAGAAACTGCTTCTTATAATTTATTTTTGCACCTTGATGTTTACTAACAAATTACAACTTTTTTGTTAGTTAAAAAACTCGTGGGAGTCTATTTCGTGTTCGCGTTTATTGAAATAAGGTAAAAAAGTAAGAATAGCGGTAAAAAATGCATCCGGTAGATCGAATCCCTGCACCGGTGCTAACTCACAGCAACGGTATTTTATATTACGTTAGATAATTAGTATATTACCTACTAAATGTTGCTCGCGGGAACTGTACATTTTTCCGCAATTAACAGCAGCCTATGTCCTTCTCCGTGAAGTAATCTATTTCTGTGCAAAATTTCATCAAATCAAAATCGCTCAAGTAGTTTAGGAGCCTATTCAATGCAAACAACCAAATCCTCCCTCTTTATAATATTAGTTCATAGATGTACGATAACCTTAAGGAATATTGTTCAAACAGAAATTGACGTAGGTAACGTAAGAACTAATAAGGTGCCAAAGGGAAGAACTAATAAAGCATCGGATAAACAAATAAATATTTTGTAAAGTATTTTACAGGCAAAATAACCACGTCCTACGAGTATTATAAATGTGAAAGTTTGTGAGGATGGATGGATGGATGTTTGTTACTCTTTCACGCAAAAACAACTGAACGGATATTTATGAAATGTTGTATGGTAGTAGTTTGAACTCTGACACATAGGTTACTCCTTAAATTACCCGGGCGGAGCCGCGGGCTATATCTAGTTACAAATAACATCGACCACGAATAACCAAGTTGTTAGTGGTCGTTGATGATTATAGTGAAAAATATCATCCACAGGCATTAATCTGATAGCGATAAGGCTTTATCAACTGTCAAAGCATATTCACCAGTTTTGAACCTTATAACCATAGCAATTAGGCCGAAATATCCAGGTTTAACAATTACTGCTTCACTCGGCACTTCAACACCTAAATGTCAGGTAAATGCTAAATTGGATTTCACCAAAAACAATAAGTTAAATTAACCAACGTCATTTATCTTCAAAAATCTCGGCCACCATTCGTATTGAGTCAAAAATTATTTAGGAATGATTAACGACACGTCACCAAGTCAACAACACCCCTCGTCGAAGCAAGTCATTGTTCATAATAGCCGTATTGTGCTGTCGAATCGCTTTACCAATATAATCAACGGTTATGGAATTACATACTTAATACATAGTAGCAGGCTTATAGCCAAGCTCGTCATATACTTCTCCTGTTGCACCCCAACACGGGACTGCAGGACTGGCTGGTCAGACGCTTTTGAGGCTAAGTCGATATACAAGTTTTTAAGTGATTTTCCCCCAAAAAAATATAATTGATAACATTCCTAAATTCCTTAAAAAGAAGGCGTCGACTTCTAATACTAATCAATCAATGTATGGTAATTTAGAATGGAGCGATGCCTCTGCATAAGACTCCAGTTATTTGAACATAATATTATCTTCATTAAATAATAACAATCAATCAATTAAAAAGCGTAGGTGGATTGTTAAGATAATTAAGATGCGGAGCGGTGCGACAATAGAGTCACTTAATTGAAAGACATCAATCATATAAGTAGTTATAAGTAGGTATAACGGATGCTTGCAGGAAATGGTAACGGGCCTAGACAGACTATTTTAGTATTAGTTTAAGGGCGATTTATTTTCAGATTTCCTTCCAGACGGTACGGCGAGTGATATTTCTTGATGAGTTCCTTCACTGTTCTATGAACAAAAAGGAATTAATGTTATTACGTCCACGGTGGTCGGTAAAAATGCTCTTCATCTGGGTTTTAATGGCGCCATCTTTCTGGACATTTGTTTAATTGATCCATGTGAAACTAACATCTAAGAGGCTTGTCTCGTTTTCAATGGGTTCAGTGGTGCCATTTTTCTTATAAATTTAATCTGAAACTATTCTCGTTATTGAAGGGCTATAAAGTTGGCTTATCGAATGAGAAACTTTCTTTCAGTTTGCAAGTGTCTGCTTTAAATATGTAATACATTTTGCAAGTATCTGTTTTACTTTCCAGATATGAAAATAATTCGACTCATTTAGATCTATACGACGCGAGACGTTTGATAGTATTATTAGTGTAAAATACATTACAAATACTTGTTAAAGTATTATCAGCGTTATCACTGACCATATAGGTACGAGTAATCTGATAATCTTTATGTTCCAGGACTTCAATGCCGTCACAAATTCCACTTGAAGCAGTCCCTTTGTTATCATCAACATTTATTGTATCAAGGACATTCATTAGTGCAGTAGCGAGTTTATCAGTAATATGCATCTTTGCTTGATACGTTCGAGCAGTAATACAGTATAACATATTGTTACTCCTTATTTTTTTTTGTTTACCCGACCACTAAAAAGTTGGCTCTCATTTCGTCTGTATAGTGTTTTTTTTTTAATATATCTGACATTGGTAGTTTTTAAATTTATTTCAAGTTCAAAGTATAAAGCAATATTTTTAAAATTATAAGATAAACCAGACCTATAAATATTGTTAGAAAAACAAAACATAATATTTAATTATAATAAAATTTTCATAATACGGGTTTTAATTAGTTGAAAAAGGAAATATAATATTAAAGGTAGGATGAAATTAATAATGAAAAGTCCCATCCCGCATCCTGCACTCCCCCTTCTTGAGAGAATTAAATGAATGAATTCATTAATAACTCTTAGCCGAATAACCTGTTGTTTAACTAAATGATAAATTGAGTCCCAAAATATTTGTCAGAATTCAAAAGACAAATAAGATTGGTTGACGATATAATTGGAATTAACAAGTGTACTATTCAAATGATTAGAACGATTTTATTACGATTTTGGACTTACAAACATCGAATTCAGTAGCTATAAATGTAATACCAAGAAAACTTACTTAACTTTTTTTTTTAATAGCACTTTTTTATCATTAGATTCATATGGCGATAATCTCATTGTTAATTTGTACCATTTTGGGATGTTATTTTTTTTAAAGCTGTCAAAATTCAGTTGTCAGCTGTTTAGAGGGGAATCTTTATAAATCCGCAGCTGGCTCGCAGGTGCGAGCGTGCCGTAGTTTTGATTGGGTCATTTTTTACCGCCATCAGTCTTGGAACTTGCAATTTTACTTGCAGATGTTTCGGTATATAATTTTGTATTTAAATTATTATTCACACCCTTTTTGTGGAATAAATGAGATGCAATTTTGTGGAGAAGTCATTGGGAGATAGAATATCATTTTAAAAGTCTATCTTTGAAGAGGTATAAGGATTAGGTTCTTTGAAGTCAATATCTTTAATAATATTAATAATAACTATACCATAATTGACACTAAACCATATCTCGATAAGATTGAACCAAAAAAAACCCCTTATTTTTACGTTGAACGTGACAATCATAATAGGGACACTTGATAGTTGATACATAATATAAGATGTAGTTAATAACTTAAGTGTCAGATAACAATCAGTAATTACCAATTACTATGCAAGTGAAAACTTAAGACCACTTATCCCAAACTGTTTGCGGGTAGATAATTTATTACTTACATCAAGAACATTAATATTCATTACTTAACATAGTCGACAATTATACAAACACAAATTCACAAAGTACACGGTGTTTCCATCTAAGTTTGCTTGCATTAGGTTACTTGGAAAATTTGAAATACTCAGTTGTTTACAGTAACGTTACCTTTGTTGATTTTGCAAACATACGATTCTGCGAAGTTACAGTTACCATAAATAGGATGCAAATTGCGCCTTGCCAAGATGCAAAAGAAGCAGAACATAAAGAAAATAAAGGTGACGCAAAGTATTGTATAAGGTCCTCCCAAGAAGAACCAACTGATAGATTTTAAATGTTCATAAGAAATCTACATTCTTTGCTGTACAATGCTGTAATGTTAAGATTGACAACTATTATTACATTTTATATTGTTTTCTATATACCCATGTTAAAATATTCTGTGTGTTAGTTATCAAATTATATCATTGAGTAAAGTCAGTGATAAATTGATAATACACAATAGATTACTTAATATTTATTTCCTACAACTGCTCGCAATATCAATATCTCGCAATATATTAAAACAAGATATTGGATAGAATAACTTTCGCTTTTTTTTCGTAATTTCGACAATACTTCGGACAATTATTGACGAAAACATATTATGGTTTGTTATATTTCGTCAATTAAACGCGTGCTATAAAATCTTAAATATTTATGAATTGCGTCTTAGAGACATCGCACAAGTTTAGCCATATGGATCAGTGACCTAAAAATGTGGCAGGAAGTGAAATAAAAACAACTATTAAAAGTTTGTGAACGTCAACAAAGTTTATATGTGTCAGAACTGACCGCACATTCATATTGAATAACATAAATAATTTGTAAAGAAAAACAGAATAAAATAAGAGAGAAAGAAATAAAACAGTCAAAGACATAAGAAACAAGTAAAGAAAAAGCGTAAGATTTTATTATTGTAAAATTTTGTTTTGGCGCTACAAAATAAATCGTAATCCATAACCTAAAGCGAGAAACACTAAAGAAACAACACAAAAGCTGTAAGACTATCATCAGAGATTTTATCGGTGGAGAATATAGTCATCAGTCTTGTACAATGTGGATTAGCGAGGCAAATAAGGTTGGTGAAATTACGAAAACACCTAGAGAGTAGATTTATCAGAACCGACATTGATGTCAAAGCCACAATAGTCAATACGCCGATACAAGTTGCCATAGATGGCCATGACCATCTACGAGCAACTCGAACACGATAGAAAAATTTGTTCCTTCGACCCGGACTCAACCTTAATACCTTCAGCCATTTTTGGTCTTTTTGGGCAAGAAAGATTTATATTAGTTATATGCATTACAATAGATATTAGTGTTGTCTTATATATATTAATATGTGCTAAAAGTGCTTGCATAAAGTAAAAGATATGTGGAGAAAGCTCCTCAAAGGTGTAGCCCATAAATTCTGATGATGATCATGAACATTTTCGGCATAAATAATGAGTGAGATGTTATCGCTTAAGTGAGTATAATAATGAATCATAAATTTCGCCAGGTTACCGATGTTGCGAGATAATTCCAAGATGGCGATGCATCTGCCGAGTGCCGACCCACGTGCGCGCCCGCGCAGGTTTCTCAAAACGTTTTTTATTTATAATGGTTTCTCTCGCACCAGATGCATTTGTGAAAGGGTTACAGAAATAAATTCATTGTTTAATTAAAATCCGTTTCCCCTCTGATATTTTTAGTCTAGTCAAGGATGTATTTTTTGTTTAGTTGCATGTTGTTTTTGTAGAGCTAATAGCTCGAAACCAACATGTGTGGAAGTGTTATGTTTTTTGTCCCAACATCTGAGGCCCGATAGGCGACATGTGCAAAATTCAGCTCGCAACAGGAAAACCTTTTATGTCTTCTAGCTTTCCGTAATGTACGCATCTGCTTAACACAATATAGTACGTTTGCTGAGTGCCAAATTAACATATTGCATATATTATTGATTAGTCTAATTGTCTACAAGCGTTTTGTTAGTGTCAAATGTTATTTCAAAGGTTCTCGTCTACGGGCCTCGGGCATGCTTTGTGTTCTCTATGGCGGTGATTAAATCTCACCATTATTATTAACTGGCTCCATTCAAACACCCACTGTCGTTTTCTAGGCGGTTCGGAACTATGCCGTCCACCCACCTCGACTGGCTGATCCCGTAGGCGCGACAGGGTCACATACACAGCCTTTCCGACTTACACTATTAATTGTTCATGCTTCCTCATATAAATTTACATGTAGTTTAATTCGAGAAATCATAAAACACAGATTCGGTCGTGCTTGCAAGCCAAGATCATCAGAATTCTGAACATAGTAAAACATGCATTAACAATAAACTTTACCATTTATTTTCATGTTACTATTCAAAAGGACCATCGGCTTGTTTATAGAACACACTAAAACCACATAAGTCACTGGCACTGTAAATATCCGCACAAGTTCACAAGTTTGACAACAATCCGCAAACAGTCGACGAGCGCACGCAGTCGCGACGCAGTCGCTACACTGACTAGCTAGTAGCTTGCTAGTTGCCGGGTGGCGCGGTAGCTATCCCCCCTCCCCCCCGAGCACTGCACCCGGCGAATCGAACCGCTCCATAGTTTCGTGACTTGCTTTATTAGATTAAACTTTTGTATAAAATTTCCGATTTTATGCGCTAATATCAGAACAAGTTTTCATGGTCGCAGTTAAAGATGAATTTAAACGAGAATGGAATGTAGATACAATTATTGTAAAGAATGTTGAGGCATAAAGATTCATTGCGATTTCTTCTATTAATTATTATGATTTTTACTTTTCTCCTTTATATTATCCACCTAAGCAATTTGTAGAGTTTGCTCTACAAAGGCGTGTCAACAATTAAAAGTAATCAAAACATGTCTGAATGAAAGACTAATTTTGTGTAAAAAAATCGGTTGTCTGTAAAGTCGGTTTACTGACGATAGTTGAACGTGACAACGTCACGTTTATAGTGCGCGCGGAACTAATTGGCCGCGCCTTAGGTAGGCGTGTTGCCGCCGCAAAGTCCGGTGCCGAACTGAGTAATAACATCAAGCGCCCCCGCCTCTCCGTCCCACCGCTCACATACCTAAGGCGCGGCTAGCTGAGGTAACGGCAATGCGTCATATTTAGCGAAGAAACGCTGGTAACAGGTAACGCATGAGTCATGTTTTTTCGTGCGTGCAGCCGGCTCCATCAAACTATAAGACGTTATCACGTCAAAAATTATCAAACATCCCATATCGTCTTCATGAAAATTTACATCCTCACAGCGCTTTCCAACTTTTGTAGCATTTCGGATAGCTACTCCTCCTAAAGCAGCCAGATCAATCTTATTTTCTGTGAAGCCATATCTATAGTCTGATTGAATAATGTAAACTTATTTAAAGGGTTTAAAATAAACTTTCCAAGTCCAAGATTCCTCGCAAATTTCACATTCTCCAAAATCATTAGGGTCGTAAGCTTCATTTTAGCGATAACTCATTTGGGAACAACATTAATCACAATACCCACCATTCATCAATGAGATCAAAATATTAGATTATTGTAATTATGCCGATCGAATCGCCCTAACTTCCCAGTATTATTATCTGCTATTGGATTTGCCAATATCGTCAGTTTCTTTTGTATCCACGTATAGTGTCATAATAGTTTTTTATTTTATTAGACAATCTTGATATGATGAGATTTTTTATCGAGACATCATGGTTTAATGTCTCGATAAAAAATTACATTAAATTCTATTCAACTTTTCGAAGTGAAACGCTATCTGTCAGAAGCTCCATATTATAGTAAAATATTGTGGTCTTTAAATTGTTACTTCATACCTTTTTTTCCTATTTTTATTCGGTCGAAGTTGTAATTTAACTCCTTTAAACTAGTAATCAAGAGCGGATGGGTTTTGTTTTGTTTTGTTTTGACGTAGGTTCCGAGAAGGTCGTAACCACAAGGCCGAAGCGAAAGAGTCCATATAGTTATGGCATTCAATTCAACAAATCCAGATTTTTTGGTTGCTTTTAAAATATCCATAAGGTTCTCTGGCTAAGCTTGGCACGTTTTTCATTATATTAATAATATAGTCAAGCTTTAGGTACAAATGTATATTACTACACATTTTTTGGCAGTCCACGTATGTATGTATGTATGTTTGTTCCACAGTAGCCACCAAAATACTCATCCGATTTTATTGAATAGGGTGTCAATAGATTCGAAATAACGTCCCGGGTAACATAGGCTATATTTAAATTTTCGTAGTCGGGTTATAGATTTTATAAAAATTTATTAACAATTCCAAATGCACGTTTACAATTATTTATATATCGAAGTCATTTTGCTGATTATAGGTAAATAAGTTTATTGATTATATGTAAAAGGATACATTAAAAATACATTTATTTATTTATGCATTTATGCATGCATTTTCCAATATCAACTATGAAATCCGATAGCGTTTTGTCACTTTACGATATGTTATCTGCGTTTATCTATCTAGGCACTTTAAGATAGAATACTGCATGCACTTTAGAATTATGAAAAGTTGTAGTAAACGTGACTTGTGTATGTTAATTTCTGGACGTAAATATGTTTGGATAGTTTCATGTTAATTGTAATTCTAGTTAGTACTTTTGTTTCCTTGTCATGTGTTTTTTCATCCACGCGCGGATCCCGTGTGCACGCTGGTGCCGGTGTACACGCTGGTGAATGGTGATAGCACGCTCCAGAACCCCGACTCTCGTAATTAATTACTTACACTTTTATTTTACTTTTATTGAATTATAAATGAATCGTCTTGATACATTAAACGGATTTTTGAAGTTTGGACCAATCAAAACGGGTTTGACGTTGGTTTGACGTTTAAGAGAATACCATTATGTAACTTATCAAGCCGCCAACCGGATTTGACATTTAGAAATCGAAATAGCTCATATCTTATTACACGTCGAATGAAAAGATATATATAACTTTAAAATGCGCAGTTTCCTAGTGATAAGACTTAGCTAGATCGAATTTTCTCCCCCAAAGCTCCCTACATGCTAAATTTCATGATAATACTTGCCGAGATACCGACTATATTATTTACTATATAAGATTTGCTCGTTTAAAGTATCCTAAGTACTTAATATTATAATTGTGGATGTGTGTTTGTTTGTTTGGTTGTTACACTTTATGCTAGTATATACAAGATTTGCTCGTTTATAGTGTAAGATAGCACGGCAATATATTTAAAAGCTGGATACGAGTACAATGCTCAAACAATTAGACTTCCATGTAGAGAAGATGTAGAGACAATGATCTCTACCATGAATTATACTATATATAATTACTGATCCTATCGACCTACATAACTTTTATCGCGTACATTATCACCATCTTCCTTTCATTTTGTCAATATGTTACTACACATCTTACTTCTTACTATGTACTATTTCTAAGCTTTTTCTTACTTCTATGTTTTTCAAGATTTGTGTTTGTATCTTTCAATTTGTCAAACGTTATTGATTAATGAATTTTAAATAAATTTTTTGAGAACAATTTTCCTTCTTTTTGATAAAAGATGGCCCTGCGCGAGTTTCTTACGCCGGTTCTACTCGCCGGGCTAGTTCCCGAACCGGTGGTACGCAGCATGTAGACCGACGTTCAGAAAGTGTATAAAAATACCTATTTTAAATAAAAAAATTGACTTTGACTTTGACTTTAAATACTTTATTGTCTGTATGTCGATTCTTGCTAATTGAATCTTACAATAATACAGTCTAAGGACCTGTTTCACAATGGCCTAGTAAGTGTCGAATAGCTTATTCGGAAGTTTTTCTGCTTACTCTATATCGAGCGATAGAGACAAAACTTGTAAGTAAGCTATTTGACACGTATCAGTAGATAGTGAAACAGGCCCTAAGTTAAATACGAGAATTGGTAAAAATGTGCGTTCCTGCAAGAAAGAAAAGATTTACTTTCGAACGATGTCACAGGTAACATCTTGTTTATTATTTTACACTTTACGAGAATTGGTAAAAATGTGCGTTCCTGCAAGAAAGAAAAGATTTACTTTGGAACGATGTCACAGGTAACATCTTGTTTATTATTTTACACTTTACGAGAATTGGTAAAAGTGTGCGGTCCTGCAAGAAAGACAAGATTTACTTTCGAACGATGTCACAGGTAACATCTTGTTTATTATTTTACACTTTACGAGAATTGGTAAAAATGTGCGTTCCTGCAAGAAAGAAAAGATTTACTTTCGAACGATGTCACAGGTAACATCTTGTTTATTATTTTACACTTTACGAGAATTGGTAAAAATGTGCGTTCCTGCAAGAAAGAAAAGATTTACTTTCGAACGATGTCACAGGTAACATCTTGTTTATTATTTTACACTTTACGAGAATTGGTAAAAGTGTGCGGTCCTGCAAGAAAGACAAGATTTACTTTCGAACGATGTCACAGGTAACATCTTGTTTATTATTTTACACTTTACGAGAATTGGTAAAAATGTGCGTTCCTGCAAGAAAGAAAAGATTTACTTTCGAACGATGTCACAGGTAACATCTTGTTTATTATTTTACACTTTACGAGAATTGGTAAAAGTGTGCGGTCCTGCAAGAAAGAAAAGATTTACTTTCGAACGATGTCACAGGTAACATCTTGTTTATTATTTTACACTTTACGAGAATTGGTAAAAATGTGCGTTCCTGCAAGAAAGAAAAGATTTACTTTCGAACGATGTCACAGGTAACATCTTGTTTATTATTTTACACTTTACGAGAATTGGTAAAAGTGTGCGGTCCTGCAAGAAAGAAAAGATTTACTTTCGAACGATGTCACAGGTAACATCTTGTTTATTATTTTACACTTTACGAGAATTGGTAAAAGTGTGCGGTCCTGCAAGAAAGACAAGATTTACTTTCCAACGATATCACTGGTAATATCATGTTTATTATTTTAAACTTGAATTTGTATTGTCATTAGGGGGCGTACATTAATTTCGTTAGACGTTTTTGAGGATATTTTTATTTTTCTCGCATTTTGAGATTATTTTTGCCAGAAACAAAATTACGTGATATTTGCTGCCCCCTTCTCTCCCAAGTGAGATTCGGTGAGATTCAGATGGACCCCCCTAAATACGTCACGTAATTTATGGGTGCCAACTTACAGATATCTAAACAAACAGGGCCAACGTGGGCCAAGCAGTGGACATAGGCTACATTTTCATTGTATAATGAATTAAGTGTACCATTGTAAGCAAGTACTCCACTTGAGCTTTCTTTAGCCATAAGTCCTTTCAGTCTAGCTAAAAGCGCATGCAAATTCACCTGATGCTAAGTGTATAGAGGGTGCTCTATAAAATAAATCTCGAATGCAGCACAAATAAAGGATTTCCAGTTGTAAAGAACTTCTGAGTTGTTTATGGTGTACGTTTTGGTAGAATGTTTGGATTCACTTGCCGGCATCCTATATACTCGTATTAATAACTTGATATTTCAGTGCTACGAATAAGTCCACAGTTCAACTGGTTATTTATTTAGTGACAAAATAAACTGCTATAAATTATAAATGTGAGAGTTTATGAGTGATGGATGGATGGATGTTTGTGACTCTTTCACGCAAAAACTACCGAACGGATTTTAATGAAATTTGGTGTGGTAGTAGTTTAGGATCTGGATTCACATGTAGCCTACTTTTTATGTAGGAAAAGTACAAAGTTCCCGTGGGAAAGTGTACTTACACGGGCGGAGCAGCGGGAAAAAGCTGGTGCAGATATTATTTTCTTTACATATTAAAAATGTTGCGCTACCTATACAAATAATAATTGTAGGGAAAAGCAACTCGATACACGATCAAAAAGGCAATTCTAAGACAAAACAAAAGTGAAATTGAAACAAAAAACCGGATGTTACCGAAAAACTCATTGTCGCGGAATGTTGCATCACTTCCGGGAATATGGCGGACAAAACTTGGAAATTCGACACTAAGTTTCCCGCCTTCGTAATTGGCCTGCCTGTGACGGTAGGGTTACTAGTAGGGTGACCATATTTAGATATTTTTGAATAATTTTTGGTACTTTACAAAAGGTTTCGTTTCTAGCGTTAGTTTAAATTGCTTTTATTACTTTGTCCACTTTAATGTATACTAATATTATAAAGAGGCAAGCTTTGTTTGTTTGTTTTCATTGAATGGGCTACGAAACTATTTGATACTGGTCCGATTTTGATGGTGGCATTAAAAATATATACAAAATATTTGCCGGGTCAGATAGTTTGTGATAATTAAAAAAATTAGCTTTCGCTTTGAACAATTTGCAATTTGCCTTTGGTTTTTCTAACAAAAATACCACGGTGTAAGTTGGTCATTGGTTTGATCTTTCAATGCCTTATTTATTTAATTTATTAGGCATACTCATATCCTCTAAACGAGGTAAATGATAGTCACCCTGTAAACGCCAGAGCGAGTGCGCGGTTTTTTGTCTACTTATTTACACATTCTAAACTTAATTATTCGATGGGGGTTCGTCCAGAAAATGACTTTGACTGCTTCATTTTATTTTAAACGGTGCACTTTTTAACTTGTTTGCTTGCAAATAAGGGGTCTAAAATGCTTCTAAATACCTACGAGATAGTAGCTTTTACCCGCCCCGCGCCTTTGCTCATTTAGGATTCAAAAATAAACAAAACTTGTAATATAACTGTTTTTATTTGGCACGGATATAGAGTAACCACGGGGAAGGACATAGGCTACTTTTAGCCCCGCGGGTTTAATCGGATTATACGATGTCGCGGGCAACATCTAGTATCTAATTTTGTTAAATTGAAGCGCTCAAAAAGTTTTTTTATATAGGTAATTTTTAGCACATTCTGTATCCTATATATTTTTCAGCACATTCTGTATCCTATATAATTTTCAGCACATTCTGTATCCTATATAATTTTCAGGTCATTCTGTATCGTATATAATTTTCAGCATATTCTGTATCCTATATAAACAATAAAAATATCAATTTAAAGTCCACAAAGCGTTTCAATTCCTGAACAAAAATGTCGCAAACCTCCAATCGCATAACTGGCAATTTCGGCTTTTGCGCCGCGCCGTCCTTTGAAAAATCTTAATTAGTATTCATGGAATAAATGTCTTTCGCGTTTACCTTGTGTGGAAAAGTCAAATTAGATTTTATATTAAGTATGCAACGAGTATTTTATAGGCACGTATACTGAAAATTCTCTCTTGCGTATTATTTTTATATTGTTTTTGAATAAGCTGACTTGGCTTCCGTATTTTGAACAGTACTTAGAACCCCAATTCTCGTATTTATTCTTAGGGGTTAGCTCACGCCGAGACGCGACGCGACGCAGCGCTGTATATATTATAAGATAGCGATTCAATATTAAACTTTATTCACTACATAACAAGATGCACGTTTCATTGCAATAGCGGCGCCGCACGACGCAAGCCCAGGGCAGCTCGATATTCGAACTCTTGCCCTCAAAAGGTGTATCTTCTTGTGGAGTGAATAAAGTTCAATTTTTAATCGTTATCTTAAAAACAATGTCTTTCAATTTACTTTCAATGAATTATAAATGATTTTTGGAGTTTGAGACCAATCAAAACGCGGTCGACGTTGGTTTGACGTTTGTGAGAATATCATCTTGCTATTTCAACAAATCGAGACTGCATCGAAACTTTATTATTGTAAGATTGAATTAGCAGACTCGACATGCAGATTACAGAAATAAAAAAAAAAACGGTCTACAAACGGCGGAATAATCGCGTAACATACACACAAAAAAAACATACACACGAATTGATAACCTCCCCCTGTGTTTTGGAAGTCGGTTGAAAACCCTTTGCTTCCCACTCGTTAAATTTTAAACAACCTTTTGACCATTCTGTGAGCGTAATGCCATCCATATACGTAACGATTTCGCCTGTATATATGGCCATACCTGACAGGTTTGCCTGTGCAGTTGTACAGGTAAACCGGAGCGCGTATGTTGCACACAGCACAACTGTGCAGGTGTCGATACTACTCAGCTCGAGCTTACCTGACAGGTGTACCTGCGCAGGCAAACCAGTCAGATTAATATGACCAGCTCACTTTAATATTTATATTTTTTTACAGTAAATCACGCTCATTATGAAGTTGTATTTAAAACGAATATTGACTACTTCACTCACGTATAACCAATTAACTAAGTTCCAAATAGTAATGCAATGGGCGTAAAGTATTGGAATAGGAAACACGTGGCGAGAAATGTCCCAATTATAGAGGAAGTATTTTTACCGTATCCTCCACTTTGAGCGCTTCGCGGAAGAGTTGAGGATGCGGTTTAAATATGTGAAACATCTAAGGTACAATACGTTCTGTGCTTACATTACATTACTCACATTTTGTACAAAGTAATCTATCTCCCAACAATCACGTTGCGTTTACACAGAGTGTTGGGCAGAACAAAAACAAAGTTGAATATGTCGCAAACGGATATCAAAATCAAAAAATCGACTTAGCATCCCCTCAATTTTTTATAAATACCCATCTAATGTTACTCCACACTATGGGGTAGACGAGAAAAAAAAAACATCCCCACTATACGTGTAGGGGAGGTACCCCAAAAAATTGTTTTTCGTGATTTTATTTCAGCACTTTGTTGACGTCGTAACATATCCATGCAAATTTTCATCTTTCGAGCACTTTCCGTTTGGACGGTAAGCCGAAGACGGACGGCAGAACGGACGGACGGACCGATGCGACGGACGGACGGACGGACGGGCGGACATGACGAAACCATAAGGGTTCCGGACGTGAACTACAAAACACAAAAAAATGAGAATATTTTAAAAAAACATGTCAATATCGGCCATACATACAGAGGGTTCAAATGAGTTGTCCTCACCCCCTTTAACGGATTGACATCTTCCTACCAGTCACGGATCACCCTGTTTTATATAAACATTATGTTGGATATTAGATTATTTTTAGACCTCTTAAAGTTGCTTTGTTTCAAAAAGCCTGAAGCTAGTAATTAAGCTGCCTGCCACTTTAAAGCGAAAAGGATATAATTGCTACGTCTAAGCACTACATCTTCCCGGAAATAATTGATAATGACGGACGTGAAGCTGACTTCTTTCTTTCTTCTACACTAATATTATAAAGAAGAAATATTTATTTGTATGTTTGTTTGTTAGTTTGCATTGAATAGGCTCTGAAACTACAGGACGATACGATTTTGATGAAATTTGGCACATTCATAGAGTAGACCACGGGGAAGGACACAGGCTATTTTTTATTGCAGCAAAATGTAAGGTTCCCGTGGGATTTCGTTTTCGTGTACGAAGTCGAGGGCAACATCTAGTTTATTATATAGAGGGGAAACAAACGGATCCATATATACCTACAACACCAGATAATGTCAAGTGCCTTGTTGTCCTGCTATTGCAATTACGCAATCTTTTAGGTTACTTTTAATTTTGCCAGAAATAGTTATAAAAACATCACAACGGCGTAGGATTTAGCACCAAATTATGCGAACTGGACAATAAAGGTACATGGCAATGGCATTTGCTATGGCCATGTTTACACGGACGTTGAAAGTCAACAAGACATTCGCACGAGTCCTTGTTCAAATCATTCAGTTAACACATGCGACGAAGGTCGGATTACGTCACAGGGCTGTCCAATCTTAGTGATTAGTTCCTTTTTAAACAGCATCAAACAGCGGATCAACACATAAAATACGGCATGTCTGTTGACATACAAGTAATGTGTCGCCAATCACCATCGGATTTGCATAGATTTGTAAGAAAAAGTCCGTCAACTAGGTTTCTCGCGACGTTTCAGGACATTTCTTCTAAGCTTGTGGCACGCGTAGTGTGTCCAATGACCATAGAAATAGTTTCTTTCTACGGAAAAATGGACAAAATGACAAATTGATAAAGGAAATCTGTCATTTTGTCTACACAATCAGTCAGTATGTCTGTTCTTGTGTAGACAAAACTCATTTCTACGGCGGCCATACTACGCGTGCTGGTCGGGACGCATTCAAGCTCAAACCTAGCCTACAAGTAGTAAACAAATATATTCTCATCTTTCTTTAGACAGCACTCCAACGTTATTAATAACTAAAATTTTTATAAATATCTGTAACCCGACTACGTAAATTATATAGCCTATGTTATTATTGTAAATCTATTGACACCTCATTTATTGAAATCAGTACTGTAGTTCAGGCGCTAAGGTGGGACAAACATATATACATACGTACATACATACATGGACTGCCAAAATCATTACCCTACCTTTTGGCTTCGCCGTAGTCAAGTAAAAAGCCAGTAGCTCGCTTAGAAGAGCTTCTGAAAAAAGCGATTATCTATCAAATGCCAGCCCTGGCCAGTGATTGCAGTTCACACGTCCACCAACTGTCGCTGTTTATGACGGGACATCGGGCGCGCACGTTTTGTTTTTAGTTTTTTTACGCGGGGCGGCTTGTGCTTTTGACTAGATGTTGTACTGTGTCTAAACAGAGCTCAATATAAAACCTTGTCATTTAGGGTCGATACACGACGCTACGCGGCGCTGCATTTGTAAGATAGCTATTCAAAATTTAACTTTGTCAGAACACAAATAGATAGACGTTTCATATGACATCAGTCACACTGTACATGCGCTGTGCAGCGCGGTGCAACCTGACATTCCAATTCTTACAATGAAACGTGTATCTTCTTGTGTGATGAATAAAGTTCAATTTTTAGTATCTATATTAAAAATGCAGCACCATGTCGCGTTTCTTTTCGGTGTGCATTGACCCTAACTTATAATACGTATTATTTCAATAAAACATATGTTTTAGTAAATGGAAAAGCTAATTCCAACAATAGACATTTCTCGTTTATAAAATAAACTTTCATTTTACTTTGATTGTATTATAAGTGAAGCGACTTGTTATCATAAATTAATTTTATGAGTTTTCGACCAATCAGAACGCGTTTCACACTGGTTTGTGCACAAGTGCGCGCGAATTGCCGCTTAAACTCAACTCATTACTAAATATGTATAGTCTTTGTGCCTATACACATAGCCGCCTATGTCCACCAGTCACGTACCTTCCACATGAATACTTGTAAAACTGTTATTGTGAACTCCGTAACCTCTAACTGTTGCCCTTTGCAATACAGAAAGGTAGACTATTTAAAATAATAAATCATTATTTTACATTATTCCTTAATAATGGCGAAATATGGACGGAATAGACGAATGAAAGTTATCAAGCACGCTGCTATGTGACATCAGCGTTGGCTAATAAAGGGATTTCAATAAAATTCACCCCTTAAGAGGAGGTAACGGGGTCAAAACTTACCTCCTATTTGCAAAGATTTCAATAGTCTCATTTTTACCTGACAATATTAAATAAACTAGTTTTTGGTATATACTAATGCGATTCTGATCTCGCATCGAATGTCGTCGTATCACGAAGCATGTAAAAATGGTCCCATTTGAATTTTGAATTATTTGAAACACACGCTTAAATGAGCATGATATTATGAGCGGTGCAATTTTTTTAATCTATCTCTTTCTTCAGAAAGAGATAGATTAAAAAAATTGCACCGCTCTATTACTATTTTTAAATTTAACGTATTGAATTTTCTATGCAAGTCGTGTCACATGACGTCACATTACACATCGGATCTCTCTGTCTAATTAACTACCTGACATACAAACACTGATTTTAGGTTCTACCGCAGATTCATAAATAAAAGCATAGTTGCTACGCAAGTTCAAACAAACAAGATAGATATAATTAAAAAAATACTTATCTTCCGAACTAGCATTAATAATCGCGGCTTCGCCCGCGTAAATAAGGTTTTAAACTTTCATCCCCTATTTTACCCACCTAGGGGCTGAATTCTAGAAAACTTAAATACGTAATTCATTATTTTTTCCGTACTCAATTCATACGAAATATCATGCAAATGTGTCCAAGGAATAAAAAGTTTCATACAAACTTTTATCACCTATTTTACCCCCTTGGGGGTTGAATTTTGAAAAATCCTTCCTTAGTGGATGCCTACGTCATATGAGAAATACTTGTGCAAATTTTGAATTTCCAGCCTTTCGTCTGTGCGTTGACTGATGTATCAACACACATCATGTACACACACACACACACACATTTATGTAGTATGTAATATGCACAGTCGATGAAACCGTTTGAACACGTAATAATAATGAAGATGTTAATTTTTCGTTTTTCGTTGAATTAATAGGTATTTCAGGGTGGAATATTTTGCGTTTTCATTTTGGAAATGCTTCGATCACGTAATAACGTGTAAATTACCTAATTTACAACAAACTTACCTAAGTTAATACCTATCTAGTATCTACATTCTACATTTTCTCTTGTTTCGATGACTACGTGAAGTGATGATAAAATAATGGCGTTTTTACCTGAAAAAAGAAAACAAAAATACAATTACAAATTACAATTAAAAAAAATATATAAATTTAAAAAATAAAATTACGTCGTTATTGCATCAGGAAATTATTTGGAATTGTAGAAAATCCACTTTAAAACAAAATATCATTTTGACAGCGGTGGGATTCGAACCCACGCTCTTTCGAACTGGTGCCTAAAACCAGCGCCTTAGACCACTCGGCCACGCTGCCGATACTTAAGATGAGGAAAAAAAGCACCACATAGCAGGAGCTCTAAGGGTCAGTTTACATCGAGACGCAACGCGCACTTTTTTTTATGGCATTATTTATATTATTAAAGCACGTACATCGTCGCGCTGGGTCGCGTTTCGGTATATAAGGTCGTAACATAACATCATATTGATATGCATTGTCTGTTTTACATTTTAGCGGCACCGTGTTATTTGTTACGCTCCCCAATCCAAAAGTCGGTTTGTCTAAACCGCCGATTTAATGTTTTCATCAAAATTTTTATTATGCATCGACTATTTAGTATGCAATTATGTATAAAGTGTTCTGTAAGTAGGTTACAATAATCCTGAGTAAAGGATAATTCTCACAGTTAGCGTGTAACAGGCACTTACGAAGCGATAGTCAGGATTTACATGGGATTTATGTTCTATAATCATCGTAAACGATAAACTTGTATGGGAATATTCCTTTTTTACCATAATGATGGACATTATGTTTTTTCTGTAACAAGGGTTAAGTACGCCAATACTTTTTAAAAAGTAATATTATATTCTATAGTCTTCTTTTAATTTCGCAGTAATATTATACGTGAAATTTTTGGTCCACGATGTCAGTGGCTGATAAATAATTGTTTATTTTACTAAAATAGCGTCAATTCGGTGTTTTGATTGGAGTTTTTAGCCCGGCGCCTGTTATTTACTTACTGCAACATTATCTTTATAAAAGAAAATCTCGCTTGAACTCTACATTTTGCCGCCATGAAAAATAGTCTACGTCCTTCCCCGTGCTTTGCTCTACATCTGTGCCATTGTGTGTACACTGTGTGATTTGGAGCCTATTCAATGCAAACAAACAAACATACAAACAATCAAAATATATTTCCTTTTTATATATTTGTAATAGATTGTCGAAATCGTCTTATTTCTTATGATCCTAAGGGTCAGTTTACACCGAGACGCCATTAGCCAGACGCGTCTCGCGCGACGTTAGTGCTCGTGTATCTACTAATATATATAGGTCCACAAGGAGGAAACGCCTAACGCCTCCGTGGTCCAGTGGTTTAGAGTGCGTTTAGAGGCCGAATGTCGTGGATTCGATCCCCGCGTTCGAACAACAAAAAATGTTGATTTCAAATCTCGTTAGGAAAATGCGGGCTGATCTCCTGATTGTCCGAGAAGAAAGATGATCCATGCGTCGGATGGGCATGTAAAGAGAGGTCCTATGCCTGATCTCTCGCCAGTCGTGTTGGTCATTCGCCCCACTCGGTTACGACAGTAAAGGAAGCGAGAGAGCTCTTGTGTATTGCGCACACACTTGGTCATTATAAAATAACTCCTTCATACCTGGTGTGCTTTCAACGAAACGGGCCACCGAAATCGGTGTGTAGGGTGAACTATTAGAAGGAAATACACTTACAGACATGAATATATACTGTCATGCCAATCCACGCCCGGTGGATCTACATCCATCTATACGGTCAGTTCTAACTGATCCTAGCGGTAGCGTCATGCCGATTGGACGGCAGGCAATAGGTGTATGGCTACTCTTATGCGAGATTCGAAATTCAGACTTCATGTGACTCGATGTAACTGAAAAGTACTGCCTAGTATACTTCATAACATAATATAATATAATGATAATGTTACCTCCTCTATTAAGGTAAGGACCGTGTTTAAAGGGACGATATTAAATGGTGCGAACTTTGAAGGAATTTTCTCTTTCAGTCTTTTTGCACTGAGGAATGCTCGCCTAAACAATGTAGGTAAGACAGTT
Source organism: Phengaris arion (assembly GCA_963565745.1). NCBI lineage: Eukaryota > Metazoa > Arthropoda > Insecta > Lepidoptera > Lycaenidae > Phengaris > Phengaris arion. The sequence goes on from OY751443.1 coordinate 5,488,210, forward strand.
TGAATTGTAGTGTTAAACTGTAGGAGGGTGGAACTAGCATGTATTGTTCTGAGAAGGGTAGCCATTGTACATATACATTTAATAAGATCTCTGTGGCTCAGCGTTGGCGCTCAAGCCGGAGGTCGCAGGTTCGAATTCCGCTAAGGGAGCAAAGTGTAAAGCGTCCATATATAGAAATATATAATAAGGTTTGACAAAATCAATTACGGATATTTTGGGCATATGATCTATTGCTTGTGTTATGACCTTTAGGCAGAAAAATAGTTTAAAATTTCAAAAAAGTAAATAAAATTACATTGCGTTCTTTACGGAGGTCATTGACCTCATAGAGCCGATTGAATTGATATTATTTAGAAAATAACTTTGCTTTCTCTTTAAAGTCAGATGTTTCTGTAAGGTTAATGACCTCAGCGCCTTAGAGAGCGCAATGTATATATTTTATTCGAAATTTTAAATTATTTTTCTGCCTAAAATGTCTTTACATTTAAGCAGTAGATCATATGCCTAATATTTATGTAATTTACTTTACCAAACCTTATATTTAATATTGTCTGAGGAATAAATCAGAGTTACCATAGAGATATGGACCAGATTAGCGATAGGTATTTTATTTAAAAACTTTGACAGGTTGCTAAGATGACTTTTCTATTTAGGTATCCGTTTGCGAGATATTCAACTTTCATGTTTAATTTTTTTTTGTTTAATTTCCCTTGCCCCTCTAAAAGCTGGCTCTAAAACTCTTGAAAAAATCACGATGGTAGTCCATTTGATGAACTTTAAAGGAAAACTACAACGGCTCATAAAACTTTGTTATTAGTTCAGGAGGTATAGAGACAAGAGACTTAACTTGTAAAACGAGCTTACTAGAAAAACTTCGTACAAAAATAACGAAACAATAAGTTAACATGCAAAATATTGGTATAATGGTACGGAACCCTACGTGCGCGAGTCCGACTCGCTCTTTGCCGGTTTTTTTATGTATTTGCCGTTGATAATATTTTTTATTATAGTTCACTTTCTCTGCCCCGATAAAACTTACTACAGTTTGTTATCCTTTTTTGGGCTCTAACTTCTAAGGATTATGTTCTATGGTTAGGGCCTGCCATATAAGAGAAAACATTGACAGGCACTTAAATAATGAAATCGGGCATCGAACATAATTTGTGGCCTCCAATAAATCTTCCTCAGATTTACGGCTCCATAAACATGCAATATCATTAAAATAAGTTTAATGCTCCACATAATGAGGAACAAAAGGTTTTGCGAATCGCAATTTAAGATATATAGCTTCTGTTTTGAAACGAGATACTAAGGGTCAGTTCACACCACGACGGTACGCGGAGCTGCATTTGTAAGATCCAGAGCTTAAACTATTACCATACCAAATTTTATCGAAATCCGTTCAATAGTTTTTGCGTAAATGAGTAACAAACATTTATCCATCAACACACAAACTTTACATTTATAATAGTAGTAGAATATATTATACTATAAGTAGATGCATGGTATATAACACATAGCATCCAATTACTCTCGGAGATAATCCACAATACCGGGCCTTCATCGTCATATCAAAGTAAAAGTGGCCTAACTACACAATGACAAGCGCACCAGGGGACAGAGTTTTCAGTCTCCTGGCAAATGATCGCCCATTAGCCCCTGCTGTTCTCTAACTCTGTCCCCTGGTCGTGACGGCGAATATTTCTTGCCTGTCTACTGTGTAGTGTCCGTTTTTCATTTTGAATAACAATCTGGTGACAAGTATTTATATTTACTAGCTTTTGCCCGCGTAAATACATTATCCCACGGGAACACTGGATTTGTTTTGGACAAAAAGAGCCTATGTGTTAACCCAGAGCTTAAACTACTACCATACCAAATGTTATCGAAATCCGTTCATTAGTTTTTGCGTGAAAGAGTAACACCACCCATCAAAACACCACAATCCATCCTAATAAAAAAATCACATTTAAACTAGTAGTAGGATTTATTTATTTATTTTTTAAGTACTGACTAAAAGATAATAATAAACTAAAAGATAAAAGATGCACTGAAAGCGTGCCGAAGGGAGGGATTTCAGCTTGTTTTCGTGAATAATTTAATAGTTTAAGGGCCTGTTTACCAATCCTACTATAATATTATGAATGTGAAAGTTTGTGAGGATGGATGGATGGATGGATGTTTGTTACTCTTTCACGTAAAAACTACTGAACGAATTTTGATGAAATTTGATATGGTAGTAGTTTAGGCTCTGGAATAAAACGAAGGATACTTTTTATCCCGGAAAAGTACAGTATTCCCGCGGGATACTCGATACTATTTAGGTGGGCGGAGTCGCGAGAAACAGCTAGTCTTCTAATAAGTGTCGGCTAGCTTATTGGGACACTTATCAATAGATTGTGAAACTTTTTAAAATCAAACCAATCCTGTATATTTTTTTATTTAATACACCTAGATAAACCAACAAGGAACAAACATTGTTAAAAGCTAAAATTGCATATTCATGTTATTTATATCTAAATGCTGCCTTCACTATAGGTGTAATACAGCTTGCATCTTTAAAAGTACTTACATAATTTCAGGGAGATTAATTATGTTATGAATTTATATAATTAACAAATTAAACAAAATCTTAATCAATCACCTAATATGTAAGTAATTAATTTTTTTTGAATTGATTCCAAACAATTAATTTAAAAAAAAAATTGATTACTCAAATACATTGAAAGTGAAATTATTATAATTGTTTTAACAAAAAAAAAATAACTTGGATAATATCATACGGATTGTATCGACAAAATGAAAACTTAACTTAAAACGTGAAATTTTCGACTTTCGAGTGCAGAAGATGCAGACTTTGCACAAAATATTTGCCTAGTCTAGACACTACAGAGTATAATAAAGAAGTGTCAATAACCTAAACAGGAAAAGAATAAACGAAGCTGAAATATTAAATACTAGCTTTTGCCCGCGACTCCGCCCGCGTAAATACAGTATCCCACGGGCACACGGCACTTTTTCGGGATAGAAAGTAGCCTAGCATAACGATCGTGTGGAAAAATTGGGGGCCGTTGAAGGGGACGTCTAAATTTTCAAATTTAGATTGATTTGGATCGTTCTATGCGTAAGCTCTGTACGTAAGACGTAGGTAAGTATATAACAATATTATTTGGAGTTTTGTTTTGGAGATTTTTGTATATGTATTATTGTGTATGTATGTATTTATTTATTTTATTTTATGTTTATAGTATCAAGATAAATACTTTTAGCGCAATACCCCTCTCCAGCAATTTGTTCCTTTCTTTCAAAGGTTGTCTGGAAGAAATTGCTATTTAGTAATAAGGCCGCCTTTGTGTACTATCGTAGTGTCGTTAGTATTTTTTTTTATATTTGTGAGTATGTGTAACTACTGATTGTGCACAATAAAGTATATTTTCATTCCATTTCATTCATTTTTCAGTGTTAACCGTCACTATTATTTGGAGATAATCAAATACCTAGAAACCTTGTCCTTTCACCAAATTAATTTTTAGCCCTCTGCGCTTTGCCAATAATCTAATTAGTAAGATAATAGCATCCGTGCCATCGCTTAATGTAAAGTTATGAGAATTTTTAACATTTTTGGTGTCTGTCGTCAACTGTAAAATGAAAAGTACGTTCTTCCTTCACATAATTATAATCAAAGGAAGTTATTTCATCATTGTATCAGTGTGAAATGTTTTAAATTTTGAGACTCTCTACATTGCCAATAACTATTCAGTAAGATATAAATTTGAATTAAGAATAAGGCAATATTTCATCCTAAGAATATTCCAGTGTTTAGTCTACAGTCTACAGTCTGCAGTCTAGACCAAAGCCTGGTCGTTTGTCATCACTATATTATCATTACTCCGAAACCTAAAGGACGATTTACGACACCCTATAGTTATTTTGTCGCTGGAGACAAAGTCCCTGGTTGCTAAGCCTACTATTAAAATATGGGATAGGACAAAATTGAGAAGCTTGTAAACCAAATATACGAACGAAACATACGTAGGTACTAGTAAGTAGCCGTAGCGACGTATACTACATGTATACGTCGCTTAACTAACGCTACGTCTACGTTACGCTAGTCTAACACCATTGACACCAGCTTCACTTTTAAGATCCAATATCTATGACGGTACATTTTGAAAATTTCTTAACCCACAATATAGATCGTGAATACCCGCTTTACTTATTTACGGACACGCCATTTTTTTTGTTCGAGGTACTGTTTTTCTTATAGGATAAGTATTTAAAATAAGTTCGGCAACTGATCTCACATCTAGGCACAGGCTAGGGCTTCGCTTTGGTAAAGAACCAGCCTTCGCTTCTGATAGGTTGGCACATATTCTCTAATTACTATTCAGGGCCTTTAGTCAAGATGCATTCTAAAATTTCGACGGCGAAATTCGAAATCAAAAATGTATGGCATTTGACATAAGTCATCGCTATGTGACAAGTCGCTTGCGATGCCATATGTCAATCTCATGCATTTTGTTTTCGAACTTCGCCCTCATATTACCTAATGCATCTTGACTAAAGGCCCAGATCAATTTGATCTACGTTAAGAAAAATAATTAATTCGACGAAATGTATGTGTCATTCTATTTGGTGCTTTATTGCGCGGTAATTGGTGACATTAAATTTGGTAGCATTTTAAATGTTCTCTTTTGTTTACGTTTAGATTAAATTGAAACTGAAAGCAGAGGGTTAATTCTGCTAAATAAAAACTGTCAAAAAGGTATTCTCGTAAACGTTAAAGCGGCATCTAACGCCTCCTGATTGGTCCAAACGTCGCAAAATCAGTTTATATGATAACAAGTCGCTTCACTTGTAATACAATCAAAGCAAAATGAAAGTCTATTTTAAATACGAGAGTTGATGTTCAGTAAAGGCAGCTTCTGAGGTGAAAAATACAACCAGAAACAAAGAAAAATCACTCATTTGCAGTTGAAATGTAAATCGGAAGTTGAAATATGTAACATGAAATATGGCAAAAAGTTACATTATTTCTAATACGTAAACAGAAAAGCTTTTAAAAAGGGAGATGCATCATTAAATCGGTAGCATGACAATACCTAAATCTAAACACAGTCACACATAAAAGTGTGATTAAAATAATGTCCGGATTTAGGTGCGGCTGAGGGGCCCGGGGCCCCGCCTGCAGGCCCGCGCCACGTGTGCAGGGCACCCTTTGAGGTAATTACACTTCTTTTTAAAAGCTCCTTCATAAAATAACATTGGCGGACCCAGCGTTTGTTTTCAGGTCAGTCCCCTGTTTTCTGTCCGTTTTCTTTACGAAGTTTTTTCTTTTATGTCAAGTTAGGGAACATACGATAGGTAGGAATATTTTATTTTCATTTTGCAGGATATTAGGCACGTAAAAATTATGTATTTTTGTAATTTGTACTATCAGGGGATCTAATTCATGAGCAGGTTGACTGTTATTATAATTCAGCTATTATATACTATAATTATATACTATGTTTTTTGTTCCATTGTATTAGCGCAGAGTCCTATATTGAATGCTCTGAATTTTCCCCGGCCTATCGAATTCCGGATTAGTCCCAGCCCTAGTCACGAGCAGCGAATACAGTTCGCTAGACAACCATCGTTTAGTTTGATTAAGTATTACATTACTCGCTTTATGGCTGTTTGTTCGCGTTTGACACGATCCCGTAAAGCGCTTTTTGATTGAAGATCAATGCATCGCAGGTCAAGACACTGAATAATAACTTTTGTTAACGAGTGTACGCTACAAGCGAGTTTGTACCTTATTATTAGCTATTGGGGACAAATTTTTTTACTTTCTCTACGTTTTACCGGCTTTTCACAGAAACCTTTATACTTGTAAAATCTCTACTCATTTGTACTTACGAAAAATATAACCTATAACTTCCATTATAATATTATACGAAATACCTGGGTAACCGAGCTCTAGTAAATTTGAAAAAATAAAAAGACCAGGGTTCGAACTTCTAACCCACCGCATTCCGAATTTCCGAACGAAATACGCATACCAAACTGCCAATCGGACGGACACATTAGAGTAGAAATTATTAATATATTGTTGCACGACAACGTCACTTCTCAAGTTGCGTTTGGATAATTTAAGTATGTTCAATACAAAAAGCAGCAAGCTCTTTAGGGACACTAGAAATAAACCCAAACTAAGATATACCGGTGACCAGACTAAGTAAAGTTAGTAAATCTTTTACAGGTCAATGTATAGAATTATATAGAATATAAAATAGAATCCCAGAAAACGTACAAAATCTGTCTATTAATAAATTTAAAAAAAAAGTTACAGAACGTTTGTATGCTAAAGCTTATTATAGGGTCAATGACAATATTTGGACGATCACACACCATGGGAATAGGAAGACCACCTGCAAGGCTACTTTTATGTAGTATTGTAGGTACTCTGTTATGTAGTTTTAGTCATAACATTATTATATATCTTTCTTATTGTAAAATAACAATTTCCCATCTTTTTGGTAAAAGATGGCCCCGCGCGAGTTTCTTACCCCGGTTCTTCTCGTCGGGCTAGTTCCCGAACCGGTGGTAGGCATCACGTATACCGACATTCAGAAAGTGTATAATAATACCAACTTAGATTATTTTTTTTTCCTTTGACTTTGATTTACTAGGTTCCTATCTATAGACAGAATACAGTTATCCAATGTTTATCGTCCAACACAAAGTTGCAGACACTTGCAGATCTATTTTCTATGGTCATGTAAAACACGCCACACGGTTAAAGCAAAAACAATATGGGGCAATCAGGTTCGATCAGCGCGCCGACCGATAGGGCCCGACCATTAATCACATGGGCTCCCGCGGCACCGGGCCTTACTCTCCCCGCACCATGGGGCCCTTCTCTCCCCTTTAGGTGTCCTTACATTTTTGCGTTTTTTGTTCCTTTTGACCCTATCCCATATACTTTTTGTTAGTCCCACCGTATCGCTAAATGTTGGTAATTGTTACAAATTGCAAAGGTGAAAACAGATGGATGGCTATCGTTTACTTATTTTCGTTTAGATAATTTTTTGTTGTTTTTAAATGGCAATACAAGACTCCTAATTTCAAGGAATTTTCGACATTTAGTATGTTTCTTCATAATTTTTTCAGTGTCCGCATTTTTCATATTTTTCCACAATAGTAGGTACCAGTAATCGAGTTTTGCTCGGAGTTCTAACATATTTTTTAAAAAATAATCTTATAAATATTTATCTGACCAGGATCGTAATCCACCACATTCCTGATTTCGAAAACTTAACTTACGAATACCAAACTCCCAATCGGACTGACATATTAGAATCGAAATTCTTGATATATTGCTGCGCAACGAATAAAAAAAATTGTAACTCAAAAATGCTCAATTTCCCTAGCTAGATCGTTTTTCTCCCCCAAAACTCCCTGCATACTGAATTTCATGCTAATACTTGTAGCTATTTCCGAGATTCCGATTATATATTATAATTTATACAAGATTAGCTCGTTTAATAAAAATAAGAATAAGAATTATGGCAAACACGTACATACCCATTTGAATATCTATAATTGTGATCATCGGCAGCAAATATTTGACAAGTGCAGTCTCTGAGGCGCCCCTCAGTCGCTGTGTGAGTGAGACAGATGTGTGATAAGGATAAACGGTTGTTACAATTTCTAGAAGTTTCAACCTATCGAGGACAGGCTCACCGCTTAAGGGACATTTACCATTTTACTCTTTAGGACCTCTAAGTCCTTCCACTGTTAGTTTATGATGAAGTAAAATCTTCTCTTCTTCTTTATATATAAACAAAAAATATGTACAGCCGAACGTATAACTGCCTCGTTTTTTTTGGAAGTCGACTAAAAATGAATTGCGATTCCAATGTCTCGCTAAAACCTCGAGACGGCTGGACTTATTTGGATTATTTTGGTTTTTAAATAATTGTGGAAGTTCGGGGAAAGATTATAATACGGTAAGAGAAAAATCTGTGAAATTTATGATTAACCGGTATTGGAGAAATTGGGGGAAGAAAACTAAAAACAACGTTTGAATTTTTCCCATATTGGTGTAGATTTTAGGTGTAGTTATTTATTTATTCCAGTTCATAGCTAAGACAGAACAACGTGTGTCGTGACAACTGTTGCATAATTTCAACAGTATTTTAAGAAATATAACTGTCAATATCACATTGACACATGTCACAAGTACAGACTATTTAGTTTTTTTTAATTTTTTTATTTATATATGGCATCGGCTTATAACCATTTGACAGTGTCAAGTTAAAAAGGCGGGAAATAGAACTTTCGTTTCAATTTTCAACACCGTATTCCTATATCGTCAAGTCTAAAGTCTAGTCAAAGTCCAAATATATAGTCAGTACAGTCTATGTCATGTCATGTCATCAGTCATGTCAGTCGATTCAGTAAGGTGGTAGAAGCTTTACTGAAAGTTCCTAGGGAGTTTTGGCGGGAAACACAAAATAGCTCGTTTTTAGAAGTTGTACCACTTGCCCACACTTGTGCACGATAACGAATATTTAATGGCTAATATTCTACCAATATTACACATTTAGGACCGAAATAACACGAATTTATAAAGTTTTACAAATTCCACAACACTCATTGAACTCCCCGGCAAAACTCGCCTATTTAGTTAGTTTATTTTAGTTAGCCAAAAGGCTATACTTAGTGTAGACGTATTTGTGTTAGACACATCTCATATGTAATACGTATCTGTGTTAAGCACCAATAAAGGAGAAAATAACAATTGTTGCTGTATTATTATTATCACCACTCGAGCGTAAGAAGGATATGTAAAACCAAGATGTCGTAGCCCTCTACAACAACTAGTTAGATAATGTTATGATCAAAAACTTCAGAACACTTAAAAAAAACAGTTGTTGGATTTGTAGCTAGGGTTTCCAACCCTCCCGGATTGCCCGGAAGACTCCGGTAAGAATGGTTAATCTCCCGACCTCCTGGAGTGCAATAATTTCTCCGGTTTTTCTAAAAATTAAATGCATCCGTCACTCGCTCGTCGCTGTCTGTGTCTGTCACGCAAACCGCGCGCGCAATGATCCGGAATACCAAGCAATGAAAATGTTAGGTATCTTATAAATATAAATTTAAAAATGAATTAATTATTTTCTATTGACCTCCAAATAACCCCCCGTCTCCGCTCAATAAAATTCTTAAATATGTTTAAGAATTTCTCTAATAAAATTCTTCCGGGTTGGTCTTTTCGAGAGTTGGAAAACCTATTTGTAGAGTTAGAACTAGAAAAGACATCCAAAATAGTTACGTAATGTTGTGTCTTAGTTATTCGAAATGTTAAAATAATCACAATCCAGTCACATTTGTAATACGATAGCGGCTCCAATATAAGCAATTTTGGTCAGAACTGAATTCAAGCTCCCATTAATCTAAGAATAACGAGAAATACAGCCCGTTCAGAGTTATTCTACCTCTGACAGCGCCTTTATGCCGACGACATAAGGCTCACTCTCATAGAAAGTCCGAGATAAAATACCTGTGAGCGGAATATAGTATGAAACTTGTATTGTTATTTGTTCTACGTAAAATCCGCGTCACGTACCGCTATAATTTAGTCTCCTCTAAAACCTGGTTCACCGGCATACCGAATACAATCTAAATACAAGATTGTTGATCTAGACCAAATGTAGACAATTCCCGAACATCTCAAATGGGATCTAGGCGAATTTAGTACTGATCTGTAGGTGCACCATTTTCCTTGGTTTCTTTGGTTACTGTCCTATTACAGACCTTGAACAATAGTTCTCAATAGAGATAGAACGATACGAAATCCATCAAGCCGTTAAGGCTGTTAATTGGAAAAAATATATAAATATATTATACTCCGCGTCGGGTAAATAGTGTAACATCTTATTTTAAAGTAGACTTCGGAATTCGGCCATTGGGCCAGGGTACACACACACACATACAAACATACACACACACTCAACAATTCATTGTGCTTAAATGTAGGTTTTTGTTTTAAAATGTATCTTACTTTTTTTTCTCAGTATGCTAGTTTAAATATAACATACTCATATTATTATAAGCCATCACCATATTATTATGGTGATATATGACCATCATCAAAAAAGTATTGTAATTTTGGTCTTGGACGTATATTTAGTTCTATTTTTCATCACTTTTTCAACTAGCCTGTGTGCATTAAGGTAATATACTTTTTTGAAACATACTTTACTATGAAATATGAATTATATTAATTAAGAAATTGTCATACTATTGTATAAATGTGTACATATTATCTCTGTGTAGTGGCTAGTTACTAGCTAGCCTACCCATTAACGAATTGGCATCAGTACAAAGTACAAACAATGCCTACTACTGATTAGTATGGTATGATATTATAATCCTAGTTCTGAAATGAAACATGGCCACCCTAACAGTCTAACAAACTATGTTATTCGTTTCGCATAACGATAAATAAATGCAGGTCGGATTCGACTACGTCATCTGTGTACAAAACTAAATGCTTTGAATATTAAACTAAGATCGCTTTAGATCAAGACAGGATAGTACCTAAGATGTTTATTATATTATTTGAATAAAAGCATAAAAATAAATAAAAAAAGATATTTATTTAGCCCCCTAATCATAAAAATCGCACTCTTCCAAATGAATGTCATCCAAAAGCTTATACTTATAAATACTTAACTCTTTCTTCTTTGTAAATCCAAAAGGCAACGTTTCATAGTATGGATGTTGTGATTTTGTAAACAAGAGAGATGAAACGAAACTTGGGTCGTAGATAAAAAATATGTCAGTGGTTATTTATGATACAAACAAACCATAGGACAAACATCCTTTATCTCAACACCATCTACCTGAAGTTCGAGAGTATTCGATAAGCTATCTAGAATGAATAAATCATTTTTACAACCTACACTCACCATATGAATTGAAAATGAAGGAAAAAATTACGGTAGGAATTTCGATATACTATTTCGACACTTTATATATTTTTACGGAAATTTCATCGTCTTCGCCGATCCAAAATGTCCACTCAATTCAGGACGTTTGGTCCCTCCATATGTGACAGGCTTTCATAGGCCGTGAATGGGGTCCTTTTGCGATGCTTTACTGGCAATATAATATGCTGACGTATTCATTCAAATTTCAACTCTATTCAAAAGATATAGAGTAGAAAATAGATGGTGTGTACGGAGAATCGAAATCGAGTGTTCACGGTGAAATACCTAAACGTGTCCCATAAATATTGTATGTGTCCATACATTTATTATATTCTTTTGAGTGGTGCTGGCTTTGTGTTTCGGATAGGAAACTAAATTTTTGATGCTTTACAATACACTTTACATCCAACCTGGTCTTTCGAAGAAAATAAACTCTCATGAAATTAATAAAGCCACTTTAGATAATACTTATAGATTCCTCATAATATTGGCTAATGTATGTTAATGCTTTGAATAACTTCTCCGATAATTATAATTGGACCCAAGGAAAGAGTCCTTCGAGGCCTGACTGACGTACCTACATGATTTTGGTACGTCGTCGTATCTTTAAAATACATATTTATAGAGATTGAACCAACGAATATCGACCAAGGGTTCTTACCCCAATTTACTCTTAGATGCCTTTCCAAATTCCTACGGCAGAGATCGAACACACAAACCCCGCGCTAATATCCGACGTTTTAACCACTGAACCACAGGGGTGTCATTATGATAATACACTTTAGCGTCATAAATTCCCTTTGACGGCATACCGTCACGGCTTCCTGACACTCGGATATTAATTATCGCGTGAACTGTCGCCATAAAAGTAGGTACGCCACTGTTTGTTCATCTACGAATTTAGAACTATGACCAATTGACCAACTTTTTGGATACAATATAATATTATGATTGCTTTTGATATTATAAACCGAGTTCCAAAAAAAGGCGGTTATATGTTCGGCTGTATATATTTGATTTTCAACATTCTTTTTTTTTGATGTCTAGGGTATAAATCCCATATTGGTCCTTTTGACATCAAAGTGCTGACCTGATGATGGGATGTATGAGGAATCGAGGGAACTCCTCGAAATTATATAGACATGTATACATAGTGATTTCGACTTTTTCTGAAGGAGCAAAATCTTACATTTGAATCTCTTACATAGAGCATGTGTCCAAGCACATGCTACCATTTGCTCCAAGGTATACCCTGAATGCAAAAGTACTGAACAGAACTTCTGACTCCTTATAGTTTGGGGATTTCGGCGTTGTTTAAGGACTGCAAGCATATACCACTATGTCAATTAGAGTAATCAGCATCATCACCACCATCATCACATTATGATGATATAAAAGGTATTTCTCATAGTATTTTACACCGACGCGGATATCTTTGAATATTACTCTGCCGTTTTTGGACGTATTTGTAAAATTCTTTTGTTGTTGTAAAGGGTATAATTCGAAATTGGTCCTTTAGTCACTAAAGTGGAAACCTGATGATGGGATCCGTGAGGAATCGAGAGAACTCCTCGAAATTTATATGGACACATATAGTGATTTAAACTTTTCTGAAGTAACACAAGCATATGCTACCAAAAAATAAGATTTTGCACCCAGATATTATACACTGAATCTAAAATCACTGAACAGAAATCATCAGTCTTTAAAGATACGCGTTTGGAAATTACGGCATTGTTTAAAGAACTGCAGGCATATGCTATTTCTATGGAACTGACAGTAATCATCATCAGCATTATATTATTTACAATACCTAATGGAAGCTTGGCGCGTATTCAATTAAACATTCGATCGTTTATATTAAACGTTCTTAAAATGTACCTATTAATAATAATTTAACAAATAGCACTAAAAAGGGAAAAATTATTATTTTTAAACAAAAAATTAAAACGACTTCCAAAGTAAACATACACAAAAAAGTATGAAATAAATCTTATTTTCTGAATAATTCCTCTTTTAATTTCGGCTAAAGTTTTAACTATTTCTCTACTCAATCTTCTTAATTTTGAAGTCGGCAGCAGCAAATTTGAACGTGAGTTCTATAAAATATTGTAGGATACATAATATTATGATTGCTTTTGATATTATTTTGTTTATTACTACTTGGTGCTGAAGAAAACCTGTGTGCCTACGTCTTAAAAGGGTATAAATGTAAGCTTCAGTTCACACCGCGATGATACGCAACGTGCTACGCTGCGCTGCATTTTTATGATAGCTATTCAAAATTGAACTTTATTCACCACACTAAAATATACACGTTTCAACATCAATCGTCACACTGCACGTGCGCAAAGCAGCGCGGTACAACCTGACATTCGAACTTTTACAATGAAACGTGTATCGTCTTGTCACCTCCTGTGTAATGAATAAAGTTCAATTTCGAATAGGTATCTTAAAAATGCATCGCCGAATTGAATTTTGAATGTAATTGAAAGCGTGAGTTGACCCTAAGTATTAGCAAAGTAATTGTATAAAACTATTTTCTAACACCATATGAAACATAAGCTAAATTATGTACATCATGTTTCATTAAAACAAGTCCTTCTGGTTAGAAGTTATAACATTTAATATTCAAATAATTTCGTCTGGCCGGATGGTGCCTAGACCCTACCACAATTAAACACAAACCCTCACAGTACACACGATAAGAGATTCTAAACTAGCTTACTCTCAGCTTCCGTGACACCCTGTATATTTGCCTAAACCCTCAATTTTAACAAGCGAAATGAAACCTAATTAGATTGTGTTAAGACTGAAATTGATATGCGGGTTTGGGTTTATTGACCTTGGCTTTAAGCCAGTTTCGGGTATTAGGCGGTTAGGATACTGTTTACGTACTCCACTAACCTGGCAAAGAGCCCTCGTCTTACTATCCGGGTTCATAATACACGTAACAGAGGAGATGAAGTGTTAGATAACGTTATTTTTCAAGTTTGAATGATCATCAACAACTAAGAATAAACGTTTGGAATATCTGCTAATATGTATCTTCACATGTGGAGATCCTACTCCATGGATAATAATAATATTCGCGTGGCAAAATGGCGTCAATATCTATTTATTTTATTAAATTGTATAAAGAAAGCTGAGATCTTCAAATATTTAGGTATCATCTATTATAGGCATCATCTTAAGATGCTATTCTGGGTATATTTTAGTACAGTGCGTAATATGAAAATTTAAAGTATCTTAGACGTCTGTGATATTTCATGCAATCTGTATAGCAACCGATATCTTAACATAAAATAATACAGTATCTTCGCCGTCGTGTGATGCTCCTTAATCAAATTAATTCTAAATCCAAAAAATTTACATCAATATATTAAATATTATATTACTATTAATATTTTATTACTTTTTAAAGCGTTGATCTTGTTTTTAAGAGGTCTTTTTAAACCTAATAAAGCAGAATGAAGTGAGGTCGGGTTGACAATTTAATAACCGTCGGATAACAGAGAGGTCTCTGTTATCCGACGAGAGATTATATTAGAAGAATTGAGGCCACCTTGTAAACGATTCTGTTCTTTTTGAGGAGAAAATTGATCGTGCGGGTTTTATGGAAGTACCTAAGGATACGCAGGCAGGTGGCTCACCGAATAGTTTGAACTAAGGATCCTTCTTTAGACTGGGACTATTTGACCCGGCGGATTTTGAGTCATATAGTTCCGTAGATCCGGAAAATTCAGAGCACTGAAAATAGAGCTCTGCGCTAACAATCCTAACATAGAAGATAGCATCTCGTCTTCTGAATGTGCATAAAAAATATAATATGCAACCGTAACAGTCATATCTCATAACACAGCTTAAACCAGCAATCGAATTCCACTCAAAATTGGCGAGCAGAAAATTAATGTGACGTAGACATCCGCTAAGGAAATAATTTTTCAAAATCATTCCCTGTTTACGTTTCCGTTAAGGGACACATCGTCGACGAGGTCTTACCTAAGTGCCCCAACGATAGCCGCGGACAAAAGCTAGTACCTTCAGTTTGTTATATGATATAACGTAACTTTTTCCCGCTGCTCCGCCCGCGTAAATAAAGTATCGGGTATCCCACGGGATTACTGTACTTTTTCGGGATAAAAAGTAGCCTATGTGTTAATCACGAGCTTAAACTACTACCATACCAAATTTTATCAAAATCCGTTTAGTAGTTTTTGCGTGGAAGAGTAACAAACATCCATCCATCTATTTATACATCCATCCATACATTCATCCTCACAAACTCACATCTATAATAGTAGTAGGATAACGTAATTATAACAAAACAATAACATCTCAAAATTTCGTCATTATGCCCGGTTCGCCGTCGTAAAGGGTTTTTACTGAGTAGTATATATCCTTCTCAATATTTTAAGCACAATCAGAAGATCGCCTGGTGGACGAAGCCGGTTTCATTTTTGCTTTCTTTGCCGCATCCCTATCCAATTAAGGGTAAGGCACGCTAAAGGGCACGGGTCAATGGACTTTACAACGACGATTTAAAACAAATAAGGAGGCAAGTGTATAGTTTAAAAATACTTTAAAAAATATATTTCGATTTTAGTTTACAATTTGGAATTCTAATAATAACTATGCATTTTAGAACCCCGCGTTTGTAGAGTTTATGCATTATTTGAATGCACAGAATAAATCCTCGAAGTTATGGGGAGTTAAAAATCATAACCGGTGTAAAATAATTTGTAATTATTATATATACAACTGTATTTGCCTGCGGCTTCGCCCGCGTGAAATTGGTTTTTTAACGATGTCTTTATAATAATTTAAAACTTTCATCCACTATTTAACGCTCCAAGGGGCTGAATTATGTCCAGGGAATATAAAGTGTCATTCAAACTTTTATCCCCTATTTTACCTCCTGGGGGATTGAATTTTGGAAAAATCCTTCCTTAGTGGATGCCAACATCACATGAGAATTACGTGTGCAAAATTTGAAACTAGCTTAAAGGGTTTGGCCTGTGCGTTGATACATCAGTCAATCAGCTTTGCCTTTTATATATAATAGATAGATATATGACTAAGTATCTATTACGCCCTCTATGCAGAGTCGTGGCGACTATTTGGTTAAAATTATATTTTCCCGTCATAATGTCATCGAATTCTCATTTACAATGTTATGAAAATTATGGTTATATCTCTTAAACAGATTGTTTTATTCCGTTTCAAAGTTAGAGCGCTCTTAATGAAAATCCCAGACAATTATGATGCCCGCTACAGACTACAACGATAAAACTGCACAGTTCGGTCACAGTAGACGTATACAGTACTACATCTTCATACTAGAGCGCCCGAATCGGCGCACGCACACATACTAAATATGTCACTCTACTGTGACCGGTAGCCTCTGTGCGCTGTCAAAGATCGAGCGTCCCCATTGAAAAACAAAACCCTTAACAATTAGCAATTTTCCTATTGGTAAACTGTTATGTGCTGAACTGTCGTAGCGTTTAATTTCCGTACTGTAATATTGGTGACCACACGCGCGGTAATGGCACGGACATCGTTACACATCCGGAACTCGGTTGTACCATAGATTTACGACCTAAGCTCACTCCAATTCTAGATTTATTATATTTTGCTTTTATCGAGAAAAACTCATAAGAAAGAAATTCATTGCGGGGACGTATCACGTAAATGTTAGGACTCGAAAGGGTTTTCCCCACCCGAAATTTCAAGGACCTAATAAAATAAATTTCTGATAGATTTCCCGGCACCGACGGGATCATATGAAGACAGTAAAGCAGTTTCCTTCCTCCATTTGGATTCCGATTATCGACATTTCCGATCGATTATAGACTTCCGACTATCGAATTCGTGGGTGACAAAGACAATTTTATGGCCAGTGTGCGCATGCACTAATGGAATGGATAATTTTTAAAATAATTTATTTTAATCACTATTTGAAAAATGCAGCCACGTCGAGTATTGCCTCGTTTCGGTGTGATCTGACCCTAAAAAGCCAATTTTCGATAAGTTTGTGACACTATAAATCAAATCAATTGCTTAATAATGTTCAAAGGGACAATAATGTCAAAAATATAATATCTATTAGGCGCCATTTTTGTCAACGCACAAAAGGTAATATTAAAGGTAATAAATTTAAATAACTGGCGTTAAAATTATCTAGATTTTTACGTCATAGTATTATTACAAGCTGATTTAAATGGTTATTTAAAGCGATTAGTTCACAATGTCTAAATTAGGCGGCCATGTTCTGCGGTTGACAGTTGAATAGTTTCAAACTAAAATGGCGGAATTGGCGGGAAATTGCAACCGTCATGTCAATTTTGCCATACAACATAATATTATGTTGAGTATGCGTGAATTTAGATTAGTAATAAGCATGTTGCCTCAAAAGTTTTTTTTGTCTATTCGATGTAAGACATGTTAATAAACAATCTAGAACCCATTTTCGTATACTTTAAAAAATAACGAAGATACAATTTAAATTTACAATATGAAAGAGAGCGATATATCGGCCTGTGACGTCACGAGTTACACCCACCATACATTTGTCATCACAAAATGTATGGCGGTAGCAACTTGTGACGTAACAAATCGTTTTGCGAGAAACATACGGGCACAATTTTTTATTTGCTTATAATTTTTAATAGCGTCAATCTAAATACCTATTTCTTTTAGATTTATGTAGCTTGAGTCGGAAATTTTAAAATTTATTTCATTAACATGTGATTTTCCACATCAGGCAACATTTTAACAGTTTCGGTTAAACGTAGTTATCACTAGTATGTGGAGTTATATTTTTTTAAGTAAGTGTGTATTAGTTTAGGAGTAATATTTTGTTGTGATTGATAACACACGAAAGCGACTGTTTTTAAAGCATGAGCTGTTAAAGCTCTTGCGATGTCTATTGATACAAAAAGAAACTATGAACTTTGTGATTTATATTAAAAAGAAAAAAAAACTAAACCAAAATAAGCAAAACAAAAAAAAACACTTAATAAAACACCTAAAATAAAATACTAGCCGGAATAATTATAAAAAATAAACATCAATAGACGTACTCGATATTGTTGTGCAAGTCGCAACTAGAAAGTGAACTAACGTCCGTCAACAGCCACCGTTACCCATCCATCGACAATCATTAAAGTAATTGAATCAGGATGCTCCCTCTGTATAAATAAATCACTACACTCTACAGTAACCACTCAGCGATATTTATTTAGTACGTGCTCAAAAATGTAGCATACACATAGGGAACAGATTGAGCATTCATTTAAAAAAAAAAATGTGTGTGTCAGCTCCGACGCACGACTGGAGTTTACTCTAAAAAGTAAAACACGTCCCTCAGAAGGAACAAAAACTTTAGCGATCGATTTGAGTTCAAAAATTCGCGCCATGTGAAAAAAAGTGACAGGTGCGCAGAATAGGTTGCGCACGAAAACGTAACGAGGTCATTCGTTCAGTAGGTTTTACATCTCATATTTTTTTCATACCGGGGGCCTTATATGAAAATCGATCCTTAAGGAGTAAATTCCAAAAATATTTTGGGGCATCACAGACGGCGCAGATACTATATTTTATGTTATGATAAAATATCGCTTTCTATACAGTTTGTATGAACTGTCACCGACGGATAGGATACTAAATAATATTTCCATATTCAGGCAATTATTCCAGGCATCTTATTAAGAGAAATATTATAGTATCTTCGCCGTCTGTCTACCCTTCAGACTATTATCTACAATTTTAGAATTCTCGAGAGGCTACGTCAAAGAAAGTTTACTTGTTATTTTTTGTATTGTGCAGGTTCTCTAGTTATAAAAAAGGTGAGAAACCTTTAATAATAGACAGCTATCATCGCCACGAGGGCTCACTTCATTATCTACCTATATCTATGGCAACATCCCTTGCAGCTGGGTACAATTCAATTGATTTGGTTATTTTGGATATTTTAGGGTATTTATGTTGTTCAAAAAATATTTTCTTTGTTTAATGAAAGTATATATCTGAAGTTTTTTTACGTTTCACACCTAGGTTCGTTGTATATTTGATAATTATCTTCATTGGCCTCTGACATCCCTGCCTATATTTTTTTCTTTTTCAGACTTCAGTAGGAAAAATATACAATTAATACAATATTTTTTTACTCTTTATTTCGAGTTTGCATGTAAAAAATAAAGTATACCGTCCCGTTTACACCGACATGAGTGGTGATAAGGGCTCTCGAGGAGTTATGACACAGATTCGCAGGGCTGTCGATATGAGGTTATGTATAAATAATAATAATAGCTCCCCACACCGATTTCAGTGACAATGACCGTTTTCATGGAAACCAGACATTTTAACCAGACCATTTTTTATAGTGCCGAAGTGTGTCCGCAATATAAAAGAGCACTTTCTCTTCCTTTACACCTCTCGTAACCCAGTGAGACGGATGAGCGACATGACTGGCGAGAGATCAGGCGTAGGACCGACTTTTTACATGCATGGATCATGTTTCTTGTCCCAACCAGACTTGAAATCAACATTTGTTTGTTATTCTGACATGACGTGGGGATCGGACCCACGGACGTGTATTGTAGATATAAAAGCCGGACCGTCATGCCTGTAGTCTGAAACTCCGCAAAATCTTCCTTAAATCGAGTGTTCTAATTTGTCGCATCCAAGGTACTACAGAACCAATGACGTATTTAATACAGTATTATATACACTATACACCCAATTTAATGTAAGTACTTAAATGTAAAATATTATCACTTTAGTAAGTTAGCTCACACTGAAACGAGATGATGCGGGTCACGGCGTTGCATTTTTTAAATAGCCATTCAAATTGAACTTTATTTACTACACAAGAAGATGTACACGTTTAATTGCAAGAGTTCGAATTTCGAGCTGTCACCGCGCTGTATCACGCTTCCTCTGCAGCGCGGTTCATCCTGACATTCGAATTCTTACAATGAAACGTGTATCTTCTTCTGTAGTGAATAAAGTACAATTTTGAATGGTTATTTAAAAAAATACAGCGCCTCGTCACGTATCGTCTGGTTTCGGTGTGAGCTGACGCAGATGCCGCGTTATAGGGGTAGGCCGCTGCGGAGCCTAGCGGCGGAACTAGCCCCTTCAGAGTACTGAATCCCGCTATTCGAACAGCCCTAGTACCGCCTTTGAACACCAAATCCGCATAATGCCTCTGGCACATGAGCTAGTAGGGAGGTAGGGACCTCAGGGGACCTCCGGCTCGTTCATGATGATTATTCTTCCGCATGTGACCCTCCGTCACTTGGACGATGACATGTGTTGAAGGATCACATACGCATTTCGTTTCCTAATTCGTTAGGTCAACTTTAGCAATAAATAAATAGGGAAAATGCAGTTGTTTTAAATCATTTTTGTATTTATCAAGTTATATTGATACATTTTCAACTGCTGTGGCCTGTGACGTCACTCGTCCATTATCTTTTGTATAGAGCGCTTTTAATGCTCTCCAAGGATCTCAGTTTTATGATGACTGTATTTCGTCAACTGTATTACGACATCCCTAATGTTACGAGTTCAGTACATCAGATTCGCTACTTAACTGATGTGCCTCCAGCTACTATTTATTTCGTATTTACCCGCGATTCCTCTGATAGCCATTTTTATATTCCTGCAATTACTTAGCGATGCGAGATGACTATCAAATAATCACCGTATATTATGTCTATATTTAAAGATGGTTCAGCTTTTGGTTATTTATTATTTGTTTATTAATATATAATACATAGGGTCAGGTCACACCGCGACGATACGCGACGCTACGCGGCGCGATGCTATTCAAAATTGAACATTACTAAACAAAACATACACGTTTCATATGACATCACTCATCAGTCATACTGCAGACACTGCATATGCGCTGTGCAGCGCAGTGCGACCAGTTACCTGACATTCAAACTCCTACAATGAAACGTGATCGTGTTGAATCGTGCGCACTAACACATACTCACGTGTAAATACGTAGTTCAACCACGTCTGCGGTCGATGCGATCACTTCTTTTGTGTATACATTTTGAGGCGTCCTAGTGCAAAGGAAAATGTTTAGAAACTGGTCGAGCAGGACATTTGTCGAAATTGCACGCAACATTTTTGATGAATCCAAATTGCTTACTTTGAATAAAATTATAAAACACCACGTCAATCTGGCCCCGTAATAAGTATTCGGAGAACTTGTGTTACGGAGACCAGACAATGGGAAGTATATTCAATACTTTTATACTACATATACCTAGTATATACATTATACATACATTTAAGATTTTTTTACTTTATACACATATTTAATACCCAACATCCAATATCCGTGACACCATTTTTGTTCCTTTTGGCGGGCGTACCTGCGACCCTTCGGCTTGAGCACCAACGCGTTGAACCATTGAGCCTCAGAGGTCGTCAATTATTAAAAATTAAAAGTTAACTATTATTAGAACCATAATAACTAACTATTTAACTGAACTAATAACCGCTAATATGATGTATTGAATAACTTTCGATTTTACGGTAGAAAACCGGACGATGTGTGACTTTCCCGCCGTTTCCTTCCGAGACTTTTGTGCATCCGTCCTAACGCCTGTATGTTCCCATATTAGAATCCTGTTATGTTTCATATTTTGTCGTTGTATGGGCTTTTTATTTTAATTCGTATAACAAGATTGAAGACAAATGAAACTAGGTACTTGGTGTTTTTTGCTCTATTTTTTTTTTCTTATGCTACTTATATAGGCACAATATTCATGAACAGACTTATTGTCTGATGCAAAGCGACTTCCTTCGCCCATGGACCCGCAACATCAGAGAAGTCGCAAATGCGTTGACGACCTTTCAAAACAAAAATATAGTCGGTACAAATATTATAAAGAGGAAAAGTTTATTTGGTTGTTTGTTTGCATTGAATAGACTCCGAAGCTACTGGACCGATTATGATGAAATTTGTCAGAGATATATAGAGTAGACTACGGGGAAGGACATAGTCTACTGTTTATTGCGGAAAAATGTACGGTTTCCGCAAGATTTTTTTTTGCACGCACGAAGTCACGGGTACGTTTACTAGTTCTCTAGTCTAGTTTACTATATTTTTACTAGGCAGATATTAATGGCACAGTTGGTACCTACTTATTTTTTGCAAGTAAGGCTGGAACTACATGCTCCGGAATCCGGAACGCCGTTGAAAATTGAGAGCACTGAAAAAAGAACTCTGCGCTAACACAATAGAGTTGAAAATGGAAGTTTCGAGTGTCGAGAGCATATATGACATTAACATTTGACTCGACACTCATGTATTCCATTTTCAACTGTATTGTATCAGCGCAGAGTTCTATTTTCAATGCTCAGAATTGTCTCCGGCTTTCCGTATTCCGGAGCATATTGTAAGTCCCAGCCTTATAGAAGAAGAAAAATCATAAGTTTTAATTTTTTAATAGGAGCTTCAAACATACCGAAACAGAGTGTGGTAAGATATCAAGAACATTTAGCTTTGACAAAAATTAACTTAAGTTTATCGCAAGCTACAGTAAATACAGGAAGAAATGGAAACAAAGAATGACCTTGATATTTAACTTTCACAAACATGCTTTATACATGTTGCGTTTCATCGGAAAAAAATAAAATTTTGCTTTTTAATGAAATAATCCGAAATTCAAGTAACATATCACTTGATGGTAAGTTATGGATTAAGCTATATTTAAAGCTCTGTATAACGACAGTGATCTTGAGCGTCAAGTCCCATACTAATTTTGTATGTGACAAGGGCGTATCGCGCCGACCGGAGAGTATTGAAATCGGATAAAAAGTCGCTATAAATATTAGAGCCAAAATTTGCAAATACCAAAACGACCTTCCCCTGAGACTTGACTTAGTTAAAATACTGAAATCATTTTCACACTCGTGTGACTTATAGAAGAAAAGAAAAAAGATTTTAACTTAAAAAAAGGGTGGACTTAGCATATTTTTAAATGAATATTTCAATAAAAAATTAAATTTATAAAAATACAGTCCTCAGCTAAATATAATTCAGATTAACATATTTTTTTTTTTGGATTTTTCAATACGAACATGTCTGAGAAAAAGGTTTTAAAGAACTCCAATTTTCAGTTCTATCCAGCGCTCATCCCCTTAAAAGTGCACGCCACATTGCGTCTCGGTGTGAGCTGACCCTAAAACAGACAAACATACATACAAAACTAGACGACCTCTATGGCTTTGTGGATGAGCGCGTCGGTGTTCGATCCGGAGGCCGCGGACTCGAATCCCGCCGAGGGAACAAAAAGTTTTCTGTGTTCCTGGGGTCACGGATGTGTATTATATAATACAAATTTTAAATATATTAAGTTATGTACAGTATAAAAGTATTAATTACACCTACTTCCCGTTGTCTGCTCCCCGTAACACAAGTTTTTCAGGTCAGATTGACGTGGTGTGGTGTGAAGCGTCTTCAGATATTATTTATATAAGTGATTCCACAAAAATCGGGTAACAATCAGGGATATTTTGTTTATGATCGTATTTAAACGTAAGTAATTTCTGTATATTTCTGATATTTAAGATAGCTTATCTATATAGCTCTTATTTTTTTTATTAAAATCCGCATTTATATTAACAGTTTAATGAAACTGTCTGGTATTTAGCGATAAAATAATTGATTCTAGTGCACCAGTGACCAGCTTCGGACTCCGGTCGAAGTTTACATCACAGTAGTTGCATCACATCAATTGTAAATAGGTTAATGATCGAGTTATGTAAACACTAATTAACTGGTATACAATGGTATTTACCTTTATTAAGACAAGGCGGGGCTCCGATTTTGTTATCGCAGCATCGGTTAGTCAACCGAATATTCGAATCGTTGATATTTTTAAGTATGGAGAAATGAGCTTCATAAGGCTGGGATTATATGATCCGGAATCCGAAAGGCCGGGAAAATTCTGAGTATTAAAAATAGAACTTTGCGCTCGATCGTCGCAATATCGTTGGAATATGGAACTAGGTATCCGACAGGGGCGTGCGCTCCTTGTAGGCAGAAATGCAGTGCTTTACTTATCATTCACAGATATTTCAATAAAACGTTCGTACGTTTTAGATGACTTTAATTAATAGTAAATAAATAAATTTAAAAAATATAATAACTTAAAAACGCCTAATATTTTATAAATAGCAACTCATCTCATGCCGTTTGCTTTCTGCAGGACATATCATCGCATGTATGTGTAATTTTCATACTTCGCAAACGCACACACCCATGAATATCGACATGATTATATAGCGGCAACTCCCGCGGCAGGCGATGGCTCTCGGCTATTCGGATAGCCGTTCGGCGGTTTTCGGAAGCGATTGGTCGCTTCCGAAAACCGCCGAACTGGCTTGTCGGAAATTATTCGTTGCCTATAATCCGAGTAAAAATAATAGACGGAAATCTAATAAATCACGTATGCACATTATACATTTTTGTTTAGTAAGGTTTTATTTGTTTAAATAGAAGAAACGTTTTGTGTTTCGCGGGGGCCATATTACATATTTCATGTGATAAGCATTGTTTACAATTTAATCGCTCCAGTTTATTTATAGTTTTCTTAAAAGATTTTTCATTTTAACATTTGAAAGTGTGTACATTTAACAGTTTATTACTGAGTTTCTATAATAATTGTAGTGATTTGCTTTTACTTGTGCGTTTGTTGATTTTTTTTAAATGTTATTTGATTGTGAAGTTTGTGTTGAAAATGTGTATTTATTAAAAATTAAAAATAACAAGTTCTCACTATTGTCATTCAGTGAAAAGATTCAAATTCTGTCTAAAGGTAGGTGTGTACCCGAGTTACAACAATTAAACGAGCAAAAAAATAATGTAACTCGAAAATTTCATGTTAAAAGTTATGAAACGTATAACTGTCTGTGTCGTTGTGTACACACGATTAAATTATATTGTTTTCCTTGCATATTATTTAGTCATTCTAGTACAGTGTGGACTGATTCGGGATATTTAGATTGTTGACATGGTTTCGACTTAGAGATCCGTCGCTTGGCTGTAGCTATGCTAAAAATCTATAAACGAAAAAGTTTTTGTGACCGAGTACTTCGCCGCCGTCGACCCAGTGTCATAATCCTGTGCACGCCACTGGTATCCGATATCTGAATCAAAAAACTGTTTCAGCAACCTCTCTATGTTTTTAAAATACCTATCTAATGTTACCCCACACTATGTGGTAAAAGCGAGAAAAAAGATCATCCCGCATTTACGTGTAGCTACCCCAAAAAATAATATTTTTTGGGATTTTATTTTAGCAATTAGTTCATGCAAATTTTCATCTTTCTAGCACTAACCGTTTGGACGGTAAGCCGTACTGTACCGTAGCCGTACCGTAAAACCATAAGGGTTCCGAGATGAGTTCCGAGATGAGAACTACGGAACCCCAAAAAACAAATTTAAAACGCTAGCAGAATCCGCCAAAAGCTAGTTACTATTCCATTACAACGTTAGTGGTAAATTATATGTAAAGATGTAGATACTATGAAACACATATACTATACAGTGTCAGAACTCGAACCCGCCCTGACGAATCAATTGCATATTACTGGCACGATACATCCTGTTTTCTACGAGTGTTTAAATATTTTCTTTTTACCAGCCAGCTACATGATATTTTTTTTCCCCATTCGACCAGCTCTATGACGAAAAAACTTAAGAGTAACTCTACCTTTAAGGGTCCCGTAGTAACTACAAGGAACCCTGACAACCTAAGTATGTAACTTACACAAGTAAAAACTGAAACGTATGCCACAATATACAATAATCTCGTCGATAAAATATCTTCGGTAACCACCGAGTGGGTGTAGATTGGAAAAGTTTTTGCAATAAAACACAACTTCATTTCCCGCCCTTCCTGCACTCTCTGCACTCCCTGTGGCCAACCAATCACAGCGTAAATGACACACATTTTCTCTTAACACATAAATTTTGTAGCGAAATGGTATTGTAATAATAATAATTAATTATTAAATCAAACATGTTTCTGTACAAAAAAATTAAACCGACTTCCAAAGTAAAAATACACAAAATAGTATGAAATACACCTTATTTTCTAAATAATTCCTCTTTTAAATTCGGAAAAAAAATTGAACTTTTTCTCTACACAATCTTCATAATTTTGATGTCGGTAATAAGTAGTCGTCATAATTTTGAATCGTAAAATGACATCACGAAATATATTATAGGCATCGTCGCGGTGTGAAGTGACCCTTAGTTGTTACACATGTAACAACAAAACGCAGCGGTGGGGAATGGAAGAATGTGATTCGTGTAAGTTTCGGGCCCGTTTGTTATTTCCGTCGACCGTCTCGCGCTATACACTAGGTAAATCATTTTACGTGGCAACACTGCTACAATTTGCTTGGTTACACTTGCTCCCATAAAAATAGTTACGCATTCGTAGAAAATCCGAATTTAGCTGTAGACTTTCATTTTATATTAACTATGCTTAGCTAAAAAACTTTAAGTAAGTATTAAGTAGATAGATAGATAGATAGACACTTTATTGTTCACATTAAAGCAGGTACAATCATTTTACTAAAAACTAAACTTACAACTAAATGTGGGCAAGGGCAGCCTTATCGCTCGCTATAAGCGATCTCTTCCAGGCAACACTGCGGGATAGGAGAAGTAAATTAAGTAAACAAATAGCTGGATAATAATAAAAAGACAAGGATAAAATAAACAAGTAATTGCAAGAATAACAATTGTTATATCGTAAATTATAATGAGCAAAAGCCTGCAATTCGATTATATGATATAAAATGAATTAACAGTTAATTTAGCAAGCGACTTGGTTCCGTAGATGGCTATGTAGCTTCGACTTCAAAATAGCAAGTGACTTTGGCTCTCGAATGTCACGTGGTAGATCATTCCACAGGTACGTAGCCTTCACTGCAATAGAATCCGAAAAGTAACCGGACTTAGTAAACGGTAGTAGATGGTAGTTTATTGCTGTACTCAGAGCGCAACACACGGCTTTGGTCAGCACTGCGATACTGAAAACACACCTTCAGGTAGGGGGGAGAGCGTGGATCATGTAGGACATTGTACAGGAAAACTAGTACATGCTCATCCCGACGGAGCCTGATGAGCATGGCTGCCCATCAGGCTCCGTCGATATTCAGAGACATGATAAAACTTGCGCAGTCCATACATGAATCTGATGCAGATGTTTTGTAATCTTTCTAACTTGTTAAGGTAAGTAGTTGAACTGTAGTAACCCATGTCTTGAGCCTACACATTCAAGCAAGAAACCGAACCTAAAGGACCATTTTTCTGCAAGCAAGTGTAATATAGTTTACTTGGTCCACGTGTGCGGACTTTATTTGCCAATTTAGCGTCGCGCTAGAAAAATCTAGACCATTTCGTCCGTGTTTCAGAATTATGACTAAACCCTAGAACTGCCAACATTTCTATCGAATTGCCATTAAAAATACACAAGGATTTTCTTAAGATGTAGATGTTGATGTAAGATGTAAGATGTTCCCGGGTGCATAAAATATTTATTCCGCGGGAACAGTTTGATTATGCGGGCTAAAAGTAGCCTATCTGGTAACTGGTAATCCAGGCTACGAAGTACAAAGTGGGTGCCAAAAAACGATTAAAATCCGTTCAGCTAATTTGCACGAAAGAGTAACAAATATCCTCACATTCACAGAGATTCACCTTAGTCACAATAGAAAATATTTTTTAAATAATTTACCCACCGTCCATGTCGCATACTTAGCCACAAATCACAATCAATATTATTTCCCCAAGTAAGAAATCACAAAGTTCACGTCTGCATTGATTGAGGACAGAAGTGACAGCTCTCATACATCTAAGGGCTGAGGGTTTTGTAAACGAATTACTGTCCTATTGTATTGCAGGAATTAATTATCAGAATCGGACATGGATTAATAAGTCGGGATTGGAAATAAATCCCGCCATTCCAATTCCAATCTCTGATTCTTCATACACCGAATCCTATCCTATTACTGAATGTAAAATTAAATTATAAAAGTGCCTGGATTTATCACGCGCTGGACATTTTTACCATGTATACATATATTACTAGGTGATGTCCGCGACTTCGTGCGCGCAAAAGGAAATCACACTTCCTATGTCCTTTCTGTGGTCTAGCAGTTCCGTTCCGTGGACTCTATTCATAACAAACGAACAACCAAATCTTTCGTTTATATATTTATATACTTCCTATTAGTGTAGAATGTAGTAGATGTAAAAAATAAACTTTGTAAGGTGCAGTTTTTGTGTTATTTTCGCACATAGGGACGACACAATATTTATAACATCGGTTGCTGTGCTTTCCATGGTAATATAATAAAGATTTTCTCACTTATTTTTATAACTCTGTGAACTTTCGTTGTTTGTTTACATCGAACTTGTGTATGACTGTATGTCAAAGTCAAACAACGATTTTAACTGTCAACTGTCAGATATATGTGCTGCGGTGACGTCACAACTCACAACTCAATCGCGCGAAAATGGCGTGTTTAAATCGCCCAAAAATTATTGTGATTTTTCCAGCCTAATGGATACTATTTTGGATGTGTTATATACATATAAGGTTTGTTAAAATCAATTACGGATATTTTGGGAATATGATCTACTGCTTATTATAAAGACGTTTAGGGAAAAAAATATTATCATACTCAAAAGCGAAATAATCATCTCATTGTATGGATCATACTCAAAAGCGAAATAATCATCTCATTGTATGGGCGACTCGCCGCTCAACGCAAACTCAGACAATATAAAGGAAGTTTTTTTTTTCGAGTATGAATTATTTTTCTATCTAAACGTCTATACATAAGCGGATATCACATGTCCAAAATATCCGTAATTAATTTTACCGAACCTTATATATATATTTTGTAATGTTTATAACCAGTAGAAAAGTTAAAAAAAAACATGAATATTCTTTTATTATTTAAAATAATACCACTATTTGAATACATTGATTACAAATTTATTCGAATAATTTAATTATAAAATTGTTATTATTTTTAAATCTCCCTTTAATTTCCTTTATTTTGATACCCCACTCGATTGTTTGGTTAAAAAAAATGTTTGAACTACTTACAATTTGGCGCCAAAATCCGCCATTTTCATTGAACTAGCCATCTAAGGGCACTTTTTAAAGGTTTTTGAGAGAAATCTAAGGATACCTTAAATCTCGAAATCCATTCGGCCGTTTGGAAGATACGTGGGAATAAAGGAATTTACAAACATACATACAAACAAGATACGCGCGAAAAACATAACCCAGTCGGGCAATAAAATTGGCGACCTATGGTAAGGCATCTACGTATTTTAATGAGACAAGGACACCAGAGGGTAGTTATTTAAATATTATCAGAGAATTGGCTCAGCGAAGCCCTACAGCTAACTAGGCTATAATAGATTATTCATCGAGCACGCAACTTTGTTTACCACGCGAATAAAAGAAAAACTTAGTAGCGGTTACCACCGCGCCGCCCTGGACTTTTGTAACACCAGGGATTTGTCTGCCATTAAGTATAGGACTATAGTAGGATTCGGGATCCGGAAGGCCGGGGAAAATTCGGAGCATTGAAATAGAACTCTGCGTCAATACAATGGAGCTGAGAATCGAACACACAAGTGTCGAGTGAAATGTCAATATATTATGACAACTCGAGGCTCAACACTTCGATTTTCAACTCCAATGTATTAGCGCAGAGTTCTATTTTCCGTGCTCTGAATTTTCCCGGGACCGCCTGATTCCGGATCGTACAGTCCCAGCCTTAATCATGTTAGCGTAGTTGGGGTTTTCCATGAGGCCGAATATCTCTCCGAGCAAGCTGGCCAATGTAATAATGAGGTTAATCAAATATTAATAATGTCAAACTTAGGAGAGCCATTCTTCGGCACGAAGGCTCGACCAGATAAATACCACGTCCTCAATGAAAAGCCGGCGTGAAATTGCTTGCGCTTTGGATTGAGATTCGCCGATTGAGTGCGGGTACTGGAGGCCCGTTGGGTTCCGCGATTTTAAGAAACACAAGTGCGCAACACCAGACGAGTTACAAGTGTAACTCCTCTGGTGTAACGAGTGTCCATGGGCAGCGGTAATCGCTTACCATCAGGTGATCCGTCTGCTCGTTTTCTGGTCCATTTCATAATAAAAACAGGTTCCCACATCGATCTCGGTGGCGGTGCCATATTTTCGTTGAACCAGGATCGTCGGTCGGATGCGTAGGATGGGCGTAAACGAAGAGAGAGTGCTGTGTACTTGCGCACACTTTGGCACTATAAAAATAACTCCTGCGTTAATCAAATAGAGACAATCAAGAAGTTAAAGCACTTTTCTATACTTCTTTATTTTTTAAAGTATATAAGTTTTCTATATTAGAAAAGTAACTTGTGCAGATTTTAAATATATGAATAACATTTAAGATTTTCACATCTCTAACACTCCATAGTAATAACAATGGAAGTCCATAATATTGTACGAGGTGTAATAAGTAAAAGACATTGTTTTAACGACTATTGCCGAAGTTATGCCGATTAGTTCCGAACAACATCAGCCAAAGGACTGTTGTTCAGTTGTGTTCAGTTTTATTGGCAGTTTTCTGTAATTTTCTTCAGCGGTGTTTATTAGTACGATATCAGCAAAGTTCCTGCTCGACCAGTTTCTAAACGATTTCCTTTGCACTAGGTCGCCTCAAAATGCACACACAAAGAAAGTGATCGCATCAACTGCAGACGTGGTTGAAGTCCATATTAACGTGAGTATGCGTGCGTCCGCATTCTGCGATGCTGTTAAGCGATTTTGATCTTATGCCTGGTCGGGCGGCAACTTGTTCGATAGTACTTATTCACTGCCATAGAGTTTGTTTATTAATGATATTTTTTAAACATAAATCCCAATAAAAATATTTTTAATTTTCATGTAAAATGTTGCCAAGATCTCATATCGCTCGCACTGTAATAAGCTATAATATCTTGTGTACCTAAAGCCAAGCTTCTAACTTAACTCTACAAACCTTAATTTCAACTACCTATTTGTTACTCGGTCAAAATATATGACTTGGCCGTAGTAATGAACAAGGTTTAATAACCCTTACGGTATGATGTGTGTATATTTGTGATGGTGCGGCAGAGAAACGGCCAAGCCATTCATTCAATAATAAAAAAAAACTATAACCCGACTACGTAAAAAAGGTGTATTAAAAGGCCGAAACAAGAAAATAATTTAGATAGAAATCCAGAAATGCGTCATACTGTATGATATACGTTCTTGTAGTTCCAACATTTTACTTATCCAGTGTTAGGTCACATGTGTATGTTCTCCATATGGGTATCATTATCGATAATTATCCAACATCATACTGGTTTGCAACTTAATTAATGTAAAAGCTGAATCGTTAACACTTTCCTTGCTAAAGCGTTCCAAATTCGAAACGTTCTTTTATCTTTGGTAATCTGTCAAATTACTTTATTTTTTTAAAGAAAGGCAACTTTTAGCTTCCTTCGCAAAAGCTTTTGCCGCGTTAAGAAATTTCAACGGTAAAATACTTATATTTTATTGCATTTCTCCATTTGATTCCACACATTGCTCAATACATTGTAGGAATCTGCAGTTTGAAACAGTCAAACACTTTAAATTTATTGGATAGAAAAAAAAATCAGCATCCTGATCAGGCGACGACTGTAGAATCGATAAAAGATCGATATACGATAAATGTTTTTTTTCTTCAGATAACTTGACTCGACTACATATTAACATTTTCACTCGTAATTATAACGGAAACTCGTGTATATTCAGTTCAAATCCAATTTAATCTTTTTGTCAACAAAAATATTAAATTCGACCAAATAAACGTGTCATGGTATTTCTTTACCGCACGGTAAATAAGTGATATTTTAATTAGTAACATTATAGTATATTGCTTTTTGTTGACAAAAATATTTAGTTGGTTCAAGAAGTAAATTGTATTATTATCACAATAAAAAATTACGTTTTAAATAGTTCACATAAATCGTTTAAAATCGTAATGAATCGTGTTAAAATTAATTACCTTCGTTTGTAACAAATTACAATCCAATTTAATGTGAATTGTGATCTAGCAATTAAAGCCTCTTTTACTAATTAAATTGGTATTCGATGTAATAATTCATATCGATAATAATCGAATGATCCCGTAACTAGTAATAGTAGGGTTTTCAAAGAGCCAAATATGGTGCATATTATATTTTTATATATGTCACGTGTCCTCAATATGTCACAGTGTTTTTATGAAAATCCGAAACGGT
The DNA here is from genome assembly GCA_963565745.1 of Phengaris arion. Classification (NCBI taxonomy): domain Eukaryota; kingdom Metazoa; phylum Arthropoda; class Insecta; order Lepidoptera; family Lycaenidae; genus Phengaris; species Phengaris arion. Next base: position 5,520,550 of record OY751443.1, read on the forward strand.
TTGTATTTAATTCTATAGTCGACGATCGACTAACTAGTGTTAGCTCAAAACACTTGTCACTAAATCGCTAGAGACGTGCCAGATCGCTAATATGTCGGTATATTTTTTTTAATGTACAAGCACCGAGCGAGCACTATGTAATTACGGGTTATACCTATCACAAGCTACCTAAGGGCTAAGGGCTAGGGACGAGAGAACTCGGTAATTAACTGGGAGTATGTGCACGTCGAAATAAAACGTTATTATATTAAATGTGTTAGGAGTTGACGTTTTTAAAAATGGAATAAAATGAAATAGGGTTGTCACATGCTTTCTTTTTCTTTCTTCTTTTCTACAAGCCAAATATGCCAACAAAACTGGTATAATCAGGTTTAATTGAACAAAAATCATTGACTTTTTTTAAACGAATTTAATTTAAAGATAAAATCGTTGAAATATGTACAGAATCTTTTTAATCGTGGTTAAGAACCTCGGATCGTGTACTAATTGGAAAGTGGTTCGTTCGGCAAGCATAAGGAAATTTTTAATTACTAAGAGCTTTGAAATATTACTGTGGGAACTTGTAACATTCGTATTTAGAATCCAGATCTTTGTTTTAAAATACAGTAGGAAAGTAGTTGATGCTATTGTTGAGCTTATGTGCTTAAAAATGTGCCTGAGTGCCAAAAACCCTAACAAACGCGCCATTTTGTCGAACTTAGAATTTTTTGACATCAAAACTTGTTAAACTGGTTATTATACTTTAGAGACGTGATTGATAAAGCAGTAAACGGTAACATCGGATACCTGGTAAAAAATATTGACATCATAAAGCGAACAAAGAAAGATGAAACCACAGTGCTGCAATAAAATTTTACGACATCTCAACTTCGGAGCGTAATAACCGAATAAAGATGCTGAAATTATGCTCACAAAGTACAAAAGACATTTGAAATTATTACCTGTGTCAAAAAGTCTCCAGATTTCTTAGGCTTATTTTAAAATTTCAAATTGTCAAATCAAACTAATTTTATTTACCCAATGCCATCTTCAATCATTGGGTTCTTTTGTTTTTTTTTTTTTTTTTAATAAAAGCTTTCTCTCTTTTTTTCTTGGCTTAGTCATATTCGGTCAAAAAGTTTTTAGTAACAATATTTTAATAATAATATCAATTATTATCAATTACAGACAAACTGTTAAAGATATTCCGATCCAATCGTTTATAGCAATTATAGATTATGCTAGGCGTATAGAAGTCTGAATTTTAGCACTAGTCTAACGGCATCATAGCATGTCAGCGGACAGTTATGTACTAATAGCTCAATTACGAATGTGAACGACCTTAAAAAACATTTACTGATTCTATTTATTGCACATAGTACATTTCGGGGAATCTAATTCATAAGCAGGTAGAGAATTCTCATAATTTATTTGTATTATAATGACGGCATTCAGTTACAATACAATTCTCAATTACATGCCAGTTTGATATCATAATATTAAAATAATACGAACAAACTCTGACAACGGTTATGGTTATGATTTTCCTTGATAGCACTTTTTACTAGATACATTTTTACATAAAAATTATATGATAAATTTAGCTTAAAAATTCTTGTAAATGTAGGCAGGAACAATTACAATTTCAGCATAAATTTTGACAAATATCCTAATATTTCTAGCCTAATGAAATTGTTTTACATTTTATAACAGTCGTTCTTAACTTCTTAAAATCGAATGTTACCGAAAAATACCAATAGAAATAGAAAATCATTTATTTGCATAAATAAGGTACAATATGGTGTTACAGTTTAGGTACATTAGATCTTTCTTATTTTGCCTTATAAGTGGCGTGCAAATTTTCGTTTAAAAAATATTGATTCTTACAACCATTGCATCTTAAAAAAATTGTCTAAAACTTGAATCACATAAAAGGTAATCACATAAATCTAATGTACGACTGATATGTACTGATAATGTATATCAGTCGTACATTAAGATAGCATTTTTTAATGATTATTATTATTATTATTGTTTTAATTTAATTATTCTTTATTGACATTTCAATTGGTCATTATTATGAAGTTAAAATTAAATCAACGTATTAAATTCAATGTTAATAGTTAATAATATTAATCATTATAATAGAGATAAGTCAACATTTACATATTTTTGTAATTTTTATAACATACTTAGTTGCCTATTTGTAGTATGTAAATTTTGATCATGTAAACAATTCGATTACTCTAATTTATTTGTTTATCATTAAAATATTCATTAATTTTATAGTAATATTTTTTTAGTAATAATTTAAATGTCATTTTAATAAACATTGTATAATTTTTATTTTTGTATTCTTCAGGTAATTTATTATATAATTTTATTGCCATACAGTATGCACTATTAGAGTAGAATATTTTTTTTTGTTTGTGGACAGTTAATTTGTTTTTTCTTATTTGCCTTTGACTTAAAATATTGGTCTCAAATAACTCATTATGCTGTTTAACAAATTTTAACATTTCAAATGTGTAAAGACATGCTAGTGGTAGGATATTGTATTTCTGAAACAGTGGTCTGCAGCTATCTAACCTCCAAGCACCACACATTGCTCGTATACAAGCCTTTCGCTTGATGAAAATTTTATTTGCATTTACTAGAATTGCCCCCGACAATTATGCCGTATCTCAGTACAGATGCCACACATCCATGATAGGCAATTAAAGCTGATTTGTCATTAACATTATAAATATAGTGGTCCCAGCACATATGTAAATCTATCTACAGTAATAAAAATGACTTTGTCGAAACCGGTCGTGTAGTATATTAAAATTAATGTAAAATACTTATTAAAGTGGAAATAGTGCAGGAAGTCCTGTGTGTTATTACTGTGAAACATGAATTCCCACCAAGAACCTACAGTACAATCAATAACCTATCTAAATCTATATAGTTTATTACTTATTTGTTCTATGTGATATTTCCATGAACACGTGTTATCATATATAGAAATCATAACTCCTAAGAAGTTTGTATTTTCAACTACATTAATTTTGTTCCCTTAATGCTTAATGATAATTTTCATTTCTTCAGTTTTTTTTGTTCCTAAAATTCATTAGTATAGTTTTATTTGTGTTTAGTAATAGATTATTAGCTTCCAACCAATCGTTTATTTTTTTCATACAATTTGTCACGTTTTCGATTAATATGTTATTGTTTTTATACTTCAAGGTTCATACTTCAATTTGTATGATAGGTTACTTTGAGAATTTAAGAGAGGACCCTTTTTGGACTAGGTAATATCACGAAATATGAATAATATTATTTTTAAACAAAAAATTTAAACCGACTTCCAAAGAAAAAATGCACAAAAATGTATGAAATAAAACTTATTTTCTAAATAAATCTCCCTTTTGAATTCGGGGAATTATTTAGAAACTAAGTTTTATTTCATACTTTTTAATGCAATTTTTACTTCGGAAGCCGGTTTTAATTTTTTGTTTAAAAATAATATTTTTTCTCTTTTTAGATAAATTTATTATCTATATTATTATGCTACACATTGACGTCGGTGCACAAAACTCAGAGTTTTAGTAGAGTAGTGAGTATCATAATAATATGTTGTGGTTCTTGTGAAGATGGTGGTGATGAATTAAGTGGTATGATGGCATATGCTTGCAGTTCTTTAAACAACGCCGGTATCTCCAAACATGTATCTATAAGGACTCAGGTTCTGTTCAGTACTTTTGGATACCTTGGTGCAAAATCTTACTTGTTGGTAGCGTATACTTAGACATCTTCAGAAAAAGTCGAAATCACCACATGTGTCCATATAAATTTCGAGGAGTTCCCTCTATTCCTCATGGATCCCATCATCAAGTCATCACTTTGGTGAAAACGGGACCAACTTGGGATTATACTCTTTACATCAAAAAAAGAATTTTAAAAATCGGTCTACAGAATTATCGGAATTATCGTTGAACATACAAAAAAATATATACAGCCGAATGCATAACCGCCTCCTTTTTTGGAAGTCGGTTAAAAATAATTGAAACCCAAAAACAAAACGTGCCAACAGAAACGCCGCGCAAAAACGAAAAAACAAAACAAATGACAACAACTACTTAGCGAAGGGAGAGCCCTTAGTCTGCCCTAGCAATACATCATGTGCAGGCGGCCCTGCAGCCCTTAGAAATCGAATGGAAGAACGATAAATATAGGAAACTGCGGCAAAGACTCAATTTTGTTTTGGTTTGTCGTAGTCAAATAAAGTACTAATGCCCAAGCAATTCGCCAATAATTATTTTGCCTTTTAAATATAAGAAATAAAAATGAAAATATTGTCTATTGAATAAGTTCATACGATCAACACCCCATGTTCTACATAGACGTATATATTATACACGAGGCATGTCGAGGCAAAAACTGTCCCCACTTAAATGGCCCCACTTTTGAGTTTGGGGCCATTTTGACATTTGAGATATGGTGAAATCAAGATGGCTGCCATTTGAGGTATGGTAAAAACCAGATGGCGTAACTTTTTCGACGAAAAAGACTATAACTAGTACGAATGTACGAAGACTATAACTTCAAATATACTTCTTTATTTAGTCGTCCAATGTAAGATCATCCTGCACATTGTCTCCACTTGTCGAAATTTTCACGTAGGGCGAAGTGCTTGACACATGTGCGTAATGATACTACAAAATAGCGCACTTCAAGGGCCCCAAGCTGCCATTCCACACCCTTCGAATGTTACTTTCAGGTGTCTCTGTTCGAACAGAATTGCGCAGTATGGTGGAAAGGGCTATAAAAAAATAGGCTACAAGGATTGCTTAAACGCTACGGGTACGTATACATGTAAAAGTATATTAAAATCCTTAATAATCCGCATAATACGAGTACCAGGCACTGTGATGCTACGCCGCAGTTATACGCCTGAGCGATCTCCTTTTTAACCGACTTCCAAAAAAAGGAGGAGGTTATACGTTCGGCTGTAAATATACGTATATATTATATTTGTATGTTCAACGATAACCGGCGGAGTTACTGTCTGTTGACCGATTTTCAAAATTATTTTTGGAATTTACTCCTTAAGAATCGATTTTCATATAAGGCCCCCGGTATGAAAAAAATATGAGATGTAAAACTACTGAACGAATGACCTCGTTACGTTTTCGTGCGCAACCTATTCTGCACACCTGTCTTTTTTTTTTACAGTCATCATCATCATCAGCTTATATACAATACCTAAGGGAGGCTTGGCGTTGAAGTTTTATTTCATACTTTTTTCTGTATTTTTATTTTGGCAGCCATTACACTACCTACCTTCCGATCCATAATAGTACCTCTTGCGTATCTACCCATGGTACGTAATTTTATGTTTCAGTTTATTTTTGTTTTTTATTTTCTCTTTATTTTTTTTTATAATTTAGGTATACATTGTTTTAAACACTTACGGATTGTGTCGCGGTGCACTTTTCTTTTTCCCGACGTTTCGGCTACTTTCCAGCAGCCGTGGTCACGGGAGGACTGACCACGGCTGCTGGAAAGTAGCCGAAACGTCGGAAAAAAAAAGTGCACCGCGACACAATCCGTAAGTGTTTAAAACAATGAACAATATTCGCGTAAACCTAGGTATACATGTTTTTCTGTCCTGTTTTTGTGTTTTTTGTAATGTATTATGTTAGTCTTTGTATTTACTGTGTAATGTTTCATTGTGTCAAGTAAATGTTTATTTATTTATTTAAATTATAGACACGAAATTGTTAATAATAATATTCCACTAATTTTTAATAATAACAACAACACTGAACTAATAAAACACACGCCTTTAGTTGATAGATTTTGAATACCACGTCTGCTTTGCATTTAATTTTTAACCCCCGACGAAAACAGAGTTATTAGTTTGATGTGTCAGTCTGTGTGTCTGTCCGTGGCATCGTAGCTCCCAAACGGATGAACCGTTTTGATCTAGTTTTTTTTGTTTGAAATGTAACATGACCGAGAATGTTCTTAGCTATAATTCATCATCAGCTCACTCACTGCTTGACAATTCGGGGTTACTAGGGACTAACATCCATATGTTAATTATGAAAAAGGAATATACTCGAATATTTATTTATACCCGATAAAACTATAATCAAATGATTTATTCATTAGCAGCAAGAAATTCAGAGAGTAACAAAACTCTATCAACAAACCTAGCCATAAAATAAGACACCAAACTATTATAGGAATGAAATAAACAATACAACGAACATAAGCCACGTCAGCAACATTATTATGGACCCTAAACATATAAACTACTTGGAACTTCTCCTTGATGAGCACAACAATTAATAAACAACTTGTAGAAGTTAGAACATTCTAGTACCTTGAGCGTATACTAATGTCGGTGCTTCTTTGAAGATGTTATAGGTACTATCGAAGAAGGTGCCGCTCGACCAGGCATAAGATGAAAATCGCTCAACAGCGCCGCTGAATTGTGCGGTGTAAATGCGTAGTTCAACCACGTCTCCAGTCGACGCGGTCACTTCCTTTGTGTTTAAATATTTTTAGGCGTCCTAGTGCAAAGGAAACTGTTTAGAAACTGGTCGAGCGGGAACATTGTTGATATTGTACAGCCGAATTCTTAAACACTCCTAAAGTTAAGGGCCCCTTAATTACAGATCCTGTAAATTTAAGTAGCGTTTGATTTGAGTAGGGACTCGGCCGTCAGTATCCAAGTTTGTTAAAGTTGTCTTTTGTTTTGATTATCTAGTACGCCACTTCACCCACTAGTTTCCTATTGTCTCCGCGACAATACACTTCAAGTTAATTAAATTTACTAACTATATGAATTAAAATGTGAAAGTTTGTGAGGAGGAGGTTGAAAAACAACTTCACAAATGTTGATGAAATTTGGTATGGCAGGAGTTTAGGCTCTGGATTAAAACATAAGCTACTTTTTATCCCGAAAAAGTACAGTGTTCCCGTGGGATACTTTATTTTTAGCGGAGCCGCGTAGGAAATCTTTCTATTGTCAAAACTGTATACTTATTATGCAGGATAGAAGGGATATACTTATTATGCATTTCTTTGTCATATTTTTCCTGCATATGTGTATATCTGTTATTGTCATGATAAGACAAGGGTTAGTCTCGCGGTTAGAGTTACATGAAAATGTTGACGCCATTGTTCGTCAAATTGTAGTGGCGTTAGCACATAAGCTTATGTGTCTGTGTCTTTGTGAGCGTTTATTAGCTACCTAGTCATTAAGCGAGTTAGTGTTACTACTTATTTTTCAACCAAAACGTTGAAAAGTATCACTCGCATTATGGTTATACGCTATGGACTTTAGTTTCTTGCAAATGTAATGATAAAATATTACGATGGTTATTATTACTGGTAAAGTTAGATGGGTAAGAGGTTTTTATAATTTTTCTTACTGGATTAAGAGAAAGATATGGCACTGTCAATCTTTACCGATAACAAAGAATATATATTACTTACGTACCGATAGACCATTTTATAGACCGAATCGCCTATATCTTATTGTCTGTTCCTTTGTGTGTGTGTGTGTGTGTGTGTGTTTTGTATGTCTATGCCTTGCCTGATGCCTCTAAGTGTTGGTCTAGTATAAAATTGTCTAATACCTACAATGTTCTCATCAACTTAATTATTTATTGGGTGATAGAGAAAACAGGAATTCAAAAACTTCACAAAGGAATAGCGAAGTATCAACCTGTTGTATGAGTCAACGACCTGTTATCAAGCTTGTTTAGGCACTCCACCTTATCGGATTGTGACGAGACTGACATTTAACGTATGGCCACAGATTAAATAACTGTTCCTGTACCCGTTATCAATTTTCTATAGTACTTGAGTAAGTCGCCAATTGGGAAAGTCTTTGTGGTTTAATGTGCTAAATTCTACAGACACTTGTTGTTAGTATGTATGGTGTTAGTTTATGGTCTTGTGAGTTTCATCTATTTTATGGTTATTCCACACCTTATTATATTATACGTTTGGACACAGATTACTAAATAGTTAGGACGTTCATATTACTGTTATAAATACGAATGCATATCTACCGACAACTTTCAGAACTTGTGGGAAATGATTGATGAAAATACTATCAAAAATACGGAATTTAAAAAGCTTAGATAAGTTGTACTTTTCTACAATTATTCACAAGTCAGGGCATCGTGTAATAAGTCTCGAACTTAAAAAGAACTTTCGGTTTTTAAAAACGAAAGCGAGTAACTCGTTTTATAATTACCTATAGTCTTGCAAATTAAAACATGTGCCAATAAAAATATTCCGTAAAAAAAACAAGCACAATGCCGCCATAGCGTTCTGTTTGACAAGTGTCAGCTGTCAGTTTGCCCGCGCTAAGCACACGTGATTATGTACACTTTTTTACCATCGATTTTTTACCAATTGAATGTGTTAATATAATATTATTTATAAATATAGAGACGTGAACACTAGGCAATGATATTAAGTTACAAAAAATGCAAATTACTTTTCAATCAGTATGATTTATTAGTGCATTATGTTTTCCATCGCTATTGATGCAAAATATCACTTACAAATCTCTAAGAGAAAATAAATAAATAAAGAATCTCTATCAAATCTTCGGCCACACTTTTCTGCTGGGCTTACAATTTCTACGTTAAGACTTCCCTACAAAGTAGGTAGTAATTGTTTTACGTAGAACGTAGATACCCTGCCAGGTGGTAATGGAAAATTAATAATAGAGAGCGCTACACCGGGTTGTCCACGCCGATATATCAAGCTGTCAAGCTGGCGCAACTATTATAATACAATTATTAATTACTTCAATGTTTCAATCAAAACTTCACCGTGGGTAAGGAATATGAGCACTTACATTGCAATCAATAAATAATTTACTTTACTAGGCGATAAACAGAAACTGCGCGGGCCGTCAGATTTTATACCATGTGCAAAAATTAGACGCGCCATCAGCGTCAGGCGCGTTTTCTGTGTGTGCAGTTGTCTATATAACAAATAGCTATATAATTAAACCATGTACGGTCGCCGACAGACCGATTTAATTATAGCAATAAAATCCAAAAGTAATAAACTGGGTTTGTCGAATGACGCCGAACGTACTAACATACTTTTTTAAAATATTCGCCCCGCGCGGTTTAGCGCGGCGTATCCGCGGGGGGAGGAGATATATTATCTAATACAAGTTTTATTAATCTAAATGTTTGATTTATATGCGTCCTTTTCTATGGCAATAAACAGGAATGAGATGCAAACAGCGGGGTACATGCGGAACCGGAATTTCTTAAGTTTCCTTCGTTAGAGCGTTTCGAATTACCTTCAGGTGCAGGACAGAAGCTAGACCAGTTTTGATTGAATTTATAGTGAGAGGAGAAAGCTTATCTGATAATAATAGATTGGCGATATCAAGATATACTAAGAATTGTAAATATTATAATAATATAGAAATTAGCAATAGCAGATATCTAAAATTTCCACTTCTATTGGTAACCTTCCGATGCACGCGACGCGTGACGCGAGACTGAACGTTCAGAACTCACGGAGCGGTATTTTCCCGTGCCCGCCGCGGCACGCGGTACTGCGGTTTTATTTCTAAACTCACGAGACCGCGGTTGTGCGCGGTCACGCAGCCGCCGCGGTTGAGATTATCGCCCGCAAACGTGGCGGGCGAAGGTCGCAGGACGCGCGGTTGCAAAAAGGCAAATACCTACTTATTTACAATAGAATTTCTGAATTTCGCCCGCAAACCGATCGCAGAGCGCGCGGGCGCTACCCGCCGAGGCTTCGGGTATCCGCGTCCCGCCCGCCGCCGGTGCAGCGGGCCCCGCGAACAACCGCGCACACCGCAGGCATAAAACGCGCGTGAGTTATGCTTTTATTTTTAGATATGTACGAGTATATATCTGCATTCTTTAGAAGTTTCGGGCCCGCAACCGCGGCGGGCGCAGGTGAAAACCGCTCTGTGAGTTCTTCGCCGGGTCGCGGAGCCACTACTTAGTATGATTTTATATGGCGCACTAAACAATCCCCGCAACCCGCGACCTGTGAGCGTAGCCAGAGAACCTGATTGGATGGTTTGCTGGTCGCGGTCGCGGGTCGCGGCGATCGCATAGATATCGGAAGGCTCTTCTCAAAAACAAATTTTTTCTCAATAACAAACGACAATTTCATTTTTTTTAATTAATATTTACTAATTTTAAAAATATATATTTCATGAGACGTACATGGAGACTGGATGCTCTCCGACCAAAGACGTAGATACCCATTAATTAGTACCGCCGCGCGCATAACCCAAAAATGATGTGTACTGTGCAGAGCCCTATTTTCAGCGTTAGGTAAATTAAAGTTAAAAATAAATTATTGGAAATATACTGCTCTTATTCAGTATATTTTTCAAATTTCTTAAATATTAATAGCTATAATTAACTATTAACAAAAACCCAAAAACTCTCTTTTCGGCCTTTTTAATTGTTTATGACTTTTACAATTACTTATGTGCTAATATAGTGTATGTATACAATTTTTTAGACGTTATTCCAACTAGGTATCATACATAGTTGTAGGACCATCTCTATTTGACATGAAAATCAGTTTGTCGCCTAGAGTCTAGACTAACACTTAAAGAAGCTGCCCCAGACATATTTAGTCCGGCTGTGTCCCAACAGCACCTCAAGGAACAAGAAAATACTCATGATTCCTACTAGCCGTAAAACTCGTAATAACTTTAGAGCCAGTTGGTTGGTGTTGTTTTATGACTAAACTACCGCTTAGGCTTGACCTCCAATCATTAACCGACTTCCCAAATGGAGTTTTTATCAGTGCTTTCTTGATGCTTTTCCCTAACCTAAGTGGTGCCGTTGGGTAATCCACAATGCTGATTGCTGGCCTATCGCGGGTTGCGCCTATCAATTTTCCATGATATCTTTTGAAGAAAATCGGTCCCTCCGTTCGCAAAACTTAGGTAGTAAAATAGGTCATATTACAACCTGGGTAACCGAGCTTTGCTCGGAGCTCTAGTAGATAAAAAAAGAATCACAAAAATATTATACCAGGGTTCTAAGTTCGAACCCACCACATTGCGAATTTCCGATTATTAACCAAACTATCAATCGGACTGACGTTATTAGAATCGAAATTATTGATATATTGTTGCACGACAAAAGAAAAACATATTATATAACTTAAAAACGCGCAGTTTCCCAGGGATAAAACCTAGCTAACCGATTTTTCTCCCCCAAAACTCCCTGCATCCTAAGTTTCATGTAAATACTTGCAGCCGTTGCCGAGATTACTATTATATATATACAAGATTGTCTCGTTTAAACTTTAAAGTATAAGATAGGTACAGTAAAATAATATAGAATATTGACTATAGAAATTGACAGACGATGTAAATGACAACTGTCGAAAAATCATTAGAAACAATTTAGGAACATGATCGCACTGTATTATATAATATAGATTAGTCACCGTATTATGAAGGGGGTAAGAAACAAGATCAACAGAAAATAGACCAGCTGGTCCAAATATATCAAGCATTTACGAGTAAGCTTTAAATAAAGTGACCCCAGCGCCTGGACTATATCACTCAAAAGCACACGGGCGTAGTAGAGGAAGCGATTTTCGCGCGACTGACGCGTTAAGAAATCCACGCGCGATTTGATAATTGGGACAGTAAAATTTGAAAGATTACAGTAAGAGAAATGCATTGTAAATGGAATAATTACACCGGCACACAAAAAAAAAAATTGTCTGTACACCGGGCGCCACCTATCTACGGGCATGTTTTTCGAGCCGCTGAATACGAATTTCAAGTCAGTTTAGGCCCTCCAGCCTTCAATTTTTTATACCAAGATAATCCCAATTTGATTTGAATTCTTTTGAATTTGAACAATTGACGATTTTTTACATTTTTTTTAGATTTAAAACGGTTTATGATTAAAGTACGATCGAAATGAGTATTTAACAGATCAAAATACATGAAAATTATGCTTGCCTTAGATCTCAAATTTTTTTTCTTGCCAAATCGAATTTTCGCTATTTTTTGGGTATTTTTGCAATTACTCGAAATTACTTGAAATTCGTATTCAGCGGCTCGAAAAACATGCCCGTAGATAGGTGGCGCCCGGTGTACAGACATTTTTTTTTGTGTGCCGGTGTTATAATGTTATAAAGTCCCTATTCGTTTCGGTTTAAAAAAAAATCTAAAAAATTAACTACACTTTTAAAATAAATCGCTTAGAGAAAAATTTTAGAAACCCAGTGATTTATCATTTGTAAACTAATGAGTGTACTTATATCATGTCTACTATTCAATTAGTATTGACGTCTGTAGAAGTAAATACCTATGCGAATAGGCGTTATTAAATCGCGTCTTCTAAACAGTCGCAGGAAAGCTCTCTATGGGACATGAGGTCAAGTCGTGACACAAAGTGACATAATGAATGTCAACAGACGCCGAGATTAAGCGTCAGTTCACAACGAGATGGAACTTTATTTACTACACAAAAAGATACAAGTTTCATTGCAAGATCGAATTTCGAGCTGGAGCGCGGTGCGCAGCGCCGCGCCGCACTTGCAGTGAAATGTGTATCTTTTTGTGTAGTGAATAAAGTTCCATTTTGAATCGCTATCTTAAAAATGCCGCGCGCCTCGGTGTGAGCTGACCCTATCAGATATCAAACTTTTACGTGCGACTTTCGTTATAAATAATAAATGAAATCAAATATTGACATTATGATTCTACGCGACGCGACGCCAGATTTATGTCTACAGCGCGCCGCCGCGCTTTCTCGCGTCGATAAATCGCGTCGAAAAAATCTCGTAAAATACATACCAACTTCTTTCCACCTTTGTAAAACTACACGAAGTAAATAGGTACTTACGTGTTATTGTTACTGCCCGTCATACAATTGTAAACTCGTACTATTGGTGCGTTCATAAATGTGCATCGCTTCCGCATTCGTTCCTGTTGTCGACAGTACCGAGAATAGCGGAGCGGACAGCGGGAACATAAGAGAAAGCGGTGTACCTACAAAAAGTTACTTATTATGATAATACGTAAATTTTTATAGAGATTTTGACTTTATTCCTGTTCAAAACTTCTCTAACCGTCGTATATCGGGGTAGTCCCTATGGTGACATATAATAATATGATTTAAAATGAACCCATTTGCAAACATTTAATTGTTGTCGGCTCCTGGTTTTACTTTACCATGAACTTTAATGCGCACACTGTAAAAAGCTAGTTTGATGATGTATTAAAAAGACGTTTTAGTAGGACAGGCTTTAATCTAGACTCTAGATTTTTCTTGTGCTGAACCAAGTCGCCAACTTCTAGTTATTTAACGCTAATCGCATCCAAATCACAACCTCAGCCCGTGTAATAAGTCTCGCGGCGAAGCGCCGCAAACCGCAGAATGCGTGCCGCTTTTGGTCAAACCTCATTCCTACATCACAGTTACCATCAGCGTTGCTTTCAGCTTTCGTGTTTTTTCCTGCTTTTTTGTACATAATATTTTGTTTTTAATGAAATAACACAGACAAAATGAATATTCGCCATAAAAGCTTGCGTGCCGGTAAATAAGTATGAAAAAAAATTTAATCTGCTTTTTCGGTATTTCTTACAGAAGACTGCGAATATTTAAAGACGGCAAAAGTATTATTTACTATTTAGCGTATAGACTGTAAAAGAAATATGAGTTTTGCCATGACGTTTCCCTTGATTGAATGACTAAATTATACCATTATCCAATCCATATAGACGATAAGACATAAGTCCATTTCTGGATTTCCGCGTGTTTTTGTTTGCACTGTGCTGTCAATCCTGATTTTATTCTACCATATACAGTTTTACAAGAACTTACGTTTCTAGCCAAATAAAAAGTCTATTGAATTAAACGTCGAGAAGACGCGCGCGCGATTTACGTGCGCCTGGAAAAAGCAGGGGAAATAGACGTCTAAATTTGCTGTTTCTCATCTGACAATTCGTTTGTATTTAATTATTTTCGGGATTTAATCTCAACTTATTCTTGAATACTTTAATTTTTTTCCGAACGGCAGCTGTATTATTCATAATCTGCAAATCGGATAAGTGTAAAAGATACTTAAAATATATTACATATAAGTGGTAGTTAAGGTTCAGTGACACGTCACGGTGTTTAGCTCCATTCATAACAATGTTTACCTGAGGACAAATAGACATAATACATTAATACATTGAAAATAAATACGTGAGAATAGACAATAACGAAAACTGAGGTTATTGTCCTGAGTTTTTACTAAAGAAAGGCATACAGTGCCACGCCATGTGTTACTTATAAATTGGAAGTAAGGTGAGGAGAATCGACATAATGAAACATTGAAAAATATTATAAAATGTTCGAAGGGCTCGAAGTGGTATTTTCAGGTAGTGTAGGTTCGATCCCAAGTTCTGTTGTACCAATGAGAATTTACTTAAGTCACAGAGTACAGAGTGCTAAGTGTGAGTTTTTCTTTTCGCATTCGATCGTGAGCGCGTTTGGCGTTTACTTGGAGTTTGTATGTGATTTGACCTAGTTGTCGCGTTTACAACTAGGTGGCGCTGCACAAATCACATACAAATTCCTAGTAAACGCCAAACGCGCTCACGATCGAATGCGAAAAGAAAAACTCACACTTAGCACTCTGAGTAGAAAATATATTTACTTACGTACAGAGAAGCAGCTTTCATAGAACGATTCAAATAGAATTTTGCAAAATTTTGACTGTGTGGATTTTTTTTTCCATAATTTCACAATTTTTCCACACAATCGAGGACACACCGTATGCTTGCTGTAGTGCAATCAAATCCAAATCTTACAATGTAGCTGTTTATCTGTCCTCTTTTCCTCTTTCCTATATCCTCTTTCTTTAATCTGTGCTCAAGTACAATTAAGTATGCGAGCGCTCCAAATGAAAACATTGCGAAGAAACGTAGTTGGCCCCAAACATCTGGATGTATTAATACGTTTGGGGCCAACGTATTAAAACATCTCAACATACTCAGCTTGATCCAGACTAAGGCCTGACTATGCTGAGAAAATAACCTATGTGACGGGCAAGCAGTAAGCACACGATATTTAAAACCGGACAAGTGCGAGTCGGACTCTCGCACGAAGGGTTTTGTACGAAACGGCTAAAAATTCACGTTTATTGTGCGGGAGGCCCAATTCGAATATTTATTTTATTCTGTTTTTAGTTTTTAGTATTCGTTGTCATAGCGGCAACCGAAATACAACTTCTGTGAAAATAGCAACTGTCAAGCTGTCACGGTTCACGAGATACAGCCTGGTGACAGACAGACAGACAGGGAAGTGTCAGTAATAGGGCCTGTTTTTACCCGTTGGGTACGGAACCCTAAAAACCGCCTGTCCTAGACACTATAGAATTACGAATTAGGTTATATATACTTCCGGAATTACGGGTTTACTTCCGGGTTACGAAATAACTATTGTGTAATCTGTGACTATATCATTTAAAAGGCATTGCTCGGAGAATAAATACTGTATAAGTACCCAATCACGGATGAAAAGGCCTTAAGTTGTTGGATGAGTTATGAGACTGAAGATACCTACAATATATATTTAGGCCCAAAATTAATAACGTATCTAAAATCTTAGATTGACTTCAATCTCAGATTTTCAAACAAAAATTGACGTAAATTGACGTGAAGTCAACCCTAGGACCGTTGAAATGTATTGGAATATTGATCTTAGATATCAAAAATGAGATTAAGATTGATTAATTATTTCGGGAGTTAGTCGAACGCGTGTAATTGACGCATAACTGCGTGCTATCCGAAACGTGTCAGCTTCGGCGACCACGAGTGAGTTAAGCTCGGGATACATCATACATCATCCTGACTACGGATGATAAACCGAATACGTAAGTTATATAGCCAATGTTACCCGGGCTATTATGACGAATCTATAGACACCTCATTTATTACAATCGGACCAGTAATTGAGGCGCTACAGTGGAACAAACATACATACATAGACTGTCAGTCACTACCCTTCCTTTTGGCCTCGCCGTAGTCGGGTAAATAAAACAGTGCCGATTTCGGAAGATGCCGTCCTAGCCATAGACTAGCTCCATGGCCATAGCACTGTCTGGCTTAGCACGAACAAACGACACCAAATATGTATTCGCAAAATTATTGAATGAAAATTGTATAGGCGCTGTCATGATTTTCATACATTTCTTATACGGTAACGTAACGAATACATTGTTGTCAATTGTTCGTGCTAAGCCCACTGTAACCGCGGCTTTACCCCCTCAGCCTGGAAACTGACAACTTTGTAACTTTCCAATATGAAAAACTTTCGCACTGTATTTTATTGCGATTCCAAAAGTTATTTGCGTATTTTAAGACTCGACAGATGTTTGAACTCGTAACTCAGGCCTACGTATTATGATTAAACTTACTCTTTTTATAGAATCAGACCCACAAACGAGCTGACGGTCGTCAGATAGTAAGTGATTACCAGAGGAGATATAATATACTACACTAATATTATATCTTTGTTTGCATTGAATAGGCTCCAAAACTATTGGACCGGTTTTGGTGAAATTTGGCACATAATATATAAAGTAGACCACGGGGAAGGACAAAGGTGACTTTTTGTCGTCGTAAAATGTACAGTTCCCGCAGGATTTCCTTTTGCGCGCACGAAGTCGCGTGCAATATCTATATCATTTAAGTTGCTGATAACCTTCTAGCGTTCCGTGAGTCGGCCCATTCGTACAGAATCATAGTTCAGTTCCTACATCAAAAATTTAATAATGGAACAAATAAAATGTAAATAAAAAAAATGCATCTTATAAAAACGATCAGAGATTCGCATATTTCTTTTTTTTCGTTGCACGAGAGAAGTTTGCAATAGGTACCGAGACACGTGCGAGTCGAGATTTTTGAACTCGTCTCGAGGAGCAGACGGTATTTCATTTTGAATTTCCACATCATCCTCCAAATTTACTTCAACCACTATTTAATATTAGTGGTAGACTGTGATCGAAGCTCGATAAATACGGTATCTTTATCTCTATAGTACTTAGAGCTACTAGTGAAACTTACAATATCAATTTTCATAAAAAACTGTAACACGACTACGTAAATTATATAGCCTATGTTACCCGGGCTATTATTACGAATATATTGACACCACATTTATTGAGATCGGACCAGTAGCTTGGGCGCTACGGTGGAACAAGCATACATACATGGACTGCCAAAATCATTACCGTGGATTCGCCGTGGTCGGGTAAAAGTTGAGCTAAATTCTCCTTGAACCCTTATAAATAAAGACAGTTTAAGACGGAATCCAAACTTCATCCATGTGTTATTTAATAATTTAAAAAAGTAAGAACATTTATTTTCATTTGTTAAACTAAAAAAGGACAAATTGAAAACGTCAGCAAACGTAGCGGCGAAAAACAATTTTGATACTTGACTCGGCTCTGTAATTTATTCGCATATTTTAGTGTAATCGGATACGTTGAGCGTTACGAACGCACAACAACAATTAAACAGTTGGTAGCACTGAATTTTGTCAACATTAATCTTTTCCGTGCACCGGACAGGAGCGACATGTTTATCTTAATATATCTTATTAACACACCAATAAAATTATCGAAACTTTACACATGGAAGTAAGTCAGTGTATTAATATGGTATTAATTTACCAGCACATAAGTATAAGCCCAATATGGCCAACAAATTAATAGTGCTTTCACCTTTTTATGATTTAAAAAAATATTTTATCATAGTATGTTGATGCTGCGTTCCAAACAGGAATCACTGATGTTAGGATAAATGGAGCTAAATTAAAATGGGACAGGGCGGGTCACATAAGCCGTATGCATGGCAAAGATTGGGTACCAGAGGTTGAACGACGTCGCCACGGCCGGCCCAGAACACGATGGCGCGACGAGCTGGATGCACATTGCACACCAGCCGGGCTGGTCAGCGGCGGCACAGGAACGAGAGACCTGGAGGGAATTGCGGGAGGTATTTGCCTAGCAATGGAACAGATTAGGCTAAATAAAAAAAATAAAGAATGAATGCTTTCAATAAATTGTTTCATATATGTAAATATTTTTATTTTACCTGTTAAGTATCGAATACATATGTATACCACCAATAATTGCTGTCTACAAATTTTAATACATTTGAACAATAAACATTAAACATGTAACATATTACACAATACTGAAATACATTTTGTGTCACAAGTATGTACCTAACGTAACATACGTCTGCTCAAACAAGTAATAAACATTAATTACAACGGTAATACTCGATATCTTCGCAACCAACTTGTGCTGTCGGAAGCTTTCAAAACTAAGATGAAAACTCAATTTCTGCTGGCGGCACATAAAGGCTTGAGTTTTCAACGTTCGGAATTACGCGTTGTGTTTTAATTTAATAGCTCAAGATTGATTGAGCGCGCTTTTTATGTATGTACCATATTTGGTACTGAGTATCTTGTACCTACAACAAGGTATAATTATTGTACTAGCAAGTTAAGGTATGCAAAATAATAATAATATCTATGGACGCTTCACGCCACGTCAATCTGGAGTCTGGACCGTGCTAAGTATCCGAAGAACTTGTGTTACGGGGGTTTTATATACTTATACATATATTGAAGATTTTTATTATATTAGACATATATTTAATACACATACGTCATAGATGGAACTTTGGAAACTTTTTGTTCCCTTGGCAGGTTCAAACCCCGAGCCCGAGTACGCGCTAACCGCCGTCATAACAATGCATTTAATATTTAAAGTTTTAAGAACCATCAAATCTAGAATATTACTCTGTTTTCCTATGAAGAATGTTAGGTTTTTGAACCATAACAAAATACATGTATAATATATCTATGTTGATGACCACAAACGTCACTTTCAGGGTCAACCATCAGCATTGTATGTTTTCTCATGCATCAGGATACGTAACATTCACCATTCAATCGTTCGGAGGGGAACAAATATCCCAACCTGTAAAATTCCAGCCCCGTTTACTTACGAGTGAATCACTCTCAACTATGCCCGCGGGGTAAAATCGACCGCACCTTTCAGGAGTTACGCCGTACCCCGTTTGTTTCGTTTGCCAGATTGTCTATTTTACCCCCACCAACTTATTGATGTAAAAGGGTCTGAACGGTTTTTATGGGGAAATATTTTATGCATCAGTGATCAGTGGTTATGTTTTAAAAGTTGAAGAACTTTAACCTCGATTTGTGCAAGGAAATAAACTAACGAAGCCTATATTTTTATGCGTTCGTACCTCAAAGGGAAATACGGATGATATAAGATCATTTTGCTGTCCGTCCGTCTGTCCGTTTGTCAATATCCTTCACTATTACACTACATATTACACTATAATATACTTAGGTCTACGGTCCCTTGAAGCTGTAAAAATCAGTATTTTAAGTTAACGTAAATAAACACAGATTTCGTGCCTCACACGACTATCGAGCACATTGGAAATAAATCTACGGAACTCGAAAAGATATTGTTGCTGAGCGACGAGAAAGTCGGGATAGGGAAAAGGTTGCAAATTAAACTACAACGTTGAATGATAATTATTTTATTCTTAGACTAGCTCTTGCCCGCGACTTCGTACGCGTAGATGTTGAGGTGACTAATTTCCTATTATTTTTAGAAAGAGACTTTAATTATGCTAAAAATAAATTAAATGGTAAATGATTTAAGATTATTTTATTATTAGAGTGTATTATGCTATTGAAGGACCTCTCTATACCCTCACCTAATGTGGTATCACATTAACTGTTTTGCCGTGCGGAGAATAACCACCACCAGACTGCTAGGCGAACTTACTCTGAAACACGCAACACAGAACTGTCCGTGTGAGAAACAGTTCTCTCTTATGTCTATTCCAGCCACTGTCAATGGCTGCCCCTGAGTTTTATTGATGGCAAAGCTTACTTTTAGGGGAAACTCTCGTATCTTAAATACAAATGGAAACTCTGATGGGATCAATAGTATTTTAGGTATGAATAGTTTCCCCTTGAGCACATCTAGTGAGTACAGTAGCCTCGACAATGTTGCGATGGAGAACTATTATCTGGAGTCTAGGGCCATTGCACAATCCAATATTCAAACGGAGATTATCTGGTGGAAGACCTGTTGGGTTTAGAGTATTAAGGAACTCCACGGGATAGTTTACTGTATCATCAGTTTGTACTGCTGAATCCACGGACTTATATTGTACTTCATCTGCTTCTTGAGATGAGGCTTGAGTAAAAGTTCATTTATTGAGGCTGCGTTTTCATTTTTGGGAGTTAAAATGGCACTCTCACAATATAACCTTTCTATGAGCTTTGTTATGAGGTTGGTGACATCAGGGTAAACTGCGCTAGTGAGTTCTGTAAGCGATGTCACCACTGTTGCCAAACTTTGTGGAATAGTCATTTTACCATAAATTGTAGGGTAATCGACGTTTCCTATTTTAAACAAGAAATTCATAAAACTGTTCAGTAGACTGTTCACCTTTCAAATGGTCTAATGGGTATCAAAATAAAGAGCTTGAAGAGAACATTCCAAAAATATCAACAAATAAAGTAAAATGGTCAAGCTTTCGAATTTTTTTTCAGGTTAGACTCATGTCTTACTCTGAAAAAAAATTCGACAAATCGTGAAATACGTGTTTACTTATTTTGTTTTAGGACTACATTTACAAAGTTCCAAGCCGAAATGCTCATTAATAATTTTTCCCGATACAAAGTTTAATACACCTTTTTACCAATTAATGGATCGCATTTTAGAAAATATTGAATTAGAGTTTTTGGAAATCATTGCAAAGAGCAATATCACAAAATTTCAAACAGATTTGACCACAAACGAATAAGTTACTAAGGCGGGTCAATAAGTCCGTGACTTTTTGAATTTCTAACCTCCTTACTGAAAAAGCAACACTACTCCTGTCAACAGACATCTTTTAGTTGACTCCTATCAAAATTTGAACTTGCTGCGTCAGTTAGTTTGTGTTTTACAGCTATCTTTATCAGACTATCCAGTAACTTAAGGAAACAATGGCAAAAAGTGAATTTCGTGTGCTTATTAAGCATTATTTTTTGCGAAAAAAACCATTACCGAGACCAAGGCTAAGCTTGATAAATACTATGGTGACTCTGCACCATCGATTTAAATGGTAAAAAAGTGGTTTACTGAATTTCGTTGTGGCCTTACAAGCACTGAAGATGCCGAACGTCCTGGACGCCCAGTTGGGGTCTCTACACCCGAAACAATCGAAAAAATTCACGATATGGTGTTGGCCGACCGAAGATTGAAAGTGCAAGAGATTGTGGAAGCCATAGGCATCTCGCATGGCTCAGTGGTTTCAATTTTGAATGATCACTTGGGCATGAGAAAGCTTTCCGCAAGATGGGTGCCGCGTTTGCTCACAGTCGACCACAAACGCAATCGTGTAACAACTTCACAGGAAGGTTTGGCGTTGTTTAATCACAATATGGAGGAGTTTTTTAACCGTGGACGAAACATGGATCCATCACAATACACCAGAGACCAAACAACAGTCAAAACAGTGTGTTTCTAAGGGTGAATCGGCGCCAAAGAAGGCCAAGGTGGGTTTGTCAGCCAATAAAGTTATGGCGACTGTTTTTTGGGATGCACGTGGGATAATCCACATTGACTATCTTCAAAAGGGAAGAACAATTAATGGGGAATATTATGCCAACTTATTGGACTGCTTCAATGAGGATTTGAAAAAAAACCGACCTCATTTGGCCAAGAAAAAAGTTCTTTTTCACTAAGACAATGCAAGGGTGCACACATGTGCAGTTGCCATGGCAAAAATCCATGAATTGGGCTATGAATTACTCCCACATCCACCCTATTCTCAAGATTTGGCTCCGAGTGACTACTTCTTGTTCCCAAACCTGAAAAAATGGCTCGGTGGAAAAAGATTTGACTCCAATGATGAAGTCATCTCGCAAACAAAGGCCTATTTTGAGGACCTCGACAAATCATATTTTTTGGAAGGGATAAAAAAATTGGAGAAGCGTTGGACAAAGTGTATAGAGCTCAAGGGGGGCTACGTTGAAAAATAAAATGATTTATTTATCAAAAAATCTGTGTTTTATTCCAAAAGTCACGGACTTATTGACCCGCCCTCGTACATACAAACGTTGATACTCCTTTTTACCCCTTTAGGGGGTGAGTTTCGCAAAATACCTTCTCAGTGGACTTATATTCATCCAAATCCAAAGTCCAAGGTCCAAATATTACGTTTCTAGCTTCAGTACAGTTTTGCCTCGGCGTCGATGAATCAGTCAGTCGGGACCTGTTACTTTATGATATATGCTAGAAAAAGAGTACCTGGGTAACCGGGCTTTGCTCGGAGCTCTAGCAGATAAAAAGAAAAAGAATCACAAAAATAGTTACCGGGATTCGAACCCACCACATTCCGAATTTCCGAACAACGCGAAAATTAATCAAGCTGCCAATTTTGACTGACATTATAGAGTCGAAATTATTGATATATTGTTGCACGACGAAAGAAAAAACACATATAACTTAAAATGCGCAGGTTCAAGGGATAAAACCTAGTTAGACCCAAAACTCCTTGCAAACTAAATTTCATGTAAATACTTGTAGCCGTTGCCGAGATTACGATTATAATATATAATACTAGCTGTTGCCCGCGGCTCCGCCCGCGTAAGTACAGTATCCCACGGGAATACTGTACTTTTTCGGGATGAAAATGTTTCAATCCAGAGCTTAAACTACTACCATACCAAATTTCATCGACATCCGTTCGGTTTTTGCATGAACAAGTAACAAACATCAATCATAAAAAATAGGGGTTGAAAGTCTAAACTCTAAAGTCTAAATTTCAAGTTTAATCTACTGGTTCAAATGGGGTATCATATTACGAAAGGGCTTTATGTGAGCATTCATAACATATTTAATTTCTTTTTTACGACGCAAAGTTTTATATTTAAAACGAAAAATGAAAAAGTAATAGCTTCTGCATACAAACTTTCATCACCTATTTTTAGGCTCGACAAAAACTGCGAGACTCGATTCCTGAACTATTTATGATGTTCCTACTTTGTACGGAACTCTCGGCGGGCAAGTCCGACTCGCTCTCGACACTTCACTTTTGACTTCAAAATGTTCACTCCAATCACCATACAATCTTTTTTAACACTTGAACATATAATATTTTATCGAAAGGGATATTTTCCGTGTCCAAATCCCAAAATCTCTTTACTAATTGGGTGTCTATTTTTTATGGCATGTCGGCATGAACTAAGCAAAGAAATATTGGAATATAGCCAAGGAAAAAATCAATAGTCGTTCGCAAAACTAGGACCACGAACAAAAGAAAATTGCACAGGTTTTGATGTTTGAAAAAGGAACAGGAAAATTCATATTCCCACGGTGTGCCCACACCGACCTAAAAAGTGCCAGGATCCATAGTTTTTTCTTTCTGATTTAGGCATGGGTAAGAGTGCTAAGTAATGAGTAGCCACTTATTGACCTATACAAGTATGTACCCAACATGTAGTACAAGTATGTACTAGTTATTACATATCCAAAGGGACCTATTTTAGGTCTAAACCTAATCAATGTTACATAAGACTAATTGTTATATGACACACTTCTATCTATATATTTTACATTGATGAACAAAGAACTTCAACATCACAGTAAACATTAGTCCTTACCCATTTTCTTAAAAGAATTAAAAACAAACAAATTTGAAATCCGAATTTCAATATGGCGGGTTAAATGATGGAAGCGCCTCCCGGGTCGACGCCCTGGCATAGAGGGGACATGATAAATAGACTCCCAGTGGATCTAAGGTGCGCTTCCAAATCGATTATAACTTATTATGTGGAATCGAGTTCAAAGATTGTAACAGGCAGTTAAATTGAGTGCAGTTGCGGCGAAAAGCTGAAGTAAAATTAAAAAATATTTTTCTTTGTATTATTAATTATGATAGAACGTTTAGATTATTTTAATTTTTGTCAGTCTGTCCGTCTGTATGTCTGTCTTTCGGCTAATCTCTGAAACGGCTGGTCTAATTTTGACCGGACTGTTACTGGCAGATAGCTGATATTATAAGGCGTAACATAGCCTACTTTTATCTTAGGATTCCGTTCCCATTAGTTCCACGCAAACGAACTTGCGGACACCAGCTAGTTGTAAATAAAACTACTCTCTCCTCCAATTTCATCTACATTTCCATCTAAGACATCAGCATCAGAATCATCAAATCATCTAACATTCCACGTATCTCGTTAAAGGGCTGTTGACAATCATCTATTGACTCAGCCCTCCCTTTTCCATTCACACCTTCCACGTGTAGGGACTTAATTAGCTCATACATATCCATACAAAGCCAATTTGCTCCGGATGAGTGGAAGTCAATTATGAAAGCTGTGATTAGACTCCTTCACAAAGCAGGCTCTTGCTTATTTATGATTTTGCAGTCCATATATATGGATATTTCGTTATATTTGTGAGTCTATCATTAGATAACATTTTAAAAGAACAAGAATGGTGATCTATCTATATTGATATAGCTATCATGTTAAGATATAATTAATTAAGTATTGTGATAAAGACGAAATATTTGTTTGTTTGTTTGCATCGAATAGGAACCGAAACTACGGGACCGATTTTAGTGAAATTTGGCGCATATATGGATTTGACAACAAGGAAGGACACTTGCTGCTTTTTATCGCGGTTAAATGTAGGGTTCCCAGTAGATTTCCTGTAGCGCACACGAAGTCACGGACAACATCTAGTCTTTAGTGAGGAAAACAGTAAGAAATATAACTTGTCACCTAGTCACCGAGTGCTAAAGTAGCCACGGTGGAAGAAAAATCGTGACATGTGACTGTTCAATGGGGAATGTCTTACAATGAGCAATACAACAGTCGATCACAGCTATTGGCTTCTAGCCTTGGACAAAACCCAACATCTTGTCAGAGAGGTAAACAAATACCTACAGATGAGGCTGACCAAGTCTTCGAGCGCCTTTGATGCCTGTGGAGCTGTACAATATTTTCAGTATGTGGGGATTTTTTTCATAATTGCTATTGCCGTTTATTTCATAATTGCTACTAAAATTTCAGTCATATTAAGCGAGTAGGTTTTAATTCTAATCACCCAAGAGAGAAGAGAAGAGGAGAGACCAAGCCCCAGCAGAATCAGTGGTCAATAACGAAATACCAAGAAAAGATTTCGGGACTATCGTCGAATTCAAGTATCTGTCACTTCGTTAAAACTATGAGACAAATAAACCGAAGAATCTTCTATCAAGCATCTCCTGCAGCGCAATTAATTACAGTCCAAAAAATGTAATAAAAGCTCACGTCGAGAAAGAAAAAAATAAAAAGATTGCTCAAAGTAAACCGGCGTCCACTACGCGAAGAAATGCAAATATTTAAAAGCCTGGGGATGTCCGTGCCCGAGTCGCATACAAAACTTTCTCTTGAAGAAAAATCGAGCTCCTTTTAAGGTAACTTGTGGATGTTACCGGCAGTTATGCACATGGGTTTAAGCGGTTTAATGTGTACGCCAATAAAGGTATTAATAAATTAGTAAACGGCCACTTCGAGATTAAGTGTAATTAAATGCGAAATTATGATGCATATTGCCGGATATGCTTTTACGTAAAATTAGATGTTACTGATAAAATTTAGGACTTCCAAGAACGATTTGCTTAATAAATGGTCAAGCTATCAATGTCAACCTCTGGGATAACTTTCGTATATATTTTTATTCTGTCCTAATTGTAAATTGTCCTGATATTATGTTACTATAACTACTAACGCTAGACGTACTAGGTACCTTTGCTATTTCACAATGCATCGAATATTATCGTTTGAGTTGCATTTCTTTATTTAGCTGGTTAAAGGGGAACAATGTTACTGTAAACACACAAAGAACTTATGAACAAACTAAATCAAACTTGATTTCCTAACACAAAGAAATACATTTATCAAATCACTTCACCTTAACGGAGAATGGGACTGTTAATATTTGAAGCAGTGCATAAACTGAAACTTTAATTGTTTTGTCAGGCTATGACAAGCTTCACAAAGGAATTTCTAGCGACTGCCTCGCGAGCAATCAGAATTTAGAATTTCCTTGCAAATGTTCTGTCATTTCTTATTGGACTCTCTTCCTACAGAAAATACTTTACATTGATGAAGCCTGACAACAGTTAGTAACACAAAATAGTACATACCTACTCTTAAGAAAATAATAGTTAAATAATACCTACCAAGTGTAAAGGTTCGGTGGAAAAACAGATATCGCAATAATTTGTGTGCGCCGTAAATTTTTTGGGTTGAAATTGAGTCACAACGTCGAAAGGTTCCAAAAATCCTGGGACCCATTCATTGAATCCGACTCAATAGCTCGTCGGCCCGACAAATCCAATAAAGAAAGCCCGCGAAAAATTTATGTTTTTGACCGAATTATAAGAACGTGCGAGAGCTTATGCTGGACCAGATTATCCTGAGCCCTGCCGCTGGTAAAGAGTTCTGGAAATTGGTATTTGTTACGTGGATATAGGGGGAGTGGAAGGTCAAAGAAATTGGAGCGATTATTGATTGTACCACCTTTTGATGCGTCAGCGATCGGGACCCTTCGGGGTTCCACATTTAAACGCCGGATCCCTTATGATTTATGCGCTAACGTATGCTAACGCCTGTCATGTATGTGTCGGCAGAAAAAGTGAGATATGTTCAACAATTTGTCCCACATGTTCTGGATCCACTTGATATAAGATCATCTGGATTTTTTTTTCCTCTTGCTAAAGCAACAGTGCTAAAGCACTTGACAATGAAATTCAGAAACAAAATCACTTGTCTTTCGACAAAACTTAATTCCAAATCAACAAAGTATTGATTACGCAAAGTACATAACATTAAATATAATGAGACGAGGAAACACAAGCCGCCTAAAATTTGCAGTGAATAGGCAGTAATGATGTTATCTCCATCAACTTATGAAAGAACTTCATTACTTAAAGAAAGTGAGAAACATTTATGTAGTAGGACAGAAGGTTCCAGAAAGTTCTCAGAATATTTCCCGGTAGGTCTTTGCTAATATTGTTTTTTTTTTTATATTAAAGATACTTTGTTCTCAAACGATGATTCTTTTAAATTTTTTGCTAAAATCATTTTTCACACAATTTTGATTATTATTAATATGATTATGATCTACTCGCTATGCTCTACTCGAAGGATTGACTTATTACTTATTGTAGTAGGTGCATTAATTATAAGTTCATCTTTTAGTTCACATTTGATCAAATGTTTTAAAAAACTTATTTTAAACTTATTTCAATGTATTTCTCAATAAGATTGTTAAAATAAAAATGGTAAAATTTAGTGTGCATTTCCTTTCATCAGTGTAAGCTGTTCCGTTTGACCGTACTAAATCACATCGTCTTTGATCAGGCGTCCCTAAGGGCTCTGTTTGTGTATGTGTGTTACCTTTACGTAACGTTTTGTTTTGTTGGGTCGTGACATTTTCTTA
This sequence comes from Phengaris arion, assembly GCA_963565745.1. NCBI lineage: Eukaryota > Metazoa > Arthropoda > Insecta > Lepidoptera > Lycaenidae > Phengaris > Phengaris arion. The sequence goes on from OY751443.1 coordinate 5,548,117, forward strand.
TGAAATATTGAGTGGTGAATTCGAATGAATGGCAGAAATGTGAATCTGGTATTGAGAATAAGTTTATGACACGTAGAATATTTCAGCAAAATCATGGATCTGAATATAGGCCGTCATAAAAGTATTGATAATTTAAGACGACAATCCTATAGGGTTATAGTTACACTAACCGCAGAATTTAAAACAGTGCGATCCTATAATCTAGTTTGGAACATTTTTCGCTTTCAAGGTCAAAACTAGATTTGAATATGTAACATAGGAACTAAACATTCGTAGAACCTCAAATTGGCTGTAATTTAAAATGTATGTTCCAGCACGCATAGCGTAACCACTGTAGAAATGGTTTCTATCTACGGAAGAATAGACAAAATGATAGATGAATGATTCCTTTTCTTTCTGCTGTCACTTTGTGCATATTATCTATCAGTAAGTCTGTTCTTGTCTAGACAAAATGTATTTCTATGGTGGTCATGCTAAGCGTACAGTATACAGTCTGTACTATCGGGGAATCTAATTGATGAGCAGGGAAAGTGTTCTCATATTTTCATTGTATTATAATAACGAAATGCAGTCAGAATGCAATTGTCAATGACATGTCAGTTTGATATCATAATAATAGCTTAGTTGAACGTTCAAACTGCCTAAGAATTAGATTCTCTAATAGTACATACTCTTAGCATGCACAAACTATTAGTAAACGTGCAAAATCTTACCAAATACATATTATATTCTGTAGCGTAGGCTACTTTCTTGTTTCTCTAACAAAGTTTTGGATTCCTTTCGCAAATGAAGTCTAAGATTCCAAATTAATTTATATTTCATTACGAGATAAATTATATTTACAATTCACTTTGTAAAGAGCGTGCAAATGAGGCTATATGTGACCGTTATGGTATTAAATTCAGATGCTACATCCGACGAAACTGACGCATCAATTCAACATTCAACCACACATTACCATAATGACACCACTACCAATTTATAATATCGATAGCTGCATCGAATTACATCCCTATTATAGTAAGCAATTGGTATTCCAGTTGAGTATCGATGATTATTCGAATGAGTCGATAAATCGCTAACATTACAGCTGGGCCACGAACTCTAGCGGCGACGTTATCCGAGTCGGTAGGCGAGTGAGAGAATTAGATACTCCAAATCTTATTTCTACGTTGCATTCTCGCTTTATTCTATAGTATGATTTCATGATGTTTTTTGAATAGCACTATCACTCATTGCAATAAGCCTTATGGTCTATAATAATTATTTCCAAAATAAAATCATTACTTCACGCTTGTCTCGCCTATCGTCTACAGCACCGTGTGTGTTCGCATTGTTTATTTCTATGGAACGGCTATTATTATTATTTATTTAATTATATTACACGTTATGCTCAAGAAAATAACAAAGGCTGAAATGTCGTTTTACGGCATTCTCTAGTTGTCAACCTTTATAGCCGCAATTATTAGACGCTATCGCAGCCGCGTCAGTTTGTGGCCACACCGTGGTCCACCTGACGCAATAGCCCTATCACGACTGTCATTAGGTCCACCGAAATGAGATACACATTGTTGTATTGATTTTATCTTAATATATTATTCATATTTGACGAAAGCATTAAATTCATCGATTGCCTCAACTCCCTGGTGTCGAGTTTCGAAATAATCCTTTGGATATAATAATACTGATTTTATACTATACCTGATTGATATAATAGATACTTTTTTGTTATTTACATAAGCCTATTTTACTAGTCAGATGGGGATTAATGATCTGTTGGTAAATATCGACGTCGCAACGCCGTATGGAACGGAACCCTTGAAAGAAAACATTATTTTCGTATGAAAATAATGTTTTCTTTCAAGGGTTCCGTACCCGAAAGGTAAAAAAAACTGAGATTTCGCTGTCTCCGTCCGTCTGTCTGTCTGTCACCAGGTATCTCCTTAACCGTGATAGCTCGACAGTTGAAATTTTCACAGATGGTGTATTTCTGTTGCCGCTAAAAAACAGAACAAAATAAATATTTTAGGGTAGCCCCACCTAAATATTATTATAATATAATACGCACTTGGCCGGTTTTTTCCTTTCCTTTCGACCCGGAAAAAATTCCCTTCCAACGTGCCCCGCCTAGCCTAACTTCTCTGTAATTTATGCTTGGAACTGTCATCGCTGTTTGCATAGACATTAGGACCCATAAGTTCGGTGCTTGGCACTGGCTGGCAAGGGGAACTGGTTATATAAATTAATTACTGGCACACAAACTAAATCGAGCAATATTTGCAATCTAGAGTTGACTTTCACGGCATCATAGAATTCGTTCCCGTATCAACTTTCCTTTGCATAAAACCCTCAAGTAAAATTATAACTTTCATGCCAGAGAACGTTAATCGAGCTAGATCAAGATAAGGATCTATGACTTAAAAAGGAAATGTGTGATCTATGAGCGCTTAACGTTCATGCAAATGATCGAGAGCGCCGTGGATTTTTGATCTATTGCCATAATTTGCTAAGCTGTGAAAGTATTGTTAAAATTATTTGTTATTAGATGCTCTAAGGGCACACACCGAAACGATACGCGACATGGCGCTGCATTTTTAAATAAGCTATTCAAATTTCAAAATTGAAATTTATTCATTATACACAAAAAGGTACTTACTTACACGTTTCATTGTAAGAGTTCGAATGTCAGCTTGCACCGCGCTGCACAGCGCATGTGCAGTGTTTGACTGATGTCATATTAAATATGTATTAAACGTGTATCATTTTATGTAGTGAATAAAGTTCAATTTTGAATAGCTATCATAAAAATGCAGCGTCGCGGTGTGAACTGACCCTAAGTTATAAATTATTATGGCTTAACTTTTAGTCCTACATCAGCTTATCTAGGAAACTTTTGTAACGACTTTTTCGCAGAATACGCAGAATTTACAAATACTCACACAAAGAGTGCTTCCTGGCCTTGGTAACTAATTAGAAGCTGTCTTTAAATATTTTCTACACGAATTTAGGGGAGAATTTAATCAACACAATAACGATAAACATACCGTTAAAAAGCTAAACGAAATTAATAGAATTCCAGTTAATTTTCAAACATAAATCTTTAACCGGCTTGGGCTTAGTCCATGACCATAGTCCATAAGACATACGACCATCCTCACAATCAATTTGTATACCTACACATTTAACTGGTGACCTGGGGTCAGTGATGATGGATGGCAACAATTAATCCTGCATCGCGTCCAGAATAATACGTAGGATTACGGATTACCGCCTACTTCTAGAAAGTCCTGTGGGATTTGATCGACTACTGTCGTTGCTGATAGGATCTGTAATCAACTTGCAATAGGCAGGCTAGAGTTTAAAGTAAGGGTCAGCTCACACCGAGACGCGACGCGGCACGGCATTTTTAAGATGCTTCAAAATTGAACTTTATTCACTACACAAGAAAATCCGTTTCATTGCAAGAACGAGACTTGAAATCAACATTTTTTGGTTGTTCCAACGCAGGGATGGAACGCACGACTTCCGGAGTCGAGAGCCAAGCATGAAACCACTAGACCACAATATTTTTCAGATAGGCCAAGACGGTCCGTGCATTAAGATTGCCAGTACCAAAAAGTATGTCTTAGGATGGGACTATATGCTCCGGAATCCCGAACGCGATTTCCAAAGGAGAAAATTTGGAGCACTAAAAATGAACTCTGCGCCAAAGACTTCAAAACTACGTCTATGCTCTGCTCTAATACAATTGAGTTGAATATCGAAGTGTCGAGTTTCGAGTCAAATGTCAATGCCTTAACACAGGAAAAATATGCCTGTTCCTACCCATCTAGCCTCAAATCAATTTCTTTACTATTCATATTAAATCCCGGTCGATTGCGTATTCACGAAATCTGATACGTTATCAATATGGAGCACGCTTATCAGCTTATGTGGGGAGTATTGATCCGGCGACTGAGTGCTCAATAGGAGGCCTTATTAAATCATTTCGGTACATTTGTTCCACTCTGTGTGATCTTGTGCGTTATTATTGAGTTTGTCAATGCCTTCATCATGATCATCATCATCATTTCTGTTACATTAAATTACAATGTAACAGATTCAGACAATAAAATAATACATATCTGTCATTGGTAAAGCCAAACAATTGTCTTTCGGAATCATAACTATTACAATCTATTAAAACATGACTAACAGTAAATGGTGAGCTACATCTAAGACAAGTCCGAGGAGTGCTTTTCGCGAACAAATGCGAGTGAGATGCGTTGGTATGGCCTATTCTCAGCCGTGTTATTATACATTGGTCTTTTCTTTTTTTTCGTTTCTTTCTTTTAATTTGATATCTTTTATGTTCTTTAATCATCAATTCATAATGATCATCGTTTTAAAAATTGCTTACCGACAAAAATTATTAAGTACTACTTAGAGCGTTTTCACACTATCCGATCTGATATCCGATATTACATCGGACTGATAAAATAAGAAAGAATAAGTCTTAAATTTGAAACATACTACCTGTCTTACTCATTATTAGTCCGACATCGGGTATATGATCGGACAATGTGAAAACGCGCTTTGCTGTAAAACTCGAAATGAGAGTAAATGTGCAGTTAATAGAATTAATAAATTATGGATTAGATAGTTACAAAAGCACCTTACAAATTGCTTTTCTAGTACGATGTTGAACCTTTACGATTTCGTAATAAATAGTTGTGAACGTTTCTCTAGGGCACTTCATATAAAATGACAATCAATTTAAACTCGTTTTTCCAACACGCCAAACAAATTGCAGAAGCTTCGAGAAATTTTACAACTCCAACGGTTCAGTTTATGTGGTTTAAAGATTTAAATCCCAGCACGGAATTGACAGTTTACCAGTTACAGTTCCATAAGCTCAAACTTACCGTCAGTTCATGCCGAAACGAGACGATAGGACTACAGCGATTCGAAATTGAACTTTATTCACTAGACAAGAAGACACACGGTTAATTGCAAGAGTTCGAATGTCAAACTGCACCACTCCGCATAGCGCGGCGCCGCTTGTTTTCATTGCAATGAAACGTGTATCTTCTTAATATGTACCAAATATAGTTCAATTTTGAATTACTATTTAAAAAAATGCAGCGCCGCGTCGCGTATCGTCTCGTCTCAGTGTGAGCTGACCCTTAATTTAAAGGTATTCCATTTTTACTATTGTTAACTTTCTTCTGTTAATTTGGAATTTGTTCCGTTATACTTGTAAAATATTTTTTATATATTTTTTTTCCGCCCATACGGCATAAGCCCTTTCCCCCATCCCTCAAAGTATAATTTCGCGTAGAGAAACTTGAGAAAAGTCGCGATAGGCGAGGCAGGCTTTTGATTTAAGAGGTCCGCCACGCGCTTATTTTCCCTAAAATTTTTTAACATGCCTTCAAGCCCAAAGTAAAATTATTTATTTCTGTACTATACATATATGCTGCCTGTGACTTCGTATGCGCGCAGGAAAATCTCGCGGGAACCGTGCATTTTTCCGCGATAAAAAGTATCTATGTCCCTTCCCTGTGGTTAACTCTTTCTCTGTGTCAAATTTCATAATAATCAGCCCAGTAGTTCCGGAACCTATTCAATGAAAACAAACGAGCAAATCTTTTCTCTATATAATATGATTACTATGGGCATATTATTTAGCATTAATGTCCTACATGACTACCGAGACATATCTTTCGGACTTCTTCAAACTCGATCACATTATTGTTTCTAATAGTTTTCGACAGTTTTTAATTTTTCATACATCGTCGTCGTCAATTTATAAAAAAAAAACGAAGATTTTGAAAACCATTTAGCAAATTGGTTTTGCTGTACCTACCTAATATATATCTTCGAGTGTGATGAAAAGTACAAATTATATGTACATAAGGGAGTTCTCAGTACTGGAGAGACGGTGAAAGCGTGGATTCTGGTGCGACGCGAATCGTAAATTATCCTCATCTGAAGTGATATGACAGGTAGAAGGCTGTAGCAAAGGATATGGTGGTCCTTTGTACACCTGTCAGATGTGAGAATATGCAAATGTAGCTAATAATTGTCGCTAAATATGAAGAAAAAGAAGAGATTCGGTCTGTGAGCTCAGTCCGTCCGTCTGTCTGTCTGCCCTTCTAACTTCTGTAACTATGAATTATGAAAATTGTCATAAATCGTGAATAGATTTCGGTTTTGGCATATTCAATAATAATAATTTTATATTTTAGGGGTAGCTCTTCATATAATTATATGAAGTGGGTATGAGAAATATTTTTTTTAAATCTACCCCATCGAGTGGGGTACGGATACGGTACGGGGACGGATAGGTCTTTTTAAATAAAGGCAAGGTTACGTACATTTTACCTTAACAAATTCAATCATTTTCGAGTAATCGGCCTCTAAACTGGTTTATATTGAGTGAAATCGGACAATAACTTTGAAGTAATTTAAAGAAAAAACCTATTGTGTGGTGATACTTACAGTCCAATATCGGCCATACAACCCCTTTGTACCTTATACTTGAACAATAGTATTAATAAAACTTTTATTTGCCAACCAATACATATTATGTTCGTGTTTAAAATAAAACATAATTTAATAATATTGATTCATAACACCAACTGAAACGTGAAATCGCCAAATTTTCTCGCATTTCGACAATATTTCTCGCAATTAAATTAATTTGTAATTTAATTGCGAGAAACATTGTCGAAATACTAATAATGTTTCATTAATTAATCACTTGAAACATGTTTATCAAAAACATAAAAGATCGCGATTATTATTTGGGGCGTTAAGTACATTGTATTCATACGATTGAGCAATAATTATTATGTTCATTATTAATCATGAAGTGGCGTTAAAAATATTGATGACGTATACTACACACATCCGAATTCCGGAGGAATATTAATTATCTTTTATTATTAAATTAAGCTTACCTTAAGGGCGTCACAGTCGGCGAAGATACTATAATATTTTATCTTAAGATGCCTGGATATAATATTTCATATTACAGTACGCACTACGTAATAACTTATCTATACATACATACATACATACATACATACATACATACATACATACATACATACATACATACATACATACATACATACATACATACATAATATAATAAATTCGTAACTGGTCGCTGTCTGTACATGGAAGATATGTAAGAAAAACTATTACAGGGGGCTTTATGAACGACATAGAACCAAAAACTATGATTTTTAGAATTTTTGTCTGTTCGTCTGTTTATCCTTACGTTTGTACGCGCTAATCACGGAATCTACTGGACGGATTTTGATGAAATTTTGTATGGTAGTAGTTTAGATCCTGGATTAACACATAGGCTACTTTTTATTTCGAAAAAATGTACGGTTCCCGTGATATTGTTTTTGCGCGTATGAAGTCAACGGCCTTTCTTTTTAATGCGGTTTCACGCATTTTGGTTTGCTCCAATTAAAATATAATGTTTGTTTCATTTCAAACGGTTCATAAATGTAGAAGTTATATCAGTCTAAACTTCTAAAGAATATAACATCAAAATCAATCAAAATCCTATAGAATAACTGAACTGGCTGAAACTTTACGTAGGTATTACCTAATCATTGATGTATATTAATACCAGGAGGAATAAGTGAGAAGTTCTATTATGGTCGTAGCGCTAACTCATGTTAAGCAGCGCCGGTCGTGGATTCAACTAGGATGGGTGACCACAATCCCGAATATTTTTAAGGGTAAAATCTATACGCCTAATACCTACTGACATTTTCCTCTTCAAAAGATTTTCTAAATCATTAAAAAATGACGCAACACGCACACTTTCAACTTTTCTGTAAAATTTATTATAAATTTAAGTCCCCCCCGCCGAGTCCGTCTGTCTGTATGTCCGTTTTTGCCCGCAGCCACAGAATACATAATAGTACAAGTACCGCAGCTTCGCCCGCGTGGGGGAGTGTTAGTGGCAAAAAACTTCTTCAGCAAATAAATACATAATACATTATAATATTGGCAAAGAGTAAAAACGTAATAGTTTTGACGTGATAACGTCTTATAATTTGATGGAGCCGGATGCACGCATGAAAAAACATGACTCATACCGTTACCAGCGTTACCTCGCTAAATATGACGCATTTTCCGTTACCTCAGCTAGCCGCGTCTTAGGTATGTGAGCGGTGGGACGGAGAGGCGGGGGCGCTTGATGTTATTACTCAGTTCGGCGCCGAACTTCGCGGCGGCAACACGCATCTCATGTGTGTTGCGAGCAGCAAGCTACCCGCCCCCTCACCCCTGTCCCTACAATTAGATATTTTTTATTATAAATTTATAAAAAAGTATATATATTTTTACTCTGTGCCAATTCTATATTGCAGTAGGTAAGTAACATTTACTAGAAAAGTTTTTGCCACGAGGCACGAACACACACACACGCGGGCGAAGCTACGGGCAAAAGCTGCTTAATTTCGAAAAGCTATCTTAAAAACGTGTCGCGTCGCGTATCGTCGTCGCGTGATTTGACCCTTACAGTACATGCATCTCCGAATGCAATAATAATTAACAAGGCAGAACATAATAATTGTGTGTACCGATTGGAACGCATTACTGTTGAAATGCCTCGCATGGGTAACTCAGAGTGACAATGACAATAGTGGGTACCTACGAAGCGAATACACGACACTGTATTAATAGGGACGTTGCCTTGTGTGGAATATCACATTTTTATTAATTAAATTTTAAAATTGTTGATTAAAGGTACATAAATCTAAAAGAAATAGATATCTAGATTGACGCGATTAAAAATTATAAGCAAATAAAAAATATTGCCCATCTCTTTCTCGCAAAACGGTTTGTTACGTCACAAGTTGCAACCGCCATACATTTTGTAATGACGAATGTATGCAACTCGTGACGGCACAGGCCGATATATCGCTCTCTTTCATATTGTAAATTTAAATTGTTTTTATCTTCCTTATATTTTAAGATATACGAAAATGGGTTCTAGATTGTTTATTTACATGTTGTCTAACGAAGAATAGACGAAAAAAAATTTTTAGGCTACATGTGTAATATATGAATATATATATATATATATATAATATAATATATTGAAGTCGGAGAATAATGATCACACTGTAGTAGCTACTAACAAACTATAAAGTTTTAGGTACCTAAGCGCCGAGATTGTCAAGCAGTAAGCGAGCTGATGATGATGAATTATAGCTAAGAACGATATCATACTAAAAACGGCAGATATCTAAATCTTAAAATTTGTACTCTTAATTCCTTTACATGACATACGATTAAACGCAGTGAATCATACGTCAAGTTTAAAAGAATAACTTCCCGCGTTCTTAATTTAAAAGCTGTTACTAGAATTTTTTACCGGTCGACTCAGTAATATTTCCCATAACGTTAAAAACACCTGCATATCTTTAAGCGGTTCGTTGACATTTCCAAGTCTTGGCTATATTTTAAGGATGTATTGATTTATTTGCACAATTTGTGGTGTTTACAATATACATTTGACATATTTTATATGCACCGTTATGTATATAAATTATGCGATAGGTAAAATAAGAAGCTAAATTGTTGTAGTAATGCCTAGAATCCATGTTAGAAGCTTAACAATTTTATTGAGTACACTCATGGAAAAAAAATGTTTAAGGCTGCAACTAAATGAACCGGAATCTGGCGGGCCCGAGAAAATTCGGAGCACTGAAAATAGAACTCTGCGCTACTACAAAACAAAATCGAAGTGTCGAGTTTCGAGCTGTCATATAATATGACATTGACATTTGACTCGACACCTGTGTGTTCGATTTTCAGCTCTGTCGTATTGGCGCAGAGTTCTATTTTAAGTGCTCCGAATTTTCCCCGGCCTTACGGATTCCGGATCAGATTTACGGAAATAACAAGACGTAACTAAAACTCGCACCAGCTATTTTGCTGGCTACAAGCAAACCATCTGCTACCTAATATATACGCTGTAATTGGCTTTATGTAAACTATCCATAAGCATATTGTATTGTTAGCTGTAAGCCACCGAAATAAAATAAAATAATTCCTACCTACGAACTACAACTAAATAGTAAAAAGGCAGGTAGGTGTGTGACGAATAGCGAAGCCAATATAATAAATCGTATTATACATATTTTGTTTGTTTTACAAATATTATATTACGAATATAATAAGTAGAGCATACAGAATATATTTTTGTTATAGTTTAAGTTTGATTAATTGGATAAAGTGTAAATAACTTATTTTTTTAATCAAATATGATAATTATCCTACAAAGTACACTATTATTATAAATTTGTAAGTTGTGACACTTTCACACAAAAACTACTGAATGCTTTTTGATAAAATTTGGTATGGTATCTACCGTCTAGTAGTTTAGGCCTTGGATTAACACATAAACTACTTTCTATCCCGAAAAATTCAGTGTTTCCTTTAGATAATGTATTTATGTGGGTGTTTGACTTGTGTCTTTCATGCGGCTGAACCAGATTGAATGAAAATTTTAGGCTGGACTCTCAAAGAAATCCAACCACCATCTTTCCTCTTTATTATATTGATGTCAACAACAGCCTCCGTGGTCTAGTGGTTAGAGCTTGGCTCGACTCGGAGGTCGTGGGTTCGATTCCCGCATTGGAACAACAAAAAATGTTGTTTCCAAGTATGGGTAGGACTAGGCAGGCTGATCACCTGATTGTCTGACAAGAAAGATTATCCATGTGTCGGATGGGTATGTAAAATGAGAGATCAGGTGCAGGTCCGACGACCTGCACCTGATCTCTCGCCAGTCGTGTCGGTTATCCGTCCTCCGGCCGTCCGGTTACTAGAGTAAAGGAGGAGAGAGTGCTCTTGTGTACTGCGCACACACTTGAGCACTATAAAATTACTCCTGCGTAGCTGGCCTGGTTTTAATGAAACCGGCCACCGTCACCGACATCGGTGTGGGAAGCTATTATAGATGTCAATAAAATTCAAAAGTCAATCTATCGGGACTGTAGGTACTTAGAATTCACATTTTTATTCAGGAGCAGGAACTTTTTATAAGTTTTAGAGCAGTTCAATTGAATTAATCGTGTTAACTATCTCGCCTCCCGCATCCAGTCCATATTGACCCTACTGGTCTGTCTGAACCTAAAGGGAAGTAACTCCACGAAAAGTAGTTTTGTAGTCAGTTGAAGAGCTGCCAATGTGTTTGTGGATATTTAAGAGACAATAAATATTTTTATCGATAAATTTTCACAGCTTCAAGTGACAGTAAACTTGAGTTTATAGTTTTAAACTTGATACCTCCACGCGTTCCCGAAATAAAGGGTCTTGAACTCTTGACTACCAGACAGACGGATGGACAACAAAATGATCTTATAAGGGTTGCGTTTTTTTCATCATCCTTCGTTTCATTGAGTTTTGGATCACTGGACGTCCATTAATAAATCGACTGCTGTCTTATATCTACTATCACATTCAGTAAACAAAATTACAACAGAATTCTGTACTGTCAAGCTCAATATAATTAAATATTAATAATATACTGTCAAGTACAATCGCGTACGAATATCCCTGCCAGTGACAGATCCAACAACACTGGTCAGTACATTGACACATCTGTCATCCCCGCGCCGCGCGCCGTCACGCACGATCTGTTTCACTTCATGCCAGTTTTTCACTTTGACAGTTCTACGGGTTTTATGCCAACATAATGATCCAATTGATAGTTTTTGTAGACCGACTTTTTGTAGGACAAAATAGAACGTATTGATACTTACTTATTACTTAGATTGCTAGACGTGTGCTGAAAAAACCGACGTCCCTGGATTTTGTCAAGCTCGGACTAAGCATTCACTAGCTCGTTTCGTGCTTGGACATAATTGACAATATAATTTCATATTTAAGATAGATTTGTCTGACGCGACGTTTAAAATTATTTCGATGTCAACCTTAGGCTTACGTCAACATGGCTGACATTCGCCGGTGCTCGAGCTGTCATTTGTAAAGAGTGTCGCCCCTGTTGTACTGTGGGAACACAATAAGACTATTGATCCTATTGGTCATTATATTATCAATGAGAAGAGGCTGTAACATCTCAACGCACTTAGACTACGTCATTGGTTCCCACCAATAGAGGACTAGTTTCACCTAAAAGTAATTGTGTATATTTTCTGCAATGTAGATTTTTATATTCTAACTTAGTTACGGTTTCGTTTTCCTGTTAAATATATAGCATAAAATAAAGGATTTTGCAAATACGCAACTTTAGGCGACATTGCCTTGAAAATTTTCTGTTTGCAATCTCGACTACATTATTAATATTATATTTTAACACGTGAAGAGAAAACATATTTTGACAGCGGCGTAAACGTAACGTTATGGAATGAAATTTGTATGGGTTGTCATGATATTTGTTGTCATGATTTTGGCAGATTTTCATACAATTCTCATTCGACATTGTTACGTTTACGCCGCTGTCAAATGTTCCTGGTAGGTGCACTTTAACGTTTATGGAGAATTGAGCAACCGAAGGAGTATGAATTTTGGCCGGTAAGTTAAAGTTTATGAGGAGGAAGGTGTGCAGAAAGTTAATATTTTTTATTATGCTTAGAAATACATCAAATCAATAAAAATAACACAATGCCGAGCGTTTAATACAATTTTGTTACACGTTTGTTAATCTGTCACAACATTTATTTTTTCTATCTGAGAGGCAAAAAAAACCTTACAAAGATAAAACTTAAAAATTATATGAATTATTATCAAATTGCGACTACAGGTGGCAGGGCGACCTCTTGTTTTATCTAAAGTATATATTTGTGTGCACTGTGCTCATGCCCATATTTTCCTACTTCGATGTAATCACCGCAGGCTCTGACATCTTTTTGTCGTCAACCCTGATCTGTTTCACTCCAGTAAACAAACACAAAACTCACCTTTTCAACACATTTCTTGTTACTATATGTTGCGAAATGCTCAGTCTCGAGTCTCGAGGTTTTTTACTGAAGATTTATGAAGAAATACTGACCTGGAACAAAATTTATTTTACGTTTATAATTAGTACCTGGGTAATCAAAAATTCAGTTTAAAATATAAAGGCAATTCATTTAAAATTCATTAAAAGTAAATTGAAAGTCTAACGGCCCTACTCAGAGACATTTAATGCGTCACTTAGTAGAGATTTTGACAGACACTGTATGGACTTTATATCAAAAGTCTGTGCTAAGTGACTCCTTAAGTAAGCATTAAAATTTAAATATCTCCGAGTGCGGCCGTAAGTTACATCATTTGAGAATTGGGGTTCTGAGCTCGCAACTAATTTCCTCTGGTTAATATTATAATTACAGACTACCAGTTTTAGTATCAATGACGATGAAATCATATACCTAACTTCCTAGGCCACCAGCTTCCTAGCTATTAGACGCTGGATAAACGCCTGCTAAATGTTAAGGTCAGCTCACGATACTTACAAGTGGTACCATTAATAACTTGATAAGCGACGTCAAACGCATTAGATACCTATAGAAAAAACCGGACAAGTCGGAGTTGCGCACGATGGATTTCGTACGAAACGGCAAAAAAATCACGTTTGTTTTATGGGAGCCCCACTTGAATATTTATTTTATTGTTTTTAGTATTTGTTGTTATACCGGCAATAGAAATACATTATCTGTGAACATTTCAACAGTCTAGCTATCACGGTTCATGAGACCTGGTGAAAGACAGACAGACGTAGTACGGACGGAATGACATAATTACTGTCTTCCAAACGCGAATAGACAAACCCCCATTCAAATAAAAATGTTTACACAACGGATAACTTATACAACGCTGTCTTTGTCTGTCAAGTGACTTTTCCAACGTATCAGACAAAGATAGCAACGTTGTATGATTATCCGTTGTATAAATATATTTATTAGTAAGTAGGTATATGTATATAGACGGTACGTTACCTACAAAACTGCAGATGCGAGCAGCGAAAAATACGCGCCGAATTTTTTAAGCCAGTATATAGTATATATATACAGTCGCGAACATTTCCGGTGTACCACTATTGGACCAAATTGCCACAGAGTAGAAAATATATTAGATAGGTACTTACGTACGGAGAAACATCTTTACGTAGAACGATCCAAATTTGATAATTTTGACGTCCCCATCAACGGTCCACAATTTTTTCCCACAATCGTGGACACACCGTATGCTTGTAGTAGTGAAATTAAATCGAAAGCTATGTAGCTGTGTTCATCTGTTCCTCTTTTATCTGTGATATTGTGATTAAAATCGAAATGTGGTACCATATTTCCCTACAACCATACCACCACCCACCAACCTACCCACAAAAAAATTTCAAACAAGCTCTTTACTGATTGTTTACATTTTAATTCGGACTAATTATGCCTACATAGTATAATGTTATTTATTTATAATGAAAATTAAGGAGTCATCTCCCATGCCTACTTCTCTCGCACAATATATAGGTATGTATAAATATATATAGCGATCCCTACTGTATGAACGTTGTATGAATATTAAAGGTTTCATTAACACCTCGGTGAAGTCATCATATCATAAATGAGATATTTTATCTATTTATAGATGAAAGGGGACGAAATTAATACCTTCCTTTGTTTTAAACCAAGTTATTTTGACTGTATTCGTGAACTGTTCCACATATCCTACGGACTTCAATCTTAAATATAATATTGTTAGTAGATGATCATTATAAATGTAAAAGTTTGTGAGGATGGATGGATGTATAGATGTTTGTTACTCTTTCACGCAAAAACCCCTGAACGGATTTTGATGAAATTTGGTATGGTAGTAGTTTAGACTCTGGATTAAAACATAGGCTACATTTTATCCCGAAAAAGTACAGTGATCCCGGGGGATATTTACGCGGGCAGAGCCGCGGGCAATAGCTATTATAAATGTGAATGTGAGTTTAAAAATAAAAATTCTAAACCGATCATCATGAAATTTGGCACAGATGTAGAGTAGACCACGAGGAAGGACATAGGCTACTTTTTATCGCGGGAAGTTCAGTTCGACTGAATTACATCAGCCTTTATTAAGGACTTCATCAAAATCAGTCCATTCGTTTAGAAGCTACGTCACAGACAGACCGCTCCTTTTGCGTCGGTGTTTAAGCATGATGATGGTGAACAATCGAGGACCCTACAGCAATTTGTCAATAAGTTTGTTAATACAATTGGTAACTAAATTCGCGAGTCGCGACCCTCGTTACTCACCGTATTCTTGTTAACTGCCACAGTTTAACCGAATGTAAATTACATGACAGTAAAGCCATACTTCTAAATTCCATCTGTTCTGTCTAGGGGTTAGCTCACACCGAGACGCGAAGCGTTGCGGCGCGCACATTTTTAATAGCAATACAAATTGAAATCGCGCGTGGCGCTATGCATCGCTATATTTGCATTTTGAGGATCCTCAACCCCGTTTTACCGAATGTAAATTACATGACAATAAAGCCATATAATTGGAACGAAGTTCCTTATGGCGCGTTGCGATATTGGGGCTAGGCGGATTATATTGGCACGACACTTTTTGCCACTCGAAATCACAATGTAATAACACGACTATTAAGAATGATACAAAAAACGACCTTATCACCTTGACAATAATGTAGAATTTTGCAATTACACATTGTGACTGTTATGACTGTTTTAAACACTTACGGATTTTGTCGCGGTGCACTTTTCTTTTTCCCGACGTTTCGGCTACTTTCCAGCAGCCGTGGTCAAGAAATCAATAACTGTTATGACTGTTACATATTGTGACTAGCTAGCCGAGCGCTTGATGTTATTACTCAGTACGGAGCCGGACTTCGCGGCGGCAACACTGCGAGCAGCAAGCAACCCGCCCCCTCACCCCTGTCCCTACCTAAGGCGCTAGTTCCGCGCGCACTATATATACTTAGTTTAACTATTTGTTTTGTATAATATACTTAATATATTATATCTATACAGATAAACAAAATTGAAGTGTCTGTTTGTAATTTCAAATTAACAGCTTTTATTTTCAATTAATGCATTTAAAAGTATGATCGGTACACCGAACGCGACGCGGCGCTCACTTTTATAATAGCGCAAAAAAATTAAAATTGCGCGCGGCACTGCGTAGCGCTATAGATGCATACTAAGAATCTTCAAGCGTCGTCGCATCACGTCGCATCTCCGAGTGAACTGACCCTATGGCTTTTGACGTCTTTTTTGAACGTGTGGGTGAAGCCGTTAAGGACTCTTAGTTCTAGTGCTTTTTTGCCGACCAAATAAGGGCTCCTAAGTTTTTTGCGACGCGACAGCAGCTTTCGTGAGTGTAGCAAGTCGCGTCGCAAAGTTTAACCAGTACACAAAGTTAGCTTGCTGGCGATCGCAACTGCCGACAGCAGCAGGCGACTTCTACACGCAACAGCCTCCAGCAACCATGACAATATGCCACCGGGCTAGACTAAGTACTATGAAAAAAATCGTTGTCTGTGGACTGTGCATATGATTATATTTTCTTAATACCAAAACCATTTTATTCCTTTCTAAAATAGAATAAATCTGTACTTAGTCATTGAATAGACGTATTAACAACATAATTTATCTCAAGAATCTATCTCGGCGAAAATCTTCGTGGATCCAATCGTAATAAATATCGTCTATTAATGCTCGATGTTAGCACATTTATACACTAGTGATGCGCCGCTATCCGTATCAATATCGATGTTTTATTGAGCGCTAATTGATCGATGCGGGCTCTAAACGTGTCATGGACGGATCGCTTGTGAATGAACTTATGTAACTGTTTCAATTTGTATGTAAATTAATTGCTCTCATGGTTGTGTTCTCTTTGTTTTAGCTTTTCAATCAATTTGGGCGCAATGAATTATATTGAATCGAGTAATGTTGCATTCAATCTGCATTTAAGTTGGCCTTAACCTAAACACGGGTGGTTTTTGATTGCCTAAAATTATTTAAAAAAGTCAATTAAAATCTAAAAAATACTAAAAGGTACGTACGGTACGTAGGTTGTGTGGGCGTCAAAAAGCATGTTTATTCCTAGCTTAATTATTATTCCTTAATAAAACTTATAATATCTTTTTAGGAATAAAACAAACTAATTTATTTTATATTTCTTTGCCTATGTGATTTACGGCCGAATACTGGAACGATAGTTAAATTAAGTGACGCTCAACACTTGTCACATGTTGTCCTTGTCATCTCGGCTAGCAGAGACAGCGACAGCCTGTGAATAGGAGGGCCCTTAATTTTGATTAGCGTTTCAGCATTCGGCCATTATTCTCACATCCCTGTTATCGATAATCGATATCGAATATCGATTTTAAACGAGCCCCGTCCGCTAATGGGGGTAGGTACATGTCTAGTTCTGGGTTTACATGTATTGAATTGTTGTACCTACACGAAGCTCTGATGGATAGATGAAGTGTAATATTAGATTATACGGGTATAGGGAGTAAATTGGATATAGTATGGGAGATACTTTAATCATCATCATCGACGAATCTGAGGTTCGTATTGTTGAGCTTGAATATTTTATTAGGAGGTAGGGTGCTTAGAAAGTTTGTTCTCAGACTAAAGTTTCCATCTCAGTTTAACCGACTTTTTAGAATATATTATATTATATTATTATATACTATGTATAAATACAATATACAACAACTAGTTGGTGGCCACAACTTCGATCACGTAGAACTAACGGAAACGAACCCACCCTATTTTTAGGGAACCCTAAGAAAAAAGTAGCCTAAATTACTCCTTATAACATCAGCTATCTGCTAGTGAAAGTCCATTAAAAATCGGTCCAGCCGTTTCAGAGGTTAGCCGGAACAAACAGACAGATAGACAGACGGACAGACATTTTTTTAATTTTTTTTTATTAGTACCGGATGTACTTTCATATGCATTAAATTAAAAGCTGTTTATTTTTCACGCGACTGTGACGCGCGTCGAACGCGTGAGCGAGTGAGACAGAGCGCGGACCGAAACAGGATTATGATATGATCACAAGTAGTTACGAGAATTAGTGTTCAGTGCCCCAGCAGTGCGGACGTTACTTGATTCTAACGTAAAACACTAATATAATTCTTAAGAAATATATAAATAGCAATCGACCTTAACAGTCTAAAGAAAAAAAAAAAAAATTTTTAATTGAAAGAAATATTTTATGTGCTGACAGAGGCCTCAAGAGTCAAGACTTGACACAGTTTTAGCCTCTTGTGTGTATCGCACAAAGTAAACGTATGTCAAAGTTTAAATAACTCTCTTTCGAATATACTTTTTTTTTTAATCTGCCAAAACCTAAAGGACATAAACAAAATTAAAAATTTCAAGTAATCCCCGAATTGTCAAGCAGTTAGCGCGCTGATGATGACGAATTATAGCTAAGAACTCTCGATCATGTCAGCTTTCAGACAAAAAAAGTCGATCGAAATCGGTTCATCCGTCTGGGAGCTGCGGTGCCACGGACAGAAACACAGACAGACAGACACATCAAACTTTAACACCCTTCTGTTTTCGTCGCAGGTTAATTATTACGGCGTGGGACATAGGCTACGTTAGTGTGGTCCCAATAGTAAGGTTCCAAAAATTGGTCACCTGGTAATGTGAATGTAAAAAAAAAGTGAAATGTAAAAATAGGTCATGGTAACTTGATAAGTGACGTCTGTTCTTCGCACAACGCCCAGTAAGTGACGTCGCATGATGCCAAAACATCGGCTTTTCTGTCACATGACAAAAATATTGACATTATCTTCTAGAAACCAGGGAAATAGGTTAACGCGATGGTTAGCCTTCTAAGTTTATAAAATACTTATACGTCAACACATAGCAATAAAAACACTGATCATAATATTTTATACGAGCATGAAAAACAGGTAAAACACGTTGATATGTTATGATACACGAATTTTACGTAGGGTTGTCACAGCTTAATTTTTCTTCTTTTTTGGTTTGGTTTGATATATGGTAGATAAATGCAAAATAAACTATCTCTGTTAGTCATTACTTACGCTAGTAATAGTTTTAATCCCTAAATATATTACTCTCAAACGAAAAAAGACATTATACATTAAATATAAAAGATAACACAGACTTTCTATCAGAGCATCACAGTTTTATCTGAACCCCAATCCTCGTATTTAACTTAGACTCTCAATTCACTTTCAAAAAAATTTTCTTTCAGATAAATGAATCGTCTTGATATCATAAGCTGAATATCAGAGTTTGGACCAATTAAAACCCATTAAACGTTGGTTTGACGTTTATGAGAATACTCTATTGCTGTTTTAACATATCGAGGCTGCATCGAAACAGTATTATTAAGATATTTATCTAGTAGAATCAATGGTACTATGGGGTATACGATGTTCTTCAATTGAGCATGTATTCCTGTTGCTATGCGGCCAGGATCAATTATTTCTTTACCTCGGATGAGATTAAGAAAGTTCCTAAGAAATTTAACGGTTGTTTCTTGCAAACTTTGGTTTGAAACACAAAAATATATTTCATCATCATCATCATCATCATTAACAGCCATAGGACGTCCACTGCAAAAAATATATTTATTTGCTCTTAAATACTTGCCTCATAATATATTTTTTAAACGCATACTATGGCTTAGAAATTAAGCTCACATGAACATAACAATAAAGTGCTACAAGTTTAAATGTCACTTGTCTATTTACCGTGAAAGAAAGGAATTTATAGACACTTACCCACCACTGCAACTCCTGTGTAGCCAGGATCGACAGCGGTAACCAACCACAAAAAAACCCTTTGATATGATCTCAGGGGTGCCCGAGGGACATGCTAAATCTGTATTGGGACCCGCAACGAAATTAATCAGAAGATTGTAGGAGAAGTACGAAGTATTAGATAGGATAAATTTATACCAAATTAATTTATAGGTACATTAATTTGGTAAAATTTATCCATTTGTTTACGTTAAGTTGAAATTGGATTTAACTCAATCAATCAAATCATTTATTTGCTAGGAATATGGTGCAATAAGGTGTTAGCATTTTACATTTACACATATTCTACTACTATGCGTATGCAAATAGGTACATTTTAGCTATTACTATTACACATGAATCTTAAAATGATTATGACCTATTATTATAAAATTGTCAAGAAAATAAAAAATAGTATCAAATGTGTCAATACATAATGATTACAATTCAATAACTAATACATTACAAACAGTGGATACAAAAAATTTGATAACGATCAGAAACAAAATGACAAATAGAAAATGACTCAGTAGGTATAAGAATGTTACAAATGAACCAGAGAAAAACGACAAAAAAAATATCAATCACTAAAAAACAAATTACAAATAATAATTATGGAATTTCTCTCTCAGCGCAGCCCTAATGGTTACAGATATTACGCTTCACACACACGATTTGAATTCTTTTTTGCGTATGCTCGTCACGCACTTGCCGAAACACCAAACAAATACGTTTTCATACTTTGACGAATATCTTCTATCTATAGGGAATCTGTAAGCATATATTTATGAAGCTAAGTTTGTGTATGATAATTTCCCCGTGAAAGAGGCTGGGGTGACCTGAAAAATACCACTCACAGAAAACTGGTGTGAAATATAATGTTGTGGTTTGCTAGTGAAGGTACCGGAGGCCCAAGAGAGTATAAAATACAAAGACAGGCAACACATTTGTAACTCTGGTATCGTAGGTGTCCATGGGCTGAGGCAAGCGCTTGCCATAAGGCGATCCGTCTGCGCACTATCCGGTCTTATTCCATACACAATTTCTCTTAAGATATACAGTACAACTTTTCGTTCCTTATATAATAATTAATACTGTCTCTGCCAAAGCAATAATAAATAAAGGATTATTTTCGAAAGACATTAAGAAACTAGTTGTACCGCACATAATATCTAATATATGATGATAATGATGATGAAAGCCAATGAGTACAGTGGCGCCGGTGACACGGAACAGCTAGCCGTGACCACTAAGCCCGATCCGGTCGCGCCATTTTGGGAAGAGCAATGCATCGCTTGTCTAGGGTTGTCACAAAAAAATCAATACAAAATAATGATAATAATTTATTTTAAAATTAAATTAGTTGAGGTAGGAAGTAGACTTTCCAAATAATATTTCGGACTATTAAATATGAAGAAATGTTAATGAAATGAAATGAAATGAAAAGGCCAGCGAAGACTGACATTCCAATTTGATGGATTTATTGTATCTAATTAAAAACAATTTAGATAACTAGCACCTACAATGTTCATGAATTGAATAGGCTATAAACATATTTGTAAGATTGAGTAAATTCACCTGAGTCATTAAGTATGACACCCACAAATAAATATTTTGCAAATAATGCCTACTCTTGACTCAAACTCTACAACCTCATCAAAATTACAAAGTTTGTATTTAAATACACGCATCGCACATCCGGTTCATAAAAAATAATTAAATATAATTTGCAATAAACATTTTAATAGCTGTCTATAATAATCAAAATCACACATAAATTAAATACTACTAACAGGCAGCGCCAACATTGTTAAATGATTATTATTATTAATTAATTTAAACCGTTTCGTGTTATAATTACAAATGATTTAATATTATAATTAAATAAACTGAATTATATTCCTAACAAACTCAATTCGAATTTAATCATAAGATAAATTGATACTCACATACGTAATAGCTGTAGAAAATTCACTTGTTTTAATAGCAAAATAACTAAATAAAATTGTTTTAAAAAGTATGTTGAAACTTTATAGCTAATAATCCCAGTAGCATTCAGATAAAGCTTTAAATTTTTTTTATTATTTTAGGTTAGTAAAAAAGTCAAAAACAAATTTAAAAATTTGAAGTACTTGTGACCCCCGTCTAGCTCAGTCTAGTCAGCTAGCTAGATAAAAGCTAAAAAAAGCTTCTCTGATTGAGTTGGGGGTTCAATTTTAAAAACTGATCATTGGCAAATGGCAACCCTATTTTAAGGCTTCGCTGAACTTCTGCGGTTCAAAGTTACGGGCAAACGGGAACACATGCCGACTAGTTTTTATCAAATCGTACATGGCTAGAGAATGTAGATTGTAGATAGCTCTTAGAGCATCATAATCGACGATATTTTTAATCGTATGCCGAAAGAGGTTGTATATTTTTTTTTAATTTTACGTCTACATTTCTCTTCAAGACGTGGCTAAGTTAAAGTTTGTGACGATGGATGGATCGATTGATGGATGTTTGTTACTCATTCACGCAAAAAACTACTGAATGGATTTTCATGAAAGGTATGGTAGCAGTTTAGGCTCTGTATTAAAACATAGGCCACTTTCCCGGAAAAGTACAGTATTCCCGCGGGACACCCGATAGTACCTATACGAGGATATACGCGGGCGGAGCCGCGGGAAACAGCTAGTAGTGCCATAATATCGTCGATAGAATTTATTTTGGCTGTGTGATGAATACGAGGCTAAAAATTTAAAGCTATTTTTGAGTTTACTAGTAGTAATTAATAGTCATTTAAAATCATTAATTCAATAAAACTACTAGTGACCACTAAAAAGTAGATAAAATAGCATTTAAAATCTAGAAGCTAATATACCTAATATATCGTGCTGATATTGGTATACCTGATCTAGAATAAAAAGTTAGAGATTAATCCACTGTTATAACTAGGTTTATTTTTAAAACGAAACTATAACCCGACTGCGTAAATTATATAGTCTAATTTACTTGGGCCATTATTACAAAATAAAATTGTTGACACTTCATTAATTAAAATCGGATCAGTAGTTTAGTTAATTATGTATTCAGGGAGTTTTGGGGGAGAAAAAATTATCTAGCTCTAGGTCTTATCCCTGGGAAACTACGCATTTTCAACATATGTTTTTTTTTCGTCGTGCACCAATATAATCAAAAATTTCGACACTATTACGTAAGTCCGATTGGCAGATTGGTTTGATTACGTATAATTTTTTTGTTCGGTAATTCGAAATGTGGTGGGTTCGAACCCCGGTAACATTTTATCGTGATTCTTTTTTTTTTATCTACTAGAGCTCCGAGCAAAGCTCGATTACCCAGGTACAGGTATAAAGGAACAAAAGTCCGGAACTATAAAGGTCTACATAGACTACTTTTATCCAGCTGCGACTAGCACGCGCGCGGCGTTACGTACTGAATTAAACATACAGGGAACGTGACCTTAAATAATATTAATATTTAATAGAATATTCCCAGAATAACATGACGCGGACTGTTTGGACACAGACAGCTCTTAATAAGGTTGGAGATGTATTTGAACTAAGGATTCGCATTTTAAGGCATCACATTAATGCGTTTGGTACTTGTATCTTCTTAAGTACTACTTACATCGGGAAGTTATTATCTCCCACACCGATTTCGGTAACAGTAGCCGGTTTCGTTGAAACCAGTCAAGCTACGCTGGAGGTTATTATAGTGCCCATGTGTATGCACAGAGAGGGTTCTCTCTTCCTCCCGTAACCCAGTGGGACAGATGACCGACACGACTGGCGAAAGATCAGGCGCAGGACCGACTTTGTACATGCTCATCCGACGCATGGATCAACTTTCTTATCAGACAATCAGGTGCCTGCATTGCCCTAACCAAACTTGGAAACATCTTTCAGCTGGAGTTTATGCTGGAGGCTTTACACATTATACGATAAATTTCAACCCAACTAGCCAAGCTTTTAAAAGAAAAGGTTAAAAAGGACAGTCACCGCCAATTTTCTATGGCTAGTCTTTACGACACCTAAGTTGTTTATTTTTTTTATTAGACGAAGGCAACATGGTGCCTTTTCTTTCCATTTTTCTCTATTTGAACTAATGTGTTAATTTCAATGAACGAATGATTTACATATCAACGCATTCGCATGATGGAAATAACACAACAAACTGGTTTACTGACATTTTCACTTACCCAGAACACGCTAGTGCAAATGTAAGCCAAGCATACAGCCACAAAACAAGAGCCTTATAATGTAAGAATAAGTAATTTTTACATACTTATCATAATGATTACATATCTAATTTTCAAGCAAAATTTTGCTGACCAGAAAAACTGTAATATCAGGAGTTTATAAACAAATTATACATTTTTACCCAAGTGGGTTATATACATTGGTGTAGCGATACATTCCTCGCCACGGTCTGACCAAGGATGACATTTAAACAATTCTGCTAGTTCGGAGGACCATACAAGATGGCACCATAATAACTTACTAATTACCTACTTACGGTAAGATGTCTCTACTCTCTAAATATCTCAAAGAGAAATATCTCAAAAGATCTCAAAGCTGTAACAAGGGACTCCACTACAACACTCGTCGTTCCTTTGATCCTGCATTAGAGCGTTCGTTAATTTTTTTAAAGTCCGCCATTTTGAAAAGTGACAGTTAGTTTGTGAATGATCAAAACACCAAGGATTTTCTTATTAATGAAAATTTTATTACGAGCACTTATCTCTGTAGTCTGTACTAATATTATAAAGAGAAAATATTTGTTTGTTTGTTTGCATTGAATAGGCTCCGATTCTACTGGTTTGATTTTGATAAAATTTGGCACAGATATAGATTAAACCACGGGAAGGACAGGGGCTACTTTTTATCGCGGCAAAATCTACAATTCCCGTGGGATTTCTTTTTGCGCTCACGAAGCCCTGGGCAACATCTAGTAATGTATACTCAGGCTACGTAATATTGTAATATTGAAAATGATGTCGCTGAGATGTTTCCGACTATACGGACCTTAGTTTGCTGTATTAAGATTGTAGACGAATAAATGCTGTCTGTATTTACGCAACTACATAATAAAGTAATTAAAAACATAGACACGATTGTCTAGGTAAGCAAGTGTGGTATGTTCATGCAAATACTACTAGACCTGCATATTAATTGTGCCATTTTATTTTTTAAATAGCATTTAGTATCATTATTCATTGCCAACTGAGGTGCCTTAGTCACAACAAAAAAAGTCATATAATTTTTAATAATTCTAAACAAATTCAACGTGATGGAAAAATTAAAACAAAATATGCGCCTATTTTGAACAAAAACCCCAAGGATATTAAATAAATTAGCCCTGACGAACGCCACGACATCGACAGAACTTAGACATAAAAAAAAAAAAAAAGTGAAACTACCTGGCCAGCCACAAAAAAACGCTTGCATTCAAAATTAGAATCCTCTAATTTTGTCACATATACTCGAAGTCTATCAATTAATAGGGGAACGACCGATCAGTGTAAGCAATCGAACGCTTTAAATAAATCTCTGGCAATTTATGGTACGGGCGTGAGTCCTTTCTGAACCGAAGCCTGTACGGGATATTTATGTGTAATGGAACCATATTTCCGTTGAAAATAGACGTTAAGCCACGTCTTGTTAAAACATAATGTACTTTATTGCTTCGTGCTTTTTATTTCTACACTATCCCCTTTTTGGGATTAAAGTATTAGTTTCTTATTTTCTTGAGTGTATCTTAAGGGTCAATTGTTTTTCTCTTGCGTCAAGTGTTTTTTGATCATGCGACATACCTGGTTTCGATTCGTAAATGATTATTATTTATTATTATCGTATTTTATTGAATTCCAAAGTGTAAGTGTAAACGAGTCAGTTAAAGACAGACGGTCGGACGGTTCGAGACTGAATCAACCAAGGAATTAGAATGTTTTAATTAAAATACAACATTAAAAATTCGAAAACACGGCATCTTTTTACACACGAAAATAATCATCTCATATTGACAGTCACGTATATTTTTATTTCGCGAAGAATTCCGCGTCAGCCATTATGCTGAAACTTGGACCCCTCCACGCACTCGTGACGAAATAAGTGAAAGATGGTAAAAGGTTCACAACATCTGCTCCCCCAATATTAAAACATCAAGTGCGGACGCGAGTTTATAAAATTCCAGGGATCCTCAACCGGTGTGAATATTTAATATTATTGATCTTCATGTCATGGAGTGTTTTCCACAATATTTACGATCTGCTGATGTATTGAAACATTGTTGGTACCTATTGACATTTTAACTTGAAGTGATTGAGTGATTTTGCTAGCACTCGGAATATAATAATATACTCTGCAAACAGAGTGTATTTTAAACTTCAAAAATTAAGATGTGTTGTCTTCACGAAGCAATTGGAATAAAATTAATGTTTCCGACTGTACTGAAACGAATAAGCTTCAAGAAATACCTACCTGGGATTTCCGTAGAGCTTGAGCTAATCGACTTTAATTAAATTGAAAAGCAAAAGGGTTCAAGGAGCATTGATTAAGCGCACTTCCAATCCGCGGAAACTTTAGGGAGAGAATTTTTCAACCAGATTGTAAGTACCCCCCGTTTCTCTCTCTTTCTTTCTTCTCTCCCTCTCCCTCCGACTCTCTTCCAATCCAATTACGGAGCGGAACCGCGGAAATACTAAACCGATTATACAGAATTGAAAACATTAAGTACTTTAGATGATAACTGTAAACAAAATTAAACTTTAACTCGAGGGAGTGGTCCGGGAGGAGGTCCGGTTTGCCAATATCGAATATAAATGGAAATTACGTGATTTTTATGTATAAACCTCAAACGCGAATTAGAAAAGTTTAATAAATTAAATGCGAGTTGGCGGTAATGCGGCGACAAGCGAGGGCTAGCCTATTTTTAATTAGGCGTATTATACTGAGTAATTATACTTAGATCCAAAGTTAAGTAGTTTAAAAAAAACACAGATGCATTTTTAAACCTATTTTAGGATATTATAATAAACTACTTACTTACAGACAAGAAATAAAGGAATTAACTCTTCAATTTCTTGTATCTGTGTCATTAAGATGTCAAGTCTGAGTTTCTGCATGGGTTCAAGCAAATCTATGGAAAGCATTGCTTGAATCCAAGCAGATAGCGTCATTAAAGCAAAGAAAATACTAACGAAATAAGTCTATTATGGACCTGAAGTAACATTAAACATTATATTATTATTACTATCGCACCTGAATCTGAGATTTTTTCAATAAACTCAAACTCGAAATTTTTATTTCCATGTAATTAGGTTACCAATTAAATGTTATAGAATTGTCCTACATGATGCCTACCACCGTGCACCGGTTCGAAAACTAGCCCGGCGAGAAGAACCGACGTAAGAAACTCGCACGGGGCTACCTTTTAGCAAAAAGATGGGAAAAATCTATATAACAAAAGTCAAGATACTTAAGTAGGTACATAGAAGCAGCCATGTAGGTGGCCATCTTATTCCCAAGGTGTACAATCGTTAATAAAATCATTGACATTATAATAAGCTTTAGCACGCAAGCGTTCGTTCACAAACTTTTTTAAATTTAGTAAATTTATTTTAAATTTATTAATAATAAAATAAAAGTTTACAAGGGGCGTCAAAATTGACACCAATTAATCATGTCGGATGTAAGCTTGTGTTTTATTGTACAATCGCGACCAAAAATGTTCAATCAGCAAGTACCGTGTTACCTGCATCCATTAAACCATCGTAATGTTGCACATTACGATGGTTTAATGGATGCAGTACACATACGTGTTCGCTCGACTTACTTACCCAGTTTATATTAAATTGTTATATTTTCAATATTATTATAATGTGAGATAATTATATATAATTTAATATAAACATGGCATCGGGACAAACCTTATTTGGTTTTAACGGTGCTAACTAAACAACTATAAATTTAAAAAAAAGGTCGATAAAACCTTCGTTTTTTATTTAGTCTTTTATTCTGGTATATTGACTTAGGTGCACGACTAAAGCTAACACTATACACATAAAGAGACAATGAAAATTGTAAACAAACATAACTAACGAATGTATATACAGCTAACAGGTGCACACAGCATTCCTGCACGTTCAATAACATTTCAATATTCATTTTATTTGGACTTAGAGCTTTTGGATATTCCTTTTTATCCAAAGTCATCGTTATGTGCCAACCCATATCTATGTGACTCATATAAAGTAACACGACAAAAGTTATATTAATGATAAATATTATTGCAATAAGGGTTTTTAAATTCGTGACATCTGACAGATTTTTGACACGACAAGGACGTTAGGACTTTATGTGAGTTTTTTTTTTGCGCTTTTGCTTATTAGTTAATGTGCTGCCTCATAATCAATCGTTCAGTCAAATATTTTGACAGGCACTTTTGTGTACGATTGTCCTTGAAAGTTGTCACTTTGGAGTCGTGAGTCACGAGGTACTACACAGCCTTTGTATCGCCAGGGTCACTTCTCCGTCATAAATTGCACGTCATTTGCATACCGCGTCCTTAGGTTCATGCTTAAGGGCCTGTGCAGACAGGCACTCTGTCTGCATATATTGCACACCTGTCAACGTCATGCGCAACTGTCAATGTCAGCCGCGTTATAAAGAGCAAATTATGACGCTCATAACTGTAGAGTGCATACTTTGCTCTTGTCTTCTCCTTATTAAGTAACTCCCTATTAGACACTCACATAATAAAGGACTGTGTTTTCTTTCAGGACTCAGGTACCCAATTTTTATACAATTTTAAAAGTAAGGTGGTCTATTTTCTTTTTTTATTCGTCTTAATTTTACTTTCTCGCAGTTGACACTGGCAAAATGTTGCAAAGTGCGATTGTTTGCCTACAATAAAAGAAGAATCATCATCATGATCACATTTTTGAAGTAAAACTCCTTTACGCACGCTTGACTTGGGGAGTATGCTGGTGAATGCGCGACGAGAGCGTTACGAAAAGTGAGGTAGGGCGAGGCGAACGGAAGTTGAGAGGGAGTTATAAGTTAGTGAAGATAGAAAGAGTGTTATGTTTCGTGCAAGAGAGAGAGGTGCGAGCACACATTTTCCTTCTAACTTTCTCTCTTAGCCAGTTACGTTTCGTGTATCTAAGACACAGTGCAGGCCTATTGTCTGTATCACACTGTAGGAGCAAGAGAGTGCGCGCCCACATTTTCTTTCCTCATAGCCAGTGCATTAAAAAAGAAGATTTACTTCAGTTATGTGGTCTAAAGCACACTCGTTCTTTTAATAACACGAAAACAAAATACTCTCTGAAACTTTTATTATCTTTAAGTAATTTGCAGGCTGGACGGTGAGCATAGTTCTATATCAAGAACATATTTTATGTTCATTAGGTATTTTTTAATGACTACAAGATTATAACGACATCGACATTATACACAAACCTACTGTTTTGTGAGTGTAATTCTTATTCTTATACAAGTCGAAGAGCATAATAATATACGAAATGTGAAAGTATACAATTATTTATAATATTTTAATTTACTATTTATTAATCATATGCATATTTTAAAAGTATAATATAAAATCTAGGTTCTTAAAATATTGTTCTATCTACGATATTCCGTAGGAATTGAAATTATTTTGGGGTGTAATAAACATAAAATTATCATAATATTATTACCTTGAAAATTCGTTTGTAAATTTTAAATAAAAGAGATAAGAAAATTCACTCGCTGTGCAAATACTGGTTTCGACGATCATTAAAAAAATACCTTATAATGAGAGCAATAAGCTTAACGATGAACCAACGGTAAATCAAATTTTGTTCATTATTTTTTATTAGTTAAGCTACAAGTATAAGCATTGAATAGAGAACGATTCTTAAGCGCCATACTCATGGTCCAGCCTCCAAATCCAATGACACGGTCGTGGAGCAGACTTGTAGGCATAAATTATAAAGGATTGACACTAATAACTAGTGTTATTACGACGGCCATTACTGCCAGTGTGGATTTGCAGGATGGACCGTGAGTATGGCGCTTAACTGATAAAAAATAATGAGTAAATTTTGGTTGCACCCAACAGACGTCGTTGTTCTTAATTATGAACTTGAATAAATAAATAACTACCTAAATACACCTACAGTTTCTACACCAATAACTACACCTACATTTTAAACCTATTATCTACTCCTACACCTACAAACTAAGCAAATTTTGGTTGCACCCAACAGACCAACAGACGTCGTTGTTCTTAATTATGAACTTGAATAAATAAATAACTACCTACATACACCTACAGTTTCTACACCAACAACTACACCTACATTTTACACCTATTATCTACTCCTACACCTACAAACTAATATACAACCTACACCTAAACATACTATCTACACCTAATAACTAAACTAAAGCAGCGTTGATATGATTGAAATCACTGGATTTAAATCGTGTTTTTAATCAAGTGAATCTAAACAAAAACAATGATTCAAATCATAATTTTTTTACTGCTCCTAAATCGGCCAAAAATTGTCAAATTGTTGAAGGAACTGAATGTGCATTCTAAAACAATGAAAAAGTTTTAAGTTAATAATACTTACTTATAGTAATTGGTTTATGTTCCTTTTTTTAGTCTAATAAGTTTTCTACTTTCCTTGTAATATTTTCAACGCTACTGTTCTTTAAATTGTTGATTTTAGTAGAACTTGTTGAGTTATCTTAATTGCGTTGTGTTTCGCCACATGAGGAGAGTATCGGTGGCCCAAGGGGCAGTAGCTCCTCTAGTGTTGGGTGTCCACGAGCGACCGGTAACTATAATAGTCATGTGAATACTAAAATATGCGGAATACAACAAACTAGTTTTTGCTCACGGCTTCACCCGCGAGGAAAAAAACTTAATAAATTATACACCTAAACCTTCCTCAAAAATTACTCTACCTATTGGTGAAAACCGCATATAGCATATTACGACTTAATTAGTCACTGTTAAACATATTATAGATAAATTTATAGTGCTCATTGCCAAGTCACTATAATAATTATTTAAAAAATAAAATTATCCACATACAGTCACAAAATTTTAATGATAATAACTAATAATTAGGGACTAACCTAAGTTCTACGATATCTCAAAACTTTTTACGTGAAAAAGACTTGGCCCTTTTTCATTTAATGGTTTTTGTGGAATATGTTATATAACTCTATTTTTACCCTTCTTACACCAACCCCCATTGTTTAATAGCAATATTAGAACTGTAATAATCTTCAAACCTCAGTGGTCGATAACTCTTTATTTCAAGGGTTGATAAAAATCATGATTAAAAAAAACAAAATAATAAGATTAATTTGATTTAAAAATGGGATTTATTTGATTTAATAAGAAAAAACTGAATGTCACTGTTTTTTTTTTACTTTCTCGTCTTTTTTAATTAATTTATTAGTCAGTTTATTAATAAAATGATAAGAACGCAGTTTCGTTTAATTTATTTTTT
The DNA here is from genome assembly GCA_963565745.1 of Phengaris arion. Classification (NCBI taxonomy): domain Eukaryota; kingdom Metazoa; phylum Arthropoda; class Insecta; order Lepidoptera; family Lycaenidae; genus Phengaris; species Phengaris arion. The sequence continues at coordinate 5,579,400 of OY751443.1, forward strand.
AATACAATTAAGATAATTCAGCTGCGTCAGTAAGGTTAGGTTAGTTTACTTACTAATTTTAGTTAGATTTAGGTTAGGTTAGGTACCTTACTGACGCAGCGAAACACAACGCAAGTGCTATTTCCCATCGGTTTTCTGTGAGGCCGTCTTATTTATCCGGTCAAGTCGGCCTATTCGTCTGGAAGCATCTACTCGAACCTAAAATAACCTACCACTTCTCCATTTTTGAGGTTTGTTATATAAATAACGATTACAAAGTTATCAGTGAACTTGTGTTCATACATTTTGTTCCTGTGAATTTGTAAAATTTAAAAATTCTAAAAACTTTTTCTATATTTTCCCTTTATATGTAGCTAATAACCGAAAAAATAAAATACAGCAAATTTGAAATTTCTAAGTCTGCTAGAATATGCTTTTAATTTTGCTTATTCTCCCTACCTCCATACCTCAGACCGCTAGCTTTATTATTAATTTATTAGCTAATCGAAAATGTGGGGACACGAAAAAGCCGCGAAATGCTTCGAGAAAAGATAGTTACGACCGCTTAAAGACTAAGACTTGGCGATAGCGCGGCCGCGCTATCAGATCTTTGTATTTTAATTGCCAAGTCATAAAATAATAAAAATAAAATATGGGGTGGGCCATGCTTATTACCTAGTGACACCAAGGGGTATAAGAAATATTTACAACCTATTCTCATACCTACCGAATACACCTCCAAAATTTCATAGAAAACGGTCAAGCTCCTCCGAAACGGAGGAGTTCTGTGACATGCACACTCTGACACGAGAATTTTATATAGATAGTAGGTACATAGGTGCGTTGATTTTTACTCAAAACAACGTCTCTCTTTTTGTTTGGAAGGATTTTTTTTTCATGTTATAGATTTACTCCCTTACTAATAAAAATATTTACACAACGGATAACCTAAACAACGTTGCTGCCTTTGTCTGATGCGTTGGAAAAGTCACTTGACTTTTAGTAAGAGGGGTAAAATTTTGGTGTATCGGCCATACAAAGGGAGTTTTCAAATCATTTGTCTCCACCCCCGGATCTCTTTTTTTCAGATTCTACCAAACACCCTATATAAAATTATGCTACTTTACCAGAAAGCAGAAAAGACGATGAATTTTCAGGATTTTTACGTATTTCGTAGGTAAGGTAGGTTCAGCATATTGAGACGCAATATAATATTAATAACCCGTATTCAAATCCGACGACAAAATACAAGAGGGTACTCAAAGGAACTCAAAATGGGGAGAGAGAGGGAGAAAAAAGATCGCACTTGACACTTGTGTATTCAATATGGTGGAAATGTTGCGTTTTTAATTTCAACCGATCTAAAATAAGACAATTTGGACATGCTTGTCTCGCTACGCGCTCATCCACGTAAAATTGAAATATGCTCACTGTATCTGCATAAAGAATACAGATTTCACGGTCTAAAATGCGATGACCTCGGAAAGATAACGTCAATGTTGTCAGTTTAGATCAATATGTTTTTGAATTGACAACATTTTATCTGGAATAAAATCAAATTACCTAAATAAACATAGTTTGCTCGTCGACTATTTAAATAAAAATATAACAACAGGAGTACATTGATTTTATAGACCCCTTTCACATACACACGGTTTTCATGGAAAGAAATACTCTACAATACTCGCAGTATTCGTTATAGTCGGCCAATAAGTAGAAAAAGCTCAACTTACTTTAAAATGTGTTTGGTTATTATTTTGAAAATATACCTTCTCATTCGTCTTGGGTTACAATAAAGTTCTGACGGATACAACAAAGCAACGTATAAATTTGGGTCGTTTTCATAACTACGTATGCCGTACCGCTGCCAAATATTTAACTCGGATATATCTGCCAAGTTATATTTTACGGCTGGCAACATTTACTTTATCCATAGACTAATAACCTGTTCAATGACTTCTGCTGTTCGAAATATTCCAAATTCAAATCATGTTTTCTTTCTTCTTTTATTTTAAGTCCAACTTTTGTAATAGCGTGTATTTTATAACCCTTAAAGTTCTCCAGCTTATGTTTCAAATACTGAAAATTCCAATGCGTAGTGCCGCCTTTTCTAACACCATGCATGTTCAAACTTACTTAAAAAAATAGCCAAAGCTACGTTTCAATATAGCCTAGGTACTGCGTGAACTGGCGTTGAAATCTCAAAGGAATTACCTAATAAAGGTAATATTATACAAATATTACTTAGGCCTTTTCATCCGTTATTGGATGATTTATACAGTATTCTCCGTAGCCGTAGTCCGAGCGAAGTAAACACTTTTTAAATACTGTAGTGCCTGGGACAGTTGGTTTTTTAAATGTCGTATGGTTGCCCAAGCACATACGGCATTCTCACAACATAGACTTGTCCAGAGGAATTACTGGTCAATACGTCTGGGGCCAACCATGTGCGGATTTCCTCACGATGTTTTCCTTCACTGTTAGAGTACAATGTACTTGAAATCTGAAAAAGTCTCATTGGTACACGCCACAATCTCGGAATCGGACCTGCACTCTCTCGAGTGCGAATCAAACGGTCTACCCACTAGGCCACGGAGTTCTTTTATTATTTATTAAATACAAATAAAATAAAGAATTTCCTACCTAATTTCGTTATTATAAATCAAAAACAAAATCTGTTACACACCGTTAGCCGCGGTCGTGATCTTGAACGTGTGTGGGCTTACGTAATACGCCATTGTTTGCATAATATAAATAAATAATTATTTGATATTCGAATTTTAAACAAAAAATGATGTTTTTTTAGTTATGTTTGTTGTGATGTGGTAATGTAAAAATATTGCAATAATATTTTTAAATACTTTTAATGGAGCTACTTGACAAACAATTACAATAGCTTTATTTCAAAAATATTACTAACTCGATCTACTTATTTACTAAATTAATCTTAATAACTTTAGTATTAGACGTAGTAGATAAATTCTCAATACAGTTTGCTTATGATTTTATGATTCATACTAACTTAACGATTTCGCAACTTAATATGAAAACTGAAATTGAATACTCGCAATCTGACTTCGTTCATTAGGGAATTCAAGGAACAGAAAGGTAAAGTGGCTTTCGAAGAGTCAAACAGTACACTTATAAGCGTGAATGACATTTGAAGAGAGCAGACGCTTGGTTATTTCAAAGAATGCATAGTCGGCTTCTCCTTACTGCACCTTATTATGTAAGAGCATATCGGATATAAAACTCTCAAAAATTGCATTAAAACAGCTGAAAAGTGCGTTTCTGCGAATAATTTCGTTTTTTTGCATACATCATGAAAAGAAGCGGACCTACTGTACGCCCTTTAGGCTATCCAAACGGAGCATCGTAAAACTTCATTTAAATTAAATACTTCACGTATTAACTAAACTTATTCGTGTTGTAGTTCGCGTATTGCATTTAATACTTGAAAGAGCCGTAGGAGGGCATAAATTGAAAACGTTGAATAGATTACGTTGAACTTTGAAACCTCCATTGAAAAGCGGATCCGGACAGTTCAGAACATTGTAGCGCGGACAAAACATTGCATTGTTACGGTAGCCGTAGTGAAACTAAACAGTATAACGACTAGCTACTAGTCAAAGCTACTGATGAACGGTATCGAATGCTTATCTAGATACGTTTGCTTCTTTGTATCGGTTTTATGTTCGACGTTCAATTTACTTTGAGTTTGAGCGACGGTTTATTCTTGTTTATGCATTTTGTAGTTTTATGGAGAGAGTAGAGAAAATTCTAAATACAGTATCGTGTTTGAGTTAGTAATATTACTAGCATATAGACGATATACTGCCCGCGGCTTCGCCCGCGTGAAATTCGGTTTTAAATTTTCATCCCCTATTTTATCCACCTGGGGTCTGAATTTTGGAAAACGCTGGAATACGTAATTAATTATTTTTTCCGTACTCAATTCATACGAAATATCTTGCAAATATGTCCAGGAAATAAAAAGTGTCATACAAACTTTTATCCCCTATTTTACCCCCTTGGGGGTTGAAATTTGGAATTACCTTCCTTAGTGGATGCCTGCGTCATATGAGAAATACGTGTGCAAAACTTCAAATTTCTAGCCTTAAGGGATTGGCCAGTGCGTTGATACATCAGTCAATCAGCTTTGCCATTTATATGGTACTATATTATATTGCACTTTTCATTACTCAACACTTTTTTATGTTACGTACAAATATTAAAAATTCAAGACATAATTTTTTTTCCATCCGGAAAAAAATTTTTCGTTCACATTTAAACATAATGAAAGTTAGCTATAATATATAATAAAGTTTAGGCTTTTTATTGTAAAACCCATCCACTTTTTCAAACACTGATTGCTTTGAGGTTAAAATAAGGTTAAAATTATTAAAGATAATATGTTGCCCGCTACTTCGTGCGCGCAAAAGTTATTCTCGCGGAAACCGTATATTTTTCCGCGGTCTACTCTATATCAAATATCTCTATGCCAAATTTGATCAAAATCGGTCCAGTAGTTTCGGAGCATATTCAATGCAAACAAACAAACCTTTCCTCTATATTAGTATGGATGTGACGCAATAAAATATATCGAAATTCGCACTACTACTGTTTTCCTAGGATTTACAGTAGCGATGTTTAGTATTTCGACAGGATCGTGACTCACGAATAGTTTAATCAGGTAAGAAAGTCGCACAATGTTTATTTGTCTCAGTCCCCGCCCAAGACCTAGAAGCTAGATGCCAAACATTTTTTTTATTGCATAAATGAATAGTGCTCTTATATATGAGTAACTTCTCAGCAGAAACAGTATATCAATAGTCAATATTTTCAAAGGTACAGTGATTTGTATACAAAATTTCGCAAGTCTCGTGAAAACCATACTAAAGTCTTACCTGTGACGTCACGCCTAGGTTAAAGTGTATGAAGTATACGGCCGCAGGAACATATTTGTAAATATCTCTGATATTTGTGCGCTTAAGTTCATACTTACCATAACTAATGTTTTCGTGTATGATGTAAGTAAATTAATGATGTGAGTTTTGTTTCCTTATTCAGCAAAAAAAAATTAATATTTTTTGTACTTTTTAGATGTAGGCAGAGTTGTTACGAAAAAACATATTGTTTTAAACAATGTGTTTAAAACATGTTGAATTTGATGATGAAAAAATCAATGTTTTTTTTCCTAATAGGTAAGTTAGGAAAAAAAACATTGATTTTTTCATCCTGTTTTTTAACAATGTTTTAAACAGCGTATTAAACATGTTTTAAACAACATTCTAATTGACAAATAAAACGGGTTCACGTTTAGAAAATAAGCTTTATATTATTATTTTTAATTAGAATTTTCTTATAATCTGAGTTAATAGTTTAATACAACTTAATCTAATTATCATTATCAATTATTTCTTCTCTTTCCTGCAATTGTAAATAATCATAATGTTTTGGTATTTTCTTATTGAGAGAATAAAAACTGTAACCAATTTGGCTATTTTTTCATTGGAGAGACGGTTTCTCAATTTTGAGTGTACAATACCAAATGTGGAAAATATCCTTTCTACACCAGCTGAGGATGCTATTGCAGTGTGAACTTGGTGTGCTAGATTCATCATTTCTGGGCAAACATTATCTTTTAGGGCTTGCCACCATATCAAAGGTTGAACTTCCACCAATGCATGTTTGGTAAACAAATAATCATTAATGGGGAAGACCTGTGCTCTATATTTAATGATAAAGGGCATTGATGAAGGATAAAAAGAATTGATATAATACATTGCAATATCAAGTCGATCTTCATTTAAGTCCTTCCCTCTGAATCGTGGATCAATTAAATTTGCAACATAGTAGTAGCTCCCACGCCGATTTCGGTGACGGTGGCCTGTTTCATTGAAACCAGGCCAGCTACGCAGGAGTTATGTTATAGTGCCCAAGTGTGTGCGCAGTACACAAGAGCACTCTCTCCTCCTTTTACTCTCGTAACCCAGTGGGACGGATAACCGACACGACTGGCGAGAGATTAGGCGCAGGTCCGACTTTTTACATGCCCATCCGACGCATGGATCATCTTTCTTGTCAGACAATCAGGTGATCAGCCTGAATTGTCCTAACCAAACTTGGAAACAACATTTTTTTTTTGTTCCAATGCGGGAATCGAACCTACGACCTCCGAGTCGAGAGCCAAGCTCTAACCACTAGACCACGGAGGCTGTGCAACATAATGCGCTGGCGTTATGGCTTTTTCAAATCGGAGCTTAAATTTTTGTATGTCACGCACTGAGTACTCGTTTTGATCTTGGTCATCATCAAATTTTTTCTCTAGATCCAGCCATGTCTGTGTAACTTCACTAATTGTACAACATTCACGTTGAGCAATATCTAATGAAATTGCCATGTTTTTTAACTTTTTTAGCAGATACTGAGCATTTACCTTCAACGTAATATCCTCAACTAGAGAAATAATGTTACTATCAATAGCAGCTCTATTTTCCAAACAAATTTTTGATAGTAGATGCCAATTTTCAAGGTAATTTTCTATACAGTTTGCCAGTGTTGCCATGGGGCAAAAAAAATCAACCCATACAGCCAAGTTAATACAAATAAATCAATGTTTTAAACATGAATAAAACGTCTACATAAAACATTAAAAAAAACATTGAATTAAACATAAAACATTGATTAAAACAAAAAAATCATATAAAACTTGTATTTATTTAAATTTTCTGTTTTTTTGCAACTCTGGATGTAGGTATATCTAATTAGTAAACTACACATAAAATACTATATTTTTTTACATTCACCAAGTAATGCCTAAATATATCTGAGTAAAGTAAAGAAACTAACTATTTTAGATGTAGTCATCATCCCTTAGGTTTTTACGGATACAGATACTAGATTCTGTCTATATATTTGTTCTGTCTGTATCCGTCGATGTTTTTAATTTTTAGCAAACTACTTTACATACACCGCACAGTACCTACCTATTACTATGTTTAGTTTTTAAGTAGGCGTGTTATTTGTCTAGCTATATGTGATAACATTTTTTTAAATAAAGAAAATAAACATCGGTAACAAACAACAAAAAACAAAGCTAACAATTTAAAAAATAAAAAATTCCCATCGTGTATATACAGAATGTTTATACACGATGTAACTTTCCTACTTGAAAAAAAATCAGCTGTTTCATACAAAATGCTATCTATGCCGTAGCCCTTTTGTAGGAAACAGCTGATTTTTTTCGTGTAGGAAAGTTGATCCCATAGTAAAAGGTGATTATAATCAAGAGTATATTTACTCCTGAAACTTTGGACAGTGTCTGAAAAAACATCCTGTATACATATATCGTGCTGTGCGGATATAACTTAACAGTGATGAACTTGTAAAACAAGTTTAAATACTAAGGACACATAATGAAGTAAAACTAGCTTGGAATTTATAGATATGATGCGTTAAGGCCGCAACTAGTAATCGAAGTATATATATTAAATATTTCAAATGTGTAAAAGCAAAGTGCGGTCGCGGAGCACGTAGAATTTCGTACATTGAATATATTGCTACGAACATATTTCTATCGCGTTTACACAGGTACGCGATAGCAATATGTTCGTGCGCGAGTGAAAAAGACAAGTAGCGACAAGTCAATGTACGAAATTTTACGTGCTCCACGACCGCACTTTAGAAAAATAAACTCGTTCTTTGTAGTGTTGCGAATATTATTTAAGCCATAACCACAGTGCGGCAAACTTTAGAGCTTGGTGTGGTTGGTTAGTAACCTCTAGACTGATTTTAGGGTTAAAGCCTCCGTGGTCTAGTGGCTAGAGCTTGGCTCTAGACTCGGGAGGTCGTGGGTTCGATTCCCGCATCGGAACAATAAAAATGTTGTTTCCAAGTTTGGTTAGGACAATGCAGGCTGATCACCATTCTTGTTGTCTGACAAGAAAGATGATCCATATGCGTCGGATGGGCAATGTGCAGTGCCGGATCCAGCGCGGGGCCCATAGCAAATTCTGTTCCCGAGAGAAAAGCGAGCGAGCTTAATATGCTATTATATGAAATGCTAGCGAGCGAGCAAATTTTTTCTATTTTACTACCTGAAACACAGAAAGTGTACTTTAGAAAATACAATAAAATCAATAGCATAAAAGCGACCGTCAGTACTTAATAATATAATACTAAGGCGGGTCAATAAGTCCGTGACTTTTTGAATTTCTAACCTCCTTACTGAAAAAGCAACACTACTCCTGTCAACAGGCATCTGTCAGTTGACTCCTATCAAAATTTGAACTTGCTGCGTCAGTTAGTTTGTGTTTTACAGCTATCTTTATCAGACTATCCAGTAACTTAAGGAAACAATGGAAAAAAGTGAATTTCGTGTGCTTATTAAGCATTATTTTTTGCGAAAAAAAACCATTACCGAGACCAAGGCTAAGCTTGATAAATACTATGGGGACTCTGCACCATCGATTTCAATGGTAAAAAAGTGGTTTACTGAATTTCGTTGTGGCCTTACAAGCACTGAAGATGCCGAACGTCCTGGACGCCCAGTTGAGGTCTCTACACCCGAAACAATCGAAAAAATTCACGATATGGTGTTGGCCGACCGAAGATTGAAAGTGCAAGAGATTGTGGAAACCATAGGCATCTCGCATGGCTCAGTGGTTTCAATTTTGAATGATCACTTGGGCATGAGAAAGCTTTCCGCAAGATGGGTGCCGCGTTTGCTCACAGTCGACCACAAACGCAATCGTGTAACAACTTCACAGGAAGGTTTGGCGTTGTTTAATCACAATATGGAGGAGTTTTTTAACCGTGGACGAAACATGGATCCATCACAATACACCAGAGACCAAACAACAGTCAAAACAGTGTGTTTCTAAGGGTGAATCGGCGCCAAAGAAGGCCAAGGTGGGTTTGTCAGCCAATAAAGTTATGGCGACTGTTTTTTGGGATGCACGTGGGATAATCCACATTGACTATCTTCAAAAGGGAAGAACAATTAATGGGGAATATTATGCCAACTTATTGGACCGCTTCAATGAGGATTTGAAAAAAAACCGACCTCATTTGGCCAAGAAAAAAGTGCTTTTTCACTAAGACAATGCAAGGGTGCACACATGTGCAGTTGCCATGGCAAAAATCCATGAATTGGGCTATGAATTGCTCCCACATCTACCCTATTCTCAAGATTTGGCTCCGAGTGACTACTTCTTGTTCCCAAACCTGAAAAAATGGCTCGGTGGAAAAAGATTTGACTCCAATGATGAAGTCATCTCGCAAACAAAGGCCTATTTTGAGGACCTCGACAAATCATATTTTTTGGAAGGGATAAAAAAATTGGAGAAGCGTTGGACAAAGTGTATAGAGCTCAAGGGGGACTACGTTGAAAAATAAAATGATTTATTTATCAAAAAATCTGTGTTTTATTCCAAAAGTCACGGACTTATTGACCCGCCCTCGTATTATGCTACGCGAGCGCGCGGAGCAAACGAGTAAAATTTTTTTCCTACTTTCCAGATTAAAATTTGTTCAACTTTAAAACCTGAAAGACTGCACTTGAGAAAAAACAATCAAATCAATAGCTTAAGACAAAACGAATATAGTGATTATGTAAAAAGCATGCGCAAGCAATATTTTTTTCTTATTTTACTGTTTTAAGGAACTCCGTAAAGAACGTAATGTAATTTCTATTTTTATTATTTTGTATTTTCGCAATTTTAAATATTTTTCTGCCTAAACGTTTACTATACTGCTGCTATTAAGCAGTAGATCATATGACCAAATTGTCCGTAATTGATTACCAAACCTCATTTGTCCACAGGATAATGGAAAGTTTTAATTTTATATTGGTCACGATCTATGACTTCGAGAAATATCTTTAAGTTGAGAATTAATTCTTATGTTTTCATTATAAGAAAAACCTCATGGCGTATAGGTACTTTTGGATTTTCCATACTATAAAATTTTTTTGGCTGTTAGGCGCGAGGCCTGCTTGAAGGCTTGCCTGAGGCTTGGACTGGTATGCCAGGTCGCCCACACCACCTACGGCTTACACCGCTTCTGCTAATATGGAACGTTAAAAAGCTAGTTAGATAGTTTTTTGTATTCAGAACTATTTTCAGTTCGATTGGTAAAAATCACTGGGTATATAATATAAAACAATAGATCTGAAAATCGAAATTACAAGCGTCAAGATTTTTTATTGCTGTCGTGTGTTCGATTTTCAGCATTATTGTATTAGGCATTAGCGCGAAGTTCTATATTCAGCGCTGTTATTACTATGTATAATAATTATTTTTTTTACGCTCCCGCTATCCTTGTGGCCTCCGCCTATATATATATATATATGGTCGGACCTGCGCCTTATCTCTCGCCAGTCGTGCTGGTTATCCGTCACACTGGGCTCTTTGCGCACACACTTGGGCACTATAAAATTACTCCTGCGTAACTGGCCTGGTTTCAATGAAACCGGCCACCGAACGTCACTAAAATCGGTGTGGGTAGTTATAAGGGTTGACAAGAGGGACAAGCTAAAGATGCCTTTAGTCACGCGAAGACAGAGTTCCTTAAATTGCTTACATACAATAAATAAATGTAGATTGAAGATATTACATAAAATAATGAGACAATACACATAATATTACTTTTCTGGGCGTCGCAGAGTTGGGTAAAAATTATACAACTTTATGGCTGACGAGTGACGAGGTTTTCTAACAATCGGCATATTGTCAGAATAGTGTAAGCGGATCCTGGTGAACCGGGTGAAGGTCGAGTGACGTCACTTCCTGGGCCAGTGCACGATTAACATATGCCGAGGCACACGATACCTTCAACGGTATTAAGTCATATCAACCAGATATGACATGGCTCCACCAGGAGGCCAATCTTATCCTACTACTATTATAAATCTGAAAGTTTTTAAGGATGCTTGGCTGGATGGCTGGATGGGTGGCTTAAAAAATACCAAATCGGTATTCTCGTAAACGTTAAACCAGCGTCAAACGCGTTTTGATTGGTCCAAACTTTACAAAATCAGATTATGATAACAAGTCGCATCACCTATAATACAATCAAAATAGAATGAAACTACGTTAAATACGAGAATTGAGGTTCAGAGCTTAAGAATATCAATGTTGAGATGGTGTCATCGAAAAACTTGACATTCCAAGGACTGTGCGGACATACTATTTGAGCTTATTCCGACGAAATGATTCGAAAGTTTATTACCATTCCTAACTATCGAGCTTTCCTCACTTATAGACTTGTAAATATCCTAGAAATTGCTAGAATAAACTTGTACCAATAACTAGAATACCTAGTAATGAATATTCAACAATCCTTTGATAGTCGACGGTGAAATTGAATACGGGGCAAGTTTGCGTTTGCGTTCTGCATTTTGATGAGCTATTAAAGCATTGCTGTTTTGATTTATGTTGTCCTGTGACCTGCACTGGTGACGGGTTACCAAACTCTCAAAAATATTTCTACTTGAAATTTCCATGCGAAAAGCCCCCAAAATCGCAACAATTGGCAATTTATCTAGATTTTTTTTAAAACATATATTTTTTTAAATATTTTCGTAAGAAAATGACAGACGTAGAGATAAATAATTTCAATGTTTAGGTACGTTTTGTGCAACTTTAGCCCGAAGTGATAACGGTGTGATAAAGACTTTTGGGGAAAACAAGTTCATCGTCTTAAACTTTAACCTATATAAAATTATTTGGAAACGGGAACAAACGCTTAAGTAACTTTTTTATACATTGATTCTGTTTTATATACGACTGTATAAAAAATTTAAGCGACTGATGATGGGAATAAGGTTCAGGAAATGGGAATTGGCAATTGCAAAAAGCGACAGAAATCGCCGCGTACGTTTTAAATTTAAATATTCCAGACAGGTATAGTATGTTCTAAGCACATTTTACTGTGTAATCCCTATTAATTTAGCATATAATGAATGCACACACAAGGTGTATAAATGGATCGACTTGATTAACCGGTTCATATCCCGGGCAGGGGAGCTAGGTCCCCCAGGAATAGTTACCTTAATTGTTCAAGAATATATCACAGAATCATCTAGAACTTACCCTATGTGTATTTATTGTACTAAAGAGATTTAGAGTAGTCTTTACCCGATTTCGCCAGAAGGAGGTTTATGTTTTCCTATAGTATATAATATGTAAGTACTCATGTACATTTTTTGTCACACTTTAAATCTTAAACGGCTTGTCGCATTCGAACTCGAGAGGTAACTATTTATTAATCTGTGGTACGGTCTATCGTCAGATTCGTCTGTCGTGAGACTGACATTGGTTTGTTCAAATTTATAATAAACTAGATGTTGCCCGCGGCTTCGTGCGCGCTAAATGAAATCTCGCGGGTACCATACATTTTGCCGCAATAAAAAGTAGCCTATGTCCTTCCGCGTGGTCTACTCTGTATCTGTGCCAAAATCGGTCCAGTAATTTCAGAGCCTATTCGATGCAAAAAAACAAACAAAGCTTTCCTCTTTTATTATTTATTATTAAAATAATATTGAGGATTTTTGACGCCAAATTATGTATTGACGCAGTCAGTTTTTTCCGTAATACTAAAGGAACCCTTATAGTTTCGCTCTGACCGCCCGTCTGTCTGTCTGTCTGTCCGCTCTTCTAGCTTCTGTAATAATTATGAATATAAATGGATGAAATTTGGTATATTTATAGGTTGTGTATAGATCTCGGTTTTGGCAACATAAAATAATAATATTTTTATATTTTAGGGGTGGCTCTCCATACATGTGAAGTGGGGATGAAAAATATTTTTTCACTCTACCCCGCCATGTGGGTTTATAAGTTGGTCCCCCCCTGGCATTTCTAAACTATGAGACTTAGAAACTTGCAATTTTCGATGCTGATAGATCATGCTAAATATTCTTTAGGAAATTATTTTAAACAATATCGGACGTTCACTTTTAAAGTAATTCAAAGAAAACCTATTGCGCGTCTATAGTTATAGAACCCTCCTTAGATAATATGTCGTGACATGCTTTGGCTAGGTTATTTTTTATTTTTATTAAATTAAACAGCTCAATACTACTGCAATTTACCAACATGTACCTAGTTATTTTGCCTGCAATGTTACCTACTGTACAAGTGTCATAGAATATTGTTCAAGTTTATCTTTGTTACTATTCTGTGGTAAAAATGTTGACGCATTTTTATTTGAAAATCTTTTAACATGTTACATGATCTTCGTCACAGTAATATAATCGAAATAGCAAAGTTATTGTTTCAAAATAGAGCGTAGAAAAAAAAATACACTAAAACAGCGCTGACAGATTCTTTTGTTTTTTTTGTTAAAACCTTAATTCTTGTGCCAGATGATTGTGATTGGCAGCCTTCAATGATTACAAATGTATTATGTATCGGATATCAATTGGTAACGTCGCATTATGTAACACAATCAGTATGTTCAGTAGTAGAATCACGTGTTACGCAATATTTATTGCTAATATGTTGTCTGTCGATACATCGGTTTCTCACGGACGTATTGAACAATTTACGATGAAAATGCATTGCCTCTGCCATCAATCTTGTGATTGCTAGTAGATATTTCATCTACTGTAGAAAACGCAGCGCGTAGAAAAGTGCTGTTGTTCTAGAAAAGCATTTAATAAATAATATTAGGTCTTTACCTATGAAATTGCCGTTCTGCAGTACTAGCCATTTCAAATCAAAATAATTTTTGTTTGGCTAAGAATTGTAATTTCAAATTAATTTTATTTTAAAAACATGGAATTCTTTTTCCAAAAGTAGTCATTTGTTTATTGATTAGTGTTACATTTTCATCGCATTTCAATATTTTTCGTCATAATGGATACGTTAAAATTTCGAGTAATTATGGAATATGAGTACCGTCGTGGCAGCAACGCGGCAAAACAGCAACATCAACGACGTTTACGGAGCTAACACTACAAACCAACGCACCACCTGTTATTGGTTTGCTCGCTTCCGTTCTGGAAAATTCGACCTGAAAAATGAACTTCGCGGTCGTACGAAGACTTTGGTAGACAATGACGAATTAAAGGCGATTGTGGAAGCTGATAATACACAATCTATGGCTGAATTAGCAGCAGCTTTCGACGTTAGCGTCAAAACAATATTGGTCCATTTGCGTCAAATTGGCAAGGTAAAAAAGCTTGACAAATGGGTGCCCCACGAACTCAATGATAGCCAGCGCGAAGTACGCGTCGAGACGTGCCTTGCACTGCTCAACAGACACACAAATGAAGGAATTTTGAAACGCATTGTTACCTGCGATGAAAAATGGATTCTGTTTGACAACCGCAAGCGCTCAGCAAGTTGGTTGGGTCCTGGTTCAGCACCTAAACAATGCCCTAAACGAAAACTTACCCCTAGAAAAGTGATGGTCACTGTTTGGTAGTCTAGTGCCGGTGTGATTCATCACAGGTTCTTACCAAAGGGGTGAGCATTACTGCAGATGTGTACTGTGAAGAACTGAACACAATGATGGAGAAGCTGGCACATCTCCAACCAGCATTGGACAATCGCTCGTCTCCGCTGCTCCTGCACGACAACGTGCGACCTCATACTGCACAGCAGACGGTCTCCTAGTTGCAAGAACTGGGGTTGGAAGCTCTCCGTCATCCGCCCTACTCACCAGACCTTGCGCCTACAGACTACTACTTTTTCCAAAATTTGGATAACTTCTTGACGGGAACAAAATTCAATACCCGAGAGGCAGTACAAAATGCCTTTGAAGAATTTGTTGCCTCCCGTCCAGCAGATTTCTTTAAGAAGGGCATCAATAAACTGCCACTGCATTGGCAAAGATGCATTGATTGCATGGGTAATTACTTCGATTAATACAAATAAAAATACATGAAAAAAATTCGTTTAAATTTTTTCATACAAAACGGCAATTTCATAGGTAAAGACCTAATATATAATGATATATAATGAATAAAAGTATGTATTGTAGTGTTCTGATAATTAATTTGCATTATATTGACGGCATGGTGTCACAATACAATTATTGTCAATGACATGTCAACTTGATATCATTTTATGAACGTAATACGACTAAATTATGACAACATTTAATCTGCTTATGAATTAGATTCCCTGATAGTACAAATTATGATTGGAATATATTAGGTCTTTACCTATGAAATTGCCGTTTTGTATGAAAAAATTTAAACGAATTTTTTTCCTGTATTTTTATTTGTATTAATCGAAGTAATTACCCATGCAATCAATGCATCTTTGCCAATGCAGTGGCAGTTTATTGATGCCCTTCTTAAAGAAATCTGCTGGACGGGAGGCAACAAATTCTTCAAAGGCATTTTGTACTGCCTCTCGGGTATTGAATTTTTTTCCCGTCAAGAAGTTATCCAAATTTTGGAAAAAGTAGTAGTCTGTAGGCGCAAGGTCTGGTGAGTAGGGCGGATGACGGAGAGCTTCCAACCCCAGTTCTTGCAACTAGGAGACCGTCTGCTGTGCAGTATGAGGTCGCACGTTGTCGTGCAGGAGCAGCGGAGACGAGCGATTGTCCAATGCTGGTTGGAGATGTGCCAGCTTCTCCATCATTGTGTTCAGTTCTTCACAGTACACATCTGCAGTAATGCTCACCCCGTTTGGTAAGAACCTGTGATGAATCACACCGGCACTAGACTACCAAACAGTGACCATCACTTTTCTAGGGGTAAGTTTTCGTTTAGGGCATTGTTTAGGTGCTGAACCAGGACCCAACCAACTTGCTGAGCGCTTGCGGTTGTCAAACAGAATCCATTTTGCATCGCAGGTAACAATGCGTTTCAAAATTCCTTCATTTGTGTGTCTGTTGAGCAGTGCAAGGCACGTCTCGACGCGTACTTCGCGCTGACTATCATTGAGTTCGTGGGGCACCCATTTGTCAAGCTTTTCTACCTTGCCAATTTGACGCAAATGGACCAATATTGTTTTGACGCTAACGTCGAAAGCTGCTGCTAATTCAGCCGTAGATTGTGTATTATCAGCTTCCACAATCGCCTTTAATTCGTCATTGTCTACCAAAGTCTTCGGACGACCGCGAAGTTCATTTTTCAGGTCGAAATTTTCGATTCATCACGGCTTCTTACCAAAAGGGGTGTGAGCATTACTGTGCAGATTTGACTGTGAAGAACTAAACCAACCAGCATTGGTCAATCGCACGTCTCCGCTGCTCCTGCACGACAACGCGACCTCATACTGCACAGCAGACTGTCTCCAAGTTGCAAGAACTGGTGTTGGAAGCTCTCCGTCATCCGCCCTACTCACCAGACCTTGCGCATACAGACTACTATTTTTTCCGGAATTTGGATAAATTCTTGGCGGGAAAAAATTCAATACCCGAGAGGCAGTACAAAATGCCTTTGAAGAATTTGTTGCCTCCCGTCCAGCTGATTTCTTTAAGAAGGGCATCAATAAACTGCCACTGCGTTGGCAAAGATACATTGTTTGCATGGGTGATTACTTCGATTAATACAAATAATACATGAAAAAAATTCGTTTAAATTTTTTCATACAAAACGGCAATTTCGTAGGTAAAGACCTAATACTCGTATATTACAATCATAATTTGTACTATCAGGGAATCTTCCACAATCGCCTTTAATTCGTCAATCGTCATTGTCGACCAAAGTCTTCGAACGACCGCAAGGTTCATTTTTCAGGTCGAATTTTCCAGAACGGAAGCGAGCAAACCAATAACAGGTGGTGCGTTGGTTTGTAGTGTTAGCTCCGTAAACGTCGTTGATTTTGCGTGCCGCTTGTGCCGCGTTGCTGCCACAACGGTACTCATATTCCTTAATTACTCGAATTTTTAACGTATCCATGATGACGAAAAAGATTGAAATGCGATGAAAATGTAACACTAAACAATAAATAAATGACTACTTTTGGAAGAAGAATTCCATGTTTTTAAAATAAAATTAATTTAAAATTAGAATTCTAAGCCAAACAAAAATTATTTTGATTTGAAATGGCCAGTACTGCAGAACGGCAATTTCATAGGTAAAGATCTATTATATCATTTGTATTATATAAACATAAGCAATGAATCAGATTCCCTAATAGTGCAAAATTAGGATTCACATTTACATGACATGATGTTTCGTATGTGCCAAGAGTCGTGGACGGTTCATTGGTTTTGAGACTTGCCGGTCACAAGTTACAACCGCCTAAAATATACCACTTCGTTACTTTACGTGTGAACTACGTTGCCTTTTGCCCACTTCAAAGAAAACAGCGTAATGCTGTTACATGACCTCCTCAAAGGCCGCGAAAGAACTAAGGTTCACCGTTTCAGGGCGCCGGTTCTCAAACGCTATTTTATGTTCACAAAGAAATCCGATGTAGGTAAAATCATAGATATACATACATATTATAGACGAGGCATGTTGAGCCAAAAACTGTCTTCGCATAACTGGGCCCACTTTTCTAGTTTTTGGGGCCATTTTGACATTTAATGTATGGTGCAATCAAGATGGCTGACATTTGAGGTATGGTGAAAACCAAGATGACGTAACTTTTTCTTGTATGAAGATTTGTTCTGTCAAATGTAGGTAGGTACGTCATAATAGCCTATCTTTAGTTTTGAAATCTTTGGGTAAAATGCTCATGTAATGTAAACATTACTTAATTATAAATTATATTAAAATGGGTATTTATTAAAAGAATGAAGGCACATCTATTGATTTGTATATCTTCTTTTTTTAAGACACAGTTTTGTGCTTGACTTCATATTTGAAGTGTGAACACAAAAATTGCGTGTCCGCATCCAAATTCCGAAATACATGTTACGAGTATGTTTATTATTTACAAGTTAAAAATCTTATAATTAGGAGTGGGTTAGTGAACTCAAAATCGACTTGGCCGGTAACAAAATAAAAACACTTCTGAGTTCTGCGTGAGTCAATTTGTAACTCTGAAGTGTTTATTGAATCAAGAAATAATTTTAACATAAAGGCCGCTTAAAGATTGATAATAATAATTAATTTGCCAATAGCTATGCTTGTAAAAAAAGAGTAACTAGTTTTTGTCCAAGCCTTTAAATGGATTATAATTTGGCACTCCGCACTGGTAGTATCATAATATTATATTATGTTAATAAGTGAAGCGAATACTTCTAACGAAAATTATGCAAACTGAGGAGTATGAAATTTGGCACATTTAAAGTTTATGTGGAGGAAGGTTTGCAGAAAGCTAATATTTTTTAAATTAATTTTTTATATTACATAAAATTTATTAATATAAAGTTACACACTACCTCAGATTAATAACGCACACTACCATGCCTTTTTATTATGACAGGTGTTGGTTTGGCACAAAGTCAATCTATCTTTCACATTCCATAGGCAACATACTCATTTTTCTTAGTATTTAAGAGGCAAAATAACTCTAATAAAGTCAAAATATGAATGGTAAAATTTCGATCACTTTTCTTTAACTAAGCAAACGAATATAAATAAAAACTATAACCCGACTACGTAAATTAAATTGCCTATGTTACCCAAGCTACTATTACGAAGCTCATTTATTAAAATCGGATCAGTAGTTTAGGCGCTACGGTGGAATAAACGTACATACATACATACATTGACTGCCAAAATAATTACCCTTACTTTTGGCTTCGCCGTAGTCGGGTAAAAAACATTATTGTTGCTTTTTGTTAATATTAATCCCCTCTACTGGCGAAACAAGAATATCTGTCTTCAAAAAGTCACTCGACAGACAAAGGCAGCAATACTAATTAGCTAATCAGTTTTGTAAATATTTTTATTAGTTTTGGTTAGTTTTTTATATCCCAGGGAACTCCAAACTCCTCGGAAACTTCATAATGACGAGTTTTAGTATCAATAAATCGAGCCCCGCAAACTTATTCAAGAGAAAAAGTTACAAAAAAGTGGAGCAATGAACTCGGCGGTCACGTATTTACTTCATCAAGTGGCCGGGCACGTAGTGGCGTCTAAACTGCCGCTCATTGTCAATAGAGAGATCCCATTCGTAAAATCAATAGATAATATTATCCCGGTGTACCCAACAAATAATGCTAAATTGTTTTACTAAAGCCTAGGAGCGACAAAATAAATTCGAAATTCGAATCCTACGCGATGCTATTTTTGACCAGTGACAGACGACAGCTAGATTTTTTAAGATGGTATTTTAATGCGCATTGAAATTCAATGAATTAAGTAATAGTCAATATTCGGGTGTACTTTGTAAACTAATAATAGGGCTCTTTCTTTGAATTGATCTACTGAAGGGAGGAATGATTAAGACCTCAGGTACGTATCTTCGGATGTATCAGGTAATCTCGACGCTACTGATGGTATGTTTACATTAACTAATTGACAAAAGCGCCATAAATTAACGCTGTCGGAATGCGAGATCGATAGAGAATTAAGTCGATAACCTCTGGAGCCATCGCAGGGCTGACAGACAGTGAAAGGGAAGTTAGCTGCGAGTTACGTGATTTGAAATGTTGATTATTTTTATTGAAAAGTCAAAAAAAGACTTCTAATTGTTTAATAGTGCAGGTGTCGAATTACACAGCTCATTTATATACGATTTTTTTGTATACCGTGGTTTAGACTTTAGATAGGCCTGAGATCGTATTAGCTCTGTTAAACTGTAGACTTATGATTTGTAAATGATAATATATTATGTAGTAGGTACTTATACCGTATGAAAGTTATACGAAGAAAGTAATGACGTAGCTGAGTTCTAGGTAGAGCAGGGATTGTCAAAGTTGGTTCTGTGGGATAGTCATCGGGGTTCCGCCAAATATTCATCAGCTTTTTTAATTGTATAACACCAAATTAAGTTACAATTAATATTATTTTGAAATAGCGTAAAACATGCGATTGTCATCGTATGGACATATTTTTGATGTAAATAGGTAGATAGTCAAGAAACTATAAACTATAGAAACTAATAAACAAGAATTCAGCCTCTTTCCAGGGGCTCCATAGGCATTTGTTTGATGTTCTGAGCTATAATAACTATAACAGAGCTAGTTATATTTAAAACGATAGTTGTATGCATTGTAACGTTAATGTTATTAATTTTGAGGCCCTGTAGGTTAGTTCTTATTTCAAAGGAGTTGTCCAAAATTGACCCAGGGTCGACAGCAATGAAATGGATGTCAATATATTTAATTCACTTTCAATGACATTTGATGTAACCAAAAGGGCAATCCCGATAAACGCTGGGTATAGAAGTTATCTCATAATTTCTATACCCGGTGTGTTTCAGGGTTGCCGCTTTGATGACATCAAATATGATTTAAAACAAACCCATCGGCAACTATTTCGTTGCTATCGATTCTGTTTTTTTATTGTATGGATTTTGGACATGTCCTTTGGCAGCCCTGATAGGCTATGTACGAAGACAGTGTAAGGCTACGAAGTGCATCGTACACCGGAGATGAAAGCGACTATTTGATTTTCTGCTACGTGCATACTAAGTGCTATCGCTGTCCGCCATACATTTACATCTAATCCCGCCTTTCAAAGGCTGCGTTCGATATTCAAATCTTGTTTTTTTTCAGGCAGCATAATGAAGCAAATGCGTTTTTAAGGTTTCGTACCAATAGGGTAAAACGGGAACATAATATTACTAAGACTCAGCTATCCGGCTGTCTGTATGTCACCAGGCTGTATCTCATGAAGCGTGATAGATAGACAGTTGAAATTTTCACAGATGATGAATTTCTGTTGCCGCTATAACAACAAATACTAAAAACAGACAAAAATAAACATTTAAGTGCGGCTCCCATACAACAATCGTGTTTTTGCCGTTTTATACGGAACCCTTAGTGAGCGAGTCCAACTCGCACGTGGCCGGTTTTTAATCATTACAAATATTCATCTGTCTTCATTCAATGTAATAATTAATTGCTGGGGCTCGGGTCTCTTCTATACCTACTAATAAGAGGAAAAGTTTGTTTGTTTGTTTGCATTGAATAGGCTCCGAAACTACTGGACCGATTTTGATGAAATTCGGCAGATATAGATCGGACCACGGGGAAGGACATAGGCTACTTTTTATTTACCGCGAGATTACCTTTTGCGCGCACGAAGTGGCGGGCAACATCCAGTCTTGAAATAAGAAAATTATCTTGTGGTCCACCAAGCAAGCTTCCTGCCGCAGTGCGGGCCAGTGACCAATAGGCACAACAAACTTAGACAAGCTGTTTCGCCAGTACCTCGGCTGCACTTCCAGGCAGATAAAACCAGCTAGTTTTTGCTTTATCTACGTCATACACGCACTGGACACTACACAATAACGAGGAACAAGTGCCTCCGTACGCGTCTTCATTGTGGCGTGTTACTGTAACAAATAGGTCCAGTGCCACGTCCGCAGCAATCGTGAATCTATTAACCGTATGTTGCCATCTAGTTAGCATACAGGCATATATACGAACCATAATAATCTCACGGGGACCGTACATTTTGCTGGGAGAGAGTAAGCTGTGTGCTAAACAGATCTGTACTAATACCTAAATCCTACTAATATTATAAACGTGAAAGTTTGCGAGGATGGATAGATGTTTGTTACTCTTTCACGCAAAAACGGATTTCGATGAAATTTGGTATGGTAGTAGTTTAGGCTCTGGATTGAAACATAGGCTACTATTTATACCGAAATAATAATACGCGAAGTATTTTTTTTTATATATTATATGTTATTGATTGTTCTGTAGGTTCTTGGTGGCAATTCATGTTTCGCAGTAATAACGCACAGGACTTCTTTATATTAGTTTAATATATTACACGACCGGTTTCGACAAATACATCTGATGATGACTGTGTCGAAACCGGTCGAGTTATCGTGTGATATGTTAAAATTAATGTAAAATACCTATTAATTAAAGTGGAAAAAGTGCAAGAAGTTCTGTATAATTATTACCGCAAAAACTTTTAGTACTTAGGCACATTTGCGAGCAGAGGAATATAAAATTTGGCACACATTAAAGAGTATGTGTGTGGCTTGGACGTTTCACGGTACGTAGCGAAAAGGCCGAGAAACACATTTTGACTAACTTTTATGTAAATTTGGGCCTTATAGATAGAAGTAGTGGGCGTGTGGAGTCAGAAGCTTGGCTCTAGATGAGATAACTCGGACACACCGATGACTTTTTGACAGTGCGAGTCGTTTGGTTTCGTCTTGGCATCATTTTACATAAAGGTGTTTTATGTGGATCATACTTTTTCGCAAATTGTTCGTGCTTGGGCTACTATTCGGAAAATTAGTGAAGCTTGTCCTACGAGGATAAACGGATGGATGGACGGATGGATGTTTGAATAGATTTCGATGAAATTTGGTACGGTAGTAGCTTAGGCTCCGGATTAAAACAAAGGCTACTTTTTATCCCGAAAAAATACAGTAGGTATTCCTGTGATCCCACAAGGAATACACCCGATGCTATATTTCCGCGGGTGGAGCCGCGTTGTAATGTCGTCATCTGGACACACAAATGGGACTTAGACCTAAATAACTTGTTTTAAATCAAACAGACAACTCATTAGTAATATATATATATATATATATATATAATAAATGTACAACATTCAGTTATCAGTAGGCTATTATCGAGTAGGTATACTTGAATAACGTTGTTGAAGAACGGTTGTTCATTAATTATATCGAAATACAAGATGTCGAGCGCGACTCCGTGCGCGCAATAGTTAATCTTGCGGAAACCGCATATTTCTTCGCGATGGTACTCGTAAAAGTAGAAAGTAGCTTATGTGGTCTACTCATATATATCTGCTAAGTTTCATCAAATCGGTCCAGTTGTTCCGGAGCCAATTCAAAAAATGCAAACAAACACACTTTTTAGATAAGTAGCCAGCTTCAGCCCGCGGCTCCGCGCCCGCGTAAATAGAGCTATATTATTTGCTTTGTTTCACAAAAAATTACGCAAACGGAGGAGCGTGAAATCCGACATAGTTAAGGCTTATTATTTTATTTATTAGCTATATTATTTACTTAATAAATAAAATAATAAGCCTTAACTATGTCGGATTTCACGCTCCTCAGTTTGCATAATTTTTTTGTAAAACTGCGCACAAATTTTTTGCTTCACGTATTAATTAAAGTTATTTATTTAATAATATGCCATGTGATGATGATGATATTATATTAATCTAAATAATAACTGTGTATAGTTTGAAAGTAACAACTATAATAAAAAAAAAACTCTCGCTGTTAACTTAGTTATTGTACTATCTCGTAATTTATCATTGTAATCTTTTGAGAAATAAAGAATCCTTAAACCTAAATACAATATCCCACGGGAACACTGTACGTTTTGTGGATAAAAAGTAGCCTACATGTTAATCCAAAGCTCAAACTACTATCATACCGAATTTCATCAACATCCGTTGTGTAGCTTTTGCGTGAAGGAGAAACAAACATCCATCCATCCATCCTCACAAACTTTCACTGTTTCACATGTACCTATAGTAAATAGTAGTATAACACAAATTAATGGCGCATTGGATACTTTACATTAAGACATTTACGCTCGCGACTTTACTTATCTACATTTTCCTGTTTATCAGACGAATGCAATCGAACCTTAACAGTCATTCAATTAAACAAGTTAAGTCTTTTGTTTCGTAAATTCGTCGCGCCTCAGACGACGCATGGTCGACGACAAGCCGGTGTACCACTTTTGTACCTTATCATCATAGTAATAAGATCGAATGATACGAAAGCGACGCGACGTAAATATAGTGCTGACGGCAAAATGAGATTGGATAAAAACGAGTGTATTTTTCACACCAATTTTTTTTGTAAAAACAAATTAAAAAAGACATATTGGGCATTTCTCAACCGGAGTATAAAAAAGTGGCGACCACAAACAAAAATACTACCAGATTGTACCTACAATTTTCATTCACATTTCATTTCCCGTATATATTTTAATTCAGATCCATCGAGAGTGGAGATAATCAACAAATTGTTAATCATATTTTATACATATTATGAATATTCGTCGAAATGAATACCTGAATATCTCATATTACTCGCAGTATTCACCCCACCTCCTACAGATCTGCGACCTATGCCGTTGTGATTACGATGCAATCACGCTGTCTAACCTAATTTTATCTTTGGTCGCCGTGGGTTGTTCCATAGTAAAATTTCCATGTCTTTAATTTGTGCTACACATAATATAAAGGGTATAAATTAAAAAAAAAATACGTCATCATCACCAGTAACGATCCTACTGCTGGGGCTCGTCTCTTCTCAATGTGAGGAGACTTTGGCTGTAGGCTGAAACCCACCACGCTAATATAATGCGGATTGGCAAAATATGCAGTAGTTTACGTAGTAATGCACCTTTAAGGGTGCGGAATTTTGTGAGTTGTGTATTAATTTCGGTCGCGGTATTTTTTTCATACTAAAATACAACTCATTTCGCGTCGCCGTGTGAATCAAATGGGACTTTATAACGAAACCGAATGCAGCAGAATTTCTGCCGACTGAAATTCTGCGACTCTCGACTCACAAAATTACGTTCGCTTGGTGTCACCCTGAAGATTGCTAGTAATCTCATAATAGGTATCAAATAATCTCAAATTGTATCCTCATTTGCCCACGATGTTTTCCTACATCGTTAAGCATTGTTTGAAATTGTTAGTTTGTACAAAAAATAATAAAATTCATCAATACTAACGTAATAAAGCGGAAAGATTTGTTAGTTTGTTTGCCTTGAATAGGCTCCGGAACTACTGGTCCGATATTGATGAAATTTGGCACAGATATAGAGTAGACCACAGAGATGGACATAGGCTACTTGTTATTTCGGCAAAATGAACGGTTCCTGCCGGACTTCCTTTTGCACGCACGAAGTCGCGGGCAACACATAGTTATTATTAATAACTAAAGTAATAATTATTTCATTGGTTTGAGTTAGAACGAAATGTAATTATTTCGTACGTACGTATTAAGTTCTAGACTAGACTAGTACCTACTATAAAAAAATTAAACCTCCGGACTTGGCAGTAGGTAGAGAAATCTAAGGCACTGTCCTGTAACGAGCTGTCACTCGCAGGAGCTGCCAGGACAAGAAAAACGTTCGATTTTATTTGTAAACCAGTTTTAACATTTTATGTTTCATGATGCGCGCTATAGCATATGTTCTTCCTTGTGGTCTGTGTCAGCCTCCGTGGCCTAGTGGTTAGAGCTTGGCTCTCGACTCGGAGGTCGTGGGTTCGATTCCCGCATTGGAACAACAAAAAATGTTGTTTCCAAGTTTGGTTAGGACAATGCAGGCTGATCACCTGATTGTCTGACAAGAAAGTGCGTCGGATGGGCATGCAAAAAGTCGGACCTGCGCCTGATCTCTCGCCAGTCGTGTCGGTTATCCGTCCCACTGGGTTACGAGAGTAAAGGAGGAGAGAGTGCTCCTGTGTACTGCGCACACACTTGGGCACTATAGCATAACTCCTGCGTAGCTGGCCTGGTTTCAATGAAACAGGCCACCGTCACCGAAATCGGTGTGGGGGAGCTATTATGTCTGTGTCAAATATAATCAAAATCGGTCCAGTAGTTTTGGAGACTATTCAATGCAAACAAACATACAAACAAACCATTCCTCTTTCTAATTATGTATAGTACAGAAGTATAGATAGTATACATGTGCAATAAGTGCAAAGGCCTTTCAATAAAAATATTCTGTACTCTGTGGACACTAACGATATTAATAGTAATTATCATTCTAGTTCAACTGAAGGTATGTATATATATGCAAATCCATAAATAATTTAAAATTAAGAAAATATTTCGTACTTTACCGAAAACATACACTGTAGACAGTTATAGTGATGTTAAATCATGGAGATTATATCGACTCATTTTTATTTCCACTATGTAACTACTCCAGACCACTCGAAGACATCACAATTGTATCAAAAAATCTTAGCGAGTTTAATTTTGTGACGGTTGATACAAAACCTTTTACTTATGTGTACTCTACAGTAAATGAAATATGTACTAAGTCTTAGTCTAAGAACACAAAACTAATAATTGTTTTGCAGATTGTAACTTAATCGTTAGGATGTTCTAAGTAACTAGGCACATTATTAATTACTAATTAGTTTTGTCTGCGGCTCCGCCCGCGTAAATACAGTATCCCACGGTAACACAGTACTTTTTCGGTATAATAAGTACAAGTATCCCGACTCCAGAGCCTAAACTACTACCATACCAAATTTCATCAAATACTGTTTTGTAGTTTTTGCGTGAAAGAGTAACAAACATCCACACATCCATCCTCACAAATTCACATTTATAATAAATAGCAATGGGATTATTTTACAAATAAAATACCGCCAATTTTGGTGATAGCCCAATACACAATAACTTAAATGCAACTTAACAATGGGTGGTCGGTCCCCTACCGAATTGACAATGGCTAAATGGAAACATGGTCTAACCGTTCCATACCAGACGGTCAAAATTACCAAGGGTACCAAATATTTGACCAAGAAGTGATAATTAAGGATATGTTTTCATAAATAAATGTCAAGACTCACGACATCTATGTATGTGCCGGATAACACTGCAAAAGGTTATCAACTTACTCGAGTTATAAACACTGCATTATTCAATATCAAATAAATTCCACCTCCATTTACCATTTCGTATACGAGATTACTCCTAGTTCTTTTGAATCGCGATGGACTGTTACTCGAAAAAATTTATAGCATAGCACCAAATGCTTACCGTTAATTTTTCTCATGCCGGCCTAAGCCTCCGTGTTTAGCCAAAATCCTACTCCGAGACGACTTTAATAACAAAACACTGACACAGACTTGGCACTATCCACTTTGTACACACAAAAACATTCCGATAGTATAATTTCAACTTCCTTACAATGTTATAACAAAATTTATCAGCACTATTTTTATCGATATAACAAATACACGCGTTAAATCTGTACACAACACTGCTGCAACGCGAGTCAACCCCGCGTGACTGGAAGCGTGCCGCCCGGTGACACTTGGGCGTTGTAGTGCGCGGTAAATTACGAAACTAAATTCAATGCGCCCGTTGCGCCATAGATGGCGCTTTTACGAATATCACGTAAGATTTTTTGTTTACATTTTATTATTTATATTTCAATAACGTTTTCTAATTATTTTAATTAATTACTATGTATTACATTGAAGAAAATTTAGGAAATACTCTATAAATAATTGAAGCCGTAGAAGCATTTAGTAACAAATTGTACTATAAAATTATGTTATTTTCGTCTAATATTCTAAAGAAAGATCTGTTTAATTGCAGCATATTATTTCAGTAATATACAAAAGGACTTACCTTTTTAAAGACGTTCGAAGTGCCGAGACTTTAACATAAAAACAGCTGCAAAATAAAAATAGCACACTACACTTTTTAAGCATATAACATTTTATAGCCTATTCGTTACATCGAGATAAATATAGTCCAATTGCCGGCTTTTAAATTGCACTGAATACGGGAAATCTGGTCTTTTCACTGCAGTTGATTTCCTCGGGATTTCCACTACACACTATAAAACTATGTACACACGATTCGAACACAGTTCACATCGAATACGACCGATAACACTATCCATCACCCCATTATCTAGGCAACTTGAAGTTGGCAGCGAAAGCGCACGTCAAAATACACCATAAATAAAACCGTATGGCGGGGTGCGTCGCCCCTACCCCTGGCATTCGATCGACGCGGCGTCAACGGGAACTAAATTGCGATTACGAATTTGAAAATTTTTCAAGTCAAGAACGATGGCAATCGATGCCGGCCGGCTTATGCGGGGGTAAACGTGCGACTATCGTGTTCTTTGAACTATAAGGTGTCGTGTAGGGGGCTCTTACGAACAATGCGAGAACTTTGATCGCTCCAAGCCTGCTCACACTGCACAACGGCAACATTTCAGACATTTTCGGAAAAAGCTCAGAACCTATGTATGGTTATTTTGTCTTATTTTTACCGATTTAAATTAATCAAAAACCCCAAAAAGCGTTACATAATTGTCTGAAATTGATACAAAGAAAACTGAATTTCTAAGATGAATATTTGAATATTTATAAGTTTAAGTAGGTACGAATAAAATGGGACGCGATGAAAAAGGGAACGACAATTTTTCCGGATCATATCCTTCTGTACATTTCATTACTTCCGCTATGTATGGACGTAGCTCACTGTCGGGGCCGTTCGGGCGCTCTCGGCTGTGATCGGTTAAACCGACTAATCGATAGCCGTCAGGCGGGTTACCGGCTACGCTCGACGTAGCTATTTACTACGAGTCTACGCTTACGCTACAATTATAACCCGACAAAATAGAAATGCGAGTCTGTACTCTGTATTCTGTGAACTCGGTACTATATTCAGATAAGTGTTTTCCGTATTGTTTCGCTCTAATACGATACATATTGCAAATGCAATTGGGTGCGAATCAAGTTCACGTCAAAAGTTCGCTATTTCATTAAGTCTATTGTTCCGAAGTTATCTAGTATTCAAATTTGATTTAGAAACTACGGTGAATAAACAGAAGTCAGGGATAAAATATGACATGTTAATTAATGCTTGCCTTACCAAAGGGCATGGTCGACAGCGGTTAAATGTTTGTTAATATTTTAAAACTATTGTTATATTAAAACTTTTATTTGATGTCACTCAAGGGGTAACCCCGAAATACGCCGGGTATAGAAGTTATGACCAAGAATAAAATCCATAGAATAAAATAATATCCATATTGACAACCTCTGTGGTTCAGTGGTTCAGCGCGTTGGTGCTCAAGCCGGGAGTCGCGGGTTCGAATCCCGCCGAAGGAACAAAAAGTTTTTCTGTGTTCCTGGGTCGTGGATGTGCATTAAATATGTGTATAATATAATAAAAACCTCACATATATGTATAGTATAAAAGTATTAAATATACTTCCCGTTTTCTGGTACCTGTAACACAAGTTCTACGGATACTTAGCACGGGGCCAGATTGACGTGGTGTGAAGCGTCCATAGATATATTTTTTTATTTCTATAGGCCAGAGTAGGTGGAGCTGTAGGTGTAGATGTATTTGTTGGTGTAGGAACTGCAGTAGGAGTAACTTGCTATTAGAGCTGTTACGGAGCTTCGTTTCCGCCTCCGCAATTGCGGACATCGTAGACTAGAGATGGCTAAATTATTTTATTGCATAAATGAATAGTACTCTTAAATATGAGTCACTTCTCAGAATAATAGTACTTATTACAAAAGTCAATATTTTCAAAGGTACAGCGATTCGTATTACGAGTCTCGTGAAAACACTCCATACTAAAGTCGTACCTGTGACGTCACGCCTAGGTTAAAGTGTATGAAGTATACGGCCGCAGGAACATATTTGTAAATATCTCCGATATTTGTGCGCTTAAGTTCATACTTACCATAATGTATGTTTTTGTATATTGTGATGTAAGTAAACTAATGATGTGGGTTTGGTTTACTAATTTAGCAAAAAAATATTTAATATTTTTTGTACTTTTTAGATGTAGTTATGTCTAATTGGTTTAGTAATACATAAAATATTATATTTTTTTAACATTTACCAAGTAGTAATCCCTCAATATTTCTGAGTATAATAATGAAACCAAATATTTTAGTATGTAGTCATCATCCCTATTTCAACACCAAATACTACATCTATACCTATTAGCCACCCTCCCACCCACACCGACGGCGCGGCTGCTTGTTACTTGTTACAGATTCAAAAATATTAGGAATAGATAACGCAATAGGTTAAGCTGCGACTATATGATCCGGAATCCGATGGGCCCAGGATAATTCAGAACACTGACAATGATATAACTCTGCTGCAATACAATAGAACTGAAAATCGAACACACAAGTGTCAATTCAAATGTCAATGTCAAATCTGACAACTCTGCACTCACGTGTTCGGTTTTCAACTCTATTGTATTAGTCCTTAAAGTTCTATTTTCAATGCTCTTAATTTTCCCCGGCATTCCGTATTCCGGATCATAATATTATAGCTCTAGCCTTAGGTTAGATATAACGCAACGCACTTTAGTCCTCTAGGGTTGCAGGTCTCCACTTTCTTCGGTTAATCACTAATCACTTACCATCAGGCGTTACCATCTGTTCGTTTGCTGGTCTTATCTATCTTCTATATATAATATAATAAAGTGGAAAAGTGCATAAAAAAGTGTGATATTATTATGAAGATTTTCCACCAAGAACCAACAGCACACTCAATCAATTATATAAAAGGCAAAGCTGATGACTGATGTATCACCGCACAGGCCGAAGCCTTAAGGCTGGAAATTTGAAATTTTGCACACGTATTTCTATATATTATGACATAGGCATCCCTAAGGAAGGATTTTTTAAAATTCAACCCCACATGGGTAAAATATGAAACTTTTTATTCCTTGGACATATTTGCGGGAAATTTCGTATGAGTTGAATACGGAAAAAATAATGAGTTATGAATTTCAGCGTTTATACAAATTCAGCCCCCAGGTGGGTAAATTAAGGAATCAAGAGTTTAAAATCTAATTTCACTCGGGCAAAGCCGCGGGCAATTAATGCTAGTTTCAAAAATTTTACAAATACATACCGGTTGTCTGTAAAGTCGCTTTACTGACGATAGTTGAACGTGACACCGTCAACGACAACCACAACAACAACAACAACAACAACAACAACAACAACAACAATAATAATAATAATAATAATGAGGTAAAGGCAATGCGAGCTAACGCTTGTACTTGGTAACGGTACTTGGTAACGATAACGGGTAACAGGTAACGCATGAGTCATGTTTTTTCGTGCGTGCAGCCGGCTCCATCGATTTATAAGACGTTATCACGTCAATAAAAGTTACATACAATAAGATAATCGTATGATAAAATTTTAACCGTCTACACGTTAGCTGTTCTAATTTCAAATAGTAGTTACCTACAATAAGATAATCGTAGAGTTTTGCCGGGGAGTTAATGGGTGACGTTGTGGAATTTGTAATATTTCATAAATTTGTGTTATCTCAGTTCTTAATGTGTAATATTGGTAGAATATTAACCATTAAATATTCGTTAACGTGCACAAGTGTGGGCAAGTGGTACAACTTTTAAAAACGTGCTATTTTGTGTTTCCCGCCAAAACTCCCTAGGAACTTTCATTAAAGCTTCTACCACTTTACTGAATCGACTGATATGACTCATGGACTGTACTGACTATATATTTGGACTTTGACTAGACTTTAGACTTGACGATATAGGAATACGGTGTTGAAAATTGGAACGAAAGTTCTATTTCCCGCCTTTTTTACTTGACACTGGCAAATGGTTTTAAGATAAGCCGACGCCATATAAAAAAAAAAAAAAACAAGCTAGCTTAACTCGTAGCTTTACCTAACAAAAACAGCTTCGTAAATGCGGCAACTCATAATAAAGTGTGTAAATTGACAATAATTGACTTACATGTGACAAATTCTAGTGTGCGTGAAAAGTTGTGATGCCAGCTACTCAACTTTTTCCCTATTTAATGGGAAAAATATCTTATGCTGTGGGTCTATTAGTTAAGTTATTGTTATAAATGTAGATAAGAAAATACTTAAAAACTAGCTTTCGCCCGCGGCTCCGAACGCGTAAATACAGTATGCCACAGGAACACTGTGCTTTTAACTTTCACATTTAGTACCTAGTAGGATAAAAAAATTAACAATTAATTAAAAGTGAATATATTAATATATAATTTTTATGGGCTTCTTGTGGTAGGTAAGTGTATAAATGATTAAGCCACATTTTTAACCGACTTCCAAAAAAAGACGATGGTTATACGTTCGGCTGTATAGGTACATATTTTTTTTTTTGTATGTTCAACGGTTACTCCGCCGTCTGTGCACCGATTTTCAAATTTAATTTAATAATTTATTTTTTGATGTCAAGGGTTTAATTACAAATCGGTCCTTTTGACATCAAAGTGGTGACCTGATGATGGGATCCATGAGGAATCGAGGGATCTCTTCGAAATTAATATGGACACATATTATGGTGATATCGACTTTTTCTGAAGTAGTCCAAGCATGTGCTACAAAAAAAAATTTAGCACCAAGGATACACTGGATCCAAATACACTTGTTTGGGGATTTCGACGTTGCTTAAAGAACTGCAAGCATATGCCACTATGTCAATTAAAGTAATTATCATCATCACCACCATCATCCCATCCCATACATCATTACAAGATGATATAATAGGTACTTCTAATAGTATTTTACACCGACGCGGTTATCTTTGAACATTCAACTCTACTCAATCTTCTTAATTTTGAAGTCGGTACCAGCAAATTTGAACGTGAGTTCTATAAAATATTGTAGGATATTGTTTGGGCTGGTACCGACTTCAAAAGTAAGAAGATTGAGTAGAGTTTAATGTTTAATCAAAATTTTACTAATTTTCTACTCAATCAGTAGAAACTTAGTAAAAATTTAAGATTAATTTAAAAGAGGAATTATTTAGAAAATAAGTTTTATTTCATACTTTTTTTATTTACATTTAATATTTACAAATTATTCTCAAAAATAATCATAAAGAATATAAGTTGTTACCAAAATAGTGCTTTTTATTTCTATTCCACTCGTCAAAAGTTTGATTACACATTATTAAGTAACTAAAATACAACATTTTAAAGATAGTCTTAAACGAGATTTACGTGATGGGTCGATTTCCACCGTCGCTTGACTAAACGCCTTGTCATTTTTGTTGGCAAAATTACCTTGCGACCGATAGAATTGAAAACAAGCGATACTGGAATTGTACCCCACTATAGTATATTGCTGTTTTAAATTGCTCCTCGGCGCACTAGAAGCGGTTAAAGATGAATTTTACGAGATCACAGAATGGATATGGCGAATTTTAAAAATCATGTTGTTGGTTACATAGCCGGAATCCGGATTTGTTGTCAAGTTCTTGACTAAGAAATTGAATTGCGATTATTGTATTGATAATTTAACACTGCGTTTTCCTGGTTTCCACCAACTTTATTCTCGACTGAGTCGTACTAGAGGATATATATACATATAATAGGATCAACAGGAAATCTGTAAAACGGTAAGAAATATTGAAAATTCAAGTCATAGTTGAGACAGAACAACGTGTGTCGGGAGTCGGGACAGCTAGTACTCTTCTTTTAAATAAAAATGCATGCAATTTCAATTTCTCGCGAACTCGAGAACGGGTGGACCGATTTGGCTAATTTTGGTCTTGAAATAATTGTGGAAGTTCAGGTAAGGTTTAAACGGTGAGAAATATTTGAAAAAAATAATATACCTATGTGAGAAAAATTCTAAAAACGATGATAAAATTTTCTCATACTAACTGTTCACTGTATCACTTGACTGAATAACTATTTGTTAAAAACGTCACATTTGGTATCGCTGTCACAGAGGAAGATTCCTAAAATCTAAGTTAGTTTATTGTAACGCAAAAAACCGACAAATGATACCAATGTTGACGTTTTTAACAAATAGTTATTGGTATTATAATAGGTTATTATAACCTGCTGGAAGTGATCTGTTGTTGTGTAATCTTTGTTTGTTTAACACGTCTGATTACAGCGGTGTCCCGAACTAGACTGCACAACGCAGTTTGATAAGCCCGATCAAACCGACGCGACGGACGTCAAACGGTTGCTTATATAAAACACGTTTGAGTCAAACCGTTTGATCGTCTCGGGGGCTCTTTAGTTCTGAAATCATTGAAAGTTTTGTCGTAAACAAATATTGACTTTTATAAGATTGAAACGTGAAATTTAATAACGGCCTGTTTCAATAACCTATCTACCATTAACTATTTTTTAAAAACGTCGTCATTCAATCATTTGCCGGTTTTTTGCGATACAAATATGACGTTTGCAACAAATAGTTATTGGTACTTATATAGGATATTGAAACAGGCCGTAAGCCTGTCGGAAGCTGTAGGAGCTCAAAAGTAAGCGTATACCGCAATGCGACAGTTTCCAAGCTAAATAAACTTTCAATATCTCGTTAATTTTCTAGTACACAATATGTCAGGAATCAGGATAAGTATAAAATTTAAAATAAAACATTTAGGTATTTACTTACTATAATATTATAAAGAGGTAAAGTTTGCGACTTAGTGAGGTTGTAAGGGCTATCCCTTATTCTATATCCAATTATCTCTGGATCGGCTGGACCGATTTCGAAAATTCTTTTACCAATAGAAGGCTGTATTATTTGCGAGTGTCATATTAACCCGATAATATACGAGTATATTGTCGGGAATAATGGTTTAATTGTTTGCAACAAATACAACAAATTATTTGTATGTGGTGGAATGAGAAAAAAATCATCCTCCACGTTACATGACATGGTGGGGAGCTAGCAGCTACCCGTAAAATATATTATAATTGTTATTACTTACTTTTTTTCTATGCCAAAAATAAAATCTATAATATGTTATTACTAATTACACTTTTCATGTATTTGAAAATATTAAAGGGATATACCTAATTAATCTTGCGAACAAAAAATAAGTTGGCGTACCTACATGAGCATACTGTATTAATAAATTTGGCAGCGAATTAATACCTACGTTGGCGACTAAATTACTTAACTGGCAAAAGCACTCAGGTGACAAAAAATACAAAAATCGGCAGATTAAAAAGTGGCGAAATTTAATCCAAATTGGTATCGAAATATATAAGTGGGTAATTGAATTTAATTGACTTAATTTCCGAGTTGGTCACCATCATACGATGTAAGCAGCTATAAAACCAGATTGTGTTGATAAACTAATGGCTGCTAAAAATTCAATTTGCAGGCTACAGAAAATTGCATTTTTGGATACAGTTGGAGTTTGTTTTCCTTTAGTATGGGTGTCGTTTTCTAGGTTTTTGGGGGTGCAAAATAATATGAAAATTAAATCTATTGTATAGGTAGTGCTTCTGTGTCTTACTTCGCGGGAGTCGGGACTCATAAATAAAATGAACACTCGCGTGAGATAAAATAACTTTATATTAAGAATTTACTTCAACAACGAAGTATTTTTATTTATCTGACATAACAACGTTACGCCGTTTTTTTTTTTGCCTGTCACCCCCCTAACATGATCAGGGCTTGTTCATTTCTTTTTTAATCTTTTGTCTGTTTCATTCTTTTTCTATTTTTCTTTTTTAAATATCTTACATCTAATTTTTACAATTTTTCTTTTTCTTTTTAACTTTAACATTTACATTACTTTTTTGCTTCATTCTTATGTCTATTGCGTAAATCCTTTTTATACATAGTAATAAATTCATCAACTTGTCAGTTATTTACACTGAGTATTTTTTCAATAACATACAATACAATTTACAAATTCAAAATGTCAATAAAACAATAAAATCAATAAATAATAATTCCAATAAAATACAAATACACTTCAATTAAAAATGTCAAAATAAAACAACAGCACACACATTCAACTTAACCCTACTATCACACTTTAAAACTTAATCTAGAGCCTACACTAATATCACACTAATTTATCACAGTTCTTTTTGTTTACGTCCACAACAATTTTCTTACAAAAATCGAGGAAGATGTCCCTCTTTTTGCCCCCCAGGATGGAAGGCAGATTCTCACCCGTCATGGATGTGCCCAATCTATTGCTAGCAAAAATTGGGCACTCCAGTAACAGGTGAGGAACCGTCTCCTCAACTCCCGGCTGACACGAACACGACGGATCCTCCTTCAACTTGAATCTGTTCAAGTAGAAGGCGAATCCGCCGTGTCCGGTCAGAATCTGTGTGGTGTGATGTGTGATGTCTTTTTTATTGACTATCTTGTATGCAGCAGCAGCGCTTGGGAAAAAGAGCTTCGTGACTCCGGCCGTCCCTCCCACTTCGTATCTCCTGTCCCATTCCTCAACCGTATCCTCTCTTAAGATACGCTTGACGAATGAAACAGGACACAGATCGTAGTCAGGTTTCCTTTTCAATCGCAGCGCGGCCTCCTTGGCTAATTCGTCAACCCTCTCATTCCCTCTCAACCCTGCGTGCGCCTTAATCCAAAACAGGGAGACCTCCCGCCTCTGCGATGCAGCTTTTCGGAGGGCCGCCCTTGTTTGCACTGCCAGGGGATGAGGGGAACTAAGGGTGACTGCCTGGAGAGCCGATCTGGAATCGCTAAGGATACCAACCTTCGCCATTCCACTCTTGCAGGCTATACTTACTGCTCTCTGGAGCGCTAGAAGCTCGGCTTGGTAGACGGTGCAATATGGCGGCAACGCAAGCTTGACGGCCTTCGTCTCGGCCTCACCCTTCCATATGGAGAGTGCGGCTCCGACTCGACCCTCAATCTTGCTGCCGTCCGTATAGATCCTTATATGGACGTGGCTGTTAACCACGTCTGCATACGAGTACTCGTCTACCAACCCGAACCTCAGCTCTTCCTGCTCTGCCAGATGTGGGTCCTCGATCGCTGGAGCCATTCGTTCCACCTCCCTGTCCCTCAA
This sequence comes from Phengaris arion, assembly GCA_963565745.1. Classification (NCBI taxonomy): domain Eukaryota; kingdom Metazoa; phylum Arthropoda; class Insecta; order Lepidoptera; family Lycaenidae; genus Phengaris; species Phengaris arion. The sequence goes on from OY751443.1 coordinate 5,615,925, forward strand.
CACCGGGTGTGGTACCCCCTTCTTGATCTCATAGAGCCTCGAAGCTTCGAGTATCCTGAGATCAAGAGGGAGTATCCCAGCCAACAGCATTGCTGAGTCTCCCTGAAGACGGTCCGATATGCTCTGCAAATCTTTTGGGCAAAACCCCGTTGGACGGAGTTGAGCCTTTTTTGGACCCCCATCTTTTCCACGGTGGGTGCCCACGCTGCTGATGCATACAACGTTACGCCGTTGCCGTGTTAATCTATTATCGGCAACAAATCCATTTTTAAATTCTAAAATGGCGTACATTTTTTCATTAAAATAAATACTAGTCCTTTTCCAGGTTTCTGGGGGTGCTGATTATAAAAGGCATGTATTTAAACTTGCGACAAGACAATCAAATTTTCAGTGTAAAAAACCCGAATATTGAATACTAAATTACCAAGTTGGCGAAAGAATATAAGGTACAAAAATTTCAAATCTAGTGACTAATTAATATCAGTTTTATTAGCGAACAAATGTTGGCGAAAATTTGAAAGTACGAGGGCGGGTCAATAAGTCCGTGACTTTTGGAATAAAACACAGATTTTTTGATAAATAAATCATTTTATTTTTCAACGTAGTCCCCCTTGCGCTCTATACACTTTGTCCAACGCTTCTCCAATTTTTTTATCCCTTCCAAAAAATATGATTTGTCGAGGTCCTCAAAATAGGCCTTTGTTTGCGAGATGACTTCATCATTGGAGTCAAATCTTTTTCCACCGAGCCATTTTTTCAGGTTTGGGAACAAGAAGTAGTCACTCGGAGCAAAATCTTGAGAATAGGGTGGATGTGGGAGCAATTCATAGCCCAATTCATGGATTTTTGCCATGGCAACTGCACATGTGTGCACCCTTGCATTGTCTTAGTGAAAAAGAACTTTTTTCTTGGCCAAATGAGGTCGGTTTTTTTTCAAATCCTCATTGAAGCGGTCCAATAAGTTGGCATAATATTCCCCATTAATTGTTCTTCCCTTTTGAAGATAGTCAATGTGGATTATCCCACGTGCATCCCAAAAAACAGTCGCCATAACTTTATTGGCTGACAAACCCACCTTGGCCTTCTTTGGCGCCGATTCACCCTTAGAAACACACTGTTTTGACTGTTGTTTGGTCTCTGGTGTATTGTGATGGATCCATGTTTCGTCCACGGTTAAAAAACTCCTCCATATTGTGATTAAACAACGCCAAACCTTCCTGTGAAGTTGTTACACGATTGCGTTTGTGGTCGACTGTGAGCAAACGCGGCACCCATCTTGCGGAAAGCTTTCTCATCCCAAGTGATCATTCAAAATTGAAACCACTGAGCCATGCGAGATGCCTATGGCTTCCACAATCTCTTGCACTTTCAATCTTTGGTCGGCCAACACCATATCGAGAATTTTTTCGATTGTTTCGGGTGTAGAGACCTCAACTGGGCGTCCAGGACGTTCGGCATCTTCAGTGCTTGTAAGGCCACAACGAAATTCAGTAAACCACTTTTTTACCATTGAAATCGATGGTGCAGAGTCCCCATAGTATTTATCAAGCTTAGCCTTGGTCTCGGTAATGGTTTTTTTTCGCAAAAAATAATGCTTAATAAGCACACGAAATTCATTTTTTTCCATTGTTTCCTTAAGTTACTGGATAGTCTGATAAAGATAGCTGTAAAACACAAACTAACTGACGCAGCAAGTTTAAATTTTGATAGGAGCCAACTGACAGATGCCTGTTGACAGGAGTAGTGTTGCTTTTTCAGTAAGGAAGTTAGAAATTCAAAAAGTCACGGACTTATTGACCCGCCTTAGTACCTACACATTTAATTTAAGAATAGGCACATATATTTTCCCTGATGTAGGTAATACAAAAAACAATATAATAAGCAGCAAATCGAGCGCACACAATAAAAACGTAAAGAAGCGTACAAAATACCCATTTTTAATTTTTGTCGGTTTCGGGGGTGTAGATTAAGGTGACCATACGTCCCGTTTTCGGCAGGACAGTCCCGCTTTCAGGCCGTCTGTCCCGCTGCTACAAACGCCTGGCGTTTTCGATACCCCGTTGTAAAGGCCGTTCAGCGACATGTATTGACAGCCAGTAAACGTTATCCGACTCGTTCCCTTGTCCTAGGATGTCACTTTTCTCTATAAGATAATTATTTAGTAAAACACCGCGTTCTGAAGGTAATATTATCCGTACTAATAGATGGTGTTTTGATTGCGATTTTTTTTAAGCGTGATTCCGCAGATGTCCCCGCATTGGCAAGAAAAATAAATGGTCACGTTAGTGTAGATATTATGTAGATTCATTTTGAAATTTACAAAAGATGAATATTTATTTTTCTGTAAAATTTATACGGGTGTCGTCTTCGAGGTTTTTAGGGGTGCTGACTGCTGAATATAAAAATGATATCCATGGATCTAGTAGTTAAACTGAATAGCAAACTCCGAATTTTGTACTTGCTAAAAAGAACTGTATTACAATGAAATAAAGTGCATTTCACAAATTCCGTTGTATGCAGCCGTCACTTCGAACCTTCATGCTTTTCCACATTCAATCTCGTCGACTTTTAAAAGCCACAGCTATATGTCATTTAGTGTTTCACAATATTGGCTTTGTAGTGTGTCTTACACAACAGAAAATGTTATTGTCATCCTACTAGAAAGGGACACACGGCCACTCGTCCCACCTCTCGCTCGGCTTGATTTTTGGATCACAGACCACAATACTTAGTCCAGTTATTCCTACGTCTATGGACTATTGTCGTACACTGACATGCAGTTTCTTTTGTGTGTTTGTACATGTTGCGTATAGTTTATGTTTGACAATATTTACGTGTGCGTGCGTAACGACGTGATTGAAAATGCATTATATATCAATAACCATTAGATATTTGTTGATGCACACAACTCTGCGGGCAAGTGATGCAACTACAAAATGCGTGTATTATTTTAAGTTTCCCTCCAAAACTCCCTAGGAAGTTTCATCTACCACTTTACTGAATCGACTGACTTAACTCACTGTCAGTGCAGTCACTTGACTGCACTGACTATTTATTTGGACTTTGACTAGACTTTAGACTTGACGATTTAGAAATACGGTGTTGAAAACATAAACGCCCTTTTAACTTGACACTGGCTTAACCTGGTTGTAAGCTGCATTTCGATTTTATTAAAAATTAAAATAAAAGGAGAACAAGCATAGACAATGACACTTGACTCGTACAATAATTTCTCAGTTAGTAGTAATACCAGTGTTGCCAACTTAGGGGTTTTCCCCCTAAATTTAGAGGCATTTAGACGTAGTATCCCCTTAGTAGTCTGTGTTTAGAGGGAAAAAGTCTTTACAGGGGATTTTCTTGGGGGAAGATTTTTTAGGGTTATTTTAAGGGTATTTTATTTTCTTATTTTTGATTAAATTAAGCAATTTGAAATATCGAAAAGTGATTTGAAAAGACAACCTCTATAATATAAACTTTTGGAATTATTAAATACAAAATAAATTTTTGGCATAAAGTTGTACAGAATAATATAACACACCATGAATTTTTATTATTTGCTTGTCATTGTAGGTTTTTGTACTATTAATAGTAGATATTCTTAATCATCCAAAAAAATTAGTCGGAATTTCGTGTATTTATTGCGATTTTGGGGGTTTTTACCTAAGTTTGGGGTGAAATATTTTTTAGAGTTGGTAACGCTGAGTAATACATATACCTAGATGATTATTTGAAGCTTCACTTCAAGTTTGCCTCATTTTTATTTTTGTGGAGCATGATAAAATCACAAGTTTTTAATTTATTTTGCGAAATATAGTATATTTTGTAAATGTATATAAAATTTGCCTGCACCATGAAAATATGACTTCGAAAACGAAAGTATTAGCGTAAGTTCTTTTGTACTGATGTATTTAGAAATGCAGAATATGAAATGTCATGTTTTTATTTTTTGAACCTATACATTATACTTTAGTGGTCATGAACTGGTAGCAAAAGGATTCACGAAAATTGAAGCTACGCTGCCCGAAGTCGGGCTTAAAGATGTCGAACCTAATGGTAGCTGGTTGGAACAAAAACAAATACAGTCCGCCCTGGAGGCTAGAAAACATCTGATCGAAGTAGAACGGATTGAAAAAAGGTAACCTTATACTTCTTATCCTATTTAAGTTACATTCATAGAAGCTGGGTAATGGGTAGATTTAAAAAATAATTGGTATGCTCTTGTAAAATTATTTATATTAATATAATAAAAAGAAAATTAAACAGATTTTGATAAAATTTGGTACAGATATAGAACTTACCACTAAGAAGGATATAGGCACTTTTAGACTTTTTATAGCAGGTAAATAAATATATGGTTTGCGCAGTATTTCCTTTTGCAGGCACAAAGTCGCTGGCAATATTATAATATGAAGCAACTCTTATGAAGTGTATTATTTTCAGTGGGGCACTAAGTATAGCTGTGTGGAATGAGGAGCAAATGGTAGCAGAAGTGACTCAAAAAGTTGGCGGTCATTGGCAATTTCTAGGTCACAATGTGGGCAACCATCTATACCTTTACCCAGAAGAAGCCCTGTATTTAATGGAAGTGGTAAGTATCATTGAGAGTCATCATTAAGTCAGGATTAAAACATAGGCTACTTTTTATCCTGAAAAGTACAGTGTTCCTATGTGAGATGTGGGCAAAAGCTAGGTAAAAATAAGATTGAATTTGCTTAAACTGAAAAGTTTCAATGCCAAGGTTGAGATTCCATTAGTAAATAGATATATTATTTAGGATGTAAATTTGTAATAAATTGTTTCTTAAAATTTACTTTACAAAACAAGTTCTTTACACACATCTTTGAATTTATTGTGCTATTAATTTCAGAACTGTCTGCAACTTTTGCACAATGACATGAAAGTGTCCCTTCAACAAGCTTACACTTTATTGTTACGAGGCAAAGTTACATTATTACAATACAAAGTCTACTCCTCGCTTAGTAGACTAGGTTATCGTTTGTTCAGACATGAGAAGGAGAAACTCACAGATTATGAGAAGAAAATTAAATTACCTGCAAATTGTCCAGATAATATGGAAACACTGAACACTGGAGAAGAAAAAAGTAATGAAACTAATGATTCAGAGTGCAGAGAAACTATTGATGAACTATTTGCTAATACTGGTAAGTTTTATTATATTTTCATATCAAAAAAAGAACTAGTAGTGCACTGTTGACTGCCCAATTACTGCCAATTGATTCTTAAAAAAAATATTTAAAATGTTTTCAGTTGCTGATACAGTCTGTGTAAATGATGTTGAAATGGTAGATATATCTAGTACTGAAATAAGAAAGCACAAGGGAGCCGACATATATCAAAGATATGTGGAGAAGTTGAAAAACAAAAGAATAAAATCTTGTAACAACGAAGTCATTCAGAAGTGTTTCGATGAGTTACCCAGTTTGTTAAATGCGGAAATGGTTACTATAAAAGCTCCTGAGAAGAAATATGTACCCAACAATATTAATATTGTAAAAACCAGCTTTAATATAAACCTGGAAAATATACAGAAGAAGGTTATCAGTCCGGCTTCCTCTGATTCAAACATATATAGCCAAAATGATGAAGTTAATGGCTCTCATATCAGACGAATACGACATTTGTCTACTAGTCAATTTCCTCATACACTGCACCCACCAGGCATGCCATTCCTTCCTGGGCAAAATATTCCAATCAGATTCTTCAGTTACTGGCGACCATCTCCATTCAATTTCAACTTTATGTTTCAAAGACCGTTCATGCCGAGACAATTTGGACCTCAATACATGCCACGTCTGAGTACCAACTTCAGAATTCTTTTCAACCAGACACAAGCATACTTTGGAAACACATTCATAAATAATTTTAATATGCGTCAGTTTAATACTAATATAAGCAGATCCAGAAGAAGGAGGGGAAGTGCACAAAATGATCATTTGGAAGAAATTAAGAAGTTGGCAGCAAGACTTAAGCGTTTTTATGCATCTGGCAACACTATGAATCCACAAAATATAGATGCATTACATAGGTTGATAAATACATACAACATTAGGTATAAAACAAGAACAAGATTAAATTCTAATTTCGAAGTAGATAATGAACGGAATACAGTGGAAACCATAACATTAGATGATGATGAACCACAAAGAAAACGACATAAAAGTTACGATGTTGATGAAAATTTTGAACAAAGTTTGAATTTACTTAAAGCTTTAGCACATGAATTCAAGGATATTGAAAGGAAAGGTAACTCAACACCAAAACACAGAAGAGCATTCACAAAAGCATTAAGATCATTTAACAATACTTACAATGTTGAGTATTATGCTAGCAATGAATTTGAAATTATTGACAGTAGACACATTACGGTTGCATCATCTGACTCTGATAGCCACATTGATGAACCAAAGCCAAGAATTAGTAATAAAAAATTGAAGAATCCATTTAACATAATGAAACGATTATCGGAAAATCAAAATGAAATAGCTGAAAGTTCACATACATCTAATAATGTGATAGAAAGAGACAAAGAATATTCTCAACATACTTTGGATTTGTTTCCAAACAATTGGCTTCCAAACAAAGATGATTTTGGTAAAGCTGAAATTGTAGAAAAAGATAATGCAAATTATTGTTTGATAAATAACAAACATGATGAGTTTTTGTTTGATTTTCTAACGCTTCGGCAAAATAAGTTCAACAATTGGTTAGATTTGAAGATATCTTTCTTCAAAAGTATTGGAAAAGCAGTTTCAGAATTTCAAAGTATCAAGGAAAGTCAAGATGTTTCTTTAAAAGAAGATTGTGCTAATATAAAAAATGTAATTGATAAGCTGAAAATAATTAAGACTGCCAATACTGTAAATATAGAGACTAGTATATTTGTTGATTTTGATGTGTATAATAGAAATGTACAAAACTTCAAGAAGTCAAAACCTCCACCACCGCATTTTCGGTTAATTTGTCTAAAGTAAGTGTGGCCATATCCAAGTACCATTTCGTTTTTTAATTACAGTAAGGATGATAATTTTACATATTTTTTTGTCATTTATCATTGAAGTGATTAAAGTGCCATACTCACAGTCCAGCCTGCAAATCCAGCGCCGGTACCGTCCGTCAGTTACGTACCGTCAGTTTTTTAACACCGTCATTTGTGTCAAAAGTGCCAATCATAATTTTTGCCCACAAGTCCGCTTCAGGTATTTTGCCTGGGAATTTAATGGGTGACGTGGTTTTTGTATTTCCTTAATAAATTTGTGCTATTTCGGTTCTAAAGGTGTAATATTGGTAGAATATTAAACATTAAATATTCGTTAACGTCCCACACTTGTGCACGTGCAAGCAAGCAGCAAAAAGCAAGGCAAAGACAACTTCAAAAACGTGCTATTTTGTGTTCTCTCCAAACTCCCTAGGAACTTTCAGCAAAGCTTCTACCACTTTACTGAATCGACTGACTTGACTCATTGACTGCACTGACTATTTATTTGGACTTTGACTAGACTTGAGACTTGACGATTTAGAAATACGGTGTTGAAAACTTAAACGCCTTTTTAACTTGACACTGGCTAAAGGTTGTAAGCTGCATTTCCATTTTATTAAGAATTAAAAAAAAAAGAAGAATAGACATTTATTTGGACTTTGACTAGACTTGAGACTTGACGATTTAGGAATACGGTGTTGAAAATTTAAACGAAAATTCTATTTCTCGCCTTTTTAACTTGACACTGGCAAATGGTTTTAAGCCGACGCCATAGTCCATACATTTAAATAAGTAAAAAGTCTGCTTTAAGGCCGCGGCCTTGGATTCGCAGGCTGGACAGTGATTGTGGCGTATTATTGAAAATATGGAGGTTAAAGGAAGGAGTCTCTGTAAGACAAAAGTTTCCGCTGAAATGCGTTAAATTAGGATGGCGCCACGGTAGCAACAGGGTTAAAGTAATTTTGGACTACGTAAATAAATAAAAAAGTTTTGTAAATTGGACATTAATTTCTGTCACGAAAAAATCAAATTCTTTAACTCTGGGCAAACTTCCATTTGTCACTAACTGCTATATTCGCTTCATATCCTTTGCCGCTGCTAGCGCCACTCATGGAGGATTTTTCACCTGCTATTTACTGCGTAAAGCTGGCCACTTTTTCAATTTGCCCTCATATGAGACAGTTCTATTTCCTCTACCATCCATAAATGAATAACGAAAAAGCGACATTTTAAATCAGTAGCAGGTTGCGCCATCTATCTAGAGCTTTTAGAACTAATTTTAGAGGTTCCTCTTTTTTGCTGAATGTTTTAATGAAGTACATAGTTAATTGCAATATATTTATTTGTGTGATGCTACACAAACCTTATATGTGTAACTTTGGTGACCACTACACACCTATCATGGTAGTAGGTTTATGTTTTGTATTGCATTGTCTATTTCATTATTAGGTTTAAAAACTTGTCATTGGCACTCCCTTTATCTTATCCTCATAACATTTTTTCCCGAGCTAATATTTTTTTAATTTTACAGTGAACAAGCTGGAGTGCCGAATGGTGAAGAAATAGCTGCTCTAAACACAGAATATGATGATAATATTACGATTGTGTTTGCAATCGTTGGCGTCGGTTCAATATCGTATCTTCGTATGAACCGAACTGATTTGCCCATGTATATACCAAGTAATAATAATATATAATATATTTTAACAGATTATAATATTATTCAGTTTAATTTTTAATTCAAGCCTCTGTTCCCCACCTGTGAGTTTTTTAACTATTATGTTTACGCTTTGATTAATTTGTATAGAAAAGTTTCCACTAGGGGCACTGCTTAAAATCCCATACAGATTAAACGAAACGCAAAAGTTAAAAACTCACTACATTGTCTTGTACTATTTTAGATTATACTAAGTGATTTTTTATTATGTCTGGAGAAGAAGTATTTGTGACAAAACTCAAGTATTTGAACGTTGGAAAATCTTAAAAAGAAAATTAATTTTTGATGTAATTAAAAAATGTATCACACTATTTACATAATTGAGCTTCTCGGGTATTTTTCTGGACTCCGGTTTGTCTAAAATCTGGTGATAAATTACCTATAAAAGCTACTTTTGAATGTCATTTACTTTATTCTAAGAATAATAAGGCTGTCCTCGGCTATCGCAACACAAAAATAAAAACCTTAATTATAATAATTTTTCTTATGACTCAATGTACAAAACCTACTAGGTCTCCATGACGCTCCAGGAAGTACACGTTTAGCATCATGGGCTCTCTAGCTGTTAGTGATATTTTATAATTATTTATGACAAGAGGTTATCCGTTCCGTCTCTTTCTTATCTGTTATATGTGGTTATGTTATGATTTCTGATATTTTATTTTAGGGACTACGTCTAAATAAAATACATTGTAGCAATGGTATGCTTATAATGAATGCAATTTTTATATAAATAGCATAAAATATCTTATTTAGTAAGTTATTTTTCTTAAAATTGTACTTAAAGTTTTGACTAATAACATAAAAGCAAAAATACAATCCTCATCTTTGGTAGACAAAAATAGTTAAATAAATATAATGAATATATAAATTCATTCAATCTCTTCTGAAAATTGTTTTAAACAATTTGTGAAGCTGAACAAAATTTAATTACAAAAACGTGGTGGTTCGGTTTTTAACTTATTGTGCGGTAAATGAGTGTAGTTGATCCTTAATCATAGGTATGTAAAGAAATATTATGTTTTAATCTAAACGGGTATTTTGGCAATCACTTCTCGAACGTCTAGTTTGTGTCTGGTTCACTAGTTTAAAGCTAATTATTGCTTTAGGAATGTATATCTCGTGCCTAGACTAAAAAAATATACTAGTTTGAGCTACCATTTATAGGAAAATTATAAAGCGTAATGTGTTGCTAATATTGCTAATTTATGATAATCATTATTATTATTCTATTGTGTATTTAATACAAGTAAATAATATGAATAATATACTTAATTTAAAAAGGTGTAAGTATATGCATAAAATAGGTATTGTTTTTCTCTATTCTCTTGCTCGCTCTATTAATTAAATTTTAAATTGACGGATGTGTGAAATTCTGTAGTCTATGGCCAACCGAAATTAATTCCGGAGAGTTCGTAAAATCTTTCGTTGTACGGTTTATAAAATTCCCTCAACCTTTCTATCACAACCGGATCTATAAACGGATGACTCCTTCCTTTGTTTTTCCCAAGACAATGCGGTGTGCTGCTTTCTGACTTGTACAGGCATGGAAATCCTTTGGTTGAATTAAAATAAAAATTCTTCTCAGTGATCACGATTTTGAGCCCAAGGAAATTCTGAAATAATAAATATTTTAACTATATTCATGCTACAAATTACAATGTGGATATGAAGAATATCACTCATCATCATTGTCATCAGCCTACCGCCGTACACTGCTGAACGTAGGCCTCCCACAATGAGCGCCAACCATCCCGATCTTGGGCAGCCCTACTCCAACCGCTGCCAGCCATCTTCTTCAAATCATAGGTCCATCGTGCCGCAGGACACACTACAGTTACACTACGTTTGCCTAAGCGTGGTCTCCACTCTAACACTTGTCTGCTCCATCGACCGTCCGTCATGCTGTCTACGTCTGTGCAGACATGGCCGGCCCACTTCTACATTAGCGTTAGTGATTTTACCAAACTAGTAAATAAGTAATTAATTAAAAAAAAAATACCTGTACTCTAGCCATTTCAGCTGCAGGATCCGAAACCAGTCTTTCACCGCTGATAAACAGAATCCTTGACCTCGGAAACCGACGGATCCAGCGACGTAACGGCCGAGCATAGATCCCCAACCTCAGCGGTGGCCATGAGGAGTCTATCACTGACCATGGACCACCCCAGCCTACTGTAGCGTTTATGAGTGCCAGATTCTCAAAGCGTGGAAGACTTGGACGCTTACTGAAAAAATAGGACGCCTATAATTATAATATTAACTTATTTGCTATTTATTATTAAAGATAGGTGTTTTGGTTTTGCTGCGTTTTAACTTTTCTGAAGGAGCATTATAAAAACATGAAAAGACTGGTTCGACCGGAGTGATGTCTTAGGTTTACTGAAAACCGGCGTGAAATAACACATGCATAGTTTTTCTTTATTCAAAAATCGAACACATTCAGTGTGCTGTGTGCGAGTTTTTGTCACTACTCGTCGTGATGAAGTTAACTACTTGCACAATAATTTATCATGTTTCTACTAACCTAACAGTGAAAAGTTTTCATATGGCAATTATAGACTCTTCTTTATCAGATCATAAAAATATTTAGCTGGAATTAAAAAGAGCAATCCAATATGAATCGATAGACTTTAAAAAGTTACACGAGATGGCTAAGACTTGTATGTTTGAATTTAACGACTACGAACATCTTAGTGATTACTTATAGACAATAAAAGGCGAAAAAAAAGATATTAAATCAGCCACGAAAATAATGACTTATCAGACAATTGATAGCAGGAATAAATGAAAGAAATATCTTATGCAATAAGCATAAACGAGATCCAACAAATAAACGACTAGAGCAAGAATTCAAAAATAAACGACATACACTGGCACAACAAATAAAAGATACAAAAGAAACTTTACTTTCGCAGTGAATTTACAAAATATACGAAGAAACCTAAAAACATACGGAATTTAATAAAAAAATTGTTTCATATCCACCATGTTGACAACTGTGCTCCTCCACATATCTAAACTGAAAACGGAGCAATAATTTCGGGCCCACTCAACATATGTGAGTCATTTAATTATTTTTTCGTGAACAGATGTATAATATTGTTCTCATGTAAGTGACTATTGTCTTATGGGAAATAAAGATCTTAAAATTAAACCGAAGTACAATTTGTATGTCATCGAAACAACGCCTCTAGTGGCAAACAATGGTATGGTATTCGCAGCTAGAGCAGTTCATTAGCTCATATACATACCTGGCAGACTGTGTGTAATCACTGATAGCCCGTGTGACCGGATCTCTAACTACCACAATCAGTTTGACCGCAGGGTTCATGGTATACACCCGCCTAGGTGCTGATCGCGTCACCCAGTATGATGGCGTCTTTTCCATAGTAATCTGGCCTTCGACGGTTAGGGGCATTCTTTCTCTGTAACGGTGAAAATTTGGATTGAACGCATTGGATTTTAAAAGACCGAGAGAGCACTCGTAATTCTTCACTCCTCAGTTCGCGGTGTTGGCAATGGTCGGTAGGTATGTGTTGACCTTAACAACCTCCGTGGTCCAGTGGTTTAAAGCTTGGCTCTCAACTCGGCGGTCGTGGGTTCAATTCCCGCGTTGGAATAATAAAAAATTTTGTTTCCAAGTTTGCAGGTTAGGACAATGCAGGCTGATCACCTAATTGACAAAAAAGATGATCATGCGCCGGATGGCTATGTAAAAAGTCGGACCTGCGCCTGATCTCCCTCCAGTCGTGTCAGTCATCCGTCCCACTGGGCTACGAGAGTAAAGGAAGAGATAGTGCTCTTGTGTACTGCGCATACACTTGGGCATCATAAAAATAACTCCTGCGTAGCTGGCCTGGTTTCAAAGAAACCAGCCACCGTCACCGAAATCGGTGAGGGAAGCTATTATTATGTTATAATTATTATTATGTGTTGACCTTCTGGTCTGGCTTTAAATACAGGTACAAAATTTACATTCAAGAATTAAGGATGAAAAATAATTACTATACCTGTACCATTGGAACCCTTTATGGTAGTACTTATCAAAAAAATGTACTTCAGATCCGGCGGCGCGCACATTTGGGTGTAACCTGAAAACATGATTCCAGATTAAACAAAATATTCTTTTTGATACAATTCTGTATCCCCTTAAAATCACCGTTTATTTTTTCATCTCGGTTAGAAAAATATTTTATCTTTACCTTAAAAACTCCAAAAGCGCACGTGTACCACATTTCTTAACTCCTATTATCAAGGCATCAGGCAGTCTCTTCGTAGGCAAGCTTCTAATATAAATTTTTCCGAATTTATTTTCTTTAAAAGTGTAACCGAAAAGCGCGCCAACGCGTATTGTTAAACTTTTGTATTTTGAAGCATGATGTCCTATATTTGTATATTGCATGAGAAGCTAAAAAAAGATAAAAATATTTAAACTTTTAAAAAAATAATTTAAGACGTACTTATACGGTACATAACAATTTAAACAATAAAGTACGTTTAAATTAACTTACCTTTTTTTCGTCAACTGAATAAATATTCAGAACATATAATAAATATAATAGAAACAATAATATAAAATACATAAATAAACTGGGTTTTGTAAGACCTAGATTCCATTTCATTGCAGTTTTGGATTCATTCGTAAATATTTTTATTTTCATTTGCTATTTAAAACGCCGCATGACCGACGTACGGTGTATAAATTATGTAAATTAGTAACATTTTACCGATATGTAAATTTGAACTATAGCTAATTTTAATCAGAAAATTTATTTATCACTAGAGTTGTTTTTGAATTTCAACATTTTATGTAACAAAACAAAAATTTGCGACAAACAACGACTAAGTAATGCGGTATCTTTACCGCATCCGATAAAATGAGTCGCACTGCGCAATCTCCCCGCGGAAAACGTACCTAGAAGACACCTTTCATGAATTAATGAAACCCCCGGTCTAAGAGGGTGAGGGCAAACATGGGTGCTTACAACTTTCAATGGCAAATGAGGTGTTATGAGGGCTGCGGTATTCCCAATAACGACACTTTCCTTACATAAAAGCGCCATCTTTTGAAAAAAAAATGTATTTCAAAATTATTTTTTTATTCTTTTTAACTTCTATACTACAATAATTTAATTACCGCAATAAATAAAATAATTTATGTAGATAAGCAGCCTTATACAGTCATAGGCCATAGCCAGTTTGTTTGGAATCACAGAAACAAAAATACTGCTAGAAATACGTAATGTGTTTCAAGGTGAATTGTGGTATTTTCCTTTTATTTGCAGTTTGTTATTTTTTTGTGATGTTGTGACTTTTTTGTTCGATTTTTTTTCTCAGATTTTACATTGATTGTCTCTGGGTTGCTACAATTCGCGCAGTGCTACATCAAACAGATTTGACGCTGTTTCCGTTGTTTGACAGAAAACATGGCTAGAAATTTGACAACTGACAAGTGGGAAACAAGAAATTTTTTGGAGTGTACCTATCTGAAGCTCGGAAATAATTTAAAATGACAGTACAACAAGTCCAGTCGAATATTTCTGACGACTCTGATGATATGGTTAGTTTGCCGTCGGAGGAGGAAATCTATAGGCGTAAATATCAAATGCTTTTGGAACGATGTGAAGTGCTACAGCAGGATAATGAACGAATTGTTAATAGGTCCGCTATTTGTAGCGATATTATTGTAATTGTGTGTGCAAACGGAGTGTAGGAAGGTCTTATTGTTTTAGGATACACGAAGTGAAAAAAATCACAAGAAGGTACAAGAAAGACATCGACTTATTAGTCGAGCGTTTGGACAAACATGGTGATGCATTTAGGACCGCCTCATTGGAGACTGATACTAAATCTGACGTAGAAAAAGCACCGCGATCAAGTACAAAAAATACGACAGGAGCCAAACAACCTGCAGATAAACCTCAGTCAAATAGCACGAAAAAGCCAGCCACAAAAAGAAAAGCAAAAGGTGAAAAGGTATGAATTTTGAAGATTAAAGAATGTGTGTAGCATTTTTTATCAATATATATGTATATAATATTATTCTGTGCTTTCTAGGCTGAAAGAGATCCGAATGCTCCGAAGAAACCATGCAATGCATTTTTCCAATTCTGTCAGGAGCAAAGGCCTGTTGTAGTCGCTGAAACCACAACAGAAATGGGCTCGGAACCATCAAAACAGGAAGTGACGAGACAGTTGGCATCCAGATGGCGGTCACTAAATATTGAAGAAAAGAGGGTAAATGAAATACTTATATTCAATTGTAATGAAAAAATGTATTAAAGTTTGTCAATAGCTTTTTATGACTGTGACATACATAGGCATAAATTATATAATTTTCAAGCCAGCATGCATATAAATGGTTTCTTTCTACGGAAGAATAGACAAAATGATCCAAGCTCTCATTTTGTCAATATGGACTGTATGTCTATTCTTGTGTAGACAAAACATATTTCTATGTTTGCCATACTTAGCGTATCACCTCAAAAATGCCATGAAAAGATACAGTTGTAACAATAATCTTTCACCTAATTAAACACTCTTTTCCTGTTGCAGGTATATGTCGCTATGTTTGAAAGATCAAAGGAAAAATATGCAGAAGAAATGTCAGCATACATTAAAAAAGAACAATGAAACACAAAAACTCTGGCTCATTCCTTTGTGATTATAAGCTTTAAGTTATTTATAACTAATATAGTGTTTTGTATTACATTTTCTAAGTTTTATTTAATAAGCACATAAAATATGTGCTCATAAAAAAGCTGTGCAATACTGAAATTAATAAGAGACGACTAACATAAAAATGTAGATTTCCTTGGTAATATTAGCACCAGAGATGATCAGGAACATAACACATATTTATACACCATCTAAATTATTTTTATTTTATTACACTTCCCAAAAATATATAAAAGAGATATAAAAATGTATGTATATATATATATATAAATGTATAAAATTTTAAATTATCATTTAAAACTATCTTTTTCTTGGCGTATGACTTTCATAGTTTCTATGGCATCATTCCTTTTAGCATGTTCCATCACAGATGGTATATTAACTCTCATAAATGGATTGTACTGCTTTTCTTCTAGTATGGTGGATGGCACCTACAGTAAAAACATGAGGTTATTATTATCAATCAATATAAAGAGTAATTCTTATTAAATACTAGCTGACCCATGGATGTTTTGTCTAAGGTATGTGCATGAAAAATACCTATTTTCACCTACCAATTTTTTATTAAAAAATTATACAAATCAGTCAAGCCCATTTTAGCGAAGTTTGATAACAACACTGTAATATGATACATTTTAAATATTAGATGTGCTTGTGAAATTTATGATTTACAATGTAAAATATTTTAAAAAGCATGTAGATCTATTAATAACAATATTAACAGTACAACATTTCCACAAATTGAAATCAAAATACTTACAGTAGGTTTACTCTCTGATCTTTGCTTTGTGCACCAATCATATTTATTTTTTGTGTCTGCATTATTAGGCTCAACTTTCAGTGCAAATCTAAGGTTCTGCACAGAGTATTCATGGCCACAGAACACATTAGTTTTGTCTGGTAAGCTTCCTAACACTTCAATGAGTGCTTTGTGCATTTGATCAGCAGTTCCTTCAAAAAATCTTCCACAGCCACCAAGGAATAGAGTATCGCCTGCAAAAAGCTAGGCATAGTTACTACAATAATATAATATTTTTTAAGTTTTATAAAGATACTATTAACAACAGTAATAACATTGAAAGACCTTAAAATTGTAATAACTTATATTACACTTTTATGAAAAAACCTAACCAAAAGCATGTCAGGACACGTCTACAAGGGTAACTATCAATGTGCAATAGGTTTTTTAAAAATTACCACAAAAGTGAGACAGCGTACAACTATAAGGGTTCCTTGTAGTACTATGGAATGTAGCGATTGCAAAAGATATAGATTCTAGAAGTTTTACAAATACAATTTGTCTCTCTTGCTTTTTCTTTTGTAAATTAAAGAAAATAAGGCTAAACAAAATATATTACCAGTAAACACTGCTGGATCCACACTCTCCTCAGGTGCAGTGATGTAATAGCAAATGTGGCCTGACGTATGACAGGGCGTGAACAGACATTCAACATTCAAACTTCCTACACTAAACTTTGTATTGTGCGTCACTTTCTTGGTTAAGGCACCAATTCTATCATCACCTCCATACACCTGTAGACCGGGATGTTTTTTGATCAAGTCTTCATTTCCACCTGCATGATCCCTATTAAGAGTAAGAATAGTCTTATCAAATAAATGATATTGTTCAGCAAATTAGTCTGTGAATATTATGCTAGTTTTACATAATTTTTAGTTTATTTTATAGTATGTTTGTATCCAAAACAGATAAAATACTTTGTGTGTATCAAGATACTTGTGATTTGGCAAATTTAAACTGCATAAAACTCCATTGTTTTAAAATGATAAATCAAACAAACAAAATTACCTATTCATTTACCCCCTTACATTATAAAAAGATTTACACAGTGGATAACTTAAATAACGTTGCTGTCTTTGTCTGATGCGTTGGAAAAGCCACATGGCAGACAAAGACAGCAACTTTGTTTAAGTTATCCATAGTGTAAATCTTTTTATTAGTAAGGTTTTAAATTAGTAAGTAATTTATGAATAAAATCCAAAATAGTATTTTATTTTAGTATAAAATAAGGATAAAAGAGCTTAACGAAAATAAGCTTTATTGAAAGCTAAAGAAATAAACTATATCATAATACACTTTTGGCTAACAATTAAAAGATTAAAGCATATTAATCTTGGAGTCCAATGTCATCTACAAGTCACAATACTACTTGACAAAAAGTTTTACTAATAAAGATAATAAATAGGCTTAGATATTTACCAATGATGGTGTGTTGTTAGTACTGTTGTTAGATTCACTCCTTGTTCATTTACAGCTTTTAAAACAGTTTCTGGCTCCACAGGATCGACTATAGCTGCTTCTTTCGTAGTTTTATCAACGATCAGATACATGTAATTGTCTTGTAAAGCCGGTAATATTTTGACGTCCATGGCTCGGCCTTCGTGGAAAACTTGTTTGCTGTGCGAATTGCGCTGATTCCGGACAAGAACTAAAGGATAACAAATAAGTAAGTAATCGCCTAAGAAATGTTTCTTGTCGCAAATTTCAACAGCAATCCAAAACCTTCGTTTTTAATTTTACAATCCTAGACATTCATTTATACAATGTATACGAATGTAATGATTAATGATTACCTACCTTGAAAATAAAGTTTTGTGATTCGCTGCGACAGCCCGTTCGGCAATGAATTAACAAATCTTGCAAGCATTGAAAGTTTAGAAGAGTAATTCAAATAAATCGGACGAATAACACAAATACCGACACAGGAACGATTATAAGAACAACAAGTGTCGTCTCATAAACTTGCTTGTTATCAATATATTGTACTTTCAGCTTTAAAAGTATCTATATCAAGAAAATTAATTCTTATCAAAATCATTGAAACATAAATAAAAAATAGTGATGTGCCTGCCTTCTTCAACAGACAATCCGGAAATGCATTTATTTTATCGAGTTCATACAAAATCTTAATCGAATCATGAGTCGAGGATAACAATAATTTTGATTACATACCGACATGTCATAAATAAAGATATATTCGCATTTAATTAAATATTTTTTTATTATATATTATTATTATTATTATTATTATTTTGCAAAGAAATTTTAACAATATTTATTGAAATCTAAATAATAACAAACCTCAATATCAGCAGTATTATCAATATCAAACAACAATAAATCGAAATGGAAACTTTGCCAGTTGCCAGTATAGAAAATAGGCACGATATCAATGGTGTTTTTACCTGTCAAAAATAACTTGTCAGTGTCAAATAAACCAAAATACAGACTGCGCGCACGTGCGAGTTACGTTTTAGAATCCAAAAGTTTAAATCGGTATTTTCAATTAACTAAGAACAAAAATGCTATTCTGATTGTTGTGAAATATTAAAGGAACAAAAATTTACGAAATAAGGTGATGAAAGAGTATACAAAATGAAAAGCAAACCAGTAAAACATAAAACAACCAATACATTTAGAGTAAGTAAATATTCTCGTGGTATCTCCTTAAACTTCATATTTTTCTACTTTTAGTAAATTAGGATAATCTATTATCTTGTAAATTTTTTATTTTAGTTCATTCCGTTCGCGGAAAGAATCAATTCTATTGATATTCGTCATGCCGCGCTGTACCATATAGAACATGCGTACACAAGCCACCCTGGTGAACATGAAACACACTTCCACTTGGCTATACAGAAATGGCACGCTCTAAATTTGACGGAGAATTTTAAGAAGTTTAAAAAGGAAGTTTTTGGCATAGTTACAGTAGCCCAGTTGATACACAAAAAGGATGAAGTTATTGAAATCTTGGAGAAGTATTTGAATTTGGAGGACCAGTTGTGTCTTCAGCCCTTGCTAGAGTAAGTTTTGTTATTCAACTATTAGTCATTGATTTGGTATCAAAAAAATCTGAAGGATAAGATATTTTTTGCATTTTACCCAGATTAAATTATTTGTTAGTATCCTAGCTATTTAATTGTTAAATATTAAGTTATCACTTCCAGAATTTTAGTATCACTAGCAAAGGATTTGAGAAGTGACTTTTATCCACATTTTTCCAAGTTTCTCGACATTCTTTTGAGACTTTTAAATACAAAGGATGCAGAAAGATTGGAATGGGCCCTCATTTGTTTGGCTTTTCTATTTAAAACACTTAAGCCATACTTGAAGAAGGATATTGGAATTGTTTTAACAAGGATCATTCCACTTTTGAGTGAAAACCAGCCACAGTATATTAATAATTTTGCAGCTGAGAGTTTTGCATTTGTAGCTAGAGATATAAGGGACAAGAAGAAATTCCTAGAATTGATGCTTGTATATTTAAGGAAAAATGACAGTGTAAGTATAGAGAGATTAATCAATTGACTAAAACTAAACTTAAAACCTAAATGTGGGCATTGGTAGCCTAATTGCATATGAATATTTTTTAACAAGTTATTATATTTATATTTTTATATGTAGTTAACTTTTTAATAGCAATCATGTTATTGAAAATTACTCTATAATAGTATTCATATTATTTTATTTAGTTTGTACTTATATTTAAAAACTTGTTTTACCTTTTCAGGCTGTAACTGGTTGTGGACATCTTATCTTTGAGATACTGAAAGGAGTTTCAAACAAATTTCACAGCTGTATAGAACATTTTTTGCCCATATTATTTGAACATCTAAAAGAGGAAAAAGGAGATCAAGAAACCCTATTTAAGGTGTTGACACAGACAGTGGAAGATTGCTTGCAAAACATATCACATAAGGAATTTCATATATTCTGGAACAATCTACTGAAGTTTGTAGAAGAGTGTTTAAATGATGCAGATGAAAATCCCGGCCTAGAATATATAATGCGGCTAGCGGGCCAAGTGATTGAACATCAGAATGGCAAATTCTTAAATAATCCACCGCAATTTGCCCTACTCCTTATTAAAGTTATATGCTCACAATATGGAGAAAGTATTTTAGAAGTTTGTGCTCAAATAGGTTTGTTAATGCTTTTGTCCACAAATATAACTTTGTCCCAAGAGCATGCAGGTATTATTGTTAAAGTGTTGCTGCCTCTGCCATTCCCGAAAATACTGATGAATTTTGTCAAAAATGTCATGGATTACTCCCAATTCGACATGCACATTTTACCACCATTTATAAAGTTTGTACTGGAATCGGATTTTGATGAGGAAGCTGTATCAACACTTGCCCAAATTTGCCTCAAAAAATCTCCATTGTCCAAGAATGGCTTGAAACTATTTGAATGGGTCAAATACCCACTTGATTTTGGTAAAGGCTTACCATTGCTAATGAACTATATGAAAAAAGTTTTAAGCCAAAATGAGGAGGCCATTATTGAAAACCCTTTAAAACTATTAAATGTTCTATTCATACTGCCACATGTTGCAAATCTTGATGTAGAATTATGTATCGGAGAACTAAGTGCTCTTAATACGAAACTATTAAAGTTGCTGCTCATTTATAACATTGAACATACAGCTGAAACAAATAAATTTCATGATGAAGATACAGCCATCACAAAGCAAGCTCGTAAAGCGATGTTTGTACTAGCTAATGCAATAGAATGCTCTGTTCATATATCCAGTTGTAAAAATGTAAAACAGATATGTGACAAAGATAATTTGTTACCTGTGCTTTTACCTTGTGCGACTAATCCAAGTTTTGTTGTATCACTGCACACTCTAGACCTATATTTGACGGCATATGAACAAGAGAATGGACTGAATTATCCTCTCCTATCATCGATAGATTTTTTTTTGCGATGTAATGTATCATCTCCTTTCCATATGGTAAGTATTTTTACTAAAGTGTGGTCGCCGAGCATGCATGTTTTCGTACATTGACTCATAGCTACTTGTCTCTTTCACTCGCGCACGAATATATTAGTATCATGTCTATTCTTTACACTCTCCGCATTTTACATAATATTTATTAATTACTTGAACTGTTATTTGCTTTATGTAGACAGATTATATTCATGTCTTTTGGCTAATTAATTTTTAAATTATTTTTAGGTTCGTTTACTGACTACCCACATTTATAAACTATTCGAAAACATAGAGGAGCTAAACAAAACTGTGGATGTGGGAGGTGAAGTTGAAAGATTTGAGATATTCACTAGGTGCTATAATGTAGAGGCTATAACTCCATCTATACAAGAGTATAGACTGCAAATAAACATGCTGCAAAAGATGACATTCAACACAACACAATATGAACTGGCTAAGGAAACAGATTTTCATTTTTATGCCTTAAATTATATGCATGGTGTTCTATTTTTCAACTTTAAATTGCTTTGGGAGCCTGTTGTAGAATTTATAGCCAGCTATGGCAATGCCCTACCAATTGATGAATTTTGGCCAACCTTTCATAAGTCCTTAGAATTTGCTTTCAATAATGCAAAGAAGAATTTTAAATCGTTTCAATTCAATAGTGACATTGAAATAGATAACGAAAATGTTATCCAACTGTATGCAGAATATAATAATTTGCAAGAAAGACCCGACCTTTATAACAATAGAAATTTACTTCTAAAAGTTATGAGTCACTGCATTCAAGTATGTGAAGCGAGGAATAGGGATGTAGTTGTACTCTTTCTAAAGTTTATAGACGAAGAATATCGACGTAACGAAAAAACTAATGCTCTCAAAGTAGATATGGAAGCACATAATAAGAATGAAATGGAAGATGAAAAACCTGATGAGAATATAGATATTGAAAAAACAATTGAAAAAGAAAATAGTTATCATGATTCAGCAACTGGAAAAATAATATTTAAAACCCTCATAAGTATAATGCAAGTATTAGCTCAATTCAAAAACCCAAGAGCATTACATAAGGAACCAATATTTTGGGATCTCTATATGGAATTTCTGAAACACAAAAATCCTGGACTACAGAAGTATACTTTGGATTGTGTGCTGAATTACAAGAACAAAAGTATTGTAGCTTATAAGAACAACTTATATAATTTGGTGGATGAAAATAAATTTAAAGATGAAATGACTCAATTTAAAATAACAGAAGATTCACAAGCAATACATCTGGAAGATAGGAAACATGTGGTGCCAATTATTTTGAGGATATTGTATGGTAAAATGACGTCCAAACTGGGTGCAGATAAAAAAGGCGGAGGTCAGACTAGAAGATCTCTAGTTATGAGATATTTGAGTGGTTGCAATGAAAGTGAACTAAGAATGTTCATTGAAATGGCATTCACAAACCTTAAAGAAAATATGAGCTTACAACCCAAAGAAATTTACGAAAACGTATTAAAGAACCTTGATTTAAAATCTGTAACTAGTCCAGGCAAATTGCATAGCATGCTAAACCTTTTCGATGTAGTCAGAGAATATTTTGGAGGGTATATGAAAGGTCAATTACTGTCGGAACTATTTAAAATATTCTTTGCGGTTTGTTCAAACTTAGGATCTGTTTTGACCCAAACTGATAAAGTTCACAAAGGCTATGTAAAGGTTATGAAACATCTGCGAACCATCGCCCTTGGAATATTAGGGAAACTGTTTGACCAGTTTGAAAAATACTGTTGGCATCCAGATGAGTTATATGTTATATACGAAACTCTTATATGGCCGTTACTGCCAAAGCTACATATAGAAGGAATTCATAGTCCAACTGCTCTCCTAAAACTTATAAACACATGGTGTCAAAATCCAAGGTACTATGTTTTACTTGTAACTTGTTCACCGAGTGATGCTTCAATTAATCCAATTTCAGCAGTATTCAAATTATTGTTAGCCCCTAAAACTCATCCTGGAGTTGTCAATATTATCTTAGATATGGTAGAAAAACTTTTAACCCTGACTACAGATGAAGAAGATAAAGATATTGTTGAAATAAAATCGTTTAACACGCTAGAAATCACTAGCGACCGAAATAATATTAACTATGGAAGTAAAATTTTAATACCACATCTACCAAGTATTTTAGAAGTAATGAAAAGACGCATTGCAAACACAGCAAAATCAAATTCTGTTAATAAAAGGGATTTGCTGATTCTTTCACGAGTTACAGAAATGGTGACTACTCCTGAAATGTGTGATGAATTGCTTAGTTTACTTCTGCCTATATTAGTAAAGAAAGTTTGTATGAATATGGCAGAAGAAAATATGGAACATGCCATCACTACTATCATAAATCTACTCGGCCACAGTACAAACCCACAGACTTACATAAAGAATATTGCAGTATTATTCAACAAAGTAAATCTGGTCGAAGTCAGAAAGCTTTTAATAAAATTAATAACGTCTATAGCTGAAAATGCTAAGAGTGATAAAGAAGCTTTAACAAAAACAGCTCATGTAATAACTGAAATGAATGCTTTCAACAAAAGATGGATTGAGCAACCAGATTTTGATAGGCGACTTGATGCTTACAAAGAAATATATAGAATGGTAGATCATAATGAAATCGGTATTGATCTTACAATACTTATTGTTAACAACTGTTTCTTCTTCATTCGAACGGAAAAAGATATCGGTTTACGAGATAGTGCTGGTCAATGTTTGAAGAAGATTCTTCCAAAACTACTAATGAAATATCGTTCTAGTCCTAATGGTCAATTCTTAATGAGAGATACAGTGCTATCGCTAATATCCACTGGCATAAGAGACAGTAAAAATGATGTCCTGCATAGCGAAAGTATACAGCTATTGGGAGAATTAGCTCGCGAATGTCCCGACGCAGACATTGTGTTATCAGATTTAGCACATTTCACGAACAAACAAGACCCAGAAGTAGATTTCTTTGAAAATTCATGTCATTTACAACTCCATAGAAGAGTAAGAGCATTATCGAAATTCTCCAAGGTAGCTAGAAAAATGAATAAATGTCCTGCACCTAGAACTTTGACTAACTTCATTTTGCCATTAGCAACTATGTATATTTGTGATGATAAATTTTCAGATAAGAATTCTCTAATTGATGCATGTATTGAAACTATAGCTACATGCTGTAAATTGCTTCCTTGGTATCATTACGAAGTAATACTAAAGCTCTATTTGAATAAAATGCGTCATACTACGGAACATCAGAAACAGTTGACTCGAATACTCGTGGCCATTCTTGATGTCTTCCATTATGACTTATCTAAAGTGAAAAATATTGAACTTCCTAAAGCATTGACAACTAACATAAGATCCTTAAAAGGTGGTAAAGTAACAAATAATGTTGATGATGAAAATAAATCTGAAAAAGATATATCTAATGATAAAGAATCAAAGTCACAAAAAGATGGCGATGAAAGTAACCAGGCTAAAGGTGATGACGATGAAAATGATGATTCAGATTCTGATAGTGAAACAAATGAAGACATAGAAGCAATGGAAACTGATTTACTAACAGCCGATGACAAAGTAGACGAAGATCAAAGCAACAAGGAAGCAGTAACTATACCAGCTTTTGAGAGGATGACCGTTGTTTCTCCGTCAGTCGGAAATAGGATAATTAAATCTTTGACTACTGGTTTGCTGCCACAACTAAATCGGTAAGGAATACAAACAACTACTTATTGCTTTGTATTTTGCAAAAGATGTAGTGATAAAATAACAGACAATTGTTAAATCGGTTTTTGTTTATCAGTATGAAAAGGGACTTCCATTTTTTAACCGACTTAAAAAAAACATGGAACTCTTCAACAACTAACACCAGGTAGCGCGCGACGGCTACTACGATCGGCCTTAACTTTTTTGCTTTTATTGTTTCTTTATAAAAAGAGGTAATACTTTCTTTTTTTTCTCATTCCATTTACATTTATTTACAGGGCCATAGGAAAATTGACTGAGCATGAAGAATCCCACAAAGTAAATCGTCGGAAAACAGGTTTCGTCCGTCAGGAAGAAGACATGCTGCGTGTGCCAATAGCCTTGGCGTTGGTCAAACTACTGCAAAGGTTGCCTGGAGAGATCTTGAAGCATCAACTACCTGGGTATTTTTTTTAATATTGGGAGTAATAATGACTGTATATTGTTTAAATCATTAACATTGTTATGATTACCTTATATACACTTATCTATACTAATATTAGACGACCAATGTGGCTCAATGGTTGAGGGTGTTGGTGCTCAAGCCGGGGGTCGTGGGTTCGAATCCCGCCGAAGGAACAAAAAGTTTTTCTGTGTTCCTTGGTCATGGATGTGTATTAAATATGTGTATAATATAATAAAAATCTTAAATATATGTTTAGTATAAAACGTATTAAATATATTTCCGTTGTCCAGTACCTGCAACACAAGTTCTTCGAGAACTTACCACGGGACCAGATTGACGTGGTGTGAAGCGTCCATAGATATTATTAAATTATTATTAATATTATAAAGATTAAAGATTTGTTTGTTTGGATTGTATTCAATCACTAACTCACACTCTGAAACTACTGGACCGATAATTGCGAAATTTGGTGCAGATATAGAGTTGACCATGGGAAGGACAGACTTCTTTTTATCGCGGCAATTTACTATAAAGTTAAATGAGTTGTTAAAAGATTTGCGTCGTTTAACCAGATTCAAAGTGATATTACATACAATTTTAGTGGTTGATACATAAAGTTATTTGCAAGTTTATTTTAATCTAGCATTCGTCACGATCTATCATTTTGATTTATTTAATAAAATCATAAACAATTTTGTGTCTTCGTTACAATATTCCTTTGATTTCAGAATAATCATCAAACTCTGTTCATTTTTGAAATCACCGTTAAAGCAAGTTAGAATAACTGCCAGAGATATAGTAAAGAAAATAATGATAACAGTCGGAACGTCCTATCTAGGTGTACTTTTAGAGCACCTAACTTTATTACTGACTAGAGGCTTTCAAGTGCATGTGTTGGTAGCGACTATACATACAGTGCTTGAAGCACTAAAATCTGACTTTAAACCTGGTGACATAAATGACAATATCAACTACATACTTGATGTGTGCACTAATGACCTATTTGGGGCTTTATCAGAAGAAAAAGAAGTGGAAAAGTTGCATTATAAAACGCCAGAAGCGAAGCCGAGTAAAAAGAGCTATGTGACATTGATGATTGCGGCTCAAAATATCACAGAACAGTGTTTAATCAATCTGCTTTTACCATTCAAAGAGATTTTACAGAAACACCATTCTAAAAAAGTGGTAGTGAAAGTGCAAGAAGCTTTAATGCATGTAACTACTGGGTTGGTTACAAATAAGTATATAGATTTGGAGTCTCTATTTGTGTTTCTACATGGTGTCGCTTCTGAGAGTATACCAGAATTTGTGCTTAGTGCCCCAAAAAGAGAACTAACTGAAGCACAGAGGGAGAAAATATTACGAGCAAAACCAGACTGTTTTCTTATACCAGAAACACCTAAACGCAATAAAGAATCTCAAGCTAGACACGTCAGGACATCTTCTAGAACGAACGCTCATGTTTTAGTCGAGTTCAGTTTGAATATACTGTATGTTATACTTAAAAGAGAAAAGGTTCCAAGGATGGATTGTAAAGCTTTCGTCGATCCCCTAATACCTATACTAGTGGATGCACTAAATAGTGACCATGTGAAAGTAACAACCGTTGCACTAAAATGTATATCAACGTTATGGACTTTACGCGTATCTACGACTACTCTAGAGGAATTGACCAAAGATATTGTCAAAACTACCTTTACAATATTACATAAGTACGCAACGTTTGAGATTAGCAAGCAAAATGATAATTATCATCTAGTTAGGAATGCTTTTAAGGTAAGGAATATTACTAAAACAAAGAAATATTACTAAAGAGTTGTTGTAAGTGTCAGTTTACACCGCGACGTTACATTTTTAACCGACTTCCAAAAAAAGGAGGCGGTTATTAAGATAGCTATTCAAAATTGAATTTATTCACTACACAAAACATACACGTTTCATATGACATCAATCATACACTGCACATGCTCTGTGCAGCATGGTGCAAGTTGACATTCGAACTTTTACAATGAAACATGTATCTTCTTTTATAATAAATAAAGTTCAATTTTAAATAGCTGTCTTAAAAATGCAGCGCCGCGTCACGTAATGTATCTACATAACATTAATTTCACCAAATACATATTTTGTTTACAGGCAGTAACTGTATTGATCCGCAACGTTAAGTACTACATTGTAGAGGCAGACCAACTGAAAACTCTACTTCTATATGCCGAAGAGGATTGTCAAAATGATGAGAGACAGGCTAACTCCTTCTCCCTGCTGAAGGCTATATTGGAGGCTAGGCTGGTTTCCGACGAACTACACGAGGTCATGGTTAAAGTGTCCAAAGTGTGTATACTCAGTGAGTCGGCGAGAAGTAGGTAAGTTTTTAGTAGATTGAATTTTTTTCCTACGGTTATTTCTTAATAGGTATTTTTTTTTATTTTCATATTTTTGGACATATGCCATTGTAAATTTCTAGGAATATAAATTTACTACCTTTTTCCCGCGACCCCGTCCGCGTGAATATAGTATCCCACGGGAATACTGTAATTTTTCGAGATACAAAGTAGCCTATGTTTTAATCCTGAGCCTAAACTTCCATCCATCCTCACAAACTTTGTCGTTTAATATTTATAATAGTAGTAGCTGTTGCTCGCGGCTCCCCCCGCGTAAATACAGTCCCAATTCCCACGGGAACACTGTACTTTTTCGGGATAAAATGTATTCTATGTTTTAATCCACAGTTTAAACTACTACCATACCAAATATCGTTGAAATCCGTTCGGTAGTTTTTGCGTGAAAGAGTAACAAACACCGATCCATCCATCTATCAATCCATCCGTCCATCCTCTCAAACTTTGACATTTATAATAGGAAATAAAAAGAATTCCTAAAACAACACAAAACAAAACAATTGGCTAAGTATTAGTTTACCCTTGTAACTTTATGGAATAAGACCAAGTAATGTGCATGTGGATCGCCTGATGGTAAGGGACAACCGCAGTTCATTGACACTCACAGTCAGAGGCTACAACACTGCGTAGCTGATTTTACAACCCCCAACTCCATAAAGCATCCAGTCATTCGAAGCCTGTTTTCTGTAAGTCTGCGGTACTCATTTTTTGCCATAGTCAATGTAAATGTATATTGTTTTCAGAGACGAAGCCCGAGCTATCTTCATCACATACCTGACGCATTACTCCCCAGGCAAAAGATTGGAAAAACACTTGGAGTTCTTCGTGGCACAACTGAATTACGAGCTTCAACACGGTAGAGAGTCTGCGCTGCAGTTCCTGGATATGATTATTAAGAAACTAAATGTGGTGAGTAATATCCAACTATTATAAACGTGAAAGTTCATAATTTCATGAAATGAATGGACGGATGTTTGTTACTCTTTCACGCAAAAACTACTGAACGAATTTTGATGACATTTGGTATGATAGTAGTTGAAGTGCTGGATTAACACATGGTACTTTTCATCCCGGAAAAAATATAGGTTTTCCGTGGGATGCTGTTTTTACGCGGGCTGTACATAAATCTGATAAGTGATAAATATAATAAGTATTATTTATTATCAATGAACACATAATGGTGCGCCCACACTGCTGTTAGAATATGTTTACTAACGTTAGTAAACATTTGTTTACAAACATTTGATCACAATGATAAAAAATGTTTTCATGTTCTGTAATGTGAGTAAACATTTTTAAACAAAATTGTTAGTTAACAAATTGTAACAAAATAAAACATTGTTACCTTTTGTTTGTAAACATTTTATACAGGTGGCTTTTAGCGTTTGGCGCATCCAATAAGAGCGCTTTTTTTATTTTTATAAAAACATAAAAGCCATTCCAACGAGCAAACATTCTTACATTTTCGTGAGACGCCTCAGAACGCAAAAACTTACTGCGAGTCAATGTCAGTTTTAAAATGTTAGTAAGCATTCATCAGTGTAGGAGCACTTATAACATCCGACAGTTCCTAAACAAAAAGGAACAAATGTTAACATATGTCAGTAAATGTTTTAGTGTTAAATGTTGGTAAACATGACGGTGGACGGTGTGGGTGCACCATAACGCATTGTATTTTCCGAAGGTCCTCGCTTTTTATCATATTTAAAGAAATTGAATCGAAAGTTCACTATCTAGGTCTTTCTGATCATGAAACAGGTCAAACTTTAACAGTCAAATGTAATAAAAAACGTAAGACGTGTAAGTGGAATGAGATAGTTATATATCATATTGCAAATATCAGCATTATAAATGCAGTAGATGGAAAAACTAAGTCATAAATTTACATCTTCCTTAGAAAACGTAGTCCTTGCAAAATGCCTAGGAAAAGCCCCCCCCCCCCCCCCTTGCCATTATATAGTAGATTTATGTGGATATTCAGTTTGCAATAATTTGATATTTATAGATATGATAGAAATAGGCTACTTCTCCTTGTTTATATTTATGTCCTAAACGCTTCATAATTGTTTCATTACATAAAAAATATATTACATTATTTTAAACCTAGAAACTATTTAAAATATTTTAAAAATACACTTTTTAAAACCGACGAAACACTATTCGCCATGTGGGTTGATAGATTATCTGTGCTATGAAGTCATACTATATAGTCCGTTGTAAAATAGCGGTGTGACATTCCGTTTGACGTTTTGACATAAATGTCAAATAAGTAAATATAAAGTTAAGAATTTTAGAACAAACATGGAAAATAGTACAGGAAAACCATTTTGATTTAATTCAATATAGCATGGAATTAGAGGAAACAAAATACATAAATAATGACTTTACATGACATCATAGTCATGAACTATTAATTTACAGAAACATGTTCCGTTTCACTACAGTATCAAATCAGTAGAAATTAAAAAACAAAAATACATATTTTTAAATCAACTTTATTTATCAATCTATTTTTAATTTATGATATCGCTAGAATACGTTTCCCTAAAGCTAAGTACTAAAGGAAATGATCCTTCAATGTATGAAATTAAATATGAGTCAAGTAGCCTTATAGCCTCGGCATTTTTCT
The DNA here is from genome assembly GCA_963565745.1 of Phengaris arion. Classification (NCBI taxonomy): domain Eukaryota; kingdom Metazoa; phylum Arthropoda; class Insecta; order Lepidoptera; family Lycaenidae; genus Phengaris; species Phengaris arion. The sequence continues at coordinate 5,646,263 of OY751443.1, forward strand.
CCCTGCGAATTCCTTTCCGTCGGATTATCTACTAGTTTATTCATTATTCCTTTTTTTTCAGTCGCAACTAATAAACCACAGCGAGTTTCTGTTCATATCTCTGGGCGCGAGCATGATGAACGACGCGGCGCCGGCCTGCCGCGCGACTGCCGCCGCCTGCATCGAGGCTCTCCTGCAGAAACTGCCGCCGATAGACGGAAACAAGCTGTTTGGCCTGGCTGTGCAGTTCTTCAGTGATACTAAGGTGAGAACATAGTAATTAGGAACATTAGTAAAGTGAAGGATATAATTTGTCTCTCGCCTCGACGGCATCGGCAACGGCATCTGTGGCTCAGTCAGAAGTCGTGGGTCGAAGATAGTATAACAAGTATTAAATATATTTCTGTTGTCTGGTACCCATAACACGAGTTATTCGGGAACTTACCACCAGCTTGACGTGGTGTGATAACGTCCATAACTATTTATATGATATTATATACACTGGGCGTAGACAACGCCGCGAGTGTGAACGACGTGGCATCAAAATTATACTTTTAAAAGGCTTGGAGACAACATAGATGTACACACTGTTGTACAAACACGATACACGCGTATTGTGTAGTGCATACTGCATGTCAATTATTATTATTATATAACGTCTTCGTAAACTCAATTACGGATACTTCGGGCACATAATTCACTGCTTGTGTAAAGACGTTTAGCTTAAAAAAATATTTGACATACTCAAAGTAAAAAATCATCTCATGTATGGGTGACTCTCCGCTAAACGCAAACTGGCCCATGTAAAGTGTGGCGGACCAATTAGCGCCACAATCCTGAATCGCGCTATCGAAGTATTTTTTTCGAGTAGGACAATTATTTTTCTGCCTAAACGTCATAACACAAGCAGTGAAACATGTGCCCGAAGTATGCGTAATTGATTTTTCTAGACCTTATACAAGTATTAGTCAGTCGTCGCAAATAATCTAGTTATGTACTATGAGGAAATCTAATTCATAAGCAGGTAGAGTGTTCGACTTGAGACTTGTCAATTTGATATTATGATATTATTATAAAATGAACTAATCATGACAACAGTCAATCTGCTTAAGAATTAGATTCCCGATAGAGAATCGATTTTTTAATTTTAAATTATATATTGCCTCGTCTATCGTGTATAGTGAATGTTAACATAGACAACAAGATAGTTCAAACTTTTGTTTCAGCCTGTGCACTTGGAATTTGCCGCTCAACTGTGCATACGTTTTGTCAACGTCGAAGAATCCAACTTTCAGGCGCGCCTCGGTGATCTACTACCGCTACTGAGTGCGAAGACACATCAGCTCAGCAACAACACAAATATGGGTAGATTCGTCAAAATAAACCTCGAAAGCAAGCAAACAGATGAAGAGACTCAAAAGGAAAGAGACCACAGTCTGATACAGATACTGAACTTAATAGACCGAATAACAACCAACTGTCCAAATAGTTTGAAGAATAAAAAGTATATATCTGATTTCGATGAGATTGGCCAACAGTGTCAAGTTTTCTTGGCCTACCCGCATTCCTGGGTCAGACTAAAAGCGGCCAAGATACTGGGTCACATGATTTTGGGTATAGATTTGGAGGAATTTAATCAAATTGTCACAGGCAAGTTGGAAAGCGATAGAGGTTTTATTTATCATGACTCGGAACAAGCTTTGAGGAGTTTGATTCTAGATCTGTGTGCCCAGTATGTGCCGAATGTTGAAAAGGATATGGCCGATCAGGTAAGAGTACCTGGGTGTATATATATATATACTTAGGTCTTACCAAAGTGCGCATTTTTAAGTTATATATGATTTTTCTTTCGTCGTGCAACAATAGATCAATAATTTCGATCCTATTATCAAGTCTAATTGGCAGTTTGGTATGCGAGCAAAGCTCGGTTCCCTGGTACTATAGTTTAAGAATAATAATATTGTTCATTTAGGTTAAGAAGATTTATAAGAAAGTAGACATTAGCAAATATGTTCAATTACATAAAAGAAAGAAATATAAATTTGTAGTATTCTAATTTCTATAACGTAGGTTTTTTATTTCGTTTTACTTAATTTGAAATGATATTGTGTTCTATTTTTTATATTATGGCACTTTTTCACATTCTACCCATTATGTACCGATATCTTTTTAGTAATTTTTATTTTGCCTTATTTTTTACAGGTGACAGAAGTGATGTTCACAATACTTAAACTAGTCCACTGCCTCCCCTACTTCAAGTCATTTAACAGACAGACAGACGAACAAATAGAGGGGACGTCGAAAGTCAACGTGCGGTGGATACTATATAAACTGAGGAAAGCCGTGAACGCGGAGGTCGCTAAAGCCCCTATGTGCATGAGCATTGTGAGTACAGGCAATTATTCTATGATGAGAATATACCAAAGATATAATAATTCATTTTTCACGTTTGACCACGTGATTAAAAACGCACAGGAAGAGAATGTGACGTCACATTCTTGTACCCCTTCGTCTTCTAGTTATATCGTTTTTAAATAGCCAGTAATTAGCCTTAAAGTACCCCTTAAAGAATAGCTAGTATCAGTATCAATAGCGTCAGTAAACGTAAATATATGACGTTCTTATGTCACTTGTCAGTCGGAGCTTAGTGCAAGTTTTGTGCGGAATATCAGCGTTTCTCTTTGTTATTATTAGCACTATTTATAAGGCATTTTAATATAGTAAAATTACCAAAGTTGACATCAAGCATTCTAGGATTTGACATGTTTAGTGTGATTTGATACTTGATAGGTGACAACAGGTGTTTACAAGAAGGTGACGTCATGACAACGCATTTTAGCGTTTTGGCGGCTTATTATATGGTTGTTTTCTGACAAACGAGCAGAGTAATTAACTAATGGTAGCCCATTACAACCGAAAGACAGCCGCTTAAAATACAGCTCAGGAGATATATAACTTTAGTTTTCTGTGTGCTAAATAACAGTCAGTAGGCTATGGTATAAGTAAAAAAAACGACTTTACTACTGTATCGCCTAATCCTCACATTAAGGCTGAGATTATACTGTCCGGAATTCGGTAGGCTGGGGGAAATTCAGAGCATTGAAAATGTAACTGCATTAATTCAATAGAGCTGAAAATCGAACACAAGTGTAGAGTAAGCTTTGCCGGGAATGTCAATGTGCGACGTTGTTGGTTTTGTATTTCTTCCAAAAATTTTGTTATTTCGGTTCTTACTGTGTAATATTGGAAGAATATTAACCATTAGATATTCGTTGACCTGCACAAGTGTAGGCAAGTGGTACAACTACAAAAGCGTGTATTTTGTGTTACCTCCAAAACTCCCTAGGAAGTTTCAGCAAAGCGTCTATAATCTTACTGAATCGACTGACTTGACTTATTGACTGCATTGACGATTTATGTGGACTTTGACTAGACTTTGGACTTGACAATTTAGAAAAGCGGTGTTGAAAGCTTTTGAGTAAATTCTTTTCCCACCTGTTTTAACTTGACACTGGCAATGGTTTAATACCTTCCGCCATATATTAAAAAGAAATTAGAAAAAAAAGTGTCGCGTCAAATGTAAATGTTATATAATATATGACACTTCGATTTTCAACTCTATTGTGTTACTGCAGAGTTCTATCATAAAGTCCCAGCTAAAGAACGAGATCCGACATCTAGAAGGGCGTTAGATGGAGGTGATGATGACGATAATGATAATGATTGATATTCCTTTTTCAGAGAACGGCGATATTCACGATGTGGCAACACGTGATCAGTTCTTTCGAGACGGCCGACATAGAGAGAATAGTCGACGTGATTCTGCCACCAATCGTTAGAGAACTCTCTACAGGTGAGCATGTATAAAAAAGTACAGCTTGGCAAAAAAGAGTATGACGCGGTGACAGGTGAATCTAAAATCATTTTCGACATCTTCTATCCTTATTAGATTGGAATTACATTATATTATATATATTTAATATTTTTTAATATATTTAAATTAATTATATCATTCCAATCTATTAAGAATAAAAGACGATTAAGTCGAAAATGTTTTTAGTTCCTGCTGTAACCTGAGCTGTAAGTTACTTTTTGTATATTTGCATATAATACTTAATATTATATGACAGGGATTTAATTTTATGCAAATGGTCGGAAAGCGTGCTTGTCGTAGGGTCGGATTACATGCATCCGGCATCTCTCCGGCCGAAAAAAGACGCAGCACTGAAAATAGAACTCTACCGTAATATATTATAGCTGAAAGTCGAACATACGAGCGAGAAGATTCGAGTTTTTAAATTGCTGCCGTGTGTTCCAGCGTGTTTGATTTTCGGCTCTATTGTATTGTAATATACTCATAGCAAGTTTATCCTCCACTAGCTTTTGCGCGTAACTTCGTCCGTGTGGACCCCCATTGTACCCCCGTGGGGGATAAATTTTGAGAAATTCTTTTAATAACGAATGCCTACGTCATAAAAATAACGGATGCCTACGTCATAATAACTATCTGCGTGCCAAAATTCAAATCAATACGATGTTGATATTTCACTATACAAACCCATTTCACCCTTTAGAGGATGAATTAAAAAAAACCCTTTAAGGGTGGAATTCCAAATTTCACGTTTCTACTATTACCGGTTACAGCTGTGCGAGCGTCTATACGTTAGCAGTAAGTGGGGACATCTCCTTATATATAAAAAATATAGATAATATATTAATTGTACCCTACAGGCGAGGGCGCAGCGTCTCCCGCGAAGCAGCTGGCGGGGAGACTGGGCAAGAAGCTGCGGAGGAAGCTGGGCGATATCGAGTTCAGCAAGATGGCGGCCGATGTACAGACCAAGTTGAATATTAGACGGGCTGAGAGGAAAAAGGTATGTTGAAATTGGCGTGGTTTAAACCAATAGGGAACATGTATAGATTTTTGAAGTGAATACTGCTTTAGCCGCGTTGGGCACTTTTTGGTAGGAGAAAATCTTATGGGTTCGCGTCACCGACATGCTTATGACTGCATGGCGCATGCGCAGGGGCCGTGTGCTGTGCGCGTTAGACGCTTTTTGGATGGATGAAATCTCGTGCGTTCGCATCACTGACATGCTTATAGTAGTATATCTGTATCTATACAATTGACGTACTGTGCAACATAAGTGATGTGTATATCTTATAATTGAAATTGAATGGATTCAGTGAAAAGTTCAATGTACGTATAATATATACTGTAATTTTTGTAACATTGTTGAAATGGTGTTTTCGCTTTCATTTCTATCGGCAGTCCCGATAGAAATGAAAGCGTCCCAATAAGAAAAATTATTAACAATGAAATTCATTCCGAAATTGAATTAATCAAAAAAATACCAAATACAAAAAATAAAAATAAGAAATTCGAACGTCATCGTACTTAATATACCGAGAACAAATTAGAGTAAAAAAATTTGCTCTTTGAGGGAGTACACATATTTAATCGTCTTCCAAAAAACATTAAAGAAGTAAAAACAATGTCTAAATTTAAAAAAAAACTTATTAAAGAGCATATAAAAAATTTAAAACTTAATTAAAATGATATAAAAACAAGAATCGAGCTGATGATGATGATATTATTAAAAATTTCATGTTATAAACTTCATACTGTTACTATATAACGTACAACTCACCTCTCCTCTAAAATATCTATATTATATCTTTATTTAGTCTTATTCTAATAAATAAAATAACACTTTAAGTTATTTTATATCAAAATAAGATTAATTCGGTATTATTTCGTAACTCATAAAATTAACGCAAATTTTACATTTCCGTAAACAAAATATCAAACTTATTATATTCAATAAAATTTATCTCTAAATATTACAAAACCCAAAAGTGAGTCAGCCACATCCAGTTATGTGATCCGAGTATATCTACGATATTCTGTGTTTATGTGTGGACTATGTGTGGACTATGTTTTTACTAACTACCCACATTGTGTTTGATACAAATGTTAAGACTGACTATTATTTGCGAAGTGAATTTGATCTGTGACACGTCACTGTACGTTCTGAGTCTTTGTATTGTGTAACTTATTGTAAATGTTTTCTGATGTAAAGTGAATTGTAAGTTCTTGTGAGAAATAAATGTCTTAAAACTAAATAGTGCTTACACACGTACCGATTTGGTTTGGTTCAGACCATTACGACAGCACGACACTCGTGTGTTTTATTTCTCTCTATTGTAATTTGTATTAGCACAGAGTTCTATTTACAGTGCATTCCGATTTTTGTGCAGTGTTCCAACTCTCAATAATACTTCTTCACAAACTTAAGTAAACAGATAAACAAATAATATATAAAAAAAAACTGTAGGTAGTATTATTGTCCATTATACATTAAAATATACTTCCAAAAGTTCATTTTTTTACAGATTGACTTTTCAAATCGCTTGACGATGTTATATCAATCAATAGCTTAATTTAATTAAAATCAAGAAAATATAAACCTATAAAAATAACCTTAAAAAATAATCTCCCATACAGGATTTTTTCCCTAATTTTAGGGAGAGTTAGTTGCCCCTAAGTTGGCAACGAAATCCGAGGTCTGCTCCGGACCAAATGCGTACGTGTGTTAATACTTTAATTCTCAAACTCCAGTAAATTTTATGGTCTCATAATCATAAACTGTCACTGTCATTGCTTGGCAGAATAACAAGGGCAGCAGCTTGAGAGCCACATAATATAAGAACCGTTTGTTTATTCGGCCGTCAGATAAAAGGAATTAGATGTAGTAACAATGCACTACGCCATTATAGGTAGCTTTTGCTCCAACTTCCATGATATATTGATAATCCATGTAAGATATTATAATCTATACTAACCAGCAAAAGAAAATGCTGCACTTTTTACAGTTACAGATTTTAAATAGAAAACATGATAAATAACATTTAGTCAGATTTTGAAAAAGTTATATTATATGATTTGATTGAATTTTAAGTACAGTAAAATAAAAACGTGTGGGAAAATCGATTTTCGAATTTCTCATGTGTGTGGCAATGTTTCTAATATTTAAATTATTTGTAGGTTTTATTACAAGAGAAAGTGAATAATCCCGAAAAGGCTGCGAAGAGGAAATTGCAATTGAAGGAAAAGAAAAAACAAGCGAAGAAAATTAAATTAGAAATGATGCACGGCAAACGACCTAGGCCTAAGAAGAGAAAAGCAGAAGATATAGATCTAGAAGATGATCTATTGAAAGATGATGATAAATAATTAATCTAAAAAAGCCAGAAAGAGTTCATTATGTAACAAATTACATAATTAACTCTTTCTAGGTTTAATATTTTAGTTGTTCGAAAATGTTTCGTTGGTGCCCAAAAAGTCGATATTCTTATTCTGATTCTAAATTTATCCACTACAGATTAATTCCACTAGAGATTCAAGAACTTATTTTGATCAAAAAGTTGTCGAACCGGCTATTATGTATGAAGTGGCGTTTTCAATATTAAATAAAATATTGTTAAAATCAAAAAAATCAAAAAGACTGTGATGGTCTTATAGCACAAAGACCACAAAATTATTGTGAATACTTACACGATTGTATTTAATATTTTGTACATTGTTGAAGAATAAATTATATTTTAATTGAATACTTTTGTTATATTTAAAATTAAAACACGTGTTTAATGAAAATAATAATTTAATTCCATAAAAAACAATTTACAAACATCGTCGTAAAATTAATATCACAACAGAAACTATATCCATGCGCATATATTTTCCTTAAGCCTTTATACATTAGCTGTTTGTTTTAACCTTTTAGGCTGCCATCAGACGGACTACAACGCAGCAACCGCGCGCAGACGGTATCTCACCTGCATGCAGTTGTACCTTCGACTTCGATCAGTCATGATATCAACTTCATGCGATCGGATGCAGTCGTGGGATGTCAATATTAACTGCATATAGTCGTGTGACTTCTCCTTTATGCGGTCGGCTAAAATCGTGAAGTGCACGCTGACCATCGCTAACCGCATACAGTTAGTGTGCAGTTAGTTCCGACCGCGACCGACGCGCGTAATACTCCTTAGTATTACGCGCGTCGGTCGCGATTATTTAATAATTATTTATACAATAAATCATCACACTACACACCTTCACAATAGGATCAAACTACAGTGCCTGCACGTTGCAGTTTTTAATTCGATTACACCGCTGAAAGTAACGTCCGCGCTTCCGTTACAACGTCAAATCTGTCACTGAGTTAACTGCGCAAAGTCAGATCCGACTACAGATGCAGTTGATGCAGAATATATCGACTGCGCGTGGTTGCAGCGATGCAGTCCGTCGGAAGGCAGCTTTATAGACTTTTATACCTATGACAGTGCAGCCAGTGCAATAAGGCGTTCTAACAGTGGGACAAGTGTGAGTTTTTATCTATTACTATCACTTTTGCGTCTGATTTAATCTGTTTGGAAGTGCCTGAACATTTCCGCTGCCGCTATTTAAAATCCCATACAATATAAACTAAACACAAATTTACGCGATTGTAAAGCTAAAGAAATCACACTTCATGCACAGGTCGTATGGTGCATTTTTGAGATATTTCTGTTTTTCTTATAGAAACAGAGAACGATAACACGACTAATTAATAATTCTTTTGCTTTTCTTTGTTGGCCGCACCGTAGTTCATATTTAAAAACGCGCGGCGCGCTGCTAGTTTACTTTTCTTACATTATCTTATAAATAATAAACTTCACAAATTCAATCTTATTTTCAATAGCATATAATGTTATTTGTGTTTTGATATTATTATATTTTCTATTAGACAAACAGCGTAGCGATTTTCTACATCTATAGAAGATTTAAAGGAATCTATGTAGGTACCTAAATGTTGAAAATTTTGACATAAACTGGGTGGTAATTATCATGGATAAAGTTTCATAAGCTACTACAAAGAAACATAATGTTTCTTTGTAGTAGCTTACAACACGGCGGCCAAAAAAACTTAAGTCAATTTTTGGTCAAAATCTGCAAAAGTCACAGGCATCATGTTTTTATTCGATACACCGGCTAGAATAAGCACGTAAGTCAACGAGGCTTAATTCAAATATAAAAAATGCCTGCACCATATAACTTATGTTTGAGTTGTACAGCGAGCGGCGATAATAAGAACTTAACTTGACTTAAGTGGTTGTTATCGTTGCATTATGATTTCTTTTTCAGCGGCTTAGCTCGTAAATCGGACATAAGTGGTTAGTTGATAAGTACCTATTTTTGTTGCGAGTGACATTTTGTTAAATGAAGTACCCTCTTTTTATAATTTTTTTTTAAGACGACAACGAACATTTCGAGTGGCAGTTAAAGAAATTTCTTCATTAGTCGTGATTTGTAATTTTGTGTGACGGTTGTGTTGTATTTAAGTTTGGCGAAATGAATACCAGAGGGAGGAAATTAGTGAATCTAGCCCTAAATACTGAAAATGAAGGTATATTCTCTCGTTCTATGTTATATTTCTGTATAATTAACCATACTATAACATTTTAATTACTAAGGTGATGGTTTTTTCAGGTGATGAAAATCCATTTAATTATCCACAGCCAAGTACATCTGGCACTAAAAAACCGGCCATTGATGAAACTGTAGGTGACTTTTCTAGCGACGATTCTGTTACTGATCCCACCTACTCTCCAGGCAGTCCGAGCTTACTCACACAGCTAGGTGACGCTGTTCTTGAGACATCAATAGATATACCGTTATCGGCACAAAATATTCCAATTGAAAATATCGAAGATGCCCCAGTGCAACAACAAGTTCAATCAGTGCACAGCAGAAAAAGAAAGCAAGAAAATAAACAAAAAAGAAATCTTGGTCAAGCTTATGTCGCAGTTTCAGGGGAAAAAATTGAAAAGCGCCAAATTCAAGAATTACCTGCCTGTCGAAATAAGTGTCGAGACAAAATAAGTGACGAACAGCGTGCAATTATTCATAAAGAGGTTTGGGATCTCGGTTCGTATAATTTAAGGGCTGCATTTATTTCATCATTGATGACCATACAAGAAAAAAAAACTGAGCGACGTCGAACTGAAGATGTAGAAAAGCAAAAATCTACACAGTATACATACAAGTATCATTTTAATATAAATAATGTAAAGATATCCGTATGTCAAGGTTGCTTCACAAAAGCCCTATCAGTAAGTGATAATTTTATAAAATGAATTGGTTTAAAAAAACGTAACAGCGTGAGTGGCATTGTGAAAACTGATGAACGTGGAAAGACTACACCTTCAAACAAACATTCTGAAGAAAAAATTCAAGAGGTTGTTAATCATATCAACTCTTTTCCATTGTATGAAAGCCATTATACAAGACGCAAAAGCAACCGAAAATATTTACCATCGCACTTGACCATTTCGAAAATGTATTCACTGTATTCAGCGTCTCATCAAAACCCTGTTAGTGATAAAATATACCGCAGAGAATTCCATCTATTGAATTTAAGTTTTAAAAAACCGAAAGTTGACACGTGTCACAACTGCGACGTTTTTAAAATGAAGCTCAACATTGCCACTGACGAAGCAACTAAATTAAAAATTCAAACAGAATGCGACTCACATCTCTTGGCTGCTGATATGGCGTATAAAGAGAAACAAGTCGATAAACAAAATGCATTTGCGAACGATAGAGTTAAGTGTCTGTCTTTTGACCTACAACAATGTTTGCCAACCCCGGCATTACAATCGTCTGTAGCTTTTTACAAAAGACGGCTATAGACATTTAACTTAACTGTACACGACAATGCAACTGGGAACTCAACACACCACATGTGGCATGAGGCCATTTCAGGTCGAGGTGCTAATCAAATCGCATCTTGTTTATTTGCATATTTACAAACTCTCTCTGAGCACACTACCGATATTACTTTGTACTCGGATACTTGTGGCGGACAGAATAAGAACTCCCACGTGGCTGCAATGTTTACTTACTTATTGAAATTAAAGCCGTCAATAAAATGTATACATCACAAGTTTATGGTACCAGGTCATACACACATGGAGGTAGATTTAGACCATGCTATTATAGAAAAAAAGAAGAAAAAGATAGAATTACAAATTTATCACCCACATGATTGGCTGCAATTAGTACGCTCAAGCAGCAAAAAATTTACTGTAAAAGAAATGGGTCAGACTGATTTTTTTTATTTTGCGAGTCTCTTGAAAGGCCCACTGATTTCTCGAAAAAAAGATACTGAGGGCAATACTTTTAAATGGCATGATGTGAAGTGGCTATGTTATGACGCTGACTACGGTGTTATAAAATACAAAACATCGCTTTCGAGAGATGAGGATTTTAAAACGATAAACTTTAAACGAGTTACGAGGCAAGAAAAAAGCTTCACCTTATTACCTATTACCACAATGCCTGTACCGATAAGTGTCGAAAAAAAACGCGACATATTATCGCTATTACCTTTAATACCGGAATGTTTTCACAATTTTTACCAAAATTTGAACACTACAGCTGATACATTAGACATTGATCCAGATTTACAAGATTCCGAAGAGAGTGAGTGAGTGTTAAATAAGTAACTATCTAATATTAGGTTTCATCTACATAATTTGTGTTTTTATTTTATAATTAGAAAAATAAATGTAAGCTACATTAGGTTAGGGCTACAAAAGGCATGTACATATTACGCGGTAAAAACCACTTATGTAGCATTTTCATTGTGTTCGATATAACTTAAGTCCGATAATTATAGTAATAATAATAATAGGCTAAAAATAATTATTGTTATATCTGTGCACTTCCTAATTATACACTAAATAATAATAAAAACAAAATCTCTAGTATATTTTTTTTACACCAAATAATTAAAACCTTGCCGTGTAAAATTTTTATTTGTATAAAAATTTGACTTAAGTGCTTTACCCTTCCGTGTCTAGCATTATTTCACTTTAAAAAAATTAACTATGTCAAAACAATAGAATACAGTAACAACCGTTTAAGTGCTAAATTTATGACTAGATAGATATCTTTAGACATAGATTTAAGTAACAAATTAAGTATAATTAAATTACAGTAAGTAGGTAGGTATACAAAAGGTTTAAGGCCTGTAAAAAGCATTAAATATAAAGCGAAGTGCTAATTAAAAATAAGTATAAAAATATATTATAAGCTCAAGGTAAGCAGTAGTAAGGTAAGAACTATCAGTTCTTATAAATGCATAGTTAATTTAGACAAAATTTTATAGGTTCCTCTTTATTTTGCTTCAGACAAAATTCGACTGAGCAACGTCCTACTAAATTGACTAGCTAATAGTTTCATAATACTTACCCCATTTTAGGTATCTTGCGGCTAGCGCAAGATAGCTCTGTCTTTCTCACACTTTTTAGTCAGTCACGTCTGTAAATAACTAGGTACATTTCTTTCCGTTCTAATTTCAAATTTGTCTTTATTAGCTATGGTAACTTATTTTTTAAGGTATATATGGAAGGAAAGCTAAATGCGACAGGTATATTTATATTATAAATAAGTGGTAGGAAACGGTATAAATGAAAATATTTGCTTTAAATAATTTTGGAATAAGTTTAGGTTCGAAATTAAATGTTTTTGGACGGCAACAAACAGGCGCTTGCCAATATAAGTATTAGAATCGAAGACTTTAAGGCTGCACTAGTCGGTTTTTTCTACATACAAACGCTGTTTGTGATTTACTTACTAAAATCAAACACTGTAGACCCAATTTTTAGCGTAATATCGATTTTTATTACACTTATCTAGGTCGGTATGTGCTTATATTTTTTAAAATAAGCCTCCTAAAAACGTCGAATTTTTAGCGCAACATTGACCGTGAACAAAAAATAAAACACCAACAGCTGAGTGTCGATTTGCTTAATTTTATGACCTTAAAATACTTTACAAAGCAGTATAAATTTGTGCACTATAGCTTCTCTTCTTTGTATAGATTACTATTTTATGGGTATATCCTTTTTTCCCCGACGTTAGGTGAAATAACCATTTTTCCCGTGCGCCACACTGACATCGAGCCGTTGACTAGCGCACTCAATTGTTTTAACAATATTATCGGTCTCTGAAAGTCTACTAGAAAGACATAAAGAGAAGCAATGTCCGCTATATAGTGGCTCTTAGTAATTAGTTTACTTTTAGGTATAGTAGTTCGATAGTAGTCCAGTAGTATTACATAGTTGTAACTGACGACCTCTGTGGCTTAGGGGTTAGCACGTCGGCACTTCAGCCGGAGGTTCGAATCCCGGCGAAGGAACGAAAAGTTTTTCTGTGTTCCTGGGTATTGGATGTGTATTAAATATATGTAAAGTATAATAAAAATCTTAAAAATGTGTATAGTATAAAATTATTAAATATATTTCCGTTGTCTGGTACCTGTTATACAAGTTCTTTGAATACTCAGTACAGGACCAGATTGATGGGGTGTGAAAGCGTCCATTGATATTTATTGTTATTATTTATAATAAATAGGTAGATACCTATTTCATTGTTTACTCGTGTATGTACTTTTTGCACATGCCGGTCTCTATGCCATGACTTTTACGATATTTGTTTGAGATATTAAATATCTTAATTTGGTACAAGGGCGTCTTCACCTTGCGCGGTGCGATATCGCATGTCACACCGATAAATTACTAATCACAACAATAAATCTGCAATTTGCGAACACACACTGGATCAACCTCGCCATTACATAAGATTTGATAAGCCACAAGTACTGGCAAAGGAACACCGTTATCGCCCAAGAATAATACACGAGGCCATAGAAATTAAAAAGTACCCTAATTTTAACCGAGAAGATGGCTGGGTACTGCCATCAGTTGGGATCCAATAATTAACAAAATAAAATGTAATTTAAAATCACCGCGGCTTCAAGATACTGTTAGTATGTTTTGCGTGGATCGGAACACAAATAATAATTGAAGAATCTTCGGGTAGTTTGAATAACTTCAACAAATAGGACATTTGACACCTCAGTCCTCCCGTGACCACGGCTGCTGGAAAGTAGCCGAAACGTCGAGAAAAAGAAAAGTGCACCGCGACACAATCCGTAAGTGTTTAAAACAATCCAGACCGTTGTTTCATTGAAACATATCGCTGTCTCTATCATACCTCAGTAATTTATCGGTGCTACATGCGATATCGCACCACGCAATGTAAAATCGCTCTAAGACTTTCAGATACCGACCTAGCTAGGTTTTTTTATTAATAAGTAGGTACACAATATGTCTCTAACTTCCTAAACTCCTTTATCTATCTAATATGTCTTAACCATGCTATATAAACTTTATTTATCACATAATTGACATCTACTTAACATTATCAAGATGTAACATTATAGAGGCTGAAACAAACAATATAGCACTAGTGAAGGATTAGGTTTTTAGTAGACAGTGGTTAATACCGTATTGAAATAAACACCTATTTGTACCTTCAATATTAAAAAAGTTTCCGCTTGACCAGTTTCTAAATATTTTCCTTTGCACTGGGACGTCTTATAATATTTAAACACAAAGAAAGTGACCGCAACAACAGCAGATGTGGTTGAAATACGTATTTACACTTGGATATGTGTGCGTGCGCACGAATCAACGGCGCTGTTAAGCGATTTTCGATTCTTTTGCTTGGTCGAGCGGGAACTTGTTCGATAATATCTACTGGCATCTTAAATGTTTATGGTATCTTAGTGTTCTGCAAATTTACAGAAACGGTTTAAACACTCAAACAAAAATCGCAGACACATCTGACATCATCAATAATAAAAAAGAACGTCAATTAAACACACTAAACAAAATGGAAGCTTCACAACAGCATAGACGACAGAGGGTTGTATCGCATTATTTTGGACAACAGTATCCAGAGTATCGACGTGATGGTGGCCAGGGCGACTCCGCCCCAGCCCATGTCGAGGGACCAGGCTGTGGTGAACTCCCTAGCGGATAAGAGTGTTAGGGCCGCGCCCCGGGGTCCGAGCACCCCATCGTCGGTGTCGTCGGAGGAGCCCCGAGTTGACACACGCTGCACTCGCTTCACGTGGATTATCATTAGTGTGAACATCGCGAACAGTCCTGTAACGAAAAATATACTATAACTCGGGGTTTCCCAACCTTTCTTTCAGGGCGTATAAACAAAAAAGGATTGTGTGGTTTTGTGAAACCACGGTAAAAGTGAAACTTAATAACAAAATAGCGTGGAGCACTGGCACAAATGAGTACTAGTATATACACCACACGGTCAGCTAATGCGAACTATAGGCGCCGCCATATTGGCCTCGGCTGCTCTGACGAGCCTTTCACTTTATCCCTACTCCGCGGCCGACCGTCACGCGACATGCAACACACAGACGAAAAAGTTTGAGACGATGTAATAAAAGTTTCACTTTAATAAGTACCCGGGTAACCGAGCTTTGCTCGGAGTTCTGATAAATTAAAAAAGAAAAAAGAAACAAAAATATTTATCTGACCAGGATTCTAACCTACCACATTCCGAATTTTCGAACAAAGCATACCAAACTGCCAATCGGACTGATATAATAGTACAGTCGAAATCATTGATATTATATTGTTTCACGACGAAAATAGCTTAAGAATGCGCAGTTTTATATTATTTTATACATATACAACATTGTCTCGTTTAAAATATAAGAGGCCGTGGATAAACTAGCCCTCCTTAAGCATGTACTTATTGTACCGAATGCTCTTGGTAATATTATTTTAAAACAAGGCTCAAAACTATCTTTTCCAACAACTTACCAGCCAGTAAATACATAACACCGGTGACAAGAACGGCGCTGATCTGGTGTTTGCAGACGCCGAACGCCCCCACCAGAGCCGCGCTGCCCAGCACTATGAGGCAGACGAGGGCGCACGATATGGACAAGTTCTGCATACCTTAAAGAAGATCAAAGGTAGTTTATGTATACCTGCAAACGAGCAGATGGATCGCCTGATGGTAAGCGATTATATATGTAATGACGTATACAACCGCAATACCCGGTAGTTAATTAGCAAGTGCTATGTCGTCTTTTTTCCAACGTGAACCACATGTGGGCAGCAGACTCCTTTGGTGTTCGAAAACGTGGACTCTCTTACCATTAGGCTATACCTAGAGCTCTTTGGTGTCTCAAAGCAAAAATAATATGTATTAAAATACATTAAACAGTTTATAAACTGGGCTACACTTTACATGACAGGTGAAGATTTTTGAAGAGACCAACAGTTTCGATTTTGGTTTCGACACTATGTATTGACAAAAGTTGGGAATTATCTCAAAGTGTAAAGACGCCCTTAGTATAAAATAGTTGTGAAAGTGGAAAAAAATCCGAATTAAATTCCGTTTTCACAACTTGTCAGGACGTTCAGTAGTGAAAATGGAATAAGGCCGTTTGATGCGTTAAAGGTGTATATAGAATGTAGATTGTAAGTAGTAGGTACAGCTCGACCAGGACCTCAATGTCATTCGGCAATCGCCATTCTTCACCATCATCTGTCATTAGTTAGTTTTTAGGTCATTCAGTAGTTAGGTCATAGTTTCGTAAAATGAACTTAAAATTTCCACTATCTCGTGCACACGTGATACCTTAAAGTTATAACCATGTTATAACTATGAAAACTTTGAGATTTACTAAGTTAACTATGTAAGTTTAAAGTCAGGTAGGTAACTAAGTAGTAGTTAACTAAATTGTCTGCTGGCTAGATTAATTGTTGGAAACTTTAGAAGATTAAAACATACTGTCAGGACAGGAACAACGAATCTTTTGACGTGAAACGTCTTTAAAATCGCGCCGAAACATACGGGTACCAGGTTTAAAAACTGGACCGTAACGAAAAGGTCTATATCATCGTACCTTAATAATTAAAAAACTATTAGTCTTAGAAACAAAAATGTGGTGTAAATATTTCACTTATATAGTCAGCTCGCTGTTATGACATTGAGTTCGTGTCGGGGTCAAGCGGGGCGGCGGGGGAGGGATACTGCGATAACTGTGCGAAACCGGCGCTCACGCTTGTTTCTATTCAGTGTAACTCGTGACTCCGACTTTATAGCGTGGTGATTCTTTCGTGTGTTTGTTGTTTCTATTACGTACCTGTTCTTTTTTATTAAAATACTTAAAACAGCGTCCATCTTGTTTTCATTTCAATCTTTTACTTTAAAAGCGATTCGCTAACATAGACGTTTCACGTTAAAACCAACGGCCGTGTGCCCCGACACAGCCCCACCCGCTTTTTTTTTATTTTAGGATTCGTAAAAAACTACGACTTTTTTTACTAACTTGAAGTAAAAAAAAAATACTATAGGTAGATAGGCCAAAGACTTTAACAGCGCCGTAAAGAGCGTAATGTAGTTTTATTTAGTATTTTTCTTCCAAATTAAATTATTTTTTGCCTAAACGTTTTGGCCCATCTTATGCCCAAAAGGTCATATGCCCAAAATATTCATAACACATTTTGAGCAACCTTATATTTTGATGCGTCCCAACTTCTAGTGCAAAGGAAAATGTTAAAAAAGTGGTCGACTAGGATCTTCGTCGATATTGTACTTGTATGTTGTAACTGTTCATGGCTGGTGGTAATTTCTTAGCATCAGGCGGCCTGTCTGCGCGTTTGTCAGCCGCAAAGAGTTCACCTAAGCTACGGTATTAACTTACGGTGCTGCCAGTCTGCTCTGGGCTCGTCGCTGTCGTTGTCAGCTAGGTAGTTTGTGCACAGCGGCTGATTGGGGAACCCCACCCTGGATAGTATTGATACTTCTTCCTCTGAAAAAAAAAAAAACAATCCCATCGCAGGGCACCTTTAAGGCACAACAATTATATTACGCTAGCTTTAGCCCGCGGCTTCGCCGCCGTACATTTTCAGGCGATAAAAAACCTATGTCCTTCCCCGTGCTCTACTTTATATCGGTACCAAATATCACGATGGTTGGCTTAGTAGTTTTCACGTGAAAGCGTGACAACCAAGAAACAAACATACATTCACATTTATAATATTTGGTAAGGAATATATTAGTAGGTAACTACACTGACACCTCACACCAGAATCGTCAGCCGAGGGGTAGGCACGAACAATTTACAAGTAGGGACGTATTCCTTACGATAACGAATGTAGTCGGTGTCATAATTTTTATGCACGTGGTGACGCGTTACTACACTCGCCATACTCGCGACACAAATCGAAATTAGACAACTGAAACATTTAGTTCTGCCACTAAGTATTGTCAAGGTCCGTGACCAGCTTTGCGTGTTCGCCATTTTTTTTTATTAAAAATAAATAGTTGTGTCTGTAGGTGTAAGTAGTTAATCGTTCAATGTTTGTCAAGCCAACCACGGTAACCGGACTAAACCTAGATTATGTTAAGACATTGCACATATACCACCGAATTTTCTTATAATCATAACCATAACTCTAAGACCGAAGCGGAGTGAGGCCCCATTAGTGCGTTGCGTCGCGTCGTTGTAACGGACTAATGCATTGTAGGGCGTTACTGCATACTGCGTTGCGAGTTGCGACGACGCATTTGACGATGCGTGGTCGCAGCACAGTGTTTTGGCCTCGCCCGTCGGTATGCCACACCTGCGTTGCGTCGACACACCGTCTCATGTCTGTTGTTCCGTTGAAACGTCGCGTTCGACGACGCGACGCATTAATGGAGCATGTCATAAAATGAAAAACGACGCAGCGTAGACGCCGTGACAACGCAATGCAACGCAGCGCTCGCTAACGGAGCCTCGCTTAAGTCGCATCTAATTTAAGAATGACTCATAATAATAATCAATACCTTCTAGAGAGACGCACATCGTCCATATACCGCCGTTCATTGGCACCAAAAAGGTGCCACCGCCTTTTCGGTTGCCGGAATCTTCGACCTGAAAAATAATGAATGTCAATAAATGTTTCTGGAATGTTGCCAATCCGTTATGAAATAAGGGGTGGAAATGGGAAAACAATAAGGTCAAACGCGATTTTCAACTCTATTATAGGTATATGTCCAGAGTTCTAATTTTACTGCTCTGAATTTTCACCGGCTTTTCAAATCCGGAGCATATAGTCCCAGCCTAAAGAATCTAAGCAATAATTTTAGGAAATACTTTAATATTTATCTCTAACGGCCGGTTTCAAGAACCTATCTACCAATAACTATTCGTTAAAAACGTCTCATTTGTATCGCAAAAAACCGGCAAATGATTGAATGACGACGTTTTTAACTTCTTATTATACTAACTAACTACTAACTTAAAATTCAGAGCAGTAAAATTAGAACTCTGGACTAATATGAATTGAAAATTTTGTCCATATGTCAATATCATGTATTTTCGGGCCGGGCCCGCCCGATTCCGAATCATAAGCCAGACGTAAGTTTATATGCGTTTCGGTTAAACGTAATTTTACGATTTTTTTTGTGATTTTTTTTTGAAAGCCATTTTATTGAAAGAAATGCAAATATGTATCAAAGCTTTTCATGTAAAAATGTTCTTTTTAATTTCTTTTTATGCCAGCAATCATATAAAAGAACATTCGACCTCGGAAATTTTATACAATCAACTAACAGCACTTTTTCACTGTCGAGTGCAGACTTTCAGGTTTTGTAGAATAATAAAAGTACCTATATAATTCGCTGTTGGAGATACGTTTTATTTTCAGAGAGTATGTTCTAAATTGTAATATACAAGATGTTTCTTGTGACTTCATTCGCGCAAATAATCTTTCCCCCCACAGATATATGATTGGTCTCGCTAGAGCTCGACTGCCCAGCGAGACCAATAATTTGTCAATGTTTCCCTCCCTAGAGACTTACTTTTTTTGGAATAAAAGTCCGGGCTACTTAAATATGACATGAACACAGAGACTGTGTCGAATTTCTTTTAACTAAAGGTCGCCCGGTGGTCGAAATTCTAAGCATTATTTAAAAAAATGCTTTCTGCACAGCTTCCACCACAAAAACTTTAATTTACCGGCCAAATTTCATACTCCTCCGGTTGCACAATTCTGGTAAAACTGCACTGAAAGTGTTTGCTTCGCCTATTAATATAATAATTTTAGAATTTTTGGCGTGCTCCTCAAACAAAAAAAACTCATTTCCGCTTCATTGATGTTATGTACGTTTTAAAGAATGATATTTCATTATATTTCCCGTAAGTTCTCATCGAAAGTAGTGAAGTAAATAATAAAAGAAAAAATATTTTTACATTTTATAGACTTTCGTATGCAAGAACCGATAATTTAAAGTTATCAAGGTAATGCGACCGTGAGCTGAACCTTGTGCTTTCAGGGCTAAAGCCTAGGTTAAGGTCATTTGCTAATGCCTAACCGTGAAAGCACTGTAATAACGCTTTTCGGTTCTTTTTAAACATTTATGGACGCTTTCACACCACGTCAATCTGGGCCTGTGGTATGTTCGCGAATAATTTGTGTTACGGCAGACCACGGAAATATATTTAATTCTTTTATACTATACATATATGCATTTAAAATTTCAGGATCAATACACATGTTCAATACACATCCATGACCCAGGAACACAGAAACTTTTTGTTGCGCTTGCGTTGCGCCAACGCGCTAATCACTGAGCCACAGAGGCCGTCATTTCTGTTACGGTTGTCGTAATTTCGTAGCTGAAACCGAAATTATCCGATAATTTTCAATGATTTCAGCCTCGGAAACGTAGGTACTTTAGCTACCGCCTGTAACCTCAATTCAAAGGAGTATTTAGTAAATAAGTTATTCCACTAATGATCTTTTGAGTATCTTGCTAAAGAGTTTCAGAGACTCTGTGGCTTGTTAGAAAACGCTTGAAAGAAGCGACTTTTAAATCAAATTGCAGGTTTTCTCCCGCGGTAATTATTTTTAATTGGGTCACATTGGTTATGGCTTGTACTTTTTAAGTGTTAATGAGGTATTAGGGTTGGCAGTTTTTAGATTTTGGAGGATAGGGGATTTTATTTACTGCGAAGATTTATGTCCTAGAGAAGGTTTCGCAACCTTTTTTCATGAAGCCCCCTTCGGATTGTAAATAATACTTACTTTAAAAAAAAATGTGATTAACTTACTTCAAAAAATACACTTTAATCAATATTTACTTATTTCCATACAAATTTCTTTTTGTATGGAAATAGATAAATATTGCCCGCCCGCCCCACTAGTTGGGAACTCCTATCCTAGAGGATTCCAGTTCTTAAAGTTACCAGGAAAGTAACATATTCCATATCCTTGAGCATGATTTTAGTTCGTGTAATTTGATGTAGAAATACTTTGCAGGAATAAAATATAACACAAACTTCTTATGTGGTAACCCTAACTGACAATGAATCATTGAAGGCCAAGGTTATCAAAGTGGTAGCTTTAGTAAATTGTTTCGGTAGATAGCCGCATACCCAACATTATTATTGTCACTTATTTTATTAGATACAATATAAGACTAGCAAACTAGCAGACGGGTCGCTTCAGTGCCGGGTCAAGACAGCTGTAGCAAATTCTGTCACACTTTAAAAAGTGCACAAGTCATTAAGTGAACAGCGAGCAAGAAAGTTTTTTCATCAAATTCACCGGTAAAAATGTAAATAGTAAGAGTTCTATTTTCAGCGCTCTTTTTACTATGTGTGCAAAATATTTTTAAGCTTAGGTCGTCGCGGTCCTATCGCGGTCAGACAGACGTTGGAGCATTTGCTACTAGGCTAATCCGGCACTGGTTCGCTTGATGGAAAGCTATTAACGAGACACTGGCAGTGACTTGCCTGTCTTTTAAACCCCAATCCCTCCCTTGTGCCACCGGTACTCGGAGCCGGCCTATTCAGTTCGGAGCATGACTGTTTAAATCTCTCGTCACGACCTTAACGTATTGTGTACATTTATATGTATCTATAAATGAGAATAGGTAAATTGTAGTCGATTGGTAGTGGCATTTGAAGTTTTTCCATTGCGTTTTATTTTATTAAAGCAAAGCCAAACGTATCGCTAGTGCGAAAATATAATTTGCAAGGCGATTACCATGTCACTCGATCATAACAGATCGCGTGCGGAACGCCAAGGTGACTGCAAAGTATAATATTATAAATATGTCGAGACCTTGGCGCGGGTGAAAGTATTCTTCAATTTTTACCCCTTTCAGCCCCTCCTTAAAACCAGGACAAGGATTAATAAAACATTTATCAATTTGCGTAGCGAAAACATTAACGATTTTTTATAAATCACCTCAAAGTACGCGAGTTGAATGCAGTAAATAAGAAGAGATAAACAGCGACATAGTAAGCTCTCAATTTGATTGCACTACACTATAAGCATACGGTGAATGTATGCGTGTCTACAAATCTCCAATCGCGGCAATAGTGGTAAAGGGATAATGCTTTTCTTATCCCTGACAAACCGCATATTTTCAAGTTATTATGCCGTCTGTCTCTCGTCGTACTATAATACTTCAATGATTTCGACACGTTGTTATCGAATTGGTCTTGGGACGAATCTCGGTCAGATGAAATATATTTTTGTGATTCCTTCTTATCTCTTTTTCTTTATAACTTTTGGGGTTCCGTACCCAAAGGGTAAAACCTATTACTAAGACGCCGCTGTCCGTCCCGTCTGTCACCAGGCTATATCTCATGAACCGTGAGTTGAAATTTTCACAGATTATGAACTTATTTCTGGTGCCGCTACAACAACAAATAATAAGTAGGTACAGAACAAAATAAATATTTAACAAACGCGTTTTTTGTACGGAACCCTTCGTGCGCGAGTGCTATTCGCACTTGGCCGGTTTATTTATTTATTTTTAAACTATTTCGTTCTACTATAACTCCCAGGTTACACACGAGTAGAGATGGGTAAACGCCCGGCCGTTGTAGGCGTTTACCCATCTCTACACACAAGTCATTCGTAACGTAAAAGCATTTTCACCGTCAGATCACAATTTAAAGCAGATTAAAATCTCATCGTAAACATTTGGGTTAGCACAATTTTAAAGGGTTTTTTTTATTACGTACATTTTTTTTTACTTCTATGAGTCACACATACTTTTGTGGAATGCAGTGTTGCTGTAAGAAAAAGTGTTTACTGTTTATACACAAAGACAAAAAATGTTGTGCATTTTTAGAATGGTTTATGCAAAGAAACTAAAGATAGGCTACGACGTACATATGACAGAGCAAATCTTCATACGAGATAAAGTTGCGCATCTTGGTTTTCACCATTATTCAAATGTCAGCCATCTTGATTTCAACATACCTCAAAAGTCAAAATGGCCCCAAAAACTCCAAAAGTGGTGACAGTTTTTGCCTCAACATCTATAATATGCACGTCTATGGGTTTGTGTCTACTATTTGTAATGGCGGTTATAACTATTTGTGACTCAAATCGTGTTGGCAGCGATAATCTTTTACCATCAGGCGATCCATGAACTCATTTATTCCGTTCAATAAAATTGTTCCATCGCCTAAAGTAGCTTTAGAGTATAGGATTTATATAACTACAATTAAAAAAATAAATATAAACCGACTACGTAAATTATATGTATAGCCTATGTTACCCGGGCTATTATTACGAATTTATTGACACCTCATTCATTATTCAAATCGGTACCAGTTTAAGTTAAAGACCAGTAGGCGCACTCCGATGAAACAAACATACATATACTGCCAAAATCACCCTTCCTGTTGGTGTTGGCTTCGCCGTAGACGGGTAAATTTTATTTTAATGTTCAATCTCATGGAATTCCTATGAGACAACAAGAAACTTTCGAATCGTAATCTTATTCAGAATTTATCTTCCAAGTTATGATTGGTTTATCCAAACTGTTGTACGACGCCAACACGAATCCTCAGATATTATATAGGAATTTACATTTGTATTACATAATCATAAAATATGTTGTAGGTACAAAAAACACAATATATTTGGAGAGTTGCCCGTGATTTCGGAGCTAAAAAGCTGCTTATGTGATAATCCAAGCTATAAACAAACTGAACATGTAATTTCATATGAGTTGATGAAGCTGCTTGGTATTTGGACGTAAAAAAAAGTAAGAAACATACATCACAATCCTTAAAATTAGTCAAAAATACTACGATATATGTCTACTTTAATGTGATAAACGATAATTATACTATGTAGGCTCAAAAAGAATACTCGCCGTACATTTTGTCGCGGTATAAAGTAGCCTACGTGTAAATTCAAAGCCGGATGAACCACGACCTACCATACTAATTTTCATTCAAACCAGTTCAGTCCTTTGGGCGGGAAAGACAGTCTAACATACCCACATTAATGCAGTATCCCACGGGAACATTATACTTTTTAGAGATAAAAAGTAGCCTATGTCATATGCGTTAATCCCAAGTCAAACTACTACCATACCAAATTTCATCAAGTTCAGTAGTTTTTGAACGAAAGAGTAACAACATGCATCTATACATCCATCCTCACAAACTTTCACATTTAAAATAATAGTAGAATATCTGTGACAAACATAGCAACACTGTAATTTATTCTAATTCGAAATTCAAATATTTGTTGGCGTGAAAGCTAGCGTGTTTCGCGGCTCTAGGGAGGGATTATAGCGGGATCAATACTGGAGCATTTCATGTTGTATTAATTAATGTTAATGCTCTTTAAATGTGTTAAATGCTAATATGTAATAAAGGCTTAGCGACTTGGTGTTTTATTCTGTTTTTACTTTTAAGTATTTGTTGTTATAGCGGCAACCGAAATACACCTTCTGTTAAATTCATGAGACACAGCCTGGTGGTGACGGACACACGTACGGACGCGCATACGACCGGACGGACAGATATCGAAGTCTCAGTAAAAGAGTCCCGATTTTACCCTTTGGGTTCGGAACGTAAAAAGCAGTACTCTACTAGAGGAGAAACGGCCTGTAGAGGATAAAATAATTGAATAATATTAATATAATTTATATTACCTAATGAACGGTTTTTTTTCCATTATACTATTATGATTTATGGAGTATAGAAATGTATAGATATTTTTACATAGCAAAGGCCGTACAAACCACTGACTGGCCACTACTATCAAAATAAATATTAATTTTGTTGGTAGAGCTTACGACAAAAGTAAGAACTAGATTTAATACAATAGTACCTGGGTAACCGAGCTGTGCTCGGAGTTCTGAAGATAATAGAAAAAAATAACAAAAAAATATTTATCTGACCGGGATTCGAACCCACAACATTCTCAATTTTCGAACAAAGCAATAATTATACATACGCATATCAATCTACCAATCGAACTGACATAATAGAATTGAAATTATTGATATATTGTTGCACGACGAAAGAAAAACATATTATGTAGCTTAAAAATGCGCAGTTTCCCAGTGATAAAACCTAGCTAGATCGATTTTTCTCACCCTACACTTCCTGCATACTAAATTTCATGATAATACGTGCAGCCGTTTTCGAGAAACCGATAATATAAACAAGACTGACTCGTTTAAAGTATAAAATATATATATCGATTTTTCTCCCCCGAAGCTACCTGCAACTAAATTTTATGGTTATACATGCAGCCCTTTTTGAGAAACCGATTATATTTATACAAGATTGTCTCGTTTAAAGTATAAGATTACCTAAATTGTTTTTATCTTTCATCTTTGACTGTTAGATGCGAGGCATGCGCAAATTGGTAGCGAACCTCCCTCGACAGCAAATTGTGACGATAACGAACGTAGATAAGGCTATCGATAACAATATTAAGTTATTCGGAAATATCATATGTTTCTTTGCTGGCAGGAATACTGTTATAACCTATTAATATTATAACCTAGTAATAATTAAATAGTAATAATAATTAATAATAATAATAATTAAATAGTAATAAGTAAACTAGTAATGATTAAATATAATTTACGCTGTCAGGTCACAGTATTTTTTAATTCTTAAATTTTACTTATTCAGATTTAGCTTGATTGATTTTAGCACATTCAAAGGTATGATCGGCACGTTTTATAATTAGTTTTATAAATATGTATGAATAAAAGTTGTGTATGAAGCTTGTCTCGTCTAGGTTTCCCTAGTATTCCCTGGTGTAAGAGAGTTTATTCAACTACTCCATACAACTCATACAACTTGTTAAACTTTCAGCAACTGTCGCTTCAGTTTTGTATGAATTTGTAAGGTGATGGATCATCTACGAGTTCAGTTTCAAACTTTTTCTGGAATAATTTAAAATAATTTTCTTGTGAATAACGCATAATATTTACAGTTTGTTAATTTTTAAATTTTTCTTTCTTTTGTTAGAGGATAGGCTCAGACTAAGGCTTTCTTTTGTTATAGTTTTTGATCTGTGGTCTCCTATGGGGCTCGGTGGTCACTGTCTACCTACCCCTATTTTCGGAGACAGTCGTAAACGTGTATGTGTGTGTTTTTGTATTTTCAGTGTTGAGATATTTAATTTAAGTTGAGATTAAATCATAAAAGAATAGTCGAGAGGAGGTCGAAATTTCAAGTGGAAGCTACAACTACCACGTGGGCTACATGATAAAAAAATGTTTTGGAATGCTCATATATGAAAGGGCTTGATGTAAGCATTCCAAAACATTTTTATTTATTTTTAAGACGAAATATTTAAAAAGAAAAATGACAAAAATAATAGCTTCTCCGTACAAACTATCATCACCCATTTTCAAACCCGACGTAAACTGCGACTCGATTCCTGGACTATTTATGTAGGATCCCTCGGTAGGTGAGTCGCTCTTGTCCAGTTTTTAAATAATATTAAGTATCAAAGTGTTTATCTTAAAACTTAATTTGAATAGCATGCAAAGTTATATCATAATTTTAGCTTGAACAATAAGCTATAAAGGCCAAGTTTGTAATGGAAAAACTTCACTTTGATAGCTTAGAGTGGATTGAAATAATTCTGAACTGGTGACATTTTCATAAATGAACCGTAGTAAAGAGAAAATAATCCATACTTTCAATATTATAGTGGACTTCATTGTATTTAAGTACTTTGAGATTCGATTTAATAAATTTCTATATTCTATGGAAATAAGACAAATAACTTGCATTTTGTGAAATTTGGAATCTGCTATTGTTATAGCAAATAGAATTGTATTAATATGTATTATTTAAGTTATTCGATATATCCTACTACTATTATAAACGTGAAAGTTTGTGAGAATGGATGGATGGATGTTTGTTACTCTTTCACGCAAAAAATACTGAACGAATTTTAATGAATTTTAGTATGGTTACAAGTTTAAGCCCTAAGCCATAGGATTCTCACTTTTTATCCCGAAAGAGTACAATGTTCCCGTGGGATACCGTATTTACGCGGGCGGAGCGGCGGACAAAAGCTAGTATACTACAAAAGCTTATTCCAGCTATATGTATATAACGTTTTGTAAAATCAATGACGGATATTTTGGGCATATGATCACTGCTTATGTAAAGACGTTTGGGCAGAGAAATAACTATAAATTTTGAAAACAAATTACATTAGGCTCTTTACGGTGCTGTGAAGCTCATTGATCTCACACAGCTGATTATATTGATGTTATTTAGGTAACTTCTTTGCTTTCGGTTTAAAATCAGCCGTCTCTGTGAGGCGGATGCATCGTAGATTAAAGCCCTTGGCTTACCAGTTACCACACGGGCGAGATAATAATAAAAAGTTAAAAACTATAACCGGACTACGAAAATTACATAGCTTATGTTACTCGGGCTATAATGAAGAATATATAAACACCGCATTCATTAAAATAGTACCTGTAGTATAGGCATTACTACGGAATAAACAAATATAGATGCATATACGGCCAAAATCATTACTCTGCCTTTGGGCTTCATCGTATTCGGATAAAAAAGAGTACCGATGATCATTCTATCTCAGTCGTGCCTTGGCAGCCTTATCGTCTAGCAGCCTGTGATTAGCTGTGTTTGAGACGTTGGCCAGTGCAGTAAGGGCGCTCCTATCCCAAGATACATGGTCCGAGAGTAACTTTGCTTGCTTTGCTTCGCCGCTGCTAATCGTGTTATATGGGACTGGGACTATATTATTCAGAAAATCGGAAGGCCGTGACAAATTCAGAGCATTAAAAATAGAACTCTGCGATAATACATTACAGTTGAAAATCGAAGTATCGAGTGTTGATCTGTCGTATATAAACATTGAGATTTGACTCGACACTTGTGTGTTCGATTTTCAGCTCTATTGTATTAGCGCATAGTTCTATTTTCAGTGCTCTGAATTTTCCCGGGACAGCCGGATTGCGGATCGTATAGTAGTACCAGCCTAAGGCGTTGTTAGAGAGTGGTAGATAGTGGTGGATAGGATGACCGTTCTATCTCTTACCTTAGCAACCTTATCGTCTAGCAGCCAGTGAATAGCCGTGTTTGAGGCGTTGGCCAGTGCGGTAAGGGCGCTCCTCTCCCAGGAGACATGTTCCCAGTGCTCCGTCATGATGGCAGCGCACAGCATCGCCGTGGAGCAGCTGAAACAAAAGAACCACTTACTACTCGTTCACCTGGTATTCGAATGACAATGGTATATTGTGGAACAGGAAGGTATATGCAGCTGATACAAGTGCTATAAGGTCTGGTAAAATTGCCACTAACATGTATACGATGAGTGCCATTGATATGTATATAACGAACATACCACATCCTGATTACTCTGGAAATATGAATATATCCAAGGCAATATTTTATATTCCACTTTATAGACTCTATAATTATAGTACCTGGGTAACCGAGCTTTGCTAGGAGTTCTGATAAATTAAAAAAAAGTGTAAAAAAATATTAACTTGATCGGGATTCGAACATAAAAAATTTGGAATGTGATGGCACATTACGAATTTTCGAACAACGCAAAAATTAAACATACGTACACCAAACTGCCATATGCATTGACATTATAGAGTCTAAATTATTGATTTACTAGCTGTCCCGACACACGTTACTCTGTCGCACCTATAAATATAGTTTAACATTTTCCCCCCCAATTTTTCCAAATTTTCTCACCGTTTAAACCTTCCCCTGACTGACACGATTATTTTATGACCAAAATTATGCAAATCGGTCCCGTCGTTTTCGAGTTTTAGCGAGACATTCAAATTGCAATCCATTTTTATTTCAAAGATTGTTGCACGACAAAAGAAAAAAAAAGTTTATTAATGCACAGTTTCCAGGAATAACACCTATCTAGATCGATTCTCTTCTCCCCCAAAATTCTCTGCATACTAAATTTCATGTAAATACATGCATCCGTTTTCGAGAAACCGATTATAATAATAGGTCTTTACCTATGAAATTGCCGTTCTGCAGTACTCGCCATTTCAAATCAAAATAATTTTTGTTTGGCTAAGAATTCTAATTTCAAATTAATTATATTTTAAAAACATGGAATTCTTTTTCCAAAAGTAGTCATTTGTTTATTGATCAGTGTTACATTTTCATCGCATTTCTATTTTTTTCGTCATCATAGATACGTTAAAAATTCGAGTAATTATGGAATATGAGTACCGTCGTGGCAGCAGCGCGGCACAAACGACACGCAACATCAACGACGTTTACGGAGCTAACACTACAAACCAACGCACCACCTGTTATTGGTTTGCTCGCTTCCGTTTTGGAAATTTCGACCTGAAAAATGAACCTCGCGGTCGTCCGAAGACTTTGGTCTACAATGACGAATTAAAGGCGATTGTGGAAGCTGATGATACACAATCTACGGCTGAATTAGCAGCAGCTTTCGACGTTAGCGTCAAAACAATATTGGTCCATTTGTGTCAAATTGGCAAGGTAAAAAAGCTTGACAAATGGGTGCCCCACGAACTCAATGATCGCCAGCGCGAAGTACGCGTCGAGACGTGCCTCGCACTGCTTAACAGACACGCAAATGAAGGAATTTTGAACCGCATTGTTACTTGCGATGAAGAACGGATTCTGTTTGATAATCGCAAGCGCTCAGCAAGTTGGTTGGATCCTGGTTCAGCACCTAAACAATAACCTAAATGAAAACTTATCCCTAGAAAAGTGATGGTCACTGTTTGGTGGTCTAGCGCTAGTGTGATTCGTCACAGCTTCTTACCAAACGGGGTGAGCATTACTGCAGATGTGTACTGTGAAGAACTGAACACAATGATGGAGAAGCTGGCACATCTCCAACCAGCATTGGTCAATCGCTCGTCTTCGCTGCTCCTGCACGACAACGCGCGACCTCATACTGCACAGCAGACGGTCTCCAAGTTGCAAGAACTGGGGTTGGAAGCTCTCCGTCATCCGCCCTACTCACCAGACCTTGCGCCTACAGACTACTTCTTTTTCCAGAATTTGGATAACTTCTTGGCGAGTAAAAAATTCAATACCCGAGAGGCAGTACAAAATGCCTTTGAAGAATTTGTTGTCTCCCGTCCAGCTGATTTCTTTAAGAAGGGCATCAATAAACTGCCACTGCGTTGGCAAAGATGCATTGATTGCATGGGTGATTACCTTGATTAATACAAATAAAAAATACATGAAAAAAATTTGTTTAAATTTTTTCATACAAAACGGCAAATTCATAGGTATATTATACCTAATATATTTTATATAATATCAATCGTAGATAGCCTACGACGCGTAGCACGTCTACGATCGTCTACGAATACTATTTGTTACTGTGGTCGCTTGTTGCAATATTCATTTAATATCGATAGCAAAATATTATCATGATCAAGATATATTATATAAAATTATAGTTATATTATACTATTCAAAAGTGAACTTTATTGACTACACAAAAAGATACACGTTTCATATGACATCAGTCCTACACTGTACATGCGCTATGCAGCGCGGTGCAACCTGATATTCGAATTCTTACAATAAAACGTGTTTCTTCTTGTGTAATGAATAAAGCTTAACTTTGAATAGCTATCTTATAAATGCAGCGCCGCCGCGTCACGTATCGTTTCGGTGTGAATTGTCCCTTAGTCGTGTCTACACAAGCTTTCAACGTCCTAAAACGTGAAAATCATACTAATACGAGGGCGGGTCAATAAGTCCGTGACTTTTGGAATAAAACACAGATTTTTTGATAAATAAATCATTTTATTTTTCAACGTAGTCCCCCTTGAGCTCTATACACTTTGTCCAACGCTTCTCCAATTTTTTTATCCCTTCCAAAAATATGATTTGTCGAGGTCCTCAAAATAGGCCTTTGTTTGCGAGATGACTTCATCATTGGAGTCAAATCTTTTTCCACCGAGCCATTTTTTCAGGTTTGGGAACAAGAAGTAGTCACTCGGAGCCAAATCTTGAGAATAGGGTGGATGTGGGAGCAATTCATAGCCCAATTCATGGATTTTTGCCATGGCAACTGCACATGTGTGCACCCTTGCATTGTCTTGGTGAAAAAGAACTTTTTTCTTGGCCAAATGAGGTCGGTTTTGTTTTCAAATCCTCATTGAAGCGGTCCAATAAGTTGGCATAAAATTCCCCATTAATTGTTCTTCCCTTTTGAAGATAGACAATGTGGATTATCCCACGTGCATCCCAAAAAACAGTCGCCATAACTTTATTGGCTGACAAACCCACCTTGGCCTTCTTTGGCGCCGATTCACCCTTAGAAACACACTGTTTTGACTGTTGTTTGGTCTCTGGTGTGTTGTGATGGATCCATGTTTCGTCCACGGTTAAAAAACTCCTCCATATTGTGATTAAACAACGCCAAACCTTCCTGTGAAGTTGTTACACGATTGCGTTTGTGGTCGACTATGAGCAAACGCGGCACCCATCTTGCGGAAAGCTTTCTCATGCCCAAGTGATCATTCAAAATTGAAACCACTGAGCCATGCGAGATGCCTATGGCTTCCACAATCTCTTGCACTTTTAATCTTCGGTCGGCCAACACCATATCGTGAATTTTTTCAATTGTTTCGGGTGTAGAGACCTCAACTGGGCGTCCAGGACGTTCGGCATCTTCAGTGCTTGTACGGCCACAACGAAATTCAGTAAACCACTTTTTTACCATTGAAATCGATGGTGCAGAGTCCCCATAGTATTTATCAAGCTTAGTCTTGGTCTCGGTAATGGTTTTTTTTCGCAAAAAATAATGCTTAATAAGCACACGAAATTCACTTTTTTCCATTGTTTCCTTAAGTTACTGGATAGTCTGATAAAGATAGCTGTAAAACACAAACTAACTGACGCAGCAAGTTCAAATTTTGATAGGAGTCAACTGACAGATGCCTGTTGACAGGAGTAGTGTTGCTTTTTCAGTAAGGAGGTTAGAAATTCAAAAAGTCACGGACTTATTGACCCGCCTTAGTATTATAAATGTAAAAGTTTATAGAAAATGTAATAAAATACTCCTTATAATTTTTTCACTGTTTGTGGTGTTTATATAATATGTATTAAATTTTTATGAGCAAGACAAAATCATGTGACTACCTTTATATTACTTTTACCCAATGTATCTATCGAGATACAGTGGGTTAATACTATGCACATTTTTTTATTTATATATGTCAGAGTGGTCAATAAATATATACAGAGCAATATTAATACATACAGGAAATAAAATATTTACAAACTATACAAGTAGGTAAGTACAAAATTCCAATTCCAAAACTTAAAATGCTACAAAACAAAGAAATCTGTGCATGCAGGTCGTCCCCACCAGGCAGAGTACCTAGAAGGCCTGAGTTTCCTCGCTGGATTGCGATACTTATTCTCTGGGCCAGGTAGGTGCCGGCTCTGGGGTCTCGGGTGGCCTCAATGAGTTTTTTGGAAATTTCTCTGAAAAGCTTGTGCGCACCCAGACCCCATGTACCTAGAGTTTCAACCCCAAACGGTTCAAATATGAGATCCCCACTAAGGTTTTCATATTTGCGCCGCTTGAGGTTTTCCGTCTGATTGGCGGCCGCACCTGCAGAACTCGAGGTGCCCTGGACATAGGACGGAGCAAGTGTATCGACGCAAGTAGCGTCCCATACAAGAGCCCGTCCCACTCTACAAGGGACCAGGGTCATACCGTCTGGTCTCTTGCCATCGTCGCGCGCCAAACCAGAGGGTTCCAGCACAGCTGGCTCTCCGGCGGTGACAAGAGCCCGACGGATGAGATCGTTCAGGCAGTGATGTCGGGAGATGCGGCCGGCGCTTCGTTGACAGGACAGTCCGTGGTGTCCGAGGCTGTCCACGTTTGCGCCACAAACACAGCGATGGGGGGGGGACGTGGGGGGTGCCAAGACGCAGGGAAGTGGCTAACCGGAAAGCTGTTCGATCCAGCAATGTGCCCGTATTGGGTGACGGTAATGCTTGTAGCCAAAGGCCCGACTCCCACTTCTCCGCAGCTAACAGGCGAGCCTGCTCCACAGGACTGGAGGACGTATTAAGAAGATTATTCCGTACCAGTCTGCAGAGTGGCTTGTCCCAGAGCCTTTGTGAAAAAGTATTGTCAGGCAATTCGCTACAAGCACTAGTTGCGCTCCAGGCGTCCATGGCCTCGTCCAGAAAGGGATCGTAAGTAAAGGGAAAGTCGTATTGGAGTAGGATGGGTGATGTAGTATTTTGGAGATAAGACTATTGTTCGCGTGGACTGAGGACAAGAAGGCCGGAAGCGATATGTCAGAGGGCTTTCGAACACCCAGGCCACCGAACCTAACTGGAAGCGTTGCCTGAGTCCATGCGTCATCGAAATTTGTGTTCAAAATATTGGAGAGCGTTAGTCTTATGGTATCATCCAACTGTTTGAGAAGTTGAGGGCACTTCCACAGTTGACAACACCGTAACACATATGTCAAATTAGGTACGAAAATGCAAAAACGGATTAGAGTAAAGGCCATGTGACAGTTAATTTGGAGGAGGCGGTTTAAAGTTTCATTAAAATTCTGTAATTTGTTATGTATGAAGTCCGGGAGAGATTCGTCTAAAATAGGTGAATCCAAAAGGAAGAGCGAATCCTTGTTAATGACAGACAGTTGTGGAGCTATTTCTTTAAAGCTGGATATAATCGCGATTCTATCCCCACAACTGTCTGGCACAAAAAGTTCGCACTTACCTAGGTTCAGCTGCAGACCTATTTTTTGGAACTCGCAGATCAGAGTGCGGAAGTCTGATAATACAGTGGGTGCATCGCTTCCAAGGGTCCCATCATCCAAATACCAAACATTAAATTTTGAATTTAGAAGCTCGATGACCGGGTGTATAGCAAGGCTGAAAATTGCTGGACCTAGAGGGTCGCCCTGTTGGTAGCCCATTTCGGATGAGATAAGGTGGTCTTTGTAAATGAGTTTGGTGGGGTCGTTGTAACACTGGGGCAAAAATGGTAAAATGGCAGGTACTTTAGATTTAATTTGGGCCAACATGGCGCCTCGGTCAACTGAGTTGAAAGCGTTTTTGACATCGACCTTCAGAAACACATCATCGCCTTGATTGTGAATAGCTGTCCTGAAAGAGTGAACGGCGGCCTCACAACCCCCTTTGCAGGCAAAACCGAGCTGTTTTGGCTGGAAGTATGACGCGAGGGAAGTGACCGATTTGCAAGCTAGTTTGGCTGTAAGGCGCCGGTATGTGGAGCCGACAGCAATCGGACGAATGCCACCATCTCTCTTCCTCGAGACGCAGAGGTTAGCTCCATACAGAATGTCCACCATATCTGATGCGACCCCTCCACGTAGCATCAGGTTACACAGATTTGTAAGTTAATGCAGAAGCTTCTCGCCGGTCTCCCCGCAGCAACCGCTGGTGAGGTCCTTCAGATGCTGAGGGGTGAGACCGTCGAGGCTGCCAGCTGAACCCAGAAGAAAGGACATGATGGCTCCGCGTACTTTGTTTGTCGACGTTTGTAGTGGTGGTAATGCGTCATCGGAAACAGTGAAAGAATTGGATTGGGATGGATGTTTGTTTTGCAGGGCGATGAGGGTTTCCGGGCAGTCGGGAGCGACCGTGTCATTAGAAAAAAGGAACCGCGCTGCACCCTTAATGTCTCCCTCACTTATTTTATTTTCCACAGTTTTCACGATGTTGTGTTTGACCGTGGAATGTGAAGAAAAATTTGGGTTGAGGTTAATGTCCGAAACACAATTCTTTTTGATTCTTGAAGTGAGGGAGGCATTGTTGAGCGGATCTCTAGTGATATGTAGAAATCGGTAGGGAAAGGTGAGTAGATTTTCCCAGGCTTGCCTCGAGTTCTCCAGCACTGTGTGGCGTATTGTCTCGGCAAGCTTCTGGGCTACAGTCACTCTGGCACCCCTAGGGATCCGTCTTAGAACTGGTACA
The DNA here is from genome assembly GCA_963565745.1 of Phengaris arion. Lineage (NCBI taxonomy): Eukaryota > Metazoa > Arthropoda > Insecta > Lepidoptera > Lycaenidae > Phengaris > Phengaris arion. The sequence continues at coordinate 5,681,443 of OY751443.1, forward strand.
AAACGTTTAAATTTGGATATTTCTTGCCAGAAATTTGTTTGATAGATTGGGTTCGGAAGTGAATTGGTTATTGGGGGAATGAGGGTTGGAAGCTGTTTGTGGCATTTGCCTACGTGGATGTTCAAACCCCGCTGGCTTTTAAAATATCGGGAACAGTGGGAGCATTGCAGCAGATTTCCCAAGGACACGGTCGAAATATTAGTGGAGGTCCCTGCATCCTGGCTGCTTGTCATAGGTTGGTAAAGATAAACTATAAAAGATGACTTATATAATACGAGGGCGGGTCAATAAGTCCGTGACTTTTGGAATAAAACACAGATTTTTTGATAAATAAATCATTTTATTTTTCAACGTAGTCCCCCTTGAGCTCTATACACTTTGTCCAACGCTTCTCCAATTTTTTTATCCCTTCCAAAAAATATGATTTGTCGAGGTCCTCAAAATAGGCCTTTGTTTGCGAGATGACTTCATCATTGGAGTCAAATCTTTTTCCACCGAGCCATTTTTTCAGGTTTGGGAACAAGAAGTAGTCACTCGGAGCTAAATCTGGAGAATAGGGTGGATGTGGGAGCAATTCATAGCCCAATTCATGGATTTTTGCCATAGCAACTGCACATGTGTGCACCCTTGCATTGTCTTGGTGAAAAAGAACTTTTTTCTTGGCCAAATGAGGTCGGTTTCTTTTCAAATCCTCATTGAAACGGTCCAATAAGTTGGCATAATATTCCCCATTAATTGTTCTTCCCTTTTGAAGATAGTCAATGTGGATTATCCCACGTGCATCCCAAAAAACAGTCGCCATAACTTTATTGGCTGACAAACCCACCTTGGCCTTCTTTGGCGCCGATTCACCCTTAGAAACCCACTGTTTTGACTGTTGTTTGGTCTCTGGTGTGTTGTGATGGATCCATGTTTCGTCCACGGTTACAAAACGGCGCAAAAACTCCTCCATATTGTGATTAAACAACGCCAAACCTTCCTGTGAAGTTGTTACACGATTGCGTTTGTGGTCGACTGTGAGCAAACGCGGCACCCATCTTGCGGAAAGCTTTCTCATGCCCAAGTGATCATTCAAAATTGAAACCACTGAGCCATGCGAGATGCCTATGGCTTCCACAATCTCTTGCACTTTCAATCTTCGGTCGGCCAACACCATATCGTGAATTTTTTCGATTGTTTCGGGTGAAGAGACCTCAACTGGGCGTCCAGGACGTTCGGCATCTTCAGTGCTTGTACGGCCACAACGAAATTCAGTAAACCACTTTTTTGTCATTGAAATCGATGGTGCAGAGTCCCCATAGTATTTATCAAGCTTAGCCTTGGTCTCGGTAATGGTTTTTTTTCGCAAAAAATAATGCTTAATAAGCACACGAAATTCACTTTTTTCCATTGTTTCCTTAAGTTACTGGATAGTTTGATAAAGATAGCTGTAAAACACAAACTAACTGACGCAGCAAGTTCAAATTTTGATAGGAGTCAACTGACAGATGCCTGTTGACAGGAGTAGTGTTGCTTTTTCAGTAAGGAGGTTAGAAATTCAAAAAGTCACGGACTTATTGACCCGCCTTAGTAGAAACTATAAACAAAAATTAAAAAACTGCTTAACTAATATAAAAAAAGAACCTTGAAACATATTAAGCTCATTTTCTGGGGGAATGTAGGCTTGAGCGTGGGACAGTTCCTGGGCTCACTTTCCGCCAAAAAATTAGCATACGGCTTCTCGGAGTTGCCTCGTTCCTTCCTCTGTTGTGGGCCTTGTTTCTTCCTCCGTCGGGGGTCTTGTCAGTTGTTTGGGAGAATTGCTTGGGATATTTACTCACAGTTTGGCCCACTTGGGGCCCTATAAATTATATTTGGTTGTACTGCAAATACTTAAACATGTATATTTATTTACAATAGATTTATAGTCAATAAATTGGGCTGAATTGAGTAACAAGTCAATAGTACGGAAGTATAATTGGCGGGAACACTGGCGCCATGTGGATGGCGCCGCGCTGATGGAGACCGGTCTGACAAGCTTGTGCGGTCAGTTTGGTGGTGGTGGTAATCACGTTTTCCCCCCATGGAAACGATCACGGGACACTAAACTACCAGCCGTCGTAGCGAGAGGTTCTGATTGGGAAGTGGTGTTCTTGTTAAAAGCGGTAATTGAAAATTAGTTCAAAGTATGTGAAATAAGTGCAGAGTCGTTATAATTTTTAATAGACAGTGAAATGTGATTAGAATAGGGTTAAGTTTTATTACTATTAAGAACAAAATATGTGAAGAATGTTGAGTCTGGCCTTTTCATTTTGAAACCAACACTACCCAGGATACGCTCACATTTGTTCTGATTGCCAGTAGTTTAGTATAGTAGGATATGTAAGGCTTGTTTCTTCCTCTCTTCGTTATATATTAGTATTGTATGTATATTCTCGTTACTATAAAAAGTATTCGTTACAAATACTTAACGAATAACTTGCATTTCATAATTATTCGTTCTTCAAAATAAATTGTCCGTCAGAAAATTTGCCGTAAAAGTAACTTTCCAAAATTCTGGATGGTAATTACATGAGCGAAATTAGGTTTTCATACATAAAAGTGCTCGTTCTATTTTCCAGAAGAGTTTTGAAATTATATTATGCGAAGTCGGTTTTGGCGCCATTCCACAAGCAGACATTTTATAATTAGCCTCTTTAGTCTATGATGAAGCGTTATTGTGAAGCATTTCTGAAAAGATTTTTAGTTCATTAAAACCTGTGCAATCACATTGAAAAATGTCTTTAAAATATTTCTTACATTTTAATATTATACAAACTGGGGACATCCTCCTTAGGGACACGTGTTTGTGGATTTCGGAGCTTATGTTAATTACAGTAATCATAATCATTACCACCATACATCATCACATTATAATCATGTAATAGGCACTTCTCATAGTAACCCTAAATTCCTTCATATAGGTCCTTTTTGAAAATTTTCACAATGGAACACGTGGAATTCATCTGGCTACAAGAATTTGTGGCTACTAACCGAATATCAGTGAATAATATACTGATTTACCTACCGAAACTAAATTGCCCTTCAGAAAATAAATAAATTACAAGTATCTAATATCATAACCACAATGAGAATATAGAAGGCTATTTGACGGTTTCACTTCCATCTGCTAACTATTGAAATTCTCACTTTGTACTCGGCGTGTCTAACAGGCAGAATATTCTAGAACTCATGATTTTATTGTTCCTCGCAATACCATGTTATTTGTTCGGAAAACGCGCACTATTTTAATGTTCGTTTCGTTCTACTTTAGTTCTGCATATTTTTCTAGGTTAGGCACAATATTATTATTAATAGGCACAGAGTAGAAAATATATATTATACTTAACTACCTATAACTTTCCTACCTTCTTGTCAATAGAATAGTAAAAACTAAAGTACGACTTTAAAAATTAACGTCTTGATTCGAAATCAACAAAGCAGCAAAGGCCTTAAATTAGATTTAAAGGCTCAATTTAGAATTGAAATGCAATTTGTAATAATGGCGATTGGCGGCGGAGGTTTATGTGTTCTAGAATATTTATGGGGCGTATTACTTACTGTAAGGGTTGCCAACTTTCGAACATTTGGCCATAAGTAGCCACTAGCAAATGTGTCTATTTTTACCCGACTACGGCGAAGTCAAAAGAAAGGGTAATAATTTTGGCAGTATGTGTATGTGTGTATGTAATATGTATGTATGTTTGTTCTACCGTAGTGCCTAAACTACTGATCCGATTTTATTGAAGCAGATGTCAATAGAATTCGTAATAATGGCCTATGTCAATAGGCTATATAAAATTTACGTAGTCGAGTTATAGTTTTTTTTATATAAAAATTCTAGTTATATATCAAATACTAGATTATATTGAACACAAATAAATGTTTTTACAGTGTAACGTTTTTATAAGTTCATAGGCTTTAGCCAAGTTGTCATCGCTAATTACGACGGCAAAGTTCGAAAACATAAATGTATGGGATTTGACATAAGCATCGCTAAGTGACATCGGGATGCATAAGCCTGCATAAGCCACTTAGCGATGCTTATGTCAAATCCCATACATTTATGTTTTCGATCTTCGTCGTCATAGTTAGCGATGGGAATTTGGCTAAAGGCTCATATTAGTTATATTTTTGTTATATTTGAGAATGTTTTGTTTAGTGATTATTAATTAATATTAGGCGCAGAATGCTGTATACTATTATAAATGTGAAAGTTTTTAAGGATGGTTGGATATATGGATGGATGTTTGTTCCCTCCCACACAAAAACAGCTATTGAACAGATTTTATGATAAAAATTTGTTAATTGACATTAACACGTAGACTACTTTTTATCCCGAAAACGTACAGTGTTCCCGTGGGATATTGTATTTACGTCGGAGCCGCGGGCAAAAGCTAGTAATATCATGAGAAGTGATCATTAAGGTATTAAAAAGTTCCTAGGCATTGAGATATCTACAGGCATTATTGTTTATAATACTTTACTTGTATACTTAAGTATATTATGTGCCAATTTACTTAGGTGTAGGCTACTGCATGATGATAAAATTTAGTCTTTAACTGCAAGTGTCGTTGAAAATATGAAAACTTACAGCTGCAAAGTTTACCGTCTAGTATACGTGAACATTTAATAAAAACAAGTGCTTGTTACTTCTGGGACGACGCCTTATTGCGGTCTACTTTCAAACTTTTTACTTTTTTTTCTGCTTACTTTTTCTTCCACTTCGCCATTTAGAAAATTCGCCAATAAAAAATTTTGGTTCCAAATTTAAATTTTCAAAATGGTGGAATAAGTTTATGTACCTAAAAAATGCAGAAGATAACGACTAATTTATGTTCTCATGTTAGTTTATTTAGGTGACTGACAAGGGAGAAGTTATTACATATATATTAAGTATCAGTAAAAGCCTAGATTATTAAAGATTCTTACAATTATCACAAAGATCATAGGGGAAGTCGGTATACCTATGTGTATTATTGGTCAGTACCTTATTATATCATAGACCTTATTATATTATAGACGAGCCATGTCGAGGCAAAAACTGTCCCCACTTATTGGCCCCATATTGGGGTTATGTGGGGGGGGGGGGTATGGTGAAATCAAGATGACGTAACTTTTTCTTGTATGAAGATTTGTCCTGTCAAATATACATAGCCCGTCCTTAGTTTTGAAATATTTGTGTTACATACCAAAAAGTATGTTCTTAAAACCCGGAAAGAAAATAAAGTATGCAAGTTGTTTTTAGGATTCCGTAGTTCACGACTCGGAACTCGCATAGTTTCGTCATGCCAAGTCATCAAGTTATGGAGGCCTTTCTTGTAAAATGCGCTTACTTGGAAAACTTCCTATAAAAGTAACGAAATAATAAGTTGATTACGGAACTATATTCAATGGGTAGCCAGGGCCAGTCAAGATGCATTCGATAATTCCGACGGCGAAGTTCGAAAACAAAATGTATGGGATTTGACAGAACGCATCGCTATCGACATGTCACAAACGATGACTATGTCAAATCCCATACATTTTTGATTTCGAAGTTCTCCGTCGAAATTATCGAATATATCTTGACTAAAGGCCCTACACATGTCAGGCTTTAGCCGGTTGTATGTAATTTATAACCCTATCATATATTTGTAAGCTTAGGTACCCTAACTGGATGGAGACAGACGATTTAACAACACAGACGTCTAAGTATCAGTATTCGTGAATCGCACAACCGCCAATGAAAAAGTATTTAAATATTCTACTAGCGTAGATCTATCGATTCGTTAACGCTGCCTGAGTAAAAACGTAACTTTATTTATTTATTTTTATTATTTCATTTTGGAAACCAACAGCTTATTAACTAAGTTACATTAGATAAGATAGCATAGTAAACATGAAGGCGATAAAAGGTTTCCACTGATAGTTGCGATATATAAAAAAGAAAAAAAAAACTGGTTACGACTTAACACGAGTCATGAAAAAGTAGCAAAAATAAACAGAATGTACACAGACTAAGTATATGAATATTAATATTTAGGAAACTATAACCAATACATGTTGTTAGTAAAAATAATACTACTACACAATACGAGTATAATAACATCAGTCATCGAGCCCAATTTTTTTTAAATTAAATTCAGATCTTGCCTTAGCAGCCCTTGTAGCAAAAGGATCTAGTCTAGTTCCTTGCATTAAAGTTATTACTTGCATATGATCATTATTCGGGCTTACATTAAATAATTTACTTTAGTTTAGTAAAAGTATAATGTTAATAGTGAATATCATAAATCATAACTATTTATACTTAAGTGTAGGATTTCTTTTGCAGGGCATTATAATCTATTTAACTTTAATCAATACTAATATTATAAAGAGGAAAGATAGGATAGGAGGATAGGCATTATTATATTTTTGTATGTTTGTTACCGAATCACGCCAAAACTACTGGCCCGTTATAAGAAAGGTAGGTTATAGGTGTAGTTATTAGGTGTAAGTGTAGTTTTTGTGGTTACATATTTAATTTATTTCAGTTCATACTTCATAGTTAAAACAGGACAACAGACACAGGACGGGTGCTGACCCGACAGACGTTGTCCTGTCTACTAGATGTAGTAGACTATAAAGTGAAATGCACTTTCTAGTTCCTAAAATGCTTCCTAAATTGTTCTGTAATTACGTACATATAGGTAGATATAACACTAGTTATAGTTAAATACAACCCTCAAACCCAACAGCTAAAGGACTTGTGTGAAAAATGTTAAAAACATAAAACATGAATAATTGCACTATAAAAACGACCAGTATAAATAAAATTGCTATTTAATTATAACTCCTGAAAGCTTTTGGTTAATTGCCATAATGGTAACGATACAAAGTAGGTATGTATGGAACTTTGGACTAGTTCTCGTAGAATTTTACGTTAGTTGTTCACATTGGGCTTTACACGCCAAACTGTTACGCAGTTTAGCGATTATTATGCTTATGAAACAATATTGTTAATACCTAAGAATAAATGCATAAAATATAATAATAATTAAAAAAAACATAATTACTTTAGTATCGAATATGGCATATAATATATTAGTCCTCCTTGGTCGCCTCCGTGGTCCAGTGGTTTAGAGTTTGTCTCTCGACTCGGGAGCTCGTGAATTCGATCACCACAAAAAAATTTGTTTAAAATACTGCAGGCTGATCACCAGATTGATTGACAAGAGAGATGATCCATGCGTCGGATGCATGTAAAAAGTCGGTCCTGTGCCTGATCTCTCGCCAGTCGTTGTCGCTCACTCATCCCACTGGGTTACGAGAGTAAAGGACTCTTCCTCTAGAGAGCTCTTATGTATTGCCCACACAATTGGGCACTATAAAAACGCACCGTCACCGAAGTCGGTGTGTGGAGCGATATTATTATTATATTTAAATCGATAGTTACCGTTATTACAAAATAATACCAAATATATTTAAACATGAAAATCCTAACAAAATCTACAGTTGAAGAAGCGAGTTGAAAGGTCGAGTGCCTTAATTTGGCGCTTATCTTTATGAGTGCACGTGACTTACTTTAATTGAGAACTGAAAGGGTAAAGAACACAAAGGGATTCCAATTATTACAATTGACACACATTTTAACTACTCTTTTTAGACATTTTTTAGTTGTTTCTTACCATGCAAGACGAATTATAAGCTTCAGAATCTCTATTTACTTGCTTTATTATGCTTTGGTACAACCCCAAACAAAAGTGTTGACAAGCGAAATGGTTATTAAATATACACACGTCAATAACCGAACACTAACCCTGCCCACATATTAACAAGGTCGCGCTGACAAGGTGACAACCACAGATACACATTTAGGTGGACTTTTCACAAAATATTTGCCTCATCTTTTTTGCCTATTCGTACTTTTCACAATTAGGAAAAGATGTTATAAGAATAAAAGTATTTAGGAAGACAATTTTTATAAAATATTAGCCTTACCTTTTTGATAGGCTATTCGAACTATTTAGGAAAGATTTATAATATCGCTAATCCACGGTGAATACGATTAAAATTTAACGTATAAAGCATTACAGCCTATGTAAAAATTTAGTTTGCTTATCGTCCATAGATTAAAAAGATTGTAAACATTCTTAATATTAATTATTATTGTTTGAAAACCTTACCATCAACTTCATTTATATGTGTCGTTAGGCGTGTGTCAATGACACTAGGTTTTTATTTGGCGTCTACCTAAATGTTCATCCGTGATGAGAACTAAGGACACGGGTGGAGTGAAATCAAACGACATCGACTGGGGTAAAAGTACGCGTCATTGGGACATGCGTGATAAATTGCTTTTTGATTTACATGAAAAAGTTACATTTATTTTACATTACTATTAAAAAATGCTTTGATGTTGAGAAATATGTTTTTGATGCCCGTTATAAGTATTATTTTCTATGCTAAAGTAGAATGTAGTAAATTATTCAAACTTTTAATTGTATTACGAGAGCCTACTCAAAATCTGTCATAACTAACTAACCTGAATTTCAATATTTCTGTCCGGTATCCGAGACCATATATTTCTACCCGAGAAATGGCCAATCATAATTCTTAAATCCCAAGTCAGTCTAGAATTATTAAACGAGCAAATTTTGTAAATTTTATGTAATCGGAATCTCGGAAACAGCTGCAAATGTTGCATGTTTTAGAGAAGAGAAAAACGATCTAGCTAGGTTTATACCTGAGAATCTGCGCATTTTTAAGTTTTTTCTTCCGTCGCGTAATAAGAAATGAGATTTCGATTTCGAAATGTTTTGTTGTAAATGTTTGGTTAGCGTTGTTTAGCAAATTGGTGTCTCGGATTCGAATCCCGGGCAGATGAATACTTTGTGATTCTTTATACCTATACCTTTTTCTTTTATAATTTTTTATTTATTTTTAATTTTTTTATTGTTTTACGGGCAAAGCTCGTACCTGTCCTAGTAATAACCTTTCATAGTAATAACATCGAAAATGGTACCGGGTACCGGGTACCGGGTACACCGGGTCAGCCGGTGACCGTACCTTGTATGTATGAAGATTGTAGGTATGTATTTATGTGTAATAATAGCAAGAAAAAAAATGCACATCGCCCCTTGAAAAGGGATATTCGGTTGGTGTCGTGAGGTTTCGGCTTGGCAGAGGGAACATCATCTCTGTCAAACCTAGTACATACCCAATAAAGAACGGAATAATTAATGTTCCTACGCGCACGCGAGAATATCAGTTAACGCTTTACAGAGCCAATATTATCCTAATATCTCTCTTTAGAAGTCAAATCATAGACGACCTCTGTGGCACCGTGGTTGAGCGCGTTGGTGCTCAAGTTATAATAGTAGTAAAATACATCCTGTCTGGTCTTCTTGTCTGGTCCCCGTAACACGAGTTCTTCGATTACTTAGCACGGGATTAATTGACGTGGTGTGGAAGCGTCCATAGTAGTATTTTACTGTCAATGTGCATTCTTAATGGCCTACTCCTGTATAATAGTATACCTGGTGAGCAGTAGCGTGGCCAGCAAGTAGAACCCGCTGGGGTGTATGGCGCAGTCGTCGCCCGGCGTCTGCGCGTCCATATCCGCGCCCAGCTTGTGGTAGGCGATGTAGGCGCGCGCGGGGCTGCCGTGAGGAGCAATTTTCGTGGCCGTGCTGTCTCGCTCGCACACAAGCTCATCTGGTCGCCGTTACGACCGTTCCTTCCACCTGCGAAGGATAAGGTTTTAGTTTTTCATCGTGCAAAGTTTGCTTAAGCTTACTTTTCTTTTAATAATAAGGTGATAATAAATTAGATAACGAGCAGTCTGAGCAGTCAGAGCTGCTCGATAATAAATCTGGTAATCTGGTAATCCATCCATTATGATGCTTATGGCAACCTCAACCTTGAAAGGAAAATATACATGGAACACTGAACTCAATAGGTTTTTGTATTTTTTTCGAGTACGACGTACGAATTACGACTTTATACCAATGTAAATAAGTGACATTTTAATTGAGAGAATATAAAATATGTAATTTTTATACGGAAAGCTTCAACAAAAGTGGGATGTTGATGGATTGACTTACAATTGCAGGTGTCGTAAGGAGAATGAGGACAATATAATAAAATTATGTCATCGTCACCTGCTAAATAATTTCCGGGCATCTATGCTATTTATAGTTCTTAATCTAAGACCTTAACAGGTAGGCCATTTCATTCTACAGTTAAAATGTTTGGCTCCGTGCGACTTTTAAACAAATATATATTTACAAAAACTCGACACATCAGCACATTAAATACCTTGACAATAGATAGGTACTATTGTTAAGTAAATACCCTCTTTAATACTAAAATTCAAAAAACGAAAACAGAATAGAACATTTTATACCATTCATTTTCATGTTCCAGCAGTACAACATTTAATTATAATCTATAACTTTCAACAGAATTATGGATGGGTATTATTAACGTTATGTTTAAGATTTAAATTATTAATCAAATTAATTGCAAATATTTCAAACTGACGGCTTATTATTCAAGTTGTTTACATTTTGTGATAGTATTTACATGTCGCTGACGGTTTACTCGTGTCTAATGTTCATTAGCAACGCTCATATAATCTCACGCTTATTTACCGTAACTATGATTTGAGCCTTTAAGGTATCTTAAGCCTAAGTGATTTGTAGAATGATAACAGCATTTAACGCGGTACGTGCTGCGTCACGTATCGTTTCATTTCGGTCTTATCACACTATAGTTGCAATTTCAGCGTATAGTTGTATGCTATTATAATATAAATACATAAACGAACTATGTACTATGTGCGAATATTTCGTGTCCATTTTAAAATCACAATTTACGACAATTTTTACACCCATTTTAATTCCCTTTTTAACACTGATACCGAGTCCAAGTATTTTATAATATTTCCCAGAAAATATTATATCGTGTGACATTGAAACAGTAAGTACATAGAATAGCTTGGGTGCGGCGTGAACTGTCAACTTTGAGCCCTTTTAATTTTTTTTTCTGTTTTTAGTATTTAACACAAATACACCTATTGTGAACATTTCATATGTCTAGCTATTACGGTTAAGGAAATACAGCCTGGTGACAGATAATAGACAGATGGACAGACAGCGAAAACTCAATAATAGGGTCTCGTTTTTATCGTTTTGGGTACGGAACCCTAATAAAAAGACCCTACAATGAAGGACTGAACAATGAAGCTACGTCTCTCTACAGTCTACACAGTGACATTCTATGTCGAATCGTAATTCAGATAGAATTTCAAGTGAAACTTCCTGGTCATATGATTTCTTCCATATGATGATGTTCTACGTCAAAGCTACACAACGTCTTTTTACTCTACAATGAAACTACGACGAGATTCGTTAATCTACGCCGTGCTACGCTACTGCTACGCCGCGACACAACGGTACGATGATCTACGTCGAAGCTATGTAATGTCGCTTTAGACTACGATAAAGCTAAGAACCTCGTGCTACGCTACTGCTACGCCGCGCTACTAGACTACGCGGCTACGCTTAGCAAGATTATGCAAACCAAGAGTTTAAATACAAAGTTTAAACCTACCCACAATAAATGCTATCTAATTTTAATACTTAAAATAACATTTTCATGTCGGTTAGTGTATTTTATGGTTAGACATCTAAAAACAGTTAATTTTAATCGGGTGAGGTATCGTTGAGAATTAGAAACGAGGTAATAAAATTCATGGCGGCTACAGCAATAAAAGTGAAATGCTGAATATTTTAACAACCACTAACTTATATTACCGCAATACGGAAGTACTTACAATTACGTCATGAAAAATAATAGCGCTAAGTATAAAAAAAAATAAAAATGTTTTTTAATGTATAATTTTTTTTAGTACCTATAACATAAATCGCGTTGCCCGCGACTTGGTACGTGCAAAAGGAAATCCTGCGGAAACCGTACATTTTGCTGCAGTAAAAAGTATCCTTTCCTTCTACTAGAATATATATGTGCCAAATTTCATCAAAATCGGTCCACTAGGTTCGTAGTCACAACAAATAAATAAACAAATCTTTGCTCTTTATTATATTAGTATAGAAGTGAGTTTATAGACAAATGAAGTCTTCATGATACTAAACTTGATCACATGTTGACGTATTTTTTAACCGACTTCAAAAACAATAATAAGAATACCTTTGGGTTTGTTTTTATATTTTTAGTTTAAATTAGTAAAAGAATATGTTTAACACTTTAGAATAAAAAGTCTCTATACCTCTTTACAATATTCTATGGGTCAGTCCAAACTCTCGATAGGTCAAAGGTCAAAACAAAATGGTAGGTCATTTTTAGTTGGCCGCCTGCCGAATGGCGAATGTTTTAGTGTTTCACAAAACCATTTGCTTATATTATTTACTTTAATAAATATAGAAGTAGGTTTTAATTAAACATTTTTACCGTAGGAGAGTGCTGTATGTATTGTCTGGCTCGAGCGGATGGATACCACGAGGTACCAGAAATTCAGCGCGGAAAAAACCATAGTTTCGCCGAGTGAGGCCCCGGAGGGAGGAGGAGGCCTGGGTTAAATATCGGCAATGAATCATTGATGTCAGGGTTGTCCATGGTCACGGTAATCACATCCCATCAGGCGATACGTCTACTGGTTAGCCTGTCTTATTCCATAGAATATATTAGGTAGTAACTTTATAGACTGTCTCCCTTAGTAATTTTATTTATTTAATAAAAATATTTACGCAACGGATAAGCTATGTGGCCGTCTTTATCTGATGCGCTGCAAAATGTCACTTGACAGACAAAGACAGCAACATTGAATTTACGTTGCGTAAATATTTTTATTGGTAAGTGCACCCATGGTCGCATTTTCCAAATAATAATGACGATAGCAACTATCTACTAAAAACAGGCGTTTGTTGTAGAATAAATGCACGTATTGGCAGGACCCGACACATAACGGCCTACTGTAGAACCGATGTTGATTCAAACTGTGGATTGTGACCAATCGGCAATCAGGAACAGCCTTCGGACGGTTCACAGTTGACAGATTGTGATTTAACAGTTTTAGTTCCATACATTATAATCTAACGAAAAATATACATATTTCGATTCACGATCTTCAGATAATTAACAATATAGCTAGATCAATTATAATCTAACGCTATTTACAACTTTTCGGTGATATAATATATATACATTATACACTTTTATTTATACTTAGATATATAAAATTTAACATAAGTATACATATCCAGCCATCTGGAATTAACTGCAGAGTTACTGCTTGCAGTAACTGTAAGGTCAAAGGTCAACAAAGGTCTGGCCACCAGTCGGTAATTATAACATTCTCATGAATGTCAGTTCAGTATATTGGGACAGGTGGAATGCTTAATCAATCAAAATTATTGTCCTTACTTATAATAAAAAAATAAAAAATGTGAAAGAAGGCATCAGGTGGAAGATTAGTGTATAAGTTTTGTTAAGATTGTAGCAATACTAAGTAGATACTATATTATTATTGTATACCGCAATATCCCACAAGCAGTGTTAATACAAACCCATCTTCGGGGTTTTTAACACTGTAATTTATACACTCTAATATGATATTTTTTATGAATAAAAAAAAAACTGAACCTCAAATTCCCTAAACTAAACTTAGTATTTTTTGAATATTATCACTTAATTGTTTGTTAGTAAACAGCCAGCGCCCAGCAAGGAAAGAAAATATACTTAGCTAAGGAATATTTTTTTATTTGTTATATTGTCGTAATTCTAATATCCCGACAGGTTTGATTGTGTTTATAATTTACAAAATAACGAGAATAAAATAACAATTACCGAAATCGATAACTAAACCTTAGGTACAATAATAAACAATAAAGTATTCGATGTTTATGATACAATAATTAATAAACTTACTTTATCACCAGGATATTATTCGCCTTTGTAAACCACTTTCAGTCACATATCTTCAGAATACAAAGTCATAATATATATCGCGTATATTTCGATATAGCGGTTTGAAAACAACCAGAGGTTTTGAGACAACCACCCCTAGCCACGATTTCGTTGCAACTACTAAGCTTGGGGAAAAACGGGAGAGTGAAGTAATCAATAGTGTTGAAAACTTCAAGTCGATAAGCTTTGAATTGGGCTTTTTATTGCTGCATTAATTATTAAAATAGTGGTGAAACTTTAAGAAAAATTAAGGTTTATCATTGATTTTACGTACAGATTTGTAGTTTTTAAATTATAGGATTTTAGCTCAATGCGTTGAAAAATTAATCATTTGATGATTTTAGTTATAACGTTTCTAAAACAACAATTTTGTTTGCTTTAAATAATTAATAACTATGCAAGCTTTTGTCCACCGTCCGTAGTCCACACCTACTTTATTATTATTCAATTTGTTCCATCATAATCGCAGCATTATGTAGCCTATGTATGTTAAATAGCCATAAGATTTGAAATAACACTAAACGAGATTACAATTTAAGACAGTTTTGTCGACAATCGATATTTTATAGATAAGGGGACATCTCTAGCACTGGGTCGGCAATCGCAGTGGCGGGGGAAAAGTCGATATCTATGTACGTGTCGTTACAATATCAAATGCACTATAATTACTGAAATATCATTTGTGATAAAGTATTTATGTCACGAGTGTACCGTCAGCTAAATTCTTGATGTAGCAAATTGAACGTGTGCAAAACATAGCTTGAGTGGTTAATAAATTATTATTCCTATCTCGTGGCACGGCTGTAGCTAGAGTCGAATTTGAGGTAGGGCAGCATTAGTTACAGGTAGAGCGTACGGTAAAAAAATTATCATATTTGATCTGCCCTCGAAGCACGGGCTCCTAAATCAATCACCATGTTCATCACTGACCTATACGTCAGTGATGAACATTCAATTGCTATTCGTAGACAAATAATTTCTGCAAGAGAGTATGAGCATGGAGCTAATAACTATTGAATCCTCAATGATGAAGAATAAGCGAACTAGATGGTTGAAATTCCAGATTTGGATGTAGAGATCCACGTCTGAGTGAGAGTGAGGTAGTAATTAATTGTTGGGTGGGGTGATACGAGTTAATATATACGACCAAAAATACCATTTATATTATATTGTTTCTGCGAACTTATTACAATAATTAACATAATAATAAAAAATATTTAAAACAGCTGAATTTTACGATTCGCCATGTTATTAAAATGCGAAGAAGTTCGTTCAGATCAACTGATTTTGTTCTTTTTTTTTCAAAGGCCAGGAATACCATACCAGCCATTCTCTCGTGACACATTGACAGCATTTAAGGCCTATTGATTGGCGTTAATATTGAAAACGTACATTACACAATGCAGTGCTACATCCTATGGTCGCCACAGATGCATAAAGTTCATATTATGTATAATTCAACGCCTCTTGTTGCCTGTACAAAACTTGCTTTGTATTTTCCATTTTATCCTCGTTACGACTCAATTATGCTTTAACCACACTAGCCACTTCTCTTGATGGAATTTTCAGACCTGATTAGTTAAAATTGTAAATTGATCATGACAAATATTTTGACTATTAAATTTTTTTAAACTTACCCAAATTTTTCCGCGGAACCATTTTTTCTACATCCAACTTATCGAGACTCGCAATCGAATTGATTCGATTTTAGTTTAAAAGGCGATTCCCCGTACCATAAATTGCAATATAGCCCATAATCGATATTGCAATATATGGTTCGGGGAATCCCCTCTGCACCACAGATATTATAATTAAATAGACGCATCGCTCTTAGCAAAATAATGGGCTTACCTAATTCTCACGTGGTCTCTAAAAGTTATAATTGGAGATATAAATATCTAACTAAACACATGTTCTATTCATTTATACGCATAGTACAGTAGAATGTAGTATTAAATAACTAGAAATAAGTAGAAATAAAGAACTTCGTTTAATAAAGGCAGTCGTTAATGAGTCGTCAAGTGTTTCAATTCACATATCTGAGCCCATCCTCACAATACCACGGGAGAATTGAACCCCATGACATTGGAACATCATAATTTTCTTAGTAATGTTGGATTTATTATATGATAAAAACAAGACCCAACATTGTTGTTCTGTGATCCCGCTGCTCATATACTTCAAATGTCATCTATAAACAGAACAAAGAATTATTATAATATGAAATGAATGTTACAAATTGTGGTATGTTCGGAAATGTTTTGATACCTATCAATACAATTTTTTTATCTCAAAATGTGTACAATTTAATTATAATAATATATCTTAGTTTTTGGTACTTTAAAGGTAGGGCATTGTGATTTCAAGGTAGGACATTGCCCCACAATGCCCCCCTCGTCCTACGGCCGTGCCTCGTGGTCAATAGCTATGTTATTCTGTTGTGTTTACGTCGCATAATTTTCATTTTAGTTTGGAAAAAAATGCCCGACGCAAAAAGAGGGGTGCTATTAGTTGCACCTGTGTGTGTGTTTCTGTACTCTATGTGTCTGTCTGTTGCAGGCGTGGCGTCGTAGCTCCTTAAACTAAGTATTTAACAGATTTGAATGCAGTGTTTTATTTGAAAAAAAACTAGTATTATAATAATAAAGGACACTGGGAATTTTCTACGAAAACCATTCTATATGGACCAAATTACAAAATAAGGCTAGATGCAAGCGTAATTATACCTAGATTACAACGACACAGGTCGCATATCTACAGAAGGTGGGGGTAAATTCTCATACACTTTAACTCATTTCAACGGATATTTATTTAAAATATTATGATTAACAATATATTGATTATTATCTCCACTTCTCCATGGATCTAAATTAAAATAATTACAGGAAATTAAATTTGAATGAAAATTGTACAATCGAATAGTATTTTGGTTTCTGGTCGATACTTTTTTAAATATCGGGTCATAAACGCCCGACGTTTTTTAAAAAATAAGTACAAAAAGTCGTTCATAAATAAGAAACTCACGGTGTGCGTAAACTTCAAGATAACACTTACGGTAAAGTGACTCTTACGAGTAGAAAAGCTCTCAACACCGTGCCATTGTTCTGTCGGCAGTGTCGGGAACTTTTAAGTACTTTAGTTCACACCGCGACGATAGGCGACGCTACGCGGCGCTACATTTAAAAAAAATAGCTATTTAAAAATACTTAGGTCTGTACCTATCATCATGCACCAGCATTATATTAAATAAGATTGTTCAAATACAATTACGGATATAATACGGAATAATGGACATCTTAGGATCTACTGCATATACGTAAAGAACCTAATGTACTTAGGTAATTTTATTTAGTAGTCCATATTATTATTTTTTTGAATTTTTAATTATTTCCCACTAATTATACAATAATAATAATATTGTTATTATTGTTTATTATGTTATATTATTATTTCGTCTTGACATACAAGCAGTAGATTATGGTTTAATATTATATGCCCAAAATATTCGTAAATTAATTTTGAACAATCTTCTAATGAGAAATATAAATAATAATATTATGTTAATGTCATCCATGTCTGTGTCATCAATGTCAGTAGTGCAATCCCGATTAAACCGGCTTCCAGTAGCGGCGTTAGGCTTAGTTGGAAGACCGCCCGTGGCGCCGGATAAAAAAAAGGGCGCCACGGCGTACTTTTCTATCCCTCGCTCACTGAGTTAGACCTACATACTCGTAAATTCTCTAAATTGAGTAGGTACTCAAACAACTTCAAATTACAAAAAACATTGACAAATGTATGGCGGGTGCACCGTGCAACTCGTGACGTCACAGGTTAATATATCGCTCTCTTTCATATTGTCTCTTTCATATTGTAAAGGGGTTTGAGTAAATTTGTTTGAAGGTTGGCTTGATTTTTTTTTAGCGCGGCCACTGAAATAACTCTTATTGTTTAATTATTAAGTACTCTTTTTGTGATAAATGCCTGACAAAAAAGTTTGGCCGTAAGTAGTATCAAAGCCGAGATATTCGGGGTAAAAGTGTTCCACTGTGTAAAAGAGCTAGGCGTTGTACGCATTTGTATTAAATGCGGATTCCCTATTTTATTATGGATTGCGACATAAGATTAAGCTGAGAATCAAATAATAATGCGTGTAAGCGCTGTTTAATGGATTTATTTTAAAAAAGTGTATAGTTAACCGTATAAAATAGCCCTAGCTTTCGGTCTCATTTTCTTCGTCAGTTTCATTTTCTACATCATGCCTTATTATTAGGTCTAGAAACTGAGCCGGTGGAGACAGATTTTCTTGGTGTCTCCCCCAGCCCATATACCATACTATGGCCATTATATGTGAACAACAGCCTAATGTTCGTTTTCCCACAATACACGAGCCATAATGCCTGAAAAATAATTGCTGCTTTTTTGTAAATATATATACGTACCGTCTAATATAATTATGGCTCTTCGTTCAGATAAAGGGGCTTCGGGGCTCCCAAATAACGCATTAGAAATGGATAAGCACCGAGATATAACTTCGTCTCGCGTTATATGGCTAAACCCCAAATGCAAGGGAAAAAACTCTGCTATTAAGTCTTCTCTTACTAAACGCATAGTCTTTTCAAAAGTTTTCCTTGTCATTTTGAAAATTCGATTCCCCTGTGTGTAGTTTAGTAAGGACTGTAGCAAGAGCCGTTCCGGCCTTCTTTTTATGTCGCCGTGCAATGCTTGGTGTACTTCAGAGAATTTCGTTGAAACATTGTTTAGAAAATCCGATATAATAATGAAATATACTGTCATTGATTGAAGATAGTTGATTACTGCTTGCGGTTTTTAAAATGTCCATCATGTCTTTAATCATTGTTGGTGAGAAAGAGCTCATTACACGGCGTGTACTCGTTGCAATATTGTGCCATATTGAGTTGGAGTGCTCTTCGCATACACGTGATCCTTTGGGAATATAAATTAATTTTTCTGGAGAATCGTGGCTCTCAAAGCAATATTAATTCTCTGAAGATTATTATTATCGCAATGAGCATAAATGCACAGTTGTGAATTAAATGGTGCTCGTAAATATCCAGGTAACTCGACTGTCTGCATTCTGTTCACTTGAACAGCTTGATCATGCACGTTTTCATTAATTATATTGGGTTCCGCTTCACCTTCTTGCGTTGGTTCATCGTAGCTCTCTTCTATTCTTTGTGATTGCTGGTTATTATCATCTATCGGGTGCGCATGTTGTTGTTGAGTAACATAGCGCTGAGCACGTTGAAAGCAAGGTCGGTCATATTCGTTCGCCTTCATGAAACTAAAAATAAAGGAAAGATATTTTATAATATCAGTGAAAATCAGATACTATGATTTGAGTCCCAGCATTGCCCAGCAAAACCACCAGTCCTCCCGTGACCACCGCAATAAATCCGAAAAAGTTGTTTCTTTTGCAATGAGTAATATTCGCGTAAAAATGAGAAATCAAAACCCCTGGTGTTACTACACATATATCAGATTGACAGTAGTAGTATTGCAATTATGTACCAAAATAAAAAATATACTATTATTATTTATTATTTTAGTAAAAAATTGCAATACTACTATAATGATCAAATAAATTCCTAAACTGACAATTTACAAATATACATAAACAAAAGACTTGTTTAGGGTACATAATAATGTACATTTATATAATTAAATAATTGTAAAAGACACACTTGATTTATATTAATAACTTCCACACAATATGCCATCAAATAGTGATGATTCTCCATGAAGTCTGCTGTCAACGTAATAGATCTTCGACGATTCCCACCGATACGACGTAAGCTGCGCCGGCAAGCAATACACAGCGCATCAGCTGTATCTTCGTCCATTTCGTAATCAAAATCACTGAGCCTGATCGTTTAAGAAGTAACAAAGTCCGGAAAAAAGCCGTCGCTGAGGAATGAGGATAAACTAAAAATAATCAGATTTACGCACACACTTAACACAAAAGCCAAACGGTGAGTGTTAAGGCAGCCACAGACGAGAGGCCGATCGTTTCAGTTAGAACTGACGCCTGAACGGATTCGAGCCCATACACGGAAAAAATCGCATCCGACCCAACTGACGTCAGTTCGGCCTGAACGGATTCGAGCACACACACGACACGATTTTGCATCCGTTCAGGCCGAACTGAAGGCAGACCGGACCATGTATGGGCCCCTTTAAGAAAATAAGCTAGCGGTCGCACGCGGCCCGTCCCACGCCCCTGCACCCGTGCGCAGGTAGACGAATGACGTGTTGTGATTGGTCTAGACTCTAGGTGATCCACAGTTGACCTTGAATCGTCCATTGTTAACAATTAGCGGGATAAGGCCGAAATATGCAATTTTTAACAAACACAAATAACGAATATAATTGATTTAATTTTTCAAATATCTCAGTTTCGATACACTAAAAGCAAATATTGTACTAAGAAGAAAGTTACGGTTTGTGGTGTAGGGGAGGAGGGGGAAATTGGAGCCTACTAAGGAAAAAGTTCAATGTGAGCTAAATTTGTGGATATTTATAGAACTTAGTATTACAAATGAAATTCTTACTCATTTGACTATCATTTAATCACAGCACTAACGTTACATTATTAGTTATTTGGCCACAGTTAAACTTAAAATATAAAAATAGAATCGCTCTCATTACCCGACTTTGTGGGATATGAGAGCCTATAAATTCCCATATGTGTAATGGGAGCTACTTAAATGAAATCAGTCTCAAAGTTTTCATATCAGTCAGTAATTCACTTAATCATATAAATTTTAATATTTAAACATAACAGTATAACATTGAAAGTATTAACTTTAAGGATCCAATCAAAAAAAGCAAATATAATCAGTCGGGCTGTCAGATCCAGAACATTCTTTATGTGCCCATTTACCGCAAGCTCTACAACGGTACCACATTTCCTTATTTTTTCCTGTGTCACAGCAAATAGAACACAACGTCTCTTCATCCGAATATTCTGACTCATCGTCACAAATAACCTCAACGTCTTCTTCAGACATGTCAGTTTCATCCTCAAAAAGTTGTTTTGTTACTCTTCTTATTTTTTCTTTTATTTTAGTTGCCGTGTTTCGTTTTTTTCTATTTCCTGCTTTACTTTTTTTTCTTTGTCCCTGGTTTCTTCCTTTTTCTTTGCAATCATTTTAGTTTTACTTTTTTTTTCTAAACGTTTCTTCTCCTTCTCTTCAAAAACTTGTTTCATTGGTGTGCTCGACAAAATAACTGAATGTTGTTTTTGTCGCAAAGTCTTATTTTTGTTAGATATGTTGAGTAGTGGACTCACAACTGATAGAACATTCGCAAAATCATTTGACTTAGTTGAGTCTGTAAAAAATGACTGTTCTTGAGCGTCAGTTGTTGTGGACGAGGTCTTGGAAGGATTGATAGAAGTTGGTCTCGGGAGTGCTTTAGCATTCAACATAAACGGAATATTAGTAGTGTTTATGTTTGGCGACAAGTCTGGCGTACTATTTGCTGTAGATGCCTCTTCTTGTAGCTCACTTAATAAAGAAGGACTTTCAGGGTGGCTAATATCAGGTAACTGCTCTTGTTCAACACTTTCCGTGTATTGGATCAGTGCAGAGTTATCTATTTCCAGCTTCTGTCGAATACCGCGAGATGTAGACGGAAGTGGTTCAAAGCTGCCAATATCATGAGATGTAGAAGGAAGTGGGTCAGAGTTGCCAGTAAGGTAGTAAGTAAAGGTCCAAGAAGCTTTCGTAGTGATGCGTTCCCTTTTTCTTGGCATTTCTGCACCTGAAAAAAAAAACATTTCAGCACAGCCTTTCATAAAATAACAAATAATAAATAACGTCATGATTAATATTATTCATTAGTCACATACAGTCTGTCAAGAAAGTGAAGAAATTAAAAAAGTGGCAACATCGTAGTGTCCCTTTCAAATCAATCTAATAAAAAAGGGATGACACTACGATGTTGCCACTTTTTAATTTCTTCACTTTCTTGACAGACTGTAAGATAGATCATTAAGATACAGTTCGACAAGGCTTTAAATGAATGTGTCAATGATGTCAATTATAGGCGCTGTTGGTAAAGGAGACTGTCAAACACATGTCAAAAATGACGTTTTTGTATGATAGAAGCATTTAGTTCCATTTCTCGCCACGTTCATATAAAGCCTTGTCGGACTGTAATAGGTACAATTTAATATCTATTAGTGATAGTTGTAGGTATGGGGTAGACATATTATCCTAAAGTGCATAATATGGGGCAATTGGAGCTACAAAGTAAGGGTAATTAGAGCCTAGGCTCTGATTACCCGTGACTATTGCGCTCTGATTACCCGCACCATTTTGAAATGAAATAAAATAATATACTGAATCTAGCTTGTAACCAAATTGTACTCACTGATACTCAAAATTAAAAGCATTAGTTATAAAATAATACAGTATTGATTGTAACAAACGTAAAACTTCATACATACCTGGGTCGATGAAATTTCGTAAATTTTACAAGCGTGTAGCACAAAATCGACAACCGCCTGCGGTTACACAACGCGCGGCACTGGCGACTCTGGCGCCACGGGGAAACACAATCGCAGTGTATCGGTTCCGCCCGAGTCGCAACCGAGTGAATACGAGATATAGTTTTGTCTCTATTTGCATCGCTCCCATTACCCTCTAGCTCTCATTACCCTCTGTTCCCCTACTATATCTACTGTGAGTTTCATAAGTGGCCGCTGGCTTTGAAAATCAAGCCAGTTTTACCCAGACCCCTTTAAATTGTATATATTTTCGTTATTTTATAAAGATATACGATAATGGGTTCTATTTATCGTTGTCTAACATCGAATAGACGAAAAAACAATTCGTGGATAGTTAATCGTGATGAATGCAAGTTGAATGTAATTGTCAACCATTGAGCGAGGTGATGATAATGACATATTATAGTTATTCAATAGCTGTTGTTGTTACTTAAAACGATTCACATAATTATATATTACTAGCTGTTTCCCGCGGCTCCGCCCGCGTAAATACAGTATCCCTCGGGAACACTACTTTTTCGGGATAAAAAGTAGCCTATGTTTTAATCCAGAGTCTAAACTACTACCATACCGAATTTTATCGAAATCTGTTCAGTAGATTTTGCGTGAAAGAGTAACAAACATCCACGCTTTCACTATTATAATATTAGTAAATATTATTGTGGGCAATTTAGAGCTGCTGCAGCTGTTACTTGGGTAAAAAAAATTGTACGTCTTTAAAGTCAGTTTGGAATGACATGGAAATCGAAATGTCGGAGTTTTGCCGGGGAATTCAATGGGTGACGTTTGGATTTTGCATTTCTTTTATGAATTTGTGTTATTTCGGTTCTTAATATTGTGTAATATTGGGAGAATATTAACTATTAAATATTCGTTAACGTGCACAAGTGTGGGCAAGTGGTACAACTTCTAAAAACGTGCTATTTTGAGTTTCCCTCCAAAACTCCCTAGGAACATTAAGTAAAGCTTCTACTACTTTACTGAATGGACTGACATGACTCTTGGACTGCACTGACTATTTATTTGGACTTTGACTAGACTTTAGACTTGACGATTTAGGAATACGGTGTTGAAAATTTTCTATTTCCCGCCTTTTTAACTTGACACTGGCAAATAGTTATAAGCCGATGCCATATATAAATAAAAAATATCGAAATGTCAAAATCCAATCTGACGTTTGTGATATGCCGCCAGTGCCGCTATTGCTGAATTTAATGCGTTTTGTTTTCTATTTCAATTTCTCTGCCGGTATTGAAAGCATTAATTTGTTCTAGTATTTCTATTCATTCCTTTTATTCCAAATAATATTATTCTAGATTACTATAAGCACCACAACAACATTCTACATCACAAACGTAAGTGCCTTGAGTTATGAGAATAATAATATTAATAAGCCACTTTGTTGTAATGCCTGAATAATTTTATTATTTTGTATAATTATTGAATTATTCATCATTTGGAAACGTACGTTGGGTTTCCAAATACGAAATGAATCATTTAAAATTGTTTTGAGCACGTGGCCCTTTGTTGAATTACAAAATGTCAAGCGCCTAATAACCGTTGTCCGTTACACGATCCATCCGTGTTTGTTTTTTTTTATCGTACTTATATTGCTCATAATTTTATAATAAACACAACATTTATATTAAACAACGGCATACAATATCAAACTTTTCATATACTACGCTCAATAAATGGATTTCCTATTCAAGTTTGGCTAACAGATGCTCAATTGTGTTACTTGATGATTTGATTCATAAATTATAAACAATCGTCAAATACATAGGGTTTATTATTTCATCAGTTGCTATTTACTATTCAAAAAACTAGCATTGCTTCTTGGAAATTCTTTATGTGGGTATTCTGATTCATGCAACTTACCCTCCAAATCATATTAGGTATCTTTGTTTAAAATTAATTAGATTAAATTTCACCAATGCCTAATAAGAGTTTATTGTTGATGAAATATTATGATGTTATCTCTCTTGTTCTTTGCTTAATGAAAGAGAAGGCATGATATTTAACAAACACTTAACACTAACAGTCATTGGTGAAATTAGCTCTTATTTATTCTTGTAACAATAGAAATTTGAAGTACCTATTCTAATTGTAACAAAAAGTCATGTTCATGAAAAATTTCTAATTGTCAAATTCAATGCCATTAATATGTAATATTTTAAATTAAATTTATATTTTATTTTAAATAAATAATGCTTTAAGTGATGTGGGTGAAGTAATAAATTTCTTAACAAAATAGTATGGTAATGGTTAGTTATTTACTGTAAATGAACACATTATTGCAGATGGTTGACGTGGCAGAAGTAAGCACCACCTCACCGTCAGAGTTGATAGCCGCAGGGAGGAGACATCTTGCCGTCAAAGACTACCATGCAGCCACTGAAGCTTTGGCCACAGCGTGTGAACAGCTCGCCAAAGAGCATGGAGAATTGGCAGATGAATGTGCTGAAGCATATTTATGGTAAACATTTTTAATAACAAAATAAACTACAACTCATAACTATGTAAGTAAATAAATCTTAAACAGTGTAAACTCTTTATAATGTCGCTCTTTATAACAACAAACTATTTAAAACGTCGAAATTGTTTGATTTTGGTTGGTTGGTGTTGTTTTCTATAAATTAGTACACTACATAGTGTCATGCTAACCCTTTTTAATGACAAACAGCTTAATAAGTAGTACTTTCTGAGTTGCCGAAATTGATAAGAACTGCAGTTCTATAGGTTCTTCTATATACTGTTTTGTTTTTTTACTATCTCACGCGTGTATACATCTGGAAGAAACGAATGTAAGCCTATTTGTACAGTTACTATAGTTTTGTAATTATTGTTATGACGTGTTTTTATTATGAGTGCGCAAATAAAAGAGTTTTCTATTCTATTCTACATTAACTGACATGCTGGAGATCTCAAAAATAAAATGTCTTTTCACTTTTGTTATTGTATGATACTCTTTCTTACTCTACTTGACTTTCGACTTTAAAGTTACTGCTAAAATAGTAAACAACTACCTATACTCCTCTCTCCTTATAGCAAACACTAACATTGAAAAGTGCTTGGTCTCTAGTGTAAATACTATATAGTAATATAGAGTTTACACTGTATATGTCATAGGATAATTGGAAAATTAGGATCTTTGCAAAACTCAGATTGACGTGGTTGTGAAGCACCCATAGATATTATTATCTTCTATAACTATTTATATCTTCTATTGTCATATGTATTAAATTATAATGTTCTACTCAGGTATGGCCAAGCTCTACTAGGATTGTCAAGGGAGGAGAATGGTGTTCTGGGTGATGGAATGCCAGGAACAAACAATGCTGATGAGGATGATGAAGAAAATGAAGGTTTGTGTTGATTAAGATATGATAAGATTCCATTCTTGTAATAAAATATTATTGTATCAAATACTTAGTAACAAACACCATCTGATTGTGGCTAAGTGAAAGCCAATGGCAGATTGAAAAAAGGGGTAATAATACTTAGTTATCTTTTCTACTACTACTAATAACATTGTATAATTTCTAACAGTGTTAAAATATTGCGTTGACTTTCCATAGGTATTTGCAATGATTTTTGTGAAATAAAAATTGTTAATTGTTTGTTCTTCACTGGATAATCTGTAATTAGAACAGATAGTCCAGTAAAGTGCATAGCTAAGTAGACACTCCTTGTTAATTGAAATCTATTTCGACTCTTTTATCTTTCTATCTACTCTTTATAATAATATTATTATAAAATCCCTAATTTATTTAGAAGATGAAGAAGAGAATGGAGATGAAAAGGAAAATGGGGAAGAAGAGAAGAAGACAGAAGTAGCGGAGAAAATAGAAGCAGAATCTACTACAGAGGATGCAGAACCAGGACCCAGTGAGGATAATGCAGATGAACAACCAGTAAGTTTTTTTTGTTAATGGCTAACCTGATGGTAAGCATTTACCAAAGCTTGTTTTATGGTATATGACTGGCAAATAGGTTACGCCATGGACACTAGAATGTCAAACAACAATTGCATTGCTTTTTAAAAATCATTTTGAGGTTCCTGTTTCCTTAACTCTCTTGATGAACCACAACACAAGTAAATTTATGCCCGTTTTTTTTGTAAGGTCGCAGTATCTCTTCGTTAATCCGGCCCATGTCTATGAAAGCTTGGCTATTCATCAATACAATTACATACACCTTTAGTATTTATTTTATGCAGTAAACGTTTTTTACATTAGCAGGAAATCATGTACTTATTTATTTTGCAAAATGATTTGTATAATAATATTATTATCTAATAATTTGCTTATTTGTTATAGGGAATGTCAAATGGAGAGACGCATGATGAGTCGGTTGTGGATCTGGAAAACAAAGACGAAATTGATAATTTACAGTTGGCCTGGGAGATGCTTGGTAATTATTAGTTTTTTCTTTTTATCCTTGCTTTTCTTTAAAATAAAAGTGGAGTATAGAGAAACATTTTAAAGTTTGAACACCTATACTAGTTCAACTAAGGCTAAAAGTTTAATGGTATAAAATTTGTTGTTATATTGTATAAGTTGAAATAAGCAGACTAGAAGCAATTATGGTGTCTGTTATTACATGCAATTGAAATTGAAATGCATTGAAATTTGGCACAAATCTTGATCTAAAGCATTGATTTTGCATACAAAATGCAGGTGTCCATTGGCATAGTAAGAAAATGTGCATGCATAAGCTTTACGCATGCTTATGCGTGCACTCACACATTTGCTTGCAAGTTGTGGGTATTTTTTTGCAGGATGTTGCTAGAAATAGTATTATGTTAAATTGTATGCTATGGATTTCTGCAAAGTAACGCCTGATTCTATTAACTATAGTAATTGCATAAATTACTATGCCAATAGACACTTGCATTCTCAGAAGAGTAGCAAAGGCTTACAACCATAGTCATATACTAAGGACAAGGCATGTCAAAAATTAGCCAAAAATTCTTCATACAAGAAAAAACTACCGCCATATAATGAAAACCGATCGAACTACAATGTCTGCCATAGATCTACGCGTCGTACGCATATTTTCCATAACAGGCTTCAATTTTAAAATACCTTATGTTAGTACTTTAATTACAAGAAATTACATGTGCTTCTTTTACCTATAACTTTAGGTCCCGTCCATATTTTTACTGGTTTGTCGTAATTTTGCAGCCAAAATACAGCGCAACACTGACCTCTATGTTATCAAATGTAAAACTCAAATGCCCAAATGGGGCACTCAAAGTAAGGATGTTTTCAGCATCAACATGCCTTGTCCTTAGTATATATGTCTAAGCTTATATCAGTACAGTAGTATTTTACTTTGTGCAAAACACAATTTAAGCATTATTTTATGGAAGTTTTATGTCAGGCCAGTGTCAGAAGCTCCATCTCACTAAGAATTGTGGTGTTCTACAGACCTGGCTCGCAACATCCTGGAGAGGCGTGCTGAGGGTTCCGCGGCCACTGAGACGAAGGCACTGCTCGCTGATGTGCACCTACACCTTGGTGAGGTAGCGCTTGAGAGTGAGACATATGACAAAGCGGTCACTGATATGTGTAAGTATTTTCTACTACTATCTTCTGTTGATATTGTCTTAAATGGCCTCCACAGAATTTGCCATAATTAGAGTGTGCGAGTGTGAGTGTGCCATAAGTAGAGTATTTTTATAGACGACTGTTTTAAAAGAAATGTGTGAACTAAACTCATCTATTGTTATTTATTAAAAAAGCTTATCAATAATTATATTTGTAGACAAGCTATTCTAAAAATTATCAAACGGCAATTCCTTTATTGCAGTGCATTTTTGGAATGGTCATGTCTAGTTAGTTATTGTTCAATAGAGTTATCATTTGCAGCATTGCAAATAATTTTTCATTTCAGTGACATGCCTGGAAATCCAGAAAGATCTGTATGGCCTTGATAATAGAAGAATTGCAGAGACACATTATCAAATTGGTATGTTATCATTAATGTAAAGATTTCTATGTAAAAAAATCGAAAGTAAATTATAGGAGCAAAGTCTAATAAAGAATTAAAAAACAAAACAATAAAGTTGAAAATAGCAATCGTTTTGAATTGCCCACATATAATTAACATGTTTATAATAACGTTATTAATTCTCAAAGGAGATCGGCAAGTCGGGATACATTTACTGCCTGGTAATTAAAATACAAGGCTACATAAAGTATTTATTGTAAGTTGTACTTTATGAACATAGGAACAAAAAAAATCAATAATATTATACATCTAACTCGGGGGATAAAAGATAATTGATTAAATATAACCTAAGTTATTGTTCAATATTATATTGCTCTAGTGGCGGGTTGCGGAAAAGCGACATCTATTATTTGCGGTGTCAATTACGTAATGAAATTAATTAATAACTAGTTTGTTTGGAAACGCAATATGCTAACAGATAAATGATAGATGTCACTTTCACGTTATGAAAACCAAAAACAATAATTATTTTTCTTAGTATATAAAATATAGTATGGGAGCGTTCAAGTATTACGTAATGCAACGCGTTTCGTAACATTATCTTTTTCTACTTAAATAAAAAAAGTAAAAGGGAGTAATTTGTTCGATTTATTTCTTGAAATTATTATGTCTTTTAGATAAATTTGTCACTTTTTTGTGCACACACACACACTTTGGTGCGTTACACAGGGTCTAAAATCTTCGAAAATTGCGTTACGTAATATTAACGTTACGCTCCCATAGAGGGATCTATTTCACTCCCTGAGTAACATTATTTTCATAAAACTACTGAGCTATAGGTAAAGAAAATAACTTTATACTCCAATTAAAATAAATCTACCTACTGGGCACTTGATGGAGCTTTTACGCCTCAAATTGTCAATTTTCGGCACGATACCACACTATATAGATATGATGACAATGATTATCACGGATAAGTACGTATTTTGTACATCAATTTTCTAAATTTCGGCGATTCATACCTAAAAAATATAGTATATTTTTTAATATTTAATTAACTTTTTTATTATTAACTTTTAAAGTACTATAAAATCATATGTGTTTGAATCTTGGCCGCTCTTGATGGAAAATCAGACAGGATTGCCAGTGTCCTTTAAAAATAATCTGTAACTTACCTTGACTTTTTCATCCGTTATTGGATGATTTATATATTACTCTCTGAGCGAAGTAACCACTGTAGTGCCAGTGACAGTTTTAAATGTCGTATGGTTGCCCAAGCACACGCGGCATTCTCACAACACAGTCAGCCCAGTCCAGAGGAATGACTGGTCAATACGTCTGGGGCCAACCATGTGCGAGTTTCCTCACAATGTTTCCTTCCCAGTTAGAGCGTACGTATAATGTACTTGTGATCTGATGCAAACAGAAAAAGTCTCATTGATACACGCCACAACCTGGGAATTGAACCTGCACTCTCTCGAGTGCAAATCAAACGGTCTACCCACTAGGTCACAACAATCTAAAAAAATCTAAAATTAGTTTTTCATTTTCATCTTTTTTTCGCAGGACTCGCTAATTCTCTCGCCTCCAACTTCGAAGACGCCATCTTACACTTTAAAAACGCTGCTAACATTCTGGAAACTAGGATCAAAACTTTGGAGAGCCCCAACGCTGCCACCCAAGATGTTTCCGTAAAGAAGTATTCTGCTAACGATCCACTCTACTCTATTGAGGGTGAAATTAAAGAACTGAAGAGTCTGTTGCCTGAAATACAAGAGAAGATTCAGGATATGATGGACTATAAGGCTGAGGTAAGACCGTGCGATTGCGTAGAAGAAACTAGAAATATGTTACGGAATATGATACTTAAAGAGAAAACTTTGTGCTGTGCCATCTTAGGTTAGGTTGAGCAGCATAACATGACACTCATGTTAATTGTAGGCACATAATTGATATTGAAGTACCAAACACTAGTGGCCTTATTATTTTCAAGTATTTTTTACGTAATTTAATACGATAATAATTAATTTGCATTTATTTTAAAATTTGACTGACATTGTGTCTCATTTATTTTTGTATTGTTTATGTGCAGTTTGTTATTGTAAAATTCTGGACAAGAATCTTAAATTCGATAACTTTGTATTCTATTGAGACTTGCGATATTTGATATTTTGTAGAATAGAAAACTGATTTCAAATTCATTCAAATTTTTGCTTAGTTTTAACAATAATGAGCTTATTTTTACCCAACTACGGCGACGCCAAAGGGAAGGGTAATTATTTTGGGAGTCTGTTTGTTCCATCGTAGCGCCTAAATGAGGCAATAAATTCGTAAGGATGGCCCGGGTAACATAGGCTATATAATTTGCGTAGCTTGGTTATAGTTTTTACCTTTTGATTATTGTGAGATTGTTAGATTGTATGTTTTAATATATTCATTGGGTAGAAAAACTAAAAGAAATTATTCGAAGTTCCTGTTTTTAGTGCCAAATTGTATTATTATATTGTGATAATTTTTTACTGCTAGGTTTTTTTTACGAAAAAATAGACTGGTATCACAATATAAATAATGTAGACTATTTTTTTTTACCTACGATTGAGTGTGGCCGAGCGGAGCGCTAGGGGGTGGTACGTATACAAAGAAGGCGTTGACAGTGCGCAAGCGTCGCGCCACAACTAACTAAAACTCGTTAGTCGTTGACTGCAGCGACAAGGCTTGTAGGCGCGGCGCTAGGCGTGACACTCCCACTTCTGCTATTTGAGGTTTCGTTAGCGGCCGTGTAAATGACGCGTATGCGTGCGCCGATTGTTGTTTAGTATGAAGATGGTCTACTGTACATTATTTATATTGTGCTAGTATGTTCTTAATATTTTAACATTGGTGTAACATGTGCCTTACCTTATCTCAATACTCATAATTATTAATAATATTGTACTGATTAGTTTTAAGAATTTACCACACGGCCATTTTTGTATCGCTTTACACGATTTTGGAATAAATAATTGGAAATTAAAAATGTGTGTTATTTCAGTATCCCATACATTGATGGCCATGTGGTAAATTGTTATTTTTATGGCCATTAATGTGGTTCATTGAGATAAATATACATATAAATGACTATAAATACAACTTTATGAATAATTTTAAGACTGCTGACTCAGTGATCTGGCAGTGAGTTGTTGATGTGTTTATAATATTCATTGAAAGTGCTATGCCTGATGTTAGGGTTCGAGTCCCGCTAATAAGCAAGCAAGCTTTATAACTCACCCTCATTACACAGGTGTACCTAACACCTGTGTAATGAGGGTGTTTGATATTTTTTCTGCAAAAACTCACACTTAGCACTCTTAGCGTAAGTGGTATCAAAAACGGTCAATAAGAATTTTCGATTCTTTTTCTGTCACCAGGCGGCGCTTGGTAGCGCCGACGCTCCTTGTGTCAAAAAGCTGTCCGATGTCACGAATTTAAAAACCCTCATTGACAACTACGTATTCGTAATGATAACGAACGTCAATGAGGGCCAGCGCACTGCTCGCCAGTGGGCGCCACTGTAGAGTGAGGCATAGCTGTCAGTTTGTCATTAATTTATTACGCACGTGATAATTTTATAACCTTAAAGCTATTCTGTAAAAATATAAACAGTCATGCCGCAGTGTTGCGTAGTCCCGTTTTGTTCGAAAAAAAGGGGGACATAAGTTTCCGAATGATAAGACTATCTTTTTGTCAGCCCCGGTTTTAAAGGACAGACTTTGAGCCGTAACTCGTATTTTCCATAATTAATGTCACGTATGGCATTAATTGTGGCACAAAATTACGTTTAATTTTCATTCGGAAAAAAACTCCCGCCCACAAAAACAATTTAATTGGATATTTCGTAGACGTCACGCTACACCAGCGCCTCTGGCGGCGAATCCACTCGCGGTAGCCCTCATTGTATGGGCGCTGCACTATTATAACTTTCATACAATTCTCTTTCCAAACCGTTACAAATACGTAGTAGTCAATTGTTCCTGCTAACTCCACTGACATTATATGTGGTATAAAATGCAGCATCCGTGGTCTAGTGGTTAGAGCTTGGCTCTCGACTCGGAGGTCGTTGGTTCGATTCCCGCATTGGAACAACAAAAAATGTTGTTTCCAAGTTTGGTTAGGACAATGCAGGCTGATCACCTGATTGTCTGACAAGAAAGATGATCCATGCGTCGGATGGGCACGTAAAAAAGTCAGACCTGCGTCTGATCCCTCGCCAGTCTTGTCGGTCACCCGTCCTACTGGATTATGAGAGTAAAGGAAGATAGATTACTCTTGTGTACTGCGCGCACACTTGAGCACTATAAAATTACTCCTGCGTAACTGGCCTGGTTTCAATGAAACCGGCCACCGTCACCGTGTGGGGTGTGGGGAGTTATCTCTCATGTGGTATAAAATTATAACTACACCCGTAATAACTATCCGCTTGCAAACGGCTGCTTTTAAGAAATATAATAGTATTAGTATTAATTATTATTTTTTTACTGTTAAAGTAAAGTGCAGTCCCTAGTGACCCGCAATGTTGTGCTTAGAAAAATTCTATTGACTAAGCGCTAGTTGATTTTTTTCCTTTTCATTAAATCCAACTAGCCACATTTTTATTTGACTTTTCCGACGGAGACGCTTTTTAATCACTTTTATCTCTTACTAAATATGAAACGGTTTTCGCTAAATGAATAGCGTTTTGTGTTGCTAGTGTTACGGGTAAAATAAAGAAGGATGGGAAAAATGAAAGAATGTGTTTCCCGTGACAATATATATTAAGAAAAAAATAAGGGTCGTGGGCAGAAGGCCGTACGATCTGGTCTAGCCTCTTGGCGTCTGTGGGTATCAAAGGGGCTTTAAACCACGTGGGAACTTAGCTGAGGAGTCCAGGTCTTTAGTCCAGGAGTCTAGCACGTGGCGAGAGAGCGAGAGTAGCGTCTCCCTGTCACCGCTGCGTCCGATCGTCGTCGATAGATCGTCCAAGAGGGCGGTGCGGACGATTTCAAAACCAAGTTTCAGTCCGAAATATCTAGCGGCACTCAGAACTCCAGATGTGGGCAAATAGCTTATCAGTCCTTGTAAATCGGTGCCTTGAACCCGGTATATAGGTCCCTGGAAAATTCATAAAAACGTGTGGGTAGGAGTCACACGTCACACAGCGTGATCGTCAACCCCAAACGATCAAAATCACGGGCTGTGTGACCATCACAATATAATAGATGATATACAGAATAATTGAGGCATGGATACAAATATCCTAATATTTTAACAATGCAAGAACGTGAGATGAAACTACAAATGATAGCACGTGGTATGGCCAATCAAAAAATTGACAACTAATTTTACCAAGATGATAGTTTACATGAAAGAATAATGCGTTTTAATACAAGCGTGATTTTCCAATTATTCACAACACAGCTATTAAAATAAACTCACCGTGGTACACGGGATTAAGAATATAACGACTACATCTTGAGTCTAGAAAAAACTTGAATAAATGAATTCAGCAAAAGAAGGGAACTGTCATCTCGCGACAGCCCTTAGGCTGTATTTCCACCGGAGATGAGCTAAGCTGCGTTGCGAGGAATGTGTTTTACAAGAACCAATAGAGACGTTGCGCTGAACGTGGTCAGGCAAATGAAGCGTTTCTATTGGTTCTTAAAAACACATCCTCGCAACGCAGTTTAACTCAGCTCCGGTGGAAACACACCCTTATATACCCCTACTGTCATAATGTTTTTTTTCTTTAACTGACAACTAGCGGTAATGCATAATCCAACTGCCACAATAAAGGAATATTGGAAATGAAGCCCCAGTTTGAAACGTTTGCCAATAGATGGCGTCGTCTAACATAAATTAGCTATTAGAGTTAGCAATAACAGCCAATAGATGACGCTAGTAACGCCGAAATAATTGATTTTACGGAAAGGAAATGTATGTTTTTCGCATAAAATATATGTTATAATTTAACTTTTCATCATTTAATTTGACCTAATAAAAGTTACGCATAATATTAATTTGGCATAACTATTTACGCATATTTTTTTTTGATATATCACAAGCATAATAATCATTACGCATACTTATTGTTAAGCATAGGTACATATATTTACGCATAATGATATTTAAGCATACTTTTACAAAGCATAAACATATTTAAGCATAATGTTATAAAAATATTTAAAGACGCTTAAATATAAAGGCGATAGGAAGTTCTAACCTAACCCAAAACTACACAAACGTTATTTCACGTCAGGTTTTTGTGAGACCTTGTTACCACTCCGAATACGTTTTGAATGTGATAAAAAAAAGTTCTAACCTGGGTTATGCTAGGTTAGGTAAAACTACACAAAAAGGTTTGCATATATTTTCAGAAAAATTGGTTCCGGCAATAAATTGACAGGACAAAACATTTAACATGCTGTATAGTGAAATTGCATGACAGTACATACCGAATAGCGTTTTTTAGTGGTGGACCGAAAAAACTGCACTGTAAAAAGAATTCTGCGTTAGTAAACTCTTCTTTGAGTTCTATTATTATTGTTCTATTATTGTTCTCGAGTTCTATTTAGTTATTCTAGTAAAGTTCTATTGAGAGCTGAAAATCGTGTAGAGTTATCTAATCTCGTGGGTGCGAGGGCGAACATGCCAACATAATTAAATTTACCTATACCCAAGTATGCCAAGAAACAATTATGCCAAAGTATTGTTATGACAAAGAAAATATGCCTAACAAGTTGTGCCAAAAAACAATTATGCCAAAGTATTGTTATGACAAAAAAAAATTATACCTAAAGAGTTATGCCACATTAAATTAGGACAAAAAACATTAGTCTAAATGTTATTTATGCCTAATGATATGCCTAATGATATACACTGGCGGACACATAAACTGCATCATAGTGCAAGAACACATTTAGTCAAATGTTATTACGAAATATGCAATTTTTTTACATTAATTGGTATTGGAAAATAATGGTTGGTTTAGAAACACAAAAACAAAATCAAATTTAAATATGGTACTGTCACAAAAGAAATAAAATATTCTATAGAAAAAATCTTGTCAATTTACTAAAGATTAACTCGTTGTTACGTTAATGTTGTGATTGATTGTTATTTTTTTGTTTTGTTACATATTATTGAATTATCGTTACTAATTGTTTAATTGCTAGTCTGTTTTCATTTTAAAAACGTTTTTCTCTCACGAATATGGACGTATCGTCCGAAAAAGCCGCACAAATTGTTGCTCTAGTGCAGCAAGGCCAATTTAAATGTAAACCAGTATACGGTTTCCCGAGTTTACAGAAGGTTTATGGAGACAGGTTAATTCAAAATCGTGCCGATAGGTTTATTGTGACAACTTCCTTGCGAAATCGGATTTTAACGTCTATAAGCATTAAAAATGAGCTCCACCAGGTACGTGACGTAGGAGTTAGTGCACGAACCATAAGAAGGCTAAAAGAGCGTGATATTACACCTTTCAGACCCGCAAATGGACCAAAATTGTCTGCAGCTCACAGGCAAGCTCGACTAAGATTTGCTCGTGAACACTTAAATTGGACTGAAGAGCAATGGTATTATTCACTGATGAGTGTAGGACTTGTTTGTACGGTGCTGATGGTCGCAGACTAGTCTACCGTAGACGAGGAGAGCGATATGCTCAAAATTGCATTGAGGAGAGAGTTCCATTTGGAGGCGGGTCTTGTATGGTTTGGGGCGGCATATCGATGGATGCTCGAACTGAACTTGTGTTTATTGACGCAGATACACATGGCCGTGGTAACCGTGGTTTAACATCACATCGCTATATAACGGAGATATTTGACCTTCATGTGGTACATTTTAGCGGATTTATAGGCGAAAACTTCATTCTGATAATGAATATAAAAGAAAATAATTCAGAATAATGCTCGTCCGCACGCAGCGAGACAAGTTGAGCAATACTTTACTCAGGTTGAGATTCCTTCCATGGATTGTGCAGCACGTAGCCCGCACCTCAATCCGATAGAACACCTGTGGGACAACCTAAAAAGAGCTGTATTTACAAGAAATCCGGTCTCAACAACGGTTGCGGAGCTCAGAGTTGCATTGTCACAAGAATGGGACAATTCTCCGCAAGATATTTTAAAAACACTGATCATGTCAATGCGAAACCGACATGAATGAGTTATTAGGGCAAGAGGAGGTAATACACCTTATTAAAAACAAAAAAAACTTTTTCTTTTCTTAGTATTGTACAATTTTCATAATAAAAAGCCGTTTTTGTTCTATTCACTGTTTCATTCGAAAAAGCTGCAAAAAGAGTAATTTGATTCTTTTAGTGAGAAAAATTGACCCATACACACATGAATTGATTTTTTTATCAGATTAAGAACCAGTATTAGCATTATCATTGAAATAAATCAAAATATTTTGCACTTTCACTAGTATCATAGTGCAAGATAACTTTCAATTTCATTGAAAGTTATCTTGCACTATGATGCAGTTTATGTGACCGCCAATTCGAAAGTTTATCTATGTACATTATGTTCAAAAAATAAATTATAATATTTATATATAATAATATTAATTTTAAAAAAATAATGTTACTTTATACTTAAATAAATAGTTTAAACTATTCGTAATAAATTATTAATAACAGTTAAAAATTCTAAAGCAACATATTTTATTTACTCTGTGGTCTATATTTAACGCGAAGCGCGCAACGCTTGATTCTTTAAATAGAATACTGCGCCATCAAAACATGGAAGTGCGTTTATTCTGATATTAATATGGAATAATAACAAAGACTAATTTCATTTACAGACCAAGATGAGGCTCGCTGAGACGCTATGTCCATCAAACGGCAGTTCGTCCAACGGCGCTGGATCCAGCAGCGATTCTAAACCAGCAGCGTCCGATATTTCACATCTTATCAAGAGGAAACGAAAGAACAGCGAGGAAGCTGCCTCGCCAGCGAAGAGACTTAACGCGTGAAAAGATTGAAAATAATATAAAGCGTCATAATGACCGTCTAGCCTGCAAATCTAATGCGGCGGATTTGAACCGGACTTGTAGGCAAAAATTAAAAATGATTGATACTTATGACGGCCATTAGTACCGATACTGGATTTGCAGGCTGGACGGTGAGTATGGCGCGTAGGCATAGTCTGTAGTGTTATTTTTTTGACCATGGTTGGTTCATTTACGGAAGTATCTACTTAACTTTGTATGTGGTCTATTGTTATCTCATTTTTATACGACTTGCTATAATTTGTTTTTTATAACTATAAAATAATATTGATATGAGTAACTAATTGGTAAATAACGTTATTCATTAGTAGGATATCATAATCATTAAGGACTAATACAATATGTAACTTAAAATATTCAACTCGACTTGGTTTTAGTAAGTAAAACTAAATAAAATTTAATTAAGTTAATATTACAATTTAGACTAAATTCGTAATTCTTTTCAGTCTGACAAAAATATTAATAAAACACTGGTAACATTCTTGCTCAATATTGTTACTAGTAATCAAGTGCTCTTATTTGGCTTGATTTTTTTGTTACATTTTTTTTACAATACAAAAATTAAAGTACAACATATTTTAAATGAATGTATGACAGACACTTAGCAACTTTTGACTTATAAGTAGAAGCCACAAAAAACCGCCTTGATATTAAGTAAATCAATATTTTTTGTCAGTCTGAATTCTATAATAAAATTTAATTGGCTTATTGATTTGTATTTCTTTGACTATATAAAGATAAGTTATACCTATTTTATTTCTTTTTAGGCATTAGAAAATTATTATATTTTATACTAGAAATGTGGAAACTATGCTAATATAGCTGCATAGCTCTTTATGCATCTTCGAT
This sequence comes from Phengaris arion, assembly GCA_963565745.1. Lineage (NCBI taxonomy): Eukaryota > Metazoa > Arthropoda > Insecta > Lepidoptera > Lycaenidae > Phengaris > Phengaris arion. The sequence goes on from OY751443.1 coordinate 5,719,778, forward strand.
GGCATATTTCAAAAATGGCTGTTAAGAGCTTTGTTTGTGTCAATGTATTTTCGGTATAATATTTATTTTATCTACTGTGAACTAAAAGATTACAATTTCTAGAATATTTTTATGAATTGGTTTTCTAAAAAACAAGAATTGTCTTTAGCATTAATTAAATATTTTTAAGTGTTACAAATAATTTGTTTTGATAAAATGTATTGTAATGTAAGTAATAAATATACTGACCATTTATAACGAGTATTTGTTTTTAAAGAGCATTGCATAATATATGCTAGTAATTGTAACACGCATAATATTAGAATATTATGTTTATAATATTATAACTTTCCAAATAACATTTTTGCAGGTTAGAATTTGGATTTAATGAACGTGTTAGCGTACGTTCCCACCAGCGGTTTTTTACGTCGGGTTACTTGTACTATTATGTATTCTGTGGTCGTGGTTAGCAAAAATAGTGGGAACGGTGACTAGTGATACGGAATTTAGTTAGTTAACCAGCTACCAAACACAATAGGCTGCTTGACATATTTTTAATATATTGCATATTTAATTTCATACATTGAAGGAGTATTTCCTTTAGTACTTGGCTTAGGAAAACGTATTCTAGCGATATCATAAATTAAAAACTTAAGATTGATAAATAAAGTTGATTTAAAAATATTTATTTTTAAAGTGAAACTTCTGTGTGTTGCATGTCGCGTGACGGTCGGACGGACGGACTACTACGGTGGGAGTAAGGATAAAGTGAAAGGCGCTCGTCAGAGCAGCCGAGGCCAATATGGCGGCGCCTATAGTTCGCATCAGCTGACCGTGTAGTGTATAGACTAGCACTCATTTGTGCCAGTGCTTCACGCTATTTTGTTATGAAGTTTCACTTTTACCGTGGTTTCATAAAACCACACAATCCTTTTCTTGATTGGTTTACAACCCAAAAATACTTCACATTAGTAAGGCCCTCATAAACCGCGAACCTATTTGCATAAGATATGCAAATAGGTTCGCTTTACCTATAGCGTGATCTAGCGGCAAATCAGCGCCATCTAGTATGCCATATGAGAACCAAAGTTCCTTAAGAAAACTAACTTAAAATCTGACGCATAAACAGTGTGTATATTGATAAAGACCGCATTTAACTCGTTATGTAGTTCACGCGAAGACACAAGAAGCGCATTTTATTGTTATTAAGTTTCACTTTTACCGTGGTTTCATAAAACCACACAATCCTTTTTGTTTTTTAATTTCTACTGATGAAAACACCTCGAAGCAACTTCTGGCAAGGATATGACGACACAACAGTGGCGAAGGCTGGTTCTCCTTCATCGGGAAGCCCTAGCCTGTATAATAGGGATTTGGATGAGGGTCTATGAAAGGTAAGTTATAAGTGAGGCCGATAGGAATTGAGTTATAGGAATCCCACGCCACTGCGACACAAACACACTAAACACATTATGTAGTAGTGAAACGGAACGTGTTTCTGTAAATAAATAATTCATGACATCTTAAAAAATTATTTCTTTCAAAACGTCAAACGGAACATCACACCGCCATTTTACTACTACGGACTATAGCACAGATTACAATTAATAGTACTAGTATGACGTCACAGCACAGATAATCTATCAACCAACGATTCTATCATGGCGAATAGTCTTCGGCGTTTTTTAAAAAGTGTATTTTTAAATGTTTTTAGTAGGTTTAGGTTTCAAAATAAGGTAACAATATTTTTTTAGGACATAAATAAAAACGAGGTCAAGTAGCCTATTGTAAAATACGTGGCGCAATATATTATACCGTGCAGTGTGCACCCTCGGGCCTCGACAAATCTTTTTCTTGCTTAAAATCTATCCCCGTTGCTATCATTAATCTAGACAAGTGACTGTGTCCTCCTAGCGTCCTTTGAATGAATGACATAATATGCCAAAGACAAGAGTGTTTCCGGTTTGTTAACGGATATCGGTGCAATAGCGATAGATGTGAAGCGTTTTATATTTCATATCCCATGTTGCAACGATAAATTACTAAGGTATGAGAGAGACATCCATAAGTCTTAAGAAACATTATTCCTGTCTTTGTCATTATCGGTGCTACTTGCGATAACAGTCTGGATATTGGGAAAACGTACTTCTGCCAAAGACATAAGAGCGTACCTTAGTAATTTATCGGTGTGACATGCGTGATGGGAATGTGAAAACGCTCATAATGGTAGAAAAAGGGTAGAAGCATAGACTTAAACATCCTGGCATAAAGCGCCATTCTCACGGTCTAGCCTGCAAATCCAAGGCCGCGGCCTTGAAGCGGACTAATAGACAAAAATTAATAAGTAGGTAATTAATATTTTTTATAAAAACAGTAACCCGGCCGACTACGTAAATTATTATATACTATATTACCAGGGCTATTATTACGAAAATATTGACACCTCAACCTCATTCATTAAAATCGGATCAGAACTCTATTTATTTTAATACATCTATGCGCTTAATCTAATAATTCTTGAATGTCATTAAAATCAAGTAACATTCAAAACATCCAAATTTTAAAATTACAAATACTCAACATGTCTAATATTAACTGTGGAATTTCATCAACGCATTTGGAATATTCGACCTCCAATGCACCCATTATTGGTGGGCTTATAGATTATATTATCACAAGTATTCAGTACGTAAAGCACAAGTCGTTTATTCAAGGAGAGAGCTTTCATTCGAAGAAAACCCAAGTTTCTCTATCATCACTGTTTTTGGCCATGACTTGCTTGCTTCTTGGGTTAGTTTGCAACGTGAAATTTGAAGTGGTGACCTTTACTGACGAACCATTGAGGAATGACTTGCATCATATTCTACTGAGCAAAGAAGATAATTTGTACATTGATGACATAGATGTTTCAAGTAACTATTGACATTTTTGTTTTATACCTTTGGTTGTATTTATCAATTATTATGCCTCATACAGTCCACGAACCATAATTGGAGCCTTGCTTCGGCACATTTGATTGGCTTGATCGTAGAGTTACTGGCGTAAAATATTTCTTGCGTTGTATATTGCGGGGCGAGACTTAAAAGGCCGGCAACAAACTAACTTGACCGCCGTTGACCTCCGTAACTCCTCTGGTGATATGGCGGATATCAATTACCATCCAACCTTTGGTCTCAAATATATCTTCTTTGGTTAGGAATTCCAATTTCAAATTTATACCGCTATTTATTCATGCATCTGTGTTAAGAAAACCATAATTCATTTAGTATTTTCTTTGCGTCACTCTGTTTACAAAATGGAAAACTTGAAATATCGTATTATTTTCAAGTACGAGTTCTACCGGCGGTGTCGCAAAAGAAAACACAGTGCGTTTTTTGTTCCGTTTTCGTTCTGAAAATTTCGACCTGCAGAACAAACCCCGTGGACGGCTGGAGACCAAAGTTGATAATGAAGAATTGCAGGCTATTGTGGAAGCGGATCCATCGCAAACCACGTCCAAGTTATCTGCAGGCTGCGGTGTTAGTGATATAACAAGTGGATTCACTTGAAGCAAATTGGGAAGGTGAAGAAGCTTGAAAGGTGGGTACCACATGAATTGAGTGCAGCAAACCGACAAACGTGCGTCGACTGCTGCGTTACATTACTCAACCGGCACAATAATAAAGGGGTTTTAAATAGCATCATTACCTGTGACGAAAAGTACTTTACGAGAATCGGAAACGCTCATCGCAATGGCTAAACCCTGGCGAACCAGCCAAAGAATAAGCGAAAATTGACTCAAAAAAGTTACTTGTGATCGTTTGCTGGACTAGTGCCGGTGTCGTTCACTACAGGTTTCTTAAATCTGGCCAGACGATTACGGCAGATGTCTATTGCCAGCAACTGCAAATCATGATGGAAAAGCTAGCTGCTAAACAACCGAGATTGGTCATTCGGTCTAGGCCACTGCTGCTTGATGCAGTAGACAATGCTAGACCACACACTGCACAACAGACGGCTACCAAATTAGAGGAGCTTCAATTGGAATGTCTAAGACATCCACCGTACTCCCCGGATCTTGCTCCAACAGATTACCATTTTTTTCGAAATTTGGATAACTTCTTGCAAGGGAAAAAATTCAACTCCGATGGGGCAGTCCAAAGCGCCTTCAAAGATTTTATTGATTCCTGTCCGAATGGTTTTTTTAAATAAAGGAATCAACTACCTATGAGATGGCAAAAGTGCATAGATAGCAATGGTATATAGGTATACTTTGATTAAATAAATATATTGTTTAAAAAAAATCGACTTTATGTTCCTCCTTTACAAAACGCCAATTTAACCTAATACAATAAACAATAAGTTTAGTCTGCGGGCGAGCGGGCGCATATTTCGAACTATGCCTCCGCGCCAAGCGAATAATAATGTTCGTGCAGCGTATCTCACTCCGCGCTCTCGCCGCGTTCTGTACCTCTGGATATCGGTCCAGTTAATATGGTCACAGTAAAACAAGAGTGAAATTTCTGTACTTGTACTATTATTAATTATATGGTCAAAGTTAAGTAAATGATGAGTATAAGTCCATTCGTCTGTAAAGTTTGAATTTGGCCGCCCTCTGAACTTGCCGCCCGGGGCTGGACGTTGTAATATCCTTAGCTAAATAAGTCTGAGTCAGAGTTTTAAAACTAAGCGGTTTGCGAGCGGCTGAGGGGCGGGGCGGGCGCGCAGCGAATGCGTCGAACAAACCGCGACTGCACAGCTATGACGTCTCGGACGCTTGATAAATACGCAACGTTTTCGTTGCATGTTTGTAGCGGGTTACTTATATTATGGCGTCCACGCTGCTATTCGCGGCGATTTTGTTGCGCGCCCGTACTAATACTAACCCACCCATACTAACGTATGGAACGTTGCATGCCCGCTCCGCTTTGGGGACGGTCGTAATCCGCTAGTATGAAAGGCCCTTAACCTTATGTATATTTTTAGAGGTCATGTTGTGTTTGGAAGTATCAGACGCTCTCGCCATCATCATCAGCTCTAGTCTCATATGGCTATCATCATATGCGGTAAGTATAGTTCATTATATTATTATATCTCTGCTTTAAAACGGTTAGATTGATTTGAATGAAATAAGAAACAGTTTATTGTTTCCATGGGATAGATTATGTTGCGTTCTTAGCAAAGTACCTATACATTTATTGTGCTTTTAAAAGTAAATAAATATAAATTTAGCTAATTTACATCTATTTACTTTTAAAGTCCGGTTACACAGTTGTCACTTCTCTGGCGTTGTTGTGTCCATGTGCGGTGAGAATTGCTGACACTGGCGCTTGGCAGACATTTGTTTTTTTTCGTCCTAAAGGTCTGTATAATATAATTTTCTTTAAGCTGACAAACGGTTGTACCACAAAATAACTTGTTAACATAATTCAGTCTTTTATTTTATTTACATTTTTTTTATTAGAAGCGATATTCGTTTAAACTATAACAATGGCTTTGCCTGTATTTTTTCCTTCAAGCATACCAACGAACGCATCGAAAATATTTTCAGTCTTCTGTAATGTGATGATGCGTTTTCATTTGTCCATTTTTGATCCATTTGTAATATCGTTAAATGCTTTAGGCCAATGGTTTGATCATCTTTGGACTAAAACCCTTCGAATTTTATGTGCTTGAACACAAGGCCTCGTCGCCTTAGGCATTTTCCTCCGATCATCATTGTAAGAACTAATGCTACCACAAATAGCAACTCTTCCAAAGTTTCGCATCCTATTAATGATGACGCTACTTATTCACCGCCAACATTGTCAAAATAAAAATCGATCCCTTCGGGAGCAGCAGATTTTAATGCCGAGCCAATGTCAGCCGTTTTATAATTTAATTCTTTATCGAAGCCGCGTTCTTTTTTTAAAAACTCAACCTTATCACCAGATCCAGCGTATCCGATGACTTTACAACCTTTGATCTTAGCTATTTGCCCTACAATAGTTTCCACTATTATTGCCGATCCAGTAATGGCGACAGTTTCACCAGATTTTGGTTTGCAAATATCTAAAAGACCGAAGTAGGCTGTCGCCCCGATCATGCCGACTGCATTTCAGACGTATTCGATTATTTGTAAATCTGGTAGTTTATAAAAATCCGTAAACGGAAGCTTAGTCATATTGATTACACTATTGTCGCGCCAACCTTTTAAAGGACTTACGGACTAAAGCAGGGTTGCTTCCTACAGGGTAACTTGGGTTCCTACTTTCTTGGACCATGCCAACCTGGTAGCCGTACTGGTCGTAGGGTAGTTTGCTAGGGTAGCTTGCATTCATTTTTAAGGAAGTCTTCATTTAAAGCTGCAACCAATGCATGTTAATATATTTTTATCTATGGTATGAATATTTTCTTTTGTATGTTATTAATTACTATATATTAAAGATTTTGCTAGGAGTTTGGAAATTTTGGCAATAAAACATAGGCTCAATTTAAAATGACTTTATTTATCTTCTATCATATACCTACCGATAATATTATAAATAAAAACGTTATTTAGTCTGTTAACATAAAAGAAGCATTTGAAACAAAAAAACAAAAAGTAAAGAATAACAAATTAAATAATGAAGATGAAAATAATAGTTGGAATTTTACTAAGTACCATGTATAGTTAACAGGTAAACAAAACTCTTCATATTAGGCATTCCTCAGACTAATACAAAAGAGATAAAACCAATAAAATAAGTTTTTAGACAAGTTCGGGCGACATTGATATTTTTATTTCAACCTATAGCTCGACCTTTACTACAAAGGAGTCCACCATACCATCGTTGGATGTAACACTGTCATCAGCTAGTTCTTCCAAGCTATGTTTTTTTACTGGCTCACAAATATATCTTTTTGATGACATATCATCAATCCAATTAATGGTACTCGTGTTTACTTCATTTCTATCGATCAAAATGTCGGTACTCATTTCTACGCCATTTCTACCCAACATGTAATTATTGGTGCTCATTTCTACACCATTTCTACCTATCATATTGTCAGTACACGTTTCTACCTCATTTCTACTGACCATAATATGGGTACTAGTATCTGCCTTACTTTTACCGACAATATTGTCGGTACTCGTTTCTAACTCATCTCTATCGGCCATAATATCGGTACTCATTTTTGTCTCACTTCCACCGACCATAATGTCGGCACTCGTTCCTACCTCATTTCTACCAACCATCATGTCGATACTCGTTTCTACCTCATTTCTACCGACTAAAATGCCGGTACTCGTTTCTACCTCATTTCTACCGACCGTAATATCTGTACTTGTTTGTACATAATTTCTTTGGACCACTTCTTCGTTGTTCTCCGTTTCTGTCGTTTCTGGTTCATTTGACCCATTTGAAGAATACTCGACCTTTACATTAACACCTGCAGAATTTGAAATCACCCTTTGAATTGTTCTTATCGAGGGAAGATTAAAGAACTGCTGTAATAACTTATACGCGCGGGGGCTACACAAATATAGTTCTCGTACAAATGATTTAAATTCATCTGTATACCTAGAGCCATTTGAAGTCTTTGAAAGATGGCACTTTACAATATCAGACAATCTCTTATCAAGAAATATTTCAGACAATCTTAAAAAAATGTTATTGTCTATTATTGGCATAGGTGTCACCGCTTTTTCTGATTTCTTTTTTGGCATTTTGGGATAATTCGTAGGAAAAGAGACCTGTGTTGCAACTGATGACGTCCAGGGAATTTCTTTTAATGAATGCCATTCAAGCGTTGATGTTTGAGTGGAAATGTCTTGCATTTCGCATGTTGTTTGAGTTATAACATTATATTTTTGTGTTTCTTGTACTTGGTGACTATGTAATGAGATAAATAAATCAGAATCCTGTGTTGATGTACATGGATTAGGTTCTAGTTTTGGTTCTAATCCTATTTCTGGCTTTTGCTCTAGTTCTGTTTCTTGTCCAATTTCATTTTTGTCTAAGTTGGCAAAATTAACCAATTTTAAATGTGGAACTCTATTCTTTTTTAACTTTTTTGTTAATTTATAATCTTGTATATCGAAGTGATCACAACAGATGCGCTTACATGTTTTTGCTTTTTTAGCTGGATCCAGTAGGTCTTCCCGCCCAATCAAAGGCAGCCATTCGGCTAGCCTACGAACATAACATGATTTTTAACTAAGTGTGTGAGTACACACTAATAATATTATTCATTAGGTGTGACTTGTGTTAAAAAGTATCTGCTATCACAATTGAGGTTAATTTGCATAGCTAACTAAGAACATGGAAAAGACATAATCCTATAGAGCATAGAAGTGGATTTGTGTTGAGTTATTTTGGATCATAATGTGTAATATTTGTAGAATATTAACTATTAAATATTCGTTAACGTGCACAAGTGTGAGCAATTGGTACAACTTCAAAAAGTGTGCTATCTTGTGTTCTTTGACTTGACTGCACTGACGATTTAATTGGACTTTACGATTTAGGAACACGGTGTTGAAAACTTACGCGAAAATTCTATTTTCCCGTCTTGTAACACGACATATCGCACATCTAGTACTACAATGACGCAAATGCAGATTTTTGTGATATTGAGTTAATAATGCCATAATGTTCTATAGTAGTATTTATTTACTGTGCTAAAGTGACGCGCCTTTATTTTAACAACTCGGTGCTCGATGGCGTGAATGTCATTATTGCATTGGTACATAAAGTAGCGTGGCTTGGGTGCAAGGATGTCCTATTGGTCAGTTGCGCGGGAGCCCTTATAGTAGTAGGACGTGTCTCGGTGCTATATAGACGCTCAGGTAATTATGACGAAAAAATTTACTACTTTTAATAGAACAATGTCACTAATGAGTTTTGAGTCAATATAGCATTAAAATATCTTGTATTTTGAGGACTCTAATGACGTAAGTGTACCTACTTTATACCAACGCACTAGACACTTTGTCATATTTAAAGCAACTACGACGTAATTATCTTAACTGGCATTATAGCACTAGAAGTAGACTTAATTATGAAAGAAACAACGGCTTGACAGTACTTTATGCACTATTAAATGTCAATTTTTATTGTAATTAAGGACAACAATAATTTTGTATTTCTAGGTATTTCTTTAGTGTAAATAGACGCAATCTTAGAATGATTGAAAAGGCTATTAAAGGATACATCCCTGCACCTTTTTCCAAAAATACAAAGGAAAACCAAACGTCAGATTCAGATGTCGAATCAGTTTACTTCGCCGACAAAAATGTAGGCGCATCTCGGAATTTTGTACCTACAAAAAAATGTTTAGCATCTAAAAAATCGGTGAAAAGGACAGGTAAGTAAAAAACTATAAATAATAACGTGTGCTTGTTGTTGTGTATTGCTCTTTTTGTTGTTACGTGTGTGCGTGCTTTTATTAATTATTATATTACAGATGCTGATTACAAAAATTCAACCACAGATCGTGTGTAAAAAGGCTAAGTGTCTTGTGATTTAAAGAAATGTCTGAGCTGGTGAGGTATGATTCGTGTGTCTTTAATAATTACAAACTAGTTGAGCAAGTCGGCTGTGCAGAAAAGGAAGGCTCATCAGTAAATAAAAATGAACATGACCATGTGATATCAGAAGAAAAGGAAGACTTATCGGAAAATGATAATGAACAAGAGCAAGTGAGATCTGGAAAATGAAGACTTATCGAAAAATAATAACGAACAGGTACAGGTGAGATCTGGAGCGGAAAAGGAAGACTTATCGGAAAATAATAATGAATATGACCAAGTGAGATGTGAAGAAAAGGAGAATGTTGCGGAAAATAATAGTGAACAAGAGGAATAGTGAACAAGAAGAAGGTTGTGAAGAAAATGAAGATTTCTCGGGAACTGATAGCGATGATGATTTCGTACTAAATAAATCAAGAAAATGTAAGCTTGTCTTGTCTATATTATCGTCCAGTTCTTACTCTAATTTATCTGGATCATCTAAAGGCTCGTCGTCTAGCTCCTCCTCAGAGTCTACTGGTTCTTCGTCTGACTCGTCGTCCGGACCTTCAGCTGCTGGTAAATAAAGGGAAAAAAAAGAAACGAAATGTTGCAAACTGGAAAAGAAATGCAGTTAAACTTTTGAAGGACTCCGGAAAATAATATATTACTCGCGCTGGGAAAACTATAAAAGCTAAAGAAATGAAACCTGCTTGTCCAAATAAATGCCTACTATCTTGTGCAACCAAATTTATGAACAGCCAAAGACAAAAAATGTTTGATAATTATTGGAAATTGTCGTCATTGCAAAGACAACGGGATTATTTATTTTCTTGTGTATCGCTTTTGAATGTGTCTGTTCGCCGGGTCAAAATTATTACTACCAAAGAAAGAAAACCGAATTGTTGCTTCCCTTTCTCCCTGCAGGGAAAACCTGTAAGAGTGTGTAAAACATTTCTGCTTAACACTCTGAAAATCACGGAGAGAACACTTCGAACAGTCGTTGCAGCTAAAACTGGTTCTGGTGTGATTCCAACGGATAGACGTCGAAAACATTTCAAGAAGAAGCAAGATCCAGAAGTGGCACAATCAGTGCGAGACGACATCAACTCTATTCCGCGAGTCGAAAGCCATTATATCAGGGCTAACTCTTCCCGCGAATATATTGATGGTGATCTTACTATTGCTGAAAAACAGAAAGTGTTGAGTCGTAAAGAAAAGCAGAAGGATATAAAAGCTTGTGAAAAGTCTAACTCAAAAGATATTGTTGCTATTTATGACTTGTAGGCTGTAATGCCGGTACCATTAGAAGAGACCTCAGCTTTTTTTAAAAATTCAAGTTGAATTGCTATGACTTCACGGTACCTACCTACTTATTTATACTTTTTGTAATTTGTAAACGTTATGGTACATTTTGTTTTAATGATGTCTTAAAGTTAAAACCTATCACTCTATTTTACAGGTCACTGACGTCAAAAATAAAAGCACTACTTGCTTTTCCTTTATAAATTTCTGGAAAGTGTTGCAGAGTCCGAACCTAACTGTAATGTTACATTTTACTCCGACAACTGTTGTGGACAACAGAAAAATAGGTAATTTATTTACTACCTACAATTCAAAATGTACATATCTATCACTTACAGTTTATTTGCATTTCTTTCTCATTTGCTTTCATTTTCTTGTCTACAGGTTCATGCTTGCCATGTGTTACTACTTTGTATCAACATTGAATATTAACTCTGTATCTCATAAGTTCCTAATTCGCGGGCACACCCAGAATGAACGAGATAATGCCCACTCCCTCATTGAGAAAGCCATTAAACAGGCTAAAAAATCAGGTGCAATTTATGTACCAAGTCAGTACGCTTAATTGATACGCAGCGCAAAAAAAAACTGGAAAGGCTTTTAAAGTGGAGGAACTCAATTATAACGATTTTATCGATATCAAGGCTCTGGCATATAGGCATTAATTCAGCAAAAGACATTGACGGAAATACAGTGAAATTAACGGAAATCAGAATGGTTCGGATCCTGAAGAACAGCGAAACTTATGAGTACAAAACTACTTACAGTGAAGGAGAAAGTTGGAAAAATATTCCCATCAAGATCAGGTCAGGGATAGGGCGTAGATCAAGAAAAGAGACCAACATAAATATCCAAACTGACGTAACATTGAAACCAGCTTACACTTCCAAAATAAATATTAATGAGCGTAAAAAGAAAGATTTGTCTCAACTGCTGCATGATAACATTGTTCCGAAACAATACGGTTTTTTCTATGATTCTATTTTTTAAATATTCTATTATAGATACTAAAATTATGTCACTCAAGTTGAGTTTGATTGATAGGTGCTATGCTCAAAAAGTTTGTTTTACAATACTTATCGAAAATTTGTTATCTCTTTGTTTTGATACTATTTTGCAGTTCCTGCTCTATGTAAGTTAAATAAAAGTCAACATAAAATATTTCTATTCCATAGTTTGTATTATTCATTTTATTATTTTTGTCTGTCATACGATGTGTACTACTTTAGACTTTAAGACGTTTGTACTATGATAGTAGTACTATTATCTAGGATAGCAAATATTTGAAGGCTGATGAAACAAAGTTCCTATTTAATTGTTTTGAAAGATTTTATTAGAAGTAAGTTTCTCTATCACAATAACATTGTGTTAAATTACGATAAATACTCTGTTTTTCATAATAATTGTAATGTTCTCAAATGAGAATCTTAAAAATATATATATATTTTTTTAAATAATATAATTAAGAATTATGTTACAATTAGGTATAAAACTACCTGTGATTTATATACTATTGAAAAACTAAATGAAAAAGGCTGTTTGAAGCAATTTCGGTGTGATTACAATAAAAGTTCTGTTAATGAATACTTAGAGAATAAGACTTAAAATAATAGTTTAATTCTGTGATTTTTGTTCCATTAAGTTGTAACTTAAACTAAAAAAAAAGTAAAACAGATTTTTGTACTTAATAACAAATAAAAAAACTTAAATAAAATCGTGTTTTATTAGAACAATAAATAACAAAAAAACACTGAAAAAAAATCATCTTTGATGCAACAATGACACAATTGTTATTCATATTATTATTTTTTGTATTTTTAAATATAAATATTATTATTTTTTCTTTCTTTTGTCTATAGTAGGTATAGGTAATTAAATAAAGTTTAACATTAGTCCATTTTCTTTCAAATTTAACAACAAACATACTTGCTATTGTGTTTGTAACAATTTTAAAATCTTAAAATCGCTCTACTGTAAAATTAACAAATTGACAGTTGCGTCATTGTAGTTCTAGAGGTGCGATATGTGGCAACAGCACAACAACACAACATGGCAACAGTTTTAAGCCGCACCACCATTTAAAAAGAAAAAAAAGAGTCCCGTGTCACGACTCGCTTGTTCATGTTTGTCAATTGTCAACTTGTCACTCACTGACACTTGTTATTGTAATGACCTATTTTGTTGTTCTATTTTGTTTGTTTGACTGAGGTTTTGACAAATTACTCAGTAATTACATAATTATTCATTGTAATTCGTGTAACAGTGTAAACTGTAGAGTGTAAAAAGTGGAAAAGATATTATATGGTCACTTACTTTTCTGGCTCTTTGGGCAGGCGGAAGAAGCTTTTCTCAGGATTGCCCAATTGGCTATTTAAACAGCCATATGCACTACAATAAGCTCCGCCCATCAGTCATGTAAATATCGATCGAGAGTAAAAAATATAGTAAAAAATGTCGGTAAAATATTGGCAGTATACGCCACACGAATTTTTACGACATGAGCGACACGAGTGACAGGCGCTCCTCACAGCCCTCGGTCCATAGATTATACACTAATATATTTGAGATAGATGCGAAACTCTATGGTTCAGATTTTTAGTTCTTACGCCTAAAACAAAGATGGCGCGCGCGGTCATGCATCCACAACCCAACTAGTTCCTTCATCCTCCACTAGATGGCGTGGAAACTATCCAGCATAATTAGGGACCTTCACGAATATTAAAAATATGATTAGGGTTTCTATGAAATCTTCGTGCATTCCATTGCAACCAATATTTAAAATACCTAATTTAATTACTTTTCTAAAATATTAATAGAATGGAATGCACGAAGATATATTTGTTCAACAAAAAAAAAACTAAGTAAGTAAAAAAAAACTTTATTACTTATTACCTATGAATATAATAAAAATCATTTATTTCACAACACAGTAGCTACAATGGTCATGTCATTGTTACTTAAATATTAACAGAACAAAATTATTGCATCATGATATGGATTTTTAAAAATATGTAAGATCTAAATCTACGTACAAAATGTATCTAGCAATGAAATTTAAAAACAAAACAAAATCATTTAAGTTTCTTTCGCTTATTGTAGTAATCAAATGCCTGTTTTTTAATCAAATCATGTTCGTCAAATCTTGTAAATTTTCCATTTAAAAGTCGATTTACATTATTACACCAGCTGTGAATTATTGTATTGCAAACAAGATCTTTGATAAAATCAACCAAAGAAGATTTATGATCTATACAAGTAATCACACTGAAATCGCATGCACAATCAATAAAGAATTTGATTTTTGTTTTTAAATGTTTTGATTCAGGAAATCGCCGCAGACATGCTACAGTCACAAAATACATTTCATTCATTAATTTATTTATCTGGTCACTAGGGTGGAATAATGATCGCTTTGTGTAATCAGCTTCATAATTAAAAGAATCAACATCAACATTAGGTCGTTTAAAATCCATATTGCAAGTTTGTCAATTTTTGAAGATTCTTGATTTACACTTTTTTAATATGTAACCAGTAACATATTTTTTTGATTCAGCATGCACAATCGAACCCTCTTCAGCTTTAAACTCTGAAATCACGTCTAACAACGAATCAATTTCACATGCAAAATCAGGTGAAGGTCGTTCATTCTTTTCATTAATAAATTCTCGTAGTGATGGAATCGTTTGATTTTCGTCTTTTTCGCAATTTGCTGCTGGGGAATGGGGCGAGTTGAAATTATTAACAATCAAAGTTTTATACGTGTTGATGAATTGCGAGCACGTTGGATTATTATTTCTCGCCCCATGGCTCCGAACACTACTAAAAAAGTTTTCCAAGGGATCTTGATTGAAATTTCTGGTTAGCAAATTAGTAACATTATGAGTGTTTTTTAAATCGTCAAATAATTCCTTCAAACATTTTATGTTGTGGATCCAATTTTTGATTGAAGGAATCGATTCATTTTTAATCACCTCCACGTTATTCTGCATTTTAATTGTCTGGAATTTAATTGATTCTAAAATTGTCAACAAATCAGCCCATAATTTAAAATGCGGAGAATTTGATTTCATGCAAGATCGAAATATTTTTGATTGATCCTGATAAGAATGACCGTTAAACGAATCAAATAACTTATCAAAAATCAGTAGAAAATCAGCTGTATCTGCACACTCTGCAGGTAGGATGCCACATTCTGAAAGAAAGAAAAATGAATTTAAGAATGACTTGTATCACTGCAATAATTCAAACTAATTCAATTCCCCAAAAGTAAATGTAATTATTTACAAATAGATTTTAGTATGTGAGTGTATCTATAAATGATGACCACTCTAAAGTGTGCCTATATCACCTATTTCATACACAGCAGGACGTTTATCGTTCGTCTAAGCCTCCATATATTTAAGTGAATACTTAATGCGATAAATTCCATAGTCTTATTTTTTATTTCACTGGTTGCATTTTAAGAGACAGTCTATAAAGACAAAGCAGTTACGTAGATTTATTTATATAATATCTAACGGTGTACATTATTCAGAGATAATAAACTGATTGCCATAAATACAAAAAAGTAAAAATAAAGCTTATAATTTTTTAATACTCACTTGCCAAAAATCGCATTACAGCAGATACTCGCTGACTGAATACTTGCGCCGCATGTTTCACCTTCATTTTAGGAATCTTTTCTTTTAAAACGTGATTTTCTGTAAGTTTATTTAATATACGTATTTCATCTTCACCTTCGTCTACATCGAGCAGCATTTTTAAATGCTCCCATTTGGCAGTTTTGACTACGCCATTTTGTATATATGTGGCATTTTTCGTTAGCAAATTGTTATGCACTCCCTTTAATAAATGCGGCGAGTCAAATAATGGATAAATTTTTATTCCGTCGATTTCAAAACTAACAGAATTAAACTGCTTTCCTTCTCGGAGGTAGTTATTTTTGGTGTCTTCTTGTAAGCTTTTGATAACGCTTACATTTGTGGAGTTTTGGTCGCATACTGTTGCCACAACAACAAGCCCAGCTTTGCGTAACTCTTTTATTATTGTAGTAATGAGCATCTTTAATGTATCTTTTTTTGTTGTACTTTGACAAAACGTGAAGCAAATTGGTTGTTTTATTTTTCCCTTTATACTTTTTATCATGAAAACCAATGCGTGGTCGGCGATCTTTGTGGTATTTGTAACACCAAAATCCTCAAAACCTGTGATTTTATCTACAGTGGAGTCGTATGCAAAGCTGGGTTGTAGGGCCATTTCGTCAAATAATAGATTAACTTTTCTTTTTTCATGTGGCAACTTCTCTACAACCTTTTCCAAGTTCTCAAAAATATGCTTGTTTATTCCTGGTTGAAACGTAATTGTAGATAACAATTTCTGCAAGTTGCGCTTTGATGGTAGTACAAACAATTTACTCAAAAATTTGTAAACCTTGGGCCCTTGCTTAAAAATGGATAATGCCATAATTTTTTCATCTAAAGAAAATCTTCTGCCTCTGGGTTTCTTTTTGAACTGAAGTTGCATATTTGTGAATGTTTTTATTGAATCAGGCATACTTTTTATCACTTAAAAATAATTGTGACTGTGAAAGGCGTTTTGCAGTTGCAATCTGTTGTTTCTGAGACTTTATTTTCGATTTTAAATTTTCCAATTTGCCTTTTAATTTAATTACTAAATTTTGGGAGATGGGTTTCATGGTTTTCTTTGTGGTACCTGAAAATAATATTTATTTTATGTAGATCAGTAGTAGTAAAATGAAAAAAGAAATGTCAGATGTTCTCAAGCCGCCCAAGGGCCTCTGACAGGGCTTAACAACTGTTATTTTTCAAATAATATTTTTTTCTTGATAAATGCCACTAACGGTCACCCATCTAAATGCTGACCGCGGCCAACGTTGCTTAACTTGCGTGTTCGGTTATAAACCGCACACACCGCTTGGCCACGAGCGCTTTTGAAACATAATCAGACTAAATTGAATATAAGTGGTGCTAAGTAGGTATTAAAAAGTTATTAATAATTTTTTAATTTTTCCGGTTTTTACCGCTTGGCCGGTAAAAACCGGCCAAGAGCGTGTCGTACCACGCATATTAGGGTTTCGTAGTTAGAAAGAAATTAAAACTTACCAACTGCATATGTTCTTTTCAAGTTTCTATCTGCTCCTGAATCCATTTTCTCAGGATTTGTAGCTTGCATTGCAGGATTCACAGCAATCTCATCTACAAAAACATGTATTAAGAAAATTAAATAAACCAGAATGTTATACATAAGTTCAGAATAATAAATATATGAAAAGTGTTTTCAGAAATAAACTATGGGATGAACGACAACCTATACTCTGGTCTACAAAAGACCAGAGGCAATGAAATAGATAGATCATATAATATACTTCAATCAGTTTATTGTAATTTACCTTAATTTACCATAATAGAATACTATACTACTACTTTTATATGCTTCAATAGAATAAATCAATAAGACTAAAACTTGTGAACGATTTTGTTTAAAACAAGAGCCAAAAGAAAAAGCATGTTGGATTTAGTTAGACATAAAAAACGAAAAGCAGTAAGAAAAAAAGGTGTAACTAATCATTATCAGGGTTTCCTGTAAGTACAATAAAAAGATAAGTTCCTATCTGTAGTACTTATTATATTCTACATAGGAAATCGTTATTGGCATAAGGCAATTACCTTCTCTGGAAAAAGGCTAAATATACAATATACGCTTATAATACGGTACCATATCATCTGTAATTTTTTGTTTGTTTATGTATCGTCTTTCCATATATACCACTTTCATCGTGCGCGGAAATTTCGAGAAAAAAAATAAAATGGCGGCTGGGTGGCTATGCCAGCTTCCATACAAAAATGCACTAACCCCATTGGTATTAATCAATAAAATCCTAATTTGTAAATATATTTTGCAATTTGGTGGTAATGTTACACTTACACTGTGTTTCTGGATTAGTAACAGATGCTGAAGGCTGAGTGACAGCAATTTCGTGAGCTTCTGCTGTAGCAGAAGTGCATTCTGAAAACATAATGATATCTATTGTTATTTGATTGTTAGGTATTAACAAAAGATGTCATACTCTTACTCTTTACCAAAATGTGTAAAAAGAGTTATAAGAGTATACAATGTTTTACAAAATACTACAAAAATACTCAAGGAATCCTTGTGCCTATGAGACTGTAAAAATTTCAATAAAAGAAAGAATTATGAGAAAAGCTTTTGGCCATCCCATACAAAATTACCGATCAGCTATAGCCTATTGCCCATTTATTCGACATAGGTTTTTTTGGGAAACTTGTTCATTTTTATGAGCACAACAGCACAGTATTTTGTAACAACCTGTCTGTATAAATATTACAATATATGGAAAGCTTCATAAATAATATACCCAGCTGAAGAATAGCGGTAATGCTGTGACTGCAAGCATATACTACAAGGCTGAGAACTATGTTCCTTTGAGATGTGCTGGAGTTTCATATTATTATTGTTTTTTTTTTAATTAAAAGAAGCATAAAAAGATTCAATAAAATGTATCCTAACCTAATTTAAAAACCTCTTTATTGTTTAATGAAAATGATTCTTGATGATGAAGTGATCAAAAAATGGGAACAATTTTTTTTTTATTAATTAAATGTATTAAGTACTGTCTAGGTAAGTGCCAAATAAAAAAAAATTTAAAAAAAAATCTTGAGACAAACTATAAAGATCATGTTGATTGCACAGGCCGGACGGTTTAATGGTTTAGAAACCAAAAATGTTAGTTTTAATTTATTGAATGTGAATAACTGGGCTAAATAACATAAGATTGTATCATTTCATGATAATTGTTACTTAATTCTTTTGTAGAACTTACCAAGATGCAATGTGGGTACTGCATTTCTTGTAAGTCGGTGACTATGCTTGGATTTATAATAATCTTCAAAATGTCTGTCACATAGGCGGACCATACTATAAATATAGTTATTCCCTTTTCTTTGTATTTCTTCATCTAATATTTTTTTCCACTGGTTAAAACGGTCACTTTGTTTTTCAGTGGTCCAATCTGGGAATTTATGTAGAGTACCTAAAACAAAAGCAAGCATATTTTTTATTATAATATGAAATATGTGTTTATAAATTTTTCTGGTTTTAAGAAAGATAGATAGATAATATCTTTATTCATTTTCACAATACTTAAAGTTACATACATACATACATACATAAAGGTACATATTATAATATGATACCTATACTTATGCTAGCGCTTCAAGGTAACTTTTACTCGACAAGAAAGATCATGATCTCCTGTATGTCTGGCCTGTCTTCACTTCATGCTCTTAGCATTTCGAGACAATAAATAAAATCGCAGAACAAAACTCCAAGTCAATGTAGAGATACAGGTTTGTCTCTCCCAGACATTCATCAGCTGTCTAATGTTCGATAGAAAGTACGCATAGATTGCAATAGTATTAATTGTAAAACTTCTTACCTTCAGTACTCCTACACCCGAAATAGCACATATTTGGATTGGGCATTTTGTAAGTACCATGTACCCAAATAAACAGAGCCTTATCAAGGAGCAGTCTCAGAGTACGTTGGTCGCGCGGGATAGATCGTATACAATTTACAATTCCCAAATTCAGTCCTTGGTCAGATCAGAAGGCAATCAATCACACAGGTCCAATAAACACGCCGTTTTTGTCATAAAAAGAGAACACAATATTTACAAAAGTTCACGTCACTCCAAATCGAAAACTTCGATGGAAAACTTTTTTGCGCATCAGATCTAAATATTATTTTTAAAAATATTTAATTTCTAACGTACTGTTCTATCCAAGGTTCTATCCATTGCAACTTGTACAACAGTAACGCCATCTAGGCCCAGTAAACGCTAACTATGTTTGCAAATTGCAAAACCAAAAGTAAGATGGCGCTTTTCTTAACATTTTTTTAGTGATTTCCAAATGTATGAAAGTTGCACCGCCCTGCCTCGGTCGACGTATCCAATGGCGGCCGCCATCAGTGTTACCAATTCTCATGAATATTTCTCCCTAAATGACATGTTCAAATTCCATACAAAAAAATACAGAGTCGACAGTAATAAATATTAGTTCAATTATTAGTTGTATAGTTGAAATGGGTTCACTTTACTGAAATACGTGCATAAGGATAGAAGTTATGAGCAAGAATAAAATTCAAAATCCATAGTAGGTAGAGATATAGGTGTATTTGTGTTTGTTGGCGTAGGAACTATAGGTGTAAGTAGTTAGGTTGCTGTTGTATGTAACCACATGTATGGTGTGGTTACACCTACCTACCTAATACGTGTGCGAATTTTCAATTTTCTAGCATTAAGAATTTGGCCTGTGCGTTTATTTAAAACTTTCATCCCTTTTACCCTCATAGAGGCTGAATTTTAGTAAACACTAAAATACGTAACTCAATATTTTTTCCGTACTTAATTCATACGAAATATCATGCAAATAATATGTCCAAGGAATAAAAAGTTTCATACAAACTTTATCTCCTATTTTACCCTTGGGGGTTGAATTTTGAAAAATCCTTCTTTAGTGGATGCCTACGTCATATGAGAAATGCGTGTGAAAAATTTATAATTTCTAACCTTAAGGATTAGGTCTGTGCGTAGATACATCAGCCGATCAGCTTTGCCTTTTATATATAAATTTATATATTTAAAATATACTTCCATTTGAGTTTATTTTCTTCAGGTTAAGTATGTATTTCAAATCGCTTATTTCATTCAATAGCTTAATTAAATGGCCTTGAAACACCTTAAAAATTCTTCTCTCTGTATACATCAGGCTAGATGACTGAATTTTTTTATTGCATAAATGAATAGTATTCATAAATATGAGTAACTTCTCATAAGAAACAGTATATCAAAAGTCAATATTTTCAAAGTTACAGCGATTTGTTTACATAATTTCGCAAATCTCGTGAAAACGCTCCATACTAAAGTCGTACTTAGCTGTGACGTCACGCCCAGGCCTAGCCAAATGAAGTATAAGCTGCAGGAACACATTCGTAAATATCTCCGATATTTGTGCGTTTAAGTTTATACTTACCATAATGAATGTTTTTGTATATTATGTAAGTAAACTATTTGTTTACTAATTTAGCAAAATAAAATTAAAGTTTTTTTCTACTTTTTAGATGTCTCTAATTACTAAACTACACATTAAATATTATTTTTTTTACATTTATCAAGTTGTAATACCTCAATATTTTTGAATATATCATTTGAACTCGATACAAGTAGTCCCCAAACTTTGGGAAACTCCCAAATTGGCATCACTGCAAGTCCCGCACACTTCTAGACACGCATACATAGCTTCGCACTATTTTACGTGTGTCCAGTGGGCAGTGTCATACACTTTTACGTCGAGAAGAATATAATCGGCACTTAACACGTTCGCGGACACTTGAACCGATTATTTAATGTCACTTTGACACTTCCTTTTTGTATGAAATGCTTTAGCCGCTCCGTCACTGGCAGAAGTTACCAAGTATTCAAATACGATCACTCTGGCTATAGCCTTCGCCTGCTATAGACGTTCCGTCATTAGTGATGGTCATAAAACATATAGAATTTGGACGTGCCGGTTATACCCTGCCAGGCGCAGGCTTTTGTCGTTCTGTCACTGACAATACTCAATATGTATACATAAAGGCCGCATCTGCTATAGCCTGCGCGCTTCACGTTATCACCGTCTTCTTCAGAGTCGGATACGTGAGTTGTTGATGACCCGCTATCTACATTAGGTACGTAATTAGTATCTGAACCATAGTCAACATCTCAATCGTTGTACGGACCTCTTCTGACTC
Source organism: Phengaris arion (assembly GCA_963565745.1). Lineage (NCBI taxonomy): Eukaryota > Metazoa > Arthropoda > Insecta > Lepidoptera > Lycaenidae > Phengaris > Phengaris arion. The sequence continues at coordinate 5,741,346 of OY751443.1, forward strand.
TTCTTTTTCACTTTCGCTCGATGTTTCTGGTTCTTCTGACTCTGAATGACAAGAGAGTTCGCCTGAGCTCGCGTCATTGAATAATTTCATAATTCTTTCATTCTCCCGCTCATATGGATCGAGGACTTCTTTTGAGCCTTTTCGAGACATCTAAAAAGTAGACAATGTACTCAGTATAAGTATTTCATTTCGGAGGTTAAATTATAAACTTTATGTTGGTAATATGTTTTACCCACAGACTAAAAGAATAACATATTATTCTTTTAGTCTGAGGTATTACCAACTTAAAATTTAGTAATACAGAGAAAATTACATGCCTACATTGAAATACAACATAAGTTATTAATGACATAAGTATTTTGTGAAGTATAATCATTAAAAAATAAATAAAAACCAAATATACTCGATACTTACGTCGATCAAAATCCGCGCGCACAAACACTTCCACTCAGCGGGGCACTCGCCGGCCAACTGAACAAATCATCATACGATCGCCGCTGCTATAACAGGTGTGTCAGTGTGAGTGCGCACACAAATGTTCCTATTAGTATCACATTTGTATGTGTAAAAATACGTGTTATGTGACACCTAGGATATTGAAAATCTTAATTTGGGGGCACTTGATAATGAACTGTATGGTAGTAGTATGAGAATTCGACTGCTAAAGCATGTGTGTCTCTAGAGAGCAGAAAAATTACGACGGGTATAGCAGTCGCATCATTCTACACAGATCACTGATGAATGCCATAGCCGGCGTGTCCGCGAACGTGTTAACGTATGTACGAAAGGTCACATATAGATACTCGTGGCTATGTGTGCGCGATTTCTCCGTGGGCAATTGTTTATTCACGGCAAGTTCACGGGGCTGTTCGTTTCGTGCTTTGACATATTTTAGTATTAATTTAAAAAAAAAAAGATTTGTCTGACGCGACGTGAGGTTTGTATTACAAAAATTGACGTAAAGTCAATCCTTGGATCGTTGAAATGTATTGAAATCTTGATCTCAGATAGCTAAAATGAGATTAAGATTGAGATGAAGAATCTAGAAATATTATTACAAAGTTTGTAATAATATTTCTAGATTCTTCGCTAATCTCTAACGCCCGCAATTAATAATCAATCTTAATCTCATTTTAGCTATCTGAGATCAAGATTTCAATACATTTCAACGATCCAAGGATTGACTTTACGTCAATTTTTGTTAGAGTATCTAAGATTGAAGTCAATCTAAGATTTTAGAAACGTTATTAATTTAGGGGTAAGGGTACATTCCCTAAAATATGAATAACATATTTTTGGGTATTATTTAATTATGATGTAAGTTATGATGCAATGCTGATAATGTGTAATTGTACAAAAATTTGCTTTTTTTGACATATTGATGTCATCTCAATACTAATTTTTGAGCCAGATATAAGTAAAAAACAAACATTTCTCCTGTAAAAGGTTTTGCGATTACTGGGTTGTTGCTTTGGGGGCACCCTATATTAAATCTATCCCTGACTCGAAAGAAAACGTCTGGTGGCGCCACCGTGGTGTCGATAAAAATAATGTACAATATTTACCTTTGGGCTGTGATTTGTGAGTTGTGACTAACCCAACGTGGTCTCCGCGTAAGGGGTCCCATACACGGTCCGGTTTTCCTTCAGTTTGGCCTGAACGGATGCAAAATCGTATTGCGATTTCGAGATCGCATCAGTCGGCCGGATGGACTGAAGCGATTAGCTCTAGTGTTGCCAACTCTGTTTTTGCGAAACTTCTAAACTCGCGTCGTTTTCTACTAGAAACTACTAAAAGAGTACCGATAACTATAACAAAGCTACTTAACATAGGAATTCCTAAAAAACAACAATAAACCATTTTCAGTTTTAATTATCTAAAAATATGATAATTTTACCGTAAAAAAATAAAAATATAGTAGGAAATATTACGATATAGAAATTAAATCGGTAGCTTTAAGCGACTTACGGACGCGTGCTACTATGTGCTAATATGATAAGGTGTCAATAGCATATGCAAAATGGCGTGCTACCATAGTATTTTGCATATTATGATTACTGTCTGGCCATGTTCTACAAAACCACTACTAACAACTAAATTTTTTACTAAAGAGGGAATAAAATACTAAATTTAGTAGTAAAACTTTGTGAAACTACTAAGTTGGAAACACTAATTCCGACCTGTACGGATGGAATGAACGGTAATAAAATTGGACTGAACGCTAATAACATTTGAGTGTAAGATAAAACCGTCAAGTGCGAGTCGGCAAGAGGGGTTCCGTACAAAACATAAAAAATCACGTTTGTTGTATGGGAACCTCAAATTTTTAATTTATTCTGTTTTTAGTATTTTTTGTTATAACGGCAATGTAGATCATTTGTGAATATTTCAACTGTCGAGCTATCACTGTATAAGAAGGTTAAGATACAGCCTGGTGACAGATGAACGGACAGAAAAGTCTCAGTAATAGGGTCCTATTTGTACCATTTGGGTACGAAACCCTAAAAATGGCAACGTGTTCTAAAGAATATTTATTAGAGTTCATTGAAGTATTTGAAACTTTACAGCCACTATGGTTGATAAAATCTAAAGACTATTACTATAAAACAAAGAGAAATAATTTCTATGAAAAATATTACTGGAAAAATGTATGGCACAATAATTCGGATTCGTCGATAGCGTGACCACAGTTACAGCAAAAAACAATTAATAAATAAATTAATAACCTAACCTCTTGGTTAGGTTAGGTTAGGTTATGTCACGACATTTCTAAGGAGGGTTCCGTAACTATCAACGCGCAATAGGTTTTCTTTGAATTACTTCCAAAGTTATTGTCATAAAGTTACAGAAGCTAGGAGAGCGGACAGACAAACAGACGAACGGACAGAGCGAAACTATAAGGGTTTCTTAAGTATTACGGAGCTAAAAACATGACCGAAGCTCGCGGCAAACCAGATGCGATTTTCCGTGTATGTGCTCGAATTCGTTCAGGCCGAGATTAGATTAAAACGCCTAGAAACCGGGTACGCGCATGAAAACTGAAGCAAATCATACTGAGCCATATCGGCTGAGTTTGTTCGAACGACCCGTCAGTTGTCAAGCGCTAGTGTAGTAGTCGGACATTATGACGGTTTGTGTCGTTATAGGGTGTCACAATGCATCGAAAAAGAATTAAAAAAGCTTGGGACATAACATTTCATATGTAAATACTACAACTTGACATGTATTAAGCCTAATATTTAAAACATTTAAAAATTAAATCACATTTTGAATTGTGAAAATGTTACTAGTAATGAGAAATTTATTACTAAATTTCCATGGCTAGCTAATAGTTGTAACTAAGACAAAGTTTTTTAATATTTTGTGAATTTTTTAACTGTTAATTTAAAGTATTTTCAGTATTAAGATAATCCTATATATATTCCTTGTTTATTATTTTGTGTGCGTGTCGGTATTTAATGCTTACGCCTACATCTATCTGTTGCTTACCTCACTTTGTACGATGCGTTTGTTTGAAGACGTTATTTTACGTTATTATTTTATTACGACATTATTATATGACGACGAAGGCGTTATTAATCTAAGGGCCGAACTGACGTCAGTTCTAACTGAAACGATCGGCTTCTCGTCTGTGGCAGCCTTTAGTCTCGATAGAGAGATTGTAATTTACCCGCCTAACAAAGGCGTTACGAAAATAAAACGTCTATTTAATATTTTGTTATAAATCACCAACTGCAGTGTTCTAAATGCTATAAGGTAGTATGCTACACTATAACTGTTAAGATATTTTTAAGTCAATTCGGTGGTAGGCATCAAGTAGACCGACGTTCAGAAAGTGTATAAAAATACAAATTTTGAATAAATTTTGACTTTGACATTGCTTTGATAAAGGAGTGTTGCCAGATAATTATGATTTGCAACAATGATAACTTCCCAATATTTATACCCTCTTGTTTGCTCACAAAGTTTAATTGTCAGTAACATTATTATAATTTATGTGTAAAAATGTGTTACATTATCTAAATAATATTATAATTATGTACCTATATCTAAATGAGTGGACTTTATTACCCGACTGCGTGACGCAAAGGAATGGTAATGTGTTTATACACTAAAAATGTTATCTATAAGGTTTGGTAAAATCAATTCATGATCTACTGCTTATGTAAAAACATTTAGGCGGAAAAATAATTAAAAAAATACGAAAAAGAAAACTTTCTTTTTAAAAAATACTTAGGTTTTCATTTATCCAGTTTTCCAATTAGACAGGTATAAAATTATAGTTGTTAATTTACAGAGGCCTCACAGGCTTATTGGAATGTAATTATTCCGTACCTTCTTCATCCACGTCGAGAGACATTTTTCAAGTTCAGTATACTCTGATCGTATTCGTTTTAGTTTTCTTTTTCCATCAATACACTGAGACCGAATTTTCTCGTTGTTTTGAATAATTCGACACAGGGTTGACTTTGGTATCTTATATCACAATCATAATCTGATATAAGCTTTAATTTGTTGGATGCTGACAATGTGCTGTATTTACATTTGAATATTTTGTACACTTTAAGGCTGTTTGAGGCTGACCCCACATTACGCGTTAGCGTTCCTCGGGCGTGTGTGCGACGCTCACTACCTTGTTTGTAAGTCAAAACCTGAGATAGTACTTACAAACAAAACACGTGCAGAACAAATTCAAATGTTTGCAAACAAATATGTGAAAACCTGCCTTAACCCGTATATATTTTACTATAGACGAGGCAAAAAGTGTCTCCAGTTAAATGGAAACTTTTGTGATTTTTGGGGCCATTTTGACATTTGAAATATGGTGAAAACAAGATGGCTGACATTCGAAGTATGGTGAAAACCAAGATGGAGTAACTTTTTCTTGTATGAAGATATTTTGTTCTGTCAAATGTAGGTACGTCATATCTTGAGTTTTGGAATTTTTGCCCTAACATGATAAAATGTCTCACTTATACAAGGGATTGATCTACAGAGTCTCAATTATAGATATAAACATCGAAAAAATCCAAAAAATCTAATCTCAATTAACCAGGTTAGAAAAGTCCCATTAACAGAGGTAATTCGATGTAAAAGCGCCGGGACCTCATTGGAATTCTCAAAAATAGAGGTTTCTCAAATATCCAGGACCCACTTAACCAGGTTTTATTGTAATAGATTTGATGGCGACTAAGTATGTATATAGAACAAATAAGTATCCTACGGCTAACGAATGTTTTGCCAGCACAATAGTTAAGTGAGGAGGTGTTTATAAATAAGCAAATAAGCATTACCAATCTGTGGACCTAGTTATATCAACCCCTCAGCACCCTGTCATCATTATATAATGCAGCGATGACAGATTAACTGCTTATCAACAATAGTTCTAGTTAAGGTTTTGTTTATTTAAAATTTAATTCATGGAAGCATTACATAGTAATCAACAATAGTTCTTGTTAAGGTTTTGTTTATTTAAGACTTAATTCATGGAAGCTTATTATAAAATATTGGCTTGACCACCGTCTTGAGACGGGATAGGAAGTCAGTCGACCATAGCATGAGCTTCTGCTAGGTAGTCTCCGGACAGACCCTAGCTTTCTTGTAAAAGCTCTGCCCGTTAATTATAGTTAAGTTTTAATTAAGTATTAAATGTAACTTAATAATAAAATTTCATCATTCTTTAAAAAGTCTTTCTCGCTCCCGCAAACTTGTCTACCTACTAAACAATCACCAGTGATGATAATGATTAAATACTATAATAATAAATCATTATTATTATCTATTGTGATAGTCGGCAGCAAAAATGTATCAGTAAGCATTACATATACTATAGTGATGATGATGATCACGAATATAATTTTGGCAATAGCAAAATTTCAAATACATTGAGATCGGTGCACAAAATTCTGATGAGTAGTTAGTACCTATGTTATCATAATAATATGTCGGTGTTTCGTGTGACGATGGTGGTTATGATGATGATGATTACTGTAAGTGGTATAGTATATGGTATGGCATTACTGTATATGGTATGGCATACGCTTGCAGTTCTGTAAACAACGCCGGAATCCCCAAACATATTGCATCTACAAGGACTCAGGAGTTCTGTCCAGTACTTTTGGATGCAGGGTATAACCTTGGTGCAAAATCTTACTTTTTGGTAGCATATACTTGGAGTTCTTCAGAAAAAGTAGAAATCACCATATTATGTGTCCATATAAATTTAGAGGTGTTCCCACGATTCCTTATAGATCCTATCATCAGGTCATATCACTTTAATGTCAAAATGAACAATTTAGGATTATACATCAAGAAAAAAATTTTTGAAAATCGGTCCACAGACGGCGGAGTAATCGTTGAACATACAAAAATATATATTCTATATATAACCGAACGTATAACCACCTCGCCGAAGTCGGTTAAAAATCACATCTAAAATACAAAATTATAATTATATTTTATGATGCTAAAGATAAAGTCTATAATATGCAATCTATAACTATACAAAATTTCATGTATCTTAGTACATAATTACCGAAGTTACCAAGGGATGGCAGACATACAATGGGTCGGATAGTCGATAGAGCGAAACTATATATAAGGATTCTATGTAGTTACTATGGAAGATTTGTGGGAATAGTGGAAGCCTAACATTAAAAAACTACTTATTTCTTACTTTTGTTTAATTATTTATATTTGCACTTACCACAATGCATAATAATTTTATATAAAGAAATTTACTAGGTACCTACACATTCCTTAAAATATATCCCCCTTACTAATAAAAAGATTTACACAACGGATAACTTAAACAACGTTGCTGTGTTCTGATGCGTTGGAAAAGTCACTTAACAGACAATGACAGCCATGTTGTTTAAGTTACCTATTGTGTAAATCTTTTTATTAGTAAGGGGGTCAATATATAAAAGAAAGTCATGTTAGTTACACACTTTATAACTCAAGAACGGCTGAACCGATTTGGCTGAAAATTGGTAGGGAGGTAGGTAGCTTAGAACCAGGAGACGGACAAAGGATACTTAAGTGCCCCGCCGAGTCTGTCTGTATGTTATAATCTGTATGGTATAATCAAGCCGCCTTGGAACTTTTATCGAAAATGCTGCCTAACCTAACCCGTTGGAGATAGATAACAAAACAATATATTATTGTTAATGTAGTATTGTTTCTCTTTTATAGGTCTACAAAAAAGTCCGCGATAAGATATGTCTATCTTTTAAGGATAGGTTACTATACCCATTCTTAGTTTAAAAAATTGATCAGAAATAATGTGGTATTTTCAGAAGCTATTTGACGGATACAATATTAATCCTTATCTAGGAGATATCTTAAAATTAAAAAGTACGTGTGGAAATTATTATAATGTATATTATATTTTTACTCTGTGCTATTACTATATTGCAGGTATATTTGCTAAAGCAGTATTTTGCCACGAACACTCTCCCACGCGGGTGAAGCTGCGGGCAGAAGCTAGTAAATTATAAAAATGCTAAACGTTTGAGCATGACTACTTTAAAGTAGAAAGGTCTTTCAACAATTTTATATTTTAACAACAGCTTTGCCGGTGTTTTCTCCAGCCAACATTCCAACGAACGCGTCGAAAATGTTCTCGAAACCTTCCGTCACATGGTGCTTTGTTTTGATCTGTCCACTTTTGATCCACTTGATGAGGTCTGCGAAGGCCTGGGGCCACTTGTCCTTGGGACTCCAGCTGAGCACCAGAAAACCTTCGACCTTAATCTGTTTGAAGACAAGACTAGGCTGGAGGATGGTAGCTTTAGGCATCTGCCTCGCATCGTTATTGTACGCGCTGATACTTCCACACACAGCCACTCTTCCGAAGTCATTCATCTGACCGATTATAATACTGCTAATTTCGCCACCGACATTGTCGAAATAGCAGTCGACTCCTTTAGGAGCTGCTGCTTTGAGTGCAGCGTTGACATCGGCAGTCTTGTAATTAATGGCTTTATCGAATCCCAGTTCCTTCTCCAAGTACTCAACTTTATCGTCTGATCCAGCGAATCCGATGACTCTGCATCCATTGATTTTGGCAATTTGTCCTACAAGAGTTCCCACAGCCCCTGCGCCTCCAGTCACGACGACTGTTTCACCAGGTTTGGGTTGGCAAAGTTCTAGAAGCCCAAAATAGGCAGTCGCGCCTGGCATACCCACAGCTCCGATTCCTAGCTCATTTGGAAGACCGTGCATATCAGGTAAAATATATACGTTAAAGAGATTGAATTGGGACTCATTGATGATGCAATAGTCGCACCAGCCTTTATGTGAGACTACTCGTCTGCCTACTGGGTAGTTCAGATTCTTACTCTCTTGAACCAGACCGACTTGGAAACTGAACTGATCATAGGGAACTGGGTACCTGAGGTTGTAAGCACGTAGATAAGGGTCCACACTGATCCATTCTGCTTTGACAAGGATTTCTCCATCTTTCAGCGGTGGTAGTTCATACTCGACTATGTCGTAGTCAGCCCGCTTTGGCATCCCTTGGAAATATTTCTTCAACACATACTTGCGTGCCTTTATCATCTTGATTCTGGGTTACCTGGAAAGAAGTAGGAATAACATCAGTAGGTATTTAAATGTTACAAATAGTTAATTTTAGCTACATTGTATTGTAATTTGTGACTTTGATGATCATTTGTTTTCCTCGTAGGAATTCTGTTTTGCGGTTATTTTCATAGCAGCAACTGGCGTAAAACAGTATAATCAAATTGACTGTATTACTAGTTTTGTAATTCTATCAATAATAATGTGCTAAGGGAGTATGGACGACATCCACTGGCAATTCAGTTGCGAATTACCATTTTTTACATCATAATATGTAACTACTATTTTCAGTTTTATATTGGTTTATACCAAAACAAACAATTTGCTGTTAGGTTAAACTTTGATCATAATACGACGTAGCTGGCGTAACGTGATTATTTAGGAAGAAATAAATACCTAGAAACAGCAGTCGTTGTCATTCGCTGATGCTAAGATAGTCTTGACATCATATTAATAACTAAAGCATACCCATAGACGGTATACCCGGCTATTAAAAGAGAAGAAATATATATCGTTATTCGTTCTTATAATTATTATCAGTGCAATAAGGTCGTAATTCCGTCTTATTAAAGGGTTATCAAAATATGACCATTGATTAAACTTTTATAAAATAAAATCGTTGGGCGCGTGAAACTATCATATATTAACTCTAGATACGCAACGCCCAACGATTTTATTATTTGTCTGATCAATACCCCAGATTGATGAGAATATTGGTGCGATCTGGTAGCTAGGACTTATTGAATTATTTTTTAGCTTTTAGTACATTACCTACATTATTTTTATTGTAATAAAACCGTTTAACATAAAAATATTTTTTTATTAATATTATGATTATATAATTATTAAGTTATTTATATTATGATTACATAAAAATGTGCTAATCATTTTCCTTTATCATTGATATGATAGTGTAACTTAAGATAAAATAGATAACTGCCTACCTGGCATTATCTCTACTAATAAAAATTAACCATTATGTAAATCTTTTTATTAGTAAGGGTAGTTAAATCTGCACGCATTGAAGTTATGTAATCACCGTACATAACTTCAATGCATGCAGATTTAGCTAAATCCAAAATGCAAAATAATATTTTAAATATTGAAAATATTTTTTTGCAAGCGTTCGAATGTCAAAATGCACCGCTCTTGCAATGCAACTGCGCCGCGTCGCGAAACGACTCGTTTTGGTGTGAATTGACCCTGGCTTTTCTAATTTTATTACTAATTATTATTTTTAAACAAAAAATTTAAAACCAACTTCCAAAGTATAAATGCACAAAAAGTATGTACTTAATAAAACTTATTTTCTAATTAATTACCCTCTTAGATTCGGCTTAAATTTTAACTATTTTCCTAATTTTGAAGTCGGTACCAGCTCAAACAATATCATATTCTATAGAACTCGCGTTCAAATTTGCTGGTACCGACTTCACAATTAGGAAAATTGAGTAGAGAAATAAACACACCAGCATATTTAGCGGAACACAAAAAATGGGTCCATAATTAAAAAAATATGGTTTTATTTTGAAATCTACTTACTACACTTCTTTTGTTATTTAAAGTTTCATTTGTGTTACTTAAAATTAGATCACATTAAGAACAGATTTTGCGAGTAAAGGCTATTTGTGAAAAATGGTACATTTTTTAACTTTTCATGTAACCGAGAAAAGTGAAAATTAATATTAAAATAACAATTAATTAAATTAGAAAAATAGTGATTAATATCGCGTATTTCCTCCACGTGCTCTTATTAAAGTTTCTACCCGTCTAGGCATACTCAGAATGATGTTATCGATGGTCTCCTGGGATAGTCTCCGCCATTCCTCAACTACGGCGATTCGCAGTTCACCCACGTTGGCAGAAGCTGGAATTCTGGACTTATCTTTTCTTTTCAGCAAGTCCCAAACGTGCTCTATTGGGTTCATATCCGGTGATCTCGCCGACCACTCCATAACAGTGATATTCATATCATTAAGATATAAGCTTGAGTTACCCGAGCGGTATGCGGCCAAGCATTATCCTGCATAAAAACAAAGTCGTCCCCGATATATGGGGCAAACGGTACGACATTTTCTTCTAAAACTTCTCTGTTATAGCGGTCTGCAGTCAGACTCCCTCTGTCAGTCACTACCAAGTCTGTGCGAGCTCCCAAACAAATGCCCGCCCAAACCATTATTAATCCACCACCGTATGCAACTGTAGTTTCAAAATTTGTCTGAATGTATCGTTCTCCTTTGCGTCTGTATATTCTTTGCCTGCCGTCAATTTGATTTAAGAGAATTCTGCACTCGTCACTAAACAATACCTTACTCCATTGGTCCGCGTTCCAAAGTCGATGTTCCAGAGCAAAAGTTAACCTGTTTAAACCTACGAAGATTTACCTCGAGCCTTGGAGCCTTGGCGGGCACAAATGAACCCAAACCAGCTTCTTCGAACCTTCTTCGTACCGTACGCTCACTTACGGTTACACCCCGCACTGCTTCTAACTCATGTCGGGCTTGGACGGCCGTCAAACGGGGGTTCCTACGTACACGAAGCCGAATGAAACGATCATCCCTACTCGAAGTGCGTCTTTTTCTGCCTTGTCCTGCTCTTCTCACATATAAGTACCGGTCTCCCTGAACCGTTGGATACTGCGATGGATCGTTGAAACTGGTCAACGAAGATCTCTGGATACGAGGGCGGCACTGAAAATTTCGGGAATCAAGGAAGTGACACAACATTACTATTTAAAAATGTATTTATTGCTTTTCGAAGTATTCTCCGCGAAATTTGACACATTTTTCCATACGATGGAATCAATCATTGAAGCAACCATTCCATTCGGAAGTTGGGGTCTCCAAAATGGCCGTTTTGTAGGCGTCCACAGCTTCTTCAGGTGATGAAAATCTCTGACCACGCAATTTATTCTTTATTTTAGGGAAAGTATAGAAATCATTAGGGCTTAGGTCGGGGCTGTACGGCGGATGGTCTAATAATTCTATGATTTCTTGCTCTAAAAACTCTTTTGTTCTGTGCGCGGTGTGAGAACTCGCATTGTCGTGATGGAGGATGATGCGGCGGTTGCAGTTCTCTTTACGGAGTTCAGAAACAACCTGTGGTAAACAAATGTTAGCATACCATTCTGCATTAACCGTTCTTTGTCCCTCAAGAGGAATAGTCGCAACATGGCCGGTTTTGGAGACAAACGTGGCCACCAATTTTTTTGCAACACTCCGTAAACGAACAATTTTTGTTGGCTTTAACTCATTTTCGAACATCCAAACTCGTGACTGGTTTTTTGTTTCGGGTTCGTACGCGTATATCCAGGATTCGTCACATGATACGATGTTGTATACAGCATTTGAGGATCCTGCGTGGAATCTTTCGAGAGTTCTGACGCACCAAGTAACGCGAGCCGCTTTTTGCTCTTCACAGAGCAAATGCGGTATCCATCGGGAAAACAACTTTTTTACACCTAATTGTTCATGCAAGATTATTTGTATTTGACGATTTGATTATTTGTCTAAAGTTGCCTGAATTTCGCGGTATGTCACATGTCGATCTTCCTCAATCAGCTTACGCACAGCATCAACGTTTTATTGGGAGACTGCAGTTTTTGGACGACCTTGACGGGGATCATCACTGAGCTTGACACGTCCACGTTGAAATTCAGCAAACCAGCGATAAATTGTGGTTTTGGATGGGGCTTCATCACCAAATGCAGAAATCATCCGGTCAACACACTGTTTTTGTGTTAAACCACTTCGAAAGTCATAATAAATCATCGCTCTAGAATTTTCTCAAGTCAATTCCATTTTCTCAACGACTAAACAAGTTTGACCAGACCTTGTGACAAGACCGAGAATCTTTTTTTAAATAAATAAACGGTATTCGATTTTTAAAACCAAGGAGTTTTAAATTAAAAAGATTTTAATATGACAGGAACAGTGGAAATATTCCATTCCCGATACTTTTAGTGCAGCCTATCACTCTGTAGGTTTGACCATTTCTTCGCATTTCGAGTGCCCTGCAATCTCCGTTGGGGCTAAGTCAGGCATAATTGAGTCCTCAACTCCAAAAAGATACGCGATTAAAAAAAAACTAACAAAAAACAGTATTTCAATGAAATTTTAAATCAAACTCAGAAGGAAGAAATACTCGAAGTTTGCTCCAGATAAGGTGTATTTGAATAAAATTAAAACAATTGCATAAAATGTGATGTTCAGTTGTTTTCTTAATTTGAAAATATTTCTTTTTAAATTAAATGATGTATAAACCAGCCAGTAACCTTATATGATTCTGATATCAAACCTTTATTTTATGTTCCGCTAAATATGCCGGTGTGTGTAGTTAAAATTGAAGCCGAATTTAAAAGGGGAATTATTTTGGAAAATAATTTTTATTTCATACTTTTTGTGAATTTTTACTTTGGAAGTCGGTTTTAATTTTTTGTTTAAAAATAATATTTTTCTCTTTTTAGTTAAATTTATCATTTATATTATTATGAACACATTTTAAGGAAGTTATAAATACAAAAAAGCCTCCGCTATACTCACTCTCTCGGCAAAACAAAGTCAAGCGTTATTTCATGCCAGTTTTCTGAGAGGCCGTGGTATTTCCCCAAATAAGCATTACCGATCTGCAGACCTACTAAACAATCATCAGTGATGGTAATGATTAGATACTACATTATTAAATTATTATTATTATCTATTGTGATAGTCGGCGGCAAAAATGTACCAGTAAGCATTAAATATACTATAGAGATGATGATGATCACGAATATAATTTTGGCAATAGCAAACTTTCAAAGACATTGATATCGGTGCACAAAACTCTGATGACTAGTTAGTACAGTATGTTACCATAATAATATGTCGGTGTTTCGTGTGAAGATGGTGGTTATGATGATGATGATTACTGTAAGTAGTATGATGGCATATGCTTGCAGTTCTTTAAACAACGCCGGAATCCCCAAACATATTGCATCTACAAGGACTCAGAAATTCTGTCCAGTTATTTTGGATCCAGGGTATACCTCGGTGCATCATCTTACTTTTTGGTAGCATATGCTCGGACTTTTTTAGAAAAAGTCGAAATCACCATATGTGTCCATATACATTTCGAGGAATTCCCTCTATTCTTCATAGATCCCATCATCACGTCATCGCTTTGATGTCAAAAGGACCAATTTGGGATTATACTCTATACAGCAAAAAAATATTTTTGTAAATCGATCCACAGACGGTGGAGTAATCGTTGAACATACAAATTAAGAAAAAAAAAATATATATATATAGCATCATAAGATATTAAGATAATTATGTATTTTAGACGAGATTTTTAACCGACTTCCAAAAAAAGGCGGTTATATGTTCGGCTATATACGAGGGGAGGTCCAAAAGTTCGCGGAATGAAAGGGTTGTTAATAAAATATAACAATAAATTTATTTTTCCTTTTCAATATAATCACCCTTAAGTGTAATACATTTATTTGATCTATGGATAAATTTTTCTAAACCATCGAAAAAATATTTTTTGTCTTTGGCCTCGAAATGCGCCGAAATTGCCTCCTTCACTTCGTTATCGTCGGAAAATTTCCTTCCCCTTAGCTCTTTTTTTAAATTTGGAAATAAATAAAAATCGCTAGGGGCCAGGTCTGGACTGTAGGGTGGGTGAACAAGTGGTTCGAATCCATGCGTGTGAAGAGCAGCCATGGCAACTTGGCTCTTGTGAACCGGCGCGTTGTCTTGCAAAAGCAACACACCCTTGGCCAATTTTCCACGACGTTTTTCTTTAATTGCCTCCTTTAACTTTTCCAATATTGTGGCGTAGTATTCTCCGGTTATAGTGGTACCTTTTTCTTTATAATCAATCAGTAATATTCCCTCACAATCCCAAAAAACAGTGGCCATCAACTTTCCAGCCGATTCTGACACTTTGAATTTCTTGGGAGGTGGTGTACCCTTTTTGTGCCATTGCATGGACTCCTGTTTTGATTCAGGTTCAAAGTGATGAACCCATGTTTCATCTCCAGTAACAATCCGCTCCAAAATCTGCACAGGGTTGTCTCCACACACCTCCAAAAAGTGCTTAGACGCGTCGATGCGCTGCTGTTTTTGAAGCGGCGTGAGCATTCTCGGCACCCATCTTGCACTGACTTTTGTCATGCCCAAGTGGTCGTGCAGGATCCGCAAAATGGTTGTATCTGATACTCCAACAAATGCAGATAATTGATTTTTCTTTAAACGTGTGTCTTCCAGTACAAGTTTTTCGACTTTTTCGACAATGTCTGATGTGGTGGCCTCAACTGGCCGCCCAGAGCGAGGGTCGTCTTCAATTGAATCTCGACCATGTTTGAAAAGTCCATGCCACTTATAAACCATTGTTTTACCAGGGCACTGATCTCCATAAACGGCTTCCATTTCATTTAAAATGGTTTGAACGTTTTTTCCTTGCTTGGTAAGGAATTTTATCATAGCGATGTAGTTACTATGGAACATTTGTGAGAATAGTGGAAGCCTAACATTAAAAACTAACATTAAATAAAAACAACTTATATTATCTTACTTTTGTGTAATTATTTAATTTAGCACTTACCACAATGCAAAACAATTGTATCTAAAGAAATTTACTAGGTACATATTCATTAAAATAAATTATAAAAATTCTAAACGTTTGAGCATGACTAAATTTCAGTAGAGAGGTTTTTCAATAATTTTATATTTTAACAACAGCTTTGCCGGTGTTTTCTCCAGCCAACATTCCAACGAACGCGTCGAAAATGTTCTCGAAACCTTCCGTCACATGGTGCTTTGTTTTGATCTGTCCACTTTTGATCCACTTGATGAGGTCTGCGAAGGCCTGGGGCCACTTGTCCTTGGAACTCCAGCGGTGCACCAGGAAACCTTCGACCTTTATCTGTTTGAAGACAAGACTAGGCTGGAGGATGGTAGCTTTAGGCATCTGCTTCGGATTGTCATTGTACGCGCTGATACTTCCACACACAGCCACTCTTCCGAAGTCATTCATCTGACCGATTATAATACTGCTAATTTCGCCACCGACATTGTCGAAATAGCAGTCGACTCCTTTAGGAGCTGCTGCTTTGAGTGCAGCGTTGACATCGGCAGTCTTGTAATTAATGGCTTTATCGAATCCCAGTTCCTTCTCCAAGAACTCAACTTTATCGTCTGATCCAGCGAATCCGATGACTCTGCATCCCTTGATCTTGGCAATTTGTCCTACAAGAGTTCCCACAGCCCCTGCGCCTCCAGTCACGACGACTGTTTCACCAGGTTTGGGTTGGCAAAGTTCTAGAAGCCCAAAGTAGGCAGTCGCGCCTGGCATACCCACAGCTCCGATTCCTAGCTCATTTGGAAGACCGTGCATATCAGGTAAAAGATATACGTTGAAGAGATTGACTTGGGACTCATTGATGATGCAATAGTCGCACCAGCCTTTATGTGAGACGATTCGTCTGCCTACTGGGTAGTTCGGATTCTTACTCTCTTGAACCAGACCGACTTGGAAACTGAACTGATCATAGGGAACTGGGTTCCTGAGGTTGTAAGCACGTAGATAAGGGTCGACACTGATCCATTCTGCTTTGATAAGGATTTCTCCATCTTTCAGCGGTGGTAGTTCATACTCGACTATCTCGTAGTCATCCCGCTTTGGCATTCCTTGGAAATGTTTCTTCAGCACATATTTGCGTGCCTTTACCATCTTGATTCTGGATTACCTGGAAAAAAGTAGGAATAACATCAGTAGGTATTTAAATGTTACAAATAGCTAATTTTAGCTACATTGTATTGTGATTTGTGACTTTGATGATCATTTGTTTTCCTCGTAGGAATTTTGTTTTGCGGTTATTTTCATATCAGCAACTGGCGTAAAACAGATTCATCAAATTGACTGTTTTTACTACTTTTGTAATTCTATCAATAATAATGTGCTAAGGGAGTATGGACGACATCCACTGGCAACTCAGTTGCGAATTAGCATGTTTTACATCATAGGTAACTACTTTTTTCAGTTTTATATTGGTTTGTTCCAAAACAAACAATATTGCTGTTAGGTTAAACTTTGATCATAATATGACGTAGCTGGCGTAACATGATTATTTCGGAAGAAATAAATAGGTATTTATTTCTTCTACTAGAAACAGTAGTCGTTGTTATTCGCTGATGCTAAGATAGTCATGGGCCATGGCCTCATATTCATAACTAAAGCATACCTATAGACGGTATACCCGGCTAACAAAAAGAGAAGAAATATATATCGTTATTCGTTCTTACACTTATTATCAGTGCAATATGGTCGTAATTCCGTCTTATTTAAAGGTGGCCAAAATATGACCATTGACCAACCTTTTATAAAAAGCGAACAGACTCTTGTTTTCTCTTTCACTACAAAACCTATAAGGTTTTTGCCATTGAGATGTTTAGGGAGACAGATAGCTGCTTTCAGCTTCGATTTTAGTGCTCCATCCATGAATATTATTCTTCCAAGATAATGAATAAGTACCTATTTTTATATTATTAAGTTATTTATATTATGACATAAAAATGTGGTAATCATGTTCTTTTATCATTAACTATGATAGTGTATCGTAAGATGAAATAGTTAACTACCTGTCATTATCTCTAGGATATTAGATAGATTAGATAACAATATTGTGTGATTTTATTGTGTTTTTGGATAGATTTCCGACCAAAACTTCAACGGTGTGAGCACGTATTGCAAATCGATAAAACAAGTACCCCATACTTTTAGTACATAACTTCAATGTGTGCAGATTTAGCTAAATCCGAAAGGTAAAATAATAGTTTAAATATTGAAAATATTTTTTTGCAAGAGTTCGAATGACAAAATACACCGCTCTTGCAATGAAACAGCGCCGCGTCTCGAAACGTCTCGTTTCGGTGTGAATTGACCCTGACTCTTCTTATGTTATTATTAATTATTATTTTTGGTAAGTAAAAATAAACAAAAAAGTATGTTATCTATTTTTACTATATTTATTATGAGCACATTTTAAGAAAGTTATAAATACACAAAAGCCTCCGCTATTCTTACTCTCTCGGCAAAACAAACTCAAGCGTTATTTCATGCCAGTTTTCGAGTCCGCGGTATTTCCCCAAATAATCATAACCGATCTGCGGACCTAAACAATCATCAGGGATGATAATGATTAGATAATATATTTTTAAATAATTGTTATTATCTATTGTTATAGTCGGCTAAAAAAATGTATCAGTAACCATTAAATATTTTATAGTGATGATGATGATATGTATATATATTATATATACACAGTTGAATGTATAACCGCCTCATTTTTTCGGAATTCGGCTAATAAAATAATTTATATTTTAGGGCACTACATACAGGTGTCCCGTAAATCGACGTCAAGCCGTAAACCCGTGATAGACCAAGTTACAATAGTTATAGAAAAATAAAAAAAAAAATCCAAGTAATGTGTCTCAACAAAGCTTTTAAAAATATCGAAAAATCGACATCTTGTGGTGGTTTTTTAGTTCCCGGCACTACAAATTTCTACTTTTTTGTAATTTTTTTTTGTTTGTAATCCTGAATAATGCTTTAGTAAACTGGTGCCTAAAATTTAAATCAAACGACTCCGACTTGAAAGGAAATGAGGCTTTTGCCCAAAACAATGATTCGAATTTAATAGTTTGCTCGACTTTAACTGACTGTACTGGAAAAAAAAATTACTACGCTTGTTTGGCAGGTAATTTTAAAAGTTGGCGCAGCTAATAAGGATTCCAAAATGGTATGTCATTTGCTAGATTATTTCTTAAATTTTGGACAATATTGATTTTTGTAAAGGAAGTCAGTTTTCGACAATTTTTTCTTACAAAGGATTCAAGGATTCAAGTGTAGCCAGGACTTTCTTCTAAGTGATATTCGATGATTAGTCGATTTACGGGACATACTGTATAACTTGGCACACCCTCCATAGTCCATAGTGTAAAATGAGGATGTTTTTTTTCATTTTACCTCTGTTCGTAGACACCCGACACGACATGATGTGGGGTGTCGACGAATAGCTCCTTCTAAATACAGGCAAGGTTGCTTATATGACTTTTTTACAAAGTCAACCATTTTCGAGTAATTGGCCTCCAAAATTATTATAAAAAATGCATTTCTAAACTTACTAGGGAGATTTATTATAGTGTTTCCATGCTGATAGAATATTATGCTAAATGTTATTTATTTATTTAAAAATTATAGGTAGGTAGGTACTCTATTTAATTCATTGTACATAATTAACTAAGACATGTTTATTGCCTGAGTCAGCCTGAGAACTCAATAGTTATACCTTTTATGCTTATACCTACCTCACTAATTAAGTTTTTAATATCTTTGGACTTTGGTAGACACAAACACATAATACCTTAAGTAGGATAATAAACGCATTTGAACAAATTGTAACAAATTGTACTCTGCATTTTATTATGTTTTGTATGCAAGATAGTAGGGACGTTATACCTACAAGTTACAACACAAATCAAGACGACCTATGGCATCGCAAGCGACATGTCACTTATGGCAAATCCCATACATTTTTGATTTCGAAATTTCGAAAGTATCGAATGCATCGTGACTCAAGGCCCTTGTCCCAGTTTATGGTTGGCGTCTGATGTTCGTAAACTTTCGATAATTGTCCAATTTAGTCACAAAACTCGTTTTGGATGCACAAGATTTTTAATTTTTTAATTTTTTAATTATAAAGTTTAGAGCTATAATTCTAAACGATGATACAATTGTGTGGGCAATTAGGTGGCCTTACACGGGTGACTAAAGCCGCACGGCTAAAATCGACCGTCCTTATGGCGATTCGGCTAGGTTGCAAGACAATTTTGCCAAAGCAAATGGATGAAGGTGGTTTGTGAGCGCACGGCGAATTTTTATTTTTATTAGCTATTTGTTAATTTTGACCGAAATAAATCTTCTCCACTTTTTTATTGGTAAGTACCTACTTAGATAATAATTTCCTTATTAGGTTAGCCCACATAAAGGCTGTCTGAAGTAAATGAACTCTTAAGGTCAATGCATCTGCTTACATAACTATCACACAGACAGTAAACAAAGTATATAGTTTTGCAAATAAATAATAGGTTACATATTTATTTATGCCCTATTATTATTAACATGCCCATTAATTCACTAATATCATTAATCTAGATTTTTATAACTTATATTAAAAATAATCTAAGGAACAAAAATGTACTTACGAGCAAGGTCTTGGAACTGTCGCTGGCACTGAGTTTAAAACCTTATCATGTTTCTTCGGCACAAAGGTATGAAGTTGCAGATTATTTGTAGATCGATGACTTGCAGTTAACTTCACATGTATCGATTATTAAGTTGATATTTGTATCAAATGCGCGGGTGCGGCTTTGATTTGGCATGGACTTTGAAATAAGTATTTTCAAAGTACATTCAAAATTTAGACTTTTGCAAGATTTAGATTTCTATTGACAATACACAGTGCCTATAATATCGTACTTAGAATAGTAATAATATTTTTTTCATTTCTCATACTCGGAAAGTAGTGTTGTTTTGATCTGATTATTGGGTGGAAGATGCTGCTTTCCTTTCCTAGGTAGGGAAAAACTCATACAAATTCATTCCGGCCCGAGGGCCGGAAAAACTTCAAAAATAGAACTGCTGTCAGCTGTGAAGAGTTTTATGTAAATAAAAACTTTTAAAAAATGACATGACTTTCTAAACAGCCAGTGTGAATTTAGCGCAAACTCTTTGAGCGGAATAAGCCGCGAGTGCCGCGACAATTACGCGGCGAGTAGACCAGGGTCGATAGTTTTAAAACCAAAAAAAATAATAGTAGGATAAAACCCATTAGAAAAGGAGGAGAATATTATAAAAATGAAAGGAAAAATAATTTACGGGCGATCTGAGGTCGGAAAGGGGATGAGGGTGAGTTTTTAAGGGTAAAAAATGGTTTATCTCGATTTCCGGCAAAACTAAAAGTCCTATGGAAAAAAGTCAAATGGCAAAGTTGTAGGTAAAAAAAAGATCTAAAACTTTTGTATTTACAATTTTTTCACATATCCTCAAAATTTATGTGAAAAATTCAAAAATCATGTTTTTGGTTTTTTATTATTTTTTTTTTAATTTACCTTTTTATGTCCCAAATACGCTGTAATTTTTTTGATTAGATTTTTTTTTCATCTTATTTTGAATTAATATCGAAAAAGCACCCTAATTTTCAATCGAAAATTCACCCATCAAAATATCAGCTTTTTTTAAAAAGATTATCCTACTATTATTTTTTTTCACTTTTTATTATTTGTAAAGGCTTCTACTTCTACCCTGGTCTAGAGCGGCAAGTTCCATATTTAAAATTTAAAAAGTCAACACAAATTGGCGGGATACTAAAATCTGTTATGTATGTATCTGTGACGGACTTTTGTGATAAGATTTGAATTGAATACCTATTAAAAATGAGTTCAAGCGAAATACTGAAACTATAAATATTCTATACTATAAATATTCCAAACAAAAATGTAACTTTTAATTTCACGAATTGTCCTAATTTGACTATTAATTTTAAATAGGCACTACTAATATATTATTATCAATAAATAGTTTAGATAAACAACTAGTTTTATTTTCCTCATAATATTCTAAATGAAAAGTAGAGTGTTTTCCACGGGTAAAAGATTAAATTCCTACTCGGTCTAACTACCTCGGGAATTGATTATTTTCAACCCTAGGCTAACAATCTACTATTCTACACACACCGGCATATTTAGCGGAACATAATATAAAGGTTTGATATCAGTATCATATAAGGTTGCTGGCTGGTTTATACGTCATTTAATTTAAAAAGAAATATTTTTAAATTAAGAAAACAACCGAACATCATATATTATGCAATTGTTTTAATTTTATTCAAATACACCTTATCTGGAGCGAACTTCGAGTATTTCTTCCTTCTGAGTTTGATTTAAAATTTCATTGAAATACTGTTTTTTGTTAGTTTTTTCTAATCGCATATCTTTTTGGAGTTGAGGACTGAATTATGCCTGACTTAGCCCCAACGGAAATTGCAGGGCACTCGAAATGCGAAGAAATGGTCAAACCTACAGAGTGATTGATATCCAGAGATCTTCGTCGACCAGTTTCAACGATCCATCGCAGTATCCAACGGTTCAGGGAGACCGGTATTTATGTGAGAAGAGCAGGACAAGGCAGAAAAAGACGCACTTCGAGTAGGGATGATCGTTTCATTCGGCTTCGTGTACGTAGGAACCCCCGTTTGACGGCCGTCCAAGCCCGACATGAGTTAGAAGCAGTGCAGGGTGTAACCGTAAGTGAGCGTACGGTACGAAGAAGGTTCGGAGAAGCTGGTTTGGGTTCATTTGTGCCCGCCAAGGCTCCAAGGCTCGAGGTAAATCATCGTAGAAACAGGTTAACTTTTGCCCAGGAACATCGACTTCGGAACGCGGACCAATGGAGTAAGGTATTGTTTAGTGATGAGTGAAGAATTCTCTTAAATCAAATTGACGGCAAGCAAAGAATATACAGACACAAAGGTGAACGATACATTCAGACAAATTTTGAAACTACAGTTGCATACGGTGGTGGATCAATAATGGTTTGGGCGGGCATTTGTTTGGGAGCTCGCACAGACTTGGTAGTGATTGGCAGAGAGAGTCTGACTGCAGACCGCTATATCAGAGAAGTTTTAGAAGAAAATGTCGTACTGTTTGCCCCATATATCGGTGACGATTTTGTTTTTATGCAGGATAATGCTCGGCCGCATACCGCTCGGGTAACTCAAGTTTATCTTATTGATATGAATATCACTGTTATGGAGTGGCCGGCGAGATCACCGGATATGAACCCAATAGAGCACGTTTGGGACTTGCTGAAAAGAAAAGTTAAGTCCAGAATTCCAGCTCCTGCCAACGTGGGTGAACTGCGAATCGCCGTAGTTGAGGAATGGCGGCGACTATCCCAGGAGACCATCGATAACATCATTCTCAGTATGCCTAGACGGGTAGAAACTTTAATAAGAGCACGTGGAGGAAATACGCAATATTAATCATCATTTTTCTAATTTAATTTATGGTTATTTTAATATTAATTTTCACTTTTCCCGGTTACATGAAAAGTTCTAAAATGTACCATTTTTCACAAATAGCCTTTACCTACTCGCAAAATTTATTCTTAATGTGATCTAATTTTAAGTAAAACAAATGAAACTTTAAATAACAAAAGAAGTGTAGTACTTAAGTAGATTTTAAAATAAAACCATTTTTTTTTAATTATGGACCTTTTTTTTTGTGTTCCGCTAAATATGCCGGTGTGTGTATATTTCACATTTAGATAGTACAGACAATAACTATTATTGTCTATTTAATGTCTAAAAATA
Organism: Phengaris arion; assembly: GCA_963565745.1. Lineage (NCBI taxonomy): Eukaryota > Metazoa > Arthropoda > Insecta > Lepidoptera > Lycaenidae > Phengaris > Phengaris arion. The sequence continues at coordinate 5,764,342 of OY751443.1, forward strand.
CTTACTTATTTATATATGTATGTGAGGCGGTGTGCTGAATAAGTGTGGCAGGAGCTCAGAAATTATCAAGAGAATATTATAAATTATAATTTTTGTATATAAAAGGAGATGTCCCCACTGACTTACTGACGTATAGACGCTCGCACAGCCGTAACCGCTAATGGTAGAAATATAAAATTTGGACAGTTAATTTTAATTGACAAAGTAGACGCGCACTAAGATGGGATTTTGAAAAATTCTACCTTTATGGCGCGGTGAGTCTTGATTTATATGTCGTATTTGAGGGGGTGAAGGAGATGAGCGGGGGTCGTGCCGCCCCCGTAAGGGGTCCCATACACAGTCCGGTTTTCCTTCAGGTAGGCCTGAACGGATGCAAAATCGTATCGTCTGTGTGCAATTTCGAGATCACATCAGTCGGCCGGATGGACTGAAGCGATTCGCTCCTGTGTTGCTCTGTTTTTGCGAAACTATTAAACTCGCGTCGTTTTCTATTAAAAACTACTAAAAGAGTACAGATAACTATAAAAAGCTACTAAACAGAAATCCCTAAAAAACAACAGAAAACCACTGCATTATCAGTTTTAATAATTTTAAAATATGATAATTTTACCGTAAAAAAAAATATATATATAGTAGGAAATATTACGTAATATAGAAATTAAATCGGTAGTTTTAAGCGACACATGGACGCGTGCTATTATGTGCTATTGTGATAAGGTGTCATAATAGCATAGGTATGCAAAATGGCGTGCTACCATAGTATTTTGCATATTATGATTACTGTTTGGCTATTTTCTACAAAACCACTACTAACAACTACTAGTAAAACTTTGTAAAAGTACTAAGTTGGAAACACTAATTCCGACCTGTACGGATGGAACGAACGGTAATAAAATTGGACTGAACGGTAATAACATTCGAGTGTAAAATAAAACCGTCAAGTGCGAGTCGGCAAGAGGGGTTCCGTACAAAACGTAAAAAATCACGTTTGTTGTATGGGAACCTCTAATTTTTATTTTATTCTGTTTTTAGTATTTGTTGTTATAACGGCAATGTAGATCATTTGTGAAAATTTCAACTGTCGAGCTATCACTGTATAAGAAGGTTAAGATACAGCCTGGTGACAGACGAACGGACAGCAAAGTTTCAATAATAGGGTCCTATTTTTACCTTTTGGGTACGAAACCCTAAAAATGGCAACGTGTTCTAAAGAATATTTATTAGAGTTCATTGAAGTATTTGAAACTTTACAGCCGTTATGGTTAATAAAATCTAAAGACTATTACTTAATATAAAACAAAGAGAAATGATCACTATAAAAAATATTACTGGAAAAATGTATGACACAATAATTCTCATTCGTCGATAGCATGATTACAGTTACAGCAAAATACAATTAATATATAAAGTAATAACCTAACCAAGAGCAACTCACGACATTTCTAAGGGGGGTTCCGTAACTATCAACGCGCAGTAGGTTTTCTTTGAATTACTTGAAAAGTAATTGTCATAAAGTTATTACAGAAGCTAGGAGAGCGGACAGACAAGCAGACAGATGGATAGAGCGAAACTATAAGGGTTTCTTAAGTATTACGGAACCCTAAAAACATGACCGAAGCTCGCCGCAAACCAGATGCTATTTTCCGTGTATGTGCTCGAATCCGTTCAGGCCAAACCTTAGATTAAAACGCCTAGAAACACCTACGGTACGCGCATGAAAAGTGAAGCAAATCACACTGAGCGATATCGGCTCAGTTTGTTCGGACGACTCGTCAGTTGTCAAGCGCTAGTACATACTACGTCTCCCGACTATTTTTTAATGGTCGGACATTATGACGGTTTGTGTCGTTATAGGGTGTCGCAATGCATCGGAAAAGAATTAAAAAAGCTTGGGACATAACATTTCACGCCTAACATTTTCAACAAGCCAAATCACATCAATCACATTTTGTCGCCATCTTGCTGCCCTATTGTGAATTGTGAAAATGTTAAAAAATAAATTGATTTCAAAATTTTCATGGCTTACTAATAGTTGTAACTAAGATAAAGTTTTTTAATATTTTCTGATTTTTTAACTGTCAATTTAAAGTATGTTCAGTATTAAGGTAATCCTTAATATATTCCTTAATACCAGTTTAATATAAATAATGTTTACAAATCGTGTTTAGATGGTTGAAAATGAAATATAAGTTATATTTTTACATCTCACAATATTAAGAAAAACAAATACAATAATTCCAATTTTACGAGCAACATTTTCCGTGAAAAATGTCCCTTAAAACTGTACACACTCCACAATATATATGGTTTTGTGTGCGTGTCGGTATGTAATGCTTACGCCTACATCTATCTGTTGCTTGCCTCACTTTGTACGATGCGTTTGTTTGAAGACTATCTAGGCGTTATTAATCTAAGGGCCAAACTGACGTCAGTTCGGTCGTATGGGATTTTTTCCGTGTATGTGCTCGAATCCGTTCAGGCCGAACTGACGTTAGTTCTAATTGAAACGATCGGTCTCTCGTCTGTGGCGGCCTTAACTGCGGCGTGCCTCGCGCGAATTACATATAAGTGGCGCTATTTGTCCAGCGCCACCGTCAACGGGACGTCACCGAGAACGAGATTATTTCGCCGAGGTTAAGTTGACGTGATTCACGTAATTTGTCGGCGATCGTTTGTCCACCGCGACGATCTCGGTGGTTCAGTTTGTTCTTACTGTGTGTTACATTAATATGTACATTGTACTAAAAACGTCTTTAATTTTCTAGTCCATCTCCTTAATGTTCGGCTCCAGAAAGACATTTCGATGCATCCTTCGTTTTGACGAGATAACGTCTTATAAATCGATAGAGCCGTCTGCACGCACGAAAAAACATGACTCATGCGTTACCTGTTACCCGTGTTCATTACAAAGTACCGTTACCAAGTACCAGCGCTAGCTCGCATTGCCTTTACCTCATTATTATTATTATTGTTGTTGTTGTTGACGTTGTCACGTTCAACTATCGTCAGTAAACCGACTTTACAGACAACCGGTATGTTTTTAAGTACAATATACGCTTTTAACTAATTAATTGTAAATAAATATATAATTGTTTAAAACATGAATTTTATTCCACAAACATTAAATTACCGTTTGACAAGTTCTATTAATGAATAAATGGCGTAGGGTCAACCTGGCTAATTGCGTCTACGGGGCTAATGCGTCCTTTTGAAATTATTCGAAAACTGTTTAATCTACATTGTCTTCTACCCTCTAGTTACATTAGCTTAAACTAAATACTTTACATGTAGTTCGTACAGATGGTGTTGTAGTTCACTTGTTCGAGTATTTCGCCATTTTGTAAACTGCACGTGTCTGTACATCTTGTTACTGCGACAGGTGAGTACAACAATCCATGTTGATCTTATTTTTTCTTTATTAGACTGATTTTATTCAATAATGATAGTAAAGAATAGTCAATGAGTTTCTTACTCAGACATATACCTATTTTAAGTTAAATAGGTTTATTTGAAGAAATAATTATATCTCCATTTTTAAGTTTAATATTATTGTATTGGGCTAAATGCGTCTGCCGTTACGGGGCAATTGCGACTATGGGACCCATTTGCCCCAAAATAGAAATAGGTAGTCAATCTTTTTATGTCCGCACATGTTAATATGAAGATGAAATTTTGTTTCAGATAAATAACTAATAAGTACTTACTTGCCATGGTGATATTGAAGTACATGGACACTGAAAAGTTCTTAATACCAAAGTAGACTGACGAGTGCCTCATTTAATTTAAATAAAGTTTTTTATTGTTTTCCAAATTTTGTTTTTCACAACTTTTACCACTATAAAAAGTACATACATACTTACAGTTTGGCAAAAAGGTCGTTAGATGGACCTAAATTTATTTTCATTGGTAACACCTTATTTCTTCATACGAAGGATGTCAAGTATTAATGTACATAGTAATCGTTTTGGTTTGGCATAGAAAGTGGCGCTACCATTATTTTACGACGTATTTGCCAAACTGTACCTGCTTACTTTTATAGAGATAGTGACCGCGAGCCACCCAAGTAAAATGTTGATCACATCTGCATTTAGTATGGGGCTAATGCGTCTATCAAAACTAAGCGCATTTCCCCCACTTTTACTAAATTGGCTCTGAACGCGTCAAATATTTTTTTTGTCTAGTTTAACTATCCTTGATTTGCACAGAAATTAGATCCGAAAAAAACTACCTTGTCTTTCTCATGAAAAGCTTAGCAACTAAGTTAAAAAAAATTAAAATAAATAAAGACGCCTTTGCCTCAAACGGGGAAAATGCGTCTAAAATTCCAATAAAAAAAAACATTCAATATGACCCATTTTTAGAACTCCTACGAAGAAGAATCGAAAGAATCACTCCTAGAACTTTGTACAGGAATAGTCATAATAATATTCGACTAGAGTTTCAAAAAGTGGATAACGCCATCAATTCGCTCACTATAAGGCGTTAACTTGAAGTGATCGAGAAATATGACGCATTTACCCCGGTTGACCTTATATAAATTTCTCGGCCATTTTTATCTTGTTGTTATGTTCTCGGTGACGTCCCGGTGACGGTGGCGGTGGACACGTTTATACGTGTTATGTATTGCCGCCACATCGGCCCGTCACAATCTCGGGCCGATTTCTAGCAATATTTCGGCGGACGGGATGACGGCGCTAGGGTGACGGGCGTGCGGTGGACATACGGCCATAGTGAATGTATGTGTCGCTAAATCGGCGACGTCATCCCGTTCTCGTTGAATGTCGTTGACGTCCCGTTGACGGTCGCGATGTCGGTGAACAAACAGCCTGAGGTGTCCATGAAAAGCGTAATTTCGACGAATTTTCGAAATTTCGAATAATGTGTTTGATAGCCTAGCGGTTTTTTTCCAGCCCGGGCAAAGCGTAGCATCGAGGTTCAAATCTCATTACAAATTAATATAATTGTTTCTTAATTTCCTTGTTTTTAACACGCTTTTATGAGCTCGGGTTGTATGTATGGATGTATGTAACGGAATCTTTGAGCTTAATTTTCACCGGTTTCTAGACGTCTGATCAACTTGAAACTTTGCACACGTCTTAAGGGCCGATGGCAATGCAATAACCCGATAAAAATTTTCTAAGCGTGTTTTTTTAGTTTTTTTAAACTATTATATTATTTAAATAATAATAATATATCGATACATACTTTTGTTTTATTGCTCTCCGTATTTTTTGTTACCCATTTTTTTATAATCTGCACTAATATATACGACATAAATACAACTTCGGAAAACTAATCATTAGTGTCCGACCGAATGTTCGGTTTCGGTTTCGGCCGAGTTTCGGCAAAGAAACGGGATTCGGTTTCGGCGGCAAACCTGCCGAAACTTCAACCGAAACCAAAACTGCATTCGGGAGTTATCGCGCTGTGATCGGTCACGTACGGCGGTTCGAGGCTTTGAATTCCAAGCGAAGATGACATTTTGTTACAGGACATGATTTCTTCAGTTCTGTTGCATTTACTTCAAATATGGTAAACATTTTCGTAAAAACTCATTGTAGTTTGTTTTCAGTTAAATAAATATTAAAATTTAATAGGTTTAGGTATATATATATATATATATATATATATATATATATATATATATATATATATATATATATATATATATATATATATATATATATATATATATATATATATATATATATATATATATATATATATATATATATATATATATATATATATATATATATATATATATATATATATATATATATATATATATATATATATATATATATATATATCTAATTCACAGATCCACTAACTCGCGTTTTACCTAAACGTCATTTTCAAATAGCTAATAGCGCCTTGCACAAAGATCGGACCATAGATCGGACTGCGTTCCACACCGGGAGGGATCTGTATGGTTTGGACTGTTGGTCGTACTGTCGTACTAATTACGACTAAAAATTCGTCATGGTTTGGACTGCCGACGTCTTACATAATACGTCATAGCGCGCGGATTGAGCTGGAGGAAATGCGCTGCGGCGCTATTAGGCTTACGAGCTGTTTGCCTATCTCGTGTTTTGCCTGATCCGATTAAGAACTAATTCACTGTACACCTAAATCTAGTATGGCGTAACTCGCGTTGTTAGTTTTAGTTGTTTACTGTGGTTAATTATTATGCCATCATCGTGTGCCCATTGAATTATGCTATCAAAATCCTTCTGTATAAAATGTTGTAAATCTTTCATGTTGTTGGATAAAAACAATAAACACATGTTAATGTTTGATCATACTTATGACGCTATTTATATGCATGATTTACCCAACCGGACCATACACTGAGCCGGTGGGCACACCCAGAGTGACACTCACCTCATCCCCAGTGACTTCGTCTATCAAAGTGCGCAGCGACCTGTTCTCGAGGTAGCATTTAAATCAGCTAGTCACGGGACCTCTGACACCACATTCATCCATTGCAATCAATAATACTCCATGGTCTAGGGTGTCAAAAGCCTTTTTATAGTTAATGAATAATGCGGTAACAGAGTTACCTTGGTTCAGGCTATTGTTGTTGTAATCTCTGCGAGAGCGGTGGCGGTGCTGCGCCCTCGCTGAAACCCGTGCTGCGCCTTAGATATTACGCCGTGCTGCTCTAGGTACCTTACTATTGGGAACGAGGTACTGACCTTGTTCCCAATTACCTATTTTACAATTTTATTTATCACAGACAATATTGCATTTGGTCTATAGTTACTGTAATCTAGATGTGTTTAATTTTTATATATCGAACGTATAATTGACTCTTTAACAGGTCTGGATAAACACCTTTATATACTCACATGTTTATAAATTTCGTTAATACTACACTTATTTCTTTTTAACTTGCTTGATATCTTGTACTCTTATACTATCTATCTCCGGCACTTTATTACAATCTAGCATATATAAACATACCGGCATATTTAGTGGAACACAAAAAAATGGTCCATCATTAAAAAAATATGGTTTTATTTTAAAATCTACTTACTACACTTATTTTGTTATTTAAAGTTTCATTTGTTTTACTTAAAATGAGATGACAATAAGAACAGATTTTGCGAGTAAAGGCAAGGTATTTGTGAAAAATGGTACATTTTTGAACTTTTCATGTAACCGGTAAAAGTGAAAATTAATATTAAAATAACAATTAATTAAATTAGAAAAATGGTGATTAATATCGCGTATTTCCTCCACGTGCTCTTATTAAAGTTTCTACCCGTCTAGGCATACTGAGAATGATGTTATCGATGGTCTCCTGGGATAGTCTCCGCCATTCCTCAACTACGGCGATTCGCAGTTCACCCACGTTGGCAGGAGCTGGAATTCTGGACTTAACTTTTCTTTTCAGCAAGTCCCAAACGTGCTCTATTGGGTTCATATCCGGTGATCTCGCCGGCCACTCCATAACAGTGATATTCATATCTTTAAGATAAGCTTGAGTTATCCGAGCGGTATGCGGCCGAGCATTATCCTGCATAAAAACAAAACCGTCACCGATATATGGAGCAAACGGTAAGACATTTTCTTCTAAAACTTCTCTGATATAGCGCTCTGCAGTCAGACTCCCTCTGTCAATCACTACCAAGTCTGTACGAGCTTCCAAACAAATGCCCGCCTAAACCATTATTGATCCACCACCGTATGCAACTGTAGTTTCAAAATTTGTCTGAATGTATGGTTCTCCTTTGCGTCTGTATATTCTTTGCCAGCCGTCAATTTGATTTAAGAGAATTCTGCACTCATCACACAATACCTTACTCCATTGGTCCGCGTTCCAAAGTCGATGTTCCTGAGCAAAAGTTAACTGTTTCTACGATGATTTACCTCGAGCCTTGGAGCCTTGGCGGCCACAAATGAACCCAAACCAGCTTCTTCGTACCTTCTTCGTACCGTGCGCTCACTTACGGTTACACCCCGCACTGCTTCTAACTCATGTCGGGCTTGGACGGCCGTCAAACGGGGGTTCCTACGTACACGAAGCCGAATGAAACTAAAATGAAGTGCGTCTTTTTCTCCCTTGTCCTGCTCTTCTCACATAATCACCGGTCTACCTGAACCGTTGGATACTGCGATGGATCGTTGAAACTGGTCGACGAAGATCTCTGGATATCACTCTGTAGGTTTGACCATTTCTTCGCATTTCGAGTGCCCTGGCAATCTCCGTTGGGGCTAAGTCAGGCATAATTCAGTCCTCAACTCCAAAAAGATACGCGATTAAAAAAAAAACTAACAAAAAACAGTATTTCAATGAAATTTTAAATCAAACTCAGAGGGAAGAAATACTCGAAGTTCGCTCCAGATAAGGTGTATTTGAATAAAATTAAAACAATTGCATAAAATGTGATGTTCAGTTGTTTTCTTAATTTGAAAATATTTCTTTTTAAATTAAATGACGTACGACGACGTAAACCAGCCAGCAACCTTATATGATACTGATATCAAACCTTTATTTTATGTTCCGCTAAATATGCCGGTGTGTGTACGAGTATATTCAGTCACATAAAAATACTTATCACTCGGCACTACGTAAGAACATCTATCTAAAATTTGCTATTAAGGTTATGTTTTATATTCTTAATTTATGTTGTAAATGTTTCTGACAATTTGTTACATATATTATTCACTGTATTAGTGTGCCCTAAATATTTAATAATAATCATCCAAGCTCTTTTTAGAATTGCCTATCCATTTATTTATGTTACACCAAATTTTTCTAAAATCTTTATTACACTTTTCTATCTCTTTTTGTCTGTAATTATTTTTAGCAACATCAATTAATTTATTAACTTTATTTTTATATCTAGTAATATTAATCTATTATTCTAAAAAGAAATTAGGTAGTGGAGATTCAATATCTTTGCCATAAACCTCACCGTTTGTAAGGCGAGTTTTTCTTTTTAGCAGCCATTGATCGCGCTTGCGATCGCGCTTGCTTGCTGCGCGAGCTTGTTTTGAGTTCAATATTACAACAAATGGACGCGGTTGTTCCCGTGCCCCGTCTTTAGCGCACTCATTGAACTTATTCTCTCGGCCCTTTTTATCTCTTCAGGATTTAGGCTGAGTTTAACGGCAATGTCTTTGACCACTTCCATAATGTTTTCGTCATCTTTGTTTTTCAAAAGGCATGCAACCTCTATATTTTTTTCTTTGTCATTCTTCTCCAATATGTTAACTCTTTCTTCTAATACAGCATTACATTTTTCCAGGTAAAATTTTCTTTGTTATATTGCTTTTATTTTATTTTCAGTGGGTAGTAATTTTAAATTCTCGCATCTCTTGATACCGTTCGGCATAAAAATCTACTGTCTCTGTGAGATCATCAATTTTCTTTTCTAGCTTAAATATTACGTCCAGCTACTAGTTCATCTCGATAAGTAATGTTTCTACACTAGCCTTTGCGGATCAATATTAATAGTCGGCGATTGTCGGTTAATATTTGAGTTAGACTGCTGACAGTCATCACATACCTATTTCTGTTAGTAAAACATTTTCCTTTACACACCTCTTGTGAAATACATAATATACGTTTACACAGTTTACATTTTTGTCACTGCACCATTTTTGCCAAGTCTCCTCTTATGATTTTATTTAAAATACGTAGTAAGTAAATTTAGGCTATGAATGCACCGCACCAAAGCATTAAGTTACAGTTCACTTTAATTTTGTACAAGCTAGCAAATAATATGCAACATGCATAGAATTCAATTAAAAAATATTTTGAAATAATTATTAGATACAAATTGAAGGCCACTGAGTCACTGAACTCTATGCGTCCTCAATGCGCCCGCGCCGCGCCAGCCGGCCGTGGCTAGGCGACCGTTTGAAATATTTTGAAATATAAACGATGTTATCTCACGAACGGAGAGAGTTCATTAAAGGTATTACCACTATTTTAAAGCTAGTAAATTACTGATTCTATTGATATAACATTTTAATATAAACTTTTACTTTTAGCATTAGTTTAGAATTAAAGTTTGAGGAGCAAAACTATACGCGTCTACACCCTGTGTGACGAGGAATCTTATTAGCGATTTCACGTTATTACCTTAATTTACAAAATGTCTAACTCACGTAATGCCTTATAACGTGAGTTAGACATTTTGTGTATTAGGTATCATCATGAGTATATCACATGAGTATGCCAAGCGTAAACGATTTCAGATACATCATATCATATTATAATAAAGTTTTTTACAATATAATGTAATAGTAAATATAGTGTATAGTGTAGAACAAGTTTTATATTTAATTTGGATAGGGATCGATCATGGATCACACCCCACCACTTCTTGATACGTTTCTTCACCACACTTTCGACGGGTGAAAGATAAAAGAAATAGTCACTGATTATAAATAACGTTTTCTTTATTTTTTCCCCAAAATATGATCCTTGTAAGGAAGTTCCGGTTTCGGTCATAAAAACCAGTTTCGGTCGGACACTAACTAACTACTAATCTTATAGGTAAAATAAATACCACGTTTTTTTTTTTTTTTTATATTTATTTAAGGCATTAGTTACAAACTATGAGCCACGAGGCAGTTATAATATACTTAACTAACTTTTAACACAAGATTGCTAACTACAATGTAACAAAATGTAACAAATCATAAACAAAACAAAATAACATTTCATATTCTTCAAAAGAAAAAATAATAATTAAAGAAAACAATTATAAAAACATTAATCATCAATTAAATTAACAAATTAAATTTCAATATTTGTGCACATTAAAAATTCATATATTAGAGAATAAAGTTGAGTATGTTTTAATAAATCTTTAGTATTTTGCGGTAAATCTGAGGTTTTTAAAATATCTTGACATTCACAGATAAAAAGTAATCTTTCAATAGCAAATTTAGAACATTTAAATATTATATGATCCAAATCACAATCTTCAAGGTTACAAAATTTACATATCGAGGTTTCAGTTAATTTTAATCTATAAAGATGGGTTGGAAACCTTCCATGCCCAATCCTTAGCCTACACATTGTTGTTATAAAATGTCGATGGGTATACAATTTATATTTCTCAAACCATGCCTTTGTAGATGGATGTGTTTGTATTTCAGCTAGCCATTTTCCTTTAGTTTTTCTAGTATTATCTAAATTGTAAAACCAACGATTTAACATATTTTGTTTTAAGTATACATGTAAATCGGAAAATGGAACTTTGTAATTAGTTTTATTTACAGTATGCGAAAATCTCGCCATTTTATCAACTAGCTCATTACCAAATATTCCTGAGTGACTAGGAACCCAAGAAAATTCTATTTTACATTTTAAATTAGAAAGATAGTAGACAAAGAATTTTATTTCATAAATTAAGTAGTTTGTAGATGCTGTCATTACATTTTCTTTCAAAGCTCTTAATACACTCATGGCATCTGAAATTATTATGTACTGCTTCCTAATTAAATCTTTTGACTTTACGATGTGTTTTAATGCATACAGTATAGCGAGACATTCTGCAGAAAATATTGAAAAGTTATTATGACATTCGTATACTTTTCCAATTTTTGATCCGGTGTCGTAATAAGCGAAACTAGTCTTATCATTACATTTTGAACCATCTGTGTAAATTTTGACAAATTCCGATTTAGTTTCCAAAAATTGAAAAAATTCATATTTATTTTCATATCTAGTTATATTTATGTCTATTTTACTAAAAATACTCCAATAGGTATTACTAAAACATGGTAATAAATTTGACCAATATATTATATCTTGAAATTCTGAATTCAGGGAAGCTACAGAATGGCTCAAAGAAGTACGTGCAGATAATGTAAATAAATTATCCTTCGGATATTGAAAATTTTCTAAAAGCCTACTAACAACAACATTATCTCTGCTGGCTAATTTCAGACAGTATTTGTCAATCAAATAAGACCTTCTGACGTGTAGTGGTGGTATTCCCACTTCAACTTCTAAAGAATTAATAGGAGAAGACATCATGGCACCGGATATAACTCGAAGAGCTTTATTTTGGATTATGTCTATTTTTTTAGTAATTTCATGTCTGCTTCATTAAAAATTTGACAACAATAATCAAAGTGGGAACGAACTATGCTTGAATATAGATTTTTTAATATTTTAGGATCGGATTCCCATTTCACGCCTGTTAGGCATTTTAATATATTTAAATTTAATTCAGCTTTTTTACTAATGCGCTCAATATGAAGCTTCCAACTTAACTGCGTATCCAATATTACTCCCAAATATTTAACGGATAACTTTGCAGGAATGATTTCATTATTATATTTTATTTTAGGAGATACATTTCCTCTGAAGCTTTTGGTAAAAAGTATTACTGCGCTTTTGTTTGTATTTATTTCTAATTTCATTTTTCCGTGGAAAATATTTTTCAACTTGTCTAAGCAATTGTTTAAAGTCTTTTCGCCTTCGGCAATCGTTTTACAACTGACAAAAATAACTAAATCATCAGCAAAAAATAAGTGTTTTATGGATTTACAAATATTTTGAATTAAAGGGACCATGCTAAGTATAAATAATAACGGTGATATGACAGACCCCTTTGGAGTGCCTCTAGTTGATACCCTTGGGCCGTAGAGCTTATTTTTTATCTTTAAGTACAAATTTCTATTAGACAAAAACTTGTAAAACCAATCCAACAGTTTACCCGGTAGTCCTAATTTTTCTAAACTTTTAATCAAATAATAATGGTCAATATTATCGAATGCTCCTTTGATGTCTAAGAATACAGCAATGATATTTTCTTGTTTTGCAAAACTGTTATGAATGTCACCTACTAAACACGCTAAATTATCAATTGTACTTTTACCTTTTCTAAAACCAAACTGGGTATCGGGAATAAGTTTATTTTGCTCAACATACCATTCTAGCCTATTTTTTAACATAGTTTCAAACAATTTCGAAAAACATGAAGTTAATGCAATAGGTCTATATGATTTAAGTAAGTTTTTATCACTATTGGGTTTTAAAATGGGGACAACATGTTGTATTTTCCAATTATGCGGAATATTTCCAGCTAGCCATAATTTATTATATAAACATAAGAGTATTTCAGATACTGTTTTTGGAAAATGTTTTATTACCTTGTAAGGAATGCGATCTGGTCCGGGTATTGTGTCTTTTTTATTTGACAAAGCGGAAATAAATTCATCGTAAGAAAATTCATTTAAGAGCCAAGTTGCATTAGGGTTTCCCTTAGAGAAAAGTACATTGTGCAACTTATCGAAATCTATTTTATCACTAGCTGCAGATAGTTCGGATAAATATTCATGCGCATTTACATCATTATCTAAATAAGAGGACATATTATTTTGAATATTCAGTTTAGAAAATTTTAATTTTCTTATACTTTCCCAAATATATTTTGAAGGAGTCATGCGATTAAAAGAAGAACAGAAATTGGCCCAGCTTGTACGTTTTTCTTCTAATATTATTTTCCTTTTTATGGCGTCGAATTGTTTATATAATATATAATTTTCTAAAGTGGGGTATTTTTTATACGACGCAAGAGCTTGTTTTGCCTGAAATACTACAGACTGGCATTTTTCATTCCACCAAATTTTGGATTTACGATTTTTATTTAGATTGCAACATTTAATTTTATTGTTTATAAAATATATCTCTAAAATGTCATTCAATGTACCAACAAATCGATTGTAGTCGGCTTCTGTATTGTTTGTAAAAGTAAAATAACTAAATGTATCAGTACAATTTTTTCTAAATATTGTCCAATCTATTTTATTTAAATTAAATTTCTGCAGAGCATTAACATCTGTGTACCACTTAGTGGTGGAGCTCGTAGAACGTGACGAAATCAAATGAAACTGAACATTCAATAGTATGGGATAGTGATTGCTACTAAGAGGATCGTCTAAAATTGAAAATGTACAACTTGAACTAATGCTTGAAGACGCAAAGGCTAAATCTAGCACATTTCCTTCGCAACCGTATGGTGCTAATGTAGTTATATGGTGATTGTTGAGACAAACCAAATTCAACTTATCGATCAAAGTTTGAATGACATGCCCTCTTTTATTGTTTGTTTTAGAACCCCAACAAAAGTTATGAGCGTTGAAATCTCCTATTATTAAGTGATTTTTAGACGTTATTTTAGAAATACATTGTGAGAAATAATTAATGTTAAACTTACCATTAGGTGGTGGTGAGCAGTAAACAGCTAAAATATCTAAAATCATGTTTTTTTGATTAATAGAAATAAGTAAATTTTGACAATCATAATGGGATTCTGTATCTATTATTTTATAGTTAAATTTATTTTTTATGGCTATAGCCACTCCACCATGTGGTTTAGTTGAATTTTTCTGAATAATATTGTAACCAGAGATTTTAAGTTTATTACCATCACATAACCAAGTCTCATTTAATAAAATTATATCAATAGGATGGTCTAGGCCATGAATGTAGTTAATTAGTTGATCTACTTTAGGTAACATACTGCGTGCATTCCAATGTAGTATAAATAATTGACTCAAATTATCCATTTAAACTGAAATTGGTTATTAAGAGCTCTTTTACATTTTTAGAGGAAACATCAAAACCTTTTTTGTCAGTCTTAAGTTTAATAATGTCTACAATAGTTTTAATTAGTGAGTTTAATATCACATCTGAATTTATTACATCAGTACACAAAGATCTTTTATGAGGAGAATTAATAAGTTGAGTCTTACCTGTATTTGATGAAGGTTCGGATATGGTTTTGATATTTTCTTTTATGACTGCTTTAGCATATGTAGTTTTACCTGATATTTTATTTTTTATTTCAGCGAGGGGCAAGAATAAGACACTGCAATATGTGAACCATTGCAATTAACACATTTTAACTGATCTGTATTGGCACAATTTTTATAAGAGTGATTAAGGCTACAAATGGAACAGACAACTTTGTTCTTACAAGACCTACTCCCATGGCCGAATTTATAACAGTTATAACATTGTAGGAGAGGCTTGATATATTCAGAAACAGAGAACCATATTCGATCATATGTAACATGATCAGGTCGGCTAGTTGATAAAAAAGTTAGCAATACAGTTTGTAGTGGAGCTAATACACCATCTTGCATCTTTTTATGAAAACGTTTGACTCCTATAACATTTGAAGAGATTGAAAGTTCTGTAAGAAGGTCTTCCTCAGTTAACTCTATCGGGGCTCTGATTATTCCTTGTGTCTCCAAGCGGTCATAAGGAATTTTAGCTTGCAATTTATGTTCTTTTAAAAAAATTGTATTCAATAAAAATTTATTTGCTTCATTAAGAGTGTTGAAAAATATTTTAAGAAACTTTTTATTTTGCGGTCTAATGTAACCAATACCAGAAGTATTTTGGAGTGTTTTATTTAGTTTCATCAAATTAATGTCATCATCATTTTCATTGCTAATAAGTATAGGATATTCTTTTCTATTGTTATCTGTATAAATAGGATGGTATTCCTTAAAGAGTCCTCTTCTATTTCTTAAAAATTTTATATTAATTTTAGCAGAATTGGCGCCATTTGCATCATCATTGATCAATTTTC
This sequence comes from Phengaris arion, assembly GCA_963565745.1. Lineage (NCBI taxonomy): Eukaryota > Metazoa > Arthropoda > Insecta > Lepidoptera > Lycaenidae > Phengaris > Phengaris arion. The sequence continues at coordinate 5,779,920 of OY751443.1, forward strand.
TTTTCAATTTATGGGATCCACCTGACTCAATTTCACCGGCACTTGTTTCGCTCATTATGATCGGGATAAGAGCCAATTAATAACTTATTTATAAAACGATAATATTTATTAAATTTAAATTTATATAAATTTACGCGCTCTCACCCACTCCACGGCAAAACCTCCTAAATACCACTCAATTTTTTTATTTTTTTTAATTTATTCATGACCATGGATACAAAGTCCTTCAGTCGGACTAAAAATAAATACCAATAAGGTGTTACCACCTCAAAAACGGATAGCTTAGCTTAAATTTCAAGATATGAATGGTATCGTATCTGGGACAGTCTCCGAAGTATGGAAACATAATTTAAGTCATTTTCGTCCAGTACAAAATTACTTCTAAAGTGTGATAAATGATTATTTTCTGTCTAAGACCACTAAAAGAGGTCTAATTCCTAATTTTGTGCCAAATTTAGCATTTGAATATACTTATTGAAAATAAGCTTAATTTCGAGAAAATAAGCTTATTAGTTTCCCCAAATTAAAAATGCTCAAAAAACATAAATGTTCGTGTATTCAATATTGATAAGTCGCAAAGAATCTATATTCCTTTGTGCCTTTTTCATGGACGGTTTATATAATAAAATGCAAAAATAATATTATCATAATATGCGGTCGAAGTACTGCGGAATATACGCACTACAACATACACATTACACACATTGTCTTTTCTTTCGTTGACGACATTTAAAAATTTTATCGAAGAATATTATATATATATTCGCATTTTTCAGCGGTTATAAAATCTAAACTAGCTTTTGCCCGAAACTTTGTTCGCGTACCTCGAAGCTCAATTTTGTCGCCCGAATACATAAAAACACAATAAAATTGGATATCCTTATATATATAATAGCCTTCCATAAGAAACTTCGATTATCCAGCTATCACCAAAAAAATTACAATTTCAAATTACTAGTTTTAGTTTCTGACATTAGTGGTTTAACCGAATAGTCTCTTCGGCCACATCATATTTATTGTAAATATAGTATTATAACGTAATAAAAAATAAATTAATACAATGCGTGAATTATAAACGTAGTTTACTGAATACTTGTTCCTCATACTCTTGGTGAATGACTTATTTATTAGGATAAGAATTGATTATAATAATTAATATAATTAAATGTATTTTACAAACAAACAAAATAATAATAATCATTCGTTGGTCAACCTTATATCAAGGGGCACGGCAGTTCTTCCGCCAAGACGAGCCACGTGAACCGTCAGAGCATTACGCACGATCGCGGACCGATCCGATGTACCACTTTTTCTGTCAATACGTTTTGTCAATGGATTTTCGGTTACTGTATATAACTTCATAAACCATCCCAACCATTCCAACCATCCTTAAACTTCTAGTAGGGGCGGCCAGAGTGCTATTGGGGTACGTGCTCGAGCGTCGCGGAAGCCTATTAGAATTGTTAGATTAGACTATAAAAAGACTAAATGTTCCCATGAGCTGTCAGCTTTTAGCAGTGGGGGAAGCGGCCATATTAAAGGTTGCAAAGTTGTAATAAACCATGACATGGACATGCTGAAGCGCGTCAGATTATAGTATTGTTCATGCGCCAACAAGTCTCTGATATGAAATATAAGTATACTAATCTGACGATATGCGTGGTGGGGGTGAAAAATAAAAAAACGTACTTGCTCGAGCGCGTCAGATTTTCTTAGGGGGTGTTCCGTGAACCCTACAGATGCTCTAATTTCTTAATCTGACAGAGATGGAATTTGGAAATGCCGCAATCTCGCAGCGAGTGTGAAAATATTTAAAAAAATCGTTATCTTGACATGCTCGAGGGCGTCAGATTAGAATACTGAAGGTTCATCATGATGTCCCAGTTACGCTGACCAAAAATCTGACGATTATCTTGGTGGGTATCCTTAATCTGACGAATCAAAAGGGCTTCGCCTTTTTCTATGGAAGATTTAGCCATCTTGTTTAAAAATGAGCCCTTTCCTTTGCCGTTTGTTATTATTTCCCAGAATTTGTTCGTTATTAGCAACACTATCGAATGGTGTAATAACTAATAATACAGAATGTGTATTTTTTTCCAAAACCAGTCAGTTCGATTCATTAGATATTATCGACGGCGAAGTTAGCAAATAAAATGTGTGGGATTAACATGAGTGTGCGTTAAATAACATGTTCAATCGTATCGTTAATTTAACCCATTTTAAGAACGTTTAAAATAAGCGATCGAATGTACCTATAATTGAATACGCGCCATGCTTCCATTAGGTATTGTATATAAGATAATGATGATGGTTACTGTAAGTTACATAATGGCATATGCTTGCAGTTCTTTAAGCAATGTCGAAATATCCAAACGCGTATCATAAAATACTGAGGAGTTCTGTTCAGTGCTTTTGGATCCAGGGTATACATACCTTGGTGCAGAATCTTACTTTTTGGTAGCATATACATGGGTTAATTCTGAAAAAGTCAAAATCACTATATATGTGCATATAAATTTCGAGGAGCTCCCTCGATTCCTTATGAATGCCATCATCAGGTCACCGCTATGGTGACAACGAGACCAATTTCAGAATATACCCAATACATAAAAAAAAAATATTAAATCGGTCCATAAACGGTAGAGTAATGTTAAAAATATCCGTGTCGATGTAAAATATTATGAGAAGTAACTATTATATCTTCATTATGTAATGATTTATGGTGTGATGATGGTGGTGATGATGAAGATTACTTTAATTGACATAGTGGCTTATGCTTTCAGTTCTTTATGCATTGCCGAAATCCCCAAACATGTATATATAAGAAGTTACGAGTTCTGTTCAGTACTTTTGGATCCAGGGTATACCTTAGTGCAAAATCTTACTTTTTGGTAGCATATGATTGGGTTTCTTCAAAAAAAGTCAAAATCTCTATATGTGTTCATATAAATTTTGAGGAGTTCTCTCGATTTATCATGGACTCCTATCATCAGGTGAACCACCACCACCTTTGTGAAAACTGAACCAACTTCGAAGTATACCCTTTACATAAAAAAAATAATTTTGAAAATCGGTCAACAGACGGCGGAGTTATCGTTGAACAAAAAAAAAAACATACAGCCGAACGTATAACCGCCTCCTTTTTTTGGATGTCGGTTAAAAAATGGTAGCCAAACAGCCATTTTGAACGATTATGCTAACGAATCACACAAACAGCGAATAGCTCAAACGCTTTTCTCCATGCAATGCCTAGACAAGAGGCCTTAAGTGACACTTAGCAGATTGTCATTTTGATCGATAATTAAATTAAATTAAATTTAATTAAATTCCGTTTATTTCGGGCTGCATAGGCCCATATTATAAATACCTTATAGACTAACATACATATTACTATATTTAATAAACACACTAAAACTAACACTGAACACGTATTGACTGCGACGTGGGGCGCGAAGTGTTCGGGAGTCGTCCTCTAAATCTTCTGTAGACGACTCCAATCGGCCAGAACTCCTCCTTCTCGAAGGTCGGTAAATGATGGGTTGGAACTCTTACCACAAAGGAACTAAAATTCACTTTATGACGAGATTCCAAACGCTCGACCCTCAAAGCGAAGTTAGTTCTGCTCCTGATGTAGTCCACGACCTGCTCGACCGTCGTAGACCAATGCAGCCTGGACACGTACAGCGGTGTTGCGGGAGTCTCACACCGCAACAACTGCTCGGGTCCTCCGGGTGCGGTGCCACGATGATTTTGCGGTGCGGTGCGTGCGGACGACGGGTTTTTTCTTCTTCCTCTCGACTTTAATGAACCCATCATCGTCGCAAGTTCGGTCCTTTTTAGAAAGAGGACGCTCTTTTGTAGTGGCCTTCTTTCCTTTGTTTTTCGAACGCGGGGGAGGTGGCGGGGGGACGCAAGCGGCGACACTTGCGTAACTCAGCACCGGCTCCTTCGCGGGCGGGGAGCGGGCGGCAGGGACGGCAGCGACGATGTTCGTTGACCCGTCGGATAATGACCTAACGATCAAGACACTAGTGAAGGTGGATTTATCTCTAAATAAGCACAATATGGCGGATTTTATTGATCAGCTGTTTTTTTGTAAATAATGATGATTGGATGATAGTCATTGTCTGCGCTTATTGCGTTGAATATTGCTTAAAAATTCAAAAGAGTTCAATCTAAAGTATTCATAGTATCATATTATTGTCAATAGGTACCTAGTATTTATTCTCTTATTCAACACTAGATTTTTTTCTTGAAATTTCTTTGTATTGTAGTGTTTAGTTACCTACAAATTGTAATATTTAAACGCTACATACCAGCTGAAAGCAATCTTTAGGCGTCTATTTACATACATTATAGAAAAAACGTCGTTCTTAAGCAAGTTTTCTCTGAAACTTCCTTAGAAACAAAGGTTAGTAGGTATTTAGTAAGTAATTAAAATTTATAAGATTTTATAAAATGTAAAGGTGTTTTAAAGGTATTTTAATGTAACTTATTATCATAATATTATAATATAATTTTTAGGTACATACAATATGCTCTTAGCCTTTTACATGTAGTAAAAGGCTCACCGGTAAGTGGTAACCTGTGAGTTAGTAAGAAGTTATTGCCACTGTTGATGATGCTCAACACCCTCAGGCTTAATCAAGGATGGATGGACACAAACAACTTCTGGCGGACCAATTAGTTAAACAATCCCGAATCGCGCTATCGAAGTTTTCTAAGATCGGTGGTATATGTATATATGAGATACGAAATGCATATAAGCGGGCTTCGGCCTGACCGAGCATACCACCTCGCTCGGTCAGAGATCTCCCTTTGGGACTTGCCGCCACACTCCAACACGCCTCCTTCTGGACATAATCATCATCATTCATAAAATCATCATTTACAAAATGGAAAACTTGAAATATAATATTATTTTCGAGTAGGTACGAGATCCACCGTGGCGCCAGTGCTGCAGAAACGGCTCGAAGGATTAATGATGTGTATGGCGGCGGTGTCGCAAAATAAAATACAATGCGTTTTTGGTTCCAACGTTTTCGTTCTGGTAATTTCGACCTGCAGAACAAGCCCCGTGGACGGCCGGAGACCAAAGTTAATAATGAAGAATTGAAGGCTATTGTGGAAGCGGATCCATTGTAAACCACATCCGAGTTGGCTGCAGGCTGCGGTGTCAGTGATAAAACTGTTTTAATCCACTTGAAGCAAATTGGGAAGGTGAAAAATGTTGAAAGGTGCTGCGTTACATTACTCAACCGGCACAATAATGAAGGGATTTTAAATCGAATCATTACCTGTAATGAAAAGTGGATCCTGTACGATAAAATAGGCTATTTATCCCGAAAAAATACAGGGTTCCTTCCAGGTTTCATCGAATACAATCACTTCATATTTCTTTCTTTACCTTTTTTTATAATCTACACGAATATTTACAACAACTAATAATAAAATAAATAATTAGGTATACAGTTTTCAAAAATATACCTACTACTTTTTAATGGTTAATTTATGATTTTTTTTATCGAGAAATTTTACAGAAAACGTGTTATAAAAACAATGGTCCCCTTAATGATCAAGATTAACATATATTTTTTTGCTGTACTAAAATGTATTCATTCGTCTCAAAACAATTTTTTTAAGAAGCATCTTTTTAGGATGTACCGCGCCTTAAAGGGGTGAAATACGAGTAGGTGTTGAAAGTTTGTATGAAATATCTTTAAATCTGCACCGATTTAAATGAAAATTTAAATTCATGCTCTTTAATTTATTTCATTAAATACCTATTTCAGGGTTTGTTAGAATTCATCCTCTGAGGGTGTAAAACAAGGGTTGAAAGTTTGTATGAAAATAAATTGAAATCTGACCCGAATTCCATGAAATTTAATATCCGAGCAAATAAATAGAAATTATATAGTACTTACATATTTTATAGTTTTTTTTTATTAATCCGCTAAATGGGTGAAATGGGGGTCCAAAATTTGTATAGTGAAATATTAACAACTGAACGGCTGCCGTTGAATTTTGGCACACGGGTAGTATACTTATTTTATTATGACGTTGAAATCCGTTAAAGAAGAATTTTTCGAAATACATACCCCACGGGGGTGCATTGGGGGGATCCCCAATGCACCCCTGCTACTAGCTTTTGTTTGCGACTTTGTCCGCGTGGATACGCGGACAAAGTCGCAAACAAAAGCTAGTTAAATGATAAACATGTAGGTACTTACTATTCATCCGAAGTATATTTAATTAAAAATTTATTATGAACCATCAAGGCATACTTAGTAACAATTTTGTAACATTCATGAATTTAAATCATTTAAACAAAAAAATTATTAATTTTCCTTGTATTATACCTAAATTATATTCTTGCTTATTTTTTTCAAAAATAAATACCTTCCTACTTTACTTATACAGAATGTCCCAAAAGTCGACGTCAAGCCGAAATCGCCTGATAGGTAAGGTCATCACAGTTATCAGAAATATTCGGGAAAATGTACACCCTGTACTAGATATGAGCGCCGAAGCGGGTCCTGTAGTCTCCTCACTTGCTTCAAAACCTGATTCGTCTTCACTCGTATCGTAGTCGCTATCTTCTACATGTTCGCCAATGTCTTCAATAAACGACAGTAACTCTCGCTGTTCTGCAGAAGCAGCGTTTTCAACCTGAGGTGCTCTGTAGCGAACATGCTTTACAATCTTTTTGCATTTTTTCAAAATTTTGAATATTTCTCTAGTCTTTTCGATGCCGTTTACGTTTACTAAGTTATGAAGTGCATGTCCAAGGCAGAGTTGGTTGTCAAATCCTAATAAGTTTGCAGCGCGCTTCATATTACCACCTGCATCAGTAACTAAATAAAAGTTTTTATTTTCTATTCTGAAAGAGCGCAACACCTCCTGAATTTCATTTCGAATCGTTTCGCCAGTGTGTTTCTTCATAACTCGTTTCGTTGCTAGTGTTAGTTTTATAAGCGTCATGTGTTCCGCAAGAAAATGATAAGTGCATGTTATATAATTACGTCGTCTGTATTTATCGGTCCACATATCGGCAGTCAAAGCACCAAATCGACAGTTTTGCTTAGAAATGAAATGAACGCGAGCATGCTATTGTATACGTCTTCTAGACCTTCTCGTGCTATATTTTGTCTAGAAGGTAAGTCTGCTTCGGAGATAATGATGTTATATTTTTTAAAGAAGTCGATCATTGCATCGTTATCCACAGTATCAAATGGCATCAGTGATCTAGAAAACCTTAGGGCTAAATCTCGGGATAGCGCCCACTTATCGCGTTTTTTTGCAGTTGTAATTGGTGTTCTCGGACTTTTTGGAGTGAAAAACTCTTTTATATTCGAAATGTTTTGGGCTTTATTGTCTTCCAAACTATGGACATCTTTTAAATGTCTTAGAAGATTACTCGTCGCTACGCTTTTTCCGTAACCTTTCACTTGAGCCCTGAAAAGAAAGATGAAATTCATTAATTAATTTAACCTTTTAACTACTTACTGAAATAATAATATAATAATATGTATACTTACTTCGAAAACACACTGTTTTCATCTTCATTTTTTGCATTTCGCAAGCAAGCTGCACAATATACTTGATCAACCAAAACAGTTCTTCGTTTTCCTTGCAGGTCGACAGATAGCGGGCCAAATTCGGTCCAGCAAAAACTCTACGTATGTTTTGTGGACAGACTTTTCATTGGTGTAATGAAAATATCTTTAATTTTAGTTTTAAATACGTCAATACTAGTATGTGACGCCATTGTTTATGCCGCGCCGCTGCAATTCGGACACCGCGTTCGGTAAAATATTCTACTCGACTGATCGGACGAGCGAACGCGCGGCCGGCCGGGCAGGGCGGGAGAGGGAGCATCGCGGGGGGAGTAGAGGCACACCGCACAGTTATAGGACCGTGCGGCACGGCGACCCGACAAGTCGCGACTTGACCGGCGGCGCGCCGCTCTTTTTCCTCGGCGGCGGCGGCGCGTCGTGAGAATTCGCGGCGACGACGGCGCGCCGGCGCGGCGCTCATATCTACCCTGTACATAATCCTGTTGCTACAAATCTTTACTTTTTGCAATTTTTTTTACTCATTTCAACGTGAAATTTATAATAATAAAAAAATAATTTCTGTTATTTGTAACCTTAAAATCTGAGCTAACTGCTCCATCTTGAAAGAAGATGTCATGTTTTGCAGAACCACGTTTTGAAAATCAGTTTTTCGCCCTACTTTAACTGACGGTCCTGAAAAAAAATTATACCACGCAAGTCTGGCAAGTAATTTTAAAAGTTAGCGCATTTAATAAGGATTCTAAAATGGTATAACACTTATTACATTATTTCTTAGATCGTGTACAAAAAATATTTTTTCAAGGAAAGTCTGTTTTGAATAATTTCTTTGACTTTACTAAAAGTTATTCTAGTTAACTCAAAGCGTTCTTTAAGACCTACAATTTCAAATACTCATTTGAACGAGTCATTCCATAAAGTGTAAAAGAGAAAGATAGAGACGCTTATGAGTCACAGAAGCAAATAAGGATCCTAGTAGTAAAAAATAATAAAAAAATCAGTTCCGTTTCAATGGTAACATTTATTTACAAAAGATGTTCAAACTGTTTTCCTTCAGATGCAATACAAGCACGACATCTCCTTAAAAATATCTTGATATCAGACGGGCGAATCTTCCATTATTTTGTCAATATCAACTGTCAATCAACTGCCTCCGTAATTCTCTCTCGGAGCTCAGCTTCATTTTCGATTGATTTTGAATATACCTTTTATTTAAATGCTCCCCAATAAAAAAAATCCAATGGATTGAAATCAGCGGGCTGGTCACGAGATCATTCCAGACCGCCCTATCCATCTGCCCGGATATTCTTCATTTAGATGTTCTCTAACTGAGCGGCTATAGTGCGCTGGGCAGCCATCTTGTTGAAACCACATATCTCTCAAAATATTCAGTGGCACATCTTCGAGTGAATTATGTAAATGGTTTACTAAAAAATCCAAATAAATTTCACTGTTTAAGACCTATGGTAACTCAAAGGGTCCTATGACTCTTCCGTTCAAAATCCCAGTCCACATGTTGAGTTTAAAACGATAATGTGATCTATCTTCTTTCATTAAGTGCCACTCGTGTAAGTTATGTAAGTTCATGTATCCATCTTTTTTAAACGTCGATTCGTCCGACCATAAATTTTTTTCTACGAATTGTGGATCTTCTCGATGTTTTTGAATCATAGTTTGACAAAACGCAACCCGAGGCTCATAATCCCGAGGTAAAAGAGTTTGTACCCGCTGCACATGATATGGGTGGAACTCATTTTTTTTCAATATTCGATGAGCTGTACTTTTAGGAACTCCTGTGCTGGCCTCAATTGTACGTACCGAAGTACTTGGGTCTTCTTCCACTGCTTGAAGGACAACGTCCTCGTAAGGTAATGAAATTTTTCCTTCACCATGCACTTGGTTTGGAAGTCGGCCCTCGGAGAAAAGTAGATGATGTACATTGGTAAATACTTTGTGATCTGGATAACGATCAGCATTTGGGTATCTCTGGCGGTAGAGTCTCGAGGCAGCACTAGCGTTACATCTGTATTCCCCATAAATGAGGTGCATGTTGGCATATTTCTGTGTGGTGTACACAGCCATAGTGCCAATACACAATCACACGTTAGTCCAGTAAAAAGCGAAGGTTGTCGTAGAGAGATCGATACTGTCCAAATCCAAATCACAAGCAAACAAGTCCAATAAACGAAGCCAAAAGTAGTTAGTACACAAAATAACACGATCGAATACAAAAAAATGCGTAGTAAACGATGGAGGCGGCGTCACTATCTGTCTCGCTCACACTTCATAAAAATACTTTCTCTGTCTCTGTTTCGAGAGCGTCACTACCTGTCTCGCTCACACTTTATGGAATGTCTTACTCCGTCTCATTCAAACCACGCAATGGTCTTAAAAAACGCTTTGAGGTCACTAGAATCACTTTTAGTAAAGACAAAGAATTTATTCAAAACCGACTTTACTTGAAAAAATATTTTTTTATACCCGATCAAAGAAATAATGTTATAAGTGTTATACCATTTTAAAATCCTTATTAAATGCGCTAACTTTTAAAATTACTTGCCAGACTTACGTGGTATAATTTTTTTTCAGGACTGTTAAAGTAGGGCGAGAAACTGATTTTCAAAACGTGGTTCTGCAAAACATGACATCTTCTTTCAAGATGGAGCAGTTAGCTCAGATTTTAAGGTTACAAATTACAGAAGCACTATTCACGATGAAATGAGTAAAAAAAAATTGCAAAAAGTAAAGATTTATAGCAACAGGAAAGTAAAAACTGTTACAAGGTGTACATTTTCCCGAATATTTTTTTTTGTTATAATTTAAAAATATAAGACATAATTTTTTAAATATTTTTCTGATAACTTATGACCTTACCTAACAGGCGATTTCGGCTTGACGTCGACTTTTGGGACACCTGTATATTTTTATTATTATTTTTATTTTTATTATTTTAGAAAACCAACAGCTTATAAATATTACAAATATAGTCTAGGCATAGAAAAAGCGAAGCCAATTATAGGTTTTCACAATTAGTGACTAAAGAAAAGTATAAAAAAAGCAAACACTTAGGCATTAGCAACAACATTCAAAATCAAAGGCAATACATATATAAATCTAAATTTAACAAAGTTTATTGTTCAAAGAAGTTAAGGTTTAACTTGTCTCTTGCATTCTTGCTATTCAATGTGTATGGATCAAAGGAGAATCTTTTACAAGTATTGTTAAATTCAATGCTAGCTCGCACCAGGCAGGAGTTACGCCTGTAGTTGGAGTTGTAACGTGGTATAACCAGTGGCGGATTAAATCGGCGTTGCCTAGTAGGTACATAAAAGTATAATTTACTAAGAAGATCTGGACAGTCAATTTCATTGTTAATTATTTTTAATATAAATATAAAGTCTGCAATATGTCGGCGAATAAGCAAAGGTTGAATGTGGAATTTCCTGCACAGAGACAGATAATCATTAGAACTGTAGGGTATTTTTAGGCGGTAGCATAGAAATCTTATAAAACGCTTTTGAATGCTTTCAATCTGAGTTATGTATTTATCATAACAGGGATTCCATATCTGACAGGCGTATTCTAAGTGACTTCTTACGTACGTGCAGTATAGTATTTTAAAGGTTTTCGCAAGTTTGAAAGGGGAGCTTAATCTCATAATAAATCCCAAGGCTCTTGAGGCTTTTGCAATAATATGGTCAACGTGAGAATCGAACATCAGCTTAGAATCATGAAAAACACCCAAGTCGCACACAGCGTCTGATCTTTGGATTTCAAGACCTTTTAGATAGTATGCAGTCGTGATGATATTAGTTTTTCTACTGTAGGTGATTAATAAGCATTTCTTGGGGTTGAGGTCTAATTTATGTAACTAAAATGTGCACAAGTTTTTACAATTAAGTAGGTAGTTAAATATAATTATTGGCGAATTAATCCCGATTTTGATGATGATTCTTCCACGCTGAATGGTTTTAAGCTTATGCCCTTCACTTCCAGAAGCCCCAACTCCGTGAATACCTGTTTCTGCCGTGGTTTGGCGTGACCCTGCGCGGTGTGCTGTGCCGCCAGGCGCCGACGGCGGCTGCGTTGTTGTATACTGTGGCAGTGGTCAACAGAATCCTCAATCCACTGTTCCTGTCGACTTTCAGCTCTCTTATTAGTGAGTATTAACTTTTTCTGTGTCAGGTAAACCCTACCCTAACCCCGAACCGTACCCGAACCCTAGGTCAAACCGGCTTAAGGTAGCCTTCCGATCTATGCGACTGCGACCAGCCAATCATGTTTTCTTCTGGCCACGCTCACCAGTTGCGCGTCACGGGTCGCGGGAATTGTTTAGTGTTACATATAAATTCATAGTAAGCAGTGGCTCCGCGACCCTATTTCGGTCTCGAGTCGCGTGCATCGGAAGGCTAAGTACCTTGAGGTGTCTCCTATGGTTAAGTATTATTTATAGGCTGAGAGTTGAGACTTAGTTACTAAACAAAATTAAACACCACTCGTGTACAAATTGAAGCGAAACCTACCCTTAAATTATTGGGGACACCGACTGATGATGACGACGATCAAAGAATTGCAAAAATTTTGAAACATGTCGGCTTTTGTATCAAGACGGTTTTTGTTTACTTTACGACAGAAAAAATATATTTTCTTTTAATTTTCAGTGCTCGAGGCTCGTGTGTGGTTAGAGATTGCTCGGGTAGTCGTAATGCGTTTGGAGAAGGTAAGAGTTGAAGAAACAGACCAAGTAGCTGGTACAGTGCGCAGGGAGGTGCCTAGCGTCGAAGTTGGCAATTTCGTCTATTAAACCCCTTTAATGATCTGATAATACGCGTACTGCGTTGATACCAGAGTGACGAATTTAATTAACTTTTTCAAAAATATTAAATAGAATTTTTTGACTTTGTTTTGCAAATATAAAACATAAATTATCAAAATAATGAGATTTTAGTACTTACAGTGTTCAATAAAATAAGAGAAATGCAGGTCTCAATAACCTCATTTACCTAATAAAATTATAGTAAATAATACAATTATAAATATGCTACATTTATTCAAGTTTCTTCCATTAAATTATGCGCCACAATTTTAAACTTTAACAACACTTTTACCAATATTATTACCGTTCAGCATTCCAACAAACGCATCAAATATTTTATCAAAACCATCTGTTATGTGATATTTTGTTTTTATATCTCCATTTTTGATCCAAGTTAGGAGGTCTTCGAAGGCTTCAGGCCATTGGTTTATAGGTTTAAGCCATCTTGTGACTAAAAATCCTTCTACTTTAATCTGCTTGAATACTAGACTCGGCTGGAGTATCGTTGCTTTTGGCATTTGCATTGGATCATCATTGTAAGAACTAATGCTACCACACACTGACACTCTACCAAAATCATTCATCTGGCTCATAATAACGCTACTTATCTCACCTCCGACGTTATCAAAATAGCAGTCCACGCCATTCGGTGCTGCTGTTTTTAGTGCAGAATGTATATCTTCAGTTTTGTAATTGATTGCCTTAACGAAACCCAGCTCGTCTTCTAAATATTTTACTTTCTGATCTGTACCCGCAATTCCGATGACTCTACATCCTTTGATTTTTGCGATTTGTCCAACTAATGTACCAACAGCACCTGCCGCACCGGTAATTACTACTGTCTCACCAGCTTTTGGTTTGCAGATTTCTAAAAATCCAAAATAAGCAGACGCTCCTATCATGCCAATAGCATCTAATCCCAACACGTCAGGTAAACCTTGTAAATCAGGCAGCTTATATGCTTGTATTTCTAATGTTTGTTCGCTTCCTGATGCAGGTTCTAACATACTTTTCTCTATAATGGCGTAATCACACCAACCTTTATGGGAAACGACTCTGCAGTTTTTAGGATATTTAGGATTCTTGGTTTCTACGACCAATCCGATTTGATAGCTAAATTGATCGTAAGGCACTGGTATGTTCCTATTATAAGCACGTAAGTATGGATCCACACTTATCCACTCGGCCTTCACGAGAATCTCTCCATCTTTTAAAGGCGGCAGTTCATATTCAACAATTTCGTAATCGAACCTTTTTGGAAGTCCTTGAAAATGTTTCCTGACTACATATTTTCGTGCTTTCATCATGTTGGGAATTATCTGAAACAAAATTGTTTTTAGATTGACGTTTTGTTCATAATATTCTTAAATCGCATTAATTATTATGCGAGCGTTATTACTTACTACTTACAGACTCTGAGATAGGAGTTACGAGAATAGACATATTTTTTTGCCCGCAGCATCGCCCGCGTGGGAGTGTTCGTGGCAAAAAACTTCTTTAGCAAATATTATATACCTACTGCAATATAGTAATAGCACAGAATAAAAATATATGTACTTATAGTAAATTTTCACACGTACTTTTCAATTTAATTATATCTCCTTGATAAGGATTAGGTAGGTACCAAATAATAATAGTACAGATACAAATCCGTCTTAATAGCTTCTGAAAATTTATTTGTGATCATTTTCTTAAACTTAGAATGGGTATAGTAACCTATCCTTAAATAAAAGATAGACATATCTATGCCATCGCAGACTTTTTTTATACACCCTGGTACCGACTACAAAAATATGAAGATTGAGTAGAGAGATAATTATAATTTTAGCCGAATTTAAAAGGGAAATAATTTGGAAAATAAGTTTTTTTCATACTTTTTTGTGCATTTTTACTTTGGAAGTCGATTTTCATTTTTAGTTTAAAAATATTTTTTCCCTTTTTAGTATTATTTATTATTACTAACCCATTTTAAGAAAGTTATTAATGCAAAAATGCCTCGGGTATTCTCACTCTCTCGGCAAAACAAACTCAAGCGTTTTTATGCCGGTTTTATGAGAGGCCGTGGTATTTCCCCAAATAAGCATTACTGATCTGTGGAACAAATAAATAATCACCAGTGATGAGAATGATTATAGACACTATATTATTTCTTTGACTTTTTGGTCATTGCAACTTTGTGCTGTCTCCCGCTTTGCTTGGGGAGGGAACTTGGAACCTTTCCTACTCCTACAACCTTTCTTCTGATTAATTTCGTTGCGGGTCCCAAGACAGATTTAGCATGTCTCTCGGGCACCCCTGAGATCATATCAAAGGGTTGTTGGTTACCGCTGTCGATCCTGGCTCACAGGAGTTGTGGTGGGAGTGTGTGGTGGGCCAATGCCCGATAAAAAAAAAACCCTATATTATTCAATAAATATTATCTATTGTAGTAGTCGGCGGAAAAAATGTTGCAGTCAGCGTTAAATATAATATTATAGTGATGATGATGATCATGAGCAAAATTTCAAATACATTGATATCGGTGTACAAAACTATAAGGAGTACCTATGTCAAATAATATGTTGGTGTATCGTAAGAAGATGGTGGTGATGATGATGATGATGATTACTGTAAGTGGCATATTATGCTTGCAGTTCTTTAAACAATGCCGAAATTTCTTAACGTGTATCTTTAAAGACAAGTTCAAGTTCTGTTCAGTGCTTATGGGTCTAGGGTACACCTTGACACAAAATTTTACTTATTATAAAAGTCGAGATCACTATAAAATAATAATATGTCCTTATAATTTTGTGGAGTTCTGTCGATTCCTCATGGATTCTCTGTTGATGTTGATGTCTCCACCTTGGTGACTAAGGGACCAATTCGATTCGAATTCGAATTATATTCTATACACCAACAAAATAATTTTCAAAAAGGCTACGACAAACGGCAGAATAATGTTTAAAGATATACGTGTCGGTGTAAAAGACTATGAGAAGTACCTATCATCATGGTGTATGGTGTGATGAAGGCGGTGATTGATGATGATTGATGATGATGATGAATTGACATAGTGGCGTATGCTTTCAGTTCTTTAAACAACACCGAACTCCCCAAACATGTATCTATAACGACTCGAAAGTTCTGTTCATCACTTTTGGATCCAGGGTATACCTTGGTGCAAAATGTTACTTTTTGGTAGCATATGCCTGGAGTTGGACTACTCGTACTTCAGAAAAAGTCAAAATCACTATATGTGTCCATATAAATTACGAGGAGTTCCCTCGATTCCTCATGGATTCCTTTACAGCTAAAAAATAATTTTGAAGTACGGTCCACAGGCGGTATAGTAATCGATTAACATGGTACATTGTTTTTTTATTATAAACAGTCGAATGTATAACCGCCTCCTTTTTTGGAAGTCGGTTAATAAAATGTTAAATGGAGTGGAGTAACCAAAACGCATTAGTGAAAACCGCATTAAAATCGGTTAAGCCGTTGACGTCGTACGCGCAAAATCGCAGGAACCGTACATTTTTCCGCGTTAAAAAGTCTATAGCCTATGTGTTAATCCAGAGTCTAAACTACTACAGCAAATTTCATCAAAATCCGTTCAGTAGTTTCTGAGATTAGCGCGTACAAACGTACAGACAAACAGACAAAAATTCTAAAAATCATATTTTTGGGTTCCTTGTCGTTCATAAGGCCCCCATGTAATAGTTTTTCTTATACATATATCTTCCATGTACAGACAGGGACCATTTACGATTTTATTATATGTTTAGATGTATATATTATGTATAGATTAGATACATATACCTAGCCACTAATGCACTATCACTATAACCACTAAAACTTTTATTCAAGTCCCTTATTTCTAGGAGTCTTAATTGCACAACATTACTTTTTATACGTAAGTGATCTATTATTATTATTAACTGAATCAAAATTATAAGGCACACTTACTATTATTCCAGGAGCCCTGTCAAATATACGAAAATATACAAACACAAGTTAATATGAATATGCTTGCCTCGTGAGTATTTGTAAACATTCCAAACTGGTTATTGCTGATAATTATGAAACTGTTAGAGTACAATCACACGAGTATTAAGATATTAACGATCCAAACTTCCAAAGACGTGTACCTATACAGTTAAATGGCAACAATATTGATTCGTTTATTCGATTTTTTTCTAATAATTGACGTATGATTTCATTAACGCGTAACGTACGTGAAAGTATATCATGCTTTTGAATGTAAATTTTAGCTTATTTATGTGTCAATTAGTGTTATATTAGTCAGACATTCCCCAAAAATGTTATTATGAAGATCCTTCAAAGCCCTAGAGTCCACGCTTCACGAAACACGGGCGAATCGCGCATTAGACTGCGAAAAGTTGGCGAACGCGAAGTGTGGAGCCATTTTTCGCGTAACGTTTCACTTCATTTTGGCGACCTGTCGCAGTGTCGAGCGGTGTGCGGGCTTACGAAATCTTTTCAAATTAATCGTGTAGATTGAGTAACTATAGGGAATTTTAGAACACAGTCCACATTGATATAATAGTTAGTTAAGTATAGGTTACCTGATGAAAATATACGATGAATTGATGAATCTAGACGTCCTCTGAAAATCCAGGCAAAGCGTGTAATTTGTTGTCAAAAATCTAATATGAACTAATTTCTAATGAACCTAATTGATTTACTTCACTTTCTTATCTACATTGTAATCAACTAATCATCCATAACGCAAATATAATGATTACAGTCTAATTGTAGAAAAAATATTTGTTGATCTTTGAAATATTGTTTCTCACTGACTGGGTATTTTTAACTAAACAGCAAATCATAGATACCTACTATTATCTTATATATATTATCTTATACTTAGAGATGTTCTAGTCACTTTTCAACCCAATTAAAAAAAAAATTAAATATTACAGACAAAACTAATACAAAACTTACTTTTTTCATGCCTACATCTATATTGGTACCTACTTTGGCCTATTCATAGATCCAGGGCCTTTAGTCAAGATGCATTCGATAATTTCGACGGCGAAGTTCGTAAAGAAAATTTGTATGAGATTCGACTTACGCCATCCCAAGCGACCTGTCACTTAGCGATGACTTCTGTCAAATGCCATATATTTCTTATTTCGAACTTCGCCGTCGAAATTATTGAACGCATCTTGACTAAAGGCCCTGGATCTATGGGTAGGCCAAAGTAGGTACCAATATAGATGTAGGCATGAAAAAAGTAAGTTTTGTATTACTATAACTATATAACTATTCATTTATGCAATAAAAAAACAGTTCCGACTCTACTAGTTGATAGTTCAAAGATAATTAATGCTAGATTATTTCTACTGCTACACTTGGTTTGATAGATATGGAAACTGAGCAGTAAGTAGATGTGTCAACACTGGATTCGTGTAGCATGGTGGACATCTTCCTTGATGTTGTTCAGCCATGTGCCTTAATTTTTATTAAAGCATTTTCAATAAGCTGAAAATCAAAGTGTCGAGTCAAACTGTCATATTATATTAGATTGATATTTGACTGGACACTTGTGTTCGATTTCCAGCTCTTATGTGTTAATCCAGAGTTTAATAAACTACTACCATACCAAATTTCATAAAAATCCGTTGAGTAGATTCTGAGATTAGCGCGTACAAACGTGGCGCCTGAATCGCGCTATCGAAGTTTTTTCTCGGGCTACTCAGCCCGAGAAAAATTAATTAAAAATAAAATAATTATAAATAAATATAAATGACAAATGTATACTCATACATACCACCGTCGAGCGCATGTCCATCGATACTTCGTTTTTACACAGCCGCGACCGCGACAGGGCGACCAGTCTCAAACTTTTTACAGTAAGTATAGATTAAATGTATAGAAGATGTATGATATAGACAGACTAATATTCCATCAAAACATAAATACGTTTATTATTTTCTAGTAATTAACATATTAAAGTAATAATATCTTAGATAAATTATACACAATATCAAATATTTAACATAATATTGTAATAAAAGCTTAGATAAAATATACACAATATTAAATGTTTATATTTTCATTTTAGTAATTAAAACAAGTACGTTGGTACTTAGTATTTTGATAACAGTTATTCTTTGGCGTAAATAAATATTAAAGGTACACCAGCACTTAGTATGACCACTGTAGAAATGTTTTCTTTTAACTTTCTTCTAATTCTACGGAAGGAATAAGGATAGATAAAGATTCTGTTGTTCTGTCAATTTATGGCTATACATAAACCATTTCTGCGGTTGACATTGGCCATGCTACGCGTGTTGGTACATAGAGGTGTCCTACAAGACCTACTGCGGCTTAGATACATAATTCCTTACGTCCAATGTCCTACCATACACTACACTTATTAACCGGGTTCATGTTAGTTCCGGGTGGGCAGTTCCATTCTCTGGCAAAGTCTTCCGAATTGGACAATGTGCCTATCACCCGGAACTTGCCTGGAGAATGGACGGTCGTCTTCAGCTTGTTGCGCATCGCCTCGGGACGCATGGCACCGCACCATACCTGGAAAATCATTCATCATTATTATCACTAACTACTGGGGCTTGGGTCTCTCCTCAATGCAATAGGCTCTCTAGGTAGATTAAACTGTGATTGAAAAAGTCAAAATATTTTTTTACTAAGAAAGAAACAAAGCAAAACTGATCGAACAATGTAGAAAATGCCACTGTCCGATGGTCATCTATCTAGAGTCAATCCCTATGTTGCGAAAATTGACAATTATTATTTACTGGAAACATACATGCTTTTACGTTTACCTGTATCTTCGTTTGGCTAAAGTTAACTAAATACTACGTGAAATAAGTGCTAGCTGAGCAAAACTGAGCAATAACAGCTGCATTTGCGTGTGGTTGAGGCCGGGCATGAGCTCGTCGGAGGCGTCGTGGTGCTCAAGCCAGGGGAGGTACGCGTGGAATACCAACTAGGCTGGCTTCTACCTGAGCGAAGTTGAGGAAGAACAGCTGCTTTTGCGTGTGGTTGAGACCGGGCATGCGCTCATCCGAGGCGTCGTGGTGCTCCAGCCAGCGGAGGTAAGCGTGGAAGGCCTGCTTCACGCCGCCATTGTCCGCTATGTTCTCCCCCTGAAACATTTAAGGCATTGGCTTATCATTCTGATATGACGTAACACATTAGATGGGCATAAGTGTACCGTTCATTCCTATTTTATTAGGTCTTTACCTATGAAATTGCCGTTTTGTATGAAATAATTTAAACGAATTTTTTTCATGTATTTTTTATTCGTATTAATCGAAGTAATCACCCATGCAATCACTGCATCTTTGCCAACGCAGTGGCAGTTTATTGATGCCCTTCTTAAAGAAATCAGCCGGACGGGAGGCAACAAATTCTTCAAAGGCATTTTGTACTGCCTCTCGGGTATTGACTTTTTCCCGCCAAGAAGTTATCCAAATTCTGGAAAAAGTAGTAGTCTGTAGGCGCAAGGTCTGGTGAGTAGGGTGGATGACCATTTGCTGTGCAGTATGAGGTCGCGCGTTGTTGTGCAGGAGCAGCGGAGACGAGCGATTGACCAATGCTGGTTGGAGATGTGCCAGCTTCTCCATCATTGTGTTCAGTTCTTTACAGTACACATCTGCAGTAATGCTCACCCCGTTTGGTAAGAAGCTGTGATGAATCACACCGGCGCTAGACCACCAAACAGTGACCATGACTTTTCTAGGTGTAAGTTTTCGTTTAGGGCATTGTTTAGGTGCTGAACTAGGATCCAACCAACTTGATGAGCGCTTGCGGTTATCAAACAGAATCCATTTTTCATCGCAGGTAACAATGCGGTTCAAAATTCCTTAATTTGTGTGTCTGTTGAGCAGTGCAAGGCACGTCACGTAGATTGTGTATTATCAGCTTCCACAATCGTTTTTAATTCGTCATTGTCGACCAAAGTCTTCGGACGACCGCGTGGTTCATTTTTCAGGTCGAAATTTCCAGATTTTCCAGATTTCTCGCGTTTCCAGTTTTTATTTTTTATTTTTGTTCATATTACCTGAGTATTAACCCCGTCGAGTTTGATATTGACCTCCGGTACGATGTACTCCCCGTACTGGTCGATGAGGCACTGGGCGCGCTTGTGAAAGGCTTTGATGGCAGAGTCCGACCACCATCTGTGGAGGTTGCCCTCGCAGTCGAAGAGCCGGCCTTTGTCATCGAACCCGTGAGTTATTTCGTGTCCTGTAAAAATTAAACCATTGAGATAATGGAGCATGTAACATATGAAGACAAGGAAAAACAAGCATGGTTAAGTTAAACGGACGATAGATAATATCAAAGGGAAAACGAAGACTAGAGAAAATTAAAGAAAATAATACTACGCGAATACTGTAAAAGAAGCAATATAGTCAAATTGTGAGTACTACGTGGTTACCCATAGCCAACGCGAAGAAGAGTACCTAAATCTAAGGGTCAATTCACACTGCGACGATACGGAACGCGACTCGATACTGAATTTTTGAAAATAACTATTTATTCTAAATTGAACTTTATTCATTACAAAAAAAGATACACGGTTCATTGCAAAAGCGGCGCCTTCAACATTGACTTTACATTCTTCGCTCTTGCAATGAAACGTGTATATTCTTGTGTAGTGAATATAGTTCAATTTTAAACAGTTATTTAAAAAAAAATGCAACGCCGCATCGCGTATCGTCTAATTTCGCAGTTCTACCACGACCCGCTCAGTCCTAGATCCCACTACTCCTACAGACTTTTATTTATTTATCATTTGTCGAGAGAAAGAGGAAGAGAATGAAAATAAGACTGATATATTATGTCCTACCGATAACAACTCCAATTCCTCCAAAATTGAGAGACCGTGGAAAATGCCTGTGGTAAAAAGGCGGCTGGAGGATCCCAGCAGGAAACATGATCTGATTCTTATTCCTGCTATAATAGGCGTTTACCACGGCAGGCGCCGTATTCCATAGAGTCTTGTTCACTGGCTGGCCTACTCTGTAAAATTTTTAGATAGCTTCCTAATTTGAAAGAACTTCTCAGGGGGTCAAAAAGGCCACTTTAGGTGTTTCATATTATGATTCATATATTTTCTTTCAACTCACCATTTATGTGCTCCATTTTACGCATTTCTATTGAAAACTGTCAAAATTGATGTTTTCGAATAATATGATGAAATCAGATGAATCATGACGACGTAGCCATTTTAAATTTCACGATTTTTGTATGGAAAAAATATATGAAAACCTTCTAAGCTTGCTGGCTAGCCGAGGGCCCGAATGATAATAATTGATAAGGCTGTTTCTTTACGCTAATGGACTTTATTAGGGGGATTTGAAAGGCTTCTAGGTTTAAAAAATACGAATGCTGTAATAATTACCTAGATTGTTCTGTTTTAGTTAAATGATGCAATATATTCAAAATGTTCTCAAAATATTTATCTGGATGTATGGCAACTTCTTTATAACGATCATCTAATTCATCCTTGTTAAGAATATAATCTGGGTATCCAATTCTTAGCATCATCGTGTCAACTTTGTGAGCTGCTAGTCCCTTAGTTTCATCATCAATCCAAGTGGTCATACGTAGGAGATCTCTGAAGGACTGCTGTATTTCTCTTGTCATTGTCAGTGTGTCGTTTTTGCTCATCTCATCGAAGTATTTTCGTACAAACATAGATCCTAACGCCATGCCCATATTTGAGTTTACTTGAGCTATACAGTTATTCCATCTAGGCGGGGATTGTTCACGACCAAATAGGATGTTGTAGAATCTGTAATTCGAAGTTTACATACTCAAGAAATTTTAGTTACACAAAAATCGGTAACTTACTCATGATTTTTATTGGCCGTTTTTGTTTCAGGAATCCATAGCCGGATTAATTATTAATTATTAACTTCCATCAAGTTTAGTTACATTACTGAAGTATTCGATAGGTGCACGAGAACAAATATTATTATTCAAGTTTGTAATTTGCATAAGTACTACGACGTATTTTTGCAGTAATAGAGTCGTTGTGTTGATCTGATGCTATGAAATTTATAAATAGACTCACTCCTGTTTGGCAGATTGGAACCGATCGTCCAAATTGTTCACCCGGTGTCTCACAAAGCGCCACAACAGGTAATTTGATAAAGTGTTAGGATCCGTCTTATGTATCAATTGAACTAAGTGCTGTGGATATGATAATATACAATTTATTTTACATGTAAAGTTTATAATGTTACAAACTGAAATTTCATTAGAATACTTTAGTAAATATTCTTGCAGAAATGTTTTAATTTCTGCAATTACTTATATTCAACAGAAAAAGGAAGCTATTTAACCTATAAGAAGGGTTACGAGGAAATGATAAAGGATATGGTTTAAAACGTTCTATAGACTTTCATCATTTCATCTGCAATAGGTAAAACGAAAGAAGCCATCTCACCTGGACGTATGTCAAAGCAAAGAGCACAACCGTCTCCTTCGAGTGCACCGTCCTATTCATCACGATGCACAGGTACTTTCTCCAATTTATTTCTGGAATCAATTCTTCTAGGTTTGCTAGCGTCATTCGTCTGTAAAGCTCCGATACGTTACGCCTGTCTTCAGGAGTCGATGTTATTTTGGCAAGCCTGAATATGTTAATCATAATTAATAATTGATTTAAATAAATTTTTGTATGTAAAGATCTGAATAGTGTATTAATGGTTACCTCAAAAAAAAAAACCATGTTTTATTTATTGTGAAATAACTTTTGGTACTAAAGTAGCATGCGGAATTTCATTATATTAGAAACTTACTGAATTTCAAAGTCTATTAGTTTGTTAGCGCTTTCCTCGATATGAATAGGACTACCTCCTAATAGTAAGGCTATCTTTATCAAATATTCTTTATACGCATCCAAATACATCTTATTTGATCCTTGAATAAAATAATCTCGAGTTGGTAGACCTAAAATTTGAGTACCATTGTAGATTGAGAGAGTATTGAGAGAGTTATAGTTGAGAGAGATGTACAATTGAGAGAGTAAAATTGTACTTGCAAGTTGATTGAGGTAGATATTAATCTAAAATAAGTAGATTTAATACAAACAGGAAAATATTACTGAATACACAATTTATTACTATCTCTAACTATGCTATTAGTATACTCGCAAAGTTACCTAAACTTGTTTGATCGAATTGTATCACATATTCATCAGAATTCCTTATATCAGGCCCAACCCATTCGGATATAAGAATGTCATTATTAAATAGTCTCAATTTGGCCATAAGCTCCAACCAGTCAAAACGATCTTCCTTCCAATATGGATCTAATATTGGCCAACCTCCGAAAAGATCTAACAAATCTAGTAAAGGTTGACAACCTCTTTCGCTTAGAATATCATGGTTCATGCAAGATTTGAAAAGATATCGTGCTTTTAAAGTGGCATCCCCTAAAACTGGGTCAAAATCTTGTTTCTTAACTTTCTTATGTTTATGCACTAAATCGATCGATCTTTTTCGTCTTTTATTTCCGTAGAATGATATTCTTTTTCGATGTCCATATTTGCCAACATCTATATTTTTAGATTTTCCATTATCACGTAAATTCATGTCCAGTTTGATTCTCATAGGATTGTACCTGCCTATATAGTCGATTTTGAAGTTTGCTCTGTTGTTTCTTTTTGTAAAATATCTCTTTGATACTTTAGGATATCTTTTGTTACGATTCATTAAATTGAATGTCTTTTCTATTCCTCCTACTATTTCAGGACTATAATTAACCGATTCCTTGGAATTTGTGACCATCACATTCAAAATGTCTTGCGTGTTTTTACAGCTACAGATTGGGCACTTTAATGAACTTAAAATATTGTCCGGAAGACCTAAATGAGGTCCTGGATACAGTGACGAAACTTGTTCATATTCTTTAAATTCCAATAGATCTTTTAATACTAGGTCCAGATTTTCTCTAAGTATCTCAAATGTATCATATCTGTAAATAGAAATTGAGCCTTACCTACTATTAATAAGATGGTAAAAATAACACAGTCATTTAAAGTTCTTTTGCAGTCTTATTTTAAAGCGCCTGGATGTTTAGTGATACTTACTTACTCACTAGCAATTACTATTATGGCTAAGGCGTAAACAAATAAATATTTACCCAGCTTTGTCTTCCGGTATGGGGTTAAGAGTAGCCCAATTTCCACAGGCATATTGGTAGAAATCATGGCATGGGTCTGCACCTTTGTCCATGTATTGCTTCATTATGTTTGCCTGCGTTTTTCTTATTGTTTCTTTGTCTCCCTGTCCTTTCCAGAATGCGTGAATACCTGCAATTGGAAAATTGGTGAATAATTTGTGACGTCATTAGCTGGATTCATCTACAATTTCGCGGACTTGATACTTGCTCACTGCTTAACCGACTGTCACGAACTGTTTTGTATTTTTAATTACTAGAGTACTTGGAGTTTCTCTTAATACTCTCCTTAGGGTCAATTCACACCGCGACGATACGCGACGCGACGCGGCGCAGAATTTTTAAGATAGCTATTCAAAATTGAACTTTATTCACTACACAAAAATATACACGTTTCAATGCACGAGCGTCGCCTTCCACATTGACTTTGTTTTCCTTGATATTCGAACTCTTGCAATGAAACCAATATCTTCTTGCAAAATTAATAAAATTCAACTTTGAATAGCTATCTTAAAAATTGAACTGACCCTAAATCGATAAATTTTAAAAGTATTTGGTACTGACCAGAAAAAGACTTTAACGGCTTAAAGATATAATCCGAAGAGACCATTTCACCTTCTTCAAGTTCAGGTTGTCTTCTGACTTGTTCTACGTCGTCTAAGGGTCCTCGGTCGACGTATATCTCTGGATGAACCACGCTGATTAAATAAAATAAATCTTAGTTAATTAATCCTACTACTATTATTAACGTTGTGTTGTGAGGTTTGTGCGGATGGATGGATGGATGTTTGTTACTCTTTCACGCAAAAAACTACTGAAGTTTTTTTTGTTTTGAAGTTGAGCTTTTAGGTAAGTTATCGCCGTGGCTACGTACCTACCTCTGTATGTTACTTTGTTCTTCATAATCTTCACTAGAAGAGCTTGTATATTCTTCTATCTCTTTCTCACTTCCATCATCATCATAGTCTATGTCCCTTCGATGTTTTGGTTTTGTTTCACTAAAACTGCAATTTTTGAGTTTAATTAAATTTATTATAAACAGAATTCAAACTATGTGTCAAAAGTTTTTATCAGTTTTCCAGTACTAAAATGATTTAATTCACTTAACACTATTTTGATAAATTATAATCTTGATTTTAGTAATTTTGTGGGTTGACACAGTAGGTACTGCTTATCAGCGTCCAGATATAGTACCTACAGTCTTCATATTATAGTAACATACCTAGTACAGTCTGAATTATTATTATGCGGGATTTACGGGACGGATGACTAAAACCGTCAAAATCACGGAATATAAAACACAAGGTCTAAATACTTAGATAATATTCTGCGGTATTTACACGGGTGTCTAAGGGTCAGCTCACACTGAATTCCGACCTGCACCGGGCTGGATAGCATGGCGCCACTATTAGAATGTAACGTGTATCTTCTTGTCAAGTGAATGAACTTCAACTTTGAATCGCTATTTTATACTTTTAGCGCCTCGTTTTTTTGTGAGCTGACCCTTAGGGCCCCGCGCCCACGACGACTTTTTGTAGCGATCCATTAGCGCATTCGTATCGATACATTCGCGTTGCGGTCGGTAGCTGTGTGCCCTCGCTCACATAAACACGATGCAGTCGCGATACTGTCGCGATTCAGTAACGGCACAAAAATGCCTGCAATCGTCACAGTTGTAAGATGGACTCCGTTGAGGCAACATTAGTTACGTTGTCTTTGGTGCTGCTTTACGTAAGCAGCCGAAGCGAAAGCTGCGTCAATATTGAATGCACCCATTTACTAAAGAAAGATTACTTGGTTGACATTATGTGTATAACGTTTAAAGTATCAATACAGTATAATGCTTAGCGCGTCAGTAGCTCGTTGGCATCACTTCTTCATCAACTTCTGTAGCACGTTGCAAATGCGACTAACGTGCGTTAGTAGCAATGCTGTCGATTGTTTACGAAACGCGCGACAGCATCACTACAAAAAGTCGCCGTGGGCGAGGGGTCGGTTTTTTGCTGTGCGGCAGAAACTCTGCGGCTTTAGTTACTCGTGACCACGTGTAAATTCCGCATAAACATCGTTGCGATTTGAAACTCGACGAAATGAAAAGCGACTGTAAAAAGAAACAATCACATATACA
Organism: Phengaris arion; assembly: GCA_963565745.1. Lineage (NCBI taxonomy): Eukaryota > Metazoa > Arthropoda > Insecta > Lepidoptera > Lycaenidae > Phengaris > Phengaris arion. The sequence continues at coordinate 5,806,603 of OY751443.1, forward strand.
TACATACATCTACATTCTAAACGTGCGAGAGAATGATATAGAAGGCCTGTGTATGAAGCCAAAAGAAAGGTTTATTATTTTGGTATTATTAGCCCAGGTGACATAGGCTACACAGGTGTATTTTTCAGTCAGTGACCAAACTTTTAAGAGTGAATATTCTCTTGAATATAAGCAACTTTTAGTATAGTATAGGTAAATTTAATTATGTTGGCATGTTCTCGCACTCACGAGATTTGACAACTCTACACGATTTTCAGCTCTATTGCATAAACGCAGAGTTCTATTTATAGTACAGTTTTTGTGTCATGACCACTAAAAAACGATAGTGGAAACGTACTGTTATGCAATTCCACTATTCAGTATGATAATTGTTTTCTCCTTTCAATATTTTGCGGAAACCAATTTTTCAGAAGACGTTTTATATGCAAACCTTCTCATAAAAAGCATCGATTTGACAAGTGACCATCATTAACTGACAAATTTTAAAAATATTTTTTACGCTGAGCAATAACAAAAAAATATTTGTCTTTAGCTTTTTAGTATGAAGGATAATCACATGCGCGCGCGAGAGTGTGACAGTGTGTGTGTGTGTGTGTGATACACACAAACGTAACTACTTATTTATGTGTAGACGTGCGACAAAACTATATTTACCTATAAGTAGGTATTAACTTTCCTATTGAAAAAAAATTCTGCTGTTTCCTACAAAAGTTCTATCTATGCCATAGTCCTTTTGTAGGAAACAGCTGTTTTTTTCTAGTAGGAAAGTTGATACTTACCTTAGTAAAAGTTGCTTATATTCAAGAGTATATATTCACTCTTGAAAGTTTGGTCACTGACTGAAAAAACATTCTGTATAATTTACGGTAGTTAATATAGTTTCTTATTGAAGGTTTTACTTCTACGCGCTCACATGTAGACGTACGTACGTACGTTTTTACAACTTCCTAAAGATTGCAATTCTATAAAAGTTGGTACGGTCTTGTTACTTTTGCATTATATTTGATGAATTACGAACATACCCTGCATTCTTTAGGAAGTGGTGACTTTTGCACTTCACTCTTTTAGGAGGAGTCGACTCTTCGAGCACATCATTGAATATCAAATTAGTGGGGTACATTTCTGGTTTTCTAGCAAGAACCACTTCATCAACTGGCAGGAAAGAGGTTTGGAATCCTTCAAACACATCACGATCCTTCAGGCCTATGTCTTCTGATCTTGAATACGATTTTGGTATGTGTTTGATCACAAAATCATCAGAGATACCGACTAAGTATAACTTACTTAGAATAAAATACGCTAAAGTTATCAACACTATAGTGCCAATTATTACGTAAATAATTGAAGGGGTAAGTGGACAAGGGTGCTATCCAGCAAATAGTTTAAAACGAGTAATGAGCGTTTGAAAATAATAAAGAATCAAATGAACTCAGCAATTTAAGCTTATACTTTTAAAACAAAATATTAGTACTAATACTTAGATAACATTTATTACTTCATAAATAATATTAAAAATTAGGTTATTCTATGTAAATTTATTAAAAAACAATGAAAATATCAATATAACACCTTTGTTTATTATAAACCATAATCAGTTTAGTTATGAAGACTTTACAAAGGCTCTAAGTGGTAAACAAATAAAATAGCATATATTTTTATGAAATAGTTTTATTAATAAAAAATTTGTATGCCACATAAATTGTACTTAACATACTATTGATTAATTATTGAGAATGATTTATAATATTTATGTAAAACCACTGAGACTCCTGATCAATATACTCAAGTTGTGCTTTTATATCACCAATTTTTTCTTTTGAAACTTCACCCTTGTGATTCATGTTACATCTAATGGACACTGTTGGGATAACATCAAGTTTTTTTACGAGAGAGACTTCCAGAAATGGTGTGCAGAGGTCATAGTTTGTCTTATAAAAATATCTGCCAAAGTCTTCAATGTGAATCCACTTGACATTAGTTTTTAAGTTGATATTTTGTTTTAATGTATTTGTGTTAGGTATTACTATCCCCAAATCGTCTTTGAATTTGTTAAAATCGTTAAGTGGTGATTCATATCATCAATAACCGAATCTTTTTTGATGCCATTCTAATTATATTTCTGTAATTATTAGGAGTAAATATTTTTTCATTTTCTTAAGTTTTTCTATGCGGCCAAAATCTGTATCACAATCTAAAAATGTGTGACCTACTTCTGGAAATTTGTGTTCTATAGATGCAAACATTTTATGTAAAATCATGTACTGATATAGGTAAAACAATTAGAAATTGATTTTAATTTTGCCCACTGCAAGAATCTGACCATAGTAACAAGTGTTGAGAACTTTCCAAACTACTTAAATTATTTAAACAGTAAAAAAGAGACACAAGCCGTAAAAACAAATTATTTCTTAAAATTTCATATGTACTTGTTACTTTCAATTTAAAAGTTCGTTAGTTAAAACGAAATTTTCAAAACTGAGTTGACATTTGAGTTTTGACTGACGTAATATTGGCGGGATCGGGATGTCATTGTCAAAAATCGTGCGTTCGGAAATATGTTCAAGTGTTTAAAATGCTATAATTTGAAATACAAAACCAGCACTTTGATCAACAATACATTATTACACTGGTGATTAAAGACATTAAAACCATTGTAAAGAAGGATTTGAAAAAAAATAATTCTATTTAACATTAGCAAACGTAACCTATAGCTTATAACACCTTTGTTTATTTTTTAAGATTTAATCATTTTATATTTGCGAAGATGCAAAAGATTTATTGATTGATAATTACCTTATATTATTCTAAAAGTAGCAATGATAATGATTCTCTGAAAATATTTCTGCTGATATCACATTTGCAAGTCTAAAATAAATACTTGATTGGCAGATAACACTTTTGCAAGCCTCTGTAACTATGTAACGAAGTAGACTTGGCGTGTTTTAAGTTTATAAAATTGATTTATCATCAGTTAAAACCTATGTTCATGCAAAAAAGTCAGATTTTTTAATTTCGTCAGATAACACCTTTGTCCACTTAACCCTTCAATTCTGATTTTCGAACTTTCTGTTTGGACAAATGTTTTTCGGGATAGCGTGCTAGTTCGTGTCATTGCAATTTCTGACTGACATCGCACCGTAGAGGTTCCGTATCTCAATAAGAAAATTGGTCTACAAAATTATTGACCTTGGGCTGTAAGTGCCAGTAGCTATTTTACAATTACTGGGCATTTAACAATTTTGTTAATGGATTAGAGACGTGTTTTTATTGTTTTGTTTGTTTATATTATTGTTTTGGTGTCATTTATGTTGATATAGGTACATATGTAGATAGGTACATACTGTTTTCGTTGTATGGAGAAAGAAAAAAAAAAGGAAAGCATATCACAAACCCACCACTGCATATCCTATATTATCAGGATTAATAGCAGGAACCTCCAACAACATACCTACATATTAACATTTTAATTGGAAAAAAGTAAATATTAAAAGAGGAGAGCGTTTATAAAAACAATTTATCGTTTTGTCTACAACTTTTAAGTTTATGCTAAGATCATATTGCGCGTAATATCAAAAAAGAACTGCCGTCAAGTCTCATTTTGTTGTTAAACATCAAAATAGGTTTTTGCCGGGAATTCAATGTGTGACGTTGTTGTTTTTGTATTTAATCCATAAATTTGTGTTATTTCGGTTCTAAATGTGTAATATTGGTAGAATATTAACCATTAGATATTTTTTATTTGTTTGTATTATTTCATTGATGTGCACAAGTGTGGGCAAGTGGTACAACTACATAAATCGTGCTATTTTGTGTTCGATCCAAAACTCCCGAGGAACTTTCAGTAAAGCTTCTACCACTTCACTGAATCGACTGACTTGACTCATTGACTGCACTGACTATTCATTTTATTTTCACACAGACGGTGTTGAAAATTTAAACGAAAATTCTATTTCCCGCTTTTTAACTTGACACTGGCAAATAGTTTTATGCCGACGCCATTTAATTTAATAAATTAAAAAATTACACTTTATGACAATTGACGTTTACTTACACGAAAGTTCTGTCTTCATTGCGAATATTATTTTGAAAATAATTTTGCTATCTGCGCTAAACAAAAATAGGATCACTGAATACAATATAAAATGGTGTTTTATTTGTTTTGAGACTAAAGTAATAGTGTCAATCCTTAACCATGAATAAACATATGTATTCCACGGCAAATCTCTCTGACAAAGAATTGAAGGAACAAGGGAATAGATTATTCAGTTTGCGAAGATTCGAAGATGCTATGAACTGTTACACTAAGGCAATTGTAAGTTGGTTGTTTTGTTGTTACCCTTATATATTTTTAACAATTATGTACTTAATGATAAACAACAGTCGCAAACATGCTTACTCAACTTTATAGCAAGTGCTTAATTCTGCTCAAGGATTTTTCCAAATTTCTAATTTTAATCGTAGACAACTCTTCTATAGTAGGTATACAAATATTGTAAATCATATTGACAACGTATTTCATATGCACAGTGCTAGCCAGTTTGCTTGGAATTACATTTTGTGAGTGGGCCACTTTTTCTATGCAAAGCTTTGTTGACAATAGATTACCTATGGTGGGAAGCACTCAAATCATTTTGACAACAACCACAAAATTCATAAATTATGAATTACCAAAAGGCAATATTATTTCTGTTTTAGATAAAGAATCCATCAGTAGCAACATACTTTACAAATCGTGCACTATGCCATTTGAAGATGAAGCGATGGGAGTCCACATGTCAGGATTGTCGACGGGCTTTGGACATAGACAATAACCAAGTGAAAGGTCACTTCTTCCTGGGACAGGCTCTTGTTGAATTGGAGTGCTATGATGAGGCTATTAAACACTTACATAGAGGTATCAGATAAACTGTTATCGATTTATAGTACAAAAAGTAGTTTATCATATTTTTTTCTTGAAAAGTGTTACATCTATTTTAAAAACACCTCAGTTTACTTTTATACTATGTTTTATTATGTTTGACTATATCAAATTCCAACATAAAATTATGTAATCACCATTGATGATCATGAGAACATGAGAACCAATGTGTTCTCAAATTAACTAGAGACTGTTATTAAACTGTGAAATGGTTTCATATGATATTTAATGTAAAACATAACCATAAAAATTGCCAAAATGGTAAATAGTTTGTTGGCGATATTAATTATATTAATAATTATTATATTTCCAGCTAATGATTTGGCAAGGGATCAAAAGTTAAACTTTGGAGACGACATAGCAGCACAGATTAGAATTGCCAGAAAGAAGAGATGGAACGTTCAAGAAGAAAAACGAATATCACAGGAGATAGAGCTACAAACTTATTTGAATCGGTATGAGAGTTACTGTTACTTTACAAGGTTTAAAGAACTTATATATTGTTGCATTTACAAGATTTAAAAGACCATTGTGGAATATTAAGACACTAAAACTTAATAATAATACATTTATAGCTAGCGATCCCATGATGCTTATCTACAAACCTAGTAGGTTTTGAAGATTTGGTGACAGGAAGAAAAGATTATGAAAGTTTTTTATTTTAATTTTAAATGCATCTATAATATGTAATTTATCATTAGAATTTAGAAAAACGGACTTGCTTTAAGCTTTTCACATTAAGCTGAGACCAATATAAAATATCTGAGTAGCTCAAGTATTTAAATATAGTGTTTTATTTTAATTTTAAATAAGTCCCTATCAGCTTTCCCAACATTCAAACCGTCAGTACTTAAAATTAGAGCTTCTTTGAGGCCAAATTAATCTGACAATAAATTTTTCAACTTTATTTTTACTTTCTAATGCCCCAAACAAATAAATTGATTTGCATACCTTGATTACCAGAGACATGTGGGACACCTAGACAATACTAATCTGACACGCTTGAGTTACTTACAAAAATCCCTTGTTAGTCTCCCTAGCCTTAGCACTTTTTTAAGTACTATAAACAAACCTTGCCTATTGTAAAACTGGTTTTTAAATAATATTTTTATGAAAAAGAATACATTTTTGTTTGATATTTTTTTTGTCTATTATCACTTGTTATGTGGCCTTGTAATTAAAGAGTTACCTTGTTCAAAATGTTTATTATAACAATTTGCTTTCCAGGTTAATAAATGAAGACTTGCAGCGTAGAATAGAATCAGTAAAACTAGAAAGTATCAGCGAAGAAGAGGCTAATAGTAAAGTAGCTAAGGTTGAGGAGGAATGTGTGAGTATTTTTATAAAAAGTATAATATACTCTTGATAATGATTAATGACATATTATAGAATATAGATCACCATACAATCATTTCAAAATTACGGTATAACATACATTTGACAGAAAAAATCTTCATACAAGAAAAAGTAAAGCCATATTGATTTTGTTAATTAAATGCGGACTACACTGCTATACTGCAGAAAGCATATGTCTAACCTCAACTGCCCCAAACAACTGCAGTTTAAATGTGGACACTTTTTGCCTCGAATTGCCTAGTATATATAATAATAATAGCTCCCACACCGATTTCGGTGACGGTGGCCTGTTTCATTGAAACCAGGCCAGCTACGCAGGAGTTATGTTATAGTGCCCAAGTGTGTGCGCAGTACACAAGAGCACTCTCTCCTCCTTTTACTCTCGTAACCCAGTGGGACGGATAACCGACACGACTGGCGAGAGATTAGGCGCAGGTCCGACTTTTTACATGCCCATCCGACGCATGGATCATCTTTCTTGTCAGACAATCAGGTGATCAGCCTGAATTGTCCTAATCAAACTTGGAAACAACATTTTTTTGTTCCAATGCGGGAATCGAACCCACGACCTCCGAGTCGAGAGCCAAGCTCTAACCACTAGACCACTATATATAGACTGCTGAAACATGTTCTTGCATTGGCACTAGCTAGCTCTACATGCCAACTAAGATCAATGATATTATCAGCGGGGCCTGTTTCACAACCTTCTAACATGTGTCAGATAGCTTATCAGAAAGTTTTGTCGCTGCTTAATTTATATTGAGCAACTGGGACAAAACATGCAAATAAGCTATCTGGAACTTGCCAATAGATTATGCAATGGGGCCTTAACCCACTTGCAATGTTTACAATTATTTCTAATATCTCTTTTCGTTGTATTTAATTATTGTAAAAATATGTAAAAATGAGCAACAATATTATTATTAAATTCATTAAGTAGTTGCTGTGAATTTTTTTTTATTGTAGATTTCAATTAATTTTAATAAATGAAAAATGTTAAGTAGAGTTGCTGTCTCGTCATTTAACAATGGATTTTTTTCTATTTATAGAACAATTATAGCGGCGAGTTGAACAATATGTTTTCAAAGATTGACGAGCGGAGGAGGGTATGTTGTTTTAATTACCTATCTCTATTTTATAAACATGCACATACCAGCTTTTGCCCGCTTTTGCTTTAAATATGGTATCCTACCGGAATACTGTGCTTCCTCAGGATTAAATGTAGCCTTTGTTTTAATCCAGACTCCAGAGCCTGTTCTACTACCATTCTAATAATTTGTCCTAATTGACAGCTAAGCAATTCTTATTAAGTGTTGCATTTTACGCATTTCCATTGAAAACTGTAAAAATATAATTGGTAGAAGTTACTGTGAGTGTGACAAAAGTTTATGTTTCATTGTATGATTCAATTATTGTGGCCATTTCAGACCAGCTGATGACATATTTGATAGATCATAAAATGCGACAGACAGTAACATATTTATGACATTATAATGACATGACTATATCGCGGTATAAGAACCAGATGAACGTATCTACAAAAAAATCAAAAATATTCTTTGTTAACAAATCTGATCCGAGTGTGGTCCTTTATGTTATGCCAAAACGACGTAACAATATCTTCAATATATCACAAATTCCAAAAAAACGAATATGTACAAAAACCATTTTCAATGAAACCAGAGAAGCGTATGATGGGCTTTAAATGAGCTATAAGTAGCTTAATATTAGTAAGGGCTATACAAACGTTTCTGCAATAATATTTTTAGAAAATTTAAATATTATACTGTTCTGTTATTTCATTGCCTTAAAATTGTTTTTAATTTTTTCCCTATTTTCACAATAAATAAACACGATTACAAGTTTAGTTTCATTTATTTGTTACATATGAGAACTTCACAAATGACGTATTTAAGTATGCTAACTATCCAATCCAACAACCAAATTTAAAAATTTTTTTTTTTTTTCCGAGCAAGTATACTATACCAACATATCAGTACAGTTTTTTCCTTCGGATATTGTATAATGCTGCTATTATAAAGTTCTCAAAGTTTGATTAGGTAAATTATCCCTGTTTTATTGCTGTCCTGTAAAATTTGAGAAAATGTGGATACGCTCATCTGACTTTTATACCGCGATATTAATAAGCATTGTCGGCTATTATTATTATATGGTTTGAAATCAATAGTGAAAGAACTATATCATTATGGCACCATAATAATCATGATGTTATTGAGCGCTCTTTGTATATTGCGCGTTGCGGTGTGACGTCACGAACGGCGTATATTTACGATCTGCATGTAAATTGTCACAAAGTGGATTGGTCTAGCGCCTAAACGGATTTAATCCTACGCGTCGACCACTCGCTTGAATGGCAATTATGTAACACGCTTACTACATGTTTACTTAGGGTGAATCCACACTACGCCTAGTTGCCATTATGCAATTATAGAATTGAATGGCGTTTAGTTATCTGACTGAATGTTGTGTTAGTGTGTCATAACTTTGTAACTAACTGGCGGAGACATTGCCATGTTAAAAATGTCTTGGTTTGAATGTAGGGATAGAAATCAGTAATCACCTTTATAGCGAGGTAGTGTCTGGCAAACTAAAGTTGAACCTTAGAAATGGCGTCAATTAAAAAAAAAAGAATGTTAACATTCTAATTCCTATGAAAAAATTTAAAAAACTTAATGGGTTACTTGATAATTAATTAGTAGGCACACAAACATGATAAATAAAATGTGAAATAAATGTTTTCTACTCTTTCAAGCAATAACAACTGATTTTGTCAAAATTTGGTTTGTTAAATTGACGAAGGTCTCGTCGTTTATATAACCCAGGTTCAACTTTCGTTTGCCACACTATATACAAAGCTTGAGAAATTTGAACGACAATAACCTTCTATAATGTATGTGAAATTTCTTGATAGGACTATTTATATAGTAAGATAAATGTAGGTGTTGATGTCTGATAAATGAGATCTCATTTTGATATCATATTAATAATACGAACTAAGTATGACAACGGTCAACCTGCACATGAATTAGATTCCCTGATAGTACCTTCGTAAAGAATGTATGTGTTAATCACTTACATTCTTTCTTCATGAAAAAAAATATGGAGGCAAATGTTGATGCCTTGACTAATACATTCGCACCCACCCAAGTGTCGTGTTCATTGTAGACGTAACACCTAGGATCGTATTACATTATACAATTGATCGACGCCTACACACTGACGACACTCAGCAGTCGTGGTGGCAAATAATTCAATTATCGATACATATTGGGACGTAGTCTATTTAGAAATACTTAGCTCAAAATTAGTAATGACAATCGAATTTGATGATCTAGTATTATTTACAACCATTTATGATTTTTTAACCCACTGCTTTGGAATCGCAACAAGTTTGATGTTATAATGGCGTTTACATAAAGAGGGGGACTGAGACAAAAGTTTTAGCTAGTAAATTATGATCAGCTGACTTGTCGTATATCATGTTATTTCTTTAAATTTCCCTCTTGATGTAAACACGTTATAACTTAAGATATAGAAAATGTACAGCAGCTACTTTCCAAATTGTAATCGAGAAATGTGTATCTATATTTTTATTAGGTCCAGGTTTTTACAATTGGGTATTTTCCTACATGTAAAAATTTAGATTTTTAAAATAAATTAAGAAATAATTAGGTATTACAACTTGATAAAAAAGTAAAGAGAGTTAGGATTTTATGTGTAGTTTTCTAATTATATGCATTTCGAAGTCGCAAAAAAGTTAAAATATTTTTTTAAAACATTAGTGTTTAAAATCTACATAATTAGTTTACTTACATCAAATACAAAAACATTTACTATGGTTTGTATCAGCATGACCGCGCAAAATTACGAGATATCAGAAATTTTGTGCATATGGCCACATTCCGTAGCAACATTACTAGCGTGTGACGTCACCTCCTAGTACGACTTTTATATGGGGCGTTTTCACGAGTCTCACAAAAGTGCTACAAACAATCCGCGTTATCGTTGATAATTTTGATTTTTAGTACATATAGTACATATTCTTTTTGTAAGCTGTCTTATTTTTCACAGATTCATTTATGTAATAAAAAAATACAGGAAAATACCGTATTGTTGTTATTTCTGCTAGTTGTCAATGAAGTTGTTTATATTTATTCTGCCGCTAGGGGGCAGACCCAACACACACAAAGCGTCATCTGGTGGCGTAAGTGGTATCAATAACTGTCAATAAGAATTTTCGATTCTTTTCCTTTCACCAGGTGGCGCTTGCTAGCACGACGATCCTTGTCGTGTCAAAAAGCTGTCAGATGTCACGAATTTAAAAACCTTCATTATTTGCTGTCTTTATAAGTTAATACTACCTATTTACCCTATCGCCTAAAATACAGGTCGACATAGATTACGTCTTGTTATTTCATAAGATAGTCTTTAGGAATTTTGAATAATCCAATGCAATGCACAAATTGTTTATTTGAATAAATGATTTAGATTTTGATACTTAATAATCTAAAATGATAATTTAATTTTCAGAAACGCGACGTCCCAGATTACCTGTGCGGCAAAATCAGCTTCGAGATTCTCAGCGAGCCCGTCATCACGCCGAGCGGGATAACGTACGAGAGAAAAGATATTGAGGAACACCTGGAGGTGCGTATAAAATCTTATAGCTACATACTAGATAATATTATCTATGTTAACTTAAGTTACGACGACCTCTGTGTCTCAGTGGTTAGCGCATTGGCGCTCAAGCCGGAGGTCGCGGATCCGGAGGTCCAATCCCGCCAGGGAACAACGCCTGTGTTCCTGGGTCATGACATGAACACAAGTTCTTCGAGAACTGACCCGGGATTGACGTGGTGTGGAAGCGTCAATAGATATTAGATATTATTGAGCAGGGCTTCCCAAACTTTTCTTTACTGCGACCTCCCTGGATAGAGGCTGCGCCCCAAGGCGTCGTGACGCACAGTTCGGGAAGCCCTGCTATAGATCTATAACGAGCGAATACCGAAACGCTGTTTAAAAGTAGGGATTACCTAAATCACATCCGATCACTGTCTCTGCTTGACGGAATGACAGCATGCGACTTAAGTGCCGTTTAGGGTCAGTTCACATCTAAACGAGACGGTACGCGATGCTGTGTTGAATTTTTCAAGATAGCTATTATATATTGAAATTTATTCACTATACAAAAAAGATACGTCGTGTACGTTTCATATGAAATCAGCCGTACACTGCATGCATGCTGCATACAATGGAACGGGTATCTTCTAGTGTAATAAATAAAGTTCAATTTTGAATAGCTATCTTAAAAATGCAGCGCCGCGTCGCGAATCGTTTCGTTTCAGTTTGAATTGACGCTTAGTTTTGGTAGAGTTTCAGTATTCGGTCGCTAGCCACTTGCGCAGATCTGGGTTATAGTTAACCCTGGGTTTAAATACCCAGATGGGGCCTTCTCTTTCATAAATACGAATAACGAAGGAGATGACATGATATTTAACCCAGGGTCAACTTTAATCCAGATCTTGAACTAAATCCGGTGTATGCAAAATTAGTCCATGAATAATTCTGAAAACGAGATAGTAATGTTGTGTTAAAATTTGTATGAAGTATATTGTTTGAGTTTTTCAAAGAGATCAGAATATTAATTTAATTTTGAGGTAATTCTTACAACAATATTGGAAATATATACATGTAAAATTTTGACGACCTCTGTGGCTCAGTGGTTGATGGCGCCAGTGCTCAAGCTGGAGGTAGCGGGTTCGAATCCCGCCAAAGTAACAAAAAAGTGTTCTAAGTTCCTGGGCCATGGATGTGAATTAAATATGTGTATAATATTATAAAAATATTAAATATGGGTATAGTATAAAAACAACACAAGTTCTTCGAGAACTGACCACGGGACCAGATTGACGTGGTGTAGAAGCGTAAAATATATTATATTATATTATTTTAAAATTGTTATGTTTCCAGCGCGTCGGTCACTTCGACCCCGTCACCCGCGTGAAGTTGACCGCGGACCAGCTCATACCTAACTTCACGATGAAGGAGGTCGTTGACGCCTTCCTGCAGGATAACGAGTGGGCCCTCGACTACTAATTCTCGTTAACCGACTTACAAAAACGAGGTGATTGTTGCGACACCAAGGCAGACTTGTGCAGATCTCGGTTAAAGTTAACCCTGGGTTAAATATTATGTTATCTCTCTCGTTCTTCGTATTTATGAAAGAAAAGGCATGATATTTTAACCCAGGGTTACCTTTAACCCAGATCTGCGCAAGTGGGCCTAAATTCACTATTTGTTTCGGAGTTGACTTGCTCTTTAGTTTCGCTACTAAAATCTTCTTTACTCTATTCTAAACGTTAACAAAAAGACGAATTTCGACCAAATCCATCCCCATCCATCCTCACAAACTTTCACATTTATAATAGTAGTAGGTTTTGAATTGGTAGCATTATGTATTCTATTGTTTTTTTGTTTACTTACAGATTACATTGGTTATGAAACGATTATAGAGTTGGTGTGAATCCTAGAACTACACAACGCACCCTTAGGGTCAATTCATACCGAAACGGCAGTAGAGCGGCCAGCAGCATAACTGTCATATAATTTTAAACTTTTTTTTTCATTACTATAAAACACAGTTTTGCTTGAGACGACTACCGCTGCTTACGGCCGCTGATGGTTGCTAGCGGCCGCGGGACATTTTCTGTTTTCTAAAGCGATAATATGTATTATAGTAATGAAGATAACGTTTAAAATTATATGGCAAAGGCGCTGCCGGCCGCTCCGCTGCCGTTTCAGTGTGAATTGACCCTTAGAATGAAAGTGACCTAACTCAAAAGCCTGGCAATTTGTGATTTTGCTATAACATTTAAAAACATTAAAGTTATATATGACGTTACCTAACCTCTGCATGAAATATCAATATGTAATTCAATAAAACAATAATCATTTTCTTTAAAAAAAACGGAAGAGAATTAAGAATTTAATTTGGTTTTATTCTATACTTTTTTTTTTAACTTTCTCGCTCGATTCCCACAAATTGCATTTTTTACTTCGGTCACTTGTACGCGACAAGTACGTTAACAACATTCAAGGATTTTTTTTACAATGTTTCACATCAGATAACTGTCCGACGATAGCTTATTTGTTTTTGACATGATAACGTCTTATAATTTGATGGAGCCGGCTGCACGCACGAAAAAACATGACTCATGCGTTACCTGTTACCAGCGTTACCTCGCTAAATATGACGCATTGCCGTTACCTCAGCTAGCCGCGCCTTAGGTATGTGAGCGGTGGGACGGAGAGGCGGGGGCGCTTGATGTTATTACTCAGTTCGGCGCTGGTCTTCGCGGCGGCAACACGCCTGCCTAAGGCGCGGCCAATTAGTTCCGCGCGCACTATAAACATGACGTTGTCACGCTCAACTATCGTCAATAAACCGACTTTACAGACAACTGATTTTTTTTAGAATTGATTCTTTTATTTTTCCTCGTTTTAGGCATCGAGTTTGTTTTTATCAAACATCTGTTTAATTGCATAAAAATTAAATAAATATTAATTTCAATAACTAAAAAAAATAACAAAAAACAACATTACATGTATTATTAGAATCACTTTATTTATCAAATAGATCATTTCATAACGCAAGCCATTTCATTTCGTAACTATCTTTTGTGGCTGTGAAAAATAATAGTAACGACTAACGACTGCTGTTCGAAAATGCTGATGTTTAAAAATGAGGGTTTTTGATATTTTTTCTGCCGCTAGGGGGCAGACCCAACTCACACGATGATGACTAAATTCAAAAGTATGTCGATTTGCTAAACACATTATTATCACCGTACGTTGAGTATGATGTAAATAAATGTTGAGTGAGTGGCTACAAACGTGCCAAAATCAAAGTGACATAAATTAATACCAAATTGAAGGCAGGTCATTACATATGAAATTGGCGTTTTGTAAAGGAGGAACATAAAGTCGATTTTTTTAAAACATAATATATTTATTTAATCAAAGTATATACCATTGCTATCTATGCACTTTTGGCATCTCATAGGTAGTTCATTTATTCCTTTACTAAAAAAAACCATTCGGACAGGACTCAATAAAATCTTTGAAGGCGCTTTGGACTGCCCCATCGGAGTTGAATTTTTTCCCTTGCAAGAAGTTATGAAAAAAACGGTAATCTGTTGGAGTAAGGTCCGGGGAGTACGGTGGATGTCTTAGACATTTCAATTGAAGTTCCTCTAATTTGGTAGCCGTCTGTTGTGCAGTGTGTGGTCTAGCGTTGTCTGCTGCATCAAGCAGCAGTGGCCTAGACTGAATGACCAATCTCGGTTGTTTAGCAGCTAGCTTTTCCATCATGGTTTGCAGTTGCTGGCAGTGGCAATAGACATCTGCCGTAATCGTCTGGCCAGATTTAAGAAAGCTGTAGTGAACGATACCGGCACTAGTCCACCAAACGCTCTCAAGTAACTTTCTTTGAGTAAATTTTCGCTTGGGGCAGGCTTTGGCTGGTTCGCCAGGATTCAGCCATTGCGATGAGCGTTTCCGATTATCGTACAGGATCCACTTTTCATCAAAGGCGTTTTTCATTGATTCGATTTAAAATCCCTTCATTATTGTGCCGATTGAGTAATGTAACGCAGCAGTCGACGCGCGTTTGTCGGTTTGCTGCACTCAATTCAGGTACCCACCTTTCAAGCTTTTTCACCTTCCCAATTATCTTCAAGTGGATTAAAACAGTTTTATCACTAACACCTGCAGCTAACTCGAACGTGGTTTGCGACGGATCCGCTTCCACAATAGCCTCCAATTCTTCATTATCAACTTTGGTCTCCGACCGTCCACGGGGCTTGTGCTGCTGGTCGAAATTTCCCGAACGAAAACGTTGGAACCAAAAACGCACTGTGTTTTCTTTTGCGACACCGCCGCCATACACATTATTAATCCTTCGAGCCGTTTCTGCAGTACTGGTGCCACGGTGGAACTCGTACTCGAAAATAATACGATATTTCAAGTTTTCCATTTTGTAAACAGAGTGACGCAACGAAAAAACCAAAAGAGGAAAAAACAAATGAATTACGGTTTTCGAAACACAAATGCATGAGTAAATAGCGGTATAAATTTGAAATTGGAATTCCTAACCAAAGAAGATATATTTGAGATCAAAGTGGCCAGTACGACAAAACGCCAATTTCATATGTCCTAATAAGGACCTAATATACGAGTATTCTACATTAACCCCCATACTAATAAAAATATTTACACAACGTTATCCGTATTTAATGTTGCTGTCTTTGTCTGATACATTGGAAAGGTCGCTTGATTTAGCAGAACTACATCAACTCTGTTGGAACAAAATATTATAAGACGAATAATTAAATTAAACAATAGGATTTGTTATGATACATTGTTATGTAGGATGATGATATCCAAACCCTTTTGTACAATGACCCCATGATACGTTGGAAACGAAGTCACTTGACAGACAAAGACAGCAATATTGAATTGCTTATCCGTTGTGTGAATATTGTTATTAGTAAGAGGGTCATGTACAAGTGGGTTTGAATTGCTTATCCGTTGTGTGAATATTGTTATTAGTAAGAGGGTCATGTACAAGTGGGTTTGAAAATCTTAACTCCTATATAATATCATAACACCGATTGTGTAATTTAATTTCTCATCTTATAATATTTTGTTCCAACAGATTTAATTTAGTTCTGGTAATGTTAACAGGCAAACAGAACATGAATACAATTTGTATTGTAACAATATGTCCTCTGCTTTCTTGATTCTGTGGAAGTGATTTTGTACAGGAAGTCGGACAACTATTTTTATAGTTGTACTTTATTGCCAAGGTGAGATGTTACGTTACATATTATACGACTATTGATGGCTCAGTTACAAATGGAAGCCATAAGTCCCAATATCACTAATTCCTGTTAGTGTTAATGTCATCCCTTTCTTTCATTATTATACTTAAAACGAGAGGGATAACATGATATTCAAACAATGATTAACTTTAACAGGCGTTGCTGAAATTGGCACTTAGATAAAATTTTAAAGTAATTTTCTGGTTTATAAATGGTAAAAAATTGAGCTTATAACTAATATTAGACTTTCTAATAAATTTATAGCCGAATTCCTAAACGCTACTTAAAGTTGGGGATCCCTATATTACAGAATGTCTCTGATTGGCAGAATGACAAAAACAGCAAGTTATTTGAGAGCCTCGAAGTTTAAGTAACGTGTATTCGGCCATAAAAATCCAATTTGCCAATGTGAAAATAGGAGAGGCGGAATTGTATTTATTGTTATCTATATAAACTCCTAATATAAGTGCATATTGATTATAGAATGTAAAGAAAAAGTTAGATTTGTAAGCCGCTATGAATAAATTATTTGTGAATGACAGTTTCGTGCTATCTCACTTACATTCTGACAATATGTATACTGGTATCTTCTTCTAGTGTAATTGTCATTTGCAATTATTTTTTTTAATCTACAAGGCATTGTATGTACTGGTTCCATTATTTTACTATTAGTGTTAGCGGTAACTTCAACAACTGGATCCTGCTTTAAATATAGACATGAGGCAATTGTAAAAAGATCTCAATTAATACATTAACGATTTCTAAAGGTAAATAAGTCCATAATTAAAATGTAGGTATGTTATTGCTTTCTATTTTTGTTTATATTCATTTAGAAAACTACTGTACTTTTGGTTTCTTCAATGTTATATTTTTCCTGGTTTTTATAAAGAGTACATTTGATGACCACAAAGCAAAAATGCTATTACAAATTATTATGTTTTTATGTATTGTGTGTAGTTTGTGGTCCAATGTGTCCCTAATTTTTATCATTGTGATAAATGCTTAGAAAGAGAAAATGTTAACATATTATATATCTTTCTCTTTCCTGTGTATTTGAGGAAAAATGTTATTCTAAAACAGTCGCATTGCAACTGCTATTTTAATATTTGCTAGTTTGTTTTATTTTATTACTAATAAAATATTACCTTTTATTGTGGATGTGAACTATCTAAATTTTAAATACGTTGAATAAATCGCAAATAATTTCTTTTTGTGCATGGTCAGAGGGCTTAGCCAACATGCCATCGTTAATAACAATGATGGTCAAAATTGAAAATATAAATAGAAAATATAAGCTTAGTCAATCCCATATACTTTCAATTTCGACGATCGTCATTTTAATTAACGATGGCATGTTGGATATGCCCTCTGAGGACAGGTCTGAATTAAAATTTTAACTAGCTTTTCCTAGCCTAGTTTATAAGTTGAAATGAGGACTGTTTGATATAAGGAAGTGTATAATTTAAATCTAAAGAGGATTTTAATGGATGATGTTATTAACGGTAAGTAAATGTTATTTTGTATTCGTTATTTCATTTGTATTGTGTTATACATTTCCCTCTAATATAAACTACAGCTGCCAGTCTTAGAATGACACAATATATAACTGTTATAAAGCAATTCGACAGTTAAGTAGCGGAATAAATAAGTAAATACTAAGAAGTTATAGCGCTCCGCAAATAAATTAAATGCAAACGTTTAGTTGATATCTTATGTTTGATTAGCCATTAATTTCGCAATATAATAAAGAGGCTAAAAGTTAAAGACCCTATTGAAGAAACTCAGGCCGCTGGCTCGAATTTCGCGGTGCGGTGGCGGTGCGGTGGCGGCGCGGTGGCGGCGCGGGCAACACGCACTCGTTCTCGAAACCAGCGGCGAGGTTGTGCTGCACTATAGCGGCGAAGTATTGTGTCGGCTAGATATTTGTTTTTGTTCGCAAACGGAATATATGGCATGGTAATTATTTTATATTAATTATTTAATTTTACATATTACACAAATACAGGTTGTCTTATGAGTCAGTGACCAAACGTTCAAGAGTGAATATTATACTCTTAAATATAAGCAACTTTATGGACTCTACTTTCCTACTTGAAAAAAAATATCTGCTGTTTCCTACAATAGGGCTATGGCATATATAGCACTTTTGTAGGAAATAGCTGTAAATTGTAATTTACCCTCATCTTCTGTGACAACTCTGACAAAATTTGGCTCGTTCTATGTGTGTAGGTGTTCCTACGTAGGTAAGTATATATTTTTACTCTGTGCCGCCACCAGCCCACCACAGAACTAAGTCTAGCGTCGGTATGCAGTTATTGAGAAAGTCTAATAAAAACTCAAACACGAAATTTGAAAATTTAGACGTCCCTTCGACGGCACACAATCTTATCCGGATTTTTGACACTTTTGCCGTGTACGCGATAGGATAATTGTGGACACACCGTTTGCTTGTAGTAGTGCAATCAAATCGAAAGTAATCTATGTAGCTGTTTATCTGGACCTAGCTTTTTTAAATCTGTGCTGCCGCTCCCGCCCCGTTGTCGCGCCGCTCCCGCCCCGTTTCCGCGCCGCTCCCGCCCCGTTGCCGCGCCGCTCCCGCCCCGTTGCCGCGCCGCTCCCGCCGCGCTGCCGTGTCGCAACCGCCCTTCACCCGCACCGCTGCCACGCCGCTGTTTTCGACAATAGGCTCCATTTCACTGTATGCAAACAATTTCGCCGCCATACACACGGCAAAATTGCCGATCTAGCTGGACAAAAGTCATTTTATCGATGTTTTTCAATATTTATCATATTTTGGGTAAACATGCTCAAGTAGTCTACAACTAACTTAATAGCAGTAAAGTCAATATTTTTTTAGAATAGGACTCAAAGTTGTAGAGTGCGCGCGGACCTCATTTAATGATGCTCTTTGACCCACCCTGTTTTAGTTGTAATTATATCTCGATTATTCTTTATATTTTATTTTGAATATATAAGATGACCCTTCTACTAATTAAATCTTACATTTTTATTGCTCTACATGCATTAATTTAATAACTGTAGGCATTTAAAGAAATTCTATCGAAATTACTCGAAAACTGGAGGATAACAAAAAAGTATCTCCGAGTAAAACAAAAAAGTATCTTTTATATAATAATATTGTCTATTTATTGAAGAAGGTATATACAAAAATTGTGTTGCCCATAAATATCACTTTGGAAGTAGTTAGTCGTCGTTTCTGTTAAGTGACAACTGTGAAAAACTGCAATAGGGCGATGGAGGTAATGATTGCCAAATTGTTTTTTTTTAATTTTAAATAAAAATAAGTTTTGTAAATATTGTCAGGGGAAGTGTAAAGAATGTCTTTTCAATATGTATTGAAGACCTATATTTTAGAAAAAAATAGGTCTTCAATAGTCTTATAGCATTGCCGGTTTTAGCATACCAGCGCCCTGGGCGATTACAACCACTAGGACTCACTCAGTGAGCGAGGGATAGAAAAGTCCATTTTTATCCGGGCGGTCGCCCAACTTTGCCCCCCCCCCCCCTACCGCTGCTACTGGCCACTAGCATGGAAAGTTACTATTTTTTAAGTCTTATAGTTTAGATTTTTTTTTTTAAAAATTTGGAAATCACTTTGGAGGTCGATTTCTCTAAAATTACTTTACAAAATAGTAGGCACGCTATGAACCCTCACATTTATTTTAAAATACCTATTTGACGGAACCCACGTAATGACGTAGGATACAAAAAAAATCCTCTCCGCTTTACCTACATGTACTGGGAGCCACCCCTAAAATATAAAATTATAAATATTTTATAAAACTAAAAATAATATAAACCTAACTGTACAAAATTACCGAAGTATCAAGAGAGGACAGACGAACGGACGGACGAACGGACAGACGGACGGACACCGCGAAATTATAATGGTACTTTGTCTACCTAAATCGCCACTGTACACACATGTACGTGCGCCGCCGAGAAAGCCGAGGCAGCGACCTTAGGAATGGGCACTTTGCTTTCTTGTGGTGGTAACGCCATCTATCATTAACTGTTAAAACTTTTGATTGTTAGGAATATTACTGCCAAACTCCTTAGGGGCGTAGTATTATAACGTAAACAGCTTCGAATACACGATAAAACCTTTTGTATAAGCATCAGAATAGGGATGATGACTACATCTAAACTATTTAGTTTCATTAATATACTTAGATATATTGAGGCATTACTACTTGGTGACTGTAAAAAAATATATTTTATGTGTAGTTTAGTAATTAGATAAGTACATCTTAAAAGTACAAAAAAGTTTAATTTTTTTTGCTAAATTAGTAAACCAAATTAACCGACATCATTAGTTTACTTACATCATATACAAAAATATACATTATGGTAAGTATGAACTAAAACGAAAAATATCGGAGATATTAACAAATAATATGTTCCTGCGGCCTTAAACTTCATACACTTTAACCTAGGCGTTATGTCACAGCTAGGTACGACTTTAGTATGGAGCTTTTTCACGAGGTTTGCGAAATTTTGTATACGAATCGCTGTACCTTTGAAAATATTGACTTGATATACCGTTTCTGCTGAGAAGTTACTCATATTTAAGAGTATGTACTATTCATTTAAGGAATAAAAAAAATAGTCATCTAGCCTATTATCGAGAAAAACGTAAATGATATACATCATTGATGTGCATTTGGATGCGAAAACGTCGGAATTCATTAATTTCTAAAAGATCCAAAGCTACGTACCTAAGCAATGGAAAAGCTGTACGTCCTAAAAACTTCAAGACTACCTAGTACTCAAGGGTGTTCAGATCATTTTAAAGCAGAATATTATGTTATTGTAGGAATTGAGACCGGTAAGTGTAAATTTCAATGTTTATTTTGTTTGGTTTTATCAAATCTTCCTAAATAATTGAGTACCTATCTATATCCTTTGAGCGATATCTCTCAAGAGCTTTTAGTGAGTTACAGTCGAGGTACTTTCCATTATTTAACTATACTAATTTATTCATTTATTTTTTATGTGAAATGACAACTAAATATTCTGTGAATATTTCAAGCGTCTACTTGTTGCAATTATTAGTATCGAGCAAAAAAGGAAATTGTATTTCCTTTAAATATATATTTTTTACAGTGAATATACTTACTACAAAATATTCTGTGAACATTTTGCCGCTAATAATATCGAGCAATAAAGTCAATAGAGCCTATAATGCTACCAATTTAAAAGTCACATTATTACCGTGCCATAAAGAAAAAAATACAATACAACAAGACATTAGTTTGGTCGAATTTCATCTTTTTGTTCACGTTTAGGTATATATATTAAACTCGCATTAATTCCCGCGGCTTCGCCCGTATGAAATTAGGTTTTAAACTTTCATCCCCTAAAAATAGGGGTAAAAACCCACCCAGGGGCTGAATTTTAGAAAACGCTGAAATACGTGTTTGATTCTTTTTTCCGTACTCAATTTATTCGAAATAGTAACTATACGAAATATAATTTTACTTAAATTACCTATTCGTAAAACTTGTAGTAAAATTGTAAGTGTAAATTGTAGCCTATGTGTTATTCTGATGTATAAGATATATTACTGTAGTTTCATCTAAATCTATTCAGGCGTATTTTCAATTTTATTAATTTAGTGTAAAAGGTACAAAAAAAATGTCCTTGAGAGAAAAAGTCCGCTGACTGGAGGTTTTTCTGCAGCTTGATTGTGGCTGAAGTAAGGACGTTAGAACAATGTTTTTTCTTTGGTGAACAGAACAATTACAGATCTAAAAGTTAATACCTACCAATATATAGTTCATCAGACGTAACTTTGGTAAATATCCCGCTGGCTGGAGGTCAGTTAGAAAAGTTTATATATGGGTGTTTTATACGGAGCAAATTTTGTTTTCGGCATAATTCAGTAGAACATATCCAGATCTAATTGTCTGCATCACTCATAAGTCTCCCTGACATGGGACCCCGCAGGGTGTAAACACGAAATATCATGCAAATACGTCCAAGGAATAAAAAGTTTCATACAAACTTTTATCACTTATTTTACAACCTCGGGGGTTGAATTTTGAAAATTCCTTCTTTAGTCTTACTTACGTCTTATGAGAAATACGTGTGCAAAAATTTCAAATTTCTAGCCTTAAGGATGACGAGGGCCTGTGCGTTGATAATTGGTACATCAGTACCAATCAATCATCAATCAGCGTTGCTATTATTATTATACTAAATATATATATCCTCTCGTGACCGCGGTTGCTGCAAAGTAGCCAAAACTTCGCGAAAACTAAAGGTAAAACCGCACTAGGCGGCAGCAGTCCCTACGACTTCCGAGTAATACCACAATGGAGTGCCGCGTCGCGTAGTTCCGGTCTCACCTAAATGCTAATAACCCGTTACAAAACTTTTTTTTTTTTTATTTATCCCACAATTTGCATTGTGGGATATTTGCGTAAATAATAAAATCAATAATTAATAACACACGTAAGTATGTGTTTATTCTTATAAATGTCTTCAGGGTGCTTTTAAAACATCCATCTTCGCATGACATGATGTGAGTTTGTAAATGGGTTTGTTATAATTGAATGGCTGGACTTGTGCCAGGCGCAACAGTTGGGGGTTCACAGCTATGTGATAACACACTTGGCATCAGATGGGGTTTAAAATATCCCAAATTGTTCGCTAACTTGTCGACTGTAGTTGCTTTTTTTTATTGAATAATTGTTTTGTACCAATGTATCTTGATTCAATTTGCATAGGAGTTTAGTAAATATTTTATATCTATTTTATTTTTGAAACATTTGTTAATGTGTTGCTTAGTAGCACCAATACATCATTTTATATTTAGTGTCCGCTAGTAGTCGTCCTAAAATTGTGTATGTATTAAATTATATCATCAAATAATCAAAAATTAAAAACTATAACCAGACTACGAAAATATTATGTTACCCGGGCCATTATTACGAAGCTATTGACACCTCATTCATTAAAATCGGATCAGTACTTTAGGCGTTACGGTGGAACAAACATACTTATTATATACATACATACTCGTAGACTGCTAAAATCATTAAGATTCCTTTTGGCTTCGCCGTAGCCGTTACAAATGATAAAATTGTACTCTTTCTATATCATCATTATAGCCAACATCGACCAATGTAACAGTTGTTAACTACCCCGGTGGTGATGTTCTGATATCCTACTATACTTTTATAAATGTGAAAGCTTGTGAAGATGGATAAATGGATGTTTGTTACTCTTTCACACAAAAACGACTGAACGGATTTCGATGAAATTTGGTATGGTAGTTAGTAGTTTAAGCTCTGGATTAACACATAGGTATTTTTTCAGCGGCTGTCATATGATGTAACAATTATAATTAACTATCCCGGTGGATATTTTGTGATTTTAAACAGATTTTATATAATGTTAGTAACCTAAAACCTTATTATACTCATTGCCCACACTGACTGACACACAAACTGTTACACCAGTTTTGTAGGACACTGCTAATTGCTTATGAAAGTTTATCTATAAAAATTAAATAAACAATTTTAGTGTCTGTTTCTAATTTTAAATTAAGAGCTTAATTACGTAAATATATAAAGTATATACGGTCCTTGCAATAAAATATCAGTTTTTAAATATTTTGTCTGCTTGTTTGTTCCGGCTAATCTCAGGATCTTCACGATACCTTCACGGGCAGATAGGTAATGTAATAAGGAGTAACATAGGCTACTTTTATTTTCGGTAGTTCTACGCAAACAAAGT
Source organism: Phengaris arion (assembly GCA_963565745.1). Classification (NCBI taxonomy): domain Eukaryota; kingdom Metazoa; phylum Arthropoda; class Insecta; order Lepidoptera; family Lycaenidae; genus Phengaris; species Phengaris arion. The sequence continues at coordinate 5,830,543 of OY751443.1, forward strand.
TGCAGTTCTAATTTAAAAAAAAACTCATTGCGAGAATGATTCCCCTGTCAAGGCTTGTTTCAAGAAAATCGTTCCCCCCAACATTGTCTAAACCTCGTCTAAACAATTCAATAGACAACTAGTTTTAGAATTCCGCAGTTTTGATTAGAGACCCTCGTTTTCAAGGTAGATGTTGATTAGAATGCTACAAGCTGTACATGTAGCAGGTGGTCGAGAGCTCTCTAAAAGTGAACCTTATATCCTCATGACCTCTGTGGCTCAATGGTTAGCGCGTGTTCAGACAGGACAAAAACGAACGGACGAAGGGACAAAAAGTTTTTCTATGTTCGTGGGTCTTGGATGTGTATTAATTGTATATACCTATAATATAGTAAAAATCTGAAATATGTTGTGTATAGTATAAAAGTATTACATAATGTATTTCCGTTGTGTGGTACCTGTGATGTGTAAGTTCTTCGGATACTTAGTACAGATTATTATAAACGATACTTAGATATACTACTTTTCTCCCGCAGCTTTGCTCACGTGAATGCATTATCCTACGGGAATACTGTAATTTTTTTGGGATAAAAGGTAGCGTATGTTTTAATCCAGAGCCTAAACTACTACCATACCATATTAAATCGAAATCCGTTCATTAGCCTCATCATCAATTATTATTCCGCCTAGCAGGAACATTCGACAGCGGCGTTAACGTAATTTCGATTATGTTTTAATAAGTACGTCATTTTTTTCTTACGCCATATGTGTATTTCTAAGGAATTCTTATTTCTGAAGGGCAAACAAGCTGCTGCTCGTCTTATGGTAAGCGAATAACCCCGACCATGGTCACATAACGTTTCCGGTCGTGATAGACGTGATTTTGTGATTCTTAAGCGTGATCAAAATCTTAATATAAGTTCATTTCGATAGGCAAAAAATATTACCGATATACTAGGGTTACATAAGTTTATTGGAGATACCTAGCCGTGAGCGGTAACATGCGGCAATCCGTCTGCATGTTGGTATGGGCGGCCTGCCAACTTGCAGCTCTCATTTTATATAGATTTAAACGTCTAGGTAGTGATTTGTCTAGCACAATTTACGGGAGACCTGAGCTAGTAATTGTAGTAATAATGTAGGCAATGATGGATAGATCTGCGCTGCTCACAATGCCTAGGTATTTTATCAGCGCCTATGTTGCTATAGATTAAGCCTTCTATTTGAATACCTTATTTGAGAAAAACCGCGTCAAAATAGGTCATTACATATGAAATTGGCGTTTTGTAAAGTAGGAACATAAAGTCGAATTTTTAAACATATATTTATTTAATCAAAGTATATACCATTGCTATCTATGCGCTTTTGGCATTGGCATCTCAAAGGTAGTTCATTGAAATAACCCTTTACTAAAAAACCATTCGGACAGGAACTAATAACATCTTTGAAGGCGCTTTGGACTACCCCATCGGAGTTGAATTTTTTCCCTTGCAAGAAGTTATCCAAATTTGGTAATGGAAATGGTAATCTGTTGGAGCAAGGTCCGGGGAGTACGAAGGATGGATGGATCTTACAAAATTCCGATTTCTATTCCTGTGGTCTAGCGTTGTCCTGAAGCAGCAGTGGCCTAGACTCTAGAGCGAATGACCTACCTCGGTTGTTTAACAGCTAGATTTTCCATCATGTTTTGCAGTTGCTGGCAATAGACATCTGCCGTAATCGTCTGGCCAGATTTAAGAAAGCTGTAGTGAACGACACTGGCCCTAGTCCACCAAACGCTCACACAAGTAACTTTTTTTGAATCAATTTTCGCTTGGGACAAGCTGTGGCTGGTTCGCCAGGGTTCAGCAATTGCGATGAGCGTTCCCGATTATCGTACAGGATCCATTTTTCATCACAGGTAATTATTCGAATTAAAATCCCTTCATTATTGTGCCGGTTGAGTAATGTAACGCAGCAGTCGACGCGCGTTTGTCGGTTTGCTGCACTCAATTCATGAGGTACCTTTCAAGCTTTTTCACCATCCCAGTTTGCTTCAAGTAGATTAAAGTTTTATCACTAACACCCCAGCCTGCAGCAATTATTTGAACGTGGTTTGCGATGGATCTTAACTTAGGTCTTCGGCCGTCCACGGGCTTGTTCTGCAGGTCGAAATTTACAGAACGAAAACGTTAAAACCAAAAACGCAACGTATTTTCTTTAGCGACACAGCCGCCATACACATCATTAATCCTTCGAGCCGTTTCTGCAGCACTGGTGCCACGGTGGAACTCGTACTCGAAAATAATACTATATTTCAAGTTTTCCATTTTGTAAACAGAGTGACACAAAGAAAAAACCAAAAGAGGAAAAAAAATGAATTACGGTTTTCGAAACACAAATGAATGAGTAAATAGCGGTATAAATTTGAAATTGGAATTCCTAACCAAAGAAGATATATTTGAGAATTGAGATCAAAGTAAAGGTACGACAAAACGCCAATTTCATATGCAAGGATCTAATATATTGCGTAGCCAGTTTGTTAAAACAAACTTGTTATATTTCTACGAGTAACTACATAGTACCTATAATAATAGCCCCTATCAACGATTTCGGTGATGGTGGCCGGTTTCATTGAATACAGGACAGCTACGCACGAGTTATTTTATAGCGCCCAAGTGTATGCGCAGTACACAAGGGAACTAGTTCTCTCATTCTTTACTCTCAAAACCTAGTGGGACGGATAACCGACACGACTGGCGAGGGGTCTGTTTTTTATATGCCCATCCGTCGCATGGATCATCTTTCTTGTCAGACAATCATGTGATCAACCTGCATTGTCCTAATCAAACTTGGAAACAACATTTTTTGTTGTTCCAACGCGGGGATCGAATCCACGATCTCCGAGTCGAGCCAAGCTCTAAAGCATTGGACCACGGAGGCTGTTAATACATAATATTATATAGGTACAAGAGTTGGATAGGATTAGAAAGGTAGTAAAAGATAATTATTTAATCTAATAGAGCTCCCACACTGCTGTTAGAAATTGTTTACCAACGTTAGTAAACATTAATTGTTTACAAACATTTGATCGCAACGTTAAACAATATTTTCATGTTAGGTAATGTTAGATAATGTTAGTAATTGCATGAGATCCCAGCCCCGCCAGACTCCTCTTATATTCTTACTGATAAAATGTATATCATATTGTAGTATTAGTGTGTACATATTTACATTGTATTAGTGTGTACATCATTGTACAATGAACAAATGTATAGTGCATACCCGCCAGACTGTGCCGTGGGCCAATTTTTAGGTACAAGGCGCTATAGTTACGAAGCATTTTACAGTTCCTAACAAAATGTATGATGGTTTGGGGTTGATGAGGGTTTTTGACATTTGCCGTTGGGGGCAGACCTAACTCACAAAAAGCGTCATCTCGTGGCGTAAATGGTGTCAAAAAATCGGTTGTCTGTAAAGTCGGTTTACTGACGATAGTTAAACGTGACAACGTCATTAGAAATGAGTCATGTTTAGCGAGGTAACGCCGGTAACGCCGGTAACGCATGAGTCATATTTTTTCGTGCGTGCAGCCGGCACCATCGAATTATAAGACGTTATCACGTCAAAATTGTCAATAAGAATTTTTGATTCTTTTTCTGTCACCAGGCGGTGCTTGGTAGCACGACGTGGCACGACGGTCCTTATGGTGTCAAAAAGCTGTTTGATATCACGAATTTAAAAACCCTCATTGTTAACATTTGTTAGTAAATGTTTGAGTGTTAGAAAATGTTTGTAAACGTTTTCTAACGGCAGTGTGGGAGCACTATAAATGCAAACAAAAATATTAAATTCTACCAAATTAATGTGTCAATGTATTTCATTACTTCACGGTAAATATGTGACATTTAAATTTGTAGTATTATGTGTACTATTGTTCTCTTTTTTACGTTTAAAGTAGTGATGTTTACACCAATTTGAAGTTCTTTATTCACTTCTAGTTATTATGAACCTTGGTTTCACTTTCCTATTTCAGGCTCGTTGCCAAAAGATTTAGTGTATACACCTAGTTATGCCTTTTGGCACTGAGGTAGGTATATAACTCTCTCGAGACTATGCGATGCAGTAGGTTGCTAATTTATACTGTCTTTAAAATTAGCTAAGAGCGAGTCGGACCCGTACGACCGACAGTCCGTATAAAATAACAAGTTTGTTGTATGTCAGCCCCACTTAGATATTTATTTTATTCTGTTTTTAGTGTTTGTTGTTATAGCGGCAACAGAAATATCTGTTAAAAATTTCAACAGTCTGGCTATCACGGTTCATGAGATCAGCCTGGTGACAGATAGACGAATAGAGAGAGAGAGAGAACTTTCAGTAATATGGTCCCGTTTTTACCCTTTTGGGCACGGAACCCTAAAAACTAAGATAGATGTTAGGAATCGTCACAGACTGGTGAATAAGTAGTATCATTTTTCAACTCTTTTAAACTAATCGTTATTTAAATCTAAATCAGGCCTTTGTAGTAGGATCAAAAATATCATATAGGTGCAGCCGATGAAAATTAATATTTAGCAGTTTAATTGTATTCGTATTATAATGATGTGGTGATTTTACCGTCGGAAAATAGTCACATGACTAATTTAGCACCATAAGGAGATTCGTCTGCTCGTTTGCCGTTCTTCTAAACAATATTATAATATTGTATAGGCTATTCAATGCAAACAAAAAAACAAACGAATATTTTCTCTTTATTTTAGAAGTGTAGTGTAGTGTAGTGGAAACACATTAATAAACAAATTGTTTGTTTGTATTGAATATATGCTCTGAAACTATTTTGATAAAATTGTCACAGATATAGAGTAGACCTAGGAAGGACATGGGCTACTTTTATCGCACAAAATAAAATGTACGGTGCCTGCGGGATTTACTTTTGCGTGATTTAGACAACATCTAGTATTCCACAAAAAACTAAGATTGCTTCAAGAAAAACGCCTACCTTTGATCCTTGTATTTCATAATCCAGGTTATCCTATGACTTATCGGTGACTAAAGGCAGCTGAACTAGGTCACGGAAACATTTCAGTTTTGAAAACAAATAAATTGCGAATGTTTGTGATCCTAATGTGTTTGGCCTCTAAGTTCCAAGCTGATTTTAATCTAGGACCTAGGCGATACACAGGATGTTTGGTTGAACGTACTCAATCCGGAAAAGGGAAGTCCGCGGAGTCAAGACTAACAATTTGAACCTCTCCTTTGTATAGCCGATATTGCACCGTTTCTGAGATATTCGCCATTTTGTGTTTTTTTTCAGAAGTGTGTGACCCGACCCGTTTGGGTCATAATAAAACGCTGTAAATGGTTTAAATATTCAATGTTTTAATTTCCTTGCTATAACAGAAGTATAATTAACGAATATTATAGTCACCATTCAAACCTGAAAAACATTAATAATATAATATCTGTATACGCTTTCACACCATTTCAATCTGTTCCCGTGGTAAGTTCTCGAAGAACTTGTGTTACGGGTACCAGACAACGGAAATATATATAATATTTTGAAATAATATCCATATTTAAAACACATCAATGATCTAGTAACACAGAAAACTATTTTTTCCTGGCGGGATTCGAACCCGCAACCTCCGGCTTGATCGCCAAAGCGCTAACCACTGAGCCACAGAGGCAGTCATTAAGATTCCTGCATAATAGCAAAACACGTGAAAATTTTGAGGAGACTTTTTATGCTTTTTCCAAATCAACTTTTATTATTGTTGGATTATATTATTTGGCCAATTATAAGATTATATTTTATTTTAAGGTCTTATATCCGCTATCTTTGGGTATTTTTAAATAAACAAAATAAGCTAAGTACATAAAAGCAGAAAAATGATCCCAAACAAGAACTCTTTTTATAAATGTTGGGTGAAAAACTTTTGGAAATTGTTTGTGCTACTTACTATTATATATTTAAATATTTTTTAACCATTTCTCAGATAAAGAAATACTATATATGTAACAATTGCAGGTTTTGTAGGATTTTAATTTTGGGACCAAATGAAAATTTGGTTTTAAAATTGACCGAAAAACAACCAATTTATTGTCAAATTTGCAAACGCGTCCTTAAAAACTTCGCACTCGTTCTGACATCGCAGTATATAAGGCCCCTGAAAGGATATTTATAATTTATTTCTAATAGGGATAGAGGAATTACGTAAGGATTTGATGTGAGGTTCTATGTTCCTGGGAGGTTTAAGTACCTACATACTTACTTTTCACCCAATGCACCTAATTGTGTGTAAGTTCCCTGGAGTAGAATGTTGGGGACTTGAGTTTAACTTGTATGGTTTATGAAATTGTAAAATTTTCATTCACAGTATCTAGTTTCATGCTGGGAAGAAAAACAGCGACAGTAAACGGAATCGGTGAATACCTATAACTGAACGCTCGTAATTACTTGCTTTAAGAAACAGGAGACTTATGTATATTTTTCAGTAGTTATATTTACTCATTCCTTTTTTTCGGTCCTTTGGGTGTGTGTGCAAGTGCATTTGTGGGTACCACGGAGTGGGTAAACTCGTAATTACTTGTTTATAAATAAGGGGGTTATTACGTAAGGTGTTTATGTGAGCACCTGTCTCGCACGCACGCGCCGCACGCAGCTACGCCCACCGCGCTTCAGGAGCGCAGGGTGTGCGAGAGAATAGGGTGCGGGGTTTCGCAAGGACGATTGGGCCTTGGAGTTAGCTTGAACCTATGTCTATGGGTCATTACCTCAATTTCATCTTTAAATTTATCTTGCTCCGTCACCAGCTTGGAGAAATGGATATCCACCTCAGTATCCTACTACTTTTATAAATGTGAAAGTTTGTGAGGATGGATGGACGGATGTTTGTCACTCTTTCACGCAAAAACTACTGAATGGATTTGGTATGGTAGTAGTTTAAGCTCTGGAATAATAGATAGACCACTTTTTATCCTGAAGTAGTACAGTGTTCCCGTGGGATACATTAGTTAGGCGTGCGGAGCCGCGGGCTAAACCTAGTCATCATTAGGCACAAGCCTGACAATGATTAATCATTTTACACTGGATGCGTATGTATACGCGCGCTACTTATTATGGAATTTAACATAAGGATCGCTGAGTGACATGAGCACTGCTGTCACTTAGCGATGCTTACATCAGATCGCAAACATTTTTGTTTCGAACTTTGTCGTCGTAATTAGCGATGGCAACTTGGCTCTCTAGCCAGATGTGAAACAATTTGTCATATCTACAAACAATAATCTGTTGCAGATAAGATGCTATGGCACGCCAAAACACAGTCTCAACTCTGAACCGCACCAAAAACCCGAAGGATGTACTCAAGGATTCATTCCCCCTTATCGCTCGCACATCCTACCCGATCGCGCTGCGCAGTACGGCTCAACAGTGTACCGCGCAGCGGGGTGGGCGGCGGCCGATTCATGTTTACCGGCCAGTCAGCTGTTCGGTGACAATCGATCGCGAGCCACGTGCCGGGGCAGACACATGGATTGCCCGAGGTGACCACGGCAGCCGCTAACTGTGAGTAACCCACCACTAACCACTACCAACCATTAGCAACTACTGACCATCAACCCTCAAGCGCTTACGTAAAGCTGTCAAAACATGGACGCAGTAGTGACGCCTTCGTTACCACCCATACTACTGAGTAATCGTAGTAGACTGGAATAAAAATAATCTTAAGTGCCCAGTGTTATTCTAATCGTCATAGTTACTCTTTTTTCAGGTAGAAAATGGCTTTTTTGATTTGAAAATACTTTATTTAAGGAACAACGATTAGCATATCCTTGATGTTTGAGTATTAGACAAACAACTTTTTTTTTAACATTGTGTATTGTTACAGTATTCCTACAAATAATAGAATAGGCTTTATCTTTTTTATAGGCAGGTATATACTAAATTAAATATTAATAGATTAAACTGTAGTATTTCTGGTCAGACTTATCATATATCTAGCAGTATTTCACAGTTTACTAATGTATACATAATACAAACATAACATAGCATTCATAAATGTAAAAATCATTATAAAAATAACATTTTTCACGGAAAGTGTAGACATTGTAGATCCTTGTGTGATTCGTTTTTCGGAATTATTATTGACGCATGAATTTCCAAGGACCAACGTGAACTATGAGACTTGTCACCGAACCAAAAATCCACTTCGTTACCACATATAATCCCCTTACTAATAAATATATTTACGCTATGGATAAGCTATACAATTATTATTAATTTATTACTTCATACCAATAAACAAAAAATATTAAATAAAGACCTACAAAACTGTTCTTCAGTTTGTCTGTAGGATCAATGTTACAAAACTTAATATTATAGACAGAGTATAAAAAAAAAATTAACAAGATACAACATTAATAATACTAATAATACAAAATGGGATATTGTAATAACAAAAACAAGCAAAATAAAATTAGGGTCATGATTAAAATAATGTTTTAGGTGGTGGGGGAGGTACAATAAGGTAATAAAGTAAAAAGGTGTTTGTACATGTTTTTTCTGGAAGGCTTTTGTTTTGGTCTCTCGAATATCGTTGGGCAAGCTATTTAATACATATGGTGTCCTTTTATTCAAAGTTCGGTCCCCAAAGTAGTTAAAAACTCTGAGTACCTTATATTAGCCTTCCGATACCGACCGAGTAGCATAGTTGTGCTTCAGTAATTCTAGGTTATGGATATTATTATGGTTGTGGTTGTTAATTGCCAAAAGGTATTTGTGTTTTAAAGTAACTGGGAGAATTTTACAAATTTTAAATAATTTAGAATAGTCGCCTTTACAATTACATTTGTTTTTTTTAGTGCCTATGAGTTTTAAAAATCTTATTGTAGAGATTCAAGTTTATTTAGATAACTTCTAAATGTCAGACCATAACTATCAAGGGCATAACCTAGAATTGAGTCAACTAATGCAAATTACAAACACCTTAATATGCTTCTCGGTACTTTTAGACTTAGATGATAAAATTTTCCTAGAAAAGTTCTTAATTTGTTTGCGATGTAGTCTATATGACATGACCTAGAAAAATGTTTGTCTACTTTGACACCAAGGTAAGTTATACAATCAACTTGTTCAATAGGCTTACATTGACAATGAGTATGATTATTAATAAAGCAGGCAAAACAATGGCTATACATAGGGGGCGAATTTGAAGTGCATAAGTAAGGAGAATGTATGACAAGTAATTTTGTATTTTCTGAATATAGAAGTAAGCCGTTGTCGTGAGACCATCTGACCACAGTATCAATGTCTTGTTATACTAAGCTATATGTTTCTGCCAGATCGGTACCAGCGCGTCCAGTACATAAATCGTCCGCGTACATGTATGATGAGCAGTTGAGTATTCCACATAAATTGTTGACGTGTAGTAGGTAACACACTGGCCCACACCCGGAGCCCTGTGGAACCCCATATTTGACCGCAATCTTGTCGCTGAGTGTATCGCCTACTTTTACACGGTATGAGTGCGAAGTGAGGTAGTCCCGAAACCATTGGTTCAGCGGTTACCCCACTCCACATTCGAGAGGAGAGGCTGTTTCAAGGGTGTCGAATGCTTTTTTGAAATCATAAAATGTTGCCATAACAAATTTTTTATCCCCTAAATGTGAGTTAATTTCATCGGTAAATTTTGCTAATAATTTGTTAGTGCTTTTACCTTTCTGAAAACCGTATTGACATTCGGTCAGAACTCTTTTTTTATGTAGGAAATTTCCAAGTTAATTTACTACGCATTTTTCAATAACTTTATCGATACTAGGCAGTATAGCTAAGGGCCTATAATTAGTGACGATTTTGTGGTCTCCTCTTTTGTGAACTGAACGGAAGATTGCTTCTTTCAATTTCAGTGGAAATTCGTGCTGAGTAATAGATAAGTTAATTAAGCTGGCTATGATAGGGCTAACTTTGTCGGTAACAATTTTTAAGTCTGACATGCGTACCAGATCACTACCAGGTGATTTGTTTACATCCTTTTTATCAATGACTCTTTTGACGTCCTTAGAATTTACTGGTTGCCATCTCATGCATACATCTGATCTAATGATATAGTCATCTCTTGTTAACCATTTATCAGCGCATTTATGTTTTAATTCGTCTTTATCTCTCGATAAACTTCTTGCAAAATATCACATATTTCTTTTATATTATTACTGTTATCCATATGTCTTAGTATTAATGTCTTCTAAAGATTGTTTGTTATTCCCTAGTAGACTATTTATTTTTTCCCATATTTTCTTAATATTTTTATTACAATCTAATATACACTTTTTATCATAAGCGACTTTACATTTATTAATAGCTTTTGTACATTTATTCGTATAAAATGGTGTAAGCCAACCTTTTTATCATATTTTTACGATCATTACTCCAGACATGAAATAACCTATCTCTTTCTTTTATCATGAGTTTGAAATTATCATTTATTCAATATTTTTTATTTCTCATATTTTGCTTTAATATGGTTGGTTGAATTTTGTAACTTTCGCTATATATATTAGTAAAAATGTTAGCAAAGGATTTCTATAATTCAGTTGAGCACGTTATACTTAATAAATCATCGAAGTTGGTTGATTGTAACTTTTCTCTGACTAGGCGATTGTCTAAAATACGTTTTGTTGTTGGAAGATAACGTTGTGTCCAGTATTCGTTGGAGTGAATCGCGGGATCCGTGTCAGATGCATGTCTCCATTCAATTGCTGCGGATACATAATAGTGGTCAGATGTCTTTTGCTTTATGACTGCTAAGTCTATTAAGGCATTTGGAGCTCTGACGTATATATATACATAGGAATATATGTATATAGGTCTAAACATGATTCTACTATCTTATCTAAAAGTATTTCTCTTCGTGTTACATCATTTATACATTTCGTGAATCCATATTCTGCTAAAATATTTTCATAAGATATGACACGGTTGTCGCTTTTATTTAAAAGATTTATATTTATGTCTTCACACAAGATAATTTTAGAATGCTTCGGGAAACTATCAAGTAAGTTACGCAATTCTATAAAAAACTCTTGTATCCTATCACGTTTAAAAAATTTGGGCGGCCGGTTAAGTGATAATATCACTTTACCGGCCGCCCAAATTTAATTATTAAGTAGATTTTTTCTCCATTACTGTTAAATGTTACTGACACGCACTCTGCTGAGCGCATCGTGCTAGCGGTTTTGACCGCAGGTGTCTCAATCATAGATGATACTAGCTCCGCTCGTGAATAAACTAATACTCCGCCTCCTTTCCATTCTTTTCGCGTATGTGAATGAACCACAAATCCTGGGATTGTATAAAATGATTATAAAGTAAAATTTATGTTTGGCTCTGTGATGATGATAATGTCTAGTCTATTTAAATTATTGCCTATAGTTAATAATAACATTAAAGTTATTTCTTAAAGAGCGAATGTTGATGTGCACAAGACATAGATCGTTTTTATAATTTACTTGTGTAAACCACATAATATCTAGGCTGTCAACACTAGTATAATTAAGTGAGCCATCTTTAATAGAATCTATGTTACTTAGGTAGGTGAATTTTGATTTAAAATATATACATGATTAATAATTAATAAAATTAAATATAAAGTTACTGACTATTGAATAAGGCAGAAATATCGTTTTCAGATCGAATACATACTGCATTTTGACATTCAGATTTCTTAACTACTATCTTTCCGTTGGAAAGCCATATGAATTTATATATTTTAGTTGTTTTTATGTATTCCATAGTAAAGCTCGCATTGACAGAGTCAGGTCTTTATTAATATATATTTTGTTAGTGACCGAACCATTAGTTATCATATTACTTGTAGTGTTACTTAGTTTACATCGTTCAGCTAGCCATTTGTCCCTGTAGATTTGAAGCTCACGATGATAGACGCTGGTCTTTTACCTTCTTTTGATGGTGTCATACGTTTAATCCAATCTATGTCCAAGGTATTAACGTTGATCGCATCTCCTATTTTAGTTACGATTTCTTTCACATCTTCTACAGCTAAATGTTTTACACCAGCAATTTCGATATTGTGTTTTCTGGATGTTTGTTCGAGTGCTATGTTCTTTTTTCCAGGTATGTACATTTATTATTGATATTCACCATTCCTTTTTCCAGTTTATTGATTTTTTACTGACTGACTATATTCTGTTATTAAGGTGTCGTACTTGTCTGAGAGTAAGCTAAGGCTTAAAGTTATCTCGTCAAGTTGTCTTTTGAATTCAGATAATGCACCGACTTTTCTTTGAATGTCTCGTAGATTTTTTGAGTCATCTTGTTGCTCGATATTTGCTTCCTCTCCTTCACATTCATCTTCTTTGCAATTATTACAATGAGTTCTATTCTTTCCTAAGCCTTTAATACAGCTCTTGTGAAAAATTCCTTCACAGGGCCCTTGACATATAAAATGCGAACCTTTCTTTGATAAGATTTTTTTGCACTTTGACATTCCATTCTTGTTTAATTGTTATTATAATTGTAAATATATCGGCGGTATAAATTAGTATTTGTTTTATTTACAGTATTCTGTGAGTTTCTTGTCGATTTATCCTTACTAATATTATAAATGTGAAAGCGTAGATGTTTGTTACGCTTTCACGCAAAAACTACTGAACGGATTTCGTCGAAATTTGGTATGGTAGTAGTTTAGGCTCTGGATTAAAACAGGCTACTTTTTATCCCGAAAAAGTAGTGTTCCCGAGGGATACTATATTTACGCGGGCGGAGCTGCGAGCAACAGCTAGTATTTAATATAATTTTTACAATTTTACGATGATGTTGTCGCTTTGACAAGGTTGATGACATTTAATATTTTGTCCTTGTCTGATACGTTGGAAAAGTAACTTGATAGATAAGGACAAAACGTTGTATAGTAAGGGGGTATATATTTACGTGTTACAATGCTAGTTTACAAACATCATCATATAAATACGTGAAAAAAAACTTACAGTACAGTTTTACGAGAATTGTGCGAACGGAGGAGTGGCAATATTTCGCACAGTAAAGTTTATGTGAAGGAAGATGTGCAGAAGGCTATAATTATAAAAAAAAATGCTTAAAATTAAAAAAAATAACAACATGTAACACTACCTCAGATTAATAACACACACTACCGTGTGTTTAATCCACGGATAAGATAAATGAGGTTGGCTTGGCAACCGTGATACTTTTACTTGAAAACCAGCGTCGCCGCCTATCTCCCACCAATGCACTCCACTACATAAGAAATAATAATACATACACGAATTACGCACACTAATTAACAAATCACACCTAGAACAGAGGGCTGCGATTTGGTACTCACACTACGTTGAGTCGGTAACGTTACGACATAACCACATGCTCAAAATTCACACGCACGCTAGGGCTTGCTATGGTCGATAGGAATTTTCGATGAATGAAATGAAAAAACGAATGAAAATGGTCAAACTTGAATCTTGAAATCTTCTTAGTTTCAGTTAGATTTACGATTTATGAGCCCTAACTTTTGAATGCGGCGGGGGGAGTAGCGGGGCAAGTATGGTTACGCGTGTACAATATGTGCATCCCCACTATTTTTGCCGAGGGCTCATCGTAAATCGTAAACCGTCCTGTAGCTATTGGTAATTGAATGAAAAATGTTAATAACGGGAGCACTAGTAATTTTATACTAACTAAAACATTGTGTCAAAGGCGAATTTAATTGGTATTGAGATAGAATATGAAAAAAAATATCAACATGTATTTAATTTACCCTTTTTATTTACCCATTTGTATTTAATTTACCCATTAAACCTTTATTTGTAATCAAAAATAATAAGAAAATCAAAGCAAAAAAAGAAGTCGATGGTCGATAAATATTATGTAGCAAAAAAAAGACTAACAAAATTTTACTACCGAGAACAGTAGTAACTCATTCTGAAGAAAAATAATTTGTCGATAAATCATCGATCACTGACTGCACTATCCAGGCGACCGAAGCGGACGTGACGCGAACAAATCGAAAGGCGCGGTAATTTGGCTCGCTTCGCAACCCATTGCGCGTCAGATGTGTCTTCTCGCGAAATATTTGCGTACTTCACCAGCAATGTATATTTTCTGTGATTCTTGGCTTAATTGTCGTTTCTACTTAGAATTTCATAATTCGAACTAGTATTTTGGGAAAAATACTAAAAAACTAAGGTTTTTATGCTTACCGATGAAAAGAAATTCCTCCTTGTTTCATATTTGATGTCTGACTCTTTAATTTGCACATAACAATCGCACAACACGGCATTTCAAAGGATTTTAGCGCTGCTCCTACTGCGAGGCAATCAACAAGCGACTAAAAAGTATGAACGCGTGGTTCGGTTGAAGTATGATTGTTTAATCATACTTGTGGCACGTCTGCCCCGCGCACATTGCCAATCCAACCTCATTTATCTTATCCGTGGTAATCGATACAATTTTGTTACCCGACGACGTAAGCCGGTCAACATTTGGTTTTATTTAATTTTTTCGGTAAAAAAATAAAATAGAATCTTAAAAATTCCTCTCGGGCGCCCTCTAGTTTTTATGTCCTAGGGCATAAGGCGTCCCGTTCAAATCTGACGTATGACCTAAGTTGCCGATCAGCGCTAAAATGCAGATTTCGACGAAAATTCGTACGAGTGCACTCGCTTATATTAGTATATTCGGAATCTACGTAAAATTTGCTATAATAAGTATTTAATATAATCTAAAAAAATGTACAAGTGGAATTATCCTAATAAGAATATTGCACAAGTTTGTAAAATCACAACTTTGTTGTCGAAAAAAGCATTTAAAAACAATTTAAGACGCTAGACACATTGTAAATAGACTAATTATATTAAAAACAAGTTATTTTATTATTATAAATTAGACACAATATCCTCTGCTTAAGAAAATTGCAAAAAAATATAGTTTAAAGCGAATGCGTTATTTCAAAAATAATCATTGTAAGAGACGCGAGTTCAAAAGCCTTTTTGGACCTGATTATCCACATAAAATGTATTTTTGTGGTCTCCTATTAATCCTTACCTAATATAGAGTTTCTTTTTAAAAAAAATCATGTATATTAAGTGGCCCGATCATTATAAATCTTAAAATACAAAAAAAACGGTAAAAATACCACTCTTACATAACAGGCTGATAAAAGTTTAACAGTTTGATGTTTTTACATATGAGCTGTTTTGTCAAATCTACACAAAATATAGAACCAAAATAAATACACATTTCTTAGGCTTTTCTAGAGTTATTAAAAATTGTTTGAAAAATTGATAAAATTTCATAGTGATGTAAAAACTTATGAACAAAACATCTTTGGAGTCTTCTGTCGTCAAATTTTTTTAAATGTTTTTGTAAGACATAAAAATTAACTTAATTAACTATTTTACATAAAAATATTAGTCGTCTTTCGTCAATTTTTTAAAATGTTTTTGTTAGGCATAAAAATTAACTTAATTGAGTATTTTACATAAAAATATGAGTACGTTACATTATAGACTTTTAAATAAAAAGTATATATTTTATTTATAGTTATATCTATCATACAGTTTTATGTTTTAGTATGTTTTTTATACGAAAATAAAAAAGTGGGTTGTATGTAGAAAATAAAACCGAGTTTTAGGCGACTCCACAGTTGTATGTTCATTAGTAATTTAAATTTTCACCGCCATTTTGCTTTAAAAATGCCTGGCGTCCCGACACCGTACAACGATTACTAACAAAAATATAGTATTATTATTTTTTATTTTCTGATTTATTTATAACACTAACCAGTTCTTTTATTATAGTAAAACAATCGTTTATAATATTTTCTATTATTAGAAGTTAAATATTACCAGAAATATTCATAGTTTATGGACGTTGGTTGGTATATGGACGAAACTAAATTATAAAATACAAGTTCATAATAGCAAAGCTATGACAAAAATTGATATTATCTTTATTTAAGATAAAATTAGCTACTTACCAAAAACATTTTTAACAAAATTGCACTTCACAACACACTGTAATCCAGTCGCGAAGTATACTAAACAATGAAAGCAATTTGACACCACTTATGTTGTTTTCAATTGGCTATAGCTTTTGATATTTGTTAGGATTATAAATGTGTGTATCTTAGATTTGTCATCCTTTTCTTTAACTTCAATGATAAATACATTAAAAAGAGACCAACATATATTTTTTGCACCTAATTTTATTGTTTTTTGGTACTATTACCCAACTGCCAAATCGACCGTACAACGGTGATGGGACGCCCTAGAGGCGTATGAAGTATTATGGGCGAATTTTGACCACAGGGCGACCTATAGTCCTCAAAATATGCCTGTGGTTCGCGACTCCGGAGGTCCTAGATCGATTCCCGTGTTGGAACAACAAAAAATGTTATTTTCAAGTTTGTTTAGGACAATGCAGGCTTCTCACCCGATTGTCTGATAAGAAAGATGTCCTGTGATGATGATCCTGTGCCTGATCTCTCTCTAGTTGTGTCGATCGTCCATCCCACTGGGTTACAAGAGTAAAGGAAGAGAGTGCGATTGTGCACCGCCACCGAAATCGGTATGGGAGGTATTATTTTTTTACAAAAATCCAATGATTTGAGGACAGCATACTATTCTGGTTGTGTATTACTATGCTAATTTTAATCAAATATCCACTTTGTTACTATAACTTGCAAATTTATTTATACGTGGTCGCCCTGTGGTTAAAATCGCCCACAATAAGTCATATAATTTTTAACTTAGAACTATATAAGGATTCTTTTGTCTCTTAGATAAAAAAATGTAAATGATGTGACAGATTGACATGTTGGTTGTGTGCGTTAATAATCTGAGGTAGTGTGTGTTATTGGTGTTTTTAATTAATTTTATCCAATTCTAAGCATTAAAAAATATTAACATTCTGCACACCTTCCTCCACATCAACTTTTATTTACCGGGAAAATTTCATGCTCCTCCCGTTGCAAAATTCTCGTAAAACTACCGAAAGTTTTCGCGTTACGTACTAATTTATCTAGTAATTATGTTTTGTGTTAAAACGTTTGTACGATACAAATGTTTGATAAATTACTACTTCATTTAATTCACCTTGATACTAAAATCAGCTACAAATAGTTACTCATACTTTAAACGAGACAATCTTGTATATTGTAATCAGTTTTTCGAAAACAAACAAAGTATTTCCATTAATTATTATGAAACGAGGACAAATCCCCTAAAATTTACAGTTAAAAAGTTTTTTACACGGCACATAATAAGAAAGGCTTAAAAGACAATGTAGTTTGTTTGCCATCGGATTGGGAGCCTTTATTGAAATTGGCAGGATAGCCTTCATCACTAAATAAAACGCGATGTAAATATTTTATGAAGGACCTACGTCACGTTAAGAGAGTCCCGTGATTTTCAGTCCAATGTGGAATAAAATTGTGTTTTATTTAACAAGAATGTTTTTTCGTGTGTATGGCTGTATGTATTTTTCTTTGGCCTTACAACCTAAACAGCGATATGAATTTAAGTTAAAGAGGTGTCGTTAGTTTTTTTTGAATGGACAGTGGAGTTTTTTGATTAAATATAATACACAATACAAATTATTAATGGTACGGAATTTGCTACCGCTTTTATGCACCGTCTGGTTGTGGTTGAGCGACACTTGCTAATTAATAGAAAAAGAGAATTCATAGCGTTTTTTTTTTTAAATGTAACGCGGCAAAATTTTAACGAATATCGTCAAAAGATATCGAAAAAAAAAGTTGTACAAAGATAAGATAAGAGACTTTACGAAGGACATAGGCTAATTTTTATAGGGGAAAAATGCACAATTCCCGCACGATATACAAGTCAAGTTAAAGTTAAAGTTTCGTTCCTACAAGAATAGTATAACAGAAAAACATTCCGTACATTTTTCACCTTACGCCCGGCCACATAACTTGACTTAGGTCTATAGTTTGTGTAGTTAGGCTTTTAGAGTTAAGGCGCATAGAGTTAGAAGTTTCTAGAGTCAGAAGCTTAGTTTTACATGAGATCTGATAGCTTTTATGAAAATGTAGTTGGTGGGATACTAAATATCTTCCTCAACTTCGTTCGCGTAGAAATTTGCATATCGTGCGGGAATCGTACATTTTTCCGCTGTAAAATTTAGCCTCTTTCCTTCGCAAAAGTCCAATATATCTTTGTACAATTTTTTTTCGATATCTGTTAAGTGGCGTGGTAGACAAACAAAGATAGCTAAATTTGCATTGGTAAATATAAATATAGGTTACGAATTACGAATAAGTTGGTGGAAAAACATGTGAAATTAACTTTATTCGAAAGTCGTAGCCGTAGTATACGTTGGTATTAAAGAGATATTCGATTTAAAATTTCGATAAAATTACCACGGACAACCAACTGATAGCTTATCTCCTCGTAGTAACATTAAAACTGTTGAATAATAATATTGAATTTTATTAAAACGCCCTGTATCATATTTCGGTTAACCGACCGACCTGTGCATTACTGAATCGTAACACAATACAGCGTGTTTTTCTACTATCCTACTACTATTATAAATGTGAAAGTTTGCGAGGATGAATGGATGGGTGTTTGTTACTCTTTCACGTCAAAACTACTGAACGGATTTCGATGAAAGTTTGTATGGTAGTAGCTCTGGATTAAAATACAGGAATCTGGATTGTTATCATGTAAGTACAGTATTCCCGTGGGATACTGTATTTACGTGGGCGGAGCTGCTGGTACAATCTGGTATTTTTATATTTAAAAGATATCAGATTATTTTGAAAAATCATGTAAGTACAATATCGACAAAGCTCCTGCTCAACCAGTTTAGAAACATTTTCCTTTGGACTAAGACCCATCAAAATATTTAAACATAAAGGATGTGACCGCAACGACTGCAGACGTGGTTGAATTACGCATTTACACGTGACGTGTGAGAAAGAGAGAGAGAGACCGAATTCGGGCTTAGCGTTCAGCGCGTTTAAAGCTATTTGATGAAATCGGGGTTAAATCCAACAGGCTTAATTCGAAGTTCAAGAGCTGGCAGCCTGGCGGCGGTTTTTCAAGCACTCACGAAGTATAATCGCCGCCATGAGCATTGTTGCCATTCAAATTCAAGCGCCCGTTTAGTTTCAAGGCGAGTCTTAATAACACCAACGTTTTCATAAAACTGTACGAATTGACCTTAAAAGATTGATTTCGTTACTCACATCGCAGGCATGAGAGTTGGTTCGCTTGTTAACTACGTCGCGTTGTAGTGGAAATTGATGAATTGATCGCATCGAACGCAACGTAATGATTTTGGCAGTCTATGTATATACATTTTTATTCCACCGACGTGCCTGAATTGCTGCTCCGATTTCAATGGATGAGGTGTCAATAAATTCGTTATAATAGTCCAGGTAACATAAGCTTTAAAATTCGGGTCACAACCCGACTACGTAAACTACATAACTACGTAAGACTATTACAGTTTTGAAAATATTTCTAAATATAATAAACTATGAACATTTTATTTTAACTAGAGGTCGTCCTGTGGTAGAAATCCTTCCATAGTGATTCATATAATTTTGAAGTTTTTTACAAGAACCCCTTGCGCTTTGCGAAGTAAATGTGACAGATTGATAAACGTCAACGTGTAACAAAATCGTATCTATCAAACGCACGGTAGTGTGTGTTAATTATCTGAGGCAGTGTGTGCCAAATATCATACTCCTTCGTTCGCACAATTCTCGTAAAACCGCACCGAAAGTTTCCACTTCACGTATTAATACATTTAAGATTATACCATTTAACAACGCCAATAAATCGAAGTGTATAAAGAATTTCCCGAATATGATTGCCTGTTAATCGACCAAAAACCTCGTACCAATACAGGCCTGTTACCGAAATTGTTTGATTAGTTTCATCGATCTATTACACAATACATTAAGTTTAATGCGTTGAAGTTTTAACGCTGAAGCTAAACTCTACATCTTGCAATCAACACCATTGTAGGAAAACTTTTGTGAACGCTGTCCAACAATGTATCGATGTCGCTTGTATATATATGGCACCTTAAACAGCCTCCGTGGTCTAGTGGTTAGAGCTTGGCTCTCGACTCGGAGGTCGTGGGTTCGATTCCCGCATTGGAACAAAAAAATGTTGTTTCCATGTTTGGTTAGGACAATTCAGGCTGATCACCTGATTGTCTGACAAGAAAGATGATCCATGCGTCGGATGGGCATGTAAAAAGTCGGACCTGCGCCTAATCTCTCGCCAGTCGTGTCGGTTATCCGTCCCACTGGGTTACGAGAGTAAAGGAGGAGAGAGTGCTCTTGTGTACTGCGCACACACTTGGGCACTATAACATAACTCCTGCGTAGCTGGCCTGGTTTCAATGAAACAGGCCACCGTCACCGAAATCGGTGTGGGGAGCTATTATTATTATATGGCACCTGCACAACGTTTACCTGCCTACTTGACAAAGTGTTAAATAAACAGTGTCTTATACGTTAAAAACCGGCCAAGTGCGTACTCGCGTACGAAGGGTTCCTTAGAAAACGACAAAAAATTACGTTTGTTTATTAATTATAAATTTATTTAATTCTGTGGCAACAGAAATACATTATCTGTGAAAATTCCAACCGTCTAGCTATCACGGTTAAGGAGATACAGCCTGGTATCAGGCAGACAGATAGATAGACATACAGACAGCAAAGTCTCAGTAATAGTGTCCTGTTTTACGCTTTGGGTACGGAACAATACAAACTAGATGTTAATAGCAGATGTAAAAAATGATAATCTAAACGTCTTGTATAAAATATTTTACTTTTACGGTGAAAAATAAGAAAACACTTGACGCTTGATACGAGGATTATACAAAAAATTGAAATACCAAAATTGATAAAGTTATAAAATATACATAATAATATGTACTAAAATACTTGGAAACATAATTTCATATAGAAAAACTTTTATGTATGAAAAACTTAAAACCACGAGAGAGAATATTTTTTGAAAACAATCAAGCGTCCCACGGGATTACTGGACTTTTTCGGGATAAAAAGTAGCCTATGTTTTAATCCAGAGCCTAAAATACTACCATACTAAATTTCATCAAAATCCGTTCAGTTGTTTTTGTGTGAAAGAGTAACAAACATAAATACATCCTCACAAACTTTCACATTTATAATAGTAAGTATCATCGTAATATATCCTATCTAGCGCCTGACACATGAATTGTAAGAAACGTGTATCTTATTAAGTATTGAGTAAAGTTCAATTTTGAATAGCTATCTTAAAAATGGAGCGCCGCGTCGCGGCTCGGTGTGATCTGACTCTGAATGTAAATTTATTTTTTTTATTTTGTTTCCTGAACTGGACTATAGTTAGAAATTTGGCATGTATCTATGTTACTGATCGTGACTGTAGCTCCATAATTCCGATTCAAGAGTTCCCAACAAGAGTTCATGCCAAGAGTTGCTCCATTATTTCGTAGCAGTCTCTACAATGTTTCGTAGCAATGCTACACGGTTCTAGCACCAGCTACGAATACGATAAAAGTATCATAATTAAGATCTAATTTCGATCGTCGATCGCTGGATATATAAATTAAGCCAGATCAAATCCCGATCGAGGAGAAAACTTATTGAATCAAATCCAAGTTAAGCCGATCCAAGTGACAATTACTGAGCGATTAAATTAAATTTCTTTTGTCTTTTTAATTTCCTTTAAGTCTTTGTCACTTTGAATAACTAATCGAAAGGCTCTGAAAGCACAGATTAATAAATAGTCCCTACGAAACAGATACATCACTTCCATACAAGAGCGAAAATACCTACGCAAAAATTGCCTACGAAATCATATTATTATTATTTAGATTTAGCAGCGAGTAAAAATGTACCATAAGTACGCGCGTACTTAGTTACAAAGAGTCGAGATTGTGATGCCGGCCGTTTGACTCGCGTTACACGTGAGTCACGCGTGACTGCTCACGAATGCGCCAGGGTTGTACCTATGAGGATTATTGTAATTTATTTGTCAGTCAAATATGTTATAAAATCATTTATACATTTTTTTACCTTCATTGAATTCTCGATTATTACATTTTATAGTTGAAAATATCCTAAATCGCGCAAATAATTTGAAAACGTATATAATTATAAGGAAAATAGCAAAGCTGAGGAAAATCAATAAATTATTAAACAAGTAGGTATTGCAATTTTAAAATTTGCAATACTTATTTAAAAACGCTCAAACGCTCTTTCTAATTTTTCCTGGCTGGAGGCTATTTCCTACAAAAAAACTACTAAGAATTAATTGCCTACAAAAGAGGTCAAAAACTACTAAATTTAGTTGTTAAACTACTACACTGCAGCCATCCACTGCACAATAATTACATGGCATTTCGAACGTGCGGCGTGCGAGTCGTGCGAGTTTTGTACGAAACCTTATGCGCGAGTCCGACTCGCACTTGGCCGGATTTTATTTACCTTTATTGGTTTTTCTACATTTAAAACTATAATGACCATAACTAGAAGAAAACAAATAGAACGATATATCGCTCTATTTGTTTACTTGTAATGATAGCACTATAGAGCCAGAGAGATTCATACAGCTGTTAGACCATACCTGCAATAAACGCTAGCGCTGGGCTAGCGCGTCGGTGCTCAAGCCAGAGGTCGCGGTATCGAATCCTGTCGAGGGAACAAAAAAATCGACGGGTTGCACTCTGGGAGTGCCGGCAGAAGTGAAAACTTGAATATTAACGTTGTTCATTTTTGATATTTTGGAATGGTTAGAGAATAATTTTGTACGAATTGCTTTCATTATCAGTATAAAAGTATTATTATTTAGGTGGTGGAATACAATATTCATTTATTGCGCTATCGTACACAAACATGAAAATTTATATTACATTAAAAATTTAACACTTCAGAACTATTACAATTATTTTACATAATAATAATAAATAATAAAATAAACAAAATAAATTAATAATATTAATCTCATCCATGGATGCGCGTGGCAAGCTGTAACATTAACACACACGAACATTCGCGCAAGCGCCCTGCGCCGCCTGTCCTCTCTCCATCCGTCTTACGAATTTTCGATCAGGTCACGTGTCCTGACGCGAGTTTAGAAATTTTTACCCATTCCAAAAAAAAGTACACAGCGACGCTAAAGAAGTTTTCACTTCAAAAATTGAAATGCTCCTGGGTCATGGAATGGTATTAAAAAACTTAGGCCTTTTCATTCGTTATTGGATGATTTATATTCTCCGAGCGAAGTAACCACTCTTGAAATACTGTTGTGCCTGTGACAGTTGGTATTTAAGTTCTTCGGGTACTTAGCACGGGGCCAGATAGATGTTATTATTAACTAGCTGACCTGTGCACACTTCGTTGGGCGTCAAACATTTTTTGATGATGATGATGATGAGGATAAAAAGTATTTTACGCTTTATAACATCAGCTATCTGTCAGTGAGAGTCCCGTGGAAATCGGTCCAGCCATTCCAGAGATTAGCTGGAACAAACGGACAGACATACAGAAGGACAGAATAAAAAATTATAAAAATTGATTTTTTATTGTTAATACCGTATGTAACATTCATATGCATTAAGTAAAAAGCTGTTAATTTGAAATTACAAACAGACACTTAAATTTTATTTATCTGCATAGATTTTATTGGCACAACTGAACTTTGACAACAGAACCCCGAACACCTAATATCTTTCTCCAAAACAGAAATAACAATTTCTTAAAAGTGTCCTCCCGTATCGGAAAATACGATATAACGTGCAATTCTGGAATATTTCACAATCAAATAGAAATTGTTAGTTTCTATTTCGATATTTTTAGATGGTCTTATAACAGTTTTATATTGGACCAATGCGACTTTGTTCATCCTCGAATGAAATGTCTGCTTGAGAATAAGGTAGGACCTTACAATCATTTAACCTCTTAAGGATTTTTATAACGCTAACAAGGGTAGAATGCAAAACTATTTTTCATCCCCACTTTACAGCAGGAGAGCCACACCTAAAATTTATTATTATTTTACGATGCCCAAACCGGGATCTATACACAATCTATAGCTATACCAAATTTTATCTATTTATATTCATAATTACAGAAGCAAGAAGAGCGGACAGTCAGACGGATAGACAGACAGACTGACTGACAGAGCGAAACTATAAGGGTTCCTTGTAGTACAACGGAACAATAAAAACAAACAAATCTCTCTTCCTTATAACTAGCTTTTGTCCGCGGCTCTACGTGCTTAAATACAGTATCCCACGGGAACCGTATTTTTTCCGCGATGAAAAGTAGCCTCTGTCCTTCCCCATGGTCAACTTTATACTTGTGTCAAATGTCATGATGACAAACAAACTCATATTAACATTTATAATATTAGTAAGAATATTATTAAATACCAATGGTATATACCAACCTTTATTTAACAACTTTAAATTAAAATCGGTATAATTTAGCGCTGTCAAGCGCCGACATAACTCAAAACGTGCCGCCGTTGTTTATTTAACTTTAACATTTTACATGTTACATTTTAACAACGACCGCGCGTCAGCCAGATTTCAACTAACATTTTGTTTTACATTAAAATTATTTTAATTTTGTACATTACATTTCATAACCGTTTTCGCTTGGCGATGAGATAGTATTCTAAGGGTCGAGTCATACCGAAGGTGCAGCGGAGCGGCCGGCAGCATAGCTGTCTTATAATTTTAAACTTTATCTTTCTTACTATAAAATCGCCCGCGCCGCCGCTCACGGCCGCCGATGGCTGCCAGTGACCGCCAGCGGCCGTGAGCGGCGGCGGCTGGCTCAAGCAAAACTGTGTTTTATATTAATGAAGATAACGTTTAAAATTATATGACCGACAGACGCTGACCGCTGACCGCTCCGCTGCCATTTCAACGTGAATTGACCCTACCACATTCAAATGATTAGTGTCCGATTATTTCCATGTTTTGTCTTTGTCACTCGATATAAGTAATATTAAACAAAACTTCCGAATAAGCTAACCGACACTTATTAGAAGACTAGCTTTTTTCCGCGACGCGCGATCGTGACGTCATAAGAATAGAACCAAATAAATTTCATATTATGTGCGTGTGTGTATATGCATGAACTTTAGATTTTTGTTGTTGTTTATTCGATTTTTAAGTTTTTATGACGTCATAAGAAAAAAATGGCGGCTGGCGTTTTAGGTCACGTGACATACAGATAATAAAACTACAGTTTTATTTTCGAAATTATAAATAAATCGCATGTTTATATAACAAAATAGTGTTGTATTTGTATTTCTTATAATAGAAACTATATAAATAACAAATTTATATCATTTGATTTTGATAGATGAAACTAGCCTATTAAGTAACAAATAAATTTAAAGTAAATAATATTGATCATTAAAAAATAAGCATGAAAAGTTAGTACCTAATGTAGTCGATATATCTTAAAATAGGTATTTTTCACCATTCTAAACGTAACAATAGCAAACTCCGACCAAAGAATACGCAGCAAATTCTTTAATCGTGCAGATACAAAGAATCCAAAGATCTTTGTACACTTTTACGTAACAAAGACTTTGTGAAATATACGGTAGTTCCTTCGGTGCGGTATGCAAAGTACGGAAGGGGTAACTTTGATAATTATCAAAGTTTTATTTAACTTTACGCCTCCGATAACAAGTGATATCAACATCAGCTGTTTATCCGGAGATTACAAGCAGATATTGTATCAGTAAATTGATAAAGTCCATAACAAAACACTATAATATATATATTTTTTAAAGTTGTTTGTTCTTGTTGTTTCTGTTATTTATAGGTTATTATTTTTTCCCGCGGCTCTGTCCGCGTAAATATAGTATGGGGTATCCCGCGGGAAAACGGTACTTTTTCGGGATAAAAAGTAGCCTATGTTTTAATCCAGAGCCTTAACTACTACTATACCAAATTTCATCAAAATCCGTTCAGTGGTTTTTGGGTGAAAGAGTAATAAACATCCATCCTCACATATTTTTACATCTAAAATAGTAGTAACATTTGTATGTATTTCTTTATTACATAAAAATTAATAGTGGTCTGAAAAATGTGAAAGGTTACAAAAGGAATAGTATACTAAAAAAACAAAAAACATAGGGTTTTCGCCACTCCCAAACATGTTTTTTTTTTGATTTGGCGTTTTTGTTGCCGCTGTTGAACCTTTGAATGAATTAACCTTCCGTACGCGAGCCCGACTCGCACTTGGCCGGTTTTTTTCCTTACTTTTTAATATTATAGTATTACTAGCTGTTGCCCGTCGCTCCGCC
Source organism: Phengaris arion (assembly GCA_963565745.1). Classification (NCBI taxonomy): domain Eukaryota; kingdom Metazoa; phylum Arthropoda; class Insecta; order Lepidoptera; family Lycaenidae; genus Phengaris; species Phengaris arion. Next base: position 5,856,850 of record OY751443.1, read on the forward strand.
CGCGTAAATACAGTATCCCAAACGAACGGCTACTTTTCGGGATAAAAAGTAGCCTATGTTTTAATCCAGAGCCTAAACTACTACTATACCAAATTTCATCAAAATCCGTTCAGTAGTTTTTGCTTGGAAGAGTAACAAACATCTATCCATCCTCACAAACATTCACATTTATAATATAAGTGGGATACTCGTATTGTACAGTGCCTTTTCTCTGTTACTTTTGATATACTTTACTCGGACTTTTCTTAATAGTTTATAGTTTCAGCTTAAAGTTTGAATTGTTTGTTATAATTTGAGTCTTTTTCCGTCATCTTATTCGTAGTTAGAATGAAAAATCCCACAATCAGACATGTGTCGTCGATATCAGTTCTTTCTAACTTTTTCTCCTTAACTTATTATATTTAAGATGGACGATAAAATTAACTTTTGGATTTATAATTTTATTATAACTCGTTTAGATGAAGTGAACTCGTTTAAATGAGAAATAGATCCACAAAATATGATCCAGCAGCCTAAATACTTTGTGACGTACACAGTATAATATGATAGCGGCTTGTCAAGAGGAGTTTTGTAAACTTAAGTTGTGCCATAAAATATATTTTTAATTTGTATTTCTTACTGTAATAATAAATCGTCATTTGTCATGGTCCTTTTCTTTATTTAGACGATTTAAATACACTTCTCGACATTAGGTCATTTAACATGGACCTTGGCGATCTGAGTCCAGCAAAGTAGTCCAGCTCTGGCGCACAAAGCCGATGAAAGCCTCTTCTCTGCCAAGAGATAATAAGATAAGGGCTTTATAACGACCTCTCTAAACGAATCGCATTTAGCCAGCTTATTAAGCTCTGTGGCTCAGTGGTTGAGCGCGTTAGTGCTCGAGCCGGAGGTCACGGGATCGAATCCCGCCAACCGAATAGAAAATATTTCTATGCTCCTGGGTCATGGATGTGGATTATGTATGTGTATGATATAATACTAAAAGTCCTACTAATATTATAAATGTGAAAGTTTGTGAGGATGGATGGATGGATGTATAGATGGATGAATGTTTATTACTCTACACGCAAAAACTACTGAACGGATTTTGATGAAATTTGGTATGGTTTGGTATGGTTTTGGTACGTACTAACGTAGTTCGAGCTCTGGATTTACACATAGGCTACTTTTTATACCAAAAAAGTAAAGTGTTCCCGTGCGATAAGGTATTAACGCAGGCGGAGCCGCGGGTATTAGCTAGTATTAAATACATTTCCGTTGTCCGGTACCCGTAACACAAGTTCTTCGAGAACTTACCACGGGACCAGATTCACGTGGTGTGGAAGCATCCGTAGATATTATTATTATTATAGATATTATTAAGCTATTAAGACTCGACCATAGTAGTTTAAGCTCTGGATTAACACATAGACTACTTTGTATCCCGAAAAAGTACAGTGTTCCCGTGGGATACTGTATTAACGCGGGCGAAGTCACGGGCAAAAGCTAATATACAAATATTATTGTTATCATTATTATTAATATTCTACACTTACCACATTCATAGCTTAGTATTTCGTTCAGCACTATTTAAAAAAAAAACCTACCTTTTTTTGTCGCCAGTAACTTTTGTCTGCAGTTATTATGTTTACAAAACACTTGCGTGCGGTAATACCTACGGTTAGAACTGCTATTATACATAAGGGACAACTTTGTACACTTTTTAAGTCATATTAAGTTTGTTTATAATTTATGAGCCTTCTACTTTATTCCTTTGGGTATTTTGTTTTCGAGTAACATCGGTTTGTTGCTTGCTTGTTTATAAACATTTAGTTATAACAACAATAGAATAAAGCATAGACGAAGTAGGTACAATATCGACAAAGTTCCTGCTTGACCAGTTTCTAAACATTTTCCTTTGCACTAGGACACCTCAGAATATTTAAACACAAAGTGAGTGACCGCAACTACTGCAGACGTGGTTGAACTACGGTATTTACGATTCAACGGCGCTGTTAACCACCGTAACGCCTAAACTACTGATCCGATTTTAATAAATGAGTTGTGTCAATAGATACGTAATATTAGCCTGGGCAGCATAGGCTATAAAATTTACTTAGTCGGTTTATAGATTTTCATAAAAAAATTGTAGTTCATTTTCGGTCCGATATCGTATCGTGTCGCGCAATGGGAAAACCGGTCCAGTAAGTTAGCTAGTATAGGACACATTTTCTTCTAAAAAAACATGGATATTGTGGCGGGAAAGTAAATAATTTATTACATGATGACATGATATATCATTTTACTCATATTAATGAGCTTACCTACCGACTTTATAAAGTATATTATAATCGCTTGTCGGGTTTCACTCGGGATTAAAACCTACCTTTTTATTAAACACAGCCATATTTACAAATATAATAAACTTATTATTTCAACAATTTCTCTTAAACACTGTTTTGGAAATAAGTTATTTGTTTTTTTTTTTCATAAACATTATTCAAAACGAGTTCGAGTTTGATTCGCCAGTTCTAATCAGTGTATGAATAATAAAGCTAATGTTAAAAGGTTGACGATGAAAGTTTCAAATGGGAATACTTTTTTTTTCTATTTTAATTCGATTAAAAGCCTATTTCACTCTTATTGAGATGATTAAAATCATAATAAAAAAGTCTATTTGAAATTATCACCCATTCTAATGAGTTTTTAAATATCTATTATTTTTTACGCTTAATACGCTTAAGCGGGCGATGAATTACGCTTAACTCCCGGCATTTGGGCGCTTAAAAATAATAAGAGTGGGGTATAAACCATATAAATGAGTATTTTATGCTTTAATAGGGCTAGATAATGTTAATTGATCGTCGCGGCCTGATCTACATAACGATGATGCTCTTCATAAACATGAAACAGCCTCATAAATGTTTAAAAAAATTACCAGTTTATGTATCTGAATGTTATGTAAGCTATAAGTTTTATTTATACAGGTAATACTTTAACATACAGCTTAAATTTGGAACAAATTGCGCTGAAATGTCCAGGCAGAAAGTTAACATACATTCTTTACAACAGGATTTTCTGAAATTCTTAATTTCAGGACCCCCGTTCCACCCAAATAAGAATCAAAATATTTCATTGACAAACTATATTTACTGGGTGATTTTTTATACCGTTTCTATAAAAAATATTAAACATGAAATAAAGTGCACCGTGCAGCCTGTCCAAAACCAATGCAGCGGTCTTGAAGCGGACTAGTACGCAAAAATTGAACATGATTGACGCGACTCACACCAATGACGGACATAAGTGCTGGAGCTGGATTTGCAGGCTGGATGGTCAGGATGCCCCTTAAGATTTTCCAATTTTAAAATACTCGAGCATTGACACAAATACTTTTGAACATAGATTCTATTTTTGATACAAACAATGTGTCCGAAACGAAATAAAAAGTCACCAATTATTTTTAAAAAATTTAAATAATCTTAAAAAATAAAATACAGTAGGTACATAGTTTAACATAAAATTTAAAACAAAATAATGTACAAAATGACGGTCTTATCGCTTAAAATTTTAATGACAGTGAAGCCAAAGGCAAATAATTATATATTTTACTAAGTAGGAGTAGTAATATATAAGGTAATAGTATTAAATAAAAAAATAATAATATTATGGATGTATATATGGATGTGTTCATGTGTATCAAATATGTGTATGGAATTATAAAAACCTTAAATATAAGTATAGTATAAAGAGTATTAAATATATATCCGTTGTCTGGAACCCGTAACACAAGTTCTTCGGATACTTACTACGGGGCCAGGCTGACGTGGTGTGAAGCGTCCATAGATATTATATTATTATATTATATTAAGATCAGATCAGTACTTTAGGCGCTATGGTGAAACAAACAAACATACACACGTTCATACATAGACTACTAAAAACTTTTGGGTAAAAATAAAGTTTGCTTTGTTATTTCGTCTGTGAATGTAAATCTTGAACGTGTGGTATTAGAATCTAAGATTCCGCAGATTTCCCAAAGTAACGGCGTTGTTAGGAGCACAATGTAAGATGTATGTAACCTTTATACAACCACAACTTCGGTGAGATAGAAAAGCAATTCTCTGCGCTTCTCTGCTAGGGTTGTCAAAATTTTCTACGAAAAGAAACGTATTTAGTGTGTTTTATTTTATTTAAATCGCAGTTTTTTGCAATACTAAATTATTTTAACGTAGAGCTTTCTTATTACAGATATTACTTAAGGCTGATTTTTCAATCTTCGGTTATGTGTCAGATAGCTTATTCACATGTTCTGTCTCTGTCACTTGAAATAAAGTAAGAAAGTGACTAAACATGTGAATAAGCTGTCCGACACTTATAAAAATCGGACCTAAGTATTATCTAAGATAAGAAGGCTCTACGACTTTTACGGTAGATACATAAAAAAAACAACATTATTAATTTTTGCAAAAAAAAACTTGTGCTGATTTAATTGTTGTTCATTTTTTTTTTAAACTCCCGACCATTCGTACATTCAATAGCAACCGTGGTCACTGTTTGACACGTCTTCTATTTATTTCTTCGGTGAACACATAGCGATGCACTAAATATTTATTTTATTACCAATAAATAATATACTACAATCACCTAATCTCATTTCATTATATAAATCTTAAAATGTCAAAAAAGTCTTATGATTGCTACGTTAAAAAAATTGTTTTAGCAACCCTAGACCTGACTTGATCAGTAGAACTGCAGTTTATAGCCCGTATTCAAAAGAGAGATTGTCGAACGTGAAAGTCGGGTAAGTCGGACTTTTTGGGCCATATGTGGGTCGGTCCGAAACATTCAGTGTACAGTCAGGACCACAATTGGGTATTTTCCTACATGTAAAAAAATTTGTTTTATAAAATAAATTATGAAACAATCAGGTATTACAACTTGATAAAAGTAAACATAATTAAGAATTTATGTGTAGTTTTGTAATTGCATTTGGAAAAAAAAAGTTGAAATATTTTTTACAACATTAGTGTCAAGAACCTACATAATCAGTTTACTTACATCAAACACCAAAAGATTTACTATGACATGTATGAACATAAGCGCGCAAACTTCGAAGATATCAAAAATTTTGTGCATATGGCCATACATTTCGTAGCCACATTAGTAGCGTGTGACGTCACCTACTTGTACGAAATTTATGAGGGGCGTTTAAGCAATATATGGTTTTTTATTGCGTGCAATAATATATCAATAATTTCGACTCTCTTACGTCAATCTGATTGGCAGCTTGGTATGCGAACCTGCGTATAATTTTTGCATTGTTTGGAAATTCGGAATGTGGTGGGTTCGAGTCCCGGTAAGATAAATGTTTTTCATATATTTTGTCATTATTTTATCGTCCTACTAAAACACGGAGCAAATCTCGTTCTCCCAGGTACTCAAACGTAAAATTTAGATAAATGTTTTCATAGTGAAAGGCAATTGGCCGCGAATATTGTTATTTATTGTTTAAAATACATGTGGTTATTGGCTTAGTGAAATAATATATTGCCATGTTTAATTATTTACCTAAGTTATTATTAATCACCAAATTAGTCAAAGTCAAAGTCAAAGTCAAATTTTTTTATTCAAAATAGGTATTTTTATACACTTTGTGAACGTCGATCTACATGATGCCTACCACCACCACATTAGAAAACCACCACCACCTACCACATTAGAAAAAAATGTTATGGTCTGCGTTGTCACTAAGACTAGTATGAGGCACTTAGCCAAATTATGATCTATACTTAAATAATAAAGAGGAAAAGTTTGTGTTGTTATGTTTGTTTGCATTGAATAGACCGCCAAAAGTACTGGACCGATTTTCATGAAATTTAGCACAGATAGAAAGTAGACTACAGGGAAGGACATAGGCTACTTTTTATTGCGGAAAAATATACGGTTTCTGCGAGAGTAACCTTCGCGCGCACGAAGTCGCGGGCAAATTCTACTAATCTTATACTTTAAACGAGACAATCTTGTATATATATAATCGTAAAATCGGCAACGGCTGCAAGTATTTACATGAAATTTTGTATGCAGGGAGTTCTGGGGGAAAAATCGGTTTAGCTAGGTTTTATTCCTGAGAAACTACGAAGTTTTAACTTATAAATGTTTTTTATTTCGTCGTGCAACAATGTATCAATAATTTCGACTCTGTAATGTCAGTGAAATTCGGAATGTGGTGTGTGGGTCGGGTGGGGAACCGGGTCGGGTGGGGAACCCCGGTAAAATATTTTTGTGATTCGTTTTTTTTTCATCTCCTATAGCTCCAAACAAAGCTTGGTTACCCATATTACGCGTGCAATGGAAATAAAAAAAGTTAATTTGCAAGCAAGTCTGTTTGTATGTTAATATATTTCCCACAACTTTCAACTATGAATTTACAAAAACGCTATATAGGTTACAATATATTCCCGTATATTTTTACCCCGAGAATATAAAAGCTTTATTAATTATTAGTTTGGTATGTAAATAAGCGACTTTTCAACATTCGTAAATGACATGCGTTAAATATACCAACACAACACCGCGAGAAATGTTTCGCGTGCTGTTGACTCGTTAGGGTAGAACCTTTTACCTTTATGTATCGTAAGGACAGGTCCTGTTTGCTTGAAATATCGAACGTAAGCGACCCATTGAGGCCAACGCTTCTTTCGAGATTCGAGAACACTACGCGCGCAACACGACATGACCAAGTAATGTCAGTTTACGTTTACAGGCGAAATGTTCGTACTTTTGTTGATGCATTCCGTACACAAATGACATTTATTTTCTATGAATTTAAGATATCGCTTATTTATATTGCAATAAAGTCGTAATTGGTACGTCGTACTAGAATCCAGCAAAATCACAATTATTAAAAGTACAAAAAAATATTGACTTTAGCATTCCTTCCATGTATATTCTTCTTCCAAGAATTAACTAATGATAGCGCCCTCTACACTGTTCGGACCGCACATCTGAGACTGCGCTCCGAACCGCGGATGTATCTGAGTGGATTGTACTGCGGATAAAACTGATTAAAAGTACGCCCATGGTGTGAACTGCGGTAGGATCTGACATATTTACGCGAACATTTCAAACCGTGCGTGTAAATATGATTTCAAGAGTTTCGACTGCACTGTTGGACTGGCGCGTGGAATATTATAAATTTTAAAAGTTTTGCTGTCAGTAGTAAGTCGACTCTCAAAACCGACATGTTTTATTTGGCGTTCACACGTGATGTGAGGATAAGACTGTGGAAAATGTGCTCGCATCGGCATGTCAGATCGGCCCTGGGCATTCGGCAAGTTTGGAGTCCTATTCCAAATAAAAATATTGACTACAATATTATTATCATTGCTATTAGTGTTAGTTGACTACTTGAGAATGTTTACCAAAAAAATCATCAATGTTGAAGAACATCGGTAAATTGATTATTGTCCAGCTAGATTGGCACTTTTGCCGTGTGTGCGAGGGTTGGAATGGCGCGTGCCGTTTCCTGCGGCGCTTTGCGTGTGAAGGGCGCTAATCAATCGGAATAAGTGAGAATATGACTTGTTTTAAGGCCCAAAAAGTATACTAGAAAATAAATCTTTGCAGTTTGCTAATTATTATATTATTCATTATTATAAGAACGGAGCTTTTCATCATTTAATTGCCTACATTCAAGCCATATAAACGACGAAAGTCCATACCTAATTTACTGTACTTTCTATATTTCCTGTCTTATTTTTATTACACAAATGAATAGTGCTCTAAAAAATAATTTAGTTTACAATAGGAATAGTAGACTAAATCAATATTTTCAAAGATATTGCGGAATGTTTGAAGCACTTTTGTGGGTCTCGTGAAAACGCCCCATATAAAAGTCGTAAAAGTAGGTGACGTCACACGCTACTAATGTTGCTACCAAAATATGTATATGCACAAAATTTCTGATATCTCCGAAGCTTACGCGTTTATGTTTATACAAACCATAGTAAATCCTTTTGTATTTGATGTAAGTAAACTAATTATGTAGTTAACTAATGTTGTAAAAAATATTTCAACTTTTTTGTGACTTCGAAATGCATAATATAATTACAAAACTAGTAAATACACGTAAAATCTTATTTCTTTTTACTTTTGTCAAAATGTAATACCTAATTATTTCTTTATTTATTTAAAAAAAAAAAAAAACAATTTTTACATTTAGAAAAATACCCAATTCTATTTAAGTAAATATTAACTTACTTTCTGAAAGGCTTGTAGCTTTTTTTGTCGAGTGTACTCATGTCACTGGGCTGGGGATTAAACGGGACATTTAAAAGTTACTGTCCGTTAATCAGAGGCTGTCTCCATCATCTTTGTTTTTGCGACCGTTTTCTCTACTCCAAATTAATCTATGTACCTACTTATATTTGCGTAGGTACTTCATTTTGAAATATTGACAACTCACTTGCGACTCTCTCTCTTTCTCTCTGGTGTTGTGATTTGTGTGACTATGGTCAGTGGTAATCACTTTCGATCGGTTGTCCGTATGCTTGTTTACTACCTAATAAAAATATCTAATTTACACTAATCAAATAAAGTAACTGCCAGCGAAACACTAAGGACACGTTTGACATAATTTTTTCTCTTATTAATGGTCTTTTTTGCGACCAAATCCTACAAAACTAACAATTGTCACAAATAGATTACTTCTTTATCAGTAGAATAATTAAAAAATATTATAAGAATATGATTTTGAGTATAGCAAAATAATTTTCCAGAACCTCATCACCCAAAGGTTTAGGAAATTGATTGATAAAATGCATAAAAAGTCTCCTCAATTTACGTGTTTTGCTATTATGGGTGCATTAAGGCTTTTTTTATTTAATCTGGTCTTATTATTGTGCATTTATATAAGTGGTATTTTTATGTCTGGATTTATTGTACTAAAAATTTCTAAAGAAATGTCAGTCTGCACTCAGCCGCTGTCAAACAACACATTTTCCACACGCGTCCAATAATGAAATAATTAGAAGTAAACATTTCTGAAATCATCGCAAACGTCCCTTACACGATTACAACGATGTCAAAAGGAAGAGCAATCATTTTGTCAGTCTCATAATGTATGTATGTGTAATATAATTATGTTTGTTTGTTCCATCTTTACGCCTAAACTTATCGGTACAATTTTAATGAACTAGGTGTCAATAGATTTGTAATAAAGTAACACGGGCTTGGGTATTTGCTTAGTCGGGTTGTAGTTTTCAATTTTTTATATTTAATTGTCGCGACTTTAATTTTGCGAATTAAGTTAATACCAATCAAGCAAACAAAGATTGTGATTATGATGCAATAGCAACATTTAAAGTAGTTAATAGAATCAGGGGTTACTTTGCGCAAATCTATAGCATACAATTTAATTAATATTATATACAGCAATTTCCCGCGTGTAAAAATTCGCGGGATTATTTTTGCTGGATAAAACATTAACTAAATTGTAAAAATATTCAAAGTTCCTAATTGCCAACATCTTCGTTTTCCATTAGTGTAGTCGCACAAAAAATATAGACACAGACATTCCAATAAATGTATATCGTCCTCCTTGTACCGTAGTTCGCTATTAGTTAGGATGCGTTCAACAGCTCGATATTATTTCAGCGCCGCTCGCCTGTGAAAAATGAATAGCTGTCTGTGTTTACTTACAAATGTACAGTTGGCTAGAGAAATAAGTGGAATCTTTTTTTGTCACACGTAAGTCGTAAAAAAATATAAACTAGCATTTAAAATACCGTGTAACTTGTACAAAAATTAAGTTAGCTATAATACTTATACACGTGTATAAGTATTATAGCTTATACCTGTGTAGTAGGTAGGTAACTTGTACGCGTATTTCACACTGAATTGTAATAGCATAAATTATCTAACTATATCTGTGTCAGGCTTGAAGCTAATACGTAGAACTTTACATACAGCTCTATTCGCCAAGTTTGTGCCACAATGTAACGGTATCCTAAAGGATATGAAGTTAGCAGCATGATTGTGAAGTGAAATTCGCCATTGACGTACAATTTAAGGTTTCTGCAACCCTTACAAAATAACTCAGGAAATGTATAGAGCGTATGACATTGTTGTCAAATTAACGTTCCAGATTGTCTAAGGGAAACTGTGGGCCTAGCAGGAACATTTGACAGCGGTGTAAACGTAACGTTATCGAATAAGAACTGTATGAGAATCTGTCAAAATCATGACAGCGCCCATTACACAAAGTACAAAAAAAACAGTACAAATTTCATTCGATAACATATATTATTCGATACACAAATTACGAGTACGTTTACGCCGGTGTCAAATGTTCCTGCTGGCCCCCCTGATATTTTTTTGTTAGAGATCCCGCAATCACTGGTTTTTGATTAGCCGGTAGTTCTAAGGGGATAAAGTTTTATAATTTCAGCTCCTAGGTTTTTGACGTTTTGTGGGTAATATAATATTTTGTATATTTTTAATCAGAGTGCTAGGTGTGAGTTTTCCTTTTCGGGGAGCGGGAAACGAGAGAGAACGAGTCCGCGTGAACCGTCTGATTATATTGTGGGAATGGTGGAAGCCCTAAAGGGAGATCTCCGACCGAACGGGTGGTATGCTCGGTCAGGCCGAAGTTCATGTAGTAGTTTTTTTTTTTTTTTTTTTTTTTTTTTTTTTTTTTTTTTTTTTTTTTTCGAATGGGTCTATGCTGTAGGCATTTAAGCCGTTTTAGCTTCATCGGTCTAAGTTGCTGCCATTTAGCAGTCGTTTAGGTGGGAATGCAAAGAGGGAGTATGACCCCCTCTGACATCACCCCCCTGCGGGTGATGTGCGTACTGATTTAGGTGAATATTTTGAATGACTACGGGTAAGCTATTTTTAGAAGGACTGGAGAGACCGTGGTCCCTCCCTGTGAGGGGTCCGACCCCTTCCTCACTCTCTGACGAGTGTGGTTGCTCGCGCGCGGTAGCACAAACTAACGGCGTACGAGTTTTGTAATGATAGAGTAGCTCATTTTTATTATAATTTGGTCTGGGAGGGCCGTCCCTCCCCCCTCCCGCGTGCGGTCGGGCGGACTCGCGCGCGAGTGTCCTGATGTCGAATAATGAAGATGCCGCAGTATTGATAGAGCTCTCTATGACAATATCGCGGTCGCGGTCTTGATTAGGTGTGGCTAAGCTAGTAGGAGTCGAACTCGGACCCGGGTTCGAGTCCGGTGGTCCCGTGTTTGTGTCGGTCCGTATGTCAATACGTGTGTTCGTGTCTGGTGTAAGACTTCGGGGTAGGCGCCGGCGTCGACCCCGGTGCTTTACTAACCACGCGGGTGCGTGTATTTTGTGTTTACGTAATTGTATTACGTGTTTTGTGATGGGGTCTACTGGGTCGGCTAAGATATGCTTAGGCCGCTTTTGGGGATAACGGAACGTCTGGAAGTCGTGTTCGTAGTCCAGTGCCCTGCGTATGAGGGGGTTTTTATGTTTTTTGCCTTTCTCAAAGAATCTCTCGGCGAGTTCTTTGATATAGGCTTTTATAGTGATAAGGTCGAAGTCTCTATGCAAGTCGATGTTACGTACGTAACGTGGCGCGCCTGTTGCTAAGCGCAAAAAGCGGTTTTGAACGCTTTGTAGGCGTTTCATTTGATTATCACTTATGTGTGCGAAAGAGACACACGCATAAGTGAGTATCGTTCTAATACACGTTTTATATAGAGTGAGTTTATGTCTTAGGGACATTTTACTCCGCGCGTTTAATAACGGATATAATTTGTAAAGTACAAATTTAGCTTTACTTATTGCTGAATTTACGTGATATGTGAATGTCATCGACTTGTTTAGTACTACGCCTAAATATTTTACTTTATTAACCTCCGGGATTCGGTTTCCGTGCAGGCTGATGGGACCAAGTTTTTGACTTTTACTGTGTTTATTAAATTGGATTACTTGGCTTTTAGAGGGATTTATTTCTATTCTCCATTTTGTGAACCAGTCGCCGAGAGCGGTGACCGCTTTCTGGAGATTATTTGTTATAGTTTTAGGGCTACGATGAGCATAGTACAGGGCTGTGTCATCTGCGAATAATGCCAATTGCACCTTAGGGTGTTTGGGAATATCGCAAGTGTACAGGTTGTAGAGGGAGGGCGAGAGTACCGAGCCTTGAGGGACTCCGGCCTCAATGCCTCTGAGGGAGGACAGTGCGCCTTCGACTCGGAAGCGAAATTTACGGTCTTTGAGGTAGTTGCTGATAGTCAGAACTAGACAGTCCGGTACACCGAGCTGGTACAATTTGTACAGCAGACCTTGGTGCCAGATTTTATCGAATGCTTTTGCGACATCGAAGAAAACGGCGCCTGTCCTTTTCCTGTCGTTCTTGCTTTCGAGTATGTACTCCGTTATGCGGTGTACTTGAGCGGGGCAGCTGTGCTGTTCGCGGAAGGCAAACTGCTCGTCTGGTAGGAGCTTTTTCTCTGTTATGACGTCCTTTAGACGTCTCAGTAGAATACGCTCGTATACCTTACCTAGGGAGCTAATGAGACTAATTGGTCGGTATCATGTAGTAGTTTTCAGATATTGTATATATAGCGCCGAACTGTGAAAACTTCGATAGTGCGATTCAGGATCGTGGTGCTTATTGGTCCACCACAATAATAATAATAATATTTAAGGATCCTTCACACCGAAGAACTTGTGTTACAGGTACCAGACAACTGGAAGTATATTTAATATACTATACATAACATATTTAAGATTTTCAGTATATTATACACAAATATTACACATCCACGACCCAGGAACACAGAAAGCTTTTGTTCCCTAGGCGAGATTCGAACCCGCGACCTCCGATTTGAGCGCCAACGCGCTAACCACTGAGCCACAGAGGTCGTCAATATTTATAATCGCGATTACACAATATTAATTATATTGCGCGACGACCGCCGCCGATGATGGCTCTACCACGGCCACGATAAAGAGATCAATGCGATTTCCCTATACAATACGACACATCGATGTAAGTTAGCTCATATTTGTTAGCACATAAGTGAATTCCCAATGCATTACTTACGTTCCCTGTTCCCGATTCCTTCACAACGCGTAAACAGGATCTCGCGGGAATTTTTTCGTTTTTGTTCCATTTTCTAAAGCTATGCTATGTACTTTACAACACAGAATAGACAACATATATACTTACGTACTGATAAACATGCTTTCATAGCACGATCCAAATCGTTCCAAATTTGAAAATTCTGGCGGTCACTTCAACGGCCCACGATTTTTCCACACAATCGTGGACGCGTCGTATGCTTGTAGTAGAGCAATCAAATCGATAGGTAACTATGTACCTGTTTATCTGTTCCTATTTAATTTGTGCTTAACAGTACTCAACACCGCGTTTTCTTATCCGACTGTACCTTTATTTTTCTACTTCGTCTAATGAAATAAGTGCTCCTTCGATGAAATTGCTTTAATATATCGAGTTTTCAAGAGTTTTGGAGTATAACGGTATCGCCTTGATAGATCGTTTGTGCGGATAAAATGATCCACGCAACGTTCGACCTTACATGTAACACAATATGAGTCATTTTCGATGGTATCAATTCATTTCGGAATACATTAGGCGCTCGCTGATCGCCCATCAAAAAGTCTTCGGCTAAGTATGTAGTATGATTTGCGGAAATTTCTCTGCTGTGTCAGCTTTCCTTGATATTATATTTTATACTGTACTTCAATTAATAATACAATAATATCTTTGACCAATTATTGAGATTTTTTTTGTTTCGTTTAAACTTTCGTTTCGTGAAACTTTTTTTACATCGACTCAAACTTTTTCGTCTGTGTGTTGCATGTCGCGTGACGGTCGGCCGCGGAGTAGGGATAAAGTGAAAGGCTCGTCAGAGCAGCCGAGGCCAATATGGCGGCGCCTATAGTTCGCATTAGCTGACCGTGTAGTGTATAGACTAGTACTCATTTGTGCCAGTGCTCCACGCTATTTTGTTATTAAGTTTCACTTTTACCGTGGTTTCATAAAACCACACAATCCTTTTTGTTTTTTGCCAAAAACGCAAAAGTTGTTAGCCCCATCAATCATAATAATAATATCTTTAGACGTTTTCACACCACGTTAATCTGGCCCCGTGGTAAGTTCCGAATAATTTGTGTTACAGGTACCAGACAACGGAAATGTATATAATGCTGTTTATAATGTACTGTATATATTTAAGATTTTTATTATATCATACGCATATTTAATACAAATCCATGACCCAGGAATACAGATTTTTTTTTGTTCTTTCGGCGGGATTGGAACCCGCGACCTCCGCCTTGAGCGCCGACCCGCTAACCACTGAGCCACAGAGGTCGTCTTTATCTTAATCTTAAACAAATTCTATTAATATTATAAAACGTAAAGTGTGCATAAACATTAAGCGTAAGCTCACACCGATACGCGACGCGGCGAGCACATTTTAAGATAGCGCTTCCAAAATTGAACTTTATCTATATTAGGTCTTTACCTATGAAATTGCCCTTTTGTATGAAAATATTTAAACGAATTTTTTATGTATTTTTTATTTGTATTAATCGAAGTAATCACCCTTGCAATCAATGCATCTTTGCCAACGCAGTGGCAGTTTATTGATGCCCTTCTTAAAGAAATCAGCTGGACGGAAGGCAACAAATTCTTCAAAGGCATTTTGTACTGACTCTAAGGTATTGTATTTTTTTCCCGCCAAGAAGTTATCCCAATTCTGGAAAAAAGAGTAGTCTGTAGGCGCAAGAACTGGTGAGTAGGGCGGATGACGGAGAGCTTCCAACCCCAGTTCTTGCAACTTGGAGACCGTCTGCTGTGCAGTATGAGGTCGCGCGTTATCGTGCAGGAGCAGCGGAGACGAGCGATTGACCAATGCTGGTTGGAGATGTGCCAGCTTGTCCATCATTGTGTTCAGTTCTTCACAGTACACATCTGCAGTAATTCTCACCCCGTTTGGTAAGAAGCTGTGATGAATCACACCGGCGCTAGACCACCAAACAGTGACCATCACTTTTCTAGGGGTAAGTTTTCGTTTAGGGCATTGTTTAGGTGCTGAACCAGGATCCAACCAACTTGCTGAGCGCTTGCGGTTATGAAACAGAATCCATTTTTCATCGCAGGTAACAATGCGGTTCAAAATTCCTTCATTTGTGTGTCTGTTGAGCAGTGCAAGGCACGTCTCGACGCGTACTTCGCGCTGGCGATCATTGAGTTCGTGGGGCACCCGTTTGTCAAGCTTTTTTACCTTGCCAATTTGCCGCAAATGGATCAATATTGTTTTGACGCTAACGTCGAAAGCTGCTGCTAATTCAGCCGTAGATTGTGTATCATCAGCTTCCACAATCGCCTTTAATTCGTCATTGTCGACCAAAGTCTTCGGACGATCGCGAGGTTCATTTTTCAGGTCGAAATTTCCAGAATGGAAGAGAGCAAACCAATAACAGGTGGTGCGTTGGTTTGTAGTGTTAGCTCCGTAAACGTCATTGATGTTGCGTGCCGCTTGTGCCGCGTTGCTGCCATGATGGTACTCATATTCCATAATTACTCGAATTTTTAACGTATTCATGATGACGAAAAAGATTGAAATGCGATGAAAATGTAACACTAATCAGTAAACAAATGACTACTTTTGGAAAAAGAATTCCATGTTTTTAAAATAAAATTAATTTGAAATTAGAATTCTTAGCCAAACAAAAATTATTTTGATTTGAAATGGCCAGTACTGCAGAACGGAAATTTCATTGTTAAAGACCATACAATACCATACATGGTTCATTGCAAGAGTTCGAATTGTGAGCTCACAGCGCGGCGCCGCTCTTGCAATGAAACTTGTATCTTTTCAACACCCCGACGAATACAGAGGGGTGTTATAAGTTTGACGTGTTTGTGTGTCTGTCCTTGGCATCGTAACTCCCAAATAGATCAACCGATTTTGATATAGTTTTTTTTGTATGGCAGCTGACATGATCGAGTGTTCTTAGCTATAATTCATCATCATAAACTTGCTCACTGCTTGGCAAATCGGGGGTTTCGTTTTTACTTTTGTTTATTGTTTAGTGAATATAGTTCAAACTTGAATCACTATCTTACAAATGGCGCGTCGCGTCGGGGCTCGGTGTGATCTGACCCTTAAGTTGCTCATGTCTAATAACTATAAAACCTTAAAGATTTTTAAAGATTGCTCGAAGTGCCTGCTTCCATGCTGCCATGGGTGGACTTCTTTTTCTAGTAGCCTTTTATTTGTAAACTCTGCTTTCTCGCCTTATTCTTATTCTTTGTATAAAAATTTACGTATTTTACGTACATAAATGATAATTATTAATTCGTTAATAGTTTAAAATTCCTCCTGTCTCTGCTTAGCAAATTACAAAAATAAAGATTAAAAATTAAATCACTCGTAACGAACTTATTTTCGTTTCTCAAAAAGCATTAAAAAATACAGCTTATTAAAGCTAGATCTTTCTCTATTGTTCTTGGCAGCGGTCCGGGTATGGTAATGATGATCTAATAAAAGAGAAATATGCACTGACACTTTATTTTCAGCAGCTGGTGCAAAGGCTTTCGTTTTAAAGTCTTGGGAAGCCTGTCTTTGTTGGAGTCTTTTTGAATTTTTTAATACATGAGTCTTGACGATCGTTTATTATATCATTTTGTTAAATGTCATATGTGAGGTTACATAATATTAATGATTATACCACACTGGCATATTTAGCGGAACATAAAATAAAGGAAAGGATATCGTATCATATAAGGTTGCTGGCTGGTTTATACGTCATTTAATTTAAAAATAAATATTTTCAAATTAAGAAAACAATTGAACATCATATTTTATGCAATTGTTTTAATTTTATTCAAATACACCTTACCTGGAGCGAACTTCGAGTATTTCTTCCTTCTGAGTTTGATTTAAAATTTCATTAAAATACTGTTTTTTGTTAGTTTTTTTTAATCGCGTATCTTTTTGGAGTTGAGGACTGAATTATGCCTGACTTAGCCCCAACGGAGATTGCCAGGGCACTCGAAATGCGAAGAAATGGTCAAACCTACAGAGTGATATCCAGAGATCTTCGTCGACCAGTTTCAACGATCCATCGCAATATCCAACGGTTCAGGGAGACCGGTACTTATGTGAGAAGAGCAGGACAAGGCAGAAAAAGACGCACTTCGAGTAGGGATGATCGTTTTATTCGGCTTCGTGTACGTAGGAACCCCCGTTTGACGGTCGTCCAAGCCCGACATGAGTTAGAAGCAGTGCGGGGTGTAACCGTAAGTGAGCGTACGGTACGAAGAAGCTGGTTTGGGTTCATTTGTGCCCGCCAAGGCTCCAAGGCTCGAGGTAAATCATCGTAGAAACAGGTTAACTTTTGCTCAGGAATATCGACTTTGCAACGCGGACCAATGGAGTAAGGTATTGTTTAGTGATGAGTGCAGAATTCTCTTAAATCAAATTGACGGCAGGCAAAGAATATACAGACGCAAAGGAGAACTATACATTCAGACAAATTTTGAAACTACAGTTGCATATGGTGGTGGATCAATAATGGTTTGGGCGGGCATTTGTTTGGGAGCTCGCACAGACTTGGTAGTGATTGACAGAGGGAGTCTGACTACAGACCGCTATATCCGAGAAGTCTTAGAAGAAAATGTCGTACCGTTTGCCCCATATATCGGTGACGATTTTGTTTTTATGCAGGATAATGCTCGGCCGCATACCGCTCGGGTAACTCAAGCTTATCTTAATGATTGAATATCACTGTTATGGAGTGGCCGGCGAGATCACCGGATATGAACCCAATAGAGCACGTTTGGGACTTGCTGAAAAGAAAAGTTAAGTCCAGAATTCCAGCTCCTGCCAACGTGGGTGAACTGCGAATCGCCGTAGTTGAGGAATGGCGGAGACTATCCCAGGAGACCATCGATAACATCATTCTCAGTATGCCTAGACGGGTAGAAACTTTAATAAGAGCACGTGGAGGAAATACGCGATATTAATCACCATTTTTATAATTTAATTAATTGTTATTTTAATATTAATTTTCACTTTTCCCGGTTACATGAAAAGTTCAAAAATGTACCATTTTTAACAAATAGCCTTCACTCGCAAAATTTGTTCTTAAAGTGATCACATTTTAAGTAAAACAAATGAAACTTTAAATAACAAAAGAAGTGTAGTAAGTAGATTTTAAAATAAAACCATATTTTTTAATTATGGACATTTTTTTTTGTTCCGCTAAATATGCCGGTGTGTTTAGTTCTTGGCAATAAAAATATCTTAATTAAGTTATAATAACTAATCATCTATTTGGCTTTGTTTAAGTTAAACAAAGTCAGCCAGTCAGTCAGTCAGTCAAAGTCAGTCAGTCGGTGGTTAGGAATTATGGTACTAAAAATTAATTAACTTCGTTATAAAAGTAATAGAGTCTAAATATCATCTCTATGCAGATGACTTGCAGATATATCAACATTTCACTATACCTAATGCAGCATCCGGCATAGCTCTCATTAATGATGACCTTAGACGTATAAGTGAATGGGTGCCAGTCTTTTGGTCTACTTGTAAACCTCACTAAAACGAAGGCATTATTAATAGGTAGCAGACGGATGCTAGCAATACTTGACAATGCTACTCTTCTTCCCATTACTTTGAACGGCACTACGATACCTTTCCGGTACTTCCTCATGCAAAGCTCGCAAATGCACTTGTAACTCTTCTGGTGTTGAGGATGTCCATGAGCGGCGGTAAACGTTTTAACTATGGAATAGATCTAGACACGAGTATACGTATCGCCCGTAGGTATGAAATCGTAATAAGTTCTTACTAATTAATTGGGAAACGAGCAAACTTTATCCTGGTGGTTAGAAATTGTTATAATTTCTAACCATCGGAGGTTGGTGGTTTTAAAGATCGGGAACGCACTTGTAACTCTTATGGTGTTGGAGATGTCTATGAGGGGTGGTAATCGCTTTAATTATGAAGTAGATCTGGAAACGAGCAAACGGATCACCTGATGGTATGAAGTTGTAGTAATTTCTTACCGTGGTATTACTGTAATAGGTGATCCGTTTGCAAACTTAGACATCTGCAACACCATAAGAGTTACAAGTGCGTTCCCGATATTTAAAACCACCAACCTCCGATGGTTAGAAATTATAACAATTTCTCAAATAAAAATTTTCTACCCTGGTCAAAGAAATGGTAGGCTTAAGGGGGGGGGGGGGGGTAGTAATTGATTCGAGAACGCACTTGCCATTAATAATTTTATTTATGGAATAGATCTAGAAACAAGCAAATGGACCGCCTTGTGCTAAGCAATTACTTCTGCATTAAAACATCCGCAACACCGGAGAAATGATACGTGCGTTCACGGTCTTTAAAACTCCAAATTCCTTGGACTTCGGGTAACTTACAAAAAGCAATGAGATCCCACAAAAATATTACCTAAATGAAAAAAAGCCAAGTATTTCCTTCGCAAAAAGTTATGAGATGTCGTAGATACCAAGTAAAATTCAAGATAGTCCATTAAATTAGTTACTCATCAAAACTTGTTACCGTGTGTGGAAAAATTTATTTTTATAATTTATTATATTAAATAGTGACTTGGCAATGAGTACCGGTATTCAAATTTTAATAAAAATAGGATAGAATAGATAAGATCCATGAAAGTCACTGACAAACCTGGAAAAGCATTTCGATCTTGTCACTATGGCAATAAGAATTCAATAGTGGTACAATGAGGGTTATCCGTACGTTCATTTCGAAGGTTGTAGACCATTTTGAAAACATTCTTACGTATGGTTAAGTTTTCTAATTTAAAAATCGTCAACATTAGAACAATCTAGATCACAAATAATAGATTGGCTGCAAGTAATAAGATATTTGCTTATAAATTATAAAAATAAAATTACAGCAAGATCGTGTAAGGCCCCGCACCGCCATGAAGGTTTCAAAATTCGACGCGCGTTTAGTTAGTAACGAACTTTGATCGCAGGTCCACTTCCTAAGGATGCTCTGGATTCACGACGAAACGCGCGTCGAGTATTGCAACCTGCATGGTGGTGTGGGGCCTTGCGCGATCTTGCTGATATTGTTGCTTGTGTGGTGGTGGTGTTTGCACGATCTTGTTTTTGAGTGTACGCATAAGCAGTGTGGGAGGAAGGAGGTGCTTTACGCATAAGCATGCACTCACACATTTGTGGGTATTTTTTCGCGGGATATTGCTAGATAGATAGTATGTTATGGACTTCCGCAAAGTAACGCCTGATTCTATTAACTAAAGCTCAACCACTAAGTCACAGAGGTCGTTCTAAATGTGAATTAAGTTGCCATCTTGTCCATCATTTATTCAGTTCGGCGGTTCCCCGTTCGCGACAATCGTTAGGGTAATAACTATTGAAGGCCGAAGTAAATGCCTAATGAGCTTGATCTGAGTAATTTCAATTAATTTCGTCATATTTATAATTGCTTTTTGTTACGATGTATGTTCCTTTATTAGCCTTCGCGGTCCAGTAGTTGAAAATGAAACCGGCCACACAATATAATATTTTATCAGAGTGTAGATATCTCTATTCTTATATCTCTATCTATTCTATACCTTAGAGCGTGACGGATCAGCCTCACTCACAGCCTACGAAGAAATATGTGTTCGGTGCTGTCTCACTCGGGTACACTCGGCGGTACCGAGTTCATCCGATCGAGCCTTTCACCTCAGAGCGTGACGGATTAGTCTCACTTATAGTCTACGATAATGTGTGTGCAGTGCGCCAATAGAAGTTTACACTTCAATAAAAATTAAATTTTTTACTATCGGATAACTTTGATATCCATATAGTTTGTTAGTAACATTTATTAGTTGTGTTAGTACTTGTATGCGATTTTGTGATATTAATTAAATTGCCATCGGACGGACAGTCCCCGCTGTCAGCTATTTCCTTTAGAGGACCGTTACTGTGAGTATAGGCCAAGGTGTTTGTTATCATGATCGCATACGGTTTGACAAGCTAACCGAAAGGAGGACCAAAAGAAGCACAAGTGTTAACTTGCCATCCTATCACTTCCCCTCTTAGTAATAAAAATATTTATACAGTATATAAGCTGTACAATGTTTTGTCCTTGTATAATGCGTTGGAATAGTCGCTTGACAGACTACATAAATATTTTAAGTTTAACCCACGATGTATCGGATATAATTACTATTAATTTGAATTAACCTTTTAACTAGTTGGAATTTTTACAGATTTTTTTTAAATATCCAATGCGAGAATCGAACCCACGGCCACCGAGTCGAGAGCCAATCTCTAACCACTAGACCACGGAGGCTGTTATTAATACTGGGCTGCCACTCATAATGGTCTAGTAACCACGGAGCAATAAAAAGTATTTTTTTAAATAAAAAGTTTCTGGAGAAAAAGACATTGAATATTTATATAATATAATTTTATTTAGCACAAAATTTGGCATATTTAATTGCATTTTCGGCATCTGAAAGCGCTCTGCATCAAAAAGCATCTGCCCAGGGGCAGGGCAGTCTAATAGCTACGGAAATAGTCGAACTTTACCGATGATTCACGAAGCAAATACATTAGGGCGCCCTAAATCACAGGCTATCACTGGCTTTACTTGTTAGAATGACTAGGAAAGCATGAGACTAGAGAGTCACTTACTTTAAGGAGCGTTTTAGAATTTGGGCATGATGCAAAAAACGTGTCGAAAAGGCGGTGGCGGAGCACATTGTATTTTGTACATTTTCCCATCGCTACTTGTCTCTTTCATTCGCGCACGAATATATTGCTATCGCGAAGCTGTGTAAACGCGATAGCAATATATTCGTGTGCGAGTGAAAACGACAAGTAGCGATTAGTCAATGTACGGAAATTGCGAAATGTTTATATCGGGCAAAGCTTCAAGTAAAAGCTGTAAATCCAATAACAATCATAGCAATAAAATCAATTTGAGACACCAATTGAAAAGCTGCAAGTTTAAATAACGAGAAACAAAGCTAACAGAGATATCAATTTATCCAGCGAGTTACAGCTGCATTCGAAAGCTCTCATTAGGAGCTTTGAAAGCTCACGACGAGTTTACAGTGCCTGTTTATACGGCAATCGAGTATGAACTAACTATGATGCATTAGTTATTTGATGATCGCTTTGATTTAAGTCTGTTCAAGCATATTTTGTATTCAAAGCCTAATATTGGAAATCACTTTCAATTTACACTCATTTTTGTTGTGACATGTTATGGTTACGTAGAATCCTACTACTGATATAAATGTGAAAGTTTTTAAGGAGAGATAGATGGATGTTTGTGACTCTTTCACGCAAAAACTACTGAACGGATTTTGCTAAAATTTAGTACAGTAGTAGTTTAGACTCTGGGTTAACATATATGATACTTTTTACCCCGAAAAAGTACCATGTGTTCCCGTGGAATACTGTATTTACGCGGGTGGAACTGCGTGTAAAAGCTAGTATAAGTCTGCCAACATTGATGTTTTCTTTGGGCTATTCTCTCTTACATTGAAAATAAGAGCCTAATGCTGATGATGATGCCATTAACTAGGCTTTTGGCGTTTGGTTTATAGTAGATCTTGTAAATTATTTAGTTACTACTTTAATTAATATTTTCAGATATAATCAATATATTATATATGTATATTAAATTGTACTCATATGCTGTGGATACGCATAGTAACCCCTGGGCCTTAAGTCAAGATGCATTCGATAATTTCGACGGCTAAATTCGAAAACAAAATATATGGGATTTGACATAAGTCATCGCTAAGTGAAATGCAATTAGCGATGACTCATAAGTCAAGTTCGAATGCATCTTGACTGAAGTTATTGTGACTTGAATTAAGTTACTTTTATTAATTAAGATTCTATTAATTAACTTTATAAATATCTAAGATACATAAATAACTATAGTTTAGCTTTACAGAAATAGCTCAAACAAACCATTATTATACATACGTCTGTCGTAAGAAGCTTAAAAGTATTTTTAATTTGGTTCCTAATTAAGTGTATGGGTCCGTCAAAGCTTTTCTTCTCATCTCAATAAGCTTACGGAAAGCTTTGCGTCGGCAAAAAGTTTACATCTTTCATCTTTATTCTTTGCGAACATTTTTCTCAACAAAGTAAGAGTTAGGTCTGTTGAGTCTATCGCAAGTACATACGTTTTGATGTGTTTTTGACGTTTTTTGAAACATCTGAGATAGATTGCAAATGTGACGGATATGCCTTTTTCGTATACCTTTTTCTTTTTTATGTCAGAAGTCGCACATCCTAATATACCATTAATCGCTCGTTTTTAGGGTTCCATAGTTCACGTTTATATGTATAGTTTTGTGATGTCCTACCGTCCGTCCGTCTTCGGCTTACCGTCTAAGCAGTGGTAGAAAGATGAAACTATGCATGGATATGTATTTACTAACAAACGCCGACAAAGTGCTAAAATAAAATTACCAAATATTTATTTTTTGAGGTACCTCCCCTACACGTAAGGTGGAGATGCTTTTTTTTTCTTATATCGTATCTTTTAAAAAAATAGATTTTGCTAGACGATTTTTTGATTTATGACTTATATAAAAAATGCGCTTCGAAGTTGAGTATCTCACAAACGGATAACGTTTGTGAGATAATCAAGTAAACGCTAAACGGCTGGCTCGAAAAATCTAAAAAAATTGATGTGATGAACTTTGAAGAAAAACTAAAATGGCGTACATAACTTTGTTAGTTCAGGAGTTATAAAGGCTTAACTTGTAACTTGGAAAACTTCGTACAAAAACAGCTAAATAATAAGTGAATATGTAAAATACTGGTATAACGGTCCGGAACTCTTCGTGAGCAAGTCCGACTCGCACTTGGACGGTTTGTAACGTTGTTATTATGTAAACTAAACGCTACAGTATTTTGAGAAATGGCATACAAAGTAATATTATTTTTTGTTTAAATTTCACATAGCTCAACTGCAATATAAATTTTACACAATGTTAGAAATTTCACACTTGCTATCCTACTACTATTGTAAATGTGAAATAATGGATTTTGATAAAATTTGGTGTGGTCGTAGTATGAGCTTAACACATAGGCTACTGTATTGTATTAACGCGGGCGGAGCCACGTTTTAAAGCTCATTACAATATAATGTGTACTATAATAGTTCAAAATAACAATACTAAGGCGGGTCAATAAGTCCGTGACTTTTTGAATTTATAACCTCCTTACTGAAAAAGCAACACTACTCCTGTCAACAGGCATCTGTCAGTTGACTCCTATCAAAATTTGAACTTGCTGCGTCAGTTAGTTTGTTTTTTACAGCTATCTTTATCAGACTATCCAGTAACTTAAGGAAACAATGGAAAAAAGTGAATTTCGTGTGCTTATTAAGCATTATTTTTTGCGAAAAAAAACCATTACCGAGACCAAGGCTAAGCTTGATAAATACTATGGGGACTCTGCACCATCGATTTCAATGGTAAAAAAGTGGTTTACTGAATTTCGTTGTGGCCGTACAAGCACTGAAGATGCCGAACGTCCTGGACGCCCAGTTGAGGTCTCTACACCCGAAACAATCGAAAAAATTCACGATATGGTGTTGGCCGACCGAAGATTGAAAGTGAAAGAGATTGTGGAAGCCATAGGCATCTCGCATGGCTCAGTGGTTTCAATTTTGAATGATCACTTGGGCATGAGAAAGCTTTCCGCAAGATGGGTGCCGCGTTTGCTCACAGTCGACCACAGACGCAATCGTGTAACAACTTCACAGGAAGGTTTGGCGTTGTTTAATCACAATATGGAGGAGTTTTTTAACCGTGGACGAAACATGGATCCATCACAATACACCAGAGACCAAACAACAGTCAAAACAGTGTGTTTCTAAGGGTGAATCGGCGCCAAAGAAGGCCAAGGTGGGTTTGTCAGCCAATAAAGTTATGGCGACTGTTTTTTGGGATGTACGTGGGATAATCCACATTGACTATCTTCAAAAGGGAAGAACAATTAATGGGGAATATTATGCCAACTTATTGGACCGCTTCAATGAGGATTTGAAAAAAAACCGACCTCATTTGGCCAAGAAAAAAGTTCTTTTTCACTAAGACAATCCATGGGTGCACACATGTGCAGTTGCCATGGCAAAATCCATGAATTGGGCTATGAATTGCTCCCACATCCACCCTATTCTCAAGATTTGGCTCCGAGTGACTACTTCTTGTTTCCAAACCTGAAAAAATGGCTCGGTGGAAAAAGATTTGACTCCAATGATGAAGTCATCTCGCAAACAAAGGCCTATTTTGAGGACCTCGACAAATCATATTTTTTGGAAGGGATAAAAAAATTGGAGAAGCGTTGGACAAAGTGTATAGAGCTCAAGGGGGACTACGTTGAAAAATAAAATGATTTATTTATCAAAAAATCTGTGTTTTATTCCAAAAGTCACGGACTTATTGACCCGCCCTCGTAAGTAAGTATATTGTTTTTATGTTTCTAGAAACTCAACGTAGTACTTGTTTCTTTAATACTCAAGGTAGTAGGTATTATCAACAAAACACCCATTTTAAATCTAATAACCTCTAGGAAATTGCAAGCTGACATTTGCATTTTGATCTTTAAATTGTGCGCCACATATTCTGTGGCATTTGCGGAATAAAATGTACGTCGAGAGCCTTGACACCTGTCCTGATTCCCCACATCGTTTCACACTATTCATGTAATGTGCAGGCGCGAAAACCGCCAAGTGCGAGTCGGACTCGCGCACAGAGGGTCCCGTAACTTCAAACAAATCACGTTTGCTATCTGGAAGCCCCTATTAATATTTGTTGTTATAGTGGCAACAGGAATACATCGTCTGTGAACATTATTCATAAGATATATAGCATGGTGACAGACAGCGTATTCTCTTATGCTTTAAACAAGACAATCTTGTATATTATATAATCGGTTTCTCGAAAATGGCTGCAAGTATTACTATGAAATTTAGTAGGCAGGGGGTTATGGGGGAGAAAAATTGATCCAGCTAGGTGTTATCCCAAGGAAACGGCGCATTATAAGTTTTATATGTTTTTTCTTTCATCGTGCAATAATATATTAAAACATTTCGACTGTCATATGTCACTCCGATTGGCAGTTTGGTATGCTTAAGTTTAATTTTTACTTCGAAAATACGGAATGTGGTGAGTTCGAATCCCGTCAGATATTTGTGATTCTTTTTATTTTTTTAAATTTATCAAAACTGCGAGTAAAGCTCGGTTACCCAGGCTCTATTGTTTAAAAAAGACTGAAAGAGGAAAATATTAAACATTTTAAATTAACATTCCCAGCGACCTTCCTTCATTCCTTCGTAGCCATCCCATAGGGACCGCGCTGTTTGTCGGAATAAACGATAGCTATGTTAATTCATTATGTATAAAATGTAGGCGCTTATTCAGGTCTAAACCGCAGCAAAATAAATACAATATATTTGCCCATCACTATACACTAGTTTGGATTTTGCCAACTACTTAACATACTCTTGGTGGGTCTTACTGTTACTATTATCTATTGACAATTTATGTATCCTCTTCACTACTATATGTAGGTAGATAATTGAGTGAAGATAATTCTTCACGCAAGAACAAAATTAACTTTTCTCTAAATATTATTTTGTTACGAATGCAATTAAATTTCAATCCTAACAATATAATATCGCTCATTCGTATACCTTGTCAAGTGTATCGCTTAGTTCATTTTGTTCCTGTGTGAACATAATATTTACTCATTCTTTTGCAGTAACATTATGTCTATCGACCGTTATTGTCGTATGAATGTTAGAGATAAACTCTATCAGGCTGTAATGCATCTATCTGCAGTATATTAGCATATGCTATTGTAAACTGTAAGGGAACATTAATATATATTCCCGTGCAGCTAGCAGTAGATATGCTTGTGAAGACAAAGATAGTAACTGTTATTTTTTATAATGAAATGGACCAGGAAACGAGTAGACGGATAGCCTAATGGTACGTGATTATCGTCGCCCATGGATATACGCAACACCAGAGGAGTTACACTTGTATTTAATCTGGTGCTGCGCACTTGCGTTCCTGGTCCTTAAAATTCCCAACCTCCCCTCGGAACCGGTAACGTCACTCATTCGGCGAAACACAACGTAAGCGTTATTTCACTTCGATTCTCTATGAAGCTGTGGAATTTATTCGGTGCCGGCCCATTCGTGCCAAAGCTTGGCTCTTCCACGTTAAGAAGTTGCATTGTTGTGTTCTGTAAATAAAGTCACATTGTTTCTATAATCTCTTAATCTGAAAAATAATTTAATACCTCTTGTATCCGTCACAAACAGCTACAAGTTATAAATCTTAGCAAAAATAATATTTAAATATATTATTCTGATTATTATATATAATTCTGATTAATATTTGGTACTCTAATTACCTTAAATTCATAAGGAATACTTATTATTATCATAACTATAATTATTAAAATTAGTAGATTATTATTAAAATATAAGTTAGTAAATTCGGTTATATTTTAAGTGTATTTGATTGAATTCAGCCTGAACAAACTTAATGGCTACTTATTCAATACCATCAAACGAATGCTTTTGAGCTTCATGTGCTTCCTAAAGTGATTAAGGAGTTCTATTGGAGATGGATTATGGCTAAGCTTTAAGCACAGTGAGAAAGCGATGCCGTAGCTATACACGGTGTTAAAAATATGTTTCCGGTAGTAAAGTACAGTCCCTATTACTATTATAAATGTGAAAGTATGTGAGGATGGATGAATGTTTGTTACTCTTTCACGCAAAAAGTACTTAAAGGATTTTGATGAGATTTGATGTGGTATTAATATATAAATATAAAGTTTAATCTCCGGATTACCACATAGGCTACTTTTTATCTTGTTGCAGTGTTTTCATGGGACACTGTATTTACGCGAGCGGAGCCTCGGGTAAAAGCTAGTAATTCATATAATTTTTAAGTTTGAACTTTGTATGGGTTCTTTTACCTCTTAGATAGAAAAAATAAAAAAATATAAATGTTGTGACAGATTGGCAAACGTCAACGAGTAGCAAAACTGTATCTATCAAATGCACGGTAGTGCGTGTGAATAATATCAGGCAGTGTGTGAATTATTATTTTATAAATTTTATCTATTTCTAAGCGTTATTTCAAAAAATATTAGCTCTCTGCATACCTTTCTTAAATCCTAAATTAAACTTTAATTAACCGGCCATATTTTATGCTTCGCCATTTGCACAATTCTCGTAAAACTGTACTAAAAGTATTTGCTTTACATATTAATATAATAATTTCTAAGTTTGACGCGTATTTTAGTTGGTTTTCTATATTATAGCTATCGCACTGCAGTATGGCAGAAGATTTACGTGGAACGCCGTTTGGTTCTGCAGTAACGATGTATTGATGCAGTCGACGGCCAACTTATCACAACTTGTACTCGTCAACTAAATATTTACACAAAATCCAATCACTAGGTATTTTAGATAAGAAATGGATGATGAGGATAGATGGATAGATGAATGGATCGATGTATGTATATTTGTTATTCTTTCACGCATAAAGTACTGACCTGATTTTGATGTTTAGTATGGAAGTAGTTCGAGCTCTGTATTAACACATAGGCTACTTTTTATCGCGAAAAAGTTTAGTGTTCCCGTGATATCTCACGGGAACACAAAACTTTTTATTTTTATATTGTCTCTGTCTCTGTCTCTGTATTTAAGTAGGTGGAGCCGCGGGCAAAAGTTAGTATTTGTATAAAGTTGATTTCCTTCTATTGTAATAAGGTGATTTTAACAAAGCACTCCTCAGTGAGAAGTGAGCTTAAAGTTGTATGTGCTTTGTTCAAATCACATATAATCGGAATGTGGTGGGTTCGAATGCAGGTCAGATAAATATATTTGTGATTTTTTTAAATCTTATCAGAACTTCGAGCAAGCCTCGGTCACCCAGGTACAAATATTATATAATATACTATTTTACTCATTTTTATTTATTAAAATGAAATAAATTTAACGCTAAAACTGCAAGCACTTGCTTGTAGGTACCTATTACTTACATTTTTAAATTAATTTGCCGTAAAACGCGGTGCAGTGTATTTTTAACCGACTTCTAAAGAAAGGAGGTGGTTATGTATTCGGCTGTATGTAGGTATATTTTTTTTTTGTATGTTCTACGATAATTCTGCAGTTTGTGGACCCGATTTTCTATATTCTTTTTTTGCTGTAAAGAGTATAAATTCCTAATTGATCCCGTTTTCACCAAAGTGGTGAAAACGGGATCCTAATGAACCTAATGATGGGATCCATAAGGAATCGGATGAACTCCTCGAAATTTATAAGTACGAGTAGTTTAATTTATGTGTCCAACATATAGTGATTTCGACTTTTTCTGAATAAGTCATAATGTTTGGGGATTTCGGTGTTGTTAGAACTCATCATCATTATCATCGACACCATCATCACACCATACATCATCACATTATGATGATATAATAGGTGCTTCTCATAGTATTTTACACCGACACGGATATCTGTGAACATTAGTCATTTTTTTTGGAAAATTGTTTTGTTGTTGTAAAGGCTATAATTCAAAATTTGTCCCTTAGTCACCAAAGTGGACACCTGATGAGGGGATCCATGATAAATCGAGGGAACTCTTCGAAATTTATATTGACACATAGTGATTTCAACTTTTTCTGAAGTATTCCAAGCATATTATGCTACCAAAAAGTAAGCTTTTGTACCAAGATATACCCTGGATCCAAAAACGGGCAATTGGCCCACCACACTTACCCACCACTGCAACTCCTGTGTAGCCTCCTGGCTTCTTCGACAGTGGTAACCAACCGCAAAAACCCTTTGATATGATCTCAGGGGTGCCCGGGGGACATGCTAAATCTGTCTTGGAACCCGCAACGAAATTAATCAGAAGATTGTAGGAGGAGTAGGAAGTATTCCAGTTTCCCTCCCCAAGCAAAGCGGGAGACAGCAAAAATTGTGATGACAAAAAGTCAGAATTAAAGGCGAAGCACCACGGGAATAACGTTTTTTTTTTTTATTTTTTTTTTATTACTACAAGACAGAATGTAAATAAATGTTTTAATTTATAATGTGACAATTAATTAATTACAATGCATTTATAATGACAAAAAAGTGTTGCGTTGTTTCCAATAGTACTTATGACAAAAACGTTTGAAAGCTCGGAAGTTCTTCACGCAGCCCACGAGATCTTCATAGTACACAACCCTAGAAACACAATGGACGCTGTTCAACATTTCGATTCTTTCGTCATACCAGAGATCACACTCCCAGAGTATGTGATGAGCAGTTTGTTCGTAAGGGCTACCTTCGGTCGAACTTCGGTCTCCGCTATGCGAGTGCATAGCGGAGACGAGACTAATGTAAATCCAAAAAGTTTCGCTTTAAAGTTTCCGTGTCCTGTCAAAAATTGTGCGACGTAGTGATCTATTTCTATCCATTGCTTCGAGAGTCGATCGCGTACTGAAGGGAAGAAATTATATAGGTTTAATAGTACCTAGTATGCCTAGGCCTTTGATAGTGTTGTCCCACCATTCCTGCCACTCAGAAATTAGGTTCTGTATAGAAATATCTAATGGCTCGAATAATCTAGTTATCTTATTTTTCTCTTTCGCTCTTAAAAACTCAGGGTTAGTCATTTTTTTATTTTTATAATATAGTGCTGCACGACGCTGTATCTCTAAATCTACTGGTAGGACTCCGGCTAAGACTGGAAGTGCTTCAGTACTTACGGTACGGTATGCCTTACATAAAAATATTAAGGCGAGACGTTGGCTTTGCAAAAGTTTACGACGGGCCGCTCCTATTGTATCTCTATCTGCCCAAGCCGATGCGCCATAGCATATGCTGCCGAGGTACGTCGCATTATAAATTATTTTTAATGAAAGGCCCCATGTCGACGTTGATATTTTTGTGAAACAATAGAAATTACTTTTAGCTTTCTCACCGGTCTGTATTATATATTCCAGGAATGTAAATTTATTTTCTAAAATAAGTCCTAGGTAACAAAGTGACTGATTACGTTTCACATTGATGTTGTTCAGTTTAATGCAAGGAGTTGATATTAATGAACCTTTTAAAAGTACTTGAAAGGTTTTATGTGCTGCAAATTCTAATCGATTTCTGTGGCCCCAACTCGATATTATGTTGAGGCACTTGTTGGCCTTGTTTTCAATTTCAGATCGCGAATTGGCTTGAATAATAAGAAAACCATCGTCAGCATAACCTATCAGAGAGCACAGAGGAGGCAAGGGAACACATAATAAATCATCAAAACTATTCCACAAGTGCGGCGATAGTACTGATCCTTGAGGGCAGCCGCGCGTTAAGTTTTTGAAATGTGTGTAATGGCCGAGTTGGAGTTTTGTTACGCCGTTGCAAAAATACGAGTAAATTAAATAATAAATATTACGATAGCAGCCTCTGTTTCTTAACTTCAGTAGTAGCATTGGCCACCAGGCATTATCGAAGGCACCCGCGATATCCAGATATATACCTACTACATATTTACACTCCGATAGATTTACTGTTTTTCTGACCTCGATTGCTGCATCCACTGTTGACTTCCCGGCGGTAAATCCAAATTGCTGATTATTAAATTTCGGGCCACCGGGTAGCAAGCGGGGAACAATAAGACGTTCTAATAATTTACCTAAGCATGATAATAGCGTTATAGGACGGTAGGATTTCGGATCGTCTGGTGGTTTATCACCGGCTTTTGGAATTAATTTTATTGTGCCGATTCGCTAGATTTTTGGAAAAGTGCCTTCTGCAATACATTTATTATAAACCTGTAATATAGATGAGCCTACCGCTAGACACGCCTGCTTAATCATAATATTAGATATTTTATCCTCGCCTGCTGACTTTTTCGTAGGTAACAAATTAACTGTTGAAGTGAACTCATCAAGTGTAGGTAAGTCAGATACCGGCGTATTGATGGGGTCTAACATTCTGAATCTTATCTCGCAGTGAAAATCATTGTCCAAGTCCGGCATGTCGTCTGGAATTAGTACGTCGAGGTACGCCTTCGCCGTGTCTCTTAAACTACGAGTATACGAATTATTAATCTTGATATTTGAAAAATACTGTGGAGCAGTGGTATATTTGGTTTGAGTTCATGGTATAAAGAAGACCATGGTCCCTCCTTATCCAGTCTAACGGCAGCATTTCTCAACATATTATTTTTTGCTAAGGTGACGGTGGCGCGATAACGCGACCTTGAAGCTTGATCCCTTCCGATCCCATCCGAAGCAGGATTGGACCCTGAATCCAAAAGTACTGAACAGAACTCCTGAGTCCTTATATATACATGTTTGGGGATTCCGGCGTTGTTTAAAGAACTGCAAGCATATGCCATCATACCACTTACAGTAATCATCATCATCATCACCACCATATTCACAAGAAACGACATAGGTACTCACTACTCATGAGAGTTTTGTGCACCGATATATATGTCTTTGAAATGTTGCTATTGCTCAAATTATACTCGTGATCATCATCATCACTATAATATATGTATTTAATGCTTACTGCTACATTTTCTAACCGTCGACTAATAAAATAAATAATAATAAATAATAATAATTTAACATAGGTATATAAATACACACACCGGCATATTTAGCGGAACATAAAATAAAGGTTTGATATCAGTATCATATAAGGTTGCTGGCTGGTTTATACGTCATTTAATTTTAAAAGAAATATTTTCAAATTAAGAAAACTACTGAACATCAGATTTTATGCAATTGTTTTAATTTTATTCAAATACACCTTATCTGGAGCGAACTTCGAGTATTTCTTCCTTCTGAGTTTGATTTAAAATTTCATTGAAATACTGTTTTTTGTTAGTTTTTTTTTAATCGCGTATCTTTTTGGAGTTGAGGACTGAATTATGCCTGACTTAGCCCCAACGGAGATTGCCAGGGCACTCGAAATGCGAAGAAATGGTCAAACCTACAGAGTGATATCCAGAGATCTTCGTCGACCAGTTTCAACGATCCATCGCAGTATCCAACGGTTCAGGGAGACGGGTACTTATGTGAGAAGAGCAGGACAAGGCAGAAAAAGACGCACTTCGAGTAGGGATGATCGTTTCATTCGGCTTCGTATACGTAGGAACCCCCGTTTGACGGCCGTCCAAGCCCGACATGAGTTAGAAGCAGTGCGGGGTGTAACCGTAAGTGAGCGTACGGTACGAAGAAGGTTCGAAGAAGCTGGTTTGGGTTCATTTGTGCCCGCCAAGGCTCCAAGGCTCGAGGTAAATCATCGTAGAAACAGGTTAACTTTTGCTCAGGAACATCGACTTTGGAACGCGGACCAATGGAGTAAGGTATTGTTTAGTGATGAGTGCAGAATTCTCTTAAATCAAATTGACGGCAGGCAAAGAATATACAGACGCAAAAGAGAACGATACATTCAGACAAATTTTGAAACTACAGTTGCATACGGTGGTGGATCTATAATGGTTTGGGCGGGCATTTGTTTGGGAGCTCGCACAGACTTGATAGTGATTGACAGAGGGAGTCTGACTGCAGACCGCTATATCAGAGAAGTTTTAGAAGAAAATGTCGTACCGTTTGCCCCATATATCGGTGACAATTTTGTTATTATGCAGGATAATGCTTGGCTGCATACCGCTCGGGTAACTCAAGCTTATCTTAATGATATGAATATCACTGTTTTGGAGTGGCCGGCGAGATCACCGGATATGAACCCAATAGAGAACGTTTGGGACTTGCTGAAAAGAAAAGTTAAGTCCAGAATTCCAGCTCCTGCCAACGTGGGTGAACTGCGAACCGCCGTAGTTGAGGAATGGCGGAGACTATCCCAGGAGACCATCGATAACATCATTCTCAGTATGCCTAGACGGGTAGAAACTTTAATAAGAGCACGTGGTGGAAATACGCGATAATAATCACCATTTTTCTAATTTAATTAATTGTTATTTTAATATTAATTTTCACTTTTCCCGGTTACATGAAAAGTTCAAAAATGTACCATTTTTAACAAATAGCCTTTACTCGCAAAATCTGTTCTTAATGTGATCTCATTTTAAGTAAAACAAATGAAACTTTAAATAACAAAAGAAGTGTAGTAAGTAGATTTTAAAATAAAACCATATTTTTTTAATTATGGACCTTTTTTTGTGTTCCGCTAAATATGCCGGTGTGTTATATATATATATATATATATATATATATATATATATATATATATATATATATATATATATATATATATATATATAATTAAATTACCTATCTAATCAATATCATCACTGGTGATTGTTTCGTAGGTCCACAGATCGGTAATATTTATTATGGGAAATACCACGGCCTCTCAGAAAACTGTCATAAAATAACGCTTGAGTTTGTTTTGCCGAGAGCGTGAAAAAAGCGGAGGATTGTTTGTATTTATATATTTTTAACGTGATAACGTCTTATAATTTGATGCAGCCGGCTGCACGCACGAAAAAAAATCACTCATGCGTTACCTGTTACCAGCGTTACTTCGCTAAATATGACGCATTGCCGTTACCTCAGCTAGCCGCGCCTTAGGTATGTGAGCGGTGGGACGGAGAGGCGGGCCGCTTGATGTTATTACTCAGTTCGGCGCCGGATTTCGCGGCGGCAACACGCCTACCTAAGGCGCGGGCCGCGGCCAATTAGTTCCGCGCGCACTATAAATACACTAAAATACTTTGTCACGTTCAACTATCGTCAGTAAGCCGACTTTACAGATAACCGATTTTTTTTAAATATGTTAATAGTAATATAATAATATACATACTTGACTAAAAAGTGAAAAAAATAATATTTTTAAACAAAAAATGAAAACCGACTTGCAAAGTAAAAATGCACAAAAAAGTTAGAAATAAAACTTATTTATTTTAAATAATTCCCCTTCATAATTCATAATTCATCTTCATAATTTTGAGGTCGGTATGAGCCCGACCAAAATCCTAATAAAACAATATTTTATAGAACTCACGTTCAAGTTGGCTGGTACCAACTTCAAAATTAAGGGCTCATACACGGTCCGGTTTTCCTTCAGTTCGGCCTGAACGGATGCAAAATCGTATCGTCTATGTGCAATTTCGAGATCGCATCAGTCGGCCGTATGGACTGAAGCGATTCGTTCCAGTGTTGCCAACTATGTTTTTGCGAAACTACTAAACTCGCGTCGTTTTCTACTAAAACTACTAAAAGACTACCGATAACTATAAAAAAGCTACTAAACTTAGGAATACCTAAAAGTTTTTTTTAAGGATTTTGTGTTTACAAACATACATACATTTTCAGTTTTAATATTTAACTGTTAAATTAAAAAAAATTAGGAAATATTACGTATATAGAAATTAAATCGGTAGTTTTAAGCGAATTACGGACGCGTGCTACTATGTGCTATTAATGTAAGATGTCATAATAGCACATAGAAGCAGGCTATTCTGCATATTATGGTTACTGTCTTGCTATTTTCTACAAAACCACTACTAACAACTAAATTTCTATTAAGAAGGGAATAAATTACAAAATTTAGTAGTAAAACTTGTAACTATGTTGGCAACATTAATTCTGACCTGTACGGATGGACTGAACGGTAATAAAATTCGAGTGTGAAATAAAACCGGTGAAGTGCGAGTCGGCAAGATGAGTTCCGTACAAAATGGAAAAATCATGTATGTTGTATGTGAGCCTCAAAATTTTATTTTATTCTGTTTTTAGTATTTGTTGTTATAACGGCAATAGAAATACCTACATCATAATTTGTGAAAATTTTAACTGTTGAGCTATCACATTATAAGAAAGTTAAGATACAGCCTGGCGACAGACGGACAGACGACGAACAGCAAAGTCTCAGTAATAGGGTCCCGCTTTTACCCTTTGGGTACGGAACCCTAAAAATGGCACGTGGTCTGAAGAAATTTATTAAAGTTCATTGAAGTACTAAGGCGGGTCAATAAGTCCGTGACTTTTTGAATTTCTAACCTCCTTACTGAAAAAGCAACACTACTCCTGTCAACAGGCATCTGTCAGTTGACTCCTATCAAAATTTGAACTTGCTGCGTCAGTTAGTTTGTGTTTTACAGCTATCTTTATCAGACTATCCAGTAACTTAAGGAAACAATGGAAAAAAGTGAATTTCGTGTGCTTATTAAGCATTATTTTTTGCGAAAAAAAACCATTACCGAGACCAAGGCTAAGCTTGATAAATACTATGGGGACTCTGCACCATCGATTTCAATGGTAAAAAAGTGGTTTACTGAATTTCGTTGTGGCCTTACAAGCACTGAAGATGCCGAACGTCCTGGACGCCCAGTTGAGGTCTCTACACCCGAAACAATCGAAAAAATTCACGATATGGTGTTGGCCGACCGAAGATTGAAAGTGCAAGAGATTGTGGAAGCCATAGGCATCTCGCATGGCTCAGTGGTTTCAATTTTGAATGATCACTTGGGCATGAGAAAGCTTTCCGCAAGATGGGTGCCGCGTTTGCTCACAGTCGACCACAAACGCAATCGTGTAACAACTTCACAGGAAGGTTTGGCGTTGTTTCATCACAATATGGAGGAGTTTTTTAACCGTGGACGAAACATGGATCCATCACAATACACCAGAGACCAAACAACAGTCAAAACAGTGTGTTTCTAAGGGTGAATCGGCGCCAAAGAAGGCCAAGGTGGGTTTGTCAGTCAATAAAGTAATGGCGACTGTTTTTTGGGATGCACGTGGGATAATCCACATTGACTATCTTCAAAAGGGAAGAACAATTAATGGGGAATATTATGCCAACTTATTGGACCGCTTCAATGAGGATTTGAAAAAAAACCGACCTCATTTGGCCAAGAAAAAAGTTCTTTTTCACTAAGACAATGCAAGGGTGCACACATGTGCAGTTGCCATGGCAAAAATCCATGAATTGGGCTATGAATTGCTCCCACATCCACCCTATTCTCAAGATTTGGCTCCGAGTGACTACTTCTTGTTCCCAAACCTGAAAAAATGGCTCGGTGGAAAAAGATTTGACTCCAATGATGAAGTCATCTCGCAAACAAAGGCCTATTTTGAGGATCTCGACAAATCATATTTTTTGGAAGGGATAAAAAAATTGGAGAAGCGTTGGACAAAGTGTATAGAGCTCAAGGGGGACTACGTTGAAAAATAAAATGATTTATTTATCAAAAAATCTGTGTTTTATTCCAAAAGTCACGGACTTATTGACCCGCCCTCGTATTTAAAACTTTAGAGCCACTATGGTTGATAAAATCTAAAGACTATTACTATAAAACAAAGAGAAATGATTTCTATAACATATTACTGGAAAAATGTATGACACAATAATTCGGTTTCGTCGATAGCGTGATTACAATTGCAGCAAAATACAATTAATAAATTAAATAATAGCCTAAACTGACCAAGAGCATGTCACTACATGTCTGAGGGTTCCGTAACTATCAACCCCCAATAGGATTTCTTTGAATTACTACAAAAGTTATTGTCATAAAGTTTTTACAGAAGCTAGGAGAGAGGCGGACAGACAGATAGATGGACGGGCAGAGTGAAATTATAAGGGTTCCTTAAGTATTACGGAACCCTAAAAACACGACTGAAGCTCGCGGCAATTTTCCGTGCATGTGCTCGAATCCGTTCAGGCCGAACCTTAGATTAAAACGCCTAGAAACCGGGTACGCGCATGAAAAGTGAAGTAAACCATACTGAGCCATATCGGCTCAGTTTGTTCGAACGACCCGTCAGTTGTCAATTAAAAACATTATGACGGTTTGTCGTTATTGGGTGTCACAATGCATCGGAAAAGAATTAAAAAAGCTTAATACAATTTGACTTGTATTAAGTCAAATATTTAAAACATTTTAAAACGAAATCATATTATGTCGCCATCTTACTGCCCTATTGTAAATTGTGAAAGTGTTACTAGCAATACATACATACTAATAATTGCAACTAAGACAAAGTTTTATATATTATTATATAATATTTTTTGATTTTTTAAACTATCAATATAAAGTATTGCCAGTATTAAGATAAACCTTAATATATTCCTTAATAAATTAATAAGTTAGTACCAGTTTCACATAAATAAAGTTTACAAATTGTGCTTAGATGGTTTAAAATGAAATATAAGTTATATATTTTTACATCTCACGATATTAAGAAAAACATATACAACAATTCCAATTTTAACAGTACACACTCCACAACTTTCAAGTTTTGTTTTGTGCGTGTCGGTATGTAATGCTTACGCCTAAATCTATCTGTTGCTTGCTTTACTTTGTACGATGCTTTTGTTTCAAGACTATCTAGGCGTTATTAATCTAAGGGACGAACTGACGTCAGTTCGGTCGGATGCGATTTTCTCCGTGTATGTGCTCGAATCCGTTCAGGCCGAACTGACGTCAATTCTAACTGAAACGATCGGCCTCTCGTCTGTGGAGGCCTTTATGAAGATTGAGTAGAGCAATAGTTAAAATTTTAGCCGAATTTAAAAGGGGAATTATTTGAAAATAAATAAGTTTTATTTCATACTTTTTGGTCCATTTCTACTTTAGACGTCGGTTTTCATTTTTTGTTTAATTCGTCTAAAGGGTATTTTTATCCATACAGTATATTGAGGCATCTGGTCACAACAATTACTGTAATATGTAATTATATTTTAGTGATCATAAATTTATGTAGAAACTAATTCGCCGTAGATAACGCAGCACGTAAAATTTGTGAATCACGTAGACTCACGTCATGGTTAAAAATAACTTTGTAGTTACGGACGCTTACTAAATGTGTTTTTACCATTAAGTTTATACGAATTTATGAAAAATATTAGGAGCCTTTTGGTACGTCACTAAAATGTATCCAATGTTGTTTTTGTTAGCAAATCTTTAACATAAAATAACAATTAATATTATTATTGTAATAAAATCATTTATTGAAATCAACCTTAGTATCATATACAGATGGCTTATTATTATAACTTAGAGAAATAAACCATTAGAGCAACTTATTCCTTAATTTCGTCTTGAAAAAATATGCGGTTCCCGTGGGACACTTAGTTTTTCGATCTAAGTAAAAGCAGTTGCACGCTCCAGTTTTTATCAAAATCAGATCAACTAGGTCACATATGCTTACATTAGGATTTAAAATAAATAGGCTGATTTACTTTAGACACGAAATCATAATTGGACACCGAAGAGACCACATTGTACAGTCGAGGAAAATAAATGCTTAGTAGTTGGATCGTCATTAACATTGTTCGTATTATCTTGTTTAGTTGGCTTAATAATGCGATTTTATGGTTCTGAAGCATTTCTGAAGTAATTTTTTTGCTCTTTGATGGTATATATAGTAATATAATTTTGGAATCGAGCTAATTATTGTATGTTGCTAATATAACGGTATTATAAAGTAGAAATATCAATGTCATATTGACAGATGTCACAAGCACAACCTAGTTAGTTTATTTCAGTTAGCCAAAAGGCTATATATAGAGACCAATCTGTGTTAATCATCTCTCTCATATGTACCAATAAAGGAGAATATAAGAATTGTTGCTGTATTATTATTATCACCACTCGAGCGTAAGAAGGATATTATGTAAAAACCAAGACGTCGTAGTTCTCAACATTGTACAGTCAGTACAAAATCATATTAAGTAATTTTAACGTCCTTAAATAATTTGTTCGTAATTCGTATGATAATGTTGTCGCCGCTTTTACCGTCGTGCGTCGGGTTATACCTAGTAAATTACATTAGTATGTCAAATATATTCAATTTCCTCGACCGTACATATTAACATACATACATACCGTACATAGAGATTCACTCTACTCACGAAACGGTGGTAAAACGGCGTGGAACATAATACGAGTGCCCGTGGGAACGGACGCCGACGCTTAGTTATTCCCGCCTAAAGTTCTATTAAATTCAACTGCTCTATCGATATTGCACGATTTTCGCGGATGAATACTTTGGAGTGCCACCACAGCCTCTTGGAAAACCACAAGTCTTTACCGTTAACTCCCTTTAGCATGCGTAAAAGACGCGTTCCACCGTTCCATTCAAATAACCAAGTTACCTACACATTTATCGAAACAATTAAATTTCAACAACATCTTTCATACTGTAATATTTTCTGCGTTGGTGAACGCTCAAGAGAGCAGTCTGTAGGGCGTCAGTCATTATGAGCTCGAGAGCCCAAGTGCTTTTCTAAAGCATTTCACAGCGCTTTTTCAAGCCAAATATTCGCTTTATGAGTTTTAAAGAGATGAATGGAGGTTTCAATGCGCTTTTTTCAAGGGAATTTTAATAGTGAACTTTATTGAAGGTGTTAGTCATTGTTATATTTAGCCGAAATTCACTTTTAACGGAACATTGTAGTTTTAGGTTAATGTGTAAAAGTGGTTGGTTATCACATTTATGTTTAAGTATTTTCAATTTTCATATCTTTCTATTTGCCAAAAAGCCAAGTATTAAAAAGTTTAAAACCTAAGACCATTACGTACCTTCTTAAAATTCGTATTCGATACATCGTCTGCCATATAAAAACGATGATTGTCGAGAGACATTAAGATACCTGTTATGACGTAGTTAATACGTTAATACTGCTACTTTGAGTAAAAAAAGTATACACTTTTTTCCGCATTACAGGATACGCTACAACAGTAATGAATATTTTCCGCCCGTGATATTTCACTACAGTCAGCTATGCACTTACGGTATTCGTCGTTATGTACTTACACTAGTTTAATTATTGTTACACATTTTACGTTAAATGTTGTAAACATTTTCTTTTTATAATAGGCTAGTTTCGTCTATCAAAATCAAATGATATCAATTTGTTATTTATATAGTTTCTTTCATAAGAAATACGAATACAACACTATTTTGTTAAATATGCGATTTATTTATAATTTCGAAAATAAAACTGCGGTTTTATTATCTGTATATCACGTGACCTAAAACGCCAGCCGCCATATTTTCTTGTAAGTGACGTCATAAGAACATAATCAAATCGAATAAACAACAGCGAAAGTTAAATCTGAAGTTCATGCACTACACACGCACATATGTCATTTAATTCTTTCTATTCTTATGACGTCACGATAATGGTGGTTGCCGTTTTGACGCAAACATTTGTCGTTTAAATTTTAATCATTTTTTCTTTGCATAAAGAGATATTATTTCCAGGAAATAAAAATACTAGTTGACTATCGAATCGATACGAACATTTTAAAATATATTTGAAAAAAATGAAGAGTAGCCATTCATTGTGTTTTCTACAATATTATCTTACTATCCTTACTAATATTATAAATGTTAATGTGAGTTTCTTTGTTTGTTTTGTTACGCTTTCACGTAAAAACTACTAAATCGGTCATCATGAAATTTAGCACAGGTAAAGAGTAGACCACAGGGAAGGCTTTACCGCGGGAAAATATACGGTTTCTGTGGGATACTGTACTTACGCCGGCAGAGCTGCGGGCAAAAGCTAGTAATTTTATAAAGAGACAAGATTTGCTTGTTTGTTTGCATTGAATTGGCTTCAAAACTATTGTACCGATTTTGATGAAATTCTGCATAGATATAGAGCAGACCACGGGGATGGACATAGGCTACTTTTCACTGTGGCAGAATGTACAGTTCTAATGGATTTTTCCTTTTGCGCGCACCAAGTCGCGGGTAATGTCGGATTGCGGATCGAACTGTCGTGCTAGTTACGAAGTCAAATTCGTCCACGGTTTGGACTGCCTACGTATACCTTACATAATATGTCAAAATGCGTCATAGCGCGCGTTTCAAACTGTGGAAGGTGCGCTGTTGTCTACATGCCAGAGCAGACTGTCAGCCTAGCGTATTCACACAGTCGTTCGGCGCGCGGATTGGGACGATGCGCGGCATTTCCCGCGGTCCGAACTGTACGCAAGGCGGTAAGAGATGTATTCAGGATTCAGGATGATAAAGCTGGAAAGTGGTCAACGTTACCTAAAGCTTTTTTTATATAAAGAACGTTTTAAATAGCAAAACGCAAGATAAATTGCTAAGAAAAATACACTACTAAATAGACGTCGTTGTCGTCGACGTCGGATGCTACGAGTCCGCCACGGACCGTAGCATCCACACCAAAAAAATGTAACTGATTTAA
Organism: Phengaris arion; assembly: GCA_963565745.1. Taxonomy (NCBI): domain Eukaryota; kingdom Metazoa; phylum Arthropoda; class Insecta; order Lepidoptera; family Lycaenidae; genus Phengaris; species Phengaris arion. Next base: position 5,899,082 of record OY751443.1, read on the forward strand.
AAGGTCGCCTTGTGGTCGAAATTCGGCCATATTTCTTTTTTTTTTTTTTTAAGTTTCAACTTTTTTTTTCAAAAAGGGTTTTTTGCCTCTTAGATACGCAAAATACGTAAATGTTGTTCATGGAGTGTGAAAGAAAGATTGACAATTGTGTCAAATTATATTGTGGCTTGTATAACTTATTATACATACATTTGCTGCGATAAAAAGTAGTATATGTGTTAATCCAGAGCCTTAACTACTATCATACCTTTATTCATCATCTATTCATCCATATACAAATTACAAACTTCAATTTGTTGTCAAGTGTATGTTTTAAAGGATTCATAATTTTTTATTTATGAAAAAAATTCTATAGTATGTACTCAAACTATAAAATCCCTTATATATAATGATAATGTTGATGATGATTTTGCAAGTAATTTAATTTTACTCATTGAGATTGTAAGCAATATATAAAATTCCTCCGTGAAACGGTGTAATATTTTCTACATCATGCAAATTTTCACTGAAGCGCCATCTAGTTTAACCGACATACAACAGTATTCACGCTAGAGGTCACTTTTTGACGTCGACTCTGGCAGTTAATGTCAGTTTTTTCCACTACAGCGCTGCAGTCACTTTTTAGTTTTCTTATTGAAAGCCATTTTTCAAAGATGTTCCTTTTCTGCATGGAAAACGATTTATTATGTCTGTGTACAAAACGTATACTCTTCGAAGTGTCGAATTTCCCGAACAATTAGTTGTTATCTAGGACTTAATTCTTAAATGACTCAAATCTTTAATATATATTCACAATAATTATTATATTTTCCAGAATTTCGTTTAGTGTTATTTGGTATTATAAAATATAAATCATAATACTTTCAGTCTTCAGTCTATACTTAAATACATTTGTAATAAAATAAAGATTCCTGGTACTTGTAAATCTTAAGTTTATACCAATATTGGAAGGTGATTTTCCATTATATTTTCAAAGAAACTTACTTACTTTGCGTCATTAAAGTACCTAGCTATTTCTGTTGACTTTCCGAAAAAGGCTTGTCAAGTTTCATTCGGTTTTTTTTTTCAGTTTCATTAATAGGTATACACATTGGTTCAATTTTATTCTTTTAGTATCAACCGATACGCGCCTTCAGCTAAATCTTCTTTACATAGTATATTATACATATACAATTAAGTCGTCTTTTTTCCTTCTTAAATCTTTTGAACTACTCAACGGATTTTAATGCGGCCTGCAATAGATAGAATGATTCAAGAGGAAGATTTATTTGTATAATATACACTACAAAGCTACTTTTATACGGACTTTGGTGTTTATCAAAAATATGTAAATCAATTATTATCTGTGAAGTGTCAGCCCTGTGACTAATTGATGTGGCCCGACCCGACATCACCCGAATGGGTGATGTCGGGTGCAGCTAACGACCACTTCATCGCGCTATTTTGGATCTCTCGCTCTTACATTACAATATTCATTTTACTAACAATATTTTTGATGATTTTTTGCCTTTAATTTCCCTTTCTATGACAGTAATATAACCGTACAATGTATGTTCAATAAACAATTTTAAATTTGAATTTTTTTGAATTTGAATTATACCCTACGCGCGCAATAAACAAAAACTTTTTATCAAAAGTGATTTGTCAGCAAGTAGGCAACAGAGAAAATTATGTTGAGTAGTTTACTAACTAAACCATGTTAAAGGTAAAATATTTCATATTCTTAAACATATTACATGACATAATATCATATGAAACACAATTTTTCCGAGTAAACTGTGTATAAATCATACGTCACTAACGACCGCTCTGCGCAGCTGTTCGCATGGCACTGGCATCGAGCGTGTAATGTAGATCACGTTAGCGATCGGAGAGGGTAGCTGAGCGGGTGACGGAGCGGCTTAATAAAATGTTTTGCACAATAATATACTATTTATTATTTCATTAATAAACCTTAGCTAAGGGTTTAAGCTTGGCTTTCAGTTAAGGTTTCTTGATAAAGGATTAATTTTTCTTGTTTTTTTTTAATATGATTTTTTATTTCCATCACTTGAGTTTTCTTTAGTAAATGTAGGTAATGTAATACCCAAGAAATTATATCATTGTTAATTTTGTATCCCCCTTACTAATAAGACTATTGACACAACGGATAACTTAAACAATGTTGCTGTCCTTGTCTGATACGTTGGAAATGTCACATGATAGAAAAAGATAGCAACGTTGTTTAAGTTATCCGTTGTGTAAATATTTTTATTAGTAAGGGTAAAAAAAAGTATAATTTAAAAAAAGATTTATCGTAGAATTAAGGAAATGAATGCTTAGAGTTATTTTATTTCTTGTTTTAATTTTTTTTTTTCAGAAGGTATTCGTATTAATACATTATTGTTGCTAGGTGAATACCGTAATTTAATATTTCACCATCATCAACAAATTTTTTGGGTTTTTTAATTCTTAAAGGGTTAAATTAAATTAGCAAACTAAAACATAATAACGCTTGTTAATAGTTACAAGACTACTGACTAGCTTAAAATTAAATAGTAATTGTCGTATATTACTTATGGTTAGAAATCTTATTTTATTAAACCGTACTTACTTAGCGATTATGGTGTACTTTTATCATAAAATGTCAATGAATATGGAATACGTTTTACCCGCTGCACTATTCTCTCCGCTATCCGCCCCGCTTGTGTAATGTGTGTGAGTGCAAAATGTAGGGCTGCCAATCGCATGCCCGCGGGTAATTGGCAGAAATGGACTGGCGGAAAGTATTGAGATTATATTATTTTGCACGTGAAAATTGCTATTACAACATCGGACGTTACATTTCATAGGAGTTTATTGACGTCAGTTTTCTATTCGTTATGAATTATATAAAAATAATTTAATGCTTTACATATTATATTGTAATTCTGCTACCCGCTTAAACAAAGAGTTTGTTGTCACTAGCCCTTTCAATTCAATTAGGTCACGAAAATTTTCATATTTTTACGCGAATCGACATTAATAAATTTAAAAAAATATTTTCAACGTAACCTCCACAATGTAATTAATCTAATAACCGTGTACTTGGTAACAAAGCAACCATACTGTTATTTGTTGCACCTTAGCATGTTCTGCTGAATAATATGCGAATTATATAATATGAATTACGAGGTGACCGCAATGTTGCCGAGGATGTAATATTTTATAACAGCAACAAGTGCATAATGTATTGCCGTGTTATAATGACTTATGTTAAATTGCCCGTGACTGCATTCATTTCAGGATCAACTCGCAACGAAGCTAGACGATATGGCACGCGGTGCTGCATTTTTGAGATAGTAATAAAAATCGAACTTTACTCCCTACACAAGATAGTGCGAACTCTTACAATTAAAATGGACCTTATTGCGTAGTGAATAATATACGCTATCTTAGAAATGTAGCTCCGCCTCACGTATCGTCGATTTTCGGTGTCAATTGACGCTTAATAAGCTAATAAATTGAGGAGGAAGAGTGATGCTGCAGACCTATTAGCACCACGATCCTGAATCGCGCTATTGAAGTTTTCCAAGATCGGCACGATACTCGGCCACTTGTATGCATTTCAGATGTCTATACGACATCTGAAATGGCCTTTTGCCTGGCCAGTGGCCTTTGGCCTGACCGGGGCATACCATCTCGCTCGGTCGGAGATTTCCCTTTCGGGCTTCCACATATTCCCACATACCAAATTTCATCAAAATTCGTTCAGTAGTTTTTGCGTGAAAGAGTAACAAACATCCATCCATCCTAACAAACTTTCACATTTTTAATATTAGCAGTATTTAATCTTTTTCTTTTCGTCTTTGTTCGTATGTTTGTATTGAATAGGCTCCGAAAGTACTTGATGAATTTGACACAGATATAGATTCGACCACGGGGAATGACTATCTACTTTTTATCACGGCAAAATGTGCGGATCCCGCAAGTTTTCTCTTAGCGCGCACGACGTTGAGGGAAACATCTAATTGATAGTAAATTGAAAGCCTGAGATAAATAAGAGAATTTGGTAATCATTAGCCAATTCAGTATAATAATAATAATCTTTTTTTCACAAGTAGGTACGTACCTACCTAATTAACAGTACTGTACACTCTGTAAATAAATTACGCTCAACTGGTTTGACTGATCGTAGAATGATTTGCATAAGAAAAAACAAGTATATGAGTGGAAGCGATCCATCAACATGATAAAATGATTGATAGGCGGTCAACTGTTGATTCAGCTTCCTAGTTTTCATTTCTATCGTGTGTTGTTTGTAGTTTTGTTGATGCGTAACATTTTTCCTCTCAATTTGGCAATATTTGAGAATGATTTCGTCTAAATGCCACATAGTAGAATATATAATATATACTTACGTACTTCACTCAAAACTATTATAAACGTGAAAGTTTGTGAGTACTAAATTTCATCAAAATCCGTTCAGTAGTTTTTGCGTGAAAGAGTAACAAACATCCATCTATATATCCATACATACATCCATTCTGACAAACTTTTACGTTTATAATAGTAGTAGGATTCGTTCATATTTAATTTTACCGCATACACAAAAACTTTTATTAACTTTTTCCGTGAAAACAACAGGAACAACTAATCTTTCCCAACAAAGCACGTTAGTAATGTATAAATTCTTTGACAAAAGTCGATAGCTCTTTGGTTTGTTAATGTATTTTCTTGGTTTAGTAATCCTACATGGATGCAGTGTTAGAGTAAAATCAACAGTAAACCAATGTAATAAGGCTTAAATTATTTTAGGTTAGCGTTATACTAACATGTTAATCGGTGTTAGCACGTCATCAGGCTGATGGCTGATTCATGTGTTTGCACGAGACGTTATTAGATTGACTGATGAGTGCATTCAATTATTCAGTATCCTGCTGCGTACATTGAAAATTTGATGCAATGCATCTGTATCAGATGTCATAGCACAATGATGGTTTTTGATATTTTTTCTGCCGTTAGGGGGCAGACCCAACTCACACAAAGCGTCATCTGGTGGCGTAAGTGATATCAAAAATGGTCAATAAGAATTTTAGATTTTTTTCTGTCACCAGGCGGCGCTTGACGACGGTCCTTGTCGTCTCAAAAAGTCAGATGTCGCGATTCACGAGTTTAAAAACCCTCATTGCGCGTTGACGCAATTCCTAAGGGTAGCCTTCCGATCTATGCGACCGTGACGCGAGACCTGAACCTCGATTCTCGTATTTAAAGTAGACCTTTCATTTTACTTTGATTGTATTATAAGTGAGGCGACTTGTTATCATAAACTGATTTTGTGACGTTCGGACCAATCAGGAGGCGTTAGACGCTCCTTTAACGTTTACGAGAATACCGGTTTGACAGTTTTAGCGTGTCGGGACTTTGTTGTAATTGTATTATTTGAGGTTTTATTTAGAATAATTGACCCTCAGGACTCGCGACCGCGACCAGCAAACCAGCGAATCGGGTTCTCTGGCCACGTCCACTCCATATAAATTCATAGTAAGCAGTGGCTGCGCGACTCTATTTTGTTCTCGAGTCGCGATCTCGCGTCGAGCGTTTTAATCAAATCTATCGGCGTGTGATAGGTTTATCGACGGCGCGCGATATATCACGTCTCGTCGAGTCGACGTGCAATAGGCATGTTGACAAAAAATTGACAACTCTATGTTAGACAACAAGATAATAAACAATTTAACTCCCATTTTTGTTAATCTTAAAAAATAACGAAGATACATGCAGTTTCAATTTACAATAAGAAAGAGAGCGATATATCGGCCTGTGAGTAATTGTGACGCCACGATGAGCTACTGCCATACACTGTTCATGTAATAATATATGGCGGTAGCAGATTGTGACTAGTGATTGTGATAGACTCCTCAACGCGTTCCTACGCAATAAAAGCATAGGATATCACACTGACGCCCTCGAAGACGAGCGCCTTCTGCGCGTCGTCATTACCGGTGTCGATAAGTGCCTCTCCACAAAACAGGTACTCATGGACATCCAGTCCCAGGGTTATCCCGCCATAGAGGTACATCGTATGTGCCATCCAATTAAAAAACACGAGTACAATATGGTACTCGTAACCCTCCCTCTTACGCCAGAGGGCAAGGATATCTTCAATATCCGAGCCATCTGTCACATTACGGGCATCCGCGTCGAGCCCCCCCGTAAAAGGGGATCCCTGGCCAGTGGGCCAAGTTAAAGGTGGAGTGCCACCGATGCCAATTTTACGGGCACTCGGCACGGAATTGCCAAGCTAGGCCGCGTTGTGTTAAGTGCCTCGGTGACCACGGCACCTCTGACTGTCCCCGTAAGAGCCCAGCTGAGGAGTCCGAACCCCCCAGCTGTGTTCTCTGTAAGTCCCAAGGACACCCCGCCAATAACAGAGGGTGCAAAAAAGCACCCAAAGTAAAAAAGCGCATTGCATCACATACGAAAGGTGCCCCTCCCAAGCAGAGATTCGTCCCTGCCCTCCTACCCTCCCAATCTGCGTGGCTCAAACCCACGCAAAATCGTAGTTCGGAGTTAGCGGTTTTCCCAGTTCTCCCCAATAAGGCCATGCCCTCCGCGCCCAAAGCGCCTAAGGCCACGCCCCCCCCCCCCGACTCCCAGCTTCACTGCAGACCTCTCTTTCGTCCAGCAGTTCTTAAGCAACATCGGGCCTATTGACCCGATGGAGCTTTCTATTTTAGCGACAAAGCTAAAAGGATCGGCCACAGACCGCATCCAAGCTTTGTCAGACCATCAGGTCTTGATCCGTCAGATCAAGGCTCTCTCTACTAACGGTAATTAATGGAGCCTACGGGAAGGACAAAGCCGCACTCGTTACGCGTAGTGTCGTAAGTGTAGTAAGCAGCCAAAATGTCGACATTCTTCAAGTGCAGGAGACGTTTTTAAAACCTAGTATAAGGAGCCCTAAAATAGCTAATTACAAAATAGTTAGAAACGATATAACTCGATCCCGACTCGGAGGTACTCTTATCTACTATAAAAAATCATTACATTGTATTCCCCTAGAGCCACCGCTATTGTTAACTTTAGAGACATCTGTTTGCCACATTAGCATGTCCGGTCAAAGACCAATTGTATTAGTAAGCGCGTACTTAGCGTGCAACAAAGAACTACATTCTAGCGACCTACAGTCACTATTTAACTTAGGCAACGCCGTCATCATTGCCGGCGACCTAAATTGCAAACACACTGAGTGGGGCAACGTATATAACAATAGAAACGGCATCATTCTTTGTAGTTTAACCGACACTTTAAATTTTGCACTATTAGCTCCCACTGACCCCACTCGCTATGAAACCAATGAAAACATCAACGGTGTCATACTCGATCCTAGTACAATAGACATAGCTTAAAAATCTTTCTCTCAATATCTATATTGAGACTCTCCACTAGCTTAACTCGGACCACAGACCGGTTACGATTACACTTGGTAGTCTTAACCCCAATAATTATAGTACTAGGAAGATAGTAGACTATAAATCACTAGCGGAGAACATCAAAGTCCTCCAATCTAGTCACCTAGATAAAATTCCCGATATTATAGATAGTAAAGAGACAGCCATAGAGGCCGCCTCCCACTTGACCGATCACCTGGTAGCAACCATAGAGAACTCATCTAGGGAGGTGCCAACGACCCCAAGGGCCGTTGGCCCCTCCCTGAGGACATAAGGGAGTCCATCAGACTCCGAAATGCGGCTAAGCGCACATATGATCGCTACCCGTCGGAAGAGTGGAGGAAAGCCCTCCGTCACTACGAGAGGAAAGTTAAGTTTAAGATTAAACAGCACAAAGCCGAGAGTTGGGATCGACTTCTCAGTGATTTAGAACCGTGTCACGTGGCGTACTGGCCACTCGCGAAGGCCCTCAAAAACAACACGGAGAGCGATATGCCTCCGTTAGACAAACCTAAACATCCTCCTGCATTCGAAGACATAGACAAGGCCGAGTGCCTAGCTGATAATTTCGAACAACAGTGCCGGCCGAGTACTCTCCCGATTGATCCCGTGCACCTTAGCTTAGTAAATAGCGAGGTCGACAGCCGACTCTCGAGGCCACCTGATGTAGATAGGGTGAGGATGGTGGACTCGGAGGAGGTCAGTGACATTATTAAGTGTATGAATGCCAAAAAGGCCCCAGGCCTCGACGGTATTTCAAACAAAACACTTAAAATGTTACCGTTCGAGCTAATTCAACTCCTAGTGAACATCTTTAACGCCCTCTTAGTAGGATGTTCACGGGGAAACCCCGGAAGGTGCCTGGTAGCTACCGTCCAATAAGTCTCATTAGCTCCCTTGGTAAAGTCTACGAAAGAGTTATTAAAAGGCGCTTCAATGACGTCATAACCGACAACAAACTCCTTCCAGACGAGCAGTTTGCCTTCCGCGAAATGCACAGCTGTCCCGCTCAAGTACACCGCTTAACGGAGTACATATGAACTAGCAAAAACGACATGCGCCGTATTCTTTGACATTACAAAAGCTTTTGATAAAATTTGGCAAAACGGACTGTTATACAAACTCTATCAAATGGGAATACCCGATTATCTTGTATTACTAATTAGTAACTTTTTAAAAATCGTAAATTTCATTTCCGCGTAGAAGGCGCACTGTCGTCGCCAAGATATATGGAGGCGGGAGTACCGCAGGGCTCGGTCCTCTCGCCCTCCCTATATAACCTGTACACTAGTGACATCCCTAAATATATTATACTCGTATTTAGTGATGTCACTAGCTAATTAGCTATGTTTGCGGACGACACAGCCCTTTATTATTCCCACATACTAGCCTATACCGCGTCTAAAGCCCTCCAGGAATCAGTTACCGCTCTCGGTAAATGGTTCTCCAAATAGAGAATAGAAGTTAATCCCGACAAAAGTCACGCCATCCAATTTGATAGGAAAAGTGCAATGAGGCGCACTTGCCCCCGTAAAATAATAAGCCCTATAAGCCTGCATGGCAACATAATACCAGAGGTCACTCAGGTCAAATATTTAGGCGTAGTACTAAACAAGTCGATGTCGTTTTCGAGTAACATTAGTAATACATTACGAAAAGCGAAATTTGTACTCTAAAAATTATATCCGCTAATTAATTCGCGAAGCAAAATGTCCCTAAGACATAAGCTTACATTGTATAAAGTTTGCATTAGAACGAACTCACTTATGCGTGCGTCTCTTTCGCACAGATAAGCGAGTCTCAAGTGGACCGTTTGCAAAGAGTCCAAAACCGGTTCCTATGCATGGCAACAGGCGCCCCCTGGTACATGCGTAACATTGACTTGCATAGGGACTGCGAGCTCGTCACTATCAAAGCCTATATCAAGGAACTCGTAGAGAGATTCTTTGATAAAGGCAAAAATCACCCAAACCCTCTTATCCAAAAGGCCCTGGACTATGATAATGACGCACAGACTTTCCGACACCCGTACAAACGGCCTAAGCATATCTTAGCCGATCCCGTTGACCCGATCACAAAATAGGTAACGTACTGTGTACAGTTACGTAAACACAAATCACACGCACCCGCGAGGTTAGTATCGCACCGGGGTCGACACCGGCGCCTACCCCGAGGTCCCACATCCGACATGATAACACGTACAGACGTACAGACCGACCCTAATACGGGACCGGACCCGAACCCGAGTTCGAGTTCGCATCCTAGTAGACTAGGTACACTTCCAAATAGTGTCCGCGACCGCAATATTGATATAGAGAGCTCTACCAATACCGCGAACCTCATCGACATTAGGACTTACTCGCGCGAGTCATCCCGACCGTACGCGGAAGGGGAAAGGGACGGCCCTCTCAGTACCGATACCAATCAAAACGAGAGCTCCTCTATCGCGATAACTCGCACGCCGCTAGATTTTGCTACCGCGCGCGAGCAACCTCACTCATCAGCGAGTGAGGAAGGGCTCGGACCCCTTAGCAGGAGAGACCCGCGTCTCCCCTGTCATAATAATAGTTCACAATCCGTAGCTGTCCCCAATATCCGGTCTGAACATCACCCGGGTGATGTTAGGGAGGGTCAAACCCTCCCATCGACTCTTACCAAATAAACTAGACACCAGGCTAGTTATAGTCCGATTTAGCTACAGCGGTCTTAACCCGATCCTTAGCGTAGACCCTTTCGAAAAAAAAAAAAATTCGGGATAGTATTTTAAAAGGAATTATTGACTAAATTTTTAAAGGCCAGTTAAGTCTGCTAACCTGGTAGTGGAAGCTAGCCTCGAGGAAGTAGGAGGCTGTTCCCAAACCTCCTTGCATTGAATATCTCAGCTGCAAATAAAAGCCTCAGCTGCGGTGATGAATGATCGTTAATGATGTGAAGATGATGATAAAGTTTAGCGTATTAGATGAATTTCATCCAAAAAAGAGAGAATTTTATAAATTATTTGTTTAAAGTAAAAACTTAACCTAACAATAATAATATTATTATATACTAGCTAGTGCCCGCTACTTAATTTGCATGAGACTATTAATGGAAACGGAACCCTATGTATGTAACGGAACCCTAAGACAAAAAAGTCTAAGTTATTTCTTATAACATCAGGTATCTGCCAGTGAAAGTCCGGTCAAAATCGGTCTGGCCAATTCAGAGATTAGCCGAAACAAACAGACAGACAGACAAAAATTTTGATTCTTTTTGTCTACGTACCGAATATACTAATCATAGGCATTTAGTGCTAAGGTAATTTGAAAGCAGAGTGGGAGGAGGGAGGAGGGAGGTGCTTAACGCATGCTTATGCGTGCACTCACACATTTGCTTGCAGGTTGTGGGTATTTTTTTCGCAGGATATATATTATACATTAATTAATCGTATGCTATGGATTAGGCAAAGCAACGCCTGATTCTATTAACTAATTTGAAATTAAAAACAACCACTTTAGTTTTATTTCTTGTAGGTTTGTAGGTATACAGGGTATATAGGTATTACAGGGTTACATGAAAAGTCGTGCTGAATATTAAAGGACGTTATTTTTGATTGATTTGGTTACATAATTAGGTATCCGAAACCTAACCGTTATGAAGATATTGAATTTTTTATTATTTTTTCAAAATTCTCAATTTTTTGGTTTTTATGCCGATTTTTTTGAGACTAGAGCACTGGAAGTCCATTTTTTAATGAATTTAGTTAGAAAATAAGTGAATTAATAAAAGCGATCAATAAAGTCTAACCTTACTACTAACAGTTAAAAAAAAACTGCCCGACAATGGTTAGAATTGAAAAAAGAAAATTAAGTGTTGTTAACTTTGAAGCGCTTATTTTTAAAAAAAGAATATGGAACTTATTCTGCAAATCATTTAAAAAACTTCTACGTCTCTTTAGCTATTCAAAAAAGTTTAACACTTACTATTAAAAAGGAGAAACATCGACCTACTAGAGTTAAGGTATCAGAGGGGGCATTTGTAAATAAAACAAAAAATCTGTATTATTCAATTATGTAATTCGTTTTCAAAATAGCCGCCCCTATTTCTTATACACATTCTCATTCTTTTTCTTAAATTGACTCTTTACGACAGAAGTTCGCAGGTTCCTCCTCATTTCGTCAGCCGCATTAATAATTTTTTCTCTCAGAATATCGATATTTGCGATCGGTGTCATTTCGTCGTATACAAGGCTTTTCATGAGGCCCCATACATAAACATCCATCGGCGTTAAATTTGGGCTCCTCGCCGGCCATGCGATGGGTCCGCCTCTTCCAATCCATCGATTTGGATAATTGTCGTCCATCCATGCTCGCACACTTCTTCGGTAGTGTGCTGGGCAACCATCATGTTGAAAGAACATGTTTCTTCTTAATGAAATTGGCAAGTCCATCATCAAGAGGGGTAACTCCTCTCTTAAAAAGTTTTCATAGGTTTCGCCATTCAAATTGTCAGGCAGGAAGTATGGCCCTACCAAGTAATTTGATATTATACCCATCCATACATTTAAGCTAAATCTCCTTTGTGGCCCTTTTATTCTTATTTTATTAGGGTTTCCTTCGGATTTAGGAGCCCAATAATGGGAGTTGTGGTAGTTAGTGAAGCCATCTCTATCAAACTTCGATTCATCTGTCCACAGGATATTCGTAAAAAAAAGTAGATCTTCAGCACTGTGCTGTGCACTGTGCATGACGAACCATACTTTCCACTGGGAAATGCCAAGATGTTTAGCCACAATATTTGTTGATGTGGTGGGATCGGATTGAAAGTCTTCGTATTTCATTTTCGTCGTCGTCGTCGTCATCAAGAATACGAGGTCGCCCTATGTCAGTACGTCGTACTAGAACAGAACCAGTTTCTCGTAGTCTTCGATAAGCTCTGTCGAATACGCCGATATCAGGTACTCGGCGAGTAGGATACCGCAGCATGTATTCATTGCGTGCACGTAACGGAACTCCTTCGCAAAATCCGTAACACATTAGGATATCAGCATATTCTTCATTGGTGAATGCCGCCATGTTCACAAGACAAATCAAAGTCCAGTTAACAAGCCAGGTTACACAGAAGATGAAGATGAAACAGTCAAAAAAACAAGCCAAGTCGCGGTTTTATACAAAATTATCGGAGCACACGGAAAGCACATCTACCACAGAATAATCGCATGAGCAGACTAAACGCCGCGATTTGACTTCATAATAACATTGCGTACAAAAAATGCGAACCCGACCCTTTTTTTTCATTGTTTAAAGGTGCCAGGTAGTAAACCGGATTCTTTTGTATCGAAGTTCCGTCATGTTGTCCTACTATTTGGGCCTTTTCAAATAACATTATTTTAAGATTTTATAATCATACCTAGGAGGTGTTATACCTTTTTGAATAGCTTAAGAGACGTAGTTAGTTAAGTTTTTTAAATGATTTGCAGAATAAGTTCCATACTTTTTTTTTTAAAAAAGCGCTTCAAAGATAACAACACTTAATGTTTTTTTTTCAATTCTAACCATTGTCGGGCAGTTTTTTTAAACTGTTAGTAGTATGTTTAGTTTTTATTGATCGCTTTTATTGATGGACTTATTTTATAACTGAATTCATTAAAAAAATTGACTTCAGGTGCTCTAGTCCCAAAAAAATCGACATAAAAGTCAAAAAATTGAGAATTTTGAAAAAAATAATCAAAATTCAATATCTCCATAACGGTTAGGTTTCGGATACCTAATTATATGACAAAATCAATCAGGAATGACCTGAGTAATAACGTCCTTTAATATTCAGCACGACTTTCCATGTAACCCTGTATAAATCTACTTATTTCTTAAAATATCATCCGCAAGCAATTCTCTTGCACACAATGAATGCGAGAATATGACTTTACAATTCCCACAGAATAATGCTTCACATTTCAGAATACAACGGCCTGAATAAAAAATGATTCTTTCTTCGTGGATATTAGATTTGGGTGCACAATACGTACTAGATATATACAAATGCAATCTCTTCTTGTTGAATCCATTAGGTGAATTTTTTGTATATACGTATTATAAGCAGCAACTTAAAATTAAATAAATAGGAAATATACATTTTTATTACCTACAGAACATTTTAGGGGCTTATGAAAAATCAACGGAGTGGCTTCACTAACCACTTATAGTACCACTAACGCTACTTTACATACCGAAAAAGTACAGTGTACCCGTGGGATACTGTATTTGAGCGGACGGAGCCGCGGGAAATTAGTGAAAAATATAGGTTAAAATACCAAGAGAAAAAACTTGACAATAATCCTACTAATATTATAAATGTGGCAATTTTTGAGGATGGATGGATGGATGGATGTTTGTTACTCTTTCGCGCAAAAATTACTGAACGAATTTCGATAAAATTTGGTATGTTAGTAGTTTATGCTCTGGATTAAAACATAGGCTTCTTATTATCCCGAAAAAGTACAGTATTCTCGTGGGATACTGTATATACGCGGGCGGAGCCGCGGAAAAAAGCTATGCAAGCAATACCTTAGAGGTTCGTGCATACGTCCGAATTATGCAAACGCCAGGAAACGAGTTGTAATTACGTCAGCCGATTGTAAACTAGGCGGTCTAAACTGTTTGTGTTCTGTTCGGCGCTAATTATGTAAATATACGTTTTAGTTAACCAACGACCGTGTAAAGCTGAAATTCTATGGAAACTGTACAGAGCCTTTAGTCAAGATGCATTCGGTGATTTCGACGGGAAGGTTCGAAAATAATATTGTTGATGGGATTTGACATAAGTCATCGCTAAGTGACATGTCACTTGCGATGCCTTATGTCAAATCCTATACATTTTTTATTTCAAAATTCGCCGTCGAAATTATCGCATGCATCTTGACTAAAGGCCCAGTGTTGATACAATATGGTATCGGGATGAAAAGCAAGAAGAAGAAATAGTTTAAATGTGTAATTATTAAAGTAAGACAGGTTTAACTCTACCGTATGTATTTACATAAATATTAGATTTCTATCAAGCAAGCAAGGGCAATAATTTTTTTAATTTATAGAAAATCACAAAAACTCAATCTTATACTTTAAACGAGACGATCTTGTATTTATAAAATCGATTTCTCGATAACGGCTTCAAGTGTTACCATGAAATTTAATATGCAGGGAGTTTTGGGGGACAAAAATCGATCTAGCTTATTCTCCCTGGAAACTGCGCATTTTTAAGCTATATATGTTTGTTCTTCCGTATCGCAACAATATATTAGGTCTCAGGGGCGTGCGCTCCTTGTAGGCAGAAATGCAGTGCTTTACTTGTCATTCACAGATATTTTAATAAACGTTCGTACGTTTTAGATGACTTTAATTAATAGTAAATAAATTAATCAAAAAAATATAATAACTTAAAAACGCCTAATATTTTATAAATAGCAACTAATGCCGGTAAGTTCTGCAGGAAAAATCATCGCATGTGTGTGTAATTTTCATACTTCGCAAACGCACACAATGAATATCGATATGATTATGATATGGTAACTCATGCGGCAGGCGATGGCCGAACCGAGAGCCGAGCCGAGCTGGGAGCTCGGTTCGGCTATCCTATCGCTTCCGAAAACCGCGGAACTAGCTTGTCGGAAGTTATTCGTTGCCTATAATCCGACTAAAAATAATACGACGTGAATCTAATGAATTATGTATGCACATTATGCATTTTTATTTAGTAAGGTTTTATTTATTTAAATAGAAGAAACATTTTGTGTTTCGCGGGGGCCATATTGCATATTTCATGTGATAAGCATTGTTTACAATTTAATCGCACCTGTTTATTTATAGTTTTCTTAAAAGATTTTTCATTTTAACATTTGAAAGTGTGTACATTTAACAGTATCTTATTGAGTTTCTATAATAATTTGAGTGATTTGCTTTTACTAGTGCGTTTGTTGATTTTTTAAAATGTTATTTGATTGTAAGGGTTTGAGTTGATAATGTGTGTTTATTAAAAATTAAAAATAACAAGTTCTCACAATTGTCATTCAGTGAAAAGATTCAAATTCTGTCTAAAGGTAGGTAGGTAGGTGTACCCGAGTTACAACAATTAAACCAGAAAAAAAATAATGTAACTCGAAAATTTCATGTTAAAAAGTGTAGTGTAGTAAAATGTTAAAAGTTATGAAACGTATAACTGGCTGTGTGGTTGTGTACACACGATTAAATTACATTGTTTTCCTTGCATATTATTAAGTAATTCTAGTACAGTGTGGACTGATTCGGGATATTCAGATTTAAATAATTTCTATTCCGCGGCCTCACTCACTTGGATAAGATATTTGAGGTGGCCGAAATCTTGCGTTTATTTACATCGGGATATACGAGTAGTAATCTCAAGTAACCGGAACCTTGAATATGTGAAAATTGAAGCTGACTGACTGGTGAGTAGTTATAATATTTTAAAATATGCTTATTATTTTACTTATTATTTCTTCCGCCACGACGATCGATCGCTGTTTTGTCTGCGTTGCCGTAAAAGATGTACATGAATAGTAGTACATCTAAGACTTGCTCTGTTGTCATGGTTTCGACTTAGAGATCTCTTGGCTGTAGCTATGCTAAAAATCTATAAACGAAAAAGTTTTTGTGACCGAGTACTTCGCCGCATACCCAGTGTCATAATCCTGTGCACGCCACTGTTAGGTCTTTACCTATGAAATTGCCGTTTTGTATGAAAAAAATTAAACGAATTTTTTTCATGTATTTTTTATTTGTATTAATCGAAGTAATCACCCATGCAATCAAAGCATCTTTGCCAACGCAGTGGCAGTTTATTAATGCCCTTCTTAAAGAAATCAGCTAGACGGGAGGCAGCAAATTCTTCAAAGGCATTTTGTACTGCCTATCGGGTATTGAATTTTTTTCCCGCCAAGAATTCTGGAAAAAGTAGTAGTCTGTAGGCGCAAGGTCTGGTAAGTAGGGCGGATGACGGAGAGCTTCCAACCCCAGTTCTTACAACTTGGAGACCGTCTGCTGTGCAGTATGAGGTCGCGCGTTGTCGTGCAGGAGCAGCGGAGACGAGCGATTGATCAATGCTGGTTGGAGATGTGCCAGCTTCTCCATCATTGTGTTTCAGTTCTTCACAGTACACATTTGCAGTAATGCTCACCCCGTTTGGCAAGAAGCTGTGATGAAACACACCGGCGCTAGACCACCAAACAGTGACCATCGCTTTTCTAGAGGTAAGTTTTCGTTTAGGGCATTGTTTAGGTGTTGAACCAGGATCCAACCAAGTTGCTGAGCGCTTGCGGTTATCAAACAGAATCTATTTTTCATCGCAGGTAACAATGCGGTTCAGAATTCCTTCATTTGTGTGTCTGTTGAGCAGTGTAAGTAACGTCTCGACGCGTACTTCGCGCTGGCGATCATTGAGTTCGTCGAGCATCCATTTGTCAAGCTTTTATAGCTTGCCAATTTGACGCAAATGGACCAATATTGTTTTGACGCTAACGTCGAAAGCTGTTGCTAATTCAGCCGTAGATTGTGTATCATTTCAGCTTCCACAATCGCCTTTAATTCGTCATTGTCGACCAAGGTCTTCGGACGACCGCGAGGTTCATTTTTCAGGTCGAAATTTCCAGAACGGAAGCGAGCAAACCAATAACAGGTGGTGCGTTGGTTTGTAGTGTTAGGTCCGTAAACGTTGTTGATGTTGCGTGCCGCTTGTGCCTCGTTGCTGCCACGACGGTACTCATATTCCATAATTACTCGAATTTTTAACGTATCCATGATGACGAAAAAGATTGAAATGCGATGAAAATGTAACACTCATCAATAAACAAATGACTACTTTTGGTAAAAGAATTCCATGTTTTTAAAATAAAATTAATTTGAAATTAGAATTCTTATCCAAACAAAAATTATTTTGATTTGAAATGGCCAGTACTACAGAACGGCAATTTCATAGGTGTCGAATCCGATTGACAGTTTGGTGTGCGTATGTATAATTTTCACTTAGTTCGAAAATTTGGAATCTTAGTTCGGTTAAATAAATTAATATGTGTTTCATTTTTTTTATTTTATTTATCAAAACTCCGAGCAAAGCTCGTTTACCCAGGTAATTTTCATTAAATTGGTGCTAGTATTTTCTCTGAGAATCATCTTTCGACTTTCATGCCCATTTGAAAAAAATCCCCTATATAATGTATAAGTATTATTTGAAGAATATCTTTTACAGATTTGTGAGATATGCTTTACAAAATCCTTTTTAAAATAAAACGCATACTAAAAGTTAAACATAACAAGGTTGCCTTTGAACCGCTTTGGGAGATGTAGAGATAGACAGCAAATGGACTCGATGTAGAACTTACGATACAGAATACGTTATTCCCAATGTTGTACGATTGCATTAAAATAAACTTTTTAAAGTCGGAATTTTTTTAAAGGTTCTGTAGCCTTTATGAAGTAAAGTGGAAGTACATTTGATACTTTTGTATCATACGTATATTTATGATTTTTCACATCCATCGCCTAGGAACGTTGAAAAGTGTTTAAAGCCTCGGCGGGATTTGGACCCGAAATATTTCCGGTGCCGCACCGGGGGTCAGTATGACGTGGAAAAACAGCCAATTATTGTTTTTTTTAGTATTGGGAATACAAAAAGTCACAGAAGACCATATCTAATGTGTATGGTTGCTGCGGATTTTCTAGTGTGTTTTAGTTTAGCCAATAATTCGTGCACAAGCAACAATTTGTGAGTGTAGGGCTCACAACATACTTCGAAAGTCAATTCAGATGTTTCACAAATCTGGGCGTTTATTTGTAATGCTTCGCGCAAATTGCGCAGAACTTGCAGGTTTTATTCCTTATTGGTCGTATTATCGAGTGGCAAAAATCATCAGTGCAAAACACTTCTGCAATTGAATAAAACTGTGAGTCCTCCGTTGTTGGCCCCTGGCACGTTTTTCATAGTTCATAAGTTCTCGACCCTCTGAGAACATGATGTACACCTGAAAAACGTTGCTTTAACCCAAACAGCACATAGTAAACATTTAAAATGATGCGTCCACATCCATAATTTCAATCAAATTTCGATCAAGATTCTTTTATCTATTTTTTTTTTTGGCTTGTGAGACAAATCGCAGAACTGCAACGTCACGATCGAATAAAATAGCTGTCAAAAAAACACATTAAAACTGGACGAGCTCATCATCATAAGTGAGAGATACGCCATAAATAAATAGGAATACGTAGCTCGCGGAAACTGAAATCTTGCGTTACAGTACACGGCCTGAAATATTGCACATCGACTTTTGATGAGTGATATCGGACAGTGTCGGTTTTATAGAGCGTCCGTCCCTATCTATTATTGTAAGACCCTGTAAAAAAATTCTTGGAAGTAAATAAATTCTATTCTCTCTCTGTCTCTCTCTTACTTTCTCTGTCTCTCTCTCTCTCTCTATCTTTGTCGTCGAAAACTCATCTTTTTTCAAAGGTCGACGTGCATTCTTATTGGTCGAAAACTGTACTTTTTGAACAGATCTCGTATATTTGTAATTTGTGTGTGCTATATACAGTAAATTATATTAAAGATTAGCGGTTGCCCGCGACTTCAAATTCAAATTCTTTATTCACACACACACACATAAAATATATATAAAAACATTATTAATACATAATAAATAACATGTCGATGTAATCCCGTGCTAAGTAGAACTTGTTTTACAGGTATCAGACAGCGAATATGTATTTTATACAATACACACATAATTTTATACTAATAGTAATATTATACAAATTTATATTAATACACACCACGCCTATCTAGTCCCGTGCTAAGTTTAACTTGTGTTACGAGTACCAGATATATCGGGTATATATTTTATATTATAACTACTACTATACAACATACATAATATACTATTTTAAAACTATAATCTACACTCACACTCACTCACACTCACAAACACACATGTTTGTATAGTCGGCGACGTGATGCGCGCTTCATTAGGGAGCCTCCCCCTAATCCTTCAGTAGACCACGTCCATCGGCCAGAATTCCTCCACCTCAAAGGTCGGTTTAAGATGCGTTGGTACTATCACCGCAAAGGAACTCAAGTTAACTTTGTGGCGAGACTCCAAGCGCTCGACAAGCAACCAAAAGGAAATTCCGCGGGACACTTACATTTTGCCGCAACAAAAAGTACCCTATGTCCTTCCCCGTGTTCTAAATTATATCTGTACCAAATTTCATCAAAATCCGTCTAGTAGTTTCGGAGCATATTTATTGCAAACAAACAAACAAATCTTTCCTCTTTATAATATTAGTATAGACAATAAATACGTTTGGCAGAATAAATGTTCAGCAAGTTGGGTTTTACTCTCATAATAGGGAACATGAATTTGTTTTAAATCTGCAAAATTCTTATATTTTTCGAAAGGTAAAATAAATATGAACAGAAAAATGCAAGAAGTACAGTAATCAGTTGCTAAATTAAAAATATTTTGTATAAATATTTTGTTGGGCAGTCCTCGTATTATGGCCAAGGTTGATGTAGGGTCGCTTTCACCAGTTATCTTCGACGGCTCTATAATTAACTACAGCTCCTGTGTGAAAGATCTTGGATTACACATCGACTGTACTCTCAATTGGCAAACACAGACAGCTACCGTATGTCAAAGAGTTACCGGCACGTTGCGTTCCCTTTATCGACATAAAAACTTTTTACCGACACATATCAAAACCTTGTTGGTACAGTCTCTCATATTCCTTATCATCGATTATGGTGATGTGTGCTATTTTGACCTCAATGCAGACATGTTCGACAAATATGACCGACTACTTAACAACTGTATTAGATTTATTTACAATCTCCGGAAATACGACCACGTATCCTCCTTTCGCTCCAAGCTGCACTGGTTGCCTGTGCGCCAACGTCGCACAGTGCGAGCCCTGTGTATGCTCTACTCTTTCCTTAACTCACCCAATTCTCCTGCTTACTTAAAGTTCCACTTCCAATATCTTTCTAGTAGTCATGATAAATCCCTCCGCTCCTCAAATAATGCACTTCTCCTTTGTCCCCTACATAGTTCTAGTTTAGTCCATTCCTCCTTCCACATCCAGTCTATTTTACTCTGGAACGCTCTTCCTACGGAAATCAGAATGTCTACAACCAGAGATACGTTTAAGCGCAGAGTCCGACAGTTGTATTTGAAGTATTTGGCAGAATCATGAACTTTTTATTATAATTTTTGGTTGGTTAGTATCGTGTAATTATGCAGTATGGTATATGTATAATGTATATTATGTTTAATAAATCATTTATGTACTTGTATATTATAGTATAGTATGTAGGTATAATTAGTTTGATATGTATTATGTTTATTTCAGTAAAATTTATATAGTTTACTACGAATATTATTGTATCTATTTTTATCATTAGTTTTACAAGATCTTTTGTATAGTTAAATTTTTGTATTTTTCTAGATGGAAAGCACCTTGGTATTTTGACTCTGTCACCACCCTATGGTTGACTGGTAGAAAATGCCCTATGGCATTAAGTCCGCCATTGTACATTGTACAGAAAGTGTATAAATAAATAAATTAAAAAGTTACATGACTTAAAAAACTATGCTATGATTGAAAAACGAAAATTACTGTTCAAATCCTTATGTTATTTGTGACATTTTTTATTAAAACAATGATATACATAAACACAGTATGTATTTAAGTTAATAAAATCAGTTGGTATTTATCTTCAAACATTTTCAACTCGGACGTGGTTTTTGATGGATTCGCTTCTACGATATCCTTAAATTCTTCATTTGTGTCCGGCCATCCACGGGGCTTGTTTTGAAGGTCGAAATTTCCAGAACGAAAACGTTGGAACCAAAAACGCACTGTTTTCTTTTGCGACACCGCCGCCATACACATCATTAATCCTTCGAGCCGTTTCTGCAGCACTGGTGCCACGGTGGAACTACAAAATAATACGATATTTCAAGTTTTCCATTTTGTAACAGTTGACACAAAGAAAAAAACAAAAAAAAGAAAAAATAAATGAATTACGGTTTTCGAAACACAAATGCATGAGTAAATAGTGGTATAAATTTAAAATTGGAATTCCAAACCAAAGAAGATATATTTGAGATCAAAGTGGCCAGTACGACAAAACGCCAATTTCATTTGTATGTACTTTTCGAAAAGCCAACAAAAAACTTATGCATTTCCCATTTGTTCGTATTCAATTCGTTTCTTCATCAGTCAAAACCGTCAAGAAATAGTAACGTGCTTGGTGACGAGATTAATTTTAGGAGTATTTCAAACTTAAAATCGTATTTCCTTGACTGTAAAAAGCACCCTTATACTTCTTTTTGAAACAGAGCGAAGTATCGCATTACCATACACAGGTCAGAACGTTCACGCTAATACATTCCGCACGTTACGAAGCAATTTTAACTCATTTCCCGTTTGGATTTACGGATTTTCTGTTTTCTGTGTTTTCTGTTTCCTAACTTTAGGGGCTTGTACACAAAACTGTGAATTGCCGCGATGCGATTTCATGCGACAAGGAGTTTTGACATTGTAAATGTATTTCGTTCGCTCCAGTGTAGGCCCTGATTTCACAAAAAAGTGCGATCCCCTTATATCTCGGAGAGTTGTGAAGATATTATGCTATTCAAAAAATACTCGAAAGTCGCGTACTCATGAAAGTTGTAAGATTCAAAAAGAATTACTGGAGAAAGACAAAAACGAAAAAAGTTACGGCCGAAATAGTGAAAAAAAAAACAGAATTTATGATTTTGGCCCTCGATATTTTGGAAACGAAGAATGATATCAAAAAATTGAGCCAACCTCCGCTGGACAATTTAGTGAGCTACAATTTGAGCTTAAAGCAAAGACGATCGGGTTAAGGGTTTGCTCTGTACATTTTTATGACAATATTTTTTTGAATTTCATAGATTCATTTACAATGTGCTCGACAGTAGTGTAAGGCACGAAATCTGTGATTTTTTTGTAATCATTCCTTTGACTACCTTCAACCTAGTCTATTTTTTATTATTCATAAACTGAATACTGATATGAGTCGAAGATAAGAGTGAAGAGAGAGAATAAAATGAAGATAAGAGTTGCATACTTCTGATAAGAAAATATTGGAAGCAAAAACAAAGATGACTTTGAGTCTGCAAGCGCGTTGTTACATTAAGTCGTTTTATGTGCAAACCCTAACCGTTTCATAATTCACGATTTGATGCATTGATGCATAGGAATTATATATATTATTTATAGTGATTTAATGCAGCGGTGCATAGAGCGTGTACATTACGAGAAATAGGTCGTATCATTATTTAACCTCTATTTGTTCTTGCTTAATCAATAGACCTTCCGGCTTAGCCAACATGCTATCGTTAATTACAATGACCCTCTTCGATTTTCGGGTTTGTCCGTTATAGTATATAGCTCGCGATACGTCAAATCTATACATTTTTTATTTTTAATTTCATCATCGAAATTAACGATGGCATCTTGGCTTTAGCCACTTTAGTGCCTGCTCATTGTTTTTGCGACAAATAGGTATAGCCACAAGAGGGGAAATAGAATGGCGCTAAATTATAAATTATAATGTAAACAATATTTTGTTATTTTAAAAAATCTTCGCCATATTTTACATTGTTTAAGCAAATTAGCTTTTGCCAATGGCTGTCCGCCCTTCATGTAGTACTACGGAACCCTAAAAATGAAACTATTTTAATGGTTATATTTGGAGCGTATTTTTAGTGCTCGTAATTTTAAAGTAAAGTACAGATGCTTTACCTTAAAACTACGAGCGAAAAAAATATATACAGGTAATGTTCTGTCGTTTTTGTATCAAATGGTAATTTTATTTATACAACACCATGCTCAATTAAATTCCTTAATATTATATTATATATAATAGGTAGGTCAATATAGCAGGGGACTAAACACGTAATAAGCAACGGGAATCACTTTGTATATTCAGACAATTATACATAATATTATATGTAGAATTTAATAGCAATTATTATTACACAACAATTATAACAGAATAATATTCTCTCTCATACAACGTGGCGCTGCAATCCGACACCTGAATGACAGTCGACAAATAATTGCACGAAATACAAATTATTGCAATTTGTATGAATCATCAAGAGAAAACATTATAATATTTTATTTATAACTAGAGATACTGCACTGGTTGTCAGTGTAACGCAAAAAAATTAAAATGTAACTCTAATGATGATGATGTAATCTTAGAGAGCTTATAATATTTGTAACCTTACCACGATTTAAATAGTTAATATCATACATTGAATCCAAGGCAAAATCCGAGCTAAAAGGAGTGCGAGCTCGATGCGAAAAAAAACTGCATCATTAGATTTTTGATTGCATCATTAAACAATTTCTCATGCCAGGAAAAAAATACACAACCTGTATTATTGCATCAAAGTTGGGGTCAGTTCACACGGCGACTATACACGAATTTATGCGGCGCTACATTCTTAAAATAGCCATTGAAAATTGAAATTTATTCACACAAAAATATACACGTTCCATCCATATGACATCGGCCATACACTGCACATGCGCTGTGCAGCGCAGTTTAACTTAACATCTTACAATGAAACGTATATCTTCTTATGTACTGAATAAAGTTCAATTTTGAATAGCTATCTTAAAAAAAAAGCGCCGCGTCGTGTATCGTTTTGTTTCGGCGTGAATTTACCCTTATGTAAGAAGTACTTAAGTAATAGTGTTTAATTATTCCATGTCAACGAGTTCCTTTCCTTTGGCATGGAAACGTGCTAATGTTATTCCTCTACCTTTAACCTCTAATCCTTCATCCTTATCCCAATTCAGTCTCAATGCCAGGTAGGATATCCAAAGTCCTCGAACACAAGCAGCTTTCCCACTTCCTATCGTCTAATAAATTGCTTCTCCCTTGCGGTTTACGCCCGGGTCACAGCACTGTTACAGCACTGCTAAAAGTCACAGACGACCTACGTCTAGCTATGGAGAAAAAATGTGTCCCTATTCTGGTTCTACTTGACTGGTTCAACTCATATCTTCGTGGACGTTCGCAGCGGGCCCGCTCTGGTGAGGCTACCTCAGACTGGTGCGATCTCGATACGGGGGTTCCACAGGGTGGCGTTCTTTCTCCCCTTCTTTTCTCAATTTTTATTAATACAATCTCCTTATTATAATATTATCATGTAACTTCAATCTTTATGCAGACGACCTGCAAATTTATCGTCAATCACATATTGATGACATTAGTTCCGCAGTCAGTGATATCAACGCTGTTCTACGACGCATAGCAGATTGGGCTAAATCTTTTGGTCTGTTGGTAAATCCTAAAAAATTATAAGCGCTTTCATTATTGGTAATAATGACTACAAAATATGCCCAGAGTTATGTACAATGGTACTCCTATTGAGTATACTGACTCTGCAAAAAACCTTGGCATAATTGTTGCTAGCAATCTGTCCTGGAATTTTTAGATCAATGATATCAGTACAAAGGTATACCACTCACTACACATGCTCAAGAGCCTTCAAAACTTCACTTCAAAACTTCTTGCCCTTAAACACTAAAGTCTTCCTAGTTCAGACACTCATTTTTCCTATCCTCAATTATGCTGATTCCTGCTACTTGGATATACCGAAGAGCTGTTAACGAAGCTGGACCAGTTGCAGAATCTCTGATTTCTTTTTGTTTTTGTTCTAAAAGAGTATGACCACATATCAGACTTTCGGTATAAATTGAAGTGGCTCCCTATTCGTCTTCGGCAAAATACCCATATTCTCTCGCTTATGTACAATATCCTGTATAATCCCATGTCTCCCTCTTACCTTGTAGATCGTTTCAACTTCTCGCGCCCCCCTGACACGCCTTGTAGGGCTAGTGTCAGGACGAATCTTTCCCTCCCCTCACATCGCTCCATTTTCTTCTTCTACTCCTTTACTGTTCATGCAGTCATATTGTGGAACTATTATTTTGTATTTTATTAGTATGTATTGTATATATTATTATATTATAACCTAAGATTATCTTACCTATTTTTTTTTTACATCTGTTAGTACATCTTTAATTGTGCACGTATCTGATATTTCTCATCTAATTTCTCTCCTTAGGACTGCTTGAAGAAATTTGTTTTAGAGATAAGCAGTACCTTTTGTGTCGTCTTTCTTTCTGTGCATATTCTTTTCAATCATTTATGTGTGCAATAAACTGTTAAATAAATAAATAAAAATAAGTATAAATAGCTTCCGAAAAATTGTGTCATATCGATAGCGTTATAGTGAAAATCACGTCGTGACGTGATTTTCACTATAACGCGACTTTGAAATTTCACTCTGAACGCCGTTAAAAAGTGCAGTTTCAATTTTTATCAAAATCGGGCTCGCAACTTCTTTCAGCATTTTACGCTATTCATCAAAGTTTCGGATTGCGCCTACCATGCACACTTCAAAAATTCACCTTGTATACTTACACCTTACACATTTTATAGTGTAGGACGCATAAATTAAAAAAAAATATTAAATTGATCAAATTTTTGTTTACAGGTAAGCATTCACAACATACATAATTCTATCCTGTATCGAGAAATAGCAGTAAGTGGTGCATGTTTTTAAGTTTATACCTAAGTTTATAACAAAACTCCAATTATTAGGTCCATACATATGAAATTGGCGTTTTGTCGTACGGGCCACTTTGATCTCAAATATCAGCTTTGGTTAGGAATTCCAATTATGAGCAAATATACCATGAGTAAATATTCCGCTATTTATTCATGCATTTGTGTTTCGTAAACCGTAATTCATTTGTTTTTTCCTCTTTTGGTTTTTAATTTGCGTCACTCTGTTTACAAAATGGAAAACTTGAAATATCGTATTATTTTGGAGTACGAGTTCTACCAGGGCACCAGTGCTGCAGAAACAGCTCGAAGGATTAATGATGTGTATGGCGGTGGCGTCGCAAAAGAAAACACAGTGCGTTTTTGGTTCCAACGTTTACGTTCTGGAAATTTCTACCTGCATAACAAGCCCGTGGATGGCCGAAGATCTAAGTTGATAATAAAGAATTGAAGGCTATTGTGGAAGCGGATCCATCGCAAACCACATCCAAGTTAGCTGCAGGCTGCGGTGTTAGTGATAAAACTATTTTAATCCACAAAAATAAAAAATGAAAGGCGCTGCGTTACATTACTCAACCGGCACAATAATGAAGGGATTTTAAATCGAATCATTACCTGTGATGAAAAGTGGATCCTGTACGATAGTCCGAAACGCTCATCGCAATGGCTGAACCCTGGCGAACCAGCCAAAGCCTGCCCCAAGCGAAAATTGACTCAAAAAAAGTTACTTGTGAGCGTTTGGTGGACTAGTGCCGGTGTCGTTCACTACATCTTTCTTAAATCTGGCCAGAGGATTACAGTAGATGTCTATTGCCAGCAACTGCAAATCATGATGGAAAAGCTAGCTGCTAAACAACCGAAGTTGGTCATTCGCTCGAGGCCATAGCTGCTTCAGGACAACGCTAGACCACACACTGCACAACAGACGGCTACCAAATTGGAGGATTCAATTGGAATATCTAAGACACCCAGCGTACTTCCCGGACCTTGCTCCAACAGATTACCATTTTTTTTTCGAAATTTGGTTAACTTCTTGCAAGGGATAAAATTTAACTCCGATGGGGCAGTCCAAAGCATCTTCAAAGATTTTATTGATTCCTGTCCGAATGGTTTTATTAGTAAAGGAATCAATGAACTACCTATGAGATGGCAAAAGTGCTATATAGATAGCAATGGTATATACTTTGATTAAATAAATATATTATGTTTAAAAAAAATCGATTATGTTTCCCTTTACAAAACGCCTATTTCATATGTAATGACCTAATATTTTGACTTGAGAAGAGAAAACGTAGAATTTTGTACATACTTTGACTCAAAGTAAAAGTAAAAGCCAAAGTAGATTTTAAGTAATTTCAAGTGTTCAATCACTTTTAAGTATTCTCTACAAATATAGCTTTCTTTTAATAGATCAAATTTAGTATTAAAAAAAATATTTTTTTGATTAATTGTACGTTATAAAAACAGACAGATAGACAATGAAGTGATCCAATAAAGGTTCTGTTTTCGGTACGGTGTACGGAACCCTGAAACTCTGTATTTGTTTAAAACATTTTTTTAAAATGTGTTATAAGTTCTTGAATCCACGTGCATTTGTTGCAATGAAAATTCTGCGACTGGTACTTAATCTATTATCCGTCGCTCTAGAATAATAAAATATCCAACAATGATGCTTTTATTTCATTTTTTATTCTACAGTGTTTTGTACGAATTAACAAAAGTTGTCTTTCATGATGCCCTAGTTTAAACTATGGAGCTAAATTACTATTTTTAATATCACATTGTTGAAAATAAAGCGACATTTTTTCATTCAGTCGCGATGAATGATTTTTTATCTTCTCTGCAATGATCGTTCAATGGATTTAAGTCATTTCGATATCAGAAACTATTTTTTTATGTTACAAATTAAGTATTCATTAATCATCTGTAAATCATTCTTAATAGATTTTATTAAGAATTTCGGAATTATTTATTTAAAATAAAACAGAGCTACCTGAGCTCGTCACTTTTTTTTTTACTTCACAAAGTTACAGGTCTTCAGTCATTGACTGAAGAAATCATATACGCAAATTGCCACCAGCTCCCTAGCTACAAAATATTCTTTTTATTCATCCTTCATAATTTAATATTTTAAAAATAAAAAGAACCTGGCGTCAAGCCAGCGTCGTTACCGACATGATGTAGTTTTAATGTTCAAATGATGCACTTGCAGGTGTGTAAAGAAAATCTTAAAAGTATTATAACATTTAATGTTTAGGATAAAAGATAGTATATGTTATTGATTGTACTATGGGTTCTTGGTGGAAATTCATGTAACACAGTAATAATACACAGGACTTCTTGCACTTTTTCCGCTTTATTTTGGTTTTTTAAGGGATTTTAAATAAATAATTCTCATAAAAAAGATAGTAAAAGTATTTTATTGAGTCTATAAGGCGATAAATATACCGCTTGTACCATCGCTGATGGTAAAATCGTGACTGCACGATTCTTTCATCATCGTCATAATACTCACCGCTAACTTCCTCTTTATGTCAGAAGGATAAGTAGCTTAGCATGGTAGCCTATCGATTATACTCTTTAAAAAAAAGAACATTAGGATTGGTCCAGGAGACCAAAAAAACTTTGGGAACAGAAAATTAGCGAAAACATTGAAAATTTACCCAGTTTAGAGGAATCTCATTTATTTTTGAAAGGCATATTTAGATCATTAGAATTTTTAGATAATGTTTACGACTGAACTCATTTCTTTAGACGATTTGCTAATTAAACATTTTGTCATAGATGTTTCAATTACTAAGGCGGGTCAATAAGTCCGTGACTTTTTGAATTTCTAACCTCCTTACTGAAAAAGCAACACTACTCCTGTCAACAGGCATCTGTCAGTTGACTCCTATCAAAATTTGAACTTGCTGCGTCAGTTAGTTTGTGTTTTACAGCTATCTTTATCAGACTATCCAGTAACTTAAGGAAACAATGGAAAAAAGTGAATTTCGTGTGCTTATTAAGCATTATTTTTTGCGAAAAAAAACCATTACCGAGACCAAGGCTAAGCTTGATAAATACTATGGGGACTCTGCACCATCGATTTCAATGGTAAAAAGTGGTTTACTGAATTTCGTTGTGGCCGGACAAGCACTGAAGATGCCGAACGTCCTGGACGCCCAGTTGAGGTCTCTACACCCGAAACAATCGAAAAAAATTTACGATATGGTGTTGGCCGACCGAAGATTGAAAGTGCAAGAGATTGTGGAAGCCATAGGCATCTCGCATGACTCAGTGGTTTCAATTTTGAATGATCACATGGGCATGAGAAAGCTTTTCGCAAGATGGGTGCCGCGTTTGCTCACAGTCGACCACAAACGCAATCGTGTAACAACTTCACAGGAAGGTTTGGCGTTGTTTAATCACAATATGGAGGAGTTTTTTAACCGTGGACGAAACATGGATCCATCACAACACACCAGAGACCAAACAACAGTCAAAACAGTGTGTTTCTAAGGGTGAATCGGCGCCAAAGAAGGCCAAGGTGGGTTTGTCAGCCAATAAAGTTATGGCGACTGTTTTTTGGGATGCACGTGGGATAATCCACATTGACTATCTTCAAAAGGGAAGAACAATTAATGGGGAATATTATGCCAACTTATTGGACCGCTTCAATGAGGATTTGAAAAAAAACCGACCTCATTTGGCCAAGAAAAAAGTTCTTTTTCACCAAGACAATGCAAGGGTGCACACATGTGCAGTTGCCATGGCAAAAATCCATGAATTAGGCTATGAATTGCTCCCACATCCACCCTATTCTCAAGATTTGGCTCCGAGTGACTACTTCTTGTTCCCAAACCTGAAAAAATGGCTCGGTGGAAAAAGATTTGACTCCAATGATGAAGTCATCTCGCAAACAAAGGCCTATTTTGAGGACCTCGACAAATCATATTTTTTGGAAGGGATAAAAAAATTGGAGAAGCGTTGGACAAAGTGTATAGAGCTCAAGGGGGACTACGTTGAAAAATAAAATGATTTATTTATCAAAAAATCTGTGTTTTATTCCAAAAGTCACGGACTTATTGACTTATTATAGCCTCGCTATTTAGAGCTTTGCTCTCGACTCGGAGGTCGTGAGTTCGATTTCCGCATTGGAACAACAAAAAAATGTTGTTTCCAAGTTTGGTTAAGACAATACAAGCTGATCATCTGATTGTCTGACAAGAAAGATGATCCATGCGTCGGATGGACATGTAAAAAGTCAGATCTGCGCCTGATCTTATTTACTAATTACTCCACTCCATCGCACTTCCATGTTCAGAGGTAGATTCTTTACACCCTTGAAGGGTAGGAAACCTGGCCAGTAAAATCTGGAACAACCTTCTACCGCCGGAGTTGCGTGCTCTGAAAACAATAAATTATTTTAAATTAAAATTTTTATCTCTTTTGCTACGAGAACAACTTTCCCCAATATAATTTTTTATTTTTATTTATTATTATTATTATTATTAGTATTATTCTATTTTTTTATTCTTCAATTAATTAAATTCCTAATATTATTATGACATGTACCTAATTTTATCATATATTATAATTATTTAATGATGTACTTAATTTATTATATTACTTAATTATGACATTACTTACCGTTCGGGTATGAGCCGACGCATGGCGGTTTGCTGGGAGTCTGTAGTCACCTTAAAGGTCAGGTACCTACTTCTCAATTGTCATTAATGTACGACAGCGAACGAATAATGATGTTACCTATGTAGAACAAACCTAAGATATAAATATCTACTATTATTTTATGTAGTCTAATTATGGAAAATATTGATAAAGATCACAACTAAATGTATAACAAATACTTACTATTTCATCCTTTTAAAGCGCTAGTATAATATATATGTATTATGTATTGTACATTTTCTGTTTGTATTGTTTATCTCGTGATAGTTGCTATGAACAAGTGTGTCGTCTAGCCACGCGGCGTCTGCCCCTCGCAACCTAACTATAGTTTATGGGACGTGGACGACGGAGGTGTGTGAGGGGAGTGCGAAGGGCGCGGGTGGCGTGATCGCTGCATTGTCCATAGCAATGACTCACCTGTTATCTATTGTATTTTGTAACCAATAATATATATTATTATTATCATTATCTCGTTAATCGATTATGTATATATGTAACTGTTTATTTGCTGTTGCTGAATGTATTAAATCTGTCCATCAAACGACAACAATATGGAACCGCATAATACCAGGCACTGGGTTGTTACGCCGCAGTGATACGCCTGAGCGGTCTCCTTTTTGACAGTTAGGCATTACACTACCTACCTTCCTATCCATAATAGTATCTCTTGCGTACCTACTCCTACTCATAGTACGTAATTTTTATGTTTTGAGTTGTTTTTCTGTCCTGTTTTTATGACTTATGTATGTAAGTCTTTGTTTTATTTGTGGTGTAATGTCTCATTGTGTCAAATAAATGTTTTTATTATTATTATTATTATTATGACCTCTCGCCAGTCGTGTCAGTTATCCGTCCCACTGGGTTATGAGAGTAAAGGAAGAGAGAGAGTGCTCTTGTGTACTGCGCACACACTTGGGCACTATACAATTACTACTGCGTAACTAGCCTGATTTAAATGAAACCCGCGACTGTCACTGAAATCGATGTGGGAGTTATTATAATATAGTTAGACGTTTTGCTACAAAGACAATTTGCTACTTACTCGTAGCCCCGATTTCACTAAATTTCTTTAAACACGCTTAAGCTCCAATTTGATTTCTCTCTCTCATTTAACGTTAGAACGGGATAGACAAATCTTAAACTGAAGCTCAGCGTTAAATATGTAAAATTGGGGCTAAAGGCTATCGTAAAAATAGGCTTCATTACAAAAATGTTTGAGACGAATGGATACATTTTAGTGCAGCAAAAAAATATATGTTAATCTTGATCATATTCGTAATTATCACCTTTGTTTTCGAAACACTTTTTCTGTAAATATTCTCGATAAAAAAAAATCCAAGATCAAAGATAATAAAATAACCATTGAAAAGGATATTCTTGGAGTTGTTTAACTGTATTATTTGTGAACAAAAATGAGAAAATTAATTACAGTTTCGTAATATAAAAGGTTTTTTTTTTTTGGATTAATTTATTTCTATGATAAGTAATTCGGACGAGTCGAATGAAACATCGCGAAATGGTGACCTGTCATTCCTTCACTTTTGTATAGAAAACGGTAATACCCGCTGAGGCGTAAAATATAATGCTAACGGACCTATGTCATTTTGTTCCGCACTCCCGCCGTCAAAAATCAAAACTCCAAGCAATACTTGGTCTCCCAGGCACTGTAGTATATTGTTGAAAGCTGTATACCTAGTTATTTATTTTATTATTAGTTTCTCTGAGTGGTTGTAAAAATATTAGTGTAGATTACAAAAAGAATATGAAGAGATTGTATTTGATGAAAGTGACAAAACCCTCTTTTTAATATAAGTACCCGGGAGACCGATCTTTGCTCGGAGTTTTGGTACAACGATAAAATAATTAAAAGAAATAATAAGAATCACAAAAATATTCATCTTACCGGGATTCGAATCCACCAAATTGCGAATTTCCAAACAATGTAAAAATCAAACGTAGGTAGGCATACCGAGCTGCCAATTAGACTAACGTAACACTTAAAAAAAGTTCCACCACCTCAAAAACGGCTAGCGCGACCCTTCTAAGTATTTATTTTAGTTTCCCGAAGTTGTATTTATGTTATAATTAATATTCGTGAAGTTTATAAAAAAAATGGGCAATAAAAAAATACGGAGAGCAATAATGCAAAAAAAAATATGTAAATATATGTATATGTATATTATTATTTATTTAAAAAAACAAGGAAGACTTAAATAAATTCATTTGTAATGAGATTTGAACCTAGACGCTACGCTTTTTAATCCCTTACATTGATAACAATGTTTTCGCAAGTCGCAACATACAAGCGAGCTCAAATGCCAATACCATCCTTACGTTAGCACGCGAGTGTTTATCACAGACTTGGCTGCAGCCAGCAATCCACCGATGCGTATACAATATGTTTTCGATTACAACTTTGGCTGGGGTTTCCGTAACGCACATTAAGTTATGGGGCTTTCTTGTAAAAGGAAACGAAAAGTTAATGTTGCTGCAAGTTTAAATATAAGAAAAAATGAACAAGGCATATTTTTGTACATGATTCCTTGAATTTATTTTTCTTTTATAATGTTTTATTTATTTTATCATTCTACTAAAACTCCGAGCAAAGCCAGGTCTCCCGGGTACTATTTGATAATAACAGCATCCACACTTTTTTACTCGTATAATAAAAACATAGTCACATAGTTATTATCTGTGATATAATATAAAAAATATTAAATCATCTAGTAGGAGTCTTACTTTACCATAAAAAATACCGGTTGTCTGTAAAGTCGGTTTACTGACGATAGTTGAACGTGACAACGTCAACAAAAACAACAACAACAACAACAACAACGACAACAACGACAACAACAACAACAACAACAACAACAACTACAACAATAATAATAATAATGAGGTAAAGTCAATGCGAGCTAACGCTGGTACTTGGTAACGATAACGGGTAACAGGTAACGCATGAGTCATTTTTTTCGTGCATGCAGCCGGCTCCATCGATTTATGAGACGTTATCACGTCAAAACATTCTGGCCTAGTCAATAGACCCCTTGAGTCACATACGCAATGGTGTAGGTTCGATGCCGGGTTCTGGTGTGTACCAGTTTGACTTTCTTATTGACCTCATACTGACGAGACTTAGTTTACATAAATTACTCTTATCTTCTTACGGACGGTTTCAATAACCTATCTACCAACAGCTATTTTTTAAAAGCGTTGTCATTCAATCATTTGCCGGTTTTTTGCGATACAAATGTGACGTTTTCATCAAATAGTTATTGGTAGATAGGTAGAAAGGGGCCGTAAGACAACCCTGACAACATTTGGTTTGATTTCGAAGCTTCTATGAGAGCTGTTTCTCTGTACGTTAGTATTAATTATCATTTACTGTACTAACAAGTTATGTATTGGTGCTACGCATGAGCTACGGCGGCGTAGCGAGCTACGAAAACACGTAGCACATGCAACCGTAGTATTGTCAGTCAGGTTAGGGACAAGATGGTCTATCGGTAAAGTTGCTCCTGGCACTGGCTACTGGCCTCTGTGGTCCAGTGGCTTAGAGCTTGACTTGGCATATTCGGTCCATATTTATGTTGCCTCTCGGATAATATAATAGTTTTGATGATTTAAAACAAATGCATGTTCCTTTAATTATTTCAAACACAATCTTAGCTTATAATATATGGTTACATAATGAAGGATCAGTGTGTGACGTCACCATCTACTACAGCCATACATTTGTCATTTAAACAATGTACCTATATCGGCAGCAGATTGTGACGTCACAAATCGTTATGCGAGAAAGAGATGGGCAACATTTTTATTTGCTTATAATTTTTAATCGCATCAACTTAAATAACTTTTTCTTTTATATTTATGCATTTCAATTCAACAATTTTAATTTAATTTGTAAAAATGTGATATTCGACACACGGTTACATCCCTATTCACAAAGAACGTTCACCAGTCTTCATCATAAACGAGATCTCGGCGAGTCTTGTTAGTACAGAAATAGTGTTGCCATAGAGTGGCTGACCTATTGCGCCAGATCCGGAATACAATTTGTTTTCATCATGCCATTGTGCGGCGGGTGTAATGTGCTCGAACCGTGATAATTTCTATAACAAAGGAGAATTTCAATAGAGAAAAATGATATGTACTACACAATCTTATACTTTAAAAGAGCAAATCTTGTATATATAATCAGAATCTCGGAAACAGCTGCAAGTATTTCCATGAAATTTAGTATGCAGGAGATTTTAGGAAAGAAAAATGGACCTAGCTTATCTGCGCATAGGAAACTGCGCATTTTTAAGTTAAATAATATATTTTTTTTTCTTTCATCACGTAATAAGTTATGTGTAATTTCGATTTCTAAATGTCAAATCCGGTTTTGCGTTGTTGGCGAATTGGTGTTTTGGTTGATGACTTGATTGAAACTTTCCCGCTTTCTTGACTTCAAAAAGTTTCTAAAGACTTATTATATTTTGGATTAATATCTTTTGTCCTGTGAATACTGCAATACTTGAAATCTTTTTTAGCATTTTAGAATGCTATGTCCCAATTTCACCAACGTTTGTTATTATTAATTGTTTGTCTAAATATCATGCCTTCCCTTTCATTAATACGAAGAACGGGACAGATAACATGCTATTTAATCAACAATTAGTCATAACAGCATTGGTCAAATTGACACATAAGTCTGGACGGCATTAATCGGTGTATGTAATAGTAGTCCATAGATTTAATAACATAATAGCTGCGTGTTGCAAATTATTCCTATTTCCGGAATTTTCAGAAGTTACCTACTATAAATATACTTGAAAGTCGGGAAATTTTTCAACACCATAACATGTAAAATTGCGGTATTATGTGTGTAATGGCGGAAATAAGATTTTGTTGTTAACTTTTATTTTTTACTAGCATATTTTGTCCGCGGCTTTGCCCGTGTGAAATTGGTTTCAAGATCCCATATTTTACCCTCTTAGGGGTTGAATTTTAGAAAACGCTGAAATACGTAACTCATATTTTTTTCTGTATTAAATTCATGCGAAATTTCATGCAAATATGTCCAAGAAATAAAAAGTTTCATACAAATTTTTATCCCCTATTTTACCCCTTTGGGGGTTGAATTTTGAATAATCCTTCCTTAGTGGATGCCTATGTCATATGAGAAATACGTGTGCAAAATTTCCAATTTCTAGCCTTAAGGGTTTGGCCTGTGCGTTTATACACCAGCCGATCAGCTTTGCCTTTTATATATATATAGATGGATAAAAAACTTTTAAAAGTCTGCAAAATAATAACATTTAATTTAACATAGTAGTAGTTAGTAGCTCGCATACGAGTTACAACATTTTTTTTTGATTTTACTCACCACTCGCTTTCCTCCCCACAACTCACAAGCACACACACATACAGGCCTGTCACATGAGAAGTCGGAAGGTGACAGATGCTGTAGCAGTCTACTGTCACATCAGTAGCTCGTACTCGTGTGCAATTCAGGGGTACAGTAGCTGTCTACTGTCACATTAGCAGCTCGCACCTGTGTGACCGGATGAGGCGAGTCGAGCTCCTGCCATGCAAGTACAGGGGTACAGTGGCTGTCTACTGTCTCATTTTTTTTTTTTTTCCATCCCCCTAACGTAATCAGGGCTTGTTATATATCTTTTATTTTATTTTCTTTATCTTTTTTAGTTCTATTTCTATTTTTATAATAGTCTTATATCTACTTATACAATTTTCTTATAATTTTTTTTTTATATTTACAATGATTTCTTATTCCTTACAATAGTAGAAATGTCAATATGAAGTATAATGTACTTGTCAATTAAAAAGTCGGCGAAATATATATAAAAAAAAGAGCAGTGTGTAACAAGTCAATAGTTACAATAACATCCCATGATACAATAAAATAAAATAGAAATACAATATAATACAATAAAATACAATTAAAATTTTCAATTTAAAATTAAAATGACAATAACAGTATAGATCAATTAATATAGAATACAATTAAAATGCAGCACAACGTTCAACTAACCTAATATCACAATTTAAAGACCTACCGCTAAAAAGAACCTAACACTAATTTTTATCACAGTTTAAAATATTGCAGTGTTTCTTATTCACTACACCCACGATCCTCTTACAAAAAAAGAGGAAAAAGTCCCTCTTCTTTCCCCCCAGGATAGAAGGCAGATTCTCACCCGTCATCGATATGCCCAATTTTTGCTCAGTATCATATCTACTGCTAGCAAAAATCGGGCACTCGAGTAACAGGTGAGGAGCCGTCTCCTCAACTCCTGGCTGACATGAACACGACGGGTCCTCCTTCAACTTGAATCTGTTCAAGTAGAAGGCGAATCCGCCGTGTCCAGTCAGTATCTGTGTGGTGTGGTGTGTGATGTCTATCTTGTTTACTATCTTGTATGCAGCAGCAGCGCTTGGGAAAAAGAGCTTCATGGTTCCGGCCGTCCCTCCCACTTCGTATCTCCTGTCCCATTCCTCAACCGTATCCTCTCTTAAGATACGCTTGACGAATGAAACAGGACACAGATCGTAGTCAGGTTTCCTTTTCAATCGCAGCGCGGCCTCCTTGGCTAGTTCGTCAACCCTCTCATTCCCTCTCAACCCTGCGTGCGCCTTAATCCAAAACAGGGAGACCTCCCGCCTCTGCGATGCAGCTTTCCTCTTCCAAGGGCCTCCCTTGTTTGCACTGCCAGGGGATGAGGGGAACTAAGGGTGACTGCCTGGAGAGCCGATCTGGAATCGCTAAGGATACCGACCTTCGCCATTCCACTCTTGCAGGCTATACTTACAGCACTCTGGAGCGCCAGAAGCTCGGCCTGGTAGACGGTGCAATACGGCGGCAACGCAAGCTTGACGGCCTTCGTCTCGGCCTCACCCTTCCATACGGAGAGTGCGGCTCCGACTCGGCCCTCAATCTTGCTGCCGTCCGTATAGATCCTATGGACGTGGCTGTTAACCACGTCTGCATAAGAGTCCTCATCTACCAACCCGAACCTCAGCTCTTCCTGCTCTGCCGGATGTGGGTCCTCGATCGCTGGAGCCATTCGCTCCACCTCCCTGTCCCTCAACACCGGGTGTGGTACCCCTTTCTTGATCTCATTGAGCCTCGAAGCTTCGAGTATCCTGAGATCAAGAGGGAGTAACCCAGCCAACAGAATCGCAGAGTTCAGGGAGACGGTCCGATATGCTCTGCAAATCTTCTGGGCAAAACCCCGTTGGACGGAGTTGAGCCTTTTCTGGACCCCCATCTTTTCCACGGTGGTGGTCGGCTCTATCACGGCTGTATATATAATTTTCACTATCTGGGGGTTAAGCCCCCAACCTACTCTGGCAGCTTTGGCTAGCTGCTTGTACCTGTTTATAGCCTTTTTACATACATTTCCTACGTGGACGTTAAATGTGATACCGCCCTACTGTCACATTAGCAGCTCGCACCTGTGCGACCGGGTAAGACGAGTCGAGCTCCTGCCATGCCAGTACAGCGATGCAGTGGCTGTCTACTGTCACATCAGCAGCTCGCACCTGTGTGACCGGGTGAGGCGAGTCGAGCTCTGCCATTCCAGTACAGGGGTTCAGTGGCTGTCTACTGTCACATTAGCAGCTTGAACCTGTGTGACCGGGTAAGACGAGTCGAGCTCCTGCCATGCCAGTACAGCGATGCAGTGGCTGTCTACTGTCACATCAGCAGCTCGCACCTGTGTGACCGGGTGAGGCGAGTCGAGCTCCTGCCGTGCAAGTACAGGGGTACAGTAGCTGTCTACTGTCACATCAGCAGCTCGCACATGTGTGATCGGGTGAGGCAAGTCGAGCTCCTGCCGTGCAAGTACAGGGGTACAGTAGCTGTCTACTGTCACATCAGCAGCTCGTACCCGTGTGACCGGGTCTCACCAGTCGAACTACTGCCATGCAAGTACAGGTGTAACCTCGCCATAAGGCCCTAACAATATACATCAGTACCTATTCAAATAAACAGTAGATAAAGAATTCTTTAGTTTGAGAATCGCTGGACTTTCCTTGTTTAATTCTCATTGTAAAAGATGCTGATGACAGTAGCGCTTTGTTTCTACGACGGATTAAGATTTAAGTAAGTCTTACTGCTCAGAGATTGAAAATGAATTGAAAAATGGTATAATTATCATCATCAACCACATTAAAATCTGACTCGCATCCAAAAACAACTCTGTTAATTTCCTTTCGACTAACCATAAGTTAAAACAATTCACAACTTTCTTAATGGTTTGAAAATATACTCGAATGTCAATAAAGCGATTAATCAGCCTATTTAGGCCAACGAAACACGTAACATATATACACTTTTACTACTTTAATTATTTAATCAGTTGTTTGTAAACTTTTAAAAATGCGAATATACCTACCCAAACTTACTAACCGGACTATTACAGAAATTGTATCATGACCATTAAATTTTAAAGGAATATAAACCACACAATTCGTTACCATCCAAAGTTTTGTTTTAATTTCATGTAAAAAGTGGGTCCTAACTCCTATGCCTGATCTCTCGCCAGTCGGATCGGTCATCCGTCCCACTGGGTTACTGGGTTAAGGCTGACTCGTATGTATTGCGCACACACTCGGTCACTATTAAAAAACCCCTGCGTAGCTGGTCCAGTTTCAATGTAACCGGCTACCATCCGGTGTTAGCTGATAAAATATTATAGTATCTTCTCCGTCTGCCCTGAATCCCGTCAGAGAACGAACATGTTTTCTATATTTTGGGTCATATATGTGTATTAAATATGACGTGTATAATCTAATAAATTCTCTTTGGCTTTCATTAACACTATGAAGACTCGGAATTAATAAAAATGACACCTCACACTTAATGGCAAAAACTTTTATGTGAAGCCATACACCGTACTGCCTATCGCGTATCGTCCAATCAGCGCTACCGATTGGATCAGTTAGAACTGACCATGTGTAGGCGTAGATTGCCATGACAGTTGACACTGTTTTATTTCAATATGGAACTGATCCGATCGATAGCATTAAGTCGATCGGATAATGGGTTGTATGACGTATACTAGGGTACTGTAAGAATATTAATAATTCTATTCTGCTGTAATTTTCGATATAACTACTATTTAAAATTACTTGCATAATGACTGACATAAGCTTCCCACTTCCTCATTCATAAAATGCTTTATCTGTCAACTGACCTAGTCATTTTCTGTCAAGAGATCTTTTAAAAGTGTCTGACAAATATTGATTAACTAATCCGTAGTTTACATATTGTCAAAAAAACGGGGCTCGGGTTTTTATGTAACATGTGATCGAGCTTACTGCATGAAACTTTAAAATTTGCTGATGAAATTTTAAAAATATGAAAACCTCTTGTGTTAAACTTCTATCCATAGTTCTTCTATTCATCACCCACCAACTCCTTCAAATTATTCCATTAAGCAGGTAAATTAAACAAATATGTAATCTAATGTTGTTTTCATACAGAAAATCAAATTCGTCCCTATAATTAAAATAAAACTTCATTTTTACATAAGTACTTATATCGAATCTGCATAAAAACTGTAAAAACATCCTCCAAAACAATTTAAGTGGCACTTTCGATAAATATCAGAATTTCATATACCACGAAAAGTGTCGTAATTGTCAGATTCGATACAAATACGTTAAAGAAAAGCCATGTAAACTGCCGGAACTGCCACCTACGTTATTTTTGGAATATGAAAATCCGTCATAAGCAATCGGTTCTGCCCGATTCAATACTTTGTTCAGTAACATTCAAGAAAAACAATATGAATGGTAATTGGTACAACATATATATGTAACTAACATTTACAATAAAAATAAATGACGCGCGTATACTGCGAACACTCACGTTAGTGGCAATTACGGCCTTGTCGCACACTCAGGTGCGCAACGTTAACTCGAGTAAGTTAACATACGTTGGTATTGGTCGGAGAGACTCATATGTTACGATAAAATACTACTCAGAAAAACGCACTTGGGTTTTTCTGAGTAGTATTTTATCAATGGGTTTTTTAAATTTTTAAAACCGTGATACTACAGATACCTTTATATAGACTTCAAAACAGTAATTGAAAAAAACCCATTTTGCAGTTACAATAATGTACGTAGGCGCCGTCGATTTTATGATGTTTCCGTCAAAACAATTTAATCAAGCCATTATTCTCGTATTCTAAAAAAGTTCATCTGATTGTTCGGTATCATAAAACTTATCTGTACATCTAATATTATAAAGAGGAAATATTTGTTTGTTTGTTTCTTTATTTGCGTTAAACAGGCTCCGAAACTACTGGGCCAATTTTGATGAAATTTGGCATATATATACAATATACCTAACTCGGGGAAATGGGCTATTTTTTTTTCTAGAAAAAATTTTGTTTACGTGGGTTACTGTATGTGCACGGGTGGAGCCGCGGGATAAAGCTATGCAAAATAAATAACCATGCTAGATTAATTAAATACAAATATCTAAATGTGAAATTGAAAATCATTTGCTAAATTAATGCGATAAATTTATAGTGCATTTGTTAACAAATGTATAACGCATAATATTTAATATGCTAGTTTATTAAATGTTATGATTTCTTATGTTTATGTGTCGCGGTGCACTTTTCTTTTTCCCGACGTTTCGGCTACTCCCCAGCAGCCGTGGTCACAGGAGGACTGAGGTGGTAGTTGTCCTATTTGTTGAAGTTGTTCTAACTATCCGAAGATTCCTCAATTATTATTTGTGTTCCGATCCACGCAAAACATACTAGCAGTATCTTGAAGCTGCGGTGTTTTTGAATTAAATGTTATTTTATTTATTATTGGATCCGACTAGATGGCAGCACCCAGCCATCTTCTCGGTTAAAATTAGGGTACTTTTAAATTTCTATAGCTTCGCGTATCATTCTTGGGCGATAACGCCAGTATACTGTATATGTAACTTTTGCCAGTACTTGTAGCTTATCAAATCTTGTGTAATGGCGAGGTTGATCCAGTGTGTGTTCGCAAATTGCAGATTTATTGTTGCGACGGTGTTTAACATGTGCGATGTGTTCCTTTACGCGGGTGTTGATGGATCTTTTAGTTTGCCCTATATAGGAGAGACCGCAGTCACTGATAAAGTTAACTATATTCTAAGGAAAGCTTCTATAAAAACATATTTTAAACCGCACAAGAAGATAAGTAAATTTTTCCCACCAGTGAAATGTAACATTTCAATATTTAAAATGAAGTTTGTAAAATAGCTAGTTTTTATAAAAGTTATAAGTAGTTCTGTAGGAAAAAAAACCAACAATATAAAAAGGGTACGCTACATTCTACGTTCATTGGAAATGTTCATGTAAACGCGGCATGTTTCAACTGTTTATATTATTAAAATCAGTTCGTGCCGAGTTCGTTAGATATTCTTTCTTTATCGCTATTTCACTTTATTAGTAATGTTAGTAACTAGCTTGTAAATTAATGATTATTACTATATTATTAATATGAAATAATGTCGATGTAAATGGCAACTCAGCATTAGCTGCTTGTCTGCTCGCTTACTTCGTTTCCATAAAAACTGAATAGCTTCGGATGAAGTAAGAAAATGTAACCTAACCTATGAATAAATTATTTTTTTTTCACACCTTTAACTAAATAAAAAGTTTCAATTCAAACGTGTCTCCAAAAACTTTAATTTAGGTGCTAGTTTGCTGTATTTCGAAAATGGGCTTCGCTCACACAAAAACAATATTATTTTTAAGGTCTTTCGCAGTAAAACACCGGACTACTCTAACATTTTTGCTAGAAATTACAAGGGATTCTTTAAGCATGCCTTAATGGTGCTTGAAAAAGTTTTAAATATTATTAGTGACGTGCAAAATCAGTGGCTGCTTGTGGTTCGATCGAATGAAGTAAGGCGCGGAGGAAACGTCA
The DNA here is from genome assembly GCA_963565745.1 of Phengaris arion. NCBI lineage: Eukaryota > Metazoa > Arthropoda > Insecta > Lepidoptera > Lycaenidae > Phengaris > Phengaris arion. The sequence goes on from OY751443.1 coordinate 5,941,747, forward strand.
GAAAAATCGAATTTCGAACCGGCAGTCGAGGCCGAGGCGGCGCGGCGCCCACACCGCGCACACAGCGCCCGCGCGCGCCAAGTGCAGTTCGAATTTTGAAAATAAAAAGAAATCTCAACCGCCATTGTGTGATTGTTTATGGTTTGAAAAAAGTTTTTAAGCGTTTTCGTTTGAGGTGACGTCACGAAAAGTTTTAGTCTCACTTGTGTTTGTGAAAAATTAGCAAGTCACAGCTGTTCTGTGACACACCTAATTTTAATGTGGAAAACGTGTGATATATATAATTTAGCGAAACCTTTAGGCCTTAAAACAATTATAAGCTTCAAATATTTATTCTAAGTACTGTAAATGTAATAATGAAAAATAGAGTCAAATATTTTTTATGCAAAGAATATTGAAATACACATTCCATGTAAATTGTACAAGTTGGTAGCCTGTATGCAAGACTATTGTGATTATTATTTACTATTTAAATAATGTATCATGTGAACATAAACACATGATGTGCCTGCAAATGATACTACAATCATAGTTGAAGGTGACAACGCTTTAGAAAAAGCAACTACGAACAATAATTAATACTTTAGATTGTTTAAATAAATAACATACAATAACAGAGTATCGATGGTATCTTTAATTTTGTACTCAGGTTTTCATCTGTCACTTAATTAACTCTCCAAGGGAAATTGAAAAAAAAATTTGAACTTTAACATGTTTTTTTTTATTTGTAAATATCACTGATATGAATCCACGTAGTGATTAAATTATTTACTACGTAATCGAAAGTCTGTATGTCTGTAAGAAACTTCAAAAGTAAAACAGCTGTTATCATGTAAACGCTTAGGTAAATATGCCTGTAGAAGAATTCTCACTTAATAGGTAATACATCTCTACAAAAATAACCCAACCAAAACCAAGAGTATGTCAGGACATGCCTAAGGGTTCCGTTACTATCAACGTACAATAGGTTTTCTTTGAATTACTTAAAAATATATATTACGTCATAATTACAGAAACTAGAAGGGTAGACAGACAGACAGACGGAGGGTGACGAGCTTTAGGGGTTCGGTAAGTATTATGGAATCCTAAAAACTAAAATATAAATTGAAACGATTGTTAAGTTATTTCGTTATTGAATAAAAAAGTAGATTGTGTTGTCATACAAATTGTAGACCCAATTTCAACAACCCACTAAAACCGACGTTTAACTCTGAGCTACAGTTTTGCAAATACCTCTCCCATTCTAATATTAAATGAGAGAGAAATATCGAATCCGGGTTTAGCATAAAGTGCGCTTAAAGAAGCTTGCATGTAACTGAGACAGCTGATAGCTATAAGTATATTACGCAAAGTTTCGTTTCAGGACACAAATTATTGCAATTAAAACATTCAAAATCTAGTCTTCCAGTGTCTTGGTCTCGCATTTGCAAACCTACAGCTATCAAATCGTTGGTAAAGAAAGTTATACAGAAGTTAGAATGTCTTTTAAACATTTAATTACGAGAATTGGTCTTGTTGCTACTTTGTAAGCAATTAGGTACTATCCTTTTTAGAGTTACGTACCCAAAAAAATGGGCCCTATTATTGAGACTTCGCTGTCCGTCTGTCTGTTGAAATTTTCACTACAAACAGAATAAAATAATATTTAAGTGGGGCTCCCATAGAACATATCTACGTGATTTTTGACCATTTAACACGGAACCTTTCGTGCGCGAGTCCGACTCGCACTTGGCCGGTTTTATCATCTTTTAATTTAAACTTTTGCTGTATTTCTATAACGTTTGTTAATATTTGTAAAGCCACTCTCCGAGGTTTTAGTATCATAATATAATAGTAAATGTATTTACGGTTCATAACGAAAGGAGCAGAAAGAGAATGTGAGTAAATTCCCCAAATATTTTAATAGCACAAGTAGTATGTTCTTCAAAATAAATTATACCGTTACTTAAAAAAAAAAAAAAGCCCGACAGCGTCAAATTATTTGGATGTACCCAGTGTCACTTTCACGACAGACGAATCTAACGATACCTCTAAGCTCAAATGTAACAACCCGTTTAGGCTCTAGAGCGTGCCAAAGAAATAAACGTACATACATTCATACACTCGAAAAACATAACCCTCCTTCTGTATCCCATATATACAGTATCCCACGAGAGCACTAGTTTTTCGGGATAAAAAGTAGCCTATGTATTTATTAGGTTAGGGTTAGGGCCCAAACTACTACCGTGCCAAATTTCATCAAAATCCGTTAAGTAGTTTTTGCGCGAAAGAGTAACAAACATCTGTCCATCTATCCATGCATCCATCCATCCATCGTCAATAACTTTCATATTTATAATAGTAGTAGGATTAAAATATTTAAAGCATAGCTAATGTCTAAGAACGTTAATATCTATTCGAATTAAACTTTAGTTATCTGTTTATTCGTGAGTGGTATCGCGTGATTCTGATTAAGTATAAATAACAATATTTTTTTATAAGAACTTTAACCCGACTACGTAAATTATATATAAAATACCTATATAGGTAGCCTTTGTTACTCGGGCTAATAAAACGAATACACCTAATTCATTAAAATCGGATCAGTAATTTAGGCGCTACGGTGGAACAAACATACATATAAATACACACATAGACTGCCAAAATTCCTTGGCTTGGCTTTCCCTTTCTTTGGCTTCGCTTTATTCGGGTAAAAATCGTTAGTATTAATGTTTAAAATGAGCATATTTTGTATCTGCTCGTTTTATTAAACCGCTATCGGGGTCGGATTATAAGACTGGGCTTTAACTGATTAAAAACAAACCGATGCTTAACCAAGCTTACTGTAATTGAAACATTTCGTATTTTCACTTTTGTTGCTTTCTATGCAATAAGATCATTATGTAATTATTTTTATTAAAATTGCAATTGGGTTTCAGTGTTAGTGCATGTTATCGCATTCGCCCACGCACATTTTGATACGTGTTTGAGTACGTCGCGTGCCGTGGAGATATACCGACTGCAAGTTGAAAAAAAAAAAAATATTTAGGCACATAAATTGGCTCACAATAAAAGAAAATGTTTAATATTATTTTCACTTTTATGATGGCATTGGTCTCGCGAAAATTATATTTTAAAGCCGTAATGCTTTATGTTGTGGCGAGGTTAATATGTGAAATTAAATTAAAAATAATAAATGAACTTATAATAAATAACTTCATTTGCATTATTCTTTCTTTCATTATTTTATATTTTGTTATTAATGAATTTTGTTAAAAGCAGCAAGGAAGTATGGGATAGTTCACACCGCGGCGATTCTTGACGCTACGCTGCATTTTTAAGATATATATTCAAAATTGAACTTTATTCCCTACACAAAAAGAAACACATTTCATATAATATCAGTCATACCCTGCACATGCACTGTGCAGCGCGGTGCAACCTGACATTCGAACTCTTACTACGAAACGTAACTTCTTGTGTAACGAATAAAGTACAATTTTGAATAGCTACCTTAAAAATGCAGCGCAGCGTCACGTGTCATTCAATTCGGTGTGATTTGACCCTAACGCTACTAATAATAAAGTCTACATTCGAGTAAATTTAATAATAAGCAATATGAGCAAAGATTATCAAGCTTCTGAAATTGGTCATGTTACGCGATAGCAAGCAACAGCTCTCCACACCGATTTCGGTGTCGGTGGCCGGTTTCATTGAAAACAGGCCAACTACGCAGGAGTTATTTTATAGAGCCCAAGTGTGTGCGCAGTACCCAAGAGCTTTTTACTCTCGAAACCTGGTGGGATGGAAGATCGACATGACTGGCGAGATCCGACGCATAAATCATCTTTCTTGTCAGACAATCAGGTTGATCACCTGATTGTCCATGTCCTAACCAAACTTGGAATCGACACTTTTTGTTGTTCCAACGCGGGAATCGAACCCACGATCGAGTCGAGAGTCAAGCTCTAAACCACTGGACCACGGAAGCCGATTATCGTCAGTATTAAGCAACTACAGGCGATAGGTACGTCATTATCATACGAACATACGAACGTACTATCATACTATCATAAATATTTTCATGAATGTATTTTCCTTTCTCTATCTTGACGTATAAACTTCAGATTGTCTTACATAAGCAGACTGTATTTGAGTAATCCGAGAGCAAATTATATATAACGACAAGAGGTTATGGCGCGGAATAATCAGTTTTCTCGTAACAATAGAATTATAGACAGTAAACTTTAATGAAAAACGGATGCTTGTTTTAGTATTGAATGAACACGGTTTATATACATTTATGACGGTTACTCTCTAGGAAATTATTTAGCTTGTTAATCTATTGTTTAGGTAACATACGCACTTCTAAAATTAGTCATGTTATTCTTCACTGTTGACGACACACGAAAGAATACGAACAAATTATGAAGACGAATAAATTGTAAAATGTTTGATACTGTATATTATTTAGTAAATAGTTAAGTCAAATTTATTTTTGTAATTTATGAATAAAATAAATTTAACATAGCAAAGATTACACTGCAGGTGCAGGGCTTTATTTTTTTTTGTTTTTTCTCTGTTTTTCTCATGTTACATTTGCTTTACATTTTCCATGTGAAATGTAATAATAATGATATTTAATTATGTTAGCTAGTATATAATGAAATCGTCTCGGATTTTTAGGAATCAAGATCTAAGAAGAAGTATTGAAGAATGCTGTTTTTGTATGTGAAGAAGTGTTAGAGTGACGTTCAGTGAAGTGATTAAACCTTATTTTGGATTGATATAATGGTACGTTTAGTTTTATTACTATCTTTATTATAATAACTATATATCTTTATTATCCTACTAAATGTGAATGTTTGTGAGAATGGGTCGATAGATGGACGGATGGGTGGATGGATGGATGGACGTTTGTTTCACGCACAAACTACTAACCAGATTTTGATGAAATTTGTTATGGTAGTAGTTTAAACACTGGCTACTCTTTATCTAAAAAAACATATTACTACTATTCTTATTTATGATACTGTGTTTACGTGGATGGAGCCGCGGGCCAAATCTAGTATTCTTCACTGATATACTTAGGTATCGATACTAATATTAGAAAGAGGAAATATTTGTTTGTCTGTATGTTTGTTTGTTTGCTTGCATCGAATTGGCTCCGGAGGTACTGGACCGATTTCGATGTAATTTGGCACAGATAGTGAAGACCACGGGGTAGGACATAAACTACTTTTTATCGCGTCAAAATTCACGGTTCAAGCGGGATTTCCTTTTGCGCGCACGAAGTTCATAGCGCGATGTTACGCAACGATACGCGTCGTTGCATTTTCAAGAGGGCTATAGAAATTTGATATTTATTTAGTGCACAAAATGATACATGTTTTATAATATGAAATCAGTCATGTGCATGCGCTGTGCAGCGCGGTGCAACATAACATACAAACTCATACAATGAAACGTGTTCTCTTGTGTAATGAATAAAGTTCAAATTTTAATAGCTATCTTAAAAATGCAGCGCCTTGAAGAGTATAGTTTCGTATTGGTGTGAATTGACCCATACGAATAAAGTTCAAATTTGAATAGCTATCTTAAAAATGTAGCTCTATGTAGCGTATCGTTTCGTTTCGGAGTGAATTGACCCTAATATTTTTCTCATCATAATTATATTTGTGAATTAGTGCTGATGATGATTGTCAGTACCTAAAAATATTAGTTCACTATACCAATGTATTCGTCTTCTTCCTCGTCTGCCGGACAATATTCGTAATTGGAATGTGGGCAGGTTTCAAGAGACGCTTCATATTGCAAACTCCTGTATACAGCCTCCACTGTCGAGGATCGTAGCATAATTGCAGCCTGGTCGCCTTAATTGGCACAAAACTTCAATTAGGTATCGTAGAAAGATAGGAACTATGACAAAGGACATCCCAATAGGATCTCGTGTTTGACTGCTTAGCACACTCATATTTTCATATATTTTCTCAAAAACAAAACCCAAGTGTATGGTTGTAACCAAACTCTAAAATTCTTTAAAAATGATTAATCTTTACTATCTATACTATATTATAAAGAGAAAAGTTTTTTTGTTTGTTTGTTTGCATCGAATAATCACCGAAACTACTGGACAGATTTTGATGAAAATTTAGCACATATATAGAGTAAATTATGGGGAAGGACATAGGCTACTTTTTATCACGGCAGAATGCATGGTTTCTGTGGGATTTCCTTTTGTGCGTACGAAGTCGCGGGCAACATCTAGTGTTTTATAAATGATTTTAATGTTATATTTCGTTTGTTGTAAATTGTGGTCGTTAATGACCTTAGTTGTTAAAAAGCAACCTTAAATAATTAAATTAAAATATAAGTGATTTAACTTCTCTCTTTTAAAAATACTCTAGATACGAAAGAAGCGTAATGAAATTGATCATAATGTTACCACCCACTTGTAATTTAACTCCAGATTAATGTTCACATGACCTTTATGAGTGAGCCTGCATATTTTGATTAAATAGGTATTTCATCGTAGACCTTCAAAAGCCAAAGGTGAGATAGCAATCACAAATTACTTTTGTAACAGCAAAAACATTGAAATCACAAAAGAACTTCGCAGAAGTGGGTGGTCTTATTAATGTAAAGAATCACAAAAATATGTATCTGACCACCGGATTCGAATCCGCCACATTTCGAATTTTCGAACAAAGCAAAAATTATACATACGCACATCAAACTTCCAATCGGACTGACATAATGATTTGAAATTATTGATATATTGGTGCACGACGAAATAAAAAACATAGCGTACACAATGCACAGTTTTCCAGGTATAAGACCTAGCTAGATCGATTTTTCTCTCCAACTCCCTGCATACTAAATTTCATGGTAATACTTGCAGCCGTTTTCGAGATACCGAATATATATTGTCTGTACTATAAAAATTATATTACTCTGTCTATAATATTAAGTTTTCTAACATTGATCCTACAGACAAACTGAAGAACTGAAGTTTTGTAGGTCCTTATTTTATATTTTTTGTTTATTGGTATGAAGTAATAAAGAAATAATAATAAATAAAAAGATTGTCTCGTTTAAATTAATGTAATATGAAAGAAATTAAGTTAATGCTAAATGTGTCATAGTCAATTTTAACTTACCTATAAACTGTGAACCTAACGATTCGTTAACAGTTAACTCTGTAAACTTTCATCCTATCCATACATCCGTCCATTCATCCTCACAAACAATCAGATCTTTGAAATTGCAGGACCGATTTTCACGAGACTTTCACTGGCAGAGTGTTATAAGAAGGGTCAAATAAATAGGGTTCCATTTCCATTAGTTATACGCAATCAAAGTTGCGGCCACTATATGTGTTTACTATATGTAAATGCGAATAAATGAAATCACCCTACATTATAATGTACCTATGGCTGCAGGGGATCCTGCAATGACAAATATATACTAGTCGTAATCTTAAGGTAGCCCTTCGCGACGCGGCGACTGAGATCGGGTCGCGCGAGTTGACATAACCACACCCACTGGTTGCGGTCACGGGTCGCGGTCTCGCGTTGCGGTCGAAAGATCGGAAGGCTTTCTCTTTAACATTTTATTTCTACGAATATAATAATTGAGGCGATTCTACATGATATGTAGCAGCTATAACTCATACTAGAAGCACTTACAGTTGCGTGTAGCTGTCCGAAATGACGAAGCTCTTAAAACCCATCGAATTAAGGAAAAGTAGCTTTTTAGTTGTTCCGTAATAATTTTCCTGTTACTACACTTTGATTTCATATAGTATACAGTACCTGGGTAGCCAAGCTTTGCTCGGAATTCTGATAAATAAAAAAATAGCACAAAAAAAAAAAATTAACCGGGATTCGAACCCGTGGTGGGTTCGAATCCCTGCCGAACATCAATAATAGAGTCGAAATTATCGATATATTGTTGTACGACCTAAGAAATATATCTTAAAATGCTCAATTTCTCAGGGATAAAACCTAGTTAGATCGATTTATACTAAAGTTCACGGCAATACTTGGAGCCGTTGTCGAGAAACCGATATATTATATACAAGATTGTCTCATTTAATTAAATTTTTTTTCGTTTAAGATCGTTATATTTTCTTTTAAAGGGGGTTAGTAAAGATACTATAAAGTAAAAAGTAACATCAAAGTATATTTTAAAATGTATTTTAGTCTAAAAACCAACATTTTAACATATACAACCTGCACGGTTTCAAAGGAAATTGAGCCAAATATTGTTGTACGTATGAAAGCGACTCATTAAAAACATAATTTACCTTTGTAGAGATGAAATGTTGAGTCGGTCGATTACCTACGAAACTATTTTATGGAATGTTTGTAATATTTTCATCGACTTTTTATAGGCCAAAAGCACTTTAAAGTTTTCGTTTTCAGTGAAGTACATAGCTCTAAAAAACTATCCACTTGAAACATACAAACTGTAATTTAACATACCCTACTATAAAATAATGTATACAGATGCTAATTTTTAATTAAAAATATTCTAAAGGTCTGTTGCACAGTTGAGTCAGTTACTAACTTAACTATCTGAAACTTGTGTTTCAGATAGCTTATTTGCATGTTTTGTCTTCGTCGCTTGATATAAAATAAGCAGTCACAAAACTTTCCAATAAGCTATCCGGCATTTATTAGAATATAGTGAAACAGGCCTTCAGGTATACATTATTGTTTTTCTAATTTTAAATATATTTACGAATAATATTGTACTTGTTTAACCATAATTCGATGTCAGTGAGTAACAAGTTATAAAACTATTTAATCAAATTGCTCTCACCCCCATTTTACTATCATGTAATTATTTGTTACTGAGTAGTCAAAGCGTGCAACTTTTTTTGTGTACCTAGGACAAAATCTGTTTTAAAGGAACTGCACATTTCGTCCGTATAAAATAGTCGGTTTTAGTAATACTTTTTCTGCTCACTTGGCACACGTTACAGTGCTAACAGACACTCGAACTTGGTCCGCGGACCATATCCGCGTACCGAATCCGGTGCCGCTGCACACGCACGGATTTGGTGCGGCAGACCGAATTGTAAAGTCGACACTCGTGTGTTCGGTTTTCAGCTCTATTGTATTAGCGCAGAGTTCTATTTATAGTGCTGTTTTTCGACGACGACGATGTTTCCAGCAATCAATTGAAATCTTGCAGTTCAACCAATTCACAAAAATATATCTCCCCAAACTTAACCCTTAATTCGACCCTGATTAGTTGTACTATTTACAAGATTTACGCTGATTTTAGTGGAATATTATAATAGTAATTGGGTTATCCCAATTATAATTGTAATTGGGATAAGCATTATATATTATAGTTAATAATAATGTAATTATAATAAATAAGAGATATTAAGCTAGAAACTCTAAAAATTTTATATGTTTATACACATAAAGACTTACGCGTAAATGACATAAAACTAACGTGTCACTTAATCTGATTTCACTCCCTATAAATTTTCATACCCCGGGCTATATACACATATAAAAATTTGTTCTTAAGGAGTAAACTCTTAAAAATCTTGCGCTCTAGTAAACCCCCGTAGATTTTTTTTTCCCTAATTTTGGGGGGAAAATACCTAAGTTGGCAACACTGAGATCGTTGTCCGGCCCAAATGCCCGACTGCTCTACACACGTACAAGTTTCGTACGGAGCGGACCAAATCCGTGGCCCACTCCGAACCGAATCCGTACGTAAAAAATAAAAATGCTTTATTTTTCACACAACAGAATAAAGGTACAAAATCAATAGCGTGTGAACTAGAACCTAAGCTAGGGTACACTGTATATCAACAAACTCCAGGTGTTTGAATGAACTCCATTCTCCATGAACTCCAGGTTCCACCCGCGGAGAACATCATGATATATTATATTTACTAGTTTTCTGAAAGTTGAAGAATGTGTGTGTTTATATGTGTGTGAGGTATGAGTAAATGAGATAAATAAAATAATACATATACATAGTTACTGTAGTGTTGATATCAAAGATTCTTTTTCTTCAAATTAAGTTTAATAGCCATTTTTTTAGAATTATTTTCTTTTAATACGCGTTTTATTCTATATATTCAATAATCTGTTTATTTTATTATATATAATGTGGTGCGAGGAACGACAAGACGTGTCGTCTGAGGAAGACAGTGTGATGTTTTGTTATATTGCAGACCTTATCTAATCTTCGTTTAAGCAGTATAGTAGAATCAAAACTGAGCTCAGAGTGTTTATGCAGTGTAGCATGGAGAATATATAGACGTCTGATGGACAGTACTTGATAAAGATTATTAATAGGATATCTAAATGGCTTTTTAAACATTACTTTTAGTATCGACCTTTGTGCTCGTTTAACTTTAATAATTTTAGATTTACATGCGCCTCCCCATGCAGTGAGACAATAACTCAATACAGATTGTGCTAGTGCGAAATAAACAGTTTTCAGAAGTTGAGACTTAAGGATGTCACGCAGGTTTTTAGTGTACGTGCTGAAAGGAGGTTTATGTGAGCGTTCCAAGATAAAGCATCGTCTAACTGGTCTCCCAGATATTTAATCTCACTAACTCAAGTTTAAGACAGTTACAGGATGATGTACCGTATTCCGTTCCACAGGTGTGTGCTTTAATGCTGAAGGTGGGTCCAGGTTCCGTTTTATTTTCATGTGTAAGTTAGATATTTTGTTCTTTTAATGTTTAAAGTCAATAGGTTTTTATGAAGCTATATTGTGCCTGAGTCCACCCTCATCATTTATTTGTGTTTCGGCTCAAGTCTCTCCCATAAATATTAGCGCGGTGTCATCTGCATGCGAGTAAATATTTCCGCAAAAGGGTTTGTAGTTGCACGGATCATTTATATAGACCAGGAAGAGACTTAGGCCCAAAACACTACCCTGTGAACGCCTTTGCTAGGTCTAGAAAGATCCCAACACATTTTGTACCGTCATCCATGTTTGAGGCTAAGTTATTAATTAACAAGGCGTGAAATAGCGTCTTCAGTAGACTTTTTTGGTTGATAACCGAATTGAGATATCAACTGTTTTCAAATCAGATAATTCATCAAACGTGTGTTTAACAGCTTTTTCATAATTTTTGACAAGGTAGTTAGAACTGAAATTGGTCGGTAGTTGTCTACGCAGTCTCTACTCCCACTTTTGTGAATGGGATGGGGTGGGGTTCTCCCACCCCACCCGTAGACGTTTTGAAAACGGGGAAAAAAAGTTTATAGCTCACTTTAAACAGCCAATTTCAAAACAAATATTTATAATGTATGTAAGAATGGAGTAATTTTTTTAGCAATCGATTTAAGGGCAGAAATGCTGTCCCATCCAGTAGCCGAGTTATTTTTTAGAGAATGTATAAAATTTACACATCTGTGTTGTCAGTGGCATACAGCGCAAAAGAACCAGAACTAGAAGAGGATCATCAGGAAGGAGGAGGAGATCATTGTGAAATTCACAATGCCCAGAGATTTGTCCTCTTCAGGTCCTCGGCAAATTTTCTACCTATACCAGCGAAGTAAGTGTTAACTAAAACTCTATCTATAGATGCTTGAGGACCGTCCGGATCTAATTTCCAGAAGTTATTAGCGGGGTTTTTACATTTTGTAGTATTGGTGATTTTCCTAATCGTCTTCCAAGTCTGTTTAGGGTTCTTACAGTTATTAATCTCAGATTTGTGATGCTCAGCTTTTTTTTTCAGGCCAGTTGTGATCCACGGTTTAATAATTTGTTTTGTATTAGGATTTTTTTAGTAATTTTATTGAATTTCAACGATTCTCTTAGATGCGAGACCAGACGCTCAACGGCGATGTTGCGATATTGCGATCATCAATTTTTAAACTATGTGAAAAATCATCATTATTTATATCTTAGAGGCTTTATTATAGTTTGCTACTTTTACAGTTCTTAACAGTTCTTTGGAGTTTATCGTGTTATTTATGCTTAATAGAACAGGAAGATATCAGTTACATCTGTGTTGATCACACATGTTTTAGTCTCCAATTTGGTGTAGAGGGCTACGACCTCTTGGTTTTACATATCCTTCTTACGCTTGAGTGCAGCTTAGTTAACAATGCCCCAATTATAAATCTCTCAGCCTCAGCACTTTTTGGGCTTGATTCATCATCGAGATATATGCTACCTACCCTAAAAACAACAGTCCTGACACTATTTTTCTTAAAACATAAATGAGCGGCGACCATGCGATGTGTTGCACTTTACACACGACGTTGTTCTGGATCCAGGTGTAGCTGACCTTGAGTGACCTTGGCGTGATGGGGATCTTTTTTCTTTTTTCTTTTCTGGTATGGGGGAGAACTGGCCCAACGACTTTTGTGTAGCTTGTATATTGTGGCTTCCTCTTCCATCTACTGCATTGATTGATTCTTCACTTTTCTGCGCCATCGTGAGTATTCTACACAGAAGTTTGGCTCTTTCTAGGGATAGACCTTGCTCTTGTGCTTTGTGGCCATATTAGCAATGAGAATATCCTTTACAACGGAATCGCGGAGCGAACCAAACTCACAGGCATGACTTGCGTTTCCTAATTCCATTAGAAAATTTTCCAAGGAGTCGTTCACACGTTGCTTCAACGTAAATAATTTGTGCCGCGCCACCATCAAATTCTTTTTGAGTTCAAAATACTCGACGAATTTTGCCTAGACTTCTTGGAATGTAGCAGTGTTTAGGTCCAAATTGAAGCTATTGTAAATATTTAGACCCTTTTCTCCCATGGAATGCAGCATGATTGCAATTTTTCTTTTGGCTTCCGTTTTCTCCATCCTCGACGCCTATAGGAATATATCGAATGATTGCGTCTATTTCTTGAAATTTTCAGCATTATTGTTGATAATTTCTGTAGAAATTTCAAGCTTCTGTATTCCGTTTCCAGCCATTGTTAAGTTACCGCACCCAGATTGTCTCGAAGCTTCCGTAGTTTCCGATGTACCCTCTTTTGCGTTCATAATTTTCGTTTTCTTGACAACTTTTTCTTCTGACACCATGTAGAGGGCTACAACCTCTTGGTTTTACATATCTTTCTTACGCTTGAGTGGTGATAATAATAATACAGCAACAATTCTTATATTCTCCTTTGTTGGTGCTTAACACAGATACGTATTACATATGAGATATGTCTAACACAAATACGTCTACACTAAGTATAGCCTTTTGGTTAACTGAAATAAACCTAACTAAATAGGCTGTACCTGTAATATCTGTCAATGTGATATTGACAATTATACTTCTTAAATTACTGTTGACATTATGCAACATTTGGTTTTTATAATTACATGATCAAGGCAGTTATTACGTGTGTTAGCACTTTTAGTGACAACAACCTAAGTTAGCAAGTAATAAAACTAGACGTCTCCTAAACTAGAACAACGACATGGTTGCTTAGTTTCCGCAAATGCTTATGCCCCTAATGTTGTCCTCAATACTTTGTGTTTCAAAACAGTTTGTAAACCTTAAATTTTACAAAACTATTATACTTTTCCTACGCTTAAATTCTCAAACGATTTTTAAATTTAAAGGGCTCTTAAAAAACCTGCTATTCTTGCGCAGACTTTATAAATAATGTCTCTTTTACACAAAAGTTGCTCAATAGATTTGAGTTTATTTGGGTACCCATATGGCCTAGATTGAATCATTCATCTGGTTAGTTGGTAATCTTGTTAATTATTTGTCAAATCATGGGTGGTGTTTAGTGTTTTTGAAATTTGTGACGATAAGCAAATTAGAGACGAAATTCAACGCTAGAGTAAATGTATTTATTCTATCGCTGTTTAAGCCATTGATTTTGATCGTTATGAGTAACGATGTTTTAATGACATGTTACGCTACGCATTACCCGCGGAGTAAATATACAGGTGGAGCACTCAACACCTTATCGACATTACTTTTATTGACTTTGGTAGGAAACAAAAAATGCTATTATTGGAATCAATTTAAATTGAATCGTAAAGGTTAAAATTCGTCGCCAAAATTAGAACGAGACTTTTATAAGATAGCAACCGTGATTTCCTAATACTATCAAAAGATTATTAATTTGAATTTTTAAAATAATATCCAAAATATCACACATTAATAACTTGTCGAAATAATATACCTATTTCTCACTACTCACTGACTATGCAGTTTTGCCCATATCATTCAAACGTATCAGTACCATTTTTGCGTCAATGAGACACAAACTTCATTCATGAAACGTGCATACTCGCAAACTCTCAGACTTTTTTATACTTACCATAGAATTTTTAAACGCTACTTAAAATTAGGGTTTACTAGATAAATCATAGACATAGATAGATACAGGATAGGGCTTCCCCCTATAGGAGGACCAGCCTTCATCGCTGCACTACAGTATCTGACAATAACCTGGAAAGCATGTATATATTAAAGTAGCCTTTGAGTATTCGGCCGTTACATTGTGTTGAAGGACATAATGTCGAAACATAAAAGTGAAGTCACGACGACTGAATTTCAATTGAATTTTCACGTTATTTCCGTAACAAAACGTTAATATTCATTACTCTCCATGAACTTTTCAGCGGTGTTCTAAATCCAGCTCTTGAGAATCTTGTCGAGAGAGCTCGCCAAGAGTCTCAGAGAGACACCTCATGCTCTCAAGGTTAAGGGTCTTCGATATTCAAACCTGACCTTGCGATAACGGTTTATAATAAAGGTCATAGATAAAATCTGAGTGTCAGTGCAAGGTCAAATACTCCTAAGTAATTTATCATAAAGTTTAAGGTTTTAATTGTGTTAACAGATTTTTGGCTAATTTTTCTTTGCTTCTAAACTAATATTGTAAGGAGGAAAATTTGTTTGTTTGTATTGAATATAGGCTCCGAAACTAATGGACCAATTTTGATGAATTTTGGCAGATATATAGAATAGACTACAGAAAAATCTGTAGATTTGTACCGACGGGATTTTATTTTGCGCGTACGAAGTCGCGGGAAACACCTAGTAAGTTCATATGTGAGTTACATATATTTTTTTAATATAAATTTATGTTCTGTAATATGTAATTGAATCACTTGAGAATTTTCTTACTTAATATTAATAATTAAACACGCCAATAGCTATTATTTTATTACTTTAAACGAGCAAATCTTGTATATAAATATAAAAACAGAATATCGGAAACGGCTTCAATAACTATAGTAAGCAGGGGTTTTTTGGGTGTGAAAAAATCGACCTTGCTAAGTTTTATCCAAGAAAAAAATTTGAGTTTTATATATATTTTTTCTTTCATTGCGTAATAAATAATAACAAATGAGTTGTTTCGATTCCGCATCGTCAAAGCGCGTGGCTCAGCTACGTATCCGTTGGACGTTATTGGCAAATCGGATTCGACTCTCGATAAGATAATATTTTTGTGGTTATTTTATTTTAAAATTTTCATACAAATATTTCGCTGCTCGCAAGCTCGGTCTCCTAAGTACTGACTATTACCAATGTGTGCAAGTACGAATATTATTTTTCTACGTAAAATTACTAGGTAAAAAAAGTTTAATCAAAGTAATATTCATTTATAAACAGCCGTTTCGCTCATTTATAAAACTAATCTGGGCCGATGTATCGCTGTAAAAATAGATTAATAATAGGGGATCCCCGATAAGGCAATCGGACGCGTCAGAACATTATGAATGACATGAAAAAGCGTAGCAGGCAGCTATTTTTAAGAAATACTTGTTAGATTGTTTGCGTCGATACAATAATTATAAACAATAGGTACTAATATAATAAGGATAAAGGAGGAAAGGTTTGTTTATATTTTGTTTATTTGCATTGAATAAACTACGAAACTGCTGGACCGATTTTGTCGAAATTTGGCATAGATATAGAGTAGACCACGGGGATGGACATATAATACTTTTTATTGCGGCAAAATATACGATTTCCTTTTTGCGCGCACGAAGTCGCGGGAAATATCTAGTATCAAATAATACTAGATGAATAATATGTATACAAGAATATAAAATTACTATAAAATATAGTATCAATGACTTGAATAATTGCAAATTAATTATGTTAAATAATAATTTATATTTCATTAATATTATAGAACAACAGTTTAAAATTCAACCAAAACTGCACAATAATTATTATTTACGCAATGGAATACTAAATAGATAAACTTTTAAACTTGCGATGTAAAATTATTATTTGCAACCAAGAACGGCCCGATGTAGCCGATATCCTCAGACACTCAGACCAAATACAAAAAAAATATGATTGTAGTGCGCGTGTGGCACTACATACATAAAAACCACACACCGCTACAACACGCCCAAAGCAAAGCAGCACAAAGTAAGGCGTAGTTTCGTTACATGTATGTGTGAAAAAACTATGTAATTATTTATTACACTGACCTGATATAAACTAGCCTCATTGTGTGGTTCGCAGAACTCTGTATTCACTTTTTATTAGGGTTCCGTAATACTCAAAGAACCCTTATAGTTTCGCTCTGTCCGTCCGTCTGTCTATGTGTCCGTACTTCTAGTTACGTAATTATGAATATAAACGGATGAAATTTAGTACAGTTAAAGACTGTACACAGATATCGGTTTTTGAATCATAAAAATAAATATAATATTTTTTAGGGTGGCTCTCCATGCGTGTGAAGTGGGGATAAAAAATATTTTTTCATTCTACTCCATCGTGTAATGTTGAATAGGTATTTTAAAATAAAAGCATGGATTCACACATGACTTTTGTACAATGTCGACCATTTTCGAGTAATCGGCCTCCAAAGTGGCTTATAAGTTGGTCCCCCACCTGGCCTTTCTTATCTTTAGGAGATAAAAAACTTGTATGTTTCCTATATATGCTGATATATCATGCTTAAGACTTTAGGAGATTATTTTGAGTGAAATCGGATACAAACTTTTGAAGTTATTAAAAGAAAACGTATTGCGCGTTGATAATGACAGAACCCTCCTTAGACATGTCCTGACATGCTCTTGGTTAGGTTTTCGGTCTGAGCACATACATCGAGATTTATTTACTTACAGGCGTGTGTCCCATTTTGTAAGAATTAAAAACAAATTGAAATAATTATGTGTGTATCTAAAAATTTTTGAAGTTTTATAGATATGATTAGCTTCTCCTATTAGTCATGATTATCAATTACCTTTATTTCCAAGGTATTAAATAAGAGCTTGTTATCTTCTGAGAGCGCAAATGAAATACCTCGGCCGTCCAATTACTATAGAGCCTTTGTTTACCGGCCTTCGTAGAGGCTAGTGCTGCGACTGCAGTGTATAAGTGATGTTTCAACCATATTAAATCGTATCAAAATATTATAATATATTCATCTATATTATAAAATTTTGATAAAAAAATATAGGAGGTACCTTGTTCTAAGAATATTGTCTTCTGTATAAGAAATTTTAAAAAAAACTGTCCAAGTGCGTGCCAGACCACATATTTGACTACGGAGTCAAATTGTTGCTGCGTTATTTTGGTGTAAAGTTTTCCAAGTAAGCGTATTTCACTAGTTAGACCTCTATAACTCCTGAACTTACAAAATTATCTAAGTCGTTACAGTTTCTTTCAAAGTTTATCACATGGACATTGGAATATCGTCATGAATTTTTCAGATTTTTTGAGTCAACAGTTTAGCTTTTAGAAGAATTTTTTGTCCTTCTATCATGAATAAAATTAAACACTACAACGAGGAGAAAAGTTTATGGCAATGCGAGCAAAGACGCTGGCAAAACCTAGTGTTTCATATTACATCCTGTTAATATTATAAATGTGAAAGTTTGTGAGGACGGACGGATGTTTGTTACTCTTGGTATGGTAGTGGTTTAGGCTATGGATTAAAAATAGGTTACTTTTTGTCCCTAAAAAGTACAGGGTTCTCGTGGGATACTTTACTTTCGCGGGCGGAGCCGCGGGAAAAAGCTACTTTTACAAATAATAACTGTACAAAACATTGACTATGCAGTAGATATCTATGTTTTAATAGTTTCAAAAATAGTTTACAGAAAAGCATTAGTCATTAGCGTCCATATTTGTTTACACAAAATATCAGTACAAACAAACAAAGATATTGATTACAAAACAATCACGAACAATCATTTAAAAGCAATTATTAGATTTACTTGTTTTTGTTTCGCGTTTCAGTATTCGAATTTCGTACGTTAATATACTTATCAATATAATCTAATTTACATTTAATAAAATTAACTCGCTCAGAATGAAGTCCCACGGGAACCGTACATTTTATGGCTACCTACAATGAGTATACATGTGTTGAGATGCATTGTATAAATATTTTTGCGTGTTCGAGTATAACTTGTAATATTATTCCAAAAGTTAATACTAAAAACTGTGTTTTAGTTATTCATTATTTGCTTGATTTTAAGTCAGTTTCGTTTCGCCTGTTACGATTTAGTAAAACTGTTTATTTAACTAATAACTGCACGCGAACTGCCGAGTAACCGCTAAAATCAATAATGAAACGAATAAAAACTATTTTCATTATTTTGCGTAGCACGACTGCTACGCGGCGTAGCATCGTAGCGCTTCTATAACTTTCTACGAAATCTAGTTTGACAACCGTTAAAATTTTATGGTGTTTTTAAGAACTTTTGCACTTAATTTGACCACATATTTTGTCATTTTCTATCCTCATTTCTGAATAAGAAACAGGTTAAAGACAACGATGATGACCTTTTAAGTATGCCCTTGTCGAAGTAAATCGATGTAATATTATGTATTTCATTTATAAAATTATAATTAAGTTACAAAAAAAGTTGGTTTCTCGACCGAGTTTGTTTCGCATCGTTTGTTTGTTATCGGTGGTATTTTTCCGAAGTTTAGCTTGGAAATAAAAACATTTTATGTAACTATTGATACTTTTTATGTAATTTTAATCGAACAGTATACTGAGTGATTTATTATCGTTTGGAAAAAAATATGATATACTAGCTGTCCCGACACACGTTGTCCTGTCTTAAATACGATCTGGAATGAATAAACGACTACACCTCCATATCCAATATTTCTCACCGTTTAAGCCTTCCCTAGGCACTGATACGATTATTTTAAGACTAAAATTAGCCAAATCGGTCCAGCCGTTTTCGAGTTTTAGCGAGACATTCAAATTTCAATCCACTTTCATATATAAGAAGAAAATATTATACCATCAACTGAATCTATATTATGACGACAGTTTTTGTGTCAAAGTACATCAAGTATAAGTACAAGTCCATTGAATGAAGATTCTTTAGGTTAGTAATATAATTATATTCATTCGTAATGTCGTGCCGTTTCGTCATTTATTTTACCTGTCTTTATTTTTAGCTTGAAATAGCTTTTATGCTTTGTGACATTTCGCCTAGGTATCCAATTTATTAATTTAAATACCATGCTCGTTCCAATAACTAACAACATTTGTAATATATATATTTTTTTAAATAATATTTATGGACGCTTCACATTCACACCATGTCAATTTGGCCCCATGCTAAGTATCCGAAGAACTTGTGTTACAGGTACCAGAAACGGGAAGGATATTCAATACTTTTATACTATACATATAATTAAGATTTACACATCCATGACCCAGGATCACGGAAAAACCTGCGGCGGGATTAGAGCCCGCGACCCCCGGCTTGAGCACCAACGCGCTGAACCACTGAGCCACAGAGGTCGTCATATAATATTCTTACTACTCATTTTACATTTTCAGAGAATTAACCTTCTCAAAAGATAGTATTATGAATTACTATACATGCGACTAATTAGTTTCTTACTGACTGATAGTTGTATTAGTTGTAATTTCCTATTTTTTAGAACCATTAATTTCAATGCAGTATTACTCAGTGTATTCTTGCGAATGTCTAAACCAACAGATTCGACCCTAAACAGTTAAGTTTAACGATTTAACCAACATTAACTACGAAGTTTCAAGGTTAAACCAATATTTTAAACAAAATTACCCTAACCGTATCAGCTATTAACAATTTCGTTGAGTTTTTAACGACTTCTAAAATATTACAATTTATTGTGAGTTATTGTGTTACTTTTAAATGTAAGTGCTTGATTGACCCTTTTTGTAAATTTAAATAGCTTAAGCCCGAGATTTTTCCATCGTTTAAATCACTTGCAAAATAATATATTTTACGGTACCAGATTCAAACCTTTTTCTTCAATAAATCTGTTTACTATTAAAACTGCAGTATTAGAATGCATTGTGTAGTGTAATATCTAAGGATACGGAGGTAAAAATACTTGCTGTTTTCTACTAAATTTGATAGTATAATAATATTTACCATAATGAAAAATTACATGGTTTTTTAAATCTTATCTTAACCTACAATTTTATTGCAGTTCGCAAATATACATAGTAAGTTAAGTGGAAGGTTTATATTATACTTATAACGAGCAATTCCTATACATATAAATAAAATCGGAATCTCAGAAACGGCTTGAGCAATTTTCATGAAATTTAGTATGCGGGTAGTTATGGGGGTGAAAAATCGATCTTTAAAAGACTTGAGTTTTATATACTACTTTTTCTTTCATTGTGTGATAAGATATGAGTTATTTCGCTTTCTAATTGTCAGAGCGCATGGCTAACCTACGTGTACTATGGAGTTTTTTCGTTATTTGCAAATTGGTGTGTCCGGTTTATGTCCCGGTCAGACTAATATTTTTGTATTTCATTTTTTTTATCGCCATCTGTTAATTTTTACCGTTTTTATAGAATTAGAACTCCGATTAAAGCTCGTCTCCCAGGTACTATGTAAATATTTGTATAATGATATTAATTTAGACGTCGCAGGTAACCCTCGCGGCATCAGTTATTCCATTAAAGTTCAACGCTTTTGGGAGCTGCAATAGATTGACGTTTTGTACTTTGGTAATTGCTTTTCTTAGAGGTTTGCAATTTGTTATTTTCAATTAGAATACTTAAAAGTCCACTATATTTATATACAAACTATATACCGAAGTTAGCAAGGGAGGACGTACAGACGGATGGACAGAGCGAAACTATATGGTTTTCTTGTTGTTACTACGGAACTCTAAAAATGACTCTACCTTCTCTCTGATATCAATTAGTTCATAACTAACAGACGCATGACCCTCTTTCTTGAGAACTAAGCACACGGCGAATTAACACGCACACCGCGGACTTTAAAAGCTTCATCAAGTATTTATTTTTATAAAATTCTGTAGCAAAAATAAGACCATCTATTCAATGAAACACCTTACTAACGATTGTTATTTCACTCATCAAAATACTTTTTTCTTTATTATTAAAGATTACTTCGTACTGGATGTACAATTTTTATACATTAAAATTCATGCCAAAAGTTACATGTAAACATTATTTAATGATTACGAAATTTAATATAAACTTTGTTATATTACAGTACAAATTGTAATATGAAAAAATGCATACGAAGCATTTGAGTTATCTCTAAACAAGTAAAGCTGGTTGCTAGGCAATATTCTAGAATTTCTAGTCAGTTCGATATTTCGTTCGATAAATTCGGAGCTACATTAAATACATATACCTAATGCAATATGGTAAAGAGTAATAGCACAGAGTAGAATGTATATTCGCTAGATATAAACTCCTTGATAAGGATTTATATTGTATCCGTCTAAATAGCTTCTGAAAATACCACATTATTTGTGGTCTTTTTTTTTTACTTAGAATGGGTATAGTAACCTATCCTTTGGGTTTTTTTAAAACTTAGAATGGGTATAGTAACCTATCCTTAAAAGGTAGACATTATGTGCCGTCGCGAACTTTTTTGTAGACCTTTAGAAGAGAAACAATCCCACCATAATATTTAGTTTTGTTATATAAGGTTCGGTGAAATCAATAACGGATATTTTGGGCATATGATCTACTGCTTATTTATAGTCGTTTAGGCAGAAAAATAATTGTTGTACTAGAAAAAAACTTTTCATTAGATGGGTGAGCTTGCGTTGAGTGCAGCTTCACCCATGCAAGATATTATTTTTTTTACTTTGAGTATGACAATATTTTTTTGCCTAAATGTCTTTATATGAGCAGTATATCATATACCCAAAATATCCGTAGTTGATTTTACCAAACCTTATATATTATTATCTCCAACGGGTTAGGTTGGACATATTTGCATGAAATGAGTCACGTACTTTATCGTTTTCCAATATTCAACCCCTAAGAAAGTAAAAACGAATTCGTTCGCTCGTTTTTTTTTTTCGATTCATTTTGCAAATCCGACTACCACCGAAAATACTAATAATTTTTCGGCTCAATAAGTAGCCACTCACAAATAATGTAGCTTTCTATTGGCAAAAGAGTTTTAAAAAGCGGTTGAAGTAGATCCAGAGATTACCCCTTACAATCTCGGTAAGTCACAAACTCACAAAGAAACAAACTTTACGTCTTTATAATATTAGTATAGTAACATTATAAAACTAGTACTAAACTGTTGAACTATATAGAAAAAGAAAACAACTTTACATGTACTTTACTCTAATAAAAAATAAATCTATCTATTGGGCCACTAGATGGAGCTTTTACGCCTCAAATTGACAATTTACAGCATGATAACCATATACTATACAGATATGATGACAACGATTACTACAGATAAGTACATATTTTGCACATGAATTCTCTGATATTCGGAGATTCATAACTTTTACATTTACATATACTTTAACATAACAAAAAAAAGGAGGCGGTTATATATTCGGCTGAATATATTTCTTCATTCATAATATTTTTTATAAAATTTATCAATAAATCACATGAATAAACCTAACCTAACTAACTAAGGGTTCCGTAACTATAAACGCGTTACAGGTTTTTTTCAAATTACTTCAAAAGTTACTGTCCGATTTCGTTTAAAGTAATCTCCTAAAGAGTATTTAGTATAATATATCAGCATTTTCTAAGTTTCATTGTTTAGAAATGCCATGCCTTGGGGTAAAATGAATAAATGCTTTTCATCCCTACTTCACTTGTATGGAGAGCCACCCCTAAAATGTAAAATTATTAATATTTTATTATGCCAAAACCAAGATCTATACACAGTCTTTAATCATACTAAATTTCATCCAATTACATTCATAATAACAAAAGCTAGAGACGCGGACAGAGAGACAGACAGACGAACAGACAGAGTGAAACTATAAGGGTTCCATGAGTATTACGGAACCCTGAAAATTCGCTTCGGTTACATCAATCAAAAACCAGAGTTTCAACATGTAAAGCAAAACCGCATATGAAATATCCGCTTTGCGGCTTAAAACATGCCACAAATTACTGATCAGGAATACTAATTATTTAGCAATTGGCAACTCTAAATAATAATATAAAGTGATTATTCAAATATCGATGCAGTTTAAACTAGGGAATCAATTTCAGAGTTTGATGCAGTCGGTATGCCTGATGCACACGTTCAAATATCTGAAATCGAACTATCGAACTAAGCGCCATACTTACGGTCCAGCTTGCAAGTCCACTAGCGAGTCAATATTGTTAAATTGGCCAATAGCCGTAAATTATGTCAAAAGTGTCAATCATTTATAAATTTTAGGGACATCCTGACCGTGCAACCTGCAAATAGCTGCTTGATGGGACCTTGAAGCCGACTTGTGAGCTAGAAATTATTAGAATTGACTAACACCATTGACTCTAATGCCGGCCATTAGTACCGCTGCTGGATTTGCAGGTTGTCAGTATGGCCCTTCAGCTTACTACTCCGCTTTAATATCGCCGCTGATTTAAAGGCTGGACCGTCAGTATGACCTTTAAATCAACCTTTAGATTCGCCGACATAGGGCTTGTATACAAAACTACGATGCGCATTGTCTTTATTTATCAAAACAGCACAAAAGTGACATGATACATTTGATAATACAACTATTCAAGTATAATAAATAAAAATCTGATAGCGATAATTCATGTTTTTGCGACTGTGACAACAAAATTAGTGAGCAAGGGTGTAATTTTTATAATTTAAAAAAAATGCCCGATAACTAAAACCCATGATACTTTTACTAAACATGAATTGTATTTTTCTGATCCGTTATTATATTCTCCAGCTGCAGGTGAAGGATTATCCATTAATTACGCCACACCCTGTATATCAGGTAGTGTTACATAATTTTTGATGTTCCATCGCAGTTTTTTGTATCATTCCATACTTCAGTTTTCAATCTCAGTAAAATGACAGCCGCAACAAAACTTTTTCAGTTGTAACTAGCTATTATTTGAAATTAATAATATAATTTTTCGCTCTACTTTGAAACAGTAAAACTACTTTAATTATTACGTAAATAATAACTATAATGACGTGTAATACAATGATTATTATAAGTTTTCACATAAAAGGGAAAATGTCAACGCTTTTACCGAGGTTTTATTATAACTTGTGCGTTGTGTCTAGGGTTCCACTGTGGAGCTAATAGGGTTGGCACTAAACTAGAATTTAATTACTACACTAACGATTTACAGCAGCTGTAATTTCCCTTTTCTTTTAATGACATAACGAATTGTTTTATTTTATTTTTTAATACGTGTCAATCGGGCACACGGATCACCTGATGGAAAGCGATTAGCGTCGCCCATGGACACCCGCAACACCAAATGAGTCTCTAGTGTGTTGCCAGCGTTTTTAAAAAGAGTACGCTCTTTTCTTGAAGTTTGAAGGTCGTATTTGTACGGAAAGATAGCTGGCGACAGTTCATTAAAACTTTAATTATAGATTTATTTCTTTACGGCCGAATAACGGGCCCCGAAATCACTATCTCCGCTTGTGAGAATGCATGCATCTGACTTGAGAGCCTCTTAAAGCCTTTGAGTATTCGGCCATAATACAATGTTTAATGTTTATCTATACTATCTAATATAATAAAGAGGAAATATTTGTTTGTTTGTTTGTTTGTTTGCATTGAGTAGGCTGCCATGCTACTGGACCTCTTTATATGAAATTTGGCATAGATATAGAGTAGACTACGGGGAATGATACTAGACTACTACTTTTAGTAGACTACTTTTTATCACGTCAAAATGTACTATTCTCGTGGGGTTTCTTCGTGCGTGCACGAATTCGCAGGCAACATCTAGTTTTATGATTTTTTTATGAAGCACCAATAGATTATGTATGAAAAGTTATGAAATCATTAGATCAGCAAATAAGTTTTAATCATTGCCATTAGCTAAAGATAATGTAAATATCGATTCGTAGACAGCCCTGTGCATTTACTAGTATTTTCATTAGAATAGGTTTCAACGGAGTCGGCTAGCTCACTAACTAGTTTGCACCTCATTAAAATATCACTCGGCTTACTACATAATCTTTTTTGCACAAACGCCTTGTATTTAAACGAACACTAAGATTTAGTTTACAGGTTTTTGTATTTAGAATAAGACGTATATTGTTCATAATAGGTGATTCATTATGCGTATAGCATGTGATTGGAAATAATTATGAAAAAAAGTTGTACCTCGTACGGTCAAATTAGCTAAGCATCTTAGCTGATTTATGGTGTTTGTTATTAAATATCTTGAGGATTTTTCATAGGTACATTATACTTACAGGATAGAAAATCATTAAGTTAATACTTAGATACTTTTAATTTTTTTTAAACATCTTCGCATAAATACCTATACGTAAAAATATGTACGAGGCAAAGAAGGTCTCCTAAGTGTTTACTGTATACTTTTATATTCTGATGGTGACTAACCCTAACCATGTTTTCAGGTGTAGGGTAGAGGCACGGATGCGGTGGAGCGGGGTGGGGGCGGTGCAGCCCCCTGCTCAGGCCCGCATGAGGCGCGCCGGCTGAGCGTGCGCGGTGCATGTACGCAGCGGCGGGCGGCGCGTCGCTCGCGGGCCGTAAGGTAAATTAAAAAAATATATATTATGGAGAATCATGAAAAAAACGTATGTGAGAGATACAGCAGGTTGGAGAGAACAGTGAAACAATTGCAGTAAATTAATATGCTTATGAGATCGATTCGACCTCACATAAACACAATACAAGCGTCAACTTTTCGTTGTGAAAATGCAATGTTGAAGGGTTAAAGGTCATTTTACTAGGATAACCTATTTTTTTTTAAATTTAAGTTCGCTTAAACATCAATGGTCAGTAGCGACCACTGTAGGTTGACAATATTAAACTACATCATAGTATTTACTAAATTAAAAAAAAAAACTGTAATGTCAAAAAACTTTGTAAAACATTTGGGAAGGTTCACTTTTAAGCGTTCTGTATTATACATTGGACATTCAATTAATAAATGCTTAATAGGAGTTTTGCTGCGGAGTTCAATGGTTGACGTTGTGGAATTTGTAATATTTCATAAATTTGTGTTATCTCAGTTCTTAATGTGTAATATTGGTAGAATATTAACCATTAAATATTCGTTAACGTGCACAAGTGTGGGCAAGTGGTACAACTTCTAAAAACGGGCTATTTTGTATTTCCCGCCTTAACTCCCTAGGAACTTTCAGTAAAGCTTCTA
Organism: Phengaris arion; assembly: GCA_963565745.1. Taxonomy (NCBI): domain Eukaryota; kingdom Metazoa; phylum Arthropoda; class Insecta; order Lepidoptera; family Lycaenidae; genus Phengaris; species Phengaris arion. Next base: position 5,968,256 of record OY751443.1, read on the forward strand.
CCACTTTACTGAATCGACTGACATGACTCATGGACTGTACTGACTATATATTTGACTTTGACTAGACTTTAGACTTGTCGATATAGGAATACGGTGTTGAAAATTGAAACGAAAGTTCTATTTCCCGCCATTTTAACTTGACACTGGCAAATGGTTTTATGCCGATGCCATATATAAATAAAAAAAATGCTTAATAGTTATGTCACTATCACACCTTAGGCATTTGATATGCGATATACCTATTATTACTGCCATATAAGCCTAATGAAACATTCAATTTAATTGAATTACAGGTTTTTTATAATAAAAATTATGACACTGCTTTGAGTGCACAATTGGTTTTCTCAAGAACAATACAACGCAGTAAAAACTAGTGACAATAGGAGGCTGTGTATCCAATGGTGCATTTCCTGGAACCTGTTCTAACTTGATTTACCACGACACAACATGAGCCTGACAAACGTCAGTGACTAATAATGCTTACACAAAGCCGTTCTGTTTGCGATTGTACTTGATACAAGTACAGCCATAGGCAACAGTGTCAAAACTTATTTTATCATTTTCTATGTCGCAACAGTTTTTTATAAGCGATAAATAAATTACAAATGTGTTTATGTAAGCGGAAAATCGATGAACAAGTATACGAGAAATAGTTTTCTGTTTTTGTTTTGCTGTAACCGAAGTCTAGGAAAGTATATAAAGTTAAAAGAAAGAATCTTATATCAGGAAGCCAATTCTCGTAACTATTATCGGCTGAATCTTGTTTTGGATTTTCAGGCTGTGCCTCTCGCGCGCGCACGATTTGACGCGTATGCGAATGAGTCGGCGAGTTGACCAAACCGAGATTATATTGAAAATAGTTAAGAGAATTGGGCTTCAGAGCATAATATTAGTATTAGAACTAATGTTGTTCACGAGTTTTATACAGTTTAGTAGTAATAGATAGCGTGTACCTTAAATAATAATTTACTTCTAGTGTAGTAAATACATTTACTATTTAGTAGTGCAGTAACTTATTTTCACATGCTTACATTTTAGATTTCGTACATAAGTTACTTTTATTACAGTATTCAGATTTCAACTAAACTTACTAGATTTAGCATGTGTTTTTCTAAATAGTAGCTACATGGCCACCAGCTTAAGATTACATCTAAGGTTAATAAGTGATTAACATAGTTTTATTAATCTATATTATGAAGTTCAATTAGCAAGTCAGTTATTTGTCAATAGTTATTGAAATAAGTAAATATTTTTTAGAAAACACACGTCCTTTTCTTACGCAATTGACCAGATCTGATGCATATTACATAGGCTTGTCCAAAAATAATTTTAGGCTGCAGTAATACTACAGCTTAAATGCAAAGACTACCCAATATGTAGTCTTTGCAGTTATTGGCGATGTCAAATAACACAGACAGCCCGTTATATTTATTCAGACTATAGGTCTTTGCGTAAGACATCGACACACCATTTTCATTTAATTAAGGGCCTCTGACTTGTTGCCAGTTTTTATTCCTTTTATGAACCGCTGGTTGTGTAGGCGCGCCAACACGGCCGGCAGCCCGCGCCGCCGAGTCCGGGCCACAGCCCCGTTCACCCCGCGCCCACCGGCGTCCGCGCATACTCCTGCCAGCACTGGGAGTCCCGCCTCCTCGCCCCCCCGCGGCCCCCTTCTCTCTCCGAGCCGCAATCGCCATGCGATGTCGTCGAGGTACCGCTGTTGTGTCGATGTTGTCTGCTCGAACTAGATGGCGCTGTGCTGTCGATAGATCGCGCTGAGCGCAGGTGGCGCTGTTGTCGCGACAGCAGCGCCACCATGTTCGAATAGACCGTTAGAATAAGCATGATATTATTGTAACCAATTGATGTAAATAAACACATGAAATTCTTATAAAAGATATTTTACTCACAGTCTATTTTCTTCTTCTTCTTCTTTACAATAATTTTGAGGTATTATAATTCAATTGTATATAATTTCGTGTGTTTTAATAAAGGTAATGTACCTGTGTTGTGTTTATGAAATTAGTGTGTAAGTTGCGCTTTATAAGTTTGTTCGCAAATATAGTATTCGATGTACTGGTTTATTTCAATGTATAAATGTTTAGGCTAGCATGACACAAGTGAGACTATGAGTTTTGGCGTCACCTTTGCGTTTCCGCGGTTTAACGTTTTTGTGGTGCAGGAACAGTATACAATGCGCGTCTGGAAAGTGTTAGTTTGTGCTGTGAATCAAGCGGGCCGGCCATGAGACAGGGACGCTTGTGCGAGAAGGTTCGGTGGCAGGTGTTGAAGAATCAGAGACTGCGCCTAGACGAACGGAACGAGACATAGCATACCGCCAGTCGATTCGCCAAATCCCGTTCGCTTCCAATAGTTTTTCTCGCATACACATCGTACTATAAGGCATCTATCAATTCGATTAGCTGTAAAATTCAATTAGTGATAAATGTAATATAGCCTTTTCTCGTGCCTACAATTCCATTCTAAACGAACTATACTGATACTGTGATCTATAGTGAACGAATAGTTAGTAACGCTAGTGTATATAGTGCGACGCTTAGCCCGGCTAAGGCGACTCCGACCGCGGTAAACACGGCCTCTAAGCTGGCAAGTATGCAGGCAGCTCTTATGATAAGAGCCAAATCGCGGGAGAGAAGAAAACAGCGACTGAAGCGAGGACTGAAGTACGAACTGCCAAGTAATGTTGCCACAAAGACAATCGCGCCCTTCCCTAGATACCCGCCAACGTCGTGGGTACGTACCTAGCTTTAGCTGTTCAGTGTTGCATGCCGTTGTTTAGATTTCAGCTGTTCAACTCTGGGGATGTCTATCAGCCTTTAAGACTCAATACTGTTTAGATTAGTGTTGTGTCTTTTAATTTTGGAAGTTCGACATTATGTTTGTCCAGTTTGCAGGTTTCGTGCAAAAAGTGGCTAAACAACTTTTTGTATATTCACTTTGAATGTCATTATTGAAACAACAAATTTGGATCAATTTGGATAAATACAAAGCAATTTGGATAAATACATTGAAAATATTTTTATTCTTATTCTATATGTTTTGAGAATTATTTTTCTAACGTCTAAAAACGTATAGCAAATCAACTATGTTATGAATGTTAATATAATCAATTTATGTTAAATAATGGATTTAGCTATGTTTTGGTATCAATGTATTTTTAAAATGGTAATTAATTCGTCATCGGAATGTTGCCAGTTCGTACAAATGTTTCGTTATTTTGTAGGTTTGGTAAAAAACCAAAAACTTATACCTAGTTTTCGAATTAATACGAAAAATCTGAAATCTGAAAATTTGTGGATACTTTTATGTTAATTCTAAGTAATGCCGCGATAGACTACAACGATAAAACACAGTTCGGCCACAGTAGATATATTAAGTATGTGTGCGTGCGCCGCGCCGATTCGGGCGGTCTAGCACGAAGATGTAGTACTGTATACGGCTACTGTGACCGAACTGTGCCATGTGATGTGATGCCACAGCAAATATATGAATAAACAAACATAATAGGTTACATAACAGCAAAAAAAAATATCCTAAACACGACCTCTTTTTGTAAACTTTGGATGAAGGTTTGGGGTATAATATTTTGGAACTGATTTTTAGATTAAGATGTACTCTATTTGTGACAATTGTTAGTTTTGTAGGATTTCCGTTTCATTTGGTCGCAAAACCAACCGAAAACAGCCAAAATAAGCGCGTTTAAAGTAAAAATATAGTCGTTAAAAGGAATTTATTTCTTGTGATTATTATACAGCAAATATAATAACAGAGAGTCCCTAGCTCATTAATAAAATATTAGGTTACACGCAAGAGAGAATGGATCGAACCTATCTCTTTTATAATAATAGGTAATAATTTTTAAAAAAAGACAGGCTTAGGACAAATGATACATGATGTCATTTTCGAGCATTTTCAACGAATTTACGCAGTCATCATATGCTTCAATCCCGTACCAGAGGGCTTAGTCCACATACCATCGTTAATTACAATGACGATCTTCGAAATTGAAAATATATGGTTTAAATACCACGCGATACGTTAATAGTCAAAACGATATATTTTCGCTTTCTAACTTCATCATCGTAATTAGCGATGGCACCTTGGATGAAGGGCTTGGTTTATGCTTCCTGTCTATATAGTAAAATCTTTATAAAATAAATTTGCTGTGATTGCGTTTATTGTATGAAATTCATAAAGCCTTCTGATGCCTGTCCGGCACGCACTTGACTTATCCACACTGCCTCATAAATCTGGGTCAAAACATAAAAAAACAGGCCAGTACGAGTCGTACTCGCGCACGAAGCGTTCCGTATCGAACGGAAAAGTCACGTTTGTTGTTTAATTATTTTTCTTAAATTTTTATTTTATTCTGTTTTTGCCTGACTGCCAAGAAGGGTATTGTCAGTGTTTGTTGTTATAGCGGCAACAGAAATACATGATCTGTGAAATTTTTAACTGTCTAGCTATCACGGTTCAAAAGATACACCTTGGTGACAGACAGACGGGCATACGGACGGACAAGCGGAGTATCATTAATAAGGTACAGTTTCTATCCTTTGGATAGGGAACCCTAAAAGGAACAATAGAATGAAGTGATTAACATACGCATTTTCAGTATTTTCCTGTATGTAAATAAATAAATAAGTCGTTTATTTCCAAGATATTTTACAAACATGAAGTATTTTTTCTGTCCTCCAAACTAGGCTCAGCATGTTCTATGTGGGAATTTAGGGGATTCAAATTCTAACAAACTTCAACATTACTTAGTTCTCATTACTATAACAAAATTATTTAGTTAATCTGTATTTTAATTATTTAGTTAATATTTGATATGCTCTTTGCTGTGTAACTTTGAAGTTTTCTAGTTTCGTTACGTATTTTGATATAGGTTAAAATATAGGCTTTAACAAAAAAATATATAAAAAATATTTCCGAGTTATATTGAATGAATAAACAAAATTAAAAATTTTAGTTAAGCAGTGAGCGAGCTGTTGATGATTTGTCAATTATGTCAGATTTCAAACTTTAATCGGACCTTTCGTTTAGGGGCTACGATGCCACGGACAGACACACAGACATACTGAGACATCAAACTTAAAACACCTCTCTTTTTCATCGGGGGTTAAAAATAGAAGGTATACAATTATAGACAAAGCAGGAAACGTAACAAAAGACACAGAATAAAAAATAGTTTGAGTCTCAATCTTAACCTAAGCCTACTTCTTCCTCTTGCTATTCCGTTTTCAATTTTCACATTCGTATTTCTTTCATTCATTCTTCTCTAACGAAGGAAATAATATTTTCATTTGAAACGCGATTTTATCTTGCTGCAGCTAGTATTTCATCTAGTAGATCATTGTTCTCAGTTCATATTTCATCGCTATTGCAATATGTACTGAGTACAACTCTAGTCGAGTCTGTTGCATGACGACACTCATACTTAATCCTGTCTAAACAACAGTGAATTTTAAAATAGCATATTTTGTATTTACTCAAGCTCATTTTTCAAGAAAATATATTTCATCTTGTAAATAAAAATTATCACATCATCTTGTATTAAGTGCGCGCCACGTTGTGTCGCGTCGAGGTGTGTTTTAGTCGATTTAAATATAATAAAAAATAGATAAAAATCACTCTAAATGTGATAGAAAGCATGGTGAATGAGCACCATGCTTTCTATCACATTTAGAGTGATTTTTATGCGATGCTTTATATCAGGGGTCAGTTCACACCGATACACGACGATGCTTGAAGATAATGTCATTATATGAATAAATAGCTATTCCCGCGGCTCTGCCCGCGGGAATATCCACTGGAATACTGTACATTTAGATATAAAATATAGTAGCCTGTGTTTTAATCCAGAGCTTAAACTACGTTAAGTAGTTTTTTGCGTGAAAGAGTAACAATCAAACATCCATCCATCCTCACAAACTTTCACATTTATAATAGTAGTAGGATAAGCAGCGCTGTGTAGCGCGACGCCGCGCACTATTTCAATTTTGTATCGCTATTAAAATGTGCGCGTTGCCTCCGAAAAGAAGGATGTTATCAATACATCGATCGGATTTTTTATATTGAATCTCCGTGTAATTGGGTAAATTTGACATTAGTTAGCGAGCCGAGCTCGCTGCTCGGCTCGCTAACTAATGTCAACACGATCTGGATTGCACCAGTTCTGAATGTATGTAATTAGCTCGCGATTTTCATTTCCCCAAGCCCGGTGCAAATATTTTACTCAAATATCGTGAGTGAAAGAGGTTCTAGATTTCTAGATTGTTCGTTTGCCAGCTGCTAAGACTGCCTACTTATTTATGTAGCTGAAGCAACCTATTGCATTTTTCATATTATAAGCATGTTGCCGAAAAAATTTTGGAGTTTACTCCTTAAGAATCGATTTTCATATAAGGCCCCCGGTATGAAAAAAATATGAGGAGTAAATCTACTGAACGAATGACTTCGTTACGTTTTCGTGCGCAACCTATTCTGCGCACCTTTCACTTTTTTTCACATGGCGCGAATTTTTGAACTCAAATCGATCGCTAGTCGCTTTGCATTGCACACAAAATTTTACTTTTTAAAGTAAACTCCAGTCGTGCGTCGGAGCTGACACACTTTTTTTTGTCTATTCGATGTTAGACAACATGTTAATAAACAATCTTTCCAGATTCGTATATCTTAAAAAATAACGAAGATACAAATTAAATTTACAATATGAAAGAGAACGTTATATCGGCTTGTGACGTCACGAGTTGCACCCGCCATACATTTCTTATTACAAAATGTATGGCGGGTGCAACTTTGTGACGTAACAAATCGTTTGGCGAGATAGAGATGGGTAATATTTTTTTTGCTTATAATTTTTAATCGCATCAATCAAATACCTATTTCTTTAAGATTTGTGTATCTTTAATCAACAATTTAAACATTTTATTTATAAAAATGTGATATTCCATACTAGGCAACATCCCTATTAACTAGAGGTCAACCTGTGGTCGAAATTCGACCATGGTGCGTATTTAAATTTTTAAGCTTCAATGTTCATAATAAAATATTACACACATATACATATTTAATACACATTACACATCCATGACCTAGAAACATAGAAAAACTTTTTGTCCCTTCAGCGGGATTCGAACCCGCGAAAACCATGAGCCACAGAGGTCGTCAACTTTAATATTCTTGCAATTTTATTGTACATTCGGGGGGAATTTACAACGTTTGATTATCCTAGCGTAAAATATTATAGATTAATCCTACCCTCAAGGTACCATTTTTTACCATTCTGGCAGTATTTCTACCATATTACTACAGCTTGCCTCATTACGAAAATAGGTACATTAAGTATTAACTCCGGCAACATAAATGAAACTGAATTATATACCTGGCTACATTTTTTTTGGAACTTCCATTAAGTATATAAATTAAGTATTATTAAAATGTGGTAAAACCCATTTATGGTATCCGCGAAGCCCAGGTGTTGCCTCTTTATCCCCAGCGCACTTGTAATCCCGCAATTAGAGCAGATTCAGAGGCTCACAGGGCTTCGATAACTTTCAGGTTTCCTAGATTAGGAATGAGTAATGTTTATTTTCAAACTGTTTTTATTTACTCGAACTTAGTTAGTCTACTCAGTTTCAAGAAGGTTTTATTTATTTAGCAAAGAAAGGACATCAGCCGCAGTACATACATTATTTTTTATTACATTAACACAATTCACAGCTTTACTACTTACCTTACTTTATAATATCCTACTATCCTACTTATATATAAATGTGAATGTTTGTGAGGATGGATGGATGTATTTATGGATGTTTGTTACACTTTCATGCAAAAACTATGCAAGTCAAAGCTAAGTTTAAGCTCTGGATAAAAAATCGGTTGTCTGTAAAGTCGGTTTATTGATGATATTTGAACGTGACGTCATAATAATAAATGGAACGCCTCAGAGCGAGGTAACGCCGCATGAGTCATGTTTTTTCGTGCGTGCAGCCGGCTCCATCGAATTATAAGACGTTGTCACGTCAAAACATAGACTACTTTTCATGCCGAAAAAGTACAGTGTTCCCGAGGGATACTGTATTTACGCGGGCGGAACCGCGGGCAAAAGCTAGTAGAATTCATATACCTACATGCATACCTACCTTTTGGGGGTCACAAAATAATTTGTTTATTGATTATTTTTATTCAGGCTTTAAATTAATTATTAAATAACATAAGATGTATTAAATTATAGAGAATTGATTAAAGTTAATAATCAGACTTATTCGCGTGGAATGAAAGCCCATATTGCCCATCGCACGCCAAAACATTTTACTTGTAAAATGTCTTTTCTTGTTAATTTTTAATTTGTCTTGTCTTGTTTTTCGTAGCGAAAGAAGGTTTGGTTAGCATTAAACGGAAATCTATGGTTTCTGCATGCCCACGAGAAACCAGCATAATAATATGTTTTTTTAGGATGATTATTTTATAAAAATTCAATATTCGTGTAATATTTTGCAGGGCAATATGTTCCAAAGCGTACCAACCTTGAAAAATATATTTGGACACGTAAGGCAGTCCCATAGGCATAGACATTAATGTGTGACAGCTTTACCAAATTAACTAGCTGCTTATAAAGGCTGTGTTACAAATATATTTTTCTGTATAATAGGTGGTGTTAGTGCTGGTTATGATGCAAAATAAGAAAGCAAATCTCAAAATTAATTGTGTCTACATTTTAATTAGAGTTAGAATGGTTAATTTAGCTTATTTTTATAATGATTTTTTATAATTTTGATTTTTCTCACGCTATTGATTTGTATATTTTCTCTAATGATAGTTGTAAGTTGTTAAAAAAATTGAACAAAATCTAATTATTTGACTGTTTATAAGACGTATTTTTACATTAATATTGTCATGTATATATTTAATAAAAAGTATGTATACAGCGTTCATAAAACTTTAAGCGTATACATAATAGTGATCGCCGTGTCTATGAAAAGTAAGGACGTGAAAGCTGTAACACACGTACGGATTTGGTCCGGTACCGAGCGCGGATTTGGCCGCCAACTTTTTCTCCAAAAAGGAGTTTCTCCCTAAAATTAGTGAAAAAATCCTTTTTAGAGGGTTGTATTTTCTTGTTTTTAATTAAATTAAGCTATTGAACTGTTATATTGATAAGGGATTTGAAAAGTAAACATGTAGAAAATTAACTTCTGGAAGTTTATTTAAATGTATAAAGGACATAATAATAATAATACATACAGAACATTATTTTTCTATTATTTTATTTATCAGTTTATCTATGTTTCGGGAGAAATATTTTTAAGAGTTGGAACACTGCACAAAAATCGGAATGCACTATAAATTGATCTCTGTGCTAATATAATAGAGCTGAAAATCAAACGCACGAGTGTCATGCTGTCATAAGGTCTGATTCAGATCAAACTGGTACGTGTGTGAGCATTCTAAGTCTACAAATTTGAGTAAAATCTCAGTCTCCTTTGGCTGTACCCGCTTGTATTCTGGTAGTGAGTCTAACTCAATACGCCTATTCAGGTTTTGAGCTCGATATGGATTACTCCCGGATGGAAAAGCAGTCAATTTTGAAAGGCCTGTGAAATGAAAGGTTTCGATCGCGAAATTCGTTTCGATAGTAGGCTTCATGTGGATCGACGTTCAGAATATGTATTTTAAATTCTAAATAAAAACATGTGATTTTGACTTTGTCTTAAATTTTGTGACTTTTGTGTTTTTGAATTTCGTCAATTTCTGATTTGACAATCGCCTATTGTGTGTCTCTTGTATGTTATGAACTCGATATAATAGCTCGCACACCGATTTTGGTAACGGTGGCTGGTTTCATTGAAACCAGTCCGGCTACGCAGGAGTTATTTCAAAGTGCCCAAATGTACGCGCAGCATACATGAACATTTTCACTTTCTTTACTCCTAGCGTCAGTTCTGCGCGCGCGCTCCATTTTTAAGATAGCGATTCAATATTGAACTTTATTTACTACACAAGAAGATTTTATAAGATACGTTTCATTACAAGAGTACCACCACGAGAGAGGCTACGCTACGCAGCGAAATTGCATCTTATCTAGTGAATAAAGTTCAATATGGAATAGCAATTTTAAAAATGCAGCACTACGTCACGTTGCGATTCGTTTCGGTGTGAGCTGACCCTTGTTTTAACAGACTGTTTTTTCTGTAATAGCTTTTGCTATCCGCTCGTTTGACGCGCGTTTATCGTATCATCTGGATACAAAAGCTTACAGCAACAAAAATTGCAAGGTATTTCCTGAGACACTTAACCTTGGAGACCACAAACGTTTATTTTCTATACAAAAGTCTTCGTCATCGCCTATTCATAAAGAGCTATCGATCAGTGCACTGACTATTGAATGTTTGGAAATCATAACATCATACTCGATTTTTACATTAACGTTATAGGTTTCAGCGAGGTATTTTTGTGTCTTGAAATATTCGTGATTATATATATTATTACCATAAGCTAGCTGTCCCGACACACATTGTTCTGTCTTAATTATAAACTGAAATAAATATATAACTACACCAACCAAACAGTAAAACGAAGAACGCACAGGCTATAAATATTTTGCAGTCAAGTGACAAATTGAACACATCATTATGATTGCGTGCCATCTTCGTACTGAATGAAGTTTGGCGGTCAGTATGCCGAATGTTTTGCTATCCTGGGCTGATTTCTCCAATTGTGGGTACTTTGCGGTTAGTATGCTAATAAACAGCTATATTTAGTCCATTCCTTTACATCATCCGTCATTTACATTATCAGGGCTGTTTGTTTGCTCTTTTTTCATTTTTTATCATTTTTAGTTCTTTTTCTTTTTACTTTACATATTGTTATTCAATACTTTTTAACAATCATTTTTTAATTTTTTAATAATTAACTTATTTCTTATTTTAGTACCATAAGATTGGATAAAGTCAGTAAAAATAGTTCTAATAATAATAGTTAGACAATAATAATAATCTCCATAAAATAATAATTCAAATAATAATTTCCATAAAGTAATAATTCCTAATAATAATTCCAATAAAACACTAAAGAGAAAATACAATTAAAATATCAACAATAAAACTACGGCACACACATTCAACTTAACCCTACTATCACATTAATTCTTAATCTAGAGCCTACACCAATTTATCACAGTTTTTTCTATTTGTATATACAGTAAATTCCTTACTAAAGGAAAGGAATATTTCCCTCCTTTTTCCCCCCAGGATGGAAGACAGGCTCTCACCCGTAATCGATATGCCCAATTTTTGCTCTGTATCATATCTACTGCTAGCAAAAATCGGGCACTCGAGTAACAGGTGAGGAACCGTCTCCTCAACTCCTGGCTGACATGAACACGACGGGTCCTCGTTCAACTTGAATCTGTTCAAGTAGAAGGCGAACCCGCCGTGTCCAGTCAGTATCTGTGTAGTGTGGTGTGTTATGTCTATTTTGTTGACTATCTTGTATGCAGCAGCAGCGCTTGGGAACACAGTGAACCGTTAGTAGGTATGGGAAAAATCTAAGATAAAGTCCACAACTTCGTTTGCGAAAAAACAGCGCGGAAATCTATTTATCCGGGATGAGAGTAGCCTATTTCCTTCTTCTTGGTCTAGACTCTAATCTATCCCTGTACCAGTGGTGGGGGTTCCTATAACCCCATTCCTATCGGCTTCACTGACCACTTACTTTTTTAAAGACTCTCATCCAAATCCCTACCTATTATACAGGCTAGAGCTTCCCTATGAAGGAGAACCAGCCTTCGCCACTGCCCTGTACATTTCATTAAAATCTGTACTAAACGGATTGGTTAGGCGTAATGACGTAACAGACAATCAGGCAGCAATTCGTATTTATCTACATCTACACTAAAATTTGATTGTTTGTTTGTTTGCATTGAATAGGTGCCGAATTTACTTTCCGATTCCGTTACTACAAACGAAGATGCCCACCCGCTAGTCTATAATAATCATAATATACTTTTCAGTAGTAATTTGAGTTTATTCGAATCTACGATAGATTCGAATAAACTCAAATTACTACTGAAAAAGCTGTGAGTACCTACAGATCGATTATATCTAGGCGATAAGAATAAACCAAGAAGTTCCGAGTATAATCAATATGTTTGAAAGTAAAGAGTGCTGGGTGTGCTGACAGCCCTCATTCACTTATCACACGGAAGCTATTACCTACCCCGTTTACACATACATCCACACTCATGCACTCAACTTTATTCTCTAAAGTTGGTAGCATGGAGTTTTAAATGAAATGGCAGATTGTATTCATATCAGGTAAATATTTGTTTCCATATGATCGAGGTGGAATATTGCGCATTTTTTAATCAGTCGCATAATCTTTTTCAATTTCGAAACTCTGATATTTAAGTGAATATATACGTATGTTTGTTTTATTAATTAACGTAATAACCTTACCGATACGAAAGTTTTTTGCCCTTGCAGTGTATCTATTTATTACTAGCTGTTTCCCGCGTCTCCGCCCGCGTAAATATACTATAATATCACGCGGGAACACTGTACTTTTCCGGGATAAAAAGTAGCGTATGTTTTAATCCGAATACTACCATACCAAATTTCATCGAAATCCGTTCAGTAGTTTATGCGTGAAAGAGTAACAAACATCCATCCATCCTCAAACTTTCACATTTATAATATTAGTAGGATTATCGTGACTAGTAAAATAACTCGTCGTTGTAAGAAAATTGTTACATATGTCAACAGTAAGATGTAACTGTCAATGTCATTATTGACATTGACAGATGTCATGAAGTAAAGCCTATCGAGTTTATTTCAGTTGGCCAAAGGGCTATACATAGTGTAGGCGTATATTTGTGTTAGACATAATATCTCATTTGTAATACGCATCTGTGTAAGCACCAATAAAGGAGAATATAAGAATTGTTGCTGTATTATTATCATCACCACTCAAGCGTGAGAAGGACTTGCATATCAAGAGGTCGCAGCCCGTTACAAAAATATTTTAAAATGCATTACACACTGTCTAGTTTTTTAATTTATAAATATTACTAGGGACCGGCCCCATTTTTATTATACATGTTACATATACACCTTCCTCTTGACTTTCACTCTGTTGCTGAAAACTGCATTAAAATTCGTTGACTCGTTTACAAGATCTAAGCGAACAGGAAAGGTAGCGACGTTATTATATCGTATACTTTAAACGAGACAATCTTGTTTAAATAAATAATCGGTTTCTCGAAAACGGATGCAAGTATTACCATGAAATTTTGTGTGCAGGGAGTTATGGGGGAGAAAAATTGATCTAGCTAGGTCTTACCCCTGGTAAACTGCGCATTTTTAAGTTATATAATATGTTTTTTCTTTCGTCGTCCAACAATATATTAATAATTTCAACTCTTTTTCTCTTTATTATTTTTTTTTTATTTATCACTACTAGTTACCCGGGGACCACTATTTAAAGATAAATAAGAATGGTAGTAGAACATTTTCTAGGTGTAATAGCTGATCGTTTTTATAATTAGTTCGGGAGTATCATGACGTGGTGACGTTATCAATTGATTAACGTCATTTAAGGGTAACATGAATTTTCGAAGTACCTACCTATGTTCGACCGCTATACATTGCATTTTTAGACCGTTCATTTTTATTGGCGTACGAAAAAAAAACAACTGTACTTGTCATTATGTAAAGCTTATTAGGTACAGTGCGACAACAATCTCAATATCTTTCGGGAGTCGACGTTTTTCATAAATCGTCTGTCATGTCATGTTTTAACTGTAAATGGACTAATGTAATCATAGACTTTTATAATACTGCTAGTTTAAACATTTTTGAAATTATACATTTCATATCGAAATTTGGTTCAAATCCCTATCTAATACAAACCAAATTACAAACTCTACAACTCAAATACAGGATCTTGAACATGAAAAACTGGTGAAGCGTATAAGTACGTCATTAGGGATCTAGGGCACACGATAAGCTCTAATTACAAGACCTATATTAACATTCAGTTAAACTTCCTTAGCTCAAGATAGGCCATGTATGCTGTGAAAACTTTTAAAACTCATTAAGGTTTTTTAAATTAATGAATTATGAAGAGAAAATTGGAACGCAAATCTCTTTTCAATTACAATTATATGAGTAAAAGTTCAAAATGTGTCTATATTCAAAATATTTAGTAGAGCTTTTATAGGAGTTAAATTACAATGGTTAACATTATAGTTGCAATCAACGTTTTTGTAGCTATTGTTTGCATGTTTTACCGGTAACATAGCAATATTAATTTCCTAGCTGTTGCGCGCGGCTCCGCCCGCGTAAGTACAGTATTCCACGGGAATACTGTACTTTTTCGGGATAAAAAGTCCAGTATCCAGAGCCTAAACTACTACCGTTCCAAATTTCATCGAAATCCGTTCAGTAGTTTTCGCGTGAAAGAGTAAAAAACACCCATCCATCCATCCTCACAAACTTTCACATTTATAATAGTAGTTGGATTATCACAAAAGTTAATCAGTGAGGTTGATATTACACGGTTTTATGACTTCATTTTCGAATGATTTTCGAAAATATGTACTGGCAAATTCAAACATCGAAATTAAGTTTGCATGCGTAGAATGAATGTAGATAGGTAATTGATTTTTTTGTTTCACCTAAAAATATTTTTAAACATTTTTGTGGTTTTCTGTTTTTACTTTTTCTTTTTTTATTATTTGGCGATTCCGAGTTCACATTTTCGCGTGTGACAACAACATAATGTTGTATGACACGAGGTGACATAGGTGTTGTCATGTCAAGGCGAATGCAGATATCGATGCCGATCGATCGACAGCGAGTAGTGACGTAGCTCATGACGTTTTGTCGATGAAATACTTGACATGTTAGGGTCAATTCACACTGAAACGATACGTGACGCAGCGTTGTATTTTTAAGATAGCTATTCAAAATTGAACTTTGTTCATTACACAAGAAGATGAACGTTTCATTGTATGAGTTCGAATGTCTAGTTGCACCGCACACAGTGCATGTGCAGTGTATGACTGATGTCGTAAGAAATCTTTTTGTGTAATGAATGCTGTTCAATTTTGAATAACTATCTTAAAAATGCAGCGCCGCGTCCCGTATCGTTTCGTTTCGGTGTGAGCTGACTCTTAGGGTCAACTCACACCGAGATGCAACGCGTCGCGACATGTATAAGATAGTGAAACTCGAAATTAAAACTCTTGCAATGAAACGTGTATCTTCTTTTGTAGTGAATAAAGTTCAATTTTAAATCACTATCTTAAAAATGCATCAGCACCGCGAAGCATCGTCTCTTGGTGAGAACTGATGCTTACGTGAAGTAAGGAATATATTGGAGATTTTTGACACCGAATGGGTTGAATTCTTTAAGTTCAGCTCAAGTAGTGAAACAGATCACCGTGATTCGTATCTGAGTTTGATACACTACAACCAAAGATTAAAGAAAGAGTAGCATATAAATAGCTACATAGTTAGCTTTCGATTTGATTGCACTACTACAAGCATACGGTGTGCAGTCCACGATTGTGAGGAAAAACTGTGGGCCGTTGAAAACTGGGGGACGTCAAAACTGTCACGATTTGGATCGTTCTATGAAAGCTGTTTCCTGTACGTAAGTATATAATATATATTTTTATTACTCTGTGCTACAACCTAACTATTCTCTGAAAAGATACGGTGAAACTGATAGTAAAAGTAATTTCCTTTTGCGCCGATTCTATGACAAAAGATTATATACAGGTAGGTAAATGTTGCGAATAATAAAGGTTCCATAGCAAGGATCATAATTTCGCTCTGTCCGCCTTTCTAACTCCTGTAATATTGAAAATAAGTATATGAAATTCAGTGAAGTTATAGAATGTGTATAAATTTTATTTTAAGCATCATAAAATAACAATATCTTAATTTGTCAAGCACAACTTGTCCCAGGCTAATTATTATTTAACGACGGACACTTCTTTACTGATTTATAAACACGCTGATTTAGCTACGTCCAATGCAAACGGACGCCCCTGGCTAATGAGAAGAACCGACATTAACGTGTTTTTGTAATACTTAAACTGTAATTATATAAAAAAAAGTTGTACCTAGGGATGATAAAGCTCTACTATATATATAAAAAAAAAAACATTGTTTCGTCTCCGGAGAAATGTCCTTAAAAGTAATCCATCAATATTAAAAATTGATTTATAAAAAGCATAAAATGTCCTCAAAATTTTCACGTGTTTTGCTATTATGCATGAATCTTAATGCGTCGCAATAAGGCTTATTTTATTTGCTCACTGTCTTGCGTGATATTGTATTCGATCATTCATTCATGATGATGAATTTCGTGCGGGTGATGAAATATGAGTAGATATGTGTCATATTCGTGTAAACATCGATATGTGGATGAAGGACGTCGCGTGCTGCTTGCCACTATTCCTTTTATGCCATGTTACTATGTAACCCCTTCGGATACTAATACGTACAGCACAGTAGGTAGTCACAAACACTAAAATTCGCACACCATGAAAAATTCCTACTACTATTATAAATGTGAAAGTTTGTGAGGATGGATGGATGTATGTATGGATGGATGGATGTTTGTTACTCTTTCATGCAAAAAGTACTGAACGGATTTTCATGAAACTTAGCACGGTAGTAGTTTAGGCTCTGGATTAACGCATAGGCTAATTTTTATCCCGAAAAAGAACAGCATTCCCGTGAGATATTCTATTATCGCGGGCGAAGCCGCGGGCAAAAGCTAGTACACCTATATATAATATTTGCGTCATTAAATAATGTATATATTCATTTGTCAAGCAATGATCATTATTTTTGTGCCATTAAGGGCTGATTCTTCAATCGTCAGATAACTCGTAACTGAGTAATAAACATGCGACAGATTTTTCATACAAAATCTGTCAAAGTCACATATGTATTCCTCAGTTAAGACTTATCTGACGATTAAAAAATCAGTCCTTAATATTACAACTATTATAAATGAAAGTTTATGAGGATGGATGGATATTTGTTATTCTCTCATGCAAAAACTACTGAACTGATTTTGATGAAATTTGGTATGGTAGCAGTTTAAGCTCTGGATTAACACAAAGGCTATTTTTAATACCGAAAAAGTAAAGTGTTCCCGTGGGCTACTATATTTACGCGGGTGGAGCCGTGGGCAGTAACATTTTTAAATCAATTTTTGATTTGCATTATTGCATTATCGAAGCATCGTCTCGATCGAATCGTATCGAAGCAGCAATTTGGCTGTGTCATGTCCCTTATGTGTTTAATAAATATATTTTTATTTTATTTTATTTTTATTTTATTTTATTTTTATTTTATCGTTTACATTTCTATAAAGGTAGGTATTTATAGTATCGAGAGTGACTTTTTAACCCCTATGACATGGAAATATCAACAGTTAACTATGTTATGTTTTACTATTGAGTTGTTTGTTCTGAAAACTTAAAACAGACAACCATTAATTTAAATATTATGCTTCTGAAACATCGTCTTAACATTATCGCCGGTTCTAAAATGGCAACCTGAAAAAAATGCGAATTCGTCCAAGCGCTACAGGTAAGTACATATTATTGAACTAGTAAAATAAATAAATAAATGATCATGATAATGATGATAATGATGATGAATATCAATGTAGCATCTCGTTGTTTTATGATACATTTTTGATCTATAGTTGGATGGAGTCCAATTAATAGGGAGATTTTGTATCAGTTCCCTAGAAACGGTCCTTTAGAGAATGGTTCTATGTGTAAGGTATAGGGTAAGGTTTGCATAAGACGTCCCCCGGCAATATCTTGTCTAATATCCATTATATTAATACGTGAAGCAAAAATTTCAAGTACAATTTTACGAGAACTGCGCATACGGATCAGTGTAAAATTCGGCACATTTAAATTTAATTGGAGGAACGCCTGTCGAAAGCTTATATTTTTTAAAATCACGCTTAGAAATACATTCAATTTATAAAAATAACAACAACACACAACTACCTCACTCGTGCCAGCATTTTTGTATATGTTACAGGAGGTTTGACGCAATTGTCAATGGGTGGCAATCTATCTTTCACATTCCATAAGCAACATTTACATATTTTTTATTGCGTATCTTAGAGGCAAAAGAAACCTAAAAAAGTTGAAACTTTAAAATTAAAACATGAATTATGGTCCAATTTCGACCGCAGGGCCACCTCTAGTATTTATAAATTGCGCTATAGAGTGGTGTCAATCTTAGCTACTTACGCCCGAAATTATTAACGTATCTAAAATCTTAGATTGACTTCAATCTTAGATTCTCAAACAAAAATGACGTTAATTGACGTGAAGTTAATCTTTAGAATCGTTGAAATGTATTGAAATCTTGATCTCAGATAGCTAAAATGAGATTAAGATTGATTATTAATTTCGGGCGTTATTAGTCGAGTGAGTAATTGTAAACAATCGACCGGCTTTGTGAAGTAGTAAATAATTACATACAAACTAAGTTTCAATAAAAGTTTTTGACTCATTTCAGTGTGAACTGTCGGTAAGGCAAGTGGTTTTAATAAGGTGACTAGGCATCGTACCGAAAGTATATTATTGATAAACTAAAAAAATACCTGTTGTCGTAAAATATTTTAAAATTTCTGTGGTTTTTATAATTTTAAATAACTACTAGATAAAGTATAAAACAAAACTAGATAAAGATCCAATAAATACAAAAGATTTTGTTTTAATTTAATTGCGCTGAATATTACAATGTTATTTCCTATTGATTTCATACAATAATAATATAATATCAATGGACGCTTTCACACCACGTCAAACTGGTCCTGTACTAAGTATTTGTCCGAAGAACTTCAAGTATCACAGGTACCAGACAACGGAAATATACATTGTAATACATTTATACTAAGTATACATATACTACCCAGTTCCTGGGTCTTGGTCAGTTACACAATATCCAAGACCCAGGAACACAGAAAAACTTTTTGTCCCTTGGGCTGGATTCGAACCCGCTACCTCTAGCTTAAGCGCCGACGCGCTAGCCTTGAGCCACACATGGCGACCTGCCATAGTAGAGATTGCGATTACACTTGTAGAGCTATTACCCGCTTCAATAATATTTCTTAATATATTTCTGCTGTTTAATTATGATTTTTGCGATTGTTCTCATTTAAAACATGGTAAATTTTAGGTACATATTTGAAAAATAAAACCCATTTTTTTTTTTCGAAATATCATATCCTTAAATAAGAGAACGTTTTTAATATTATTTAGGTCTAATGCGTAAGAATTGTATTATATTATATTTTAATTCAATGAATATCAATCAATGAATATAAATTACAAATCATGAGTTCAATTTACAAAAAACTCAGCTGAAAGCTGATTGATATTTTAAGTAGTAAAAGTGCTCTTCAACATAAAATATTTGACAAGTAGTAATTAAAACAGCAAAATACGGTGCTTAACGAAAATAATGAGGCAGATAGTCACAAGAGCTGAAATTAAAATGTGAAATGGATTTAAATTTTGTGTCGTCGTTTTTAGCAGTGCATAAAAATTTAAATTTAGTTGCCTAGAAACGTTTTTAAAACGTTAAAACGAGAGTTTTTGATTTGAGACTTTTTTTATTAGTAAGAACTTTTCACTTTGAGGATTCATTTAAAAGCATACAATAGGTATTATACATTTCTTCAATTAAATGTTTGCGATTGTTGCCAAGGATACTTCATCGTACATTTTGTACTTTTTTTGTATCGTGTACTTTGTTTTGAAAATTTGTTGCCATTTTGTTGTCACTATGTCAGTACTCATAACAGCCGTATCTACATAATATTATTGTATGTATCAACTTCCGTGGTCTAGTGGTTAGAGCTTGGCTCGACTCGGAGGTCGTGGGCTCGATTCCCGATATTTTATATATTTATATATTGTAGGTATGTAGTTACATAGATGCAGTACCTACCTACCGACCTAGTTATATTATGTTTGTAATATTGCTTAAGTGATAAGCTAATCGGCTTGTCGTTAACGAAAACTTTGATTACCTATTTCGGATTTTGCCATTGATTTGAAGGGAAATTGAAATAATAAATTACACATCAAGGTAATTATGTTATACGATAAGGCTCGGCACTAACGGACGACTGACGATCAAGTCCGGTAGCTGTCGCATTATCCAGCGACACAATTTACTACTGAGAGTACCGACTGAGCGCGCAGCGGATAGCCGCCCGCGACATTCGCGCACGGAGGGTCTCGTACCAAACGGCTACGCGACCCTCCGTTTATTTATTTTATTCTTTTTGTTTTGTATTTGTTGTTGCAGCGGCAACAGAAATAAATCATCTGTGAAATTTTCAACTGTCTAACTATCACGCTTCAAGTAATGAGTATGAGAAGCAGCCTGGTGACAGACGAATGGACAGCGGAGTCTTAGAAATAGGCTCCCGTTTTACCCTTTGGATACGGAACCCTAAAAATCAAATAAATGTCCACTTCTTTTGGATTTTGGTCGTAGCGAATTCGTACAACATTTTTCAAGTATGTTAGTTTGTAAGCTTTAGGTATTTAATATTATATTAAGACTTGGCGATGGCGCTTACAGTGAGTCATCTGTTCAAATGTCAAAATTACCTACTCTAATTGCCAATAGTAAAGAATATATGTTACTAACGTAAAGAATCGTCATTACACCGATTTACACGAATGACAGCACGCGACTGTGTGTGCGTGGCTGGACGAATGCGGAGGCGGTGGGGCGAGAGTTTTTTCCAGCCATGACTTTCGTTCACGGGGCTGGCCACTGACCTTTTCGTGCTTTGACATAATTTACAGTATAATTTCATAATATTTATGATAGATTTGTCTGACGCGACGTTTAAAATTATTTTGGTGTCAACCTTAGGCCTACGTTGGCTGTTGGCGTTGGTACATGGCTGACATTGGCCGGTGCTGGAGCTGCCATTTGTAGAGAGTGTCGCCCTTGTGACAACAGGTAAAAATATAACCCGTAGATTGCGTATAAGCGTATTCACATGTTTTTATTTTATTATTTAATACAAACAAACGATAGGCTCATAAACGATAGCCCATGCCCTTTTTAGCCAACTTACAAGTATTATGATCAGGACATTTATAAATTTCCCACAATTATTTTGTATGTATAATTGCTTACGAAGTCCATCACGGTTTTGGTGAACTAAATAAAGATCGCTGGTCACCTTCGTTCTCTTGCCTTTTTATTCATTTTATTGATGATCGTTTTATCGATTTTATCGATATATCGATCTAATACCTCGTCGACTGATGCATTCATCGTTCCGTATTCACTTGTTTGTAGAGGTTGTAGATGAAGGTATCAGTCTACACATGATCAATTGACCTATCCTATGTAGCTCCCCCACACCGATTTCAGTGACGGTGGTCGGTTTCATTGATACCTGGCTAGCTACACAGGAGTTATTTTATAATAACTAAGTGTGTGCGCAGTACACAAGAGCACTCTCTCTTCCTTTACTCTAGAAACCCAGTGGGACGGACAGACTGACACCACTGGCGAGAGATCAAGCGCAGGTCCGACTTTTTACATGCCCATTCGACGCATGGATCATCTTTCTTGTCAGACAATAAGGTGATCAGCCTGCATTGTCCCAACCAAACTTCGAAATAACGTTTCGAGTCAAAGAGTCAAGCTCTAAACCACTGGACCACGGAGGCTGTTTCTATACCTATCCTATGTAGACTTATTTGTCCATCCATCTATTATGACTGATGATATCGTTGTATAATAGACATTGGTGATTGTGTTAATCCATATCAGTAATCTTGAGTATGATCTCGCGGTTACCTGTGACAAAAGCTGCAATATTACGTGATATTAGTAGCTCCCCGTAATTGATATGCGACGGATTATGGCAAGTGTGTGATAAGATACCTTATTGTATCATCATCATCATCATCATATAATCGTCGTCGTCATCATAGACAAGGTATTGCATCGCTACCAAAGGATATAATTATATTATAATATTTTATTAACGTAAAGAATCGTCATTCAATAGACTTACAAGAATGACAGCTTTGGTTATGTGTACGCGGCTAGATGTATGCGAGGATCGTGCAGCGCGCGGGACGCGGGTGCAAACTACAAAAACCAACGGTTTCACGGGGCTGGTTCTTTCGTGCTTTCACATGATTGACAATATTATAATTTCATATTATAAGAACGATTTGCCTGACGCAACGTTTGAAATTATTTCGGTGTCAACCTTATGGTCAGTTCACACTACGACGATACGCGACGCTACACCGCTGCACTGTATTTTTAAGATGGCTTGAATGGAAATTGAACTTCATTGAATATACAAAAAGATACACGTTTCAATGTTTCAAGAATGTGACACTGCAAAGGCGTAATGCAGCGCGGTGCAACCTGACATTCGAACCTTTACAACTTTATATCGTCTACATTTTTTTATTGTTTTTTAATTCCTGTGTTTGCTACTACGTACTTAGCTATTTTTGGACTTTAAATAATTAACTTCGTTTTAGTAACTGCAAAAAATGTGTTGGTAATGCATAGGTTATATTTAATAACAAAGCTACGCCACTTGAAAAAGTTTATAATAGCTCCTATTAAAAAAGCGATTTACCTAACAAATCTAATTAATAATAACTTTTGTATTGAAATTATTTGGATTCCTAGTCACCAAAGCATCCCGGGAAATGTAAAAATTAATGTAATTTGATGGTTTATAATATTACTGATATTAAAAAACACTTAAAGATAAATATAAAAAAACGATGGGACAACTTTTGGGCTAGAGATAATAATAGTTCACTGTATGATATTAGAAAATCAATTTTTAAAAAAGTAATATTAAATTTTAGAATTGAAGAGATGAAATATTTATAAATAGGCTAAGAATAGGTCATTGTAATATTACACACATTCACCTTATTACCAAAGTACGTAAGAGCAAATGTTCTAGATGTGATGGTGTCACTTGACTACAAAATATTTTTATTAATATATTGCCCAATGTTCAATTTAGTAATGATAAGTTTCATTAAAAGATTGTTTATCAGATTATGAAAACACTGTTAAATTTTGAATACTGACTAACTATTATTCTTTGATTTGATATGTAGTTATCTGTTATATGTTAATACTTGTGGTCGCTTATGGCCGTAGATGTTAAAAGCGACCTTAAATTAATAAATAAAAAAAAAAACAAAAACGATTTGGTTTTCAATTTACTTCATACAAAATAAATCGAACGTTGCTCTGGTGCGGAAAGGACAACAAAGCAGTGCACACAAAATTTAATATTGGACAGGTCCAAAGCACTGACGGTTATGAAAAGTTACGTTTAAAATATACTTTATTAAAAGCGTCACCTAAATGCATCTCTAAAAAATATTAAAGATCCCTCAATTAATACAATTTCGTTGACAAATTATTATCCGAGTGTTTGTAAAAACTATACTAAAAATACTGTTGTTTTTTTTTGTCGTTCAAACACGAGTTCTAGGTAACTTAATATAGCAGTGTTAAAAATATTGTTACTGGGGTAATAAGTGGGGATTATTACTTAACCAGTTTTTGCCCGCGGCTTCGTCTGCGGTAAATAAGTCGAATACGTTTAAGGATTAAATTTTAAGGGATTTTTAACCTCGATTTCACCAAAGTTGTTGAAATGTTCTTATCGTTAAGATCAGATTTGATCTCTCTCTTATACAATATTAGAACGGGGCAGACAGATCATAAACCGAAGCTCAGTGTTAAACATCGTTTTTATACGTTGGCGAAATTGGGGAGACTGCACCGCATCCAAACGGGTAGCGCGAAGCGTAGATTCGATTTCTTTATTTTATAGTTTAAGAGAAAAACACGCGTACCTACTATACTACGAGAAGACGTGTCATAATGTCGTCTCTCAACATTATAAATATGAAGTATGTGGTTCTGCGCAATATAATTATATTTTGTGCCTTCAAAGTCAATTTATCAGCAAATTTATTATGTTACAGAAGCTATCCGATTGCGACATAATTGTTGATATAGAATGACAAATGCACTCTTTAATCGCAATCAGTAAGCGCAATAATTAACGTAGCTAAAATATAAATTTTATTTAATAAAGGTTCAAAAACTGTATTATTAATCCATTTATGCAACAATTTGCATAAATGGATTAAAATTAAACGTATAAGCATAGTTATTAAATTCTGTGAAGTTGAGCGCAGTTGTGTCGAGTTTGACGATAATAGTTCATTATTAATCGTGTTAGAACTTTTATACAAAATATATTAAAGTTTATATGGGTTTCTTTATAAACCTATCGTCTACAAGTTGTACAGTAAAATAGCTGTAAATGTATACAAGTTGTTGAATCTCTCAACTTATCGTTTATAGTTCGGTATAGTTATGGAAATCAAATGTCTTAGCAGATTCAATACGCGTATGATACTGGTCCTATTTCTCGACGGTAAACGACATATCACGTTATTCACATCATAAGCACAGAGTAGAAAATTTGTATACTTACTTACGTACAGAGCTTTTATATGACGATCCAAATCGATTGATAGCTAACTATGTAGCTGTTTATCTGTTCCTCTTTAATTTGTATCATAAGTGTAGCCACCATACTGCCTATGGACGGTAAAATTCAGTGCAGTGCACAAACGCCCTAACGCCTTATTCATAAGAGCGAGCGTTTTAATAGAAAATCGCATGCACGACGATAAAATTCATAGCGTGCAAACGACCTTCCTAGATAAAATAAATGATTACCTCAGGAATGATTTAACGGCACTCGTCGGCAGGGATCCATACCTCATAATTAATTTTCATAATTCTCCTGATGAAGCTAGAATATGCCCGAAGGTTGGCACTTACTGGGGCATATTAATGACACTTGAGCACATCGGGACAGGTTAGCTATTTATAATTATAGGCGTATAGGGATGACTAGGAGAGTTATATTATGTATGGGTCAGTGAATTAATGTACCTTTAATGTGGTTCGGCATTTTAATTATATTACGATGCATATTTAATACTGCGAATTATATGGTTGTCTACCTATACTGATATTATAAAGAGGAAATATTTGATTGGTTGTTTGCATTGAATAGGCTCCGAAATTACTGGACCTATTTTGGGGCCGATTTTTATTGCGGTAAAATCGCAGGCAACATGTCTGGAGTCGCGTTGTTTTGTAGTTCCCGAGGTTTCGGCAAGGGCGGTACTGTCGGAGTGCCGCCGAGTTTTAGTGGGTAGGGCTGCGGTCAACTCCATCTTCACGACGGCGAGTCCTACATATCCGCGCAAGGGAAACCCCCGATCCCCCGCGGCATGCGGAACAGCATTTCTCGGCGTAAAAAAAAGGCAACATCAAGTCTTCACTAAAATAATATTATAGAGAGGAAAAGTTTGTTTGTTTGTTTGCATTGAATAGGCTTCGAAACTACTTGCCCTATTTTGATGAAATTTGACACAGATATAGAGTAGACCACGGGGAGGGACATAGGCTACTTTTGATGGTGGAAAATAGACTGGAGCCTTTTAAATTTGAAAGAATATCCATGGTAATCGATTGCCATACATTTTTTTAGTCCTGTCCTAAATGTTACCCTTAAACGTTTTACGCTATATGATTTTTTGGCGGTTTTATTAAACTAGAAAGTCCTATATGGAGACACTGGACTAATCTCCATATTATGTAATATAATATTAAAAGAATTTCATATTATGTACTTTCACTTTACTAACATAATTGTAAGAACATTTGTACAATACTAACACAACTATGGATCTATGGTCTCAAATAAAGTATTATTATTATAATTATTATTATACTTAAAAATATAATAACACTTTTACTTTATTACCTACATTTATTACCGATTTGCATATCTAGATGCCTTACTGATGATACCTGCATTGTAAATACCAATTCATCTGATGGTAAGATACAAAGATTTCAAAGCTAAAGATATAAGCTAAAGAGGCTATGACGCATATTTGGCAGAAGAAATCTTCATACAAGAAAAAACTACGCCATCTTGTTTTCACCATATCTCAAATGTCAAAGTGGCCCCAAAAAACCTGGGGCCATTTAAGTGGTGACAGCTTTTGCCTCAACATGCCTCGTCTATAATATATACGTATATAATTTATACAATTAGTGCGAAAATAATCGAGCACCCGCTCGATACACCGCGACGCGTAGTCCTATTGACTGTCTGACCGGGTCACCGGAATGTTACATGGGATTTTATGAGTGTGAGTTTGTTTGTTACGTTGATGATACATCGTTACAAAATGTTTGCGTTTGAATCGCTACCAAAATCGCCTTCTGTAAGGGTAAGGTTAACCTAACTGCCTGTCGTCCGATCGGTAGCGCCATGTAGATTGGCTCAATAGGCGCGATGACTATAGTAAAGAAATACCAAATTATGGTGTTTATCTACTAAAGTATGATGAATATATTTAGAAATATTTATTGATGTACATTTAAAATGCGATATTAATTATTTATTCATTAAAATAAAACTTCAAAACACAGAAGTCCGCCATGTTCACTCAAACACGAATCAGATTGAATGACGTCACTTCTCGTGCGTCGTCTATGCTTTTGCTATTGGCGTGTTACATTCGCTGTTATTGTTATCCAAATCGCGACGATTTGAGGAAAAAAAATCCCCAAAAAAAGTTGTTGCTTTTGCAGAAAAAAAAAGTTAATGTAAATGTTCGATATAATATGTTATTGATTGTACTGTAGGTCTTGATGGAAATTCATGTTTCACAGTAATAATTTATAATTCACAGAACTTCTTACACTGTTTCCACTATAAAGTATACAATAAGTATTTTACATTAATTTCAAGTGCTTCTAACGCAGCCATCTTCCCGCTATTCGGTAATACATGTAAATATTTTACATTTTTATCGGGGTCCAAGTCGTGTCCATGAGATGTTCGGCAAACGTATCTAAGTTTGCGGAAAGATATCTTTCAGTTTTACTAGAATAAAAGGACATATAACAGCATAGAAGGAGAGAACTGATACAATTAATAATATTATTTATTTAAAAAAATTATTAAGTTTATTTTATTTAAAAATATGAGATTGAAAGTTATCTCGGAAAAGGATACATACTTAACTCAAAAAATCGACTAGTAACCACTTATTGTTTTTAAGACTTATCTAATGATACCCCATACACTATGGGGTAGACGCGAGAAAAAAATTAACCCCACTTTACGTGTAGGTAAAAGAAGTACGCTAAAAACAATTATTTTCACGTGTTTTTATTTTAGCATTTGTCAGCGTGGTAATACACATTTCCATGCAAAGTTTCATTCGTAGCACTAACCGTTTGGAAGGTAAGCTGAAGACTTTACGGACATCATGGTAAACTTATAAGGGCTCCGAGACGTGAAGGTGAACCTTAAAAAGGGAAATATTATATTTAGAAACATATTATGTACTTTTTAAAATTAACATAAAATATCTTAAAACAGGAAAAACTCTTATGTAATCGCGTGTATGTTGTGTGTGTGTGTACTACTTTTATTAAAACTTTGCATAAATGGAGCCTCCCGTCACCCAACATCCACTGTAAAAGCCACACAAAGCGAAATGAATTTTTGTTGCAAAATACGTTTTTATGAAGTTTCCAACAAAAGCGTCCATTTACCTGAGAGTGACGTTCGAACGGGCCCTCAAAACTCTATTGAAAACTAAAAGCCGCCGATTTGCATCTGTTACATCCATTGTTTATTTTAATTTGCATTTTTATTGAAAATTCGATTGTCCTTGTAAAATGTAGCATGTTTAAAAAGCAAAGCAATACTGTAGCGTGTGTAGACATTTGTTGTTAATTTAAATGGTCTTTAAAAGGTTTTCAAAATTGAGTAAAAAGGTTAAATGTTAGGTTAGGTGGGTTTATATAACAGCAAAAAATATAATTATTGTAATTATTTGTGACGTGCTAACAGATAAATCTGTTTTAAAAATCTCTTACCGCTAGGCACGTATTACGCACCTTAAACGTCTTTGCATGGGGACGAAAGTGTGCGTGTTGTATAACATTACTCTTTGACAAGTATTATTAGTAATGACGTCATGGCAACAATTTAGCCAACATGGTCAGTGGTAACAAATAACCATTTATAACGTCTAGTCGTAAGCAATCTCTCGCTCGTCAGTAATCTGCGGTCATAGCGGCTGAACAATAAATTGTCAAGCTGCAATCTATTGATGATCTGTTGAAGATCTATTCATGATATTATAATATAAGATATGTAGGCTTTTGAATAATATGGTGAATGTTTTATAATTATTACCTATTTCAATATTGGTCGCATTAAATTGTATGAAATTAGCGTATCAGATAATATTACTTAGAATTTATCAATTGGTGAATATTGTGTTTAGTATTTAATCAAGTGCACAGTTAAATATTTAACAGCAGTTACCAAACTATATTAATATTATAGAGAGGTTAAGTGTGTGACCTTACGAGGTTGTAAGGGTTATCTCAGGATCTACTGGATTTTGAAAATTCTTTTACCAATATAAAGAGACGTAAATTTTTGAAGTATCGGGCAAATTAAAAACCGATTTGCGGGCGAAGCCGCAGGCAAATGTAATATAAGTATCTATCATTTAACTTGAACAAATATTTTCAAACCAAACCTGCAAATTTTACTTATTTAAGCCAATTTGAGCTATAAAAGAGCTTTTTATCCGTTATAATAATATTCTAACATTTACCCACAATTGGCCAAAGATTAGCAAACTCTGATGACGCGCGACAAACACCTGAACGCTAGTTCATATTTATGACATTGTTTGCAAATATTTCAAGTACCTAATACTGTACTAGAAAATATTCGCAAGGAATGTCCTAGAATTTAGATTGCATGTTCAATAGCTATTAACTTAATTGAGAAGTTGTTTCATGTTAAATTAATTAGTAATGGTTTTGACAGAAAATATCTTATTTAATGTTGAAAAATTTTTTGTGCCTAAACATTAAACGACAATGAAGTTTCCCTATATATCCTGCTAATATTATAAATTTGAAAGTTTGTGAGGATGGATGGATGGATTTTTGTTACTCTTTCACGTAAAAACTACTGAACGGATTTCGATGAAATTTGGTATGTTATTAGTTTAGGCTCTGGATTAAAACGTAAGCTACTTTTAATCCCGAAAAAGTACAGTGTTCCTTTGGGATACTGTATTTACGCGGGCGGAGCCGCGGTCAACAGCTAGTTTCTCTATAAATATAAATTTTCGTAGTATATTTTGTACGGAATGGATAAACTATATTTTTACTAAAATTAGCACACAATATTTAACATGTAACTTAGCTTAACACCACTCAATCTATCAATGAGGGTTTTTAAATTCGTGACATCTGACAGCTTTTTAACACGACAAAAACCGCCGGGCTACCAAGCGCCTGGTGACAGAAAAAGAAATCGAGAATTCTTATTGACCGTTCTTGATACCACTTACGCCACCAGATGACGCTTTGTGTACGTTGCGTCTGCCCCCTAGCGGCATATAAAATATCAAACACCCTCATTGGTTCACAGTGACAGCTGCGATTGTTATCACTCAGTTTCTACCTGTATACAAACTCAGTTGGACACGAGTTAGTTAGGTACCCATCTGTCCCTAGCAACCTGAGTATTGAAACTGAGTTACTCGCGAGCTAGTGTCAATTCACACCACGACGACACGCGACGCTACGCGGCGCTGCATTTTTAATATAGCTATTCAAAATTTAACTTTATTCAGTACAAAAAAAGAAAAAGAACACGTTTTATCATCGAAGACATCAGTCATATGCGCTGCACTGCACATGCGCTATGCTGCGCGGTGCAACATGACATTTGAACTGTTATATACTAGTCCTGTATATAATAGTGCCTAGATTAAGCCTTTCCTACTGATATATAATCCCTGTAATCGGCCCTGCCAGCCAGTTCATCTCCAGTCCGCATTAAAACAATTCCTCAGTTTTGAATATCGCGCGCGACATTTGCCTTTTGCCAGTAAACTTTATATTTTGCATTCAATTAACTTTTTAGTGTAATAAAAGTAAAAAGTGATTTTCAAAATCTCCCATAACAGAACTCTTACAAGTGTATATTCTTGTGTAATGAATAAAGTTCAATTTTGAACAGCTATCTTAAAAATGCAGCACCATGCTGCGTATCGTTTCGTTTCGGTGTGAATTGAACCTTAGTTGGCTAGTACCTGGCAACCTGCCCGCGATGGAGCGCTCTTCAATGGAGATAGTAACAGATAGCTTCAGTGCACAGTTATTTTTAAATATTTTTATGTTCTGAGTTTTTCGGGTCTGCCCCTATTATTAATTCTCATAAACCTTCACTAGTACGTAAGTTTTGTTCTTTAAAAAGAACATGCCTTTACTTTTTTTAATTTTTTTGCACTGTCTTTTTATCGCATTGTATAGAAACGTTTTGTAATATTTACTGTGTAAAAAGCTTACCTATTTTCAGTTTCATCAATTCATGTTAGTAGCATCGGAGTTGGTTAACTTTTATCAACAAAACTTTTGCCCTTACGACCATGCTCAATGTTCAAATCAATAAGAAGATAATTCTTGAAAAGAAATAATGAAATGAAATCCTGGATACGGACGTATGACGTATTAAGTTTGTCAAGATTTATTTCAAATACTTTTGTTAATATTTATCTTGTGTGGATGCTTTTTGTTTGTGTTCAACGTATCAACTCTCCAACTTTGAATGCGATAGGTAATTTATTGCTTGGTAGGATACACACCGTGACGATACACGATGCGGCGCTGCATTGTTAAGATAGCTATTCTAAAATTGAACTTCATTCGCTACACAAAAAGACGCTTCATATGACATGAGCCATACACTGCACATGCGCTGTGCAGCGCGGTGCAACTTGACTTTCGAGCTCTTACAATGAAACGTGTGTCTTCTAGTGTAATTAATAAAGTTCAACTTTTCATAGCTATCTTAAAAATGCTGCGCCGCGTCACGTATCGTATCGTTCCTGTGTGAATTGACCCTTTGTTTTGAACAAAGCTTCAGTTAAGCCGATATTATACTTTGTTTAGATCCGCTTTAATCTAAACTTAATTTGTGAGCTAAATGTTAATTTCTCTTTGTATTTGTTTATTGCATGGTAAATAATAATATTGATAGCATTATTTTATGCTGGTGTATTACAGATAGCATTTGACAGCGGCTTAAACGTAACGTTAGCGAATGAAATGGGCGCTGTCATGATTTTGACAGATTTTCATACTTCACAGTAATAACACACATGACTTCTTGCACTATTTCCACTTTAATAAGTATTTTGCATTAATTTTAATATATTACATGACAAAGTCATCATTAGGTCACCTGATGATGACCTCCTTGTCACCTTGTCGAGACCGGTCGTGTAATATATTAAAATTAATCTAAAATACTTATTAATGTGGAAATAGTGCAAGAAGTCCCGTGTTTTATTACCGTGAAACATGAATTTCCACCAAGAACCTACAGTACAATCAATAACAGATTTTCATACAATCCTCATTCGATAACATTACGTTTACGCCGCTGCCAAATGTTCCTGTTAGGCCCACTATAATGATTCTTAACGGAGTATACACGGGTCATTCTTGATTCAATGACGTATTCAATCTTATGTTTCAATTTGATTGATCCGTGAATTTATCTCAAAGTAAGGTATTTGGTAATTAACCTGACCTATACATATACCTTATCTTGTACTTTAAGCGAGCGATTCTTGTAAACAAGTATATAATCAGAATCTAGGAAACGACTTCAAGTAATTCCATGAAATCTAGTGTGTAGGAGATTTCGGGGGAGAAAAATCGATCCAGCTATTTATCCCCAGCTTATATTATCCCTGCAAAACTGTGCATTTTTAAGTTATTATGTTCTTTCTTTCGCCGTGCAATAAATCAAACGTCTGAATGGCAGTTTGGTAGGCGTGTGTGTTGCGTTGTTGGCAAATTGGTGGCTCGGGTTTGATTCCTTGACAGAATATTTAACTTTATTAAATATCATAAAGAGAAGATTTACAAGGTCGGTTATATCTTGAAGAAATAAATTAGAAATAAGTTCAACAAAAATTATAAAATAACCCGTTCAACAAAATTTTCCCTACTCTATATACTAGAAATCCGAACAAAGTTCGGTCTTTATAAATTATTAAATAGAGAGAGTAGTATTTATTAAATAGAGTCTGTCTACGTTTAAAACAATTTTTAATTTCCTTGCATACTCGGCATGTCTATGAAATTC
The DNA here is from genome assembly GCA_963565745.1 of Phengaris arion. Classification (NCBI taxonomy): domain Eukaryota; kingdom Metazoa; phylum Arthropoda; class Insecta; order Lepidoptera; family Lycaenidae; genus Phengaris; species Phengaris arion. The sequence continues at coordinate 6,000,671 of OY751443.1, forward strand.
GCAGTCTATGTGCCATCGTGATTCGTGACGTTGCTCCGTGGTAAATATGAATTTAATGAAGTCGGTAATTCGGGTCACCGTGGTCAGAGGTTTCGGCCGAATTTAATGTTTGAAACTTTGTATGAAGTTTATTGTATTTGGTATGCTTACCAGCCAATATCAGTTACTGTGTAGGCATGCTTTGTTGGATTTGTAGTAATCGAACTTAGCAGAGCATTTTTCTTCTCTTTTGTGCCTATATACAATTGCTTTTAGAGGGCGAAATGAAAATGACGAAAAGAAATTAAAATTTTGCCTACTTCGCGATTTGATTCTGGCATAGCGCGAGTTACGCGTTTTGTGAGTTACGTAAGCGTAATGGGAAAAAATCATTCACTTTTACCCTATTTTTGATACTATTATTAACATCGTGATACGGTCAAAAAAAAATTTTCGGATAAGTAGGGTTACCATAAAGTAATACTAAAAAGAGCAGACATTTTTGTATTTTAATTTATACAGTCAATCACGTACGTCCACACGTACGTCCTACAAAGGACACAATAAAAATCGTGCTTGTATGATATAATAATTATTGGTATAGTGCCAAAGCGCAAAAGGAAATCTCGCGGGAGCCATACATTCTTCCGCGATAAAAAGTAGCCTATGTCCTTCCCAGTAGTCTACTCTATATCTGTGCCAAATTTAATCAAAATCGTTCTAGTAGTTTTAAAGCCTATTCAATGCAAACAAACAATTATACAAACAAAGAAATCTTTACTCTTTATATTATTAGTATAGAGAAGTACCTATGTCACTTTTAGATCGTCGAATTCGTTGAAAACAGAGTGATAACATATTGCAGGATAGTTTATATAAATTCATAACAGTGACGAAGTTGGGCTCTTCTTCATAGGGAAACCCTAGCCTGTATAATAGATAGGGATTTGAATGAGGGTCTTCAAAAGGTAAGTGGTAGGGAATGGAGTTATAGTTCATAATTAAGATAAATAGGTAAATTTAAAAAATAAATAGGAACACCAGTTATCACATAGAGAGCTGATGAAAATGTTTGGAATACAGTAAGTATTAAAGAACATTTTCGTGCTTGAGAAATGGTAACCCTAATCCCATGACAAAAACTATTTTTCACATGTATTATTTTGGAAGTTTTAGTTACTTTGTACAATAATATCTAATAATATATTATACATTAAGTTTGGTGGTAAATATTGTTAATTGTGTATATGCATTTTAATGAAATACCGGAAAACAAGAACATAAAAACCGTTATATTACGCCGGATCTGTGTAAGGCTGTCGTATTTCCCTAGTAGAGAGTATTTATGACGAAGTATGGCTTCCATAGTTAGTTATTTATTGGTCTAGATAGGTCAATAACACTGTATTGAGTCGGGCAAGTCGAAGGCCATATCTCATCACAATGGATAAAGTAAGCCGCGACTTCATGAGATCTAAAATGGCCACATTGAGAGAATCGTATTATGAAACATCATCTATTCAATTTCAATAGATGATGTTTCATAATACGATTCACTTAATGTGGCTATTTCAGATCTGTAGTTCGTAAAATATAGAAAACTAGATTTTGCCCGCGAATCCGCCCGCGTAAATATAGAATCCCGCGGCAATACCTGTACTTTTTCAGGATAAAAACTAGCCTATGTTTTAATTTAGAGCCTAAACTACTACCATACTAAATTTCATCGAAATCCGTTCGGTAGTTTTTGCATGAAAGAGTAACAAACATCCATCCATCCAAGTTTGTGAGGATGTAAGCAGGATGATATCTGTATCTACTGATACAACTATCATCCTGCTTACATCCTACTTTATTTCATACATAATACTTTATTTCATAATTTCGACCCAGATATGATACCACCGATTTTTGTTGACCGACAAACTAGTAAATGGGTGATAGAACTTTGAAATGAAATAAAATATAGATTGCGAGAGACGAAAAAATATTAACTCTTAAAAGTACTGCACCATGTTAATACAATATAAAAATAACAAATAGTATTGAAACGTTTTAGAAAACTTTTCATGATTTAAATATTTCAATTTTAGCGAGTACAAAGGTCTTTGAATAACATGAAAACGTTTTGCTAAAATTCTTAGCGTAAGTAGAATATACAAATTCATGACACAATTTGGCTTTAATTGAGAAATGGTGAAAAATTTTGCTCGTATTTCAAATACTTGAATATTTGGTTGAAGTTTTTATAATACTCTAGAATAATCTAGAAAATACTGTCGAATTTAAAAAACATACCTATTTTAGAGAATATATCATGCAACTTAAAACAATTTACAAAATGTTTGCTATTGTCAGTCAGTCAGTCAGTTAAAATCAGTTTTTAAACCTTTTTTTTTATTAGATAGACGTATATATTATAGACAAAGCATATTGAGGCAAAAAGTGTCTCCAGTTAAATGGCCCCAATTTAGAGATTTGTTGGGCCATTTTGACATTTAAAGTATGGTGAAAACAAGATGGCTGACATCCGAAGTATAGTGAAAACCAAGATGGCGTAACTTTTTTGTATGAAGCATTGTTCTGTCAAATATACGTCATAGCCTATCTTTTTCTGCCGCTAGGGAGCAGACCCAACGCACACAAAGCGTCATCTGGTGGCGTAAGTGATATCAAAAACGGTCAATAAGAATTTTCGATCATTTTTCTGTCACCAGGCGGCGCTTGGTTGCCCGACGGTCCTTGTCGTATCAAAAAGCTGCCAGGTGTCACGAATTTAGAAACCCTCATCTAATTAACTTGCTCTATGACGTTTTCGTCCGCCACTCCGCTATCTATATTTTCGATTTATCTGCACCTACATTTACCAATACACTTAATATAATCTTAATAATTTTTAATCACTCACAAATCGCAATCAGTAATAATTTTGTGCTCCCATACAAAAAAAACGTAAATTTTTTGCCGTTTTGTATGAAACCCTTCGTGCGTGAGTCCGACTCGCACTTGGCCGGTTTTACTTTGTAAAGAATAGTTATCTCACGTTAACGTTAAACAACTCGTTTAACGTTAACGAGTATGTACACAACTGTAACCTGTATCCCATAGCTCGATACGGTAATTTCATTCACTTCATTCGTTCACGGCTCAATAAAATGTGAATTGATAATAAGAACTTGTTAAAATGTCGATAAGGGATTATATTTTCCATCTTTATTTTTGGTTTTAATGAATATTATCTGATAAAAATAATGCGACGACTTCACCTGTGCAAATGTGAAAGATTATTGTTATTTTTATTCCAAATTACTTTGTCGTAGTGACGCGTTACATTGCCATATTATGCAGTAGTAGGTTCACATCAGATTCTAGATTAAAAGCTAATATATAAAAAACAATATACCAATTCGATAAAATATTTAATGCAAATTATCGTATTCAAAAATGGTCAAGGAAATTGGTGATTAGCAAATTGACGTAATATGGTTTCATGGGACAAGGCAAGGCGTACTTAATTTTCTTTCTCGGTCAAAAGGAACACACTTTTTGTGTGTCACTAGTTGTCCTTAGTCTTAGGTCAGTTCACGCCGAGACGCAACGCATCGCGCACGTTTTATTATAGCGATTCAAAGTTGTTTATAAGCGACACAAATAAACACGTTTTATTGCAAGAGTTTGAATTGCGTTTTGCATGACTGGCTGCAATGAAACGAGTATCCTTTTGTGTAGTGAATAAAGTTCAATTTTGAATAGCTATCATAAAAAATGAGCGCCGCGTAGAGTCTCGGTGTGAGCTGACCCTTAGACCATACTTACATAAGTACTTCACGTTATGTACCTACTCATTCCCGACGGATCTAACTACTAAAGTTCATTTATTTGACTGTGCCTTCTAGTAAAATATTAAACTATATAGATACTAAAACTATTAGTCAGTCTTAGGGTCAGTTCACACTGCGACGATACGCAAAGCGACGCGGCCCTGCATTTTTCGAGTTCGAATGTCAAGTTGCACCGCGCTGCACAGCGCATTTGCAGTGAATGACTGATGCCATATGAAACGTGTATCTTTTTGTGTAGTGAATAAAGTTCAATTTTGAAAAGCTATAGCTGAAAATGCAGCTCCGCGTCGCATATCATCCCGTTCCGGTGTGAACTGACTCTTAGACCATACTAACATACGAAGGTACTTCAAGTTATCTACCTACTCTTTCCCGGCGGATCTAACTACTAAACGATCATTTATTTGACAGTACCTTCTAGAAAAAGATAAAAAATCCAGATACCGAAACTATTGTGCAGACTTAGGCTCTAGGTCAACTTTAGGTCAGCAAGTCTGTAGAAATTGATTGTACAGCCATATTGTTGCTCAGGTCATCAAATTGCCCTACTTACAATCAACTGTCTCCAGAGACTTCTGTGAAACCTAGTCAGTATAAGTTTCGCCAACTGGACTTACACGATCCAACATTTAATTGTTATTATGTACAAACCAGACTATTTTTTGTAATATAACAATGACATATACAATACACTACACAATATACAATATTCACCTCAAGAGTTTTATTTTTATTTTATTTATTTATTCTAAACAAATTACAGGCTGAGTGCCCACACCCTATACCCATTAGCCAAATATTACAATTATCATGCTCGAGACATTTGTAAATTTCCTACAATTATTTCATATTATGTATAATTGTTAACGAAGTCCATGGCGGTTTTGGTAAACTAAAAATCGAGATCGCTGGTCACTTTCGTTTCCTTGGCCTTTTAATAATTTTATTGATGATTGTTTTATGCCTCGTATGGCCATTCGAACGTTATGGTCTAATACCATAATCGACTGGTGTATTCATCGTTCGCCTGATGATCTTGGCAATGGCGTCCTCAAAGCAGTTGGTATAGTAAACTTAGGTGTTGATGTGGCGCGAGAGTGCCACAACCGCGTGAGGTATGCTGTCGTGAATGCTCAGCCTGTCGCTGCTAGTCTGTAAAACGAATGGACCTCAAGAGTTTTGTCTGTCCGACTGTCTAGTCCAGCTTATCTCTGAAACGGCTGGACGGATTTTCAGCGCACTTTCATTAATAGCTGATATTGTAAGGCTACTTTTATCTTAAGTTCTGCTTCCGTTAGTTCCACGCAAATGACGTTGTGGGCACCATCTACTTTATTTCATAACCGTTATGGACTTGCGGCTCAATAGAATACAAGTTAAAATATATGTCAAATAGCGTTGCCCGCGCCTGCTCTACCGTTAAAATATGTTCTTCCGTACAAACTTTGGACCCCTATTCTATCCCCTTAGAGGGTTGAATTTTGAGAAACATTTTCCTACTTCCATGTAAAATTTCATTTTGGTACGACATGGTTTAACTTTTCTTTTTATGACACAGGATATAAAAATATTAAAAATATGTCTTGATCCTAGCAAAAAGAAATGACGGAAAAATGGACCAATTACATTAGTCAGCAGGCGCGCGGCGGTCGCGTGCGGCTCAAGTGCCGCGCCCGTTATTATGTAAATGATCGTTTTAACTATATTTTTAACAGATACTTACAATTTGCATATTTCAATATTTTATACACAGCCTAATTTTCAAGTAAACTGAATTGAACGTCAATGCATGTTCCAATTACAAGTAGTCATCATAGTTCAACATCAATTGATGAGGTTGTATTTTATAGAAATGTCTGTACAGTGTATAATAAGGATCCTTGGTGGCCGGAATAATACTTTCACACTTAGTAAAATCACTTTATATTTATTCACCTTAACACTTAATATAATAATTCAAACACTTAGCATTTAACAGCTAGAATATACGAGTAAAACACTCAGTATGAATTTACACAAGTTAACAGCTTGGCTGTCCGAAAAACGAATGAGCTCGTCCCAGAACCAAACCCCGCCATCAATTCCACCCCCAGTATTCTTGACTTCCGGTGTAAATATTATTCATCAACATTATGGACTTCCGGGACTAAAATAATAATTATTATTATGCATTTCCTGTCTAATCTGTTAAATTAATGACATCCGGTCTACGCCGGATGTCTAGAGTCCAAATAATGTTAATAAATACTATATATCTGTAATGCTTTTTTAAATATTTGCTTACAACTGGTTCACTCTTGACTCTGTATATCTTAGTAAGATAAAACAAAAATTTAAAATTTCCGTCATTGTCAAGCAGAAAGAGAGACGATGATGATGAATTATCGCTAGGAACACTCTTATAACACGCCTCTATTTTCGTAGGTAGTAAAAAATAAAACTGAACAATTAAGCCCTTTCAGATCATATCAAGATGTTTGTAAATAAACATTAAGATCGCCATTTTGTGACGGCGGCTATTTTGAATTCACAATATTATTGAACACACCAAATTTTAGTGTCAATAAAACCAAAAGTGTGTGTACTAATTATAAGATCAGGCTATAAAAAATAATGGGGTAACATTTCTATTCGAAACTTGTCTGTCTACAAAACTGGAAGTTACGCAAACTTTCAAACTCTGGTAATTATAAAACTGATTTTATTAGACTAAGATATAAAAATATTAATTATTTATATAAATAAAATTATATAAATAATTGCCACACATGAATTTAATAAAATAAATATTTAGGACAAAATGCTTCTTTATTTTATATTTTATATATTGATATACATAAATTATAAAAATTTCATCTAGCTATCATGGTTCACGAGATAGGTATAAGGTGTACCTTATACCTATTTCGTGTAGGCTGTAGCCTGGTGACAACCGGACGGACCCGTTTTATCTTTTGGATGCGGAACCCTAAAAACTAACATCCAAAGCACTGGAGGTTTCAAAATCTAAAATAAGTATAATTATCTGATTAAAAAATAAGACAAGTAGGTATCACAAACCTTTTTATTGAACACGATAAAATAATAAAGATATCGCGAACCTTTAACATGAGCGTCAGTCGTCACAAACCTTTTTATTATGGCACGTTATTAGGATAGTTCCACATTGGTGGGTGAAATATAGTGGCCAATAAGGGAGAAAACAAATCCTCTTATAAGGCGATACGTCTTCCCACCCTGCTTAGCGTCCGTGACTTGTTTGAAAATTATTGTGTATGGCTTTATATCTTTTTGAAGTGATTGTAGGTGCTTTGGTTACATTTATACATTAACTTTAAACTTCAAAGGCGCGTTTAATAAACAAAAAATTTAACTGACTTCCAAAGTATAAATGCACAAAAAAGCCCGAGGTACCAGCCCGAACAACATCCTGATAAAACAATATTTTATAGAACTTACGTTCAACTTTGCTGGTACCGACCTTAAATTTATGAAGATTGAGTAGAGAAATAGTTAAAATTTTAGCCGAATTTAAAAGGGAAATTATTTAGAAAATTAGTTTTATTCATACTTTTTTCTGAATTTTTACTTTGGAAGTCGGTTTGATTTTCTGTTTAAAAATACTATTTATTTCCGTTTTTAGTAATATTTGTAAAATTATTATTAATACATTTTAAGAACGTTTTAAATTTAACATAAATTAAATACGCGCCAAGCTTCTATTTGGTATTGTAAATAAGTCGATGTGGGAATAGTGGACGCCCCAAAGGGAGATCTCCGACCGAGCGAGTTGGTATGCTTGGTCAGGCCGAAGCCCACTTGTATCCATTTCGGATGTTGTATATATACCGCCAATCTTAGAAAACTTCGATAGCGCGATTTAGGATTGTGGCGCTAATTGGTCCGCCACATCACACCCCCCGAAGACCTGAGGTCGAATCTTGAATCGTCTTGCTTGAGTCACCAGTGCCAGAGAGTTCCAGTGAGTCGGATCTGTGCTGCTGCTGCACGGGCTCCAGTGAGTCGGAGTACTGCCGTGCGGGCCGATGCTACGTGCTGACCAGGAGAGATATGCTCTGCTTGCTGACTGGTCGTTGTAGTGAGTGCCAGGTGAAGCCGGTGAGGGTTCGACCAGGCCGCGGTGCGTTGAGGCTGGTATGGCTGGGTACCCGATGAGGCTGAGGTCTGGCTGGCGTGGTGCGGAGGGGTGGTGATGATGATGATGTCCAGAAGGAGGCGTGTTCTGTCTAGGGTCACCAATGTCGGAAGAGTGAATGCCCCAAAGGGAGATCTCCGACCGAGCGAGATGGTATGCTCGGTCAGGCCGAAGCAAGTTGCAGTCAGCTTGCAGTTCTTTAAACAATGCCGAAATTTTACAAATGCGAATCTTTAAGGGTATTTGTGCAAAGTCTTATTTTTCGGTAGCATATGCTTGTGTTACTTCAGAAAAAGTCAAAATCACTATATGAGTGCATATAAATTTCGAGGAGTTCCCTCGATGACTCGTGGATCCTTCATCAGGTTTCCACGTTAGTGACTAAAGGACCAATTTAGAATTTTTTACCCTTTACAACAAACATTTTTTTAAATAGGTCCATAAACGGCAGAGTAATGTTCAATGGTATCCGTGTAGGTGTAAAATACTATGAGAAGTACATTTTATATCATCATAATTCACACACATCGTCTGTATGGTGTGATGATGGTGGTGATGATGATGATTACTCTAATTGAAAAACTGGCATAATATGCTTGCAGTTCTTTAAACAGCGCCAAAATCCTCAAACATTTATTTATAAGGGTTCAGAAGTTCTGTTCAGTACTTTTGGGTTCAGGGTATACTTTGGAGCAAAATCTTACTTTTTGGTAGCATATGCTTAGACTACTTCAGAAAAAGTCTAAATCACCATAAGTGTCCATATACATTTCGTGGAGTTCCTCGATTCCTCATGCCATCATTAGATCACCACTTTGATGTCAAAAGGACCAATTTGGAATTATACCCTATACATCAAAAAAAGAAATTTGAAAATCGGTCCACAGACGGCGGATTAATCGTTGAACATACAAAAAAAAATACAGCCGAACGGATAACCGCCTCCTTTTTTTGGAAGTCGGTTAAAATAAAGAAAAGTGAAATAAAGCGGCGAATACAGGTTTATCGGTATTGTATTAATTTCACTTTAAGACAATTATCACTTACCCATATCGTCAATAAAACATTAGCAAATAATATAAATAATTTACTATAAATTAAAATATTCAGTCAGTGTTAAGAAAATAAATGAAGTCTAAAAATAATTTAAATCAAAACCTATTTCTTAGATATATATAAGTTTCAGTAAAGCATTTACCACTTTACTGAATTGACTAATTGATTGCATTGACGATTTATGTGGACTTTGACTTGACGATTTAGAAAATCGGCGTTGAAAGCTTTTAATAAAATTATTTTCCGCCTTTTTAATTTGACACTGGCAATGGTTTAATGGTCAACAGTTCCCTACCTTGTCTGTGGCGAAGTACACAAGTCCCACGTGTCAGTGCCAATAAAGAAAAAAAAGGAGTTTTGCCGGGGAGTTCAATGGGTGACGTTGTGAATTTGTAATATTTCATAAATTTGTGTTATCTCGGTTCTTAATGTGTAATATTGGTAGAATATTAACCATTAAATATTCGTTAACGTGCACAAGTGTGGGCAAGTGGTACAACTTCTAAAAACGTGCTATCTGTGTGTTTCCCGCCAAAACTCCCTAGGAACTTTCAGTAAAGCGTCTACCACTTTACTGAGTCGACTAACATGACTCATTGACTGTACTGACTATTTATTTGGACTTTGACTAGACTTTAGACTTTTTTTAGACGATATATGAATACAGTGTTGAAAATTGAAACGAATGTTCTATTTCCCGCCTTTTTTACTAGACACTGGCAACTGGTAAGATAAGCCGACGCCATATATATAAAAAAAAAAAAGTGTGATTTGTCACGAGCGCATACGTCAGTGTCAGGGCCTGGCCTGTCACTTGTCATCGGCTGCAGTCAGTCGTTAAATAGGTGTCAGGCCGAGGAGACGTGGCGATGTATTGGCACGCCAACACTACCGACAAAATTCTCATTTCACAGGGTTTGTAACCAAACTCCTCCGAAACGGTTTGACAGATTTTTGTTACATTTTTGGTGTATATTCGGTAGGTCTGAGAATTGGTCATAGACTATAACGAGTGATAATTCAGACTGCAGAACATCGTTTGCTGGGTCAGCTAGTATGGTATAAAATCCAAGATTAACGAAGTTTACAAAAAATAAGTTCTCTATATTGGTCTATGTGTAACGAAGACCTCTGTTAAGTATTTTATAATTTAAATTATAAAACAATCCATTATTACGGGAATAATAATCAAATGGGTGGATCGTGAAAACGTGAGCCAAAAGGGGCGTGGTTGATAGTAAAAGTGCCTACTCTGATATATTGCCTTCGGTATTAAAATAATCAAAAACAGAGATCTATAATTCGACTAGTGCAATGTTACATAATACCATCATGGTCTATGCATAATTATACCGATCTGCATGCGTAGTATGACCGCCATAAAATGGGTTAGACATATGCAAGAAAGTAAAAAATTACAGGTTTTATAGACAAAATTACAGATTCTTTATCTATGTGTCATTTTGTTTATTCATCCGTAGACAAAACCCATTTCTACGGTGTCGAAACTATTTTATCTTACTCAAACCGTAAATACGTAGGTAAGGATACTAATTAATGATTTTAGTCGCACTTTCAATTTAAAATTCACAGAAGATATATGGAGAATAAAAACTAGGTTTTAATTTACAATAACATTAACTGGTAACATTTTGATAACGTAATCGTTTCCTATTCACCCTCATGGATGAATCGTGTAACTTAAGATTGGCTTTAACTGGTTACATTAATGGAACACCAGACGATTTAAAAGCACGCCCGCAAGGGTGTCTATAGGCAGCGGAAATTGCTTACCATCATGCGATCCAGCTGCTCGTTTTCCAACCTGCCCATTGATCTAATCGCTATTGTTTTCTAGTTTTCCCAAAAAATGGACCATTTGGAACATCAGGCTGATAACAATTTTTTGTTGGCAGTGCGCAGCTGGGCGGGCGGCGTGGCAGGAGGCGGCTGCGCTGTCTATCGGCGGCGGCGCGGCGGGGGCGGGGGGCGCGGCGCGGCGCTGCTCCGTGTTGGGGGACCACCCGGGCGCGCGCCGGGACCCCCGCGCCAAGTGGCACCGCACCAACCGGGTAAGCGCATCGGGCGAGATAGCTTGGATCGGATTGCATCGAATGTGTAGGGTAATACTGCGGTAGGAGTTAAACATTGCACGCACCCGGTAAAATGCAGTCATCGCATGGAGTAAGTGAATTGGATGGGGTAAGCGACATCGCATTAGTGCAGCGACGTCACAAAGGCTAATGCCCGCTACACACCACAACGATAAACCTACACAGTTCAGTCACAGTAGACGTATACAGTACTACATCTTCACTAGACCACCCGAATCGGCGTACACACACACACTAAATATGTCTGAATATAAAAGAAGTTTTATCATTGTGATCTATAACGAGCATAAGCGTCATCGCATTGGATAAACGACATCACTTGGGTTAATCGACATCACATGGACGGGTAAATGACATCGCAGGAAACAGGCAAGCAACGTCGCTCGTCGACTGTCGGTTAAGCGTCGAGTTTATCCTATGAAGCACATATTTTGTTTATTTTTCATTTGTAAACTTTTATTTTAATTTTATTTTCACATTGAGGTTCCTGTTTATATAATATTATGTCCATTACCAGTCTTCAAGAACGTTAAGTTTCTGAGAAGGTAACAAAGTTGTTACTAAGTTTTAAGTACAATACGTTTCCATAAGAGACTTATGGACTTGGCTACATAAATTATATCCGGAATTTCTACAGCAGGAGTTGTGACGTGTCACAACTCCTGCTGTAGAAATTCCGGAGCTGCGACGTGTGTGTAAAGACGCTAACGGATTGTTGTCATATCGGATTTGCATTCGTTTCGGTAGAGTTACGGAGTATTAATCTTCATAACACTACCAGTGTGTGTAGGCTGGGACTATATTGTTCGGAATCCGGGGTCTGGTGAAAATCAGATCATTGAAAATGGAACTTTGCGCTAATATAATAGAGTTGAAAATCGAAGTATCAAGTGTCGAGCTGGCATATATGACAATGACATTTGACTCGACACTTATGTGTTAGATTTTCAGCTCTATTGTATTAGCGCAGAGTCATGTTTTCAGTGCTCTGTAAAATAGCCCTGGCCTTACAGGTACGAGTATTTTTTTACCGGGTATCCGATTTTAACGGTTACGATTCTAACCTCACACCCCACTTGATGCAGGAGCGGGAAATTTTCGGCTACGATCGCTAAGCTGCATTCTCCCATGTTTTAGGTGCGGGACGCCTCATACGGTTCATCATCGGAGTCGGAGGAGGAGGGCGGGGACGGGTGGGGCGTGGCGCGGCTGCTGTATGCCGGCCTGGTCACACTCGCGGTCGGCCTCGTTGTCTACTTCGTCGGCACCGGCGACAAGGTGAGAGATATGAGACAGAGAGAGAGGAGATCCCCTCAATATGAGGAGAATTTTCTGGTGTGGCGTGGCTCCTATACGCCGGCCGTGGCCCCGGTCGCGTTTGTCCTCGTCGTCGAAACCGTAGACATGGTAAGAGATATGAGACAGAGAGAGAGAGAGATAAGAGATCCCCTCAACTTGAGGATTATGCGGTGCGGCTTCTATACGCCAGCTTCTCATATCTCTCGCCTTGTCTCCGGTGTCGACGAAGTTGAAGACGAGGCCACGACCGCGAGCGTGACCTCGGGGTCTAAAAAGGCCACTTTAGGCGTTTCATATTATGATTCATATATTTTTTTCAACACATATCATGTGCGCCATTTTACGCATTTCAATGGAAAACTGACAAAATTGATGTTTTCTAATATGATGAAATCAGATGAATCATGTAGACATTTAACAATTTCACGATTTTTGTATGGAAAAAAATATATGAAACATAATATTTATATAAACATTATATTTCATTACAGCATATTTTGATACATTTTCTATTTAATTCCAGGGTTTCAAAACGCCAGCGCTGCGGCTGGTGGGCCCGTCGCTTATCGTGGCAGGACTCGCCTGCTGCCTGCTCCGCATCATGTTCTGTATCTTCGCCAAGCCCTGCTGCCGGCGACGGACCAACCACAAGGAGAACAGAAGGTTATTTTTTTACCACCACCACATTGACTATGTGGGGCGGGGCGTGGGTACCATATTACATTCAACTAGATTTTGCCCGCGGCTCAGCTCGAGTTAGTAAAGCATCCCACGGGAATACTGTAATTTTTCGGGATTAAAAAGTTGCCTGCAGCCTGTTTTAATCTAGAGCTTAAACTACTACCATACCAAATTTCATCGAAACCTGTTCAGTAGTTTTTGTGTGAAACAGTAAGAAACATCCATACCTCCTTTCATACATGCATCCTCACAAACTTTTATATTAATAATAGTAGTAGGACTTATTAACTGAAGATTTACCGTATTTTTTGTGTAAGGGGCATAGTGAAGTGTTAGGAGGCGGAATCGTATATGATCTTTTTTTGTTTTAATTATGCATTCCAGACTGTCCGGGTGCGCGGAGGGCGAGGAGCTGCCGCTGGCGGGGCGCGGGCCGGCGCAGTGCTCCCCCGCGCGCCGCCTCGACTCCTCCTGCGATGTGTCCAGCCTGTCCAGCGGGGAGGAAGACGAGCGCCTGCGCCGGTACCGTACCGCCGCCCCGCAACCGCAACCGCACTCAGTTCTCGTCCAACCGGTACGTTACCCATGTGTTCACTGTCCGTCGGGAAAATGGACGAGCGCCTACGGCGGTACTCGCCGCAGCTCCGCAACCGCACTCAGTTTTCGTCCAACCGGTACGTTACATTACCCATGTCTTCACTGTCCGTCAGGAAGATGGACGAGCGCCTACGGCTGTACCACGCCACAGCTCTGCAACCGCACTCAGTTCTCGTGCAACCGGTATGTTACAGTAGCCATGTGTTCACTGTCTGTCGGGAACAAGGACAAGCGCCTACGTTGGTAATGCACCACCGCTCCGCAACCGCACCCTCAACTCATGCAACCGGTACTTTAATATAATAGGTCTTTACCTATGAAATTGCCGTTCTGCAGTACTGGCCATTTCAAATCAAAATAATTTTTGTTTGGCTAAGAATTCTAATTTCAAATTAATTTTATTTTAAAAAATGGAATTCTTTTTCCAAAAATTAGTCATTTGTTTATTGATTAGTGTTACATTTTCATCGCATTTCAATCTTTTTCGTCATCATGGATACGTTAAAAATTGGAGTAATTATGGAACATGAGTACCGTCGCGGCACAAGCGGCACGCAACATCAACGACGTTTACGAAGCTAACACTACAAACCAACGCACTACCTGTTATTGGTTTGCTCGCTTCCATTCTGAAAATTTCGACCTGAAAAATGAACCTCGCGGTCGTCCGAAGACTTTGGTCGACAATGACGAATTAAAGGCGATTGTGGAAGCTGATGATACACAATCTACGGCTGAATTAGCAGCAGCTTTCGACGTTAGCGTCAAAACAATATTGATCCATTTGCGTCAAATTGGCAAGGTAAGAAAGCTTGACAAATGGGTGCCCCACGAACTCAATGATCGCCAGCGCGAAGTACGCGTCGAGACGTGCCTTGCAATGCTCAACAGACACACAAATGAAGGAATTTTGAACCGCATTGTTACCTGCGATGAAAAATGGATTCTGTTTGATAACCGCAAGTGCTCAGCAATTTGGTTGGATCCCTGGTTCAGCACCTAAACAATGCCCTAAACGAAAACTTACCCCTAGAAAAGTGATGGTCACTGTTTGGTGGTCTAGCGCCGGTGTGATTCATCACAGCTTCTTAGCAAACGGGGTGAGCATTACTGCAGATGTGTACTGTAAAGAACTGAACACAATGATGGAGAAGCTGGCACATTCCCAACCAGCATTGGCCAATCGCTCGTCTCCGCTGCTCCTGCACGACAACGCGCAACCTCATACTGCACAGCAGACGGTCTCCAAGTTGCAAGAACTGGGGTTGGAAGCTCTCCGTCATCCGCCCTACTCACCAGACTTTGCGCCTACAGACTACTACTTTTTCCAGAATTTGGATAACTTCTTGGCGGGAAAAAAATTCAATACCCGAGAGGCAGTACAAAATGCCTTTGAAGAATTTGTTGCCTCCCGTCCAGCTGATTTTTTTAAGAAGGGCATCAATAAACTGCCACTGCGTTGGCAAATTATTAATTAATATTAATGGGTGATTACTTCGATTAATACAAATAAAAAATACATGAAAAAAATTCGTTTAAATTTTTTCATACAAAATGGCAATTTCATAGGTAACGACCTAAAAGTAGCAGTCTATCTTCAACAACCTGTCCAATGAGTCGAGTGGGGAGAAGAACAGCAACCGTGTTTATTTTTCGGTATATTTACCAATTATTTTTTTTAAGTTTACTTACTCGTATGATCACGGGTCACGTTGATTTCTGAAGGTTTTTTAAATGTACGTAACGAGTGCCTTTTTCAATTTCTACATCGGCGTCGGTTCCTCGTTTTAAAGACTACTATTTTTAACAATATTACAGACGAGCTCCCACCAAAAGCCGTCGTCGTCGGGCATGCGGCCGGAGGGGCGGCGCCCCCCGCCCCGCACCGTGTCGTTCGTGGGCCCCGGCGAGCTGCTGCTCAGCCCCGCGCAGTTGCGCTCCTAACACATAACTACGCCCCTGACGCAAGCAATACGCGCAATACTTTTTGTACTGTGAAGTGAAGTGACTCAGTGTCTAGTTAAGTCTATATGTAGTTGAGTGTACTAGTCCCATCCGTACCGCCAGGCGATCGGTGCGGTTCTTTGACAGTCTGGAATAAGAACGCCAATTCTCGTATTTAACCTTTGACTTTCAATTTACTTTGAATGAATTATAAATAAATCGTCTTGATATCATAAACTGATTTTTGGAGTTTGGACCAGTCAAAACGCGTTAGACGTTTGTTTGACGTATATGAGAATACCATTTTGCTGTTTTAACATATCGAAACTGTATTATTGTAAGATTTAACTAGCAGAATCTACCTACTGGATTAACATATTGACAGTTTTTAAAATTGTCCACTTCACCACGTCAATCTGATCCTATTGTAATATAGTAATAAATATAGTGCTAATACGAGATCTTGTGATTAAAAAGCACTTGAATAAGGTTCTTCGACAGTTGACAGTTTATAATCCATATTGACAGTTGATAAAATTGTATCTGTACACCGTATCAATCTGGTCCCGTGCTAATAATATACGAGAACGTGTAATGAAACACTTGAATATAATAATAATTGCATGGCGATAACGGACCGATAATAGTCACGCATCGAAATAAAATTTTATGAGAAAACTTACAAGAAAAATAAAAAATGGCACTTCGCCACAGTAAAAGAGTTTAAATATGAGCTTATTAGTAAGGACATTTTTTAAATAAACGAGTAAAAGTAAGTTTCCTATTTCAGTTTTGCAACGGTCTGGCACACTTTCGATTTGGTCAAACTAATTATTATTAAAAGAAATATATGGATGCAACGTGAATAACGAAGCCGATATCGGCTAGATAGACTCTATCGACGAGACGAGGCGATATTACTATCTTTGTCCCGAAATGATAAATTGAATAGGATTCATTGTGACAGTAAAACAAATCCACACGAATGATGTGTTCTCTTGTACTCCATGAAGAACCGTGCCGAGTCGCGCCACCCTAAATAGTGAGTATAACGATTATTTAAAACTGCCTACTTAATAGTCGCGAATTTATATTAAATATAAAATACATAAAAATATATTTATAACTGACAATAATGATTGTTAACTGATGGTTAAAGTGTTATGTGTTAATTTTATTTGACGTCATATTTATGTGTAGTTCATACGCCGAAAACGAATATCTGTTGGAGTAAACGTCAATAATATATTGTTGTAAATTAATATATACAAATATAATATAGGCTTTATTTGACAGTATTCTGTTCGAATAGAATAATAAAATCCAAAAAAATGCTCACGTAATCTCGTAGGCAAATGCTACGTTACTCGTAGGCGTCTACGACACGTCGTAGCAGCATAGACGTACTAGGTCTACGATTTTCTACTTACTCTCATAGACATCTCGATATAATATTATGACCTTCAGAAACACCACAGGATTTATTATACCTGTACCAGAGTACCATCGAAACTATTTGTACAAAATACTAATTTGTGATTAACTAAATATTTCTATCGTTGTTATAAAAAATATTATGTTGCTTTGATGATAATTTTACTGTAGTTTCTTAAACCAAAATATAAACGAGTAACTTTATATTAATTATTTAGATTTAGATTAAATCGTTATATTTATTATGAAAACCAATGTTCAAAGTTTATGAATGTTTCAATATTTAAAGTATGCATAACAGAATTATTAGTTTGGCGTGTGAACTACTTAAAGACACCAAGTTTATAGATAGCTGATATAAATTGATGTATATACTGTGTAACAGTGATGTTGTTATATGTAAGTAACGTTTTAAAGTGTGTGTTGCGCGTGCGTCGTATTTTGCACAATTATAGCCGAACTGTTTATATACTATACCTATATTTTAGAAATATTTGCACCTTTAGTGGACTATTCTATATCTGCAGGTCTAGTGTAGCTTAACATTTGTAAAAGTGTACGGTTTTCGGGAGTTAGAGTTCGGGGTTTTTGAGTGGTTCGAATGTGAATTTATTTATTTACATGAGGTTCAGTGAATAGTGTTATTTTTTTACAATTACATAATATTGTGTTGATTTCGTTTCGTGTTATCGGTGGTACAATGGAGATTATACTACATTAGTAACACGTTCTGCAATTTGCATAGTATAAAGAGAGGAAGTAAGTTATCTTCATACAAACGCACCGCGCGCGGCTTGTATGTGTGCGCCATTGTATCCATGCGTCACCGCACGCACACTTAAACAAAATCTCGACCCGTTTCTCAGTGCGCCAGTCGGGGCTAACACCGCGCGAGGTTCGCGCGTCACGGCCTTTCGGCACCGCTAAATGAATGAAAAATGTGTGATAATCGCAGGAGAACGTATTGCGGTGTGTTTGGGTGTCTTAATAATTCATCGATTCCAGAATTGTATCTGTTCAGATTACCTATGGTTTATCAGTAACCTACCGTTTACAAGTGCTCGTGCATGTCTGCTGGTCCGTCGCTTTTTCTTTCATCTTTTAGGTAAAACCGAACTCACAAACCCTTCACCCAGGCAATAGAAGTAAAAAATACAACTTCCTGACCCTTGCCAATTTATAGGCACTGAAATCAAAATTGAGCTAAAAGTGACAACCCTGAGACAGTAGGCAATTATATCGCGGATTGGGCCGGAGTTAGCCTACTTCCTCTCTTTATACTATGCAATTTGTGTTACAGGGTGTGATAAGTCTGTTGTTATACAAATAACACGTTTACATTAAAAATTACAATCGTACTGTGAATGACTGTGAAAATATTTTTATGTATTTTTTTCTGGTACGTATAGAAATTTAATTAAAATGACGTCTATTTACTGAGCTCAATGTTGATATTATAGTTTTTGTCAATTATAAACATACAAAAATGAACGTAGTTATTTTATATGATTTATATCTAAGAATTGTCAATTACTTATTTTTGAAGTAAGATTTAAAATTGGCCTTTTTTGTAAAATCGTAAACATTATTTAGGCTTGCAATTATTTCGATATTATTACTAGTATTTGTCATTTATGTTTTAGATTAAAACTTTCGGAAGTGCGAAATTTACTGTTGTGTATGTTACAAATATTTAACGCTATCACTATCGAAAAATAATAACGCGACACATTATATGAAATACATAAGAACCAAGAATTTTTTTCACATAAATATAAATAAGCTATCCGACACTTATCAGTAAATTGTGAAACAGGTTCTTGTAATCATAAATATGTGATGTATACATGTGAAAATTTCTTGAATGCAATCGAAAACCGAAATGAAATAGATATTAAGGAAATAATGAGCTTCTTTTAGACTGTTGGCTTGTATAGAAATGGTATATAAAATAACATACATCATCGATAATTTTATATCTATGTACAGTCAGGAAAATGAGTGCTTAGCAGCATAGACAAAAACAAATCATTTATCTACGTTTAGCAGCTCACCATCCTCATGATATTTTAAACGTATTATAACGACGAGGTTGTCCTCAGTCGCTTCACGTCCGGAAACAATTACACGACCAATTTTAGAAGTACCTACACCAGCTAAACATTATTTTTTTGCGACTGTACAACATATTATAATTTCACCTTTAAATGCGCACATACTCAGGTGACAGGGTTAAGAATCTAAAATGTTGTATTCGCCTCAACTAACTCGCTTTCGAAGTTAGCGTTTTAAAAGTTTTATTTAAAATATACGAAAATAATATTACACTTGTAACGTAAGTTGATTTTGAAACACTAACAATGCATCGAAAAAATTATTAACTATTTTGTTAAAAGTAATTTGATATTATTTATCTATTATATTTTTACTCTCGTAAATTTTTCGACTTTATTGATAATATTAACGACACTGTTACTGAAGTATTATTCCTATTACAAAATATTGTTAACCCACAACATACCAACATAGTTTATGGCCCGTTTCGATAACCAGTAACTATTTGTTAGAAACGTCAAACTTGTGTCGAAAAAAACCGTCAAATGATTGAATGGCGACGTTTTTAGCAAATACTTAAAGATAAATAAGTTATTGAAACAGGCCGTTATTCATGCAATATAGATACGTTATTTTATGAATAACAACACCTTGGTAAAAATAACTTTCGAAAGAACCTCTAACTCTCATAGTGTTATCTATATACCTACTTATTATTTATTTATCTTATTTTCTTGTCTTATCTAACTTCTTTTTTAACAACTCTAGTTTCGTCTTCAATCGGCATTTGCCATTCGACAAATTCGTGTAATCATTTTAATCTTTGTACATTACTTTTACATATTTGACCGTAATGATTTCATGGAAAATTCGACTTTTACACGATTAAAAGAAATCATTCATGATGTTTAATTTGAATATGAAATTTAATGCAATCTATAATAGAGATATTTACATTTTCAGATCCAAACTTTTAATATTCAGTAATAAAATACGTTACATTATTTTTAGAAAGTATATCTCTATCGGTATGGACGACTTGTATAGATGATATCGCGGTTTTTTATAACGCGAAACTGCTATACAATCTATAAAGGTAGTTTTTTCAGAAGTAACATTCACTATACCTATCCATTATACAACAAAACCTATCGAAATATTATTATTTTTGCGGAATTTATTTTTAATTACCAAACAGTTACTTTTAGGGTCAGCTCACATCGAGACGCGGCGCCGCGCTACGCAGCTCGGTAGAGCTCGAAATTAGAACTCTAGCAATTAAGCATATATCTTCTTATGTTGTGAATAGAGTTCAATTTTGAATAGCTATCTTTTAAAATGCGTCGCGTCGCGTCTCGGTGTGAAGATACGCTTAGAATAAGAAGTATATGCTAGTAATAAAGTTATTCTTCTATTTACATGTCTTACGTAGAATACCAATGTATATTTTTACCCACTTACTAATAAAATATTTACACAGTGGATAAGCTATACAATGTTTTGTCCTTGTCTGTCAAGTGACTTTTCGAATGTACCAGACAAGGACAAAACATTGTGTGTAAATATTTTTTATTAGTAAGCGGGATAATCGTTTAAATGCGAGTTTAAACATTCGTATCTGAAAATTTGCTTTCAAAAACTGCTGTAACATTTATTTGGATAATTTTAAACTCTCATTTAGGTATGTGCTTCCAATTGTGCTACTCGCTTTTCCTAGTGATTTCGCTGATCGTTCCATAATTTGGCCTAAATTAATATTTAGATTGTAACGCATCTGTATATAGTTTGTAATAATTTGAGCAATAAATATTAATCTAGTCACAACACCATTGAAATGCTATACCTAAGGACCACTCATTCATAGTTACGGGCAAAAAGTTTGTACCAAAACGACTTTAGTGAACGCCATCCACGAACAAAACATGCGTCCTTAATATTATACAATTTTTTTTAATCCTGACTATGCAAAGTTGTAGCAATTTTCTGCCAATACAAGGTGTTTACAACAACACAGTAATATATTACAACCTGCACACATCGACCAAGCTAAAGAACATCGATAAACCCTGAAAAGTTAAAAAAAAATAGTGTGGCGATTCTTCGCAGCTTCCCAGATGGCGCGCACTATACTCACCTAAGCAGAATCGATTTTTCAATAGTTTTCTATTGAATTTAAATTGTACCCATTTGTCAAGCTCGAAGTAGGAAGCTTTTGATGTTGTATGAGATCCATAGGTACAGTATGTCAATGCACAGTTTGAGTTGCACGTACCGAGTTGTTCATACATTAAGATTATTATAAATGACGTTAAGGTTTTATTAAGATTATTATAAATGACGTTCCTTTAATATTGAAATAGTCTTAAGTGTAGTCTAGCTGAACATTTTTTTACTGATACGCGATTTTCCAATGCAGATATATATTAAAAACCTACAGAAACACCTACTGAGGAAAAAAGAAAATGACGGTCAAAACATCTGCTTTGGAAGACCGACTAGTTTAAAGTTACCATGTTTGCTGGATTTGAAGTGTACACAAAAATCGTTTATTTTATTAATACAGAGCGACTAGCATAGTTTTTTTGCTATTGATAATATTATATAATATTAATCGTCTTGTAAATCCTTTAATAGGTAGTCTTAAACTTCACTTTTGTAATGTCCTAATACTTTCTGGTCTCTTATATTCTTAATCTTCATCTATGGTTTTCTAGAATAATACTTAAAAATATGAAAAACCTTCTCAGATACAAAAAAAAACCTTTTAATTAATGTCGTATAAGGCGAACATTTAAAATAACAATGTATCTTCAGAAGTTTATATTTTTCAATTAATTTTATCTTGGTTAAGGTGGAGGAAATCCTTTTTTGAGAAAATGACGACCTCTGTGAAGCGTCCGTAGATAATATTATTATTCCTTTATAGTTCCAAACACGACGAATTTTGCCTACTCTTTATTTATCACTCTAAAGTACTTTTTCTTTTTGTTATTCTAGAAAACCAAAGTGAAGCAGTCGTTGGCTTGATGTCTGCGAAGCGCCGCGTGCGCATAGACTGTGATTTGATGTTGAGAATATAGATGGCGCGAGTGTCGTGGTACATCTACTCACAATACCGGCTAAGCAATTTTTTTTTAATTATAGAAATCGAAAAGAAGTTATTTTCTTTTAGGCTAGGACCGTATGATCCAGAATCCGGAACGCCGGAGAAAATTGAGTCGGAGCACTGAAAATAGAACTCTGAGCGAATACAATTTTCCGGGGCCCGCCGGATTCCGGAACATATTGTAGTCCCGGCCTTAGGTCTTAGAAAGGTTTTTGTTTAGAACGTAACGTCACCAACGAGCGACTAAAAAAATACAAATTAAATGTGGGTAGTTATGAATCAGCTAAGGTATTGTGTGCAGAGGTTATTTGTCCACAAATTGTGATTCGCTCAATAAGTTGTCATGTTGTAAACTCATTGACAATTTTTGTTGTAAATATTTGATTTGTACCCGTGGAGTTCGTTTGTATTATTTATAGGCATTGGTGCATATCATGTGTATAGGGCAGATGATTAATCAAATAAATTAGAACAATACATTGTTTTCTTTATTTACCCTCAAATTGCAGTGTTGCAACATAGGTTTTTTTTTAATTGTCATTTTAGTCCAGTTAAAAACTAAAATCTCGATACTCATCTCATATAACTGATGCTATAAGAAACTCGACAAAATCTCCGAGTTATTAGACACGAGAAAATAACAAAAATGATGAAGTTAGCTACATTAATTCATGACTCAATATAAATAAATCATATTACTTAAAATTTTAATACTCAGTTTTGGTATTTAAAAAAATGTGTTATCAAGTTCAATAGCGAAATATTTTTATGTTTCGCTATTGCTATTGAACATTTTGAAGGAATGTACGCATTCATTGTACTGTGTACGCTCGTGGAAGAAATCTAATGCAATTGCTACGAGGGCGGGTCAATAAGTCCGTGACTTTTGGAATAAAACACAGATTTTTTGATAAATAAATCATTTTATTTTTCAACGTAGTCCCCCTTGAGCTCTATACACTTTGTCCAACGCTTCTCCAATTTTTTTATCCCTTCCAAAAAATATGATTTGTCGAGGTCCTCAAAATAGGCCTTTGTTTGCGAGATGACTTCATCATTGGAGTCAAATCTTTTTCCACCGAGCCATTTTTTCAGGTTTGGGAACAAGAAGTAGTCACTCGGAGCCAAATCTTGAGAATAGGGTGGATGTGGGAGTAATTCATAGCCCAATTCATGGATTTTTGCCATGGCAACTGCACATGTGTGCACCCTTGCATTGTCTTAGTGAAAAAGAAAAGAATGAGGTCGGTATTTTTTCAAATCCTCATTGAAGCGGTCCAATAAGTTGGCATAATATTCCCCATTAATTGTTCTTCCCTTTTGAAGATAGTCAATGTGGATTATCCCACGTGCATCCCAAATAACAGTCGCCATAACTTTATTGGCTGACAAACCCACCTTGGCCTTCTTTGGCGCCGATTCACCCTTAGAAACACACTGTTTTGACTGTTGTTTGGTCTCTGGTGTATTGTGATGGATCCATGTTTCGTCCACGGTTAAAAAACTCCTCCATATTGTGATTAAACAACGCCAAACCTTCCTGTGAAGTTGTTACACGATTGCGTTTGTGGTCGACTGTGAGCAAACGCGGCACCCATCTTGCGGAAAGCTTTCTCATGCCCAAGTGATCATTCAAAATTGAAACCACTGAGCCATGCGAGATGTCTATGGCTTCCACAATCTCTTGCACTTTCAATCTTCGGTCGGCCAACACCATATCGTGAATTTTTTCGATTGTTTCGGGTGTAGAGACCTTAACTGGGCGTCCAGGACGTTCGGCATCTTCAGTGCTTGTAAGGCCACAACGAAATTCAGTCAACCACTTTTTTACCATTGAAATCGATGGTGCAGAGTCCCCATAGTATTTATCAAGCTTAGCCTTGGTCTCGGTAATGGTTTTTTTTCGCAAAAAATAATGCTTAATAAGCACACGAAATTCACTTTTTTCCATTGTTTCCTTAAGTTACTGGATAGTCTGATAAAGATAGCTGTAAAACACAAACTAACTGACGCAGAAAGTTCAAATTTTGATAGGAGTCAATGATGCCTGTTGACAGGAGTAGTGTTGCTTTTTCGGTAAGGAGGTTAGAAATTCAAAAAGTCACGGACTTATTGACCCGCCTTAGTAATAGAGGATTTACACGGGTCTATTTTCGCTCCACGATTTCCGCCGCACGTAAAATCGACCCATGTAAATCTCTCATAACAGTCGGAAGGTACCAGGAGAACATAAGCTTAAAGGAGGTAAACAATTTTTAATAACGTACATAAGTGAAATTGTTCTACGGCCGGAAGGTTAGACGGGGAGAACATAAGCTTGTTGGAGGCAAACAATTTTTAATAACTTAAGTGAATTGTTCGGCAGGCACTAGGAGTACATAAGCTTATAGGAGTTGTACAATTCTTAATAACGTGTAAGTGAATTGTTCAAAAATCGGAAGGTACTAGGAGAACATAAGCTCGTAGGACGTTTTAAATATACAATTTTTCATAATGTGTAAGTGAAGTTGTTCTACTGTCGGAAGCGGGAAGGTAATAGGAGAACATAAGTTCACAAGCTTATGCTTTTAGGAGGAATATAGAATTTTTAATAACATGTAAGTAAAGTTGTTCGTATATATTTTATACCTCCTGCTTATTAAGAGTACATAAGCTTGTACAAAAGGTTTACAATTTTTAATAACGGGTAGGTGAATTGCTACATTCGGACGGAACAATGAAAACATAAGTCTATAGGAGACCTTATAAACAACGTAATTAATTAAGACAAGTAATAAACAACATAAGTTTAATAAAGTATATTTAAAAAATGTATACCTTTTTTTGTTTGATATTATTTAAAATAAAACACCAAATTGTTTAACGTTTTATATTTTCCAACTCCATATTATTTTGAATATCAATTATTATTTACATTTAAAATCTTATAGACAAAAAACAAACATGACTACGACGCCATTTGACACGTACACATATTATCTTTGAAACATAATATAAAAATCAAGTTCACATATAACTAAACTACGCTTTACATATAAAAATAAATAACATTAATTTTAATTGTTAGTAATAGCTAAGGATTCTGACTAAGTAATATGACGCCTTATAGGATCAGCTCACACAGAAGCGCGACACGACATGATGCGGCGCTGCATTTTTTACATTCAAAATTGAAATTTGTTGACTACACAAGATACGTTTCCTTGCCAGAGCAGCGACGCGCGATTGACGCGACGCGGCGTTTTTCATTTTTGAGATAGCAATTCAAAATTGAACTTTATTCCAAGACTTTATTATTCATATTACGTAGGCGTCATATTACATAGTATCCTTAGATTTTCCTAATGAACTTAACATGTCTAGTACATAATATTTGATTTAAATGAATGTAAACAAAATTGAATTTAGTGAGGTTTTTTGGATACTTAAAAAAATAAAACATTTTAGGATATACATATTAGATACAAGTATTTGGACGTATTTTAAGACTACAGCATAATAATAATACATACAATGCTATGTAAATAACTAGTTTTGGAAATTTATTTTAAAGTTCGACTAAAAAACACACATTTTTATGTATATACAAAATTTATATTGTTTAATATTTATTTAATTTATAGCCTGATCCGAAAAATAAAAATCATGGCTGAGAGCGCTTAATTTTTGATTGGAGCAACACTTGGAAAAGCTGGGATGTGATTGGTTAAAATCTTGAAGATATCACATTAATGGCATTTCAATTTACCTTGTTCCGCACTTTTAGCAACATGGCGGGGTTTTTTAATTTCCCTGTCACATATATAAAAGCCTTTTGGCTTTTATGAGCTCTTTATTATGCATTTATAAATATAAATTTGGGAAGATTTAAAAAAAAGTGCAAAAAACCGAAAAGATGCTTTTACTGTTTAAGCTAACAGCTTTCTAGCAAAATATTACATACATTTTTACATAAAATAGAAGTAAATAAATGAGATCTAAATTGAAATAATATTACGCACATTTCGCGATACTTATTTTCTACACATTTTCCATTAAATTCATTTCTATACTATTGGAAGATATAAATATGTACATTTATCTGTCTGAGTTCTTATCGTGATCACAAAAACGCCTTATTTTACTAACAATTTATTAAACCAAACAAGAAATTTAAGAAGTGTTTGGAAATATTTTCTAAAGAATAACTATTTAATCGTTTGGTCTAGTTCGAAATAAAGTCAACAACCTCTGTGGCTCAGTGGTCGAGCGCGTCGGAGCTCAAGCCGGAGGTGATGGGTACGAATCCCGAAGGAACAAAAAAAGTTTTCTGACTGCGACGTGTTATAAATAAATATGTGTTTTTAATTTCATAAAAATATTAAATATTTAAAAGTATTAAATATTATTTCCGTTGTCTGGTACACAAGTTCTTCGAGGATTTAACGCGGATATGGACTACTAAAAAAATATTTTGAAATATGTAGAACCACAGCACTCAAATATAAAGAAGACTATTTGTGATGTTTTGTTATGTCATAACTCATAACTATGTTCTAAAATATTATAAAAATAAAAAACCACAAAAGAAATCACAATATTTAAAATACGTTTTAAAGTACCCAAGACGTTTTTTTTTCACGAGCACACTGCACATTACTTGGGTATTTACGTTTTGCATCGCAACCAGCGCAACGCTTGAGAGTTGATAGTTAACATTGTAGATAGAGTAACGATAGATATACAATATTGCGCAAATTCTTACTTGACCAAATAAATCAAAATGTTTTAGACAAATTCTATTTATACGTTTACACAAATTTATCTGATCATAATTAGTAAGGTATAAACGCCGTGAGCACTTTTAAATAAGAATATACTAGTCACAACACATTACATTCACAAAATCACAACATATAATTAATACGTCTTGATATAAACTTGTTATATATGTAACATTATGTCAATTAACATTTGCTCATCGAGTCGACTGTCATTCTTTATATGTTATGAAAAAGAAAATCTTAATTTTGTGACATTCGTGCAAACTATACAGAATTGTGCAAGCTGTCAATTTTTTTTTAATATTTTTAACAGCTTACACACTGTCAAGAGTTTGATTACTGAATTGTGCAAAGTCTCAAAACTTGGTAAGATTTTGACACTTTGCACACTTTCATTTTTTGAGAAACTAACAAACGTGTTTCCGCTAATATCAGAATTAAATTTGTATTATGCACAATCATGACACGTTCTACGTCTTATATCAAATGAAAAACAAGTTATTGCATGGAATAAACTTAATGTCAACTACCAAATTTTAGGTTAGATTGATGCTAAAATGATTGCAGAATTAAACTAATATCAAATGGTCTCTACGATACCTTTCCGTTTCTTCGGGTCACTTGAAATAAAAGAGGTTTCCTCGGAAGAAATTTTCTTCATCATTTGGAAGGTAGTGGACACATGCTGAAATTGTATTAAAATAACATGAAAATACACATAATTAAGCCGTTTCTGTACATAGATAATATTTCCATATTTTCATTATCTAAATTCTAAACATTTTTTTCTTTAAAAAGCACACATAAACAATAAAATTTATAATACAACTTTAAAGCTTACGATTGTTTAAGCTACTCGCACATCGTAGTTAGCCAGCGGTTAGTCACTTTAAAACAAAATATAACACCTAATTATCCTAATCAGTTGTAGTCAGAATCAAGTGTTTTTATCATAACTGCATACTTTACAGGAATTATTTGTAAAAGCATATAATGCTATAATCTTTGAAACTATATTTAAGAAAACACTAAGCCCCAATTTCACCAACGTATTAGAACCACGTTTAACGTTGAGTTAAAGTTTTCGATCTATCTGTCCCGTTCTAAAATTGAATCTAAGAGAGAGATCGAATCCGGGTTTAGAGTTAAGCGCGTTTAAAGAAGTTTTGGTGAAATCAGGGCTAAAAGTTGACTTTAATATAAAACTTAGTTTTGGGCAAAGCAAAAAAGCTTAATTTGTATAAGATAAACTAGACTCGTGCTAAAACATAGTATATAATATAGTGCGTATTCTCTTTTCAATTTCATAATAATATAGAATATAGTATTATAAAGAACTTTCTAAGTATATATATATATATATATATATATATATATATATATATATATATATATATATATATATATATATATATATATATATATATATATATATATAGTAGTATAGTATATAGTTTATAATATTTATATATAAAATATATTGTATATAAAGTTTAACATAGTCTAATTAGTCTGCTTTCTTAAAGCAGACTAATTAGACTACGTTAAACTTTATGAATAAGGCTAAGCTGGGTGGTCGATGCTGATTAGTGAGGTATTATATGATGTTATAAGGGTTAATCTCCAAAAAAGGGTGTTTTGTAACGGATAATGAAGGTAGGTTTTTTTAAACACTACACGGGAATTTTATCGTCCGACAGCCAATTTTTTACTTATAATACCATATTTATATACTTACCCCCTTATTAATAAAAATATTTACACAATGAATGAGCTATACAATGTTTTGTCCGCGTCTGATACGTGCTCAAAAAACTTACCGGTCATTATCACTACATAGTATAAAACAAGGTAGTTTTTTATGTCTCTATGTATGCTTAGATCTGTAAAACTACGGAACGGTTTTTTAATAGATAGAGTGATTCAAGAGGAAGGTTTATATGTATATAGCATGCATAATATAGTAGAGAAACAATGATCGTTTTAGAGGTTTATAATGTGATGTTGTAAACACATTATGTATGGTATTTTCAATTATTTTTAAATTAATATCTTATATTTGGAAGATATCGTAAAATTTATATACAAGCGCGAAAAATATAAAACAAGCGGTCTCGCACGTCGCGTCGAGGTGAGTGAGGGTCCCGTTTTTACCCATTGGGCACAAAACCCTAAAAAACAATTTCAATATTATATACAGAAGTATATTGCAGTGAGTAGAGTTATTTGCTGAAGAAGTGTTTTCCCCAAGGACACTATACCACGCGGGCGAAGCCGCGGGCAAAAGCTAGTCCATTACAAAATAAATTTTCTTGGAGATTGACCCATAATATGGGTTATGCGTAAGCATTAGTGATACCATTTTGTGGTAAATAGAACTATTGAGACGTTTTGGAATCTACAACATATCAATGTTGTAGTAAAATCCGCTATTCAAGCTGAACCTTTTCAGAAACTATAGTATATATTACTTGTTAAAATGCGTTGAAAGTGGATATGAAATATATCGACGCTTACTAGCCATGTTTTCCACAACATTATACATCATAAACAATCGATATTTAGCAATATTACTGGTTTTCATGTAAGGAAGTTTACATCTTAATTCCATCGAAATCAAGTCTTACCCTAGGCAAACATAAAGTTAATTAAATTATATATGAACAAGAAGTCTCAAAAGTTCTATTTTTGCGGCTTTATATTATTTACCTCACTATCCAGCACCGCTTCATAGTTTCTGCAAAACGTACACTATAGATAGAATACAAATAATCTAAGTTATACTTTTGTCAATA
The DNA here is from genome assembly GCA_963565745.1 of Phengaris arion. Classification (NCBI taxonomy): domain Eukaryota; kingdom Metazoa; phylum Arthropoda; class Insecta; order Lepidoptera; family Lycaenidae; genus Phengaris; species Phengaris arion. The sequence continues at coordinate 6,030,492 of OY751443.1, forward strand.
TGTAAGTGTAATTTTAATCTGGAATGACACAAATACATAAAACAAACACCATAACCACACAAACACCAAAACAAACATGCGAATAAGAAGTACTATCAGGGGATCTTTAAGTCAATGCGTTGTATATATATGCGTGACAGATATTAATTGACAATCCTAGAGAAGTTACCTAACGAAATTGAATCGATTGTTTAGAAGTATCGAATCAGTTGGCAAAGGAAATATAATTCAACGTTTTTTACATAGGAATTACGACTACAAGATGATTGTTCGTATTCATCGATTTAATGTCGAATCAGCAGTGTCAATCTCTATTGGCAGTAGTTCCATTCCATGCATTTGACATTTTAACTAACATATTTTTTATTTAATTTCCATTAAATAATTTACATTTAATAATAATAAAGCACAGTACACTAAAATAATATTAATAAAATATATTAATATTAATAGTCTAATTTGTAATTTTCGAAAAAACATTTATTTAGACAAGTAGTAAATTATATTTATTTCGATTACTTTTTTTTATTTGCAAGAAGTTTGCGTAGCGTGGAAATATGACAACTGTCACACAAGTGTCATACAACGCAATAACTATAATTCTTAAGCAGTTGACCGTTGTCATTTGTTCGTATTATAATAATATTTTACATTAAACTGACACTGTATTGTAACTGCATGCCGTTATAATAATACAAATAAATATTATGAGAACACTCTACTGCTTCTGATCTAGATTCCCTGATAGTACATTGAGCCGTAATATCATCCTCAGTATTGGGCTATCTGACTATCATTTATATGAGGCACAGACCAGAGTTTACTGTATGGGATGGTAACGTAACGTAACACGTCGCCTTTTAATTTGACTTCTACAATTACATGTTCGTCACGATTGCGGAAAAATATATTATTTATTTATATAAATAATATATCTTTATAACATAATAATAACCTTTATATTGTATGTAGCCTTATGGCTACATTGTAAAGTCTAAAACATTAATAAATGGGGCTCAACCCATCTATGTATTATTAGGCGTTCTTCGAAAGAATCAAAATATTATACATCCCTACTAATGTTATAAACGCGAAACTTTGTAAGTATGGATGTAAAGATGTTCGTTATCCTTTTACGCAACGGATTTTGATGAAAGTAGTTTAGGTTTTAAATTACCACATAGGCAACTTTTTTTCGCAGCAAAAAGTACGGTTCCGACAGGGTTTTATTTTCGCGTACGAAGTCACGGGCAACATCCCGTTCTATATAATATCGTTGTCATCTCACGATTACCTCATCTCCAGATATCGGAAGACGGAAAAAATGAGACGAACCTATTTTTGTAAATTAATATGGCGATCGGCTTAAAACCATTGCCAGTGTCAGGTTAAAAAGGCGGGGAAATAGAATTTTCGTATAAGTTTTCAACACCGTTTTTCTAATTCGTCAAGTCTAAAGTCTTGTCAAAGTACAAATAAATAGTCAACGAGTCACGTCAGTCGATTTAGTAAAGTGGTAGACGCCTTACTGAAACTTCAAGGGAGTTTTGGAGGGAACACAGAATAACACGCTTTTTGAGGTTGTACCACTTGCCCATACTTGTGCACATTAACAAATATTTAATGGTTATTGTCCTCCCAATATTTACACATTAAGAATCGAAGTAACACAAATTTATGGAAGAAATACAGAATCACAACGTCACTCTTCCACATGCCGGCCAAAACTCTCGGGACGCACCTTCTGCACGCTAGTGGACGGTATCGCGGCGGCCAGGCCCGAGCTCCGGCGTATGTCCTCCATGGGGATCTCCTCCGAGCGCGCGCGCGGCGAGCTCTCGCGCGACCCCGCACTACTGCGGGACACGCTGCTGCAAGACAAAGTTAATATTATATTTAGAAGTGCGTATTGTAACTTGTAGGTTTGGTAAGTAAAAAAAAAAAATGATATAATTTGACGACCTCGGTGGCTGCGGTTGAGCGCTATAGGAACAAAAAGTTTTCTATGTTCAAGAGTTATGAATGTGTATTAAATATGTGTATTATATAATAAAAATCTTAAATATGTGTATAGTATCAAAGTATTAAATATATTTCCATTGTCTGTTACCTGTTGTTGCATAAATAATAAAGTAGTTATAAAAAGTAGATAATGTCAATGTCTTATTGAGAGCTGTCACATCGATAGGCTATCGAGATAATTTAGTTAGCTATAAGGCTATGTAAAGTGTAGACGTATCTGTGTTAAGCATCTCTCATATGTACTAATAAAGAAGAGTATCATAATTGTTGCTAAATCACAGGGGCGTGCGCTCCATATAGGCAGAAATGCAGTGCTTTACTTGTCATTCACAGATATTTTAATAAAACGTTCGTACGTTTTAGATGACTTTAATTAATAGTAAATAAATTAATTAAAAAATATAATAACATAAAAACGCCTAATATTTTATAAATAGCAACTCATTCCGGGAAGTCCTGCAGGAAAAATCATCGCATGTGTGTGTAATTTACATACTTTGCAAACGCACACATCCATGAATATCGACATCATTATATACCGGTTACTCCTGCCGCAGGCTATGGCCGAACCTCGCCGAGCCGAGCTGGGAGCTCGGTTCGGCTATCCCACGAGGGCTAACGAAAACCGCCGAACTGGCGTCGGAAATTATTCGTTGCCTATAATCCGACTAAAAACAAAATGACTTGAATCTATTGAATTATCTATACAGAAAATGCATTTTTGTTTAGTAATGGTATATTGTTTTAAATAGAAGAAATGTTTTGTGTTTTCGGCGGCCATATTGCATATTTCATTTGTTTGTTTACAATTTAATCGCTCCTGTTTATTTATAGTTTTCTTAAAAGATTTTTCATTTTAACTTTTTGAAAGTGTGTACATTTGATTGTGAGGTTTGAGTTGATAATGTGTGTTTATTAAAAATTAAAAATAACTAGTTCTCACAATTGTCATTCAGTGAAAAGATTCAAATTCTGTCTAAAGGTAGGTAAGCAAAAAAATTATGTAACTCGAAAATTTCATGTTAAAAGTTATTTAGGTAGTTAAGTAATTTACATCGGGATATAGTAATCTCAAGTAACCGCAACCTTGAATATGTGAAAATTGAAGCTGACTGACTGGTGAGTAGTTATAATATTTTAAAATATGCTTATTTTTTTACTTATTAGAATTTCTTCCGCCGCGACGATCGATCGCTGTTTTGTCTGCGTTGCCGTAGAAGATGCACATGAATAGTACATCTAAGACTTGCTCTGTTGGCATAGTTTCGACTTAGAGATCCGTTGCTTGGCTGTAGCTATGCTAAAAATCTATAAACGAAAAAGTTTATGTGACCGAGTATTTCGCCCCATGCCCTGTGCCATAATCCTATGCACGCCACTGCTAAATCATTGTTATCATCACTCTAACATAAGAAGGATTTACAAGAATCAAGACTTCTCAGCACACAACAAGTCTCCTCAAGTCGGAGGAGAACCCGGCAGACTGTGCTAGTCGTGGTTTAACAGCCTTACAGTTAGAAGATCGTAAACTATGGTGGAAAGGGCCGACTTGGCTAAAAACGCTTAACACTAAAAATCTATGTAATATTCAAACAACATTTTTCACGGATCAAGAAGTGAAAAGAACCAAAAAAGTAGTAGCATCTGTAACAAAAAAATCAAGACTAAAACCTCATAAAATCATTACTTTTTAAATACAGCTCGCTAAGCAAGATTGCGAGAATTTTAGCATCTAATTAAACGTGAAACAAAGAAATACTTAACGTTGAGTGAAATAAAGCAAGCCAACATAAAAATCATTCAACAGTGTCAGCAAGAATACTTAATTGAAGAATTACAAGATATTCAAAAAGGAAAACATGTTCCATCAAAAAGCAAGATTTGCATGCTCAACCCTATTCTCGATCAGGATCTTGGAAGTTTTAAGAGTGGGAGGACGTCTTAAGCACGCTAATATTAACCTAGACATGAAACATCCCATTATCATACCGAAAAACAGTCGTCTATCAGAATTAATTATCGACCAATATCATGAACTTACCTATCACGGTGGCGCTAAGCTTACATCGGGGATCATTCGACAAAAATATTGGTTAGTAGGGGGACTCAAAGCCACGAAAAAGCGTATTTACCAATGTGTTAAGTGCAGAAAGCATAGTCCCAGCCAACACTATCAAATAATAGGCGATTTGCCTACAGTAAGGGTGAACCCATCGCGGCCATACTACCACACAGGGGTAGATTGTACAGGTCACGTGTTTGTCAAGGCCAACAAGGCCCGAGGTATTCTAACAACAAAAGGCTACGTGGCTGTATTTGTCTGCATGGTGACTAAAACTATACACTTGGAGTTGGTGTCAGATTTGACAACATCGTCATTTTTAGCTGCATTGCGCCGAATGGCAGCTAGACGAGGAGTGCCGAAAAATATGTACAGCGATCAAGGTACAACCTTCATCGGAGCAAACATGGTTCTACAGGAAGAATATCAACAGATATTTAATACATTCGAAAACACAGAATTTATCAACGAATTAACGCGAATGGGTATCAAGTGGCATTCATTAATGCCCCCTTCTAGGCCCTCAGTAGGTGGTCTGTGGGAAGCTTCGGACAAAAGTCTTAAATATCATATGAAGCGGGTGATAGGCGAACAACGACTTACTTTTGAGGAATACTCAACCTTACTCTCTCAGCTCGAAGCTTGTATTAATCAGAGACCTTTATGTGCAATGACCGAGGACCCAGATGACTTAAATTGCCTCACACCATCACATTTTCTAACTAGCGGCCCTCATTTAGCATTTCACAATACCGCGACGGACTTACGTACTCGTTGGCACCAAACACAAATATTGTTCGATGATATCTGGAAAAAGTGGCGCTTAGAATATCTTACGCAATTATCAGTACGCAGCAAGTGGTGGCAACCACAAGAGAACATCAAGGTCAACGAATTAGTTCTCATTCAAGACACTAATTTGCCGGCCGGAAGGTGGCCACTCGGTCGCGTCCTGCAGCTACACCCGGGAAGCGAAGGTTTCGTAAGGGTCGTTACGCTAAAAACAAAAAGCGGTATCATGAAACGACCGGTAGTTAAACTGTCAATACTACCAGTCAATAATCAAGAATCAAATGTAAAACAGGATGATGATATAAAGCAAGTATATCACATTACTCAACCTCTCAAGAAAAATATCTATTCCTTTTCTAAATTGGTATTTACAATTTTACTTTTTATAATGACCTTTATATCGAGCTCGGAAGGCTTTTTGTTTTTTTTTTTTTATTAATTTTTATTTATACACTTTCTGCACAATGTACAATGGCGGACTTAATGCCATAGGGCATTTTCTACCAGTCAACCATAGGGTGGTGACAGAGTCAAAATACCAAGGTGCTTTCCATCTCGAAAAATAAAAAAATTTAACTATACGAAAGGTCTTGTAAAACTAATGATAAAAATAGATACAATAATATTCGTAGCAAACTAGATAAATTTTACTAAAATAAACATAATACATATCAAACTAATTATACCTACATACTATACTATAATATACAAGTGCATAAATGATTTATAAAACATCATATACATTATACATATACCATACTGTATAATTACACGATACTAACCAACCCAAAATTATAATAAAAAGTTCATAATTCTGCCAAATACTTCAAATACAACTGTCGGACTCTGCGCTTAAACGTATCTCTGGTTCTGGACATTCTGATTTCCGTAGGAAGAGCGTTCCAGAGTAGAATAGACTGGATGTGGAAGGAGGAATGCACTAAGACACTGAGGAATGGACTTTAAGTAAGCAGGAGAATTGGTTGAGTTAAGGAAAGAGTAGAGCATACACAGGGCTCGCACTGAGCGACGTTGGCGCACAGGCAAGCAGTGCAGCTTGGAGCGAAAGGAGGATACGTGGTCGTATTTCCGGAGATTGTAAATAAATCTAATACAGTTGTTAAGTAGTCGGTCATATTTGTCGAACATGTCTGCATTGAGGTCAAAATAGCACACATCACCGTAATCGATGATAAGGAATATGAGAGACTGTACCAACAAGGTTTTGATATGTGTCGGTAAAAAGTTTTTATGTCTTTAAAGGGAACGCAACGTGCCGGTAACTCTTTGACATACGGTAGCTGTCTGTGTTTGCCAATTGAGAGTACAGTCGATGTGTAATCCGAGATCTTTCACACAGGGGTTGTAGTTAATTATAGAAGTCCGTCGAAGATAACTGGTGAAAGCGACCCTACATCAACCTTGGCCATAATACGAGGACTGTCCAACAAAATAGCCTGACACTTACTTGGGTTAATTGTCAAACCGAAGTTTTTACACCAGTCTCTCATCGATAGCACTTGACATACTATCAACTCCTGCTCGGCTATAGAGCTGAAAGTCGTCCGCAAACAAATGATACATACTGCGAAGTCTGAGAGTAACATAATTAATGAATAATGAGAAGAGCAAAGGAGAAAGAATACCGCCTTGAGGGACGCTAGTGTCTAGATTACACCACGAAGAGGAGGACTGACACGAAGAGGAGTACGTGCGTACCGACTGTTGACGCCCTCGCAGATACGAAGAGATCTAATTTAAAGCCTCAGGTGAGAGCGGAAGTCTAGAAAGTATTGTTAACAAAATGTCATGATTGACATTATTGAAAGCATTCGAGAAATCTATCAAAACAAGGACTGTTATTTTGGAGTTCTCAATGCCTACTCTCACATCATTAAGAACCTTTAATAGTGCAGAGGTGGTGCTATGTCCAGGTCTGAAACCCGATTGTAGTGGAGACAAAATATCGTTTAGGTGAACAAACCTAGACAGTTGCTTAAATACACAGGCCTCGAACACCTTAGATAGGTAGGGAAGGATGGAAATGGGACGAAAATGTGAGGCGTTAGTGGGATTGGTAATTTTTGGTAGGGGACGAACGTAAGCTTTACGCCATTGATTAGGAAATTCGGACGCTTTAAGGGAAAATTTTATAATATGGGTTATAACGGGCAAAATTTTATCTTTGATGGCAGCGATCATTTGACGGCTAATCTCATCACATCCTGTAGCCTTGGATGTTATGGAAATGATAGTCTTATTGATCTCGTCCGAGTCGATTGGTGTAAATTGAAATGAAGGTATATTAATATATCGTGGTAAATTATTTAGATAACAAATAGTCTGACGTTTAGTATCAACATCAAGCTTGAGAGTTGTGGAGAAGTGTAAATTAATGTCATCTAGACTAATAATTGTCGTAGGAAGATCTGCTTGATGCGACTTGCCTATATCAAGGGATTCTAGGAATTTTCAAACATTGGGAGAGGAAGGCAACATAACATAAATATTGAATACAGAATACAGATTATCGTCAGTTTGAAGTTGTATAATTTCCGTGAAATCATAGTTTAGAGGAAGATTAAATCGTATTGAACCTTCAAAGGGAAGATGTCGAGAATTTGTAAAATGGGGCGCTTATCTTCCTCACTCTACTTACTCATATTCACTCTACATCTCTTTCTTTAGTTTATCTTTATGTGTATTCGTTTGTCTGAGATTGAAATGAACGTGCTCATAGAAGATATTATTATAAATTGAACGTCCTTTTAAGGGCCAGCGCAGACAGAGAGGAGCGCAGCGGAGAGAATTTTATTAACGCACTCGATAATCAACTTTAAATTTATTGAAATAAAGTGCATACATGCTTGAACCTGACAAAAAATGCTCGCGCATCCTCGAAGATACGCCCGATATAAAATAGAAAATGCCCGAGACTGCGCGATGATTATTCCTCTCTGTCTGCGCTGACCCTAATCCGATTTTTTAACATCATATTACAATTGGAAGTGAAGTAGACGTAAAATCAATGATTTCGATGTTAAGGACGGGCTGTGAGGTACATTTGACAGAACAAATCTTCATACAAGAAAAAGTTACGCTATCTTGATTTCACCATACCTCGAATGCCCCGAACAACCCCAAAAGTGGGGCCATTTAAGTGGGGACAATTTTCGGCTCGACATGCCTCATCTATAAAATAAACGTCTATGCGTAAAATAGTTATATGTAGCGATTTCCGTTATAGTGTCAGGCCACAATAACTGGAAACGCTATAAAATATTTCGTTTATCTCGTTAGTTCATCATCGTTGGAGGACATTCTCAACGACCTCTGTGGCTCAGTGGTTAGCGCGCTGGAGCTCAAGCCGGAGGTCGCGGGTTCGAATCCCGCCGGGGAACAACAAGTTTTTAGTGTTCCTGGGTGGATGATGGATGTGTAATAAATATGTGTATTATATAATAAAACTCTCGAATATAAGTATAGTAAGTATAAAAAGTATTAAATATATTTACGTTGTCTGGTACCCGCAACACAAGTTCTTCAAAAACATTCTATTAGATATTAGTATCTGGGCGACCGAGCCTTGCTCGGTTATTACTATTTATTGTAATATGGTGAAACTCGAAAGCATAAATCTTATTCACGTAATCAGTATAGGTAAATGTTAGACATATTTATGAGAAATATATATTGTAATCTCAAACATTAACTACATTTTTTAAACTTGTCTAAAAACAATAAAAATTTAAAAATTAAATATAAACTTAACATTTAAAAAAAAACAAAAGTAAGTCACCGGGCGGGATTCGAACCCGTAATACTCATTTCCTGCCGCCCGCGTCTTAACCCGCTGGACCAGACGGACAGTGGCCGGCAAGACGAAATTAGCGATCATATTCTGCGTGGCCAGAAAAACGCATGAAAACTCGAAAAAATGCGTTTTCCCAAACATAAGACTAATCTAAATCGATTGTTTACCCCCGAAAACCCCCATATACCAAATTTCAGCGAAATTGTTAGAGCCGTTTCCGAGACACAGAAACATAAATATACAAGAATTGCTCGTTTAAAGTATAAGATATAGATCAATAAGTGTGAGAAACCTCTCTCTGCTGGTGGTCCGCTCGCGGTACACCACGATGCCGTCTTTCACCACGTGCCCGCTCGGCCGCCGTAGTCGCCTGTCACAGTCGTCACCGTCAATTCCTGGAGAATATTATACAGAGGACATAAGAACGATATTTCTTACAATCGGCGACCGAACTAAAATAAGTAAATTACTTCTAATAATAAAAATAATATTATGTATATACATGTAAAATTTAATATCAATTTCAATAATACTTTGTTATTTTACTTATTTTATATAAGAAACTATTATTTGAAGTGATAACGTCTTATAAATCGATGAACAGCGGCTGCATGCTCGAAAAATTGTCACGTTCCGCCTGAGCTGAGCGTGCAAGCGAGAGCGCGGAACAAGCGATAGAGAGGCACGATCGGCCTAAGCGTTCGGCTTGTGATGACGTTGTCACGTAAAATTATCGTCCGTAAACCTACGTAACAGACAGCCATTTTTTTTTTGCATGCCTTTCAATTGGCAAAAGTGCTGTACTGAATACTGATTACTCATACTGTTTATAACGCCTGTAAAAAACACATTTGAGCAAAAAAAGAATTTTGAATTCTTTATCCCTTCTCAGCGCCCCTGAGAGAGGTCGACAAAGATACTTCTTTCTCACGCACACACTCTACTCTCACCTTTCCGGCGCAGCGCGGGACGGGCGAACAGAGGCGCGGCGCGGGGCGTGGGCAGCGGCGCCGCCACACCCGCCACTTCTAGCAGCCGCCCAATCTGCTGCATCTTCTTCTGCCGCGCCTTAGTGCGCCCCTGAAAAAGAGAGAGACGTATTATCATTGATTCCTCAGCAAACATTTTAACAATACAGGTTTTTCCCACTTGTCTATCGTTTAAAACTTAGTACGATAGACGGTATCTTAGAAGCGCCCTTATTTAAGATGTATGGCACTTTTAGGAAAGAAAATACTAATCGTAACAGTTTACTTTCACAAAATCACAACACTCAATAATAAGGCTTGGTTTAAACATATGCCTACATATATTAAGTCAATTTTCATTTGCTCACAAAGATGAAATTCATTGTAGCATGTCCCACTGGCATTCCTGAGATCGTTTCAAATGGTTTTGTTGGTTACCGCTGTCGATTTTGGCTCACAAGCGTTGCAGTGTTAGACCGATTGCCCGTTAAAAAAAAATATCCGCATCATCATTATCATCACCTTGGTGAGGCGCTGCTTGGCGGCCATGCTGCGGATGTGGTCGTCGAACTTGAACTTGGCACGCAGCAGCACGGTGCGCGGCGCGGCGCCGGCGCGCGGCTTGTGCACGGTGAGGTGCAGGCAGCGCGGGTCCTCCTTGTCGCCTTGGATCTAGAAAAAAAATAGTGTCAATAATAGGCTAGATGACTAATTTTTTTTTATTGTATATTTTATTGTGTTTATTTTATTGTAAGTGGATAACTTCTCAGAATATCACAGAAACAGTATATCAAAAGTCAATATTTTCAAAGGTACTGCAATTTGTATACAAAATTTCACAAGTCTTGTGAAAACGCTTTATACTAAAGTCGTACCTAGCCGTCACGCCTAGGTTAAAGTGTATGAAGTATTTGTAAATATCTCCGATATTTGTGCGTTTAAGTTCATACTTACCATAATGTATGTTTTTGTATATTGTGATGTAAGTAAACTAATGATGTAGGTTTTGTTAACTAATTTAACAAAAAAATTTTAAACATTGTTGTACTTTTTAGATGTTCTTATCTCATTACTACTACACATGAAATATTATATTTTTTTACATTTACTAAGTAGTAATGCCTCAATATTTCTGATTATCTTTTAGATGTAGTCTTCATCCCTATTTTTTGATACCTTTTTTTTCTAAAGGAACAATTTTCCATCTTTTTGATAAGAGATGGCCCCGCTCGTGTTTTTTTACGCCGCGCCGGTTCATCTCGCCAGGCTAGTTCTTGAACCGGTGGTAGGCGACGTTCAGAAAGTGTATTTGAGCATATTGAGACACAAGTCTCAATATGCAAGGTCAGCTCAGCGTAAATGCATTGAGCGCTTTTCTAACACGAGCCGCTCGACCAGACCATAATATGATTTCATCATATTATGGTCTGGTCGAGCGCTTAACAGCACCGTTGAATCGTGCGCACGCACAATGCTCGCGTGTAAATACGTAGTTCAACCACGTCTGCAGTCGTTGTGGTCACTTACTTTGAGTTTAAATATTTTAAGGTGTCCTAGTACAAAGGAAAATGTTTAGAAACTGGTCCAGTAGGAACATTGTCGTCTGACGATATTGTACATACGCGGCATCTCAAGCAAGTGAACACTTTTCAAACAGGCGCTTTACTAACGCGCATTGGAAAACTGCCCCTGTCAAATGTGAACGAGCCCTTAAGCTTCAAGCTTAAGCTTAGAATGTGCCTTTAGCCTGTGAGTGTGTGTGTGAGTGAAATGAGTGTGAATGAGTGTAATCTGAATTGTCATACCTCTAAGTCCTGCAGGCTGCCAACCAGCTTCGCGACGCCCCAGCCCAGCCGCTGCTTGTCGGGCTCCACTAGTATAATCTGGATACTGTCGACGGCTAAGAACCGGTGTTGCCAAGTTCCGTCCTTCTGGATTATGTCGCACGATATGAGATCTGAGTCGTCTGTAAAAAATAAAAAATATTACTAGTTTTAGTAATGCTTAAACTTTAATTTATATCGGCCAATCTCCGACCACCTGAGTCATGAACACGGCAGTACGTATATTATAACTATAGAGGCGCTTTCCCCGTCATCGCACGCGATGCGTCGCAGTCCGCACTCAGCGTAATTAATTGAGTATTTGTTACCCAGTGATGTAATTAAATTATGTATTTATATGATATAATATGTATCATGTACGAGTGTGTGTAGCTACAGCAAACTACATACACCAATTTGTAATCATTAGTTTTTTACTGTAAGCAGTGGCCCGCTGAGAATAGGGATGATTACTACATCTAAACTATTTTAGTTTCATTAATATACTCAGACAAGCATTACCGCTTGGTGAATGTAAAAAAATATAATATTTCATGTGTAGTTTAGTAATAAGATAGTAACTAACATCTAAAAAGTACTAAAAAAAATTTTTTTTGCTTAATTAAGTAAACAAAACCTACATCATTAGTTTACCTACATCATATTACAAAAACATACATTATGGTAAGTATGAACTTAAACGCACTAATATCTGAGATTTTTACAAATATATTCCTGCGGCCGTATACTTCATGCACTTTAACCTAGGCGTGACGTCACAGCTAGGTACGACTTGAGTCTGGAGCGTATTCACGAGACATGCGAAATTTTGTATACAAATCGCTGTACCTTTGAAAATATTGACTTTTGATACACTGTTTCTTCTGAGAAGTTACTCAAATTTAAGAGTACTATTCATTTATGCAATCAAAAATATTGACATCTAGCCCGCCTGCGTGCCTCGCCGCTGCTGTCCTGACCGCCGCCGCGCCGTCGCCCTGCCTCCGCCGCGCCGCTAACACGAAACTCAAGGCAAAGGCGAGCCGAGCGAGGCGTGTATACAACTCGACGTCATATCGGCTTCCCTTATTATTATATGGCTCTAATTGCAATAAAAATTAAGTATCGTTGTTCTGTATTACAATGGATATTAGCTTACGTGGCTTACCATTCCGCTAATCCCACGCTTCGCCACTGGTATCTATTATACCTTAATAGGTGTGAACTATATTAAAATTATAATATACTATTATATATACTATGTTATAATAAAATATAGTAAAAATATGCTCACTAAGGTCCAAAACATCCCCCACTCGCTCGAATGGCGCGGGGTTGGATAGCGGCAGTTGAGTCTCGGGTTTGCCCGCCAGCGCGAGATACGCCCCGCGGACGAGGAAGAATGTGCGTATGGCGCGCCGGGCCCTCTCCATCTATAAACATTTTTAAAACCCAAATAAGTGTTAGGCAAGTAATTACTTCCTACTACTATTGTAAATGTCAAAGTTTGTGAGGATGGATGGATGGATAGAAGTTTGTTACTCTTTTACAGAAAAACTACAGATCGGATTTTGATGAAATTTGGTAGGGTAGTAGTTTGAGCTTTGGATTACCACATAGGTTATGTTTTATCCCGAAAAGTACAGTGTTCCCGTGGGATACTGTATTTACGCGGGCGGAGCCGCGGGCAAAAGCTAGTAGGATATAAATAATTCCTCGATATGTTACCTCTCCGCTAGGTAGACGTTTTTCGAAGGCGATCCCGGACATGGGCGTCTTGGTGGGCGGCAGCAGGATCGCCGCGTCCATGCACAGCCACTCCACGTTCAGCGGCTTCTTGCTCATCTCGCAGTACCTGGAGAGACCAAGAGCTTATAAGTAATAGAAAAAACTTTTTTTCTGTTTGCACCATGTAATATGTAAACATACAGAAATACATAGTTAAAGAAATATTACAAAAATAATATTACGTAATCTGGCCGTAATGTCGTAGTGTTATGTCCCGTCCTTGTAAGGGTTGTTGCAGACGTAACGTCAAATAAGCACATCCCGTGTTTAGTCTGGACTAGAGTCTAGATATGAGACCCAGTTGGTCTTCAGTCCTCGGTCGTGACGGTTCTGCCCAAGGGTCCCTTCATATATTATTGTTTTTTTTTTTTTTTTAATAAAAGTGGTTGTGGAAATATACCGTTTTTTAAAAAGCCTAATCCGAAGGGGTCCTTAACATTTTTGGTGGCAGCGTTGGGATCGGATATACCTAGTGTGTGATATATATATAGTGTCGTTTAATCCCGGCAAGCATCCCGGCATTTCTAAGTGAAAGATTGTACATTGTGTAAGTGCAGTGAGGAAACCAACTGATTTCCAATATCCATAAAGTCATTAAAAGCAAAAGCCAAAGTGAAAAGTGAAAATCCCAAGTGCATAGTGTTAAAATCCTAAAAGTTATAACCGTGTGAACGAGTCATCCTATCCGGCCGGGTGCGTGCATGCATCGAGTCGCCGTGCAGCTTATCTTCGCCGCCCACGCGCTGATATCACTGTGAGTCTTTGGTCACGGTTTACATTTAGTAGCCTTCTAAGGCTACCTAGATTTAGGGTTCGGTACTCCACTAGGATAATCCATATTTGTAATTTGATTTGTTATCATTCTAATTAATAATCTTTTTCGATATGTCGAAAAGTGAACTATTAAATCTTAACATTCCTATGTACGAATCGGAAACTGGTCCATCTGACACTGCCAAAAACCCTTCTGTTTCTCCCAAAGAAACGACCCGAAAGGGAACCGCTTCGGGTACGAGTGCCATGATTGTCGAACTGGATTTAAATACACTATTTATATCAAATCCAATATATATCAAACCATTTGATGGTTCCCGGGAGTGCGTAAATTCATTTATTATAAATTGTAATAACGTCTATGACTTGGCCACCAAGGTACAAAAGCCAATTCTATTTCGATATATCTTTAGCCAGTTGCAAGGTAAAGTAGAAATTGCTTGCGCTATCAAAGAATTCGAAAAGTGGGACCAATGAAAAGAATTCCTGCGAAACCAACTTTGTGAACGTAAGCATTATACTCACATACTTATGGACTTTCAAGAAAGTTAACAGGGTCCTAATGAAAACGTTACACAATGTGGCGGACCAATTAGCGCCACAATCCTGAATCGCGCTATCGAAGTTTTCTATGATCGGCACTATATATACGACATCTGAGATTCATACAACCGGGCTTCGGCCTGACCGAGCGTACCACCTCGCTCGGTCGGAGATCTGGGATTTGGGGCTTGCCACTAATTCCCACATTGGTGACACTCGACAGAACATGCCACCTTCTGGACATCATCATCATCACTCCCCCCACCCCTCCGCACCACGCCAGCAAGCTTCAGCCTCATCGGGTACCTCGACCTCAACGCCGCAAACTCAACGCCTCAAACCGCGGCCTGGTCGAACCCTCATCGCCTTCAACGGGCACACTCACTACAACGACCGGTCAGCAAGCAGAGCACATCTCTCTTGGTCAGCACGGAGCATCGGCCCGCACGGCAGCACTCCGACTCACTGGAGCCCGTGCAGCAGCAGCACAATTCCGACTCACTGGGACTCTCTGGCACTGGCGACTCATGCAAGACGACTCAAGATTCGACCTCAGATCTTCGGGGGGGAGTGATGTGGCGGACCAATTCCGCGGTCATTGTGATGCAGGCGTGGGACTCGAAGCTTATTGTCACGTAGAACTTGTGTGACATGATGAAGCTCAGTTCATCATGTCACATAATCCGTAAGTGTTTAAAACAATGAACAATATTCGCGTAAACATAAGAAATCAATATAATAATTATTATTATTATTATTTAGACAGAACCCAATTGGTATTTTGTCGCTATTGTAAAACTACGGACCATGATATTACATTTTGCGCAAAAAGGGAATACAATAATAGCCGATATAATAATAAATTCCGGCAACAACCAAATCAAATGCATTTGGTTATCAATCAATATGATGATCCACACGTTGATGAGTCACCCCAATCGGATAATAATAATTTAAACTAAATTCCGTCTCATTTTTTCCACGTTCGATACAAAAGATTCGCCCGAAAACAGAATATTTTGTACCTATATGTAGCTTATATTTATTTTTCAACAGACTCCGACCCCTTTTAAAAACAAAAAAAAGTGTGTGTCAGCTCCGACGCACGACTGGAGTTTACTCTAAAAAGTAAAACACGTCCCTCAGAAGGAACAAAAACTTTAGAAATCGATTTGAGTTCAAAAATTCGCGCCATGTGAAAAAAGTGACAGGTGCGCAGAATAGGTTGCGCACGAAAACGTAATGAGGTCATTCGTTCAGTAAATTTTACACCTCATTTTTTTTCATACCGGGGCCTTATATGAAAATCGATTCTTAAGGAGTAAACTCCAAAAACCCGCTTGAGAAACAATGCTCTAAGGAATTTTAATATTATACTAATACTGCGTTGTCATAAACCCTTATTTAAACAAAATTATCCTTACTCATTTCCAACATATCGAGGAATATAATCTTATATATTAATTATTATTATTATAAGTTGTAGACGATTTTAGAAAGCGCTGCAGGGCATGCACGGCATTTTTTTAGCGTTTTATTTCTTGTTGTATTCTTATTTCTTACTAGATGTTCGACCGTTAAACTCGCGCAAAGCGTACATTTTTACGCGGTAAAAAGTAGCATATGTGTATACCTTCCCCGTGTTCTACTCTAATGTGCCAAGTTTCACCAAAATCAATCTAGTACTTTTGGAGCCTATTCAATGTAAACAAACATACAAACTTTTCCTTTTTAAAATATTAGTATATAAAAGTCGTTAATACTTACTCGTCCTCGAACATGTCGAGGAATATGTCGTCGCACTTGTAGAAATTCCTGGCGAGCGCGGCGGCGCGTGCACGCAGCGCGTCCGCGGCGGCAACGTTGCGCGCGCTCACCGCCCGCCCGCTCGACATCGCCGTGCGCAGTAGCCGTATGCTCAGCTCGCAGGTCACTAGACGGACTTTGGATGCTGTAATGAACACAATGTATTAGTGTTCTGATTCGATGGAAAACGCATCAAAATATATGTTGGCTTAAAAAACTGCCACACTGTGTTTGCTTAATTTCACCGTTGCAATGGAATTAAATTCTTAAGTAGCAAATAGCTCCTTCATAGGGAAGGATGTGGTAAGTGAAGCCGATAGGAATGGATTTATTTATAGAAATACCAAGCCACTGATAGCAAATTATAAATAACATCAATACATCAGCTGTGGTTAATGACCTTAACAACGCAGTAAAGAGCGTAATTTTATGTAATTTTTTTTTAGAAATGTTCAATTATTTTCCTGCCTTAACGTCTTTACGTAAGTAGATCATTTGCGTAAAATATCCGTAATTGATTTCGAACAAACATAATGAACAGTTCTTGACTAACATGCAGAAAACTTGTTCAACACAACTTGCTCGGTGATGCTGAAGCCCATTTTGTAAGCATTTTAGACGTTGTATTTATAGCGCCGAACTGTGAAAACTTCGATAGCGCCATTCAGGATCGTGGCGCTAATTGGTCAGCCACAAACTTACCAGATTTACAGCTTAGATTAGCTATTGCCAGTAGCTTTGAGATGAGCAGCGCGTTGAAACTCTCCGTATATCGCTTCCTGGGAGTCTCGCTCGCGTCGCTCGGGTCCTGGCTTTCTGAGCTTTCCGCCTTGTCTTTGGCACTGAAGTCTTCGGAGCTAAGGAGTATCTCTAGAAGTTCTGGACTTACGCCTGGAAATTAGTATTTCAATGTTACCTAAAAATAAATGAACTTACCATAAAGAATGTTCTATTATTATGTAATAAAAATGTGTAAGAAAAGTCACTCTATTGTAACGGACATATCGGTCAGTTCACACCGCGACGATACGCAGCAATGCATTTTTAGGATAACTATTGAAAATTGAACTTTATTCGTTACACAAAAAGATACGCGTTTCATATGACATCAGTCATACACTGCACATGCGCTGTACAGCGCGGTGCAACTTGACATTCGAACTCTTACAATGAAACGTGTATCTTCTTGTGTAGTGAATAAAGTTCTATTTTGAATAGGTATATTAAAAATGCAGCGCGATGTCGCATATCGCTCGCCTGAAATCTAGTCATTAATTTGACGTCGTATAGAAAATCTTATATTTCAAATGCAACTCTTGTATGATCTCATTTACTATTTACATAAGACTGGCATAAAAAGTGTAGTAATACCGAAATATCTTACCAACTGATAACCCATGTCAGGCATAATGAGAAAAAGATTAATAATTAGCTCATTAATCATTATGTTATTGTAAATAAATAATAATATTATAATATAATTAACACGGAAATGTGATACTAGAACATGTAAATAATAAAAGTAATAATAATAACAGTTACTAGTGTTCAATCAGCGAATTTACCTTTAAATATAATAACAAATTAAGTTTTAAAACAAACAACAATAGCCTAATGACATAATAATGTTTTAAATTTCTATTGTGATATTAAACATTCCGACTTTTCTTTCTTTAAATGAAGTATTCTTGGCCTAAAGTTCCGTGTTAAAATAAGATGTCTCTCTTAAATATAACCTAATGTAGTGTAAACATACCTTTATTGTTGATCAGCGCAAACAATAAGCACAGTGCGAATAACGCCTTATAATCGTTTTCACTGCAGTCCAGTGAGTCCAGTACAGTTTTCAGAAATGGCCTCTTTTCTATAATCCTTGTTTGAATTTCTAGCATTTTCTCTAAGCTCATAGTACGTTCAGTTGACGTACTTGATGTTACCTTTAATAACTTCTGTTTCTCTTCATCGGTTATATTATTTAAATCTGATAAGGTTTTTGAGGAACTAGAGTCGATACCAGAGTCTAGCAGCGGCGAATCCGGCATATTTTCCTTTGGCTTTGGATGGATTTGGGTCACTAAATCTTCTGTTGAGTCATGCGCTACGCTTGATGACTCACTTATATGAGATGTGGAAGGGAGTGACGTAGAAACCAGCTCTGGGTCTAAATCACAACTTGATTGGTCGGTGTCATAACCGAATGTTTTCTGACCAGAATATTCCGGAGTTGTGTAATCTCTTTCTGAACATGAAGTATTTTCTAACGCCTTCTCTAAGCTTATCTGTGGCTTACTGAACTCCAGTTTAACGTTAGATTTAGCATTCAACATGTAAACATCTAAAACCATTGAAGCGCCATCTTCGAAAATTGACATATCGCCTTGTATGATGATCCAAGCTAACGCGTGAACTATAGGACCATGCGTTATTATTAAAAATACTTGTGATAGTAAAAATAAGGATACGACACACGATACAAACGGCTTTTCGTCTTCCGATTCTACCCTTTGTATGGGATAATTCATTCTAGAAGTATCCGTAGATTTGCCAGTCAATATCGCTTCTAGATTTCGGGTTATCGTTTCTATGCTTTGTAAGTGATCCCTATTATACGGCGATGACGTAACAGGCCTTCTAGACTCCATCAAAGAGTAAATATATAGAGGTATTAGGAGTTTATGCAACAGGTGCTCTGTTAGCACATCATTCAGATCCGGAATATTGAGGCAGAGTATGTCATTGATGTAATGCAAGTGGTCCAGATGCTCGGCTACTAGATCATCCAACTTCTGTTGAGATTGGTGGCTGGAAAGTAAACTAAGCTATTTTTATGACGAAATGTATTTTAAAGCTCGACGACCTCTGTGGCTCAGTGGTTGAGCGTGTTGGTGGTCAAGCCGGGGGTCGCGGGTTCAAATCCCGCCGAAGGAATAAAAAAGGAGGTGTATTAAATATGCGTATAATATGATAAAAATCTTAAATATGTGTTATGTGTATAATATAAAAGTATTAAATATATTTCCGTTGTCTTGTGCCCGTAACACAAGTTCTTTGAGAACTTTCCATACGATGTGGTGTGAAGCATTCATAGATATTATATTATATAAAGCCGTGTGCGTCTTGCAACAAAATTATCTCCTTCCGCCACCATTTGCATTCCGATTATCGACTTTAGCGCACATGAAATAGAGACAACTTTTCTGCAAAACATGAAACATATAGGAAAGCAATTATGTTTTGCGGAATAGTTAACTCTATTTTGCTTGTGCTAATGTTCACAATCAGAATGTAAATGGTGGGCGACAGAGACAATTGCGCATGCACTAATATTTAAAAAATTATATTATACTAGATATTTTAGTGTGTGTATTACTTGTAATTATGAAAAATTACTTATTAATACATACTCAGCGTCGTTTCTAACACAGGCGTCCAATTCCAGGATATGTTTCCCAATGAACCAGACTAAGTTACTGAAGTAGGGTGCTGCAGTTCTGAAATCATAAAATATCATCCAAAATGTAGCTTGAAAATACAAAAGATGAAGTAGGAAAATCAACAATAACTTATGAATTGTATAATATACTTAAAACTAATAATACACAAAATAATAATGAGGAAGATCCTATAAAATCTTCATTATATTATATATATAAATTAAATAAACTTATTATATTGTATTTTGAGTCACTATACATTTTGTTCCAGATTGCAGCTTACGACGCCCACAAATATGAATCAAAAACCATTTCATGTGAATAAATTAAACAATACCTGTCTCTTATAAACCTCAGCATACTAGCATCTTGCACCCTATACACATTCAAAGTGAGTGTTCGTACAGCTATCCGCACCATGGATTCAGGGTGGTTGAAGAATTTTATAGCTTCAGTGTATAGAGGAAAGTCTTTTGTATGCTGAAAAATATAAGGTTGATCAATATTAATAACGGATCTGTAAATAAATAAAAAATCGGTTTACTGACAATACTTGAACGTGACAACGTCATAATAATAAATGGAACGCCACAGAGCGAGGTAACGCCGCATGAGTCATGTTTTTTCGTGCGTGCAGCCGGCTCCATCGAACTATAAGACGTTGTCACGTCACGTCAAAATTCTTTATTTGCACAAACATAAAATACGGTACATAGTTTAACATAAAATTTAAAACAAAAGAATGTGCAAAATGGAGGTCTTACCGCTTAAAGCGGTTTCTTCCAGACAACCCTTGCTGCAGTAAGAGAAAAAATTGGAGTAATATTAGTTCTATACAAATATTGTATACTTGTATTCAAATGTATACTTGTATAGAAATGTATGTCGCAGATTCGAATGGATTAACATCCGCACGGTCGCCATCGGTGTCCGACATATTTAATTTTTATCACTTTAAACACAGTCAGTGCGCACGACCGGCGCAGGCGTTATTCTCAGAGCAAGTGAAGTCTCGACTAATGAACAAACGCACCACTGACAGTTATAATGACGTTGACAACTGACAAGTTATCATGCTGACAGCTGACAGCTGAAGTCTGTACAGTACTTCCGGTACAATTAATTTTTAAATTATTTATTATCTCTTACACGGCCATTCTGCGCATAAACGCGCTCTCGCGTTTCCCCTTGACGTTTGATGTGCCCAGACGGCAAAGCGCTTATAGCACACACACACAGAGCAAAGCGTAAAAGCTTTCATCCAGTTTTAGTTTTAGCGTCTAGCATAGCCTCGGAGCTTATAACATCACCTGCTCGTAACACATAAGCAAAGCGTTGTAGCTTTCAGCATAAAGTATGAGTATCAAATATTCTCAAACTCAATTTCACTGCAAAGCGTAGTAGCTTTCAGCAGATCAGAAGGACAAAGCGTCAGACAAGAGCTTTCAGTCCACTTTTCTGTAAAGCGTTGCAGCTTTCAACCCCAAGCTCAACTGCACTGCAAAGCGTGGTAGCTTTCAACACACCACACAGACAAAGCAATCGCTTTCAGTTCTTCCTTCAACAAAGCGTACTCAGCTTTCAGTTCAAATAAAACATTTTATTAATCAGTAACGGACTTACGTCTTTTATTAAGGAATTACCTTACTTGTTACAATTCATAATATTAAACAGAAAGGATAAGATACAATCACGAAACAAAATTCACTACAATGTAGAAAAAAGAAAACTCATTTCAACAAACAATAAACACATTATTGAAAACAATCTGTTCTGCAATAATTATTAAATAAAACTAATCCGCTATGAGTTCTACACGATCAAGACATTCTGACAATCCTGGAAGACTAGCTGGGTATTTACGTAATCGTTCATGGCACACGTATTGCGCCCGTCCTCCAGATAATGGTTCAACCATGTAGCGCTCATTTGGACAAACCTTGGTAATTTTACACGGGCCGCTAAATTTTTCACTTAGCTTATTAATTATTCGGGGGTTTCTCTGAACTAATACTAGATCACCAACAACAAAAGGATGAATAACAGCTTTACTAGAGTCATAACGCTTTTTATCTTTTGACGCTTGCTCGTCCATCCTACACTTAGCCGTTTGTCTTATTTCAGGTAAATCCTGCTCGTTTGTAGCATGGGACTCTACTGAAAGATAGTTTAATTTGGGTGGGGATTTATTAAATCCAAATAATAACTCGAAAGGACTCTTGCCAGTACTTTTAGAAATAGTACAATTTAAAGCTAATTGAACTTCACCGATAACAGATTTCCAGGATTTATTTTCATGATTCTGAGCAACGGTAAAACAATTAGTTAAAACGGACATTAGACGCTCTACTTGCCCGTTAGCACGGCTGACGCCGCTAGCAATTTCATGGAATTCAATACACCATTCCTTACAAAGATTTTGAAAATCTTGACCTGTGAAGGAGGTGCCTTGATCCGAGATAATGCGTTGCGGTGTTCCGAATGTGTGGACAAAACTTCTGAGGGCTTCGCAAGCAGATCGAGATGTAAAGTCTCTGACAGCTGTTAAGTGGCAGAACTTAGTGAAAGCATCGACTATTACTATCACATATTCCTTGGACATCCTACCACCAGTCAGTTTACCACTAGTATCAATGTGAATGGTATGAAAAGGTTCTGCAACTTTATCTATGGGATGTAACGCTGATTGTTTTTTACCAGAAGGATTTTTATTAATTTTGCACGGTAAACAATGGTCTACATAAGTCCTTACCGATGAAGACATATTTGGGAACCAAAAATGCTCACGAATTTTAAACAAAGTTTTTTCCCATCCTAGGTGTTTTAATTCATCATGAAATTTTTGAATTATTTGCCAACGAAAGTTTTTGGGAACAATTACGCGACTAAAAGTTTTACCATCTAATTGAAAATTTTTATACAACAAATTGTCTTTGTAGGTGTAAGATGACCTAAGATTAACTTCAATGGTATCGTTCTCAAGGGACTCTATAATTCGGTTTATGTCAGAATCTAATCTTTGTTCAGCCTGCAGCCATTCATCACTCACACGCGTGACATTCACTTCCTTGCAGTTCGCGGGGTTACGGCTCAAATAGTCTACGTGCGGAATTCTTTCACCCTTTCGATACTCTATCTCAAAATCGAAGGTTTGCATATACGCCCACCACCTATGGACACGCGGTAAAAGCTCTCGTTTGTGACGTGATGCCTTTAACGCGTTGCAATCAGTCACGACTTTGAATTCTCTACCAAGTAGATAATGACGGAAATGTTTAAGCGCCCTGAACACCGCTAGCGTCTCCAGTTCATAACTATGGTATCTACTTTCTGCGTTCGAAGTCCTTTGACTAAAATAACCTATAACTTTTAATTAATTATCAAACTTTTGAAATAAAATAGCGCCATATCCGATCGAACTCGCATCAGTGTGTAGTTCGATCGGCTTACTAGGGTCAAAAATCGTTAACACAGGTTCGGAAGTCAAATAGCCTATCACAGTTGCATGAGCTTTTGTGTGTTCAGTAGCCCATATCCACTTAGCGTCTTTTTTTTTGTAAGGGAGTATAGAGGCGCCATAATAGAGGAGAAATTAGGTACAAACTTTCGGAAATACCCAGCGAGACCGTTAAATTGACGTAACTCCTTCACATTAGTTGGTAAGGGTGCGTTAGCTAAAGCCTCTATCTTCCTAGGATTAGGTTTAATGCTATTGTTGCCGACAATGTAGCCTAGGTATTCTACTGAAGATTTGAGAAAGGTGCATTTCTTCCAGTTAAAAGCAAAACCTGCCTTTGATAGTGCAGATAACACCAGATCAAGGCCACGAAACGCATCCTCCTTAGTTTTTGAAAAAATTAGGACATCGTCGATATAAACCAATGCTACCTTATCTTTTAACCCTTTAAGCGCCTTATTAATGGCCCTTTGGTACACAGAAGGTGCGTTGCAAAGCCCAAACGGCATTTTCAAATATTCCCATACACCGTCCGGCGTAATAAACGCGGTTTTCTCAATGTCCGCCTGGGATGCCATCAAAATTTGATGGAACCCAGAGGCCATATCTAAGCTTGAAAAATGAGATGCTTGCCCAAGAGCATCAATTTGTTCCGATATCAGCGGCAAAGGGTAACTATCACGTACAGTGTTGGAGTTAAGCTCCCTATAATCGACACAAAGGCGGTCAGACCCGTCCCTTTTCTTTACTAGCAATGCGGGGCTAGAAAAAGGAGAGGAACTTTCGCGGATTATACCTTTACTCTCTAAATCAGCAATAATATCTCGCATAATAGTGCGTTCGGAAGGGGCTAGTCGGTACGGATGTCGCTGTACGATTTTATCGGGATTCTTAAGTTTAATTTCCATGGTACCTGTATTGACGGTAGTTTGAGAATTTCCACTTGTAAAATTATTCTTGTATACTGCCAATACGGTCTTCAACCTATCAATATCGTTAGATTCGGTCAAGTCAGTGTTAATTTTATCTAACTCTGCATCCATGTTCAAATTTCGGCACATATTAACACTAGCATCGCGTATAATTTTAGCGCCATCGCTATTGAGAGTAAATATTAATCCAGGGGTTTTAAAAATCTCTCTACCTAAGATTACGTCATACGGTAGTAAGTGTGAATCGACTATCACAAACGCGACCTCGGTATGTAACCCGTCAAACTCAGCAAATGTTGTCATTTTACGAAATGAAAAACATGGCACCGAACCAATACCTGAAAGACGAGTAAACGAAACATCCTTCTTATCGGGTAAATAATCAGCTATTTCCTTTTTAATCAATGAACATTCTGAACCACTGTCAATGAGTGCTAGTAAAGTATAGCCACCAATACACGTTTTAATCAAAGAGTCATTGGAAGATGAACAAACGTTAACCGATTTCGTCTGTAATTTGGAATCTTTCAAATTTTTTGATTTTTCATCGCGCTGTTTAGTAAAGCAAGTAGATTCGGAATGTCCAGTCTTATGACAATAAGAACATTGAGTAACATTTTGTTTATTACTAGGTTTATCGACTGGCATGCAAGAATCGGGGTCCTCACGCTTATTTTTATTACGCAACTGTAAACAATGTCGCTTCAAATGGCCGGTCTTATTACAATAATGACAGCGACGCTCGGTAAGTGGCTCGCCTAGTCTGGAACGCTTGGGAATTTCATTATCAGTTCGCGTCATAACGGATTGACGCTTTAAATTTTTAATTTTAGGGTACGTATTTAAATGTCTATCAAATGCCACAAAATTGGTAGGCGTGTTTTTAAGTAAGTCAGTGCGTACCTGAACGTCTGTGATGCCGGAGATCACCACCTCAATTTTGATAGACTCACCCCAACCGGTATCCAACCGGTCTATCAGCGCCATTTTGTTAGTTGAATACTCGATGTACGTCGCCGCCTGATCGCTCGTGTACTCCACCATGTCGCGAAACAAGTCGTAGAATCTCCTGGTCGAAATAAACTGCTGTGTGAGCCGCTCCTTTAATTCTTCCCAAGTCTTGCACAGCGGGTACGAACGTGCTGCCCATTTCTTGGTACGGCCCTGCAGGCGAATAAAAGCCGCATTCCTGGTTTCATAATCCGTCCACGAGTTGCGCTGTTTGTGGTTCTCAATCTCGTCGCACCATTGTGCCGCAGTGAATTGACACTCGTCCGGATCAAAAGAGGGTAGATAAATTTCGCTAGCTTTCAGTTTTCTAGATTCTACGGCGCTTGTTGGAGACGATTTGGAGTTTTGGAGGCCCGCCATCATATTTTGGAAGAACACAGCCCAGTTTTCAGGTGAAGGCACCGAATTTCCTTTGTTCTCCGATGTTGAAGGACCCACCACATTGTCACCTTGATCTTCGCGTTCCGGCCGAAAATATTCTTCGTTTTGAGTAGTAGCCATTGCGGTAGGCATGTGGGATGATTTTGAGATCAATCCCACCGCTGCTGTCGCAGATTCGAATGGATTAACATCCGCACGGTCGCCATCGGTGTCCGACATATTTAATTTTTATCACTTTAAACACAGTCAGTGCACACGACCGGCGCAGGCGTTATTCTCAGAGCAAGTGAAGTCTCGACTAATGAACAAACGCACCACTGACAGTTATAATGACGTTGACAACTGACAAGTTATCATGCTGACAGCTGACAGCTGAAGTCTGTACAGTACTTCCGGTACAATTAATTTTTAAATTATTTATTATCTCTTACATGTATACTATCTGTAATTGCTATAAATAAAGACATTTGGACAGAAATATATTAAAAAAGTTCGAAAAAGAAACTAAATAAATTACAGTATGCTCTTTACAGCGCTGTTAAGGTCATTGACCTCACACATCTGATTGCATTGATGTTATTTAGGCAGTCTTTGCTTCCCCTTTAAATCAGTTGTTTCTGTGAGGTTGATGACTTCAACGCCTAAGAGACCACAATGTTATTTTATTTGGTATATATCCTTTTTCTTTCCTTTTCTTTTTAGATATCCTTTTTTATTTTTTATTCATTTTTCTACTTAAGCGTTTCTACATAAGCAGTAGATTTTGTGGCCAAAATATCAGTAATTGATTTTGAACAACCATACTATATATGCAGGTATGTTGTCTGCGACTTTGTGCACGCAAAAGGAAATTCTACAGGAACGATACATTTTTACGCGATAAAAAGTAGCATATGCCCTTCCCCATAGTCTACTGATAGAGTCACAGATATAGCTGTGCTAAATTTCATAAAAGTCAGTCCAGTCGTTTTGCAGCTTATTCAATGCAAATAAAGAAACAAATATTTCCTAATAATAAACAAATAAATCTATAAATATAATGAAAAATGTAAAACTGTGCCAGAAACAACAGTAATTTCGAAGAAATAACTAAAAATCCATATTTTTTGCCTTGGTAATAATAAACTTTGTAATTTAGACGTGACTTCCAATCTGGTTCAATATCAAATCACATAGTTTTCTAGATTTAATTTTAGTATTTTTACATGGTATAAATTACACTGTCAGTATAAATACTGTGAATTAAAATTATATTGAATACTCACCTCATTGTAAAAAAAGTGTATGGTGTGATTATTAAGTTTTAAACTGAGGGTTTTTAGAAAGGAAATATAGTAAGCCATGACTTCCTCATCCGAAACATCAAACTTATGTACAATTATACTATTAACATGATTATTGCTTAGCAAATAATCTGAAAAAAAAACATTAGTCATATTAATTCATACTACATACATAAACATATTCCATAGTTACTGAACTAAAAACAAAAATCTTATAATAGTTATAAAATTAAGTGTATTTTTTTAAATCCACTTACATAAAGATGTCTCATTTCTTATGTTTTCAAATAAAATGTTAAGTGTTTGTAGTAACTGCACACAGACATACGAAGAACCACCACACTTTTGCCTCATGATTTTCAAAAAGTATGACAACATATTTTTTTCTAAGAAAAAACTGAAAAGAATAATGTTTAAAACATAATAGAAACGCAATTAAAAGATCCATTATGTTGATTAAGTTATAGTAATTTTAAGGAATACTTTTTTAGTATTGTAAAAAACAAAGTTGGTGGTATTTTATCATAAAAATAAAATTGCCTTATACTTACTCAAATACCGAGCTATCATTTTGGTCACCCCAAATCAGTATTTCTGCAATACAACGCAATGACTCCACCAATATCCCTCGATTACTTTCAGAAACTGTTGTATTCTTACAAAGTATATTATGTAGATATTTCAATCGTTCTAGTGAATGGGGATTCTTGGGGCGACCCCATCCACCCCCGAACCAGCTTCTACTTCGAAACATGGTGTTCGGTCACGATTTTATTTCGTAAAACACGACGCACCTAAACGTCTTAAATTAATGCTCTAAATTCGTCATAATTTTTCGTCACTAGTATAAATATTTTGGTTCTGTCACACATCATTTACAAGACAAATAAAAGTGTATTAATTGCACATTAATACCGTCCTTTTGTTCTTATGGCCCATTTTAGAAAAACTTGGATTATTTATATTTTTCACACCTGTGTAGATAATGTGTTCATCATCTGAGAATTAATTCTTGACATTGACAAATAACAAGACAACATTTATTTTTTAATTTAAATATAGCATCGGCTTGTAACCATTTGTCAGTGTCAAGTTAAAAAGGCGGGAAATAGAACTTTCGTTTCAATTTTCAACACCGTATTCCTAAATCGTCAAGTCTAAAGTCTAGAAACTTTACTGAAAGTTCCTAGGGAGTTTTGCAGGGAAACTCTAAATAGCACGTTTTAGAAGTTGTACCATTTGGCCACACTTGTGCACGTTAACGAATATTTAATGGTTAATATTCAACCAATATTACACATTAAGAACCGGAATAATACACATTTATGAAATAAATGCAAAATCCATAACGTATACCGTACGTAACGTATAACCCATTGAATTCCCCGGCAAATCTCCCAAGACAACGTTCGTCTGACAAATCATAGAGTCCAGTTTTGCCGGGAATGTCAATCAGCGCAGTTGTTGTATTTGTATTTCCTCCAAATATTACACATATTACACATTAAAAATCGAAATAACACAAGTTATTAATTCGATTTTTAATGTGTAATATTGGTAGAATATTACCACTAGATATTCGTTGACGTGCACAAGTGTGGGCAAGTGATACAAAGTACAAAATGCGTGCTATTTTGAGTTTCACTCCAAAACTCCCTAAGAAGTTTCAGTAAATCGTCTACCACTTTACTGAATCGACTGACTTGACTCATGCACTGACTATATAATATTTGGACTTTGACTAGACTTTGGATTTGACGATTTAGAAATACGGTGTTTAAAATTTAAACGAAATTCTATTTATCTTGACACTGGCAAATGGTTATAAGCCGACGCCATTTAATTCAATGATATAAGAAAAAATATTTAGATAAAAAACAAAAAATAATCCCACGGGAACACTGTACTTTTTGGGTCGTAAAACGTATATTGTGTTATTTCAAAGCCTAAACTAATACAATACTAAATTTCATCAAAGTCAGTTTAGTAGTTTTTTTTTATATTGCTATTTAATAATCTCAGGCACCATAGAATGAAACTCCACAGTAACTATTATTTTTATTATGTATACCAACCGTAAAGATTATTATCCTACTAAAATAATTATTTAAAATGTGAAAGTTTATGAGGATAGATGGATTGATGGACGATGAAAATCGGTATGGTAGGTACTAGGTGCCTAGTATCTTATCCCCTTTCCGAATCATTGAATCGTCCGTATTATAGTATACAATATTTTGTCAACCTTACTACTTGGCAATGAGGTTGAAAAGTAATACACCTGGTCTTAGAATATTTACGCGGCGATGCCATTTATTTTGTCAGCAAACGCGCAAGTAACTAACACTGCAAGGTGATAAATAAAATACTGTCGAGTACGAATATTGACACGCGACCTGCATGAATAGCCCTTATCACCGCAAACGTCCTCCCGCGCGATCATCTCGTCTGTCCGGATTACAGCGTGCACCGAAGTAATACGGGTCCGGGTTAGCGAGGCTCTACTGTATATACTTCCAGCCGTTTTCGAGATACCGATTATATACATACAAGATTGTCTCGTTTAAAGTAGACATAAGATTATTATTTGTGTAGACCTCGCCGGCCCCCGAATCAGCGCACACACACATACTTACTAATTATTATATTCGACGACCCCTGTGGCTCAGTGGTTAGCGCGTTGGCGCTCAAGCCGAAGGTCGCAGGTTCGAATCCCGCTAGGGCATAAAAAAGTTTTCTGTGTTCCTGGGCCATGGTTGTGTAATGTGTACTATAAATGTGTAGTAGTAAAAAAGTATTTAATAATAAATTCCCGTTGTCTGGGACCCGTAACACAAGTTCTTCGAGAACTTACCACGGGACCAGATTGACGTGGTGTGAAAGCGTCCATAGAATATTTTATTATTATTATGTGTACCTACTGTGACCGAACTGTGCAGTTGTGCAGTGTTGTGTGTGTGTGCAGTATCGTGTGTGGTCTGTAGCGGGCGTTATGGCAATTATAATTAAAGTAAAAGGCATAATAGACGTTAAATAATAATTTATTAATTAAAATTATAAGCTAGGGATTATAATTATTATATTTTTATCAGTTATTGTCATTCGGTACAGCCATGTTACCTAGTGCTAAGTATTTCATAAACGTAGAGAGTCGTACATAAAACCTAACGTATTTTTGTGACTTAGCCGAAGTACAATCCCTAAAACATTAACTAACTACAATTAATAAATAACAATAGCTTAAGTCTTGTAATTAAAAAAAAAATTACTTAATGGACGGACTTTTTATACCTACCTACTACCGACAATGCTGACATTGACTCATTGCAAACATAATTTAATACATTATTTATTTACCATAACGCGAATATACTTTAATTATTCGTCTTCTCATTCAAAATGTTATTAAACTTTAATTTCATGTACTTATTTCATATTAAAACAAACTACCTGTATTATTTGATTGCGGAATGGTTGTTATAGATTTCGTTACTGTTCTCAAACAAGTTAAAATTATAGGACAACCTAAACCTAATTTAATTCGGCAACCCACTAATTAATATTGTAATATTATCTAGCTTGTATAAGCTAACACTAAATAGTTTATTATAAATAATTAGATAAAATCACTTTATTTATTTCAAGCATTGCCTATTTTAATATGTATTACAAAATATTTTTAACTGTTTTTTTCGTACACGTTAATTAATTTTCTATTTCCATATTTAAGCACCAAATTCAGCGTATTCTACTCACAATAAAGTTGAAATATTTCTTAGCGTATTAATTATGTTTCTTTTAAATAATTAAATACCCAACAAGCCTACCAACATTTCTTACTCAAAGCCATTTCGTCTGTTTGTACGTAGCTTATAAATTAATTAAAATAAATTATCAAAATAAATATCAATACCTTACTAGGTACATAATTAATATTTGTTTACTTAGTTACGTAATAAAGAATAATGACTATCTACGAAAAATGTATGAGTATATAATAATCTATTCTTGTTGACAAGATTCGCGTGGTCATTCCCATATTCAACATAGTAACAATAATCGCAAGATCACTTAGGAACAGCTCACACCGAGATGCGACGGTCAAAATTGAACCTTCTTCACTACACAACACAATAGTCTATTCAGTTCATTGCAAGAGCGGCGTCGCGCTACGCAGCTCGGTGCAGCTCGATATTCGAACGCTTGCAATTAAAAGTGTATCCTCTTGTGTACCTAGTGAATAAAGTTCAATTTTGAGTCGCTATCTTAATCACGTCGCGTTTCGGTGTGTAACGACGCTATAAGGGACTCGTATGATATACTATATATATACTCGTACTCGTCGGACCTCAGACTATCGTTTAATAAATGTGAATAGAATGTTTTAGAAAAAGCCGGTCAGAATCCGACACACAACTGCCTGATTTATAAATTATTTATTATCGGCTCGACTATCAGTTCTACCAAAAGTCAGTCGTGTGGGAAGGGAACCTTGTCGATACCAAAATTTAGTAGACAATCTACAAGCTACAATTGCACCACAGGGAATCATATCTACCTTGAATACCTTGAAACGTCCAGTTATGAAATAAATTAGCAGTTCACCACGATATCTACCTATCACGAGCTCATAAGGACGAACGGCACTCCGCCACACGTAGCACATCCGTTCGTCTATAAAAGCTGTTAATGCAATCTTTTAATCGTACTCGAATATAAGTCTAAGAAATTCCTGTAAAACTGCAAGTCTAGGCAAATAAAAAGAAGAAGGACCTTCTCATATCATATTCTGAGAATATGACGGCACATGCTTCAAATTATATCTTAGTTCTTTTATCTAGAACTAACCTAATTTTGCCTTTCCAGTCTTCACAATTACTCTTCGTTCTTGTAAAAAATAGATAATTTGTAAAGTATTTCAAATGAGTAGTTGATATAATATTATGTTATACTATGTATTTCATCATCAATTAACTTCGGCTCTAAGTATACTGTGACAAAATTATCTTACCCAAAAGCCTTCTGATTATCACCCTCTAATTTTTCATACAAAATTAAATTGTTATACCTTATCATTTGCATTGGTGGTATTACATCTAACGAAGATGTTGGTCCAATATGAATTAGATTAAAGAAATCGAATGACTTTATCTGAATATCTTTATCAAATAAACAGAGAAAGGAGATACATATACAAACGAAAGAGAAAGAGACAATACATTTTATTAATATTGGATATGCAAAATCTTTAATCAAATCTTTTATCCAATCTGTTTTCCCTTTCTTTTTCGTTTGTATCTGTATCTTCTTTCCTTGTTCATTTGATGAATATTTTATAAAGCATGTCCAACTTCTTAGATGACATTGGTACAGTTAACGGCAGATCGCTCTACCGCCTAAGAACCTTATTGGCGAGTACTAAGTTCGAAGAGCTGTACTCCGGATGTGTCTTCGACTGCACATTAGACAAATATATTTGATAGATGTAATACCGCCCTATAACACGAGTAAACAATATCCTACTTGCCATTGGGTAAGACGCTGAGCGACATTATGTAATTATTACTCTATCGACTCGATACGAGCCACACATTAAATACAGGAGAACTTATGGATAGAAGTTTTGAAGGGCATCCGAATATATAGAGTTGTATGTGTCTCTTAAAACATATACACTGTCTCCAGGCTTGCCGTTGAAGACGTAGGGGCCTTTGAGGTTGGTGATCTTCGAATTGCTTGGAGCTGGCTTAGGTTTGGGCTTGGTGTAACCATTGTAGCTTGGGCGCGATGGCATCATGGGCTGGGCTCCACCATAGTACGGATCCATTGGTGGAGAAGGAGGAAAACCACCAGCACCACTCCATTGGTATACCCCAGTGGGTTTTCCGTTTGATACGAAGTCAAGGGGCAAGTTTATGAACGGATCTTGGGCTGGGCTCGGTGGCATCATGGGAGGCATGGGGGGGCCCAAGCTCGGTGGTTGGGATACATAACCTAACCCTGGTACAAACATGTACGGGGTAGGAGGTAGCCGTATGTAGAAGATGGGAGAATTGTCGTATTGTAAGGAGTTTAGTCTGTCGTTGGAATACGCGTCTTGGTTTCCATTTTTGTGCTTATTCTGCTGGCGACGTTTGGACGGTATCGTTCTGGAAAGGTCTTCGCCGTCGAAGTTGTCATCGTTGACAGAGAAGGTGATGTCATCGTCGTCATCTTCCGCGTAATCCAAGCTGGAGGACAGGAATGGTGGGAAGTATCCGAACAAGTTAAGCGCTTTGTTTCTTCTGCTGCTCGGTTTCGGCGCCTCGGTTGTTGTCGTTTTGTACTTTTCTTCTAGCTTGCTCTCTCTATTCGTGGTGTCTTCTAAGGCTGCAGCGCGTGACCTTCTCCCTGGCGCCGACTGCACATTGTAAATTAGTCCGAGGACGATTGCGATTACGAGTAGTTTCGAACTCATCTTGAATTATCTGAAAAAGAAAAGAAAATAAAATATTATATATATATTTTACTAAAATTATTTATTTTTATTTTTGTAATATATATATATATATATATATATCCATATTTAAGACAGAACAACGTGTGTCGGGACAGCTAGTTCTAGTTAGTCTAGTTCTATATAATATGAATACGTGAAGCAAAAACTTTAAGTACAGTTTTACGGGTATTATGCGGCGGAGTATGAAAATTTGTACAGTTAAAGTTTATGTGGAGCTAATATTTTTTTAATACCGGCTTAGAAATACACAAAGTTAATAAAAATCAAGTGACACACACTACCTCACTCAAACTACCGTGTGTTTGTATAGTAACAGTAGGTGTTGGTTTGACACATTTGTATATTATATTTCAATACAATATTTATATATTCATTATATTCAATATTTATATTTCAATACAATATATATACAATATTTCTTTCACATTCCATACAAAACATCCTACTACTATACTATTATACCTACTACTATTATAAATGTGAAAGTTTGTGAGGATGGATGGATGGATTTTTCACGCAAAAATTACAGAACGGATATCAATTAAATTTGGTGTGGTAGTCGTTTATGCTCTGGATTAAAACATAGACTAGTTTTTATCCCAAAAATACAGTATTCCCGTGGGATAGCCGATACTATATACTGTATAACTAAAGCTAGTTTAAATAACATTTGATGACATGAGATGACAATAAGAAAGAAGAAAAGTTAAAAATTAAAATAATAATATGAATTAGGTTCGAATTTCGACCACTTGCCGACCTCTAGCTTACTCTAAAAATATGTACACTGTACAATGATTCTAATAATAAACTATGTTTTAATTTTTAATGATACTCCATACATCATTAATATAATATAATTTGTGCCTATTCATTTTGACAAACAGACACCGTACTTAAAAGTTCTCTACAGAATTCTTAAAATTCAAACCAAAAGAAAACGATGCTAAACTTAACAAACTATAGCAAAATATATTGTAACTCTATAAAAAGTTCGGACTTTTTTATCTTATAGCTTCAAATAAGGCACGAAACATGTTGATTATTGAAATTTATTTGCTCATAAATTTTTAAGCACCCTACGACAGCTGCATACAAACTGAGGTTTTGTACTTTTTGTAAAGAGACCGGTTTCCACAACCGTCTCTCATGCTAACATTGTCACATCATATCAACCATAAAAATAGGCGAATCGAACAATGATTCAGAGATCCTCGCACTGGAAATGTACTTTAAATTTTAGGTTTGCAAAAGTAGAATGGCCAAGCAATCAATGGATTAGGCATACGTATTATGTAAGTAATTATTTTTAAGATTTTAAAAGTAAAATTAATTTAAAATTGGTGAATATAATTTAAGACTGGCCAGGAAAAAAAAAAACCTGCACTAAAGGCGCTTTATGTTTATCGCAGCAATGGTTTAATACCAATCGTATTCCAGCGTTTTGTAGTGTTGTTGTCCCGAAGATTTGATATTATTGACATTTAAATTTAGTTTCCTAAATTTTCCACACTAAGGCGAGGTTTTTTATACTTTTGTCAGGCTATATGTCACATTTCATCGACTGTATGACATTTTAATGAAAGTTTAATTGTTCGTCTGTTAAAATGTGCCATCTCTGTGCGGAACCCATAATATACAGTAAAACGAAGTTAAAAAAAAAAACATTCGATTGTATTCCAACCATTTTATTGCAAAATTGCAATAAGATTGTGATAGTTCTGAAAATATGATAACGCGGACAAGTTATGATACGCCGATAATGTTTTTATTGACTGCGACACAGATTACTATATAGTTACTACGTACTGCAACACCGGTTATTATTTATGATTAATATTACCACTAAGTAGGCACTTACTATTTCTGACTATATTATTGTTGAAATTGTCACATTATACTGTCACATTATATTACATTTTTTTACATAAAATGTCAAAATAATATTGTGTTTTAGTGCGGTTATAAATTAGACATTATGGTTGTGCTGGGTAAAGATACTATCATACATTTTTATAAGGAACCCTCTATCAGACCATGATATAAAAATAAAATAAGTGTCTATAGAGTTAGTAATTTTTACCCGACTACGGCGAAGAGAAAAGAAAGGGTTTGGCTGTCTACAAGTGTAAGTACTGGTCCGATTTTAATTAATGAGGTGTCAATAGATTCGTAATAATAGACCGGATAACATAGACTATACAATTTACGTATCCTATATGTAATGAAAAATGTTTTCTAATGTGCGCAAGCTTAACACGTTCGCGGACACGCCGGCTATGGCATTCATCAGTGATCTGTGTAGAATGACGCGACTGCTATACCCGTCGTTATTTTTCTGCTCTCTAGAGACACACATGCTTTAGCAGTCGAATTCTCATACTACTACCATACAGTTCATTATCAAGTGCCCCCAAATTGAGATTTTCAATATCCTAGGTGTCACATAACACGTATTTTTACACATACAAATGTGATACTAATAGGAACATTTGTGTGCGCACTCACACTGACACACCTGTTATAGCAGCGGCGATCGTATGATGATTTGTTCAGTTGGCCGGCGAGTGCCCCGCTGATGTAGAAGTGTTTGTGCGCGCGGATTTTGATCGACGTAAGTATCGAGTATATTTGGTTTTTATTTATTTTTTAATGATTATACTTCACAAAATACTTATGTCATTAATAACTTATGTTGTATTTCAATGTAGGCATGTAATTTTCTCTGTATTACTAAATTTTAAGTTGGTAATACCTCAGACTAAAAGAATAATATGTTATTCTTTTAGTCTGTGGGTAAAACATATTACCAACGTAAAGTTTATAATTTAACCTCCGAAATGAAATACACTTATACTGAGTACATTGTCTACTTTTTAGATGTCTCGAAAAGGCTCAAAAAAAGTCCTCGATTCATATGAGCGGGAGAATGAAAGAATTATGAAATTATTCAATGACGCGAGCTCAGGCGAACTCTCTTGTCATTCAGAGTCAGAAGAACCAGAAACATCGAGCGAAAGTGAAAAAGAAGAGTCAGAAGAGGATCCGTACAACGATTGAGATGTTGACTATGGTTCAGATACTAATTACGTACCTAATGTAGATAGCGGGTCATCAACAACTCACGTATCCGACTCTGAAGAAGACGGTGATAACGTGAAGCGCGCAGGCTATAGCAGATGCGGCCTTTATGTATACATATTGAGTATTGTCAGTGACAGAACGACAAAAGCAGGCGCAGGGTATAACCGGCACGTCCAAATTCTATATGTTTTATGACCATCACTAATGACGGAACGTCTATAGCAGGCGAAGGCTATAGCCAGAGTGATCGTATTTGAATACTTGGTAACTTCTGCCAGTGACGGAGCGGCTAAAGCATTTCATACAAAAAGGAAGTGTCAAAGTGACATTAAATAATCCAATTCAAGTGTCCGCGAACGTGTTAAAATGTTGATTTTTAAAAAATCTAATTTTGTAGGAAACTGCCCGTTTTTATTAAAATCGGGCTCGCAACTTCTTTCATCATTTTTTGGTATTCCTTATAGTTTCGGATTTCTCCCGCCCACTTTGCCCACTCGAAAAATTCACCCTGTCCATTATAGAGTGGAGGGGTTTTATTGTTTGTTTGTTTGCATTGAACAGGCTCCGAAACGACTTGACCTGCTTAGATGAAATTTGTCGCATATATAGAGTAGACCGAGAGAAAGGACAATTAATGGTACTTTTTATGCGGCAAAAGGTACGGTTCCCACAGGATTTATATTGCGCGCACGAAGCCGCGGGTAACACCTCGTTGTAAATAAATGACCGGTCATACAAGTGTGATATACAACTAGACAATATCTCTGTGTCTAGAGATAAAAAAAAATATATGGCGGGAGTGTGATATTGACAGATGAATACACTGCGAAGATATAATTGGGCTGAACAAAGGTGCTATTGTATTTGCAATTTTATTCTTTTTTTATGAGCGTAATTGATACGATCCAAACCTTGATATTATCTAGTTTATTTTTAAAGTCCGTCCGCAGTATTGCTAAATCTTACCACGACGCGTGCTTGCATGCTTCGGCACTGGTCAGGTCGAGGCCTACGATCGCAGGTAACACGGCCTTCCACAAAATTGACTTTAAATAATGCTAGCATCAACGATTTCAAAACTAAAGATAGGCTATGACGTACATTTGACAGAACAAATTTTCATACAAGAAAAAGTTACATCTTGATTTCACAATACCTCAAATGTACATCTTGATTTCACCATACATGCTTCAAATGTCAAAATGGCCCAAAAAACTTCAAAAGTGGGACCATTTAAGTGGGGGCAGTTTCTACCTCAACATGCCTCGTCTATAATATATAATATATATAGCCCAATGGGAAGAGAACCCTAACTCCAGTTACAATATGTGCTGCGGGTGTCCCGGGGCAGCGGTAATCGCTTACCACCAGGCATTTCATTCGCTAGTTTGCCGGTCTTATCCTATAAATAGCCTAATCTGACTATGAGAAAGTCGAGACATTATTTTGTTTTAAATCGAAGGCAGGCCATAATCGAGACCTGACGTCACTGCAACCCAATTGGATCTATTGTGACTCCTTCGCGTTATACGAGGGCGGCACTGAAAATTTCGGGAATCAAGGAAGTGACACAACATTACTATTTAAAAATGTATTTATTGCTTTTCGAAGTATTCTCCGCGAAATTTGACACATTTTTCCATACGATGGAACCGATCATTGAAGCAACCATTCCATTCGGAAGTTGGGGTCTCCAAAATGGCCGTTTTGTAGGCGTCCACAGCTTCTTCAGGTGATGAAAATCTCTGACTACGCAATTTATTCTTTATTTTAGGGAAAGTATACAAATCATTAGGGCTTAGGTCGGGGCTGTACGGTGGATGGTCTAATAATTCTATGATTTCTTGCTCTAAAAACTCTTTTATTCTGTGCGCGGTGTGAGAACTCGCATTGTCGTGATGGAGGATGATGCGGCGGTTGCAGTTCTCTTTACGGAGTTCAGAAACGACCTGTGGCAAACAAATGTTAGCATATCATTCTGCATTAACCGTTCTTTGTCCCTCAAGAGGAATAGTCGCAACATGGCTGGTTTTGGAGACAAACGTGGTCACCATTTTTTTTGCAACACTCCGTGAATGAACAATTTTTGTTGGCTTTAACTCATTTTCGAACACCCAAACTCGTGACTGGTTTTTTGTTTCGGATTCGTACGCGTATATCCAGGATTCGTCACCTGATACGATGTATACAGCATTTGAGGATCCTGCGTGGAATCTTTCGAGAGTTCTGACGCACCAAGTAACGCGAGCCGCTTTTTGCTCTTCACAGAGCAAATGCGGTATCCATCGGGAAAACAACTTTTTTACACCTAATTGTTCATGCAAGATTATTTGTATTTAACTCATGCCAATGTCTAAAGTTGCCTGAATTTCGCGGTATGTCACATGTCGATCTTCCTCAATCAGCTTACGCACAGCATCAACGTTTTCTTGGGTGAGTGCAGTTTTTGGACGACCTTGACGGGGATCATCAGCGAGCTTGACACGTCCACGTTGAAATTCAGCAAACCAGCGATAAATTGTGGTTTTGGATGGGGCTTCATCACCAAATGCAGAAATCATCCGGTCAACACACTGTTTTTGTGTTAAACCACTTCGAAAGTCATAATAAATCATCGCTCTAGAATTTTCTCGAGTCAATTCCATTTTCTCAACGACTAAACAAGTTTGACAAGACCTTGTGACAAGACCGAGAATCTTTTTTTAAATAAATAAACAGTATTCGATTTTTAAAACCAAGGAGTTTTAAATTAAAAAGATTTTAATATGACAGGAACAGTGCAAATATTCCATTCCCGATACTTTTAGTGCAGCCTATGTAGTACCGGCCCCAGGCCTATGCTGCTATATAAACTGAACGATGTGGCTTGGGTTGATTGTGGGTTGGTGCTGCGAATTTCCTCTGTAGTAGAATATTCGTGCTGCCCAAGGTACCTGTTTCTGTTCTGTGGAAGTGCTGGACAGTCGAGGAGAAGGCGCAGAACCTGCAAGTTGTTGTGTCACCGACTCCTATTATGTTGAGGTATTTGTGGAGCTTTTAGTGCCCAGTTAGCGTTCTGGTGTGGATTCTTAGTTGATTCCTACTCATTGAAAGCGCCAGTTCTGCACGCCTAAAGTCAGTAGATGCGATAAGGAGAGTTCGGTTACTATCAACGCGCAATAGGTTTTATTTAAATAACGTTAAAAGTTATTGTCCGATTTCGATCAAAATAATTTTCCTAAACAGATTTTAGCTAGACTTAACAGCGTGGAAACTTACAAGTTTCTATCTCATATAATTTAGTAATGCCAGGAGACTAACTCATAAACCACTTTGGTGGCCAGTTACTCGAAAATGGTTGACTTTGTAAAAAAGTCTTTACATATTTCGATGATATACACTATGGGGTAGAATTAAAGAATATTGTTCATCCCCACTTCACGTGTATGAAGAGCCACCCCTAATACATATTTTTTAAATTATTTTGTGATACCGAAAATAAAATCTATACGCAAATATAACTATACCCAATTTCATCAATTTATATTCATAATTACAGAAGTTAGAAAGGCGGACAGACAGACAGGTCTAGTGCCTATCTATTCCCTTAATCTGACATGTTTACAATTCAAAAATGTGTGATAAACTCAAAGTCGGTTCTTCACCTGTTCTTGAACAATTATTTACAATCGCACTTGTCCAATTAATAGCACAACATTTTTACCTCCTGCAGCTATTTAATTTTTTATACGAGGCCATTTATAGAGACGTAATTTAAAAAATTTAAACGTTAAAAGCTTTTAAATTACTTAATAGGTATTTATTCCGGTGTGTATTTGACATTTCCATACTTAACTAGATTCATAGGGAAGCACAAACGGTAAAGGAAATAACATAGGATCGGCCTGCTGCTGACTGTTTTACTAACACATTTTTGACGGATTCAGGCTAACTAAATACGGTAAAAAGAGCCTAAAGATTTACATCATAGAATAGACTAAGATTCAGATAAATAATTGATCAAAAGTTATAAACTTTATACCGTCTGCGCGAATTTTAATTTTTATTATCATTTATAACGGATCTAATAACACCTCATTCATTACAATTGTATCAGTAGCTTAGGTACTACAATGGAACGTATATACATACATAGACTGCCAAAATCATTACCCTTCCCTTTGGATTCGCCGTAGTCGGGTAAAAAGTGATCAAAAACTCTACCTACAACTAGTAAATGATTTTAATGGCCATCGCTTAACTTGACTCTCGGAATCTGGTGTATCATTCCAGACAGCAGTCGTACGATATAATTGAAATACTAATTGTTATAATAAATACACTTAACATTGTTTACTGTACCTACATCTGACCTTGATTTGAACATCATGGGAAAACGTAGAAAAAGATGTAAGGCACTAGAAGTAATTGAAACATTATAAGGAATTGAAAATAAATAATATTATTTTTATAGAGCTTGTCAACATAAGCCTACCTAAGTGAAATTTGAAATTTTGCACACGCATTCTCACATGACGTAGGCATCCACAATGGAAGGATTTTTCAAAATTGAACCCCCAAGGGGGTAAAATAGGCGATAAAAGTTTGTATGAAACTTTTTATTCCTTGGACATAATATATGCATGAGATTTCATTTGAATTGAGTACTAAAAAATAATTAGTTACGTATTTCAGCGTTTTCTAATATTAAACCCCTAAGAGGGTAAAATAGGGGATGGAAAATCCCATTTCACACGGGCGCAGCCGCGGGCAAATGCTAGTTCTAAATACAACGTAAAATACATAATATAAATCTTTTTGTTGTATTTATTTTAAATGCGCTCGCTGTACACGTAGATTTTTTAATTACTTTTAAGTCACAAAATGTATTTCTCGTAAGTGATTTTGTAATCTTTTGAGAAATAAAGAATCT
Organism: Phengaris arion; assembly: GCA_963565745.1. Taxonomy (NCBI): domain Eukaryota; kingdom Metazoa; phylum Arthropoda; class Insecta; order Lepidoptera; family Lycaenidae; genus Phengaris; species Phengaris arion. Next base: position 6,071,877 of record OY751443.1, read on the forward strand.
TTAAACCTAAACCTAACCTAAACCTAAATGGGGCAAATGAGCCAACTTAGTATAAAATATTTTTCTTCATTTTCTTAATTCAAACTTAAAATGGCTAAAGTTTGAATGTAAGGTATATGGCGAATCATTGTTTTTAATTTTGTTCAATCGTATTTTTAAAGCACTTAAATCAAATAAAAGACTTAAAATAAAAGTTCACATTGCAAAATCGAGCCTTAGGTAATGTAGTTAATGGCGAGGCCTCATATTATAAGTCTAGACTTTAATACCTATCCTTACCAACATTATAAATGCCAAAGTTTGTATGGATGTATGGATGTGTGAATGTTTGTTACTCTTTCACGTAATAAGTACTGAACGGGTTTTGATAAAATATGGTATGGTAGTAGTTTAAGCTCTGGATTAACACATAGACTACATTTTATCCCGAAAATGTACAGTGTTCCCGTGGGATACTGTAGTCACGCCGGCGAAGCCGCGGCCAAAAGCTAGTAATATTATATATGCGAAAGTTTGTATGTATGGATGTATGGATGTGTAGGAGTTTGTGACTATTTTACGCAAAAACTACTGAACGGATTTTGATCAAACTTGTTTTAGAAATAGGCGATGCTCTATATTAACACATAGGCTTCTTTTTATCCCGAAAAAGTTTAGTGTTCTCGTAGTATACTGTATTTACGCGGGCGGAGCCGCTGGAAAAAGCTAGTATTATAATATTGTGCAATTTTACAAAACACACGATAAAATTCGTTATTGTCAGTTGATAAAAGATGGTTTATGGGTTATGGTCTGGGTTAAAAGGGACAAAGGCTTTTAACCCTTTTAACCCAGAGTAAAAACAGTATGCTCAGGGCCGGATCTATTTATTATACGGTTTAAGGGGCTTAAATCAAAGTCAAAAACGATACTGCGAAAAAGTCCATAATTTTATTAAATTGTCTAACTTTTTTCCTATACGTTGAGTAAATAAGTAGGCCCCTATAGGGCCCCCTAAACTTACGGTCCGGCCCTGAGTATGCTCCTCTTGTACCACGTTACAATAATCTTAATATTACAGGAGGCAAGGTGTACGGTAATTGCTATTAATAACACGTTGAACCCTATAAAACTGTATTCATTAAAAAAAAAAAAGCAAATTAATTGAAATGATTTATGAGTGTAAAGTATACAGAAAGCACGATAAATCGTTTCTGAATATTTATAAGCTTGTACGAGATTATTCATTACTCAATTACAGAATCTTGAAAACTGCCGACTAATTTATATCTTACTTAACATGTGAAAAATACTGCTTATTTTTTCATAGTAGATAATTTACCTATGTTTTACTGTCGTAAGGATAGGCCCTGTCTATTGTATTTACAGCGTGAGTGCCTCAATGTGTAGATATTTTTTGTTTACACATTGAGGCACTTTAGATATTTTATAGAAGAGTAATATTAATAATGGTAAATAACCAGATATTATGAAAATTCCATTCTCGGTAGTCAGTAACAACAACTGTAACTACACTAACTCTTATCATAATAATAATAATAATTTTTAAACAATAAAATATAAAAGGACTTGTATACATTGTTAAAATGCACCAATTATGAAATTACTAGCCTTTGCCCGCGGCTCCGCCCGCGTAAATACGATACTCCACGAGAACTCTGTACTATTTCAGTGCAAAAAGTAGCCGTTTGATGAAATCTGGTAGACGGTAGGTAATGAAATCTATCCATCCATCCACACAAACTTTCACATTTATAATAGTAGAAGCATATAACTCTCCTGACTCAAAACTTTTTACTTATACACAGGTACCAGCCAACTTGAACATCTTTAAACATTATTTGTGTTGGGGTTAAAATTAATTATTTTGTTATTTCAAGGATGTCTGCAGTTTTGTAGGCTGGTACCGACTTCAAAAATAAGATGATTGATGAGAGAAATAGTTTAATTTTAGCAGATTTTTACGGATAGTGCTAGAAAGTTGACACTTTCATGGATTTGTATTCACCACACATAAAATTATGAGAAACATATTTTCTGGGGAATAATCCAAAAAACTTTATTAATATCAAATTAACATATGCAGTTGCATTTTTCTTTTCAGAAATTGAAGTTAACTAAAACACAGAACATTTAGCCCCGCTCTCCCCTACCTTTTTTTTCTCGTGTATACCCCATAGTGTGAGGTATCATTAGATATGTCTTATAAAACCACTGAGCGGTTGCGTAGACGACTTATTTTATGTTTGCGTGATATTCAACATGAAGGCGTATTTTTTTTGTTAAAATAGGGCGTCCCTCCGTCTAAAACCTAAACGGCTGGCTTGAAAAATCTGAAAAATTCATGATGATAGTCCAGGAAAACTTTAACGGCTCATATAACTTTGTTAGTTTAGGAGTTATAGAGGCCTAGCTTGGAAAGCTTCGTACAAAAATAATATCCTCTTGCTCTTTGAACTCCGACTTGCACTTGGCCGGTTTTATATATAGCTTTAAACTCTTCAAAACAGATGACTATATATACTTTTAGTCATAACAACATCAAAGGCGCAATGTATTGACGTACGTATTAACTATTAAGCAACAAGATTATAGGTTTACAATTTACGCGACGCTTCACCTAACAGTTATTCAAATTAAGTAACGTTATTTTTAACTGCGTGCTTAACTAGCTTATTAACCACGGTTTTGTGCCGAACTAACCACGCCCTTTATAAGGCTGTATTTAAAAGTCATTTATTATGAAATGAATTCGATATTATTTACGTATATTAATTAATTAAAATGTGCCAGATTGCCACGTTGCTTGCATGTAAGATGTTTGACTTTGTAATATTTAAGCTCTATTTGGAAAATATTAGAGAAGTTAATTTTTACTCGTTAGTTAGGTATATTTTGTACCTTAAAAACATTTACAGATTAGGTTTACTTTCTTATTTTTTATATTAAAAGTGTCTTTCGTAATCTTACCTATATTTCTAGCAAACAATTTAAAATTTAACCAAATGAAATGCTTATTCATATCTAGATTTTAGACCTTGCGGTGAGCGAAAAGATTTCCGTCTACAATAAAAAAGATTATTACGAAAAATGCTGAACAATACATATTTTAAATTTTCAGTCCAAGGTTGGTTCGGCATTAAAAAGTCCGGTGACACCCTTGTTTCCCCCCGTTCTTTTTCTTGCTTACTATCAGATTATCTGCATATTTTTCAATTTTTATGTGTTAATAAATAATATTAAGTTGGCACCATTGTAAAAACGTATAATAATAAGATTTTTATTAAGAATTTCAACCCTGAAATTGGGCTGTGCTTCAATTTAAACGAGGAATGTTATAATCTCATTACTCTAGGAAGTATTTTGCTACGATACGCTAGCCTCATCTAGGTCTGTACGTGATAGAATCGCAACTGGGAACGTGACAAATTTTTATCATCATCATCATCATGGCCGACTAAAGTCCTCACTGCTGGGGCTTGGTTTTCATGCGAGGATAAAAGGCACACCACGCTAGTCTAGTGCGGGTTTGCTGTGGGCTGTGACTTGTGTGCTTGCTAAGGTAACCATACCTTGTTATTAAGGTGTTTAAAAATGACTCTCACGAGTGAGATTTTAAGAGATTTTTTATGAATTGAATGAGATGGTTAGAAGTTAGAAGTTTCATATTAGTGAGTTTCTTGTGAGTAAGATTGTTATGAGTGAACTTCTTATAAGTGAGTTTCTTATAAGTGAGATTATTATGAGTAAGTTCCTTGTGACACAGAATAGATAATAGTACAAGGTACAGAAGTCTCTCTGTTTTGATCTTCACAAATGCCGCCTTTTTATGTGCCTATATAATTATTATTAACAAATGGACCGCACGCGAGCAGCCGAAATTGAGCTCTCTGGCGCCGCGCGAAGGTCGACATTATTCCAAACCTTGTCAGATATTCCGAAAATAGGCTTGTCATTTGTCAATACTTTAATTAAATATCTTAGATTATACTATCAGATTTATACTAGATGACGATATAATATATAATAATGATACAATACATATTATATAGATACCATACAACATACGGACCGAACATAAATACCACGCAAGGTATACAAGCGGAAACTGTTATACCTATGTACCTATTAGGTAAATGAATACCGAACATATAAATCAGTTTACACAGACACGACACGTGATTTTCTTTTGATGTAGGTATGGATTATATGTATGTATATGCAGCTACCTACCACCTATTTTAAATAAGCATATAATATAAAACTTTTGTGTGTATATTTAATAATTATTGTTATAGATTTAGGTACCATGACAGTAGATATAAATGAGTAATGATTATCGTACCATTCGCTATCTTTCTCACTTGCCGGAACCGAGAAAAACTGACAATTGCTATTTTTTTCATTGTTCCGACAATCGGCTGCAATGCAGTATTTTTTTTGATACATATTTTTGCCAATTAAAATATGACACGCGCTTGCGACGTAAAGTAAGTCGTACTGCGTAAGAGGCGCGCGCGTGCGCCACGGCGCGGCCGGTCAGTGCGTGCCAAGTGGCAACCATTGAATCGCCCCAACGTTGGGGAGTCTCGGTATGTACTTGTAGCTCGGCGGCGGAATGGCGTAGTGACACCCCCCTGCTTGTGATCGAGATAGTTATGAATAAGTTAATAAGTAAGTTATATATAATTTTTCATAACTTTCATTCATAACTTATTCATAAATAAGTTATGAATAAGTGAGATTGTTGTAGGTGAGTTACTTATGAGTGAGATTGTTATGAGTTAGTGTCAAGGTTGTATTGCAGATAAAATGAGAAGAGTCAAAACCTACCACTATTATAAATGCGAAAGTTTGTGAGTATGGATATATGGATGGATGGATATCTATGGATAGCTGGATATCTATGGATAGATGGATGGATTTTTGTTACTCTTTCATGCAAAAAATACTGAACGGATGAAATTTGGTATGGTAGTAATTTAAGCTCTGAAATGACACATTGGCTACTTTTCATCCCAAAATAGAACAGTGTTCCCGTGGGATGCTTTATTTACGCGGGCGGAGCCGCGGGAAAAAGCTATTTCCTTCATAAAATGCTTCTACAATATCAACAGTTTATATGTTAGGTCACAAAATAAACATTATGACGATGATGTGAGGTGAGAACGTAAAGGGATAATATAATGCTCTAAATAAATAAAAAAATCTTTAATGCACAAGATAAGGAATGATCTTTCAGCAATCATTATTATCTATAATGGGTAATCAAGCCTGCGACATGGGTTCTCACTTCAGAAGACAAGTTTGTAGGCTTTAAATGTTAATTTTACAAGGGCCTTTAAAGGTCCTTACTATGGAAAGGATTTATTTACAAAAGCTGGGCCCGCGAGTTTGGCATTTTTGTAAATTTACTAATTAAATAAACTACATTTTTTTAATCGAGTAGATTAGTATTATAGTAGTTAGTTTTTATAGTATTTTATATAGCATTATAGTATTAGTAGTAGAGTTACTTACTACAATTAAATAAACTATAGTAAATTAAATAAACTATCTAGAAATAAACTGCGTGAACAATAATATGATACACTTAAAAATCAGACCTTTTAGCCAAGTTGCCTTCGCTAATTACGACGACGACGAAGTTCTTAAACGAATATGGATTTGACATAAACATCGCTAAGTGACATAAGCATTATTATCGCTAACAAACTGTTTCGCAGTTTTGCGATTTTTATGTTTATAAAACAATATTGTTACTACTCAAAAATAAATGGATAAAAATTTAAACACCATGTCATGTAGCGATGCTTATATTAAATCTTATGTATACATTTGTTTTCGAACTTCGTCGTCGTAATTACCAATGGCAATCTAGCTGGGGGCTTGCCGAGACATTCGTTTCTTATTATTTTACACCAGAATTAATTTTCTTACTTTTTTTTTACTCTGATTGTTTTCTACCCTAATATTATAAAGAGATAAGATTTGTCGGGTTGTTTGCATTGAATAACCTATTTAATGCAAAGAAAGAAATCATTCCACTTCTATACTAATATAATTTAATAAAATTATAATTTACATTGAATAAGCTCTTAAGCAACTGGACCGATATTTATAAAATTTGGCACATATATAGAGTAGACCACGGGAAGGGACATAGGATATATTTCATTGCGGCAAATAAATTATCATATTCTGATCTACAAGAGCAAAACTATGTTTGTCCTTCCCATGGTTAAACATAGGATGATGATCATGACGAAAGAAATAACTAGAGAGAAGAGCGATATAAAAATTCAAAGTATATTCAATTACAATAATACGAGATGATTGCACCTCCTCATCCTCATTACTAATAGCCTCGTAAAAACACTTGGGATTAAAAAGCGATCTGTAATCGTGCACTAAAATTACATCTAATTATGTAAATGGGTCTCATTATAGAGCTATGTGGAGATTCATAGATTGCGTAATTTTTATGCATATATCTAAGCTTTTTTTGCTGATTGCAATAATAATGTAAAATGAATAAAGTAGTACATGTTTACAAATGACCCATACAATATTCCCCTTACTAATAAAAATATTTACACAACGGATAACTTAAACAACGTTGCTATCTTTTTCTATCATGTGACATTTCCAACGCATCGGACAAAGACAGCAACGTTGCATAAGTTATCCGTTGTGCAAATAGTTTTATTAGTAATGCGGTAAGTGTTATAATTCTTTCTGTTTGGTTCCTCAATATAAAAGCATTTTTGTTTGATCAAGCAGAAATTCGAAATTTCGTTTTGCTGAATCACCTACATCTATTGATTACTATATTCTGTTCTGAGCTAATATAATCTATAAAAAAAATAGACAAGAGAAAACTATAATGCCACCAATTTAAATATTTACAGTGCAATAAAGAAATACATGACTACATGTAAAATATTGAGTTGAATTGATATATTCAGAAATATTGAGGTATTACAAATTGATAAATGTAAAAATATATAATATTTTATGTGTAATAATATGTTCCTGCGGCCTTATACTTCATACACCTTAAATTAGGCATGACATCACAGCTAGGTACAACTTTAGTATGGAGCGTTTTCACAAGACTTGCGAAATTTTGTAAACAAATCGCTGTATCTTTGAAAATATTGACTTTTGATTTACTGTTTCTTCTTAGAAGTTACTCATATTTAGATTAAGTTGGATCTGATCCTAGTATACGGGGCATTTTTCCTCGTAATGAGATTAGGTTGTAGTCCACTACGAGTACCAGTGCCTACTTTGATACTGTCACTCGCCTGAATATAACCAAAGAATTACTAACGTAAAGAATCGTCGTAATCAATAGGCTTACACTAATGACAGCTCGCAGCTATGTGTGGCTAGACGTATGCGTGGGGTGCGCACCACGAGCGGGATTGAGGTTTTTCAAAGCCAGGAACCTTAGGCTTACGTCAACATGGCTAACATTCGCAAATTCTCGAGCTCTCATTTGTAGAGACTGCTGCCCCTGTGATATACGAGTTTTACGACGGTTTTCTGTGAGACCGTGGCCTGTGCCGAAGCACGGCTCTCCCACAGCGATTGTAGATTAGTCTTCTCAGATAAGCCGATCAAGCGTCTTTATAACAGACTTTAGAGCCAATTTGACGAAATTAAATCCATAATCTTCATCGGCCAATAAATATAAATCACTGAGGACATCCCATTTGACGCTTAACATCGTAATTACGGGATCAACGACTTATAACCGCCATCTGCAATTTGGTAACTCTTTTGCGGTTGAAATGTAATAATCGTTTATAACTAGTTAGCAGTCAGCAAATGATAATTATACATTAACTAGCATCATGTATCACAGTTGAGTATTACGTGATTATAAGCAGACAAAATGTTGTACCCGACTTCGTGAGCGCAAAAGCAAATCCTGCGGGTACCGTGCATTATTCCGCGATAAAAAGTAGCTTTTGTTTTTCTCCGTGGTCTGCTCTATATTATCTATGCCTTTCAACAGAATCAGCCCAGTTGCTCAGGAGTCTATTTAAATACAAACAAATAAATAAATAAATCTTTCCTCTAATTACGGAACCCTCAAGTATGGAAGCAGCTGACTCCGGAACTGACTGAACTCTCTATGTTTCCCATCGACGGTGGCCAGCGAGTTCGCGGAATCCCTTACAATAGGTTATTCTTTTAGGTCCCATTGTTTTAATTCCCAGTTATTAATTTAACATATTAGTGTAACATCTCCTAATCCCACTTTGATTAGGACAGTCGCGTTTAGTTAAATTGTAATTAAAATAAGTTTAAATTTATTCAATAATTATACATTCTTTGTTTTTTTTAAGTCCTCCGACTGTCACAAACGTTTTTCTCTTGATAATAATTTTAGTAAGGACATAGAAGAACTAGCAAGTACCTACTTTATCTTCAATGAAAATTAGGACTTCGTTCATTTCGCAACATCTATTCGTAAAAAAAGGAAATTGTTAGATACAGTTATTGAATAAAATAAAGTATAAATTCATAAACTCCTTGAAATTATTGTTCTTACTAAGGAAATGCGCAGCGTAAGAGATTATTCTAATTCATCGTTTCTCAAGCGGGGGGTCGAGTTTGTTTTTAAAGGGAGACCCCAGTCTGTTGAAAACTAATAGAAACAAAAGATTCGTTTGAAAATTCGAACGAGTGAAGGCTAAAATAACAAATAGCTGATAAAAATAACGCGCTATGTAGGTACTATAATATATTCATATTATTATAATAATTTTATAGTGATGGGGTCGCAAGACTTTTTACTTAAATTTTTGACTTTTTCGTGTGTCGCAACATAATAATGGTTGAGAAACGGTGCTCTAATTTATTGTTTTGTTGTATTTTTAACAGCCTCCGTGGTCTAGTGGTTACAGCCTGGCTCTCGATCGGAGGTCGTGGGTTCGATCCCCGCATTGGAAGAGCAAAAAATGTTCGGTTGCATGTTTGGTTAGGACAATGTAGGCTGATCACCTGATTGTCTGACAAGAAGACAAGAAAGATGATCCATGCGTCGGATGGGCAAAAAGTCGGCCCTGCGCCTGATATAAAGGAAATTATGAAATCCGGCTTTAAATCAAAAAAATGTCGTGTTTTAATATAAGTAGGTTTTGAATTCCAAATTACTTGAGGTCGCCCTGTGACCGAAATTCGCCCATAATATTTCATATAGGTAACTTTTAAGTTCGAACTTTGGGTTCTTTTCCTTCTGAGATAGAAAAAAATGTAAATGTTGTGACAGATTGACTAACGTCAACGTGTTGTTTAAAACTGTATTCAACTGTATTGACACTGTATTCAAACGCTCGGTAGTGTGTGTTAATTTGTTTATTTATTTATTGAATTTTAAGAAGGCTTACAGACTTATGACAATATAGTAACAAATACAAATATGGTAAACATATCACTAATAGGCTACTTGTGCTTGTTTTTATTCATGTCCTAAACGTTTCTTAATGTGTCATTACATAAAAAAATATATATATTACATTATTTTGAAACCTAAAACCTACAAAAAATATATTTATAAAATACACGTTTTAAAAGCAGCTGAAAACACAATTCGCCGTGTTGGTGGATAGATTATCTGTGCTGTGACGTCATACTAGTTTTATTTGTAATCTGTGTAGTAAATCTTAGTAGTAAAATGGCGGTGTTCCGTTTGACGATTTGACAGAAATAACTTTTTAAGATGTCATGAATTATTTATTTACAGAAACGTTCCGTTTCACTACTACACATATGTTTAGTGTGTTTGTGTCGTCACATCCTTGCCGGAAGTTACTTCGAGGTTTTTTCATCAGTAGAAACAAAATACATATTTTTAAATGAACTTTATTTATCAATCTTAAGTTTTTAATTTATGATATCGCTAGAATACGTTTTCTTACGCCAAGTACTAAAGAAAATACTCCTTCAATGTATGAAATTAAATAAGAGTCTAGTAGCCTATTACAAGCCTCCACATATAAGTGACAAAGATACATGTCGGCAAACAATGTATTTATAATTAAAACAAATTTTATTATTATGTAAACAAAAAATCATGTATTCTTAATCTTTATGGACTCGACATATAGAGTTACAATTTTACACAAAAAATTTATTTGCCAACAGTCGTCTTGCTGTATTAGATTTTGTACAAAATAGGTCAATAATCTTCTATAATATATCTAATAATAATCTCAGGTAGTGTGTGTTGTTGTATTTTTTATTAATTTTATGTATTTCTAAGCATTATTAAAAAAAATAGCTTTCTGCACACCTTCCACCATATAAACTTTAATTATTCTCCTATACTCCTCTAGTTACACAATTCTCGTAAAATTGTACTGAAAGTTTTTGCTTGCCTGTCGCTCAGTATAAAGTAAGCAGTGACAATACTGCCAGATAAGCTATTCGATACTTATTAGGCGAATATGAAACGGGTATTTTATGTGTTCGCCTGTACCTATTACACTTTTCTTATTCCTTGTAATTTACTCTAAATAGTCTTAAGTATTAAAAACAGAGGAGATGTTGTTTGTAGTAATGACATTTGTCGTAATGATTGTGGTCGTATTATTGCGGTCATAACGTCAAGGTAAATGTGATAATTACGACGATTCGTCATAGGCTTGTAATAAGCATTCAGAGCCTTCAGTCAAGATGCATTCGATAATTTCGACGGCGAAGTTCGAAAACAAAATGTATGTGATTTGACATAAGGCATCGCAAGCGATATGTCACTTAGCGATAACTTATGTCAAATCCCATACATTTTTGATTTCGGATTTCGCCTTCGAAATTATCGAATGTATATTCTTGACTAAATGCCCTGGTATTAAACTTTCAAGGAATATGATTCTTTGGAAAGTTGAGCACTCTGGTAATTTGTTCGTTATATAATAAGTATTATAGCCTACTCGTAAATCGTATACAATATGTGCGCGGACGGGTTACTTACCATCCGTACCGTACCGTCGCGCACCGTCGTTGTCGAAAGTACGCGCAAGAGAATTATTTTTTTCGCACGTACTTTTTAATTTTACGATAACTCCTAAGATAAAATGTATGATGTAAAGGGCTATAATAATGTGTATGAAATGCTTAAAGTAATTAACGTGTTTATTTTGGTAAGGATTAACACTGTATCCGGCTATATAGCTTTTTTCAATTTTCACATTAAATGTGATCATTTGTATAAACAAAGAATATATTAAGTTATCTATATAAGATAAACATAAACATCGCGGACTTTTTTATGACAGACAATGACAGCAACATTGAATAGCTTATCCGTTGTGTTAATTTTTCTTTTTATTATCTGTTCCTTACAAAATCATATGATACCTAAGTAAGTTGCGACAAAGGCGCCGGTAAATCTTGTTATCTATTTATAATTCAGGACTCCATTCATAATTAACAAATTCTATGAACAAACGCATAATATCTAATTGGCATACACGCAGCTATGCAGTTTATAGATGCCGATTATAGCCTGTTACAGGAAATTGAAAGCACAAGACAACCTCGGAGAGTAATAAATTAAAATTTAAATTATATCTCATAGTAATAAAAATAAGCATAATATATTTTACTCTTCTTCTTATGTAGTAGGTAAAAATTATTTTACTACCACGGAAAATTGATAATAAACTTATTTATGAAACTTATTTTGAAAATTAATAATACAAAATATATGTAACGAACTGAACAAAGATTTTTGACCAAATAAATTCATTCAAAACAAAAATAATTATATAAATTTAATATAAACAATAATCTCACTATTTTATACTAATAATAAAGAGGAAAAGATTTGTTTATTTGTTCGCATTGAACAGGCGCCGAAAATACTGGAAAGATTTTGATGAAATTTTGCACAGACATAAAGTCCACCACGGGGAAGGACATAGGCTACTTTTAACTGTGGCAAAATTTACGGTTTCCGTGGAATTTAATTTTGCGCGTACAAAGTCGCGGGCAACATCCGATACTGTAATAATTTCGTAGCCAGTGAATATGTCTGCATACAAAAGAGCTCAACGCATTTACCAATTGTTTCTTTTATTTAACAATATGATTAGTTTTTCTTGTGCTTTACAATTTATTATTATACTTGAATTACGTAGTCAAATTGGGATTTAAGCGATATCTTTATAATAATTTAGAATTTTCATCCCCTCATTTACTTTCTTTGGGGGCTGAATTTTAGTTTTTTTCCGTTTCTTCTTAATTTAAAATAAAATATTAAATAAAATAAAATTTCAAATGTCTAGCATTAAGGGCTTGGCATGTGCGTTGATACATCAGTCAATAAATAAAATTTGTTAAAAATAATTCAATAAATAAATAAATAAAATCAGCTTTGCCTTTCATACTGAATGAAAAAACACCCTGTATCAAAGGCAAAGCTGATTGACTGATGTATCAACGCACAGGCCAAACCCTTAAGGCTAGAAATTGGAAATTTTGCACACGTATTTCTCATATGACATAGGCATCCACTAAGGAAGGATTTTTTAAATTCAACCCTTAAGTGGTTAAAATAGGGGATAAATGTTTGTATAAAACTTTTTATTCCTTGGCCACATTTTCGTATGAATTAAGTACGGAAAAAAAGAAATACATATAGAGAATAAAAGAATATAATAATAATATATTTAACATACCTATACACAATATTTCGTCCTGCGAGACATTTTATAAGTAATCTCTATCAAGGGATTTTGAGACCGGTCTTTCAAGTTTTCGAGAGTTTTTCGAATATTCAAATCACGACAGTAGCTTTTTTCTTAGCAATTATGATAATGTCGAGCAAGTCATTATACACGTACGTAAGTGTGCGGTCAAAACTGATACACCGGACTAGCCAGCGACCGTACATAGATACTTTTGGCGTAAAAGTCAGTGTAGAAAGAGGCCGCTTATGATATTTCACATCTAAATAAAATATCGATTAATATGCTGTATGGATTGGGAGTTTTTTTCAAAATCAAAAAATATACATTTTCATATTCATTTTATAGGTTATTAAATTACACGCAAGGAATTGTCCCTACGTGATGCCTACCACCGGTTCGGAAACTAACCCGGCGAGAAGAACCGGCGTAAGAAACTCGTACGGGGCCATCTTTTAGCAAAAATATGTAAAATTGTTCTTTTGAAAAAAAAAAAAAATACTATGTAACCTACATAATATAACATAAGTTAGGATACATATTATAGTAAATAGAAGCAGCCTTGCAGGTGGCCACTTTATTCCCAAGGTGTGCAATCATCAATAAAATCTTTGACTTTATAGAAAGCAATATCATGAATATTATGAAATTATATATTGTCAATTATGTCAAAGCACGAAACGACTAGCGGCCAGCCCCATGAACGAAAGTTGCGAACGAAACTTGAAAAATTATGGAATAGATCGGAAAACGAGCAAATAGATCGTCCGATAGTACACAATTATCACCTTCACTTGCAGCAACTGGTGACACTTGCGCGGCACCTACACAGATATTACAAGTGCGTTCCCGATCTGTACAAACCCAAATGCCTCCTGGGGCCTCCAGTATCTCCAGTATATACTCACTCATCCGAGTGAGTTTCTTTGGCATGAATAGGGCCGACACTATTATAAAAAATAAGTTTGTTTGCGGTAAAAAAAAATTAAACATAATGAATTACGAAACCAAACTGTGTGTTTTAAAATTACCTATACATTTTTGAATAACAAAATATCCTTATATAATGTTACGTAATTTTACATAGTGTTACGTAAAATTTATAACATGAAAGTAATACTTAGGCATAACAAACAAAATAAAAACATATCTTATCTTCTAATTTAATTTGCTAATTCCCATAAAAGGCGATACAATAATGATGTAAACACATTTGAGTGTAAAATAAAATTAAAAATAAATTAATATCATCATAAACCTTTCATTTCTAACCAAATAGGTAAATAATTATGCTTTCGCGAGCTGTTTAGAATGGTCATGTGAAACAGGATTAGAAAAATTATAGAGATGTAATAGATGGTATCTATGAATTTCATTTCATCAGGATACTAATGAATTTCGTATTTGGTTTATTCTGGAAATTTATACTATCATCGAGCACGAAAACCACATAACCACACAAACACAAACACATTACACACTCAAATTACTATTTTGTTCATTGTGTAATTGTTGTTAAGTATCACTGTTTTTACCTACATTCTAAATTAAACTAATTTCTAAGACCTACATGTCTAGTCATATAATTACCTATCAAATGTTAATAATTGATGAGTAATATTTCTTCCCTTTTCTATTTCTTTTAAATTGTTTTAAATCCACATTGGCATAACATGTATCTTCATTGGAGAGGACACTGGCCTCTGCAATACAGTATACACTAGTGCAGGGGTCAGGGAATTCAGATATGTAAAACTCCTGTGTCAACAAAGAATTTATTTCTTTATTATTATTTTATTAAAACAACTAGGACACGGTTCCCCAATGTAAGAATTAGAGTCAGGTCACGCCGAAATGCGACGTGGCGTGGCATTTTTAAGATAGTAATTCAAAATTGAACTTTATTCACTACAAACGAAGATACACCTACAATATTCTACATTTTTTTCAAATATATTTTAAAATGTACGTATCGATTCGTTTGTCAACTAGTATTTTTATTTTCTGGAAATAATATCTCTTTATGCAAAGAAAAAATGATTAAAATTTAAACGATAAATGTTTGCGCCAAAACGGCAGCCACCATTATCGTGACGTCATAAGAACAGAAACAAATAAATGTCATATGTGCGTGTGTAGTGCATGGACTTTATATTAAACTTTCGCTGTTGTTTATTCGATTTGATTATGTTCTTATGACGTCACTTACAAGAAAAATATGGCGGCTGGCGTTTTAGGTCACGTGATATACAGATAATAACACTACAGTTTTATTTACGTAATTATAAATAAATCGCATGTTTATATAACAAAATAATGTTGTATTCGTATTTCTTATGGTAGAAACTATATAAATAACAAATTTATATAATTTTATTTTGATAGACGAAACTAGCCTATTACGTTTCATTGCATGAGCGGCGCCGCGCTGCGCAACGCATTTCAACTCGAAATTCGAACTCTTGCACATGTAGCTTTGGATCTAGTAAATAAAGTTCAATTTGTGATTGATCGCTATATATATATATAATTAATATCTAGCGCCGCGTAGCGTATCGTTTCGTTTCTGTGTGAATTGACCCTACAAACAACAAACATTTGAGTTTTAACCTTAAGACAAACAGATTTCCCCACGATGATTTTCTTTAATGATAAATAATAATAATATCTCCATAGATAGTCCATACCCTTCACACCACGTCAATCTGGTCCCATGCTAAGTACCCGAAGAACTTGTGTTACGGGGACCAGGCAACTTAAAGTATATTTAATACCACTATACATACAATATATTATTATATTTAAGATTTTTATTACATAACGCACATATTTAAGATACATCCAAGACTCAGGAACACAGAAAACTTTTGTTATCTTGGCGGGATTCGAACCCACGACCATTGGCTTGAGCGCCAACCCGCTGACCACTGAGCCACATAGGTCGTCAAATTGAGATTTAGAGACGAATCTGTAAATAATTACAGATGTAACCTAATAAGAAACGTAAATCCTCTTTTTGCCACAATATTTGGCAGAATATCAAGTTTCTATGTCCATTAGTACTTGGCTACGGTGAAAATGAACTAGAGTTCGAAGTTCGACTAACAATTATTTTAAAACCCCTCTTCACTTTTTGTGCATTAATTTTTTGTTTTAAATGTATGCTATTGCGCACGCAACAATGTAAGTTATACAGATCTTTTCTAAGGTAAATGACAAACCATCCATGACAGAGTGCATTGTTTCGCACAATTTTAGCAAAGGTTTTAACTTCTGATTGGGGATTATATTTTTGAAAAATCTTTTATTAGTGTACTGATATTACTATAGTGATATTACTACTGGTTGCGTTCAATGGCATAAGCTACCTATAGTCCTATATAGTATAGACGTAAAAAGTATCGACACATAAACTACCCTAATTTCGAGGTCGTTTGGGTCAGTCGAATTATGACATTTGTCATCTTGAAATTTCGACATTTGCTTTCCGCAGTATAATCAATCTACATATAATTGACAAAATATTCTGAAATCAAGATGGCGTACTGTTTCTAGTATGAAGATTTTTTCCGTCAAATGTACTTACGTCATAGCTCATCATTCGTTTTGAAATCATTGACTCGACCTAATAATATTAATATCAGTCCGAAATTTACTTGTTTACTGTGAAAAAAATACAATGACACATTATTTTTGATAAATCTTGAGTCTGAACAGAGTATAGCGAATTGCGACCTCATTACTGGTTCGAAATATCCGCACAATCCGTTCAGTAGCTTGCGCAGTAGGTCAGTTGCCATTTATAGATAAAAGTAATCTTAAGCATATCGTAAATACTCAGAACTGGTTCTGCAGCTGTGACGAAAGTAACGATTAATGTATTATAAAAATACTCGTCACAGGTGCAGAATTAATGTCGTGTTTGTTAAGCCTCCGTATAACGGCAGTGACCTTGAACGTCAAGTCCCATACTGATTTTGTAGGCGACAAGGGCGTATCGCGCCGACCGGAGAGTATTGAAATCGGATAAAAAATCGCTATAAATATTCGAGACAACATTTGCAAAAACTGAGACGGCGTTCCCCTGAGTCTTGTCTTACTTAAAATACTGAAATAATTTTCACACTCGTGTGACTTGTAGAAGAAGGGAAAAAAGATTTTAACTTTGAATAAAGGGTGGAATTAGCATATTTTTTAATCAATATTTAAATAAAAATTTCAATTTATAAAAAGACAGTCCTCGGCTAATTTTTTTTTGGGGATTTTTTAATACGACTATGACTGAGAAAAAAGGTTTCGAAGAACTAAAATTTTCAGTTCCATCGAGGGCACAACCCTTTAAGGACTATTTTGAGCTGATACAATGTCTATGGTCGCATTCACACCATGTCAATCTGGCCCCATGCTAAGTTCTCGAAAAACTTGTATTACGGGTACCAGACATCTAAAATATAATATTTAATACTTTTCTAGTATACATAATATATTTAAGATTACTATATTATACAAAAATAATAATAATATATTGTTTATTTTCTCACAAATACTTTTTTTATATTTATAAAAATTCTAAAACATGTTTTACGACTTCAATAGACTCCAAGATAATTCCTATAGACATCCAAAGATGAATTTGAATTGTAGAAAAAAAAAATTAAAGATTTTTTTGTAGCCCATAAGGTACTGACATATCAGTCAGATACATGCACTGCGCGGTGCTACTTGACATTGGAACTCTTACAATGAAACGTGTGTGTGTTGTCTTATGTAATGAAATCTTATAAATGCAGCGCCGCGTCGCGTATACGTTTCGGTGTGAATTAACCCTAAAAATCACAATATTTATTATGTATCTATTTTGGTAATATCTTGGTAGCCGCTATTTAAAAGAAAAGGTTTATTTATAGGTTTTTGAATGGGAAAGCGCTTAGTAAATAAATGTATTGGTAAATTGTTACTATGGAACCAATTCATTGTCAGACCAGAGGACAACATAATTCGCAATGAATACATTCAAATGAATTGTGGGCTACAATGTCGGTCCCGTTGCTGTGGGGCGCGTACGAGCCACATGCGACCGGGGGCCAGCGACAACCTGTTTTTTTCCTTAAATTACCAAATTAAAATGAGAATCTTTATTTATTATAAATTTAATATAAACAGCATTCAAAATCACTGAGGTTTGTCCAATGCTTTTTAGTAGTCTACGATTTTGTAAATCTGAGTACTAGGTACCAGTATATTTCGTATTAGTATCTAATCTAAGTAATGTTGATATGCTTCCTCATACATTTCGTATGCAGGAGCTATGTCAGGAAATCGGAGATTCACGGCTCGAAATTAATAATCAATCTTAATCTCATCTTAGCTATCTGAGATCAAGATTTCAATACATTTCAACGATCCCACACACACGCTGCACGTCAATTTACGTCAATACTTGTTTGAGAATCTAAGATTGAAGTCAATCTAAGATTTTAGATACGTTATTAATTTCGGTCGCAAAGCAACATTCGCGATTAACAATAAACAATAAACATTGTCGTTGCTACAAACGACTCATTACGTCAACTGCCACTACGACTCTGCCTCTCCCCTGCTCTACACCTCACGCCGATAAGAATATAGTAATTACTAACGACTAGTAGCGATCGACTGCTCAAATCTTTATAAGTGTTGCGGTAGCGCGCTACAGCGATCGGATGCGAATATGGCCCGTTTGCGCAGAGCTATTAACTACGCAGACATTATTCAGATGAATCTATGGTTTTCACTTAAATTATTCTGCTCACAGCTGTGATTTATCGTTAATAGGGTAATCGGCACGTTGTCTGTTTGTAAACGTCTAATTAATTGGAAAGCATCATCGCTTTTTTAACAAGTAAAAAGGAAAAAAGGTTTGATTGTGTCATGGACACGGTCGTAGTTTATTATGAATACTAGCTCTTCCTGTAAACTTATGTGTGTGTTATACTTTACTATATAAATTGTCATCTAGCGGTATAAAAATAGTTTATGACCTATTCTCATACCTTCCGAAAATAACGAAAAAAAAATCGGTCAAGCAGTTTGGCTACAAACACTGTGGTACGAAATTTTTCAGAACGTTTTGCAAATTCAAAATCGTCTAGTCAAGGACCTTCTCAGCGCAGTAGACTAATTTATATTCGACTAGACTTTTTTTTCGATTTTTAAAAAATCTGCCTAAAACGCCTTACATAAGCAGTAAATCGTGTAACCAAAGGTTCTGTTATTGATTGTTCAAAACAATGTGTCATAAAATGAGCACAGATTACTAAATTGAACTAAAAACAAGCCTCCGTGTATTTGTTCCAGCTATTGAATCTGTCTTCAATAGCTGGAACAAATACACGGCTATTGAAGACAGAGGGGCACATAAAATTAAAATCGTATTAATGTCCTGCAATTGTTATATAAAATTGAAAACGTGCCCTCACATGGTGCGTCATGACTCATAATATGTCACTCCTATTTCAGGATGTTACATAAAACCACCCATGCGTTGAGATTTTATGCTGTAGAATATCAATGGAGAGTACAAATAATTGAATATCAAATACTAGCAACTCGCCCCCACCTTCGAATGGGTGCAATACATAAACCTTCCTCTTGATCTGAACGATGAATCTATCCATTGCTGAAAACTGCATTAAAATCCGTTTAAAAGATTTAAATTCTAAGCGAACAGCGATGAAAGAGACTTCATTTTATAATATGTAAAATTACGTGAAGAAAAACCTTTTTACCCTTTTTAAGAAAATTATGCAATCGTAGGAGTATAAAATTTGGCACAGTTAAAGTTTATAATAATTATGAAATATAAGTGAACTGCACAATTTTTTTTACACGACTAAAGCGAATCCAAAAGGAAGGGTAATGATTTTGGACTTTCTATGTATGTGTGTATGTATGTATGTTTGTTCCATCCTAGCGCCTAAACTACTGTGTCCGCCTAAAAATGAATGGGGTGTCAATAGATTCGTAATAATTGCCCGGGTTACATAATTAGGCTACATAGTTTGTGTAGTCGGGTTATGGTTTTAACTTTTATTTTTAAAATTGTTTTTATGAATCTAAACTAATAAAAATAACGCTACACACACTATCTTAGATTAGTAACTCATATCATGCGTTTGATAGAATTTTGTCACACGTTAACGTTTGTCAATATGTCTTTCACATTCGATGGACAACATTAACATTTTTATTTCTTTCCTTTACGTCTAAGAGGCAAACGAACCCTTGAAAAGTTTAAACTTTAAAATGAAATAAATTATGGTCGATATTCGACCACTGGACATCGGCGACCACTAGCAATGGCGACCACTAGTAATATTAATTAAGGGTTTCACATTAGAACCGGCATAACTCTCAGTCTGCACAATGCGCACTATTTCCCCTGACAGCTCACAGGATCGCGTAGATGCCAGTAGATGGTTGGCATTTGTTCTAGCTATACTAATTAACTTTGTTAGTACGGTCAACATAGAAATCTATAATTAAAAAAAAAAAAAAGGTTATACAATTCCATGGCAAAAAAAACAGGATCACATTAAACATAGTTCTTTGGTCTCTATATGTTGCCAATGTCAATGTCAATAATATTATGAGGTTTGATTGCAAGGTAAAAAAGTCTATGAGTTTGAATGTACCTACTGTACATTCGAAGTTCAGTGGTGAGAAACCGGCATAATCATATGTGTGTGTTAGTTTTATCCATTCGTATTGTATTTATATGATTTTAACTTTTCCTGCTGGAATGGTTGTCTGGAAGAAACCGCTTTAAGCTACCGTTTAACCCATTTTGTAATTATTATTTTCAGATATACTACACTGTTGTTTTTTTTGTAATTTTGCAAATACAGAATTTATTATAATCTGTTAATCAGTGAAATATTAACAAATATCAGGTCTAAAATGGCCACATGATTACATGAATCGTATTAAGAAACATCATCTATTGAAATTGATAAGATTATGTTTTTTAATACAATTCATTCAATGTGGCCACTTAAGACCTACAGTTTTGTGGGAAACTTCTAACTGTTTGTGAAAGTTTATAGTTACCTATTTAAATAAATAAATAAAAAATATATACTTTTCGCGTTTGTCATATTTCTAAAATATTAGTAACATTGTATTTCTCGTACGGCGTTCATCCAAGTCAATGCTTATGAATGGTGAATCTTTAAGTTCACCAACTGTTTTGCTGACCGTATTATTGTATGGGCCATGGGGGCAGTAATTAACAATAACTCCTCAATATTATAGGCATTAATATCCTTGGACATTTCTCTCCCGTTTTCAATGAGTTTGCATACAAAGGCTTGAAGCAATACATCAAATTCGCTCCGGAAAGACTAGATATAATAGTATTTGTTATTACATTCGTTGTCATTTTAAGACTGAGACTGTATTTTATTATGTTCTGAGTGAGATTTTCTTTATGCCACCCACACACGAGGAAAGTCATTTCCGACTGTTGACTCTCGCGGTCACTATTGTATGAACTGAAGCGAAAAAAATTCGGAGATATTTACAGATATGTTCCTGCGGCCCTATATTTCATACACTTTTACCTAATAGTGACGTCACAGTTAGGTACGACTTTTGTATGGAGCGTTATCATGAGACTTTTGTAAAAAAATCGCTGTACGTATTAAAATATAGATTTTTAGTATACTGTTCCTCATATTTAAGAGTACTCATTTATGCAATGTATCTGTCGTCTAGCCTATTATACAAACAGCCTCCATGGTCCAGTGGTTTAGAGCTTGGCTCTCGACTCGGAGGTCGTGGGTTCGATTCCCGCATTGGAATAACAAAGTTGTTTTCAAGTTTGGTTAGCACAGTGCAGGCTGATAACCTGATTGTCTGACAAGAAAGATGATCCATGCATCCTGATCTCTCGCCAGTCGTGTCGGTATGTCCGTCCCACTGGGTTTCGAGAGTAAAGGAAGAGAGTGTCTCAGAAGAGAGAAGTGCTCTTGTGTACTGCGCACACACTTGTGCGCTATAAAATAACTCCTGCGTAGCTGGCCTGGTTTCAATAAAACCAGCCACCGTCACCAAAATCGGTGTGGGGAGCTATTATTATTATGTTTTTCTTAAAAAATCTTTTCTCCTTTGCGGGGTGTACTGAAGTTGCGGGCTTGTGGCCAGACACCTTCAGGTTAAATGCGTGTTATTATTATTATAAAAACACTATGGCGATAAAATATGTCATCCCGCTTTCTTAGAGCATAGTTTTTACCTGTGGGCGCGGGCAGCTTTCTACGTGCTCTCTTTCCGATCTGCAAAAAATAATGCACATTAGTAGAGTTGTTACAAACAATTATTGCTTAATCGCTGCAATTAATATAACAACTTTCGATAAATCGATATTGATAGCTAGTGATTGGACATGATACTATAGTAATTTATATACTTAAATATACTTCAATTATGCATTTACTTTACTTGTTCGGGTAATTTTTATATTTTGTTTCAAGTTTTCCATTTTGTAAACAGAATCACGCAAAGAAAAAACCAAAAGAGGAAAAAACAAATGAATTACTGTTTTCGAAACACAAATGCGTAAATGAGTAAATAGCGGTATAAATGTGAAATTGGAATTCCTAACCAAAGAAGATATAGACATATATGTCTATAGACAAAACGCCAATTTCATATGTAAGGACCTAATTACCTTGCAAAAATAAAACTTACATACAAACTTTTATCACCTATTTTACCCCCTTGGAAATTGATTTTTGAAAAATCCTTCCTTAGTGGATGCCTATATCATGTGAAAAATGCGTGTGCAAAATTTCAAACTTCAAGCCTGTTTTTTATTTAAATAGTAATGGTTTAGACTGTGCGTCATGCGTGTACATCAGTCAATCAGCTTTGCCTTATATATAACAGAGCTTTGTCAAATAAAAACTGAGGCCGGTATTTTATGTATGTAAACCACAAACAGCGACAGCTCGCCTTGCAAGGTAAGGCATAGTTTCGTTACATGTGTGTGGCTGAACCTGTCAAATAGCACGGCGATGCGTAATTTATACCAGCCTCACTTTGTGGTTCTCTGTCTCCACTTTTTATTTGGTCTGAGATTACATGCCAGTATTTTATGTAAGCACTATTAATTTTAACGGACACACATAACAAAATTAAAATAAAAAAAATAAAAAATATATATCGGTAAACTTTTGACGACTTCTGTGGCTCAGGAGTTAGCGCCTTGACGCTCAAGCCTGGGTTATTGATGCGTGTTAAATAATAAAAATCTTAAATATATTATGTACAGTAATTAAGTATCAAGTATATTTCCGTTAGCTGGTACCCGTAACACAAGTTCTTCAAGAACTTACCACGGGTAAGTTGTGTAAAAGCGTCCATAGATAAAAAATGTACAACGCCATCAAAATTTAGTATTCTTTCTATTGTAGTAGTAGATGGTAAGCATCACGCCTGCGTGTTAATTATTTTTATTTTATTTTATTTTATTTTTACAGAAAAACTTACAGCTATACATGTAACAAATCATAACAAAATAGAAACAAAAAGCCCTTTAAAACTTTTTACAGATTTGTAACAATTAGGGTGAGTGCTGTAATTTAGCAGTAACCATGAAGTAATGAGATGAAAAAGGCAATAATAATAATAAACCATTACGTAACAAGCAAATAAAAATAAAGAAAAGAGAAGAGAACCGCTGGATCGCAGAACCATACACACAATCAGTATTAAGTATTACCTAACTATCAGATGAGAAATATTCCGTAGTTGCAAGCCGCCTGATAGAAGAAGGTTTGATTAAGAAAAGATCAGCATCATAATGAACACGTAGAACGTCGTTAAATTGTGCAGTCGATGTACAAATAAACAAATTTCGAAGATAATTTGTACTACATGATGGAATATAAAATGGGACAAAAGTGCGGAAGAACTAACCTAACCTACATTAATCTTAATTATATTGTGCAAACCAGGAGCATCTATGAGATTATTTATGATTTTCTTTAAATAAACTATATCCGAGATTTTACGACGAACTCTTAAGGGAAGTCTGTCTTATACAATTCCGTGAGTGTTATTTAAAAACCTATATGGAAATTGAACTTTTTAATTTTTATTCGAATCTAACGAAGCCGCGGGAAGGCGGAGAGCTAGTCAAGGAGATGAGTCCAGTAATACAACTCGTGGGATCAGTATTCCTGTCAATTGTTATCATGTATCGAATCACTACCGGTCGCTGATTGCTAAACAAATCACAGCAATCAGTGCCCATATCGAATCAGCATCGATATGAATTGATATTAGGATTGTAAATCGATATTACGTCAACTCGATTTGAATTCGTGATTAAAATTGTACGGGAACGAACGAAGTTGCGAAACAGCTAGTATATCTTCCTAAACATAAATGAATGGGAGTTTTTAAATTCGTGACATCTGACAACTTTTTGACACGACAAGGCTACCAAGCGTCGCCTGGTCTCAGAAAAATAATCGAAAATTCTTATTGACCGTTTTTGATACCACCTAGGCCCCCAGATGACGCTATGTCTGCCCCCCAACGGCAGATAAAATATCAAAACTGCCATTGTAGTTCCTTTGTCTCGCTAAAACTCGAGAACGGCTGGACCTAATTTTGACCAATTTTGATCTTGAAACAATTTTCCAAGTTCAGGGAAGGCTTTAATGGTGATGGTGGAATCGTGAATATTGGAAAAATTGCGAAGAAGATACTTAAAATGATCGTCAATTTTATATACTGTTTGTTTCTGTCAATATTTGACAGAAACAAACAGTTAGTATAGTACTTTATTTTATTGTTGTTCGTTCCGCCACGTCGGTAGCGTAAATTCGAGGCCCCATGTCACTTGACTGTCCAATCCTACTACTATTATAAATGTAAGTTTGTTAGGATGGATGGATGGATGTTTGTTACTCTTTCACGTAATAACTACTGATCGGATTTCGATGAAATTTGATAGGGTAGGAGTTTAGGCTTAAAATATATGCTACTTTTAATCCCGAAAAATTACAGCAGATAGGTATCCCCGTGGGATACTATATTTACGCGGGCGGAGCCGGCAAAAAGCTGAGTTTGTCAACGTATTGTGAGACCAACTTTACACTAACAGCAGTAGTGATTTAAGGCTCAATTAAACAGTTCCAACACAGATTTAATTGTAAGCATAACGCAATTATTGTAAAGCCGAATGCCACGGACATCACATATTTCTTGTGTGTACGGTTGTAGACAAACCTGGTGTACTACTTTTGAACTTTATCACCATAGTAATAAGATCAAAATGTGCTACACTGGACCAGCTGTCGGCGACCGTACTTAGTTTGCATAATTTCTCAGGAACAGTTAGACTATAAACGTTAAAGGATTTATAGCTTACTGTACTTTGATTTTCAGAAGATAATTGACAATAGGGCATTCCTGACGACTTGTTAATAATAACTATAGGTGGCCCTGTGGTCGGAATTCGCCTATAATCTATGTACATAAAAGACAAAGCTGATTGACTGATGTATCAACGCACAGGCCAAACCCAAGGCGAAAATTTTGTACACGTATTTCTCATATGACGTAGGCATCCACTATGGAAGGATTTTTCAACTTTTTATTCCTTGGATATATTTGCAAGAAATTTCCAAAAATATAATGAGTTATGTATTTCTGTTTTTTCTAAAATTCAATCCCAAAGAGACTATAATAGAAATATAAATAGAAAGTTTTTTAATATAAAGATCCGTTAAAAAACCAATTTCACGCAGGCAAAGCCGCGGGCTAAATATGCCATAATTGATATATATATATATATATATATATGACACGTCATATGAGTATATATACACTCATATGACGTGGGCATCCACTAAGGAAGAAATTTTCAAGGGTAAAATAAGTGATAAAAGTTTGTATGAAACTTTTTATTCCTTGGACATATTTGCATGATATTTCGTGTAAATAGAGTACGGAAAAGATAATGAATTACTTATTTCAGCGTTTTCTAAAATTCAGCCCATAGGTGGGTAAAATAGGGGATGAAAGTTTAAACGCTAATTTCACGCGGGCGAAGCCGCGGGAATTTAATGCCATAATTAATATCATTTTTAAATTTGAATTTATAAGGCTTTTTTCTCCTATTAGATAGAAAAAAAATGTACATGTTGTGACTGATTAATAAACGACGATGATTTGAATAAAAAAACTAAATATTCAAAAATTTATCGTTACTTAATTTGCTAACGCTACTAGTTTTACGTAGTTGTCAATATTGTGAGCTTTGACTTTCATAATGGAGCCCTAAACTACGTTAACGGTATGACAGTAGAAATTACAATATATTGGACCCTTCCTTTAATGTATGAGCTCCGTGGCCTAGTGGGTAGACCATTTGATTGTGAGAGTAGACTGAGTGCAGGTTGTGGCGTGTACCAATGAGACTTTTTCAGATCTCAAGAACATTATACGGACACTCCAACGGTGAAGAAAAACATCGTGAGGAAACCCGCACATGGTTGGCCCCAGACGTATTCACCAGTCATTCCTCTGGACGAGGCTGACTGTGTTGTGAGAATGCCGTATGTGCTTAAGCAACAATCCGACATTTAAAAACCAACTGTCCCAGGCACTACAGTATTTCAAGAGTGGTTACTTCGCTCATAATCATTCAATAACGGATGAAAAGGCCTAAGTTCCTTTAATGTGCAGCGCAAACGTGCCACAAGTGACCGCGACCGGGCGCATACATTTGGTGTTGCCGCGACCGGCTACAGGCGTGCGGCGAGTCTATACGAGTACTAAACGAGTTAAGTACAAAATTTAATTTTATCTATATTTAATATTTCAAAGAGGAAGTATTTGCTTGTTTGTTTGTATGTTTTTTGTATCGAGTAGGCTCCGAAACTACTGGACCGTTTTTGATGAAATTTAGCAGATCTATATCTGTAGTAGACCGCGGAAAAGGTCGTTTTATCGCGGCAAAATGCATGGTCTCCGTGGGATTTCGATTCGCGTACGAAGTTGCGGGAAACACTAGTAGATAAATTACCTAATGCAATAAAAGGTTTAATCGTAGCAAATTTTATTTTTTCAATTTTTAGTCATAATTACTGAAGTCAGCAAGGGAGAACGGACGGAGTGAAACTATAGGTAAGGATATGAGTTTCCCTGTGTGGCGGACCAATTAGCGCCACAATCCTGAGTCGCGCAACGAAGTTTTCTATGATCGGCACTATATATGCGACATCTGAATTGCATATAAGTGGGCTTCGGCCTGACCGAGCATAGCACCTCGCTCGGTCGGAGATCTCCCTTTGGGGCCTTCCACTTATTCCCACACCTGTATTGAGTCAGCACAGCTTAGGATAATTACGACTAAATTATGAGGTGAGATAGGATGTGAGCCCCGCGCTCGGTCTGATGTCGCGTTCTGAACTAACGTTAATTTATTACATTATAATAAATGAAGATATTTACAAAAATGCAGCGTGGCGTTTTTTTTTATTCTTTATTTAAAGGCTCTTCATCATATGATTATGTCAGCCTATGCCTATTATGACGTCATTGTAACGAAATGTAGGTACAAATTGACCCGTAGGTACACCCACCTTATTTTTAAAATATTTAATTACAAATGTGAAGTTTTCAATTGTTGTTCAATATAACGATGTTACTTACAAAGTTTCATAGTTCTAGCGTCAACGGGAAGTACCCTATGAATTTAAATTCCCTTGAAAGTGTCTAATTTGTTGTGTTCAAAGCAGCCGTATCTTTTTTACGTTAACTCAAAAGTCAGATTTATTTGGGGCTATACTTACCTATAGATCTGAGTACATACTGTTTTAATTTCAACTCAACCGAAATACCCTTCACTGACACACGGACGGTCAGACGGACGGACGGACAACAAAATAATCTTATAAGGATACCGTTTTTCCCTTTTGAGGCATGGAAGCCTAATAAAAGTTTAATAATATTAAAGGAAAACGGACATAAATATTTTAATCTGCAATATCATTTATACTACTTCTTACTCTATACCACGTACGAGAAAGCTACGTAATAAACAATAATAAAATTTAATAAAAATCATCGCATCAAATGCATTAATGCAATAACGTTTCGAAAGCGACTGCAATTTCTTTTATATTATCCTATTATTATTTCCATTATAATCTATTGTTCTAATTTCACTACGCGACGTGTCCGCTACAGTTATGGCTTAATTTAAAAAAAACAATGACAGTAAAATATGAAACAATGTTCAATATAAAAAGGGCTTTTTTATTATGAACTTTATCATTTGCCCTACCATTTCTACAGAGTTACATAGAGCAGAGATATATTATGATGTTCAAAGGTTGAGGTCATTAACCTCATAAAAACGGCTGATTTAAGCCTAAATAATATTAATACAAGTAATTTTATTTAGTATTATTTTTTTCGATATTTATAATAGGCTAGATGACTGAATTTTTATTGCATAAATGAATAGGTACTTACTATTCAATTATGCAATAAAAATTCAGTCATCTATCATGTATATCAGTAATCAGTAATCTAAATAATATAAATAAATAATAAAGTAATTATTAAAAAATAAAAGTATATCATGTATATCTATCTTATATATCAGTAACTTATCAAAACTCAATATTTTCAAAGGTACATCGATTTGTGTACAAAATTTTCTAAGTCTCGTGAAAACGCTCCATACTAAAGACGTACATAGCTGTGACGTCACGCATAGGTTAAAGTGTATGAAGTATAAAGCCGCAGGAACATATTTGTAAATATCTCCGATATTTGTGCGTTTAAGTTTACACTTACTATAATTAATGTTTTTGTATATGATGTAAGTAAACTAATGATGTAGGTTTTGTTTACTAATTTTGCAAAAAAAAAAACTTTTGTATGTACTTTTTAGATGTAGGTATATCTAATTACTAAGCTGCACCTAAAATATTATACTTTTTTACATTTACCAAGTAGTGAGTATATTATTGAAACTAAATATTTTAGATGTAGTCATCTGCCCTAATATTTTTCAGGCTGAACGTCTCGACAAGCAGTTGATCATATGCCCAAGATATCCGTAGTTGATTATGAAATCTTATCTTAAAAGTTATCGAGTCTCGAACTTGTTTTTTAATATCCGTTACTAAATTGAAAAACATAATTTCTTATTAAAACAATACAATGAGATCATTAAATTATACACTAACTAGCTTTTACTCGCGGCTCCTCCCGCGTAAAAAAAAGATATAGAGAAAGATAAAGAGGATAAAAAGTAACCTACGTGTTATTACAGAGCTTAAATACAGTATTCCACGGGAATCTGTATTTTTTCGGGATAAAAAGTACAAAGCTACTACTAGCCTAGACCACTATACCAATTTTAATTTTTAAAATCTGTTCTTTGAGCGTGAAAGACAGTCAAACATACACATATAAATAATGTATCCCACAGGAACACGGGAACAAAAGTAGCCTATGTTTTAATCCAGAGCCTAAACTACTACCTTACTAAATTTCATCAAAATTTGTTCAGTAGTTTTTGGGTGAAAGAGTAACAAACATCCATTCATCCAAACATCCGTCGATCCTCACATACATTCATATTTATATTAGGATATGTAGTACGATATACCTTCTAATATACCGAGTTCATTCAGGATACTTCTTTATATAACGTGAGGGTAATTCTGTTCTATAAAGTCATGTAGACTATAAAAAACACAATAATTGCTTTATTTAATAGTTATTAAATAATTTTACTTTCATTATAGGAGCAGAATAGTCAATTAGAGGAACGTAAATAAAATCATCATTGAGGATCGGGTAAGCGAGAAGCGTAAAATAGCTTTCTAGTTCTGCAGCAGCTGTATTATAATTATTATTAATTAAAGTCTTTTCATACGCAATGTTTTCTTATATGTTTAGACGAACTCTGTGGCTTAGTGTTTAGCGCGTTGGCGCTCAAGCCGGAGGTTGCGGGCTCTAACCCGCCGAGGGAACAAAAAGGTTTCTGTGTTTCTTGGCACTTGGCATAGATGTGTACTAAAATATATGTGTATAATACAATAAAAATCTTTAATACATGTACATGTATTAAAGATTTTTATTGTTCTGTATTGTTTTGGTTTGGTTTATTGTTTTGGTGGGTTTTGGTTTTTATTGTTTTGTCCTTGTCTGTCAAGCTACTTTTCCCACGTATAAGACAAGGACAAACATTGTATAGCTTATCCTCTATGTAAATATTTTTATTAGTAAGGGGGTGAAAATATTATATAACATACATCCCATTGTCTGGTACCGATAACACAAGTTCTTCTAAGTATCCCACTTAGCACGTAATCTGGCCCAGATTGATGTGGTGCGAAGCGTCCTTAGATATTATAATTATTATTATTCTTACAAGATTTTCAATCGTGTATTAATATAATATATTCTGTCAAGTAACGAAACATAATAAATACAGTGTTATCGTTGCAGAACCCTAAAATCGAAACTTCAAATGTCTAGCACGACAACAAAATGGTAGTTAATATTGTGCTGTTCGATCTTGTAATGATATTATAAAAACCTATCCCAATTAAGCTATCGGGATTAAGACATGTTGATAGGTTAATTTTTTTATCGACTAATTGTTTTACTTTTTTTTGTTTGTTTGCTTTGGGATAGTGGTTAAGTTCTGTGCATAAACATTGTAATTTAAACCCTTGACTTACTTTTAAGAAAACTTATCTTGCTCAATAGATGGCGCTCTTGTTTTAAATCGCGCTATACCTTATTTTGATATTTGTGTAAATACATAACATTAAAATAGAATAGGTAGGTAGGTAGAATATTAACCATTAAATATTCGTTAACGTGCACAAGTGTGGGCACTTGCCCACACTTGAAAACACAAATTATCACGTTTTTTGAAGTTGTACCAAGTGGTACAATTTGTGTTCCTTTTAAAACTCCCTAGGAACTTTCAGTAAAGCTACTACCACTTTACTGAATCGACTGTCTTGACTCATTGACTGCACTGAATATTTATTTGGTCTTTGACTAGACTTTAGACTTGACGGTTTAGGAATACGGTGTTAAAAATTAAAACGAAAATTCTATTTCCCGGCTTTTTAACTTGACACTGGCAAACACTGTAAAGCCGACGCCAGATATTAAAAAAAAAAACAATGTTAATGGTAAATTATATGATTTTATTTAATTACTTGGTTAGTAAATTATTGTAATAGCATTGATTTATTCAGGTATTTGCTGGCTTCGCCCGCGTAAATAAAGTATCCCACGGGAACACTGTACTTTTTCGAGATAAAATGTAGCATATGTGTTATTCCAGAGCTTAAACTACTATCGCACTAAATTTTATCAGAAATCCGTCTAGTAGTATTTCCCTGCAATAGTAACAAACATCCATCCAGACATACATCCATCCTCACAAACTTTCACAGTTGTAATAGTAGTAGGACCCAATAAATTAATAAAAACAAAAGTTTAGCATTGGTGAAACATAAGATTGGATAGGACAAGAAAGTCATAATCTATATTATTACTAGGGCAAGAGAAATAATAATTTTCGTATGTCACTGTTCAACTTTAGTCTTCACAAATACCCCATTGGCATACCTTAACTGACGATACAGAATTTTTTAGCTCCAAAGATGCTAGTAGCAAGTTTCAATATTATAATTTAGCTAATTCACGTTCGAGACATGTAAATGCAAAACATCTAGTCATGTTAAATACTTTGTTTAGTAATTGCCAACTAGTATTCATGCTGTTATGTCCTGCACATTCCTTAATAATAGCGAAAACGGGATCCGCTTACTGGTAATCATCGTTATCGCGTTTCAGTCACGTAATAAATCACATAATTCGATGTACCATCGCGATTTAGTTCAATACCATTGCCTTAAACAAAATTTGACGACGAATGAAACACCGTTGACAGTCGCCATGTTGGAAATGGCTCGGTCCAAAATTCGTACTAAAAAAACCTAGAATCGACATCAATGAAATGGTTGCTAATGGATTCACTTCAAATTATATTTGATGTCACCAAACGGGCACTCCCAAAAAACGCCGGATATAGAAGTTATGAGCAAGAATAAAATCCAAAATCATAATAGGTAGAGATGTAGGTGTATTTGTTGGTATATGAACTGATAAAGGAGTATGTAGTAAAGTTGCTGTTATAGGTGTTTTTAGAGAGTGCCCTTTTGGTGACATCATAATATATGATTTAAAGTGAACACATTAGCAACCATTTCGTCTCTGTCGACTCTGGGTCAATTTCGGACCAAACCTTTTGATAATGTAGATTATCTCCATCATCAAATTATGATGTAACCACGACTTTACGGCTAGATGATAATGCCTACAATTTTATTTGCGCAGAAATCCATATATCGCGCGACGTCCGTACATTTTGCCGCGATGAAAAGTAGCCTATGTCCTTACCCAAGGTTCATCTGTACCTGTACCCATTAAATCCGTTTAGTGCTTTAGGCGTGATTGCTTAACAGATAAACAAGAGTAATTTTGTTTTTAAATAAAAATGGAGAAGATCGATTGTCGCAAGGATCATAGGCGTTATGTTTGTATCCAGTATAACGTTTTTCTAGCAAGTTCAATCTACAGAAGGTTAGATGACTGATTTTTTTTTATTGCATATATGCATAGTACAGTAAAATATGAGTAAGCGCTCAGAAGAAACAGTAATTAAAACATCAACATTTTCAAAGGTACCTACAGCTGTTTGTTTAACGAATTACGCAAATCTCGTGAAAACGCTCCATACAAAATACTCTAAAATGTCAGTTCTCACAAGAATGGTATTATAAAAATCTATATTTTCAAAGTACAGCGATTTGTTTACAGAATTTCGCAAGTCTCGTGAAAACGCTCCATACAAAAATGTATGAAATATACTTAGGGGTTGCAGGAACGTAATTGCTTATATCTCAGGTGCTATTATTATGTTGATACTTAACACCCTAAATGTTACTGTCCAAGATGTAAGTAAAAAGTGATGTAGGTTTTTACTAATATGGCAAAAAAAAAAGATTTTATTCGAATATCAGATTATATTTATGGATGTAATTTTTTTTTATATATTCTATTACATGTAGGTAGTCATCTACACTATTCTCAGAATCGTTTTTTTTTCCATTCGGCGCTAGTATAGCCGACTCTGTTTTCGTGGCGCATAGTATTTCACCATACCTGTCGTGTGCCGTCTTCCGCTCAGTAAAGCTACTGTAAGTTATGAAATATATGATAGCTTTCTGATAAATGATGTGAGAACCGACAGCGAAGACAGGTAAGATGATCGCTCGATAACACAGACTAATGCTGCCACAGAGCTTATCTGTGATGAGCATCTAATACAGAGTACAGACTCGTATCTTCATAAAATGTAATGAGATATAAACACACTCCCCATGCATAATATTTTGTTCAAGAACATTTCATTATTGAACGAAGGGTTACTGAACAGAAGGTCGATTCTGCTAATTAAATCCGGCTGTAATACAGTTACAATCCAGTCTCGATAAGTTAAAACTGCAAAATGGTATTCTCATAAATGTCAGTCAAATCAACGCTAAACCCGTTTTGATTGGTTAAAGTTCCAAAAATATGTTGATATCAAGACGAACATTTCAAATTCAATAGAAATAAAATGAATGAGTTAGTAATTACGAGAATTGGGGTTCAGTTTCTATAAATAATAATTTATCTCAACTAAAATAGATAGTAAAATAATAGTCAATTTATTATTGAAATATATTCAATGAATAAAAATAGTCCTGGCTGTCATGCGTTAAGATCTGATAGTTGTTTTTCATAGATAATAAATTGTGGGTAAATAAATAGTACGTCTATAATTGCGATGCTCTAGAAACTATTAAGACATATTAAAATGTCACTGGGGCCAATAAATTATCTGATATTTATAGGACCACACATTGCATATTTTTCCCATGTAGTTTTTTTGCATACACTATTATACAAACACTCATAACATGCAAAATTATATTCCATAGTTCAGTAAAAAAGATAAATCCTTCATAAATGTTGTGATATTTATGTTAAAAGTTATTGTTCTAATTATAACAATTTGTTTTTAGTTCTAATAATAATAATAGTTTTAACGTATAACATAATACTTACCTTAATTTAAATTTAATTATTGTTAACTATTGTATTAATTTTTCGGGTTCCTTACCGCAAAAGAAAAAATTTAACCCACATAGAATCACTTTGTTGTCCGTCCTTCCGTCCTTCCGTCCGTCCGTCCGTCGGACAAGAATAATAGCTCTTCTCCATACAAAGTTTCATTCTTTCGAGCCAAGTTCCTAAAATATTTATAATATTTTTAGACTTACTTTGTACGGAAGCTTTAGCAGGCGAGTCCAACTCGCTTTTGTTCGGTTTTTTTAAAGACTAATAATTGTATTGTAGTTCTTACTCCATTCTAATAGATCTTATTACAGATATTAATAATTTACTCTGTTATCTTGGCAAACGAAATAGATTTATAGTATGTGTATTCAATAAACAATAATCTTTGACGGATAAGATATCTTAGACATAAATCTAGACAACAACGCCCACTGAAAGTTCCGTTACGTTTCATTTCGAGTATTACGAATGACATAAACAAACTATACCATCATTAATAAAAAGAAGTTTAAAATAAATTGTATCTACAGAGTAAATCGTCTAAAGATATAATTAATAAATTTTATATAAGTTAAGCCTGATATAATAATATATCATAGCAACCTCAATTACTAGCGTACAATTTGTATGAGAAAAGCTAAACCGCGCTTCTGTAAGTATCTGCTCTGTGGTAATATAAATAGTGCGGTCAGCGACCGGCCTCTGTGCGGCCTTCACTTGAGCTAGGGTTGGCGCATGTCAGCTGTGACGACTAAAAATATATAATTGTCGCCCTTGAAACTCCTTGTCATTGTTTAATTGTTTACTTGTATACCAGCTTTTACCCGCGGCTCCGCCCGCGTAAATACAGTATCCCACGGGAAAAGTGTACTTTTTCGAGGTAAAAAGTAGCCTATGGGTTAATCTAGAGTCTAAGCTACTATCACACCAAATTTCATCAAAATCCGTTCAGTAGTTTTTGCGTGACTCAATAAATTAATAAAATAAAGGTTAGGGTCGGTCTTTCACATTTATAATAATTTTTTTCAGTAAACGCGTTAAACATATTATTTTGATGCCGCAAGTTAGATAATAATATTTAGGAGTGGTGAAATAACGCGTCGCCACTCGCCAACGTAGGTACAATGGGCATTCTCAAAATAAATACGATGTCTTCTAAATCTGTCAGCTATCAATGGAGATGCATAAAATAAATAATTTTATTTTGAATAAATATTAACAAGTATATAAGTCGGTGATGTCACCATCTGCCAGGTATCTGTGTTATGTGTGTATGTCATTAAATTTACAACTAACGAGAAGGTACGATGGGATTCGAATGACGATGAAAGAAGTTGACGATCATCTTCTTGTACAAAACTCCCGTGTAATAAATATAGATTTAAAACTATACAAATAGTAAGTACCTAATAATCATCTACTTTACTTTTGACATGATAACGTCTTATAAATCGATGGAGCCGGCTGCACGCACGAAAAAACATGACTCATGCGTTAGCTGTTACCCGTTATCGTTACCAAGTACCGTTACCAAGTACCAGCGTTAGCTCGCATTGCCTTTACCTCATTATTTTTATTATTATTGTTGTTGTTGTTGTGTTTATTGTTGTTGTTGTTTTTGTTGTTGTTATTGTTGTTGTTGTTATTGTTGTTGTTGTTTTCTGTTGTTGTTGACGTTGTCACGTTCAACTATCGTCAGTTAACCGACTTTACAGACAACCGGTATGTTTTTTTTTTGTTCAGTTGTTGACGCCTGACAAAGAACTCGATTGAGGCTAATAATATAACTATTATGCCAACCATCGCGGAGTTTATTTTTAGTTGTAAAAGTGAAAACCTTATATTTTACCTTTCTGAACCACAATAACCAATCACCCCATCACACTAATGTAATGATTGTGTGTATTTTACACGTCTCATGTATTGAAAGTGTTTTATTTTTATTTCCAGAATGACTTGTTTTCTAAGCCTGAAGTGGCTAGACAGGACTACTTTTTACGTTTCTTTTTTATCTTTAGATGATATTATGCACAACATTATCAGTAATAATAGATCATTATGTATTATTAGGTACTTCAATATGGCGTGATAATGTTTAGCCTTAAGAGTTAAGAGTTTAAGTATAATAATACAAAAAAAATCGATTTTGATAACCCTAAACATCAAATTCAAATGTGCAAGGTGGAAATAAGTTTTACGCGCATTGAACTTTATAAAGCAGATAAAACTCTTACTTTATAGTTAATATTAATATACATCAAGGTACATATACTTAAATAAATATACTTAGTACAGATACTTAAATAGTCTATTAATAATTACATTTTAAGTACTAGTGTAGGTACTTCTTGAGATTTTCCGATAGCTCGATAACAACACTAATAAACATTATATTAAAACTATTTTATGCATCATTGGTCAATTTTGACATCTGCATTGATGACTCGCCGGAAAGAATGCGAATAGACTATAGTCATACACAATCATACAATCATATATGATGATTGATGCAATGCTGTACTTTTACGGGCTATGTCTACGCCGAAAGATTATTTTTTCAGTTTATTTATTTATTGGTCAATGTAAAAGCTTACAAACCTGTGCTATATCTTTAAGAATAATTCGTATGTAAAAAAATAACTAATAATCTAACAAATTTACATAATATAAATGTATTTATGAATAAGACTGCGCAGTTTATCGCTTAAAAACTCATAAAACTTCAAGATATTGCCATTGGCGAGATACTAGGTAAATAATAACTAAATTACTGGTGTGACGCATTTAAAGTGATTTGCAGAGATATAAAGTACCTATGTTTAGTGTAACGACTCCAGTATCTCGTATGATCATATAAATTAATACAATCTTACGTGAAGCAAAAACTTTCAGTGCGCACAATTCTCGACACAAAAACACTTTTACGAGAATTGTGCGAACGGAGAAGCATAATATTTGACACAATTACAGTTAAGTAGAGGAAAGTGTGCAGAAAGCATACATTTTTTTAACGAATGCTTAGAAGTAGGTACATAAAATTAACAAAAATTACAAAAACACACAACCTCAGATTATTCACTATGCGTTTGATATAATATACAATTTCGTTATACGTTGACATTTGTGAATCTGTCACAACTTTTACGTTAATTTTCATTTTTCTTAAGCGCCATCTCACGGCTCATCCAGCAAATACCGGCACTAATAGCCGTCATTAGCGTCAATAAGTCGAAGTCAAAGTCAAAAATTTATATTCAAAGTTGGTATTATTATACACTTTCGGAATGTCGGTATACGTGATGCCTCCTACCGGTTCGGGAACTAGCCCGAAGAGGAGAACCGGCGTAAGAAACTCGCGCGGTCCCATCTTTTACCAAAAAGTTGGAAAATTGTTCTTAGTGTCAATCATTTATATTTTTTGCCTACAAGTCCGTGGCCCTTGGGCTTGCCGGCTGGATGGCTTACCATCCATATGGCCCTTAAGACTTAAAAATTATATGAATTATTATGGGCAGTTTTCGACCACAGAACGACATCTAGTCTAAATAAATGTTTGGTTTATGTTTGTAGAGCTTTCGTTTAAACTTTCTAAGCTGAAAAAACTGCTGTTACTGCGATGACCGTGAATTCGGTTTAACCCGCGGTTAGCTCACTAGTTAACCAAATTAACGGTGCTGGCCGAGATGAGAGGGCGCCGCCCTTTGGTTACCTTGCGTAACCTCAACCGTACAACCTGTCATTTTAACCTGTTGCGTTCGGAGCAAAAAACTGTAGAATATGAAGTGAAGATTAATTTTCAAACCGAACTTTTAATAAAAGTTGTGATTGAGAAATTTGTAGCGGAAGTCAAGAAAAACGTTTTATGTTTAGTACATACATTATGCGCCTTACTAATACAGCGGATAATCTATACAACGTTGCTACCTTTGTCTGATACGTTGGAAAAGTCAATTGACAGACAAAGCCAGCGACGTTGTATAAGTTATCCGTTGTGTAAACATTTTTATTACTTAGGGGGTTAATCTTAAAGGCAATATTTTTAAGTTTTACACAACTACGGCGAAGTCATAAGGAAGGGTACATAATGCTTTTGACAGTCGATGTATGTACAATATGAATGTATAATATATGAATGTTTCTTTGTTTGTTCCACTGTAGCGCCTAAACTACTGATCCAATTTTAGTGAATCAGGTATCAATATATTCTTAATAATAGCCCTGCTATATAATTTACGTAGTCGGGTTATATTTTTTTTTACTTATAGTTATAACTCGTCCTTTTACTTTAACTTACGAATTTATTCACGGTTCTTATTGTTCATTATAATGACGTAATATAAAGCAAAAAAGATACCATAGTAGTTAAGTGCAATAATTATTATATTTTATAAAGTAGGTATATTATTATAATGTAGGTACAATTATAAGTATAAGTATCTAAAATCGCATCTTAGAAAATGCTATTTTAGAAGTAGGCCTAGTTTACTGTTTACAAACCATATGTATACATTATTGAAAGTCTGGCAAAACAAAATTCCCAGACAATAGTCATGTTGCCTGAAAACTTTTTTTCGTCTATTCGATGTTATACAACATGTTAATAAACCCATTTTCGTATATCTTAAAAAATAACGAAGATCAAACAATTTAAATTTACAATATGAAAGAGAGCGGTATCGGTATTGGAGAGCGGGAGAGAGACGTCACGAGTTGCACCCGCCATACATTTGTCATTACAAAATGTATGGCGGTAGCAACTTGTGACGTAACAAATCGTTTTGCGAGAAACAGATGGGTAATATTTTTTTTTCTCATATTATATATATATGTAAAATTTATAAAAATGTAATATTCCACACTTGGCAACATCTCTAAGTCTGGCAAAACAAAATTCCTAGACAATTGTAGACAGTTACAGATTGTAGACACGCTTTATCCGTTTTAAATAGTTGAACAAAATGTGTACATAATTATAAAGAACTTTCTCGTATAACAGTATATTAATGAGTATATTCTTTAGAATAAAAATATAGATAATATGAAAATTTATTAAGTAGTATTAATATTTAGTTTATTATGCGATATTCTTCTTCTTCTCTTATTATTGGCAAACCATCGCTTTTTTCAACATTCTGCCAGTGTATTTTTATGTAATATGTTGACAGTTAAAATCATTGTTTGACTTTGACATACACGAAAACATATTATTTATAATTTTTTTTGTTTTAATTTTTCAAAAAGCCTTTCTTAATTTTTCTAATTTTTGATGGCTAAATCTAAACGAAATATATGCTACCTTTGCTAAAAAGTGTAGGCAATTGTTAATTTAATAAAAGATTTCAAAACTAAAGATAGGCTATGTTGTACAAGAAAAAGTTACGCCATCTTGCTTTTTACCTCGTTTTCACCATACGAAAAGTCAGCCATCTTGATTTTGGTGATATACCTACCTACTAATACTACTAATACCTACACCAAAATATATATATATATATATATATATATATATATATATATATATATATATATATATATATATATATATATATATATATATATATATATATATATATATATATATATATATATATATATATATATATATATATATATATATATAATGATAATACTTCAAATGTCAAAATGGCCCCAAAACCTCCAAAAATGGGACCATTTAAGTGGAGATAGTTTTTGCCTCAACATGCCTCGTCGATAATATACGCGTGACGTCTATGAGCTTAATAGAAATTTCAAGGCAATTTGTAAGTCGTTTATTTTTTCAGTATCACTTTCTTGAAATAATTTAATCAAACAAATCCGTAGTACATACGTCATACCCACCAGTGAAAGCGAAAACGGCCATGACTGGGCCATTATACTCCTTGTGAGTTGTGGCTCGTGTACAATATTTGATTCTGTTGTGTCAAATTAAAATTTTAATTGCCATAATACAAGCTATTGAATTGTCCCTACGGGATCCTGTAGGTTCGGGAACTAGTCCGGCGCGGCGGCGGCGTAATAAACTCGCACGGGGCCATATTTTAGCAAAAAGATGGAAAAATGACCTCTGTTAAGAAATATATATTTTTACAATACCTAATCTATATACTTTAGCAGAAGTATCTGTCTTTTATATCTGTCAGACAACCTGCCATGTTTTTTTTATCGTTAATATTTTTGTAGTTATTTTAGGGTGCCGTACCCAAAGAGTAACAACGAGAGCCTATTACTGAGACTTCGCTATCTGTCTGTCTGTCTGTCCGTCCGTCTGTCACCAGGATGTATCTCCGTAACCTTGGCAGCTAGATAGTTGAAATTTTTACGATTGATGGATTTCTTTTGCCGCTATAACTAATAGTAAACACAACGGCCGTGGCCGGTTATTTAGCAATATTTTCTCATGGTTTTCTCTTACAACAAAAGCATCTTCGTGTTTATAAGTTATTTAATCGTAATAGGATTTTAGTTAATGTGCATCTGGTGTGCCAGATTAATCACAAAATTGATACTCATGTGTGAATACAGCTTTATGTCACGCTTTGGAATTTTATTTCAATTTGGAACAGTATAACTACGAAATGAGCCAATAATATTGAAATTAATAATTAATTTCTACAGTTGCTTATTGGCAATTATTATATTTATAAACATTCAACATTCCTATGCCAGTTTTTTTTAAATTTTTTTTCTCTGTTCCTATATATTTTATAATAATAGTTAGCCCTATTGATTTATAATCTGAGCGCACACCATAATTATATTGTTAAGTTGAGGACATAATTTGTTAAGATTTTGTATGGTAGATTAACCCAAAGGGAGATCTCCAACCGAGCGGGCGTTCGGCCAAGCCGAAGTCCCCTGTAAACATTTCAGATATTGTATAATATTATACAGAACAGAACTCTGACAACTTCGATAGCGCGATTGAGGACGCGCAAATTGATCCGCCACATCACTCGCTCCCGAAGACCGGAAGTCGAATCTTGAGTCTTCTGCTTGTGTCACCAGTGCCAGAGAAGCCCCTTGAAAATATTTCAGATGTTGTATATAACGCCGAGCTGTGAAAACTTCGATAGCGCAATTCAGGATCGTGGGACTAATTGATCCACCACAATTTAAATATTATAATTTTTTATTATATGATTAGCCAGGATCGCTAAAATCTGTTTCGCCAGACTCCCTCGTGTACAACTGCCCTAACTCTCCGCAGACGAAATGTCATGATAGCCGTGACAATTAAGTTAAGTTTTTCATTGGCCCACAATATATTACACTTTTTGTGTCTGAAGAAAGTGATAGTCGATCGACTGTACAGTCACTGTGACTATAATAGCGGACGTAATTGTAGCCCGAATATTAGTTACTTCTAAGTGCTTATTAATTAGTATAATTATAAGTGTATGTTTAATTTTTCACCGGCTAGTTGTGTAAAAATGTTGCGCTTGAAATAATAGGTCAGTTCTGCTTTCAATTAGAAGGTCGATTCTGCTAATTCAATCTTGAAATAATATAGTTGCAATCCTGATACGTTAAAATTGCAAAATCGGATTCTCATAAACATCAAACCAACGTCAAACCGAGGAGTTCCACGATTTCGACGACGACGAATGTGTAAATTAATGAACTATTATCTAATTATACATATAATATGATACATCTTGTAAATACGAGAGTTGGGGTTCGATACCGACTTGGTATATATAATTTTCAGACTTCCTTGCAGTAAAAAGACATTAAAATATTGTGTTTCCATTGGCTGTAAATATGTATTTATAAACTAAAAACGATTTATTACCTGAAACGCTTAATTTCTGTGATGTCACTGATGTGACTGTCTTAAGTGAGAAAAAAAATCATCGTGAGGAGAACCCGCTCACAGCTGGCCTCAGACGTCGAGTCATTTCTTTGGACTAGGAATTTGTACTCTCTCCAAATGCTCGTTATAACTATTGAGGCGGTGAGTCGGTTTCCTATTCACCCCCTGTCCCTAGTCTGTATTAATGACTGGACCTTACATACTTAATGCTGTATGAATCATCAAATCACGGATGAAAAGGCCAAAGTTTTTTAAATGTCGATATTTCTAGATATCTGCTGAAATATATCTGAAACTATACGGAAATCGCCCTTCGACCACGAAGGCGTCATGATGTTAATATTCAGCAGTGGGTCAGGCAGGTCAGGTCAGGCAGAAATCAGAGCGATTAGGTATATCTGTTTTAATGACTTAGAAATCAAACAGTCGTAAAAACTGATACGGATAATGTTACGATTCGAACAGGATCCGAATTAACTATAAAATGTTAGTAAACCTTAAGCTCATTATTGTTAATAAGCCTATGTGCTTAATGAACACATATAATGTAGGTTCCGTACTCAAAGGTTAAAACGGGACCCTATTACTAAGACTCCGCTGTCCGTACCTCTGTCTGTCCGTCAGTCATCAGGCAAGTCACAAGGCATGCAAAATAACAGTCTCATTGCAAAACACACATTTGAGCAAATAAATAATTATGAATGAATTATGAATTGTGTATCTCATGAACCATGATGGATAAAAATCAAAATAAATCTGTGATTAGCCAAATAAGCGCAGTTTGAATAATAAATTAGTTAAAGTTAGTCACCGAACATAGTCTTAATTTTAATAAATTTCCTGTGCCTTTTAATATTTTCATGTTCTTTAACCTAGGTTAATCAAAATCACATACCTAGGTACGTGATTTTGATTTTATAATATAAAAGTTACAATGTCAGATATTGAGCCTGTGCCACAACAAAACTCGGAAATTCCAGATAATGTTAATCGAGATTAATTTACCATAGAGTTAGAAAAATATTACAGGGGGCATAATAGAAATTGCAAAAAAAACTAATGGACGAGTAATAGACTACAAAATGTTATAAAATTAATAGAAGAGAACAGTACAGAGAACAATGAAAATTAAAATAAAACCGCCTACTGTAAGACCGATCAATTAGGGACAAACCTACAGACAGTTGGCAATTTGACGAGTTTCAGCTTGTTATATATAACGAAAATTAATGCGTAAAATTGTAAGCAGAATGTTTATTTCACATTATATAATCTCGCTAGTTATATTACAATCTAAACGGGATTTAAAATTTTACGGTGCCACATACAAATAATCCTACTAATATTATAAATGTGAAATTATGTGAGGATGGATGTTTGTTACTCTTTCACGCAAAAACTACTAAACGGATTTCAATGAAATTTGGTATGGTAGTAGTTTAGGCTCTGGATTAAAACAGGCTGCTTGTTCCTGTCTTATACTGTCTTTATGTGTGTATGTTTGACTGTCTTTCACGCTCAAAGAACTGATTTAAATGAGAATTGGTATGGTAGTGGTTTGGGCTTTGGACTAACACATAGGCTACTTTTATCCTAAAACGGACAGTGTTCCTGTGGGATATTGTACGGGACGTAATATAGTTAGAACCAGTAACACATTTTTTTTTCGCAATTCTGATGTAAGTTATCATAACAAGTGCCGCGTGACGTAAATGAAAGCTGCAAGAAAATCTGGTCAGTAGTTTTAGATATTATCGCGAACATAC
Organism: Phengaris arion; assembly: GCA_963565745.1. Taxonomy (NCBI): domain Eukaryota; kingdom Metazoa; phylum Arthropoda; class Insecta; order Lepidoptera; family Lycaenidae; genus Phengaris; species Phengaris arion. Next base: position 6,115,394 of record OY751443.1, read on the forward strand.
AGACAGCCCCGGGGAGGACCTTTAATTTATAATATATATAGATCGTAGGATCTATGTCCAAAGTAGGTAGGTGATAGGTGCGATAGAATCGAGAAAGAGTCGAAGCGCGAGTCGCCAGTCACACATTCCTCGAAGTTATGTACAGAGTGTCGCTTTTTGACACTAACACGATTCGCTTTGTTTTAAGGTGGGACCGCACCAAGGCGTAACTACGCGGCAGCGGAACTGCGCGATGCGATACGGCTCAATATTGTTTGTATGAAAATGTATGAGATATAACGCACTACGCCGCAGTGTAACTACGCGACGCGATACGGCTTAATATTATTTGCATGAAATTGTATGAGATATAACGCACTACGCGGCAGCGGAACTACGCGATGCGATACGGCTCAATATTATTTGTATGAAATTGTATGAGATATAACGCACTACGCGGCAGTGTAACTATGCGACGCGATACGGCTCAATATTATTTGTATGAAATTGTATGAGATATAACACACTACGCGGCAGTGTAACTACGCGACGCGATACGGCTCAATATTATTTGCATGAAATTGTATGAGATATAACGCACTACGCTGCAGCGGAACTACGCGACGCGATACGGCTCAATATTATTTGCATGAAATTGTATGAGATATAACGCACTACGCGGCAGCGGAACTACGCGATGCGATACGGCTCAATATTATTTGTATGAAATTGTATGAGATATAACGCACTACGCGGCAGTGTAACTATGCGACGCGATACGGCTCAATATTATTTGTATGAAATTGTATGAGATATAACACACTACGCGGCAGTGTAACTACGTGACGCGATACGGCTCAATATTATTTTCATGAAATTGTATGAGATATAACGCACTACGCTGCAGCGGAACTACGCGACGCGATACGGCTCAATATTATTTGTATGAAATTGTATGAGATATAACGCACTACGCGGCAGCGGAACTACGCGACGCGATACGGCTCAATATTATTTGCATGAAATTGTATGAGATATAACGCACTACGCGGCAGTGTAACTATGCGACGCGATACGGCTCAATATTATTTGTATGAAATTGTATGAGATATAACACACTACGCGGCAGTGTAACTACGCGACGCGATACGGCTCAATATTATATGTATGAAATTGTTTGATATATAACGCACTACGCGGCAGTGTAACTACGCGACGCAGCACTCCATTGCGGCACTCCATTACTAGTAGGGTCGCGTCGCGTCGCGTCACTCCGCTGCTAGACTAGTGCGGTCTTACCCTTAAGCCCGATGTAAATATTAAGCATGTAAATGTAAATATTATTAACTTTTCGACAGCTATTTCCTACGGTAGCAACAGCTACGGTTTAAAATCCAACGGTACCTACTAGAGTATGGTCTTAATGAGAGGTCTGGCTCATAAACTTTGCCCATTATTTTCGTAGGTACGTGAGAACCCGCCTTACAGGATTTGCGTAAAATCGTACGTCCGTTTACAAGCACCGTCGGTACGACCGATCGATCCGATATCGCAGATAATAATTTTATAGTTTATATTATATTTTTACGAAATGAACTTTTCGTGCGTGTTGTAGGGCAAATTACAATAAAGATGGCAAATAGCGAAAAGTGACAATAATTTCATGAAAATTTGTGCTTTCAAATGCAATCCGAATCTATATAGATAAAAATGTATCACCGAAACATTTGTACGCGCATTACTTCCAAACGACAGCACCAAATTGGATAAATATTTCTTTTATGAGTTCGTTATTGTCAGGAGAAGGCTTGTATTAAATGGTTGTCTGTTAAGTCGGTTTACAGACGATAATTTTACGTGATAAAATCATTACAAGCCGAACGCTTAGGCCGATCGTGCCTCTCTATCGCTCGTTCGGCGCTCTCGCTTGCACGCTCGTCTCAGGCGGAACGTGACAGTCAGGCGGAACGTGACAATTTTTCGTGCGTGCAGCTGGCGTTCATCGATTTATAAGACGTAACGTAACAATATCACGTCTAAAAATATTTAAAAATGGCAAAATATATGGCGGTACGAGGTTTGCCGGGTCAGCTAGTTTATGATGAAATATTTTTTGAAAGATCTAGATTGAAATCGAAACAATCGAGTATGATAAATGTACTTAAGTAAAACTATTAATAATAATAAATGACGTGTGGCACTCGGGGACTGCCGCGGTAAAGCTATTGCATAGCATTTTGTATCAACTTATGCAATTATAATTATTTATCGCACGCACACAACGCCGTGTCGAAGACTGCCGAACTGAAACGACGTTAGACGATGCACGGCCTTCAAGCCACACCTCCGTGCCCGTCGGAGTGGGGAGCGTGAGGTTTTTTCGTTACGGAATTTCTGGATTCGGTCCCCGCGCTCAAGGCCCGCGATAGAAGCTATGCAATAGCTTAAAATACAGTCAAGATCCACAATTATGCCAAAAGGTAAAAGGTTCGTTCTACTGTATTGTATCGTAGTCGTAACGGTATTGTTTAAATATTTTCTGCATTTCCGAACGTGGCTGGCACGCGTGACGATTTGGCACCTAACTTCGCTATTGTTTCGTGATTTACGGCGGTTTTATATCCTCGGGGTGGTTCTAACATATCATATTCAAGGTTTAGAACGTTTTCGAATATCACGACTACATGATATTATGATGAAGATTCTAGACTATCGTGGGGACGAATATGAGATGGGCAAATTTTTACAATTTATTTGGAGGTTATAAGATGTCATAGGATTAATATAATAACATTAAACATGAATATTTATAATAATTAGGTACACTTAACTAATGCCTAGTCTAGTAAAATCTAGCAACCACTTATTTAGTATCTTAAATACTCGCTTCCTTACGTAAGTGATACAAAAATCGTTCTCACATAGTATGATCGAGTACAATCCAATAATTTAAAATACAATAAAATAATCAAATCATCAGGTGGCATAACACACGAAAACAAAAGTTTCAGGAGAGCTTAGAATATTCCAGACAAAAAGAACGGCAGTTCTATTTTAGAGTAGCTGTCAAATCCGCCATTTTGTTTTTAAATCAATATAAGCCATAAAATAAGTATTCGCTGCAGGCGTGTATAACTCAGCGTTATCTTGTTTGGAACTCGTTAAGTCAAAAGTTTTCAGATAAAGTTCTAGGCTAAAACCTAAATAAATTGTGTCTAGCCCGGAGATAAGGCACGTCAGCACAAGCACAGCTAGATAGTTTTGAGCTATAATGTTTGGAGAGTGTGCTACTAACATAAAACTCCATAAATGCTTATGCGTTGTCCATTTCTACACTAATATAATAAAGAGGAAAGGTTCGTTTGTATGTTTGTTTGCATCGAATAGGCTCCGAAACTACTGGACCGATTTTAGTTGAAATTTTGCACAAATATAGAGTACTTACTATTCACGGGGAATTACATAAGCTTTTTATGGCGTCAAAATGCACAATTCCCGTGGGATTTTCTTTTGCGCGTACGAAGTTGCGGGCAACATCTAGTATTTTATATAAATTTTACCACACAAGTGATAAAAATCTTTTGATTTAAGATTACAATTTGTACCTACATGTAGACTGTAATGGCCACAAAACTAACTACCTGATGTTGTGATTTAAACTCGATGCATTAAAAAACGACAGCATAATAAAACAATGCAATAGGTATTATACAGAGCACAATTTTGAAGGTTCACATCTATCTCTTAGGGTCAGTTCACACCGCGACGCGTCGCTACGTGAGGCGACGATACTGGAAGAGGCCAGTGTTTGAGCGCTGCACCCGCGCCGCCGCGCCGGCCGTCGTAAAATCGCTGGCAGCAGCGTAACATGTGGCAACTCTACATTTGCCGCGTGCATCCGACACGCGGCAGATGTACTTACCTTAGTTACTCGCTTTACTTTATGTAGGTACCAGTACAGTACAGTACCAGGCTGACGAGACGATGAGTACATTATGTACTCATCGTCTCGTCAGCGGTGTAATGTACATTTAATTTATAATTTTTTCCCTTAACTTCACCACAATTAACAAATCATCAAACTAACTTAACAGTTAGAACTGTTTCAAGCTAACAGTAATTTGTATTTTTGCGCAATTCCTAATTGGCACTTTGTAATACTTTTTCGCACTTTGCACGTTAAAATCTTGTAAAATATGAGTTATTTTTTTGCATTTGAAATTTGTATAACCAGAAGTTTGTACTTCCGTTATTCTTCTGTACATGTTTATATTCATTCCTATTTGCTTTTATAAAATTAACGCCTCGCTGGCTCGGTCGCGGGTTCAGTTTCCGACGAGGAAAAATATTAATACCTATCTTTAATATGTCGTTAAACTTGTGTTTATTCTTCCGTAGAAATATTTCCAACTAGATGTTTCTCGAGGCTACGAACTTTTTCGGGATAAAAAGTCGCCCATGTCCTTACCGTGGTCTATTACAAATATGTTCCTGCGGCCTTATATTTCATACACTTTAACCTAATAGTGACGTCGCAGTAAGGAACGACTTTTGTATGGAGCGTTTTCACGAGATTTGCGAAATTCCGTTAACAAATCGCTTTACCTATGAAAATATTGATTTTTAATATACTGTTTCTTCTGAGTACTTACTCATATTTAAGAGTAATTTTCATTTAAGCAATAAAATATTCAGCCCAGCCTATTGTCTGCTAATGATGATGATAATGATTTCACACAACATAATGATGACAAATGATTCGGATGCATAAAATTGCGGAGTAATCTAATCAGTTAATTGTAAGTTCACGGGTTTAGTTGTGCTCCGTACCTGAAAGATCAAGATGACCCGAATGTCCTAACGGTAGTCAGTACTTTCTCATTTAATGCTCTTAATTTTCAGTTATAAATTCAGCCATAAAATTATAAAATAGGAAAGGAAAAGAATAGGGATGTTGCCTAGTGTCGAATATCACATTTTTACAAATTAAATTTTAAAATTCTCGAATAGAGATAAAGTTACTTAGGTTGATACCGATTTAGAATTTTAAGCAAATAAAATGTCGCCCATCTCTTTCTCGCAAAACGATTTGTGACGTCACAATCTGCTACCGCCATACATACAGGCATCCCAATATTTTTTGCACTCAATAAGTACTAGCCACAAGCCGGGATCAAAAAAGGGAAAGAAGTTCTACCGCTAGGTTACGAACACTCAACATTGCATTTTGTAAGCATTTTTTTACCTTTAAGCTAAATCAACAAAACTAAAAATGTTAGATTCCCCCGGCATTGTCAAGCAGCAAGCGAGCTGATGATGGTATATAGCTAAGAACACTCACGATCACGTCGGCTTACAAACAAATAATCAAAACTTAAAAAATTATAACCCGACTACGCATATTATATAGCCTATGTCACGCGGGCCATTATTACGAATCTATTGATACCTCATTCATTAAAATCGACCAGCAGCTTATGCGCTACGTTGGAACAAACATACATACATACATATATTGCCAATAACAGTACCCTTCCTTCTGGCTTCGCCGTAGTCGGGTAAAAAAACTAAATCCGTTTGGGAACTACGATGGCACGGCCACACACTCACACACACACGTGATGTCGAACATACACTCTTTTTGTCGGGTTTTAATGAAGGCTAAGTACAAAGCATAATTCGAACAAACATACACACATATATGTAGAGTGCACGAAACATAATCACACAACATAAATTACAAAATCAATTTGTAAGTCAAATCCGTGTTAATGTTTACACGCGAGATGGTTAATGGTCGAAAAAAAACGTTCCCAATCGTTCATTCGTCAAACGAACACGCCTATCGCTTATGGAATTGAATATTACACACTGTTACAGCGTTTAGTATTATAAACGGAAGTATATTCATAATGATGGTACGAATATATAAAGAGAACAATTGGGTACTTGACTGTATTTTTATTTTATTACATTAATAAATAATAGTGCTTGCAAAATAAGAAAGTTTGCAAGAGCAATAGTATACTGAAATCAATATTTTTAGAGAAACTTCGGATTGTTTTAAACCATTTTGTGAGTCCTGTGAACACGCCGTTATATAGGCCTTTTACACTAATAATAAAAAAAAATATTCCAACTTTTTTGTCACTTTCTAGAGCACCTTATTATAAAATTTCAACTAGAATCTTTTTCTTTAACTTTTATCAAGTTACATAACCTCATTATTTCTGAATCTAATAAAAAATACTATATATCTACATGTTGTCAAATACGCAACTAGTGTGTATTTTTAACCAAAATCTTAATGTGCTGTTAAACTGTTAGATATTCACCCACCTAAGTATACAGAAAATTGTGTTAAATGCAAAATAATTGTTATCTACTTGAACATCGATTTATTATTCCAGATACTGAATTATTTCAATATATTTATTTAATTTAGACAGAAAAATAATCTAAAAATTTCGAATAAAATATACTATACGTAGGTACTAAATAAAATCACATTGCGCTTCCTAAGGCGCTGAGTTCACTAACCTCACAGAAACAGCTGACTTTAAAGCGAAAGTCAAGTATTTACCTTAATATTCTCAATTCAATCAGCTGTGTGAGGACAATGACCTCCATAGCGCCCTAAAGAACATAATGCTTTTTTTTAAAATTATATTTTTTTGCCTAAGCGTCTTTACATAAGCAGTAGATTATATGCCCAAAATATCTGTAATTGATTTTACCAAACCTTATATATAGATAAATTGTAATGTTTACACACTGACAAAGTTACTATTTATTATCTTTCATTACTTCCTTAAAATTTTAGCTGAATATTCTAATAAATATACATTTGTAAGTGATTACAAATATACATTTGTAAGTTTAATATTTATATTTCATAACATGTTTACCACATACATATTATAACTTATTTTAGAAGTTGGATTCTACCATTTTAATAAAATCCTTACCAATATGACAGTAGCTCTGTCTGCCTGTTTGTTGCGCGTTCATGCCTAAACCCCCGAATGAATGACTTGACCTTGAAGTAGGATACTGGATATAGCTCCTTATCTCGCGGTCATATGTACGGTTCCCAAGTGAAATTAGTTGCAGGCAACATCTAGTTTGGAAATATAATTTTGCGCCCATTTCTGGAGATCGCTTTGTTGGTCATAACTCATAACTCATACGTACCTTTAACACGAGAACTAGGTCAATAGTATGGGAAAGAACGCCCTAATCGCATAGCATCAAATCGTCTAAAATGTGCATGAAATGTACTTACTCACTTGCGCCGGTTCGCTATCTCTCAATCTGAAACAGAAAATACGAGAATTAACAATGGCTTATTACTAAATAAATTGGATTTTTCTCTCTTTAATAGTAGTTTTATCGTACATCTCAAAGTTATTTTTAATGAGAGTTGAAAAATGCCATAGACTTTGATATTATATGGCACATAATACTAAGGCGGGTCAATAAGTCCGTGACTTTTTGAATTTCTAACCTCCTTACTGAAAAAGCAACACTACTCCTGTCAACAGGCATCTGTCAGTTGACTCCTATCAAAATTTGAACTTGCTGCGTCAGTTAGTTTGTGTTTTACAGCTATGTTTATCAGACTATCCAGTAACTTAAGGAAACAATGGAAAAAAGTGAATTTCGTGTGCTTATTAAGCATTATTTTTTGCGAAAAAAAACCATTACCGAGACCAAGGCTAAGCTTGATAAATACTATGGGGACTCTGCACCATCGATTTCAATGGTAAAAAAGTGGTTTACTGAATTTCGTTGTGGCCTTACAAGCACTGAAGATGCCGAACGTCCTGGACGCCCAGTTGAGGTCTCTACACCCGAAACAATCGAAAAAAATCACGATAAGGTGTTGGCCGACCGAAGATTGAAAGTGCAAGAGATTGTGGAAGCCATAGGCATCTCGCATGGCTCAGTGGTTTCAATTTTTAATGATCACTTGGGCATGAGAAAGCTTTCCGCAAGATGGGTGCCGCGTTTGCTCACAGTCGACCACAAACGCAATCGTGTAACAACTTCACAGGAAGGTTTGGCGTTGTTTAATCACAATATGGAGGAGTTTTTTAACCATGGACGAAACATGGATCCATCACAATACACCAGAGACCAAACAACAGTCAAAACAGTGTGTTTCTAAGGGTGAATCGGCGCCAAAGAAGGCCAAGGTGGGTTTGTCAGCCAATAAAGTTATGGCGACTGTTTTTTGGGATGCACGTGGGATAATCCACATTGACTATCTTCAAAAGGGAAGAACAATTAATGGGAAATATTATGCCAACTTATTGGACCGCTTCAATGAGGATTTGAAAAAAAACCGACCTCATTTGGCCAAGAAAAAAGTTCTTTTTCACTAAGACAATGCAAGGGTGCACACATGTGCAGTTGCCATGGCAAAAATCCATGAATTGGGCTATGAATTGCTCCCACATCCACCCTATTCTCAAGATTTGGCTCCGAGTGACTACTTCTTGTTCCCAAACCTGAAAAAATGGCTCGGTGGAAAAAGATTTGACTCCAATGATGAAGTCATCTCGCAAACAAAGGCCTATTTTGAGGACCTCGACAAATCATATTTTTTGGAAGGGATAAAAAAATTGGAGAAGCGTTGGACAAAGTGTATAGAGCTCAAGGGGGACTACGTTGAAAAATAAAATGATTTATTTATCAAAAAATCTGTGTTTTATTCCAAAAGTCACGGACTTATTGACCCGCCCTCGTATGAACGCTTCACACCATGTCAATCTGGTCCCTTGGTAAGTATCCGAAGAACTTGTGTTACGGGGACCATCAGATAACGGGAAGTATATATAATACTTTTATCCTATTATAAACATTATATTATAATACACATCTATGACTCAGGAACACAGAGTATCATTAGATAGGTATAATAAAACATTGAGTGGTTGTTAAGACGATTTTCTTATTTAAGTATCCGTTTGCGAGATTTGAAGAAAAACTATAGTAACGGCTTAGATAACTTTGTTACTTCCGGAGTTATAGAGGTGTATCTTGTTAAAAAACTTAGGCCTTTTCATCCGTTATTGGATGATTTAAACAGTATTCTCCGAGCGAAGTAACCACTCTTGAAATACTGTAGTGCCTGGGACAGTTGATTTTAAATGTCGTATGCAATACGTAAATGTCGTTGCCCAAGCACATACGGCATTCTCACAACATAGTCAGCCTAGTCCAGAGGAATGACTGGTCAATACGTCTGGGGCCAACCATGTGCTGGCTTCCTCACGATGTTTTCCTTCACCGTTAGAGTGTCCGCATAATGTACTTGAGATCTGAAAAAGTCTCATTGGTACAAGCCACAACCTGGGAATCGAACCTGCACTCTCTCGAGTGCGAATCAAACGGCGAGTGCGAATCGTGCGTGGTTTTGGTGTACTTTGTTTTCAGATCTTATCGAAACATTTATTTAAAAACTCGTGTTTCACACCTCGACAATATAAGTGTTATCTGCTCCTTGTTCACTGGTCAGTTCGACTGTCAATCACAGGTGGCAGGTAAAATCTTGCTAAAGATTGCAAGGGCGCCTGAGGTATCGTAATGGAGCTGGTAAAATGCAAGTATCACGTAAAGGTAATTTTTAATAGGTAACAACAATAATTACTCACAAGAGTAGGTTAATTCAGAGGTACATTTCTTATATTTACTTGATAAGTATGGCCCACTTGCGCAGATCTGGATTAAAGTTAACCCTGGGTTAAATATCATGTTGTATCTCTTGTTCCTCCTTATTATGAAAGAGAAGGCACGATATTTGAACCCAGCAGGCATATCATGGCGATCCGAAGAAATAATTTTAAAGAAGAAATATTCTATTAATCCATGGTAACAAGGTTCACAATAGAAGTCAATATTTCAAAATAGCCATATTTTTAAAATGGCTACCGGCAAATCTTCTGTCAAAAATGATCAAATTTTCAAGTAAATGACTGAACGTAAAGAAACTATTTGTCTTGGACCGCCATGATGTGGAGTAGTTGACATTATTGTAAGACTATTTGACATTGAATTAAGAAAACGTTTCTACTTTAGCTGTCAAAAGAGATCATTTTGTGAGCATGAGCTCTCGGGAAGAAAAGAAATGTTGTTTCTCATATCGACGATGCATCGACCTTGCTGCTTTACAAAAAGAACTATTTTGCTCCGAATGGTATTTGTAATGTTTCTTCAATCTGTCATTTTGTCGATTCTGCGTTTCTAGGGTGCGCATGCTAAGCCTGCGCGGGGTTAACTTTATTCAGATCTGATTCAGACCAGCTAGTGGGTCTAAGGCCCACTTGCGCAGATGTGGGTTAAAGTTAACCCTGGGTTAAATATCATGTCATCTCTCACGTTCTGTGTGTTTATGAAAGAGATGGCATGATATTTTAACCCAGGGTTAACTTTAACCCAGATCGGCGCAAGTGGGCCTCAGTGTATCAAAATAAAATTAGCTTTGACTTTTAGTTTTACAATAGCTTTCTGTTTTGAGGTTAGAGACTAAGTAAGTAAATCAAGATTAAACAAAATGCTAGTAATATAAAAACAAAACATTTTTTTAAAGAAAAGGTGTAACAAAGACTTCGCCTCATTTTGAAATCTATTAATTAAAATTAAATTAAACATTAGGTATTTTATTGCATATTAAAAGATTTGTTAATCATGAAACATATAAACTGAGTGAATTCCCAAAAAGCCTAAATAAATAATATCAAGTATACTAAATTTTAAATTCATATAAATGTTTGTTTTGAATTTATTCGCATATAATTAGCACTAATAAATTGAATCGCTTTTGGTTTTGGCATTTAAAAAACTTAATTAACTTTTGATTAGAGAGTAAAACTTGCTCAGCGTCTTTTTAAGTCTAGTAAACACGTTTTTCGGGTTCCGTAGAAACTACAAGGAGCCCTTATAATTTCGCTCTGTCCATCTGTTCGTCCTCCCTCGCTAACCTCGGTAATTATGAGTAAACGAAATAGAGTTTACACTTTATTTTTGGCGTCATAAAGTAAATAATTATAATTTTGTACTTTGGAGGTGGCTCCCCGTACAGATGAAGTGGGGATGATTTTTTTGATTCTACTTCACCGTGTGGGGTATCTTCGAACTTTAAAATAAAGGCTAGGTTTCATACATGATTTTTTAGTATTAAAAATCATGAAACAAACCTACATAAGCAAAACATAAGAAAAAAATGGGTATAGTCTTACAACGGATGCATAAGTTACTTCAATTAAATAAATAAATGGGACATGAAATTACCAGCCACAAAAAGAAATATTTAAAAAATAGAACCCAAAAAAGCCTTCTAATGTGTGAACTAGAGCATTTCCTTAGAAAGCCATGAAAAAATTCTTAATATAACTAGGGCTGCCTACTTGTTGTAAAGCCTACTACACACTTGGGAATAAATATCGAAATATTTGAATATACATTTGTATGAAAATAAATACTCATATTACTTATATTCAATTGCTTATTTAACATGCATATGAGTACCATCTTTTTCAAGAAGAGTACAGTGATTTATTCAAAAATAGGTATAGTAAAAAAATTTTTTGTAAGTTTTAATATCTACTCAAAGTTCGCTGTTTAATTTGCCTGTTATCTTACAAAATAAATTTCAAAACGTAGGATCTGTCCCCATGTCCACGTCAGGACGTCGTCAACGTGACGTAACATCACAGAACGTGCAAATTCACGTCGCCATGAAAATGCACGTCACGACGGAGTATCGCCGTGTCTTGTAAAATTCGCAATGCACCATCACAGTGCATTGCCGCGTGGTGTTAGTTGTACGACAGCGCAGCGTGCCGCGGCATCGCGCCAATTCACTTTGATGACGACGTGACATGGATAATCGACATGTGGACAGGCCGTAAAACATAAAAGTCGAGTTTGATAGCCCTGATTATAAGCCCAACCGCAACTATTCGCAGTCCCCGATGCGTAACCGCCGAGCCCTCGTTATCTAGGAGTCTAGAATTATTCCGCGGCGGTCCAATTTTTAACAACAAAGTTGTAAAATGTATGATTTTAATATAATTGTACTATCGAAAGTCAAAACAGTGGGCGGTCTCTTGATGTCATTTTTCTTACCTAGAGGTCACCCTGTGGACCAAATATGCCCATAACAATTTATATCATTTTTTTGTCTCTTGGATAGAAATAAAAATGTAAATGTTGTGACAGATTGACAAATATCAACGTGCAACAGAAATGCATCTATTAAAGGTACGGTGTTGTTATTTTTATGAATTTTATATATTTCTTAAGCAATAGTTACAAACATATTAGCTTTCTTCTTTTCACACGTTCTTCCAAATAAACTTCAATCATGTTGACTTTTTTTTCAAACAAAAATATAAGCAAATAATTTTCATCTTATTTTAGTAGAAATAATAGTTAACTATACTATATCATTCCTGTGACCAACACGAGCTGAATAGATAAATCTTAACATTTATCATTTCACACAAGCTTATGAAACATAATGTTAGTTACTTCCAATACATTTAAATAAATAAAGTTGTTGTACCCGGTATTTCAAAGCTTTATCTAAAACTTATACATAAATCATAATTACGAGGGCGGCACTGAAAATTTCGGGAATCAAGGAAGTGACACAACATTACTAATTAAAAATGTATTTATTGCTTTTTGAAGTATTCTCCGCGAAATTTGACACATTTTTCCATACGATGGAAAACAACTTTTTTACACCTAATTGTTCATGCAAGATTATTTGTATTTGACTCATGCCAATGTCTAAAGTTGCCTGAATTTCGCGGTGTGTCACATGTCGATCTTCCTCAATCAGCTTACGCACAGCATCAACGTTTTCTTGGGTGACTGCAGTTTTTGGACGACCTTGACGGGGATCATCACTGAGCTTGACACGTCCACGTTGAAATTCAGCAAACCAGCGATAAATTGTGGTTTTGGATGGGGCTTCATCACCAAATGTGTTGAGTGATTGAGTGTTTAACACAACTAGAGTGGTTTAACACAACTGTTTTTGTGTTAAACCACTCTAGAATTTTCTCGAGTCAATTACATTTTCTCAACGACTAAACAAGTTTGACAAGACCTTATGACAAGACCGAGAATCTTTTTTTAAATAAATAAACGGTATTCGATTTTTAAAACCAAGGAGTTTTAAATTAAAAAGATTTTAATATGACAGGAACAGTGGAAATATTCCATTCCCGATACTTTTAGTGCAGCCTATGTAAGTATGGAAAAAGTCTTGGAATCTACTTATGAAAATTCGTCCACAGAAAATTCTTGAGTTAGAAGTTAAACAAGTTATAACAGCTTTTTTCACATGTTGTAAGTAGGAAGCTGCTACTGATATTGTTGATTTTTTGTGTAAAATGAATAGCCTGTATATTTTAAAAAAGCTATTAGTAAATACGAGTAGCTCTTTTAAAATATACAATATGATGAAATGCAGAAATGCTGTTTTGTGACACTACAGTAAACTTGTGCAATTTTTTGATAAACCAACTTAACCCTTTGACAAGGTAGAAATACAAGCAGCCTTCACATAGAATTAATTGACGTAAAAAAATGGTATGCCTGTTAGGTGAAAGTAATGTGAATCCTGAACGAAGGCCTGAGGCACAACCGCTTTATAATCATATAAGATTAGAGGATAGACCTAGGCATACCGCAGACCGTGAGCTGGTCCTGGATAATAATGTTATCATACGCCTATTAAATATTTTTATTAGTCGTTTTAGAATTGAATAATAGTTTAGTCGCGTTGATTTTAAGTTTATGCGTATTGTATAGAAGTTGCAGCAACTTTAACGTCCATGACTTCATGGTAAAACGCTTGGTCTGTCGAAGAGAATTTCCTCAAAAAAAATTTAAGGTTGTCATATAATATGAAAGCTCGACACTCGACATTTCAATTTTCAACTCTATTGTATTAGCACAGATTTCTGTTTTGAGTGCTCTTAATTTTCTCTAACCTGCCGGATTCCGGATCATATAGTTGCTGCCATACGAGTTACGGACGTCGTTCAGAAAACATCCTGAGGAAACCAACTTATTCGAGAATACTATTATTCTTTAAATGACACATGAATTAAGGCGAATCCGCCGAGTGATTTTTGCATTTTATTTTACAATCTATTGCACTGTACACATTTTAATATTTATCGTTCATATGCAAACTTTTATATAGAATAGAGCGGAGAGATTTTTCTACAGAATTTAAAATTTAAATATCAAATAACTTGTACCACGCCATTACCGTGTTATTTTTGTTTGAAAATTACGTGTAATTGTAACAAGTAAACGCTAGCCCGCGGCGAGACCTTCTGAATGCAATCTACGAGAGTATGACGGTGGAACATTATTGACTTTGTTTTTATTATACGCTGACGGCCTGATGGCCAATTAGACTCACTATTATACTATGTAATGATAAATATGATGTGGAAGCGAAAATATCAATATAGTTAATGTATCAGATAGATTTGTTTCTTGGCGGAAATCCATAGCATACAATTTAATTACTAACATATCTAGTATAATATCTCGCGAAAAAATACTCGTAACCTGCAAGCAAATCCTCTCTAATGCGTGCACTCACAAACAAGATCGATCGACCACCACACAAGCAACAATGTCAGCAAGACTGTGCAAGGTCCCACAACATCATGCTGGTTGCAAAACTCGCTTTAGCTCCGGTGTCGGGGTTCGCCCCGCCCAGCGTCCTTAGGAAGCAGACTCTGCGAACAAAGTTCCATTCCGGAGTTCCTACTAATGTTTTAAATTAAACTGTACCTATGCATTTCAGCAATTTTACAACTAACAACATATTTATATGGGAGAGCCACGCTTCGGCAAGAATGTGCCGGCTCGACCGGGTTAATACCACGGTCTCACAGAAAACCAGCGTGAAATAACGCTTGCGTTGTGTTTCGCCGAGTGAGTGAGGTTACCGGCGGCCCAAGGGGGGTTGAGGATTTTAAGAGGAGTTACACTCTGTAACTCCTCTAGTGTTGCGAGTGTCCATGGGTGGCGGGATCGCTCCCGTCAGGCAATCCGTCTGTTAGTTTCCTGGTTAATTTTATTGAAAGAAAATCAACACTGGCACTAGAAATAGTTTAACCGCCTTACTAATAAAAAATATTTACACAATGGATAACTTAAACAACGTTGCTGTCTTTGTCTGATGCGTTGGAAAAGTCACTTAATAGACATAGACAGCAACGTTGTTTAAGTTATCCCTTGTGTAAATCTTTTTTTAGTAAGGGGGCTAATGTAGAAATAATTATACTATATATAAAAAAAAACTTAATATAAACTAAACCTTAATATAGGTATTGATAATAATTCACACAATCATTTACATTATTATCTACCAGTAAATAGTCTTCTTACGTATAACTTATCAACGCTTTATTAAGTCATATCTTATATACTAATTAATAAATTAACATAACGGCATAATTCACTTTCCATTAGGCAGCGTTTGCTCGTTTGTTTTTGTTAACAAAGAACAATCTACGATCGATACATACGTAATTAATGTTTACTAATCACGACATTGTGAGGAAGTGTATGTGTGTTTCCTACAATAATCCTAGAATGCATACCTAATACGTAATACTATTTATTTCAGTGGGTTATATAATTAACTAGCTGTCCCGACACACGTTGTTCTGTCTCAACTATGAACTGGAATAAATAAATAAATTACTATACATACACCTACTTCCTACTCCAACATCTACACCTACAACCTACACCTACATGTACACCTACATCTACAGTATTTTCTCCGTAATTTTTCCAATATTTCTCACCGTCAAACCTTCCCTGAACTTCTACAATTATTTCAAGACCAAAGTTAGTCAAATCAGTCCAACCGTTCTCGAGTTGTAGCGAGACATTGGAACTGCAACCCATTTTTAGGGTTCCGTAATACTTAAGGAACACATATAGTTTCGCTCTGTCCGTCCGTCTGTCTGTATATCTGTCTGTCTATTCGAACGTCTTGGTCGTCGATCGTTGGCATTGTTAATAATAATGTCGCCACAATAAGTTAATAGAAACTCGAAACAAACACATCAACCGGTCAACTTCAAAATTTCTATTTGTCAAATGTTCAACCACACTTAACCATTATTAACTGACAGCTAAACGCTACGTTTAACTTGGACACCCGCAACATCAGAGGAGTTGCAAGTGAGTTGCCGGCCTTTTAGGATACGCTACCATTTTTAAGGTTTGGAGGTCGTAATAGTCCGGAAATACCGCTGGCGACAGATCATTCCAGAGTTTTACTGTGCGCGGCAGAGAGCTTCGATTAAAACTCACGGTGGAGGACTGCCACTTATCAAGATGATGAGGATGATAAATATTTTGTCGCTGCTCCTGCTCCAATTTCTCGCCACCGTTGAAACACAATAGCAGTCGACAATTCGAGCGGCCCTTCGTTGGATACGATCCAGAGGTAAAAGCTGGTACTTTGGTGCCCCTGACCAGAGATAAGAACAGTATTCCAGCTGCGTCTTATCGAGTTGTAGGCGTTGGAACGGACTGAAAAACTGCTTCGACCTATTCAGAACACCAAGCTTCTTGGAGGCTAACTTGGCCTTACCCTCCAGATGATATCGGAACTGGACCTCGCTCGATATGTTAACACCAAGTATTCCAATGTTGGAGGAGACAGTTATGGGTGTGCTTTCAAAACGAGGATATACGACCATCGGTAACTTTTCAGCGGTGAACGTGCAAACTCGCGTCTTAGAGGGGTTGAATTGGACTAAGTTAAGTCTACCCCATATCAGAGACTTTCTCCAACGAAATTTCAATTTCAAAAACAAATTCGTTTTGACTGCCAAACTGTAACTGTAACGGTTAACAACATAAAAATTAAAATAAAATTCAGTACCTAACTAGTGCATAAGTAAAAAAAACTAGTGCCTAATTCTAAAATAGTGACTCGCCGCCAAGTCCGTTTGCTGCGTCGGACGTAGATTCTGCTAATAATTTATTAAATAATCCAATATTATATTGGTTTAGTTTGAGAGACAGCATTAGCGCATACTATAAATTATAGTAATGCTGGTGTTGATTGCATGGTTAATGAAACCAAAAATAGATTGGTCATCATTAAGTCACTTTGCGGTTTTGTTTAATATGTGAGTGTAATAGAAAAAAAATATGAGTGGCAATCCTCAAAATGTATATAAAATGTGCTAAAACTTTTTTAAGGACTTTATCTTATGAGTCTAAAAACTCAAGAGACTCTTTATCATTGTCATCAAAAAGTCTCGAGTGTTTGACAAATATTATTTAGTTGTTTGTGTTAAATAAAGCTTAAGTGCCTAATTGTTTGGCTTTGTTACCGTTATAGTGGCAAAAACAAAAGAGCTTAGCTTACGGTTAGCATAAAACGATCCAAAATAGATTATTCGATTATTTGTTGCTGCTATATAATTATATTTTCGAGATGCTTATTAAAATATTATATTTCATTATTATATGATGATATTTCATTAAAATATACTATATTCATTTTAATGTGGGCTGTAAAAACTTATGGCGCTATAAATGTGTAGAAATGATATAGTTTTTAGCGCCACATGAGTAATTAAAAAACTACTTATTTGACTAAGTAATATGAAACACTGGTAATTTGTACGTAAACAGCCTGTACATAAAACGGCAAACGATATGACATTATATTATTCACAGACATGCAAGAACAATTATATTTAATAGAGTAATTACTGGATTATGTTGTATCACGGCAATGGAGGTAATGCATAAGAAATCTTATACTTTTTACGTATACGAGATATATACGAGAATCTCGTATATAGTATACGAGAATAAGTAGGAGACAATCTTGTATATGTATAATCGTGGTCTCGGCAACGGCTGCAAGTATTTACATGACATTTAGTATGCAGGTAGTTTTGGGGGAGAAAATACGGTCTAGCTAGGTTTTATCCCTGGGAAACTGGTAATTTTTAAATTTTTTTTCTTTCGTCGTGCAACAATATATCAATTATTACGAAATTCGGAATGTTCGGTTCGGTTTTCGAAAAAAAAACCGGTAAAATATTTTTATATATTTTCTTATCTACTAGAGCTCCGAGCAAAGCTCGGTTACGCAGGTACTAACTATTTAAAACACACAAATTTAATTATTTATTATTGATTTACCTAAACATATAAGAACGTATCTAAGTTTGTCAAAAAATTGCTGAATAAGTTTTTTGGTATATGGTTTAAAGTGCATACCTTTACGGAATCCGTAAGACCAGGGAAAATTCAGTGCACTGAAAATATAACTCTGTGCTAATAGAGTTGAAAATATAACACACAAATATCGAGTCAAATGTTAATGTCAAATCTGATAACTCGAAACTCATGTGCTCGATCATGAACTGTATTGTCCATAGTTATATTTTAAGTGTACTGAATTTTCCCCGGCCTTACGGATTCCAGACAAAATGTCTCCACAAAATATAAAGAAATACACGTCAATTTAAATATTTTTGTTCATGTTTAGATTAAATTAGAGGGAAGAGTATAATGAGACGTGAGGTAAAATTGGACTACGATCAGACATTCTCTACGATCTCCCACTCCAACACGCCTCGACTCTATCAAAGCGTGCCAAACTAGTTTTCGACAGATGGCGCACTTAAGTTCCATTTCCGTTTTGTGACCGGATGCGACCAATATAATAATTATTATAATATATTAATACGTCAATCATAAGCTTTCAGTACAGTTTTACGAGAATAGTGCAACTGGAGGAGTATGAATTTTGGCCGATAAATTAAAGTTTATGTGAAGAAAAGTGTGCAGAAAGCTACTCGTAATGTTTTTAATAATGCTTAGAAATACTAAAAATTAATAAAAATAATAACCACACACACTACCTCAGATTATTGACACACGCTAGCGTGAGTTTGCAGTTTGTCAATCTGTCACATTTTTTATTTTTTGTTATTTTTTTGCTGTCTAAGAGGCAAAAAAATTCATATAACGTTCTAACTTAAAAATTATATTATAAATTATCATAGGCGAATTCTGACCACAGGGTGACCCTCTAGTTATTGTTAATATAAATACTAGCGCATTGCTAATAAAATAATTAACTCTCTCACACCTACTATCTGTCTACATATCATTTATTTGCGTGTCGGAAACATCGTAGAGGAAAACTTGATTCAATATTCTGTTCACTATGATTTTCGTGTCTTGGATATTACAATCGAGCAGAATGATTTTTTCTGCTGTCTCTACATGCACGCTATTAACCTTTTCGTACACGAAATTCTGTGTGCACAAGTAAATTTTGCGTGATATAAAATTGAATATGTTAGAGTAATTAAACCGACCTCCAAAGTAAAAATGCACAAAAAAGCATGAAATAATAATTATTTTCTAAATAACTCTTCTTTTATATTTGGCTACAATTTCAACTATTTCTCTACTCAATATTCATAATTTTGAAGTCTCCGTGGTCTAGTGGTTAGAGCTTGGCTCTCGACTCGGAGGTCGTGGGTTCGATTCCCGCATTGGAACAAAAAAAAAATGTTGTTTCCAAGTTTGGTTAGGACAATTCAGGCTGATCACCTGATTGTCTGACAAGAAAGATGATCCATGCGTCGGATGGGCATGTAAAAAGTCGGACCTGCGCCTAATCTCTCGCCAGTCGTGTCGGTTATCCGTCCCACTGGGTTATGAGAGTAAAGGAGGAGAGAGTGCTCTTGTGTACTGCGCACACACTTGGGCACTATAACATAACTCCTGCGTAGCTGGCCTGGTTTCAATGAAACAGGCCACCGTCACCGAAATCGGTGGGGGAGCTATTATTACTATTAATTTTGAAGTCATTCTTTTCTCAAGTTCACGCTGTTTTGTTCATATGCTTATGCATATGCTTCATAAGAGTCTATGAGATGAACGATTCTAATTTGGCGTATAATGAATTTTTTGACGATTTCAAACTTTTATACGATTTGTGTTTTCCGTTGAAGTTTGTGATTATAAGGACAATAAGCAAAGCAAAATGGGTATCTAAAGGCATTAAGATATGCAGTAAAAACAAAAGAAAACTACTCTGGAAATATAGACTAAATCCTAACACCCTAAATAAATTAAAATATCTTCGGTATAGCTCAACACTAAAAAAAAATAATCAGACTCACTCAGCGTTCTCAATATAATTACAAAATAAAAGCATCAAAAAACATTAGTAAAACTACGTGGAAAATAATTAATAGTCATAAAAATAAACATTCTAATTATATAACAAAAATAATTCATGAATCAAAAAGTATCGTTAACCCGAAAAATATAGCCAATGCATTCAATAATTACTTTGTCGATAAAATAAAACCCTTATCCAACCATAGCAAACACATTTGTGCGAATATCATAGGACGCAGTGAATCCATGTTTATGGCGCCTTGTATTCCCTCTGACGTTATAGAAATCATAACGCAATTACCAAATAAAAATAGCGTAGGTTGCGATGACATTTCAACAAAAATAATAAATACCGTAAAAACTGCTATTGCCGAGCCCATAAGTCATATCTTAAACCTAAGTATCTCTACAGGAATTTTTCCAGACAGACTAAAGACAGCGATCATAAAACCTTTATTTAAAAAAGAAAACCGTGAGCATGTGGAATGTTACCGGCCAATTGCGATCTTACCAATATTCTCTAAAATTATGGAAAAGTACATTTATAAAAAAATATACAATTACTTTGAATACAACAATTTATTTGCTGAAGAACAAAAAGGGTTTAGGAAAAATAAAACAATAAATAGAGCCATTTACGACTTTTTAAACATTATAATAAGTAAAGTTGATAAAAAAATACCTGTATGTGCCATCTTTTGCGACATGACCCAAGCGTTCGACTATGTGGATCATGAGATAATTCTGCAAAAATTGAATGCTTATGGAATTCGAGGTAATGTACTAAAATTACTTGAATCTTATTTAAAAAACCGATTGCAATATACAGAAATTAAACGTATAAACAAAAATAAAAAAATTGAAGAAAATTTTTTTTCCGAAAAACGATTCGTAAAGTATGGGGTACTGCAAGGTAGTGTACTGGGTCCTTTATTGTTCATCATTTACATTAATGATCTGCCAAGAGCTATTAACAAACGCATGTCTCTTTTTGCGGACGATAGTACTGCTATCATAGAATGTAATGAAATAAATCAATACGAAAATGACATAAATATGACATTGAAGTTAATTATAGAATGGATGACGAACAATAATTTAAAAATAAATTTGAATAAAACGAACATAATACAATTTTGCCAAAAACTATCGCCATTGACATTAAATATTAGTTATAATAATATTGACATTAAAGAAGTGACAAATACAAAATTTTTAGGATTGAGTATTGACAGTACAATCAACTGGAAAGCACATATAGACCAATTATGCAAAAAAATTAGCAAATCGGTGTATGCACTCTCTAGGCTATCATCAATAACAAACAGAGATGCATTAATAATGGCGTATCATGGTTTAGCCGAGTCAAATTTACGGTACGGAATTATATACTGGGGCAACTCGACACATCGCGACGCAGTATTCAAAGCCCAAAAAAGGTGCATCAGAGCTATGTTCAAATTAAAAACTAAAGAGAGCTGTTTACCATGGTTCAAAAAGCATAAAATTCTCACAACTCCATCGTTATATATATACGAGACCGCAGTTTTCGTAAAAAATAATGCTGAACTTTTTGAGACCTTCGGTTCTATACCACGTAACCGAAGGGATAACTGTAGACTAAGAAGCATAAAAGTAAATACCGAATTAATGCACAAAAGTATCTTCTGCATGGCAATTCAAATATTTAATAGAATACCTAAAGAAATTAAATTATTGGAATTAGGGTCATTTAAGAGGCGCCTAAAAGACTATTTAGCGGAAAAATGCTACTACTCGGTTAAAGACTTTCTAAATAATTCGAAATTTTGATATTATTGGTTAGGTATTATATTATGTAGTTTTAAGATTTTAATGTATTTTTTTTTTATAAATGAAAAGATGAACTTATTATAATTATTTTGTAATTTTTGACATTTTATGACGTATTTTAGCTTTATCTTTTGTAATTAAGTATTGACATATTGTTATTATTATCTCTATTATTATTTTACTTATGAACTGTTAAATTATGAGGTTAAATTTTTATTTATTAGTACCGTGATGAATTAATTATCTTACTTTAAATATTTGACCAGTAATTATAGGAATATATTAGGAATTAGAATTATATATTAGGAATTGACATCATGTCTTAATTGTAATGTAATTATTGACTGATACGTTTTAATAAATTTTTTATTTTTTGTCTTTTATGTAATTTCACAAGATATTCACACACCATTGTAATGGTAGGATGTGCATGTACTCTTATCAGCTACTGTAAACCACCATTGTAAAATCACATTCACGTGAATAAACGATTTGATTTGATTTGATTTGATTTAAATTTAAAACATTTAAAAATAAAACTCAACGTGCCAGTAACCTATATAAGTAAATGATGAAAATTAAATACAAAATCAATGAGACTAAATAAATTAAACAATAAAATTAACAATTATTAACACTTTTATTATCCTTTACATTCCTCCAACGTGACTAGTCTACTGAAAACTTTACGCGGAGACATCTCCATGAATGAAACATAAAAATTAATTATTATATTAGGCTCTTGCAGTGCATAAGCGATGGCCATACAATATAA
This sequence comes from Phengaris arion, assembly GCA_963565745.1. Taxonomy (NCBI): domain Eukaryota; kingdom Metazoa; phylum Arthropoda; class Insecta; order Lepidoptera; family Lycaenidae; genus Phengaris; species Phengaris arion. Next base: position 6,138,189 of record OY751443.1, read on the forward strand.
AATGGATTTATTAACATGAATGAATTGTGAAAACAAATCCTTACTATTATTATTTTTAATAATTCTTGCTAATGCGGGATTTACATGGGCTGATCATGTAGCGAAAATCGACCCATGTAAATCCCCCATGATATTATTATAATCTATGTCTGTCTGTTTCGCAACGTTTGCATAAACGGAACTACTAAATGGGTATTTGATGAAATTTGGTACAGCTATAGATTACACCTTGGCAATCGTGGATTCCGTTCCCGAGCGACATACGGATTCCTGCGAAGTTGAGAGACATAAAAATAAATTATATTATGCTCGCACGCATACTGATGTGTGAAATGAGTTTATTAACTTGTGAATGCAAATATTTTATTATTTATTCGGCGGATGACGGTATGAAATGATTATATTTGCTCAAGTACGTGTCTGTTTTAAATATTTGCTTATTTTTTGGCTCTTGGGTGTTTAGCTCTAAGTACAGTCTTAGCTAACAAAGATGTTTGCAACTATTTCATACAAAAGTCACTGAACTGATTTAAAACTAAGTTGGCACTTAGGTGGTTGATAGCCTGGGTTAACGTCGAGCTATTTTTTATTCTATAAAAATGCACAGTTCCCGTAGAACATTCAGGTTTTATTATGCTAAATGGAGAGCTCAACGTCTAGTTACTACGCACCGAATGTTGATACAAAAGACTTCAACGACTCAATGCGTATTTACTATTTACATTGTAGCAATCAAAGAAACATTTTTGTTAATTTACTGCGTTCTCTCTTCACTGGATAATTATTTTTAACGTAATGTACTTAGAGTGGTGTAATGCCAATATTACACCATATATGCCTATATATATATATATATATATATATATATATATATATATATATATATATATATATATATATATATATATATATATATATCTATATATATATATATATATATCATATATGGTGGTAAATATATAAAATATATTAAAGAATATGTCCCCACTGACTGACTGACGTACAGCCGTCACCTCTAATGATAGAAACGTGAAATTTAAATAGTAGTTTTCATTTACAATGTAGATGCGCACCAAGAAGGGATTTGGAAAAAATCCACCCTTGAAGGGGTGAAATAGGGGTAGAAAGTTTTTATTGAAAATCTTTAAATCTTCACCGATTTCAATATAATACATATTTTGATTGACTACGAGTTTTAGGGTTCATTTTCTAATGAATATTTCTATATTCTAATTTATAATTCACTCTAAGAGGACGTAAATTAGGGGTTGAAACTTTGTGTGAAAAAAAAACTAACCAAATATCCATGAAATTTAGTATCCGAGGACATAAATAGAAATTATTGAATCTCTATTCAATAATTTCTAGAGAGCGATACGTATTTTTAATTTTTTTAAGATTCGTCCCCTTAAAGGGGAGAAATGGTGAAGAAATTCGTTAGAATTAGTTTTTCGACATACATACCCCACAGGAGGATGGGGATCATAATGGGGATCCACGCAGATGAAGTCACGCGAATAGGCTAGCGTTTCAATAATGACGTTAAGTCATTTATTTGCGATTTTCGTTACATTCTTACAAGCTGTCGTATACGTGTATAATCAGCGAACTAAATTGAACCCAATTAGTATTGGTTTTACAGCCCAGGTGTAATAAAACAAGAATGCTTACCGCAGTTTTACGGTGTTGTATAAGTTTTATACCCGCCCTGGGGTAACAAGCCTGAAGGTTGCAATAGTCCTGACTTCCGTGTTACCAACTATAATAATATGTAATTAAAACATAATTAAATGACACTTTCCAAAGTAGAAAAATAATCTCCACACCGATTTCGGTGACGGTGGCCGGTTTCATTGAAACCAGGCCAGCTACGTTACTTATTTTGTAGTGCCGAAGTATGTGAGCAGTACACAAGAGCACCCTCTCATTCTTTACTCTCGAAACCTAATGGGACGGATAACCGACACGATTGGCGAGGGGTCTCATTTTTACACGCCCATCCGACGCATGGATCACCTTTCTTGTCAGACAATCAGGTGATCAGCCTGCATTGTCCTAACCAAACTTCGAAACAACATTTTTGTTGTTCCAACGTGGGAATAGAACCCATGACCTCGGAGTCGAGAGCCAAGCTCTAAACCACTGAACCACGGAGGCCACTATCTACTATTAATTAGGTACCTTCGATACATAATATCGTAACGTAAAAATGTTACGATATAAAATGCGATTGAACCATGTTTTATTAGCTGGGTATTTATTATCTACGATAAAAACATCAATTTGATAACGACAAACACATAATATAGATCTAGAATTTTATTATTTAACAGATAGATAAAAATAATATTCAACTAAAGAATGTTTTACGAGGCGTCAGAAATCACTTTTCCATGATAACCATTATTCGCAATAAATATGATGGCTCCTCCTTAGCTCCTTTAACAATCTTTTTCCCGTCGTCGTTAAAATCTAATAGTTTAACTGTTTTATGACCTCGCAGCTGAACTTTAATTTACACTAATTAAAGTAGCTAGGATATAACGAGGTCTAGCACACGGGAACCGTTAATTTTCCGGGATAAAAAGTAGCGTATAACCAATGCAGGCATCATTATAGAGTTGTTTCATATTTAATACTAGCTATCGCTTTCGGCTCCGTCCGCGTAAATACAGTATCATAAAGGAACACTGTACTTTTTCGAGATAAAAAGTTGTCTATGTTTTAATCCAGAGCCTAAACTACTTACTAGCTAGATCAATTTTCCTCCCGCAAAACTCCCTGCATAATAAATTTAATGGTAATTCTTGCAGCCGTTTTAGAGACACCGATTGTATTATATATTAAACAAGATTGTCTCTTTTAAAGTACAAGATTATACGAACAAACTATGACAACAAACAATGCTTATGAACAAGATTCCCTCATAGTACCTACCTCGATGGATTCGAACATTTTTCTGGGATAAAAGTAGTATATGTGTAAATTCAGAACTTCACAACGTAGTTATGCCAAATTTCATTCAAATCACAAACCCAATCGCTTGAGGAGATAATATTGTGTGTGTCGTAATATAATTGTAAACTTTTGCATTTTTATCTTACTAGACGAAACCTTACGTCGTTCGCACGGATATCCGTATACCGCACGGGAACCGTAAATTTTTTTGAGGTAAAAAGTAGTAGGCTACTTTCCTAAGGCTTAACCTATCCTTGTGTGAAATTATATTAAGATCCGTTACGTGGTTTAGGCGTGATTCCGTAAGACAAACAGACAGAGTCACGTCCGCACTTATCAGATTAAGATTTAAATAGTAAGGTTTAAATCAAGACTTTATACTGCGAGTAACAGTAAACATAATATTAAAAATGCTTTTGGTTTGTAACATCTTTCCTCTCGCTTTCTTGCAATTTATGGGAGTGATTTCGTGAAATGGGCTGGAAGTGTGTAACAGGAAGTCATGGAAGCGCGCTATTTGATTTGACGAATAGGTGCGCGGTGGCAGATTCGAATAAAATATTTCAGAATTTTCAAATTTTGAGATTGATTTCTGTCACTGCTTAATGGAATGGTTTCCGTATTTTTTTTTTGATCAGATTAGAAAATCGTGCAAAGCAATGTGTTTTTTTTTTAAATATTTTCATAAAACGTTACACATCATATGGGACTATAGGGCTCGCTAGATTTTTTTACCTTTTGCTTCGCGCATTAACTTGTTAATGTTACAGTGATCGGTGCTTGATCAAACGCAACGTTTATTTATACACACACCGAATACGGCATGAACCACACTTCATACAACCAAATGGTTCCGGACGCACCAAGTTGGGATGGAAAGTCGGAATGTTGATAGGTAGAATGAAGAATGTTGCAGAAAAACACCGATGTTCTTAGTAAAAAGTATGCGATGTCTGCGTCATAGCCCTGTAAAGCCCTTACTATATATTTTTTCATTTTCATAATAAATATCACTTGTTTGCAGAATAAAGGTGTGCAATAGGTGTTGCAATTGTTTTTTTACAGCTTATTCTGACCCATATAAGGCATGCAAATACTATGTCAAATTTAATTCACACATTACATCGGTGATTGTTTATTAGGTCCACAGATCGGTAATACCTTGATCATAGGCATTTTATTTAATGCTAGCATATTATAATATATAGTATAAGCATTAATTTGACTGACAAATTAAACCAAATGGACAGAATATATTAAATTATAAATATTAAGAAATTCAGTCATACACTTATAACAAAATATAACATAATTCTTCCCTTGATCACATACAGCACATGCTAAATATTATTGATTTCTTAGGTTTACGCGAATATTGTTCATTGTTTTAAACACTTACGGATTGTGTCGCGGTGCACTTTTCTATTTCCCGACGTTTCGGCTACTTTCCAGCAGCCGTGGTCACGGGAGGACTGAGGTGTCAATTGTCCTATTTGTTGAAGTTATTCAAACTACCCGAAGATTCTTCAATTATTATTTGTGTTCCGATCCACGCAAAACATACTAACAGTATCTTGAAGCCATAGATGATGATATAGATGATAAAGTTGGCTATATTCTAAGGAAAGCTTCTATAAAAACATATTTCAAGCCACCCAAAAAGATAAGTCAATTTTTACCACCAGTGAAATGTAACATTCCCCTTCAAAATGCAGGAGTCTACAAGCTCGACTGTGACTGCGGTCTCTCCTATATAGGGCAAACTAAAAGATCCATCAACACCCGCGTAAAGGAACACATCGCAGATGTTAAACACTGTCGCAACAATAAATCTGCAATTTGCGAACACACACTGGATCAACCTCGCCATTACATAAGATTTGATATGCCACAAGTACTGGCAAAGGAACACCGTTATCGCCCAAGAATGATACGCGAAGCTATAGAAATTAAAAAGTACCCTAATTTTAACCGAGAAGATGACTGGGTACTGCCATCTAGTTGGGATCCAATAATTAACAAAATAAAATGTAATTTATAATCACCGCGGCTTCAAGATACTGTTAGTATGTTTTGCGTGGATCGGAACACAAATAATAATTGAAGAATCTTCGGGTAGTTTGAATAACTTCAACAAATAGGACAATTGACACCTCAGTCCTCCCGTGACCACGGCTGCTGGAAAGTAGCCGAAACGTCGGGAAAAAGAAAAGTGCACCGCGACACAATCCGTAAGTGTTTAAAACAATGCTAAATATTGTTTAATGAATTTTAAGAAATTGCATAATTAAAGAATCTGGCTCCGAAATCGAGACTTTCATAAGTGAGAGGTGTTATCAATACTTATTTACTTTGAATATAACTTTACAATCCCTTTGACAATTTCACTTTTAATAATATGCAGTTTTATGTAATAAAATGGTCTTGATTAACGGGTAACAAGGGCAGAAACTGAATTAATTTATCGGATTTGAGGTATTTTTTATGTAATATGACAGAATACTCACTACTCGCTCGCTACTTAAATTAAAAGATACTTAAGTGCTCACATGCTCCCCATTGTGTCGAACCATGTCAACCTGTTATTTAAAAATAAATAAGAAGATCATAGCTTTAAGTAGCCTATGAGTCAGCCGTTAGTTACTGACTCCAGGGGACAATTCGCGTAATTATTATCATTAGTTAAATCTCGTTTGGATTTTCGGGCTTTCTCGCTCGCGGTCGCACGATATGTCGCGTATGCGAATGAGTGAGCGTATGACTGAACGGAGATTACTCAAATAGAAAATAGTCAAGAGAATTGGGCTTCCAGACCAAGCTTCTTATATTGGTGTGGATTTTGTAAAATTAAGGCTTTCAGAGTTAGATAAATGATCTAAGTTAAAACGTCTGCTCTACATGAGAATAATCTTTGACAGCCTTATGACAATATTTAACAATCTTGGCAATATTTTGCATAATATATTTTTTTGCTGGGATTATTATTTACGTATTCCATTATTTGGCCAGTATTATCTTTTTATTTCCCATTTCTATTCGTTCTACTATTATGAACATATTTTATAGGTGAAACCTAAGTTGAGATATTGTTAATAAATAAAAATGTATATATTGAATTTAATATTACATTATTTATACTTACAATCAACAGAAAAGTCAGTAAGAAAAGGATATATAAAGAATTTATAGATTCTAGAATATATTTTATATTCTTCGGAATAAAAAATAAATAAAAGAAAACTTGCTTCAGACTGATTTACTGACTATTTCTTATACGGCACACTAGAGCTACCTGGATTTTTATGCTTTGTTTTTATGACAAACGAGCAGACGCCTGATGGACATTTATACCCGTCACCCACACGCAATACCAGCGAAGCTACAAGTGTTTTGTTGGCTCTACTAAAGCGTACAACTATTCACTAGGAGTGCAGCGTCGCACAGAAAGTGAATATGTATAACTTCCTCTTTAATTTCACGGCAAGGAACGTTTACGAACACGTAATACAGTACACAATAATGTTTTATTCCACAATTAACTATAGAGAAAGTAAGCACCATCGTAGCATGTAAAACGATTATGGGGCTTCGCAGTGATTCAGCGAAAAATGGATTCGTATTTCGCAAAATAAAATGTAACTCTACCGTGACAGAAACTTTGTTGTCAGTGTCAATTGCCCCTTATATACTTACAAAATGTTGCCCGAGACTTCGTGCAAGCAAAAGGAACTCTTGCGGGAACCGTACATTTTGAATACGATAAAAAGTAGCATATGATCTTCCCTGTGATCTATTCTATATCTTTGTCAAATATCATCAAACTCGATCCAGTAGCTTAGAAGCCTATTCAATACAAACAAACAATCAAATCTTTCCTCTGTAATAATCAAATATTAGCATAGATTTTGTTAGTCAATCTTGATGTTGTTTCATGTCTCTCTATCTGACTATCGTGTAAGTGTAAATTTAATATGAAACAAATAATAAATATCAAAGGACATTGGAAATTTACAATTATCCACGGGTACCAAAGATAAAATTAGGTTAGATGTAAGCGTAATTGCATCTTCATTACAACGTATGTAATATTTTCACTCATTTCAATGAATACTCATTTTTAAAACATGATCATGGATCTGAATTAAAACAATTATATGATATGTGATTCAAAATTGTACAATATAATAGTATTTCGGTTTGTGGTTGCGACTTTTTTAAACAGTTGGTCAAAAACACCAAATGTCTTTTATAATAACAACGACTCATAATATTCTGTTGTAAGTATTAAACGTTTTTACATAAAATAATTACAAATTAAACTATAACTAAGAAACTTCTATTATTTCATTAACAATTTCACGCCTGTTTTTCGTAAATCTAAAACAAAGAACCTACGCGTTAACAATTAATGTTGGGTTTTTTGCTATAATTACAAGGTTTTAGTATAATTAGTAATTATTCATTTATAAAACAAAGCGTAGAAGAATAAAAATGAGTAGGTATACTACTTGGTGTACCGAGAAGACTAGTTTCTTAAAGAGACAAACCAGGACGTGCGCAGACAGATGCCCTAAAGGTAATTAAGGAGGATCGTCTCACTTGCACGACATTACTGACAAAGATTGCGAAAGTGGGAATTTACACTGATATGAAACGATATGCGGACACGGCGCTGCATTTTTAAAATAGTGATTCGAAATTGAATTTAATCCAGTACACAAGAATATCTGCTTGTTTCACGTTTCATTGCAAGAGCGGCGCCCGGCCATGCAGAGCGGTGCAGTTTGACATTCGAAGTCTGTACCTTCAATGCAATGACACGTGTATCTTCTTGTGTAATAAAGAAAGTTCAATTTTGAATGGCTATATTAAAAATGCAGCGCAGCGTCACATATCTTATCGTTTCGGTGTGAGCGTCGGCGCGCGGTGAAACGAGCAGCGGCGCGTGTGTAAAGGCACTACACACTTTCTGATAATATAGTCTATTATAGTATAATAGAGTATTGAAATACTCATTTGTATTAAACTCTTCAAAGAAATGTAAGCAATCGTTTTGATTTTGTATTTTACTCCCCGTGCATAATTTATTTTCATATAATTTTACCTATAAAATTTAAGCCAAAAGAAATACAAAATCATTATAATTCTTGGAAATCATGTCGAACGTAGGTACAAACCTGTACAAACCGGTACAAACCTTGTACCTATTAAAATTTTTTTATTTACAAAAAATATTTGAAAATGCTTTTAAGTGCAAATAATCTCTTAAGTTTTTATATGATTTTGAGGAAAGCGGATATTCCTTACGTCTTGAAGAAGTACCTACCTACCCTATATACTAAAAAAAAGTACAATAACAAATAAACATACTTAAAGTAGCTACGGAACCTCGCTGTGTTAACAGCACGATTATAACTTAGCTGGAAAAAAATCAAGCATTACAAACATTTATTTTTTTCAAAATGGTAACTTTATAACCTACTTGAAAAGTCAAGTGCAGACGTTAAACTATAATTAGCGGGCCGGTTGTATATTTATATTAGTAAGTCGCGGACATCTATGATGTACCACATTTGAACCTTACTGCAATAGTAATAAGGTCTAAATATTGCACGCCGAGTTCTCGACGACTGTACGTAGGGTAAACACCCTGTAAGGCCGGGATTATACTGTCCGGAATCCGTAAGGCCGTGGAGAATACAGAGCACTGCGTTGTGTTTCGTTGAAAATCGAACTCTGCGCTAATACCATAGAGCTAAAAATTGAATACACACGTTTCGAGTCAATTGTCAATATCATAATATGTCATATAATAGCTCGACACTCAACTCTTCGATTTTCAACTCTATTGTATTAACGCAAAGTTCTATTTTCAACGCAACGCGTGACCAGGTACCCAAGTTCGCCACAGCAAAGAAGTTACAAGTGTAAATCCTCTGGTGTTGCGAGTGTCCACGGGGGCTGCGGCGAAATTGCTTACCATCAAATAATGCGTCTGCTCGTTTCCTGGTGGAATAAAAAACCTTTTTCTCGCCTAATGGCTTATAATTAATGTATAATGATTCTTAGGCATGATGATTTTATGTACAAAACCCAAACTGCATCCGTCAATTTACTCATCATTGTTTTTCTTGAATTGCTAACCAGGACATACATTAAAAATAATTTTATGTACTATCGGGGAATGTAATTCATAGGCATATGGAGTGTTCTCATAATTTGTATTTTAATGACGACATTTAGTCACAATGCAATTGTCAGTGATATGTCAAAAAGTTTCTAATACAGGTATTCGGTAGGTAAGTTTCTACGAGTCAAAAAACTAATTAAAATTTAACCGGACATCTACAGATGAGTCATTAATTAAAGATAACAAATAACATTCGTATTCGTAAAACCAATACATAAGAGATAATTGTTTGAATGTAAACGCGATATTATGTAAGCAAACGGTACGATCAGCCGATCAGAATATATTATATCGACCGAATTCCGACTGTCTACTGTCTAGGCCATGGGATTTTATAGGAAAAGTAGTTTCGTTTCTAAGTTACAAGTTGAATCGTAAAACCGTAAAAAGTTTCGGCACAATTACTAGGTTTTCTTCTTCTTGCTCTCAAATTGGAGACTTTAACAAAATAGACAAATCAGTGGCACACCGGGAGAGCCGACAGAAGTGAAAACTATAGCGCACAGATAAGCATGCGGCGCGCGACGAGTTCAATGGCTTTTTCTGATCTCATAAAATGCCCAACGCGCCTAAAGTAGATTTTAAAGAAATTTTCATTTCAGAGTCATATGAAAAACTACGTATGATTGCCGAGAGATACAGTTTTCGGCGCACGAAGTCGCAGGCACTATCTAGCATGATGTGTTAAACATTGAATGCGGATAAGTTCTCGTGAATATTATAGGTTAAATTAAATCTCATTTGCATGTTCAAGCTGCCCCGCTCACGCGCACGCATACCTAAGCTTACGGCAATGAGTCAGCGCGAGGATCGAAACGGGATTATATCAAAAATAGTTAAGAGAATTGTGCTTCTGATAAGCGCTTTGAGCTTAAAGGATTGAAAAGCAAAAACACAGCTTTACTTCCGTAGTAGTAATGTAATTTTTATTTTTATTTATGGAATAATAACACAAGCTTCTGTTTAACAATTTTTACAATGTTATTAACCTACTTATTACTCAGGATGAGATCAAAGATACACAAACCGAAAGCGTAACAAGATGGAGATGTGTATGTAAGCGTGCAGACAGTTTCTATTCAAACAGGTGACAGTGGTTGTGTGACGTAAAGGTTTTTCGAGAAAACAATGAAACTCACACAGTATTAAAGTGCGTTTATGCACACACGGAATTTCATCATCCATGCATATCGTATACTCGTATGCGTAAGGCATTTTTAGTGGGTAAACAAGATGCCCGCGACTTCGTGCGCGCAATACGAAATCCCGTTGGAACCATACATTTTGCCGCCCTAAAAAGTAGTAGTCCTTCCTCGTGATGTGCTCTATATCTGTGCCAAACATCTAAATCGGTCCAATAGTTTCGGAGCCTATTCAATGCAAACAAACAAACATGCAAACAATCTAATCTTTCCTGATTACTATATTAGTGTAAATGTAGATAAGTGCTGGCGCCTTACTTATGTATATTAAAATATACATAACTTCATTAAATTCACTTTGGCCCACTTGCACAGATCCGAGTTAAAATTAACCTGGTTTCCTGGGTTAAATATCATGTTATCTCTCTCGTTCCTAGTATATATGGAAGAGAAGGCATGAATTTTTAACCCAGGGTTAACTTTAACTAGCGCAAGTGGCCCTTAGTCCACTAGTCCACGGATCATCAATGGTTAATCTATAACTTGCGTGTGGCGCACAGTTACACATAAGCGAGGCAAATCACGCGCTCCGTGTTACGGATATTTTAATTTTCACACGGTGTTTCAGACATAAATATTAATAACGCGGACTAAACAATAAAGACTGGACTAGACCTAAACTTATAGTTATAGAGAATATGAGCGGCATACGAGCGGACAAATCGCCGGATAGTAAGCGATTACTGCAGTCCATGGATATTTACAGCATTTTTTGAGCCTGAGACATATGCTTTCGTCCAGTGACCCTCCATTAAAGGAGATTAATCATCATGGGCGAGCTGGATGTTCCCGTGTTCCTACCTACTTGGCTCATGTGACAAAGACATTGTGCAGATTTGTTGCTCGATGGCGATACTAGGGCAAGTTTCATATTAGCGGGAAGGAAACATCTTTAACCGTCGTCATCTGATTGAAGCGAGTCCAATTTGTGTGGGACCCCCCTCAACACCAACTACAAATCACTGCTGAGCTTTTAAACGTCAAACCCTACTTGGGCATCTAGTCCTCTATCTCACATATTTAACGCCGGTTTTCTTTGAGATCAATCTCTCTGATCGAGCCAGTCGATTTATGGTGTAACATATTTATCTCTCTTTCATAATATGGTTTAATGTATAACATTTATTTTGTTAATTTTACTTATATTATAAAGAGGAAAGACTTTTGTTTGTATATTTGTTTGTTTCGATTGAATAAGCTATGAAACTACTGGAACTATTTTGATGAAATATTGCACCGAGAAGACCACGGGAAAAGACAGGCTACTTTTTATCGCGGAAAAATTTAGGTACGGCTCTCGTGAGACTGTTTAAAAGACAGTTTGGTTATGCTTCAAATTTTAAAAAGTAGTTCGCTCTCAGGTATATATGTGTCTCACAGTCTAAGAATTCCCAGAACTCTAATTCTTAAGTTTACACATCAGTACGCCGAAATTGCATTCTGAGTGCCACATGCATGCCAATATGTAACGCGACCGTAGAAAGTATGATTCCAACTACTGCGAGACATGCAGACTTCTAGTGGGTCATATTGTAATTAAAATGGGACTTTTGCATTTCAATTCAATTTTTTTTTTAAAGTATTTTTACTTTAAAAAAATCTTAGTAGACGTCACTCACTCACTATTTTGGAGTTTTGCCGGGGAATTCAATGGGTGACGTTGTGGTTTTTGTATATCCTCCTTAAATTTGTGTTATTTCGGTTCTTAATGTGTACCTAATATTGGTAGAATATTAACCATTAAATATTCGTTAACGTGCACAGGTGTAGGCAAGTAGTACAACTGCTATAAACTTGCTATTTTGAGATGCCCGCCAAAACTCTCTAGGAACTTTCAGTAAAGCTTCTACCACTTTACTGAATCTACAGACTAGACTCATTGATTGCACGGACTATTCATTTGAACTTTGACTAGACTTTAGCCTTGACGATTTAGGAATACGGTGTTGAAAATTGAAACGAAAATTCTATTTCCCGCCTTTTTAACTTGACCTGGCAAATGGTTATAAGCCGACGCCACATATTTAAATTTAAAAAAACCTCACTATTTTTGACATCTGTCAAGTGTTTGACAGCTGTGACGAATGCTGGTTCTCCTTCATAGGGAAGCCTGGAAGAAGGGCTAGCCTGTATAATAATAATAATAATATCTATGGACGCGTCACACCACGTCAATCTGGCCCCGTGCTAAGTATCCGAAGAACTTGTGTTACAGGTATAAGAAAACGGGAAGTATATTAATTACTATAATACTTTTATACTATACATATATTTAAGATTTTCATTATATTATAAATACAAATATTTAATACACATCCATGACCCAGGAACACAGAAAAACTTTTTGTTCCTTCGGCGGGATTGAAACCCACGACCCACGGCTGGAGCACCAACGTGTTGAACCACTGTGCAACAGAGGTCGTCAAATAGGTATCGTATCGGTATAGTTTATTAGGTAGGAATTTGGATGAAAGTCTTCAAATGGTAAGTGGTAAGTGAAGCCGATAGGAATGGAGTTATAAGAACCCCACGCCAATGTTAGGACGGTGTCATAAATAATATTATAAAAAACAAACGAATTATGGCGCATCAAAGAAAACAATAGTACAAATTAAAATTTCTGTAATATTTCTCGACAAAACTCTGAATATTTGTACTAACAAATTGTAGGTAATATAACAAAGGTTCGTTAAAATGTTATCCAATAAAATTATTAAATTCATTGAAATACAAAAACATTATTGTCAAAAAAATTAATTACTGGCTTTTTATTTAATTAATACACATATTTACAGGTCAACACCCTAAGGAATTAACCTAAAACTTAGGTTAATACCTCAATCATTTAATGATTTGTAAATCTATGAATTTGATAAATGTATGAATCTGTCTAAATATTATATTATTATTCGCATTTAAAATAAAATATATAGTAATATACCATTACCTATCCCGTTCATTAAAAGTTAAAACTGACAAGTAAAATAATGTTAAAAGAATACGTCTTATACAGGTTGATTATAATCTCACAGTGTTTAACAAACACTGTCGATCACCATAAATGCCAATGTTTATTGTTAAGAGTCGTAATTAAGGAATATTCCATTAATTTTGGTTTTATTTTGATAAAATCCTTTAGCATAATAAGTTATTGATAAATGGTGTCGATTTTTTTCTCTTATTATTTAATTAAAAATAATGCTGTACAAAGTTTCATATTTGCGTGCATCCGTCTACTAATGGCGAAAAAAGTAAAAACTCAAGTTACCAGAACAGATTTACATTATTGCATTAACGAGTTGCAGAAAAACGAATGGCAATCAAATACTAGTATTTTCTCATTTAATTAACTTCTTTTTCTTTGATTGGACTGACTATCTGGTTTTAAATATCTGCCACAGACAACTGTGAGACCCGACGTGTCAACATAATTATTATTTTGATATTTCATATCCGCGATTGAGGATAAAAGTTGCAATCTAAGCTCATTATATTTGACTACTTTGAAGTGATATTGGATACTAGCATTAATTGCCTGCGGCTTCGTCCGTCTGAAATAAGGTTTTAAACTTTCTTCACCTATTTTATCCACCTAGGGGCTGAATTTTAGAAAACGCTGAAATATGTAACTCATTATTTTTTCCGTACCCAATTCATACTAAATATCATGCAAATATGTCCAAGGAATAAAAAGTTTCATACAAACTTTTATGAAACTATTTTACCCCTTTGGTTGGATTAATTTTGAAAAATCCTTCCTTATTGGTTGCCAACGTCATATGAGATATACGTGTGCAAAATTTCAAATTTACAGTCTTAAAAGTTTGGCCTGTGCATTGATACATCAGTCAATCAGCTTTGCCTTTTATATATTAAATAGATTTAAAAAATCAGCCAAGTGAGAGTCGGACTACGAAAAAATACCCAAGAGTCGCAAGAAGGGTTTCGTATCATTATCTATAGGTTTTCTGTTCGATATTAAGTAGTACTAATAGGTACAAATATCGAACAGAAAACAGCAAAAAATTCAAGATTTTATATGGGAATATTTATTTTACTTAAATTTTATTTATTATATCCTAAGAAATAGAGAAAAAATACAACTGAATACTTAGTGAATATTTCAAGCGTATACCTATTGCCGAGATAAATATCGAGTAAAAAAAAAGAAAAAAAAACACGTTTGTTGTATAGTAGACGGACGGATATAAGTGGTAAAAAAAACGGTCAATAAGAATGTTCGATTCTTTTTCTGTCACCAGGCGACGGTTAGTAGCCCGACGGACCCTGTCGTGTCAAAAAGCTGTCAGATGTAACGAATTTAAAACCTTCAATAAACTCGTATTTATCATCGTTAATATCCGCATAACCAGCAAGAGCAACTAGGTATGGTTATTATTCCATTACACGAAACCGAGTATTGTTGCCGTCATACCGTGACACAAACTACATTAATTATCTTTCTCTGTATATAATATTGAAGGGAAAGTGAAAAGCATCATAAATATTAGCGTTCTTTTAAGCTATTGCATAGCTTCTATCGCGGGCCTTGAGCGCGGGGACCTAAACAGAGCCTAAACTACTACCATACCAAATTTCATCAAAATCCGTTCTGTAGTTTTTGCGTGAAAGAGTAACGGAGATCGGAGATCTCCGATGGACTCGGTTCTTCTTGGCGTCGTTTAAAAGCCGCCGCTGCTCCGTTACTCTTTTCATGCAAAATATACTGAACGTATTTTAGGCTCTGGATTAAAACATAGGCTACTTTTTATCCCCGGAAATACAGTATTCCCGCGGGATACTCGATAGTATATTTACGCTATATTTATTTATTTTTCACAAAACGCCCAAGTATCAGATAGAAGCTTTTAAGATACTTACAAACATGAATAAAAAAGCAATAGAGTTTACGCCTTGGTGTACGATATAATATATACACACACACACATATATATATACCGTATGTGAGTGCATACTAGTCGCTGTCTCAGCGCTCTAGTCCGAAAATTGCAGAAAAATGCAAGAGGCATTTTTTGTACATAATTTTAGGACAAACAATTTCTATGATGACCACTATTGAGTATTGACCTCCAAGCAACATGTCGCGAGATATAAGCGAAAGACTGATTTTCGTGACCATTTGACCTTTATAACTTTTTAGCCGGCACGATATCAATGTCGATGTTTCACATTTTCATTACGATACCGTAATAAAGGTGTATATAAAAATTCAGCTCACTAGAAATTTTTCCGCAGATTGGGGTTTAAAATGCCTAAAATTACTGGGCTAGTGTGGGACACCTATATAATCTTATCTGACGCGCTCGAGTTACTATAAGAATCCCTTATTGGGCTACCCTACGATAATGTGATTATATGACATCTCAAATGGTAAATAAAATACAATTCCACAGATTTAATAAAGCGCAAGGAAAGATGTTCGATACACATCAAAAACATAACCTACGTCCATCTCTATACATAAGAAAATGTACTCAGTATCAAAGGCTGGGACTGTATTGTCCGGAATCCGGAAGGCCGGTGACAATTCACAGCATTGAAAATAGAACTCTGGACTAATACAATGTAGCTGCAAATCGAAGACACGAGTGTCAAGTCAAGTCAAATCTAAATATGTCAAATCTGACAACTGGACACTCAATTGTTCGATTTTCATTGGCTGTCCAGAAAGAGACGAAGCTGGTGCGGCTAGTGTCTGTCTCTTTTTCGCAAGTGATTACAACACGTAAATACAAGATACGCACGAAAAACACCCTTCCTGGCAGTCGGGTACATAGAAATACGTTGTCATGGTTTTTCACTGTCACTTATGTTAGGTTGATTTATAAACTCAGACTATTGAAAATATCAAGTCTAGTCTAGTTTTTTATAATAAGACAGAATGCACAATATTAAATGCATGTAATAATAAACTATGGAAGTTCTTGTGTTTCATTCGTAGAAAAGATTTCACTCCTTTATAAGAAGTGTTGAATACTTGCAAATAAATGTAGCACTTCCATAATATGTTGATACAATTTATTTAATTACAAAGTGAAAAGATACTGAAATACTAAAATTAGCTACAGTAGACACGATTATCGGGATAAATTGTTATCAGAAGACATTCGGAGTCCGGTTATCGAGATGAGAAAACGTAGCACAAGATTGGTACTTACATCTTTATATCTATACCTACACCGATACAAGTAAATAAAATTCAAGTATATGTTTGTAATTTAAAAAGCAGCTTTGCACTAAAATGCATATTATAGTTTATAAGGTGCCACCAAACATTACACCAAAAATCAGTATTTAAGATTTTTGTCTGTCTGTTTTTCTGTCTGTTTGTTCCGGCTAATCGCTTTAACGGCTGGACCGATTTTGACCATACTTTCACTGGCAAATACCTGATGTTATAAGGAGTAAATTAGGTTACTTTTATCTTAGGGTTCCGTTTAAACAAAATACTGTTCTGTTTCCATTAATAATTTGACGCAAACGAAGTTGCGAATACCAGCTAGTCAAATGTACCATATCATATCAAAATATGCGGTCCGGATAATCGCGAATCAGGGCCTTTAGTCAAGGTGCATTCGATAATTTCGAGGGCGAACTTCGAAGTCAAAAATGTATGGGATTTGACATAAGTCATCGTTAAGTGACATGTCGCTTGCGATGGATTATGTCAAATCCCATACATTTTGTTTTCGAACTTCGCCATCGAAATTATCGAATGCATCTTGACTAAAGGCCCAGAATCGTTGATGTCTTTAGTACTTAACTAATGTAGTCTTAGTATGTACTATCGAAAAAGGTGCCGCTCGACCAGGCATTAGATGAAAATCGCTTTACAGCGCCGTCGAATCGTGCGCACGTACACATACTCACGTGTAAATACGTAGATCAACCACGTTTACAGTCGTTGCGGTCACTTCCTTTGTGTTTAAATATTTTGAGGCGACTTAGTGCCAAGGAAAATGTTTAGAATCTGGTCGAGCAGGAACTTTGTCGATACTGTACCTACATAATATTGCATTATAGAAAATTAATATCATATACAGCCATTTGATTTTAAATTGATTTTAAACCATGGATAAGCTATAGAGTTTGTTTTAAATTTTTAATTATAACATTACCAAACGAAATAGTAACATTTACTCATTTTACATCTAAGCCCTAAATCCCAGTATTGTTCCATTAGCAAATCATCTATCATTATGGCATAGTGAAAGTATCCACAGGAAGCCTTACTGTAATTCATTCATTCTGAACTCTATTAACCATTGGAATAAGACCCTAACAGAATAGCGTGCAATGATTTGGATAATTTAGGCGAATCATTATTGTGAGTTTACCAAATTCGTATGTCACTTTCGTTTTGCAAACGTGTGAATGACTTTTTGTTTTTTTTTTCTTCTAATCTAGTAATAATTACACCTAGAAGTTTTTATTTATATTCGAAATTGAATTTAGAAATGATTAAGTATTTAATTTCCAATTTATTAATTCATACTTAGGTTTAGCTTCTAGAAACTTAGGTTTAAGTTCTAGAAAGTTCTTACCACATTTTATTGATTATAATATGTTGATTTGATTAGTCATAAAATTCTAAAAACAAAAGTATTTTCCCCCATAGACAATAGCACAGAACAGTTTAATTTGTAATAAACGTTTTGTATTAATGCAATAAGAACATATTGTTTTATCTCACATCAGTTGGTCCTTTACACCTAAATTAATAAATAGTTTTAATTGTATGGTCTCTTCCGCAAAATACTAAAATTCCCGACATTTTATCATCATCATCATATAGCTAAACACATTTGTGCGAACGGCAGAGTATAAAATATCATCAATAGCAAATATCATATTTGGCACAGTTAAAGTTGTATGTGGAGGAAGGTGTGCAGAAAGCTAATACATTTTTAAATAATGCTTAGAAATACATAAAATTAATAAAAATAACAATAACACATTACCCTAGATTATTATTATTAACACACATTTATTTAAATATTAGTTTTTTTACACAAAATTGTATCGATGAAACGCACAGTTAGACCGCTGCCGTGCAATACAATACAATTTTGTGTTTTTTTTATTTAAATATATGGCGTCGGCTTAAAACCATTTACCAGTGTCAAGTTAAAAAGGCGGGAAATAGAATTTTCGTTTCAATTTTCAACACTGAATTCCTAAATCGTCAAGTCTAAAGTCTAGTCAATGTCCAAATAGATAGTCAGTGCAGTCAATGAGTCAAGTCAGTCGATTCAGTAAAGTGGTAGAAGCTATACTGAAAGTTTCTAGGTAGTTTTAGTGGGAACACAAAATAACACGTTTTTTGAAATTGTAGCACTTGCCCACACTTGTGCACGTTAACGAATATCTAATGGTTAATATTCTACCAATATTACACATTAAAAACCGTAACAACACAAATTTATGAAAAATTTACAAAATCCACAACGTCACCCATTGAATTCCCCGGCAAAACGCCATACAATTTTTTTACACGTTGACGTTAGTCAATCTTTCATAACATTTACATTATTTTTTTTTCTAACTAAGAGGCAAAGGAACCGCAATAAAGTTCAAAATTAAAAAATATATTAATGATTATGGGCGAATTTAGACTACAGCGCGACCTCTTTTTCCTTAAATGAGGGTTCTTGCTATGCCCCCTAAAGTGAAAACCTCAATTTCTCAGGCTATTAATATTAGTTCTTAACTTTCATAATATAAACAAAATAGCTCCACATATAACCAACAACAAAAAAGGTTAGTTATGTATTCAATTATCTTCTGTAACGTAATTAGGATAACTTTCACTCAATTTAAAAGTTCCGGATGTTAGTATGTGCGTACTTGTAATTGACACCTTCAATTTGTTATAATTACTTTTATGGCTGAAAATGTACCTACACTATACTCTTGAAACGGAAGCTACGATCCAAATGTTCCACTAATTAGAAAGGTTAGTAAAATATTTTTAATCTTAGTATTCGTTTAGAAAAGCGCGTGTCTTACGCCCAGTTTCTGAGGTAAATTTGTCGGTAGTTAAACTATTTACTAGCGCTATTACTTTGATAACTTGTCTCGGAACAAAAAAGTTATATTATATAAGCCAAGTCCGTTATCGATTCCATAACTCGAAATTTACACTGCTACTGATAGATGTCGCTAACACAGAAAATAATTTAAAACTTCACAGAACGTGATAATTTTTATTAGTGAAAATAGTTTAAAGCTCCATTTCCCATCCAAAGTTACCTGTATTGCCTAACAAAATAATTTATCCTCGAATTTGAAAAACATTCATCCACTAGATGGATCTTTTGGGACTCCGCGCCAGATATACTCAGTTTATCTAGAGTTTATGTTAAATCTTCAGAAACTGGGCTTTAGAAAATATTTTGTGAAAATATATAAGTAATGAGTAGAACATCAGCACTAAAAAGAAATTACATAGTTTATTACTTAAATTATTAACCATATTTCAACTAAAACTTAAAAGATAATAAGCAAAGATTTGCTATTCTTTTAAATATGCAGATAATAAGAAGCATTCTCAACAAATAATACAAAAGGGAGAGGATCAAACGCATACCCTTGAGGTACTACAAATTTTACAAATAAAATCATGAATATTTAATAGTATTTAAAACTGAAGGAATGAAGCTATCAATAATGCAAATATACCATAAAAATTATAAATTTCACGAATAATATCAGCTATTGAAATAAATTATTTATTTGAATTTATTGGTTCATCATTGAGTTTGAGTAAAGCAGTAATTCCAAGTTAGAATTTACTGGTCTTAGAATTTACTCCTATTGGTCCATTAGGCTAGTTCGTGATGCGCCGTGGTCCTTATATGTATCGAGAGATATTGGTCCCTGCTTCCGTGTACATGTGTGCAATTAGTATATTTCATTAGAATACTGATTTGTATAAGCAAGAAATATGTTCTACTATTTTTTTAATACTTTATGCATAATTGGGTATTTGCCTACATGTAAACAATTAGTTTAGTTTAAACATATTGACTTAGGTATTACAGATTGATAAAAGTAAAAGGAATTAAGACCTTTTGTGTAGTTTTGTACTTAGAAGAATTTTAAAGTCGTTAAAATTTCAATAGATTTTTTTACATTTGTGTAAAAACCTACATAATTAGTTTATTTAGTAAGTACCTGAGAGACCAAGCTTTGCTCGATGTTTTAGTATAACGATAAAATAATAAAAAATAAATAAAAAATATAAAAGTAAAAGAAATGAATAACAAAAAAAAAAAAAAACACAAAAATATTTATCTTACCGGGATTCGAATCCGTAATATTCCGAATTTCCAAACAATGTAAAAATTATATGTATGTACGCATACCAAGCTGCCAATCAGACTGATGTAAGAAAGTCGAAATTATTGACATATTGTTGCACGACGAAATAAAAAAAACATATATTGTTAAAAAATTCGCAGTTTCTAAGGGAAAACACCTAGCTAAATCGATTTTTCTCCCCCAAAACTCTGCATACATACATTTCATGGTAATACTTGTAGCCGTTGTCGAGGTACCAATTATATATGTATACAAGATCGTCTCGTTTAAAGTATAAAATATAAATACAATAAGATTTGAACGCATAAACTTCGGAGATATCAGTGTGCATAATATGTGCGTTTACGTTCACAACTAACTACTTCTGCATGCTGCATAATATTTAATTTCACATCCTGTATGGATGTCGAGTTCAGAATTCAGTACGTGTATTCCCAGGCATATGCATCTAAAAAAAACGAGCGAGCCTTTCAGTAGTCGCATATGATGTATAATATTTTATGAAAATGTTAAAAAAAAAACACAATGCTTAGTATAATTTTCTAATATTATGATAAAAAAATACGGAAACTTTTTCATTAAGCAGTGACAGAAATCAACCTCAAAATTTAAAAAAGCTAAATACTGAAATATTTTATTCGAATCTGACGGCCAACTCTACCACCGCGCGCTCATTCCGTCCCATTTCACGAAATCACTCCCACAAATTGCAAGAAAGCCAGAGGAAATATGTATTTTCGTTGTTAAGATTCGTTCGTATTATAACGAAGCTCTGTGGTTTTGTCATTAATAGTAACAATTTCATAAGTGGGCATGCCATTCAAGTTGGAATTAAAATTTTCAGGCAGTAAGGTAAATAGTATTACGTAAACTTAAACTAAAACTACTTACGTAAAATGAAAAATGTACATGGATTTTTGATACTAAATCAGGAGGAAATGGACAAAATGGACTCGTTTAACTTCACATAGGCACAAATTTTTTTCTACATTGTGAATTGGGATACTATTAGGGTCAGTTTACACCACGACGAGTCGGGATGCGACGCGGCACTACATTTTTAAGATAGGTATTCAAAATTGAACTTTTTCACTACACAAGAAGATACACGTTTCATTGCAAGAGTTCGAATTTTAAGTCTTTCAACGTCAATGTTGAAGACGCCACGTCCGGTCGCGTATCGTCGCGGTGTGTAAAGATCCTTAGGGTATTGACCTTACAATAAATATTGGATTGTTTGTAGGTTTATTTTGACACATCATTATAGGAATGATGTCTTTAAACGAAAACAATATGAAAACGGTACTTTTTAGAAAGGTACTTAACATGAATAGTGTATGTATCAAATAATTTAGTTGTCTCCTTTCTAGGACGTAAATGTAAGACATTTTTCAAGATCATGTCCTTATCTATTGCCATAAAACAATGTTGACTTC
Source organism: Phengaris arion (assembly GCA_963565745.1). Lineage (NCBI taxonomy): Eukaryota > Metazoa > Arthropoda > Insecta > Lepidoptera > Lycaenidae > Phengaris > Phengaris arion. Next base: position 6,160,319 of record OY751443.1, read on the forward strand.
ATTGTGAGTTAAAATAAATATACACTTTGACGCAGATTAAAAAATTTTTTGGTAAATACGAGTGGATATATATTTAGTTGGCTCAATGTTTCAAAAGTACCTACATTCAAACATAATTTATCTAATGCTTATTGTGCTATTCAAAGACACTAGAAAATTATACCTTGAGATAATAATTATAAGCGTATAATTATAAGCGTTTTATAATTCGACCGGCAACGAGAGATACCTATTACCTACCTAATTCCATCTGTTGTAACCAAATTGTGCAGTTGAGAAAAATGTTAAATAGTAGATGGACTGCATTATTTATTTGTATAACCCTCACATTAAAAAACAATAACCACTAAAAAATAAAATGAACTCTTTCTCAACATAACCAATTCCAGAAGTTATGTCATATCGCTAAACATTCAATTTCCGTGAGATTATCCGTACATATTATATATTAATATTATATTCGCATCCTATCTATGTATATCTTAATATATATTAAGATTATATTAGCATTCTATCCACCATGGTAGTTAGTATTACATAAAAATTACTCACTTATCTTTGGGTTAGTGATTTTTTCCGCCAATTTCCGATATAAAAGGAAAGTTAAGTAAGTAAACGAATCCAGTAGGTAGTTAAATATTATGATTATGAATTATATAATGATGTCAATTTATATTTACTTATGAATATTCATCGATTAATCTCTTAATCGAAAAAAACAAATTAATATTACTAAGCGGTTTTAACTTCGAATATATATTTTGCAATAAGATGCAGCATCATATACAATAAAATATGTATATAAACAAATAAACGAGATTCTGTCTGTTATGCAATCACACTTAAATTACTAAAACAATGTTGATGATATTTGATATAACTGATCGAGTGTACTGTTGGTTCTTGGTGGTTCATCACCTGATGATGAGTTAATCGAAACCGGCCGTTTTTATTTAAAAATTATTGTAAAAACCTTAATAAAGTGGAAAAGTGTACAAAAAGTTGTGTGATATTATTATGATGAAATTTGGTACAGGGCTTCCAATTTTTGGCTACTTTTCCTGCGCGATATACGCATTACTGCGCGAACTAATTTCCCGCAAACACTTAACTACTATAAAACTTTACTCCCATTCCATAAACTTCATTTCCGTAGTCCAGTATTATTCTTTGGCCCATTCTGATAAATTAACCACTAATTATACAAAACTAATTTTGAGCCCCACAATTCCGCCTGGCTATAAATCTAAACTACTAGATTGATCTGCAACAAGTTACATATTAATCAGGCAGTCGATTCCTGCATGCTATTACCGTCTAGATGCGACTGATTAGGCATATCGGAACGTTGGCACTATTTTGTGTGTCATGCTTGGAGCTAGGGCAGTTGAAAGATCTGTAGGTCTAAAATGGCCACATTATGTGAATGGTAGGTACTATGAAACATAAACTTTTGTAGAAGTTGCTCTTACAGTAACTTCTGAAAATTATCTATTAAAACTGTCAAAATAGCATCGTTAGAAGTTACTGTAAAAGCAACTTCTATGAAAGTTGCTGTTTCATAGTACAATTCACCCAATGTAGCGATTTGAGACCTGCAGCTTATTAAAAAAGAACATTTACCTGAAATATGGAGGATGTACATGTACAAGACACGTAAGTTATACGAGAATAAGTTTTCACTTGTTCACGTATAACTTACGTGTCTGACGCCGTGACCACAAAACGACGCTTCGACCATTCAACGCGCCATTGTCCTCAATTAGCGTAAGGAAATGATCCTTGATTCTCCTTGATGTAGCTGCAGCATCAAAGACTAAGAAAATTAAGTACCTTAGGTACTTAAAATTACGCTAAATTAAAATGAATTAAACAATTAAGACCCTTTTGTAAACCACTTGTACATAATATGTATTTTAAATTTTTGTTTATTAATCATAATTCACGCAATGCGAGGTATTTAAATGTATCACCTGTCAAACTGTCGAATGTTCTATTTTTAAACGTAACTGAACAACCTACATTGCACGACACAGATGTTCTCAAAAAACTTCGCGCAAACGTGATATGAATTTAAACGTTTTACGCTCAACGCCCGCGCCGTTACAATGTTATTTAATTAATTGTCAATTGTTGTCCTTAAATTCGTCGGTTTGTATGGTAATAAAGAATAACAAAAACCGGTTTTAATAATCTTACGATGTTTATTGACGTAATAACGTCTTATAAATCGATGGAGCCGACTGCACACACGAAAAAACATGACTCATGCGTTACCTGTTACCTGTTACCGTTACCAAGTACCAGCGTTAACTCGCATTGCCGTTACCTCATTGTTATTATTATTATTATTATTATTATTGTTGTTGTTGTTAAAGTTGTCACGTTCAACTATCGTCAGTAAACCGACTTTACAGACAACCAATATTTTTTTTAACAATTTAGTTACTTAAATAGGAGGCTTTTGCCAAACTATGAATATTGAAACGTTGACATCTTCGAAAAACTAAATCTTAAACGGTCTTGATACTTGATTTTTTATTATTGCAAAAATATTTTTTAAGATAAAAGTTATGTCATAATAGGATAGTAAAGTACATGTAAATATTTAGTAAAAAATACTACATTTTATGTGTAGTTTTATAATTAAGTGCATTTCGTAGTGACATTAAGCTTTTTTTACACAATTAGTGTAAAAACACATTAGTATACTTACGTGAAATATGAAGTCATTCTTTTTTATTGAAATCGGAAACGCAATAATTTCGGAGATACTAGCAAATATTATGTTCTTAAGACCTATATAATATTTCATACAATTGCAGGAACGCGTGACGTCAGACTTTTGTATGGAGCGTTTTCACGAGACTTGCGAAATTCTGTATTACAAATCGCTGTTGAAATTATATATTTTTAATTTACTGTTTCTTCTGAGAAGTTACTCGTATCTAAGAGTACTACTTATTTATGTAATAAAAAAAATCAGTTAACTAGCCTAGTATTATCTACAATATAAAACCACTGCTAAATTTCAATAGGCACTCTAATAGCGTGAAGTCTCAACTCGTAAATTCAACAAATTGATACCGCATCGAATCACCGCCACTTCCTCCATCGATCAGCCTATCGCATGCATATTCTGCAGCTAATTAACAGCCTATTACAGTACACCAACTCAATCTTGTACAGTCGTTAGAATTGACCAGCGGTTGGAGTTTACTGTGGTCAGTGCTTGTACCTAGATTCCGAACAAAAAATACTAGGAATGTGGAGTACAATTTTTTTTGTATTTATTTTAGTTAGTGCGTAGAAAGAAATAAGGGAAAAACAATGGTTTAATCAGAAACTATTCAGTGTATTTAGTAATCATTCAATGCAAGTGGGTATATTAATTGAAACGAAAATTATACTGCAAAACTAAAAACTTTGATAGGTAGCTATTATGTACACAGGACATCGTCTTAGGACTTACTTAAAAATATATATTGTCGTTGGCAGTTGCAAATGAATTGAAGAGAATTCGATCTACGTTTATCACTGGCCATTAAAATATTTCAGTGTTAATGTTATTCCATGTGATCAACATTTGCGCACGTACTGTATAATTACAAGCATGTTACATATGTACCCCCTATGTAATAGGACTTAGCATCGATTTGCCGAATGCCAATATATGGGAATCATAATCATCAGTCAGCTGCAGTCGAACATGCTTGGACTATAACTAACATATAACATAAGTATAATAATTGAAGCCGCCTCTTGGACTATAAAGAAAATACATGTCGTGCAGTTAAGAAGAATAAAGAAATAACTTACGAAAGAAATCGTCATATACTGGAAATGCTGTCGCCGCATCATCGCGGTGGTCCCAGCTCCGTGGGACCGAGAATTTGGAGTTAAGTTAGACACTTCAGATCTGACATCGGTCAAAGTCGGTGGTCTTAATTTAGTTATAATTCTTGAGTTTAGATCCAACATAGATCTAATTCATTTAGTTAAGTTTAAATGTAAAATAGTTTGTAATATTTAACTTCAATAAATCTTTTAAATAAAATCGTTTTTTTTTTGGAACTCCCGTTAGAGTACACTATAAGTAGCACTCACTTGTTTATTACTTAGCCATCTTTTGAATACCAGTAAAGGCGCAATAATAATTGAAACAATAACTATTTGTAATGTTAATAAAACAATTTCAACTGCCTCAGTTAGAATTTGCCAACATTGCCATAAATTTTAAATAAAAAGTTTATGGTTACGACGAAATTTAGTAGCCAAAAATAAATACATCCTTGATTTCTTGCACAAAAATCTTTGAGACTGAATTGTTTATGGCGGTATAAAAAACCGCACGTCCGTGCTAGAATGCCATCACACTAATATGTCCCATGCAATATGATCATTGTGTTAGAATTTCACAAAATAATAGGGGAGGACAATCACTTTCTAGCACCCATAACGACTGACACTTTCTCGAAAACGTGCGTAAAGCCATTTCTTAATCGATTTTAACAAAACGGTACCTAACGTGAATGTAGAATAATTGATTTGAAAATTGAGATCAATTTTCAAATCATAATTTCATTATGAAAGCAAAGATAATCAACTCAATTAGATTTTTTTTATCTACAGAAATGACAAATGCACTTAACTTACTTTATGTTACGTGGGCTGAAGAGGAAAACTATTACGGAAACATAAAAGAAAAACATCTTTATTTTTTTTTATTCTTGAGACGCTAAGACGTTTTATTATAAGTAAGAGATGTATTGAACATCTAACTCACGTCGAATAATTGATTGAATATTATAAATAATAATCTTTTGCAAAGGTATAATAATAATATGGACGCTTTCACACCACGTCTATCTGGTCCTCGAGGAACTTGTGTTACGGGTACCAGACAACAGAAATATAATAGGTAGGTATTCAATACTTTTATATCATACAACTTACCTACATTATTATAATTATTTAAAAATTTTACTATATTATACACATACCTACCTATAATTTAATACACATCCATGACCCTGGTAAACAGAAAACTTTTTGTTTCTTTGTGGGATTTGAACCCGCTACCTCCGGATTGAGCACCGAAGCGCTAACCTCTGAGCCACAGAGGTCTTCAAGTATGAAATATAAACTCAAAAAGATGAAAAAATCCGCTCCCGAATTTTAATTTTTGTATTCAATCTAAAATATATTTTAGTACTGAAGCAAGATTTCAAGTTATGCCTGCAATAATATATTAATTTAATAAATCGTAACCAATTAAGTTCTTCTAACAAAAATACAAACATTACATAATATCACCGACTTGTCTTAAATAATATTAAAAGGAGTTTGAAGTCATTATTTGGATTTCATTATATATATTTTTTACTTATCAGTTGTCTGAACATTTAAATAAAATGTTAATCGTGAAATCGTGAAAACCTAATCGTGAAATCATGAAAAATCACGATAAGTTGTTCCCGAGATTTTGCTATATTTTAATTTAATAAATTAATAATAATATTTTAATGTTCATAGTACATTTAATAAAATTTTTCGGAAAAAGTATTTTCCGACCGTTATAGTATCTAAAACTTTAACTAAAATTGTAAAAAAAAGTTATCTGTACTTTTAGATTTTTTTGTTTGCCTTATTTGGATTTCATATACAATTCATTTATTGAATATTTTGTTAAATAAACATTTTTTCATATATAATAGTTTAAATGAATGATTAGCATTCGTTTAAACTATGTAAATAAAAAATATATATTTTGATAATCCAAAAATTCACTTACCCTGATCTCAGTGCTGAAATTTTTTATTCATAAAAAAAATCATCTATGGTCCACAGAGCTTTTCAAAATTCGAACACTAGCACTCGAACGCGTGACGTTTGCGCTGTCAGTCGCGCGCGCACTTTGGCGTGCTCGTTTCGCGAGTGGACGGCGCGCGGACATGCGCGAGTATATACGGGGATGCATACACTTTCCCCCATAGTCCAGGGCGTAAAATACTTTCGCTGTCAAGGGTTAAGTCATCATATTAATTATGGTCATTTGTACACCAAACTGATGGCGGTTAATGAAACTGGTTTACTTTTCCGATGTGAAAAATATCTGCTAGATTATTTGATCAGTATACATTAATATGTTATTACGTACTGTAATAGCAAATTAATTTATTCAGATATTTACTGGGATATTCTCCAAAAAAATTGAGTGAAGCGAAAATGTCTGTCGATAGAAAAAACTAAAATAAACGTCGGCCATTTTTCATATTTTGTGATGATAAATAAGTATATTATCTTAACGTGTCTTAACGTTACGCGTCTTAGCTGACACAGTCTACTTAATTTTATCTGTATATCTATGGTTTAAGTGTTTAGCGCTAAGAAAAAACAAAATAAAACGCTATATCCCTAATAATTTGATAAATTGTGTAAGATAATTGGCTGCAGATCATATCGGAACATGCGTACACGCACCATTACAAAGTCTTGTTTAGAAATCCGTTAAAGACAAATTAAGTATTCAAGTCGTAAAGATTTTTAATCTCAAATGTTAAAGTAATAGATACAAACAAATCAATATAATAGTAATTGGTAAAGAAAGAGTCCAGTAGCACAATTAGGTACCGTACACAATTAGGTAGGTAATTAAGCAATTATTAGTAGGCCACCTAAATTATGTTTTGTTAACTATAAAAATAGCTAACAACATGTCAAACAGGTTACATTAACACCCTGATACTATACCTAGAAACAATTTTCATTTAGGCAGACCTTTCACCGAAAATGACAATACAAATTAATGACCCTTTTGTAGAGTTATAAATCTATAATTTATAACTCTGCAATACATGTAAAATATTTAGTTTAATTTATATTGTTTTCCGAAATATTGAGGTTTTACTTATTATTTGAATAGAGATCGCCCTGTGGTCGACATTCGCCCATAATAATTCTCTTAGCTTTGAACTTAATAAGGGTTCTTTTGCCTCTTAGATAGAAAAAGGAATTAAAATGTAAATGTTGTGACAGATTGTCAAACATCAATGTCTGACAAAATGGTATCTATCAGACGCACGGTACCGGTCAAATTTCATACTCCTCCAGTTGTAACGCGTATTAATTTAATAATAAATATATAAAATTAATACATACATCAAAAAATTACAAAACTTTTGATTAAGGTTTTTATAAAAGAACCTACATCATTATTTTACTAATGCAATAGGTACATTATAAAAAACATTATGTAGGTAATTAATGTACCAAATTATGAATTTCAACGCACATTATATTATTTGGGAGATTTTAACAATTTTGTATCAGCGACCCCTTATATTTCATACGTCATAGGTTCCGCGACTTTTACATGGATGTATGAAACGTTTTCACGAGACTTGCGAAATTCTGTAAACAAATCGCTGTCTGTATCTTTGAAAATATTGATTTTAACATATTAGCTACTGTTTCTTCTGAGAACTTACTAATATTTTAGAGTGGGTACTATTCATTAATGCAATAAAAAACAGCCATCAAGCCATCAACAGTTATTGTATCGTAGCTTTTTAAAAAATAATTAAAATACTCACTAGACATCAGCTAAACCAGAGACAGGTCTCTGCCGATATGCTGGACACCAGCTAGATCAGAGACAGGTCTCTGCCGATATGCTGGACACCAGCTAGATCAGAGACAGGTCTCTGCCGATATGCTAGACACTAACTAGACTAGAGACGGGTCTCTGCCGATATGCTGGACACCAGCTAGACCAGAGACAGGTCTCTGCCGATATGCTAGACACTAGCTAGACCAGAGACAGGTCTCTGCCGATATGCTAGACCAGTGGGGTTCCTAACCTTTTCAGAACTGTTACCCCTATATGACCTGTTAGATTTTGCCCCCAGTTAACCCCCAACCCTAAAAATTATTTAAAGCAAGTACCTACATATATCTTTATTTATAAAAAAAATGCACATTTATAATAGGTTGTTACTAACGTTTAGATTTTAGTGTGAAGATTGAAATTGTTTTAAATTCGCAAGTTTTTTAATATTAGGTTTAGGTACACTCAACGCGTATCTCATGTCATGCTCCACGTTCAGACAGACGTTTTCTGGCCTTTGCTTACAATATTACTAGAGTTGAGAAGCCGCTCTCCCATCTATAAGTGGCACAAAACGGTACCAACATTTTCAGAGCTCTTTCAGCAATGACAGGATATTCTGAAGCTGCTTTTCGTCAAAATGTACAGAGTTCATAATTCTCACCGCGATTGTATTAACGCGAGAGGGCGTCATGCTGCGTACCTACCTACTGTTATTTTATTTGAAACATATATTTTTTTTTCTGTTTATTCATCTTTCTTAAGGTACCACCTGTGTTACCCCTATAGAATAGCTGTTTTACCCCCACGGGGGTAATTACCCCCAGGTTCGGAACCAATGTGCTAGACACTTACTAGACTAGAGACGGGTCTCTGCCGATATGCTAGACACCAGCTAGACCAGAGACAGGTCTCTGCCGATATGCTAGACACCAGCTAGACCAGAGACAGGTCTCTGCCGATATGCTAGACACCAGCTAGACCAGAGACAGGTCTCTGCCGATATGCTAGACATATCGGCTTACCTGGTAGAATCAGTAGTTTAATTGTTTATTTAAAAGCTACGATAGTTCCAACATAATTTATCATTACGTTAATAGTTTTACGAATTCGATTTTGGAATAGGATCCCATTCCAAAATTAAAATTCGGTCGGAGGGAAGACATTGTCTTTACTTGTTTGTTCTCTTTGTTGACCAGAGGGCTCTAACTGAAACAGGGCGGAAACGACTAGCTGACTTGTTTTGGACCTGTCAAAACAATAGTTTTTATGATATAGGAGGCAACAGAGAGACAGAGCGTTTATTGGTAAGTGATATCGCCGCCGATGCAACTAAATGTGGAGGACTCTCAAGTGTAACGGTTTTGTAGCTACATGTACAAGTGTAGTAAGTGTGTAAGGTGAGTTTACTTAAGTCATACCCCTTATGGAAATAATGCCGTAATAGACAGATAGATAATATTTATTTGCGCTAATATGGTAGGTAAAATAGGAAGATGTTACAACATAGATAAATTCTGCTCTTGCTTTATATAAATATTCAGTGCAATTAAAATAAAACAAAACCGATTACACTTACTGAATCTTTATTTAATTGTCTTTTAATTATTATCAACTACAGAAATATTAAAAACTTTTGTCAAAATTAGTATATTAACGTTTTTGAAAAATATACTTTCGGTACGATTTAGCCGCCTAGTCATAGTAGATAGGTGTAGGTGGTAGGTATTTGGAGTAGGTAGGTGTAGTTCCTAGGTAGTTATTATTTTTATTCCTGTTTACAGTAAAGACAGAATAACGTTTGTCGGGGTCAGCTAGTACATAATATAATAATCTACAATATTATAAAATGCGTTTGCGACAAAGCATCCTAAATTATTAAGAAATATTACGTTTGGAAGTCCCGAGTTTTTTTTTTTTTCCAAAATTTGAAACTTAACAAGCCTCGTTCGGAAAATCAACAGAAAAAGCTACCACTGGTTCGGCGTAATAAACTCATGGAAGTCTTTAATAAATAATTACTGTTATTATCTTATTTATATGGTTGGAGCTTATTATGAAAAGCGCTATCATCTTAATCTCTACCTCAAAATAAACCGTTAGATGGTACACATTAACAGTAATAAAATACTTGTAAAATAATAAAACTTAGTTCTAACGCGCATGATAAAAAATATTTTTGCACTTATGGCCATGACGGATTACTTTTTAATAAAATAATTCAGACTATTGTTAATTGTTCATTCAGTTTTTATCATTAACAGTAATTAATAGTAATTACGATCTCACAGATAATAGGAACAAGATGGAGCTATTTTTTCATAATCAACGAGCTTAATTACTAAATCATTAGTACCGTCATGGGCAAAATTCTATAAAAATTGATGACGAAAATTTAAAACAATTTTTTTTAAAAAATTGTATTGAATCAGCAACATTATATTTTGCGAAAGGCAACTTAAATACGGACCGAAAAATGTAAAAAGTCAGTTCCTAAATTAAAAAGTTACTAAAAAAGACAAAAAAAAACGATGATTAATTGCTATGATTGAAAAACGCAAATTACTGTTCCATTCCTTATGTTATTTGTGACATTTATATACATAAATGTATCATTAAAGTTAATAAAATCAATTTTGTATTTATCTTCATAAATTTACAACTGCAATGACGTCACTCGTGCATAATTTTTTGTATAGAGCGCTTTTAATGCTCTCCAACGATCTCACTTTTGTGTATTGACTGTATTTCGTCAACGGTTGATCATAGATATGCCATTGCAAAGAAAATATTATATTTATAATAAGCCAGGAAATATTTTAGTAAAAGTACATAATACAAAAGTAAAAGTAGGTACATATACTTTTCGAAAAGCCAAATAAAAAACCCATGCATGTTTCCCATTGCGTTTATACTATGAGATTAAGTTCTGAGATAGAGACCAATAAAGATTAACGTAGTGCTAATGAATTAACTTGCTTAGCTCAAAATCAATTTTAATTTTATTTTTATCAAGATATTATAATATTTTCTTAAATATTAAATGTATCGATTATGTAGAGTTGTTGTGGAAGCAAGCTATTGCATGAAGAAAATCTTGAAAATCACTATTCGTTTTACAACATTTTTAGGGTTCCGTACTCAAATTATTATCTGTCCGTCTGTGCGTCCATCCGTCCAGGACATAGTACAGTGGAAAAATTAGGAGAAATCTGGATATTTGTACCTTCTTTCATCAAATCCTAAAAGTCCTCATTGATCCGCGTGCTTGCTAAAAAGTTCACAAAATGCATCTTAAAGGAGTCTATTAATGTTATCTTCCTACAGACTCATTTTATGATAAAAACATGTTGAACAAAATTAAACTAAAGGAACTTCAATGAAAAAACAATTCATGTCTTATCAATGTTTTTGTAAGATCAATAGTTACGGCGAACGAGCGCCGCAAGTGTTATCTCATGCGCCTTTTTGTGGAAAACTGATTAGCATACCAGAAAATTCAGCTTTTCCCAAATTCTTCCGAAGTTCGATTTTTTTTGGCTTTATTCCCTGAACTATCTAACAAATGCATTCTCTGATCCGCGTCGTGCATCGTTCGGATCTTCGGCAATCCGTTTTGACGATGCGATTCGATAGGCTTGACGACTGAATTTTTGCGATAGGCTAGACGACAGTCTCAGAAAAAACAGTAGGTACTTATATAAAAAAATCAATATTTTCAAAGGTACGGTTTACAAAATTTCACAAGTCTCGTGAAAACGCTCCATACTGAAGTCGTATTAGGTAAAAGTGTAATGAAATACTTATTTATCAAACATTTTTGTAAATTTTTATATTTTTTGGATGTATTTAATTACTAAACTACACAAAATATTATATTTTTTAACATTTATCAAGTAGTAATACCTCAATATTTCTGAGTAAGTATATAAATTACTCTCCATATTCCAATAAATGGACGGTCACCATCACCATTAGAATCATATTATGCTCCCATAGTATTTATGTATGAGAACAATTTAACCTTAACATCAATTGACACGTAATTTATCATATTAGCCATTGTATAACCATAGACTAATTATAAGCTTTCATTTTCAACGCCGGCTTTTAGAGTCCAAATTAATTTTTTTCTTCTAAATAAATAGAATGTATTGCGAGAAATTAAAAATGGAGGATGTTATTATAAACCCAATTAACGTGTCTTTAGTTTTTGCGAAAGTAATTAATCTTTTTGAATCTACAGGTAAAGTTATAGATAGTTCTGTAGTGCTTATTACTTACAAGTTTTGCAGCGAACCTTTGGCACGTACAGCGTACTCCATGCATCCGAAATCCCTCCGGCCGGAAAAAAGCAGCGCTGAAAATAGAACACACAATCGTCGAGTTTTTAAATTGCTGCGGTGTGTTCGAGTGTGTTCGATTTTCAGCACTAGATTAGGTTCAGTTCACACCGCGACGATACGCGGCGATGCATTTTAAATATAGTTATTCAAAATTGAACTTAATTCACTACACAAAAAGATACACGTCTCATATGACATCTGTCATACCACGGTACACAGAGACCATACACTGCACATACGCTGTGCAGCGCTATGCAACCTGACCATGGAAATTTGGAACTCTTACAATGAGTCGTGTATCTTGCGTAATGAATAAAGTTCAATTTTGAATAGTTATCTGAAAAATGCAACGCTATGTTGCGAATCGTTTCAATTCAGTGTGAATTGACCCTTGGAGTATTAGTGCAGAGTTCCATTGAAAGCGCTGTTTTTTTCCGGCTCGAGAGCTTCTGCATGCATGTAGTCCGACTTCTGAGCCATATCAGATCAAGAAGTGTTGTTAAGTTTTCCTTTAAAAAAAAATCTGAGACCTAGTCTAGCAGTTTTTTAATGACAGGTAACAAGGAATAAAATAAGATTAGGTAAGTACTTAGTTTTCAATGAAAAACAAAAAAGTCATTGAAAAACTTTTATTTGCAATATTTACAAAATTAGTAAAAACTAGTTACAAGGGATAGATTTAGATTAGATTTAAGATAGATAGATAGATTACATTTAAGCTAACTTCGAAAAAAAAAATTACTAGCCTGTCTTATCTTTATCTTTCTTATATTCAGGTACAATATCGACAAAGTTTCTACAAAGTTTCTGCTCGACTCGTTTATAAGCATTTTCCTTTGCACTAGGACGCCTCAAAATATTTAAACATAAAGGAAGTGACCGCAACTACTGCAGACGTTGTGACGTGAACTACGTATTTACACGTGAGTATATTGTGTGCATGCACACGATTCATCGGCGTTGTTAATCATTTTTTATTTTATGCCCGGTCGAGCGGCAACTTGTTCGATAGTACATCTACCAAATCTAAGGCACAAACAAGCCAAACTTAAGATTGGTTTCCGAAATGAAGGTATAGGCCCCCCAGTAGCACACAGCAATAATGGCAATGCTCCCTATGAGGCTGCAGAACCAAATGCAGCCTAAGTCACAGCAGACCGGCCTAGTGTCTGATCGGTTCAAATCAATATTTACTCTATGCTCGTTTAAATTTGGTATTCGGGAGCGTTGCGTTTGTATGTTTTGGAATCTGGAATTTTAAGTTTTATTTAATGATACCAATTGGCAATGGACTTTAAACATTTTATGATGTAGTTTCTGGGTAAAAATATATACAGGTTATAAACTTGCTGCGCTTTAAATAATAATTAAATCCGTTATCTACATACGCTAAGGCTTTTCCATATTTTTTCATTTAAGTAGGTACTCCAGAGTTTACCCTTGAATCATCCACGTACCATCAGCCATGTACCTAAATTACATTATTTTGGTTACCTATACTTTAAATGTAAAACTTAATATATCTTTATCGTTTATGTGGGTACTACCGTACCAGAAATAGGTATCATAAAGTTGAAAACACCAGAAAGGCGAGGAATAAAGCGCGCACTGGCGGCCTAGCCGCGGCGGCCACCTGCTGCTTGCGGCAACCGGAGAAGGAGACTCTTCTCGACGCCGGGCCCCTGAAAAGGGCCTTACGGCGGTAACCAATACCAGGGGCTAAGCCCCTCTAATTGGGGTGGGATGACGCGCCCAGTACGAGTAGGTACTGGGGCGTCTCGGTAGCGTATCTCCGGGATGCTCCCTGCGTCTGATGTCAGCAGGGTTGGTGCCGTTTGGCGAGCGGGCATGCCACGGCAGCGGGTCGGTGAGCGGGTCGGAGCGGCCGGGTGCGTGGCTTCCGCTCGCTCAGTGGTTTAGTGGTCCTGCAACTAGAGCGGAAAGATTAACTGATAGATGAATTAAATGATAGGAGCTTCTGGATACCGGAGATATCTGGGCGCGGGTCCGGGTTAGGGCCGGGGGAGCCAGCTCCGTGCGAGGGCGGCTACGAAGGGGGTGCCTTCTACGAGGGCCTTCACGATGGTCGGGAAAACTTCCTCCTCGGCCATAAGCTTCTGAACGCAGTTCACGGCCAGGGAGAGGAGAGACTGCAGAAGCTCTGCAGTCGATGCGGGGGCCTCGCTTTACACCGGCTCTTGGGGCGGCGGAGCGAGCACCGGAGGTTGTGAGTACGGGGCGGCCGTACGGTTTGCAGGCTCCGGGGCGGTTTCTGTTACCGCGGCTGTGGTGGCCGCGGGGGAGTCAGCAGGTCTGCGCGGGGTGCGCTGTGAGCGCCGAGTGGCCCGCGTGAGGTCCGGCTGCGGAGGAGCGAGCGTGAGAGGCTCAAGCTCCAACTGGATGTTGGCTGGAGTAGCGGCGGCATCACAGGGGATGTGGCATCCTTCCTCCTGGAGCTCGGCTGCTTTTTCCTCCTGGGAGGTTGGGTTGCGCAGGGGAGACGGGAGCCGAGGGGGGGACATACCTAGGCGTGTAATCGTTCGCCTCCGCCATCAATGATGTAGCAGTCGGCGGGGGAGGAGGAGCCTCTTGCTCCGGGAGAGGCGAGTCGGCAGGTACGCAGGGGGGGGGAAGCGCGGGCATTATCGGCTCGCGGTTTCCGTGCCGCCCTACGGTACACTGGGCACTGTCTGCTATTGGCAGGGTGGGCTCCCCTGCAGTTAACGCAGGTGGGCGTCTCAGAGGGGGAGCGGGGGCAGTCCCGCACGGAGTGTTCCTCGGCACACCGGACACAGGCCACCTTCCGGTAGCAGTTGTGGCTAGAGTGCCGGAACTGGTGACATCGGCGGCACATGAGAGATTCAGGTGGTCGCGGCGTAGCCGCGGATCATGGTCCGACATTGTTACGTAAACATAACAATAAAACACACAAGTCACACAGAAACAGTCAACACTGAACGGTAACAAGTGTACGTATCACTAACACAAGGGTATTCACACTTACGTGGACGGACGATACACTAAGTGTACATACACGACGGTACACACACTTAGGGGGGCTGTCTCCTCGTGACCCAACGTTGAGTCGAAACTCAACGGGAGACCAGGAGCAGGGCAACTCCCCAGCAAGGCGCAAATCCACAGCTTATTCTAATGAATAAGGTGTGAATTTACGATCGCTATTGGGAAACACTTGGCACTGCTCTAATGAAGGGGTCGACACGTCGCGGAGTGAGCGAGACACTCGACGCGTTTGGAGCGAGACGGCACTGACGCGGAGTGAGCGAGTCACTACTACGCAGTCAGAGCGAGACGACACGAAACGCGGAGTGAGGCGCAAACACACGCACTAGGAGATAGGACGATCCGCTTGCGACCAAGTGCGCGCACTGATGATACAATGCATACATTTCAGTGGCCGACGCGGCCTAGCCGCTGCGGCTGGCCGCCAGTGCGCGCTTTATTCCTCGCCTTTCTAGTGTTTTTAACTATTATAAGAGACCTATTTCTGGTACAGTAGTACCTACATAAACGATAGCTTATCTTTACGCCCGAAATTAATAACGTATCTAATATCTTATTGACTTCAATCTTAGATTCTCAAACAAAAATTGTGGTAACTCGTAAATTATTGACGTGAAGTTAATGAATCGTTGAAATATATTGAAATCTTAATCTCAGATAGCTAAAATGAGATTAAATTAATTATTAATTTCGGGCGTTAGTAATTATGTATCGTGTTTAGCGAAAAAAAAAATGTGTACCTACCTAGTTTTGTTGGGTGGGTGCATTTTAAATTTACAATAAATTGGTAGATTTTTACAACATTAGTGTAAATAGCCTAACCAAGAGCATGTCAGCCTAACATACTTAGACTTGTCAGGACATGTCTAAGAAGGGTTCCGTAACCATAAACGCGTAATAGGTTTTTTCAAATTACTTCAAAAGCTACAGTCCGATTTCGTTCAAAAGTTTTCCCAAAGAAGTTTTTAGTTTTCCTAAAGAGTATTTAGCATAATTTATCAACATGAAAAATTGCAATTTCTTAGTCTCATAGTATAGAAATGCCAGGGGGGGACCACTTATAAACCACTTTGGAGGCTGATCAACCGAAAATGGTTGACTTTGTAAAAAAGTCATGTATGAAACCTTGCCTTTATTTTTAAAGAACTATTCAACGATACCCCACACGATGGCGTAGAATGAAAAAATATTTTTCATCCCCACTTAACATATATGGAGAGCCACTCCTAAAATATAAAATTATTATTATTTTATGATGCCAAAACCGAGATCTATACACAGTCCTGAACTATACCAAATTTCATCCCTTTATATTCATAACTACAGAAGCTAGAGGCGCGGACAGACAGACAGACAGACGGACGGACAGAGTGAAACTATAAGGGTTGAGTATTAAGGAACCCTAAAAATTGACAAATGTATTATTACTTAAAATAAATAATTAAATAAAACCAATATAATTATTGTTGTAACCTTGGTGTTGCGATACCTTCTCGAATCTATCACTGGTTACACTAATTATGACTATACGTTGTTGGGTATTACCTTCGACGCATATCAAATTGTGCGTTGTATGTACTGTAGTTGGAATTTCCTATGTACAGAACCAAACAGAAGAATCCAGTTATTAATATTGCCATAAAAACGAATTCAATATACCATAAAACATTAGTAAATACACCGTACATTTGTAATTTAACCTTACGCTTGTAATGTAATTTAAAATAATGACGTAAAATTTCTATAAATTCATGTAATTATTGACAAACACTTTATTGTAAAATGACAGTCATAATTAGATATTATCTGACATTTAAGGAGTTTCACGTCCAAGTAACATTTTAAACTAAAAGCTAATTGCTCAATGTTACATTAAGTATTATACGATGGTGCAAAATGTACAAGAAGTATTAAATATATTGACTGTGGCTGCCGTACGTCAAAAGATAATGTAAAACTTCCTAGGAACTTTCAGTAAAGCTTCTACCATTTTACTGAATCGACTGACTTTACACATTGACTGAACTGACTATTTATTTGTACTTTAACTAGACTTAGGACTTGACTATTTAGAAATACGGTGTTGAAAACTTTCAATCAAAATTCATATTCCCGTTTTTTTTATTTGACACTGGCAAATGGTTTTAAGCCAATGATCTAAGAATACAATATTCCTCTGTGTTTTAAGCCGAACGCCAATTGAAATAAAAAAAAGTTAATGTCATTATTATCAATGTCAATTTGTTGTAAATTATAGAATTATTAATTAATTGTCATTAAAAATACAACGTGTTGAGTATAAAGAAATCCATATTGATAATATGGATTTCATAAATTCATTAAGCCAGAATAAAATGAGTTAATAATATCATCATGAATATTTTGTAGTTTATGTTTCTTGTGAACCTACATAAAGTTGAGCGACAGAAGTATGAAATAGTATTTCATCTACGTTATGTATGACATGTATGAATTGGAAGAACAAAACATGAAGAATAATTTGCGGGACTGGCGTAAAGCTTTGCGGACCCCGGCTACATACAGAGTCGGTAACACAGTGAGAATACAACCCCAG
Organism: Phengaris arion; assembly: GCA_963565745.1. Taxonomy (NCBI): domain Eukaryota; kingdom Metazoa; phylum Arthropoda; class Insecta; order Lepidoptera; family Lycaenidae; genus Phengaris; species Phengaris arion. The sequence continues at coordinate 6,177,873 of OY751443.1, forward strand.
TTTGTATTTTTAATAGGAGTCATAGGTGTTTTCCTACTTGTGCTATTTTACTATAATTGGTCTGAGAAGCTGCCGAATAGTTCCATGCATACATGGAACAAGAATTACAAGATATACAACAGTACATATCCTCTAACTGCAGCATTCCAATCAGGGGATGTGATAACATACAGAATTGGTATAGTCACAGATTTAGACAAAAATTCCAAAAGCAAGACGAAACCAAACACATATAATAGCTACCTAAAAAAAGGTTTTCTTAGTTATAATGCTAAGAAGAAGTATGTGACAGTGACCTGGGAGCAACCTAACATTCTTCTTTTGTCAACATACGCTCACAAAGGCAGAGGCATGGAGCTCTCTGAGTTAATTGTGTACGACGGTAGATTGCTGACCTTTGATGATAGATCTGGCATGGTGAGCAGTTTCATTTACAGATATTTACTAGCCAACAGACTTACGAGAGTAAATATATTAGTGGTTTACTATATTTTCTGATATTCAAATTACTGTTTCAGGTTTTTGAAATAGTCAATAAAAAAGTTGTGCCATGGGTAATATTATCAGATGGAAATGGTTCCAATGAGAAGGGATACAAGGCAGAATGGGCCACTGTCAAAGATGAGATTCTGTACATTGGGTCTATGGGTAAAGAATGGACTACAGCAGCTGGGGAGTTTGAAACATTTGACCCAATGTGGGTTAAAGCAATCAATATTCATGGTGAAGTATGTATAATCTGTTTCTAAAGTCATTAAACATACTAATAAATTAAGGAAAGGATACTACTCCATCACCCTCATTCTCATAACCTAGGGGTTAACTTATTATAAGGATAGGCAGTATGTACCATAATATTATGTTTTATGGATACAATTTACTCTTACCAAACCTTTTATGTCAATTTCATGATATAATCCCCAACACATATCATTAGACAGAAGATCGTCAAGGAAACTACAATAATTATATTTTGTTACAGGTTCAACATTTGAATTGGATAAATCAATTTAAAGCTATACGTCGCTCAATAGGTATAGAATGGCCAGGCTATATGATACATGAGTCTGGTGCCTGGTCGGAATTGCAGGAGAAATGGTATTTCCTGCCACGACGGTGCAGTCGAGAACCGTATAATGAAACTAAGGATGAAGTGATGGGATGCAATTACCTAATAACCTCTGACAATACTTTCAATCATGTACGGGCTATGCAAGTGAGAAAAATATGCACAATATTGTATAACGAAATGTCACATTACATGACTTGCATAGAAAGTTCATACTAAATTTCGTCTTATAGATAGATTAAAAACTTTGACTGCCCATATCTTGCTAGTTCTTCAACAGATATTGAGGATATTTTTGCCAATATCTTTTTTTTTTTAGTTCCCAGTATCATATTATAATGTTTTAAGTAAATTTTCTGTTCTATGCATATTGTGGTATGTCAGTATTAATATATTTTATAACTTACACTAATTATGCAAGTTCCACTGGCGTCTAAACTAGGCTGAGTCTACTTGAAAACATGTCACAAATTTAAATATTATCTTAAACTTAAAAGTATTAACAAATAACTAAGAATCAGTTACATTTTCAAATCATCTTTGTAATGTTTTATTTTGAGAAAATACGAAATTAAATTCTATTTTGAGGTTTTGTATTTAATTAATAAATTAGTTTTAAATTAATTCGTCATTGTAGGGTTTACCATTGTTTTACTGCCATCCAAAACTGTCAACCTAAGAAGTTTTATGAATTCGACAATTCTGAAAATCTTACAAATATGGTAATTAATATTTTATTTAATAATATCTTTATACATTTCAGCTATCAAAAACACACAATCCGAAACATGGGTTTTCCTCATTCAAGTTTATCCCCAGTACAAACGAAGAAGCAATTGTTGCTTTGAAGACAACGGAGTTTGAAGGCAAAACGGCAACATACATCACGGCATTTAAAACAGACGGAACTGTACTTTTGGAAGACACATTTGTTGAAGCCCTCAAATATGAAGGTCTTGAATTTATATGATTTATTTTTGTTAGTCAAATTTTATGAGAAATATGTAAATATGTATAAAATTTTTTGTTACTATACTGTGTTTTTATTTCACAGGATAATATATTTTGTTTATTATTTCCCATAATATGTTGATGCAATTTATTTTGCATTTTTATTCGAATTTAATTATTTTAATAACATTTTACAAAACCTGAAGGTAAAGTATTTTTATAACATACTAGCTTTTGCCCGCGGCTTCGCCAGCGTGGAATAGTGTTCTTGGAGAAAAAAACATCTTAAGCAAATATTGAAATTTTTCTTTTAGGGTTTCGTACCCAATGGGTAAAAAAATTAAAATTAATAAAAAAATTAAATTCATGCTATAAAGGGCCATGCACAATGTATTTAAGGTACTTAATTGGATAACGATTAATGCTGTATTGCTTAAAATCGCTTTGTAAATAAGCCATTATTTCTCGTACAAAGTAAAGGATAAAAATTGATTATTGTGGGTTATCCCTGAGTGATAGACATATACCATCGCGGACTTATTTGTAGACCTTTTTAAGGTGTACAATACTGTAGTACATTATTTTGATCTATCTCGTAGGGTTCAGCCAGCGTTTGCAATGTAAGCGCAAAAAAAAGTGTTTATTTACGACATTAGAAACCTCTAAAATTATCAGTGTTTCTTTACTATATTATGCATGTTATATTATACATATAAACCTTCCTTTTGAATCATCTATCTATTAAAAAAAACCCGCATCAAAATCCTTCGAGTAATTTTAAAGATCTAAGCATACATAGGGACAGACAGAAAAAGCGATTTTGTTATGTATTATAGTATATACTATAATACAAAACAAAGTCGCTTTCTCTCAATAATACCATGTAGTGATTGTATCTAGAAAGGTTTATTATGTAACATTTTTTAGCAGTAAAATAAGTATTCAATGTATGCAAGAAAGGGAGAGAAAACTCTCAATGATCTTTTAATCGTTTTATTATCAACAAAGTATAACATTTGAAACATATATCTTTAGCTACACTTGTGCACTTACGTAACAAAGATCAGCGTTACCTGGCCTACAGCTATATCACATTTGGTATTATAATAATATACGTATATATAATGTGTATGTGATGGTATAACCAACATATTTTTTTTTTACTAATAATACACGAGTAGCATCACAATTATTATTGTTTTCACGCGCAAAAGCAAATCTCGCGCGTGAAAATTCTTCCGCGATAAAAAGTTTTCTATGTCCGTTCCCATGGTCTATTCGTTTCTTTCGTTTCGAAGCCTATTCAATGCAATCAAACAAATCCTTCATCTATATAATATTAGTACAGATGAGTATATAATATGGTAACTAAAAATTATGCGGTAAAAATATGGCATATCTACTACATATAAAATCGATAACATATACACTCAGCTCATGCTTTAGTGATGGTATTTAACACAACCAGTGCTTTCATTATCAATTTTCCCAGGTGTAAAAATATAGGTACAGCTTTGCACTAAATAAAATATTATTTTTCTATGTAATTTTAGCAACCACTAGCAATATCACTTTTACTTCCAATTGATTAAATCAGATTGAATAACATTCTAACAGTAAACAACAACAAAATGAACAACATAAACATTAAAAAATTATCATTTCAATCCAATGGTTTTAGTTATTTCCTCAAACACCGTCCAAGCCATAGCAGCCATGAGGGTTCTGCGCAGCATTCTAGGCACGGCACCTTTGAAATAGCCCTGGACACCATAAGTCTGAAACAAGGAGACAAGGGATTAATTTTAAGGTAATAAAAGAGACCTAATAATATTAATTACTCAATTTGTCCTGCAAATCGTTCGTTTCTAACAAATGGAAGCCCTCATCTTATCCCAAAAATGTAACATTTACTCTTTATAACTCTAAAAACGCCATCTATTGACAAGTAGATGACAATTTTAAGTACAATTCTTGTCAATAGATGGCGCTGGTCTGGACTAAATACAAAAATCGTTTCGACTATTTGAATTTTTATGATCACACAATATAAAAACAAGCCGTAATAATCACCTGATGAATGTATATAGCCGCAGTGAGAACGTTCGGGAACTTCTCTGGATACAGTTGCATCTTCGTCTTGAGCACGTCCGCGGGGTTGGTGGCAAGTGACGCCGCTATGCCCGCCACTATGCCGCACGAGAAATGGATCATGTTGGCAGTGGCTGGTGATTGGAGCCATTCTGGAATGATAATGTTGACTTATAAGTCGCATACTAGACGAGTGATTTTAATAACTACTAAACAATTTAGGTACTTTCTATTTGTATGGAAAATGTAAGTTGGAATATAAAAACATAATATTCGGTTGTTAAAGTTAAAAAAGAAACTGAAAAGGTGTAACAGCTTTGCGCTAAAAAAATAAACTTAATTCATCTATTTAAACTTTCTGGTTTCTGACACCATTTAACATTCAGAGCAATTACTGAAATTACTAATTATTTAAACCAATATTCAACAAAATAAATCAATATTTTTCCAATAGTCCATTCAATGAGGAGATACAATATCGGCAAAGTTCCTGCTCGACCAGTTTCAAAATATTTTCCTATGCACCAAGACCAAGAGCCCCAAAATATTTGAACACAAAGGAAGTGACCGCATCGCCTGCAGACGTGGTTAAAGTACGGTTGTAAATACGGACAAGTGAGTATGTGTGCATGCGCACGATTCATGGGCGCTGTTAAGCGATTTTGATGTTATGCCTGGTCGAGAGGCAACTTGTTCGATAGTAAGCAGGAGCGATCTATTGCAATATAATATAGGAGATAATCATCAAGTATATTGTAACCTCACCTTTAGGCACCGCCTGTTTAGTCTGCGTATAAAACATCAGATACAGCCCTGAGAAGGGCGCGTCCCTCGCTAGCGTAGGGCCGAGCCCACAGGACAGCCCGCGCAGGCCCTCCGCACGGTATATGTCGCGCAGGGCTCCGCCCATACTGCTGTACTTGTAGACTCCTGATTCGTATCTGTAAAGAATAAAATAAAACAATGTTTATAGGATGATATTTTATTCCGTTTCGGGAGAAATATAATAAAATAAATAAAATGTTTAGAATAAAAATAGAATATATACACAAGCATATTTTGTGTCAAATCTCAAGTATTTGAAACGCACAACCATACATTCGTATTCGTTACGTCACCTGCTTGTACGACTTTTGTATAAGGCGTTGTCACAAGATTCACAAAGGTTCCTTTTGTAAACTTTATTATTTATCAGAGCATTATTCATTTATGTTATAAAAAAAATACAAGAAAGTGCCGTAGGGGCTGGAACCATAATATTTAAGTCGTTAGTATACAAAGCATGGAGACTAAGGGTAAAGGAGTACCTTCTTCATACGTGAAAAAAAAGTGTCCGTAAAAAAGCGTTAAATAGGGGGTGGCGATACGGTCGCGCCATTATGGCCAGTTAAGAAACTATTATTTACTTATTTTTGTCGGACACTTTTTAGCTTTTCTGCCTTAGAAAGAGTCCTCCTTTACACTAGTTTCCATGATAAAATATATGCAAGTACGTGTGTTGTCAGATATCAACACAATCGTGTGATGTGTGTGTATGTAACCTCTCGACCCCTGCATGCATTACTACTTTCTATGTTAATTTGATGTTAATCGACCGATTTCCATGATAACAACGCAATGCAAAGTGTACGGCGCACTAAGTACAATTAATACGAACTTACACCTACAATGCTTTGCATATAGTTTTGTATTATTTTTTATTTCGAAATACACTTGGATCAAAGTATAAATGTTTAGTTTTATCGTTTTAATTGAATATTTTATAGTGATAGCTTATAACGATAAAACTATTGGGCGCTGAGGCGTGGGTCTCTTTTCAATGTATGGGTCAATTCACACGATAGCTATTCAAAATTGAACTTCATTCATTACACAAGAAGATACGCGCTTCATTGTAAGAGTTCGAACGTCAAGTTGCACCGCGCTGTACAGCGCATGTGCAGTGTATGATGTCATATGAAACATGTATCTTTTCATATAGTTAATAAAGTTCAATTTTGAATAGCTATCTTAAAAAATGCAGCGCCGCGTCGCATACACCGCGGTGTGAACTGGCCCTAAGGCCTCACTCACCGAAGAGATAACAAGTGGAAGTCTTAGTCGTGGCACGCAAACAGCACCTCCTTCGCACTTCCACTTGTACTAAGTGTTGGCCACGGCTATGATAAGGCTAATACTGCTAAATGCTAGCTTCTATTACAAACTTACCTAGTCTTAATAACGGTGATCGGTATCAAAGCCACCCCGCTCATGGCCCTCGCTGCCACACCCAACCCAATAGCTTCGAACGCAGTCAAATCTTTAGTCTTTCCCAGCTTCGTCTTCAACCAGTGCAGCGATGAGAAGTACATCCCTACGCCCGGCACACAGCGAGCTATGGAGGGCACCATTCCCTTCCACAGTCCGACAATGTGCTCCTGGCGTACTATGTTTATGAATATAGACATCATGCCGGGTGTGATTCGGCTGCTGTGGAGATATAACAGTTTGTTATCTACTGATACAAATATATCAAATTGTTTGCAATTTAATATTAACAGCTTTGCACTAAATGATAGTAATAACAGAGGGTCTAAAAAGGCCACTTGAGGTGTTTTATATTATGTTTCATATATTTTTTTCCATACAAAAATCGTGATATGGTAAAATGGCTACATGATTCATCTGATTCCATCATATTAGAAATCATCAATTTTGACAGTTCTCAATAGAAATGCTTAAAATGGCGCACATAATATGAGTTGAAAAAAAAAAGATGAAACCTAATATGAAACACCTAAAGTTACATTTTTATACCTCCAGTACCAACAAGTCTGTAAGTTCATCTCTGAAACGGCCGTACCGATTTTCACCGGACTTTCGCCGGCAAATAGTTGATATTATAAGGAGTAACTGAGCCTCAGTTACTCCTGTTACTCCTGATAGTGAATGGTATACTTATTAACAGTTTTGCAAACTATAATATTATCTAAATGCAATGTTAAGAGAGTACTTTGGCACAGTTATAGTTCCTTTTTCCACCACTAGATTGGCGCTAGTGTTGTTTTTATTCTTTAGGGAGGTGCTAGAAAAAGAAGGAGGGTTCAGGATACTAACTTGATAGTCGCCGCAACAACATGCTGGCTCGGGTTCTGTAGCCGCGTCTTCACGAGGTCCAACGGCTGGAACAGGATGGTACTGAACGTCCCCGAAAACGAACCGGCCAGGAATGCTTTGAACACCGGATGATACTGAAAAAACAAGTGTCATAAGAATAGGGAAAAAGTAACACGCGTTAAGGCGACATAGAGCCTGAGTGCCAAACTCACCAACACCTGTTATAATTAATATTTTGTCTAAATATCATGCCTCCTCTTTCACTAATAATAAGAAAGAGAGAGATAAAATAATCAACGAGGTGTTGCACTAAGTCTTCCAGGCTGCCACTAACACGGTAGAGAAAAAATAACAGCCTGTATTTACTAATTAAAAGCAGTATTGTCTTTTTCCTGATCGGTGCAGTTTTGGAGACAAAATTAATATACAAAAATATAATGGTACGGTTATTATTACATACTAGTTGTACCCAACAGATGTTAATGTGATGTCTTAACTTTGAACTGTAAAAAATAAATATCTACATACACCTACAGTTTCTACACCAACCTAAACCTACTATTTATAGATCCCCTAGATTCTAGGGGATTCCCCTATAAATACAATCTACAAATACAATTAGGCCATAGAGAACTTTGTGTACAGTTGAATAAAAAGAACACCCCAGATCAAAGTATGATCACACAAAAAAGGGATCAAATATTTATCTTGGCACCCAGCACTAGCGTGATGAAAGATTGTGTTTATAATTTTTGGGCCAATAGGTATATTAGATAACCTATGACTCAGACTCTTATGTGACTACATTAATGGCTAATCGAACAGAGTAAAGTACTCACTTACCCGACTACACATTATTTTAAAATAGATTTATTTTATTTTTATTTAAATAAGGTACAAAATAACTAATGAACTAAGTTTATACAAATCATGTTAGTAGCTTATAAAAATGAAAATAAACATAACACTGAATTCATTAATCTAACATTGTACACAGCATTGTTATTTAAAAAAATGTTATTCTACGTCGTGATTACATAAAATCTAATATTGTGGCGTATGGGCGAACGAATGACTTTAAGTCGCCTAATGGAAAGCGATTACAGTCGCGCCCACAACACCAGGGGACCTGTCCCCTGTTGCCGGTCTTGAAAATTTATTCATTTCATATTATACAAAGTTTTTTTTATAAATTAGTTATTTTTTTGTTTTGGAAACACCCTATATTATGTCATAATAGATTTCACCCATGCGAAGCTGGGGCGCTTGTGTTTTATGAAATATATTTACCACTAAGTATATTGAAACTTACATTCGCAATTATATCCATCGTAGCAAAGTTAGTGCTGATTTTGTTGATTATCAAGTAACGTCTTTTGGATAGACTCCGAATTTGTAGTAGTCGAAATTATACAGCCAATAGCAGAATATGTATTTAGGTAGATCTAGTTTTTGGTGTAGTTCTAGATCGTATCCGAATAGTCCGAATAGTAAATAGGGTTGATACGGAACAGTAAAGTAATGGTCATTTTTTCGAACAGCCCGCTTGAAAATTTCATGTATGACACCAGGAATAATTTTAAATAACTTATCGCACTTTTCGTACTGTACGCAATGTCTTTACACTCGAACAAACGTCAGTAAGGTGACAGAAAATCACTGTAATTCACGAATTTAGCCATTTAGAAACGAAATAAAAAAAAAGAAATTTAAATTTCCAAATTAGAAAATGAAACTAACGAAGCGCGTGCTTTAATTAACGACAGCGTTTGGGCGCGCACAACTGAAGAATAAGCACCGGGTGACGATAAGCGCGGGAATTTATAGCTGTTCTTATCGTCTTTAGACAGTCGCGTTCAGGGGTCATAGGTTGATGCGATAGCCCAAGATAGTTCCTATCAGTAGGTCTCACTAGGGGGTAATGAGCAATATGTTACATCCTCGAAGCAAGGCTCACTTGATAATAAAATGAAGGTATTATATTTTGCGAACCAATTTATATTTTGTAACCAATACTTACTTTCAGTATATTATTTTGTTAAAAGTCCTACTAGAAAAGAAAAATCTTAGCAATGCCATATAGTGATAAGTAGGTTTTAAAGTCGACAAGAGGATTCTCTTGATGTATAGCTTGGTAAGAACCAAGCTATACATCAACATGAATGATTAGGTACTTATTGTAAATACTCTTTAAAAAATATTTGGTACTTTCATTGTGTACAAAGTTAGAGATTGAAAAGTGCAATGTATGTACATAAATTATTGTGCAATGCCCTATCACTTAAGTATTCAAAAATAAAAGTTAATTCCCATATATTTAGCAGAATAATAATAATCAATATTTTAACCCCCTTACTAATAAAAATATTTACACAATACATATGTTATACAATGTTTTGTCCTTGTCTGTGAAGCAACTTTTCCAACATATCAGACAAGGACAAAACATTGTATAGCTTATCCATTGTGTAAATATTTTTATTAGTAAGGGGTAAATGTATCTTACTATTCAAGGACTTATTAGAATACATCTTATAAATGATGCCAAACAAAAATCTATCCAAATAACTTTTGAAAAAGCAAATTGGAATATTAGTTAATTATGTAAGCCCCAATTAAAATGTGATATCCTGTGTCTTCTAGGAAGTGATTAAACATCGCCTTATGTATGTTATGAATAAGATAACAGGGTAGATGGTATCATAAATTAAGCATTGTTTATAATTTCTAAGATTATTTACTATAACAAGTAACAACAAATTGATGTTTTTTGTTAAGTATCTGATGTCAAGCTTGAAACAACAAAATATTTCTTAAATAATGTAAATAGTTACCAAGGAAACCAACCTTTTCTGTTCTAAAAGAGAGCTAACTAATAATAATTTATACTTTAGTCAATATAGAATGTTACTAAGAACATTATAATTTTTATCTTAACATATTTACTTTTGTAGATAATATGAAGAATTACTTTCTTATCTGAGCTAGGTGGGGTTAAACATATTGTATCCAATTAAAATTTTAATGTTAAAATTTAAAACAAATGTAATTAGCACTAGGTTTTTCACACAGATGACTGACAACCTCTATGGCTCAGTGGTTCAGTGCATTGGTGCTAAAGGCGGGGATCGCGGGTTCGAATCCCGCCGAAGGAACAACAAGTCTGTGTTCCTGGGTTCATGGATGTGTATTAAATATGTGTATAATATAATAAAAATCTTAAATATATGTATAGTCGTAAAAGTAATAAATATACTTACCGTTTTCTGGTACCTGTAACACAAGTTCTTCAGATACTTAGCACGGGGCCAGATTGACGTGGTGTGAACTGTCCCTAATTATTATTATTATTATTATTACAGCTTGGCTCATTTTATTTGTTTTGTGAGCTTCATTGAAAGAGAATATATTAGAGATAAGTAATGATTTTATTATAGTAGCATAAATGTATGTAAAATCTATACATCTATACAGACAAATAAAATTGAAGTGTCTGTTTGTAATTTCAAATTAACAGCTTTTCACTTAATGCATATGAAACTATATTCAGTACTTACAATAAAATATCAATTTTTAAAATATTTGTCTGTCTCTGAAACGGCTGGACCAATTTTCACGGGACTTTCACTGGCATAGCTGATGATGTAAGGTACATAGGGTTCTTTAATTTTAGGGTTACGTTTAAAAAAAATGGGGTTTAGATTCCATTTGTTCTATGCAAACGAAATTTCGGGCACCAGCTTAGTACACAATATATTCATTTTTGATTGATTGTGTGTTTTATTCTTTGATAAATTTATTTAACCTATATTTTAAAACAGTAACATAACACAATTTAAATAAAATCAATGCCAATCCTATTGAATATTAACAGCCTGTTCCCAGCATAAAAAATCTTAATGAATGAACGACATGATGCAAGTTAACTAGTCCAATTAAACTTGTTTACTGTAAACTTCATGAATACTAACTTTATATATTAGAAGTAAAGTAAAGAAATTTTTGTTATAACCTGTTGTGTACCAGGTGTGTAAGGTGTCAAAAGTTTTGAAAAAGTACTAAAAGTAGATAAGAAACTTGCTTTGAAAATGTGGTGTAAACGTAAAAGAAATGTACTTATACTTAATTACCTGACACTGTAGAGTTGTGTCCATCAGCTGTGTGCAAAATGAACTAAAGCTTTGTGTTTTTCCGTTCGAAGTAGCCTATGTTCCGAGCTGTTTTTACACAACATATATGACGACATTCTTGTTTAAATTGAGGGTATATCGTCAGAATTGAAATTACGTTGCTGTTTTATTATAACAACGCACTGTAAGGTCATTTAGGACGTTCTTATCATCACAAACAAGTCCGCAGGGGGCCACTTACGTCGTTATCATTCTTCAGGTCAACAGGCGTGGTGTCAGTCGCCCAGCCATTCGCGTACGCCCCCGCTGGCTGCGACATTACTTATTTATTAGTTTCGTATAATTTGAAATCATATTATACAGTAATAAATCGAAACTTTTCATATTTATTTTGATATTTTGACAACGCCATAGCTCATTGTAAATACAAAATTTGAAATTGACATTTACTTTTTGACAAATGACGTTTATTTTTTTTACAGTTTTTTTGTATGCAGCTTTTGGACTTTTGATGAAATTTATAACACAAATCATGCATCTAAAACTGTCCCGAGTATCTCAAACTGTCCTGCCAGTCGGAATAGCTACGGAAACGGTCGTACGATGATTCACGAAGCACTACGTTTCCATTTTCTTCTATATTTTGACAAAGTTATAGCACTATTTTATACATTGTTTATTCGACTGTTCTGTCCTGGGGCAGTTTTAGATCCCGATGACGCCATTAATTTTGCATCCTAGATAGCTATTCTACGGCTTATCTGCAGACTGAAAACTGAAACTTGCGACAAACATAATTGCTCGGTTGTAGGTTAAATCTATTTTAATACTTTTGACTTGACGACTCTACTGTTTTGCCAACATATGAATACAGCCCACACCTAAAGGTTATCACTACGAGGACTGATAAAAGACTCGTTGGGGGTATCGCAGTAAAATTCCTTGGAAACTTGGTGATAAAAATAATATTGTGATTTGCAGCTAACGGAAAGTTTAATATTGTACCTATGTAGTAGTCGTTAACCAATATTTTACAGTTATCGCTTGCTAGCTGCTTATTTTAGCAGGAAAAAACGTTGCAAACGGCAGTCGGCACAGGCAAACGAGCAGACTCATGTTAATCTAATGAAGCAATTGCCAATCCTCAACAAGCATTTTTAAAAAGGTGTAAGTAATCACTACTGTAGGGGTGTTGCCTAGCGTGAAATATCACATTTTTATAAATTAAATTTTATAATTGTTGATTAAAGATACATAAATCTAAAATAAATAAGTACATACTTATTTAGATAAACGCGATTAAAAATTTTAAGCAAATTAAAAATATTGCCCATCTCTTTCTCGCAAAACGATTTGTTACGTCACAAGTTGCAACCGCCATACATTTTGTAATGAATAATGTATGGCTGGTGCAACTCGTGACGTCACAGGCCGATATTATCTCTCTCTTTCATATTGTAAATTTAAATATACGAAATACGTTCTAGATTGTTTATTAACATGATATGTCGACAACATTGAATAGACGAAAAAAAAATGTAATGGGCATGTTGTTAGGCAACATGCCCATTACATTTCATTCATTACATTACTAAATTTAATAGTTACCTACCATTGAGTTTTATAATTATTTATTCACAGGAGATTCAACAGTGAAAGTTAATTATAAATTACAAGTCATAGCATGAGACGGCCAATTACAGAATCTCACGTTTAGATGAAAATTATTATTAAATACTTAGATAATTTAAGAAAGTGTGAGCTATAGGTAGGTATAATATGTTCAAATATTACACATTGCAAAACAGAAAATTATTAAAACAATATAAATTACGATAATAATATATTAATGGAACTATTTACGTTTAATTACAGTTACTTATTGAGAGACAAATAATTCGTTGCCTAGTCGCCGACTCGCTGTCGTAAATCGCAATACCTATGCTTGTGCTTATTAGGTCGATGTCCAAGTCAGACTTGTTATTTTTTTGTTTTTAATAATATTATTTAGTGTGCGTAACAGGCAAGTAGAGAAGCGCTTTGTATCGTGTCCTCGAGTTTCACATCTCTCTTATGAGATTAGGGCAGTCTATTTTATTGGTTGCAATTTTTAGTAAAAATACTACTTATATCTGCGATTTTACGCCTTCTGCGGCTTCTGTTAATAATACTTACGGCCTGTACCAACTGTTAACCTGTATTACATTCCTACTATCCCTAATTACTTAACATAAATATAAGTATGAGTTTTTTTTAATTTTTATAGTCCTCATTTATAGGTCAATATAGGCTTATGTCTAATACGGACAGTCACAGGCTATTGCATACATTTAGCCAAAAAAAAAGGAAAAAGTGACGCCTGATAAGAATCTATCGATCGGTCTACGATGAAAGCGATCGAACTAGCTTGTAATGGCTTCCGTAACATTTGATTTTAAAATTATTATGAAATACCTTATGCACTTTAGTTACAAAACTTTTATCTCGTCTACCCATATTTTTTACTAGTTTGTCGTAATTTCACACTCACGTACAGAACCCGGCGATAAATATTGCACATCGACCTTTGGAAAGAGACAATCGGCTAATTTCGGCTTCGTAGAGCGTTTTTATTATTAGAGAGCCCCAAAGTTGCACTCAAAGTAACCCTAGGATGGTAACAGGAGCGAGCGCGAGCAATCACACGCCGATTTAATGAAAATTATTAATTTCTGTATCGCTCTAGCGATTTGTGTAATCTTTTGTCCGATCGTGAGCCTTTAGTAGCCGTATCGCGGTGGGAGCGGCATCAATTTCGTTCTGCAGGTATCTGCTTATATTATTGCAGGTTATTTTCTTTTGCTTCTTTATTTATTTTTATGTTATGTTCAGTTAATTATGGCGTTTCGTAATGATGAAAAGCTTGAGGGGTACTTAAATAATATGGCTGAATACAATGCGACAAAGTGGCCTCCCTTTGTCGCATTGTATTTTATTGGTACCTACCAACCTGACCTTTATTAAAATGATACACAATTATTGCCTCTTTGGTTTTTCTTTGGTATGTTCAATAGAGCAGGGATTAACTAAGATTAATAATAAGATAATCTAAGATTCTCTATATTATAGAAGATAAGCATCCGAACACGCCAGACAACAAATTTAGAAGTAATTTCCTTAAAAAGCTAGAGCATTGCAGCTAGCCGAGCCACATATTAAACGACGCCTGGAGTCATATTTACCTCGACAACTATCGGGAAATATAAGGACCATTCTAAGTATACCCGAAGAAGTTCCAATAAGTTAACCCCCCCGCCAACTTGCAAAAGCATGCTCTATGTGCATTGTCCTCGGAAGAATGACAAAACAGTGATTTCTTTTGGAGAAAATTTAAAAGATCTGCGTGCCCTAAACATCGTGTGGAAATTCATAATTATGTTTATGTTGACAAAAGCATTTTTTAAAATCTTATTTCATTTAGTTACTGATTGATCCAAAGAAGAGTGTTAATTTTAATGAATTGAAATAAATGAATTGAAAATAATGAATTTTATTAATATAATAATGCGTTTTATTTCTTCATTAAACGAAAGATTTTTATTCATTTTACTATATGGGGTGTCGTGACACCCCTGTAACTATGCGTGTTCATTTATATTATGTTACCATCGTAGGGGTGAGAGCAATTTAGCCCGGATGTCAAAGTCAATGTATCAGGTACTATCCCGTCTGAGTTTAACCCGTGAATAGGCGCGCCTAACATTGTAACACGAATGAGCGCTCGCGAGCAAATTGCTTTAAAGTTTAAATTACACAAATGCACGTTACTTTAAATGTTCTTATATCATTTTCCTTGAAATTATTTAAATGCACGTTAATTTAAATACTCATATTTTGAAGTTTTCCATATTTATTGATTAAAATGTATTTGAATGAAAAAAAAATCGGGGTTTATAAGTATGAAAAAAAAGGTAATTTTATTGAACTTTTATTGGCTTTAAAAATGCGAATTTTACGGCAAATATCAAAATAATTTTCTTATTTTTTTTTTGGCAGATTTTACAAAAATTGCAATAAAATCTCTTACTTACTTTGTAAAAACTAGATAGAAAAATAATCTTCAGTGAGTTTCTATATTTTTCATACTTCTTAAAATGTTATAAGCACATTCGTATAAATTATTTATACTACATACCCGTTTGCTTCGTGAATGCCCTTACCTCCCGTCGCGCGTCCCGCACCGCGCCGCAAGCTACACCCGCTTAGTACCGTTGGCATCGCAAGCGAGTACGCCCGTGCCCGTGAGTTACGCGCTCTTGTATCAGGTGTTGATTTTACGTTTTCATTTGTTAAATTACCTAACTGTGTTTTACGACATTATGAGTAAAAAAGGAAAAGTGTTGTATAGCGCGGAACGCAATATATTATTGAAGTTGATGTCATTTTTTGAAGAGGAGAAACGAAAAAAATTTCAATCACGCCATACAGCATTGAAGACATCAAGGCAATGAAAAGTATTGCCAGACTAAAAAATCCAACACAGTTAGATGCGGATGTACCTACAGAAATAGAATTGAAGCTATTAGAAAATGAAAAAAAATATCAAACATTATTCATTTGATAATGTTGTGAAACGTACCGCCGCAGCTACTGGAGTTTCTGAACGTACTTTAAAAAATATAAAACTCGAAGCAAGGAAACAAATGGCAGCCTCACCTGAACCTGGTAGTACTTCGAGCATGCCGAGAACAATAAAGTTGTATACACCAAAGGAAACAAAACCTCCTAAGAAAAGATTAGGCCTAGACGATTTTATGATCTGTTCAATTAGTAATATCGTTGAAAGATATTACACCGTAAAAAAGGAGGTTCCTACCCTACGCAAAGTTTTAGAAGAAGCAAAGAAAGATTTAAATTTTCCTGGTCAAAAAGATACTCTTTGGAAGATAATTACGAACAAGCTCGGATATAAATTTAAAAAATGCAAAAATATCAGACAATAAGTATTTAATTCAAAAACCCGAAATAGCGGCATGGAGGGCTCACTATTTAAGTAGGTTGCGTGAAAATGATGAACTAGGTGTTAATAAAAAGCCCGTCATCTATCATGATGAAACATGGATTCACAGTCATTATACTGTATCAAAATGTTGTCAAAATTCAACAGACGCCAGCGTCAAAAAAATTTTCAATCCTGGGCAACGTTGGAACGACAACGGGTTTATCGAAGGTGCAGATCTCGTTTATAAATGCAAAAGTAGGAAAGGGGACTACCATGACGAGATGAATTCGGATAATTTTATCAAATATATACGAGAGAAACTCTTACCAAACATGCCTAGCAACAGTGTTCTTGTACTAGACAATGCTCCATACCACAGCAAACAAATTGATAAACCACCCATTTCAGTAGCTCGCAAAGAAGTGATGCAAAATTGGCTGCATGAAAATGGTATATCCTATGACCCAAAGATGACAAAACGCGAGTTATATTATTTAATATGTCAATCAAGGCCCTTAAAAAATATGAAATTGATGAACTCATTAGAAGCAATGGTTATGAAGTATTACGGTTACCTCCGTACCAATGCGATCTTAATCCCATTGACTACATATGGAACTTGGTAAAACAAAGAGTTGCCCAAAAAACGTAACTCAATAAGAAAAGGAAATAGAAAATCTAACTCGTACCGCCATATCCAGTATCACTGTGGAGGACTGGAAAAAGAAAATTAACCATGTTGACCGTCTACGCCAACAATATTGGGAGAGAGATAGATTGCAAGAGATTATTGAAAATGAGCTTATTATTTCGGTAGGAGCTGACAGTGAAGACAATACAGCTAAATCGAGTGATGATTATAATACGGACAAGAGTGATGCCGGAGAAATGTCGGGTGTTGAATTTATGGATGAATAGTTTTTTTATATATTTGAGATAGGCAGGCGTTAATCCATTATTTAAATAATGGATAAACCATGAATTATTTATATTTTTAAAATGAGGTCTATTTACTATTATTTTGTAATAAATAAGCTTGTAATAAATGTTTTTTAATTTAATTTATAATTAAAATTTTGTAATAAATGTCTTAATTTGATTAAGTCATGTAGTTTTTGTTCTCATTAACCATAGATTAACAGAAAATGTTTAACGACATCACGTCACGACACGACACGTCTATATTATTATTTTCGTCTGAGGATAACATGTATATAATTATTATATACATGTTATCCTCAGACGAAAATAATAATATAGACGGAACGTTTAATACTACCAGGTGAAGCCGAAAAAAGTAATACCATTTCGCTCATACTTTCCGTCAGTCACAGGCGAGAGCCGACGTTCGATGTTACTGTCACACGCACACATTGACAGCGTTATTCGGCTTTACTATTTTGCTCAATACGTTCCGTCTATGTTATTCTTTTCATCTGAGATATTATCACGTTTGTATCCCCTATGGGGTACTAACATGCTACTTTAGCCTCAGGCTAAAGTAGCATGTTAGTGGGCGTATGGGTGGAATGCGGAATCAAAATCGTGATGGGTTGCTAGTTGCATTGCCTATAACAACTACTAAATTATACATTTTAAGATGCCACAGACACACACACACACACACACAAAAACAAACCCCGACAGACATTGTCTTATTTATCTCTATATATTTATCTGTTGGGAGTCAAAAATGGTTTATTCAAAAATTACATTAACCTTTAGACTATACCAACCACAAGTTTCAAATAATCGGGCAACCACCTTTTTTGCTACCAGTACTAGTTGTTGTCACTGTGACGTCATTTGTAATGGTCAGCGAGGGCATTCTCGAAACAAACGGGTAAGTAATAATTTTAATAAGCATTTTGACATAATATTTTCAATAGGATAAAAATATACCAGGAGTTCATGGAGATGTCAGAAGAGAAAAAGACTATGATGTAGAGTCTTTTCACATTACACGATACCGATGTCCGATATCACTCCGGAAACGCACTTATTTCTATAACTTATGGTGCGTTTCTTCTATATCCAATCCGATGTCCGATATCACGCTTATAATGACAAAGACATGTATGTTTCATATTAAAATATATAGCTGTCTTTCTCATATTATCTATGTGAATTATCGGCTCGATAAGCGATATCGTATCGCGTGATGTGAAAACGCTCTCAGTTCACACCGCGACGATTCGCGTTACTACGTGCATTCTTAAGATAGCTATTCAAAATTGAACTTTATTCACTACACAAAAAGATACACGTTTTATATGACATCAGTCATACACTGTACATCACGGTGCACTATGACATTCGAACTTTTACAATGAAATGTGTATATTATAATTTTTTATATCTCAATATAAATGCTGCGCCATGTTGTGTGTCGTTTCGTTTCGATGTGTATTGACCCATAGGCTTTAGGCTAAAGGACTATGGGGTAAAAGTGAAAAAAAAACATTATAATATCGTTACCGATTTATTTATTCTACGTATTTCGAAAAAAAGTCTAAATGGAATTTACATAAATGCGTCCCGCATATAACTATATTATGTATATATTATGTTTTAAAATTGTTAATCACAGTAACATAAAAATATATTATGGAATGCAATATAATAAATAATTTTTCAGAAATTTTAACCTTCGAAGAAAGCACCCAAAGGTTTTGAAGGCACTTTTAGGTATATTTTTGCAGTGAATTCGACATTTTTGTGCATTTTTGGCACAAATTATAGAAACGATACCTTAAGTCTACAGTAAGTTGAAATAAAAACTTACGATTATTTCAATATCTTTTAAAAGAGTACAAAAATAAATTCCAAAAGTTTGGAATGATTAAGGAATGACAAAGACTACTGATTAAATTTAATAATTTTAACAAACTTTTATAGTTTAGAGATTCAAATATCAAAAGTATAAGTACAGATTTCACTCTCCTTTTTAAAGTCGGTTTACTCTTCTGGTGAGGTATTATGCGTATAGAGTAGCAATTGCAAACAAATATTTGCATATTTGATGACTACATCTATCTTTTTCTAATAATATTGAAAGAGACATCTAATACGTTCTAGACATACAAAACTACAGCATGAATGTAATGTAATAGACATTAAAAAAAATCAACCTTATGCTTGAAAAAAAAAATTGTTCTTTTAAATTTCGAGTTCGGAGAACCCAAAAACTTACCCCTTCAATTTATTTTTCGAAATGTCTACAATTTTACACTCATACTCGCCATTTTGCCTATCTCTATAGTAATACCTCTTACATTAAACTATTTACATGTGTCTTGTGTTGCCGAAGTTTATGCCACTTTGCGTAGCTCCCTTGTTGGAGCCGTATTGTAGGGAGATGACGCCTTGGCCCGCTCGGAGTTGCTCCTCTGTGAAGTTTCGTACGTTCTTCTCAGCCTCTTTGGGTCCAATTGATGGCTTGCCGTAATTATGCGCCTGAAATAATGTTTAAGTTTATTAGTTATGTTCTTTAATGTCAATAAGCTTAGATTAATTCTCTACGCTGCTCTTCATAGATAGATTCTAGCCTCTATCGATAGATTATTATTATTATTATCAGTAAAAATGTATTTCAATGTACAGATACAATTTTTGATGAAACAAAAATCTATGGGTTTGTCATATTATGTAGTAGGTATCTACTATAATAACGAACTTCGTAATAACGAACGAGAAGGCATGATATTTTAACAAACGATTAACAGTAACCAACGCCTGTTTGGTGAACCTGACACTAAATATTATTTCAGTAGGTAAGATCAACTATGGCTAGGTTTTTAATTAATATTGCGTTCAAAAAATAACGCGTAAATTTTATTATTGTATTTATAGTTATTATAAATTGCGTTAAAAAATAAGACGTAAGAAGCGGCTTTACCGCTTCTTACGTCTTATTTTTTAACGCAATTTGTGATTTCTTTACAATTTAAATTATTCGTCTTTGGCACTTCTTAAATTATCATATTTAATTAAAACAAAACACTAATGTGTTTTGGTTGGTTACTGTTAATCGTTTGTTAAAATAAAATGCCTTCTCTTTCGTTATTACGAAGAACAAGAGAGGTAATATTATAGTTAACCAACGATTAACTTTAGCAGGCGTAGATGAAATTGGCACTTAATGTATAAAGCACGATCACCAATCCTACAAGTACCTATGTCAGCTGCTATCATACAATTTAAATCTTCGTTTTCTCAACAAGTATTTCTTTGCACCAATTAAGCATAGCGTACTTTATCTTTCCGTCAATCACTTCAAACTTATAATATTGACCTCACATTCGTTTTACTATGTTAAGGTCTGCTTATTAATGTAACCTACATATTCTAGTGTTTTTATTGCAAAGCTTTACTTCCTAATATAGAGTCGTTTATAGTTTTGGGTTTATATTGATAATAAGTGGGTACCTAATAAGAATGCTGAGATACATACATTTATATTCAATAGCCTTAGCCTAAAGTATTTAGTTAATAGTTAGTAATATCTTATATCTAGCCTTAGCTTGGTACGAATTCTAGGACTACCACTATTTTCACAAGTTGTTACTGTTTTCAATAAAACAGTGTCGTAAAAACATATTTTATAACCCAATAATTTGAATGCATTTGGGGATACTGGCTGACCCCCCGCTGCAAACGATGTTGCAAAAATTTCACGCGACCAACGGCGGGTTAATTTATAAACGACGTTTGTCCGGACAGAGTGAGAAAAATATTACTCTCTGTTCTTCTCAGTGTAACAACATATTGATAGGTATGAAGGAAAAACGTAACCACCAATAGTACAAGGTACAAAGTAAGTATGTACTTATATTTACATCTCCCGATCAGATCAATGTTTTTTTTTTTAATTTATCAGAACTACGAGCAAAGCTATCCAGGAACTAATTAAACAACTTTGTTGCACAAATTCTTGATTCTCACCTTCCGTCCAAGGGACTGTAAGCAGATAACAACAGAGTTGAGATTCTGTCTCTCCCACAAATCCACTGTTTGGAATGTCTCCTGCGCCGGGACGCCGAAGTGTTTCGCCGCTTCGAGGAATGCATTGATGTTCTCCATACATTTGAACGCCATCTTGGATTCGTTAATTTTTTTCACTGTGCCGGATTGAAGGCCGTTGGCGAGTCTGGAACGATATTGGAGGTAATTAAGTTTGATTGCATTGAGACTTGAGAGATGTAGCATAAAAATAAAGAGGTTTTAGTAATTTCAATACATAATATATTATTAATTATTATTATGCTATGGCGTTCCACTATTACAGTTCCTCTAATTCGAATATATTGTTCTTATATATAAGTATTACAACCCAGTTTGTCGGCAATAATCTGTGCCAAAACTTTACTGTATCTAGACAAAACATTACTGTACGGAGCGATAGATGGCGCTACATGCCTAGTTAGTTTTTTTCTTGGAAGAATAATATTATGTAATGGAAGGCACATTAATTAAGTTGTCAAAATTAAATAGGTACGACTTTATTGCAATGTGAATAAATTACATCTTATAATGATAGCAATACAAATGTCATTTGTATACGGAAAGCTTCAACAGAAACAAAAAAACAATGAACATCTAGAAAATTGGCCCCCATGGCCCATTAGCTTATGGAGAATAAGGAATTATAAGGCTTATATAATTTAACATCCTTTAAGGGTGTTACACGAAGGTTTCCATATAAAACACGCATGTCCCACACACGTGCAGACTCGTTATGTTAACATCCCGAATATGTCAGATCGATCTGACACTTTCATACAAATTCGTGATTTTTCACTGAATTTGATATCCTTAAAGGGTGTGTTCCCAGGCTTATAGCATGTCCCCTCCTCCTGCTAATAGCCGGGTATCTATGCTATTTATACTTATTAATCTGAGGTTTTCTCAATAACATTATGAAAGGTAAAAGGAAACTAGGTAATTTTGTATTTTGGATGACTTTGCCGCCTTTACGAGCTTTTTGAACAGGAAATATCATTATTTCAGACAGTGTAATTAAAAATCAAATCACCCGTGGTTGATTTATACTTCATACATAAACCTACATATTATTATAAACGATGTCGTGGCAATAAGTGTCCACACATAAACTACTACATCTAGGGTTGTTTGGGTCAGTCGAGGTTTGACATTTGTCATCTTGACATTTGCTTCAGTGCTTCAGTTTAATGTAGACTGAAGCACTGAAGAGTGTGCTAGTTCTCTCTCTCTCTCTCTCTCTCTCTCTCAGAGTGCTAGTTTTTGTCACTGCTCACCGTGAAAAAGTTAACTACAATTGAAGGGTACAGGCAAAGAACAGGAAATGTCACAATTTTCAATATTTTTTGGTATTTAATGGAAACATCTTTGTCTATGGTATTTTAATTTCAAATTATTAGATTAAAAAAAAACAGATGCGCCAAAAATGCCGAATCGCATGTTTCGATCTCATTAAAAATAATATACCTACTTCTAAACTTTCAATCATCTTTTTCTCAAAATCAATTCATAAGGACATACCCTCTTCTTTGCCTGTGCCCTTCAATTAGTGTGGCATCGAAACAACGCCTCTAGTGGCAAACAATGATAACTAATTCGATACTATACAAATTGTAGTTAACATCTTCAGGGCGAGTAGGTATAAGTGACGAAAACTCGCACTCCGCACACTGACCGCAATTATAATACAAAATCCTCTGAAAGATCAAGATGGCGTAACTTTTTCTTGAATGAAGATTTTTTCTGTCAATTGTACGTCATAGGACACAGCTCATTCGATTTTGAAATCGTTGACTTAATAAGGTATTTGATCACGTCTTGCCGGCGTTAGATAGAGTCAACTCACTTGCATAGTAGAGTGCCGTCTTTCAGCACCTCGTAGAAGTTGTCCATGTCGCCCGACGTGTTGGCTGGTTCGCCGATGATCTGGTTGATCCATTCCAGGCACTCCTCAGCCAGCTCCTCACTGTATTTGCTGTTGATCTGGAAATGACAAGAGATAACGATATGATTTTTTTTTGCTGCTGGTTCTGCTTATTTCTAAAAAGAAATTTCTTCCAGCAGTCCTACGAAGAGAAAAGGGATAAAAGAAAGCAGATAGAACGTGCACAATTACAAATACATTTACATATTATGTCTATACTAAAACATAAATAAAATATTATAATATGTAATAATATATACACTATCAAAATAATTAATATAAAATACAATACCTAAATACTATAAGTAATATAATAATATGCCTATAATATATAAATACTATATTATGTATATATAATAACAGTATTTATATGGATAGAGATTCGAGGTAGTGCTCTTTCAAACGTCTTTTAAAAATAGTAACGGTGGGACTGTCTCGTACGGTGTGGGGGAGCGAGTTCTACAATCTGACTGCGTGAACGGTGAAGGAGTAGAAGTTGGAGCGATAAGATAGAAGGGAAAGATTAGTTCTAACATTGGCCCTACAAGTATCCTATCGAGGGGTCGAGAGAAGTTAAATCGTTCGAGAAGATAGGAAGGAGACAGAGGATTATACAAGATATTATATAGTAAACAAAGGATATGGGAGTTGCGACGGAAACGAATAGGGAGCCACTTGAGTTGTAATCGAAAAGCTGATATGTGGTCGAACTTTCTTAAACAAAAACAAAACGGATACAGAGATTCTGCAAGCGTTCTAGTTTTGTTAACAGCACTTCGGTAACATCTAAGTAGCAGGAGTAAGCATAGTTGAAGATAAGGAAAATGAGTGTTTGGACAAGGAAAATTTTGGTGTGCAAAGGCAAAAAGTTTTGGAGCCTCCTCAACATGTGCAACGAATGGTGTATCTTTTTGCTCACTTCATTAACCTGAGGATTCCAACAAAGATTACTAACTAAAATTAATCCTAAATTTTTAGCCGATTCTGAGTAATCAATAATGGTACCAAAATATATAATATTAGGCACATTATAATATAGACTTTGGGTCATATATTTACTGACTATGATCATGGCCTGTAATTTTTTCGGGTTAACCAGCAGACCAAAAGATATAGCCCAGACCGCTATGCGCTGCAGATCCGAGTTTATACCAGAAACTGCAGAATGAATGTCATCAATGTGTGAATGGCGATAAAGTTGCAAGTCGTCTGCGTAAAGATGGAAATTGGAAGTGATTAGTGTGGAAATTATATTAATAAAAATAGAAAATAGAAGGGGAGAGAGTACGCCACCCTGAGGAATACCCGCTACAATTTCACACCAATCCGAGGTAGCCTCACCATAGCGGACTCGCTGCGAGCGTCCCCGAAAATATGTGTCAAACCTATCACTGAGGGAGGTATGTTAAGGGAGCACAGGACAGAAAGGATGATGTCAAAGTCTACAGAATTAAAATAGCGCTGCTAAAGTCAAGTAAGACCAGAATAGAAATGCATTTATTTTCCACGGGTAGACGGAGATCGTCAGTGACTTTAAGCAGCGCTGTGACAGTACTGTGACCGGGACGAAAGCCGGATTGGAATGGAGAAAGCAGTTTGTTGGAGTAAGAAGTGGGAAAGCTGTTTATGGACAACGTGTTCAAGGACTTTAGAGAGGTAGGGTAATATGGAAATTGGCCTAAATTGAGACAAGGAAGAGGGATTAGGGGTTTTAGGAAGTAGAATGATATTGGCACGTTTCCATGCCGAAGGGAAAGAACTCGTTGTCAAGGAATAGTTGAAAATGTGAGTGAGAATTGGCAAGAGTTCAGGAAGGGTAAGTGATATTATGCGGGGGCTCAGGTTATCATTGCCTGCTGCAGTAGAAGTGATAGTCATGATGTGTTTATAAACTTCATCTTCAGAGACAGGCCTGAATGAAAACGGAGTACAGGACGGGAGAGGAAGAGAGCGGAGATGTGATAATATAGTCTGTGCTTTTGTATCCTGGTCGACGATTACTGGTGGGACTGAGAAATGAGCATTGAGCTCGTTCAAATTTATTGTATAGTTGATGCTGGTGGATGACTTTCCAATACCGATTGTTGAAAGAAAAAAGAGTTGTGAGGGGTTGCTTTGTTCAATAGAGGAAATTATGTGGCGTCTCTTAGCATCCCTACACAGACGACTGCAACGATTTCGCAGATACTTAAATTTCGCAAAATTTTCCTCAGTTGGTCGTTTCCTGTATCGACACATGGCACGATTACGTTTTGTCATTAAGGTAGTAATTTCTTGCGTGAGCCAAGGTGCCAGTACATGCTTAAGCTTAATTTTTCTCAGGGGAGCGTGTATATCGAAGATAGCTAGTTACGAGGTCGGTTAAAAATATCCGACGGTTAGGGGGCTGACTTGGATTCTTTGGTAGCGGGGAATGAGGCCATAAGTAATTTAAGCTTCTGCATACTTTCGATCTTCCACCGCGTTTTGTCTGGCAATATGACCGCAATCTTCAGCATATAGCTATAGCTTCATAATCAACAGCTACGCACTCTGAAGTGCTGGCGTGCAGTCATATATACTTGATGCCTAGACTTAGTGAGAAACTCAGAGATGACAATTCCAGTGCTCTTGAGTGTAGACTTTGCATCCCAAACCAAACGCCGCTGCTCCACATCCCGAAATCGAACAAGGACAGCACGGGCTTTACTGTTGGGGTAACTAAGACGATGACAGGATTCAATATCACTGCAGGTAAAATCCAACTTCATTTTGTCTGATATTATTTTGGAAATGACATCAAATAAATTTTCATTTTTTGTTTCAGATATGCCGTGGAATAACAGTATCTTCTTGCGAAGAAATGTCTCATGCCTGTCAAGACCTAAACTTAGGAGATCTAACTGTGTTTTTAATTTGGTTAATGTTTGCCAAACAAAAGTCTTGAATTCAAGGAACTCACTGTTCAAGCTGGAGAAGTCTGGTTGCGGATTTGCAGAACTAGCATTCAGGAGTCGCTGCTCATAGGAATCCATTCGAGATTGGAAGAGTTTAGCCAGATCCTCCATGTTGGCAGCAAGTTGAGAGGACATATCCATAGTTCTTGAGGAGTCACAGTGAAGATTTTGATTTGAGTGATAAAAGTGTTGAGGTGAAGGAAATTGTATATTGTGGCGAGCAAAGAAGGGGTTTAACTGTTATTTACTGCAATACATAATATATTGTTTTGATAACTGTAAGTATTTTTAATTTAAAATTTATAGTCCCGAGTTTACTTTAAGTGTAGTTGCTACGCCTACCCGCAAAAAAAAATGTACAGTGTTCCCGTGCGATAGGGTATTTACGCAGGCGGCGCCGCGGGTAAAAGCTAGTATACTTTATGCTTGTCTCGAATGGAGAGAAACGTTTTCTTGTTATGAAAGATGAGACTAGAGCGAATTATATAACTTTATGTAAGGAGGTAAGTCTCTCTACCCAGAAATTAAATAATGTCGCTTCTACATACAATATTATTTCGCCAGAACAACTGAATATCGTGACAATTATTTATAATATAGACCATGTGAGTAGATGATAACACTACTGTATACATCTTTATTTTTATTAATTTAATGTATTTTTAAGCAATATTTTAAAAAATAATAGTGCAGAACTCTCCGCCATGTAAAATTTTGCAGTACCAAATTTCATACTCCTCCGTTTGCATAATTTGTCGTAAAAAGTGGTACATAGTTTTTGCTTTACGTATTATATAGATTACAGAGTAAAATTCACAACCTCATTTTATAAAGTCGGTCGTAGGAGCTATGAACTCGTCCCTGGCAACTCGTCAGCCAGGAGCGGTATAATATTGCAATATTTTAAAGCATGCTGAACAGTTTTAATTAAGCCCTGTGTTGAACATGAAAAGCTGTGCTGAAGCTCGTTTCAAAAGCGTCTGAGTAGCGCTGAAATATGAAAGCTCAGGTGAAATGGAACTTTAATATTGATTGGTTTTTGAATATTACGTCTTGCATTTTTTTAGAAGATAAGACATAATGTAACATCTGTTGCGTATCATAAGAGCTAACAAAATACTTTTCTTAGTTATCTACTAATTCTTTTTATGGGACTGCTAGAGATTCCTTTCTTTAGGTAGGTATTTGGGTAATATAGGCGAAAATAAGGAAAATATGTCCGTCGAGAAATGCCTAAGTGATCAATAAAGGAAAAATTTATCTATCCCATTTCTATTAATTCATTACGTTTCAAGTCGAAATTTTGAATTTCGAACATTAAAAATTAACGACTTCCTGGCCACCTGTGCCGCCATTTTCCCCCATGACAAAATTATATTATTACATAATATTATTATCTTGGTTAGAATCTAAGGGGCATTTTGAGGGCATTTAAGATGTCCTGTCCTTGAGTATCCCCTCACTCCGGCTAATTGAGCGAGTCATGGGCAATTTGAGGGGTCCCTGACTACATTCATGCTACATTTAAAATGTCGGAATGTAATAAGTAAGTACATCATGTTATTGTAGATTCGTAAGGTTAAACTCCAAACTGTAATAGTTAATAGAGATAGCCAGATAGGTAGAGTAACTAGTAGAGACAATTTGACTAGGAAATATTACGATAACCAACGAAGAAGGAGTTTTGCCGGGGAATTCAATGGGTGTCGTTTGGATTTTGCATTTTTTTCATAAATGTGTGTTATTTCGGTTCTTAATGTGTAATATTGGTAGAATACTAACCATTAAATATTCGTTAACGTGCACAAGTGTGGGCAAGTGGTACAACTTCTAAAAACGTGCTATTTTGAGTTTCCCGCCAAAACTCCCTAGGAACTTTCAGTAAGCAGTCCTTTGTGTCATCATTCTTTGTTAATTGTATTGTCATAATTTCTGTGTGTACAATAAATTGTTAAATAAATAAATAAATAAATAAAGTGTCTACCACTTTACTGAATCGACTGACATGACTCATTGACTGTACTGACTATTTATTTGGACTTTGACTAGACTTTAGACTTGACGTTAAAGGAATACAGTGTTGAAAACAACAATGTTAATAATTTGCCAGTGTCAAGTTAAAATTTCAATTGTCAATTTTTAACACCGTATTTCTAAATCGTCAAAATCAAAGTCTACTCAAAGTCCAAATAAATAGTCAGTGCAGTCCATGAGTCAAATCAATCGATTCAGTAAAGTGGTAGAAGCTTTACTGAAAGTTCCTAGGGAGTTTTGGAGGAATACAAAATAGCACGTTTTTTGAAGTTATAAGTACCACTTGCCCACACTTGAGCACGTTAACGAATTTTAATGGTTAATATTCTACCAATATTACACATTAAAAACCAAAAACACAAAAAGGAAAATATACAAAAACCACAACGTCACCCATTGAATTCCCCGGCAAAACTCCTAGTAGTACATTTTTATAGAGCAGATTTGACAGGGCAATAACTATACGAAGTTTTCATTAATTCTTCTGTTTTTTTTTTAATTTTGATCTTTTTTCCAAAGAAAATTAAGGGTCAGCTCACATGAGACATGACGCACCGCTCACTTTTCGTCTCGGTGTGAATTGATAACCCTAAGAAACTGAAACTGACAAGCGACAACCCTAATTACACTCCCTATCAACCTGTCGTTGTTCAACACCAATAAAGTTGAATTAGGTTAATGTGTTTGTCCATCGCCTATCTATTTATAAATGTAGACAGAGTGACGCAATGTAACTAGTTATCATGTTATGCGAATACATACCCGCATTGTAAATGTATAGGAAATGGGTGCGACCATAGACACCAAGTTATATTATGCGGCTGTTCCAATCGAAACTTTAGGCTCGGTAAAGTTTTTTTTAAAGAATATTATAAAGACCTTTGTACCCACGAGCGTTTTCTTGTGGTCGCGACAGAAAAATAGCACTGTAAATAGAACTGTGTGCAAATGCAATAGAGCTGAAATTTGTTATGTCAAATGTAAGATTTGACAGCTGTACACGATTTTCAGCTCTATTGTTGGTATTAGCGCACAGTTCTACTTAGGTACAGTGCATTTTTTTCTGTAGCGACCACAAAAAACGCTTTTGGGAACAGGCTACGTTCCCAAGAGCGTTTTTTGTGGTCGCTAACTAACCGCTAACGTATATGTTATTTAATTTTAGTTAATTGAGATATAGACTATAGGGTTAAGGGTACTTAAAAAAGTATGTTTCTTACATTAATGTAGTACAATATGTACCTTAAGGTCCTTTTGAAATCATTGGCTTTTAAGGTATTAGGTAAATGCAAACGAGTCGCTTATTTTGGCAAAGAACACCATTGGCAAAGAACCATTGGTTCATCAATACTGTGGGCGAATGAAATTCTTTTGCATTTGTGTTAATCTGTCAAAAATTGTGTCAATTGTCAATAATTACAGGGATACTCAACATTTTTGTACTCATTACTGGCGTGCATCGTCATAAATGATTTCTAATTAAGTTTCTAGGCTAGCATACGCATTAGGAGAATAGTTCTCTGAATAGTTTCAATAGTTTTATAGTTTTCAATCCATCTACCTACTAAAAATCTTAATTTACTGAAAAAAAAAGATAATGGGCAGGTAACCACTAACCATGTAATGCGTATTGACTACACTGTGGCATCAAATAATGGATAAATCTAATAACAGCACAAATGTAAGAAACCATAAAAATTTAAATCAAAACCTGTTGATTCTTTACGCAATCCGAGCTATTTCAATCGAAGTGCATTAGTTGTGCCATGTATATCAAGTTCACAACTAAACACAATATGTACTTTATAAAGAATGAGATTGTTTTTGCCTAATAAAAAAAAATCACACGGTTCCGGTAACAGGATAATGTTCGCAAATGAATTACCGGCCACATTTCCATACTATAAATTCATACCGAAACCACAGAATAGATAATAGTACAAGGTACAGAAGTCTCTCTGTTTTGATCTTCACAAATGCCGCCTTTTTATGTGCCTATATAATTATTATTAACAAACGGACTGCACGCGAGCAGCCGAAATTAAGCTCTCTGGCGCCGCGCGAAGGTCGACATTATTCCACACCTTGTCAGATATTCCGAAAATAGGGTTGTCACTTGTCAATACTTTAATTAAATATCTTAGATTATACCACAGAATAGATAATAGTACAAGGTACAGAAGTCTCTCTGTTTTGATTTTCACAAATGCCGCCTTTTTATGTGCCTATATAATTATTATTAACAAACGGACCGCACGCGAGCAGCCGAAATTAAGCTCTCTGGCGCCGCGCGAAGGTCGACATTATTCCAAACCTTGTTAGATATTCCGAAAATAGGGTTGTCATTTGTCAATACTTTAATTAAATATCTTAGATTATACTATCAGATTTATACTAGACGACGATATAATATATAATAATGATACAATACATATTATATAGATACCATACAACATACCGACCGAACATAAATACCACGCAAGGTATACAAGCGGAAACTGTTATACCTATGTACCTAGTAGGTAAATTATAACCGAACATATAAATCAGTTTACACAGACACGACACGTGATTTTCTTTTGATGTAGGTTTTTTTTTTTCATTGTTCCGACAATCGGCTGCAATACAGTATTTTTTTGGATACATATTTTTCCCAATTGAAATATGACACGTGTTTGCGACGTAAAGTGAGTCGTACTGCGTAAGAGGCGCGCGCGTGCGCCACGGCCGGTCAGTGCGTGGCAATTGGCAACCACTGTATCGCCCCAACGTTGGGGAGTCTCGGTATGTACTTGTAGCTCGGCGGCGGAAGTCGGAACGGCGTAGTGACACTCCCCTGCCGAAACTTAACAATATGCGACGCGGTGCTGCATTATTAACTATTCAAAATTGAACTTCATAAATTACACAAGAATATCGTCGCGGTGTGAATTGACCGTTACGATAATATTCACTGTTGATATATTGTTTGTACTAAAACGTTGCAAGGTCACTGGTGATAAGCCAGCCCAACTATTTGCGAAATAATCAGCTAAAATGTTTATAATTAGTCCTATAAAGCCATAAAAGATTAATGACTAAGTTAGCCGTTAGTAGCCGTTAGCTAGTAGTTCTAGTCCACAGACTGTTATTTGTAGGTCATAGGTCATAACCATATTATGCTGGTAAATATGTTACACTACTATGGATTTCTATGTAAAACTTATAAACTAAGAACTCATAGGCTATTTTATTTATTTATAAGTAAGTACCTAATATAAGTTTCACAAATAACTACAAGCAGCTGATAAATTAAAATTAAACTGACTTCCAAAGTCAAAATGCACAAAAATAAATGAAACAAAACTCATTTTCTGAAGATTGAGTAGAGAAATAGTTAAAATTTGAGCCAAATTTAAAAGGGGAATTATTTAGAAAATAAGTTTTGTTTCATACTTTTTTGTGCATTTTACTTTGGAAGCCGGTTTAATTGTTTGTTTAAAAATAATAACAATTTTTCCCTTTTTAGTGATATTTGTTAAATTATTATTAACACATTTTAAGTACGTTTAAAATAAACGATCGAATGTATAATTTAATACGCGCCAAGCTTCCATTTTATATTATAATATATAATATAATGATGATGATTACTGTAAGTTACATAATGGCCTATGCTTGCAGTTCTTTAAACAAAATCGAAATTTCTAAACGCGTATCTTTTTAAACACTGAGCAGTTCTGTTCAGTGCTTTTGGATCAAGGGTATGCCTTGGTTCAGAATCTTACTTTTTTGGTAGAATATGCTTGTGTTACCTCTGAATATGGATCCCATCATCAAGTCATCACTTTTGTGAAAACGGGACCAACTTCTAAGTATACCCTTTGCATAAAAAAAAATAATTTTGATGAAATAAAGAATTTTGAAAATCGGTCAACAGACAGCGGAGTTATCGTTGAACATAAAAAAAATAAATAATACATACAGCCGAACGTATAACCGCCTCCTTTTTTTGGAAGTCGGTTAAAAAACACGAATGACTAGGAAACAAATATTTAATTAGTGCATTAATGCATGCCTTAGTACATTCTTTTAAGATGTTACAAATTTTTTAAACATTTTTCAAATATGTATACATTGTCTCCTAACATCGTCCCTAACATATTAGACCAAGTTCCATACAGTTTTTGAGTGAGTCAAAATACTTCAAGGCTGTTTAGTAGGAAACATGAGTCGCTTATGAAAACGAACAAAATATCGTTAGTGACTGAACCAAAACGCCAAAGCCGGCATGACGTAATCGGCTAAGGATGTCTGACTCAGAAATTCGCAGACACAAAAAAGGTTTCGCACCAAAGCTGTTCGCTCATTTTCTGCAAGCGATAGAAAGATCTATAATTTTGAAAAGATAATTCATTTATATTTCAATTCAACACTTTGAGAAACTCTGCCTACTTCCTAATCCTTGATTTTAAAAATAATAAAACTCATACTGACTATGAGTTAGTTAACACCGAGACGCGACGATGCTTGAATATGCTTTAATATTATAATGGATGTTATATATCACGACGCCGCCCGCTCGCTATTTCGATTTTGTATTGCTCTTCAAAAGTGCGCGCCGCATCGCGTCTCGGTTTGAAATTACCCTAACATAACCGTCTCCCAATAATTTTCTAGTCTAAGAGCTGCATGCAGAATGCAGATTACTTCGAGATTTTATAATATCGTTGACAGATTAGCATAAGAAATCACATACAAAAACGTCAGCTGAAGGTTTGTTATCAGTATCCCTTATCAATGAAGACCTGAAGACATTAATATTCTATCGCGGTTTATTTGTTTGGTCACAGGAAGCGTCGAGTTCGGAATGTCCTGTTTGTACATTTTTGTACCGCCTGATATAGACACCTGATATAGTGGAATTAGGTCTAACTTACTTTCTAATTGAATTTTGACTGGCTTTAAAACTGGGGGTCTAGCAGGGGCATATTTTGACAGCGGCGTAAGCGTAACGTTATCGAAGGAAAATTGTATGGGTGCTGTCAGTGTGTTTGATATTTTTTCTGCCGCGACGGGGCTGACCAATTTTTTTCAACAAAGTACTATCGAACAAGTTGCCGCTCGACCAGGCGTAAGATGAAAATCGTCGCGCGAAATAACAGCGCCGTTAAATCGCGCGCACGCACACATACTCACGTGTAAATACGTAGTTCAACCATGTCTGCAGTCATTGCGGTTACTTCCTTTGTGTTTAAATATTTTGAGGCGACCTAGCGCTGGTACTGCTAACAAATTATATTTTTGTAGTTTTCAGCAAAATAAAACACACATAGGTACAGGCTACAGGCTACAGCATAATGCTACAAGGTCACAACAATTTAATTAGTTTAGTTACGGTTTTCGAACACAATGGACAACCAAAGGATAACCAAAATACTCGTAGCAGTTAAGTTTAACGAATTTCCTATCAAATCGCCAATTGCGGTTATAAATGGATATTTAAAAGACGATTTTATAATAGGCTCAAAATTAAACGATATAATGTGTATAAAAAAAGTACGAACAAAAAATATATTTAAATAGGGCGCCTCAATACAATTGTACATTATTTAGATAAACAGTTTCCTTTTAAGGATGTATTATGGATGAGTATGATATGCTATCGTCTATATATAGGTATGAGTCACGACTCACGACGAATTTCCAACGGATTTGTATCAATGATATGTATTCTTTAATAGTATTGTAATATAATAGTATCTTACGAGTTACGACATAGTAACACTAAATAACGACCACGTTTCAAACAAATCAGAAGTGATAAGACTATTCACACATGCACATACATGTGGTAAATTACAAATGTCAACTGTGCTAAACATTTTTTGGCATTCATTGATGAAATGGTATTAAAATAAGACCTATCCTACACTCTGAAGTTGTCATGTGGCAACTCCTATTACAGGGGAGGCATATGCCATAAGAAGAAGAAGATAAGACAAATCAAAAAGTATTTTATTTAGAATCATGCTTTATGAAAGTTTTTTCGCACCTATTTCATCCTGGTCCGTGACTATATTATAAACCATAATGTTATACACAAAGTAGTGAAGTACAATTATTGTTAATGTTCTAGGCTGTCACCTTGACATTAAATTATTTAACTGAATAATTGTAATCTGATATCTCATTGCTGCAAAGGCGTGAAACCGTAAAGAACTCCATTCGATTTTAAAAACAAGTAAGTTAAGGATGTGGAGAAAAACAACACGAAGGCTGATCAGTGATCAGTAGGTAATGGATTAAACCAGAATTGCGGGGAATGAGGTCAATACGTTATGTAATCGGTTTAAATGGTTATTGGTAATATCATACTTGTATGCTCTGTGGGAACATAATATCATGGATACTAGATACATAATAGGTAAGTGACTTAAAAGTCGGTATTAAATTGATCAGGCCTTAGACTATTCATGTCACAACTCACAAGGCAAGTCGCAAGCCAAAAAGGTGACTCGAATATGCAGATGGTCACCCTACTATTATAAATGTGAAAGTTTGTGACGATGGATGAATGTTTGTTACTGCTTCACGCAAAAACTGTTAGACATATTTTGATTTGTATGGTAGCCTAGTCAGCTAGGCTCAGAGTTAGCACACAGGTAACTTTTTGTCCCAAAAAAGTACAGTGTTCCCGTGGCATACTGTACTTACTCGGAGCCGGCAAAAGCTAGGGTTTTTGAATTAAGAAGACAAAATGTGAATTAATCACGCACTACATATTATGTCAAAATGGTCCACTGTGATTGGTTGATGTGAGCACGGTTTATGTGTCATTAGACGATTTTGATTTTTTTAAATCTTTCTTTGCTAATTTTTGCACATTAGGTAGGTTAGTTAACAGTAGTTTGTAGCCCAAGTTTTTAGTAAAGGCCGTTTAGTGAATGTACTGCAGAATTTTTCGTGTATATTGTGCTGTACTTTTCCTTTTTGCGCTTTTTTACTTTAATGTGCTCTGATGTTTAGGTCAGTTTGATTTCAACACTTTGAAAAACTTCTCACTAAGTCTTGGTTTCAAAAATAATAAAATTAATGATGAATAAGGGTCAGTTGATACCGAGACGCGACGATGCTTGAAGATGTTGTAATAATATTATGGACATTATGCAGCGATGCATCGCGCGACGACGACGACGTCTCGGTGAGAACCTACCCTAAATAATAGCACTAAATATTAGGACGTTAAATAACCGTATCCAAATGAGATTATAGCCTAAGAGATGCATGCAGAGTGCAGATCTCATTTATAACTGTGGGAGTTTTCGGTATAATTCAATTGGCTTTCCCGTCGGAATCTTTAAGATTTCAAGAGTTCTTATATTGCATTATAAATATCTACAGTCTTTAAAAAACGAACACTAAGAAAGAAATTACCACCTTTACGGCACGAAGTGAAATTCGGCCGTGTTCGAACTTCGAACATATGGCGTTTTGAAAGTAGACTATATTTAAGCCATATAAATACGTAAAGGCCAGGCCATATAAGGCGCGGTTTGTGCCAGCCTCGTGACTCACCCGTTAGTAATTGAACATCTGTTCCTATGTAAGTAGCAGATTTCAAGGGAATTTATTGGCTAATATAAAAAATATTTTTTAAATATGGGTCTAACGAGAATTGTGCCATCCGAGGAGTATGAAATTTGGCCAGTAAATTAAAGTGTATGTGGAGAAAGTATGCAGAATACTATTTTAAAACTATTTTGCAAAATACTACTTAAAAGTAAGTACATAACATTAATAAAAATAACAAGAACACACACTACCATGCGTTTGATGGATACGATATTGCAAAACGTTGACGTTTGTCAATCTGTCATCACATTCATTTACATTTTTTTTCTAAGAGGCAAAAGAACCCTTAAAGAGTTCAAACTTGAAAATTATATGAATTTCGAGGCGATTTTTTTTTATTATGGGCGAATTTCGAGCACAGGGCGACCTCTAGTGTTGTTAATTGTAATCAATAAAAAATATAATCATCATCATCACCAAAACCGGCTTGATTTGAGGAGGATTGGGCTGCTTTCAGGTGATGATGATTGATGATGTTGTATAATACACAATGTACAATAATATGTATGTGTAATTTTATGTATGTGTGTGGACTTTATCGCGACGTTTTGAGGTCGATGGCCGTATTTGGCTAAGACTGGTTTGCATAAAGTTAAGGTTCCCGATAAATACTTTACGTGCATACGAATTCTTGGTTAATTGTTAGTGAATGTAATTAAAACAGTAATTTGTACAACTATTTAAAAAAATGCTTTCAGCTTTGCCAATTTGCCATGCATTAATGAGGTTGTAACAGAATAACCACCTTAAAAAGATAATTTTAGTAATAAACATATCAAAAGATCTGAGAAAAAATTCAATAATTATGTTACATATAAAAAAGTGTTGTACATTCAACGTTTATGACTTATCAGACAAAAACAACACGCATCAACAGCGTAACAAACATTAACTAAAATATAAAGAAGAGGAGAGCATGAGGACTGAGGAGGAAACTTTTAAATCTACACAGTGAAGTACAAGAAAAATTAGGTCATTTAAAATGAATAATGGCTTATTAGGCTCATTATAATTATATCTTATGGAATTAATAATGAGGTCATTTTATTTTGAATGAAAATAAAATTAGTTACAGCAGTACATGACGTAACATTTATAATTAAAAGCTCCAACCTGTTAGCCAATTACTATAATAGGAACTTTTATAATTTGATTATCACTAAATATTAGGATGTTAAATCACACGATAATCTTTATGGCTAGTGTTTATTTTATTCAATTCAAAAAAGTGTCGAATATGATAATAGTACTATTATTTTCTTAAGTACCGGCTCTACTGTATTAACAATTAAATATATTGGATAAAATTAAGATAAATAATTTTAGTCTTAAATTTATCGGTCATAAAGTTGTTTTTAAAAGCGCCAGGCGATTTTGGCATACGGCCGCTGACCATGTTAGGGCATCAATCGAATATTACACAACTCGTATGCAATGCGAAAACAACCGAAGTATTCAACACCGGAGGCTCATGGTGAGAACCGCTCTTGTAACTCCTACTTGTAAAACTCAGCATGCATTACTTTTATAAATAATAATACTAATACCTAATTACAATACTTCCACGCCTAAGAGGCAGACACTTTGATACTGTACTGAAATTGTAATACCATTGATACAAATTTCCTGTAAATAAATAGTTAAATTATATTCTATTCTATATTGTGATTGTCCATGGTTGGGGTTATCGCTTCCCACCAGGCGATGCAATAGTACCGGTTAAAAGTCTTTTGTCAGTCTTATTGCTTAAAAACAATTGTGTTACACATTTTTAATCTCTTGTGATTCCGTGGCACCGGATCACATGACGCCTAGATAATCCTTACAAGCGCGTTGTAATGCTTAGCTTAGCTGTATTTAAAGCTTAGGAGCCCCTGTTATATATAATATGTTAGGTCCTTCCTTATGGATTTGGACATTGGAATGTTATTTTGAACAATTTTTTCCTAACACGGTGAATAGAAACATCGGGCTAGGAAACCTGAATACCTGTCTGCGAAGACTAATAATTACATAGCGAGCGAGCTTTGAATTTGGCGTAGCTAATAGAGGTCTTAATTGAATTAACTAATTATAGTAATTGGAACCTACAAGAAACTTCAATGAAAATGAATAATACTTTATTCAAATTAAAATATTTCTCACACAGTAGAAACTCGTAGCAGCTACGTGTGTTATCTATTCTCATACCATTTTCATAGTTAAAATTATGCAATCCCTTATTTGTGTGTTAAACTTACACAATTTTTGCTTCAAGAAATATATTTAATATATTTTATCGTTTTCTTATAATATATTTAACAAAACTTTCGTGATGATCAAAACACCATTACCTAATAAGGGGGTATCTACTATCGATCGGTTCCTACAGAAGAAGGAACAGGCTATCATATCAGATCTGTAGCCTATTCAGTCAGCCTCCTCGGATACCTTGGTTTTTAACATGGAATAATATTATGTCAAGAAGGAATACTGTTTTAGCATTTCGTTTTAGATCGGCCCATTATCCTTGTAGTTACTATAGCTATATGATTAAAAGTGGTGGTGAATATCCTCCACCAGGTGTGGTGGAGGATATTCACCACTTGATAATGGAGTGTGTGAAAGGTGCTGATGAAAGAAAGGAGTTATTAGAGAAATGCAAGTTTAATATTTGTGATTTACGTTTATATAATATATGTAAAAATTTTGCTGCTTCACCTGCGAGTGAAGCAGCAAAATTTTTGTATAAAATTATTTATATTAGTATAAGTTACAATGGGGCTGGAATGCCTTGTATGGTAAAAGCCTCTTTAATAAAATAAAGATAAAAAAACTGTAGCCTATTATATGGTAACTTGCTATGTAATATACAGCAAGTTGTTGTACCGTGGAGCCCGAGTGCCAAGCACCTTTTTTAAGGTTTGGCCAAAAAACTGGTCGACAAAACTAATAACCCTACAGGCTGGCGCTTACATCGGCTAACAGATCAGTTTGACCATACAGCGAGTCAATACTGCCAACCTCTTAGGTACTCCACCCGCTGTCTCCGACCTAGATACAGTGTTTTATCTATAGGCCTTTTTTTATTTAAATAATAAGTTATATATAACTGATATATTATAACTGGTTCTTAAATCTTTTTTTTTTCTGAAATAATTAAATAAAAGTGCCACCGCTACATAAAGAACAACATTTTTATGTTAGGTCGTTACCTATGAAATTGCCGTTTTGTATGAAAAAAAATAAACGATTTTTTTTCATGTATTTTTTATTTGTATTAATCGAAGTAGTTACCCATGCAATCAAGAAGTTATCCAAATTCTGGAAAAAGTAGTAGTCTGTAGGCGCAAGGTCTGGGCCCCAATTCTCGTAACTCGAATCTCGGTTCTATTGTCAGTCTGTCCCTCTCGCGCGCGCATGATTTGCCGCCTATGCGAATGAGTCAGCGCGATAATCGAACCGAGATTCGAGGGACGAGAATTGGGGCCCTGGTGAGTAGGGCGGATGACGGAGAGCTTTCAACCCCAGTTCTTGCAACTTGGAGACCGTCTGCTGTGCAGTATGAGGTCGCGCGTTATCGTGCAGGAGCAGCGGAGACGAACGATTGACCAATGCTGGTAGGAGATGTGCCAGCTTCTCCATCATTGTGTTCAGTTCTTCACAGTACACATCTGCAGTAATGCTCACCCCGTTCGGTAAGAAGCTGTGATGAATCACACCGGCGCTAGACCACCAAACAGTGACCATCACTTTTCTAGGGGTAAGTTATCGTTTAGGGCATTGTTTAGGTGCTGAACCAGGATCCAGCCAACTTGCTGAGCGCTTGCGGTTATCAAACAGAATCCATTTTTAATCGCAGGTAACAATGTGGTTCAAAATTCCTTCATTTGTGTGTCTGTTGAGCAGTACATGGCACGTCTCGACGCGTACTGCGCGCTGGCGATCATTGAATTCGTGGGGCACCCATTTGTCAAGCTTTTTTACCTTGCCAATTTGACGCAAATGGACCAATATTGTTTTGACGCTAACATCGAAAGCTGCTGCTAATTCAGCCGTAGATTGTGTATCATCAGCTTCCACAATCGCCTTTAATTCGTCATTGTCGACCTAAGTCTTCGGACGACCGCGAGGTTCATTTTTCAGGTCAAAATTTCCTGAGCAAACCAATAACAGGTGGTGCGTTGGTTTGTAGTGATAGCTCCGTAAACGTCGTTGATGTTGCGTGCCGCTTGTGCCGCGTTGCTGCCACGACGGTAGGTACTCATATTCCATAATTAAAGTTAAAAATTCGAGTATTTTTAACGTATCCTTGATGACGAAAAAGATTCAAATGCGATGAAAATGTAACACTAATCAATAAACAAATGACTACTTTTAGAAAAAGAATTCCATGTTTTTAAAATAAAATTAATTTGAAATTAGAATTCTTAGCCAAACAAAAATTATTTTGATTTGAAATGGCCAGTACTGCAGAACGGCAATTTCATAGGTAAAGACCTATTATTATACATATTATAAATTGTATTAATTTGAAAACAAAAAATATTCATTTCATATTACTATGAGTAGGTATTTGTTAGTAAAATTTGAATTGGTGGTTGTCACTGTGCGTGGGTTGTAACTTCAAAGCAACAAAAACAATGATTTTACCTTGTGTATAGAGGAATGTAAATAGACACTTAGTTCTTCAACATGCAAAACAATGTACGTGTGACACGACAAAGGAATTTGCTTGCCAACAGATAAAATGTGCGTTCACTTAAGTAAGTAATTCTTTTACTACATTGCACGAATTGTTAATAATATTACTTTGGAATATTGAAAATGGGTAGGTATGTAAAGGGTTGTTAGTTGTTACATACCTACTTACTTTTTAAGACCAAATTGAAGAAATTTTTAATAGAATGGATCCTTTATAATAGTCCAATCAAGAACAGGTGAGCTTGTATGAAAAAAAGGACAATAAATGTAAACGAAACGAAAGATGATTCGAAGATACGAAGATGATAGAATTAGAAATCAAGCATCGGGATCGCACTTACGGAAAATCACTTTTTAGTTAGTCTATTATTATAATTGTTATCCCCAGTATTCATGGGAAATATTATAGAATCTATTAGATGTTACTGGATAAAATATGGGATTTAATCCAATGCGCATCAAGTACAGAGTAAAACTGCATTTCTGACGTTTCTGGTACATGCGTGCTTATCGTTGTAATCTCGTTACGCGGGTTAAGGTCCTACTTTCCTATGATACCCTGGTGCATTGTTAACATTGTAACTAATACGATACCTGGTTCCAGGGTCAATTAAAGATCGAAGAATTAATCCCAGTCAAGGTAAATACAGGTGGCACAGATTTCATGAAATTAATTTAGGATAGTTTTTTTTTTGCATTGGACATACCTAATATTTTATTGTTGACATTAGTAACTTTATTATTATTTGAACTATATTTTAATGACAGTTTTGAAATGAAAAATATTTTTGCACTAGTAAAGTTGCCTCGATGATTTCGTCAAAAACCTTGACTAAAAAGTCACGTTTATTCCAAGAACTACAAAGCACCATCAGAGGAATTCTAAACACTGCAAATACGTCAGTAAGATGAATAATTTGAGATAATGAGAATGGATGATGAATTCAAGTTAATGCTACCTGGCGGCCAAGTCTGTTAAATAAGAAATTACAGACAGGACTTTATGGTGACATTTTGATAGTTGTGTGGCTGAACAATAAGCGCCACGATCCTGAATCGCGCTATCGAAGTTTTCTAAGATCGGCGGAATATATACAACAATTGCCAAAACAGAAGAGAAAAAAACAAACATCCGAAATGCATACAAGTGGGCTTCGGCCTGACCGAGCATACCACCTCGCTCGGTCGGATATCTCCCTTTGGGACTCTTCCCACATTGCAACATTGGTGACCCTCGACAGAACACGCCTCCTTCTGGACATCATCATCATCATTCCCCACCGCCTCCGCACCACCCCAGCCAGCTTCAGCCTCATCGGGTACCTCGATCACCAGCCTCAACGCACCGCGGCCTGGTAGATCTCTTATCGGCTTCAACGGACACTCTCACTACAACGACCGGTCAGCAAGCAGAATACATCTCTCCTGTTTAGCACGTAGCATCGGCCCCGCACGGCAGCACTGGCAGGCAGGATGTGGCGGACCAATAAGCGCCACGATCCTGAATCGCGCTATCGAAGTTTTCTAAGATCGGCGGTATATATACAACATCCGAAATGCATACAAGTGGGTTTCGGCCTGACCGAGTATACTACCTCGCTCGGTCGGAGATCTTCCTTTGGGACTCTTCCCACATTACAACAGTTGTTTAGAAGTTAGAATGCTTTATTTTAGGCCCATATACTATACAAGTCTGCAATGGAATACTTGTCTTCAAAGTAGCAATGGCAATCGAGCCTAAAACAATCACTTAAATCATCATGATGCGATTTCTTAGATATAAATGAGAAGAATTTCAGTGGTTCATATGTCACTTGCCGGATTTGACCCGTCCCATGACGAGACATGACACAGACACGTAGACACAGTAAAAGTCTTTGATGAGTAAAAGGCTTGTCGTTGTTTGGCGTACCTGCCAGTTACTATCTTGTACCTATTGATAATAATTGGGTGATGATAGTAATGAATGAACTGGACATTAGTGTTAGTGGGCGTCACGAAACTTCACGAAAGTATACCGTCATCAATACTTGACAATAGTAATGATTCATTATGTATCATTGCTTTGGTCATCTTACATCATCCCTCATTATAGAATACAGAATGATTTGCTACAACAAAAGCGTTTTAGTGTAAAGAAACCTAGGAGTAAATTGGACGACAAGCTGTCTATTCAGAGAAGGAGGACGTTATATTAGCCTTTTCCTTCTAATTCAATTTCAAGGCTCGCTTAGGACTTGTAGGTGACCTACTATATCCCTGTGGGACGCCTAGAATACGATAATCAAGTAGTTAAAGACAAGAGGAGGCGAATTGAAGAAAGTTTGGCATACTTAGCTTATGAAAGGTAGATCGATTAATCGATGTGTTTTGCAAAAGCCCTTTCTTGCCTTATACAATATCTGATGGAACTTTATGATGTAACCCCAGAAGTTGAAACTTGTGAGAGATTATAAAGTGTGCGATTACAGTCTGAATTACCTAGACTATGTTTTATCTCGAATTTTCTGTAGGTACATTGTTTTGTTTCATTAAAAACACCTAGTAGTAGGAATTAACATGACGGTATTTTAATAAACTATCAATCATATTAGTTCTGATAGGCTCTTTGCTTGAGGTATTGCTAAAGAGCCTATCCTTTTATCATTTAAAGTATAAGCTTAGTAATGAACATTCTGATTCGAAATTCGAAAACATGGCACCATTCAAAATACGGTTCGGGATTTGAGTTGATGTTTTTTGTCGATAAACCTGTTTGGTTGGAGATCGTGTGTCCGTTACTGTCTCGCGTACCAGGACAATTCGAATATATTCATAACCGTTCCAGTTATTATCATTGACTAGTATTATTGATGTTATAATTTTTGTAACTTCGAAACTGTTAAGATTTATCTGCTTCTTCAAAGAACACGTTTTATTGTTTATCATAAAGCTTATGTACCTTATCTCATATTATGTGATATAATATTATTAACTTAAGATGATACTTAGCCATTACAAGGTTTATTTAAAAAAAAAAACTAATATTCCGAATTTAAAATAGAAACAATATGTAGTGGTGATTAATTAATTTATATTAATAAGGTTGTGCTTCTAATTTCTAATATTATCGATAGAAACCTACTCACCTACTACAGTAAAATGTTGATAGGACGTATAATATATATAGCCTGTAAGTACATATTAATTTATAGGTTTTAAAAATTTCTCTATATGTCTATGTATACAGAAATAGTACATAAAATGTTATGTACGACGCGTGGAATAATAATTTATTTCACGTTGAAGCATCTGGAGCCTACATTATGGAAGTCTGACACACATGAAAATTAGGTCACGGCTGAGCCCTTGTAACAATTTCTGGACCGCAGCATCCCTGATCGATAACTTGCTCAGATGTTGTAGCAATAGGTTATGTTAAATATTACAAAGTTATTCACCCACCTTTCTCTGAGCTTCGGCGGCAAATCCAGATTTCGCTGCCCTGTTGTTGGCCATTATATCCATAAAATATTTTGTACAATAAATATAATAATCACAGTCACGGTTCGTGATGTCACCGCGCGCGGGTCTTATCTGAGCTAATGTAAACAGGCGGGTCCACTGTTGCCTGTACAGACGTACTGCGTGTGCGAGTGTGAGTGGATGAATGACATCATGCAGCGTCGAGCGCGACCGGCCGGTGCACGATTTCATCAAGGCGGTGACATTGTCGATATAAAGCCTTCGAAATGTCGATAGTCGATAAATTGTAACTTGGAAGTGACAAAATATTGTCTTTCACTAAATAACACTGAAGGCTTCTAAATGTAAGCTGTTGTTACTACAGAAAGTACAAATAAGTTGGGGTGTCGTTATCTATTCCAATTTCACCTTAATCTATGTCTGCATATTTTGGAAAGTTATGTATTATACCCAATACCTCACCAAAAAATGAGAAATATACATGGATTTATCATTAAAAACGTTTATAAAAGTTCTGAAATCGCTTTTTATTACATCAGTGAACAGTATCCTGTATAATATTTGAAATAATTTCATTGCTTTAACCTGTATTTTA
Source organism: Phengaris arion (assembly GCA_963565745.1). Lineage (NCBI taxonomy): Eukaryota > Metazoa > Arthropoda > Insecta > Lepidoptera > Lycaenidae > Phengaris > Phengaris arion. The sequence continues at coordinate 6,222,443 of OY751443.1, forward strand.
AGTGTTTATTCTTTGGAGATTTGACACATTGGGAGATCGATTACTCCAAAATAATTTTCTTTTATAAAAAATATTACATGAAACCTCGCCTTTATTTAAAAATACATTAAACGATACCCCACACAATTGGGTAGTAAAAAAATATTGTACAACTGATAAGCAGCAGATATAACATTATAACGTAGTTGATTGAGTTATATATCGTTTTTCAAAATCACTAACAGGAATTTTGGGACATGATCACATGATTTAGGTACTGCTATAAAATTATACAAAATAAAATTATATTGCACGCTGTACAATATTGAGACACTCATTGACCTCACAGCATTCAAAATATGTTATTATAATACCAGTTGAATCAATTGAAATCAGCTGTGAGAGGTCAATTACCTACTGTCGAAGTCGAAGTCGAAGAGAGTTTACTGTAATTGTTTTTATAATAATATTATGTTTTATCGATCGATAATGTTACACTTGCTTAAATTAGTATCTACGAAATAGTAATAATAATCATAATGTAGTACATTCCAAAATATCGTATATAATTCTTATCAAACATACAGTTAGTACTTACTTAAAAAGTTTCTTATCTAAAAATTATACTATCGATCAAACAAACTAAGCACAACCTTAGTTGGAAATGTAAAATGAAAACCAAGTAGTGTACAATGGGAGTGAGCGGGAGGGCGTGTTTTTCATCTCTCTCCAACGAGTCTCCAGAAAGGCCGGTGTCAGCTCCCAAAAGTACGAGTTTGACTTCACCTTCAAGTCCAAGTTTGTTAGGAATTCAATGGTTCTAAGCAGCTACGTAGGGCCTCAAATGTGTTACAAGCTGTATATTTGCAACATACCGCTTGGACTGTATGTTTTGTGTGTACAGGTTGTAACTTACAACTTAATATAGTACACAAATAAATTGTTTCTCAACTTTGCATTATAACGATTATAATATGATACTTAATTACTTAAATAAATATTTATAATTTCATCGCTTTTTAAAAGCTTTTTAAATTATAGTAATAAAAGTGTTATAAAAACTGTATACGGAGTTTAAAAAGTTTTAAAAATGTTTAGTGTATTTTAAATACATAAATACTATCTAATACAGAGATAGTACAGGGGTTCTTAAACTCTTTTTCCTCGTGGACCATTTGTCCGCCCCTGCAACGTGCAAGTAGGTGCTTTTCTATATTTCCGTAAATCAGAAAAAATACCGGCCAAGTGCGAGTCGGACTCGCGCACGTAGGATTCCGTACCAATGTACTAATATTTTTCTTGTTTACTTATTATTTCTTTATTTCTGTACGAAGTTTCCAAGTAAGCGCATTTTACAAGTTATCTTAGTCTTAAAGTTTGCAAGATATTCGACTTTAAAGCACTTTTATTTTCTTAATTCTAAATAAACCCTTTAAAAGCTAAACGGCTGGCTCGAATAATCAAAAAAAAAATCATGATGGTAGTCCATGTGCTGAACTTTAAAGGAAAACTATAATGGTTCACATGACTTTGTCAGTTTAGGAGTTATAGATGCCCAACTTGTAAAATGCGCTTATTTGTAAAACTTCGAAAAAAAAACATGTAAAAAATTGAAATTATAATGACACGGAACCCTACGTGCGCGAGTCCTACTCGTAATTGGCCGGTTTTTTATTCTGTACTATGGAACCCATGATGTACTTTTTTGGAGGTCCGCGACAACTACTTGCGGACCCGGGATTTTCAGTTTTCGGCACCAGCACCGCAGAGGTTCCACGGTCCACCGAGGGTTCACCTAGACCACTATGATGCGGCTTATTTCGTTATTTAAAACTAGCTTTAGCGCGCGACTGTGTCCGATTGGATCCCCCCAGTGGGGGATGTATGTCAACGTATTTCTGCATCATAATAACTATATGTGTGCCAAAATTCAACGCAATCCGACCAGTGGTTCATATTTCACTATACAAATTTTCGACACCCATTTCACCCCTTTTAGGGGACGAATTAAAAGAAAAACTATAAAATACGTAGGTACTTACTTAATTTTATTACCTAGGATTTAAATTTATTAGTTAGGATATTAAGTTGGGTACATGGAAATTGGAGCTGATTAAAGATTTTCTATGCAAACTTTGAACCCCTATTTCACCCTTTGAGGGTGGGAATTTTTCTAAATCGCTTCATAGTGCGCGTCTACATTGTAAATTAAAACTACTGTCTAAATGACACGTTTCTACAATATCAGTTACGGCTGTGCGAGCGTCTATACGTCAGTCAGTCAGTGGGGACATCCCCTTTTATATTATAATACTACATATAGATTGCTGCAGTAAGTTTGTACTTCGTACACATTATACTTCGTATACATACGTACGTAAATTTATAAGTCTTATAAACACAAACAATAATAATAATATTTTTAAATTAAATGCTCACATAATTACAAGTTCATTATTTAATTTTGTCATTATTTAAATTAAAGCTCCATCTATTGGACAATTTTGAAACTATTTGATTATGTAACTATCATTATTTTCATGTTAGTAGGCTTTCCGCGAGACACGAAGCATTTACTGTAACAATTTAGTGCACACAAAGCTTAATAGATGGCGTTATCACATTAAATAGAATTCTATTAAGTTTAAAGTTTATGTAGAGGACCGAGGAAGGTGTGCAGAAAACTAAGAAATTTTCAAATAATGCTGATAATATCTCATATCAGTGCTGATACATAAAATTACTAAAAATAACAACAACACAAACTACCTCAGATTAATAACTAATACTACCAGGCGTTTATATAATAACAGTAGCTCATAGATTTTATCCTTCTTCTAAGCAGTAGCTTTCAAAGACTACATAGTAGCCTAGGAGTACTAATGTAGTTTAGCCTGAGGTTTAGCCATAGAGCTACAACAGAGTTCTCTGTTCTAGCTCTATGGGTTTAGCCTATGTTGTAATGACACTGTAATAACATACAGGACTTCTTGCGCTATTTCCACTATAATAAGTATTTTACATTAATTTTAATATACAGGGTGGTCCAATTAGTGACGTCAACAAATTTTTTTTAGATTCCTCGCACCTTGGGGTATCCGAAAATACCCTATGTATGTTCAGCGATTTTGCTTAGTTTTCGAGTTATGATTTTTTTTGTGTATTTTTAATGATTTCTGCCAGCGAGGTTTCAAAAATTCATATCTTTTTTCGTAGTAGGTATTTTGCAGTCTTTTTGTGACATGATTTGTCTTGAATGCTGTTTTAATTTAAAAAAAATAACTCAGCTTCCTGAAATCACTTAAAGTTACTCAAAAAAGGCTTGAAAGTCAGAAGTTTAGTTTTTAGTAGGATTTACTCAAACCTTCAACTTCAATTTAAAAATACAAAAAGTAGTTTCCATAGCTTCTGGCTAAGTTTAAAAACTCCGCATGCTTCTAAACTATAAAAATCGTAAAAAAAAAATTATACTTTATGGGCCTATTTTTGTTGTAATTTGCCTTCGAAGGCGGATAGGCTAAAAATCTTTGAAACAAGATTAAAGCATTAAAAATTATTTTATCTATTTTTTATCGTTGTTATGGTAAATTAAACTTAAAAATGTAATTTTAAATTAAATTTCATTGAAGTTCCTGTAAAATAACTGTAGCATGACGTGTAATTTAACAATTTTAGTTCACCACTATGATTTAAAATGTAAGCAAGAATAAAAATGCTAGTTGGGAAATTACCTGTTTTTTTGATAACAAATAAAAGCACAAATTACAAAAAAATAACTATTTATTACAGTACATTTTCAAAACTCCTTCCTCCAACCTGAATACATAATCGACAACGTCTTAAAAAGTTATGTTTTAATTGTCTGAAGCTACTTGAATATTCTTGCTTTATTTTTGTTTCCGCTTCTGTAAGTCTTTGCCTCAATTCTTGTTCGCTGTTGCTTTCCTTCGCGTACACCAGCTCTTTGTAAAATCCCCAAATAAAAAAATCGATGGGGTTGAGGTCTGGCGAACGCGCAGGCCATTCGATCGGCCCTGCACGCCCGATCCATCTTTCGGGATATGTGGAGTTCAAATGCTCTCTTACTCGTGCCGCATAGTGACAGGGCGCGCCATCTTGTTGAAAAATCATCCTTTGTCGGGTCTGGAGATTGACATTTTCTAACAATCCAATGAGATTATTTTGTAAAAAATTTAAGTAACTGTTTCCATCCAACCTGGCCGGCAATTCAAAGGGGCCAATTAATTCTCCATTTAGGACCCCAGACCAAAGGTTGACACTAAAGCGTGTTTGAAAATTTGACGCCCTTGCCAAATGTGGGTTTTCTATGGCCCAGGTATGGTAATTATGCATATTGAATACTCCAGTCCTTTCAAATCGGGACTCGTCGGTCCACAGTATTTTGTTAAAAAAATCAGGGTCTTCTTCAGATCGTTGCAACATTGTTTGACAAAAAGCCACTCTTCTCGGGTAATCACTTTCTTGGAGCTGCTGGACGCGCTGGATGTGGTATGCATGGTACCCTTCTGGAAACAAAAATCATTGTTAAGTTACTTAACTTACTTGGGTACTTACCCAACACAGGTTAATTGGTTACAGCGCGGTCTGTACAAAATGGGTTTGGGAGAAAGAGACTTTTATCTAGATCAGAGATAGGCTTACTACGACGACGCCTACATAAAAACAATCTAAATTAAACCTTCCTTTTTTTTGCAACACAATTAAAAGTTTTATGACTATACCACTCACCTTCCTTAAGAATTCTCAAAACCGCAGTCCGTGGAATCCCGGTTCGCCTAGTTATTTTCCTCGAACTTGTAGACGGGTCTCTTTGAATTTCTTCCAAGACTTCATCCACTCGATCGGGATCCTGAGGTACAGCTCCGTGAGGTTGATTTCGCCCGGGGATACGTCCAGCCATCAGGGTATTATGCGTATTAATAAAAACCCTGTGGTCCGGGAAATGCTCCATTACTTCTCCTCGCCTCACCAATGCCTCTCGATAAAGCCTCGCAGCTTCACTACCGTTGCCTTGGGCCACGCCATAATAATAATGCATCTCTGCGTACTGACTTAGAGAATAACTCATGATACTGCACAAGACCAATCCAAATCACTGAGTAACAAGCACAGGTTGTTCGTTAGGTAAACGAAGGTCCAAATCTCAAGCACAAGTAGTTCGTAAGGCAAATCAGGGTCCGAAGCACAAGCAAAGGTAATCGTGAGGTAAATCAGAGTCCAGTTAACACAGCGTAAGTAGTTCAAGGCAGAGAAAATAACGTAAACGAGAGCAGTCTTAACACGCGCGATGGCAAGAAATGACTAAATTAATACGACGTCACAGTAGACTAATTTCTCGATGCAAGGGCCAAGGAGTATTGCGCGCTCACTCGCACTTGGAGTTCTAACCGACCTGGGCGGGTTATGGAGCAGGTAAAAACCAGTCTCCTTGTTACCTGGCCTTGAAATTTAGTGGCGTGTCAGCAGACAGAAACCCTTTTCTCAAAGATCACATTTTGAAAGATTAGTGATGAAACCAAAATTAATGTAAAATTAAATTACACATGCTAAAATTATTTTACGGGAACTTCAATGAAATTCAAATTAAAATTACATTTTTAAGTTTAATTTACCATAACAATGATAAAAAGTAGATAAAATAATTTTTAATGCTCTAATCGTGTTTCAATGATTTTTAGCCTATCCGCCTTCGAAGGCCAATTACAACAAAAATAGGCCCATAAAGTATAATTTTTTTTTACGATTTTTATAGTTTAGAAGCATGCGGAGTTTTTAAACTTAGCCAGAAGCTATGGAAACTACTTTTTGTATTTTTAAATTGAAGTTGAAGGTTTGAGTAAATCCTACTAAAAACTAAACTTCTGACTTTCAAGCCTTTTTTGAGTAACTTTAAGTGATTTCAGGAAGCTGAGTTATTTTTTTAAAATTAAAACAGCATTCAAGACAAATCATGTCACAAAAAGACTGCAAAATACCTACTACGAAAAAAGATATGAATTTTTGAAACCTCGCTGGCAGAAATCATTAAAAATACACAAAAAAAATCATAACTCGAAAACTAAGCAAAATCGCTGAACATACATAGGGTATTTTCGGATACCCCAAGGTGCGAGGAATCTAAAAAAAATTTGTTGACGTCACTAATTGGACCACCCTGTATTATTACACAACCGGTTTCGACGAAGTCATCATCAGGTGTATCGATGACACTTGTGACACATTAGCAAATAAAAATCGTGTAAAAATCTGTCTTTCACATTTCATAGACAACATTTTCATTTTTTTATATCTAAAAGGCAAAAGAACCCTTTAGTGAAGATACGTGATTTACACACCACAAATTATAACACTCACGTTTTTAGTTTTAAACTGTATTTATTAAGGTCTTTTACATGACTTTTGGGAACAAACTCACACTAAAAACTAATTAAAACTACGGGAGACGCAAACCCAGCCACCATTGCCGATTGCGTCCGCGCTCGCCACTGTTCCGTCACCCTCTAGCGGGGAATAGGTGAAAATATGGCGCGATATTATAATATGGCGGGCAGATTCGCCTTCCCAAAAGCCGTATTGCGCGGCAATTTGAATTTACCTGGTGCTACAACCCTAAAAAAGTTTAAAATTAAAATATGAATTATGATCGAATTTCGACCTCTAGTAATTATATTTCGAGAATGTTACTGGGGCTTGGCTTTTAATTATTAAAAGTCAAGACCGAGTTACCTTGTAAATAGAATTCTAAAATAATATTAAAACAAGAAGAAAACAAATTAAAAATACAATAATTTTATTTCAGCAATTCAAAATAACTATTTTTGTTTTTATCGTCATAACACTCGTAAAACGACGTTGTGTGCTTGCATAAGCAACGCATTTTTGGCTTTCCAACAATGTCACTAAAATCTGATCGTCTTGAGTAAATAATTTTAGGAGATATTTTATTGTTCTTAAATGCGTTTCTTCCAATGGGAGAAAGACCATCTCGAGCTGTAGGTCTGTCTTTAAATGTGCTTCTTTCGACTGAATAAATACCATTTTCGTGTTTTATATTTTTTAATATTCGTTCCATTGGTTCCTTTTTAAAACCACTAATAACACTCTTTGCTTTATATCTGTGTATACTATCAGGCATGTTATAGGTGTCTTCTTTAACTATTTCGGAAAATTCATCGTTAAGTCGGTTGTAACCATTTCCCATACGGTTGAGAGTTATCTGCAAAGTAATATTGTTATCTTGTGTTCTTTGTCTTTGTAATAATTCTGTCATGAGGCCATTTCTTTTTTTAAGGCTTCACAGGAATTAAAATGCTGTCTGATCTGATATTTTCTTAGTCGTATATAGACTTTCAAAATTTGCAATCGTATAATTGTCAAACAGGGAGCAAATGCTTTCAAATATATTTTTATCTTAGCTATCTGTTTATATTGTATTCTATAGTTTAATAACTACGATTTTTTCAAAAAACTATAACCTGATTACATAATTTTATAGCCTATGTTATCCAAGCTATTATTACGAATCTATTGACACCTCATTTATTACAATCAGACCATTAGTTTAGGTACTACGGTGGAATAAACATACATACATACATATAGCCAAAATCATTACCCTTAAGGCCCTTTGGCTTCGCTGTAGTCGGGTAAAAAGGCGGTCGCACTTGCAATGTCTTTGCTCCTGGTATTGCTTATGTGCATGAGCGATTATTGCTTTACCAACCTTCTAATTTCAATGTGTACCTATAATTTCTTACCACCAGGCCGTCCATCTCTTTGCTTACCTTTAACGAGTCAAGAGTTGTCTTCATTTTACTCAGCTCGCTCCTGGTTACATAATAGTCCCAAAAGTGTGCGATCACATGCCCACACATCGTCACAATCGTTAAGTACAGTATAATTTCGATGCATATCGTCTTTATTGCCTTCGCCATTTTAATTTTTTTTACAACATTTATTTACATTATTTTATTTCTTTATTTATTAAAATCATCGTTAAGTCTAAGCATTTCTTCTAATTTTGTTTTGGCAGATCAAATCTTCATTGACATTTCACTTTTGTAGCATATTTTTGGCAGAAACTTTTTTACTTTGCTGTGAAAAGAATGACTTGCAGTATTAAACAATAAATAAACAAAAAAATGGTTGTCTGTTAAGTCGGTTTACGGACGATAATTTTACGTCATAACGTCATCACAACCCGAACGCTTAAGCTGATCGTGCCTCTCTATCGCTTGTTCCGCGCTGTCGCTTACACGCTCGGCTCAGGCAGAACGTGACAATCAGGCGGAACGTGATAATGTTTCATGCGTGCAGCCGGCGTTCATCGTTTTCTAATACGTTATCACGTCAAAAATACCTTAGAATAAGAATATGCATGGAAGGATTATTAAAATCGAACCGTAAGCAGCTATCTGTCTCACAAAACATCAATGGCAACAATCCATAAAAGTGAAAGAGAAAGCAAATCCATGTCTTTTTGTTTTGTATGTCATGTCTTTTTGATTTTGTACTGTTAAAGAGTGATAATTGTGTCAAACCAACTTCTACTCTGCCCACTGTTATTAAACAAACGCATGGTAGTGTGTGTGAGATTAATTTTAGGTATATATAAAAATTACTTTAAAAGATTTAGCTTTCTAGACAACTTACTCCACATAAACTATAACTGTGCCAAATTTCATACTCCTCCGTTCGCACAATTCTCGTAAATCTTTACTCATAGTTTTTGCCATAAATGATGATGATACCCCGGAAAAAAACCCCAAAAATGAAAAATTTAATATTTTCCAGTTCCTTACCTTATATAAGATACGGAAGATTGGAATTAAACACTGCTACGTTAATTCTGGGGATTCTGATACTGGTTACAGATTATAGGTGGGACAGGTTAATAAACCTGGCCCCGCTGCAGGCAAACTGTAAAGTATTTTATTAATTTGGGACAGACTGTGTACACAGTAAATGATAATAGTAAAAAGTGATATAAAAGCTAGTGCACAAAGAGTTCCGTACCATTATCTATACAACTATTAGTAGGGTGGGGTAGGGGAAGTGCGGTAATTATGGACTACCATAAGCATTTTCTTAAATAAATCTCGGAGATATAAAATATAATCGAATAGTTGTATCAGCTTTTGACATCGATATTTTATAATTTTTTAAATGCGAATGGAAAATTATTAAAAGTCCAACATGTTGGCTGGAGCAAAAACAGGTGGAAAATTATTTAGACTTCAGAGTACTTATAGGTGAGAGTAGAACCGTGTTTACTTACTGGCTAGTAAAATCATTCTTCGTAATTAGTTACCTCTAAGGGAATTGAATTTGTAGTACACTATAAATAATAATAATAATAATAATAATAGCACCCACACCGATTTCGGTGACGGTGGCCTATTTCATTGAAACCAGGCCAGCTACGCAGGAGTTATGTTATAGTGCCCAAGTGTGTGCGCAGTACACAAGAGCACTCTCTCCTCCTTTTACTCTCATAACCCAGTGGGACGGATAACCGACGCTACTGGCGAGAGATTAGGCGCAGGTCCGACTTTTTACATGCCCATCCGACGCATGGATCATCTTTCTTGTCAGACAATCAGGTGATGAGCCTGAATTGTCCTAACCAAACTTGGAAACAACATTTTTTTTGTTCCAATGCGGGAATCGAACCCACGACCTCCGAGTCGAGAGCCAAGCTCTAACCACTGGACCACGGAGGCTGTTGTTGTTGTAGTACACTATATTGATATTATGACTATTTATTCCCGTATTTACTAAGAAAAAATTATTACACTTACTGTTTCATCGGTATCATAGATGTAACTCTGTATACCACACAATTCCTCTGCATCACTAATATAAGCTCCTTCGAATCGGCACACTTCAATCTGCCAACATAAATACAATTATTAGAATGATTGCAAATCACAGCTGGTAACTCAATCCCCCCAGCTTACTATTGTATTTTATCAGTTGGGGCAAGATAGTCTATGGTCTATATGTCTATGTATAATTACACAATTTTGATGTCTCCCGCTTTGCTTGGGTAGGGAAACTGGAATACTCCTCATTCTTATGATTAATTTCGTTGCGGGTCCCAAGACAAATTTAGCATGTCTCTCAGGCACCCCCGAGATCATAATTATCAAAAATCCGCATGCATGACGCCGCGACCTCGACTCGCGCGAGATACGGAGTGAGAGAAATATGTTTTTCTCGCTCCGATTGTATGATTCAGAGTGAGACAGAAGTATTTAGTTCATTCGTTACACAGCATTCAGATCGGTTGGCACTGTAGTCAACTGGTAATTTTGGCGTTTGCACAGTACTCACACTAGTGAAATTTTACTTTACAGCGTTCAGAAATTCTGTATTGTCAAAACCAATATTTTCAGAAGACATTTTATATGAAAACCTTCAAGCACATAATTAATATCGATTTGAAATATTCTTATATGTCATGTTTAAAAAAATATTTCTCCCTAAAATGAATAGGGAATAATTCCCGTGGGATTTGTTTTGCGCGTACGAAGTTTCGCAAACATAACAATACATACCAACGTTTTTATTTAATTAATTAAATATACGTTTAAATATGTAACGATTTATATAAAAATTTTCGAGATCTGACAAAAAATTTACCTACACATTAATTAATGGAAATGACAACTGATGACAAATATATATTTTTTTTTATTTATATATGGCATCGGCTTATAACCATTTGCCAGTGTCAAGTTAAAAAGGCGGGAAATAGAACTTTCGTTTCAATTTTCAACACCGTATTCCTAAATCGTCAAGTCTAAAGTCTAGTCAAAGTCCATATATGTAGTCAATACAGTCAATGAGTCATGTCAGTCGATTCAGTAAAGTGGTAGAAGCTTTACTGAAAGTTCCTAGGGAGTTTTGTCGGGAAACACAAAATCGCACGTTTTTAGAAGTTGTACCACTTGCCCACACTTGTGCACGTTAACGAATATTTAATGTTTAATATTCTACCAATATTACACATTAAGAACCGAGATAACACAAATTTGTGAAATATTACAAGTTCCACAACGTCTACCATTGAACTTCCCGGAAAAACTCCAAATAATTGTTAGTCTTAGATTTGAAGCTTTTTTTTATTTTTTTGAGTGTACTACCCAAAAGCAAAAATGTTACGAGACCTTCCTTAAAGTCTGTAGAAGACTATAGACCACATAATTATAAAATAAACGACAGTCACCCTGATCCCGCTGGGGCAATATCATTATTGGCAACAGGTAGACGCTTGAAATAAGAATTTTGGCTGTATTATACAACCTGTAGGTATAATAAAAAAAAAATATGTTAAAGTTATTATGGTGGGCTGTCATACAAGAAACGTGATTTTATTTGCTCGATATTAGTACCCACTAAATATACTTGTAAAGGCACCTAATAAGGCTGGGACTATAATATGCTCCGGAATCCGTAGAAAATTCTGAGCATTGAAAATAGAACTCTGCGCAAATACAATAGAGTTGAAAATCGAACACATGAGTGTCGATACAAATGTCAATGACATATATGACAGCTCGATACTCGAAACTTCCATTTTCAACTCAATTGTATTAGCACAGAGTTCTATTTTCAATGCTCAGAATCTTCTATGGCCTCCGGAATCCGGAAATTCCGGAGCATATAGTCCCACTAAGACTAATAGTACGGTACCCTTCGTGCACGAGTCCAACTAGCACTTGGCCGGCATTTTCCCACAAAAGGAAGATAAATACTACTATTTTTGTGTGTATTCTAAAGTCTTACCCTATTTTTTTTATACCAATGAGTGATAGGTGATCAAATAGCAGAACGTCAGCTGTAACTTAATAATAATAGGTAGGTAAATTAGTTTGCTGTAATTATACATTTTTTTAAATTTATTTATTTATTTATCAAAAAGTAACAACATAATTTGCAACAAACAATTTTTCGCTATGACACTTATTGTAGCCCATGACGGCTGTGGCACAAGAGTCAACGCCCACCTTCGAACCAGTATACATAACAATAACACAGCAAGTTAGGTTAGGTTAGATTTTATTGTCTATTTACTTAAAAAAACTTATTTTTCTTCAGGCTCTCATTTTTATAATTATTACTTGTCGACAGTACAGTTTAAATGCATATTTAAATAAAACAAGCATATAAAACCCCCTAAAACCCCTTTAGAAACTTATTCTCCATAAAATTTAGGTAAAAAGTCCCAAGTTTCAGATTCAGTAACACAGCATGACAGATAGACTGCCCGACATTTTGTTTTGATAATATAAGAATCTCTACGCGCGTAGGTTTACGCTCGTATTTTTTCTTTCTGGACTAGGTCTAAGTCATAGAGGTCGTCAAACTCAAGTATACCTTTTTTTTTCTCGCAGAGGAAAGATCACTACGCCTTCTCCGGGTTGGGTGTCCCGGGGATATGGGGATATGTGGGACTCCCAGCGATAACGTCGGTTTACCTACTAAAACCATACCTGCGGATTGCCATCAGCCGTTATGAAAGGGAGTGTCCCGGATCTGTCTAACACAGGACACACCCCACGACCGGCCGGTCTTCCTCATGAGGGACCGGACTTCCAACTAGAATAGGGGGCACTCCAACAAACTGAAGCGCCCCCCTCGACGCCGGAACCGGCTAAGCCTAAGCTAAGGGAGGTTCCCATCCTCTCCCGGAGCAAACTCAAGTATACCTATTCCTCTTCATCAGGAAAGAAAAACAAAGTATGCCCGTTTTGCGCCAACTGATCCATACATTTTATTGGCAGCACTGCCTGGTTGCATCAACAATTTATTGTAATAAATTTAACGTACTATCAGGGAATTTAATTGATAATTTAATTTGACCGTTGTCATAATATTTTGTTCGTATTATGTTATTACAATCATTTGCTCGTAGCTTCGCCCGCGGAAGTAAAAACTTCTTCAGCAAATAACTCTACTCACTGCAATATACTTCTGTATACAATATAGAAAATGTTTTTTAGGCTTTTGTACCCAATGGGTAAAAACGGGACCCTCACCTCGACGCGACGTGGGAGACTGCTTGATGTAATATATTTTTCGCGCTTGAATATAAATTTTACGATATCTTCTAAATATAAGATATTAATTTAAATTGTATGGTTTAAAGGGCTACTATAATATGTATAAAATGCTTAAAGTGAGTAACGTAAGGATCATACTGTATCCGTCTCAATAGCTTTTGAAAATACCATACATAATAATAAGTATGAACTGGGCACGGGCAGCTAGTTTTATTAAGTATTGTTACTTTCCTCGCTAGAGAGCTCCGATAAACGCGTGCTATCGCTGCTAATCTTAAAGTGCTACAGGGCGAAGCACGGCCTTCGACGCGCTATTTAAAGGCACACCATCAAAAAATAAAAATAAAACCCGCATCAAAATCCGTTGCGTAGTTTCAAAGATCTAAGCATACGTTGGGATAGACAGAAAAAGCTACTTTGTATTATACTATGTAGTGATGATGATGATATCAAACTGAATTGTCATTGACAATTGTATAATATAATAAAATGCAAATAAATAATGAGAATCTACCTTCTTATGAATTAGATTCCCTCATAGCACAATTTATTACTCGTGTGCTGTCTTTAGTTACGTTTTTAACTCCTACTTATAATAAATGCGCAATGAGACGCTTTTTTCGTTTCTCAAGCTGTAGTTATGTATGTTACATATAGCTCTGAATTCTGATACTGCAAATCGCTACTTCAAAGTCAATACAAACCGTTATTTCTCTTACGTCATTCTTCATAGAACTTATATTTTCACTCTCTTTAATTCTATGTGATATGTTAGGCAGAAGAAAAGTGAGTAGAAAGACGGATAAAGCAGCCAATATCATCACGTAGACATTCTTGTATTTGCGAGTTGATTTTCGGTACAACGTTTTGATGTGGTTCAGGTAACTGACACAATTTCTGGACATTTCTGTCAAATCTGTAAAGCCGCGATGACACGGTCAAGTACGCTTGGACAAAGTTTCCTTGCACAATACTCGTCTTGTGTCCACAGGTCATTCGAATTGGATGACGGCGTCCGATGGAAGTTGACTACTACTCTAAGCCAGCTCATACAAGTGTCCTCGCACTTCGACAAAGTGATAGTTACTTTGATCGTGTCAACGTGGCTTCATAGAATTATCTGGAAAAGAAATAGATTAAATAGAAATAAGATTCCGGAACCCCAATTCTCGTAATTAACTAACACTTTCATTTTACTTTGATTGAATTATAAATGGACCGTCTTGATATTATCATAAACTGATTTTTTAGTTTGGACCAATCAAAACGAGCTTGACGTTCATGAGAATACCATGTCGCAGTTGTAACCTAACATCGAGAGATTAGAGACTGAATAGTAACTGTATTTTTGCAGAATTTAATTAGCAGACCTCGACCTTCTTTAATCTAGGAACAAACAAAAGTATTTTCGTCCTCCTGCTCTTAAAGGAGAAAGTAGTTTTATATTATGTTTCCAAAATGTATTCTCTATTTTTTTTCTTATTTCGCTTCAGCCCACTTTTGCTCCAATGCTGTTTTTATTTAAGAAGAGAGTAAAAAAGAGAAGATAAAGCTTTACCTTTTTGGCGTTCCTAATATTTATTCGCTCGATTCAACACTCTCTTTCTTTGCTTTTGCCGCACTTACGTTCTGCAATTTCTTACCAAACTTCTCTTTTACATTTAAATCCACTTTCAGGCTGTAGCTTACCGAACATGACTTTTAAAATCACAAAGAGAGTTTGAAATATTTCAAACTATCCATTTTCAACTTACTAACGTCGTGGAAACGAAAATTATTTACCTTCAACTGCGGTATTGGACTAAATTGCGTCTGTTATGAGAAATTGTAGCGATAAATATGGCGGAAAACTTTCCAGAATATTCCCGACGTTTGTCCGCAAACGGTTTCTCAATGCGATGTATTTTATTGTGAAAATTTTCTTCGTTTCTACAATATACTTTGTAAGTGTTAAGAGCGTCACAGACGGCGAAGATACTATAATAATTTATCTTAAGATGCCTAGAATAATTGTCTGCATATTAAAATATATAGTATCTTAGCCGTCTGTGATAGTTCAGATAAACTTATTATTAATAACATTATTATACTTAGGTATACCCCCTTACTAATAAAACTATTTATACAATGGATAACTTAACGTTGCTGTCTTTATCTGATACGTTGAAAATGTCACATGATAGAAAAAGATAGCAAAGTTGTTTATGTTAAGATTAGCAACGTTATTTACAACAATATTATAATAACATTTATTATAATAACAACAAAGTTGTGTAAATATTTTTATTAGTAAGGGGATAAGTATATAATATTATCTTCGCCGTCTGTGTGCCCCTTAGTGATTGTGTCTTTATGAAATGTGTTATTGTGTGTTACATTTATGTATGTATATGTATATTGTACAATATGATTGTGTACACAAGGTACACTAAAATTACAATCGGAAGGAATGTTAATATATAATACCTACTGTTACAGAATTTGTATGTGCGAGCACACGTTAATTTTCTGTAGGTACAGTCAAAGGGAATTTGTAATCTATCTACAGAACGAAAGTATATATATATATATATATATATATATATATATATATATATATATATATATATATATATATATATATATATATATATATATTACTGATTAAATCTTTTTTTTTCAATTGGAAGCTACAGGTTCTTTCATGACGGACAAAATAAGTGCTTAAACTTACTAAATTACCATCAAAAGTCGGTTGAGACACAATAATTTCAGTCATGTGCAAGTGCAATTATAAAATTACTGCGATTTTTTTAATTTAAAATTTATTTTCCATGATTTTTAGTAGAAATCAGATTGTCGTTTCACGACCATGACACATTATTATGGATTATGGTGACTTTGTTCTTTTTAAAATGGTTTGACAATCTTGCAAGAACTCAATGTTTTAAAATCTTTCTAAACTCATTGAAAGAAAAGTTCAGGTTCATCATACGTACACGTTTTAATAGGCATTATTTCATGTAACACAAGCTTTTGCTCGCGGCTCCGCCCGCGTAAATAAAGTATCCCACGGGAACACTACACTTTTGGGGATAATAATTAGCTTGTTTTAATCCAGAGCCTAAACTACTGCCATATCAAATTTGATCAAAATCTGTTTAGTAGTTTTTGCATGAAAGAGTAACAAACATCCGTCCAACCATCCTCACAAACTTTGACATATTTTATAATATTAGTAAGATTTGGTGTAAGTTGTAACATCCCAGCTTTCTCGGGTCTAAAATCTAAATCACTACGAGGACTGAGTAGCGTCTACATAATACATAATACAAAAACTGAAAATATTTCGCGTCGCCCGTCAGACCAGGAAGATGGATGGCGACCTCTCTGATTTATTCCACTATTATGGCCACATGCCTTCGCCTATTATGTAGTAACCTATCTTATATAATGCCTCAAGAAATGCTGGTTGAATTTTATCATCGCTAGGTTTTTTAATTTTGTCGGATAACGTTAGGTATGGCTCTCAATTACTTAGCTGGTTCGAAACAATGGACCTAGGTAGGTAAACCTTAGGGTTTACTTAACTAGATATGGATTATGGAGAGTAGAGTCGACAAAAAAAAATTTAAATAACAACAGCCTCCGTGGTGCCAGCCAATGCGGGAATCGAACCCACTGGGGGTTCGATTCCCGCATTAGAACAACAAAAAATGTTGTTTCCAAGTTTGGTTAAGACAATGCAGGCTGATCATCCGACTGTTTGACAAGAAAGATGATCCATGCGTCGGATAGGCATGTAAAAACTGTGTCGATTATCCGTCCCACTGGGTTACAAGAGTAAAGGAAGAGACTGTACTCTTGTGTACTGCATACACACTTGGGTACTATAAAATTACTCCTGCGTAATTGACCCGGTTTCAATGAAACCGGCCATCGTCACCGTCGGTGTGGGGAAGCTATTATTTATGTAGAGTATACCACGGGAAAGGACAAAGGCTACTTTTTATGGCTGAAAAATGTACAATTCTTATGGAATCATCAGTATTTCGCGCGTACGAAGCCGCGGGAATCATCTATTCTAACTAGAAAATATGTTTCCCGCGGCTTCGTTTGTGTGATACAAAAAAATCTTGGATATACTTCCCGTTGTCTTGTACCTATAACACAAGTTCTAAGACTTACCACGGGGCCAGATTGACGTGAAAGCGTCCATAGATATTATAGTATCATCCAACTTTACTAAAATTCACATTTTTGGGAGGGATATTCACAAATAGAAATGCTTGTAAAGGGTTAAGATAGACACACGACAACTGCTACGAGTATTATAACTTTATCCTGAGGGTACCGCGCTGCAGTAAGAATGGAGTCAGTGTTATCACAGTGCGGGTAATGAGTATCCGTCCGTCTGCGCCGGATGCTCTATCGGTTATCCCATTACAGCCATTACCCCTCCCCCTCCCCCTCTCGTCTTGTCAGCGCTCTTTCATACTAAAGATGGGGAAAATTGGCAGGCGTTATATAAACAACAGTTTTTTTTTTAAAGATATAATTAGAATTTAGTAGGTTGATCTGTTTATAAATAACAAAGCCTTACCCACCTTCTCTTAAGTCTAAAACTAATTTATATAGAGTAAGCTTATATATTCATTTTGGACTGTCTTGTTGCTAATTCTGGTCAATCCATGTCTGGCTAAGACCTGAGGGATTTCTCGACTGCACAACCCACAGAAATTTGATATTTGATAGCGTACTGTGGCGATATTATGGTGCCCGTACGCGATAGGCAGGCAATGGGTGGGGCGGCTCGAAGAACAAAAGGATTCGCTTGCCAAGCTGCTTGCTTGCTAGCATAAAAACGTAACACCTAACACGTGTGTTTGCAACAAGCGCCATAATCAATAAGGTTCATTAACCAAGCGCGGACGGTGCAGGTGTGTTCGTGGTTTTACCGTCAAATTACTTGATGAATTGATACACAGACATAAAGATGAGATAATATTATATCAGTATGTGTGTGCTTAATATTATCTTTTATATCAACAAGATCAACTACCTACCTAACGAGCAGATTTAGCCAAGATGCCAACGCTAAGTACGACGATGAAGTTAGAAATAATTTATTATTCTTTAACAAAAAATTTAACTGACTTCCAAAGTAAAAAACCGACATCAAAGTAAAAATTCGCAAAAGTATGAAATAAAACTTATTTCCTATCAGTTATCAGCCCGCACAACATCCTGATAAGACAAAATTATAAAGAATTCACGTTCAAGTTGGCTGGTACCCACTTCAAAACTATGAGGATTGAGTAGAGAAATGATTAAAGTTTTTGCCGAATTTAAAAGGGGAATTATTTAGGAAATGAGTTTTATTTCATCCTTTTTTGTGCACTTTTACTTTGAAAGTCGGTTGAATGTCATGTTTAAAAATAATAACTTTTCCCTTTTTATAACGCTTTTATTAGTTTCATCTGTATGTTTGCTTCCTTGTTTGTAACCGACTCCTTTGGGCTCGATTTTGTCCTACTTTGAACGATCAGATTTAATTCAAACTTTGCACACCTGTCAAAGACCGATGACAATGCAATAATTCGATTTAATTTAATTTTAATAATGAAAAAATGTTTATTTGGCAAATCGTACTAAAAAGCAAAAATAAATTATACTTAAAAAAAACTTAAAAAACACGCTTTTATAAAAAATCTAACTAAAAAATAAAAAAATAAATTAAATAAATTTGGATTAAGAATAGTGTAAATGAAAAATAAATGTTTATTAATGTAAAAAGCGTTGGGTTGTAAAATAAAATGTTTGTAACTATTGACACTATGCACCCCACGCTTTTTACAATAATAAACATTTGTTTTTCATTTACACTATTCTTAATCCAAATTTATTAAATTTTATTTAGTATTTTTTAGTTACATTTTCTATAAAAGCGTGTTTTTTTAGTTTTTTAAACTATAATTCATTAGTCATATTTTAAATACGCGCCAAGCTTCCATTGTTTATTTTATTTTATTTGTTCGGAAAACTTACAGCTACTTTTACAATTCAAATTAACTTGTTACTAACTATTATTGCAGGTTTTATTTAGCAGATTTGACCTTCTGATGAAATTTAAACTCAACATAAAAAAGAATCAATATTACTTTATTAAGCTACCAATTTAAATGACATATAATAACAGTGCAATAAATAAATATGTACAATGATTCATAACTTAGGTGAAATTTATTCTTAGGTATTGTTTACATTTACATTAAATCTCATACTTTAAGCGAGACAATCTTGTATAATATATATAGCTGGTTTCTCGAAAACGGCTGCTAGAATTACCATGAAATTTAGTATGCAGGGAGTTTTGGGGGAGAAAAATCGATCTAGATCTTATCCCTGCGTAACTGCGCATTTTTAAGATATATATGTTATTTCTTTCGTCGTGCAACAATATATCAATAAATTTACTTCTATTATGTCAGTTTTTGTTTATTTATCAGAACTCCGAGCAAAGCTCGCTTACCCATGTACTATTTAAATTTTATTTGTTTCCGAAATAATTATATTTTAATCCACCAAAAGCTACAACGATACTTTACCTACTAATTAATAACAATCAGCTCTACTAAGCAAGGTTAGTTAAGTATTAGATAATATGCGAGATAGCAGCTAAGAGTCTATTAAAATGTTATCAGATTTGTTTTATAATAATGAGACGAGTATCTGAGAAACTAAATCGGCTCTCATTCATTTTAATGTAATTTAATATTTACGAACATCAATAAGGTTATTATTATAGCTACATAGTACATATTATTTGATATTTTCTCTACTAAGACATAGCGTTTTTCAATAATAACTCCCGGTGCCCAGGTGTGACCCTGCCGCTCACCATCAGGCGATCTGTTTGCTGGTTTGCCTATTCCATAAAAAAGACTACGCAATAAGATACAATAAGTTCAGCAAACAAATCCTAATGTGAGTAGTGCTCATGGTCAACGCGTCAGTCTCGCGGTAAAGCGCCGAGCGAACACATAAAACATTTCAATATGAAAAATAATGTTTTCTTGAAATTATTTTTTCTATCCTCCGTGCTTTTCCTCCTTTTACTTGTTTACATCTCTATAAGTGACATAAATTATTTTGGTGAACGAGAAATAAAAAGACAATCAAGCAATGAGTTTTTGGAGAAAAGAAATGATTTTAGAGAAAAAAGTCTTAAAAAAATGGGAATAAAGGAATCGAGATTGAAATATATTTTGCAGTGGACATCACCAAAGACTGTACCATTTGTGTATATGGATGAGGGGAGAAAGGTATTTATTGACAGGAATTGTACATACACAAACTGTTTCGTTACGGCAAATATATACTATCTTGGTTTGGATTATACAAAATTTGATGTCATTGCATTCGCTGGACCCGAGGTGGTTTTAATGCCTCAAGAAAATCTACCAAAGAAACGTTCCATACATCAGAAATACGTATTTGCCAGCATAGAATCTGCAGACAATTATCCCGTATGTTCCAACAACTTGGACGGATTTTTCAATTGGACATGGACTTATCGTTTAGATTCTGATGAAAAATGGGGTTATATTGTTATAAGAGATTCAGAAAATAGGATCGTTGGACCAAAAGCGAATATGGATTGGATCAAACATAAAGAAATGTTGCCATCAACAGAGGATGTGAAAGTCAAGTTAAAAAACAAAACTAAAGCTGCCGCTTGGTTTGTATCAAACTGTTACTCAAGAAGTCATCGTGAACTGTATGCTATCAACCTCATTAGAGAATTAGAGAAATACAATTTGAAACTAGACATCTACGGCAGTTGTGGATCACTATATTGCTCGCGTGATAATGAAGAAAAATGCAATGAAATGATAGAGAAGGATTATTACTTTTATTTGTCGTTCGAAAACTCTTTCTCTGAAGATTACGTGACTGAAAAGTTGTTGTATCCGTTACAGCATTTAGCAGTTCCCATTGTTTATGGGGGTGCTAATTATTCTAAGTAAGTGATAATTTTTTTCATATTATAATTAGTCAGTCATGAGTCCTCTTGTCATTCGGAATAACCTTTATTAACCTGTCGATTTGTAGAGTTTATAGGCGATACATTTACCGTTAACTATACAAACAGCTGAACAAGTATTTATCATTCATTTGTATTACAAATTGTATAGCACTGAATAAGACCAGTGTCCAGTTTACTGGTTAGTGATATTTAGATGTAACCATGAATATATAGTTCCTACGATACCTACGATAGTACCTACGATAAATCATGCTTCCATTAACCATTTTCATCATAATAGTAAAAATATAACAAAAAGAGTAAATTGTGCAATAATGTGATTAGAATAAAATACCGAGCATGGTTTCTATTGTTAAGGGTTGTGTCATTTGATTTTTGATTTTGATAATGTTTTTAAGCTAGCCATACACGTTTTTACGTCTATGGCTAGCACAGCTACATTTTATTACTACTTCACTTCAACAAATTAGTTATTAGACTGTGTGAAAAAATTTAAGATTGTGAATATGAATATGAAAATAGCCTCGAGCTACTTATTTAAAAAGTAGATCGTAGAGCGACGCGGATTCTTCTGAATATTAACTAAAACCTGAAGATCTATTCTGCTAATTTAACCATGCAATAAGACAGTAACAATCCAGTCCAATATGTTCAAACTGCAAAACGGTATTCTCTTAATTGTCAAACTAATGTCAAACCCGTTTTGATTGGTATATAAACTCCAAAAATATGTTTATGATACCAAAACAATTTACATATTTATAAGTCAAGAAAAGTAAAATGACACTTTCATTGTATTTAGGTTAATTAAAAGAATTGGATTTCGGGATGAATCCGACATTTTTAGCTATTTACTATGGGTAGGCTAATTCAACAATTGGATATCTTGTTTCAGTTTTATGCCCGATGGTATATACTTGAACGCAAGAGAGCTGGATCCTAAACAGCTCGCAAAGAAAATGGATGAAGTTATTAAAAGTCCCGATCAATACGCTGAATATTTTCGATGGCGAAACCATTACTCCTATCACAAAAGATCTGAGAGTCTCGAAACGGACGACTACTGCAGATTCTGCTCAATATTGAATGATGAGGACGCAGTGAAAAAAACTACGGTTTACAGAAATTTTGGAGATTGGTGGAACCCGCCAAATAGATGCGATTACTGATGATGGACTGATTTAAGCCGTATGAATTATTGATGCAGCACGGTCAGAGCATTTAGCCAAGTTGCCATCGCTAATAACGACGACGAAGTTCAAAAACAAAATGTTTTCGTTGCATTGCTAAGTGACAGCGATGCTTCTGTCACTTGGCGATGCTTATGTCAAATCTCATAGATTTTTGTTTTCGAACTTCGGCGTCGTAATTAGCGATGGCAACTTGGCAAAGCTCAGGTTCGCTAGAGATTTTTGCAGTAAATATAAATAGGGGTTCAATAGTAATTAGTAACATGGTACTAATTTCTGTAATTGATTCAATATTGGTATAAGAAAATTCTACTTATCATTTTATGTAGGTAGTTGCTTGAGTTACCTGCATGAGAATATTTTGGGTTTTTTGAAAATGTACCGAGAGCCAAACGCAGGTGTCATAACTTAATTATCACATAAAGGTCTATGAACTTTTTCCAACGAATTCGGAATCTGGAATGTTCGAATCAATTTATGTTTTAATGTTCTGATGATTTTTAACGAAACAGAGGGGTGTTATTATTTTGACGTGTTCGTCTGTGTGTGTCTGTCTGTGGCATCGAAGCTCCTAAATGGAGGAGCCGATTTTGGTCTAGTTAGGTAAACTCACATGATCGAGTGTTCTTAGATTTAATTTATCATCATCATCAGCTCGTTTACTACTTGATAAATCGGGGGTTAATTAAAATGTTTAATTTTGTTTCGGTTGAAACATAAAGTTTAAGTTATTTATACATTATGTATTAACTTAAACTTTATGTTTATCTCTAAAAACCAATTGAAACTAGAATAATAGGCATAATGTAGACTGCACTCAGCCATAGATTAATAAATAGTTACTACGTAACAGATACATCATTTCCATGCAAAAGCGAAAATACCTACGCTATAATAGCCTACGAAATCTTAATAAATGTTATAGTTGAAAATATCCTAAATCACGTAAATAATTTTAATAGGTACTTACATAAAAATAAAAAAAGAAAGCAAAGCGGAGGAAAATCCATTAATTATTAAATAAGTAGGTATTGCAATTTTTAAATTTGCTATTTTTTTCTGGCTGGAGGCTATTTCCTACAAAAACAAAACTACTAAGAACTAAGTGCCTACTACATAGCTGGATCTATCATATGGCTTAATGGGCTTAAGCCCAGGGCGCCGGACGGACGGAGACGGACTCAGGGGATCCAGGAGACCCAGCTGAGTCAAGTCAAAGTGAAAAAATAGACGATAAAGCAAAAAAATCCATAATTTTACTAAATTAAACAGTTCGATTCGATCGACAGAACTAATCAATTATATGGGGACCCCGAGCTACAGGAGCTCCCGAATGTGTGTCAAAAAAAACGTTAAAAATTAAAGCTACACATTAAACAGTCTAAGTCTTTGGCCGAACTTCCCGATAAAAAAATTATAATATCATTATAAAGCCCATGAACACAGAAACGAAGAGAAATATGCAGAAAACTTATGGATTATCATATTATTGTATCTAAGTGGCATGTGGCACCATACACTACAGACTATTACTATAAAACAAAGAGAAAAATGTATGACACAATAATTCGGTTTCGTTGATAGCGTGATTACAATTATTGCAGCAAAATACAATTAATAAATAAAATAATAGCCTAAACTGACCAAGAGCATGTCACGACATGTCCGTCAGGACAGGTGAGTTCCGTAATTATCAACGCGCAATAGGTTTTCTTTGAATTAAATAAAAGTTATTGTCATAAAGTTATTACAGAAGCTAGGAGAGCGGCGGACAGACAGACAGACGGACGGGCAGAGTGAAATTATAAGGGCTTTTTAAGTATTACGGAACCCTAAAAATACGACTGAAGCTCGCATTTCTTCGCAATTTTCCGTGTATGTGCTCGAATCCGTTCAGCCCGAACCATAAATTAAAACGCCTAGAAACCGAGTACGGGCATGAAAAGTGAAGTAAATCATACTGAGCCATATCGGCTCAGTTTGTTCGAACGACCCGTCAGATGTCAAGGTCAAGCACTAGTGCATACATCTCCGACTATTAAAAACATTATGACGGTTTGTGTCACATTGTGTAATTGGGTGTCACAAATCACAATGCAACAGAAAATATTTAAAAAAGCTTCGAACATAACATTTCATAATTTTATTATGTATGTTCATACTTACATATGAAATATTATGTCCGAACAATTTGACTTGTATTAAGTCAAATATTTAAAATATTTTAAAATAAAATCACATTATGTCGCCAGCTTGCTACCCTATTGTGAATTGAGAAAGTGTTACTAGTAAAAATAAATTTGTCAATATTTTCATGGCTAACTAATAGTTGCAACTACAGTGGAGTCTTTTTGACGTCGACATTTGACGTCTGTTTGTTATATCTTCATAGTGAGGTGACCTGTTTAAAAACATCGATTAAAGTGAATGAATCGATACGGACTTGAAACATATGTGAATTTTAAAAATCATCAGGCGAATCCCTGTCCCATTATAATTTTTTCTTTCGTAAATTTAAGGAACAAAATAAGACAAGTACATATTTTAACTTTTTTATTTTTTGTATTTTTATAGTTAGTTAAAAAAAGTAATAAATATAATTATGTTTTATTATAATCACAACCTGGTTATTAATTTATGGTGATATTTCTTCACAATTAATCATTGCATTCGATTCTACTTATCAGCTTTAGATTTTTAGAGTAATATCCGTAGGGTTTAAAAAGAAAAAGGGTTGACTGACGCAACATTGTAACGACGTTCAGTTCTTTAGATCAGAATTAATTGCTTATTATGTTTAGAATGGTTTATTAGTGAAAGCAAATAGTAAAATTACTCGTAATTGAAAAAAGTTAAGCGATTTTGCAGTTGTAACAAAACGAAAAAATATATTATTTTATGCCCGCGGTTACAAGGTTACGTTGTTGAATTTTTATAAATTGTCAAATGTTACCTATTAAAATGACTCCACTCTAAGAGAAAGTTTTATAATATTTTATGATTTTTTAAACTATCAATTTAAAGTATTGCCAGTATTATGATAATCCTTAATATCAGCTTAATATAAATAAAGTTCACAAAATGTAATTAGATGGTTTAAAATGAAATATATTTTTACATATCACGATATTAAGAAAACCAAATATATATTATATTATATAAAATATATATTATATTTCAATTCTAAGAGTACACACTCCACAACTTTAAAGTTTTGTTTGTGTGCGTGTCGGTATGTAATGCTTACTCCTACATCTATCTGTTGCTTGCTTCACTTTGTACGATGCCTTTGTTTGAATACTATCTAGGCGTTAATCTAAGGGCCGAACTGACGTCAGTCCGGTCGGATGCGATTTTCTCCGTGTATGTGCTCGAATCCATTCAGGCCGAACTGACTCAGTTTTAACTGAAACGATCGGCCTCTCGTCTGTGGGAGCCTTAAGAGACATAGGCAAATAACGCGTGTCCTTGAGCGAGTGACGAATGCCTGACTCAGCAGCGGACATCAGATGAAATGATTTAACTTCTCTAACCACAGGCAAATTAATTCGTTTTGTTTCAAATTATCAAAGTTAATGAATATTATGATTTTATGATTTTGCATTATTATCACAAATAGGTTGAAGTTTTATGGTGGAATAAAAATTTTAATTTATACAGTGGTTTGAAATTTTCATACACTTTTGTTGAAGTTCTTAAATTAATAACTAAACTAGCTTGAAAGTTGATGTCATTTTTTGCCGAACCATGTATTCAAAAATTATTATTCGCGCTACTTTATCCGACTGTACTGAAAAAAAAGTACCACGCCGGCTTGGCAAGCAACTTTAAAAGTTAGCCCATTTAAAAAAGATTCTATAGTGGTAGACCAGGTTACAAAAGCACTATTCAGGATAACATAAGAAAAAAAAATTGGATGAAAGTAAACATTTGTAAGGACAGGAGTCAAAAAACAGGGTGTACATTTTCTCGAATAAATAAAAATGGAAATAATTTAAAAAATACATGACTTTATTTTTATTTTTATTTTTTTTTATAACTATTATGACTTTGCCTATCACCCGGTGTCAGCTAGACGTCTTAATGTCCCGCGACTCCCGGGTATCATAGGCATATATATATTATTCATTATACACTAAGCTTTAGTTTGCGTATTCGGGTTATAGATTTTTATTTGAAAACAAAACTAATGGATTTGTAGATAAAAGATTTTATGATGCTTTATGATCCCACAACAGTTTTTCCGAAGTTTGTTCCTCTTGGCGGTTGCCGCTTAATTTGTAGTGAGGTGGTAGGCATCATGTAGACCGACGTTCAGAAAGTGTATAAAAATACCAATTATGAATTAAAATTTTTGACTTTTGACTTTTTGTAGATTATAGCTTAAACTGGATTGACCTCGCTATTTACTTAAGCGGTGGAGCAAACATTTTGAAGATTCATTAATTACCAAGTCTCAAGTTATTAGGTGTGATAACGACGATGCGTTTACATCCGGATAATGCTATTGATAAGCGCTAGATAGTCGTACCCCATATCCGATAAGATTATTTTTATTTAACGAACAGTACCGCGTTCGACCCCGTTGTGATATGTTTCGTACAATATGAGGATTCTTATTAAGACATTTTTCTTCCTATCGGTGATCTCCCTGTCGATATTTATATATATTTCCGTGCGCGATCTAAAAAACACTAGTGATTTTGAACGAACCAAAGTATTCGAAATTGAGCAGACGTTGCAATCGTTCCTGAAAAATGAGAAAAATAACACCGATACTACTCATATGAAGTATATTTTACAATGGACTTCGGCGAAGAATGTGCCTTTTGTGTACATGGGTCAGGGGCAGAAGGGCTTCATCGAGAGGAATTGTACGTACACGAACTGTTACGTTACCGATGATCGAACGTTTTTGGGTGATTACACGAAATTCGACGTGATCGCATTTTCGGGGCCGCAAGTCGCTCGCATGGATCCCGGCCTATTACCAAACAAAAGGTCGCCGCATCAGAAATTCGCGTTCGCCAGCATCGAATCCGCAGACAATTATCCGTTGTGCTCGAACAAACTGAACGGATTTTTTAATTGGACATGGACGTACCGGCTGGACTCCGAGGCGAAATGGGGCTATATCGTTATAAGAGATTCGGAAAACAGAATCATCGGGCCGAAAGTGAATATGAGTTGGATCAAACTAGAAGATATGAAGCCTACCACTGATGAAGTGAAAGAAAAGACAAAAACGAAAACAAAAGCAGCAGCGTGGTTCGTCTCAAATTGTTATTCCAAAAGTCGTCGGGAGACATTCGTGAAAGACTTGCAAACGGAGCTGAAGAAATATAACCTCAATGTTGATATTTACGGGTCGTGTGGTCCTCTATCGTGTCCGAGGAATAATCAAGAGCAGTGCAACAAGATGATCGAGAAGGACTACTATTTCTATCTCTCTTTCGAGAACTCGTTCGCTGAAGACTATGTGACTGAGAAGCTGCTATACCCGCTGAGGAATTACGCTGTGCCGATTGTGTATGGCGGTGCTAATTATACTAGGTCTTTATTTAATCTCCATTATTTATAGACAATAAGGTTTTTTTAAAGAAATATTCTTTAATTACTTAGTATTATGTTAGTTGTGTGTATATACTGACATATATATATTATATTATATACTGGCAAAAGCTTGGAAACTTAACAAAACGATGTATCGCTTTGTTTGAGTTTATTTTATTATCCTAATTTAATATTTATGATGGGGCTAGTTTTTTGGAACTACTATATTAGTACTTGGTAACACTGACTATAATAATGCCCTTTTGCTGGCGAATACGAACGCGTACTCGTCAAAATACTTAATTACTAAGGGTGTTAGAATACAAGTATAAATTGGCAAGGACGCAAGTGCGCAATGCCAGTTACAAGACGTGTAATTACTCCTCTGGTGTTGCGAGGGTCCATGGACGGCGGTAATAGTTTACCATCAGGCGATCCGTCAACTCGTTCATTCCTTCGTTCACACGTCAACACTCGTTCCTGGTCCATTACATTAAAAAAATTGTTATCACGAGATTAGAATTTTTCACAAAACACCCTGAAACTGGTAATAAATACAAAATAATGTTTATATTTCCAGGTTCATGCCAGATGGCATTTATTTGAATGCGAGGGAACTAGGCGCAGAGAAGTTGGCCAAAAAAATGGACGAACTCATAAAAAATTCCGATCAATATGCCGAATACTTTCGCTGGAGGAACCACTACTCCTTCTTCAGAAGAGTAGAGAGTGTAGAAACTGATGATTACTGCAGATTCTGCTCGATACTGAATGAAGAGGAAACGGTGAAGAAGACTACGATTTACCAAAACTTTAGGGAGTGGTGGGACCCTCCATCACGGTGCTAAAATATGATCTCATCTTTTGTAATTTTCAAATATATTTAAAACTGAATTAGGTATGTAAGTAGAAACTAGAACTGAATGAGGGCAAAATTACCCTTTACTTAAGTGAGTGTGCTAGTATTGTAGTGTTTTACAATAACATAATATCTCTAATACAATAGAGTTGAAAACCGAACACATGAGCCTCGAGACAAATGTCAATGTTAAATTTGAAAACTTTAGATTCAAGTGTTCGATTTTCAACTCTATTGAACTAGCGCAATGTTTTATTTTAGTCGATATAGCTTAGGCTGAAAATCGTACACACAAGTTTAGAGTCAAATGTCAATGTCGTATATGGCATATTTAAGTTCATAGGGGAAGACACAAT
The DNA here is from genome assembly GCA_963565745.1 of Phengaris arion. Classification (NCBI taxonomy): domain Eukaryota; kingdom Metazoa; phylum Arthropoda; class Insecta; order Lepidoptera; family Lycaenidae; genus Phengaris; species Phengaris arion. Next base: position 6,251,497 of record OY751443.1, read on the forward strand.
TATAATTTTTTTTTCAAAGAGATAACTTAAATCAAAAAATGTGACGTTATGTTTAGCAAGGTAACGACGCATGAGTCATGTTTAGCGAGGTAACGCATGAGTCATGTTTTTTCGTGCGTGCAGCCGGCTCAATCGAATTATAAGACGTTATCACGTTAAAAATATATGTTTCCGTATTCAGTGACCCCGGATTAGTATCAAAATTAAGCACTCAATCAGTATTCATTGGGGCAAATCAATCTGGGGTCTAGCAGGAACATTTGACAGCGGCGTAAACGTAACGTTATCGAATGAAATTTGTATAGCCGCTTCATAAAATTCTCATTCGATTACGTTACGTTTACGCCGCTGTTAAATGTTCCCGCTTGGCCCACAGGAACCGATTTCATACAGAATACAGAATAGTTAGCAAAGGTGGACAGACAGATCTTCGCCTCCTTCCCATTTGGCCCTTCGCACGCGTTATTAAATTTTGATAAAAATCGGCAAGTCGTTACCTCATTCTTATATCATTGCTTTTACTATATGTTTTTGAAGTTTTGGACAGCTTTCAAACATGGTAAAGTTTCTTAAATAATACATTACAATAAAAAAGTGGATTGGAAAAAAAAAAGTTGACGTTGTCATGTCACTCTAAATAAATTGAATAACTATATTGAAAATAAATCGATAAAACCAATGTACGTGACGCCGAAAGTAAATAAATATACATGTTTAAGTATTTGCAGTACAACCAAATATAATTTATAGCGCCCCAAGTAGACCAAACTGTGAGTAAATATCCCAAGCAATTCTCCCATACAACTGACAAGACCCGCGACGGAGGGAGAATCAAGGCCCACAACAAAGGAAGGAACGAGGCAACTCCGAGAAGCCGTATGCTAATTTTTTGGCGAAAAGTGAGCCTAGGAACTGTCCCACGCTCAATTTCACGCCTACATTCCCCCAGAAAATGAGCATAATATAGTTCAAGGTTCTTTTTTTATATTAGTTAAGCAGTTTTTTAATTTTTGTTTATAGTTTATTCTATTATATAAGTTATCTTTTGTAGTTTACCTTTACCAACCTATGACAAGCAGCCAGGATGCAGGGACCTCCACTAATATTTCGACCGTGTCCTTGGGAAATCTGTTGCAATGCTCCCACTGTTCCCGATATTTTAAAAGCCAGCGGGGTTTGAACATCCACGTAGGCAAATGCCACAAACAGCTTCGAACCCTCATTCCCCCAATAACCAATTCACTTCCGAACCCAATCTATCAAACAAATTTCTGGCAAGAAATATCCAAATTTAAACGTTTGTACCAGTTCTAAGACGGATCCCTAGGGGTGCCAGAGTGACTGTAGCCCAGAAGCTTGCCGAGACAATACGCCACACAGTGCTGGAGAACTCGAGGCAAGCCTGGGAAAATCTACTCACCTTTCCCTACCGATTTCTACATATCAATATAGATCCGCTCAACAATGCCTCCCTCACTTCAAGAATCAAAAAGAATTGTGTTTCGGACATTAACCTCAACCCAAATTTTTTTTCACATACCTCGGTCTAACATAAAATCGTGAAAACTGTGGAAAATAAAATAAGTGAGGGAGACATTAAGGGTGCAGCGCGGCTCCTTTTTTCCAATGACACGGTCGCCCCCGACTGCCCAGAAACCCTCATCGCCCTGCAAAACAAACATCCATCACAATCCAATCCTTTCACTGTTTCCGATGACGCATTACCACCACTACAAACGTCGACAGGCAAAGTACGCGGAGCCATCATGTCCTTTCTTCCGGGTTCAGCTGGCGGCCTCGACGGTCTCACCCCTCAGCATCTGAAGGACCTCACCAGCGGTTGCTGCGGGGAGACCGGCGAGAAGCTCCTGCATGAACTTACAAATCTGTGTAACCTGATGCTACGTGGAGGGGTCGCATCAGATATCGTGGACATTCTGTATGGAGCTAACCTCTGCGCCTTGAGGAAGAGAGGTGGTGGCATACGTCCGATTGCTGTTGGCTCCACATACCGGCGCCTTACAACCAAACTAGCTTGCAAATCGGTCACTTCCCTCGCGTCATACTTTCAGCCAAAACAGCTCAGTTTTGCCTGCAAAGGGGGTTGTGAGGCCGCCGTTCACTCTTTCAGGACAGCTATCCACAATCAAGCTGAACCTAGGTAAGTGCGAACTTTTTGTGCCAGATAGTTGTGGGGATAGAAACGCGATTATATCCAGCTTTAAAGAAATAGCTCCACAACTGTCTGTCATTGACAAGGATTCGCTCTTCCTTTTGGGTTCACCTATTTTAGACGAATCTCTCCCGGACTTCATAGATAACAAATTACAAAATTTTAATGAAACTTTAGACCGCCTCCTCCAAATTAACTGTCACATGGCCTTTACCCTAATCCGTTTTTGCATTTTCGTACCTAAATTGACATATGTGTTACGGTGTTGTCAACTGTGGAAGTTCCCTCAACTTCTCAAACAGTTGGATGATACCATAAGACTAACGCTCTCCAATATTTTGAACACAAATTTAGATGACCGCGCATGGACTCAGGCTACGCTCCCAGTTAGGTTCGGTGGCCTGGGTGTTCGAAAGCCCTCTGACATATCGCTTCCGGCCTTCTTGTCCTCAGTCCACGCGAACATTAGTCTTATCTCCAAAATACTACATCACCCATCCTACTCCAATACAGTTCCCTTTCTGGACGAGGCCAAGGACGCCTGGAGCGCAACTAGTGCTTGTAGCGAATTGCCTGACAATACTTTTTCACAAAGGATCTGGGACGAGCCACTCTGCAGACTGGTACGGAATAATCTTCTTAATACGTCCTCCAGTCCTGTGGAGCAGGCTCGCCTGTTAGCTGCGGAGAAGTGGAAGTCGGGCCTTTGGCTACAAGCATTACCGTCACCCAATATGGGCACATTGCTGGATCGAACAGCTTTCCGGTTAGCCACTTCCCTGCGTCTTGGCACCTCCCACGTCGTCCCCCATCGCTGTGTTTGTGGCGCAAACGTGGACAGCCTCGGACACCACGGACTGTCCTGTCAACGAAGCGCCGGCCGCATCTCCCGACATCACTGCCTGAACAATCCCATCCGTCGGGCTCTTGTTACCGCCGGAGTGCCAGCTGTGCTGGAAGCCTCTGGTTTAGCGCGCGACGATGGCAAGAGACCAGACGGTATGACCCTGGTCCCTTGGAGAGTGGCTCTTGTATGGGACGCTACTTGCGTCGATACACTTGCTCCGTCCCATGTCCAGGGCACCTCGAGTTCTGCAGGTGCGGCCGCCAATCAGGCGGAAAACCTCAAGTGGCGCAAATATGAGAACCTTAGTGGGGATCTCATATTTGAACCGTTTGGGGTTGAAATCCTAGGTACATGGGGTCTGGGTGCGCACAAACTTTTCAGAGAAATCTCCAAAAAACTCATTGAGGCCACCCGAGACCCCAGAGTCGGCACCTACCTGGCCCAGAGAATAAGTATCGCAATCCAGCGTGGAAACTCTTTGAGCCTTCTAGGTACTCTGCCTGGTGGGGACGACCTGGGAGATTTTTTTGTTTTGTAGCATTTTAAGTTTTGGAGTAGTTATGATTGTTTTTTAGTACTTACCTACTTGTATAGTTTGTAAATATTTTATTTCATGTATGTATTAATATTGTTCTGTATATATTTTTGTACATTAGTCAGGTCGAAAGAAACCATTACAATTTTAAATTAAAAGCTTTCTTAGCTTTGTTATAAAAATGTTCGGATAATTTTTTTTTGAAATTTTTTATGCTCCACATTATTATATTATTGTTAAGGACAGCGGCCTCGTAGTTGACACATACGAGAGCGGCACTGAAAATTTCGGGAATCAAGGAAGTGATACAACATTACTATTTAAAAATATATTTATTGCTTTTCGAAGTATTCTCCGCGAAATTTGACACTTTTTCCATACGATGGAACCAATCATTGAAGCAACCATTCCATTCGGAAGTTGGGATCTGGGGGTTTTGTAGGCGTCCACAGCTTCTTCAGGTGATGAAAATCTCTGACCACGCAATTTATTCTTTATTTTAGGGAAAGTATACAAATCATTAGGGCTTAGGTCGGGGCTGTACGGCGGATGGTCTAATAATTCTATGATTTCTGGCTCTAAAAACTCTTTTGTTCTGTGCGCGGTGTGAGAACTCGCATTGTCGTGATGGAGGATTATGCGGCGGTTGCAGTTCTCTTTACGGAGTTCAGAAACGACCTGTGGCAAACATATGTTAGCATACCATTCTGCATTAACCGTTCTTTGTCCCTCAAGAGGAATATTCGCAACATGGCCGGTTTTGGAGACAAACGTGGCCACCATTTTTTTTGCAACACTCCGTGAACGAACAATTTTTGTTGGCTTTAACTCATTTTCGAACACCCAAATTCGTGACTGGTTTTTTGTTTCGGGTTCGTACGCGTATATCCAGGATTCGTCACCTGATACAATGTTGTATACAGCATTTGAGGATCCTGCGTGGAATCTTTTGAGAGTTCTGACGCACCAAGTAACGCGAGCGTCTTTTTGCTCTTCACAGAGCAAATGCGGTATCCGTCGGGAAAACAACTTTTTTACACCTAATTGTTCATGCAAGATTATTTGTATTTGACTCATGCCAATGTCTAAAGTTGCCTGAATTTCGCGGTATGTCACATGTCGATCTTCCTCAATAAGCTTACGCACAGCATCAACGTTTTCTTGGGTGACTGCAGTTTTTGGACGACCTTGACGGGGATCATCACTGAGCTTGACACGTCCACGTTGAAATTCAGCAAACCAGCGATAAATTGTGGTTTTGGATGGAGCTTCATCACCAAATGCAGAAATCATCCGGTCAACACACTGTTTTTGTGTTAAACCACTTCGAAAGTCATAATAAATCATCGCTCTAGAATTTTCTGGAGTCAATTCCATTTTCTCAACGACTAAACAAGTTTGACAAGACATTGTGACAAGACCGAGAATCTTTTTTTAAATAAATAAACGGTATTCGATTTTTAAAACCAAGGAGTTTTAAATTAAAAAGATCTTAATATGACAGGAACAGTGGAAATATTCCATTCCCGATACATTTAGTGCAGCCTATGTAGTGAGTGCATAATAATATACGAACGCTATATAGTGCATGATGTTTTAAAAAATTTGAAGAGTGAAAACTTCAATGAGAATGTAATTTGTATGTTCGATAACTCAGCCGTCAAGTAAAATTTTGCACCAAGGTATACCCTGGATCCAAAAGTACTTAACAGAACTCCTGACTCCTTATAGATACATGTTTGGGGATTTCATTTGGGGAGATACATGTGGGGGGACCCCCCCCCCCCCCCCGGAGATAGAAAATTGTATGTAAGTTTCCATGCTTTTCCAAGTTTCGTCATGTCCGTCCGTCCCTCTTTTGGCTTACCGTCCAAACGGTTAGTGCTAGAAAGATTAAACGTTCCATGGATATGTGTATTTACTACGTCGTACAAAAAATTTTTTGGGGGTACCTCTCCTAGACGTAAAGTGGTGTAACGTACTTACATTTTCTCTCCGTAAAATCAATTATTTCGGCGCTACTTGCGTCATCTATGATTTGTATACTTATTTGTTTAGTTTCAGAGGCTTTAGCGCCGTCTATCGGCGCACGCCCTTACTAAAACGGCGTTAGTATTGCTTTAATATTTGGTTCTTAAATTGATTTTACTGCCGTCTTAAATCTTAAAATTAATAATTGAACCTTGGTAACCTTCAATACTAATTAAAATACAGTAGAATTGCATTATTATATAACATAATATATTGATTATTAATGTAATGTCTTTTTATTCTGATTTGTGGACTTTTTCTCTTTTTTTTTTTCGTTGTCAAATGTTTAAAAAAAGAAGATGAATAAGGGTATTTATGGCAGTTTTGCCGGGGAGTTCAATGGGTGACGTTGTGGATTTTGTATTTCTTTATAAATTTGTGTTATTTCGGTTGTTAATGTGTAATATTGGTAGAATATTAACCATATTCGTTAACGTGCACAAGTGTGGGCATGTGGTATAACTTTAAAAAACGTGCTATTTTGTGTTCCGGAAAACTCCCTAGGAACTTTCAGTAAAGCTTCTACCACTTTACTTAATCGACTGACATGACTCATGGACTGCACTGACTATTTATTTGGTCTTTGACTAGACTTTAGACTTGACGATTTAGGAATACGGTGTTGAAAATTGAAACGAACGTTCTATTTCCCGTCTTTTTAACTTGACACTGGCAAATGGTTATAAGCCGATGCCATATATAAATAAAAAAAGGGTATTTAACGCACTTCGTCGAATGACGTTTCTATTTTGGAATAAAATTTTCTATAGACTCAACATGTAGTCGTTCATATTTCTTAATCCCGTTTTTACGGTGAGTTATTTATATCTGTGTTGTGAAGTTTTATTTGGTAAATCACGCTTGTATTAAAACTTTTTTTTCATGTAAATTATCACCTTGTAAAATTAGTTGTTAAAATTTGGTTAGCCGAACACGTTCTCTCATTCTTTCTCATCCTTCCGTTTTTGCATTCATTTTTTAGGTATGAATACTATAATAGTTCTTATTATCCTCTTTTATTTTGCTTACCCATTTTCATTTTCTGATGGTCACACAGTCCGTGATTTTGATCGTTTGGGGTTAAGATCATGCCGGCTGTGGAACTCCAACTCCACATGCTTGTATGGATTTTCCAGGGGCCTACACTCCGTAGTTCAACGCACCGTTTCGCATGGACTTATTGCTAGTTCCACACTTCCGGATTTCTGAGTGCCGCTAGCTATATTCCGGACTGTGCTGACTGGCTTCTGACCTAGTCTGCACCGCCCCTAGGAAGATCTACGTCGCAGGATACCGGCCTGAACGACAGAGAGACAGAGACGCTACCGGAAGTTGGGCTCCTCGCGCCACGTGCTGTCTACATTCCCGGATCCAGCTAAGTGCCCATGTGGTTAAAGCTCCTCCGATTCCCACAGACACCAAGAGGCTAAACCAGATTTCTCGGCCTTCTGCCCACATCCCCTTTTTTATATATAATATAGGTATTTGTCACGTTGGTAATTCCTGGTTTCATTTAACTTACCCGTAACAGTGAGATGATTTTTTGTTCTATACATCCCTATAGCATGGAGTATCATTAGATAGGTATTTTACAAACATTTATAAGTTTCTAAATCGATTCTTTGATTTAGGTATCCGTTAGCAAGATATTCAACTTTAAAACGTATTTTTTTGTTAAAATAGGGCGCTCCTTCCGTCTTGAAAAATCTGAAATATATCATGATGGTACGTATCTACTAGATGTTTTGAAGGTTTTGAAGGATTTTTGATGGAAAACTATAGACCTTTCTTAGTTCAGGAGTTATAGAGGCTTAAATTATTTTTATTCATTTATTGTATTTTTTAAGTGTTATTAAAAATAGTGGAAATCGCTCCTCCTCCATATAAACTATATCTGTGCCAAATGTCATACTCCATTAAAAAAAAACGTATAATAACTATATTCTTATTTCCTCTAAATAATTTAATCTGAAATTATACAGATTGTGCTAGGTATAATATTATGAAAGATTGACTTTCATATTATACCTAACCTAACAGTTAAGTTTGTTGTATACCGGAGCTCATACGTATTACTACGATGTATGTCTGTATAAGCATACATACATACATCTCCGATGCATAAATCGTGGACCACAGCGCCACACCGCCTGCTGCTGACGTGGAGTAAGGAGCAAACATGCCGTGTTGATCGAGGTAAATATCATCATCAGCCTAAATTGTAAGAAAATTTTCTTACTCCTTGTAAGTCATTATTTCAAACTACTACAAATTCAAGATTCGTAGATTAAAATAAGTAATTTTAATGTTAGAAATAAATACTATGTCTACTAAGTTTATCCGTATGTCGCGCCAGGGTACATAATGTTGCCGCAATTTATAGTAGTGTGTGTACTACCATCACAGATTAAAGAAATACGAACAGATAAACAATCAGATTTCGATTTGATTGCACTACTACAAGCATACGGTGTGTGTGGTGTGTCATACGGTGGTCATGTGGAAAATTGTGGGCCGTTGAAGTCGGGCCGGTGAAGGACGTCAAAATTTTCAAATTTGTATCGATTTAGATCGGTCTTTATTATTTTACTTTATTTTCTACTCTGTGATAATACTACTAACGTTAGTATTAAATTGTAACAAACACACTAACTATACATATTTTTTTTATGAAATAAATGTTTTCTATAACATTTTCTATTATAATATTATGTATTCTATATGTCCTTCTTAAAGGTATTGTGTCTCCCTGTATTGTATTTTATCAATATCAGTTTGTGTCGGTGTGATTATCGTAACAGACAATAGATAAATAGGGTTATTCTGTTTTGCATTTTTAACAGCTTAAAGCGCCTTACTCAAGCCGCGGCCTTGAAGCGGACTTGTAGGCAAAAATAAGAAAAAACTTTTCGTTTATAATAGTAGTAGGAAGTGGGATTGACACTATTGACACTGGACTTCCAGGCTAGACTGTGATTAGATACCATAAACAAAGATCACAAACACGTTGTCAATAACTTCGTAATAATGCATCACACATAAGCACTATAATATTAAGCCGTTATAGCCCAAATCGTGTCGAAAAACCGAATTGATTTCTTAAAACTTCAAACCCAGTGCTGAGTGCGCAATGTAGAATTCCTTTATGTTGGAGGAGTCAAATTTGCCATCACTTATATTTGAGTGATCGGTAGAGGAGTAAAGCGTGCTTATCGAGTCAATGCCGATCTACCGAACAATCTGTTAACCTCTATATATATGTGTACCTGTTGCGACATACAAACACTATGCGTCTGTGACGTATAGTTTTAGCTGCAAAGTGAAATATTTATATATATATATATATATAAAAATAGAGGTGTGTGTATATCTATATTTCACTTTGCAGCTAAAACTATACGTCACAGACGCATAGTGTTTGTATGTCGCAACAGGTACAAGGCTCCCATAGTGCACTATGTCGGTTGCAAGTTGATACCTATAAGGGTGTAGAAGATATAGGGCCTTGATGTGATTTTTTTAAATGTGTGATTATCATTAATCTAAAATGATGTGGATTGTTCTACAAAATTTTAAAATGATCTAGAAATTTCTTGAATGATCTAGAATATTCCAGAATGATTTAGAAAGTTCTAAAATAGATACCACGGTTCTAAACGATCAAGTATGTTCTAGAAATTTTTTAGATTGATCTAGATTGTATGCTAATTTTATGATCAATATAGAATGTTCTATAAATACCTCCAATGATCTAGAAGGCTCCAAAATGTATCTCAACTTTCTGATCGATTAATAATAGAAATGCTGGATCGTTCTAGAAACTTTTAAAATTTCCTGACATATTTAAAAGTCGAAAACAAAGAACTATACAATTATAAATGAGCATATATTTTATATATTATGAACGAGTAATAAATACGTCGTTGCTATAGTTATATATCAAGCACACTTTTGCAAAATACATTTTTCATTTAAATTCTATTACTCACGTCCAAACCTCTGATTTTGATTAAATTTGAATCAAATATAGACTAAATCATGAGATGAATCTATGGATTATTATCGCCGAAATTGTACAGTTCTCTCGCGATATACATACATATTTCTGCGCGAACGTAGTTGCAGAAAGCATCTAGTATTTCACATAATTATTATGTGTGAGCAATAACAAATACGTCACTGCTACAATATTTTTTCAGGCGCACACATTTTAATAGTCACAAAATAAATTAAGAAATTTTTATTTAATTGTTATAATTGAATATTTTAGGTAGAATTTATATACGATAAAATTTTAAACGAACCTCACTGTGTCCTCAAACTTTTAGTATTATATTTGTCTCGGTATTTTCTTCGCAAGAAGTAAAATATTTTATGTGTTAGTAAGCATAATATTTATGTGACGCGTTTGGTGCAGATGTCAGTAGAGTTTTTTGATTCGTGCTCATTTCAAACAGTTCCAAGTGAAGTTATACTATATGCGTCCTAAGAAGATATGCGTGACAGATAATAATTGACAATCGTAGTGAAGTTACCTAACGAAAATTAATCGATTGTTTAAAATATCGAATTAGTTCGTAAAGGAAATGAAATCGGAATTATCGATTTTAGATTTGTAAATTAAATTGCTAAGAACTGGGTAATTTGTAAATAAATAATAATAAAATAATAAAAACTATTCAAATCGTTTATTTCCTTATTCACTGCAGTCGGAACCCGAAGATTGCGAGCTCGTTTCGGAATCGGAAACAAAAACAATAACAAAAAACTCAACAAAAAACAATAACAAAAGTCAAAATCAACAAAAACTCAAAGTAGACGCAACGAAACACAAATCACATACCTACAAGGCAGATGCACTCGTACCGACATTTCCGAGTTGCAATACGATCACAAGATGGCCGCTCCTATTCATCGATTTGATGTCGATTCAACAGTGTCAATCTCTATTGACAGAAGTTCCGTTACATGCATTTGCCATTTTTATGACATATTTTCTTAATTTAATTTCATATTTATATTTCACAGTTATTATAAGATATCAGAGTTAATAATAAGAATAATAGCAGTTTCATTTATAATTAAAGAAAAATTATTTTTTGTCAATGGAATATAATTTATTTCGTTTGCTTTTTTTTTGTTTTCTTGTAAGAAGTTTGCGTAGCAAGGAATATAAGAACTGTCACCCATATCATCATACGACGCACGATGTATAGTGACATTTTATTGCGTGCAAACATTGCTCTTAATGAATTAAGATTTTGCTTTGTTTGTGTTCTTGCTTTGTCGGTATTGTAACAACTAGACTAAGTGCTAATTTCACCGACACCCGTTAAAGTTAATCGTGAATATTATTATATTCGTTGTTCGTATTAATGATAGGGATCGCATAATTTTTGACGTGATAACGTCTTATAATTCGATGGAGCCGGCTGCACGCACGTAAAAACATGACTCATGCGTTACCGGCGTTATCGGCGATACCTCGCTAAACGTGACAATTTCATAAGAAATGAGTCATCTCATTTCTTATGAAGTTGTCACGTTCAACTATCGTCAGTAAACCGACTTTACAGACAATCGATTTTTTTTGAGAAACAATTAAAACTAACAAGCGTTGGTGATATTGGGACTATTTATAACTATGTAGCTTTTAGGATCAGCTCGCACCAAAATTCAAAAGTCGCGTCTGTGTGTGAACTGACGCTTAGGCGACTTTAGGCGACGGCCGCCATACAACAGAATACTGCCAACTTTCGAGGGTGTTTGGAGTTTTACAAATCATGGCCTTGTCAAGATGCATTCGTTATTTTCGACGGCGAACTTCAAAATCAAAAATGTATGGGATTTGACATAAGTCATCGTTGAGTGACATGTCGCTTGCGATACCATAAGTTGCATCCCATACATTTTGTTTTCGAACTTCGCCGTCGAAATTGTCGAATGCATCTTGACTAGAGACCCAGGAGCGATTTGGTGTTGCGGATGTCCATGGGAGGCGATAATTGCTTACTATCAGGCGGTCCATTTGCTCGTTTTCTAAATGCCACAAAATTCCTACATTTAACATTAAATCTTCTAACACTTTGGCGAGAAAATAAATGAAAATTCTTAGAATGGAACGCGGTGGTAATATAACGTGAAATAACAATTGTTACATTTCATTACATAAAGGTGTACACATACTACCTGCGAGTATTTCATCATGGCCGGATTAAAGAGTTGTTGTAATATCTGGATATTTTCGGCAAGGCTTTGTACACTCTTTGATATATTTAACTATTATATATTAGAGCATATTCAAAGCAACAATTTGTATATGATACATTTTACCTAGGGCTGGTACATACATAGTACCTAGATACTATACACATCTACTTGTGCTTAACACATGACGACCTCAGTGGCTCAGTGGTTCAGCGCGTAGGTGCTCAATCCGGGGGTCATACGGGGGCGGGTTCGAATCCCGCCGAGGGAAGGAAAAGTTTTTTCGCGTTCCTGGGTCATGGATGCGCATCAAATATGTAATATTATTATAATAAATATATGTTTAGTTTAAAAGTATTAAATATACATCCCGTTTTCTGGTACCTGTAACACAAGTTCTTCGGATACTTAGCATGGGGCCAGATTGACGTGGTGTGAAGCGTCCATAGATATTACTAACAATGTTTGCGACAGTAATACACAGATTAAAGAAGAACAGATAAACAGGTACCTACATAGTTTTCGTGTTACTACTACAAGCATATACTGTGTGTCTACGATTGTGTGGAAAAAATGTGGGCCGTTGAAGGAGACGTCAAAACTTACAACTTGGATCGATTTGGCTCGCTCTCTGAACGTATATATATTTTTTACGAGGGCGGCACTGAAAATTTCGGGAATCAAGGAAGTGATACAACATTACTATTTAAAAATGTATTTATTGCTTTTCGAAGTATTCTCCGCGAAATTTGACACATTTTTCCATACGATGGAACCAATCATTGAAGCAACCATTCCATTCGGAAGTTGGGGTCTCCAAAATGGCCGTTTTATAGGCGTCCACAGCTTCTTCAGGTGATGAAAATCTCTGACCACGCAATTTATTCTTTATTTTAGGGAAAGTATAGAAATCATTAGGGCTTAGGTCGGGGCTGTACGGCGGATGGTCTAATAATTCTATGATTTTTTGCTCTAAAAACTCTTTTGTTCTGTGCGCGGTGTGAGAACTCGCATTGTCGTGATGGAGGATTATGCGGCGGTTGCAGTTTTCTTTACGGAGTTCAGAAACGACCACAACCAAACAAATGTTAGCATACCATTCTGCATTAACCGTTCTTTGTCCCTCAAGAGGAATAGTCGCAACATGGCCGGTTTTGGAGACAAACGTGGCCACCATTTTTTTTGCAACACTCCGTGAACGAACAATTTTTGTTGGCTTTAACTCATTTTCGAACACCCAAACTCGTGACTGGTTTTTTGTTTCGGGTTCGTACGCGTATATCCAGGATTCGTCACCTGATACGATGTTGTATACAGCAAGTAACGCGAGCCGCTTTTTGCTCTTCACAGGGCAAATGCGGTATCCATCGGGAAAACAACTTTTTTACACCTAATTGTTCATGCAAGATTATTTGTATTTGACTCATGCCAATGTATAAAGTTGCCTGAATTTCGCGGTATGTCACATGTCGATCTTCCTCAATCAGCTTACGCACAGCATCAACGTTTTCTTGGGTGACTGCAGTTTTTGGACGACCTTGACGGGGATCATCACTGAGCTTGACACGTCCATGTTGAAATTCAGCAAACCAGCGATAAATTGTGGTTTTGGATGGGGCTTCATCACCAAATGCAGAAATCATCCGGTCCACACACTGTTTTTGTGTTAAACCACTTCGAAAGTCATAATAAATCATCGCTCTAGGATTTTCTCGAGTCAATTCCATTTTCTCAACGACTAAACATGATTGACAAGACCTTGTGACAAGACCGAGAATCTTTTTTTAAATAAATAAACGGTATTCGATTTTTAAAACCAAGGAGTTTTAAATGAAAAAGATTTTAATATGACAGGAACAATGGAAATATTCCATTCCCGATACTTTTAGTGCAGCCTATGTAGTCTGTGGTAATATTAAGCATGAATAGACCATAAACACACAATACGTATGACACATTTGTATTTGGGAGCTACTCAAAATTTGAGCAGCCGTTAAAATTTGAGTGACGTTTCAGTATACTGATTGTCAATTATCATATTATTTTCATTGGCCATTCAATATTTATTCTAGAAATCAAGAAATTAACTAATAACGGCAAAATTTCTTGTTATTTAGGTAAGTACATAGCCAGAATTAAAGTATTTTAGTGGCTAAATATAAATATATCGCTTTGTACAATATTTTTTATGTCTGATCGTCTTTTTTACGTCTAAGCATGTCCCGAAATTTTCTATAATTGATTTGACCGAACGTTACTCGCTACAAATCAATTTAAAACTAAAAGTAAGGGCATATATTTTAAGTTCATAAGGGAGGGTTATATTTATTATAATAATAATGTTAAGGACAGCGGCCTCGTAACGTAAAACATGAGTGAATTTAAATGTGAACGATAAACGAGTGATTTAAAACAGTACATAAAACTATAATAGTGAATACTCAGTGACTATATGTATAGATTTATATGGCATCAGTGTGTAAAAGTCGTATTAAAATGGTGTTTTATCAAGTGCAGGTTATTTTGCTTATATATTTTTAACTAAAGCGAATTTTAACGTAGCTTCTTTTGATTTACATGAATAAACATAGTACCTAACGTGTAGCATAACGATTAAGATTATATAATAAAGGGTTAAGTAGTTATTAAGAAAATAATGGTAAAAGTATAGAACATTTCTTATATGGTAAGCTTTAAGTTGTAAATATCTCTTTCATAGAATAAGATCCCTAGTATAGAAGGGTTTATGTACATGGTCATGATAATAAAGAATTTCACACAACGCGTTTTGCTTCACCTGGCTCATGAAAAATAGGGAAAATTATGGAAAATAGCCGTATAGAGAGGTAAAAGTGAGATAGCAAATCGGCCCCAAAGAGGCGTACGGGCAGGCTCTCTATACGGCATTGCCATGAGCCAGGTAAGCAAAGCGATAAAAGTGAAAAACGTTCTCCTCAAGTGTTTTATTATCGCCCCGGCTCTGCCCAAATCGGTGTAACCTTGCTATCTTCGAGTTTAATCTGAGCCGGCGGTTGAATCCCTGTGGAAAAATACAGTCCCCTACAAATAATATTATACAACAGCTTAGTATTTTTTCATACTAATAACATTTTTTAAAGAGCTAAACTGACTCCAAAATGTATGTTTCCGTATTCAGTGACCCCATATTGTATAAAAATTTTGTAGTCAATCAATCAATTCATGCAATTTTTTTTTTTATGAAGAGTAAAATAATTTCTGTAGGCTGTATCACGTTTATTATTAACATGTCCTCGCTGAGGGCTCCTTCGCCTCTGTCTGACCTTTACCCAGTTCCCACCTCCCTCCGTGATTTCGGACCAAAATATTTTCAAGGGAAAATAATAGGTTCGGTGTGCTCATCTCTTTGTTTGGTTGGTTTTGAGTATTTTGCTTTAGTAAAAGGCTTTTTTGAAAGAAATGCAGCACTGACAAAAGGCGAGGAACTGACGAGGCAAGAAAAGAGAAAAAGAAGAAGAGAGAAAAGGCGAAAACAAGTGGTGTAGGTACTTGAACTAAATAACTTTAAAATTGAAGGAATGAAATAAAAGAATAGAATCAATAATGAAAAAACTTTTAAATCACCATTATCAGGTTATTTTATATAACCATATTTTTATTTACACTAGCGGAGCCGCGGGTAAAAGCTAGTATTAAATATACGCCCTACGCCGTTACGCCGCGAGTAAAGAATAATACAAAAGGGAATCCAAGCGCGGATTCCAAAGTATGGAAGAACTCTGGGCCTAGCAGGGTACATTTGATAGCGGCGTAAACGTAACGTTACCGAATGAGAATTGTATGAAAATCTGTTAAAATCACGATAGCGCCCATACAAATTTCATGCTATATTACGTTACGTTTACGCCGCTGTCAATTAATTTTCCTGCTAGGCCCCCGGAACACGGCGCAAAACGACGAGCTCTCGTCAGGTAAATAAGTCAAGAATTCCAAAACCATATTGAATTTGGGCTATAAAATTAGAAATCCATTTGCCGGGCGACGATTATCGTACGACGTATGTCGAGCGGTCGCTGGCGCGTGGCTTCGTCTGCCATTAATTTCCTCATACATCCAATATCCATTTAGTGCAGTAGCGAATATGGAGTAGAAGGGACAGAAACTTCGCAGCTACTTGGTTATTCCGTCTTAGGGTCAGTTCACACCATGACGCGACGATGCTTTAATAATATGCACAATAATTCGAGACGACCTTTTGACGACGTTGTAGCCGGTAAGTTATCGTAAAGGTGCAACCTTTATTGTAATGAATTTTATCTTCATAATGTTATGAACTTCAGTTATAAATTTCTGCATTGGCTGTAATTATTGCTTATCTTATACTTTAAACGAGACAATCTTTTGTATATATAATCATAATCTCGAATACGGCTGCAAGTATTACCATGAAATTTTGTATGCAGGGAGGGAAATGTAGTATGGGGAAACTGGGCATTTTTAAGCTATGTATGTTTTTCCTTTCGTCGTTCAACAGTATATCCATAATTTTGACTTATTTGGAACGAAGTTCCTTATCGCGCGTTGCGAAAGGGGGATGGACGGGAAAAATTAAGACTAAAAGTTGTAACGACACTTTTTGCTATAGTTGTAAGCCGTGCGGCGTGCGCGTGTTTCTCTGTCTGTCTCTCTCTCTCTCTCTCTATCAATTATTACTAAAATTGAGTCTACTGATTAAGTTTATATTAAATTATATTTGTTAATATTAAAAAAAATATTATTATAACTTAAAAAAAAATTTATTACAATTCCTTCCTTGACTAATTAATCGAAAGGAACTTCGTTCCATCCGGGTGTCCCTTGACACCTCTCAAGTTTTATGTCCGTCCGTCAGTGGTAGACTGGTACGCTTATGTATAATTTTTGCTTTGTTCGAAAATTCGGAATGTGGTGGGTTCGTCCCAGTCAGATAAATATTTTTGTGATTCTTCTTATTATTTTTTTTAAATCTACTAGAGCTCCGAGCAAAGCTCCGGTCACAGAGGTATGAGCTACCTACTACCTAATTAAATTACATGTACCCATCATGTATCTAATACCTTATGCCAGTGCAACCGAATATTTCTGGCACAGATGCTTAACATGGTTCAAAGTGCATCACCACAGATTAATATGGCATGAACATAGGATATGATATTACCATAATCTAGAAAACTGGGACGCTACCCGCAGTAAGCCCCGGCAGTGTGAACGCGACGTCATGTCGGCGATGATGATAATAGGTATCAATCGTTAGAAGTGTTCCCTCTTATTGGATGTTTATTTTTGCAGCCATATTGGTGAACTGCAATCAATTTCTAAACGGCAGTATTCGAAAATAAAATATCGTTTAACATCCTAGTACACAAACTGTTAATAACATGTAATATTCTGGACATCATGTTAAAATATACTCCACGAAAGTATGTAGAGAATAATCGTTGACTTGTTACTTACTGTCCTTAAACTATTTTTTTTTATTATAATCTGTTTCCTCGTATCCGTAAAGAACTTACTCGTACCATGGAGGAATAGTACTTTTATTGGTCCATGCTTGTTTTAAATAAATTACTTACGTCTGAAAATGACTGTCATTCTATGCATAAACAAAATAAACAATTTAAAGTCCCGTCATTGTCAAGCAGTTAGCGAGCTGATGATGATGAATTATAGCTAAGAAATAAGAACACCCTCGATCACGTCAGTTTTCAAACAAAAATATACTAGATCAAAATTGTCCATCCGTTTGGGAGCTACGATGCCACGGACAGACACACAGACAAACAGACGCGCCACACTCCCCTCTGTATCCTATATTCGTAAAGTTATCGAATGTGAATTGTTTGGGCCTTGTATGGACCCTGTCATAAATTTAATACAATGCCCTTCGATAAAGTTACGAATACGTAGTTTTCAATTGTTTCTGCTAACCCCACTATTTTCGTCGGGGGTTAAAAATAAGAAGCACTACGGCCGAATACTCAAATCTTATACGTTAAACGAGACAATATTGTTTATATATATAATAGGAATATTGGATATGGCTGTAAGTATTTCCATGAAATTTAGTACGCACTCTCTGCGTCTCTCAAGCAGAGGCTTGGGGGAGAGTAATATAATAGTTTAAAAAACTAAAAAAAACACGCTTAGAATTTTTTTATCGGGTTATTGTATTGTCATCGGCCCTTAAGACGTGTGCAAAGTTTACAAGTTGATCAGACGTCTAGAAACCGGTGAAAATTAAGCTCAAACATTCCGTTACATACATAGATACATACAACCCGAGCCAATAAAAGCGTGTTAAAATCGATCTAGCTATCGAGGCCAATCAAATATCATTGAATATATGAATAATTTCGACCAAATAAATGTCAGTCAAAGATGCAGAATGGCATGCTTATGAATAATTTTTGCGTTGCTCTAAAACTAGGAATGTGGTGGATTCAAACCTCGGTCAGATAAATATTCTTGTCATTTTTATAGTATTTTAAATCAACTATAACTCCGAGCAAAGCTCGGCTACCCAGCTCCTGCTTCATAAAATAGGAAACACTTAAGTCACACTGTCTATTGTAGTTACTTGTAACAGAAGCATTTGAGAATTCGCCCGGAATTATTCAATATTCTCGTGACTACTTATAATGCCTCCCGTATGAAAATTGTAACAGAATTAAGGTCACTTTACAAGGCAGATGAGATTTCGCTTACAACGTCGACTCGTTTCAATAAGCTTATAAGATTTTGTGGCGAAAAATCGATGGAATATTCCAGAGAGGAAATAGAACTGGAAGACTGCCTTCAATTTACTGATGATGTTTTACAAAAAGACTTCAACTTGTACGTTTCATGGTCACTTTTTAATCCTCTATTGTGATTTCTGCTTTCTTTTATTCATGCTAGACCTGGGACTGTAGGCATTACGTTCAAAGACGTATTAATTATTATCAAGTATTTGTAAGCTTTTATTTATTTACGATTATTTTCGATTATATAATACTTATAAATAATAATATGTAAACATAATATCGAATAAAATCTATGGACGGTTTGACACCACGTTAATCTGGTCCCGTGGTAAGTTCTGGAAGAAATTGTGTTACGGGTGCCAGACAACGCGAATACATTTAATACTATACATATTATATTTAAGATTTTTATTATATTATACATAATTGTCATATTTAATAAACATCCATGACCCAGGAACACAGAAAACTTTTATTCCTTGAGCGCTGATGCGCTAACCACTGAGCCACAGAGGTCGTCAAAATACTATTAATGGATAATAATATTAGGTCCTTACATATGAAATTGGCGTTTTGTCGTACTGGCCACTTTGATCTCAAATATATCTTCTTTGGTAAGGAATTCCAATTTCAAATTTATACCGCTATTCACTCATGCATTTGTGTTTCGAAAACCGTAATTCATTTGTTTTTTCCTCTTTTGGTTTTTTCTTTGCATCACTCTGTTTACAAAATGGAAAACTTTGAATATCGTATTATTTTCGAGTACGAGTTCCACCGTGGCACCAGTGCTGCAGAAACGGCTCGAAGGATTATAAGGATAATGATGTGTATGGCGGCGGTGTCGCGGATGCAGCATGTGAAATAAAACGACTTGGTACTTATATAGTAGTGTATAGTAGTGTAGTGTATTATGAAGATATGTGTAAGTCTGGTAGCCTACGTTGGCAATATTAGAATGTTGAAAGTAAAGTATAGCTATCGCCGCGCAGTGTACGCTGGCGAATAAGGCGCATGCGCAAGCACCGCGCGGTGGTTGGAGATGTTCCAGCTTCTCCATCATTGTGTTCAGTTCTTCACAGTACACATCTGCAGTAATGCTCACCCCGTTTGGTAAGAAGCTGTGATGAATCACACCGGCGCTAGACCACCAAATAGTGGCCATCACTTTTCTAGGGGTAAGTTTTCGTTTAGGGCATTGTTTAGGTGCTGAACCAGGATCCAACCAACTTGCTGAGCGCTTGCGATTATCGAACAGAATCCATTTTTCATCGCAGGTAACAATGCAGTTCAAAATTCCTTCATTTGTGTGTCTGTTGAGCAGTGCAAGGCACGTCTCGACGCGTACTTCGCGCTGGCAATCATTGAGTTCGTGGGGCACCCATTTGTCAAGCTTGTGTTTGCAAGCTTGTGCTTGCAAACGCAAATGGACCAATATTGTTTTGACGCTAACGTCGAAAGCTGCTGCTAATTCAGCCGTAGATTGTGTATCATCAGCTTCCACAATCGCCTTTAATTCGTCATTGTCGACCAAATGACTACTTTTGGAAAAATAATTTTATGTTTTTAAAATAAAATTAATTTGAAATTAGAATTCTTAGCCAAACAAAAATTATTTTGATTTGAAATGGCCAGTACTGCAGAACGGCAATTTCATAGGTAAAGACCTATTATATTTTATTTATATAGGTAATTACTTTTTAAGTACCTACTATAAAACCTATATATGTTCAAAACTTGGCATCTCTTGATAAAAAATCAGGCAGGCTTCGCCAGTGTCCTTTTGTAATTAATAAACAAAGTGTAAGGAATATGTAACCTTATCCGAGGCGTAAATGTTAGACCTAGTATAACAGGTGAGTAAGGCTGGGACTATAATATGCTCCTGAATCCGGAACGACGGAGAAAATTCGGAGCACTGAAAACAGAAGTCTGCGCTAATACAATTGAGTTTAAAATCGAACACATGAGTGTCGAGTCGAATATCAATGTCATATCAACACACGGCACGACTCTCGTAACTTCCATTTGCAACTCTATTCTCTATTAGCGCAGAGTTTTATTTTCAGTGCTCTGAATTTTCTCCGGCGTTCCGGATTCACGAGCATATTATAGTCCCATCATTACTGACCTGTTATACTAGGTCTCACTTTTACGCCTCGAATAAGGTTACATATTCCTTATTATATTACCGGAATCTTTCCGACCGGATAAAATTCAGAGCATTGAAAATAGAACTCTGCGTTAACAATGAGCTGAAAATCGGACACACAATTTGACAACTGTCACATTAAACGTTGACATTTGACTCAACACTCGTGTGTACGATTTTCAACTCTATTGTATGAGACCAGAGTTCTATTTTCAATGCTTTTTTTTCAATTTTCACCGGTCGGAAAGATTCCGGTAATATAGTCCTAGCCCTGGGAGGCAGAGCGGTGGTGTAATCACTTGACAAGCCGTCATTATTGTCTAATTTATGCGCGACATTTTGTGGACATAAGGAAAATTACTGTTATAAATAATAGGTCTTTACCTATGAAATTGCCGTTCTGCAGTACTTAATCATAAAGCACACGTGTGAGTTTTTATTAATAAGGCTACTAGGTGTTTTAGTCGTAACTAGTAAGACAGGCTTGTCTATGTGAGACAATACTGTTTTAAGAGTTAAGCCACGCTCAAAATCTCAAACGCTTCTATAGGCTGGGATGACAAAGGTAGCCTGAGGTCTTAGGCCCTAGTCCCTAAGTTTAAAAAGCGTTTGCGCATTGCGAGTCCTGTCATCAGCAGCTCAGCAGGAACCCTAAGTCTTTATCAACTATGGAACTTCATTTCAATTATAACTGGGTTTGAAAGTTGCAGAATTCGCTGGACGTCGCTAAGTCTGGGGAAATTGGGACATGATTGGCTGTTGACAATCATGTCCCAATCGTCCGGCGGATATTGCGTAATTGATGGACGAGATTGATCTTCACTTCAATCTTTTCGCGATTGGGGAATTGACAAATGGAGTTAGCTATGGTACCTATGAGGTAGGTATAGTGAAAACGTGATTTCCAGATATAAGTTGTTGAGAGAAAGGCGTAATATGTGCTAGGTTTGGTGCTAGACCTACACGACATTTAAAATCGCCGGCCGGTTTAAAATCCCATTATTTTAAAGAGTGTTTACTTCGTATATACTGTAAAAAGCATTAAATGATAATGCCAAAGTTTTTTTTTTCAGAAGTTTTAATGATGACATGGCCGGGGCTATAAAGCCTCTTTATTTTGAACGGACGAACAAAGTAACAAATACATTTAAGTCACAGGAACACAAATTAATAGGTGTACAGTAGCGGGTCATCCGTACTGAAACAGCCTTAATCAGAGCTTAAAGCGTTTATAAGGCAGCTGGCAAACTGAAACTTTTCAAATCTACCGTCCGCTAGAATACTTTATCTCCGCTTACCATAGATATAGGAAATGACTTGTGCTTTGATTAATTATTATTATTATATTAATACGTGAAGCAAAAACTTGTAGTACAGTTTTTGATTCACGTAAGAGAATTGTGCGAATGGAGGAGTACTATGTTTGCCACAGTTATAGTTGCTACTTTAGCTAATATTTTTAAAATAATGCTTAGAAATAATAAAAAAAAAACAATAAAAATAATAACAACACACACCACCTTAGATTTAATACTTTTATAAATTTCAAACTTAAAAATTATATGATTTTTTATCATGGGTGAATTACGACCACAGGGCGACTTGTATATAATACTGTGTTTTTCTACGTAAAAGCTATAGTATGGATTATTGTTTCCCCCTTTCTAGAATTATAAACGCCAAGACGATATTATTGCTCAGTTTTTTTTCTATATCTATGGTGCTTACCTTCGGAACTCAATTCAATTTAACGGTGAATTTCAGTTCCTCGTGAAATATTGAAGGTTCCACTTGAAGTTGCTTATTACTTTGTCTTTGTCAATAACTTTACTATTAGGCTTAAGTGTTTAAAAATTGCATCTTCGATGTGAAAGAAATAGGGTTCCGTCGCTACTTCATATAATATTAAATAATTAAATATAGCGTTAAGGTTCGCTATATTATTATTTAAACCATGCCTTTACTATGTGTTTTGATGGCGTCACAGACGGCGAAGATACTATTATATTTTATCTTAAGTATTAGACTATGATCTTAGAATGATATAATTCATGGTAGTTGGGGGTATGATATAATTCATGGTAGTTGGGGGTAAAAATGGGTAAAAAGTGGTCACGTAGTCTGGGTATTTTCTTGTAACTTGTTGACAAAGAAAGCTATAAAGTCTAATACTATCGATGAGAAAACTATTCGCTCGATAAACCTTTGTTTACTGTAAGCGTTTTACGATTGCGGAGAATTATAATTATTTAGGGCGCCAGTATCGGTGATAGGCCTCTACTGTTTTTGTGCCTCTATAGTAAAACTTATGTGAGATGATGTCTTTTCTTATTGCAATGTCACTTACCTATTTAAAAAGCCTACAAAATAAAACACCGAGGAATAAGTTGAGGAAACATAATAGAAATAGTTTTTATTTTGAAAATTCTTTTAATCTTACACGTTTAACGAGAAATTACTGTGTATATTAATATTTATAGTCTGAATCACGGAAACGGCTTACTAAACAATTCCATTAAATTTAGTACGCAGGCGGTTTTGGAGGGTTTTTTTTTTTGCAAATTTGAAACGCATATCACCTCCATATTTTTTATAAATGTTAAACAAATCTTATACTTATGAATTTTTATCGTTTTAAGATGATTGCCTGTCTTGACCCGTGCTGACTTAGCCGCAAAGTTTACAAAAATCTCAATCTGTGCTGATATTTTGGTCTGCTACAAAAACAATATAAGTGCAAAAATTTGGTAAATTGGGATGAAAATAAAACAAGTCTGACATGAATAATTATTTAAAGTTATGAAATAATAACAACCAGTTTGGATAACTTCTCTTTAGGTCAGTTTTTACAGGCCTGATTCAAGTTTCTATGTTGACGACACACAAGAACCTTATTTATATTTTTTTAGCCGTGATACTAGCCGTGGTACTTTTTTCTGAAGATTCCTGTCAATCAACCTGAACAATGGTTTGGGTGACCTTGCTCTCTTTGTTACTTTGAAAATGATTTGTCTTCCTCAATTGTAATTCTATTCAAGTTGTCAGAACATTTTTTATAATATTATTATGAATATAATCTTATTATTATTACCTTATTAATTTTTAACTGGCGGTCAGTTTGAATTCATACATAATGTAAAATACACGTAAAGTAGGACTGCCAAAACTTGACGATTATGTGTTGATTTTGCACCATTCATTTGGTGTCTAGGCAGAATTTTTTACCACTCTTGAATTTTACAGACATCTTTAGGTATGCAATAAACAATGGCGCACAAGAAATCTGAAAAAACCACGTCTGAAACGACAAATGAAACACTTGATTGCAGGTCATAGGGTTGTTCCCTTGTTAAAATTAAAATCACAAGTCGGCAGGTTGTCGTTTATCAATAATTGGGCTAATATTTATTTATAGGCTAAATTGGGTCAATACGAAACTTTTAAGGGGGTATGCGTAAAAAATATCGAACTTGAAATTTAGTTAAGAGTTAGTTGGTCATCTAGTTGAGCGCCAGCGAGACTAATCATTTATCTATGAGTATAAAATAAACGAAGGACACGTAGATATAAAGCTTCATTTTAAGTTCATACACCAACCTTAAAATATATAGTTTCGAATTGACTGTTAATCCAGAATAAAAACTTATAAAATAATAATTTTTCGTCTACCATTTGGAAAAGTTGCTGGTATCGTAAACTACCGACAATCGACATAGTCACTAAAAGTAGGTATTTCCCATACATGCTCTATAAGTGGAGTGTACCTAATCTCCCTTAAGGATAAAGTGTTCTTGTCCTCCCGTACCCGACATTCCAAGCCAATTACGTAGGCATAAGTAGCAAACATAAATTATGACATGAGGATCCACAGCTGCAAACAATAATATCCAGTATTATAATAAAGATTATACTAATTGTTCTGATTGTCGTGTTACAATAATGGGGACCGTATTAATTTAATCCGGATCTCGGGAACACGTGCCCCAGTTCCATGGGGAACAATAACATTTGTGTTGAATTGAGTCCTGCGTCACAGGGGCGACACTCTTTACACGACACCTCGAGCACCGGCGAATGTCAGCCAATGTTGACGTAAGCCTAAAGTTGACACCAAAATATTTTTAAACGTCGCGTCAGACAAATCTATTATAGACGTTATGAAATTATATTGTCAATTATGTCAAAGCACAAAACGACTAGCGGCCAGCCCCGTGTACCATAGTCCAGGCTGGGAAAAAGTTCCTACCCGCCCGCCTCCGCATTCGCCCAGCCACGCACACACACTGTGTGTGTGTGTCACACAGCCACGAGCTGCCATTCGTGGAAATCGGTGGAATGTCGATTCTTTACGTTAGTAATAGTATATTATATTCTTTGCCTGCAAATGTCCTAAACTTAAAATATTGTGTCGTACGAATTTTGTGCTTAGTAATGGCTATTGCAAACATATATGATTGGTCTCGCTCCCTCGACTACATGACGCACTCCCTAATAAAAACAGCTTCGTAAATGCGGCAACTCATTATTGTAGTGTGTAAAGTAAAAATTGACATACATGTGGCAAATTCTAGTGTGCGTGAAAAATTGTGATGCCAGCTACTCAACTTGTGCCCGTTTTAATGGGACAAATATCTTATGCTGTGGTCTTTTAGATAAGTTGTTGGTTAGAAATGTAGCTAAGAAAATACTTAAAAACTAGCATTTGCCCGCGGCTCCGCCTGCATAAATACAGTATCCCACAGGCGCTTTTTACTTTTAACTTTCACATTTATAATTATAGTAATAGGATAGTAGGATTAAAAATTAATTAAAAGCAAATATACATATCAATATTATATTATTCTTATGCGCTTCTTCTTCAGAAAAATATTAGGTATGTATATGAATGAATAAGCCTCATTTTTATGTATTTATTAGTCGTGACAGAATAACGTGTGTAGAGGCAGCTAGTACACTAATAATATTACAAATGATATATTTAACTGTAACGTTTTCATAGGTAGGTAATATTTTTTTCATATTTTGCGACCTATATGCTCCTTGCGAATAGTTATTTAGTTCCATGGGTAGAATCATAATAACTAGGTTAGATAAAATGAAATAGGATCTAATTTATTGTCATTGTATTTTATTACATTATAATAAAATACAATGATGAATATAATGAGATGAATAAATTCATATCATAAAAATATTGGAACTTGATTGTTGCATACGCGGCAACACTGAATGGCGTTTATTAATAATTTCGAAATTTCAACAAAATTACATGAACTCATCGTGTAATTTTATGTTGCAATTTCGAAATTATACGATACTTACTGATGATATAGTGATCCCAGTGTCCTTCTTATTTCTGTTCCAATTATTTTTACACAGTTTTACTACCCAACTTGGCTTTTTTTCCAAAGTTTAGTCAAAATAAAATCGAATAAAATATTCGGGATGTACACCTGTCACCTGCTGCTTTCAATATGACTGGCTCGGGTAAGTCAGCTGAGTATATATTGCAGTATTTGACAAGCACGTCTGCTCGGTCTGGTAGAGCGCCCAGCGAGATCAATGATTAGTGTATGGGCTATTGAAACATTTTTGCAGCCCATAAGATTTTAGTGACGTTTCAGTGTCAAACCGTTAGTTTCTAATGTGCAGACAAAATCTTATTTCGTAGACAAGGAAGGCTGAAGAAAGTTAATATTCCGTCATAATTCGTGTCTACCTCGCCGACAATAGCCTTAGGAATCCGGGAGAATCTGCTAATTAGCAATTAAGCCTTTGTAAAGTTCTGAAAGAATCTTGAAAGTTACCTAGACTTCACTTCAATTTGTTCATTAAAAAATTCTTATTGTGTTCTACAGAGTTTTTAGTTTCTTTTCCGCTCAGAGATTATAATTTTTACTACATATTTAAACCAACTTCCAAAACAGGTGGAGGTAATACTTAGAAACTTCACTGGTTACCAGCCGAAACCGATACTTTACTAGCATTACCGCCATATACTTAACACCTGCCCATCTGATAAGCCTTTTGGGTCTCCTTCACTCGGCTCTACATTCTATAGTCTAACGCTAGCTAGTTTTAAGGGTTGCATACTCAAAGGGTTTAAACGGGACCCTATTACTGAGACTCCGCTGTCCTTCCGTCTATCTGTCCGTCTGTCACCAGGCTGTATCTCCTTAGACACAGCCTGGTATTCAACATTTCAACTGTCTAGCTATTACGGTTATTTGATAGCTACAGTTGAAATTTTCACATATGATGTATTTCTGTTGCCGCTATAACAACAAATACTAAAAACAGAATAAAATAAGTATTTAAGGAGGCTCCAATACAACGTACGTATTTTTTTTGCCGTTTTGTCATACGATTTGAATATTTGAATTGTCTTTACTTATATTTGAATTTGAAGTACCGAATCAAGTATTAAAATTAATAAAGTAAATCTGTGAGTTTTACAGATTTACTTTATTCATTCATTCATTCAGCAACAAAGACGTAATGCGAATATAAGTAAGTATCAAACAAAATCAATTTCCTGCCTTTGATATGCAAATGCTCGAGCCCGGGTATCGAGAGCTCGTGCCCTTGACCTACCTGTTGAGTCGGGGACACCCGGGTATAGATATTACACATACCCGGGTATACATTACACACATCCGGGTGTGTATACTCCGTTCAGAAGCCTAAGCATTTGGGAAAAAATACTCGTGTAATCGTTAACGAATCAAAATTTAATAATAATAATAATATCTACGGACGCTTTCACACCACATGAATCTGGTCCCGTGCTAAGTTCTCCAAGAACTTGTGTTACGGATACCAGAGAATGGAAATATACTTAATTCTTTTATACTATACATATATTTAAGATTTAAATTTTATTATACACATATTAAATACACATCCATGACCCAGGAACATGGAAAAGTATTTTTGTTCCTTTGGCGGGATTCGAACCCCTGACCTCAAGCTTGAGCACCGACGCGCTCTACCACAGCCGCAGTGGTCGTCATTTGTATAGTCGCTGTCATGATTTTGACAGCTTTCATTCGATAATGATACGAATACTTTTTCGCAAATTATTCGCGCATTCAATCTGAACGTAAACAAAGAAACAATAGGGCATTACAATGCTACCAATTTAAATGTCTCTTATTTACTGTGCAAAAACAAAATACAATGATGAATACATTAATATAGCTCATTTCATCTTGTTGTAAACGAGATGAAATCATCGTAATCCGTTCACCAGTTTTTGCGTGAAAGAGTAACAAACATCCTCCCAAACATCCATCCATCCATCCTCACAAACTTTCACATTTATAATATTAGTAGGATTGGGTCTTAAAAGAGGTATACACACCACAGAGGTATACATACATACACTGTAATGCATACCCGGGTATAATGTTCGTGGTTTATTTTATTGACTTCGAAATTTATCAGAGTTGAGTTGATCGCCCAAATTACTTTTCATAACTCGTGAGTATGTTGTGTGGAATTGAACTTCTGGGTTTTTTGAGATTTGAAAATATGGAATGTGTTATTTGCGACTTGGTGATTATCTTATACTTTTTTCTTTTTTTTCGCTTTCACACCACGTCAATTTGATCCCGTGATAAGTTCTCAAAGGACTTGTGTTACGGATACCAGACAACGGAAATATCCTACTAATATTATAAATGTGAAAGTTTGTGAGGATCGATGGATTTGGATCTAATTTGGCATGGTGGAAGTTCAGGCTCTGGATTAAAACATAGGCTTCTTTTTATCCCGAAAACAAGTATTCCCGTGGGATACTATATTTACGCGGGCGGAGCCGCTGGCAACAGCTAGTATTTAATAATTTTATATTACACATAAATTTAAGATTTTTAATATATAATACATATTATATTTAATACACATAGAAACACATAACATAGAGACAAACACAGAACATAGAAAACTTTTTGTTCCCAGCGGCGACAACAAGCTAACTACTGAGCCACAGAGGTCGTCAAACTTTAATCTTATACTTTAAACGAGACAATCCTACTAATATTATAAATGTAAAAGTTTTGAGGATGGATCGATGGATGTTTGTTACTCTTTCACGCAAAAACTACTGAACGGATTTCGATGAAAATTGGTATAATAGTAGTAGTTTAATTAGGCTCTGGATTAAAACATAGGCTACTTTTTATCCCGTAAAACCTGTTCCTTTGGGATAATGTATTTACGCGGGCGGAGTGGCGGGCAACAGCTAGTCCTACTAATATTATACATGTGAAAGTTTGTGAGGATGGATGGATGTACAGATGGATGTTTGTTACTCTATCACGCAAAAACTACTCAACGGATTTAGATGAAATTTGGTATTGTGTTAGTTTGTGCTATCGATTAAAACATAGGCTACATTTTATCCCGAGTACAGTGTAAGAGTACAGTGTTCCCGTGGGATACTGTATTTACGCGGGCGGAGCCGCGGGCAACAGCTAGTATTGTAAATATAATATGATCGGTTTCTCGAAAAAGTCTGCAACAAATTTAGTAATCAGGGAGTTTTGGGGGAGAAAAATCGAATCTTATCCGTGGGAAACTGCGCATTTTTAAGCAATATATGTTTTTGTTTCGTCGTGCAACAATATATCAATCATTTCGACTCTATTATGTCAGTCCAATTGGAAGTTTGGTATGCGTATATAATATATAATATATTATCATTTTTGCTTTTTTCGAAAATCTCGGCCAGAAAAATATTTTTGTGATTCTATTTAATTTTTTAAATTTATCAGAACTCCGAGCAAAGCTCGGTTACCTAGTTAGTTGCATCTTTGAATAATGAGAGATAATTTTAAAAATCCTGATGAGTTTTAAAATATCGGGTACAACACACTTATAGCTCCTCCGGCCTGGCAGTTCCTCGTTCGTCGTTCAATACAAATCACCTAAAACTCTAGACCGCTAGTAATAAATCACAGTTTCTCGGGTTTCCCTTTGAGTTTAAGCGGAATGTTTTTGTGAGAACAGAAAAAGGTATATTTAACGCTCTTGTCGACACTAATTGCTTTAAACCAGATCGTTATAAAATAAAGCATTTGCCGGTTCGCGAACTTATTTTTGAAAAGTGTGGAAAGCCAGGTGCACGTTTTGCACAATTTTGACAGGTTTTTTTGCTAAATGGCGTTGTTTTTAAGCTTCAAAACAATTATTTTTTTAGAGTTTTAACTTCGTTGGCGTTGGCTGTGAAACAAGAATACAAAATCGTCTTACTAATATCAAATAACTTTCAAAGATACTTACAAAAATTGTATAATAAGTATAAATATCACTTCACACATTCACACCACGTCAATCTGGTCCCGTGGTACGTTCTCTCAGAACTTGTGTTACGGGTACCAGACAACGGAAATATATTTAATCTATATCTATATATAAAAGAAAGTCGTGTTGGTTACACTATTTGATAATGAAAAAATGTTTATTCAGTATCTTTTACAAAAAAAAACATTACAAGTTGCTAGGGTCTTCTTTTAAGTATAAACCTGTGTTAGGAGACCCCCTGCTCTTTCCGTAACAAACTTTGATTTTGAAAGTGAGTAAACCGTAAAATGAAACTAAATTAAACCATACACGCACACATGAATACATTGCATTTGCGAGCGCATCTGCGATTCGAATGTACCTATCCTCCAAATAAACAATCAAAATCAGTTTCGAATACAAAATGATACTGGACATTAGGAAAAATTTATAAAAGTATGTTTCGAGAATCCTCGCTTTTCGTATCATTTTCATAGAAAATCGCAGATTTCCGAGCGCTATTAGTAGGATGGTCGCGCTGTGCTTGAAAAAAAAATTTCTATGTTTAATCATTATCTATACACATATATAAAAATCTTATATATAAAAATGGATTGCAAATTCCGATGTCTCGCTAGAGGCACTCGAGAACGGTTGGACCGATTTGGCTAGTTTTGGTCTTGAAATAATTGTGAAAGTTCAGGGAAGGTTAAACGGTGAGAATTTTAAATATTGGAAATGGAAAATTGAAAATATTGGAAGTTTATACGTTTAGTATTCACGGAAGTTTATAAGACAAAATAACCTGTGTCGGGCCAGCTAGTCTAATATATAATAAGGTTCTCTATTATGCTATGTTCTTTGTCCCGAAGCCAGTTTTTTAATCTGTACTTGCATTTATGGGTCGTTGTGGTGTGAAATTTAAGAATTTTGAGCTGATTGTAATATAAATTGTCTCCTGCCACAAGCAGTTTTAACTTGAGTTTCAGATGCAATGGGATTGCAATGGAGCTTAAATATTTTATTTAAACTCCCTTACTTATTTATAACTCAAGAACTTATTTAGCTGAAAATTGGTGGGGAGGTAGCTTAGAACCAGGAGACGATCATAGGATACTTAAGTGCCCCGACGAGTCTGTCTGTCTCTATGTTCGCGATAATCTCAAAAACTACTCAAAGGATTTTCATACCGTTTACATTTACCGGCCAAATGATTCTTAGGCAGGTTTATGTCGATAATAATTTGTTAAGGTTTTGTGGAAATTGTTTGATTTATGGCGATAATTGTGACACCTTCAGGTGTCGGAAAAAATCAAGCCGTCTGGGAACTTTTATCGAAAACGCTGCCTAACATAACCCGTTGAAGATAAATAACAAAACAACGTATGGTGGGATTGTTTGTCTTTTATAGGTCTACAAAAAAGTTCCCGATGGCATAGATATGTCATCATTTAAAATGATCAGAAATAACGTAGTATTTTCAGAAGCAATTAAGGGCTGATTTTTCAATCATCAGATAACACTTAACTGAGGAATCAATATGTGACTGACAGATTTTGTATGAAAAATCTGTCAAAGTCACATATTTATTTATTTGATAACCTATATTACAAATTATCAAGTTATTCTTGTAACGGTCAAAAATTATAGCGTTGACCGATTTCATATTTCCCTCAATTGCCTTATTATGTATATTGTATATTATAGAATATAAATATAGTAATTGGATTATTCCGTTGCATATGAAATGTATTTCTTTTATTCTATTTAAACTTACTTAGAAATACTATTATTATATTTGAACCGACAATGTTAAATCTACCTATTAATTTTATCTTTCACGCTCAACTATAATGATTTAATTGTTTCTTCTCTGGTTTTTTTAAATTTGTTTCGCTGCTTATTCTGTATGACTGCCTCATCACTGATTGCTAGTTTTGCATTAATCGCGCTTTTCTTCCTCGCTACGTACCATCAATTCGCAACCGTGATGTCGCAGTCAAACTGGGAAATTGGACACATTCCAAAATGTCTGGTTGCTGATTCCAGGGTTCTCCGCCACGGTAGAGATACTACTCTGATTTACTGCAACAGGATTGTGAATTACCTTATCTGCCTACTACCTGGGAAAATAAAGGATGTTTCTGCCTACCGCCTCAATACCAGGGGACATAGGAAACCTGCCGCTGCCTACATCAGTTTGCAGGATAGTAAAGCCGATTTTTAAAAGGTACAACAGGCTATTTTGTGAACGAGACCTTACGACCCTAACCTAATTGCATATTATATATATATATATATTAACTTGGAAGACTGGTCTTTAATTTGAACGCTCCTTATCAAAGTGTTACAACCATAACTCAGGAAAACAGACAATTTTTGTTCGACCTGTGACCTCCTTGAGCGCCGACGCGCAAGCCACTGAGCCACAGAGGTCGTCAATATTTTCTGACTAATAATCGTACTATGTACTTATTAGCTACAATCTAAAAAAAACCCAATTAACTGTTCTTACGACATCAGATGCTATCTGATCGTACAATACAAAATATCATTTTTGAAATCATTTTTTTAAAATTTAAGCCGCATTTTACCGAAATAAAATGTGACCTTCTTCACTGGAATGTTGGAGTCAAAAACGAGGGTATTGTTTGTGCTTATTGCTATTGTCTTGTGCAGGAACAAATTTCAAGATGTTTTGTTTGAGTATTATAATTAAAAAATGTTTATTTGTTTGGTGATATTAAAATACGCGAACAATATGAATTAGATTCGGTTGTTGTTCAAACAAAAGTATTAATACGGAATTATTGTCAATAGATACGAAATAAATAACTCAGAATCCCAATTCTCGTAAATAACTTATACTTCCATTTTACATTTATTGAATTATGAATGAATTGTCTTGATACCACAAACTGATTATTGAACAATCCGTCCCGTTTGGACCAATCAAACGGGTTTGAAGTTGGTTTGGCGTTGTTGATAATACAATTTTGCAGTTTTAACATATCGGTAACATATCCGGACATTCAGATACATTAGGGCCTTAAACGCACTTGCAACCTCTGTTACTGCTAGTGTCCACGGACACCGCAAGTCACCTATCATTAGGCAATTAGTCTACTTACTTGCCGGGGTGATCAACTACAAAAATTAACAATAATTAAATATTTAACAGCACGTTACCATCAAACGAGCTCGAATTCATCGCTCGGCTTAAAATATAACGGCCGTAAGTCCGCCATTTTGCTCGTAAATGCAAAATTGCCCGTATGAAAACGTTTAAGTGCACGCTTTATTAATTGGTATCGAGAAACGAGATTTACAGAGGGTTTTGTGATATTATTATTGTTCATAGGATTGTGTTATTAATTCATCGCTTTATTTTGTAACCCCCGACAAACATGAAGGTTCATGGCATCGTTCAGTAACGGATGGACCGATTTCGATATAGTTTCTTTTGTTTCAAAGTTGGCGTAATTGAGAGTGTTCTTAGCTACAATTCACCATCATCACCTCTCTATCTGCTTGACAATGACGGGGGCTATTATTTTGTGGCGTAAAAACCTGTAAAATAAATACTTACTTACCTATATTTGTAATAATAAAACCTTTATTTACTTACCTGTACAAATTAACTTACTTACCTATATTTGTAATAATAAAACCTTTATTTACTTACCTGTACAAATTATAACATAATGTAAACTTAAAATTAAAAATAAATAAATGTTGGCACTTCGCTAAAAGTCAGTCGAGCTCGGACATAGAACGGGTGCACTTGTGTTGTTATTTTCCTTATCCCACATTTTTTAAAATTTAATTTAGTGTTTATACTTATTGGTATTTATGGTGTCTTTAGCGAAGTAGTAGATCCAAGGGTTCGATACTGAGTTGAGACATTTCTCAAGGTAATTTTTGCGGGCTCGGAAAAACGTTGAGCCTATGAAGGCCGTAGCACCTAACGGTTAGTCTGCCAATACGCAGGCTTCTATGGTAGACTAGAAAGGGAAACCGAGATAGATTTTATTAGAGGTACCTAATAGCACAAAAATAAGCAGGTACCATCGAACAAGTTGCCGCTCGACCAGGCATTCGATAAAAATCGCACAACAGCGCCGTTGAATCTTGCGAACGCACGCATACTCACGTGTAAATACGTAGTTCAACCACGTCTGCAATCGTTGCGGTCACTTCATTTGTGTTAACACATTTTGAGGCGTTCTAGTGCAAGGAAAATGTTTAGGAACTGGTCAAGCAGGAACTTTGTCGATGTTACGTCAACCCTAAAGAAGAATTTAAAAAAATATTCTTTGGAAATCAATGATTATATTTTAAACAAAGTAGTTTTTAATGATTTGATATATTAGATATTATGTTAAAATTATTATATTACTGAATAATATATTTTGTGTTTTAAGATTTGGTTATATTATTGTTTATTCCTAGAAGTTAAGCAGTTTCTATTATAATAATATTGTTAAGGGCAGCAGCGCAAATATTGCCAACATACTGTTTCCTAGTTTGATTTTTTTTATGCAATAATTGATAATACTTTTAAATATAAAATACTAAGGCGGGTCAATAAGTCCGTGACTTTTTGAATTTCTAACCTCCTTACTGAAAAAGCAACACTACTCCTGTCAACAGGCATCTGTCAGTTGACTCCTATCAAAATTTGAACTTGCTGCGTCAGTTAGTTTGTGTTTTACAGCTATCTTTATCAGACTATCCAGTAACTTAAGGAAACAATGGAAAAAAGTGAATTTCGTGTGCTTATTAAGCATTATATTTTGCGAAAAAAAACCATTACCGAGACCAAGGCTAAGCTTGATAAATACTATGGGGACTCTGCACCATCGATTTCAATGGTAAAAAAGTGGTTTACTGAATTTCGTTGTGGCCGTACAAGCACTGAAGATGCCGAACGTCCTGGACGCCCAGTTGAGGTCTCTACACCCGAAACAATCGAAAAAATTCACGATATGGTGTTGGCCGACCGAAGATTGAAAGTGCAAGAGATTGTGGAAGCCATAGGTATCTCGCATGGCTCAGTGGTTTCAATTTTGAATGATCACTTGGGCATGAGAAAGCTTTCCGCAAGATGGGTGCCGCGTTTGCTCACAGTCGACCACAAACGCAATCGTGTAACAACTTCACAGGAAGGTTTGGCGTTGTTTAATCACAATATGGAGGAGTTTTTGCGCCGTTTTGTAACCGTGGACGAAACATGGATCCATCACAACACACCAGAGACCAAACAACAGTCAAAACAGTGGGTTTCTAAGGGTGAATCGGCGCCAAAGAAGGCCAAGGTGGGTTTGTCAGCCAATAAAGTTATGGCGACTGTTTTTTGGGATGCACGTGGGATAATCCACATTGACTATCTTCAAAAGGGAAGAACAATTAATGGGGAATATTATGCCAACTTATTGGACCGCTTCAATGAGGATTTGAAAAAAAACCGACCTCATTTGGCCAAGAAAAAAGTTCTTTTTCACCAAGACAATGCAAGGGTGCATACTTGTGCAGTTGCCATGGCAAAAATCCATGAATTGGGCTATGAATTGCTCCCACATCCACCCTATTCTCCAGATTTGGCTCCGAGTGACTACTTCTTGTTCCCAAACCTGAAAAAATGGCTCGGTGGAAAAAGATTTGACTCCAATGATGAAGTCATCTCGCAAACAAAGGCCTATTTTGAGGACCTCGACAAATCATATTTTTTGGAAGGGATAAAAAAATTGGAGAAGCGTTGGACAAAGTGTATAGAGCTCAAGGGGGACTACGTTGAAAAATAAAATGATTTATTTATCAAAAAATCTGTGTTTTATTCCAAAAGTCACGAACTTATTGACCCGCCCTCGTACTTGTCACTAAGTATGAGAAGAAATATTTACGGTATATGGGAGTAGAGAACCTGTAAATTATTATTTTTAAACAAAATAATAATTGACAGTCAGGTCAATGCCGAAATTTTCAAATGCGTATCTTCAAATACTGAGGAGTTCTGTTCAGTATCCGTCAGTCAGCCCTTTACATCAAAAATAGAAATTTGATAAATTCGTTGTAAGCACCAATAAAGGAGAGTATAAGAATTGCTGCTGTATTATTATCGTCACCACACGAGCGCACGAAGGACTTACAATCAAGAGGTCATAGACCAACACACATATATATATATACATCCGAACGTATAACCGCCTCCTTTTTTTGGAAGTCGGTTAAAAACAATAATAATGGTGTTTATTATCGTTTGGCACCAGGTGTCTTAAGGAAATAATAAAATAAATACTAAATAAAAAAGGAAGCAGAAATCTTGCAGTGTTATTAATATTCAGATAATTTAATTAAAGGAAAAAAGCGGCCAAATGCGAGTCATACAAAATAGCAAAACATCACGTTTGAAGTATGGGAGCCTCGGACGGACCTTTACCCTTTGGCACGGAACCCTAAAAAATACAAAAATACAAGAATGGCCGCTCATATTTAGAATATTCAATGAATACCTATTCTTTTTGGTCACGTGTGATCAATGCTTGATAAAAGTACAGTTCAATAAAAAAATACGTTGCCGCGTTAAAGAAATGGTTTTTCCAAAGATTTCTCAGTTATGTGATTGGACAACTTGCCAACTTTGCCAACAATAAGACGTTTTACCTAAAAGCCCAGTTAGGCTGGGTCTACAATATGAGCGTGAATCCGGCGGGCCAGGGAAAATTCAGACCACTGAAAATAGAACTATGCGCTAATACAATAGGGTTGAGAATGGAAGTGTCGAGCTGTCATTGTATATGGCATTGACATTTTTACTCGACACTTGTGTGTTCGATTTTCAACTCTATTGTATTAGCGCAGAGTTCTGTTTACAGTACGCTAAATTTTCCCGGGACTGCCGGATTCCGGATCATAATATACTCCCAGCCTTAGACGAGGCGTGCGGTCTCTTTGAGATTCTTGTGGTAATAAAAATGCGCTACTATATTTAATTATTATTAATTGCTAAGCTATTTGCTTGTACATTCTTTTGAAAGGAGCAGTATCTTCTTCAAACTCTATCCCAGTTTTCATGCTAACGTCCTGCGGTAAAACTATTTCATACAATTTCCAGCCATTTCTCTCAGCAGCACGCTGTGAGCCCCTTGCTGTCATCAGTGCTGACGACATCGGCACATTTTGCTCTTCACATATTATTTCTCTGAAAATGATTAATTGGAATATGGGTTTCATTGTAGAAAATATTGGAAATTATGGAAATTACAACCCCCTAAAGAATCAACATCGACTTAACCTATAAATACTTTTTTTAGCAGTTAGGTCAAAAAACGGTATTTCAGTAGATGTTTTTAAAGATGACGATAAGTAACTTATATAATATTACTATCATGATAAAAAATATAAGACTACATGCTTATCTTTTCTCAATCTTATATTTATAAAAAAGTAGATTTAACTACTTTTTTATAAATAAAAATGAATTGCAAAACCTGTGGCTTGCTAAAACTTGAGAACGGCTGGACCGATTCGGCTAATTTTGGTCTTAAAATGATTGTGAAAGTTCAGAGAAGGTTTAAACGGTGAGAAATATTGGGAAAATTGCGAGGGAAATACTCTACAACTACATTTTTTTATAAAAACTATAACCCGACTACGTAAATTATATAGCCCATGTTACCCGGGCTATTATCACGAATCTATAAACACCTCATTTATTGAAATCGAAACAGTAGTTTAGGCGCTGAGGTGGAACAAACAAACATAACTACATAGAATTACAAAATGAATTATCCTTCCTTTTGGCTTCGCCGTAGTCGGGTAAAAGAGAACAACGCGTGTCGGGATCGGGACAGTTGGTATGAAATAAGATTGTAATCTCGAAAGTTTGCACGCACCTTATTCGAATGAACTCAGTCGCAATCCCCAATCCTCTGTAATCTGGGTGTATAATGATCCCCATTCCACAGAAATTACTTGAAAATGGTTGTGTCAATTCCTCTGGTTCCTCCAAAACTATTACTGCCTTTATTAACTTCTCCATTTCTTTCGTGTTAATTTCAAACTAAAAACAACATAGCAACATATTTATATTTTATTAAAATAAAAATAACTGCCAACACCGATTTCGGTGACGGTGGCCGGTTTCATTAAAACCGGTCCAGTTCCGCAGGAGTAATATAAAATTACGTGCCCAAGTGTGTGCGCAGAACACAAGAGCACACTCTCATGCCCATCCGACACATCATCATCTTTCTTGTCAGATAATCAGGTGATCAGCCTGCATTGTCCTTGGAACTTGGAAACAACATTTTTTGTTCCAATGCGGGAATCAAACCCACGACCTCCGAGTCGAGAGCCAGGCTCTAACTACTAGACCACGGAGGATGTTATTACAAAACAACAGTGTGACTCATTCAGTTGTTTTGTTTTACTACAAAATAGGTGGTAATTAGGCGACGCTTAATATTCGCACAATTCTCGTAAAATTGACCTGCAAATTTTTGCTTTGCTTTGTATTATTAAAAAAGTATTTATTATTATTATCAGACATGAGACATCAATTGCCTGTACCCTCTATACAAAATAAGCTTAAAATATTATCTTCTTACTTAATATATTTTATTTGTACGCGCAAAAAGAAATTACGTGGGAACCGTACATTTTTCTGCGATAAAAAGTATCCTATGTGTGAATCCAGAGTCTAAACTTGACGACCTCTGTGCCTCAGTGGTTAGCGCATAGGCGCTCAAGCCGGAGGTCGCGGATTCGAATCCCGCCAGGGAACAAAAAAATTTCTATGTTCCTGGGTAATGGATGTGTATTAAATATAGGAAGTAAGGATAACAAGAACTAACCATTTTAAAAAAGTCGAAATAGTTTCTAGATTTCTCTACGAGTGATATTTTAGACATTCCAGCGAGTTCACCGCCGGTTTCACTACCGTCGTCGACGCAGCAGATAGTGACATGTGGTGGGTTCAACTCGAAAATTTTGTTTATAATTGTTCTATATTCTCGAGTTGCTTCAGCATTTTTGTATACGCCTGCAATGAAAATAAAGGTAAATAATATCTGTGCCGCAAAATAAAATATTCCATGCATTTAATAAGATCTGACATGGGCAAATTGTGGTATGGCTGCCTTAAATAGGCTTTTTGATAGGCAGCTTCTCATTTCAATACAAATAATTACATTCTAGGCTTGTTAAGATCCAGGTAACCTGTACCTAATGATACGTCATAATGTTGTTTGTTGAAAGTATTTGTACTCACCCGTTGCTCTATGTATCACTTCGTCTCTCAGAATGTATTTTATGTTAAAATCAATAACTTCTTTAAGTCTATCCGGTGGCAGTTCTTGGAACCGTATTCTGACTGTGCTCCCATCATTTTTCTTCCTCTCAAGCCTGCTCCACACCTTGCACGTCTTGTTTGTGATGTCCATTTCAAAAAAATACTCTTACCGTCACAATTAGTATGCCTTATATTGCTCATAATATTTCTAGTTTTTAATCCCAGTCGCAAACTTGTTATGGAAATGGTCATCTCGTTTTTGAAACAGAAGGCGTACGTTACTATGTATGTATACTTTTATTAATATTAAAGAGGATCATTAAAATAATACGTGAAGCAAAAACTTTCAGTGGGTACAGTTCCACGAGAATTTTACGAGAAAGCGAACGGAGGAGTATCATATTTGCCACAGTTGAACAACACACAGTATCTCAGATATTAACACACACTACCTTGCGTTTGATAGATAGGTACAATTTTGTTACACGTTGACATTTGTCCGTCACAACGATTTTCTATCTTCTTAGATAGAAAATCGTTGTGACGGTTTTTTGCCTCTTGGCAAAAAACCTTTATAAATTATAATGGGCGAATTTCAACCACAGGGGGCGACCTCTCGTTTTTATAAAAGGTCGAATTTAACTCCACGGTGAAGTGGTATAAATTATATAAGTATGAATTTGGACGATGAAGGCTATTCTATTGTTCGACTGTTTTGTATCCCACTTGTGGGATGAGACAATCATGATTGATAGTGAAAGAGGGGACGTTCTTATTCTTCCCACAAAATATTGTGATATCAATTCTCACTTTGCGCAGTTGCTCAATTAAAATTCTGTCTTGGCAGGCTGACTATTAGATATCGAATAATAAATATAATGTCATATTTACGACTAATAACTCCTTTCTATAAATTGAGTATAAAACCGGGCCCCAGCAGTGGTACGTTAGGTTGGTAATTATGATTATTTATTATATAAAAATTAAACTTAACTGAATTACGACACTATGTAAGTGTTTGGTGTGATGCACTTAGGAATAATTAAAAATGAGAATAAGGATAATGTTATGAGGAAAATCTTTATAATGTATCATGTTCCTACCGACCGCGACTGCATAATATTGTGTTTATTGTATCAGAAAAAATATTTCCTGCTAAATCTAATGTATTACAATGCATTATTTTTCCAGAAGGTCACCTTTACCTTCCAATCTTAACAATAGCTTGTAGCACGTGAACTACAAGCTATCTTCTGACCTGGAGCGCTGAAGAATCAAAAAGCACAATCCTTTCTAGGTCCATAATCCATCTCGAAGTCTATTTGCTTTCCACCTTCACATTCTAGATTAACTAAACATTGAATATTACACGTTTAGAACCACGCTCACATTTTTTCTAGAGACTAGATTTATTGTATTCGGTCTCAGCTTCTGTACCTACAAATCATTTTTACGATATCAATATTCGGGTGCAACCAGTTAATTTAAATTATTTTCTGATGACATTTTTGTAGTAGTACCAGCTGGTGACCCCTAAACAACTTTTCCTATGAGATAATAACCGATATTATTACCTACAGATAATATTCTTAGAATTGAAAATTAGACCATTATTTTTTCACAGATTCCTTTAATATTACTAAATAATACTAACAT
The DNA here is from genome assembly GCA_963565745.1 of Phengaris arion. NCBI lineage: Eukaryota > Metazoa > Arthropoda > Insecta > Lepidoptera > Lycaenidae > Phengaris > Phengaris arion. Next base: position 6,292,436 of record OY751443.1, read on the forward strand.
TTAAAATAATAATCAATTCTCTTAAAATCCGTTCATATGACATTTTTATGTTTACTCACATTAATTATAATAATTGATGTTATTTTTAACTTTTGCAGCATTTAAGTTACATGAAGGTAAACCATGTATGCTTGACTACAAACAAGCTAGCTTCAAAGCTACAAGGCTAGCTACAAACAGTCTTAATTTACCTAGTCTTTACCATGGACTTTTAGATTATAGATGAGGCATGCGGAGTCAAAAAGTGTCTACACTTAAACTACTATTAATGTAACTACTATCAAATATTATATTTGTGTAATGTTTTCGTAGTTTATATAAAATAATTAATATTTATTTTTTTAATTTATTATATATGTAACGTGTGTGTAGTATTTTCATTGTATATCGTTTTTTTTTTTAATTTACATAATTTATTTGTTAGGTTGTCTGGCAGAAAATGCTATAAGCATTAAGACCGCCTTTTTGTACAGTTCCTTTATTTAATTATTGTTATGTGTGTGTATTTTTTGTGCAAATAAATATTTTCTATTATATTCTATTCTACTTTTAGGGTTGTTTGGGGAGTCGAGGTCGTGTTTGTTTGACAAATTCTTCTGAAATCAATATGGCGTAACTTTTCTTGTATGAAGATTTTTTCTGACAAAATGTACGTAGCCCATCCTAAGTTTTAAAATCATTGGCCTTCACATACAATATACATGTGGCTCACACAGATTTTTTTTAAGGATAGGTTAGATGAGCAGACACACTGTGGACTTTATTGCAATCCCAGCTGAGTTTTTCGGTTATTTTCTAATTGTTGGGTATTTTGATTACCTAGTTAAAATATGTAAAAAAACACCCTGTTTTCTATCTACATAATATTATAATATTCAATTTACTTCATCTTTAGTTATGTACATTAGTTTGAATGGAATCGCGTCTTTCTCAAACACTAGACCACTTTTTTCAGCGAGCACCTCTGGGAGCATTTCTGTGTACGTTTTCCAGTTGTTCTTCTCTCCAGCACGCTGTGAGCCTTTAGCTGTCATCCACGCTGCAGTCATTGGTACGTCCGTTTCTTTACATAGTACACCTCTAAAAAGTTTAAAAAATAAAAATACAAATAGACTTCGAGAACATTTTACATATCTTATCACATACTTCCACCAAACTCAATTAATGCAAATTAGAAATACGACTGTGATCGTTTTAACGGAACTCGTAGTACTATAAACGACGAACGACTTCCAAAGAAAAATAAACAAAAAAGTATTAAAAAAATCTCATTTTCCAAATAATTCCCCCTTAAATTCGGCAAAGATTTTAACTATTTCTCTCACTCTCTCGTCTCGTCAGTACCAGCCCAAACAATATCCTGATAAATCATTATTTTGTAGCGTTTTATAGCTCACGTTCAAGTAGGCTGGTCCCGACTCCAAAATTATGAAGATTGTGTAGAGAAATAGTTAAAATTTTAGCCGAATTTAAAAGGGGAATTATTTAGAAAGTAAGATTTATTTCACACTTTTTTGTGTATTTTTATTACTTTGGAAGTCGGTTTAATATTATTTTGTTTTAAAATAAGAATTTTTCCCTTTTAACTAAAAAGAGGGAAAAATTATTATTATTAAAACATTTTAAGAACGTTTCAAATAAATAATCGAGTGGTATAATTGAATAGGCGCCAAGCTTCCATTAGGTCATTACATATGAAATTAGAGTTTTGTAAAGGACGAACATAAAGTTGATTTTTTTAAGCATAATATATTTATTTAATCAAAGTATATACCATTGCTATCTATGCACTTTTGCCATCTCATAGGTATTTCATTGATTCCTTTACTAAAAAAACCATTTGGATAGGAATCAATAAAATATTTGAAAGCGCTTTGGACTACCCCATCGGAGTTGAATTTTTTACCTTACAAGAAGTTACACAAATTTCGGAAAAAATGTATGTTGGAGCAAGGTTTTATACTACGTAGTGAATAATCATTTAATTTGCCATTCAAATATAATTTGACATTCCAACAAAACTGGCCAACTAGGTACCTCTATGGATATTCCATAAGAACTGCAGTACAGAATATTCGTTGAGCGAGCACCGAGTCGCGACTCGCGAGTGCCGCCGAGACATGTCTCTGCATTTTAAATCTGTAATATGGATGGTGGCGGATGTCTTGGACATTCCAATTAAAGCTCCTCTAATTTGGTAGCCGTCTGTTGTGCAGTGTGAATAGACATCTGCCGTAATCGCCCCGCCAGATTTAAGAAAGCTGTCGTGAACGTCAGCGGCACTTGTCCACCAAACAACTCTAAAAAGCTCACAAATAACTTTTTTTGAGTCAATTTTCGCTTGGGGTAGGCTTTGGCTGGTTCACCAGGGGTCAGCCATTGCGATGAGCGTTTCAGATTATCGTACAGGATCCACTTTTCATCACAGGTAATGATTCGATTTCAAATCCCTTCATTATTGTGCCGGTTGAGTAATGTAACGCAGCAGTCGATTCGCGTTTGTCGGTTTGCTGCACTCAATTCATGAAGTACCCACCTTTCAAGCTTTTTCACCTTCCCAATTTGTGTGTGTGTGATGTGTGTGGATTAACACAGTTTTATCACTAACACCGCAGCCTCCAGCTAACTCGGACGTGGTTTGCGATAGATCCGCTTTCACAATAGCCTTCAATTCTTCATTATCAACTTTGGTCTCCGGATCTGCAGGTCGAAATTTCTAGAACGAAGCCGTTAGAACCAAAACTGCACTGTGTTTTCTTTTGCGACACCGCCTCCATACACATCAGTAATCCTTCGAGCCATTTCTGCAGCACTGGTGCCACGGTGTAATTGGTACTCGAAAATAATACGATATTTCAAGTTTTCCATTTTGTAAACAGAGTGACGCAAAGAAAAAACCAATGTAAGGTTCGAAGATAGTAATGTCGGTATAAAACACTATAAGAAATACCTATTATATCATCATAATGTGATGATGTATGATGTGATGATGGTGGTGATGATGATGATTACTGTAATTGTCATATTGGCATATGCTTGCAGTTCTTTAAGCAACGCTGAAATCTCCAAATATATATCTATAAGGAGGCAGGAGTTCTGTCCAGTACTTTTGGATCCAGGGTATACCTTGGTGCAAAATCTTATTTTTTTATAGCATATGCTTGGGTTATTTAGGGAAAAAGATAAATCACTATATGTGTCCATATAAATTTCGAGGAGTTCCCTCGAAATGGAACCAACTAGGGGTTATATCCTTTACACAAAAATAATTTTGAAAATAGGTCAACAGACGGCGGAGTTATCATTGAACATACAATATATTATATAATAATAATTTATATAATTATAATATATTCATACAACCGAACGTATAACCGCTTCTTTTTTTGGAAGTCGGTCAAAAAGGAATATTATGTATATCCGCCAATCTAGCTACTGTAATGATGAATTTTAATTAATTAAATTTGGTATAGTTGTAGATAATGTTAAATGTATGTATAGGTTTCCTTTTTTGCATAATGAAATATTAATAATTTTATATTTTACATGGTAGCACTTAGCCCCGGATCTTAAATTTTTTAGGCGGGGCAAAATCTTAAAAATGCCGCCCCCGCCCACTTATTTTTTTTTACCTTTACCATCTTTATAATTTCAGCTATCAAATGTCGACGGAACTAAGTAATTTATATAATATGTGATCTGTATCTTAAACGCGAGCGAGCGTAGCGAGCGAGCAAAAATTTTTTTGATTAATCTGTTCATCTTTAAAACCTACTAGTAGTTACCTACTACTAGACTATTCTCATCCACATGAAATGAGAAACTGTTACGTTTTTTTATAAAAAAGGAAGTTTTAAGTTTTTGGGAAATAAGTTTACAAATGAGAAAACAATTCTTCCACTATGTAGGTATCAAACGATTCAGCATAATTTCAAGAATCGGATAACTACACTGTCGTGTGGAGAAAATTTTTAAAAAGATTATTTATTTTTCATATAGGTACAATAAACAATGAGTTTATGCTGCGGGCGAGCGGGCGCGTATTTTGAACTATGCCTACGCACTTCGCGAATAATGTTGGTGCAGAGCATGTCACTCCACGCTCTCACCGCGCGCCGCGTCCGGTCTCGTGATCCGTGTTTTGTAACTCTGGGTATCGGTTGAGTTGATATTATGGTCACAGTAAAACGACTGAAATTTCTGTACCTGCCTGTACTATTATTTTTTCTGTGGTCAAACTTAAGTTAATAATGAGATGTTCATACGTCTGTAAAGTGTGAATTTGGCCGCCCTCTGAGCTTGCCGCTTGGGGCGTGGGCCCCAGCTAGCATTAGCTTGGTTTTGTATTTTACGTCATATTGTAGGCTGTAATCAAGTCATTAGAAATACTAACACTAAATAAAATGTTGGGGTAAACGAGCTAGATTAAAAACTATTTACAAAATAAGAAAACAAAAAATTAAGAAATTTTTTTTTTAGATTCAAATGTATTTTTTTTGTTTCTTTTCTTAGCAACTAGTGTATAGGTGATTAATAAAATTATTTATGTAGGTTTATGTAGCTTTTGTAAACTAGTCAATTAAGCTAATTTTAATGTCTTAAAAAAACATTTTAAAAAATTGACGAAAGACGACTCCAAAGATTTTTTGTTCGTAAGTTTTTACATAACTATGAAATTTTATAAATTTTTCAAACAATTTTTAATAACTCTAGAAAAGCCTAAGAATTTGTTTATTTTGGTTCTATATTTTGTGTAGTTTTTGACAAAACAGCTCATATGTAAAAATATGAAACCGTTAAACTTTTTGTTATGTAAGAGTGGTATTTTTACTGTTTTTTTTTTTGTATTTTAATATTTATAATGATCGGGCCACTTAATATACATGATTATTTTGAAAAGAAACTATTTTAGGTAAGGTTTAATAGGAGACCACAAAAAATACATTTTATGTGGATATCAGCTCCAAAAAGGCTTTTGAACTCGCGTCTCTTACAATGATTATTTTTGAAATAACGCATTCGCTTTAAACTATATTTTTTGCAATTTTCTTAAGCAGAGGATATTGTGTCTAATTTATAATAATAAAATAACTTGTTTTTAATATAATTAGTCTATTTATAATGTGTCTAGCGTCTTAAATCAAACAAAGGTGTGATTTTACAAACTTGTGCGATAGGTATTCTTATTAGAATAATTCGACTTGTTAATTTTTTTGGATTATATTAAATACTTATTGAAGAAAATTTAACGTAGATTCCGAATATACTAATATAAGCTAGTGCACTCATACGAATTTTCGTCGAAATCTGCATTTTAGCGCTGACCGGCAACTTAGGTCATACGTCAGATTTGAACGGGACGCCTTACTACCTAGGACATAAAAACTAGGGGGCCCCCGAGAGGGTAAGGTAGTAACCAAAACATAAAATTTCAATTTTTATTTAATTCAATTTCTTGTCGCTCGGGTGTTGAGTCGATGAAATTAAACCAAACAAAAAATGTTAAACCTTCTAAATAATAACTATAACTTTCAAATCGTATGGATTCCAAGTCATCAAGGGATATGCGGAAATGAAAAAGCAGATCTAGAAGCTAGAAAAGCAACTTATGAAAATGATATTTTCACAACAATAAAATCACCTCCTTCAGAAATTCAAAAATATTGCAAACTTAAAACTAAAAGTCTTTGGGATCAATATTGGAAAACAGGTAATGCAAGTAAATTAATTCATGTAAGAAATTCTATTTTCAATAAATCCCCTATTTCATTCAGCAACAGAAAAGATCAAGTTATAATAACGAGACTACGCATTGGACACACTAACTTATCACACATACATTTGATACTCGTAATAGAACTCCAAAAAATAAATGCAAGTGTGGGCAGGATATGAGTGTATCTCATCTTTTGATAGAATGCACAGCATATAATAATGAAAAACAATTATGTAACCTACCCAATTGTCTTAAAGATTGCTTAAATGAAAATGGTTGTAAAAACTTTAAAATTCCTAAAAATGATTAATGTTTATGAATTAGTTTAACATTATGTATATACCGTTTGTTGTAAATTGTGGTCGTTAATGACCTTAGTTGTTAAAAAGCGACCTTAAATAAATAATAAAAAAAAAAAAATGTATTTTAGATATAAAATATTTTGTAATCAAAATTTGTCACCAATTATAAATTTTGATTAAAATAGTGATTTTAAAAATGTAAGACAGGAAGATTTAAGTCGTGTAATCGATCGTGATGTTTCGAGATTCAAATATCTCTCTTAAGAACTTTTTAATAAATGTAAAATACCTTAATCTTACAAACTCGTTGGCGATGCCCATCCCCCTGAAGTCGGGATGTACCACGATGCCTTTGCCGTGATAGTGTAGCTTGTATTTCTTGGATAGATCCTCCGCTTCTTCTAAGGCAATACCCGCTTTGACTAAATTCCTCAATTCTGGGGTTTTGATTTCGTACTGAAAATATAACATTACGAATTAAGATTTTGATTATAATAAAGTTTTATATTTTTCGAAACATATTTTGTCACAGCTGTTAATTTAATAATATATTATATTATGGTCTGCCCAGTATAAATTAAACATTTAAAGTTGTGGGTTAGGGATCCCACACATCGAAGCCCACACACCCACAGAATCGAGCGAATTGAAAAGAGTTTTACAAAAACTAGCATCGAGATAAGAAATGTACCTAAAATTGTGAATGGAAATAAAATCAAACTATTAGACATGATGTTGTCGCTTACGAATAATTTAAAAATCACTACGAAGATGAAATTTTATTGACTCGACTCCTGCCCATAAGTCACCAAAATGTGGCGCAGAGGCTGGTATGTGATGCCAAGTTGTTCCATCATTAGCTTAAAGTTCTTCAATTTCAGCTCTCACTGTTTCTATAGTTTATTCAAAGATATAAGTTCTTTATTTCCAGCTGTTAAGTTTGTACCATTATCACTCCACATATTTTTACAGTGACCTCTTCGAGCCACAAATCTTTCGAAAGGAGCCACAATGCTTATGCCGTTAATCCTGTTACAATTTCAATAAGTGATATCTTCCAGGCAATCCTGCAGGACAGGAGAGGTAAATCAAATAGATAAATAGCGGGGTGATAAAATTTCAATAATAAAATAATAAAGATAAATAAATAATAAAATAATAACAAAATAGTACATAATCAATACAAAAATAAAACCCTGAGAGTTATTGTCATATTCATATAACAACAAGCAAATGTGTGTAAATTAATTCACAATATAAGTTTCATAATAGTTTTGTACAGGTCACTAATTCTAAAAAATAACAACCTTGAAATATTATTTGTTAAAGTGATTAATCTTATAGAGAATCTTAATGTAACAACATAATATTTTAACGTATATCATTATTTCTTATATGTGCATAATACTGTACATTAATTGCTAAGGTAATTAAATGTAACTTCAAGCTACTTCTAACTTCAAAATTATTTGTGAAACTACAATATTATGTCACTATGCATTAATTATATCTTCCTTAGTATTAAACATCTCAACGTATTTCATATAATATTAATTTTGTTATTTTAAACATAAATAATAACATAAAACTTAGGCCTTTTCATCCGTTATTGGATGATTTTTACAGTATTCTCCGAGCGAAGTAACCACTCGTGAAATACTGTAGAGCCTAGGGTAGCCGGTTTTTAAATGTCGTATGGTTGCCTTAGCACATACGGCATTCTCACAACATATTCAGCCTAGTCCAGAGGAATGACTACAGTCAATACGTCTGGGACCAACCATGTGCGGGTTTCCTCACGATGTTTTCCTTCACCATTAGAGCGTCCGTATAATGTATAATATGAATATGGTGTTCCACATGAAGGCGTCTTAGGACCTACCCTCTTTCATTAATAATATCATCAACACTTACTTATCTCATGTTAAAATAGTGGCATTTGCGGCCGTAGTTGGTATGAAGCTTTTGCACAGGCTCAAATAGGTTTAGATTGTATTCAAGAACAACTTACTTCTAACCTTGTGACACTTAATTCCGACAAAACCAAATTTTTATTACTAAAAAAACTCAGCCTTCTTTAACAAACCATGCTCTCATAGTACATAAAAAGAATTGTAATAAAATTTTTGATAAATGTTGTGGTTGCCAAACGTTAGAAAGAGGGTCCACCATTAAATACCTTGGCATTAAGCTAGATTTCCTGCTTACTTTCATTCCTTGTTAGTCCAAGCGATGTTACTTAAGAATAAACATCACTATAAAACAATGATACACGATTGGTTATTAACCCTAGACCATACGTCTACTAAAAACCTACAGGTACTTGCGAGTTGATCCGATTTATATTAATAACAAAATAAAAAAATTGAATAAAACTAAATAACAAAACTATTTTAGTATTAAGGGCTAGGGTTTCACTCATATACACACCCCCTAGAGGAACTGCTCTTCACAAGAGGCAGTTACCATCCTAAGATACCTCGGAGGGCTTGGGTCACTCTCATACACAAACACAGACACACATACGATGAACTGACAGCCAAAATACTATTTTACCTACCTAAATCAAAGAGCATAAGTTCCTATAAGAACAGGTTGCTTCGGTGACCCAGTATAGGTACTTATGTAACAGCATATGTTGTATATTTGTATACGCTAATAATGTATTAATGTACCAACCTGTTATCATCAATAAAGATTATTATTATTATTTCATTAATTGCATAATAAATTGTATGTATAATATTGCATTTATTTTCAATTAAATATACCTAAGGCAAATACGTTTCCGTTGTCTGGGACCCGTAACACAAGTTCTTTGAGAACTTGCTACGAGACCAGATTGAGGTGGTGTGAATGCGTCTATAAATATTATATTATTATTACCTTGCTAATTATTTGCATCAATGAGTCTGTATCTTTATCCAATGACACCATTGATATTCCAGCGATTTCCCCACCATTTTTGGATCCATCGTCAACACAACATATCATCATATTTGGTGGATGGTCCACTGTGATTGCAGTAATGATTCCTATATACTCCTTCATAGCTTCCTCACTTTTGTATACACCTGAAGCAAGAAAAGAGCAACACTTAAAAATAAAGAATTTGTTAGAAAAATTATTACGTTAATTTTAGATTTTTCTGACCTATAATTGATATGTTCAATCGAACAAGCTGCCGCTCGACCAGGCATAAGACCGAAATCGCTTAACAGCTTACTCACGTGTATATGGACTTCAAACACATCTGCAGTCGATGCGGTCACTTCGTTTGTATTTAATATTTTGAGGTGTCCTAGTGCAAATGAAAATATTTAGAAACTGGTCGAGCAGGAACTTTGCCGCTATTGTACTTTGTTTATTTGAATTTGTTCATTGTGTATTAATGAATACCTTCATACTTGTACTTGAAGTAGCACGGAAACATTGTAGTAAATAAAAAGTTCGCCTCATATTTCTTTATATTAGCTTTCTAGTGGTGTAATTAAATAATAAAAACAAGTGTGCTTTAGACCACATGACAAGTAAAACTCGCAAGCGAACTACTGACGTGCGAAAGAGATAAAGAAAATGTGCGCGCGCACTGTTCTCTCTTGTTCCTATAGTAACGTACGAAACGTAATTCCTTCGTAACTCTCTCTCTTTTCATATATCCCCCTCTAGACTTCCGTTCGCCACGCTCGATTACACCTTTCGTAACGCTCTCACGCATTCACCAGCTTACTCCTCAAGTCAAGATTGCGTAAAGAAGTTTTAGTTAAATAAATTATAGTCTTTATTAAGTATGTAGTTTCAACTTATCTGTGATCATGACTGCTAAAATACCTGAAGATTTGTAAATAACTTCATCTTTCAGTAAGTGAGTGTTGGCGAACGCGAAAGCCTCCTCCATCCTCTCCTCGGGGACCGCCTGCACTCTTAACTCCACTGTTGTCCCGTCCTTTCTCTTTCCTTCAAAGCTACTCCACACTTTGGGTGTGGCGTCTGCCATGATTGATTGTTATAGGTTCTGGAACGTAGAAATGAATGGAGGATGTTACTAGGTATGTATAATCACTTAAAGATGTTTTTATACCGATACACTGGTTTTTGTTTTATTAAAAAACGTTAAGTATCTACTTATGATTTTAGATGCGTTCAAAGTTCCGAGTTCACAGTAGAGTGACGTCACGCTGTAGCGTGGTGTACCAACTTGTACTTGACTATACAGCCCAGAGTTTTGCGCCGTACTATGCAACGCTTACTCGCAAGTTACTATCTGGGCCACTTTAAAGTTAAATATCTCGGAAACTAACTGATGTGTCGAAATAATTCTTTCACGAGTGTTTTTGACGTGATATTCTTATAATTCGATGGAGCCGGATGCACGCACGAAAAAACATGACTCATGCGTTACCGGCGTTACCGACGTTACCTCGCTAAACATGACTCATTTCTTATGACGTTGTCACGTTCAACTATCGTCAGTAAGCCGACTTTACAGACAACCGATTTTTTTTCCACGGAGAATACAGAAAACTTATATTCAAAAAAAAATCCCCATTTTTGATTCCCGCGAATATTATTCAGTGCAAATAATCTTTTTTTACGAATCTTTTTTAACGCGATTTGTTTTTATTTTTATTTTTCTCGAAGTTTAGGTTGTAATTTAAAACAATCGTGGTCACGGGACGACTGAGATGACAGATGTAGAGTACCTACTACTTACGTGCTCAAGTTATCTAAATTACCCGAAAATTCCTCAGTTCTCAAACGACTCAAATTAAAATAACTAGTATTTAAATTAAAAACCTAGCCAAGAACATGTCCGGACGTATCTACGGAGGGTTCTTTATCTATTGTTTATCAACGCGCAGAACATTTTTTTTTAAATTACTTCAAAATTGTAATTCAATTTCGTTAAAATTAGCTTTCCATTATTGAGAATGACCTATCAGCATGGAAAGTAACAAGTTTCTACCTCTTATAGTTTAGAATACCAGGTTATAAACCACTTTGGAGGTTGATTACTCGAAAATAATCTACTTTATTAAAAAGTCATTCATACCAGACTCTCCTTTATTTACAAATACCCATTCGACAACATCCCACACGATGGGGTAAATTGTTGTTTTTTTCCTCCCTACTTCACATGGGTGCAATGTATTATATATAACGAAGAGAGTAAGAAACATTGCCTTACATATCGTACTATACTAAAGTACTGTCAATCAGAACAAATGTGAGCGTATCCTGGGTAGTGTTGGTTTCAAAATGAAAAGACCAGACTCAACATACTTCACCTTTTTACTATTCTCAATAGTAATAAAACTAAACATATCACACTATTTTAATCACTTTACACTGTCTAGTGAAAATTATAATGACTCTGCACTTAAACACTACTATACACTTATATTTCACTGTCACTTTTTAACAATAATACCGACAGTTCCCAATCCGAACCTCTCGCCATGACGGCTGGTAGTTTAGTGTTCCGTGATCGTTCCTTGGAGAGAAAGTCATCACCACCCCCACCAAACCGACCGTGCAAGCTCGTCAGACCGGACTCCATGAGCGCGGCGCCATCAACATGGCGCTAGTGTTCCCGCCAATTATACTTCCGCTGAATTGAATAACAAGTCAATAGACTTGTTATTCAATTCAGCAACCAAACTATTGACCGCTCTGACAAAATATATTTAAACCTTTCTTGTGACTTCCTCTATATATTGCTGAAAACTGCATTAAAATCCGTTAAGTAGTTTAAAAGATCGAAGACATATATGGGCAACAACCGGCCCGCGGGCCGGGTCGAGCCCGCTGTAAGATATGATCAGGTCCGCGAGACATTTTGAAAAAACACAATTAAAAAAATATTACATTAGGTACTTATACTCACGGGAGTGACAGTGAGGCGGCATACATCAAATCCTTTGATGTTTGCTGCCTCCCCGATTCCAGATTATTCCTTCATTTTGCCTATATAAGATAGATTAGTCCTATTTGAGCTACCGAGGTGATAACTTGGACAAGCGATATCCTAGCGAAATGCTTGAGCCGTCAACTTGCTTTTGACTTTGTGTGCATCTTGAGTGGTAACTAACTATAGTTTGTTATTAAGTTTATTGAACGAAAAGTAAATAAAAATGATATGTGGTGGAAATAAACGAAAAGTAGATACAGAGGGTCGCTAGTTTCAAGAAAAATGGACTGAAGAATTATTTTTTATCTTGCACAATGGTAAGCCTATTTGTTTGCTGTGTGTAATGAATTCATTTCAGTAATGAAAGAATTCAATATAAAGAGGCATTACTCAACTAAGCATGCTACGCTGCACTCACTGACAGGACAACTAAGAACAGACAAATCCAGAAGCTTACCGCAAATTTGGAAAAACAGCAACAAATGTTTCATAAACAAAGAACGCAACTTGATAATGTTATGAAAGCTAATTTTATAGTTAGCTCAAAATTGGCAAAGGCATTAAAACCATTTGCCGAAGGAGAATTTATCAAGGAGTGTATGTTAGAAGTTTGCGGAATTTTGTATCCTGAAAAGAAAAAATTACATTGTGAAGACGAACTGTTGTTCGACGTATAGAAATGATGGCTAATGATATAAAAACAACATTGACTGACCGTATGGCTGGTTTTGAATCATTTTCCATAGCATTAGACGAGAGCATCGATTTGTCTGATACGGCTCAACTGGCTATATTTATTCGAGGTGTTGATAAGGAGTTCACTGTTACTGAGGAATTGCTTGCTTTACAGCCGCTCATCTCTCATCGTCTCATTGATTTCGGTGTATTTAACTTTCGTAGTTTGTACGAGGGCGGCACTGAAAATTTCGGGAATCAAGGAAGTGACACAACATTACTATTTAAAAATGTATTTATTGCTTTTCGAAGTATTTTCCGCGAAATTTGACACATTTTTCCATACTATGGAAACAATTATTGAAGCACCATTCCATTCGGAAGTTGGGGTCTCCAAAATGGCCGTTTTGTAGGCGTCCACAGCTTGCGGTATCCATCGGGAAAACAACTTTTTACACCTAATTGTTCATGCAAGATTATTTGTATTTGACTCATGCCAATGTCTAAAGTTGCCTGAATTTCGCGGTATGTCACATGTCGATCTTCCTCAATCAGCTTACGCACAGCATCAACGTTTTCTTGGGTGACTGCAGTTTTTGGACGACCTTGACGGGGATCATCACTGAGCTTGACACGTCCACGTTGAAATTCAGCAAACCAGCGATAAATTGTTGTTTTGGATGGGGCTTCATCACCAAATGCATAAATCATCCGGTCAACACACTGTTTTTGTGTTAAACCACTTCGAAAGACATAATAAATCATCGCTCTAGAATTTTCTCGAGTCAATTCCATTTTCTCAACGACTAAACAAGTTTGACAAGACCTTGTGACAAGACCGAGAATCTTTTTTTAAATAAATAAACGGTATTCGATTTTTAAAACCAAGGAGTTTTAAATTAAAAAGATTTTAATATGACAGGAACAGTGGAAATATTCCATTCCCGATACTTTTAGTGCAGCCTATGTAACAATTGCAAATTTAACGATTTAATTATAATGTATTTTTTTTTAATTTCATTTTGTTAAATTAATAAATAATTGTCCTATATCTATCGCAAAAAATATTATCACTACTAAAAATGCACTAAGTACTTTTAAACGCGGCCCGCGAACGAATTTGCACGCTAAAATTTGGCCCTCAACATGTCAAAGGTTGCCAATACCTGATCTAAGAGAATAGAAAGCCGCGCCGAAGCAATTTCATTATAAATTAAGTATGTAATTTTTTTTTTAATGATTCCATAAATAAAATAGATTTATAACTGTACATAAATTTATATTCATAATTAGGTACAGAAGTAAGAAGAGCAGATAGTCGGACATACAGAAAAACAGTGCGAAACTATAAGGGTTCTGTTATATCGCAAGTTGCATGAGTTCATATGTATAGTAAAATTGCTGAGTTTCCCATTGCATTATAGCTAATGCAATAGGAAATCTATATTATTTCCGTTTAATAAAAACATAGTGTTTTTAGTTAGATTGAATTGGACTTCCGTCGGGTGCAGGTCTTTCTCTAAATTCTTTTTATAATATATTTTCGTGTGTCAATTAAAATAGTTTTTTTTTTTAATCAAATCCTGAACCACCCCGTAACAGTGGTGTCAGAAGTGGGATACCATTGTTGATTTATCCGCTTTCGTTCCACTGGTATTCCATAACGGTTCGCGAATAAAACTGTGCTGAAAAAAAAAATCTATGAACCAATTCATCTCCGGAGTGTGATCTTGAACAGTGTCCAAATCATTTCTGTGTCCACTTCGTCAAACTCTTGTGCATACTGAGTCTCGACAGTCAGCCTTACTTCGTAAGCCCTCAGACCAGTCCTGTGTCCTGCTCCCCGACATCTTGCTCGTGCAAAATACGCACAGCCGCTAACTAACTTCGCAACCGCACCGTTGATTCCTGCTACCGTCGCTGCTGAAAGCATCTCCGTTTCTGCCGCCGTTCTGCCGCCGTTTCTGCCGCCGTTCTACTGCTGTTCCTGTCGTTCCTGACATTGATTGCGTTATTGGAAACGCACCGCCACGCCGCTACCTGCTGCTAACTCGTCGTTGATATAATGCCGCTCAAGTTCCTGGTGATCCTGTCAACTCTGTGAGTAAAACATATTATTATTTGTTATTGCTAAATTTCAGCTATTTTTAATTGAGTGTCTTTCAATATTCTTACCGATTTCCTCACCAATCTCTAATCCTTCACGTATATAAGTAATTATCCACAAATATCGAATAAATTATATACATTTACACAACATACACAATACACAATTACATACCGTCCTTATCTAGGTATTCTTTAAATTTATTTTACAATGTCTACCGAAAGCAAGAAAAGCTGTGAGAAGACTTTTACTTAGCGAACAATTTCCCATTAATGTATTATGTAATTTTATTAGTCCCTATAAAGGAGATCGTGAAACTCTAACCGCTTTTCTTACTAATTGCCAAAACGCCTTGGATCTAGCATCACAATCTCAAAAAATATTGTTAAATAAATATATTTTATCGCGTCTAGAGGGCAAAGCCCAAATTGCTTGTTCCAATAAAATTTTCGACGATTTCAACCAGTTAAAATGTTTTCTGAAGCAAAATTTTGGTGAAAGAAAGCTTTACAATCACTTATTGCTAGATCTACAGTCGTGTAAGCAACAACTTAATGAATCTGTTTCACAATTTGCGCTTCGTGTCGAAAGCTGTCTTACTGATTTACAGTCCGAAATCTACAATTCTGAATCTTTAAAAAAAATATTTCTGGTCGAATCGCTATGACAGAGGATTTAGCGTTATTTTCATTTTCCTTAGGGCTTCATCCGCGAATAAGTAATAATGTTAGGTGTATAAATCCTAATTTCTCTTAATGATGCAATCAATATTGCCCTCGAAGAGGAAAAGATACAAAATCTTTTATATAAAACTACCAAATCTAAATGTAAAACCTGTGGAAAATCAGGACATACGGAATCGGAATGTTATAGTGTAGAGAGGCGCTCACATCCGCCACGTGATTTATGAAGCCTCAAAATCCAACATCTTTTAATTTTAATAATAATCAATCCGATTCCCACGTTTTCTGCAAATATTGCAAATAGAGTGGCCACGACATAAAAGAATGTCGTAGAAGGAAATATAATCACGAAAAGCGTTATTCGTATAATCATTCTAATAATTATAACAAGTCCGCGAACGCGCATCATATTTCTTACGAGCCGCCATCGCCACCGTCACCGACACCTTATGAAGTTCCATGTGAAAATGTCGGCGACTGTGATTTAAACTAATTGAACGGATTACGAAAAAGTGTCGTCGTTTTCCGACTAATTTAGGCACACTAAAATTTTCCACAAAATCTATTTCGTTAAAATATATATAAAATAAATATAGTCGTTCGATAATTCATCTCAAAACATTCCTTCAGGAACCTCAGTATCGTTGAGACATATTTCTAAATCATTGGACCACATGGGTAACCAGCCCCAAACAAGTGCCAATATTTCTAAATCATTGGACCACACGGGTAGGGTAACCAGCCCCTAACAAGTGCCAAAATCTCTAAATCATTGGACCACACGGGTAACCAGCCCCAAACAAGTGCCAATATCTCTAAATCATTGGACCACACGGGTAACCAGCCCCAAACAAGTGCCAATATCTCTATGTCATCGGACCACCACACGGGTAACCAGCCCCAAATACGTGTCCATAATTCAAAATCGTCGGACCGTCACACGGGTAGCCAGCCCCAAATAAGTGTCCAATCTTTAAAAAAATATGATAAAAATTATATTAATAATAAAAATAAAATCGAGTCTAATTTTCAAACTCCAATATATGAGAAATATTCATTCATTCATTACAAAAATTCATTCATTACAAAAATATCCTTGCCTCACATTAATTTAAAGACCTATCTATGCGTCCTTTACGGTTTCTAATAGACACTGGTGCAAGCATAAGCATAAAAAATCCAGCTTAAATCAAAAATATACGAGTATATATTAGTATTTTATCCCGCGAAATAGTTAAGATAAAAGGGATCAATAATATCGAACATTGTTCTGAATCTTTAGGTACATCTCAGGTTAATTTTTATTTATCTAATAACACTCATAATTATAAATTTCATATCTTTAATGATGATGTAAGTCTAGAGTATGACGGCATCATCGGTAGTGATTTTTTAGGCTATTTTAAAGCTAACATTAATTACGAATCAAAATTAATTAATATTTGCGGGCAAACCATGGATATGAACTATGTTCAGCCAACTTACATAATTCCTGCTCGTTCCGAAGCCGTCATCGAGTGCGCGGAATCACCCTCGACCTATCCAGTGGCTTCCACCAAGTCAAAATGAGTCCAAAGGACGCCCTAAAAACGGGATTTACTATAAACACAAACTCGAGTGTCTCTGGGCACTACGAATTCACAAGAATGCCTTTTGGGCTAAAAAATGCACCTTCCACATTTCAGAGGCTGATGAACACAGTTCTCTCGGGTCTTCAAGGGCTACATGCATATATATATATATATATATATATATATATATATATATATATATATATATATCTCGATGACACGATTATTTATAGCCACGACCTTCCTAGTCATATTTCAAAACTTAAATTAGTTTTTGACCGCTTACGAAAATTCAATTTAAAATTACAGCCTGATAAATGCGAGTTCTTAAGGCGCGAAGTCGCTTACTTAGGCCACATAATTACAGACAAGGGTGTCTGTCTAAATCCGGATAAAGTCAAAGCTGTAACTCAATTCCCAACAACTAAAAATCCAAAGAATATAAAATCCTTCCTAGGTCTAGTCGGATATTATCGACGTTTTATAAACAACTTTTCACAAATCACAAAACCATTGACATCTCTTTTAAAAAAGGATGCAATATTTCAATGGTCTCATGAACAAGAACGAGCTTTTACAAATCTAAAGGATAAATTGACGTCAGCATTTCTACTCCAATATCCCGATTTTAATCAACCTTTCTTACTAACTACCGACGCCACTAACTACGCGGTAGGTGCCGTATTATCTCAAGAAGAAATAGGCAAAGATAAACCTAACTCATATGAGTCACGAACTCTAAACAAAGCCGAGGGTAATTACTCTACCATAGAGAAAGAACTTTTAGCCATTTTATTCGGGGTAAAAACATTCCGCCCTTATCTATATGGGCGTAAATTTAAAATCATAACAGACCACAAGCCGCTAGTGTGGCTATTTAGCGTTAAAGATCACGGATCCAGGCTCATTTGATGGCGTCTTAAACTAGAGGAATATGATTATGACATTATATATAGAAAAGGAAAATTAAATGCAAACGCTGACGCATTATCGCGCTATCCAATACTCATTCTAGATGATAAAACTGATAATTCAATGATATGTAACCACACCCAACACTGTCACCCGGAAGTGACATCGATTCTCATAATCTTCCGTCAATATCTGAAACTTACGATCAATTTCTGCAAATCTCAAAACAACCCGGTGTTACCTTCGACACCGTTATTCATGAACATAACGAAAGTTTATTTAACTAAAATAAAATTAATCGCGTATCCAACGTCAATTGATTCAGACGAATCTATTCCATATATTCGACGAATATATGGAATAGATTAGAATAACATAGACGAATATATTCGAAATATTGAACGCGAACTGGAGTTCTGTTGAGTTGGAGAGGATAATAGGTATGGATACCTATTATTCAACTTCCAATGATAACCATGTATTCACACATTTGTTTATTAAATTAAATCATTTTGACGAAATGACTTACAAGGATATATTTAATGTCCTCCGTGAATATCGAGACATGATAAAATACTGGTATTCTGAAGAGAAGGAATTAGCACTATCAGATTTTACACACCCGTTCTCTAAACTTTCGTTTACAAAAATATATAATATTATTGCGTTTCTTTTTCATACTACTAATATAAAAATTCATATTTATCATAATTGTATAAAATATCCAACACCGAGCGAAATCAAACAAATCTTAAAAGACAATCATGACTCACCTCTCGCTGGGCATCCAGGTATCTCTCGTATGCTAGAAAGAATCAAATTCCAATTTTGGTTAAAAAACATGAGGCAAGACATCGAAGATTATGTAAAAAATTGTCGTTCGTGTCAAATTAATAAGCCGTTACGACAAACTAATCGGGCTCCGATGATAATAACCTCCACAGCATCGCGACCCAACGAAAAAATCTATTTAGATCTGGTCGGTCCACTTCCTGAAACATATGAATATAAATATCAATTTTTACTTACCGTACAAGATGACCTCACAAAATTTTCACAAGCTTATCCTATGCAGTCATTTTCAGCTGAAGACACAGCTAGAACACTCGTTAATTATATTTCACACATGGGAATACCCAAAATGATCATCTCCGACCAAGGCACAAACTTTTGTTCTGACCTTTTTAAGCAACTAGATACTTCAGTATCAAACACATTTTTGCTTCACTATATTATCCCCAAACTTGTGGCGCGCTAGAAAGGAGTCACTCTACCCTCAAAGAATATTTGAGGTCCTATATAGGCGAAAATCAAAACACCTGGGATCTTTACATCCCAAGCACTATGATAGCTTACAATTCAAATGTGCATAGTACGACAGGTTACTCCCCATTAGAACTATTATTTGGCTTTAAACCCTATTTACCATCTACCATACAGATTATATTCGAGCACTAAATCATCGACTTTATTATAGCCGTCAAAAGGCTCTACAAAATATTCAGACGTCGAAAGAAAAATCTAAAAATTATTATGATGTTCGAACAAAGCCTATTATATACAATACTGGCGATACAGTGTATGTCCGTTGCCACCACAAGCAAAACAAGGCCTTATCCCCAGTGTGGAAAGGTCCGTATAAAATAATAAAACTAAATGGTAATCATACGGCAACGTTATTAATTAATCGTAAGCACGTTCGTCATAATTTCGATGAAATAAAGCCGGTAAGTGACGACACAGCATAGTGTCCTAGGTCAGTAAGTTAGTAGTAACAATAGTAAGTATAACGTAATCGTAACATAAGTTCTTTCATTCTATTTTAGATGCGCGCTGTCGCCGCTAGCTAGATCAGATTTCGTATCGCCCATCATTAGTAGTCCGGGCCTTTATTTTGATAAGCTCCTAGATCTTAAATTTACTAATAACGACTGGAAAGTCTTAGCATATTTAGATATGAGTCATATCCAACCTAACTTAGATAAAATAGAGTTTTTATTAGAAAAGCTAAATGTATTTTGTAACTCTCTTACGTCATCAAA
Organism: Phengaris arion; assembly: GCA_963565745.1. Lineage (NCBI taxonomy): Eukaryota > Metazoa > Arthropoda > Insecta > Lepidoptera > Lycaenidae > Phengaris > Phengaris arion. The sequence goes on from OY751443.1 coordinate 6,312,355, forward strand.
GATACAGTCGGACTGCATTAATTCACTTTCGACGCTGAAAAATCCGCATCTCATTAATGTTAACAAGTTTTCTTCTGTATCATATTTGCTCATTAATGATAAAACTAAATAGCGTTTTAAAAGAGGTCTCATTGATTTAGGAGGATCTATCTTAAAAACTATCTTCGGTACATTATATTATACATTATATTATATTATAATATTTGACAGCGTCTTCGGCGTCCAATGGGACGCCGAAGACGCTGTCAAATATTCAGAAGCTATAAATAGTGTACAGACGGATGAAAAACATCTCGCTCATCTTATGAAAGATAATATCCATGTTATACAATCTGCCATTTCATCATTTAATAATTCTATGTCGAAAGTTAACTTAAATGAAAAACATCTTTTAGAAAATATGGAAATAATACACAAAATATTAGACTCGGTTTCTAGCACAAATGATAAGCTTACATTAAAAACTCAAATTTACTCCTTATCTAATTCTTTAGAAGCTATAATCCTAACGTCATCTTTCGATATCGTTGACATAAACAATGCTATTTTATTTGCAAAACTTAACGTTTTACACCCGACTGTACTGAGTCCTTACCAATTATATAATGAATTAGATAAACATAGAAATAAACTTCCTAGCCATTATCACTTGCCTGAACCATTAACGCTACAAAATATACAGGAACTAACAGATATTTCCAAATTAATTTGTTATTATCATCAAAATAGAATAATATTCGTCCTTAACATCCCTTTAGTCCTACCTCAAACCTATAATAATCTTTATAATATAATACCGTTACCAGTTCCATATGATATATTGAAACTAGACACCTACATTCTAATCGAGCCAACTAGCCCATATGTAGCAGTAACAGGTGATCACATGTTCTACTCGCTATTAAGGGACATCGACAATAATTGTAAACTAATCAGTGAAAAGTGTTATGTGTGTGTGCTCGCCGACTTATTTTCAGTCGTTGCCAACCCTACGTGCGAAACAACTTTATTAAGTGAAGTGGTTACTAAACTCCCTGATTCCTGTGTAGCTAAGATAATTCACGGTTCTATAGATGTATTCCACAAACTTAGTTTTAATCGTATTCGTATCGTATCGTATCGTATTTAATGTACACTATGCAACTCCAATACAAGACTCCGATACGCCTTCAGAACGGAGTGAGTACCCAAGCGCCTCCAGACGTATGTCTAAACGGAGACGGGAGAGTGATGAGAACCTGAAGGACCTCAAGGATACCATGACTGATCGCTTTCTTGCTTTAACTAGTTCCATGGAGCAACGTTTTAATAAAATTATCGAACAGAATAATGAGTATAAGTCGAGTCTAGTGTACAATTTCTTTCGGAGAAATATGATACAATTTTAGAGAAATTAAAACATCTAGAAACGGAAAAAGAATCAGACAAAAAACATATATCATACCTAGAGGAAAATATAGAAGTATTAGAGAGGAAACAGAAATCAACGACGTTTGAAATACAAAATGTACCACCTTTCACGAGTGAGTCAGTAAAAACAGACAACAAGGAGGAGCTAATAAAAATTCTAAAATCCCTGGGAACAACATTAAATATCGAAATAAATGATCATGACATAAAAGATATTTACAGAATTAATATGAAAAATAAGTCGGCGAAACCCATAATCGTGGAATTAACTAGTGTGATAAAAAAAGAAAAGATTATCTACGCGACTAAAGACTTCAATAAGAATAAAAATAAAGAAGCAAAATTAAACACGAGCCATCTGCAAATTCTTGGACCTGAAAAACCAATATATATTTCGGAAGCTCTTACAGCTAAAACACAAAAAATATTTTATCTTGCAAGACAGTTTGCGCGGGACCACCACTTTTCTTATTGCTGGACATCGAGAGGAAAAGTCTACCTACGTAAGTCCGATGGCTCTCCTTTTCATCGCATGGAGACAGAACAAGACCTATCTAAACTCAATAATAATATTTGACTATATAAAATTACAAAGTTCCTAGTTTCGCTCTTTAGTATTATGTTCTTCATACTTAGGATAAGTTACATTCTTACGTTTATATTTATCTCACCTTGGCTTTTTATCTTAGCCTATTATTTGTATAAAAACTGTTATTATTTAACAAAATACTCTTTATGCTTTATAAAATACGTAGTAATATATTATATTATACTAATTTTACAAAACACATTACACACTTTACATCTGCTACCTGAAACAAGACTTTCTATTATATATTTGCATTCTAGACAATATGAAATACTAACATATAAAACACAGATAGGGAGTCTTTGGATAGCGAATATACAGCTTTTACTTAAGATATGCCAAATAGTAATTAGTAATAGCGATAATTACGCATAACATTCGATTTCACTAACAATCTAATGCAAAACGTAGACGAGTTCCAAAATTCTGTGACTATATCGTGTCAACCCGAGGACTGCATTTCTTATATACAGCATCCTACAAGGTCCCTTAATATTTTGAAACAAAACATACGAAGTTTAAACCGTAACATACAAGAATTGCATGTACTATTAAAAAGAATAAACATTTCCTGTGATATCATAGTGCTATCTGAATGCTGATTATCACGTGTTTCTAAACTGCCAATACTAGACGGATACTACTCGCACAAAACAAATGACAATTTCAACCAAAACGATGGTCTCGTAATTTATACTCACCGTAATCTTGACTGCACTGTGGAAGAACCTAAACTACTAGAAGCTAACTGTCTAACAGTTAAATTACAAAGTGATACAATATTGATTGCAATATATAGACCTCCCAGTTTCAAGGCAACTGAAAAATTTATAGATTCTTTACACAACCTGTTGGAAAACTTCAAGTCTTACAAAAATGTTATTGTAGTTGGCGACATAAATATTGATCTCCTAAAGATTAGCTCTGACAACTCTGCTTATTTAGACACCATTATCTTTCATGGATTGCTTCCTGCCGTAAATACACCAACAAGAGAAAAATCTTGTATAGATCACGTTTTGCTAAAAACCAAACAAAGTTCCATTACCCTTACCCTAGGAACTACCATCACTGATCACGAATCTGTGCTATTTAGCTTAAACACTGATATCCATAATCATAAAGCTATAAGGCTTAAAACTGCATCTACAACGGATATAAACCAATTAATATTAGATTGTAAGGAATACGATTTTGCAGAAGTGTATAGAGAATCAAATTTAAAATTAGCCATGAATAAATTCATTAATATAATACAAAAATTAATAGCTAAAAATACAACAAGACGATTCATTCCTAGAAACAAATATATAATAAAACCGTGGATAACAGCTGGAATGTTGCGGTGCATACACAATAGAGACAATTTACATAAAAAATTGAAAGCAAATCCTAATAATGAGATATTAAAAATAACTTACTTAAGATATCGAAATCATTGCAACACTATATTAAAGAAACTAAAAAACCAATATGACAGTGAACAGATAAAACAATATAAAAATAATTCTAAAAAGCTTTGGCAGAAAATAAAATCACTAACCAACAACAATAATAATATAGAATTACCAATCCAACTTTTAAAAACAAATAGAAATCCATTAGAGTCAATTAACCAAATAAATAAATACTTCTCTAATATAGGAAAAAATCTGTCAGAAAAATTGAAACATACTAACATCTCACCATTTGAAAAAACTTTGAATCCTCCAAGAAAATCTTTTGTTCTCTTACCTACGGACCATCAGGAAATATTCAGAACAATTCAACTATTAAAAAGTGACTGCTCGCCTGGTGTTGATGGTATAAGTGCTGAAATCCTGAAAAAACTGTCTGATATTATAACACCAGTTCTGACTGACCTAATAAATCGCTGCTTTGATGACGGAGTCTTCCCAGATGCCCTTAAGAAGGCTGTAGTTCATCCAATCTACAAGTCGGGTGACAGAAGCAGTGTCAACAATTATAGACCAATTGCGATCCTACCTACAATATCAAAATTATTTGAACGTCTTATAAATACTAGGCTGGTTAAATATTTAGAAGAAAACAATCTACTATCGAACTCACAATATGGTTTCCGACTGGGCCGTTCAACAAACAAAGCAGTACTAGATCTTGTTAATTTTATAGTTCACAAATTGGATAATAAAAAGAAATGCGTTACTATATTTTTGGACCTTGCAAAGGCATTTGACACTGTTTCTGTCCCCTGCCTTGTAGATAAACTAGAAGCTCACGGTATCAGAGGAACTCCATTGGCACTGTTATCTGATTACCTGCGAAACAGAACTCAATCCGTAAAAATTGGCGACAATATTAGTAAAGAACTGCCGGTCACTTACGGGGTACCACAGGGAAGCATATTGGGTCCCACTCTTTTTCTTTGCTATGTGAACCAGCTCTGTGCACTTAACCTCCAAAACTGCCGTATCTCTGCATATGCAGACGACACGGCTCTTACCTTTTACGGAGACACATTTGAAGATGTTTTTAAATCTGCTCAAATAGGATTTAATAAAGTGTGCCATTGGTTATCATCCCACTCCCTTACTTTAAATGAGGATAAAACAAAATACATTGTGTTTTCAATTCAAAACCGTAAAGAAGTCATTAATATCAAGTACCAAATTTATGTACACAAGTGTAATTTTTCTCAACCTTCAAATTGTAACTACTCCAAAATTTCCCGTGTTAATATTATAAAATATCTGGGTATTGAGATTGACGCTAATCTAACCTTTGAGAACCACATCAATTCCTTGAGTAACAAAATTCGGAAACTGTCTTACATTTTTAAAACACTACGGGAAGTGGCTGCTTTGATGACGGAGTCTTCCCAGATGCCCTTAAGAAGGCTGTAGTTCATCCAATCTACAAGTCGGGTGACAGAAGCAGTGTCAACAATTATAGACCAATTGCGATCCTACCTACAATATCAAAATTATTTGAACGTCTTATAAATACTAGGCTGGTTAAATATTTAGAAGAAAACAATCTACTATCGAACTCACAATATGGTTTCCGACTGGGCCGTTCAACAAACAAAGCAGTACTAGATCTTGTTAATTTTATAGTTCACAAATTGGATAATAAAAAGAAATGCGTTACTATATTTTTGGACCTTGCAAAGGCATTTGACACTGTTTCTGTCCCCTGCCTTGTAGATAAACTAGAAGCTCACGGTATCAGAGGAACTCCATTGGCACTGTTATCTGATTACCTGCGAAACAGAACTCAATCCGTAAAAATTGGCGACAATATTAGTAAAGAACTGCCGGTCACTTACGGGGTACCACAGGGAAGCATATTGGGTCCCACTCTTTTTCTTTGCTATGTGAACCAGCTCTGTGCACTTAACCTCCAAAACTGCCGTATCTCTGCATATGCAGACGACACGGCTCTTACCTTTTACGGAGACACATTTGAAGATGTTTTTAAATCTGCTCAAATAGGATTTAATAAAGTGTGCCATTGGTTATCATCCCACTCCCTTACTTTAAATGAGGATAAAACAAAATACATTGTGTTTTCAATTCAAAACCGTAAAGAAGTCATTAATATCAAGTACCAAATTTATGTACACAAGTGTAATTTTTCTCAACCTTCAAATTGTAACTACTCCAAAATTTCCCGTGTTAATATTATAAAATATCTGGGTATTGAGATTGACGCTAATCTAACCTTTGAGAACCACATCAATTCCTTGAGTAACAAAATTCGGAAACTGTCTTACATTTTTAAAACACTACGGGAAGTGGCAGATAGACAGATTATAAAGTCGGTATATGAGGCCTTAGTATAGTCTATCATATCGTATTGTATCACTACGTGGGGCGGAGCTTCCAAATCTAAATTATTAACACTCGAGAGAGCCCAAAGAATGTTACTTAAAGTTAGCCTTGCAAAACCTCGCTTATATCCTACAACTAAATTATACGAAGACGCCCAAGTCCTTTCTGTTCGTCAACTTTATATATACTATACTCTGCTACATACACATAATAAAATACCCACAGAAGGCCGTAGAACACTCATTGCCCACACGAGGCGTAGCTACGCTACCTGTGAGCCTACAGCCGTCCACACATCTTTTGCTCAGAGATTTATTAAATATTTGGGTAGCTCACTCTATAACAAATGTAATAAACATCTTTGTATATCAAACTGTACCAAAACTGAATGCAAAAATATAATTTATAGATGGTTACTCGGTCTTAATTACGAAGAAACCGAAAAGTTATTATTAGCTAAAATGTAAAATTTATTTATTTATATATAAAAAGGTATAAGTTATATAATATATAATATTGTAATCTATATATTATACACACACACAACCAACATACAACACACAAAAACTTACACACACAGCATTCACACACCTAAATAATTAAGATTATTTTATTACTTTAAATGAAGAAACTAGAAATATTCATTTGTCAATGGATATATTATATAATATATATAATGAGTGTAACTTACTGGTGTTCACAAACTGTACACTGATAATTTAATAATTTTGTTTTGGGGGGCCTGGAGATCTATATTCCAGGCTTGGCCTAGTTTAGACTCCAGATCTCCCACAAGTTACAACAATAACATGTGTAAACAATTAGTTTTTAAGTACTTTAAAACTTGTAATTTGTGGAGATGAATAATAAACGATTTATTATTATTATTATTATTATTCCACAAACTTAGTTTTAATCGATGGATTTTTGTTCAGTCAGATTCAGGGAAATGCCATATTACTTGTGAAAAGTCCGATGTAAATTCAGATGTTATATTATTCGGAACTGGCATCCTGACCTTACCTAAATATTGTAAAGCATTTTATAAAACATAACAGTTCACCGCAGTTGGCGAAACGCCACTCGGTAACGTAACAAATGTAGTGTCAAATTTCAACATATTACTAGACGATTGTTGTGAATATTCAAAAATTAATAAAACATTTGCAAAACTTCCACACTCGAATTTAAAAAAATATTGGCAATTCTCAAAAAACTCATTACTACATGCCAGCATCCATCTTCGCTCAATGGAAGATGAGTTAAATAAATTAGAAAACCCATCTCACTTAGAGACATACGGCATTCACTACATTTCTTTAAACCTATTAAGCAGCATTATATTTATAATATATCTGATGTATAAATGTCGAAAAAATATAACTTGTAAGAAATCGCCTTGCTGTATTCAAATTTTTAACCAGTGCCATAATTCCAAGTCTCGCACTGATCATCCAGCATCTCTTGTTGTCTTTAAGGATAATAGTATTAAAAATGATTCTGTGCTGGAGGAAACGTCTATTAGCACGCCAACTCCTTTAAAAAGAAATGTTGTGTTAACCAATATAATAAAAGATCATGAATTTTAATGTGAATGTTAAATGATTTAAATTTTAATGCAGATATAATAATATTATAAATTAATTCTCAATAATAATAATTGGTACTTATTTTATACGATAATGTAACAACTTTATCTTAAGAAATCTTAATAATATTTGTGTTAATTAAGAATTTTTAATAAATTTAAGTAAATTATGTATTTTTGTAGTTTAGGTTTTTTCTTGTATACGAGGGCGGCACTGAAAATTTCGGGAATCAAGGAAGTGACACAACATTACTATTTAAAAATATATTTATTGCTTTTCGAAGTATTCTCGGCGAAATTTGACACATTTTTCCATACGATGGAACCAATCATTGAAGCAACCATTCCATTCGGAAGTTGGGGTCTCCAAAATGGCCGTTTTGTAGGCGTCCACAGTTTCTTCAGGTGATGAAAATCTCTGACCACGCAATTTATTCTTTATTTTAGGGAAAGTATAGAAATCATTAGGGCTTAGGTCGGGGCTGTACGGCGGATGGTCTAATAATTCTATGATTTCTTGCTCTAAAAACTCTTTTGTTCTGTGCGCGGTATGAGAACTCGCATTGTCGTGATGGAGGATGATGCGGCGGTTGTAGTTCTCTTTACGGAGTTCAGAAACAACCTGTGGTAAACAAATGTCAGCATACCATTCTGCATTAACCGTTCTTTGTCCCCCAAGAGGAATAGTCGCTGGTTTTTTGTTTCGGGTTCGTACGCGTATATCCAGGATTCGTCACCTGATACGATGTTGTATACAGCATTTGAGGATCCTGCGTGGAATCTTGCGAGAGTTCTGACGCACCAAGTAACGCGAGCCGCTTTTTGCTCTTCACAGAGCAAATGCGGTATCCATCGGGAAAACAACTTTTTTGCACCTAATTGTTCATGCAAGGTTATTTGTATTTGACTCATGCCAATGTCTAAAGTTGCCTGAATTTCGCGGTATGTCACATGTCGATCTTCGTCAATCAGCTTACGCACAGCATCAACGTTTTCTTGGGTGACTGCAGTGTTTGGACGACCTTGACGGGGATCATCACTGAGCTTGACACGTCCACGTTGAAATTCAGCAAACCAGCGATAAATTGTGGTTTTGGATGGGGCTTCATCACCAAATGCAGAAATCATCCGGTCAACACACTGTTTTTGTGTTAAACCACTTCGAAAGTCATAATAAATCATCGCTCTAGAATTTTCTCGAGTCAATTCCATTTTCTCAACGACTAAACAAGTTTGACAAGACCTTGTGACAAGACTGAGAATCTTTTTTGAAATAAATAAACAGTATTCGATTTTTAAAACCAAGGAGCTTTAAATTAAAAGATTTTAATATGACAGGAACAGTGGAAATATTCCATTTCCGATACTTTTAGTGCTGCCTATGTACTCCAAACGAAAGTCCAATCTCTTGCGTTAATCTTAGCGTAATCTCTCATCACTTTGAGATGTGATGATCGATCTTAACGGGGGGGTTGTTATATCGCAAGATGCATGAATTCATATGTATAGTAAAATTGCTGAGTTTCCCATTGCATTATAGCTAATGCAATAGGAAACCTGTATTATTTCCGTTTAATAAAAACATAGTGTTTTTAGTTAGATTGAATTGGACTTCCGTCGGGTTCAGGTCTTTCTCTAAGTTCTTTTTATAATATATTTTCGTGTGTCAATTAAAATAGTTTTTTTTTAAACCATATCCTGAACCACCCCGTAACAGTTCCTTGTAGTGCTACGGATCTCCAAAAAAAATGAATTGTTTTCTTCCGCTATCATTGTTCTGGTATCAAGTAATATTTGATATTATTAAAATGAATATTTATAATACCTACTTATATTCGGCTTCCTTATGGCTTGATTAAATTCTTTATATAAACAAGTAGTATAATTATTCCTTTGCAAATTAGATAGGAAATAAAACATGTTAATTTGACAGACAGATTGACTAAATAATATTATTATGATTGTATCCTCACGGTATCCTCAGAATAATAATAATATAGATATATAATCACACCAAATGCATGGTAGTACGAGTTATTAATCCGAGGTAGTGTGTTGTTGTTATTGACGTGACAACGTCTTATAGTTCGATGGAGCCGGCTGCACGCACGAAAAGACATGACTCATGCGGCGTTACCGGCGTTACCTTGCTCTGAGGCGTTCCATTTCTTATGACGTTGTCAAGTTCAATTATCGTCAGTAAACCAACTTTACAGAGAACCGATTTTTTTAATTAATTTCTAAGCATTATTTTAATAAATTATAGTTAAAAAAAAAACTAAAAAATCACGCTTTTATAGATAATCTAACTAAAAAATAAAAAAATAATTTAATAAATTTGGATTAAGAATAGTTTAAATGAAAAATAAATGTTTATTATTGTAAAAAAGCGTGGGGTGCAGTGTCTTCACCTGTACGTTTGTTTGTATGTAACATGTAGGACAAAATCGAGCCCAAAGGAGTCGGTTACAAACAAACAAACAAGCAAGCAAGCAAACATACAGGTGAAACTAATAAAAGCGTTATAAAAATATTAGCTTTCTACACACCTCCTTAACACAAACTTTACCAGTGCCAAATTGCAAACTCATCCGTTTGCATAATTTTCGTAAAAACGAGGTACGAAGTTTTCGCTTCACGTAATAAAATATTATATAACATAATAACTGTTACTTTCCCTTTCCGTTGTTAAATTTGAATTTCGCGAGAACGCGGGCAACATTTAGTGCATTTACTTGTTCGCTATAAAGCTGTAGAATTTATTTGTTTGTTTGAATGGGTGCATTAATCTCAGTAACAACTGAATCCAATCAAGCTATATTAACTGTTTGACTATTCAAGGAGCGATATTATGAATATTAAATGCGTATTTTTTTCTTTTCACGTGATAACGTCTTATAATTCGATGGAGCCGGCTGCACGCACGAAAAAACATGGCTCATGCGTTACCGGCGTTACCTCGCTAAACATGACTCATTTCTTATGACGTTGTCACGTTCAACTATCGTCAGTAAACCGACTTTACAGACAACCGATTTTTTTTTAAATAATAAAAGGCAAAACTACTTTCTAACGAATGAAAATAGGGAGCATCCATGGATTAGAAAATTAAATTAAAACATGATATGATAGTACACTGAAAAATAAAATAAATGGTGAAAAAATCGCCAATATCTGTTGAAAAAGTGGAGGAAAATATGAGCGATCAAAGTACGTAATTTTGTACGATCTTTTTATGCAAGTCGTGACGTCACGTTACACGCCGGATCCCTCTATACTGACTACTTTAAACGTTCATATTGTCTATGTTATTTTCAATGATATCTAACTACTGATTGTACTACAGGGATTATCAAACAAGATAGAATTATTAAAATAAACTTGCAAATTCCCCCCTATTGCCGCTCACCTCAGAAAAATTTTCACAATAATACATACCTTATCCACACATCTGTTAATGTCAGTAGCTCATTAAATATCTGTACTATATTATTCAAATGAATTATGATAGTATTTTGGGTAATACAACTACCATTATCGTGTGTATAATATGATTTGTACGAGTGTTTAATATGTAATACAATTTAACATTGAACAGTACTCACTGTCGCTCAGAATGCTCCCACTTGTGCACTGAGTAATGACACAATATCAGTTACGTACCTACTAGGGACAGTATAACTACAATGAAAACAAACGCCTGACATCATATAAGATAAGCTACATTTGTGATAATCATATAGTATACTGGTTTTTTATTCCACTGGATTGCATAAAGATTTTCCTACTTACAAATACTTGAGCTTTGACACGAATATTTTCCTGGCTCAAAATTTTTCAATCAAATTTTCTTCACAATCATTGGAAAATGAACCTTATGTAACAGATACTGTGTTCTAATTGTTTTATTTATCATGGTGCGAGTGAGAGGTACAAATTGACATTTTGTTCTTTAGCATTCTAAATATTTAAAATTAGAAATTTTCTAATATTATATTTTGGTGCTTTTAATTTATCATTAAGAGAGCGTTTTCACATTACGCGATAAATATAGGTTCGCGATATCGCGGAATATGTTAGAGGCACGCATAATGTTTAAACATTATGAAACGTATTGAAACATAATATTATACCTGTCTTTGACATATCAGCGCGATATCGGTTACCGTTTTAATCCGATTTATATCCGATATCGCGCCGATAAAGACAAAGACAGGTACCTAGGTATATGTTTCATTTTATTTTTATTTCAACACATACCTTTCTCATCTCGTCTTTCTCATGTCTTTGGTATAATTATAATACAAGGAGCACTAAGCGATATCGTATCGCGTAATTTGAAAACGCCTCTCACGGTGTTATCACATTCATAGAGATAAAATGCTAATTTGGACTTGATTTCGAAATACATCATTTTTATTTTTGTGATAATGTGTCGTTCCTACGCTCATGATTCATGGATACACGCTGATATACTGATACAAGTGGTACCATTTAAAACATAAAAAAAATATAGTAAAAGCTTATTTAGTATCGCTAAATGCACTAATAACATAGACGTGTACATTATAGACAAGGCATGTCGAGGCAAAAAATGTCCCTACTTTTGAGGTTTTTGGGGACATTTGACATTTGAGGTATGGTGAAATCAATATAGCATAACTTTTCACACACTTGTGTGAAGATTTGTTTGTCAAATGTACGTCATAGCCCATTCTTAGTTTTGAAGACGTTGACTATTAATAGGCTACTTGATTCATATTTAATTTTATACATTGAAGAAGTATTTCCTTTAGTACTTGGCTTAGGAAAACGGATTCTAGCGATATCATAAATTAAAAACTTAAGATTGATAAATAAAGTTGATTTAAAAATATGTATTTTTGTTTTTTAAGTTCTACTGATGAAAACACCTCGAAGTAACGTCCGGCAAGGATGTGACGACACAAACACACTAAACATTTATGTAGTAGTGAAACGGAACGTTTCTGTAAATAAATAGTTCATGACATCTTAAAAAGTTATTTATGTCAAACCGTCAAACGGAACGTAATACCGCCATTTTACTAAGACTTCACTCTGACGTTGGCAATTCCTATTACAGGGGAGGCTATGCCAAAAGAACAAGAAGAAGACTACGGACTACAGCACAGATTGCAAATAATACTAGTATGACAGCACAGATAATCTATTTACCAACATGGCGAATAGTGTTTTCGGCGGTTATAAAAAAGTGTATTTTTAATTTAAAAAAAATTGTAGGTCTTTAGGTTTCAAAATAATATACTTTTTTGTGTGTAATGAAACAATTATGAAGCGTTTAGGACATAAATAAAAACAAGGTCGAGTAGCCTATTATTATGAGTTGTGAGTTTGTGACTAATGGCTTAACTATCTAGTTAAGCCATTAGTCACAAACTTGACGTGGCAAACAAAACGTGGTAGTAGGTACCTACCTACTACCACAGATTAAGAAGGAACAGATAAACACCTAAATACGAGGGCGGGTCAATAAGTCCGTGACTTTTGGAATAAAACACAGATTTTTTGATAAATAAATCATTTTATTTTTCAACGTAGTCCCCCTTGAGCTCTATACACTTTGTCCAACGCTTCTCCAATTTTTTTATCCCTTCCAAAAAATATGATTTGTCGAGGTCCTCAAAATAGGCCTTTGTTTGCGAGATGACTTCATCATTGGAGTCAAATCTTTTTCCACCGAGCCATTTTTCCAGGTTTGGGAACAAGAAGTAGTCACTCGGAGCCAAATCTGGAGAATAGGGTGGATATGGGAGCAATTCATAGCCCAATTCATGGATTTTTGCCATGGCAACTGCACAAGTGTGCACCCTTGCATTGTCTTGGTGAAAAAGAACTTTTTTCTTGGCCAAATGAGATCGGTTTTTTTTCAAATCCTCATTGAAGCGGTCCAATAAGTTGGCATAATATTCCCCATTAATTGTTCTTCCCTTTTGAAGATAGTCAATGTGGATTATCCCACGTGCATCCCAAAAAACAGTCGCCATAACTTTATTGGCTGACAAACCCACCTTGGCCTCCTTTGGCGCCGATTCACCCTTAGAAACCCACTGTTTTGACTGTTGTTTGGTCTCTGTGTGTTGTGATGGATCCATGTTTCGTCCACGGTTAAAAAACTCCTCCATATTGTGATTAAACAACGTCAAACCTTCCTGTGAAGTTGTTACACGATTGCGTTTGTGGTCGACTGTGAGCAAACGCGGCACCCATCTTGCGGAAAGCTTTCTCATGCCCAAGTGATCATTCAAAATTGAAACCACTGAGCCATGCGAGATGCCTATGGCTTCCACAATCTCTTGCACTTTCAATCTTCGGTCGGCCAACACCATATCGTGAATTTTTTCGATTGTTTCGGGTGTAGAGACCTCAACTGGGCGTCCAGGACGTTCGGCATCTTCAGTGCTTGTACGGCCACAACGAAATTCAGTAAACCACTTTTTTACCATTGAAATCGATGGTGCAGAGTCCCCATAGTATTTATCAAGCTTAGCCTTGGTCTTGGTAATGGTTTTTTTTCGCAAAAATAATGCTTAATAAGCACACGAAATTTACTTTTTTCCATTGTTTCCTTAAGTTACTGGATAGTCTGATAAGGATAGCTGTAAAACACAAACTAACTGACGCAGCAAGTTCAAATTTTGATAGGAGTCAACTGACAGATGCCTGTTGACAGGAGTAGTGTTTCTTTTTCAGTAAGGAGGTTAGAAATTCAAAAAGTCACGGACTTATGGACCCGCCTTAGTAGTAAGCTTTCGATTTGATTGCACTACTACAAGCGTACGGTGAGTCCACGATTGTATGGAAAATCGTGGGCCGTTGAAAGGGACGTGAAAATTTTCAAATTTGGATTTGGATAGATCTATGAAAGCTGTTTGTCTGTACGTAAGTATATATAGGTACGTACTGTACGTAAGTATAGTTAAGTGTAAGTATGGACGTTTGTTACTCATTCACGCAATTACTTAGTACTGAACGGATTTTGACGTTTTGTATGCTAGTAGTTTTGACTCCAGATTAGCGTATTGGCTACTTTTTATAGCAGCAACATGTAGATACGGTTCCTGCGGGATATCCTTTTGCACGTACGAAGTCGCAGGAAACATCTATATTTTTTAGTTCTGTATAAAACCCAATTTGTCCATGTTATCTTGACTACAAAATGGCACACATTTTGTAGTCAAGATAACATGGACAAATTGACATTTATATTTTTTAATTCTGTATAAAACCTATGTCCAATTTGTCCGTGTTATCTTGACTACAAAATGTGTGACCCACATTATATAGCCGACGTACGTCTTCTCACGCCGGGCCCCTGAAGAGGGCGGGGAACCAAAACCGCGGGCAAAAGCCCTTCTATTTGGGGTGGGGATGACGCGCCCAGTACGAGTACTGGACGCATTTTGTCGTTAGTTTTTTGGGGAAGACCCCCCGCAGCAGAACGCGGGGGGAAGCAATCGTCAGGCACCGGGCGCGTGAAGACGATTTGCACCGGCATCTGGTTTGCCGGTGCAAGGAGGGGTAGAGGAGGATTTCGATCCAGCGGTGATGTGGCGCGGTTGCGCCAAGGCGCATCATTGTGATGGGGTTTGGCGCATTAGTGCGCTAGTGCTCCTCCTCTTCGGGGGCGGTGGAGCGGGCTGCGTGGCTCCTCCATGGGTCCTCTGGCGGGAGCCAGAGGACCCGGCGGAGCCACGCAGCCACGCAGCCACGGCATCTCTATCATTATATATCCCCAATTTCACCAACTTATTTAAACGACGTTTAACGCTGAGCTTCGGCTTAGGATCTGCCTGTCCCTTTCTTACATTGAATGAGAGAGAGAGAGATTAAAACCGAGCTTAGCGATAAGCGCGTTCAAAGAAATTTGGTGAAATAGGGGGGTTTAGAGTAAGAAACATAAGTTCACGTTACATCCACACATCCACTTACCTATTTTAGTAGGGGCCATCAATTATACAACAAAGTTAGTCATATTTTTATATAGGAGGCAAAGAGACAGGTCACAGAAGTATCAAGGATAAATCTATCAGCACACCAATTGTCGTTGATGTTAGATCAACGAGTTACGCTATTAGTAATTATTATTCGTTGTATAACGGAGCGTTTCGTGGCCTAGTGGGCAGACCGTTTGATTCGCACTCGAGAGAGTGCAGCTGCAATTCCCAGGTTGTGGTGTGTACCAATAAGCCTCTTCCAGATCTCAAATACATTATACGCACACTCTAACGGTGAAGGAAAACATCGTGCGGAAACCCGCACATGGTTGGCCCCAGACGTATTGACCAGTCATTCCTCTGGACTAGGCTGACTGTGTTGTGAGAATGCCGTATGTGCTTGGGCAACAATATGACATTTAAAACCACCGGTCCCAGGCACCACAGTATTTCAAGATTGGTTAGGTACTTCGTTCGGAGAGTAATGTATAAATTATCCATTAACAGATGAGAAAAGGTCTATGTTGGAGTATACTCCTTAAGAATCGATTTTCATATAAGGCCCCCGGTATGAAAAAAATATGAGGAGTAAAATCTACTGAACGAATTACCTCGTTACGTTTTCGTGCGCAACCTATTCTGCGCACCTTTCACTTTTTTTCACATGGGCGCGAATTTTTGATCTCAAATCGATCGCTAGTCGCTTTGAATTGCACACAAAATTTTACTTATTAGAGTAAACTCCAATCGTGCGTCGGAGCTAACACACACTTTTTTTTATTGGTATAGTTATCCTGCTACAATTATAAGTGTCAAAGTTTGTGAGAATGGATGGATGGGTATTTGTTTCTCTTTCACGCAAAAATAGAACTTTTATAAGTGTGATGGTTTGTGAGGATGGATGGATGGATATTTGTTACACTTTCACGCAAAAACTAATGAACGGATTTTGATGAAAGCTGGTATGGTGGTAGCTTAAGCTCTGGTTTAACATAGGCTACTTTTTATCTCGAAAGCGTTCTATGTTCTCGTGTATACTGTATTTACTCGGGCGGAGCCGCGAGCAAAGCTGTAAGCCCTCATTCGCACGAGCGTTTTATTAACGAGTGTCAAAAAGTGTTAAAATAGGCTAGTTGACAGTTTTTTATTGCTTAAATAAATATTACTTTCAAATATGGGTCACTTCTCAGAATAAACAGTTTATTAAAAATCAATATTTACAAAGGATTTGTAATGCAGAATTTCGCGAGTCTCGTTGAACCTGTTGTACAGTGCTGAAAATATGCTCATCATATCAATCTTAGATTCTCAAACAAAAATTGACGTAAATCGACGTGAAGTTAATCCTAGGATCGTTGAAATGTATTGAAATTTTGATCTCAGATAACTAAAATGAGATTAAAATTGATTATTAATTTCGGACGTTAGACTGTTGTCCTTGTAAGAAAATTCGAGTTTTGATGTTTAAACATTTACTTAATAAAACGTGATTAATGCTAATTAAAATTTAATGAGAACTTTTTCTAAATTATGATGTTTTATTTACATATCCTTACAATAAATAGTTCCTCCACGTTAAACCATGTATGGCGATCACTTGAAGTGCACTTGTGACTCCCCTGTTGGTGTGGTCCACGGCAGTTGCGACTTTAACCATCAGGCGCCATTACTCACTCTCCCCACAGAGTAAAAATATCTCCTTAATATGTAGCTGTTTATCTGATCCTCTTTCTTTAATCTGCTCGCCCCTCGTAAAAATCTTCTCAAAAAAATAAAATTATTAAAAAGCCTTGAAATAAATTGGTGATGAATACTATAAAAAATGTTATGCAGTGATTTTTTTTCTTGTTCTTAGATACCTACTTCTACCTACATCTACGTTTTTAAGCACTGATAAAATTATGAATTGTAAACAAAAATCTGATAGCTGTTGAATTAGGTCATCAATAATTATAATGTATTACATTTTAGTGAAGTTAAAAGTCTAAAAGAGTTTTAGGATATAAAACTTCTTTCTTATTTAAAAAAAATCTCGCTAAAACTCGAGAGCGGCTGGACAGATTTGGCTTTTTTGGCCTTCATAATTGTGTAAGTTCAGAGAAGGTTAAAACGGTGAGAAATACTAACTGTTCACTGTGTTTAATTTATCACTTTTTAGTTTATTTAAAAAAATCAGCCGGCCCCAGGTAAATTGACACTATGGCACCAGCTCAATTTTCCGCGAACTTAATTAAGCTCACAATTGTCGCAATCCGAAGCTTTCTGACCATAATTCTATCGTGTACAGATTTGAAGATTAGTACAAAATTATTCATAAGCTAAATTGATTTAAGACCTAAGGATACTTTTTAATTTGTCTTATCGTTTGTCGTGGCAAAAGTAAAACTCGAGTGGCACAATGGGGCATTCAAAGTAAGGTATTTTTTAGTCTCGATGTGCCCCGTCTCTAATATATAGATAGGGACGCTGGTGATGATGATGACGACAAAAACTTACAGCACTAATGACATGCTCTAGTTTGCGATAAAGGCATGGCGTGAAATCTTACGGCGGAGACGTCTGCCTTCCACGCCGCTGCAGAATAATTGCTACTACGTCAGTGGCGGCGCTACTTTACATTTTTTTTTATATCTTACTGAAATAATATCATCACTTTGATGTGAAATATCTAAGTTGATAAGTATATTGGCGTAGTAAATGTGGCAATATAAAGTTTTCTCACATCATTGTATTTTATACTTTAAACGAGACAATCTTGTATATCGAAACCGTGGGGTCAAAAGGTGGTAAAAGCCAAAACCCTACTTTACAGGATAAGCAATAAACAAAATTGAAAAAAATAAAGCAGCTAAAAAACTTATTTTTCTTCTATGTATATTTATTCTCTTAAGTGAGATGTTATGTAATTTTTTATGTTCTTTACAATTGAAACCCTTATATTATTGTCAGCCTCTTAGTTTAGAAGTTACCGTGGATTTACGACCATTTTTTTTTTGTAAAAATGGTTTATACACCTTATATTTCTTTTTGGTGTTTCACTGTAATGAGTCGTAACTAGAAGTAGGTCGTTGCCATTGAGATTATAGACCACGATAAAAAATAAAGAAAGCCATAAAATCACTTAGACTGTACCTTTTGAATGTGTGGCGTCGTAACTACAATATTATGTTTATAAATACTAATAATACATACCTCACTATAAACTTCGGTAACAAAACCATCATACTTAAATACCCCACTTGTGGGTGGTTCTTTGGGTGAAAAAAAATCAATTTTTATTAGTTATTAAATCAAATTTATAAATTGTGTTCAATAATATACCTACATCACCATCTGGCGCAAACCTACACTGGCGTGAACACAGCTTAAAATATAACGCCATCTGACAACAACTTCACTCGCTTCCAGTTCGTTCAACGTCTAAAATCTATTTAAAAGTCGAATTTCATAAAATATACGTTTATATTTTGAAGAAAGCAAATAAAAGCATTCATTCATCACCCTTCACCTCACCCTTGTCCTCATCACATAAAAAAGAGTAGATTCTCAACAAATTGATTAATTTAATTAAATTGAACGTTTTTTTAATATCGCATCCCGGTCAGCAATTTTTTTAAGCTATTGCATAGCTTTTATCGCGGGCTTTGAGCGCGGCGACCGAATCAAGAAATTCCGTAACAAAAATAAACCTAACACCCCCTACTCCGACCGGCACAGCGGTGCGGCGTTAAAAGCCGTGCATCATCTAACGTCGTCATTACCGGAGTCGACAAGTGCCTCTCTACACAAGAGGTACTAGTAGACATCAAGTCCCAGGGCTATCCCGCACTAGAGGTACATCGTATGTACCACCCGATTAAAAAACACGAGTACAATATGGTACTCGTAACCCTCCCCCTTACACCAGAGAGCAAGGATATCTTCAATATCCGAGCCATCTGTCACATTACGGGCATCCGCGTGGAGCCCCCCCGTAAAAGGGGCATCCCTGGCCAGTGCCACCGATGCCAACTTTACGGGCACTCGGCACGGAATTGCCAAGCCAGGCCGCGTTGCGTCAAGTGCCTCGGAGACCACGGCACCTCTGACTGCCCCCGCAAGAGCCCAGCTGAGGAGTCCGAACCCCCTAGCTGTGTTCTCTGCAAGTCCCAAGGACACCCCGCCAACTACAGAGGGTGCAAAAAAGCACCCAAAGTTAAAAAACGCGTTGCACCACAGACGAAAGGTGCCCCCCCCAAACAGAGATTCGTCCCTGCCCCCCTACCCTCCCAATCTGCATGGTTCAAACCCGCGCAGAACAGTAGGTTGGAGCCAGCGGCTTTCCCCGCTCTCCCCAGCAAGGCCATGCCCTCCGCGCCCAAAGCGCCAAAGGCCACCCCCCCCCCCCCCCGACTCCCAGCTTCACTGCAGACCTCTCTTTCGTCCAGCAGTTCCTAAGCAACGTCGGGCCTATTGACCCGATGGAGCTTTCCATTCTAGCGACAAAGCTAAAAGGATCGGCCACAGACCGCATCCAAGCTTTGTCAGACCATCAGGTCTTGATCCGTCAGATCAAGGCTCTCTCCACAAACGGTATCTAATGGAGCCTTCGGGAAGGACAAAGCCGCACTCGCTACGCGTAGTGTCGTTCAATACGAACGGCATTAGGAATAACATAAGCGAAATTCGCGATTTTGTTAGCAGCCAAAATGTCGATATTCTTCTAGTGCAGGAGACGTTTTTAAAACCTAGTATTAGGAGCCCAAAAATAGCTAACTACAAAATAATCAGAAATGATAGAACTCGATCCCGACTCGGAGGCACTCTTATCTACTATAAAAAATCATTACATTGTATTCCCTTAGAGCCACCGCCATTGTTAAGTTTAGAAACATCTGTTTGTCACATTAGCATGTCCGGTCACGGACCCATTGTTATAGTTAGCGCGTACCTGGCATGTAACAATGAACTACATTCCAGCGACCTGCAGGCGCTATTCAATTTAGGCAACGCTGTCATCATTGCCGGCGACTTAAATTGTAAACACACTGAGTGGGGCAATATAAATAACAATAAGAACGGCTCAATCCTTTGTAGCTTAACCGACACATTAAATTTTGCTCTTTTAGCTCCCACGGACCCCACTCGCTATGACACCAATGAAAACATCAACGGCGTCATACGCAATCCTAGTACTATAGACATAGCTCTAGTTAAAAATGTGTCCCTAAATATCTATATCGAGACCCTCCACGAGCTTAACTCGGACCACAGACCGGTTATGATTACACTTGGTAGTCTTAACCCCAATAATTGCAGTACTAGGAAGATAGTAGATTATAAATCACTTGCGGAGAACATCAAAGTCCTCCAATCTAGTCACTTAGATAAAATCCCCGATATTATAGATAGTAAAGAGATAGCCATAGAGGCCGCCTCCCACTTGACCGATCACCTGGTAGCGACCATAGAGAGATCATCTAGGGAGGTGCCAACGACCCCCAAGGGCCGTTGGCCCCTCCCTGAGGACATAAGGGAGTCCATCAGACTCCGAAATGCGGCTAAGCGCACATATGACCGCTACCCGTCGGAAGAGTGGAGGAAAGCCCTCCGTCACTACGAGAGGGAAGTTAAGTTTAAGATCAAACAACACAAAGCCGAGAGTTGGGATCGACTTCTTAGTGACCTAGAACCGTCTCACGTGGCATACTGGCCACTCGCGAGGGCCCTCAAAAACGACACGGAGTGCGATATGCCTCCGTTAGACAGACCAAACCGTCCTCCTGCATTCGAAGACATAGACAAGGCCGAGTGCCTAGCTGATAACTTCGAACAACAGTGCCGGCCGAGTACTCTCCCGATTGATCCCGTGCACCTTAGCTTAGTGAATAGCGAGGTCGACAGCCGACTCTCGAGGCCACCTGATGTAGATAGGGTGAGGATGGTGGACTCGGAGGAGGTCAGTGACATTATTAAGTGTATGAAAGCCAAAAAGGCCCCAGGCCTCGACGGTATTTCAAACAAAACACTTAAAATGCTACCGTCCGAGCTTATTCAACTCCTAGTGAACATCTTTAACGCCCTCTTAGTAGGATGTTCATTCCCAGACATTTGGAAAGTAGCTATTGTCATAGGTATCCACAAACCGGGGAAACCCCGGAAGGTGCCTGGTAGTTACCGTCCAATAAGTCTCATTAGCTCCCTCGGTAAAGTCTACGAAAGAGTTATCAAAAGGCGCCTCAATGACGTCATATCCGACAAAAAACTCCTTCCAGACGAGCAGTTCGCCTTCCGCGAAATGCACAGTTGTCCCGCTCAAGTACACCGCTTAACGGAGTACATAATATCTAGCAAAAACGACAGGAAGACGACATGCGCCGTATTCTTTGACATTGCAAAAGCTTTTGATAAAATTTGGCATAACGGACTGTTATACAAACTCTATCAAATGGAAATACCTGATTATCTTGTTCTACTGATTAGTAACTTTTTAAAAAACCGTAAATTTCATTTCCGCGTTGAAGGCGTACTGTCGTCGCCAAGATATATGGAGGCGGGAGTGCCGCAGGGCTCGGTCCTCTCGCCCTCCCTATATAACCTGTACACTAGTGACATCCCCAAACACGCTAAGGTGCAATTAGCTATGTTCGCGGACGACACAGCCCTTTATTATTCCCACATACGAGCCTGTACCGCGTCAAAAGCCCTCCAGGAGTCAGTTACCGCTCTCGGTAACTGGTTCTCCAAATGGAGAATAGAAGTCAATCCCGACAAAAGTCACGCCATCCAATTTGATATTAAAAGTGCAATGAGGCGTACTTGCCCCCGTAAACTTATGAGCCCTATAAGCCTGCACGGCAACAAAATCCCACAGGTCACTCAGGTGAAATATTTAGGCGTAGTACTAAACAAGTCGATGTCGTTTTCGAGTCACATTAGTAACACGTTACGAAAAGCGAAATTTGTACTTTACAAATTATATCTGCTACTTAATTCGCGAAGCAAAATGTCCCTAAGACATAAGCTTACATTGTATAAAGTTTGCATTAGAACGATACTCACTTATGCGTGCGTCTCTTTCGCACAGATAAGCGAGTCTCAACTGGACCGTTTGCAAAGAGTCCAAAACCGGTTTCTACGCATGGCAACAGGCGCCCCCTGGTACATGCGTAACATCGACTTGCATAGGGACTGCGAAATCGTCACTATTAAAGCCTATATCAAGGAACTCGTAGAGAGATTCTTTGATAAAGGCAAAAACCACCCCAACCCCCTTATCAAAAAGGCACTGGACTATGAACACGACGCACAGACCTTCCGACACCCGTACAAACGGCCTAAGCATATCTTAGCTGATCCCGTAGACCCGATCACAAAATACGTAACGTACTGTGTACAGTTACGTAAACACAAATCACACGCACCCGCGCGACTATCATCGCACCGGGGTCGATGCCGGCGCCTACCCCGAGGTCCCACATCCGACACGACAACACGTACAGACGTACAGACCGACCCTAACACGGGACCGGACCCGAACCCGAGTTCGAGTTCGAATCCCAGTAGACTAGGTTCACTCCTAAATAGTGCCCGCGACCGCGATATTGTTATAGAGAGCTCTATCAATACCGCGAACCTCATCGATATTAGGACTTACGCGCGCGAGTCATCCCGACCGTACGCGGAAGGGGAGAGGGACGGCCCTCTCAGTACCGATAGCGATAAAAACGAGAGCTCCTCTATCGCGACAACTCGCACGCCGCTAGCTTATGCTACCGCGCGCGAGCAACCTCACTCATCAGCGAGTGAGGAAGGGGTCGGACCCCTTAGCAGGTGAGACCCGCGTCTCCCCTGTCATAAAAATAGCTCACAACTCGTAGCTGTCCCCAAAATCCGGTCTGAACATCACCCGGGTGATGTTAGGGAGGGTCAAACCCTCCCATCGACTCTAACCAAATAAACTAGCCACCAGGCTAGTTATAGTCCGACTTAGCTACAGCGGTCTTAACCCGACCCTTAGCATAGACCCTTTCGAAAAAAAAAAAAAAAAAAAAAAATAACGTCGATTCAGTTCGGCAGACTTCGGCACGGTGTTTGTGTGCGTGCGACTAGACGTATGCGTGTAGACTAGCTGCTAACTGCTCATAACTGATTCTATCTCTTTTAGACATAATGCTAGGTGAGACAGCGTGCTTTTTGGCCGCGTCCACGAGTGAGTTCGAGCCCGCGACTAGTTGAACCTTAACGTGTTTGTATATGGTACGACTGTACGAAGCTCGCACGGATCGAGATGAGCTGCTCCGAAATCGGACGTATACGTAAGCTGCTGTTTGTGAGAAAGTATAAAAAATGCTATGCAATAGCTTTACCGCGGCAGTCCCCGAGTTCCACACGTATTTTTTTTTATTATTACTGTCGAAGGCAGGTCCAATTCGAGCCCTGACGTCACTGCGACCCAAGTATTACAACTATTGTGACTCCTTTGCGTTATAGTACCTGCCCCTGGCCTATGCCTAGGGGTGTCTCGTTCTTCTCCCCGGAGAATCTACAAGTCGTTATGTCACCAACTCCTATTTTGTTGAGGTGTTTGTGGAGCTTGCAGTATCCAGTTCTGGTAAGGACTCTTAGTTGATTCCTACTCATTGAAAGTACCAATTCCACACGCCTTTTGTTAAAGGCCGGGATTAACGCTTTGGAATGCAATCCCGGGCTTGCAGCCCATTGCTTTATGCTTAGGCTGCAGCCCCATTCCTTGAGTGCTGTCTTGGTAATGCTGGGAGATATTCTGCAGACTGGTTCTGATCCCTAAATGAGACTTTCGGCCCCTAGAATAGCCAGCTCATCTGCGGTTACATTTCCGGGAATATTACTGTGGCCCGGAACCCATAACAGTCGGATATTGTTGTCACATTCTAGCATGTTTAGCGTCTCAACATAGTAAAGAACTAATTTGGATGAGATTTTAGCGGCAGTCTGTGCTTTTAGCGCAGCCTGACTGTCTGAGAAAATGGAGAAGGATGTTTCTATGGACTAAGGCCATCTCTAGGCTCTCTAGTGAACAACCAATAATGGCGAAGATCTCAGCCTGAAACACGGTTGCAAATTCTCCCAAACAAGCATATTTGCCTGTTAGTGGCATGGGCATGGCGTAGAATCCAGCACCCGCCCAGTTGTTCTTTCTGGATTCGTCCGTGAACCAAACTGTCATTAGGGTGAACAGTAATTGGGACCTGGGGTAATTTTCCTTGCCAGTCCTCCCTAGTAGGTATGAAAACCTGGTATAGCTTCGAGAAGCTGTGCACCTTGGTCATGGCATCCGATGGCATGGCCATGACCAGTGTCTCAAAAAGAGACTGTTGCAGCTGTCCTAGTAGGGTGGAAGTCCATTTCGTCCTGCCCGCTGTCCTGGCCCTGAGAACTGCCTTCTTAGCCTCTATCTGAACAAGCAGAGAAGAGGAGTCAGGTCAATCAGGGCCTCAAGTGAAACGGTGGGCTCCGACGAAAGCGCACCCGTGATAATCAGACAGGCCAGCGTCTGTACACTATTTAATGTTGTAATGCAGTTCACCTGTTATAGAGCCTATTTATGCCACACTACGCAGCCATATGTGGCCATTGGCCTCACTACTGCTGTGTATAGCCATAGCATTGTCTTCGGCCGAAGGCCCCTTTTAGAGCTGACAAGTCTCCAACAGGATCCCAGAGCACATCTAGCCTTTTTCGTAATGTGCTCGATGTGCTTATTCCAAGTGAGTCTCTTATCTAGGATAACTCCTAGGTATTTTATCTCGCTTGCAAACTTGATAGTTTTCCCGAAGAGTGTTAGGGGTTTTAGTTCCTCCAACTTCCTCTTTTTGTTTTTCTTCTTTTTCTTTTTCTTTTTCTTCAAAGCTCCATCAACGCCGTTTCAGTAGACTTTTTTGTAGGTATATTGTCTTTCCTGCAGAGGCCTTTCGGTGATGTAACCCTTATGTGAAGGTTGACCAACTTCTCCATCGTTTTAAGCATGAAAGAAGTGAGGCTTATGGGTCTATATGACTTGGGTAAAGCTTTGTCTCTATCACCACCTTTGGGTATATATGAGACCTTTACCTTTGTTCATGCTAGAGGAATGTAGCTCCACGCAAAACTCGGTCTAAGTATCTTTAGTAGCGCAGGGAGGATAATGTCTTTGCCCTGTTTGATAAGGCCCGTAGTATAAAGTGATTAATTTTCTAAGAACATAGTATCAAATAAAACATTTTTTTAAATCGCATCCCGGTCAGCAAATTTTTTTTGTGATATTTTTTTTTAATCTACTAGAGCTCCGAGCAAATCTCGGTTACCCAGGTAATATTTTTTAAATTTACATTTTGAATTATTTATATCGGAAGTAATTATTTCTTACGTATGGTTTTTACAAAATTATTAGGCAGCTTAGAGAATTATGCATATGCTTGGAACCGGCGTCCGGCAATGTATTATAATAACATGAAATAAAATTAGAAAATCTTGATATATTGATATTATGGATTTTTAAGTGGAGGATTTTATATTTTATATTTCATTTATAAATCAAATGGTGATTAATTGGAAAAATCTGGATAATCTAGAAAAAAAAACAGAAGAATAACCAAATTTTTAAGATTGTTGTTGTTCACTAAGTTGACACAATAAAGCAACAATATTCTTCTGTAGTATGAAAGTAGTTAACTTAAAAAATAAAATATTTAACCGACATAACACAGTATGTAAATCGAATCTCGTTTTGTATAAAATTTACATTTCATTTCCATGTAATTTAAAATATTTAGATCAGGGTTTAAACACTGATCATTATGTAAATAGTATGAGGAGTAGTCATGATAGGTAAGATGTTGTGGGAGGTTTTGGCCTGTAGAGTCGACCCTGGGTTACCTAGGTAGTAACTTAGAAACCACTTTGGAGGCCGATTACTCGAAAATGGTGACTTTGTAAAAAAGTCATGTATAAAACCTTACTTTTATTTAAAAATACATATTTAACGTTACCCTACACGATAGGGTAGAATGAAAAAAAATTCAAATGTATAAAGAGCCATCCCTAAAATATGAAATAATTATTGTATGATGCCAAAATAAAAATCTATACACAACCTATAACTATACCAAATTTCCTCCATTTAAATTCATAATTGCAGAATCTATAAGAGTGGACAGGCAGACAGACAGACAGACAGACGGACGGACGGACAGACGGACCTTTCCTTGAGTATAACGGAACCCTAAAAACAGGTATTTTGTAATTGCTTGAAATAAGTTTTTTCTTAGATCTAATATTATCAACTAATACATAAATTAAAGCACTTAATTTTAAAAAAGTAAATGCAATTATTGTTAGTTATCAAAGATTAATTATTCATATCTCACAATTATACACAATATGATAATATCGTCTGTTTCAACGGTCAAAGTATTTAGTATGTGGCCACAAAGGCAGACATGATAATAGTATCGCTTCAGCTTAGGGTTGGCAAAAGTAGATTGTATCATTAAAAAAATTACGATTTCAGTAACGATTGACTCCCAATAAAACGATCATCGGTACGTGATTGTCTTTGACAACCAAGGCATGTTTAGCGGCACCGGTCTTCCGGCATCGCCAATAGGTCCGTTGGAATGTTCAAAGACTCATTTTTGGTTTTTAAGCTACAAAACATTGGCTAGCAGCCTGTTCTGAACATTTACCACAAAATGTGTACGAAATACACTCACTAACATAAGACATGTTCAACGCAGGCTATACTTTTAGCAATAATGCGTATCGCCCTACCCGAAACGTTCGTTGGTTTTCGTTAAACACAAACGAATGTATAAACATGCCTTTAAATTTTACTGAGCGTGCAGGTTAATATCAAAGTTGAATAAATTTAGCTTATTTAATTACTGAAAAGTTTATGAAAAAGAACATTCAAACTATTCCTTACTAATTAATTTTCAAAGATGATAAGAAGAAATTACTAACACTAAAATTGTTGCACCAATTTGGAAAAATTTCTTTGTTTTTTTTTTAAGACAACATAATATGTGGTTCTGTATTGTGTTATTTATTGTATTAAACACTATTCGCGTAAATATAAGTAATCAATATTGTGTTATTTTACCAAATAAATTTCCTTTTCTTTCTTTCTTTAAAAATTGGTAATTTTCAAACCTGCTAGTCTCTTTTTACCAAAGAGAATGCTTATGAGAACAATAGTTACAACTGCAATATTTCCAAATCGTTTTCATTTAACAGCCTCCGTATCACCTGATTGTCTCACAAGAAAGATGATCCATGCGTCGGATGGGCATGTAAAAGTCGGTCCTATTCCTGATCTCTCGCCAGTCGTGTCGGGCATCCGTCCCACTGGGTTTCGACAATAAAGGAAGAGAGAGAGAGAGTGCTCTTGTGTACTGCGCACACACTTGGGCACTATAAAAATAACTCCTGCGTAGCTGACTTAGTTTCAATGAAACCGACCACCGTCACCGAAATCGGTGTAGGGAGCTATTATTATTATTATTTTCAAATCAATATAAACTGTTCAAGGGTGTTGTTTTCCAAGCGGAGCCATGTAATAGCCCTAGGAGCGAATAATTGATACGCCTGAGTATTCCGAATCGCAATCTAACCTACTTACGATAATATCTTCTTTTATCTATGCAATATTTGCCTCTTGATAATTCCATCATCAGCGTCAAATTTTACGACAGTAATTTGATACATATTTACAATTTTTTAACACTCAAATGGTAAATTGTGAGAAGTGTTTATCTGGAAGATAAACAAACTTGGAAGGCTCATAAAACTTGTGAGGAAAATTAGGCTATAGTCTACCATGAGTCCAGCCTAATTTTCCGCACATTGAGGCGAGACCCGAGTCGTAAGTGGTCGGGAAACTTTAAATTAATATTGCTTAACTTTTATGCAATGGGAAAAAAGTAAAGCATGTTAATTTAAATGGGGAACGTGCATAGTTTTTTATCGGCTTTTCAAAAAGTTCAATACATTACGTACTGTATTGTCCTGTCCCAGGAAATATTGTCTTTGCAATGGCATATCTACGATCAACCATTGACGAAATACAGTCGTCATAACAGTGAGATCGTTGGAGAATATCGATGTTGCTATTTACAAAAAATTATGCACAAGGAGTTGCAAATGTATGGTGATATATTGCTATATAAATTGTATTTTATTAACTTAAGTAAGTACCTACTGCGTTTATGTCGAGCGTTAAACCAACGTTTATGTATATCCTTGCCATAACAAAAAATATTGTCACAAATAACATACGAATTTGAATAGTAAGCTAATTTTCGTTTTTCAATCATAGCAAAAAAACGACGTTTTTTAGTCCTGTAACTTTTCAATTTAGCAACAGATTATTGACTTTTTAAATTTTTCGGTCCACATTTATGTTACCTTTTGGAAAATTTAAGAATTTTTCTGATTTAAAACTCTCAAAGAAATTCTATTGTATTGATCTTTTAAACGCTTAAGATGCATACATCTGATTTATAGATCAAAGTGAAGTTTTAATTGAAAAGTTCTAAGTTCCGGGATGCAATACAACTTCTAAAACAATTGCTCATTCTGTTTGTTTGTCTAGTCTGAAGTGATTTATTCTTTACAAGTGTATATACATTTGATTTTGCCTATTTCAATTGGAACGTGCAGATTAATCGCCTGATAGTAAAGCCTAAACGGGAGTTTGGGCGATAGCCCATGAACATCCGTCACACTGGAGGAGTGAAAAGTGCGTTCCCGAACTCTAAACCGAAACCCCACCAGGCCTCTAGTACCTGCTTCTTACTCGGCGAAACATAACGTAAGCATTTTTTAAGTCTGGTATTTTACGGCCAAGCAATTCATACCAATTGGCACATTTAAAATACCTAACCAACATGTGTTGTTCATAGTTTTAGCACAGATTAATAAATAGTTACTAGGTGGTTTTCGTTGTTATTCGAAGTCGAGTATAGCAATAGAGTTGACTCAAATCATATACCTACCTAAGTTTACCATTTTAGGTTTCCGTACACAAGGGGTAAAAACTATTACTCGACCACGTAAATTATATAATAATAATAACTCCCCACACCGACTTCGGTGACGGTGGCCAGTTTCATTGAAACCAGGCCAGTTACGCAGGAGTCATTTTATAGTGCCCAAGTATGTGCGCAGTACACAAGAGCACTCTCTCTTTCTTTACTCTCATAAATCAGTGGGACGAATAACCGTCACGACTGGCGAGAGATCAGGCGCAGATCCTACTTTTTACATGCCCATCCGACGCATGGATCATTTTTCTTGTCAGACAATCAGGTGATAAATTGCCTAAGCCTGCATTGTTCTAACCAAACTTGGAAACAACATTTTTTGTTGTTCCAATGCGGGAATCGAACCCACGACCTCCGAGTCGAGAGCCAAACTCTAACCACTAGACCATGGAGGCTGTTAAATTATAATAGGTCTTTACCTATGAAATTGCCGTTCTGCAGTACTGGCCATTTGAAATCAAAATAATTTTTGTTTGGCTATGAATTCTAATTTCAAATTAACTTTATTTTAAAAACATGGAATTCTTTTTCCAAAAATAGTCATTTGTTTATTGATTAGTGTTACATTTTCATCGCATTTCAATCTTTTTCGTCATCATGGATACGTTAAAAATTTGAGTAATTATGAAATATGAGTACCGTCGTGGCAGCAACGCGGCACAAGCGGCACGCAACATCAACGACGTTTACGGAGCTAACACCACAAACCAACGCACCAGCTGTTATTGGTTTGCTCGCTTCCGTTCTGGAAATTTCGAACTGAAAAATGAATCTCGCGGTCGTACGAAGATGAAAATTGAATTCTGTTTCATAACCGCAAGCGCTCAGCAAGTTGGTTGGATCCTGGTTCAGCACCTAAACAATGCCCTAAACGAAAACTTACCCCTAGAAAATAATAATATATATAATAGCCTATGTTACCCGGGCCAGTAGTACGAATCTATTGACACCTCATTGATTAAAATCGGATCAGTAGTTTAGGCTCTACGGTGAAACAAATATACATACACATGTACGGGTAATGATTTTGCCAGTATTATACATAGACTGCCAAAATCGTTACTTTTGGCTTCGCCATAATCGGGTAAATACGGGTAAATTAAATTTAAAGTAAACCCAGGTTTAAAAATAAAAGTATCATATAATATGAGAATTTATGCGCAACTTATCACCTTAAAGAGACTATAAAATAAATTAAATCTACCTCCTCCAACTGCGGTAGACGATAAAGAAAATTCAGAGTTTTCCGAAGTAGATATATCAATCGGGTCTGCCCACGGGAATATGTTGGAGTTGGAGTTCTACCAATTGCAGTGGCTGTTAAATTAAAATTACATAGATATTTTTATATTAGATTATAAACAACAATAATTAGTTAAAGCTTAAACATTTCATGCTGAATAGTGAATACGCATATACGCCTACTAGCTTTTACCCGCTCGGCTCCGTTCGTGTAAATAGTGTCCCACGGGAACACTGCACTTTTTCGGAATGAAAAGTGGCCTACGTTTTAAATCAAAGCCTAAACTACTACTTTACCAAATTTCATCAAAATCTATTCGGTTCTTTTTGTGTGAAAGAGTAACAAACATCCATCCATCCATCCATACATACATCTATCCTCACAAACTTTCACGTTTATAATATTAGTAGGATAGTGTGAGACTGAGGAGTGAGACAAATCAAGTCCACAATATTTATTAATATGAGCAGTTGACGTATCGTATGAAGACGTTGTTGGTCCGAATCCCAATATTCTTGTAAAGGAGTTACATTATACTATAGATACCTAAATGCTAAACTAGGTATCAAATAATATTATTATTATGAAGTTCTATTTCAGCAACAAATACCTACAACTATTAGAAATATAAAAGTTTGTGAGGATGGAACGGATTTCGATGAAATTTGTTAGGCACTGAAAACAGAACTCTGCACTAATACAACAGAGATGAAAATCGATGTGTTGAGTATCGAGCTGTCATATATGATACTGGAATTTGACTCTACACTTGTGTGTTCGATTTTCAGCTCTTATTTATTAATATGGGGCATGTCATAAAAAATCTGCGTCGACGCTGCGACAACGCAACGTATTTACACTGCATCAATCTCAATCAATCGAGACTCGCTATAACCTGCGAAAAGAAAGTTAAAAACTTTTCAAAAGTAAGTGCTTAGAATCCATTATAATATGCTTAAGTACCTACTTAAAATTTGTTAACTAATTTAAGTTTTGTAGTCATTTTTCTTATGCATCGTGGGATAGTGTTTGAATAGCTTTCTTAATTCTTGCCATTTTGATCTTGTTAGATTTTTTAATACTGATAATAATCTTTATTGATGATAACAGGGTAGGTACTATCGAACAAGTTGCCGCTCGACCAGGGATAAGATCAAAATCGCTTAACAGCCCCCATGAATCGTGCGCACGCACACATGCTCACGTGTAAATACGGACTTCAACCACGTCTGTACTCTTCAGTTGATATGGTCACTTCCTTTGTGTTTAAATATTTTAAGTCCTAGTTCTAAGAAAAATGTTAAGAAACTGATCGAGCAAGAACTTTGACCATATTATACATAACACTTTTATTTTATATGTGAGTACAAAGATTTACATACTTATCCCTAATTGGCAGATAAAAAAATAAACTCAGATTAAACTATTGTTTAATCTGAGTTTATTTCGGGCGTAAATGTTTGTTGAACTCAAATGTCATTGTAAAGAATGACAATAATGATCTAATAAACTAAAATCCTTTGGACAAATACTGTGAGTTATCTTCAACTTTAAACGAGACAATCTTGTATGTATATAATCGTAATCTTGAACCCGGCTGCAAATAAATAACGTGACTTGTATTATACACACACACACAAGTTATCTCATTTTAATTTTTGACGGATATTTTATAAGAATTGCATAACGCGAGGAACGTAGCGGGTTGCACAGCAGCCTATAGTAAGATTTGGAAGTAATTCAAAACCATATTGCGACGAGTGAGAAAGGATTTTTATAAGCCTTACTTACTTTGAAACACGTTTTCACATTTACGTTAATCGGATTAGACATCTCGGGAATGTAGCTTTGTGTGTTTTTATATTTCGTTTGTACCTTTTGATTACGAGATACGAGGCATTGACGAGGGTGTTTACTGTAATACTTACAAGCGTAACTGAATGACGTCACATTCAGAACATTATTTTTTTCATCGCACTTGTAAGATTGTATGATCCGGAATCCGGAAGTAGAAAATGCAGAACGTTACAAATAGAACTCTGGACTTAAACAATAGAGCTGAAAATCAAACATACAAGTGTCGAGTGAAATGTCAATGTCATATATGACAGCTCGACACATCGATTTTCAACTCTATTGTATTAGCGCAGAGTTCTATTTCAGTACACTGCTTTTTTCCAGGCCTGCTGGATTCCGGATCATATAGTCCCAGCCTAACTCCTCAGAAGCCCAATTCTCGTAACTATTTGTGATCATAATCCTGTTTCAGTCCGCGTGCTGTCGCACTCGCTCACGCGCGATAATAAACGCGTGTGTGAATGCGACACCACACGTACCGAAACCGGATTATAGTAACAAATAGTTACGAGAATTGGGCTTCTTGTGTTGCTGTCTCGTATCGTTTGCCCTATGAACCATCAAACACTGTACATGTAATTTTTAAATTTAATTAAATACTTAACTGAGGCTTTAATCTTTGTTATACATAATAAATGTTATAATTGATAATTATAACTTAAATTCGAGGAAAAACTACTTATAAAAGAATAACTAACTGAATTGATTTTGAATAAATTTTCCAAATATCTTCAATGAGATTAGTTTTTCATTTAGATAATTTAATAGACTAAAAGTGAACGATTAAAAGACCGTACATTGAATAACATGTTTGCTCCATCAGAATCCACTTAACGAAATTTCCTGAATAAATTTATATAATTCCAACTAGTCGCCATTAATCATACCGACTAGGGTCCCGTTGACAAATTAAGGGGTCCCATACACGGTCCGATTTTTTTTCAGTTCGGCCTGAACGGATGCAAAAATGTATCGTCTGTGTGCAATTTCGAGATCGCATCAGTCGGCCGTATGGACTGAAGCGATTCGTTCCAGTGTTGCCAACTCTGTTTTTGCGTAACTACTAAACTTGCGTCGTTTTCTACTAAAAGAGTACCGATAACTATAAACTTAGGAGTCCCTAAAATTTTTTTTAGGGATTTTGTGTTTACAAAATGCAGTGTTTTTTTTTGTTTACAATAACCACTGCATTTTCAGTTTTAATATTAAATTTAAAATATGATAATTTTACCGTTAAATTAAAAAAATATAGTAGGAAATATTACGTATATATAAATTAAATCGGTAGTTTTAAGCGACTTACGGACGCGTGCTACTATGTGCTATTATGATAAGGTGTCATAATAGCATATAGTAGCAGGCCATTTTGCATATTATGATTACTAGTTTTGTAGAAAATAGCTAGACAGCTATTTTCTACAAAACTGCTACTAACAACTAAATTCCTACTAAAGAGGGAATAAAATACTAAACTTAGGTAGTAGTAAAACTTTGTAAAACATCTAAGTTGGCAACATTAATTCTGACCTGAACGGATGGACTGAACAGTAATAAAATAGGACTGAACGGTAAAAAAATTCGAGTGTAAAATAAAACCGGGACAAGTGCGAGTCGGCAAGAGGAGTTCCGTACAAAACGAAAAAAATCACGTTTATTGTATGTAAGTCTCAAATTTTATTAAGCTATTGCATAGCTTCTATCGCGGGCCTTGAGCGCGGGGACCGAATCCAGAAATTCCGTAACGAAAAAACCTCACGCTCCCCACTCCGACGGGCACGGAGGTGTGGCTTGAAGGCCGTGCATCGTCTAACGTCGTTTCAGTTCGGCAGTCTTCGACACGGCGTTGTGTGCGTGCGATAATGCTATGCAATAGCTTTACCGCGGCAGTCCCCGAGTGCCACACGTCTTTTTTTATTCTGTTTTTAGTATTTGTTGTTATGACGGAAATACCTACATCATTTGTTACAACAAAATACAATAAATAAATAAAATAATAGCCTAAGCCCTAAACTAACCAAGAACCAACCAAGAACCAAGAGGGTTCCGGAACTATCAACGCGCGAAATTATAAGGGTTCCTCAAGTTAATACTTGTTCGGGCCGAACTGATGTCAGTTCTAACTGAAACGATCGGCCTCTCGTCTGTGGGAGCCTTAAGAGTGGAACTTAAGGTAACCTTCCGATACACGCGAGTGTGATGCGAGACCGTGACCCGAGACCGAAATAGACTCGGGGAGCCACTGCTTACTATAAATTTATATGGAGCACTAAACAATCCCCGCGACTCGCGTCGCGCGACCAGTGGGCGCGGCCAGAGACCCAATTCACTGGTTTGCTGGTCGCAATCGGGCGTCGCGGTCGCATAGATCGGAAGGCTATCTTTATAGTTCTTATGTTTTTAATCATTGAAGTAGTTTTGAAATTGTTGTTTTTGCAGATACAAAATGCAGGCCAGCTAACTCGCTAGTTAGTGAGATATTCGTAGTGTTTGTTACTACGACTGTCTTAAAACAAGTCGATACAGCTATCCCGCCCGAAACAAATGTATTGGCGTAAGATAGTTTTGTCGACGGACGCGACATATCTCGTATCGCGTCGCATCTCCGCCAATTGAGCTAGGGTGCCTAGAAGTATCCCTTTACATTTATATCCGATAATTGACATTATAAAGGGGCCCATACATGGTCCGGTCTGCCTTCAGTTCGGCCTGAACGGATGCAAAATCGTGTCGTGTGTGTGCTCGAATCCGTTCAGGCCGAACTGACGTCAGTTGGGTCGGATGCGATTTTTACCGTGTATGGGCTCGAATCCGTTCAGGCGTCAGTTCTAACTGAAACGATCGGCCTCTCGTCTGTGGCTGCCTTTATGATTTACATCTATATAATATATAAAAGGAGATGTCCCCACTGACTGACTGACGTATAGATACACGCACAGCCGTAACATCTAATGGTAGAAACGAATGAAATTTGGAAAATAGTTTTAATTTACAATGGGGACGCGCATTAAGAAGTAATTTTGAAAAAATCCACTCTTAAATAGGGGTTGAAATTTTGTATGGAAAATCTTTAAATCTGCACCGATTTCGATGAAAATTAAGATTCACGCCCTTAAATACATTTCATTGGATACGTGATTCAGGATTTATTAGAATTTACCCTCTGATGGTGTAAAATAAGGGTCGCAAGCTTGTAATAAAGAAACCTTCATAAAAAATTTCAATATCTTTTTAGGCATTTCATAATCTTTATCATGGCAAATCTATCACATAAAATCAGCAAGTTTGCTTTGTAGAAGTCTAGTGAAATATTGGCTCCCGAGTAAAGACATACATTAGTTATATTGACTTCCCACTTGGGACTTTCAAACTTACAGCGTACACGATACAAATTCACTTGTATTTTATCGATGTTGCCATGAAAATACATGGAAATTGGTTTTAGCGAGCAGAAAACTTTTTTGTATTTATTGTTGACAGCCTTGTGAGAGTTATGTTTTTCGATGATAGCAACATTTTTATAACAATATTGCCAGTAATAACATTATCTAGGAGTGCCTTGCTGAGATACTTCAGAAATATTTAGGTCATGTGTGGTGAACCAATCAGCTTCACAAACCTGAATCGCGCCATCGAAGTTTCTTCTGTTCTGCGCTTTATATACACAGCTGAAATGGCTACAGTGGGCTTCGGCCTGACCAGCCATACCACCTCGCTCGGTCAGAGATCTCCGTTTGGGGCTATCTCTACTCTCACTCTACTAAATACCAGTGAGCGGCGATGACGATAGGAATCCTGATGGCAACAATTTGCTAAACATAATTTTTTTCCCGATAGTAACTACACCCAACAGAAACATGCATTAAACGATTATATCTTATTATCTTTTGTTAATAATTTAAACAACAACATAGCATGTTATCTAGCACGAATTTTGTAATAATATTACATTTTTGATTTTCGGTTATTCAATTTTATAAAAAGAAAATGTCCACGAATAATGCTTACACTCTAAAATCTATTTAGAGCTTACACCTAAAGGTTGAATCAGGATCCTTCTAAGATAAAATGGGCTTAATAATCTTGATATTTTAAGGGAAAACGCGAATTCAAAGTTTAAAACTTAAAATTGCAATGTAAAATAAATATATAAGGAACATTATACTTTATATTATATTCTTATTTATATTATATACCGTGGAATGAGCCTTTTATAACTTCTCGAAAAGCAAGAAGTAAATTGATAGAGGATCGAAATCAGATAAAAAGTTGTTCGCGTAACAAACAAACAAATTATGATTGGATTTCGTATATACTTTACCTACTTCTAAATTTGACCTAATTCAGAGGAACCCTATTTAAACAAATACTACCATCATTTACGGAAATAATAAAATGTAGTGAACGCTTATGCGAGATTATTACACGGGTGACTAAATTCGCACGGCTTTTGCCGCACGGCAAAAATCGACCGTCTAAAATTTAAAATATATTATACTGACCTGAAAGACGTTGTTCTGTCACTGTCAGAACGAACATGAAATTTTTGATAGATAGCAACGGTTACTATGGGAAAGTTTGAATTGTTATTTTTAGTGTCAACCCTGATCTGTGGATCAAAATAAAAAATATTAAAATCGCTATTAAAAATAAGGGTTGGTGGTAGAAAGATGAAAATTTTGGGTTGTATGTACTTTTAATGCCACATCATATAAAATAAAAAAAATTGTGGAAAAAAAAATGTAGGGGTTGGGTCACTCTTGTCATTTAGGGGTTGAAAAAATAGATTACGACCGATCGGTAGGTCTGGGCTACCGAATATGCAAAAAAATGATGGCCTGTTCCTAACTTTGCGATATTATTATTTAACATAGGTCAAAATCATGAATAAGCCACCTAAAATAGTGGTTGCGTAAAATATCTCGTCCACTGCAATGCAAGCGCGCGGTTTGGAAACGCACCTCAAAGCCTCCTCATGGAGCGGATTGGCGTTGATATTTACTGACGTTTTCAGGGTTCCGTAGGAACTCAAGGAGCCCTTATAGTTTCGCTCTGTCCAACTTCTGTAATTATGAATATAGGTATATTAATAAAATTTAGTACGTATAGTTAATTGTGTAATATAGATCTCGGTTTTGGTATCCCTACTAATATTATAAATGTGAATGTAAGTTTGTTTGTTACTCTTTCACGCAAAAACTACAGAACGGATTTTGATGAAATTTGGTATGGTAGTAGTTTAGTCTCTGGATTAAAACTTAAACTACTTTTTATCCCGGAAAAGTACAGTGTTCCCGCGGGATACTCGATAGTATATTTACGCGGTCGGAGTCGCGGTAAACAGCTAGTAATATAATAATAACATGTTTTTATTTAGTGGTGGCTATAATTATAATAATATGGATTTGGACATTGGACTTTAATATGGCTATCATGTCAAATGGGGATAAAAATATTGTTTCTTTTTACCCCATCGTATGGGGTGTCATCGAATATGTATTTTTAAATAAAGACAATTTTCCAAAATTTTTTACAAGGTTTATCATTTTCGAGTAATCGGCCTCCAAGGAGTTTATAAGTTGCCTCTGGTATTTCCAAACCTAGATAGAAACTTGCAAGTTTCCATGCTGATAGATTATACTAAAAACTTTTTAAGAAAATTATTTTGAGCGAAAGCACAATAACCTTTGAAGTAATTGAAATATTGCGCGTTGATAGTTTCGGAACCTTCGTTAGGTTATATTTTTCTGATGAGGAAAGTTAAAGGTACTAAGTTGATAAATAACTGGTAAAATTTTTCAGCTTTACTTAAAAGCTTTTTGCAGTGATATTTCTTGTGTTATATTTATAGGTAATACTCGCCAGTGGCCTGGAAGCGTGAGCAATGAGGCTGTACGTCGGGGATGAGACTATTTATACCACATTATGTGTAGGCTTGGTCATAATGTTATATACATTTTAAGCGTGGGAGAGCTATGCTTCCGCACGAATTGGCCGGTTCGACCAGATAAATACCACGGCCTCACCGAAAAACATACTTACTATTATGCATATTTTTGTATATAATAGGTCTTTACCTATGAAATTGCTGTTCTGCAGTACTGGCCATTTCAAATCAAAATAATTTTTGTTTGGCTAAGAATTCTAATTTCAAATTAATTTTATTTTAAAAACATGGAATTCTTTTTCCAAAAGTAGTCATTTATTTATTGATTAGGTTTACATTTTCATCGCATTTCAATCTTTTTCGTCATCATGGATACGTTAAAAATTCGAGTAATTATGGAATATGAGTACCGTCGTGGCAGCAACGCGGCACAAGCGGCACGCAACATCAACGACGTTTACGGAGCTAACACTACAAACCAACGCACCACCAGCTGTTATTGGTTTGCTCGCTTCCGTTCTGGAAATTTCGACCTGAAAAATGAACCTCGCGGTCGTCCGAAGACTTTGGTCGACAATAACGAATTAAAGGCGATTGTGGAAGCTGATGATACAAATTCTACGTCTGAATTAGCAGCAGCTTTCGACGTTAGCGTAAAACAATATTGGTCCATTTGCGTCAAATTGGCAAGGTAAAAAAGCTTGACAAATGGGTGCCCCACGAACTCAATGGTCGCCAGCGCGAAGTAGGTACGCGTCGAGACGTGCCTTGCACTGCTCAACAGACACACAAATGAAGTAATTTTGAACCGCATTGTTACCTGCGATGAAAAATGGATTCTTTTTGATAACCGCAAGTACTCAGCAAGTTGGTTGGATCCTGGTTCAGCATCTAAACAATGCCCTAAACGAAAACTTACCCCTAGAAAAGTGATGGTCACTGTTTGGTGGTCTAGCGCCGGTGTGATTCATCACAGCTTCTTACCAAACGGGGTGAGCATTACTGCAGATGTGTACTGTGAAGAACTGAACACAATGATGGAGAAGCTGGCACATCTCCAACCAGCATTGGTCAATCGCTCGTGTCCGCTGCTCCTGCACGACAACGCGCGACCTCATACTGCACAGCAGACGGTCTCCAAGTTGCAAGAACTGTGGTTGTAAGCTCTCCGTCATCCGCCCTACTCACCAGACCTTGCGCCTACAGACTACTATTTTTTTCAGAATTTGGATAACTTCTTGGCGGGAAAAAAATTCAATACCCGAGAGGCAGTACAAAATGCCTTTGAAGAATTTGTTGCCTCCCGTCCAGCTGATTTCTTCAAGAAGGGCATCAATAAACTGCCACTGCGTTGGCAAAGATGCATTGTTTGCATGGATGATTACTTCGATTAATACAAATAAAAAATACATGAAAAAAATTCGTTTAAATTTTTTCATACAAAACGGGAATTTCTAAATTACTAATACGCGGTAAACTAATTATGTTATAATTAGTTGGCAAGAAATATTTAAACGTTTTTCATACATGCATCTAGTAACAAAATACACATAAAATGTTTTATTTTTTACATTTATCAAGAACCTGGTAATCCTACTTCCTACTAATATTATAAATGTGAAAGTTTGTGAGGATGGATGTATTGATAGATGTTTGTTACTCTCTCACGCAAAAACTACTGAACGGATTTCGATCAAATTCGGCATGGTAGTAGTTTAGGCTCTGTATTAAAACGTAGGCTTTATATCGCACAAGTACAGCGTTCCTTTGGGATACTGTGCTTACGCGGGCGGGGCCGCGGGCAACAGCTAGTACCTGAATGTTTCTGAATATATAAATTAAACCAAATGTTTTACATGTACCTTATCATCGACCCAATTATTGCCATTGTTTTACCATTGATTAACCGTCGCCTAAATGGCCGTTAATTTCAGGCCAAGCAAACAATTAGTTTAGCAATATCCATTGAGCTAGATGCAATAATGTGATGATCGATACCACAATAATCCGGACACCCACACACTGTTTCAGGTATTTAGGTAATAACCTGTATTCACTAGATCATAATTAGGGCTTAGTAATACTCAAGGAACCCTTTTAGTCCGAGGGCTGTCAGTCTGTGTGGGGTATCGTTGAATAGGACTTTTATAATAAAGGCAATAAGTACATGACTATTTAAAAAGTCAACCATTTTCGAGTAATCAGCCTCCAAAGTCCAAAGTGGTTTATAAGTCCCCCCCCCCCCTGGCATTTCTAAACTATAGTAGACAGGAACTTTTAAGTTTCCATTATTATATTATTCCAAAATTATTTTGAGCGAAATTGGACAATAACTTTGGAAGTAATTCAAAGAAAACTGATTGCGCAATAAATTCAATAAATAAATAAATAAAAAATAATAATAAAAATATGAAATATATTTATATGAAATATGTTTTTCGCGCGTATCTTGTATGTATGTATGTTTGTAAATTACGTATCTTTCAAACGGCTGGATGGATTTCAACAATTAAGATATCGTTAGATTTGTCTCAAAAATCCAAGTGTCCTTAGACAGCTAATTAAAAAAAAATTGATTTCGGGGCCAATTCGTAAGCAGTTTTTTATAACCAAACCTATTTTAGGTTTTATTTATATTTCATATATGATTATAGGATTAGGGTATCAAAATAAAGGAAATTATAAGGAGATTTAAAAAAATAGGAGTTTCATATGTTATGTATTGTATATAATGTAACCAGGAATAATTATTATTAATTAAATCATTCGAATAAATTTGTAATCAATGCATTCAAATAATCATATTTTTGCTTTAAATCGACCAAGTGTGTATTGGATATACCAAAAATTATAAAATTGAAGAATTATTAAAAAAAATACCCAACTGCAAAAAAAAAATACATAAGCAACGCACTAAAAACACCGAAACAAAGCAAATTATTATAAATTGTACAAAAATAAATGGGTCCCGCCTGCTACCAAACATAATGTCAACTATTTTACTTAGGCTTTCAGCTCATAATATACTCTGTTTTCTCAATCTCGACTTTTTAGTGCGTTGCTTAGATATCTTTTTTTTGCAGTCGGGTTTTTTTTATTTTTATATTATTTAGTTTTTACTAATACCGTGGCGAAGCAGGTCTACGACAATTATTAACATTTGTAGTGCTGCTACGCGCTTTCTGCTACGCCGTACACAAGGCTTTAAGCACAGATTAAAGATAGAGGAATAAATAAACAGCTACATAGTTTTCGATTTGATTGTACTACTACAAGCATGCGGTGTCATCCGCGATTGTGTGGAAAAATTGTGGGCCGTTCAATTGGACGCGGACGTCAAAATTTTAAAATTTTGATCGTTCTATAGAAGCTGATTCTCTGTACGTAAGTTTATATATTTTCTACTATATTACTTATTATATTTGGCTTTAAAGCACGAGTAATGAGTATATTATTATATACTCATTACTTGTGCTTAAAAGCCAAATAAATGAACAGTATGGCCACGACCTCAATGTATTTCGGCAATCGTAGTTTTTCGTACATGGTCTGTCATTTGCATAGAAAAACGAAGATTGCCTTTTCTGAAAAATAGCTTAATTTTTATTATACAATACTATTTTAAAATTAATTTTCATAAACATAAATATAATTATAGTTCCAAGTATAATCTACACCTACACCAATTTAGACATAAATGATTCAAACTACTAGCTTGAAATTCATTAAGTGCTTACATAAGGAAACATTAACTTCCATATAGAAAGGGAAATAAGCCCATAACATTACTTATAATTTGGGATTCGGCTCTCCTTATTAATAATTCCACTCTGAAATAAGCAAAGCGCTACAGCCGCAATGCGTATTGCGTATACGAACAAAATATACAATAAATTAAAACAGTATTTGTAATGCGCATTACCATTATAAAGGTTGACATACGTTTATTCAATTTAAAAAAAAAACTTTAAATAGGTAGTAACTTTAATTGGTACTCAAAAATTTTGGTACTATCCTACTAATAATATTATAAATATGAAAGTTTGTTAGTCAAATACACTTTCTGAACGTCGGTCGACCCGTCCCGGTCCCCAACCCGTGGTAGGCATCATGCCTACCACCGGTTCGGGAACTAGCCCGGCGAAAAGAACTGGCGTAAGAAACTCGCACGGGGCCATATTTTAGCAAAAAGATGGACAATTGTCATTTTTTTTTAATTGTATATTTTTACAATATGAAAACTTACTCTAGTAGTAACTAATATAATATTAACATAAGTAAGAGAACTCTTTCACACAAAAATTACTTTACGGATTTGGATTAAATTTGGTATAGTAGTTTAGGCTCTGGATTAAACCATAGGCTACTTTTTATCTCGAAAAAGTACAGTGTTCCCGAGGGGTACTATATTTACGTGGGCGTAGCCGCGAGCAACAGCTAGTAATGGTCATAAATGAACGATCAGAAAATCAACCTCATAGAACCTCATTGACATTTTTTTTTAATAAATAAAATAAAATAGGTTTGCAATTTAGTACAGTGTTCAGCATTAAATTAACTTGGCGAAAAAAGGTACTAACGACGCTGTCATACAAAATGATAATTAAATGACATTAAGTGTAAAGAGCGTGGCGCTCTCAACCACGTTCATAAACACGTGGTCGATCTGTAAGCCCGATATACTGCATAACAGTTTGTCAATGGGTGCACTTCAGTTTGTCTGCGGGTGCATGACATTAAAATTTTTCTCGGCGGGTGCAAAACAGCTACAGGTACCATTATGGTAAAAAAAATTGTGCTTTTTGTTTACATACTAAGGATACAAACCAATACATTTGTACAACTTTTATATTAAATTTACTTGGAATACGAGGTAGAAGTATGTTAACGCCAAGAGAGAAATAAAAAAAAACAGAGACATCTTCCTTGTATGGCATAGGCCATCTTTACTAATAGTCCAATATCTTAACCCCAACTTACAATAGGTATATTAATTAATTAAGATTACATTACATTTATAGTCGCAAGTTTCTGTAATCACTTAAGTTTATTTACTGAGACTATTCGTCTTCCGGACCTCACACATTGGTGCCCTATGCCCTATTAAGGGTTGTGTAGTGAGTACTAGAGTGTCCCTAACTATCAAGTTCGATATTTTTTTACGCATACCCACTCAAAATGTTCGTATTGACCCAATATAGCCTAGAAAAAATTATTAGCCCAATTATTGATAAACGATAACCCCTGCCGACTTGCGATTTTAATTTTCCCATACA
This sequence comes from Phengaris arion, assembly GCA_963565745.1. Classification (NCBI taxonomy): domain Eukaryota; kingdom Metazoa; phylum Arthropoda; class Insecta; order Lepidoptera; family Lycaenidae; genus Phengaris; species Phengaris arion. Next base: position 6,356,014 of record OY751443.1, read on the forward strand.
AGTTACAAGGGGACAACCCTATGACCTGCAATTAAATATTTAATTTCTCGTTTCGTACGTGGTATTTTGAGATTTCTTATGCGCAATTGTTTTTTACATACCTTAAGATGTCTGTAACACTCAAGAATAGTAAAAAATATTGCCTACCCAACAAATAAATGGTGCAAAATCAACACATAATCGTCAAGTTTTGGCAGTCCCATTTTACGTGTATTTTACATTAATTATAAAGCCAAACTGACCGCCAGTTAAAGAAACATAATAATAATAATAATATATTCTTAATAACATAATAAAATATATTCTGACAACTTGAATAGGATTACAATTGAGGAAGACAAATCATTTTCAAAGAAACAAAAAGAGCAAGGTCACATAAGCCATTGCTCAGGTGGTTCAGACAAAATATTTGCGAAGAAAGAAAAGAATTAGACAAAACGATTACAAAAAGAAAGAAAGTCAATTTCTCGTTATTTTATTTATAAGTTCATAATTAATCGTGAAATGATAAAATGGCTACATGATTAATCTGGTTTCATCATATTAGAAAACATGAATTTTGACAGTTTTCAATGCGTAAAATGGCGCACATAATATGAGTTGAAAAAAATTGTATGAAACATAATAATATTAAACACCTACAGTGGCCACTTTAGACCCCCAGGACGCAGCTTTTCAGACGAGATTTTCTCATCTATGTACGAATCCAGGACAGAAGCAAACAAAATGTCTTTCAGATTTATCTGAAGTAATCTTAGTTTATCAGGGTGAAAAAATGTTACCTAATTATATGTATAGACGAAGATGAAAAGAAGAAAATTTTCCAATTATTGCTACATTTGTAAGTACGTAAATCCCGGCTAAATAAATAAAATAAAGAAGGTCCTTGTTGCGCTGTGTCGTCAACATAGAAACTTGTGTCTGGCCTGCAAAAAGGGAACTCAAGAGAAGTTATCCAAACTGGTTCTTATTATTTTATGAGTTTAAATAAGTATTCATGTCAGTTTTGTTTTATTTTGATCCTAATTCATCTACTTTTTGCTCTTATATTGGTTTTGTAGCAAAATAAAATGTCAGTACAGAACGCGGTTTTTTATAAACTTTGCGGCTCAGTCGACCCCGGCTGCAATCATCCTAGAGAGACGAAAATTCATATTTAGATTTCTTTCAGCATTTATAAAAAAATGTGGAGGTTTTGTTTTCCGAAAAAAAAAATTTTTTTGCCCATATAAGTATTATGAAACTCCAATTCTCGTATTTAACTTAGACTTTCAATAAATTAGAAATGAGTCGTGTCTATCAATTGGATTTCGGACCAATCAAAACGCGTTTGACGTTGGTTTAACTATATTGGTATAACTCTTTTGACCTGATATATTTTTTGTAAATCACGAACTTTGTAAGAAAATATTTTTATTTTAACAACACATTTTATTTTAACTGAGAAAAATCTAAAAAGGTGGTCTTCTATTTAGTTATGATCGATATTTCATTGGAAATAATTGTACATGTACAGCAATCTGAATATAAATGGAGTGCAAACTCTCCTGGGGGATGATCGGCGACAGAAATTTGTTATTGGAGTCAGATTTAATACGGAACCAATTATTAAGATTCCAGCATGAATACCTAGCTCTCAAATAATACAAATCACAAATCTAGCGTAAAATGTCTAATCAGGGTTATTAAGTTCGTGACATCTGAAAGCTTTTTGATACGACAAGGACCGTCGGGCTACCAAGCGCCGCCTGATGACAGAAAGAGAATCGACAATTCTCATTGACCTTTGTGCGCGTTGGGTTTGCCCCCTAGCGGCAGAAAAAATATCAAACACCCTCATTATAGAAATCTTTTACAGCAAATACCTGTTATTTGTGCGTTTAGTTCATTACTGAATTGGAATAAAAAGGGTTCCAACTGAATCAAATATTAGCGAATGGGAGACTAAAATAATATACATAATATTTATTTTGTACATAAAATAAAACTTAAACTTGAACTTGAACTTCTGTTGATTGTGTTGTAAATGTAAAAAGTAATCGAAACATCAAACATATTTCAATCACGAAGTTGAAATCATTATATTATCGCAAACATTCAACCTTTACAACATACCTGCGAAATAGTCGATGATCTACAGTCTGCGCCGTCTGCGAATTCTCCTGAAACATTCAAATGAAATACTGTGGCGATGGCGAAAGTCTTAATTATTTTTATATAGTAAGTTGTGAAGTGTGACTAATATTATAATAAATAAAATTATATATAAGAGCTCCGTGGCCTAGTGGGTAGACCGTTTGATTCGCACTCGAGAGAGTGCAGGTTCGATTCCCAGGTTGTGGCGTGTACGGACGCTCCAATACGTATTGCCCAGTCATTCCTCTGGACTAGGCTGACTGTGTTGTGAGAATGCCGTGTGTGCTTGGGCAACCATACGAGAATACTGTATAAATCATCCAATAACGGATGAAAAGGCCTAATTTTATTATATTATATATATATATATATTTTTTTTGATGTAGAGGGTATACTCCGAAGTTGGTTCCGTTTTCACAAGAGTGGTGACCTGATGATAGGATCCATGAGGAATCGAGGGTACTCCTCAAAATTTATATGGACACATACATATTATAGTGATATCGACTTTTCAGAACTAACCCAAGAATATGCTACCAAAAAGTAAGATTTTGCACCAAGGTATACCCTAGATCCAAAATCACTGAACAGAACTCCTCAGTCTTTAAAGATACGCGTTTGGAAATTTCGAAATTCAAAATTCGAAATCATCCAGTAACGGATGAAAAGGCCTAATTTTTTTTTAATTGTATAGTTTTATATAAACATGAACGTTGCACCCGGCTTAGCGTAAATACAGTATCCCGCATCGCTATACTTTTTCGAGATAAAAAACTTATGTCCTTCCTGTAGTCTATATATGTGCCAAATTTAATCAGAATCGGCCCAGTAGTTTCAGAGCACTATTCAATACAAACAAAAAAAAAACAAATCCATCCACGTATATAAGTATAGATAAAGAATATTTTATACAGGTTATTTTTTTTCATTACATGTACAGAAAAAGCTTTGAAAAGTTTTCACGTAATGAAAGTGAAAACTTCTAAATATGCCTTCTATTTCATTCTCGTATATATTTTATACCAGTGGTTCCTAAACGTATTTCGTCTAACGCCCACTTTGAAAATCAGTTATTTTGTAGCGCCCCCCATTTTTTTTCACCCTATAAACCTCAATAACATATTAGTCTCGCCTGGAGTTTAATTAAACCTATATTCTAAAAAGGACTTTTCTTACCAGAGAGAGCAATAATAATGCAACTTTACAATATTAAGAGTAGGTATCTTTTATTCAAAATTACCAATAATCAACATTGAGTAAAATAATACAACCTTACAATATCTAGAGTATATTTTACCTATTCAAAATAAACCAATAATCAACATTGAGCAAAATAATACAACTTTACAATATCTAGAGTATATTTTACCTATTCAAAATAAACCAATAATCAACATTGAGCAAAATAATACAACTTTACAATATCTAGAGTATATTTTACCTATTCAAAATAAACCAATAATCAACATTGAGCAAAATAATACAACTTTACAATATCTAGAGTATATTTTACCTATTCAAAATAAACCAATAATCAACATTGAGCAAAATAATACAACTTTACAATATCTAGAGTATAATTTACCTATTCAAAATAAATCAATAATCAACATTTGTTTTAAAACGAATCTAACGTGAAGGATGAATCTGATGATTGTTAACAAGTTAGTTAATATATTACAATTTGATTTGACGGTTTATATAATACAGGATTGCACAAATACATCGGTACAATATATCAAACTTGAATTTTAATTGAACCTTATAATTTCAATTTTATTTTTAACCGAATTCCAAAAAAAAGGAGGCGGTATATATATATGGTGCTTTTTTTGGGAAGTATATTTGGAAGTATATATATATTATGTTTCATGAAAACTGTGCCTTCTCTTGACCGATTTTCAAAATTATTTTTTTGATGTAGAGGGTATACTCCGAAGTTGGTTCCGTTTTCACAAGAGTGGTGACCTGATGATAGGATCCATGAGGAATCGAGGGTACTCCTCAAAATTTATATGGACACATACATATTATAGTGATATCGACTTTTCAGAACTAACCCAAGAATAATATACTTTTCAGAACTAACCCAAGAATAGCTACCAAAAAGTAAGATTTTGCACCAAGGTATACCCTAGATCCAAAATCACTGAACAGAACTCCTCAGTCTTTAAAGATACGCGTTTGGAAATTTCGAAATTGTTTAAAGAACTGCAAGCATATGCCATTATGTAACTTACAGTCATCATCATCATCATCTTATATACAATACCTAATAGAAGCTTAAAAAAGCTTGAAGAAAAATTTTGAAGTCGGCACCAGCCAACTTGAACGCGAGTTCTATTTTAAATATTGTTTTATCAGGATGTTGTTCGGGCCGGTACCGACTTCAAAATAACGAAGATTGAGTACAGAAATAGTTACAATTTTAGCCAAATTTAAAAGGGGAATTATTTAGAAAATAATTTTTATTTCATACTTTTTTGTGCATTTTATTACTACTAAGGCGGGTCAATAAGTCCGTGACTTTTTGAATTTCGAACCTCCTTACTGAAAAAGCAACACTACTCCTGTCAACAGGCATCTGTCAGTTGACTCCTATCAAAATTTGAACTTGCTGCGTCAGTTAGTTTGTGTTTTACAGCTATCTTTATCAGACTATCCAGTAACTTAAGGAAACAATGGAAAAAAGTGAATTTCGTGTGCTTATTAAGCATTATTTTTTGCGAAAAAAAACCATTACCGAGACCAAGGCTAAGCTTGATAAATACTATGGGGACTCTGCACCATCGATTTCAATGGTAAAAAAGTGGTTACTGAATTTCGTTGTGGCCGTACAAGCACTGAAGATGCCGAACGTCCTGGACGCCCAGTTGAGGTCTCTACACCCGAAACAATCGAAAAAATTCACGATATGGTGTTGGCCGACCGAAGATTAAAAGTGCAAGAGATTGTGGGAGCCATAGGCATCTCGCATGGTTCAGTGATTTCAATTTTGAATGATCACTTGGGCATGAGAAAGCTTTCCGCAAGATGGGTGCCGCGTTTGCTCACAGTCGACCACAAACGCAATCGTGTAACAAATTCACAGGAAGGTTTGGCGTTGTTTAATCACAATATGGAGGAGTTTTTCAACCGTGGACGAAACATGGATCCATCACAATACACCAGAGACCAAACAACAGTCAAAACAGTGTGTTTCTAAGGGTGAATCAGCGCCAAAGAAGGCCAAGGTGGGTTTGTCAGCCAATAAAGTTATGGCGACTGTTTTTTGGGATGCACATGGGATAATCCACATTGACTATCTTCAAAAGGGAAGAACAATTAATGGGGAATATTATGCCAACTTATTGGACCGCTTCAATGAGGATTTGAAAAAAAAACGACCTCATTTGGCCAAGAAAAAAGTTCTTTTTCACCAAGACAATGCATGTGCAGTTGCCATGGCAAAAATCCATGAATTGGGCTATGAATTGCTCCCACATCCACGCTATTCTCAAGATTTGGCTCCGAGTGACTACTTCTTGTTCCCAAACCTGAAAAAATGGCTCGGAGAAAAAGATTTGACTCCAATGATGAAGTCATCTCGCAAACAAAGGCCTATTTTGAGGACCTCGACAAATCATATTTTTTGGAAGGGATAAAAAAATTGGAGAAGCGTTGGACAAAGTGTATAGAGCTCAAGGGGGACTACGTTGAAAAATAAAATGATTTATTTATCAAAAAATCTGTGTTTTATTCCAAAAGTCACGGACTTATTGACCCGCCCTCGTATACTAGACACATAAAAAATCCCGCGTTCGGCAAGTGCTCAGCCTGGCCGCAACAATAGATATACTTATTTTTAATGTAATGAGGTGGGGACCTGACCTGCGACACTTGAAAACTAGAATATTTTTCAGTGCTAGCTAACCTATTACTTAATATCTTAAGATATAAATAGCGGTGTGAGCGCATTTAAAATAATAAATATTCAATAAATTTTTAGCTTATATTTATACCATAAAATAGGTATTATAATATATACATCCATTTATATACTAATAAATGGATGTTGTGTAGTAGGAGGATATTAATTTCAGTGAATTTTAAAATATGAAGTAGCTGAACTTACGAATCACTCATTGCACCCTTAAATCACATCAGGGCCACACATTTTTTTCTGGGCCCCTTACCCTTACCTTACCTCTAGGCCTCCAGCGCCCACAATTGGGCGTAATCGCCCATTTTGGGAAAGACTGGTCTATAAGATAAAGATTCATGAGTTTGTCTCTATTTACTGTCACTATTTCTCTCAATAGAGTTTTAGGGTTAATTCACACCAAAACGAACGCGACATGACGCTGCATTTTTAAGATATTTTTCTGTAGGGAATAAAGTTCAATTCTCGTTTCAACTACCAACAACCCCGTGGTCCAGTGGTTTAGAGCTTGGCTCTCGACTCGGAGGTCACCACTGGGTTATGAGAGTAAAGGAAGAGAGAGTACTCTTGTGTACTGCACACACACTTGTGCACTATAAATGAAATCCTGCGTAGCTGCCCTGGTTTCAATGAAACCGGCCACCGTCACCGAAATCGGTGTTGGGAGATATTATTATTATCTCGTTTCAACTAGATATTTTAATGTACTTTAAGCTCCATAAAGCCTTCGGAGTTTTAGCAGTATCCAATTACTAGAACATGAGAACACAGTTTAAGCCTCCAAAAGTTGCCAGACACGATCGCTGTAATCCACCGTTAAACGCTTCAACACTTCTGTTCTCCTAGTACATTCATGTAACAACGTTAAAACAATTTTGTAGGACTGTACAGATACAACACTACAATTATGTTTTGGAATACAGGGTTGCATTAAAAAGACCAAGTTTCATGTTAAATGAATATGAAATGACATTTTGTAAAAACCGGTCAAATGCGAGTCGGACTCACGCCCGAAGGGATCCGTACAAAACGGCAAAAAAAAGTAACATTTGTTTCATGGGATTGCCCCGCCTTAACCTGTGGCCTAACACAGTATATAACTACACAGCTATACACAGCTATATACAAATTTTTATTTACACAAATCATTTAAATAATAATTTAAACATATAAAATATTTACATAACAACTAATAAATTATTTAACACTTTTAGTAAAAATAGAATAAAATTATTAAAACACTAAACCTACATAAACTATTGCTAGTACATAATATTTTGTCATGTATAGGTTGTTAACATGTTACGCAACCGGAGTGCCGCGCTCCGCGCGCCGAGCCTTAAATACCTAGTACCTAACGAATAATAAATACATAATAACAGGAATTCTTATCGTTAGGTGTGCGAGCGCTCGGTCGGCTTGCAAATCGTTTTCAGTACGAAATTCACTTCCGTGCGCTGAACCTGTATTGTCAGCTGCCTTGTCGCGACATACGTTTATTACGCGATCTATTGTGATTAGGCTTTAATATTATATTTAAGTAATACCTAATTACTATCCTTTAAGTTCTCCTTCTTAAACTGTGTATGGTGATATAGGGTGTGGACTATATTCGCCGTTTTACTGTAAAAAATAAACTATAGTTAAAAGTACTTCGTATGAAGTTATTTATTCAACCTAACATTCATATCACACCTCAACCACCTACAAACCCTTCAATTCCCAGTGTCACCTGTCACCTACAGGTGACAGCAGTTTAATATTTTTTTTCTAATACTATGAGATTTTATTACTAATTTTTTTTACTATTATTCCAAAGACAATAAGTATAACATATATATTTTTTAGTCTGACAACACTTGCCAAATGTCATGTGTCAAATAAAATCAAATACTTCACGCAATTTTCGAGCCGCGTGTGTCAGTGTTATCCTGCGTAATAAAAAGTGAAATAAAAATGCCTAGAGCGTAAGTATTGTTTTTTTTCTTATTGTAAGTAATAAATGAATAAATAAGCTATCGTAAAAAAGTTTTTATCAGTCAATGTAACTTAGAACATACTTGTTACAACATTGGAAATATTACGTGTCACCTGCAGGTGACACTGGGCATTATAATAACTGTATTGTTCTATATTCCAGTAATGAAGCCTGTTGTTTGCATTTTTTATATCAATGTGGTGATGGTGTGTGAGAGCTTATTTGAATATTATTACAGGTTGACCTTAGATGAAATCGTCGAAGAATTGCACGCCGGGGAGGACCCAGGTGATATTATTTTATTTCCTCCTGACGATGGAGTGGTGACGGACGAGGATAGTGGTGATGAAAATGAAGCTGACATTCTCCGTCTTCCCAGGCGCATGCTTCGATCTCAAGTGAAAGTGCAAAATAGACCATCTACTTCTGGAGAAGTGCGTAACTTGGAAGAAAATGGAGAAGAAATCAGTGTACAGGAACCGAAGAATAAAAAGAAGAAAAAACAAAATACTGTAAAGAAATGGTCTGGTATTGTCAGCAACACTTTTACTTTTTGTGGCAAAGGAGATTGTGATGAAGAAGTTTTTAGTAACAGCGAGGAGAATCTGTCTGCAGTGCAATGTTTTGAATTGCTATATAGCAATGATATCATACAATTTATTACAGATATGAGCAACTTGTACGCTTTACAAAGAAACCATTCTCTCAACGTCAGTACTGAAGAAATTCGGGTGTACATTGCAATACTACTTGTTACCGGATATTTGACGCCAAAATACATGCGAATATTCTGGGAGGTAAAAAGTGATACGCACAATGAACTTATAGCATCAAGTATGAGACGCAATAGATTCTTTGAAATACAGCAATACCTTCATCTTTGCGACAGTACGTCATTACCTATGAACGACAAATTTGCTAAAGTACGAGAATATTTTAGGTAAATTGAACACACATTTCAGTGAAAACTTTTGTAGAGCTGGTTCTTCACATATTTCTATAGACGAAACTATAGTACCATACTTTGGAAGGTACGGAACTAAGCAACATATTCACGGCAAACCAATTAGGTTTGGTTATAAGCTCTGGTCAGCAGCTACTCGCCAAGGATATTTGGTGAATTGTGAGCCTTACCAGGGAGCATCTGGGCCTGCGCTCAAGATGCAATCCGACTTGGGGCTAGGAGCTGCTGTTATTTTAGAGCTCCATTCAAGATTACCTCCAGAGCTAGGACCATACAATTTATAGCTTGATAATTTTTTTACCGGTTTACCTTTGATAAAATATTTACGAGAACAAAATGTTGGGGGTACCGGTACTATTCGCGAAAACCGTCTGGAGAACTGCAATTTTCCAAATTCAAAGGACATGAAAAAAAAGCCTAGGGGTAAGCTAAATCAAAAATCGTCTAAGGACATTATTGCGGTGAAATGGCATGACAATAGCATCGTCACCATTGCATCTAACTGCCATGCACTAGATCCGATCACAAAAGTAGATCGCATTGGATTTGTGGGTAAGAAACAGGCTAAGCTTCAAGTAGATTGCCCAGCCATTATCAGGATGTATAATAAATATATGGGTGGGGTAGACCGTTTCGATGAAAACGTTGACTCAATGAGGGTGGCTCTACGAGGCAAAAAGTGGTGGTTTCCTTTATTTGCGTTCGGTTTCGATGCAGCATGCCAGAATGCATGGCTGATCAAAAGACAGTCAGACTCAGATAACAATTGGACCTACTGTGACTTCCGGCGAAATATCGCAACTATATACCTGCATAATTATGGAAAGCCTCCGAACCGCAACTCAGCTTGTGGCATACCCCTAAACATTCGAGTGCCTAGTGAAGTGAGGAGTGCAGGATCTACTGAAGATCACTCACAAATCGACTGCTCTCAAAGAAGGTGCGGCTATTGCCATCAACGCACGAGAAAAATGTGTGGCAAATGCAATGTCGGTTTGCACCTGAAGTGCTGGTATAATTTTCATAAAAAATAAGTTTTTTTTATCATTCATACATGTACTATGTACTTTCTTCCCAAAAATTCTATATATAAATAAAAAATATATTGTTGTATAATTTAGTTTCTTATTCCTAGTTTAGTTCCTGCTTACAAACTGCTACTTGCAAGCAACTACCCAGTGTCACCTGCAGGTGACACCCTCACTTAAAAAAAACGGACCATTGATTTTTTTTTTCACTTACATTTTTTATTATAAACAAATGTATTAATGGTATTTTATCCAAAAAAAAACAAATATCTGTATTAATTTGTACTTCGGAATTGGAGAGTTAATATGTATTTTGTTCTGTTTTTAGTGTTTGTTGTTATAGTGGCAACAGAAATATATAATCTGTGAAAATTTCAACTATCTAGCTAACACGTTTATGGAGATACAGCAACCTGATGATATGCGGACGGACAGACGGACAGACAGAGAGTGAAGTCTCAGTAAGTAGTAGGGTCGCGTTTTTATCCTTTCGGTACGGAACCCTGAAAAACAATATGCATCTTATTCTGTTTTAAGCGAAAAGTTTGTTATGGAACTTTTGTGACCCTGTTTAACGCTGTTTATGGAAAAATGTACTGAAAGTTATGGATATAATATTCTTAAGGATTCATCTTTGGTTACCTAAGTATGGCTATGTATCTTATATTTAAGTTATCTTACACTTTTGTTAATCACCCAATGGTTAATTATTATTATGTGATATAAAGTACTTACCACTTATCAGATCAAAATTGGTACATGATATAAAGAAAAAACAAGCGAGCCTTACAGTAGTCGCTTATGATGTATAACATTTTATGCCAATATTAAAAAAAAACACATCTTTTTTAACTACATAGAAAATCGTACTAAGCCAATGCTTAGTACGATTTTCTAATATTAATAAAAAATACGGAAACTTTTCCACTAACCAGTGACAGAATTCGACTCAAAATTTAAAAAAGCCTGATACTGACATATTTTATTCGAATCTATCAACTCTATCACCGCGCGCTCATTGGTCAATTTAAAAAGCACGCGCTTCCGCGACTTTCTGTTACACACTTTCGTCCCATTTCACGAAATCACTCACAAATTGCAGGAAAGCGAGAGGAAAGATGTTACACATAAAAAATGGGCTTTACGGTTTTCGTTTTTGCAAACGAAATCGCGAGCAAAAGGAACTTTTAATGCACGCTAAAAATATTCCAAAACTTGTTTAAAGCTCCATTGTGCTTACTGACGTTTGAGCAAATTTTTATGCACACAGCTGAACTACTGTACATTATTTATACTGTGTCCGTAGCCGGTGGCGTTGTGCAACAATTGTTCCTATATACCTTTTTCTTTTTTGTAAACGGTCTGAACCACAGTGTAAATAGAATACAAAATTCTTACTTGTTACATACAGCTCAAAATAACAATGGCAAAATTGGCTGCATTTTTGAAGTTTGGTTTTTATTTTTTTTTCAATTCACAAAATATAAAGCTCGTTCAGCTCGTTAAAAGTTTAAAAAGGGAGTTATAGTTTTTCCATATTTTCTTTATTTTATTAATATCAATAAATCAAAATTAAAAATTGCATGTAACCCCCGTATTGGCAAGCAGTGAGCGAGCTAATGATGATGATGTCTAAGAATACTCTTGATCATGTCAGCTTTCAAATAGAAAAAACAAAATCAAAATCGGTTCATCCATTTGGGAGCTATGATGCCACGAACAGACACAGACACACAGACTGACACGTCAAACTTATAACACTGTTTTCGTCGGGGGTTAAAAATTTGTAATGGTTAGTTGGGGCGAAACGAATAAACTTACTTTTTGTATGTACATATTTTGTATCCCACCTTTACTCACCCACACCAAGATAGCATATAATATTTCAATTACCAATAAAATAGTATTCCAGCTTACAGACCATTATACCTATGGACGCTTTCACACCAAGTCAATCTGGTCCCGTGGTAAGTTCTCGAATAACTAGTGTTACGGGTACTAAATAACTGAAATATACAATACACATATTGAATTTTTATAATATACATATTACACACATATTTAATACATATCCATTAACATAGAAAACTTTTTTGTTCCTTTGGCGGGATTCGAACCCGCGACCTCCGGCTTGAGCACTGACCCGCTCAACCGCTAAGCCATAGAGGTCGTCAAAATTATGACCACTAACCTAACGAAGGTATTGTTGTAGTATTGGCATCGTATTAACATAAAGAATTTACTTTCTGATTAAAAAGTACTAAAGAGGAAAATACCATACACCACAGAGGAAAAGTGTACGAACTATTTTCGCGTAACCATTTCCCAAACAGTGAAATAAAAAGTAAGCGAGCAGACTACAAATGTGGGCCGAGTAAATATTAAATTTCCACAATTTTTGTCCATTGAAAGAATATAAATTGCCCTCGAAAATATTGTTAATAAGTAGCCCCGTTAATTGGAGAACCGTTTCGATTGCATATTCATAACTGGTTTTACTTTCAGGTAGGCAACTTCGTCGTGGGTTCGATCTGTGTCAATAATAAGGGTATCTTATGGCACGGAACTCTAAAAATAACAAAATTATAAATCATCCATTAGTGTAATCAACAAAAATGTGAATAGGTTATATGTGTTAAATAATAATTTATATAAAAATCATTTATAACTAAAAAAAATACTAATTTCTATGATTTCTAATTTCACTAGATGCATCATCTTCGCTGCTTAGGCAATAATAATAATTGCTATACTTAGCAATATCTACCGGAAATCAAAAGACAAAAAAATATATATTTTGTGAGAAATAAAATTTCGATAAATACCAAATAGTTGCATACTGACTCTGAACTCCTAGTACATACACAGACATGACTAATTACTTGTTTCGAAGCTAAAAATAAGTCAAGCAGATCCAGGGCAAACAGTTAGTATAATAAAACAGTAAAAGGATCGCAATAACATCCTGGTTGGGCTAAATATAGTTTAACGGCGGCAAGTTGGCACATGCCCTCCTGTTTTTTCTGTTCTTGTCGCGAACTGACGTTTATTTTCAAGTTCTAGATTAGTTCATTTATTTTCAGGTTCTTGTTTTGTTCTATACTTATACAAATAACTATATATAATACATAAACCAATTCGTGGAAATAAGAACCAGTAATGAGTCATAGTTACTGTAAACGTAATTTTGCGTCATCAGAAGTGTATTTATTTAATTATTTTTTTTGCCTTTTTTTAATCGCCATTAATAGTGAAATTATTTAAATACTAATTATTTAATTAAACATAGTATTATTGTAAAACATATTGTAATATTGGCTACCTTTAGGAGCCTTCCGACAGTGACGCGCGACAGCGATCCGCGCCAATCTGATAAATAACGAGCAAGATATAAGCGGCAAATTTTTTTATCTATCTCTTACTAATTGCAAACGAAATTTATTACGAACTTTCTATGCAAATCGTGTACTATGATGACACGTTACACATCAGTCTATATAATTGACAACTTTAAACATTCATATATTTGCTACTTTCAACGATAGCTTATCAAACAAGAATAATCTATTTAAGTCAGTAAAAAGGTGCTTAAATTAACTAATATTAAAAAAAAACAATTTAATTTAGTAACATTTTTCATTCGTCTGCTTCTGGCCTGAGCTTCATTCTCTGTGGCCAGATGTCGTCAAGTGAAATATTATGTGCAATTTGGAGCCTTCAGTTTAAATTTATCATTTTTACTACCTTTGTAACCTGCTTAGATAGCTACCTCATTAATGTCATAACGAGTTACACGATTATGAAATACGTGAAATTCCAGTTACATGCAAGGAAGATGATTATTAAATGTATTATAATGTTTAATTTAAGAATCTTCGGTTCTTCAAATTATGTAGGTAATATTACAATATTTACAGTAATTAATTTGAATAATAATATTCCCTTTATTAAAGACCAAATGATAAAATAGCATGATACGTGATCCAGATCACAACATTAAAGTCAAAAACCCAAACGTATGCTTAGCGAGGGCGACCCGTCGCGGTCGCTTGTGGTCCGTCTGCGCCGAGCATAAAGGAGAAATAAATAGCCTACCAACTCTCGTGATATAACGCGCTATATCTGTATCAGGATTCGATGATTTATGATGCTGGAACAGCGCGAAATCTGTTGCAAATCATTTTTACACGAGAACACAACTGAAAGGATTTTGTTATCTAACACGCTTGGAAGTTGGAAATATAGCTATTACAGATTACTAGGCTTAGCTACGATAATAATATTTTACTTAGAATTAATTTTTTTGTTAAGAAAATCTTATTAACTAAATATTATTTAGTAAAAATAAGTGAAATTTAAAATGATAAATCCATTTTATACATACTTCTAATAGTCATATTATGTGCCTAAATAAAATATGTGCTATGTAATTATTATGAACTAAGCTAATTAATTCCATGCAGTATTTCTCGTAAAAAGCTTTTTTAGCCATCTGGTCTTTACCTTCAAATCTCTGTATCAAAATCATCATAATTAAATACCAAAATCAATTCGCGGAGCGTCAATATACCTGTAGCATACCTGGCTTGGGCGGGCGGCGGGGGCGGCAGTGCATCCGTCGCCACGCGCGAAAGCGGACGCGCCGCCCGCCCAAGTGTAGTGAACCGTGTTTGTGTTACAGGTATCCCAAATTAAAAGGTATGCTATATTATGTTATTCACATTCTATGTTTAAATTAAGGTATTTTTTGTGGGTGCGGTAATTTGGAATTTTTTATTACTGTTTATTATGATTACTGCGGGATAAATTTGTAAACTGCCAGTTAATGGTTTAAATACAGAATTCGATGTTTAATGCTTGTGCTCATAAAATGTTAAAGCGAAAATTAAAGGCTTTATTTGACCTGTCTTACAATCCTATTTTAAAATTGTAAAGAGTATGTGAAAATATTTTATAATCATTTACATTTACGAGTATTAATAATCTATTTTTACTTGACGCTAAGATTCATATAAAAAAAAGAATTTGCTGTCAGTAAAGCGGAGCGGTTCGTTATACTTGTTGCTTGCAGCCTCCACATTCGGAGCCACCATTTACATCGGTGGATGTTACGAATCCAGGTCATACACATTTTTAATAAACCCCCTGCCCCCGATGGGTATTAATTGATTTTAATTCTTGAAGAAAGCGTACTCAACTGAATTTGGGCATGTGAATTTTTTTAACTTTCAAATCTGCATTTTCATACTATAGTAACGATTTTTAAAATGGAATACTTTTTCAATTTCAGTTTATTGCATTATTTACAATAAGCCTATGCAGCCTGAATTAAAAGTAATTATTTATATATTTACCTAATAAGGCTATTTAATATCAGATTTTGTGTAGTTTATAATTTAGTACCTACCTGGGGGACCGAGCTTTGCTCGGTGTGTTAGTATAACCATAAAATAATTAAAAATAATTTTAAAAAATATAAAAAAAAGTAATATGAATCATAAAAATATTTATCTTACCGGGATTCGAACCCACCATATTCCGAATTTCCAAACAATGCAAAAATAATACGTAGGTACGCATACCAAGCTGCCAATCAGAGTGACGTAAGAAAGTCGAAATTATTTATATATTGTTGAATGACGAAATAAAAAAAAACATATTTTTCTTAAAAACGCACAGTTTCTAAGGGATAAGACCTAACTGGATAGATTTTTCTCCCCCAAAAACCCTGCATACTAAATTTCATGATAATACTTGTAGCCGTTGTCAAGATACCGATTATATATATACAAGATCGTCTCGTTTAAAATGAGGAGGTTAGGAACAAAAGGTGACATTTACGTATTCGTTTTTTTTTACTATCTGACTCAAAACCCTGAATTAGGTATATTATTTGGCATTGATCAACTTCAAAAGTTGACTAATTTCGTAGAAAAATCAACCTCAATAGCTGCTTTCGGTACAAAAAGTGATATTTTTATTCAACCACATCAGTGGCAAGACTTTAATATCAAAAATTGACATTTTCTCACTAAATACGTCCGACGTTGCTAAAGTCGTATCAAAATGGGTACATTGGTGACTAAATGTATCGATTTTGAATTATTCGATTGTATTTTAATTAAATCGACACTTAAATAGATAGGGTATTGTGGCAACATTAAATCCATCGACTGCCTCAAAAGGACTTGGTATCCAGAGCCGTAAAACCTCTTAAAAAAGACGAAGAATTTAGGAGAATCGTATTGTAAACGTATTGTTTTACGTTTTCCTCACCAAAGAGAGGATCAAAATCATCAAAGTTTGTTAAAGGTTTCTTTTTGGAAAATGGGAACGAAGAACCAGTAAACGTGGCGAGTATTAATCAAGGGTCGCGTAAAAAGCAAAAGAAGGCATAAGGGACATGAAACGTATATGCATAGAAAATAAACTTCTAAGCAATAGAATAGAAGCAGTAGTAGAAACTATAAATTTCAAAGCGTCGAAGATGAAAAGGGTAAAAACCTATTAAAGTCCAATACCAACATGACCAATATCAATTTGAAGGAGAAAGAATTAGGCCATTTCATCAAAGGTGCGAAGAAGAAGGATTTTGAAAGTTTACTGATAAAACAGTTTGGAGCAGACTGGCAAAATGAAACCCTCCTTGTACATATTGTGACATTTTATATGAAAAAAATATCACTGAAACTGATGTCGAAGATAACAAAAGCGCTACTGTGACTGTCTAGAATCTGATTGTGTGAGAATCGCATATTTAATTACCACATTTTGAATAAAAAATCTGTTTCATATGGTAACATTTTTTATTCAGTGATTTTCATAAGGTGACATTTTACAACTCAATTTTATCAAATGGTAACAATTACTTAGTGTAGGATCATAGGTAGGTCATTTGATATATACTTTATTAAATATTGGCTTTATTTAAATGTCTACATAACTTTTATATACGTTAAAATCTAGCTACTAACTGACCCATGAATGGTTAACAAAAATACAAAATAATTGCATAGATCAAGGTAAATATTTATTTTCTCTATTTACTAAGAAAAAGGAAAAATGTAAATGACTCCTTTTGTTCCTAACCTCCTCAAGTATAAGTTATCCAATCCATACTGTATTACACTGATTAAAGCGTTCATAATACTAAGTCTGTAGCTTGAGCAAGTTAAACCACTAAACCACAATTCACAAACCACATTGGCTGCTAGTAAAAAGGTGAGCCTGAAAAGCCTTAGCCCTCGTTGCCACGAGCGCTTATTTATCGCGGCGTTAGTAATAATTGCGCTGAAAATAATATCTCTGGGCTATTACAAATGAGCTGAAATTCAAATGAACAGGCGCGTCGAGTACAGTTATCAGCTCCATAGTATTAGCGCAGAGTTATATTATTTTCGGCGCTGAATTTACTAACGCCGCGAAAAAAAGCGCTCGTGGGAACGAGGCCTTAAGATCGTTAGTTTACTGCCCGACAGTTTCCGAATAGCCAAATAACCTCATAAAATAATGTCTAGCAAATTTTTAATGGCATAAGGCATTTAAAGGGGCATACAATTTTGATTAATCTTCTGATTTTTCATACACCTACTTACTGGGAGTTTAGAGTATATAATATTATGATAAACAAGTGTATAATTATAGTAATAGTAATATGTTATTGTCAGTATGTACCTATTATTATATATCGTATAATAGGTATGTATATTATTCAAAATGAACGGTAAATAAAGATTTATTTTTACTATTGGTTTGTGATTGAACTATTTGGCTTCGGGACAAATTTAATTTAATTCTGCAAATGCCTTTTACTTAATTTTATTACCTATAAAGAGGAAATATTTTTTTATTTGTATGTTTGTTTGTTTGCATTGAATAGGCTCCGAAACTACAGATTCTGATGAAATTTGGCACTGATATAGAGTAGACCACGGAAAACGACTTAGGCTGCTTTTTATAGCGGCAAAATGTACGGTTCCGGCGGGATATATTTTTTAAGCAAACGAAGTCGCGGGCAACATCTCGTATAAAAATAAACCAAACAAAGGATTTAGTCAAGAAAATTCAACAAAATACCTTCGCCATAACAATGAGGTCTTAAACGAACAATTTAAAGTTTTAATGAGTATTTTAATATGAAAAACTAAATAGAAAGCCTTCCGCAATCAAAAGTTTTCATGAAAACTTTAACAGAATAATATTTTATGAAACTTTATAATATAATCCCTAAAAAAAAATTGGTAAGACGAAATTGTCTTATTACTTAAATTTTAAGTAAAAAAAATTAAAAACGAAAAGTGCATGGAAAATAGTAAAACTACTGAATAATATAATATAAGAAAAGCTTTAGCATGGAATCACGCAATATTTATTACCACACCGATCTCGGTGACGATGGCCGGTTTCATTGAAACCAGGCCAGTTACGCAGGAGTAATCTTATAGTGCCCAAGTGTATGCGCAGTACACAAAAGGACTCTCTCTTCATTTACTCTCGTAACCCAGTGGGACGGATAACCGACACGGCCGGCGAGAGATCAGGCGCAGGTCCGACTTTTTACATGCCCATCCAACGCATGGATCATCTTTCTTGTCAGACAATCAGGTAATCAGCCTACATTGTCCTAACCAAACTTGGAACTGTCATTTTTGTTGTTCCAATGCGGGAATCGAACCTACGACCTCCGAGTCGAGAGCCAAGCTCTAACCACTAGACCACGGCATCTGGTAATCACGCAATAGATAGATAAGTACTAAAACTGGCAATTATTGTGTTATGCCCTTATAAGTGGTTAAAGCCGTTTGCAGTAGTAGTTATAGTATAACCGATTAGGTAAAAGAACCTGGGAGACCAAGCTTCACCCGGAGAGAACGATATAATAATTAGAAATAAATTGCCAAAAACTCCACCGTTAACCAAAACGCTAACCGGATTTGATTTTATAAAATATAATAAAAAATGCAGGTTTCCAGTTAAAAAACCTATCTTTATTGATTTTTCTTCCCAAAAACTCCCGTAGTTTTTTTATGTATAGTCGACGACAAAGTCAGCTTACCACATTGCGACCAATTTACAATGGCAATAAGATTATCCGGGGATGTCGGCGACAGTACTACAAAAAGCAATGACATGGGGATCGTGATATATATTTATAATTACATTTGTCGCAGTCAAAGAATTTTAAATACTTTAAAATAATCAAGATTAATTATCCTAATTCCTATTTATTCTAAGCTTTTTATGTTTCGTCTAAGATATTGCTAGCGACTTAATTCCTCACAAATTTTTATTAAAAAAAAAAAATTAGCTGCTTGGGTTATGTGAAATTTTACTATTATTTGATAGTTTGATGAATGCATAACGAAAAATAACAAAATAAATTTTCGTTTAGACTCTGTATGATCTTAAAATCAAATTTTAAACTTTTTTTTTCTGGGAAAAAAAATCAGTTCTTGTTCTGAAAACCGGTCACGCTCGGCGCCCTACTCTGGCTGAGTTTACGTCTTAGGCCATATCAGAGCACGTTGAGCTTAAAAACCGGCTGAGTTATTAGACTGTTACTAATTACTCCTGTTACAACGAGCCTCTGTCTCCCCTACACATCGCAATCCGTTTTTTTCGTACTATTTACTAGAGCTTCTAGCAAAGCTCGGTCTCCCAGGTAATGTATCTTTCACTTATATTTCTGTTATAAGACCATTATGTGTACGTAATCTAGGTATTTTGGTATTCCTTTCAAGTCATCCATGATAGTAGATAAAACGTAGTAATAAGGATAATTTGGTATAATCTTTAGTTGGGTATCCGCCAACCCCGATTAGAAGTCAAGTCGAACTCTCTTTGTTATTGAAACAATCGGATTGGACTAAGTCAGAATTTGCCTCCATTGTAAGGTTTGCTCATAATTCATTAGATACCGCAAAGGTTATATTGATTTAAACGTGAATTTCAAATGGTTGCCAAATTTTAATGTTCCCATTTTGTTGTATTAACCTATTGTTATCCATACTTACGAATTTCCTCTATGGGAACTGATGCCAGTAAATGTGTATAATATATACTTTTATACTAATACACAATTATAATGAGAAAAGATTGAAACTACGGGACCAATTTTGATGAAATGTGGCACAGTAGACAACGGGGAAGGACATAGACATTTTATAATATTATTATAAAATGAACTATAACAGTCAACAGTCATATTACATAATATTTACAATAAAACATAAACTTGAAATTAGTAAGTGTAAAAGTAGGTGTAAAATATCTACCTGAGTTTGCAATAGGAATGGTTAACAGCAAATCAGCAATTTAAACAATAGTAATATTATTTATTTTTCCAATTTCAAATTACAAAAACCTTAAAACAGTAGTAAAACTATAAAAGTCCAATGGAATAATGTATCATTGTTTTGAGTAGCACCCAAACACAAAATGTATACGAATTTTGTTACGTACACACGAATGTTAAGGGGCTACTTAAATATTTGAGAGACCGTTTGAGGTTTCAGTTTTTGAATGCTTAAAAACCTCACTATAATTGTGTCTGTTACCTTGTTGTACCAGCCTCCGTTGTCTAGTGGTTAGAGCTTGGCTCTCGACTCGGAGGTCGTGGGTTCGATTCTCGCATCGGAACAACAAAAAATTATGTTTCCAAGTTTGGTTAGGACAATGCAGGCTGATTAACTTGATTGTCTGACATGAAAAATTATCCATGCGTCGGATGGGCATGCAAAAGTCGGACCTGCGCCTGATCTTTCGCCAGTCGTGTGGGTTATCCGTCCCACTGGGTTATGAGAGTAAAGGAAGAGACTAGAGAGAGTGCTCTTTTTACTCCTGCGTTAAAAAATTATTCCTGCGTCACCGAAATCGGTGTGAGGAGCTATTTATTTATTTTATATATTTTTAATTGTGTCTACTGCATCCTTTTTATATATTTTTAATTGTGTCTAATGCATTTTGTCACAGTTCAAACAATCTTAGGTAAAACTGTTTCAAATTAACAAGTCCAAGTTGTCTCTTTATACGTGAATGTGAGTATTTACTTTTATGGAACAACAAATGTACCGTATTCCACAAAAGCAGTTCCACGGATAATTATGTTCCCGAAGTGAGGCCACATAAAAATTCATTGCTTTCTCACAAAACAATTTCTCGAGACTCGTTTCAGATTTCGTGACGAGTTGGAATTCGAGTATTGTTGTTCGCGTTTTATTTATCATTCGAATTTAATATTGTGTTTCTCGGTATATAAATAAATAGGTCCATAATATTGGTATACGAAACCTGTCTTCAATAATTGAGAGGAGAGTGGAAATGATAATATTATTTACGAAGCTTGAATAGATTTTCCAAGTAATGGAGAGACTTCAGACTTGATAAATTGATATCTAGTGATCTAAAAGTTACTTCATACAGGTATTGTTTAATTTTAATTAATAATTCTCGATTTTGAATAAGGTATATCTATAAATAATCTCGACGGCTCTTGTATTTTAACGACCTCTGTGGTTAGCGTGATGGCGCTCAAAAGTTTTCTACATCCCTGGGTCTTGGATGTGTATTAAATATATTGGGTATAATATAATAAAATCTTAAATACCTTCTGGCTGTCAATAACCATAACAATCAGGATCTTAACTTATCATTAATACAACATAAATGTGGTACTAGATCGGTATCTATAATTGAATATGAAGTCCCTAGAGTAAATAATTATTTTGGTGATAGAATATTAAAAAAAAACGCTTGCCATACATAATATATAGTCTACCCGAAAACATCAGACAGGAACCAAGTTTGTGTAAGTTTAAAGGTCTACTAAAAAATATTTGTTAGAGACACTTTAATGTTCTATTGTGTAAGATCTTGCTTAAAATTATTTTGTACTACGACTCCGCTGTCTGGCTGTATGTACACCGGCTGTATCTTAAAAACTGTGATAGCTTATCAGTTGAAATTTTCACAGATGTCGTATTTCTGTTTGCCGCTATAACAACAAATAAAGAAACTATTTTTTTATAAGCTAAACAGTGGGGTTCCCATACAACAAATGTGTTTTGGGGAATACTTTGCTTTTTCGGGATATAAAGTAGCCTATGTTATAATCTAGAGCCTAAACTATCACCATATCCAATTTCATCGAAATCCGTTCAGTAGATTTAGCGTGAAAGAGTAACAAACATCCATCCATCCTCACAAACTTTCACATTTATAATAGGATTGTCTAGTACCCGTAATACATGGGGCCAGGATTGACGAGATGTGAAGCGTCGATAGATTTAAAAAAACCAATAGCCTCGTACTTTCATAACATATAGTTTAAGTCCCTCTTCTTACAAAATCATAAAATACAAAGCTAAGAAATAATGTACATTTAAAATAGGTGATTTTGTGCAAGTGATCGGCAATAATGCACTTTGTTCGCTTACGGATTCTCTTTGTGAAATTCACAACTCGTCAACGTTGACAGGGAATGATATCGTCGAAAGGAATAAAAGAGCTTAACGGTTTATTTCTTTGTTTTGTAAGATAGAATGCATTTAAGCGTATAATTTAAATATTATTGGCATTTACAGTTGACATAGGCTTTCCAGTTACCGTGCCGGCACCGCCGCCGGCTGCAGAGGAGCAAAAATGTATGAATTTAATATTATATGGAAATAGGCATATTTTTTCACTTACAGACCCGGCAACGGCACCACAGAGTAGAAAATATATAAACTTACGTACAGAGAGACAGATATAACAGAACGATTCGAATCGATCCAAATTTGAAAATTTTACGTCTCCTTCAACGGCCTAAAATTTTTCCACACAATCGTGGACACCCTGTATGCTTTCAATCAAAAGCTAACTATGTGGTTGTTTATCTGTGCCTCTTTCTTTAATCTGTGACGGCACTGTAATGAGTCCCACCTGACACATTATGTCACCAGCCGCCCGCGGGCTGATAAGTGAAAAAACAGCTATATTACAGAATAGACTTATTAATTATTCAAATTAGGTAGGTTAGAAGGAACATATTTCGATTATTATTCAAGTTTTCCATTTTGTAAATAGAGTGAAGCAACGAAAGAACCAAAAGAGGAATAAACAAATGAATTACGGTTTTCGAAACACAAATGCATGAGTAAATAGCGGTATAAATTTGAAATTGGAATGGAGATATATTTGAGATCAAAGTGGCCAGTATGACAAAACGCCAATTTCATATGTTAGGACCTAATAAATTCAGGTGAATAATAAATATATGTTATGCTTATGAGTTCCTTACAAATGAGTAGACAATATTATTTAGACAAATTTTGTTTTTCAGAGATTTTATTCTTACTCGAAAATATCTCAAGCTCCATATATTATATTCATTTGATGAATATTTCAAGTTATGTTTCTCAAGTGGTAAGTAATAATAACTCATTCTTTACTTACTTCTGTGCTGTCACTATATCGTTTGTGTAATTTGAAATGTATGCGATGTTTTTTGTTTTTGTTATTTATTATTCTGCAGATAACTAAAATCTCTACATCCTATCCTATGTTTCATCTATCTACTGTATATATCTACAACCCATGAATTTTTTAATACTTTTAGCATGGAGCACACGATCTAAGTATACAAGTTATCAAAAGATTTGCTTCATTATTTTACAGCACTCAGCACGTATGCTTTGATTTTGCTCTATTTTACATCATTATTTTACAGCACCCAGCACGTATGCGTTGATTTTGCTCCATTTTTACAGCATTATTTTATAGAACTCAGCACGTATGCGTTGATTTTGCTCCATTTTACAGCATTATTTTAGAGCAATCAGCACGGATGCCTTGATTTTGCGCTATTCAGGTCAAAGTTTATCACATTTATTAAATTATTTATAGCACAAAATAGCAAAGTCCTTATTGATCGGTTGCACTTTCCGTATGTCACGTCCTGGTGACCAAATATTGAACATCGTGGACAAGCTGTTAAGCACGTTTCAGCTCGGAGTATATTTTTGATATCCACAGAGAACAGGAGAAATGGATAGGTAAGGGGATTAATTATTTGCATATTTGCCATGTGGTAAACTTAATTTTACTTAAGGATGAATACGCTCTACCGCCTATACCCAAAACTGACAATCATGAGTTTACTGAAACTATATTATAATATTACTCTTACATTACGGATAGTTATTTGATCACATCATAGAAATACGCTCAATACCTGCAAATTTACAAAAGATTAATGGAACAGTGGTTTTGCTCTTTGACTAGTTTTGAAAAAAATATAATAAACGCATTTTTACGTGTTTAAAACGTAGCGCCTGCCTGCCCTTATAAAAGCGTAAGTTTCTTCGAAACTTATTTGCATAAAGTTCAGCACGCCATTTCACAGCAAAAGTATTATTTATTTTGCAAGTAAATAATTTTCAATGCCCCAATAAGACGATGTGTTGTTTTCATGTAAAATTTCAAGGCCTTCGTTCGTGCCAAAACGGTAAATATTATGTAAGTTCCAGGTCAAATAGAATTATCAAGGGTTTGTACCATGTAGTAGAGCGCCGCGGCCTATTGGGTAGGCCGTTTGATTCGCACTCAAGAGAGTGCAGGTTGTGGCGTGTACCAATGAGACTTTTTCAGATCTCAAGTACGCACGCTCTAACGGTGAAGGAAAACATCGTGAGGAATTCCGCACATGGTTGGCCCCAGACGTATTGACCAGTCGTTCCTCTGGACAAGGCTGACTGTGTTGTGAGAATGGGCAACCATTCGACACTGAAAACCTCCGCCCTAGATTAAGTTTTTTACTTATAGCCCTTTTTTATTTTCCATTTAGATAATAACTTCTACGAGTATATATAGTTTAGATAATGATATAGTTATTTTAATTCATTTATTATTATGTACTATCCTAGTAAAAAGTATTGATTTCCAAAAAAATTTTTTTTTCACACAAATGTATCGCCACTTATTTTATTATTGGCTACTTTTCCTTCAAAATTATTTGAAAAAATGTTATGAAAAATCTAAATTTAATGCAAAAATCTGTTTTTAGAACCATTAATTAATTATTAATTATTAACCATTAACCACCAAAAACCTTGGTGTATTTATTGAATAAATGAAGAGCTTAGACATATTGAATCACGCGATTTCACTCTTCATGAGATAAATTAATTATGAAGATTCTCAAATCGTTTGAACCTGAGCCATGATAAATTAATTAAGTGTCGTGACAGGATTGGATTACGATTGGATCGAACCAATTGATTTCTTCAAGCTCCGTTACGGAGCGTACGTACTAAGAGATGGACAAAAAGAGACACGGTGAAAGGTGAAGCGAAAAGCCAGAAATGCGAAGCGATACGGCAAAGCGAAGCAATATAATACTTGTATCGAAAAACAATATAGCACTCTAATGAAACGACGTTACGCGATACGCTTACATTTTTATTTCTGTGAATTTTTATAATATATGTTCTAGTTCACAATAGTCGAAACATTTACCGCGATACAAGCAAATATTATTTGTATGAATTGTGCATCAAATATTTTTCATTTCATCGCAGTCATCCAATGATATATTTTTTATGGAATTTTGTAAGTTCATGCACTTCGCGATAATGGGGTAAGGTGTCGCGACAGTTTTGTATAGATGAGACTTATAACGCTCGTCATGCGTACAGTTCTGACCGCGGGAAATAGAACGTGCCGCGAATGCGAGGGGCCGTGAGTCCGATCTGGCATGTCGTAGACAGCGAATTTTCTACAGTTAAAACCGCGCGCGATAACGTATTTTACGTCCGTAGTATACGTATAGTTATACGTGCGCAGGACGCTATTGACGTTAGTAGAATGTATCACGTTTTATACCGTCCTCTTGTGTGTATGGAACTCGGATCAGCAAAACGATATTGAACAGATAGGAGCAGATTTCATACCCCATTAAGGAGGTCGATCGTTTAATTCAATCTCAACGCTCGATCGACGGATGTTTTGCATTTTAAATATTTACAGATAGGCCAAACGATCCTCCTAATGGTCTTCGATTGAGAGACGATCGAGAAACTACATTAAATTACAGTAAATAAATGCGAAATAACTTTTTCCAAATTCCACGCTGATTCGACTCACTGAATTTTTTTTACGACAATTTACTAAATATGAAATCATTGACTACTCGAAAAAAATCATAGTAACTATATTTGCGAGCGAGCATTTGGCGAGATTAGCAGACATCACGAGCCTACTAAGATTATTAGACTTCTTGAACACGCAGGATTTTTCACCATGATTTCTTTCAGCGTTTTAGCGTCAGAGATCTCGCCATAACCAGTAAGTTTTATAATCTCTGGGGATTAATACAATATGTTATTGATTGTACTGTAGGTTTCTGGTGGAAATTTATGTTTCACAGTAATAATACATACAAGTTCTTGGACTTTTTCCACTTACATCTACCTAATCTACTAAATACCTATTATTTTACATTCATTTTAATATAATACGCCCGCTTTCGATAATACCCTTAAAAAATAAGAAAAAGAAACAAGTAATATTTTCAAAATAGTGACTTTGTCGAAACTGGTCGTGTAATAATAAAAAAATAATGTAAAATTCCTATTAAAGTGGAAATAGTGCAAGAAGTTTAAACTTACTCCCAAGTGCAGCCCACACGAATTGCACGATTGTCAAACTGTATGTGCTTAGCCCGGCGCCGCTCTGGCAATGAAATGTTTATATTCATGTGTACTTAATAAAGTTCAATATTGAATCACTGTTTTAAAAGTGCAGCGCCACGTTCCGTATCGTCTCGTTTTGGTGTGAGCTATAGTGAGATTGTGCACCTAATGTCTTGGATAACATTTACGGATTTTGCATACACCATACGGCTAATACAGGGGTAGCTACGCTCCTGATAATATAACTAATATTATATTTCAAATAGCTTTCTATCCATTACTGGTTACTGTCTATTTACGCCTAATTTTACAAGTGTAAATGTAAATTTATATTTAAACACCGATTGTGTGCACTCAATGCATAATGCATAGCCGAGTGTTCCCTTGATCTATGAGTAATGATTTCTATTAGTAATCGGCAATGTATTGATATAAGCTTTTAAGCGAATTTATATTGGCAGTGACTTGCGCTTTGTTTATGCGGACCAAAGAGCTTGTTTGTTTGTTAGATGCACTAATATGTATTACTAGGTAGTTTTAAAACTATTTTTTTATTACGAAAGCTTGGTTCCTGGATATTTGCGTTTTAAAAGCACATAATAACATTGAAAAAGTTGGTGTTAAGTATTTATGTACGGGTTTCCTCACGATGTTTTCCTGCACCGTTAGAGCGTCCTTGAGATCTAAAAATATGTCATTAGTACACGCCACAATCTAGGTATTGAACCTGAGCCTCTGGTCAAGATGCATTCGATAATTTCGAAGGCGAACTTCGCAATCAAAAATGTGTGATTTGAGGCCCAGGTTCGATACCCAGATTGTGGCGTGTACAAATGACACTTTTTTAGATCTCAAGGCCCTGAATCAAACGGTCTACCCACTAGGCCACGGAGTTTCTCTCTGTTGAAAGTTTAGTTAGCTTAATAGCTAAATTAATTGTTAGATTATAATAATTTATAATTTAACAATTAGTTACTGAAATATGTCGTAAAGTTTTAATGAGATTGTTATTGGAACTAAATTAATAATTTTGACAGCGATAAAGTGCTTCCAATGGCCATTATCCGTTTGTGGTCATAGCTACGTCATTTGTCACCGAATCGTTATAACCACTCATTTACCATACGAATAGAACGATTTATTGATTTTCTGTTAGTCACCAAGATATATTGAGTTCATGAGACACAATATAATCTAAAGTTAAAAACTATAACCCTACTTCGGAAATTATATAGCCTATGTTAACCGGAGAATTATTACGAATCTATCGACGTCTCATAGATGAAAATCAGTTCAGTTGTTGAAAAGCGCTACGATGGAACAATATTATCCTTCCTTTTGGCGTCGCCGTGGTTGGGTATATAAAAAAATTAAACAAACATTTAAGAGTTTGCAACCTTTGGATACAAAAAATATGTTTCGTCATTTCGTCGTAGACTTGAATATCAAATCTGTCAAATTGACCTTAAAATGGCTCCCGGTTGACAATTCATGTATCAAAGGCTAGATTATAATCCGACCAAGTGCTGTGCAGTTCTGTTACTTTAGGTAAGTGCGGTTGCTGAGCACGTAGAAATTCGTACATTGTCTTATCACTACTTGTCTCTTTCTCTCGCGCACGAATATAAATTGCTATGCCGTTTACACAGTACGGGTATAGGAGAACGTTAGCAATATATTCATGCGCAAGTGAAAGATACAAGTAGCGATAAGTCGTAAATTTAATGTACGAAATTGTACGTGCTCCGCAACCGCACTTTAGATTGAATAAATAATTATTTTCATTTTTACAATCGATCATAGCTTACATAAATTATTCTCTCTCGTGATTTTTTGGTAACTCAAACGCTGAATTCTTTGAAACTTCTCTGAATTTTCATATATAAATTATCTACACGTTCCTTAAAAAGTATACCAAAAAACCTATAGAGGATTGAGAATCCTAAACCTGTATTCTCTAACTATAAAACTCAGATTTTTTATTACATAAGTCATTATGATGTGACGAGCTCTGTATATAATACAAATAATACAAAGATTGAGTGACAAGACCCGGCGCCTATCTCGCCAAGGAATCGATGGAAATGTTGTGAAGCATTGGAATATTGTGAAGTGATGTAAAAGCGTGGCTTAGTTAGCTTGAGTGTCACTCGCTGTTTTGTTCCCTGATCGGTACCTACCGATGAGGCTTATAAAATTTGAAAGATTGCAAAGAAACCTGTGTGGCGAAAAAAACTTGTTTTGTGGTCTGCCAATGTCAGTAGATCAGCGTGCAATTTTGCCCTTACTTATGTATGTAAACAATATTGATAAATAATGTGTGTACCGAATACCGATATTCGCCTTTAAACGTGCCAAGTATGATCACGGCTATCGGTTTTCCGGAATTTGCTATAAATACATTTATTGCATACTATTTGTAGGGAAACCGCTCTCGATCAAATATGATTTCATAAAGCCACCTTAAATACATCAACATTCTAGTTTTGTTTCTCCATTTGTACATCCAAAATAAACTTACTAAAATAATACTAGATACAATCGTAACCCTCTATTGTCCGTAGCTTCACCCGAGTTAAATTCGGTTTCTCAAATTATGCACATAAATATATACATAATTACATACTGTTAAGCTATTGCCCGCGGCTTCACCCGCGTGAGATTAGGTTTTACGAGAACTAAATAATAGCCTATTCTGATGAAGTAAGTAAGCTCTGTCCGCTGTCTTCACGACAAGTTGGCAGCTTGAAATTATTTTTTCGCGCGTACTTTTTAATTTTATGATAACTCCTAAGATAATCATTTAAACCTAACAAATGTAGGTAGGTACGGTAATGTGATTGTAAAGGGCTATTATAATGTAAATGAAATGGTTAAAGTATATAAACGTATTTAATTACTTGTACATAAGGATTACTACACACTATATGTGATAAAAAAATAATACTTAAAATGGGAAATCTTATAACCTTAAAAGATAGACATATTATGTCATCGGGGACTTTTTTGTAAACATTCCATTACAATGGAATCTCACAGACGGCTTAATTTTTACGATATATCAAGTATAAACAAAACCATAATAATAATTAATATATTTATATATAAGGATAAACCTTCCTCTAAAATCACTCTATCTGCTGGTGAAACTTGGTAATTTTAGCGTAAGATCTGCTACCATCTGGATTAATTTTCATCTCGAAGGAGGAGATCAGCAACTGAAAACGTGTTTTAAATTACTATAGGACTAGTGAGCAGAGTCATGGGATTCACCTTGTATCTCAGTATCGCAGATTGCTTATGATCTGGGTTTTTGGGTCAAGAGCGAAATGAAACTCAAGTTTGCTACATGAAACGGAATTAGTATTAAATATTAATTACTAGAACACTACATACCGCCAAATTGCTTAGCCGCGTTTTGTGCAAGACTACTACTAATCTACCAAAGTATATTATAAAACAATCATATTTAATTATACGTGAAGTAAAAACTTTGATTGCAGTTTTACGAGAATTGTGCGATCGGCGGAGTTTGATATTTCACACAGTTAAAGTTTATGTGGAGGAAGGTATGCACAAAGCGAAAAAAAATTTTTTTTTATATAATACTTATATATATACTTATACAAAATTAATAAAAATAAAGTTACAGACACGACCCGACTCACACTACCACGGGTTTGTATAATAACAGCAGGTGTTGTTAAACACAAAAAAAGTTGAAACCTAAAATTTAAATATTAAGAAATGTGGTCGAATTTAGACCACAGGCCGAACTATAGTCGTCTATAAATAGGTTGACGGATCGCCTGAAGGTAAGCTTTTACCGCCTATGTATAACAACACGTTGCCAATGTCTTCCAACAACAAGTCAACTTACAAGGTTCTCTGATACACTTCTGAAACACAATGAATACGTTTTTTCACGCCAGTTTTTTTTTGAGGCCGTGATATCACTCTAGTGTAACTCCGGTCGAGCCAATCGGTTAGTGCCAAAGCATAGTAGATAAATATGGTTTTTTCTTCGGGGTAAAAATTACACGGTTCACTTCGCAGTTTGTTTTTATAGTTTGATTTTACGAAGTATTCAATTTAGGAAAAAATCCCTTCATACGGAAAAAACCGGACATGAGCGAGTCGGATTCGCCCACCGAGGGTTTCGTACGAAGTATCATATCATGATAAATAGTTTAGGAACCAAGAAACGCAGTTTTTTAATTGGGCGATGAAAGTTTGAATGGAGCAAGAAAGGAATATATATATATATATATATATATATATATATATATATATATATATATATATATATATATATATATATATAAGGATTTCAAATATATATATATATATATATATATATATATATATATATTTGAAATCCTTGCATCAAGCTCTTTCATATTATCATACCCATTTGAACTTGAAATTTCGACCCCCTCTTAGACCGTACATTAGACCTTTTATGATTAAATTACAAAAATACAGTTTTCAGATATTTTCTTGTACTTGTAGTTTAGTATATTATAAATATTTCCAAATTTCGTAGTTATAGGTCAATGGGATCCTACGAATTTTTATTCCCTTAAGATTATCTTAAAACTTAGAAGTAAATTTTTTCACAGCTTCAAGGGACCGTAGGTCTGAGTATACATACGGTGCTAATTTCAACTCGATACCTCTGCCCGTTATAAAGAGTATTGACAGACAGACGGACGGACGGACAACAGAATGATCTTAGTGGTTTTTCTTTTTGAGATACGGAACCCTAAAAATTAAGCAGAAATATTTTCTCCGATTCCAAATTGTTATTATAACGGCAACAATAATAATGTCGAGAACGCGGGCGGCCATTGTTGTTTTCCTTTTTAATTTGGGTTAAAAATATAAAGTTACTTTTAAATTTTCTTTAAGTTTTCTAAATATTGAATCACTATAAAACGGTAATTATTGAGGTCGCTGGGTTGAATTGAAAATAAAGATTTAATAAATAATGACGTGATTAGAATTTTTGAATCACATTAAACTTCTTAGTATTTGACTGCTAGATATCGCCTGCGACTTCGTACGTGCAAAAAGAAATCTCGTAGGAACCGTACATTTTGCTTTAAATAAGCCTATGTGTTAATCCACAGCCTAAACTACTATCATACCAAATTTGATCAAAATCCGTTCTGTAATTATTGCGTAACGAACACCTATTCATACAAACTTTTGCATTATAATATTAGTAAAGATGTGGTACATAGAAGCATATGAGTATTGACTATTAAGTAATAAAAGGAATAAGCAGACTTCAGGCGTTTTAGAAGATAGTCGACTTACTTACCATTTTGGAAAGGTCTATAAAATACAATTCGTCCTTACTCACCTCTTACTCTTTACTTACTTACCTCATAAATATTACTTAGATGTCTATAATTTCATAAATCATACAGCCTCCATGGTCTAGAGGTTAGAGCTTGGCTTTCGACCCGGGTCGTGGGTTCGATTCCCGCATTGGAACAACAAAAAATGTTGTTTCCAAGTTTGGTTAGGACAATGCAGGCTGATCACCTGATTGTTTGATAAGAAAGATGATCCATGCGTCGGATGGTCATGTAAAAAATTAGACCTGCGCCTGATCTCTCGCCAGTCGTGTCGGTTATTCGTCCCACTGGGTTACGAGAATAAAGGAGGAGAGAGTGCTCTTGCATACTGCGCACACACTTGGGACTGTAAAATAACTCCTGCGTAGCTGGCCAGCCCCCTTACTCCCGACACAATCGAGAATCTAATCAGTTCGATCTCAATAACTTTTGATACTCCCGACACACTAGCGCACGATCGTGCGGTGGCTCAATTTGTAACTAACCTGCATCGAAAAGTTCGTTAGATCGTATCTTTTGGTACTCCCGACGAAATCAATCGACTGAGAATCGAATGGCAGGATCGAAAACAGACGTCAAATTACACGATAGCTAAAGAGGTCTCATTTACAGTATCGAGTTTGCTTGTTTTAGTGTATTTGAACTAAATTACGTAATTTTTAATGTAGTATTGCAGCATTATTTAATGTTATTGAAGGAGCTAATATAACACGAGTTCGGGAAATGCAAAATTTACGAAGATTCACCAACTTCAACACATTCGCAATGGACATGGACTGTGAGGAATTTCGATGCAATTATCGCCTTAATTAAGATTTATTTGACGTATGAGACGCAGATTTAACTACTAGAATAAATAAAGAAACCGACTCACTGAAATTATATCACTGTTCTGTGTCAAGTTATTTATTACCTTTACGCATTTCTTTACACTTTTGGCCGCTAGTTCATGTATTATATTTTCCCTTATGACAGGGACTGAGACAAATGAAGTCTATATAAAAATGTATTCTATGAAGACTTCGTTTGTCTCAGTCTTTCTTTGAATAAACAAAGTCAATAAATAATTTTAAAAAGTCGTATAATACACTAACAATGTCAACTGTTACTATGCTCAGGTTTTCTAAATGTAAACACCAAACACGAATTTGTTATTATATCATTTGCATTAAATATGTCATTTGTATTTTAACCAAAATTAACAATTAACTACCGTTTTACAATACTACCAATTACCTATCTATGGCCAGTTAATGTAGTTATTGAATGTGTTTTGTGCACAACACTTGAGTTTTGCTGACAAAATAAATCAAAATATGACTTTGACATTTGACAGAATGTCATCATTTTAAACGGGAATTTCGAAACCATTATTTACTGCCACAGTTGTTTTATAAACATACACAAAAGTAATTTAAAGTGAAAAATTTATAATTTTTCCATATTTTTATCAATATTCGCCATAGACTACGGCACTCAGCTGTAACTTGTTTACACTGTGGACGTGACGTCAGCAAACGGATACAGCTAACGACGCTGATAAGACACGATCTCAATGCGATCTTGATTTCGATTCGATTTTGTTCGGGATTAGGTACGCATCAGGATCAAAACTGAATCAAAATCGACATCGGATCAGACTCGTAAATCAAAATCGTATCAGTTTCGGGAGCAAGGCCCCTGGTTTCGATGAAACCGGCCACCGTCAGGGAAATAGGTGTGGGGAGGTATTATTATAAATCCTACTGTTATTATAAATGTTAAAGTTTATGAGGATGGATGGTTGGATGGATGGATGTTTGTTACTCTTTCACAAGTTTAAGCTCTGGATTAACGCATAGGCTACTCTTTATCCCGAAAAAGTATAAAGTATTCCTGTGGGATACTGTATTTTTGCGGGCGGAACCGTGCACAAAAGCTAATGCTTAGTATAACATTTTGTCTGTTTTCGTTTAATTTTCTGTAGACGACGAACACGATTCCTATCGGCACACCTTATAAATATTATATAAATGTCTTAAATTTCATAAATACTTACTAAGTATAACATTTTGTCTGCTTTCGTTACATTTTCTGTAGATGACGAACACGATTGCTATCGGCTTACCATATGAATATTACTTAGATGTATTTAATTTCATAAATACTTACTAAGTATAACATTTTGTCCGTTTTTGTTTCATTTTCTGTAGACGACGAACACAATTCCTATCGGCTTACCGTATGAATATTACTTAGATGTCTTTAATTTCATAAATACTTACTAAGTATAACATTTTGTCTGTTTTCGTTTCATTTTCTGTAGACGACGAGCACGATTCCTATCGGCTTACCGTATGAATATTACTTAGATGTATTTTATTTCATAAATACTTACTAAGTATAACATTTTGTCTGTTTTCGTTTTATTTTATGTCGACGACGAACACGATTCCTATCGGATTACCTTATAGATATTACTTAGATGTCTTTAATTTCATAAATACTTACTAAGTATAACATATTGTCTGTTTTCGTTTTATTTTATGTCGATGACGAACACGATTCCTATCGGATTACCTTATAGATATTACTTAGATGTCTTTAATTTCATAAATACTTACTAAGTATAACATATTGTTTGTTTTCGTTTTATTTTATGTCGACGACGAATACGATTCCTATCGGATTACCTTATAGATATTACTTAGATGTCTTTAAATTAATTAATACTTACTAAGTATAACATATTGTCCGTTTTCGTTTTATTTTCTGTAGAAGCCGAACATGATTTCTATTGGCTGACCTTATAAATATTACTTAGATGTCTTTAATTTCCTGAATACTTACTAAGTATAACATTTTGTCTGTTTTCGTTTCATTTTCTGTAGACGACGAACACGATTCCTATCGGCTTACCGTATAAATATTACTTAGATGTATTTAATTTCATAAATACTTACTAAGTATAACATTTTGTCCGTTTTTGTTTCATTTTCTGTAGACGACGAACACAATTCCTATCGGCTTACCGTATGAATATTACTTAGATGTCTTTAATTTCATAAATACTTACTAAGTATAACATTTTGTCTGTTTTCGTTTTATTTTATGTCGACGACGAACACGATTCCTATCGGATTACCTTATAGATATTACTTAGATGTCTTTAATTTCATAAATACTTACTAAGTATAACATATTGTCTGTTTTCGTTTTATTTTATGTCGACGACGAACACGATTCCTATCGGATTACCTTATAGATATTACTTAGATGTCTTTAATTTCATAAATACTTACTAAGTATAACATATTGTATGTTTTCGTTTTATTTTATGTCGACGACGAACACGATTCCTATCGGATTACCTTATAGATATTACTTAGATGTCTTTAAATTAATTAATACTTACTAAGTATAACATATTGTCCGTTTTCGTTTTATTTTCTGTAGAAGCCGAACATGATTTCTATTGGCTGACCTTATAAATATTACTTAGATGTCTTTAATTTCCTGAATACTTACTAAGTATAACATTTTGTCTGTTTTCGTTTCATTTTCTGTAGACGACGAACACGATTCCTATCGGCTTACCGTATAAATATTACTTAGATGTATTTAATTTCATAAATACTTACTAAGTATAACATTTTGTCCGTTTTTGTTTCATTTTCTGTAGACGACGAACACAATTCCTATCGGCTTACCGTATGAATATTACTTAGATGTCTTTAATTTCATAAATACTTACTAAGTATAACATTTTGTCTGTTTTCGTTTCATTTTCTGTAGACGACGAGCACGATTCCTATCGGCTTACCGTATGAATATTACTTAGATGTATTTAATTTCATAAATACTTACTAAGTATAACATTTTGTCTGTTTTCGTTTTATTTTATGTCGACGACGAACACGATTCCTATCGGATTACCTTATAAATATTACTTAGATGTCTTCAATTTCATAAATACTTACTAAGTATAACATATTGTCTGTCTTCGTTTTATTTTCTGTAGACGACGTCACGGGACAAGCTATAATCTCGGTCATGAAATGTTAGCTCGGCAAACATTTTTGTGACTAATCCACATTTTGATTGATAGATTCCGTTCTGCCATAAGCATGGAGGTCGACTTCTGATATAATATTAGGACACTTTAATCTCAAATATATCTTCTTTGGTTAGGAATTCCAATTTCAAATTTATACCGCTATTTACTCATGCATTTGTGTTTCGAAAGCCGTAATTAATTTGTTTTTTCCTCTTTTCGTTTTTTCTTTGCGTCACTCAGTTTATAAAATGAAAAACATGAAAAATCGTATTATTTTTGAGTACGAGTTTCACCGTGGCACCAGTGTTGTAGAAACGGATCGAAGAATTAGTGATGTGTATGGCGGCGATGTTGCAAAAGAAAACACAGTGCGTTTTTGGTTCTAATGTTTTCTGGAAATATCGACCTGCAGAACAAGCCCCGTGGACGGCCGGAAACCAAAGTTGATAATGAAGAATTGAGGGATATTGTGGAAGCGGATCCATCGCAAACCACATCCGAGTTAGCTGCAGGCTGCGGTGTTAGTGATAAAACTGTTTTAATCTACTTGAAGCAAATTGGGAAGGTGAAAAAGCTTGAAAGGTGGGTACCTCATGAATTGAATACAGCAAACCGACATACGCGCGTCGACTGCTGCGTTACATTACTCAACCGGCACAATAATGAAGGGATTTTAAATCTAATCATGACCTGTGATGAGAAGTGGCTCCTGTACGATAATCGGAAACGATCATCACAATGGCTGAACCCTGGGAACCAGCCAAAGCCTGCCCCAAGCGAAATTTGACTCAAAAAAAGGTTACTTGTAAGCGTTTGGTGGACTAGTGCCGGTGTCGTTCACTACAGCTTTCTTAAATCTGTCCAGATGATTACGGCAGATGTCTATTGCCAGCAACTACAAATCATGATGGAAAAGCTAGCTGCTAAACAACCGAGGTTGGTCATTCGCACTAGGCCACTGCTGTTTCAGGACAACGCTAGACCACACACTGCACAACAGACGGCTACCAAATTAAAGGAGCTGCAATTAAAAGGTCTAAGGCCCGTATTAATAAAGCGTTCTTACCTCTAAGACAATTCTCAAGAAAGTACTTAAGATGTTGTTTTAATTAATAGACCGTACTTAAGTACAGCTGTAGGATCGGCGTATCAAGTGAGTGCGGACGTATTAATAAACGAGACTCGTTATTCAAGTACGCCCAAAAAACAATCCTCATTATATGATCCTCCCTCCTACAATTCCTCGCCCTATCAACCTTTAATCTGTTCTGTGTTTTGTAAATACTCCTTTTACTGAAACTTTATGTACATACTGTGGTACTGGCCCTAAATTTGTCTGTTTTAGGTTTTAAATTATTCAACAGACTTCCTCCTATACACCGTGCCCTTGTTTATTCATAAAACCCACTCATAAGGTAGAGTTTTCGTCAACACAACACTGGCGAATCACTAAGGAGCCACTTTAAAGAATAAAAAGAAGAACTTTTTTCGAATGGCAAATGTTCCGCATTCCGTTTTACGTAGTTGTTAAAAAAATATGGATATTAATATGCTAGACAATAATAAATATTAATATCTACGTAAAAATTAATGAAAATTAGTTTTTTCAATATAAAAAATACAGACTAAACTTTTTTTGGTATTTATATTATTAAATGTTACATTTTTAAAAAGAAATATTGAAGGAATGTATAATCAATAAATCCGTTCTTTGTAGAAGTGTAAACGAAACGTTATTTTATTCGTTCTTTGTCGTGTAGATGACGCTTAAAAGTTGAGTAAGTGATCTCAATAACGTTATCAACTGAGACGGTCTTAAGATCATACTATTAATTAAAGACATTCTTGAGAAGCTAATCGTTACTTGAGACCGTCTCAGCCAAGAAAGGTCTTGAGAACGAGTTTGAGAACGGTTTATTAATACGGGCCTAAGACATCCACCGTACTCCCCGGACCTTGCTCCAACAGATTACCTTTTTTTTTTAGAAATTTGGATAACTTGCACGGGAACAAATTTAACTCCGATTTGGCAGTCCGGAGCGCCTTCAAAGATTTTATTGATTCCTGTCCGAATGGTTTTTTTAGTAAAGGAATCAATGAACTACCTGTGAGATAGCAAAAGTGCATAGCAATGGTATATACTTTGATTAAATAAATATATTACGTTTAAAAAAATCGTCTTTATTTTCCTCCTTTACAAAACTAAAATTTCATATGTAATGACCTGATATTTGATCTTATCAACTTAGTAGCATAAGTAAATAGAATTTATTTGTGATTACCTGATATTTGATCTTATCAACTTAGTAGCATAAGTAAATAGAATTTATTTGTTTTAGTAGGTATTATATTTTGATGTTTTGTAAATTAAACAAAACGATGCCATGGGTTACAAATAAACAGGCAAGTGCGCATTACTAAATACTGGACTGAGATCACAGGGCCGCCTGACTTCCCTTATATTCTAACTTGTGAAATTCAAAATAAAGTAGAAAATCATTAAACTTCTAACCTTAATATTTCTGTTCATACTAAGTTTAGAGAAAAATTACCTGAATAAGTTTTGTTCCTTACGTTATTAAAAAATAAATGCTTTATCAGAATGTAAGTATGTATTCGGAGCATAATAAGCTGACTAGGGAACCAGTTACATCTTTAATTTCCTTCTCAACGCCCATACAAAGTGAGTAAAACTTTTCCCCAACTTTAACGCCTTGTACTTAATAATTGGCCCACGGCACAAACTAGCGGGTATACATACGTTAATTGTACAAACTAATACTACAATATGATATAAATTTTATCAGGAAGAATATAAAGGTAGTCAGGCGAGCCTGGGATCTCGGTTCATGCGCTCAAAACGTCAAAAAGACGTCCAAGAGAGATACACTTGACATATTTAAACTATGCCCATCTGTGTCACGCTTTAGGACTCTCTCGCGCTTATCACAACAAATTGTGATAGAGGGGCAGGTACTCTAAAGATGTGTATTGTACAGTATCTTGAATGACTTCAAAACGAAGAATGGGCTATGACGTATGTACGTCATACGTCAGTTTTTGCCTCGACATGCCTTGTCTATAATTTATTAGCTATTGCCCGCGGCTCCGCCCGCGTAAATACAGTATACCAAAGGAACATTGTACTTTTTCGGGATATTAAGCAGCCTATGTTTTAATCCAGAACGCAAACTACAACTATATCAAATTTCTTCAAAATCCGATCAGTAGTTTTTGCGTGAAAGAGTAACAAACATCCATCCATCCATCCTCACAAGCTTTCACTATTATAATATTAGAAGGATACGTATACACGTATCCTACTAATATTATAAATGTGAAAGTGGTCATAGGATCACAACACAAAATTTTCCAAGTCATTTTACACAATCGGAAACTATTTCAACAAACATTCCGAGGTTCCTTTAGAAATGAAATATATCAGATAGGCAAGCCAATTTCTGCGTCATTTGTCGTCAGAATGGCGTCCTAAACCATTCTGTGAACTATTGAGTAATACCCCGCTGTAAGTGAATATATTTTTCCGAACCCGCAACCCCAAACCTGTCAGGCTGTAAGGAATGGTCTCCTCGATTAGTAAGCCTCGTCTACACATTCCTTTTTACCGGACTACGGCGAAGCCAATAGGAAGGCATTTTGGCAGAGTTTTCTATGTATATGGGTATGGTGTAATGTTTGGTCCCTCGTAGCGTCTAAACTACTGGTCCGATTTTAATAAATGAGGTGTCAAGAGATTCGTAATGATGCCGCGAGTAACATAGGCTACATTTTTTTTTCAAAGTTTTTGGATTTCGAAAATTGAACTTCAGATTCTAACATCTAAAAAAATAAAACCAAAATAATCATCGCGTGTTTGGCATCAAAAGAACGGTCTTGGTAAGCGCACCACAAAAATGTATATATATATATATATACAAATTTATATGTCAAAATACACGTTTAAAATGCTGTCATAAAATTCGAACATTACATAATATATTACGTAATATAAGACTAAATATATAATTTATATATTATTTTGCCTTCATTAAATATAATAATATTTCGTTCATATTATAATAACAAAATTGTTCTTGAAATCTAGAAAATAATTGGCTCGCTCCGTGCTCTTGAAGAAGATATTTTTAATTTCAAGTATTTTGATCAGATATTTTTTAATATTATTCCAAAAATATGTTAGATTGGTAAATGGAAAAATACAAAATAAAAAAAAGTCAAAAAACTATAACTCAACTACGTAAAAAAGCGGTCTAAAAAGGCCGAAACAAGAAAATAATTCAGATAGAAATCCAGAAATGCATAGGTAAAAAAATGGTCCAGGTATAGCCGTAGTCACATCTACTATATAAGGTTCGGAACAGTCACTTGTCGAGTCACTGCCTTCTGTATCTATCTTGGGGTATAATTATAGAAACTTCTCTAGGCCTTAGTAGTGTAGGTGTCACCACACATGACGTCTAGGCGAGTAGCCTAGACGTCATGTGTGGTGACACTGTGTGACCTACACGCGACGCATCTCGGTGACTGACGCTTAGATGCGCCATTTTGCGCCTTACTTACTTAGTCAAAGTGTACAGAGGGAATTTTTTAGTCAGGCCTTGGGGGTAAACTAATAAGAAATCGTATTCATTCTTTTAAACTATTATTTTAATCAATTACCTTCCGACAGTGTCACTCATAACTGTATAAAATGTTGAAACATAACAATGACTTTTCAGGGTTTGCCATTCGCACGACTCTGTCGTGTCCTTGAAATTTTTACCTACGATTGAGCGTGGCCGAGCGGAACGCCAGGGATGGTACGTCTACAAAGAAAGCGTCGACCGCGACAGTACGCAAGCGAAGCGGCACAACTATGAACTTACTAAAACTCGTTAGTCGTTTAATGCAGTGACAAGTCTCGACGGCGCGCCACTACATACTTCTGATATTTGAGGTTTCGTTAGCGCCCGTATAAATAACGCGTATATTGTGTGCGGCGTGCGCCAATTCGAGCGGTCTAGTATGAAAATATTCTACTGTATATTATTATTTAAATTGTGTTTTAAGCTCACACTTACCTAACCTTAGCGTGAGCTTAGAACACAATTTAAGATGCATTCGACAATTTCGACGGCGAAGTTGTTTTTTTTTTAGAATGAAGTTCCTTATCGCGCGTAGCAAAAGGGGGCTAAACGGAAAAAATTAAGACTGTAACGACACATTTTGCTGTAGTTGTAAGCCGTGCGGCGTGCGCGTGTTTCTCTGTCTGTCTCTCTCTCTCTCTCTCAATTATTACTAAAATTGAGCCTACTGATTAAGTTTATATTACATTATATTTGTTGATAATAAAAAAAAATATTACATTTCCTTCACTAATTAATCGAAAGGAACTTCGTTCCATCCGGGTGTCCCTTGACAACTCTCAAGTTTTTTTTGTAATATGTGGCATCGGCTTATAACCATTTCCCAGTGTCAAGTTAAAAAGGCGGGAAATAGAACTTTCGTTTCAATTTTCAACACGGTATTCCTAAATCGTCAAGTCTAAAGTCTAGTCAAAGTCCAAATAAATAGTCATGTCAGTCGATTCAGCAAAGTGGTAGAAGCTTTACTGAAAGTTCATAGGGAGTTCTGGCGGGAAACACAAAATAGCACGTTTTTAAAAGTTGTACCACTTGCCCACACTTGTGCACGTTGACGAATATTTAATGGTTAATATTCTACCAATATTACACATTAAGAACCGAAATAACACAAATTTTGTTAAGGAATACAAAATTCCACAACGTCACTCATTGAACTCCCCGGCAAAACTCGACGGCGAAGTTCGAAATCAAAAATGTATGGGATTTGACATAAGTCATCGCTAAGTGACATATGTCACTTGCGGTGCCTCATGTCAAATCCCATACATTTTGTTACTCGAATGCGTCTTGACTAAAGGCCCTGATATTGTTTTATCTGTTTATCCTTATTATGTACCTATACAATGCAAGAAGGAGCGTGTAGTCGAGTAATAAAAGCGGTCTCTCCTGTTACTATGTGAAGATCTTTTGGTATTTTCAACGGAATTCAGTCGTTGATTCTGGTGAATGTTTTGTTATCACTACGCGATTTTTCTAGCCGTAAAGTGAAATAGGCTTGTAAACATAAACATAATATATAATTATAGACGAGGCATGTCGAGACATGGCGAGGCAAAAAGTGTCCACACTTAAACTGCCTCACTTTTGCGGTCGTTTGGGGTTGATGAGGTTTGACATTTGTGTAATAATAATAATAATATCTATGGAATCTTCACACCACGTTAGTCTGGCCCCGTGCTTATCACTTATCCGAAGAACTTGTGGTACGGGTACCAGACAACGGAAAGTATATTCAGGTAAAGCATGACCGGAAAAATAAAAAATCTCGCTATGTTGCGGGAAATCACGGCACTAAAACGAAATGTCAAATGTTTGAGATTTAACCAATCACATCCCAGCCATTCTTAGCGTTGCTGCAATTAAAAAATGAAGCGCCTCCAGTGCAGGTTTTTTATTTTTCTTGTCAGGCTTTACATAATACTTTTATACTATACATATATTTAAGATTTTTATTATATTATCCACATATTTAATTCACATTCTTGACGCGTTCAACCACTAAGCCACAGACTTCTCGTCATGACATTTTGACATCTGCTTTCCGCAGTACAATCAGTCTGCATATAATTGACAAATCTTCTGAAATCAGGATGGCGTAACTTTTTCTTGTATGAAGATTTTTCTGTCATATGTATGTAAGTCACAGCATATCCTTAGTTTTAAAATCATTGTAGCAAGCATTTGTACAGTTTTTAAACATTTTTGTTTGCACTAGGACGCCTCAAAATAATTAAACACAAAAGAAGTGACCGCAATAACTGAAGTCATTATGTGTGCGTGCGCAGGATCAACGGCTCTGGGGCCTTACTCCCGAAACTGATATGATTTCGATTTGCGAGTCAGTGATTTTCATCTTATGCCTGGCCGAGTGGCAACTTGCTCAATAAACATAGTAAAAGACAATAATCGCCTTTGAAAACATTACTATATTATACTATATATTACTATATTACTATTACTA
This sequence comes from Phengaris arion, assembly GCA_963565745.1. Classification (NCBI taxonomy): domain Eukaryota; kingdom Metazoa; phylum Arthropoda; class Insecta; order Lepidoptera; family Lycaenidae; genus Phengaris; species Phengaris arion. Next base: position 6,399,221 of record OY751443.1, read on the forward strand.
AAATAATAATCGGTGAGGGGCAGCCAAAAACATCGATATCGATGTTTCAAAATGTTGAACTGCAAAATTGCAGAAAATCGCACAGCTCGCGTGTTTTAATTCGCTTGTTTGGGTAACGCAACTACAAAAACCCGGGCACCTGTGATGGAGGCACTCATTAAATTGACACGAGTAACTAACTCACTTCAGTTTCAACATATGGCCATTGTGTGCATTTTTAACCCCCGACGCATAAAGAGGTTTTAAGTCTGACGTGTATTTTTTTAATGAAATGTGAACCAGGAAATAAGCAGCCGGATCGCCTGATGGTAAGCAATTGCGACACTCGCAACACCAGAGGAGTTACACTTGTAACTCGTCTGATCCCTAATTATCGTAATTAACTAACAATTTTATTTAATTACAAATGAATCGTCTTGATAACATAATATACCTACTGATTTTTGGAGTTTTCACCAAACCAAGCAAGTTTGACGTTGGTTTGACGTTTATGAGTTTTTTTTACCATTTTGCAGTTTTAACTGCATTAATGCAGAATTTAATTAGTGGAATCGACTTTCTGATGTAGCGCACTTGTATTCCAAGTCTTTAAAATCCCCAACCACCTCCAGTTGGGCTTCCGGTAACCTTGTTTTCTATCCCTATCTAACCTCACCCTATCCTCACTCACTCGGTAAAACACAAAGCACAAGAGTTATAAATTCACGCCGAATTTCTGTAAAGCCGTGATATTTATCCGATCGAGCTGGCCCATTCGTCCCTACGCATGGCTCTTCCCGTGTCTGTGCATATCTATGTGTGTCTATCTCTGGCATCGTAGCTCATAAACGAATTGATCGATTTTAATGCGTTTTCTTTTAGTCAGAATCTGGTGCGATCGCAATGGTCTTTTTCGATAATTGATCTAAATTGTTCTTAGGTATAATTCTTAATTCCCAACTCGCTTACTGCTTGACAATATCGTTCTGCACACGTCAATTTCGGACCGCGCATCGTTTTGCGTTCCAAACCGCGGATAGATATGTGCGGCTTAGACTTTCGGCGTCTACTTATATGTGCTCGTATTGACACGCCAGATTGAACTATCAGTAACATCATAATAAAATATAAATAAATGAAAGTAAGAATGCAATATTAGAAACGTCGGAGAATAGAATATTTATAGTGAAAATTCTCGTTTATTCCCCGTGTAACATAAAAAAGTACCAGTGTCTCGCCTAATAGAAAACACTACGGCACATAGTAGATACCTATATAAAATAAAACCCCTATTTTATAACAAACACATTTTTAGGTTTCCGTAGGATCCTTATAGCTTCAGTCTGTCCATCCGTGTGTCTGTAATTATCAGTATAAACGGAACACTGCACTTTTGACGCAAAACACAAAATAAATACAGTTTAATATAGTTTTAGCACAAAAACATTTTGTATACTTCGTTATACAGTGGTTTAAAGTTTTTTACACCAGTATGTTTAACTGGGTTTAGTATTGACTTTATAGTTCGTTATTCATCCAGCCACTTCAATTATGCTTCGCTTTGCTCATAAACTAATTTGAGAACTGGAAGTGATGTGTTAAAATTGCTATCGATAAATAGTACCTACTGTATTTCATATATTTTTTTTATAAAAGTTAAGTAAATTTCAACATAACTTTGAGAAAATATTAATTAAAACTTATAGTTAATTATTAATTATTACAATTACAATAAAGACCTCGCCTGCATATTCAATGAGTACTAGAGATCGCCCTGTGGTCGAAATTCGCCCATAAAATTCGTATAATTTTTAAGTTTGACATTTATAATCCCTTATAAATGTCAAACTTAACATTTTTGTCTCTTAGATAGAAAAAAGTATAAATGTTGTAACAGATTGACAAATGCCAACGTGTAACAAAATTAAAAATTGTATCTATCAAACACACGGCAGTGTGTGTTAATAATATGAGGTAGTGTGTGTTGTTATTTTTTAATTTTATATATTACTAAGCATTCTTTAGCTTTCTGCACACCTTCCTCTACATAAACTTTAACTGTGAAAAATATCATACTGCTCTGTTCGCACAATTCTCGTCAAACTGTACTGAAAATGTTTGCGACACATATTAATAAAATATTAAGATAGCAAAGACTAGTATACTTTATTAACTCGAATAATAAAAAAATATACTTCCTTACAGGAATACGTATTATAAACGAAATCCGAATTCAAGTTACTAAAATTTGCTAAAATCTATACCTTGCCTGATGATACATTGAACACATTTCATATGCATCGGCTCAGGTGGTCACGTACCAAAGCTAAAATATCGATAGATTTATACATCCCTAGCGTGCACGGTAGTGTATCAAATATAAATTACTAACACAGACGTATGCGGATTGTGGGTAAACTGAACTGGCTAATGGATAAGTTGATAACTAAAAGCTTCGTACGCGGTACGTCACTGTGTCCATGGCACTGATTTGCAGGTACAGTCGGCTACGTATAATACGGTCAGTGTGTTAAAGTGTATAATGTGTAAAGTGTGTAAGTTAAAGCTGCAATTTGTATGGCATCGATTTAGTTACCATTGAGAGCAGTGAGAAGTAAATTAAATATAATTCGTCTTAATGTTTAATCTAATACGTGTTTATGAACTTATTTGTGAATATTGAATGTGAGACTACTTGTGTTGTGTTTATTGTTGGTGATAAATCATTTGAATAAATTGACGTTAACGGTAAGCGGAAAGTTAGAGACGCACCTACTATCAATTTGTAGTTAACATAATAATAGACGATGATAATATTATATATTATTATTTAATAGGCGGTAGTACAGTGGAAGTATTTTAATATTATGATTATCTTACAATAGTTAATTAATACACAGAAAAACGTTTTATTAATAAGTACCTATTTTGTATTTTGAAATATACCTAATTGTAGGTATAAGAATACCGTATATATAACTATAGGAATTGGAACCGTAGGTATAATTATAAGAATAGTTACCTAAGTATTTGCAATTTCTCTCGGAACGACACAACTCTACACGCCTGTAACGACCTTGACCATCATACATTATAGGGTGCTAAATTTCCTTACAAAAAACTTGCACCACTCACGTCTAGCGACTAGGCCTTCCCTCTGAAGTAAAACCACCCTTCGCCACTGCTACATATACAACTAGAAACGGTCCATTTACTATGAATTTTATTTATTGCTTTAGAATTTGATATGATGATGAGAGATTAACGATGCGATGTAGCGAATATTTTTTTATGAAAGGAATATTACTGTAAAATAATTTATTAAAATACCGAGGTTTACATCAACAATTAATATGATGGAGTCTTTTAGAGTCGTAATATTTCACCAGTTATTATTATTTTTATTTTTATTATTATTTCACTTGACAATCAGTTGATTGGAAGTTAAAAGTTGACTGAAGCATGCTTCGGTTGCTGCTTGCTATTTTGTACCTACGTGATATTTTAAGGCTGGGACTATGTTATACAGAATCCGGGAGGCCGGAGAAAATTTAGCGCATTGAACATAGAAATCTGTAATAAAACAATACAGTTGAAAATCGAACACACGAGTGTCAAGTTGTCACATTTGGCATTGAGATTTGACTTGACACTCGTGTGTTCGATTTTCATGTCTATTGTTCGCAGAGTTCTATTTTCAGTGCTCTGAAATTTTCCGGGTTCGGGATCATAATTATAGTCCCACCCTTACGATATTCTTTGTTATTAAATGCGAATATACGCTACGGTAATAAGTATGCACAACTGTATAATTTTTTCCCCAATTAATAAAATAAAACTGAAATACGTTTTTTTAAGGCTAACATTAAGGCTGGGACTAAACGATCCGGAATCCAGCGGGATCGGGAAAAATACAGAGCATTGAAAATAAAATTCTGCGCTATTACAATAGAGTTGAAAATCGATGTGTCGAGTGTCGAGCTGTCATATTACATAATATTGACATTTGACTCGACACTTGAGCGTTCAATTTTCAGCACTATTGTAACAGCACAGAGTTTTATTTTCAGTGCTCTGAATTTTCCCCGGCCTTGCGGATTCCGGACAATATAGTCCCAGCCCTTAAGATAAAATAAAATGATAATGTTTGCCGTAAGCCTCCATTAAATATTTAAACAATAGTAGATTTGACGGACGCTACAAATATTTCTATTCCACTGTATTGAATTCCAGTACTTAAATTTATTTTAGTGATGAATATTGAACATACCAAACCCAATCCACTTACTGACATAAATAAAGGCATTGTGTTCGAATATACAAGTGTGCCAAAAATATTTCACTTCAGTATAAAACATTATTTATTATATTCTTATGTGTAAAATATGTATACCTAACATTTTTTTTCAATAACAGTGAATGTGAATGTGATAGTTTTACATATTACATACCAATATAAAAGGTAAAGGCGATACATCAGTATCAACGCACAGGCCAAATCCTTAAGGCTAGAAATTTGAAAATTTGCACACGTATTTTTCATATGAAGTAGGCATTCACTACGGAAGGATTTTTCAAAATTCAACCCCCACGGGGGTAAAATAGGGGATAAAAGTTTGTATGAAACTCTTTATTCCTTGGATATATTTTCATAAAATTTCATTTGAATTGTTGTACACAAAAATAATGAGTTGCGTGTCTCAGCGTTTTATAATATTCAACCCCTAAGTGGGTAAAATAGGGATAAAAGTTTTAAATTATTAGAAAGATATCGTGTAAAATCCAATTTCACGCGGGCGAAGCCGCGGGCAAATGCTGGTTCAATTATATATGTATACTAGTTCGCTTTATTTTTTTATTTTAAATCGAACTATTTTACCGTAATAACGATATTTTCGTAATCTGTAAAGGTGTAAGCTCTTAAGTCAAATGTGTGGCTTAAAATTATAATAAAATAAAACAAATAATACGTAAAGTATCTTATACTTTAAACGAGACAATCTTGTAATATATATATATATATATATATATATATATATATATATATATATATATATATATATATATATATATATATATATATATATATAATCGAAAACGGGCATGTATTACTACAAAATTTAATGTTCAGGGAGTTTTGAGGGAGACAAATCGATCTAGCCAGGTCATAGTTTTTGCTTTCTTAGAAAATTCGGAATGTCGGTTCGAATCCCGATCAGATAAATATTTTTGTGATTATTTTTACCCGACTGCCAGGAAGGGTTATTTTTTTTTAATTTGTCAGAACTCGGAGCAAAGCTTGGTTACCCAGGTAGTCCAGGTACTACGTATATGAAAGCAAAAACTTTTAGTACAGTTTTATGAGAATTGTGCGAACGGAGGAGTATGAAAATTGTCATAGTTAAAGTTAATTTGGAGGAAGGTGTGCAACGTACAAAATTAATAAAAATAAAGTTACACACACTATCTCACTCACACTAAGTACTATGCGTGTGTTAATAACAGTTAAAGGTGTTGATTTGACACAATTGTCAATATTTATTTTACTTTCCATGGACAACATTCAGATATTTTTTCATTGTGTATATAAGTGGCAAAAGAACCCTAAAAAGTTCAAAAAATTAAATAATATGTATTATGGTCGAATTTGGACCAATAGCTGACCTATAATGATGATGAAATACCAGTAAAAATAATGAATTTATATTCCTATAATACCAGTAACAAACATACTCATAAACGCATAATTATATTGATTAACCCGTAAAACCGCGAGTCTGTGAATAATTGAGCATCACGAAGACCAAAGAGAATATTTTGCTCTTCGCTCCTTTTGTGGGAATTATTAATAAATCCAATTACTAATTATTATTTATTCGTTATTCCTTTTGTTCCCACAAGCCCGCGTGATAAGTAATGGACGTACCGTAATTGAACATTTTATTCGTTCCTTTTTAAATTATACATTAATTGCATTTTTAATGAAGCCGATTATGCTTGCTGCATGAAATTGCAAGCAAAGAGTTAGGTACTCAAAATACAGGAGTTTAAAATAAAGGAGAATGTACATTTTGGACCCCTTTTCAATAGCTACGCGTTATACCTACATAGGCAGTAAATGGTCAATATAATTCCAAGTTGTTTACCTCCGTGTTGCCAAAATTATGCGAACGAAGGAGTATAAAACTTGGCACACTTAAAGTTTATAATTTAGTGGAGGAGCGAGCTACACTAATATCTGTTATAATTATGCTAAAAAATACATCAAATTAATAAAAATAGTGTTACACACACTACCTCAGATTAACACACTACCATCCGTTTATTAGACATATTATTGACAAACACAGATATCTATAGATGTCTGCGTTTGTCAATAACATGTCTTTCACAATCAATAGACAACATTAATTAAATTTTTTATATACCCAAATAAAGTTCAAACTTAAAAATTAAATGGATTATGTTCAATTTCGACCCCTAGGTGACCGCTAGTATTTTCTAATACCTATTTATCAACGACGTAGGTTTGACAGACATATTATTGAAGGATTATTATTATTATTAATATAAATAAATAGTAGTCTCGGTTTTTTTTTTGCCGGATAAGACTCAGGTACGGGCTTTTGCCAAGTATCCTGATTAATGTTATGAAGAATTATGATTGAGGTGTAGAAAAAGATGATTATTATTATTATTATTATACACAGACACTGAACGGTGGGTCCAAACTTCATACTAAATGTGGCATCTTCCTTCATATTGATATTTTCTAACAATGTTCTTAATAATTATTTTTTCTTTCTTTTCAGATAATAGTGACTGTGGTCGGTTAACAAGTGAAGGTACCATCAAAGTTTCGTTTTAGTAAAGTGATTTTGTTGATAGTGAACTAATGAAAATAATATTTATTGGTAAGTTAAACTAAATATTTTACATGTATTTTTCTTTTGCATACTTTTTAAGTACCCACATAATACCATATCCTGTATATGTATGCTTTGCAAAATGTCCAAAATGTGTCTGTAGCGACTACAAGCCCAGTTTGTACGAAAACGAAACGAAAGTAAATTTGCATATCGATTAAACTAAACAAATATTGGTTATACACTTTTATGCAATTTAACTTGCTATTTTTAAAAGTTAAAGTACTTACCCCCCTACTAATAAAAATATTTACACAATTGATAAGCTACACAATGTTTTGTCCTTGTCTAATGCGTTGGAAAAGTCGTTTGACAGACAAGGACAAAACATTGTATAGCTTATCCGTGTAACTATGTTGAATCGTCTTAGATCCTAGTCTTAGATAGCTTGGGTTGAAATTGAGAGTTTTTTTTTTCTAGAAGCACAAAATAACATTATTCAGAAAAATTGACTGCCAAACCGCAGTAAGCTAGACACGTACGGTGGACTGCAGACATCTTCACAATAACGAAAGACCCGATATCCATTATAGAGTAACTATTTATTAATCTGTGATTATAGTCAGTCATTATGTGCGTTTAGAAATAAATATATATTAAGGTAGCCTTCCGACGCACGAAACGCGCGTCGCGCGACCGATGAGCGTGGCCGGAACCTGATTGGTTGGTTTGCTGGTCGCGGGTCGCGGTCTCGCGTCGCGGTCGTATAGATAGAGGGCTAAAGGTAGCCTATTCTATGCGAACGTAGGTTGTTAAAAATTAATTACGGATATTTTGGACATATGATCTACTGCTTATGTTAAGATGTTAAGGCAGAGAAATAATTAAAATTTTTGAAAAAACATTATACTAAATAAAATTACATCACGCTCCTTACGGTGCTGTTACGGTCATTGACCTCACACAGCTGATTGTGTTGATGTCATTTAGCTTTTGCTTTTTTTGCTGTCATGCTGAATTTTTATACCCTACTTATATTACTTACTTTTTCTAACCGAATTTATAACATAACTTTATTTGAAATACGTGATTTACTGAATCAAAATAGAGGTTGTTTTCCGTCATTTTTATAGATTGCCCAGTCCCCAGCAAGAACGGTTTAGTATTATATAATATATGTATTATATGACCCTATTCATATCACTTACTAAACGGAAGGTATCAAAGTGCGAACCCGAAATATATTTCTGAGTTCGCTCGCAATATGGACTAGTAGTTCCTATCATTTATTACAATGTTTTGGCTGTATTAGTGACTCATTTTAGTAACTCATACATCATAGTAACTAATGATATAGACGGTTAAAACGTTAAAGGGTTTAATAAAGTAACCTAACCCAGAGCATTTCAGGACATGTCTAAGGAGGGCAGGGGCGACACTCTCTACCAATGACTTATTAAGTCATTTGTAGAGAGTGTCTTGTATCTTGTAAGCACCAAAAACCAAATTGTTCAAAAAGCAGTAAATTGTTTTCTGTCAATAGGCTAGTGGACTTAATTTATTGCATAAATGAATTATAGTACTCTAAAATATGAGTACCTAACTTCTCAGAAGACACAGTACAATTTTATTGTATAAACAGTAGTATATTTAAAATTTATATTTTAAAAGGTACAGCGATTTGTAATACAGAAATTCGCAAGTCTCGTGAAAATTATATACACATTTTCTTTTATTTCATATACGGTCCATACAAAAGTCTGACGTCACGCGTTCCTGCAGTTGTATGAAATATATAGGTCGCAAGAACGTATTTGCTTTTTTTTATATATTTAAAATTATACCTTTTAAGTTTATAATGACTTAAATAAATGTTTTTGTATTTTATGTTAGTAAACTAATTAACTCAACTAATTAATTGTAGGTTTTTTACACTGATTAAGTAAAACAATATTCCAACTTTTTTTGTAACTTTGAAATGCACCTAACTATAAGACAATACATAAAATTTTATATTTTTTTTAAATTCATCAAGTAATACTTCAATATTTCAGAAAATATTATAAATTAAACTAAATATTATTTTCCATATAGTCAACGCCCCTATTGTTAAGACCTAAATGTGGAGTTTTCTTGTAAATTGTTTATCACAGAAAAATATATTCAGCCACGATTCAGTGCGACGCGACGCATTTTAAGAAAGCTATTTAAAATTGAACTTTATTCACTACACAAAAAGATACACGTTTCAAATGACATCAGTCATATAGTTACTGCACATGCTCTGTGCAGCGCGGTGCAACTTGACATTCAAACGCTTACAACGAAACAAGTATCTTTTTGTGTAATTAATGAAGTTCAAGTTTTATTATTTATTTATTTATTCATTTATTTATATATGGACCAACAACAGTTTTTGCATCAAAAATAACGTAGAATAATAAAGTTAGCTAGATATTATGTATATAATATATATAATAAATAATGCTTGTATCGTTTCGTTTCGGTGTAAATTGACCCTTACTATGCGACCAGTGGGCCCAGCAGGAACATTTGACAGCATCGTAAATGTAAAATTATTGAATGAGTCAAAATCGTGACAGCGCCCATAAAAATTCAATTCGATAACGTTACGTTTAAGCCGTTTGGGCTGTCAAGTGTTTGCAAAAGCAAGGCCCCCAGTTTGGGCTTCTTATTCCCTGTCTCCAAGACTGAGATAATTACTGCTAGGGACTGGAGTCTTTACCTGACCGACCGGACGCTGCCAAATTGGGGTCAAGTTCGGCAGCGTGTGCAGTTGTCTCGTTCTTGCTAGACTAGGCTTAGACACAAATTAGTCACTCTATTATTCAAATTAACTACATTGAAAAAGAAATACCACGGGAACCGTACATTTTTCTGCGATGAAAAGCCTTAGTATTTATCTAGGGTCTAAACTACTACCATACCAAATTTCGTCTAAATCCGTTCAGTAGTTATTGCGTGGAAGAGTAACAAACAATCACACACATCCACACATACAAACTTTCGCGTTTATAATATAAGTAAGGATAGTGTAGTGTATATTACTCATATCTGCCAAAAACAAATGCAGATTAATAATAATAATAAAATAATATCTATGGACACTTTCACACCACGTCAATCTGGCCCCGTAATAAGTTCTTGAAGTGTTACGGGTACCAGACAATAAATATATTTAATACTTTAATACTATACTTATATTTCAGATTTTCATTATATAATACACAATATATTTAATACACATCCATGACCCAGGAACAAATAACTTTTTGTTCCCTGGCGGGATTCGAACCCGTAACCTCCGGCTTGAGCGTTAACGCGCTAACCACTGTACCTACTGTATTTACGCGGGCGGCGCCGCGGGCAAAGGCTTACATGTAACGGTCACACTGTCCCCAATTTCACCAAAACTCAACCTCATTCGAAGACCGCTGACATCTGCCCACTGGCCAGTCAAACCATTTCGACGTAGATATATCAGCATAATCTGATCGGCAGCTGACTGTAATCCAATATTATCCGTCAGAGACTATTTTTGGTCAAATTCAGCTTAAGCTAGTGCAGGTTATTCTCAATTGTAATGACTAATGGGGGTTTTGGAGATTGGAGACTTTGGAATATTTTGGAGTGTAATTAATAAATTATATATAAAAAAATAATAATAATAAATTGCGTATATTCCTAATTAAAATTGACTTGGTTAGAAGTTTAGAACTAAATACTAGTAGTATAATATGTAACTTTAACTCCTAATTTGCTCAACAACTCAGAACGCGGCCGCTGAAAATTGAGTCTTATAGACTAAGCCACAAGTCACAACGCAATGATTGACATTAAATTGTACGTTGTGGCCTAGTCAATAAAGCTCAATTTGCTATGAATGAAAACAGCTGCTAGGGCTGCTCTCGCCTCGTCTTAAGGTAGCATTTCGATCTCAGTGGTCGCGACGCGTGACCGTAACTCGCGACCACGACAAGCGAATCAGGTTCTCTCGTCTCACTCACCAGTCGCGCGACGCGGTCGCAGGATTTGTTTATCCATATACCCCCTTACTAATAATTAGATTTACACAACGGATAACTTAAACAACGTTGCTGTCTTTGTCTGATGCGTTGGAAAAGTCACTTGACAAACAAAGACGGCAACGTTGTTTAAGTTATCCGTTGTGTAAATCTTTTTATTAGTAAGGGGGTAAAATTCATACTAAGCTGTGGGTCGCATAACACGGTCGCGGTCGCTAATGGAAGATTTACATGGGTCGATTTGAATTCACCGCACGATTTCCGACAAAAATCGATCGTTTAAATAACAATTTGGCTAGGTCGCATGTGTCGTAAGGCAATTTTGCCAACAAACACGACAAGGTGATTGTCAAGCAACTCGCCGCATGGCAAAAATCGACCCATGTAAATCCCGTATTAGATCGGAATGCTACCTTAACTGGCCTTTAGTTTGCCTTTGTAGTTTGTACATATGTACTAATGTGGTGCATAAAGTAGGTATTCTTCTTACATATACAAATGTGTAGCGGACCAATTAGCGCCACGATCCTGAATCGCGCTATCGAAGTTTTCTAAGATCGGCACTATATATACAACATCTGAAATGCATACAAGTGGGCTTCGGCCTGACCGAGCATACCACCTCGTTCGGTCGGAGATCTCCCTTTGGGGCTTCCTCTATTCCCACATTGGTGTAGACAGAACACGCCTCCTTCTGAACATCATCATCATCACATCCGCACCAGACCAGCCAGCTTTGAGCTTATTCCCACAAATGAATGGCAGTTCCAATGTCTCGCTAAAAATTTAAATTAAATTTTGGTCTTGAAATAATTGTGGAAGTTCAGGGAGGTTTATACGGTGAGAAATATTGGAAATATTGCGGAGAAAATGCACAAAACGACGATTGAATTTTCTCATACTCTTCACTGTGTTCAATTTACCACTTGACTGTCAAATATTTAAAGGTCCGTTCGGATTACCTGTTTGATTTATTTCAAATAAAGCGGCCGGCCCCAGTAGGTTGTAGATGTTGGTGTAGGTCTATGTGTAAGTGTAAGTGTAGATAAAGTGTGTAGGTGTAGGTGTAGTTATTTATTTATGCCATTTTAGAGCGAAGACAGAACAACGTGTGTCGAGACAGCTAGTAATAAAATAAATAACTGTGAGTTCCCAATGTAGGTGTAGGTGTAGTTATTTATTTATGCCATTTTAGAGCGAAGACAGAACAACGTGTGTCGAGACAGCTAGTAATAAAATAAATAACTGCGAGTTCCAAATTCAACAATCGAGATTCCTTATCATTTACATAATGTAAGCCCGCGCAAGCCGATTCGATCGATTACCTCAACAGGATAACAAAAGTGTATTGTCAACACAATCGCAGCTGTACCACCAGATACGAGATATCGCGCGAATGACCCACTTTCACTGCTCAATTGTTGTTTGTTGAAGTTCCTAAGAGAGAATTCTCATAATAGTTCAGCTGAGTTCGTTCCGAAGATTTTCCGAAATAACTAACATAAAATTAAATGCAAACAAATAAATATATTTTGTGTGCGAGAAAACATTTAGATATGCTACTATTCGGTATAGTTCTTATACGAAGGCAAAAGTCGTTGAAGATATATGAGGCATATTCGGCAAACTACATTCGAGGCCCATACTTGTATCATACTTAGTAATTTAAATTATTCGTTAGAGTTCCGTACCCAAAGGCTAAAAACGGAACCCTATTACTAAGACGCCACTCCGTCCGTCCGTCTGTCAGTCTGTCTGTCTATCAGATTGTTTATCACCAGGGTGTATCTAATGAACCGTGATAGAAAGTGATGAAACTAGACATTTGAATTTTCATAGATTTTCCGCTATTACGTAACAAATACAAAAAACAGAATAAAATAAATAATAAAGTGGGGGCTCCATAGATAACAAACGTTTGTTTTGGCCGGTTTTTTTTATTTACCAAAAAAATATAAATTAACTTCAATAAGCAATGTTTCGACTCAATAAATATAAGATACAATCAGGGTAGTGTTTTCAAGTGAAACAAAGTAAGTTTACTCTCCAAATGCGATAGTTGGAAATCTATTTTCGTACAAACAGATGTTGTGAATTGCCAGCGGGATTGATACTGAAGGAATCCCAATTCGGAAATTATATTTTGTTTGGTCATAAGCTAATGAACTGTTTGTTATATTTTTGTATCCTGCTATATAACATTATTATCCTACTTGAATATTTATGAGAAAGGACTTCAAAGGAATAAGCGTCTACATTCATAAATCATAAGTACCTACTACCTAAAACTAGGAGATAGAATGATTTATGTAAACAATGATGGGTCAAAATGCTGCCAAATGAGAATAATTTTAAATTAAAACAACCCAAATTTTGGAAGAAGAAAGTTATTAATATGAAACTCAAAGTATCAAACTTGCCACTCGAAAGTCAAAACTAATAATCTCCATTTTAATCCACACGAATTGTCAGCCATCGGTACGCTGCCATTTTTAAGTCAATTTGACAGATTTTTTACTTAACTTTCAAGTTAATAACAAAGTAACGAAACTGTTCTTTCAATTTAATCCAAAAGCTGCGAACCCCTAAATGTTTATTTACATTTGTTATTTTGTCTCCTGAATTTGACTATAGTGAGACTTTCTAGGCTTGCGAGTGGTGGCTCTTATAAGTTACAAACATACGGAAATGTAAATTTTGTACATAAATATTTAATTTTCGCTAAGAAACATCTTAAATATTCAAATCTTCACTCGAATTCGGATTATGCGAAATATCGTACTAAAGCTTTGGTATTTTCAAAGATATGTAATTCAGTGACGTCGCTTGGAAAATTATTAAATTGCGTCGAGTTTAGCCATTTATTTTTAAACACAAATAGGTAGGTAAATTTAACTAATTGATAACCTAATTTTCCAAACGACGTCACTGAACTACATTTCTTCTAAAATACCAAAGCTAGTAACTAAAATACAAAAGTAAGTAAGATATTTCACAGTATATTAGTAGTAAACTACTGATTATATTATTACGACAGCTAAATAAACTAATGCGCTTTATCTTTGCAACCACTTAAATTAATCGGTAGTATTTACTTGAAGTCAGTATTTACAGCACTAGGTACATACCTACAATATACATATGGGAGCTACAAAAATCTACAATCTATTTTGACAATCTAAACTTTACGAATTTTAGATGAGGGAAAATGTGCATACTTCATTTTACTTCGAGGTTAAGAGGAACATACTTTTTGTATCGTATTATTTACCCATAGATCCATACCCATCTTGAAGATCTCTGGCTCAATGGTTAACGCGTTGGCGCTCAATCCGCAGGTCGCGGGTTCGAATCCCGCCATAACAAAACGTTTTCTGTGTTCCTAGGCCATAGATGGAAAATATTGAATACAAGTATAGTAAAAAAGCGTTTCATACTTTATTTATTTCCGTTTGTCTGGTAAAACAAGTTACCCGTAAAAGAAGTCATAATAATATTATCTGTAGGTCGATTCGAAATTTCACAATAGTTGCGATGCAGTCTCGATATGTTAAAACGGCAAACTGGTATTCTCATTAACGTCAAACCAACGTTAAACGCGATTTGATTGGTCCAAACTCCAAAAATCCGTTTATGATATCAGGACTATTAATTTATAATGAATTGAAAGTCTAAGTTAAACACGAGAATTGGGCTTCTGATTTCATTCAATTCGTCGCAGTTTTTGAATATTTTCACGTTGTATGTTCGCCTACTCGAAATACTTATTTGCTTTTTCTTTACCTACCTAATATATAGTTATTTGACTGTACGTATATTATTACCGCTCGTAACTCATGTTATTTCGCTGTTTTGACTGTTTTCTTTCACCGGGGTATTGAGTTAGTGTATAATTAATTGTATACACGTGGTATTCCTGGAGTGTTGCCAGGATTCATATTTTGCAGTTTTGACGTAACATGCCTCCATTTCAATTATCCTTATTGATTGTGGATAAACATATTTAATTCGTTTAAAATATTTAAGTGGTTTTCGTTAAAACACATCCTATTAAAATGAACTGTTACTTTAGTTTTACTTTATATTTTAGATAATGCGATTTCAGTTTCTAAAACGATTTGTTTCTTTTCGCCCTGGAATAGAAACAGAAGTAATCTAGTAACCATATGCGTTCTTTTTTCTTACTGAGATAAGATGGCTATAATGTACAAATCTACTACAACATCGAATGTAAAAAAAATATTATGGTATCGTTTCTGATTTCTATGAAATAGCTTACCAATTAAACAATATATTGTTTATAATGAAGGTAAATGTTGTAGGTATTTATATATATTGTCCACAAACGTATCATATTTTTCAAAATTTCATATTTAAAAAAAAATACATTTAAATGAGCAAATTAGAAAACTGTTTAAAATATTTTCTTCTAAATCTTAAGAGCATTCAATTTATAACTAAAGCAATTAATTAAACAAGTATTTTTTTATAGCTATCTAATTAAGAAAACCGAAAAATGTTTTAAAACTAAATTTATCTTTGTTCCTTTTTTACCTGTTTTTAACTAATTAGTGTAAGCTTTGTAACCTCTTATTACTTTTTAACTTTCGGCCCTTGAGTGACTCTCAGCGGACTGACTTTGTTCTTAATTGGCGGGAAAAATAAATTGGTCTTTTAATTACACCTATGTGATTATTAACAGACTTAATTAAATAAATCATAAAAATAATATCGTGTTCTCATGAAAGTGGATATTGTTTTTTTTTACATGAGAATAAATTCTTTAAACCTTAAATGCTCCTCTTAAGAGATTCTATAACATATGTAGGTCTAATATTCTTAACCACGAGTTTTGCATTTAACTTCACGAAATATTATTATGTACCAAGTACCTAGTACCTACCTCAGGTAGTAACTACACATTAGACTGAGACACACAGACATACATACAGACAGATAGACAGATGGACCAGAGATAGAGAAAAAATACTCTGTTCTAATATCAAAAAAATAAGATTGACACGTTATCAGAATGTAAGTAGAGTGTCCGTCCGTCTCTCTGTCAACAAGCTTTATCTCGTGGACCGTGACAGCTAGACAGTTGAAATTTTCACAGTTGAAGTATTTCCATTGCCACTATAACAATAAATAGGTGCTAAAAACATAATAAAATAATTATAATTCATGGGGCATCCCATACAAAAAAAAAAAACTTGATTAATTCACTGTTTTTGATCGATGTTAAATGTCAATACTAGTATGGCACGGAACCATTCGTGCGCGAGTCCGACTCACACTTGGCCGGTTTTTACAGCAACATTTTACCTTGTCTTGAGCTTATATCAATAACATTACCCGTATAATAACAAGTAATTGTAAAACTGCAAACGCGGTTGGTTATCTCCTCTGTCCGCGATAGTTATACTGTTTCCTACCTTTTGTACGACTTTTGTATTTACTCCATGAATGCATTATGACGCATTTTGTAGTAAACAAAGTATGTTTGACGCAAGTAAAAATTTTGTTTAGAATTTCGCGTTCGGGTTTCATCAACAACGCAACGTCATCATCAACGCAATTAATGTTTGAATGAAAAAACATTCGAATGCGTTGTCGAATTTTAAAGCCTTCTATCAAAAAGTCGAACAAAAAAAATTCTTCAAAATGAATAGTAAAAAATAATTCTTACATTATAAAAAATCCACTGTTCGATTAATCATAATTTTATTATTTCCCTACTTAATCTTCTTGTTTCTAAGTCGATACTTATGCTAGCATAATTCGCATAAATCTAAAATACAATTTTTTTTATACATTTTACAGACTAGAAGTTACGGGCTACTACCGACTTCAATAATAAGAAGATTTGAGTAGAGAAATAATTAAATTTTTCATTAATAGAAAAGGAAATTTTTTTTAAAGTAAGAATTATTATTTTTACTTTTTAGTGCATTTTAAAGAAAATATATTTTTTGGTGGTCCAATTTATTTTGTTAAAATTATTTAATTATATATTGTTTTGTAGCTATAATCTACTAATTACTATATGCTAGTTTCATTGTGAGTTTCAAGCGAGCAATAAATCTTCCCCATTTTCCCACCTAGGGTGGGCAAACTGGTTTTTTTTTCACATTTATTTAGAACCAACTTGATGATATTAAGATGGTATATGGTGTGATGATGGTGATGGCGATGATGATGATGATTAATATAAATGACATAGTGTCATATGCTTGCCGTTCTTTTAACAATGTCAAAATTGCCAAACATGTATCTTTAAGGACTGAAGAGTTCTGTTCGTTCGGTGCTTTTGGATCCAGAGTATACACATCCTTCGTACGAAATGTCACATTTCAGTAGCAAATGGCTAGGTTCTTCAAAAAAAGTCGAAATCACATAGGTTTCCCAATTCGAGCAGTTCCCTCGATTCGTTCCCATGGATCTAAACATCAGGTCCATTATTTGGTGACAATGAGGCCAACTTGAAAGTAAATTCTTTACAATTAAGAAAGAATTATCAAAATCGGATTACTCTGCAAAATGTTATGCGCCGTGCATGTGCGGACATACATGAAAAATAATAAAATATGCGCGTGGACTTGAGAAGCACCTCCGTTTTTTTTCGTCGGTTAAAAAACACAACGCTCGTGATTATGACTGAAACACAATAATATTTTATTTGTGTTTTGTTTAATTTTAAAGTTATTACCTATAATACCTTCAAAATACAGGTTTGTAATAAATAATTAATATTACCTTGCAGACGTCGCAAATTCAATACATTTTCTCATTTTCAATTTATGGTACCAACTCCTCTGTTCCTTTAATAAATTTGCTATTTGGCATCAAATTGAACGGTGTTTGTGAAATGAGATAAAAAATATAAAACTAGTCTGTACTCTGTACAACTTGATAATAATACTTAAGCGATGATCTACTTTTTGCAGGCCTTAAAATGGATTAGATATTATAAACTAGCTTGTTCCCGCGGATCTGCTCGCGTAAATATAGTATTCCATAGGTATTCCATATATAATATATACATATTAATACTGTACTTTTTTGGGTAAAAAAGTAGCCTATATTTTAATGCATAGCCTAAACTATTACAATAGCAAATTTAATCGAAATCCGATCAGTAGTTTTTGCATGAACATCCATACATCCATCCATCCTCACAAACTTTCACATTTGTAATAGCAGTAGGATGCACACCTACAAAATGTCGAATAGTACAAAACAAAACTTTCCAATTTGTTGTCGTTATACCTAAATCTATTAAACATCAGCCATGGTGCGGATAAACACTTTAAAACCTTGATGATAATGTGTTCTATTCCGGCAAATGTTACCTACTGATTTTGACCGTAGAATGTAGAAGCTTAGTTAGTTAGAAACTTAGTAGAAAGAACGTTGGCTTATTACCATTTGCCAGTGTCAAGATAAAAAGACGGGAAATAGAATTTTCGTTCAAATTTTCAACACCGTATTTCTAAATCGTCAAGTCCAAAGTCTAGTCAAAGTCCAATTAAATAGTCAGTGCAGTCAATGAGTCAAGTCAGTCGATTCAGTAAAGTGGTAGAAGCTTTACTGAAAGTTCCTAGGGAGTTTTGGAGAGAACACAAAATAGCACGCTTTTTGTAGTTGTACCACTTGCCCACACTTGTGCACATCGAGGAATATCTAATGGTTACTATTCTACCAATATTACACATTAAAAACCGAAATAACACAAATTTTGAAAGAAATACAAACACAACAACATCGCTGATTGACATTCCCGGCTAAACTCCTTTTTAATATTTAATTATTCTCAACTATAAATTAAAAATATCCGCACAATATTATGTTTTGTGCTAAAGTAAGGCCACTTATGTCAATATCCAATATCAGGGGTTAAATAACTTTCTATATTGGCAACACAGCACGTAGTAAAAATGGAATGTAATGAAATCCATCGCCTTAATTACTTTTACAATAAAATTTTGCTGATATAAGTACAATTACGTTTTCTGTAACTTGTAAATCTTTTTATTTAACTCCTATAACACTGGCCTCCAGAACTAAGTATGTAGGTAGGTACTACACTTTTTTCTTTTATTTTTTAAATCTCTAACTTCTATACCTAGTTAAGAAAAAAATTAAAAATGTAGTAAGTACTAACTTTTGCAAAGCCATTAATAAATATTTGATACAAAATATAAACTTTTTCTACCTTGCCAATTTTCACTCCTTATGGGTGATAATTTTGAAGAATCCTTGCCATCGGAGGTAGGGTTTATATGAAAATAAACCTGGGTAGTTTATTTACACGACACCCACGCACATGTAACCTTAGATGTGACGACATTCCTGAATATTCTTTACATAAAGTTCAATTTTAAATAGCTATCTTAAATATGCAGCGATATGTCGCGTATCGTTTTGTTACGGGTGAAAATTTAATTTGAGTAAAAAAAAACACCCAGGCACGGGTGTCGTGTATCCTTAGCTGTGACGACATTCCTTAATTTTGTTAACTGTATAATGTATATATTAGGTTTAAGTAGTAAGCTTAAACCTAATTATATAAACCAGTGACCTAGATGAACACAATCAGAAAATTATACGAAATAGACCGAGTAATACATCGCAGCTGTGAGCTGTGACATAAAGCGCACTGTCGAATAGTACGTTGTAGAATACGTAATCATCACATTTTGTTCCGAAACTTACTTGGTATTTTACTATTTTTGGTGTCTTATGGTCGGAAAAACCTTTTTTAAGTGTGTAAAATATCTGCACAGTACGACCACGACCTCAATGTCTTACGGCGATCGTCGTTTTTCATATATTATGTCATATCTATAGAAAATAGAAGTTGCTAGAAGGCCATTAACAACATGTACGCATAATATATCTAAGCGAGTTTGCTTAAAAAGATAAGACGTTTAATTTAACCCTCGACGAAAACAGAGGGATGTTATAAGTTAGACGTATCTGTGTGTGTGTGTGTGTGTCTGTCCGTGGCATCGTAACGCCCAAACGGATGAACCAATTTTAAACTAGTTTTTTTGTTCAAAATCTGACATCATTTAGAGTGTTATAAGCTATAATTTATCCTCGTCAGCTCGCTCACTGCTTGACAATAATTCGGGGGTTACTTTTGTTTACGTTAAATTTAAACAAATTTAACCAACAAATTTATTCAATGATAACATTATAGTGTATCATATTATATTCACTCCTTGCTTCATATTATGATATAAATACACTCTTACTCAAAAGCTTCTAAGAACAAGCGAAGTCGCCGTTTACTACAAGTAAATTCTCCACCCCAATATGAGCTGAAGCAAAACATTTTCAACACTAATTAATCAAGTATTTGTAGTACAACGCTCGCAGCGGAAAATTACAGCTATAAAGTCTGTAGTTTAGAGTTTCGACAATATTTGCTCGTCTAAAGTCATTAATTGCCTATCTTCACTTTGTACGGCAAACACTAACTTTGCCTTGAAGTCATGAATCGCCAGTTTACCCGGGTATGTTTGTATTTATTTAACATGTGATGTCATGAGCACCAGCCACGTGCACGTTACCATTAAGTATCAAACTCATTAAGGGACACCTTACACCATACTGCCTATGCGATCGGCATAGCGCTGACGATTGACGTCACGATTAGGTAAAAGTGTATGAATTAAAAGGCCGCAGGAACATATTTATAAATATCTCCGAAATTTGTGCGTTTAAGTTCACATTTACATAATAAATGTTTTTGAATATAATGTAAGTAAACTAATTACCTATGTAGGTTTTTTTTTCTAATTCAGCAAACTATTTTGAAACTTTTTTGAGTTTCTTAGATAAATCTAATTGCTAAACTACACCAAATATTATATTTCTTTACGTTTATCAAGTAGTAATGCCTCAATATTTCTGAGTATACAAATTAAACTAAATATTTTACATGTAGTCGTCTCCCCAATTCTGATTCCATAATTGATTTGGGGCGACGATTTAAGCCCAAAGCAACATAAATCCTTAGTTATGTAGCAAATGAAACACATGCTCAATTAGATACACATTACATAATTCAGCTCCATCATTGTAATACCATCCTAATTGTGTATTCATGTACCTACGCCTCCATCTAGTTCCCATAAATACAGCTCTACATGAATATAGTTCATTATCGTAGTGATATCGTTCCTACTTTAGACCACTTACAAAATATATAAAACCACTGGCCAGCGTGGAACGTAAAAAATAATTTAATGATGTGTACGAGAAGTTTGAATTTAATAGTCATTTACATTTGCACATTCACGTTGTATAAATTCGCGCCGATATTTTACGTTTGAACGTTCTGTATAAAGCGTCAAAAACATTCGAGAAAAATCTTCTGGAGCACTCCATTGTTGTTTAAGTTTCTCATTGAGTGTCAACAGCCGCCTCATTTATCGAGAACATTCGAGGGGCCGAGAGAACTTGTTGCTCGGGACAAAGCTAACGAGTACATACATAGAACCTTTGACTTTTAAATGCCCAAATGTTTTCAAATTCTAAAAAGACTCGAAAATGGAAATAGAGCCTTAAAAATGAAAAAATTTGTTAATTTGTACCTCGATAATTTGGCCGAAAAATAGAGTTAGATACCTGGAAAGTTTTTAAAATTTATAGTTTAATAATTGAAAATTAATAGTCTAGATGTTCTCTTTTTGATCCCAACCTAACTGATGCACAATATTGTAACTCATGCGTCAATAGAAGACAAAAGTATGGTAATAAATTTTTCCGCAATAAGGCATATTAGGTATTTAGGCGGCCCTCGTACGCCAAACCTACTGATTGCACAAAAACAGTGCAAGTAATAAATTATTTTGAATGTTCTCTAGTTTGATAATGTATTATATGTTTTTATTGCATAATGAGTCAGTAAGGAAATATCACAAAAAAAAAACAATTTTAAGATTAAGAGGTGGCAAAGTTGAAATTCGAATAGAGCACATCAAAATATTTAACCAATTTTCAAAACTCCCGGCAATCTTTCCAGCCAGAACAACAACAACAACAACAACAACCAAAAGACTGGGGTGCCTATAAAGTAAGCTAAATATGTACCTATGTATGTATATAGTACAAATGGTATAGTTACAAGATATATAATAATTAGAACAGAAAATTGTCTTAAATTTTGTCAAAACAATCGAAAATAGTAAAAAGATTTAAAAAAAAATTAAAATTATCTTAAACTTTGTCAAAACAATCAGAAAATTAATAAGAAGAAAGTTATTGATAAGTGGTGAAAACAAGATGATACTTTCTAATATTATGGAGGAAATGGAGGAGATTAAAAGCGAAGGAAGCAAGCTGACGTCCACGTTGATAACAAGGCAAAAAATATGCAAAGTAACGACTCACTTTGTTATAAAAAATCTGGTATCAAAGTTATGCCAAGACATGCGGGGAATGAAAAACGAAGAGCGCTAATTTTCTCAAGTGTTCGTCGCATATTTAAGTAGTTTAGGGGCGGCTGGAAATCTTAATCATAAGTAAGATTAATTGTTAACGATTAAATGAAATTTTAAATTCTTTTTAGTATTTTATAAAAACAAATTGGTGATATATAAATAATGTTATGTCTTTGAATTATTTTTTTGTGATAATAACTAATAAACTATACCTACTAATAAGAAGAAGATATTATAATAATATATCTATAATATAATATTATCTAAGGACGTTTCATACCAAGTCAATCTGGCCTGGTGCTAAGTAGTCGAATAACTTGTGTTACGACTTACAAGACAACGGGATACTTTTTATGTTATATATATATATTTAAGATTTTTATTTTATTAGATTATACCCATATTACACATCCATGACCTAGGAACACTGAAAAACTTTTTATTCCTTCAGAGGGATTCGGACCAGCTACCTCTTTGGCTTGAGCTTGGCTTGGCTTGGCTTGAGCGCCAACGCGCTAACCACTGAGCCACAGAGAACGTCAATCAATATATCGATATCACACTTCTATTATTCACTGATAGTCTCAAATCTATAATCTCCAGACCCTGAGTCAGACGTCGCCACTTGCGAGCATTGTAAGATTTAAAATGAATATCGTATTTTGTTCGCGTCCCAGTTCAGACAAGAATCAGGCCACAGGCCTTATGTTAGCATCTTTTATGAGGACGCCTCCCTTGTGCCGTGTTGTATTATCTGACAGTAGTGAATGTACTACAAAGCGACAATTCGAGGAGAAACAAGAAAATAAGTGACACGCATAATATTGTGGAGCTTATAGGTAGGACCTGGGAGACCAAGCTTTGCTCGGAGTTCTAGTAGAAAAAAATTAAGAGATGGATGGATAGGTATTTAAAAAAATCACAAAAATATTATTCTGACCCGGGACTCAAACCCGAGATATCAATTTGCCATCAACGCAAAAAGTTTAAGCCACGCTCTTTGACAGCTAGAGCACAGAGTAAAAATATGTCTTTAATCTGTGGCTAGGGGCGGAAATAACTCTTATTATGTTATTACGCAACAAAAGAAAAATAATAAAAAATGTAAAAATTTGCGGTTTCCTGGAATAAGATTTTCCAACCCAGAAACCCCCTGCATTCAAAATTGTTCATGGAAATTGTTGAAGTTCTTCCAGAGATTCTGAGTATATATTTGTATACAAGAATTGCACGTTTAAAGTAGAAGGCCCGACTGTCGAAGGGAGGATTTACGATATTTATCACAAAATATTTATATACACGAATGATATATAAATACAGACGCCCAGAACGCATTTCAATCGAAAATAAAAATTATCGATTGCTTCATATTAAACAACATAGCTTACTTACTCATCCTATATTACCAGATTCTTAATGTTTTAAAGACATTTTCAGGCTGGATATATTTTTTCTTGTGTTGCCACGCTGGAGATAGACGCAATGACTTGCGATAGTAGAGACTATATATAAAGAGCTCCCGAGACGATCAAACGGTTTGACTCAAACACGTAAATTTGGTTTGAGTCCGAAACCAATTTGATCGTCTATAAAGCATATCAGTCAACAGTAGATAGCTACTGCTGACTGCTTTGTAGACGATCAAATTGGTTTCGGACTCAAGCCAAATTTACGTGTTTGAGTAAACCGTTTGATCGTTTCGGGAGCTCTTTAGACATTTAGTATTACTATAAAGGTCACGGCCGTTTTATAGCATTAAATTTAACTAAATATTTATAGAAGGCATATATACGGCGTAATAAAGAAATTAAGGGTCAGCTTATACGATAAGAAATATCGATTCTGTTATCTCTAAAGATTCATTTACATATCAATATACAATAGCATCGGCTTTTTATAGACACAAGTGCATTCAAATATGAACTTAATCAACTCTACTAAAGATTGAAAACTCTGCTATGTAGTTGTTGTTCGTTATGCGCCTGTATAAGTTGATTACGTACAAAGGAACGTAACAGAAGTACATGAAGGGAATTTGCTGACTCTACTAGCTTTAGCTGTTGTCAGTACCAGTGTCGCCGCCGCAACGGACAGAAATATAGTAGTTAAGATGTTCGCATACGACAATAAATGTATAACTCACACAGGTCATACAACGTTATATAACATTTTTAACACTATGACAATTTATAAAAGTACATCTTTCAACGTAATGTAACAGATAGGTATATCTACGTCTTACGTGGTCAATCCACGTAAAATCCTTACGCCTACCTAGGCGTATATACCTATTTCAGATTTTCAGTGCGATGAAATGACATTACCAATCTTACTCTTTGTTTTTCCCACTCTCTTAACTCAACTCTCTACAAATCCAACGAATGCAATTTATTTAGGTAGGTATATATTTTACACCCCGAACAGCTATTTCGCCGTAAAGCCACTCCAATGGCGTTCATTTATTAAATGGAATTACGTCATAATTTTTCCTTCACATACGCTTTGACGTACAGAGGAAAGTAAATAAGAATTTATTTACACAACATTCCCTCTTTTACGATTGTTAAAATGATTAGAACAAAGATTAGACATTGTATTTGTATCCTTTATAGAAATATGTTGTGTAGAATTTTGTTATCAAATGTAGCGTAAAGAAAGCTTTGGTTTTTTTTGCTTTTTGAAGTTGATAAAATCATTATTGTATGTTTAGTACAGTCGATTCCCATTATATAGTATGCGAAACACTTGCTACAAATTGTGTATACTTTCATTTCCTGCTATAGCATAGTGCCACATTATTTTCTCTTATATATATTACAGTCAGATATAGTAAGATCTATTAAATGAGGAAAGAGGACCAGTGACAGAAATATAAAGGAGGTTTCTCTTACCCTAATCAAATGAAATCGTAGGTTTGTATAAGCAGGGATGTCAAATCTCGTAGTAACAAATTATTCTAGTTTGCATGCGGCGTTCTTTCTGTGTGAAACAAATTGTTCCTGTAACCTGAAAGTGTCTAATAAAAATATGGCGCGAAAACCAGACGCACGAGTCACCGCGATGTTTAAAATGATTCATGAAAACGTGGATAAATCATCTTGATAACTTCATGCTGTTTGACCCTGGTTGCTGAAAGTTACTCACTATCCTATGGAATACTTTTGTATCTAATTTTAATGCCTCCTTGTAATATGCAAAAATAATATTGATTGCAGAAAGGTTGATAAAAGCAAGGTTATGAATGCTTAGTACTCAGTAGTTTGACGGTCCAATAATTTTCTTGTATTATTTTAACGTAATATGACCAATTCCAGAAGTTTGTTAAACAGCTAAACATTCAATTTCACCGAATATACATGTATTTCGCCATATTTACGTTTTAATGAAGAATTTGTGTATCCACAGCACATAACAAAAATTAACCAGCTACCCCGCGACTACCGCGCCGATCGGTTCACGCGTTATCGTACTCCGACGCAACGGCTCGCCTATTAGATATCGTAACTACCTAAACAATTATTATCGCGAGTGCTCCTGCCTGCAGGGGTACCTTTGTTCGTTATGGAGAATATAACAAGTACCCCTGCAGTAAGTTATGCCAAAGTTACCTCTAAAATAATGTACTCAAAGAAAGACCAAGCTATCGTAATTGATTCTATTGACGGATTTATGTTGAGAGATTATTTACTGGCACTCTCGACTGTGACAAAATCATCGAATATTCAATTTATTTCCCGGATCGCCAATTCAAGAATATGTGTATACATGGATTCCAAAGAAACTATAAATGATCTTTTTGATGTAACTAAAAAAATCAAAATTAAAGATCATATCCTAGAAATTCGACCACTGATTTCGAGAAATAAACGTTTTGTTTTATCGAATGTTTGCCCGATTATTCTGCACGAGGTTTTAATAGAAACATTAAATGAAATCAATATTAAAATCGTAAGTCCGATTACTTTTATGAAAGTTGGAATACCGGATGTTGGTTTCTCCCACATTATGAGTTTTAGACGTCAATTGTATGTTTCTCCTGAGGATGAAAAAAGACTTCCTGAATCGTTACAAATCCAATATGAAAACACCAATTACTGGATTTATACATATATCAAATGAGACAATGAAATGTTTTGTTTGCAATACTATGGGACATTTGACTAAAAATTGTCCCCAAAGTAATCATGCTTTAACTACCTCTAAAAACCTTAAAGATACACTAGAACCTATTGAAAACCGTAACTCCGTTTTAGAAGAAACTAGAAAAGAATATGAACATATCAAGGGCATTAAATGAATTCACTAAAATACCACCTCAGAACCTTCGCAATCAGACGTGAATCAAAACAAAGACCTTATTTTGGAAGAAATCGTACCAGTGAGTGATTATACTAATGACACAGACAGCAATTTTTCATTAGAACAAGAAACACCTAATAAGAAAAACCTTAAAAAGAAAAAGAAAACATTAGACAATAGATCAGAAGAACAAGTGTGGACTGATGTAAGAAATAAAATTAAAGAAATAATAAATAAAGACTCTTTACCTCGCTTTCCCTTAACATTGGACCAATTTAGCAATCTCCTAGACGAAACACGCAACAAACAAAATATCCAAGAAATTATACAAGACTACACAGAAAACACGGCCGATTTAATTAAAATGTGCCTATTTCTTCATCCGAAGCTCAATATAAATTTAAAGAATAGATGTTCGAGATTTACGAGAAAACTTCAAGAACTCAATTTAAGAAAAAATAAGTTATATTTTTTTGTTCATTTTCCTTTAAATTAATTGTTAAATTAAATAAGTAGGTAGACATACTATATTGTTAAGAAAGTTAATATGAGAATTTTGCAGTGGAACGCAAACGGTTTTCATGGATCATTTCAAGGGGGAAAATAATAGCTTAGTGCTTGGATCCGAATGACAGTATAATCCTGCTTAACAAAAATAAACCAACACATTTTAATGCTAGTACAGGTCATACAAGTAATATTGATTTATCTTTTGCTTCTCAAAATATATCGACTTATTTTGACTGGAATTCATTGGACTACCTGTATGACAGTGACCATTTTCCTATAATAATATCTGCAGAAATTAATTTAGGTCCATTCATACAACCTGTTTCAAAGTATTGGAAATATTCAAATGCTGATTGGATTAATTTTTATAATGTCATTAAAAATCAGATTGAACAATTAAAAAAATTAAATCGTACGTCGCGTATTTGTATTTATAAAACTATAGATGAATTCAACAAAATAATAGTTAACGCAGCTGAAAAGAATATACCTAAAACTAGTGGAAAGCTTAAAAAATAATCAGGTACCATGGAGGAATGATGAATGTTCTAAATCATTAAAAGAAACGAAAAGGGCTTATAGAAAATATATAAAAATGAAAAAGGAAAATCTTAATAAGCAAATTAGACAAGTATATAACCAAGATGATATACGTAAATAAGAATTATTAAAGATAGAATATCGTAAAATTAGATCTAAGGCCAGAAGAATTTTTAAAGAAAGTAGAAAAGTAAATTGGGAAAGATATATATCGTCAATTAATAGTCAAACTCCATTGAGAACTGTATGGCAAAGAATAAATTCTATAAATGGTAAAAGAAGGAATAAAGTAGAAATAATTTTAAAGAATAATGAAGGAGAACTTTGTAGTGACCCTAAAATTAATTCTGAGTTATTAGGTAGAGGTTTTGCTGCAAATTCTAGCTCAAATAATTATAGAAAAGAATTCTTAGATTATAAAAGAAAAAGAAGAAAGTCATAATATAGGTTTTGATAAACATGATAATAGTCATCCTATCAATAATAATATAACTATGGATGAACTTAACTTAATTATACAAAAATTAAGAAATTCCAGCACTGGTCCTGACAAAATATCAAATTTAATAATTAAAAAACTTCCCTTAATAGCTCTCGAACGACTTTTAGATATTTATAATTACATTTGGGTAATCCAAGTTTTTCCTGATCTGTGGAAAGAGGCCATTGTTGTACCTATCTTAAAACCAGGTAAACTACTTACACTGACAACAAGCTACAGACCAATATCACTTACATGTAAACTGTGTAAAATTTTAGAAAAAATTATGAGCAATAGAATGGTATGGAAATTTAGAGTTGTATTACTTCTGCAACAGTTTAACCTTAAAGGTAATGTCCTAGCTTTTGTTATACATTTTTTTGGTTGATAGACGTGTAAGGGTTAAAATAAATGAAATCCTTTCAAATCCCCTTTGCACTGAAAATGGACTCCCACAGGGTTCTGTTTTGAGTGTGATTTTATTTTTAATAGCAATTAATAACGTTCTAGAGATTATAAAAACGCCTGTGAAAGGGTTTTTAGTTGCAGACGATTTAACAATTTTATGTAGTGGTAATGATCTAAAAATTATTTAAAAAAAATTACATATATATTATAAGTTTAAATAAAGATAAATTAAATGTATTCATTAATAATTGTAAAATAAATGAAGTGAATGAAACAAAAATATTGGGATTTACCTTTAATTCTAGATTAAATTGGGTTTCACACATTAAGAAACTTAAATCTGATTGTTATAGTCGAATGAATATTATAAAACTTTTGTCATCAAGTAGTTGGGGATCTGATTGTAAATATATTAAGAATACCTAAAAAGCCTTGATAAGGCAAAAAATTGATTACGGTTCGATATTGTATGACTCAGCTTCAAATAACATTTTAAACATTTTAGAATGTATCCATAATACGTGTCTAAGGTTAAGTTTAGGAGCCTTTCGAACAAGTCCAGTTGACAGTATTCTTGTTGAGTCTGATGAAATGCCTTTAAAATATCGAAGGAAGGAGCTATGCCTTACGTATGCAGCCAAACATATTGTTAATAATATAGATTCTCTCTTTTTAAAACCAACATTATTGTCTGATATAGAATACAGCTTACGACCATCTCTTTCTGTTCCCATTAGTCAGAGTTAAAAACTATTTGAAAGAAATTAAATTTGATCTACCCCCATTATTCTCTCGTCGTTTTCCTTATAAGCTCTCACCTTGGAATAAAATTAAATATAAAATAAATATAGATATAGCTAGCAAATATCCCCGAAATATCTACTCCTGACTATATTTATAGAAATTATTTTTATGAACTTACAGAAACATTTTTGGATTATACTCTGTATTTTACTGATGGATCTATTTACAACGATAGAACGGGTTGTGCAATTGTTTCAGAAAATTATAGTTGCAAGTACAGATTACCGGACTATAATGTTTGGAGCTCATTAAAAATAATCCTACGACTGCAAAAAATATATTTTTTTTTCTGATTCACTATCAATATCATGTTTGACTGCCTTATCGAATAATAAAAATATTGATCCCTTAATTAATATCATAAAAGAAAATCTTACAAATCTAATTGATAATAACTTTTCTATTGAAATTATTTGGATTCCTAGTCACCAAGGCATCCCGGGAAATAAAAAAGCAGATGTTCTAGCTAAGGAAGCTACAAATTTAAATGAATGTAATTTGATGATTTCTAATATTTCTGGTCTTAAAAAACACCTAAAGTAAAATATTAAAAAACTATGGAACAACTATTGGGCTAGAAATAATAAGAGTTCATTGTATGATATTAGGAAATCAATTTTTGAAAAATGTAATATTAAATTTAACAATAGAAGAGATGAAATAGTTATAAATAGACTAAGAATAGGTCATTGTAATATTACACACATTCATCTTATTATCAAAGTGCCTAAGAACAAATGTTCTAGATGTGATGGTGACTTGACTTTAAAACATTTATTAATAGATTTCCCAATGTTCAATTCAGAAAGAAGTAAAGTTAAGCTTCATAACACATTAAGAGATTGTTTATCAGATTATGAAAACATTGTTAAATACTTAAGACTGACTATTATATATACTAACTATTATTCTTTGATTTGATATGTAATTATATGTTATCTGTTAATACTTGTGGTCGCTAATGACCGTAGATGTTAAAAGCGATCATAAATAAATAAATTAAAAAAAAAAAACCTAAATTGTCTAATGTCCAAATTTGCAGTGAAAAGTCAGTAAAAGTTCGTAGGTAGACATAAAATAACTCTGCCTTACTTGCTTGACAAAGTTTACATGACGAGTTGGCCGAAAATCAATTCGGTTTGCATAAAATTTACTCGTGTCAAGTAGTTTGGAGAGATAAAATATTTAAATTCGATCAAAGAATCAAAAGTAAATAATCTTGCCTTTAAATACAAAATTGGTTGCTTTATATTAATTATATTATTAAATTATATTAATTTATATATTTTAAATTTTAACAAACATTTCAGAGTTAAATATTATTAAAAATTGTGGGTCAACTAGATAAAAAGTGGATATAAGTTGATGTGTACTTATTCTCTATTGTGTACCTTAACCCGTTGCCTCAGTGGTTGAGCAGTTTGAGAGTTGAGCTGGCCCAGGCTAGAAATTTTGCACACGTATTTCTCATATGAGGTAGGCATCCACTAAGAAAGGATTTTACAAAATTCAACCCCCAAGGGGGTAAAATAGGGAATAAAGCTTAAAACCTAAATTCATGCGGGCGAAGCTGCGGGAAATTAATGCTAGTAATAAATAAGAATCTTACAATATATGTTTTAAATATATTTCCGTTGACTAGTACCCGTAACACAGGTTTTTCGAGATCTTAGCACGGGACCAGTTTGACGTGGTTTGAAAGCATCCATAGATGAATTATTATTATTAATAATAATTTGAAGTCACTGCAACTAATGGTTTTGACTCAGGTAGTAAATATCAATCTACTATCGCACGGCACTTTTGCAATCAATAATAAGAAATATGTAGTATACAGTAATAGATTATGTATACAGTAGCTTATGTCACACAGAATATTTTGTAGCAAATTCCTACGTACATTTGCATCGTAGAATTAGAATCGTCACTCATCAGTACCTGTAGGTGGATACAGTAAGTGCTCATAACTGTACCTGCAAATATTCGGCAACTTGTACTATCAATGTCAAAGTTGTTGGTGTAATATCTGGAGGGCTGCCAAATTCACCGCTAACTTTATTAAATGTGAATACCACACATTCCTCAAGTCAGCTCGACAAATATTATAGCGTACCGCTTTGAAGGAAATTACTTCCTGACTGACAAAAATTAAAGCAAATAGGAATTTCTCGCGGAGCACGCGGGTATGAGTTAGAAAGCTTGCAAAGGTAATAGACGGTTTTCCTGTGGGTAGAAAATTTGGATGGCAATGTTAGTGTCTTAACTTTATGCCTTGATTTTATGCACGCACGCACAGTGTTTTAGAAAGAAAGAAAAAAAACGTGACATGTACTTATTCAGTTTTATATAGGTTAGATCAAAAGAGATGCGAAAGTAGAATTCCCAATTGTCTAGTATGTCTTGAAGAGCTCCGTGGCCTAGTGTGTAGACCGTTTAATTCGCACTCGTGAGAGTGCAGGTTCGATTCCCAGGTTGTGGCGTGTACCAATGAGACATTTTCAGATCTCAAGTACATTCTACTTCGTCTTCTCACACAGCGGGCCCTTGAAAAGGCCTTGGGTGGCGAACCATGATCAGGTCCCGGTCAGACCCGGGGGCCGGGAAACCTGTATGTGGACCACTCCCGCTCGCGCCGCTTTGCCGGGCTGTGGACTCGACCGACCTGGGAAAGGGTGGGAAAAACCATCCGAACCCCAGACTTTTTATGTCGGGGGGGGGGGGGGAACCAGCGCCACGGGGTCGACGGCTGGGGCATTAGGGATGCCCCACGTCAGGCTCCGGGCGTTTTGGCGATTCGGCTTCCCTAGGCCGGTCGGGCGGGCGGGCGTGCCACGGTGCCAGATCGTTTAGTTCAACCAGGCGCGAGGCATCTGCACGCGTGAAAAGTTTGGAGTAGAGCTGGGCCACAAAAGCCTCGACGCTCTCCGCCCTCAGGTCTCTCGCGATGGTGTTGTTCCTCACGTACCAGGAGCACCTGCGATACGGCGTAGCACTCGGTTCTGGGCTCTCTGCAGCGACCCTTTCTGGGGGTGTAGGGAGCAGGTGGTGCCACGCTGGTGCCGCGTACGAGAGGCGAGATCTTACAAAGTCTTAATGAGGGCTAACCGCATGTTGAGAGGGATCTGTGGGGACGCGTAGACTGGTCTCAGCTGGGCTATCGCTGCTCCGGTCTTGGCCACTGCGGTGGCCAAGACTGGCACTGGACGCGCATGGAGAGTTGGCGGTCAATTATGACCCCGAGATATTTCACCGTTTTCCCTCATGGGATCTCTGCGTCTCCGATCTTCAGAGGAGCCGGGAAACCTATTCTCGTGGTGACGGCGAGCGCCTGGGACTTGCCTGCGTTAACAGATAGTCTCTTTTTGCTCAGCCAGTCAGGGAGAAGGTTCAAGTACATTATACGGACGCTCCAACGATGAAGGAAAACATCGGGAGGAAACCCGCACATGGTTGGCCCCAGACGTATTGACCAGTCATTCCTCTGGACTAGGCTGACTGTGTTGTGAGAATGCCGTGTGTGCTTGGGCAACCATACGACATCGACTGTCCCAGGCACTACAGTATTTCAAGAGTGGTTACTGCGCTCGGAGAATACTGTATAAATCATTCACTATCGAATAAAAAGGCTTAAGCATTTTTTAAGTGTGTCTAAATTCATCGCCTGTTTGACGAAGCTCCGTCACGTTTCCGGTTCGCGGTGAAACGCTGCAGTTCCTTACAAAATCCAGCCAAAATCCATATAAAAAGTGTGAAGGCACTTACATCTAAAACAGTT
Source organism: Phengaris arion (assembly GCA_963565745.1). Taxonomy (NCBI): domain Eukaryota; kingdom Metazoa; phylum Arthropoda; class Insecta; order Lepidoptera; family Lycaenidae; genus Phengaris; species Phengaris arion. The sequence goes on from OY751443.1 coordinate 6,432,382, forward strand.
CGCAATAAAACATATATAACAAAACCAATGCATGCAGACTTATGGGTAGTAAGCGGTAATTAATGGCCAAAGGATTGGATTTGCCACTAGTATCGCGTGGGCTATATCAGTCTTAGTAAAAGCAATCTGTTGTACTGATAATCTCGTTGAAAGGTCAGGGAAGTGCCAAGGTTCTTGTAAGGAAAATATAAAAAAGGAATCTAAAGAAATTTACTATCTGTTTGTTATCCAAAATTCGTCAAGTGTCGTACCGCTCGTGGGAGAGTTTACCATCCCTAATGCTGGATTTATATGCTTTTTATTTTGTTCTCCTATGTTGCTAGCAATAGCCTGTGCGTCGCTATTATAAAATAATAATATTGTCTATGGTCGCTTCACACCACGTCAATCTGGCCCCGTGCTATGTACCAGAAGAACTTGTGTTACGGCTGGTCCCCGTAACATAAGATATAACGGGAAGTAAATTTAATACTTTTATACTACTAAGGGCGGATTCGACCAAACTGGAGTAAAATTTTACTCGAGTATAAATGTTTCCTAATCTAAGAGTAAGCTAACCAGCTTACTCTTTTTTCACTCTGCGTTTTTCCAACTTCTAATCCAAGAATAAGGTAATTACACGGAAGTAAATATTTACACGGGCGATTTTGACGGAGTAAAGTATTAAACTGAGAATAGTGAATAGTCGCACAGCTGGCTGTCAATTGTCACGATCAATGTCATTGTGAAGTGTTATAATTTGATATTGACATTTTACTGTATCACTCTACGAAATTAAATTATTATGGCGTACAAGTCATTCTAATACAAACAATAGTGCATGATTTTTTGTCGGTTTATACATTCGTTCATTATTCATTGAATAATAATACCGAGCATAGTATACTCTTCGAGTAACTTGGTAAAACGCAAACGAAGATATCATAGAGTAAATTGAAGGAGTAAAATTATTCTCATTATAGTAACACTCGTGTAACTTCAAGTTTGGTCGAATCGGGCCTAACATATATTAAGGAATTTTAATGTATTATACACATACTAATATTTTTAATAAATTATTAATAATATTAATAAAAATATTTACACAATGGATAACTTAACGTTGCTATATTTTTATATCATGTGACATTTCCAACGTATCAGACAAAGACAGCAACGTTGTTTAGGTAATCCGTTGTGTAAATAGTTTTATTAATAAGGGGTATAGTTAATACACATTCATGACCCAGGAAAACAGAATTTTTCCTTCTTCAGCGGCACGTCTGTCCCCACGACCTACGGCTTGAGCTAACCACTGAGCCAGTGTACAGTGCCTATTTCAACAATAATTGTGCTCATTTTGTATATTATATTTTGTATATTTGATTGATGTGCTCATTTTGTATTTTAGGTCTTTACCTATGAAATTGCCGTTTTGTATGAAAAAATTTAAACGATTCTTTTTCATGTATTTTTTATTTGTATTAATCAAAGTAATCACCCATGGAATAAATGCATCTTTGCCAACGCAGTGGCAAATTATTGATGCCCTTCTTAAAGAAATCAGCTGGACGGGAGGCAACAAATTCTTCAAAGGCATTTTGTACTGCCTTTTGGGTATTGATTTTTTTTTCCCGCCAAGAAGCTATCCAAATTCTGCAAAAAATAGTAGTCTGTAGGCGCAAAATTCATTTTTCATCGCAGCTAATTATGCGGTTCCAAATTCCTTCATTTGTGTGTCTGTTGAGCAGTGCGAGGCACGCCTCGACGCGTACTTCGCGCTGGCGATTATTGAGTTCCTGGGGCACCCATTTGTCAAGATTTTTTAACTTGCCAATTTGACGCAAATGGACCAATATTGTTTTGACGCTAACGTCGAAAGCTGCTGCTAATTCAGCCGTAGATTGTGTACCATCATCTTCCACAATCGCCTTTAATTCGTCATTGTCGACCAGTCTTCGGACGACCGCGAGGTTCATTTTTCAGGTCGAAATTTCCAGAACGGAATCGAGCAAACCAATAACAGGTGGTGCGTTGGTTTGTAGTGTTAGCTCCGTAAACGTCGTTGATGTTGCGTGCCGCTTGTGCCGCGTTGCTGCCACGACGGTACTCATATTCCATAATTACTCGAATTTTTAACGTATCCATGATGACGAAAAAGATTGAAATGCGATGAAAATGTAACACTAATCAATAAACAAATTACTACTTTTGGAAAAAGAATTCCATGTTTTTAAAATAAAATTAATTTGAAATTAGAATTCTTAGCCAAACAAAAATTATTTTGATTTGAAATGGCCAGTACTGCAGAACGGCAATTTCATAGGTAAGTACCTATTATTATTATTTGTATATTTGATTGATGTGCTCATTTTGTATATTATATTTTGTATATTGTGTTTATTTGACGCTGCCTTAGTCCATACAAGTTACGACCCGTAAAATTATTTTATTACAATTCTAAATATTAGTGTTTTCGACATTCACGTAAACACTTATTCAATGCAATATCATAGTAAAGCTGTAAATTGTTTGTTTCAACAACAATTCGGTGGCGACTGAGCGCTGGTTATCTGTTCAGTTTAAATCATAATATCATTATGTTATGAGTAAATTCAAATTGTATTCCGATAGATTTTACTTTGAGTTTCTTAAACTTACCTAGTTAATGTCTTTAATTCCTACAGAAACCCAATTTTATTCATCTACGAAGTGGCCTATGTAGCAACATAATAATGTCTATAAGTGATTAGAATTGGAGTTATAGGGACTCGCAAGCCAAATAAAATATGTAATCATAACTTTGTTGTCCAGGGTACCCGGTATAGTCGGCAAATTTTCCTCAGAACAAGGGAAAAAAATACTGTTATTAGATATACTGCTTATTGAATTTTCATTTTAATCACTTTATTGCTGAAAACTGCATTAAAATCCGTTAACTAGTGTCAAAGATCTAAGCGAACAAACCGCTGTTTGTTCCGACCGACTTCATTTTATACACGAATTCTGTAAAATTCGTGAAATGAAGTCGGTTCCGCTGTTTGTTCGCTTAGATCTTTGACACTAGTTAACGGATTTTAATGCAGTTTTCAGCAATAAAGTGATTAAAATGAAAATTTAATATTAGTAGTAATATAGTAGTATAATAATAATAGTATAATATTAGTAGTGTACATACACTACTAATATTATACAAGCGAAAGTTAAGGATGTATGGATGTTTGTTACTCTTTTACGCAATAACCGCTGAAAGGATTTTAATGAAACTTTGTATGGTAGTGTTTAGACTCTGGATTAACACATACGCTACTTTTTATCGCAACAAAATGTAGGGTTACCGCGAGAATTTTTTTTTTGCGCGTACAAAGTCGCGGGCTTTTAGTGCTTTATAAATTGAATTGATTTAGAATGTAGCATAGTATATTTTAACAATCACTCTTTGAAATGACTACTGTTAAGGTTTATTTTGGGCTTATCACTTCATAGCTGACTGCACGTCGATAAAATTAGTTGTGTAGCAGTTAAATATAATTTTGTAAGTAATTGTTCAAGTCGTTTCCTGACAGCAACCTGCGGACGACTACGCCGCGTCATTAAAATTATGAGGACGATCAAATTGCTAATCATACATTTTCCGCAACTGTACACGTAATTCCGTGTTTGATCACGAGTTACGCCGTCAACGTCGACATCGATCCATCAAACTTTTCAGACGGCTTGATGTATTGTTGCTACTGTATATTTCCAGTTATGTCGTGTGCCTACTTAGACCACAATATTGATCTGAGTGTGATTATGTTATTCGTCCAATTTCCTATGTCTATAGGATATAGTATTAAAAAAGGGGAGAGATTTGTTTGTTTGTGTGTTAGCATTGAATAGGCTCCGAAACTACTACACCGATTTTGATGAAGTTTGGCACACATACAGAGTTGTCCATGAGGAAGGACATAGGCTACTTTTTATCTCGGCAAAATGTACGGTTCGTGCGATTTTGTCTTTAGCGCGCACGAAGTCGCGGGCATCATCTAATAATAATATTAATAATAATAACACATCAACCCCCTTACTAATAAAAAAATTTAACAGTGGTTATGTTATACTTACCATGTTTTGTCTTTGTCCGATACGTGGAAAAAGTCGCTTGGCCGACAAGGACAAAAAAACATTGTATTGCTTATCCGTTGTGTAAATATTTTTATTAGTAAGGAGGTATGTATAAAATATATCTGTAAAAGACGCCTAGTAAAACAAATTTAGATATTAATCTATTTATTTCTTTTTAATTAAATCTTTCCAAACAAAATTAATTTCGTTTAGGAGTTCTGTAAAAAATTCTACGATATGCACATTGGTCGTTTGAATAAGTATAAAGTAAAGTTAATAAGTAAATTAGTACTGTGGTAAGATACCATCCCATCGCTGCAACTTCTACTCCTACTCCTTCACCGTTCATGCAGTCAGATTGTGGAACTCGCTCCCCCAGACCGTTCGTGACAGTCCCAACATTATTGTATTTAAAAGACGTCTGAAATAGCACTACCTCGGAATTCAATCCATATAAATACCGTTACTATATATACATATAGTATTTATCTATTATAGGTATAATATAATATTATTTTATCGTATCAACTATGTGTTTTATATTTGTTAAGTATGTATATAATATGTAAGTAGTGTATTTGTAATTGTGCACGTCCTATCTGCTGTCTTTCCCATCCCATGTCCCATCTCTCTCCGTAGGGCTGCTGTGAGAAATTTCTTTTTAGAAGCAATAATCAATAAGCAGTACTTGTTCTTTTTCAGTTCTTGTTAAATTGTAATTTTATACATTTTTCTTGTGTGCAATAAATAATTAAATAAATAAAAAGTAAGATAGGACACCGGACGAGTGAAGCATTGTTAACTTGTTTTTCTTTCTGAGTTAAGAGGAACACTTTTGAATGACACTATTTGCCCATAGACCATCGTCACAGAGTAGAAAATATATATTTACTTACGTATAGAGAAACCGCTTTCATAGAACGATCCAAATCGATCCAAATTTTAATATTTTGACGTCCCCTTCAACAGCCCACAATCGTGGACCGTATGCTTGTAGTAGTGCAATCAAGTCGATAGCTAACGATAGCTGTTTATCTGTGCCGCATCTACCAATACTTATATTTCATACGAAGGTTTTTATAAAATTTAAATCTATTCCAAATCGTGATCACATATTTTAGCAGTCCATTCATAGTGATTACATTCCTCAATGTCGCGCTAAACTAATTATTCTATATTCACTGGACGTGGGCGACGAAAGAACGCTATAAAACGGCAGTAAAATCAATCAACACTGAAAAGAAATTTAAAACAGCGCAAATAGTGGAGGGTATACAAAAGTTTTCCTCATTGAAAACTCCACTAAAAACATTCCTACATACGATAGTCAAAGAATATATTATATTACTAACGTAAAGAACCATTCGATAGACACACGATTGACAACTCGCGGCTATGTGTGCGTGGCTAGCCGTATGAGGGGGGTGCGCGGGCGTAAATTTTGCAATGTATCATCTAATCTATAGGTATTTAAATAAATCAGAATAATATATCGTATTGAATATATTTTATTCGCATTAAGTTCATAATCATCAGTGCATAAGTCAAAAATGGCCAATGACGCAGAAGCCGTGTTCGACTTTTCACATTATCTAATTAAAGTAAACCTTTCTAACATTTGTACTGATGATTCACTGCAATCTTAACGAGAATTGATTATATATATTATTCTTTACATAATTTCCAATAAAATGTAGGGCAAAGCGATAAATGTTGTCAGTTACTAGTACGTACCTATCTTCCTTCAAGTGTCTTAAAACCTTTAAGTTTGATAAACTTAATTCACAGAACGACTAACTCGCGTTAAACGTCAATTTCAAATAGCTATTGGGCTTACGCAATATCTACTTTCGAGAAATGAAATAAAAATGTTTTAGTTTTTAGAAAAGTTAAACCTAACAGTTGCTTTCGGAAAGATACGAAAGAAACGCTACCACTGATTTCCAAAGTCCAAAGTCGTAAAAGTAATTTATATATAAGTAACTGTATATTTAAAAGCGTAGAAATAAAATGTTAGGTATTTCAGGAAATGAAATTCCGTCAACCGTGTTCGATAGGAATTGAGACGGATGTCTCTGACGGATGAAAGTTTACTATTATTAGATGCTTGTTGTTATTTCGTAGTATATATATTACTAGTACACTAGGTCTAGCAGGAACATTTGACAGCGGCATAAACGTAATATAATCGTGGCACACCTATAGTGGTTTGTTGTCCGATCACATACGCTTTGCATCTCGCAAAATATATCCGTACACATAGTTTAGAGCCATTAACACATTCATTTTTATTTCTGAAACATGCACAGTTCCTGCGATATGTGTATAGAGATGAAACAGTTAATAAAATTATATCATAGTCCGATAAGTAGGGTACAACAGTAAACAGGCGGAGTTTGTTTGTATAATATTTCTAATTCCGTAGAACCCGCAGCCGAGTTTCATTGATATCCACTTCATACACACGAATGTGTTTATATATTTTCATCCGGAATTGCAATTAGGTATATAATTATCAAATATATTTAGCAATTGGTATAGTATAATATTATATTCTTATTATAAATATGGAACGCCGCCTCCGACTTCGTACACGTAGAAAAAGAAATCTGTTCATCTCAACTAATTCATTTTTGATCATTAAAACGTAAGTAGCTCATGTTTGCCTGCTACATACAAATCCGTTCAGTAGTTTTTGCGGAAAGAGTAATATACACATTACACACATTTTTACATAGTTTCGCATGTTTAATGTCACCAATATAGTAAGAAGCTCATGTAGATCAAATGTAGCCTACTCGTACGGTGCACCGCAAATGTGGCCTACGTCGATAAAAGTCGTTCCCACAAGCCAAGTATTCCTGTAAACAGCCGGTAACAATGACCAGATGATGGACTTCGGAAATAGAACTAACGTAAACACAAAGCGTGTCTGTAGCTGCTAGCAGGCCTCAGACTTGACCTTCGTCACGATTTATAATGAATTCACTATATTATTATATTGAAAAGTATTTAAGGGAAGTTAAAAATTTGCAGAAAAAGTATTGGAGGCAGAAGGCTTGGTCCGAAATTGACCCAGAATCGACAGAAACGAAATGGTTGCTTATGTGTTCACTTTATATCATATATGATGTCACCAAAAGGGAAAACTCGAAAAACGCCGGGTATAGAAGTTATAAAATCAGTTTTCGTATAGGAATGTCAGACATGAGACGATGTATGATACGATGATTCCCGAAAGACATTAAAAACGTGGTTGTAACATATTTTTGTCTGTGTCAGTAGTAAGTGTATGTGTAGTGGTGTTGAAATAGTAGTTATTCTCGTACATACGTCATATGCCTACAATAAAGAATGTTCACTAATTATTTTTGTTAGCTCTCCGTAAACTCGTTTGAAAATAAAAATATGAGTGAAAAAAATATTACGATACGTCGTGTAGTTTCCGAGATATTTATTTTCAAAATAAGTGCGTGATTCGGTATTCCACCAGGCCGGCGCTCGACGCGATGACGTCACAGTACATCGCAACACTCGCTCAGTCCACTCGCGCGCTCCGGTAACGCCGCGTCGCCCGTACCTTTTACTATTATTATTACCTAAAGTTTAAAAATTTATTCCTTTTTATTTTATACTTTCTTTTTATTGTATCCTTTTTTATTTGTAAACATCTTGATTCTGTCATTTCGTTCTTACAATATGTAATAAAACTATTGACATCAAGTTCCATACAAGTTTTTTTTAAACTATTAATTACTAGCTGTTTCCCGCGGCTCCGCCCGCGCAAATACAGTATCCCTCGGGAACACTTCTTCTTCGGGATAAAAAGTAGCCTATGTTTTAATCCAGAGTCTAAACTATTACCATACCGAATTTCATCGAAATCCGTTCAGTAGTTTTTGCGTGAAAGAGTAACAAACATCCACGCTTTCACATTTATAATATTAGAAAGGATTAATTATGTAATGAATAGAAATCTTTTTAACATCATTTTTTACACAAACATAATGTGAGAGCGAACATTTTATTTGAAGTTCTCTGAGATTAAGTGCCACTTTTTTGAAAAAATAACCTTTATCCTGCTCTATTTTATTATGTGTTGTGGAACTAAAGCCTTAATTATTTTAAGTGTAGTCCCGATCCCCGAGAGCTTCGATTTTTTTGCAATAACACTTTAAAGCAGTTGTTGAAGGCTCCTCGCTTCGGCGATGTAGCTATATTAAAAATGCTACGGCGTGCTTACAACCACCAGTACTAGCAGCACAATCCTCGCACATTACGTTTAAAAATTCACTGTATTTTGTATCGCATTCTTAACTGCAATGATATAGTGTTGCACGTACGCAATGTTCCGTTGTAATCGTCGGATTACACCGGAACGTGGCATACGCATTTGACCATACAAATATTACCTACTCTTATGACTTGAACGTAACGAATAGCATCATCACCGTGGTTATCTCTTGCCGATCTGAAATAAAAAACAAACAACAAATATGTAAAAACACTTCACGTATTTAACTAATTATATCTTCACATTAAAAAAGGTTTAGCACATCTGTTCAACTCACAGCAGTCTTTGCGATAGGTATGGTATATAGGTACATACCTACATAAATTTATTTAGTGAAATAGGTAAAAGTCAAATCGATTTTGAAAAAGGTAGGTTTATAATAGGAAGACGGAACAATTAACTCTTACCTCTGCATTTTTACTCCTCGCATTTCAGCGGCAACGAAATAACTATTCTACGAAAAAGTAGTAGGCAACCATAAGTCCATCTATTTTAGGTAGGTTATCCGATTGCCCTTTTTCAAAGCAAGATAGTTAGATAAGTTACTCGGCAGGCGCGGATCACCAGCGACCGCGTTGTGTCGTGACGTCACACTCTCCACGCGCGCCTGCTACGGGCCGCTAAATTTACGAGAATTTGAAATGTCTGTAAATCATCATTAATACTTGGTATTTTTCAATGAAAATAAAAACTAGTGTATTTGTAGAGATATAAGCTCTACTGGGACAAATCCCTCCACCAACCCATGGCCCTATCAACCGTCTTGGTTATATCTAGGTTATAACATGGGAATGCGCACCCTACTGTCCTGGGTCCTGCCCTTCAGGTGCGCAATTCTTGATTCCCTACAAGTTCTTTAATCTCTCTACTGGGACAAAAAGCTCTACTGGGACAATAGTTTTAAGCTATTTTGTTTAGCTATTAACATACTTCATTGCAAATGCTGAGGTGCGAATTATTGATTTCACAATTGTGGAGGCGGAAACGAAGCTCCGTTACAAATCTAATCTGTACATACCCACCCACCTACAATAGCTACTTAACTACATACACCTACAGTTCATACACCAACAAATATAATATCTGCACCTACATCTCTACCTCCTATGATTTTGGTTTTTATACTTGCTCATAACTTCTACAACCGGCGTTTTTTGGGATTCTCTGTTTGGTGACAACAAATCCTACTACTAATACTATGAATGTGAATGTTTGTGAAGATGGATGGATAGATGTATGAAAGGATGTTTGTGACTCTTTTACGCAAAAACTACTGAATGGATTTCGATGAAATTTGGTATGATAGTAGATTAAGCTTTGGAATAAATAGCATAGGTAACTTTTTATCTACTAATGTCAGTTCGATTGGCAGTTTGGTTAATTTTTGCGTTGTTCGAAAATACCGAACGTAGTGGGTTCGAACCCCGGTAAAATATTGTGATACCCAGCACAACAAAGCTCGGTTACCCAGGTACTATATTATGCACAGATAATATGGAATTATATATGCACTGACGAAGCAAACGTAACCCGATTGGGCTATAGTTATTTCCATGACAATGGAAACTATTCAACTACATCCATATAATTTTAAAATCAGCGCCCCTGCGCGGTGGCGCATTTCCTGCGTGAGTATCGCCTTGGTTAGGTATTGATTTTCAGGTAAGTCTCATGACATCGTTTACTTTTTTTAAATACGATGAGAATTTTACTATTAGGTCATTACATATGAAATTGGCGTTTTGTAAAGGAGGAACGTTAAGTCGATTTTTTTTAAACATAATATATTAATTTAATCAAAGTATATACCATTTCTATCTATGCACTTTTGCCATCTCATAGGTAGTTGATTTTCTAAAAAGTTATTTACAAAAAAATCTTTGAAGGTGCTTTGGACTGCCCCATCGGAGTTGAATTTTTCCCTTGCAAGAAGTTATATAAAAAGATAGTTATATAAAATAGATAAGAAGTGTATAAATTTCGAGAAAAATGGTAATCTGTTGGAGCAAGGTCCGGGGAGTGCGGTGAATGTCTTAGACATTCCAATTGAAGCTCCTCTATTTTGGTAGCCGTCTGTTGTGCAGTGTGTAGTCTAGCGTTGTCCTGAAGCAGCAGTGGCCTAGAACGAATGACCAACATCGGTTATTTAGTAGCTAGTTTTTCCATCATGATTTGCAGTTGCTGAAAATAGACATCTGCCGTAATCGTCTGGCCAGATTTAAGAATGCTGCAGTGAACACCACCGGCACAAGTCCACCAAACGCTCACAAGTAACTTTTTTTGAGTTAAATTTCGCTTGGGGCCAGTGTTCGCCAGGGTTCAGACATTGCGATGAGCGTTTCCGATTATCCTACAGGATCCAATTTTCATCACAGGGAATGATTCGATTTAAAATCCCTTCTTTATTGTGCCGGTTGAGTAACAGCAGTCGACGCGCGTTTGTCGGTTTGCTGCACTCAATTCATGAGTTACCCACCTATCAATCTTTTTCACCTTCCCAATTTGCTTCAAGTGGATTATAACAGTTTTATCACTAACACCTCAGCCTGCAGCTAACTCGGACGTGGTTTGCGATGGATCCGCTTCCACAATAGCCTTCAATTCTTCATTTTCAACTATGGTGTCCGGCCGTCCACGGGGCTTATTCTACAGGTTGAAATTTCCAGAACGAAAACGTTGGAACCAAAAACGTACTGTGTTTTCTTTTGCGACACCGCGCCGCCGCCATACACATAATTAATCCTTCGAGCCGTTTCTGCACCACTGGTGCCACGGTACTCGTACTCGTGAATAATACGATATTTCAAGATTTCCATTTTGTAAACAGAGTGACGCAAAGAAAAAACCAAAAGAGGAAAAATCTAATGAATTACGGTTTTTGAAACACAAGTGGATGAGTAAATAGCGGTATTAATTTGAAATCGAGATTCCTAACCAAAGAAGATATATTTGAGATCAAAGTGGCCAGTACGACAAAACGCCAATGTCATATGTAAGGACCTAATATAATATATAATACTAGATGTTGCCTGCGGCTTCGAACGCGTAAAACAAAATTCCGGGGGAACCGAACACTTTTCTGAGATAAAAATTAACCTACGTAGTATGTCCCTCCCCGTGGTCCACCCTATATCTGTGCTAAACATCAAAATCCAGTATTTTCAGAGCCTAATATTCATAGCAATCAAACAAACAAACAAATCTTTCATCTTTATAATATAAGAATAGATATAGATACATTAAAACCATGTTAATAATGCTCCTGGGCACTCTTAGTTTTTCAATGGACATGACATGACGATGTATAAAAAAACGGCGATTGCCGAAAGACATTGTGGCCGGGGCAGTAATGTATTAGTGCTGGGCTTAATCGTGCTTACGTGTTGATACTTATCTAAATAATCGCCACAATTAAACTAATAACTATTATCACACTCACTCACGACACTCAGGGGCAATCAACTAAATTGCTAAGCCAGTACTGACAATTACTTCAGCCTGTATTTAGTACTGAGCCAAAACAAGCTTTTGATTATTTAAGGACTGCGGAGATATGGATAATAATCGTTGATACTAAATTAAGTCTATATACATACAAAACTTTAAGGGATTTTAGTTGTTCGTTTATTTTTTGAAGTATCAACTTTTGGAGGGTTCGTTTGCCTCTTAGATACGCAATAAAAATTTAAATGTTGCCCACGGAGTTTAAAAGAAAGATTAACAAGTTTGTCAAATCTACATATTGTTAGTATACTAAAGTATGGTAGTGTGTGTAACTTTATTTTTATTATATTTTATGTGTAGGCTACTTTTCATCCCGAAAAAGTACAGTGTTCCCGAGGGATACTGTATTTACGCGGGCGGAGTAGCGAGCAACAGCTAATCCTACATAATGAAAGAGCACCATCAATAAGTCACAGATTTTTTTTTAAATGAATAACTAATTTTTTTAATAAAAACTATAACTTGACTACGCAAATTATTACCTGGGCCATTATTTCGAATCCTTTGACACCTCACTCATTTAAATCGAATCAGTAATTTAGCCACTAGGTTGGAACAGACATATGTATATACATACATAGACTGCCAATATCATAACCCTTCCTTTCTGGCTTCGCCGTAGTCGTATAAAAAGGCCTCCAGTCGCCGAGTAGATACTGAAAATCTATTAATTTAGGTTTATCCGCTATCTGAATCATCCATTATAAAACATTAGCCTGTGTCGAACTCACACAATCGACGTTCGGCATCCTGCCAACACTTTGGGGTTGCGTTATGACCGTTGACCCTTAACTGATAGGCGGGAAACAAATTTGTTTACAAGAAATACTTCCTTCATGTCATTCTCAGTTGATAAGAATTTTGTTGCCAACTTACTATGTTTGAAAAAAAAAAAGTTGAATCGCAGAGACGATATAATTCAGACGATAGGCAGAGACGGCACGTAGGGTTCCTTACAAAACGGCAAAATAATATGTTTGTATATTATATATGTTGTATGGGAGCCCTTGAATATTTTTTATTCTGTTTTTTTAGTACTTGCTGTTATAGCGGAAACAGAAATACATCATGTGAAATTTTCAACTGTCTAGCTATCACGGTTTAACAGATACAACCTAGTGATAGACGGACGGACAGCGAAGTCTCAGTAATAGGGTCTCGTTTTTACCCTTTGGGTTCAGAACCTTAACAACACGGCATTAGATAAGAAAATCGGCAAATGTTAAAAAAAAAAACAGTGATAAAATCAAATATAAGTTTAGTTGGGGCAAGAGTGTCCTTCACATTTCCTCGTGGGTCAATAGGAACATCCTTTGCGTGTGTCACCGGCCGGCCGTATTTTATCCATAGAGAACATCTTGCTACAATTTGTAAATATGAAAGTTAGTGAGGATTTATGGATAAATGTTTGTGACTCTTTTGCGCAAAAAGTACTGAACGGATTTTATGAAATTTGGTATAGTTTTGGCTCTGAATTAACACGTAAGTGAAGTGGACATTTTTTCCCGAAAAGGTAGTGTTCTCGTAGGATACTGTTATTACGCGGGGCGGAGCCGCGGGCAAAAGCTAGTATTTCATAAAACGAAGGCATAATAAGCCAACAGTATTTATAGTTTTTACTGAAAGAGGGTTTCCATTATTTAACCTTCAGTTTGTCAACAATATTTTTACACATGCCCTAGAACCAAAACCGCTTCTTGTCCTTCAACTTTTTCACTACATTCTTAAGAATTTTTAATTGCCCGTTTGTATTGCATTGTTGCGTCTGTTGCATAGAGATGCAGAGAGCTGGTTCTCGTTTCCAACTATGTTACGTTTTCCTTTGACTTCAGTTATTAATACTTGAGATGTTCAAACTTCTCAGCAAACACAAAGGCAAACACAAACATCATGTAGTTTGAAATACAAACTAGGGGACTTGTGCGACCTGAAATCCTTCGAAAACCTTATATATATAATATATTGTCTTAAAATCGGTTTACGGATGATAATTTTACGTGGTAATGTCATCACAAGCCGGCCCCATAAACGGTCCGGTTTTCTCTCAGTTCGGCCTGAACGGATGTAAAACCGTATCGTCTGTATGTAATTTCGAGATCACATCAGTCGGCCGGATGGACTGAAGCGATTCGTTTCAGTGTTGCCAACTCTGTTTTTGCGAAACTACTAAACTCGCGTCGTTTTCTACTAAAAACTACTAAAAGAGTACCGAAACTTATAAAAAGGCTACTAAACTTAGGAATCCCTAAAAACACAAAAAAATAATGCATTTTTTGTGATAATATATTGAAAATATGATAATTTTACCGTTAAATAAAAAAATACAGTAGGAAATATTTCGTATACAGAAATTAAATGGGTAGTTTTAAGCGACTACTGCTATTATGATAAGGTGTCCTAATGGCACATAGTAGCAGGCCATTTTGCATATTATGATTACTGTCTAGCTATTTTCTACAAAACCACTACTAACAACTAAATTCCTACTAAAGAGAGAATAAAATACTACATTTAGTAGTAAAACTTTGTAAAACAACAAGTTGGCAATATTAATTCTGACCTGAACGGATGGACTGCACGGTAATAAAATTCGAGTGTAAATTGAAACCGGCCAAGTGCGAGTCGGCAAGAGGGGTTCCGTAGAAAACAGGAAAAATCACGTTTGTTGTGTAGGATTTTATGTATATTTATATTTTGTATAGGCCTTAAAATTTTATTTTATTCTGTTTTTAGTATTTGTTGTTATAACGGCAATAGAAATACAGGTACATCATTTGTGAAAATTTCAACTGTCGAGCTACGAGGGCGGCACTGAAAATTTCGGGAATCAAGGAAGTGACACAATATTACTATTTAAAAATGTATTTATTGCTTTTCGAAGTATTCTTCGCGAAATTTGACACATTTTTCCATACGATGGAACCAATCATTGAAGCAACCATTCCATTCGGAGGTTGGGGTCTCCAAAATGGCCGTTGTGTAGGCGTCCACAGCTTCTTCAGGTGATGAAAATCTCTGACCACGCAATTTATTCTTTATTTTAGGGAAAGTATAGAAATCATTAGGGCTTAGGTCGAGGCTGTACGGCGGATGGTCTAATAATTCTATGATTTCTTGCTCTAAAAACTCTTTTGTTCTGTGCGCGGTGTGAGAACTCGCATTGTCATGATGGAGGATGATGCGGCGGTTGCAGTTCTCTTTACGGAGTTCAGAAACGACCTGTGGCAAATAAATGTTAGCATACCATTCTGCATTAACCGTTCTTTGTCCCTCAAGAGGAATAGTCGCAACATGGCCGGTTTTGGAGACAAACGTGGCCACCATTTTTTTTGCAACACTCCGTGAACGAACAATTTTTGTTGGCTAACTCATTTTCGAACACCCAAACTCGTGACTAGTTTTTTGTTTCGGGTTCGTACGCGTATATCCAGGATTCGTCACCTGATACGATGTTGTATACAGCATTTGAGGATCCTGCGTGGAATCTTTCGAGAGTTCTGACGCACCAAGTAACGCGAGCCGCTTTTTGCTCTTAACAGAGCAAATGCGGTATCCATCGGGAAAACAACTTTTTTACACATAATTGTTCATGCAAGATTATTTGTATTTGACTCATGCCAATGTCTAAAGTTGCCTGAATTTCGCGGTATATCACATGTCGATCTTCCTCAATCAGCTTACGCACAGCATCAACGTTTTCTTGGGTGACTGCAGTTTTTGGACGACCTTGACGGGGATCATCACTGAGCTTGACACGTCCACGTTGAAATTCAGCAAACCAGCGATAAATTGTGGTTTTGGTTGGGGCTTCATCACCAAATGTAGAAATCATCTGGTCAACACCTTGTTTTTGTGTTAAACCACTTCAAAAGTCATAATAAATCATCGCTCTAGAATTTTCTCGAGTCAATTCCATTTTCTCAACGACTAAACAAGTTTGACAAGACCGAGAATCTTTTTTTAAATAAATAAACGGTATTCGATTTTTAAAACCAAAGAGTTTTAAATTAAAAACATTTTAATATGACAGGAACAGTGGAAATATTCCATTCCCGATACTTTTAGTGCAGCCTATGTATCACGGTATAAGAAGGCTAAGATACGGCCTGGTGACAGACGGACGGACAGCAAAGTCTCAGTAATAGGGTCCCGTTTTTACCCTTTGGCTACGGAACCCTAAAAATGGCACGTGGTCTAAAGAAATTTATTAAAGTTCATTGAAGTATTTAGAACTTTAGAGCCACTATGGTTGATAAAATCTAAAGACTATTACTTTAAAACAAAGATAAATTATTTATATAACATATTACTGGAAAAATGTAGGTATGGTACAATAATTCGGTTTCGTCGATAGAATGACTACAGTTGCAGCAAAATAAAATTAATAAATAAAATAATAGCCTAAACTAACCAAGAGCATGTCACGACATGTCTAAGGAGGGTTCCGCAATTCCTCCATCGACGCGCAATAGATTTTCTTTGAATTATTTCAAAAGTTAATCATAATGTTATTACAGAAGCTAGGAGAGCGGACAGACAGACAGACAGACGTACGGACAGAGCGAAACTATAAGGGTTTCTTAGGTATTACGGAGCCCTAAAAACAAGAGCGTAGTTCGCGGCAAACCAAATACGATTTTCCGTGTATATTCTCGAATCCGTTCACGCCGAACCGTAGATTAAAACGCATAGAACCCTGATACACGCATGAATAGTAAAGCAAATCATATTGAGCCATATCGGCTCAGTTTGTTCGAACGACCCGTCAGTTGTCAAGGTTATGACGGTTTGTGTCGTTATTGGGTATCACAATGCATCGGAAAAGAATAAAAAAGCTTCGGACTTAACATTTCATATGTAAGTACTACAACTTGACTTGTATTAAGCCATATATTTAAAACATTTTAAAATAAAATCATATTATGTCGCCATCTTGCTGCCCTATTGTGAATTGTGAAAGTGTTACTAGTAATAAAAAAATATTTGAAATATATAACTTAAACAAAATATTTTAATATATTTCAAAAATTTTTTCCTGTCAATTATTTAAAGTATTGCCAGTATTAAGATAACCCTTAATATATTCCGTAATACCAGTTTAATATAAAGTATGTTCACAAATCATGTTTAGATGGTTTAAAATGAAATATAAGTTATATATTTATATTCCACGATATTAAGAAAAACAAATACAATAATTCCAATTTAAGAGCAACATTCCCTTCCCACTTTCGAAGAAATTTTCACTTAAAACTGTACACATTCCACAACATTTAAGTTTTGTTTGTGTGCGTGTCGGCGACCGTAAGGTTGTAATGCTTACATCTGTCTGTTGCTTGCTTCACTTTGTACGATGCGTTTGTTTGAAGACTATCGATCTAGGCGTTATTAATCTAAGGGCCGAACTGACGTCAGTTCTAACTGAAATGATCGGCCTCTCGTCTTTAGGGGCCTTTAGGCCGTTCGTGCCTCCGCGCTCTCGCTTGCACGCTCGGCTCAGGCGGAACGTGACAATTTTTCTTGCATGCAGCCGGCGTTTTTCGATTTATAAGATGTTATCACATCAAAATAAAATATAAAGTTAAATTTTCATTTACTTATAGTAAATTGTTCTTAGTCCTTTACATAGGCTGCACTAAAAGTATCGGAAATGGAATATTTCCACTGTTCCTGTCATATTAAAATCTTTTTAATTTAAAACTCCTTGGTTTTAAAAATCGAATACCGATTATTTATTTTAAAAAAGATTCTCGGTCTTGTCACAAGGTCTTGTCAAACTTGTTTAGTCGTTAAGAAAAAGGAATTGACTCGAGAAAATTCTAGAGCGATGATTTATTATGACTTTCGAAGTGGTTTAACACAAAAACAGTGTGTTAACCGGATGATTTCTGCATTTGGTGATGAAGCCCCATCCAAAACCACAATTTATCGCTGGTTTGCTGAATTTCAACGTGGACATGTCAAGCTCAGTGATGATCCCCGTCAAGGTCGTCCAAAAACTGCAGTCACCCACGAAAACGTTGATGCTGTGCGTTATCTGATTGAAGAAGATCGACATGTGACATACCGCGAAATTCAGGCAACTTTAGACATTGGCATGAGTCAAATACAAATAATCTTGCATGAACAAAAATAATCTTGCATGAACAATATATAATTTATATACAAAAAAGTTGTTTTCCCGATGGATACCGCATTTGCTCTGTGAAGAGCAAAAAGCGGCTCGCGTTACTTGGTGCGTCAGAACTCTCGAAAGATTCCACGCAGAATCCTCAAATGCTGTATACAACATCGTATCAGGTGACGAATCCTGGATATACGCGTACGAACCCGAAACAAAAAACCAGTCACGAGTTTGGGTGTTCGAAAATGAGTTAAAGCCAACAAAAATTGTTCGTTCACGGAGTGTTGCAAAAAAAATGGTGGCCACGTTTGTTTTCAAAACCGGCAATGTTGCGACTATTCCTCTTGAAGGACAAAGAACGGTTAATGCAGAATGGTATGCTAACATTTGTTTGCCACAGGTCGTTTCTGAACTCCGTAAAGAGAACTGCAACCGCCGCATCATCCTCCATCACGACAATGCGAGTTCTCACACCGCGCACATAACAAAAGAGTTTTTAGAGCAAGAAATCATAGAATTATTAGACCATCCGCCGTACAGCCCCGACCTATGCCCTAATGATTTCTATACTTTCCCTAAAATAAAGAATAAATTGCGTGGTCAGAGATTTTCATCACCTGAAGAAGCTGTGGACGCCTACAAAACGGCCATTTTGGAGACCCCAACTTCCGAATGGAATGGTTGCTTCAATGATTGGTTCCATCGTATGGAAAAATGTGTCAAATTTCGCGGAGAATACTTCGAAAAGCAATAAATACATTTTTAAATAGTAATGTTGTGTCACTTCCTTGATTCCCGAAATTTTCAGTGCCGCCCTCGTAACACAATCAGAATGTAATTTATGACTCCCATAACTTCGAGAATAATTAATTTTTAATCGTTTAAAATTGTGGTTCTTAAATACACAGTTTCTAAAGAAAACAGCTATCTTAAATTATTAATGTTAGTAGGATTTCTCGTAGTAAGTGCTCGTAGCATTTATGTTTTCCTGATTAATATTATTATTATTCATTACATAATAATAAATATTTCGATAAATATTCAAGTTATTTGTGCAGGTATATATGTCACGGTAAAATTGTAAATACCGTCAGATTGTAATATAACTAGCGAGATTATAAAACGTTCTCAGATTGTCAAATAAACATTCTGCTTACAATTTTACGGACTATTTTTCGTTAAATTATAATATAACAAACTGAGACTCGTCAAATCGTAAAGCGAAACGCAACTCAATTGCTGATTGGTTGAACCGTGAACAGCACATATCCCGCGCCGCCATATTTGTTCGTTTATTTATTTGTAACGTACATTCGTTATAAACAGTGTTTTGGTAATTTTAAATTGATTTCGAGTTTAAAATAACTCACAAAGTTTTAGAATTAGGTATATGAAATTGTCGTGGAAGTAAATTATATACAACCCTATACACTAGCTTATGCTCCAGTTCACACGCTATTGATTTTGTAATGTTTGTACCTTTATTCTGTTGTGTGAAAAATAAAGCATTTTTATTATTTATTATTATTAAATTAAATATGTGATTTGCCAAATAAGTGCAATTTGAAAGATAAATAAGCATATTAATGTGACAATCTGTCGTAATTTTATAACCTCGTTAGTTATATTACAATAAAACGGTATTTACAATTTTACGGTGACATATTAAATAAAAGGCAAAGCTGATTGACTGATGTATCAACGCACGGCGTTAAACCCTTAAGGCTAGAATTTGAAAATTTTACGACAATTTTTTTTTCTCACACGACGTAGGCATCCACTAAGGAAGGATTTTTCAAAACCCAAGGCTGTAAAATAGGGGATGAAAGTTTAAAATCTAATTGCATGCGGGCGAAGCCGCGGGCAACTAATGCTAATATAAAATTTACCAGCTCACCGGTCCACAAAATTCTCTTAAATCTAAAAATACAATGCAATATTTCAGCCACAAACCTGTATATCGCGCGCGAGGCGACAACATTCCGTATTATCTTTATTACGTGCAATTTTCAATCACAAATGGGTTCATGAATAGGTATTTTTAGCGCAGCCATTTTTCCGAAATGTAATTAAATTTTTGCTTTAAAGCTTCAACAACGGATTTGCTCGCAGTAAGCAGAGAAATGTTATTTCACAATTTTTTAATCACAAAATTGCTTTTGAGATGTTTTTTTTTTAAGATTGTGTTTTCGTTGATATAATAAAAGATTTATGACCCAATAGGTGTACAATATAAAAATTGGTTTTAAAGACAGTGTCAATTCGAAACCACGAGAGTTAAAAAAATACTATTAATTATTATTAAATAATTAAAATAATTATAATTATAATAATTATAATATTAAAATCCTAAGTAGCATATTAGTTGCCAAAAGACCAAAAGAAATGTGTTTAATAAAAGTTTAATTTTTTTACCGTTTTAAAATCTGCATGTGTAAACAATTAGGGTGAAAATACATATTGACAATTATTCAACTCAAAATAAAATCAATGAAACATGAATTTCCACGCAATATAGAAGTAAAGTAAACACCAATACTGGGATAACATAAACAGAGAAATGTTATTCAATAGAATTTCCGCATTGATAGAAAAATATCTCGAAAATGTTGACGCGACTGAAAATCTCTTGGAACTAGGTTTGCAAAACAAATAACGAATGTAATATTCTATTTGAGAATATAACAAATTCCGCTTAGTGCATTTAAATATTTCATGTAAGCATCGATCTGTATTCTATTGACTATTCCGTTACTTTCTCTGATGAAAAATTCAGTAAATACCGTTAAGACTTTAGAGTGTTTCACTACTGTCTTGTATTCCAACTACAGAATCTTTTTTTTTCAAACGGATTTCAAATTTTCGAGAAAAGAGCGTAATCCTTTCTAAAAGGCCGGTAACGCACTTGCGACTCCTTGGGTGTCCATGGGTGACAGTAATCGCTTTCCATCCGTCTCCACTTTTGCGCATTTCTTAAAAAAAACTGTTGATTTAATTTAAAAGTTACGTGAAGTTGTTCGACTTTTGTAATCGGAAATATTTGTATTAATAAAAATATTCACGGCGTGAAATAAAGGAGATCGGCAAGTCGCCATACATTTACTCACGGATAAGATAAATGAGGTTGGATTGGCAATGTGCGT
Source organism: Phengaris arion (assembly GCA_963565745.1). Taxonomy (NCBI): domain Eukaryota; kingdom Metazoa; phylum Arthropoda; class Insecta; order Lepidoptera; family Lycaenidae; genus Phengaris; species Phengaris arion. The sequence goes on from OY751443.1 coordinate 6,453,533, forward strand.
GGGGCAGACGCGCCACAAGTATGATTAAACAATCATACTTCAACCGAATCACGCGTTCATACTTTTTAGTCGCTTGTTGATTGCCTCGCAGTACGGAGCAGCGCTAAAATCCTTTGAAAATGCCATGTTGTGTGATTGTTATGTGCAAATTAAAGAGTCAGACATCAAATATGAAACAAGGAGGAATTTCTTTTCATCGGTAAGCAAAAAAACCTTAGTTTTTAAGCTATTGCATAGCTTCTATCGCGGGCCTTGAGCGCGGGGACCGAATCCAGAAATTCCGTAACGAAAAAACCTCACGCTCCGTGCATCGTCTAACGTCGTTTCAGTTCGGCAGTCTTCGATACGGCGTTGTGTGCGTGCGATTAGACGTATTGTACGACTCTACGAAACTCGCACGAATCGAGACGAGCTGCTCCGAAATCGGACGAATACATAAGCAGCTGTTTATGAGAAAGTATATAGGTGTATAGGTATTTATGTACAACAGTGAATAGCTGTACTTGCAAAATTTGTGTATAAAGTGTTTTGAATATGAATGAACAAAGTGCATTTATTATTAATGAAGAAAGTCACGAAAAAATAGTGAAAGAAAATGAGTGAGTACTCTATATACATACATTTTATTATTATCACAAATGCAGTATTAATTTTGAATTGCAATAGCTTTACCGCGGCAGTCCCCGAGTGCCACACGTCTTTGTTTTAGTATTTTTTCAAAAAAACTAGTTCGAATTATGAAATTCTAAGTAGAAACGACAATTAAGCCAAGAATCACAGAAAATATACATTGCTGGTGAAGTACGCAAATATTTCGCGAGAAGACACATCTGACGCGCAATGGGTTGCGAAGCGAGCCAAATTACCGCGCCTTTCGATTCGTTCGCGCCACGTCCGCTTCGGTCGCCTGGATGCAGTCATTGATCGATGATTTATCGACAAATTATTTTTCTTCAGAATGAGTTACTACTGTTCTCGGTAGTAAAATTTTGTTAGTCTTTTTTTTGCTACATAATATTTATCGACCATCGACTTCTTATTTGCTTTGATTTTCTTATTATTTTTGATTACAAATAAAGGTAATACATGTGGATATTTTTTTCATATTCTATCCCAATACCAATTAAATTCGCCTTTGACACAATGTTTTAGTTAGTATAAAATTACTAGTGCTCCCGTTATTAAAATTTTTCATTCAATTACCAATAGCTACAGGACGGTTTACGATTTACGATGAGCCCTCGGCAAAAATAGTGGGGATGCACATATTGTACACGCGCAACCATACTTGCCCCGCTACTCCCCCCGCCGCATTCAAAAGTTAGGGCTCATAAATCGTAAATCTAACTGAAACTAAGATGATTTCAAGATTCAAGTTTGACCATTTTCATTATCGAAAATTCCTATCGACCATAGCAAGCCCTAGCGTGCGTGTGAATTTTGAGCATGTGGTTGTGTCGTAACGTTACCGACTCAACGTAGTGTGAGTACCAAATCGCAGCCCTCTGTTCTAGGTGTGATTTGTTAATTAGTGTGCGTAATTCGTGTATGTATTATTATTTCTTATGTAGTGGAGTGCATTGGTGGGAGATAGGCGGCGACGCTGGTTTTCAAGTAAAAGTATCACGGTTGTCAATCCAACCTCATTTATCTTATCCGTGCATTTACTGCCTGGTGATTAAAATACGTGGCCGCAAGAAATATTTATGTTGTGTTGCACTTTATTAACATAGGAACAAAAAAAGCTATAATATTATATTACATCAAACTCGTGGGATAAAACATAATTAATTAAATATAACCTATTGTTAAATAAATTGCTCTACTGGCGGTTTGCGGAAAAGCGACAACTATTTGTGGTGATGTCAATTACGTAATGAAATGAATAACTAGTTTGTTTGGAAACGCAATATATAAATGATAGATGTCGCTTTCACGTTACGAAAACCAAAAACTAAATAATTATTTTTCTTGGTATAAATATAAATAGTAATTAGTATAGACTATAGAGGGATCTATATCACACCCCAAAAATTAGCATTTTTAATCTCAAAAATATTTAGTATGCTTCAAGAGGTTTAAAAATTAACTATTTTTTGGTTTACGTACGTAAAGGGCAAAAACGGGACCCAATTACTAAGACTCCGCTGTCTGGCTGTATGTCACCGGCTGTATCTTATAAACCGTGATATCTTATCAGTTGAAATTTTCACAGATGTCGTATTTCTGTTTGTCGCTATAACAACAAATAAAAAAACTATTTCTTATAAGCTAAACAGTGGGGCTCCCATACAACAAACGTGTTTTTGCCGTTTGGACGATACTGTTCACGAGCGAGTTCAACTCGCACTTCGCCGGTTTTTAGTATTCATATTTATCAAAAGTAACTTAGAATCGTGCTAAATACTACATACAAAGAACATTTTACACAGATACCGATAAAGTGATTTCTAATCATTTATATGTACTAAGTCCTCCAAAATCTTGTAATGTTATGATTTAGTGATTTCAGAGATAATAATATAACTAATAGTCAAGTCACATCATATCGTTTAAATGTAATTAGTTCTCTAGTTGTTTTATGATTTATGTAGATCTCCGTTCATTGCGCTGTGATCGTGGGCGAGTCATTCACGACACTCGCCATGTGCTAACTGATTTATTATTAACCTGACACATAAATAACATCACTATCGTCTTCATCATAATCAGGATCATTATTAGCGTTAGCACTTTTATAGTCTCCGTTACTTAAATCATCATCATTAGCATCATCACCAGTTCTTTTATCGTCTCCGTCACTTAAATTATCATTATAGCATCATCATCAGTTCTTTTATCGTCTTCGTTACTTAAATTATCAGAATCAATATTAGTATTAGGATTTTTATCGCCTCCGTTATTTAAATCATAAGCGTCATAATGAGCGAAACTAGAACTTTTGATACCATCTCGTTCCTTGGCGGGAGTGAACCCATGATCTTTGAAATACGTTAATTTGTTAACCTTAAGCCGTAATAACTGAACTTAGGGGTCGTAAATAGTTTATTTCTATACTAATTGAAATAATTAATATAAAAAATTGTACCCACCGCCGCGAGTTCGAAAATGCACCTAGTTTTATAATACAATAAATGTTTATAAAGAACACCTATGTTTTATGGGCGTTTCCAGTAAAATGTTTTTAAAATTCCTCTTGACTAGGCTGAGAATAGCGCTCTGCACACGTAAAGTTCGGACTGTATATTGGAAAGCGTTCTAAACTGCGGATGTAGTCTGAAGTGTCGTGCTTATTACGTCTAAAAATGTGTCCATGATTTGGACTCCCCATGCCGGCGTCATAAATAGACGAGCGAGGATAATACTGTGGAAAATGCGGTCGCATCGACTTGCCAGATCGGACTGTCAGTCTTGCGCATCTACATGTTCGTTTCGATTTTCAAAGCGAGGATTAGAACACCATGTGCTGTTTCCCGCCGCCCGCGGTCCATACTTTACTTACTTTTACTTTAAATGGCAATGGTAGGTAAGTGTTAGGCAAACATGCGACATTAAAATACTTTAAAAGAATAGTTATTTCACTCGAAAAAATATTGTATAAATCATCTTTACGGATGAAAAAATGCCAAATAGTTCTGTCTTTACATTTCAAGTCAATGTACAATCAGAACTTTCCAATACCTATCATACTCTATATAACTTTATTAATATATTAATTCATTTTAGTACTATTTTATATTATTATACAACTTTATAGTTTGTAAATATGTCAAGTAATTCGCTTTAAATATTAACATGATACTTAAAAAAATAGTCTATACGTAATAAAAAATACCTACTAATTTAAATGCCACTAATTTACGTACAATAAAGAAATACAATGACACATTTATTTTGTGGAATTAAATATTTCTGCTTACGTTTACATTGAATAGGACCTGCACTGAGAGTCTGAAGAGCTAAAAAGAGATTCCATTGCAATGAGTGATCGTATTTATGTCCGATGTATCTAACCCATTTACTACGGCCGACCTTTACTGGGAATGCTCGTACGGCGCCGTCTGTTGCTATCTACCAAACGGCATCTCGGCTGGTACAGGTAGCAGATAAATCTAGAAAATTATAAATTTCAAGGTGTGTTCTTTTAAAATTTCATTCATGACGAATTAAGCAATCTTAAATGTTTTTATAAATAAAACAGTAATTAGGAACGTAACGTTAATCCTGTGACTATGAAGTAGTCGACATTTTAATATTATGTTGATTTTTCTTTAACTCTCTTAGTAGTAAAAAAGTAGATGATGTCAAACATCATCATCACAGAATAAAAGAAAGAAACAAAAGCTTTCATTAGTGATAAATTAAAGTTTTTCAATTTAAATAACTAAAGAATTCAAATAACCGATGTATCAAAAGAGTCAATCAAGTATCAAACGTAAATTTTGACAGTATCATCACAGAATAAAAGAAAAAACAAAAGCATTAAATTGAATTCTTTACTCAATAATTCAAATAACCGAAGTATCTAAAGAGTCAACTTCTAATTGACCAAATAAAAAAGTTTTCTCTTGTTATAATTTTGACGGTCGTGATGCCCGAAATGTATCAAATCTGACATCAAAACTCCTAATAGGATATCGCCAGAAGGAATTTTGTTAAATAATAAATTCCTTTGCAGCGACATTCTCTTCGTTATAATAAATTAATTTTCATTTGGCTTGGTGATTTCATTCTTCAATTTTGTTATTTTTCTGCTAAAGCTTGAAAGGGTCCTGCCCTTGATTTTGTAAAGTAGATCAGGTGAAATTCTTGCGATGGCAAATGTCATAATATTTATATTATTGTTAAATTGTTTATTCTTACCTACATTATATTAAAATAATTAAACCCTATTTTACTGAGTAAATTTCTCTGATAACTTTAAAATACGCATTTTCAATAACCATGACCTACAAAACTTAATTTTTCATAATCAAACCGCTTGAAAAAATAAATAAAAAATGTTGCTGCCAGTACATAACGAGTATTTGATCATGATTATATTGTAGGAGTGATGTTTGAAAATATATTTCATATTGTAAAATAATGACCAGCAAACGCGATTTCACGGTACTTATATCTGGTTTATTTCACTCTATTTTTACCCATTCATCATATTGTACTATAATATATTGTAAGTTTCTTTAGAAAAGTATAAAGGTTTTGTGATAATTTCGAATAAATTGAAAAACATTCGTAAACTCGAATACTTCGCCACGAGCACTGACATATAAAATTGAAGATAGCAAACAAATGCCATTGAAAAAAAGGGTCAATAAGCACCCGGAACCGGTGAGGGTGTTATGCATAGGGAATGAATGAATGTGGATCAGGCGAAGTGTGTAAGGAATCACGATTTGGTAATGGAGGTCTTAGGTGTCTGCCTTCTTCTATATACTATAGAGCCTATATAAGGTTTGGTACACAGAGACCACTATGTAAGGTTTGATAATATCAATTACAGAAAATCTGAATACATGATTTACTGATTGTATTAAACACGGATTGTGTTGCCGTGCACTTTTCTTTTTCCCGACGTTTCGGCTTCTTTCCAGCAGCCGTGGTCACGGGAGGACTCTCCTCTATAATATTCGCGTAAACATAAGAAATCAATACACGATTTACTGCTAATGTAAAGACGTTTAGGCAAAAAAAAAAAAAACGAAAAAAAAACTAGTTATGAAACAAATCTTTGCCACTGAGACCATAGATCTCACGCTCAGCTCATTCACCTCACAGCTGATTTATAAACAGCTGGTTTTTAGTAATAGACATTTTACAAGTCATGAGGTCAATAGCCTCAGCGGCGACGATTCATTTCATTACTAGTTATATATTATTTTCATTTACTTCAGTTATATTTTTTTTTCTGCTTAAACATCTTTACATAAGTAGTTAAATAATCAGGTGCCCATCATGTGCCCAAATTTTCTGTAATTGATTTTACCAAACCAAATATAGGGCCTATAGAAAAGGGCTCCAGCTAATTATCATGAGTATAATGTAGTCCCATGTATGTAAAGTGTACACCCAAATCAGATGACTCGGGATTATGAAAAATCTAAGTTGAAAAAGGTTTTCCGATGCATGTACAACTGGGAACTTTTGATTTATTGGTTCACCCGATCGCTGGACTTGTTAGTGTGTCTGAATGATTAATATGCCATGTAGTGTCGCTACATGTAGTCTAGTTTGTAATCTAAAATCTACATCAAATAGCTTGTTAATAGCAAATATTATGTATTGCTTAAATAATTATCACTGCATAACCTTCGTAAAGTACTTGTAAAATAAATAGATTTGTTCAGTTCTACTAAAGAACAAAAAAAAATACTTTTTTTTTTTATATAATTAATTATTCATTGTAATTATAGAATGCTTAATGAGCACAGAGAGTAAAGGTTGAACTTGTTAGAAACGCCTTGAAACGTAAGAAACGTAGAACAAAAATCTCAAACACCTTAAGAAATGGAGACTCCTAAAAATACACGAGAAATGCGGATTTCTCTATAAAGTACCCACTTGAAAACACGAAAGTCATTTCAGAGTCGTTGGGTCTTATGACTCGTATGCAAACCTTTACGACTATAATTTCGTCGACCGTATTACCGGTTTTGAGCGGCTCCTACCGGTTTTGAACCGGTTTAAGGCGGTTGAAACTACATTTAACCGGTTTCCTCACATCAACCCTTATCGGAAGTATTGCAGATGTTAATTGGTGCCCGTTAAGCCGTTATATTGATCAGTTTTGATGGTGTTGACATTTTAAACGAAATTAAAACGTGCCTTAGCATAATGGTAAAGTTTAGTATCATACTTACTTAATTCTGTTGTATGTTCGCTACCTTGCTTCCTGCATATCACTATTACGTTCGGCTAGTGATATTATATAACTGCCAATGATACGGCAACACTTACATTGAATCTTCTTGATTTACGTGTTATACGATACATAACGAAGAGATGCATAAAATACACACGTCTAGATTAAACCCTCTGGCTAACTAAAATAAACTATGTCAGGCATCAAAGTCACTCAGTCATTTTGACGTTCGACATTATTCACTTTTTATTAGTACAATAATATGCAACAGACACGTACGAGTAGAATGCAAAGCAGATAGTCTTTATAATATTACAATAATACCAGTGTAATCATGAAAGATTTTTAGTTTCCATTTTTTAGAGTTCCGTATTACTCAAGGAACCCATATACTTTCGATTTTTCCGTCCGTCCGTCTGTATATATGTCTGCCTGTCCGCTCTGCTAGCTTCGTTAATTATGAATATAAATAAATGAAATTTGGTATACTTACATTACCTATAGATCTCGATTTTGGCATCATAAAATAATAATAATTTTATAGTTTAGGCCTTAGGGGTAGCTCTCCATACATGTGAAGTGGGGATTAAAAAGGCCAGGTTTCATATATGACATTTTTACAAAGTAAACAATTTTCGGCCTCCAAAGTGGTTAATAATTTAGTCCTTCCCCTGGCATTTCTAAACTATTAGTGGTAGAAACTTGCTGGTTTCGATGCTGGTAAATCATTCTGAAAACATTTTAGGAAAATTATTTTGAGCATAATTGAACAATAGCTTTTTAATTAATAAAAAAAAAAAACTAATTTCGCGTTCATAGTTACGGAGCCCTCTTTAGATATATCATGACATGCTCTTGGTAGGTTATTATTGAATGAAGTACTTTAAACTTTATATCTCTCTTTTATTCCTGAAAAGAGCTACAAAATATCCTTAAAGGATGATATTGTTGTAGAATGAAGCCACATAGCATAATATCGGCTGATATGGACATTATGAACAATAACGCAAGCCAATAAGACACTGTCATCACGAATCCAATCAGCCGTAACGTTTTACAGTTTTTTTTACACGTAAAATAATATAGATTCGTATACATTTTTCAATAAACTTCTTACGACTTCATACTTATTTCTCTCGGCGAAAAGATATGCAAAATACGAAGATATGAGCCATCTCAGATTACGAAGTTATTTTTATTGGTGTACTGCTCGTATATTGCTCTCATATTCAAGGATGAGGCCAAAAATAATATATTTCATAGCCTTGTTTATGCATTATAAAATTTTTGTTATTTATACATTTTTGTGTAAAGATTTTGTGTTCACAGCTATTTTATACTCAAGGGCATTACTATATATTGTAACTTATTCCTATAATAAATCTGATAATGTGTACATACGAATATTTTTACAAGTTGATTCAGGGAGAACTAATAATTGTACACTGTCATAGGAGTGACACTCAACAAATGACAGCTCGAGCACCGGTGAATGTCAGCCATGTTGACGGAAGCATAAGATTTACACCGAAATATTTTTAAACGTCGCATCAGACAAATCTACCTTTTATAATATGGAATTATAATGTCAATTATGTCGAAGCACAAAACGATCAGCAGCCAGCCCCGTGAACGAAAGTCCTGGCTGGAAAAGCCTCACGCCCCGCTCGCCGCGCGCATTTCCCGCATACGTAGCAGCGAGCTGTCAAGTTCTTTACGTTAGTCATATATATTCTTTGGCACTGTAGCCTCGAAGTACAATCATACAGTATCAATGTGTTAAAAAACTATGACGTGTACATAGTACACGTAGCAGAAGTGAAACTTCATTCATCATTTAAAATCCAAAACTTCTCTCATCGTGCCTAAAGAAACTCACTTCAAAAAAGAATAAAAAATTAAAATTTGTAAACCTAGCGTTATCTGCGTATTGAGCCATTATTTATAAAGATATGTAAGAAGTATAAGTAGCTTCCGACATGTGGCGTTATATGGATGCTGTTATATGGATGGCGTTTTTAAATTGTGTCGTGTTGCATGTCGTAGGCACGTAATATGAGGCGATCCTGAAAGGACACTGACGAGTCCTGCCCGTTTTTTCATCGGGAGCGGCCAAGTTTCGAACATGTGTGGTTTTATAGTAATTAAAAAAGTTATTATATAAAAATAATAATAATAAAAAAATATTATATTTTTAGGACTTGGGAATAAAAAGATATGAATCTCCGAATATCAGAGAATTCATGTGCAAAATACGTACTTATCTGTGGTAATCGTTGTCATCATATCTGTCTATGGTTATCATGCTGTAAATTGTCAATTTGGGGAGTAAAAGCTCCATCTAGTGGCTTATTAGATAGATTTATTATTAAGCGAAGTATAAAGTTATTTTGTTTTTCTATAGTAAAACAGTTTAGTACTATTTTTATGAAAAATATGTTACTTGGGGGTGTGAAATAGATCCTTCTAGGTATACTATTTATATTTCTACCAAGAAAAATAATTATTATGTTTTTGGTTTTTGTAACGTAAAAGTGACCTCTAATATTTATGTATTTACATATTGCATTTCCAAATAAACTAGTTATTAATTTCATTAAAGTAATTGACATCATAACTAATAGATGTCCTTTTCCGCAAACCGCCTCTAAAGCAATTTATTTAACAATAGGTTAGGTTATATTTAATCAATTATCTTTTATCCCCCGAGTTTGATGTATAATATTATTGCTTATTTTGATCGTAGTACAACTTACAATAAATATTTTTTGTGGCCACGTCTCAATACTCACTGTACAATCAGAAACAATAAACCACTTACAATTATTTTTTTAAGATAATGTAAAAGAAAGGTAAGATTCTTTACGATGTTGTTTAACCTGATAATATATTTAGAAGATATGCAAAAGAAAAATGTTATGGTGTTCTCGGAACAAAACTCTCACTACAGTTTCCCATTAAGCCACGAAAATTATGAAAATCAGCAGTGATTTTAACAATGTTTATGTAATTGGCTACTTTCGTTTTATTTATAATAATTTAAGTGCGTCTCTGTTAGTATTCAATATTTTGACTCGAGTGATTGAGGTCATACACAAACAACATGTCAAAGTTATTTTAACACCCGAATATATCTTGCGTTTCATCATGAAGGAAAATTTAGGTATGGTATTTTACATAGAACACGAAAAAAAATATTACACATGAAGCAAAGGACACCTCCTTTGCTTTTGGCTTTGGAAGGTTTTTGATTGGCGGTAATGGCTTAACATCAGGCGAGAAGTCTACACTTTAGGGGTATAAATAACCAATGATAATAGAAAAACTTGCTCAAAGAAAAGGGCTTTATATAACGTACCGACGACGTCACGATGCTGGGTACTTATGGAACTTTTTTAATATGTGGTTTTCAGGGACCGAGTTGTGAGCTTCTGTCTACGAAATTCCGCGCTATTTTGCTATTATGTATGTAATATGTTGGGTCTTCTCAATTTGGATAGGTATTAGGAGGGTACTTTTCCCAAGATATTTTTTTTTTTACACAAGATCCGTTAAAAATATATTGTCTGAAAAAATAATCATTTTTGTGATACAACGTATAATTTATTATCTAAAAAAAAACGTAATTGTGTTAGTACTCATAACTACAATTAGGACATTCATGGTAGAACACCTGCATACTTATCATAATATTTTGACTAAGGTAGACAAACCCACGAGATAAACTAGCTTTAACAATAACATTACGTTTAATATTTTCTGTAAATTTAATCATAATATTACTCAGCTATTTTCAAGATGTTGCAGTCCATTCTTAATAAAATCACTCAGAAATATTAAAAGGGGAAAATATAAAAGGAACAAGTACACAGTATATTACAATAGGGTAATTTCATATTAATATTATTTAGTTAGGTAAAGAATCAGAATTAGTTATTACAATATTTCCGTAAACCGTATTCCGTATGGTTACTGAGTTCATTGTTCAAAAAATTTAAGGGTCAGCTTACACCTAAACGAAACGATACGCGATATAATGTGACATTTGAACTCTTACAATGAAACGTGTTATCTTCTTTTGTAATTAATTAAATTAAATTTTGAATAGCTATCTTAAAAATGAAACTGACATCCAAAGTAAAAATACAGAAAAAAGTATGAAATAAATCTTATTTTCTAAATAATTCCCCTTTTAAATTCGGTTTGGGCTGATACCGACTTCAAAATTATGAAGATTGTGTAGTGAAATAGATCAAATTTTAGAAGAATTTAGATTTATTTCATTTTTTTTTTTTTTACTTTGGAAGTCAATTCCATTTTTTGGTTAAAAATAATAAAACGATAAAAAATAAAACATTTTAAATACGTTAAAACTAAACGATCGAATTGGATATATGATGATAATGATTACTGATAGTTGCATAGTGACATATGCTTGCAGTTTTTTAAACAATGTCGAAATTTCCAAATGCGTATCTTTAAAGACTATGGAGTTCCATTCAGTGCTTTTGGATCCAGGGTATATCTTGGTGCAAAATCTTACTTTTTGGTAGCTTAAGCTTGGGTTACTTTAGAAAAAGTCAAAACAACTATTTGTATGCATATAAATTTCGAAGAGATCCATAATGAATATCACGGATCCTATCATCAGGTCACTACTTTCGTGACTCAGTGACAAATTTCGAATTATAACCTTTACAACAACAAAATAATTTTGCAAATAGGTTCACAAATGGCAAAGTAATGTTCAATGATATCCGTGTCGATGTAAAATACTATCAGAAGTACTTACCTATTATATTAACATAATGTGATGATGTATGGTGGGATGATTGTGGTCATGATGATGATTACTGTAATGTATGTTAATAGTTGCATTTATTATGCTGGCAGTTCTTTAAACAACGCCGAAATCCCCAAAATATATATAAGGAGTCAGGAGTTCTGTTCATTATTTTCAGATCCAGGGTATACCTTGGTGCAAAATCTATCTTTTTGGTAGCGTATGCTTGGACTACTTCAGAGAAAGTCGAGTTGTATCCATTTAAACTTCGAGGAGTTCCCTTGATTTCTCATGGATCCCATCATCAGGTACCCTTTACATTAAAAAAAGAATTTTGAAAATCGGTCCACAGACAGCGGAATAGGGATGATGACTACATCTAAACTATTTAGTTTCATTAATATACTCAGATATATTGAGGCATTACTACTTGGTGAATGTAAAAATATATAATATATTATGTGTAGTTTAGTAATTAGATACATCTAAAAAGTACAAAAAAGATTAAATATTTTTTTGCTAAATTAGTAAACAAAACCTACATCATTAGTTTTACTTACATCATATACAAAAACATTTATTAGTAAGTATAAGGTGAAACGCACAAATATCGGAGATATTTACAAATATCTTCCTGCGGCCTTATACTTCATACACGTCACGTGACGTCACAGCTAGGTATGACTTTAGTATGGACGATATAGACGTATTCACGAGATTTCCGAAATTTTGTATACAAATCGCTGTACCTTTGAAAATATTGACTTTTGATATAATTTCGGGTATAGTTTCGTTTCGGTATGAATTGACCGTAACGCTAGAATTGGCGATTGCAAGACGAATTGCTGCAAGGTTCTTACACTCAATTAGCCATTGCAAGTTTTACAGGAACCCGATAAGAAACTTTAATTTTACATGAACGAAAAGGAATATTTATGACCGTAAAGACAGGGTACTTGACTGTAATTTTTTACCTAAGAGAATGTAGAAGTAGTATTTTAATTTTTATTGACGTCAAAAAGTGTTTTGTTAACCAATTTTGAATAAATTATTTCGATTTGATTTGAATAGTGGTCTGAATAAAAAAATCAATTTACAAATGAATAGTATAACAAAAATAATTATTTTCAAAGAAACTGTGGATTGTTTAGAGCATTTATGTGAGTAATGAAAATACGCCTTATAGAAGTCGCACATTTACAAAAGTCATAATTCTCGTTTTTTGTATGGGAGCCCCCTTTAAATCGCGGTCTTTACCCTTTGTATGGGGATCAGAAAAAGCTAAATTTCAACATGTTATCAAAGAGGTACCCAATTCTGACGGTTGTTGGCGCGCCGCCAGAAGTTGAATGTTCGACTTAATTGCTAACTGTAAAATTTTTGTTTGTGTCCGAATTCGTCCAATGAGCTGCATTTTGCAGCCACAAGCTTTTATCTCATAAGAACATTGGAATTACCTAACTTTTATAGTGCAATTCAGTGCAACTGGCATATTTACAACATTCCAGAAAGTAATGAAGAAATAATTACTTTCTGAAAATGTTCTTTAGATGTGCCATGTCCTTTATATATTTAGGTAAGACGGATTGTGTCAAACTGAATTATTATTGTTGCCATTAACGCAATTAAAAAGTTGTACTAAACAAGACCTTATTGTGGCGGACCAACCTTTGGGGCTTCCACTTTCCCACATTATGCTCGTAGCAAATCGCGGCAAGTTCTCGCAATATTTTGTTCAATGCCCAAATTCGCAGCTATGTTTAAGTGTGACCCTAGTCTAGAAAGTCCAAAACGAATTTTCTCCATGATAATAATATCTTAGCGTGTAATCTTGAAGATTTTACACAGCTTAGATTTAAGACGGCTTAGGCCCACTTGCGCAGATCTGGGTTACAGTTAACCCCGGGTTAAATATCATGTTATGTCTTATCTCGTCCTACAACCAGTTAGCAAGTTTACCATTACTAACAATATTTTTCTTTGTTCCAGATGAACTTCGTACATTCCACTATGGAGTTTACGCGTATTCTGAACGAACAAGCTAGGCACTCGCTTCCCGTACTGACTGACACTTACCTATACAGTTGAACTGCGAAGATGGTGAAATAGTTTTAGTGTAGATTAAGTGAAAATGAGCTTATAAGTTAAGTGGATGTCTATAGAAAATATGCCTTACTACGGCTACCGGGAGGGCTCGGAGTCGAGTGGGGCCGAGTCGGAGGGGGGCGACTCGGACTCGGAGGGGGGGCTGAGTACCGAGAGCGCGGTGGGCCAGGGTCTCCCCTACCCGGGATTCACGCCGGTCGCGCTACGCTACCTGACTCAGGAAACGAGACCACGGAGCTGGTGCCTCAAGCTGATCACCAATCCATATCCTTTTTAATAGTTTTTAAATATTTGTTGTAAAATATTATAGGGTAGGTACATAGTTTTAGGTTTTTTAAAATAAAGAAGCCAGTGTTAATCACGCAACGTGAAGTTGCTCCAAATTCCAGCAGCGGTTTGTTCGGTTAAAAGTCAATATACTGTAAGTCAAGTACTGAAAATATATATCTTTTTTAATTCTAGTTAATTATATATCATTGCAAAAGACATCAAATTGTATTTTCAATAGACATATACCTATAATATACTATAATTGCAAAACAAAATTCAGGCTTTATTCCTTTGGAAAGGTTTAATTTTTAACACTGGTGTAAAACTTTCACTCAACCATTTATAAAAATGAACGAGTGTAGCCAACTTTAAATATGTATGAGGGCAAGCTCATTGATAATCCAACCCTCAATAAATGAACAGAGTTCGCCCAAACAGTTTTTATACCTAAAGAAACAATTATTTTATTACAATATAACAATTGTTCTTAAATAATCAAATATTAAAAACTATAACCCGACTACGCAAATTATGTAGCCTATGTCACCCAGGACATCATCTATTGACACCTCATTCGTTAAAATCGGACCAGTAGTTTAGGCGCTACGGTGGAACAAACATCTCAACAATAATCGGGTAAGAAGATTTAATTTGAAAGTCTTTGTAAAACACTTTCAATGCATTGGCTACATTATGTATTATAACCTAAATTCTCATTTAGGTATAATACGAGAAATCAGAAATGACTCTCATAACTACGCCGAGAAAACTAATATGATGTAAACCGCAATAAAATCCGAATAAAAAGTATTATAATTAGTAATTATGTTTATAAAAGCTATAATCCGAACCTATTTAAGCATTGTTGACTTTTCGTAAGAAGATATTGAAAAGTATCTTCAATACCAGAAAGAAGGTTTTAATATCGGTAATGGAATCTGATAGTCCGGCAAAAGCGGCTTTGGGACTTTTTCACTGTAGCTTTATTACTTTTGTTGTATGTGGGATGTGATATTATTGATTGGGAAAAGATACAGATGTTTTCGGTTTTCAGTATTGTATATGCTAAATGCTTATATGGGATTTTGTTTAGTGATATTGTATTTACTTTTCTTTTTTTTTTTTTTACTAAGCTTGTCTAATACAACTATAACGTAAATTATTGATTGAGAAAAGATACAGATGTTTTCGGTTTTCAGTATTCGTATGTGCTGATATGAGGTGATATTTAGTAAGCTTGTCTAATTCAACAAAAACGTAAAATAGGTTATTAGAAACTAATAAAATATAAGTCCTTAGCAGCGGCTAGCTACAGTGGTACAGCCATGATTACTTTTAAAAGAATAGCCAAATACATAATGGTAGCTTGTAAGAATCTGTCAATTTTAATGACCGTTCAACCATGCATAAGATGAAAATCGCTTCACAGCACCGATGAATCGCGCGCACGCAAACATACTCTCGTGCTAATAAGGACTTCAACCTCGTATGCAGTCTATGCGGTCACTTCTTTTGTGTTCAAATATTTTGAGACGACTTTGCCGATATTGTACTTATTTTCGCGCTTATAGCAAAAAGAACAATTAGTAACAAAAACCTAAAACAAAACATAATATTATAAAATCCTGAAATCTACTCATAATAACAATTATTTAGCTTTCCGCTTAATTCGATGAAAACAATACCCATTTTACTGTAGGGATAATCCAAAATATAGATATTCAGTACTTAGAGTATAAATTATGAAAAACACGTCTGTTCAGTTTCATACACACACGTGCTAGATACAGCAAACGTAATTTCTATATTAAGACTGAACACACAGCTTAAACATTCAACGTGCTTACCATGTGGCTTGGTACTTAGTGTGCTTACCGTAGGTACTTACCGTGCTTAACATTTAACTTGGTGAGACTTGTTTTTCATTTATTGAATAAAAATTGTTTACAACAATTTTAGAATTTACGCTGCAGCGCTGTATGCAAACAGCGACTGAATATTTTGAGGGTTCCGTATTCTGAAGGTAAACGGGAGACTCTCTGTATTACTGAGACCTCGCTGTCTGTCTGTTCGTCTGTTCATCCGTCTGTTACCAAGCTGTATCTATTTAAACGTGATAGTTAGACAGTTGAAATTTTCACAGATGATGTATTTCTGTTGCCGCTAAAACAGCAAATACTAAAAACAGAATACAATAAATATTTAAGGGAGCCCCATACAACCAACGTGATTTTTTGCCGTTTTGCACGGAACCCTTCGTGCGCGAGTCCTACTCGCAATTGGCCGATATTTTTATTATAAACATTGTGATTGACAACATGACGTTTTTTTGCCTTTTTTTAGTTATTTTCATATAAAAACTACATCTAAAATTATAATATTTCCTATATCTCAAAGTATTTTGTCGTTTTAAGACAATTTTGTAAAAAAATGCAAGTCTCTGCATTTTATTTGGAAAATGTCCATCTCTCCACAAAGACTAGGCAGGTGTTTTGTAACGAAATTTCAACAAAACAAACCTCTAAGGCGCCAACAGGACCACAATATTTGTCCCACTGTGGTCGTAATCCTTTCCCTCTGGGAATTTCCCGTCGGAAAAGGTGTTGTGAAACCTGTATTTTATGGGAAATATTTTTCATATTATGACGTGTCCAATGAGCTACTTGACCTTGTTTTTGTTTATTTCCTAAACGCTTCATAACTGTTTCATTACACAAAAAAAACATTATTTTGAAACCTAAACATCGAAAAAAAATATTTAAAAATTACACTTTTTAAAAACCGCCGTAAACACTATTCGCCAAATTGGTTGATAGATTATCTGTGCTGTGACGTCATACTAGTCTATCTGTAATCTCAGACAAAATGGCGGTGTGACGTCCCGTTTGACGTTTTGATATAAATTACTTTTTAAGATGTTATGAACTATTACAACTTACAGAAACACGTTCCGTTTCACCACTACTACGTATGTGTTTAGTGTGTTTGTATCGTCACATCCTTAACGGAAGATACTTCGAGGTGTTTTCATCAGTAGAAACGAAAAAACAAAAATACATATTTTTAAATCAACTTTGTTTATCAATCTCAAGTTTTGACGTGACAACGTCTTATAATTCGATGGAGCCGGCTGCACGCACGAAAAAACATGACTCATGCGGCGTTACCGGCGTTACCTTGCTAAACATGACTCATTCTTATGACGTTGTCACGTTCAACTATCGTCAGCAAACCGACTTTACAGACCAGTTGTCTGTAATAGTAAGTAATATTTTTTTAATTTATGATATCGCTAGAATACGTTGTCCTAAGCCAAGTACTAAAGGAAATACTCCTTCAATGTATGAAATTAAATATGAGTTAGTAGCCTATTGGAATGAAGAAATTTTATTATAGAACCAAAGTTTTATTCAGCATACCAATTCACATCACATCAACCATTTTATAATCGTACATATTTGCAACCATCTACAGAGATTAGAGTAATTCGCGAACTTGAACGACCTAGAACGACCTAGAACGATCCAAATTGATTTCAATTTGAAAATTTTGACGTCCCATTCAACGGCCCACAATTTTTCCACACAATAGTGGACACACCGTATGCTTGTAGTGGTGCAATTAAATCGAAAGCTTACTATGTAGCTGTTTATATGTTACTCTTTCTTTAATCTTGCTGTAACCCTGTATAGTTCTAAAGTTCCCCGCGCCCCCGCAGGCCACGCTCACGCCCGCATAGCCTTTATGTTTCGATGTAAATGTTTAATTCAGATTTAAGCTACAATTAATTAAATATAATAATTATTTATATACACAAACTAGAACTTGTAGAAAACTAAAAACTATGTTATGCTATGAATTCAGTACCTAAAACTACGTGCTATAAGTATTTGCAATTGTACTGACAAGTAAGATTATATTCAATGGTTACCCAAGTAGTACAAAACTGCTGTATAAGATGACACAAAGGGTAACTTAAACTTTAGCGTTTATAAAGAGGTATACCAGTACGCCATAAATGCAATAGCTGATAATTACTCTTTCACCTGTATATTAACACTATTAAAGTAAATCTGCAAGCGCAGCGTATTGTTAGCTGCAATCAAGCATTTTCCTGGACTTTAACTCAGCTATATTCTGAATTGAAGGTCACAAGTGTACCCCGAGACCGCTTGCACTTTAAGAAAGAACATGTGAGCTACTATAATGCAATCAGTTCTCCTGTGACTTTAATTAATGCATCTTGCTGCATAAAGTAGAACTTTAGCAGCCTTAATTATCTTGTTACAATTCAAATATATCATATAACAGCGCTTAAATAGCCCACATGCCCACTATAGGTGTAATCAGCGCCGTTTAGGTACTAAATGTCCAGTTAATTCGTCAGCCATATATTAGCATATATAGTACGGATATTGTGATATTTTGTTTTTATTTAAATAAGGGGGCAAACGAGCAAACGGGTCACCTGATGGTAAGCAACTACCGTCGCCCATGGACATTCGCAACATCAGAAGAGCTGCAGGTGCGTTGCCGGCCATATACTTGCAATTGTATTGTCCATAATTTGGAAAGATAAACGAAGAACTGGCGGAATACGCGGAAAAATTAATGTAGAATCCACATTCTTGCGGTTAACTGATTAGTTACAAATTGTAACATACAATATATGCGTACATGTTACCCGCTATAAAGCTGTATTGAATCTGTGGCTGACTTCTTATACACAATAACTACAGGAATCAGCTCACTGATTAACGCTTACCACGAGTGGATAATTATACAGCCCATAGCCCATAGGTAATTGTGATCACATTACTTTTCCGCCATTTTCAGGTTATAATTCTATGTAACTTATTGATATATTTTTTTTGTTTTTTATCGAAATTTTGTAATTGATTTAAATAGAAAATTTACTGATATTAGGCGTAAACAGCATAATGTCAAATTATAAATGCAAAATAATAAAAAACCTTTTGTTTTCCATTTATGATCAACATATTTTACACTATAATTTTCAATTAAACAGTGATATTTTGAGAGTGCGCACAATGAATTCCCTTTCCCATAAGAATTTGCAGTAAGAGCGCAGTTTTACCCGAAAACAATATTTGTCATTAATTTATTACTAACCTTATTACTTTACGTTATAAGTCGCACAAAATGGTGAACACAATACAACAAATCAAAATAAACTAAGGGACCAAGGGGAAAAATTGTTCACAATTTTGGCAGTTATGAATGTTGAGCTCCATAGACATTTTAAAACAACTCGAACGTGTACCTACTTTGTGCTGTATAAAAGGTAACACATTTTCTAATAATCAGCCAATATTCAGCTCTTGGGACAACTGTTACCCTTAATATTGCTGATATAATGCTGATATACAGCAAATTTCACAGTTATTCAGCTAACAGCTGTTTAATTTGTGGTCCAAATCAAAGTTATATGAGTTGTTACAGCGCCTCTACAGCTCTTATTAAGCTAGCTAGTACACCTTTGGATTCCTATGTGGACAGTAATACAGCTGATATACAGCACTTTTGTGCTACTTGGGTAGCTGACTGGCATTGACTACGTTTCCATAGAACTAACAGAAACGGAACCCTATTTTTCTAATCGGAACCCTAAGATAAAGTAGCTTATGTTATACCTTATAACATCAGCTATCTGCCAGTGAAAGCCCCCTGAAAATTGGTCCAACTGTTTTAGTGATTAGCCGGAACAAAGAGACAGACATTTAAAATTACAAACAGACTCTGCCATTTTATTTATTTGTATAGAAAAAGCCCTTTCTGTTCACATTTACAGTTTTACGTAAACTTTTATTAGAATAATAAAAATAATAAGATTTACAGTCTAGATTTTAAAGTTGTGTGCCAAATTTCCTACCTAAATCCGTTTAGCTCTCACGTTTATTATATGACTAGCTGTTTCCCGCGGCTCCGCCCGCATAAATATACTATCTAGTATCCCGCGGAAATACTGTACTTTTCCAGGATAAAATGTAGCCTATGGTTTAATGCAGAGTCTAAACAACTACCATACCAAATTTCATCAAAATCCGTTCAGTAGTTTTCGCGTGAAAGCGTAACAAAGAAACTTACATTCTCACTTATAATATTAGTAAGGATTTGTTTATATATTAGGAACTAGCTTTTTCCCGCGGCTCCGCTCGCGTAAATTAAGTGTCCCACGGGAACATCGTACTTTTTGGGGATAAAAAGTAGTCTATGTTTTAATCCAGAGCCTAAACTACTACCATAACAAATTTCATCAATATCTGTTCAGTAGCTTTTGCGTGAAAGTAACAAACATCCATCCATCCATCCATCCTCACAAACTTTCACATTTATAATATTAGTAGAATATTAAGATTCAATGTGTAATTTTTCCTTTGCCTATTTATATAAAACAAATGTACAATCCGCACCTACTAGAAATGATTTATAGCTTTTTTTTATTTTTACACGTCGGCTAACTATAAAATTGTAATAATAAATAATGTAGCCATTGGCGAGCATCCAAAACGATAGAGTCAATAAAACGTCTGAAAGTTACATGCAGTTAAAATCCATGGTTTATGGACATTTTTAATTGAACCATGAAAGAATAACATTTAAATTAACTGTACTTTATTAGCGTTATAACTGCTTCGATTTCGAACAGACACCAATTTTTACCAGGCTGCAGCGAAGCCAAAAGGAAGGGTAATGATTTTGGCAGTCAATGTATATATATTGTTCCACTGTAGCGCCTAAACTACTGACCCGATTTTAATGAATGAGATGCAATAGATTCGTAATAATCTCCCGGGTAACATACATAGGCTATATAATTTGCGTAGTCAGGTTTGTAACTTTTGATTATATTTCATGCAAACGCTCCCAATGTTAGCAACATTTTTTCACTATGCGGTTAGCCACCCGGCACCAGACACACAATTCTACGTACACGATTTGCTCTGTGACCTCTGTCACCACTTGGAGGCTTGGTTTTTTTTTTTTTTTTTTTTTTTCGAATGGGTCTATGCTGTAGGCATTTAAGCCGTTTTAGCTTCATCGGTCTAAGTTGCTGCCATTTAGCAGTCGTTTAGGTGGGAATGCAAGGAGGGAGTATGACCCCCTCTGACATCACCCCCCTGCGGGTGATGTACGTACTGATTTTGGTGAATATTTTGAATGACTACGGGTAAGCTATTTTTAGGACTGGAGAGACCGTAGTCCCTCCCTGTGAGGGGTCCGACCCCTTCCTCACTCTCTGACGAGTGTGGTTGCTCGCGCGCGGTAGCACAAACTAACGGCGTACGAGTTTTTTAATGATAGAGTAGCTCATTTTTATAATAATTTGGTCTGGGAGGGCCGTCCCTCCCCCCTCCCGCGTGCGGTCGGGCGGACTCGCGCGCGAGTGTCCTGATATCGAATAATGTTGCCGCAGTATTGATAGAGCTCTCTATAACAATATCGCGGTCGCGGTCTTGATTAGGTGTGGCTAAGCTAGTAGGAGTCGAACTCGGACCCGGGTTCGAGTCCGGTGGTCCCGTGTTTGTGTCGGTCCGTATGTCAATACGTGTGTTCGTGTCTGGTGTAAGACTTCGGGGTAGGCGCCGGCGTCGACCCCGGTGCTTTACTAACCACGCGGGTGCGTGTATTTTGTGTTTACGTAATTGTATTACGTATTTTGTGATGGAGTCTACTGGGTCGGCTAAGATATGCTTAGGCCGCTTTTGGGGATAACGGAACGTCTGGAAGTCGTGTTCGTAGTCCAGTGCCCTACGTATGAGGGGGTTTTTATGTTTTTTGCCTTTCTCAAAGAATCTCTCGGCGAGTTCTTTGATATAGGCTTTTATAGTGATAAGGTCGAAGTCTCGATGCAAGTCGATGTTACGTACGTAACGTGGCGCGCCTGTTGCTAAGCGCAAAAAGCGGTTTTGAACGCTTTGTAGGCGTTTCATTTGATTATCACTTATGTGTGCGAAAGAGACACACGCATAAGTGAGTATCGTTCTAATACAAGTTTTATATAGAGTGAGTTTATGTCTTAGGGACATTTTACTCCGCGCGTTTAATAACGGATATAATTTGTAAAGTACAAATTTAGCTTTACTTATTGCTGAATTTACGTGGTATGTGAATGTCATCGACTTGTTTAGTACTACGCCTAAATATTTTACTTTACTAACCTCCGGGATTCGGTTTCCGTGCAGGCTGATGGGACCAAGTTTTTGACTTTTATTCCTATTTCTATTGTGTTTATTAAATTGGATTACTTGGCTTTTAGAGGGATTTATTTCTATTCTCCATTTTGTGAACCAGTCGCCGAGAGCGGTGACTGCTTTCTGGAGATTATTTGTTATAGTTTTAGGGCTACGATGAGCATAGTACAGGGCTGTGTCATCTGCGAATAATGCCAATTGCACCTTAGGGTGTTTGGGAATATCGCAAGTGTACAGGTTGTAGAGGGAGGGCGAGAGTACCGAGCCTTGAGGGACTCCGGCCTCAATGCCTCTGAGGGAGGACAGTGCGCCTTCGACTCGGAAGCGAAATTTACGGTCTTTGAGGTAGTTGCTGATAGTCAGAACTAGACAGTCCGGTACACCGAGCTGGTACAATTTGTACAGCAGACCTTGGTGCCAGATTTTATCGAATGCTTTTGCGACATCGAAGAAAACGGCGCCTGTCCTTTTCCTGTCGTTCTTGCTTTCGAGTATGTACTCCGTTATGCGGTGTACTTGAGCGGGGCAGCTGTGCTGTTCGCGGAAGGCAAACTGCTCGTCTGGTAGGAGCTTTTTCTCTGTTATGACGTCCTTTAGATGTCTCAGTAGAATACGCTCGTATACCTTACCTAGGGAGCTAATGAGACTAATTGGTCGGTAGCTAGTAGGCTGCACCCGGGGTTTGCCCGGTTTGTGTATACCTATTATAATGGCTACTTTCCAAATGTCTGGGAATGAACATCCTACTAAGAGGGCGTTAAAGATGTTCACGAGAAGTTGAATTAATGCGGTCGGTAACATTTTAAGTGTTTTATTTGAAATACCATCTAGGCCAGGTGCCTTTTTGGCATTTAAACACTTTATGATATCTTTCACCTCCTCCGATTCCACCGGCCTCATGCTCTCTTCAGGTGGTCTCGAGAGTCGGCTTTCGACCTCGCTGTTTACTACCCTAAGGTGCAGGAGGTCTATAGGGAGGGAGCTCGGCCGACACTGTTGTTCGATTGTGTCGGCTAAACATTCGGCCTTGTCTCCATCCTCCAGTGCAGGAGGGCGATTTGGTCTGACTAAAGGAGGCATGTCGCTCTCCGTGTCTCTTTTGAGGGCTTTCGCGAGAGGCCAGTAGGCCGTGTGTGACGGTTTTAATTCACTTAGAAATCGATCCCACTCTTCGGCTTTAAATTCTTTTATTTTGAACTTAACCTCTCTCTCGAGGTGACGGAGGGACTTACGGCACTCTTCCGACGGGTAGCGATCATAGGTGCGTTGAGCCGCGTTACGGAGTCTGATGGACTCCTTTATGTCCTCCGGGAGGGGCCTACGTCTCTCGTGAGTCATAGGCATCTCCCTGGATGACTGTTCTATGGTCGCTACCAGGTGGTCTGTTAGGTTGGAAGCAGCCTCTATTGCTACTTCACTACTCAATATATTATCTGGGATTTTATCGAGATGAATCGATTGAAGGTTTTGGATATTATCGGCCAACAGTTTGTAGTCGATAATCTTTTTCTTACTATAGTTAATTCGGTTAGAATTACCGAGAGTAATTTTAACCGGGCGGTGGTCTGAGTTAAGCTCGTGAATAGTCTCGATAGAAAAGTCGAGAGAAATATTTTTGATAAGCGCTATGTCTAAAACACTGGGGTTATGTATAAGGCCACTGCTACGTTGGCTGGTGTCGTAGCGAGTGGGGTCCTGAGGGTGCATAATGCCAAATTCGAGAGTGTCGGAGAGTGAGTTTAATAGAGTGCCGTTTGAATTATTTGAAACGTTACCCCAATCGGTGTGTTTGCAGTTTAGGTCGCCGGCGATTAAGACGGCGTTGCCTAAATTAAATAGCGTTTTTAAATCGCTAGGAATTAAAGGTTTATTACCAGCTTGGTAGGCGCTGATGATGATGATTGGCTCGTGGCCTGTCATACTGACATGACAAATTGAAATTTCTAATGTCTCTAGGGGTGGCGGTTCTAGAGGGACGCAGTGGAGGGAATTCTTATAATATATAAGAGTGCCTCCTGACCGGGATCGAGTTCTATCATTTCTAATTAATTTGTAATTTGTTATTTTCGGGCTCCTCATACTAGGTTTAAGGAACGTCTCCTGCACTAGAAGTACGTCTACGTTATGGCTCTTGACGAAATCACGGATTTCGTCAATGTTATTATATATGCCGTTGGTATTGAACGACACGACACAAATCGAGTGCGGTTTTGTTCTCCCCGGGGACGCCATTAATAACCGGCGTAAGAGAATTCCCTGATCTTGTCGATCAGGGCCGAGTGGCTTGCCAGTGCCGAGAGGCGGTCCTCGAAGGAGCCTCGCAGCTTGGCGGCGAAGATTTTAAGTTCCATCGGATCGATGTCACTTAAAAATTTGGCGGCGAGCGCTATGTCGGCGCCGAAACTGGATGCGGACTGGGGCGGATTTTGTGGTCCCGTATATGTAGCCCTTTTGGGCGGGGAGGGGGGTGAGGGGGGAGGGGGGACCATGGTCGGTCTGGCTGGGAGAGCCATCGACATCAGAGGAGGAGGAGGAGGAGGTCCTTGTGGACCCCTCTGGGGTGTAACCCAAGCAGGTTTGGAGGGAGGGGGGGCAGGGACATACCTCTGCTTGGGAGGGGCACCTCTCTGTGGTTGGAGGCTTGGTGCTCGGAGTCTACCTATATGGCACTCGGTGGTCTCTGCCGGCCTACCTCTATTGGGGGATAGGCGTAAGCAAAATATGCTTACGCCGCATTCCTATTCAGTAAGTCGCAAAATACATAAAAATTTAAACTGACTAAAAATGAATATGAACTTAAATTGTATTTTACCCTTTTAGTGTTAAGTAAATCTTTTACTTTTAGTTTCTGTGAACTTCCAACCTCCTTCATTATTTATTAAACTACATGGGTCCCGAGGCCTATCTCAAAGTGACCCCTATCAAGAACGCAACTGACCGTGTAGACTAAGCTACCCTAAACTTATCACCAAAGTTCGCTTTAAGAACTTCGTTACAAACTTTTAAGCCCATTAAAGACATACATTTACCCCCTTACACAATGATTTACACAATGGATAACTTAAACAACGTTGCTGTCTTTGTCTGTCAAGTGACTTTTCCAACGCACCAGACAAAGACAGCAACGTTGTTTAAGTTGTCCGTCGTGTAAATTTTGTTATTGGTATGGGGGTTATTGTACATTTACGATTTAAGGAATCCTACTAATTGTAAATGTGAAAGTTTGTAAGGATGGATCGATGGATGTTTGTTACTCTTTCACGCAAAATCTACGGAACGGATTTGGATGAAATTTTGTATGGTAGTAGTTTAGGCTCTGGATTAAAACATAGGCTACTTTTTATCTCGAAAAAAGTACAGTATTCCCGTGGGATACTGTATTTACGCAGGCGGAGCCGCGAGCAACAGCTAGTGACAGATATTTTTATAGTATGCCAATGAAGTCACGACTGAATGCTAGTGATTATTCTAAAGCAACTGATCATAAAATAAATATTGAATGTAAGCGTCAGTTCGCGGCGCGACACAACGCAACGCTGCATTTTAAGATAGCGATTCAAAATTGAACTTTATTTACTTGTGTTTAGGTACTACACAGTTATAAAGTTCAATTTAGAATCGTCATCTTAAATATAGAGCGCCGCGTCACGTTGTATGATGTATCGCGTATTTTATTTCGTATACATTTTTTTCACTTTCGCATTGGATAAATAACGAATTTTACTTCTAGAGGCCTATGTATATACCACCTTGACATTCTTCTAAAGCTTACAACGAAAATGCCTTTGAAAAATGTGCCGTAAACGCGAAAACGATATTATTGTGCTTTAACAATTATTAAGCTCGCTACACACCTAACGTTTTATCGTAACGATTTGAACGTGAAAATTGTGCGGTTTTATCGATCGTGTGTTTGGCAGCCATAGCGAATAACTACGACTTGCCATACACACGATCGATAAAACTGCACAATTCAGCTTACACAGTTACGATAAAACGTTAGGTGTGTAGCGAGCGGACAGTAAAAAAATTCAGTCCTTTGAGCAACGAAATCTGCTTGTTCGAGCAAAGTAAGTTTAGCCGTTCACTGTTTGCGAAGTGGAAGTCATTTATAGGATCCGCTGTGAGAAAATTTGGTGAAAGCGGACGTAATAATTTAAAGTTTAATCTCCGCACAACATGTGTTCCTATTTTGTGCATTTGAATATGTTTTACAAATTTAAGTTTTCGTCGACCACGTATTGAGTGTTCGTCGTAAAGCATGTTGCCCGTGGTATTATTCCTGTCGACGAATATTATTATAACATATTTTTTAGCGGCCACACTAGTTCAAACTAGTTGAACGTGTATGGCCGGCATAACATAAAAATAACAATAAACAACACTCGAGACGCGGAGCGTTAGTAATTGAATTATTGATATTACTCCAAATGTATGACAAGCAAGTTTGTTGGTATATAAGTTTTATCTTCCACCAATTTTATGGTTATTATACGACCGATGTCATTCGCTTCCGTACTTTATGCTGTTTAATGTACCTGAAGCTCATAAATTTTATGTAGAAAACAAATCAGAGGTTTAAGGATATGTTTGCAACTACTCTCACAGAAGCCGCTAATTCTATTGGCCAAAATGTCTTAGTAAATGTCTTAAATGTCAGTTCACCGTTAGGATACGCAACGCTACGCGGCGCTGCATTTTTAAGATAGCTCTTTAAAATTAAACTTTATTCAATACACAATAAGATACATGTCTCAGATGACATCAGTCATACACTACACATGCGCTGTGCAGCGCAGTGTAACCTCACATTAGAACTCTTACAATGAATTAATGTGTATATTATTGTGTAACGAATGAATGCAGCGCCTTGTCGCGTATCGTTTCGTTTCGTTTCAGTGTGAATTGACCCTTAGATGTAAGTTGGCTATAAAATTATTCGTGAGCCAATTTAACAATTGCTTACTGACTTACCTACCAAACAATAATTAAAAGATAAAAACAATAACCCGACTACATAAATTATATAACCTATGTTACTCACGCCATTATTACGAATTTATTGGCACCTCTTTTATTAAAATCGGATCAGTAGTTAAGACGCTAGGGTGGAACAAATATACATACATACTTCCTTTTGGCTTCACCGTAGTCGGGTAAAAATTTATGCCTGCTTTCTCTGCCTAGCTTTTTATATTGGAGCTGAAATTGAAAGATCCAACGTTAAAAATTATTTATAGCCGTATAAAAAACCGCAAATATCAAAATATGTTCGGTTTACGAGTGGCATGCCAATGACTTTTGTTTACGATGGTCTTCCGTCGATCACGGCCGCTACTTCCTCAACATGTCAACATTCCAGAATGTTCGCTGCGTCATCAGCGGTTTTGATACTTTGATATTAAAGAAAAATTCGTGTTGACAAAACTGTATTCATACTTTGATGTGTTTTTTTAACGGATTAATATCATAAACAATGTAAAAATTGTCCTTCACAGTTCACGACTGTCATAGTCGTGAACTGTGAAGGACAATTTTAACAATAGGAAAAGAACTTTTAGATTAAGAATTTCATACGAAAATGACACTTTTAGGTACAATATCGACAAAGTTCCTGGTCGAGCAGATTCTAAACATTTTTCTTTACACTAGGACACCTCATAATTTATCTATTTAAACACAAAAGAAATGACCGCAACGACTGTAGAAGTGGTTGAACTACGTATTTACACGTATGTGTGTTAAGCAATTTTCATCTTATGCTTGGTCGAGCGGCAACTTGTTCGATAGTACATAGCAGGTTTATGTCTTTGTCACATACAGTGTCTGCATCGAGCAGACACTGAGGTTTTTATTGTTATTTACCTTTTAAATAATAGGTATTTACCGATGAAACTGCCGTTCTGCAGTACTGGCCATTTCAAATCAAAATAATTTTTGTTTGGCTAAGAATTCTAATTTCAAATTAATTTTATTTTAAAAACATGGAATTCTTTTTCCAAAAGTAGTCATTTGTTTATTGATTAGTGTTACATTTCCATCTTTTTCCTCATCATGGATACGTTAAAATTCGAGTAATTATGGAATATGAGTACCGTCGTGGCAGCAACGCGGCTCAAGCGGCACGCAACATCAACGACGTTTACGGAGCTAACACTACAAACCACCACCACCAAACTTGATAACCGCAAGCGCACAGCAAGTTGGTTGGATCCTGGTTCAGCACCTAAACAATGCCCTAAACGAAATCTTACCCCTAGAAAAGTGATGGTCACTGTTTGGTGGTCTAGCGCCGGTGTGATTCATCACAGCTTCTCAGCAAATGTGAAATACTTCATCACCAAATGGGGTGAGCATTACTGTAGATGTGTACTGTGAAGAACTGAACACAATGATGGAGAAGCTGGCACATCTCCAACCAGCATTGGTCAATCGCTCGTCTCCGCTGCTCCTGCACGACAACGCGCGACCTCATACTGCACAGCAGGGTCTAGGTCTCCAAGTTGCAAGAACTGGGATTGGAAGCTCTCCGTCATCCGCCCTACTCACCAGACCTTGCGCCTGCAAACTACTACTTTTTCCAGAATTTGGATAACTTCTTGGCGGGAAAAAATTTAATACCCGAGAGGCAGTACAAAATGCCTTCGAAGAATTTGTTGCCTCCCGTCCAGCTGATTTCTTTAAGAAGGGCATCAATAAACTGCCACTGCGTTGGCACAGATGCATTGCTTGCATTGCAATACTTCGATTAATACAAATAAAAAATACATAAAAAAAATTTGTTTAAATTTTTTCATACAAAACGGCAATTTCATAGGTAAAGACCTAATATTAACTATTTTTAGTTTTATTTGGGTTCCGTGGTACTACAGGAACCCTAACAGTTTCGCTCTGTCCGTCCGTCTGCTTGCCTGTCTGTCTGCTCGCCCTTCTAACTTCTGTAATTATGAATAAAATTTAGTATTGTTATAGATTGTATATAGATCTCAATTTCGGCATCATAAAATAATAATAATTTTATATTTTAGGCGTGATACACCGTACGTCATGTGAGGTGGGGATGAAAATTATTTTTTCATTCTACCCCATCGTGTGGTGTATTGACTACCAAGAAATAGGTTATTATATTATTAAATAAAAAAAATATATTTTCGAATAATCGGTCTCCAAAGTGAAATATTTATAAGTTGCCATATCCAAACTATAAGAGATAATAACTTGAAAGTTATTTTGAGTGAAATCGGACTAATAACTTTTGAAGTAATAGGCTATTCTACATTTTTTTAATGTTCGTATTGATTCGTTAGTCAACTAGTATTTTTATTTCCTGGAAATAATATATTTTTATGCAAAGAAAAAATGATTAAAATTTAAACGATAAATGTTTGCGACAAAACGGCAGCCACCATTATCGTGACGTCATAAGAACAGAAACAAATAAATGTCATATGTGCGTGTGTAGTGCAAGAACTTTAGATTAAACTTTCGCTGTTGTTTATTCGATTTGATTGCGTTCTTATGACGTCACTTACAAGAAAAATATGGCGGCTGGGGTTTTAAATCACGTGACATACAAATAATAAAACCACAGTTTTATTTTCGAAATTAAAAATAAATCGCATATTCATATAACAAAATAGTGTTGTATTCGTATTTCTTATGATAGAAACTATATAAATAACAAATATATATCATTTGAATTAAGATATAAACTAGCCTATAAAGAAAACCTATTGTGCGTTGATTTTTACGGAACCCTCCTTAATCATGTCCTGACATGTTCTTGGTTAGGTTATTAGTACCTGGGTAACCGAGCTTCGCTCGGAGCTCTAGTAGATTTAAAGAATAAATAAAAAGAATCACAAAATATTTTACCGAGGTTCGAAACCACCACATTCCGAATTTCCGAACAACGCAAAAATTACACATACCAAAATGCCAATCGGACTGACATATTATTAGAGTCGAAATTATTGACATATTGTTGCACGACGAAAGAAAAAACATATATAACTTGAAAATGCACAGTTTCAAGGGATAACACCTAGCTAAATCGAATTTCCTCCCCCAACGCTCCCAGCTACTACATTTTATGTTAATACTTGCACCCGATTTCGAGAAACCGATTAAGTATGTATACAAGATTGTCTTGTTTAAAGTATAAGATTTTTATAACCGCTATATAAAAACGGAAACAGTAATATTTTAATTGTTCAAGCCATCTTCGAGATTTAGGAAGACTATAGGCATTGTTTCATTGTTATTGTGAAGTAATGAATGTAGTATTTAGAATGTGTAATCTTTATTCATTTTCCATTTATAAACTAACAATGTTGTTACCATGACAACCGTGTCATAGTCTCACAGATAATATATATCAGTCCTCCGCCGCTATTCGCCTGGAGCAGGTAGGAGCTGCTCCAAGTGCCGACGGTAGACTGTACCTAATGTAGCAGGCGACTTGCAATAGTCCTAGTTCATGAGGCCGCCTTCCTCCCCTTTTCGCTATATACATGTTGCAACAACTCTCCTTTTACTACATGTATGATGTAACTATCTCTCCTAACGTTCCAAAATATGCGATACGGTAAATAAATTCTACGACTCGTGTTTCTATTAGCTTCTTTTTTTTCTTTCTACTTGTGTTTATATTTTTGCAAATTATTTTCGTTTTTCTTAATGTATTACATTTTAACTCTCTGTTTTTAGTATCTATAAAATCTATTTTTGATGTAAATTTCTGATGTACATCTCGTGTAGTATGTCTATTCATGTTTTCTCTCTTTAAAAGCTTCTTGTATCTGTTTTTTTGTATAATAACTTTCTATAGCTATTCTTTTCCAAGTGTTATGTGTATTTCTATCTTCTCTAAATGTATTGTGCACGTTGTCAATCGCATGGCAATCGTTTGCATCTGTGCTCATTATTTCTCCTGGTGGAATACAATGTGTTACTGTGTTCTGTTCTAAACGTCACATCTACATGTGATGGCCCTTATATAATGCCACAAATTGTCTTATTCCCAGCGAATTGTGTAAGTGCTTCTTTAATATTTTTTGTGGACTTTATATTCCGTTCATTTTTGGATGTATCCTCCGTTCTGTACGTTGAATCAATTTTCTGTTGTAATTTTTTCTGTGAAGTGTATCCATGTATTGCTCGCTCGTATCGCAGTAAGTAGTTCTGTCCTCTCTCTGTGTATAGTTAACTTTATGAACTGTATGTAGATGGGATTTTAAAATTTGTGCTGATGTAAAATTATGTTTGGTTTGGTCTTGCATATTTAAGAGTTTAATTTTGATTAATACAAATTTTTCTTCCATGTCATATCTTGCATGTATTTCGTTCTCTAATTCTTCTTCTAGTATTTCGAATCCTATATTTTGTTGTAACTCTCGAAATGTTTGTAAGTTTTCACGTAAGCACTGTAGTGTAGTCTGGGTTTCTGCATATGATGGAATTTTGTTAGTATTCAAGTAATTTTCTAACCTTGTAATTTGAACGCGTAGAGAGGCGCGCAGCCTCTTCCATTTCTGTAGATCTGTAGTCATCCTCGTCGCCAGATATTGTGAAGTAATAAATGTGGTATTTAGGCCCGTATTAATAAACCGTTCTCAAACTCGTTCTCAAGACCTTTCTTGGCTGAGACGGTCTCAAGTAACGATTAGCTTCTCAAGAATGTCTTTAATTAATAGTATGATCTCAAGACCGTCTCGGTTGATAACGTTATTGAGATCACTTACTCAACTTTTAAGCGTCATCTACACGACAAAGAATGAATAAAATAACGTTTCGTTTACACTTCTACAAAGAACGGATTTATTGATTATACATTCCTTCAATATTTCTTTTTAAAAATGTAATATTTAATAATATATAATACCAAAGAAAGTTTAGTCTGTATTTTTTATATTGAAAAAACTGATTTTCATTAAAAAATTACGTAGATATTAATATTTATTATTGTCTAGCATTATAATATCTATATTTTTTTAACAACTACGTAAAGCGCAATGCGGATCATTGCCATTCGAAAAAAGTTCTTCTTCTTCTTACTCTAAGTGGCTCCTTAGTGATTCGCCAGTGTTGTGTTGACAAAAACTCTACCTTATGAGTGGGTTTAAAGTGGGAATAAACAAGGGCACGGTGTACTGGAGGAAGTTTGTTGAATAATTTAAAACCTAGAACAGACAAATTTAGGGCCAGTACTACAGTATGTACATAAAGTTTCAGTAAAAGGAGTATTTACAAAACACAGAACAGATTTAAGGTTGATAGGGCGAGGAATTGTAGGAGGGGGGTCATATAATGAGGATTGTTTTTTGGGCAGCGAAAAAAGTTCTGCTGTCAAGTGTGAAATCAAGTCAATTCATATAAATCAAATAGGTAATTCGTTTAATATAAATAGATAAATAAATATATTTTATTTTATTTTTAATTATAAATAAAATCGAAAATATTTCTACAAATACTCGAAACTGGCAGAATGGTGCAAAATCTTTGCAACCGCGATTACAAAAAAAAAGAAAAATAAGTATCAATCATGTATCAATATAGCATCTTTTTTTAATAACTTTATTTTGTGTTGAGTATGTAGTGTAAATTCTGAGTTTCTTTAATCATAAATATTTAGATTTTAATTTACATCATTGTAACACACCCAAAAACACCACAAATAATAATGTACTATATCCCAATTCTCAAGCAAGCCGTTCTCAAGTCAAGGTTTGACTGTACCCACGAAACCGCGTCTCAAGTAACAGTTTGACAGCAATGACAGCGTACTTGAGTAACGAGTCTCGTTTATTAATACGTTCGCACTCCCTTGATACGCCGTACCTACAGCTGTACTTAAGTACGGTCTAT
The DNA here is from genome assembly GCA_963565745.1 of Phengaris arion. Lineage (NCBI taxonomy): Eukaryota > Metazoa > Arthropoda > Insecta > Lepidoptera > Lycaenidae > Phengaris > Phengaris arion. Next base: position 6,486,636 of record OY751443.1, read on the forward strand.
TAATTAAAACAACATCTTAAGTACTTTCTTGAGAATTGTCTTAGAGATAAGAACGCTTTATTAATACGGGCCTTAGAATGTGTAATCTTTATTCATTTTCCATTTGTAAACCTCATTGTAAACTAACAATGTTGCTGCCATGACAACCGTGTCATAGTCTCACAGATAAAATATATCAATTGCAAACATACTTAGGTGGGAAATGGGATAACGATTGAATATTTAAATTATTCGAAACTAGCGGGTCTCGGCGCAGACATTTAAATATATTCAACACTCCTTAGGGATCACACTTAGTGCCTTTCACGTAAAAGAGTATTACATAATGTAAGAGGATTACCTAAGAATTTTTCTACCTATGTATAATGTTAAAGTAAAAGTGAGTTTCTTTGATAATAATCAATCGGGTGATGACTTTGGACAGTAGGCTTATGAGAAAAAAAAAACGGGAAAGTGCGAGTCGAACTAGCGCAAGTAGGGTTCCGTGCCATTATACCAATATTTTACATGTTTACTTATTGTTTGGTTATTTTTGTACGAAGTTTTCCAAGTAAGCGCATTTTACAAGTTAATTTTTCAGAATTTCCATTTGATCTTAACTTCGTACCAATTTCTAATTTGACAACAAATTCCTAAGAGAAATTTTAGTTCAAACTACAACATGTCATCCATTAGCCGATAATAAACTCGTGATTCAAGAATAATCCATTTTGCGAATGAACTTTCGTTCTAACCGATTAATTCCTTCTTAGACAGAATGATCTTGCTGATGTCTAGGTGCTAAAATTGATATTGATGTACTGAAAACGTCGCGATTCTTGAATAAAACTCCGTTGGGATTGGCGACAATGAAAATTTAATTTTTAGGTACTTCCCACGAGCACGGTATAAAGTAAGTTACGGTTGAAATGTTTAAAAATGTGTTATAATATTAGCATTTGCCCGCAGCTCCGCCCGCGTATATGCAGTATCCTACGAGAACTGTACTTTTTCGGGATAAAAAGTAGCCTTTATGTTAATCCAGACTCCAGAGCCTAAACTACCATACCGAATTTCATCAAAATCCGTTTAGTAGTTTAGAAAGAGTAACAAAAATCTATCCATCCATCCATACATACATACATCCATCCTCACAAACTTTCACATTTGTAATAGTGGTACCTAGGACTTCCTAAACAGGGTGTGTTTTATCGAAATCAATGTCAGCGAAACAAAACACCTAACCAAGAACATATTAGAACATGTCTAGTAGGATTCTGTAACTATCAACGCGCAATTATAGTTTATTTTAATTACTTCAAAAGGCATTGAAAATTTTGTTACAAGTTTCTACCTTTTATAGTTTAGAAACGCAAAGGAGGCCATATCATGTTGTAAACCTTTGGAGATCGATTACCGGAAATGGTCTACAAAAAAAGGTGAAATTATGTACGCGAAACCTCACCTTTATTAAAAAAGATCTGTCTATTCGACGATATCCGACAACATTGGGTAGAATAGGCTCCGAAACTACTAGACCGATTTCCATGAAACTTGGCACAGATATAGATTATACCACGGGGCAGGACGTCGGCTACTTTTATTACGGCAAAATGTATGGTTCCCGCGAGATTTCCTTTAGCGCGTACGAAGTCACGGCCAACGTCCAACTGGTAATAAAAGTATTTTATTAAGAAGAAATTATTTTTATCTAGTCCTCATATTCTGATCTGCAACATCAAAGTAATTAGTATTTCACTTATCGTACATTTATGAATCAAATGGAAACAATGAACAATGACTGTTTACGTTCTTTGTAATTGTATTGCCTTCGACGCTGAAAGCCTCTGTCTATATTATGTATGAAGCGTTCAATAATGCTTTACAATATTATTATTTTTTGTTCTACCTACTAACAATAATTATGTTCTGTTAAATTTAATAGTACGTGCCACCTGGGTAACCGAGCTTCGCTCGGAGTTCTGATAAATTTAAAAAAATAAAAATAATCACATGAATGTTTTATCTGACTGGGATTTGAACCGACCGCATTCCGAATTTTCTAATAAAGCAATAATTATACATACGCATACCAAAGTACCAATCTGATTGACATAATGATACATTGTTACGCGACGAAAGAAAAAAAAACATATATAGCTTAGAAATGCGCAGTACCTCAGGGATAAGACCTAGGACCTAGATAGATTGATTCGATCTAGCTAGGTCTTATCCCTGAGAAACTGCGCATTCTTAAGCTTATATATGCAAGCTTGCTTTTAAACAAAACAACTTTAGTATCAGATAACAAAATAACTCGCACAATATTTTCACAGATTTCAAAATTAAATATTTACTGTGCTATTTTTACAAATCTCCTATTATACTGCACCATGTGCACCCGGGAGGGAAGTAGTTTTATGCAATAAACAAATAAATCATAAGAATAAATAAAGATTAACTTTTTAATATAAACGCGTTTGATTATTATATGCATATTATACGTATTAGATAAGGATTCCTCCTCCTTCCTCGTATTTAATCTAAATAACTACTAAATCAGAATGAAAACTTACAAAATAAATCTTAATTGCAACAAAAACCATTTATCGTCTACCATATCTATAAAGTGCCATATCGACTTGGAAAACTTTGATGTAAATTGAGTGTACCTAGTCTCCCTTAAGGATCAAGTGTCACTCTTCTCCCGTATAATTAGGTATTACGATGATAATAATAATAATTAATAGTATCTGTGGACGCTTCACACCATTCCGATCTGGCCCCGTGCTAAGTACCCGAAGAACTTGTGTTACGGGAACCGGACAGCTGGAAGTATATTTAATACTTTCATACTATACATATATCTAAGATTTATATTATATTATACACATCCATGGCCCAGGAATACAGAAAACTTTCCGTTCCCTCGACGGGATTCAAACCCGGCTTGAGCGCCGACGCGCTCGACCATTAGGTCACAGAGGTCGTCAAAATAATGATTATAAAAACAATTACACGATTTATAAACATATTGCTCCCCGGGCCTCGGCCAATGAAGATTGGAATGTACTGCGAGTGACAAACGGGTCCCCGGACACTCTACAGCGTATGATTTAGTTTATTATGGCTCAGGTGACAATAGTCATTAAAATTGTATGAATTCATCGTTGTGGTATGGAAAGCAATAATCTTTACTAATATTATAAACTAGCCTTTTCTCGCGGCTCCGCTCGCGTAAATATAGTATCCCACCGGAATACTATACTTTTTCAGGGTAGGAACGGTATCCACAGCCTGTTTAGGCTCTGGGTACCCGTTCCTATCCCGATAGGAAAGGGTATCTTCGGGTATCTAACGGTATCTATTAGTAGTTTTACTACCATACCAAATTTCATCGAAATCCGTTCAGTAGTTCTGCATTAAAGAGGAACAAACATATGGATGTTTTTATAGATGATGATGATTTTATAGATTTTTGATAGATCCAGAGGCCATCCATCTCTCCACCTATCCATCCATCCATCCATCCATTCATCCATCCATCCTCACAAACTTTCACATTTATAATAGTAGTTAATTATTTATTGTTACGCTTTCACGTAAAACCTACTTAATCGATCAATATGAAATTCAGCACAAATATAAAAAATACCACGCGGAAGGACATAGGCTATTTTTTAACGCGTGAAAATGTGTGGTTCCCGTGGGATACAGAATTTACGATTACATGTAAAAACTACTAAGCCGATCATCATCAAATTTTGGCTCAGATATATAGTAGAGTACGGGGTTATTTTTATGGCGGTAAAATGTACGGTTCATGTGGTATACTGTACTAACGTAAACACGTAAAAACTACTTAGGCGATCATCGTGAAATTTGGCACAGTTATAGAGTTGACTACGGAGAAGGATATAGGCTGCTTTTTATCGCTGTCAAAACGCTTATGTCACTTAGCGATGCTCATGTCAAATCTCATACATTTTTGTTTTCGAACTCTGTCGTCGTAATTAACGATGGCAGATTGGCTAAAGGACCTGTTTCCTAATCTAGGATAAAACAATAAGCAGTGCATTAAGCTTCATTGATTCCAGCCTTTGTTCTTTTTACTTCTTACCCCGGCGAAAAGTAAAGCTTTATGAAAAAAGCAATGAATGTGACCGTATTTTAGTAGCGAAGTGAAAATTCGCACCGAGACATTTTCCAGTCGGAAATTGTTAACAGTTTCGGTAACAGTTTGACGGTTGGCGGGACTAACACTACCAATGAACGCGAATCGCTACAAATCGAGTTAAAACTAACTGCGATAGTTCTGATGTATTCACCGATAAGTTTAATGAATGTAGGTATCATAGATTTATAATTACTGCGTGCATAAGTCAAGTACTTAAGTATTCATGTTTTCTAGCGCAGTCGGCAATACTATTAGATTTTCAGGAGCATTTACTTACTCTTCAAACAGATCACTGTTCCTACGTGCTAAGCCTTTCGCAACCTATCAAGGTACATATGTACTAAGCCTTCCTAGCATAATATTATATTAATATGACTCCAAATATCTTTATTAAAATAGTTTACTACTGTCGATTATTATAATATTTTTTTATCTTTATTGGGCTCCGTAGTACTATATAGAACCCTTAAGTTTCAATATGTCCGTCCGTCTGTCTGTCTGTCTGTCAGACGGACGGACAGATTGAAACTTGCCTAGACAGGCGGACACCTATCATCATCATATCATATAAATAAATTGATGAAATACTTGTGAGGTGTGGATGATTTTTGTTTTCCATTTTGTTAAATTATTTTTTATATTAGTTTCATTTGGTATTTCGAACAATATGGTATTTAACAATATGGGTAACGACTCCCAATGACAACTGTTACGGAAAATTGAATATTTTTGTTTAAAAACACAAAACAAATACTTTATGATACAACATAAAGAAATACAATTATCTCTTTACGAATCTTGAATATTACTTGGAAAGATGTTTTTTCAAATTCCATTATGGTGCACTTCAAAAATATTACAATTAAAAAATATCTTACAACCATTCAATGGAAAATATTGGCATTTCATTTTCAGTCTGATAATTTCAATTACAATATAGAAAAATGTGTAAAATTTTAGATAGAACATAATTATATTTACTGCTCTGTGTAAGATATTTATTAAAAGTTTATTCATTTGTATATGTGGTTATGTTAGGTACGCTTCTTACTTAAAAAAATAAGACTTCCCTATAAGAGATGATGACGTATTTATTAAAACTGTGATTACTATTAAAACATAATAATCGAAGATTTGCGTAACTTCCTGACACGCAAACTCCCTTTTATCAGGCGGCGCTGAATTTTTAAGATAGCGATTCAAAATTGAACTTTATTCACTACTCAAAAAGATTCATGTCTCATTGCCGCGGCGGCGCGGCGTTTCGCCACGCAGCTCGGTGGAGCTCGAAATTCGACCTCTTGCAATTATACATGTATCTTCTTATACAGTGAATACAGTTCAATTTGAATTGCTATTTTTTAGAATGCAGCGGCGCGCCGCATCTCGGTGTGAACTGACGCTTAATCGAAGAGTGTGCGAACGGTAAACCGTATCCCTAAAATGGCTCGCCTTGCCCTTTTCTCCCTTTGTGCCGCACAAGAAGTGTATTGTTACTGTAGTACTAAACAATAACTTGTTCTCCATGAACATTCAATTTTAATACTTCAGTAAAAGTTGAAACCCTGTAAGTTAGACCAAATGATAAATTAAAGATTTATTTACTACGCCCAATGAGAACAATAGATATTTGCCTTAATATTGACTAAGCCAAATTTCTATCGTTCTACTTTTGTTACCTACCTTTTGACTGCTTGGCACAAAATATGATACTATATCGTTGCGTTATCGTATCGTCTTCTTTGACCTTAAACTATTATAAGATAGTCTGACCAAGTTGTCATCGCTAATTATGGCAACGTAGTTTGCTAAAGTGACATAGCGATGCTTATGCCAAATGCAATTATGTTTTCAAACTTCGTCGTCGTATTCAGCGATGGCAGCTTGGCTAATGGCTCTGGACTCTGGTCTACTGGACACTGGACAGTGGTTATTGTCATTAATATGTTTTGATTTTAGAAGTGTGCATGTTATAATATTAAAAAAAAGTAACAACGTAAATACATATTTTAATTTTGTCTCACCGTCTAAGTTCTAAGTTAAAGAAAGCAAATGTTGACTACACACTTATGTAATCTACAGAAAACTAAATATTTTTATACTAATAAAAATATTTAGTTTTCTCGCAATTAATAAATAATAAGAATTAAGTAAAACTATCATTTGGTTGAAATACAACGGAAGAAAGTAGCATTAAACTATCTAACCAGCACAAATTAATTAATACAGCTAAAAAGCTGAATGTAGGTAATGAGATCTTTTATTAGTGCTTTCGTTTTTATCACCGAAGACAGCTTGAATTAATCTGAATTTAAAGGACACTTAAAGTTATTCTAATAGTATACATCTGATTATATAATTTGGAAAAATGCCGTGAAAAATATGCATTGCAAATTTTTTAATGTTGTATTGCAAATTGTGCAATAATTAGTGCAAAGATATCTATATAAGTGGAGTTATTTTTGTATAATATCATTTTGTTATTTACAATCACAATAGTTTCATTTTGACGAAATATGTTTAAGTACAGTTTTAAGTCCCGCCAAGAGAACAAAAAGTTTTCTGTGTACCTGGGTCATGAACGTGTATTGAATACGTGTATAACATAATAAACATCTGAAATATATGTATAGTATAATTGTATTAAATATACTTTACGTTACGGGTACCAGACGACGGAATTATAATATTTATAATACTTTTATACTGTATCCCACTTACTAATAAAAAGATTGAAATAACTGATAACTTAAACAACGTTGCTGTCTTTGTCTGATGCGTTGGAAAAGTCACTTAACACAAAGACAGCAATATATTTAAGAACTTTATAGTATTATTTTATCGTATTTGTGTCGAAAGTATTCACGAAACCCAACACCTCAACACTAATAAGACGTAAGCAAAAGGTCGGTCGGACGGTTTTTTACGTCGCCGGAAGGTTCAAGTGGGCGTGAACTCTTTTACAGGTCATTAGAGTAAGGTTAGACAAAAAGGATCGATTCTCAAAGTACTTTGCTCGTAGATTTTGACGATAATTATTGTTTTACAGTACCTTAATTATATGACTTAAAGCCGTACACTAGCCATGATGCCATCGCTAATTACGATGAAGAAGTTGGAAGACAAAATGGCTGAGTTTGACAATATGTACGCTAAATGACATAGCTCGCGATACGTCAATACTATACAATTTTTTTCTATCTTCGTCATCGTAATTAGCGATGGCATCTTAGCTAAAGACCCCGTTCTTTTTTTTGGGTTCTATGAGCCTTAAAGTATATGGTAGTAATTATTTTTCTGTTAATACCTAATTCAGCTTTGATTTTTGCAATTTAAAACAGCAATTTTGGTTTGGAGGTCTATTATTTTGACGTTGATGTTTATTTCTGGATTTGGCCGTTAATTATTTAAATTTATCATAAAATTTTGTACTTATGAGTGTCTATTAGTAGTGGAGAGTTTCAGGAAAGTCATGTTAGTTTTAAATTAAATTACTGAAAAATTTAGTTATGTATAATCGTATAAGTATCATTACTTACGTAATATTATAATCTAATGTTGGGGTAAATATTTCATTCGGATAAAAATACACCCTTAAAAGGTTATTTTAAAATCAATTACGGATATTTTGGGCATATGATCTACAGCTAATGTCAAGATGAAACTACGGGTCCGTGGGACCCGAGTGCCAAGCTCCTTTTTAAAGATTTGGCCAAAAAACTGATCGACAAAACCAATGGCCCTAAGGCTGGAGCTTACCTCGGCCAACGAATAAGTTTGGCCAGCGAGGCAATGCTGCCAGCCTCTTAGGTACTCTACCCGCACGCTAGATACAGTTTTTTATCTATAGCTTTACTTTTTTTTATTTAGACAATAAGTTATATATAATTTAGATATTTTAACTGGTTCTTAAATCTTTTTTTTCTGAAATAATTACATAACAGTGCCACCTAGCATAAAGTAGATGTATTATGTGGCTCAGTGGTTAGCACATTGGTGCACAAGCCCGAGGTCGCGGGTTCGAATCCCGCCAGGGAACAAAAAAGTTTTCTGTGTTCCTGGGTCATGGATGTTTATTAAATATGTGTATAATATAATAAAAATCTTAAATATAAGAAAAGTATAAAAAGTATTATATATATTTACGTTGTCCCCGTGGTACCCGTAACACAAGTTCTTCGGATACTTACCACGGGACCAGACTGACGTGGTGTGAAACGTCCATAGATATTATTATTATTATTATATTATTACCATTAACTTATTTTGTTATTGCTATCGAATAATAAAAATGCTTATAAAAACTAAATAATAATACATTACGCTCTCTACGGATCTGTTAAGGCCATCACACAGCTGATGTATTGATTTTCAAGCAAAGTCGTTGATTCGTCTTTATATCACTTGTTTCTGTAAGGTTAATGACCTCAGCGCCTTAGAAAGCTCAATGTTCTATTTAGTATAAAAATAATCGATTTTTCAATAATTTTTCTGCCTTGAGCATCTTTATATAAGCAGTAGAACATTCGCCCAAAATATCCGTAATGGATTTTGTATACATCTATCAACTCTAAAGAAAGTACGTTGCTACATAGTGAGGTAGAAAATAGTGAACAATTTCACTTAAGTAACATGTTTCGACATACATATATATCTCACGACAAAAAAGTAATATCTCAATAAAAATCTTTGCACTGAAAATATTCAGAAGAAATATATGCAGAAATGATAAATTCTAAATGAACTGTAAATAAATATTCAAGAGTTTTCCTAGGCTTTTTGTGTATAATTAATCTATTAATCTGGTTTTCATGAATAACTAGAAAAAGAAACAACAAAATAATTTTCTTTGAAAAATTATGTTTTATGAATACGATTAGACAGAGCAAGCGGCACCTACTTTATTTTATTTTGTTCTCTAATAACGCTTTTTGTATGGCACTGTCAATCTTTACCCATAGCACAGAGTTAAAATAAAATATACTTACAAAGAGAGGAGTTAGCTCTCATAGAACGATCCAAATTAAATTACGGTTGTCACAGAAGATGGGCGTAAATTAAACTAAGTCTAGCGTCAGTATACGGTTATTGAGAAAATCTAATTGGTACACACCACAACCCGGCATCGAACCTGCACCATCACGTGTGTTATTCACTAGGTCATGGACGCTCTTATAATAAAACAAGTATCTACTAGAAAACTAAATATTTCCCAACCTATTATTATCCTTGAGATAGGTAAAAATAAGACTAACTTTTATTTATTCTAATATTTTTCATGCACGCAGAACAAATACATAACCATTTCTTGTTTAATATTATTTCTATCTAATATTCTAATATTATAAAGTTTTAATATTTATCATATTATTCGTCATCATAACCATGAACCAACACTAACCAGTAGCACATATAACAATTTTCAATCTCACATGACATAAAACTGTAACACGAAATTTGAAAATTTTGACGTCGCCTTCGACGGTCCACGAGCTTACCCGATTTTACCACTATTGCCGCGTACGGCATTTACAGTTTTTTATTTAGATCCAGATTAGTGGACACATCGTATGCTTGTAGTAGTGCAATTAAACCGAGAGCTAACTGTTTGTCTGTTCCTCTTTAATCTGTGCTCATTGACCATCCTGACCCAACATACAATAGGTACAAGATTTTTCAACCCAAAAAATTTGATAGCTTAGTAAACTTAACTAAAAACCTTCGGTTTTCTGATCAGTAAACAGGTAAAAAGTAATTTTTTCTCAAAAATAATTCCATTAAGCGCTCAAAGAACTTTCTCGAAACTTTTAAGTATTTTATCAGTTGCGTCTTTTATATGAAACGTAAAAATATACTTTTAACTGCATTATTAATGAAAAGCTTTAAATTTAACGTAAAAAATATTTTTAAGTTGCGTTTTGTATTTTTTTTTTTCACTTTTACGACCATAGATATTTAGCAAAAAAGTTCGAAACTCAAACTGGTTTTAGGCAATCATTTCGGGTTGACATTAATTGAGTCTCACCGCGAAAATAAAATTAGTAGGCCTCTAATTATACCGAAAGACACAGTAATCATATTACTGTGTCTTTATAGAGTTCATACTCTATAAACGATTTTTAAATGATGTTAAGTTCGGAATAAGACTTGCAAATGTTTAAATGGGTCACTAATGGTAAGGAACTACGGCCGATGAAAGATTTCGCAACTGATAGATTATGTCCAACGGCCCTTGCGCTCGTCCTACGGTTAAGCAAGACTTATCAAGTATGGTATTGTTACAAAATAGATATTACAATAAAAAAATATATATATAAAATAGTAAAAAAAAATAACTTTCAACTTCCTTTGCTACTTGATTAACTAACCGCAAACCACATCTCCACTAAAACCACGAAAAACTTCATTTATACTATAATTATTATATATTCAAACGCCCAAGTACGCGCTTTATTAATTTTTATCTAGAACTCTAGAGCAAAACTATTAAACTTTTAACCTAATTAAAAAACAAATATTTTCAGAACATTCTAGTTATATGTTAATATGAACTATACCCAGCTTACCAGCTACTTAGTCAGCTGTAGCCTACGATTAAATAACCGCAAAACACATCTCCGCTAAAACCACGAATAACTTCATTTATACTATAATTATTATAAAATCCAACGCCCAAGTACGCGCTTTATTAATTTTTATCTAGAACTCTAGAGCGAAACTATTAAACTTTTAACCTAATTAAAAAACGAATATTTTCAGAACATTCTAGTTAGATGTTAATATGAACTATACCCAGCTTAACCGCTACTTAGTCAGCTGTAGCCTACGATTTGTATGCTTTTCTATGGATCAGTCTTTATTGCATTACCAGCTTTTGCCTGCGTACCCACGCTCTTTAAATACGTTTCCTTTATGCATGCATAGAAATATTATTATTAATCTATACTAATATTATAAAGAGAAAAGATTTGTTTGTTTGTATTGAATATGCTCCGAAACAACTGGACCGATTTCGATGAACTGCGGGGAAGGATATAGGTTTCTTTTTACTGTAGCAAATATAATAGCTCTCCTTTTAAATAGCTCTATCCATTGATGAAATCTGCATCGTATACAAAATTAATTGCGTATTTTTTAAAACTTAACCGTACAAACAATAATTCGTCTTCAAAATAAATAAACAAACAACATGTAATGATGATAATAATATTATTTTCATAATTAACAAACACATTTATATTACTTAACAGGACGTAAAAGTTCCTGTAATTAATTTAATTTAATTAGAAGTGAATTTAGAATTAACATCTTCCACCCTCAATAAAACAGTAAAAGTTCCATTTCAACTTCGATTGTTTAATAAGCTTCAGTTCAAAACAAAGTAATTAAGAAGTTGAGTGCGTCTTAAGATATTTCATAAGATCATCTAGATTATCCTAATGGCGAAGATTAATCTGCAAAGTTGATGTTCAAGATCCCTCACATTAAAAGTTAATTCGTGTCTAGCTTAAGTTTTATTCTTTGCAACAGGCAAATTTTTCAAATTTAAATTTTAGAATCTCGCTGTATGTAGCACAATCACGCGCACAAGAATGTATACGCATCGAAATTCCTTAGAGAATCGAAATCGTATCGAACAACTTGCGACTCGAACAGACATAAGGTCAAAATAGTTTAATTGCGCCAAAGAATCGTGTGCACGCACACATACTCACATGTCAATACGGACTTTAACCACGTCTGCAGGCGATGCGGTTCATTTCCTTCGTATTTAAATATTTTGAGGAGTCCTAGTGCAAAGGGATTTTTTTTAAACTGGTTGAGCAGGAACTTTCCCGATATTAATGCATGGTAAAGGTGACATTCATAAATATACAAAATTTATCGAAGCAAATGTTTACATATTGTTCTCTTCATGTCTGCTCTGTTTAGCTGTTGTGGGACATCTACCGGAAGTAGAATTTATAAATTGCTAGAAGTTGCCACCAACATATAAATGCGCAGACGCATCTGTACGTTGCATGAAAAACAAACATTTTGCCGCGATAATTCGTTGCCTATTCCCCAAATTCTTTTATTAAATTATAAATTAAATTCTAATCAATCCTGTACCAAATTTCTACAAAAACCGCTGCGTGATTGCTTGACAAAGAGAGTTAATTTCGCATTCATAATATGTACTAGTGAGAATCGTCATTGGTAGTACTAATGTTTTAGGCCCACTTGCGCAGATCTGGGTTAAAGTTTACCCCGGGTTAAATATCATTTCTCTCGTTCTTCGTATTTTTGAAAGAAAAGAAATGATATTTTAATCCAGGGTTAACTTTAACCCAGATCTGCGCAAGTGGGCCTTAGTCAATATTAACAAAATAGCTACCAGTAAACAGGAAGCTATATACTAAACACATACACTACATACATAGTAAACACGCACCAACTTAACGACTGTTTTACGAGCGGAGCGCGACATTAGCAACAATAAAATCAATCATTCCATACATGCCCGTATTGATTTCATTCGGGATTATAGTGCACAAGTTTGAGAGAATATAGAACGAGTTCACACAAAAGTGTATGAAAATATTTTGAATAGCTATCTTAAACATGCAGCGTCATGTCGCATATTGTTTCGGTGTGAATTGACCTTTAGTAGTGTTGGTTCATTTCCAGTCAAGATTTTAGTATCTTTATCAAGTAATTCCAGCTGAACATTGTCCTTATATATGTCCATCAGGCAACCACTAATGCGGGCTCGGGGTAGTTTATTATTCATCACTGACCTCATCTACTGTCGTTAATATTCTATAATAATCGGTGGCTTTTAACTATTTTAATTAAACCTATCAACATTTGGTGACCTCCAATTTTGAACTTCCTGATTTTATTAATTAGTGTTTTATCTGACTACCAACAAATAGTAAAAATATGTTAGTATGTAGGGATTTACTTTGTGTTGCAATCGTGTTTTGTGTGAAACAAAATTATGCGATGATGAAAAACCATTTTGATAAGGCATTGTAATAATAAACCGATAAGTATTTTTCATTTATCAGTTAATAATTAATATATTTTTATTACTACGCTTACTAACTTGCGCTTGGCATGTAAAGAATTTAAGAGGTTTGCTTTTAATATGTTGAGATACTTATTATGTAAGAATTATAATACTTAATTAATGTTGAGATTTATATTTATATTATAATAAGTCAGACAATTGTGTAGCTCCGTGGCCTGTGTGTAGACCGTTTGATTCGCACTCGAGAGAGTGCAGGTTCGATTCTCAGGTTGTGGCGTGTACTAATGAGACTTTTTCAGATCTCAAGTAATTATACGGACGCTCTAACGGTGATTGAAAACATCGTGAGGAAACCCGCACATGGTTGGCCCCACACGTTAATCCTCTAGACTGACTGACTATGCTGTGAGAATGCCGAATGTGCTTGGGCAACCATGCGACATTTAAAAACCAACTGTCTCAGGCACTACAGTATTTCAATAGCGGTTACTTCAGTCGGTGAATAGTGTATAAATCATCCAATAATGGATGAATAGGCCTAAGTTTTAGACTGATTCTATTGTTGTCAAACTGTAAGACCTATAAAACCACACAAAATAAGTAAATAAATAACTCTTAAAACATTTTACATTAAATATTTAATATTTATGAAACTCCAAACCTAAGATAAGAATAATAAAGAAAAGTGTTTTTATTACGAACCGTAGATCTCCGTAGTAGTGCTACGCCGTAGCGCTACGAGCGTAGACGTCACCTGAGGGTGTAGTTTTATTTGATCGCTTTCGGTTTCACAAGGTAAAGGGTTGTTTAGTGATAAAATAAAATGTAAAAGATAGGATCTAGTGTGCTGTTTATATTCAAAGCAATAAAGTTATATAGTTAGTCTTAAAGAAATCTTTATAACAATGAAAATTCCTATTTCACATACAATGTGAAATAAGTGAGTAGTATTTGGGTAACGCAATTTTTTTGTTTTTCTATTTCAAATCTCTCTGGTATATTCTGTTCGTCAATTCACAAAATTACTAGCTAAGTAGTGCCTATTAAAACTTTATATTTTTCTCTATATACCTAAATAACATAAGTAATATATTACGTGTATATGCCATGCGGCCAATGTAAACTCGTCTCGTAATCACGTTACTCAGTTTTATTACGTCCATAACACGTTGTCAGGGGAGAATGGGTACAGTTGGTTCCACAGAATTACAGTTGTTTGGACGTCTTAATCCTCAGCTAAGGCCCGGCGGGATAACCGTTATTTAATTATTCGGTGTGGCTGCGAGTGAGGCTGCGAGTGAGGCAGGAATAATCTTAACGGCCAGATGTTCCCTGAGGTTTGTTAATTACACATGTTCAGGTTGAATCGGGCCGCACCTCCTTCTGACCAGACCGGCGATTCTACTTGTGCCACTGATAAGGGTCAGCTCGCACCGAGACGCAACGCGGCGCTGCATTTTTAAGATAGAGATTCAAGTTGAACTTTTTTTTCACTACACAAAACGCTGGGCCGCAAGCGCCGCTCTTCAGCGCTCATCCATCAATCCCATCAGCGCTCAAGCGTCGCTCTTCAGTTCGAAATTCGAATACTCCTTGTGTGTGTGAAGTTTAATTTTGAATCACTATCTTGTCGCCGCGTTGCGTCGCGTCTCGGTGTGAACTGGCACTTAGGCCGTGTATTAAAATGCATGTGTTTATGTGCATTCAAAGCCTTCAACCTAGTAGACTCGGTGTGGTTAGCTTCGACCCACTTTGTGGTTAACTACTAAACTGATAGCCTAGTAACAGCGCTGATAGTTAATAACATAATAGGCTAGACAACTGTTTTTTTTTATTGCATAAATGCATTTGCATTTGTTTACAAAATTACGCAAGTCTCGTGAAAATGTCCCGATTAGGTAAAAGTGTATGAAATATAAGGCCGCACGAACATATTTGTAAATATCTCCGAAATTTGTGCGTTTAAGTTTAAGCTTACTATGATGAATGTTTTTGTATATGTCACCGTCAAATGGTAAATACGGTTAGAGTGAGTGAGTGTTAGTGTTAACTAGCAAGATTATTAAATGTTGACAGATTGTGAAACATTCTGCTTACAATTTGATGCATTAGTTCTCATTATATTATAATATAACGAACTTAAACTCGTCAAATTGTAGAACGGAATCACCATTTTCACAATCTGGGACATAATATATACTTAATGTAATTACGTAAACTAATGATGTAGGTTTTTTTAACTAATTTAGACAATTTATGAAAATTTTTGTATTTTTCGAATGTATCTGCTGTGAAGTATTGTGTTACTTAACAACACATAAAATATTATATTTTACTACGTTTATCAAGTACGTCAATATTACGTATATAAATTAAACTAAATATTTTACCTGTAAAAGGTATTCCTCTTTTGCCTCAGCAACAGGTTTTTGCAGGCCCTTTGTATGACTTTGGCCTTTTGTGTCTATAGACCATCATGGCCCATCTGATAATAGCGCCCTGCTCACGTAAAGTTTGGACTCCAATCAAAACTGCGGAAGGATCTGTGCGGTTTGGACCGCGGATCTAACTATCATCCTAATTACGACTAAAAATGCGTTAAGGTTTGGACTGCTGTTATAGTTCAAACAGAGTAAAAGTACTAACGTAGCTTAAACTGTGGAAAATGCGCTATCTGATATGCCAGATCAGACTGTAGACCACGCAAATTTACACGTTCGGTTCGGAGCGCAGGTTGGTACGGTTCGTGCTATTTCCCGCGGTCAGAAGTGTACATGTGACGGGCACTCATATCTCGATACTTAGAAAAAGATACATTAAGTTCATATTAACAAAAAAAATTACTGAAATATTTTATTACGAATATATAAATCTAGAAATTAATTAAACAATGCTATCATTTTTCGTGTCATGAGCATATTATTTTGTACTGTAACAGATAATATCTAGAATCAGGCCAAACATACGCCTTTCATTCTTTTATTTGTCATTATTGTGTTGTGTTTACCGTAGCGAAGTGAAAAATAACAAAGATGTGCCGTGTAAATAATTAAAAATGTATACATAATGATTTCGCAAGAGCCGAATCTCGCTTTACTATCACACGCTTCTTTTTGTAAAACTTTTCTTAAATTCTTAAATTTTATGAAGATATGTTTTTGTTACAAATTAGTATGACATTGCTAACAAATACAACATTATCAAAATGAGGATTAGATGAAAACTTATAAGTATTTTACATATAATTTTCTACAATCATACTGTGATTAGTCTGAGTCTGTGATTAGACTGGAAGAGTCTTGGATGCCCCAAAGGGAGATCTCCGACCGAGCGAGTTGGTATGCTCGGTCAGACCGAAGCCCACTTGTATGAATTTCAGATGTCGTATATATAGTGCCGATCATAGAAAACTTCGATAGCGCGATTCAAGATTGTGGCGCTAATTGGTCCGCCACATCACCGAAGACCTGAGGTCGAATCTTGAGTCGCCAGTACCAGAGAGTCCCAGTGACTCGGAGTGCTGCCATGCGGGCCGATGCTACGTGCTGACCAGGAGAGATGTGCTTTGCTTGCTGACCGGTCGTTGTAGTGAGTGTGACCGTTGAAGCCGATGAGGGTTCGACCAGGCCGCGGTGCGTTGAGGCTGGTTGTCGAGGTACCCGATGAGGCTGAAGCTGGCTGGCGTGATGCGGAGGCGGTGGGGAATGATGACGATGATGTCCAGAAGGAGGCGTGTTCTGTCGAGGGTCACCAACGTGGGAAGAGTGGATGCCGCAAAGGGAGATCTCCTACCGAGCGAGGTGGTACGAGTATGCTCGGTCAGGCCGAAGCCCACTTGTATAAATTTCAGATGTCGTATATATAGTGTCGAACATAGACAACTTCGATAGCGCGATTCAGGATTAAGGCGCTAATTGGTCCGCCATAATATCATTCGTATAAATTCAGCGTTAAATGGAAATAAGTTTCTTGTTGATTTTTTAAGTTTATGGAAATATAAGTAATTGTAAATTAACACTTACTTTTATTTATCCCGACGTTTCGTTTACTTCCCAGCAGCTGTGGTCACAAATATTTTAATTGGTTTTTAAGCATAAATGCTTTCGTTAAAAGGTTCCATTATTAAATTTTGGTGATGTTCAAAGTTGCTATTTGTAGCTTTGGTAGTAGATCCAATTTAATATCTTTAGAAAGAAAATGATATCAGTAGGTACAATTAAATGCTACCAGTGTGTTTGGTTGAATTAAGTCTTTACGTTGACGTTTAGATTAAATTTGATCTGAACAGAGTGTAAACAACAACAAATACAACAAACATATTATTATTATGTGGTTGATCCCGACCAGTCCATTCCACAAATCCATGGGCGTTAATTATCTGCTACAGATTAATTAGAATTGCACCGTTCTACAGTTTTCAATTAATTCGCCCATACCGTTGCAAAATGGCTGGTGTGCGGATTTCAAAATGTTAGTGAAACACGTTGAAAGATTTTAAAAAAATGTTTAAAAACTGAAATAAAGCCTTCTTTTGCCGCTTTTGTTTTACCTTGATGTAGCAAAATGAAAAGTTTTGTCATATAACATGTAACTCTATTACTTGTTAAATGACAAAAACCCAGATTACTGGCCCCACTTTTTTAAACTACTAGCTTTTGCCTACCACTCCGCCCGCGTAAATACAGTATTCCACGGGAGCACTGTACTTTTTGGGATGAAAAGTAGCCTATGTGTTAATCTAAAGCTTTAACTATTATCATACGAAATATCATCAAAATCCGTTCAGTAGTTATTGCGTGAAAGAGTAACAAACATCCATCCATCCATCTTTCTGCGACAATTTTTTTACAATAAATAAACTCAACTGATGTAACACACACTAACAAGCGAAACTTTTTTAATTGTTCTATGTTTTTGTTTTCGAAAATATTTCCTTAACCTACTGCACGTGGTTCGAGCGGGTGTCGATGCTGGTGATACTGCTGAACTGCGTCACGCTGGGCATGTACCAGCCCTGCGTCGACGACCAGTGCGTCACCAACCGGTGCAAGATACTACAGGTAACCTTATATACCTTCGACATTTTAGCACGTATTGCACTTAACTAAATTCAAACGTCCTAAATGATTCGGTATCTAAATTTAGTCAAGTGAAATAGCAATTAAGGAAGTTAGCATGCTAATTAGTATCCTAAATCAGAAGAAATGTGGCTTCTGACTGACTCAATTCTAATTAGCTTTCTTTTTAGGATCCTAATTAGGACGTCTTAGTTTAGTGAATAAGACGCATTAGGCCTAGCGCCCACTCGGCAGCTTGGATGCGGCAGACGAACATATTTCGAGAGCGTATGCAAAGCTATCTCGCACCGATAAGCGATCCAGTTCTGCACGCCTTTCTGCGACGTTGCGCCGATGCCTCCACAGATTTGTAACGATCTATTGGCATTTGGCCCTCGATGCGAGTGCGACTAATCTCACATATGCAAATGCAAAGTTGACGCGAAGCCTTTAATTGTACCTATACTTTTTGCGTAGTCAGATTTAAAGTCACGTTGTCACGTTAGTGACGACAAGTTATTTTTATTTTTGAAATTAAGAAAAAAACGTAAATCAAAATAACAATTGAATTAAAAAGATTATAACTACACTATTTTTAATATCACTACAATAAACACTTAAAAAATAGCCCGTGGGAAACGTAGAAAAATTAAATAATTAGGACTACATCAAAATAGTTGGCATTGAAAATGAAATGCGAACATAAAAACAACTTAAAAACCCATAAGTCAAGTTTATTTATATTTATTACCAGTAGTAGTGAATTATCTACAGTTTTTTTCAGTGCTGAATTTATTTTCTTTCCTAATTGTGTCTGCATTAGGCGCTATTGCACGATATGATGACGCAAAATATGCTATGACGAGTGATATAATTTAGCCCTTTCACATGATAGAAAATACAGTTATTTCTTTCTCCTACTTTGTATTTAGATGCACCCCGGTTAAATTGCTACACATTCACTGACCAACATCGCAACTGTATTATATGTGTACACTTATATAAATCATATCTTACTTTAAACGAGCAATTCTTGTATTGGTGTCTTAAATACAAACTAGCTAATGCCCGCAACTTCGTTTGCATAGAACTAACGGAAACGGAACCCTACAATAAAAGTTGCCTATGTTAGACCCTATAACATCAGTTATCTGCCAGTGAATGTCCCGTGAAAATAGCTCCAGCCGTTTCAGAGATTAGCGGGAATAAACAGACAGACAAACAGAAAGACAGACGAAAATTTAAAAATTGATATTTTATTGTAAATACCGAATATACTTTCATATGCATTAAGTGAAAAGCTGTTAATTTTAAAATACAAACAGACACTTACATTTTATTTAACTGTATAGATAAAAATAATAATTAATTAGAATCTCGTAAACAGCTTGGATAGGGCAGTGGGCTTGGTAGGGCTTGTTGTGTATTAAAAATTGATCTACGAGTTCATAGCTAGGTAAGACCTAACTAGATAATTTTTTCATACACAAAGCATCCCAGGGAAACCGCGAATTATTGAGTTTTCACATTATTTTATTTCGTTGCGTAATAAGATATGATTTATCTTGCTCTCTTAGACTTCGTTAGACTGTTTTGCGTTGTTGGCGAATTGGTGTCATGGGTTCGAGTCCTGGTCAGACCAATACTATTGTGATTTTTTTTCTAATAGATACCTATCACCATCTGTTAATTTTTTTCGTACCACTAGAACTCCGAGCACAGCTCGATCTTCCAGGCACTAAGACATTTAATTTAGCTATCATTAATATATTGTATTTATATATTGTAGGTGTTCGATGACATAATATTTGCGTTCTTCACTCTGGAGATGACGATCAAGATGGTGGCGATGGGTGTGTACGGGCGCGGCACGTACCTCGCCGACTCCTGGAACAGGCTGGACTTCTTCATCGTGCAGGCTGGGTGAGTATTACGCCTTTCTCATAAAATAGCAGTTTAACAGACCATTGAATGCAACAGCCTCCTTTGTTCAGTGGTTTAGAGCTTTTGGGTCTCGACTCGGAGTCGTGGGTTCGATTCCTGCGTTGGAACAACAAAAAATGTTGTTTCCAAGTTTGGTTGTGACCATGCAGGGTGATCACCTGATTGCCACATGACAACAAAAAAGTTATTGACCTGAAATTACTTTTTAATAAAAGTTTAATAACAAGTGTTTGTTTTTATAACATATTAAACTGTGCATTTTAATTAAATTATTACATTTAAACGTAAAAGTATCGGCTACAGCCTTAAATATTATTAATATTAATAAAGATATTAAATATCAGCAAACCATACTTTTGATTACTTTCTGTATCATTTTTCTCTAAAGAAAGGTAGCTATTTCAACCAGTGTTAATCTTAAAATCCTTTCAACACAAAATTGCTCTTCCCAGATTTACACATCTATCTTCTTTGCCCCCGTATGTTGTTTAACACATTTATTCCATTTTCTCTCTTAAAGCTAAATAAATCTAGCTAAATGATAAATATTAATTAATCTAGGTTTCGGACCGCGGTTCTTTTAAACGAAACGTTAACTGTGAAAATAAGGTTTTTTTGATACTTCGGTACGGGTAAAACACTTATTTATAAATTGGTAGACGGGTAACAATACATTTTTAATATTAATTATTTAATAAAATGTACGTATTTCATTGAACTATTCAAATAAAATGTAAAAAATGCAAAGTGTAATTAGCACAGTTTTACCTACCTGTTATGTATTGCTATAACGTATTTCATTATTCGGTGTTTGTCTAAATTTAATTTATTATTAACGTCGATAGATACGTCATCAAATCCATATTAAAAATATTTCAATAATCTATATTAAGTTTCTAATTACAGCGATCATCAAAATATATTGTATTATAATTAATATTTCACTATTATAACAAACTAGAACAGATTTTAACTACGTACATGAGTGCGCAAATGTTATGAAACATTATATTATAAAATACCTCGGTTTATTATTGATGTTATTAGCAAAACATGTTTGCGTCAATTTCACGGAGGGTAACGCACTGTCAATGGCACTTTATATTAAAACGTATGAAAATTAAATAAAGGTATTTCATTTTCGTACGTTTTAAATTTATAAATATTAAAAGGGATTTAAAACAATGTAGCAAAAACATTAAAAACTCTTAAAATATTAATTTCTTTCAAATTTTAATAATATTTTGAATGTTCATCTAAGACTATTTTAACTGAACATTTCACCGATTGTCTAATAATTTACGTTTCTTATTATAAATAATGGAGGATGTTGTTAAATACTTGTGAATGACTTCAGAGACTTGATTATTGTTTGTTTCAGAGCCCTGGAGTATGCCCTTAACGTGGAGAACATAAATCTATCGGCCATCAGGACTATCAGAGTACTGAGACCTTTAAGGGCTATTAATAGGATACCAAGTAAGTGATGTTTTATGCAATAATTATAGATTGAGTGTATCGAAAAATTACAAATAGGTCGATTTACAGACTTACAAAAAAAATATATTATTTTTAAATAGATAGGTATAATCAATAACACAATCAATTAATATTTTTTTTTATATTCGTTGTTTTTTTTTATTAGCAAAACAAATTAAGTTTTTACGGTGTCGATGAACAATATCTACGCTTCGATTAAGTTACGTTTTTAATAATTGTAATAAAATAGGAATTTAATTAGAACCTAAAATACCCTTAGATGGATAAAAGTTCAGAAAGTTCTGTTTACTTGGAATAAGTAATAATAAATAAATAATAAATATAAATATATATAATATAAATAATAAACTCTTTAGAATGCCATTATGATACAATATTCGACACGATAAACTAAATTGATATAACCACAATTTTAATGAGGGTAGCCTCAACAAAAGTACAATAGTGGTCGCAATTGTCGATTACCCTTAAGAGGTGAGCGGATCGATGCGCAACAAGTGTGCCCACTCCCTCCTAGCTCCCAGCGCTCCGTAATATCAAGACCAAGATGTAATACGCTCACAAAATAGGTATTAAGGTGGGAAAATAGGTATTGAACGTTGCAAAATGGGTATTTTCAAGTCCATTAGTCTACAACAATGTTAAAATATAGACGTGGTACATTTATATTTTTAATGATTTCAATGAGGTTTTAAAAAAAATGGGTATTGTGGTGGTTCGTTTGCTTACAGCCTTACATTATATGACGCAGTGTGTGTCCAAAATTTGGTAATCCAAAAGTATTAATAAAGTAATGTAGCTTCTCGAATTAAGATGTTATTATAATTAAATGAAATGTAGTAATAGTACTACTAAAGGTAGAGTTACAATTATATGGCGCAAAAATCGATTTAATAATTCCTTTTGACGCAAAGGTAAAAGCGAAATCAGTTTTAGACTTTAATCAATCAAATAACACGTATCTCCGTCGAGAAAACCTGTCAATTGATATCAGATTATTATTGATCCTTATGTCCGCTACACACGCAACGATTAAACTGCACAGTTCGGTTAAACCAGTAGTCAGCAACGCGCGTCCCGCGGGTTATATGTTTATTTTTATTATCTTTATTTCTTTATATATAAATTAGTTCTAAAGTACTTTGAAGTGTTTGTTTTATATTAGTTTTTGTTTTTTCCCTCATTTTGTCTTCATTGCTCCATTCTCATCGGTATTAATTTAAAACAATACAATATTATTTTGCATTTTAATATCACTTGTAGTAATTACCTACAATAGATAACTAGGCAGATATACCAATGAGGTACAAAATTATCTTATACGTGCGGCCCGCTTTTATCTATTTTCTTCACTATGTGGCCCATGTCTGCAAAAAGGTTGCCGACTCCAAGTTTACCCCGTAAAGTTTTATCGTTACGTGTGTTGCGGGACATAGTTTTACGTTGTCATACTTAGGTAGGTAGGTTAAATTATCGTAAATAAATAAACCTATTCCATTAACTACAGACTCATACTGTAAATAAAACAAGTGCAGTAACGTCTCACGAAGCCCAATTCTCGTAACTGTCTGTGATCATAGTCCTGTTTTGGTCCGACCGCTATCTCACGCGCTCATGCGCGATAGACGCGTGTGTGAATGCAACATCGCGCGGAACGAAACAGGATTATGATCAAAAACATACTACGAGAATTGCGCTTCTGCTCTTACATTAACAATTTAATTCTTACATTTCAACATTCATTACAATTATTATTATTTCATTACAATTCTTACATTAACAAAGAGAAAATCTAAGCGATCTTGCATTTTTATTTTTGATGCCTTACTTATAAACGCATGTTTGTCGTTTGTTTTCGTGATATTTAATACACCATATGTTAATACAGAACATAATGGTTTCCTTAAAATTTACAGCTATTCACTTATCCGTATTCCAAATATTATAATATTTTCATATAACACACACAGCATGATATATTGCGTGTTCTTCCGGTAGCAGTGGCAAAACTTCTTTAATTGATCTCCTAATCCAATATTTAAAATATGTGTTTTCAAGAACACCAACAATAAGACTTAGTTCCTCGTACCTCACAAAAGGGGCTTTACACAATAACAAACTATGATGTCACTTGTCAGTGGCCAATAGTCAATTGATATTTATAAATTCATTAAAATTATTGATTGAAAATTCTGCAAAATCATCATCACCGGCTAACTCAGGGACAAGCTTAAACTTAAAAAACGATAAGCTATAATTATTATTGTCCACCATGCTAGCATATTGGGGGATGGAGGCAATTTGGTTTTATTTCATTTCAATTACTTATAAATCAATTTTACATATTAAGTCGTGCATTCTTCGTAGCCTGCAGTTAAAGTCCACAAAGTATTAAATTATATGTATTTATTAAATAATATGTATTCAAAAAAAATAGCTTTTTAAAAAGTAACCCATTTCTATCCCCGTAATCTATATCTGAGCCAAATTTCATAATGATCGGTTTAGTTGGTTTTACATGAAAGCGTAAATACTGTATCCCACGGAAACCGTACTTTTTACGTGATAAAAAGTAGCCTATATCATTCCTGTAATGTACTTTGTATCAGTGCCAAATTTCATGACGATCGGATAAGTAGTTTTCATGTGGAATCGTAACAACCAAACAAACAAACTTACATTCACATTTATAATATTAGTAAGGATGATAACATTTTTCAAAACTGTCGTGCAGAAAGTGTTAAAATTAATTTTGTTATCATAAAAGAAGGTGAGGCTGTGAAATTTAATAAATCATACAGTTCGCAACGAACTTTCCCAACACAAGTTGAGCAACACAAAAGATACAAAGTTGTAACCCCTGGGGCACAACTGCGCTGGTACAACTAGGACATTGCAACTCAACCGCAAATTAAACTGAACCACGGTTGAAAACGCAATATATTTGAATGATTGAATGTTTATCCTAAGGGATTTACTTGCCCAATTGTCACCTCGGTCCCTAGAAATAATATTAGTATGTTTATTTACTCAATTTATATTTTACTTATTTTAGAAAAAGTATATGTTTGTTGCTATATTGATGAATATTATAATGACTATTTAATATTTATGGGTAGTTATGGGTATTTCTTCGAAAATTTATTCTTCGTCTCATTAGCCTGGTCAAATTTTACTTTTAGGTCTGTAACACGTTTGAATGAAAATAGACACACTAAAAAACATCATATTATTTTTGCATGAGGGACTCGTTTTTATTGAGTAGATTTCAAAATATTGACGTCCAAATATTTTGTGGCCTAATGAGAATTTCATACAGGCTAATGATAAGATGAACAAAAAGTAAAAAACTTTACGTAAATGAAATCAGTTTTAATCAAAATATAATCATAATGAGAATTTCATACAGTCTAATGATAATAAGAACAAAAAGTAAAAACTTTATGTAAATAAAATCAATTTTAATGAAAATATACTTATATTCTCCCAACAACAATAATCTGTTTTTAATGAAAACCGCTTACAGTACTAATTTTACTAAAAAATCAGTTATCTACCTGGTCAGTCAGATCCAGTATTGACTTAGCTTATAAACTTTGTAAATAAAAAAATATGGTAGTCTGAGGTTGTAAATCAATATTAGTTCAGACTGGATTACTGATTAGATTATCACTTATAATAAATGTGTATGAAGGAAATTGAATGCTCTTGTTTAGGTTGGTTTTCTCTTCTTTTTCATCTTTAGGTTGTGGCATTGTTTTTCCTTTCTTCTGATATCTGTAATAATAAGATAATATAGAAATGAAAGATCTCTCTTAAGAATACATAACGTTTCCTATTAGACCAAACGACAACCCGGATCCCCACCTACGTTTAGTCTCGCACGTTCTAACACGTATGCCACAAGTTGCCAGTGTCCTGCTCTTAAAAATGTCGCGGCCACAAAATACCTGGGAATTATCATAGATAGAAACCTGAAATTCTATGAGCATATTAGTCTTTTTGTGACAAGGGTGCGCCGATTAATAGTTATTTTTAAAGGCCTAAGAGACGTCGCCCCAAAATCTGTAATTAAAACAGTCTACTATGCTCTGTGTCAATCTCAACTGGAATACTACATTACCCCTCATGGGGTGGCGCATGCAAAATTAATTTTCTAAAAATCGAGCGAGCACAGGAAGCACTCCTTAAGGTTGTCCTGTTACTACGATTTTACCATCCAACTACCGACCTCTATTTAAAATGGAAGGTATTGACCGTCCGACAACTCTTTATACATAAAATCGTTATAAAAAAACATTCAACAATCGTTATGAAAAAACGTCACAGAGACTAAGTTTGTCCAGTGTTTGTTACATAAAACCACTTTCGTGCATCGATTTTCCTGTTTTCTTGGACCCGAACTATACAATAAAATAAATCGGAACTTAACAATATATCCATTACATAAAACTAAATGTAATTCTTTAATTCTGGTCTGGCTTCAAAAATTAAGCTATAAATGCACTGAAAATTTTATTAACACTAATAAATAATATTTTCACACAGCAAAATTAACGTTATACAACATTCTTCATTAAACCTTAGTACCTAGTTACTTATTTACACTTTTTCTATTAAATTTTCTTTTTTACTGTTGTAACACAACGTTTGAAACACAGCACAAAACACTTAAACGCTGATTGGCTAAATAATATACTTTTTACCTTACTACTATTACTTACTACAAGCTTACTTTTGAAACTAATTATGACAGTAAATAGTTATGTTACACAATATGTCTACAATATTTTTAAAACTAGCTATATGTCCGTGGGTGGGGACCTGGTGATCTTTACCACAGGCATTCATGCCTAACACAGACACCAGCTCCTCATAGAATAATAAAATGAATACTTATTATAAAATAACATGTTTACTTATATAAATAAGTAAACATATTAACTACCATTTAAGATTATTTGTGAGGAAAAATAAAATGAATTATTATTATTAACCAAGCATGGATTTATAAAAAAGATATAAGAAATATCTTAAGAAAGCATAAAAATAAGGGTTTCTTGTTGTACAAGGAACCCTTATAGTTGTAGTATCCTACGGAAACCGAAAATTACACAAGTGCTACTTTCATGCTAAAAAGTAATATATTTTATGATTAGCCAGGTCTTATGACCAGGCTAATGAGACACAAGAAAATGAGAATTATGCCTATAACCATGCATAACTCAATAAACATACAGGCTTCAGTATTATTATTTTCACACATAAATCTATAATCCATAAGCATAATGCATAAGCAACGCAGATTGAAGTTTTATAAATCTCATTTTACTATTCTAAAACTCTATAGAGTAGACAGTTTAATGATAATTATACTACCCAAACCAAACATAGGCTAATGATATATTTACCTTCGTAACACCGGGATCGAAAGCAACCAGCCGCACGACCACCTACTAGCTTCTTCGTTGCACTATTACCTTGCTCACACGCAATAAACCACAATCACATTGCTAACACCAAAGCAGTTATGGTCAAGTACAACTTCTACCAGGCTTATTATTATTTTAAGCCGGACACTTCTTCTTAAGTGATTTATAAACACGTTAATTTAGGTACGCCCAATACGTTCATTTTTTATCAGAATTTTAATCAGAATCCTTCTGATAAAAAATAAACATTACAACCTTATAGATAATTTATAATAATTTATAATAAATAATAATTTCCTTATAATGGATGTTGCCCGCGACTTCGTGCGCGCAAAAGTTAATTTCGCAGAAACCCTACATATGCGCCAAATTTCATCAAAATCGGTCCAGTAGTTTCGTAGCCTATTCAGTGCAAACAAACAAACAAACAAATTTTGCCTCTTTATTATATTAGTATAGATTTACAAAGATTTATCAATGAGAAAATGCGATATGGCTGGCCTGGCTAATGAGAATGAGAACGGACTTTAACGTTTCTTTGTAGTATTTAGACAATAATTATATAAAAAATAAGTTGTACCTAATAAGGGATAAGACGCAACTATATAAAAACATTTCTTTTAGTGCGCTTTGTTGCCTGGTTACAGAAATAAATCCACGGACATCTAAAATTTCGTCTCCGGAGAAATGTCCTTATCCATAATTTTACTTCTAATGTAATAACAAGTTATTATTAGGCATGTCCAAGTAAATTTGATTTCATTCTAGACGTACGAATATTCGAAATAAGTTATTAAGACATAAGAAAATAAATAAAAATGAGCAATGAGTATAATCACGTAACAAGTAAACATTAGTAATTGATGGAATAAGAGCAAATCCGATCCCTGAGGAGGAAACTTGTAACAAAGCATTAATTGGGTTAGACACGGTGATACAAACTAATTGAATCTGCCTGCTGCATTACACTTCGCTCGCTTGGGAATCCCAACTGTCGCTGCCACCGTTTTTACAAAACATTTCTTTCATGCTGTAGTTTAGGGTTAATATAAATTTTTTATCGTCGAAACGATTTCTAAAGAATTTTAACATCAAAACCAGATATAATAGCTACTAAATAGAAATAATGCAACTTTGGAATAAGCAAATCCTACTATCCCACTAATATTATAAATGTGAAAGTTTGTGAGGATGGTTGGATTTATGTTTGTTACTCTTTCACGCAGAAACTACTGATCGGATTTTGATGGAATTTGGTATGGTAGTAGTTTGTGCTCTGGATTAAGACATAGGCTACATCTTATCTTGAAAAAGTAGTGTTCCCGTGGGATTATGTATTTACGGGACCCGCGGGCAACAGCTAGTTATAAAATGAAAAATATTTGTTTCAGGTATGCGAATTCTAGTTATGCTGCTACTAGATACGTTACCGATGTTGGGTAATGTTTTACTGCTGTGTTTCTTCGTATTCTTTATATTCGGTATAGTCGGTGTACAGTTATGGGAGGGTATACTGCGACAACGTTGCGAATTGGTCCTACCGCCAAACGTCCTGAGGCCCAAGTAAGTAGAAAAATTTAGTTTTTTCTTTGATTTTATTCAATAACTTGATTACAGCTATTGAATAAAATCTAACCACTGCTTAATAAATTCATCAGTAAACATAGGAATGAATTCAGAATTTTAAAATACAACACGTTATCGTAGAAGTAAATGACTTTTTGATTTTCTTCTATTTGCTCGAGAGCGCTCGTTTAGAGGCACGTCCCTGCTGATGTGACTGCATGCAATATTTAACGCTTTCGGAACGAGCACACCCACTGCTCTGCATTCAACATTTATCGTTACATACTGTCTCTCACTTCGCATGTAGCTTACTCAACACACGTTAATATTGCATTCCGTCAACACAGACCCGGACACGCATGTTGGATCATAACATCGGTGTGGCCAACTAGAGAGATGATAGAGTCGTTCGAATCCATTTGCTACATTATGATTCACATACTAACAGACACATAGTAACACAAGGTTAACATTCACAAATATATTATGTTTATTAATTTTTTCATAAACAGTTAAAACATGTATTACATCCGTAACTGTAGTAATGTAATTGTTATCTGTTACAAATTCGTCATCATTGGCTAAGTAGACATTTCAACGTAGATTATAGGCATTAGGTAGATAGATCCATTACCTCTCCCAATTTGTGTTCCAGAGACCTGTCCGAATGGTACAGAGTGCGCGTCAGACTCAACTCGTAAGAATTTGGAATCAGAATAAGTGTTATCTATTAAAAATTCAAAATCTGTTGTATCGTGTACCTTACCACATCTGTCGTCCAGATGTGCTTCAATATCTGCTTCCCGTTACAAACTGACAGTTTAATTATGTGTATCTTAATTATCAACATTTTCATCATCGGTGATATCATCATCGACATGGAGTTGCTTCGCCTTAGTAAGCTCTTCGATTATTTATAACATTACTACTATATTTTATATTACTAATAATCCAATGCTACTTTAATTACTATCATATAAAACTGTCAGTTTGTTCCCAAAATTTACAATCTATCGGTTTCAAATTTGTTTTATCCAAAATTATTATTTCAAATCTTTTCTTTCAATTAGCATTGTTTGAAGATATTTTTTCTATTTTTACAAAATTACACACTACACTATTCCGCAAAATTTCGCAATATTTTTACTTATTCAAAAAACGTTCAAGCACTTTAAAAATATGACCATATTAAAAAAGTTATAAATCACGTGACATCTCACAATATTATTTTAATGGATCGATATTATTTCAGAGAACTATATAATATAAATATAATATTTTAAGTATCATATTATTGACATAACAACAATATGAACAAACGACTGCTATATGAACCATGATTTAATAGCATGTGCAGCATTATATGGGCTGTCAATTTCATCATTTGCCATGGATGATTAATTAATAAATCATAACCCCCGCATCTTCAATCCTCTAATGTTCACGTGATTGTCTTTTAATTATCTTAACTCATACGATACAATAATTTTCAGTAGCCGTACCTTCCATTAAGCTTTTATTGTCTGCATGCGATCCTTCTGTGATTCGAATATATTTCAGCAGCATGAATATTTCTATCTTAATCTGCTTTCGATAATGCTTCTAATTAGATTTAGAAATCGCATTCTGCAGATTGGTGATAATCTCACACATACTAATCATAAAAATCCTTTTTTACTACTATTAAATAACAACTTATCAAAATGTTTTTCTACAGATAATCACAAAAATTTGTAAATACAAGAGTTACGTTCTTTTCTACGGTTTCCTATACTTAATTTTATTTATTTTCGCTATAAATTAAAATATCACTTTTCTGAACAGCATATCGTTTTACTACGAATTCTCCAAAGAATTGGACTACATTTGCACCACGCCAGAAGACAGTGGAATGCATACGTGTGGGAACTTTCCACCGTACCGCTATGGGCCTCTAGTTTGTAACGAGACTGCGAAGCCTTTCTCGTACAATAGCCCAACAAATGTATCGTGTGTGAACTGGAATCAATATTACACAAATTGCACTCAAAGAGGCTCCAATCCATTCCAAGGAACGATTTCGTTTGATAATATTGGACTGGCCTGGGTCGCCATATTTCTGGTAATTATAAAGCTTTGTAGCCTTGAAATCAATCTGTTCAAAAGCAATCTCATGAATAAAAAAAATATTTCGTTCATTCATAGGTCATTTCACTAGAGGGATGGACAGACATAATGTATTATGTTCAAGATGCTCACAGCTTTTGGGATTGGATTTATTTTGTACTATTAATAGTGGTGAGTTATAACATACATTTCCCCATTATATAATAGGAGAAGTAAATATTTTTAGTTACTATTATAATAGTTCAGGATGGAAAGAAAATATGAAACGTTTAAAAAATTACAAAATAATTTTGTTTCAGATTGGTTCATTTTTTATGATCAACCTCTGCTTAGTCGTCATAGCGACGCAATTCAGTGAAACAAAAAAACGTGAAATGGAGAGAATGCGGGCAGAACGCGCCAGATTCACATCTTCATCAACCCTCGCCTCATCGACCAACAACAGTGAGCCAGCAACGTGCTACGCAGAAATAGTCAAATACGTTGCACATTTATGGAGAAGATTTAAAAGACGCATGGCCAAAAAAATAAGGTAAGTTAGTTTGAAAATGGAGTATAAGGACATCCCAAGATAAATATAGTCACATTACTTTTTATCCAGAAAAGGGATCCAAAATATTATAACTCTTGTGTGAATTGGGTATGGTTACTTTTATGTGTCTGTCATTGAAACAATAATTCTTTGGCAGAGTCTACAGGTATCAGCGAGCTCAGCTGAAATGGCGAACGAGTAGGGAGACCTTACAACTAACCGCACATCGCCCCAAACAGCACCACGCCTGTTGCCCACGAGTACATCCACCGGCAAGTTTTCTAGTAAAAATATACCATAGTAATAATTGGTACTTTGCATTGCCTTCAAAGCGATCAAATTGTCATAATTGAAATAAACAAGTATTTTTCATGTCTCTATTTTTGACCTAATAATAATTAATTTGAACAAATAATTCATTACTTGTGACTACCTAAAATAATTTGATATCCAAGAGTATCATAAACTAAATATCATCCATATTAGAAAATACTAAAATATACTTATGAACGATAAACAGGGTAATGGCAAGAGCGCTGTTGACGAGAGTAATGACGAGGCGTTAGGCCGGCCGAGTCTTTTGAGAGTACCCTCACTATCTGCTGCCGATCTAGAGGTAATAAATATTTTACATTTACATTTGTTCAACCTTCCTAATTCTAATATTAATTTAGTGATGGGAGCAATTTGTGTAATCGTTTCATCGTGTATTAATTGTGTCTGTATTATTAATATAAGCTTTGGGCTGATTGCAATTTTCAAGGGATTATATTAATTATTTTATCGTAAGTAGATGCAGAAACCAAGAAATTATAATTCTTGTTTTATACACTTTAAAAAATGACCAAAACAAGAAACATAAAAAAACTAATTTTATAATTTTATATTTAGAACGCTTCGAATTTATCTCTACTGTCACCGCCGTCTTTGGCCAGAAGACGGTCTTCGGTGATGTTCAGTGACACAGTGTTGCTCCACGCTCCAAACACGCCGCACTTAGCACATCCCCACAATGTATGTTCATCGGAAAAGATGACTCAAACAGGTAAGAAAATTTGTTTTTACACATTTATTAACCGTGTTTAATATTAGGCGAGTCACCAAAACGATACGGCTTCGATTTTACGACGATCGGCTTTCATTAATATCAATCATGAGCTCTATAAGCGTTTTAATTTTCCGCAAATCTTTTTCTATCTAATCTTAACTTTTACTTGATGACTAGAAGAAACCAATTGCATTATTATATTTTAAAATAGTGCAAGTAATTTAATACAATGATACTGATAAAAATACCCTATCGAAAGCCTGATTTCTTAATTTAGAATCAGATTCAAAGTTTTCTTAATTTGTGAATTTGTTAATAAATTAAATGCATATTTGTAGATTCACTATGCCAACGAGATTGGCTTAAAAGTCAAAGTGGTGAGTCTAGAATCGGTAGAAAATGATTTTAGAGGGGCATGTGCAAAATTTATTTCTTCACACTATCCTTTATTCTATAAAACTATGTGTTTCGATGTTAGTATATAGATATACTCATCTACAGACGTAATAATAGGGACACGAAGTGGTTTATGGCGTTAAAATTACAAACGGTGTACATACAAGGAACCTAAAGCCTTTACAAGGAAATCCTTCACTTCCTCCTTCCTTAGCTTAGATAAACACAATAGTTTTTTTCTATAGCTTCTTTAGGTTTATTATCATTGTGCTTTTGATTTTGATAAAATCTAAAAGATGCAAATCGTCACATTATTTTTTTAGAACAGTTATTTTATATACTTTTTTGGGCTGCAGAATTTGACTTGCCTACTGGTGAGACAGCTGAGGAAAGAGCAGCCGCAGGTGGCACGATGTCATGTCAGGAACTACTGGCACTATCTGGGGCGCTGTCAGCAGCTTTACCCACTGGACAAGTGGCATTAGATTCCTTTTTCGAAGAACTGACTAAAGGCATTAGCAAACGAGCTGGAGATGAAAAAGTCGAGACTAAGGTAATAATTATTATTATAGCGGAATTTTTTAAACCCCATACTCACAGACCATCCTGCAAATCCAGTACCGGTAGTAATAGCCGTCATAAGACGTATGTATTATAGACGAGGCAAAAACAGTCCTCACTTAAATGGCCTCACTTTTGAATTGTTTAGGGCCATTTTGACATTTGAGGTAGGTGAAATCAAGATTTTTTAATATTTTTTTATTAATTACTTTACATACCTAAATAGGTAAACATTACAATCTAGCTTAGCTTAGACTAATAAGTAATTTTAGGTTAACTTAAATTGCTAAGAAGAGTATCACTAAATTGCGTCTACGAGTATCAACACATTTCTTAATGTTTTATTTCTTTTTTAGTTTTTAGTTCTATAATTCTCTAAAAAGGAGAATACACATTATTGTTTGTGTTCTGTCACACACTTCACTGACTTTAACATTAACTTAACACAGTAACTGGAAAGGTTTAGTCCTTTTCAGTTTTCTGACTATGCTCAAGGAGCTGGATAGCCTCAACATTCACATTATGGTGAAGTCTTTTTTCATGAGCTTCGGCGTATTTTTTGATAATAGTCCACTTTACTTGTCCACTTTAGGGTCCCGATGTTGGTCTTCATTTCTAATGTACCAAGGTGCATTCACAACACTTCTAAGTACTTTATTTTGAAATCTTTGTATAATAAGGATATTGCTTTTTCCTGAATACCATAAGTCCAAAGAGGCATGAGGACTTGTTTATGCAACAGTATTTTGTTATGTATTGTTAAGATTGACTCGTTTCCAAGAAACCAGTACATTTTCCTGTAGCGAAGCTTTAACTCTTCGCGCTTCTTAATAATGAGCTTTCCAGCGGAGATTTGTGCCCCTTATCATGCCAAGATATTTGGCTGTATTTTCGTGCGGTATAACAGTATTTTTAACATATACCGGATGATAGTTTGGTATCTTGTTTGTAAAATCTACGTGAATTGATTTTGTTTCGTTAAGCTTTATTCGCCACTTCTTCGTCTTTTTTCTTTCTGTACTTTTTAACTGCTTCCGCTTGCATCTCGCCCGTACCCATTATGGCTGTGTCGTCTGCAAAGGCCGCAAAGGTACTATTTTCTATTTCTGGAATATCAGTAGTGTAAAGTAGGTCTGGGCCTAGGACACTTCTTTGAGGTAGTATTTCATCTTGTCTCACCCTAAATATTCTGAGTGTTAGGTACTGCTCTAAAATATCAGCGAACTACTTTGGAAGTAGATTTCAAATTTTATGAATAAGGCCTTTATGTCAAACCTTATCAAAGGCCTGCGCTACATCCAAGAAGACTGTTGTGCAGAATTTATTTTCCTTTAGTGCTTTTTCTATTAATTTAGTAATTCTATGCACTTGGTCAGTGGAGAGTTTTTCTCTAAAACCAAACTGATTTCTGATTGACCAGACTGATTCTAGTATAGGTTTTAGGCTTTTAAGATATAGTTTTTCAAATAGTTTCGATATAACAGGTAGTAGAGAAATTTGTCTGTATGATTTTGTTTCTTGTGGTGGTTTCCCAGGTTTTGGCAGCATTATGACTTCTGCTACTTTCCACATATCAGGTACTTATCTAAGTCTGAATGCCGCATTTATGTGCGTGGTTAGCCTTACTATAGCTTTTCGTAGAAAATTTCGGTTAACTTTTCCAGTTATGATATCGAATCCAGGAGATTTCTTTAGGCTAATCCTTTTTATCTCACTTTTCACTCTTCTTGGTGTAACGAATTTTATTTCAACCTCATCTTGTGACTTATCTTCTAAATCAGTTTGTTGCCCTAGTTATATATTTGGTTGGAAAATTTCATCAAGATGATCAGCAAATGTAGATGCTTTCTGTTCACTGCTTATAGCCCAGTACCCATTTGATTTTTTGATGAGAGGTATCTTGGTGAAGTGCTTTTTAAGACCTTTCGATGCTTTCCATAAGGAGTATTATGTTGTACGATGATGCTGTTATCATTAACTTTTGAATTTCCCGCCTCAGCCTTTTTGTGAGATTGTTAAGTTTTTTTTTATTTCAGGGTATCTGGTTTGATGCCACATCCACCGCGTTTACCTTTTTTCTGCTATAAGTTTTCATATTTCTACTGAGTAGCAGTTTCCTTTCACTTTCCTATTAATGCTTGGTGTAATATTCCCCGCGCCGTGAAGGCGCTCCTTTATTACTATTTTCTCATTAATTGTCAGTATTATAGGTGAGTGGTCCGGGCTCATATCATATCCCTCCTCAATATGTAGAAAATTTGATGATATATTTTTGTATATGAAGAATCAAATCTGGGATTTTGTTAGGATCTGTAGGTTATTATGTGGGTTTTCCTGTTGATATAATATTACAGTTCATCTTATTTACAGCACTTAACAGTAATTTTTCTTTGGTAGTAGTTAGTCTTAATCCCCAGTAAGTGTTTTAACATTAAAATTACCACCGAGTATGAATCTATTGCCAAGACTTTGTAAGAAGTTTATATATTCATCTGCTTTTATGTCATACCTTGATGGACAATATATGGCGGCTAGAGTAACCAGATAGGATTTTGTTTTTACACATACAGCCATTGCCTGTATTTCCTGTTACTCATATTTGCATTCTTCATAGTGACAAATATTTTCCTTTATGATGACAGCACTCCTCCTCCTCCACCTCCTCGGGCAATATTGTCAGGCTGCAAGGCGTGGTAAAGTTTTAAAGCCCTTTATTTGAACGTGTGATTCTGTTGTGAAATGTGTCTCAGATATAAGACACACATCAATATTCTCTGTACTTAGAACTACTTGTTACTCATTTTGCTGTTTCAGTAGTCCGTTTGCATTCCATCATAACTTTTAGCGAGTGTGTCATTTTGATTTTTGCGTATGTTAGCGCTACTCTCCAGTTTTTTCAAATCTACCATAAAACGAGGTTAGTAGGTCGAGAATCCTGTTTATTTTGTCATCTGTATTGCCAGCCTAAGGCAACTGCCTTAGGCTGTGATTGTGGCTGATTATTTGCTTTAGTAATTTGCGCAAAAGTTACGTTTTTCTGTATATATATGAAATCAACATGGCGTAACTTTTTCTTCATTCGTCATAGCGTATCTTTAGTTTAGAAAACATATAATAATAAGTGCTTTGTCGAAAATTTAATTTTCAACAAAGCACGTCACATATTTTATATTTAAACGCTAGCGTTGATTAGATATAAAATTAAACAATGAGCTTATCCAATTCTTTAACAAAAAAAAACATACAATATGTTAATATAAAATTTTCATTGAATTTGTTTTATTTGGAAATTTTATCTGATAATAATTTTAAATCAACTATTGCTTTGTACAATTGTCCAGTAAAAAGTAAAATATCATTGATTTAGGATTCGAATTAACAATTCTATTCAACATGATTTTTAAATCCTTAGCTGATGTTAAATTAAGAAACGTTAAATCTGACGATTCATTTTGCTTTTCTCATAAAGAATAATAAATTACAAGATAGTAACTCTAACATTCAACATTAAATTATTAAATATTTGCAATGATAAATTGTTTCATTTTTGAATAAACCAAGAACACCGCTCTGTATATTTTTCATTTATAAATTGTTTACCGTGCAGATTGTCTGATGACAAATAGCTAGACTAAATCTTGTATATATGTAGGGTTACCAAACGTCCGAAAACAACTGGACTCAGGCTTTTTATTTGCATGTCTGTCGAATATTGTGCCTCGTGCCCTATTTTATTTTATTTCGACCATTATTTTTTTTTAAACGGGCAATTGGCCCACCACACTTACCCACCACTGCAACTCCTGTGTAGCCAGGATCGACAGTGGTAACAACCGCAAAAACCCTTTGATATGATCTTAGGGGTGCCCGGGGGACATGCTAATCTGTCTTGGAACCCGCAACGAAATTAATCAGAAGATTGTAGGAGGAGTAGGAAGTAACCCTACGTCTAACAAATGTTCAGCGCAGATAAATCTGCTTATTCCTAATCCCCGTTATAAGCTTTTCGAGCTACATTTTAAAATTTTGTTTACTTGGGATAAGTGTTACTCTTTGATTGTGGAAATTGTCAAATAATTGACAATTTGACAGTATTCGCCTATAATTTATATTATTTTCAAGTTTAAAAGGGCCTCTAAATTAGATAGAATAGTATTTTAAATTAATAAGAAATATTTGGTCAGTTCCCTCCTCCTTCATATAAACTTTAACTGAGCCAATATTCATACAATACTCTCCAGTATTGTTTGCAAAATTTTCTTAGAACGAACTACAAAGTTTTTGCTTTCCATATTATAATATATATTTTTGCTAATCACAATATATATAATATATTGTGATGTGATTTTATACTGTGTCTTGTCCAGTTATTACTAACTTGTATAAACTGTAATTTTTTTTATTGAATCAAAATATTTTACCTTGTTTTCAGGTGGTAGAAATAGATGATTTTTCATGCTGTGCCGAATTAATAGCAGCAGAGGCTGCGGCTAAGGAAAAGAAAAAAGGCAGATTTACAAGTGCATGTAGAACCTTGTGGAGATCTGCGTCTAAATTTTTAAGCATGTTAAGAAAGCACATCAAGGCAATAGTTTGTCATAAATACTTTCAACAAGGTACATATTTACTAAATAATTCATAATTTAAATAGGTAATATTCATACCTAACCCTGCCAGATACACTCCGTACTTATTTTCAAAATATTTAATGTTTGTTTCGGCCTATAAGTTTGATACAAATAGTTATTTTTATTGTGTAATGTGTATGTAAATAATCTTATTGTATAAAGCCTCATTCTGTTCATTTTTATTTATTTATTGAACAATAATTTAAATATATTTCGTTTTAGGTATCCTTCTAGCCATATTAATAAATACATTGTCAATGGGTATCGAATACCATAACCAACCCGAGGAACTTACGGTTATTGTTGAAATTAGCAACATTGTATTTTCTGCTATATTCGCCGTAGAAATGATACTAAAGATTATATCAGAGGGACCGTTTAAATATATTTCTAACGGCTTCAATGTTTTTGATGGAATCATTGTTATTTTAAGGTAAGCTTTTGATGATATTGAACCTAATTAAAATGGAAGTATAGTCCGTTCAATTTAACTGACGCAAAAGGTAAACATTGATGTGTTTTAAAATGAAGTAGTTATGATACTTCATAGAATTAGAGACGAAGCTTAAATGTCCAAATATTTTTTCCTTCGTTTTTTAAGAGAAGGAAAACAATTTGCTGGCATCTTGCGTCACTTAAAATGAAACGGACTGTAAGCATTTATTAATAAGTGATTTGTTTCATGCAGTGCGTTTGAGCTAGCTCACAGTTTTAATAATGAACAAGACCTAGCTGGGAGCTCAGGCTTGTCAGTGCTCCGTACATTTCGCCTTTTGCGAATACTAAAGTTGGTACGTTTCATGCCAAATTTGAGAAGACAACTGTTCGTTATGCTGCGGACTATGGATAATGTAGCAGTATTCTTTTCACTCCTCGTACTTTTTATTTTCATATTCAGGTAAATAATTATTTTTTTACTATTATTACATCCGATATGTTAAATTGTAAGTAAAATTGATAATGTGGGGATATACTGTGTGACAACTGAATTATAAAATAAAAATTTAAAAAATTAAATAAGACCTGAATAAATTAAATTTAAACTTTCCTTCAAATTTTTATTTATTTTTCGTTTTTCTTTTATAAATAATAACTAAACATTATCTTATTTATCTTCTCTTTTTTGTTTAACAGTAAGAAGTATTTTCAATTTTATTCATTAAAACTTGCATTACTTTTATAATTGACGTTAATTTTCTAGTATTATCGGGTTTCTATCAAATAACATAAAACTTCCTCACTTCTGTCGTAGTTCTTATAGAGAAGTAGGAAAAAGTATGTGTCCTTTACTTTTTTTATCCGTAGAACAAAAATCCTTAGTATCTACAAAACTGTGACATTATATTGAATTCTGTCCCCGAAATCCCTGATCCATGCACTGTTTTACTACGAGTGATCTTTCCTTATGATTTTGTTTAATCTTTGTATAACTAACAGCTTCTATTTGAACTTTGAACATTGACCCTACATACACTACCACTTCTACACTATTCACAACTTTCTACTTTCAATTAGTTCAATTTCAAATTTATAGTTTCTTATAGAATCTTTATGCTTCCGCTTATTGTCCATGATTTATTTCCACCTGCACTCTCACCTCCCATTAGTTGTTTCTACACCTTTATATTATATATATCCTCTATTGTATCAACAACTGGTAATTTGTCTAATGACTATTGCGTGGTAACGTCCAGCATCCTCGGTATGAACCTCTTCGGGTGCAAATTCTGCGAGAAAGACGAAGAGGGTGATCCAGATTGCGACAGAAAAAACTTTGATACGCTCTTGTGGGCTTTTGTCACGGTGTTTCAGGTATACAACCTTTTAATAAAGTACCTAACAAACAATCCAAAAACAGACAACTAGCTACATTACCTAACGCTTTACCTACGGGTTCGTCAAACACTCATGACAGAATGACAATCCCAGCAATAAAGATTGTCCCTGTGACGGCTTATCGACTAACCAGCGAGTACACAAATGACTGTCCACCTTGCTGCAAGTCTCCAATGTTTCATGAGAACAACTTGCAGGAAAGTGTAAAGTACTACAGGCGTTCAGTCGCGTAACCGCTATCTAGTAAGCGCGTAGAAATGATAGTAACCATTGTAACAGAGTTCCAACATCATCTAGATTCATTGTGTCGTACCGTATTCCTACCTCAGGTTGTGGACAGCACATAATTTAGTCTGAGAGCTTGGTTAAGTAGGTTAGCGAGGTCGATCGAGCCGAGTCGCGAGTTACCTATGTCAATTCCTCTACTTCCACTAAAACAACTTTACTCAGTTTAGACCGGTCCTATATCACTTTGCATGCTGCTTCCATTATTTACTGTCTGAAACAAGTTTTACTATTAGTTTTCTTTTACCCTTAATATTGAAATGTAACACACTTGTTTCGTCAGACAAACCTGCATTTTCCTATTCTTATAGTTATTTCTTTACGTTACTTTCTTTTAATTTTCACACTTCCTTTTTCTTTCTTATCGGCTACTTTACTTTTTCTATTTCTGCATTAAAATATGTTATTTTATTGATGCATTAAAATGAATGATTAATATTTACTGAATCATAAAAATATGAATGAATTATTGATTAAGTTTTGGTGCACTTTCTTTTCGCCTACTTTTTATTAATTTTAATGCATTTTGTTATTCTGAGATAATGAGGCAGTATATAAAGATGAATGCTAATTACAATAATATTTGATTGGGGAACTTGCACTAAATAACATTATAAACATCGTTCATGATATAGATTTATTAACAATTGCTAGCGTACTGGTGACGATAACTCTGTTTTCATTCCACTGTAGTTCATGACAGGAATAGATGAGATCGCTTATCATATTACCATTAATGAAGTATGACACTGGAGCTTGTAAATACTAATATACTTAGTAGAGCACAAAGTTATCGTCTCATGCGCATGTTGGTCGGAGTCGGTCGCGGCATATGCGCATAGTATTATGTTTTTCTTTCATTTTGTCATCGGGCTATCTTCGCGCAGTATTCTGGGCATGTATCTATTCGGTGGTAAGTTTTGCAAGTTTGTGGAGGACAATGGCACCGAGCGGGACTGTACCTGCCCCGAGATCATATCGCATCACCCCAAATGTGAATGCGACAGGAAACATTTTAATAATATACTCTGGGCCACTGTCACCGTCTTTCAGGTAAGACTTGAGAGACAAATAGACGAGATACACTATTGGTTTATTTGCGATCCCAATCGAATTTGCTTCTAGAGGGTAGTTTGCGAGCTTCTCGTTTCATTTTACTTGTTTTATGGAAGAGATGCGAGATAATTGGATTCGCTAAGACCGGAAGCGGGAAACTCGCTCAAATGATTTTGGTTATCGAGTAAACTAGTTTAAAGTTATGCATTTGAAGAGCGCTCAGTACTTAGTGCATCTTGCTTGTAGAGTAGATAGAGCTGGCCCCTTTTTGCTTGTGTACTCCAAACCGTCGTCTATGTTTCCTTTCATTGACATGTTTTTGTGTACATTAACACGACCACACCGAACTTTGAAACTAACACTAATTAACAAGAACTTTGTATTTTGAGTTTTCACACCGATACTAACAATTTTGTACAACGTTGAGGCACGAACACACAGAACAACAGCACACCTTGCTTATTATGATTTATTAAGGAATTCCAAATACATGTTGTGGTAGATTAGTTGTGACCCTAGATTCGGTGTTTAATCTAGACCAAACGTTCTAGGTTTTAACGCAGGAGGACTGGAACGTTGTGTTGTTCAACGGAATGGAAAAAACGAGCCATTGGGCCGCGTTGTATTTCGTAGCTCTAATGACATTTGGGAATTACGTACTATTCAACTTGCTCGTTGCTATTCTCGTCGAGGGCTTCAGTTCTGAGGTGAGAAAATATACTTTTAATTGTTCAAACACTGTTGAAGTTGGAGCAGAATTACTTGATGTTGTGACTGTAAATGTAATAAATGAAACCAAAAAAAATGCTATAAAAACTGATGAAGATGAAAATGAAGATGTAAAATTTATATGTATATTTTTAAAGCGACATTTAAACGCACATTAAAATATTACTAACCGTTAAATTAATTCAAATTAGCGAAATGAACGACGAGAAAGGGAGCAAAGGGAATTAGCTAAGTCGAAATTATCCAGTGAGTGTTTCTCTGATAACAATGAGCTTCAGTACGATGACTCTAACTCGGGATCTCATTCTAGCGACAGCTTCTCACAAGTAAGTATGACTTTTAAAAAATATATATATATAAAATTATTTATTGATAAAATTATGTAATTTCAATGTCAAATTTAAGGATTCTTCATGATGATAAAGATAAGTATTATTATTAAAAATAATGAAAATGTTGTGTGCTTTGCAAAAAACGCTTTAAAGATCTTAAACTAGAATAAAATATCCACAATATAAACGTGTAATATGTTATAATGAAATTTTAAATATATGTATTAATATGTAATAAGCTTGCTTTAGACACGCCGTCTATTGTTACTTCTGTAAAATGTGTTTTATTCATAAAACTAACACAATATTATAATTATGACCATTGTTACAGCTCTATTAAGTACAACTAAAGCAGCTTTAAAGTCACTTTGTCTCCAAGTCTCTCACTATTTAGTATCCAAGTGAGCGTACAATAACAAAGTTAAAACTGTAACCTTAACCTAAATACAAAGTCTAAACTTAACGCTTGAATAACGTATTAGCTTCTCACGTGACGAGTTTACTACGTCATTCTGCTTTGCTCAAGTTACTCTAAGACATTTGAATAAGATATGTGAACACAACTATTAATAATATTATCATTGTGTTTTATTTTAAGTTCACTGTTAAGTGTCCTTAAACTTCGGAATCAGAAATCAAAATAAACCACGTTATCATACAAATACAATGGTCTAATAGTAATTGGAATAATTAGGAAAACAGATCGTATTAAAAGTTTTGTATAGAACAATAGTTCTTTTGTCGTATTATAATAAAACACAAAAGCAAATTCATGTTTTTTTTTTTTTCAAAGAATGAAATAAAAAACTTCTGGAAGTCAGCGGACGATATCAGAAAGGCGAAAGACGATGTCAACGGCCACAAAGACAAAACGCGGTCGCGCAGAAAAGTTAAGAGCAATCACCACCCCACTCTGTGTAAGGATTGTGCTCAGTCGAATAAATGCAATCTACAAAAGGTGAGTTGAACCTTCAGTTGAATGAAAGATAATAGGAATAGAACTTATAATAATACAATTGCGGAGACGACTATATTTAAGATATTGAGTTTAATTCAAATACTCAGAAATATTAAGGTATTACTACTATTGATAAAATAAAATAAAATATTTTTAGTAATTAGATACATCTAAAAAAATACATTAAGTTTCAAAAAATTTTGTTAAATCAATAAAAATCCTACATCCATGAGTTTACTTACATCATATACAAAATTTATTTTCTTTTCTTTTTTATTATCTTAAGTATGACTTAAACGCACAAACTTCTGAGATATTTACAAATATGTTCCTGCGGCCTAAAACACTTTTCATACACTTAACCTAATCGTGACGTCAGAGTTAGGTACAACTTTTGTATGGAGCGTTTTCACGAGACTTGTCACATGTAAACAAATCGCTGTCTGTACCTCTATAACAAATATTAAAGAAAAACATTTTTTTTTTTTTGTCTGTATTTCTGTTTGTTCCGGCTAATCTCTGAAACTGCTGGACCGATTTTGACCCGATTTTCACTGGCAGAAAGCTGATGTTATAAGGAGTAACTTAGGCTACTTTTATCTTATGGTTCCGTTTAAGGAAAAATAGGGTTTCGTAATCCGTTTCCATTAAGTTCCACGCAAACGAAGTTGCGGCAGCATGTAAATATGTACAGCCGAATAATTATTTAATACGAAATATTTGATTGAATTTCGTAATTAAATAGATCGTTCAACTGAATAAATATTTTGATGATTTTTATAGATTAACTATGCATTTGTATTTAAATGTTATTGCCACCAAAATATTTCGCCTTTCATAATCCCGGTTATATATTTTATCTGTACCTACATAAAAAATAGATTGAATTATTATTTATTTACTTTAATATGTTTATTTATTTAAGGAATCAAAAATGTTAGCGTCCAACACGGGAGTGACTGAGAACAGAAACAGTGCAGTGGTTCCCATGATAACACACACCGCTGCTACACCGCAAGATTCACCATCTACTACGTTAGAGCCAGGCGCAACGTTCAAAGATTTTAGTGTAGCATTGACTCTAGAAAGATCAACAATGTTGTCCAGCTTGGACTCCATTGATAGAACATCGGTAAGAACTTTTCTTAAATTTTTTCAGGCTTTAAATTCGGTTCAATCGGAACAATTCTGTTATCCCAAATTTATAATTTGATTCATAAAATCGAATCTAAATTCAATTTCAAGGGGTCCAAATCCCATTTCTTCAGTCAATTACTGGTAACATATCTACGTTAAAAAATAATACAACCTCTTCCCTTCTCCCCTTTCTAAACATTTATATTCACATAGCCTCGAAGTTTGTATCCTCTTGATTTTTCAAGTTAGTCAAATGAAATCTACGTTCATATTAATTCCTTGTAGGATAATGTTAAGTTATTAGTAATTTTTAACTATCTATAATATTGTTTGTATATATATCTATTTTTGAATGTTTATATTTTTGTTATTTTCAGTGTGCAAGCATTCCTGGTCTTTTAAAGCCGCCTAACAGTTACACGTTGACACTACATTCCGCAGCTGCACAGTTGAGGTCGGAGAAAGCAAGACTGCCACCAATGACGTTAGCCCCACCCCCTGTTACTCTAGCGCCACCTCCTACCAGGTCCACGTCTCCTGGTACAGCCACACCTTCCACACCGAGGTCGCTACCATCACCGATGTTACCAGAGAAGAACCTCCAAGTCACAATCGCAAAGGAAGACAACTTGAACGTCAGTGAAAAATCCAGCCTCATC
The DNA here is from genome assembly GCA_963565745.1 of Phengaris arion. Taxonomy (NCBI): domain Eukaryota; kingdom Metazoa; phylum Arthropoda; class Insecta; order Lepidoptera; family Lycaenidae; genus Phengaris; species Phengaris arion. The sequence goes on from OY751443.1 coordinate 6,531,570, forward strand.
AGCTCACAAAAGTTAGTGATCATGGATTTATTTTCTTATAAAATTATTAAGAAGTTTTTTTCCTCTATTTTATTAAAGGGACCTTTTCAATAGGTTAACTGATGATGACGTCAGTCCCATTATAACTCTTACATTAAAATTAAGAAGTTAAGTCACAATGCTTATTAGCTTGATTGGTTCTTCCAAATACTAGACAAGACACAACCACAGAGCTCTATAGTTTCTTTGTATTTCATGCACTAAATAAAATAATTAATATACAAACAAATACAACGAATAGAATTATATTTATGTCTAAAACCTTAAATAGGTATCGCAATCAAAAGTAACACATCCAAAACATTTCAAAATTAATGTTTGTAGCTTTAATATTTTCAAACTAAAATGTCCAATCATAACCACCACTGCCTTCACACGTGCACATACATGCCACCATAACAGGCATCAGAGCGGAAAACAACCTAAATAAAAATTAATTAAAAACATAAAACTATTTCATTAATAAATTTGCATTTGCTGTGTTTCCACTAATTATACCGAACTTAAAATTCAATGAAAATACGATATTGGATGTTTATTTATTAACTAGCCTGTTTGTATTTTAGTTAATCTATTTTAATGAACAATAGTTCATTTCCAGTTTCAAATTTGGACAGAATGATTTTATCAATGTGATTTTGCTATCAACGGTATTAAAACACTTCTCATCCCTTTCATCCAAATACAGTAAATACAAATTCTCTTTTTCTTGTTATTTAATGGCAATAATTTTCAACCAAAACGTAATAAATTTCACGTTTGAGAGATGACTATTTACGAGCACATTCTTTTGCCGCTTGTGACCTAATACATAACTTCGACCGTTATTCTTCCTAAAGACGCGGTTACACTAAAGTCATCACCAATTAACGCCACAAGTTTTGTGGCGTTAATTGGTGCGCTTTTTTTTATTTGGTTGGTTAATTGGTGGTTAATTTTATACAACGTCTGAAAACTACTACAGTGAGCTTCGACCTGACCGAGCATACCACCCGTTTGGTCGGAGATCTGCCTTTGGGGCTACCACCACTATTCCCACAGTGTGTTTAAAAATTGAAACGATGATGGACAGTGTTGAACCTAGTCCAAGTATGTCGAATAAGAAACATTAAAAACTAATAAAGACTTAAGCTAAACTTCATTGGCAAATTAAGTCAAATATGAAAAAGATTAATCTTAACACAATGTCGCCATAATGATGTAGCCGGGGAGATTATTTCTATGGAGATTATTTCACGTAAGTCGTGTACATAAATAATAAAGTAGGAGGATCCAATTTCCTCTTTCTTTCGACGGTAATAAATCTACGTTAAGCTTTTTCATGGAAAAGGAAAGTAAACGGGAAAGTATCACCTAATTGTACGTGAGCAATACTCACGTAGGCATGAGGTGTAGGTACCTACTGCGTGGGGAATACCATGGTACATGTCAATGAATTTTGTATAGGAGACTCATTCCGAAAATATTTGGAAATGTATCTTGAGCCACTGCGAATTATTATATTGTTATCCTTCTTCTATTAAAAATGTGAAAGTTTGTGAGGATGGATTTTTGTTACTCTTTTATGCAAAAACTACAGAACGTATTTTGATAAAATTTGGTATAGCAATAGTTTAAACTCTGTATTAACACATAGGCTAGTTTTTGTCATAAAAAAGTACAGTTTTCGTGGGATGACGTATTTACGCGAACGGAGACTCGGGAAAAAGCTAGTTATTCATAAATAGTTCATAATGTTGTCGATAGTTTGTTTGTATTTCATGCACTAATTTCGTGAGGTAAAGTTTGCTTTTAAATTTGCCTGTTGCGAATAGGCAAATAGTGACTGCACAAAAAATTATGTCAAATGGAGCCAAAAAGTAATTTGTAAATAAATTTTATCTCACAGGAGTATCACAATCGTAACTCCGACAACGAACGGAGACGACAAATGCAGGGTCCAACGCGGATATAGCTGGAGGCTATCACGACCGAGTCTGAGAAAGAAGAAGCAGAGAACTGGCTCTGACTCTGATGCTGTCATCCTCAACAACGGCAGGGACCATATTGCTTGTAATGGTAAGAGTTTTGTAGTCAAAGTCTAAGTAAAAAAAATATTCAAAGTTGGTATTTTATATACAGTTTCTTAACGCCGAATCTACATTATGCCTACCACCGGTTCGGGAACTGGCCCGGCGAGAAGAACCGGCATAGAAAACTCAAGCAAAACGAAAACTCATCTTTTATCAAAAAGATGGAATGTACTTCTAAAATAAAAAATGTACCCCATTACTAATAAAAAGATTTACACAATGGATAACTTAAACAACATTGGTGTCTTTGTCTGTTATGTGACTTTTCCAACGCATCAGACAAAGACAGCAACTTGTTTAAGCTATCCGTTGTATAAATATTTTTATTAGTAAGGGGGAAAGTATATAACCATGTTATAACTCATACTACATAACAAAAGTACAATAGTATGTAGAAGTAACCTTGCCTATAATTCTGTCCTTAAGAGGATACGGTTATAATTTTTATAGTAAGTCCTATGGTTCTTGGCGTTAGGTTTAAAGATTTTAAAGATGCTAATTTCTCATGATGCTATTTATTGCTTATACCTACTGTTAATTATTAGCCGTATTTACGAAGATGCATCTAATTATAAGTTTTATTTGACAGCATCAAATACTAAATACTTAACAAATATTCCAAATCGACGATAATTCGTGATTAAATTATATATCAATAATAGATAAATAAATCACGAATTAGCGTCGATGTAGAGCATTTGCTCTATAGCTCATCAAACAAATGAATGAGGTATTCGCAAATAATGATGTATTTCCATGATATCCAGATAATAGCGCTGTTCAGATATAAGCAAATAATGCCAATTAATTTTCAGCTATGTAAATCTGACTATCTAAAACATGTTGCAAAATCTGACCATGTGTAATGCATCTAAATATCTGACTTAATCTCGTTTAACTCCACTAGTCGTTTACAATAACAACAACTAATTCTGACTAGTTGTCCTGTAGTCCGATCACGTTTACAATTAGAATATGTAGGAGCTATAACATTTATCAAATGTTCCTCTCCTGTTCCCTCTAATGTTCCAAGTTCAGCAGTTTAATATAAATTCAAAGTAGTTCTACCTGGAAATATAGCAGCTCCAATAATATTGCTTGAATTATGTTCAGGATATTATGTTAGTAAAATTATAGAGCAGATTTGATCGAGCATTGCGTCATTTTTTATCAAGACAAAGAATATATATATATATATATATAACGCGGTCACATTAACTTGACGCATCGCTGGAATGCAAAGCCCTGCCCGCTTCCCCCCCGCGTTCCCTTAGCTCGCCCGGAAAACGTCAGTATGGTCAGCATCTCTGTTACAGATACACGCGTCGATATTTTCGTTAGGTTTCTGTTGCAGTTTTTGGACATTTTGTTAAGCTTTCGTTATTGTTTTGTTAAGTTTGGACTATTTATTTATTTATGAGTCATCCGACAGCCAAAGCGAAGAAGAAGTCAGTGATGATGATATCGTACCAATTGTGATTAAATATTTTTAAATAAATACTTTTTATTTCAGATACCACCCGTATAGTAAATTGAGAGAAATTAAAAAAATAAATAACATTAAAATTAAAATACTGTATACTATCTATAAAAGAATTTGAAATTTATAGTACCTAACATTCATTAAATTAATACATGATGCAACGTGTTGCAAGATTAACAAATAAAATCTATGCTCTAAAATCAATAAAATCAATAAAATCAAACGTATTTTTTTACCTACATGCTTTTGTTTTCACACCGTACTTGAACGCCAAAATGAAAATGACGTCATATATATATATATATATATATATATATATATATATATATATATATGCTAGAAATGCATACTTTAATAACGCAAAGGTTATTAAATTATGCATAAAACCGGTACTGTGTTAAATTATCCGCAGTAAAAACCGTGAAGTCAAATCAAAGTTGTAAAATAATATTTGACGACAATCCTTCGTTATGACATAAACATTTATGGCTTGTTGAAGGTTCTAATCTGCGTAAAAACGAATTGCTGCTATCATCTTCTATCGTCATCAAGAACGACACTCAGTCTGAGCTGAACAACCGGTCGAAGGCTCAGCTACCGCCACCCAGGGTATTGGTACCACCTGCAAGAAGAGTTTCAGCGCATAACACTCCGATATTGCCTGATGTGAGTTTTTTTTTGCGTAAGTGGCAAACAAATCTCATGTCTTGTCTGTCTCAATGAGCCAGATATTCCGCACTACTTGGTATCCAAGTTATTCTCTCTCTCCTTCGACAAACCTTCTTTACAATCAGCATTTTCTTGTGACGAATAAATCATTTTTTCACTAATTCGTACCATACATAATATGTTACAAATTAGAATTTTAATGCAAGTTACCTTATCTTGAAAATACACGAGGAATAAATTTTAATTAATTTCATTATAAAAGTAATTTAGAACATTTCGAAAGTAATACTTTGTTACTTTAATTATAATATATGATCCCTACATAATAGATCCTTAAAACCCTACGCTTAAAACAAACTCATGCGTGGAGGGTTTTAATGAGATGACGCTAAAGATTAATTAAGTAAATGATAAGATAAAATACTCATTCAGGTGTCGTGGAAGGCTCCAGAGGCGGAGTTCTCGTCAGATTCAACCGTCAGATTAGATCCCATCAAAACATCCACCCACAGACTATCACTGACCAACGACTATTTGACAGGTATATTTTTTTATTTTTGTTTAAATGTCAAAGAAATATTGGGATTGGCTTCTTAAGAATTCAATTGAAATTGAATTTTAACAAAAAGATATTAAAACTTTCGGGGAATTCAGCAAGCCCTTATTTGTTAAGACTGGGTTCCTATTAAATGTAATTACTGTCTCATTAAATTACAAGGTTTAGTGCCAACTTCATCAACGCCTGTTAAAGTTAATCATTGATTAACTATCACGTAATCTCTCTCGCTCTTCCCATCAATGTAGCGCTTGTAGCGCAGTATAATACAAGAATTTAGTCGTGAGAAGTGTCCATAGATATTATTATTATTTAGTTCAATATCACATGAAAATCGCATTATTTAACAATCAAGAAATAAACAACCTAAAAACCTATCTACCAAATCTAAAAGAGGTTCCATAAAAGAAAAATATTAATTTTGCCAGTAACAACTGTAACGAAAAAACTAAACCTCTAAAGAGGTTCCATCGAAAAATATTTGTTGCCAGTAACAACTGTATCCGAGGTGAAGGCGAGCAACCTGTCGGCGGGGGGGCCGCCCGCCCTGCCCCTCGCGCCCCCCCTGTCGGCCCTCCCGCCCCTCCTGCCGGCCCTGCAGCCCCGGACCAACAACCAGGCCCTGCCACTTATCAAACAGATCAATGAAGAGGTACGGCCCATAAATTTTAAATATCGAATCCCACGTCATTGTCATTTCGTCTCGTGAATTTTGAAATTTCTTTGTTCCTAACTTTATTGCTCATTCATTTTATATTTCTACCTTTCTTTAAACCTCATCATGATTAGTACTAACTATTTTTTTTGTACTTTTAGCAAATTAATAAAACTAGTTTTTTAGCTCATCTAAACTGAATTATTTATAATGGTTGTAGTTAATGTTTAAAGCGTTGCCAGTTAATATTAACATTTTGGTATAAGGACCTGTGAGGGCTTAGCCAACATGCCATCTCCAATTACGATGACGAAGATAGAAATCAAAATTGTACGGTATTGACGTATCGCGCGCTATGTCACTTAGCGAACGTTATGTCAATACGTATATATCTGTTTTCGAACTTTGTCATTGTGATTAGCGAAGGCGTCTTGGCCAAGGGCTCTGTTTCACAATCTTCTAATGAGTGTCGGATAGCTTATTCGGAAGTTTGGTAGCTTTCTTTATATAGAGCGACAGAGACAAAACATGCAAATAAGCTATTTACACTCAATTGGGAAGATTGTGAAACAGCCCGTAAGTTTAATAAATAATATGACGAAATTCAGATAAGACAACTAGGTTTTGCGACGTGATAAACACAATTACTGAAAACATTCTAAATTAAGTACACAAATTACTAATTAGATTAGAAGAACTTGTGTATGACAAAATATTAAAAACTAATCTAAAAATATAATTTCAGGTGGCCAACAACAATGTATGTATATTCTCGCCGCGGTTCGACCGACGACAGTTCAGGTTCAAAGACCTATTCAGGTTCATGGAGCCAACAGGGTGTCTCAAGGAAAAGGAGGATTATTCACTATATTTATTTGCCCCGGATAACAAGTAAGCCGTAAACCATAAATTGGCCAACAAAAAAATAAGTGGCTATTTTCTATCACATAAATTTCTTCACATGAACTATATAAAGCAATGAGCGACCAAGAACCAATGTCATAACTGTACATAGACTCAATTATTTTATTAATCAAGTTTATCGCCATTTAAAAACCAGATATTCTAAAACTTTTATGATGCCACCAATAAAATCTTCTTTTAACATATTTTATGACTAAGATCTGTCATGTGTGTAGATTTTTAAACCTAATCCTGAAAAACAATAATGATAATCGTTGAGCTTAACAAAGAATAATGTTACAAAACAAAATGTTACAAAGCAAATAATAAATAAACTTTATTCAGAAATTCCTAAACATGTCATGTGAATTATTAATAAACATTCGAGAGTAAAACACACATTTAATATTCCCGGCCCGCGACGGCATCTGGCGATTGTGATAATTGGAGATTCGAATAATCATTTCGAATAATATTCGGTTATGCCTCATGCCTCATAAAAACTCTATAATAAAATAAGATATATATAAGATCAACGTGAATTGAAAGGAAATAGTCTATAGTTATGGACGATAATAACATTTTATATCGAAATAAAAATACATTGTTTCTATCTCGATAGCAAGTGGTCGCGGTGAAATCAGTTGCATTAATTGGTTTCATAAAACTATATTGATATCTTAATTTTATCACCAAATAATTTATGTATAATAATTAAATTCACAAACGTTTCGCTAACGTTCAAGAGCCATAACAAAAAGACATTTGAATGTATTTTTGTTATGGCTCTTGTAAGTTAGCGTATTTACACACGCCGCAGCTAGTGCAGATTTCCTCGCTGGAGCGTTCACCGCCGCTGCGGCAAAAGTTACATACAAATCTTAGTGTCAATCCACACCGAAGCTAAAAGATTCGCGACGCGGCGCTGCAATTTTGGAATAGCTAATCAAAATTGAACTTTGTTCATTACACAAGAAGATACACGTTTAATTGAAAGAGTTCTGACTGACTGACTGATGTCATTTGAAACGAGTATCTTCTTATTATAAGTTATCTTTTAGTTAGTAAAGTTCAGTTTTGAAAATCTAGCTTAAAAATGCAGCGCCGCGTCACTTCGCGTATCGTGGTGGTGTGAACTGACTCTTAGTACAGTACAGCGGCGCCGCAAGATCTGCGGCACGTGTCTAAGCGTACTACCGACTACATAAAATATTGTTGTTTGCCCTCTAATTACCTGTCTAACGAATAATAATAAATAATTTAGTGGGCACTATTTGCAAGGATTCATATTTTGATATAATATGAACCAAAGTTTAAGAGCCCCTGTTCACTGATCAAAATATTAAAATCTAACAAATAGAAGTAAATTGATAGGAGTCTCGAGACTGGTCTCGTTAGGAATAAGATAAAAACGGGTTAAATACATATTACAAAAGTAGCAATTATAAACACATTTTAATCCGCCAAAACGTAATGTTCGTCACGTATGTATTTTAAAGATCGGGATTTAAAAGAATGTATGTATTGTAGGATGCGAAGACTGTGCACGTGGATGGTGACACGCAGCGCGTTCGACAACATAGTGCTGTTGTTCATAGCACTGAACTGCATCACCTTGGCCATGGAGCGACCGAATATACCACCTGACTCTAAGGAGAGATCGTTCCTCTCTAGCGCCAACTATGTATTTACTGTCGTGTTCGCCGTGGAGATGTTTATTAAGGTTTGTTTTTTATGTTGACGACTTCTATGGCTCAGGGGTTGTGCGTGATGGTCACTCTCACTCACGCTCACGGGTTCAAATCCTGCCGAAGATACAAATAGTTTTTCTGAGTTCCTGGGCCATGGACTTGTATTAAAATATGTGTTTAAAATGTATATAATATGAAAGTATTAAATATACTTCCCGTTGTCTGGTCCCCGTAACACAAGTTCTCCGAGTACTTAGCACAGGGCCAGATTGACGAGGTGTGAATCGTCCATAGACATTATTATTATTATTAATGGTTAAAAGCATATGTAACTGACAACTTATTGTGTATTTATTATCTGGATTTAGGTTTTATGTTGGCTGTAGTAAAGTTAATGAAACTACAAAAATAAGGTTTCAGGATACTTAAAGAAGCTGCTCATCCTTAACTCCCACTTCTATTCCAAGTCAAAAAAGCACTTAAAATGTATATGTCATCGTAAAATTGTAAATACCGTAAGATTACGAGGGCTGCGCTAAAAGTATCGGGAATGGAATATTTCCACTGTTCCTGTCATATTAAAATCTTTTTAATTTAAACTCCTTGGTTTTAAAAATCGAATACCGTTTATTTATTTAAAAAAAGATTCTCGGTCTTGTCACAAGGTCTTGTCAAACTTGTTTAGTCGTTGAGAAAATGGAATTGACACGAGAAAATTCTAGAGCGATGATTTATTATGACTTTCGAAGTGGTTTAACACAAAAACAGTGTGTTGACCGGATGAATACTAATACCGGTTCTGAATATGGTGATGAAGCCCCATCCAAAACCACAATTTATCGCTGGTTTGCTGAATTTCAACGTGGACGTGTCAAGCTCAGTGATGATCCCCGTCAAGGTCGTCCAAAAGCTGCAGTTACCCAAGAAAACGTTGATGCTGTGCGTAAGCTGATTGAGGAAGATCGCCATGTGACATACCGCGAAATTCAGGCAACTTTAGACATTGGCATGAGTCAAATACAAAATATAATCTTACATGAACAATTAGGTGTAAAAAAGTTGTTTTCCCGATGGATACCGCATTTGCTCTGTGAAGAGCAAATGCGGCTCGCGTTACTTGGTGCGTCAGAACTCTGGAAATATTCCACGTAGGATCCTCAAATGCTGTATACAACATCGTATCAGGTGACGAATCCTGGATATACGCGTACGAACCCGAAACAAAAAACCAGTCACGAGTTTGGATGTTCGAAAATGAGTTAAAGCCAACAAAAATTGTTCGTTCACGGAGTGTTGCAAAAAAAATGGTGGCCACGTTTGTCTCCAAAACCGGCCATGTTGCGACTATTCCTCTTGAGGGACAAAGAACGGTTAATGCAGAATGGTATGCTAACATTTGTTTGCCACAGGCCGTTTCTGACCTCCGTAAAGAGAACTGCAACCGCCGCATCATCCTCCATCACGACAATGCGAGTTCTCACACCGCGCACAGAACAAAAGAGTTTTTAGAGCAAGAATCGATCGATCAAATCATAGAATTATTAGACCATCCGCCGTACAGCCCCGATCTAATCCCTAATGATTTCTATACTTTCCCTAAAATAAAGAATAAATTGCGTGGTCAGAAATTTTCATCACCTGAAGAAGCTGTGGACGCCTACAAAACGGCCATTTTGGAGACCCCAACTTCCGAATGGAATGGTTGCTTCAATGATTGGTTCCATCGTATGGAAAAATGTGTCAAATTTCGCGGAGAATATTTCGAAAAGCAATAAATACATTTTGAAATAGTAATGTTGTGTCACTTCCTTGATTCCCGAAATTTTCAGTGCCGCCCTCGTATTATACATATAACTGGCAAGATTGTAAACTGTCGACAGATTGTAAATCTACCACTCTTTTATCTTTCGACATTTTACAATTTTACGGTGACATATTGTACATTTCAGTTTAGTACCTACCTAAACAACAGGGGAGACGACTACATGAAATATATTTAGTTTAATTTATCTGCTCAGAAATATTGAGGTACTTACTACCTTAGAAATATATATAAATATAATATTTTATGTGTAGTTTACTACTTAGATACATCTAAAAATACAAATAATTGCAATTTTTTTGCTTAATTAGTAAAACAAAACCTACATCATTAGTTTGCTTACATCATGTACAAAATCATTCATTACAGTAAGTATGCACTTAAACGCACAAACTTATGATATATGGAGATATTACAAATATGTTCCTGTGGCCTTATATTTCATACACTTTTACTTAATGCTGACGACACATTTTCACGAAAATTGCGAAATTTTGTAAACAAATCGCTGTACCTTTCAAAATATTGTTTTTTTTATATACTGATTCCTCTGAGAACTTACTCATATTTATATAAAAAATCGTTTAGCCTATAATTTTATGATAATCATTCACAGAAAATTTCATAGACAGTTTCTAGCATAAGGATCTAAGAATATTTTATGTTTCTCTTACTTTATATTTCATATATTTGCGACTGTCTCCACTATGTACTTGGTGTTTTAGTTCCACACAAACTTTATTGTGCTCTACATACAGTCTAACTAGTTCACAAATTACTATTCTGCAAAATAAATTATGCAGAACAGAACAAAATAAAGTTTTTATTATAAATACGCTTCGTAATTTAAGTGTAGGTAGTTATTTACTTTATTCGAACGAAATAATATAATTGTTATTAATTTCATTACATACCCATGCGATTTATGTCACGTAAATTGACACAATGTAGAGGACAGTAGCACAGACTAAAGAAAGTGGATAAACAGCTACATAGTTAGCTTTAGATTTGATTGCACTATTACAAGCATATGGTGTGTCCACGATTGCGGGGTAAAATTGTAGGCCATTGAACCCGACGTCAAATTTTCAAATTTGGATCGATTTGGATCCTTCTAACGCCAAAAATTAATAACGTATCTAAAATCTTAGATTGACTTCAATCTTATATTCTCAATCAAAATAGACGTAAATTGACGTGAAGTTAATCCTAGGATCGTTGAAATGTATTGAAACTTGGTCTCAGATAGCTAAAATGAGATCAAGATTGATTATCAATTTCCGGCGTATGAAAGCTGTTTCTCTGTACCTACTTAAGTTTATATATTTTCTACTCTGTGATAGTAGCGAACTGTAACGTCAAAAGTACGAATCTTAGTTCACTTTATTGATCGTCCGCTTTGCTGCGTAGCAAAACATAACTGAGGCTACGATGCGTTTAGGTATGCTTACATTAAAAAACTATTATCACAATCACAATATTTTGGAATTATTTTGAGTTGGTAATCTTACTATTCACATTTAAGATATTAAATAACGTACACACTGAAGCTATATCGATGAATAAACAATATACATTTCTCTTCACTTACGTCAAAATTTATCTTTAAAGCGGATATTTATAGCGGACTGTACAAAACTCGTAACTGTTTGTAGGTGGTAGCATCTGGCATGTTTTACGGGCCCGAGGCTTACTTCACCTCGGGGTGGAACATCATGGACGGCTCCCTGGTCGTCATATCCATTATAGATCTTCTAATGTCCCTAGTATCTGAGAGCAGTCCACGGATTTTCGGGATATTGAGGGTAAGTAGCCCATACTACCACTTAAGTAAAGTTATGAACAAAACGCATAGTAATTAAAAAACTTAGAATCAGCTATTTTAATTTTATAAGGGCGACGTTAGATCATAATATAGGTACAACCGGGCAATTATTATAATATAAAAAAACTATATAATAAGTATTTTTAGGATTTTGCCGATATGTAAATAAAATGAGAATTCTCTATTATTATAATTTTAGGTATTTAGGCTGCTGCGGTCTCTGAGACCTCTGCGAGTGATAAACAGGGCGCCAGGGTTGAAGCTCGTGGTACAGACACTACTGTCGTCTCTGAGACCTATCGGCAACATCGTCCTCATATGTTGTACATTTTTCATCATTTTTGGCATATTAGGAGTGCAAGTAAGTAATACAAGTTAAAGTTTTAATTATGTGATCCGCAAAATCAAAAATTTTATATGAGGGAAGAAAATTCAGGCTATGTAGGAAAATAAAAAACACCTAATACGTTTAGTATTTTATACACCTGAATTTAACTAATTATACAATAGTTTATAACCCTAAATAACAAATATAAAATTTAACAAAATTAATACAATTGAAAAAAAATGCCTCCATTACCTTTAATGATATCACTCACGTCTCGTTGATATTTTTTGTGTTGTGTAACCAAGTTCAAGTTCTACTTTATCTGATGGTAAAGGCTCTATACGCGGTTCCTATTTGCTTCTATTCATAAGTGCCAATGTATACACAAGCCGCCACAAACACAAACCGATGATCAATAGCGGATGGTTGAACATAGCGAAGCGTTGCTGGAAACATTTTCTAAAGCAAAATGTCCCTTTGAAAATAGTTAACTGAGGGGGTGATTTTTTAATATTTTGAATTGCTTACTTTTAGATAGTTAACATTCAGGGGTTTTCCTTAACTGTTTTTAAAAGTACTTGTACTTAACTTTAGGATAGAATAATCATAAGTTATAAACTATAACCCGTAAATTATAGCCTTTATTACGCGTATCATTATTACGAATCTATTGACACCTCATTCATTAAAATCGGATCAGTAGTTTAGGCGCTGCGATGGAACAAGCATACATACATACCAGTGGTGAAAGCTGGTCCTCCTTGATAGGGAAGCCCTAAACTGTATTAGAGGTAGTGATTTGGATGCGGGTTTTCAAAAGGTAAATGGTAAGAGAAGCCGATAGGAATGGAGTTATAAGAACCCCACGCCACTGATACATACAGTTTATACATACAGGTGAAATATTTAAAACTCCCACAAATGATAAGTTATTATCTGTGTAACCTGTAAATTGTTTTGATAATCATAATTATATTATTATATGGTAATATCATTTTTAGCTATTCAAAGGTGCGTTTTTTTACTGCGAGGGGGCGAACATTAAGAATGTGAAGAACAAGTCAGATTGCCTGGCTATAGAGGGGAATGTGTGGGTGAACAGGAAATACAACTTCGACGACCTGGGCAAAGCGCTCATGTCTCTGTTCGTCCTGAGCTCCCGGGATGGCTGGGTGAATATCATGTACACTGGCTTAGACGCTGTTGGCGTTGATCAACAGGTAAATACCGTAAATTCATTCAAGTATACACCGATAATTCCATTAAACAGTAAACAGAATTTGGTAATTCCATCTAAAGTGCTATTTAAGATTCAATTAATTGAACATATTCGATAAATTCCCCTTTCAAGTTAACAATAATGATTAATTTCATTATATTTTTCGGAGCAAAAAAGTCAGATAACGTAAAAGAATGCATAATAATATAATTTGGTTCTAGTAATTGTAATAAATTTTATCCGTTAATAAATTTTAAAAAATTCCTATAGCCAATAGTGAACTATTCGGAGTGGCGTCTCCTGTACTTCATAGCGTTCATCCTCCTAGTGGGGTTCTTCGTGTTGAACATGTTCGTGGGAGTGGTGGTGGAGAACTTCCACCGGTGTAGGGAGGAACAGGAAAAGGAGGAACGAGTGAGGAGAGCCGCGAAGAGGGCGCTGCAGATGGAGAAAAAGAGACGGAGTGAGTCATTTTAGAAATTATTCGACTAAGCAAGAATAGTTTGTAGCTCATATTTTATCTTATCCAAAAACAAACAACAAACTGTTGCATTTAATATAAATCCAGAAACTTGATCTTGAACATAATCAACTTTAATTTTAAACTTTACTTATTTAAGTACCGAACTAATTTATTCATCTATAATGACGCGCCTACTAGATTAACAAAGGTTTCGATCCAGACAATTTGATCAAAATACTCAAACGTCTTTGACAATTTAACAGCAGCTTTTCTTGTATAAAATTAATTGTAATCAATTAGTATTTGGCTCTAAATAAATAACTTTCAAACGAAAACGAGATTCAAACGAAAAGTCATCGACATCAGACAAATAAGATGTTACAATATTGTAACGTCTTATTTATCTGATGTTGTCGGAAAATGTTGTGTAAATTACACTAGATTATCCGCAAAATTTACGTGTACGTGTCCTATAACTGTATTTGTATGTAAAAAAAGCACAACCTGAAATCTTTACCAAGCCACAATTTGCCGATTCCCCCTAAACTGCGACATCAAAGGTTAACGCATTTTATTTTGCTGTCTCCAAATGTAATTTACATTCCATTTGTATAATGACAGCAATTGCCTTTTGATTTAGTTGCTGGATGTAATTTACAAAATTGTTCATCCGCTAGTTGTATTTTAAATAATTGTATATTATCGTCATAAATAAAAATATTTTTAGATAGTAGAACTATAAGTAACACACAAATAACATTTTAATAAACTTCGGTATTAATATTTGAGTTGTTTCAGAGATGCACCAAAGGCCATATTACGCTGATTATGGTCAATATCGCCTTTTCGTCCACAATGTGGTTACGTCTAAATATTTCGACCTGGCCATAGCTGGTGTCATTGGCTTAAATGTTGTGACCATGGCCATAGAATACTATAGAATGCCACCCGCTCTGCAATATGCATTGAAGATTTTCAATTATTTCTTCACGGCCGTATTTATACTAGAAGCGGCAATGAAACTCGTAGCCCTAGGATTTAAAATCTACTTGAAAGACAAATGGAATCAACTAGATGTAATTATAGTTATATTATCAATAGTAGGAATAGTTTTAGAGGAACTAGAGACGAATATAATACCAATAAATCCAACAATAATGAGGGTTATGCGAGTGCTAAGGATTGCAAGAGTATTGAAATTGCTGAAAATGGCAAAAGGCATAAGAGCTCTGCTAGACACTGTGATGCAAGCATTACCACAAGTTGGTAACTTGGGACTATTGTTTTTTCTCCTGTTCTTCATATTTGCGGCACTTGGGGTGGAGCTGTTTGGAAGACTTGAATGTTCTGATGAAATTCCTTGTCAAGGTATGTAATAGTTTTTTCAGATTAGTTTTATATTACATATTTTTGTAATAAAAATTAAACTATAAATTACAGCAATAATAAAAAAATGCAAGAACCTTACTGCTACTCATAATATGCCGCATTTTATAGATTTTTATCTGTTTTAGGTCTTGGCGAGCACGCCCATTTTGCTAATTTTGGGATGGCGTTTCTCACTCTTTTTCGAGTAGCAACTGGTGACAATTGGAACGGAATCATGAAAGACACTCTTCGCGAAGACTGCGACAGCTCTGTGGATTGTGTGCGGAATTGTTGCGTCTC
The DNA here is from genome assembly GCA_963565745.1 of Phengaris arion. NCBI lineage: Eukaryota > Metazoa > Arthropoda > Insecta > Lepidoptera > Lycaenidae > Phengaris > Phengaris arion. Next base: position 6,546,963 of record OY751443.1, read on the forward strand.
TACAATAATAGCGCCGATATTCTTTGTTGTCTTCGTACTGATGGCTCAGTTTGTACTCGTCAATGTCGTTGTGGCAGTAAGTACTAACTAGAATATTTATAAAATTGGAGACAAGAATTTGTAACGTTACTTATGTATTATTACTTCTTATTATTATTTTTGCCTTACTTATATGAAAATTGTATGGAGATTAATATATTATGTTAAGAGTTAACTATTTGATTATAAAAGCTTATAAGCGCAAAATCTGAAACATAGCAATTTGCAGGTTCTCATGAAACACCTAGAAGAATCTCACAAGCAAATGGAGGATGAAATCGACATGGATGTTGAGTTAGAAAGAGAACTAGAACGTGAGGCAGACGATGAAGAAGACAGAGCGCTGTGCCATGCGCTAGAACAGTGCGTCACTCCTCCCAGACCTTTAAATAAGGTCTCATCATTACCAGCAAACTTTACGTATAGTGAACCAAAACAACCAATAATACTGTCACCAGCACACAGAAGACGCACTTTACATTCGCATCACGCGTTACTACCAGCTGCTCTTCTACCCAGAAGGGCATCTCTTTCCCCGCATGCATTTGTACGAAGGCGACAAGACTCTAACTCGGATACGCGAAGTGCATTGTATGAGGAAGATGCACGATTTATTGATGCAGACGACATAGATGACCTAGATCCGGAGAGTCCTCCAAGACGGGACTCTTTCTCCCAGAATCGCCGGCAAAGAATGGACAAAAGTAATTCGCTTCGAGGCGAAGAAGCTAGGTTGTTACGACCACGGCAAATGCTTTTAGCCGTTCCTACAACTAGACAAAGTATAAAGTACGCTTCGTCCAAAAGGAGACCGTCTACAGAATCTGCTGCTACGAGTGAAGTGAGTCACGCTTCGCAGCTATCTCAACTTACACCCGAAACGAGTGACCAACCAATCAGCGAGGAGGAAAAAATTAGAATCGTTATAGCAGAAAGACGAAAGATCGACTCGACGAAACCAGACGCTGAAGACGTAGAAATGTCGGAACGAGGATCCTAGTCCAGGTCAAGCCGGCCGCAACAACATCACGAAGTTTACATCTAGACTCAAGCAGTAGAGATGTAGACGGGTGTCCTCCCTATCTCCTTAAGTGTGTAAATGGCTAGTACGAATGTGGTGGCGGTTGCAAGTGAATTATAAACTAGTGTTTTTCGATTGACTTTCGAATATTTCTGTCAATCTTAAGTTTACAACCGATCAGATCGACTGCAAGTGATATAGAATGCATTCTCTTCTTTTTCCAACTACCCTCCAACTTGAAGTCCTAACCGCGGCCGGTTAAATCGCAAAAAGACTTAAATCAATTTATTGTTTGTTAAGGATTAGTTAGTTACTAGAACTAGTCAATTCGTGGTGGTGAGATTTTCTACGAGTGCTAAAGTTTTCTTCGAAACTTTATTTAGTTATTAGTACGGTGCTTACTGTAAATCTTTTAGAGTCTTAAGATTTCCATAGGACCTCAACGAAAATGAAATCTGGTGTGCATTTTATTGGGTGTGTAGTTTTTGTGTCAATTTGAATATTTAGATTTAATTTATGTATTATAAGTATGGGTTTCTAATCATTGAAGTTTTGTATAAGGACAATTGAGTCTATCGTTATTTTTGTTCATTGTTAAATGTTGATTTATTCTCTGATAGATGACTATTAACGTTTAAGAAGGATTTAGATCTGTAGACGAGATCATAGCTAGATGTTTGTCTATTTTACAAATAGAAACAGAACCAAAAGTTCGTTCTAAGCATTAATTTCTCTTAAGGAAAAAAATATTTTCTGATATAAAATCAACCTATTTTCATACAAATCGAATTCGTAAATTAGACTTTGTAAAAAGCAATAGGTACGCACATTAGAACTAGACGATCATCTAGTTAAGTAAAGGGGCAAAAAAATTGGACGATAGATAGAAATTATCTTCTAGCCTGCCTTCGACATCTCAATGTAATAAAGTCGAACTTAAAAAAAACTCGTCAAAAAAGTAGTCGTAATCTATTTGATGATCATGTAAAAACCTTAATTAAAACTAGCCAACCAAACAATTATGCCATACCTCGACTCTATGAAGACAGCAGTCTCTCGAAAATATTATAGTCGCTAACATAATTTATGTTTTAGTTAATTAGTTAGTTTTTGTTCCATTAAAGACTACAAAATCATGAAATTCCCATTTATTTTCAATTAAGTAAAAACTTAAGTGTTAAGATGGAAATGTTTCAAGGGATTTGGAAAAGTTACGCTCTCTGAAATCGTATTTACTGTGCCAAATTTACAATTTATTTATGTCTACTGAGTTGATAAGTTCTCGGAGGACGTACGTACTATTGTGAACATTTTCTTCTTGTGTACGTGTGATTTTATCATAAGATTGTGTACAATAAGGAAAGTCAGCAATAAATTTAATACTTCGACTGTGCCTTTCCTATTTCTAATATATTAACTTGTGGGAGTTGTGGATATTCACTTGCTGTATAGTTTATGAGAATAGTGTGAAAACTAGAAATTTCGATAATTCCGTACGATTACCACATTACCATCGTCTACACTATTGTTACAACTTTATAACTACCTAGTTATTGAATTACTTATGTTTAAATGTATAATGTTAGTTATCTTAATCCAATTAGCAACATACAACAGGATTGTTTTGTAGTCAGTATTTCATGCAACCCATTTCAATTTTTATTCGAATTAGAATATTTTTTATTACTTAATAGAATATATAATTTTTCTATAATAATATAAATACCTACTTGTTTCTGGACACGATGCCTTGGAATAATCTTGTTTCATAACAAAAAATCAATGTTCGCACCTCCTTTTTATTAAATTTTATTCATAATTTTTACTGACCACTATACCCAAATCGTAATTTTTAGAATTTAGTTTTTTAACGTGTACATTTTTGTTTCAAGAAATCTGATCAATTTCAAATCAGATTATAATCAAACTTACTAAAATATAAAGTTAATTAACATTTTTATAGAATTTTAAACAAAGGAACGGCGTCAGAATAATGATGGTCTGCGTACCTGTTTAAAAAGACATGAGAACTGGGAACAAAATATAACATATGTGCATTAGAAATAAGTTTTAAATGCACATTTAAATGGAGAAGCTTTTAACGGAGAAATATAATATTCTTAATTTCTACCTTTGTGGCAACTAGTCACCAATCTATATCACAGCAGTTAAATCAATTTTAAGATATTTTCTAATAATTATGGTTGGGTACCTCTGGTAGAACTAATCTATTTCTTACACAAAGTCTTCCATCGCCTGCTTAATCAGATGTTCCGAACATTTTTCTATTTTAGTATTGTGATTAGTCCCTGTAATAGATTTTGTGTTAGATTGTATAAATATGAATTGATTAAATGGAATTAAATTAAGTATAGTATTTTCGTGATAAAAGCAAATTTCGTGATAATTGTTTTTCGGTACTGACTGTATATTTTAAGTATGAACAATGTTCATTAGTTGTGTACACCTGTTACATTTAGCTGGTGTTCTGTCAAGTTACGAAAGTTACGAAAATGTTAGGTTGAAAAATAAATCTAAAATCTTGTGTTTTGCATTTCATTTTTTCCCTTAAAAGTAAGCATACTGAGCAAAGCTATTGTTCCTAGTGGCTTTATCTACTATGGAACACTTAAAATCTTCATTCATGCCTATCAACATGTAACTACCAACCTACCTGCCAATGCCTACCAACAGATAGTAAAAATGTTTACGAAGCGTAAAACATTTTTTCTAGTTAATTAATAAAACATCATCTAGTAGACCAACTTGTTAATCAAAATTCTAAACTCATGCACTTGAATACACACAAAGATTTGTGTGTGTTCAAGTGCGTGAATGGTTGTATTTTCAATTTCATCAAAATCGGTCCAGACGTTTATAAGGAGTTCAAGAACGAACACACGTATAGAAGATTTGTTTATATAAGACATTCGTAATTCACCTTAAAATCTGCTAACAATCGAGCTGAGCTACAAAAGATCTATGCTATGGTTTTTTTGACATCAAAATTGAATTAAGTATTTAGTTTGGCAAGAACAACACGAAAAGTAAGGTATGTATATTCATCACACCTTTAAACATTAATATGTTTCAAAGCAAATCAAACACGAACGGTGAACCTTTAGGGACCACTTTGTTTTAAATCCCGCCCACAGAGCTCATTCATCAGAAGTCGAAACCCTTTCCTAGTAGGTACATGTGGGGCAAGAAGCTACAGATAATTTCTATTGACTAAATCTTGAAAGTTGAAACGTAATTTTACTCCATAACCAAACTCAAACACAATTATATATTTAATTTACTTAGTCGCTATCAAATTAGTAGTAGAGTTTACTGCTATAATTGTGAAAGTTTGTGAGGATGGATGGATGGATGTATGGATAGATGGATGTTTGTTACTCTTTCACGCAAAAACTACTGAATATATTTCGATTAATTTTGGTTTAGTTTATAGTAGTATATTTAGTTTAGTTTATATCCCCTAATACTACGATACTTTAGTTACGCGAGCGGAGCTGTGCGCAGAAGCTCGTATAAAATAATCTTGGTGAATGACCTGTAAGGTGTTGTTACGCAAAATTCTCTTACCCCATAACGACACGACGATACAGTTAAGTGTCTTCAAAACATCTAAGCATCTGACGCATAAAGACACAAAAGAATTCGTATAAAGTTCAGTTCACACCGCGATGATACGCGACGCTAAGTGACGCTGCATTTCTAAGATATTTCAGCTATGTTTCAAATGATATCAGTCATACATATGCGCTATGTAATTAGTAATTTGTCTTTTGTAATTAATAAAGTTCAAATTTGAACAGCTACTCGTATCTTAAAAATGCAGCACCGCGTCGCTTATCGTTTCGCTTAGGTGTAAATTGACCCTAAGCATCTGACGCATAAAGACACAAAAGAATTCGTATAACTCGGAAAAAGAGAGTTGATTTCCTTGTTAGGGCTACGAGGCCTGTACCTATATTAGCATAATTTCTCGAAACGTAATGGTTTTCTTATCGTTCATAATGCTATTACGTTTTATAGAGCGAACAATCATGTTTCGAGTTCGCGACAGAATACATTTGTAATTACAAGGTTTATGTTGTTTACTTTTTAATTAGGTAGCCGACTCCTTTATAATAAAATACAAATTATTTTTATTTTATTATATACTAGCTAGTGTAATATACGATTTCTATAGGATTGGATAATGAGAAAACGCACTATGTATATGTACTATATAGAGTATGCCAACGACATAAGAATGTTACCGGTCCGAGAAGCGATATCGCTATCGCGTAATGTGGAAACTCTGTATTCGATATTGTCAGATGGAAAAATGGTTTATGGTATGTATGGAAAACCAGTGCCATACATAAAGTAGGTTATACAGCCATAACTGACTTTAAAAACAATATTTTTAGTGGGAAGGCAACATACAAGTTAATAAAATTCTAGAACTTGTGAACATAATAAACAAATTAGGATTACCAGGAACTTGATAAGTCCTTGGTTTTAAAATAAACAACAGCTCTGCGACTTTCCGGAGCCGCGGCCGCCGTGACCCGCTTTTGTATTTCACTTTTATTCCGTGAAACGACCTTTATCACTCCCATAAAAACCCGAGTCTGAACCAAATTTAAATTTCTAAATAGCCTACGTCGCCGACGCAAATTAACGACACGGGGCCAAAATTCGCACAACACATTTTATTTTATAATAAAGTTTCTTAAAAGCACAACCGAAAGAATAGAAACCATCTCAAAACTAAAATCTTTTATATTTATAAAATTATCTTCATATGGGCATACTGATCGCCTCTATCAATGAAGTCATTTATAACTCGATCTAAACTCGCCCTGGATAATATTTCATACAATTTTTAAGTTTGAACACTGAAAAAATGTAAATGTTATAAAATCAATGGTTGTCACAGATTGACAAACGTGTAACAAAACTGTATCAACAATTTTGTTATACGTTTGCCAATTAATATAAAACGCTCAATTATTTATTCCATTTCCAAGTTAAGGTAGAACAACGTCTGTCGGGATAGTTAGTTATACATATAGTTATATAATAGTAAAGTAGCAAAATAACATTATAATTGCCCTTAATAATTTAAAATCTAAATAGAATGTTACGAAAGGCATTCGAATCACGAGCATAACTCTTTACCTTTGGAAGCTTTAGTTTCAAAAGATCAAGAGTTTGGTTAGTTAACTTGGCAACAACATTGTCTTACTATTTTTCTTGTAACGTCACGATCACTAACATAATAATCTATGGGCATCATAAACTATGCGCAAAGTTATATGGGAGACCGGGGCTAGTTGACTATAGGGGTAGGTAGACTAAGCGGCAATAACTTGCTACTGTCACGTGTTTTTCGTTAACCAATCACGAACGAAGATGCGCCCCCGCGACCCGCTAACTTATGCGAAGTGCCCTGACGCGTTCGCGTGGCGTTCGGGAGTTCGGCACTACATGTTTTGTTTTTACTCATGGTAAGTACATATATTTTTGCTCATACTTTGTTTGTTTTTGTATCTGTCTATCTATTTAAAAGACAGTTGTTACTATGCCAAATGTAAATTTGATCTCTTTTTCTATATTACACTCGATTGATTTCATACTAGCACCAAGGTGTAGTCAAGCCACGGGGCTAAACTTTAATGTGTCGTAAGGGGCTGGTTGACGAAGTTTGTTCGGGGTACGTAGATCAATTAACTTACCACAATAATTAACCAAGTAAGTTTACTATATTGCGCCAAATTTTTATTTTTACAGAAAACGAGGACGTATAAAAGATAGACAGAGAAAAAAGAAAAAAAAATAAGAAACAAAAGATTTGTAGTTTATATTAATATATTTGTTCGTATACAGTTATATTTATGTTCGTTTTCTAAAAGAAGAATGTTTTAGTCTATAGAAGTAAGAATATATAAGAAAAGGATGTTGATTTTTAAATTATAATGTTTAATTTTCATTCAATCTTCTTTATTTAAGTGAATTACTGCCTAGGTCGACCTACCCCGTACTTATAGCCAACCAACCCCGGACATGAGGCAGGTTGACCAAGAGGCAGAGGTATAGAAAATCGAATAAATAAATATCGTAATGATAAAAATATGCCTTAAAATTAATAATTACTACAACCTGGCTGGTTCTTCTATCTGTCACAACGGTTATTTTCTTTATATTACTTCCAAAATCCAAGACATATGAGCTGAAGTCAAAAGTCAGTCCATCCCCGGTCTATGAAGAATTTTTACGAATGTATTTTAGCTATTTATTATGTTACATATCCAACTGAAGGTGTATAATGATTTGTAATCGTAAATATTTCTTTGAAGTATGAAATATTGAAAAAATATTTAACAATTCACGACCTTCAAATGCTCAGACTTCAGAGCCATGAGTTATGAAAAATGTCCTGAAAATATAAGCAACCAAAGTACGTTTCGATTGATCTCAAAGGCATCACTTGAACACGAGTTCCAAGATCGCGAATTTCTTTGAGAGGAGAATGGAAATAATTTCTGATCTCTGAATCAAAGTCGTTGATAATTTCAGCAAAATATCTTGCTGCCTCCCTGGCCTGCCTAACCTAAATTGCTAAGTGTATATTTATGTGTCTCAAGTTAAACAGTTACCACTCAATATTATAAAGAGGAAAGATTTGTTTGTTTGTATAGAATAGGCTCCGAAAGTACTAGATCGATTGTGATGAAATTTAGCACAGATATAGAGTAGACCATGTGGAAAGACAAAGGATGTGGAAAGGAAGAAAATGTGCGGTTCACGCGAAATTTTCTTTTGCGCGCACAAAGTCGCAGGAAGTCGTTAATATATAAGTATTCTTACTAGCGATATAACTGTGTTTTAAAGTAACAGAAATGAGTATTGTTCAGTAATAGATTCATTCTCACCTCTGTGGCTCAGTGATTGCTGGCGCTCAAGCCAGGGGACACGGGTTTCAATCCCGCCAGGGAAAAGCGCCTGTGTTCCTGGGTCATGGATGTGTAATAAATATGTATATAATATAATAACATCTGAAATAATGTATTTATACTAAAGTATTAACTATATTTTCCTTGTCTGGTACCCGTAACACAAGTTCTTCTAGAACTTAGCACGCGATCAGATGAAAATGATGTATAAGCGTCTATAGTTATTATTATATTAGCATTATTATTTATTAATCACCACTTTGAGGAGAATTACGCTGTAGTAAACCACGCTAGTATGCTGTGGATTGTCAAGCTTTATGTACCATTTGACTCGTATAAAATTGCTATTACCTATAAAAATAGCAGTCCCAAAGGATCAGCCAGGTATTTTAACGTAAGTTTTCAACTTATATTTTAAAAAGACCGAATCAATAGGTGCTTCTTAAAACGCTTCTCCTGTAGAAAGTTTTATGTCAACCGGGAGCCATAGAGAAAGTTTCTGATTCTAAATGATATACCTAATATCAACATGATCTTTGTGTCTGGGATTTACAAACGCACACTAGATTCGAGTGACGAAATAGTAAGTATGAACTTCAAACCTGAGGTTCAATCTAATATTGCTTAAACTAAATTGAAAATTAATAGGTATTCCAAAATTGGAAACAAAAAACAGATAAGAAATTATTAAAATATTATATTTTAGCATTTTTTAATTTTCTACTTTGCGAAGAATAAGAAATTTTTATTTTACAATGTGTACTAGGTTACAAAATTATTGTGTGTTTACGTGTGTTTTACCATAATAATTAATCATACTTCCTATATTGTGTTCCAAATGACTTCAGTCGTTCTAAAATACTTAGTGAGTCCAGTCTCCAACATAAATAAACCCACATTTTATATATTCAACTACCTGGTGCCCCGCAAGTTCGTTGGCGTAGAACAAACTAAAACGGACCCCTATTTTTTTAAACGAAACCCTTAGATAAAAGTAGCCTAAGTTACTCCTTAAAACATCAGCTATTTGCCAGTAAAAGTCCCGTGAAAATCGGTCCATCCCTTTCAGAGATTAGCCGGAACAAACAGACAGACGGACAGACAAAAACTTTAAAACTGATTTTTTATTGTAAGTACCGTATATACTTTCATGTGCATTATGTGAAAAGCTGTTTATTTATAATTACAAACAGACACTTTAATTTTATTTATTTGCATGTATGTATAGAACACTGCTCCCATTAACGCGTGCTTATTGAAGAAATTTGATGAACGATTAATTGAAATTCTTGCAATTACTTCGCTTCAACAACAAAGTTGTAGCAAATAAACTAAAGAGTTTATAAGTATTTTATGGTTAGTTGAAGAACATTTACACTGAGGCAGCGATTTAGTTCATATCTCAGCGTTCAAGTTGGCAGCACTTCAAATCTGAGACTAAGAACAGGAGCCGGAAATCCTACAGATAGAACTAGATCTTTAAGCGTGAAATTGTGAAAATCCTTTGAAAGTTGTTTCATAGTTTTATGTTTTTAGATATCAAACTGACTTGTTATAATATCAATTCAAAACTCTACTATCCTACTACCGCCTAATCCTACTATTATAAATGTAAAAGTTTGTGAGGATGCACGTATGAATGGATGGATGTTTGTTACTCTTTCACGCAAAAACTACTTTCGATGAAAGTAGTTTAGATCTGGATTAAACATAGGCTACTTTTTATCCCGAAAAAGTTCAGTATTCCCATGGGAATTGCTCCATATATTTTATTCTCGTTCAAAATGGCTGCATGAGACCTTAATTGAATGAAAACGGTCCGAGTGTTTGTAGAGGCTGTGTCAACAGCGGCGGAGCCTAACAATGTGCTGAGAGCCTTCGTAGTTCGTTCGCGTAGGTATCTGTACAGTTTAAGCCTTGAAAATATTTGCGTGTATCTGCATAGTCTGTGCCTAGAACATATTTGCGTGTTCTATCTGTAGAATATAATTCTGTAGGACATTTACCCCCTAAGAGCGTTTTCCCATTATGCGATACGATATCGGATTTTGCGCCGATAAATTACGAAGGTATGAGGCACAGGGTAGATACGAGAGAAGTTTCATATTAAAACATATCCCTGGCTCTGTCATTATTAGCGCGATATGGGACTGAATATTGAAAAAACGTATTTATGCCAAACTAAATAAAGCTTTTCCTGTCTATTATCGGATGTGAAAAGGCTCTTGGGTGAGTCTCCAAAAAACTTGACTTCCGTTGAAGGATAATGAGGGCAGGTTTTTTAGCTCTACACAGAATTTTATCGTCTAGCAACCATTTTTTTTCACTTATTGCCCTTTACAAACTATTTAGTAATCTATGCCTATTAAAAATTGGCTGTTAGATGATAAAATTTCACGTAGTGCTCAAAAAATCTGCCGTCATTATCCTCAACGGAAGTAAACTTTTTTAAAGGTTCACCGTCTTTATCTGTCAAGTGTCTTTTCTAACGTATCAGACAAAGACAGCAACGTTGCATAAGTAATCCGTTTTGTAAATATTTTATTAGTAGGGAAATCATCATCACCAAACATCAAGGTTCTAAGTTTATACAAAAAATATAATCATTAAATAGAACTAATTTAACAAATATTTTGTGTCGTTTTTAATTTTCATTCCAAAAAAAGTAGAAAGCGCTTTTCATTTACTTACCCCCCTACTAATAAAAAGATTTACACAACGGGTAACTTAAACAACGTTGCTGTCTCTGTCTATCAAATGACATTTCCAACGCATTAGACAAAGACAGCAACGTTGTTTAAGTTATCCGTTCTGTAAATATTTTTATTAGTAAGGGGTATTGAGTATGTCACCTACTAATTTACTTTTGTGCAAAGGACAAGTCCTTGTTTCTATTTTATTTTGATCTAAGTTCTAAATCTGCTGCAAGCTTCATCGCATTCTTTGTAATAAAAGCAAAAACATAGTTGAGTTTTCGATAAAGTCAACCCTGACAAAGTCAGATATTGAAATAAATTACTACTTTTATTATAAATATTCATTATAAATTATCAACTAACTTCCAAAAAAAGGAGGCGGTTATTGTTATTAGTTACTACGTAGTAGGTATATCTCGATATTTTAATTAAGAATTAGCGTCGTATCCGTGTTTAATACTTGTTTGATACAGTATATCGGTAAATTGTCATGAAATTTTGCGCCTGAACAAATAAACCCGCCGCTGGTATGGTGAAAATAAACAAATGCGAGAAACCCATTCACACCATAATCCTTACTATACTATAATATTATAAATGCGAATGTGAGTTTGTTGGTTTGTTGTTACGCTTTCACGTAAAAACTACTTCACCGATCATCATGAAATTTGGTACATATAAAATAGAAAGGGGAAGGTTATTTATCATCGCGGAAAAACGTACGGTTCCCGTGGAATATTGTATGGCCAAAAGCTAGTCCTTAATAATATTATGATGATGGTTATATTAAGGTTTACGTTCTACGTTAAGATTCATTCTTACTACTATTATAAATGTGAGAGTTTGAGAGGATGGATGAATGGATGGATGGATGTTTGTGACTACGTGATTAACCAAACTAAACAATCCATATCTTGGGATTGCAATTCTATGTTTAACTTATAGCGTGAACGGCATCTAAAACTGCCCCAGGACAGGGGAATGTATGCGGAAATAGCCGAATTTTCTAAATATAATAAAGTGCTATAACATTGGCAAATATATAAGAAGAACATGGAAATGTCGAGCTTCGTGAATCACCAGATTCGTTAGACTATTTCCGTAGCTATTCGGCTGACCTGCCCCAGGGTAGTTTTAGATACCAAAAAAACTTTAAACATAATATTTATATTATCATGTTGCTTTTTTCCCATATTATCTGCGTCATTTTTCGTTTGCCTAGAAGGTAGAATATATGTGTATGCTACACCTTAACGTACGAGGCTCATAATAATAGAAGTATAGTTAAATTATTTATAAACAATTAACTTTCTAACATCCCGTTAAATCCAGCAGTCCTTACCATTTTTCTCTCTCATTTATTTGTTTGATCCGAAAAAGGTAAAGTAGGTTAAACCCGGGTATTCGGTAACGGGCACAACAGGTATCATCGATTTCCCGGTTTATGTGATCCGGGAAAAACCAAATGGCAATTTGCCAGTGGTTTGATAGTCAGAATATGAGTTAATTCACACCGAAACAAAATGATACACGACACGGCGCTGCATTTTTAACCGACTTCCAAAAAAAGGAAGGAGGCGGTTATACACTCGGATGTATGTATTTTTTTTGTATGTTCAACGATAACTCCGCCGTCTGCTGACCGATTTTCAAAATTCTTTTTTTGATGTATTGGGTATAATCCGATATTGGTTTCGTTGTCACCAAAGCGTTGACCTGATGATGGCGTCCATGAGGAATCGAGGGAACTCCTCGAAATTTATATGGACATATATAGTGATTTTGACTTTTTCAGAAGTAACACAAGCATATGCTACCAAAAAGTAAGATTCTGCACCAAGGTATATCCTGGATCCAAAAGCACTGAACAGAACTCTTCAGTCTTTAAAGATACGCGTTTGGAAATTTCGACATTGTTTAAAGAACTGCAAGCATATGCCATTATGTAACTTACAGTAATCATTATCTCATATACAATACCTAATGGAAGCTTGGCGCGTATTCAATTATACATTCGATCGTTTATTTTAACGTTCTTAAAATGTGTTAATAATAATTTAACAAATATCACTAAAAAGGCAAAAATTGTTATTATTTTTAAACAAAATATTAAACCGACTTCCAAAGTAAAAATTCACAAAAAAGTATGAAATAAAACTTATTTTCTAAATAATTCCCCTTTTAAATTTGGCTGAAATTTTAACTATTTCTGTACTTAATCTTCAAAATTTTGAAGTCGGTACCAGCCAACATGAACGTGTGTTCTATTTTAAATATCGTTTTATGATTAAGATAGCCATTCAAAACTGAACTAAATTCATTACACACGAAGATACCGCATTGTCGGCGACCATACAATGTACAGTATAAACCGAGGAGAAAGAAATTCACGTATAATATGATAGTACATAATTTACTTCTGTGACTTTATGAACGAAAAAAATAGTTTTGTTTCCTGAGGGAATTGAAAAATGTTTGTCTTTCTTTATTCTATTTTCAAATAGGCAAAACTTTTATTTATACAGTTGTTTTTATGATGGATCAGCAGTCAATGGCAGTAGATAAATTCACTGTTATTTTTAAACTTACCAATTAAATATTAGTTACATCAATATATCTATAATACTGCTGAGTTACTGCAGAGCTATATTTTTACCAGATTAATCAGATACAGACTGTTAAAATCGATTTTAGGTCAATTAGGCCGTTGAATATAATAAATCAAAAAATAAAATATTGTTACATTTTTTTAATTTATATAAACCATGTTAATAAACTTTCTAATGTATTTCCTAACCTCAAAATATAGCCAATTAAATCACACTTTCCATACAAATACAACAAAAACCAAGATAAAACAGATCGGAAAAATCGTTGGCTTCTAAAAAGAATACCAGCCAGCTAACGCTAGTAGATAATAGCAAAAGAAAAACGTTGTACAGCTTCCAAAACATCTATCGGCCTAAGTTAGTGCGAAGAGCGAATAAATAACCGAAGCAAACCGTAGATATGTAAGCGGAAACCGAGCCACCTGTTACCGCGTTCCGGCACAACCTACACCGAAATTCCCCTAAATAAAATGCTGGGCGAACCGTGAAATACATGAGGTAACCTCTGTATAACTGTGGAGCTTAGGATTTTATTTGAACAGATTTTTTAAAAAGTAACAGCAACATTAGTCATTACACATATGAATGAACAATTAATTATTATTATTTACCGTGGCAGAACCTCGCAAGAATGGGCAGGCTCGACCTGAAATATCACGGCCTCACAAAACCAGGCGAGAAATGACGTGTGCCGTCATACGTGACGTGTCGTTTACATTTCTTTGAAAAAATGCCCGGTATCTGTTTGCTGTTTCTCCACTTATCGGCCCGCCCGGCGCAGCCCCAGCACCGGCACTCACACACGACAGCACACATTACTGTAAAGTGAAAACATAGGCTTATAAGACTTTGTTTGTTAATTTTATAAAAAAAAATTTGGTCGCTCGCTTTTGCATACAACGCTGAAGTTTGTGTTCGATTTTCAAGTTAAAAAAGATCATTCAACTAAAGGATATTCAGTTGATATTTTAGATACACGGAAATTCACTAAATTAAAATTAATGATTGAACCAAATCTTGGATCAGCGCCTGCAGGCACGGCGATGACTCTCACATGACACATGTCAACGGCCGTCCCAGCGCCTCACCGGAGCCGATCCGGAGCCGATCCGATAAGTAGAAAAACAGCAATTTTCTTAGTAGAACGATAAGCTGTAACGGTGTAAAAATGATAAGGATACTGTAACGATGACAGGACGGTTTTATATGTGAAGTTGTAAGTGTATAAGGCATATTATAGCGAGGAACAGATGTAGCCCAAGTCGGGACCCTTACGCGGTCTTACGATATTATGGGCAGTCTTCTTCGAGTTTATGAACAGAAATATAATTATTCTCAGGTATTTTAACGAGGTATCTTATTAATATTGTATAAAAAGCTTCTCGCATGTGTATCTTTTAAGTGTTAAACAAAAGTGCACAAAGGAAGAAAATATTTTGTGTACATAAATCATTTAGAAATAAATGCACCTACATCTTGAATATCTCGGTCTATTAAAGAAAACCGAATTTAAATTTATATATTATGTATTTATGATGTAAAAGTTCTGAGGCAAGAAGCTTTACTGTTTTGTACTATTTAGTAAGAAAATAAGAATTACGTCCATTACATACATCTTAATTAATAATATCTACCTAAATGTGAGTGAAAGTCAATATTCACTAGCCAGTATTGAGGTTTTATTGTTCAGGGCTTTTCAGGTCCTCAGGGATAGAGTCCCTTATTAATGTAATACCCTAAGAAGAACACCTTAACGACGGGTATTTGGCCCTCAGACCCTTCGCATTCAAATAGCCCTTCACTGATGGGCAGTAATTAACAAGGTTTTGTATATTTATACGCGTGGATCATCATTGCACCCCTGTGGGGCATTAATTTAGAAAAATCCTTTTTTAACGGATGTCTACGTCATAATAACCGTCTGCGTACAAAGATTGAATGCAAACCGCCCAGGTTGTTGATATTTCACAATTCAAACATTGAACCATGTCACCCCTTTAAGGGACAAATTTCAAAATACTATATAAATTATTGAGTACATAACTCAATGATTTATTTAATTATTGGCTGGGATATTAAATTTAATCAAAATTGGGTTTATTTTAAATATTTTCCATACAAAGTTTCAACCCTTATTTTATACCCAGACAGGGTGAATTCAAATAAGCCTTAAAACAGTCTTTTTTTTAAATAAAATGTAACTAAAAGCATAAATTTAAATTTTTAACGAAATCGGGGCAAATTTAAAACTTTTCCATACAAACTTTTAACCCCTATTTCACCCCTTTAGGGATGGAATTGTTCTAAATATTTTTTTAGTGTGCGTGCACGTTATAAATTATAACAACTGCTCAAATTTCACGTTCTTACCATTAGCGGTTAATGGATACGGCTGTGCGAGCGTCTATGCGTCAGTCAGTCAGTGGGGACATCTGATTTCAAAGATATTACAGAAGACAGATGTGATTGTAAAATATAATACACACTAGCTTTTTCCCGCAGCTCCACCCACATAAATACAGTATCCCAAAGGGAATGTAGCAGCTTTGTTTAAGTCTAGAGCCTACTACCTACTTCCATATCAAATTTCATCAAAATTCGTTGTTACAAACGTCCATCCATTCATCCGTCCATCCATCTATCCTCACAAACATTCACAGCTGTCAGGCTGTCCACAACGAATGCTTATTGCAATTATACTGAAAGACTTTACCTTCTTAGATTGTAAGTCTACTCACACGTAGGTTTCCTCACGATTTCTTCCTTCTATGGTTGAGAAATTTATTTAGTAACCCTTAAAGTGAAAATAATACATTATTGCCTACATGCTCGTACAACCAACAATCACTTAAAAACATTGCACAATACTATCACTAATTAACCCGTACTTAAATATTAATGAAGGTCATATTATCATTAATTACCATCTATCATCGTCGAAGTGCAATTATTATGGAACTGAAACACATTTTCGCTAACGTTTCATTTATCTTTAATAAGTATAATTAAAAACACATTTATCACATTACCTACAGTTATTAATTTGTCCAATGAATTTTTTATGTACATAACTGTGCTTACTTCCTTTTTTATTTTCACTATAGTTCTAACCCAGTGAAATAATTATATATAAAATTATGGTCTACACTCTACTCTATATCTGCCAAATTTTATCACAATCGGTTCAGTAGTTTCAGAACCTACTCAATGCAAACAAACAAACAAATCTTTATTCTTTATAATATTAATATAATTAAAATTAAATTAAATTAAATTAAATACCGTTTATTTCAGGCCCATATTATTAATACCTTATAGACTAACATACATATATAATAAACTAACACTAATATATCAGTGGCGAAGGCCGGTTCTCCTTCATAGGGAAACCTTAGCCTGTATTATAGGTAGGGATTTGGATGAGGGTATACAAAAGGTAAGTGGTAAGTAAAGCCGGTACGAATGGAGTTATAGGAACCCCACACCGCTATTATTATATTAGCATTTATCTAAGACAGTGCTCGTAAAATGTCTTTGTAACAGCTTCTTTTTATTTCGAATACATAATAAAAATTTTACAACATAATTTGAAGAGAAGCAAAAACTTTACGCACAGTTTTACGAGAATTGTGCGAACGGAGGAGTACGAAATTTGACGCAGTTAAAATTTATGTAGAGGAAGGTGTGCCGAAAGCTAATATTTTTTCAAATAGTGCTTGGAAATGGAAAAATAATAAAGTTGAACACATCACCTCACTCATACTACGATGCGTTTGAATAATACCAGTAGGCGTTGGTTTGACACAATTGTCAACCTATCTTTCACATTCCATAGATACATATTTTTATTGCGTATCTAACAGACAAAAGAACACTAAAAAGTAGAAACTTAAAATTATGAATATGAATTGTGGTTGAATTTCGACAACTAGGCGACCGACAGTTCATATTATTTCATCAAAATTTTTAACAAGTGACCTGAAATTTTTAAGTTTAAGTGACATTTAATATTAATGAATACGGTGAAATCTGGTCTATCGAACTTTACCTGACGTGCGGTTCTCGAGCAATCTTCGTATTGTTTATCAATGAATTATTTACTAATTCAGCTCATTTTTTACGAAAAAGATACTTATTAGAATACAATTCTTTTTTTGCATTTGTACTCTTTTAATCTTGTTTACTGTGTACATTTATTATAATTCATCTAATAATAAGTGAAGCAAAATTTTTCGGTACTGTTTTACAAGAATTGTGCAACCTGAGGAGTATTAAATTTAGCCGGTGAATTAAATTTTATATGGCAACAGATTTGCAGAATACTATTTTTTTTAATAATGCTTAGAAATATTTAAAAATAATAAAAATCACAACAACACATACTACCTCAGATTATAAATATAATGGAGATTATAAACACACGTAGTGTGTTTGTTCGATAAAACTTTGTTACACGTTTGTAATATGTGAGAGGCAAAGGTACCCTTATAAAGTTCAAACTTAAAAAAGTTATATAATTATTATTGTGCGAATTTCAACCACAGGGCGACTTCTACATAAAATACATAATATTATTATGTTACATTCTCTGCGCTCCGAACGTTTGAGCCGCGCGCTATTACGTATTTTGACGAACAATGTAAGACGCCGGCAATATAAACCGTAACGCATTTTAGTCGTACAGCCGTTGTGTCGTTAGCACGACAGTTCGATCCGCAGTCTTCAACGCATAGATCCCTCTGCGGTTTGGATCCGCGGTTCGAACTTTACGTGTGCAGGGCGCTAATTACTAAAACTGTTTATTTTTTTAATAGTTACTACGTAACATATGGTTAAGTTAATTTACCTTACCATTACTTGCATTACCGCCAGCTTACTTACTCATAGACGTATAATTTACAGACGAGGCATGTCGAGGCAAAAACTGTCGACAATTGGCCATTTAGACATTTGAGGTATGATGAAATCAAGATGGCGTAACTTTTTCTTTTATGAAGATTTTTTCTGTCAAATGTACGCTATAGCCTATCTTTAGTTTTGAAATCATTGTACTTACTATCTTGTTTACTTGATTACAAATAGGTACGTCAATTTCTGATGATATTCGATCACGTAACGTTACAGTCGGAACTGTCCGCTCAATGCATTTCAAACTACCCTGTTTGATTTCAATCCAGAGAATGAACTTTGAATACAAAAGCGGAAAACACGAACCAATAATTTACCTAACGATGAAATCGTGGTCCTTGGTTGAACAATAGTGATTCATAAAATACTTGCAGCAAATGCATTTTAGATGTTAAAAATTCTGTTTTTTTACGAATATATTACATAGAAGAAAAGTATAACAGAATTATATTATGGACTAGACATTGCCCGCGTAAGTACAGTATCCCACGGGAACACCATACCTTTTCGGGATAAAAATTTTTTTGTCCTTCCCCGTGATCTACATTCTACTCTGTAGGTATATGTGCCAAATTTCCTCCGAATCGGTCCAGTTGCTTCGGAGCCTATTCAACGCAAACAAAAAATATTTCCTCTACAATATTAGTACGAGGGCGGCACTGAAAATTTCGGGAATCAAGGAAGTGACACAACATTACTATTTAAAATTGTATTTATTGCTTTTCGAAGTATTCTCCGCGAAATTTGACCCATTTTTCCCTACGATGAAACCAATCATTGAAGCAACCATTCCATTCGGAAGTTGGGGTGTCCAAAATGGCCGTTTTGTAGGCGTCCACAGCTTCTTCAGGTGATGAAAATCTCTGACCACGCAATTTATTCTTTATTTTAGGGAAAGTATAGAAATCATTAGGGCTTAGGTCGGGGCTGTAGGGCGGATGGTCTAATAATTCTATGATTACTTGCTCTAAAAACTCTTTTGTTCTGTGCGAGGTGTGAGAACTCGCATTGTCGTGATGGAGGATGATGCGGCGGTTGCAGTTCTCTTTATGGAGTTCAGAAACAACCTGTGGCAAACAAATGTTAGCATACCATTCTGCATTAACCGTTCTTTGTCCCTCAAGAGGAATAGTCGCAACATTGCTGGTTTTGAAAACAAACGTGGCCACCATTTTTTTTGCAACACTCCGTGAACGAACAATTTTTGTTGGCTTTAACTCATTTTCGAACACCCAAACTCGTGACTGGTTTTTTGTTTCGGGTTCGTACGCGTATATCCAGGATTCGTAACCTGATAAGATGTTGTATACAGCATTTGAGGATCCTGCGTGGAATCTTTCGAGAGTTCTGACGCACCAAGTAACGCGAGCCGCTTTTTGCTCTTCACAGAGCAAATGCGGTATCCATCGGGAAAACAACTTTTTTACACCTAATTGTTCATGCAAGATTATTTGTATTTGACTCATGCCAATGTCTAAAGTTGCCTGAATTTCGCGGTATGTCACATGTCGATCTTCCTCAATCAGCTTACGCACATCATCGTTTTCTTGGGTGACTGTAGTTTTTGGACGACCTTAACGGGGATCATCACTGAGCTTGACACGTCCACGTTGAAATTCAGCAAACCAGCGATAAATTGTGGTTTTAGATGGGGCTTCATCACCAAATGCAGAAATCATCCGGTCAACACACTGTTTTTGTGTTAAACCACTTCGAAAGTCATAATAAATCATCGCTCTAGGATTTTCTCGAGTCAATTCCATTTTCTCAACGACTAAACAAGTTTGACAAAACCTTGTGACAAGACCGAGAATCTTTTTTTAAATAAATAAACGGTATTCGATTTTTAAAACCAAGGAGCTTTAAATTAAAAAGATTTTAATATGACAGGAACAGTGGAAATATTCCATTCCCGATACTTTTAGTGCAGCCTATGTATAGATCGACCGTGAACAAAGACGTGAAAGTTGAGTATTCTCGTGACTGTGGTGATTAGGGGCTATACCGACATATAAGAAGCTTACCACCGCAGTCGCCTGTCTTAAGCCGCTAAAAGAAGCTGGGACTAAAGTAAACTTACGTGGCTTATTGGGACTTAAAGGCTTAAGACTATTTAGTTAAAATCAAAATACTTCAAAGTCTGATGACATGAATATCAAAATCTTTTTTTAATTAAGAGAGAGATTAGGCATCAGAGTTCGTCAGTGATTACTGACGTCAAACGTATCAATTTTCATAATTTATTGCATTATCGCGGAATGTCTCAGCCCCCTTCCAGCCCAGCGGAGGTTGTATGAATATTTAGTATCCTTGCTTTTAAGTGCTGCATAGTTTTAGTCTCTAATAAGCACAGTAGATCCTACTTACTATAAATGTGAAAGTTTGGGAGGATGGATGTATGGATAGATGGATAGAAGTTTGCTAGTCTTTCACGCAAAAACTACTGAACGGATTTTGAATAAATATGGTATGGTAGTAATTTAGGCTGTGGATTAAAGTTTAAAACATATGCTTTAATCATTATATCCCGAAAAAATACAGTGTTCCCGTGGAATACTGTATTTACGCGGGCGAAGACGCGGCCGAAGCTAGTAATATTACAATTATCTGTGTATAAAAAGCTGCTGAAATAATAGTTGTAGAGGCCACTGGACGTTTTCTATCATACAAATTTTGTACGGCGACCAAAGACAAAATAAGGCTAGAGGCAAACGTAATTACACCTGGATTACAACAACACAGGTCGCATATCTGCAGGCGGTGGGGTGGCATTTCAACGAATATTCATATAAAATATGATTGACAATATATTGATTAACTCCACTTCTCCATGGATCTGAATTAAAATAATTACAGGAAATGAAATGTGAAAGAAAATTGTACAATCTAATGGTATATTGGTTTGTAGTCGACACTTTTTAAACAGAGGGTTTTATGTATACAGTATTGTGTTGTCACTTTGAGCCCGTGTGTAATGTGAAAGGACATTCTGTAGTCTGTACCTACCGGAACTCTTTAACAACAACACGAGTGAGTGGCAGGAGAGGTCACAACACTTGGAGTATAACCGTAATGGATGGAGAATAATAATTGATTTTACAAGAAAATACTTAGTGTTTTTCCTAAAGTTCCGTTGTTAGAAAGATGCTGTATTTATTTTTGTGAAATTAGAGATAAACGAGCCATTGTACCTACAACAACACAGGTATCTGTCAAGTGATTTTTCCAACGTATCGGACAAAGACGGCAACATTGAATAGCTTATCCGTTGTGTATATATATATATATATTTAGTAGTAAGGGGATTAAAAAATAAAAAAGACAAATCATATTATGGCAAACCTTAAAATCTTCTTTTTTTGTTAACGGTTCTTTGCAAGGCAGCTACGGCGTAGCGATTATGCTACCGTGTAGCGCTCTACGCCGTAGCAGTACGCGTAACTTATGCCGTAGCCTGTTAGTCGTAACTCGTAAGTTATATTATTATTTATGTGGAGGAAACTAATATTTTTTAATAATGCTTAGTAATGCAAAAAATTAATAACAACAACACACACTACCAATGATTATTAACACACATTACCGTCCGTGATTAATACAATTCGGTTACTCGTTGACGTTTATCAATAATAATGATAATTCATTTATTTCACTTCATAATGATACACGTTTAATTGCAAGAAAGTCGCCGTGCTATGCAGCGCGATAAAGCTGGCAATTCGAACTCTTGTAATGAAACTTGTATCATTTTTTGAGGTGAATAAAGTTCAATTTTGAATCGCTATTCAAGCAGCGCGCGCCGCGTCACATCTCGGTGTGAGCTGACGCTAAGAGCGTATTCACATGAGCGCGACTTTTTTCGGCGCGACACAACGCGGGCGTCCCACCACAACCACAACCACTTTAGAAACATGGAAATTTAATGAAACTATGAACGATTATAACTAAATACTTATAATAAGTATATACCCTTCATCGTAAATTTGAACTAAGCGACTTCCTTTTCCATCAAGTATGTACAATACAATAGTCAAAATGTACAATTCCAAGTAGTCCTTAGAATTGCTGAATTCAGTGTTCACGAAGTTTGTTGAGAATATGTTTCTTTGCCAATATAAATTACTCTCAACTCCACACACAAACAATAAATTTTACAAAAACGTCAAAGTTTGTAATTTTAAGGTAAATGTTTGTTTATCAACCTCTCTCTCTGACTCTTCCTTCGTCCGGCCGATATCAAAAACATAACATTTTAATTTAAGCATAATAATTCATCTCGTAAAATGAGAACGAGAAAAAATTACATAGAAGTAAATACGTAGACTGGTCGAGAATATCTAAAGTTTGTAATAGAAATCATTCTTATCGTTTAACATTTATTTATTTACAGATTATAATTAAAACGAGTGACCCCAATTACATTAATTACTAATAATTATGTTCTTTTCTTCAACGAATAAGAAATAGATAAGATCAATAACAGAATGGTATACATATAGGTAATGGTATACATATATATATATATATATATATATATATATATATATAGGTACCCACGAGAAGGAAAAAGAAATAAATCTTGACAAATAAAACATTGGGAAGATGATCTTAAAAGAGTCGCCGGACAAGCTTTAGTTCAATGTCATCGACAAGAATATGTAATTTTTACTATAAAAATTATTGTTAACAGCGCTAAAGGCTTTCTTATTTTATTTTCTTATTTAAGTAAGTACTTTGGGGGAATCCGGGTTAGTGGTTAGGGTGATGACACACAATCTACGGCTGAATTAGCAGCAGCTTTCAACGTTAGCGTCAAAACAATGTTGGTCCATTTGCGTCAAATTGGCAAGGTTAAAAAAGCTTGACAAATGGGTGCCCCACGAACTCAATGATCGCCAGCGTGAAGTACGCGTCGAGACGTGCCTTGCACTGCTCAACAGACACACAAATGAAGGAATTTTGAACCGCATTGTTACCTGCAATGAAAATGAATTCTGTTTGATAACCGCAAGCACTCAGCAAGTTGGTTGGATCCTGGTTCAGCACCTAAACAATGCCCTAAACGAAAACTTACCCCAAGAAAAGTGATGGTCACTGTTTGGTGATCTAGCGCCGGTGTGTTTCATCACAGCTTCTTACCAAATGGGGTGAGCATTACTGCAGATGTGTAATGTGAATAACTGAACACAAGGATTGGAGAAGCTGGCACATCTCCAACCAGCATTGGTCAATCGCTCGTCTCCGCTGCTCCTACACGACAACGCGCGACCTCATACTGCACAGCAAACGGTCTCCAAGTTGCAAGAACTTGGGTTGGAAGCTCTCCCTACTCACCAGACCTTGCGCCTACAGACTACTACTTTTTCCAGAATTTGGATAACTTCTTGGCGGGAAAAAAATTCAATACCCAAGAGGCAGTACAAAATGCCTTTGAAGAATTTGTTGCCTCCCGTCCAGCTGATTTCTTTAAGAAGGGCTTTAATAAACTGCCACTGCGTTGGCAAAGATGCATTGATTGCATGGGTGATTACTTCGATTAATACAAATAAAAAATACATGAATAAAATTCGTCTAAATTTTTTCATACAAAACGGCAATTTCATAGGCAAATACCTAATACTATAAAATCTTATACATATACATGTATACTTTCAAACCAAAATAAATGTTTTAGAAATAATTCGCGCCACATAAACATAAAATGTCCTCAAACCATACTTTACACATATCCTATATTATATACGTTCTAAAACAGGTCATTTCAATTGTTTGAAAAGGCTCAGGCGTTATGTACACAGAACATTAAGGAGCTCACACTTTCGCATATGGGACGGACTGGTAATGCGAATTTAAATGTTTGCACCGTACATCAGTATAATTGTCCATTATCTACATACGAGTATAAGAATCGCCAATGTGTAGTATCTATGTAAATAATTGTAGCGATGTATTAAAAATTACTTAGACCCCCTTTATAATAAAAATATTTCACCACAGATACGACAATCAATGTCTGTCTTTGTCTGATACTTTGTAATAGCACTTGACAGACGAAGACAGCAACATGGTTAGCGTATCCATGGTGTAAATATTTTTATTAATAATGGGAATGCATTACAATTTACTTATATATTAAAGTGAAAAATCTAGCGAGTTGAGAGTAAAATTATTCAAGATCACGTCACGCGGTTTGCGTCATGACTCATGGCACGAGCGAACGATTTTAAATGATGAATGAAGATTCACGTCTACCACGAGTGTTCTACCTACATTGTAGGTAGAACACTCGTGGCAACATACTCGTCATACTGTATTTAAATTATACTAATACGAGTAATTATATATTAGAAATCTATAAAAACTCATAAAGTATTGCATATCTTTATATATTACATAAATAAAACAAGCCAACAATGCAGCATTATTCGTATTTCAATTCCAAACAATAGTGAGTAGGTGAATGTAAAATGGAAACCCGACAGTGAACAGACACGGGCATTACAAGTCATTGTCTACGAGACTTGCCTGTATTAGCTACGCCCCTGATTTTACATACATTAAGGCCGCTGCCTCGAATTTCGCGGTGAGCGACGCGGCGGCAGGCGGTGACAGCGCGCGACGCGCGGGCGGGCGCCCAGTCACAGCTTGTCGATATTTGAACGACGTCAACAACAACAACAACAACAACAAACCTTAATAATAATAATAATAATAAAATGCGAGGTAACGCTGGTACTTGGTAACGGTAACTGGTAACAGGTAACGCATGAGTCATGTTTTTTCGTGCGTGCAGCTGGTTCCATCTATTTATAAGACGTAATCACGTCAAAAATTGAAAAATAATGAATTAAGGAAGTATGTACTTTAGCCATTCCCACTACGTATGTCATAATTATTGCGATTTTATTAAGCCTAAAACGTCCAACATACATTTATTGGTTACTTTCTAATTACTTTGAACTTTTAGAATCATAACCCTCCACGACCTTCATGTAAATAATGGATGTCTGTTTTAGGTCTGTGTAGTTTTCAGTTCAATTTCCACCTCGTCCTTCAAGCAACAGGCCGCCCACATCCAAAGACGGTCAAAACTTCAAACAACTGTCTCCAATGAACTTAAGAGCCCTATTACAAATCTGCACTCTGCGAGATTAGGTATTTGAAGCGTTCCCGACGAAAATCTTTCTTTGCAATTTTGGGTTTAATTAAAAAGATAAGCAAAATTTACAAAGCGAGGCCGCTACGAACTAGGCCAGTAACTATTCTGCACTATTCAAAATATCAAAATTGTTAATGTACGAGGGCGGGTCAATAAGTCCGTGACTTTTGGAATAAAACACAGATTTTTTAATAAATAAATCATTTTATTTTTCAACGTAGTCCCCCTTGAGCTCTATACACTTTGTCCAACGCTTCTCCAATTTTTTTATCCCTTCCAAAAAATATGATTTGTCGAGGTCCTCAAAATAGGCCTTTGTTTGCGAGATGACTTCATCATTGGAGTCAAATCTTTTTCCACCGAGCCATTTTTTCAGGTTTGGGAACAAGAAGTAGTCACTCGGAGTCAAATCTTGAGAATAGGGTGGATGTGGGAGCAATTCATAGCCCAATTCATGGATTTTTGCCATGGCAACTGCACATGTGTGCACCCTTGCATTGTCTTAATGAAAAAGAACTTTTTTCTTGGCCAAATGAGGTCGGTTTTTTTTCAAATCCTCATTGAAGCGGTCCAATAAGATGGCATAATATTCCCCATTAATTGTTCTTCCCTTTTGAAGATAGTCAATGTGGATTATCCCACGTGCATCCCAAAAAACAGTCGCCATAACTTTATTGGCTGACAAACCCACCTTGGCCTTCTTTGGCGCCGATTCACCCTTAGAAACACACTGTTTTGACTGTTGTTTGGTCTCTGGTGTATTGTGATGGATCCATGTTTTGTCCACGGTTAAAAAACTCCTCCATATTGTGATTAAACAACGCCAAACCTTCCTGTGAAGTTGTTACACGATTGCGTTTGTGGTCGACTGTGAGCAAACGCGGCACCCATCTTGCGGAAAGCTTTCTCATGCCCAAGTGATCATTCAAAATTGAAACCACTGAGCCATACGAGATGCCTATGGCTTCCACAATCTCTTGCACTTTCAATCTTCGGTCGGCCAACACCATATCGTGAATTTTTTCGATTGTATCGGGTGTAGAGACCTCAACTGGGCGTCCAGGACGTTCGGCATCTTCAGTGCTTGTAAGGCCACAACGAAATTCAGTAAACCACTTTTTTACCATTGAAATCGATGGTGCAGAGTCCCAATAGTATTTATCAAGCTTAGCCTTGGTCTCGGTAATGGTTTTTTTTCGCAAAAAATAATGCTTAATAAGCACACGAAATTCACTTTTTTCCATTGTTTCCTTAAGTTACTTGATAGTCTGATAAAGATAGCTGTAAAACACAAACTAACTGACGCAGCAAGTTCAAATTTTGATAGGAGTCAACTGACAGATGCCTGTTGACAGGAGTAGTGTTGCTTTTTCAGTAAGGAGGTTAGAAATTCAAAAAGTCACGGACTTATTGACCCGCCTTAGTATCTTTATTTCTGAGATCAAAAACGCTATAATTGGCCATTTTACGCAAAAATCACAGTCGAGATGTAATATGCCTCTTAAAGGCTTTGTGCAAACGAGCGCTGGCTGTAACTACGACACGTTACTGCTTATTTAACGAGCTGCCAATACCAGCCACATGCGACCCACTTAGCAGCGACTTGTAGCGGTTGTCGATATCCCGTTTGCGCCGAGCCTTACCAAACTTGAAACAACTGTCCCTGAATGAACTTTAGTTCTCCTTGATCTTTAAATAAGCGGAGTACGAGTATGTATTCTAAGGGTTATACATGCGTCAGGGTTTCAAAATAGTATTTAAATTATATCAGCAGTTTGACGACCTCTGTGGCTCAGTGGTTGAGCGTGCTGGTATGGCAACGAGCGAAATAGGGTTATGTTTCCGTTAGTTCTATGCAAACAAAGTTGCGGGCATCAGCTAGTATATAATAAAAATCTTAATTATATGTATAATATATAAAAGAACTTGTGTTACGTGACCATACGACGTATATTATAATACTTTCCGTTGTCTGGGCCACGTTACACAAGTTCTTCGAGCACTTAGCACGGGGCCAGATTGACGTGGTCTGAAGCTTCAATAGACGTTATTATTATAAATGCTGTAGCAATTTGGATCCAAATCCAATTTGGAATAAGTAGCACCTTTGTACTAAACTGTTTTCTGATTATGAGTTTTCAATGTTTTTAGTGTGTACATAAATTATTAAATAAATAAAAATAAATAAATAAACCATTCGTTTAAGGTTTATTTGTTCATAAATAATATTTCAATGTATTCAACGTTTCGATTTAGTTAGTTGACTCAGGCTTGTGAGATACGAATAAATATTTACCCACCATCCCAGATCCCTTTTAAATTAATTTGTAAAACAAGCATATGACTGAAAGGAACGGGTAATACTCTAAACACGGATCTAGATATTCAATTTAAAACGGGTCACATTTTACATTGAATCCATTAAATAATAGGTCTGAATGTGTACGTTCACGCCTTAACCGTTAGGTTTTGGCGATGCTGTTTGTACACTCACTGAGAAAACAGGCTCATTTCAAAGTCGGTTACAACACTCGTTTTTTCGTGTAAAAACATTGTGGGTTATCATAATTACCTTCAAGCAGACGCATGGACGTCTGGCGTATTAGACTCTTAGTGCCATTTAGGATAAGGGAGCCCTATAGTTACAAAAAATTCAATGATTGGAAACCATGCCTAAGGATTATTCAAGGACCCAGAATACAACTGTCCCTTATATGGGATAAATAAATATATATTTTTTAATATCGGGTAGCAACGAACGTAATAATTAATAAACTTCAATAACATTCTTCAACTTATAAAGCACGAACATTTATCACTAAAAAAACGTAAGCAATATTAATTTTTATCACTAATTCATGGTTGAATTTCATCGTATAAAATGTGAATGTGAAAAAACTTATAGAGAATTTTCGTGACGTTCTACGTTCGGGAAATGCCTGTTCGGTCTTGGCAATTTAAATATTTTTCGGTGCATGTAAGGTTATGGGTTCAGTCGAAAAAACATAGCTCTAGCATTTATTGTACCTGTATATCATTATCTTTAATCTTATAATATTTATAATAACCTCAGACGCGAAAAGAGGGGCGAGTCGGTATGTCTGTCTATGTGTGTATCAGTGGCATCGTAGCATCTAAACAAAAGGTCCGATTAAGATGCGGTTGCTGGCATGATCGAGACTGTTCTTAACTATAATTCATCATCATCAGCTCGCTCATTGCTTGACGATTCGGGGGTTACATACATTTTTAATTTAGTTTTAATCATAGACTTATGGCGTATTTTTTTATTGAGCTAACTTAAGTGATATGACTACGACTGCGATCATTCGGCCATAAAACTAGCTCACGATTATTTGTCAAGCTTGAAGCAGAAGCCCAATTCTCTCAATCTTAACTATTCTCGCTATATTCTTGGTTCGGTTAACGCGCTTACTCATCTACTCGTCATAATATCGTGCGCTCGAGCGGGACAGCCTGAAAATTCAAACGAGATTTTAACGATAATAATTACGAGGATTGTCCCTCGGCAGCCCAATTCTCGTAACTATTTGTGATTATAATCCTGTTTCAGTCAGCGCGGTGTCGCATTCACACACGCGTTTATGTCGCGTGAGCGAGTGAGACAGCGCGCGGACCGAAACAGGATTATGATCACAAATAGTTACGAGAATTGGGCTTCTGGTTTTATTACCTGCTACTTTTTTACCTAATATTATGGCTGCAGGAGAAGCTAAGGGCCTTTTTTTTTAATTAAATTATTTAAGGTCTAGGTCATTTAACGACCACCATTAAATACAAATATTAATAAACTTAAATATATAATATAATATATTTAAGTATACTATAAATACATTAATCAGTTTTAAATATTTTAAAGTACAATCACAAACATTTCCATTCAAACACTGTTTTAAATATTAAAATCATCATTTTTCAGCAACTTCTGGTTTTCTTAGCATTACGTTACTGATCTGTAGGTCGGTTCTGCTAATTAAATCTTACAACAATACAGTATCGATGCAGTCTCGATATTATGTTAAAACAGCAAAATGTAATTCTCGTAAACGTCAAAACAACGTGAAACGCATTTTGATTGGTCCCATCTCCAAAAAACAGATTTATGATATCAAGACGATTCATTTATAATTCATTGAATGTAAATTGAAAGTCTAAGTTTAATACGAGCATTTGGGCTCTAGGACACTAATAAAGGAATGACCTTTGGTCTTAACCAGTTCCAATCTAAACAATGTATTAATTCTAATCACATTATGTAGTCCAAGATCCGGCGTACGTGTTTCGGTCGCCTGGCACGCGGCCAGAGCTAACAAACTGACAATGCCCGAGCTAAGCGACACAATTCCACTTCCTGTCAACAACCATACGTTTTAGATCGCCGATTACAATCCGATTAGTTGGCTCCTGGTCTAATAGACGGTTATGTTGTGCAGCATATTGATTGGAAGAGGAGAAATTGCTTGTTCACCACAACCGCTGGGGTCGAAAAGTTCTCGAGTAGAGACCACGAATTGGACGTAGAAGCGTAGGCCTCCCACCAGGTAGACTGACGACCTGAGAAAAGCCGCAAGGAGTCGGTGGATACAGGCCGCGAGCGACCAGTCGCACTGGGAATGTATGGGAGAGGCCTATGTCCCAGTGGACGTCACCAGACAGCAGGCCGAAACGATGACGATGGATGTTCATTGAAACACTATAAATACTATTCACTTAGTACCTTCTTTCTACGTAGCTTGTGTCGTACGAAAACGGTTTTGACAAGTCGTCAACACAAACCCACACTGTAGGGAACATGAATTTCCACCAAGAACCTACTGTACAATCAATAACATATCTATTACTAGGGCTTCCCTATGAAGGAGAACCAGCCTTCGCCACTGGTACTTACAGTATCTGAGTTTTATTTCGGTACTAGATGTTGCTTACAACGTCACGCGGGAACCATACATTTTGCCAAGATAAATAGTAGCCTATATGTTAATATAATGGAGAGCCTAAACTATTACCATACCAAACATCAAAACATGTTCAGTACTTAGTAGTTTTTGCTTGAAGGAGTCACAAAGACTCATCCTTACAAACTTTCACATTTATATTATAAAAGTAGGATTATAATATTTAATTAAACTAATAATATTTCACGCATAAACAATAGCACTTACCGAATACCGCACCGCACAATGTTATATTTCTGGAGGAATGTCAGTCTCTACCTAGTATATATCTGTATAATCTTTGATCTCTACTCTCTGGTAGACAATACGTATACAAAACATGCGGTCTCAGCGACACTAAGTACACCTAATTACAATTTACACTTATTTTCACAATACAGTCAAAGCGCATTTACACTTTATTAAGCAATGATTCAAAACTAATGACGTACATTTGACAGCACAAACCTTCATACAAGAAAAAGTTACGACGCCATCTTGATTTCGTCATACCTCAAATGTCAAAATGGCACAAACAACCCCAAAAGTGAGGCCATTTAAGTGGGGACAGTTTTTGCCTCGACATGCCTTGTCTATAATACTTATATACTTCTATAATACGAGTATGTCTGAATTAACACATCGCAACATCAACATTGGCTCTAAAACCGACAAATAATAATATGCCGCGAACTAAACAAGATTGTCGGTGGTCCAAAACAAAATTGGAGTCCTAGGCCCTACGACTCCAATTTTGTTAAACACCTCCGAGCCCGCTAAACCAGGACGACATATAAACGTAATAAAGAGAATAATAGAACACGTTCCATGAGCTCCGAATGCTACCAATTTAAATGTCACATAATTACCGTGCAATAAAGAAATACAATACCACTTGGTTACATACAATTTGGTCGATTTTTTTACATTTAGATTAAATTTGATCTGAACAGAGTGTAAACAACAACAAATACAACAAACATATTATTATTATGTGGTTGATCCCGACCAGTCCATTCCCACAAATCCACGCGCGTTGATTATCTGCTACGGATTAATTAGAATTGCACCGTGCTATAGTTTTCCATTAGTTCGCCCATAACGTTTCAAAATGGCGGGTGTGCGGATTTCAAAATGTTATAGAAACACGTTGCAAGATTTTTAAAAATATGTTTAATAAATTTGGCTAAAAATTTAACTATTTCTCTACTCAACTTCATAATTTTGAAGTCGGTACCAGCCAACCTGAACGTGAGTTCTATTTTAAATATTGTTTTAACAGGATGATGTTTGGGCCGGTACCGACTTTAAAATTATGAAGATGGAGTAGAGAAATAGTTTGAATTTTAGCCAAATTTAAAAGGAGAATTATTTAGAAAATAAGTTTTATTTCATAATTTTTTGTGCATTTTTACTTTGGAAGTCGGTTTAATTTTTTGCTTAAAAATAATAATTTTTCCCTTTTTAGTGATATTTGTTAAATTATTATTAATACATTTTAAGAACGTTTAAAATAAACGATCGAATGTATAATTGAATACGTCATTCAGTCAAGCTTCCATTAGGAAAACTATATAAGATGATAATGATGATTACTGTAAGTTACATAATGGCATATGCTTTCAGTTCTTTAAACAATGTCGAAATTTCCAAACGCGTATATTTAAAGACTAAGGAGTCCTTTTATATACCTTGGTGCAAAATCTTACTTTTTCGTAGCATATTCTTGGGTTACTTCAGAAAAAGTCAAAATCACTACATATGTGTCCATATAAATTTCGGATTATACCCAGTACATCAAAGAAAGAATTTTGAAAATCGGTCCATAAACGGCAGAGTAATGTTCAAAGATATCTGTGTCGGTGTAAAATACTATGAGAAGTACCTTTTATATCATCAGTGTGATGATGTATGGTGTGATGATGGTGGTGATGATGATGATTACTTTAATTGACATAGTGGCTTATGGTTGCAGTTTTTTAAACAACGCCGAAATCCCCAAACATGTATCAATAAGGAGTCAGGAGTTCTGTTCAGTTTATTTTGGTCCAGGGTATATATTTGGTTCAAAATCTTACTTTTTGGTAGCATATGCTTGAGTTACTTCAGAAAAACAACAAACTAAACTTTTTTTATTGTTTTACTCGTGTAAATATTTAGATTTAATATGATTTTTTAAGTTATTCGGAACATATTTCCTTTCCACACAACCAGTGCGAAAACACGTAATCAGAGGCGACGGCTTGTTCAGTCACGTCGCTCTAAAAAGTGAAACAAATTACAATATTCCCACTTGTAGAGTTATAAAATACTAGCTATTTTCCGCAGCTTCGCTCGCGTAAATATAGTATTGGGTGTTCCACAAGAATACTGTACTTTTTCGGTATAAAAAGTAGCCTATGTTTTAATCAAGAGCCTAAACTATTACTTACTACTATAACCACAAAACCAAATACAAACCATACCAAATTTCATCGCAATCCGTTCAGTACTTTTTGCGTGAAAGAGTACCAAACATCCATCTATCCATCCATACTCACCAACTTTCACATTTATAATAGTAGTGTGATATATCGCGTAAATTCAAATGCGTATCTTTTTTGGACACGTATATAGTTAAGCTTATTATTGAAACTATAAGTTTTATTTTGACGTAGGAACCTTATTACACTTATTTATTACATTATAACCTAACCAAGAGCATGTCACATGTCTAAGGAGGGTTCCGCAACTATCAACGTGCAATAAGTTTTCTTTAAATTACTCCAAAAGATAGTCTCCGATTACGCTCAAAATTTTCCTAAAGAGTTTTTAGCATGATCTTTAGGCATAGAATCTTACATGTTTCTATCTCTTAAAGTTTAGAAATGCCAGAGGGCAACTTATAAACCACTTTGGAGGCCGATTACATGAATATGGTTGTAAAAAAGTCATGTATGAAACCTTACATTCATTTTAAAAGACCTATTCAACGACACCCCACACAATGGGGTAAAATAAAAAAAATATTTTTCATCCCCACATATGTATGGAGAGCCACCCCTAAAATATAAAATTATTATAATTTTATGATTTAAAAATTGAGATCTATACACAATCTATAACGATACCAAATTTCATCTATTTATATTCATAATTACAGAAGCTAGACGCGCGGACAGACAGACAGACGGACGGACGGACAGAACGAAACTATAAGGGCTCCTTACGTATTACGGAACCCTAAAAACTATCCCTTTTAAAACAGAATGAAAAGTAGAAAATAATTACGAATTATATTACGATTAATCTTAGCGTCGTAGCAAAAAACATATTAATATTGTCAAACCTACGAAGGGCAACTATAAGGGAAGGTGATGATGATGAAATAAAGAAGTTGCAGAGTGAATGCCACTCAAACTCCGCAGAGCTGTTTCGAATATAATTGAAATGAATGAATTTAACTTTATGCTTTCAAAGTGCATTTCAAAATGATTAAATGAAGCTGAATCGCCAACAAAATACATTTAACGTTCCACTACTTAAAAAGTTACAAGTGCCCACTTCTGCCATTTATTTAATATTTATAATCTTAGCTTTTTATTCGTTTAAAGCAAAAAGGTTCAAGGGTTTCGTATTCGCAACATTTTGCTACTTTTAACGATTTTTGACTGCTTTATGCTCCTTGCTCTTGCCGTGCAAACCGTTGAAGTATTTCGTAACATCATGGAGGAATTTAGTTTTATTGGTCCATGGTAACATGTAAAATGCTAAATGTAGGGAGCTAGGACTGTACGGATAGACTTACTTATTTTGTAACCGAGCTTGAGATGAACGTACCTACTTTACGAAATTTTACGAAATTATTACTTTACGAAACCAAAATCTAAACATGCTTGTATGTGGAACGGTAAGTACGTTAGCTGTTAGACTTAGAGAAAAAATCTTCAGTCATAGACGTATTCAAGCTATATACTTAGATCATGTAATGGTTTTTAGTACCACGTTTGTAGCATCTTGACTTACTTGACTTACTTACTTGACTTGACTTGAGTATAATGGTCAGGCGCGCATTTTGACCATGTCGTAGGTATCTTGTAAATCGCACCACGACGCATTCATACCTAATTGTCAAATGCTGTATAGTGTCAGTGTAAAATATAAACTAATCGTGTACCCCCTTTGATGATGTTTGAAAACCGACACAGGAAGGTTCGCGGTGTATCGCGATACAGTATCAAAATACGTCTACCGAACGTGATACGCGTATCGGACCCAAGTGTTTCAATATACGCGATTAGTGCGGATCGGGCTGTATCAGATACGGGCTACGGCTTGACTTACTTCTTGCGTGCAAACTAGCGATCATAATACACGCCGATGCCACGCAATGCAGTTACGATACACCGAAATGCTACAAATGTGGATCCGGCCTATTCTAATCACAATGCCGTTTTTGAGCCGTACCGTATCACACGTGGGTAAATCCAAGATCTCATCTGTATGCGGGTCGCGATACAATAATTCCATTCCTTTACACCTTCACTCACTCGTACCAACTCGTCCACGATTAGCTTTACATTCACTGGTATGAATAAGGCCAATAATGCTCCAAATTTTCTATGAGTTTTGGAGTGTTTTTGAAAGTTTCACTTATTCAGTGGGTGGACCCGACAAATGGAATGATGCCGGATGCGCACGGCCGACGACTGACTTTTTAGGGTTTCGTAATACACAAGGAACCCTTATAGTTTCGATCTGTCCGTTTGTCTGTCTGTCCGCGGTTCTAGTCTCTGTAATTATGAAATTTCGTACAATTATAGATTGTGTATATGTAGGTCACGGCTTAGGCATCATATAATAATAATAATTTTATATTCTACGGGAGGCTCTCCATACATGTGAAGTGGGGATGAAAAATACTTTTTCATTCTACCCCATCGTGTGGGGTACTACCCTATCGTTGAATAGGTCTTTTAAAATAAAAGCATTTTCATTCATTTTCAAACAAATGCAGGTTTCATATATTACCAAGTAATCATATTCAAAATGGCCTAGGTTAGGCACAAAAAAAAACAAAAGAAAATTGACACCTAATCATAATAATACATTCATCCGTAATTTGCTTAAAACTAACCGTTTAATTACTAGATACATAATATTACCTAGTATATTTTAATTAAACGGTAAAATCTATATATTCTTATATTCCTTATAGTATAAAAGGCAAAGTTGATTGACTGATGTATCAACGCACAGGCCAAACCTTTAAGGCTAGAAAATAAAATTTTGCATACGTGTTTCTCATATGACGTAGGCATCCACTAAGGAAGGATTTTTCAAAATTCAACCCCCAAGGGGGTAAAAAAGGGGATTAAATTTGAAATGGCATTACCCGTTTAATTACTAGATACATAATATTACCTAGTATATTTTAATTAAACAGTAAAATCTATATATTCTTATATTCCTTATAGTATAAAAGGCAAAGTTGATTGACTGATGTATCAACGCACAGGCCAAACCCTTAAGGCTAGAAAATAAATATTTGCATACGTGTTTCTCATATGACGTAGGCATCCACTAAGGAAGGATTTTTCAAAATTCAACCCCCAAGGGGGTAAAAAAAGGTATAAAAGTTGAAATGGCAGCCCCGACGGTCGCTAGCGGCCAGCGGCGGCGGTTGCCTCAAGCGAAACTGTAGTATCTATTATACAGTTTCTAGTATAGTAATGAAGATAAAGTTTAAAATTATATGACAGCTATGCTGCCGGCCGCTCCGCTGCCATTTCGGTGTGAATCGGTCCTAAGGTTTAGTAAGTGAACGGCGAGTCGAGCGTTTGAATTAATAGTGTCCGACCGAAACTGGTTTTTACGACCGAAACCGTAAACGAAAATGAATTTAAGCAACGGTCTCAGTTTCGGCCGAAACCGAAACTTCCTTACAAGGATCATGTTTTGAGGAGAAAATGAAGAAAACGTTATTATAATCAATCAGTCTTTCCGTCCGCCCTTCTAGCTCCTGTATTTATAAACATAAATGGATGAAATTTGGTATTGATATTTTGTATAGATCTCGATTTTGGCATCATAAAATAATAATAATTTATATTTTAGGGGTCGCTCTTCATACATGTGAAGTGGGGTTGAAAAATATTATTTCATTTTACCCACATCGTGGGGTTTCGTTTACTAGAATATTGTAAAATAAAGGCAAGGTGTAATTTATGACTTTTCTACAAAGTCAACCATTTTCGAGTAATCGGCTTCCAAAGTGGTTTATAAGTTGCCCCCCCTGGCATTTCTAAACTATAGGAGGATAGAAACTTGTAAGTTTCCATTCTGATAGATCATGCTAAAAACTCTTTAGGGACGTTATTTTGAGCAAAATCGAATAATAACTTTTGAAGTAATAACCATTTAATTACTTCAAAAGTTGCACGTTGATAGTTACGAAACCCTCCTTAGACATGTCCTGACATGCTCTTGGTTAGGTTATTAGTTTGGCTGTCGCATGCATGGGAATCCTATCCTACTACTATTATAAATGTGCTAATCTAAAATTTATCTGCGTAATAAAGTTTTAATAGTTTCGCTGTAAGCACGTAAAGTAGGTAGTAACTAATATAAACAGATTAGGATCTATTATGTGGGCATTTCACCTCAATTTACCCACCTACCTTAAAGAAAACATTTCAGTATTATCCACAACTTGCTTAAAAAGAAACCAGAAAACTCAGAACACTACCTACAGTAAAAATGCTAATGAATGTTAAAAGTAATGGAAATAAAATGTCTGAGTGAGACAATGGCTACACGAATTATATGTCTAATGAATGCCAGGAGAATGAGGATTGGCTCGAATTTAGCTCGAATAACAAAGAACCGAAAAATTTAAACGATTCGTTTAATTCAGGACTTATATTCAAATTCACGATTTTTATTAAATTATACTTAGGTACGCGTTACACCTACTTAGAGCCTTTCATTAACCAATCCGCTAACGGTATCAGACGCCGATAATGTTAAAGAAACTTTGACATGTATTGTCAAAACACTATTACAGTAACTTTTTGTAGGTGATAGTGAATCCAGAGTAAATAATATTAAATCATTGATCTTAACGCTTGCTTGTTGCACCAGTAAAAGAAGTCTCGTGGGAACATACGAGATAGCAACAACATAGCCTTACGGGTGTAAAATCACAGACAATTATAGCTTTATCTGTTTGATTTAAAAAAAATACATCTAAAGCTTTTTTTTTTGGAGTTTTGCCAGGGAATTCATAATTTTGTGTTATTTCGGTTCTTAATGTGTAATATTGGTAGAATATTAGCCATTTATAGTTATATTCGTTAACGCGCACAAATGTGGGCAAGTGGTACAACTTCAAAAAACGTACTATTTTGTGTTCCCTCCAAAACTCTTCCTACCGAGTTTTGGAGGGAACACAAAATCCAAACTCTCTAGGAACTTTCAGTAAAGCTTCTACCACTTTACTGATTCCACTGACTTGACTCATTGACTGCACTGACTATTTATTTGGACTTTGACTAGACTTTAGACTTGACGATTTAGGGATACGGTGTTGAAAATTGAAACGAAAATTCTATTTCCCGCCTTTTTAACTTGACACTGACAAATGGTTGTAAGCCGACGCCATATATTTAAGTAAAAAAAAATTAACTTATTTTTCTCTCTCCTGTTTTGGCAACTTAACAGATTTTGTTTATAAAGCAGAAATACCTACACACCATAGAGTATAACTCTATGGTGTGTAAATATTAACCTATAAATAAATAATTAAAATATGTGATCGATTGAAATTTAGCAATAGAAATTATTCGCTCAGTTAATCACACACATGACGTTGTAAGGACTTTGTATTACAATTTAATATTTATATTTTAAAATATAATATTTCATGCTGATGGCATTCAGAATTCTGAAAAATAAAATTGAAAAAACGACCCGAACGTCAACTCCACACTCTAATCTACCGAAAAGGAAGACTCCTAGATATCCTGTAATTAAACGGGAATACCTACGTACACAAAAGGAACAGAATTTATCATTCAGGTAATTTTAAAAATAGACCGCTTCACACCTGAATTTAGATTAGTCTACGAACGGACCTCAAATACATAATATTATAACCTCTCGGCTCTCTACATTGTTATAACTCGAGTTAGTCGAGTCCGTCGAGTCATACAGCTCGTCAGACAAAGTGTACACGTCACAAGTTGGACGAGTCTAAACTAATTAATTGTCACCGGGCCGTGGCACATAAAACATACTCCATAGAACTTATCCCATTTTTCGGAGGCCTCATGAGAAATTAAAATGAGTTTTGAAACTTAGCAATGTGTTTTTCTTGTGCTTTTAAAAGTTTCTTGTTTTCGGATTCAAGATTATCCTAATGCAAAGGGCGGGTAAATTATTTTTTATGTCTAAGTAGGTAGGCTAGGAGAAATTAATGCCTAAACCTCAACAACCTCTATAGGTTACCGCAGTAAACTGAAAATCCTGTTGTATCACATTTCTACCTTATTCAAGTCTGGCGAACGAAAGTTGGAGCTGAGAAATGGCGGGAAATTTAAAAAATTTAAGGGTGACAAAATTCCAATGAAAAAATTCAAATAACCTGATGAGTTACTTGATAATAAATTAATTAGTACCTACTAACATGATAAACAAAATGTGAAATAAATGTTTAACTGATTTTGACAAAATTTGGTTTGTTAAATTGACTTTGAAGGTCAAGTCGTATAGTTGCCAAGTTAAAAGTTTGCAAATAACCCAGGTTC
The DNA here is from genome assembly GCA_963565745.1 of Phengaris arion. Taxonomy (NCBI): domain Eukaryota; kingdom Metazoa; phylum Arthropoda; class Insecta; order Lepidoptera; family Lycaenidae; genus Phengaris; species Phengaris arion. Next base: position 6,586,086 of record OY751443.1, read on the forward strand.
GACTTTCGTTTGTCAGTACTCTGTGACACTCTAAGTACTTACCTCTACTACTTTATACTTATAGCAATATTGTTCAAAAGTGGAACAGCGCGATTCTCCGCAACTGTACCTACTAAACTAAGCGTAATATCAGGGATTTAATACGATTAAAAATTAAACATACAATGTAATTCTAGGCAATTATGCATACGTAGTACTTACTCTATTCAGATCAAATTTAATATTTTTGTAAACAAAAATACAATAGTATACCTACTAAGGGCATGTTTCACAATCGCCTAATAAGTGAGGAATAAGCTATCCGGAAGTTTTGTCGCTGCTTACTTTATATCGAGCGACAGAGACAAAACTTACCTACTACTTTGGGAAGTATAATGCTATCAATTTAAGTGTTATTTACTTACCTACCGCCATAGTCATATATATTATAGATGTGGCATATTGAGGCAAAAAGTGTACTTATCCGGTTAAATGTGATACTTTTTTGATTTTTGTGGCGATTTTGACATTTGAAGTATGGTGAATACCAATATGGCGTAATTTTTTTATTGTATGAAGATTTGTTCTGTCAAATGTAGGTACGTCATAGCCTATCTTGAGTTTTGAAATCTTTGCCTAACGCGCAATAAAGTAATACAACACATAATTTGGTCAAATATTATTTTTTGTTTACAATCAGATTACATTGGATCTGAATATAGTACCTTTATCAATTATGTACCTACTGAGTAATGTAACGACAGTGCCTAAGGGGCATCACAGACGGGCATACTACCTAATACCTATATTATTTTATGTTAATATAAAATATCGCTTGCTATACTTTTTGTTTGAACTATCACAGACGGCTAAGATACTATATAATTATTATATTTCCATTAGGTACGTAATGTAATATGAAATATATCCATTATCCAGGAATCTTCTTATAAAATATTATAGTATCTTCGCCGTCTGTGATAGATGTGTGATGTGATATAACTGCGTACCTAAAATGTTATTTCCACAAAACCTCCAAGTACACAGTAGGTACAAGTCGGATCGATGCAGCAACAGGTCGCCCGCGCCTCCATACCTCATGCGCGTTCCGACAATGGACGGGACGCATATTTTCGACTACAATGGACGGAACGCACAAGTTCGACTTAATAGGGAATATGCATAGAACAGAGAGAAAAAAATATATTGAAAAATGAGTATTCTAGCAAAACGAATTTTAGTATAAATTTTCTAAGTCATGTCGTGTAATATGACGTCACGTTACAAATCGGATCTCTCTGTCTACTTGACTACTTTCAACGTTCATATCTTTGTTATTTTCAATGATATCCAAAAACTAATTTTACTACTTTATCAAACCTATATTTAAATTATAATATATATATATATATATATATATATATATATATATATATATATATATATATATATATATATATATATACGTATATATATATGTATATATATATACGTACATAGGGATATTGTTATTGTTATTTTTCCCAACTTTTATGTATCTAGTACATAATATTTAGGATCCTTTCCAGTTCTCCAATTATTTATTTAGATCCAAAAATAGACCCCGGTTGGAGCAAGGCATCATGTAAAACAAACAACCTTTTTCGAGAAGAATTAATAGGAATATTATTGTTAATAAGTTTATTTTCACTTGCCCGTCACAAGAGGACAACACGCTCTTAATATTTATCTATATTTATCAATATTATCAGGCTTAGAAATAAAAATTCAGTCAAACCAATCACACATGAAAACGTAGCTTTCCTATGGTAGAGTTATATAAATATAATTAGATAAATCTTTATTCTGCCATTTTTGACATTACACCACCATAGTACTATACAAATAGATAACAATGGTACCTACAATTGATTTTAACATAAAAATTAAACAAGCAAGGAAAATATACCTAATTACAACAAAACTTATTTATTACAATACTTTTTTTTATTAATAAGTATCTTAATCTTAATAAAATACTATCACCGATTCAATTGTAGTACCAGAAATGCACTTTTTTTTTATATAATAGGTCTTGAGTCCTATGAAATTGCCGTTCTGCAGTACTAGCCATTTCAATATAATCAATATATATCCAATATATAGGCCAAATCAATATAATTTTTGTTTGGCTAAGAATTCTAATTTCAAATTAATTTTATTTTAAAAACATGGAATTCTTTTTCCAAAAGTAGTCATTTGTTTATTGATTGTTTTGCTGTTACATTTTCATCGCATTTCAATATTGTTCGTCATCATGGATACGTTAAAAATTCGAGTAATTATGGAATATGAGTACCGTCGTGGCAGCAACGCGGCACAAGCGGCACGCAACATCAACGACGTTTACGGAGCTAACACTACAAACCAACGCACCACCTGTTATTGGTTTGCTCTTCCATTCTGGAAATTTCGTCCTGAAAAATGAACCTCGCGGTCGTCCGAAGACTTTGGTCGACAATGACGAATTAAAGGCGATTGTGGAAGCTGATGATACACAATCTACAGCTGAATTAGCAGCTTTCGACGTTAGCGTCAAAACAATATTGGTCCAGTTGCGTTAAATTGGCAAGGTAAAAAAATTGCCAAAGGGTGCCCCACGAACTCAATGATCGCCAGCGCCAAGTACGTGTCGAGACGTGCCTTGCACTGCTCAACAGACACACAAATTAAGGAATTTTGAACCGCATTGTTACCTGCGATGAAAAATGGATTCCGTTTGATAACCGCAAGCGCTCAGCAAGCAAGCAAGCAAGCTTAGTTGGATCCTGGTTCAGCACCTAAACAATGCCCTAAACGAAAACTTACCCATAGAAAAGTGAGCCCACAGCTTCTTACCAAATGGGGTGAGCATTACTGCAGATGTGTACTGTGAAGAACTGAACACAATGATGGAAAAGCTGGCACATCTCCAACCAGCATTGGTCAATCGCTCGTCTCCGCTGCTCCTGCACGACAACGCGCGATCTCATACTGCACAACAGACGTTCTCCAAGTTACAAGAACTGGGGTTGGAAGCTCTCCGTCATCCGCCCTACTCACCAGACCTTGCGCCTACAGACTACTACTTTTTCCAGAATTTGGATAACTTCTTGGCGGGAAAAAAATTCAATACCCGAGAGGCAGTACAAAATGCCTTTGAAGAATTTGTTGCCTCCCGTCCAGCTGATTTCTTTAAGAAGGGCATCAATAACCTGCCACTGCGTTGGCAAAGATGCATTGATTGCGTGGGTAATTACTTCGATTAATACAAATAAAAAATACATGAACAAAATTCGTTTAAATTTTTTCATACAAAACGGCAATTTCATAGATAAAGACCTAATATATATATATATATATATATATATATGGCATCGGCTTATAACTATTTGCCAGTGTCAAGTTAAAAAGGCGGGAAATAGAACTTTCGTTTCAATTTTCAACACCGTAATCCTATATCGTCAAGTCTAAAGTCTAGTCAAAGTCCAAATATATAGTCAATACAGTCCATGAGTCATGTCAGTCGATTCAGTAAAGTGGTAGAAGCTTTACTGAAAGTTCCTAGGAAGTTTTGGCGGGAAATACAAAATATCACGTTTTTAGAAGTTGTACCACTTGCCCACACTTGTGCACGTTAACGAATATTTAATTGTTAATATTCTACCAATATTACACATTAAGAACCAAAATAACACAAATTTATGAGGACATACGAATTCCACAACGTCACCCATTGAACTCCCCGGCAAAACTCCAGAAATGCACTTTCATCACAATGTCTCCGCATCACCCTAAGGTTGGCTGGTAAAGAATGCCACAAGGCATTAAGTCCGCCTTTGTACGTGACGTGCTTAGTGTTGTAAATAATAAATTTAAAAAATCAGAAAAACAAAGCTGTTGTTTTCTTTCAAACGACACAATTAGTTATATATATTATGACAATTAATAACAAACACATAAAATGAAAAATAACAAAAGAAGTTTTCTTAACTATCAATATTGAATGAGTTGTGAGTAAATCCAGTTTACCACGAGAACACTGTAATTTTTCAGATAAAAAGTAGCCTATGTGTTAATCGAGAGCTTAAACTACTACCATACCAAATTTCATCAAAATCCATTCAGTAGTTTTTGCGTGAAAGAGTAACAATCATTCATCCATCCATCCATCCATCCTCACAAACTTTCACATTTATAATACACTGGCGGACACATAAACTGCATCATAGTGCAAAATTATTTTCAATGAAATATAATTAGTGAAAGTGCAAACTATTTTGATTTATTACAATGATAATGCTAAGACTGGTTCTTAATCTGATAAAAAAATCAATTCATGTCTGTATAGGTCAACTTGTCTCACTAAAAGAATCAAATTATTATGAAAATTTTACAATACTAAAAAAAGAAAAAGTTTTTTTTGTTTTTAATAACGTGTATTACCTCCTCTTGCCCTAATAACTAATTCAAGTCGGTTTCACATCGACTTGATCAGTGTTTTTAAAAGGTCTTGCGGAGTATTGTCCTATTCTTGTGACAATGCAACTCTGAGCTCCGCAACCGTTGTTGTTGTCGTTGGGACCGGATTTCTTGTAAATACAGCTCTTTTTAGGTTGTCCCACACGTGTTCTATCGGATTGAGATTCGGGCTACGTACTGGCCAATCCATGGAACGAATCTCAACCTGACTAAAGTATTGCTCAACTTGTCTCGCTGCGTGCGGACGAGCATTATCCTGCATCAGAATGAAGTTTTCGCCTAGAAATCCGCTAAAAGATACCACATGAGGGTCCAATATCTCCGTTATATAGCGATGTGATGTTAAGCCACGGTTACCACGGCCATGTGTGTCTGCATCAATAAACACAATTTCAGTTCGAGCATCCATTGATATGCCACCCCAAACCATACAATACCCGCCTCCAAATGGAACCCTCTCCTCAATGCAATTTTGAGCATATCGCTCTTCTCGTCTACAGTACACTAGTCTGCGACCATCAGCACCGTACAAACAAGTCGAATAACAAATATTGGCGAATATGATATTGTGAGTGCTGTTCGGAAAGGCGGGAAAAAAGTAGCAGTCAGCGCTGAGGATAGTGACCGCCCGAACTCCAGGCCCATTGTCGTCAGATTTTCACGAAAATTATTATGTGACAATATCCTGAAGGCAGCGCGGGTTCGTCGTGGCGTCGACACATCAGGCGTCGTAGATGGAGTGCCTCGTCGTATATATATAAACGAGCGCCTAACAAAATTGAACCGTACTATATTCCACCTAGCCCGGGAGGAGGGACGACGTAACAACTGGCGATATATCTGGACGCGTGGTGGGGCCATCTTTGCCAGGCGGGATCCAGGTTCTGTAGTGCACCGCATACGAGCTGAGAGCGACTTGAAACGGGTTTTTGGACTATCCTCTGTTGGTCAAAGTCCTTAGACTTATTATTATATTGTCATACACTAGTCTCATACATATATACCTTTTTGTTTCGGCTACCACATTTAAATTTTAATATTTTGTATATTTTGCAACGCATCACTAAATTACGCCTAATGACTATAGTTAAAAAAGCATTGTGGTACTATTGCGAATATGCAATGCCTTACCCTTCTAAACCAACAACTGAACTAAAATTATGTTACTGTCACACGGCACATAGTCTTACTTTATTATTAAGTAACTCTTTGATATGTTACATATATAACTCACATATCATATACACGCATATTTATAACATAATCGCAATCCTTAAAAATGTAAAATATACTAAATTATTCCTTATCGAATCCTTATACCTATTATTAAAAAACAATCTACAACGTTTTTATTATAACTTTATATATTTTTATCACTTAATACAATTATGCCACCTATATAGTGACTTTCTAAAATGATAAACACAAAATATATTAAATTAGGATTCTTAAATCCTGGATCTCTTGGTTCTAGACATGATGACTTCTTGGTGGCTATGAATGTTCATGACTGTGATCTCGTAGCTATAAATGAAACTTGGCTACGTTCTGGCGAGGAGGGCCGCGCGCCTCGGGTCCCTGGTTATCGCTTAGTCCACGTACCTAGACCCGTGAGTGTGCGAGCTCGCGGGGGCGGCGTCGGTTTCTATTTGAAAAACACTTTAAAGGTACGTGTCCTAACGCACCCAGTGACAAATAACGTAGAACAGATGTGGCTATCTTTTCAGGCTAACGGAAGGATTATCTGTGTGGGTACGGCATATAGACCTCCATGGCTGTCAATCAACGTGTTCCTTGACGCCCTATCAGACACTATCAGTACCTTGTCTTTTTACGACTACATATATTTAATGGGAGATTTTAATATTAACTATTTACATGTAAATAATAATTCTTTTCTTTTGTTAGAGGATTTCTTAACTTTGCATCAATTGCGACAATATACAACTCAGCCTACACATTTTACGTCTGATACGGAAACCTTACTTGACTTGGTCTGTTCGAATGCAGACCAATTTCAAGTTTGTGTTGATTATATTCCGGATCTCAGTATACATGCATTTCTATCTTTCACTAGTAACATACGCAAAGAAAAGTTTACCCCAAAAATAATGCACTACAGAGCTATAAAAAATATCGAAGCAGATGATTTGGAATTAGCCGTTGGTACTATAGACTGGTCTACAATACAACAGCAGGCAGATATTAATGATATGGTGCGTGAATTTAATAGTAGTGTTTTATGGGTATTTGATTTGCTTGCACCTGTTAGAACTTTTTACATAAAACAAAAACAACACCCATGGATCACTTACAACATTAAATTAATGATGCGGCGAAGAGATGAGGCTCATCGGCGAGCACGCAAAAGTAAAAATGTAACGCATATTGAGTTTTATAAAAACCTCAAGCGAGAAGTGGCTCTGGCACTGGCTAGAGAAAAAACAGCTTATTTCCAATCGTGCATAAACTGCAATATCAAACAGCCGCGACTTATGTGGAACCGCCTTAAAGAGAATGTAACTATTAGCAATAGTAAAACAATCCTTTCTCTTCCGTTACATCTCAAAAATCCTACTTTAATAAATTTACACTTTCTAGATATGCCAGGCGATAATTCTACACCTTCTTCCCTAAGTTTCTTTACATCGAATAGATTTAACTCTTCTACCTTCTCGTTCACCTCTGTATGTAGTAATGACGTTCAAAAGATTCTAAACTCGTTTAAGTCAAACGCTATGGGTGCTGATTGCATTACGCTTGATATGATACAGACAGTCTGTTGTTATCCTGCTTGTCTTAATAGTTTAACTCAAGTAATCAATAAATCAATGAGCTCTGGTGTTTTCCCTGAAGCCTGGCGCCTAGCCTTGGTTAAACCCGTTCCTAAAAAGGAAAATGTTAGCGAACTAAAGGAGTTGAGACCTATAAGCATTCTTGCTTGTGCGTCAAAGGTTCTCGAGAAGGTTGTTTGTAACCAAATGACTCAGTACCTAGACACAAACCGTATTTTGCCTGAGGTTCAGTCGGGATTTCGGAGAAGTCACAGCACTACCACGGCGCTCATGGACGTAGTAGATAATATTCTTGCTGCGCAAGATGCAGGCGAGGGTACAATACTTGTACTACTTGATTTTTCACGTGCGTTTGATACTATTAACATCTCTTTACTACTAGCTAAAATGAAATATTATGGTTTTGATCAAAATTCTTTCGATTGGTTCTCAAGCTATTTAAACAATCGTACCCAACTTGTGGAGATAATTGATGATTGTAGTGGAATATCGTCACGTTCAGACCCATGTGATGTAAGTAGGGGAGTACCTCAGGGGTCGGTTATTGGACCAGAGGCCTTCGCGTTATACTGTGCTGATATTGTACGAATCATAAAATACTGCAAATTCCATATCTACGCGGACGACATACAATTATACATATCTTTCAGGCCAAATAAAATAATTGAGGCTGTTAGTAAGCTAAATAGTGATCTGGCTGGTATTTCAGATTGGGCTAAGGCCAATGCACTTGTTCTCAACCCGGCGAAAACTAAGTACATGACATTGGGAACAAGGCTACAAATTCAAAAAATAAAAGCATCGCAACCAAAAGTATATGTAGATGGAGAATTAATCGAAAGAGTAGACGAGGCTCGTAATCTAGGTGTATTAATGGACGAAAAATTGAAGTTCGAGAAGCATGTTATAAAAACCGTCAGCAATTGTTTCTACCGGCTAAAGGTACTGTATAAAATTAGAAATGTTCTGCCCGTAAACATACGTGTTATACTGTGTGAGTCCCTAATCTTATCTAAACTAAATTACGCTGATGTGGTAGTCGGCCCCTGTTTGTCATGTAAGTCAAAAAAACTAATACAAAAGGTTCAGAACTCTTGTGCCAGATTTTGTCATAACGTCCCTCCTCGTGCTCATGTATCCCCTTACATTAACGAAACGCGTTGGCTTAGAATGGATAATAGAAGGCAACTGCAATTTGCCACGCTGCTGTTTGGGATAGTAAAATTTAAATTACCAACCTATCTCTATAATAAACTACAGTGGGCAGGAGATAAACAGCTGACTATCACAACTAGGGGATCATCCTATCTTCTTATTAATCTTCTGCATCACACCTCCGCATTCAGAGGTAGTTTCCGGTATTTGTCGAGTAAGGTCTGGAACAATCTGCCGCCACCAATCCGAGCTCTGCAAACAATACAGGGGTTCAAGTTAAAATACAAAGCCTTTATAATGCAGCAACAACTTTCTTCTTACCAGTCTCTTCAAAACTAATGACAACTGAATTGTAATATACCAATTAGTATTTAATTTATATATAACTGTGTCGTTATTACCTACTCGTATATCAATTATAGTATCCGTAATATACTATTTAATTTCGAATCGCAGAATGCAAACCCTATCTATATATTATACTCTCCCTATAACTACAATAACTACAATCTTATATACGTATATTACATTAAGTGTGATATAATTTTCATTATACTTACCGAAGTGTTGTAAGCTGTAGTTATGGCGGTGTAAATTCTTATCACCAACGTCAATTTCTGCTCACTGCATAAATGTAGTAAATAACAGAGGATTCTTTATTTATTATTCTTCCCGTATATTTATGAATTACATATTATATGATTGTGTTTATATTTACTAAAAATATTATTTCATCTTATTATTACTCGCAATCATGATATTTTCAATTATGTAATATTATATTATATCGAGCGTCGTTGTCGTGCCGCCCGTGTCGAGGCAGGAGCGCTGAACGCGTCTCTGCGCCGACTGACTGATTGTGTGCGGTGACTATGTGCGCCGTGAAATAAACAGCTTGAAGCGATAATAACAATGTAATTAGTATCGTATCTATACTATTATATGTATATATGCGTTGTGTTTTATTTTTATTTATTTTTTTGTACCTTTTTTATTTTTGTAACTCAATAATTATGATTGTGTGCCGTCGTGAGATCGCGAACTTACAAGGGGGTCACGGAAGATCAGGCGCCACGGCTTGCCGCGGTCGAAGCCTGAGTGGCATCCCTTTAAACACATGGTGTGGGCATTGCATGGCCTTAATCAGCTGTGTTTTTAAAACTGTCTCTTTTCGTATTCTTTGAATGATATAGTGCGTTAGTGTTTAATTTACTTGTTTTTTGTTAAAATTTGGCTGTGTCATGTCCCTTGTGTGTTTAATTAATAAAGATATTTTTATTTTATTTATTTTAAGTCATACACTCATCAGTGAATAATACGGAAGCCCATTGCTCTTCAGTTCAATTTAAGTGTTAACGAGCAAATCTTAGTCGAGTTTTCCTGTGAGCTGCAGACAATTTTGGTCCATTTGCGGGTCTAAGAGGTGTGATATCACGCTCTTTTAGCCTTCATGTTATGGTTCATGCACTAACTGCTACGTCACGTACCTGGTGGAGCTCATTTTTAATGTTTATAAGCATTATAGACGTTAAAACCGATTTTTCAAGGAAGTTGTCACAATAAACCTGTCGTCACGAGATGTTGACACCCGAGTTCTGCCGGTTCCACGTCTTCTTTTGAATGAACCTGTCTCCATACTACTGTAAACTGGGGAAACCAACCAACCAAACCGGGTAGACAGACTCTACCAAATCATCAAGGAGATGGAGGCAGAACTCACCAGTCTGAAAGCAGGGACCAGCGGAGGGCTGGGAAGGGACCCTTTACGCGGGTGGCTGGGGGGGCCCAGGGGGACCATAACAGGTCCCTGTTTTGGTTTAACGCGCACGCAGGGTTGAGAGGGAATGAGAGGGTTGACGAACTAGCCAAGGAGGCCGCGCTGCGATTGAAAAGGAAACCTGACTACGATCTGTGTCCTGTTTCATTCGTCAAGCGTACTTAAGAGAGGATACGGTTGAGGAATGGGACAGGAGGAGGATCCGTCGTGTTCGTGTCAACCGGGAGTTGAGGATACGGTTCCTCACCTGTTACTGGAGTGCCCAATCTTTGCTAGCAATAGATATGATATTGAGCAAAAATTGGGCACATCCATGACGGGTGAGAATCTGCCTTCCATCCTGGGGGGCAAAAAGAGGGACATCTTCCTCGCCTATTGTAAGATTGTGGGTGTAGTTTGTAAGAAAAATAGTGATATTTTAGTGTGATATTAGTTAGGTTCTATTGTATAATGTGTAGCTGTGATACTAGGTTAGTATTTTATTTTGTGCCGTCGTTTTAGCTTGACATTTTTAAATTGTTGTAATTGAATTGTTATTGAACTTTTATTTGAATTATTATTATTATTATTGAAATTATTATTATTATTATTATTGGAATTATTAATATTATTATTAGAATTATTACTTTATTGATTTTAATGACTATTGACAAGTATTAAATGGATACTATTATTTATGACTACTATTTTACTGAATGATATTGTACAAGTACAAGATGTATTGTAAAATTACTACTGAAAATTATCAAAATTGTAAAAAATGATTTGTATATAAAAATGTAAGAAATGTAAAAAGAAAAGAAAAAGAAATAAAAAAAATAAAACGAATGAAAAATCAAAAAACAGTAATGAAACAGCCCTGATGTAAGGGGGACGAAAAAAAAAAGAAAAAAAAACTGGAGAAACCGTAGACTGATTTACGTTTAAATCTGCAGTAATTGTTTGTTGGTGCGTCCATATTCGCGAGATAAAAACGTGTTTAAAATGAAAATAGACTAGCAATTAAACAATTAGTAACGATAATTCAACATGTAAAAAAGCAAAAAAAAAATAAACATCAATCACAACATTAACGTAACAACGAGTTAATCTTTAGTAAAATGACAAGATATCTTCTCTAGAATATTTTCTTTCTTTTGTGACAGTACCATATTTAAATTTGATTTTGTTTTTGTGTTTATAAAGCAGCCTTTATTTTCCAATAGCAATAAATGTAAAAAGTTTTCATATTTCGTAATAAAATTTGATTAAATGTGTTCTTGCACTATGATGCAGTTTATGTGTCCGCCAGTGTTATAGTATGACTTGGAAATTATGCAAGTGCTTAACGAGTTTCTTAGCAGACAGAAGCATAAGGGTCGTAGTCGACGGCGAATGCTCTGATACTCTGTCTGTTGATGCTGGTGTCCCACAAGGCTGTGTGCTATCGCCTACCCTGTTCATACTGCATATCAATGATATGTTACAAACTAATGGCATTTATTGCTATGCAGATGACAGTATGGGTGATGCCTTATATACCGGCTCCCCGAACATTTCTCGGCAACATGTCATTGAGAGTCGAAACGAACTTTCGTTCTGTTCTCATCTCTGGGCAGGGGCGCCAAAGTACCAGCTTCTCCCTCTGGATCATATCCAACGAAGGGCTGCTCGAATTGTCGACAACCATAGTGTTTCAAACAGGCTTGACCCCTTAGAACTACAGAGGGAACTTACAACTAGAGATGAAGTATCGCTCTGCATCCTCTCTCGGTTATATTACGAGGAGTGCTCCGAGGAATTGTTCGGACTTATACCTACTGCAACTTTTCGGCACCGTTGCAAGCGACAAAATATTTATCATCCTCATCATCTTGATGAGTGGTAGTCCTCCACCGTGCGCTTTACAATAAGCTTTCTGCCGCGCACAGTAAAACTCTGGAATGATCTGTCGCCAGCGGTATTTCCGGATCATAACGACCTGCAAACCTTCAAGATATGCGTATTCACTCCTAAAAAGCCGGCAACGCAAATGCAACTCCTCTGATGTTTCGGGTATCCATGGGCGACGGTAATCGTTTTCCATTAGGTGTTCCGTTTGCTCGTATGTACACCCGAATGCTACTTTTCTTACGTGCTCGTATGGTATTAGTATTGTTTTACAATACTTAAATAAAGAGTAAAAATTTAAAGCAAAGTAACTAGGTATATAGCCTATATTTTGTTTAAAGATTTTAGAATATTAAAGAGATCAATAGATTTACTGAGAAACTTTTTATTTATTGAAGACACAAGACCCGAGACACAACAACCGACCGTCACAACCCGAGATGGCCTCGTAGAAAACCGATGTGAACTAATGCTTCGTTGCGTGAAGGCACCCGAGGAATTTCGGAAATTAATGGGTCAATCATTCTTACGAATAGGCAACCTCTTCTTGTTTGCCGTTTCCTACTGTAAAAATTACGTAGGTATCATCCAAAATCAGCTCATTAATTAGGTTCTTCCAAAGACCAGCCTTTTGATCAATGAATAAAGCACCATTTTCAGTAAATAATTGACGAGCCCCAAAAGTGAAAAGGTAAAACAAATTGCATGTGTCGTCGCGCGGCGCTTTATCTCAATTACTGCTGATTCGGGTTCATCTGACGTGTCCCCACCTCCACAATGATTGAAAAAAACAGACATAGTACGTACAAATAAATAAATATCTTAATAATATAAATCTTATATACTTCAAATCCCTGTTAATACAAGATATCCTCTGGAACGCCTCGACCGATATTAACCTTGTATAATAGGTATGCATGAAATTAGGTTTTAAACTATTCGCATTACTTTTACATTGGCAACTGTAATATTTCAGTTACATTAAGAAATTGGGAGCAATGGGTACCTATTATTATCAAATTAATCCTACTACTCTAACATGCTACTACAAAGTATTATAAATGTGGAAGTTTGTGAGGATGGAAGCGGTGACACATTCACGCATAAACTTTTGATGGTTTAGGCCTGGATTAACAAATATTCTATTCTTTATTCGTTATAGGCGATTTGGCAAGCCACTTGCCGCACGGCAAAATCGCCAATTGTAAATCCCGCATTAGGCTCTAAATAATAAAATTATACATTTTTATTAATATAAGTAAGCATATACCTCTCTAAGAGAGGTCCTTATGCTGCCTACGCATCTAAGCGGCAGCACTGCAACCGCCATATAAAAGTCCAAACGCGCCGCTATTGCCCTAGTGTAAAGATTTACAAAGGCGAACAGGAAAGGCAGCCCCGGATCTAAGGGGGGGCCAGCCGGGGCTCATCCCCCGGGTGGCAAATTCAGAGGGCGGCCAAATTAACACTTTACAGATGAATATTTGTAAAGTGTTAATTGTAACAAAAAGTGTAATAATTAAAAATAAATCATTCAAATTTGAAATTTCTTATATTCTACACACACTTTCTGCGTTTATTCTACACTGTTATACAATAATCCATTAAAAAACAACACCTTTTCATAATGTTTTTAAACCACAAGCTTTTTAGAAATCTACATTGGGCACATCTGTCGATACGCCAGTAGGTGTCCCCGAACGTGTGTCAGAAAAGAAATCGTAAAATATTATCTACATATTACACAGTCTAACTCTTAGCGTACGGGCTAAAAAAATTCGCGATAAAAAAATGTAGGTATTTGAGTGGTAAAAAATATCCTATGTCAATTTATGTCAACACTCAGTGTTTTTAACGTGTTAGGTACCTACCTACTCTCGCGTTACTGCGATGTTGATTTGATGACCTTTTATTTTATTTTTTTCGAAATTTCGAGGTGGAAACCTCGAACCCTATGGGGGGCCAATTTTATTTTGATTTGGGGCTAAGCCTCGCTACGCCACTGACGTATAGTTATTTTGGCTCTTATTGTATATTTTTGATGCATTACAATTTAATATATACCTATAGGGGAAAGGCGCGCATTATTTCTGGAAGACCTATGTCCAAATGTCAATCAATTAGTGGACATCTCATAGCTGACGATTAAAAAAGTAAAAATAAATATAAGTGGACGGGGGCGGCATTTTCCGGTTTTTGCCCTAAAAAAATTGAAGATCCGGGGCTGAGGAAAGGGGAACTTTCCACTTGCTTATACCATCTCGATATGCAAGTAGAAACCCCCTAGTGATGGACAGGATTAGCCACCTTTAGCTTGGTATACGTATACGCTGGCGCCATCTACAGACAGCAGATTAAATATGCTAAATTAGTTTATTTATTCTGATGCCTAAAGATAGCGGTACCTAGTACGTCTTATCTAACAGATCTGTCCAACACATCAGAACATATTAGATGGCAATTTACATATTTATTTTATTTTATATTATTAATATAATAAATATTATGTAAAAACACAAAAACTCCAGTTGTGATATTATTTATTAAAATATAAAGGAGACCGGCAAGTCGAATGCTAGGCAGGCAATACATTAACTGCCTAGTAATGAAAATACGTGGCTACAAAAAGTATTTATTGTAAGTTGTACTTAATCCCCCTTACTAATAAAAAGATTTACACAACGCATAACTTATACTTACAACGTGTCGTGTCGTATACAATGTCTTTGTCTGATGCGTTGGAAAAATTACTTAAAAGTCGAAGACAGCAACGTTGTTTAAGTTATCCATTGTGTAAATCTTTTTATTAGTAAGAGAGTATGAACATAGAAAAAAAAGCAATAATATTATACATCAAACTCAGGGGATAAAAGATAATTGATTAAATATAACCTAACTTATTGTTCAATAGTGGGTAGATCCTAGTGGATAGACCGTTTGATTTGTACTCGAGAGAGTACAGGTTCGATTCCCAGGTTGTGGCGTGTACAAATGAGACTTTTTCAGAATCTCAAGTACATTATACGTACGCTTTAATGGTGAAGGAAAACATCGTAAGGACCCGCACATGGATGGCCCCAGGCGTATTGACCAGTCATTCCTCTGGACTAAACTGATTATGATGTGAGAATGCCGTATGTGCTTGGGCAACCATACGACATTTAAAAACCAACTGTCCCAGACACTACAGTATTTCAAGAGTGGTTACTTCGCTCGGAGAATACTGTATAAATCATCCAATAACGGATGAAAAGGCCTAAGTTTTTTTTTGTTCAATATATTGCTATAGTGTCGGTTTGCGAAAGAGCGACATTTATTATTTTCAGTGTCAATTACGTAAATAAATTAATAACTAGTTTGTTTAGAAACGCAATATTCTAATGATAGATGGCGCTTAAAACAATAAATGATAGATATCGCTTTCACATTATGAAAATCAAAAACATAATTTTTCTTAGTATATAAATATAAATAGTAGACTTATAGGAGGAATCTATTTCACACCCCATGTAACATTTATCTAGTACGAAACTGCTTAGCTATAGAAAAATAAAATAACTTTATACTCCAATTAAAATAAATCTATCTACTGGGCCACTAGATGGAGCTTTTATGCCTCAAAATAACAATTCACAGCATGATAACCATAGACTATATAAATATGATGACAACGATTACCACAGATAAGTACGTATTTTGTACATCGATTCTCTGATATTCGAGATTCTTTATTCCCAAGTCCTAAAGATTTTTTTTTATTTATTATATAATTTTAAGTACTAAGTATAAAACTATGTTAGAAACTTGGCCGCTCTTGATGGAAAATCAGGCAGGATTCACCAGTGTCCTTTTAATTTATTACAAACATAAGTTTTAGTTTATTGGATGTTTTTGACTTTGCATACATTTAACAAAAGCGGCAGCGGAAGTCCAGACTCCAGAGCCTTGTCTCACATCCTCTAATGCATATTTTGTACCTTTTAGACCTGTATTACAATTAATGATTGTATACTTTCACAGTGAAACATACAACTCCTAGGAAATGACTCAAACAAAAATCTATAGTTTTGACAATTCAAATACTTGTTCGTGTCTAACAGCAATTTTAAAATGGATTTCGGTGACAGTAATTGTAACTTAAACCTAAACTTTCTCAATGCAACATCAATATTGATTAAACTGAAACAACTATAGGTACAATACAACAAACTTAAAATTCAATTTGTTCAAACTATTGATGTCGTCTGAATACACGTAAACATTAGTGAGAAGAGCAATATATTATTTTTTATTTTTTTATTACAATAAAGAACGGACTAAAAAATAATTTTTACAGGATTTAAACAATGTATTAAATCCTGTTATTTTTTTTAATTTAATTATACCTGCTTCCACTAAGATTTTCAACCCAATTTTTGACAAACTAATAAAATATTATTTTGGTTCCGAGTCTTCTACAAGTTCATCAAAAGTTATTGCTATAACATCAGGTGCTCTTAATAATGCAGAACTCATTTTGATATTTGCTGGTGTTTTTAAATCAGTAACTAATATTTCCGATCCATCTGGTTTCCATGCTGTAAATGTTGCTTCTAATTTTGATTGTTCATAAGTAAGAATCTTACATGCTTTACCTAAAAGTTTATTAGAATTTTAATTTTGAAGAAAGTCGTTGTGTGCGTAGACAAACTTCTAAGCCTTATGAAGTATGTCAACCATTAACAGGGTAACATGCAGCATTGTATCACATTGAGGAGCATACTTTTCAATGTTCATAAAAATGTTTGATTGACATTGACTTGTATATTGTAAAATGAATTTAAAACTGTAAAAAGTAAAATTGACTGTAATGTAATAGTTTAGTAGTTGATGGTAGCTTGTAACGTAAGATTTATAAAAGAAAACTAGTAGGTAACCTATGTTTTTTTTAACTGAAATGTAAATATACATATTTTAGGGGAAGAAATGGAATCTTGGCAATTTACTGACGAATGCTAATTACCGTTTAATTGGTTAACTTCTTTTAAAAACCTTTCCCTCAGTTGAGCTCTGATTAGTTTTGTTTCGTGCGAAGAAAAAATATCATTTTCTGTATCTGATACCATTTTTAGTATATTCTATCTATTTATTTATGTAGGTAACAAGATATTAACTAGATTATTTTAACGTTCAGCTATTTTATCGGATAAAATAAAATTAACAACTAACACAAATTATTGTCAAAACAAAGTGTTAAGTGGAAGTATACCTACTCAACACTTATTCTTCTTCTTCATGTCATCTTTGAATTATTTAATTTTTTTATTTAATTAAATGGCGTCGGCGTAGTACCATTTGCCAGTGTCACGTTAATAAGGCGGGAAACACAATTTTCGTTTAAATTTTCAACCCCGTATTTCTAAATCATAGTCCAGTCTCAAAGTCCAATTAAAGTTAGCGCAGTCAATGAGTCAATTCACTCAATTCTGTAAAGTAGTAGAAGCTTTACCGAGTGCTAAGTGTGAGTTTTTCCATTTTCGCATTCGATCGTGAGCGCGAACGATCGAATGCGAAAAGAAAAACTCATAAAGTTCCTAGGTAGTTTTGGCGGGAAACACAAAATAGCGTGTTTTTAGAAGTACCACTTGCCCACACTTTAATGTTAACGAATATTTAATGGTTAATATTCTAACAATATTACACATTAAGAACCGAATTAACACAAATTTATGAAGTAAATACAAAACCACAACATCACCAATTGAATTCCCCGGCAAAACTAGACGTTAGTGTTTTTGGATTTCGTTTCGTTCGTCAGTTAAATATTCGTTAACGTGCACAAGTGTGAGCAAGTGAATGGACGGTAGAGGAAAGGTACATTTTTACATTCATAGTGTCCGTAAAAAGCATTATATAGGGGTGGCGCGGGCGGTACGGCGCAATGGGTAAAACGGCAAAATTTAAACAGAATTAAATCTTATACTCTTCTCCGGTTATATTATTTAAAAAAAAAATCGACTACACGAGTAATCAAAATTTTCATGATTTTCCGAATGAACTAGGTACTAAAGTCGGTACAAAATTTAAATAACCAAACTTATTGATAACTTCATATAAGACCCTCTTCTGACTAGCGCTATTATGGCCAGTTTTGGAACTATTATTTAACTACTTTTGTCGGACACTTGTTAGCTTTTCTGCTACATATAGTCCTCCTTTTCTCTAACCTCCGGCCTCCATAGGCCAGTTGTACAACTTCAAAAGACGTGCTATTTTGTGTTCTCTAAAACTTTCTAGGAAGTTTCAGTAAGGCGCCTACTTACAACTTTACTGAATCGACTGACTTGACTCATTGACTGCACTGACGATTTATTTGGACTTTGACTAGACTTTGGACTTTTCAGAGCAATGAAAATAGAGCTCTGCGCTAATACAAGCGTTGAAAATGGAAGTTTCGAGTGTCGAGCTGTCATATATGACATGACATTTGACTCGATTGGTCATTTTGCCTAGTTGCCTGAAAAAATATTTTTCGTCTATTCGATGTTAGACAACATGTTAATAAACAATCTAGCCCCTTTTTTGTATATCTTCAAAAATAAAGAAGATACATACAATTTAAATTTACAATATGAAAGAGAGCGATATATCGGCCTGTCACGTCACGAGTTGCGCCTTTCAGTAATAGTACTTATCATCTATGGTTGCACCCGCCATACATTTGTCATTACAAAATGTATGGTGGTAGCAACTTGTGACGAAACAAATCGTTTTGCGGGAAAGAGATGGGAAATATTTTTTAGTTGCTTATAATTTTTAATCGCGTCAATCTAAATACTTACCTATTTATTTTAGATTTATGTATCTTTAATCAACAATTTTAAAATTTGATTTATAAAAATGTGATATTCCACACTAGGCAACATCCCTATTACCAACATGATGAGGCGTCTGTGCACTATGAAAAAGATGTGAACGACTATCTGTATGGTTATTTTTGGTAACAAATGGTGTGGTGGGCCAGTGCGCTGACCATATAACTCTCTAGATCTTATCCCCTCAGTCTTCTATCTGTGGGTGAAAAAAACACTGGTATAGGCTACTAAATTCACTAACAGACAAGAGTTGATGCAGAGTATCCTTGTGACATTTAAAACTGTGCGAAAAACACATTATAATTAAATCGTGTCGGTACAAGACAATATGCGAAAACGAGCATAACTGTGTGTTTCACTCAAAGTGGGGCTTTCACTTTGAACATTATATGAATGTAATATAAAAAGTACATTAATAAAAAGTTCTTACTTATACCTGTTTAGCTTTTTAATTTAATCGAATAATATTTTCAAAAGGTTTGTTATTGATAAGTTTTATGATAATATTATGGTACCATAAAGCACTATTTATTATATCGTCTCAAACTTTTTCGTCTGTGTGTTGCATGTCGCGTGACGGTCGGCCGCGGAGTAGGGATAAAGTGAAAGGCCCTCGTCAGAGCAGCCGAGGCCAATATGGCGGCGCCTACAGTTCGCATCAGCTGACCGTGTAGTGTATACACTAGTACTCATTTGTGCCAGTGCTCCACGCTATTTTGTTATTAAGTTTCACTTTTACCGTGGTTTCATAAAACCACACAATCCTTTTCTTGATTGTGTAAACCAATCCCAAACCCAAAAATACTTCACATTAGTATACATAAATAAAAAAACATAAACATCTTATGCAAATAGGTTCGCTTTACCTATAGCGTGATCTAGCGGCAAATCAGCGCTATCTAGTATGCCATATGAGAACCAAAGTTCCTTAAGAAAATTAACTTAAAATCTAACGCATAAACAGTCTGTATATTGATAAAGACCGCATTTAACTCGTTATGTAGTTCACGCGAAAACATAAGAAGCGCATTTTATTGTTATTAAGTTTCACTTTTACCGTGGTTTCATAAAACCACACAATCCTTTTTTGTTTTTAATTTTGGACCTATTGCACAATCTACTGATAAGTGTCAGATAGCTTATTGGCATGTTTTGTTTATGTCGCTCGATATAAAAAATGCAGCGACAAAACTTCCGAATAATCTTTCCAAAACTTATTAGAAGAGAGTGAAAAAGGCCCTTAGTAATTATTATTCATTTAATATGTTAATAACATTATTTGTATAGTTAAACTAAAGGGCCAATAAAACCAATAAAAATATATAATATTTTAATATCCCTAATGGTTCACACAAGTCAATGATTATAAAATCAATCACAATAATTATCTTATTTTAAAGAAATAAAATGTGATAAATACCTGAACTCACTCCAGTGGAATCTGGGTTACAGTAAAAACCTCCTTAGGGATAAACATTTGCAGAGGTAGCATTTACACAAACTTAAAATCTAAGTCAATAACAAATTTATTTTAATGCAATTAAATACATGCATTTATATTATTTGGAAATGGTATTTTTTTTATTCATGTCACCTCAAAACTGACGGCCCACTATGTGACTGTTGGCTGATGACAGCTAGCCGGATTTCTTCGTGCGCCTTAATTTCAAATACCTCATAGATGTTGAAGCTGCCTCTGCTGCCCCAACCACTGTCTTCATTTAGTGTGTGCCAACTGAAAAGCCCATCGATATGCTAATAATGAAAGTAAAAAATACTTATTTGAAATCAATTGATAAATGATAAGTTTTTATTTGATCTCTAGTTTCTTTTATATTAGACAATTCATTAATTTTAATTAAACTATCATTCACAATTGATTTCTGAGGGGTATATAGAGTGTATTTTGAATAAAATATGGCAGCAAATGTACAGCTGATTATTGGGAAAAATATTTTTTGTTGCCATATTAGGGTACCTGGAAATGCACAGTAGGTGATGTAAAAACGGCATCCTTTATGTGACAAAGAAGCATATGGCACATGCTCCCTAACATCTCGATCAATATGTCTGTTAACAATAGCTCAATAAGTTAGTTGGAGGTTCATGAATCTAAATATGGTTAATCCCTGAATTGGGCCCTACACCCCTAATGAGATCCCTAACAAATACCTGGCATTGCTACGAACGGCACCGGTACTCCGAGTCTCCGGTAAACGACGAAACAAATACATTAAAGTACCTCAACGATCGCCGCGTACGCAGACAGCTTATTCGAAAATTCATAGACAATCGCAATCTTTTTTTAAGACAAAAGAATATGCGATCGTCCAGTAAAAGTTTTCCAATTTTCTGCAGCAGCAGCTATTATATACCAATTAAATACCTGCCAAGTCCGTCGGTGTGACGACAACTAGCAAATCGACAGTGCATGTGCACATTTTCCCTTACGTTTGCCAAATACCAAACTTTTATTTTGGCATGTAAAAAACAGCTGCAAAATAAGTGTTCACTTTAATACTTATGATGGTACCAATATTCGGAGTTGATGGATCGTGTGGGTTTGTGCATGTGTCGGGATGTGACGTAGTAGTGTGAGTTGGAGTATGGAGGGCTTGGCATTCACAGAGTAACAATGGAGTATGCTTACCGGCTCGAGGTGCATTGTGATACCTCAGTCTGACGTTAGTGACGATCGCGGGACCGTCGCCGCGAGCGCTCGTGAGAAGATCCTATAACGTTTTGCAAAAAAAATATATTTTTTAAATTATAATATACTGATACTTCGTGCGCGCTAAAAGATATCTCGGGGAACCGCCCATTTTTCCGCAAAAAAAATTAGCCTATGTCCTTCCCTGTGGTCTAATCTATATATGTGCTAAACATCAAAATCGGTCCAGTAGTTTCAGAGCCTATTCAATGCAAAGAGACAAACCTTTCCTCTTTATAATATTATATAACAAAAGATAAAATATTATTAAAAATTACCTTACAATTATTGTTCAAAAACTTGTAGTAAGTAAACAAAAACGTCGACCATAATTTAAAATTTTAATCACTGTCGATATTATATTTAAATACGATGTATAATATCATATTTCATAAATGCCACAATTTATGAAGACCTTAGTACATTTAGGGTCAGTTTACAAAGAGACGCGACGACGCGCGCTCTTTTAATGATGGCGATACAAAATATAACTTTATTTTTTACACAAAAAGATAGTACAAGAAATGCGCCTACCCTAAGGTTGGCTGGAATGGAGCTGGAAGAGTGCCACATTAAGCCCGCCTTTGTACATTACGTGTATAAAGTGTTGTAAAATAAGAAGTACAAGTTTCTTTAGAATAATTAAAAATTGCGAGCGGGTTGCGCTAGGCACCTCTGCATTATTAATTTTTTCATTTCAAGCGTCGTCACGTCGCGTCGCGTCTCGTTACTGACCCTTAATAGTTTTTGTTTTTGATAATGTAGATACTTTTGGATTTGATTTTACTGAATCACCAACGCCATAGAGCCTAAGTAATGATGATAACAAGTTAAATACAAACTCACTTTTTTCCTTCCTATGCTTTCTGTCCTTGTCACGTTCCCGGTCACGATCGCGTTCCCTCTCCCGCTCGCGTTCTCTGTCCCTGTCTCGCTCGCGCTCACGGTCCTTGTCCTCATGGCGGCTGCTCCTTTCTTTCTCATCTCGGCTAGACCTGTAAATATAAATAATGGTTGACCTAAACAGATTAATCATCATTAACCATTACCAGTAGACCTGCTGCCGTCTTTATTTGTAAATTGTAATTAGTACAAAGATTTCAAAACTAAGGATGGGCTATGACGTATTATATTTGACAGAACAAATTTTCATACAAGAAAAAGTTAGGCCGTCATGATTTTACTATACCTCAAATGTCAGTCATCTTGGTTTTACCATACCTCAAATGTTAAAATGGCCCCAAAATCCCCAAAATTGGGCCATTTAAGTGGAGACAGTTTTTGCCTCGACATGCCTCGTCTATGAATTAGTATGAAAATAATTAATGTAAGAGATAACGCAAATATTCCTTTTAATTGGTGCTTGTTAAATGTGCATCGCCTGAAAACAAGTTTAGTTCTCTTTATGGAGGGTAGAGGAAAGGAGAACCTATCTGTATGTAAAAAGGGTCTGCTGAAATGCGTTAAATTAGGGTGGCGCCACAGTAGCAGCAGGGTAAATTTCAAAGTAAGCGTCATAAGTAATTACACTAGAATAGAAAAATAAACAAGGACAAAATAACTTCCTTTCCGTTGTAGCGAATTTTTTCAGTTATTAAATTCCTTATTGGCAAACCCTCTTACTAATAAAAATATTTACATGATGGATAAGTTAAATATTATTTCTATACTTTTTTATCATGTGACATTTCCAACGTATCAGACAGACAGCAACGTTGTTTAAGTTATCCGTTGTTTAAATAGTTTTATTAGTAAGACGGTTACACAATAGCTAAGAAACGAATTCATTCCATACCCTTTGCTGCTGCTAGCGCTGCTGCTCATGGAGGATTTTTCAACTACTACACTGGCGGACACATAAACTGAATCATAGTGCAAGAACACATTCAATCAAATTTAATTACGAAATATGCAAACTTTTTACATTTATTGGTATTGGAAAGTAAAGGCTGGTTTATAAACACAAAAACAAAATCAAATTTAAATATGGTACTGTCACAAAAGAAAGAAAATATTCTATAAAAGAAATCTTGTCAATTTACTAAAGATTAACTCGTTACGTTAATGTTGTGATTGATGGTTATTTTTTTTTGTTTTGTTACATGTTGAATTATCATTACTAATTGTTTAATTGCTAATCTGTTTTCATTTTAATCACGTTTTTCTCTCACGAATATGGACGTATCGTCCGAAAAAGCCGCACAAATTGTTGCTCTAGTGCAGCAAGACCTAAACCAACGAACAATTGCTACAGATTTAAATGTAAACCAGTCTACGGTTTCCCAAGTTCACATAAGGTTAATGATGATTCTTTTGAATGAGGTTCATTCAAAAGAAGACGTGCACCGGCAGAACTCGAGTGACAACGTCTCGTGACAACGTCTCGTGACGACAGGTGACAACTTCCTTGCGAAATCGGACTTTAACGTCTATAAGCATTAAAAATGCGCTCCACCAGGTACGTGATGTAGCAGTTAGTGCACGAACCATAAGAAGAACGCTAAAAGAGCGTGATATCACAACTTTCAGACCCGCACATGGACCAAAATTGTCTGAAGCTCACAGGCAAACACGACTAAGATTTGCTCGTGAACACTTAAATTGGACTAAAGAGCAATGGGCTTCCGTATTATTCACTGATGAGTGTAGGACTTGTTTGTATGGTGTTGATGGTCGCAGACTAGTCTACCGTAGACGAGAAGAGCGATATGCTCAAAATTGCATTGAGGAGAGGGTTCCATTCAGAGGTGGTAACCGTGGTTTATCATCACATCGCTATATAACGGAGATATTGGACCCTCGTGGTACCTTTTAGTGGATTTAGAGGCGAAAACTTCATTCTGATGCAGGATAATGCTCATCCGCACGCAGCGAGACAAGTTGAGCAATACTTTACTCAGGTTAAGATTAAGATTCGTTTTATGGATTGGCCAGCACGTAGCCCGGACCTCAATCCGATAGGTGTACTATCGGATTGAGGTCCGGGCTACCGGGTGTGACAACCTAAAAAGAGCTGTATTTACAAGAAATCTGGTCCCAACAACGGTTGCGGAGCTCAGAGTTGCATTGTCACAAGAATGGGACAATACTCCGCAAGATCTTTTAAAAACACTGATCAGATCGATGCGAAACCGACTTGAATCAGTTATTAGGGCAAGAGGAGGTAATACACCTTATTAAAAAAACTTATTCTTTTCTTAGTATTGTAAAATATTCATAATAAAGCCGTTTTTGTTCTATTCACTGTTTCATTACAAAAAGCTGCAAAAGGAGTAATTTGATTCTTTCAGTGAGAAAAGTTGACCTATACACACATGAATTGATTTTTTTATCAGATTAAGAACCAATATTAACATTGTCATTGAAATAAATCAAAATAGTTTGCACTTTCACTAATTATATTTCATTGAAAGTTATCTTGCACTATGATGCAGTTTATGTGTCCGCCAGTGTATTTACTGCGTACAGCTGGTAGCAGCTGGCAGTAAAGCTGGTAGCAGCTGGCAGTAAAGTTGGCAGTTTTTCATGTTGCCCATACAGAGATAGTTCTCTTATTTATTTATCTCTTATAAATCATTGTGATTATTAAATATAAATAATGCATATTACAACTGTGCCAACCCAATTGTATTTTATCTTCTTTATTATACCATTAAGGTATAATAAAGATTTTTTAAAAACAAACAATTCCATGAACATGGGCCAGAATTCAATGCTACCAAATTGTAAAAACATTCTACCTATGTTTAAAAAAATGATTGCAAGGTTTATTTTTCTGATTTATAATCCTACAACTTGATTTGCACTTGCATTTATTAAATAAAAGTAAAATGTGAAATTTCGAATTGATGTTTAGGAAATCTGATGTGACGCATCCACACTAAAGTTTGACAACAATATTTTAAAACTTTAAAACAAGTTATTATAACTTATTCCTAAATAGTAAAAACAGCATCTCACATTATAAGTTATGACAATTATCAAACTCAGCAAACAACAAAAACACACTTGCTACTACTAAAATCTATTTGGTACAACCCTTGCTCACCTGTGGCGTTCTCTATCTCTCTCCTTCTCCTTGTCTCCCCTGTCGCGGTCCCTGTCCCCCCTGTCGCGCTCGCGATCCCTGTCCATGCGCTCACGGTCGCGGCGGTCCGAACCCAGGCCCCCGCTGCCGCGGCTGCTGCGGTCTCTATCCCTCTCTTCCCGCCTTCTCTTCTCCTGCTGTTCCTTCTCGCGAGCTTCACTCATCTCCTCGTAGGCTTGACGCAATTTAAAATAGCTGCAATAGTACAGTTTTTTTCAATTAATGCTACTCTTTAAATTTTCCTCATCGCCCCAGTCTCGTTCCTGCACCAGCCTGGCAAGTATCCATCCAGCTCTTATAGCTAATTCAGTTTAAAAAGAGTTAAATTCAGCTTTCTTTTTAATATAACGTATAGCTGATATAATATATTGTATGTCTAAATCTACCTCCCAAACCACTATGTCCATTAATACTCATGTAGGCATATTAGATGGAGAGCTGTATATTGACGTAGCCCCGCTTCTGAGCAGTCAAACCTGCAGTCTCGTGTTGGGGTACAATATGAGAAGTATATGACAAGGTTTCAGCTTGCCTCAAGCACCTGCTCTAAATTTCTTAGTAGCTCTTGGGCTATATTATATTAATTGTGCTTTATAGTGTTTTTATACTAGATGATTTTTGTTTTGATTCGAGAGAAACAGGGCATGTTTTTTTATCAAAAATATAATATATAAACAAAACCATTTGTGTCAAAGTTCAATTATTTGAAAGTTAGAAAAAAACTTAAAAAGATAGTTAAATTAATTATCTTATAGGTCTAAAATTTAATTTAGTTTAATTTAATTTAATCTAAAAAATTTAACCCTTCTGCGGTGGCGACGGGCGCATTATTTTGGCTAACCACTCACCCCACATGCTGCTTGCCAGAGAGATGGTCATCAATCCGTTGCTGCGCATCGCCAACAATAAGGAATGCTCCGCACACAGGACACACCTCCATCTGCTTCTCCTGGGCAGCGGCTAGTTCAGCAGTCATTGACCAATGGCTAGAAAATAAAACAATTAGGATCAATAAAATAACTAACAGATGGAACTTTAAGGCCCGCTTTGCAGATCTGGGTTAAAGTTAAATATAATATTATCTCTCTTGTTCTTCATAATATTTATGAAAAAGAAGGCATTATATTTTACAGCTTAAGGCACGCCTTACAGACGAGAAGCCGATCGTTTCAGTTAGAACTGACGTCAGTTCGGCCTGAACGGATTCGAGCAGATATACGGAAAAAATCGCATCCGACCGAACTGACGTCAGTTCGGCCCTTAGATTAATAACGCCTAGATAGTCTTCAAACAAACGCATCGTACAAAGTGAAGCAAGCAATAGATAGATATATAGCAGTAAGCATTATATACCGACACGCAACGAACAAAACTAGTTGTGGAGTGTGTACAGTTATAAGAGACAATTGTTGCTCTTAAAATTGGAATTATTGTATTTGTTTTTCTTAAAGTCAGTCATTTTTTTTTATTCATAATAGGTATTTTTATACACTTTCTGAACGTCGATCTACATGATGGCTACCACCGGTTCGGGAACTAGCCCGGCGAGAAGAACCGGCGTAAGAAACTCGCGCGGGGCCATCTTTTATCAAAAAGATGGAAAAGTGTTCTTTTAAAATATAAAAAAGGCATATATAACAATGTTATGACTGAAACTACTTAACAAGAGTACAATCACTATTATGTAATTTAGAAGTAGCCTTGCAGGGGGTCACCTCATTCCCAAGGTGTGCTATCATTCATAAAATCATTAACTTTATAATAGGCTTAAGCACACAAACGTTCTTTAACTACTTTTTAAAATTTATTGATTGAAAAATTTTAAACGCTTTCTGGGATCTTTTTGTACACTGACCTTTAAAACGAATTCTTTACTTTACTAAGTCTAGTCACTGGTACATCAAGCTTATGCTTATTTCGGGTATTTCTATTGTGGTTGTCACTTTTCTTTTTGAATAGGTTTAATTTTTTTTTAACATAATACATTTGATAGAACATACTGAGAAGCTACAGTTAAGATTCCAGTTTCTATAAACTTCTCTCTTAATGACGTGTTGGGGGCCAGCTTGTAGATTGCCCGAACAGCTCGCTTCTGCAGCACAAATATAGTATTTATATCGGCAGCATTTCCCCACAGTAGAATGCCATAGGACATTATACTGTGGAAGTAACTAAAATTTACAAGTCTTGCTGTGTTTTCGTCTGAAAATTGTCGTATTTTACTTACTGCAAATGCTGCTGAACTGAGTCTGTCGGCCAACCCAACAATATGACGGCCCCACTGTAGTTTTGCGTCTATTATACCTAAAAAGACAGCTGTATCTACTAGTTCCATACCATTTCCATTCAATAGAACATTGGTTTCAGTTTGCCTTACATTTGGCAACGTGAACTTTATACATTTAGTTTTTTTGCTATTTAACAAAAGATTATTAACACTAAACGAGTCTACTATTTTTGAGAGAGCATTATTTACTTCGTCATAGCCTGAGTTTTGGCGACTAATATTAAAAATAAGACTATCCCGTTTTTCCATTAATAAGGTATGGTAGGTCATTTATATAGACCAGAAAAAGAAAAGGTCCTAAAATGGATCCTTGTGGGACCCCATCTCAATTTTGGTACCTGTGGATCTTTTTCCATTTGTCTCAACCCTCTGAGTCCTATTTGATAAATAAGATTTTAAGAGGACGAGTGCTGGTCCCCTTACTCCATAGTGGCATAGTTTCCTGATCAACGTTGTGTGCTGCACGCAATCAAATGCCTTAGAGAGATCGCAAAAAACTCCTAGAGCATCCTGCGACCTCTCCCAAGCATCAAAAATATAACTAATCAGATCAACGCCAGCATCTGTTGTAGAGCGACCCTTAATATAGTGAGATGTAAAAATATAACTTATATTTCATTTTAAACCATCTAGACACGATTTGTGACCATTATTTATATTAAACAATATAAATAATGTATAAAAACAATATAAATATTAAGGATTATCTTAAAACTGGCAATAATTTAAATTGATGACACGATTTGTGAACATTATTTATGTATAAACATGTATAAACAATATAAATAATGTACAATAACAATATAAATATTAAGGATTATCTTAAAACTGGCATTAATTTAAATTGATTAAGTTTAAAAAATCAGAAAATATTAAAAAACTTAGTCTTAGTTGCAACTATTAGTTTTCATTATATAGTATTCGAGCACATACACGGAAAATTGCCGCGAGCTTTGGTCGTGTTTTTAGGGTTCCGTAATACTTAAGGAACCCTTATAATTTCGCCCTGTCCGTCTGTCTGTCTGTCTGTGTGTCAACTGCTCTCCTTCTGTAATAACTTTAATGAAAATAACTTTTGAAGTAATTCAAAGAAAACCTATTACGCGTTGATAGTTAAGTGAACCCTTAGACATGTCGTGATATGCTCTTGGTTAGTTTAGGCTATTATTTTATTTACTTATTGTATTTTGCTGCAACTATAGTCACGCTATCGACGAAACCGAATTATTGTGTCATACATTTTTCCAGTAATATGTTATAGAAATCATTTCTCTTGGTTTTATAGTAATAGTCTTTAGATTTTATCAACTATAGTGGCTCTAAAAATCAAGTGGTTTTAAATACTTCAATGTACTCTAATAAATATTATTTAGACCATGTGCCATTTTTAGGGTTCCATACCCAAAGGGTAAAAACGGGACCCTGTTACTGAGACTATGCTGTTCGTCCGTCTGTCGCTAGGCTATATCTTACTGCATTATGTAAACACAAAATCCCTAAAAAAACTTTTAGTGATTCCTAAGTTTAATAGCTTTTTTATAGTTATCGGTACTCTTTTAGTAGTTTTTAGTAGAAAACGACGCGAGTTTAGTAGTTTCGCAAAAACAGACTTGGAAACACTGGAACGAATTGCTTCAGTCCATACAGCCAACTAATGCGATCTCGAAATTGGACACAGACAATACGATTTTGCATCCGTTCAGGCCCAACTGAAGGAAAACCGGACCGTCAATGGGGCCCTATAGGTTAGATCTGTGCAAGTGAGCCTTAGAACTGAGAACTTAGTGTAGGAAACACAAAAAAAACATTCACTTTATGAGTACCATATTCTGAAGCAATCACATCAATCTTTTTTGGTCACAGTGACACAAGCACTATAACAACCCTCCTTTTATATGGACAAAAAAAGTATCTCTTCTAATATTGACAACCTATATGTACGAGCGCATCAATGCTCAAGGCGATGGTCATGGGTTCAAATCCCACAGAAGGATAAAAAGTTTTCTGTATTCCTGAGTCATGGATGTGTATTAAATATGTGGATAATATAGTAAAAATCTAAAATATACATATAGATTCCCTCTTACTAATAAAAATATTTATACAATGGATAACTTAAACAATGTTGCTATCTTTGTCTGATGCATTGGAAAGTCACTTAACAGACAAAGACAGCAATGTTGTTTAAGTTATCCATTGTGTAAGTCTTTTTATTAGTAAGGGGGCTAGTTTATGAGTATTACTACTATATAAATATACTTGTTTGGTCCCTATAACACAAGTTCTTTGGGTACTTAGCACAGGGCCAGATAGACATGGTGTGAAGCCTCCATAGATATTATGAGTATTATTTTCATATTATTCATTAAAAAAAAAACCTACAGAAAACTGAATTACCTGTTCTCTTGTTGCTTTAGCAGGGAGTCTTTCTCTTCTTTCAGTCTATCGCAGAGCTTCATGAGTCCCTGCGCCTGCTCCACATTCCCGCAAGTTCCGGCTTCCTCTGCCTCTTGAACTAAAGCAGTGATTTTCTCTGACAACAGCTTCACCTAGAAACAGACAAATTAGTATCACCATTGCAAAGTGTAGAACTTCTAATCCATATATCACAGAGAATTGAAAAAATAACTCAAATTATTCTTATCTATTTTTAATGTTGTAATAACCCTTGAAGTACTTTACTATTAAAATTAAATACATTTCAAAAAGTAGCTTGTTATCATGAGCACTAAAGTGTTCAGGAAAGTGCCTCAGTTACCTGTTCTTGGTTCTTTTCAGTCTGTGCTTGAGTCATTGGTGGACCTTCAGGTTTGGAGTTCATCAGTTCCAATCTCTGCTTACCTTTGAGTATTTTTCCTGAAATAAGACATATAATTTTAAATTATCTGCTTGTGTATATAATTATAAAGGAAACATGTAAGGAAATGCAATAGAAATACTTTTGGTGTATTCATAACAAAACATTTCCAATCAACAAAAGAAACTTTTAGGTAATTTTAAAATGATGATGAATTATGAAATTATCACAAAAATTTAAGTTACATTACGAACATAGCATATGTAAACTTTAGTAACTTACGTTCAACTTCATTTATCATATGGCGACAGTATCTGAGGAATTCTTCAACATATTGGGACTTCTTGTAGGATGGTTCAGCCTTCTCAAATAAATCTTTAACCTCCTCATCATGGACTTTAGGGCAAACACCAAGATCAGCCCTTGTGTTCACAAACAAGTCGTGAGGGCAAAACTTTACCATGTAATACTTGCAATACTGTAAATATTAATGTAATTGTAATACAGTAATTATAGATCAAACAATCCATTTAAGGCATGATTAAATACTTTATCGTAATAGGTTAGAAATGGGTATCTTAAATCTATGTTTCGTATAAAAATTAGAATCTCACCTCCGGGTCCTCCCAATTAGGTTTCTTTATTTTTTCATTTGGATTTGTATTTCGATGTCGCCCCATCAACTCATCCAATAACTGCGCTGCCGCTAACACAGCCATGGTTACACAGTTCGCACTGAGTAAAAATTATAAGTTAACACTTAATCTTACTTTATAAATTTCATGAGTATAATATGAAGAATAATTAAATAAACTATTACCAGATATAGAGCACGAAAATTATATCAATAGCACAATCTATTTCGTAAAATCATTGATGAAACAACGCCATTCATTTCGTAAAACATGAAATTTAGAAAAAATGACATCTAGATTATGACCATAGAGTATGGACTAGAATAATTATTTTTTTTGTCTTATCAAAGTTAATAAAATTCTTTATTAACTTTAATAAGTTGATAAGATAAGATAATTTCTATCTTTAAATTATATCCTACTATTATTAAAATGTAAAAGTTTGGGAGTACGGATAGATGTATGGATGGATGTGTGTTACTCTTTCACGCAAAAGCTACTTGGGCTGGGACTACATGATCCGGAATCCGGAAAGCCGTAGAATTCTGAGCGTTGAAAATAGAACTCTGTATTAATAAAATAGAGTTGAAAATCGTGCATATGAGTCAAATTTTAATGTCATTTATGACAGCTTGACACTCGAAACTTCCATTTTCAACAACTCTATCCAGCCTAAGGCTGGGACTTTAATATGCTCCGGGATCCGGTTGGCCGTAGAAAATTAAATTAAAAATTAAAAAAGATCGAAAATAGAACTCTGCGCTAATACAATAAAGCTGGAAATCGGACACATGAGTGTCGAGTCAAATCTCAATGTCATTTATGACAAGTCAACGCCTGACACATCGATTTCCAACTCTATTGTACAAAGTTGCAAAGTTCTACAATGCTCAAGATTTTCTAAGGCCTTCCGCATTCCGGTGCATTTAGTCCCAGCCTTAGGTGCTTAGAACTAAAGTTTTTTGTAAATTATTTATCTAAGGTATCGGCTTATAACCATTGGCCAGTGTCAAATTAAAAATGCGGGAAATAGAACTTTCATTTCAATTTTCAACGCCGTATTCCTATATCGTCAAGTCTAAAGTCTAGTCAAAGTCCAAAAATATCGTCAGTACAGTCCATGAGTCATGTCAGTCGATTCAGTAAAGTGGTAGAAGCTTTACTGAAAGTTTCTAGGAAGTTTTGGCGGGAAACACAAAATAGCACGTTTTTAGCCACTTTTTAGCAGTTGTACCACTTGCCCACACTTGTGCACGTTAACGAATATTTAATGGTTAATATTCTACCAATATTACACATTAAGAACCGAAATAACACAAATTTATGAAAAAATATGAATTCCACAACGTCACCCATTAAACTCCCCGGCAAAACTCCAACTAAAGATTGTTAAACTATTTAGATTAGTTTTTTTTTAACTTTTAAGCGGCTGAAAACCCGCACTTGATCGATTTTTGTGTATTGGATTTGCAGGCTGGATGTTGAGTAAAGCGCCGTACTTACCGTCCAGCTTGCAAAACCAATGCCACGGCCTTGAATCCAATGCCAGGTACTGGATTTACAGGCTGAACCGTGAGTATACCGCATAAAATGTATATGTGCTATGCATCAGCCAGGTATTTACTCATAATTTAGCATTGTGGCAGCGGCCTGCAGTTTGCATTTTGCATCACTTACTAGTAAATTCAAACCAAACGTAATTAAACAACTAAATTGAGGTCACAAGTCGGTACTAATTGTCGTCATTAGAGTCAGTAGTGTCAATCATTTATAATTTTTGGTAACTAGTCCACTTCAAGGTCGCGGCATTTGATTTGCAGGCTTAAGCGCCAAATTCACGGCCCATCCAGCAAATCCAGCACCGGTACTAATAGCCGTCATTGTGTCGTAGTGTCAATCATTAATATTTTTTGCCTACAAGTCCGAGGCCTTGGTCTTGCAGGCTGGATGGTCAGTATGGCGTTTACTCTTTAAATGCCAATCTATCAGTAAATCCAACACCGGTTCGTGCTGGACTTGCAGGCTGGATTGTGATCGTGGCGTTTTATGGATACATTACTAACATGAAAAGTAGGTGAGACATTTTAGTGTAAAACTATGTGATATGCTATGTTATCTTGTAATGATATCTTATCTTTAACTTCCAAAAGATAAAATTAGTACTGCAAATTTCATTTTGTTGATATCATCCACAGAGTATAGTTTTTTTTATAATTGTGTTGTTCCTTAAAAGTATTAAAAAATGGCTAAAAATAAACCTTTTTTATTTTATTTTGCTGTGATAATGGGTAAGTACATAACATTGAACTAGTACTGTTATTATAAATCAAATACATTAATTACTTACTATGATTAGTTGGTTTTAATTTTTAAATAAGAACCTACGCGTGACTCATTTAATACAAACAAGTAGATGGATCGTCTGATGTTAAGCGCTGACTACCATGTCTTAATATACTAAGAACATACGGTAGTAGACACTTGATCCTTATGGGAGACTATGTCCACTCAATTGACGGAGCATGTATGGTTAATACCTACTTTTTTAGTTTTTGTTCTGATTTAACTTAGTAATTAGTTTATATACTTCTAAATAATTTATTTATAGGTACCCATAAATCTACTAAACGCCACACATTTATACACGTTTACCCGACACATGGTACACTGCATTTAGGGAGACTAGACAATAATTATTAGTGAATACGTATTTTTTTTAACTATTCACAATTTAAGGAGTTTTTCCATAGTCATACACAAGAAAGAATACCGAACAATAAAAAAATTACAGTGAAAAATATTATGGTGAAATTAATTCTGAAAATACCGTACTTATGCGAAAATTGATAGTAACTTAAGCCTTCAGTGTTCTATTAAGCAATCTTTTTTTCAAATTGGACCTACATTTAAGAAATAAGGGTTAAAACACAAGGAGAGATCAGGTGTCCCCAGTCTCCCCTAGTAGCTACGAATTACGACCAATTTTAGAAATATTTATTGCGTTTTGATATTAAGATGTTTTAATTGAAAACTCATCAATTGTTTCCAAATTTCCAAAAGTCCTTTTCATGAAAGAAGTCCTCTAGACACGGCGCTGAGATCGTGCGAAAAATGTGGCCAGCATTATTTATGGGTAATAGAATACCTGGATGTTGCTGTTCTGCTTCACAAAACTATTTTACCTTGAGTATAACTTCTCGGGCAGTACTTTTAACAACCTCAGGCATTGTAAATAGCAATTTTACAAATTTTGTCCCACTAATTTCCGCGAGACTTCTTTTGTGAAAAGTACTCTACAACAACTAGGTATAGATAGCTACTTAAGTACCTAGTCTTTGAATTGATTGCTTTTTGAGTTAGGCACATAATTATTTTATTATTTTTTCGATTTCAGTTATTTTGAGTGGCCTCATGCAAGAGACCGAAGCTAGAAGAAAAATCCTTCGCGGCCGTCGTGTTATGACCCGCACATACTACCGTGAGTATAAAATAACCGGCTTCTTTTTTTTGGAAACCGATTAATTGTATTATATGGTATTATAGTACGTAGATACATGTTTAAGTAAGTCTGATAAAACTGAAATCATATAATTACTTACGTGGTATTTTATAACGAGCAGACCGCTCACTTGATGATGAAAACAACTGATAATACGTGGATGATGAAAAGAACGGGTACAGATGCGTTGCCGAACTTTTAAATTATATGATTCAAAGAGCACCTTAAATAATAATAATAATCCTTAAACAAGGCCATACGTCATCACAACAGACCTGACATAACACTTCATGACAAACGGAATAGAACTATTTACCTCATAGACATCGCCGTACCTAATTCAGGTAGCGTACCTACGTAAGTCACAAAATATATAGATCTAACAATTCTACTTAAATCACAGTGGAAAGTTAACGCAGTTAAAACTATACCAATCATAAAATATCCCTAAAGGAGAAATATTAAAAAAAAACAATATTAAGTAGTAATGTTAATAAAAATACAAAATTATTCCCATCATCATCTCTTCAACCGGAGTAATACCTAAAACCCTTGCCGCTTCTCTAAAAACACTAGACCTTCTTAAAAACACGTACATTGTAATGCAAAAATCCATTGCATTACAATGCCATTTGCATTGCAAATTCAATGTAATACATAAATACATGCTCATTAGTTCGACGTTTTCTTAACCCATCCTTATCTTTCTCTACACCTTAATCATATAACTCTTCTTATCACGAATCAGGATACTTGGCAGAAGCCCGTACCTGAGTCATTCATCCGGGCAAATTGCCGAGACTACTATTTATTTCAAATAATAATAATTGATTGTATTCTGTTGCAGATGGAAATGCAGTGCCTGCTTGGGCAATAAGTTTATTAGCAGGCATCGGAATGTTGATAGTTGGAGGCATTTTGTACGTGGTGATGAGGAAAATTGTACTATCAGCGGAGACTGGATATCTCAATACATATCAATCAGTTATGCGAAATGAAGTTTGAAATTTAACATAGGGGACACTTGGGACACTTCATTCGCCCTTTTAATTTTTTAACCCTAACTAAATTCTTGCAAGTTGGAACTTTACGAAGGTACCATAAAGTTCCAACTTGCAAGAATTTGTGATACTAAGCAGAATATCAGTTGCATAAATACTAATTAACCTACTAAAATACCAGGGACAGGGAACTGTGTCATGTGTCCCCTATATAAGGGACACTTGATCCCCTATACAATTACTAGGGCATTAAATAAAAAAATTATCCGCATGTGAGGTTTAATAGCATATTTAATTTCAACTTAACATTTTTGACGCAACTTTTTTATGGTTTGCTACTCTTTTGTATATATATTTTTTTCTTTTTCTTATTTTTTTATACCTTAGGACTATGGAAATACTAAATAATTAGACATATTTTAAGGAGAACTTGATCCAGGGGAGATCAAACCTCTCCTAATAAACTGTATTATGACTGTTTCAGCATAAAACTAATCCTGTGTACACATTGTGTCCCCGGGAATAGTTTTTTGCTGAAGCCTGAAACTAATTAATCATAAAAGTAAATTAAAGTTAACATTTTATTTAAATTAAACGAATAATAAATAAAGAAGATTATTTTTATATTCATACACGTCTTAGATATAGTTTCTAAATTAAAAGTTGATGGCAAAAAAAGTCATTTATCGTCTATCATTAGAAAAAAGAATCTGACGATTCTAATCACTTGGAAAAGTTTGCTGGTATATTTATACATAAACAACTGACAAAGTAGTGTGAAAGTAAGTATTGCTCATACAGGTTGTGTATAAGTGTATACCTCGTGATAAGGATCAATAAGTGTACTTAGTACAATAATAATATGTAGATTGTAGTTCGTTGGCATAAATGGGCGCTCTTAAATAAGTGGAGGTAGTTATTACTTGCTTGTGGTTGGATTTACGCTCTAAGTGCTTGTGCTACATTTCGTTAAACGGGTGGCGGTTAAATAACCCACTTTAACTCCTCAAGACTCAAGTATTATTATTATAGGGTGCCTAAAATAGTGGTCAGCGCTTAACATCAGGCATCTGTCTGCGTGTACCTGTTAGTTTCCCATAATGATCAAGTGTCCCTCTTCTCCCATACACGAAGTACCTACGAATCATAGCTCTAAGCAGTGGTGGATTTACACTACAAGCAGTCAGGGCTAGTGCCCAGGGCGGCAAATTTTGTGGGGCGGCAAAATTTGGAAAGTAAAAAAAATATTTTTAGAATTATTTTTTTACAATTATCAAAATTGCACATTATAATAATTAATTAATTCTATTAATTAATCATTTTTTATTTCTTGTTTGAAACGAGTTAAAACTACTTACGTTTTACAAAGACTGCAAATAGTCTCAAAAGATTAGCTATTCTATGCATAGAATATGTACATGTACGTCTACTTTAACGTCTAGATTGTGAAGATTTAATCGACCAATTTACAAAGTCAGGTGTATTTGTCTAAAAAACAAATGTAATACAATCATAAGTCATCGTTAGTGCAAAATTCTTAATTCTTACAAAGATATATGATTGGCTACGCTGGGTGCTCGATCAATGATTTGTCTATGGATTCTTGAAACAAAAACAAATATTTTTTATATTATTGAAGTATATAATATATAATAAAATTTATGCAATGAGCAAGCAATTAGTTATTCTATTAAAAAAATATTCTAATTAAAATAAAAACTATAGTTTTAAGTAAAATTTCTGTGATAGGCGGCATTTTCTTCAGTGTCCAGGGCGGCACTTTCTTCAGTGTCCAGGGCGGCACTAATTTTAAATCCGGCCCTGGCTCTAAGCT
This sequence comes from Phengaris arion, assembly GCA_963565745.1. Lineage (NCBI taxonomy): Eukaryota > Metazoa > Arthropoda > Insecta > Lepidoptera > Lycaenidae > Phengaris > Phengaris arion. The sequence continues at coordinate 6,623,865 of OY751443.1, forward strand.
ACGAATGGAAATTTTTATTGAATCGATAATAATTGTTTTGGAAATCATAATGATTAACATTAGTGCAATTTCTTTATTAAATATATATAAATTAGGGATTAGTACATAAGCAATTACCTATATAATTATTATTTTTAAACAAAAAATTAAACCAACTTCCAACGTAAAATACACGTCGGTATATTATTGGTAATACAATTTGAACGTGAGTTCTATAAAATATAGTAGGATATTGTTTGGGCTGATACCGACTTCAAAATTAAAACAATGAGTAGAGAAGTTAAAATTTTAGCTGAATTTAAAAGAGGAATTATATTTTAGAAAATAAGATTTTTTTTCATACTTTTTTGTGTATTTTTACTTTGGAAGTCAGTTTAATTTTTTGTTTAACCATAATACGTACTAGGATATGAAATCCAGGCATCTTAAGATAAAAATTATAGTATCTTCTACGTCTGTGACGTCCTTTAGTCTGCAGAAAAATTGAAATAAGATAAACAGAAAAACTCCTTCAAATCTTTATTTAAAATGTCAAAGATTTCAAAACTCAAGATCGGCAAATGTATTACGTCATAACGTAATATATTTGACACAACAAATCTTCATACAAGAAAAAGTGACGCCATCTTGGTTTTCACCATACTACAAATGTCAGGCACGGGCAAGCTGATGCTGTGTGAAGCGCTCAGCAAGACCACGCAGATGTTACCATAACGAAGAAGAGATGGGGGCGAATAAATAACCTCAGGACATCATCACCCTGGTGAAGCAGACGGATCCTGACATTTGTAGCTAAGAATCTCCACAAACTGCTGGTGGTTACTTACCGAGCGGGTTTTACACTTTGAAGACAGAGCTGGACGAGATGCGAGGTAGATTGGTTGCATCGGAAAATATGGTGTTTTTCCGATGCATCCAATGGTTTAGTGTATAATGCATAATATAGCAAAGTGAATTATTGCAAATAAAAAGTAACAATTCTCTATTTAGGTCACCCGATCATCCGTTTGCTTAAGTAAACACGCGTTGCAGAGCACAGTTTGACTCGTCGTTGGTCATGTCAGCGGAATTTGACGGTTCAACAACCCCCAAAGCCTCGTCGCTAGCGATCGAGCCGAAGCTGAAAAATTCATCGACTCAGCTGAAAATGTATGCCAGTGTCGCCGCTTACCCCGCACCCTCGCGAAAATCAAAGGGGGAGATGGAGAGCCGCCAGGCTAAAGAGAGCCCCAAGGCCAAGAAGAGCCGCAAGGCTGATTCTCTTCGACCGGTCGAGGACAAGAGCAGGAGGTGCGATGATGAGGGCTTCATTCTGGTAGAGAGAAGAAAGAAGAGGAAGCCCGCCATCCGCAACTATCGCGGCACCACACCCTACGTACCCGACCTGCGCCTGCGGTGTGAGGTACCCGCAACGCAGCTGTACGTGTCCCGCCTGTTCTGGTCCATGGAGGTCGAGGACATCGTGAGCTACATCCGTGAGAAGACCACCTACACTTTGAGGGTTGAGCGTCTGCAGTCTCGCCACAAGGTGAACTTCTGTTCCTTTGTGGTGGTGAGAGTGCCGACACCACTTTCGTCTACCCTCGAGGTGGAGGCGTTCTAGCCGTCGGATGTAGTTTACTGAAGGTTCCGGGGAAGACTCCCCAACGAAGCGCGCATCACGTCGCCGGAAAATGACAATACGTGATAAACTTTTTTATATTAACGCTGAATTTTTTTTTGTGTGTTTGTGTAGTGTGAGAGTGTTTGTAATAATATATTATAGTATAGAATTTTTAAATGTGTATCCGTTGTCATAACATAATTGCCATAACATAAATCTTAACTTAGCATGGGATTAGATCGACGTGATGTAGGTACATTACATCTTTGTTCTATTGTATATTAATAAGTGTGTGTTTAATAAAGAATTTTGAATTTATAAAAATTATGTAGTTTTAAATTTAATACTACATAATTTTTTAATATTTTTTTATTTATTTAAATTATGTACAAAAATAATGATTTGGAAACAGGAGTTTTCTTTTGAGACAAATAATCTAAACCGATTTTTGTTTTACTACAATATTTAATTTACGATTTCGCTTAGTATGCTCAAGTCATAGATGTATTAAATGAAAAATAGGTAGATATGTTATGAGCGCGCAAAAAGTGAAGACTCGAATCTGACCAAAGTCGGTCAGTTACAGGCAGGGCAGGGTGAAACTCTTATACATGTACAACTTTACAGAGAACAGAGACATCTCAACACGACTATCCGGTACTAACAGTTTTAAAGTATCATTCGCAAGACACTAGATCTACATTACACATATTTTACGCAGAAAACCGGATAATAATAAAACACGTCCTGTATTCCTGTAACTATGTTTTTATTATTTATTTGATGATATATCAGTCAAAATAGGGATGTTGCCTAGTGTGAAATATCACATTTTTATAAATAAAATTTTAAAATAATTGATAGATACATAAATCTAAAATAATTAGGTATATAGATTGACGCGATTAAAAATTATAAGCAAATAAAAAAATTTGCTCATTTCTTTCTCGTAAAACGATTTGTTACGTCACAAGTTGCTACATCCATATATTTTGTGATAACAAATGTATGGCGGGTGTAACTCGTGACGTCACAGGCTGATATATCGCTCTCTTTTGTATCGTAAATTTAAATTGTTTGTATCTTCGTTATTTTTTAAAACACGTTTCTTAACCATTTTTTATGTCGCGACCCACAGCCAAAAAGTTAGTAAAAAGTCTTGCGACCCGTCGCTATAAAATTATAATAATATGTAGATAGCGCGCTATTTTAATCAGCTATACGTTATATTAGCATTCACTGGTTTTAACCTATCATTTACCTATTAATTTTCAACAGACTGAGACCTTTAAAACAAACAGAGTTATATCTGTACTACGTTTTGTTATAAACTAGTGCCTAGAATTATTGTAGTGAGTACTGAGAAAAAGATGTAGTGTGTAGTTGAGTAAGGCCTTTAATGTTAATATACTGTTTTTACAGATTTCCCAACAATGAAGAAATGCGACAAAAATGACTTAATAGTGTATATCGTCATAGTCGTAGAAAAGTGACGGATGTAACTTTTATCAAACTTTACAGTGCAGCAATTTCAAATATTTTTGTTGGGTTTCTTGACATAAATTCAATTCTAAGCCTGCAATTATAAAATTGGCATTAAAGTTTATAATAGGGTCTATTTTTATTATATAGTATAATTAAGTATTTTTCTAGAAAAATCACATGCCACATTATACTTTGGAGTCAACACTGTCATATAGTATCATCCAACATTGTTTTTCGTAAAGTTATTGTTCAAAGGCGGAAGTATATTTAATCCACAGAACAAAGTGGGATGTTCAAATACGACAGTTGGAACACAAGCTTATCAATGTTATATTCTATAATTCTTTTATTAGAAAGCAATGTTATTTTTATTTAAATTAAATTTAAAATTTATTTATATTTTCCGTAGTAAGCCGACGGATAGTCAGAATCGACGTTATTATTATTTACTTTAAAAATTTTGTATTAATACAAAAATTTAATAATACCAACTATAAATACATAATTAAATAAGTTACCTGGCGTCCCTGGGATACATTCTACCTCATCAATGCACTCTTTATGAGTACAATTCGTGATTTTTTCATTTTAACTTGTTCCTTTCACAAGCTTTAGCATAAGTTTTGATCGTCCTGTCTTCATTGTGGTAAACGTTATACCATGCTTTATCAAAAACTAGGTACGAAATAATAAATAAACATTAAACAACATAAAAAGAAATAATCCTGTAATTGTTTAAAAAAATCAAACGCGTGAGTTAGTTCAACGAATAGTGTCGATTGCGCGGATTCGTCGCGAGCGGGAGAAGACAGTGGGAAAACCCCGGGCCGCGCGTCGTGCAACTACGCGTATACACTCATTGACTCATTGACTGTTCTGACTATTTATTTGGACTTTGACTAGACTTTAGACTTGACGATATCGGAATACAGTGTTGAAAATTGAAACGAAAGTTCTATTTCCCACCTTTTTTACTTGACACTGGCAAATAGTTTTAAGATAAGCCGACGCCATATATATATAAAAAAATAACCTTCGGGTAGTTTTGCAAAAAAGTACGTTTTTTTAGAGCTCTTTAATTTAAAAATAGAATTAATTCAATTTTATTATCCTACACAATCCTACTATGCTTTAAAGTATTTCTATTACCTACCAGTGCATAAGTCTCCTTTATTTATTCATTAATTAACATTGTCAAGATTCACTATTCACTTCATTACTGTCACTGACTTGAAAACATTTATTGTGTCAATGGAAGCTATTAAACAATCCATAGAAGAGATGACCACAATGTTTCACTCACGGATGGAGGCCTTTCAGCAAGATCTTCAGTCTGCTTCCGATAATGGAACAGGTTGTTCGGATAAGCTAAGTAGTGAGTTCTGTACTTTCAAAGCATTTGTTGTCAATTCTCTCAAATGTCTTCAGTCCCAAGTACAATTGCTATATGACTCATTTGATAATCTGGAGATGAGAAGCCGGAAAAATATCTTATTGTTTCATGGAGTTCCAGAAAGTGGCAATGATGTTCTTGAGTCCATAACCAATGTTATTACTACTCAGCTTAATTCACCGGATTTGAACCAATCCTGCATAAAATATTGTAACAGATTGGGCAAGCTGAACAAGGATAAGCCAAGACCTATTTTAGTCAAGTTTCATGATATGTTCATTCGCTCAAGGATATGGAACTTGAAAACAAATCTGAAACAAACAGGAATCACAATGTCAGAGTTTCTGACTAAAAAGCGTCATCAAATCTTTATGGCTGCTCGTCAACGTCATGGCATCAATAAGTGTTGGACTAGGGATGGCAATATTTTTGTTATTGGACCTGATGGCTCTAGACACCGTGTCCAGAGCATGGTCGACCTCGATGCCATCAAGAATCTTAAGGCAACACCTGGATCAAGCCGCCCCGTAGCGCCGCCTTCTCAAGCCGAGGTAACCGTTGATCGAGTAGCACCTAGAATCAAACGCAATATTAATAAAGTGAAGTAGATTTTTCTTTTTTAATTTGATGATTGACTATATATTTAAATTATTACCTGCTTGTAACTGCTGATTTTACATTATATAACTCTCTCCACAATCTAGCTGTTAGCGCATATGCTTCTTAGTATTGTCTTCCTTTATTTGTATCTGTTTTATATTATGTATGCAGCTTGTTTTGTGATTATTATATTATAAGTCTTTACTTGGGTATTTCTGATTTCTGTAACTCTGATTGTAGAAATTTGAGGGTATGTGTTGTTTTGCAGGTAAATTTATAAATTTTTAGATTTGAATTGTAATCAGATAAAATTTTCTAAAATATCTGTTGATCTGACAATTGACATTCATCAACTTGTCATTGACAGCTGTCAAATGTATCTAATGATAATTTTTGTCTGGATACTTGTAATTTGCTTTTATTATCACTGGTGGTATTAGTTAATTGTAATTTCAAGGAATTAAATAAATATATATATATATATATATATATATATATATATATATATATATATATATATATATATATATATATATATATATATATATATACATTTTAATAGATTTAAAGCATAACAACTTTAAACATTTCATATTTATCAATTATAATTTAATATTTATCATAATATATTATTACATAATACATTGTAATTAGATATTTTATTAGTATTACATTATAATATTTATTTTACATACCTACATTTAAATCATGAATTCTTCTAATGATATAAATGATGATTTCTTCTCACCTTCCTCCAGCGAATCTGGCGATGAAAGTTTTTATAGCGCAAATTCACTAAATCTGATTGACTCGCCTTCGTCTCCATTTGCCGACATAAAAATGTCCACTTCTAGTGAGTCTCTTAGTATTGGTGACAGTTGCAGTAACGTATCATTGTTGGATTGGGTACCCTTGGATAACCGCTTGAATAAAATTTTTTCTAATAACTCACCCTCTCTTAACTTGGTGCACATAAATGCACAAAGTATACCGGCCCATTACTCAGATTTCTTTGCATCTTTCAACGGCGTACCAGTTGACTGCATATTGGTGTCTGAATCATGGCTAAAACCCTCACTTTCCTCCATACTGTATCCTTTACAAGATTTTTCTTTAGTTCGTAATGATCGCTGCGTTGGTAGAGGTGGGGGTGTGTGTATTTATATTAGGAAGAACATCTCATATAAAATAATCTGCCAATCTTCTAACTATATTCGTGGACAGCTGGAATTTTTATTTCTAGAAATCACCATCTCCCATAATAAAGTTCTTTTAGGTGTTTTGTATAGTCCCTCCTCTGCAGTCAATTACTTTGCAGTACTTGATGATTTGCTTAACCGTTACTGCCCCTCCTACGAACACATAATCCTCATGGGCGACTTTAATACGTGTTTAACTAAAAATGATAATAGAACTCTTATGCTCCAAAATATAATTTCTTCTTTTAATATGCATATTTTACCCCTTTCCCCGACACATTTTCCACCGAACTCTGAGCCTTCTTTGCTTGACCTTATTTTTATCTCTCAACCTACTAAAGTAATTTCCCATGGCCAATTATCTGCTCCTTTCTCCTACCATGATCTCTTATACTTGTCTTATAAGCTCCGTAATCCCAAACCCAGAGCTAAAACCATTTTGCAGCGTAGCCTTGCCAAGATAGATCTGGACATATTAAGACATGACTTCAGTGTGATCGACTGGAATCCGCTCTACGAGGCGACATCTATTGATCGTAAAGTAGAAATTTTCAATTCAGTGGTTACCAAAATTTATGATGTTCATGCCCCTGTAAAACCTATTCGCATGAAGCGTCTCCCAGCGCCCTGGTTATCCCAAGAAATCAAAAATGTAATGACTATGCGTAACAAGGCCAAGAGTAAGTGTAAACGAGTGCCTACAGAACAGAATTTATTAGCTTATAAAAAACTGCGTAATACTTGTAACAGAATGTGTAGAGACGCTAAGCGCCATTATATATATGCTTCAGCTGAAAACTTGTCTCAGGCACAGATGTGGAAATTTCTTCGACGCCTCGGGATTGGGAAAACATCGGAGACTCCTGCGCCAGTAGTAAATATTGACATACTTAACAAACATTTTGCTGTTCAGCCTATAAACTTATCAGATGCCAATAAATCCTGCTGTTTGAACTCCCTTTCTAATAAGTTACCTCCTCCGTTTGATCCGTTTGTCTTGAAAAATATCTCGGAAGATCAGGTACTCACAAGTCTTCGTTCAATCGCCTCTAAAGCCATTGGTAGTGATGGCCTGAGTAAGGATATGTTATCCCCAATTGCTGATTTGTTGTCTCCAGCTATAGCCCATATCCTTAACTTTTCCATTAGTTCAAGCACTTTTCCTTCCATGTGGAAACATGCCCATATAATACCTCTTCCTAAAACCACTAATCCTACTTTACCTTCTGATTATCGACCCATTTCCATTTTACCAATCCTTTCTAAAATTCTTGAGCAAGCAGTTACCAAACAATTCAGTGATTTTCTAAACACCAACCATATTTTAAGTCCATACCAGTCTGGATTTCGTCCTGGGCATAGCACTACCACGGCATTGCTGAAAGTAACGGACGATATACGGTATGCAATGGACAACAGACTGCTAACAATTTTAGTTTTATTAGACTTTAGTTGCGCGTTCAATTCAGTGGACTACGATATTTTGTTGGCCATACTTAGGTCTTTAGGTGTATCTTCTTCTACGTCAGCATGGTTTGACTCCTACCTGAGAGGACGAAAGCAACGTATATTTACTCCTGACGTTAGTTCTGACTGGTCCAGCATTACTGCTGGTGTCCCACAGGGGGGAGTATTGTCCCCATTACTTTTCGCGGTCTTCATAAACGAAATAACAAGGTTCATCTCTTCGGCCTAAAATTTATATGCAGATGACCTGCAAATATACAGGCACACTAGTATTGAGGAAATTGATCTTGCTATTATTGCTATTAACCAAGATCTTTTAAATATATTTAAGTGGGCGAACACTTTTGGACTTCTGGTTAATCCAAAAAAGTCGCAAAATCTTCTCATTGGCAGCAGGCAGTTGCGCTCCAGGGTTGATTTTGAATCTATTAGCAAAATAATTTACGGTAGTGATGTATTGGAGTTTAGCGACAATGCCAAAAATTTAGGTCTAATTATTGATTGCAACCTGTCGTGGTCTGCTCATATTAATGGTATAAGCAAAAAGTTACATCATTCTTTGCATACATTAAAAAGACTACAGAATTTCCTTCCTCTATCCACTAAAATTCTTCTAGCACAATCCTTGTTATTGCCATTGATAGATTACGCTGACTCCTGTTTTTTGGATGTAACTGAGGAGCTATTGTGTAAACTTGAACGTCTCCAGAATTTGTGCATACGTTTTATTTTTGGACTGCGCAAATTCGACCATGTTTCCGAGTTTCGCAACAAATTACAATGGCTACCCATCAGCCTTCGTCGGAATTTTCATATTTTAACCCAGTTGTTTAAAATTCTAAAATTGTCCAACTCTCCTTCTTACCTATTTGAACGATTTTCATATACTACCCCGAGTGATAGACCTCTGCGTACTTGTAACCCAAAAAAGGTACTCGACACCCCTTTTTTAACGGGCAATTGGCCCACCACACTTACCCACCACTGCAACTCCTGTGTAGCCAGGATCGACAGTGGTAACCAACCGCAAAAACCCTTTGATATGATCTCAGGGGTGCCCGGGGGACATGCTAAATCTGTCTTGGAACCCGCAACGAAATTAATCAGAAGATTGTAGGAGGAGTAGGAAGTATTCCAGTTTCCCTCCCCAAGCAAAGCGGGAGACAGCAAAAATTGTGATGACAAAAAGTCAGAATTAAAGGGGAAGCACCACGGGAATAACATGTTTTTTTTTTTTTTATGGCTACAAGACAGAATGTAATTAAATGTTTTAATTTATAATATGACAATTGATTACAATGCATTTATAATGACAAAAAAGTGTTGCATTGTTTCCAATAGTACTTATGACAAAAACGTTTGAAAGCTCGGAAGTTTTTCGCGCAGTCCACGAGATCTTCATAGTACACAACCCTAGAAACACAATGGACGCTGTTCAACATTTCGATTCTTTCGTCATACCAGAGATCACACTCCCAGAGTATGTGATGAGCAGTTTGTTCATAAGGGCTACCTTCGGTCGAACACTCGCATAGCGGAGACGAGACTAATGTAAATCCAAACAGTTTCGCTTTAAAGTTTCCGTGTCCTGTCAAAAATTGTGCGACGTAGTGGTCTATTTCTATCCATTGCTTCGAGAGTCGATCGCGTACCGAAGGGAAGAAATTATATAGGTGACGCCCTTTGATAGTGTTGTCCCACCGTTCCTGCCACTCAGAAATTAGGTTCTGTATAGAAATATCTAATGGCTCGAATAATCTAGTTATCTTATTACTCTCTTTCGCGCTTAAAAACTCAGGGTTAGTCATTTTTTTATTTTTATAATATAGCGCTGCACGACGCTGTATCTCTAAATCTACTGGTAGGACTCCGGCTAAGACTGGGAGTGCTTCAGTACTTACGGTACGGTATGCCTTACATAAAAATATTAAGGCAAGACGTTGGCTTCTCGACACCCCTTGGTGTAAATCAAATTTCTACGCCAACTCGTTCACGGTCCGAGCTGCCCAGCTGTGGAATGCTTTGCCTGAACATGTGCGGCAGGGTCCAACAGTGGACACGTTCAAGACTAGGCTGAAGAATCATTTCTTATTGTCATCAGCAACAAAATAGTTTATGTAGGTTTATTTTTTTCATATTATTATTATTTATTAGGTTCATTAATTTTTATTTATTATTCTTTTATGTAGGTATTATTATATTTATAATATGTATTAGTATATTGTATTTACTGGTTTATTTTCATTATAAATCAGTTGTAAGTAATTGTCTCTTTTTTAATCTGATATTATTCTTTGCTGTACTACCTGTGTCCTACTTATTTTATTTTTCCTAAACTCTGTGTAAGGTCTGCTGGCAGAGATCTCTTTTTAGAGATAAGCACGCCTTTGTACCATCTCTTTTGTGTATTTTGTAATATTTTGTGTTATTTCTGTTGTGTACATGAAGAATAAATAAAAAAAATAAAATAAAAAAAAAATACTATTCTCTAATCTATACCAATCTATACTAGTGAAATGTCATTCTAAGCGAAATTATACAATATATACTTTACAAAATTATTATTTAACGATTTATATTGTTCTGTTATTTAAATTTATATTTTATGTGGTAGATAAATATAAAAAGTTTTATGTCAAAAGAAATTAAATGTAAATATATAATACGATATAAATTTTAGGATAATACGTTTTTAGTGTACTCATTGTTATCTGATAACTTTGAAAGTAAATAAAGATTTATCATGGGTGGGCTTTTCACTAAAAGTAAAAAACCTGTGAGTCGCATTACTCAACAAGATAAAGCAGTTTTGGAGCTAAAACAACAAAGAGATAAGCTAAAACAATATCAGAAGAAAATTGAAATTAATTTAGAAAGAGATCGCCAACTAGCTAAAAAACTTTTAGCCCAAGACAAACGTGATAAAGCTAAATCATTATTGAAGAAAAAGAAGTACCAGGAACAACTTTTATTAAATGCGGAAATACAGTTGGAAAAAATAGAACAGCTAACCCATGATTTAGAATTCACGCAGATAGAAATACAGGTATTTGCGAAAATTCTTCTTTGATAGTCTTTAATTTTAGTAGCATAGACTTATGGAAACAATGGTGAAATAAGCAAACTAAAATCCATTAAGTGGCTTTCAGGCTATGTTATAATATAATAGCATATAGTATATAGCACATAGCACAACAATATTGTGCACCTTACATTGTTATGGACACATTCACACTGTACTATATAGTATTATTGGCTTACTATATGCTATAAAATGATGCAATGTGCTGAGTTCATGCTGTGCTATATTGTGCGCCGTCATGAAACAACATGCGAAACGAGTGACAACACGTCTGGATACAATCCTGTGCCCGAGACGGATTTGCACTGACGCCAAATGATTGTTTTTATGGTAGTTTTTCTCTATTGTACACCCAGGGTCTGGCATTTTTATTCTTTCATAGCTATGACAAGATAATTCCGCATTGTCATCATCGCTCAATTAGCTTTCAAGACTATACAATATTAAATCCATTGTGTCGATCGTGATGTGTGCACTCTTCAAAGATCGCAGTCAACTGAGCTTGCTATATACTATAAATACTTGCGATAATATAGCATTATGTGAATGCCATGCTATATAGTATAGTATTAGGTCCTTCTTTGCTATTCTATATAGCACAATAGTATGCGTAGTCTGAAATGAGCTTAATACATTTCAAAATGCTCCATTGGTATTGAAGTACCAATGAAAATATTGAGTGTGGTCCATTCATTATAAATAGAACATGTTTGAAATGACGAAAGCCTATTAAACAAGACTTAATATAAAAGATGTGACAACCTATGTGGCTCAGTAGTTAACATGGTGGCACTCAAGTCAGAGGTATTACTAGTAAAACTTTGTTCCCTAGGTGAACACTGTGATACACCTAGGGAACAAAGTTTTCCGTGTTCCTGGGTCATGAATGTGTATTAAATATTTCTAATATAATAAAAATCTTTTATAATATGTATAAAAGTATTAAATATACATCCAGTTGTCTGGTAACCTGTAACACAAGTTTTGGATACTTAGCACAGGGCCAGATTGATGTGGTGTGAAGCAACCATAAATATTATTAATAAATTTTGTTAACTTTCAGGTACTAGATGGACTGAAAACTGGTAATGAAGCACTAAAGAAGGTCCATGCTATATTGAACATTGATGAAATTGAGAAGATATTAGATGAGACAAAAGAAGGAATTGAAAAACAAAGGGAAATAGATGAACTTATATCTGGACAGTTGACTGATGAAGATAATGAAGCTATTGAGGCAGAACTTGAAGACATCCTTGATGTGAAAGACCAGTTACCCGATGTTCCTATGGATGACATTCCAAAAGCAGAAAAGGAGGCAGTTCCTGCAAGGCCCGAAAGAGTCAAGGCAAAGAAAATTGCTGTTGAAACTTAATTTGAACATGATTTATTATTGTATAAAATATTGTAAATACTAAGCAAATATATATTTTTGTTAATTTTAATACAGTTTTAACTATACTTTACTAAATTTTTTATTCACATTTACCAAAATCTAACTCATCTTACAAACAGTACACAAGTGTTGTGTACGAGTGTCTATGAAATAATCTGCAAGAGGCCTTTTTTAAGGTACACACAGCAATTTTCAATGTGACTAATAGTTGGCATGTTTTGTATTTTATTTCTATCTGGATTATATTTTGTAGGATGTGTGTATAATACACATTAAGTTTTTAGTAAAATTGCCGCTGATTCTAGTAAATAAAGCTTACTCTTTGAGCCTTCCATGTTATAAATTATTATCTAAGAATTTAGAAATTAAATATTATCACTCTTTGATTAAATAAAACAAATTACTCATATTTTATGGTTTAATCTCATCATATCAAATTACAGAACATAATTTATATATTTAGCTCAATATTCTATGTGTTTCTAAAAGTTTTAAATCTGAAAAATATAAATTAAGTGCCACCATTGAGTGCATACCATTATTACTGAAGGTTTTCTCAATGATTTACAAAGAAAATCCTTACATACCGAACGATTTTTAATCGCAAATCCCTTTACAATCTATAACACATAATATCATCGCTATTCAGACAGTTAACATAATATGATATATTTTATTAGCCTTAAGTAATAACTACATAGTACTACATATAAAGTTACTTTTATATACAATTAATGTGAAAGCTATAATTAAGTTTACAAGCTTTTATTAAACCCATGCCAATCAACAAAGAATTCTTAAATGGCATATTGTGTGATTCAAGTGATTATGGCATTATATTACTTTTGTGGCTACCAAATACAATGCAGAATTAAATTATAATATAAGAAAACTAAAATTGAAAATGTCGCATAAATAGCATTAAGATTCTTTGATGTTTTTTAAGATTAGCTTACCTTACTTTGTATCAACTTGTTTAAAAAATCTAAAGTAGTACTACTTACATTAAGCAGCAATCTATTAGCAGCTATGTATATGTGAATTACTTAAAATGAGTAGGCGACATTCAAATATAACACAAGAATTCTATTAGTAAGAAGGTTCTATAGAAGTGGACAAAACCTGTAATGTTTTAATTTAAGGTATCTTTCCCGCGCCATTATAAAATATCTTGGTTAGATGACATGGATTGTTTATAGAAAGTGATTATAACACCACTTTCTTGGCGGTCCACTAAGCTAAGTATACAGCCAGTAACTATACAATTTTCCTTAAAATTAGAATTATCACACCTTGTACTGTACATGAATGGCAAAACGATCTTAGATTATAGGGGAATAAAAACTAGCATAATTTAATACACAGTCCTATGTTTGAAGATTATGGTCGAGCACTAGGCAACTAGGCTGCGGCAGCCTGATAACATGGACATTTATGGCAACTTAGTGCGTGGGCTCGTACAACGTCATATGGACGTCAGGCTGCCGCAGCCTGGCCGCCTAGTTCGCGCCAGGCCTAAAATCTAAACAAAGATGTGCCAAAAACTATCCAACTCACGCTGCATAAATAGACACGAGTCTTAAATATGATTAAGGTCCAAGACTCCTTTCTAATTAAAGAGTAGAACAATTGACATTACTTTGTTTACATTTTCATATTTAATTTTCGACTGAAATAGTTATAGTCATTAGTCAGTGTTAATGTGTCATGCTGTGATTTGTGATCTGGTCCCCGCCTACAAAATGATAAACATTAATGACGAAACGACATATTATATGGCCTCAAAATGAGCACACCATGTAGTATAATGTTATTTAAGTAGAAAAAATATGTATAAGAATATACTTTTATGCTGCAAGATATAAAATCTTTACATTATAAATAGACAATTCTACACTCTTGCCTTTGATAATAAGGAATGTGAGATATTTTTTATTTTAAAATTTAACCATTTGATTACATAGATGCCATACTGAAAATTTGTAATCATACTTTAATGTTTGAAATAAAACAAAACAAAAAGTTTGAACAAGAAAATCTGTCCCGTATTTTTTATTGAATTGTATAATATAATATGATGTTTTGAAAAATATAATACTTACATATAACTGTGATCATATTTTCTTCAATGACTTGATTATAAAATTATACAGTAAACCGTCATAATATAACTCACTAAAGTGATCATGTAAGAAATATCACATGTATTACTTCACAACACTTTTGTTTTTCATTGACCTTTTATGACAATTAATTATGCACGAAGCAGTAATAATAACCATTAGTATATTATACTTATACCCCCTTACTAATAAAAAGATTTACACCACTGATAACTTAAACAATGTTGCTTTATTTGTCTGATGCATTGGAAAAGTCACTTGACAGACAAAGACAGCAATGTTGTGTAAGTTATCCGTTGTGTAAATATTTTTATTAGTAAGGGGGATAGCTTTTAATATAAACAATGCAATATCAAATTACGCACGAAACTTTCATAATGTAAATGATACATTCCGTAATTATTTCGTAAAGAAACATTTAAACAAGGTTTACCTACTTAAAAAAATTACGCATACCTTTTGACCATATACATCATGGCTACTTCCTGCTCATGTCGGTAGTATTTATTCAACCTATAAATTAAAATTACCGTTTCGTGAATATTCATAGCATCACTCCCGTCATGGTAAAGCGTCAAATGCTATCTGACTAGCACGTTACACTTGTGATTCGCGTATACTGTCTCTGTGGGCTGGTATCCCTGCTAGTAGTTCACTGTGACCGTGTGGTGGGCTATAGCGGCGCTGGAGTGGTGCTGAGAGCTGGCCGTGTGGGAGAAGCTGCCGGAGCCAACGCTGGACCCGCTAGTTGCTGCACGAACTTGTGTCTGGAAATTTTATTAAAATACTGGTATAGAAAGGAGACTAGTCTCCGGCCCTGTATCTAGATACAGGGCCGGATCTACCACATGGCAAGTCCGTGGATTCAAGGGGCCCAAGCTAAGTTAAGTAAAAATTAAAAATAGACGATAATGCGAAAAAATCCATAATTTTATGAAATTAAACAGATCATAAGTATTTTACTGTCTTTTATTTTTCCTATATTTTGAGTAATTAGTATTAGCCCACGGCTCCCTACGCTTACGGTCCGGCCGTAAGACTACAAGGAACAGTTATTATTATTGTAATATAAACAATATAATAAAATAAAGTCACTTGTTAATTTTATGTAGGAATTAAGTATTTGATACTGAAAATAACATTTTAATTTTTAAGTAGACTCAGTCTTCAATAATTTATTTTTATTTTAGCACACACCTGATTTGTGATCTGTTGCATGACTGTGGACGCATTCTGTTGGTTTTGAACAACACTCTCCGTTGTTCGACCCTCAGATGATTCTCTGTAGAAAAACAACAAGTATATCAATAAAATAAAATTTTAAAAGTACCTAATATAAAATAAAAATTAAAAAGAAGTCTTTTAACTCGATATATTTCCATACACTTATCTCAGGCACGCACGTTTCTTCTAGATGTACCTGATGTTGCTTACTATTTAGATGTACATTAAAGATTTTACTCTGGGTGAGCCTTGCTTCGGCATACACTGTGGGTGGGTGGGCTTATCATCAGGCGTCCTGCTCGTTTTCCAATCTACTTCATACAAAAACAATAACCGTATGTTGTGTTTCCTCTCAACTGGTTCCTCCTTCTCGCAGTCGCCGCAGTCCTCGGCCGCCGCCTCGCCCGACTCCACGTGCGTGCGTCGATGCGCCACCAGATTGCCTGCAGATTGTGGAAATGTTTTTATTCGTTTTTCTTCGTTAGTTTATTCGTTTAGGAGCTATGATTCCACAGACATACGCACAGAAACGTCGAACGTATAAGACCCTTCTTTATCAAAAAGTTGTAGAGAACTTTAAATTTAATTTGCGGTAACGTAAGAAATAAAGGGGATTTTAAAGCAATCGTCTTCCCTACACATATTTTCTTTGATCTGGAAAAATCCGAATCTTTATTACAATTTTAGAATCGTAATAAAGATTCGGAAGAAACTCCTTAGGAAGTAGCTGCTACCCTCATTCTAAATGTACTATTATACAAAAACATATCATAATAGGTAGAAACCTACGAAAAAACAATGTCCGTATACTGGCGAACCATTAAGTTTGGGAGTAGCGATTTCATGGATGCATCAAAGCGTATTTTTTATTTGCCACTCAAATGTCCCTTTATAGCAAACCCTCATACGTAGAATGAATATAGCTGTAGCTTGACAGAGCATAAGCCCTTCCTCAACAAAATATAAGGATGCTTCAAATGTAACCAGCCATTTCTGGATTAGATTATCACGTTTAATCAAACAAATAAACTCTATGTTTTATAAATGAACTATTATTTTTTGTTTTAATTATTTACATCTTTTAATCAGTAAAATTTTAATGAATAAAAGATCATGTTTTAACATTTCAATTTTTTATTAAGAAAACTATGGTAGAGTGGTCTCTGCATCTGCATGCCTCTTGGCAAAGGCCTCCCCTCTCCCCTTTGGAATGCCACTCTGGTCCACTTTTTGCCAGCCACTTGGACTATTAATGATAAACTTACTATTATGATGATTGTTTAAAGTATTATCAACATTATTTGAAGTATTATCACATTATATTATTATCAACTCACTTTTACATATAAAGTCCTTGGAGCATATATCACATCGGAATTTTCCCGCACCGCCCTTATTGTGCGAGCGCTCGTGGAACAGCAGATTTCCCTTGAGAGGGAACGACTTGCCACACTCCCCGCAGCTGAACGGCCGCTCGCCGCAGCTGTGCGATCTGTGGAAGTGAAATATAACATACTATGTACTTATAAATGTGCGAGAGGGACATCAAAACTATTTGTTAGGTTGATTTTAAACATTTATAAGTTCTTTATTAAAATTCAAATTAATAAAGAATATATTTTATAATTATATATAAAATGAAATAATAAAATGTCATATATGGTTGCTAAATCTACACTTTTAAGATGTCGGTGAGCACAGAAAAAAAAAGTACTATCATATATTTTCCAAATGCGGTAAAAGTAAAACTTAAAAAATATAATTACCTCATATGTGTAGCCAGTAATTCTTTTCTTGAGAAGGGTTTGGAGCAGATCTTGCAGGGGTGCACGGTGTCGCCGGAATGCTGCTTCATATGGTTCGTTAGATGCTCTTTCCTCGTGAATGTCTTGTTGCAGAATTCACACCGATGCGGCGATTCGCCCGTGTGTATCCTAGAATAATTAAAAATAACTTTAAAGCATTTTGTATTGTGACTGTGTATTTTAGTAGCATGTACTCAAGTTGAGGGCTATTTTAACATTCTCTTTGAGCGTACAGTTTGTATATTGTAGTTGCAATATACAAACTGTACGCTCACTGCAATAATTAATTATTATTATTGCAGTTTGATATACATCATTTTAGTTAGTAGTAGGGACAAATGTAGCAAATAATAAATGCAAATTTTAGTTTTATAGTTAGGAAAGGGAGATGACTACTTTTGCTTATATTTGTCATGTTTGTTATTAATACAGGACATGTCATGCCGTAAATTATTAATCACAACAACGGAACCATCAATAGACACATCAATAGTCACACCTAAAAAAATCTACATTACATTTACATGCCTCCATAAAACATAAATTTTGTGTGTTACATACAACAGCAGTGTTGATTTAATTATTGAGTAGGAAGGGGTGAAAATCATAAATAATCATATGTATAGAATTACATTGTAAAGCATGACCGGAAAAATAAAAAATCTCGCCACGTTGCGGGAAATCACGGCACTAAAACGAAATGTCAAATGTTTGAGATTTAACCAATCACATCCCAGCCATTCTTAGTGTTGCTGCAATTAAAAAATGGAGCGCCTCCAGTGCAGGTTTTTTATTTTTCTAGGCAGGCTTTAGCGTTTTGTAGTCTCAATAATGTTTTTACAGATTGGAAGAAAATTGATTGAAAAAGCTTCCATTACAAAAAGTAACTGTTGGTTAAGATGTTTTTATAACGAAACAAGAGTGCATTTACAGCCAGCAAAAAGCATATAACCATTTGTTACTGCGAAAATTATTACTGTATGCGTAGCATGACTATCGTAGAAATGCGTTTTGTCCACACTAGAATATAAATATTGACAGATTGTATGGACAAAATTATCTTTATCAAACTGTCATTTTATTTAAGTATTCCGTAGAAATAAATAATTTCTATGGTGATCATAATACTCGTGCTGGAGCTGAAATAAACATTTTCTCCAATTATAAAGTAATTGAATATTGTTATTATTTAAGATGGGATGAAATTATGATTTTATATTTTATTTCAGACTTTTTTACACAACTGTTCATTTTGGCTGTTTTTGCTGACCATATCGCACAAATTTTAAGTGAAGTTACACTCACCTGACATGATTGGTAAGGTGCTCTTTCCTGGAGAATGTTTTCGTACAGATCGGACACTTGTGCGGCGTCTCGCCGGTATGTAGATGGACGTGGTTCGTCAGGTGCTCCTTACGCGAGAACGACTTGGTGCAGTATGTGCACTTGAACGGTGTTTCGCCAGTGTGTTGTCTGTACCAATACATTCCCATTATATACCCCCCAGACTACGTCGAGAACATATCCCATTCGAGTCGTAATAGTATTCATTGTGTATGACGATTTTTTTTCTCTAAATTGCAGTGTGATTTTTAGCAGCATACTTAATTTTATGGTTTAATATAATTTGCAAAATCGAATGTGTTTTGAAATATTTTGGGTATTATTACTACTCTATGTGATATTTGCTCGATACCATCCTGTGAATTAGGCTGCCTTAACATGTATAAGAGGCAGCAGCGCGACCGCCATACATTTATTTAAATTCGCGCGCGGCCGACAAATGTATGGTGATCGCGCGGCTGGCGCACTGCATTCGTCCACGGTCCAACTAATATGTTTAAATCTCAACGTTTTGCAAGCATCCCATAACCATTAAGTCGAATTTGTCATGAATGCAAAACTTAATTAAGTTTGTGTAATACATACTAAGTACTTAAGTTAAATTAAATTAATTGAAGCATTAAAAAAAACTTCTTTTTATTTAATTCAACTTGTACCTTTTCATAAATTGCCAATGATTACTTTGGTTAATAATATGCGGGACTCTACTAGGATGGCACTTCAGCCTCACAAAAACCGGCGTACAACAATCAAACAGTATTTAATGGAGGCCCAGAACGAGGAGCTTGTAAAACTTTTAGCGTTGCGGGCGCTTACGAACACACCATCTCGTCGCCTTTAAGTGATTGTTTAAAATCGTCCTACAGTGTTTATTCGCTATCACGTACCGGATATGATTGACCAGATGCTCTTTCCGCGTGAAGCTCTTGCTGCAGTAGGAGCAGGAGTAGGGCACGTCGCCGGTGTGCTGTCGTATGTGGTTGGTGAGGTGTTCCTTGCGCGCGAACCCGCGCGGGCAGTACGTGCACTTGTGAGGAGTCTCGCCGGTGTGCTGTCTGCACAACACATTCCGATTTAAATTCAGCCTAATATTAGGGAGGGGTGGTCAAACAGTAGTGCCATCGTTCATTTAGACGACGGTGGTGCCACAAGCGGCTAATTTTATGGCGAAGTTTGGTGGAGAACACCAAGCGTCTGCGTGTCGTGCCTCAGTGAACAACGGCCGATAAGGTCGCCAAATTATATCAACCGCAAAATCAACATCGTTGTTTTTTTTTTGTTTAGCAACACGGTAATGTTCTGTAACTACTTGTCCACACCAATTTGTAGCCACGAGCGCTGGAAAGCATACCAATGGCACCTAGTGTCACTTGCGTGTCAAAGGAACTTTTTGCGTATTTATGCTCGAGTTGCACATTGCCGTGGCGACTGGCGACGTGATACTCCGCTACGCCAACGTCATGACGTGCTTCAGCTGTTACTGATTATTACCGTGTTGTATAACAAAATGTAACACCAATGTAGATAGATGCACTAATAGTTTAGTCGGGAGACTGAATTAGTATGAAGTATTGTCCAATACGGAATCGGTGTAATAGGGGACAAATCGGTGTATAAGTAAGCGATTACCGCTATGGACACCCGCAACGCCAGAGGAGTTACAAGTGCGTTGCCGGCCTTTAAATCGGAATGGAGTGCTGTGCAACGGCTAGGATAGGACTTCCCACAAATGTCGTACGTTAAGCGGAAGCGGGTGTATAACGATTGTTAAGGTGAAAGGCCCTATGACTGACACCCCTCCATTGGTATTTAGTGTTAAGTTCAAGAAGGAAAACAAAAACTTAAGTGTCAATTATATGTTAGTTTACCTAACCCTACTTTCACTTCACGTTGCGACAGTAGTTTTACACGTTAATTTATTTACACGGACTTTCAACACCACAGTGACTTTTTGTAAAGCAAAATTAACAAATTAATGAAACAGTAGAAGATAGCAGGCAGTTAGATAAGAGTTGGCGCCTACAACATGTATACATGTTACGTTGTGTACTGTCTATGAATAAAACCATTATGTGACGTGGCACATGCCACGTTATGATTATTCATAGACAGCACACTAATTTACATGTATACAAGTTGTAGGCGCCAACTTTTATCTAAAGGCCTATACGGCCAAGAAACCAAATGTTCAAAAAGTTGGTAATTTAAAAAGAAAAACAATCTTGAAAAGATTAGTTTTACAACTGCATTTTTGTTTTTTTTTCTACAGCTTTGTAGTTTGTACCTATTTACATTTTTTCTCCATAGAATCTGGACTTACCTTGCCATAGTATTTATTTAGCGAGCTAGTACTAAGCTAATAATCTGGTGTGTTACTATGTAGTTGAAAAACAAGACCAAGATTAATCTTTTGTGACTAGCAATATGCCATTCAGCCAAACACAAAAGAGCTGTTGCTTATTTCAGTAATAGCTCGCTAATAGAAATAGAATATTATACTTGGATAGTTAATTGATGTTAGTATTTGTAAAATGCTATTCTACAAAAAGTTACTTTGGGTTGTGGGTTAAATAATGGTAGCGTGCTTTTATTATTATCAAGATGGCATAAATGTGATGAATAGACATAGAACAAACACTATTAAAGTGAAAAGTTATTAGGCGAGAAACAATTCAGTTGCTTTAATATGATTTAAATGTATAATGCATTTTTTTTATTTTGTATTAAACTATAAACTTATCCTATACATCAAATATAACATGCATTCATGCAGTTTTTAGCATGCCGCAGGCTAAAACATTCAACACAATTAAAAATTTATATATCTTATATTATTATATATCTTATATTATATCTATATATCAATTTTATTTCCTATAAGGGAGATATTATAAGGTTAAGTATTATTGTGTTGTTATGTATATAAGAATATATATGCATTACATCACAATAATTATATTATCTACAGTGATAAAAAATATAGCAATATCTTTAAACTGTTTTCATTTAGAAGTGTGTGTTATCTACCAGCATATCTACACTACAGCCTTATGCATTAATTGATTAATAGAATATTTATTTTCATTAAAATTATATTGAAAGCAAGCACTATAAAGCATTATTGAAGCTTTTAAAAAATATATTTAATTGGGAAATGTTTTAATTATTATTCATAAATACTCTATGGGGCTACATTGAATTATTGTGTGTACAGTAAGCAAAAAAGAATACATAATACAGTTTCTAAACATTGCTTGAAATATTACAAATTTTCAATTGCAACACAAGTACAAAGCAAATTCTGTTGTTGTATAATTTTTGCCTATTGTACAACACATATTGACATTGATATCTCACCTAACATGGTTATTGAGATGTTCCTTGCGAGTGAAACTCTTCGCGCAGTACGAACATCGATGCGGTGATTCCCCTGTATGCTGTCTGACGTGATTGGTCAAATGTTCCTTGCGGGTGAACGACTTGGTACAGAACGAACATTTGTGTGGAGATTCACCGGTGTGCTGTCTCACGTGGTTCACTGGAAAAAAATATTGAAATTATATTATGATTATATAGATTTGTTGTAAAATGAAGACAACTTTATACATATCTAATTCTCATAACAAAGTAGTAAGTAGTACTTATGCCATTTATAAATAATTAGAGGATAATGGAACTGATTCTATCTTGAATTAGAAAATAGGCCCACAAAACAGCACATTTGCCAAACCGCAAAATGTAAGAAAGATGAATTTACTTTCCTCGCAAATTTAACATTGACAGCAAGTGTAACAATTTAATGGGTTTTAATAAAAACAATCTATTATATTCTCACCTAAATGGTCTTTCCGGGTAAAAGCCTTCGGACAATAGCCACACTGGAATGGAGTCTCTCCAGTGTGTTGTCTTACATGGTTGACGAGGTGTTCTCGACGAGTGAAGCTCTTTGCGCAGTAGTTACAGCGGTGAGGCGACTCGCCCGTATGCTGCCTGACATGGTTCAGTAGATGCTCCTTACGTGTGAATGTCTTGGAACAGAAGTCGCAGCGGTGAGGGGTTTCACCTGTAATTCATGTGTAAAATGTTATTAAATGCACAGTATAAAATATAGTATGGTGACACATAAAAAACTTGGTATAAAAAATGTATTGAAAATTGCAATGCAAAAGTAATACATAAATAAGTCAATGGCATATATTATAGTTCAGATTCATGGAGGATATAATCCATTAATTTATAATAATATTTTATAAGAATATTGATTGAAATGAGTTAAAATATCATAGTAACCACGGTAGAAACGGTTTTTTTCTACAGAAGAATAGACAAAATGACAAATTGACAAGGGAAAGCTAACATTTTGCCTCTAATAACTGTCAGTATTTCTATTGATGTAAACGTATTTCAATGGTGGTGAAGCTAAATGACCTATGCCAGTGTCTACACTACACTCCCGTCCAAACGGTTAGAGCTAGAAAGATGAAACTTTGCATGGATATGTTTATTTACCACGTCCATAAAGTGCACCCTGGGCGATTTCTTAAAATAAAATGTTATAAATGGAACGATTTTCTGATTCAGGTATCCTTTTGCGAGATTTTTGTTCCAATATAAGTTTTTGTTAGAAGAGCTTTTTTTGTTAAAATAGTCCCTCTAAAAGCTAAATGGATGGCTCGAAAAATCGAAAAACCCCATGATGGTAGTCCATGTGATCGAACTTGGTGAACTTTGAAGGGAAACTATAACAGCTCATATAACTTTGTTACTTCAGGAGTTATAGATACTCAACTTGTAAAATGCGCTTATTTGGAAATCTTCGTACAAAAATAACGAAATAGTAAATAAAATATGGTACGGAACCCTACGTGAGCGAGTCTGACTCGCACTTGGCCGGTTTATTATAGCTACGAGATGGCGTTACCTACTGGTCGTATCATAGTTTTTGAAATTACTCTTTTGTATTAAGTTGTTATTATTTATTATAACAAATGCGTATATTTATAATTTTAATTATATTTTTATTTAAATAATTGTTATTTTGTATTTTTTCATGTGCTAAAATACTACGCTACTAACATTTTATTCGTTCATTCTAGAACGAATAAAATGTTAGTAGCGTAGTATTTTAGCATGTTGGCGCATAAACCCGATTGCTTAGAAAGTGCTTATAACTATGCATATGTACTCTTTATGCTCTAAGTCTTAAACTATTAGCGATCACTTTTTTTGTTGTGAATAATTAGTACATTTAAAGCTTTAATTCAAGGTTATTATATTTAAAAATAAAAAGGTCAAAGTTACTCATATATCGATTTGAAATTTTTAATTCCGGTTTACTATACGCAAAAAAATAGAATTTAGAATTCTATAAAAAAAAAAAGAATAACTTCAACTTTTTAACAATACTTTTTAGTTTTTGTTACAAATTAATTGATACACTTAATAAACATTCAAAAATAACGGACTTCACTCTTAGTAATTTTTAAAAGGTCATTCACTCAGCAATAAAGTATGATACGAAAAAAACATTGTGTGTACACATCCTCGTCTACTAGAAGTATAACTGACCAGAGTATAAACAAAATTCACGACCTCATTTTTTTTTGCTGTCAGCTTGACGTAAAATGCCCCTTTAGTAAAACTAGTCAATTTTCATATTGATTTCTTATGTTTACGCGAATATCGTTACTTTCGTATTAATATTGTTACGCTACTTCCCAGCAGCCGTGGTCCCTGGCGGACAGTCATTCCGTGACCCTGGAAAGTGGCTGCAAAGTACCCAAACGTCGGGAAAAAGAAAAGTCCGCGACACAATCCGTAAGTGTATAAAACAATGAACTAGTTAGTTCTATTAAAGTATTTTTTAGCTAGCTGTAAGAAGTAAGTAAAAATATTTGAATGTAATCACAACACTCACAAAAAATCATTAAAAACCCAAGCCTGTCACAAACAAACATATTAACAAAAGGCAATACAAACCGGTGTGCCACAGTATGTGGTTGGTGAAATGTTCCTTTCTGGTGAAGGACTTGCCGCACAGTTCACATCGGAATGGAGTATCGTTAGTGTGGGACCTCATATGGTTCACTAAATGCTCCTTCCTAGTATACTTCTTGCCGCATATTTGACAATGGTGCGGCGTTTCACCTAATAGAGCGGGGCAGAAAATAAAATGTTAAAATTCAATGATGCAACTTTTTTTAATTACAAAATGTAATGTTTAAAATTTTATGAGGTGATTTATAAATTCAATGATGCAACATCTTTATTAAGTCAATAATTATTCAATGACACATAAATATGCTAAGAGGTAGTCAAACAACTTCTTTGAAAAATACTTGTGCATGGAAGGATAACATTTCAGTTGGACATGCTACAAGGAACTTTTATGTTCTATTTATTTATCATCACAAGAGGAATAAGGTAATAATTTTTATTTCATGAATTTGGTAGTTGAATCATTCAATTCATATTTACTTTCTGCACTACACTGAAGCAAGGAATTTGTATGTGGGTTGCTGATTGACTTATATAGATGTGTTGACATCGTTTTTTGGCAATTTCCTGAATATAAATTCCTTGCTTTACATTTACATTCAATTCTTTATGAATTGCCCTTGCTTGGTGCAGGCTTGGGTATTTAATTTACTTAAATTATAACAAAAACATGGTATTTATTATTTATCTATATCTATAATATATCAATATTAATGTGATTATCACATTACACCACAATCCGTCTCACAGCGCGAATTTTTTTTTTAGTTTCAAAATAAAATATTTATCTAGCACTAGCAGTACTTAATGCGGATCTTAATGAGAAACTGCAGTGGAAAACAGCTATTTATTATAATGTTACAGACGGCGCAACAAAACTTGGTGCAGTGTCATAACTCATGACAGTCATATTCTATACGACGTACCGGTATGCCACATGACGTGGTTCATGAAATGCTCTTTCCTCGTGAAGCTCTTCTTGCAAATCTCGCAGCGGTGCGGAGTCTCGCCCGTGTGTTTGCGGACGTGGTTTACCATGTGCTCTTTACGAGTGAACGTCTTGGCGCAGAACTGACACCTGTAAGAGACAAACAGTTTCTAGAAACATCATGTATATTATATGGGAGTAGGATTTCGGAATTAGAAAGCGATAAAATTCGAAATTTTTACCCACATGTAGCTTATAACGAAATTTATGGTTTTGTACGCCATGAAAAAAAAAAAAAATTGAGGCCATGAGATTCAGAGCGGTAAAGTAATCTTTATACAGCTACAACACAATTTGTAGAAAATTATTTATATTATTACATTGCACAACTAAAAATTTATTCAAAATATTACTGTATGTTGTCTATGAGAATAGTTATAATGTATGTACCTGTAAGGAGTTTCTCCTGTGTGACTCCGAACATGATTGTCAAGATGTTCCTTCCGTGAGAATGTCTTGTGGCAAGTGGTGCACGCATAGGGCTTGTCTTGTGCTAACCTCTTGGCCTGACGCTCGGCAGGATCACCGGCTGCTAGTGAAAAATATAAGATTAATATTTAGGGTTCTATACCCAAAGAGTAAAAACAGGACCCTATTACTGAGACACTGTCTGTCTGTCACCAGGCTTCTCCGTGTATCTACCATGATAGTTAGACAGTTGAAATTTTCATAGATGTTTATTGAAAATTGAAATTGAATCTCTGTTGCCGCTATAACAAAAACAACTGAAAATAGAATAAAATAAATATTTAAGGGAGGGGGTCCCATACAACTAACGTGATTTTTTTGCCGTTTTGTACGAAACACTAGATCTATTGGTAGTAAAATAGATCATGTACGGTCATAAATGCATTTTTGTGCAAAGTAACAAAAAAGTCACTTACCTAGATGACATTTTCCGTGTCTTGAGAGTTCAACAGGATTGGCGAATGTTGAGCCGCAGACATGACATGTAAAAGGTTTGGTTTCTCCGTGATATCGCCTATAGCAAACAATTCAATATCTCGAGGAATACACATATGGAACATAGTGGACTACTTTGTTAAATCCCTGTTTTTTATTGTGAAATGTTTAAGCCAATTGTTATTAAAATAATTGTCTAAAATTATTGTTAGTAAGGGACTGTTTCTCGATCTACTGAAGTATCAGATAGATATAATTGCATGTTTTGTCTCTGCCGCTCGATATAAAGTACGCAGCGACAAAATTATGATTATGCTATCCAACACTTATTAGAAGATTACCATCATCTGATAAGCAATGGATAGTTTAGTAACATTACTAATGAATGCCTGGTTTCTGAGATTTGTTGATGATAGTTTATCTATTCAATAGCACTTTTTATTGCCAAAAAGCGTCATTGTATAGACAAATTACCGTTAAAAAAACCTCAGACACCGGGCATGAGAGCAATGATAAAACAAAGCATCAGAATTTAAAAAGATATAATAATCACCTGTGGACAATGAGCTGGTATCGGAATTGGAATATTTTCCCACAAATATCGCAGGCATGGTGTCCAGGAGATGTCTCGGACTCTGCCATGGTGCCACTTGTCCCTGGGACTACTTCCACCTCGGCTATTACCTGTGTACAGATGTAAAAGCTTGGTATTCATAATTTTGTTAGCTGTAAGGTAACTTTACTTTAATCACTTCATATTTCTTGACTCGGTCGCGGCGAATTGTTAATACTTTTAAGTTTCCTCAAAATCACTGAGAGCGAAGTATCGGGAAAAAAATATTAGTTAATCATTACCTTAGCCTGCTGTTGAGTTTCTGTATTGAGTTTCCCAAATACTTCATGATAAGCCAGCAGCTGAGATAGGTCCTCCACATTCACTTTGTACATGGTGTGAAGATCTTGATCAGAGCCTGTCGATATTTTCACGACTGTACCCTCCATACCCATTGCACCAACATTCTGGATTAAAAAGTATATTTTTTATGTCACAAAAGAAAAACTAAGAGATATATCTAATTGTGAGCCAGACCGAGTAAGTTCCTTAGTCTGTCCCATTTGTGATTGACGTGCATGCAAGACGCAATGCGAACTTGGCAATCGACGGCACGCTAGTTAAAACAGCTCACATACCTTCAAATCTATTCCCTTGATATCCTTAATGTCAGCTGGTATCGCGATAGTGGTCTTCTCGTCTTTTACTTGGGCCAGGCTGAGGTCCGTGGAGCTCGTCTCAATCGAGGTGGTGCCATCAGGATTCTGTGTCACAAGTATATTTGCTGGTTCACCAGTGGCTTGTTCTATACGTACTACACTGTCGATAACCTAAAGGGAATTTATTTCAATTTCATTCTGTGCTAATTTAACCGAAATACTCTTGTGCTGTTTACAATGGACTTGGGAATTACAACATTTAATTATGGAGATGAATTCTTAGTGGTATTGTTTAAATATGTGTAAAAAGAAACTGCCTAATATTTATAAACAATAATATCATATTTGTATCTATGAAGTATTAATAGCATACAATTTTTTTAAATGAATTAATTTGTATACAAAAAATTATTGGACGAAAATACAGATACCTCATTAAAAATATTATAGTTTGACAGTATTATTAGTACAAAAAACAATACTCTAATCAAAAATATTGTTGAAGTAGAAACAAAATATCTCACCTGATGATGTCCTACAATTTGCTGCAACTGGTGAACAGTGAGGGCGTGGTCTGGCATTTTGATGGTCTCGTGTAGCTCTTCCTTATCCACCAACTTGTTGCTGCCGCCCGGCTCTACGACCGTCACTATTCCATCTTCGCTGACTGTGAGTTGGATCTGTAAAGAAACATATATTTATGTACACATTTCTAAGACTAACAGCCACACTCGGATACATTTAATGTATCAAGTATACATTAATTGGGAGTAATTTAGATGATAAAATGGAGTAATTTAATAGAGATTTTGACAGAAACTGTATGGACTTTATGCCAGTCTACTAAGTAGCTCCATAAGTAAGCATTAAATGTCTCTGAGTGCGGCCGTTAGTGGTAATAAACTAGTCATGCTCTTACACATAAATATAATTATAACCAGAAAAAAGGGAGGATAGACATGCTGACTGGTAGTAAATTAAAAAGTTATTTAAAATTACTATGCTATACAGCATACTTGACACTTAATAGCATAGTCTTAATAGCTTTAAGTCAAGTGTATACACTTGACTAAAATTGAAGAGACAATGGTCTTGAAGTATTGAACTACTATTTCTATTACTTGACGGTAAAGTGTTAATAATTTTGAATAATTGTTTGACAATGACTTATTTCAAGAATGATAACTCACTTTTTTTATTTGTTTTGAGGTATATGATTAAAAGTTATTCATATCAATTTAATTATTTTCAAATTTTTTGCATCCAATTTAAAATTTCATAGGAAGAGGTAATTGTTTTAAATAATATTTAAAGATTATACAGACAATGTCTACCAGGCACAAATTATAACTACCAACATAAACAATCTTACACTTGAAAAGTCGCAAACTAACCTCAGATACCTGTTTAATTTATTTATTTAAAGCAGCATGAATATAAAGTGTTAATTATTAAATAATTAATTTTTATATAATCAATTTAAAAAAATGCCTACAGTTATGCATGGTTTCCCTGAGACTATACTTGTACTCAGATGTAACAATTTGTGCTCTTTTGTGTGTAACCTTTCGGGTCAATTTATTTAGCAATTTCAATTTTTTATGTGTTTATGGCTAATTTTTTTGTGTCTAATATTAAACTTTTGTAAATTGATAGTAATATTATAAATGAGGATGTGTGATGATACTCGGATTTTTGATCTCAGTCAGTAAATTGTCTGGCGAAACATAACT
Source organism: Phengaris arion (assembly GCA_963565745.1). Lineage (NCBI taxonomy): Eukaryota > Metazoa > Arthropoda > Insecta > Lepidoptera > Lycaenidae > Phengaris > Phengaris arion. The sequence goes on from OY751443.1 coordinate 6,653,419, forward strand.
GTCTCTATTGAGAATTGAAGTGAATAAAAATTTTTACTTTGCTGACTGAAAATATATACATACTATAAATATATATCTATATCTTACTATTAATGTGTTTGTCAGGCTTTTACAAATAATTCCTATGGGATAAACAGATAATTTTAGCACAAATATATATATTGGCAGCATCTGTGTAATATTAAATACTTAAACCTTATGTCAATAAAAATAAAAACTCAACTGCGTCATTTTGATGTGCCCAGGGTCACTCACCACTAAGACAATCTAATGATGCCTCTCAAATGCGACAAGCCGTTTAGGCTCTAGAGCGTGCCAAAGAAATATACATACATACACTTGAAAAATAATAAAACTCTTTCTGGCACAGTCGGGTAAATAGTGAACAAACCTGCTGATTAGAATGCTCTTGCCGGGCAGCTGCCATCAGCTGTTGCTGTAAGAGTTGCTGAGAGTGATGGCCCTGTATGAATGATATAATGTTAAGAACATTTAAATTAAAAAAAAAACAATTAAAGGTTTATTAGTCTATAAAGAAGTGTATTAATAGACTATTGTTACTCAAGAGAGTATGTCATACTATTATCATACTGGTTGGTTGGTTACTGAAATAAACTTTTTCTAAAATATATTTTCATCATGACAGGTTTTATCCATTATCCATCATTAATCCTGTTTGTACTCTTACAATAGCCATACAGCATACTGTCTATCGTCCAATTGGCATGAAGCTACCGATTGGATCAGTTCCATATCATAAACACATAAACAGTATAAACTGTCATGCCAATCCATACCCATACACAGTCAGCCAATATAATATAGTCAGCTGCCCTATTATGAACTTCCACTGACAAATGGGCATAGGGTTCATTTTGACGTTTTGTAATTTATTTTAAATTGTGTTTTAAAAAATTCAAACGTCAAAATGAAGGCCATGCCCATTTGTCAGTGGAAGTTCATAGTAGGGCAGCTGGTCTAACTGATCCAACCTTTAGCATCATGCTGATTGGCCAATAGTATGGTATACACTTATAAAGAAAATTTACATTTACAGCATGCAGACAGTTATATTTTTTAATATATAAACATTTAATTTAAAACGAAGCAAAAAGATGACATTTATATGTATATAGAAGTTGTGAGTAGACTGTTTTTAGTATGTGTTGTTATTAAGACTTAAATGTCTCATAATATTTTAGTAGTACACACTCTGTAAAAGGACGATAAACAGGTTTATGCATTTCATAGGTCACAAAGGTATGGTTTCTTTGAACATTCAACATTATTCATACACTGTTTCATCATTGTTAATCTAAATTATATGATTTGTAATTCGGTTGTAAGACAAATATGTGTTAAAAAATACTACATAGGAATATTTGTAGCAATAAGACATTCTGTTTTGTATTTTATTTCCTATATAAAATGTTCATACTGAAGACAAATTTGCATAAAAAACTCATGCATTAGTAAATTAATTACCATAAGTAATTTTCATGCAATAATGATAAATATTTCACATAGTTATTATAACAAAATGGTTAATGAATTTACTATCAGCTATTTTAACAGGAACATCTGAAATATGTGAATACAACAAAAGTCCATTCCAAAAGTAAAAACCCCACTTAATATTTGACAAATGAAGTTAGTTTTATTGTTAGTACTCTGTACTTTTACTATTATAGGAAGTTTTGTTTACATAAAATTTACAACAATCTGGAAAAGACTAATAACACTACCTACCATCTATATCTACTGATATTAATTACAAATTTGTACTAATCTATCTACATAGGAGCTACATTTGGCATTCCTGCTATAAACAGAGTGTGTTACCACATCATTTACCATATCAATGTTATGGTGTTGTACAAATTCCACCCGGTTATTGGGTACCTGGTGCGGTGTTTGGGAACCACCGGCTGTGACCTGGGCTGTGGACGAGGATGACTGAGACCCGAGTTCCGACTGCGAATGTGCCAGGGCATCTTGAAAAATTTTAAATAGTTAACACACAACACTATTTTTTTTCACTGTACAATTTTTGTCTAGCAATAAATATCAATAGTTATTATTGTACATAATCCAAATGGCTTGTCCCTCTATGTCAATGGTAAAAAGCAACCTGCTGTAAACCACACCTTTCGAAACATTCTAATTCTAAAATTGGAATGTGTCAAATGGTCTTATTCCTGTGGCACTACAACCACTAGAAAATTTTGTACATCATTTGAATTTGCAAAACCAAAATGCTATGCATTCAAATAAAATTGCATATAGCCCATACATTAACTGCTTTATTTATAGCATTTTTGCATTACAGAAAGTGTAACATAGACATAAACTAACTGTAAGTTCTGGTAAGATTTTGATATTTGTCTTGATATAAAATTAAAAAATACATATCTAGTTACCTATTATAGTTTAGGAGTTATGATCTTTTTTTTTTCAAAAATCTCAGTTTTTAGCTCTGGTGAAACACTTTGGATATTGTGGGTTACAGCTGTTTCCAATTTTAACATTGATGTGTAGTATTTCACCTCTGTCGGGAACTTAGTTAATAAAACACTTGAAAATTATGGGCTGTTGTAGTGGATGTCAAAATTTTCAAATTTGGACTATTCTATGAAGGCTGTTTCTCTGTATGTAAGTATACCTAATATATATATTTTCGACTCTGTGGTCATGATCTTGTTGACCTTAGCAGCAGCTGGATGGTGAGTAGAATTATTTATTTATTTTGAACACTTACCTTGTCCTGACTGGGAGGCAATTATTTGAGAAACAGGTATTTGTTGACCGGATGCAGAGACGGCTACTGGTTGTTGGCCACCATGGTGGCCCAGAATGATATTTGGGTCACCATTCAGTATACTTTGATGAGCTTGACCAAGGTCCTGGTGAAAATGTGATATAGAAGTGTTAAAAAATATTTACTGTACCAAAACAATAATTTAATGATTACTGCATAGTTTTCAGCATACACTAGATTTCAAACTCTATGAATCAACTGAATACAAAAACCTACAATAACTTCATCGACATAGTATTATTATGTAAATGTATAGATTAAGTTATTGAGTAATAAAATTTACCTGGACAGGTTTTCCATTCTCAAGCCTAGCACTCGTCGGCAAACCGTATACAGATACTTGTGGTATGGGTCCAGGAAATAAATTCGTGAATACCCAGTATTTAGCGACGCTTGACAAAGCAACATTCACTGCCGCGGAATTTACACGTAAATCAGTAGCAGACGTCGTGGGAGTTAGGCTGTTAGACTGCTGCTGCTGGGACGACGGAACCCTTTGACTCTGAGCCTAGAATGATGAAATAAATCGAGTATAAACATTACTTCATGCAAGACGTACAGGGTGTAAAAAATAAACAAATTACGAACCTCCGAATTGCCAGGAGGTTGGCCACCACCCGTGTTAATATTATGATGATCCGGATTCATATTTAGTCCGTTCAAGTTTATAATATACACACTTACAATAACTTTAAAACTTAAAACAGTTTTTAACAAAACTTAATCGTATTGTCATAATTGGACTGTCAATGAAATGGAGGCGCGGGGGACGCGACGGGCCGCCATCATGAAACTTTGCGCACAATAACATTTTCCTAATTCATCATTATATACAACATTTAGAGCATAAGTAATATCATATTTGTTTAAAACCACACTGGTAACTATATAACTACAATTGTATTTATGTGTAAACAGTTTTTATCACTTATTTAACATAATTTTAATTGTTTTTATGTCTAACAATTTTCCGTAAAGAAGAGAGAATGAAAGTTTTGTCAAAGACAGGGTTGCCGACATTCCAGAGTTACATACCAAATACGCAACTTTTTTATATATTTAAAGTAAGTCCATGTAATGTACGATTAAAAGTAATTTAATTATGATTAATTGTTTTGAGTCTATCTGTAGTCGATATTTTTATTAAAATGTAAGTCTTGTTAATAAAATTGTTTTTAATTTCTTCCAGAAATACGTCACCAGTTTTAAACAGTTAGCCAACTGTATGATGTAAGAATTACAGATAAAAAATCATTTTTACAGTAACGTCTCCCTCTCGTATAATTTATGGTACGCGAATAAGGATGTGGTGCCTAGTGTGGAATTCACATTTTTATGAATTAAATTATAAAATTGTTGATTAAAGATACAGAAATCTAAATCAAATATGTTAAAAAATTATAAGCAAATGAAAATATTGCCCATCTCATTCTCGCAAAACGATTTGTTACGTCACAAGTTGCTACTGCCTAACATTTTGTAATGACAAATGTATGGCGGTTGTAACGTTACAACGGCGTTTGACGTCATAGGCCGCGCGATAGAAAGAAAAGAGCGATAGATAGCTCTCATCTTTCATATTGTAAATTTTAATTGTATGAATCTTCGATATTTCTTAAGATATACGAAAAATCTAGATTGTATAATATTATGTTGTCTAACATCGAATAGACGAAAAAAATATTAGGCAACACTCCTATGCAACGCATAAATAAAAAAAAAAGGAAATTTTAATGTTATGAGTTCATGTAATTTTATGTTCAAGTTTTGAAATAATACGATACTTACTAATGATATGTGATTACAGTGTCCTGGTTATTTGTGGTTCAATTATTTTTACATTGTTTCACTACCTTCACTACCCTCCTGAGCGTCGCGCCATATATATATATATATATATATATATATATATATATATATATATATATATATATATATATATATATATATATATATATTATATATATATATTATATTATATATATATTATATAAATATATATTATATATATATTCTAGTTTTTAAATATATGTCATATATATATTTAAAAACTAGAATAAATTTCTATATGACTATCTAACTGTAATTTTAAAAATACTAAATGAATACAAGCAATCTTAATATGAACACAAAAAACCCATAAGCATCGAGCGACACTATACGGCAGAGGGCATCCGCGCTTGTTTTTTCGATTTTCATTGTAGAATTATTATTGTGAGTAGGTAAAACTTTGGCATGTTATATATTTTTGGAAATTAGAATAAACATTCTACACATGTTATGAACAAAATTGCAAGAAATATATCGTTCAAAATGCAAAATATCAATATGTTTTCACCGGGTATGAAATTTTTAGTGTCGGTTTTTGAAGCTAAATTATGGCGAAATTCTATGACAAACATACTAAAGTTTTTATTTAATTAGTGAAATATATGTTCAAATAACGATTTATATAATAAAAATCGAAATCTGTAAATAAAAGTAAGTAACAGCATTTTTTCCGTACATATAATTAAATTAAATATTCGGGATTGTACACCAGCTGTCATATAGCTTTCAATATGACTGGCTCGGGTAAGCCGACCTCAGCAGAGTATGCAGTATTTGACAAGCACTGAGACCAATGATTAGTCTATGGCTGTAGCGTGGAACGGTCAAGAATGTCGAATGTTGCAGCAGCAGCTGGTTTTACTTAAGTTTTAAAATGTTATTAGGTATTTACAGCTTGGCAAAAAAGAGTGACGCGGTAACAGCAGGAACTAAAAATATTAATTTCGACTGTATCATCTTTTGTCCTTAGAATAGAATTGGAATGACATATTTAATTTAAATATTATAATATTAAAAAAACTATAAGCCTGACCAGGAAAATTACTTGAACTGAGAGCGCTTTATGTTTTATTGCAGCAACACTACAAAAAATTAGTTATTCGTAAAATTTTTGATAAATCAAAAGGATAAACATCCGAAGATTTGACATTATTGTCATTTAACCTTTGTATACGCGCGCGCAAAAGCATTACATAATATAGATTATAGATTGACTCGCGCACGGTGTCTCAGACCGAAAGTTGATATCGTCTGTATATTTGTAATTATATGCTTAATTACACCTCATTGCGTCAGCCTATTTCGTTAACTTTCAGTTGGAACTGTATGAGGCATCCTAGACCTGTTTGTAAACGAGTCCATGTAGTGATAGGGTCGAATAGATCTGTTCGACATGCTTATGTTTATATGGAATTTACTTTCTGGAGGTAATCATTTCAGTTTATTTTAATGTACCGACATTTTTTCAATGAACTTGTCAACATACCTCTTGAGCCGTTAGCAAATCGGATAATTGGAAACATGTAAAAAATAATAATAAAAATAACTTTCTATTTTAGCTGATCTTTTCGACCTTATGTCCGCGTAGAACGGTTAAATTATCGGTAAAATTTTAGTTATGTGCAAATAAAACAACGATAAAATAATATAATACAGTCTGTCAAGCATAATACATCAAAAATATGACAATACTTTTTAAATTTCGAAATAAACAAAATAGGTTTTAAATAAACGATATCTCATTGATAACTAATTTAATATAATATATCTATGCTATATCGTTAGAAGAGACCATTATTATTATTCTTCTTATTTATCTCTAAATGGATTGTGGCTTGTTTTGTAAATTCAATTTGAAAGTTATCATAACCTAGAGATAAAAAAAAGAATCTGAATTTTCAAAAAACTTCGTTTCAAAATATGGCAACGCCATCTATATTATATCTCAAAAAAAAATTCAACGCCTCTACGCTTTCTCTACGTTCACCTAGCGCTAGACAACGTAATAGTTTTTGGGTATAATTTAGAGCTAGGTAACAATTGTAACAATATTTTGTCCAAGCATATTTTAGGAAGTTAAAATAAATATACAACAAATAAGAAAGAACTTTTAAATAATAAAACAGCGCCATCTATACTTCAATAAATAAGTTTTATGGAAAGCTGTTCATTTCTCAGTTTTCCTGTAAATTAACAGATGGCAGTACCATATTTATGTACGAAATCATCGTCAGCCCTATGACATCAAATAATGGTACAATGAATAGGCATGTTACTTAAATTTTTTTTTCGTCTAATCGATGTTAGACAACATGTTAATAAACAATCTAGAACCCATTTTCATATATCTTTAAAAAATAAATATATCGGCCTGTAATGTCACGGGTAGATAGGGTAGAGAGAGCCATACGTTTGTCATCACAAAATGTATGGCGGTTGAAACTTTTTTTTCTTAACAACAATTTCTCAACATTTTTATTTAAACTTAACTGATTACATACTCTATCTATTAGAATAAATATTAAAAATTAACAGTTAATTTCACATTTCAATTACTTCATCATCCCCAGTAGGTAGTCATTAAAAGCATCCTCCTAGACCGCTTCATGATGGCGAAAATAATATTATGTAACCACAATGAATAAACAACAATGTACTTTAATAGTATTACGAGCATATTATAATATAATAATAATAATAATATCTATGGACGCTTCACACCACGTCAATCTGGTCCCGTGCTAAGTTTCCGATGAACTTGTGTTACAGGTACCAGACAACGGGAAGTATATTTTTTACATTTATACTATACATATATTTAAGATTTTTATTATATTATACACATATTTAATACACATCCATGACCCAGGAACACAGAAAAACTTTTTGTTTCTTCGGCGGGATTAGAACCCGCGATCCCCGGCTTGAGCACCAACGCGCTGAACTACTGAGCCATAGAGGTCGTCAATTATAAACTTGGCAATTCAATTATTAGTGATAAAATTGCATTGGTAGTCGCATCTATCGTGTTGCAACTGCACTTAGGCTCTGCACTAGACAAACTGTCCTCAAATCTAGTGCGGCTATAAGGTCTAAAGGACCGGTTATCCGCACTAGATGAAAAAAATTCTTCCCTGTTGGTATCAGAACCATCGACCCAATACCTTTTTATTGTAAAAAGTTACAATATTTAACGAGACAATTATATAACAGTACCTAACTGTATCTTTTTTGCAAACCGAAGATATTGGTCTCGCACCAGCGTTAGGAGTCCCATACACGGTCCGGTTTTCCTTCAGTTCGGCCTGAACGGATGCAAAATCGTATCGTCTTTTTACCGTTTTTATTCGTTTTTTTACATCGTCTCAAACTTTTTCGTCTGTGTGTTGCATGTCGCGTGACGGTCGGCCGCGGAGTAGGGATAAAGTGAAAAGCGCTCGTCAGAGCAGCCGAAGCCAATATGGCGGCGCCTATAGTTCGCATCAGCTGACCGTGTAGTGTATAGACTAGTACTCATTTGTGCCAGTGCTCCACGCTATTTTGTTATTAAGTTTCACTTTTACCGTGGTTTCATAAAACCACACAATCCTTTTTTTTTACGGGCAATTGGCCCACCACACTCACCCACCACTGCAACTCCTGTGTAGCCAGGATCGACAGTGGTAACCAACCGCAAAAACCCTTTGATATGATCTTAGGGGTGCCCGGGGGACGTGCTAAATCTGTCTTGGAACCCGCAACGAAATTAATCAGAAGATTGTATGAGGAGTAGGAAGTATGAAGTATTCCAGTTTCCCTCTCCAAGCAAAGCGGGAGACAGCAAAAATTGTGATAACAAAAAGTCAGAATTAAAGGGGAAGCACCACGGGAATAACATGTTTTTTTGACTACAAGACAGAATGTAATTAAATGTTTTAATATATAATATGACAATTAATTACAATGGGTTTATAGTGACAAAAAAGTGTTGCATTGTTTCCAATAGTACTTATGACAAAAACGTTTGAAAGCTCGGAAGTTCTTCGCGAAGCCTACGAGATCTTCATAGTACACAACCCTAGAAACATTGTGTTTCTGCTGTTCAACATTTCGATTCTTTCGTCATACCAGAGATCACATTCCCAGAGTATGTGATGAGCAGTTTGTTCATAAGGGCTACCTTCGGACGAACACTCGCATAGCGGAGACGAGACTAATGTAAATCCAAAAAGTTTCGCTTTAAAGTTTCCGTGTCCTGTCAAAAATTGTGCGACGTAGTGATCTATTTCTATCCATTGCTTCGAGAGACGATCGCGTACCGAAGGGAAGAAATTATATAGGTGACGCACTTTGATAGTGTTGTCCCACCGTTCCTGCCACTCAGAAATTAGGTTCTGTATAGATATATCTAATGGCTCGACAGTGGCGTGCACAGACAGGATTATGACACTGGGTATGCGGTGAAGTACTCGGTCACAAAAACATTTTCGTTTATAGATTTTTAGCATAGCTACAGCCAAGATTTACCAAAAGTGTTTAATTTTAAGCAGGCCTCCAGATGTTTTTCTGTATGGTCATGCTTCTTGGCCGCGGAATAGAAATTATTTAAATTTGAATATCCCGAATCAGTCCACACTGTACTAGAATTACTAAATAATATGCAAGGAAAACAATATAATTTAATCGTGTGTACACAACCACACAGCCAGTTATACCTACGTTTCATAACTTTTAACATAAAATTTTCGAGTTACATTATTTTTTTGCTGGTTTAATTGTTGTAACTCGGGTACACACCTACCTTTAGACAGAATTTGAATCTTTTCACTGAATGACAATTGTGAGAACTTGTTATTATTAATTTTTAATAAACACACATTTTCAACGCAATCCTCACAATCAAATAACATTTTAAAAAAATCAACAAACGCACTAGTAAAAGCAAATAACTACAATCATTATAGAAACTCAGTAATAAACTGTTAAATGTACACACTTTCAAATGTTAAAATGAAAAATATTTTAAGAAAACTATAAATAAACTGGAGCTTATTAGAAATGCTTATCACATGAAATATGCAATATGGCCCCCGCGAAATACAAAATGTTTCTTCTATTTAAACAAATAAAACCTTACTAAACTAGAATGCATAATGTGCATACGTGATTTATTAGATTCCCGTCTATTATTTTTACTAGGATTATAGGCAACGAATAATTTCCGACAAGCCAGTTCGGCGGTTTTCGAAAGCGATCGGATAGCCGAACCGAAGCCGAGAGCCATCGCCTGCCGCGGGAGTTACCGCTATATAATCATGTCGATATTCATGGGTGTGTGCGTTTGCGAAGTATGAAAATTACACATACATATGACGATATGTCCTGCAGAACGCAACGGCATGAGATGAGTTGCTATTTATAAAATATTAGGCGTTTTTAAGTTATTATATTTTTTAAATTAATTTATTTACTATTAATTAAAGTCATCTAAAACGTACGAACGTTTTATTAAAATATCTGTGAATGACAAGTAAAGCACTGCATTAATGCCTACAAGGAGCGCACGCCCCTGTGGCTCGAATAATCTAGTTACCTATCTTATTACTCTCTTTCGCGCTTAAAAACTCAGGGTTAGTCATTTTTTTATTTTTATAATATAGTGCTGCATGACGCTGTATCTCTAAATCTACTGGTAGGACTCCGGCTAAGACTGGAAGTGCTTCAGTAGGTACTTACGGTGCGGTATGCCTTACATAAAAATATTAAGGCGAGACGTTGGCTTTGCAAAAGTAATCGTATCGTCTGTGTGCAATTTCGAGATCGCATCAACCGGCCATATGGACTGAAGCGATTCGTTCCAGTGTTGCCAAGTCTGTTTTTGCGAAACTACTAAACTCGCGGCGTTTTCTACTAAAAACTAATAAAAGAGTACCGATAACTATAAAAAAGCTACTGAACTTAGATGTTAGTGTTTACAAACAAACATACATTTTCAGTTTTAATATTTAACCGTTAAATTAAAAAAATATAGTAGTAAATATAACGTATATAGAAATTAAATCGGTAGTTTTAAGCGACTTACGGACGCTTGCTACTATGTACCTACTATCATAGTAGACACCTTATCATAATTGTATATAGAAGCAGGTCATTTTGTATATTATGATTACTGTCAAGCTATTTTCTACAAAACCACTACTAACAACTAAATTCCTACTAATGTCCCTCATAATATACAAAATTTAGTAGTAAAACTTTGTAAAACAACTAAGGCAACATTACTTCTGACCTGTACGGATGGACTGAACGACAATAAAATTGGACTGAACGGTAATAAAATTCGAGTGTCAAATAAAACCGGTCAAGTGCGAGCCGGCAAGAGGGGTTCCGTACAAAACCGAAAAAATCACGTTTGTTGTATGTGAGCCTCAAATTTTTATTTTTTTCTGTTTTTAGTATTTGTTGTTATAACGGCAACCTACACCATACATGTGTGAAAATTTTAACTGTCCAGCTATGACGGTATAAGAAGGTTAAGATACAGCCTGGCGACAGTCGGACGAACAGCAAAGTCTCAGTATTAGGGTCCCGTTTTTACCCTTTGGGTACGGAACCCTAAAAATGGCACGTGGTCTAAAGGAATTTACTAAAGTTAATTGAAGTATTAAAAACTTTAGAGCCACTATGTTGTTGAAGTAAAAAACTAGTAGAAAAACTAGTTGATAAAATCTAAAGACTATTACTATAAAACAAAGAGAAATGATTTCTATAACATATTACTGGAAAAACGTTTAGCACAATAATTCGTTTTCGTTGATAGCGTGATCACAATTGCAGCAAAATACAATTGATAAATTAAATAATAGCCTAAACTGACCAAGAGCATGTCACGACATGTCTAAGGAGGGTTCCGTAACTATCAACGCGCAATAGGTTTTCTTTGAATTACTACAAAAGTTACAGAAGCTAGTTGAGCGGCGGACAGACAGACAGACGGATGGGCAGTGTGAAATTATAAGGGTTCCTTAAGTATTACGGAACCATAAAAACACGACCGAAGCTCGCGGCAATTTTCCGTGCATGTGCTCGAACTCGTTCAGGCCGAACCTTAGATTAAAACGCATAGAAACCGAGTACGAGCATGAAAAGTGAAGTAAATCATCATGAGCCATATCGGCTCAGTTTCTTCGAAAGATCCGTAAGTTATCAACGTCAAGCGCTAGTGCATACATCTCCAACTATTAAGAACATTATGACGGTTTGTGTCATTATTGGGTGTCACAATGCATCGGAAAAGAATTAAAAAAGCTTCGGACAAAACATATATGTAATTATATGTAAGTATGAAATGTTATGTCCGAACAATTTGACTTGTATTAAGTCAAATATTTAAAACACTTTAAAATAAAATCATATTATGACGCCATCTTGCTGCCCTATTGTGAATTATGAAAGTGTTACTAGTAAAATTAAATTTATTTCAATTTTCATGGTTAACTAATAGTTGCAACTAAGACAAAGTTTTATAATATTTTCTGATTTTTTAACTATCAATTTAAAGTATTGCCAGTATTAAGATAATTCTGAATATATTCCCTATTACCAGTTTAATATAAACAAAATTCACAAATTATTGTTTAGATGGTTTAAAATGAAATATAAGTAATATTTTTACATCTCACGATATTAAGAAAAACAAATACAATAATTCCAATTATATGAGTACACACTCCACAACTTTAAAGTTTTGTTTGTGTGCGTGTCGGTATGTAATGCTTACGCCTACATCTATCTGTTGCTTGCTTCACTTTGTACGATGCGTTTGTTTGAAGACTATCTAGGCGTTATTAATCTAAGGGCCGAACTGACGTCAGTTCGGTCGGATGCGATTTTCTCCGTGTATGTGCTCAAATCCGTTCAGGCCGAACTGACGTCAGTTCTAACTGAAACGATCGGCCTCTCGTCTTTGGGGGCCATTATTAGGAACAGTATTTTCTATGCCGCTCCCGTCCCGTAAAAGGGCATACCTTCCCGCGTCCCGCGTGCGCGCCGCGTACTATAATATTTTCAGCTCTATTGTATTATCGCAGAGTTCTATTTTCAATGCTCTGAATTTTCCCCGGACTACCGAATTCCGGATCATATAGTCCCAGCCTAAAAGCATTTTAACATTATCCGATTTGAAATCCAATATCGGACCGAAAGTCACCAGAAGTGGGGGGGTTTAACACAAATCATTTGAACCCTCATTACGTATGGCTGACGTTGGACCGTTTTTTAATACGTCTCGACAAGACTGAAGCCCTGCTCTTCCGCGGACCCAAGAGGAAAGGACCTCCTACCAGGTGCAAGACTATCGGAGAGGCAGTAGTAAGGGTGAGCACAACCATAAAGTATCTTGGGCTCACCCTGGATGGGAGGTGGACCTTCGGCCCTCATTTCCAACAACTGGGACTGACGGTCAAGGGTGGCGTCAGCGCTGGGTCGGCTCCTTTAAAATATTGGAGGGTTCAGCAAAGCGGCTATACTCCGTTGTTTGTAGGAGACCCTTGGGCCGTACAGCGCGACTAACGACCTCGTTGCAGTGCTTGGGCGGGACCTCTCGCTCTCGAGTGCAGACTGTGGTGCGCTGCACACTCGAGAACGAAGTGCCTGGCTGGCGGCGGTCTCCTTCTGCGAAACAGTCATATCGCAGAAGGAGACTGCGGAGCGGGACAGAGAGATCGATCCATCATCCGTTCCGCTCCGTCGGCGTAGGACAGGAGTACGAAACCTCCAGGAACCTCCCTTAGTTGCTAGGTCCCGGCGTCATCGGGGGAGCTTCAGGTAGTTGGAGTTCCCCCCATTTCAGTTTTGAAGTCCGGTCCCTTTTGAGTTAGACCGGCCGGGCGTGGAGGGTGTCCTTTGTTAGATAGATCTGTGACACTCCCTTTCATACCGGCTGATGGCAACTCGCAGGTGGTAGTACCGGCGACAGCGCCGGGAGTCCCACATATCCCCGGGCCACCCATCCCGGGGGAGGCGTAATGTTCTTTCCCCTACGAGAGAAAAAAAAAACCGGCCGTTTTGTAAATTTTCTTATTGCATTTTTTTTAAATATTCATTTTGTATCATCATATTATTATCAGCTCATGTCATAAAAATATATATAAAAAAGCAAAGTAAATAATTTATACGCTAATACATAATCGCTATATATAATACGCTGTATATAATCGCTATATATAATCGAACACACGAGCGTCGACTTATCAAATTGCTACCATAAGATCGGTTTCAACTCTATTGTATTAGCGCAGAGCTCCATTTTCAGTGCTGTTTTTACTAACGACGCCGACGGAAAAAAAACTCTCGTGGGAACAAGGGATTAGAGCTATTATAATAGGTCAGAGTGATCCTTATTATTAAATCCGTCGACATTTTTTTTACCTTTGACAGGACGTCAGAAGTCAAAAAAATTTGAACGGAATATACACGGATATAAACGAATCTCGTAGTAACTATAGTAAATGAATTATGCGTACATGAATTAAAGTGAGCCGTTTAGACATAATATTATGTACGCATGATTCACTGCCTTCTTAACACGAATAGACTATAGTAGGTAACTGAGACCGTAGACCATTTAAACAAGTTTCAACTCTCGAACTCAGTAACAATTGCGAGGCTGAGAGGGCCGCGCGCCTCTCTATTCGTTTGCCGCGCAAACATTTACGAAAAGATATAAACTTTTTAAATATAGAATATTTGTTCGAAAATCAGGTGAAAGTGTTTCGAAATTATAAAACCGGTCTTTTATTTAGCATAAAGTTGATAAAATCGCAAAGTTGAGTAATCAGCTGTGCTGAAACGTACAAACGCCGGCTTAAGGTTTGTAATTGCCATGTAAACAAAACTATCGTGTTTCAGTTTTTAAGATAACGACGTAAATATGTGTCGTGTATTTATTACATAATAATCACGTTTTGCCTGCTATTTTAGCATACCTAGTATTAATATCGGTGAATATTATGAGCATGTAATATTTTCTTATTATAGGATAGAAATCTTGCGGTCTTTCTCTTGTACCACAAGCATTATGTTTATTATCTACCACTTAATTCTATTATACCTAATCAGAAAAATTTCTCTCTCCTTTGACATCTGTGATACTTTAAATTAACTTAACTTTAATTAAATTAACTAAACAGACTATTTAGAGATTAAGTTATTCCATTAAATGATTTGTTACTTAATAATTTTAGCTAAAATATTAAATTCGAAATCTGAAAGGACAAGATTTAAATTGTAAATCGAGTTGTGCAACTGTCTATGATTCGAGATAAAACTAAGTAGTATTAAGTATGTGTAATAATACAAATTTAGTGTAAATTCTAAATTTATTAAATGTAATTAAAAAAATTATAAAAAATTGTGCCAAACATTTTTAAATAGCTACCGACATACTACGGCTACGGCGCATACAGTTAACAGTAGGTACCTAATACCAATACATACGGAAAAGATTTTCGCGTGAAAGTGTAAGAAACATCCACACATCTGCATCCTCTCAAAGTTCAAACTTATCAAACTTTACATATTTATAAAGTAACATTAGTAAGATAATGGCTATGTTTGGCGAAAAAAAGCGCTTGAAAACGCTTGCTAGAACTGAACAAAAATTACAGTTGTCGGCCTGGACACGTTACATACTAACTTCCATGGCGTTGACGCAATCCACCATTTTGCTTATTTATTTTGTTTGTTTTGAAATCAGTTGAAAGTGTTTTTTTAATTAATTTTATTAAAGTATTATTAAAATTAATAATAATGTCATCCCAAAAAATGGAGAAATATATTTGTATAGGTATAATAAATATATAATCGCCATTTTGCTTACAAGCGCATCCGAGCGCTTTTTTCCGCCAAACACAGCCATTATTTAAAATGTAACTGGGCAGTGAGATAGTTTTTGTCAGTCGGTTCAAAAGCGTTCTCTTACGCTCGAAATTAATAATCAAACTTAATCTCGTTTTAGCTATCTGAGATCAAGATTTCAATACATTTCAACGATCCTATGACTGACTTCACGCCAATTCACGTCAATTTATGTTTGAGAATCTGAGATTGAAGTCAATCTAGGATTACGTTTACGATTAGATACGTTATTAATTTTGGCCGTTAAACTCTACCTAGCGCCGGCAAAGTAAGGCAACGGTGTCCCCTGATAACTAAGTAATAAGTGCTTGTCATAATATAGTCGGGAGACTATAAATGACAAGGATTAATACTTGTCAAATCAATATAATTTAATAATTTGAAACCTAACCAAGAGCATGTCAGGACATGTCTAAGGAGAGCTCCGTAAGCTTTTCATATTACTTCAAAAGTTACTGTCCGATTTCGTTCAAAATAATTTTCCTAAAGAGTTATTAGCATGATCTATCAGCATGTCAAATTGCAAGTTTTTATGTCTCATAGTTTAGAAATGCCAGGGGGGGGGGGGGGCAAGAAATAAACCACTTTGGAGGCCGATTACTCGTAAATGGTTAGCTTTGTAAAAATATCATCTATCAAAACTTCCCTCTATTTTAAAATATATATTCAACGATACCCGATACCGATACCGAGAGATGTCACAAGCTAGCTAGCTGTGTTAATGCCCCTCGTGTGTTCAATAAGGATATATTATTATTATTATTAATATTACAAGTGCGCAACACCAAAGGAGTTACAAATGTAACTCATCTGGGTTGCGACTTGCGAGTGTCCATGGGCGGCGGTAATTGCTTACGATGAGACGATCCGTCTGCTCGTTTTCTCGTCCATATCATTAAAAAAAAACTTAAGTGCCATGGAGAGTTTTAACAGCGAAACGATTTTCATAGATCAGACAGATAATTTAAGAGAAAAGTTCTGAGGATTACGTAGGTACGTCTACTAGCTATTCCTATTTTTTATTCTGAAGTAATGTTAACTATCGGTGTTATTCCATTAAAATCTGATTATTACCACGAACCAAAAGCGATAACGGCAACAATAAAATTTTAAAATATCAAACAATCTGAAATGCACAATTTGTAAACATTATATTGGTATGTTCAATGGAAACGCCAAACAGCATTTGAATTCGCGCTTGCGCAATTTTTTGCATAGCAAAAGGAAAAATTGCACTTTTTGTTTGATTTTTTACGGATTCGAATAGGTCATTCAAGTACTGAATAAACACTAGCATTGTAGGTACTTGGATGAATTCTTATCTAGGTACTCGCAGTGATTTATATATCTATCTATCTATATATTATATAAAAGGCAAAGTTGATTGACTACTGATGTATCAACGCACAGGCCAAACCCTTAAGGCTAGAAAAAAATATTGAAAATTTGCACTTAAATTTCTCATAATATGACGTAGGCATCCACTAAGGAAGGATTTTACAAAATTCAACCCTCAAGGGCGTAAAATAGGGGATAAAAGTTTGAATGAACCTTTTTATTCCTTGGACATATTTGCATGCCTCTATGATATTTCGTATGAATTGGGTACGGAAAAAAATTATGAGTAGGTATTCGTAACGTCATTCAGCTTAGTTTTCTAACATTCGGGCCCTAGGATGGGGATTTAAATTGGGGATGAAAATTTAGAAACCAATTTCACGCGGGCGAAGCCGCGGGCAAATGCTAGTTCTAACATATTATTAAGTAGGTACCTACAATCTACATACTTATTTTTTAAAATAGAAATAATAATAATAACATAGAGCAAACAGGCGTAGCACCCAGCAGTATTAAAATAATATTAATCTTAGAATTACAAGTTTATTTTTTTATATTAATGATAACTACTGTGTATGTTTGTTTTACTTTTTAACCGACTTCCAAAAAAAGGAGGCGGCTAAACATTCGGCTGTATATATATATATATATATATATATATATATATATATATATATATATATATATATATTTATTTGTATGTCAACGATAAATCCGCCGTCTGTGTACCGATTTACAAAATAATTTTTTTGATGTAAAGGGTATAATCCCAAGTTGGTCCCGTTTTCACCAAAGTGGTGACCTGATGATGGGATCCATTAGGAATCGAGGGAACTCCTTGAAATTTATATGGACACATATCAGGTGATATAGACTTTTTCTGAAGTACTCCAAGCATATGCTACCAAAAAGTAAGATTTTACACCAAGGTATAACCCTGGATCCAAAAGTACTGAACAGAACTCCTGAGTCCTTATGTGTTTGGATATTCCGGCGTTGTTTAAAAAACTGCAAGCACATAACATGATACCACTAACAGTAATCATCATCATCATCACCACCATCTTCACAAGAAACACCAACATAATATTTATTATGATGACATAGGTACTCACTACTCATCAGAGTTTTGTGCACCGATATCAATGTGTTCATAATAATATAGATAATAAATTTAACTAAAAAGAGAAAAAATATTATTTTTAAACAAAACATTAAAACCGTCTTCCAATGTAAAAATGCACAAAGAAGTATGAAATAATGTAACTGTGGAAGTCGATTTAATTGTTTGTTTATAATCCCCTTACTTCCCCCATATTCCCCGGCCGCGCCTAGTTTGGGGGACTGAACAAATATTTAATGTTCGTAAAATACTTTGAAAATAAACGATTTATTTATTATCAGCTAGTTATAAGATACGCGCTTTTCATATGCGCAGTTTCTGAGATTTTTTGTAGGTAGTTTTATCTATTCCAGCGTTTCTTAACCTTCTTCAGTCCACGGACCCCTAGAAAATCAGGGACAATTTCAAGGATTTCCTAACCTAAGCCTAGTTTAAGCACTAGAACAGCAGACTGTATACATACTTTTTATGTGGTATAAATAAAATAAATAATCCATAGCTTAAAGCGCTATTGAATAGATAAACTACCGACAAAAAACCTCAGAAACCTGGCATTACCTCATCTTTCTCGCTCCGTGAAACAACTTTTCTGTGAGGTGGTTTTCCAGTAAAGCTCGTTCATTTGTGCTAAAGCATGGATCTCCCATTTAAACTCAATATTCTAAACCTAAGTCAATTAACAAGTAACTTATGATATCGAAATGATATCTGCTCGATTGTATACGAACGAAGTTATCCCCGAATATAACAGAAACTTAAAACAAATGATACCGGAGTTCAAGTTTACTTACGTTCACGAATTCTGATTAACTTGTCAAGTTTGTTCGGTAAAACTTATCGGATCTAACAAAGGAATCGGTACTAGATATCTGATATCTTTTACTATGGTGGGTAGGTAGAAGATACTAGGTCCTACTAATATTATAAATGTGAAAGTTTGTTAGGATTGATGGATGGATGGATGTATGGATGGATGTTTGTTACTCTTTCACGCAAAAACCACAGAACGGATTTTGATGAAATTCGGTATGGTAGTAGCTTCTCTAGCTAGCTAGCTCTGGATCAAAACATTGGCTACTTTTTATCCCGTGGGATGGGATGGGGTGGGTGGGGATGGGTGGGGGGATGTATTAACGCGGGCGGAGCCGCGGGCAACAGCTAGTACCTACTAAATACTTATATTATCTGCGGAAAATAAGGCCCGCCGAAAGCCTATTTAAAAATAATAGAAAACTACCTAATTACCTACTAATTAGGTACATACGACATTTTATTTAATTTCCGGACCAAAACAAAGTTAATGAAACCTAATTTGAAAGCGGTATAATGAAAAAAAAACAAACAAATCATAAGAACAAGTAGGTAGTTGCAATGTGCAGACGTGAACAAAAAACTACAACCCGACTTCGCAAATTATATACCCTATGTAACATGTTACCCGGGCCATTATTACGAATCTATTGACACCTCACTCGTTAAAATAGGATTAATAGTTTAGGCGCTACGGTAAAACTAATATACATACATACATAGACTGACAAAATCGTTAACCTTCCTTTTGGCTTCGCCGTAGTCGGGTAAAAATCTCAAAACAGACACTTACGGTCCGTTTAAATAACCTGTCTATCTACCAATAACTATTTGTTGAAAACGTCAAATTCGTATCGCATGCATGCATGCATGCATGCATGCAAACGGCAAATGATTGAATGACGACGTTCTTAACAAACTGTTATTGGGAGATAGGCTATTGAAACCGGCCGTTACTTGTAGAGCTAACATACTTATGTCAGTTTGAGAATTCCCATCCGCTTTTAAGGCTTTTACAGTTTCCACTGTGGTTAAAATGGCCAGGCCATGGAGTAAAACGGTTATAAATCAAACCCTCATACACTCGGCATTGTGTTAATATATTTGACGTTTGTGTGTAATAAGTAACAAGTATTTTCTAGCCGTTTTCACGTCTCTATATTCAGCAACCGCATAAAAAGTCATTTCAAGTGTGTACTAGCTTTTTCCGCGTATAATATCACGGGAATACTGGACTTTTCGGATAAAAAGTAGTCTATGTTTTAATCCAGAGCCTAAACTATTACCATACTAAATTTCATCGAAATCCGTTGAGTAATTTTTGCGTGAAAGAGTAACAAACATCCATCCATCGGTCCATCCATCCTCACAAACTTTTACATTTATAATAGTAATAGGACGAGTTGGTTTTTCCAGAAAAAGTAAAGGGAATGCAAAAGCTGGATTTGTAAAGGTTTTTGTTTTAACTTTTTAATAATAACAATAATAAATTATTATAAAGAGTAACAAACATCCATCCATCCGTCCATCCATCCTCACAAACTTTCACATTTATAATAGTAATAGGACGAGTTGGTTTTTCCAGAAAAAGTAAAGGGAATGCAAAAGCTGGATTTTTAAAGGTTTTTGTTTTAACTTTATTTAATGTTTTGACGATTACAAAAAAAAATATGATCATTTGCAAAGACTTGGGTTGATACTTGTATTTTATATTCCGTGGGTTGATAGTTGACACCTAAATTAAAAGATAGAGATACTTTGTGTTTTCTTTGAGTAAGTTTCTACTGAGACGCCATGGGACGCGAAAATGCTTGAAGATGCTGTAATAATATTATGCATAATATGCAGTGCTGTGTAGCGCGACGCCGCGCGCAATTTTGATTTTGTATTGCTATTAAAAAAGTGCGCTCCGCGTCGTATCGCATCTCTGTGTGAACTGACCCTTACTACTACAGTTTCCTAAACCCAGACCACTGATTACTACACAGTAAAAATACACAAAAAAGTATGAAACAAATCTCATTTTCTAAATTATTCCCCTTTTAAGTTCGGCTACAGCCGAACTTATAACCGCCTCCTTTTTTGGAAGTCGGTTAAAAAGTTACTTCCTAACCCAAATAAACAAAAATAAATAAATATCCATTGTATAATTTGGACAATTAAATCAATACCTGCTAGACAGTATATTATTAGACATTATGAATCATTATGCCGTTTAACCGTAACTAAATGTTATTCTTGTATACATTATACGGACTTGTTTTCCTACTAACACGGAAAGTATCCAAGTCTACTAATTAGATTTTAATTGTATCATGCTTTGACAAGCCCATTAATTTACTTCACTGCTTTTGATATCGATTTTGATTTGCGAATTTGAGGATTGAGTTTGAAATCGATATGGTTCAATTTTTATTAGAGTTCCGTTACCAAAGAATAAAAACGGCACCCTATTACCTAGACTCCTCTGTGCGTCTGCCTGTCGCCAACTCACCAGGCTGTATCTCTTTTGGAATAGCTATACAGTTGAAATTTTCACAGACTATAATATTGTGATTCTGTTGCCGCTATAACAACAAATACTAAGTGCCCGTACAACAAACATGATTGAACCATTTTTTCCGTTTGGTACGGAAACCTTCGTGCGCGAGTCTGACTCGCACTTGGACGGATTTTTAATACCACCTTTTCATAATGATGGAAAGGACAGACACAGATTACTGCATAGTTACTTCGTAACCTTCGACGAACTCCTCTGTTTTCAATCACAAGTAAAAGTGCTAACACACGCACGGATTCGGTACGGAGCAGACCACGGATTTCGTCCTGCTTGTCTACACACGGTTGGCTCCGTACCAAATTTGACCGTGTGTAGAGAAGTCCGCCGAACATAATTATTATTAATTAAGTCCGCCGTGATCCGCATCGAATATGGTTCATCATCATCATCATCATCGTCAGCCCGTAGTCGTCCACTGCTGGAAAAAAGCCTTTCCCAATTCACGCCATCATACCCGGTCCTCTACCTTCCGCATCCACCCGCTTCCCGCCACTCTCTTCAGGTCGTCTGTCCGCCTCGCGGGAGGTCGTCCTACGGGGCGGGTTGTTCGCGGTCTCCACTCCAAAACCTTTGTGCCCCATCGGCCATCGTCTGCTCGACAAATATTCCCCGCCCATTGCCACTTCAGTTTGCTTATCCTGAGGGCTATGTCGCTGACCTTTGTGCTTCGTCGGATCTCCTGATTCCGGATTCTATCCTTCAGAGAGACTCCGAGCATAGCCCTCTCCATAGCTCGCTGAGCGACCTGGAACTTTTGTGAGTGGCCACGTCTCGGCTCCGTAGGTAAGGACCGGAAGGACGCACTGGTCGAAGACTTTCAATTTGAGGCATATGGTTATATATTCGAATATGGTTCGGCCTGTAGAAATCTGTACGTGTGTAGAGTCGTTGGGCGGTTGGGCCGGAAAACAATCTCAGTGTTGCCAACTTAGGGATTTTCCCCCTAAAATGGAAAACAATATACGGGGGTTTACTAGGGGGCAGGATTTTTAGAGTTTACTCCTTAAGAATCAAGTTTTATATGTGTATATAGCCCGGGGTATAAAAATGTATAGGGAGTGAAATCAGATTAAGGGACACGTTAGTTTTATGTCATTAATGCGTAAGTATTTATTTATATAAACACAAAGTTTTTAGAGTTTCTAGCTTATTATCTCTTATACCGAGAATTACGCTAATATTGGACTATAATCGACTTATCCCAATTATAATCCAATAAAATTAGCGTCAATCTCGTAAATAGTATTACTAATCAGGGTCGAGTTAAGGGTCAAGATTGGGGAGAAATATTTTTGAGAGTTGGTATCACTGCACGATTTCAATGGATTGCGGAAATCATTGTCGTCGTTGAAAAACAGCACTGTAAATAGAACTCTGCGCTAATACAAAAGAGCTGAAAATCGAACATTCAAGTGTCTTCCCAAATTTAACCCTACATTCGACCTTGATTAGTAATAACTAGGCTATATAATAATAAAATGAACAACTAGTAACTAAGTTATAAACAGGCTACTTTTTATCCCTAAAAAATACAGTGTTACCGTGGGATACTTACTATATTTACGCGGGTGGAGCCGCGGTAAAGAGCTAGTATATAATATTATGTACCGAAGACATTTTACATAAAATTGTGGAAAATCCTTATTAAAATCCTTATTAAATCTACACAATGGATAAACCCACTGTTGAGTGTTGACCCCATAGTGGCACTTTTAACGTGGTACATTCATGATATTATATCCAAAACAACTAACGTAGATGCGCCTCAAAGAACCATAATATTATTTATTGTTAGTGTGTCATTAATATGCAAAAAAACTTTTAATTTTTAATTAAAATCTGTGTACAAGACATTCCATTGGAAAACTCTCATGTCTATGGTAGTGCACGCGATTGAAATTTAATGATATATAGGAATACCTTAGTATCTATTTATATTTTGACTAAATAGTATAATACTAAAGACTAATTTAGAAGAAAAATTGTTATACTTGGGCTAGGCGCACACACGCCACAAGCTACCGCGACCTTCCTTGCTAAAGAATTGTAACAATATGAGTTGCCGCGACAGTCTACCCGTCTATATAAAATGTATGAAAAAGCGTATCACTAGGTTTTCCGATTGCGCGTGGCCTGTCTGTACCGAGCCTAAGATAATGTTATGCAATATATACGATGGCAAATACTGATTGTGTCCACAGACAAAATATCAAGTGCAACTTACAAAAATTACCGTCTTGGCTAATAAGTTACATAATAAAAATGCACAGTTGTGAAATTATTGCGCTATCACTAAAACAAATAGTGCGTTGCCGATCGAAACTTAGCAGACGGTGGAAAATAGATTGTACGATTAACTATTTGAACTATGAAAAAATCTTTTGTTGGATTCCTTCCTGAGTTGGATCCTTATTTAATACGAATCCTTCAATCGATTGCGAAAGGCTTTGTTGGTAGCAAATTGCAATGCGTTTGGACTTTGGAATTATAAGCTACAAAATTAAAGCTTGGAGCCGGCTCCGATTTTCGTATCTTCGAGCCCCCCCTTAAATATTTATTTTATTCTGTTTTTCGTATTTGTTGGTATAGCGGCAACAGAAATACATCATTTGTGAAAATTTCAACTGTCTAACTGTCACGATTCACGAGCTACAGCCTGGCGATAGTCAGACAGACGGA
Source organism: Phengaris arion (assembly GCA_963565745.1). Taxonomy (NCBI): domain Eukaryota; kingdom Metazoa; phylum Arthropoda; class Insecta; order Lepidoptera; family Lycaenidae; genus Phengaris; species Phengaris arion. The sequence goes on from OY751443.1 coordinate 6,677,473, forward strand.
CAGATGCGCAGACGGACGGACAGCGAAGTCCCAGTAATAGTCCCGTTTTTACCCAAAGGGGCACAGAACCCTAAGGGTTTGTGGACAGTTCACACCGATGAGACATTTATGAGACAGCGATTCAAAATTGAACTTTATCCCACTACTCAAGATGATAAGCATGAGTTCGAATGTCAAACTAGACCGCTCTGCAATCTGCATAGCACGGCGCCGCTCTTGCAATGAAACTTGTATTTTCTTGTGTACTAAATATAGTTAAATTTTGAATCGCTATCTTAAAATGCAGCGCCGTATCGAGTATCTTCTCGTTTCGGTGTGACCTGTTAACTAACGCTCAGGCTGCTTGTCCACCGCCACCGTCAACGAGACGTCAACGAGACGTCAACGAGAACGGGATGACGTCGCCGATTTAGCGACACATACATTACTATGGCCGTATGTCCACCGCACGCCCGTCACCCTAGCGCCGTCATCCCGTCCGCCGAAATATCGCTTAGTTAGGCGCTACCGCTAGAAATCAGCCCGAGATTGTGACGGGCCGAAGTGGCGGCAATACATAACACGTATAAACGTGTCCACCGCCACCGTCACCGGGACGTCACCGAGAACGTAACAAGATAAAAATGGTCAAGAAATTTAAATACGCCATTTATTCAATAATAGAACTTGTCGAACGTTAATATAATATTTGTGGGATAAAACTAATTTTTTCTTTGGATGTATATCCAAAGAAAAATTTTTGGAAAGAAATGCATGACATAAATATCTTTCTGGAGCCGAACATTAAGGTGATGGACCAGAAGATTAAAGACGTTATTAGTACAATGTACACATTAATGTAACACACAGTAAGAACAAACTGAACCACCGAGATCGTCGCGGTGGACAGACGATCGCCGTCACGTCAACTTAACCTCGGCCTGAAATAATCTCGTTCTCGGTGACGTCCCGTTGACGGTGGCTGTGGACAAACGGCCTAAGGTTCTGTACCCCTTTGGGTAAAAACGGGACTAAAACTGGGACTTCGCTGTCCGTCCGTCTGCCCATCTATCCGTCTGTCTGTCTATCACCTTTAAGTTCAGCCTGTGATTAAAATAATGTTTTAACATGCGTTTGAGTATCCCGACGTAAGTATTGGAATGAGGAACATGCATCGTTTTTTTTTAGCTTTTCGAAAAGTGTTTGATAAGCCAGAAATTATTCTCTTGGCAATGGCATATCTACGAATTATACAATCAACAGTTGACGAAATACAGTCATCACAAAAGTGAGATCGTTGGAGAGCATTAAAAACGCTCTATACAAAAAACGATGCACGAGTGACGTCACAGCAGTTGAAAATATGTGTGAAGATAAATACAAAATTGATTTCATTAACTTAACACAGTATAATGTTTATGTAGGTATATCATTGTTTTAACAAAAAATGATGACGCGAAATATAACATAAGGATTCGAACAGTAATTTTTCGTTTTATAATCATAGCACAAAATGAGGTTTTTTAGTCCTGTAACTTTTTAATTGAGCGAATTACTGTATTGACGTGATAACGTGTTATAAATCGATGTAGCCGGCTGCACGCACGAAAAAACATGACTCATGCGTTACCTGTTACCCGTTATCGTTACCAAGTACCGTTACCAAGTACCAGCGTTAGCTCGCATTGCTTTTACCTCATTATTATTATTGTTGTTGACGTTGTCACGTTCAACTATCGTCAGTAAACCGACTATAAAGACAACCGGTATGTTTTTTTTAGTATTTTTCGGTCCATATTTACGTTGCCTTTCGTAAAATAAAAATTTTGCTGATTTAAAACATATGCATATTTGATGTTCCCTATTTTCGCTTCATATCGAAACAATGAACTTAGAACATTGGCAAATTGCATATCACAACGTTATCAGTACACATGTTTCCTATTGCGTGAGCGCACGTAACTCGCTTCCTCCACAGGCCACAGCTGATCTATCAACCGTACACTTTGATTGCCTTACTTTTTTTCATTAGTTATTACTGGTGTTTCACTATACTTAAATAAGGAACGTAAAAACAACTCGTACGAATTAATTCTAATGAAACTTTTATTGTTGTTAACACTCGTAAGTTTTACGAATATGAATTTATTCAATGACAGTTTGCGCCCAACACAATCTCAAAATGTTTCGGTATATAAGGCAAGAAAGTTTTTTTTTTCTCTCCGGATCAAGAAAGTGCAAAGTCTTCATAGAAATGAATTCAACGCATAAGATAATATTTGATGGTGGCGTATGTCGACTTGTCGCGTCGTAATCCATAAATAGATGTGATTACATCTCTTTGAGAATGACGATGTGTATATTTAATTTCCCAAATAAAATTAAATACCGAAGTTTAAAAAATCAATCGTTCTAAATATGCATTTAAAACAGTTTTTTCAACAAACCACGTTTTATAACATTTTGTTTTTTGTATTCGGCCATTAAATCCTGATCTGACCAGTTACGAGTTAATAAAATAAACGAAAATAGCGAAACAAGTTTTGTTTTTATCTAAAAAACTAGAAAAAAAAAACGATAATAATAATTGTTAATTTTTGATAAAAAAACTTAACATCAACTCTTAACACTTGATTGAAGGCTGATAGGTAGAATTTAAGGTGAATCGATGGGCGTGATTCTAAGTAGGTAAGTATAATTACTGTAAAATTCTGTGTTCGTTATAACATAAAATTTGTTATTTCGCTTCGGTAATCAGTATGATAAAAATACATAGTGTTTTTTATTTTACAAGCAAAAACCACTTGAGTCACATATTTATGCAAAGTAATACTTTTTGATGCGTCGCAGTATTTTCTATATTACAATAGAAAACCTCAAGTTACATTATATTATGCTTTTTTTATTTAATTCGTTTAATAATAAATACAATATATGTAATCCATTACCTACTCTTAAAGCGTAGGTACTAGGTACGATGCAGTACCTAGTACCTACGCTACCTAGTTAGTACCTTTTGCCCGCGGCTTCGCCCGCGTGGAATGTGTTCTTGGAGAAATTGCGCATTGTACTATGTCCCTGCATTTTAAATCTGTAATATCTTCGAAAATATTCATTTAAATTACACACTGTAAAGGGCCATATTGATCTATATTAAATGCACAATGTATTTAAGGTGCTTAGGGCGGATTCGACCAAACTGGAGTAAAATTTTACTCGAGTGTAAATGTTTCCTAATCTAAGAGTAAGCTGGTTTTGCGTTTTTCCAACTTCTAATCCAAGAATAAGGTAATTACACGGGAGTAAATATTTACACGGGCGATTTTGACGGAGTAAAGTATTAAACTGAGAATAGTGGATAGTCGCACAGCTGGCTGGCAATTGTCACGATCAATGTCATTGTGAAGTGTTATAATTTGATATTGACATTTTACTGTCATACTGAGCATAGTATACTCTTCGAGTAACTTGGTAAAACGCAAACGAAGATATCCTAGAGTAAATTGAAGGAGTAAAATTATTCTCATTATAGTTACACGCGTGTAACTTCAAGTTTGGTCGAATCGGGCCTTAATTGGATAAGGTATTGTATTGCTTAAAATCGCTTCATAAATAAGCCATTATTTATCGTAAAAATTTAAGGATAAAAAATGATTATTGTGGGCTATCCCAAAGAGATAGACATAGCACTCTTTGGGATAGCCCAGCAAAAAATGTGTTTATTTACGACATTAGAAACCTCTAAAATTATTAGTGTTTCTCTACTATATTATGCATGTTACATACATATAAACCTCCCTCTTGTATCACTCAATAACTAATATATATATATATATATATATATATATATATATATATATAGTGTAGTAATTGCTTCATTATGATGCTTCAGTTTCAGTCGCCTACGAGTCGCTACGTCATAATATGCGTAGCTAGACGGATACAGTTTATCTACTTACAAACCCTCTACTAAAAATATTTACACAACTGATTAGCGGTTCAATGTAGCTTATACGTTACGTTATACGATACGTTGGAAAAGTCACTTGACGTACAAAGATAGACACCAACATTGGATATTATTAAAGCTACGCCCCCTACGATTTACAAACACTTCTGTTTACTACTGTGACGACCTCTGGCTCAGAGGTTCAGGAGGCTCAGGTTAGCGTGCTGGCGCCCCAGCCGGAGGTCGCGGGCTCGAAAACAAAAAAGTTTTCTGTATTCCTGATTTATGGATGTGTATTAAAAAGGTGTATTATATAATAAAAATCTTAAATATATTCTTTATGAAAGTATTGAATAAGTATAATATTGCCGTTGTCTGGTGCCCGTAACACAAATTCCTCAAGAACTTACCACGGGACCAGATTGACGTGGTGTGAAAGCGTCTATAGATATTGTTATTATATTATTATGCTGTTTGCTAGCTTGGTTTGCTACTCCTTTTGTTGTAGAAAAAAAAAGCTCTATCAATTAATAGAAACTAGCGTAGCTTTTCAATTTTGCTATCAGCTATAAATAGTTCTGATGATAATTAAATCTCATTTCTAAATTAGCCACGCCTTGAATAAAATATTATTAGTCTATTCACTATTGTAAGTTTTAAAAAAGATACTTATCTACTAAAATGAGAGTAAAAGAAGTTGTTATGTAAACGTAGCATTCCGATCTTAGCGACTGCAATACGCCATCGCGACCCAAGGCTGCGACTCAGCGAATCAGAGGGTCAATTCTGCTAAATAAAACCTCCAATAATACAATTAAAATCAAGTCCCGATGAGCTAAAACTGCCAAACCGGTATTTTCGTAAACGTTAAACCAGCGTCATCGCGTTCTGATTGGTCGAAACTTAATAAAATCAGTTTATGATAACAAGCCGCTTCACTTAAAATACAATCAAAGTAAAATGAAAGTCTACTTTAAATAGGAGAATTGAGTTTCTGGTTCTCTGGCTACGCCCACCGGTCTCGCGATCCGATCGCGATATTTATTTAGTGTTCCATATAAATTCATAATGAGCTGTGGGTCGCGCGACCCGGTCGCGGTTGCACGTCACGGTCGCTAAGATCGGTGTGCTGTGTGCGAGTTTCTGTCACTACTCACCGTGAAGAAGTTAACTACAATTTGTATGGCATCTAATTAGTTACCATTGTTTGCCACTAGGGGCGCTGTTCCGATGCCATACAAATTGTAGTTAACTTCTTCACGGTGAGTAGTGACAAAAACTCGCACACAGCACAATGCTACCTTTAGTATCGAGTTGATTACGGATTAGTCTAATTGTGAAAATACTTTTGTCAGTGCAGGATGCAGGACCTATGCAACATAGTTTAGTCATTTAGTGCCTTTATTACATTATGGGTCACTACTAACTGGATTTTGCCCACGGCTCCACTCGCGTAAATACCGTATCCCACGGGAACACTACACTTTTTTGGGACAAAACGCCTATGTGTTAATTCAGATCCTAAACTACTTCCATACCAAATTTCATCAAAACCCGTTAAGTAGTTTTTGCGTGAAAGAGTAACAAACATCTATCCATTCATCCTCACAAACTTTCACATTTATAATAGTACTAGCTTTTGCCGGCGGCTCCGTTCGCTTAAATGCAGTATTTTACGGGAACACTGTACTTTTCGGGATAAAAAGTAACCTATGTTTTAATCCAGAGTCTAAACTACAACCTTATCAAATTTCATCGATTGCCGTTGAGTAGTTTTTGCGTGAAAGAGTAACAAACATCCATCCAACCATCCTCATAAACTTTCACATTTCTAATAGTAGAATAATTAATATAAAATTACACCGGCTTCGACTTTTCCTCTAAGCCAGCCATACAGGATGTCTCCAAAACAAAAATAGATATTCAAGGATCGCAATCAGTGTTCGCCTCTCGTTCCAAAAATATACATAACATGTGACTTTTATTTATGTGATTGGCTAGATAATACTATAGAATACTTAAATTTTATTCATAACGCGCGGCAGACACTGCGCAACGGGCGCGTGACCTTCAAACCCGGGGCACTGCACGGCAGTGTGAGGGTGTCCATGCGCAGTGTGAGTTGCCTTTTATTTTTTACTGCGAATTACTAAAACTTTTAGATGCATACTGTCATTGATTACGTAATACATATACGTAGTTCACGAATAACGACCAACATACCCCTAATGTTGGATTACTGAGTATAACTGAGTTTACAATATCGCTACATTGTCAGATGCGGCGAGATAGTGTATGAGTAAAGTAGGTCAGTGCCATACAAAAAGTATTTGCCTTTTGACACAGAAAGAGAAATAAAGTATGCTCCTCTTGTCCCATAATAACATTTAAATTAAGGGCTTAAAGTTGAAACTTAAAAGCATAGATACATAATAAATATATTTCTCAACGCATATACTATTACATCTCCTTCTTATAGACAAAATGTAAATTAATGTATGTTTCTAACTCCGAATATACGTTCTATGTTCAAAGATTTTGATTAGCGGAAAGGTTGATTTCATGCCAATACCGGTTCACCTAAATAGTGAAGATAAATTTTATGTTTTTAACACATTTTTTGCAATAGCCATCTCCTAAAAATCTATTAAAAAAATTTTATAGACCAAAGATGTCGACAGTTCAATGGTGTTTTTAAATTTGAATTATTAAACTATTTATTACACAAAAAGATACACGTTTCATATGACATCTGTCATTCTTGACATTCGAACACTTACACTGAAACGTGTATCTTCTTGTGATCTTAATAAAGTTCAATTTTGAATAGTTATCTTAAAAATGCAGCACCGCGTCGTTTATCGCTTCGTTTTGGTGTGAACAACGGGTGGGACTATAATATGATCCGGATTCCGAGAGGCCGGAGAAAATTCACAGGCCTGAATATAGAACTCTGGGCCAATACAATAGTGCTGAAAATCGAACACACGAATGTCAAGGTCAAGTCTGACAACTAGATGCTCATGAGTTCGATTTTCAACTCTAATGTATTATTGCGGAGTTCTATATTCAGCTCTCTGAATTTTCTCCGGATCATATTATAGTCCCAGGCTCAGCTACTCAATAAAACCTTTAACTTTCTACTATGAAGAGAGAGAGTAGAGTACCTACACGGTACACCTAGGTAACTGAAATGGATAGTCATCCTTATACCTTAAGCCCTAAACCTTATGTTTTTAAGTAATTATCAGCAGAGGTCAAATCGATACTGCAATCTGCACTTCGGACGTCATGAAAATATTTTGGAGATTATAATAAGGGAAAGGACATTAAGAGAAAATCCTATCGTTTGCAAGAAATCCAAGATATTTTATGATTGCATATACAATACATTAAGATATCACTCGTATCTTCTGTCGATCTTTCAGATTTCACGATAAGTTTTTCTCTACATTTGTTCGTATGCTTTTTTGCACTTATCGGCCCCGTACCGGTGACCGGGCCCGGCGTGGCGCCGCAGAGAACAGAGTAGAAAATATCTATTCTTACGTACAGAGAATCAGCTTTCATAGAACGACCCAAATTTTGTCAGGGTTGTCACAGAATATGGGGGTAAATTGAACTAAGTCTAGCGTCAGTATTCGGTTATTGAGAAAGTCTAATTAATATATACCACAACCTGGTGTCGTACCTGCACGATCACGCGTGTGACTCAAGGGGTCCCTGTACGTAAGTATTTTTACTCTAGTACTAGTGCAGACGCCGCGCCGCGCCGGAGCGGCCGGTGACATATTGTGTCAGGCGGGAGTCATCGCCGTGACGTTGCCGGGCCGGGAGAAAAAACATGCCATTCATATTCACATTTTTGCTCATCCGGCACCCGGCTAGTTGCCAGTTCCGGGCCGGTAAGCGGAAAAACAGCCTATCGATACTTACAACAGTAGTTGCGTTGGCTTTTGCTTAACCTTAAAACGAAAAAAAAAACAGTGCGATGGTCCCTAATCCATTTTACTCGCGGAGAGATGTGTAGAGTACATAATATTTCATCCATGTATGATTCATCTATATACATTCCCTTATTTCATAATTTGCTAAATTTCTTTACTAATATATGTTAATTTGCTTTTTACCTATTAGAATACAGGAAAAACATCGCGACGATTCACGCGCGGGAGGGGAGACCGGGCGACATGAGGTCATCTGGGGACAATTGATTCACCGAGACACGGCAAATGTCGGCCGCGTATACTGAACTACAGCTTGGCAAAAAAGAGTATGGAACTAAATACGTTTTCGATTGTATCCAAAGATTTCAAAACTCAAGATAGGCTATAACGTATGTACATTTCACAGAACAAATCATCATACATTAAAAAGTTACGCCATCTAGGTTTTCACCATACTTCAAATGTCAAAATGGCCCCAAAAGTCTCAAAAGTGGGGCCTCAAACATGCCTCGTCTATAATATATACGTCTATGATTGTATCATGTTTTATCCATAATAGATTGGAATGAAATTTATTTGTAATATTTAATATATTTAAATTAAATATATCATTCAAATCTAAAGAGGATGAAATATTGATTGATACGAAAATGTTTTAGTTCCTACTGTCACTGCGTCATATTCTTTTTTGCCAAACTGTACGTGAACTAATTTTGTTTTTAACGCGAAAAACAATATTTGGAAATTTACACGTTTCTTCACTTATATTAGAAGCGCGTACGCGACATATTGGTATGTGGCGATTAAAATTATAAATTTCACAAAAATAAGAAAATATTTGAAAATTAATTGTAATAAAAATTATGTGTAAGTACCTTGTTTATTGTTATACTGTAAAACTTATTTCATCGTAAATGAGCCCGAGTGAAGATGTCGAAAATTGCTAATCGTCGCCATTTTTCTTTTTAATTCGTTAAAATTGATAGTTGTTATAGCCAGCCAACTTATAACATTAGAAATAAGCGTATTTGTTTACATTGTATCTTAGATGAATTTAAAACATATGGATCAAAAAGGGTACCTTATGTAACTGTACATAAGCTAACTACATAACCTTTATTGAACATATTGGCGTAGTTTCGAAACGCAAAGGTCAGCGTTCACTTTTGTGTATCTAGCCGCCTTGCACAAGTTTAAAGAGCAAACACGCTTCCTAGTTAAACGATAGCATTGTGTAACTGTCCTTATAAGTGGAGCTTGAAATCCATCAGCGTTCAGCGACGATTCTGAACAATAAATAAGATGTCCCCTTAGAATGAGACTTTAACAACTTTGAAACGACTACCAAAAATGTGTTAAAGTGATGGGTGTTTTTTGGTTTTTTTACATTTTAAATTTAAATAAAATTAAACTGAAAATTACTTTTATGTAATAATATAAACTACTGATAACTAATGAAATTACAAAATGTTTACTCCATTATTACCTATTTAAACCATGTACCAATCAATGTCACATAGACTGTTAAGAAAATGATACAGCAAAGACAATATTGTAACTAATACATGAATCATACGTTCAGATAATTAATATTATTGCGGTCCATAAAAAATAATAATAGAAACGACTAGAAATACTTGGAATTACATTGGAAATAGGGACAGGTTGGCAAAAACTATTGCGTCAATAAAGTACAAGCGTTTGAATAAAAATATTATATTACTTTACTTTGCTGCTCCCATTGTTTAAAACATGGGTAGTTTGAAATGTGTAGCAAGGAAATAGTTCGATAAGGGCCTATGTTCTTCTGATATTTAAGTGTCAGATAGCTTAATTTGCATGTTTTGTCCCTGTTGCTCGATGTAAAGCAAGCAGCGACATAACTTCCCAATAAGCTATCCGACACTTATTAGACGACTGTGAAAGAGGCCCTCAATAAAATTGCTCTACACACCAAGCTCCAATATAGAAACTAGGGTGTCCGGCCCGCCATTTTTATAATATGGCCTGTGTTATTGTCTATTGTCTTTTTGTTTATAAAAAATTGTCTATAAAAAAAGTTCAGTTTCAGTTCAGAGACACAAAAGATTAACTTGTACGTTACGCAAGCACGATAAGGATGCTGCGGCCTTGAACTTATGTTACGTTAGGACTGCCTATCTTTGTAAATTGCCGAGCAATAAAATATGCAATGGGAATATAAAACGACCAAACGATTTGACCCTTTCCCCCTGTCTTTTTTTAATACAAACGAATAACAGTTGTAGAGTGCACCTTTCCGACACAGGAACATATTAGAAATTGTTTTGTTTCTTGGCGGGATTCGAACCTACCTAACCTAACCTAACCTACCCTCGCTTAATGGGCCGACATGCTCACCTCGTAAGACGGAAAAATCATCATTATAGTTATCAAAATCAAATCAGAAATATTTATTGAGTTATCTCAATAATCAATGCAAAATAAATTGTGCATTACATTAGAAATAAAATACCTAAAAACTGTCTAATGATCTAACTTAACATGTATCTGCCTGGACTAGGTTGTCCTGTGTTTCAGGCGATAGGGGCTAGTAAATACAATAATATTAATATAATCACTGATAAGATTAAGTGAGCATATTTTACAATGTTATTAAATTGAACTCCTAAACTTAAGAAATAATAATAAAAGCTTAGGAAAACAGTGTAATTCGTTAAAACTAGCACAAATATCAACAATAAGATAAACATTTAAACACAGTTAAAATGCATAACACTAAGTTTTTGTTTATTTACAAACTAATAATAACTTCTCAGTGTCATCATAAGACATACTTTGTTAAATGTCAATTACAGTATTTTTGTAATTGCTAAAGTTTTGTGAAAAAAATATTTGTTAATGCATTAATTCTATTATACAGAAGTGCACCTAAAAATACGTCAAACTTTGATGAAAAAGCAAATTTAGTTACTTCGTTGTATGTCGGTACATACAGCTTTGTCATTTCGATAGTCTTTGTCTTGTCTTTGATTAGCAGATTTTTATTATTTACTGGTGCCCAGAACTTCGTTTGTGTGAAACTAACGGAAACGGAACACAACTTTTTAATCGGAATCCTAAGATAAAGTAGCCTATGTTTTAGTCCTTTTTAGTCCTGTTACTTTATAATTTAGCAACTGATTATTTATTGGACTTTTTGCATTATTCGGACCATATTTATGTTGCCTCTCAGAAAATATAACATTAAGAATTTTAAAACAAGTACATTTTATATTAAGACAACACTAGATTTTTTTATAAATCTCTGATACATGACAAAGATACAAAAAGTTATTTATCTTGACACTTTGTCCTCGAAGACAGCGAATTGTTAAGTTTTTGCTGGCTATTATTAAATATATTATTATATTCTCGTTAATATCTTTCTGAATTCATACTTCAAAATATTACCCTGAATGACCACGATTTGCACTCGTATTGTTAGAGGTAACTATGCTTACAATAATTGCTTTCAAAGTTGTAAGGAAACCATAAGAATAAACTAATGGGATTGTTTGTGCTCAGAACTGTAATTGTGTTAAAATGTAAAGAAAAACAAATAGCCTGACAGACTTATTAGTTTGTAGATTTTGTTGAAATAACAATTAGCATAAATCTCTCTCTCGAAATCTTTTTTCTCCTTCTTTATGTTCAGTGAGCGATGGGCATAAGACGTCGAGTTCTCTATATTTTCGAAGTCGGGACTGAAAAAAGGAAAAAAAAAACCATATACAGCCGAATGTATAACCGCCACCTTTTTTGGAAGTCGGTTAAAAACATATAACATTACTAGCTGTCCGCTAGCAGCTGTTCTGTCTTAACTATGAACAGGAATTAATGAATAAATACACCTACAACTATAACCTACACAACCATCTACACCTACACCAACCGACCTACTGGGACTGGTTGATTTAAAAAAATAAGCCAAACAGGTAAACTGAACGCACCTATTTGACAGTCAAGTGACAAGTTCAACACAGTGAACAGTTAGTATGAGAAAATTCAATCGACGTTTTTACTATTTTCCCCGCAATTTTCCTTATCATCCATCCATAATCCATCCATCCATAATCCATCGTATAATCCTTCCCTGAACTTCCACAATTATTTTAAGACCAAAAATAACCAAATCGGTCCAGCCGTTCTCTTGTTTTGCGAGACATTGGAATTGCAGCAAAATTTTATACATATATAAGAGAAGAGTGACAAACAATATAAGCACACATAAATATTATACAGGGCTATCCTAGTTACAAACTCAGTAGACACCTTATAATTATTGTAGACCACAGATAAAAAAAACCCCAGAGTTTTTATAAAACTTTTATAAAACTGGTTTGAATTAAATTATTTTTTTTAAATCTTTCGAAACGCTTTCGAAACGCGATTGACTAATGTCCATACTGGGTTTTTTCGGAATGCGGAGTAAGTCAAGGTTGAGTAAGTGTTACGGATATATCACAAGTGTATTGAGTCTAGTGACAAAAGTGATAATGATGAAGTTAAGAGATTCTTAACTTGTAGAGCCTGTTACATAATCCACTGATAAGTAGCAAATGGCTTATTTGCACGTTCTGTCCCTGTCGCTCGATATAAAGTAATCAGCGACAAAACTTCCAAATTAGCTATCCGACACTTATTAGAAGATTATGAAACAGGCCAGTAACCATAAGTGTGCAGTTCAGTTTTATTAATAAAACGTGGTTAAAAAAGGTTCGAAGAGTTCATTCAAGTGCAAGCAATGTTGAAATAACAATAAAATATCAATCAAACATTTTCATTCCATTCCTTTTCATATTCTTGTGTGAAATATCAATATTATTTTTCTACTATTAATTATCTAAAATGATAAAGATAATATCTTTATTAAATTAATTATATTTATAATTTATTGACGCGATAACGTCTTATAATTCGATGTAGCCGGCTGCACGTACGAAAAAACATGACTCATGCGTTACCTCGCTAAACATGACGTTGTCACGTTCAACTATCGTCAGTAAACCGACTTTACAGACAACCGATATTTTTTTTTTTAAGAAAATAGTTGAATCGATATTTTAATGTCATGTAGTTAGTAAAAATAATTCGTGCAGTTGTCATGTGCAGAATCCAGATACCCTACTATGACATTAAATTAATATTACATTGCATTATGAAGAAAATTGAAGAAGAGCAGTTTTAATAACAGTTACAATACCGGTGTAAGTTATTGAATGAAAACGTAACAGCGGTCACAGATTTCGCGCTCGGTTCGCCTTGCTCCGTCGCGTTGACATAGCCGCTTCGCAAACAAACATTAGGGTTGATACTTTAAAACGGTCAAATAAAAAACAGACAGACAGACATAGTACCTTGTAGTAAAAGGTGCGTTTAATTTATAATCAAAACATTTTTTTACAATGAAGTAACTTTTTACAATAATGAATATATATATAATATACAAGGTATACATGTTAAGCCTAACGATAGACAGAGAAATTGTATTTTTATTATATCTATGTTTATATACACTGTTAAAATTTTCTTTTTCAATAACATGATAGAAGTCTCAGATTTTAAATAAAAAACGTTGCATAGAACATATAATCAGGTATCTGAAACTATTTAGTATAAAGCTGATAAAATTTGGTATACCTAAAACGTTATTTATTTTAAATCTCTAAGTTCTACCGTTAAAAAAAAAGTGTACTGGCCTGCAAGAGAAAGTACTTCTTTTGTGTGACCGCCGGTGTATAATATTTTTATTTAGATTTTTTGTGTTTGAAATACTAAAAAATCTAAGATATGTATTTTGTGCTATATGCTATGATCAATACATTTCATTAAGTTACTATAATATTTTAAAATAACTAAATGAAAAGTCAAACGTATCAACCCTATTGATAATGATGGGAACCTGTTGAACAACTTTCGCGTTTCGTCCTAATAATGCAAGTAAACTGTTACGTCAACTCCATAACCATCTGTATTGCAGCTATTGTATCATAGCGCTGGTTGTGAACCCCTGACACGCGATATGTCAGAAGCTGCCAACCTTTTGACCTAAATGACATTTTTATTCCGAACTTAGGTATTTCCATATTGTTGACACCACATTCACGAGCGCTAGAATATTATATACGCATTCCATTGACATGTTAACAACACAAGGTGCCCCAGAATAATATTATGTATATGATGTAGGTAGGTATACAAAAAGTCAATCAAATGACATTTTGTTCACTTGTCAATTTCGCATTATTTCATTTACTTGATAAATAATTTGTGTTCAAAGTTCATAATTCATTGTGTCTTTTGATATAACAAAGTAGTATTTTTCTCTTTATCAACCGTGTTTATAATCAATCAGACACAGGTCTGATTGATTATAAATTAGCATTTCATAAATTAAAAGTTAAGTGAATTCCTATTCATATTACGTAGACTCTATAGTTACTAGTCAGTTCCGTAGATTATAATGGATTAATCTGCAAACGCGTTCGTGGCGTAGCGGTAAATTGCTGTGGTTGAACTCGAGAGGGTGCAGATTCAATCCCATTGTGAGAAGTGAGAACACAGCATGACATTATGCTGAAAAAGGCCAATCTGCAGTAGACTAGCGTGGTTTTCTTACCCTCATCACATTCAGGAGAGGCACGAGCCCCACTGCTGGAGGATAAGCTATATTGTGCACAGTTTTATGAAGTTCATATTACATAGGGCACCATAGACGTATAAAGGTATAGACGAGGTAATTCAAGACAAAAAATATCTCCACTTAAGAGGAAACAGAAGGGCCACGCAATGTATGTTTCCTCCCTGGATAATGCCGGTAGAGTAACAATTTTTTCCCTGAATATTTCCATAAATAGTAGGATACTATTAGCATGTCCCTGTGATTTCCTTTTTTTCATCAAATAATTGTTAAAAGAGATATGGACTTTCAAAAACTTAAAAATATTACCAGATTTTCCACTGTGTTCAAACATCCAGAAAACTAATTTAACTAAATTATATAAAAAAATAAAACATAGGAACACAGTTCAAGTCATTTTTGAATTGTTAATGAAAAAAGTACTTAAATCGGTTAAGTTTTGGAGAAGGAATCCGGGGACTACGAATCGTTGATTTTCGTACTTTTAATAGGTATTTCCAGTTCAAGTTACAGTTGTTTGTATCGCACTCTTACAATGCTAGCTAGCTTGTTCGGGTACTGCGGGACAGCAATAGATTTTACAAATACCTGTTTTTCATTTCTCTAGCCCTTGATGTTTCCTCTTGAATCGCCCCAGTTTTTTATTTTTGGGGCCATTTTGACATTTGAGATATGGTGAAATCAAGATGGCTGATATTTGCGGTATGGTAAAAGCAAGATGGCGTAACTTTTTCTTGTATAAAGATATGTTCTGTCAAATGTACGTTAAAGCCTATTCTTATTTTGAAATAATTGTAGGGCACTTATAATAGGCCGCATAGCGAGGTAACTCCGCATGAGTCAGGTTTTTTCGTGCGTGCAGCCGGCTCCATCGAATTATAAGACATAAAAAATATTCTATTTAAGACATGCAAAAGAATCCTAATAACTAAAATAAATCAAGAAGTATGAATATATAATTACTTAAAAACTTTGCCTAACTGATCCGGTTTGATGATGAAACATGACCGTTGACCATCTTCATTATTCATATCAACTACATAGTAGTCCTGTGGTCTTGATACAATATTTACTACATTTTATTTAAAAAATATATAATGATTTTTCATCGACCGCGACACAATAAATACTCATGAAGTGAAAATTGAAAACAATTAACTTCCCTTAAATTTTAATCAAGTTTTTCATTTTAATAAAATATCATATTGGTGACGCATTCAATTTATCGTCACACAAATCTATCCCCAAAAATTGCTCAACGTAATATTATATACCCAACAAAGTTATCACTTCAAAAAATTACGCGGTAAACTAAAACCACATTTACAAAGTGACATTTGCTTATTATTTATTTACATTTGTCTAATGCCTAATGCCTATACAACTATATAGCTTCATATGTTTACATTACATTGTTAATTGTTATGTTACGTTTAGAAATGTAAATATTTCTGAATAATTAAACAACATTTCTAAACATACCACTTACTGCGAGGTGATTTACATTGGCTATTGCACTAAAGTAAAGGCCTTCGCTTCACTTTCAACCTTCGCTGCGAATACGAAACATATGGTCATCTTGAGCACATATTAAAATAAAATATGAAAATCCTATTTGGACTAGTTTTATCCCTTACCTGCCTAAAAACTGTTTTCTATTACGGCAGCCTAGTACCTTTTTTTTGGAAAAATCCTGTGTGGATCCCCGACGGACTGGGGAGGTCGACCGGGGTATGTGGGACTCCTGCGAACAGGATCCGCGGCTACGTCCGCCTCTCTCTCCCGTTCTGCGGCCTCCTTCTGCAAGGTAGCCATTGCCTCCCAAGAATCTCTTGACAAACCATACCTTCAAGAATGGCCGGGAGAGTTAAATCTAGTCCAAGGACGGTGTAATAACTCCGCCCGCTGCTCGGCCCAGGCGGGGCAAGCCTCGAGCGTATGCTGCGCCTTGTCGTCTTGTTCCGGGCAGTTGTGGCATTGGGGCGGTGGCTCGCTCCTAGCTGTATGGTGCAGGTAATGACCAAAGCATCCGTACCCAGTCAACATCTGCAACATCTGGTAGGTGAGGGCGCCCTTGGAGCAATGGCAACCTAGTACCTAAGTTACAACTTACAACTTAGTTATAGAAAAAAAACTCTTTTTAAAATCCTGTTTTCTATGAAACGCAAATTATATCTGACGTCACAGTGATATTCCGAAATGGCGGTTCTATTTTCTATTTAGTGACTTGTCCCGCTAGGCGTTGAATAAAGTATTTAAGGGTTAATTCATTATAATTATCGGTGACAGTCAGTTATTGGTGGCTGGCTATCGGCCAGACGGTTGGCATTCGTTATGTTAATTGCAATTGGCGCGTATGAGAGAAATTCGTATTTGCCATGCTTACAAGGTCTACACAGTACAGGGTATGAAATAGTCAGATATCTGCACAGATTATTAAAGTATTAGGGCTCAACGAGATGCGACGCGACGCAATGCTGCGCTGCATTTTCAAGATAGTGATTCAAAATTGAATTTTTTTCTTTATTCTTTGAAAGTTTAAAATTCTTTATTCTTAATTAATTGAAACTTTATTCACAACCTATAAGAAGATACCAGCACATTGCGTCGTGTCTCGGTGTGAACTGACCTTAAGATGCCGATGCAGTGGTGTAAAATGTATGCAGCTATGTTTAGAGTCGCTTCGTGAACAACTGGTGTCTGCTGGTGTTGCTACTTGCTACCAAATTCAAATCGATCATACAAAAAGTCTCTGTGTCTGTTGAGAGTCCATACGAAATTAACTTTTTTGGCATGTTTTCGGTTTATATTTTAGTTTCGGTAGTTGCATTAGCGGGGTTATATGTATTTAGTTTTCAAGTTTCAAGTTGATATCGTTTATGCCTAGTTAGGTAGAGTGTTTAGGTAGACGGTTGCCTATCGTAGGGCAGATATTATAATGAGGATCAATCACTTAGTAGCAAAACTGATCTTTACTAAGTACATCGTAACTATGTGTATTAACTTACTGAGCATTTTATTTTTTAAATTATTAAAATCCGTCAAGAAATGGTGGATTTAATAACGTTTTTCTGAACGGCTAATTTGAAACGCGCGCTGAATTGGTTACGATGACGTCATCTGTCGGGATCCTTACCACAACAGCTTTATTATTACTCATACTTCTTATATATTGCATAAGTATTCATTCTCAGATTCTTAAACCCTTGTGCCTCACGTGTATTGTTTTTGTTTACGTTAAATATTTAAATTGTGTTTAGAGGGGAGGCGACGACGACAGATGACGTCACAGCGACGCGCTTCATTCTCGGACGCGTTTTTGTAACTAATGCACTAAAATTGATGTATCTTCTTCATTTTTGGTCCCATTTAAATAATTTATTTACAGTATTTACTGGGTTTTTTGTCGCCATAAGTCTGCATACCCTACAAAAAACATGACTGATCCTCACTAAGTTTACCTACCTTAAAGTTGGGTAACATTTCTGCCTCGCTCGGCAATGGGCAAAAATAACAATTTTATAGGCTTATTATGCAGCAAGGTGTATGAATCACCTGCTACATGTTTTTTGTTATTTTTTTTTATGGAACGGAGTGTATAAAACAGTTGTGTCATATTATTATGAACATAAATATCCACTAAGAACCAACATTACCTGCACTGTACACACAATCAGTTATAATTATGGTATGCGTATGTATAATTTTTGCTTTGTTCGAAAATTCTGAATGTGGTGGGTTCAAATCCCGGTCAGATGAATATTTTTGTGATTCCTTTTATTTTTTGTAAACCCATGAGAACTGCGAGCAAAGCTGCCAGTTACCCAGGACATTTTTTTTTTCATATCATTCGGTTACACATTGACATCGATAATTTAGACCGTTAATTTTTTTTGTAGGTATGGGGCCTGATGATAATATTTAAAGTAATACCCACAAGTCAGTGTTCAGTTGAGATAGTTGAACAAACGGTCGTTGTGGACGAACTAAATTGAACATATCCGATACGCAGTTTCGGCAATGTACGCTTCCCTCTTTAGTCTTTACAAATAACTACTATGAACATGTACTAACATTTTGTTTTGAAAAAAAAAGAAAAAAAGAAAAAGTGAATTGTGTTATTTGAATTAAAATAACTATAGATATATATTTTAAAAGCTTTGTCTTCTTTTTATAAAAATGGTTTTTTGAGACTCTATATTTTTTTTAATTCTTTCTTTTAGCATTGACTCCTACTTGTATTTAAACTTAATAATACATTTACCTACAATAGATTACCTAATTTTTGTGATAGTGCATACATTTTTTTGGTTGAAACATTATGAATTACAGGCTGATATTATGAATTAAGGACAATTATTATAGGGGTGTTGACTACACGTAAAATGTTTAGTTTAATTTACATATTTAGAAATATTGAGGTACTATTACTTGATTGATGTATAAATATGTATCTTAAAAGTACTAAAAAAGTGTACATTATTTGCTATATTATCTAGTTAATTACCCACATCATTAGCTTACTTAAATTAAATAAAAAATATTCATTATAGGAAGAATGAACTATAGAAGCAAATGACGACATAGGCGTCACATGCTCCTATAGTTTGGGAGCGTTTTCAGAGGTTTTTAGAGCGTTTCAACAGCACCTTTGAAAATATTGATTTTGAATATACTGTTTCTCCTGAGAACTTACTCATATTTTGGAGTACTATTCATTGATGCAGTAAAAAAAAACAGTCAACAAGCCTATTAGCAACAAGTAACATCAAAGCTCATTTGTTATTCTTTAGTTACAAAACAAGGAAGGTATCCGTCCATTTTCCGAACTATTTTTCTGCTCTGTGATTGGTCAACTCGGTATTAGCCAATCACGTTATCTTAGTGTAACTGGAGCGGCGGGACACGACTATACACAATGTTCGAGGAAGTGAATTGTGGGTCTGGGTCAGTTGTGGTCACTTTTGTTGCAAATAGTGTTTTGTGCCTAGTAACGTAAAACATTGAAATGAGTTATATAAATTAGGCATTTAGCAATAACTAAATTTAAATAAGGAGTAGGTATAAATATAATTGCTTATTTTAATTAGCTCTCAGAAATCGCGCACAATAAAACTCTGGAATGAACTGTCGCCAGTGGTATTTCCGAACCAATATGACCTTCAAACCTTCAAGAAAAGAACGTACTCCTTTCTAAAAGTACGACAACGCAATTGTGACTCATCGGGGGTTGCGGGTGTCCATGGGCGAGTGGTGGCGGTAATGGCTTTCCATTAGGTGATCCGTCTGCTCGCGTATTGCCTATTTCATAAAAAAAACTATTTCGACTTTAATGAGAATATTAATGAACCTACTGATTCTAAGTTGATTGACGTCCATCAAAAAAATCTTCCATAGTCAGAGTTAAGTCCTACTTAATAGCGAGAAAACCGTTCAGCCTTACATTTAATAATATTTACATTTTAATGGACTTAAATGTAGGATTTATAGCAGATCGGATTTATCAGTTGAGTCATATATAGTTTTAAAAATAAAATTAATTAAATTATATACCCAAAAACAAAACATAATGTACGAGGTAGAGTGCTATAGGCTTCAGACTCTATCATTCTATGATCGCGGTAATTAGCTTTCTTTAAAAAATAGAGTAGGTAACGAGCAAACTAATAGCTAAATAGTGAGTGATTACCGCACGCCCATGGACACTCGCAACGTCAAAGGATTTACAAGTGCTTTCCTATTTCCCGTTAATTCGTGTCGAAGCGTGGCTTTCGCACAGGTTAAAGAAAAACGAACAGCTTGTTTTCGAAACGGATAAGACGTGCAGCGTTGAAGTTGAGAAAATTGCAACTTGTGACCGATTTGCCAAAATCTATAAACTCCAGGCAACCTTGCGGACAGGGCCGGAGACACACACGCGCCCGTTATAGATCGCGCGGCGTGGGCGCGCGATCTACACTTCAAAACATCGCGCGGATCATTTTTCGTATTTTCACATTTCTATTCAAATTTCGAACGCGAACGTGTCACGTGTGTGTTGTTTTTTTTTAAATTGTGGTCTGTGCAAACAAATGAACAATGCGGTACATGCAGTTTTGTTTAGTGATTTTGTACAGGTAGAGTAGAGTGATTTTTGTTTACGTATCCTTGTTCAAAAAAATACTTATTTTATAAAACAATTAGTGAAGTATACATAAAGCTGATCGATAGAGCAGAAAATCAATCTCACATTTTTTAAACATCAACACTGTGATGTTAATTAAAAATTTAATTAAGAACCACTTAACACTTAATTTACGATAAGAACGTATCCTAAAAACTGTTGTGAGAAAATACATAAATATTCAAATTATTTTTGTAGTTGATGGTTCTTTAGAGGGTAAATAATAACTTGTCTTGTCTTGCATTGACTTTATTTTGTGTTTCACAAAAGAATAATTAAAAAACAATTTTACGTTAGTCGTAAAAATGGATATCATTATTGGTTTTAAATTGATAGGAAAATGATTAGGAGTTAGGAGATACGCTCTAGTTAAACTTAGGCTATATTATTTACGTGTACTTGACATTGCGAGCTCGTCCATTGACACACATTCACGTGTTTACTGAAACATTTTACTAACTTAAATTAAAAAGGAAATCCTTACTCAACTCATGCTACATAATATTATCTTTCCTACTGTTTTTAAGCTCTCTAAAAAAGTTGTGTAAAATATGCAAAATGACAAACTCTCTAAAAGGAGATAAACACTTGTTTTCTTTGTATTGACATATTCCTGCCAAATTATTGTAATGCATTTTAAACTTTTATTTTGCTTGAATAGCGACGAATTTATAATATAGTTTGTCCATTTGAAATAAACTGAAAACTTTGAATGTAGCATACAGAAAATTAGGGTGAAAGTAATTCGAAGCAAATCCTAGACTGAGTGGTTTATGCCATGGCCAACTCCTAGCTTTTCAACCCTCGTCTTTAACCCCCGTCGGGGGGTTACTAATCTGCGGGTTGAACACGGAATAATCTTATAAATCGACAATGTGTAGTAGGTGTATAGGGATAATAATATTCATTATTATTCACAAATTAAAGGGCAATTAATGAAACTTGAGTCAAGCGCTACACAATTTCTTAATACACAGTCATGCATGCTGGTGAACGGAGTAATTTCGACATTGAAATTATTTTGTTTATTGTAAGCGAAAATTACATAACTCTTATCTTTATTGGCCCTTTGTGATGTTTGTAAGAAGTGTTTCGAAATGGCACACTTTTATTTAACAGCTCTATAGTTATAAGTCTACCTAAATTTTCTCGTAAAATTAATCAAGGCTACATTTGTGTGTTCTTCAAAATTACTTTTTAGCAAATAATAATAAGGTTTTGTATTTTAATATCCAAGCAAAGGTACTACTCCAATACCCTTATTTTGTTACAGCTCTTGCACTCTTAGTCCTTCCGAAAAAAAAAACTAATACACTAATTATTATTAAAGTAGTTTCAATGCAAGTGCGAGAGTTTAGTAGATGCTAGGTAAAGTGCGGTCGCGGAGCTCGTAGAATTTTGTGCTGTTGTTTCTATCGCGTCCCTGTGTGAACGCGATAGCAATTTATTCGAGCGCGAGAGAAAGAGACAAGTAGCGGTGAGTCAATGTAGGTCCGAAACTCTACGTGCTACGCGACCGCACTTTAGTAGGTACTAAGAACTAAGATTGTTATAACAGTGGTAGACACATTAACTTCTTTTATGGCTTTAATCTGAAAGAATAGTGTAATAAAAGTTTTATTTAATCTAAACTCTAACGTAAACGAAAGATAAACGTATTGAATAAGCTGATTTATTTGTAACGGAGTTTATTTTAAAATAGATGCTATTGAAAGCTATAGTATATTAGTATACCTATTTCAATTAACCCATTAACTAATTGCTCACAAGATATATTTTGATGATCACATTGGAATTTATGAGTAAGAACTAAGAAGGCGTAGTTAGATAAAGATGTAGACGAATAATTATATTTTTGCTATATTTGGTACAAAGTTATCTAGTTGTAAGTTTAATTAAATAGTTAATTGACAAAAGTGTTACCCACTTATCACCTACTTACTGATGACGTAAATAAAAAACCCGGTCAAGTGGGAGTCGGACTCGCAAACGAGTGGTTCCGTACAAAATGGATATAAAATTCACGTTTGCTGTATGGGAGCTCTACTTAAGTATTTATTTTATTCTATTTTTAGTTTTTGCAACAGAAATATGCCTTCTGTGAAAATTTCAACTGTCTAGGCTCTATGATGGTTAAGGAGATACAGCTTGGTAACCAACAGACGGACGGACAGACAGACAGACAGTGACTTCACTCAGTAATAGGGTCCCGTTTTATACCCTTTGGGTACGGAACCCTAAAAGGACATTGATTATAATTGGTATTTAGCTGATTCGTTTTTTTACGGTTCCGTACCTCAAAAAGGAAAAAAACGAAAAATTTTCCTTGCATTCCCAATACATTTTTAAGAATTTCTCTCATAGGCTCATAGACTTATAGAATTTCCCTAAATTGAAGAAAAACTAATAGCCAAAAAAAAAACTATTTTACAGTTGCAATAATAGTCTCAAGTATAATACGAGTATGTAAGTGCTGGTGTATTAGTTGTTAGTAAACTTGTTGAAGAAATATTCATAAAGTCTGGTCCAGCCCAGTCTGGTTCATAACCTGTTCGACCTTGGCACTACAGAGTACCGGTCTTTTGTAAAATGACATTTTGTCTGACACCATTCATTAAAGAAATAATGCAGGTGCCGTATTAATATTTAACAAAAACAAGTATATCTCTATGAATGTTAGAGGAAAGGAGGACTATGTCCATACATGAAAAATGTCCGTAAATAACAGTTCCAAAACTGGACATAATGGCGCTAGACTCATAATTGGGTGTGATATGAAGTTAGTTTCACAAAAAGTGTTCACACCTAAATGGCCCCAAATATGGGTTAATTCGGGCCATTTCCGGAATCCGAAGTGCCCTGAAAAATTCAGAGCACTGAAAATAGAACTCTGCGCTAATATAATAGAGTTGAAAATGTCGAAGTGTCAAGTGTCGAGCTGTCATATACATATATTGACATTAGATTGGACACTTGTGTGTTAAATTTTCAGCTCTATTGTATTAGCGCAGAGTTAAATTTTCAATGCTCTAAATTTTCGTCGGTTTGCCGGATTCCGGATCATATAGTCCCAGCCTAATATCATCAACTGATATCGTCCCTATTGCTGGGACACGGGTTTCTCTCTCTTCTGCTACAGCAGCTGTAGGCTGTAGTTCACTGTAGATAGTAAATATCAAATAGATAAATTACTAAATGACTTTTTTGTTTACTTTTAAAACTGTTTTTGCTCACCGTTCTCAGGGAAACATCGTACGATACATCATACAACAATGGCGTTAATAAAAGTTCTAGAATGTTCTATCAATATAATCACTTCGGCATTATGCAATGATATTACACACATACTTACGCAAATATTTGTTATGCACCTAGTAAAATTTATCTAACATGGGTATGAATTATGAAGCAACAGACGAAAAATATCTTAGTACCTAGTACATCTATCGTTTTATCGTACTGCATTTTTTAGTATGAAAGCAAGCAACAAATCAGAAGTCTTATTCACGTAATTATTGTGTCAATTCACGGTCGGGAATCAGTGTCAGTGCATAGAAATACTGTTCTTGCAATGGCATATCTACGGTCGACTGTTGACGAAATACAGATATCTACGGTCGACTGTTGACGAAATACAGTCATCAAAAGTGAGATTGTTGGAGAGCATTAAAAACGCTCTATACAATAATAACTATACCCTCTTACTAATAAAAATATTTACACAACGGATAACTTAAACAACGTTGCTATATTTTTCTATCAAATGACATATCCAACGTATCAGACAAAGACAGCAACGTTGTTTAAGTTATCCGTTGTGTAAATAGTTTTATTAGTAAGGGGATAGATGTTTTATAAAAACCATAACCCGACTACGTAAAATATAAGCCTATGTTACCCAGGCTATTATTACGAATCTATTGACATCTTTTTTATTGAAATCGGATCAGTAGTTTAGGCGCTACGGTGGAACAAACATACATACTTACATACATAGACTACCAAAAATATTACCCTTCCTTTAGGCTTCGCCGTAGTCGGGTAAAGGATTAGGATTTTGCTATAATTTAATCAGGATGCCAATTCACGCCGCCTAATAGATTTTTTTATATTCTCATAAATCTGCAAATCAATGAATATTTCATTCACGTTTGCAATTATTAAAACATCATACAAATATTCTTCGCCTACCTCTTTCCTGAATAAATATAAAAAATCCTTCTAACAAAGTCCTGGGGAACAATCAATAATAACCTTATCAGCAACTACAGCAACTAAAACCAATTAGGTTCATTAACTGTCCATAAAATGCCAATAAATAGAAAAGAGGAGCCATCAGAGATCATTAGAGGAGACCGGGGAACGTCAAACCAAATCAAATTGCCGCCCCAAAGTTACTAATTGAGTAAGGTCTTCGATAAACATGCAGCGAAATGATCGAAAATATACGAAACATTTTAACAAAAAATGCTCTATTAAGTTTTAATTGCTATCAAGTTACATTTTTAATAGCAACAAAATTAAACGTTTTCGAAGACTTTGGATGTTGATTTTATACTGGGTAGTGGGTAGGTACATATTTATTAAAATAAAATCACTTTCTTTTAAACCATGTTTAGCAAATCATTTATAGATAGAGACTATTTGTAGATTATAATTAGTGCAGGATTTCAACCTACGGGTACGCAGCCTAGACTTTACTCACTAGACCATGGACCAGGCACGACACTCTCTACAAATGACAGCTCGAGCACCGGCGAATGCCAGCTATGTACGTAAGCCTAAGGTTGACAACGAAATAATTTTAAACGTTGCGTCAGTAATATTGTCAATTATGTCTAAGCACGAAACGACCAGCGGCCAGCCCCGTGTACCATAGTCCAGGCTGGGTAAAAGTTCCTCCCCGCCCGCCTCCGCATTCGCCCAGCCGCACACACAGCCGCGAGCTGTCGTTCGCGTAAATCGGTGGAATGACGATTCTTTACGTTTGTAATATATATTGTTTGCCATGGAGGCGACACTGAGTCGACACATCCTATACTACATATAACGTGCGTCAATACTCAACTGGTATTTTAATCACGTAGATAGACAGTACGTAGATAAACTATGAATAATCCACGATGCTCACTCTCTCAATATTCTCTCTCTCGTCTCAATTACGCAGTTATCAGTAAAGTGCACAACATTTAAAATATTAAGGGTTTGAAAAAAAAACAACAAAAAAACGGCCAAGTGCGAGTCGGACTCGTGCACAAAGGGTCTCGTACAAAACCGCAATAATCTCGTTTGTTGCATTGGAGAGTCCTTAAATATTTATTTAAGTAATTTTGTTTTTTAGTATTTGCTGTCGTAGCGGCAACAAAAACACATCATCTGTGTAAATTCAACTGACTAACTATCACGGGTCATGAGATACAGCCTGGTGACAGACGGACGGACAGCGGAGTCTTAGTAATATGGTTCCGTACCTGAAGGGTAAATGGGTAATTAGTCTAATCTTAATACATCGCTAGATTTCTAACATTTACCTAATTTAAGACTCGATGTATCCCGCCACTTCGCACGCGCAAAAGAAATCTCACGGGATCATTTTTCCGCGATAAAAGTAGCCTACGTCCTTCCCCGTGGTCTACTCTATATCTGTGCCAAATTTCATCAAAATCGGTCTAGTAGTTTCTGAGCCTAATCAATGCAAACAAATAAACATATCAGCAAATCTTTCCTCTTTATAATATTAGTTAGGGTTAGACTGGTATATTATATAAACCTAACAATATCAAGTCTCATTCAAATAGTTGAAATATAAACTCGTACCTGCGTAAAATAGACAAAAAAAAAAGTAACTTTTGCTCGCCCCTAGTGTGTGCTGCAACTTAACTAATGGGTTAAGTAAGTTAAGTTAAGAGTTAAGTCTCACATTGGTAAGACCTATATTATGTAACAGTCACACATATGTAAAATAAACGAATTGAAATTTATTGAATTGTAGATTAAAATGCTAGCTTAGGATCTTAGTATAAAATGTTATGTTATAATATATTTATACCAAACTTATGCTTAAACTGTTTGATCTATGGAAGTACACATCACATGTATTTGGACCATTGGCTTACTGTTCTTAATACTGAAATAATCCTACTAATTCTACTAATATTATAAATGTGAATGTTTGTGAGGACGGGTGGATGGATGTGTGATGTGGACGCAAAATCTACTAAACGGATTTCGACGAAATTTGGTATGGTAGTAGCTTAGGCTCTAGAATAAAACATAGGCTTCATTTTTATCCCGCAAAACACAGTGTTCCTTTGGGATACTGTAACGCGGGCGGAGCGGATTACAGCTAGATTAACAATAATTTATTTCAAAATGTCAATAACAGTATAGTTTACCTTATAGGCTTTTACAAGTATCGTTTGAACCACTTGGGTATATTAAAATTCGTTGCGGGACCGCCCAAGACAATATCAGTTACTTCCAATAGCTTATTCCACTCAAAAGGTGATTCAGTTTCGCTTGAACTAATTGAAGTCGTCGAATTACACATTTGCAATTTATTTACGTCCTATTTTAAATTTTACATACCCACAACTATTTCAGTTAAATTATTATTTAATAAATCGATGTTAAATTCTGTCCGTCTGTTTGTCTGGATTGTATCACGTGAACCGTGATAGCTAGACAGATGAAATTTTCACAGATTATATGTATTTATGTTGCCGCTCTAACAACAAATACTAAACATATATTTTCGCGGTTTTTCGCTCGATATTAACTTAAGTGCACGAAATTAGTAATTATAGTTGTATGGATAATGGTAAGGAAACTTTCGTGCGCGAGTCCGACTCGCACTTGGAACACCTTATTAATGTAATCAATATGTGACAAATGGCAATGTGGAACAAGCATAGTTTTTATTAGCTTTTAGAAGCGTATATAATAAGCCAGGAAACATCTACGATAAACCGTTGAAGAAATACAGTCATCTCAAAAGTGAGAT
Organism: Phengaris arion; assembly: GCA_963565745.1. NCBI lineage: Eukaryota > Metazoa > Arthropoda > Insecta > Lepidoptera > Lycaenidae > Phengaris > Phengaris arion. Next base: position 6,705,175 of record OY751443.1, read on the forward strand.
CGTTGGAGAGCATTAAAAACGCTCTATACAAAAAATTATGCACGAGTGACGTCACAGCCGTTGAAAATGTATGAAGATAAATATAAAATTGATTATATTAACTTAACATACATAACTTAACATATATGTTGTTATAACAAAAAATCTCACAAATAACATAAGGATTCGAACAGTATTTTTCGTAATTCTATCATAGCAAAAATATCCGCAGTCCTGTAACTTTTTAATTTACCAACTGATTACTGTAATTTTCATTCATTTTTCGGTCTATATTTATGTTGCCTTTCGGAAAATATGAGAATTTCGCAAAATTAAAACAAATGCTTGTGATTTGTGAACCAAACTTGACACTGCCTGTCATAGATGAAATATTATGTATGATGTGGACATGATAAGGTAATAAGGCAATTTAAAATGTTTTAGTACTCGACATCCTGTTAAAGCCTATACCTTTAAAATATCCAAAAGATAGTGTAAAATAACTTACCTATTTGCTAATAATAATCAATGAGTGACAAGTGAGATAAACAATTCATTGACTGATGTACCTACGGGGTTATGTTTTTATAAGTGGGTTAAACAATCCATAGACAAATGTATAGGGTGTTTATACGAGGACACCGACTGTACATATTTGCAGTGTGTAGGCGATGGGATCGCCACACAGGCGCCAGGGATGACAAACATTTAGCTCTAATTAAATGACAATAGAAAAGTGTCGAGATGTTGAACACGTGATACTGATGACGTCAGACGTGACGTAGCAAAGTAACGTGTAAACGTAGATATTAAATATTTTTGGCCTTTTAGCTGTTCAAATACATCGTTCTATTTGAAGCATATCTAGTTTAATATAAAAAATTGTTATACTATATTGCTCGTAATAATAATATTATATATCTTAGCAAGTTGTTATTTCTAGCCTTTTGTTCTCTTGTACTATGCTACTAGTCCTATTTTTAATCGACATAAAAAATGAGGTTCTCAGTTTGATATGTATGTTTGTATGAATGTATGTTTGTTTTGTCCGCGATTTTCTCAAAAACTAATGATGCTATTTAGACGCGACTTTCAGGCCATATAACTCTTCAACAACTAACACCAAGTAACGCGCGCCTGGCTGATCGGCCTTAACTTTTTTGTTTATTTATGAGTCAATTTTGATTAATCTTTTCGTCAGAAAGGTGATATTTTATTCAAGGGATATCTTGTAACAAAGAAGCCAGGATCTGATTATAGAAAAATCCTCGAAATCGAGAAAAGCCTTTAAAATTTGTAGTCGTGAATAGAATTTATGTCACACTAGCTGACCCGGCGAACTCCGTACCGCCATATTTGAGAGATTTTTAAATATTTCCTATAATTTTTAAAATATTTTTTTAACATACAAGTCTTTTCCTGACAATAACGAACACATAAAAGAAAGATTTATCCAATTTGGTGCAGTCGTTTGGAAGTTATGCGCGTACAAACATTTCGGTAATTCATTTCTATTTTTATAGATTGTGCGTAGATTTATTTCGTCTTTGGTATCGAAAAAGCGTCTCTACATTTAGATTTTACAACGCTATCAATTGCAGAAACATTTTCAAGTCAAAGTCACTAACTTCACAGTTAACGACATGTGAAATCACAGACTTGGAATGAACTATGACCTTACTACTTACTAGTAAGATATTGTTATAATTGCAAATATTATGAGACTTATATACCTTTACTAATATTACAGACCGTTTCGAGTTATTTTACCTCGGAAACATGAGACTTATTCTTATACAGAATGCATTTTTATCCGAGTGAAATATTAACCCAACATTAGGCTACAATATTACAAAAGTAACGACAGTATGCGTAACTAAAATTAAAATTTAAAGTTATTTACCGAAAAATAACGCGATTAATTTTTCCTGACAACTCGCGCTACGCGGCTTTGCCCGCCGCGCAGTGTCGGCCAGGATGTGAATTTAGAATTTAACTATTTTATAGGATAATCTGGTCAAAATTTTAGGTCTTTTATATATAAATTTTTGAAACGAGTATCGAATACTGATTACGCTCTATATAATATTAATATTTTTTTGTTTTGAAGAAATTCTGTATTATGTCGTCGGTATATTCAATTTCGGTTTCGGTTTCGGCCCTATCATCAACATGTCTCATTGAAGACTGTTTCACACGCTCCTTAGAACATGTCGTTTCCTTTGCATTTTTTGATGCTAGGTACAATGTGTACAGACGAGATAGAGAAACCTGTTCAATAGCTCATACTAAAAGAGATGGTGGAGGTGTACTCATTGCAGTTTCGAAAAAATTATTGTCTCACCGCGAACCTGATTTCGATAGTTCCTGTGAAGACATCTGGGTTAGCATCGAAATTAATAATAAGAAACCCCAAAAACTTATCATATGTTCGGTATACTTACCCCCGCAACACCTTTGCGCAACATTGGATGTGTTTCTGAATAACTCTAGTAAAGTCATAGAGAGTCTGCAGGGTGATGACATAATTACGATGATCGGAGATTTCAACCTTAGTGGAATTGATTGGCGTCCATCTCAATTCACTGAATCTCAATTAACACCTGCAAACTACGGTTCTTCTTCAATTAAAAGTCGTCTAGTTGATTTTCTACACTTGCATGATCTTCGTCAATTTAATGGCATCATCAACGCATCCAATAAAATCCTGGACCTTGTGCTGTGTGATCAGAATATAGTTTCGGTTGATTCGTGTACTTCTCCTTTGCGCGCGATAGATCCATTCCATCCACCTCTTGAAATTTCACTTCAAATAACAAATATACAATATAGCTCAAAGAATACGGCTAAAAGGTTGAAGTTCTTCTCAGCTGATTACAATGTTATTATCCAAAGTCTCGATAAAGTGAAATGGATTAATGAACTCTGTGAATTTCGAGATGTGGATGGGACGGTTTCTAGATTTTATGACATTCTTAATGATATTATAAGAGCTAATATACCTTCGACTTGTCGCTGCAAGAGGAGGGTACCAATTTGGTTTTCTCCAGACCTTAGAAGATTGCTAAAACTGAAGCAGAAATGTCACATCAAATATAAAAAGTACAAAAATCCTCTCGACAAAATTGAATTTCAATACTTGCGAAAGGACTGCGATAGCCTAATTGCTAGTAATTATAGGGCATATATTGAAAACATCGAAGCGCAAATCACTAAAAATCCGAAATATTTCTGGACTCACCTGAAAAACTTGCGTAAATCTAGTTCTAGCTACCCATCTCGCATGCACTTGGACTCCGACACTGCAAACTCACCAGATCAAACATGTGAACTGTTTGCCAAACACTTTTCCTCTGTATATCGCGTAAGTGGTGGGGTCTCTTCTAGCGGAACTGAGAATTACTTCCAAACATGTGCATCTAATATGCCTTTAATCAAATTAAGCTCACATGACGTATTTGTAATGCTAAAAAAACTAGACTGCACTAAGGGCTCAGGACCGGACAACATACCTCCGATATTCTTAAAGAGATGTGCTAAATCTTTAGCTTTGCCACTCTTACAAATCTTTAACACCTCATTAGAGTCTGGCAATTATCCTACATTGTGGAAACATACCAGAGTTGTCCCAATTTTCAAAAAAGGTCGAAAAGACTCTGTGTCCAACTACAGGCCCATCTCCATATTGTCGACCGTATCAAAAGTCTTTGAATCATTAGTTTATACACATTTGCACGATCACCTTGGGAGCAGCATCAGTCAATTCCAACACGGTTTCATGTCAAAAAGATCAACGCAAACAAATCTTCTCTCCTACACAACTGACTTGATTGATGCTGTTGATAGGGGATCCGAAGTTGATGCTATTTACACTGATTTTTCGAAGGCTTTTGATAGGGTTGATCACGACATACTTATGAACAAGCTACGTGGATACGGTGTATCTGGATCACTTCTAAAATGGTGTCGATCATATCTACATCTTCGTAAATCATCCGTTGTGATCGACGGTTTCGAGTCTAGTGCCTTTATATGTACCTCTGGTGTGCCTCAAGGTTCAATTTTGGGTCCATTATTCTTTAATATATTCATTAACGATTTAAGTGACGCCATCGTTAACTCAAAAGTCTATATGTTTGCCGACGACTTAAAACTTACTCGCGTAGTAAGTAGTCAGACTGACCAACTCCTGATGCAACATGATTTAAACAGGCTAGTAACATGGTGCCAAAACAACAAGATGGATGTTAATAGATCAAAGTGTTTTCATATGAGGTTTTCTCGTAGGCGTAATAAACTTGAGACCACCTATACTCTTTGTGGTGACGTTGTCAGCTCTGTATCAGAAATTTGCGACTTACGCGTGCTAATGGATGGCGAACTTCGTTTTATAGCTCATATCGACAACATGATAGGTTCTGCCGGCAAATCATTGGGATTTATTCTTCGAAACGGAAAAGTCTTTAAGAGACCTCAGACTCTCATATTCCTTTTCAATTCTTTAGTTAGAAGTAAACTCGAGTACTGTAGTTCAGTGTGGTCTCCTGCCTACAAGATTCATACTGAAAGAATTGAAAATCTACAAAAACGTTTCTTAAAAAGTATGTGCTTTAAAAAGTTCCTTGAACCTAACAAATCCTATCTGGACAAGTTACGGATTCTGCACATGCAAAGCCTTGAATCAAGACGTGCTATGCTGGATGCGTCTATGCTCTACAAAATTTTGCATGGAGCAATAGACTCGGCAGATTTACTGTCAAAGATATCTTTCAGAATACCCCACCGTATGCCGCGTTATCCAGTCCCTTTGTTTTCAAAATACGCATGCCGCACGAATCTTCGTAAACATTCTCCCTTTTCCAGAACTATAAACTTGTATAATAGTATTTCAGGTCAGGTTGATGTATTTTTTGATAGCCTTACATTAATAAAAAAGGTTGTTTTAGGAAAATTTAATCACGTTTCAGATAACTTTATTTAAATTATTATGATTTTATCACCAATTTAAATTCAAATCTAAGTTCATCTGTGATTATTTTTAAGCATGTTATATAATTTTTAATGAATAAGTATCATTATATCTATATCTTTGTATCGATCTATATATTATATAAGTATCTTGTATATCGCGTACTTTAGATATAAGCAACGCAATTTTATGAAATGCCTATTATTACTTTATATGTATATATATATGGGTGTGAATGTGTATATGTGTGTGTATATATATATATATATATATATATATATATATGTATTTGTATGTATGTATATATATATATATATATTTGATTGACAGTATGGAATAGATAATCACAGTGTATTTGCATATATATTGTGATTATTTGTTCTATACTTGGGTTGGTGTTTTATAATTAGTAATAGAGTACTTTAATTTTTAGTGTAAAATAGTCCAATGCATGTTGAGGCCAAATGTAATTAGTTATTGTATCTAGCTGTAAATTTGAATGTATTCTATTATTCTACGTTATTATTGATGCAAAACTGTTTTTGGTCCATAAATAAATAAATAAATAAATAAATAAATAAAGATTTTCAGGCAAAACATCAGAAGTATAAATTGTTACAAAATTCAAAACTTACCTGGCATTTTATAATATTGACGGAATGTTGGCTATTCAACGCCCCACTCATACCGGTGTTTGACGGCTACCGCTTCTTTAACACGAGTGGACATAAGTCACAAAATGAGGGTGTGATAGCCTACTATAATGAGCACCATAATCCCACAATGTTTGAGCCTGGACTTAAGGACGCAAGCAAATCCCTCGTAAGTCTTCTTGATAATACAACATTCAAAACTTTTTGGTATCATTGTTCGAACTTATCCATAAACATAGAACATACAAAAACATAATTTTATTAGATGACACCAATATGGACATCTCTGATAACAGTACAGATAATCGTACTATGGACTATCTTAATATGTTAGCAGCGCGCGGGATGCTCCCTGCTCACACTCTGCCTACAAGACAACGATCTTGCTTAGATCACGTTATAATAAGAACAAAATATTTGGCTTATAACTATATAATAAACTCATCTCTTACTGGCCTTCAGTACAAGTGTCTAAATCAGTGTTTTTTACGCTATGAACGCTTACAAACAAACGCCGGTTTGTTCTTGGTGTGGTGTCAAGTTGGTGGCGACAATCTTAGTGTCAATTCACACTGAAACGAAACCGTACACGACATAGCGTTACATTTTTACGTTTCATTGTAGGAGTTCGAATGTCAGGTTACACTGCGCTACACAGCGCATGTACAGTGTATGACTGATGTCATATGAAACGTGTGTCATCTTTTTGTATTTTATTGCTGGCTCTGTGTTGTCCTATCGAGTTAAGGGTTATCACTTCAAAGATTTGATTAATAAATAATTGGTTTCTACTCTTTCGTAGAACAGGTAAGGATCTTAATGATGTTTAAATGACAACGCAGTAATCTGATTTTTGTGTTTTTCAGGAATTTGGAAGCGGCCTTATCTCACTGCTTCAGGTAAATATATTTTTTGTACTTATTTTTGTTCCCTTTCACTCTTATTGAAGAGAGATTCCCTTCGCATCCAAGTCGTAGGGAATTTAGTCACAGAGCAAATAAAATAAAATATACTTACGTACTTTTTTGGTAAATTTTAACTAAGAATAACTGAAGTTCTATAATATGACTTTTAAATTAATTTTAGGTACCCACCCAATAACCCTAAAGAACAAGTTCATAATAATTATTATATGAAAAGAAATCCAATACTAAATGAACCCTTCGCAGCCTACTCGCTTGCAAAATGATGTAACGTTACGAAATGCCATATTCCAGGGCCAACGCGTGATGTAATAAACACTTTACTGTTAACCATAGACAACTTTACTCTTCATTCAAAAGTAATAACCTTAAACGACTCTCAACTTTATTGTAATGAAATTAATTTAATATAAAAACAGGAATTAAAGTTGCATAAACAATAATGATTTATTGTTAAATCTATTAAGTTAATGAAGCGTTTCAAATATTGTGTGTTTCATATTATGTCTTAAGTGGTAAACCAGAAATAAACCCGTGAAATAATTATTGTAAACATACCGTAATGATCGTCTCAATCGGGAACCACGGCCTTCCAGAAAACCGGCGCGAAATATCGTTTGTATTATATTTCACAAAGTACCATGGGCTAGAGTGCTCTGGTATTGATAAGTCCGAGTGTTGCTGGTGTCTAAGGGCTATTCTAATCGCTTTGCGCTAAACCATCTAACAGCTAACTTATCCAATGTCATCTGGCGATCAGTCTGCTCGTTTACCAGTGGTAATCTATAAAATATTTATTTTGAAACGATCAAAAATATAAATCGCCTCAGTGGTAGGGATTTTTGCTTTAACCTTCCATTAATATCCCTGTAGATTTACATGGATTAAAAAGGAGTTTATTTTATTGAACATACTACTTAGGCCGCCGCGCTGCCTCGAAGTTCGCGGTGAGCGGCGCGGCGAGTGACAACCGCGGCGACTCGCTCGCTCTGCTGTCTTTTTTTATTTATTTTTTTATTTATATATGGCATCGGCTTGTTACCTCAAGTCAGTCAGAAGTGTCAGAGTCAGAAGTGGTCAAGTCACCAAACTTGACATTTGCCAGTGTCAAGTTAAAAAGGCGGGAAATAGAATTTTCGTTTCAATTTTCAACAACGTATTCCTAAATTGTCAAGTCTAAGGTCTAGTCAAAGACCAAGTAAATAGTCAGTGCAGTCCATGAGTCATGTCAGTTGATTCAGTAAAGTGGTAGAAGCTTTACTGAAAGTTCCTAGGGAGTTTTAGAGGGAAACTCAAAATAGCACGTTTTTAGAAGTTGTACCACTTGCCCGCACTTGTGCACGTTAACGAATATTTAATGGTTAATATTCTACCAATATTACACATTAAGAACCAAAATAACACAAATTTATGAAAGAAATTCAAAATCCAAACGTCACCCATTGAATTCCCTGGCAAAACTCCGCTCTGCGGTCACTGCCCGCCGCTCCGCTCACCGCGAAATTCGAGGCAGCGCGCAGCGGCCTTAAGGGCGGTACTGCTTGGCTGCTGCAATAAATTGGCGTTCGGCTTGAAAGCTGGTGATTACTCGTGTGAGTGAGCAACTGTCACTACTTTCTTTGTAAAACCTATATGGGATACCTTAGCCTTTTCATCCGTTTTCATGATTTATACAGTATTCTCCGAGCGAAGTAACCACTCTTGAAATACAGCAGTGCCTGGGACAGTTGGTTTTTTTAATTTCGTATGGTTACCCAAGCACACACGGCATTCTCACCACATAGTCATTAGTCAGCCTAGTCCAGAGGAGTGACTGGTCAATACGTCTGGGGCCAACCAATGTGCGGGGTTCCTCACGATGTTTTCCTTCACTGTCAGAGCGTCCGTATCTGAAAAAGTCTCATTGGTACACGCCACAACCAGGTAACCGAACTTGCACTCTCTCGAGTGCGAACCAAACGGTCTACCCACTAGGCCACGGAGGTCTTTCGGATACCTAATACACTAGTATTATGGTGTATCTGAAAAAAGTATGGCCAAATTCTGAAACGATACTTAATGTTAGAGGCCTAATTAATCACAGGCTGGCCTTGTCTGTGTCTGGTGGATTAACAAAGATAGAATGTGACTTGAGAGCTTCCTAATTTAAGTAGCGTCATATTGTAGAGTTGTATCATGGTTGCAAGGCTTTAGGCTATAAAACATCACTCTGCGACCAATAGAAGCGAAGAGTCAGCGGAAAATGTGGAAAAAACCGGGAAAATTATTCATCTTTGAGGGCTTCCGTTGTAACGCGCTGATCTCAGGAACTACTAGATCGAATTGAAAAAATATTTTTGTGTTGGATAGTCCATTTGTCGAGGAAGGCTTTAAGCTATATAACATTACGCTGCGACTAATAGTAGCGAAGCAACAGTGAAAAATGTTTGCAAAAACGGGGAAAATTATTCATATTGGACAAAGTTTTATGATTTTTTTTGTGTGTTCAAGTGGATTCGAGAATGGTTTAGATTTACAATTAGAACCAGTAGGTGGCGCTGCTGTCAGTACGTCAACAAATTTAATTTTAAGGCGGTACGAAGTTCGCCGGGACAGCTAGTGTGAATAATATGGAGAGAGCTCTACATTTCTGAAACTTCTTAGTGCTCACTTTTAAATGCTGAATTCTAAAGAAGATTCTGAATTGATATCCCGACCATGCCCGACAACTTAAATTATATAGTTTATGTTAGTTGGGCATTTATTAGGAATCTATTGACACCTCATTTATTAAAATCGGACCAGTAGTTTTGGCGCTACGGTGGAACAAACCGACATACATACATACATAGAGTGCTGAAATCATTACTCTTCCTTTTTGCTTCGCCGTAGTCGGGTAAAAACTAATAAATTACCAACGCAAGATGCCTGTCAGATATAAAACATCTAAATTAGCATGCGTTACAGTAACATACCGTTTGACCATTACAATATATACATAGAAACAACTTTTGTACGATAAAGAATTACTTACGCTATTGTGATTGCTCGATAAACAATATGTGACGTCATTACACACCAGAATTGATTGTTATTGCATAATTTTGATTGGTAAATGTAGAGTGTATCTTAAGGCCGAGAAATACTTTGGGCAAGGTATGGTACGACCACGTTTGTTTTTAAGTCTTGGCAGCGGCTATATATATAATAATATTTTGACACAAATCTTTTTAAGGAATACATGCGTTTAAGTATGGTAAGCTGATGATGATGATCGTATTTTCCAGCACCCGTAACAAAAGCGAAATGAATGCGTAACATCGGAACCTTGCGTGTGTTCCGCTTCCGATGAGCGATTACACCTATTGTGATTAATGGTACATACGTTGCATTAGCTTGGTAAGTACTAATAAAAACTCTAAACCGTCGCGGGAGGCCTGACAAATCTGAAACATCTAACTTTGTACATCTGGCATTTCGATGAAAAGCATTTCACGCTATGCTTCAGGTCTTATGTGCCCGTACTCTTATATCTGCTACACACGTAAAGATAAAACTGCACAGATCCAGTGGTCAGCAACGCGCGGCTGCGGGCCAACGTCACTGTTTTGTATTTTTTTGAATTTCTTTGAATAAAGTTTTTGGTTTATATTAGGTTTTGTTTTCCCCTCATTTTGTCTTCGCTGCTCCTAGTTTTTATTTGTACCAATTTCATAAAAATGAATAATTTTGCATTTTTTATATCACTTGTAGTACCTACAATAAATAACTAGGTAGATAGATATCAATTCGGTACCAAATTATATTACAGGTGCGGCTCGCATTTATCTATTTTTATTACTATGTGGCTCATGTACGCCAAAAGGTGGGTCGACCTCTGGGGCTCTAAAAAGGCCACTTTAGATGTTTCATATATTTTTTTTAGCTCATATTATGTGCGCCATATTACGCATTTCTATTGAAAACTGACAAAATTGATGTTTTCTAATATGATAAAATCAGATGAATCATGTAGCCATTTTACCATTTCACGATTTTCGTATGGAAAAAAATATATGTAACACCTAAAGTGGCCTTTTAGACCCCCCGGTCCGGCAAATTGAACCGAACTGTGCACTTTTGTTACGTGTGTAGCGGGCATAAGACACAACGATGGTGCTACCAGACAAATGTATACATGGCCGACGTATGTCAGTGAATCGCAACGCGTCGTTCAGTTTGTGTCATCAACTAGCAAGTCAACAGTTAACGATACGAGTAGTAGCTGCACCTGGCACCTGCGGCTATCTGATTCCTGCTAATTAGTCGTGTGTCCGATGATAATGTCCCGCCCAATGTATTTAATGCGTACATTTACTATTGTAATTTGAATATACAATAATTAATGACTCACTTAAGGACAAACCTACATTATATATCGCCTTTACCAGTCACAGGAACTATTCTAAAATTTCGAGTCTAGAGTAATTGAATTTATTTTATTTTATTTTACAATTTATGTACACACAATAAATTTTGTACAAAGGTACATCTTATTCCAAAATGGAATGTCTTCCAGAAGACCTGTATTATAAAGGAATAGTTGCTGCGCATTAAAAGCGCATGTACAGTGTATGACTGATGTCATATGAAACTTGTATCTTTCTGTGTAGTGAAGTTCAATTTTAAATAGCTATCTTACAAATGCAACGCCGCGTATCGTCGCGGTGTGAACTGACCATAATGCGTTTTCTGTAACGAAACATGTATTATCATCACCTTTCGATACATATTCCTACCGCATATAAGAAGCTCTAGGTCAACCATAATCCATTGGAAGTACGCCAATAAAGATATAAATCTTCATAGACACGGCAACAGCTTCAACAAAAAAAATTGTTTTGAAATTTTTGCGTGCAAAGACAGAGAATTTACGCAAAACGCTACAAATAGACGAGGCTAAATGGTTTTTTCGTCATTTTCCCAACTAATTGTTGTTTTTTTGTTCAGACATAATAATAATATTTTTCAATGAACTTTTAAGTGAAACCGTTAGGATGTACCAATATTTAATTGATTTGATCATAAAATATAAATCTAACTGTACGTGTATCATGGCTTAATATTGGGACGTAAAAAAAGTGTATCAATGTATAATACTAGCAGTTGCCCCGCGGCTTTGTCCGTGTAAATACAGTATCCCAAAGGAACACTGCACTTTTTCGGGATAGTAGTCTATGTTTTAATCCAGAGCCTAAGCTACTACCATACCAAATTTCATCGAAATCCATTGTTTCAAACACTCACGGATTGTGCGCGGTGCACTTTTCTTTTTCCCGACGTTTCGGCTACTTTCCAGCAGCCGTGGTCACGGGAGGACACAATCCGTAAGTGTTTAAAACAATGAACAATATTCGCGTAAACATAAGAATTAATCGAAATCCGTTCAGTAGTTTTTGCGTGAAAGAGTAACAAACACCCATCCATCCTCACAAACTTTCACATTTATAATATTAGTAGGATATATGTGTGATGCAGATGATGATGATTATTTGAAACAACAACAAAGTGAGTATAAAATTCAAGGTGTTATCTAAGTGCACATTACGGAATGGTGGTCACCAACTCACCACTCGTAACGGTATTCAGTTTAACTAACATCGAACGAAAGTCACTTTCGTGATAATTATCTAGTTTCTATACCATTGTTTCTGTTTGCATTATAATTAATTGGTAATAAAAGTAACAAAGTTTATCATCGCCATTAACGTTCCCACTCCCCACTGCTGGACCTCGAGTCCCTAATCCCTAGTCTACTCTGTCCTCAAAGTAGGCTGTACTGCTGTAGTCTAGACTCTGTTTCAATGAATTAATCGTCTTGATTTACATCAACAGATTTTTGGAGTTTGGACCAATTAAAACGCTTTTAACGTTGGTTTGACGTTTATGAGAATACCATTTTGCTGTTTTAATATATCGAAACTGTAATAATGTAAGACTAGTATTAATTGCCCGCGGTTTCGCCCGCGTTAAATTAGGTTTTAAACTTTCACCCCCTATATTACCCACCTAGGGGCTGAATTTTAGAAAACGCTAAAAGTTTTGTAAGAAAAAATTTAAACGAATTTTTTTCATGTATTTTTTATTTGTATTAATCGAAGTAATCACCCATGCAATCAATGCATCTTTTCCAACGCAGTGGCAGTTTATTGATGCCCTTCTTAAAGAAATCAGCTGGACGGGAGGCAACAAATTCTTCAAAAGGCATTTTGTACTGCCTCTCGGGTATTGAATTTTTTTCCCGCCAAGAAGTTATCTGAGTTTAGATAAAGATTGGAAAAAGTAGTAGTCTGTAGGCGCAAGGTCTGGTGAGTAGGGCGGATGACGGAGAGCTTCCGACCCCAGTTCTTGCAACTTGGAGACCGTCTGCTGTGCAGCATGAGGTCGCGCGTTGCCGTGCAGGAGCAGCGGAGACGAGCCATTGAGAAATGCTGGTTGGAGATGTGCCAGTTTCTCCATCATTGTATTCAGTTCTTCATAGTACACATCTGCAGTAATGCTCACCCCGTTTGGTAAGAAGCTGTGATGAATCACACCGGCGCTAGACCACCAAACAGTGACCATCACTTTTCTAGGGTAAGTTTTCGTTTAGGGCATTGTTTAGATGCTGAACCAGGATCCAACCAACTTGTTGAGCGCTTGCGGTTATCAAACAGAATCCATTTTTCATCGCAGGTAACAATGTAGTTCAAAATTCCTTCATTTGTGTGTCTGTTGAGCAGTGCAAGGCACTTTGCGCTGGCGATCATTGAGTTCGTGGAGCACCCATTTGTTAAGCTTTTTTACCTTGCCAATTTGACGCAAATGGACCAATATTGTTCTGACGCTAACGTCGAAAGCTGGTGCTAATTCAGCCGTATATTGTGTATCATCAGCTTCCACAATCGCCTTTAATTCGTCATTGTTGACCAAAGTCTTAGGACGACCGCGAGGTTCGTTTTTCAGGTCGAAATTTCCAGAACGGAAGCGAGCAAATCAATAACAGGTGGTGCGTTCGTTTGTAGTGTTAGCTCCGTAAACGTCGTTGATGTTGCGTGCCGCTTGTGCCGCGTTGCTGCCACGACGGTACTCATATTCCATAATTACTCGAATTTTTAATGTATCCATGATGACGAAAAAGATTGAAATGCAATGAAAATGTAACACTAATCAATAAACAAATGACTACTTTTGGAAAAAGAATTCTATGTTTTTAAAATAAAATTAATTTGAAATTAGAATTCTTAGCCAAACAAAAATTATTTTGATTTGAAATGGCCAGTACTGCAGAACGGCAATTTCATAGGTAAAGACCTATTATTTCGTTTGTAGTTCGATTGTATTCGACCTACAGCGCCCACCATTCTAGCCTCTTCGTTGGAACACTTAACGTGTTTTATGCCCGGTTTTTGAGGTTTTTTGTCGGTAGTTTATTTCTTCAAGAGCGATTTTGATTTGTTAAAGCGTTTGCGTCATCCAATCAAAATAGATATACTACAGACAATAAACCTCAAGACCGGGCATTAGAAGATTAGTTTTCATGGACACAAGGTTACTTCAACATGTTGTAATGAAAATATGACAAGTAAAATATCCTACTAGTGTTATAAATGTTAAAGTTTGTGAGGATGGATGGATGTTGCTACTCTTACATGCAAAAACTACTGAACGGATATTGATGAAATTTGGTATAATAGTTGGATTACGAGAGGTCGCATAGCAGTTTTGTGTACAAGCCCGAAGCCAGTGAGTTGAGATTGAACGTGAACGACTCTTTGCGTAAGAAATGACAAAATATTATGATTAAATAACATTATTTTGGAGTTTAGGCTCTGGATTAATTACTGTATTTACGCGAGCGGAGCCGCGGGAAAAAGCTAATATCTATATACATCGGTAATTCCGTGCAAAATCAACAAAGATTTGAAAACATTGTGTTGACTGGTTATAGTGGTGATGAATATAAAACCTTTACGTCTGTCTGGTCTACAACAAAAGGATTTTCCGATTGTCGCGTGTACAATATGCAACATACAATGCCCAATTGTTAAGTGGTTAATATTGTTGGTATAATTTGAGGGCAGAGAGTGAACGGAAAATATTGTGTTGCAGAAGTCGCATAGCAATTTTGTGTACAAGCCCGAAGCCAGTGAGTTGAGATTGAACGTGAACGACTCTCTACGTAAGAAATTACAAAATATGATGATTAAATAACATTATTTTGAAATAAAACTGCGAAAGTGCGAGTCGGACTCGCGCACGAAGGGTTTCATACCATTATCCCCATAGGTCCCCATTAATATTTATTTTATTTAAATTTTACTAAATATGTTTAAGAGACTGTACAACTCTATATTCAGTGAATATTTCAATCTACCTGTTGCCGTTATTAATATCTAGCAAAAAACGGAAAAAATCACTTTTTTTGTATGGGAATTGGGAGCCCACTATATTTTTAAATAATAGTTTTTGTATTTGCAAAACATCATCTGTGAAAATTACAACTATCTAGCTATCACGGTTCACGAGAAACCTACAGCCTGTTGACAGACAGAAAGACACACAGACGGACGGACGGACAGCGAGTCTCAGTCATAGTCATAGTCATAGTCATAGCTTTTTCCTTCGGGTACGGAACCCTAAAAATACTTAATATTGTTGCATATTATGACCTCAGATTTTATAAATAATAGCATTATGACGTTAATAATAATAATAATTCAGCTGGCTTATACTTTGATTTTGATTTTGTAGACGACAACGGCGTATCGCGCCGACCGGGGAGTATTGAAATCGGATAAAAAATCGCTATAAATATTTGAGACAAAAATTGCAAAAACTGAAACGGCGTTCCCCTGAGTCTTGTCTTACTTATAATACTGAAATAATTTTCACACTCGTGTGACTTATAGAAGAAGTGAAAAAAGGTTGGAAAAAAACTTTGAAAAAAAAGGGTGTACTTAGCATATTTTTAAATCAATATTTAAATAAAAATTTTAATTTATAAAAAGACAGTCCTCGGCTAAATTTTTAGATTAATACATGTATTTTGGGATTTTTCTATACGACCATGACTGAGAAAAAAGGTTTCAAAGAACTCCAATTTTCAGTTCTATCGAGCGAACAACCCCGGCCAAACTATCATAGCAGTTCAGTAGTATGTGGGACTCATGCCAATACAAATGTAGGCCTACAATATTAATTATTCGACTAATCTACATACAAATTGTAGTGTAATCCTTACTTAATATTATAAACGCGATATAATAATATAAACGCGCGCGCGTAATATGTATGGATGTATATTATAATATGTTTGACACTCTTTCACGCAATAACCACTGAACGGATCTTAATGAAATTTAGTATGGTATTAGTTTAAGCTGTGGATTAACACATAGGCTTCTTTTTATCCCGAAATAGTAGTGTTCCCGTGGGATACTGTATTTACGCAGGCGGATTAAAAGCTATTAAAAGCTAGTATTATAAACGCGAAAGTTTGTAAGAGTATATAGAATAACCACTGAAAAATTGAAATTTAATATGGTTGTACATGTAGTTTAGACTCGGGATTGTGTCAATCGGTAACTTTTTATTCACAGCAAAATTATTAATAATTTATAAAGCATAAATTACTTTCATTCACATAATTTTCCGTAATTATTTTAGTTCAGATCCATGGAGGAGTGAAGTTAATCAATATATTGTTACTCGTATTTTATCGCAATGAGTTGAAATATCACAGCATTTACATTTACCTCCTCCAGATATGCGACGTATGCCGTTGTAATCCAACCTCGTTTTACCTTTGGTCCTCGTGGGTCCGTATTTTCTGCCAATTTTGTATAAATTATCAATTCTTTACTTGGTTAAGGGGTTAATGAGTAAAGCTACTGATGAAAAGTGATTACGGTTTCAAGTGCGCTATCGTACTTTCAACTGTTATAAATGATAATGATAATGAATTGCACAATGCAATCGGGTAGTTTAATAATAAATAGTAGTCTAAGGTTCGCAAATCGCAATAGATCTCTTTAGGCCAAAACGGCGGAAGAATAAGAATATTCGAGATATTTAGCAAGACTAGTATTGAGTAACAAAATTGAAGGTAAATTCACACCGCGACGATACGCGACGCTACGCTGTATTCTAAATTGAACTGTATTTTCACTGCACAAAAATATATACGTTTCATAAGTCAGTCAGTCAGTGTATCTTCTTGTGTAATGAATAAAGCTCGTTTCGTTTCGGTGTGAATTGACCTTAAGATGCAATAGCATCACAAGCATTTTGTCACGTTTCATTTGTAAGCGCTAAATTTTTGAATAGCCATTTTTGCTTCCACACGTTAAATTGACACATAAATGCATAGGCACGTATTGAGCATAAGATGATTTTTAGGGTTCCGTAGTAACTACAAGCAAATACCTGTAATAACGAATATAAATTAATGAAATTTGGTTAGGTATAGTTTGGATGATTTCGGCATCATAAAATAATTAACATTTTATATTTTAGGGGTGGCTCTCCAATCTCCATACATGTGAAGTGGGGATGAAAAGTTTTTTTTCGCTCCACCCCATCATGTGGGGAATATTTATTTTTGAATAAAAGTGAGATTTTTTACTTGATTTTTTTGATAAATTTAACAATTTTTGAGTAATCAGCCTCCAAAGTGGTTATAAGTTGGTCCCTCATCGGCACCGGTTGGCATTTCTAAACTATAGAACTTAGAAACTTGCAATTTTCCATGCTGATAGATCATGCTGAATACTCTTAAGGGAAAAATATTTTGAGCTCAATCGGAGACTTACTTTAAAAGTGATTTGAAAAAAACCTATTGCGCGTTGATAGTTACGGAACCCTCCTTAGACATGTCCTGATATGCTCAGGTTATTAGATTTAAATGCAACGTTACTTTAACTAGCAATTGTCAGCTTGCAGTAGGCTAGTGTCAGTATTGTCGACTACAGCCTAATAACTCGAACCTGATAATTGGAACTGGTGAAGGAAAGGAAATCATGCCCGGTTTTGGGGACATTTTTAGTCGTTGATATAATAATGATAATGTTAATAATAATGATATCCAGCCAGCGTGATATTGACATAATTATTTGAAAACCTACCGAGACATTTTCAAAATACCAACTTGTAAACCACTTTGGAGATTGATTACTCGAAAATTGTTTACATTTAATAAAAATCATGTATCAAGCATTGGATTTATTTAAAAGGCATTATTTATTATTATTGCATTCGACAATACCCCACATGACAGGATGGAATGAAAATAAAATCTTCCCCACTTCACATGTATGGGGAGCTACCCCTAAAATATAAAATTATTATTATTTTATGATGCCAAAACTGAGATCTTTACACAACCTATAATTATATCAAATTTCATACATTTATATGCATAATTACAGAAGTTAGGAAAGCGAACAGACAGACAGACAGACTGACAGATAGACAGACATACAGACGGACGGACAGAGCGAAACTATAAGGGTTTCTTGAGTACTATGGAACCCTATAAAACACTATTCGATTTTAACTCGCTCTTGACCAAGTAACTGCTCACTCTAATGCCAACAAATCTAACAAATATAAATAGCAGTTTGTTTACAATTCCGCGTCACTGTGACGTTGAACGTTATTTCTGTGTTTACCGGTTACTCGAAGATTTAGGCCTATTACACAAAGGGCGTACCAATAATGCCTTTTACTTTACATCTGCGTAAATACAGTAATAGTATCCCACGGGGCACTGTACTTTTTCGTAATTAAAAACCCATGTCCTTCCCACACACAGACTACTCTATATCTGTGCCAAATTACATCCAAATCGGCCCAGTAGTATCGGACCCTTTTCAATGAAACAAACAAACGAATTCCTCTTATCCTCGACCTATTATCTATACTAATGTTATAAAGAGTTCCTCTTTATAACATTAGTATAGATAATAGGTCTTTACCTATGAAATTGCCGTTCTGCAGTACTGGCCATTTTAAATCAAAATAATTTTTGTTTGGCTAAGAATTCTAATTTCAAATTAATTTTATTTTAAAAACATGGAATCCTTTTTCTAAAGTAGTTATTTGTTTATTGATTAGTGTTACATTTTCATCGCATTTCAATCTTTTTCGTCATCATGGATACGTTAAAAATTCGAGTAATTATGGAATATGAGTACCGTCGTGGCAGCAACGCGGCACAATCGGCACGCAACATCAACGACGTTTACGGAGCTAACACTACAAACCAACGCACCACCTGTTATTGATTTGCTCGCTTCCGTTCTGGAAATTTCGACCTGAAAAACGAACCTCGCGGTCGTCCTAAGACTTTGGTCAACAATGACGAATTAAAGGCGATTGTGGAAGCTGATGATACACAATATACGGCTGAATTAGCACCAGCTTTCGACGTTAGCGTCAGAACAATATTGGTCCATTTGCGTCAAATTGGCAAGGTAAAAAAGCTTAACAAATGGGTGCTCCACGAACTCAATGATCGCCAGCGCAAAGTGCCTTGCACTGCTCAACAGACACACAAATGAAGGAATTTTGAACTACATTGTTACCTGCGATGAAAAATGGATTCTGTTTGATAGCCGCAAGCGCTCAACAAGTTGGTTGGATCCTGGTTCAGCACCTAAACAATGCCCTAAACGAAAACTTACTTAGAAAAGTGATGGTCACTGTTTGGTGGTCTAGCGCCGGTGTGATTCATCACAGCTTCTTACCAAACGGGGTGAGCATTACTGCAGATGTGTACTATGAAGAACTGAACACAATGATGGAGAAGCTGGCACATCTCCAACCAGCATTGGTCAATCGCTCGTCTCCGCTGCTCCTGCACGACAACGCGTGACCTCATACTGCACAGCAGACGGTCTCCAAGTTGCAAGAACTGGGGTTGGAAGCTCTCCGTCATCCGCCCTACTCACCAGACCTTGCGCCTACAGACTACTACTTTTTCCAGAATTTGGATAACTTCTTGGCGGGAAAAAAATTAAATACCCGAGAGGTACCGATACAAAATGCCTTTGAAGAATTTGTTGGCTCCCGTCCAGCTGATTTCTTTAAGAAGGGCATCAATAAACTGCCACTGCGTTGGCAAAGATGCATTGATTGCATGGGTGATTACTTCCATTAATACAAATAAAAAATACATGAAAAAAATTCGTTTAAATTTTTTCATACAAAACGGCAATTTCATAGGTAAAGACCTAATATTAGATAACTTCTTTATTAATGTCCTCTGGCAAATATCGTATTTCTATGGCAGTGACAGAGGAAGTGTGGAAAATATAATTTACCGAAAGCATTAAGCACATAGTTCTAACTCTTACTGAATACAGTCCTACTTACTACAGGAGGCTGATTGGCATACGTATGGCAATTCGTATAAATAAATGAAAATATCTTTATTGGTGAATAAACATCTCAATAATCGGCAGGTACGAGGGCGGGTCAATAAGTCCGTGACTTTTGGAATAAAACACAGATTTTTTGATAAATAAATCATTTTATTTTTCAACGTAGTCCCCCTTGAGCTCTATACACTTTGTCCAACGCTTCTCCAATTTTTTTATCCCTTCCAAAAAATATGATTTGTCGAGGTCCTCAAAATAGGCCTTTGTTTGCGAGATGACTTCATCATTGGAGTCAAATCTTTTTCCACCGAGCCATTTTTTCAGGTTTGGGAACAAGAAGTAGTCACTCGGAGCCAAATCTGGAGAATAGGGTGGATGTGGGAGCAATTCATAGCCCAATTCATGGATTTTTGCCATGGCAACTGCACATGTGTGCACCCTTGCATTGTCTTGGTGAAAAAGAACTTTTTTCTTGGCCAAATGAGGTCGGTTTTTTTTCAAATCCTCATTGAAGCGGTCCAATAAGTTAGCACAATATTCCCCATTAATTGTTCTTCCCTTTTGAAGATAGTCAATGTGGATTATCCCACGTGCATCCCAAAAAACAGTCGCCATAACTTTATTGGCTGACAAACCCACCTTGGCCTTCTTTGGCGCCGATTCACCCTTAGAAACCCACTGTTTTGACTGTTGTTTGGTCTCTGGTGTATTGTGATGGATCCATGTTTCGTCCACGGTTACAAAACGGCGCAAAAACTCCTCCATATTGTGATTAAACAACGCCAAACCTTCCTGTGAAGTTGTTACACGATTGCGTTTGTGATCGACTTGCGGAAAGCTTTCTCATGCCCAAGTGATCATTTAAAATTGAAACCACTGAGCCATGCGAGATGTCTATGGCTTCCACAATCTCTTGCACTTTCAATCTTCGGTCGGCCAACACCATATCGTGAATTTTTTCGATTGTTTCGGGTGTAGAGACCGCAACTGGGCGTCCAGGACGTTCGGCATCTTCAGTGCTTGTACGGCCACAACGAAATTCAGTAAACCACTTTTTTACCATTGAAATCGAGTCCCCATAGTATTTATCAAGCTTAGCCTTGGTCTTGGTAATGGTTTTTTTTCGCAAAAAATAATGCTTAATAAGCACACGAAATTCACTTTTTTCCATTGTTTCCTTAAGTTACTGGATAGTCTGATAAAGATAGCTGTAAAACACAAACTAACTGACGCAGCAAGTTCAAATTTTGATAGGAGTCAACTGACAGATGCCTGTATGTATGTGTAATGTGACAGGAGTAGTGTTGCTTTTTCAGTAAGGAGGTTAGAAATTCAAAAAGTCACGGACTTATTGACCCGCCTTAGTATATAAAGATTATTCTTGAACAGGAGCAAGTTAGGCTGGGACTAAATGATCCCGAATCCGGAAGGCCGTGGAAATGTGTCGAGTGTCAAGCTGTCATAAATGTAATTGACATTTCATTTGACTTGACACTTGTGTGTTCGATTTTCATCTCTATTGTATTAGTCCAGAGTTGTATTTTTAATGCTCTGAATTTTCTACGGTCTTCCGGATTCCGGATCATATATTCCCAGCCTTAATGTTTAAAATTACGAACGCGCCATGTGAACGTAGCTTTATCTATATGTATTTAATATTGTAGATGCGAAAGTGTGTCTTTCTGGATGTCTGGTTCACGCGGCTTAAACCGCTTAAGATATTTGGTATGGGGATACTTGTAAGTTGTTAGTCCCAGAAAGGACACAGAATAGTTTTTATCGCGGAAAAATGCACGGTTCCCGCGCGATAGACGGATTTCTGCTGGAACGAAGTTGCGGGAAACATCGAGTCTGAAATAAATTTTACTTTTATCACATGTTTGAATTGTGATGGTGTGTATAATGTTTCACGGCGGGAACATAAAACAATATGATATGTTACACCAATACCATCACCCACGTACTCATAGTCCATTGACCATTACTCATTAGTATTGCATTATGTATTTAGGATAGATAACTAAACTTTATATGTATTAAACTTAAATCCGACTACGTGAATTATAGTTTATGTTACCCGGGCGATTATTACGAATCTATTGACATACCGTTCATAAAAATTGGATCAGTCATTTAGGTGATACGGTGGAACATACATACATATATATCGAGTGTCAACTACTAAGCAGTATTGTTTATTTTATATGGAAGTTAGAACCGTTTTTTTACCGAGTTATTATTGCTAAACATTTGGATTGTAGATAATAACTATAAATTATGTACGTTTGTTCCATTTTAGCCTGACGTATTTACGTTACAGTTAACGCCTCGTGCGTAAAAATGTTATCAAAATTTGTCTGCACTTTTGGAACTCTCGTATATACGCGATTAACAATAGACGCGCGTGATTCGCGCCGTTGACGCAGCCTCTAAAATAAGTCGTACATGCGCGTCTTGCACTCGTGATACGCTATATTTAATATTGGTTAGATTTATGTTATTTACTGATCAATAAAGCAAAGATAAGGGCAAAAACACACGGTACGATCAGTTTTACATATAATAAGAATGACCTTTTTGTTATAATAAGGAAGAAGAATTTTGACAACGAAACAGTTACATTTAAAAAAATACGTTACTAAAAGTAGGATAATAATTATTAATCTTTTGGAATTTGATATGTATCATGTAACATTTGAAAATTTACTTAGTTCTGCAGATTTTTTCGTTTGTATGCAACTATCTAGTAATCTCAATTTATAAACGGATTTCAATACGAATGCACTTTCTTATACGATTCTAGATTACAAAAGCCTAGGTACAAACAAATATAACACAAAATGTTAGTACTTAGTAGAGCATGTGACATTCACTGAATTCAAACTGCACGATTTTGGTGTTTTCTTTTAATACGGTTGTCGTGACGTAGATTACGATCGACTGTTCCACATCCGCGTCGTTCGTATGAGTCGCACGTCTGCTCCACGCCTTATTAAACCAACTGACACACTTCACAATTGATTGTCTAGATCATTTTATTGCTGATTGTACGGGCGAATTGGCATACATTTAGTGGAAAGTGCACTGGACTTTATACAAATAACTATAGGTTTTTCCAATAACTCATACATTAATGAAGTTTATTACAATTTACAATTAATTCTGTTCTTTAGAAAGTAGGTAAAGATAAGAACTATCGAACGAGTTGCGTCTCGACATAAGATGAAAAACTTTCAAGCGCACACACACGTGTAAATACGTCGTTCGACCACGTTTGCAGTTGTTGCGGTCACTCCCTTTGAGCTTAAATATTTTGAGGCGTCCTCGTGCAAAGGAAAATGTTTAGAAGCTAGTCGAGCAGGAACTTTTTCTATATTGTGCGTGAGGATGTAATTAGTACCCATAGTTGAACTATCTACGAGTATAACCCCCATTATACAGTGTATATTGGTATAAGCTATACAATGGTTTGTCCTTGTCTGATACATCGAAAAAGTACCTTGACAGACAAGGACAAAACATTGTATAGTTTATACACTGTATACATATTTTTATTAGTAAGGGGGTTAGTGTTTAATTTAATATACCTAGGTCCTAGAGGCTAGAACGTTTTTAGGACATGTGATGCAAAAAAAGCATTAATAATGGTCTTGTATCTGACCAAATTATTTATAAGTATTCCGATCCTTACTAATATTATAAACGGGAAAGTTTGTAAATATGTATGTATTGATGTGTGAATGTTTGTCAGTCTTTCATGCAATAACTACTGAACGGATTTTGATGAAATTTGGTATGGTAGTAGTTTAGGCTCTGGATTAACACATTGGCCTCTTTTTATCGCAGCAAAATATACGGTTCCCATCGCGTTTTCTTTTTTCGCGTGCGAAGTAGCGGCCAACATCTAGTTTTTTATATTAACACCCAATAATAATCTGTTAAAATAATAATTGGTGCGAATTAATCATTGTCATTATTAGTTATTATTAATGCGTAACATTCATTTTATTCGTAATATGGCATTAATTGGCCTATGTCCAACTGGATGGGTGGAAATGAATGAATTGTAAAGACGAATTATGTCAGGCTTTTAGTGACCGGAAAGAAAAGTGTCAAATTAAAGTCCATTTACATCAGTTCGGCACGCAGAAGTAAATGTTTATTGACGTGTTAAATATACCAAAATGAAGTATTTAATATATATTAGACCTCTTACAGGACACAGATGTTACATAAATATACAATTAAATGGAATTAGATAGTAGGGACTATGCACTCGTAGGAAAAAAAATGTGTTATGACTCGAATAAGTAACGAAACGAAAAATTTAAAAAATATTTTACTTAAAAAAAAGTAGCCTCATCCCGTGACTTAAAAGTTAAAGATTAGATACTTTACAGTATCTGGTAAATGCGGAAAAGTGAAAACTTAAAAACAAAGCGCGGTTCAATCCAGGTACATAATATATTTTTGTTGTTTTAACTTATTATCTTTATAACTTTGTTTCTTCATTGAATCATTTTATACCGCGAATAAAAAGACATGAAGCTATGAAGGCTACTGAAGTGTGGACGCTAAAAAATTTGACTTTGGTAAATTTAATACCTTTTGTTATATTCACCTAATTTTAACTGCTATTGTGTCAGCAGTGTTAAATTTGTGGGGTGATAATTGACTATATGTTTTTGGCCGTGACAAGAATGACTGAACAAATTGTTTAGCTGGCAAAGTTATACTAGATACGTTTGTTAATATTCTCCACTACCTACTAGAGTCTGGCAAACGAAAGTTGGAGCCGAGAAATGGCGGCAAATTTAAAAAATCTTAGAGTGGCAATAACTGGCAACATTCTAATTCCTTATTCCTAAGAAAAAATTCAAATACCCCATGAGTTACTTGATAACTTGTTAATTAGTTCTTACAATATGATAAATAAAATGTGAATAAAATTTTACTCTTTCAAGCAAAAACCGCAGATTTTTTGTCGAATTTTGTTTTTTTTCAAATTGACTTTGAAGGTCGTACAGAGTTGCCAAGTGAAAAGTTTGCTAATAACCCAGGTTCACTTTCGTTTGCCGGACTCTACATAATATGAGCCATTTGGTGAACCCTTCATAAAACACTTTTATTAATCCTTCTTGCAATTTTTTGGTAGATATATTGATTATTAAGAACTCAACCCTTAGGAAAAAGGGTTTGTGACAATTGGTAGTCACAGGTAGTCATTAAAGGTGGATACTGGATAGATACCTAATGAGAATAAGGAGTAAAAAAAAGAGAGGCGAGTGGGGGAGCTTTATATTTTAATTGTTATAATAGCTTATTGCTAAACGCCCTAAACGACGAGGTTCTTGACCTCGTCGTTTAGGGCGTTTAGCAATAAGCTATTAGAATTATTAGAATAAAGTTTACAAAAAAGAACAATATTTTCAGAGAAACTGTGGATTGTTTGAAGCACTTCTGTCAGACCCGTGAAAACGCGTCCTACAAAAGTCGTACAAGCAGGTGACGTCACACGCCTGTAAGTTGTCCGTACATTCCGTAGAAACTTACAGGCGTGTGACGTATGCGGTATGACCATAATATGCACAAAATTTCTGATATCTCCAAAGATTGTAAGTTTATGTTCATACTCACCATAATAAATATTTTTGTAGGTATTTGATGTAAGTGAACTAGATCTGTAGGTTTTTTACACTAATGTTGTGAATAAATATTCCAACTTTTTGTGACTGTGAAATGCATCTAATTACAAAACTACACATAAAATCTAAATTCTCTTTACATTCATCAAGTTGTAATATCTAATTATTTCTGAATGTTAAAAAAAATACACGTAGGAAAATACCCAACCTCAAGTTGATATAAGATAAAAACGAGCAACACTATAGACGTAAAAGGATTTCTTTGTCTTAACCCATGTGGGGCGAGAAATTAAGACCCTCTTAGAATTTAGAGTATTGAAATGTATTCAAATGAAACGTATTAAAAGTCAAGGGCTAGAAGATTCTTTTTTTGCATCACAATTTACATTTTTAAAGGTGGTAAGTGAAGTAAGTAAGGCACATTAGTGCACCATGCTTTAATTGACCTTATACTTACTACTAATAGAGGGCCTAAGTATTTTTGTACAGGAGAGTTTTGTAGAGGGAATTATTAGGCATTTTATTTGTTTGACACTTTAAATGCATGTAAACTGCTAAAATATGTTCTGGTTTATAAGTATAGTTTTACAAATTGTGTATTTGGTTGCGTAGGATAAACTGAGAATGAAAGGTGCCGCATGCTCAATGCTATTTAGATTGATAATCATGCGAGTATTTACTAGTAGGTTAGAAAATCGAATACTTTAAATGTTTCCACCATTTATAACAGTTTTTTAATGACGAGTGATGGTACTATCAGGGAATTTAATTCATAAGAAGGTAGAGTGTATTTGTATAATAATGATGACATGCGGTCACATTACAGTCAATGCCATGTCAGTTTCATATAATACCGAATATGTTATTCTTTAAACGAGACAATCATATATATACATATATAATCGTAATCTCGAAAACGGCTGCAAGTATTACCATGAAATTTAGTATACAGGGAGTTTTGGAGGAGAAAATCGTTCTAGCTAGGTCTTATCATTTTCAAGCATCACATAATGTTTTTTCTTTCGTCGTGCAACAATATATCAATAATTTCTGCTCTAATTCGTTATTCCGATTGGCAGATTGGTATGCTTATGTATAATTTTTGCTTTGTTTGAAAATTCAGAATGTGGTGGGTCCGAATCCCGGTCAGATAAATATTTTTATGTTTATTTCTTTAAATTTAAATTTATTAGAACTCCGAGCAGAGCTCCGGTTACCCAGGTACTTAATACAAATATTATACCTGAAAAATACCAGCGGATATAATTTAATTTTCGTTTTCCTCTTTGAAATGACTCTTTGTTGTAATGAATTGGTACTTGTCTAGAAGTTAGCTGCCTGTTTAGTATTTGATGAGCCCATTCATTCATAAGAAGGTAATCAATTGTATATAAAACAGCGGCCGGAACTAATTTAGTGTGGTAAATATTTAATCGTATTCAGAGTCTAGAAACGGTGGTCGATGTCCTGCATAGTTTATACGTCATTGAAATAATACGGACAGACTGGACTAGATAGGGCTGGTAAAAATTTTTAATTCCCTGTTTACTGGACATAATGATGCTGATATTAATTGTAAAGGTGAACGCGGGAGATTAAACGCTTGTTTTTCTAGCGGGGTTCCTGAGTCTGTGGTAGGTTAGCATGTAGACGTTAAGAAATAGCCTAACCTAATCTAACCTAACTCAGAGCATGTCATGATATGTCAAGGTGGGTTCAGTAACCCTCAACGCGCAATAGGTTTTCTTTGAATTAGCTATAACTTCAAAAGTTATAGTCCGATAGTTCTCCGAGATAGTAGTCCGATCTCAAAATTATATGTTCCTAAAGAATTTTTAGCATGATTTATCAGCATATAAACTTACAAGTTTCTATCTTCTATCCTTTAGAAATGCCAGTGCATTTCTATTATAAATAGGTACCACTTTGGAGGCCGATAACTCGAAAATGGTTGACTTTGCAAAAAAGTCATGTAAGAAACCTTGTCTTTATTTCAAAATACCTATTCAACGATACCACAGGGGCAATACTCTCTACAAAAGACAGCTCAAGCACCGGCGAATTTCAACTATGTTGACCGAAATAAATTTAAACGTCGCGTCAGAGAAATATATCATGAATATATGTATTATGTCAAAGCACGAAACAGCTAGCGGCCAGCCTCGTGAATGAAAGTCTTGGCTTGAAAAAACTCTCGTCCCGCTCGCTGCGCGCACCCCCCGCATACCACGCAAACATACGTGCGAGCTGTCATTCGTGTAAGTCTATTGAATGACGGTTCTTTACGTCAGTAATATGTATTCTATTAATTATTTTATGAATGTTAGTAACGATACTCTACACTGTGGGGTAGAATGAATTTTTTTTTTCCAAAACCGAGATCTATACACATTATATAACTATACCAAATTTCATCCATTTATTTATTTATTCATAATTACAGAAGCTAGAAGGGCGGACAGACAGACAGACAGATTGACGTGCGGACAGAGCGAAAGTATAAGGATTCCTTGAGTATTACGGAACCCTAAAAGTCTAGTGTTCTGTGTCCAGTCTATTCCAAAAATAAGTAATATGGAACTATGTTTCAATTTTCCAATTGGCAACAAAACTCTTAAGCAACTCTAAAAAAAAATCGATATTTAGAAAGTAGAAATAGAATATAGATGCATTAGGACATCCCTACATTATCCAGGCCCTAAATGAAGCCCAGCAATTTAGTTATTAACAGTCCTGTAGGCAGGTAATTTGAATCCTTCCTTTATTTAAGAGACAATTGGATCTTTTTGGTGTCATCTATACTTTTAGGGACGTGATTTCCTACCCATTTTAAGCATATTGCTTGCCAAACCTAGATAAAAATAATAGGATGTCCACGACCGCGTTGGTGGAACTTGAGTTACGGGGACCAGACAACTTGAAGTACATTAAATCATAAACATATTTAAGTGTATTACATATGTTTATGATCCATGACCCAAGAACATTGGAAATTTTTTGTTCCTTCGATGATGCGGGATTCGAACCCGCGACATCCGGCTTGAGCGCCGACGCGCTAACCACTATATTAAGAAGGAATCTATTTCGAACATAATCCCTAGGATCATGTCGAAAATTTTACTATAGCTTTTAGGCTGGGACTATATTGTCCGAAATCCTTTCGCCCGAAAAAAAAATCAGACTTTTGAGACTAGAACTATGGGTTAATAGAATAGAGTTGAAAATCATATACATGGAAACACACGGCAGCCATCTGAAAACTCTACGGTCGTGTGTTCGACTTCCAACTCTATTGTATTAGCCCAGAGTTCTATTTTCAGTGTTCTGAATTTTCTCCGGCCGGAGAGATTCCGGATAGTATAGTCCCAGCCTTACATGAACGGCCAAATACTCAAATGCTTTTTAAATTCGAAGGCGCTCAAGTTATGTAACTTGACTCTTGAGCGCCTTTTAATTTGCCTGCCCTTGTCATTCTGTCAAACAGAGCTAGCGACATCTTGTGATTTAGATTTTAGGGGGCAGTATTAAAGCAGCATTTATTCCGTCGATAATCACTTGTTTTCTATCGCAGACAAAATAAAAAAGTGAAGACATAGCTTTGTCAAACAAAAACCACGCACCGCGACAGTACGCCTTACAAGATAGTTCGTAGTTTCGTTACATGTGTGTGCGTGACACTGTGTAAATACTCGGCGAGGAGAAGTTTGGACTGGCATAACTGTGTGGTTCGCAGAACACTGCCTTCACTTTATTATTTCGTCTCAAATTTTCTACAGTATAAAACTCAAATGAGTAGTCTAAACTAGTGTTTTACGGCAGAAACAATGGTGTAGATATTAAAAAATGTCCTCTTTCCCACCCCGCGGGAACAGTATTGTTCGCGCTGTCACCGCGATCTGTGGAAGTGTGACGTGTGCTGTATCGATTTTTTGTTTTGTATCAATGAGCTTTCTACTGAGGATGAAAATCTTCTTACCTCTATTTAAATCTCTTTGCTAATATAAAAATATTTAAAATCAAATTACCAGAAAAAAGTTAAAACGCTCAGCAGGGTTAAATGGCCACATTAAGTGAATCGTACTATGAGACATAAAAGTCTCATTTACGGGCCAGAACCAGTCTGCGGAATATCTCCTAGTCATCACTATCATAGTATACTAAGAGAGCACTCAAGAGCCGTAGCCTAAGCATTAAGCAATGGGCTGCAATCCCGGGCCTTGTGCATTCCAAAGGGTTAATGGAGGGATTTAACAAAAGGCGTGCGGAAATGGCGCTTTCAATGAGTAGGAATCAACTAAGAGTCTTTACTAGAACCCTAACTGGGCACTGCAAGCTCCACAAACACCTCAACAAAATAGGTGTCAGTGACACAACGAATCGCAGATTCTGCGAGGAAAAGGACGAGACACCTCTCCACCTTCTCCTTCTCCTCGACTGTCCAGCACTTCAACAGAACAGAAACAGGTACCTTGTGGGCAGCACGAATACTCCACCACAGAGGAAATTCGTAGCACCATTCGTAACCCCAACCATATCGTTCAGTTTATGAGCAGCATAGGCCTGGGGAAGGTACTATAAAGCGAAGGAGTCACAATATGGTGTAAGGGGCACGGCTCTAAAGCTTCTAAGCTCTTATCTAATACATAGAACACAGACTGTAGAAGTTAATTCCAAAAGGTCTAATGGTACTAAAATTAAACTAGGAGTACCACAGGGGTCTATTTTGGGCCCTCTTCTATTTCTCATCTATATAAATGTTCTACCTTATCTAGTTAATGATAAGCATGAGATAGTACTTTTTGCTGATGATACTTCTCTAATTTTTAATGTGAAGCGACGACAATCTAACAATGACGAGGTAAATAGTGCTCTCTCAAAAATAGTACATTGGTTTAATGCTAATAATTTACTGTTGAATTCTAATAAAACAAAATGTTTAAAGTTCAGCTTGCCAAATGTTACGCAGGCACAAACCAATATACTATTAAATAATGAGAAAATGAAATTAGTAGACACCACTGTTTTTCTAGGTATAACATTAGATAGTAAGTTACAGTGGGGACCACATATTGCTAAATTGGCAGATAAGCTGAGTTCTGCAGCATACGCTGTTAAAAAAATTAGAGAAATTACCGACATAGAGACCGCGCGATTAGTTTACTTTAGCTATTTTCATAGCATAATGTCGTACGCCATCCTCTTGTGGGGAAACGCTGCGGACATTAATACAATATTTGTGCTGCAGAAACGTGCTATACGTTCTATTTATAAGATGTCGACTTTTGAATCTCTAAGGGAAAAGTTTAAAGAAATAAAAGTTCTGACCGTCGCATCTCAATACATTTTGGAAAATGTGTTATACGTAAGAAATAATCTAAACAACTTCAAAAAGAAATGTGATAATAATTGTGTAAACACTAGAAATAAGAACAAGTTAGATATGCCAGTGTTCAGATTAAGCAAAGTTAGTAAATCCTTTAAAGGCCAATGCAAGCAAGCAAATACGCTTATACAATATAATCCCAGAAAAGGTTCAAAACCTTCCCATTAATAAGTTTAAAAAAGTAGTTAAAGAACGTTTGTGTGCCAAAGCGTATTATAAAATTAATGACTTCATTCAAGACGGCACACCTTGGGAATAAGGTGGCTCCTTATCTTATGTTATTATTTGTTACATAGACATAAGCAAACATTGTAAAATTATTACAATGTTTGCTTATGTCTATGTAACAAATAATTTTATTTTTTAAAAGAATAATTTTCCATCTTTTTGGTAAAAGATGGCCCCAGACGAGTTTCTTGCCGGCTCTTCTCGCTGGGTTAGTTCCCGAACCGGTGGTAGGCATCACGTAGTAACGACGTTCAAAAAGAGTATTTAAAAATACCAATTTTGAATAAAAAAAATTTGATTTGATTTGATTTGATATATACATTTGGGTTGCGACCCAAACGCAGTAACGGCAGGGCTCAATTTTGCCCTGCCTTCGATAAAAAAAAAAAGATGAAACATCAACTTTTCAAGAAGTTGCACTTACTGTAATACCATTATACTATGACAGTTATCAATAGAAATGTGTAAAATGGTACACTTAATGCTCTGTACAACGCCAGTGACCTTGATCATCAAGTTCCATATTAATTTTGTAGGCGATAAGGGCGACCGGAGAGAATTGATCGGATAAAAAATCGCTATAAATATTTGAGACAAAATTTGCAAAAACTAAAACGACCTTCCCCTGAGTCTTACTTAGAATACTGAAATAATTTTCACACTCGTGTGACTTGTAGAAGAAGAGAGAAAAGGTTATAACTTTTTAAAAACGGGTACTTAGCATATTTTAAAATCAATATTTAAATAAAAATTTCAAATTATAAAAAAAGACAGTCCTCGGCTAAATATAATGCAGATTAAATATATTTATTTGGGATTTTTCAATACGACCATGACTGAGAAAAAGGTTTCAAAGAACTCCAATTTTCAGTTCTATCCAGCGCACAACCCCTTAATAAGAATTGCATAATTTATTCGTTAGTAAATAATTATGAGAACTGTACTTACATTCCTCCAGATATAAAAATGAAATTGTGTCTCAACATAATATAATTTACAGTTCGAAAACAACTTGTTGTTTAAAGTATGTTCTGTATTGAACATACTTTAAACAACAAGTTGAATAAATGAATTAATACTATATATATATAGTATTAATTCATTTATTTATAGTATAATTTCGATCCTTCCAATGCAAAATTAGCAAAAATTTACTTGTTACTCCATTTGTAGAAACTAAATACGTAGGTTCCAACAATATTGCAACTAGAATAGTATATGTCTTAAAAGATTTCATTAATGTTGAGGTTCTCAGTACAAACAATAATATTCATAATATCGTAAAGAGTACTCTTAAATGATATTGCTAAAAAAAAAAACTATGAAATAGACGGAAA
The DNA here is from genome assembly GCA_963565745.1 of Phengaris arion. NCBI lineage: Eukaryota > Metazoa > Arthropoda > Insecta > Lepidoptera > Lycaenidae > Phengaris > Phengaris arion. Next base: position 6,737,671 of record OY751443.1, read on the forward strand.
AGATTATCACCAATCATTTATATGTGAATTTAAGCAAAATATGAATGAAAACGTAATCCCATAAAACTAATGACATAAAAGCAAAAAATTCATTAACAACACCGACACGAGATAAAAGCAAGATTACGTACTATTTTAAACAAATGCCATATACGAAACTTAACAATATTGATAAGCCTTTTTTATAAAATCAATAAATATTTAACTATATTCCACTTTTTATAAATAAAATTTTATTTAAATTTAATTTGGAATTAATATTTTGAATTAATAATTTGGATATATTTTGAATTTGAATTTTAAATAAATTAAATATTGTTCACATAGCACTAACAACCATTTTAAAATCAAAAGTTGGCAACATAGACATTATTTGTTTTACCGAAACATTTTTAATGAAATGTACTGAAAATTATTTACAAATAGCTAATTGCAAAGTTGCGGCTTGCTTTTCAAGGAAACACAGAAAAAGAGGTGAACACTGCATATTAGTAAAAAATGACTATCAATTTGGAAACCTAGATATCACAAAGAAATATGCGCAAAGAGCGCGTACTTGAATGTTGCGGTATTGAACTAGTTGGCTAAAACACATTAATAATATGCATATTATATAGAGTACCTACCTAAAGAAAACATAAATTAATTTTTTGATACTAACCGACTCAAGTAGATTCAATAATAAAAACATAGTACTATGTAGAGATTGGAACATAGATGTGATGAAAGACTCGAATGAACATAGAGAATTGAGATCAATACAGTTGAACCATAATTTGAATATTAATATAGACAAACCTACTTATCAAAAGATATAAATGGATTGGCGCTTTCTGATTATGAAACAGGCCAATGTATTACTTTTCCAGTAAATGTAAATAATAATAAGATATGAAATCATTTTCATTTCATAAAAACACCTAACTTTAACAAACATAATGTGACAAAAATTTTAAATGCTATATCGTCTATTACATTTACTGACATCCTGAACCAACAGGTTCAACAATTGCGAAGAAGGATTTAAATAATTTCACGACATATTTGTTTTGTTCTGTAACCTTTGCTTTCCATGGATTAATGTCAAAACTAAGGATAAGCCAGTGAAAATGCGTTGGCTTACTAGGGGTATAAAAAAGTATTGTGCAATGAAACGTATTTTATATTACAAATACAAACATGAGACAGCAAATAAAATCGAGTTAATGAAACGATATGAAAAATATTGTAAATTTCTGAAACAATAAATGCCTCACAAACAGAAAATAATAGCAATTTCATATAAAACGCAAAAAACAAATGTAAAGCTACCATAGGCGAGGCGTGCATACAAACCGGCTTCCCTTATGAATATTACTTTAAATCTATTAATTAATATATATTAATTTTCAAAATACGGAACTGGTTCGTCACATAGTGTTAGCGCAATTTTTTTGGGTGCATTGGGCGCAAACTAATGTTTTGGTTAAGTACCGTATTAAAAAATATATATTTTATATAATATATTTTAAGGAAAGCCGGCTTATATGCACACCTCGCCTGTGATTAAGCTACGTGGACTCTAGTAAAAAATAACCTTAATGCAAAAAAAAAACATAACAATATTAATAAAATACAAGTAGGTGATAACCATATACAAAAATGAATGACATAAATAAATTAATTAATGACGCTTTTATTGACATTACAAAAACTAATCATTTAAATAATAATAATACTAACCCCCCGGGGGGCCACCTTGACGTGGTGGGGGGCTTAGGGGAAGGCAACTACTTATAAGTGGTCACGAACATCTAGACCACCAACAGTCAATATACACAAAGCTTCTAACATCTTAAGTTTAAATACCCTTCCAACTAACGGTCCCAACCCCAAGAAGAAGAAGAAGAGAACTCAAGAAAAGCTACATGATGCGCCTACGAAATAGAATTATACCCCAGGCGGGTACCGGAGCGTTACACGATGGAGAATCCCGCCCCGGGTCTTCAGGTCCGGCCCGCCCTTCGTATTCTGGGGAGTGCAACGTCGCACCTAGCTGCCCAGTCTCGAACTAATGCAGAAAGCAACTATCATCTCTCACCAAGTTCATCACCAACATGATATTTCATCGTGACATTCATTCACATCGTGATATTTACAATCATCACCTCAATCTTACCTCGACTTTCGGGAGTCAAGATCTTTCACTTCATCATATTTTTCATCATTATCACTATAATGTTGTGTGTGTATGTTGTGCAGAAGGCTATAATTACAGCCGAAGTTACTGCACCCACCCCTGGTAAACGACGCACACGTAAAATGTGGACGAAAGAAATTAAAGTTATCATTATGCGTCACTACTTCATTATAACTAAATTAGAGAAAAATACGAGAACTTATCTTACACAATTGCACTCTATTTTTTATTTTTACAAACTTGAGTACATAGATACCTTAACATAACAATTTTACAATTTACTGAACCATTGTAGGTACTTCCAAATATTCTAGTCGAAAAGTCTTATTTCTAAAGGTGACTATACAAAAGGTCATATTTCTTTAAGTGACATATCAAATGGTCGTTTCTGAGTAGTCCGATCAAAAAGTCGTATTTCTAAATTAAAATATGAATAAAAAAAATATGCATTCGTTTTTTTATATTTTTTTAAATGTAGATTGTATTGTTTTGATAACCTAAATATGAATCGACGTCAAAATAGATTTAAAATTTCATAGAAAAGGAACAATCAATATTTTTTAATTATTGTAAATTTTTTTTACCATGGAAATTAGACCTTTTGAACAGATGCTCCTCATATATCACCCTGCAAAAGGCTGTAAGCCTCAATACATGCCGAATCGTCAGGAAATTCTTGTCCATTATTTTATTTTATACTTTACCTGAAGTTGCTTGGCCACATGCCCGCAGCTTTAGTTAAATACCCCTAATGAAGAAATAAAAAATTTGAAAAACAATAATAATTCTATTGACATGTTAAATAAAACTAATAATGACATTTTCATTAATAATAATAATAATACTAAAATTAACTCAATCTATTTATCACCCTTATCTCCTAATGACATCTATACAATTATTAAATCATTGACTGGTACTCAATCAACTGAATATGATGACATAAATACAAAGATCATAAAACAGTGTGCTAAATACATTTGCGTCCCTATTAGCCATTTAGTTAACTTATCGTTTAAACAAGGACAATTTCCATGTTTTTTTTTATATTACTGTGGTCAAATCCCTCTTTAAAAAAAGATAGATTGCAGATGACTAATTATAGACCGGTTACATTAGTACCTGTTATTGTAAATTTTTTGAAAAAGCTATGCAAGATAAGATACTACATTACTTTAATAAAAAAAATATATTTAGTAAACATATATTTAGCAATATGGTTTCATGAAAGGTAGCTCTATAACACTGGCTTGTTTTGCGTTAATAAAAGAAGTAACCGATACGATTGACAAAAATTATCGGTAGCAGCTGTTTTCCTTGATTTGAGCAAAGCATTTGATTTGGTTAATCATAATTGTAAAAAATGCGATTTTCCGTAGCCTGCAAATTGAATTTTTAGCAGCCATTAATTGATCAACCCAATCTGGTTTTATAGCTGCTTACATCGTATAATAGTCACTAACTCAGAAATTAAGTCGCCAACTTATAAACGGTGCCAATTTGGATTAAATTTCGCCACTTTTTATCTGACGATTTTTGTATTTTTTGTCACCTGGGTGCTTTCGCCAGTTTAGTAATTTAGTCGCCAACATATTAATTCGCTGCCAAATTCAGTAATACAGTATGCTCATGTGCAGTCGCCAACTTATTTTTTGTTCGCAAGATTAATTATATTCCTTTACAAAATAGCTGCAATGGCTATCTAGTAGGTATCAGTTTAGTTCAGTAGCTGTTAACATATTCTTTAAAGTACATCCTGTATTTAAAAACATGAACACATTTGGTTTCAAAAGTAAAAAATGTTTTCTTCGAGCCAGTATCATGTTTATATAAAAAAAATGATCGTACCTACATATAAATCAGACGGTTGACCTGTTAGAAATCGTTGATGATTTAAAAGACCTTGAGGTGCTTGTGGGATTGACATTGAATTAAATAAAAGTTAATTTCTCAAGCTATGGAACTAAGCATTGCAACAATGTGTGTTTCTCAGGTAAAGTTCATATTATGAGAAATACCGTCAGCATAACAGTTTACAGTTTATGTATACATCCTACTACTATTATAATTGTGAAAGTTAGTGAGGATGGATGGATGCTTGTTACTCTTTCACGCAAAAATTCTGAATGGATTTTGATGAAATTTGGAGTAGTTAAAGCTCTGGAAGAACACATAAGCTACTTTTTATCCCGAAATAGTACAGTGTTCCCGTGGGATACTTAATTTACGCGGGCGAAGCCGCGCGGACAATAGCCAGTGATTTATAAAACCATAAGTATGAAGTATGGTAAGTCCTGGGTCGTAATTGAACTCTAGTGTCACTGCGAGCGAATATATTGTGAGTTGTGACTTGCGACTCCTTCCCTTTTTACTAATTTTCTGAAGTCAAATGTTAAGCCTAATTCTCGTAACTATTTGTTACCATAATCCTGTTTCGGCCCGCGCGTTGTCTCACTCGTTCACGCGCGATTGACTCGTGTTTGATAGCAGGATTGTGATCAAAAATAGTTACGAGAGTTGGTCTTCTGAACTATGGTAGAAGAGTATTCGGGCTTCCGAATCTACCTCCTCTTCGTAAGTCTTCTTCTGGGTCGCATATGATTTTTTTTTAATATACATACCTAATTACAAAATACCTGGTCCTAATAATACCTAATCATTGAGGACCGTTACACAATACTGCGCACGTAATTCTAGAATTAATCACATTAATTATCTAATTATTTTTTCGCTGACGCTCCAACGTTCGTCTAATGGAAGCTGTGATCAAGATGCTATCAGTAATATGGGTGTTATTCACCCATTGTTTGTCTTTCTGAATGACTAAACTGATCTTTGCGTGTTTCGAAGTGCTCGTGCATTGTTCGTGCTCTTTACTTTGTTCTGTTATTATGCTTCAACCATTTCCCGTCTTTTTATGCTGACTGTATGTGGATTTCTAGATATTACGCAAGAGACTACTAACCTAATAGGATGAGGATGCAGCGACGCGACTTTACAATACCAGTTTAAATATTATATTACTGTATGTTTTACCCGACTACGGCGAAGCCCAAACGATGGGTAATGATTTTGGCAGTTTATTTATTTATGTATGTTTGTCCCATCGTAGCGCCTAAATTACTGATCCGATTGTAATGAATGAGGAGTCAAAAGATTAGTAATAATAGCCCGGGTAACATAGGCTATATAATTTACGTAGTCGGGTTATAGTTTTTTATAAAAATTGTAGTTATTATCATTCCAATAGGTATTATTTTTCAAGAAAGAAGAAAAGCTCGCTTTGAAGATTTGTTTTTGTGAAAGTGTTAAGTAACATAAAGAAAATCGTGTAAATTACTTATATCTAGCTATCCCTTGGATAAGTAACGCAAGTTTATTGAAACAGCTTTTCCGTGTTCAAATATTGTTCTTTCCCAATATCAATTCAGATTGGAGCAATAAGTTAAGATTAAATAATAATAATAAGCGGTTAGGTACTGATTGTTATTATTACAGAACTTAACACATACCTAATTGCTTATGAGGAACGAAACTTTATTTTGAACGCTATTACTCTGCAATCTACTTGTAGCATGTATCTGTAGGTCGATTTTTCTAATTAAATCTTACAATAATACGGTTTCGATGCAGTCTCGTTATGTTAAAGATGAGACCGGACTACGCGGTAGTGGAACTACGCGACGCGGCACTCCATTGCGGTTTTATTAGTAGGGACGTGTCGCGTCGCGTCGCTCCACTGCCGCTTAGTGCGGACTGCGGTCTTACCTTAAAACAGCAAAATGGTCATACCATCTCATACACGTCAAACCAACGTCAAAAACGTGTTGATTGGTCCAAATTTCAAAATAAGTTTATGACATCCAGACGATTCATTTATTCATTGAAAGTAAAATAAAAGTGTAAGTTAAATACGAGAATTGGGGATTCTGGTAACTAAGTAACTGCAGAAAATTGGTTTAGCCGTCATAGACAAAATGTTTTTCAGTTAAAATTCTATATTTATTTGTTATATTCTATACTTATATGCTTTTTTTACACAATCTTATCTAATTATAATTAATATTAAACAAGCAAATCTTGTATATATATTATCTATATGGAATCTCGGAAACGGCTACAAGTATAAGGGGAGAAAAAGCGATCTAGCCTATATAAGCGATCTAGATCTAGCCTAGCTAGAAGCTCTTGTCCCTGGGAAACTGTGCATTTAAAAATGCATGCAAGTGATATATGTTTTTTCTTTTGTCGCGTAATATAATATGAGTGATCTATATGTCTTAGGGCGGATTCGACCAAACTGGAGTAAAATTTTACTCGAGTGTAAATGTTTCCTAATCTAAGAGTAAGCTGGTTTTGCGTTTTTCCAACTTCTAATCCAAGAATAAGGTAATTAATTACACGGGAGTAAATATTTACACGGGCGATTTTGACGGAGTAAAGTATTAAACTGAGAATAGTGAATAGTCGCACAGCTGGCTGTCTATTGTCACGATCAATGTCATTGTGAAGTGTTATAATTTGATATTGACATTTTACTGTATTACTCTACGAAATTAAATTATTATGGCGTAAAAGTCATTCTAAAACAAACAATAGTACATGATTTTTTGTCGGTTTATACATTCGTTCATTATTCATTGAATAATAATACCGAGCATAGCATACTCTTCGAGTAACTTGGTAAAACGCAAACGAAGATATCCTAGAGTAAATTGAAGGAGTAAAATTATTCTCATTATAGTTACACTCGTGTAACTTCAAGTTTGATCGAATCGGGCCTTAATGTCAAATCTGGTTGGCGGCTTGGTGAGCGATGGACTTTTGAATTTTTGTTTCGAATTTTGAGTTTGAATCCCGGTCAGACGAATATTTTCGTAATTATTTCCTTTTCTCTTATATATTTTCTAAAATTATTTTATCGTTTCATAAAAGTCCGAGCAATGCTCGGTCTCCCATTTACGAATATTTTATTACACAATATGATCTTTACCATAAACTACTAATATAAGATCATTTGTTACGTTGAATTTGAACATGTTGCTAACAGACACTCGAACTTGGTCTGCGGACTTGGTGACCTAATGCGAAGTCGCTACACACGCACGGATTTGGTCCGGCATCGGCAGACCAAATTGAAAACTCGACACTCGTGTGTTAAATTTTCAGCTCTATTGTAACGCATAATTCTATTTACAGAGCTGTTTTGACATCGACGACGACGATGATTCACGCAATCCATTGAAATCGTGCAGTGATACCAACTCAAAACTACTAAACTAAACTTAATCCTTAATTCGACCCTATTTACGAAACGAATGCTAATTTTATTGTACTTTAATTGGAATAACCCAATTATACCTAGTCTTATATTAGCGCATAACTCGGTATAATAGATAATACGCTAGAAACTCTAAAACTTTGTGCTTATACACATACAGACTTACGCGTAAATGACATAAAACTAATGTATCACTCAATATGATTTCACTCCCTATAAATTTTTATACCCTGGGCTATACAGGGTGTATTTATACCAGTCCCGTTAATTTCGCGGACTTATAGTAGGGCATGAGATAGATCCATTGGTACTAGTCATTGTTTTTGAAAAAGTTAAAATTTTCAATATGCAATGTACAACGTACATAGTACATAACCACACGAGCGGTCGAAGGTGGGCGCGCGAGGGGTAGGCCCCGCAAACACGTCCCTCGCGCCCGCGCAGGTGCGAATAGAGAAAATCTGCTGATACTAGCAGCTGTACCGTATGTAGTATATTTACTACATACGGTACAGCTATACGGTAAACCACGAACATTGCATAGATTAATAACAATCTTATTTAAAGTTAGATATCTCCGTGGCCTAGTGGGTAGACAGTTTGATTCGCACTCGAGAGAGTGCAGGTTCGATTTACAGTTTGTGGCGTGTACCAATGAGACTTTTTCATATCTCAAGTACATTATACGGACGCTCTAACGGTGAAGGAAAATATCGTGAGGAAACCCGCATATGGTTAGCCCCAAACGTATTGACCAGTCATTCCTCTGGACTGACTGACTATGCTGTGAGAATGCCGTATGTGCTTGGGCAACCATACGATATTTAAAAACCAACTGTCCCAGGCACTACAGTATTTCAAGAGTGGTTACTTCGCTCGAAAAATACTGTATAAATCATCCAATAATGGATGAAAAGACCTCAGTTTATTTAAAGTTCTAATAACATTCAAGTAACATTTTAACATTTAATTACTTAATTTTTTTTGTTCTGATTAAGAAAAATAAATTAAAATAAATTGAGATGAGGTACATGCAGTTAAATCGAATAGCAAGTAGCAACTGGCCTACTTTGCCAACATCTTAGTATTTTAGTCAGACTGCGGGTTCCAATACGAGGATCCCAGCGCACCGTCTAAAATTTGCTTCTCAATATTTACGTCCAGTTTCCGCCCACCGCTGGAGGCTCAATGCGCCTATTTTATAACACTCCTGCCTGTGTAATGGTACAGGAGTCTGAAATATAGCGGGCATGAGTATATCACCTCCGGTAGTTCCTCAATGTCTCTGCAACATTCACAAATGCTTCACATAAGTACATCATCATCATAGCATAGTAACGCGTGGTATATTATATATATTTTAGGATAAAAAATTACACACAAGTCACAAACACGTAAAACAAGTCAAAACAAACAAAACAGTTAATACTTATTACAAATAAAACAGTTATTAAAACATACGAAAATTAAAACGAAGATAAGACGTAGATAATTAAAAAAATAACACGGAACGTCACTCCAAAACGCGCGTTTACACTTACAGCCAACTGACCAAATTGGTTTTATGTAAAAAACATAGGCATGTGTCCAGAAATGTATCGATAGTTTTTCATATCGATAAATGACTATTTAATTTGCTTACGCATTGATTTGTATGAGACCCAGGGCACGTAAAAGAGCGAAGAGAGTGGCGCGTGGAAGACGATAATTGCATACCATCAGGCGTTTTGTAAATAATAATAACCCAGCTTGATATAAAAACAGTAACATATTTTTTACAAAAAAAGTAAGGAAAAAAAACATATCAAACAATTAACTTATTTAAATATCGACTACGTACACGTAAATGTTTCAATTTCCATAGGTTACATCACTTATCCTAGGTAGATTTTGAAAGAGTCGAGCGGCACGCTTTTGATATTTGCCGCCAAAAAGCCGTGCTGTGGCCGCGCGCGTTGCCCCGCTGCCCGCGCCCATACCGCATAGCGTCGGCATCGTTTGAATTTTGCCGAAAGTCGATAAAAGAACTATGTTGTTTTGAAATAGATTTTCGAATTTAGTTGCGTTTTTTCTATCGAGGTCTGTCTATCGAGTCTGATTTGAGTTTCACTATTAGGTCGTGTTTAAAAATGTAGTGTTGTTAAGTTTTAAGTGATATGTGTAATGATTTATGGTGCTAGCAAAGATTTTCAAATTTCAAAATGCAACAAAAACACTTTCTAACAACTTTAAGTTTTAACTTTTAACGTGATACCTTGCCGCGGTCACCTGATGAACGATGGATTCCGTGAACTTAGTACTAGGAGTAGACTTAGTACCTACTATCTATTAGCAATCATTCAGTACTCAATACTTCTTTCACGTAAGTAAATAGCTATTAGCAATAGTTTTACTTATTATGATCGGTGTAATTACGTACGTAACTTATTATCATAAATAATACTTTACTAATGCGACTTCGGGCACCATTTTATACACCTACTTAGTTTCATTGTTACCTACAGTTCAACCACGTTACATCTTTCGGTTATTGTCGTTTTTCAAACACCGTCTGTAATTTCGATAGAAAAGCGATGATTGCCGTTGGAAATTAAAAATTTAGTTGCACTGTACACAGGGTTTGTTATTTGTCAAGCAACATTTCGTGCATGATTTACGAACCACACTGCAGGCAGTGTAGAGCAGGAATTCCTAAAGTGGGGAACCCACTGGGATAGTCATCAAGGTTCCGCCAAAATTATTTGAAAATATAAAATCCAAATATCCGTCACTTTTGTGTGTGTACGGTTCGCTGAACGCGTGTACTAAGGCAGGAGCACGGCGCGGTGGCGGGCGGTGCGTCAGCTGACGGGTCATTGGCCGGTGAGCGTAATGAAGTAAATTATATTGCGCAAAGAGTAAAAATAATAATATTTTAGATTTTAATAAAAAATATATTTTTAGACAGTTTGTTCTTATGATTAAAAGGTATAAAATATAAAAAAAATGAAATTTTTGAAAATACAAATAAAAAAAAACTTTTTTGTAATAAGAAAAGGTAGTATAATCATATCCATAATCATATAGATAATGGAAGCGGTCTTCTGGCACCCTGTATACATTTTCTTCTTCTTTCTTAAGGTTGGGCTATATACATTTTCTAAAGGCTCTCATTGGTTCTTAAGAAATAAACTTTAAAAATCCTGCTTCCTATTACTAGGGAGCAGGATTACCCACGTAGATTTTTTTCCCTAACTTTGGGGGGAAAATCCCAAAGTTGGCAACACTGAGATCGTTATCCGACCCAATCGCCCGACTGCTTTACACACGTACGGATTTGATACGGAGCAGATCATATCCGATGCGGACCGCGGCGGACTCAATTAATAATAATTGTGTTCGCCGGACTACTCTACACACGGTCGGATATGGTACGGAGCGGACTAAATCCGTGGTCCGCTCCGTACCGAATCCGTACGTGTGTTAGAACTTTAACAAATGTTTTTTAAAAAGGCACTATGAACCAATAGAAAATTTCACAGAAGCGATAAGGTGTTTCCGTAACAAATATTGTTTGTCCTTATCAAAGCGTCAAGCTATTTTCTCGTGTAAACGTAATTTTACTTCATGGTCAAAGCTATAAAATATTATTAAAAAACGTGATGTTATACTCCGTTCCGATCCAATATAATCTAAACGTAAACAAAAACCGGCCAAATGCCGAAGGGTTCCGTACAAAACGGCAAAAAAAAATCACGTTTGTTCTATTGAAGCCCCATTAAATAATTATTTCATTCTGTTTTTAGTATTTGTTAATATAGCGGCAACAGAAATACATCATCTTTGAAAATTTCAACTGTCTAGCTATCACGGTTAAGAAGATACAGTCTGGTGAGTGGTGGCAGAATCAGAATCAGAATCTCAGTAATAGGGTCCCGTTGTTACCCTTTGGGTATGGAACCCTAAAAATTAAATTCGACCAAATTAATGTATCGTTGTATTTCTTTATTCGCCGGTAAACAAGAGACTTTTAAATTGCATTTAAATTGGAAGTATCATAGCCTTATCGCCATATTAAGTTTTGTTTACATTTAGATTACGTTGTATCGGAACGAAGTATCAGTAGGATAATGATGATTGTCATCACCGTAGTGGTCGGTCTCCGCATGTTGGGACTTGGGGCTCGAATGTCTCCACGATATCAGCTATGGCTACAGTCCAGTGGCCTGGGGGGGTATGATTTGATACTCATTGTAAAAAGTAAACAAAAAACAACAAGGTGCCAGTAAAAATGTCAAGCCGCGCCCACAGATGGCGCTGATAAGGTTAATTAATATGCAGTTGTAAAATTGCTAACGAGGGTAGATGCGAATTGGATAATTGGAGTGGTATTGTCACGTCGTTACCGTTACGTCAAGAGCGATATACCTAATGAAACACTTGATGAATGTTGTGATTGTTAAAAAAAGTAATAATTTTTTTTAAAAATTGTTAAAAAATTTCTCTATTTTTTTTTATAGAGTTGGCTATTAGTAGTTATTATTGATGAAGCAGGTAAAATACTTTATTTTATTTGACAAAGAGTTACCTAAGACTGTACAGGTTTGGCCTTTTGCAAATAATTCTTTACTTTCTTGCAGAAAGTAGCGATGACTCCTCCATTGTCTACTAGACTAAGGGCCTGTTTCAAAATCTTCTAATAAGTGTCAGATAGCTTAACTACATGTTTTGTCTCTCTCACTCGATATAAAGTAAGCAGCGACAAAACTACAGGGTAAGCTATTCGACGATTGTGAAATAGGCCCTTAATGTATGATCACTCAAGAAAAACAACTTTCTTTTCAGAAGATCGAAAAAAGATTCTATGAGCAGTGACGTTGGAAAATCCTTTGTTAAAGTTGAAAATAGGCAGGTAGAGTAAAAACAAGGTCTGTTTTTTTAGAAAATTGTAAAACTTCTGAGTAATCATTCAACTGATTCCGGCTTTAGGTAAATTAATTGAAAAATCATCAAAACAGGAGCTTTGGCTAAGCCAGTTTAACTAACGTTTAACCCTCGTTTAAATACTGGTAACGCCTTAATATGTTTACGTGATAGTTTATTATTACAAACCAAGGCATTTTAAAGTTTTAGACCAAGCAGATATTTTATGTCAATATATATTTTGTAGATACGACAAAATGTGGAAATATGACCAGAATGCTTAGTGTAATAATTTTGTTTTAATTTTGTTTATGTGGTTTGGCCTAAAGCATGTTTTTACCAGGAAGTTGTAAGTCCGATGTTTCTTCCCTATTTGTAATCTATGGTTTGTTCAATGTTTCTTCGAACATTGTTATTATTTGTTACTGTTGCATAATGACAACAGCAAGTTTATGAGATGTAACTGTCAATGTCATATTGACAGATGTCATGAAGTAAACCCTATTTAGATAGGTTTATTTTAGATAAGTAAAAGGCTATTCTATTTTATTATTATTTTATTTTATTATTATTATTATTTCATTCTCAGTGTAGACTGTGTTAATTGTGTTAGACACATCTCATATTTAAAACGTATCTGTGTTAAGCAGCAATAAAGGAGAATATAAGAATTGTTGCTGTATTATTATCATCACCAATCAAGCGTAAGAAGGACTTACATATCAAGAGGTCGTAGCTCGCTACAGTTACCCTGATCAAAATGATTTGTTACCTAATGAAAGAATAATAAAGAAACCTTTTACCGTACATTACATGGGTTTTATAAGTTTGTAAGTAAAGTAATTGTCGGTCAAAAACAAAGTAGGTGGTAATTGTACATCATCAACAACATCATCGGCCAATCGCCGTCCACTACTGAACGTAGGCCTCATTCAAGAGCGCCAACCATCCCGATCTTGGGCAGCCCTAATTCATCCGCTGCCAGCCACCTTCTACAAATCATCGGTCTATCGTGCCGCAGTATGTCCTACACTACGTTTGCATAAGCGTGGTCTCCACTCTAACACTTGTCTGCTCCATCGACCGTCTGTCCGTCTGCAGACGTGGCCGGCCCACTTCCACTTGCTAATTCGTTCAGCAACGTTGCGTCGCTGACTTTAGTTCTCTGGCGAATGATATCGTTACGAATTTTATCCACCAGAGATACCCTACATCATCGCACGCTGAGCAACCTGGAACTTGTGAACCAGCCCTACGGTGAGTGTCCACGTTTCGGCTCCGTATGTCATTACCAGTAGAACGCATTGATTAAAGACCCTGGTCTTAAGGGATTGTGGGATCGACGATTCAAAGATGTCCCGTCGGTAATTGTAATCCTTTTTTAATTTTTTCTTTGCTTTTCATATACATTAAAGGAGACACTTTTCATTTCTTACTTTATTTTATTTATTTATGCAATTTTACAATTTTTATCACCTACGTACCCAATACCATTATGTATATTGTATTAAGTGAATTTTAAATAAATATATATTGTATTATATACTTTAAACAATGAGCAAAATATGATTACATATTTTCCTAAAAATTAAATATTTATTGGCGAAATCGGAACATCCTTTATCAACAAACAGATAAATAGCACTTGTAGGCACAATGTCAGCAGCTATTATATGTCCCACATAGATCTGTTTACTGCACATTACACGTACCTACACAATACACATCATCGTCATCATCATGATCATCAACCGAATGTCCACCGCAGTACAATTCCATAAAGAGATAAATAGCACTTGTATAAAACGGGAACTCTGGGAGTGAAATTTGATCCATCTCGAAAAAGAATCGATATCTTTCGGCTCGATACATTTTAGAAGTTTAAGAACTACTTATGTAATTATGTGCTCCGATCTTTAAACGCTTTAATTTGTATAAAAAATATATTATTCGGTATCGTCAATTGTTTTGGGTGATTTCTATTGTTATCATGACTGAAATGGCCACTGAGACACATGTTATGGTAATTGAAGGAGAATAAATCCTGTAAAGTTTGGGGTTTTAATAACTGGACATGAGACTGGACATGAATACCGATTGTAGAGAGGACTCTACAATACAAACGTTGGTATATTATAGGCGAAGTTTGTCTGTCTGTTATAAGTCAATTGTTGTCCCCCTATCCCGGCTATCATCCACTCCATGATAGTGTTTAAGTTATTGCCCTAGTTCGTCCTCTGGTCGCAAAATAATATGAGGTCAATAGTCCTTGCCTTTACAATGATAGAGCGCTGAATTTAGTATTTTATTAAAGTACGCATTTTGATAGGAGATTATCTGAGAAAAGTCTCTATAATAATAATATCTATGGACGTTGAAACGTCCATAGATCCACGTCCACCACGTCCACCACCACGTCGTCCACGACGACCATCCACCACGTCAGTCTGGTCCTACGGTAAGTATCCGAAGAACTTGGGTTACGGTTACCAGACAACGGAAATATATTTAAAACTTTTTATACTACTACTTATATTTAAGATTTTTATTATATTATACACATATTTAATACACATCCATAACCCAGGATCACAGAAAACTTTTTGTTCCCTGGCGGGATTCGAACCATATAATATATGGCGGTAGCACATCGTGACGTCACAGGCCGAAATATCGCTCTCTTTCTTATTGTAAACTTAAATTGTTTGAATCGTCGTTGCTTTATATGTTTAACAAAGATGGGCTTTAAATTGTTTGTTATAATTTTGCCTAACTTTGAATAGACGAAAAATATGTTTAGTCAACATTTCAATTAAACCTACTTAGGTTTTTTTTCACAACTCTTTCTGAAATCTAAACTGCTTGGTAACCGTGTACATTTTATATCTATAGTGACGTTATCTATATGTGGACAAAACTGCGGGTGACAGCTACTTAATACTTATACATAAATAACGATAATATGAAATCCGGGAAACTAGCTCAGTGGATAAAAATCTGTCGGGAAATAGTTACCACTTACCGCTAGTTAAGGGTTACCGTGTCCGGTTACCGGTATATTGTGTCATTGTGCTAACGTGTAATCACACTTTCGTTGTGCATGTGCAATTGTACATTACATCATCATCATCACGTTGCTAACTGTTGTTTGTAACAAATTATTATTATCTACCTATTGCTTACATGTACAAGTGGAATTCCTACTACCACTCCTATAACACAGAGAACATCTTTCATAGAACTGTCCGAATCGATCCAAATTTGAAAATTTTTACGTCCCACAGTGTTTTATAAACCCAAAAAAATGACAATATGTACCTATTATTACAGTTTTGTAAATATTTGATCAAAAGAAATGCGAGAGTAGAATTCCCAAATGTCTAGTATCTCTAAAGTCGGAGTATATAGCGAGGAAAATCTGACTATGTAGCTGTTTATCTATAAGATAATAAGAATAAAACAAAACTCTAAAACAAAAACACAACAGTGAATAAAATATATACAATTGAAAAAGAAAATAATAGTAAAATATAAAACAAAATAGAGTTAATTAAACAAAAAACATTCTCCATAATATGGCAGTGCAATGCCCAGAAAAAAGGAAAAGGGCGTCCCACAGATTATGACAACGACTTTCGTCGCTGTCCCTGGTCTTCCGTGACCCCCAATTCCCGTATTACAGTGGAACTGTAGAAAAGGATGGAAAAAAGTACATATGACAGTACTATGGTACTAGACGTAAATAAATTCAAAATTCTTACTTAAAATTAATGTACACGAGTTTAAACAAAACAGTGAGAGATGACAAATTATGACGTTAGAGTTTATTTTTGTGTTTATTAAATATTATGTATTCAGATGTCAGTGTTTAAAGTAACATACAATAATTATGGGACTACATGTACATAAAATATAAATATTGAGTAATAAGTAGGTAATAAGAAGAAAAGTACTACATTTACAATGACAGTATTGAGAGACATGAAATTTACGTAGCTAATTATATATTTGTTGTTGTAATAGATAATATTTAAATTTGAGTTTTAAAGTTGTTAATAAATACTTCTGTCTGTTCCTCTTTCTCTAATCTGTGCCTATACCTATACCTTCTTTATGATTATTTTCTTTATATTTCTTTCTGATTATTTTGGTTGCGTGACTCGCGGTAATTGTAAGTGCGGTAAGTATGGTGGGCCATTGCCCATTAGTTATTACTAATAAAAATACTCATTAATACTATAAAGAGATTTGTTTGTTTGTTTTTTGTATGTTTGTTAGTTTGTTTGCATTCATGCATTGCATTACATAGAGTAGAGTGTATAGTACGGGGAAGGACATAGGCTGCTTTATATAGCGACAAAATGGAATGCGGAATTTTCTGAGAAATTAGGATTTTGCAATACGATTACATTTTACAGCCCATGTTGTGATTTTCCTACAGAACGACGGCTACTGGTAAAAGATGCGTTGTTCTAACTTCTATGAAAACCTTACTGTAATTTTAACCTTGCTGTTGTGTTCATCTGAATAAATAGATCATCGATGATAGTATGTTTAACAAATATTGTACACAAATGTCAGATGCGTGATACGGGGTAACATTGTAGAACTGTGTAGAGTTCGCGAGTCCCCGACCCCGAGATAGTGACACGTGGGTATTGCGTATTATAATGTAGTCTACATTTCATGTCCAGGCTTTTGAGGCTTCGACCTAAGTTTCTCGTCCTCCTCTGGAGTCGAGGTGTCTATAGGTAGCGGTGAGTATTGTTTACTATCAGCCGACTGGCCTACTTATGCTATAACAAAAAAGAATTATCAAAATCCAACTACTCTGTAAAAAGTTATACGTGGTCAATGGTCATACATAACAAAAAAAAATATGCGTTGACTTGAGAACCTCCTCCGTTTTTTCTTGTCGGTAGTATTCTTTGTCTTTATGGCAAGTGAATGAAGTCCCCACCCCTAACGTGACAATGTTGTTGCAGCGTCAGCGGGTGCGCACGCGCGCGGCGCGACAAGCGCTCGCCGACGCCGGACCATGCGCGGCGCGCGCACAGTGCTCCCGCGCCGCGCCGCACGACCGCGCGCAAAATGCTCAACATGAAACTCAAGGAGCGCCTCGCGCTAACCCTCAGCGCCTTCCTCGTCCTCTTCACCATCATGCTCATCGTCGACATCCAGATGGACTACGGTCTGTCTGGCCACAGATTCCCGCTGCACGGACGGGTTAAAATCGGCGACGATTCCGATAAAGGACACTCGGCGTACATCGAGTTTCGGAAACGTTTCTTACAAAAAAGGTTAGTGTGTAGTGTGTGATAAAAAGTTAATGTGTAAGTGTTTGTTCATAAGTCTAGTGAGAAAATGTGAGCAAAATTTTATTAGGCTTCATTCATAAAAGTGTTAAAATAAATTTCCAATTGATTCGTTGCGATATTTTTAAAATGCAAAGCTATTAAAAGCAAATGCTAAAATACTTTTTTATTGGAATATTCGAGTGGTTTTATGTTTAACAAGTTTTATATATAAACTGTGATATTATTTGGTATTAATTTTCAATCACATTAGCGCTATCAGACGTTATCATGTTATTCGTTTGACAGCGAGCGTCTCAGATGATAAGAAAATTGTTCTCTCGGAATATAAACACGACGAGATCATAATATGAATGTGGACATTATTTTGTAAGAAAATATTATGTTATTGAGTTGCTATAGCGACAAAAATACTATATACCATTATATCATAAAGGAAATTGAACTGAAACAAATAAAATTCATGTAAGACGCGGTAAGACGATTTACTTTTCTAAAAAAGATGAGAATTTTGCCTATTTAAAATTTTACCAAAGTTATAATCGCGGTGAAACTAAAACAATAATATAGGTTCTATGAATGGATTTAAAAAAGGATCAGTAATCATGAATATTAAAATACTATACCATTTAATTCACCAGTATAGTATATTATATATTATATAAGTATAAAATATTTATTATTATCCGTAGCAGGAAGTTCTGAGTTTAATTAAAATGTATACAATAGTGTTATGTTACTATTTTAACAAAATTATAATCTATACTTATGTCTATACTAATATTATAAAGAAGAAAGATTTATTTGTTTGTTTGTTTGATTACATTGAGTAGGCTCCGAAACTACTGGACTGATTTTGATGCAATTTGGCACACACACTATGGTAGACCACAGGAAACTTTTCACACATAGACAACTTTTTATTGGGGCAAAATGTACGGTACCAGCGAGATTTCTTTTTTCGCACATGCTACAATGATATGATGTCTACAGTCCACAATCTACATTCAAGGAATCTTAACATATCCTTAATTTGACAGCATTTTTTTCTAAAACTGCATTAATTTACTCTAAGGCAACTTATCTCGCTAAATTATAAGCTTCCATTACTGTCCACAAATATTCGAAAATCATTTTTTTATGAAATGGACCAGAAAACGAGCAGACGGATTACCTGATAAGCGATTACCGCTGCCCATGGACACTCGCAACACCAGAGAAGTTACACTTGTAACTCCTCTGGTGTTGCGCTCTTGCGTCCCTGGTGCTAAAATCCCCAACCCGGGTAAACTCACTCAGTCGACAGAACACAACATCTGTTCTGTGAGGCTGTGGTATTTATTCGACCGAGCCGGCTCGTTCGTGCCGAAGCATGGGGCTCTCCCACGTTAAAATATGGCGATTCCTCAACTTATCGATGAAAGGTACGGCCTAATACTGAAACGCTAATCAAACTTAAGAGCACTCCTATTCACAGGCTGACGCTATCTCTGCTGGCCGAAATGACAAGGACAGCATGTGACTTGAGCGTTACTTAATTTAACTATCGTTCCAGTAGTCGGCGGTTAGCCGCGTATACATTCTCGTGACTGGGCTTGCTACTTATTAGTGACCTTACGTATCAGTTTAATGCATTAAATTTTAAAGCGCATAAATGAGATTAGAATTATCTTGTCATGATAACGTGCTAAGGTTTTATGTAGCGATATATCTAAGAATTATTTATAATCGATATAATCGATTAATAATAATTGTTATAATTATAATCTCCGTTACAAAAATGAAATTTAATATTATTGTTGACATGTTATTATTAAAATTATTTTGCATAAGTAAGGTTAAGAATTTAATAGATATAACTAATTACAAATTTTATATAATCTTGAATTCAAATAAGAAATTTAGATTTCAATATTTTATAATCAAAGAAATTAAAATTAAAATCTTTGTCTTTACTTTAAGGCATCTTATAGGTACAAAAGTATTTTTATTAACCCCCGACTCAAAAAGAGGTATTTCTAAGTTTTGTGTGACTGTGTACCAGTGTGTATGTCTGTGGCATCGTAGCTCATAAATTATTTTTCTGCCTAAATGTCTGTACATAAGCAGTAGATCATATGCCCAAAATATTCGTAATTGATTTTACCAAACCTTGTATTATGTTGGTCTCCCCTGGCATTTCTAAATTATAATTATAACTTTTGAAGTTATCTATTGCGCGTTGATAGTTGCGGAACCCTCCTTAGTTATGTCCTGACATACTCTTGGTTAGGTTATTTAATTGAAATAAAATGACAAATCAAATCAATCAAATCAAAAAATTTTTATTCAAAATTGGTATTTTTAAATACTCTTTTTGAACGTCGTTACTACGTGATGCCTACCACCGGTTCGGGAACTAACCCAGCGAGAAGAGCCGGCAAGAAACTCGTCTGGGACCATCTTTTACCCAAAAGATGGAAAATTATTCTTTTAAAATCAAAATTATTACAATGTTTGCTTATGTCTATGTAACAAATAATAACATAAGATAAGGAGCCACCTTATTCCCAAGGTGTGCCGTCTTGAATGAAGTCATTAATTTTATAATACGCTTTGGCACACAAACGTTCTTTAACTACTTTTTTAAACTTATTAATGGGAAGGTTTTGAACCTTTTCTGGGATTATATTGTATAAGCGTATACATTGGCCTTTAAAGGATTTACTAACTTTGCTTAGTCTGAACACTGGCATATCTAACTTGTTCTTATTTCTAGTGTTTACACAATGATTATCACATTTCTTTTTGAAGTTGTTTAGATTCTTTCTTACGTATAACACATTTTCCAAAATGTATTGAGATGCGACGGTCAGAACTTTTATTTCTTTAAACTTTTCCCTTAGAGATTCAAAAGTCGACATCTTATAAATAGAACGTATAGCACGTTTCTGCAGCACAAATATTGTATTAATGTCCGCAGCGTTTCCCCACAAGAGGATGGCGTACGACATTATGCTATGAAAATAGCTAAAGTAAACTAATCGCGCGGTCTCTATGTCGGTAATTTCTCTAATTTTTTTAACAGCGTATGCTGCAGAACTCAGCTTATCTGCCAATTTAGCAATATGTGGTCCCCACTGTAACTTACTATCTAATGTTATACCTAGAAAAACAGTGGTGTCTACTAATTTCATTTTCTCATTATTTAATAGTAAATTGGTTTGTGCCTGCGTAACATTTGGCAAGCTGAACTTTAAACATTTTGTTTTATTAGAATTCAAGAGTAAATTATTAGCATTAAACCAATGTACTATTTTTGAGAGAGCACTATTTACCTCGTCATTGTTAGATTGTCGTCGCTTCACATTAAAAATTAGTGAAGTATCATCAGCAAAAAGTACTATCTCATGCTTATCATTAACTAGATAAGGTAGATCATTTATATAGATGAGAAATAGAAAAGGGCCCAAAATAGACCCCTGTGGTACTCCTAATTTAATTTTACTACCATTAGACCTTTTGGAATTAACTTCTACAGTCACTACAGTGACACTAAGTTGTCACTTAAATTTTATATAATTCTATTTATATATATTCAAATCAATAAGTTAATAACTTATTGATTTGAATATATATAAATAGAATTATATTTATCAATCTAATGTCTTATAATATTATACTAATATGTGAATGCAGTAGAAAATAGAAGAAGTTGGTGTAAAAATTTAAATTACGTTGCACAAAATTGGAAAAATTTCATGATGCTGGCAATTGCCTTTGCACAATGTTTACATATTTAAAAAAAAAAAAATCTCCCTACACCTGATGACGACTTTGTCGAAACCGGTCGTGTAATATATTAAAATTAATGCAAAATACATAATAAAGTGGAAATAGTGCAAGAAATCCTGTGTGTCATTACTGTGATACTTAAATTTTAACGAACTAAACGTACAAAACTGCTGATACGGCGATAAGAAGCAATATACATAATAATATATTAGTAAGTTTTCCTCGACCATCGTTTGTATACTGACCTCATAACAATGACATACTAATAAACTACGTTATTATTACGGTGAAGTAACATATAAATAGGTAGCGATAATGTTCGTTTTATATGTAAGTAACTGTACGTTTTTTATGTTTTATTATTAATTAGTGTTTCTTGTTCTAACATAATTAGTGTGTGACATGTTCTTAAAATGTCATTGCTCTTGCGTCTGAAATGATTAAAAAAATGAAATTTCCGTCACATAACTGTGAGTGTTCAGAAAAATGACGATGAGCTTAGAGAAGAAGTGGATTAGGTAGAGCCCTTGCGCTTAGCTTCTCTCGTCTTGGCCCCCGCCCTGCACTGCCCCCAGATTGAAAATGCACTACTTTCATTTGATCATTAAGGGGTTGTGCGCTCGATAGAACTGAAAGTTGGAGTTCTTTGAAACCTTTTCTCTCAGTCATAGTCGTATTAAAAAATCCTAAAAAATATATTATGCCAATCTGCATTATATTTAGCCGAGCATTGTCATTTTATAAATTGAAATTTTATTTAAATACTGATTAAAAAATATGCTAAGTCCACCCTTTTTTTAAAAGTTAAAACCTTTTTTCTCTTCTTCTACAAGTCACACGAGTGTGAAAATTATTTCAGTATTTTAAGTAAGACAAGACTCAGGGGAACGCCGTTTCAGTTTTTGCAAATATTGCCTCGAACATTTATAGCGATTTTTTATCCGATTTCAATACTCTCCGGTCGGCAGCGGCGGTCGGCCGATACCCTCTTGTCGCCTACAAAATCAGTATAGGACTTGACGCTCACGGGCACTGCCATTATACATAGGCTTTTTATTAGTTAAGGTTATGTACTTTTTTACATTTTAAAGTACTTCAACTGCCAATTTATATTGCCTACTAACACACTAGAAAGCCATATAAATTAGCTAATGACTGTATTAAGTATGCATATATGCACTATGCATATTTAATAGCTATTATTTAAAAACTAATCAGTTTTCTACAATACAATAATATTGTTAATGACTACGAGTACTTAAGTAATGGGACGTTAATTTAGTCGAATTTCATTCTTTTTGGTTTTTATTTAGGGTCAGTTTCCAAAACGAGACGATACGCAACACTGCGCTGCATTTTTAATATAGCAATTCAAAACAAAGATTTCAAAACTCAAAATAGGCTATGTACATTTGACAGAACAAATCTTCATACAAGAAAAAGTTACGCTATCTTGGTTTTCACCATACTTAAAATGTCAGCCATCTTGTTTTCACCATACTTCAATGTCAAAATGGCCCCGAAAATCTCCAAAGTGGGGCCATTTCACCGGAGACACTTTTTACCTCAACATGCCTCGTCTATAATATATACGTCTATGATTAAAAATCGAACTTTTTCACTATAGATACACGTTTAATTGCAAGAGTTCGAATGTTCAACTGCATCGCTCTTCATAGCCCGGCGGCCGGCGGCCGGCGGCCGGCGGCGCCGCTCTTGCGACGAAACGTGTATTTTCTTGTATACTGAATACAGTTCAATTTCAAATCACTATTTGGGAATGTATCGCTGTGTCGCGTATCGTCTCGATTCGGTGTGAACTGACCCGAAGCCCCGATTTCAACAAAGATTTTTCGCTAAGCCCGGATTAGATCTATCTCTCTTATTCAATGTTAGAACAGGACAGACAGATCCAAAACCGTAGCTCACGTAAAACGGCCGTTGAATGCGTTGGTGAAATTGGGGCTTAGATTACATAGAATCGGAACGAATTATATTAAACGACAAGTAAGACAAGTGTATACAAGTGTATAGAAGTGTATACAAGTGTATACAAATCTGTAAGATGTTCTCAGCTGTGATAAGATCTCAAATGTGGTCAAGGGCGATTTCTATTATCATTCCATTTGTTTCGCTGTAACTGCAAGTTAAAACGACTGAAGATTTACCGTTCTCAGTTCATCGTATCATTAATTTGTGTTTTGTCTGTGGTAAAATACTCCAATTACAGTAGATGCGTCCTATAAGGCCTAGCTAAACGGGAATTATTAACTATTTATACGAATTAACAAATTTTAATGTTAATTAATTTATATCAATTACTAACAATTTAAGTTAAAAAACGGCAACTTCTGCCATAAGCATAGTCAAAATAAAACATTTTTAAAAACACTGTCTTTAGGCTTTATTAAACTATAGTAGTATAAATAAAGCCAAATACTTTAAACTGTAAAATTAAACAAAATAAACTTACTTTAGTAATTAACTTTAAAAAACGTAATAGTTAGAAACGTAATAGATAGTCAGTTTAATTTGTGAAAGAAGGTAATGAATAAAGGCGTTATAATTTTCATCGTATTGAGAAAGTATTTATTATACTATCTGTTCTATGCCTTATCTATTAATTATTATATATTAGAAGGTTGTTTATAATCAATTACGGATATTTTGGGTATATAATATACTGCTCATGTAAAAACGCTTGTATAGAAAAATAATTCATATTAAAAAAAAAAAAAACTAAATAAAATTATTACATTGCGTTCTCTAAAGCTTTGAAGTCAATAACCAGTAACAATAACAGAAACAGCTGATTAAAAGCGAAAGCAAAAACTGCATAAAAAACATCAAAATACAATCAGATGTGTGAAGCCAAGGACCTCAAAAGCAACGTAAATATTTTTCTGCCTAAACTTTTTTACATAAGCAAATTATATTATAGCCTAAAATATCCGTAATTAATGTTGAATAACCTATTATAAGCCTAGTCTATTGAGTATAAAATCAAAAAAAAAATCGGTTGTCTGTAAAGTCGGTTTACTGACGATAGTTGAACGTGACAACGTCATAATAATAAATGGAACGCCTCAGAGTGAGGTAACGCCACATGAGTCATGTTTTTTCGTGCTTGCAGCTGGCTCCATCGAATTATAAGACGTTGTCACGTCAAAAAAAAAGTTTATTTCGTGGTATATTTGTACTATGTAGGCATAATATGAGGTGAGGGCCCTGTGAGTCCTTGATAGCTATTGCTATCCTGACCTCTGCATTCAACATCATTAACCCTATTACTTTCCATAAGCTAGATTTGGCTAATCACAGAAAAAGTGTATCGTCTGTGAGTGATCCACAGTTTAAATATTGGTACGAAATCGAGGACATAAGTCAGGCGAATGCTATTTGCTTCCGTCCCCACGCGGACTCAATCGTAACCTGAATGCAGATTCGGTGGAAAGAAAGTAGTGGAAAAGATAAATATCTGTCCTGTTGCAAAGTTAAAGACTATTTAGTAATCTGTGGCTATAGTAGGTATAGCTGTAGTCAGTGGGGGTTTTCGATAATTTTTTCTGTCGCTTGGAGGCAGATTCACATCAGTCATCACTGGGCCTAACAGAAACATTTGACAGCGGCGTAAACGTAACGTTATTGAATGAGAATTACAGCGCCAATACAAGTTTCATTCGGTAACGTTACGTTCACGCCGCTGTCAAATGTTCCTGCTTGGTCCCCTGGTTGCAGAAGTGATTTCTAAAACTGTTAAAAATAATTTCGACACTTTCCTGCCACCAGGCGGAGCTTCGCAAAAGTCGGGTCCTAGTCGTATCAAACAGCTGTCAGATGTCACGAAATGAAAAACCGTCATTTAGAGGGATATAATAAATGAAGAAGAATAGAGCGTATCCAATTATTGTGGATGGGAATAGTTATATTATTAAAGCATAACCTACTACTGTTATAAACGTGTAAGTTTATGAGGATAAATGGATGAATTGATGTTTGTTACTCTTTCACGCAGATACTACTGAATGGATTTTGATGAAACTTGGTATGGCAGTAGTTTAAGCTCTGGATTAATACAGGCTACTTTTATCCCGAAAAAGTACAGTGTTTTATTTAATATTTATTTAATAATTTGTGTATGTACACACAATAATAAATAATGAAACCTTAAAACTAGGATACAATTTAGTACAAAGGTACTACTTATTGCAAAATTGGATTTTCTTCCAGTAGACCCGATACAGGAGAACATAAAGAAAATTAACGGTATCCGGTGCGTACAATTATTAATAATAAGAAAACAAATTAATTTCTTTAATATTATACAAATGTTCCCGTGGGATACTGTATTTACGCGGGTGCAGCCGCGGGCAAAAGCTAGTTTTTCTATATTTATCCTCTTAGGCAATTTATATTATAAATCATACCAGAGAATCATAATAGAAACTAAGCTATTTTGTTTCTGAATTAAGAAGTAAAAGATGTTATTATAATGTTGTTATTAAATAACTTATGCATACTTTCTCTTTACAATCGCAATTTCATATTAATTATGATTTATTTAGATATTGAATAACTTAAATAGAATACTGTTACATCCCAGTTTTTGTTTAACTAAGTTTATAATCGTATACACTTATAGAAGAAACTACCCAGGCGTGCACAATAGGCTACTTGACCTTGTTTACATTTATGTCCTGAACGCTTCATAATTGTGAATCGTTACGTATCGTGTAATCGTTAGACAACAAAAAAAACATTATTTTGAAACTGAAAATCCTACACAAAAATATTTTAAAAATACACTTTTTAAAACCGCCGAAAACACTATTCGCCATGTTGGTTGATATTACTATTTGTAATCTGTGCTATAGTCCGTAGTAGTAAAATGGCGATGTTATGTTCCACTTCCGTTTGACGTTTTGACATAAATAACTTTTTAAGATGTCATGATCTATTTATTTACAGAAACGTTTCGTTTCACTACAACATATGTGTTTAATGTGTTTGTCTCGTCACATCCTTGCGCGAAAGTAACTTCGCGCAAGGCTTCGCGAGGTGTTTTCATCAGTAGAAATTAAAAACAAAAATACATATTTTTAAATCAACTTTATTTATCAATCTTAAGTTTTTAATTTATGATATCGCTAGAATACGTTTTCCTAAGCCAAGTACTAAAGGAAATACTCCTTCAATGTATGAAATTAAATATTAGTCAAGTAGCCTATTAAAGTACGCGCAAATTATGCGGGTCGCAGCAGGCCGCAAGGCCGCAAGGCAAGTCTCCGTAGCGCGGCTGTCTTGAAAATACACTGAAGACAGAAATTTTGCTTCATGGTATAACTACAAAGTGTTGTAATTTCTAAAGATATATAACTAATAAAACTTTGTATCGAGATCCACCTTGACCAAGCGATCGTAAAATTTCGCGCCCCAAGGAATGTTGACTTTCCTTGACGATGGTGCTACGCTACCTTTGATTAAAAACTATTTTCATACGAACTATATTTCTCTACTGTTTCATAGAAAGAAACCATTGCTACGGTGGTCTTGCTACGCAACCATAAACGTTACTTATTATCGTATCTTATTCATGTAATCCTTAATCTAACTGTAGGTACCATTTGGTTCGCAGTAGATACCTCTTATCAATCTTCACTCATGACACACTTACAATACATAAAAATGTTTAAGTAGACATGACGCCTCCGAGCAATTATTTGTTCGTTGTGGGTATGCAAGTTAGTCAAACTGTTTTACAGCTATATTCCATATACATGTTGCCCGCGACTTCGTGCGCGCAAAAAGATCCCGCAGGAACCGTACATTTTTCCGCGATAAAAAGTGTCTGTGCCTAATTTCATGTAAATTTCGCCGCGCTGCCGCGCTGCGCAGCACTGTGCAGTTCGAAATTCGATGCTCTTGCAATGAAACGTATATTTTCTTGCGTAGTAAATAAAGTTCAATTTTGAATTGCTATCTTAAAAATGCAGCGCCGCGTCGCGTCTCGTTTTGGTGTGAATTGACCCTTAGCCTGTCCTGCAGGTCACCAAGATTTAGTTTGAATATTATATCGTTTAAATACATAAAAAAAAAAAAAAAAAAAAAAAAAACTTACCTTAAAAACTTAGAAACTAAAAAAGAAAGAAAGTGCATAACAATTTTTACAATTTTTTATAATTGCCAAAAAAATAACAGTTATAATTATTATTCAAATGAGAACTAGGTACCTATATTGCACGATGTATTTATTAGATAAACCAAATGTAAGAAGCAGTATTTTTTACATTCTGCACATTTCTACAAAAACATTAAACATTAGAGTAAGCACATTATCTATGATTAAATGGAGAAAATAATTATGCAGTGAGTCATAGAATATTTGCTTGTACAAATATTTGCTTTAAGTATTTTTAATGTAACATAATTCTTGGTGGGTTGTAACTTGTAACGGTAGGTGCCGATGTAGGTGTCACTGTTTGAATAACTGGAGATCATTCTTAGTTCGAAAGATATGACTGTAATATTTCATTAGAATGTATATATCTGAAATAAGAATAGCCAAGTGCAAGTAGGACTCGCGCACGAAGGGTCCGTACAACTATTAGTACTAATATCGTGCACGAGTATTTATATCGAGCAAAATACAGCAAAAAATCAAGTTTTTTGTATGGTAGGCGGTAGCCTACTTAAATATTAGGTCCTTATATATGAGTTTGGTGTTTTGCCGCACTGGCCACTTTGATCTCAAATTTTTTGGTTAGGAATTCTAATTTCAAAATACCGCTATTTACTCATGCATTTGTGTTTCGAAAACCGTAATTCATTTGTTTTTTCCTCTTTTGCTTTTTCTTTGCGTCACTCTGTTTTCAAAATGGAAAACTTGAACTATCCTTTTATATTCGAGTAGGTACGAGTTCCACCGTGGCACCAGTGCTGCAGAAACGGCTCGAAGGATTAATTATGTGTATGGCGGCGGCGCGGTGTCGCAAAAGAAAACACAGTACGTTTTTGGTTCCAACGCTTTTGTTCTGGATATTTCGACCTGCAGAACAAGCTGTGGACGGCCGAAGACCAAAGTTGATAATGAAGAGTTGATATTGAAGGCTATTGTGGAAGCGGATCCATCTCAAACCACGTCCGAGTAAGCTGCAGGCTGCGGTGTTAATGATAAAACTATTTTAATCCACTTGAAGCAAATTGGGAAGGTAAAAAAGCTGGAAAGGTGGGTACCTCATGAATTGAATGCAGCAAACCGAGAAACGCGCGTCGACTGCTGCGTTACATTACTCAACTGGCACAATAATGAAGGGATTTTAAATCGAATCATTACCTGTGATGATAAGTGGATCCTGTACGATAATTGGAAACGCTCATTGTAATGGCTGAACCCTGGCGAACCAGCCAAAGCCTGCCCCAAGCGAAAATTGACTCAAAAATGTTACTTGTGCGCGTTTGGTGGACTAGTGCCGGTGTCGTTCACTACAGCTTTCTTAAATCTGGCCTGAAGATTACGGCAGATGTCTATTGCTAGCAACTGCAAATCATGATGGAAAATATAGCTGCTAAACAATCGAGGTTGGTCATTCACTCTAAGCCACTGCTGCTTCAGGACAACGCTAGAGCACACACTGCGCAACAGACGGCTACCAAATTAGAGGAGCTTCAATTGGAATGTCTAAGACTTCCACCGTACTCTTCGGATCTTGCTCCAACAGATTACCATTTTTTTCGAAATTTGTATAACTTCTTGCAAGGGAAAAAATTCAACTCCGATGGCGCAGTCCAAAGCGCCTTCAAAGATTTTATTGATTCCTGTCCGTCCTTTACCTCAATTCTGATAGAGCGAAAGTAACAAACTTAGAATTGAGTCGTTGCGAAAAAAAATATGATTTTGAGCCTATAGATCAAGGTTATATTTTCTAAATGAATGGAAAGCGCTAATATTAAAGATAAATTAAGTCAAGTCTATTTTAGGTTTTTACTTTCTTTCATGTTTTCTCGAATAAATGAAAATACTTTTGCCGCGAAATAACTTATTACGATATTTTTTAGTATTACTTAATACGATGTCTGGTCGTCCCACTAAGTCTACCTGACGGATGACTAGACAACCTTTTAATTATTTTATTGGTCCGTTTAGTGGATTATTAGTTTATGCGATTTGACGACCTCTGTGGCTCAGTGGTTAGGTTAGGTTAGGTTAGCGTCGGCCCTCAAGCCGGAGGTCGCGAGTTCGAATCCCGCCTATGGAACAAAAAGTTATCTGTGTTCCTGGGCCATGTATGTGGATTAAAAATATTCGTATAATACACACACCGGCATATTTAGCGGAACATAAAATAAAGGTTTGATATCAGTATCATATAAGGAGCAGGCTGGTTTATACGTCATTTAAAAAGAAATATTTTCAAATTAAGAAAACAACTGAACATTGCCAGGGCACTCGAAATGCGATGAAATGGTCAAACCTACAGAGTGATATCCAGAGATCTTCGTCGACCAGTTTCAATGATCCATCGCAGTATCCAACGGTTCAGGGAGACCGGTGCTTATGTGAGAAGAGCAGGACAAGGCAGAAAAAGACGCACTTCGAGTAGGGATGATCGTTTCATTCGGCTTCGTGTACGTAGGTACCCTCGTTTTACGGCCGTCCAAGCCCGACATGAGTTAGAAGCAGTGCGGGGTGTAACCGTAAGTGAGCGTACGGTACGAAGAAGGTTCGAAGAAGCTGGTTTGGGTTCATTTGTGCCCGCCAAGGCTCCAAGGCTCGAGGTAAATCATCGTAGAAACAGGTTAACTTTTGCTCAGAAACATCAACTTTGGAACGCGGACCAATGGAGTAAGGTATTGTTTAGTGATGAGTGCAGAATTCTCTTAAATCAAATTGACGACAGACAAAGAATATACAGACGCAAAGGAGAACGATACATTCAGACAAATTTTAAAATTACAGTTGCATACGGTGGTGGATCAATAATGGTTT
This sequence comes from Phengaris arion, assembly GCA_963565745.1. NCBI lineage: Eukaryota > Metazoa > Arthropoda > Insecta > Lepidoptera > Lycaenidae > Phengaris > Phengaris arion. The sequence continues at coordinate 6,768,108 of OY751443.1, forward strand.
GGGCGGGCATTTGTTTGGGAGCTCGCACAGACTTGGTAGTGATTGACAGAGGGAGTCTGACTGCAGACCGCTATATCAGAGAAGTTTTAGAAGAAAATGTCGTACCCCATATATCGGTGACGATTTTGTTTTTATGCAGGATAATGCTCGGCCGCATACCGCTCGGGTAACTCAAGCTTATCTTAATGATATGAATATCACTGTTATGGAGTGGCCGGCGACATCACTGGATATGAACTCAATAGAGCACGTTTGGAACTTGCTTTGGAAAAAGTTAAGTCCATAATTCCAGCTCCTGCCAACGTGGGTGAACTGCGAATCGCCGTAGTTGAAGAGACTATCCCAGGAGACCATCGATAACATCATTTTCAGTATGCCTAGACGGGTAGAAACTTTAATAAGAGCACGTGGAGGAAATACGCGATATTAATCACTATTTTTCTAATTTAATTAATTGTTATTTTAATATTAATTTTCACTTTTCCCGGTTACATGAAAAGTTCAAAAATGTACCATTTTTCACAAATAGCCTTTACTCGCAAAATCTGTTCTTAATTTGATCTCATTTTAAGTAAAACAAATGAAACTTTAAATAACAAAAGAAGTGTAGTAAGTAGATTTTAAAATAAAATCATATTTTTTTTAATTATGGACCTTTTTTGTTTTCCGCTAAATATGCCGGTATGTTTATAATAAAAATCTTAAATAAATTTGTTATGTATAGTATAAAAGTATTAAATATATTTCCGTTGTCTGTAATTATATTAAATATATTTCTGTTCCGTTGGTGCGATAGTGTCCATAGATATTATTATTATATTTAATTCGTCCGTTAAGCGGACGATTAGCACGGTCGTATTATGAATTTACTTGCAATGCGGTTATTATGTAAACGCCAAATGTATGAGTAAATAACCTTTGCACGGTCTACAAAGACCGAGACCAGAAGCTTAATTCTCGTATTTAAATTAGACTTTCATTATACTTTGATTGTATTATAACTTATAAGTGAAGCGACTTGTTATAGTAACCTGAGTTTGTAACGTTTGGACCATTCAGGACGCGTTTGACGCTGATTTAATGTTTACATGAATACCGGTTTGACAGTTTTAGCGCGTCGGGAGAAGGGACTTAATTGTAATTGTATTATTGCAGGTTTTATTTAGCAAAATTGACCCTCAAATAAAACGACAAACATACAATCTAGCCAATAGGGCATTAATTGTATTGTAAAATGTGCATACTTTGAATTCATTTACGTAATAGGAGAGGCTACGTCGTTGGAAAACAATGAAAAAAATGCAAATTGTAAACTACGTTACTCGTAATATAGCACTCGTCAGAACGTAGTAATCTGAAACTATAATCAAAATTAAGAGTCCTCCTATTCAAAGGCTGTCGCTGTCTCTGCTAGCCCAAATGACAAGGACAGTGTGCGACTTGAGTGTCACTTAATTTAAATATCGTTTCAGTATTCGGCCGTAAATCTCTACAATATAGTAGAGAACAAAAGTGCCAACTGCCTACGAAAAGCATTTTTCAACACATACCTAAGTTTATATTTTTACTTTAAGCACTAGGCAGTAGGCGGGGATTGGTTTCATGGACTATTTCAGTATTATCATTTTATTGAGTGAGTTTAATGGCCTCTTAATGTAGATACCAAAAACAAATTTAACTAGCTTATAATCGAAACTCTTTATTCAATGAACACTACAACTTTTTTATTTTGTTTTAGTCGTAGTAGGTAGGTATGTAGGTATGTACCTAAACAAAAAGATTTCTTTCCTAACATACCTACCTAAAATATAAACGTTGCTATCAGTGTTGCGTGATAGCCGATAAGGTGTTGATTGAACAAATAAGTTCGATAATTTCGTAGCGGTCAAAATTAGGATCGTTATCTGATAAGGGATTTATATTAGTAATGTGATGAGTATGAGTTAAGTACTAAACGTGTAGCATGAAGTCATGACACATGTTTATTTACTCACGTATATTGTTCAGGACGATAATATGCAAACCTATTTTAGTACTGGCATATTGTAAATTTACTTTTTTATTGTATTTAAATTTGGAACACATACGTCATATTTTTTCACTCGATTAATTTTTTTTATTCAACTAAACATGTTTTAATTCTGTAAATTATCAATTAATTGCTGTCCCGACACACGTTGTTCCGTCTCTGACCTATGAACTGGAATAAATAAATAACTATACATACACCTATAACCAACTCCAACATCTACACCTACAACCTACAGTAATTTCTCCGTATTTTTTTCAATATATATCACCGTTTAAACCTTCCCTGAACTTCCACAATTATTTCAAGACCAAAATTAGCCAAATCAGTCCAGCCCTTCTCGAGTTGTAGCGAGACATTGGAATCGTAGGGTTCCGTAATACTTAAGGAACCCTTATGGTTTCGCTCTGTCCGCCCCTCTGTCTGTATGTTTGTCTGTCGATCGTCTTGGTCGCGGCATTGTTAATGATAATATCGCCACAATACGTTAATAGAAACTCTTATTCTTCTTTTAAATGAAAACTTGAAACAAACATATCAACCGGTCAACTTCAAAATTTCTAATTGTCAAAATTTCAACCATACCTAACCATAGATAACCTTTCGTTTAGCTGTCAGTTGCGTTTTGTTATTCCATGTCAGTTGCGTTTTGTTATACCACGTTTTGTGTCACGAGACACGTCCCTATGTCCATCTCCTGGTTGTAAGCTACCTCTCCACCAATTTTCATCCAAATCGGTTCTGCCGTTCTTGAGTTATAAATAGTGTAACTAACACGACTTTCTTTTTCATATTATATCGATTACAGATATATAATTTTATACCGCAAGTCTAGCAAATCTGTATTATTTTATTATTAGAAGACCTCTTCAGTATTAAGGCCGATAGATCTTCGATCTATATGTGTATAATAGTCCCGAAAAACTCTTATATATTATAATACCCTACTTTAGTATGACAACAAGGTGCACGAGCATCGTTGCAAAAAGAAGTACCCAAGCTTAGACCAAATAATAAAGTTTTATGTATGTTTTATGGTAGCGGCGGCGCACTACATACATAAAAACTTCATTATTTGGTCTAAAACCACACACCACGTTAGCTCGCTGTACATTTTGAAGGCGCAGTTTCGTTACACCTGTGTGCGTGATACTGTGTAGTGCCAGTGTGTAATAACACGGCGAGGCGTAGTTTTGACCGGCCTCACAGTGTGGTTCGCAGTATTGTCATCACAGAGATAACATAATGATTGTCATGAACAACAGGCACTTAAGACAACAAACGTAATAAGCACGATACAATTAAAATTAATTACTCAATTGTGTTGTTCATTACTCGAGTGATTGTCGACTTGATTTTAACTAATTCAATGGAAAAAGTCTTTGAGTGGCAAACTTATATTTCGTTTACATTAGCACAGCTGCCACCAACTGCAAATTAATTATGTGCATTGTTCTCTAACTGTTCTAGAACAAAAGCTACAGGGGTCGTACTTCATTATTTTATTTATTTTACTAGAGGTCGAAATTCGTCCCTAATCATTTATATAATTTTTAAGTTCGAATTTTAGGAGAGTTTTTCGCCTCGTTGATAGAAAAAAAAAAATGTTGTGACAGCTTGATGTACGCCATTAAGTAACAAAATTGCATCTATTAAACGCACGGCAATCTGAGTTAGTGTGTGTTTTTGTTATGTTTATTAATTATATGTACTTGTAAGCATTATTAAAAAAATATATTAGCTTTCGTCACTCCTTCCTCCACATAAACTTTAACTGTGCCAAATATCATACTCCTTCGTTCGCACAATTCTCGTAAGACTGTACTGAATGCTTATAACTTTTACCGTTTTTTTTAATGTATATTAAATTTTCAAACGTTATGATGCTAAATAAGTGTAATAATAATTAGATATTTTGTAGCACGATCATCAATCCCTTAAATTTAAGGCCTGTGAGCTGTGAGCTGTGAGCCCGCGCGGCGGTCTACCCACGAGGACATTAACTATCTATCGCGTTTTTAAATATTGAACGGCATAATTATTATTTAATGCTAAATCGGAAAACGCTGTAATAATTGCCATCTGTTGCGACGGTCAAAGGCATATCGGCGTAAACCCTTACGGTCAGTTCACACCGCGACGCTGAACGCTGAAAAATTGAACTTTATTCGCTACACAAAAAGAAACACGTTTCAAATAACATCAGTCTGTAGCTATTAAGCTATCTTAAAAATGCAGCGCCATGTCGCGTATCGTTTCGTTTCGGTGTGAATTGACCCTTATGCGGGATTTACATGGGTCTGTTTTCGCCGTGCGGCTAGCGCTAGACGAATCATTTTTGCTGGTATAATTGCCGTGCGAGGTTTGACCTAGCCGAATTGTCATTTACACCGAATTGTCGAAATTAGCCGTGCGGCGGAAATCGTGCGGCGAAAATCGACCCGTATAAATTCCTATTACTAAGACAGTAACAAATGTAACACAAATGATTAACACACGCGGAGGCACACGTTACATTTCACGACAAAATTTACGACAAAATTACTGTAAAAGTCACAAAAGAGAAATATACTGTTGTCCGTACTTTTTACAACATACACCTACTTTATTACAATGAGTTTTGTGACTTGTAATTATTACATTAGGTGTACTGTGTACGTGTTCCTGAAAAGTTACTTCAAATATAACAGTTAATTTTACTGTGAAAAAAAATCAATTAAATCATATTAGTTACCTAATGCTCCATTATCCTATATCTGCGGGAACAAAGATACCCAAAAATTAATTTATTTTTTTTTGGGAATCTTAATGGATTTTGGTCATTTTTATTATTTTACATTTATAGTAATTAATAATAATAATCTCCAAGACAGTTATTAAAAATTAATAATTTGATTCAATACTTTTGACAAAATCCTACATAATATTATCAAAACACTATATAAAAAGCCTAATAAACTTTACCACCAACCCCTTACACTATCTCTTTCAAACACTAACGTTCCCTCTCTTTTCAGCAACAGCAGCAATGGCTCGAAAGAGTACGAGCAGTCAGCCCCAAGCGAGACCAGCGGGGCTGACACTGAGCCCAGGACGCCATCACCTCCTGCCGATAGATTCCTGGACCTGCAGAGGATCCTGGCTCTGCAGCTCCAGGGGAAGGCTGAGGATAACCCAGTCATAGTGCCACCGCATAGGGATCTGAATGTGCTGAGGCCGGAGAATCCTACTATTGGAGAAATGGAGGATTTGGAGCCCAGGTATGTTGAGAATCCCCATTAAAATTGTCATCAATATGGCGTTGACATGTTGGCTGATGTGTCGAGTTGCCATTAAACCCTTGTTTGATTTGTAATTGTTTTACAAAATGTTATTCTTATATTTTGAATTACTTTTGAGACCGCAATTACATTTGAATTTCATGCCTTAACACCAGTACCGGAAGTCCCGAAATTCCCGGGGAATCCCGGTTCCGAAATTCCCCGTTCTCATCAGTCATCATCAGTTCATCATCAGTACCGGTTGTCCATTCCCTAGTTGAGATGAAAGTAGATTATTTTTTTGTGTTCACGAGATACAGCCTTATTCTAAAACATACGGATACAATAACGAACGATGACGGATTCTTTTTTATTTTCTAAATTTTGGTGTTTGAATGAAACAAATTGACGCTTTCTCAAGCTCTGGCAAATGGTCGAGGATTTAACCTTGAAATGGTATTGGTAAAAGAAAAATAAAGTCAGTTTTACCGTTATTATAAATAAGAAATTAGTACAAACATTAGCTGTAGATCGGTAAACATAGTTGATAAAGTTTCTTCGAAGGTTCATTCACCTCATCGCGTCAATAGACTACCTTTCTTTACTAGCTGAAAATTTTAAAACTCTACCAAAAAACATTAAAAAAGACATGCAAAGCTCTTTCACTGTTGGCCGATAGCTTCTAGCAACTGAATACCTAAATTGTGCTCCGTCTTATCGTACAGTCTATGTTTCTTGATAAAACTATGAATTCTATATGTCTAGGTATAGAAAAATGATATCCTTACTATTATTATAAAAGTCAAAGGTTGTAACTTGTAAGTACAGTTGTTTCACGCAATTACTACTAAACGGATGTTGATGAAATTTGGTATGGTAGTAGTTTAGGCTCTGCACTAACACATAGGCTATTTTTAATCGCAGCGAAATGTAGGTTCCCGCGGGAATTATTTTGCTAGTACGAAGTCGTGGCAATAACTAGTAAGATAATAATAGAAATTTTGGATACCTGCATGGCATGGAGTAGGGAAACTTGTTGTACTAACTCAAGGGTCAGTTCACACCGCGACGATACACGACGACGATGCATTTTTAAGATAACTGTTCAAAAATTGAACTTTATTCACTGCACAAAAGATACACGTTTCATATGACACCAGTCATACACTTCACGTGCGCGGTGCAGCGCGGTGGAACCTTACATTTATTACAGTGAAACGTGTACCTTCTTTTGTAATTAATAAAGTTCAGTTTTGAATAGCTATCTTAAAAATGCAGCGCCATGTCTCGTATCGTTTCGTTTCGGTGTGAATTGACCCTGAGACTACAGATTGAGAAAAAATATGGATCAATAGTTTTCAATGAGTCTAGTCGTTACACAATTATTTACCTACGAAGGAGAAAATTGTTAAGAACTTGCTACAGAAAATTAACAAAATCGATAAAATAAATTTTACCAACGATTATTTGATAAAGTAAAGTTTAATAGCGAGAAATTAAGTTCAGGCGGTGCACTTGTAAATGTGAACTACTTAGAATATTAATTATAGTATTGCCAGCACAAAACGACTTGAATAAGGACATTTACAAGGAAAATTTTCAAAAGTTGCCGACATCTGACATCTACAAGTAGAATTTATGGCGCGGACTTATTTTGTTATTGCAGCAACCGCGATAAAATGGAAATACTAAACTGTTTTTAATTAATTTCTCCTTTTCGTTTAAAATAACTTTGATGCGAAATAATTTACTCCAACTTCCAAAGTTTTTCGAAGTTAAGGGTTTTTATATGAAATAGAATACTTATATAAAATTTTATAACAAATAGATACATAAAGGACATGGAGAATTTTGCTATGGAACAATAAGCCACGGCGATCGAAGATAAAATTAGGTTGGATGTAATGTGATTGCATCTGGATTATAACGGCATAAGTCGCATATATTATCTGCAGGAGGAGGGTAAATGCTGTGAATTTTAACTCTTTCACTTCCCCATTCACATTTATTTTCTCGTAATAATTTTAATTCAGTAAAATTATTGCGAAAAATTAAATGTGAATGAAAATTGTACAATCTAATAGTATCTTGGTTTGTGGTCGACACTTTTTTAAACAGCGGGCAAAAAACTCACAATGTCTTTTAATTTAAGTAAGTAGGCTATTTACATTAATTTACAATATGGAATTATTAAATTAGATAAACACATATTTCTGATCTCAATGATGCCAATTTTTAATCTTGGGGCTACGAATTAGGTCTGTTTTCTGAAATTTTTGCAAAGTGACAAAGGCTTTAAAATATTAAAATACATTATATACTTTACTTACAAGAAAATACTTTATTATGTTACATTGTTGTAAAAAGTAACACTAGTGATAACCTAACATAAAAGTTTAATAACATTTTATGAAAACACACAAAATACATCACAAGTCTATCTAGATTCTTGGTCTGAGACGCTGAAAATCGCTCATAATAAGCCGCATAAACCTTACAGTATCTCTCATAGAGCGGTTAGGAACAGGGTTGCCGGTTAATTTGTATTTTACTCCAAATTTTATAAAATTTACAAAATTTAATCTTATTAATTACTTATTAATAAAGGTTCGTAAAAATATTATGCTGATATTTATCATAAAGATATCCAGTGTTTTTGTTGAAGCCAATCACGCTTGCGGGTTGGCAGATACCACGTGCCATCATTATTTTATTCATTAATAAAAACCCATAGACAATAATTATTTCAGGCATTTATCTTGATGAGTTTTGATATATTTACTCTAGCTTAAAGGAACTTCAGAGCAAACTTTAACGACTAACTGTATAAAAAATTTAGTCTAGCATTTCGCTAATTTCGCCAAATTAATACGAAACTAGACGTTGACCGCGACTTCGTGCACGCAAAAGGAAATCACGCAGGAACTGTACATTTTGCCGCGTAAAAAGAAGCATACGTCCTTCCCTATAGAGTAGGGAAGTATGTACCAAATTTCATCATAATCGGTTCAGTATTTTCGGAGCCTATTCACTATTCCATGCAAACAAACAAACAAATTTTTCCTCAGTATAATATAAGCATAGATTATATCGCAATTGGCAACCCTGGAGCTGTCCCAGACCCCACTCTTCACCGCGAAGCCAGCACTGAAGTATGCATCAAAACCAAACAGTTTGGTCGTTGTCGTAATTTCACCGGAGTCAATATTGGCCCAGTCTCGCGGGACAAGGCGAATTAAATGGAAAATATTACGTTCCAGCCAGCTATGTATTACATTTATTACTTTGGACTTGGTTGATGTGGGAATTTATAGAAGAAACTAGAAACCACGAAACATTGGTCGTTAACAGTCAGTCAATTTTTTGTGGCCTTCTGTAAATTATATTGGTGTAAATCATCGAATAGAGTTGGTTGATCCTTGAGTTGGATAACCTATAAATTTCCAGTTTCATATTTCAAACGTCAAACGAGAACCGTCATTGCCGTACCCAGTAAAGACCGAGTAGCCGAATAATTAAGGGTCACTTCACACCGCAACGCGACGCGACGCGACGCGACGCGACGCTACGACACTTGAAGAAACCAGTGAGTGTTCGCTGCGCAGTGCAAAGCCGCAAGAGCATTTGTCAGCAGTACGCCGCGAGGCGCCGCACGTGCGACAGTAAAGACCTACTCTTTGGTTTCGTTATGACGTTTCTTTGACAGAGGATGGCGACCTCAAGCTGCATCGATCGAGCTATGTCGAGCTATATCGCGCCGCTCATCACGCGGGTGACGGCGGGCGTATACCGCTGCGTCGCGATGCACCGATCTACACCGACATATACATAATAATATGTCATTCTGAATTGTCACAATGACATAATATGTACACAGCCTCCGTGGTCCAATGGTTTAGAGCTTGGCTCTCGACTCGGAGGTCGTGCGTTCGATTCCCATATTGGAACAACAAAAAATATTGTTTCCTAGTTTGGTTAGGACAATGCAGGCTGATCACCTGATTGTCTGTCAAGAAAGATGATCCATGCGTCGGATGGGCATGTAAATAGTCGGACCTGCGCCTGATCTCTCGCCAGTCGTGTCGGTTATCCGTCCCACTGTGTTACCAGTGTATAGGAAGATAGACTCTTGTGTACTGGGCACACACTTGGGCACTATAAAATTACTCCTGCGTAACTGGCCTGGTTTCAATGAAACCTACCGTCACCGTAACCGGTTTGGGGGAGTTCGTATTTATAATTTTCCTGTAGTGAATAAAGTTTAATTATGAATGGATATTTTAAAAATGCATCCCTGCGCAGCGCCGCGTCGCGTTGCGGTCCGAGCTGACCCTAATATATTAATATATTAGGTTATACGTGAACAGTATAGTTTTACGAGATTTGTGCGAACGGAGGAGTATGAAATTTGTCACAGTTTATGTGGAGGAAGGTGTGCAGAACGCAATTTTTAAAAATAATGCTTAGAATTAAAAAAAAAAAAATAACAACCTCAGATTATTAACACACACTACCGTGCGTATAACAGATACAATTTTGCTACACGTTGACGTTTGTCAGTCTTCATTTTTTTTGACGTGATAACGTCTTATAATTCGATGGAGCCGGCTGCACGCACGAAAAAACATGACTCATGCGTTACCTGTTACCAGCGTTACCTCGCTAAATATGACGCATTGCCGTTACCTCAGCTAGCCGCGCCATAGGTATGTGAGCGGTGGGATGGAGAGGCGGGGGCGCTTGATGTTATTACTCAGTTCGGCGCCGGACTTCGCGGCGGCAACACGCCTACCTAAGGCGCGGCCAATTAGTTCCGCGCGCACTATAAACATGACGTTGTCACGTTCAACTATCGTCAGTAAACCGACTTTAAGACAACCGATTTTTTAGATATAAAAAGAACCCTTATAAAGTTCATCCTCAAAAATTATAATAAATGGATTACTATGGGCGAATTTTGACCACAGAGCGACCTCTAGTACGTATTGTAATTGCATCGCTAATAATATACTTGCAACTACAATTTTAAGAGGATAAATTATGTATCAATATTTTTCAATGATATTATCAATCATCATAATAATAAGATATTATCTTATAGTCTATGGATCGTAATTCCTAATAGTGCTGCAGAAAATTGATTTCCTAACCTTTTTTATCTTGTAAAGAAAATATCAGGAGGTTAACAAGGAATCTTATTTAAAATCCAGTTATGGTGGGCGATAGGCGGGGTACGGTAGTAAAACCGAATGGAATGAACGTGGCCTTCCGAGATACAGATATGATGGGACATATATATATTCAAATTGTATGACATTGGAACAATGCTGAACGGAATAGTTTTAGCGCGGATTTTCTTTGGCCGATACGCAATGAAAATATAGAGAAGTATTATAGAGTTTCTAATACTGAGTGTAGACTTCGGTCCTTGGTTACAGGGCTAGTCTAGGTAAATAGAGAAAGTCTCTTCATACGCATTGGTAAATTATAGTAGGTGTTAATAAAGAAAAATTATGAGGGTCGATTTAAGACATCTTTGCTACAAGACCTTGATAATTATTAATTATTCTTTATTAAAACCTTCTTCTTAAAGCATATATTGCCTTGAATCGACCTTCAAAATAGAACAAAAGTTGATGACTTATTGAAATAGAAATAAAATATTGACCGTTTTGCGTGTCGTCTACAAATGGGCCGCAAAATTATAATAGCCACAATCCGAAACTATTTTATATTCGCATGTTAAACACAATCGCCACTCACATTTCTATTTTCGAATTCCCAATCGGCAGCACAATTCACACCGAAAGAGTCAATAAATTTTAAAGCAGATGGCTTGATTTCTAAATGCAGGTTATCAGGGCGCTGCTCCTTAGTATTCCGCGCTGCAAGTCCCACCTCACAAGCAAATCACGTCCACCTATGTGTTCCACGCAGCCAAAACCAACACGAGGGAAAATCTTGTAAATCTCGACATTAACACAGGTTTAGGAATGTGTGATGGAAATTTTAAATATCCTTACGTTTGGGGATTTACGTTAATCGGTATTTAGATAATGCGTCAGTATAAAAAGAAAACGATAACGGTACCCAATAAAAATATTAGGACATATAAGACGATTAATAATGTAGTATGTACCTACCTACCAATACCTACATCTTCACAAAGTAATGGTGTATGCAAAAAACTTCAAGGCATTTTATTTCACTTCTATTTTGATTATCGTGTCTGACGATAGATTACAAAATAATTTCGTTTTTTTTTTAAATTTCCCGAATTAGTACAACATTTTTTGTTGCAGCGTAAACGCGTCAAATCTAGAGAAGTTCCAGCTGAAGATAGCTCAGCACGAGCTGTACGAGGACGGCGAGCCGCTGGTGGGGGCCATCCTCAACGACATGGTCACGTCGCCCATACTGCACGTCGGTAGGTATTATAATAATAATAATACAATGCATAATGTCTATGGACGCTTCACACCACGTCAATCTGGCCCCGTGCTAAGTACCCGAAGAACTTGTGTTACGGGGAGCTGAGAGATGAGACACCTTTTTGCTATTACAAAACAAAGTATTCCAACAGAATCATGTTTATTAAGAGCGGCTTAAGTTAGATTCAAAATAGTTTCATCAAGTCCATCTGCGTGTACAAAGGCCATGTATTTTAGATGAAGCCGGGTCCGCAATCAGCTGAGGGCTGGGGTTGGCCGAACAATGCTACCACAACAATCTCACCCTTTACTTTCATTCCAATTAAATATTTACACCACTTAAATGGATTTCATTGTCCACTTATATAATTCAAATTTAATTTTGTCTGCAACCTTTATTAGGTAGTTGGGTACTCAAAGGATTTGTGGTCTGATATAATTTCTCTCTGGGCACGTGTGATTTGAAATGGGTTTGGTGAATAGTTTTACTATTTTTAAATAAAAAAATGTTTCGTAATGCAACTAATGTGTTAAAAAGTTATCCGAACCTCTATTCAATTACTTTTTTTGCTTTATTTACCAAATAAAAAAAATAACTTACTGATACAAACACGACTTAAATCGCTGAGGTTTGTGCAATGCTGCATACACTTAATTGGCGTGGGGTTCCTATAACTCCATTCCTATCGACTTCACGTACCACTTGCCTTTTAAAGATCCTCCTCCAAATCACTACCTATTATACAGGCTAGGACTTCCCTATGAAGGAGAACCAGCCATCTCCACCGATACACTTATAGGAATTGCAAATACTTTCAGTTATTGTTGAAAGTGTTTGTGGACCAATTATGTCAATAACAAGAATAATTATCTACCCACCGGCATGGTAACTGTCAGTGCTTTATAACTTAATTTATTCCGACTGATAGAGATTAGACAACTTTCAAACTTAGCGTCAAGAATGAGGTCAACTAATGTAATACGTTTTTACAGAGCAAAAGGAAGGAGGGACACAATTGAAGCTTATTATAGACTACCCGAACGGCATTCAAGCGCTCTTCAAGCCGATGAGGTAAGCGATTTTGGATTTTAATTACAGTTTCTGGTCTTCTAAAGTTCCGTCCAAGTCAGTAACACATTTGTATTGTGCAGTAGTTGTTTCTAAGTGCTGTAGTTTGTTCAACTTTTCCAAGTCCCGTCACCTTGTTGAGTACGTTCCATTCACCAAACTTCAGAAACGTTCGCGAACATTCTTTCGCATGATCGGATTAGGGGTTCCTTGGAACTAGAAGTGGTATTGGAGTGACTACTTTCTAAGTTGTGCACGCTCTGATATTGTCACTTTCTGGATTTTGTCAAACAAATATGTTATGAGTATAAAATATTCCTTTAGTACAATTACTTACTTTATTCCTTTATTGTACTTATTAGCAGAATTGAGAATACCGCTTACATTTTATGTTAATAAAGAATTAATTAGTCATGAATTAAGGAATATCAGATTTATTTAATTTAACGAATAAAAGCAAATGAAATATAAACCAATTTGTTGGTGTAGCCTATGAAAAGATTTATTGCAAAAAGCGGCAAAAGAGATCGTGTTCCTTAATTCTAACCTTTCGACATGTAAAATTATATACACTGGGGACATAGTGACAGATCAAGGGCCATGAGATCCACTATCCGCTTCGGGACGATAAATTTTCAAAGTAGATATTCGATAGCAACCCTTTCTTAGAAGCGATTAGTTTTATCCGTCACGAGTTTATCTAAGGTTCGAGCTTGTGTCTAAGTAAACGAATCGTTTTTTACTTGGTATCTATTGTTCTCTGTACACATTGCATTTGTTTCTGGTTGTAAGTAGTTAATTTGCAATTTGTACAGAAAATATGTTATTTAGCATGAGTAAGTGGTGAGAACTCATGTTAAATATTTTGTACACAAGTAAGTTTTGAAACGTCTCATTTTTGATAAGTATTAGTAAGTATAACACCAATATTGAATTAACTATCCTAATAGACTATTGAAGATCATAGATATAATGCATAATTCCTTCATTCATTTAGGCCGAACATTTGAACATATGAACATTTATGGCTGCTTAGCGCGTGGGCACGGGACAGGCTGCCGCTGGCTGCCTACTGCCTAGTGTGCACCGGGCCTTAAAAAACTAAGGAACTAGTAAAATTACCAAACAAACAGCTATGCCCAAATGGCTTTTAACTTGCTCTGAAATTTACTTAACCGATTTGGAGGCGATCAGCGAGCTCTATAAATCGTCGCCCGGTGGCGCTTTGCTACTATATTACCTGGACTATCTAACCAGACTCACGTTAGAGTTACATTTGCTTTAAATATTGCATCGTAAACTAAAACAACTGATACAATCTACTAGAGTGGAACATTTAGTGATGAAAGAGAACGCTTTTGTTTTGAAATGTTCGAACTGTGGATTAATTAGTATAGAATAATATAGATTAGGAGATTAATTTAGAATTCATATATAAACTATAATAGACAGTAAGTCTATTTTTTACATACTATTGTGATATAATATTGATTATAATATTCTATTTGTAGATTGAATGAAGATCGTAGCTCAGGTGTCTATTTACCGAATATTTTGGAAAACCCTGTCTCTTACGTACCTATAATATATGATAGGATATATTATTATTGGTCAATAGAATATGAAGTATTTATTTGTTTACAATAATAATTGTGTCTATTATTATTTATTTATATTTCTAAAAAAATACCTCTTCCCCATACCTCATATCACCGCTTCTAAAATACCACTAGTACTTACTACTTTATTTGTTCGTATTGAATAGGCTCCGAAAGTACTGGGCCGATTTCGATGAAATATGGAGTTTCGGCGCAGATACAGAGTAGAACACGAGGGAGGACATGGGCTTTATATTTCGAAAAAGCACAGGGTTGCCGTAGTTGCGCGAGTGGAGCCGCGGGCAATATCTTATCAGTAAATACTTATATATTAGCAGAAATCAAACGGTAAAATAAAAATAATGGCCGATACTGATCACCGCTCAAATCGTTTACATTAAGCACGTCAAGTTCGTGCTCTATCTCAAGCTACTTATCTCGTATCGGAGTCGCTGCGTTTTGCAGCGGTAACAGCCCCTAAAGCGTATTCACGTTATGCGATCGGATATCGGATACGTATCATATATACCTGAGGGCTGCTGAATAAAACCGGCAATAATACAATTACAATCGAGTCCCGATACGCTAAAACTGTCAAACCGGTATTCTAGTTTAAACAAGCCTAAAACGCGCTCCGATTGGTCCAAACTTCACAAAGTCAACTTGTGAGATAACAAGTCGCTTCACTTACAATACTATCAAAGTAAAATGAAGGTCTACTTTAAATACAAGACTTGAGGTTCTATATTGCTCTTTATCGGTCCGATATCGGATATCGGATCGGATAATGGTAATTAACGCTCTAATATGAGTCCACTACTTTATTATCTTGAGATTATCTATCGGTTGCTGGACACGCGCTTCACTGGCTTGGGTTGCGTACCTTAATATAGGAATTTAGTCTACCTATCCCTAATGGGAAACAGGCATGATGTACCTATTTGTTTGTCTGTCAAGAGACATGGCGCTTTATCTCAACAACGAGAAAAGCTTTAAAGTTTTGAATGTTATTGTGAACGAACTGTTATTTTGATAGATAGATAATTGAGTGATCCAAAAAAAAAGTATTTTGCTTATCATCTCAAAAGCTTCTCTAAGGTATAAAAAAAATCCCTCCGAAGCGCAGCTTGATATCTCAATTCTCAACGAAGCTCAATGAATTTCTATTTTCCCGTTTAAATAAAACGTAAGAAAATACGTTTTTATCCGGCTAAAACTACGAAAATAATTTTTTTCTGAATTTCTTATCAGTTATTCTTGTGGGAAATTTAATTCTCTACAAAAAAGTACTGAATTATTTATTATTAATAATTATTAACGGTAAAAATTTATTGAGTTTTGAGATTCTACAAAAGAAAATTTGAAGATAGATAGTTTCAAAGCAACTTTTTGAAGGAATTGACAATTTTACTAGATATGTTATTAAATTTTTATGGATTTGAAACAATTTTCAACCTTTTGAAAACTTTTTTGGTGACTTCATGTATTTATTTCAAAATTTATCAAACTCTAGACTGTTTATAATACAATTTACACATGTCTTTTTCTGAAGTATTAAGTATTATGAATAACTAAAATAGCGAATTATGAATATTTTTTCTTATTACAATTTTACCCATTAGGATTACTTCAATACTTTTATGTAGATAAAATTTCCTACAAAAATAAATAGTTGATGAAGAATTAAAAAAAAATAGTAGTTTTACCGAATGTAATCTTAAAAAAAATTCTTTTACGTGTTATTTCAATGGGAAAATAGAAATTCATTGAGCTTAATGAAGAATTGAGATACCAAGCTGCGCTTTGGAGGGAATGTTTTTTATACCTAGGAAAAGTTATTGAGACAATAGCACTTGAAGAAAAAAAAGTTTTTTTGGACCACTCTAAATCAGATATAGATATATGAATGTTATATGAATGAATAAAAATATGAACGCTATAATAAAATGAATGAACTGTTATTTCTATAAAATTATCGTTAACATGGTTTGGATAGTGGAACATAATCTTGTTAAGATCATTGACTTTGCTTTTACCAGTTATTTTAAAACCATTACACTTTCATAATAATTAAATCAATGAAAGGAGTAATATAATTTGTTGGTAACTATGCAGTAGCGCTATTGGTTCGATAACGGGGTTCTGCACAGAAAGTGACAATATATAAACTGAATTTACCTTAACCGACCAATCAGGTCCGTTTACTCGTAATTGATATTGACATTTCTACTGATGGATATCGATGACACAGAAAGGAATTAAAAAACTTTACAGAAAATGATTAGTTAAAATAGTTAAAAGCTCAATTTCACTGCCAAATGAACAAATATTTTTCATAAAACTAAGTTACATTGCCGAATTATAGCAAAAGAAAGAAAACCTCATTCTCATATTTGAAAAAGGTTCATCAAAGGGACCACTAGATGGATGTGAGACAGTTAAACTTAGTTTATGTAAAATTTTCAGAAACCGGGCATAATTATTATTGAAGTAATAAACTAGATTACCGTATATTTATTAATTTCGATTGTTTTCAGGTTCGCTCGGGATGTACAAACACTTCCAAATCATTTCTACTTCTCCGACTACGAGAGGCACAACGCTGAGATTGCTGCCTTCCATCTTGACAGGTAATTTTAGTATCAAGTAACACACCCGCTACACGTGCACTCCTAACATACGCTTCATCAAGGCTCAAGCCTATGCGGCAACAGGCGCAAGCAATTGTAGCCCCCACAGGTAAGGAATAACCAGAGAGTAAATATAATTATCTGGGCTTACACCGACTTACTATCTTCAGTTGTGATTAGCTTATGCATTATCCAATCACAGGGGGCAAAACTTACTTCTATCATCACCTTAAGGGCGTCACAGACCGCGAAGATACCAAAATAGACGCCTGGATATATTTCATATTTAATAGTAACTAAAGTAATGACTTTGCCTACAAATAAAAACGTTATTTGTATTCAGTTAACCCAAAAACGTGTTATATAAACAACATTTTGCAGAATGACAACATAATTATTGTATCCCGTAAATAGTTCAAGATTTGCTGCGAAAACAGCATCGAGATCACTATCAGAATTAAGTTTCTAATATAATAAGTAACAAGTCGCCAACTTGCATATTACTATAAATCTATAAAAATATCTTTAAGAATATTATAATATTCACTGTAAAAGAGATCTCAATTCGCATTTATCTACGAGTTAGGGATAATTTTGATAAGGACCTAACCTTGCTTTTACCTAAATACCTTGTGTTTTGACAGTTTTAAATACTAATCTTGCATATTATGTACTATGTACTTACCAAATTGCCTATCCATTCGGAAGTTAGAAGTAAATTGTTAACGAGGTCTTCCCATCTTCGAGGTTCGAGCAATTTTAAAGGAGTATTTAACTTTGTGTCTCATTTACCTACCTCAAAACCTTAGTATGTTCAGGGCCTTATATATCAAGATAATTCTTGGATAATTAGTCAGTCACAGCAATTATTGTTGAACCTGCCACAGAACTAATTGCAGCCGTTAGCGCGACGTGTAATGGTACACCATACGTTACGCTGATCAAATGAGTAACTATTACACGCTGCTTGATCAACAATGCCTACATCAATCCAATTGACATGGATTATGAGTTCTAAGAAAGAATAGAAAGATATTTAGAAATATATTGTACAAAATATGAAGTAAACTTCGAAGGCCATTGTGCTTAAATTAGATTTGCATGCATTTTAACAATTGTATGATTGCAGTTTTAATCATTTTTTAGTATTAAGACCAGCATTTTATCTCTTGTTTTGGATACAGCGTTCTCGTCATTTGTGATGCAGTATGCAGAGTTTAATAGTAGATATTGATACACATAGGACACGCTAGATAGTATTAAGGATTTGTTGTAAATATTTAGGATCCTCTTTGGTCCTGCAACTTTTATCTTTTTTCCTCTTTATAAAGCCACCAGTACATTTCATAGTTTACAGAACGTCATGCTACTTGCAGGATATCTATATAAGTACTCTGTTTGCAGGATACTAGGGTTCCGACGCGCGATGCCCGTAGTCGGTCGGGTTCTAAATATGACCACGGAGATCTATGACGTCACGGAAGGAGATATACTCAAGACGTTCTTCGTGTCTCCTGCCAACAACTTCTGTTTCCACGGCAAGTGCTCGTACTACTGTGACACGGGACATGCTATATGTGGCAACCCTGATATGTTGGAGGGTAGCTTCGCCGCGTTCCTGCCAGCCTCGGATTTGGCTGAGAGAAAGGTTTGTGTGATACTTTTGTATTATTTAAGTTATTGACTAAACACGGCATCAGCACCGAAGGCTGGTCCTGCATCAACGGGAAGCCCTAGCCTGTAGATGTGAGATCAGTTGCAAAACTTATTTTAATAAGTAATTTAGTACTTCGGACAAAAAAATTGTCGTGTCTGTAAAAAAGTACAAATAAGTAGGTATTCCTGATCTAAACGGCAATGTTCTAGGTTACGAAGTTGCGAACTATCCTACTATATTAATATTATAAATGTGAAACTTTGTGAGGATGGATGGATGTTTGTTACTATTTCACGCGAAAACTACTGAACGGATTTTGATGAAATTTGGTATGGTAGTAGCTTGAACTCTGTATTAAAACATAGGCTACTTCTTATCCTGATAAAGTACAGTGTTCCCGTACTGTATTTACGCGGGCGGACCCGCGGGCAATAGCTAGTACCGTTAAAGTTATTGTATCCTAATTAAACGTGAATCGTGTTATATGCACACGTCGCTATTGCATATACTTTTAAAAACTTTTGTAGAATTAAAATCGACTTTTTATGGGTTTGCTGGCTTGTATTGCATTTCTGAATTATGACCTACTTTGGCAGATTTTTGTGCGTATTGCTAACAAATATTTCAGTATTTCTAACTCTCGCCTACAAGAAATCGGATACTTATTTGTCGGTCTTGTAAGGCGCCATGAATAATGCGTGTTTTCGAAGAATTTTTTTTAATATATAGAGGGGTAAATTGTAACAATTACCCCAAATGAGCAATTTACACGGGGTAAATCGTAACACTTAGTCTCAATAGGCACACGTTTTAGGTATGGCGACACCCGTGGCGGCGGTCGTACCACAAACGGCGGAAAGCGCAGTGGGAGCAGCAGTCCGACTATTGTGAGACGGTATGTCTATTTTATTACATCTTCTTACTCCTTAGTGTGTATCCTCCATCGTTATGTATTACATTATTTCGGGTTACTTATATGATACAATGTTATACGTTTTATTGTGCTCTGCCTAGTGTCTACATTGTAATGCATAATGTAAATTTCTTATTATTATTCTTTTCTTCTTTTCATTTTATGTTTTTAAAAGTTTTATAAATGGCTTTATTGTCTCAATTTAACTCGTAAACGAATTATCGTAGTAACTTCTTTGTACATTTTATAAACTGCACTTTTAAATGGTCGATTATATTCGGTAACTTAATTTTACTTTCTCACTATCCAATGTTCACGCTCTTTAATCAACCTTGTTTAACAAACATAGATTTAGTTTTCTTTTAATAATAATACTCGTAGCTCCCCACACCGATACACCGATTTCAGTGCCGGTGGACGGTTTCATTTGAAACCAGAACTACGCATGAACTTTTTGTAGTGCCCAAGTGTGTGCTCTGTACACAAGAACATTCTCTCATTCTTTACTCTCTTAACCCAGTGTGACGGATGACCAACACGACTGGCGAAAGATCAGGTGTAGGGCCAACTTTTACATGCATAAAATAAAAAAATGCATACATAAAAAGTATCCATCAGATGACCCATGGATATTTTTTCTTCTCACACAATCAGGTGATCAGCCTACATTTTCTTGACTTGCAACGATTTTTTGTTGTTCCAACGCGGAGCTTGAACCCACGAGCTTCGGATCTTGAGCCAAGCTCTAAAGCCACTGGACCAAAGAGATGACGATGGCGTTGAACTAAGATCTTTTGTTTCATGTTTCACATATAATTTTAGGTGCGGACTACTCCGCCGTATGACTCCGGGCGGAGGCTGCTGGACCTCATGGACATGTCCATCTTCGACTTCCTCACGGGCAACATGGACAGGCATCATTATGAGACGTTTAAGTAAGTAAATGTTACTTTAGCTTTAAAAACTATGTTACTATACCAAGCTTATGTCTAAGCTATGCGCTTAATATTGCCTTAAGCATCCGTTTTGAAGGACCAAATCTTATTTTTATCAATAATTGAATGATTTTGTGTGGATATAAAAATAAATCTGCAGTGCCTGATTTTGCCTTGAGGTATACCTACCATTTAAGGACTCATGATTATATTATCATATAGATTCTAATTGCATACCTACAGATACAAATTACGAAACACGCGCAAATGTAGCTTACACCTACACCTTTCGATTCTACATATATTGGATTGTGATATGTAGATAGTTAATAAACTACGTTTCTATTGTTGTTGTATTAATGTATTCATTCCTTATTATATTACCGACAATTTTTATTGTATATCAAACTGCTTGTTTTAGAAATAATATTATTTTTTGTAAAGCCTCACCATGCAAGAAAATAAAAAAAACTCCCACTAAAGGCGCTTCAATTTTTTATTGCAACAACACTGCGACAAGCTAGGATATCATTGGTTAAATCTAACTTCGAAGATTTGATATTACTAGAGGTCGCCCTGTAGTCGAAATTCGCCCAAAATAATTTATTTATTTTTAAGTTTGAACTTCTTCTGTAACAAAATTCTATGTATCAAACGCACGGTAGTGTGTATTAGTAATAATCTGAGGTAGTGTGTGTGTTGTTATTTTTATTAATTTTATGTATTTTTTTAGCATTATTTAACGAAATATTAGCTTTCTGTACACCTTCCTCTACATGAACTGTGCCAAATATCATACTCCTTTGTTTGCATATTCGTTATCGTGCATAAGTGTGGGCAAGTGGTACAACTTCAAAAACGTGCTATTTTGTGTTCCCTCCAAAACTCTCTAGGATCTTTCAGTAAAGCTTCTACCACTTTACTGAATCGACTGACTTGACTCATTGACTGCATTGACTACTTAACTTGGACTTTGACTAGACTTTGGACTTGACGATTTAGAAATACGGTGTTGAAAATTGAAACGAAAATTCTATTTCCCGCCTTTTTAACTTGACACTGGCACAGAATAGATAATAGTACAAGGTAACTGGCAAATGGTTATGAGCCAACGCCATTTATTTCAAAATAAAAAATTTAAAAAAGTAACGCCAACATGTTTTCACCATACCTCAAATGTCAAAATGGTCCCAAACAACTCCAAAAGTGGGTTTATTTAAGTGAGGACAATTTTTGCCTTTACATGCCTCGTCTATAATATATACATTATACGTCTATGTATTAATATAATAATGGACACTTTAATTAGTTTCGTGAATTTTTCGCAAAATGGCAAGATCTTCCATACTCCAGGTCGGGCTATATTTTTAGCTGCACTTACGGCCGATAACTGAAACGCTAATCAAAAAAAGCCCTACTATTCACAGCCTGTCGCTGTCTCTGATAGCCGAAATGACAACGGCATGTGACTTGAGCGTCACTTGATTTAAGAATCGTTCCAGTACGGCCGTTAGTCACGTCTATTCCCTCTTCCAGAATGTTCGGCAACGAGACGTTCACCCTGCACCTGGACCAGGGCCGCGCGTTCGGCAAGGCCTTCCACGACGAGCTGAGCATCCTCGCGCCGCTGCTGCAGTGCTGCCTGGTGCGGCACACGACTGTTGACGTGCTGCTTAGGTAGGAAAAGTAGAACGAAAATAAAAGATAGAAGTAGTTATTTTTTTTAACTGACTTCCATAAAAGGAGGCGGTTGTACGTTCGGCTTTACCAGACAACTAGAACGTGAGTTCTATAAAATATTGTTTTTATCTGGATATTGGTTGGGCTGGTGCCGACTTCATGTGACGATTGAATAGAGAAATAGTTAAAATGTTAGTCGCATTTAAAAAGGGAATGATTTTGAAAATGATATAATTATTTCATACTTTTCTGTACATTTTACTTTGGGAGTCGGTTTTCATTTTTTGTTTAACAATAATTCTATATATCACTGAAAATAATTAAGATATGAACATTGAAAGTAGTCAATTAGACAGAGAGATCCGATGTCTAACGTGACGTCATATTACACGACTTGCACAGAAAGTTTATACTAAATTTTGTCTTGCTCGAAAGAGATAGACTTAAAACGTTGACCGCTCATATTATCTTGCTCATTTTTCAACATATATGGGCGATTTTTTCGCCTAATATCATAATTATCTTTTTGAGAGTAAAATATATATTCTATGCAAATCCCCTATTCCTTGCAAGCAGCGGGAAATCATTGTAAGTGGAAGAGATTCGTCCAAAGAAAACAATTCGTAGGAAACAATAAAGACACTGTAAAATGTTGAATTTTTTGGTCTTCTAGGTACCACAACGGCGTGCCTCTATCAAAGGCGCTCCGGGAGTCCATGAAAGCGGACCCCGTATCTCCTATCCTGTGGGAACCGCACCTAGAGGCCTTGGACAGGAGGGTAGTCACCATCCTGGAGGCCATCAGAAAGTGTGTGGAGAAAGCAGAGAACCCCCTACAGAATGAACTTAATGACTTTGTATGAGGTCTATATTACATAAATTTATGAAAGTGAAAAAATGAATGGAAAATCGAAGTGGTGATTTGTGATAAGGGCTAGTGCACACTTACGCCAGAGTGTGCAGCGATGAGATAAAGACAAGTTGTTCGTTCAATTCTATTTAAAATCATGTATAATTTATTATTTTTGACTACTTTTAGTAATGATAAGATTACAAAGAATTTCTTATGTATATTTATCGTAAATTTTTTAAACTTAGAATAATTATATCCTCGTATGGCCTCGATTCGGCTTGGCATTGTCGCTTTGTAAGGCTTTGTTCAGATGACATCTTTTATAGATTTGTTTTTAGCTTTTCAATTGTGTATGAAATATAGTAAAATTTTCGCTAGTCCTAACCTAGCCTTTATTTATTAAAAATATCATAGATAAATTAAAAAAGAAATTATAATATATTATGCTTAGATTATATTAGGGAATATTAGTTTGGTATAAAATTGGCTGTTACATTCTAAAGATTACCGCAGTAAAATTAACAAAAATATTTTTCTTTTCTATAGTTTATAGACCTTTACATGGACATAGATATAATATTGGTGCCAAAGATATTCCAAATGAATTAACATCAATATGATCATTCCACGGAGTAAGGATGAGCCATCGATATGCCAAAAATTTATTTGTACAAAACAAAACAAGAAATCGTCAATGTAATAAATAATATTTGTAATATTATGTAAAAACTAGATATATTGTTTTCTTATTAAAAAAAAAAACAATTAGGTAAGTACCTACTTTTAGTTGATGCCGAAAGTAGGTATTATTGGACTTATCATTCACAATTTTTCCAAAAATATAAAACCTTAAAAGAAACTTTTTTACTGTTTAAATGGCATTTTAACCATACGGCTTTGATGGTGAAACACTTTCAATTTTTATACGAATTTAAGTTTATAATATACTATTATTTGTCTAGTTTTTACACAACATCGATTTACGTAAAAATGATTTATATATCGTAAGTAGGGCTGTACCTAATACCTGTGTATATTCTGAAAGTCTGATGTGTAGTTGTTTAAGTCCAACCGACTTTGTACATAGTAGTGAAATGCAATTATTTTTAAGTTTCTCATATAAACAATTACGTGTGTTTATTAGGTTATTATAATATTTGACGTCGTAACTGTCACACGCGTTCGAATAGCTTCTGAATTAAACATAATATAAAATTGGGTTTAAACCATTTGACGATAAAGCCGTCAAAAAGGTTTGAACCAATCATTTAATCTTGGTTACTTAAACGTATAAAAATCAATCTAAAAATTTTTTTGGCGTTTGTTGTATTTTTTTCTAAAATGACTATTAAGTATAATAAATGACAGTAGAGATTATAGACGTTATTCTTTATTTTATTGATATTAAACATTAAATTAGATATTTAATTCTGTTAACTAAGTTTTACATCAAATTTTACATGTAAAGTGCTGACTTATCGCTACTTGTCTCTTTCACTCGCGCTCGTATAAATTGTTATCGCGCTCCTGTCGTATACCTGTGTAAACGCGATAGCATTTTTTCGTGCGTGAGTGAAAGGGACAAGTAGCGATAAGTCAGTGTACAAAATTCTACGAGCTCCGCGACAGCACTTTATACATTTAACATTATATCATGCTACCATAGCTCAAGAATAACATATCATACGAATTTCTAATAGTGATATAATATTATATATGTTACTATATTGTATTTGTTTTCCTATAATGTATTTTATTTTGTTATTGCAAATATAATATTTAGTATGGGTTAAGTTTATTTTTTGTAATGTTGGTGCTCATATTATTATTACCGGAAGTCGTAACAGAAAAGCTTTTTGTCTCGCCGAAACTAGACTGTAGAAAAACATTAGGTATAGTTTTCGTTTGTAAAGGCAAAAATTAAAATATTGTAGATTTGTTATTTGTTAAATGAGTTCTGTAAATGTTTTTTTTTCCAATTAGATGCATGTAACCATCAAGTAACGCAAAAATTATCAGAATTTCGTATTGTAAAATATTTTCTTGTTCTAAATTTGAATTTTGTAATTGGCAACTGATCTCATGAAACTATTGCATTTTCCGGAAAAACATTATTCCACAAAAAAAAAAAAGCATTTCCTTTATGTTTATTTTACTCCGTCTATTCAGTTCTATTTTTTTAAATACACATTGTATTTAAGTATCATAGACACGGCATTGATATACAATATATATAGACTCATCAAACAGCTGTTTATTTAGTTATTGGCACCATATTTTTATTGTACTTTTTATTGCAAATTTTCGTCTATATTGTATATGAAACTATTATAGTGGCTTGGTTGAAAGCTTTGAGTGTGTGGAGACTTGCCAAAGACGGAGAAATGTTATCTTGTGTATACTGTGCCGAGTGTTTCAGTTAATTGTTAATAAATTGATGAACATATTTAGATGTTTTTAGTAACCTTATCATTAGCTTGTAGTTTGATCGTTCAGGTAAGCATGAAACACCTTTTTTTTTCTTTTTTTTTTTATTAAATAAGGAGGCAAACGAGCAAACGGGTCACCTGATGGTAAGCAACTACCGTCGCCCATGGACACTCGCAACATCAGAAGAGCTGCAGGTGCGTTGCCGGCCTTTTAAGAGGGAATACGCTCTCTTCTTGAAGGTTTGCAGGTCGTATATATATATCGAAATACTGCTGGTGACAGTTCGTTCCAGAGTTTTACAGTGCGCGGCAGAAAGTTACGCGAAAAGCGCACGGTGGAAGACTGCCACTCATCAAGGTGATGAGGATGGTATGTTTTTCGCGTGGGACGATGGCGAAAAGTTGCAGGTGGTATGATTCCGAACAATTCCTCAGAGCACTCCCCGTGATACAACCGATAGAGAATGCAGAGTGAAGCTACATCTCGGCGTAATTCCAAGGGGTCCAAGCTGTTTGAAACACTATGGCAGTCAACAATTCGAGTGGCCCTTCGTTGGATACGATCCAGAGGGAGCAGTTGGTATTTTGGCGTCCCTGCCCAGAGATGAGAACAATATTCCATATGAGGCCGAACCTGCGCCTTGTAGAGTTGTAGGCGTTGGTCCGGACTGAAGTACTGTCTCGCTCTGTTAAGAACACTAAGCTTCTTCGAGGCTAACTTGGCCTTACCCTCTAAATGATATCGGAACTGGACTTCGCTCGATATGTTGACGCCAAGTATCTCAATGCTAGGGGAGATGGTTAAAGATGTGCCCTCGAAACGAGGATATACGACCATTGGTGACTTTTTAATGATGAACGCGCAGACTTGTGTCTTGGCGGGGTTGAATTAGACTAAGTTACGTCTACCCCATTCAGAGACTTTCTCCAATGAATTCTCTATTTTAGATACAAGTTCGTTTCGACTCTCAATGACATTTAGCCGAGAAATATTGGGGGAGCCGCTATATACAGCATCACCTGTACTATCATCCGCATAGCAATGAATTCCGTTGGTCTGTAACATGTCATTTATTTGCAGTATGAATAGGGTAGGCGATAGCACACAGCTCTGAGGGACACCAGCATCAACAGACTGAGTTTCCGTGCATTCGCCGTCAACTACGACCGTTATGCTTCTATCTGCTAAGAAACTAGTGACCCACTTACATAATTTCTCAGGCAGCCCGTATGATGGAAGCTTTGATAGCAGCTATTTATGCCAAACCCAATCAAAGGCCTTCGCAATGTCCAAACTAACAGCCAATGCCTCTCCCTTCGACTCAATTGCCTGAGCCCAACGATGAGTTAGGTACGCCAAGAGATCACCAGCCGATCGACCCTTACGGAACCCGTATTGTTTGTCGCTTAGTAATCCCTGGCCGTCCAAGTATCAAAGAAGCTGGCTATTGATAATGGATTCCATTATCTTCGAGAAGAGAGAGGTTATAGCAATTGGTCTGTAGTTGGAAGGATTTGAGCGATTACCTTTTTTGGGGATCGGGTGCACCAAGGCTGTCTTCCAAGAAGCCGGTACGATGCCAGAAGTGTAGGAGAACCGAAAAAGACTCGTCAAGACCGGAGCCAACTCTGGAGCACACTTTTTCAACAGAATACGAGGGATTCCGTCAGGCCCACTCGACTTTTGGATATCAAGGAACTGAGGGCATTTCGCACTGAGCGCTGATGAAACCGAATATCCGACATGATGCTCGTGCATCGCGGTATGGTCGGCGGTTTCTGCCCCCCCGTCATCCAGGGTCGAGTTTGACGCAAAGAGCTTGCCCAAAAGATCGGCTTTGTCTTTTGCGTCCTGGGCCAACGATCCATTTCCTATGTGTAGGGATTTTGTGTAGGGAGTAGGGAGCGTTGGCTTGCAGAAATTTCCTTCAATAGCTTTGGCCAGAGACCAGAATATACGGGTTCCCGAGGGGAGGCGCTCAAGTCTCTTACCAATTCTATTGACGTGCTGATTCTTTGCCCGAGTGATCTCTTTCTTGAGGGACCTAGAGGCAAGGTTGTACTCCTTTTTTATGTGCTGGTATTTAAATCCCGAGCAGACACTGCATTGGACCAGGATTGCTAAGCCTCCTGCTTCCGGCGAGAAGCTTTTTTGGGGGATGAACCAAACCAGGGACGAAATTTGCCGCCAGTTGGTACTACAGAGGACGGAATGAAAAGTTCCATCCCTTGCATCACCACATCGGCAACAGAGTTGACAGTGTTGTCGGGATCATCCGGCGAGAAGCACACGTTCCCCCAAGGATAGGATGCAAAAAACGACCGCATCCCATCCCAGTCTGCTGACTTGTAGTGCCACACACGACGGTATTTAACAGCACGCTGTCGTAACACCGTCGTAAGTGGCACAGAACTCCTAACAAGGCAATGATCCGATAAACCAAGTGGTGCGATTACGGATATTTGGTAGCCGTCAGGATTTGAAGTCAGCAGAAGGTCCAACAAGGAAGGATTCTGACCATCCACATCTGGGATTCGTGTAGGCGTAGTAACCAGTTGTATCAAGTCGTTCGCAAGGTCAAAGTTGCAGACAGATCTCCCCGCATGATCAGTTTTACTGGAATTGAGCCAGTTGGCGTGGTGGGCATTAAAGTCGCCAAGTATTATGATATCTGCGGATGGGATCTGCCGCTGCACAAAATCTGAAGCAGCTTGCAGGTGTTCCAAGAGTCAGTCCGTCTCGGGGTCACCACTATGGGACCTATATAGGCTCGCATAGACGCGAGGGTGATCGTCGCAATCTATTCGGAGCCATAATGTTGACAGGTCCCTCTCCTCAAGATTGCTGAGGCAGCGAGAGCTGATATCATCTCTGATATACACACACATTCCAGCTTTGGGCAGAAAACCTTAATGTTGTTTACAGGCCGAGCCCTTAGGCATTAGGGTTTTAACAATCTAACTCTTTGTTAGAGAAGGAGACTCTTCTCTCGACGCCGGGCCCCTGAAAAGGGCCTTACGGCGGAAACCAACACCAGGGGCTAAGCCCCTCTAATTGGGGTGGGATGATGCGCCCAGTACTCGTACTATTACGTACTATTAGTACGTATCCCAAAGCTGGAATGTGTGTGTATATCAGAGATGATATCAGCTCTCGCTGCCTCAGCAATCTTGAGGAGAGGGACCTGTCAACATTATGGCTCCGAATAGATTGCGACGATCACCCTCGCGTCTATGCGAGCCTATATAGGTCCCATAGTGGTGACCCCAATTAGAGGGGCTTAGCCCCTGGTGTTGGTTTCCGCCGTAAGGCCCTTTTCAGGGGCCCGGCGTCGAGAGAAGAGTCTCCTTCTCTAACAAAGAGTTAGATTGTTAAAACCCTAATGCCTAAGGGCTCGGCCTGTAAACAACATTAAGGTTTTCTGCCCAAAGCTGGAATGTGTGTGTATATCAGAGATGATATCAGCTCTCGCTGCCTCAGCAATCTTGAGGAGAGGGACCTGTCAACATTATGGCTCCGAATAGATTGCGACGATCACCCTCGCGTCTATGCGAGCCTATATAGGTCCCATAGTGGTGACCCCGAGACGGACTGACTCTTGGAACACCTGCAAGCTGCTTCAGATTTTGTGCAGCGGCAGATCCCATCCGCAGATATCATAATACTTGGCGACTTTAATGCCCACCACGCCAACTGGCTCAATTCCAGTAAAACTGATCATGCGGGGAGATCTGTCTGCAACTTTGACCTTGCGAACGACTTGATACAACTGGTTACTACGCCTACACGAATCCCAGATGTGGATGGTCAGAATCCTTCCTTGTTGGACCTTCTGCTGACTTCAAATCCTGACGGCTACCAAATATCCGTAATCGCACCACTTGGTTTATCGGATCATTGCCTTGTTAGGAGTTCTGTGCCACTTACGACGGTGTTACGACAGCGTGCTGTTAAATACCGTCGTGTGTGGCACTACAAGTCAGCAGACTGGGATGGGATGCGGTCGTTTTTTGCATCCTATCCTTGGGGGAACGTGTGCTTCTCGCCGGATGATCCCGACAACACTGTCAACTCTGTTGCCGATGTGGTGATGCAAGGGATGGAACTTTTCATTCCGTCCTCTGTAGTACCAACTGGCGGCAAATTTCGTCCCTGGTTTGGTTCATCCCCCAAAAAAGCTTCTCGCCGGAAGCAGGAGGCTTAGCAATCCTGGTCCAATGCAGTGTCTGCTCGGGATTTAAATACCAGCACATAAAAAAGGAGTACAACCTTGCCTCTAGGTCCCTCAAGAAAGAGATCACTCGGGCAAAGAATCAGCACGTCAATAGAATTGGTAAGAGACTTGAGCGCCTCCCCTCGGGAACCCGTATATTCTGGTCTCTGGCCAAAGCTATTGAAGGAAATTTCTGCAAGCCAACGCTCCCTACTCCCTACACAAAATCCCTACACATAGGAAATGGATCGTTGGCCCAGGACGCAAAAGACAAAGCCGATCTTTTGGGCAAGCTCTTTGCGTCAAACTCGACCCTGGATGACGGGGGGCAGAAACCGCCGACCATACCGCGATGCACGAGCATCATGTCGGATATTCGGTTTCATCAGCGCTCAGTGCGAAATGCCCTCAGTTCTTTGATATCCAAAAGTCGAGTGGGCCTGACGGAATCCCTCGTATTGTGTTGAAAAAGTGTGCTCCAGAGTTGGCTCCGGTCTTGACGAGTCTTTTTCGGTTCTCCTACACTTCTGGCATCGTACCGGCTTCTTGGAAGACAGCCTTGGTGCACCCGATCCCCAAAAAAGGTAATCGCTCAAATCCTTCCAACTACAGACCAATTGCTATAACCTCTCTCTTCTCGAAGATAATGGAATCCATTATCAATAGCCAGCTTCTTTGATACTTGGACGACCAGGGATTACTAAGCGACAAACAATACGGGTTCCGTAAGGGTCGATCGGCTGGTGATCTCTTGGCGTACCTAACTCATCGTTGGGCTCAGGCAATTGAGTCGAAGGGAGAGGCATTGGCTGTTAGTTTGGACATTGCGAAGGCCTTTGATTGGGTTTGGCATAAATAGCTGCTATCAAAGCTTCCATCATACGGGCTGCCTGAGAAATTATGTAAGTGGGTCACTAGTTTCTTAGCAGATAGAAGCATAAAGGTCGTAGTTGACGGCGAATGCACGGAAACTCAGTCTGTTGATGCTGGTGTCCCTCAGGGCTGTGTGCTATCGCCTACCCTATTCATACTGCAAATAAATGACATGTTACAGACCAACGGAATTCATTGCTATGCGGATGATAGTACAGGTGATGCTGTATATAGCGGCTCCCCCAATATTTCTCGGCTAAATGTCATTGAGAGTCGAAACGAACTTGTATCTAAAATAGAGAATTCATTGGAGAAAGTCTCTGAATGGGGTAGACGTAACTTAGTCTAATTCAACCCCGCCAAGACACAAGTCTGCGCGTTCATCATTAAAAAGTCACCAATGGTCGTATATCCTCGTTTCGAGGGCACATCTTTAACCATCTCCCCTAGCATTGAGATACTTGGCGTCAACATATCGAGCGAAGTCCAGTTCCGATATCATTTAGAGGGTAAGGCCAAGTTAGCCTCGAAGAAGCTTAGTGTTCTTAACAGAGCGAGACAGTACTTCAGTCCGGACCAACGCCTACAACTCTACAAGGCGCAGGTTCGGCCTCATATGGAATATTGTTCTCATCTCTGGGCAGGGACGCCAAAATACCAACTGCTCCCTCTGGATCGTATCCAACGAAGGGCCACTCGAATTGTTGACTGCCATAGTGTTTCAAACAGCTTGGACCCCTTGGAATTACGCCGAGATGTAGCTTCACTCTGCATTCTCTATCGGTTGTATCACGGGGAGTGCTCTGAGGAATTGTTCGGAATCATACCACCTGCAACTTTTCGCCATCGTCCCACGCGAAAAACATACCATCCTCATCACCTTGATGAGTGGCAGTCTTCCACCGTGCGCTTTTCGCGTAACTTTCTGCCGCGCACTGTAAAACTCTGGAACGAACTGTCACCAGCAGTATTTCGATATATATATACGACCTGCAAACCTTCAAGAAGAGAGCGTATTCCCTCTTAAAAGGCCGGCAACGCACCTGCAGCTCTTCTGATGTTGCGAGTGTCCATGGGCGACGGTAGTTGCTTACCATCAGGTGACCCGTTTGCTCGTTTGCCCCCTTATTTAATAAAAAAAAAAGAAAAAAAAAGGTGTTTCATGCTTACCTGAACGATCAAACTACAAGCTAATGATAAGGTTACTAAAAACATCTAAATATGTTCATCAATTTATTAACAATTAACTGAAACACTCGGCACAGTATACACAAGATAACATTTCTCCGTCTTTGGCAAGTCTCCACACACTCAAAGCTTTCGACCAAGCCACTATAATAGTTTCATATACAATATAGACGAAAATTTGCAATAAAAACTACAATAAAAATATGGTGCCAATAACTAAATAAACAGCTGTTTGATGAGTCTATATATATTGTATATCAATGCCGTGTCTATGATACTTAAATACAATGTGTATTTAAAAAAATAGAATTGAATAGACGGAGTAAAATAAACATAAAGGAAATGTTTTTTTTTTTTGTGGAATAATGTTTTTCCGGAAAATGCAATAGTTTCATGAGATCAGTTGCCAATTACAAAATTCAAATTTAGAACAAGAAAAAAACCTTAATGTTGTTTACAGGCCGAGCCCTTAGGCATTAGGGTTTTAACAATCTAACTCTTTGTTAGAGAAGGAGACTCTTCTCTCGACGCCGGGCCCCTGAAAAGGGCCTTACGGCGGAAACCAACACCAGGGGCTAAGCCCCTCTAATTGGGGTGGGATGATGCGCCCAGTACGAGTACTGGGCGCATAGAGGCAGAACGCGGGGGAAACCCATGGGGGGGGGGGCAACCACAAAGCAACGGGAATGTCGTATTGCCAATCCAGGCACAACCAGGACCGGCGGTCGGCTCCAAGCGGCGCGTGGGGGTCCCGACCCGGGGGCCGAGAAAACGTGTGTGGATCCACTCCCTCACACGCCGCGTTTACCGGACCGTGGACACAAGCGACCTGGGGAAAAGGGTGGGAGTTTTAAAACTTCCGGGCCCCGACTTTTATATCGGGGGGGAAGATACGCCACGGAGATGACGGGGTGGCAATAGGGCTGCCACTCGTCAGGCTCCGGACGAAGTTTAGACGTGTTACACCGGCATCTGGTTTGCCGGTGTAAGGAAAGGTAAGGGGGGATACAATCCCACGGTGGGTGGTGGCGCAGTTGCGCCAAGGCGCGTCAGTGCGCTAGGTGTGGCGCGTCAGTGCGCCGGCTCTCCTCCTCTTCGGTGGTGGCGGGGCGGGCTGCGTGACTCCGCTGGGTCCTCTGGTGGGACGGCATCCCTGGGCAGGCGGTGGCGGTCGGGCGGGCGGGCATGCCACGGCGCCAGGTCGGTCAACTCGACCAGGCGCGAGGCGTCCGCGCGCGCGAACAGTCTGGAGGAGAGCTGGGCTACAAAAGCCTAGACGCTCTCCACTCACAGGTCTCTCGCTATGGTGTCGTTCCTCACGTACCAGGGGGCTCCTGCGATACGGCGTAGCACGCGGTTCTGGGCTCTCTGCAGCGACACTCTCTGGGGCGCAGAGAGCAGGTGGTGCCACGCTGGTGCCGCGTACGTGAGGCGGGATCTGACATAGGTTTTAAATAGGGCTAACCGCATATTGAGAGGGATCTGCGGGGACGCGTAGGCTGATCTCAGCTGGGCTACTCTAACTCTTTCTAAAAAAAAACCACTAAGAAATATTCTTAACGAGAGCGAGAGAGAGAGAGAGATAGAGATAGATAGATAGATAGATAGAACTACTATAGTTTTAAAATTACTTATTCATCCGCCGTGTATTTTAAAAAAATCTGGCTTGTGAACTTTAGTGGCGCCAAGAAAATGTATGTTGTGATATGTGACGTCTACGTGTCGTACCTTGACATTATCTATCTGAAAACCTAGACTTTAGGTTAAATCTAGTAGCACAATATTTTGTGGCGGATAGGGAGGTATTAATCTCATAAAGATCGCATAAACCGAAGAAACAAAGATGGCCGCCATAAAAACTGAAGGAATGTTCAGTTTACAGCTTTACGACGGTCCGCAATATCGCGTTTTATTATTACCATATTTTATATGGAAACTATTAGTAATATAAATATACCGTCGTAAAAACCGAACCATATCGAGTTACAAGGAACGTGTAATGCATTTACATCATAATGCAGTGTTTGTGTTCAGCAGCGTAGAAGTCCCTGAAAGTACAGGTATTAGTAGGTATAAACATATCAAAACTCACACTCAATTTATTTATTTCCATAAAGATTAATAATATTATTAAATAACACCTGCCACTGGTTCGGAAACTGGCCCGGCGAGAAGAACCGGCGTAAGAAACTCGCCGTTTTATTAGGTATTATTTGACTCTCAAGACGCGACCCCGCACAGTGGCGCAGATTCTGTTAAAGCAATTTGTATCAGTTTGTACACGCGTATGACGTATCGCTTCTGTACACAGACAGTGTGTCGTGTCATTTAAGTAGTCCTCACTTTTCTTATTTATTTTATGAGTAAAAGTACAGTTTATTTTTAACCGACTACGGCGATGCCAAAAGGAAGGGTAATGATTTTGGCAATCTATGTATGTATGTTCGTTCCACAGTAGCGCCGAAATTACTGGTCTGATTTTAATAAATGAGGTTTCAATAGATTCGTAATAATAGCCCGGGTAACATAGGCTATATAATTGACGTAGTCGGGTAGGTAATCGTTTTTTATAAAAAAAGTAGTTATTCGCCTTAGGTCTGATTTTTCTATCGTCAAATAACTCTTATCTGAGAAATAAATATGTGAATTTGATAGATTTTGTATCAAAAATCTGTCAAAGTTACATATTTATTCCTCAGGTAAAAGTTATTTGACGATAGAAAAATCAGCCCTAAGTGTATTATAGTAGGTATATTATTTTACAAGCAGAGAAAGTTCTGTAGATTCATGTTTTTTAGGATTTCCCGCTTTATATGCCACATAAACTAGACATCTGTGACTTAAACTAAATCCCAATATACCTACTGAATGTAAATATCAGTAGAAAAATTTGATATTTTATATCGGAGCTGTCTATCAAATTGTGTATTCACAACTGATGGATGACGAAATGTAAACAAATCCAACTCTACGATATACAATATTAGATTTGCGCAGTATAGTTTGAGAGGTATCGCATTTTATACGACATATTCTGAATCCAATATATTTTGTTTAAGATTAAGTGATATCGATATGATTTTACACGGGTGACTTATTATATAAATAAATGGAAATAAAAAAAATATCACAAGCAGCTCAATAATCTCGTAATTAGATTAACCAAGCCTTTGTTTAATAAACAATAGAATAAAAAGTAATTGAATTCAATTGAAGAAAATGTTCTTTAAGTTCGACAACATTTGCTACAAATTACCAACTTTGAGTTAAACTTGGCAGAATTTCACATTTTAATAATATTTTGACGATTATTATTATTATTATTGAGGTGCAAACTATTGATTATTTAACTTGACATTAGTCAATGTCATAGTCACAGTCATGCGTCCTGTTTTTGAATTGAATTGTCCTGATTATTTCAACTTCAAATCCTAGTTTTTTAAAATTGAGGAAGGCAACACTAGGCTACAGGGCAAACCCTTAACCCGATCGTTTTGGCTCAAATTGTAGTTAACTAAATTGTCCAGAGGAGTTTTTTTTAACTTTGATATCATACTTCGTTTCCAAAATTTGGAGAACCAAAATAAAAAATTCGGAAAATAATATTTTTTTTCACTATTTCGACCATAACTGTTTTCTTTTGTGACTTTCTTGAATAATTCTTTTTGCACCTTACAGCTCTCGTGAATACGCATCTTTTGAGCCTTTTTTGAATATAATATCTTCAAAACTACGAGATATAAGGGGATCGCACTTTTTCTTGAAAGCGGAGCCTACACTGGAGCGAACGTAAAGACATTTCCAATGTCAAAACCTACATTATTACTTTATTTATAGCCTATGAATTACTTAAGTACACAAATTTCGGAGATATTTACAATTATCATGGTCCTGCGCTGCGGCCATATTATATTTCATACACTTTTACTTGTGCATAACGCGAACGTCATAATTAATGCGACTTGTATTTGGAGCGTTTTCACGAGAATTGCGTAATTCTGTAAACAAATCGCTTTATCTTTGAAAATATTGATTTTAATGTACTGTTTCTTTGGAGAACTTACTCGTATTTAAGAGTACTATTCATATAAAATTCAGTCGTCTAGCCTTTTCAAAAAAAAAACCATTAAAGCTGAAATACTTAATACAGCTGTTTTGTGTTTATCCTAACTTCTACCTAAACTAACTAATGTTCTGAAGGCTTGTCGAAACTTGGCTGTGTTGTCTAAATTATCTCGTTTCCTGATACCGTGTGGGGTGTATTGTGTATACCTAGTAAGTTGTTAAACTTACTAGGTATAAGCAGCATATCCAGAAGTTACAGTCTAGACAAAATACACAGTTAGACGTTTTAGTCGTTGTTAGGTTTAATTTCTATACTTAGACCAAATAAAAGAGTGGAGACAGAACGTCAACTCTCGTATTTAAAATAGACTTTCATTATACATTGTATTATAAGTGAAGCGACTTGTTATCGTAACCTGAGTTTGTAACGTTTGGACCGATCACGAGGCGTTAGACGCTGCTTTAACGTTGACGAGAATACCGGTTTGACAGTTTTAGCGCGTCGGGACTCGATTGTAATTGTATTACTGCAGGTTTTATTTAGCAGAATTGAACCTCCGAGCTTTGACAAAAAAAACTGAGACCGGGGTTTTATGTATATAGTGCGCGTGTGGCTACGCACTACATACATGAAAACATACAAAGCGACAGCTCGCCTTATAAGGCGTAGTTTCGTTACATGTGTGTGCGTGACACTGATTCATTACACGCCGAGGCGTAGCTTAGACCGGCATCACTGCCTTATTGCCATTGCAAATTATTAACTGCTCCGATTAACAACCTTTACATGTTAGCGTGGTCCCAGTACAAAATATTCCAGTCCCAAAATCTGAAATGTAACTTTAACGTCATTAATAACCTAAACTAACACATATTTTAACGTCAGAGAACGCGACATACCATTTGAAACGTACAATCCAATTGAAATCGACATTCAAAATTCGGGAAAAAACGTTTAGACGTCCGTACGGCATGGCCTGGCCTGATTTATGGCCAATTGCGCCGGGCCTATTGTTCCAGGCCATTTATCAGCCAGGCCCGGGCATAACAATTCACTTGGCCAGATTTGCTAACACGCACGCTATCATCGCGCTCGCGCACGCTCGTCATCGGATATTCATTACCTTGTCTGGAAATATTGTCTTGTCCCCCGAAATAATTACATTCTATTGATGATATTGACTATAGCATGCAACCATACGGTCAATGGTATAGCCAATACTTTATGCAGAAAGCTATTAAACAGTATAATACAGTTATAAAGCTATAGCAAAAATAAAAATATATATTATGGTTTAAAATTTTAATATATTTTTCCGAGAGAAACTCAAACTAACAAAGCATAAAGAGATATCATTTTGTATCCATCAATTAATTATTGTAATATTAAATAACATCTGCAAGCAATTCCTATTGAGTATTGTTCTTGTACTGGGTGATTTTTGTTAATCCATGTTTTGATTAAAAAAATGGTATATAAATTTATATATATATATATATATATATATATATATATATATATATATATATATATATATATATATATATATATATATATATATATATATATATATATATATATATATATATATATATATGTATATATATATATATATATATATATATATATATATATATATATATATATTGTACGAGTTGTTGCCAACCGTACATGAATAATTTTAGCACATTAAGCATTTTCTTTGTTAGTCAACGCGTGTCATATGCGCGCTTACAAATTGTATTTTTTCATTTAAAATAAAGTAGTTATCATTCAGCATTCAACCGGAACGGTTTTATTTATCATCCCCGATCGTTCTGACTTATCAAATATTTATCATACATCTTTTATATTATATTAATGTACTGGAGGCTGCAGCAGTAGCCCCTACATTAGATTTTTTTGGTCCTTCGATTAACTTAAATATTATCATTTATCGGAATTTTTATCATAACATATCAGCGACCGTGTGTTTTTTGAACTTTCGAAGTATTTTATCATTTAACTTTGCATCAGAACTTTATCATAGTATCGGTTTTAGTGACTTTTCGCAAAGTTTTAACTGTGGTGTACTTTGTGTGAGTGGAGTTTTTTGTGAGGTGTTATCGTCATTTGGCGGGCCGGGAGGTCTGCTCATCATCGCTAATCATCATCATCGCGACGCCGCAGGTTTGCTGTTTCGCATCCCGACCGAAGCTGACTCAAGTAAGATTGTTCCTTTTTTATAATTTTTATATTTCCGAATTATCACAATGGAAGAACTATTTCAACGTCAAAATGAAATTATCAAGGCGGTTAATGGTATCAACACAAATTTCGGGAAGGATTCCGCGAGTAGAAAAACTCCGGAATATATTCAAAGGAGACTTGACACGCTTGAGGAGCTGTGGGTAGAATTCGAGCAGAATCACGAGCTTTTGTTAGGGAGCGCAGACAAAACTAATCCATATTTTAAGGAAAACCACTTTGGAAAAATGGACGATCTTTATCATACCTTTAAGCACACGTTGTTGTCCTATCAGCCTAAAGAAGATAAAGCTACGGTGGCTCCACCTGAAAGGATTCAGGAATTATTATCAAAGCAGCGCACTAATTTTAGAGCAGAGCTTAGAGCTTTTAGAGCCGCTTAATCAACAGCATCAAAATAGAAGAAATGACGGAGAAGTGGGAGATCGAAGATGAGCTCCGAAACTTGAAGAGTCGGTGGAATATCATTGACACACAGCATCTAGAAATAGATGACTTTCTACGGGGTGCAGACTTAGAATATGAAGAAGAATATAGCACATACGAGAAGGAATATAAAGATATTAAACGCGCACTCCATCGAAAATTATCGTCCACGGCTCATACCCAGCAATCAACTCCGCAGCTGGAGATACCTACCTTCACCGGTAAATACTCTCAGTGGCCTACCTTCTATGATTTATTCAGTGAAGCTATACAAAATAATAGCTCGCTGACCAACGCGCAGAAAATGCAGCATCTAAAGGGGAAAGTAAGAGGAGAAGCTGAACGGCTGATCCAACACCTGCATATATCATCGGAAAATTATACAACAGCATGGGATATTTTAGTTCATAGGTATGACAATAAGCAATTACTATTTACAAATCAAATTGAGACGCTACTTAATCAACCCAGTCTTTCAAAGCAGTCAGCCTATGAAATTAAAAAATTACACGACACGTCTGTCGAGTGCATCCACGCCATTCACAACCTGGGGGTGGACACAAACACCTGGGATCCCTTGCTGGTACATTTACTATCAAAAAAGCTTGACATCGAAACTTTGAAGGATTACAAGGAAGCAAGGAGGTCGCCGCGGGATCTGCCAGAATTGACAGAATTTATCACATTTTTGGAAACGAAGTTTACTGCGTTGGAACCGATTCATAAGAAGGAGCGGGACATTTTTCCATCAACGACATCAAGGCATGTAACCAACCCAAGGCCATTATTATCATCATATCATCCTGCAAGAAATTTTAATCGCGAAAAGTATCAGGGCAAAACTTATCATACACGTTCCACAAAATGTCCGTTATGTTATTTAAATCATGATTTATTCCAATGCAGGCGATTCAGTAACATGACACCAGCGTTAAAGTTAAAAACAGTTGCAAAATATCAAGTTTGCAGGAATTGTTTATATAAGCATTATGAAAACCCTTGTATGTCAACCAAACGTTGCAAAGAATGCCAGGGTGACCATAATTCCCTATTGCACGAGGCTTTTGTAAATAATGCTAGTTCTAATTCCAAATTAGTTCGTCCTGAAAGTTATCAAAATGATACCAAGCATAATACTAAGCAGCATAACGTTAATTTTGTCGCCGGAGAAGATGAAGAAATTTTGTTGACAACGGTTTTAATGAAGGTTATATCAGCTGATGTCTCTCCTATCACTCTTCGAGCGCTTTTAGATCAGGGGTCTCAAATTTCTTTGATATCAGAAAATGCGGCACAAATCTTAGGACTCCGACGACATAAATATCATGCATCTGTTTCGGGTATAGGCTACGGATCAACGCAGAGTAAAGGATTGGTGGATATTGAATGTCACTCCATCTATGGTGACTTTAGATTTATGACTCAAGCTATGATCATATCACGAGTTATCAATAACCTACCGAATATTTCTTTTATCAAAAAATCATGGTCACACCTGCAGCATGTGAACTTAGCAGATCCAGAATATAATATTTCGCGCCCTATTGATTTATTATTAGATGCCAGCGTATATTCCCAAATTTTGATGAATGGACTTATCAAAGGGCCTCCTCAGGCTCCTATTGCACAGCAGACTAGGTTAGGCTGGATTTTGTCGGGTAATGTTAGGACATTTAACTGCCACGTGGTTCTTAATAATGTATCAGATTTATCAAAGTATTGGGAGATGGAGGAGATCTCTACACAAAATTCATCATCACTATCAGCCGGAGAACAGTTTTGCGAAGACTTTTATGCTTCTACTACAAAACGCTTGGACAACGGCATGTATGAAGTATGTCTTCCCATGATATTAAATTTCGAGGAAAAACTTGGTTCATTACGTCCAAAAGCTGTTGCTCAATTTTATCAGTTGGAGCGGAAAATGGCTCATAATCAAGCAGTATCAGACAGCTACAAAAACTTCATGAAAGAATATGAAGAATTAGGAGACATGGTGCCATATACGACGTCTAGTGAGGGTCTATCATATTATTTCCCCCATCATGGCGTACTTAATTTAACCTCCACATCTACTAAATTGAGGGTGGTCTTTAATGGCTCATCCAAGACATCATCAGGTCTGAGTTTGAATGACGTGATGGAGCAAGGCCCAAATTTACAAGCCGACCTGCAGGCTCTTATCATATCTTGGCGCCAATATCAATATGTGATGACAGCTGACGTAGAGAAGATGTTTAGAAGAATTCTGGTCCAATCATGTCATCAAAATCTTCAATCTGTGGTCTGGAGAAGCTCTTGCGACGCACCACTTCAAAATTATCGACTTACCACTGTGACGTACGGCACTAAAGCAGCACCATTCCTGGCAATGAGGACGTTGAAGCAGCTGGCCATGGACGATGCTGAAAAGTATCCCTTAGGTGCCTTGGCCTTGAAAAATAGGTATTACATGGACGATTATTTGGGAGGTTGTAACGATCTAGAAACAGCGAAAGAAACACAGAAGCAGTTGATAAACATCCTACGCGGAGCTGGCATGAACCTACGTAAATGGTCGAGCAACGAAAAACAGCTTCTACAGGACTTGCCATGCGAACAGTTAAATAATCCGTATGAATTCCGTTGCTCCGAATCCCGTAAAACATTAGGTCTTAAGTGGAACCCATCATCGGATACATTTTCGTACGACTATCAATTTGAATTGGAGCCTAAACATCATACTAAGCGGGAATTGTTATCAGATATTTCGAAGTTGTTTGACCCGATTGGTTGGATATCACCTTTATCAATTAGGGCTAAGTTGCTGTTTCAAAAAGCATGGGTCACAGTGAAGTCGTGGGATGAAAAATTATCATGTGATATCATTCAAGAGTGGACAGAATTACGAACAGACTTTAAAAATATCAATAACATTAAAATACCACGATGCATCGGTAACCTTCAACATACGTATTATATACACGGATTTAGCGACGCATCAGCGAAAGCATACGCGTGTGCCGTGTATTGTGTCGCAACAGATTATAAGGGCGAGCGCACACCGCAGTTGATAGCTGCTAAAACTAAGTTAGCGCCTCTTAGGAAGAAATTGTCGCTACCCCGACTTGAATTATCAGGTGCACTACTTTTATCACAAATTATCACCAAAATCAAAAGCACACTGCCGAGCACAAATGTTAAAATATACGCATGGACGGATTCGATGATAGTTTTAGGGTGGATTCATGGTGAGCAATCAAGGTGGAAGCAATTTGTTGCGAACAGGGTGCAGCAAATTAAGGAAATTGTACCTTCGTCGAACTGGAATTATGTACAATCAGAATCAAATCCAGCAGATTGTGCCACGAGAGGAGTATCAGTAAAGAGGTTGGCAGACCTTCGTTTGTGGTGGGAAGGGCCAGAATGGCTTTCTACTTTTGAGTCTGACAAAATCATTAAACCCTCATATGCAGAACCTGACTTAGAAATAAAAAATATCACTCGCTGTGTGAACACAGCCTTACATTTTCATAAGGTGCAATTTATATTAGAATTATTAAATAATCATAGCTCTGTTACTTTTACTGTAAGAACAGTAGCATGGGTGTTACGTTTCATCACTCGAACTCGGAAACAATCCGACACAGCAAAATCGTTAACACTCGTGGAAATTAACCATGCTTACAATATTATCATTAAAACTATTCAAGCTATAGATTTTAGCGAAGATTTATCATTTATCAGATCAAAAAGGCATGTCCATCAAAATAGTAAGCTATCATGTTTAAATCCTTTTATTGACGAAAATGGACTATTGAGAGTTGGCGGTCGATTGGAAAACTCACATATAAGTTGGACTGCGAAGCATCCTATCATACTAAGTAGTCATAGTAGATTTACTTCTCTTATCATTTATCAAGCACATATCACTACGTTACATGGTGGAGCACGACTTACACTAGCTTATATCAGGAATAATTATTGGATCATCAGCGGAATGTCTACTGTTAAGAGGGAGTTAAGGTGCTGTGTTAAATGTCGTCGATTTAGTCAATACAAGTATCAACCAATTATGGCAGACTTACCTCAGCCTAGAGTGGTTCCTTCTAGACCTTTCACGCATAGTGGCGTTGACTTCACCGGGCATATAGACCTGAAATTGAATAAAGGTCGAGGCGTACGAACGACCAAGGGCTACATAGCAGTTTTCATCTGTTTATCAACGAAAGCAGTTCATCTAGAGCTGGTATCAGATTTGAGCACACCATCATTTCTGGCTGCGTTTCGAAGATTTTGTTCACGGCGTGGAGTTCCATCCCACGTCTATAGTGACAACGGAACCAATTTTATAGGCGCTAGCAAACTTCTTAAAAAGGAATATCAAGAGATTGTAGCTACCATCAACCAGGATTTCTTTGACAACATTGCTGAAATGAAGGTAGAGTGGCACTTTAATGCTCCTTCTCATCCTCATGCTGGAGGCTTGTGGGAAGCGGCTGTAAAAAGTTTAAAGTTTCATATCAAGCGAGTTATTGGCGAGCAAAAACTCACATACGAGGAGTTTATCACCGTGTTACATCAAGTAGAGGCCTGCTTGAACTCGAGGCCACTCTGCGCTCTGACTGAAAACCTTGAGGATCCTGTTTTAACTCCGGGACACTTTTTAATTGGTGGTCCGATACTCACCAAACCTCAAACGGAACCTGAGTCCATGTGCTTATCAAAGAGATGGCAGCTGGTTCAGTCTATCAATAAGCAATTTTGGAGATGGTGGTCGTCAGATTATTTGCAGCAGCTGCAGGTTAGATCTAAATGGAAGAAGGAAGGAAAAAATATCAGTATTAATGACATTGTATTAATTAAGGATGAAAACTTACCTCCTGGTAAATGGGCCATGGGCCGGGTGCAAGCGCTACACTCCGGTAGAGATGGACAGGTCAGAGTAGTATCACTGAAAACTAAAAATAATATCATAAAAAGGCCAGTTATCAAATTAGTACCTTTAGTATCTGGGGAGGTAGAAGACCAGGCTTCGGCATCTATCAGTCAGGAGATACCTTCTGCTCCAGACGCAAGCCGCACGAGATCGCGTCGACCGCGACGTATCAATTTCAAAAACTTTTTTATTACTTTTTTTATGTTCATAGCATTATTTTTATCACCGAGCTTGCAACAAGCTCAGAAGGATTTTATTATCACGTCTGTAAATAATAATCAAAGCATTTATTTTGACAAAATTGCGGACCTGCAACATATCAGAGAGGAATGGACCCTTGTTATTTATTATAACATGTCTACATATTGGAAAGGCTTTGAAAACATTAAAAAAAATGTTGCGCACATAGAGGAGAGTGATTCATCAAAGGATTATCAAACCGTCACCTTGCAGCTTGAACATGAACTTGGTGAAATAGATCACTATAATCAGCTACTGAAAAATCAATTAAACAGAAGACAGAAGAGAGGATTAATTAATGGCGTTGGTTACATTGCAAATTCCTTATTTGGTGTCCTAGATGAAAGGTTCGCCACGCAGTATCAGCAAAACATCGAGCACATTCAGCAAAATGAGAACCATTTACATACTCTTCTACGTAATCAAACACTTGTGATAGAGGCAGAGTATAACATCTTGAAGAGGCATGAGAATATCATGCAAAAACAATTTACGCTTATCGAAAATCATATCAACGACCTAGCTGCCGAGGTATATTAGGCTAAGCAGTATTCATCACGTTCTACCTATATCACCTTTTCGTCCTTGACTGCCCACATTATAATATGCAACCTTAGACGTATTCAAGAAACGCTAATTAGCACTCTCACTGATATAAATCAAGGTCATATCAATACAAATTTCTTATCACCGGAACAGTTGCAAAATCAAATGAATATAATATCTGGTCGTTTACAAAGGGAACTCGTGCTACCGACGGACGGGTCTAATATCATTCAGCTGTATAAGCTACTGAGAGTTGCTGCGAGAGTCACGGATAAATTTCTTATTGCTGAAGTAAAGGTTCCTATATTAAACAATGAAGTTTTTGAACTTGACAAGATCATAAGCATACCTCAGAAGAAAAATCAGAAATATTATCAGTTAATTTCGAAATTTCCTTATATTGGATTTAATATCAACAAGGATTCGCTCGTATTTTTATCAGATTTAGATCTTCAGTCGTGTCGTCATTTATCACCAGAGAAAGTTTTATGCTTTCTTAATAGCCCTGTTTACACTACGAAGATTAAACAATCAATTTGTGATGTCAACATAGTGGACGGCGGTACTGACCTACCGCTATGCAAGTCAGAGCTATCCAGTTGCAAAGAGAGCTGGATAAAGTTA
The DNA here is from genome assembly GCA_963565745.1 of Phengaris arion. Classification (NCBI taxonomy): domain Eukaryota; kingdom Metazoa; phylum Arthropoda; class Insecta; order Lepidoptera; family Lycaenidae; genus Phengaris; species Phengaris arion. The sequence continues at coordinate 6,812,934 of OY751443.1, forward strand.
CACGCAGATAACGAGTGGCTATACACCTGTTGCGGACAATGCAATGTCCGGCTGATTTGCCCAGCTGAGATTACGTCACAGGTACTGATAGGCAGCGGAGTCATTCGCTTAAGTCCGATGTGCAATATAAAGGCTAATGATTTTACAATATATTCTCATAACTATAGCAATAGATTGGATATCAACCAAAAGCTTGAAATACCCCAGCCCTCAGTCTTAAATAATATCATTAATACTTCATCTATTGACATACCGAAATTAGAAAATCATGAAATGGAATGGGAAGTTTTAAAGACGGAAATATCAGAAATTAAGGAACAATCTAGTAGCGAGTTGCGAGTGCATGATGTTCATCATTACGCTCTGGGATACGTCATAGTCAGCTTATTTGTTATCATCGGCGGTGTCGTCTTGTTTCGATGGCTTCGTCGGAGGCGCCAGCTGGCGGGCGGGGAGGCGTCCCGCGGCACGCGCGATACGGCCGCCGCCGCCCCCGCCCTCGCCGCTGGCTCAGGAGTGCAGTGTTAGTGATGTGCATGTGAATGTACCGGATAAAAACGCAATTAGGGAAGTGTTTTCGAGTGTCCCTAATATTCAAAAAGTGTCTAGTGAAATCAGGCAATCAGTGTTGAGTCTTGATAAAAGCACTTCCCCTATGTTTAGTCGTTCCGTTCGATTAACTAATTGAATTATATATTTACATTGAATGGCTAATTATACGTTATTATAAAAATAAGTTTATAAGATAATTTCCGGTTGCACACATTTATATTTTTTTGTATCAAGTCATTTTTTGCTTTATATCAATTGATTTAATTATCCTTATCATTGTATCAACTGAATCAATCTCGCCGCTCTTTTGGGGAGCGCAGGATGTATACAAGTTGTTGCCAACCGTACATGAATAATTTTAGCACAGTAAGCATTTTCTTTGTTAGTCAACGCGTGTCATATGCGCGCTTACAAATTGTATTTTTTCATTTAAAATAAAGTAGTTATCATTCAGCATTCAACCGGAACGGTTTTATTTATCATCCCCGATCGTTCTGACTTATCAAATATTTATCATACATCTTTTATATTATATTAATGTACTGGAGGCTGCAGCAGTAGCCCCTACATATATATATATATATATATATATATATATATATATATATATATATATATATATATATATAGCCACCGGAATGGGGAGTTATATATTAATATAACTCCCCACACCGGTTTCGGTGACGGTGACGGCCGGTTTCATTGAAACCATGCCGCAGGAGTAATTTTATGTGACGTGACACACCTCAATTCATAATCTTTTAAACCTTTTCCAACTTTCAAATACTATATCATTGACACAAATGCTTTTGAATATATACCTATTCTATTTTTGATACAAACCATGCCCAGTTTCTCTCGAAAGGGCATTAAAAAAACACCATATTTATTTGTATTCCAAACTCTAAAAATGGAATCGAAAATCGAACATCAAACCCGATTCGATGCACTATTCGTTTGAAAAACATACAAAGTATCGCAATTAGAGTAGATAAATGTCTCGATCAGGACAGTAGCGGAGCCCCAGGGGACCAGGGGCGGTTAAATGCCAGCCGAGCCCACGTGCTCCGTACCTGAATAAATACTAAGCTCTAAAGTGACCTACAAAATGCAAATATATTCCAATTTCTACTAAGATAGAATACGAAAATCGATCTGATGGTTCCAAATTTTGTTTTTATGAACAGCTAATGTGATTTAGTATCATCATCATGGACAACTGACGTGCTCACTTCTTGAACTAGACTTGATTCTCTACAATGGAGGATTTCACTACGGGATATATAATATTAAGTACCTGGGAGACCGAGCTGAGCTCGGAGTTTTAGTAGAACGATAAAATAATCAAAAATAAATAACAATTATAAAAGAAAAAGAATCACAAAAAAATCGTCTGACTGGTTGATTTCCTATACATGTCCCTCGACCTGACCTGTCCCTGACCATGGCTTCAATGGCATGGAATCAAGGCCCCTTCGTGTGTCTGGCGCGAGAAGTCGAATGTACTGACCGTGATTCGAACCCGAAACACAAATTTGCCAACAACGCAAAAAGTCCAAAAAGCCAATCGGATTTGACATTTAGTAATCGAAATCACTCAGATCTTATTACGGGAAGAAAGATAAAACATATTAAATATCTTACAAATGCACCGTTTTCAATATACTAAAAATACTTTAAGCTGTTTTTAAGATTCCGATTAAATAATATACAAGATTTGCGAAGTTACGATCAGCTATTAAATAGTTCTATTGTACATTTCTGAACAAGCAGGCACTATTTCAATTAATATGGCAGTTTTTAGGTCATAAATAATTGGGTCTGTCATTGATTTAGTGTTATCAAAGATTGTGGAGATAGCCCGCGCCGTACAAACGATATTTACATGCAAATATCTCGTTTGATAGATTGACTTATTGAGTAATTGCTTTTTAATTCATTTTTAGAGCAGCATTATGAGCTATGTGTATGATGATATTGAGATTACGGATTAATTATTCATCGCTTCGAGATCTTATTCTTATTAAGAGACTAGCTCTTATTCTTTTCCTTTTCTTCTGCCTAAAAGGCTTAATGCCTGACGGAATTACTTTGAAGTCCATCTAGATCTTACTTCTCTAAAAACTCTTAACACCGAGGCCCAAACTAAGTTAATATTATTTTTTACTTTGAACCGAGGAACAAATAACGACTGTAAAAAGTATTTTAAGGTTCGGACGACAAAAATCACACTTCCAGATTTTTGTCGTCCGAACCTTAAAATACTTTTTACAGTGTAAGTAAAGTAATAGATCACACGTTAAATTGGACGACAGTTAAAATTCTTATAAGCCTATTATATGTAGATTACCTTCCCCTCTTACAAATCACAATACATAATAATCTCGTCCATTAGGTAAATCATCTCAAAGGCTGGCTGGACTATTTCAATTCGTAACGCGTACCTACATAATTAATTACCATAGATTAGGCGGTCAAACACAATCGGGAGCACATTCCACTGATTGCTCGGATCGCATTAATCACTCATCACCAAGTCGATATGCCAGAGGTCCTTAGAAAAGCCAGTGAACGTGAAACTTAGTAGAGAGAAAATTGAAGACCTTTGACTTTTTAAAGGTTACGGTATAGAAAAAATATGACTTAGACTAGTGATAGAAATATCGTATAGCATACGATGGTGGCACGACCGCGACTCTAGCAGGGGCAAATATTCTTGGATTTTCCAAAAAGGAGAACTCAGAACAGTTGAAAAAATTTGTTAAATATGAGTCTGCACTCTACTTTCCATCATTTTTCGCCTTACAAGGAACGATTCTAGTTTCGTTCTTTCCGTCGGTCTGTCTGACTGTCCAGTCCACCCATTTAGCTTCTGTAACAATTACCTAATTGAAATACACGTTAGTCACGTTTCGTTTTCGGCATCATAAAATAATAATAACTTGCTTTTGCCCGCAGCTTCGCCCGCGTGTGGGAGAGTGTTCGTGGCAAAAAACATAAAAGAGAAACAATCCCACTATACATTGTTCTGTCAGTTATCTCCAACGGGTTATGTTAGTCAGCGTTTTCGATAAAAGCTCATAGACGGCTTGATTTTTGCCGACAATTCAACAATTATCGTCACAAATCAATCAATTTCCACAAAACCTTAACAAATTATTATCGACCTAAACCTTACTAAGGAACCACTCGTTCTAAGTGGTTCACTCCTGGTTCTAAGCTACTTTCCCACCAATTTTCAGCCAAATCGGTTCAGCCGTTCTTGAGTTATAAAAAGTGTTACTATAACGACTTTCTTTTATATACCTATATAGATTTTATGTTTTAGGGGTGCCTCTCCAGTCGCCATGCATGTGAAGTAGGGATGATTTTTATTTTTATTGTACCCCTTCGTGTGTGGGTGGTGTATTGTACCCCTTGGGGTTGTGAAGGTCTTTGGAGTGAAATCGGACAACACCTTTTGAAGTAATTTAAAAAAAAAAACCTGTTGCACGTTGATAGTTACAGTATGCCGATGCTTAAAAAAGTGTTTACTTTAGAACGTTTATATTTAGCTGTGCATTACGAAGTTACGATAAATGATTCGGTGCATCCAGGAACTTCCCTATGTTTTACTGCCGGTAATATTATCTACTACAGTATTTTACTATAGCATAAATAACAGTAACGGTAAGTAAAGTTCTATGTTACTATGACGCCTTTGTAGTCTGTGGTCGAGTACTTTTAACTCCCTAAAGGGAAATCTCCGACCGAGCGGGATGGTATTCTTGGTCAGGCCGAAACCCACTTGAGTATGCATTTCAGATGTTGTATATATAGCGCCAATCTTAGAAAACATCGATAGCTAGATTTAGATTCTTGGCACCAATTGGTCCGCTATATCACTTCCCCCCGAAGACCGGAGGTCGAATCTTGAGTCTTCTGCTTGAGCCGCCGGTGCCAGAGAGTCCTAGTGCTGGGCCGATGCTACGTGCTGACCAGGAGAGATGTGCTCTGCTTGCTGACGTTGTAGTGAGAGTGCCCGATGAAGCCGATGAGGGTTCGACGCCGCGGCCTCGCGAGGCCGCGGTGCGTTGAGGCTGGTGGTCGAGGTACCCGATGAGACTGAACTGGCTGGCGTGGTGCGAAGGGGCGCGGGTGATAATGATGATGTCCAGAAGGAGCCTTGTTCTGTCAAGGGTCACTAATGTAGGAATAAGCCCCAATGGGAGATACTCGGTCAGGCCGAAGCCCACTTGTATGTATCTCAGATACTATATAATATATATAGCGCCGATCTTAGAAAACTTCGATGGCGCGATTCAGGATTTAATAAAGTAACCTAACCAAGAGCATTTCAGGACATGTCTAAGGAGGGTAGGCGCGACACTCTCTACAAATGACAGCTCGAGCACCGGCAAATGTCAGCCACGTTGATGTAAGGTTATGGTTGACACCGAAATAATTTTATACGTAGCGTCCGACTAATCTATCATAAATATTATGAAATTATACTGTCAATTTTTTCAAAGCAAAAACCAACCAGACGCCAGCCCCGTAAACTAAAGTCCTGGCTGGAAAAAAACTTACGCCCCGCTCGCCGCGCGCACAACCCCCATACGTCTGGCCACGCACACATAGGCGCGAGCTGTCATTCGTGTAAGTCTATTGAATTCGGAAGACGGCTCTTTACGTTAGTAATATAATATATTCTTTGGCATCGGCCTAATTTGGAATGAATAAAACGCGAATTCGACAGACGGGGAAGGGAAAGGGGAAGAATAACGTCAGTAGGAAAGTTATTAGTATTCGTGTTTTTTCTCATCTCATCACACATGCTACTTTGAAACAATGTTTCACATAGACCTACTAATTAATGGACTAGTGGTAACAAAAAAAACAGAATAATGTTATCAATAACAAGCATATAATCACCGTTTCCAATTCTCATCAATCACGTTAGTCTAACTACAAATTATTATATATCTAAGCGAACTAAAGATAATATGTGGCAGAATTTGTAATATGTTATTACCTGTTATGTGAACAAGTGTAAAAGGTCTCATGGCCAGTCTGTGGCTACGTGCGTTTAATATTTATAAAAAATTATACTTAAATAGTAAGTACACAACAAACGTAGCTTAAAAATTAAACGCCAATTATTATTTATTAATTATATTTGTATAAGTTTTTATTTTACACTGTAGTTTTTAAATATATACATTAGTAACTATAAGATTTTATTTCCGACTATACTTTTTGTTTGAAATCTCCAATAATAGAATAAGAAAACAAGTGATCCACATCACCATGAGCCCATAGAAACACGAACTCAAAGTCATTATATTCAAAGATGCATATTTATGGGGAATCCGCGTAGAATTGTATTTGAAAACCCAACCGAATCTACTTTGACTCGTTATTTTTGAAACCAATCCGGCCTCCACTGATTCAACTATAAGTCTTTGGACTTCTTTACCTGCAGGCCACCGTGGTCTCATAAATATACAGGCCAGAGCATTAGCTACCCTTTCCCTTAAAACTTGCACTTTATATCCATAAAGTTTAACCAACATTTCATCCAAAACAAGCATAGACTTCTTACCCTTCGAAATGTCTTTCAAGTGTTCTTCAACGTCCGATAATGGTATAGCTTTGTATACTTCTTCGATCGATGTGTTTCTATAGAACTCGATGTACGAATCTGGTCCGACTACTTCATCTACAACCTTTAAAGCCTCTTTTATAGTTTCAGTAGCAGGTTCCAATATCGAATGTCCTAGACCTTCAATGAGTTCACCTTGATAAGCAATACGCACGATGAAGGAAAACCAAACCCACAGGATTAGGAGACAATTAACTAACCAAGATCCAGTCCGAAACTTAATGATTTGTGTAAAAAATAATCCATATAATCCAAATGTAATGCTCCTCGTGTATATGAATCTCGTGTATTTCCTTATGAGTTTGATCGATATGAAGAACATGACGAACGATATGACAATAATTAGAGTGTAATAATTGTAGAATGGCAACAAAATCTTGGCCCACTGGTAGATTTCTTGTCGTTTCGGTATGCACCAAACTAGATCTAATGTGTCATAAATATAAGATATTTGAGAGGACTGGTACCGCTCCATTGTGACTAGCACCATAGGTATCATTACATCTGCAATGTCTTCTTCAAGAGCTACAAAAGATTCTGTGGCTGTAGCGTTAATATCACTATAGTTTTGTGAAACCACAATATCTATTGTGCCGTTCATTCTACCAATAACATGCCTTATTACTCTTCCATCAAATCCTCCAATTTCAAATATAGTATCATTCGTATAGTTAAATCGAACATACGGTATAAAATTAACAGCTGTGACTCTAATAGGACAACCGTGTAAATTTTTAAATTTCCTTGGAAAGAGAGATTCAGTAGGATTTAAAAGTTTCGGTTCACTGTTACCACATATTTCATTTCTGTATGGAAAATAAGTTGAAAGCTGAGTTTTTCCATGTTTATCTAGACTTGCTACAATAATGTCTCCAACATCATTTGTGTATGCAATGTCTGTAAAAGCTTTTATGTCCTCTGTAGTATTTTCTTCAAGAATTAAGATCACTTTTATAGGATACAATAGGAAATTGTTTATCTCTGTTAAGAAGGTGTGAAACTCGTACGGCTCTTTAGCAAAGAATACTGTTTGATAAAATGTGTTTGGACTATAGGCATTTGTGTCTGCTTCACTTATGTTTAGAGTAACTACTGGACTTTGGTATTTAATTAGAAATATAGTGACAAAATCTTGGTCTACACTTCGACCCCAAACCGCAGTTACATGTCCAGCTTTAAATGCTTTTTTTGCTATAGATACGACATCATCCATATATTCAGCATTATTTAATTGAAATCCGAATAAAATAACTAAACTGAGTGATAGATATTTTAAATTCATATTTACCATCGAAATAGTATGAGTCGATTTCCATAAACACTTGTGCAGTTGTAAAATAAATGTCCCTGGGAAACTTTGTCAGGATACTCAACATTGACGAATGATGCCAGAAGTACTTATTATAATAAACAACTTCTCCCTAACATAATAAGCAAGGTATTGGGAATATTGTAACATGCAGCTGCTATAGGAATATATTTGTGTAATATTGTTATGTAGTTGAGTGGCCGGTAAACAAATTGATGTTGTTTTAATAATACTTGACGCGGACGCCATATAACATCACTCACCATAATTACTGATTGTGTGATTAATGGTAACTAGCCATATAATTTTATTTACAGTTGCATTATGTGAAAGGGTCAACTGATAAAAGTTTTTTATGCGTAGGTATCTAATTATTTCTAGGTAATATAAGGCTGGGACTGCATACAGTCCCAGCCTTATATTGATTATAATTTTTGATATAATTATATTGATAATAAATTTATACCGAATGATCCGGAATCCGGAAGGCCCTAGAAAATTCTGAGCATTGAAAATAGAACTCTGCGTTAATACAATAGAGTTGAAAATCGAACCCATAAGTGTCGAGTCGAATGTGCACTAAAAGTATCGGTAATGGAATATTTCCACTGTTCCTGTCATATTAAAATCTTTTAAATTTAAAACTCCTTGGTTTTAAAAATCGAATACCGTTTATTTATTTAAAAAAAGATTCTCGGTCTTGTCACAAGGTCTTGTCAAACTCGTTTAGTCGTTGAGAAAATGGAATTGACTCGAGAAAATTCTAGAACGATGATTTATTATGACTTTCGAAGTGGTTTAACACAAAAACAGTGTGTTGACCGGATGATTTCTGCATTTGGTGATGAAGCCCCATCCAAAACTACAATTTATCGCTATGATCCCCGTCAAGGTCGTCCAAAAACTACAGTCACCCAAGAAAACGTTGATGCTGTGCGTAAGCTGATTGAGGAAGATCGACATGTGACATACTGCGAAATTCAGGCAACTTTAGACATTGGCATGAGTCAAAAAAAGTTGTTTTCCCGATGGATACCGCATTTGCTCTGTGAAGGGCAAAAAGCGGTTCGCGTTACTTGGTGCGTCAGAACTCTCGAAAGATTCCACGCAGGATCCTCAAATGCTGTATACAACATCTTATCAGGTGACGAATCCTAGATATACGCGTACGAACCCGAAACAAAAAACCAGTCACGAGTTTGGGTGTTCGAAAATGAGTTAAAGCCAACAAAAATTGTTCGTTCACGGAGTGCTGCAAAAAAAAATGGTGGCCACGTTTGTCTCCAAAACCGGCCATGTTGTCATGAATAGTCAAGAAGTCTTGTCTTGAAGGACAAAGAACGGTTAATGCAGAATGGTATGCTAACATTTGTTTGCCACAGGTCGTTTCTGAACTCCGTAAAGAGATCTGCAACCGCCGCATCATCCTCCATCACGGCAATGCGAGTTCTCACACTGCGCACAGAACAAAAGAGTTTTTAGAGCAAGAAATCATAGAATTATTAGATCATCCGCCGTACAGCCCCGACCTAAGCCCTAATGATTTCTATACTTTCCCTTAAATAAAGAATAAATTGCGTGGTCAGAGATTTTCATCACCTGAAGAAGCTGTGGACGAGGCCTACAAAACGGCCATTTTGGAGACCCCAATTTCCGAATGGAATGGTTGCTTCAATGATTGGTTCCATCGAATGAAAAAATGTGTCAAATTTCGCGGAGAATACTTCGAAAAGCAATAAATACATTTTTAAATAGTAATGTTGTGTCACTTCCTTGATTCCCGAAATTTTCAGTGCCGCCCTCGTATGATACTAGAAACTTTCATTTTCAACTCTATTGAATTAGGGCGGAGTTCTATTTTCAATCATAGTTCAGACGACTGATTTTTTTATTGCTTTAAATATGAGTAAATTCCCAGAAGAAACATTATAATAGATCTTTACCTGTGAAATTGCCTGTGTTCTGCAGTACTGGCCATTTCAAATCAAAATATTTTTTGTTTGGTTAAGAATTCTAATTCCAAATTAATTTTATTTTAAAAACATGGAATTCTTTTTCCTAAAGTAGTCATTTGTTTATTGATTAGTGTTACATTTTCATAACATTTCAATCTTTTTGGTCATCATGGATACGTTAAAAATTCGAGTAATTATGGGATATGAGTACCGCCGTGGCAGCAACGCGGCACAAGCGGCACGCAACATCAACGACGTTTGCGGAGCTAACACTACAAACCAACGCACCACCTGTTATTGGTTTGCTCGCTTCCGTTCTGGAAATTTCGACCTGAAAAATGAACCTCGCGGTCGTCCGCAGACTTTGGTCGACAATGTCGAATTAAAGGCGATTGTGGAAGCTGATGATACACAATCTACGGCTGAATTAGCAGCAGCTTTCGACGTTAGCGTCAAAACAATATTGGTCCATTTGCGTCAAATTGGCAAGGTAAAAAAGCTTTACAAATGGGTGCCCCACGAACTCGATGATCGCCAGCGCGAATTACTCGTCGAGACGCGCCTTGCACTGCTCAACAGACACACAAATGAAGGAATTTTGAACCGCATTGTTACCTGCGATGAAAAATGGATTCTGTATGATAACCGCAAGCGCTCATCAAGTTGGTTGGATCCTGGATCAGCACCTAAACAATGCCCTAAACGAAAACTTACCCCTAGAAAAGTGATGGTCACTGTTTAGTGGTCTAGCGCCGGTGTGATTCATCACAGCTTCATACCAAACGGGGTGAGCATTACTGCAGATGTGTACTGTGAAGAACTGAACACAATGATGGAGAAGCTGGCACATCTCCAACCAGCATTGGTCAATCGCTCGACTCCGCTGCTCCTGCACGACAACGCGCGACCTCATACTGCACAGCAGACGGTCTCCAAGTTGCAAGAACTGGGGTTGGAAGCTCTCCGTCATCCGCCCAGACCTTGCGCCTACAGACTACAACTTTTTCCAGAATTTGGATAACTTCTTGGCGGGAAAAAAATACCCTCGGGTATAAGGTATTAGGCAGTACAAAATGCCTTTGAAGAATTTGTTGCCTCCCGTCCAGCTGATTTATTTAAGAAAGGGCATCAATAAACTGCCGCTGCGTTGGCAAAGATCTAGATCCTAGGAATGATGAGGATGTGTCGACTCTCGAGATCTCAGACAAGCACTGTTTATTTATTCCTTTAAATTATATCGATCAGATAATATTTATAGGCACACAAGATCTCAATCAAAATCCAATAATTTTCCACCAGAAACATGAAATGTAAATAATCTGTAGATACTTGTTCGTGTCTTACCTGACTTTAATTGTCACTTATTAGTAAAGCAAAATTGAATTAAATACAATTTTCTACAATTTACGATATAGGCAGTTTTATGTCAAATTAATAATTTTAGCGCTGCAGAGTCTTAGAGGTAAATTTTATTTGTGTTGGTGATATTTTTATAATTAACTATATCCTACTTTTTATGACCTTTCAGATAATATACATATCGAGAAATTTCAAATAATTATAAAGATCGCCACTTATGTCTGCGGCCATTTTGAATTCTCAGTCATATTGAATTTACCTAATTTTAGTGTCCTTTAGGTACTGAAAACATAACGTTGACATAACTATTTTATTATAAAAGAAACAACATTGGTGGTACAAATATTTTCTAAGTGTTTATAAAATGTTACAAAATGCTTATTGCCGATATCTATTCAACAATAACTTGTGGTACAAAAACATTAAAAGTTTCAAAATATCGTATTAAAAGTTCCATTTAAAATATATTTCATCTGCGACTAGTTGTGAGTTATATTTCAGCAACATTAGCAATAGACAACTTTATAAGGGTAGTTTGGTTTCGAGTTGTCGTATAATTTGGTGCTAATAATGTTGTATTTTTTATCTGTGTATTATTATATTATATACTTATATACTTATTATATACTTAGCTTATACAATTATTGTTTTAAGTAGGTGTTCGTTTTGTTAACTGTCACAAGATAGTTTAATTCAAATTAGAAGACAAGAATATACCAAGGAAAAACCATAATCAATAAGACTGCTAAAGAGTTCAAATTGTTTACAATAATTTTGTTAATTTGTTATTATTTATTAAAAGAGATTACTAAACCTCTAAAGATAATATTATATACGTACCCCCTTACCAATAAAAATATTTACACAGTGGACTATGCAATGTTCTGTTCTTGTCTTACGTATACGATGGAAAAGTCGATTGACAGACAAGGACAAAACATTATATTGCTTATCCATTGTGTAAATATTTTTATTAGTAAGGGGGTTTTTGAATAAAGTTACTGTTATAATATTAAAAATTCATTCTTCGGACATAAATTACTAAGAACTAAGCGTTTACACGGTTTTACTCCGGTTGTGTCTTTGTAATAGTTTGCCCTAGCTAGCTTCCCTAATGGCTAGAAAGTACGTCATTTCGATATAAAAAGGCTACAGAGTATAAGACTGGAACTATATGAACCGGAATTCGGAAAGTCGTAGAAAATTCTGAGCATTGAAAATAGAACTCTCCACTAATACACATGAGTGTCGAGTCAAATATCAATGTCATAAATAACAGCTCGACAAATGAAACTTCGATTTTCAACTCTATTAAATTAGCTCAGAGTTCTATTTTAAGTGCTCCGAATATTCCGAATTCCGGAGCATATAGTCCCAACCTAAACCATGTAAACAGTGGGTAGAATGAAAAGTTCGTGAAAGCGCCATCTATCCACCGCGCTGGGTCAACACGGCATCTACTAGCATAACCGCTCCGTTGATGATGGCCAGAGAAGCTTTGGCCAGATTCTTGTCTCTAACATCGCTTTTGCCAGAGTGTTGGAATCTGGAAGGTTGGAGAAAAATATTTTATAAATCATATCATAACAAATTTTATAAACCGTGGAAATTCATAATGCAGGTAAAATATAGCTGTAACATTTTATGAAATGATCCATTACCAATGGTATTTCCAGACATATAAGACCCTTAAACCTTCAAAGTAGAATACGAGCTTCTTTAAACGGGTCCAGATTTTGATCTCCTTGTTTTCCCCCCTTTACGACAAAATGTTCCTCTTTAAAAGGTTGTTTATCTATTTCAAAGTCTTTACTTTCGTGCACATTAAGTAATTTTGTATTATATAGTGTTTCAACCCTAAAATACCCTTGAAGCACAGAAGAGGAATAGAATATAAACAGCTACATAGTTAGCTATCGATTTGATTGCACTACTACAAGCATACGGTGTGTCCACTATTGTGTGGAAAAATTGTGGGCCGTTGAATGGGACGTCAAAATTTTCAAACTTAGATCGATTTGGCTCGTTCTATGAAAGCTGGTTCTCTGTGCGAAAGTATACATATTTTCTACTCTGAGCTTACTGCTTGGGTTATCCCGTACCTGTCAATGATGACGGCCCCGCTGGCGACGAACAGCGCAACTCCCACCAGTGTGTAGAAGATGTCTATACGTTTGTGCGTAGGAGTCTGCATCACGTACCCTGAAATATATAATAATATTTATATTATAATAAATTATTGTAGCAACATTTTTCAACTCTAGCACCAAATATGAAGTAAAATGTAGGTACTTAAATAAAGCGAAATATTCAGATAATCATAGTAAAAATGGTTAGAAAATCTAGAGCTCCCATATAAACTCAAAATAGTAACATAACTGACTTGTAAGCAAAAAGTGTCTAAGCTTAAAGTGCACGACTTTTGGGGTTGTTTGGGGCAGTTGAGGTTTGACATTTGACATCATAGCAGTGATTATTCTGAGGTATATTCAGTGCGCATTTATATTTTGACAAAATGTTCTGAAATCAAGATGGCGTAACTTTTTCTTGTATGAGAATTTTTTCTGCCAAATGTATTTCATTCGTATCATAGCCCATCCTCAGTTTTGAAATCATTGTTTGTAAGTTGAACTATGTATTACAAACTCAATGTAATGACACCTAAGTACCTAATTTGATAAAACACTTGAAGTGTGGCATGTAAGTGATAAAACTTAACACTTCGATAATGAAGTTGAAACACTTTAAAGTGTAATAAGGACACTATGATGATATCTTATCTTGGAACTAAATTTATCGTGTTTTACTATAAAAGACTTTCCGACTCACATTAATGTTTTAAAGAGTAGATGAACGAGAAAATGAGTCAAAGCTTATAAATAGACATCACCTTATTGCCTCATACTGTTTACAGATTATGTTATAAACCAACAGGCTGCAACGGACGGAAGTGGTTATTTTTCCGAGTTTAATTTTAACTAAATAAAACCAATATCATAAGATACGGGTATGCAATACATTTTATGTTAAATTTAATTAAATTTCCTCTTGCATTTATTATATTAGAGTTATTGATTTTAGTATCTAAAGACAAAACAAACAAACATCATGACATTTTTTACAATATACTTCAAGAGACAATTTTTTTCTGTTTATATGATAAAAATTGCCTGCTGCATTTATTGAAACCATCTTAGGAACAACTCACACCGCAACATAGCATTTTTAAGGTAGCTATTCAAAATTGAACTTCATATTCACTACACAAAAAGATACACGTTTCGTATGACGTCAGTCATACACAGCACATGGGGGTGCAACCTGACATTCGAATTCATACAGTGAAACGTTCTTACTTCTTCTGTAATAAATTAAGTTCAATTTTGAATAGCTATCTTAAAAAAGCAGTGCCATGTCGCGTATCGTTTCGTTTCGGTGTGAATTGAGATTCATCATTTAGAGTCCTCTTCCCCTGCCTTTCTATCTCTTTGAAGTTTTTAGCTCTACCTCTCGACTTTCTACTCTTTCGTTACGAGTAGCTCTACCTTTCTGTATATTTCTACTTTCAACCAGCGGAAAAACCGCTCTACCTATCAGTACGCCACTGATAGGTAAAGTGGCGATGAACTGGGATTCCTATAACTCCATTCCTATCTTCTGAAGACTCTCATCCAAATCCCTGCCTATTATACAGGCTAGGGCTACCCTATTAGAAAGTGGCCTTCGCCACTGCTACCTAACTCTTTCTTCTACATGTATCTAGTATCCATAATGTCTCACCAGCAGCAGCCCCGGCGAAGATGATGAGGTACCCGATGAAGGTGCCGGTGACCAGCATGCCGAGGTCGGCGTCCTCGTTGTAGCTGTGGTAGTGCAGCGCGACGCACGCGCACGTCAGCGCCTGGAATTTCATAATAGATCCTTAGAAATCATCAATTAAATATTTATGTCATATTTTCTTAGGGTTCCGTAGTTCACGTCTCGGAATACTATGGTTTCGTCACGTCCGTCCGTCTTCGGCTTACCGTCCAAACGGTAAGTGCTAGAAAGATGAAACTTTGCATGAATATGTACCTACCACGTCGACAAAGTGCTAAGTTGGGGTTAAATAGGTTTTTTAAAAACTCTTGAGAGGTTGCTTAGGTGATGTTTAATTTAGGAATCCGTTTGCGAGATGAATCAACTTTGAAGCGCAGTTTTTGGTAAACTGCTGGCTCGATAAATCTGAAAAATTTCATGATGGTAGTTATTTAGTGATCTGAAAAATTCCATGTGATGAACTTTGAAGGAAAACTATAACTAAGCTTTTATAACTTCGTTAGTTCAGGAGATAAAGGTACTGAACTTTTAAAATGCGCTTACTTGGAAAACTTCGTACTAAGAATAACGAAATAATAAGTAAACATTAAAAAATATTAAGTACGGAACCCTACGTGTGCGAGCCCGACTCGCACTTGGCCGGTTTTATTTTAACGTGTGCGGGTTTATGTTACTCATGGTCACGAAAAGCATTTAACTAGTAAATAAGAGCTAAATTCGCGTACCGTCAATGTACACAACGAGCCTATGTGAATTGAGTCATCCAAGATAGGCCACAACTATGCTCTCCGAAGGTCCGTGATATCATACGGCCATTAAGATGCAGGTCGCGAGTTTTGGAGGTTATCCACTAGATTGACCTTGCCCATAATTGCACGCCTTAAAAATAACTTTAACTGTTTCCCACATTTTTCACCAAGCTGGTTGTAACTAAGCTTAAGCGTCACAACGAGACGCGACGTGACGCAACGCGGCTCTACATTTTTAGGATGGCGATTAAAAATTGAACTTCATTCACCGCGCGGCGCCGCTCTTGCATAGAAGCGTGTATCTTCTTGTGTGGTAAATAAAACTCAATTTTGAAACGCTATCTTAAAAATGCAGCGCCTCGTCGCGTTTTGGTGTAAGCTGACCCTTAGCTTGATTAATACATTTACAAAATGTTAAAAAACAAACCGGTTAAGTGCGAGTCGTACCTCGCGCACGAAGGTTTCCATAGAAAACGGCACAAAAAACACATTTATGGTGTGGGAGCTTCACTTAAATATTTATTTTATTCTGTTTTTAGTATTTGTTGTTATAGCGACAACAGAAATACTATGGTTCAGGAGATAAATCATACAGCCTGGTGACAGACAGACGGACAGACGGATGGACAGTGAAGTCTTAGTAACAGAGTCCCGATTTACCCTACGGGTACGGAAACCTTAGAAGGTATAATAACTGCAATATTTATGAAACTTTATTAAACAATTACGAAATGCTTAAATAGTGCTTACGTCATTAACTCAAGCAATAATAGATTGTTCTATCTATGCTCTGTCTTTAAATTAGGCTACAGGCGTTTAGGCCAATGAAAATGGCTTGATTACAAATAGTCGTTATTACAAAGCTTATAAGCAATACACATGTAATAAACACTGTGATAATAAACGTAGTGGTTGAGTTGTTTCCTTATTCGTGAGCTATTTTTATTTTAGTCCTGGATATAAATGTAATAATTACTAATACGGTTACAACACATCTCCTATGTACTGCGTTCTCTCAATGTTTTTCGGCAATCGTCTTTTTTAAGCTATTGCATAGCTTCTATCGCGGGCCTTGAGCGCGGGGACCGAATCCAGAAATTCCGTAACGAAAAAACCTCACGCTCCCGCATCGTCTAACGTCGTTTCAGTTCGGCAGTCTTCGACACGGCGTTGTGTGCGTGTTTAAGATTTAAGACGGAAGTAAAATCTATCTCTGAACCAAATATTAAAGCAAGGCTAACGCCGTTTTAGTAAGGACGTGCGCCGATAGATGGCGCTTTAGCGCCATCTATCGCCGCTTTTAGTAATTCAGAGGCTTTAGCCTCTGAATGACTAAAAAGTGTATCTTGAATTATTATCAAAGATAAAGAAATACTGCATAAATAAAATAAAATAAATAAATAATTATAATTGCATAAGTTGATACAAAATGCTATGCAATAGCTTTACCGCGGCAGTCCCCGAGTGCCACACGTCTTTTTTTATACATCTTCTGTCATTTCCATAGGAAAACTGAGGATTACCGAGGGCCATTAGCAACGTGGTCTCACTGTAAATCATTATAATTTTAACATAGTAGGTAGGTACACAATATAAAATGTAATCAACATTTTATATTCATAAGGCGTTACATATATTATATGCAAAATGCATCATTTTCACTTATAATAATAATAATAATCTACGCAGCGATAATCCAACTCCAAGGTAGAAATCATAAGCAATGCTAAGCTATTTTAATTATTGTTCATTAGCTATGTCCTAGACCCACACAATCGTGGACTACACCGTATGCTTGTAGCAGTGCAATCAAATCGAAAGCTAACTATGTAGCTGTTTGCCCAAGCGCGCACTGGCGGCCACCGAAATGTATGCATACGACCAAGTGCGCGCACTGATGATACAATGCGCCACGCATTGCGGCCTGGCTGCCTGACGCCAGTACGCGCTTGGGCTTTAACTGTTCCTCTTTCTTTAATCTGTGGGAAGGCTGCGCCTAGAGTCTAATCTTTACATTACCAATCTAATTGGGTACTTGCCTACATGTAACAATTCAGTTTTTTCATCAAAACATTCATAAATAATTATGTATTAAAACTTGATAAATGTAAAGATAATTAAGAATTTTTGTGTAGTATTGTTATTAGATACATTTCAAAATTTTTTAAAAAGTTTGAATACTTTTACAACATTAGTGTAAAATTGACTTACATCAAAATACAAAAATATTTACAATGGTAAGTAAGAACATTTAGAGCGCGCCAACTACGGAGTTCGAAGTATCAGAAATGTTGTGCATAATATCATGATTTATGGTCATACATTTCGTGGCAACTTATATAGGCGTGTGACGGCGTTATAGGGCGTTTCCAGAATAATATAATAATATCTATGGACGCTTCACACCACGTCAATCTGGCCCCGTGCTAAGTATCCGAGGAACTTGTGTTACAGGTACCAGAAAACGGGAAGTATATTTAACACTTTTATACTATACATATTTTAGATTTTATTTTATATTATACACATATTTAAAACACATCCATGACCCAGGAACACAGAAAAACTTTTTGTTCCTTCGGCGGGATTCGAACCCGCGAGCCCGGCTTGAGCACCAACGCGCTGAACCAATGAGCCACAGAGGTCGTCAAAAATACTCACAAAAGTGCTTGAAAGCTTGAAAGAAAAGCAGTTTCTTTGAAAATATTGATTTTCAGTATAATATTCCTTTTTTTATTTTTATGTTATAAATAATTAGAGGACAGTACACTATTGTTAATTATTCTACGGCTTGTACAGCGATCACCGGAAATACATACGCCTACACTTATGGCCAAATTCTAAAAACGCATCTTGAAGTTATGGGTTGGTGCCTGTTACTGTCTTAACAATGACATCATGTGACTTGAGAGCAGCTTAACTCGAAGCAGCGTTTGAGAAGGCGGTACAATTTACAAACTCTTCATAATGTAGGTTCCTGATAATATGAGTTTGTTAAATGACTGAATACTTGAAGATACAAAATAATTTGAAACGGCACAACTGAAAAGATTAGTGGACGATGGACATTATTTGATAAGATTTTTTTATCTTCGCTATCTCTTTCATGTAAAACTGTTGGATTCGACATTATAATATTATGATAGTAAATTTAATTTTATACACATGGAGTCATCGGTTTTCCGGAAATGTGTCCACGTTTATAAATCCTTACTTAATATTATAAATGTGAAAGCGTGGATGTTTGTTACTCTTTGACGCAAAAACTACTGAACGGATTTCGATGAAATTCGGTATGGTATTAGACTCTGGATTAAAACATAGGGTACTTTTTATCCCGAAAAAGTAGTGTTCCCGAGGGATACTGTATTTACGCGGGCGGAGCCGCGGGAAACAGCTAGTAAACTATATTCCGTATTGTCAAATAATATAAAGGTTCCTTAGACTCGATAAAAAAATTTTCGAATACCAAAATACTAGCGAGTGGGTCGAAGCTGTTTATGAGTTTTATCATTCACATATAGGGTAGTGCTCATATAAATAGTATTTACATTGCGAATTAGTCTCATAAATGTGTTTTAAAATGCCAAAAGATGCATATATAGGGCAGCGTAACACAATTGAACAACACTAATAACAGAAAATAATTAATTTTGAAGCCCTCTATTAAAACAGATGTTTCAATTTTACATGCCTTAGGAAGGGATTTAAGTTTCCACATTTTATAAATATGTTTTTAGCTTTACATTGTGATTTACTTGCAAATTATTTACAATTTTAGTGAAGCAGGGGCGTAACCAGAAGGTCGAATCTGCTAATTAGATCATGCAATATTACCTACAGTTACGATCCAGTTCCGATATGTTCAAGCTGCAAAATTTGTGGAAAATGGTATTCTCATGAACTTGACGTGACGGTCAAACCAACGTCAAACCCGTTATGAATGGTCCAAACTCTTAAAAATATAAATAAATTAATGATACCCAGACTATTCATTTATAATTCAATAAAAGTAATATGAAAGTGTAAGTCAATTACGGGAATTGTGGTTCAGATATAGGCATTATAAGCAATTTTGCAATTTTTAGATGACTAGAAAAACTTTCTATTAACACAAGCGTGATAGGTACGGCTAATGCATCTACAAAGAAAAACAATCATTGAGCATGTACATGATAAACTAAAGAAACCCTTGTTTAATATAATATAGTACCTACAAATCTACTTTCTCTGAATTATTATAATACGGTATTTTCCTGTATTTTTTCATTACATAAATGACCAGTGCTCTGAAAAAGGCATGGTATTTAAACTTGCGACAAAACAATCAAATTTTGGGTGTCAAAAAAAACCGAATATTGAATACTAAATTACCAAGTTGGCGAAAGAATATAAGGGACAATTTTTTTAAAATCTAGTGACTAACTATTATCAGTTTTTTTCACTGAATATTCCAAACTGGCAGACATATATTATTTTAGCGAACATATAACCATCTTGGCGACAATTTGAGAGTACACATTTAATTTAAGAATAGGCACATATATTTTCCCTGTTGTAGGTAATTCAAAAAAACATAATAAACAGCAAAATAGGCGCACACAAGAAAACGTAAAGGAGCGTGCAAAATTCCCATTTTTAATTTTTCTCGGTTTCGGGTATTGTGTAGATTCATTTTGAAATTTAAAAATGGTGAATATTTATTTTTCTGTAAAATTTATATGGGTGTCGTCTTCGAGGTTTTGAGGGGTGCTAAATATAAAACGGATAACCATTTTGAATTGCGGACATTTATTTTTAATAAAATTAATCTAGGTGTACTTTTCTAGATTTAGGGGATGTTAATTACAAAAAAAATAATTTATTTTGAAATTTCAAAATGGCAGATATATATTAATTTCTGAAAAAATTGAAATATATCCCTGAATAAAATATATCCCATACTGAAAAAATAATGAAAATTTCCTCTCCGTTAGTAACTTCAAAACCACATATTTTCTTCATGATGGGAGAAAAACAAATTTGAAAATCCTACATTTTCCAACATTTCTATAGCTTTAAACATCGTTCGTAACTCAAAGTTAAGCATTGCCATATTTTTTTTCTGTTATCGCTTCTATCTCG
This sequence comes from Phengaris arion, assembly GCA_963565745.1. NCBI lineage: Eukaryota > Metazoa > Arthropoda > Insecta > Lepidoptera > Lycaenidae > Phengaris > Phengaris arion. Next base: position 6,833,445 of record OY751443.1, read on the forward strand.
AGAACAAGTAATCCTGCTAAAAAAATAATGAAAATTTCCTCCGCCCCAAGTAACACGTAACCACGTATTTTCTTTATGATAACAGTTTTTTTTATGTCGAATTTCCAAAAATTTCTATAGCTTACATACGAGGGCGGGTCAATAAGTCCGTGACTTTTGGAATAAAACACAGATTTTTTGATAAATAAATCATTTTATTTTTCAACGTAGTCCCCCTTGAGCTCTATACACTTTGTCCAACGCTTCTCCAATTTTTTTATCCCTTCCAAAAAATATGATTTGTCGAGGTCCTCAAAATAGGCCTTTGTTTGCGAGATGACTTCATCATTGGAGTCAAATCTTTTTCCACCAAGCCATTTTTTCAGGTTTGGGAACAAGAAGTAGTCACTCGGAGCCAAATCTGGAGAATAGGGTGCATGTGGGAGCAATTCATAGCCCAATTCATGGATTTTTGCCATGGCAACTGCACATGTGTGCACCCTTGCATTGGCTTGGTGAAAAAGAACATTTTTCTTGACCAAATGAGGTCGGTTTTTTTTCAAATCCTCATTGAAGCGGTCCAATAAGTTGGCATAATATTCCCCATTAATTGTTCTTCCCTTTTGAAGATAGTCAATGTGGATTATCCCACGTGCATCCCAAAAAACAGTCGCCATAACTTTATTGGCTGACAAACCCATCTTGGCCTTCTTTGGCGCCGATTCACCCTTAGAAACCCACTGTTTTGACTGTTGTTTGGTCTCTGGTGTGTTGTGATGGATCCATGTTTCGTCCACGGTTACAAAACGGCGCAAAAACTCCTCCATATTGTGATTAAACAACGCCAAACCTTCCTGTGAAGTTGTTACACGATTGCGTTTGTGGTCGACTTGCGGAAACCTTTCTCATGCCCAAGAAATCATTCAAAATTGAAACCACTGAGCCATGCGAGATGCCTATGGCTTCCACAATCTCAAGCACTTTCAATCTTCGGTCGGCCACACCATATCGTGAATTTTTTCGATTGTTTCGGGTGTAGAGACCTCAACTGGGCGTCCAGGACGTTCGGCATCTTCAGTGCTTGTACGGCCACAACGAAATTCAGTAAACCACTTTTTTACCATTGAAATCGATGGTGCAGAGTCCCCATAGTATTTATCAAGCTTAGCCTTGGTCTCGGTAATGATTTTTTTTCGCAAAAAATAATGCTTAATAAGCACACGAAATTCACTTTTTTCCATTGTTTCCTTAAGTTACAGGATAGTCTGATAAAGATAGCTGTAAAACACAAACTAACTGACGCAGCAAGTTCAAATTTTGATAGGAGTCAACTGACAGATGCCTGTTGACATGAGTAGTGTTGCTTTTTCAGTAAGGAGGTTAGAAATTCAAAAAGTCACGGACTTATTGACCCGCCTTAGTAGCTGGTACTACATAACACACTGTGTTAGTAATCATCAATCCTAATTAGCATCCGCAACAACTTTTAAATTATTTTATTTTAACCAAGAATGAAAATTTTCCATTTTGAAAATTTAAATTTGAAGACAATTTTGTAATATGTACCCCCAGAATAAAATTTACGCCATTTTAGAATTTCAAAATGGATTTAATTTTCATATTATTCTGCACCCCCAAAAACCTTGAAAACGACACCCATACCAAAGGAAAACAAACTCCAACATTATCCAACAATGCGATTTTCCGTACCCTGGAAATTTAATTTTTTGCAGCCATTAATTTATCAACTCAATATACCTACCCTATATACATGTGAAAATTATTTTTTTTTAAATTGCTTATGATTTCATTAGTTACAAAATAATTAAATCTAAAAAAATATCTTCTAGAATAAGGCTCGTTTGATGTGTACGTCTGTAGTCTGTAGGTAGGTACCTACATAATAGTAATGGACGTTAAAAAAAAAAACGATATTTTTTTCGATGTAATGCATCGCACAGTGGCATCGATGTTATATCGATACATCAAAATACACATCTATGTTTTCCATATAACGATTATAATTTTTTTTAACAAATTAGATATGAATGTAGCGTATATAAAAAAATGAGCCTGAAGTTAGCAGACAGTTAACAATTTTTTGTTTTTTTTAGCAATTTAATTTAAAAAAACGGAAAATTAAAAAAAATTCTAGCGGCAATTTCATAAAATTATTATTTTTTAACATATCGTTTTTAAAGAAAATAAAAAAATATTAGATGGCTAATTTCAGTATCATAAAAAATAAAACAAAAATAAGACTACATATTAAAAAGCTTTATTGCGTTTATAATCTTGAAATTGCTGACAAACATTTTTGAAACCAAAGAAGTGGCAAGGATAAAATCAACATCAATTACACGACAAAATATGAAATCAAAATATCCCAATACTTCTTATCAATAGGTATTTTGTAAAAATAAAAGTTTGCCTAATCTATATACTAAGTTAATTTAACTGAGACAGTTGAATATTATTTAAATATCAAATTTTTATTTAAAAATAGTTATATTTAACTTATAAATAATAAACTTATAAAAAATAAACTTTTATTTCCTTGCTTTATTTTATATGGTTATTTCAAGTTCAAAATAATTTAAATATTGTGGCTACACCTACAAAAATGGCAAGAAAATACATTTTTATGAATTGCGGTTAATAATCCAAATTTGTCTTTTCGGTTCGATGACTACTCGCTAAGCGGCGCTTATGCGAAAGCAATGGTATACTAGCAGGTTTGCCTCTTCGATGCATCGAATAAAAACATCGATGTTTACTTGTTTTTTTATTTGTTGACGTATTAAAACATCGGATTGACTCGATGTATCGATATTCTATATCGAGTGTTTTTAAAACATCGATGCATATTGTCCATCTATCTCTACTACATAATTATTTGAATTTAATTTTAAATGTAGTAAAATAGAAAATAATGAATGTAATTTATAATATTTAATCAGTAACGTTCGGCAAATAAAGCAACGAGTATATAAATATAAATTTATTATTCATTAGCCACGCGCTTATCTATTGATAACACTAATTTAAAATATAGAACTTAAACGCTAGAAAACTAAAATGAGTTTATTTATTTATTATATTTAAGTAATATATAATACCTACAATCTATGTAAGATTATCTAATTAATAATAATATTATAAAATACTAGCTTTAGCTCGCGGCTTCGCCCGCGTAAATACAGTATCCCGCGGGAACATTGTACTTTTTCCGGATAAAAAGTAGCCTACGAGTTAATCCAGAGCTTAAACTACTACCATACTAAATTTCACCAAAATCCGTTCAGAAGTTTTTGCGTGAAAGAGTAACAATCATACATCCATCCATCCATCCTCACAAACGTTCATTTATAACATTAGTAGTATTATAATAGGTGCACATTCGTTTTATAAGTATGTTTCCTGTATGGGTTGGCAAAAACCACAAATGTTGCCCGAGGCCACGAACGCGGTAAAATCCATACTAATAATAAAACTCGAAAGTTTCTATGTATTGATGTTAATCTTTCACGCAATAACTACTGAACGGATTTTGATGAAAGGAGATTGGCAAGTCGCCATACATTTACTGTATATATAGTATGTAGTAATAAAAATACGTGGCCACAAAAAGTATTTATTGTAGGTTGTACTTTATGAACATAGGAACAAAAAAAAATATTATTCATCAAACTCGGGATATAAAAGATAATTGTTTAAATATAACCTAACCTATTGTTCAATAAATTGCCCTAGTGGCGGTTTACGGAATAGCGACATCTATTAGATGTGGTGTCAATTACATAATGAAATTAATAACTAGTTTGTTTGAAAACGCAATATGCTAACATATAAATGACAGATGTCGCTTTCACGTTACGAAAACAAAACATAATAATTATTTTTCTTGGTATAAATATAAATAGTATAGAGGGATCTTTTTCACACCCCAAGGAATTTTTTTTCTATAAAACTAGTACTAAACTGTTGAACTATAAAAAAAGAAAATAACTATACACTCCAATAAAAAATAAATGTATCTATTAGGCCACTAGATGGAGCTTTTACGCCTCAAATTGACAATTTACAGTATGATAACCATAGAATATACAGATATTATGATGACAACTATTACCACAGATAAGTACATATTTCGCACATGAATTCTCTGATATTCGGAGATTCATAACTTTTTATTCCCAAATCCTAAAAATATATATATTTTTTATATAATATCTTTTTAAGTACTATAGAACCACATACATTTACATGTTCTAAACATGGCCGCTCTTAATGGAAAAACGGGCAGGATCCGCCAGTATCCTTTGCTACAGACTATAGTAGCAGTTTAGATTCTGGATTAATACATAAGCTACTCTTTATTGCAGCGAAATGTACTGTACCGGCGAGATTTCTTTTTGCGCTCACGAAGTCTCCGGCGGTTTTTTTTTTACATGAAGTACCTACCTGCTTAGGTATTACATAAAAATTACAATGTAGCCTAGATAAGACAAATAAGCTATTTTACGCTAACTTTAATTGCTAAGTAGACTATTACTAAGATTGTTACTAATTAGCTCAATTATTTAGCTTAAATACTTGCAAGATCCCTTCCGGCTGAGACCATCCCACTTCGGTCCTGTCCGTAAAATCCGAGCGACTGCTACTTACATTAAACTAGCTCCATGCAAAATTTCATCATTGTACGTAAAGCTGTTTTCAATATTTCGCAGTGTTGTTGATAATAATATTGTGAGAAAGATGAGTAGGAATCTATGAAGAAGCGTTGTTTTTTACGCTACAGGTCGTTACGAGGGTGTTCGTGTTGGTGATCAATTTACTCACACCAGTTACACCTTACCTATGATGTCACGTTTATTTAAATGTCACCGTGACCCAATAGTGAAGTCAACAGTGAGGTCACAGCGATAAACATCACTTCCTTCAAAATGGTGTAGGTTGAAAATACGTTTCAACGGTATGAAACGTATTTTCGTAGAAATATAATATATTAATAACGTAAAAAACCCCCATTCGATAGACTTACACGATTGATAGCTCGCAGCTATGTGTGCGTGAGTTTTTTCAAGCCAGGACTTTCGTGCTCGGGGCTGGCCGCTGGTCGTTTCATGCTTTGACATAATTGATATTATAATTTAATAATATTTATGATAGATTTGTCTAACGCGACGTTTAAAATTATTTCGATGTCAACCTTAGGCTTACGTACATTGCTGGCATTCGCCGGTGTTCGAGCTGTCATTTGTAGAGAGTGTCCCCCCTGTGATATGATTGAAAAAAATGTATAGTCTATTAGCGTCCAATAACGCATAAGCTTTTGGTCACGTTAACCAATTAAAGTATAAGCCATTTTGATATATGTACGCATGATTCACTGCATTCTTAACCGCTCGCATCAATGCCGCATGCGTGATGATACGCGAATAGATTATATTCCTAAATCGTTTTCGTTTTGTGAAAAATTATAGAATCTTAAATAAGTCGGTATGATATTAATTTATATTTTTATTACTCTTGCGGGTATATATAGCACAAGGTCAACTTATATTATTAAATGCGGTAGGTAAATAATTTAAAAAATTTCGTAGTTGGAATATTAAATTATGTAGATGACAGGGACATAGGTTTCTTACAATATCAGGCAATGATCTGACCTATGGATGGAAGAATCAACTCAAATAGTACAAATGTGAAATAATTATTTTTATATGGCCTGACTTGTAACTGGCCTTTAAGGCTGTCCTTTTTAAGTAGGTACGATGATAATTTTAAAGAATTATCGTACCTACCTAAAAAAGTCACCCAGTATTATTGCACCATTCGATAGTCTTGCTAGTAAGGAATAATTTCTGGGAAGTAATTATATGTGAGAAAGTTAAATAAAGAGCTTAATTTTAGCCATTTATATAATTTTCCATACATTTTTTCAAAATATGAATCAAATGTTTATCAAAATTCAATCCGTTCCTCAAGTTTGCTGTATACCATCACTTTCCAGAAATTGTTCCTTACTGGCAACACTATTGAATCGTGCAATAATACAGGTTGACCAGTGACTACTGACTTTCTTTCCATTTCGACGATTTTAAAAAAAGAGCAGTTAGAACCGTCATAATAATATGATGTATGCCAAAAAAAAACATGAAAAACATAAGTACTTTAACCATCTGTCAGGAAATTACGGTTAACCTGCCGTTTTAGAGAACTTTGAATTTTTCATAGGTACTACTTGTATGAAGTTATACATATAAACAAGTTTTTCGTAAAAAAATATTACTCCATTATTTATCACAAATTTCATTCTCTACATCGTGATATCGACTACAGCTACAAACAATATCGTAACTACAAAAATTGCATTTTTGTTTTATTGCATTAATGAATAGTAGGTACATATTTTTCAATTAAGCACAATCGAAAGTACAAAAAGTGTACATATTAAAACATCGAACTTACCGCTTTCGATGTTATTGGTGGTCAGAAATTCGCGCGCGCATCACGAAACTACATGTTACGATAATGTTACGCGAAATCTGAGCATCGAAGTGATCGAAAGTGAAAGATTCGATCAGTACAAACAGTAATGATTTTCCATAGAATCAACCATTTTCGATAGTGTTCTCTGTTATATAGTCTGAGAAAATTATTGAAAGTGTTACATTCGATTGTTTTCTCTGCTAAGATTGGCTAGGCTTTTTCATGTCAAAGTTTTGCATTTTCAACAGATATTGCAATACTTAATCTATATTTTTTGTGATGATGCGATGCCAATTCCCAATAAAGATTGAAGATATATAAATGAAACATTAATGAAGAAAATGATGCAGTTTATGAAGATTTTATCCTTTTTGTTTTCGAATTTATTATTCCGAAACCATTATTTTGGTTAGCATTTAGCTAACTCTATTTTCAGCACCTCTGATCAAGATTTATATTTACAAACCTAAGCATCTAGTAATATCGATAAAGTTCTTAAAGTTTCTGAAATTCAAAGAGTTAATTCTTTGACATCAATATCAGTTTTTAAACCAGATTGACCCAACATCCATATACTATCAGTAGAAAAAGAATTTTCTAGTTTCTAGCAAGATCTACCTGAATCTTGCTGATTAAAAAGTATAGTTTTATATTTTAAATTTAGTCTATCAAAATCCGATGTCACTTTAAAAATTATGATATTATTAAAGGACATCATTCATTTTGGACCAAAAAATGAAAGTGCCGGCCAGAAAAAAAAACTACGATATTCGGATAGAATACACAATTTCTATCATTTTTTACTATGACGTCCAATCTGTGCGCACAACGGTTACGTCGTAATAACATAAAAAATAAAATATTTTTTTATTAATTCTTTGTTGTTAAAAAAAGATTGGAGTGACATTATAATATAAAAAAATATTATATTAAAACTTATTTAGGTACATAATCGCAAAATACTCAAGGTCAAAACCTAGTGGTCAAGATATAAAATCGTACTATTTAACACATTCATATTTATTCTTTATAATAAAGAATGTTGTCTGTTTAGAGTCAAACATTACAGGTTACTTTCTCTCAAAACTTCAAATGGAATTCCGAGAACTAATGAAAATGGTTAAGGGACGGCTACCTGGGTGCATGAGCGCATTGTTATTGGTTGCCGACCGCCCGCCCGCGCTACGCCAGCGGCCAGCCAGCGGCCAGCCAGTCAGTTATCCATGCAACTTTGGTTACATCGGACTGCTATCGTGACAATAATCTCTTGTTCTTAGAGCGATATAATATCAAGTGTATTTAGCGAAGCTTAATATCTGACATTATGAACGTACAATTGTGTATTTCGTGTCGTGTGCCTATTGGTGATCGCCGAAGTTATAGTTGGACATCCCGTGAATCACAACACATCGAAAGCGCACAGTTTGTTATTGAAGATCTACTGGGTCATCAGGTGAGGATTATATTATCGCTATAACGAACGAATATGCCTAAGATATTTACTACGAACAAACATCATAACTCTTATGTACATAATGTTATAACATAAGCCGCATTTGCTGCTGTGTTTTTTAACAAACACAAGTTTTCAAATAAAGAGGGCCCCCCGCCCTCCGCAGATATATTATTTTTTTTATTTAATGATATATTACTAAGCTAATAAACTTTTTTTTTTCAGAATGAACCTACAGATGTTATATGCCGACCTTGTTGGCAAAGGGCCGAGCGGCAATATCTCCGACGTCAACGTGAAGTGCAGGAAGAACCTGACAACGAAGAACCTGATGTTGCAGACGAAGAAGTTGACGCTGTGCCTCATTCTACAGTTTTACCTGGATTTGTACGAACTAGTAATACGGCAAACTCTTGTGTATTTCAACACTGTGTAGACTCAACAAGACACAGAATACCAGAAAACATTATTCTACGTGTTCTTTGCCGATACAGTGTATTCATATCTGAAAACAGTCGTGTTTGCAGCGAACACCTCGAGCAAAATGAATGGCATTTACTTGCTATGCAAGACAATTTAATTCAAGATTTTAATTCTGCACAGATCGTTAGTGCGCTAAGGTTGTTAATAAACCACATTAAAACAGAAGTTTTAGATTTTGAGCATTATGAATTGATCAATAACAAAGAGTTCCACGATTGGACTGGTCTTACTGCTGAACAATTCTCTGATTTATTGGCCAACACTCCGAGCTTAAATCAAAGAAGAAACAAAAAAACAATTTTAGCAGCTTTACTTGCAAAGATCCGAACTGGAGACTCAAATGCTAGGCTCGCAACGATATTTAAAACGAGCGAATCCACATTTGCGCGAATGCTTGAGACTGGCCGAGAAGCACTTTTGCGAGACTTTGTTCCAATGCATTTGGGGTTTGACCATATGACTCGGGAAGATGTCACACGTAGGAATCTTCTTATCCCAGAAAGTCTTTTTGGAAATATTGAAAGTCCTCCCGAAGAAAGAAAAGCTATTACAATTGTGGACGGCACATACATCTACATCCAAAAAAGCTCAAACTACTTTTTTCAACGAAAATCTTATAGTAGTCACAAGTTCCGGAACTTAGTAAAACCATTTTTATTTGTCTGCTGCGACGGTCATAATAGAAGTTTCAGGTCCACACGCTGCTACTTCTTCAGATGCGCAGATAATGCAGAATATTGCTGAAAATGAAAGTGATCATGGCGATGGATTATTCCAATGGTTCTACCAAAGCGGGGACGTATTTATTTTGGACCGTGGGTTCAGAGATGCAATTCCCATTCTTGAAGGAAATGGTTACACTGTGAAAATGCCGGAGACAAAGCATCCTGGAGCGACGCAACTAACCACGGAACAAGCAAACAAGTCACGCCTTGTTACTATTTGCCGTTGGGTTGTGGAAGTAGTAAATGGCCGATTTAAACGAGATTTCCGCCTGTTGAGAAACGTTCATATTAATATAACATTGCACTATATGTTTGAATATTTTAGAATCGCAGCAGCATTAATAAATGCTTATCACGTGTTGATAGTAGATAATGTTCATGCTTCTGATTTTTTACAAATAATCCGGGAAAGGATAAACATGCCCAATACACTGGCAGATCTTGTCGCCAGACGTAACTTGAACAGAATGAGAGCACAGTTCCAGCCCATGTCTGCAGATATGGCTGAGTTTAATGACTTTCCTACGCTGACCGAAGAAGAATTAATATTATTTAGCCTCGGTATATATCAGCTGAAACAAGCGAGAAGTTACTATGGAGAGCATGTTCAACCAGATGGAGTTTTTAGCATTGAGCTAAGTGGTGGAATTCCTCTAGAGCTTGTAAGGGAATTGGAGGGAGAGGACTTGTGGTTGATTCGAGGGCGAATACAATCCCGACACATCCGATCTAAAACATACTATGTGTATATTGCTCTGGATAGAACAGCAACCGGGCGTCGAGCAATAAAACATTACTATTGCACATGCCATATAGGAATGAGAACCATCGGATGTTGCTCCCATACTATGTGCATAGTCTGGTACATGGGTTATGCTAGACATGACCCTTACCTCAGCCCACCCGCAATAAGTTTAGATGACGTATTTGTAAGACTAGAAAATGTTTAATTGTACGTCATTAACTTATTATTGTTATTAGCCTTTATTCAGAAGAACAATACATTTATTTTATATACATTACAAAATATTCAAATCAATAATTGATTTTTCCGTTGCGCGGTCTCTGCTTCTGAGTGCCTCTTGGCAATGGCCTCCCCCAACAGCTTCCACTCACATCTCTGACATGCCACTCCACATACACTAGTCCACATTTTGCCAGCCATTTGTACCATTTCATCTTCCCATCTTTTTAGAGATCTGCCCTCTTTTCTTTTAGCCCTTCTGGGATACAAAGATGTTATTATTTTTGTCCATTTGTCTGGCCCTCTCAAAATCAAAACATGTCCGGGCCGGACATGTTTTGATTGTTTGTTGTTTCATTTCAATTTTTTAGTTTTATATGTTACATCAGTTACACGTGTCATTTTTCTCAACTCCTTGTTTTCTATTTTGTCTATCCTTTTCTTTCCAAACATACTCCTCTCCATAGCCTTCGGCCCAACTTCCAGCATACTTGTATGAGCTTTTGTTAGTGCCCAAGTTTGGCACCCTTATGTTAGAATGAGTGGAATCCATGTATTAAATAGTTTTCTTTTGGTGCTCATGTTTATACTTATGCATTTTACTATTTCTTTAAAGGACCAGAATCTTTTCCAGGCATTGCCAATTTTTTTTTTTGTATATCTTTGGTTGTTGTATCATATATATTAGTTATAACCACTGATTCTAAGCAGGAATCTTGCGGTTAATATTGTCTATTTCTCCCAGCGCCATCACACCTTGCCAGAGTTGCCAGAGCGTTTTTTTCTTAGTAATGTTGTCATTACCTTGTAATATCGATCAAACAAAACAAATGCTGTTTAGTCTATTTATATTTCTTCTTCTTATATATAAAAATGCATTTTCAAATGTGTTAGTCGCGCTAAAACTCGAAAACGGCTGAACGGATTGGGCTGATTTTAGTTTTAAAATATTCGTAGAAGTCCAGGGAAGGTTCTAAAGTGACACGAAGTTCACCGGGACAGTTATTCTTCTTCTTATATATAAAAATGGATTTTCAAATGTGTTAGTCGCGCTAAAACTCGAAAACGGCTGAACTAGTTGGGCTGATTTTAGTCTCAAAATATTCGTAGAAGTCCAGGGAAGGTTTTAAAGTGACACGAAGTTCACCGGGACAGCTAGTACTTGATACATATTTTTTATTTTTATTTTATGACTAAATATTTTTTTCCAATACTATTTATCAACCTTACCACTGTGTTTTACTATCAAGTATTATATCATAACGTAAGATATCCATGCTTTTAATAGTGACACTCCAACCTTTTTATCACAAAAGGATTATTTTTAAATTATTTTATTACGACGTAACCATTGGGCGCACAGATTGGACGTCATAGTAAAAAATGTTAGGAATTGTGTATTCTATTCGAATATATATTTTTTTCTTTCTGGCCGGCACTTTCATTTTTTGGTCCAAAAATGTATGAAACGTGAATGATGTCCTTTTAATTGACCAATTCCATCAAATTACACTCGAAAATCCTCTTTAAAATGGCTCTGTGAGAGAGTCTGCGTCTTAACAATATAATAAAAAGGTTAACAAATATTGTAAATCGAACCTACGTATTAATGTAGATAATTGGATTCTTCGCATCTTCTTATTTTTATAGCGTGTCTCGCAACCAGAGTTCTTAAATGACCGCGTTGTCTTCAGAAATGCCAATCCAAGGGTGAAGTTGCTCGGTCTCTACTGCACAATTTTTTACTAAGAATATCTAAGGAATTATAATTATAACTTTAATTTTTACTGTAGATTTTGAAAATAATCGCAAAGTCAAATTAATTCCAAATCCATGAAAATATTATAGTCATGTTAATAACACTGAATTTTGACTTACAACTTTTACCAACCTTTTTGCTGTTGTCCATTTTCAGCAACAGTATAGGCTTTTGGGCTTATTATGACACTGATAAATTGAGGCTTTTATTAAGTTTCTTAAACGAATAACATTTTATTCAGTTTGAAGAAAAACATTTTTTTTTAAATCGGTCGAACTTCTGAGTGGAAGCTTTATGTCGTGGTTGGTAACCAAACGCGCTACGCATTACGCGATAGTCATTTTAATGTCTAAATGATCATAAAAAATAAACAAATAGCATTTTTATTAGGGTTCCGTAATACTCAACCCTTATAGTTTCGCTCTGTCCTTCCGTCTGTCTGTCTGTCTATCTGCGCTTCTAGCTTCTGTAATTATGAATATAATAAATGAAATTTGGTATATTTATAGATTGTGTATAGATCTCGGTTTTGGATAGGTTGATCGGTTTAGATATCAAAAAATAATAATAATTTTATATTTTAGGGGTGGCTCTCCATACATGTGAAGTGGGGATGAAAAATATTTTTTTCATTCTACCCCATCGTGTACAGGAAAAATTCCATACATGACTTTTTTATAAAGTCGACCATTGTCAAGTAATTGCCCTCCAAAGTGCTTTATAAGTTGGTCCACCCCCATTTAGCATTTTTAAACTATAGGAGATAGAAACTTGTAAGTTTCCATGCTAATAAATCGCGCTAAAAACTCTGAAGGAAATTTATTTAGAGCGAAATCGGATAATAACTTTTGAATTAATTGAAAATAAAAAACCGATAGGGCGTTTATAGTTACGGAACCCTCCTTAGACATGTCCTGACATGCTCTTGGTTAGATTATTTATATTGATGTAGTAACTTGCCTCAGTTTTATATTTATATAGTCAGTACATATTTTTTTTACTTTTTAGGCTTTTAATTCGGTTTGGAACGATTCGGAGTAGCTGAGGTAGAGTTGTATTCAAAGGTTCTTGTGGAAATTGCTTAATCACATTTTTATCATCATAAACGAAGTTGACGATATACATATTAAAACTTAAAAAAATTACATTGATAGATATCTCACCATTATTCCTTCTTTACGAGACTAGAAACTACCAGTGCACTGTTTGATAACGCCAGACTTTAGAATTATGCTGACTTAGCGCGGATGATTGTTCTAGAATTTTTTGTTAAACAAGCTATTTACAAAATGTGGACCACCACATAAATAAACCATTATTTACAAATAAATAGTGGTACTACACGTAACATAAGCAATACCCTTAAGAGTCACGGCGAAATAACTCATATATAAAAGAAATAATAAGAATCACGAAAATATTTATCTTACCGGGATTCAAACCTACCATATTCCAAATTTATAAACAATGCAAAAATAATACTTAAGTACGCATACCAAGCTGCCAAGCAGACTGACGTAAGAGAGTCGAGAATATTGATATATTGCTTAAAAATGTGCAATTTCTAAGGGATAAGACTTAGATAGATTGATTTTTTCCCCCAAAACTCTCTACGTAGGTACTAAATTTCATGGTAATACTTGTAGCCGTTGTCGAGATACCGATAATTTGTTTTGTCATAATATCTTATAATATCAATTTGAGAATAAAATTTCAAGTTTTATTTTGAATACAAACTAATATACGTTTTAATAGTATATTATTTATTTTGGTTCCCTTCATTTCTTATATTATAAATAACAAAATGTTTTTATTTACAATATATCGTTCTGTTTTTCTTTTTTCTTTAAAAATATTCTAGAAAATACAGCAGTAATAGCTTGCCATAATAAAATTCAGGAAGGTTCGCATATCAAAACTAGTCTAATATTACTCTTAATTGAACAATGCATTAAATAATATACTCGAAAGTGCAACATTCAATGGGTCAATAAAATACCTGTCGAGTAAGAGTATCGAAACGGGTACATTCGACAGTATTGTTGTAGATATTGTCATAGAATACCGTCGAAACTAGTACAATCGATAAAAATATCGGTTGTCTGTAAAGTTGGTTTACTGACGATAGTTGAACATTACAACGTCATGTTTATAGTGCGCACGGAACTAATTGGCCGCGCCTTAGGTAGGCGTGTTGCCGCAGCGAAGTTCGGCGCCGAACTGAGTTATAAAATCAAGCGCCCCGCCTCTCCGTCCCACCGCTCACATACCTAAGACGCGGCCAGCTGAGGTAACGGAAAATGCGGTGGTAACGGTATGAGTCATGTTTTTTCGTGCGTGCAGCCGGCTCCATCAAATTATAAGACGTTATCACATCAAAAAGTATTCAGTGGAAACCAAATAAAGTATCGAATGTGAAATATTTAAAACTATAATAATTATCAAAAACTGCTGTAGATAGTATAAAACAGTAAACTATTCCACATATGAGACAGTAGTTATATTTAATATTTAATTTAAATGTTTTTTAAAAATCGAAATTGACGCCTGTAAAGTAGTGGATTTGCACTTACGATATTGTTTGTAGCTGTAGTTACGAAATATTCTAACAATATCCATAAAAAAATCTGTCTCATTTTCACGTTCACAGATTTTATTTCTATATCTATGATAGCCAATTTTCGACCCACCGTGCGCGGTGGAGTAATCCAACACCGACTGTTCATATACTCACAGGGATCGCGTACAAAAAAACATTAAGTCGAATTGAGAACCTCCTCCTTTTTTGAAGTCGGTTGAAAATAAGGCAAATTTCGATATTTTTTTTTTGCGAAATTACTTCCTCGACATAATTTGAAGTGGGATAAAACAATGTGTGTAAACGGTATCGACCCACGCCCCACTAAATCAAACAAACTTCTGCTTCACTGGAAATATCCCAGACTATAGCCGCGTTGACACGATCAAAGTAAGATTCATAAACGTCAAACCAACTTCAAACCCGATTTGATTGTTCCAAAGTCAAAGTTTTGTGAGGATAAATGAATGGATGTATAGATGAATGCATGTTTGTTACTCTTTCACGCAAAAACTACTGAACGGATTTCGATGAAATTTGGTATGGTAGCAGTTTGGGCTCTGGATTAAAACATATGCTACTTTTTGCTCCCGTGGGACACTTTATTTACGCGGGCGGAGCCGCGGGCTAACGCTAGTAATTAAATAAAAGTGAAATGAAAGTGTAAGTTAATTAAGAGCATTGGGGTTCTGAGTACACTTTGCCAAAGTACCCTCGTAGTAGCTAGCTCGGATGAACAGGACCGCAGACAGCGTTCTACTCAACTTGCATCCAAATGCAAGCGCACTCGAGTGACCTGCTGTGTAAATAAGAGGTGTTGTCCAAGTAGATATCCAAGTAATTTTTTTCCAAACGTAAAATGATTATCAGTTTATGATGCTAAAACTGAGATCTATACACGTTATATAACTTTACTAAATTTCATTCATTTATATTCATAATTACAGAAGCTAAAAGGGCGGACAGACAGACAGACGGACGGACGGACAGAGCCAAACTATAAGGGTTCCTTGAGTGTTACGGAACTCTAAAATTAAAGAATAACCGATATCACAATTAAAATACTTAATAATAAAACTAATAAACACAGTTTTATAATAAAAACATGTCGTGATAGAGCAAATATACTGTAGAGCGAGTAACTGCGACCCAAAAGTGCAAGACAACGCCCTTTTTCTTAGAAAATGTTTATGAATGTATCAAACGTTTCATTTACTAGTAATTAACACCAATTCGAGTCAGTTACAACGGCGATAAACTATTAAAACTTCACGAACGCTGTTAGTAAACATTCTCTCAACTGCGTCTCCGAATAAATTAAAAAAATAAATCCGTATACTAGCTGTTCTGTTTTCAGAAATATTAAATTAAAAATGAAGAAAAAGAATATGACTCACCAGCTCTAAGAATTTAATAAGCGACAGTCTGCTGATCGTCATTTTGAATGTTTGTATTTAGAACACGTTTGTAAACACGGCGTGGTGCGCGCGTAGTAGAGAGTGGACTGAAGGTTGAAGCGTCCGCAGCGAGTGACGAATAAATATGACATCATCCACTATACTTTGTAGCCGTAAACAGGGCATCAATAAATATGGAATTCTTAGACTTATGTCATAGATACTGGGTACTGGGTAGGTCGCAAAATTAATATAAGAATGTAGAGTTAGTAAATCGTAGATTTTAACATTTTTATGCCTAACGTTTGTGTGGTCAGTTGTTATGAGTGTTGATGATCGTCGCGATAAATATATAATATATTATCAGGAAATAAAAAGTAAAAACATTCATCATTTTTATAATTTATTTAAAAAAAAATTATTTTGTAGTTTGTAGGAAATTATTATAAAAGTTCCCAAATACCAAATGCTTCTACATAACATTCATTTTATATTCGAGGATGCGGCCTTGGATTCGGAAGAGCGATCGCAGCTATCCCCCTCGGTAACGTCATAATACGGAGTCGATGAGACCACACTCCACAGGTTTATTTGTAAAATATATTAGTGTGTGATAATAATTATGGAATTTTGTATGGACATTTGACATCAACATACAAATTATATTTCACTAGCTTTTGCCCGCGGCTCCGCCCACGTATATACAGCTACTAACTTTTTTGGGATAAAAAGTAGCCTATATTATGTTAATACAGAACTACTACCATACCAAGATTCAACAAAATCCATTGAGTACTTTTTGCGTGAAAGAGTAACAAACATCCATCATTCCATCCTCACAACTTTCACATTTAGGTATAACATATTTATAATTTATAATACTTATAAGTAATAGTAGTAGGATTTAAGTTCTCGTTAATACAGCGTTTTATATATTATTATTTAAGTGATATGTTTTTTTAAGAGCTTAATTAATATTGTAAGTATGTAATTATATAAAAAGCATTTTCAATTAAATAACACTGCAGAATAGTCTCGAAAATATAAATTGCTTGGAAACCTGTATTTAGTAGATATGTGTAATTAAGACACTAAACTAACAATGATAATATGTAACATGATGTAGGTATAGTATATGTATAATATTATTTAAAATAATAATCAGTTTAATAAATCCAACAAATTCTAGAAATATCAGGTAACAATAAAATGCACGACATCAGACAAAATAAAGACCTGGGTTAAAGGTTCTGAGTAAAACATTCCGGATGCTATCCATCAGGAATGTTTTACTCGGACCTTTAACATAGACAATTAGAGTTATCCATCGTTGTATAATAGAAATTAGAGGAATGAAACTTTAATAATATTATTAACTTTGTTAATTTTAGTGTTTTTTTAACAAATAAGTAATATAATTTTTATAATTAACCACGGTCCACAGGTAACAAAGCTTGCTCTTCTTTTCTACTTAGTATTATTATATGGAGCACGTAGTAAGTATATAACACAAAATAGGTGAACGGACATTCATTTAAATTATATATTGTTTCACTTTTATAATTTCATTTCTAAGGTTTAGAAGACATCTATGAGATGAATTGTGAACTACGTATGTAACTAGTTGTCAAAATAAGCACTCGTTTTCGTTTAAGCTCTATCTAATAGATGGCGCTAAATCGACATTTAAACTACTCTTCATAATAATTGCCTTCCCATACCAAATAAGGATCAGTTGTTTTGAAAATTACCATAGGCAGACGATTAATTTGATGTTTAAATATACCTTGGAGCAGTGAAGGGCTTCGAAGACTGAGGACGACTTTAAATTGGCTAAGCTTGCAACAAAGTGGTCATTGGCATTCAATGAAAAAGTCAACAATAGATTTAACGAGGTACAAAACTTCTAGGCATAATGTTAACCCACAAATAAAGCAAAGTACTCTTAACATGACATCAAATTTAGTTTTTGAAGGCCGAAAAGTGGTAGGTACACCGAATCGGACCGAGGCCATTCAGTACTTTAAATATATATTTTTTTTATTTGGATTATTCAAACTTTTTAATTTAATCTCAAATTCCTGCATTTTGAGACTATTTTTGGTAGAAAAATTGCGTGATATTTGCATTTTGCTGAGACCCCCCTCACCCCAAAGATTTGGTGAGATTTGGGTGGAACCTCTCTCAATACCTCACGTAATAGGCTAGATGACTGATTTTTTTTTATTGAATAAATGAATAGTATTCATAATTATGAGTAACTTCTCAGAAGAAACGGTATATCAAAAGTCAATATTTTCAAAGGTACGATTTGTATACAAAATTTCGCAAGTCTCGTGAAAACGCTCCATTCCATACTAAAGTCGTACCTAGCTGTGACGTCACTCCTAGGTTAAACTGTATGAAGTAGGTATAAGGCTGCAGGAACACATTTGTAAATATCTCCGATATTTGTGCGTTTATGTTTATACTTACCATAATTAAGTTTTTGTATATGATGTAAACTAATGATATAGGTTTTATTGACTTATTCGATAAAGCAATATTTTGTGTACTTTTTAGATGTACTTGTATATAATTCATAAACTACACATAATTTTTACATTTACCATGTAGTAATATATAATATTATTGCTTATAATATTATAATGATATATAATAATATTATTATAATATTATAATATATTAATGTAATAATAATAATATTTATATGCCTCAATATTTTTGAGTATTTTAATTAAACTAAATATTTTAGATGTAGTCATCTCCCCTATTTATGGACGCCCCCTAAGTACTAACATTATACTAGTGAAATATTCTAGAGTGCCTACTACAATAAGTAAAAGTGTAAATAAACATCATAAGCCAAATACACAAAATTTATTAAGCACACTACTCAAATCATTTTTCACTCCGATCATCTCTATGCGCTTCGCAAAAGGATATCATCGTGTCTGTGAGCAGCACGGCCGCGGTAACTATGGCAACGATGGCGGCGGCACCCGCGTAGCTCTTGCGGGGGCACGGGGGCACGCCGCGCCACCACGACATGCTGAGGGCCCCGCAGGCCCCGAACAGCGCGGCCCCCGTCGCGGACCACCACGCGTTCACGTAGGGGTCCGCTGTCGCTGACACCGCTTCACCTTGAAGTGTTAGAATATGATTAGCAAACTTAGTGGCATGCCTTATTTAAGTGATTAAAGTGGCGATTTATTTTAAAAACGGTTAATGAAACCTCCTTTGAAAATAATTCAATTGTTGTAACCAGCCAGCTACGCTAGGCTTTTATGTTGTTTAAGCTTTTATCCTTAGGCCGTTTGTCCACCGCCACCGTCACCGGGACGTCACCGATAACGACATGACGGCGCGCGGCGCCGAAGTAGCGATACATACATTTACCACACATGTGTCACGTCAACCTAATCTCGGCCAGAAATAATCTCGTTCTCATTGACGTCCCGTTGACGATGGCGGTGGACAAACGGCCTTAATCCTACTTAGATTATAAATGTGTAAGTTTGTAAGGATGGATGGATGTTTTTTACTCTTTCACGCAAAAACTACAGAACGGATTTTGATGAATTTTCGTATGGTAGTAGTATAGGCTGTGGATTAAAACATAGGCTACTTTTCATCCCGGAGAAGTACAGTATTCCCGCGGGATACCCGATTGTATATATACGCGGGCGGAGCCGCGGGCAACAGCTAGTATTGTAATAAAAAATCGTTGACTGCACTTAAACCACACAGTAGTAAATATATAACGAACGATCCAAATCGATCCAAATTTGAATATTCTGACGTCCCCTATAACGACCCACAATTTTACTACACAATAGTGGGCACACGCTTGTAGTAGTGCAATCAAATCGAAAGCCAACTATGTAGCTGTTTATCTGTTCCTCTTTCTTTAAACTGTGCTTAAATTTTGCATTGTAGAATTATTTAACCATTAAAAAAATGTATAAGTCAAGCAGAAACATTAAAATAACAGTATTTACTTCCAAATCATTTATTCAGTATCACAAAATCATCAAGTAACCGTTTCTTCATCGACCTCGCTGTCTAGATACGCCAAACTCAAGTCGAACAACATGATCAGTGAGTTGAGTATAGACAGAGAGCCCGCGACGAGCGCGACATAGTAGTCTCCAGTTCTAGGATACAGCACAGCCTTCGTTCTAGCACAGAGGATGATGCCTCCGCAAACCGAGAAAAGCACCACTCCGAGGATCCCAAAGTATATGTCTTGCACGAGGTCCAGAGGGGAGAAGATCATTTCGCCTGAAAAAGATAAATTGCATTAAAACAATTACAGCTAGGGAGCTGTTGGCAATTTAGGTATATTATTTCATCGTCGTTGAACCTAACACGTAATGTAGTCTGCAACTATGTGAAAAGTATTTTTAGCTAAAATTTCAAACTTATTTATAAAAAAATTAGTAGTATGAGGTCGTAATTATTTTTTTCTAGTTCACATAGTTGCTACATTACGTCTTAGTATCCATGACGATGAAATTATTAATCATAATTGCCACCAGCTATTACAAAACAAATTTAAGTTTTGCAGAAAAAATTATAATATTTTACCTACTTAGAAAATTCCAAAAACACGCAGACGCCACAATAATATTTCAGAGAGACGCAAAAGCAAGAACATATTGTATTACAAACAGCATTACTGTAATTGCTTATAATGGTGTCAATAATTATAAGTATTATTAAAAAATCTACGCATTTCTTTCCTATTAATTTAATAGGCAATTTACGCGCAGTAGGTAAGTACTAACTATGTACCAATGACGAATATGCGCTAATAAAACTTCAGAAAGTCACAAATACCGAAAGCGAACTCTATGATATTAGCTAGAAGTAGAGTGGCGTAACTACGAACTTAAACTTATACACGAGAACTTTATCGTTTATACTGATGAAGCCAAACTATTATGCAGCCAACTTCGGAAGTACCGCAACTATAACTTTTTAGTTAACAATCTAATTTTGTTTGTAAACAAGATTAACGAGATTTCATAACTACGAATCCGTAATAATTATAAATGTGAAAGATTGTGATGATGTAAAAACATCCATATTGGATTTTTTTTTACTTTTTCACGCAAAAACTACTGAGCGGATTTCGATGAAATTGAATATGGTAGTAGTTATGGCTTCGGATTGAAACATATGCTACTTTTTATCCCGAAAAAGTACAGTATTCCTATGGGATAACCGATACTATACTTACGCGGGCGGAGCTAGTCAGTAACAATTAACTTTACTGGAATATTATATATAATACAATATACAAGCAGCCCCTGCGTAGCAGTTTTTTTTAAATATATGAAACTAGATGAGAAAAACTCGCGGAAACCGTACGTTTTATCGCGATAAAATGTAGCCTATGTCCTCCCCCGTGGTCTAATCTACGTCTGTGTTAAATTTCATCAAAATCGGTCCAGTAGTTTCGGAGCCTATTCAATGCAAGCAAACAAACCTTTCCTCGTTATAATATTAGTATATATAGGGGGCAAACGAGCAAACGGATCGCCTGCTGGAAAATGATTAAAGTCGCCGCTTTTAAAAAGGAGTACGTTTTTTTCCTTGAAGGTTTGAAGGTCGTAGTGGTTCGGAAATACCGCTGGCGATGCCACTCATCAAGTTGATGAAAGAAAGAGGAAGAGATAAACATTTACATAGTTAGCTTTCGAATTGATTGCACTAGTACAAGCAAACGATATGTATCCAAGATTGAGTGGAAACATTGTGGGCCGTTGAAGGGCCTTTTGGATCTGGATCGTTCTATGAAAGCCGTTTCTCTGTACGTAAGTACATGTATTTTCTGATCTGTGATTTAAATACCTATGTAACTTCCCAGTGTGCTCTGTTATGCTACGCTGCGTAGTATAATTGAGAGTCTTCGGTCTGGACGTGTACCTATTACGTATATTATACGTTTATCACAGAATACATAGTAGTGCAAGTACTTTTAGTCAGGATTATTATTATCGGTTAAGTAGCCGCTTCCGAAATCGCGACATAAAATCTGAAAAATAAAAGTTTTTACCTAACTACGGCGAGCTACGGCGAAGCCAAAAGGAAGGGAATGATTTTGGCAGTATATTATGTACGTACTAGATTTTTCCCGCGGCTCCGCCAGCGTAAATATAGCATCGGGTATCCCGCGGGAAAACTGAACTTTTTCGGGATAAAAAGTAGCCTATGCTTTAATCCAGAGCCTAAACGACCACCATACCAAATTTTTCATCGAAATCCGTTCAGTAGTCTTTGCGTGAAAGAGTAACAAACATCCATCCATCCATACATAAATCCCCATCCATCCTCACAAACTTTCACATTCACAATATTAGTAGGATGTAAGTTATATGTATGTATGTTTATTCCACGCACCGTAGCGCTGAAACTACTGATCCGATTGTAATGAATGAGGTGTCAATAGATTCGTAATACGAGGGCGGCACTGAAAATTTCGGGAATCAAGGAAGTGACACAACATTACTATTTAAAAATGTATTTATTGCTTTTCGAAGTATTCGCCGCGAAATTTGACAAATTTTTCCATACGATGGAACCAATCATTGAAGCAACCATTCCATTCGGAAGTTGGTCTCCGGAAGTCTCCAAAATGGCCGTTTTGTAGGCGTCCACAGCTTCTTCAGGTGATGAAAATCTCTGACCACGCAATTTATTCTTTATTTTAGGGAAAGTATAGAAATCATTAGGGCTTAGGTCGGGGCTGTACGGCGGATGGTCTAATAATTCTATGATTTCTTGCTCTAAAAACTCTTTTGTTCTGTGCACGGTGTGAGAACTCGCATTCTCGTGATGGAGGATGATGCGGCGGTTGCAGTTCTCTTTACGGAGTTCAGAAACGACCTGTGGCAAACAAATGTTAGCATACCATTCTGCATTAACCGTTCTTTGTCCCTCAAGAGGAATAGTCGCAACATGGCCGGTTTTGGAGACAAACGTGGCCACCATTTTTTTTGCAACACTCCGTGAACGAACAATTTTTGTTGGCTTTAACTCATTTTCGAACACCCAAACTCGTGACTGGTTTTTTGTTTCGGGTTCGTACGCGTATATCCAGGATTCGTCATGACGGCCTTGACGGGGATCATCACTGAGCTTGACACGTCCGCGTTGAAATTCAGCAAACCAGCGATAAATTGTGGTTTTGGATGGCGCTTCATCACCAAATGCAGAAATCATCCGGTCAATACAGTGTTTTTGTGTTAAACCACTTCTAAAGTCATAATAAATCATCGCTCTAGAATTTTCTCGAGTCAATTCCATTTTCTCAACGACTAAACAAGTTTGACAAGACCTTGTGACAAGGCCGAGAATCTTTTTTTAAATAAATAAACGGTGTTCGATTTTTAAAACCAAGGAGTTTTAAAAAGATTTTAATATGACAGGAACAGTGGAAATATTCTATTCCCGATACTTTTAGTGCAGCCCTCGTAACAGCCTGAGTAACAGGCTAATTTACGCAATTGGGTAATAGTTGGAACGAAGTTCTTTATGGTTCGTAGCGAATTGTATGGAGGCTGGACGGATTATAGGCACGACACTTTTTGTCACTCTAAATCACAATGTAATAACGACTATTAAGAATGATACAAAAAACAACCTTATCACCTTGACAATAATGTAGAATTTTGCAATTACACATTGTGACTGTTATGACTGTTACATATTGTGACTAGCTAGACGGGCCTTAGGAGCGCTTGATGTTATTACTCAGTACGGAGCCGGACTTCGCGGCGGCAACACTGCGAGCAGCAAACAACCCGCCCCTCACCCCTGTCCCTACCTAAGGCGCGGCCAACTAGTTCCGCGCGCACTATATATACTTAGTTCAACTATTTGTTTTGTATAATATTATATCTATACAGATAAACAAAATTGAAGTGTCTGATTGTAATTTCAAATTAACAGCTTTTATTTTCACTTAATGCATTTAAAAGTATGATCGGTACTTACAATAAAATATAAATTGTTAACATTTTTCTGTCCGTCTGTTGTGTGTTTGTTCCGGCTAATCTCTGTGTATATATATATATATATATATATATATATATATATATATATATATATATATATATATATATATATAATAACTTTGTTCCATCCGGGTGTCCCTCTCCCTCCCTCTCAAGTTTTTTTTAAAATAAAAACTGTAGTTATTCAGTTTTACCAATGATTTCTCCGGACAATACGATAATGTAGCCGGCGTACGTGCCGGAGCACAGCATCAGGGTGCTGAGGTCGGTCAGGTCGTAGCTGTACTGGTGAAGCGTCAGGCACGACACCGTGAGCAACTGAAATGTACAAAGAATTTTCTGTGGAGTCTACACGTGATAGAAGTGAAATCTACAAAAATGTCATAGAATATAGATGTACGTGCTATGTAGATCTTTTAGGGTTCTTAACTCATGACTCCTCCATACATCCACAGATACATGTTCGGGGATATCGGCGTTGTTTAAATAACTGCAAACATATGCCACTATTTCAATTACAGTAATCATCATCATTAACACCATCGTCACACCATACATCACCAAATTATGATGATTTATTAGGTATTTCTCATAGTATTTTACATCGACACGGATATCTTTGAACATTAGTCATTACTTTGCCGTATGTTAACTTATTTGTAAATTTATTTTGTTCTTGTAAAGGTTATAATTCGAAATTTGCCCCTTAGTCACCAAAGTGGAGACCTGATGAGGGGATTTTTATTTTATTTTATTATTTTATTTTATTTTGTTAGGAAGACCAACAGCTATCAGTAAAACAATATAAAACTATTCTAATCATTAGACAGCCAATTACAGGTCCTCACATGTAGTAACTGAATAGGTTAACAGGAGTTAAACATAGTGTACACTAATACACGCTAATTTGACATAGATTATAAATTATAAAGAAAGAAACAGTCACACGTGTACAATCAACTATCAAGTGGTTAGCTAATATATAGCAATAGTACATTTAGGATAAAAGTTAACAAACTTATTTAGACTCATTTAAATTTTGAAGAAAAGAAAGAAGTTTGAATAATAAAGAAGTTACAAAGATAAAGTCAGCACTACGTTACTGGAGCAAATATTGGTAAAGTAATCGCTTAGCTGTTGCTGTGCCAGTTGTGAATAAATCTAAGTCCACAGATTTACAGATTTTATTAAAATTGTTACCTACGCGCAAAACATACGAGTTCTTCCGATAGTTTGTTGTGACTACTGGTAGAAAAATAAGGGGGTTAGATCTAAAGATTCTTATAGGTGTATTTAAGTTGAGTTTTTCCAAAAGTTCAGGCGAAACGATTTTATTGGAAGCTATCTTAAGTAAGAAGACTAAGTCAGCAACATCACGTCGGATCCTTAACGGGACCAGGTGATGCCTTTTACATAGTTTCAAATAATTTCCTGAGTTACAATACATTTTCAATCTATAGCAAAGTTATCGAACATATTTCTTTTCAATATTTTCGATGCGATCTATGTATTCTTTGTACCTAGGATTCCAAACTTGAAAGGCATACTCCAAGTGAGGGCGCACATAGGTACAGTATAATGTTTTTATTTTTTTGATGACCTTGAATGATGCCGCCCATCTTAGAATAAAACCAAGCGCTTTGTAGGCTTTAGATACTTTTTTATGTATGTGTGTGTCGAATAGTAATTTAAAGTCATGATAAATGCCTAAATCACGAACTGTTGTGAGGAGTACCATTTAGAAAGCAATACTGCTCAAGACGCGAGATGTCAGCCTGGAGTATAGATGCATCAGTTTGAGACGATATAGTTAAGAATATTTTCATGTCATCTGCGAAGCAAAGTAATTGAGATGAATGTAAACAATTTTGAATATCGGTAACCATTATGTTGAAAAGGAGAGGGCCAAGCAACGATCCCTGGGGAACTCCACTAGGGATGTCTATCCAACTAGAAATATAATTTTTAACAACTACGGCTTAGGACCTTCGGTCAATATAGGAAGAGAACCATCTAAGAAGTTTCCCTGCGACTCCCATGGATGCAAGCTTTTTCATAAGTATAGTATAGTCAAAACATTTAGACTAGTCGGTGTAAATTACATCAACTTGCTTGCCAGTTTCCATGGCCTGCGTTAGATAGTCATTGAAAATCACTAAGTTGGAGACTGTGGATCTTCCACATAGAAATCCATGTTGAAAGGAACCAAAAGAGGTCTTCAGGGCCGGAAATAATTGATTAATCATCATCATCATCGGGATCATAAATCGAGGGAATTCTTCGAAATTTATATGGACACATATACTGATTTCGACTTTTTCTGAAGTATTCCAAGCATATACTACCGAAAACAAGCTTTTGTACCTGGTATACCCTGGATCCAAAAGTACTGAACAGAACTCCTGACTCCTTATAGATACATGTTTGGGGATTCCGGCGATGGTTAAAGAATTGCAAGCATATGCCATCATACCACTCTATATAGTAATCATCATCACCACCATCTTCACAAGAAACACCAACATATTATTGTGATGACATAGGTACCCGCTACTCATCAGAGTTTTGTGCCGATAGCAATGTGTTCATAATAATATAGATAAATTTAACTAAAAGAGAAAAAATATTATTTTTAAACAAAAAATTAAAACCGACTTCCTAATTAAAAAGTATGAAATAAAACTTATTTTCTAAATAATTCCCCTTTTCGGCAATTCGGCAAAAATTTTAACTAATTCTCTACGCAATCCTCCTTATTTTGAAGTCGGTACCAGCAATTATCCATTTGCGAGTATATATCGACTTTAAAGTGCAATCCCCCCCCCCCCTCTGAAAGCTCGAAAAATCTGAAAAAAACATGATGGTAGATGATAGTAGATGTCTATGTGATGAACCTTTGAACCGTGCGCTAGAACCGACGTATTTTGACATGTTATGCAAGACGCCGGCAGTTCAAAACGTGACGCATTATTAACATTAACTCGTCATTAGCACGAGAGCTATTTTCACATGTGCAGGACGCTAAAGTTTGTAACACGTGCTTGGCTATGGCTTCACTAAGTAAAGGCTCATAATGCTCACACTTCACGGGTGTCTTTGTTACTGCATAATAATATAGCGCCTAGAGCTTACTATGTAGGTATTGCTTAATTATATTTTGTAGTGAAAACCTATATGTAACTTGTATTCAGTGTGCTAATTGCAATTGTGAATGAAATTTGTGACGTCGACTTGCCGTGAAGAAGTAGAATTTGTATGATGAATTATTATATGTTTGTTGTTGCCTCTATTAGTGCCGTTGCTCACGTCCCGGTTGCCGGGTACATAGGCTGCACTAAAAGTATCGGGAATGGAATATTTCCACTGTTCCTGTCATATTAAAATCTTTTTAATTTAAAACTCCTTGGTTTTAAAAATCGAATACCGTTTATTTATTTAAAAAAAGATTCTCGGTCTTGTCACAAAGTCTTGTCAAACTTGTTTAGTCCGTTGAGAAAATGGAATTGACTCGAGAAAATTCTAGAGCGATGATTTATTATGACTTTCGATGTGGTTTAACACAAAAACAGTGTGTTGACCGGATGATTTCTGCATTTGGTGATGAAGCCCCATCCAAAACCACAATTTATCGCTGGTTTGCTGAATTTCAACGTGGACGTGTCAAGCTCAGTGATGATCCCCGTCAAGGTCGTCCAAAAACTGCAGTCACCCAAGAAAACGTTGATGCTGTGCGTAAGCTGATTGAGGAAGATCGACATGTGACATACCGCGAAATTCAGGCAACTTTAGACATTGGCATGAGTGAAATACAAATAATCTTGCATGAACAATTAGGTGTAAAAAAGTTGTTTTCCCGATGGATCCGCATTTGCTCTGTGAAGAGCAAAAAGCGGCTCGCGTTACTTGGTGCGTCAGAACTCTCGAAAGATTCCACGCAGGATCCTCAAATGCTGTATGTAACGCGTACGAACCCAAAACAAAAAACCAGTCACGAGTTTGGGTGTTCGAAAATGAGTTAAAGCCAACAAAAATTGTTCGTTCACGGAGTGTTGCAAAAAAAATGGTGGCCACATTTGTTTCCAAAACCGGCCATGTTGCGACTATTCCTCTTGAGGGACAAAGAACGGTTAATGCAGAATGGTATGCTAACATTTGTTTGCCACAGGTCGTTTCTGAACTCCGTAAAGAGAACTGCAACCGCCGCATCATCCTCCATCACGACAATACGAGTTCTCACACCGCGCACAGAACAAAAGAGTTTTTAGAGCAAGAAATCATAGAATTATTAGACCATCCGCCGTACAGCCCCGACCTAAGCCCTAATGATTTCTATACTTTCCCTAAAATAACGAATAAATTGCGTGGTCAGAAATTTTTATCACCTGTAGAAGCTGTGGACGCCTACAAAACGGCCATTTTGGAGACCCCAACTTCCGAATGGAATGGTTGCTTCAATGATTGGTTCCATCGTATGGAAAAATGTGTCAAATTTCGCGGAGAATACTTCGAAAAGCAATAAATACATTTTTAAATAGTAATGTTGTGTCACTTCCTTGATTCCCGAAATTTTCAGTGCCGCCCTCGTAGCCGGTCGCGAAGTGTATGGCCATGTACAATAGCCTTCACACGTGCCAACATAATAATTCGGCCGGTCCAGCGCCGGGTGCTCGCCGGGTAGCCGCCTCACAGTGGTGTATGCAACACGTAGAACGCTTTAATACGTACCGGCCGGGCGGCCAATCGCCCAATACCCCGACTGTGAACGCTACTGGAAACAAAACCGGGCCGTGTGAAAGCTGACCGTCTCTCGGACCGATACCGGACAGTCGGCACCGACTACCCGGCAACCGGTACATGTGCAACGGCACTAACGCCATTGTTTGCCACTAGGGGCGTTGCTTCGATGCTGTACAAATTGTAGGTAACTTTTTTACGACGGGCAGTGACAAAAACTCGCAATGAGCAGTCAACACAGAAAGCTACAACGTTTTTCACTTGGTTTTTGTAGTATTTTAATAGAGTTAGATCTAAGCTACATGGAACTTTTTACATAATTCGAGCATACTTTGTATACGATGTTATCATTTTTTGTGGGAATCTATGAAAAAGAGTAGGTAACTAGTTTCCCTGGGTTATCAAATGGGTTAAGTTTTTAATTTAGCTCTTCGTCCCAAGAGGAACAAATAAGACCGGCCAAATGCCTTATTTAAAATAAGTGTAAATATTTATTTTATTCTGTTTTTAGTATTTGTTGTTATAGTAGTAGATATATATATATATATATATATATATATATATATATATATATATATATATATATATATATATATATATATATATATATAATCGATCGATATATCGATGGAAAGCGGAGTCTTAGTAATGGGGCTCCGTTTTTACCCTTTGGGTACGGAATCCTAAAAAGCAGCTTCGAGTTTTCTTTTCTAAGACTTATATGATTCATAGAATAATACAAAGTACATACCAGTTCTAATAATTTTATAAGACATGATGGTATTAACATAATAAAATGTTTGGATAAATAAATATTTTTTGATGATAAAAATTTGACACTAATTGTAGCCCTCAGAAGTCAGAACAAGGCTACGTTTTTACCAACATATTTTGAAGCAAAGGAATATAAGAATCACGGCCCCTAAATAATATTGTTGTTTGATATTAATCTACAATTAGGAACAGTTTGTATATTATTTTTTTGTAACTACAGAAACAAAAATAAATGTTATATCGAAAAAAAAAAAAGTACATACGTTTTTTTTTTTCGATATAATTTATTACCAAGCCGCCAATCAGACTGACGTAAGAGAGCCGAAACTATTGATATTTATATTGTTCCACGACAAAAAAAAGTGTGTGTGTCAGCTCCGACGCACGACTGGAGTTTACTCTAAAAAAGTATTTAAAATTAGAAACAATCTACTCCGTGTAAGCGCCATCTATATTTTTTTTGTAAAACTTTTTGGTTAATGTTTATTTCCATAGATGGCGTCCGGACTGGTGCGCAGAATAGGTTGCGCACGAAAACGTAACGAGGTTATTCGTTCAGTAGCTTTTACTTCTCATATTTTTTTCATACCGGGGGCCTTATATGCAAATCGATTCTTAAGGAGTAAACTCCAATAAACTCCAATAAAAAAACATATATTGCTTCAAAATGCGCAGTTTCGCAAGGGATATGACCTAGCTAGATCGATTTTTCACCTCCAAAACTCCCTGCATACAAATTTCATGGTGATACTTGTAGCCGTTGTCCAGATACTCATTATATAATATATACAAGATCGTCTCGTTCAAAGTATAAGATAGAGTTCCCTTTCCATTAATAGTTCCACGCAAACGAAGTTGCGGTAACCAGCTAGTATAATAATATAATTCTATAGATGTAGGTTAGGATATATAGGAAACCAAACAATGAAAAATACTGGAATCTCTACACACAAGACCCGCGTCTCTCGACTCTCGAGGGACACCTCACAAGAATACTACAAAGAACTCACAAGTACTTACAAACAACAGTTAGCAAATAAAGGCACGCTTAAATACCTGATAACTTGACACATTTTCTTCATATTATTTTTGTTCTGGTGTTTATTTTAAAATAGATACACAGGTAATAGTAATAGGAAGCTATTTAGGGTTCCGTAGTTCACGTCTCGGAACCCTTACAGTTTCGTCATGTCTTTCCGTCCCTCAGTCTCCGGCTTACAGCACAAATCCCGAAATTTTCTTTTTGGGTAGGTTATACTTCCCCTACGCGTAAAGTGGGGATGATTTTTTCTCTCGCCTCTACCCTATGATGTGGGGTATCATTAGATAGGTCTTTTAAAAACATTGAGAGGTAGCTACGATGATTTTTTCATTTATGTATCCGTTTGCGAGATATTCAAGTATAAAATGCATTTTTTTGTTAAAAAAGGGCGTGAAAAAATCTAAAAAAAAATTGTGATAAACTTTGATGGAAAACTACGACGGCTTAGATAACTTTGCTAGTTCAGGACTTATAGAGGCCTAACTTGTAAAGTTCGCTTACTTGGAAAACTTCGTACAAAAATTACGAAATATTAAGTAAACAAATAAAATATTAAAAATAAAATCATAAATACGGCTACGCAACTCTGTTTTATGCATGACCTGACACACACTTCGATGGCTCCTACGTAAAATATCGTATGTCCAAAACCCTCACTTTACAGGAGAGCCAATCAAAGGTATTTTTGGTGCCTATTCTTTAAATTTGAAGCTATTTCCTTAAATTTTGGACCAAACATAGGAAATGCTTTATTTTATGGGAAAATATGAAAATTAAGGTTTAATATTTAATACTTTTAGAGATATTGTTGTTACGCTTTTTCACGACGAACGTCTCCAGTATGCAAAAATCGTAAGTATAAGTAACGATTATTTACGCTGCAATATAGTCAGCAAAAAATATCGTATGTTTTACTTACGACGTTTTATGTCGATACTGATTTGTTATATTAAGACGTATGTTGGACATACTATATTTTACTTTGCCCATCATAAACAAGACAGTATCGCATGTGGTGATTAGGTAAACAAAATATTAAAATAAAAATGAAAGAAGACTTAATTCAAACCACTTTAATAAATCTTCATCACCGTCTTTAATTTGGACGTACTCTTACGGCAATAAAAAATAGACAACGCAAAAAAGTCAGCAACTGAAAAACAAAGTAACTTCTTACTAGCTCTAACTCTCACATAACAATCAACACAAATAAAATAACAATATTAATAATTGGTAGTCAGTCTTTAACTTGTTTAGAGATCAATTAACTTAAAAACAAAATAACAATAATTAACCTCATAATATTACTTTGGTAAAACAAAATAGATCAATTTTTAGCAAATAAGTACCCTAAATAAACACTTAATCGAGTTTATGATATGTTTTTCCCTATTTGAACATGACAAATAGCTCTGACGATCATAAATAGTTAAAGTTTAATTATAATATATAAACTTAAAAATTGGCGGTTTTAACAAAAATAATAAAATAACAAAACAAATGTCACTTATAAAAAATCACTTAATTAATACAAAAAAATGAACAGAAAATGCTCAAATTTGAGATTATATATCTATACATAGTCAGGTACAAAATATTCCAGTCAGGCAATAAAATGACAATGAAAAAAGATCGTAATACCCTATTTATAAATTCTACAAAAATCTGAAATATACAAAAATCTCATCTCAATATCCTTAATCTGAATCAGTTTCCGAATCCGGGTGTGCAGAGTTTGACTCCACTGGAAGGTTGGCATAAAAACTGTGATGAATAGCTGGAATGACACCACTTGTACACAAGCTCATTAAATAACATTTTTTGGTTGAGATATAGGCAGCACATTTGTGTAAAGTAGGCCCACAGCAAGTTCACTTTCTTGGCGTACTCGTCGTCTAGTAATAGATTTTGTCACAATTGTCATATACTCTGGTTCTGTTAGATCATACTTGTAATGTAGCTTTTTCAGATCTTCAGGAAATACTTTTAACTCCTTAATTTTTGTCCACAGCACACTATCACCTCTGATATTTTTTGACCAATTCTTGCCTGTTATAGTTGACTTGAAATCATAAAAACTGCTATGATTCATTTCGATCACGCTATATAGGTTTCCGTCTTATTTTGCCCATCGAACTAACGTAAACCATTCAAAAGGAGTGTATATCAGTTTATTTTTGGCACACCTTTCCACCAATGCATGAACACTGTCACCTTCTTGCTGAGTCCCTTTTCTAAAAATGTGTGTTTAATTGTCACCTTATGTTTTTCAGCTAAAAGCATGTATGCTGCAAATACAATGCGGTTCCGGTTTTGGCCAGTGCAGTTGTCAGACCAAAACCTAAACTCTGTAGCACCTGCTTCCACACTTTTCGAGATGAAATCTGACAGATAACTGGCAACCTCATTGGCTCCTCGTTTGCTCTTGTTATATATGGCCTTCGTGCCACATATAACAAGAGGCCTTCTTCTTGGCAAGATCAAATACAGTAAAATTCATTGTGCCCAATTTCCTTTTATAGTGGAAGACACTTATTTCTCCATAAGGGGAATTTAATACTTTTTGAAAGTCGAATGTGGCTGTAATTATTTTGCCATCAGAAGACAGAGCTACTCTTTTGTCTTCAGCTTTTAAATCTCGAGCTGTATTTTTGTTCGATACGTGAGTTGCATAGCCCTTACGTTCTTCCCCTGTAGGGGTTTCGATATTGGTATATTTGTGACACGTATCACACTGGTATTTTTTTGGCTTAAAAAAACTGATTTTAAAATGGTCATTCACTATGGTTCTGTAATGGCGCTCTGTTTCAGCCTTTTCACAATAGGTGTTTGGATCAAACCATTCATTATACAAAGCAAATAGTTTGTGATAGTTTAAGTTACTATCTAAATACAATTTAGAAGAGTCTTTTCTTACGTAATGAGATTTTACAGGCTGTAAACACCTAATATGGGCGCATACGCTTTTCTTGACATCTTGTGTGAGTTTACGAGGGTGGTTAGTATGCTTACCGCGTTGGTCAGTTGTGACGAATCCTGTTGCACTGTCGGTTTTCGCTATGGCAGTGTAAACGAATTGCTCACTAACTGCTAATGTTGCTAAAAACTGCTTTTTACATACTTTTTACATCAGTATAGGTCAACTGAGAGGTTCCTTCAGGAGCTGGTAGTGGCAGTTTGTACTTGATTGTGTGCTTGCGTCGAGATTCTACGTCAACAAAAACTCTCCTTTTAAGATTTTTGGTTACTAAGTTAGAAACATAACTCCATTGTCTGCGATTATCTCCTAGTTTCCAAAAAAATTTGAAATTTTTCTTTCTCTGGCTATCTGATATCTTTTCGAAACATCTCATACGACATTTGCATGGTGATTTTAAAGTTCTCTTAGGCTTTGTTACACCCTTTCGACTTACGTATTTCTTACCGAGATTTCTCAAAGCTTTTCTTTTAGTGCCAATCCACTTATGCTCATGCCTTCTTCTAACATTACCTTTATCCTTTCTTGATTTTTGCCGTCCAGTTATCGGGAGATCAGGTGAATAGCAAGATAATGGCGTATTTGCTTTGGGTGTTGAATAACCCGAAAAATTGGACAGTTGTGAAAGTGGTTCACGTATTACATTACCCACATAGTAAGGACAAAAATAATTTATACAATCCATGTCCAAATGATTAATATCACAACCTGGTGATGATGGATGAGGTGTTTGTGTGATACCCGGGTCATTTCTTGTAATATTATAGAGGTTCTGAAATATAGTCTCTGCATCATTATCATTAAGTTCTGAATAATAAGTGTTATTGGTTATGATAGGTGGCGTGCTAACTAGTACAGAGCTGTTAAAATCAAAGGTCAAATTAGCTTCAAGTGTGGTATTATTTAAATCTGGCATAGGCTGCGAATGAACTTGAAAGACGTCTTCTTCATTATCATCAAATTTTGTAGGTGAAATTGTCCCAGATTTATCTCCATCTAAAAAATAAAAATAATACACAAATATAAAAATGTTAAGGTAAATCATACACCAGGCTTAGAAAAATCACACAAAGTATTGTAAATAAGATAATTTTTACCTACCAGCATTTTTTTTCGACAGCACTGGTGGAGTATTGGAAAAATCTTCTTCTAGCATCTGAGAAAGCGCTTCTATCTCCAATAAATTTGCTCCAATTGGCAATGGAGATTCTAATATGAAAAAAATAACATAAGATATTAGTTTTATTTGTAACCACCACGTTAGTAATTGTATGTTAAAGTTACTATATTTAATTCAGCAACGTAAAGTAGTGTAAGTAACACATATCATAAAAACGACATTTGACAATACCACGTAAATAGTCGCATGTAGTACATACGATAAAATAATTGTTTCAATGAACAACGTACAAAATCGTAAGTATTACATACGATATATTTTGTTTATTATAAAGCAACGTACTATATCGTATTTGTTACATACGATATTTTTTACATAGTTTCGTAAAAAACTCATACATAGATAACAACAATACTATAATTTTAAAGCTTATATGTTTATCTAGTACTTACCTAAAGCTCTGTTATTTTCTCTGCTATTAACACGTGCATGACACAACTGTTCATTTTGTGAACTTGAATCCGGAGTATTACTATCTGGCTGCACAATCCCACAAGCAATATTACAGAGTCTTTGAGCGCTTGAGTTCTGTCTCAAATACGAGGGCGGGTCAATAAGTCCGTGACTTTTGGAATAAAACACAGATTTTTTGATAAATAAATCATTTTATTTTTCAACGTAGTCCCCCTTGAGCTCTATACACTTTGTCCAACGCTTCTCCAATTTTTTTATCCCTTCCAAAAAATATGATTTGTCGAGGTCCTCAAAATAGGCCTTTGTTTGCGAGATGACTTCATCATTGGAGTCAAATCTTTTTCCACCGAGCCATTTTTTCAGGTTTGGGAACAAGAAGTAGTCACTCGGAGCCAAATCTGGAGAATAGGGTGGATGTGGGAGCAATTCATAGCCCAATTCATGGATTTTTGCCATGGCAACTGCACATGTGTGCACCCTTGCATTGTCTTGGTGAAAAAGAACTTTTTTCTTGGCCAAATGAGGTCGTTTTTTTTTCAAATCCTCATTGAAGCGGTCCAATAAGTTGGCATAATATTCCCCATTAATTGTTCTTCCCTTTTGAAGATAGTCAATGTGGATTATCCCACGTGCATCCCAAAAAACAGTCGCCATAACTTTATTGGCTGATAAACCCACCTTGGCCTTCTTTGGCGCCGATTCACCCTTATAAACCCACTGTTTTGACTGTTGTTTGGTCTCTGGTGTGTTGTGATGGATCCATGTTTCGTCCACGGTTACAAAACGGCGCAAAAACTCCTCCATATTGTGATTAAACAACGCCAAACCTTCCTGTGAAGTTGTTACACGATTGCGTTTGTGGTCGACTTGCGGAAAGCTTTCTCATGCCCAAGTGATCATTCAAAATTGAAACCAATGAGCCATGCGAGATGCCTATGGGTTCCACAATCTCTTGCACTTTCAATCTTCGGTCGGGCAACACCATATCGTGAATTTTTTCGATTGTTTCGGGTGTAGAGACCTCAACTGGGCGTCCAGGACGTTCGGCATCTTCAGTGCTTGTACGGCCACAACGAAATTCAGTAAACCACTTTTTTACCATTGAAATCGATGGTGCAGAGTCCCCATAGTATTTATCAAGCTTAGCCTTGGTCTCGGTAATGGTTTTTTTTCGCAAAAAATAATGCTTAATAAGCACACGAAATTCACTTTTTTCCATTGTTTCCTTAAGTTACTGGATAGTCTGATAAAGATAGCTGTAAAACACAAACTAACTGACGCAGCAAGTTCAAATTTTGATAGGAGTCAACTGACAGATGCCTGTTGACAGGAGTAGTGTTGCTTTTTCAGTAAGGAGGTTAGAAATTCAAAAAGTCACAGACTTATTGACCCGCCTTAGTACGAACTCGAATTCTTATAACTATACGGGCGAAAACTTTTAATTTTTTTGAATTCTGAAATTTCTGTTGAAGGGATTCGATAATAAATATCTCCTTAGTAACGAATCAATCAAAATATACAAATCATAATTTTAGACATACGATATTTAACGTAGGAGCCATCGACTTGTCCGGTTTTACTTACTTTTGATACTATTTGTATAATAATGGGTAGGACTTGTGCTTATGGCGCTCGTACTAAAACAGGAAATAGCTGTTTTCGTCATAATAACAACATTTTAATAAGCGTCAATATAGTTTTGCGATTAGATATTTCTAATACGGTATTTTCCTGTATTTTTTTTATTACATAAATAAATAGTACTCTGAAAATAAGACATTACAAAAGGAATAGTTAACTAAAAATCAATATTTTCAATGATATTGCGGATTGTTTGAAGCACTTTTGTGAGTTTCGTGAAAACGCCCCATATAAAAGTTGTACAAGTAGATGACGTCACTTGTTGTTGTTGCTACGAAATGTATGGCCATATGCACAAAATATCTGATATCTCCGAAGTTGCGCAAACTTCGGAGATATCATTTATGTTCATACATAGGTACCATAGTAAATATTTTTTGTATTGGATGTAAGTAAACTAATTAAGTAGGTTGATACACTAGTGTTGTAAAGAAATATATATTTTTGTGACTTCGAAATGCTTAATATAATTACAAAAAAAACACATAAAATCCTAATTCTTTTTACTTTTATCAAGTTGTACCTAATACTTAATTATTACTTAATTTATTCAAAAAACTTAAATTTTACATGTAAGAAAATATCCAATGAGAGTTTTTCAATTCGTGACATCTAAAAGTTTTTTGACACGACAAGGACCATCGAGCTACCAAGCGCCGCCTGGTGACAGAAAAAGAATCGAAAACGCCCCCAGATGACGCTTTGTGTGAGTTGGATCTGCCCCCTTACGGCAGAAAAAATATCAAAAACCCTCCATTGTATTTATGTAAATAGCTAGCTGTTCTATAACTATATAGAAGCAGTCGTTATGTCGGTATACGAGTAGAATTAATTTTGAACAAAATTGCCTTCGATAGACTAGGAATATTCGATATTATTGATGTGAGTTCCGCTCGGTCGTGAGATCACAGTAGCTGGTGACAGGAGGAGGAGGCCGGGGCGGGGGTCACGGACGCGTTTCTGGCATTTGCCTCATCTGAACTGTGTGACATGCCATCCGCACGCCATCCGCCATCCGCCATTCGCCGTCTAGTCAGCTAATTTTTAATTAATTTGAAAAAGTTCAAAATTTAAAATATTTAACACTAAAACGGAGATATAAAATATATAAATACAGTATCCCACGGGAACACTGTACTTTTTTCGGATAAAAATTATCCTATGTTTTAATCCAGCTTAACAAAAAAACAAAAAACCATACAAAATTTCATAGAAATGTTTCAGTACTGTTTGTGTGAAAGAACATTCATCCATCCTTCCTCACAAACTTAGACATTAGAGTAAGTATATGGGTAGCCACTTAAAGGACTATTAGGCTGGGACTATATGCACCGGAATCCGGAAGGCCGTAGAAAATATTGAGCATTGAAAGCAGAACTTTGCACTGATACAATAGAGTTGAAAATCGAAGTGTCAGGTGTCGAGCTGTCATATATGACATTGACATTTGACTCGACACTCATAGGTCGATTTTCAACTCTATTGTATTAGCGCAGAGTTCTATTATCTGTGCTCTGAATTTTCACCGGTGTTCCGGATTCCGGAGCATAAAGACCCAGCCTAAAGCTGCATAAACGCAGTTTCCCATAGGATATAATATTTCATTGAGCGCTTTTTCTTTCTTAAACTTTCTTCTTTCTTTCTTATTGTTAGATAAAATTTTTCATCATCAATCTCGCTCATTGATTGACAATTCAGGGGATACTTATTTTTTTTAATTTTGTTTTATTCCTTTCATTTCAAAACCCTATTTATAATAGGGATTGGGGTCATAATATGAGGAAATGATCATCATCATGAAAATATAAACTGTAACATATTATACTTTAAACGAGGCAATCTTGTATAATACATATAATCGGTTTTTGGAAAACGATTGCAAGTATTACCATGAAACTTAGTATGCAGGGATTTTTGGGGGAGAAAAAACGATCTAGCTAGGTCTTAACTCTAGAAAACTGCGCATTTTTTAAGATGTACATGTTTTATCTTTCGTTGTGCAACAATCTTATCCCTACTAATCCCTACTATGTGAATGTAAGTTTGTTTGTTACTCTTTCACGCAAAAACTACTGAACTGATGAAATTTGCTATGGTAGTAGTTTAGGCTCTGGATTAAAACATAGGCTACTTTTTATCCCGAAAAAATACAGTGTTCCCGAGGGATACTGTATTTACGCGGGCGGAGCCGCGGGCAACAGCTAGTAATATATAAAAATGGAGTGCAATTCTAATGTCTCGCTAAAGCTATGAGAACCGCTAGACCGATTTGGCTAATTTTCGTCTTGAAATAATTGTGGAAGTTCAGCGAAGCTTAGAGCGGTGAGAAAAATCGGAGGTTTATAGTTAAGACAAAACAACGTGTGTCAGGATAATTAGTATAGCAATAATTTCGACTGGCAGTTTGGTATGCGTATGCGTAATTTTTGTTTATTCGTAAATTGGTAATGTGGTGGGTTCGATCCTGGTCAGATTAATATATTTATGATTGTCTTTTTTTACCAGAACTCCCAGTTACCCAGGTGTATTTACATGTTTAATTAGCCTATGCAACATTCCTCCCGTAGTTCTTGACTCCTGTATACAAATTACTTATTAAAATAATATTTTACGTGATTATTTACTCTGTATTCTTATTATCTTTTTGATTTTGAATATTTATATAAAAAGTTTGCTTTCTTTACAATAGCACTTTTGATTAGTTAACGCGTCTGCGTGATCCGATCAAAAGCGCTATTGAATAACTAAACTACACTGCTACCTGCAGGTCGTAATCAAATAACGCTATGATGAAGCATACCTACTGATCTAAAAATGCCTTCCAAGACATTCACAAGACCTTAAAAGTGTAACAAAAATAAGTAAAAGGAGACTGACCTCCTTTACTAAGTTCAAAGCTCGTGCTCGACTTCTTACCACTTGACCTATAGTTTAGAAATGTATCCCTAAAGATTCCACAATGTCTAGATAGTCCTAACGCACAAGGTGAGGCAACTCAAAGGGCAGACGGGCTAATATAAATTCAGCCACATCTGCCGAACCACTATTCTACAAAAGTGCGCCGACGCTGATGCCGGCTTCGAAACAATGACTTTGCTCACGGTAAGTTATATATTTAAGTTATATTTTAAATTAATTAAAATACTAGCTTTTTCCCGCGGCTCCGCGTAAATACAGTATCCCACGGGAA
Source organism: Phengaris arion (assembly GCA_963565745.1). Lineage (NCBI taxonomy): Eukaryota > Metazoa > Arthropoda > Insecta > Lepidoptera > Lycaenidae > Phengaris > Phengaris arion. The sequence goes on from OY751443.1 coordinate 6,873,254, forward strand.
CACTAGACTTTTTCAGGATAAAAAGTAGCCAATGTGTTAATACAGAGCTAAAACTACTACCATACCAAATTTCATCAAAATCACTCCGGTAGTTTTTGCGTAAAAGAGTAACAAACATCCATTCATCCATCCTCACAAACTTTCACATTTATAATAGTAGTGGGAAGACTGTTTGAATTTCACAAAAAACTGACGATGTTAAAAATAAGTTAAGATAATATCAATTTCGGGAATAATGTTGCTTACAATATTTATACGTTAATTATGTCGCGAAATTAAAAAGTCGCTTATGGAAAGGAGATCGGTATTAATGTAATTAATTTTAAATGTAACCCATAATTAGGTAATTCATTATAATGTATAATTAGTCGTAATTGGAAATTCACAGAGTTCAAAGAAAATTAACTTTCATTTTATTATTTTAATGTATACCAACTTGTATCTAAAGAGATACAAGTTGGTATACGAAAGCGAAAAACGAAAACAAATTTGTTTTCGTTCATTATTAACACTTTTTAATTAGGTGTACACTAACAGTCGTGGACACTAACAGGTACTTTATAATTTCTTTAAATATTTCTAATTAAAAATGAAATATTCTTAGTAAATAATAAGGAGCATTACAAACGGCGAAGATACTATAATATTTTATGTTTAGTTATAATGTTGCTTGCTATACAGTTTATGTGAACTATCACAGACGGCTAAGATATGAAATATATCCACTATCCAGGCATCTTAAGATAAATTTTATAGTATCTTCACCGTCTGTGACGCCCTTTACAATATAGCATATATTGTATGTCTATAGTCCCATATTCACCACCGACAGTGGCTAATCGTTTGTCTAAATGTAGGTTTATAACTTCTACTACTAAAGTTCGTTTTTAACTTTTCGGGAACTTTTACGTAATATAACAAGATTGTGTGGCCTTTCATAAAAAAATCTAAACAAGAGGATTTCGGGACATGTCTAAGGGGTATAAAACCTCGCTTTTATTTAAAAATACCTATTTGACGATACTCAATACGATGGGGTAGGACGAGAAAAGAAATTATTTCACATGTGAAGTAAAGAAAGATAAAAATGTACGTTACGGAACCCTAAAAAGCAAGATCTTTCTCATTAAAAAGCAAAGAGTCCTCGTGCTATGACGTTATGACAAAGAGGAAGTTACGGTAGCCCCATTACAAATTTAAATTACAGTCGGGGATCACGCGTTGTTACTTCATCAAGTGCATTGTGACATATCACGACTCTCCTACCGAGATACTTGTCATAAAATTTATTCCGAGCTGTTATCGTTTCAAATTTTATACCGCTTGAACTGGCTGTTAAAACTATTAAAGGTCTCACGAGTTGTCCCAAGTGTCGTATAATAGCGCTGTTTACATAGGTAATAGAGCTAGACAATAGTTTACATGGGGGCAAACTGTTCACGTTTTCTCGTTTTTTCGATCAGTTACTTTAAAGTTAGCAAAAAAGTGTTTGTGATTTGAAATTTTTCGATAGCCTACTCTTTTCTTAAAGCTCTTATAGTGGGGAATAACGTATAAAGTATTATAGCAGATTTTCGGGACTTCTTTCTTTGAAGTCACGTACGGTTAGTTATTTCTTAGAGTTCCCTTCCATCGCTTTTGATAAATAGTAATTATAAATCGGTATATTGATCCTCGTCTTGAAGGACCATTGTACCTACAGAAGTATTTATTATTACTGATTCCAGTTCAAATGTAGTACAAGAAATGCACTTTCTTCACAATGTCTCCGCATTACCCTAAGGTTGGCTGGTAGAGTATCCACAAGGCATTAAGTCCGCCTTTTTTACATTTACGTGCATAAAGTGTTGTATAATAAGAAATAAAAAAGTGCCTAGTTTTTGCTCTTGTTTAAGATCTAAATAACAATACGTCAAGACAAGTACTTGCAGCTGCCACCGTCTCTCTAAAGATCCAGTTCACGCATCGACGAAAACGAAATCTGGTACACGCGGAAACTTTTTGTTTATTGCAGATAATACTGCTGTCGGTGTTGGTGACGACGACGCTATGCGGTCGTCTTGAGCCGCAGTACCTGCCGCCGAAGGGGGGTGGTGGTGGGGGCGGGGGTAACGCTGGTCTTGGGGGATTCCCCGGAGCTGGAGGTAAGTTCTAATTATGATCTTTTCATGAATTGGATGATCTTGAAGAGTCACATGCAACGAGGATGAGTTGCAGTTTGACTTGATATCCTTTTCCTAAAAATAACGTAGAATGTATTTCGAGTATCTAAATCTAATCCCTGTTGACAGGAGGCGGTTCTGGACCATTCGGCGGTGGCGGCGGTGGCGGCGGCGGTTTTGGTGGTGGAGCTGGCGGCGGCTCCGGAGCGAATGTCCCCATACTCAAGTACGAGAACGAAAACAATGGGGATGGAAACTACAAGTTCAGGTGACATAATTTATGGTATTAGCAAGAAATCCTTTTACTGTGTTACTTTTAAAAACCTTTGCGGTAATATGTTTCTCGAGCTGCTTGAAAGACTATATTAGACAGGATAAGCAATTCTTGTTGTTTTGAGAAAACCGATTCCTGTTAAGATTGGGTTGCTCATCATCCTTTATGACAAATCTGCAGATACCGTAGACAAACATGATCTGAAATATTAAATTATAGATTTGGTGCCGTTTCCAAACCTAGGAAATCTCGAGGTCATTCTGTCAGATGTGTTAAATGAAAAAACAGAAGAGATACCTAATGGCTTTGCACTTGATTATTTCCCAATTTTTGTAACGTTCATCCCATTTCGATTCGGAATTTGAAGATGATTTCAAACGGATATATTCAATATCAGAAGCCATAAATTGTGTACGTTGTGAACATTACAGGCACGTTGTGAAAATATCATGCGGATCACGACGTGTAGCGCCTGCCCTTAGCTCCTCACGTTTTGAGCATTCAAATCGGTTCCAAATACATTCAGTTCCGGTATATCGATTAAATGATTAAACATCATCAGTTAAAAATAGCTTTTTCCCTGAATCATCCCTAGACATGATCATCAGCATTGATCTCTAGGATTTTTCCTGAATAGTGAATTCCTCTTCTAAGAGTATTTTAATGGGGCTCTTTAGACCTGTATAACTTTTTTTTAAATCATACCAATAGAAAGAATTAGTTAATCCCCTTATTCCCATTAAATAATAAAACAAAAAAAAAATTATAACAAAGAGGATATTTTTGTGCCATATTTGAAATCCCCATGTTTGGAGATTCCACCAGATTGGAGAAGTTTAAAATGACTTGGATCGTGTGCTTTAATGAAATCCGTGACTTTTAATGGCCATAAGCTTGCGTTTAAAAGCTTTTACATAAATTAAGCGACGTGCGTTTATACTTTGCGCGTAAAATATTTTTAGGAGTAAGGATTTTTAATCTTCAGACGGGGTATTTTGAAAAAATACTATTAAGTATAGGTATGGGGTTCCTATAACTCCATTCCTATCGGCTTCACTTACCACATACTTTTTGTAGACCCTCATCTAAATCCCTACCTATTATACAGGCTAGAACTTCCTTATGAAGGAGAACCGGCCTTCGCTGATGGCTACCAAAATAAGGCACATCAGCATATTATTATGACAGTTTACATAATATGGCAAATAAATAGTTAAATATAAATATTTAGTTTTCTCTATGATTCGTCATCTCTGGATGATGAAAAAATATGTACATTTCAATTATTTCATAAAATATTCTTCTATTTCACAGCTACGAAACGGGCAACGGCATTTCTGCCCAAGAGAGCGGGTCCCCGCGTGCTCAGGGCCCCGAAGGCCCCGCCGTGACCGCCGAGGGGGGCTTCTCCTACCAGGCCCCTGACGGCCAGAAGATCTCCCTCACCTACACGGCCGATGAGAACGGCTTCCACCCAGTCGGTGATCATCTGCCCACACCGCCGCCCATACCAGACGCCATACTGCAGTCCATAGAGTTCAACAAGCGGAATCCTTCTTCGTAAGTATTTAGATATTATTGGTAATTTCTTTTCACGAAGTAACACTTTTCACCATCGTGTTATTAAGCTCTTAAAAGGCTTACCTAACAATGCGTAAATATTGTGGCTCTAAATACTGATTTAGGGAGGACTAAGAGGAGGTTAAGCTCCCTTAGAACATAAGTGTTAATTAATCTATATTCTATACCTATAAAATGCTTTGTTGCTGACTGACTGACGGATAAACACACAATCTAATACTGCTTATTGTAGAGACCTGAAACTTGAAGGGTATTATGACGTAGGCATCCTAAAAGAAAGGATTTTCCGAAACTTGACTTCTAAGGTTCAACACCTTGGAAACCAAAGGGGGGAAAAGTTTATTAAATGATTATTTAACAGAATTGATGGAATACGTGTTTCGTATTTATTGAAATACGTAAAAAGGGTTAGAAAGTTTTTATGGGAGTGATTTTTCATGGGAAAATTGATATCAATACTCCTTAGTGTTTTTGATTTAAAGCCAAGTTCAATCTTTAGTCTTTACAAACAAACTGGAAACATTTACTGGATTCGTAGTTACAAGTAAATCGTTTTAGATGAACGATGAAGTATAGCCTGAGATCCGAAGCCCGCCTAACTACACTTGTCACATACAAGCAGGGGAAAGCTATCGATAAGCGGGTTCGAAAAATCATATTTGAAAATAATAGAGATATAATTTTCATATTATATTATTTTCAAATATTATTTTTGTGCCTTATCCAATTGCTAAAAAATATAATACAGCTGTTATATTTAATGTATCAAAATCTAGCGAAGGAGCCTACAACGCTGGAGGTGGTTCCGGGGGCTCCGGTGGCGGTGGTGGTTTCCGTGGTTCTGGAGGTGGAGGCTCAGGAGGAAACTTCGGCGGAGGCGGTGGTTTTGGCGGTAGCGGCGGTGCGGGCGGCGGTTTCGGCGGTAGCGGCGGTGCGGGCGGCGGCGGCGGATTCGGGTCCGGATCCGGAGGCGGTGGCGCCAACGGATATCACTATTGATCTCAATATTTAGATGGACAAGGCACTCCGCCTATGATATGCAGATCAGAATCAATGGGATTAATATTTGACTGACGCAAGATATTTATTTCGTTTCAAGGAAATCTGAGGGCCTAGCCAACATGCCATCGTTAATTACAATGACGATTGTCGAAATCGAAAATATATAGTATTGACATAACGTTCGCTAAGTGACCTGATCGCGATTTGTCAATACCATACAGTTTTGATTTCTAACTTCGTCAGCGTAATTAGCGAAGGTATCTTGGCTATGGTTCCTGTTTTTTTACTTTATCGATAAAAAAGGAAGTAGGTGGATGCCTAAATAATAATCTACGTAAACTTTTTAACCCTATTTACGATGCGCTACGATTCTACTCATGTATTTTGTAACTTTATACTTTATAGTAACTGCACTCTACAAAATATAAAAAGGCTTTATTATATTATTATTTAGTATTTTTGATGAACTGATTATGAATTCAGTTGCCGAAATCGACCATATTTTGTGTCTTTGGACAGAAGCTCTACATCTACATAAAAGCATAGTGTTATTTTTAAGGTTATTTAATTTTGAAGAAGAAAAATATTATAATGATACCTTATTTATGTGTAGGTACTCTTTTAATTTTAACCACTTATATAAAAAGCCAGACTTTTATCGGCATAAATATTTAAAAAACCTTTATGGTACTGAATCCAGAAATGTTTAGTTTGTTATTTATGATACTATGGGATTGTTTCTGGCCTGGAAAATTAGGCCTATTCTAGTGTACTCTGGGTACTGTGATTGCTCATCTCAGTACAAATTTGTTGCTTTTATAGTCACTCAATTCTTATAATATTTTATTTTTTATTACGTAATCTTTTTTCACAATTTTTCGTTGGTTTTTAGTGTAGCGCCTTCTAGCATTTTAAGCTTTTTAGCACTTTATTTAAGGTTTAATTTATATTAAAGAACTCGTCAGTTCCAGGACTGTGATACCACGATACGGCAACTCTAAGCTTAAGGCTTCTATGTAATATAATTATGTAAATATGCATGTGAACCTAAATAAATATGAATGATTATTGGAAAAAATCTTTAAATTTCATTATTCATTTTGTTATTTGAATTTAAATAAATAAATAATCATTTTGCCATCTTTCCCTTGCATCTCGTTGAAAAATATTAAATATTTTTAATAGAGATTATGTAGGTATTTTAGGGCGTGTTTACAAATTTTATATAAATTGGATTCTGTCGATTTTGCGACTAAATAAAACCAAATCCTACAAAACTAATCATTGTCACAAATAAAATACCTACCTACAAAATGGTTAAGAAATATTTTTAAAATTGAGATTATAAGTGCACCAAAACAATTTTCCAGAATCTCTTCACCCAAAATGCTTATGTAACTTATTTTGCTTGTATAAAGATACCCAAAGATATCAGAAATAATCACCATAAGTTGTAACTAAAAAAAAACTTACAATATTAAAAATTAATTTGGAAAACAGCATAAAATGTCTCCTTGAGATTTCACGTTGCTATTATGAATACATATAAGATTTTTTAATTGGTCTGGATTTATCATAGTAGTTCACTAACAACTATTCGTAGACGTGCTCTTAAAGAATAAAATATAACCTTATAATAGTACCTTACCTGGGTAACCGGGCTTTGCTCGGAGCTCTAGTAAATTTAAAAAAAACCACAAAAATATTTTTCCGGGGTTCGAACTTACCACATTCCGAATTTCCAAACAACGCAAAAATTAACCAAACTGCCATTCGGACTGACATTATAGAGTTGAAATTATTGATATATTGATGCACGACGAAAGAAAACACATATATAACTTAAAAATTCGTACTTTCCCAGGACTAAAACCTAGCTAGACCGATTTTATTCCCCCAATAACTACTCCCTGCTATAAAATTTCATATAAATATGCAGCCGTTGCTGATTTTCTTGATCGTTTGCTGATTACGATTATATATATTGTACAAGATTGTCTCCGTTTAAAGTGCAAGATATAGAGTACACGGGTAAAATTTAGAAAAAATATACCTAAGCTGCTGTAAGTATTATTTTGGTTGGTTCTTCAAATGGAGATGAAAAGTTTCATCAACGTACTCGTATGATCTGTACGTTTAGCATGACCACCATAGAAATGCGTTTTGTCTACACAAGAATAGGCATACTGACAGACAATATATGTACAAAGAGACAGTTGTCCTTTGTCAATCTGTAATTTTGTCTTTTCTTCCGTAGAAAGAAACCATTTCTACGGTAGTTATGCTACGCGTGCTGATAAAAAATTTCGTAATTCCGTAGCAACCGTAGAAGCCTGAAGACGAGGATTATGATTATTTTAGATGTTTTGAATTAAAAGTTAAAAATTCATACTCATAATTATACTAATAATTAAACTCACTCATGGAAAACATTAAGTTTTTATCATTAGGTACCTACATGATAAACGCGAGTCGATCATTAGGTGGAGCGACATAGCTTTTAGTTACAATCTGTAACATTTTTACAAATTGGTGAGCAGTAATTGGTATTTGGTTACAAATTGACATCGAAGATTGGTAGCCGAAACGTTCAAATAAGGTGGAAATAAGTGCGCAAGCAACCACAGATTAATTATTTTTGTACTGGGCGAAATCGAAATCGAATTAGCGATAATGCTAAAAGGAGGTAGAGTCATATTTTGATGAAAACTAACCATCTTACTAATAAAAATATTTACACAATGGATAAAATATACAATATTTTGTCCTTGTCTGCTTTATTGAAAAAGTAGCTTAACAGACAAGGACAAAACATTGTATAGCTTATCCATTGTTTAAATACTTTAATTAGTAAAGGGTAAATCTATATCGTTAGATTTTGGATAAATCACTTTTCCAAGCCCAAAAATCGAACTAACTGATTTTGAGAAAAAAAGATACTTACCCTGTTTTTTTAAACCATGACCACCCGGTAGGTCGCTTACGCCACCTTCAGTAGCTTCGAGCTTGGCTCTCGACTCCGGAGGTCGTAGGTTAGATCCCCGCGTTGGAACAACAAAAAAAATAGTTTTCAAGTCTGGTTAGGAAAATTCAGCATGACACGAAAGATGATCACCACAAACAATATACTTAGGTCAGAACAATTCGGTTTCCGTAAAAATAGCAACACAACTTTAGCTTGTTTTTAATCTGATAAAATATGTAACAGAAGCTATAAATGATAAAAAGCCTATAGTCGCCATATTCCTAGATATGAGCAAAGCTTTTGACTTCGTAGATCATAAGCTTCTACTACATAAGCCCAAAAAAAATATGGCATATGTAGCAAAGCTTTGGATTGGATTAAAAGTTACCTATCTGGACGACAACAATGTGTACAAATATCAAAAATTGACAAAGGGAAACAAATTACTAGCAGGTCGGACTTTTTGTGCAATGATTTTGGAGTCCCACAGGGCAGTTTACTAGGTCTATTATTATTTTTGCTCATATAAACAACCTCCCTAACGTGACGGATCAAAAAAAACATTTTATTTGCAGACGACAGAATAAGGCTATAATTAAATGTGAGAATGTAAATTCGTTCCAAAATGACATTTCTATTACAATTCATAAAATTATGACTTGGCTTGATTACAATAACTTAAAAATTAATGTAACTAAAACTAAAATAATTTAATTTAGAGATTATAGGACACGACCAATTGATTTAAATATTACTATTGACGGAATCAAAATGGTAGAAGTGAATTCCGCAAAATTTTTAGAAATTATTGTAGATAGGCACTGTAACTCGAAGGATCACATAAACCACGTGCGTGAGAAACTCGACAAGTTTGTATACGCAATTAAAGTGTTACGCTTAAAAGTCTCGACCGAAGCCGCACTATGCGCATACCACGGATATGTCTCGTCTGTGCTCTCGTAAGGGCTATTGCTGTGGGGGAACTCGGGAACGAAGGGTAACTCTGTTGAATTTAATAAGGTATTTAAGGTTCAGAAGAAGTTTGTAAGAACCATTTGCGGAGCATGGCCTTTGGATAGTTGCAAATCATTGTTTCTGAAATGCGGTTTCTACCTTTGATATGCTTATATATTAGAGATATTTGTGTTTTTGGAAAGCAACATCCGCACTACATTCCAAAAAATGCTGATGTTAATAATAGAAGTGCTAAACCAAGACATTTGTATAAATTGTATCTGCCTGTACACATTTTTCTTATAAACATCAAAGCGGCACTGAGGCAGATACAATTTATACAAATGTCTTGGTTTAGCACTTCTATTATTAACATCAGCATTTTTTGATGTTTATAAGAAAAATGTGTACATCAACGCCATTATCATTTTTAATAAGTTATCCGACCATTTTAAAACTTTAAATGGAAATATAAAAAAGAGCAATAACAAATTAGCTCTTAAATAATTGCTTTTACACATTAAATGAATATATGACATTTAAATAAAAAATATATAACATTTAAACGATATAAATTTAAACGATTTAAACGATAAAAATCAAATTCATTAGAATTTGATTTATATTAGGTCTTTACCTATGAAATTGCCGTTTTGTATGAAAAAATTTAAACGAATTTTTTTTATGTATTTTTTATTTGTATTAATCGAAGTAATCACCCATGCAATCAATTAATCTTTGCCAACGCAGTGGCAGTTTATTGATGCTCTTCTTAAAGAAATCAGCTAGACGGGAGGCAACAAATTTTTCAAAGGCATTTTGTATTGCCTCTCGTGTATTGAATTTTTTTCCCGCTAAGAAGTTATCCAAATTGTGGAAAAAGTAGTAGTCTGTAGGCGCAAGGTCTGTTGAGTAGAGTGGATGACGGAGAGCTTCCAACCCCAGTTCTAGCAACTTGGAGACCGTCTGCTGTGCAGTATGAGGTCGCGCATTGTCGTGCAGTAGCAGCGGAGACAAGCGATTGACCAATGCTGGTTGGAGATGTGCCAGCTTCTCCATCATTGTGTTCAGTTCTTCACAGTACACATCTGCAGTAATGCTTACCCCGTTTGGTAAGAAGCTGTGATGAATCACACCGGCGCTAGACCACCAAACAATGACCATCACTTTTCTAGGGGTAAGTTTTGAATAAAGAAATGAATACTTTTGGAAAAAGAATTCCTTGTTTTTAAAATAAAATTAAACTGAAATTAGAATTCATAGCCAAACAAAAATTATTTTGATTTGAAATGGCCAGTACTGCAGAACAGCAATTTCATAGGTAAAGACCTATTATTAAAAAATCTGAAATGATATTACAACAATAAATACCAATTTAATAACACAAATTACTATAAAAATTCTCTGACATTAATAACGTTGATACTCTATTATACTATATTGTAAAAAATTTAAAATAATTTATAATTTCTTGAGTTTTAATTTCATTTTTAGTTTTATTTTGTACTAATATTGCATATTGCACGCTATTGTGATGACAGAATGTTAGAATAATAAGTAATTTTGTAAGACCACTGTTACAACAACATTCTTGCAATAAAAGGATTTGATTTGATTTGATTTGATCCATTATGTATCTACACTATAAAATTATTATACAGTACTATATTTACTCCCCTATTAATAAAATAATCCAAGTGGCTATCTTGGTCTGTCAAGTGGCCTTTCCAACGTATTAGAGCAAGACAGCAACAAGGATTAGCGTATCCGTGGTATAAATATTTTTATTATTATGCGGGTATCACTTTATCGCTCATAGAGGTACCAATAATTCAAAAATAAAATGCGATACATATACGTTTCAACAGTAACTTTATTCAGGAGCTACAATGCACAAATAAACCAAAAATACACACGCAATATCACAGAGGCTTTAGTGGTGGGTCCACATTTATAACACACTTGCATGTAAGGTATGATTTATATCAAGTGCAAAATTGTGTTGACTTGATTTAGGGGTTGGAACTTTTAAATTCTGACATGTTTTAAAATTCTGATGAAAAATTACATCCTACATCTTTACCTACCGTATTTTGAGAAGTTAAATTATGCCACGTGCGCGTAGACTTTTTTGTTTAGAACAAAATTGGTTAAAGTGGATGTATGGATAGATGGAATGGATGGATGGATGGATGAAAAAGTACAGTATTACCGTGGATTACCCGACGCTATATTTACGCTGGCTGAGCCATGGGAAAAACCTAGTAATAAATCTTGTTGATATTTATAGATTTTAAATATGTGTTTGAAAATGAATGAAATGTTATAGTTCGTGTATGAATGTTATGAATGGGAACCCAACTTGAGGTGAGGTACTTGCTACACAGTTCAAAGTACTTGTTAATAGTTGTAGCCGCTACGTCTGCCGTTGTACGAGCCTTCGTTCCTGAAAATGTTTAAAAATTACTACTTTAATTTAAAACTACGGGGACAATACAAATACTCAATCCTTTTTTCTACAACTGCTACAATACAACTACTCAATCCTTTTTACTACAACTGCTACAATACAAATACTCAATCCTTTTTTCTACAACTTCTACAGGGTGAATATAGTATTATATTCAGAAAAACTGCATTACTTAACATTTAGATGCTTATAGCTGGACCGAAGTTCCAATATTTTTACAAGCCCAGCAACTCAACAGGACTCGGCAAGGTTTATCAGCTAGTATTATAAATTATCCCTGAGTTATATTAAGTAAAAGCTATAATAGTGTCGTTATCAAATCACTAAACAATATTTAGCGCCCTGCACACCTAAAGTTCGGACTGTGGGACACAGCACGCGCCTTTCCAAACCTCGTTCCGAAACTAATATGTATGTAGATGCGCGGGGCATGTGAGAACATTTCCGGACACTCGCCTAAATATGCATGACTCTGGCAGTCCAAACAATGGACGCATCTTTAGTCGCAATTAGCTTGACAGTTATATCCGCAGTCAAAACCTACCCCTTCGCGATTTCAAACACAGTCCGATGCGCGGTCCGAACTTTACGTGTGCAGGGCGTCAAATGAATTTTACTTACGATGGATGTTGTCTATTGTACTCCAAAGATCGCAGGATAGCCTCAGGAATGGGTGGCGGTGTGGGCAGATGGGAGCCGACTGGATGGAAGCCGTTCTCATCGGCGGTGTAGGTGAGGGAGATCTGCTGACCATCAGGAGCCTGGTAGGAGAAGGCCCCCTCAGCTGTCACGGCGGGGCCTTCGGGGCCCTGGGCACGCGGGGCCCCGCTTTCCCGAGCTGAGATGCCGGTTGGAGTGTCGTAGCTGTAAAGAACTGAGAGTTGAGGGTAGTTTGTGGAAGTTTTCACTACATTCGTGGTACTTCATACTAGTAGCCTGTAGTGGTTTTGGATAATGTTCCAAAAAGGGGTGAGTAAGCAGACAAGCTATGTATGTGGTAAATGGCTTCAATTCCGTCTTATGAGAAAAAATGTGTTTTTTTTTCAAAGACCAAAATGATTAATAATTTCAATGTCTAGCTAAAAATCAATAACGGCTGGACCGATTTGGCTATTTTTGGTCTTAAAATAATTGTGGAAGTTCAGGGAAGGATTAAACCATGAGACATATTGGGAAAATTGCGGGGAAAACAGTAAAAACATCGATTGAATTTTCCCATACTAACTGTTCACTGTGTTGAACTTGTCACTTGACTGTGAAATAGGTGCGTTCAGTTTCCCTGTTTGGCTATTTATTTACTCCAGTTCGTAGTTGAAACAGAACAACGTGTGTCGGGACAGCTAGCCTTATTATTATAATACTGTAGTCTGTAATAATACTTTGTTAAAGTTTCTGATATGATACGATTTCCGGTCTAAACATTCTAAAGGTGAGAACTTAATCTTTACTACTTGACCCTACGATCACCTTTATGTTCACGCCATAAACTAAAGTATTTATCATTGTTTTCCTAGAACAGTATAAAACTATTTTTGCGGCTGACTTTGAACTTTAATTTTTTGCTTCCATTGTAACGCAATAAGTTGCACAATATTTAAAAAACAAAAATATTTTGAAAACGTTTAGCTATCGCAGAAAGCTACAAACATAGGTACAGTCAGAAAAACGAATGTTTAGCAGTTTCATTGATGTCCTTCATGAGAACATCTTTAATAACTAACTGCACGTGTCGGTAAAAAGTACATAACATGATGAATTTGAAACCTACCCTGGGTCTAGCCTACCGCATTAGATATTTCTAGAAAATAATAACCTTATTTTGGAACTTGGTTAAAAACTGACCTGAAGCGATACGTCCCGTCTCCATTGTTGACGTTCTCGAAGCGGAACGGCTGCGTGTTGCCGCCGGAGCCGTACCCCGGCAGGAGGTGGTCGAGGCGGGCAGCTGATGATGACGCGACGAGCAGGGTGACGGCGAGTACCTGAGGAATACACCACAATACGTTGACTAATATTCTCAGTGACCAATTTATACCAACTCCCTTATTAATAAAAATATGTACAGCACGGAATACGGATACGCTAATCCATGTCGCTGTCTTTGTCTGATACGTTGGAAAAGCCTCTTGAGTCATGACAGACAAAGTCAGCAACACGGATTAGAGTAGTCGTGGAGTAAATATTTTTGTTAATAGGTTATAGAGCAATTGCTAGAATTGCGACCTTATATAAAGCCATGGATTAAAGGCTGCTCGCAAAAGTTAAAAGCTTGTGCCTTTCTTTCTATCTACAGTTCTACGCAGATCCACAGTTGTATTTTTAGGGTTCCGTAGTTTGGGCATCATAAAATACTTTTTCACTCTACCCCATCATGTAGGGTACCGTCGAATAGATCTTTTTAAATAAAGCCAAGGTTTCATAGCCAATAGCCGGCCAATACATGACTTTTTCACAAAGTCAACCATTTTCGAGTAATTGCCCTGCGAAGTGGTTTATAAGTTGCTCCCTGACATTTCTAAACTATAAGTGAAGGAAGTTTCCGTGCTGATAGATCATGCTAAATAATTTTTAGGAAAATTATTTTGAGCGAAATCGGACAATAACTTTTGAAGTAATGTAAAGAAAGCCTTATTGCGTGCAGCTACGGAACCCTCCTTAGACATGTCCTGGCACGGCCTTGGTTAGGTTATTATCTAAACTAAACTTAAAGCAGCATTAGAATAAAGAATTATTGCTGAATACATTATCTTTACTAATATTGTGAATAAAATATATAAAAAATGTGAATGTGAGTTTGTTAGTTCGGTTGTTAGTTGTTACGCTTTCACGTAAAAACTACTTAACCGACCATCATGAAATTTGGCACAAATATAGAGCAGACCACGGGGAAGGACATAGGTTACTATTTTTGGGGATTTTTACTACGGGGAAATGTACTGTTCCCGTGGGAAAATTATTTTATAAGTTACTAGCTTGTGCCCGCGGCTCCGCCTGCGTAAATAGAGTACCTTAGGGAACACTCTACTCTTTAGAGATAATGCAGCCTATGTTTTAACCCAGAGCTTAAACTACTACCATTACTTTCATTGAAATCCGTTCAGTAGATTTTGCGTGAAATAGTAACAAACATCCATCCATCCTCACAAACTTTCACATTTACGATAGTAGCAGGATGTTTTGATCGAATTCAGATTAGTCTTACCAGTGTCGACATGGTGGGTCGTGTTGATTGTGCTTAGATCTCCGTCGAAGTATAGTCTGTGCAGGGATGTGCTCGTTTTATATCTATCGTATTTGCCCTTTCGGCAGTTGCCTCACCCTGCGTGCATTGTTGATCTGCTATGGAATGCAGCCGTAAGTTACAGATTGACGCGATTTTTACACTCTTACGTTCGGATGCTAATTGTGAAATTATAGTTATGTCAGGTTTTAGACTTCTACGTAGGGCTTTACAGCGCAAAAGAACGTATTTAAAAAGATCTTAGTACATGCGCGCACTGGCAATAAACCCACCCACCATTTGCATACATAATGAATTTTAGCGCACGCAAAATAGGTTAAATTTTCAACAAAAGTTGATTATTTACGGTCATATTTTGCGGAAAAGTTACTATTAGTACTATTAGTTTTTAGTTAGTTTAGTACTATTTCACGTGCGCTAAAGTCGCTAATCAAAATGCAAATGGCGGAGGAAGGAGACAATTTTGTTGTCATTGCGCGCATTGCTTTAGTCTACAAACGATGTTGCAGCGCATTTATGGAAAGAAGAATCTAAGCTTGAGACTGCATACCAAATTACAGATTGTATAGGTTGTATGTAGGTTCTGTCTGTTATAGTTTGTGTTCCAGTTTCCCTCTTGATTTTTTCGGTCCTTCATTTACACACTTAGTTTTGTGTACCAATGCGTGTATTATTATACATTGATTAATATTTCATTAATAACAAGCTGTTGCCCGCGGCTCCGCCCGCGTATCAATCGTACAATATCCCACGGGATCACTGTATTATTATCGTTATAAAAGTATCCTTTGTTTTAGTAAAGAGCTTAAACTACTACCGTACCAAATTTCATTGAAATCCGCTCAATAGTTTTTGCGTGAAGGAGTAACAAATAACCATCCATCCATCCATACATCCATCCTCACAACTTCACTTTTACGTTCATCTGGCATCTATTTATTCTATACGTAATATTAAAAAGAGTAAAGATTTGTTAGTTCTTCCCAATATTTTCTATTCAATGCACACAAATATTGAATAGAAGGAATTGGGCCGATGTAATGAAATTTGGCACGGGTATAGAGTAGACCACAGCGAAGATCATAGGCTACTTTTTATCGTCGGAAAATGTACGGATACCGCGGGATATACTTTTGGGCTTGTGAAGTCGCAAGAAACGTCTAGTAAGTTATAAATGTCGCTTCAGTTCACCATTTATTTATGTCACACACAGTTCAATCAATAAATAATATTAACATGGAACATCGTAAGGTTACAATTTCGCTGAGCCTGGCTCGTCTACACCGCCGCCACGCCTTCTGCATCGCGCCAAGGCTCAACGATAATGTACAATTATTGTATCGAGATGTTTTACATTTGAACTATGCCAATTCATAACGTTAAGTCTTTAATCTAATCTTACAACGAAGTGGTATATAAACAAGTGTTAAACGGGTAACTATAGTATTGTAGAGTTCATATTATAATTATAGTAAGATAATCCGGGATTTTTGGAATAAATATAATATTTGCGTAGTCGTCTTTTCACACAATTATAAATTCTTGGTAATCTCTTAAGAAACTTACTTATATTTTATTTATTATTATTACTTAAAGTGATTAACTATACTTGGATCAATTCACACCGAAACGAAACGATACGGGACACGGCGCTGCATTTTTAAGGTATCCATTCAAAATTTTATTCGTTACAAATGAAGATACACGTTTCATTGTAAGAGTTTCAATACCAAGTTGCATCGTGCTGCACAGCGCATGTGCAGTGTATGACTGATGTCATATGAAACGTGTATCTTGTTGTGTAGTGAATAATGTTCAATTTTGAATAGCTATCTTAAAAACGTCACGTATCATCGCGGTGTGAAATCTGACCCTTAAACTATTAAGCAATTTCTAAAAACTACAAACTCAGTAAATAAAGCTAAAGGGTAAATTATGTTAACATTATATGTAAGTGAAATACATGTAAGTACTATCACTTTATTTAATTCATAAGCAGGTAGAGTGTTCTCATAATTTATTTTTATTATAATGACGACATGCAGTCACAATACAACTGCCGATATCATATAGTTTAATATCATTTACATAACATAACTCCGAACAAATTATGACAACAGTCAACTGCTTATGAATTAGATTCCCTGATAGTACAATACATGGATGTACTATGTATATTTTATCACTATTTACTAGTTATTTTTATTTACTGAGTTTATAGCTTGTAGAAATATTGTTTGGTGTTTATTACAAATTGTAAGTTATAAACGTGTCCAGTAATTTTCAATTTACTTAGCTTTACAGAGAAAACGTTGAATAATTGATTATAATATTATAATTGGCGACCTCTGTGGCTCTGTGGTTAGCGCGTTGGCGCTCAAGCCGGAGATCGCTGGTTCGAATACCGTCAGGGAACAAAACAGTTTTATGTTCCTGGGTCATGGATGTGTATTAAATCTTAAATATATTTCCGTTGTCTGGTACCCCTAACACAATTTCTTCGTGAACTTACCACGGGGCCAGATTGACGTGGTGTGAAAGCGTTCATAGATATTATTATTATTATTTAACTCACGCATCACGATTCACAGACATTACATGGATCATACCTCTATTGAAACAAATCCTAGAAATTGTTAATTGGCTAAATAGTAGATAAGTACGGGGTTTGACATAAGCCATCGCAAGCGACATGTCACTTAGCCATGACTTCTGTCAAATCCCAAAAATTTTTTGATTTCGAACTTCGCCTTCGAAATTATCGAATGCATCTTGTCTAAAGGCCCTGGTGACGTTATACATTACAACATTTGCTACAGCATCGATCGATCGATACGATTCTCAGTTTTAGGAAAGTTCAAAAAGGTGAAGGGAAAAACCGTAAGGCAGTAACGAAGCGTGTATGCAACTCGACGTCATATCGGCTCCCCATATGAATATTACACAATAGATGGCGCTAAGTTCAATAAAAATAAAGTATCGTTGTTCTGTTCAGTACAATAGATATTAGCTAACGCGGCTTACCATTCCATAGATCTGACGCTTCGCCACTGCCGTAAGGTAGTCTGCGTATCTGAGAAGCTTAATAATCTTCGGAGGCCCATGGAGGCTGTTTGAATTCAAGCCGCAGTGGGCTAGCGTGATGGATATAAACCTAATCCTCATATTGGGGAGAGAGCTTCAGTGAGGACTGAGGACGTGAGTGTAGTTGTTGATGTGAGGCTTATATATACAGACACACACACACACACACACACACACACATAAAGAGGGAGAGACGAAAGTGCAGTTAACTAAAATTTTTAAGTAACCCCCGTAATGTCAAGCAGTGAGCGAGCTGACGATGATAAATTATGGCTACAAATACTCTCGATAATTATGATGAATTATAGCTGACATACAGCTTGCAAATACAAATAAACTAGATCAAAATAGGTTCATCTGTTGTGGGAGCTACGATGCCACACACAACACACACACACACACACATGGGCTTAAAAATATAAGCACTAAAACAGTGAACTTTTTTCTATCTACTTACTTCAGAATTCTGATTCAGTTTTTCCTTGAGATCTAAACAGATAACAGAGTTAACAAACGATTCAATTTTTTCTCAATTTTGTCCAAGGTCAAAGTGAAATATCATAAACTAATAAAAAATAATAAAAACAAAGGCCTGGATTATGTAATTTGCATGGACCCATTACTGCTACGTGAACCAGTGCATTTGTTATGTTTAATTCATGCCGAACTCTGGGAACTGGCATTCTAAACTATTGTATTACATTAAAATATAGCGAATGTGTAAAAATTGATAAACTTTACGAATCATAAACTTGCATAACTCAATAACTTCCATAATTGTAAAAAATCTTTTAGTGAATAGGTACTCTTTATGTGTCTTTACACGGGTGTTCATGATTTGAAAATTTCATTAAAATTCGCATGCATAACGGCATATTATGGTACTAATTGGTCTCAGAGCTATTATTCAATCTAAATTGGTCTCAGATTAATTACTATTATTTTATTAGAATTTAAATTGTGTATTAGAAACAATGTAAGCTATTTTATTTATGTTATTTTATTTATTAATTATAACTATAAACTTTCACTAACAGTTAGCAGTTTCCCACAAAACTAGTGTAGCACTGTGTCTGTGGGCAATGAGTACAAAGTAATTGGTTATCATATTCTGTGATGAAGCAACCGAATTCTCCGTAGTGCCTAGAAATTTCTTTTAATAGCTCTCTTTATCTTTCATGAAATCTACTTACAATGTATGTTGTTGGTATAATTTATCAGGAAACACGCTCTACAATATGTCTGTCATTTTAAAAGCATAACTTGTCCACGATTTTCTCTTCTTCTTTTCATATTTTTATAAACACTGATTAAAAACTGTGTATGTACGTTTGTAATTTTTTTTTCAAGAGAACACGGGCGGAGCACTTTATTTTTTACCGAAATAAAATTTCGATAAAACATAATTACCTATAGTAATTAAAATTACATTATGGCACTCATAGAAATAAGTGATTTAAAGAGGAAACAAAGACTTTGCCTAAATGACCTCAATACAATCAGCTGAATGAGGTCAATGACCTTAACTACGCCGTAAAGATCGTAATCTTATTTAGTGAGATTTCTTTTTTTAAATATTTAATTACCTTTCAGCCTAAACTCTTGACATAAGCAGTATCATCTGCACAAAATATCCGTAATAGATTTTTAACCTACCGCAATTGATTTCTAAACATCTAGACATGTTTGTTTCTTAAAATGTATTCATTATTTCGCCGTCAGTCAGTTACCTTTGATCAAAAACTCTAGGAACATCTGCTGTAATCTTCTTATAGTAATCCCAGAGTTCATTTCTCGTTAGTTTTAATATGAATTCACTGGGACTGTTTCCTACTACTGACTAGTACTAAAATTAATAAGTTGGCTACACTGATTACGCAAAAAAGTCTCTCGTCAGTCGTCGTGTCGCTTCAGCCGCCGACAAAAGCGCGCGGATTTTGTCGGCGGCTTGATTTTGAAATTTCATGATCACTTTTTTTTTTTATCAGGCGTATATGGGTGCCCCTAGATGGGATGCCCTGAGCAGTTGCTTTATTTATTTATAGGCACTAGCACAATACGGTAAATTTGAATAGATCTGCCGTCAACGTGATATTTTAGTCTTTTTTTAAAAAAACGCAATGCATAGCGGCAACAAATGACAGACGGAGTCTTAGTAATAAGATTCAGTTTTTACCCTAGAGGAAGTCAAACTTAATATTTTTTACTACGGCAAGCATTCTTTAGGATCACTGGTTCAAAAAGTATACAGGTTGAAAGTTTTTGAGTGAACTTGTAAGACGAATTCTGAATGATTTTAAGCGTAAAGTGCTCAAGACAGTATCGAGTTTGATTTGGATAAGAAATAAAACTGCATAAAATCAACTATTTTTTTAATAATATCTCCAGCTGGAAATCGACCAGTTGGTGTTTAAAAAATATACCCTGTATTATTGCACCGTAGTGTAGAAAATTGTTACCATGGTAAAAAATATTCAGATTGACTTACTCAAAGCTATAACATTTTTTGTTTACTTGACATCTGCGCTCCAACATGTACGGAGCGTGAATCGTGTCCTTCAAAGGTCTAAGGACAGTCAGGAACCCCAATATCTCTCTAAAATTGTTAGGGTATTTTCGACGCTTTTAACAATTTAGGAATAGAATAATCATACGATTGCGGAAGACAACAAGGTTTCCACGATTTTCACATTCAAAACACGGAAGATGATGTTGAACGATTTAAGTAACAAACTATTATACTATACCATATAATAGTTTGGCACGGATTGTACATAAACGTTATTTGGAATTCAGCACTCGAAGTATTCGCAGGCCGCTAGAGGTAGATGATCTGTGTTTTTAAACTATAAAAGCATGATGTAAACATTTTAAGCCTCGATTACATCTCACAGTTTGGTAAGATGTAATTAGAAATATCACCTACAGACCGTTAGATAAGATTTGGCGCCTACAACCTGTATAACCTAAACCTGTAATGTAGATAACGCATAATGTAACATGTATACAATATGTTGTTGGCGCCAGAAGCCTTTTTTCTGTCACCAGAATTTTTAGTCTTATTAATGTCCGGTTTCTGAGGTTTTTTGTCGGTAGTTTATCTAATCAAAAGCGCTGTTGAATAGATAAACTACCATCAAAGGAACTCAGAAACCGGGCATAAGCTTACTAAAGTGCCTACCCATTTTAGTTAGATACGTGAATCATTTATATTTTAATCTTTGTTTCATCCAATTTAAAAATTATAGAACATGTTTTCGGGCATTGAATTATGCACAAATTGGGATGCAGTTTCGAAACTGCAAACTAAAGTCCCTACTCCAATGCAACAACTTAGTAGGTAGTTCAATTTAAGCTGCTTTTAGTGTAAGCTTTTGCGGAGTTGTGTTAAAATGGTTTCATGCTTGTTGCAGTGTACTTTCCGAAAAGCAAATTGTGTTAAAAGTTCTGTCAGTGGCTGGTTTCATGATGTGAGATATTTCACAGCAACACGACATATTTACGTACCTACTTACACTTTAAAAGAGACAATCTCGAATATTATAATATACATATATAAATTCTCGCAAACGGCTGCAAGTATTTCCACGAAATTTAACATGCAGGCACGGAGTTTTGGGGGAGAAAAAAAGATCTTGCTAGGTATATTTCCTTGGAAACTGCGTATTTTAAAGATATATATGTTTTGCCTTTTGTCGTGCAATAATATATTAATAATTTCGATTATATTATGTCAGTTCGATTGGCAGTTTGGTATGCGAATGTAAAATTTTTGCTTTGTTCGAAAATTCGGAATATAAAGTTAAGCTGCTTACATTATCAATAATATTGTTTTTCATTATCACAATTAATCACAAGCATGTATTGGAATTTGCATCGAATTACAATTTTCCTTGTTTGACTAACAGTAATATGATGTCTGTAAAAGATGTGTCTATTCAGAATTCTTTATTCAAGAAGCAACTTAAACTAGGAGCTTCTTGAATAATAAATAACCTAACCAAGAGCATATCGGGACATGTCTTAGGAGGGTTCCGTAGCTATGACAACACGCAAAAGGTTTTCATATTGTCTGAACCCGCTCAAAATTTAGGGGGAACCAACTTACCTTTCAATGCCGATTACTCGAAACCTTGACTTTATTTAGAATGTCCTATCCGTAGTCCTAGGCCCCACACGATGGGGTAGAATGAAAAATATTTTTCTTCCCCACTTAAATACCAATAGCCAACAGAGCCAAGCTTAAAATACAAAAATATTTGTATTTTATTATACCAAAACCGAGATCTATACACATTACACAATCTATAACTTTTACCTAAATTTTTCAATTTATACTTATAGTTACAGAAGCTAGAAGAGCGGACAGATAGACAGATGGACGGACAGACAGAGCGAAACTTTATCCTCTTGAGCGTCGCGCTCTAAAACTGTCGAGCATCGAGCATCTGTCGAGTGTCGAGCCTTCAAGGGTGGGGACGGCGCGGCGGCGGGTTTCCCACTTTTTTATTTTTCAAGATTATATTGATGCTAAAACCTATACATATGACATAATATATAAACATACTAAATGAATACAAGCAATCTTGATGTGAACACAAAAAGCCCATAAGCGTCGCGCGGCATTATACGGCAGAAGGCATCCGCGCTTGTTTTTTCGATTTTCATTGATGAATTGTGAGTAAAACTTAAATATATTTTTGGGAACTAGAATAAACATTCTACACATTTTATAAAAGAATCGCAAGAAATATAACGTTTGAAATGCAAAATATCAAATATGATTTCACCGAGAATTAATCTTTTAGTGTCGGTTTTTTGAAGCTAAATTATGGCGAAATACTATGACACACATACTAAAGTTTTTATTTAATTAGTTATATGTTCAAATAATGATTTATATAAAAAAATTCTTCGATCTCTGTAAATTAAATTAACATATAAACATCAATTATTGCAAATGACAACTAATGACATTTGTAATCAGACTAATCTGGTTTTTAATTATTCATAGATTCGAAGCTTTATTTTTTATTTTTTAATACACTAAGTCAAAAACAAAAAGTTGCATGGCCGTCTTTAATGTCTGTACAATAGTAAAAAATAAAAACCATAGACTATAAACCATATAACTTTAAATCATACGACACGAAAAAATCGACCCTTCGCGTGCTGTTTGTAACGCGCGCTTGCGTTACCACCATTTTTTAGCGTTTACCACAGCGTTGACAGCTACGTAGCTATCAACGCTGTGGTACAGCGCTCGACGCTTAACCGGAGGTTTCATTGAGCACTACGGAACTCTAACACCACAGCATGACTATGTCTATCCAGTATGACTCACACACCTACTATTTACATTTTGTAGCACATGATAAAAACTAAGAATTTCTAGATTTATTGTAAAATTCTCTCGTACTATTCCTGATGCACACGGATCAGATCTTAAAGCAGACGGCAAGAAAGGTCAAATACACCTGCATTAAAGTTATTTACCGCATATAACATTAAGATGTCTAGATGCACTCGTAAACAGGCGTGAATATTGACTTATGTTACTGTCGTAAGGACAGGCCCGATCCCAACGTTACAATGTATCCAACGTGAGTACTGAGTACTACGCACTACGCACCACACACCACACAGCGCACACACTCAACATCTCAAACCACACAAACGACTACCTACGGATTTTATAAATTTCTTATTTACTAAATATTATATTAATGTTGTTTTTTCTGTAATTATTTTTTATCTCAATATGTTGCTGTAACAGTTCATTGTGTAGAAGTAAAACTACTTAAGTTGTTATTTTTATGAAACATTTGAACAGCAGATGTTTGTGACATTAAGTTGTTTGGTTAGTGCATTTTGTATTTATCTTTAGGTTATTGTGACAAGTTCAACATCAATGTAATATAGTAATTTGTATAAAAATTTAAGTAGTGTTAGCACTGATTGGTAAATCTTAAGTACTCTTAGAAAAATCTATTATATTAATTAATGAAATACATAATATTAATACCTATATATAGTAGTAACTACGTGAACGAACGACAGAAAGAAAGACTCAAAAAGCTAAAAGGGTTTCCCACTGAATAGCGATACTCACTTATGATTGCGATACTTAGTAAAATAAAAAATTAAAATAAAATCTGCAGTTCGCTAGACCACGGAACGCTAGAGAACGCAACATGACAAAACAATGTTATCTAAGTTTACTTGTCTGAAAGTTTATTAATGCTTGTACGAAGAAGGTTCATGAATAATGTGCCTACGGGCTCAGCCTTGCTTTTGGCATAATTGAGCGTGAAGCGATAAACGGAAAGCCGGGGATCCAGCCAACGACATTGGCTTTTATTATTTACAACCAATACTTCAAACTGCGCTTTGATGTTCAAATGTTCCGGCGCGATGCCAAATCACTAGAATTTGTTACTCCAGTCTTATAGTGATGCTACATAAGTGTTTACGCATAACGGGAGAAAAACAACTGAATAAATAGGACCTCATCAGTTTTATATTAGTAAAATATAATTTTACGAATGGAACTTGTAAGCCCGTTTCTTTTGTATAAAATTGTTAAGTGAATGCATGAAACACGGTAGCAGCTACCACGTAAAAGCTGAATTAAACTCTTATCGATTCCATATCGCTCGAGACTGGATAATTATAATTAATATATATGGACGCCGTTTGTATATGGCCTGGCCATATAGCTACCGTTAGCTACTCAGCCAGCTGGCTACTCAGGAGTTATTTCATAGTGCCCAAGTGTGTGCGCAATACAAAGGAGTACTCTCTCTTACTTTACTTTCGAAACCTGGTGGGACGGATAACCGACACGACTGGCGAGAGATCAGGCGCAGGACCGACATCAATATTTTTACATCCGACGCATGGATCATATTTCTTGTCAGGCATTGTCTTAACCAAACTTAGGAAGTTTGGTTAAGACAATGCACTGGACCTCAAACCACTGGATCACAAGAGCTGAAGAAAAACAAAAACAAAATTATGATTGGCACGCTAACAATGTTACTTAGTACTTGTAGTAAGTAGCGGGTATAAATTTAATAAATTTCGCATAAAGAAATATGCAAATATTTTCGTATAAATAATGATATTGCATTTTTGGTGACGGTTTTAATAATATTTTTCAAATTCTAATCCTAGTCTAACAGAGAATAGATGCGCCCGCGCAGATTGAGAATGCTTAAACAAATAATATTAATATCAAACGAAATAATTTCATCAAATAGATAATATATTGAACATCACTATAAGACTCGACAGCCATGATGGCGGCTGTGGAACATTTTACGTGAGCTTTTCGTAACGCAAAACAGTCGTACATTAGCGAAAATTATTAGCACGCGCTATTATTTATATAATCTGAGAGCACGCATTTATACTTTATATACAGAATATTATACGAACAGAATACACAACACTGAGTGGGTATATGGAATAATTTTTACATTAACTTTTCGTCAGTGAATAGTAACGCATCATGTCTACCACCATTCCATAAAAGGATTTTCACAAATTTAAACACGGTAATTTATTATTAGAATTAGCATTTTTAAGTAGTAACACTATAGCTTAATTTACTTTATGCTGAATAAAGCGAACTCCTGCTGCTTGTTACTCCATAAAATGCAGATTTGTTCTTTTTTAGACCAAACCCTAAAACCCCGTTAGTGAAACGTAAGAGGGAAACAAAGATTTTCATAATGAACTATTCGCCACATTTTAACATGACAGTAATTATTTGGTTCATTACAAGAAATGATTTATGTTATGAAAAATTTGTTAGTGCTTAATAAATAATAAATGTTTGAATACATTTTGAATGTATTGAAAAACGTACCTATGTACCGTACGTACTACAAAACCTAACCGCTTTGTCTATGGAGAAAAACTTTACCCCCTTGAAAATTCTACCCGCGTGAGTCACGTAAGTACTTCGCTGTATTTTGATAGTTGTTATGAGGTTGTTATTTAACAGAACAATACGCAGACTCACTGTCAGGGCTGCAGAGCTTCTGGCATAGGCGAATACAACGGTTTGCAATAATATACATTTTCAATTATTTTATTTTAGAATATACCTCTCATATTATAATTAATGTTAAGAAAGACTCTCCAATATCTTTAGTCTAAAAGTGGCGATATAATGGTGTAAATCAAGGACTGTTCCGATAAATCAAAAATAAATTTAATCGCAGGTTTTTGTTTAATGTTATAGAAGCAGATAATATACTAATTGTGGAAACTAGTTGTCACCTAGTGGTCGAAATTTGACCATAATACATTTAATTTTATCGTTTGAAATTTATTCATTTGCCTCTTGGATATAACAATGAAAAGAAAAAAAATGTAAATGTTGTCTATGGAATCTGAAAGACAGATTGACAATTGTCTCAAGTGTCAAACCTTCTTACTACTAATAAACGAACACGTGGTTTTGCCGGGGATTTCAATTGGTGACGTTGTGGTTTTTGTATTTCTTTCATAAATTTGTGTTATCACGGTTCTTAATGTGTAATATTGGTAGAATATTAACCATTAAATATTCGTTAACGTGCACAAGTATGGGCAAGTGCAACTTCAAAAAACGTGCTATTTTGTGGTGCCTCCAAAACTCCCTAGGAACTTTCAGTAAAGCTTTACAGAATCGACTGACTTGACTCATTGACTGCAGTGACTATTTATTTGAAATTTGACTAGACTATAGACTTAACGATTTAGGAATACGGTGTTCAAAATTTACACGAAAATTCTATTTCGCGCGTATTTAACTTGACACTGGTAAATGGTTTAAAGTTTTATTTATTTAAATAATAAATAAATAAAAAAACCAACAGCATTACTAACCTGAGTAACGTTGATAAAAAATATAAGCTTTCTGCACTCCTTCCTCCACATAAACTTAAAATGTGTCAAATTTGATACTCCTCTGTTTGCATAATTTTCCTAAAAAGGGGTAAGAAGTTTACTATAGCATCAAAAATATTATAACCACATGTAGTTTTTAGGTAAGTTTTAAACTATTTTGTAAGGCAGTGTACATTGTACAGTACACACGGGCAATAATTAATAGTACTCTACAGATACCCAATACACCTATCACAGGGGGAACTCTAAACATTCCTTTATATTTTGGTATTCAATAAGAAAAGTTTGAAACGCCAAATAAGGATGGAAAATCCAGAAAATTACGTATACTGTCTACAAAAAACAATAGCGGTACAAATAGGTAGCAAACTACAGCAATCAGTTGCAAATTCTAATATTAGGTCTTTACCTATGAAATTGCCGTTTTGTATGAAAAAATTTAAACGATTTTTTTCATGTACTTTTTATTTGTATTAATCGAAGTAATCACCCATGCAATCAATGCATCTTTGCCAACGCAGTGGCAGTTTATTGATGCCCTTCTTAAAGAAATCAGCTGGACGGGAGGCAACAAATTCTTCAAAAGCATTTTGTACTGCCTCTCGGGTATTTAATTTTTTTCCCGCCAAGAAGTTACCCCTAAAGAATTTGGATGATTCTGTAAAAATTAGTAGTCTTCTGTGCAGTATGAGGTCGCGCGTTGTCGTGCAGGAGCAGCGGAGACGAGAGATTGACCAATGCTGGTTGGAGATGTGCCAGCTTCTCCATCATTGTGTTTAGTTCACAGTACACGTGTGTGTAGTCTTCACAGTACATATCTGCAGTAATGCTCACCCCGTATGGTAAGAAGCTGTGATGAATTACACCGGCGCTAGACCACCAAACAGTCACCATCACTTTTCTTACCTTGCCAATTTGACGCAAACGGACCAATATTGTTTTGACGCTTCCACAATCGCCTTTAATTCGTCATTGTTGACCAAAGTCTTCGGACGACCGCGAGGTTCATTTTTCAGGTCGAAATTTCCAGAACGGAAGCGAGCAAACCAATAACAGGTGGTGCGTTGGTTTGTAGTGTTAGCTCCGTAAACGTCGTTGATGTTGCGTGAAGCTTGTGCCGCGTTGCTGCCACGACGGTAATCATATTCCATAATTAATCGAATTTTTAACGTATCCATGATGATGAAAAAGATTGAAATGCGATGGAAATCTAACACTAATCAATAAACAAGACTACTTTTGGAAAAAGAATTCCATGTTTTTGAAATAAAATTAATTTGAAATTAGAATTCTTAGCCAAACAAAAATTATTTTGATTTGAAATGGCCAGTACTGCAGAACGGCAATTTCATAGGTAAAGACCTATTAAAACAAAACTGTTGATGTAGATACACCACGCCTCATAAATAAAGCCATTAAATTTAAACCATGAGAAAATAGTGCGGTAACAACGCATTTTACCCACACCGGAAGACTATTGTAAATAGTTCCTTTCGGCAGCAAATTCCCATATTATATGAGCTGTCCCATTTGGATGCGCAAGAAGAATTTATTATTAATTACTTGCTTTTATTTGCGAGTTGTGCCTATCTCTACATTTTACAGTCATATTATGCAAGTTAGAAACACGCCAAGATTCAAAGGCACAGGTTTTCATGTTCAGATTTCACGACGACCTCTGTGACACAGTGGTTAGCGCATCGGCTGCCGAGGGAACAAAAAGATTTCAATGTTCATGGATTTGTATTAAATATGTGTATATAATATAATAATAATAATAATCTTAAATATATTTATAGTAGGTATAAAAGTATTAAATTTATACATCCCGTTGTCTTATCCCCTTAACACAAGTTCTTCGGATACTTAGCACGGGAACACGTCATATAGAAGGGTCCTGTAGTATACCATCGAGCAATAGGTATTTTTTTCAAATTGCTCCAAAAGTTAACCAAACTCCAAAAATAATAACCTATCAGCATGGAAAATTAAAGGGAACCTCTTAAGTTTAGAAAATCCAAGAGTAACTTGTAAACCATTTTGGAACTTGGTATGAAACTTGGGTTAGATAGAATAAAGTCTAACCAAGAGCATGTCAGGACATGTCTAAGGAGGGTTAGGTAACTATTAACGCGCAATAGGTTTTCTTTGAATCCTCTTCACATGTATGGAGAGCTACCCCTAAAATGTAAAATCGATATTATTTTATGATGCCATAACCGAGATCTATCTATATTCATCCATTTATATTCATAACTACAGAAGCTAGAATCGCGGACAGAAAGACAGAGCGAAACTATAAGGGTTCATTAAGTATTACGGTAATCTCTCTTAAAATATCTGTACAAAATTTTGTCGCTTGTATTCATAATTACCGAAGTTAACCGGCGGACGGACGGATAGACGGACGGTCCTTATTTACTACGGAACCCTGTTAATGAAGATTGAAGTGCGTTAGAAGTTAAAGCTCATGATTAGAACTCTGGAAGGTGAACGAACGGCTGACCGGAAACGTACGAACACTCACAGACGATAAGGATTACGTGGATGATTATGTCACTTACAAACTAACAGATATTTTACATACTGACTAACATTCAATAATGTTATTCCTTTCTTAGCCTTCAGAAATTGCACGTAAAAAATAATTATGATTATGGACATCCCAATTAAGTATTTGCGGCAGATGAATAGTCATAGGGACAAGAATGTTTAGGGGGTAAACCAAAAACCGTAACCACACCTAAACAAATAAAGCTGGAAATCTATAAAAACAATACGTTCTTATTATATGATTACTAGCTGTACCCAACAGACGTTGTTTTATGAACTTGAATAAATAAAGAACTACTTACATACATACACCTACAGTTTCTACACCAACAACTATAGACTACACCTACCTACCTACTACCTACACCTTACCTACACACGAATCATAAAAATGCAAAAAAAATATAAATAAATTGAAGTCGTCCACCCTTACCACTTAGGGGTATAAAAAAACTTACAACCTATTTATGCATATAGATATAAACCTACCAAAAACACCTGCAAAAATTCATAAAAATCGGTCCAGCCGTTGCGGAGGAGTTCTTAACAAACACTGTGACGCGAGAATTTTATACATATGATAAGATAATAAGAATTATTTTTCGTCTTTATGTGTTTGCCGTTGGCTCCAGACCAGATCAATTCCTCAATATTCAAACGACAAATTTTCTTAAGTGGAACACCGGCAAGTTTGCTGTTATCATCCAGTGCTTCCGTACTCGTTGTACCGGTATCGATGTACTGATTAATTTTATGGAGCTTTTTGGCTCGACTCCAGCGAAACAATCGACCGGTATGATTTAGTGGTGAACACGTGCGAAAACGTCTGGGCTTTTTAATATTTAGCATAATGTTTATAACATTACTCACTGTTTCTGCGTTCTATGAACTTGTGTTGTTCCAGTCCTAGTGTAACGTTAGTATACTATAATAGACAGTAAATAACAAACACTACAATGTAGATTTGTCCTGTGTAGTAGATTCACAATGTAATTTAAGTAGTTACGTCGTATTTTACTTACGCAAAGATACTTAGTACCCAGGTACTTATAGTCCGTTATTACTATATAGTCAACAGTGTTCATGATGGGCATTATTTGTATGGAAAGATTTAATACCCAAACTTTTCCGCTAGGGTCGTTGTTCAAAAACCCATACAAATTAATCGAAACGTGAATGCGATCGTCGTAGCACAGATTAAAGAAAGACGAAGAGATAAACAGCTACATAGTAAACTTTCGATTTGATTGCACTACTACAAGAATACGGTGTGTCCAGGAGTGTGTGAAAAATTTGTGGGCATTGAAGGGGACGTAAAAATAGTTAATAGAGTCAGGCGTTACTTTGCGATAATCCATAGCATACAATTTAATTAATTTTATATCTAACCATATCCCGCGGAAAAATACCCACAACCTGCAAGCAAATATATATTTGGCGAGCGGAGAGAGCGAGCATAATATACGAGGGCGGGTCAATAAGTCCGTGACTTTTGGAATAAAACACAGATTTTTTGATAAATAAATCATTTTATTTTTCAACGTAGTCCCCCTTGAGCTCTATACACTTTGTCCAACGCTTCTCCATTTTTTTTATCCCTTCCAAAAAATATGATTTGTCGAGGTCCTCAAAATAGGCCTTTGTTTGCGAGATGACTTCATCATTGGAGTCAAATCTTTTTCCACCGAGCCATTTTTTCAGGTTTGGGAACAAGAAGTAGTCACTCGGAGCCAAATCTTGAGAATAGGGTGGATGTGGGAGCAATTCATAGCCCAATTCATGGATTTTTGCCATGGCAACTGCACATGTGTGCACCCTTGCATTGTCTTAGTGAAAAAGAACTTTTTTCTTGGCCAAATGAGGTCGGTTTTTTTTCAAATCCTCATTGAAGCGGTCCAATAAGTTGGCATAATATTCCCCATTAATTGTTCTTCCCTTTTGAAGATAGTCAATGTGGATTATCCCACGTGCATCCCAAAAAACAGTCGCCATAACTTTATTGGCTGACAAACCCACCTTGGCCTTCTTTGGCGCCGATTCACCCTTAGAAACACACTGTTTTGACTGTTGTTTGGTCTCTGGTGTATTGTGATGGATCTATATTTCGTCCACGGTTAAAAAACTCCTCCATATTGTGATTAAACAACGCCAAACCTTCCTGTGAAGTTGTTACACGATTGCGTTTGTGGTCGACTGTGAGCAAACGCGGCACCCATCTTGCGGAAAGCTTTCTAATGCCCAAGTGATCATTCAAAATTGAAACCACTGAGCCATGCGAGATCCTATGGCTTCCACAATCTCTTGCACTTTCAATCTTCGGTCGGCCAACACCATATCGTGAATTTTTTCGATTGTTTTGGGTGTAGAGACCTCAACTGGGCGTCCAGGACGTTCGGCATCTTCAGTGCTTGTAAGGCCACAACGAAATTCAGTAAACCACTTTTTTACCATTGAAATCGATGGTGCAGAGTCCCCATAGTATTTATCAAGCTTAGCCTTGGTCTCGGTAATGGTTTTTTTTCGCAAAAAATAATGCTTAATAAGCACACGAAATTCACTTTTTTCCATTGTTTAAGAACACCGTTAAGAATGTAATGTAATAATTCGTTGTCAAATTTAAGTAAATATGTATTCTGTGGTCAAAGTTAAGTAAATGATGAGTTGTCCATTCGTCTAATTCGTAAAGTGTGAATTTGGCCGCCCTCTGATCGCCGCTCGGGGTATAGACCCCGGCCGGGGCTGTGCAGGTTGCAAAACTCGACGCTCGTTTCGCCCAACCCGGAGCATCATCCGGAAGTGGACCTGCGAACAAAGTTCGTTAGTAAGCCGCCAGCCAAACCACCACCTTATATACCCTACTGGTTACTAATACCCCCGCCAAACAGGTTAATGAGCGGTGACGTAGTTTTGTCAGCACGTTTTGTTAGCAAGTTTGGTCATTCAATAATGCAAGTCTATTGTTGTTCTTTTCTTTAATTATTTCTAATTGTTCCAACACGCTCAGTCGAAAGCCTTTGTCACATTTATGTAACACCTTATCGGAATAGCCATCGGGTACACTATGACCACTGTCTAAAAGGTGTTTAGCAAAATGAGATTTATCACGATGACCATTTCTATAAGCCGAGTTGCGTTATTTGTACCGAGTCTCCAAGTTACGTCCAGTTTGACCCACGTATACACTACACTACATTATTGTGCCATAATAAGGACCGGATTGATTTAATGTATCAATCCGGTGTCTATAAAATCAATTGTCCTGAATCTTCAGATCAATAGACTTGCATTATTGAATAACCAAACTTGTTTGACTACGTCACCGCTCATTAACCTGTTTGGTGTGGATACTAGTAACCAGTAGAGTAGATAAGGTGGTGTCGTTTGGCTGGCGGCATTACTAACGAACTTTGTTCGCAGGTTCACTTCCTGAGGATGCTCCGGATTCAGGGCGAAACATGCGTCGAGTTTTGCAACCTGCATGGTGGTGTGGGGACTTGCACGATCTTGCTGACATTGTTGCTTATGTGGTGGTGGTGTTTGCACGATCTTATTTCTGAGTGTGGGAGGAGGGAGGTGCTTTACGCATGCTTATGCGCGCACTCACACATTTGCTTGCAGGTTGTGGGTATTTTTCCGCGGGATATTGCTAGATATAATATTAATTAAATTGGCACGTAAAAATTTCAAATTTTGATCGATTTGGATAGTTCTATGAAAGCTGTTTCTCTATACATAAGTTTATATATTTTCTACTCTGTGGTCGTATTTACCAACTAACAAGCCCACTTTGTCACTTTTAAAATCCACTTATAAGCTCACAAACCTTTTTATTTTTTACACATTTGCCTTATTTTAATGAAATTTCAGATCTTTAATCAAAAATATTATAAAAATTAAAATTTAATAGGTAAAAATTTAGGGAAGCCCGGAAGGCTATGACGTAATCCATATTGGTGCCAGTAGCACAGAGAAGAAAATATATTATCAACTTACTTACGTACAGAGAAACAGCTTTCATAGAACAATTAAGTCATACAAATTTGGAAATTTTGACGTCCCCTTTAACGGCACACAATCGTGGACAAACCGTATGCTTGTAGTAGTGCAATTAAGTCTAAAGCTAACTATGTAGCTGTTTATCTGTTCGTCTTTCTTTAATCTGTGCCCGTAGTAACAACTGGTTTATTTGTAAAGAGTAATAATTTCTGACAGTGCAGTCCGCAAAGGAATGTATAAAGTATACCGTTATGGTCTGCACCGATGCCCATATAAATATGCATAATTATTGAATAACATGTAAATTGAAAACTTATCATTGTAGTATTTAATAAAGATCGACGCGTTTGTATTCTATGGGCATCCACAGCACGCTTTAGGGTCAGATCACTCCACGACGATACGCAGCGCTGCATTTTTAAGGTAGCTATTCAAAATTGAACTTTATTCTCTACATGAAAGACACACATTTCTTATGACATCAGTCATATAATGCGCGTGCGCTGTGCAGCGCGGTGCAACCTGACATTCAAACTCTTGCAATGAAACACGTATCTTCTTATATAATGAATGAAATTCAATTTTTAATAGGTATCTTAACAATTTCAGCACCGCTGTTCAAAATATAAGATTTTTTATAGTACTAGAGGTCGCCCTGTATTCGTAATTATTCGTATAATGTCCATAGACTAATTTCTTACGATTGACTCCCAATGAAACGATTATACCGTCGTTCCGTACATGGTTGTCTTTGGAAAGCAGAGGTTTGTTTGTTGGTACAAGTCTTTTGGCATCGCTACCAGGACCGTTTGAATGTTAGAATACTCATTATTGGTGTTTATGCTACAAAACATTGGCCGCAACCTTCTGTGAGTACAGTTTCCAAAAAACAGCGTCAAAAAATCGCACGCTAATATGCCAAAACTAACTCAGGCTGTAATTTAATTGAGAGTAACTATCGCTCTACGCCAATCAAATTTTATTGGCTTTCATTTGAAACAAAAAAAATTAAAAAAGCACGCCTTTCATTTTAACTAGCGCATAGTAAAATGCAAGCTTTCTGAACTTTACCATTATTTTTCAATAATGTATTCAAAATTTTATGATGAAATGGATTTAAACTATTCCTTACTAATAGATTTACAAAGTTTAGAAGATCAAATCACCCATAACTGTCAGAAAAAAGTAAGGGCAAGTCGAAAATTGGTAATTTGCTTTTCCGCCCAATTTTTGTACTAAAGAGAGTAATCATGATTTTATGTTCATCACAACTGGCTGTAGGGTCCGCATCTCAAATTTCTTTAATTCTCAAAGAGGATAGATAATACTGTTCATGAACAGCCTTAGGGTGTTGACGTGGTGAACTATAACTATACTACTGCTAGTGTAAGACGTAAGCGTCTCAATTTGACCGTAATTTTTATGTTTGTTACCTCAGTACTTTTTTTTTTCTTTGGGACAACAAACAATTGCGCAATATGCTTAATTCTAACACTAAATTAAAAGCTTAAAGTAATTACGCAACGAGCAAACATTATCCACGACATAACATATTTGGTAAAGAGCAAACTATAGCAAACCGGTGACAAGTGATATTTAAATTCAAGACAGTGAAACTAATTATTCATATTAGTATTTTGAGAGGTACAATTAAATTAATCTGGGTTACGTACACTACTTACAGTATATTTTTGTTATAATATTATGTTAACAAGAATCTTATATGAATGATAATTAAACGTTTTTAACAGCCGTTTCTTAAACTGAGACAAAGACAAGACAAATATATCAATATCAGTAAAATTATCGTTATAACTTTTCATTATTCGCCTTAAGGGACTATGGACTGGGTAAACTGATTTTACTTATTATTTTTGACGTGATAACGTCTTATAATTCGATGGAGCCGGCTGCACGCACGAAAAAACATGACTCATGCGTTACCGGCATTACCACGCTAAACATGACTCATTTCTTATGACGTTGTCACGTTCAACTATCGTCAATAAACCGACTTTACAGACAACCGATTTTTATTTATTTGAAAGCTGGTGCTTCCCATGTGGTCCCATTAGAATTTGGCCCAGTTCTGACAGTGGTATTCATGAGAAAACCATATTATAAGTCTTATATTTGCATTAATTATGTGCGCGAGAAACGGACAAAAAACTCATCACGCCAACCGATTTCGATGATTCTTTTTGTATTGTAAAGGATGTTTGATGAGAGTTTGGTTTAGTTTAATTCACATTACGAGATTCAATGGTTGATATCAGACCGGAAGACGCTTTTCTTCGGCATAAGAGCGTTTTCACATTATTCAAGCCGATAACTTATATCGCGCTGATATGTCATATTATGACAAACACAGGTTTCAATACGTGCCCCTCACAAATAAAATTATCGGCCGCGATATTGGATATCTGTCGTTATCGCCTAATGTGAAAACGCTCTAAGGCCCACTTGCGCAGATCCGGTTTAAAGTTAACCCTGGGTTAAGTATCATCTTATCTCTCTCGTGCTTCGTATTTATGAAAGAGAAGGCATGTTATTTTAACCCAGGGTTAACTTTAACCCAGATCTGCGCAAGTGGGCATTAGGCTGGAAAACACAATATGATTCCACGCAGGAAACTGATGTCAAATATAAAAATTACTTTGTACAATATACTATTTACTGCCTCAACACTATCTTACATGTCGACGCGTCACTACGCCGTTTCATAATACGATGATTGTTATCATCATAGACGTAATTTCCAAAATCTCTACACATCCGCCTCACGCACACCAAGCGCGGCTTTCGCGACGACATTTCCAAGGTCGCTCGAGGCCGCCTGCTGCACGCTGCTCAGCTACAGCACACTACCTGATTTTCTAGCACCCGAAGTTTGGTACTATTAATGATATATTACTTACTCTGTGACTCGAGCGAAGTAACATAATTTTATTATTCTGTCATGGTATTTGTATGCGATGCAGACTACTTTGAAGTTTGACTTCAAATTAAAAAAAAATGTTTCGACTGTCTTCTGTTTTGTTCACTTGTCACTTTTTTTGTATTTCGATCCTACATGCATACGGTACACGCAAAGGTATCTTATTATAAATCGAAATACTGACCAATAAAGGCATGAAAGAACATACTGCTAAGGCGGGTCAATAAGTCCGTGACTTTTTGAATTTCTAACCTCCTTACTGAAAAAGCAACACTACTCCTGTCAACAGGCATCTGTCAGTTGACTCCTATCAAAATTTGAACTTGCTGCGTCAGTTAGTTTGTGTTTTACAGCTATCTTTATCAGACTATCCAGTAACTTAAGGAAACAATGGAAAAAAGTGAATTTCGTGTGCTTATTAAGCATTATTTTTTGCGAAAAAAAACCATTACCGAGACCAAGGCTAAGCTTGATAAATACTATGGGGACTCTGCACCATCGATTTCAATGGTAAAAAAGTGGTTTACTGAATTTCGTTGTGGCCGTACAAGCACTGAAGATGCCGAACGTCCTGGACGCCCAGTTGAGGTCTCTACACCCGAAACAATCGAAAAAATTCACGATATGGTGTTGGCCGACCGAAGATTGAAAGTGCAAGAGATTGTGGAAGCCATAGGCATCTCGCATGGCTCAGTGGTTACAATTTTGAATGATCACTTGGGCATTAGAAAGCTTTCCGCAAGATGGGTGCCGCGTTTGCTCACAGTCGACCACAAACGCAATCGTGTAACAACTTCACAGGAAGGTTTGGCGTTGTTTAATCACAATATGGAGGAGTTTTTGCGCCGTTTTGTAACCGTGAACGAAACATGGATCCATCACAACACACCAGAGACCAAACAACAGTCAAAACAGTGTGTTTCTAAGGGTGAATCGGCGCCAAAGAAGGCCAAGGTGGGTTTGTCAGCCAATAAAGTTATGGCGACTGTTTTTTGGGATGCACGTGGGATAATCCACATTGACTATCTTCAAAAGGGAAGAACAATTAATGGGGAATATTATGCCAACTTATTGGACCGCTTCAATGAGGATTTGAAAAAAAACCGACCTCATTTGGCCAAGAAAAAAGTTCTTTCTCACCAAGACAATGCAAGGGTGCACACATGTGCAGTTGCCATGGCAAAAATCCATGAATTGGGCTATGAATTGCTCCCACATCCACCCTATTCTCCAGATTTGGCTCCGAGTGACTACTTCTTGTTCCCAAACCTGAAAAAATGGCTCGGTGGAAAAAGATTTGACTCCAATGATGAAGTTATCTCGCAAACAAAGGCCTATTTTGAGGACCTCGACAAATCATATTTTTTGGAAGGGATAAAAAAATTGGAGAAGCGTTGGACAAAGTGTATAGAGCTCAAGGGGGACTACGTTGAAAAATAAAATGATTTATTTATCAAAAAATCTGTGTTTTATTCCAAAAGTCACGGACTTATTGACCCGCCCTCGTAGTACCGGGACTTTGCAGAAAATAGTTGATGACGAAAAGAAGACGTATGAGACTAAGGCTGGGACTGTATGATCCGGAATCCGGAATCCGGAATCCGGAAGGCCGGAGAAAATTCAGGGCACTGAAAATAGAACTCTGGGCTATTACAATCGAGTTGAAAATCGAACACACGCATGTCAAGTTAAACGTCAATGTCAAATCTGAAAACTCGACACTACGATTTTCAACTCAATTGTATTAGCGCAGAATTTTATTTTCACTGCTCTGAAATTTCCCAGGCCCGTCGCATTCCGGATTATATAGCTCCCGCCATACGTCGAGTTTATGTCGATAATAATAAAAATTATCATCATCAAGGGGGAGCAAGGATAAAAGATATAAGCTTAGGCCTTTTCATCCGTTATTGGATGATTTATACAGTATTCTCCGAGCAATGTAACCACTCTTGAAATACTGTAGTGCCTGGGACAGTTAGTTTTCAAATGTCGTATGGTTGCCCAAGCACATACGGCATTCTCACAACACAGTCAGCCTAGTCCAGAGGAGTGACTTGTCAACATAACAAAACCTATAAAGCTCTGTGTCATATCACAAGTTTCTCAGCTGCAAGGCAAGTAGCTTTTCGGGTGTGAAGAAGACTCCGGAAAAATAGGTCTAACCTTTATAGACCTACTTTTCCGGATAGTCGAATAGTACGAGTACATAAGTGTTACAAAATCTCAGATTTACAGATAAATTTATTCATTATACCCATCTAAAAGTATCCGAATAATTTTTTTCCTTACAATGTATCTTTTAAAGGTGTTTCTTTTAAAGTTCGTAGTAAATCTACAAAATCACCCTGTGTGCTCCCACAATGCACTGGTTACATAACCAAACGAATGCGTTCGGTTGTGCAACCCGGTTCCGCCTGTAACGGTCCGGACGATCGGGAATGCCGATTCGACGCGGGTTGCCACATCACCCGCGCAGCACATCACTACCGTAACCTCACAACTGTTGAGCGCCTAATAGGTATGTGTTATGTAATATCGATATTATGATATAATTATTAAAACGTTGAGGACTTTTGGATATTTTTATAAAACCGTAGATTTGTGGATAAGGTTAGGCGTAAACAAGCTACAGCCTACATGTGACTACAGCCATGCGATAAATAAATAAAAAAATCAGAATTCCATAAAAAAATATTTTACAACATAAAACATAAGTAAGTTAAAAACTTTACCCAGAAACAATTTTACCTGACGGACTGGAAACACCGACGTTAGTGGTTAAATTAATTTGATTTTAGAATTCAGGGCATCTATCAAATTTTCTCCAACTACTCGACAATTTGAATGGATTTTCAATAATATACCTACCTTCGTCAGAACGTTTGATTTACTTCGAAAATGTTTATGGAGGCAAAACTAATATCCGCTTTTAGAATCGTTCGAGCTTACCGTTTCTACCTTCAGATCACTATAATATTATTTAAGAGTGGTCTTTGAATCCAACAATAGTACAATACCAAAGGTCCGGATTCTTTAGAATATTCAGAATATAATAGTGTTTCAGTTTGTTTAAAGTGCGCTCCGGGCAGTGTATTCTTTCAAAATTCAATTCAACTCTGCCGGAGACACCGAAGGAAACTTCGTTCCGTTGTATTTTCTACACATTTTGATACAATTTTATGTTAAAAATACAAGATCTGTCTGCATTATAAGTACCTATTCGCGTCCTTATGAGTAGTTATCTAGTTATAACTTTCAAGTGTCGGTTGGTGCCCATTTTTATATAAATTACTTGTACTAATAAGTAAACTTAACGACTGCATATTTATCTATAAGTTTATTCACGGCGTATTTTTGTGTTTTATTTTGAATAACAAAATTTGTAATGTACGCCTAGTCTGTGTTTTAGGAGTACACATATTAATTCCAAATTTTGGATGCTCGCAAGAAAAAAGAGATAATATCCTAACTTTCCCGAAATCCCTAAATCGTCCGTAAACAAAACATACTTCATGAATAAAGTGTCGTGACGTGCCTTACTCGAATATCGATTAAAATCGTTTTAAAATTATTTCATTTCATTACTATCTTAACAATTCAATATAATTAAGGTAGGTAAGCTTATTTGCCAACATTGCCTACTAAGCTGTATTTTATTTCTGAGAATTCTGTAACAAAACCAAAAATAATTTAACAAATATTCCATTTGTTAAAACAATTGGAATGCTTGGAGTCTATATATAATTTAAAAATCAATACATTTAAACACGTTGGGTACTTACTCCTAGCCGAGTATCTTATTAAGTAGGTTATTAAAGTTATTACTCGCCAAATTAAAGCCGTGCAAATCTATTTTAGAAACAAAAAGTTGGAATGAAATTCAAAAATTATTTCGTCACACGAAGAATGTGTCGACATGTTATACTTTCACTAATGAGCAAACAGAACTCGATCTTAAATGTCGTAAGGTGTGGTCAACTGATTTACTTTAATCACAATGTCAAGGTGAAATCTGAAGGATTATAATAATGAATCACGATATTTAAATATTGAATTTCCATCGCATTATTTGCATTTTGTGAGAAAGTATTTCACTTATACAAGCAGGACGTCTTGTAGTCTGTGAATTGTGATTATCATCAGGTACCGTTTTGCCGCTGTCTTTTTTTTGAAAAGACGTTACAAAAAGACATTACGATTTCATAGACATCGATGAATATACGGCACAGCCCTATAATATTGAAAAGCGATAAATAATTTGGAGTTATGAGTTATCGCGTATCCCTGATACCGTTAGTATCTTTACCAAATGTCCGTATTGGTCACGCTCTGTCACGGTGTTTAATCAACCGTGACATCATATGACCGAGAAATATCACGGGATATTTACGGGTTTATAATTGAAAATTACGACAAATCTCCGTCTTATTAGGAATACAGAATAAATTCCAAAAAATAAAACAAAAGAATCACATAAATATTCGTCTGTCCGGGATTCGAACGCGAGACAGCAGTTTGCAAACAACGCAATAATTATACATGCACAAACCAAACTGCCATTGGGACTAACATTAATAGAATGGAAGTTATTGATATTCCCCCTTACTAATAACACTATTTACACAACGGATAACTTAAACAACGTTGCTGATTTGTCTGATGCGTTGCAAATGTCATTTGATAGAAAAAGATAGCAACGTTGTTAAGTTATCCGTTGTGTAAATATTTTTATTAGTAGGGGGTTAATGTATATTGTTACATTAAAAAAGAAAAACATACATACATAACTTAAAAATTTGCTGTTTCTCTGGAATAAGGCATAGGTAGATCGATTTTTCTCCCCTGCATACAAAATTTCTTGGAAATGCCTGCAGCCGTTTCAGAGATTCTGATTATACACATAAAATAATTCTCGTTTAAAGTTTAAGATATCCCTCTGTTTCTATTACTCAATTGAAAATTGCGAAAAAATTTCATCTCAATTTTGCTTGCAGCATTCATGAAGGACGCAAAACGAGATGTTTAAGTAGACATAAAATCCGATTCACGCAATTAACAATAATAATAATAAAATATTTATTCGACAAAATAAGACATTACATTACATACTTAGATTTACGCTATAAAACACAATAACATGAAATAAACTTACATAATACAAGAAAAAAACAAAACAGATATTACACAATAAACAAAAACAGAAATAAGTACTCATTGAACAAAACACAAAACAAAATATAACGCATGCCAAGATGCGCGCGGATAGGAAGGTAGGTAGTGTAATGTGGAATGTCCCATTGCCGAAATGGAAATCACTCAGGCGGTATCACCGCGGTGTGAACACCACAGTGCCTGGTATTATGTGATTCCATTACCTTTGTCATGTGAAGTACAGATTTACATTCAGCAACAGCATTTAGAAAGTTACATAAATACATAAACGAGAGAAAGATAAATTATATTATGGGATGCTATATATATAAATAGTGTGTAGTCTGCAATTTAAAATTTAATTACGAAATTCACCCACTGATTACAATATATAAGTAGGTACATGGTATTATGAATTCTTATGAGTTATGTGGCCTATAAGAATTTTAAAAATTCAACCTGCATATGTATTAGATTCCCTAATAGTACATAACCACGTAGAGAGCCAAATATTTTTAATTTTATGAAACATAATAGATACACATTATATTAGATCTTTACATATGAAATTTGCGTTTTGTAAAGGAGGATCATAAAGTCGATTTTTTTAAACATAATATATTTATTTAATCAAAGTATATACCATTGCTATCTATGCATTTTTGCCATCTCATAGGCAGTTCATTGATTCCTTTACTAAAAAAACCATTCGGACAGGAATCAATACTCTTTGAAGGCGCTTTGGACTGCCCCATCGGAGTTGAATTTTTTCCCTTGCAAGAAGTTATCCAAATTTCGAAGAAAATGTTAATATGTTGGAGCAAGGTTCGGAGAGTACGGTGGATTTCTTAGACATACCAATTGAAGCTCCTCTAATTTGGTAGCCGTCTGTTGTGCACTGTGTGGTCTAGCGTTGTCCTGAAGCAGCAGTGACCTAGAACGAATGACGAACATCGGCTATTTAGCAGCTAGCTTTTCCATCATGATTTCCAGTTGATGGCAATACAGATGGCAAAGCTGTAGTGAACGATACCGGCACTAGTCCACCAAACGCTCACAAATAACTTTTCTTGAGTCAATTTTCGCTTGGGGCAGGTTTAGACTGATTCGCCAGGGTTCAGCCATTGCGATGAGCGTTTCCGATTATCGTACAGGATCCACTTTTCATCACAGGTAATTGTTCAAGCTTTTTCAACTTCTCAATTTGCTTCAAGTGGATTAAAACAGTTTTATCTCTAACACCGCAGCCTGCAGCTAACTCGGACGTAATTTGCGACGGATCCGCTTACACAATACATAGGCTGCACTAAAAGTATCGGGAATGGAATATTTCCACTGTTCCTGTCATATTAAAATCTTTTTAATTTAAAACTCCTTGGTTTTAAAACTCTATTACCGTTTATTTATTTAAAAAAAAGATTCTCGGTCTTGTCACAAGGTCTTGTCAAACTTGTTTAGTCGTTGAGAAAATGGAATTGACTCGAGAAAATTCCAGAGCGATGATTTATTATGACTTTCGAAGTGGTTTAACACAAAAACAGTGCGTTGACCGGATGATTTCTGCATTTTGTGATGAAGCCCCATCCAAAACCACAATTTATCGCTGGTTTGCTGAATTTTAACGTGGACGTGTCAAGCTCAGTGATGATCCCCGTCAAGGTCGTCCAAAAACTACAGTCACCCAAGAAAACGATGATGCTGTGCGTAAGCTGATTGAGGAAGATCGACATGTGACATATCGCGAAATTCAGGCAACTTTAGACATTGGCATGAGTCAAATACAAATAATCTTGCATGAACAATTAGGTGTAAAAAAGTTGTTTTCCCAATGGATACCGCATTTGCTCTGTGAAGAGCAAAAAGCGGCTCGCGTTACTTGGTGCGTCAGAACTCTCGAAAGATTCCACGCAGGATCCTCAAATGATGTATACAACATCGTATCAGGTGACGAATCCTGGATATACGCGTACGAACCCGAAACAAGAAACTAGTCACGAGTTTGGGTGTTCGAAAATGAGTTAAAGCCAACAAAAATTGTTCGTTCACGGATTGTTGCAAAAAAATGGTGGCCACGTTTGTCTCCAAAACAGGCCATGTTGCGACTATTCCTCTTGAGGGACAAAGAACGGTTAATGCAGAATGGTATGCTAACATTTGTTTGCCACAGGTCGTTTCTGAACCCCGTAAAGAGAACTGCAACCGCCGCATCATCCTCCATCACGACAACGCGAGTTCTCACACCGCGCACAGAACAAAAGAGTTTTTAGAGCAAGAAATCATAGAATTATTAGACCATCCGCCGTACAGCCCCGACCTAAGCCCTAATGATTTCTATACTTTCCCTAAAATAAAGAATAAATTGCGTGGTCAGAGATTTTCATCACCTGAAGAAGCTGTGGACGACTACAAAACGGCCATTTTGGAGACCCCAACTTCCGAATGGAATGGTTGCTTCAATGATTGGTTCCATCGTATGGAAAAATGTGTCAAATTTCGCAGAGAATACTTCGAAAAGCAATAAATACATTTTTAAATAGTAATGTTGTGTCACTTCCTTGATTCCCGAAATTTTCAGTGCCGGACTCGTAGCCTTCAATTCTTCATTATCAACTTTGGTCTCTGGCCGTCCACGGCTTGTTCTGCAGGTCGACATTTCCAGAACGAAAACGTTGGAACAAAAAACGCACTGTGTTTTTTTTGCGACACCGCCGACATACACATCATTACTCCTTCGAGCCGTTTCTGCAGCACTGATGCCACGGTGGAGCTCGTACTCGAAAATAATACAACATTTCAAGTTTTTCATTTTGTAAACAGAGTGACGCAAAGAAAAAACCAAAAGAGGAAAAACAAATGAATTACGGTTTTCGAAACACAAATGCATGAGTATATAGCGGTATACATTTAAAATTGGAATTCCTAACAAAAGAAGATATATTTGAGATCAAAGTGGCCAGTACGACAAAACACCAATTTCATATGTAAGGACCTAATATACCAATAATATTTTGCTAATCGAAATTAATTCACGGTTTGGAAATTGAAACAAAACAGCCAGCGGAGGGCGAGTTGTTTATGGAGCGTGATATTATGAAATACGGAAAATGTTTTTTATTTATTTTTTATTTTGGTTACAATTTTACCTATATAATTAAATTATACTACA
Organism: Phengaris arion; assembly: GCA_963565745.1. Lineage (NCBI taxonomy): Eukaryota > Metazoa > Arthropoda > Insecta > Lepidoptera > Lycaenidae > Phengaris > Phengaris arion. Next base: position 6,917,695 of record OY751443.1, read on the forward strand.
AAAATCATATTACAAGCATGTGATTTCACCAATATTAATTAAAAATTACATAATATCTTTTGAGATTTTATTACAAATAACATACAGATGATTTGATATTACCAGGCATTTTTAATTTTTGGAGTCAGTGAAAAAGCACTTTCATGATCTATAAAACAATAAATTATTTTCTAAAAGTGAACACATAAAATCCATATAAAATATTTTTATGGCCACTCCAAAGCATATTTATAAATAGTAAATAAAATTTTACTACCTTGTTTTTATATTTTACTTACTATATTCACGAGGGAACTGAAAAGGGCTGCTAAGTATTGAACTTTTCTTAGACAAAGTGCTCTTAGCATTAATCTTACTATCTAATGCCTATTTTCTGTGTTCTGAATTTTTCTCGGTCTTACGAATTCCGGATCATATAGCCCCAGCCTAGGGGTTGTAATCCGGATACTTCGAAATTTAAAAAATCCGGATTTATCGGCGTTAAATAAAAATTTTCGGATTATTCGAATTTTTCGAATCTTAGTTACTATTATGAAAAATTACATATTTTTAATATAATTAGGTATTCTAGACGTACAATATTTGAATAATCCGATATTATTTGTTGTTCTGTTGAATTTATGGACACATTTTTCCATGTTATACAGGTTATTTGGTAGAACATAGTCAATCCGTTAAATGGAGATGTGAGAGATGAAGTACTGCTTTAATATGTATGGCGGATATTGGACTGTTTCTAAGATATTCACCATTTTATATTTGTTCAGTAGTAGTAGGTGACCCACTTTATAAAAAGATACTTAAAGAACAGTAAGCTAGTACATTATTTATATTATATATATATATATATATATATATATATATACATATATATATATATATATATATATATATATATTTATATACTCGTATATTTCCAATAATGTTGATTTTTAGATCTTGAATGGGTATAATAATAATAACTGAGTACATAATTAATTGTTTTTACGCACTTTGTTACATATTACTGAATTATAAATGAATATTTTTAATAGATACCAGTGTGTTACTTGTTCCAAATGAAATACTAACTATATAACTGAAAACAGTATTTAAGAAGTAATTCAAAATATTTCCAAAAGTGAAAAAATAAATAAAACTAAGAGGCAAACGAGCAAACGAATCACCTGATGGAAAGCTATTACCGCCGCCTATGGACACCCGCAACATCAGAGAAGTAGCAAATGCGTTGCTGGCCTTTTAGGAGGGAATATAGGGAATATAATATAATATAATATTCTTGAAGGTTTGTAGATCGTAGTGGTCCGGAAATACCGCTGGCGACAGATCATTCCAGAGTTTTACTGTGCGAGGCAGAAAGCTTCGGGTAAAGCGCACGGTGGAGGACTGCCACTCATCAAGATGATGAGGATGATAATTATTTTGTCGCGTGAAACGATCGCGAAAAGTTGCAGCATTTTTATAATTTTCATATAATCGTGTTAGATTATATTTGTTTATAGATTGATAGTTTGTGTTTTTACCCGACTATGGCGAAGCGAAAAGGAAGGGGAAGAATTTTAGCAGTCTATGTATGTATGTATGTATGTATGTATGTTCGTGTAGCGTCTAAGCTACTGGTCCGATATTAATAATAATTTAAGATTGTAATTTAAATACTTACAAATTAAAATAAGAATTTATTTAAATTAAATTTTAAAAAAGAAAACTTTTTTTTTACTGAATGTAGGTTTTGCTAAAATACCGAAGTAAAAAATATCAAAGTTTTATAAAATATGCAAAAAATTAAAATATTATATAAAACTTCGAAAAAATCTGGATTAACTGTATAATCCGGATTTTTGTGAGAAAAAAACCGAAAATCCGGATCCGGATGAAAAAAAACAGATTTTGCAACCCCGCCAGCCTTGGGGCATCAAGCGTTTAAATTAGGCAAAAATAATTGCTTTTATAAAATTATTATATGAACCAGCTCCCAAAAAGGTTTAAGGATTAAAGAGGAATCTGCGCTCAAGTCTCAACTTAAATATATCTTTTTGTTTTTTGTTACGTTTGATTATCTCTAGAATGAAAGAGGGAAAGAAAAATGCAGGTTTTTGTCGATCTAACATAGACGTATTATAGACGTATATTATAGACGAGACATGTTAACGCAAAAAGTGTCCCCAGTTAAATGGCCCCACTTATGAGATTTAATGCCATTTAGACATTTGAAGTATGGTGAAAACCGAGATGGCGTAAATTTTTCTTGTATGAAGATTTGTTCTGTCAAATGTACATCATAGCCTATCTTGAGTTTTGAAACCTTTGCGATCTAAACAAAATATAATAACATAGATAAAAAACTTAATTAAAAAAAAAAGTAACCCTCGAATTGTTAAGCAGGGAACGAGCTGATGATGATGAAATATAGCTTAGAACACTCTCGACCATGTCTGCTTTCAGGCAATGAAAACTAGGTCCGAATTAGTCCATCCGTTATGGAGCTACGGTGCCACGGACAGACAGGCACGCCAAACATATAACACCCCTCTTTTTGCATCGGCGGTTAGAAAGGCTCTATCGATCTAGAGACCGAATTCTCAAACGATACTTGGTTTATGGCTCCTTAAATCACAGACCGTCATCTTATGAGACTAAACATAATAAACAGTAATATTTGCACATTTTGTAACGTTGAGATCGCCGACATGAACCACATTTTCTTCAAGTGCCCAAACTTCGCCATTCAAAGACTAGTGTTGGCAAGTGAAATAATGGAAGTCAGTGATACCTCCCGCCGCCAATTATTGTGTGATTTGCTCCAAAATAAAAAGTGTTATAGTGCGTTATTCAAATATATAAAAAGTACTGTGGGAACTATTTAAAGTGTATATTTAAAAGAAGCCTCTAAAATATAAGACTTGGCTTAAAGGTCTAAAAAAAAAATAATCACAGACCGTCTTTACCAGGCCATTAAATCTTCAAAAAAAAAATCACAGCCCGTCTCTGCTTGGCAGAATAACATTACCAGCGATCAAGATGCATTCGACATGTCACTTAGCGATGACTTACGTCAAATCCCATACATTTTTGATTTCGAACTTCGCCGTGGAAATTATCGAATGCATCTTGACTAAAGGCCCAGAGCCTCTTAATTTAAGAAGCATTTGATAATTCGGCCGTAAAGCTCTTTTATCTAGATTAGCTGGATCGAAGTTTAAAAAGACGCGGTCACTTTCACTTTTTATTAACTCAATCTTAACGAGATATTTTAATCGCAGACCATTAAAAATTTGTCTTTAAAGTTTATCTCTCTGAATAAACGCGCGAATGCACGTAATAATTTTCAAATAAATGGAGGTTTGTGGGAATACTACGACATGACCTATTGCAATTTGCAATAAATACCAGGCTTAAAAACTAACACGAGCAAAAAGTTTACGAACTGCGTTAATATTGTACACAAGTAGGTTATTGTTTCTATATCCTTCTACCGTGGATTCTAGAGTACTCGATGCTCTGTTCTAATTTTGAACCATTTCACGTTTCAAATTCAGAACTTACCTGTTAAAAAAAGTACCTTAATATCCTGCTGACAGTTACACCTGACAGTTTTATGCGTGAGAGTAGCAGGCAGCCGATAAAAAAACAAAACAGTTTTTCGCATTTTAAAATACGAATTAAGCAACAGTAGTAATGGCCGGATGGCAAGTTGTAATGTCATCTTTTTTTAGAATGAAATCATGGGGTCTTGATATGCTTCCTGTGTTGCCCACAGAGGCTGCACATTTTTGTATTTAATATGCAAAACACCCATAGAATACACGCCATCGGAAGTTATAAAATTACACGAGATTTGGATAAAACGCGAGGGTTAAAATTTCCATATTAGCCTCCAGTGTTACAATTTTGTTTGCAAAAGTTTTCATCAAAAGTAGCGATTATAAAGAGTACAAGAATAGCGTATTTTTATTTTTAAGTGAGTTATTTTATGGACAAAGTTACTTTAGTGGCTAAAAATGTCAATTTACATCTAAGTTTTATCCAGAGCCCACAATACTACCTACCATACTAAATTTCATAAAAATCCATTCAGTACTTTTTGCGTGAAAGAGAAACGAACATCCATACTATACATAGACATATCCATCCTCACAAACTTTCATATTTATAATATAGGTTTAATCAACTATGTTTTAGTTACGGCTTATCACTTACACCCAAATTCTCAAACACTTCTTAAAGCTTATGACTTTAAAAGACTCTCAAGTAGCATTTTAGCCTTGTCCATTTGGCAAACAGACATTAGCGACCTACACACGGTACAGTTCGGACGGCGCATCTGAGACTGCGTTCCAAGCCGTGGATGGATCTGTGCGGCTTGAACTGAGGATAAAACTGTGGTACCTACTAATAACGCCTGAAAATGCGCCTATTGTGTAGACTGCGGACGGATTCGACATATTTAGGTAAACGTTCTAAACTGTGCGTGGAAATTGAATTGAAGAGTTTGGACTAGCGCGTGGAACGTAATAAATTTTAAAAGTTTTACTGTCAGCAGAAGGTCTACGCTGAAAACCGACATGTTTTATTTTGCGTTCCCACTTGTTGCGTGGATAAAACTGTTATGGAAAATGCAGTCGCACCGACATGCCAGATCGGACTGTCAGCCCAGCGCATCTACATGTTCGTTTCTGTGACTTGAAAGGCTTAATTTAAGAAGGATTTGATACTTCAGGGGGGCTAGCAGGAACATTTGACAGCGGCGTAAACGTAATGTTATCGAATGGAATTTGTAAGGGCGCTGTCGTGATTTTGACAGATTTTCATACAATACTCATCCGATAACGACACGTTTACGTCAAATGTTCCTGCTAGGCCCACAGTTCCTAATTACATAATTCAAGTTACGTCGTGCTAGTGACTTACTTAGTGTCCTTGTTACTAAACACCGCTCGTTATTCAGTACGTATTACAATTCGTCGCAGCCACCAAAACAAACGACCGTTTGTCTCAAACTATTGCATAAAGCGAAACCGTAATTTCTATCTTAATTCAGTGCCTTTGCATATAATTTACACTTTCTATTGCATTGTTAAAGAACAAAGGTACGAAGTTCACGTATTTTGAGACACGACAGTGATTCACGAAGTCTATATTAAATGGATAAAACAAGTTTTTAATTAATTTGCGGCTTCGTGACTCAGTAGCGAAGATGAAAGGTGAGATTTTTAGCAGCGGATAGGAGCGAGACGGACATTTTGTCGCCCAGAGACCAGACATGTTGAGTTGTGACTCATACTTTGAATATTTTCAAATAATACTCAAAATTGTTTCCCGTCAAAATACGTAGAGCCTTTAACGGGTAAGATAGCCCGAAATCCGTACATGTCTACTAGATAAGTTGAGATACAAGTTCTTACACAAACTTGCCACACCGAAAAGTGAAGTAAAAAAAAATCGGTTGTCTGTAAAGTCGGTTTACTGACGATAGTTGAACGTGACAACGTCATGTTTATAGTGCGCGCGGAACTAATTGGCCGCGCCTTAGGTAGGTGTGTTGCCGCCGCGAAGTCCGGCGCCGAACTGAGAAATAACATCAAGCGCAATAAATAATAATAATAATACATCCATAATAACGCCTCTCCGTCCCACCGCTCACATACCTAAGGTGCGGCTAGCTGAGGTAACGGCAATTCGAGGTAACGCTGGTACTTGGTAACAGTAACAGGTAACGGCATGAGTCATATTTTTTCGTGCGTGCAGCCGGCTCCATCGAATTATAAGACGTTATCACGTCAAAAATTAGAAAAAATTTACAAAAATATTTTAAAAGAAGTATGTACATAGATAGCAGTAGGTTTCTGTAACTCCATTCATATCGGCTTCACTTAAAACGTGCCTTTTGAAGAACCTTATCTAAATCCCTAACTATTATACAGGCTTGAGCTTCCTTATGAAGGAGAGCCAGCCTTCGCCACTGATAGATAGATAATTATAAAATTATTTATATTTCATATACAACACAAACCCTATCTAAGAACATCTTATTGAACAGATTCCACTGTCTGTGCTGTTGCACATATTCATACTATCATACTGTAGCTAAATAGCTCTTAGCTAGGGATGATGATGCCCAGAGGCCCATGATGCTTATACTTACTTGATCGTCGAGGACACCTAGTAGGTTTTGTAGACTATGTCATAGGATGAAAAAAAGATCATGACAGTTTTTGTGGTGCGATGAGCCCCTAGCCTTTTAAGATTAGAAAAAACAAAATTAAATAAAAAAGTAGCTTTTATCATCAGATTTTAGACAAGACGGACTAGACCTTTTATGTCCAATATAGTAGTCAGTCTAATAGTCAGTCAGTAGACAGTATATTCAGTCAGCATCAGCACTGTTAGTTAGACCTTCTTTGAGGCGAACTAATTAACATCTTATTTTAATCTGACGGGGCCAATTAAATTTTTGTACTTTTCATGAACCGAGATTAGAACCCACCGAATTTTCTCGAATTCAAAACTTTCGAACATAATAAAAATTATACATACGCAAACTAAGGTGCAAATCGGACCGACATAATGGACTCTAGTCTAGAGAAATTATTGATTTATTGTTGCACGACGAAAGAAATAACATATAAAGCTTTAAATGCGCAGGTTCCCAGGAATAAGACCTAGCCTAGATAGATTTTTCTCCCCTGAAACTCCCTGGATACTAAATTTCATGGTAATACTTTAAAAGGTTGTCTCGTTTAAAGCATTAGATACAAATCAATGTAAATACAACAAGATCGCCGCGAGATACCTTCGACCCCTCAACAGGTGGGGACTTTACGAGCAACCATGACCCAGTTCCCCTTATTAGATTAGGCCCCTTCACGTGTTCATCTGGAGACAGATGAACACGTCCCTGTTTATATTGTTAATCAAACAATTTAAAGGTAACCTTCCCTGTAAATGCTTTGACACCTCTCCTCTTTCCCCGACAGAAAATTGCGGCTAAAAGTTCGTTTAATGGCAAAATTGAAATATTTTTTCTTGTAATAAAGCAAAGATCAATGACACAGTGATATTAAAAAAGAGCACTAACGACATAGCTACAAAAATATCCTTACTAATAATATAAACGCAAAAGTTTGTATGTATGGACGATTGTAACTCTTTCACGCAATAACTGATGAACGGATTGTAATGAAATTTGGTAACTGGCTGTAGTTTAAAGTCTGGATTAACACTTAGGCTACTTTTAATCGCGGCTAAATATACGCTTCCCGTGGGATTTCTTTTTGCGCGTACGAAGTCGCGGGCAACATCTTGTTATTAATTATTCCTAGACATTACTGGAACATTCCGTTTGTAAGAATTAAGAAACATCATTAATGTTAATAAAGAATTAATTGTTTGTAAATCTTAAGCGTCAGAAATAGACTTTCTTTAAAAGATCTATTAACTAATACTATTCGCCCTATCTACTAATTAGTAGAGAGAAGAGACACTAGGCTCGTGTCCAGCTAGCCAGTTTAGGCGCATGTATAGTGAAAGTTCATGTTAGTTTAGTACATATGGATTGTAATCATTTGTTCGACCTATTTAGGGTCTGCGGAGGATCTAAACTCCGAAGACTACCTATTTTGCTACCTGATTTTGCTACAGGGGATCTAGAAACTACTTAATGTTTTAAGCCGTACACCGATGCCGATACATAGTGTCAAGGGCCTGTTTTACAATATTCTTATAAGTATCGGATAGCGTATTTAGAAGTTTTGTCGCTGCTAAGTTTTTTTTTTTTTGGTTCGATGTACTATGTACATAGTAAATTAATCATAATTTATCACAAGTTAATGCAGTTTCTTCAGTAACTTTTGAAAAGTAACTACAAAATCTATTTGATGCTTATGCTGAAGCAACATTCAAACAAGACTAGGGTTTTGTATTTTAATAGGTCCTTACATATGAAATTGGCGTTTTGTAGTACTGGCCACTTTGAACTCAAATATATGTTCTTTGGTAATATTTTGGTAAAATTGGTGGTAGGAATTCCTATCCAAATTTAAATTTATACCGCTATTTACTCATGCATTTGTGTTTCGAAAAACGGTAATTCATTTGTTTTTTCCTCTTTTGGTTTTGTCTTTACGTCACTCTGTTTACAAAATGGAAAACTTTAAATATCGTATTATTTTCGAGTACGAGTTCCACCGTGGCATCTGTGCTGCAGAAACGGCTCGAAATATTAATGAGTTGTATGGTGGCGGTGTCGCAAAAGAACACACAGTGCGTTTTTGGTTCCAGCATTTTTGTTCTGGAAATTTCGACCTGCAGAACAAGCCCCGTGGACGGCCGGTGACCAAAGTTGATAATGAAGAATTGAAGGCTATTGTGGAAGCGAATCCATCGTAAACCACGTCCGAGTTAGCTGCAGGCTGCGGTGTTAGTGATAAAACTGTTTTAATCCACTTGAAGCAAATTGGGAAGGTGAAAAAGCTTGAAAGGTGGGTACCTCATAAATTGAGTGCAGCAAACCGACAAATGCGCGTCGACTGCTGCCTTACTCAACCCGTTGTTGATTACTCAACCGGCACAATAATGAAGGGATTTTAAATCCAATCATTACCTGTGATGAAAACTGGATCCTGTACGATAATCAGAAGCGCTCATCGCATTGGCTGAACCCTGGCGAACCAGTCAAAGCCTGCCCCAAGCGAAAATTGACTCATAAAAATTACTTGTGAGCGTTTGGTGGACTAGTGCCGGTGTCGTTCGCTACAGCTTTCTTAAATCTGGCCAGACGATTACGGCAGATGTATATTGCCAGCAACTGTCCATCATGATGGAAAAGCTAGTTTCTAAACAACCGAGGTTGGTCATTCGCTCTAGGCCACTGGTGCTTCAGGACAACGCTAGACCATACACTGCACAACAGACGGCTAAATGTCTAAGACATCCACCGTACTCCCCGGACCTTGCTCCAACAGATTACATTTTGTTTCGAAATTTGGATAACTTCTTGCAAGGGAAAATTTCAATTGCGATGGAGCAGTCCAAAGCGCCTTCAAAGATTTTATTGTTGTTCTCCGAATGGTTTCTTTAGTAAAGGAATCAATGAACTATCTATGAGATGGCAAAAGTGCATAGATAGCAATGGTATATAGTTTGATTAAATAAATATATTATGTTTTAAAAAATCGACTTTATGTTCCTCCTTTACAAAACGCCAATTTCATATGTAATGACCTAATACTTACATTCGGCATGATGATAACATCAATAAGCGCTAAGTACAAATTGGTTAGTACCTATATAATGTAGTCCTTCTGACCTTCAGGTGATTATAGGATCAGGAAAAGCTCTAACAAAGGCTCTTACGATAAAGTTCCGTGAAGTTCTCTCATGAATACAAAAGCTTTGGTACCACGTGATCAAAAGCTTGCAGTTATAATGGTTAGTGCACTTGTATAGCTTTTGTCTACTTTTACCGCCACCTACGAAGCGTTATGTGTCGCGTATAAACTAGTATCGGCGTCATTTTGTATGGTATAAGGGACAAGCGAGTTCGCCGTATGGAAAACGAGAAGGGCGACCCGCAACACCAGAAGAGTTAGAAATGCATATCCAGCCAGCGATCGAACTTGAACCGCGTATTCCACCTCACTAAATTCAGACGTCCTAAATATTTCAGTAAGGGTCAGTACTCAGTACACACCGCGACGATACGCGACACGACGCGGCGCTGCATTTTTATGATAGAGTATATAAAATTAAATTTATTCACAATTGCACAAAAAAATACTTACACGTTTCTTATGACATCAGTCAAACACTGCACATGCGCTGCACCGACATGTGAACTCTTACAATGAAACTTATATCTTCTTGTGTGATGTATAAGGTTCAATTTTGAATAGCTATCTTAAAAATGCAGCGCTATGTCCGTATGTATTACCGTGTGAATTGACCCTAACTCAATTCATTCAAGTGAAATACCATTTAAGAAGTAAGGATCCTAATTAGGATCCTAATAAGAAAGAAGTATGGCTTCTGACTGACTAAATATTAACTTTCTTTCCTCATTAGAATTGAAATACGCGCATTAGTTACGACTTGCGCGTAAAAAATTGACGCAGCACGGGTGACGTCATCGCAAATTTCTTTCACAATATCTGGAACTAACAAAAATATTACTAGAAGTGACATGTTATCCTTGGGAGAAATTACTAATACACGATTACCGATGGGCGATGACTAACCTCTATACGTCATTAGAACGAAATGTAAGAATAGTATTCAGAACAGAAGCACAGATTGGCATTTTACGAAAGAACTTTAAAGTCGCATAAAAACTTCAAGCATTAACTACTAAAATGAGGTAAAACCTAGGAGAACATTTAACAAAGTTGAACGAACGGCTTGGACATGCAGACTTTACCATTGCGATTTTTTCTTCAAAGTTCTATTTTTAGCGCATGGGCTTGGACTGAGAGAACTAATTTTATATTTTAAATTTAATATTTTTTTAGCGGAAGGATAAGATTGAAAGAAAAACCTTAATAGCTTAAATAAAAACACGCTGGACTTGGTATTGGTACGTTAGTAATATATATTCTTTGGTATTGGTGAACCTGTACAGCCCGTGTAACAATGCGCGCTATTTCTGCGCTATTTCTTTTTCACACTGATGATCCTTACCTAGGCCTTTTTTCATCCGTTATTGGATTTATACAGTATTATCCGAGCGAAGTAACCACTCTTGAAATACGGCAGAGGTAGAGGCACGCTACTATAGAGCACGTCCACCGAGTGGCTCAAATAATTAGAAAAGCGCTAGAAAACAAAGAATATGTTTTCTCTGTGTTCCTCGACATTCAACAGGTATTCGACAGGGTTTGGCTCGTGCCAAGAGCAAGCCCTCGTGGGCTTGCTCTTCAAAATAAAACAATATCTACCCCATTGTTATTTTATGTGACTAAAATCGTATCTAACGTAGTGGATTTTCCAAGTAAAAGAGTCCGATGCCACCTCTTACTTCCATGATACCTCAGGGCAGAGGTACCTCAGGGATCAGTGCTAGGTCCAAATCTGTATAACATATATACATCTGACCTTCCAACATCAGAAGTTGAGAATGCCACCTACGCTGATGAAACAGAAATTCTGGCAACCAATACAAACCCAGTTACGGCATCTGAGCTTCTCCAACTTGGACTAAATTCTATAACACTATAACTAGAAGATAAAAACCATCATCACAAAATCTGTGCACGTCACTTTTACTCTGCGTAGGGAGGATTGTCCCCTCGTCTCCATTGAAAACTCCATACTGCCACATGAAACCGGTGTTAAATACCTAGGAATACACTTAGATAGACGCCTCACGTGGCATAAGCACATTAAAGGTAAGAGAGAGGAATTAAACATAAAATATAAAAATATATATCGGGCGCTATGTCGAAATAGCAAACTCTTATTGGAAAATAAACTACTAATTTATAAATCTATCTTAAAACCAATATGGATGTATGGCATACAACTATTGGAGAGTGCGAGTAACTCGAACATTTTAATCTTACAACGAATGCAAAATATTATATTAAAAACTATTGCAAAATGTCCATGGCTCATCACAAACATGGAGGTTCACAGGAATATCGAGATACCCACTGTGAAGGAAGAGATACTTCCGTCCACAGAAAGATACAAAAAACGTTTAGAGGTCCACCCGAATGTGATGGCTTCCAGTCTTACCAGTCGTAACTAACAAGCGTCTAAAGAGGAAAGACATTAAAAAAAAACTATGAGTAGCTATCCACCGTGGTGGAAGCACTCTACCTGTCATGACATAGTACATCTCACCTACTTATAGTAATTTACTGATCGCAGATTAAAATTTAAATATAAAAATATCAAAAATCTTTTTCACAGTCTCACTGTCCATTCTACCCCTACTTATTCCCATTGTCTTAGTCACTGTAGTAGCCCAACTAACACGCGGTGTGCGCACGCGCACGCAGGTGCTGCTGCTGCCGTCAGGTGCACGCGACACGACACGTGCTGCAAAAACACATGCCCAGGTTGTTTTCCCAACGTTTCCGGTACTCTAATGACACTGCATGCATGCATTGCATGAAATTGTATACTAATATTATAAAGAGGAAAATTTTGTTTGTTTGCATTGAATAGGCTCTGAAATGAATGGACCGATTTTGATGAAATTTGGCACAAATACAGAGTAGACCACGGGGACCACTTATTATTGCGGAAAAATTTACTGTTTCCGCGTGAGAAACTTTTGAGCGCAAGTTGCGGGGAATATCTAATATTCTATATTATCATGGTATATACAATGCTTTAATATATATCTACTTGTCTATTGGTAGATCACTCGCTGGCACTTATTTACAGATGAATTCAAACTCAATAAATAATTAGCTGGACATCTCCCATATATAGTACCTGGTTGACAGAGCTTTGCTCGGTGTTTAAGTAGAACGATAAAATAATTTTAAAAAAATCAAAAAATATAATAGAAAAAGAAATAATCAAAATCACAAAAATATTTATCTTTTTCCGGGATCTGAACCCACCACACTCCGAATTTCCAAACAATGCAAAAATTACACGTAGGCACGCATACCAAGCTGCCAATCAGACTGACGTAAGAGAGTCGCAATTATTGATATATTGTTGCACGGCGAAATAAAAAACAACATAATATATTTCTTAAAAATGCGCATATATGCCCAAAATATCCGTAGTTGATTTTGAACAACCTTATAAATTCATGATCGTTTTATTTAGTAGTGATGGTGATGATGTTGACCTCAAGAAAGCACAGAAGATTGCGGTCCCCACACGTGAGCTACGGCTTGAGCGGCGCACGTGAGCGTTTATCAACTGTTTTTACTACGGGCTCGCGCTCGCACGTCGATAAGCGACAAAGCATCTACGTATAGGTACATACACTGCACAATCACGAGCGTTAACTCCATACTAACATAGACATATAGTTTTTTAAAGTGTTAAGGCTGGGACTATATCTATATCCGGAATCCGGCAGGCCAGGGAAAATTCAGAGCAGTAAAATTAGAACCCTGCGCTAATACAAGTAAAATGTCAATGTAAAATCTGAAACTCAACACTCGTGTGTTCGATGTTCAACTCTATTTGATTCTATTTCCAGGGTTCTATTTTCAATGCTCTAATTTTTTACCGACCTTACGGATTCCGGATCATATAGTTCCAGCCTAAAACTACAAAATAATCAAATTGAATGAAGAATAGCTATGAGAAGTGTCGTTCGAGAAGACCATAATATTTAAAAAAACACAATCTACTCCGATGTGAGAATAATCAGCGAAGGTCCTGTTTCACAATATATACTTGTAAGTATCAGATAGCCTATTTGCGTGTTTTGTCTCTGTCGCTCGATATAAAGTAAGCATCGACAAAACTTTCGAATAAGCTATCCGACACTTATCAGAAGATTGTAAAATAAGCCCTAAGTATCAAAATATTATAAAACTTGACCTCACCCGCGTCAATACAGAACTCAAGGGGAACATCGCACTTTTTCGGGATAAAAAGTAGCCTTTGCCCCCTTCCCCATGTGATCTACTCTACTGTGCCAATTTTCATCAAAATCGGCCTTGAAGTTTCGGGGGCAATTCAATGCAATCAAACAAATCTTTCCACTTTATAATATTAGTATAGACTATAAGCTCTATTGACGCGTGCGTGATGTGTACACTGTTGCGGCTATAAACGCACCTATAACACGACAGACTAATCCCCCTCATATTTAGGAGACTAAGATAATGACGATTAGGATCAACATAGCACGGTATCGGACCTGACCCGTATGTTACTGAAACTAAATAACAGTAACATACGGTTACAACGAGCTAATATATGAGTGGACTACATCTCAAGACTGGGTTACTCTAAATAGACTAACTTTCAGTCCGGGTCACGGCTGTACGTCTGACCGGTCAGCGGGCGCGACCCGCGAACTAGATCGCATTCCAGCAAATTTTAGTGCTCAAGTTGAACACTATTTACCCCAAACCAATAGTGCAGCTGGATATTATTGCGACAAATGAAATAAATCTTTCTCTGCTACATGAGCAGAGTGTTTAGAGCTTACTGAAACATTCTACCTAATACAGTTGTCTCATTAATGTTATCGCGTAATCTAAGCGACGGTTTCACCATCTTCTAGTAAGTGTCAAATAGCTTATTCGGAAGATTTGTTGCCGTTTCCTACTTATATTATAAACATGCAAGTTTATGAGGATGGATGGATGTTTGTTACTCTTTCACGCAAAAATCACATAACGGATTTCGATGAAATTTGGTATGGTAGTAGTGTGAGAATTAGTGGAGTGGCCCCAAAGGGAGATCTCCGACCGAGCGAGGTACTATGCTCGGTCAGGCCGAAGCCCACTCTTATGCAATTCAGATGTCGTATATATAGTGCCGATCATAGAAAACTTCGATAGCGCGATTCAGGATTGTGGCGCTAATTGTTCCGCCACATCACTCCATCCCGAAGACCTGCGGTCGAATCTTGAGTCGTCTTACTTGAGTCGCCAGTGCCAGAGAGTCCCAGTGAGTCGGAACTGTGCTGCTGCTGCACGGGCTCCAGTGAGTCGGAGTGCTGCCGTGCGGGCCGATGCTACGTGCTGACCAGGAGAGATGTGCTCTGCTTGTTGACCGGTCGTTGTAGTGAGAGTGCCCGATGAAGCCGGTGAGGGTTCGACCAGGCCGCGGTGCGTTGAGGCTGGTGGTCGAGGTACCCGATGAAGCCGGTGAGGGTTCGACCAGGCCGCGGTGCGTTGAGGCTGGTGGTCGAGGTATCCGATGAGGCTGAATTAAAACAGGCCTTTTTTATCCCGAAAAAGTACAGAGTTCCTTTGGGAACGGGCAACAGCTAGTACTACAACATCCTTCATACAGTTCTCTCATAAAATGTAATCGCGTTATCTAAGGGCCGGTTTCACAATCTTCTAATATGTGTCGGATAGCTTAGTCGGAAGTTTTATCGCTGCTTACTTTATATCGAGCGACAGAGATAAAACACACAAATAAGCTATCTGACAGATATCAATAGATTGTCCAACAGACGTTAAACCTAGAAGATATTGTAGGTACCAGTGGCGGGGGTTTCCTTTAACTTCATTCTTATTGGCTTCACTTACCTTTTGATAACCCTCATCCAAAATCCCTACCTATTATACAGGCTAGGGCTTCCCTATGAATGAATGAGAAGCATTCGCCACTACTAGGTATGATAATAAATACAAAAGGTAACACTTAATCTCCTCTTCACTCGAAAACTTGGTAATCATTACAATCCTTGGTAATATTACACCAGGGACTTGAAGTAGGTAATTTACCGTTTAGCGTTGGCTATGTACTTCATACAAATGGCAAATTCCCTATCTAAAGTGCTATTCGCGGGACAATAAAGTTTGATTACGGCCATCATTGTAAACAAAGACATATCAAAAAGACAATGAAATCACTCAAACCAATTTAAATATCGTTAAATCAATTGATACACCATTATGTCAGTAGAGAGTAGCTCTAAAGCTGAATGAAACAGAAACAAATCATTCTACGGTTATCAAAAATCATGGAATTATTATAAAAACCGGCAAAAGTGCGAGTCGGACTCGCGCACGAAGGGTCCCGTACAAAACGGCAAAAAAACACATTAGTTGTATGAAATAAATATTTATTTTATTCTATTTTATAGCGGTAACATAAATAATAATCTATGAAGATTTCAACTATCTAACTATCGCGGCTTGGAAGATAATGCCTGGTGACAGACGGTTAGGTTGTTACCCTTAGGTACGGAACTACTACTTTAATAAAAAAGTGGTAAAATAAATAAGGCAGCAGGAAAATCATATAATAAATATAAATCTGTTTACGATAGAGGACGCAAAAGTGTTTCTACCTACAGTTAAGAGAAAGACTAAAAACAACCAAAACCAATTTTTACTCTATAACAACAATCAACAACAAACTCCGCTCATTGTGAGAAATTAAAATATATTAGATGCCCAAAATAAAAAACAACACAAGTCATCGATCAGCCTTCATCATTCTTCATATCATACAGATTAATCATCATTTGTAACCATAGAACGTTCTAGAATTTCTATGGAACAAACAAATACAAAGAAAGGGAGTAAATCAGGAGCGCAGTAAGTGTTGACAGTTGCTTATGAACTGCTCCACATATCTGCCCTCGTAGACATGAATCACCAGGAACATATATGGGTGACACTTCAATTTGCCAATTGAGGAAGTTCCAATGAGGACTTTAGCTTAGTTTCGGACTAATATGCTTTCATTGATATGACACTAGTATTTCAGTATGAAATCACCGTATTATAATTAGAAATAGGGCTACTTTTCCTCTTAAATTTTCTATCGTTAATCGTTCATTACATTAAAGGCTTTACTAGATTTCTTTCCATTAAACTCCTTCATTATTTGAGACGTATATATTGTTTTTAAATTTTTATTATAATACTACTGCAGATAAAGGTAAGGTTAGGTAAAGTACCTATTCTTTAGAACAAAAATTGCGATAGCGCAACATCCGATTCCCGAGTATTGGCCACAAATAAAATTACTTCCCCTCATCATAGAACGGCCGACGTAATACGGACGTCCATCGCACAATAAGGAAGGATCTGTCGCCAACACTTTAAAATTCAAATCATAATCCCACATACTTATTGTTTCTACTTTCTCTTTTTTTTGAATTTTTTTTCTTGTGTCCCTTCGATAAGTAGGTACTGTATCTTTTTGAAATAATTGATGCATGTTAGGACTCAGGACATATCTAAGAAGGGTTCCGTAAAAATCAACACGCAATAGATTTTCATTGACTTACTTCAAAAGTTACTGTCCGATTTCGCTCAAAATAATTTTCATAAAGAGTTTTTAGCATGATCTATCGGCATAGAAACTAACAAGTTTCTATCTCCTATACTTTAAAAATGCCGGGGGGGGGGGGGGGGGGTCAACTTATAAACCACTTTGGAGGCCGATTACTCGAAAGTGGTTGACTTTGTACAAAAGTCATGTATGAAACCTTGCCTTTATTTTAAAAATACCTATTTAACTATATCCTATACTATAGGGTAGACTGAAAAAAATATTTCAGCCCCACATCACATATTGTATGGAGTTTTATGATGTTGCGGCTACACCGCAACGGGGCGCGCGGCGCCTGCGCATGCGCCTTAGTCGCCAGCGCACACTGCGCGGCGTGGCGATACCTATACTTTACTTTCAACATTCTAATATTGCCAACGTAGGCGACCAGACATACCTTTATAATACAGTCTACTATATATGTACCAAGTCGTTTTATTTCACATCTGGGAGCCTACATTATGGTCCTCCGAGCCGGATTCTAGGCTATAATTCTATAATAAATATTGTCAAAACTGAGAAATATACGCATTAAATAACTGTACCAAATTTCATCCATATTAATAACTACAGAAGCTAGGAGAGCAGACAGACAGACAGACAGATAGACAGACGGATGGACAGAGCGAAATTATATGGGTTCCTTGAGTATTACGGAATCCTAAAATACGCTTTTGGATAGTTTGAAGTGATTAAAGCATTAATAAAATGTAATGTGTGAAATAATCACTTTCAGCACAGAGTAAAAATATATTATGTACTTTCAGTCAGTTTAAAGTAGCTTTAATGAAATGTTATGTTAAAAAAAAAACATTTCTGAATCTAAGAGCTTTTCTTTATGAACTGTTGAGGGCCAATTCAAATAGGCTTGTTAACTGAATATTTTGATGGCATAAATGAATAATTATTAATTTCTCAGAGGAAACAGTATATTTAAAATCATCATTATCAAAAGTAAAGCTATTTGTTATCTGGGGGCACGATAATAACGCCATACAAAAATCATCATTATGATGATGACGACGTTGATGTCGTCAATGATGAAACGATGAATAAATTAATTCCCTTATTTCATACGAAACTTTACTGTCTCATGTGACATGTTAAAGTATTGTATTCAATGCTTAACAATTATTATTGTGAATATTTAACACTTCGATTGTAAATTGCAATTAAATTGATGATATCATCCAATTTAATAATCATTTACGAACATAACCGATCGCGTGGAGGTCGAATCGATATTGATATAAAATATACACTGTCCGAATCGCAATTCCCTAACGACCTTCAGTATATGAAGGTACTACATACTGCAGTGTGAGTAAGCAATGAAAATTGCCTTATTAATAAAGCAAAACACTAACAATTGAGAAACTCAAGGAAGAATCTCAAAAAGTCCAGAAGCTTTACGAAAAATCCTACTATTATTATTAAATGTAAAAGTTTGTGAGGATGGATGGGTGAATGTTTGTTACTCTTTCACGCAAAAACCACAAAACGGATTTTGATGAAATTTGATATGGTAGTAGTATGGCAGTAGGTAAGAGCTCCGTGGCCTAGTGGGTAGATCGTTAGATTCGCACTCCAGAGAGTGTAGGTTCGATTCCCAGGTTGTGGCGTGTACCAATGAGATTTTTTCAGATCTCAAGTACATTATACGGACGCTCCAACGGTGAAGGAAAACATCGTGAGGAAACCGGCACATGGTTGGCCCCAGACGTATTAACCAGTCATTCCTCTGGACTAGGAATAGAACCTATATAAGGAACGTATATAGGAAACTCAATAACTTCGACACTATTAATGTCAGCAGGATGGTAGAATGGTGATTTGTGCGTTGTTTACGAATTGGCCTCGGATTCGTTTTTTTTTTTTTTCGAAAGGGTCTATGCTAAGGGTCGGGTTAAGACCGCTGTAGCTAAATCGGACTATAACTAGCCTGGTGGCTAGTTTATTTGGTAAGAGTCGATGGGAGGGTTTGACCCTCCCTAAAATCACCCGGGTGATGTTCAGACCGGATATTGGGGACAGCTACGGATTGTGAGCTATTATTATGACAGACGCGGGTCTCTCCTGCTAAGGGGTCCGACCCCTTCCTCACTCGCTGATGAGTGAGATTGCCCGCGCGCGGTAGCAGAAACTAGCGGCGTGCGAGTTATCGCGATGGAGGAGCTCACGTTTTGGTTGGTATCGGTACTGAGAGGGCCGTCCGTCTCCCCTTCCGCGTACGGTCGGGATGTCTCGCGCGCGTAAGTCCTAATGTCGATGAGGTTCGCGGTATTGGTAGAGCTCTCTATATCAATATCGCGATCGCGGACACTACTTGGAAGTGTACCTATTCTACTAGGATGCGAACTCGATCTGTACGTCTGTACGTGTTGTCGTGTCGGATGTGGGACCTCGGGGTAGGCGCCGGCGTCGACCCCGGTGCGATACTAGTCTCGCGGGTGCGTGTGTTTTGTGTTTACGTAACTGTACATAGTACGTTACGTATTTTGTGATCGGGTCAACGGGATCGGCTAAGATATGCTTAGGCCGTTTATACGGGTGTCGGAAAGTCTGTGCGTCATGATCATAGTCCAGGGCCTTTTGGATAAGGGGGTTTGGGTGATTTTTGCCTTTATCAAAGAATCTCTCTACGAGTTCCTTGATATAGGCTTTGATAGTGACGAGTTCGCAGTCCCTATGCAAGTCGATGTTACGCATGTACCAGGGGGCGCCTGTTGCCATGCGTAGGAACCGGTTTTGGACTCTTTGCAAACGGTCCAGTTGAGACTCGCTTATCTGTGCGAAAGAGACGCACGCATAAGTGAGTATCGTTCTAATGCAAGTTTTATACAATGTAAGCTTATGTCTTAGGGACATTTTGCTACGCGAATGAATTAGCGGATATAATTTGAAAAGTACAAATTTCGCTTTACGTAAAGTATTACTGATGTGAGTCGAAAACGTCATCGACTTGTTTAGTACTACGCCTAAATATTTGACCTGAGTGACCTCAGGGACTATGTTGCCGTGCAGGCTAATAGGGCTCATTAGTCTACGGGGGCAGATACGCCTCACTGCGCTTTTACTGTTGAATTGGATGGCGTGACTTTTGTCGGGATTAACTTCTATTCTCCATTTGGAGAACCAATTACCGAGAGCGGTAACTGACTCCTGGAGGGCTTTAGACGCGGTACAGGCTCGTGTGTGGGAATAATAGAGGGCTGTGTCATGTTTAGGGATGCCACTAGTATACAGGTTATATAGGGAGGGTGAGAGGACTGAGCCCTGCGGTACCCCCGCCTCCATACTAAGGCATGTCAATAAGTCCGTGACTTTTTGAATTTCTAACCTCCTTACTGAAAAAGCAACACTACTCCTGTCAACAGGCATCTGTCAGTTGACTCCTATCAAAATTTTAACTTGCTGCGTCAGTTAGTTTGTGTTTTACAGCTATCTTTATCAGACTATCCAGTAACTTAAGGAAACAATGGAAAAAAGTTAATTTCGTGTGCTTATTAAGCATTCTTTTTTGCGAAAAAAAACCATTACCGAGACCAAGGCTAAGCTTGATAAATACTATGGGGACTCTGCACCATCGATTTCAATGGTAAAAAAGTGGTTTACTGAATTTCGTTGTGGCCGTACAAGCACTGAAGATGCCGAACGTCCTGGACGCCCAGTTGAGGTCTCTACACCCGAAACAATCGAAAAAATTCACGATATGGTGTTGGCCGACCGAAGATTGAAAGTGCAAGAGATTGTGGAAGCCATAGGATCTCGCATGGCTCAGTGGTTTCAATTTTGAATGATCACTTGGGCATGAGAAAGCTTTCCGCAAGTCGACCACAAACGCAATCGTGTAACAACTTCACAGGAAGGTTTGGCGTTGTTTAATCACAATATGGAGGAGTTTTTGCGCCGTTTTGTAACCGTGGACGAAACATGGATCCATCACAACACACCAGAGACCAAACAACAGTCAAAACAGTGGGTTTCTAAGGGTGAATCGGCGCCAAAGAAGGCCAAGGTGGGTTTGTCAGCCAATAAAGTTATGGCGACTGTTTTTTGGGATGCACGTGGGATAATCCCCATTGACTATCTTCAAAAGGGAAGAACAATTAATAGGGAATATTATGCCAACTTATTGGACCGCTTCAATGAGGATTTGAAAAAAAACCGACCTCATTTGGCCAAGAAAAAAGTTCTTTTTCACCAAGACAATGCAAGGGTGCACACATGTGCAGTTGCCATGGCAAAAATCCATGAATTGGGCTATGAATTGCTCCCATATCCACCCTATTCTCCAGATTTGGCTCCGAGTGACTACTTCTTGTTCCCAAACCTGAAAAAATGGCTCGGTGGAAAAAGATTTGACTCCAATGATGAAGTCATCTCGCAAACAAAGGCCTATTTTGAGGACCTCGACAAATCATATTTTTTGGAAGGGATAAAAAAATTGGAGAAGCGTTTGACAAAGTGTATAGAGCTCAAGGGGGACTACGTTGAAAAATAAAATGATTTATTTATCAAAAAATCTGTGTTTTATTCCAAAAGTCACGGACTTATTGACCCGCCCTCGTATATCTTGGCGACGACAGTGCGCCTTCTACGCGAAAATGAAATTTAAGATTTTTTTAAAAGTTACTAATTAGTAAAACGAGATAATCGGGTATTTCCATTTGATAGAGTTTGTATAACAGTCCGTTATGCCAAATTTTATCAAAAGCTTTTGCAATGTCAAAGAATACGGCGCATGTCGTCTTCCTGTCGTTTTTGCGTGTTATTATGTACTCCGTTAAGTGGTGTACTTGAGCGGGACAGCTGTGCATTTCGCGGAAGGCAAACTACTCGTCTGGAAGGAGTTTTTTGGTCGGTTATGACGTCATTGAGGCGCCTTTTAATAACTCTTTCGTAGACTTTACTAAGGGAGCTAATGAGACTTATTGGACGGTAGCTACCAGGCACCTTCCGGGGTTTCCCCGGTTTGTGGATACCTATCACAATAGCTACTTTCCAAATGTCTGGAAATGATCATCCTACTAAGAGGGCGTTAAAGATGTTCACTAGGAGTTGAATTAGCTCGGACGGTAACATTTTAAGTGTTTTGTTTGAAATACCGTCGAGGCCTGGGGCATTTTTAGCATTCATACACTTAATAATGTCACTGACCTCTCCGAGACCACCATCCTCACCCTATCTACATCAGGTGGCCTCGAGAGTCGGCTGTCGACCTCGCTATTTACTAAGCTAAGGTGCACGGGATCAATCGGGAGAGTACTCGGCCGGCACTGTTGTTCGAAATTATCAGCTAGGCACTCGGCCTTGTCTATGTCTTCGAATGCAGGAGGATGGTCAGGTCTGTCTAACGGAGGCATATCGCTCTCCGTGTTGTTTTTGAGGGCCTTTGCGAGTGGCCAGTACGCCACGTGAGACAGTTCTAAATCACTGAGAAGTCGATCCCAACTCTCGGCTTTGTGCTGTTTAATTTTAAACTTAACTTCCCTCTCGTAGTGACGGAGGGCTTTCCGCTTTCCGCTTTCCGCGCACATGTGATCGCTACCCGTCGGAAGAGTGGACTCTTCCGACGGGTAGCGATCACATGTGCGCTTAGCCGCATTTCGGAGTCTGATGGACTCCCTTATGTCTTCAGGGAGGGGCCAGCAGTCGTTGGCACCCCCTAGATGAGTTCTCTATGGTCGCTACCAGGTGATCGGTCAAGTGGGAGGCGGCCTCTATGGCTGTCTCTTTACTATCTATAATATCGGGGTTTTTATCTAGGTGACTAGATTGGAGGACTTTGATGTTCTCCGCTAATCATTTATAATCTACTATCTTCCTAGTACTAGAATTATTGGGGTTAAGACTACCAAGTGTAATCGTAACCGGTCTGTGGTCCGAGTTAAGCTCGTGGAGAGTCTCAATATAGATATTGAGAGAAATATTTTTAACTAAGGCTATGTCTATCGTACTAGGATCGCGTATGACACCGTTGATGTTTTCATTGGTGTCATAGCGAGTGGGGTCAGTGGGAGCTACTAGTGCAAAATTTAAAGTGTCGGTTAAACTACAAAGGATGGTGCCGTTTCTATTGTTATATACATTGCCCCACTCGATGTGTTTGCAATTTAAGTCGCCGGCAATGATGACAGCGTTGCCTAAATTGAATAGCGCCTGTAGGTCGCTGGAATGTAGTTCTTTGTTGCACGCTAAGTACGCGCTTACTATAACAATGGGTCCGTGACCGGACATACTAATGTGGCAAAAAGATGTCTCTAAAGTTAACAATGGCGGTGGCTCTAGGGGAATACAATGTAATGATTTTTTATAGTAGATAAGAGTACCTCCGAGTCGGGATCAAGTTCTATCATTTCTGACAATTTTGTAGTTAGCTATTTTAGGGCTCCTCATACTAGGTTTTAAAAACGTCTCCTGCACTAGAAGAATATCGACATTTTGACTGATTACAAAATCGCGAATTTCGCTTATGTTATTCCTAATGCCGTTCGTATTGAACGACACTACGCGTAACGAGTGCGGCTTTGTCCTTCCCGAAGGCTCCATTAATTACCGTTGGTGGAGAGAGCCTTGATCTGACGGATCAAGACCTGATGGTCTGACAAAGCTTGGATGCGGTCTGTGGCCGATCCTTTTAGCTTTGTCGCTAAAATAGAAAGCTCCATCGGGTCAATAGGCCCGATGTTGCTTAGGAACTGCTGGACGAAAGAGAGGTCTGCAGTGAAGCTGGGAGTCGGAGGGGGCCTTAGGCGCTTTGGGCGCGGAGGGCATGGCCTTACTGGGGAGAGCGGGGAAAGCCGCTAACTCCGAACTACGATTCTGCGCGGGCTTGAACCATGCAGATTGGGAGGGTGGGGGGGCAGGGACGAATCTCTGATTGGGGGGGGCCTTTCGTCTGTGGTGCAACGCGCTTTTTTACTTTGGCTGCTTTTTTGCACCCTCTGTAATTGGCGGGGTGTCCTTGGGACTTGCAGAGAACACAGCTGGGGGGTTCGGACTCCTCAGCTGGGCTCTTACGGGGGCAGTCAGAGGTGCCGTGGTCACCGAGGCACTTAACACAACGCAGCCTAGCTTGGCAATTCCGTTCCGAGTGCCCGTAAAGTTGGCATCGGTGGCACTGGCCAGGGATGCCCCTTTTACGGGGGGGCTCGACGCGGATGCCCGTAATGTGACAGATGGCTCGGATATTAAAGATATCCTTGCCCTCTGGCGTAAGAGGGAGGGTTACGAGTACCATATTGTACTCGTGTTTTTTGATAGGATGGTACATACGATGTACCTCTAAGGCGGGATAACCCTGGGACTGGATGTCCATGAGTACCTCTTTTGTGGAGAGGCACTTATCGACTCCGGTAATGACGACGCGCAGAAGGCGCTCGTCTTCAATGGCATAAGTATGGTAACCTATGTTCTTTGTGCGTAGGAACGCGGTGAGGAGGCGGTGGTCCTCCGAAGTCTTAACCTGCACTTTTATGCCGATGGGGGTCGTATGTGCAGAAAAGTAACGAAGCTTATGCTCGTTAATCGCTGCGGAGATTAAATTCCATTTGGCCTTCTCCTGTGTGATTACTGGAGGAGGCATTTTAGGAGTGCGGACGGCCTAAGGGGCCTGGGAGGCCTGAGGGGCCTGGGATGCCGGAAGGGCCTGGGAGGCCGGAAGGGCCTGGGAGGCCGGAAGGGCCTGAGAGGTTCGGGGGACCTGGGAGGCCGGAGGGGCCTGGGTGGCCAGAGGGGCCTGTGAGGCCAGAGGGGCCGGGAGGGCCGATGGGGTAACGGGGGCCGCGGAGCCATGAGCCTGCACGGTTTTCCTATTTTTAGGGACCGATTTGGTCGGGAATGATAAGACTGGAGAGGAGGTGCCTTCTGGGCGCTTCCTCTTCTTTGTCTTCTTGTATTTAACTGTAGTGAACTCGCCTTGTTCACTACGGTCGGATTCTTGCTCTGAGCAAGACATCTCTGAAGGAGATGATAGGGGTTCATTATCGGCCGGAATTAACGGGACGTCGCTATCGGGCGACGCCGGTGAGTCTGCTTCGTGCATGCGCACGAAGCGTTCCCACTTGGACGCGACATCGGGGACTTCGAGTTTCAGGAACTCCAGGAACTTTCTAATTATGGCGTCAGACATAATTAGAAGGTTTATCCCGGGAGTGGGATTCTGCTCTCTAATTTATTATTGGGGATACAGCCCCTCCCGGCGACCGGGAGGGAAGGTGTGTAGGGAGGAAAAACTCCTCGTGTAGTGTGCCTAAACGTGTCACGGTACTTACAATCTTACAATTGTTCCTTGGGCGGCTGGAACTCACTCACTAACGTTACGCTAATCACTAGGGCGCTAGTGTTCGCGAACGATACGCGGCGGAGCGCGAGCAGAAGGCTCGCGCTAAAAACGAGACGGACGATGCGAGCGGTCGCACGAAACGTCCGGTAGGCGGCGGTCGCGGAGCGGCGCGAGACACGGTACGGCACGGGTCGGGCGGCAAAGGCGGTTGGGTAGCGCCTTTGTTTCTTCACACTTGCTGTCTTGACTCTTGAGTCTTCTTTCTTCTGTCTTCCTTCTTCAGGTGATGTCACTTTCACGAACGGTAGCACACGCGAGAGCGCAATACTGCGGGAACGACGGCAACGATCGGAACGAGCGGAGCTGTTCATCGGACGGTGTCCGAGAGCAGAATGCGTCGGATTCGAATTCCGGACAGATAATATATTTTTGGAACGAAGTTCCTTATCGCGCGTTGCGAAAGTCTGAAAATCTGGGCTAGACGGAAAAAAAAAAATCCGTCTAGCCCAGACGGAAAAAATTAAGACTGTAACGACACTTTTTGCCATAGTTGTAAGCCGTGCGGCGTGCGCGTGTTTCTCTGTCTGTTTCTGTCTCTGTCTCTCTCCCTCTCTCTCAATTATTACTAAAATTGAGCCTACTGATTAAGTTTATATTGCATTATATTTGTTAATAATAAAAAAATATATTATTATAACTTTAAAAAAAATTGCAATTCCTTCACTAATTAATCGAAAAGAACTTCGTTCGGATGGAACGTGTCCCTTGACACCTCTCATTATTTTTGTGATTCTTTGTAACCCCCGACGTAAAAAGAGTTGTTTAACGTGTCTATCTATCTGTCGGCCTATGTGTCTGTGTATCTGTCCATGACATCGTAGCTCCCAAACGGATAAACCGATTATGATCTAGTTTTTTTTGTTTTAAAGCTGATATGATCTCCGCTCCGAGCTCCAGGCAAAAGCTATTTCTGCGTATATCTGCCAAAGATAACCCTATCATTGTATGCTTCACCTTTATTTGAAAAGGATTTATTTATTTATGTGTTCATATTACGATTCGGAAATGCAAGCATCCAACATTCTTGACCTACGCACCAGTTTGGATTTTTTTACCAAACAACCATTCAATAGAGTATTTTCCGGGATTGATTTTTTACGATATGGAAATTTAGGAATTTACCTGGAATAAGTAAAGTAATTTAATCGGGTAAGCCTTTTCTGTATACAAGACGTTTACTTATGTAAATATACATTAAAACCTTTGAATGCAAATGATATTGACAATCTGTAGGGGTTAGTAGGCGGAACAGTAATTTGAACGAAGATTATGTTTCCTTTTATAGGAAGGTAATACCAACGGATAAAAATATATTTGAATAATACCTACATGAAAATCGTATTTCTGCCTGATTGTGTAATATTCTGACATATTGGCGCAATACAATATTCAATAGCTAAATTATCACATTAGCTAGAACTGATCAAAAATATTATCTACAATAACGACAAATTTCCTGCTCGGCCAGTTTCTAATTATTTTCCTTTGCATTGGGGCGCCTCAAAATAATTAAACACAAAGGAAGATGCCGCATCGACTGCAGACGTGGTTGAACTGCGTATTTACACGTGAGGATGTGTGCGTGCACACGATTAAACGGCGCGGCGCGGCGCTAATAACCAGAGTATAAATATTTTCTTTCTACGGAAGAATAGACAAAATTACATAATATTGGTAAAGCTGTCATTAATTATTCATATTATCTATCTCATGGAGAATAGAGGTAAGGAATACCATCTCCATACATGAAAAGTGTCCGTAAAATAGCGTTAAATAATAAATAGGGGGCGCTACAGACGCAAGGGTGTAAAGCGGCAAAATTTTAACGGATAATTAAATCTTGGGATCTTCTTCGGTTTTATATATAAAAATATTTTCGACTATACGAGTAATTAGAATATTTATGATTTACTGAATTAACTACTAAATACTAGTCATAGTCATCAAAAATTCTAACTTCATAGCACACACCCTTGCCACTCCATTATGGCCAGTTTTGGAACTATTATTTAATTACTTTTGTCGGACACTTTTTAGCTTTTCTGCCTTAGAGAGATGGTACTCCGTACCTCTATTATCCATGATCTATCTGTAATCAGTAGACAGAACGCATTTATATGGTAGTCATCCTCTTTTTAATATAATATAACACATCTATGGTAGTCATGCTAAGCGTGCTGGTCCAGCGTCAGCTTGTTTGATACTTTAAATACATACAAGGAAGGATGTCTGTATGCATATTATTCAATTCTTTTGGTATTAAACATGGCAGATATTTTATAGGTACCATTGACATAACAGTGATATTTTACTGAAAATTCTTTTGAAAAAAAATTGAATACTAATAATAAATAAACTACGTGTGTTGATTCTGAAAATATTCCAATTTTGAATATAGCCGTGAGTCGTACTCGTAACCACACCCGTCAGGTCACAGGGTTACCTTTTAAAAAACGTTTTTCCAAGTCCAATACATTTTCACTCCAATTTTTCACTCCAATCATAGATGTATTATATTAAAAAGAGGACTCCAATAATATAACGCCCACTTCACAGCAAATCATTTGAAAGCTTTTAACTATAGTAATAGACAATAGTGCGTACTGGCGTTGTGTTGTTCTTCTTTCGTTCTCTATTAATAAATAATTGTTTCAAAAGGTTTCTGCTTTAAAAAAATTATAAATGACGATAAAAGTATTAAGGGGTTTTGCGGTGGATAGAATTGAAAATTTGAGTTCTATGAAACCTTTTTTCTCAATCATATTTTTATCGTACAGGATCCAGTTTTCATCACAGGTAATGATTGGATTTAAAATCCCTTCATTATTGTGCCGGTTGAGTAATGTAACGCAGCAGTCGACGCGCGTTTTTCGGTTTGCTGCACCACTCAATTTATGAGGTACCCACGTTTCAAGCTTTTTCACCTTCCCAATTCGCTTCAAGTGGATTAAAACAGTTTTATCACTAACAACGCAGCCTGCAGCTAACTCGGACGTGGTTTGCGATAGATCCGATGAGATAGATTCCACGATAGCCTTCAATTCTTCATTATCAACTTTGGTCTACGGCCGTCCACGGGGCCTGCTCTGCAGGTCGAAATTTCCAGAACGAAAACGTTGGAACCAAAAACGCACTATGTTTTCCTTTGTGACACCGCCGCCATACACATCATTAATATTTCGAGCCGTTTCTGCAGCACTGGTGCGATGCCACGATGGAACTCGTACTCGAAAATATTACGATATTCAAGTTTTCCATTTTGTAACCAGAGTGACGCAATGAAAACACCAAAAGAGGAAACACAAATAAATTACGGTTTTCGAAACACAAATGCATGAGTAAACAGCGGTATAAATTTGAAATTGGAATTCCTAACCAAGGAAGATATATTTGAGATCAAAGTGGCTAGGACGACAAAGCGCCAATTTCATATGTAAGGACCTAATATTTAACCGAGGACTGTCTTTTTATAAATTGAAATTTTTATTTAAATATTTATTTAAAAGTATGCTAAGTCCACCCTTTTTTTTTAAGTTAAAACCTATATCAACTAGTAGCGACAAGGATATTTTTACACTGCCTTTTATTAGACTAGGCGTTTTCTTTTTGTTTTTCTTTATAACTGAGCTATTTACTTATGTGCTGTTTTCAGTTTAAGGGTGCGCTAAAAATTATTATGATCTGTTAAATTCGAAGACCCATATTTTCTAGACATTGTCTTTAATTTATATTAAATATAATATTATTAGCAGTCTTACCTATTATTAAATTATCTATTATCTCTTTTTAACCGTCTGTCCCCACCAGTCGCCTGAAACAACTGAACAACAATAACTAACTTTTGTTGTTCCTTCGATAAAGCCATTTTGCTCCTCGACTAGTAGTAACTCTTTAAGTTAGAAATTTGAAGTTACTTTTTAAATTAGTCTTAGTGCTTTCGTCATGTAAAAATGATAATTTAATGTATGTATAAATCGATATAATTTAAGGCAATTTCACAAAAGAAAGTGAAGTCGTGACTGGGACTGTCATCAGCACGGCGCGCGACGGCCGCGGATTACGGGAGAAACGCAGGCTTTCCCCGCCCGAAATAATTGTATCACAAATCGGCCGTGACGTCATATGCATAACGTTACGTAACCCACGAGAGCTCTTTTGTGTCGCGACCACAAAAAAACTCACGGGTACGAGCTCTAAGGATCAGTACCCACCACGACGATACGCGACAGTACGCGACGCTACATTTTTAAGATAGCTATTCAAAATTGAACTTCATTCACTACACAACAAGATACATGTTTCATAAGACATACATACATACACTGCACATGCACTGTGCAGCGCGGTGCAACCTGACATACGACCTCTTACAATGAAACGTGTATCTTCCTGTGTAAAAAGTTAAGTTCAATTTTGTCAAAAAAAAATCTTAAAAACTCAGCGCCCTATCGTTTCGTTTCGGTATAAATTGACCCTAACTGCACGCCCAGAAGAGTTACAAGTGCGTTGCAAGCTGCTACATACTTACATAACACGTCAGTCTAGTCATAATTATAGGACCAATGGCTTGAATTAAAATAGATCGTTGTCAGACTGTATAGAAGCATATGGACACTGACTGAATATGGACTGGACACATACAGAATTCCGCGGCATATTACGCTTGATTATAGCGTTATGTTCAGCGTTCAAAACTCGAATTCTAGTATTTAACTTAGACTTTCAATTTACTTTCAATTACTTATAAATGAATCGTATTGATATCATAAACTGAATTCGTAGTTTGGACCAATCAAAATGTTGGTTTTTTAACTATTTGCTATTTTAACATATCAAGACTGCTTCGAGACTGTATTATTGTAAGATTTAATTAAAACAATCGGCCTAGGTTCATTTCACTAGTTGATGCTTAAACATTTATATTCCATATTGATTGCTCCTTTATAGAACGTTCATACGATGATGATGATGATACAATTCATGCGATTTAAAAAGAGAATATGAGTATTGGGCGAACCGACATCGACAGTAACAAACTAAGCACCAGTGATACAAAACAAACGGACGGCGCGACTAAATGCACGAATGCTTAGACCGCGGCGCGTTAAGAAGTGGCTTACATATTAACATGCTGAGTTCCAAAAAAAACCTAATACGTGCGTGATGAGTTGATGACCACTAGTCAGTATCGAGATAAGTCGCACGATTTTTTTACAGCCTTGTACCGGTTTAATGTACATCCCCTGGAGAAGCTTTTATATAAACTAGTGATCGCCTAGTGGTCGAAGTTCGACCACAATTCATTTAATTTTTATGTCTGAATATCATTAGGGTTCTTTTGTCAAAGGCTTCTTAGATACGCAATAAAATATGTAAGGTAAAAATGCCATGTTACCACATATTAGAGCATTTTCTACTTTGAGGAAAGATAATAGGTATCAAAAAATACGAATGTACTAGAAGTGAAGTCTGTTTTATTTTGGAGACTTATCTCTTAAGATGGATTTAGGATATTATTATGCCTCGTTTCTTTTAATATAAAAAAAATATCGTTATTTTGCTTAAACCCTTACTTTGTATCTAATTCTGTGCTAAAATTTGGTCTTTCTTGATCTAATCGCAGGAAACGTTGCACGTAATTCCGTGCTAGCTTCAAAATTCATAATATTATATTAACCGCAACAAATATTAGTTTAAAATAAACTTAAAAAAGGTTTAAGAATTTAAGAATTTATCATAAAATAAAAATACATAATCATATAAATGTATTAAATAACAAAGTACAAAATCAACAATCGATACGGACATAACGTCAGTATACGGTAACGTGGGAGAGCCATGCTTCGGCACGACGGCCTTACAGAAAACCGGCGTGAAATAACGCTTGCGTTGTGTTGTGGCCGAGTGAGTGAGGTTACCCTTGGGTTGGGGATTTCTGGGGTTGTGAATGTCCATGGACGGCAGTAATCGCTTACCATGAGGCGATCCGTCTGCTCGTTTCCTAGTCTATTACAAAATATATGGGGTTCCGTTTTTGCTACACAATTTAGCAACAGAACCCTTAAAAATGCATTGGACTCCTCTAAAAAATATGATTACGAATATAATGAGATCCCATTGAGGTGTGTATAAATGAATTATTTATTTAATTTTATTCAGCGTAAGGAGTAACCAAAACATAAAATATTCAATTACTTGTATCTCGGCGGATATGGTTTGCGACCACCGAAAAGGGGGTGTTATGTCAATAAAATTCAACCTATTAGCTGCTGTTAAAATCTCTTATCCTCGAGACGACATTGTATATAATGATAATATTTAATATTTATACTAACCAGTCATAGTCAGGAAAACTAACAGCAAAAACTATAAAAGTAAAAGTATAAATTGAATTTTGAACATTAAATTTTAAGAGGAGGTTAAGAATAAAATATCTGCGTTAAAACTTTTACTTTTCATACACCATAAAGTTATGTTTTTAGTTCGAACTTTAGTTTTATTGATTGAGCTTCCTTTACTTTGTAATCTCCGAATATCGGAGAATTCATGTGCAAAGTGCAAAATACGTACCTACTTATCTGTGGTAATCGTTGTCATCATATACGTATAGTAGAGTTGGAGTATTGCCGGGGAATTGAATGGGTGACGTTGTGGATTTTATGTAACTTCATAAATTTGTGTTACTTCGGTTCTTAATGTGTAATATTGGTAGAATATTAACCTTTATATATTCGTTAACGTGCACAAGTGTGGGCAAGTGGTACAACTTCAAAAAACGTGCTATTTTGTGTTCTTTCAAAACTCCATAGAAACTTTCAGTACCACTTTACTGAATCTACTGCTTTGACTCATTGACTGCACTGACTATCTATTTGGATTTTGATTAGACTTTAGACTTGACGGTTTAGGGATACGGTGTTGAAAATTGAAACGAAAATTCTATTTCCCGCCTTTTTAACTTGACACTGGCAAATGGTTTTAAGCCGACGCCATATATTTAAATTTAAATAAAATATATATAGTCTATGGTTATCATGCTGTAAACTGTCAATTTGAGGCGTAAAAGCTCCATCTAACTGTCCAATAGGTAGTATTTATTTTTATTGGAGTATAAAGTTATTTTCATTTTCTGTATTTTGTAAAGCTTAAGTACCTATTTCAAATTTGGAAAATATTAAAAAGAACGCCGGGGCGCGGTTTTCCAGGGGTAAACAGGGGTCACTAGGGTGACAATTATATGTTATTTCAATGTTTTTGTTATCCGACATATTTTTTAAAATGTTTAAATTAGTATAATTTATTGATTTATATAGGTAGTGCGTTATTGTAAAACAATTATTCACCATGTAAGAAAAAAGGGAAAAAAAGTAAACTAAGTATGCCATACTCTATTTCATTTACCCATTATGCACTATTTTTCTTCAGACGAAATAAAAATTCACCGAGTATAAATAAATACATACAAACATTAAAGATGTTAACGAGATACAGTCAATAATAAAATTGTAATATTATTTATCGTCATGCTCACTTTTATAGGTACACATTTCAAGGCACCAATGTTCGCCCAAGAGTGGTATAACTCTTGAAATATTAAAAATCAAAGAAATTGGATAACTGCATCTAAATATCTTTATCAAATAAATAGGAAGAAACAAAAAAATTTGATCAAATATTGGATGTCCAAGATCTTTGATCAATTATTTTGTCCATCTGTTTTCCCTTTCCCTTTCGTTTGTATATGTATCTCCTTTCCTTGAACTGAATAGTATAGTAACGATGTCCAACTTCTTGGACATTATGTACAGTTGACGGCAGATCCGCTCTACCATTTTTGAACCTTATTGCCGAGTAATAAAAGTTGTACACCGGATGTCTCTTCGACTGCGACTATGGACAAGGATCTTTGATACATGTAATACCACCATTAGGACGAAATTCGAGCATAATTCATATATCTTTAAGTTTTAACTTATCCCAAGGGTTATTTTTAATACGCAATAAAAATATTAATGTTAGCTATGGAATATGAAAAACGGATAGACAAACATCAATGTTTTACAAAATTGTGTCAAACGAACACTTTTCCCGGGTTTCTGAAAGGCTAATCGACGCCAAAATTGACTAATCAGCGGTCAAATCTCTTGTCAAGTGTAAATTGAGTTGCAAAAAGCTTGATCAGTCGTTTGATAAATCAACGGTTTAGTTAACAAAACTAATGTCAAACCTATAGTCAAACCACATGTCAAACGCTGTTTTCGGTTTCTGGAGAGCCATTTATGGCGTAAATGTGTCATGTCAGGATGATCAATGATTAGTTAATTTTTCAGTAATTAGCGTTTCAGAAACGCAAATTGATTTAACAAGCCCGTTAACTCAACAGCGTGTTAGTTCATCAACTATTTGATTTGCCTTTCAGAAAAGCCCCCGGGGCTACGGTTTTATACAAGCGCATGGTGGTGTGAGTTATTAATCCGAGGTATGTAAGGTTATTTTTCTCAATATGTTTAAGTATTATTAAAAAACTGAGTGCAGTTCACTCTTCCTCCATATAAATCTAAACTGCCGATTTCATACTCTTCCGTTTGCATAATTTTCATAGAAAGGTGTACAAAGTTCTTGCTTCACGTATTATTATATTATACCTGTACCCCCTTACTAATAAAAAGATTTACACAACGGACAACTTAAACAACGTTGCTGTCTTTGTCTGTCAAGTGACTTTTCCAACGCATCGCAATACGCTTAGAGTTCAACTACTCCGACTACTCCGACTACATGTAGCAAGGGGTTGAAGTGGTGATCATGATGATCACGTATCAAAATTCGCACAACTATAATTACAGTACTTTCCCACCGTACCCATAAAAAGCTTTAATAATATTCATTAATGCTCCAGAGGCGCGTTATTTTCGGCGCAGTTTTTGCGCTTGTCCTACGTGAGGTCATTTCCTGATGCCATGAACCCACTATTACCTATTTTTATTATTACATACAAATCTTCATAATTTCATTCATTTATTAAACATACATATTATAATCATTTTATACAACTAAAAATAATGAAATTTTTGCAGTGTTAAATTGTTAATTAATTGCCTTATGTTGCTTGGTTTGTTCATAGATGTACAGATAAAACTTCGTACAGAAACAGGCCTGAACATCCAGAAGACTTATATTATGTATATACCTACACAAAATTTAGCGGTTTCAGAAGCAAACTAGATTAGGTTTTTTTTCAAATTACTTCAAAATTCCGATTTCATTCAAAATAATTTTAATAAGAGTTTTTAGCATGATCTATTAGCATATAAACTTACAAGTTTATATCTCTTATAGTTTAGAAATGCTAGGGGGAGGGACCAACTTACAAACCACTTTGGAGGTCGATTACTAGAAAATGGTCGACTTTGTTAAAAAAAGTCATCTACGAAACCTTACCTTTAATTTAAAAGACCTATTCAACGATACCCACATAAATATTTTTCATCCCCACTTTACATATTGTATGGAGAGCCACGCCTAACATATAAAATAATTATTGTTACTGATGCCAAATCCGAGATCTGTACACAGTCTATAACTATACCAAATTTCAACCATTTATATAAGCTAGAAGCGCGGACAGACAGACAGACAGACAAAGAGACGGACGGACAGAGCAAAACTATAAGGGTTCCTTATGTATTACGGAACCCTAATTGTTATCTTATCTGATAACTAAATGTTATCATATTGTCTAACTATAATATTTTGGTTTATTCGAGTGTTGAATTATTGTTTCTGAACGTTTACGATAATATGAACGAATACTACATTTCGGCCTCGCCAATTTTTATTTCCAAAACAACATAAATCTATTCGATTCTAATAATAAATATCAACCTTTTTTTTAATTTGCCTTACTGTAGTTACATCCACATAATAGTTTGCTTAACTACGGAATTTCGTGAAAAGTTGTTAGCACTTTCTGCCTCTAGTCCCATAGGAATAATTTACATCATAACATAGTAACTTCATCAGAATTCATAGAATATATTATTATTAATCAAAATACTTTGTCCTTTTTACAGGTTAATGGCGTTACTGAGTTTGTTCATTAGTTTTTGTGTAACAAAGAAAGTTTTCATATACTACGTTTTCATTATACGAATTTGCAGTTAAAATTAAACATTATAAACTAGTAGCTACATTATTAAAATTAAATTTCAACAGTCACAAACACATATTCTGTGCGATAGAAATTAAACCTTCAAAAAATGCCCTTAAACTCTCACACCTTTAATCCTATAGAATATCTAGATACAATGTCATTCTCTTGCATGCTATTAATATATTTTATTACACGACTTATTATAATCTTACATTTTGTAACTTTAGTTACATCTTATTACAACATATGTTTCAAATAAACAGTGGTATGTTTTTGAAGAACGTGCCATTTACAAAAGAAAATAAAGTGTAATGGTGCCGGATATTTAAAAAAAAATCGATATTATGCAAAACGTTTCCTCTGTTATCCGGGAATTATGATAAGTTATGTATTGGCCAGCGATCGGTAATCGCATGACAATCTCCGGATGTGAGATTTTGTACTGAAGTCATTTGTACGGAAGATTGAAGAAGCTTCAAAGGGCGATAACATTAGACAGATATTCAGAAGCATCACGTTAATATATCCACAAAGTTGGAGGGTGTTAAGGAAAACAATGTGAAAATTATTTCAAATCATGTATAAACGGAATATAAAAGTTGATTTAACAAATTAAAACACTCACCTACTAACATAAATAAGTTATTAAAAAGTGTAAAAATAGTTTTTATTTTTACTTTAGCCCAAAAAAGTTATTTACATTACGCTTCACGTGATCTGAAGTTATTGTTTGTCATCAATTATAAAGAAAACCTTTGTGCCCTGGTGAACCACGAACGAAGGGTAGACCACAGGGAATAAACGAAAATAATATTTCTTTACTTAACAGGTTAATGAATTAAACTGCATAAACTGTCATGAACTGTCATGTAATGACGACAACTGTCGTCCTGCATATCGCATTCATGTGACCGAGGCTTGAGAAACGAGCAAATTCGCGCAGTCAGTGGCGCTCGGCTTCATTCGACAGTGGACCGTGGAGCGCGCCGGCCGTGTCACGCGACGCTGACTCGCGACACAACTTTTCACGTTATCGTCAAGTGCTTTAGTTCGTTCGTACTTTCATTTTATTTTTGTTTCTCTGTGTTTGTTTATTCTGTGCACATTGGAGGTGTTCGGTTTTCCACCACGGCCGTCTGTTTACGGTGAGTAGGTACAGCTGATAAACTGCATCGAAGGTTGCATCTCGTTCGCTTCTGGAAATATGCACAATCATAATATGCATGCTTGTAGATTAGAATACTTTTAAGAAATTCCTACTACACTAATTCATAAAGATATTATCAAATTAAATGTATGTAAAGAAATCTTAAAG
The DNA here is from genome assembly GCA_963565745.1 of Phengaris arion. Lineage (NCBI taxonomy): Eukaryota > Metazoa > Arthropoda > Insecta > Lepidoptera > Lycaenidae > Phengaris > Phengaris arion. The sequence goes on from OY751443.1 coordinate 6,954,451, forward strand.
TATAAACTAGTTTATTTTAGCAAAAACTAATGAAAGTAAAATATATTTGTGTTGACGCGTGCGTTGAACTCTTTTGTAGGCTTTTTCTAAGTATTCCTCATTGCTTATAGTTCTAAATTTTTCATTATAAACTTAATCTGTTCTATAAATAACTCCTTTATATTTATTTTCCACACGATTACGTTTGCTTCGAACAACAGTCCCCAATAGATTAAACGGGGTAAATATTGTAAATAGCTCATGTTGACACATCTTTTACTTGTACATTAATTAGGCAAACTTAAGTTCATTACAAGTTAATTGTACTCAATAATTTTTGTATAATACTCAAACATTACCGTACATTTTAATGTGAAAAGATTCAAGACATTAGTTTGTATAATAACAAAAATGTTATTATGATAGTGTAAGCTCTTAAATGAAGGTAGTTTTATTAAACGCTACTAATTAATAGTACCTACATGCATAATTAATAGGATTTTTATAAATTAAAGTTCCTGGGTAACCGAGTTTCGCTCGGAGCTCTAGTAGATTAAAAAAAAATACAATCACAAAAATATTTAACCGGGGTTCGAACCCACCACATTCCGAATTTCCGAACAACGCAAAATTTAACCAAACTGCCAAGCGGACTGACATTCTAGAGTCGAAATTAGTGATACATTGTTGCACGAAGAAAGAAAAAAATATATAACTTAAAAATGCGCAGTTCTCAGGGATAAAACCTAGCTAGACCTATTTTTCTCCACCAAAACTCCCTGCATACCAAATACTTGCGGCCGATGCTGAGATTACGATTATATATATACTTAATCGTAATCTCTATACGAGAATCTTAGTATAAGATTAAAAAACTGACCTACCTAATTAGTATAATAAACACACAACGAGAGACTTCCCCAAACATTCCTGAAAATAACTGAAAACAAAATGTATGTATACCTACAAACACGATATAGTGTATTATAATTACTACTTACCATTTGTACCTATGTAAATAGTTTTGCAAATACTGCAATTACAAATGTAATTAATTAATAATATATTATGTATAGCTCAAATGTTATACCGGAAGGCTAGAAATATAAACAAAACTAATCCTGTTTAGTGTTTAGTAGGTAAACTTTTCACTTTTTCTGCCACATAAAGTAAAAAATAATAGTGGCAGATTACTTGCGAAATTCAATTTGTAAGGAAAGTACTAGGAACACAAAATGCGAATCGTAAATTATACTAAATATTCTTACACTTTTCCCCATAAACATAAAAATATTTAAACTCTTCGCTCAACTCTTTATAATAAACGCCTTGAACTGTATCCAACTAAATAATATAAAAATTATATGATCCGCGTTCAGAAATATACGCAAATACGTTGATATCAATAACCGACGCTTTCATGGTTAGCGTCAAATAGTTAAAGCATGGATTAACCGGTATTATACAAATTATATATTAATATTTCCTATACTGAATGCGCCTATTCTAATATTTCTAGCCTTCAATATGTTAAAAGGCTACACAATTCTATCTGCATCTGCAAATCTGTTGCGTGAAATGTGTTCTACAATACAAATTCTTTGTAGAATAGCTTTTTGATATTTTATTATGTAACGTGTTATAAACTTATATTCGTAACGTAATCTAGTTGTCGTCGCCTTATCTTTTCATTATGGCGAATCTTATCATGTTTATTAAGTGCAAAAACCAATTAGGCGATAATCCCTATATTAAGTAATAGGACTTGTAGGTATTCCACAAACTACGAAACATTTACAGACTACAGTGGGGCTAGCACGAACAATTGACAAGTATATATTTGTAAGTCGTAAAGTTATCGAATAGAGAATTGTATGAAAACTATGACAGCGCCTATACGTTACGAATATCAGGCACATTTTTTTGAAAATTTTGCGTGGATCTATGTTTTGAGCTGGGGGCCTAGCAAGAATATTTGACAGCGGCGTCAACGTAACGAACGTAATTTGTATGGGCGCTGTCATGATTTTGACAGATTTTCATACAATTCTCAGTCAATAACGTGACGTTTAACTTCCTAACTTGGCCCGAAATTTACTATTTCCACCGCCTATTCCCTACCTCTATGCCAAAGTACACAAATTTCAAGTGTCAGTGCCAAAACAAAAAAAAACGTGACGTTTAGGCCGCTGTCAAATGTTCCTGCTAGGTTCTCTGATGACTTTACATTTGTCTATGGCACGCTACTTACAATACCAAGGTGCTAACTATTAACCAGCAACAAGTTCTACATACCCGAGATGTGAACTGACGAGTGAGACTGACAAGTATTTATAGCGGGAAAATGTTATGAAGAAAGTTGCATTTAATTAAACTTGTATGTAAAATTTTAGTTATAAAAACAGCGAACCGTAACTGTTGCAACTTACCCAAACAGCTTGTGCACAAAAATTTAAAAAATATCAAAGTAAATACAACACGTATCTTTTTTTAAAGTTTTATACTTTTGAAAAAGATTCCGACGAATTGATAAATCTTACTCAAAGTCTGTTAAAAACGTTTACAACATTCTGTATAGGTTAAATTATAAAAAAAATCTTCATTCTTATTTTTTCCTGATCTTAAAAAAGTATGTAAGAACTTACTTTTTACCCGACCACGGCGAAGCCAAAAGTAAGGGTAGTAATTTTGGCAGTCTATGTATGTATGTTTGTTCCGTCATAGCGTCTAAACTACTGATCGGATTTTAATAAATGAGATATCAATAGATTCTTAATGATGACGCGGGTAAATTGGTTTATATAATATTTTTTTAAATTTTGTATTTCAAAAATTTTACCTCAAATTGTAATATCTAAAAAAATTAAACCGAGATAATCAAGCACACCACAAATGTGTTTATATATTATACATATTTGTGGCGTGCTTGCACAAATATGTCAAAATACAAGTTTAAATAAAATGCGGTCGTACTAGCCCGGTTGTCCAATTTTCGAACATTGCGTTATATACGACTATAAATATATAATTTTTAAATTATATATATAATTTTACCTTCTTAAAATATATTTTATTTTATAAATATTATGATATTATTATTATTATTATCATTGTTCTTAAAATATATTAAAAAAAAATTGGCTCGCTCCGCGCTCGCGATGAAGATAATATTATTTTTAATTTCAAGTGTTTTGATTAGGTAGTTATAAATATTATTCCAAAAACATGTTCGATTCGGGAAACGGAAAAATACGAAATAAAAAAATAAGTTTAAAAAAAAACTATAACTCGACTACGTTATAAAAAGGCCGAAACAAGAAAATAAATCAGATAGAAATCCAGAAATGCATAGGTACAAAAATGGTCAGGGTTCTGTACTCGTAAAACTGATTTGAAATTTAAATTGAAAAATAACACAATATAATAAACACATTATTTTTAACACATTCCAATTTCCAATATCTAGATTGATAATGGTATTTCAGGATAAACTTTTTTATTAATCACCTACAATTACTTCGGTTAATTGATTGACTGGTTTTCAGAGAATTTAAAAAGAAAATATTAATTACATAATTGAACGCTAAAAATTAATTTTTCAATTGATAGTCTACATATTTTGTAAAAATTGATTGAATGAAGTTTAGATGGGGCAAGTGAGGATACTTAATGTTTCTTTCCGGTTCAAGAGGAGCACACTCAAATTTTTGTAAATATAGAGCAATAATTATGAAATTAATTAAGTTAAATATATTATATAATTTATTTAATTTATTTTTAAATGATAATTGATAAAAATATATAATTATTAAATACATGCGATAAAATGGTTTAAAAGTTTATGTTATCAGTACAATATTGGATTTTTTTGTATAAGTTATTGATTGTTAAAAGGACATTTACACGCTTCTTAAAGCAGAATGTTTGCCACTAACCTTGGACTTTGACCTAGCAAATAAGGGCCAATTCACACCGAAACAATACGCGACATAGGGCTGCATTTTTAAGATAGCTATTAAATATTGAACTTTGCTCGTTACACAAGAAGATACGCGTATCAATGTAAGAGTTCGAATGTCAAGTTGCGCCGCGCTGCACAGCGCATGTGCAGAGCCTGATGTCATATGAAACGTGCATCTTGTGTGGAGAATTAAGTTCAAGTTGAAAAGCTATCCTAAAAATGCATCGCTGCGATATCGTCGCACTGTGAACTGACCCTAAACGATAATGATTATGATACTTTTGGCACAGGCCCTCGTTACCCGTAGGCCATCTTACCTCGTCCGACAGTAAACGTTTTGCGACCGCACCGTCGCACGGTCTACATAGCTTGCGAACTTGACAACCTCCATTTCGGGTTAAAAGAGATGTGATTACTATTAATACTTTACATTGAAATTTAAATGGGCATTTAAATGTGTTCCTTGGCGACAATAACCATAACACTTTAACACTACAGTTAAGGAGGGTCAAGCAAATGTCATACTTAAGTTGAATTAACCCATTTCACTCGCCGGTATTTATATTTAATTAGCTTGAATACTAATGGTTATGGCCTTTTATGACGAACATTTTAATATTAACCTACAATTTTTCTATGGAATTCGAATAGCAATAATTGGTATAGGAAAATGGAATCTCTGCGATTATTAGTTTTAAGTAATTTTATTTAATTCTGACAATACAAAATTTCGTACCTAACTGAAATTTGAAAAAACATGAATCTAGTTATAAAAATAAATTAAATTACGTACCCTACCTATAGTACGGTACCTACACAAAAAAAACCTTATTTTAAAACCAAGATAATTTTAAGACCAATTTTGACCGGACTCTCACTAACAGATAGCTGATGTTATAAGGAAGTTACATAGGCTACTTTTATAATAAAAAAATCAGTTTAAAACCTGGTTTCCGATTCGATTAGTTCCAAGCAAACGAAGTTGCGGAGCTTGAATCTAAATAAAAGGATTAGAGTAAAAAAGATTCATATTTCTAGCCTTAACTGTTTGGAAGGTAAGCCGAAGACGTACAGACAAACGGATAGAGGTGACGAAACTATAAGGCTTCCGAGAGGGTGAACTACGGAACCCTAAAATATGCCAGTTTTTTAGGATTAGATTTAAGGCCTAGGTCACAGATTAATAAATAGTTACTAAGTAACTAGGTCGATTTATCTCCCCCAAAACTCTCTGCATACTAAATTTTGTGGAATTAACTACTTGCAGCCGTTTCCGAGATTTTGATTATATATAATATACAAGATTTGCTCGTTTAAAGTATAAGATGTAAAATATATTACATACTGCACATGAATGATATAGTTGGGACGGGGGACCACAATACAAAATAAATTTTATAAACAAATGTTTAGGGTTCGCAAACCTGGTTTTATTGTTTGTCCTATAATGTTTATTGTCTGTGCTATACTTTTCGACAGAAGTAAATCGTTTAGAAAATTTATTTTGTTTCATGTTTTATAGTATAGACGGGAAAACATCTCCAACAAGATGGCCGCCATTGCCAGTAATCCGGCAGCAAAACAATAGCCAGTGTAAACTGCCGTGCTGTTTTGCACCACGTAAACAAACGATTGCTCGCTACTCGTCAGATGCACCTATTACTGATTAATGGCCATCAAGAAACATCGAAAGGTAATGCCAATTTACGGCTGAATTTTAACTCGAATATTAAAGGCTGCTCAAATTTTAAATAGCTCCCAAACACAAAATGTGTTACTAATACGAATTTTACCCATTAGAATGTGAATGATGTCTCAGTATTCGGCGTTAGCACTTAGCATGTAAACGCACCTGAAACTGAAAAAAAAACACATAATATAAGTATATAGTTATTGCAACTAAAAAATACTAAAATTTGATTAATTATACGATAGAAGCACTTACTTCTTAGGGTCAATTCACACCGAAACGGAACAATACTAGACATAGCGTTGCATTTTTAAGATAGCTATTCAAAATTGAACCTTATTCATTGCACAAGATACACGTTTCATTGTAATAGTTCAAAAGTCAGGTTACACCGCGCTGCGCAATGCATGTGCTGTGTATGACTGGCGTCATAATATGCGTGTATCTTTTTGTGTAGTGAACAAAGTTCAATTCCGAATAGCTATCCTAAAAATGCAGCGTCGCGTATCGTCGCGGTGTGAACTTACCCTTACTTCCCACACTCGCCAATCTAAATGTATATGAAAATCTGATAAACTTGAAAAGCTTTGCAGTCCGGTAAAACAGGTCATTGTAAAGTCGCGGTCGTGAGTATAAAAAGCAAAACCTTGTACACATTGGGATGAAAGTACAACACCCTTTTACTGGTAGCCTGACATTGGTCGCGAGACGATAATGATCGCAATATGGTTACTGGTTCATTAATAAGGACGCGATCTTCTATATTTATAATATATATTTTGTCAGCGAAAGCTTCTTTAGAATCGTTGCGATTTAAATCTCCATGAAACGCTAAAGAGACAGTCATTATTTTAAACAAACAAATTGCATTTTTACTTTGGAAGTCGGTTTTCAATTATTTCTTTAATTTTTTTCCCCTTTTTAGTTATATTATTAGTACAATATTTTGAGAAAGATATAGTTACAAACAAGCCTCCGCTAGTCTCACTCTCTCGGCAAAACAAACTCGAGCGTTATTTTATGCCAGTTCTCTGAGAGGCCGTGGTATTTCTCCAAATAAGCATTACCGATCTGTGGACCTACTAAACAATCACCAGTGATTATATTGATTAGATACTATATTATTAAATAATTATTATTATCTATATATTATTAATATATATCTATATATAAATATATTATAGTGATGATGATGATCACGAATATAGTTTTAGCAATAGCAAAATTTCAAAGACATTGATATCGGTGCACAAAACTCTGATGAGTAGTTAGTACCCCTATGTCATCGTAATAATATGTTGGTGTTTCTTGTGAAGATGGTAGTAGTGATGATGATGATGATTACTGTTAGTGGTATGATGGCATATGCTTGCAGTTCTTTAAACAACTCCGGAAGCCCCAAACATGTATAAGGACTATAAGGACTTAGGAGTTATAGTACTTTTGGATCCAGGGTATACCTTGGTACAAAAGCTTATTGGTAGCATATGCTTAGACTACATCAGAAAAAGTCGAAATCACTATATGTGTCCATATAAATTTCGAGGAGTTCCCTTTACATCAAAAAAAGAATTTTGAAAATCAATCCACAGACGGCGGAATTATCGTTGAACATACAATGCATAACCGCCTCCTTGTTTTGGAGTTCGGTTAAAAATACCTTTATATATCTAGGTTATAATGTGCTTTACTCTATTTGTATTTATTTTAATTGGTACCTTCCTTACCTTTAGCAGCTAAAGCATATGAGGCATATTTCAATTGTATCGCAAATAGGCACTATCGAACAAGTTGCCGATTGACCAGGCATAAGATGAAAATCGCTTAATAGCGCCGTTAATTCGTGCACATACCTGTAAATATGTATTTTATTCACGTCTGCAGTCGTTGCGGTCACTTCCTGTGTTTAAATCTTTTAAGGATAATGCAAGTAAGTGCAAGGATAATGTTTTAAAACAGGAATTATATCAATATTGTACATTCTAATGTACAAACTATCTATGGTTTTGTAAGAAGATTACTACAATTAAAACAATTCCGTAAAATAAATATAAATAAGCAAAAAATAGTAATTATTTATTTGTAACTAGTTAGTAGAGTGTCAATTACTAGAGGTGGGTAGAGTCATGCATCAAGTGGTCACTTTCTTAATATTTAAGGTGAAATCGAAATTCCCACATTTCACAATTTTATAACTACGGATCGATTTCGTTCACGTATCATAGAAAGAGAGAATTGTAACTTATATTTTAGTATCGACTGTGGTGTATGGACTTTATTTGTGTATAATAAGTGAAACTTACAAATTCTTCTAGTTATACTTATTAAAATAATATTTATACTTTACATTATTTTTCTTTACATCGGCGATTGTTATTTCAAAAATATTTATAATATTAATATACCTCCGATTGCTAGGTAACAAAGTTTATAGGGCAAGTGTTGGTTAAAATATGTTATGTTTAGACTAGAGATTTTCTATTAATATAACAGTAATAAAAACATCATATGTAGACGGTACAATCACAGATTAAAGAAAGACTAACCGATAAACAGCTACATAGTTAGCTTTCGATTTGATTGCACTATTACAAGAATATTTTGTATCCACGATTGTGTGGAAAAATTGTTAGCCGTTGAAGGGGACTTAAAAAATTTAAAAATTTGGATCGTTCATGTAAGCTGTTTCCTGTACGTAAGTAAGTATTTAATATATTTTCTACTCTGTGGTACAAGGGTTACATTATACATACATAATAGAATTATTCACACAACACATGTAATTTCGATCCTTTTGCCAAGTAAATGTATTGAGGGAAGCTGAGCGTGGAGTTTGGTTACGTTTGATTTAATTCACGTTTCAAACGTGAACGTCGGTGTGGTTAGCCATAGACTACGTTCTATACTTTATAGGCTATTATATAGAATTATTCAAACTACCGAGTACTGACTACACATACAGTAAACTAGAATTAATAAGCCTTTTTTGTTTAAAAAAAAAACTATTTTTTGAACCAAAACAGGCGTTGAACTTCGCATCGATCACTTTTTATTAGTGTTCCGTAATACATAAGGAACCCTTATAGTTTAGCTCTGTCCGTCCGTCCATCTGTCTGTCTGTCTGTTTGTCCGCGCTTCTAGCTTCTGTAAATATGAATGTAAATGGATGAAATTTGGTATAGTTATAGGTTGTGTATAGATCTCGGTTTTAGCAACACAAAATCCCATACATGTGAAGTGGGGATAAAAATATTTTTATCCAAGCACATATTCTTACATGCTCTTGGTAAGGTTAGGTTATTTTAATTCATAAACATTCAATATTGTTGCAATTTTATTTGTAAAAAGATAGTTATTATCACTGTAGAGTTTTATACAATAATATAGGCTATAAAAAGCACTTATCAGCTAGTCGGACGAGCTAAGTGAAAAGTTAATTATTGTTATTATCATGACCTTGAAGAAAAACCGGCTTGCATAAATAGTTTTTTCGCTGGCCGCTGGGAAATGGGAGGGTTCCCGCGGCAGGTCGGGCCCTCTCTCACGCAGGCTTCCGCCATCTTGCCCACACAATGGTACCAGTATATTACTGCACTTTTTCACCATCATTGTTCGTACTCCATTCCCGGTAAGACGCTCCAATATATTTCTTATGATTTATAAATGTAAGTCTTCCGCGTACTCGAGTTTTTGCCGATCGTGTCGCCGCCGATGAATTCTTGAAGAAAAGAATTGTATCAACTGCCTCGTTTTATCTAGAGAATTGCGTTGTGATTTATAGAAAGAAATATATCCCAATAGAAGTATGTGCACTCATTTCATGTGTGTGAACAATTCAATGTCCTATACGAAGCTGAATTTTCAGTAACATTAATATGGAATTCTAGAAAAACCAGCTCTCTAGAGATTGACCTAAAATTTCACACATTCGAGTGCACGAGTATTTGTGTAGTATTTTCCTGCATTCCTATTTGCTAGGGTCACGCCTAGGTAATATACCACCATAGGAACCAATCGCTAAATGAGATGTCAAAGCCATTTTATGCAGTATAGATTAATAAATAAATAAACCGAAATATTTTTTTCTTACAAAAACTTTCTAGCAAACACTTAAAAATTTTAATTGTTATTTCAATTTTATATTTTGTATTAAACGTTAGTTGCAAAGGTACAAGTTCTTTTTACAGAAACTATTCTATATTATAGAAATATGGGTCGTCCATATATGTTTATGCTATTATTTACTATTCCAATCTCACCTTCGCCTTGGTATTATTGGTTTTGTTTCCGTAATTACTCAATAGACTATTACCATAATATTATTTGTCTACATTGTTTACACAACTGTTTTCATTTCTCTACTGAGTTATTTATTTGTTTACGCTAGGAAATCTTGATCGTAGTAAGACATGTAGTATGCAAAGAGCTCTAAGTCACGTGAGGGATGTTTTGTAACTTTCTAAAGTTACGTCGGTCGTTTTCTTATAAGGATTGACTCATCATACCTGCCTTCTAGGTTATAATAATTCTTCTGTCTTTATGGTTTCGTCTTAGCCGATCCGACGAAAACTGTATACTATCATTTAACCAATAATTTTAAAACCCAGGATGACCTATGACGTACATTTGTCAGAAAATCTTTATACGAGAAAATATTACGCCACCTTGTTTTAAGAAGATTTTGTCAATCGAATGCGGACTGCCCAACTGGTAAACGGAAAGCAAATGTCAAAATGTCAAACCTCGAATGTCTCAAAAACCTCAATGGTGGGGCAGTTTAAGTGTGGACACTTTTTGCCTCGACATGCCTCGTCTATGATATATAGATCTATACATTTCAGCACCTTTAAATACTGTACAGAATATGTCTTATCTGTTTTAATAAACATACATTGTAACTCTAATCGGTACAGACACCCGGCGGTCTGAGAACCGTGCCGTGCGCCGTAAAGATGACATGACAACTTCTATATTTATTACCCTTTGCCCGTCGCGTCGCTGTGTCGTTCCTCCGCAAGCAATCCCACTTACATTTTAAATACAATGATGCTATGTATGTATTTAAGGTCTATACGCTAAAGGCACATAAATTACATGATAAATACCAACATACGTTTTTTGTACTGATTCTCAGTATAAAAGAAATTACCTATTTTAAATTGGTTGAAAGTCGTATAGAATTGCGTCGATTATCCGAACGACAGCTTATCCGACTCTCATGGCGCGGGCGGCGTGACTCGGCCTACCTTTCCGTTTTTTTTTTGTATTAATAGTAACTTTTTAATTAAATTTATTACACGCTGTCTACGCTTTAAAATTTTACATAAGTTCTGTTCAATTAAACATTCCTGTTTGTCATTAAAGATATAAAAATAGTCAGTATGTATGGTTTTCATTTGCTATGTCAAGGTTCATGTAATTCGATAATCCGAACAAATCCGTTAGGTAACAAACACCTATGACATAATGTACCCCAATTAGTTCGGGTAATAAACGTGTCTGAAATTCTACTGAACGTACCTTTTTATCCTTTGATTTAACCAGCCATTGAGTACAGCCACTAACAAATAATGGATCTGATTGTTTGGCAAGCAAAATGTGTGACGATGATGTTGATGATGACTGTAGTCTGAGTTATATAAGTCGAACAATTTATCATCTCTACCGCAAATAGATATATTGACACCTGTCTAAAACACTCCGGTTTGAAATCCTGCAGTTCAGTTTTGCAACACAATAGAAAATATCGCCTACAGCGCATAAGTGTTTAGAAAAAGAACAGCAGCGACTAGATTAATTAAAAGGAATGAAAGGGATTTTATCGTACAGCTTTGTTGTAACAATGTTTTAAAACTTAAATAGGTGTGACTACTACATTCCAACTAACCCTGGGTATAAGGTAAGCTTAACAAACTAAGCTAGTAGCTACCTACAGCTCGCCTATCTAATATTGCTTTAGGCTTTTTAAAAACACATGGTGGTAAATAATAAATAACAATAGATTAGGATAAAAAGGAGCTTATGTATCAATCCAGAGCCATACCAAATTTAATACGAATAATAATAATATATAAATAATAAAATTCCGTTCAGTAGTGTTTGCGTGTATCTTATATTCAAATATCCATCCATCCTCACAAACTTTCACATTTTTGATAGTAGTAGGATTCTTGATTTATATAATGCACCCGCGGTGCCACTGTTGTCGGCGCGAGAACCGTCTTACATTTCTGTCCACACTAAGGGTAAATTCACACCGAAATGGCAGTGGAGCGGCCAGCAGCAGCAGCTCTGTCATATAATTTTAAATTTTATCTTCATTACTATAATATCATACATATTATCGCTTTAGAAAATGGAAACGTCCCGCGGACCGTCAGTGGCCGTGAGCAGCGGTGGTTGTCTCAAGCGAAACTGGGTTTTATAGTAATGAAGAAAAAGTTTAAAATTATATGACAGCTATGCTGCAGGCCGCTCTGATGGCGTTTAGGTGTGAATTGGCCCTTACTCATCATCGAATACGAAACAAAACTTAAAACAGTTTGCAACGTCTGTGTCACGTTACATAATATGTATTTACTCGGTCATGTTGTAAAAACCTTTGGCATTGTTACCGTTGAGGTGATTTGATTCCGCGAACTGTCGCGGACGTAACGGTGCAGTGCCCCGTGCGGCGCGCCGCGCGCTCGTCACAGATCGGTTTACCATCGATTTACACACAAAGTGCTTGTTTTTGTTTATAAAAAAAAAGAATGTTGGCCACTAGATGTGTCATTTGGTTAAATATCTTTAAACGTTTCACTAGAGAACAGAATAAAACGGTTGTTCGTAATAATCTTTCACTACTAATAAAACGAAAGGAAACCTACTACACAATTACTGTTTTCGTTTCTCTACTAAGTTATTTATATTTTGAAATTCTACTAAGTTATTTATTTACAACGTAAAATTATGAAAACTATACTCCTTATTTATGAATAAGGCCACTCTTTAACTAAATGCCAATTTCTATTGCGAATCTAACACGTTCAATAATAGCATCATTAATACGTGAAGCGAAAACATCAAGTTCTGTTTTAAGAATTGTACGAACGGAGGAGTAGGAAATTTGGCACAGTTAAAGTTTGTGTAGAGGATTGTGTGCAGAAAGCTAATACATTTTTAATAATGCTTAGAAACATATGCATTTGATAAAAATTAAGTTACACACTATCACGCCACATTTTCTTTAAAATGGCCTCCCATAAGGAATAGCTACTAGCTATTCTCGCCACTCACACTACAACTTGGTTAGTTTGACACAATTGTCAATCTTTCTTTCATATTCCATAGACAACATTATTTATTTTTATTACGGTCGTAAGGCAAAAGACCTTAAAAAAGTTGCAACCAAAAAAAAATTATATATGAATTTCGACCACTAATCGACCTCTAGTTTATAATAATTCGGGTTATTGATTACTGCGTTATTCCTATGAAGGACACAAATAATGTCATTGTGACACAAAAACAAAAGGCCGTCAGTAAAATGACAACGCTTGGGCTTCTGAGTCGCACAACATGCATCAAGATCTAAGAATGCGCCTACCGGGTGTGACTAAGCCTAAAGACGATAAACAAATAAAAACAAAGATCTCATTTGCATACTGTTAATAGTAGTTGTAGGCTTTATAAAGTAATTTAAAGATATAATATAAAGTTACAACATATAATATTAATGACTTAATTATTTACGATTATGATTATGATGACTCACTGGCTTAGTCCATCAGCGAAAGTTTTTTAGGTATAGTATTCAAGCATCATTTTCCTTGTGTATGTGCAAATCCTGAAAGAAATTGGTATGTTCCTGATTTATAAATATTATGTAGGCACTAGGTTTAAGGTACAAAGCCCCAATTTCACCAAAGTATTAAAACGACATTTAACGCTGAGCTACAGTTTTTGATCTGTCTGTCCCGTACCAAAATTCAATGATAGAGAGAGATCAAATCCGGATTTAGGGTTGAATGCGTTTAAAGAAATTTAATAAAATCGGGGCTTAGACTTCTAGATGTATTAAGATTCAAGATCCCGCCGCGACGATACGTAACGACGTGGCGCTGTATTTTTAAGACAGCTATTCAAAAAAATAATAATACGTGTGGCACTCGGGGACTGCCGCGGTAAAGCTATTGCATAGTAAGTCTACACGCATACGTCTAGTCGCACGCACACAACGCCGTGTCGAAGACTGCCGAACTGAAACGACGTTAGACGATGCACGGCCTTCAAGCCACACCTCCGTGCCCGTCGGAGTGGGGAGCGTGAGGTTTTTTCGTTACGGAATTTCTGGATTCGGTCCCCGCGCTCAAGGCCCGCGATAGAAGCTATGCAATAGCTTAAAACATTTTATTAACTAAATTTATTATTATTTAAATCGTATGTATCACATAATAAACTTAAAATTAATACTAATAAAAAAGAATACTTATCTACAAATATGACTATCTCTAAAAATATCAATAAATAGAAAAACTTCCCCAGGTCGTTCCCATCTGGCAGGGTACCTAGAAAACTGATAGTATTGCCTCGTTTGACACCAATGGCTAACCGTTGTGCCAGGTAGTTCCCGGATCTGGGGTCTCGGGTGGCTTCAGTAAGCTTTTTTGATATTTCTTAAAGCTTATGTGCGCCCGGACCCCGTGCGCCTAGTGTTTCCACCCCAAACGGTTCAAATATGAAGTCTTCGCTAAGGTTCTCATGTTTGCGCCGTTTGAGGGTTTGCAGCCGAGCCCGCACAGTTCGAGGTGCCTTGATCACGTGACGAAGCAAGAGTATCGCTATTCAAAATTGAACTTTATTCACTAGACAAAAGATACACGTTTGCATTGCATTGCATTTGCAGCGCGCAAGGTTGCACAACCTTACATCCGAACTCCTACAATGAAACGTGTATCTCCTTGTGTAATGAATAAAGTTCTATTTTTTAATAGCTATCCTAAAAATGCAGCGCCATGTCGCGTATCGTTCTGTTTCGGTTGAATTTACCCTAGAGCTCAACTGAACAAATTCTTCGGAGACGTACCACGCGCGTATCTGCTTGACGATAGCGTACATATAGATATTTATTTACTTTATGAGTTATGACCCAATATCTCAAGGATAAGTCATAATATTACTAATAACTATAATGATTATTTGACGACTCATTATAATACCAATAGATTCACGTAACAATGAGCCGGATAATTTATTTAGCGATGAACGTGTTATGTAACAAGTTAACAACAGAACTATAGGTAACTGGTATTGTTTTTATTTCAAGGATTTATGGTAGTCAAGATTTTATAGTTAGCGCTGCGCTTTAGAAAAATGTAAGACTTTTGTACACAAAAAGTTCAATTCCGTTGCAAAGAATTAATAAGCTTTGTATTTTTTTCTTTATTTAACGAGCTTGTTTATTTACTCCCTTACTAATAACAATATTTACACAATGGATAAGCTATACAATGGTTTGACCTTGTCTGTCAAGCTACTTCCTACATATTAGACTTATCCATTGTGTAAATATTTTTATTAGTACCTAAGGGGGTTAGTGAACATGTCGCTTAATCACATTTTCTTAAATCTACTTAACAAAATCAAATAAACAAAAAGTAGACAGACAAAGACAAAAAACCAAATTAAAAATTTTGAGTAACCCCGAATTATCAAGCAGTGAGCGAGCACGTCAGCTTTCAAACAAAAAAACGCTTCCTAATCGGACCTTCCGCTTAGGAGCTACGATACCTCAAACGGATACACAGACAGACAGGTCAAACTTATAACACCCCACTTTTTGCGTCGAGGGTTAAAAAGAAAACAATTACAAAAAATTATTACGATCTCTATCATTAAAACAAATTTTAACATTCCTAATTTCTACTACTATTATAAATGTGAAAGTTTGTGAGGATGTTTGGATGGATAGATGGATGGATGTTTCTTACTCTTTCACGCAAAAGGTGCAGAACGGATTTTGATAAAATTTGGTATGGTAGTAGATTAAGCTCTGGAAATAACACATAGGTTAATTTTTATAACGAAATAGTAGTGTTCGCGTGGGATACTGTAACTACGCGGACGCGGGCAAAAGCTAGTTTTTTTTATAAAGCAGCTGCTAACTCTGTTTGGGGGAAACCAGAACTATGTTACGATGACCAACATCGTTCAGAAGGGTATCGAAATACTGTTTTCGTGAAACACTATTCCCAGCACACTCTATCATGACATGATACACGTCTTATATAGCTTTGTATTATAAACTGCAAATTTCTTTTACAGAATTAAGTTAAAGTAGGTATTATCTTGATGGGCTTCCTTTGTTGCTGACTATTTGAAAATAAATAATATTATAGGGTATATATAGAGAAGAGTCATTTTGTTTATGACCCATATAACAAGTCTTAGGCTCGAGTTCACCAAAAGTAACTTCACCATTGATTTTGTAACCGGTCGTTTAAATTTTAAACATGACTTTAAACAGGGAGTCATTTTTTCCTGTTCACCATCGCTTCTCTTTCTCTGATTAGTAAATCGAGACAAAACTGGCCGTTTATGAATAAATGAGTGAGAAATGTAATACAACTAAATAAAAATGTGAGGCTACAACATAAAATGACATTTATGTTTCGGACATTTTGATTTGGTTACGTAAAATTTAACGCAATAAAATTTTAAAGTTGTTGTTTATTGTTTCTTTTGTTTAAAGTGTAATTCATTTAAACTAGGACGTATATTTACGTAGACCTTATGTCAATATAGTATCGTGTAGACAATTATAGTGAACCAAATTTTGTTGTTTTCTTGTAATAAAAATATGGATGAGAAGAAAAAGCGAACAACTAATTTTAGCAACAATGAACAGTGTGTTATCTGAACTTGTAATGAAATACAAGAATATAATTGAGAATAAACGGACTGACGCCTCTACAAATTCTCAGAAAGTAGCAGGTTGGATACGACTCGCTGAAGAATTTATCTCAAATTCTAATTTATCTTCAATTAATCCAAGAATATGAATTGCACTCGATTTGGATAAGCAAAACCGGGCCTTGAATCAAACTGCATCGTATACTTCACAGAAATTACGGCGATTTTGAAAAAACCGAGGTCTTCTCGTCATCGCTTCTAACTCGTCCAAATACAACAATACAATACAGTCAAGTATGTTGTAATTGTAATCTCCTACCATTATAACATTAAAAGGCATCATTTTGTCTCAAATAAATAATATGTCTTTACTCTTTAATAAAACTATTCAATTTAAAGCTACAAAAGTTCTGTCAAATCACTATAATCGACGGTTAAACAAGGGTCTCGGGCTTGGTTAAGATAATCGGCCGGTTAACTTCTATAACCAGTGTTTAGGACGTGGTGAACAGGATTTTTTACATAAACGGCCGATTATTTATTTAAACGGTTGATTAAATGTCGGTGAACACGAGCCTTAATGTATTAATTAATTATGAACCAAAATCTTTATTCATATTTTGGTATTATTTATGTATATTCAAAATAATTTAGGCTCTATACAAGATCAAAGGTTTTTTAAGCTCATAATATAATGTAGATTTGCCTACAGATTCGGTATTTTCATACTCCCCTTTATATACAATAAACTAGTTAATATCTTCAGCTTAAACATTGTTCCGTTCGAGAAGCAAAAAACATTTGGCTCAATCTCTTTTAGATTGGACATACAACGATTCTGAAAATTCAATATAAGTATTCAATTAACACAACACACTAGTCACAAACATGCACATTATTACTTTACATCACACACACACACACACACACACACACACCAACTTAAATAATATTAATTTTACAATGTAACTGTTAAAACTATTAACAGTTATGAGAACTACTGTTGAAGTTTGTTAGAATTTTAATGCCCTAACTTGCCCCCATAGGGCAGGCTGAGCCTAGTTTGGAGGACAGAAAAAATACTTCATGTTTGTAAAATATCTTGAAAATAAACGATTTATTAATTTATTTAATCATGAATGTGACCCAAGTAAGGTGTACAACTACAAGATAGTTTGTGTGAATGGATATGGATGAATGAATGTATGTTACTCTTTCACGCAAAAATTACTGAACGGATTATTTCGATGGAATTTGGTATGATTGTAGTTGAGCTCTGAATTAAAACATAGGCTACTTTTTATCCGGAAAAAGTTCAGTGGTCACGGGATACCATATTTACGCGGGAAAAAGCTAGTAAAATATGAATATGAATTAAGTCCACCAGATAAGGAGGCGGCAAGGCGGGCTCGCCCGTCACCAAATGAAAGTGAGAACGTACGAAAGCGGCTAGATTTATTTACATAGTACACTTGTTTGAAATACACACGGTCTAAAACTGATACCAGCTTTACATCTGTGTTGCAGTACAGTGAATGACATGGTGAAATTATCCTCGAACGGAATTAAAATGCATGGTACTGGGGCTGTTCACATGGGGACAGCAGCTGTACAACCTGCTACGCTATTTATAAAGAACATCTATCCACGGCCAAGTGTGCTCTGCAATCAATTATTGAGACGCACTTCAAGTTTTTGCTAGCATTTTTTGTTTAGACATCAAAGTTTTTGTGACTTTGGAAATAATTATGCCAACTGGGTGTATATTAAACAGACTGAAGTCTTAAGAAAATGATCATAAAATCTTATATAATACTTTAAACGAGCTAATCATCAATCAAAGAATATATTATATATAATTATCGGGAATCACAGAAACTGCTGCAAGGTGAATTAAATTTAGTATGCATGGAGTTTTGGGGGGAGTTGCCCATTGATAAGACCTATCGTATCCATGGGCAACTAGCCATTTTCAAGTTATAAATGATTTTTCTTTCGTTGTGCAGTAGGTACCAATAATTTCGACTCTAATATGTCAGTCCCTTTGGTATGCGTATGTATATTTTATGCGTTGTTCATAAATTCGGTCCCGCTGAGTTCGCATCACGGTCAGATAAATATTTTCGTGATTCTTTTTATTATTTTAAACCCACTAGAACAAGTTACCCAGTTACTTAGTAATCTTTATACTTATTAGGCGCAACGTATAAAAAGTTTGGTAAATAAACGATTAATATCCGGTTGCGCCGCTCCAATAGCCCCCGATCGCCATAGTACCGACAATAAACAAATGATTTTATATAAATAAAAAATTAATAACATCTACATAAATTAAAAAAAATATAAATTTTTAGTAGACCAAATTCACAAAAAGGGCCAATACCTTTTAAAATTTCATAGGTTTTAAGTAATTATTGTTTTTATATTCAATTCAAAGATCATTACATAAGAAAACGAGTTTAGTACTTACTACATAAAGTGAACCTGAACTTTGACCGCGAGTTCAGTGCACCGCGCTTTAAAGTCAGTAATGACTAATTAGTAGCAAGTGTCATTATTGAGTAAAGTCATTAGTCTCATTGACTAGTGATACTCGTGTTCTGTCATTACAAGTAGTTTAAGTTCTTTGCAATATACTTATAGGTTATTAAGTCATCGCAAACATTTCCGTTACTACTGCCCCGCCTTTGAGCTTTTTATCGGAAGTTTATCTGTTCAATATCGCTAATGATTGGATAAGGCGGTTGCGTTAACCAATAAAGAGCGCTATTGAATAGATATATTCTCAATAAAAACCTTCAGTAAACCGGGCGTACATGAGAGCTATTGTATAACAGAAAAGTAAGTGAACTGAAATACTGAATACATATTTTTTCATGCCCATGTGAATGTAGCGCCTACCGAATCGGCCTAGCCACATATTTCAATTATTAGTGTAGTTTGTGAAGTTGGGACTTGTATAGTTAGGGCGTGTGGAGAGAAGCTTGGAATTTGGATCTTGCTTCTCTCTACTCGCTTCTCTCCATTGGATTGGAGATGAGATCTGATAACTTTTTGACAGCGTGAGTCAGTTGGTCTCGTCTTGTCATCATGGTTACTAATATTATAAACGTGAAAAGTATGGATGTATGGATGTTTGTTACTCTTTCACGCAATAACTACTGAGCGGATTTTGGTGAAATTTGGTTTGCACTTTGGTAGTAGTTTAGGCTCTGGCTAACATAGGCTATTTTTTATCGCATCTAAATGCACGGTTCTACAAAATTACCTTTTGCGCGTAGTAGTAAAAGTCGCGGGAAGCATTTTACATGAAAATTTTTCCTTCCTTCATTGAAAATCTGTGGTCAGTGTAATTTTAGTCAGTATAATTGTTTTTTAGCAAATCCAGATTATTGTTTATTGAACGTAAACTTTCTATTTATAAATGCAAAATGGCTGATGTCAGGCGATAAAAAGAAAGTACGGATTGATAAGACAGTTGACAAAACAGGATTGTGAACTGTCGACAGCAAGTGATAACTTCTAGAATAAATGAATAATTAACACATACGCACAGATTAATAAATTATAGGATATCATAAATTATATACTAATTATATATTAATTATATTGATGATTCTGTCCAGTTAATACTTAATGACCGTGTTATTTCATATTCCTAGTTTCTTGAGTTTTATGATTCATCATATTTTATTGTGTAATTGTGAAAATGTCTTATTATTTAAATTTGCTTTAAACAATTAATATAAATGTCATTTAATAGAAGTTTAAAATTGTAACTCAACTACGCAAACAATATAGCCTGTTACCCGGGCCATTATTACGAATCTATTGACACATCATTAATTAAAATCGGATCAATCATTTGGGCGCTACGTTGGAACAAACAAATTTACAAAGACTAAATAAAATAATATACTAAATAGACTGCCAATCACGACCCTTCCTTTTGACTTCATCGTAGTCGGGTAATAACAAAGATAAGTTCATTAAGAAGTTGGATAGGACCCCTTTGAAAACTTACCTAATATTCATTTCAAATTTCTGTATAGAAATATAACCTACCTTGAAAGACTATTGAAATAATCGTAAAGCCGTGTCAAACCATAAAGTTAACGAGGAGACTTCTATTTCATTGGATTTAGTTATTAAGTTATTCTCGACAAAATTACTACGTTAGGAATTTCTCATGAATTTGTAACTCTACTTTACAAGCCACAACACTGCGTTCGCGTTGCGACGACGCGACTTGCAATTTGTGGGAGTGATTTCGTGAATTGCGACGGACGTGTGTAACAGGAAGTCGCGGAAGCGCGTGCTATTTGAATTGACCAATGAGCACGCGGTGGTAGAGTTGGCCGTCAGATTCGAATCAAATACTTCGTATTTAGCATTTTTCAATTTTGACGTTGATTTGTGTCACTGCTTAATGGAAAAGTTTACGTATTTTTGTTTGTTAGAAAATCGTACTAAGCATTATGTTTTTTCAAATATTTTCATAATAAGCGACTACTGTAAGACACGCTCGTTATTTTCACACTTTTTTACAAAAGTCACACTTTTTTTCTCTACAATCTTAGTTTTTATCCCGATAACATTCTGATAAAGTTCTCCAAGGTGAAATACCTTTCCCAAACAAGTATAGCATTACATACAACATTCCTTATGAGTATATGAGTTAGTATCGCAACCTAATACGCTCACAGTTCTAACGTAAAAAATGTAATTATCAAAAGTAGCGAGAGAGAAATGGAATGTGAAGATAATTTCGATTTCCTTTAGTAGAAAGTAAATTTGATAAAAGTATCATTTAACATTGCATTAAGTGTTGCGTAAGTAGATTGTTAACTTGTGATATTAAGTTACTGCGTTGGAATGCTGGAAGAAATTCCAAATATGTTCGATATCCGATTCGGAAGCTGTGTATGTTTTAGATTACATCGTAAACTACAACTTACATTGTTTTTTTTTCTTTCGACGACCTTTGTGGCTCAGTGGTTAGCGCATTGGCGCTCAAGCCGGAGGTCGCGGGTTCGAATCCTGCCAGGGAGTATAAGTTTTCTGTGTTTCGAGTCATGGATGTGTATTAAATATGTGTATAATATAATAAAAATCTTAAATATAAGTATAGTATAAAAAGTATTAAATATATTTCCGTTGTCTGGTATCCGTAACACAAGTTCTTCGGATACTTACCACGGAGCCAGACTGACGTGGTGTGAAGCGTCCATAGATATTATTATTTACTACTAATATTACAACAACTTATGTTATAACAGAAAATGTGTATTACCTCCTAATTTAACTTTCTCGGATAGAGTTTATTACTTTGAAGTTTATTAATCTATACAAAATCCTCAATATTATACTTTTGTGTATATAGCACTAAAGACTAAGGCCCTGTTTCACAATCTACTTATAAGTGTAAGGTAGCTTATTTTGCATATTTTGTCTCTGTTGCTCGATATAAGGCAAGCAGCGACAAAATTTCCGAATCCGAATGAGCTGTCCAACACTTATTTGGAGATTGTGACATAGGCCCTTAGTCTAGGGTTGCCAACCGTCCAGTTTTCCCAGAACATGTCCTTGTTTATGCAGTGTCCTGGGGTGTCCTGAATAGTTTTAAAGCAGCGTCCTGGCTTTTCAAGCACCATAATAAGGTCATTGTTTTTTTTTAATTCAAGCGACACTCACTAATTAAATTTTATATTACTATTATTACTTATTTCTAATTTAATTTTATTCAAATATTCTTATGACAAAATATGATTATTAGCATTAAATGTATTTCATTGAACCTATTTTCACTACATACTGATTTAACGGCTGCAACTTTATTACTGCGTCCTGTTTTTAAACTGAATTGTCCTGGTGTTTCCAACTTCAAGACCTAGTTTTTAAAATTTGGGGTTGGCAACCCTAGCTTAGTCTAGTGTCGCCCGTAGTCGTAATTACAAAATAAACAACTACGAACAATTATTTATATACATACAGGTATATCACTCATTAGACCCGTTCTTAATTACACAGACAAACCAGAGGTCAGTAGACAGTAACGATTCTTTAACAAACAGACAAACGTCTCCACCCTCGTGATTCATATACAATGCAGGAAGGGAACAGTGTAGGAAATTGCAATTACATAAAGTCGAGTTTATGAGACAAAATAAAAAATGTAAAATTTAGGGGTTAGCAACCTGTGGAACAAATTCAAAAAATAGTTTCGCCACTTTGTCACAACTTGAATAAAAATGGCGCCGTACCAATAGTTACAAATGACAATTAATATTGTGTCAAACGCTAGATTATAATCCGACCACGTGAAATTGGTTATTAGTTTCTAACGTGCAGACGTGTCGTACCTATGTTAATTAGGATTGAGTGAATTTGGAATTACCTATTTTAATTTTGACGGCATTTTCACAGATGATCATTGTTTATATTCCCTCTCGTGGTTTTTAGTTTACGTACCTTTTAAGCAGTCTAATATCTGCAGCCAACAGATGACAGATACGATAAATATTAACGCCTGTATTAAGCAAATATGTACAATCGAACAAGTTTGTTTAGAAACTGGTCGAGCACAAACTTTGCTGATATTGTACATCAAAACTTTCATCTAAGGATGACCCTATAGATACTTGTAACACAACTTCTCTTGAACATAAAAATACGTACGTAATGAATTTACGACTTTATAACTCAGTTCACATTGCCATACAACAAACGTGGCATTCCAATTACAGTAACAGCCTTAGCCCCTTTCTGTGTCAAATATTAAGTTACAAGATCTTATTCTTTAGCTTAGGCTTAAGGCCCATCCAGACAGACCGTGAAGTACCGAGACGTGTAGACAGTGTTTCGCTTTTTCCATCTCACTCTCGTGTAAAAACTTCTTGAGGGAGACACGACGACAAAGATACAACTTCTCGGGGCATCTCTCGCCGTGAGCCAAGATGCCATAATATACTACTCATAATACATAAACTGCACGTGTAACATGACCATTGTAGAAATGCGTTTTGTCTACTCAGAAATAAACATGATGACAGTTTGTGTCGACAAAATTCCAGATTTCCTTTACCAATATGTATTTTTTTCTATTCTTTCGTAGGCAAGACAATCAGTCCACGGTGGTCATACAACAACGTGCAGAATCAACTTCAATATAAAATTGTAATGTACTAATGTACAATAGGACTTCACAGAAGGACATAAAAATCTACATATAAATCCAAAGCTAAGCTAAGCTAAAGCATAATAGTGCAAGAGATTTTACTGTAGTTTGCTTCGTAAAATATTCAAGAAGGGATATATGTACTGAGAAATATACTTACTTACGCAGCCTTAGTTCACTTCTCAGAGCTTAAAAAACAAATGATATGTTCTAATTTTTCCCAAAAAACTAATTCATTTATTGACTCTAATCTCTACAAATGCTTTGCATGTTCATTTTCGAGTACAAAATAATAATTTTAGTTCTCAGTACCATTAGAACTCCCAAGTTCCAAATGTATTAATAAATGTGCAAATAAAATAGAAACAATATAAAGAAAAATATTTTTACCGTGCGATAACTCTATCAATTTATTTATCGAAATGATGCCTATGTGTTACGTGCCAAAATCAACCTTTTATAATATTTCCTGAAAAGACCTCTTACCCCAAAAAAGTTTTTATCGAATGCTGTATTTTGTTTACGTGTGTTCGAAATCAAGCTATATTCTTACGTGCTCGGGGAGAGAAAAGGAAAATAATAGCATCTTACCTCAGGTGCTTACCCTCCGTGCGTGTCCCTTGAGGATAATTTCCCTCCCCTCTGTTTACTATTACCATGCAACTGATGTACCAGACAGCAAGACACCTGGGGTGAATGACCATTCCTTTTCTTTTTCTATTCCTTTACGTTTGTTTACAAAAATATACTTTCAATGGATGTTTATTTGTGAAAATATTTATATTTCATATTCATATAATTGGGTTGGTTTTTTATATTTTCTATTATATATATACATATTGTTATGCGCCTGTCGCGACGGGTTGTTCAGTATGCTAGAAGGATATTGTAGTGAAAATGGTGTCAATAGCTGGGACACTTTGCATGAAGTACATAATACAGTATGTTATGAGTTTTCCGTATATGTACATTTCCGTAATCGCATATGACGCCTCGGCTTCCTGATCCATAGTGCTTACGTATCGTCTAATTACACTATTAATATATTCAAACAGGAATATGAAGATATTTTGTAAAATGTTGCAGGAATGATAGCGTCAGCTCACGCCGAGACGCAACGAGACGCGGCGCTGCATTGTTAAGGATTTTCAATATGAATTTAAAATAAAGCGCCGCGTTGCGTCACGTCTAGGTGTGAGCTGACCCTAAAAAACCGATTTCTGAATGACAAAGAAGTTCGTTGGATTAGGTCTCGCATATAAAACTATTTCGACGATAAAAACTGTCATAATATTATTAAGTTCGAAAGCTACGCTACAATCGTCAAGAAAACGACTCGTTGGCCAAACAAAAAACAAAATTTTGACGTCTAGTAATGACAGATGACGTGTATATGTATATGTAATCCTTCCAAGCGTTAAGTGTTGTTTAACGTTTCATAAGCTTGAATTTCTTTTCCATTTGTCTTCATTAGCGTCTACGTATTGTTTACAATGAAACGTAGTATCTTTGGTCAAGGCTTATGACCTAAATGACACATCTGTAAGTTGTAACGTCATACTCGTATCATGGAAAAGTCGCAGTTATTTATTGCTTAAAAGCTTGCTACGCAAATTGTTATCAGGAGGACAGTAAAAAACCTTGGAGTCAGTTCACACCGAGACGTTACGTGGCGTTGCATTTTCAAATATTGCAAGAATCGCAAAAGTTCGAATTTAGAGCTGCACCCAGCTGCGTAGCGCGGCGCCACACACACACACACACATGAAATGTATGTCTTCTTGTGTAGCTTAAATAAAGTTCAATTTTTAATCGCTATCTTAAAAATACAACGCCGCGTCGCGTCTAAGTGTGAACTGACGCTCAGACATCCAATTATGATAGCAGGTGAGCTGAACATAAGCTTAATTAATATTAGTTAATTATCTGTCAAGAACAGATACAAGAAATTGATGTAGAAGAAATTAAAAACCTTTTTTCTCTAATAGATCACCTATCACTTTCAGAGTTGTCCCTTGGTATCAGAACCCCGATTCTCGTATTTAACTTAGACTTTCGATTTACTTTATATTAATCGTTTTGATATCATGAACTGATGTGAGAGTTTGGACCAATACAAACGCGTTTTTTAGTCATTTTGACGTTTATGAAAATACCGACATTTTGCTGTTTTAATGTGTTTTAAATATCGAGACTGCATCGCAACTGAATTATTGTAAGATTTAATAAACAGAATCGACTTACAGATGAAATAATTATAAGTAAAAAAAACTTCAGTCTGGACACTAGAATTATTACTGGACGTAACACGAACTGTCGTTTTGGATAATTGTCTGTTGGAAACGTCTTAGTCAATTGTTTCTAACAAGGAACCCTCGTCACATCACGTATACAATAAGTATTCTACATGGGCACTTGGTCTTCCGTACAGATTTGTCAATTGTCAATACAGGTGACACATCGCCTTGAAGTCTTTATATACGTAAATCGATATATTGTACAGACAAACAGACAGGTACAAATGTGGACGACCCTTATAAGGTTTGATTTATCTAGTGTAGGGATGTTTCGTTCGAAAACGACAAATCCCTAACGTATACGTTTCTTAAATGTAAGCAACTTCCCTTTTCCGAAAACGTTTACCCATCGCCTCTATATTATCTTCCCCTTTAACGGAAAGAGAAAAAAAAATGGTGCACTTAGGGCTCGCAAAATAAAATTTTGTGAATTAAAACATTTTGTGAATTTAAACAAACACAACAAAATTTATGAATTTTAATCATAGCTTTAAGAGGGAGAAAAGAATATTTTTAGACAGTACTATCATCATCATAAGTCACGACTATGTCACGGTTATGCTAATAATAGTGGATTAAGCGTCAGTTCACACCGAGACGCGATGCGGCGGGCACTTTTCAAGATAGGTAGCGATACAAAGTTGAGCTTTATCTACTACACTAACGATCAAACACTGAAACGATAGTTAAGTAAGTGACGCTCAAGTCACATGCTGTCCTTGTCATTTCGGCTACAAGAGACAACGACAGCCTGTAAATAGGAGAGCTCTTATTTTTGATTGGCGTTTCAGTATTCTGCTTAAAAACATACACGTTTCATTGCAAGAGTTCGAATGGCGAGCTTCACCCACACATCGCAGTACGGCGCCGCGCACCGCGCCGCTCTTGCAATAAAACGTGTGTCTGTTGTGTAGTGACTATAAAGCGCAATTTTGAATCGCTTTCTTAAAAAGTGCGCGCCGCGTCTCGTCTCAGTGTGAGCTGACCCTAATAGGGCTCTCTCAATGAACATGGAAGACAGAAGCTTTTACCTATGATTAGATAGGTATTAAAGATAAATAAGATATATTACAGGAACAATGAAACCATTCAATAATTTGTTCTAATAACAAAATGCCGATCTCTTATTAAATAATTCAGTCTAATACGGGATTGTCATCAATAATCCGAACAATTTACACAATTGTTCGATCAAACAAAAGCAAACAATAAAGAACAATGAAAGATGTGGATGATAATAATAAAATGATAAACAATACACGTAGATAGTAAAATACCATCGAAAATCTTTTGATGTATTAATTTAAAAAGTATGAAATAAAACTTATTTTCTAAATAATTCCCCTTTTAAATTCGTATAAAAATTGAACTATTTCTCTACTTTTGAAGTCGGTACCAGCAAATTTGAACTTAAGTTCTATAAAATATTGTAAGATATTGTTTGGGCTCTATTTAGAAAATACGTCTTATTTCATACTTTTTTGTGCATTTTTACTTTGGAAGTCGGTTATTATTTGTGGTTTAAAAATAATATTTTTTATCATTTACGAGGGCGGGTCAATAAGTCCGTGACTTTTGGAATAAAACACAGATTTTTTGATAAATAAATCATTTTATTTTTCAACGTAGTCCCCCTTGAGCTCTATACACTTTGTCCAACGCTTCTCCAATTTTTTTATCCCTTGCAAAAAATATGATTTGTCGAGGTCCTCAAAATAGGCCTTTGTTTGCGAGATGACTTCATCATTGGAGTCAAATCTTTTTCCACCGAGCCATTTTTTCAGGTTTGGGAACAAGAAGTCACTCGGAGCCAAATCTGGAGAATAGGGTGGATGTGGGAGCAATTCATAGCCCAATTCATGGATTTTTGCCATGGCAACTGCACATGTGTGCACCCTTGCATTGTCTTGGTGAAAAAGAACTTTTTTCTTGGCCAAATGAGGTTGGTTTTTTTTCAAATCCTCATTGAAGCGGTCCAATAAGTTGGCATTATATTCCCCAAAAATTCACGGACTTATTGACCCGCCTTAGTAAGTTAAATTTGTTATCCATATAAATTATTTACACATTTTGAGAAAGTTATAAATACTATGGGGGGACCAATTAGCGCCACAATCCTGAATCGCACTATCGAAGTTTTCTAAGATCGGTGGTATATAGCTAATCTTGCCATAAATACTGAAACAAACCCTTTCCCCTGGTCGGTTGAGTCCGCGGTCCGACATATGCGGCGCGTGCGGGAGTGGCCGCTTACGTTACACGTTACATACACGTTTCCCGGCCCCCGGGTCGAGCACCCATGCGCCGTTTGGAGTCGACCGCCGGTCTAGGTCGTGCCTGGTTTGGCAAAGTATTCCCCCTTTTGCTCGCCCACGGGTTTCCCCCGCGTTCTGCCGCGGGGGGTCTTCCCCAAAAACTGACACAATGCGCCCAGTACTCGTACTGGACGCGTCATTCCCCACCCCATGTAGAGGGGCTCATGCCCCTGATCTTTGTTTCCCGCCCTTCAGGCCCCGGCGTGAGAAGACGTAGACTACTGAAACAAAGAACAAAAAATTTTCTATTGCAAATAACATTTATTACTTTTACAGTGTGTTAGTTTAATACATAAATATAAAACAATTTAAAATATAAAAAGCTTATTCGAAGTGGTCTCCATTGGCTGCAATACAGTCCTTTAAACGTTGAAGCCAGTTATCAATAGAAGCATGCACTCTTTCGATGGGAAAATTCTTCACTGCCAATCGTACGGATTGTTTTAGAGACTCCAAATCATCTATAATTTAAAATATATAAAGAGCAAGCCGTACTCTCTCAAACTGACCATAAATCATAATCCAGCGGATTAAGATCGGGACTAGACGACGGCCAGTCTTCAGCTCTGATGAAGTCCGAAACGTTCATTTCCAACCAAGACTGTGTAGACCGAGCTTTATGACCCGGCGCCGAGTCTTGCTGGAAGGACCATTCTTGGTTATTGAACATCATGTTGTTAAGGGGCTTCACTACCTTCTCAAGAATGGTATCTTGATCCACTTTTGCCGATGTTTTGATACCTTTTTCACAAAAGTATGGCTCAGTCACTCCTTCATAGCTAATAACCGACCAAACCATCTCTGAAGTCGGATAGTGCCCACGTTGCACTCTGTCGACTAATTGGGAAGCTCCCTTAGAGCTTTGAGCATTAATACGGTCATTTTTTTTGTTAAAATGTTGCTCAATTGTAAAAAAATTCTCATCCGTAAACAAAATTTTTCTGTGACCTCCCTTTGCGTACCGCTTCAGTAGTTGTTTCGATTTTACCACCCTATTCTTTTTTAAATTATCAGTTAAGAAATGACCAGTACGTCTCTTATAGGCTGCTAGTCCTAAGTCATCTTTTAAAATATGCGAAATTGTTCTAGGTGCTATCTTCATCTCCCGAGATAAAATCTTTTGCTTTCGGACAAGATTTCTTCGAATTCTTTCCCTTACTGCTTTTACACGTAGTGTTCGTACGAAAAAGGTTTTCGTATGAACACTACGTGGACGGCCAGGTCTTTTTCTGTCACAAGCAGAGGAGGTCTCATTGTACCTATTAATAGACCGCTACACAAACATTTTACTAAATACCAAGCGTATGGAGAGTGAAATGCATACATGTGGATTCGGCCTGACCGAGCATACCACCTCGCTCGGTCGGAGATCTGGATTTGGGGCTTCCATCTATCCCACAATACAAAAAAGCCTCCGCTATTCTCACTCTCTCGGCCAAACAAACTCAAGCGTTATTTCATGCCAGTTTTCTGAGAGGCCGTATTTCCCCAAATAAGCATTACCGATCTGCGAACCTACTAAACAATCACTAGTGATGATAATGATTAGATATAGATACTGTATTATTAAATAATTATTATTATCTATTGTTATAGTAGGGGGCAATAATTTAGCAGTAAGTATTAAATATACTATAGTGATGATGATGATCACGAATATACTTTTGGCTAATAGCAAAATTTCAAAGACATTGATAATATCGGTGCACAAAACTCTGATGAGTAGTTAGTACCCCTATGTCATCATAATAATATGTTGGTGTTTCGTGTGAAGATGGTGGTGATGATGATGATGATTACTGTAGGTAGTATGATGGCATATGCTTGCAGTTCTTTAAACAACGCCGAAATCCCCAAACATGTATCTATAGACTATAAGGACTCAGGAGTTCTTTCTTGCACTTTGCACTAAGCGGTGCAAAATCTTACTTTTCTTCGTAGTATTAAGTAATATAAGCTTAAAAGTATTGACATTATTTCTTCGATATGCTAATTATGTAACTAAAATCAAATTTTTTCAATTCATGACGTCCTACCTACTTGTTTTGGTATTTTAAAAATTTTGTCAATTTTCAAATCGTCACATATATTTACTACTTTGTATGAAGTCTGCATTTTGAAATGAAAGTAGATAAAATATTATTTCTGACTCTTCAAAGCCAGGAATTATTGAACACGATTTTTTCTATATCGATAGGTAATTCCATGCTTCAATAAAGTCTTTAAATTAGGTTAATCATATCTTTGTTTGTTACTAGGAGAATATCCAAATGGTTTACTTAAACATTTTCATTCAGAGTTTCCTATTTCGTTCATTCATTTATCTCAAACTAATTTTCTCACGTGTTATTTATTTTTATTTATTTATATATGGCATCGGCTTATAACCATTTGCCAGTGTCAAGTTAAAAAGGCGGGAAATAGAACTTTCGTTTCAATTTTCAACACCCTATTCCTATATCGTCAAGTCTAAAGTCTAGTCAAAGTCCAAATATATAGTCAGTACAGTCCATGAGTCATGTCAGTCGATTCAGTAAAGTGGTAGAAGCTTTACTGAAAGTTCCTAGGGAGTTTTAGCGGGAAACACAAAATAGCACGTTTTTAGAAGTTGTACCACTTGCCCACACTTGTGCACGTTAACGAATATTTAATGGTTAATATTCTACCTATATTACACATTAAGAACCGAAATAACACAAACTTCTTCTCACGTGTTAATTGTAATTTCTAAACTTTCGTTACTTCAAAACCAATAAATACTGTGATTTCAAATTTGAATATTTCCATAAAGTTGCCATGTTAATATCTGACTTAGCTCCAGACAAGCGACGTCCTCATTACACTGGAAGGGAGCCAAAATATAAATTTTCGGATACCTGCGTCAAAGAACGCAAAGATCTAATAATACAGAGTCCAGATTATATTTTACATTATGTTAACAGCGCTAGCCGGCTCTTCGTTACTTTTATATTTTTACTGTAACTGGGTTGCCAGATATTAATTCTGATAATGAAAAATTTGCAAAGTACCAAGCGAAATCCTGACTCTTGCTATAAATTAAAGTTTATTTGTCAAGAACATATTTTCAGTAGCTACCAACTATCTGTTTAACGTAGCTATGTAATTAATTTCTAAAAGCTGTTCGAGCTTTTTAAAAGAAGAAGCTCTTGTTAACAAAAAATGTCATGTGTCCTTTAATGGAGCACTTTAAATTAGTGTGTCCAGGTGGTGTTAAGTGATCCCACATTTCATCGCGATAATTCACTCAACGTAAAAAGACGCCCAAGAAGGAACATCGAGCATAGGAAACCCGTGTAACTATCATTTCACGTTTTTTTTTATTTTTGGTAAAAATTAATCCATCGGTTGTTCGTATTATTTTATATTTATTAAAACCATTATTTTCTTTTGGACATTTGTTGTCTGTAGATTTTTATCTATAATTCTCGCCATGTAAATTAATGCTAATTAGATTTATAATTGGGCACGAAATAGGTGTTTTGCTAAAAAAAATTTGACGAAACACCTGAACCGCGGCGACTTCACAATTAACAATGAAAAATCTATCCTTCATAGAATCTAGTGACATTAAAATAGAATAAGTATTTACATGTAGACTGTAGTAGGATGTGCTGCAGGTACCCGATTTGGCATTTGTAGGAAAATGTTTATGAATAAGGGAGGATTATTCCCATAATAAATAAGCTGTTTTCCATAAGCTGCCGATGGGTGTCGCTCGACAGGCCCTAGATCGCGCTATCAGTAACGCTTAAGCATGTTATGATTGTTTTTTAAAATATATGACACAATTTCTAGTTACAAATTTAAGTAGATGTATTTTTGCTACAGTTAAGTCTTAGGACAGGCTCTAAGTTAACTCTTTTTATGTAGAAGTTAATTTTCTAAAAGTAATAATAAATAATAAAAGTAATGGCTCCCCACACCTATTTCGGTGACAGTGGCCGGTTTCATTGATACCAGGCCAGCTCCGCAGGAGTTATTTTATCGTCCCCAAGTGTGTGCGCAGTACACAAGAGCACTCTCCTTTCCTTTACTCTCGAAACCCAGTGAGACGGATAGACCGACACGACTGATGAGAGATTAGACTTTTTACATTCGAGAGCCAAGCTCTAAAGTCTAAACCACGGAGGCTGTTTTCTAAATAGTACCAAGTATTTGAAACCGTATTTTACTAGGTATATATAAATAGTTTCTTTTTTTTTGGCATGGCATTATTACTTTAATTGAGGTAACCAAGCTGTCTTAGTTAACGAGCGACCCTACAAATCAATTTATTTTTCACCGACTTCCAAAAAGGAAGAGGTTATGTGTTCGACCTGTGGATTTTTCTTTCTTTCTACCGTAGTTCACGTCTCGAAACGCCTATATGGTTTCGTCATGTCCTTCGGCTTACTGAACAAACGGTTAGTGCTAGAAAGATAAAACTTCGCAGGTATGTGTATTTACTACGTCGCCAAAGTGCTAATATAAAGTCACGAAAAAAAAAATTTTGAGGACCTCCACTACACGTAAAGTGGGGATGATTTTTTTTCTCGCGTCTACCCCATAGTGTGTGGGGTACATAAGATATGTCTTTTAAAATCATTGAGAGATTGCTAAGATGATTTTTTGATTTAAGTACTAATCCGATATTCAACTTTGAGGCTCATTTTTTGTTAAAATAATCAGTTCCCCGGCCGCCCTCTAAAAGCTAAACGGCTGGCTCAAAAACTCTGAAAAAATTCATGATGGTAGTCCATGTGATAAACTTTGAAGGAAAACTATAACGGCTCCTACAACTTTGTTAGTTGAGGAGTTATAAAGACTGAACTTGTAATATGCGCTTACTTGGAAAACTTCGTTCAAAAATAACAAAATTATAAGTAAACGTGTGATTTTGATAAGTGCAAAATATTGAGATTAATTTAATGTGCGTTTTTTTTGTGCAATATTTACAATCAGGAAATAACGTATTATACAACCGCTAGTAATGCAAACAAATTTACATAATATGTTACAAATCGACCATTTTAAATAAGCACGTTTCATAGTTATTAAAATTTTTCATTTCTTAAACTGTTTTAAGATTTGATGCAATTAACTAATTAGAATTAGATTTCTCACAGTATGCTAAGAAAAACGATATATTATTTTTATATTCCTAATGATAGTTTATCAAAAGGGCCTAATGCTTCCCAGATCAAGTCAGATATTGTTGAATTAGGCATTTGTTTAATAAATTTCGTAGTGCTTCATGCCATTTTACAACTTATTTTTGTTCCGTTTTCCACTCATATTTTCCTACAGAAATGAATTTATTGATGTGTAACATATTTCCTCTCGCTTTCTTGCAATTTGTGGAAGTGATTTCGTGAAATGGGACGGAAGTGTGTAACAGGAAGTCGCGGAAGCGCGCGCTATTTGGATTGACCAAGAGCGCGCGGTGGTAGAGTTAGCAGTCAGATTCGTGTAAAATATTAATTTACTATAATTAATATTTTTGTAATGTCGTAAATAAACACATTTTTTTGCGCTTACATTGCAAACGCTGGCTGAACCCTACGAGATAGATCAAAATAATGTACTTCAGTATTTTACACCTTAAAAAGATCTACAAAAAAGTCCACGATGGTATATATCTATCTCTTAGGGATAACCCACAATAACCATTTTTATCCTTCACTTTTTACGAGAAATAATGGCTTATTTACGCAGCGATTTTAAGCAATACAGCATTAATGCTTATTCAATGTAGTACCTTAAATACATTGTGCATTTAATATTGATCAATATGGCCCTCTACAGCATGTAATTTAAATGAATATTTTCGAAGATATTACAGATTTTAAATGCAAGAACATAGTACAATGCGCGGCGCTACCGGTCTTCCAAGTTATTTGCTGAAGAAGTTTTTTCTCCTATTACACGCGGGCGAAGCCGCGGGCACGTAAAATTTATATTCAAGCGCGAAAAATATATATCAAGCGGTCTCGCACGTCGCGTCGAGGTGAGGGTCCCGTTTTTACCCATTGGGTACGAAACCCTAAAAACATTTTCAATATTGTATACAGAAGTATATTGCAGTGAGTAGAGTTATTTGTTGAAGAAGTTTTTTCTCCAAGAACACTATTCCACGCGGGTGAAGCCGCGGGCAAAAGCTAGTAACCTACCTATAAAATTAATATTTAATTATATTATATTATATTTAATTACTTTTATAGTTTGTAAATATTTTAAATAGATTATAGATACTATTGTGAATTGTGAAATATATTATATTGTAACTATTATAAGCCACTTTACTCCGCGCTGGCAGGTATCACAGCACGTAAATCCCCGCTTCGTAATGTGTTTGTGACTATTATATTATCGTCAGTATGACGGCACCTTTATCTTAATTGTTGTAACGATTATAGATGACTGACACATCAAGAATTTACACCCATAATTTACTTACTTTAAGCAATATTTAATTTGTCTTAATATATTTCTTACTTCTTTGTCCCCCTATTTTTTATCTGATACCCCCGAACAATCCATCTAGCTTCATACCTAGGTATAAAAGATTAATTACTTATTATTATACAAATAGCCTTAATAGTTTGTGCATAATTTCTTAACCTTTCAGTGCCCCAAGGAAGGGATCGTTATCAAAATCATGACTTTATTGTCTTAATGAAACAATGAAAAGATGATGATAAAGTCGACTTTACCTTCCCTGTAATACAAATCGTACATGTACTTAGTATTTAATCAATTAGATGAGATAGAAACTATAACATATTATAAGGTTAGTTGAGACAAGGATATTTTTCTCTCCTGGGGGTCTAAAAAGGCCACTTTAGGTGTGTCGAATTATGATTCATATATTTTTTCCAACTCACATTGCGCCATTTTACGCATTTCTATTGAAAACTGTCAAAATTGATGTTTTCTAATATGATGAAATCAGATGAATCATGTAGCCATATTACAATAGCACGATTTTTGTATGGAAAAAAATTAATGAAACATAATATGAAACACCTCAAGTGGCCTTTTCAGGTAGCTACCCTGGCCAAGAAAAACATCTTGCCCCACGAACATCGTGTTTCTATGCAGAATTGTTTTTTATTAATAACCAATGTAGGGAAAATTAGTTTTAATTTTCCCCATGTTGGAAATTTCTCTATGTTGCTATCTGTTTTTTATCAACATCATATAATTCATAAATAAAGTTATGTGTCAAATTGCATTTAAATTCATTTGCAAACAAAAACAAATAGCACGATGCAAAGACATAACAACGCCATCTACTTTTATGCCAACAAAAACGACAGAGCTTTACTATTAGACAATTGAAACAAGAGAGCACTTGTAATTACTATTCTGTGTCTTTGCTATTGTGTAGCAAGTTCTGTAAGGGCCATGTTCCATAAGGGCTCTTACACATCATCAAGGGACCGCCATATCTATACGGAAGCTAAGACGTGACGTCCTGCCCGCAGGCGGAATTGTTAGTAGCCATTTATCATTGTGGACGAAAGTGAAAACTACTATGCATTAGACATTGAAAAGCTTTAATGCTTTGTCTTTTATAAGCTGCTATTATTAGAATCATAGGCGCAATATTGTATTTGTCTGTAGCAAATTGTTTTTTTAAGTTTTTACCCGACTCTGCCATAAGGAGGGTTTTGTTTTTCGAGTGTTTGTTTTGCCTAAACGGCTTGTCGCATTTAAGCTTAAGAGGAGCAGAGGTTTATGATCTGTAGCTGTTATAGGCCAAAAATGTAAGTTATGAAATACCTACTCTTAATAAAATGAGGTTAATTTTGAAGGCAAAACTGACCGATTATAATACGCAGGCTTGTGCTGATTCAGCGTACAACAACAGTTACGGATAATTCTTGATATCGGAATGAATACTAATAGGTAACACTTAGATCTCTTCAGGACCCCTAAAAATAATCTAATGTTAATGATTTCTTTTTGCATCAATCATTTGTGTGATATAACAATACTTTCTTCGAACAAACGATATGAGGCAATACGTTGTCGCAATGTGGCGGTAAAAGTGAGCGCCGAGGTCTTAGGGGTCCCATACACGGTCCGGTTCTCCTTCAGTTCGGCCTGAACGGATGCAAAATCGTATCGTCTGTGTGCAATTTTTATATCGCATCAGTCGGCCGGATGGACTGAAGCGATATGCTCTAGTGTTGCCAACTCTGTTTTTGCGCAACTACTAAAAGTGTAACGATAACTATAAAAAAGCTACTAAACATAGAAATCCCTAAAAAACAACAAAAAAATCACTGCATTTTCAGTTTTAATATATTGAAAATATGATAATTTTACCGTAAAAAAATAAAAATATAGTAGGAAATATTAGGTAATATAGAAATTAAATCGGTAGTTTTAAGCGACTTACGGACGTGTGCTACTATGTGCTATTATAATAAGGTGTCATAATAGCATATGAAAAATGGCGTGCTACTATAGTATTTTGCATATTATGATTACTGTCTGGCTGTTTTTTCCAAAACCACTATTAACAACTAAATTCCTACTAAAGGGGGAATAAAATACTAAATTTACGGATGGACTGAACGTAAATTCGAGTGTAATATAAAACCGGTCAACTGCGAATCGGAAAGAGGGGTTCTGTACAAAACGGAATAAAACACGTTTGTTGTATGGGAACCTCAAATTTTTATTTTATTCTGTTTTTAGTATTTGTTGTTATAACGGCAATAGAAGTACCTACATCATTTGTGAAAATTCCAACTATCGAGCTATCACGGTATAATAAGGTTAAGATACAGACTGGTGACAGACAGACGGACAGCAAAGTCTCAGTAATAGGGTCCCGTTTTTACCTTTGGGTACGGAACCCTAAAAATGGCAACATGTTCTAAAGAATATTTATTAGAGTTCATTGAAGTATTTGAAATTTTAGAGCCACTATGGTTGATAAAATTTAAAGACTATTACTATAAAACAAAGAGAAATGATTTCTATAACAATTATTACAGGAAAAATGTATGGCACAATAATTCGGATTCGTCGATAGCGTGACTACAGTTACAGCAAAATACAATAAATAAATAAAGTTATAACCTAACCAAGAGCATGTCACGACATTTCTAAGGAGGGTTCCGTAACTATCAACGCGCAATGTTTTCTTTGAATTACGTCAAAGTTATTGTCATAAAGTATTACAGAAGCTAGGTTTGCGGACAGACAGTCAGACGGACGGACGGACAGAGCGAAACTATAAGAGTTTCTTAATTATTACGGAACCCTAAAAACACGATCGAAGCTCGCGGCAAACCAGATGCTATTTTCCGTGTATGTGCTCGAATCCGATAAGGGCGAATATTAGATTAAAACGCCTAGAAACCGGGTACGCGCATGAAAAGTGAAGCAAATCATACTGAGCCATATCGGCTTAGTTTGTATGAACGACCCGTCAGTCGACAAGCGTTAGTGCATACTACATCTCCCGACTATTTTTTAATAGTCGGACATTATGACGATTTGTGTCATTATAGGGTGTCACAATGCATCGGAAAAGAATTAAAAAAGCTCGGAACAAAAATATTTCATATGTACGAGGGCGGGTCAATAAGTCCGTGACTTTTAGAATAAAACACAGATTTTTTGATAAATAAATCATTTTATTTTTCAACGTAGTCCCCCTTGAGCTCTATACACTTTGTCCAACGCTTCTCCAATTTTTTTATCCCTTCCAAAAAATATGATTTGTCGAGGTCCTCAAAATAGGCCTTTGTTTGCGAGATGACTTCATCATTGGAGTCAAATCTTTTTCCACCGAGCCATTTTTTCAGGTTTGGGAACAAGAAGTAGTCACTCGGAGCCAAATCTTGAGAATAAGGTGGATGTGGGAGCAATTCATGGCCAAATTCATGGATTTTTGCCATGGCAATTGCACATGTGTGCACCCTTGCATTGTCTTAGTGAAAAAGAACTTTTTTCTTGGCCAAATGAGGTCGGTTTTTTTTCAAATCCTCATTGAAGCGGTCCAATAAGTTGGCATAATATTCCCCATTAATTGTTCTTCCCTTTTGAAGATAGTCAATGTGGATTATCCCACGTGCATCCCAAAAAACAGTCGCCATAACTTTATTGGCTGACAAACCCACCTTGGCCTTCTTTGGCGCCGATTCACCCTTAGAAACACACTGTTTTGACTGTTGTTTGGTCTCTGGTGTATTGTGATGGATCCATGTTTCGTCCACGGTTAAAAAACTCCTCCATATTGTGATTAAACAACGCCAAACCTTCTTGTGAAGTTGTTACACGATTGCGTTTGTGGTCGACTGTGAGCAAACGCGGCACCCATCTTGCGGAAAGCTTTCTCATGCCCAAGTGATCATTCAAAATTGAAACCACTGAGCCATGCGAGATGCCTATGGCTTCCACAATCTCTTGCACTTTCAATCTTCGGTCGGCCAACACCATATCGTGAATTTTTTCGATTGTTTCGGGTGTAGAGACCTCAACTGGGCGTCCAGGACGTTCGGCATCTTCAGTGCTTGTAAGGCCACAACGAAATTCAGTAAACCACTTTTTTACCATTGAAATCGATGGTGCAGAGTCCCCATAGTATTTATCAAGCTTAGCCTTGGTCTCGGTAATGGTTTTTTTTCGCAAAAAATTAATGCTTAATAAGCACACGAAATTCACTTTTTTCCATTGTTTCCTTAAGTTACTGGATAGTCTGATAAAGATAGCTGTAAAACACAAACTAACTTACGCAGCAAGTTCAAATTTTGATAGGAGTCAATTGACAGATGCCTGTTGACAGGAGTAGTGTTGCTTTTTCAGTAAGGAGGTTAGAAATTCAAAAAGTCACGGACTTATTGACCCGCCTTAGTATGTGATTACAACTTCACTTGTATTAAGCCAAATATTTAAAACATTTTAAAATAAAATCACATTTTAAATTGTAAAAATGTTACTAGTAATAAGAAATTTATTTCAAAATTTTCATTTTCAATTTCAAATTTTCAATAGTAAATTGTACGATGCGTTTGTTTGAAGACTATCTAGGCGTTATTAATCTAAGAGCTGAACTGACGTCAGTTCGGTCGGATGCGATTTTATCCGTGTATGTGCTCGAATCCGTTCAGGCCGAACTGACGTCAGTTCTAACTGAAACGATCGGCCTCTCGTCTGTGGCGGCCTTTAGTGACGTTAGTAATTCGAGACACCTAGGGCACGTGACTTAAATAATAACAGGTTTATATAACAGTGCCCTACAGCTGTCCTAACTAGAATGCGAAGTGTCCTAAGTAAAAGATTTGTTACGGTTTCAAACATTTAATTTACTCAGCCGATTAAAAAAATTTTGTATTTTTACTGTCAGGAGCACCTGCTATTCTAATTCCGTAGAAAATGCAACCTGTTTATACTTTTGTTTTGTTTCGAAAATTAACCACAGTATAAACACGATTAGTTATATTGTAAACTCGCAAATTGCGCATCTAGTTACTCAAGTTTAATCAATACTAATATTATGAAGAGGAAAAATTTGTTTGTTTATTTGCAAATTGCATTGAATAGGCTTCGAAACTCCCGACTCCGAAACGACCCGATTTTGATAAAATTTGGCACAAATGTAGAGTAGTCTACGAGGAATGACATAGGCTACTTTTTATCGGGGAAAATGAACTGTTTTCGCGAGATTAACTTTTGCGCGCACCAAGTCGCGGGTTACATCTAACACTATAATATTAAATCTTTGTTTTTTATATATTTCTACAAAATGTCACTTACTACTTTTTACCCACGTGCAGCAGCACGTGCAAATATACTAGTTAACAAACTAGTATATTTACCATAATACACGGGTATCGTATTCTGTGATAATAGCAAAAAGTAATGAAAACGTTTCCGTCTACGCAGCTACGTCGTTTTAAGTCGCCGGCGCCAGTCGCATTCCGCGGGAGCCACTTTCATGAATAGATAAGCGGCCTCGTAAATACAACCTAGGGACAATAAGATTATTTATTACACAGATCATTTTCCATAGGTATTTGCAAGTTGCTACTATTTCCGATCTAGAAAGCTCTACTTGTTTCCCTATTGTCAATGCAATGGACAACTTCTCCCTAGAAGTCAATAAACTCTCAGGGCCTAGGTTCTAAGACGGGTTTAATCACATTGAACCCATCTTATTATATATTATTAAAGAGAATAATATACTTTGTTTAATTAAAAACTATGTTGGACGGTAAAGAGCGATTAAAGTTAGCCTATTTTAACAAATTGCTATTCAGGGAGTTGGTTCATTTTAGGCTAAAATAAGGGTATGAATTTTAATATTCTCATAATTTTAAATTAACTCTTCGTCAGTCATTTATAATTTTTAGAAATTATAAAACACAGGTACGTATAAAATAATGTGCTAGTTCATAATAAGAATATCTTTGACTACTTCCATCAATGCTCTTTACAATAAATAATTACAAAAGCTACCGTGTACACTCGATTACATAAGGTAGGTAGTTTACTGAATTCTTGGCTAAATATTTCACGTATTGTTTATATAATTTTAATCGCAATTCGTCACAGTTATTGCGGAAAGTTTTACAGAGGCGAACAATCGTATAAGGTCGTTTGATAAGGTAATAAAATAACATAGAATATGAAATATAAACAAACCTCGTTTAGGTCAAAAAAAAATATTTTCAAACAACCTCTGTTTTTAACCGACATCCAAGAAAAGGAGGCGGTTATGCATGGCTGTATATATTTTTTATTTTTTTTGTATGTTCAACGATAATTCCGCCATCTGTGGACCGATTTTCAAAA
This sequence comes from Phengaris arion, assembly GCA_963565745.1. Lineage (NCBI taxonomy): Eukaryota > Metazoa > Arthropoda > Insecta > Lepidoptera > Lycaenidae > Phengaris > Phengaris arion. The sequence continues at coordinate 6,995,579 of OY751443.1, forward strand.
TTATTTTTTTGATGTGTGAGAGCATTTTTACTTTGGAAGTCGTTTTTAAATTTTCACCAAATATAACGCAAACAAAATTTCGTAGAGTAGGGGGAGCATACCTTAGTCAGATTTTCAGTTATTCATTATTTATTCCACTTTAACTAACTGTACAAAAGCCATGTTTGCATATTCTGGAAAGTTGGTAATTTGGGTACCTATAGGTACCAAAATAAATGTACCTACATAACACGCTTAAATGGATTTATGACATTTAAAAGTGGCCAAGGTACAACATACCTGATGTGCCTTTGCCAGCTGCACCATGTTGTAGTATGACATACGAGTATAACACTTTATTGCGCACCAAAAAGTACCTTGGACACACCAAAAATTCCGATTAAAAATGAAAATATATTTAGGAAAACCATTAATTTTTATGTTTTTGTTTTAACTGTGCCTAATGACATATTTATCGAATAAATAAAAAGAATTAGTATACATAACCATAAATAATAATGTTTAAGACATACGTACAGTTTCTTAATTGTAATAAAGAAATGCAAATACATATACAAAAAAAAATCTGTGTTGATAGCATAGTTTGAACTACATTATAATATTTTTTTATTATTTTCAATTATGATTTGTTTATTCGTTGAACTTTAACTCCCATCCGCTTATCAATTAATTAACTGGCCATAAGAGATTACTCCGCCACACACAGCGCTAAACTCGGCTATATTTTAATACTACAAGTATAACCACAGTATAACCATTAGATTCGGTTGTAATGGATGTGTCGGCTAGTTCGTGGTTGTGCGGTTTATTTTTATACGGGTATAAAACTTTCTACATAACTTTTAACTCGGTGAGGTTAAACACGAGTGAATATAAGTTTGGTTATGGTTTACGAAATGATGATAGAACAAGGTAGGTTTTAATTTTCTTTTTTTTTATAACTTAAGACTGACCATACGCTATTTCGTTACTCAGTAGTTTAGGATTTTTTTTTTTAAATGTTCGTTCTCAAAGTCAATTCCACTACTACCATGTACCAGTAGTTTCTGATAAAAAAAGATATCGCAATTCTACAAATATTTACCTGAAAGTTACCAGCGGCTATGTTTATCTTTTTCCAATCCTTACAAGTCACATAAGAGGTCAAGATTACATATTAACACTGGTATCCAAATCTAGTAAGCTTATGCACCCAACATAACCATTAACCATATCAACTTTTACCATGTCGTAAACATTACTAAATAAAAATTAATAAGTACTTAAAAAGAAACCAAGGATTTTCATTTGAATTTGCAGATTGAGAGATCGATTTCACAATAAGCTTACACCATATTTTCCGTCGAAATTATACACAAATTATGCGCACTTTATAATTATTTTGAATGATAATAAGAATTATGCTGGTCAGTGTGACCAGAGCGTGATAATGGTTCTCTAAACTCATGGTCTTCACTGGCCAATAACAACATTTAAAGAAGAACAATGTATGTAAAAACACGTTTTTGAAATAAGAGAAAAAATATAACTTTTATTTATTTTTAAAATAAATAAATAATTAACGACGACGTACACCTTTGTCAAACTATTTACCTTATTACCTAGTCAGACATAAAAACCTACTTAATAAAGGAATCATAAGTTTGTGTAATTATTGTATAGTAAAATGTCAAATTTAAATTGTTCTTCATCTTTGACTTACCAATTGTGAGTTAAATAGAAGTGTTACTTCTGGGAACTCTTCGATATGCCTTCGACCTAGTTATGTATTTCCATACAATGATGACAGCTTACTACGTCTATCAACGTCGCTTCAAAACTGCTTATCAGAATATCCTAAGCACAGTTCCCTTCTTAAGGTATGCTTTATCTAGTTATTATAACGTAGGTACTGATATAAGCTAACGTAACGGCACCACATTTATATTCGTAGATATTCATAATTTTACTCTAAATTCAGACTGAAATCTTACAATAGCTCAGTTGCAATTATATACTAACTAGCTTTTGCCCGCGGCTTCGTCCGCGTGGAATAGTGTTCTTGGAGAAAAACCTTCTTCAGCAAATCACTTGGAAGACCGGTAGCGCCGCGCATTGTACTATGTTCCTGCATTTTAAATCTGTAATATCTTCGAAAATATTCATTTAAATTACATGCTGTAGAGGGTCATATTGATCAATATTAAATGCACAATGTATTTAAGGTACTACATTGAATAAGCATTAATGCTGTATTGCTTAAAATCGCTTCGTAAATAAGCCATTATTTCTCGTAAAAAGTAAAGGATAAAAAATGGTTATTGTGGGTTATCCCTAAGAGATAGACATATACCGGCGTGGACTTTTTTGTAGATCTTTTTAAGGTGTACAATACTGTAGTACATTATTTTGATCTATCTCGTAGCGTTCAGCCAGCGTTTGCAATGTAAGCGCAAAAAATGTGTTTATTTACGACATTAGAAACCTCTAAAATGATCAGTTTTTCTCCACTATATTATGCCTGTTATATACATATAAACCTTCCTCTTGAATTACTCTATCTATTTAAAAAATCCGCATCAAAATCCGTTGCGTAGTTTTAAAAATCTAAGCATACATAGGGATAGACAGAAAAAGTGACTTTGTTTTATACTATGTAGTGATGTTATAAATAAAAGTTTTATTTAAGTATTTTAAAAGTAATTATAAACGTTTTATATCAGTAACAATAGAAGTAACTCACTTGATACCAATAAAAAATATTTTAATTTGTAGTTTTACTCAAACAAGGCTCGTGCTTAACAAACAATCGGTAAACTATGGTTTATGGTAATCGATGTGTCATAAATAGTAAAACCTTTTTTTGGCGAAGAAGAAAAAGAAGAGAAAAAATTTTTATTTTATCATAAACAATTCTCATAGGCCATAGGTATCTAAAAATTTAAACCAAATCTATTTATTGTTAAAAATATATTTAAGTTTAGTTGTGGCAGGAGGGTCTCGCTTAATTTTTCTTTAAGACGAATATACACTTTGTGTGGCATTGCAATATTTACCCATTGACCATCTGGCCCCAACTGACAATGCTTAGATCAAGTAAAAAAAGTGTTAAGGTAACGGCATTCCGCACACTGAATTTGGTATAGTTTATTGAGTAACTCATTGAGCCTGTGGGAAGGCTGGCAATAACAATAGTATTTGCATATATGTCTATAGCGATTTGCACACAATGTTTAGAAACAATCTCCGTGTTTTGCTTTCGCCTCGTGCCTGGGAAACAACTGCGCTGTAATCAATAACGCTACATTCTTTTATTTTGACAGGGCTAAGTCACGTGCACAGCGTCGTGAACTTTGACGCATTTTACGTTATAAGTACATAATTTCCAGGGATAAGACCTAGCTAGACGATATTTCTCCCCCAAAAGTCCCTGCAAACTAAACTTCATGGTAAGAAAAAGAAGAAGAGTTTTGAAATTTTAACACATTGCCTACCAACGGTGATGAAAGCCAAATGTAATATTATTATCTACTTAATTTAGTATACTGAATATTAATTAGGTATTGAAACAATAAATTATTACTTTTCTGTGGAAAAACTAAAAATGTATATATACATTTTTATGATGAGCACACTGAATTAATTATAAAATATAATCAATCATCCCACTGGATTGTTAATTAATTATCATAATACAATAATTAAGTTCAACAAACATTTATTCATGGTCATTACTCCCATCGGCCGTAATTACCTGTCAAAATAATGTTTATCAATACTATTGACTTAGTTAATTTATTTTCTATTTATATTGTAATTTTATACAATTTCTACTAAATCTAACTATAATAACAATTATATATCAAAATTATTTTTTCACTGTTCTAAACACAAATAGGTTATATCTCTTTCAATCTGCAATCATTGCAGTCAAATCATCAAATCATGCAATTAAGATCTTTAAATATTTTTTATTCTTAAGTAAAACAGTCACTAACTAATGAAATATATCAACTTTTGTTGTCATTATTACCTACTTGCCTTAAGTTATTCTTGCGGTCGGACCGCTGCGGTTTTTGAGGTTAACACATAACTAACAATTTCAGTTTCACATGAATCAGTTGCGCATACATGCTCACAACTTTCGCGTTTCTAAATCACAATACAATCATGTGATTTCGTAACCTAATTAATTTCTTCGTTTAAATTCCAAAAATATAAACAACTTTTCTTTCCGACCTTACTTTTGCTATATGAGAAGCCCTGTATAGCCCTGTATCAGATGACTCTCTACTCTTATCTACTAAATAATTGACACAATCACAGAAATTTACAAGAACAAAGATGTATATACAAAAGCCGAAATAATATTATACGACTATAGGATCCGACACCGAAGCGGATTGTAACTTTTGCATTTGATGTGATTAAGGTCTAACGCCCATTTGCAGCTTTGTTTAATATTGCGCCTCCTATACAAGCTTATCTACAGTGATTCTCGGAGTTGGTGTCGAATGTTTACAATCCATACAAACCAATGTTGACATTCTCTTTGTCTATGCCTGCTAATCTCTTTGTACTCGATTCTTTTGTGTTTTGACATCGCTTACAAGTTACAACGGCTTACAACACTCCACCTGTAAATACGCTATAATCACTGATTAAACGATGATTAAAATTTCTAACTCTACATATAAGCTTCGAATTAAAATCTGATTAAAATCGATCATACTGTGTTAAATATCGCGGCTAGTTATTAAGTAGGTACATGAGCACACTTTATTTAAATGTTTATTATTAATTTCAGCTTGATAAATGTTAATTTACAACGTAGCTGTTGATAAGATTTTACTTGTTGTGAGATATTTTATTTAGACAATAATAATATTATGTTCAACATACGGTACGGTTAAAAAATACACAAAGGCTATAGTCTAAGATCCGAAGTAAGCGATCCTAATGAGGGTTTCGATATATTTTTTTCAGCCGCTAGGAGGCCAAAGTGGCATCTGGTGGCGGATGTGATTTAAAAAAGTGTCAATAAGAATTTTCGACACTTCTCTGGCACCAGGCGGCGCTTCGTAAAACCCGGGTCCTAGTCGTGTTAAATAGCTGTCAGATGTCACGAACATTAAAACCCTCATCGATTAAAAAAATAAGGTCGATCTTCCTTCGAATGAACATTAAATTAATTGAGTATGAATGAAAAATAGTTTCACAAATAAATCATTCTAATGAGACATTAATGAGGCACTTCAACTTGTACACCATACGGCTGACACCTGTGACCTTGAATACGTCTTAGGTATCGACTACACCATATCTGTTGTACGGAAAGTCACAAAAGAAAAGACTCGCGTTAGAAAACAAAGCAATTTTATTTTTAGTGTTTACTAACTAATTAGTAAATCTACTGAATTTTGCTTTTTAAATTGCACACGCCATGTTACCAAATAGGTAAAGTGTAAGGATTTTTTCCGGATTATTCAACACAATTTGTATGTGCCTCTGCTTTTATGATATTCCCCTCCTGTACATACATCATATACAATAATATCATGTGTTTCATGTACAGTTTTTAAATATGTGCCATTTAAAACACACATTAACATTAACTTTTGTGAGCTCGTTTTGTTTCTGCAGCGGTAATGTGGTAGCATTACCGGCTTCCCTACAGGCTACAACTAATAAAATAACAAAGTTTGTGATGATGGATGTTTGTGACGGTCTCGCGCAAAACGATTGAAAGGATTTTGATGAAATTTGGTACAGTAGTAGTTTAGAAATATACCTACTGTAGCCAATATTTTACTCCAGGGTAAAACATAGGCTACATTATATTCCGAAAACTTACAGTATTCCCGTAGGATTCTGAGCAATACCACGGAAAAAGCTAGCATTTTATAATTAAGATGAATAGATGTAATGGATGCTTAAGTCTGACCGGACCACTTTCATACCTGTCTCTTCTAACAATGTTAATTTATGTTACATTATTTTAATATGTCGACACATTTTATCAGTTTTTATGTCACCTGCATTAAATTACTAATCTATTTTAGGAATATGAATACTTAATCCACAAATGGTTATACTGTTTGACTAACAGTATGATTTATACAGTCAATCAATAACCTACATCCGGAAGACGTTTTTGGACAGTAAATAAAATATAATTTCTTTAAGTCCGATCAAAGACAAAACTTTAAATTATAATAACGGGACCCTGTTTCCTTATGACACCGTAAACAGGATGTGCATTAAAGAATTCCAAAATTATTATTTTTTCAATTCTATTATAAACTCAGTACCTTTTTGAGCTTTCGCAGTTCGCACACAGGGAGAATATTGTATTCGCCTTAACTTCATTAATCTTTACTAATGTTATAAAAACAATTAACAAACGTAACAGACACGTTACGTCATCATGCCAAAACCACTGAACCGATTTTCATGAAATTTACTCTGAGCACGGTTTTAAGCTGCTTTTCGTACCGGAAATAGACCAGAGAAAAGGACATATTATGCTTCTTTTACTTTAACCGCTCCTTCTCGATATACGATTGTCTGCGAGGACGTAGTTGGGGCATCATCTAGTCATCTTACGCTTTAAGGTTACGCCGTGACTTGACGCGGCTCTGCATTTTTTAAGTTAAGGATTCAAAGTTGAACTTTCCTGTGTAGTGAATTAAGTTCAATTTGGAATCGCTACTGCAGCGCCGCGTCGCGTCTCGGTGTGAACTGACGCTTAGAATGCATGCTCTTATCTACGAATGCATTTTATTTCCGTCAAACGCGGTTCATGGCAAATAGAAAGCGTTCCAGAAAAATCATGTCTGTGGGACAGCAGGCAGGAACTTGGCGAATAAACTTTAATAATTTATTTGAGAAATCTTCTCTTGTACAGAAGTCAGTATATCACGTAAGTAGAGTAGTAAACCACGTCTAGAAACCAGTTGGCCGATAAGTAATTATTAAAAGGTATACAGGTTTTCATTTGTCTTGTCGGCCTTTAAATTCCTGATTGCAATTTATCAATAACTTTGTATCTACGTAAACTGTACAAAATTCGAAACAGCAAATATATTAATCCATATTTAATTAAAATTCTTTATGCTTTCAGCATAGCTGATTAATTAATACATACGTTGATATCATATAAATTATTATGTTTAAGCGATTACGCTTAAACATAATAATTTATATGATATAGAATTCAAACATCAACATCAATCAATATAGAATTTAATATTTTTACAAAATAAATAATTATATTTATTTTTTAAAAATATTAAATTCTAATATAACTTTAATGATTTGTATCATTCTAATATTTGTTATCTTAAAGTAACATAGCGCACATTAGTAGGTATCTAATTTAAAAAAAAGTATTATCTGTTTATACAGTTTTGTTTCCGACTTACACTTCCCACGCTAGGTCAACTTTTAAAGATTTAAAAAGTAAATGTTAGCATTTGGGTCGTGTTTCACTTTTTAGATATTGTTTGCTTATCATTTCTGTTCAAGCGATGTGTACTGAACACTGGATGCCCAGATGCCCACTTAAACGGCTGTACCTAAATTTTGTCTCTTTTTACTCTTTCAAATTATTAATACCCAAAAGTAAAAACATTTCATTTGAGTAAAAAAAGTATTAATACGTAACATACTCTTATGTGTAAACTGTAAAATAACATGAACTTTGCCGAAACTAGTGGAACTTAGCTATCTATTTTAATCCTTTTATTTGCTTTAAGTATCATTAAGAATATAAAAAATAAAAGTGACATTCATGCTGATTGCAATGCGTACTGCTAAAAATCTATTATAATTTTAGTACCTACCTAGTTACGCTAGTCAGTAGTTACCTATGCAATGGTAAACGAAAATGGTTATATTACGAAAACTGCAATGAAGCACAAAATCTCAGTGTACACTATTAATTATTGCAATTGTAAAAAAAATCTGATACAAAAACTTAATACCATCAAACGAGCGACACCATCTGTATTAAAACAAATGGGACATTTAGTCCAATTTAAACGACGTAACTAATCGAAACGCATTTCCTGGTTGCAGGACCGCGCCGGGCGCCGCGCCGCTATAATGTGAGCCGACGACGCCGCGCGTCTCCCAAGGTAAGCCATTTTGTCTCTAAGTAAAAGCCATCCAAGGACAATTAAGGTCTTTAACACCTACATGCAACTTCTTGCTTTGCTGCTTGCTTGTTTTGTAAAATGCTTTTATCTTCAATATCAATTAACAATAATTTGAAAACATCATGATTATGCAAAGATTTGGAGAGTTAGGTCAGTTAGGTGGATGTTACATTATTTATCAGTGGCGTGGGGTTCCTATAACTCGATTCCTATCAGCTTTTCTTACCACTTACCTTTTGAAGACCTTCATCCAAATCTCTACCTTAGATTATAAAGGCTAGGGCTTCCCTATGAAGGAGTACCAGCCTTAGCCACCGTTGTTTAGAATAGTTTATGTTGCTAAAAATGTAACTGACTTCCTGCGTTCTTGTGGACGAAATTTCATACAATTAATAGAAATAATTGTAGCAGAAATATAATTACACATCTAAATAAAACGACCATAAAATTTCTCCACGCGATTGTACACACGCAACTCACAAATTAACAACGTCGATGCAAAGTAAAGTAAGCAATTCACTTTTTAGGATAATTAAAAGTACCTAAGGAAATAATGCCATTCACAAAATAGCTTTTTACAGTAGCTACACCTTGATTATAAAATGTGCTAGGCCAACTGCAATATATAACAAAGAAAACTGACATGACATGTGAAAGCCTCTAAAGAAGAGACTAATAGAACAATTATTTTGAGGAATGTATTAAAGTGAATCTAGTTTGTCACAATAGCGGGTAACCTTTAAAGGGCTGGCGCTGCTCCGGCGACCCTGAACACGTGTGATTTGTTACGCCTCTAACCATGCCTGGCTTCACACATAGGTTGAAATTACCTGACTTAGGGTCAATTCACACCGCAACGAAACGATACGCGACATGGCACAGCATTTTTTAGATTCTAAGAAGCTATTCAAAATTGAACTTTATTATTTATACAAGAAGATACACGTTTCATTGTAAGAGTTCAAATGTCAGGTTGCACCGCGCTGCACAGCGCATGTGCAGTGTATACAGTATGACTGATCAAATATGAAAGTTCAATTTTGAATGCCAAATGCTATCTTAAAAATGCAGCGCCGCGTAGCTTCGCGTATCGTGGCGGTGTGAACTGACCCTTACGGCCGAAGCTACTTAATTTAAGAGGCTCTCAGTAGCATGGAGAGCAATGGCAAAGTATGTATATATTAGATACGAACATAGCAATGGTCACTCCAACGCAGAGATGGTGACTTAGGGGTCCCTAATTTCAAGTAGCGTTTAAGAATTCGGACTTTAATTGTTCTTCATTTAGACTAAGACTTGGGCATTTAACACAAAGGCAGGTATTTTTGTAGGCCTAGGCCCAAGACACAAAGTGTGTCGTGGGCTACACCGATATTGTAGAGCGATATTATAACGTCTTTTTTGCAAGTAGACAATACATAATATTTTATTTATTATATAACACAAATTATGTATGTATTGCTCTTTATTATTTATTTCTCAATTTATGTAGATTTTTATTAAAGAGCTTGCTGGAGTGGTGCCAATGATAGGGTTAAACGATTAGTTTCTATCGTTGAACTATTTTTTAACACAACTCTACATATTATCAGCTGTTCAAATTGTATGTCTCCAAACCGTTGATATTGAAACTATATACTTACACATCTAAATAAAACGTAATGTAAGTGTAAATGTAAGATTGCGCATATTAAAGAAACATAACAGAATGTATAACACATATACATATTATATTTTAATCAAAAAAAATATCCGTAGAATATACAATGTTTAACAAGATACGTTATAAGTATATTCTTTAGGTTATAATAATACTATTTAGGTTTCAAATAGGTTTATTTAATATTATTGTATTAATAATTGAATTGAACTGTATTTATACATTCCTTTAACGCGCCTATACCAATTTCCTCTTTCCGCGCTCTCAAACAAATATTTAATGGTATTTTCGTTATGATTCCATTATCAAGTAAAGTAGGTCTATATGAAACATTTACTAGATTTTTCCCGTACTTTTACCCGTCTAGGAGTAAAAAATGTGTGCGTAATTCCTTTTTGTATGTGGGAATAGTGATTTTCAAGATATTATCCTACTTATATTATAAATGTGTGAACGTTTGTGAGGATGGATGGATGTTTGTTACTCTTTTACGCAAAAACCGATTTCGATAAAATTTCATATGGTAGTAGTTTTGGCACTGGATTAAAATATAAGCTACTTTTTATCCGGAAAAAGTACAGTATACCCGTAGGATACTGTTTTTACGCGGGTGGAGCCGCGGGAAAAAGCTTAGGTCCATAATTTCCCATAACTCCCACCATAAAAATCTTTTTAAAAAATCCACCTCAAATATTGATGTTGGCATCCCTACATGTAAGTATAGTAGTTAATATTTTGAATGGGTTATTTTTGTATACATCAGCGACAGGCGACGTTTAGAGGCCGCGCCCGCCCGTGCCATAACTACGCACTTCACTAATTAATATTGTTTGCTTTTGTTTTGTGTGTGTCACCATTTCATAAAGAAGATGCAAATTTAACATTTTATTTATTTCTTTATTCTTTGTTTTACACTGATTTTTTGCTAAAGAAGGTACTTCATGGAAATTTCGGTTTCAATTATTATCTCCTTTTTTTCCACTTACACAACTTGAAATATTTAGTTTGATCAAAAACTTTGAAGTCTAACTTCAAAGTTGAATAAAAGGAAAACTTCCGAAAGTAAAATGTTCAGTTTATGTTGTTCAGTGGGTCGAAAACAATACTGCGGCACACTTGCCTATGAGGGTATCAAATAGACAATGTCTGCCGAAATTCTTTGACGAATCACACGATTCTGATTGCCTTGGGGTCAGCTCACACCGAGACGCGACGTGCGGCATTTTTAAGATAACGATTCAAAATTAAATTTATATTCACTACACAAAAATATTTCATTGCAAGAGCGGCGACAATCTGCGCAGCTCGGTGGAGAGCGAAATTCGAACTTGAATGAAACGTGCATCTTCCTGTTAGTGAATAAAGATCAATTTTGAATCGCTATCTTAAAGATGTAGCGCCGTCTCGCGTCTCGGTGTAATCTGACGATTATTCTCATTATTTCAAAAAAACTACTGAACGGATTTTGATGAAATTTGGTATGGTAGTAGTTTAGGCTCTGGATTAAAACATTGGCTACTTTTTATCCCGAAACTGTACAGTGTCCCCGCGGGATACCCGATAGTATATTTACGCGGGTGGAGCCGCAGGAAATAGCTAGTCTTTAATAAATCACAGATCCTGGTGATGTTACTATCGAGATAACTTTGTGATGCTAGAAAATCTCTATAATCATACCTCATATCAAGAATACAGTTCTAAAACGAATATTATAATACATATAACTAAGTTCCAATAGTTTTAAACTGATTTTGAAGAAATATCACCACTGGTTTCCTAGAAGTAAGAATAATAAAATGTTGGTCATAGACTAGTAGTAGATAATGACCGATTAGCCATTGCTCAGCGACTGTGTCAACATGGCCAGCTCCGGCGTCCACAAAACGGGTCACCGATATGGTAATACGTCGAGTCAGACCAGTTAGCGGTCGCATTACCATACAATAACGTTCGCTCACACGTCGAATGACCAAAGCGATCAACTCAAATGCAATTTTCATGCAAGAAATTGTTGAACTTGTCAGATTAATATTTATGCATAATGCATATAGGTGCAATCTGTGTTGCCTCGCGATTCGTAGCTAGTTAAGATTGCACTCATAATGAATTATCTTTTACAAATAGATATCGTCAAGGTAGCGCCAGATTCTATTAAGCTTTATCCGTCTATAGTTAATAGAATTAGGCGTTACTTTGCGGAAATCCAAAGCATACATAATCTTGCGAACAAAGTTCGTAAGTTAACGAACTGTGGAGTCCACTTCCTGAGGATGCTCCGTGTTCAGGCCGAAACGTGCGTCGAGTTTTGCAACCTGCATGGTGGGGCCCTGCACGATCTTGCTGACATTGTTGCTGGTGTGGTAGTGGTGTTTGCACGATCTTGTTTCTGAGTATACGCATAAGCAGTGTGGGAGGAGGGAGGTGCTTTACGCACGCTTACTTTACCCGTCTCATCTTGTATTAGTTTTGTGGCAAGCCGCAAGATTGATCTTAAGGTTAGATAATATTTACTTTTTTGAGGTAGAAGAAGAAAGTTCCACGCGTTCCACGCAATAAAACTACCACCCCCTTCACCTTGATGAGTGGCAGTCCCCCACCGTGCGCTTTACCCGGAGTTATCTGCCGCGCACAATAAAACTCAGGAATTAACTGTCGCCAGCTGTTTTTCCGGACCATTACGACCTTCAAACCTTCAAGAAAAAAAGGTCCTCTTTGAAAGGCCGGCAACGCGCTTGCGACGTGTTGCCGTCCTTTCAAAGCCTGTCCATGGACGATGGTAATCGCTTTCCATTAGGCGATTTGTGTGACACTTCCTTGGTTCCTTCCTTAGTTGGCGTAAGGAAAAATCTCAGGAAGACAAAGAATCATTTTGGACGACACCGTTCAAATTGATAATATGAAGAACAATGGTTCGAAATCTCTCAATTGTTAAGTGTCACCTACTGACCGCATCTGATGCAATTAACACCATTTAATTGATAATGCTCACTCCGAATCCAGTCTTCTCATCAGCTTTTATGCTACTCAAATGTTACTCTCGAATTCAGTAATAATAACATTTTTAATTCTGAATACATGTTGTACATAATCGTGCATTTATGTTTTTAGTTTTTTACTCCAGCTTAAAGGGTTTTCAATTAAGTCGATAGAAACTATGGGGAGAGCTTTGAACTAAATATCATACTTATTTAAATATAAAGTCCGAGGTCTGGAGGTGGTGGTCGGTAAAAACTTTATTGCATATCAAATAATTCTAAATTCTGAATAGAATATAATAGAATACGTTTCTTACGAATGCCATTCTTAAACTCAGTGTTGTTGTGCGCTCTGACAAGTTTAAAAATAAGATACATAACGTTTTGGCCATCTGGATGCAACCTGCAATGGGGTCAGGCGTGACTTCACACGTAGTTCCCCCGCGTTAAAGGAAGTTAACGCGCATCAACGTATACACCTGTTGGATATGTTCCTTAGTTACAATGCACTATAGCAAAGAATATATATAATACTAATGTAAAGAATGGACTAAGAGCTCGCGGATATATGTACGCGGCTAGATGTGTGCGGGGGCCGCACGGCGAGCGCGAGGCGCAGAAAATTTTCACGTTACACCCAAGCGAATGTAGTATATAAGTACTAAGGTGTAGAGATCGTGAAGTTAGGGTTGTAGAGTAAAGAGTTAAGGCGTGTAGAGTCAGAAGCTTGGTTTTACATGAGATCTGATAAATTTTTGACAGTGCGAGTCCTATGACATCGTCTTGGCATCACTTTACATGAAAATGTTTTTGGTGGGATAAAAAACCGATCTGGGACCATACTTATGTCTGAATCGCATTAAAGTCTATTCGTGGTAAGTCAAAGACATTAAAACATGCGTGCCTACATAATATGTCAAAATGGCTTACTTTAATTGGTTAATGTATGCACGGCTTATGCGTCGTTGAGCAATTTTGGTATATGTACGCATCATTCACTGTCTTCTTAACGCGAATAGACTGTAAGTATAAGTCTGCTATTCTGCCAACCAACTGAGATACGTAATGCTGGGATACCCAAAGTATAGAAAACTATTTATATCAAGACGAAGGAAGGTTAGAGTTTTCCTGCACTGCAATGGTACTTTCGAGTGTCTTCCATCAGAGTACTAACGAATGATTTTCGACATAATAATATTTGTAGTCTCGAAAACTCAAAACAATTATTATTTTTGTTTAAGTTTCATACAGTCTAGAACTAGATACATTAAAATAACAATTAATCAAACTTGGTCTATCGAGTATGCAAATTGTATCGTTATCTTTATATTAATTGCCGAATTTTAATATAGCTTTTCTTATCATAATGTCTAAAACGTGACGATTCTTTAACGCAAATGTGCTCGGGCATTACTAAGGTGGGTCAATAAGTCCGTGACTTTTTGAATTTCTAACCTCCTTACTGAAAAAGCAACACTACTCCTGTCAACAGGCATCTGTCAGTTGACTCCTATCAAAATTTGAACTTGCTGCGTCAGTTAGTTTGTGTTTTACAGCTATCTTTATCAGACTATCCAGTAACTTAAGGAAACAATGGAAAAAAGTGAATTTCGTGTGCTTATTAAGCATTCTTTTTTGCGAAAATAACCATTACCGAGACCAAGGCTAAGCTTGATAAATACTTTGGGGACTCTGCACCATCGATTTCAATGGTAAAAAAGTGGTTTACTGAATTTCGTTGTGGCCGTACAAGCACTGAAGATGCCGAACGTCCTGGACGCCCAGTTGAGGTCTCTACACCCGAAACAATCGAAAAAATTCACGATATGGTGTTGGCCGACCGAAGATTGAAAGTGCAAGAGATTGTGGAAGCCATAGGCATCTCGCATGGCTCAGTGGTTTCAATTTTGAATGATCACTTGGGCATGAGAAAGCTTTCCGCAAGTCGACCACAAACGCAATCGTGTAACAACTTCACAGGAAGGTTTGGCGTTGTTTAATCACAATATGGAGGAGTTTTTGCGCCGTTTTGTAACCGTGGACGAAACATGGATCCATCACAACACACCAGAGACCAAACAACAGTCAAAACAGTGGGTTTCTAAGGGTGAATCGGCGCCAAAGAAGGCCAAGGTGGGTTTGTCAGCCAATAAAGTTATGGCGACTGTTTTTTGGGATGCACGTGGGATAATCCACATTGACTATCTTCAAAAGGGAAGAACAATTAATGGGGAATATTATGCCAACTTATTGGACCGCTTCAATGAGGATTTGAAAAAAAACCGACCTCATTTGGCCAAGAAAAAAGTTCTTTTTCACCAAGACAATGCAAGGGTGCACACATGTGCAGTTGCCATGGCAAAAATCCATGAATTGGGCTATGAATTGCTCCCACATCCACCCTATTCTCCAGATTTGGCTCCGAGTAACTACTTCTTGTTCCCAAACCTGAAAAAATGGCTCGGTGGAAAAAGATTTGACTCCAATGATGAAGTCATCTCGCAAACAAAGGCCTATTTTGAGGACCTCGACAAATCATATTTTTTGGAAGGTATAAAAAAATTGGAGAATCGTTGGACAAAGTGTATAGAGCTCAAGGGGGACTACGTTGAAAAATAAAATGATTTATTTATCAAAAAATCTGTGTTTTATTCCAAAAGTCACGGACTTATTGACCCGCCCTCGTAGCTTACATTTCCACTGTAAAACTAATCGAGATGACGTTTACTAACGTCCTAGACTCTACAGGGTTAAGAGACCAATATATTGAGATACTTGATTTTTGGTGCCAGGGCATATCTACCAATTTAAATCTTTGTTCCGTACGTAATTAACCTTATCTTAATTCAGTCCAGCGCCGAACGTTCTCAGAAGTACTCGACTCTCCCAGCTATTTGTGTGCAAGATGCGCGCGCGCCGCGCTCCTGTCTCGAGAATATATAACAGAGTGGACATTTCGAACTAACACTGAGCATTCTTAATTTAATTATCACTATTACTACAAGACGCTATCCATAGTATGTCTGAGAGTCAAGGATACGCAGTAGGTACTCTTCAATTGCATCATTTCAATGAACTCGGAAATAAAAAAAGCTTTTGGGATTATAAGGAATGTCTTAGTTGTTAATACGTAATTTAACGTTAGTAATATCACGATAATTTTTGATAATAATTGAATTATCAAAGAAGTGCCTAATTGGTTGTTATTATTCATTACATCATTGGTTATCCCAGAGGATAATGAGCGTTACCGTCTGATCTACTTCTACTTCGAAATAGACGAAATAGACGATAACGAATATGTCCGAAGTGTCGCCTCTGCTCGTTAAACGAGTGCAGCGCTTCTGTTCCGCGACGCTCGCTCGCTCATACATGTCAAGGTAGGGTTCAACATTCGAGGATTTGGTCCATACTCCACGCCAACAATAACGCGCGTCTGTTTTATACCAGCTCTTGAACTTTTTAAACGATAACAACGAAAACAAGTTGGGCGTGCATCCAACTCCTAGTTTCTAGGTCTTAGCGAATCAGTTCGCGTATATCTATGTATGCTAAACACGTTAAAGCTAAGGCAAGGCCGTGCAGTTTATTTGTAAACAAGACGATATTTGGGATCTATATTATGCTGAAAATAAGAGCACTTTTCCTATTCAAGATTTTCCCAAAGCATTTCCTAGCTTCTACACTCGATTAGGTAAGAACGTGTAACACGATAGAGATTAAATATAATGATATTAGCCGTAAATCGTAATACAACTTCATCCAGATTCCAGATAGCTAGCCAATCATAATCTCATTTTATTGCATAAGCCTCAAAAGCTTTCTGTAGGGATGTCGATTCACAGCGAAATAAACAATGTTTTTATTCGTATAAAGAACTAAATAAAGAACATATTCATATACTTGAATAATGAATATCCTAAATAAAATAGAATATTTTGAGATTATTTCAAATACGAATAGCTATCCATTTCATGAATCATGTATTTTTTCTTACATAATTTGGTACAACCCTATCACAAACCTTCCGATTTTAAATCGGGTAATACGCTAATGTAATGGAACCCGGTCAGAGCTCTTCCGCGGTCTAACGCGCTGCGCCAGATGTCGGGGTCAACAGCACTGCTCCGCGCCCAATTCGCGACTGTACACGACTCTACCGGTATTTATAGGGCCAAGGAAACTGTCCCTTTCCGATCTTTGCTTCCTGTCTGGAATATGGAAATATATGTATTTATATCTTCACAGGTAAACACACATACTTTCATACGCACACATAATAATATTATGTACTTACCTACTATCAGGGAATCTAATTCTTATTTATGCAGTTTGACATTATGATATCATTGACAATTGTATTGCGACTGCATGCTATCATTTAGTACAAGTAAATTACGGGAACACTTTATGCTTACTGCTTATGAATTAGATTCCCTGATAGACAGGCATAAACCCACATCTTTGTACGTGTGAAACTAAAAAATAAAATATCGCTAAGAACTTAGGAAAAAGGATGAAGAAAAAGAAGGAAGCACCGCTCTAACAAAAAACGGGTTTACTTTATTTAGTTAGTGCCTATAGATATCCAAAAAAATCTACATTGCACCGCTCCGTGTTCCTGCAAGTCTGACGTAAAAATATACTTCAAAGCCCTTACGTCCGCCTTATCTACTCATCACTACAGACACTCTTTTGAAGTAGGACTGTTTGATGTTTCTCCGATCTGAAAATACATCCCGTTACATATGGGACCTTATCAAATCTATTTGAATTAGACAGCGATTTCGCACGCGAATTGTGAGCGACACTGCGAAGAAAAGACCTCGAAGTGTAGAGCCGATTCGCACATTTTTTGCGGCTTCGCGCAATGTTCCCCGATTTTTTTTGTCGGAATCTGGTGCCGCGTCAAAGGGAGCGCAGATTTTACATGGACATGACGTCTAGTCTCCACACTCGCATGTCACTTTCGTTGTCCACGGCAGTGTCTGGTGGTTAGTTCGAATAGATTACATATGCAGTATGCATTATTAGGCTCTATGTATTATTTATATTGATATATATGCATTATTGGATATGCATTATCATGCTCCTTTATTATATTATGTACTATTAGATACCTATTATCATAATCTTCATTATCATCAGGCCTTAGTTTTTTTTGATACGAATAATTTTATACTTAATGCGTTCCATCGCATTAACGGACTAATGCGAATAGTACACTAGGGATGCAGAGGTAAATGCTTCAACCTTTAAAAGGTAGGTACTGTGAAAACTCTGCGAAGATTCTAGATGTGAAGCTTTGCAGATTGCACATTTCGCACTGTGACGACACACAGGTTTGGTACAGGCATAAAATTTACTTTATTCATATCTAATACTTTTGATCTATTGCGGAAAAAAATCTGAATAATAGTATTATGTAGATTAAATATGATAAGAGATCATAATGAACTCATTTAAGCCCCGACTTATAGGAAAATATACAGATGCTGCAATTTAAAATCTTAGAAAAAACAAAAGCTTTTTTTTATTAAGGTAATTGGCTGCTGTCGTCGGCAACTGTACCTTTGATATGTTGTGGTAACTTTATCTGTTGGAACTATAAAACTTAACACTGCTTCGGAGGCTTTAACACTAAACTCTCCCTGTAGTTATACCCAGATCCTCTGAAACAGATTTCTTTTATCTTAATAACGAGGTAGCAATATTTCTTTTGTGGGCCACAATTTTCTATCTTTCACAGAGAGTAAGAAGAAATTTTTAAACAATAGTTCGTTCAGTGAATCTTTTCGGTAGTATAATTAATTTAATTATTTAAAAAAAAATCTTAGGGCCTTCGTACTTATATTTTCAATAGCTCACCGCATTGTGTTAGGTAATTTAATGCGTACATCTGTCCTCAATGCGGTAAAACTTTCTTGTAATTGTAATTATATTGTACTATTCCTTATTATCATTGCTGCTTACAAATATCTTATTGGTGCACCAATTTTTAGCATCAGAACAAAAACCAAATAATGCCTAATCTATCAGCTAGTAGGCAATCTGAAAATTAATCAACGTTAAAGATAAAACTTTTTAATGAAGTATTGAGTTACACTTGTTTGTAGACTTACACCAACTAACGAGAAACTGCCGAATACTGAAAAGCTAATTAAAATTAAGACCCTGCTGCTGTCTCTGCTATCCGAAATGACAAGAACAGCATGTAACTTGAGCGTCACTTACTTTAAGTATCGTTTCAGTATTCGGCCGTAAGACTAATAAACATAAGGTCTTGTTTTTTTACTATTCGTGCACAATTTAGGTATTTAATACGATCTAAATTGTTTAATTCGTTGTTTTGTTAGACATTATCATATTATTTATAGGCAAAAACAATGAAAGTGGAACTACGGACTGCTAATAATATGTCCAACCAAGTACCAAATACCAATGCATTATCAACTTTCACTGCTGTGAATGAAGGGTTCTCACTTCTTGCAGCAGACATGTCTGCTATTTGCGATTGTCACAAAAAAAAACCATTTGTATACTCACTAGCTACGGTAGACAATGTGATACGAGGTATCCTACATCATATTTATCATATTTTAACTTTGACACGACCAATATGATAAGCCGTTGATCAAGACAGTACACTCGCAAAATATTCTAATCTTAGGCCTTCGGCCTACACATTCACCCACTTACCCATCATTTGTCACTACACACGTTGTAAAACACTTACACAGTGTACACACTTGAAACAATCGAATACTAGTGATATTATTTATAGTCGTAAAGTAGACTAGAATTCAGTAGTTTAATTCTAAACTCTTGTTCCAGGTGTTTGCGATGTGGTATCCGTGGATCGCGCTATTGCTGTGTGCATTGGCGGCGGGCGCGGCGGGGCAGGACGTGGGAGAGAAAGAGAGTACGAGAGAGAGGGAAGCAGTAGCCACTCGCCCCCCGCCCCGCACGCTGGATAGAAAGGCCGACGAGCTGGCCTGGCACTCCTGGCTGCAGGGCCCGGAGAACGACAGCCAGAACGCGACGCATCGACGCATCACTACCAAGTCTCTCTTCATCACACCCCTAGTTTGCCCCAAGGGCCAGAGATTGGACAGAAACGGATGTGTTACGGTAATTCATTTTGCTAGTTTTCACTACACGTACTTAGATAACGATACTTAGTACTTGGTTTACCAATAGGTATAACATTCCAGATCCTCTGGATGCCATAATAAATTAAGCAGAACCAAAGACCTCTATTTATAGCAATCTTGACAGATTATATTCACCTTATCTACATTGATAACTCTAATTGCACAAAGTGCTCTAAACTGACAAACAGTATTAATAATTGGTAACTATTAGCAGTCACAGAAAAATAGAGGACAATATGTCCGTAACTTACAATGGAATAGAGAATCATTAAAAAAAAAGTCTGTTGACTTTGAATACCTATGAACCGGAAACCTCATTCATACTTTAGAATTTAACCCTCAATATTTTCTTGCAGGTTTTGAACGTGAACAAGGAGGAGCATGAGCGCATTTTGCTGGACCAGCTAAACGCGTACTTCACAGCGGATCCCAACAATGGTGGAGACATGTATGACTACGGAGAGGAGGAGCAGGGACCCTTGCAATTGACTATACCTATTGGTCAGGAGCCCCAAGCAGAATTGTCTGCGCAGGTATGCAAAAATCAAACACTTGTAGACATAATAGAATAAAGTACTGAAGCTAAAACTTTAAAGATGTTTTTCCTGCACTCTTCAAATTTACGTCAGGTACTTCACGAAATTTCATAAGCGAATAGTTACATCGAACTGTAACTGTATTAAAATGCATTTATTTTTATTTGCAGGCACAAAACCATCAGCCAACGTTTGTACAATTTGATAAGAAAGGGGATGGTTCCCAAAATGACGGAAGCATTGAAGCCGAATTAGAACTTCTGAAACTACAACAGGCTGCAGCCAAATTAAACCGAACTGGTTCATCTCCGAGTAACTCATTATCACATGGCGCATTGAACAACTTACTCACTTATTCGGACAAACCAAAACGAGATAGCCCATTGATAAATGAGACAGAATCGGAGGTTACGAATGTGACAGACAAAGGACAAGAAGAAAAAATATTTGGACACGTCAACGTTGACCCCCTAGCTTACAGCGTGCCTAATCAGAATCAAGAAGTTACGTTACTCGTCATTAAAAACAACAAAACCGAAACACCGGTAGCCGAACAGTTAGTAGCAAAAATGACGAATACTACAGAATCCCAGAACAACAATACTCAAGAGACAATACCAAACACAACAATGCAATCATTAAAGGCAGCTCCCGAACAGATCAAACTCAGACCTGAGATCGAATATTCAGACATAGACGAAGCCATCAAGTTAATTAGTAGATTTGCTGACGTTTCAACGGACGACAATTTTGCCAAAGACGACAGGAAACCAGATTTACCGATCGACGATAGCGTTCTTGGTACACGCACAAAATTACAGTATCGACGCAACAAACCAAAGATAGTGATTTCCGAGATGAAAGAAGCTCCTATGGAATCATCAGAGCTCAGTAAAGCTGAAGTAAATCTAAACAGTGCTGATATCTTAAGGTATCCTTGGCCAAACGCGTCTCCACCGCCGGACTATCCATTCCGGCGTTTACAGGACTACTGGCCGGGGCGGAATCAAGTCGGAGGAGTTTACAACACACACGAAAACCCACGAAGACACCACCACTCGTACCCGCATTATTTCCATCCCCGGCCCTACACTTACAGGGCTCTATCGGAACCTCAGCTTCGAGAATCGAACCCGAGATTGCGGAGATTTCCCCACAAACTGAGCGAACGTATGAACACCCCCACTAGGTCTCACGGAAACAATCAGGATCCCTACAGCCTTCTAGGCTTGAGGCACTGGTTCGGTAGCGAGGGAGCGTCAAAAAGATAGAAAGTTTCGGTCGCTTAGCTAATTCGACGTTACCCGACGGCATATTGAGGAAGCTATGGACTTTATTGATACTTTTCCCCGTTTATCGATGTCAGTACGTGTAACTGCTACTTAGTAAACATTCTCCACCTACCATAGCTTTCAATATGTTAGCCTATTTATTTTAAAGCCAAATATTACAGTCATAATTACGTTAATGTTTTGTTAGATGTTTTAAGTTCTTGTAAATATTCCTACAATAAGAATTTAATTTTACAGCAGAAATAATGTTTATTGATTAGTATTATTGTTGTTCTGTATTATGTAGTGTTGTATCACTAATTTGTTTTATCAATGTATATTTTTGTTGTTGGAGTTATTCATGTGAAAATAAATGTAATGTGTTTAAATGAACATAGGCACTGGCTTGCCTTTACTCATTTATATAATTTAAATATAATGTAATATGTACTTACAACAATTGTTATCTACGATAATTTAGACACTAATTTGTATTTAACCATCGATGTATAACTTCGGACACCTTAAACCCGCCTATAATATTTTACCTTTAAAAATATCAATGATTACCTACTACCTACACAGTAAAACAATACCTAGAAAAAGGATATATTTTCCAATTGTCTAGAACCATTTTTAACAGTTCTTAAACCATTTTTATGAAATATATTATTGATTATATTTATAAATTAACCCGACAGAATATAGTGTAATTCAGAGTATACATTGTATTTTATAGGTATTTTAAAGTATATTATAATGGAATTCTTAAAAATTTATAACGATACACCTATTATCAACATTAACAAGTAACAATTTAATATAAATCAGCTTTATGTACTACATAATATGGTACCGAAATGTCGATCCCACCAAAGCTTAGTTTAAGAATTTATTTTTAATGCTACCCTACTAATTCTTGTAAGTATAAATGTGTATTTTTCTACTAAATAATGTATGATTATAAATTTTATTTTTTGCATTATTACAAAATATCGATATCGACAAAAATATTTTACAGTCCTAATGTCTATACTTAATATTATTCTTGAAATGGATTTTAAAAGAAACAAGAAGTGATAAAACTTGCCATAATAATCTTATAATTATATCTACCTACACCAGTGTGAATGCAGCCTTTTAAATTTTTTTGTTATACCTGCCCATTTTTCTTTAAAACTTATAATTAAAAAAACCGAGCATAATAAAATAATTATATTATAATACTTATATTATATCCTTCAGAGTTCAGGTTTCACAGTAACTATTTAGTAATCTGTGGTTCAAGTATGGAACTACATTCTTCAATACCTACCTTCAATAAGTACCTACCTAAGTTATTTGCTTGGTTTCTAGTTGGTTCATTTTGCTTAAATTACAAACATTTAAAAAAATGCTGCAATCGTTAATCATTGGAAACTTTCTATACTATCGAAAACATACCTCAAATTCAATGGTATTTTACTGTCCTGTACAAAAATATATGTAAGTTCATAATTTTCTTTATTTTAAACATACTTAAATCTAGATATTAACATCAATTTGACAAAAATTCTATGCCAGTATTGTATTGTAAATATTAGTGTGTTATAATAAATTATTGAAACTAAATAAACAACTATTATTTTCTTTATCTATACCTTGAACAACACAATAGGTACAACAAAATAATTATTTCCTACTTATTATTCTATTATTATTATACTACTTTTTGATAACTTAACATACTACTCTATGATACCTTTACCTAATACTACTCTTTGCTACCTTTGATACTACTCTTTGCTATCTTTAATACTGCTCTTGCTACCTTTATTACTACTCTTTCCTACCTTTAATACTACTCTTTGCTACCTTTAATACTACTCCTCAAAGGAGTCAAACCTATAATATATCGGCCAGCTTACCTACGAATCGAGACTGCATTATTGACTCTGTCAAACGCCTTTTGAAAGTCCAAGTATGCTTGCAGCCCCGCGTCAACAACTGGAATCATGCAACAGCTAGCTAGCTAAATAGATTGCCTTTCGTACCTCTTCCCGGGCGGAAACCATGCTGTGCGTCAGATAAGTGGCTGCTCACTTATGCGTAGGTACCAGTTGCTGTGGATAGCCGCCTCGAATACTTTTGCAGGTAAAAACCACCTGCGAGTTGCCATCAGCCGCTATAAAGGCGAGTGTCCCGGTTCACAGGGCTACAGCCGCCTATTTCATACTTTACCTTTAGGTACCGATATCAGTCGGCTTATCTTCTTTTTTTTTCTGTCTTCACAATACAGCAATAGAATAAATGCTGCAACGGCTCCACCGAAATGTTCTTCCACAGTCGTTAAATATAAACGGAGGTATGCCATCTGGACCCACTGAACGTTTGGTAAGCAGTTGCGCAAGTGCGCGCCGCACGCGGGACCGCTCGAGGCCGCCGAAGGCGCTACTTCCAGTGAAGCCGGCTCCGTGCTGTACAGTGTAGGTACAAGTAGAACTTCACAAATTCATCTGCGCATTGATGGTCTGCATCTACATTTCCGTCTCTGAATAGTTTGTAATGTCTGCAGTTTCCTTTTTTACCCGCCTACGGCGAAGCCAAAATATAGGGTAATGATTTTGGCAGTCTGTGTATGTATATACCTTACATAGCTCCAAAATGCTTTCGGCCCCGAAGGCAGATGCTGCTGTACGCGGTCACGATAAGCATCGTGCGTCACCGTAGTCTCCATTTTGACTCTCGCCCTACACCGCGCAAACGCCTCGTAGTCGGCGTGTTACTTGCTCGTTTTATATTGTCTCATTGTTTGTTTAGATTATATTTAGAATCAATATTTTATTGGACGTTACATACCACTTACCAGACTGGATTAAAACGTTTTCTAACAGATATATTCTGCCTTTTAACTTTTAAGAGGTACGCATGTGTCTACAGTATTAAACTAGGTACCTACTCTATTTTGCATTATTGAACTTGAGTTAAGGGCATTTAATAAAGTACCAATTTGGAACAGTCAGATTTTGCAAAAAAAAAGTCATATTATTCAATTTTTAAGACATTTTATTGAAAAAAAATCATAATAACAATTCATTACCTAGGTACATAATTCCTACACATGTCGATTCAGATACAAACGCTAGCAGTTAATTATTAGAATAAAATAAATTTCATACCCGATCTTGCATTACTTATGGACAAAAAATATTAATTTACTCAATTTGTACTTTATATCACAAACACTTAAAATGATGTTGAGTATTTGGCTAATGAAGTTTAATAAATAAATAACATAATATGAATCAGTGACATAAATAATAGAGAATCAAATAAATAGGTATGTTATGAGTGATTTAATAATAATATAATTACCTAATTGAAAAGTAGGTTTTTTATAAAATATTTGGCACTCTAAGTATATGATGAAGATGTTTTGTAAAACCAATACTGGTTCTAAGGTTTGATTTAAGCACCTATTATAAATAATATTATAATTTGAGATGCTGTTTTACCAAAATAATATTCGTAAATAGTGGCATCTAGTGATAAATTCAATTTAATAGGGACTAACCAAGTACTAAAATTTTATATGAGTGATGCCCGGTTTCCGAAGATTTTACATAAACTCTGGATAAACTAAGTTTATCTGACGCAGAATCATAAAGATCCATCACTAGATGGACCTTTGGGACTCTGCGTCAGATATGAAATGCGGTCACCATTTTTTCACGGCCACGGGAAACTTTTTCAAATTCGAGGATAAAGTAATTTGCTTTTCTTTGATTCGGCAACGTAACTAGTTTTATGAAAGACATTTGTTACTTACTTTGGAAGTGAAATCGATCTTTAAAACTATTCTAACTAATAAAATTAAATAATCAATTTCTCAAAAACAAAATTTTTCTGTAAAGCATTTTAATTATGTTGTATAATTAAAATGCTTTACAAAAAAATTTTCAGCGAATTTGTCAGCGACATCTATTAGTAGCAATGTCATTTACGAGTTATGAATAGGCTAGTTTCATCTATCAAAATCAAATGATATAAATTTATTTATATAGTTTCTATCTTATGAAATACGAATACAACACTATTTTGTTATACTATGAATATGCGATTTATTTATAATTTCGAAAATAAAACTGTAGTTTTATTATCTGTATGTCACGTGACCTAAGACGCCAGCCGCCATATTTTTCATGTAAGTGACGTCATAAGACCTTAAAAATCTAATAAACAACAGCGAAAGTTTAATCTAAAGTTCATGCACTACACACGCACATATGACATTTATTTGTTGCTGTTCTTATGACGTCACGTTAATGGTGGCTGTCGTTTTGGCGCAAACATTTATCGTTTAAATTTTAATCATTTCTTATTTTCTTATAGAGATATTATTTCCAAGAAATAAGAATACTAGTTGACTAACGAATCGATACGAACATTTTAAAATATATTTGAAAAAAAAGTAGACTATTCGATATATTGTACTGTAATGGACCTCATTGGTCAGTCAAGACTTAAGCTAAACTTAATTCTTAAAATACGGCCATTGTAGAACTAATTGCGCTAACGAATAGATAAACTACCGACAAATTCTCCTCGGAAACCGGGCATGGGAGCGTTTTCACATTATGCGATACGATAGCCGATTTGGACCGGACCACGCTCGTCATGTCGCGTCGGCATAAGAGCGTTTTCTCATTATCCAATCCAATAACCGGCATCGCGTCGATATGTCATGAAATGATCAAGACTGATATTTCTAGACTCTCACATCATCGGCTGCGACATCGGATACCGTTATCGCGTAATGTGAAGATTGTGAAAAAAATAATATTATGATAAATAAGAAAAACAAAAAGTATATATATGAACATTTTATTAAACTAACAGCTAAAGCTAATAATTTTTAATTTCACATGTATCATGAGAAAAATAAAGTTTCTACAAATTACACGATTTAAATTATTTTTCAAAGCAATAAATACAGAATTATAATATCTTTTGGTAATTTTAACTCTCGAGTTACATTTGTCACAAGCAAGAACATGCTATTCACAATGAATGATGATAGCTAGGGAGCTGGTGGCAATTTAGGTATATGATTTAATAGCGTTTATGCTTAGGCATAATGTGGCCTAGTAGAAGTCAGGATTGTAGGAGTTTTTATAAAAATAGTTATTAAACTGTAAACAAATAAAAAGTACTTAATCATTCCATCGTCCTATTATAAATTATTTGTTGTTTTATAGTATATTAAAATATATTTAATAAGATATAATTGATGGCAGAAACAATGATATATAATTTGTTTATAACTAATATTTTCAAAATATTTATTTAAAAAATCAGAGCTAGTTGAAATCGCCACTAACTTTTTCTAAGTTCACACAGTTGCAGACTACATTAGTCTTAGTATCAACGACGATTATATCATCATCACACATATTAATAATAATATGTGATGCGAACATCTTTGCACTTTTTAAGAAAATTATGCAACGGAATTATGAAATTTAGCACAATTGAAGTTTATGTGAAGAAGGTAATGAAATACATAAAATTTTAAAAAAGTTTACACCCACTACCTCAGGTAGTATAGGTCATATTGTTACTGGTTATCTTAGAGACCATAGGACCCTTAAGTTCAAACAAAAGGTGACTTGTAGTATACCTAAATTGCCACCATCTCTAGCCCTAGGCTATGAGAAAAAAAAATCCAAAAAAATTGAATAATTTTGGATTACATATTTAATTTAGGTTTTAGCTTGTAGCATAAATCGGATTAAATAATATTGATGAGTATAAATTGATTACATATAAAATATAATGCAAGAATAGGTAATACTAACATTGTCCACTGTTGATGTTCATGTTGTTTGTCCGTTTTTATGCTGTCTTTTAAATCAAATGGATATTACTTAATGAACAAGTAAGTACTATCAGAAACAAAACATGTATTTATCCAAAATTCAGGGACGCCACCAATATTTCATCTGAATTCATAAATTTGGATACTGTGTTCCGGAACATGGCTTAATGTTAGAGATTGAAACCTAAAACAAAAGTAAAAAAATTATTCTTATTGAGGAACCGAAAATAGTCGCAAAAAAACAAAATTGTACCTTTACTTATAAAATAGAATATTAAATATGTTTTAGAAACAAAAAAAATACTTTCTTTTAATGATGATAATATACAGAAGGATGACACATTAAATAGTCTATCGGTTTATCCTAAGTATCAATGCCATGCTTAGTAGTGTAATAGATATAACAATAAAAGTATATTAAGTGGTTCAAGAATTAAATTATCTATTCTTTTATATGAAATCACTATTGGTTGTCCTCAATAAAGAAAATAAAACTATGTCACGGACACAGTAATGGATGACTTAAGTTGACAAGTAAATTTTTATCAATCATCATTGCACAACTAAACTTTCTATATAGTACCTGGGAGACCGAGCTTTGCTCAGTGTTTTAGTAGAACAATAATATAATTTAAAAAAAATAATTAATAATAAGAACCACAAAAATTTGGAAATTCGGAATGTGGGTTCGAATTCCAGTAAGATAAATATCTCACCCTGATTCGAACCGAACCGAATTTCCAACAATACAAAAATTATATGTAGTTTATTTTTTATGTCAGTCTGATTGGTATGCAACCAAGCTGCCAATCAGACTGACGTAAAAAAAACTAAATTATTGATAAACTGTTGCACAACGAAATAAAAAAAATATATTGCTTAAAAATGTGCAGTTTTTAAGGAATAAGATTATATATATTCAAGATCGTCTTTTTTAAAGTATAAGATATAATAAATAGAAATTTTAATAATTTAATACTGTCGTATTGATATACATACATAAAAGTATACCAAGAAAGCAACATTGGATGAACCCATTGTATGAATTGTTTTGGCTTAGGAATAATGTTTACTGTTATTATAAAAAAACCTCACCACTCTGAGCTTCTGTGATAATAGTAACCCTCTATAGTAGCCGCCGACTTATGGAAGCAAATATAATAAAATCCAGCAAAAGAAGCACCATTGATATCCTTAATTGTGTGATCAGGTACTAAAAAGTGTTCCTTCCACCTCATAAAAACATAATCAGCCTTTGCAAGAGAATCATAATCAAATGAATCCGAATTGAATGTCTTTAGGTAAGGTACAAATAGGTCAAATTTACTCTGAAACCAAATATTATTTATAAAGATGAAATTACATATAATAATATATATCTTGCAGTGATGTGGGGTTCCTTTAACTCCATTGAAGACCCTATGCCAAATCCCTAGAACTATTATACAGGCTAGGGCTTCCGTATGAAGGAAAACCAGCGTTCGCCACTTGTTACATCTTGTTACTTTATGATGACAGACTAATATATTTGAAAGGTAGCTTAATTTTAATCACAAAGTCAATACTTAGTGTATTGGAGGGAAATCTAAAATATCATTACTGTAAATATTTTTTATATTAGCTGTAATCGTTTCATTGTTGATTTGAGTTTTTTTTTGCTAATTTTAAGATTAGCATACATACCCAGTGTTTCCTATCAACATCCTCATCAGCATCCCATTTTCTTGTAAGAAAAGGATATTTGGCAGATATAATTTCTCCATCGAAAAAGGTTGTAAGTGTAGGAAACTCCTCCGTTAAACCTTTTATTTTTAAATATCCACAAAGGTATGAGTTTTCTTCGTCAACGTGCTGCAAACATTCATTACATAAATACTTGGTGAAAGAAAACAGTTTACAATAAAGATGGTAGGTACCATCCTTAGAAGCATAGTAATGCGTAGAGATTATTAAGCAAAACGCTAACTTTTCATTAATAAAACAAATTTTCTCCACTTTAAATGCCATAGAAATATGTTTTAAGTTTTTGCGTACTTCGTTTACTAACCTGTAACACAACTTCGACTTCGTATAGTTTTCCTTTGGACTTTTGGTGCCCTTGAAATTTAGAGCCGTTGTATAGCAAAGACTTCGTTACACCCGGCTGTTTCGAGTTCGCTGGTGGCGGTGGTGTTATATCAACTTTAACGGGCATTATTTTTCCATTTATGACTTCGACCAGCTATTGTGTATGAACTTAAAAATTATGACAGAAAAACAACCAGTCAGTGTCTATTTTACTTCATGACAAGTAGCATTGTTCCAGCGAGATTCCAGCAGATTCTATACCCAATTTTTCGATATCATAACGTTTAATGTTTTAACGCAGTAATATTTTCCAAAAGTAACTCAATTATTATACACAAAAATGTAATTATAACGCAGGAAGTGAAAGTTTTGAGTCCAAAAACGCACGTTGAAATATATTTTACCACAGATAACAAAAACTAAAATGCCATAGACTAAGAAAATTAGGGTACATTACACGGTCAGTCACCGTCAATCAACAAAGTACCTAGTCATAGAAAATTTACGAGAATTTTTAAATCATTCCTTTTCGCAAAAACAAACATGTTAATCTGATTTATTTGGATTTATATCAATATTTTAAGCAGGTATTAAAAGCATTTAATAAGCTTAAATTTTTGTAAAAAAAAAATATGACATTTTATGCACTTTGAAAATTGCTTGGCATGATGTTTTACTGGAATTTAAAATATAAAAATTGTTTATGGTTATAAGTGCTAAAATAAAAAATTTCATTGTCGTCTTCGTCTCGTTGATTTCGCTGACCGAACGACTTGTTTATAAATTGTTTGTAATTTAATTGATTTAATTAAGTTTAAAACTTGCGTTTTTACATAATGTTAATTTTTACTTACTACAAGTTTGTTTGTTTCGTAGTATTATTCACGTTAATCAAAGGTTAGTGATAGAAAAGCAATAAGAGTGATATTTTCTCACATAATTATGGTTAACTGACGTTATACAGTGCATCCTCAATTATGGCAGACCCAAGTTATTACCACAGTGATTATATCAGACACCCAGTTCTGTACGAGTTGGGTGTCAAGTATGGAATTAAGACGGAATGTATTCCAGAAATAGCTTTGCCGTCTAAGTTGGAAGAACTCAAGGATGTCATACGTAGAGAAATACGTAAAGAACTCAAAATAAAGGAAGGCGCAGAGAAATTGCGAGAAGTTGCAACCGACCGAAGATCGCTTGCCAATGTTGCAAATCTCGTTAAACAAGCAAATTTAAAGCTTAATGAACTCAAATCTGACTTGCAAGAGTTAGAGTCGCAGCTTATCTTATCACGAGGCCAGTCTACTCCTACATCTCCTGAAAATCTGTCATACGATGAAGAAATCATACTGGCTTCGGAGGCAGCACAGCAACAGCGCCAACTGGGCGAGGGGACCGCCGACCGCAAGTTAGCGTCATTAGAAAAACAGCTAAATATCGAATTAAAGGTAAAACAAGGCGCCGAAAATATGATTCAGAGCATAAGCAGCAGCAACCAGTCTAGAGACAAAAAACTCCTTGCTGAGGCTCATCAAATGCTTGCTGATTCTAAAGATAAAATCGAATATCTCAAATTACGAATTTCAAAACTAAGTAAGCAACAAAAAGGAGACAATGCTGGTGCAAATGGTGATGGTAGAAACTCTGATATGACTGGTGGTGATCCATTGTTGGATGAGAGGATTGCAGAACTCAGAATGCGACTGAGGATTGAGGCAGCTGTTGTTGAAGGTTCAAAAAATGCAATTAGATTATTGCAAAGTGATAAAAAAGTTACAGATAAGAAGGCTCTTCATGAAGCCCAAACTAGCTTACTTGAATCAACGCAAAAGCTGGACTTGTTGCGTAGATCACTCGATATGCGCAGGCATGAACTACCTGTGGAAAGTGCTGCATTTAACGAACTAGGAAATGAACTACGAAGCACAGGCTCTAGCCCTGGCTATGTAAGCTTGTCAGGTGCCAATGCTTCACGGAGCCAAATCATGTCTCCGTGGCCTATGATAAGTCCATGTGTTCAAGTAACTGGAACCTTAGAAGTGAGATTGATGGGTTGTCAAGATTTGCTAGAAGATGTGCCCGGACGCACTAGGCGAGACCCCCTAGCGAGTCCATCTGATTTAAAGTCTTTTGTGAAAGGTGTTACAATTCGTAACTCAATGAAGTATACATATAGCATTAAAGAAGATACAAGCAATGAAATAATGGCAGTTATGAAATTAGACAATCACACAGTAGCTCAGACCAGCTGGAGGCCCTGCTCCCAACAAGCGTGGGATCAAAGGTAGTGCTAATATTCTAGATCTATGGTAACATAATGAAAATTACAATGGGCAGTATGCCCAGTATTTAAATATTTTAAACTCTGTGTATGTACACCAGTGGCGAGGGTTGGTTCCCCATTGGTATAGGGAAGCCCTAGCCTGTATAATAAGTAGGGATTTGGAGTGTCTTTAAAAGGTGATGATGAGTGTGGAAACCCCACACCACTGATGTACACCAAACAAAAAAATAACCAATATACTCATGATCTGGTTCTGGTGGATCTGGTTTTCAACTATAGTAAATAATACTCGGTCGTCCTGTGGTGGAAATTCACTCATAATTTATATAATTATTAAATTTGAACTTTATAAGGGTTCTTATGGCAATATGCCTGTTAGAGTAGAAAAAATGTAAGTGTTAAACATCTTAGTGATAATAGATAAAATATTTCTTCAGTTTTTTGTTCTAGTTAAATAATATAGTTTTTGTTTCATCACTATAACATTTAACCATATTACAGAAACACTACATTACTTAAGCATAATAATGTAATTCACAGAATGTTTGTCATAAGCCTTAAATTGACTTATATGCATTGCCTTGTATCTGTGTGCCACCTTCACTACATTATTAGTCATTTTATCTTATCATTACCTGTTCACATGTTTATTTTGTGACTAATCAATATCTAATAGCATAACTAATACTTCTTTTAAGTGTTTAATAGGCCTTTTAATCTATGCTTCGTAATTAAAAGATTTACTACTATACATATAGATAACTATTATGTACAGGAAATGATATAATATTTTTTACTCTGTCATTCTCAAAGTATGATTGAATGTAAGACAAAATGGTTAGTACATAAAAGGTGATATCAATAATCTCAACATGAGAGTTAACGCTGGAAATTTATAATACTGTGTCTCTTGGGTTTTTTAATGTTACCAAATATTTACAAGATTAAAGTTGTTTGAATTGACTTTTTAAACAACTTTTGGTTCTATAACCTAACCTCCTGTAGTTTTAGTAGATATGCTCATTACTTATGAATATAACATTCAACTGAAGAATAATATTAAATTGATATATTCAATAAAGTAATCTTCATTACAAGTAGAGCATTTTATTATTACATCATTTTGTTAAATTTATCATTAACCAAGATGTTTTCAATTTTCAGATTTACAATCAAACTAGACAAGTCAAGAGAACTAGAAATAGGAGTCCATTGGAAAGACTGGCGCGGTCTATGTGCTGTGAAGTTTTTGAGGCTAGAAGAGTTTATTGATGATATAAGACATGGGATGGCTTTAGAGCTTGAACCTCAAGGCTTGTTGTTTGCAGAAATAAAGTTCCTGAATCCTATTATTTCAAGAAAACCAAAGCTGCAACGTCAAAAGAAAATCTTCAAACAACAAGGGAAAAACATACCAAGAACCTCATATGGAGAAATGCATATACCCGCTGTTGTATTGGGTAGACTCCTCAAACGTTCATCGCCTTCCATTCAAAATATACAAAGTGCCCATATAACTTCACAACAAAGCAACTTTGAAGGGGCTCTTGAAAGCAAAGATGTTGAGAATTCTAATGCAACATTTACTGGAATGGCTGGAGTTAGACCACTAGGTTTGCCTTCAACTCCTACAACACCTCAAGTGCCTAATATACCACCACTAAAACCAACATTGCCTTTACAACCACCTCCAAATGTTTCAACGCTCCGAATGGAGAAAGAATTACAGGAAGCATTTGCTTTCCTGGAAGACTCATATACAAGAGAAAACTATGTACCAAAAGAACCACACTCTTCTTCTTGTAATACTCCTCTGGTGGAGTATCCACCATCACCATCGCCGAAAATGGTTCTCGAATTTCCCAGTAATGAAGATCAGATTGTTGAGATTACAAGTAACATGAGGATTTCATCTTCTCGTTCTTCCTCTGTCATAGAAACATTAGGGAAGGAACCAGATTCTAGAAGACCGTCAGGTGAAATGTCCATGGACAGCTTCAGATTGTTGAGTGTTCTAGGCAGAGGACACTTTGGAAAAGTCATATTATCCCAGTATAAACCCACTAATGAATATTTTGCAATCAAAGCTTTAAAGAAGGGTGATATAATAGCTAGAGATGAAGTTGATTCTTTGTTATCGGAAAAACGTATTTTTGAAGTAGCTAATGCTATAAGGCATCCATTTTTGGTTAATTTGTTTGCTTGTTTCCAAACTGAGCAGCATGTTTGTTTTGTTATGGAGTATGCAGCTGGTGGAGATTTAATGATGCATATACATGCAGATGTATTCACAGAACCTAGGGCAGTATTCTATGCGGCTTGTGTGGTATTAGGGCTACAGTATTTGCACGAAAATAATATAATTTATAGAGATTTAAAGCTAGACAATTTGCTTCTCGATACTGAAGGATATGTAAAAATCGCTGACTTTGGTCTGTGTAAAGAAGGAATGGGATGGGGAGATCGTACCGGAACATTTTGTGGTACCCCTGAGTTTTTAGCTCCAGAAGTCCTGACTGAGACATCTTACACTAGAGCAGTTGACTGGTGGGGCCTTGGAGTTTTAATATTTGAGATGTTAGTTGGAGAGTCACCATTCCCTGGTGAAGATGAGGGAGAAGTGTTTGATTCTATTGTCAATGATGAAGTTCGGTACCCTCGGACCTTATCATTAGAATCAATTGCCCTAATGAGACGTCTTCTGAGAAAGAATCCTGAAAGACGCTTGGGATCTTCAGAACGAGATGCAGAAGATGTTAAGAAACAAGCATTCTTCCGCAATGTTCAATGGGAACAACTACTGTTGCGTAAAGTAAAACCACCATTTGTGCCAACAATAAACAATCTTGAAGATGTTAGTAATTTTGACAGTGAGTTTACATCAGAAGCAGCAGTATTGACTCCACCTAAAGAGCCCAGACCTCTTACGACTACTGATCATAAGCTGTTTTCAGATTTCACGTATATGGCAGACTGGTGCTAGGTATTATATTTTCATTTAAAATATTCTTAATTCTATTTAAACAATAAACCCCCATGGCCTTACATGTGTGAGTGAAATAATATCTGTATTTTGATATAATAATCATAGATTTAAGATTATTAATATAGAACACTTTGTTAACTTGTATTTAATGCAGTTGAATGCAATATTTTATAATAAATTGTGTAATTTTAATGTAAGTTTTAAATAGCACTAACTTTATTTTTTTAAAATGTCTTGTTAAAGATTTATATAATATTATGTAGTTATGAAATTGATTAACTTTAGGGAAAAATTACATGTGTACATGTGTGTCAAATCATTGTTTCAGTCAATTCTTATTATGTGAAATAAAGATATATAAACAACATGCATAATATATTTTATTTTTTGTAAAACAAGGCTGCTGTATATACATTATTATACGGAATGAACATTATATGTCTAATATGACATACATATTGCTTAAGAAATGTTTGTCTTACCTTAACATTATTTTATTAATATAAATATTATGGAAAAGTATTAATCTTACAAAATGTATGTCATTCACCACTATATAAAAATATTGTTTTGCTTATGGATTTGTGCTTCTTTAACAATAATTTAAGTCTCTTCATCCTAAACGAGTATTTTGTCTGATTATTACTAAACACTAGAGAAATATCATTATAAACCCACTGCTCTCATTATTCTAACAAGTGAATTTAAAGAACAAGTTTTAATATCTAACAAATTAACAAACATCACGCTACATTTGTATATACATTCCACACAAAACAATGTCTCAAAAATGCATTGTCACAATATCAACTATGCTCACATTCTCGATCCTTTCTGCTGCAACACTTTGGCTCTATCAGTAGGTTCAATATCATTGCTATTAAGTGAGCTGCCGCACTCTCGACTGACCACACACAAGAACTCTGCGTGCTCGTCGTTACCGTAGTTGTACTGGGATCCGATATTAATTAATTGCTCAAACTTCCAGCCATCAGACATGGTAGAAACCATTTGTGTCAACTCTTCTTCATGAAACTGTAGAACTCTGTACACATGTTTTTTAGAATCTTTTAGTGGCCTTCGATCTCTGAGGCAAATTCTTTCCTTAACTAATCTTATAAGCTCTGTAATATTATAAAATTCAGCCTCTTCTAAAACTCCTTCTTCAGCTATGTCGTTATTGATAACCAATTTTCCGTGTCGAAGATAATTGAGCACAGGCGAAAAGTAAGTTGGGTCTCTATCTATTAAATAAGCACCAGTTTCATCCTAAAAAGTAAATATTATTCAGGCAAATTTAAAATATACAACGTGATTTATGGTTTTTGTACTCACCGTATCCGAAATTAAGTCACTGTCCTCTTGAACTAATCGATATAAAAATGAGTTTTGGTCCCTAGACAAGGTAGTTTTAGTAGTTAGAAAGTAAGTTCCTCCGACATTTAGTTTCACCCATTGCTTACTACTTCGCCTTTCATTATTAAATTTTCGTATATTTTCTTTAGAATAGTCACCGTCACCTACGTAACCC
Organism: Phengaris arion; assembly: GCA_963565745.1. NCBI lineage: Eukaryota > Metazoa > Arthropoda > Insecta > Lepidoptera > Lycaenidae > Phengaris > Phengaris arion. The sequence continues at coordinate 7,032,038 of OY751443.1, forward strand.
GCCATGGTTATGTTACCATAGACAATTTGATTTTATATTTTTACAACAGCTTTAAGTGTGGCCAGGAAAAACTAAGGTGACAGACGCTCGAAAGAGCCATACTGCGGCCTTGAAGCGGCCTAGTAGGCAATAATTAATAATAATTGACATTTTAATGAAAGCTGCAGGCTTGTAGATAAAAATGTATATTGATTGACACTATTGAAACTAATGATGGCGATTAGTGCCAATGCTGGATTTGCAGGCTGGACGGACAGTGTCAATGTAATCTAATCATTTATATTGAATTTATGGCTGTCGATTGAAACCATAGAGAATGAAAGGCTTTATTTGGGTTCGTGATCCGTCAAAAAAAGTTCGAATTCAATAAAATTGTGTATCTTTTTGTATTTAGATCTAACTTTGGAGTTGGTTGTATGGTCTTTAGCTGTCTTTAGATTTGAGTAAAATGTGCTTTTGCTGTATTAAAAATCTAAGAAGATATGAGTAATAATATAGAAAATGATAGATCGCTTACAGCTGGAAAAATGTATCCTATTGACTTAGCGCCACAAAAAATAACAATCGTGAAAAGTATGCCAAACACAGAAGTAAAAATGGCACATTTGATCCCTGGTCAACCGAAAACAACTAACTCGAGCCAAATTATCACTCACACCGGGATGGGGTCCATCGGCGTTATGCGTACGGCTACACCAATTATCACTTCTGGCGTCACATCTCAGGTACGTTGCATTTCGCGTCTGCACACAAAAGGTCACAAAATACTACACTATTTATATAAACATAATTTCTTTAACTAAATGTCAACTACTCCTTTAAATAATCATTGTTGATTTTTGCCAACCTTTGATTCAAACTTTTGTTCTAAAGCAGCAAAAGTTTGCATCAAAAGTATGATGTGTTCAAAACTAATATAAATCTTTATGTTTTAGCCGCAATGTGGTTCTTCTATTATACACGCAACCCAAATTGTGAGTCAAGGTTCTAGCCAAATACTCGGTCAGGGCTCCCAAGTCATCAATCAGACTCAAATACTGCCTAGTGGACAGTTGCTGAGTCCCAATACACAGATTATCAGCCAAGGAAGTCAGTTGTCTTCACAGGTATTGTAATCTTTTTTTTTACAATTTTTCTCTTTGTTTTGACCTTCAAAAGATATCTGCATAAGATTTCATTTTGAATAAAAAATATTTTATTTTATTTCAGGTTTCTACAAATAACAATGCACAAGTTAGCAATGGATCTTCAGTAAGCAGTACATTACTTAATGTTGGCGGTGGGCTTGCAAGTGGTGCTGGCAATCTGGTAGTGAGCTCCTCAGTGCGCACACTGCCTCCAAGTGTGAGGGTTTTACCACCCTTACCTCACCATAATAACAAACCAGGTATGTTATTGTTAAATTTTAAGCACCAAGTTGTAAATAGGCTAAGGCACCTCTAAGTAGAGGTGTTATCATCAGTAGAAATTAAAACTTTATTTATCAATCTTAAGTTATCGCTAGAATACGTTTTCCTGAGCCAAGAACTAAAGAAAAAAGAAATACTCCTTCAATGTATGAAATAAAATATGAGTCAAGTAGCCTATTAAAGTTTTATTATAGAAAATATGATTTTGTGTGTGAAATCTAACAATGAAATATCCTCTTTACCTCTAAAGTAAACACAACCATAAAAATATTAATTGCAGTTTTGACGAGTGCTACCAACACTGGTGGAATCTTGGTGAGTAAGAGCATGACAAGCCATGTCCCTCGCGGTCTGGCTGCAGGAGCATCTCTAGCTGTGAGACCTGTTGTCAATGCGGTGCCTTCTGGTGCTCAAGGTATGGAAAACACACCCTGGTTTTGTAAAATTTTATTACAAACTAGCATTTGCCTGCGGCTTCTCCGGCGTAAAATTGGTTTTTAAATGCTGTCTATCTTTATAATAAAAAACTTTCATCCCCTATTTTACTCTATTAGGTGTTGAATTTTAGAAAACGCTGAAATACGTAACTCGTAACTTTTTCCGTACTCCATTCATACAAAGTTTCATGCAAATATGCCAGGGAATAAAAAGTTTCATACAAACTTTTATCTCCTAGTTTACCCCTGTGGGGTTGAATTTTGAAAAATCCTTCCTTAGTGGATGCCTACGTCGAATGAGAAATACCTTAAGGGTTTGGCGTATGCATTGATACATCAGTCAATTAGCTTTTCTTTTTATATAATATAAAAGTTATACATATTATGTTGTCGCTGACTTCTTTGGAGGCATTATCTAGCTCCAAAATTTTCTCTAGGACTTAATCACATATCTCCCATTGGTAAGGCAGCTTTCGTAATAAATGTTTGAGTTCAACCGTTTTTTCTCCGACTTCCTTTGCAAATCCGGCTATCACGAAGTCTTTTCATTTTTCGGGTTAAAATATTATACCCTATGTCACTCACAAGTAACATATCTTTCTATTGGTAAAATAATTTTCAAAATTGGTTCAGTAGATCCAGAGATTACCCCCTACAACCGAACAAACTCACAAACTTTACCTCTTTATAATATTAGTATAGATCATATATGGGCATCATATGATCCGGCCCTCAAAACATTAAAAAAAAAACCCAATTAAAAAAATATTACATTAGGTACTTATACTGACGAGAGTGACAGTGAGGCGACAAACATCAAATCCTTTGATGTTTGTCGCCTCACTCTTTGATAATCGCCGCCACTCGGCTTGCTCGATCAAATTCTTTGAGGTTTGCCGCCTCACGGGCTACACATCAAAAGATTTATTGCTTCTCAATTATTCTAAACTAGTTTATTCCAGATTATTCCTTCATTTTGCCTATATAAGCGGGTGGATGGCCCGAACGTTAGTTCAGTTCTATTTGAGATACCGAGGTGATAACTTGGACAAGCAATATCCTTGCGAACTGCTTGAGCCGTCAACTTGCTTTTTGACTTTGTGTGCATCTTGAGTGGTTACTAACTATAGTTTGTTATTAAGTTTATTGAACGAAAAGTAAACAAAAATGATGTCTGGTGGAATGAAGCGAAAAGTAGATACAGAAGGTCGCCAGTTCCAGCCAGCAAGAAAAATGGACTGAAGAATTCTTTTTTATCTTGCACAATGGTAAGCCTATTTGTTTGCTGTATTATGAATCCATTTCAGTAATGAAAGAATTCAATATAAAGAGGCATTACTCAACTAAGCATGCTACGCTGCACTCACTGACAGGACAATTAAGAACAGACAAAATCCAGTAGCTTACCGCAAATTTGGAAAAACAGCAACAAATGTTTCATAAAGAAACAACACAACTTGATAATGTTGTGAAAGCTAGTTTTATAATTAGCTCAATATTGGCAGAGGCATTAAAACCATTTGCCAAAGGAGAATTTATCAAGGAGTGTATGTTAGAAGTTTGCCGTATTTTGTGTACTGAAAAGAAAAATGAATTTGAAAAAAATTGTTTGTCAAGACGAACTGTTGTTCAATGTATAGAAAAGATGCCTATGATATCAAAACAACATTGACTGACCATATGGCTGGTTTTGAATCATTTTCCATAGCATTAGCCAAGAGCACCGATTTGTCTGACAAAGCTCAACTGGCTATATTTATTCGAGGTGTTGATAAGGAGTTCACTGTTACTGAGGAATTGCTTGCTTTACAGTCGCTAAAAAGAACTACTACAGGAGAGGATATTTTTATTGAAGTTCAAAAGGTATTCACAAGTTTTGGCTTGCCATGGTGAAAATTAATTGGAGTATGCACTGATGGTGCACCTTCTATGGTCGGCTTACGTAAAGGTTTCATCGGAATTTTGGATGAAAAAGAAACAGAATTAAATGTGCAAAAAGATGATTTGATAGTTCTTCATTGCATTATCCACCAACAGAACTTGTGTTCTAAGTTCATGCGACTCTAGAATGTTATGAATGTGGTAGTAAAAACCATCAACTTTATTCGATCCCGAGGCTTAACCATCGTCAGTTCAAGGCGTTTTTGGATGAAATATCAGCTGAATATAACGACGTAACATATTATTGTGAAGTCAGATGGCTGAGCAAAAGAAAAATGTTGAAACGGTTTTACGAGCTTAGAAATGAGATAGCAGACTTTATGAAAATAAAAGATAAACCACTATCTGAATTAAGTGACCCAAAATGGATGTGACTTAGCATTTCTGGTCGATCTTACAGGCTATTTGAATGATTTAAATTTGAAACTTACATTTGAATGATTTAAATTTGAAACTTACATTACAGCCATTTGAAAGCATTTCAGATCAAACTACGCTTGTGGGAGTCACAGATGCTGTCTGGTAACAGTTACCATTTTAACACGTTCTCTGCGTATGAAAATATTGCTTATGCTCAATATGCCAAAGAACTCAAGTTACTGTCGGAACAATTTTCGAACAGATTTAGTGACTTCAAAAACATGGAAGACCGTTTCAGTTTATTTGCTACTCCTACAAAATGTAATGTACAAAATGCTCCAATACACTTACAAATGGAGTTGATCGAGATTCCAGAAAACTCACTCCTAAAATCCAAATTTGAAGACGTAGAGTTGTGCGATTTCTACAAAAAATACCTAGAAAAAGACAATTTTCCGCAGCTTAGAAAATTCGCAAGAAGATTGATTTGTGCGTTTGGCAGTACTTATAAATGCGAACAGTTCTTTTCATTGATGAAAGTAATAAATCAACACATCGTACAAGACTGACTGACGATAATTTGGAAAATTCTTTACGTCTTTGTAACAATAGAATTAATCCAAATATCGATGGATTAGTTTCCCAAATTCAAGCTCAAGTGTCTCATTGACTTCGGTATATTAAACTTTCGTAGTTTGTAACAATTGCAAATTTAACGATTTAATTATAATGTACCATTTTTTAAAATTTCATTTTGTTATTATAATAAATTGTACTATAATAACATTGTCGTATTATTTCATGTCTAATATCTATCGCGAGAAATATTATCACTACTTTATACAAATAAGTACTTTTAAACGCGGCCCGCGAACGTATTTGCACGCTAAAGTTTGGCCCTCAACATGTCAAAGGTTGCCTATACCTGGTATAGATGGATGGAATATGTTATGCACATGTAGATAAATTTAAAAAATCTAGATGGCTATGTAACTTTAATTTGTTTGACGAAATAGGACTAATATTTATTAAAAACAAATAAAATAACATAGCGAAGAGCATGTCAGGACATGTCTCAGGAGAGTTTCGTAATTATAAAAAGGTTTTCTTTGAATTACTTTAAAAGCTAAGTTCAAAATAATTCTCCTGAAAAGTATTTAGCATGATAATAGATCAGCCTGGAAAATTGCAATTTTCTAAGTCTAATAGTTTAGAAATGCCAGGGGGCAACTTATAAACCACTTTTTAGGTCGATTTCTCGAAAATTACTTTGTAAAAAAGTCATGTATGAAACCATGCCTTTATTTTTATAGACCTATTCAACGATATCCCACACAATGGGGTAGAATGAAAAAATATTTTTCATCCCCTCTTTACATGTATGGAGAGCCACCACTAAAAGTATTTACTGTAAGTTTATTAGAAAACAACTTTTACCTATGGCTACACTGACAAACGCAAATTCAATTGCAATGAGGATTTATCACTTAGTAGCAAATCTGATATTTACTAAGTACATCGTATGTGTATTAACTTACTGAGCATGTAATTTTTTAAATTATTAAAATCCGTCAAGAAATAGTGGTTTTATTAAAGTTTTTCTGAACGGCTAGTTTGAAACGCGCGCTTTCTCTGAATTGGTTACGATGACGTCATCTGTCGGAATCCGTGCGACAACGGCTTGATTGTACTCATACTTCATAGGTATTGCATAAGTATTCATTCTCCGATTCTTGATGCCAATGCCTCGTGTGCATTGTTTTTGTTTACGTTAAATATATTAGTTGTGTTTAGAGGGGAGGTGACTACGACAGGTGACGTCACAGGCAGTCATTCTCGGGCGCGTTTTTGAAACTAATGCACTAAAATTTCTGTATCTTTGTCATTTTTGGTCCGATTTAAATAATTTCTTTACAGTATTTACTGTTTTTTTGTCGCCACAGTCCACAAAAAGCATACCCCACAAAAAACATGACTGATCCTCATTAGGAATATTTTTCCGTTATAGGTGCCACCATAGTATAAAGTTAACAACTTTGAATACACGATAACACCACAATAATACTTTTTATCTGTGCAAAAAAAATATTGAGAAAATAGTAAATATACTTTGTTGTGCATTTGGATGCAAAAAAGCTGCATTAGAAGTGAAAAACCTGTATGTAGTAAAAACTTCAAGACTACCAAGACTCACTGAATATGTTGTGGTTGCCTTTTGTTTTTAAATTAGAATCTAATTCAGGGGTCGTGAAACTGGCCCGCGGCCGTTTATGGTTCGGCTCGCGGTCGTTTATGGTGCAGTTCGCGGTCGTTTATGTTGCGGCTCTCGGTATAGCAAACATTTTAAATAGTCAATTACTAATAAAAAAAATTGCTGAGAAAAACTAAGTACGCGTACATGAGACTTTGGGCCAAATTCGCCGCCCCTCTTTTTTTAAGTTTTTTATTTACCTTTTTATGGTAAAATTTATAATTTGCGGAAATCCATATCATACAATTTAATTAATATTATATCTAGCGATATCCCGCGAACAAGTACACACAACCTGCTAGCAAATGTGTGAATGCATGCATAAGCATGCGTAAAATACCTCCCTCCTCCCACACTGCGTACACTCAGAAACAAGATCGTGCAAACGTCGCCACTACACAAGCAACAATGTCAGCAAGATCGTGCAAGGCCCCACACCACCATGCAGGTTGCAAAACTCGACGCGCGTTTCTCCCCGAACCCGGAGCATCCTCAGGTATTGGATCTGCGAACAAAGTAGAGTTTACTGACATTGTTGCTTGTGTGGTGGTGGTGTTTGCACAATCTTGTTTCTGAGTGTACGCATAAGCAGTGTGGGAGTAGAGAGGTACTTTACTCATGCTTATGCGTGCACTCACACATTTGCTTGCAGGTTGTGGGTATTTTTTCGCGGGATATTGCTAGATATAATATTAATTAAATTGTTCGAATAACTCCTTTCGACGTTATTTAATATAAAATCAACCTACTGTTATATGCTGTTGATTTCATTGTTTTTTTTCGATAGGTCCGATCACGATCATTGCATAATAGAGGCAACGTATTTCTGGCGTGACTCGCAATAGCCAATAAGTAAACAAATTTTATACCCACCCACCATAATCCAATTTCTTGGTTACAATTTACAACTGAGTCCCGTATAATAAGTTAGTAATGAAATTATTAATAAACAATTTACTATGATAAGCGCGAGTATGTATGTTTATATGAGTGTTTAGTTTGAAGAGTGAAAATAGGTGCGCACACAGCACAGTCAGTGGAATAAAAGTTCTACTCACCTTAGGTACGGTATTTATTAGTACACCAGTGATACACACAAGATTTAAAAGTCAGAAGGAATGTTATATACGAACACAGTAAAGCACAGCACTCAAGTACATAAACGGAATGATAACAATTATTAACAAACAAAAAATTATTTAGCGAAAGCGATAAAGCGAATGCACAACATACGTATCTCGTCCAGGTATGATATCGACTGGTGGCACGGCGCACGAGTACATTATCGGTATCGCGAGCACTCTGCGCAGGCGCACACCAAAGAACCGGTCCCGCACTATATTGCGAGAGTCATATCGATAACTATTGTCGATATGTCTAACTGACATTATAAATATAAAATTATTGTAATGTGTAATTTTGGTAATACACGATAATAAGTAGGTAAGTAGCCTACACCACCCCCCTCCAGAGACCGTCAAGGGCGATAAAAATCTGGAAATTTAACTCGACGTCCATAACGAGTAACATATTTTTTCTGGACATCTGGTTAATGCTCAGGTTGTATGGTCGGACAGTAAAAGGCCGGCTTAATACGGTCTATAGATACCGTGACTACTTTACCCTTGAGCAGTATTTTGAATACTTTCTCGTCCCTCGACAAAACTTGTCCTCTAACCGGCATATTCAGGCCCCCATAGGCCATAGGCCATAGGCCGGCCCTGAATATGCCGGTTGGAGGGAACCACGTGATGCGTCTTCTCGGAGGAATATGTGATCAATGGTTGCTAGCTCCTTGTAAATGAACTTTTTTAGGGCTAGAGTGACGAGAGGAAGCTGTGGGTTGTAACCTTGCCTACGGCGAGCCGAAAGCTCGGACGTATCAGTGGTACCACCGTCTGCAAGTTCGAAGAATTCGCGTGGCAACCTTAAGGGCTCTCCATATACCATCTCCGTAGAAGAACACTGGAGATCTTCATTAAAAGGAGTTCCTATGCCCAGAAGGACCAAAGGTAATGACTCGGTCCATCTGTCATTTGCATGGCAAATAATGGCAGCTTGGAGTTGCCGGTGGAATCTTTCCACCATGCCATTGCATGCACGATGGTAAGCCATCGTTGCCTATGCTCAAAACCGGTGGCTTTTGAGAGGCACTGAAATAGAGCCGACTCAAATTGCCGACCACGGTCGGTTGTGATTTGAGTTGGGCAACCAAATCGAGCGATCTATGTAGACAGGAGTGCTTGGGCAAATGTCTCCGCAGTCATGTCTTGTCATGTCTGTCAATTTGGCAATTTGGCAGATGCACTGACGCCAGGGTGGCTGAAAGAATGCAGACTTTCAAAGACCTACTTGCGGTGAAACTTAGGAAGGTCTGGAGGTCGGTGTACTGACGTCACAGTATAGATAGAATCGACTTCCAGGTACCGTCAGCTTCTCCAAACGCAGAGAGGTACCCTCTGCTAGAAGCTACTGCAGTTCAGGGTCGTTAGCCTGACTTTGGGCTATGGTTTCGAGGGTCACCGGCGCACACAGTTCCTCGATTCTCGACAACGTATCGGCAACTACGTTATCCTCGCTAGATATGTGTTGGATATCGGACGTGAAAAGTCGAGATGTCTATACTGCCTAGGCGAACAGTTCTTTTTCCATTCATTGAATGCGAAACTGATCGGCTTATGGTCAGTATAGATGAAGAAGTGCCGGGCCTCGAGCATATGCCTAAAGTATTTGATAGCCTCGTAAATCGCAAGCAGCTGTCATATGGCGAATATTTCACCTGCGACGGGCTCAGCTTGCGCGAAAAGAAGGCCAGCGGCTGCCATGCGCCGTCCTTAAACTGCTGCAGGACAGCACCGATTGCTTTGTCGGATGCATCCGTAACCAAAGCTAGCTTAGCAGTACAGACAGGATGAGCAAGTAAGGCTGCGTCTGCTAGGTTGCGTTTGCATGCGTTGAAGGCTTCAAGGGCCTCTTGTGTCAGGTTGATGGGCTGTGAACCCTTAACAGTACTCTTAAGAAGCGAAGGGAGCCTGGACTTCAGCTGCTCGAGGAAGGAATCTCCTATAAAAGTTCAGCATACCTAAAAATGCCTAAAGTTGACGCCACTGTGCTCGCCGCAGGAAAATCGTTAATCGCCTGCACCTTAAGGGCAACGGTTTGGAGCCAGCTTCCGAAATAGCGTAACCTAGAAATGTTACCTCAGGCAAACCGAAGACGCACTTCGCAGTGTTTACCAGCATGCCATACTCCTTGAGCTTGGTGAAAAGTTGGCGAATGTGCTGCTCGTGCTGTTGCTCATCCTGTGAGTAAACTAAAATGTCATCTAGTTAGACTAAGATAAAGTCTAGCCCCCTGGTGACCTCATCCATAAACCTTTGAAAGGTTTGGCCCGCATTCCGAAGTCCGAATGTGATAAAAGGGAACTCGAAAAGTCCGAAAGGAGTTGTGATCGCGGTCTTCGGAATATCTGCAGCACTGACAGGTATCTGATTATACGCCTTTAATAAATCAAGCGTGCTAAAAACTTAGCAGCCAACAAGATTATGTGCAAAATCACGAATGTGTTGTTTAATCGGATATCTGTCAGGCAGACGCCAACTGTTGTCCTTCTTGGGTGCAAGATGAAGAGGAGACGCCCAGGGCCTCTGCGAAGGTCGGGCTGTTCCATTGGCAATCATGAAACTCCTGTTGGGCAATTTTAAGTTTGTCGGGTGCTAAACGACGTGGAGTGCAAGATACTGGCGGGCCTGGTATCGTGCGAATGTGGTGGACTGTGTTGTGTGTATATGCAGTGTATGCCAGTTGGATCCTCAAGGATTTTGTGATATCGAGTCTCACCTGTTAGAATTTTAACTGAGGCTATGTCGGAATCCTTTACAAATTTAGCAATAGCTGAGATAGATGATATGCTATCTAATAATTACGTCAGCTACAACAAATCTCCATGAAAATACCCTACGTAAACAAAAATCTAAATTTAATTGAACATAGCCATAAGTTCAAATACAACCACCATTCGCCGCACACAAATTATAGTCCGTCTTTGCACGACGATCACGCAGCCGGGTCCGGGGGAAAACACAGAGGTCGCTTCCTGTATTGACCAGAAACTGCATCTTCGACTCGCGGTCCGCCACGAACAGGCGACCACTGGAGTGAGGGCAGTCAGCAGTCGCCATTATCGACCACCCTTAGCGTTTCCCGCCTTGTAGTTGCAGGGTTTCACGCATCTGCTGGCTTTCTCTGCAAACTTGGCATGATACCAGCAAAGCGGGAACTTTCTATAATTCGAGTCGGAGCACTTCGACCTGGATGCTGATCCTCTGCGCGCAGGTCCTGACAGCTTGGCTGGTGGATGCTACAGCTGGCATGGGGATGCCCAGTTCGTGGATACGATCGGCCAAATCCGCGAGGTCCTCGATGGATGACGAAGAGGGTTGGCCAGCGAGCACAGTTTCGGGATCCATCCCGTGCGAAAGTCTGCTAGTCCAAATGGTCTTAAAAATTTCTTCAGAAACGTCGACACCGGTGAGGTCTTTTAGGTGACGCAAGAATTGCGAGGGCTTACGGTCTCCAAGCTCCTCGTGCATCAAAAGATGCTTGATCGGCTTCTCCCTCGACGCCGTCAGCCTTTTAATCAGCTCCCGTTTCAAAGTTTCGTATCTATTTCCTGCAGGTGGGCTGCAGATGATGATATTTTTTATCTCCCTTGAAAGCTGCACGTCCAGGTGGCCAATGACGTAATTAAATTTTGTGAGATCATTAGTAATCCTGGAAATAGCGAACTGTCTCTCCACTCTTATGGCCAGAATGGAGGGACTCGAACTCCAACCTTATAAATATCGATATTGGATATCGACTGTGTCCTTTCACTAGCTGCATCATTCGACCGCGTGGCAGGGCCTGCAGGAATGGCGCGTGCATCGTGAAATTCCTCCTCCATCGCTCAAATACGGGGTCACCAGTTTAGTGTGAAGAGTGAAAATAGGTGTCGTACACAGCACAGTCAGTGGAATAAAAGTTCTACTCACTTTAGGTACGGTATTAATTAGTACACCAGTGTTTACACACACGATTTAAAAGTCAGAAGGAACAGAAGGAATGTTATATACGAACACAGTAAAGCACAGCACTCAAGTACATAAACGGAACGACAACAATTAACAAACATAAAATTATTTAGCGAAAGCGATAAATCGAATCCACAACATACGTATCGCGTCAAGGTATGAAATCGACTGGTGGCACGGCGCACGAGTACATTATCGGTATCGCGAGCACTCTGCGCAGGCGCACACCAAAGAACCGGTCCCGCACTATAGTGCGAGAGTCATATCGATAACTATTGTCGATATGTCCAACTGACATTATATATATAAAATTATTGTAAATTTGTAAGTGTTAATGCACTATAATAAGTAGGTAAGTAGCCTAAGTAGTAGGTTTCAGTTGTGTCGCTTTTTCTCACCTTCTCAGCTTATTGCGGTCGAATCTCGTTCGCAATGGGTTCGAATGTTTGTTTGTAGATGTCTGTAATCTATATACTTATCTCTTGAATGTTGTGTAATACAATATTTCTCTAGGTGGGGCGTGGTCCAACCGAGGTGCGCGAGGCGCGCTGGTGTACGGGAGCCGCGCGCGCTCGCCTGCGCCTCGCGCCCCCGCGCCGCACGCCGCTGCGCCTGCCACCACCGTGCTCACATGTAAGTGTTGTTTCATAATAAAATCATAGTATGTGTGAGTTGTGACTTATCACTAAAAGTTGTAAGCACTAAAATATCGGTATTCAGCAAAATGAGCGCAAAATTGCAATATTTCCTCATCCGCCGCGTGTAACGTCACAAACAGCCTTTGGCTGTGTAACATCTTTCCTCTCGCTTTCTTGCAATTTGTGGGAGTGATTTCGCGAAATGGGACAGAAGTTCATAACAGGAAGTCGCGGAAGAGCGCGATATTTGTATTGACGAATGAGCGCGCGGTGGTAGGCGCCATCAGATTCGAATAAAATATTTCAGTATTTAGCATTTTTAAAGGACACTGGCGAATCCTGCCTGATTTTCCATCCGGCCAAGTTTCTAACATATATGGTTTTATAGTACTTAAAAAATATATATTTTTAGGATTTTGGAATAAGAAGTTATCAATCTCTGAATATCAGATAATTGATGTACAAAATCTGTGGTAATCGTTGTCATCATATCTGTATAGTATATGGTTATCATGCTGTAAATTGTCAATTTGAGGCGTAATAGCTCCATCTAGTGGCCCAGCAGATTTATTTTAATTGGTTTATAAAGATTTTTTTTCTATAGCTCAGCAGATTCGTACTAGTTTCATGAAAAAAATATACTTGGGGTGTGAAATAGATCCCTATATACTATTTATATTTATATACTAAAAAAAATAATTATTATGTTTTTGGTTTTCATAACGTGAAAGCTACATCTATCATTTATATGTTAGGATATTGCGTTTCCAAACAAACTAGTTATTAATTACATTACGTAATTGACACAGCAAATAATAGATGTCGCTTTTCCGCAACCCGCCACTAGAGTATAGAATATATTGAACAATAAGTAAGGTTATATTTAATCAATTATCTTTTATCCCCCGAGTTTGATGTATAATATTATTGCTTTTTTGTTCCTATGTTCATAAAGTACAACTTACAATAAATACTTTTTGTAGCCTCGTATTTTAATTACCAGGCAGAAAATGTATGGCGACTTGCCGGTCTCCTTTTAACGTTGATTCTGTCACTACTTAATGGAAAAGTTTCCGTATTTCTTTTATCATATTAGAAAATCGTACTAAGCATTGTGTTTTTTTGAAATATTTTCATAAAATTCATAATGTGGTTATTATTAATGACATTCATAAAATATCAGACACATCATATGTGACTACTGTAATGCTCGCTCGTTTCTTTTTTTAAATTAACTACGCCTGTGATTTTAACAAACATCTGTTCAAATCTTTAGTGTGCAATAAACAAATACAATAATACATTAATCTAGTCGGGATTCTGATCCGCACAGAGGATAATACTATTTTACTATTCAGCATGGTAAACAAAACGTGTGATGTTTTAGCGAGCAGTGTGATATCGAGTACGGTCCGCTCACCCGCGCCGCCTGCGCCGACGCCGCGGCCGCTGCCACTGTTGCAGAGAAATTATCAGCCGACTAAGGTACCTACCTCTTATTATTATTATTTAATATATTTAATTGCATATCTAAATTGAGATCTATACGATATTTTGTATATTAGAGAGAAAAGCAGTAGAGTCAAGTTTGTTTTTCTCATATTATACTTAACTCAAATTGTGTTCAGACATTTTATAATGTGCGTAAAGGTTGTTAAAGTGAATGAATGAACCTTCAGTTCACGCTAAATTGTGTAGGCTCTGCCTAATTCCAGCAGCAGCAGCTTTGTGCAGGTCCCATGGAAGACATTCCACTATCGAACAAGATGTGCCTTATACAAGCAATTGTATTTCACTATTTCATGAATGAAAACATTTCTAATAGTAGTGTACTTAAATAAAAAACAAAATTTTAAAAATTAAGTAACTAATCGATCATGGCAGATTTTAAAAAAACCTATATCGAATTAGGTTTATCCATTTGTGAGCTACGGTGCCACGGACAGACAGACAGACACGTCAAACTTATTACTCTTTTTGCGTCGAGGGTTAAAAATAAAATAACTAATTTTGTCGCCAGGTTGTAAACGTAGCTAACGTGGGCCTGCGTGGCGTGGTGGGCAACAGCGCGCCGCCGCAGCTGTACTACGAGGTGCCGCGCGCGCCGCACCCCGCCCCGCACCCCGCGCCGCTGCAGCTGCCACGCCTGCTCGCGCCCTACTCGCACGCGCCGACCGCCCAAGGTGACTCCTACTTCTTTGTTATCGTCGCCGTGTCGCCCCCATGTCTTTGCCAGTGTTAACGGGCTGCGTGGCGTGGTGGGCAACAGCGCGCCGCCGCAGCTGTACTACGAGGTGCCGCGCGCGCCGCACCCCGCCCCGCACCCCGCGCCGCTTCAGCTGCCACGCCTGCTCGCGCCCTACTCGCACGCGCCGACCGCCCAAGGTGACTCCTACTTCTTTGTTATCGTCGCCGCGTCGCCCCCATGTCTTTGCCAGTGTTAACGGGCTGCGTGGCGTGGTGGGCAACAGCGCGCCGCCGCAGCTGTACTACGAGGTTATCGTCGCCGCGTCGCCCCCATGTATTTTCCAGTGTTAGCGGGCTGCTGGGCGTGGTGGGCAACAACGGGCAGAGTTTGTAAACTGCAGTGTCAAAGGAAATATATATTCATAAGTAGTATTGCAGACTTCTAACTTCGAATTAAAATGCAGCATGCATCATGGTTTTAAAATATGAACGGCTCTTTGAATTTTAAGAATAAAGTTATTATCAGTAAACAAGTGTACATCTATTTTTTATTGTTCCGTAGGCACCCTTATAGTTTCGCTCTGTCTGAATATTAATCGACGAAAGGGCATGGTCCGAAATACATATTTTAAAAACCCAGCGGCTACATACTCTTACAGTTCGTACACCAACAAATACATCTACACCTACATCTCCACCTACTATGGTTTTCTGACTTTGTTCTCACTAATAACTTCTATACCCGGCGTATTTCAGGGTTGCCCCTTTGTTGTCAACAGATAAGATTTAAAGTGAACCTATTGGCAAACATTTCATTGCTGTCGACTCTGGGTCAATTTCGGACCATTACCTTGGATATAATTATAGATGGTTGTGTATTAATGTTATTTTTGGTATCACATTAAAGTAATAATATTTTTTATATTTTAGGGGTGGCTCTCCATACATGTGAAGCGGGATTTTTTTTTTCATTATACTTGTACCTCAATAGAAGACCCCTTCTTACACATGTCCTGACATGCTCTTGATTAGGTTAAAACTATCCTATAAAATTAATCGGTATTGATTAACAATACTTTATCACAAGTTAACTATAGCTTCCTCAACTTCCGTGTGATTACAAGTTAAATTGATTAGATAATTTATATTTACAAATGTTAATATTTAACGCAGAATGTTGGCAGACAAAAATGTTGTTGTGTTATAGTATGCTTTCTTGACATAATTATAATATTATAGTATAAGTTTTTAATAAATTTACGCATCAAAACAAAATTCACATCAATCGACAAAATATTTCCATGTTATTATTAAGTTCAGTAATAACTAGAAAAAGTTTGTGTTTTCTGGTATCTCTTCGATACCAGAAAACACATATACCAGTGTAGCTGGTACCCACATAACCTACTTGCTGTTCCTAGACTCTTGGTATTAACTCGTTTGGTATTAATTCGCAGTGAGCGTGGTGAGCACGGCGCCCGTGCCGGCGACAGAGGCGCGGCCGCCCGCCGCAAACACGGTGCCGCCGCGACCCACCATACTGCGGAAACGAGACGTCGATGGGTAAGTAAATGTCTTGCACTTTATTTAGAAACTTAATAAAGTGCAAGTATTAATCTTAAGTAATTAATCTCTCATTGCCATGCACGATGTAATTTTTTTATTATAAATAAAAATAAAATGTACATTTACCAAGTCATAAGAAAAGTAATCAGAGTGGTCAATGTTAGCCATAACATAAGTATGTGAAATGTTTTTTGAGGAGATTTGTTAGTGGCGCGAAAAAAATTAATTACTACAAAAGTCTGTTTGTTTAGGTCCCCGACCAAAGCCCTGCCGCTGACGAGCGGGGGCGGCGCGGGCTGGGAGGACGTGCCACGCGGCGGGGGCGCGGGCTCGGGCTCCACCACCGTATCGGCGGCAAGCTCGCCCGCGCCCGACGACGAGCCGCGTCACGACCTGTCGCCACGGAAGAAGCCGCGCAAACAGATGTAAGTTCACACGTTATAAGGAGCCGACGCAGGACACGTGGCAGATGTGGAACATGGAAAAGATGTCTCGAGAGCAACGCGAGGCAGTTATTTTATAATGTTAGGCAATGCTTGTTTATTTACATATTATAATTATAATAATAATCTATGGACACTTCACACCTCATTAATTTGACTAAGTAACCAAAGAACTTGTGCAACACCAGACAAAGGGAATACTTAATACTTTCATACTATACAATATATATTTAAAATTCTTATTTCACATACTTAATACACATCCATGACATAGGAACATTGGAAACCTTCAATTCTGTCGTCGGCAGGTATTCGAACCCGCGACCTCCGGCTTAACTGCCGCCGCGGTAACCACTGAGCCACTGAGGTTACACACGAGCATCAAAAATGTGTCTTTCTTTCTGTGAGCAAAATTGTTGAATGTTTTCAGTTCAAAAGATTTTACACACATTATAGCTGCAATAAGCCAAGTTGTAATGTCCAATATAGACTGAGTAACGAGGTGAGGCAGTGCGAGTTCCCGCCGGCGGCTAAGTCGCCGACGCCGCCGCCCCCGCCGCCCCCCGTGCTGCCGCCCCCCGTGCCGCCGCCTAAACGTGAGTTTATTCATTCTATTGATATTGACTTCGTCGTTGTCACAGTGTTTTGCTACTACTTATTTCATATTTGAATCTTTGGAAACTGTATTAAATAGTTTTTCAGTAAGTGTAAAGGACGTAGATTTATCAATTGTTATAGCGTGTTTTTAGACTCGAAGCAAATAGGCAAATGACTTAGTTTTCACGCGGTACTCCTACGGATAATTTTTTTTGTTGCTAATGACAACCACGGTAAACAGAGAACAGTAGTTCATCTTCATACAAACGTGCCGCGATCGGTCTGAATGTGTGCGTGCGCGCCGGGCGCCTATCCGCACGCAGGCACACACCTAGTATAATGAATGATAAGGCGCTCTCAGTGCGGGCTGTGACGTGACCGATCGCGTACGTACCGTGATCACGCGCATTGAAGTATGTCGGCTCGCGTTAGCCTGCATTATTTTAGCATTTATTTGACAGCCCAAGCGCCAACGCGAGTAGGCAAAAAACTCGCCAAACGGCCTTAGATGTCCTACTGTTCTCTGTTTACCGTGGTACAACTATATTCTTTTCAGATTCAATTTAATCCAAACATAAACAAAAATATGAAATTCGACCTAATTAATATTGTATGATTGTATTTCTTTATTGTGTTGTAAATAAATGATATTTTAATTGGTAGCATTATAGAGCGTTATTGTTTCTTTATTAAGATTAACATTGGATCTGAACATACTATAGACAGTAGTAGTGTAGTGACAGTACAGTCCCGGCTAAATTCAAAGCATTGAAAATAGAACGCTGTGCTAATTTAATAGAGTTGAAAATCGATGTGTCGAGTTGTCATATATGACATTGACATTTCACACTCTCACTCTCTCTCATGTGTTCGATTTTCAACTCTATTGTATTAGTCCAGAGTTCTAACTTTACTGCTCTGAATTTTCACCGGCGCGGCGTTCCGATTTCGGAGCATATAGCCCAGCCTAAAAGTGTATAATAATTCTGTAATTTTACGTGCAAACAGGTCCGACGCTCCGCGGCACGTTCGTATGTGGGTGGCGCGGCACGGCGCTGCACTTCACGCGGCCGGCGGAGGTGGTGCGGCGCGAGTGCCGGCGGGACCTCGCCGCCATCGCCGCGCAGCGCCACGTGCTCACCAGCGCCGAAGGCTGGAAGGTGCACCACCTCACCGCGCAGATGGACGACCTTGTGAGTTGTTTATTTTTATTTAGTTAAGCGCTGGGTGCAGATTTACTGATTAGCAAACAATGTGTCTTTGTCTGTCAAATGACTTTTCCTAAGTATCACACGGCGACCGCAACGTTGAATAGTTGATTGCAAATCTGGCAGATAGGCTCAGTTCTGCAGCATGTGCAGTCAAAAGAATTAGAGAAATTTCCGACGGGGACACAGCGCGACTACTTTATTTTAGTTATTTTCATATACTATGAATTAGTAGTAATGTAAAAATTAGTATGAATTAGTAATTAGTATTTTAGTTATGTCATACGGCTATGGGGAAACGCTGCGGACATTAACACAAAATTTGTGCTGCAGAAGCGAGCTATACGTTATATTTATAAGATTTCATGTTTTGAATCTCTGTGAGAAAAGTTTAAAGAAATAGGTATTCTGACCGTCGCTTCTCAATACATTTTGGACAGTGTGTTGTATGTCAGAAAGAATCTAAATAATTTCAAAAAGAAAAGCGACAACCATTGTAGGAATACTAGAAATAAGAACAAGTTAGAAGTACCGGTGATCAGACTTAGCAAAGTAACAGGTCAATGTATACGCCTTTACAATAGAATTCCAGAAAACATTCAAAATCGTTCCATTAATAAATTTAAAAAAGTTGTTAAAGAACGTTTGTATGATAAAGTTTATTATAAGGTCAATGATTTCATTAACGATTGCACACCTTGGGAATAAGATGGCAAGGCTGCTTATATATATTTAAGTATGTAACTTTTGTTAAATAGATTAATTACATATTATTTTTACAGTGTAATTAATAAACATTGTAAAAATATTTTTTTAAAAGAACAATTTTCCCCTCCTTTTTCAAATAAATAGTGGCCGTGCTAGTTTCTTACGCCGGTTTTTCTCGCCGGGCTAGTTTCCGAACCGGTGGTAGGTATCATGTAGGTCAATTCTATAAGTGTTATTTAATAACCTATATGGAAATAAAAATTTTAAATTGATCAGTTGTGTTGTTTTTAGTAGTATTTGACAATTACTAACTAGCCCGACTGTGATATATTCTCGTGATTGTTTTAACGAGAATACTTCTTAAAAATCGGAGTAAATACTTATTGATATTACAGCTAAATTACTTCAAATTACAGATAAACCCTCTCCTTTTTAAATTGAATTACACTATTGAATGGTTAAAAGATGAAAAAATTCATTACACTACGTGAGGCCTGTGACGCATCGCGGATAGTGGAGACAATTTTAAGGTCATTTTGCTACGTTTTCGTTTTTAAAGAGCAGTGGCGTGCACAGGATTATGACACTGGGTATGCGGCGAAGTACTCGGTCACAAAAACTTTTTCGTTTATAGATTTTTAGCATAGCTACAGCCAAGCGACGGATCTCTAAGTCGAAACCATGCCAACAGAGCAAGTCTTAGACATACATTATTTTTTTGCTGGTTTAATTGTTGTAACTCGGGTACACACCTACCTTTAGACAGAATTTGAATCTTTTCACTGAATGACAATTGTGAGAACTTGTTATTTTTAATTTTTAATAAACACACATTATCAACGCAAACCCTTACAATCAAATAACATTTTTAAAAAATCAACAAACGCACTAGTAAAAGCTAATCACTACAATTATTATAGAAACTCAGTAAGAAACTGTTTAATGTACACACTTTCAAATGTTAAAATGAAAAATCTTTTAAGAAAACTATAAATAAACAGGAGCGATTAAATTGTAAACAATGATTATCACATGAAATATGCAATATGGCCCCCGCGAAACACAAAATGTTTCTTCTATTTAAATAAATAAAACCTTACTAAACAAAAATGCATAATGTGCATACATGATTCATTAGATTCACGTCGTATTATTTTTAGTCGGATTATAGGCAACGAATAGTTTCCGACAAGCCAGTTCGGCGGTTTTCGGAAGCGATCGGATAGCCGAACCGAAGCCGAAGGCCATCGCCTGCCGCATGAGTTACCGCTATATAATCATGTCGATGTGTGCGTTTGCGAAGTATGAAAATTACTCACACATGCGATGATTATTCCTGCAGAATTTACCGCCATTAGTTGCTATTTATAAAATATTAGGCGTTTTTAAGTTATTATATTTTTTTAATTAATTTATTTACTATTAATTAAAGTCATCTAAAACGTACGGACGTTTCATTAAAATATCTGTGAATGACAAGTAAAGCACTGCATTTCTGCCTACGAGGAGCGCACGCCCCTGTTAAAGAGTTATGCAGGCAGCAGGTCTTATGCTCGCGAATATCGCGACATCGAAATCAAGTTGATTTAGGCAATTACTTTTACCAGTGACCCTAAGGCTTACCTCGGCCAACGAATCAGTTTACAGCGAGGCAATGCTGCCAGCCTCTTAGGTACTCTACCCGCAGTCTCCGATATACAGTTTTTTTTTTTTATCTATAGCCCTTTTTTTTTAATTTAGATAATAAGTTGTATATAATTTTAATACAACTGTAATGTGAACCTTTTATGTTTTTACTAACTAGTGATTGTTAATCAGGTGTCTCTGGAGGCGGACGTGGGTGAGCAGCTCACTGTGGTGCTACAGTCCCTGGAATCGTCGTCCGGCCGCGGCCACGCCACGCTCAAACCGCTGTCGCACACATTACTTGAGCTAATAAAGGTAATTATTTAAGTTGCTAATTAAGTATCTAAATATTTCTGCTAGATTAGCTGTTTGAAAATCCATATAAATTTACAAAAATGCACTAGTAAAAGCGTATACTTTGATACAAGAGGCTACTTGACCTTGTTTTTATTTATGTCCTAATTCAATAATAATAATAATAATCCTTCATAATTGTTTCATTACACACAAAAAAATAATATAACATTATTTTGAAACCTAAAAACCTACAATATTTTTTTTAAATACACTTTTTAAAAACCGTCGAAAACACTATTCGCCATGTTGGTTGATAGATTATCTGTGTTGTGACGTCATACTAGTACTATTTATGATATCGCTAGAATACTTTTTTCTAAGCCAATTACTAAAGGAGTCTAGTAGCCTATTGTGAAATTTCCTACGTAACATACTCACGGTCCAGCTTGCAAATCCAGGGCGCAGTCTTGAAGCGAACTTGTAAGCAAAAATTATAAATGATTGACACTAATGACGGCCGACGGTACTGGCGCTGGATTTGCAGTCTGGATGGTGAGTATGGCGCTTTAGCAGATGTCTATGTCATTATGATCTGACTGCTAAGTATGAGTTTTTCTTTTCGCATTTACTAGGAATTTGTATGTGATTTTACCTAGTTGTTGCGTTTACAACTAGGTGGCGCTGTACAAATTACATACAAATTCCTAGTAAACGCCAAACGTGCTCACGATCGAATGCGAAAAGAACAACCTCACACTTAGCACTCTGTACAAAATTGAACGAAATCCAATAAGTAGTTTGGACTTCCTTCTTTGTGTTGGTGAATCATAAGTGGGTAACAGTATTGGCTTTTATTTAATAATCTTTAAGCACTCAGTTTTTTTAAATTTCATAAATGTTTTTTTTTTTTTTTTCAGGGTAATATACAAAGAAGCAAAATAGTATGCGAAGGCATCCAAGAGGCTCGCGAAGACATCCTTCGTGTATTCAAACATAGGAACTTTGTGTCCGAGATTCTCACACGCCAGTCCGAGAAGAGGTGCTTCAGGAAACATAGATCGATGTCATAGCATAAACACTCCAGCAAACATAAGCACAAACGGAAATGATACAGCATGTTTCAAATAAATAATTATTTTTGCATAATAATAATATAATAACATACATTGTTATATATTATTTTATTCAGATTTATTATGAATATCGAATTTTGTTAAACATTTTACAGTACTAAGTTACGGGAGAACGCATACTAAACGTAACTGATAGATTATAAATGTACTATGTAAATAATGTATAAATGTACATCTAATGTTTTAAAGAATGTAATTTTTTTCTATGTTTGAAGAGTGTATGAAGTTATGTTGTGAATTTTTTGGTGATAATAAATTAATTGCTTTATATTAAGTTTCTAATTTGAACATTTGTTTTTCTATTCTGTGTCATTCCGTTATTGACACGCCACCATCCATCTTGCTGTATGTACTAATGAGGTTATAAACGAAGTGTAACAAGCATAGTAGGTATATTAAATAGTAATTTGTTTTTCTTTTGTTACTTGAAGTAATAATGCGTAAAGTAAGGAAACTGGATGATTTCGAATTTTCTTTGGAATTATTCAAAGTAAATTAATATCTCTTAATTTACTTTGTAGATTAATCGGGATGTTGACTAGAGTGAAATATTATATTTTTACAAATTAAAATTTAAAATTGTTGAATAGAGATACATAAATCTAAATGAAATAGGTATTTAGGTTGACGCGATTAAAAATTATAAGCAAATAAAAAATGTTGCCCATTTCTTTCTCGCAAAACGGTTTAATATGTCACAAGCTGCTATCGACATACATTTATAATGGCAAATTTATGGCAGGAGCAACTCGTGACGTCACAGGCCGACATATCGCTCTCTTTCTTATTGTAAACTAGCTTTTGCCCGCAGCTTCGCCCGCGTGGGAGTGTTCGTGGCAAAAAACTCCTTTAGCAAATATACCTGCAATATAGTAATAGCACAGTAAAAATATATACTTTATAATAAATCACACATACTTTTTAATTTTAAGATATCTTCTAGATAAGGATAATTAAATTGTATCCGTCTAAATAGCTTCTGAAAATACCACATTATTTCTGATGATTTTTTTAACTTTGAATGGGTAACTAAACTGGCTAACCTATCCTTAAATGATAGACATATCTATGCCAATGCGGACTTTTTTGTAGATCTTTATAAGAAACAATTCCACCATACATTGTTTTGTTATTTATCTCCAACGGGTTAGGTTAGGCAGCGTTTTCGATAAAAGTTCCCAGACGGCTTGATTTTTTCCGACATCTGAAGGTGTCACAATTATCGCCATAAATCGAAACAATTTCCACAAAACCTTAACAAATTATTATCGACCTAAGCCTTCCTAAGGAACCACCCTATCGGTAAAATGTAATTTAAATCTATATACGTATATATTTATATAGATTTAAATTGTTTGTATTTTCGTTATTTTTTAAGTTAGACAAAAATGGGTTTTAGATTGTATAATATCAAATAGATGAAAAAAAGTATTTTTAAGCATCATGCCTATTAAAATAGCATTAATTAGCTCTAGGCTGTACCTTGGTCTCTGTGAAGTGCGAAAATCTATGAATTCCATGTGTGAATGAATAATAATAGTAGGTATCTATAGACGCTTTCACACTAAGTCAAATTAGTCCCATGGTAAGTTCTGGAAGAATTTGTTTTACAGGTTCCGTTACCAGACAACGGAAATATATTGAATGCTTTTTATACTACACTTATATTTAAGATTTTTATTTATTATACGGGATGTTTGGAAGATGGGTGCAAAGCTTTAACGCCTTGTTAGTATAGAACTATAGACCATTTAGAACCGTATTTGACCATTCTTAGCGTTCGTGATGTAAGATTTTATTTTTTATCGAATTTTTACATATTTTGTTGCAAAAACCCCAAATTCCGCAATCAATAGCAAATAATGGCCAATCTGGAAGATAATCGAATTATTTTTTATTGTATTTGAATTAATTAATGTGTAAACAACCAAATAAGACTTGATGTACACATCTGTATCAAGAGATAAATTTGTAACAGGGGTTTGAAGTTAATAATTTTTTGTGAATTTCGGAAATCAAATTTTTTTGAGGCCATAAATAAAAAAAACGGTAACTGGTTTTTTTGTTCAAACATTTTGGAAAACATACCTAGTAGTTACTCTTTCGAGGTATCAACTACAAAGATCGCTCACCAATTACTGAAATTATGACCTACAAAGCAAAACTAGGCAGAAAATAAAAAAGTTTAGGCCAGTAGATTAAACGACATTTGTACTTTAAATAAATACTTTTTGTGTTGAAAATGATAACAAAGATCAATTTTGAGTATTATCTTGCACATTTTAAATTAAATTTAGGGAGAGATTTCTAACAAAGGCTGACTGGCGATGCAAGCAATAAAAATGACCCTTCCAGGTAGCGGGCCTACTAGACAAAAAGTAAATTTTCAAGGGCAGGTATCGCAAATTTCCTACACCAGTGGGCTGATAAAGACGCCAACCCGCACTGGAAAAAGCAAAAGTCTTTCCAGAGGGAATTTTCAGTGACTGTGTGGGCCGGAGTAATTGGCAGAACTCTAATCGGGCCGCATGTTTTACCGGACCATTTGAATGGAAATAACTATTTAGAGTTTTTAGAAAATGATCTTCCGACACTAATAGAGTAATCTGGAGCACCAATATTCGAAACTGACCGAGATATAATCTTCCAGCAAGACGGCTGCCCAGCACATTGGACGGTAACTGTACGGGAGCACTTAAATAACGCTTTCCCTAACAGTTGGATTGGCAGAGATGGGCCTACTGCTTGGCCCGCTCGATCACCCGACCTCACTCCGATTGACTTTTTTGTGTGGGGTAGAGCCAAGGAACTTGTGTATATAAATGAGGAAATAAGCACGAAAGAAGAATTAATCCAGAGGATTAACTCGGCCTTTAAAACAATGAAGCTGGAGATGATGCTAAAAATAATCACAACAGAGGTGAGAAGAAGGGCTCGTGCCTGTATAAATAAAAAATAATTGGATTATCTTCCAGATTGGCCATTATTTGCAATTTATTGCGAATTTTTGGGTTTGTACAACGAAAATTTTAAAAATTCGTTAAAAATAAAATCGTACATTACGAACGCTAAGAGTGGTCAAATACGGTTCTAAATGGTCTATACTAACAAGGCGTTAAAGCTTTGCACCCATCTTCCAAACACCTCAGCACCTGTATAATACACCCATGACCCTGGAACACAGAAATCTTTTTTGTTTCCTAGCGGGTTCAAAGTCGCGACCTCCAGCTACAGCGCTAAGTCTAACTTTACTAAATTAAAAAATATAAAGTCAATGACAATGCATGCAACAGAGTTAAAAATTCTAACCTAAAAAAAATATAGATTTAATTATTTCGGAAATTCTGTTTGGTATTTAAAAATAAATACAATTAATAATAAAGAATTGTGTTAGAATAAATTTAACTATTTATAAATCTAAGATATCATGGCGACCAGTCGGCTAGAAAGAATTGGAACAATATTTTCAAGGTAAATTTTATGGAAACAAAATATTATTTTCTGAACATTTTTTAAATTTAAAGTATAATTCCATTTTTAAAATATATTAAAAAAGCGGGAAATTGTGCTCTTCATTCGTGATTTTTACCGAAGATTGAAGTGTTTTATTGTCACTAAATTTGATAAAATTATTTTACCTCATAACATATTTATATTAATAATTCTGTCCTTCAAAGTTAAAAGTTATATTAGATAGTGTATGTAGTTAAAACTCCAAACTACTGAGATCTAACAAAAAATGTCCAAGTTGAACAAGGGTATTACGTCTAGGTTTATAAATGAAGACCTTAATGATATTTTAAACGAGTCTGAGTTTTTTAAAAATCCAAAAAAAAATAAGAATCAAATAAAACGGAAAAGGTCAGACGATATGGATAAAGAACCAGCTGCAACACCTAGTAAACCGAAACAAAAGAAAATTTCAGAAGGTATTGAAATTTTTGGAGAGTTGAGACAAAAGATTATTAACATAATGGATACTCGATGTAAAACAAGGTAAGTATTATTCACCTTGGAATGTAGAGTACAGATTTACAAAGATTCAGTTGGAGTGTAGCAAGGCCTAAAAATTAAAAGGTTGCCACTTATATCAGTACAATATATTATTTCATGAACAATATTTACAGGAAAAGCATTAATGAAAATTTCCACAAGGGCTTCACAGATGTCCTAAATCTGATGGAAGCGGACTACAATGTCTTGAAAGACAATGAGCAGAAGTTGGAGCATCTCACCGGCTCATTCCTGAAGTGCATGCAGCTGGCCACTACTGCTCATAAACAAAAACTAAAAGCATTTAAAGAAGTTCATTCGGCTTTTAAAAAAAAGTACCTAGCTATAAATAATTATTATGTTGACATTATATTTTGTTTACTACTAAAAGAAAGTAACATGTTATATTTATAATATGACTTGACTTTCAATAATATTTTAGGTGTGAAGAAGCTGAATCAATACATAAACACGAAATTAATAAACTTGAGGAAGATTTAGAAGAAGACATGAACAGATTTAAAGAAAAATTTATGTCTGATACTAAGCGCAATGGATGGGAAACATTGAAAAGATCTTTCCTTCAAGCCATGCAAAATGATTATTAGTTTCTTATTTTTCATATTGTTATGATTGTTTGATTTAAACTTTTCTAATAAATTTCAATTATTTACCAACCAAGAGTTCTATTTTTCAAAACCTGAAAATCTTAACATTATAATACATTACTTTATACAAAATAGTATTAATATTATAATATAGATAAATTGTTCATAATGAGTTATTTTTCTTTTGAACAGCCTCTGTGGTCTAGTGGTTTAGAGCTTGGCTCTCAACTCTGAGGTCGTGAGTTCGATTCCCGCATTGGAACAACAAAAAATGTAGTTTCCAAGTTTGGTTAGGACAATGCAAGCTGATCACCTGATTGCCTGACAAGAAAGATGATCCATGCGTTGGATGGGCATGTTAAAACTCTGACCTGCGCCTGATCTCTAGCCAGTCGTGTTGGTTATCTGTCCCACTGGGTATCGAGAGAAAAAGAGGAGAGAGTGCTCTTGTGTACTGTGCACACACTTGGGCACTATAAAATAACTCTTGCGTAGCTGGCCTGGTTTCAATGAAACCGGCCACCATCACAAATCAGCTATTCATATTATTTTTCTTATATTTTAAAGGATGGAAGCACTTTTGAAGCAAGGAGCAATAAAAGTAGATGATAGGCCACTGTGGTTTGATATTTACAAGGCATTTCCACCTATTGTGGAACCAAAGTTTGCGAGACCCCCACCAGAAAACAAAACAATTCGCCCAATACTTTACAAGGAAGATATTGTTCGAGCGTAAGTTATATTTTAAATATATTTTTCTAATGCAATTGTATATTGTGAAGTGTGGCCCACCGCATTTGTTAAATTTATTATTATGATTTGGCTTTAAAAATACATATAACCCTTAAATTTTTACTAATCTAACACCAACCCCCATTGTTTAATAGCAATTTTAGTACTGTAATAATCTTCAACCCTCAGCAGTTGATAACACTTGTGTGTACTCTTTCACACATCACCTGTAATGAAGTAGTAGGTGTAGGAGAATGGGCGTAGTGAGGTACAAGCAAGATGAAGCAGCTGCCCCCGTACCCCCACCCAGTAAACTGAAACCTGGCTACGCACTTGTGTAGGAGTAGGTGTAGGTATAGGTCCATTTTATTTTCTTATTCCTATTCATAGTCAATACAGAACGTCTGCTGGCTCAGCTAGTAATATACCTAATACTCATAAGGTGTAAAATGTTTACAGGAAATTCCACACCAAAGGCCACGGCATAAGCACTAACATGCTGAAGCTGTCTGGTGAAACCCAATCCAAAAGGTTATTACAAAAATATGAAACCTTAAAATCTGAAGGAGTCGCCGAAGATAAAATTATTGAAAAATGCGTCAGTGCTGTCTCAAAAGAAAGACCAGAATATGAAAAAGAGAATGTTAGAGTAAATATTAACAGAGATACCGCTACTGCTCAAGTGTTAGAGGAAGCTGATCTTAAAAATATTTCCAAAGAAAAATAATTATATATTTTTTATTTGTTGACGCTAGTGTACACTGTAATATATTTTATAAGTAGGCATAATTAGGTGAAATAAATTATTGAATGGTCGATTTTGTTTAATCTCATAAATATGAAGCGTTAAGACTCCCACAGACGAGAGGCCTATCGTTTCAGTTAGAACTGACGTCAGTTCGGCCTGAACGAATTCGAGCATATACTCGGAAAAAAATCGCATCCGACCCAACTGACGTCATTTCGGCCTGAAAGGATTCGAGCACACACACGGAAAAATCGCGTCAGTACGTCCTGGTTTGCCGCGAGCTACGATCGTGTTTATTAAATGTAAACTCATACGTGTATCGTGTACAAGCGTAGCGAGCACGCCCACACGGCCGCGGCTCTGGCGAGAACTGAAGCGGTTTGTCACACATGGTCCGTTCAGTCCATCCGTACAGTCCAGAATTAATGTTGCCAACTTAGTTGTTTTATTTATTTATTTATTTATTCTTCATGTACACAACAGAAATAACACAAAATATACAAAAGAGATGGTACAAAGGCGTGCTTATCTCTAAAAAGAGATCTCTGCCAGCAGACCTTACACAGAGTTTAGGAAAAATAAAATAAGTAGGACAACAGGTAGTAGTAACAGGTAGTAACAGGTAGTACAGCAAAGAGACAATTACTTACAACTGATTTATAATGATAATAAACTAATAAATACAATATACTAATACATATTATAAATATAATAATACCTACATAAAAGAATAATAAATAAAAATTAATGAACCTAATAAATGATAATAATATAAAAGAATAAACCTACATAAACTATTTTGTTGCTGATGACACTAAGAAATGATTCTTCAGCCTAGTCTTGAACGTGTCCACTGTTGGACCCTGCCGCACATGTTCAGGCAAAGCATTCCACAGCTGGGCAGCTCGGACCGTGAACGAGTTGGCGTAGAAATTTGATTTACACCAAGGGGTGTCGAGTACCTTTTTTGGGTTACAAGTACGCAGAGGCCTATCGCTCGGGGTAGTATATGAAAATCGTTCAAATAGGTAAGAAGGAGAGTTGGACAATTTTAGAATTTTAAACAACTGGGTTAAAATATGAAAATTCCGACGAAGGCTGATGGGTAGCCATTGTAATTTGTTGCGAAACTCGGTAACATGGTCGAATTTGCGCAGTCCAAAAATAAAACGTATGCACAAATTCTGGAGACGTTCAAGTTTACACAATAGCTCCTCAGTTACATCCAAAAAACAGGAGTCAGCGTAATCTATCAATGGCAATAACAAGGATTGTGCTAGAAGAATTTTAGTGGATAGAGGAAGGAAATTCTGTAGTCTTTTTAATGTATGCAAAGAATGATGTAACTTTTTGCTTATACCATTAATATGAGCAGACCACGACAGGTTGCAATCAATAATTAGAACTAAATTTTTGGCATTGTCGCTAAACTCCAATACATCACTACCGTAAATTATTTTGCTAATAGATTCAAAATCAACCCTGGAGCGCAACTGCCTGCTGCCAATGAGAAGAACTTGCGACTTTTTTGGATTAACCAGAAGTCCAAAAGTGTTCGCCCACTTAAATATATTTAAAAGATCTTGGTTAACAGCAATAATAGCAAGATCAATTTCCTCAATACAAGTGTGCCTGTAAATTTGCAGGTCATCTGCATATAAATGGTAGGCCGAAGAGATGAACCTTGTTATTTCGTTTATGAAGACCGCGAAAAGTAATGGGGACAATACGGGGAGTATTGTCCCCACTACTGCGTGTCCTACTTTTCGCGGGACACCAACAGTAATGCTGGACCAGTCAGAACTAACGTCGGAGTAAATATACGTTGCTTTCGTCCTCTTAGGTAGGAGTCAAACCATGCTGACGTAGAAGAAGATACACCTAAAGACCTAAGTATGGCCAACAAAATATCGTAGTCCACCGAATTGAACGCGCAACTAAAGTCTAATAAAACTAAAATTGTTAGCAGTCTGTTGTCCATTGCATACCGTATATCGTCCGTTACTTTCAGCAATGCCGTGGTAGTGCTATGCCCAGGACGAAATCCAGACTGGTATGGGCTTAAAATATGGTTGGTGTTTAGAAAATCACTGAATTGTTTGGTAACTGCTTGCTCAAGAATTTTAGAAAGGATTGGTAAAATGGAAATGGGTCGATAATCAGAAGGTAAAGTAGGATTAGTGGTTTTAGGAAGAGGTATTATATGGGCATGTTTCCACATGGAAGGAAAAGTGCTTGAACTAATGGAAAAGTTAAGGATATGGGCTATAGCTGGAGACAACAAATCAGCAATTGGGGATAACATATCCTTACTCAGGCCATCACTACCAATGGCTTTAGAGGAGATTGAACGAAGACTTGTGAGTACCTGATCTTCAGAGATATTTTTCAAGACAAACGGATCAAACGGAGGAGGTAACTTATTAGAAAGGGAGTTCAAACAGCAGGATTTATTGGCATCCGATAAGTTTATAGGCTGAACAGCAAAATGTATGTTAAGTATGTCAATATTTACTACTGGCGCAGGAGTCTCCGATGTTTTCCCAATCCCGATGCGTCGAAGAAGTTTCCACATCTGTGCCTGAGACAAGTTTTCAGCTGAAGCATATATATAATGGCGCTTAACGTCTCTACACATTCTGTTACAAGTATTACGCAGTTTTTTATAAGCTAATAAATTCTGTTCTGTAGGCACTCATTTACACTTACTCTTGGCTTTGTTACGCATAGTCATTACATTTTTGATTTCTTGGGATAACCAGGGCGCTGGGAGACGCTTCATACGAATAGGTTTTACATGGGCATGAACATCATAAATTTTGGTAACCACTGAATTGAAAATTTCTACTTTACAATCAATAGATGTCGCCTCGTAGAGCGGATTCCAGTCGATCGCACTGAAGTCATGTCTTAATATGTCCAGATCTATCTTGGCAAGGCTACGCTGCAAAATGGTTTTAGCTCTGGGTTTGGGATTACGGAGCTTATAAGACAAGTATAAGAGATTATGGTAGGAGAAAGGAGCAGATAATTGGCCATGGGAAATTACTTTAGTAGGATGAGATGAGATGAGAGATAAAAATAAGGTCAAGCAGAGAAGGCTCAGAGTTCGGTGGAAAATGTGTCGGGGAAAGGGGTAAAATATGCATATTAAAAGAAGAAATTATATTTTGGAGCATAAGAGTTCTATTATCATTTTTAGTTAAACACGTATTAAAGTCGCCCATGAGGATTATGTGTTCGTAGGAGGGGCAGTAACGGTTAAGCAAATCATCAAGTACTGCAAAGTAATTGACTGCAGAGGAGGGACTATACAAAACACCTAAAAGAACTTTATTATGGGAGATAGTGATTTCTAGTAATAAAAATTCCAGCTGTCCACGAATATAGTTAGAAGATTGGCAGATTATATTATATGAGATGTTCTTTCTAATATAAATACACACACCTCCACCTCTACCAACGCAGCGATCATTACGAACTAAAGAAAAATCTTGTAAAGGATACAGTATGGAGGGAAGTGAGGGTTTTAGCCATGATTCAGACACCAATATGCAGTCAACTGGTACGCCGTTGAAAGATGCAAAGAAATCTGAGTAATGGGCCGGTATACTTTGTGCATTTATGTGCACCAAGTTAAGAGAGGGTGAGTTATTAGAAAAAATTTTATTCAAGCGGTTATCCAAGGGTATCCAATCCAACAATGATACGTTACTGCAACTGTCACCAATACTAAGAGACTCACTAGAAGTGGACATTTTTATGTCGGCAAATGGAGACAAAGGCGAGTCAATCAGATTTAGTGAATTTGCGCTATAAAAACTTTCATCGCTAGATTCGCTGGAGGAAGGTGAGAAGAAATCATCATTTATATCATTAGAAGAATTCATGATTTAAATGTAGGTATGTAAGATAAATATTATAATGTAATACTAATAAAAATCTAATTACAATGTATTATGTAATAATATATTATGATAAATATTAAATTATAATTGATAAATATGAAATGTTTAAAATTGTATATATAGTATATATTAGTATATATATATATATATATATATATATATATATATATATATATATATATATATATATATATATATATATATATATATATATATATATATATATATATATATATATATATATATAATTTTAATTCCTTGAAATTACAATTAACTAATACCACCAGTGACAATAAAAGCAAATTACAAGTATCCAGACAAAATTATCAATAGATACATTTGACAGCTGTCAATGACAAATGACAAGTTGATGAATGTCAATTGTCAGATCAACATTTTAGAAAATTTTAGAAAATTTTATCTGATTACAATTTAAATCTAAAAATTTATAAATTTACCTGCAAAACAACACATACCCTCAAATTTCTACAATCAGAGTTACAGAAATCAGAGATACCCAAGTAAAGACTTATAATATAATATTCACAAAACAAGCTGCATACATAAGCTTGAACTTTGTATATAAAACAGATACAAATAAAGGATAAAGGATAAAAACAAAGACAATACTAAGAAGCATATGCGCTAAGAGCTTGATTGTGGAGAGAGTTATATAATGTAAAATCAGCAGTTACAAGCAGGTAATAATTTAAATATATAGTCAATCATCAAATTAAAAAAGAAAAATCTACTTCACTTTATTAATATTGCGTTTGATTCTAGGTGCTACTCGATCAACGGTTACCTCGGCTTGAGAAGGCGGCGCTACGGGGCGGCTTGATCCAGGTGTTGCCTTAAGATTCTTGATGGCATCGAGGTCGACCATGCTCTGGACACGGTGTCTAGAGCCATCAGGTCCAATAACAAAATATTGCCATCCCTAGTCCAACGCTTATTGATGCCATGACGTTGACGAGCAGCCATAAAGATTTGATGACGCTTTTTAGTCAGAAACTCTGACATTGTGATTCCTGTTTGTTTCAGATTTGTTTTCAAGTTCCATATCCTTGAGGGAATGAACATATCATGAAACTTGACTAAAATAGGTCTTGGCTTATCCTTGTTCTGCTTGCCCAATCTGTTATAATATTTTATGCAGGATTGGTTCAAATCCGGTGAATTAAGCTGAGTAGTAATAACATAGACTCAAGAACATCATTGCCACTTTCTGGAACACTATGAAACAATAAGATCTTTTTCCGGCTTCTCATCTCCAGATTATCAAATGAGTCATATAGCAATTGTACTTGGGACTGAAGACATTTGAGAGAATTGACAACAAATGCTTTGAAAGTACAGAACTCACTACTTAGCTTATCCGAACAACCTGTTCCATTATCGGAAGCAGACTGAAGATCTTGCTGAAAGGCCTCCATCCGTGAGTGAAACATTGTGGTCATCTCTTCTATGGATAGTTTAATAGCTTCCATTGCTACAATAAATGTTTTCAAGTCAGTGACAGTAATGAAGTGAATAGTGAACCTTGACAATGTTAATTAATGAATAAATAAAGGAGACTTATGCACTGGTAGGTAATAGAAATACTTTAAAGCATAGTAGGATTGTGTAGGATAATAAAATTGAG
The DNA here is from genome assembly GCA_963565745.1 of Phengaris arion. NCBI lineage: Eukaryota > Metazoa > Arthropoda > Insecta > Lepidoptera > Lycaenidae > Phengaris > Phengaris arion. Next base: position 7,065,545 of record OY751443.1, read on the forward strand.
TTAATTCTATTTTTAAATTAAAGAGCTCTACAAAAAACGTCTTTACTTTTTTGCAAAACTACCCGAAAACTTTACAAAGTTTTACTACTAAATTGAGTATTTTATAATTCCTTAGTAGGAATTTAGTTGTTAGTAGTGTTTTAGTATGAAAGAGCCAGACAGTAATCATATGCAAAATGGCCTAGGTTAGGCGCAAAAAAAAAATGTATATCATCATAAATAATACACCTATTATACCCATAGCATTCGTCCTTAATTTTCTTAAAACTACCTGTTTCATTATATATCTAATATTTCCCAGTATATTTTAATTTAACGATAAATTTTATAATATAATTCAATAAATAGTAAAATTTTAATATAACAAAACCTAAAATGCAGTGGTTTTTTGGGGGCTTTAGGGATTCCTAAGTTGAGTAGCTTTTTTGATAGTTTTCAGTATTCTTTGAGCAGTTTTTAGTAGAAATCTACACGAGTTTAGTAGTTTCGCAAGAACAGAGCTGGCAACACTGGAACGAATTGCTTCAGTCCATCCGACCGACTGATGCGATCTCGAAATTGCACACAAACTATACCATTTTGCTTCCGCTCAGGCCGAACTGAAGGAAAACCGTATATGGGACCCTAAATAATTTCTTATTATTCAATTATATAATAATAATAACATCTATGGATTCTTCGCACCATGTCCATCTGGCCCCGTGCTAAGTATCCGAAAAACTTGTGTAATGGGTACAACGGAAATAAATTTAATACATAGTATGTATTTAAATACTATATTTATATTTAAGATTTTTATTATATAATACACATATTTAATACAATCCATGACCCAGAAACACAGAAAACTTTTTAATCCTTTGGCGAGATTAGAAACCTCCAGCTGGAGCGCCAACGCACTAACCACTGAGCCACGGAGATCGTCAAAATATTATAAAGGTAATTAGTAATTTATCATCACAAAATTTATTCTCGCCACCTAATTTAATTAACTAGGAGCTGGAACCACTACTAGACAAACATTATAGTTTTTCCACCTTACGAATAAAAATATTTAAACAGTGGTTAAGCAATACAATGTTTTGTCCTATCTGATACGTGGGGAAAGTCTCTTGACAGACAAGGACAAAACATTGTATTGCTTATCCATTGTGTAAATATTTTTATTAGTAAGGGGGAGGGGGCAACGAAAGCGTTTAGCGATTACCGTCAACAGGTATATTAGGTACTTATCATATATGTCGTCAACTACCATGTACTGAACACCAGTGTAGATACAAGTGCGTTGCCGCCCTTTAGTTATTATATTCCGACCTAATTTAAGTAATCTTACTAACCATCATTTTCATGAGTAAATATTGAGTCATCACAAGTCATGTTATAGAGCCTGGTATGTTCTACTTACTACAGGTATATGAATGGCATATCTTATCTGTAGATAACAAGAGGTAGGTGCGGGTATGATTTCAGTACCCTAAATGATATTACGTTGTTTAGCACATTGAGTTTGTTGTGAAAAAAATACAAAATGGGACAAAGCAAATCGATATTGTATTATTTGGCGATCGTACTTCGTAAGTATTCAATTTTATCTATAGATCATGCAGGCAATAATAATAATATCACTACGTAGAATACATTGACGTTCTTTTATTTTAAGAATGCTCTTATGGCTTGAACAATATTGTGAGTTGTTAATAAGCAAAGATAGTGACTAATAGTATTAGACTAGAGATTTTTGTAATGCGGGACAATTTGAACTTATATCAACAATTTTTCAGTAATCCTAAGCACTCTTACCCGTGAAGCTGAAGCCAGAAGAAAAATTCTTCGAGGGAGGCGTGTTATGACTCGCACATATTATCGTAAGTTAACATACAGATAACCCGTTAAAATAGAATACTGGGACCGGCACCGCACTTGTAGCTCCTCTGTGGGTGTGCATGTTATTAATTTCGGGCGTTAATGTTGCAATTGTAGCCCAGGCACATTACTTTGGATAATAATAATCTTAAAAATAATTTACAGTACCTACATATTGTCGTATAACCTTTTCAGGTGGCAACGCTGTTCCCGCTTGGGCGATAAGTCTGATGGCGGGTATTGGGATGCTGCTAGTCGGAGGTGTTTTGTATGTGGTCATGAGGAAAATAGTGCTGTCCTCTGACACAGTCCCTCTCAATACATACCAACCAGCATTGCAAAACGATGTGTGATTTGATTCTAATTTGAGAGTTACAATATGTATATTTGCTATGACATATTTTTGTAGATTCAATTAATGTGTGTTTGATAACACATTTAGAATAAGTTCTAATCACAAACTTTTTAAATTACATTTATTTTATGTACCAGACATAATTATGAAAAATTGTTTTTGTGTTCCCATTGACGCCAATACATTTTCCAAAATTTGATGCTTGGCATTTCAAAGAAACAACGACGAGTGGATACAACCCTTGTTTGTGGCAAAAAATAGCGGTTGGGTTAAAGTATTGTTAATCAATAAAAATGTAAGTAATAGCCTTTCTTAAATAATAGAAATATTAGATACACTTTTGTTTATTTCGTCTTAAAATACATTAAAGTAAATATATAAATGAAAAGATAATGTCACTGTCACATATGGAATTATTATTATGAAAAATTACAAGTGCATTTGTGAAGAAAGTTTTAAAATTCTCTGCGGTGATATTTATCAGGGTCGAAGTAGGATGTGACTACGACGCGGTTGCTGAATTTACGTCCTGTGAGTGTCTGTTGGGCCTTCTGACAATCTGCAATGCTGTTGAACTCTACAAATACCTGAAAACATAATTTACTTATTAGACTCTCAAATCAAACACCGAATCAGGCAGATTGCAAGAAAAGAATGAACAACTAAATAAATAAACTTAAATAAATAATCAAACTTCACAAATGAACAGAAGGATTGGCCAGCGGAAATAGTAAAAGCATGTGTTAAAAAAATATAAAAAGGTTATTTTTCATTTACATACCAAATAAGCGAATGATCTTTTAAAGTATACGCCTTATAATTATAATTATTTATAATATAATAACTACCTTTCCACATCCTGGTACTTCAACTCCCTCAATAGGTCTGGGTATCTCTATACTGCGCACACAACCATATTTGTTACATTCGTCTCTGAAAACGCAAAAACACTAATATTAAAACACAATAATACAAGCATGTATGATCCTAAGGATTTAGATTTATGTTAAACTTTCACCGCCCTTCTTGCCTAAACTAGCATTTTGATACCAAGTTAATTTTACTACCACAACATGTAGGTCTAAATTAAAGATGTCTAGGTGTATTGTTAGAAAATGTAGTGTTTGCTGAATGTGTATTATCCACAAATAGTGAGATAGTTCCACCTATGCACAAGCATCATCATCAGGACAGAGCATCCATGCAACAGGTTTCATGTAAATTTAATTATAATAGCTCTCCACACCGGTTCCGGTGATGGTGGATGGTTCATCAAAACCAGAACCTCAATTCTCGTATACAAAGTAAACTTTTATTTTACTTTGATTGTATTATAAGTAAAGCAACTTATTATAATCAACTGATTTTATGACGTTTGGACCAATTAGGAGGCGTTTGACGTAAGTTTAACGTTTACGAGAATACCGGTTTGACAGATTTAGCGCGTCGGGACTTGATTGTAATTGTATTTAGCAGAATTGACGACAGGTCAGCTACGCAAGAGTTACTTTATAGTGCTCAAATGTGTGCACAGTAGACAAGAGGACTCTCTCTTCTTTTGCTCTCGAAACCTTTTGGGACGGATAACCGACACGACTGGCGAGAGATCAGGCGCATGTCCGACTTTTTACATGCCCATCCGACGCATGGATCATCTTCCTTGTCAAACAATCAAGTGATCAGCTTGTATTGTCCTAACCCAACATGGAAACAACATTTTTGTTGTTCCAACGCGGGAATCGAACCTACGACCTCCGAGTCGAGAGCCAAGCTTTAAATAACTGGAATATGGAGGCTGTTATATATTTAATTATAGAATGTATGAAATAAAACAAAAAGTATAAGCTGACTCACTTAATATCTTCCAATATGTCCTCGTACTCATCCTCATCCCGCAGCTCGTCAGGTGTGACCATGTTGAGCAGGCACAGCACCTCGGTGGCTGGCCCTGCCCCTGCCAGCGTCAGACCCGCCACTTGCAGCGTCACCGGCGTCACGCCCGTCATCGCTGCTGCAAATATACACTATTAGTTACACGGTATAAATAATCAAATACCGTATAAATTAGAGAAAAGCAGACGAAAGGCACTCCGCTCATACAGCTCGTAACGAAAAGTGGCAACGGCTGTCGAAAGACGGGCGACTAAGTTTTGATAAGTACTAGAAATATATTTGTTATAGTTGAAAATAACCAATAAAGATGAATTCAAGAAAAAATCAAGGACCAGAATATAGAAAAACTAAGGGTAGGTAACTAATAAACCAATTACTATTTTATCTGATTTACAAACTACAACAAACATCAACAAAACTAAACTACTTGGTACATAAACATAATTTAAAAAATAATATTACAATTAAAATTGTGTCTTGTGTGTGCATTATAAAAACTAAAAAATGTAGTAGGAAACATTACACGAAAGTTTTACAAGTACACAGTAGGGAACCTTTGAATATTTACTGAAAATCAAGCAGGCAGAATTAAGTTTCTTTAAAAATAAATTATTATTATTGAATTAGGAATGAATTTCATTTAAAGTGCCATAGAAAATAAATTACCTAATGTGGAATTCTTAGCTCCAATGCTGGCTCTTTGCACAATCAACTTCTTGTCTCCCAGTTGCATTCCATTGAGACCAGCTATAGCCTGTACAAATAAAAACAATAAAGTTTATTTTATATATGTATGAATTTTATGTAAGAAAATTAATTATTTCATTAATATAATTACCTGATCAGTCATTGATATATCCACATATTCAGCAAAGGCATAACCCTTGCTGAGCCCCGTAGAAGAATCTTTCACAAGATTGAAAGCTCGGAGTTGGCCAAATGACATCAATAGTTCTTTAACCTGTTTTCGTAGAGAAGTGATTAGCAAAAGTTTCACCGTCTAAACATTATGGATATATAAATATGGTATAATAAAGAATATACATTTTTTTTATAATAAATACAGTATACATTTATGCGACTTTTTCCTGTTTAACATTCGCTTAGGAGCAAATTTGTCAATATGTTCTGACCTGTGTCTAGCCTCATGTTAATATTATATATGAACGGAGGAGACTTGCCTTAATGTGCCGTCGTCTCGTTCAAGTACAAGACGAATAGATGAGAATGAGAGACAACAGTGACACGCGGGCCGCGAATGTGCCAAATCTAAGCTAGGGAAGGGCAAAAAGCAAACGATATCAGTGAGATGTTTAGATTGTTTCGAGCGTGAACCGTCCACGCTCATCCCAAATAGGGGTTCCTGAAAATACCTGAAATTTACGAAAACATAACGCGGCTCACTGCTGGCTGCACCGTAGCCCTGTCAACTGTTGAATCTCTCCCTGAAATGGCATTGGCACCTATTCCTAACAAACTATATGTCCTAAACTTTTTCTAATTGTTAGCTATGTTTGCAATTTTCCGCTAAAAAAATAAAAAAATGATTTATTGGATATTTGGGTCTGGCTGTATGTATTGATAGCTTCTCTGTGAGATTTAGGAATGTGAGCTTTTTGACACTGACCTGAAACATTGTGAATTAATTAATCATGTCTGTATAAAATATTTCATATTGTTATATAAAACCGTGGTATAATTTAAATGTAAAATATGGTACACTGTAGAAAATTATAAGTGCAACAAAAAACATTAAAATCTTTGATTTTGAAAATATTTTAATATCAAGTAAGTTTTTTTTTCTTATAAGTTATTGATATTTGATTCACTGTACTGATACTTTTTTCCACATAAAATTTAATTAGGTTTTTGAATAATTCTAAAGAAAAACCATCACATCTTTCAAATACACTTATTGTAACATATTATAACTAATAAGCAAAATTGATCTGTTATAAATCCTGTCAACAACACTTAATTGCAAGTTAGGTTGCAAAAATTACCACAACAATAATGTCTGAAAAGAGATAATTTTTCAGTGGCAAATATGAGTTGTTGTCAGGTAAGTTTATTGCATAATTCAATTAGTAGAGAATAATCAATAATACTTACTTGGTCCTCATTAAGATAATTGGGTAGACCTCCGATAAATATTTTGTGTGGTGAGTCTGGGACCACAGTGCTGATGACTCCAGCTAAAAAAATTGCAAATGAAGTTTTTTTTTTCAGTCATGAGTTAAATTCAATATCTTAAGTTTTTAGGATGCAGTATATGTACATACTTAGGATAAACTTTTTTTTTAAAAAGAAATCATCTTAGGTGAGTAATTTTTTTTACATTTGTTTTTGTTTGTGTATAGTGTTTGACATAATGGTTTTATATATTTAATATATTATTTAGATTATGTATAATTATTATTGTTTATTAAAATTACTTATTTCTAAACATTACTTTACGGAACTACATATTGCTATTAATACACCATATAATTTAGTAATTGTGGAATAGTTACTTCTATAGTCTATATACTATAACAAAATACTAATGTAATTCATTACGAGTTTTACAAAAATAAACTTACCTGGAACATTAATGGCTGGATTTTCAGTGCCAGGCATTGGTTGGTAATCGTGTGGCCGTCGTATTTTTAAACTTTGTCCTTTAAAGTTGATGCCGTCAAAGGCCATGGCCTGTGTAGTTTCATCAATTGATCTGAACTCTAGGAAAGCAAAGTTTTTGTCTAAGTTTATTTGACATGCGAGAACTGGATTGCCAGCCGCTTGCGCCAAGCCAGACAGATGCATCTGTTGATTGAAGAACTCCATTGTTTCCTCCTCTGTCACTCCAAACGGTATGTTTCCTACGTACAATCTACGCGCTTGTCTCGTTATGGTAGATCCCACTACCGGAACAGCGGCCTGCGGGGTATCAGCAACAATATTGGCGGGTATTTGTCCCGCAGCCTGCATAGCTTTGTATTGCAGTGGTGTGATATGCTCGAATCCTGGTGGCGGCACATCCCAATATAGAGAAGGCTTGCGACGACGAGAACGCTTGGAAGGTGATCGGGATTTACTTCTTCTAGGCTTCTCTCTACGTTCCCTTGAACGTGAGCGAGATCGGCGTCTTTCCCGAGAACGCGACCTGCGGCGACGATCTGCAAGGGTTAAATTAATTTAAAAAAAAAACAATAATTGGTACATTACGTGCATATTTATAATTTGCTGTGAAGAGTTACCTTTATCTTCTCCCATAATTCACAATGATCTTGATAATACAATCAATAAATTATTCAACGTACATAGAAAGTTAAAAACAATTTACAGCATACGCAAAATGGCGGCCAGTACGACGTTGACAAGCCCATGAAGAACAGAGGTAAGGAGGACAATCTCTCTAAGCATAGATGATAGATGATATGTAATATGTCTCTAAGGCAGAAAAGCTAAAAAGTGTCAGACAAAAGTAATTCAATAATAGTTCCAAAACTGGCCATAATGGTCTAGGGTGGCAAGGGTGTGCGATATGAAGTTAGCAATAAGAGATAAAGTAAAGTGAGTTGAGTTTAGTTATTTAAAATTTTTGACGACTTTAGTAGATTAAAAGTAGTTAATTCAGTAAATCATGAAAATTCTAATTACTCGTATAGTCGAAAATATTTTTATATATAAAACCGAAGAAGATGCTAAGATTTAATTATCCGTTTAAATTTTGCCGCTTTACTCCCGTCTGCGTCTGTAGCGCCCCCTATTTAACGCTATTTTACGGACACTTTTTATATATGGAGCATGGAGAATAGAGTAAGGAGTACTATCTATTGCGCTACAGACGCAAGGGTGTAAAGCGGCAAAATTTAAACAGATAATAAAATCTTAGGATCTTCTTCGGTTTTTTATATAAAATATTAACTGACTGAATTAACTACTAAAAACTACTCATAGTCATCAAAAAAATAAATGACTAAACTCAACTAACTTCACTCCATCTCTTATTTCTAACTTCATATCACAAACTCTTGCCAGCCTAGCGCCATTATGGCCAGTTTTGGAACTATTATTTAATTAATTTTGTCGGAAACTTTTTAGCTTTTCTGCCTTAGAGAGATGGTCCTCCTTACCTCTATTCTCCCATGGTATGGAGATGAGATCCTTACCTCTATTCTCCATGGACAAGTCCTTATATATTATGTTATGTATTACAGCCTCCGTGGTCTAGTGGTTAGAGCTTGGCTCTCGACTCGGAGGTCGTGGGTTCGATTCCCGCATTGGAACAAAAAAATGTTGTTTCCAAGTTTGGTTAGGATAATTCAGGCTGATCACCTGATTGTCTGACAAGAAAGATGATCCATGCGTCGGATGGGCATGTAAAAAGTCGGACCTGCGCCTAATCTCTCGCCAGTCGTGTCAGTTATCTGTCCCACTGGGTTACGAGAGTAAAAGGAGGAGAGAGTGCTCTTATGTACTGCGCACACACTTGGGCACTATAACATAACTCCTGTGTAGCTGGCCTGGTTTCAATGAAACAGGCCACCGTCACCGAAATCGGTGTGGGAGCTATTATTATTATGTATTACCTCATGGAGAATAGAAGTAAAGAGTACCATCTCCATACATGAAGTGTCCGTAAAATAGAGTTAAATAGGGGGCGCTACAGACGCAAGGGTGTAAAGCGGCAAAATTTAAACGGATAATTAAATCCTAGGATCTTCTTCGGTTTTTTATAAAAAGATATTAACTGACTGAATTAACTACTAAAAACTACTCATAGACATCAAAAAAATAAATGACTAAACTCAACTAACTTCACTCCATCTCTTATTTCTAACTTCATATCACACACCCTTACCACTCTAGCGTCATTATAGCCAGTTTTGGAACTATTATTTAATTAATTTAGTCGGACACTTTTTAGCTTTTCTGCCTTAGAGAGATTGTCCTCCTTACTTCTATTCTCCATGTTATTACGGCTCACTGAATTTGGCCCCACTTTTTTTTTTTTTTAACTATTTGTTGGTCGTTTGTTCGTTATTGTTCGAATGTAAAAATTGTTTGTTCGTTCTTTGTTTATTTATAATTAATTAAACAAATGTTTACCCTTAAGTTGGCCCCCCTCACTAGAGATCTTCATTTTTGTCGCTCAAATTAATTAATTTTGATTAATTATCATTTGTTCGACCACTATTGATGATCATAAAAACAATTAAATCCTTAATTATTAATTATTTTTAATTCAATAAACAGCCATCACACTACGACAGCTCTGCGCATGCGCCTACAGTATAATAAAAAACTGTCAATATAAAAAAATGCTCCATTTTGAATATTATTACTCAATTTATATTTATTGAAATGGCAATATTGATTTCATTTTACAAATTTATCTATCATTTATTTGACTCAAGGAAACTTCAGAACACAAGCTACTAGGGCGGGTCAATAAGTCCGTGACTTTTTGAATTTCTTACCTTCTTACTGAAAAAGCAACACTACTCCTGTCAACAGGCATCTGTCAGTTGACTCCTATCAAAATTTGAACTTGCTGCGTCAGTTAGTTTGTGTTTTACAGCTATCTTTATCAGACTATTCAGTAACTTAAGGAAACAATGGAAAAAAGTGAATTTCGTGTGCTTATTAAGCATTATTTTTTGCGAAAAAAAACCATTACCGAGACCAAGGCTAAGCTTGATAAATACTATGGGGATTCTGCACCATCGGTTTCAATGGTAAAAAAGAGGTTTACTGAATTTCGTTGTGGCCGTACAAACACTGAAGATGCCGAACGTCCTGGACGCCCAGTTGAGGTCTCTACACCCGAAACAATCGAAAAAATTCACGATATGGTGTTGGCCGACCGAAGATTGAAAGTGCAAGAGATTGTGGAAGCCATAGGCATCTCGCATGGCTCAGTGGTTTAAATTTTGAATGATCACTTGGGCATGAGAAAGCTTTCCGCAAGTCGACCACAAACGCAATCGTGTAACAACTTCACAGGAAGGTTTGGCGCTGTTTAATCACAATATGGAGGAGTTTTTGCGCAGTTTTGTAACCGTGGACGAAACATGGATCCATCACAACACACCAAACACCAAACAACAGTCAAAACAGTGGGTTTCTAAGGGTGAATCGGCGCCAAAGAAGGCCAAGGTGGGTTTGTCAGCCAATAAAGTTATGGCGACTGTTTTTTGGGATGCACGTGGGATAATCCACATTGACTATCTTCAAAAGGGAAGAACAATTAATGGGGAATATTATGCCAACTTATTGGAACGCTTCAATGAGGATTTGAAAAAAAACCGACCTCATTTGGCCAAGAAAAAAGTTCTTTTTCACCAAGACAATGCAAGGGTGCACACATGTGCAGTTGCCATGGCAAAAATCCATGAATTGGGCTATGAATTGCTCCCACATCCACCCTATTCTCCAGATTTGACTCCGAGTGACTACTTCTTGTTCCCAAACCTGAAAAAATGGCTCGGTGGAAAAAGATTTGACTCCAATGATGAAGTCATCTCGCAAACAAAGGCCTATTTTGAGGACCTCGACAAATCATATTTTTTGGAGGGCATAAAAAAATTGGAGAAGCGTTGGACAAAGTGTAAAGAGCTCAAGGGGGACTACGTTGAAAAATAAAATGATTTATTTTTCAAAAAATCTGTGTTTTATTCCAAAAGTCACGGATTTATTGACCCGCCCTCGTATTTCAATTTACATTGAATACTACAACAAAGTTCTCGGATGATACTGAAATGTGTGATCTAGCCCAAGGATTCAGCGAATGCACTAAACTCTCCGGTCACACGACTAGAAGTGTCAATATTTAATTTCATTTCACTCAAGCTGGATATATCTATCCAGCCTCCATGCGTGATTTATTAAGACCGCAATTATTTATTATAACCGCCGTTAAAAAAAAAGTAGGTAGTAAATACGGCCATTGTAAGCTGACTGACACGCATGCGACAGCGCATGCGCAGAGCAGTCGTAGTGTGTTTATTGAATTGCGCGGCTGTTTATTTCAATTTTCAACACCGTATTCCTATATCGTCAAGTCTAAAGTCCAAATAAACAGTCAGTACAGTCCATGAGTCATGTCAGTCGGTACGAATCGGACGAATATTTATTGGTTAATATCATGGGCGTAACCAGCTGCCCCCCCCTAGAAGATAAAATTAACGTCAATTTTCCTGGCAAGTGGGAATCAAAAACGTGTTGCGCAAAATGAAGTGTTTGAAAGGTATGAGCTGCGCCACCCCCCCCCCCCCCCAGCTGAAATCCTGGGTACGCCCTTGGTTAATATTCTACCAATATTACACATTAAGAACCGAAATAATACAAATTTATGAGGAAATACAAAATCTACGTCACCCATTGAACTCGCCGGCAAAACTCCTAGTTGTATATTACTACTGACAAGTCTTTGGGACAATACCATGGATAATACAAATGTCAAATGACAGCAGTGTCCGCCAGGAGGTATAGATGATAAGTTTATTATACTAAATTTCAGTACTCTAAATTTTTTGCTTTTCAAGTCGGCGATGACTTATGGGGGCATAAAAAAAATAGTAGATACGCCTTATTGCCCTATGCTCCGTGGCCTAGTGGCGAGACCGTTTGATTCGCACTCGAGAGAGTGCAGGTTCGATTCCCAGGTTGTGAGAACGTGAATGAGACTTTTTCAGATCTGAAGGATATTATATGGACGCTCCAACGGTGAAGGAAAACATCGTGAGGAAACCCGCACATGGTTGGCCCCAGACGTATTGACCAGTCATTCCTCTGGACTAATAATAATAATAATAATAATAATAATACTACAGTATTCCAAGAGAGGTGCCTTCTCTCGGAGAATACTGTGTAAATCATCCAATAACGGATGAAGGCTTAAGTTATGAGAAAATCATAGATTTTCGTAGGGTTCCGTAAGGAACCAGACCGAGTGTTTTTTTGTGGTCGCGATTAAATCCAACACGAGCTACTTTTCTACGTCCCCGTCGCTTCTTCGATTTGACTGTTCCTACGAAAGTTCACTTACTTACGTTCACGCGCTACAGCGCGCGCTCTTCTTCTGTCTTGTTTTTCAAGCGCATTAGACCAACATTAGACGTTAAAATGATTTCTAAGCTCATAATTGCATTTTTGCATGTTAGGAGACAAAAGAGGCGCGGGGGGAAACTTTAGGAAGATCCTCTAACGGATCAGAGATTTATTTAAGGGACAATTTGTTTATTTATACGTAGAATTATTATGATTGTACCCAATAAAGTTTTACAGTATTTCGGCAATCGTGTGCCCGAAAATAACTTTCCAGGACACTAACATGCGTTACGCGATAACACCATTACAACGACTACTTAGTGGTTATCCTGGCTCTGCGGTAAGGAATACTGTTTGTATTCCTTACCGCAGAGCCAGGATAGGAGGATAGAGAATAGGGGAGATGACTACATTTAAATTATTTAGTTTTATTTATATACTCAGAAATATTAAGGCATTACTACTTCGTCAATTTAAAAAAATATAATATTATGTGTAGTTTAGTAAACAAAATCACAAAAGCGCTGTACAAGTACGCAATGTCGCGAACAACATCTTTAGAGTACAAAATAAAACACGTGTGGCACTCGGGGACTGCTTTGGTAAAGCTATTGCATAGTAACATCTATATCGACGAAACGAGCATGAGTAAGTGCGGGGCGTGTGGTAAATTCCTTTCGCCGATAGGTGCCGCTAGTTGTACCATCTGTCCCAGTATTTACCATAAGGGGTGCGTCGGGGTCCCTGATGCGGCTACTATAATAAAAGACTGGGTTTGTCCTGAATGTAAAAAAAAGGCTAAAAGGGGGGACAACAGCTCAACACCAATTAGAGGTATATGCAGTGGCTCTTCATTGCACACCTCTCCTACTATAGATATGAGCTCAGAAATCAGGGAGATGCGTCGCGAGCTCGCGGACTATATGGCAGAGATTCGCCAATATCGTAAGGAGATGTCTGAACTCCGGAGTGCACTCTCAAATATTAATGAGCGTCTTGTCTCCGTCGAGCGTAGAATTGATGCAGTGGAGCAGGTTTCAGGATCCGAACCATCGAATAAGGTTATTGAATTGGAGAGAACGGTCGAGCAATTGAAGGCGGAGCTCAACGATAGAGACCAGGAGGCACTATCAACGGACCTAGACATTGGAAACGTCCCGGAGCCTACAGGAGAGAATGCGGTGCACACCGTCGCTGTGTTGGCCTCTAAACTCGGAGTAAGTCTGGCACCTGCAGATATTGTCTTTGCTGAACGTGTGGGACGCAGTAGCGAGAGCGGTGTCGATGAGCCCAAACGTGCGCGGCGATTGGTGGTGCGGTTGGCCCGCCGCCATCTGCGAGACGAGCTGCTGCGCGCGGCGCGGGTGCGCCGCACGCTCACCAGCGCCGACCTCGGCGTAGCCGAGGCGCCACAGCGCGTGTACATCAATGAGCGGTTGACGCGCTATAATCGTCAGCTCTTTCATAGAGTCCGCGAGGAGAGTCGTCGTCTCAACTGGCGATACTCGTGGACAAAAAGAGGGCGTATTTTTGCGCGGCAGGGAGATGGTAAACCGGTGCACCTCATTCGATCGACTGCCGACGTTGACCGGGTTTTTAAGACCACTTATGTTTGACGGTCAGTGCGCTAGTTTACGTTATGTCACTCTATCTGTATATAATGTTTTAGCCAGTAATTGTTACTTTTTTCACTTTCGGTGTGTTTTAATTTTGTATGGTGTATGCTCGTTGCTAATCGAATCATATAATAATCCTAATCTTTTCTCAATTAAACTTAAAGTAGAGTCAGCAATAATCAATATACAACGCCTATATTACATGTATCTTAATAAGTCTATTAATATAAAATTACTAGACATCATAACACAATTCAACAATTATAGCATTTACACTAAATCAACATTTCTAATTTTATATAATTTAATATTTACAATTTTATTTTATTTAATATTTACTATTCATATAAAATTACTTGACGTCACAACACAATCAAATAATTATGGCATTTACAATAATTCAACATTTACAATTTTATATAATTTAATATTTACAAATTTATATAATCTAATATTTATACTTTATAACACTAGCATAATTTTCTATAATTTGTGTTGCCAAAAGAGATATAAAAAATATAATAATTTTTCAATACAAAACTTTATACATAATATTAATTCCGAACATCAAATACAATTGCTTTTCATCCGCCAATATTATGACATTCCTCTTTCCCCTAGGTGGATCCACTATATGATTTTATATACTTTGCTAAGTAATGGTTAACAAAACCCTAAAAGTTGGACTATACAACGCGGGCTCTCTTGGCACAAACCATGATAATTTTCTGGCAAAAATTAATGTACTTGACTTGGATATACTGGCTCTCAATGAGACGTGGTTAAGAACAGGGGAGGAAGGTAGTGCCCCCAACGTCATGGGATACCGACTTTGCCATAAGCCACGACCTCGAGAGATACGTTCGCGTGGGGGAGGAGTTGGATTTTATATTAGAGAAGGCATAACTGCACGGACCCTTTCACCACCCATTGACCCACTATATAAAGATGTTGAACATATGTGGCTTAAGATATCTTTAAATGGTAGAAGGCTAGTAATTGGTACTGCTTACCGACCCCCATGGCTTGATATTGACACTTTTCTAGACGCTCTTACAGATGTTATTAATGCAATGCCCAGCCATGACCACTTAATTTTGACTGGTGATTTTAATATAAATCTCTTATGTCCTGATCGATCAAAATCAAATAAACTTATAACTTTTCTGCGATGCCTGGGCTTAAATCAATTAATTACTTCGCCAACTCACTTCACACAGTCCAGCCAGACATTGATCGACACAATTAGTTCCAATCTTACAGCTAAAAACATATTTATTGAACATGTTGGTTCCTTATTTGGCCACTGTCTGATTGGCTGCGAATTTAATATGAAAAGAGAAAGAATTAAACCTTACTCTATAACGTATAGACCTATCAAGCACATAGATTTGGACAGCTTTAACACTGACTTACAGGCTATAAACTGGGATAGCATACTGTCTTTAAGTGATGTTAATGCAATGGTGAATAGCTTTAATACACAAATATTGAAACTTTTTGACGTACATGCACCGGTAAGAACTGTCCGTATAAAAACATGCTCTTACCCTTGGATTACAGACACCATCAAATTAATGATGACACTGCGGGATAGAGCATTGCAGGACTATCATAAAACAAAGTTACAAAGTAAAAGGGAATATTATAAAAGCCTAAAAACTCTAGTAAATAAGTCACTGTATAATGAAAAAGTTGCATACTTTAAACACAATATTAATCATAAAATCAAAGAACCTAAACAGCTGTGGAAAAATATAAAGAAAACTATTTTTAGTAAACATGAAAATGATCTACCATCACAATTTAATAACCCAAATCTAATTAATAAACATTTCTTAGAAACACCTACGGTTCCAATCACTCAACTATCTTATATTACATTTTTTGAATACCATAAATTTTGTGACAGTACCTTCCACCTTGAGACAGTATCCACCAATACACTAGTCAAAACTATAAAAATATTAAAATCCAAAGCTGTAGGTTCTGATGGCATCGGTTTAGACATGTTGTTATTGTCTCTGCCAAATTCCTTAGATGTAATTAAATGTATCATAAATACTTCTATCCGGACTGGTGTTTACCCCCTTCTCTGGAAGCAGTCTGTAGTGAGGCCTCTACCTAAAATCACCAACCCCATTGAGACAAAAGATCTCAGGCCTATAAGTATCTTGCCTTGCTTCTCAAAAATACTAGAAAAGGTGGTGTGTGAGCAAATTACAGGCTACCTGGAAAATAATAATTTGTTACCTGAGACACAATCTGGCTTTAGGAAGGGTCGGAGTACTGTGACTGCACTACTTGATGTCACTGACAATATTTTAACTTCACAAGATAGAGGTCATTGTACCCTACTTGTCCTATTGGACTTTTCCAGGGCTTTCGACACAATAAATATAAATATCCTATTATCAAAACTAAGATACTACGGATTTGATGATGCAACATTGAAATGGTTTAATAGCTACCTCAGTGATCGTCGCCAGCGTGTGCAGCTCTCCCTTAGTGACGGGTCTTTCTTGTTATCTGACTGGATGGATGTTGAAAATGGAGTACCACAGGGTTCTATTTTGGGACCAATATTATTCATTTTATACATAGCAGACTTAAGAACCCATATTAGACACTGTAAATTTCACTTCTACGCTGATGATACCCAAATTTATATATCTTGTAGGCCAAGTGATATAGAAAAAGCAGTTGCTTTGCTCAATGAGGACCTTAATCGTATAATGCTATGGGCCCAAAAAAACAGCTTGTGTCTTAATCCTGCTAAATCCAAATACTTAATCTGTGGCTCCATTAATCAACTCAAACATCTGAGCCTAAAAAGTGACGTAAACTTAATGGGTGAACCAATTGAACGCATTTATGCGGCACGTAATCTGGGTCTTTTGCTTGATTGTAATCTGCGGTTCCAAGAACATATAACAAGTCTAGTCAACAACTCCTTTTACAGACTGAAGATACTATACAGAGTGAGACCGTTTCTGTCAGTGGAAATGCGTGTTCGTCTTGTAGAGTCTTTGGTGCTGTCAAAGTTGAACTATACAGATGTTGTTTTTGGCCCACGTTTAACATCTGGAACTAAAAAGCTCATACAAAGAGTTCAGAATGCCTGTGCCCGTTACTGTTTTGATATCCCACCTAGAAGCCATGTGACCCCCTTCTTGAATGAGCATTTTATGTTGAAAATGAAGAATCGGCGAAAACTTCATCTTGCTTGTCTTTTGTTTGACGTATTAAAATATAGGGAGCCTAGATATCTATATGATAAACTCTCAAGAACTGCTAGCCTTAGGTCGTGTGGGTCAAGGCAATGTTCTGTCCAGCTAGCCATCGAGAAACATCATACAGCGTCGTTCAGGGGCAGCTTTCGTTATTCGGCATCCAAATGCTGGAATAACATACCACCGCCGATTAGAAATCTAAAAAGTCTAGCTTCTTTTAAAAAGCAACTCCGACAATTTATTTTACGCGAACAGAAAGCACAGGAAAGCTTGCGACATGATGTAAGTGTATTATAGGTGTATGTTTCAGGTTACTTGTATTGCACTTTGCTGCCTGTATTAAAATTTTACTGATTCGATTGGCATCCTTAATTAGTGGTTTTCATAAAATGTTTTCTTTGGTGTTGGGTTATGGGTAGTATTCACATTTCACATTAATTTTTAAAATAATTAAAGACTAAAATTCTTAAATGTACAATTTAAATTTTTAATTGCGATTTTGGTCATGAATCAAGACATTTGACACTTGTTACAGATTTATTGTTTCTTTTTTAATTCTCTTTTTTTATTATTATTATTATTATTATTTTTGTTTAAAGTAGTGTGTAGGTGTTTGGACGGCTGTGAGGTCACGGAATGGGTCAAGCGGAAGACCGGTGCTGGACATACCAAGGTGTGCCAGCAATGCCGAGCTTGATCCAATTTGCGGCTACCTACGCTGTTTTAGTTTTAGACGTTTTTCATTTATGTATTTTTCTTATTATATTTAAATATAAGCTTAATTATTAATTTTAGTTTTTAGTAGAGCTGCAAATAAATGTTTCTTATTCTTATTCTTATTCTTATTCTTAAGTATACACGCATACGTCTAGTCGCACAAACACCGTGCCGAAGTCTGCCGAACTGAAACGACGTTAGACGATGCACGGCTTTCAACGCCGCACCCGCGCTGTGCCGGTCGGAGTGGGGGGTGTTAGGTTTATTTTCGTTACGGAATTTTTTGATTCGGTCGCCGCGCTCAAAGCCCGCGATAAAAGCTATGCAATAGCTTAAAATGTTTTTTTTTTTGCTAAATTACTAAACAAAATCTACAGCATTAGTTTACTTACATCATATAGGTACATATACAAAAACATTAATTATGGTAAGTATGAACTAAAACCCACAAATATCCGAGATATTTACAAATATGTTCCTACGGCCTTTTATTTCATACACTCTTGCCTGGACGTGACGTCACAGCTAGTTGCAACTTTTGTATAGAGCATTTTCACGAGCCTTGTGAAATCGCTGTCCCTTTGGAAATTTATACTGACTTTTGATACAAGTACTGTTTCTTCTGGGAAGTAACTCATATTCAAGGCTGGGACTAAATGCGCCGGAATCCGGAAGGCCGTAGAAAATTCTGAGCATTGGAAGTATAACTCTGCGCTAAAACAATAAAGTTGAAAATCGTACACGAGTATCGAGTCAAATGTCAATGACATATATGACAGCTCGACACTCGAAACTTCCATTTCCAACTCTATTGTATAAGCACAGAGTTCTATATTCAATGCTCAGTATTTTCTACGCTCTTCCGGATTCCAGTGCATATAGTTCGAGCCTAAGAGTTACTATTCATTTATGCAATAAAAAATCAAGTCATCCAGCCTAATACATAGAAAATTTTATTTAATAAAAAGTTATTCGGTTTTCCATAGAGTAGGGCATGTAGATCTTATATTGGCTGCTTCACGCTTGTCGACAATTTTTATTATTTTCGATTTCCGTATGGATATAGTAGGAATAGATGCTATTGTCTGATATGATGGAGTGTGAATTTGATGCTGCGGAAGAGTGTACTGCTGGTGTTTCTTTCGGTGTCCATCAATGACCCTCGAGTCACTGTGCGTTTCAGGTGGCTTATTTGAATAATCGCGAAGCACTTTCAGTAATTCAATTTTCGCTAACATCTTGTTATTATCATCCATCTTTTTAAGGGGTTGAACGAGTGACAAGCAAAATGTTTTATCTTCGTCCGTAGACATTTCACATTCGATGGCCTTAAGGAGTGTATCCTCGAAGGAAGTTTTCTTTTTCTTATTTGGTATCTGAGAAATATTACGAGTGGCAGACGATAGTTTAGAAGTAGGTGGGATATAGTTTCCAGAAGTTTTAGCATCTTTGGCGTATGGAATTAGGAAAAGTAATTGGTCGTAATATCTGTATTTTTTTCTCTTTTTTGTACCTTGTCCCGATTTGCCATGTCTTTGGGCTTGATACTCACGCCTGAAGCAGTCTCTTAAGTGTTTCCATTTATTTTGTGTATCTTTAGCTAAAAAATGAATTTTTTTTTTATTAATTATGAAATAAGGGGGCCATTCATTACGTAAGACGATTTAGGGGAGAGGAGGGTCAACATGTCTTTTTCTCGGGGAGGGGGTTTATGTTTAATGTGCCCAATGGTTAATAATAATAGGGTCGAGAAATCTTTCGTATCTTTACATGGGGGTGTCAAAAATAGCTAAATTATTTCTTTCGCTTTCGTAATTTATGAATGGTCCCTAATGAAATACTTACTACAAGCTAAAGAAAAGCGTTATATTTTATATTTCGATAAAATGACTCATATTTTGAAGAAATATATGGGAAATTAATAAAATAATAAAATTTGTTCTATTCTAAATTTATTTTTGCATTCAAATACTTGCCAGAAATTTCCCCTTACTTTATCCAAGTTTTTGAAAAATATGTCAAATTGTTCATATTAACATAATAATGTAATCTGGACCATTCCTTGTGAATTTCTTTCCTCTCCTTACAAATCAGCATAAAAGTTTAAATAATTAATAAAGCCGCCAAAACGCTACAATGTGTTGTCATGACGTCACATTCTTGTTACCACTGTCAACAATCAAATCACACTAAACATGTCAAATCCTAGAATGCTTGGTGATAACTTTGGTAATTTTACTATTTTAAAATGCCATTTTTATGGTGCTATACTAATATTATCGAAAAGAAACGCAGATCGCGCACAAAACTTGCACTCAACTTCGATTGACAACTGACATACAATTTTTTTAAATGATTTTTACGGGAATGGGAATGATGGGATTAGGGAGGCCATTTTTAAAAAAGAAGACGAAGTACAAGAATCTGACGTCACTTTTGACGACTGTGCCGTGTTATAACGTAAAATTAGTTTTTTGGATATTTAGGGTATGTTCCGATATGCACTGCGAGCACTGCACAGTGCTATCACTGTAGAAAAATTAGTTCCGTTATAGACTGCCAGTATACTGCCGCAGTACCCTAGGGAATTATATGACGTCATAAATCGCCGCCATATTCTACTGTGAGCACTGGCGTTTTCGAGGCAAGGTACTCGCAGTACTTTGATCACGTGATCAGTCAAAACCACTCGAGTGCCTAACGTCTTATAAACAATACATACAGCCTTTATTATAAATTCAATTTACAATTAATATTAATTAAAATATTTTTAATTTGACAGTAAGTACTCCAACAACAATTTTTTTTAATGACCTAGAAAACTTCAATACACTCATTTGATGCTGCATCAAAAAATGCGGCTGACAGTATACGAGATTGCGTTCCGTTTTAAATAGTAACCAGTATAACTGGCTACAAAGGAACGGCTTCACAGTATGCTAAATTGACGTCACACTGTACAGTGGTCGCCGTTTTTTTTTTTTTTTAATTTATTCATGACCATGGATACAAAGTCCTTCAGTCGGTGTGGTCGCAGTGCATATCGGAACATACCCTTTATAAAAATCATACATGTTTCACAGTAAAGTGTTGGTTAAATTGGTTTTAAATAATGTTTAGTGATAAAATATCAGTAGTTTGATGTATATTTTCGTCATAGGATAATTGCCTATTATTGCGATAGTATCGCTAGTCTGTGTGTGAATGCAGCATGCCACATGATAGCTGGTAGTAGTTTTCATGATTTGCATTACCAGTTTCTGCTTGTCAAAGTCAACAATTTCTATTCGATATTTCTGAACGTCGGTATGCATGATACCTACCACCGGGTCGGGAACTAGCCCGGCGAGAAGAACCGGCGTAAGAAACGCGCGCGGGGCCATCTTTTATCAAAAATACGAAAAATTGTTTTTTTTTTAATAAAAAGGGTAGGTACTTATATGTTATGACTAAAACTACATAGCAAGAGTACAATAGTATATTATAAGTATAAGTTAGGTTTATAGATTAATAGGCTTTAGCACACAAACGTTCTTAGACTATTTTTTAAAATTTATTTATTGAAAGATTTTTGACCGTTTTCTGGGGTCCTATTGTATAGGCGTATACATTTGCCCTTAAAGGAATTCTTTACTTTACTGAGTCTGGTCACTGGTACATCAAGCATAAAATTATTTCGAGTATTTCTATTGTGGTTGTCACTTTCTTTTTGAATAGGCTTATTTTTTTTTTACTGTGAAGGTACAGTTTAGCAAAGAAAATGTGCGCGAGCACCGCACTCTCTTGCACCTACAGTAATGTACGAAACGTAACTCTCTCTTTTCATCAATTAGTAATAATGAAAAGAGAGAGAGTACATATATATATATATACTTATGTATATATATGTACTCTCTCTCTTTTCATCATATGTACTTTTATATATCCCTCTCAACTTACGTTCGCCTCGATTACATTTTTCGCAACGCTCTCGTCACGCATTCACCAGCGCCAAATCAAGCGTGCATAAAGAAGTTATACTTCTAAATATCTGAAGAATTTTGGCACCGCACTATTTTTAGCAATGTGATTGTAGCTGACGATGGCAAACACTTTGAAATAGCAAAGCCCGATGAAAACGGTTCACTATAATATTATAATTATAAAAAATATTTTTCTATCATTTTAATGGCGATTTGTGACGTAAACTATTGTTTTATTAGCATTGCAGTAGGAGCGTACGGCGGTAGTCAAACGTAGGTATTTAAAAATACACCGTTTAACAGGTAATTACATTCTAGTCATATGAATATTCCAGAACCGCAAACACTGCCGTACGATCCCAATGGGGAATACATGCCTTTTGTAATAATTGGCGATGAAGCCTTTGCCTTGTCTAAGCATGTTTTACGATCCCCCGAACCGCAATATAACTATACAATAACGTGTTTATAATTATAGACTTACAAGACTAATACGACACGACAAATGATTGAATGCAGTTTTGGTATTCTTTCAAACAAATGGAGGATTTTAACAAGAGCTATAGACCTTCAACCCGATCGCACTATATCCGTAGATAAAGCATGTGTTCTTCACAATTTGGTAAGAAATATAGATGGGTTCCAATTTACAACAAGGGACAAGGTAGACAAGTTTGAGGGAGCGGGAAAATGCTTTTTAAAAAATAAAAAAAACTGTTTATTTTAATGAACACTTGTTACAATTTTAATAAACTAATGATAATAAAATTTAAGACTAAGTTAACGAACAGAGCTTTTGTGTCTGTACGGAGACAGCCTAGCAGAAGCTCATGCTCCAGTTGAATGAGGTTATATAGGGCTCAAAATATAATGTGGAGTCCGATATTTACATTAAGAGTTCCTAGAAATAAATTATTTATAAAACAATGAAAATTCTATTTATGCAATGAATATGTCATCACAGCATTATAAAGTGACGACGTGGTGCTGAGGGGTTGACATAACTAAGTTCTGTTCCATGGCCATATTTAGTTGTCCTATTCTCCCGATTTTTCAAAAAAACTGGTAAAACTGATTTTATTTTAAACTAAGATATATAATAAAGTGAAAACAACTACTTAATATGTAATACGTAAGTAATTGATATTTTAATTAATTTCTGACTGATGATGACAATAATATTAAAAGAAATATGTATGACGTGGTAATTTTAATCATTTTGTGTGTAATGAAATGGGTTATCTTTTGTTTTTAACCGACATCCAAAAAAGGAGGCGAGTTATACGTTCGTTCGGCTGTATATAATATTAGGTCCTTACATATGAAATTGGCGGTTTGTCGTACTGGCCACTTTCAAATATATCTTCTTTGGTTAGGAATTCCAATTTCAAATTTATAACGCTATTTACTCATGCAATTGTGATTCGAAAACCGTAATTCATTTGTTTTTTCCTCTTTTTGTTTTTTCTTTGCGTCACTCTGTTTACAAAATGGAAAACTTGAAATATCGTATTATTTTCCAGTACGAGTTCCACCGTGGCACCAGTGCTACAGAAACGGCTCGAAGGATTAATGATGTGCATGGCGGCGGTGTCGCAAAAGAAAACAAAGTGCGTTTTTAGTTCCAACGTTTTCGTTCTGGAAACGGTGGACGGCCGGAGACCAAAGTTGATAATAAAGAATTGAAGGCTATTGAAGCGGATCCACCACACCACACCACAGCCACGTCTGATTTAGCTGCAGGCTGCAGTGTTAGTAAAAAAACTGTTATTACACTTATACACACTTTAAGAAAATTGAGAAGGTGAAAAAGCTTGAAGGTACCTCACGAATTGAGTGCAGCAAACCGACAAACGCGCGTCGACTGCTGCGTTACATTACTCAACCGGCACAATAATGAAGGGATTTTAAATCGAATAATTACCTGTGATAAAAAGTGGATCCTGTACGATGATCGGAAACGCTCATCGCAATGGCTGAACCCTGGCGAACCAGCCAAAGCCTGCCCTAAGCGAAAAAAGTTACTTGTGAGCGTTTGGTGGACTAGTGCCGGTGTCGTTCACTACAGCTTTCTTAAATCTGGCCAGACGATCGACGGCAGATGTCTATTGCCAGCAACTGCAAATCATGATGGAAAAGCTAGCTGCTAAACAACCGATGTTGGTCATTCGCTCTAGGCCACTGCTGCTTCAGGACAACGCTAGACTACACACTGCACAACAGACGGCTACCAAAATAGAGGAGCTTCAATTGGAATGTCTAAGACATCCTCCGTACTCCTCGGACCATTAGACTTATATTATTAGAATTAACAGATTACCATTTTTGTCGAAATTTGGATAACTTCTTGCAAGGGAAAAAATTCAACTCCGATGGCAGTCTAAAGCACCATCAAAGATTTTATTGATTCCTGTCCGACTAGTGTTTTTAGTAGGTAAAGGATGAAAGAGAAGAAGGATAAGAAGATGCAATGGTATATACCTACTTTGATTAAATAAATATATTGTTTAAAAAAAATCGACTTTATGTTCCTCCTTTACAAAACGCCAATTTCATATTACCTATGTAATGAGTTAATGTCCTAATATTTTTCTTTTTCTTTTTTTGTATGTTTAACGATAACTCCGCCGTCTGTTGACCGATTTTCAAAATTCTTTTTTTGATGTAAAGGGTATACTCCGAAGTTGGTCCCGTTTTCACAAAAGTGGTGACATGATGATCGGATCCATGAGGAATCGAGGAAACTCCTCTAAATTTATATAGACATATATAGTGATTTCAACTTTTTCTGAAGTAACTGAAACATATTATGCTACCAAAAAGTAAGATTTTGCACCAAGGTATACCCTGGATCCAAAAGTACTGAACAGAACTCCTGACTCCCTTATATACATACATGTTTGGGGATTTCGGCGTTGCTTAAAGCATCGTTTCTCAAGCGGGGGGTCGCGACCCTTGGGGGGGTCAAGCTTGTTTTTAAATCTGGTCGCAGTCTGTTGAAAAATAATAAATAGAAACTACATATAGGTACAAAAAGATTCGTTTTTCTCGAACGAATCTTTTGTATCGAACGTCGAAAAAATCGTTCTAACGTTCGAACCAGTGAAGTCTAATATAAAAACGATAGTGGATAAAAATAGCGTACATATTATTATAGTTTTATAGTGAAGGGGTCGCACGACTTTTTACTTAACTTTTTGGATTTTTCGAGGGTCGCGACATAAAAATGGTTGAGAAACGTGGCTTAAAGAACTGCAAGCATAAGCCACTATGTCAATTAAAGTAATCATCATCATCACCACCATCATCACACCATAAATCATGACATAATGATAATAATATAGGTACTTCTACAATCTACAAATTCTGGAAAGTAATGACAAGTCGGAAATTTTTTGGGATGTCATGAAGAATTTTAAAAAATCAAAATTAAAATTACATGGAAATTAATGTTATTGGGCGAACATAAGAAAAGTGTTGTATTTTGAAAAATTGCTTCATATTTTGAAAAAAAGTAAGGAAAACAAAATATATTTTCTCGACTGGCGTACGATATTAATTTCTAGAACAGTTTTTTTTTATTTCAATATCATATAGTGCAATAATAGAGGGTCTGTTTTTAGGTACCAAGTACCAACGGGTTCGATTTCCGAATCCCGGCTGGGGATACTAATTAAAAAAAAGTAAATGTGCAGTTTAATTACGAAAAAAAGTGTTCCAAATTTCATAAGGACCGGCAGGGAGTGCTGGGAGCGTCAAATTATGTATGAACTTACATCGACTATTTTTTGCATCGTTTGTGAGGGTATCCCAGTCCATTGAGAGTTTTTTGGCTATATCCTCCCAGGCATCATTCTTCATTGTTCTATTTGCGTATTCTGGTAATGATTTACAATATAAAATAGGGCGAGATTCTACTTCTGTAATAAGCACTTCAGGATCTATAACCCACAACGACGACATGATGAAAAAACTGAAAACAAAAGTTTTAAAGAGGAAAAAAAAATGATAGTAAATTAATTAATAAAAAATAAGAAAAACATGAGAAGCCATTCATTTATAACATAAGACGATTTTTATTGCCCCCTTAACATGAAAAAATAAGACATGGTCTAAGGTAAGGCTCGGCTAATACAATAGAGTTGAGAGCAGTTGGGGAAGTTACTTGTTGGTTCTATATTAGCAATGTTTAATTATATGTAAAATATATAAATAAATGCAGTCATGATAACAATAATAAATGGCTTATAACTGTAAAATATTTATGGGGTACTTTAGTTTCACCATTTTTCAATCATTTCAGATGACTATATATAGGGAGTTTTTTTCTGTTTCTGGTATCATTAGACGCACACAGTTAGCACTGGTGCTAATAAATTGGATTTTGCAAAATATTGGACCCGGATGTCAGCACCATATGTTTTTATCATATTTTACTAAAACTTTAACTCCTTTTTATTAGATAAGCCTCATAAAACATCTCAGTTATGAGACACCATGTTTCAGTAAAAAACAAGTAAAAGGTCAAAAATAGCATAATAGTGTGGTAATCGTGTTACCTACAAAAGGTAGTACAGAAATATGAAAAATTACCTGAGAATAATTTCAATAAATTTTTTACTGGTTAATTATAGTGGGTGAAATGGATCTAAATGAGAAGTTATTTTACAACACAGGTGATAAAAAGTTTATCTAGTTTTTTATCATCTATGTTGTCATAGTAATATGATAATTATTGTTTACCAATAGTTAATATCATACTCTTTTCTATAGGACATAAATCATAATTCATGTTCACTATTGTAACCAATAATTGTACAATACACTTTTATGTGCATATGAACTGAAAACTTAAATAATAGATTGACAAAAACAATTTAGTACCTTGATTAGACTTTCCTAAAAATTAACAAAGGTTAAACATGAATACCTACCCAATATATTATAAAGAGGAAAGACTTGTAAATATTTTTATTGATTTACTCAAAATCAACTGGGCCGATTCTACTAATTTACCTACTATCCAAAGAGAATGCAAACTACGCTACTATCTACTAATAATTCTGGAAAGCTACGTAATATCACAGCCTGAGTTACTATTGCCTACTTAGATGATAAGTATATAAACCTAAGAGTTTTAAAAATGTATGTAAGCTAAATTTTTCGTACGCGTGCATGATATTATAAAGTAAACAAAAATATTACGGCGTCGGACCTACGGAACATACGGATAGCGGAAAAAACTATTTTTTTATATTACTTTAAAAATACCTACTAGTATACCTACTGACAATGTTTTTAAATATATAAAAACTAAAGAGAAGTTATAGGTCACCAGTTCTTTAAGAGCTACTGTATATTTTATTACGTTTAAAGCTAAATAAAATACGAACTAGGAGCACTTTCATAGATCGACCACAACATCACAACAATCAAGTAACAACAAACAAAAGCAAAGAACCATCACAGAACGAAAGTCAAAACTTTTTTTTTTCTCTCATTTCTTGGCACTGACACGTGGGATTTGTGTACTTTGCTATAGACAAGGTATAAGCGGAGAAGTATATTTAGGAATTTTGGATTTCGGGTCAAGTTAGGAAGTTTTACTACGATATATAATATTATTTTACATTAAATAGTAATTTAATTTTTACTCAAATATCGAGATAAAAATGAATAAACTAATTTATTACATGAATATAATAATATTTGAATAGAAGTAGGAAATGGAATAGAAATCGAGGAGAGGCTTTAATAAATATGGGAGAGTTTTGCCGCGGAGTTCAATGGGTGACGTTGTGAATTTGTAATATTTTATAAATTTGTGTTATCTCGGTTCTTAATGTGTAATATTGGTAGAATATTAACCATTAAATATTCGTTAACGTGCACAAGTATGGGCAAGTGGTACAACTTCTAAAAACGTGCTATCTGTGTGTTTCCCGCCAAAGCTCCCTAGGAACTTTCAGTAAAGCGTCTACCACTTTACTGAATTTAACTAACATGACTCATTGACTGTACTGACTATTGATTTGGACTTTGACTAGACTTTAGACTTGACGATATATGAATACAGTGTTGAAAATTGAAACGAAAGTTCTATTTCCCGCCTTTTTTACTTGACACTGCAAATGGTTTTAAGATAAGCCGACGCCATATATTAAAAAAAAAGAAAGATGGGAATGATCATAAAGAGGACAGGCAAGAACAAAGTGATTTAAATCACCAATTTCCAAACCGCAATCGCAAGCATCATCGTTGCGGATTTCAATTTTTTTATATGAGAAGGTATACAGACGTGTCCCAATCTCATTCTGACTATAGACGAAGTTGCACTTTTGGATAAATTAATTTTGAAACACCAAGGCTTAAACTGTATTTCAGATTGTATATATTTATACTGAATCCCTATCCTTTGACTGATCACTGCCCAGTCCTTACTCCAATCCCGTTGGAGAAAGATTTTAGCAAGAGAAGGCAAGTCATGGCAGTAATTAATATATGGAAAGACATCCCCACTAGAAACTGCATCTTTAGCCAGTCTATCCGCTTGTTCCTAGAATTCCGTAATGACTTGGAATCCAAACAAATGTAACAAAAGTTATTGTCATCACATATTTGCAAAAGATTTCTAATTTGTATGATTATATTATTATTAGATTAGTCAAAACTTATGTACCAAACTTATCCACAGAGGTATAATAATACTATACCCACATACTGTTAAGGGATATGGTATTAATTTTTTTAATTTAGTGCCCAAGCCCTGAGAGTGCCCTGAGAGGACTCACAGTACAGATTAAATACTTAGGCTACGTTCCCACGAGCGTTTTTAACTGGAAATATTTGAATTTGCGTTGCGCCATGCCATTGCGTTGAATTTTGGTACTCAGTTATTATTTATGATACAGAAATCAGTTAAAATGATTTTTCGAAAAACATATCCTACGGGACTTGTTAAGGACAACGGCCTCGTATGTGAAACTTAAGTGAATTTAAATCTGAACAATAAACAAGTGGTTTAAACAGTACATAAAATCATAACAGTGAATACCAAGTGACTATACGTATAGATTTATATGGCATCAGTGTGTAAAAATCGTGTAAAAATGGTGTTTTATCGAGTGCGGGTTATTTTGCTCATATATATTTAACGACAGCTAATTTTAACGTAGCTTCTTTTCATTTAGGTAAATAAACATAGTATATAACGTGTAATGTAAAGTTTAAGTTTATATAATAGATGGTAAATAAATTATTAAGATCATTCATCAGAATCACTATTTGATGAAAATTGTACAACATTTCGTGTAAATTAAACTTAAGATGTATATAACTTTTTTTATGGAATAAGATATTTAGTATATAAGGATTAATAAATATGGTCATGATAATAAAGATTTTCACATAACGCGTTTTGCTTCACCTGGCTCATGAAAAATGGGGAAAAATATGGAAAATAGCCGTATAGAGAGGTAAAAATGAAATGGAAGATCGGCCCGAAAGAGGCATACGGGCGAGGCTCTCTATACGGCATTGCCATTAGCCAGGTAAGCAAAGCGAAAAGGTGAGTGGTTTATAAGTTGGTCCCTGCATGGCATTTCTAAACTATAACGGATAGAAAGGTTACAAACTTTCTATGCTGAAATGTCACGCTAAAAACTCTTTAGGGAAATTATTTTGAGCGAAAAGGGACAATTACTTTTGAAGTGGATTTAATAAAGCCTATGCGGTGATTAGTAGTAACGGAATCCTCAGTTCTCCGACATCAACTGCATTCAAAAAGTCATATTTTAGCTTTAAATCGACAAATTGTATGTATTGTATACATATTGTATAAAATGTTCTCCTCAATACGGTGTTTTATTATCGCCCCAGCTCTGCCCAAATCGGTGTAACCTTGCTATCTTCGAGTCTAATCTGAGCCGGCGGTTGAATCCCTGTGAAATAATACAGTCCCCTACAGTAGTGCGTGGTCCTTTGGCGAGCCGAATATCAAGATCGAAGAAATATTCGAAGTCCATATCAAGTTGAAAATAACGAAGACGGCACTTAGAGAAAATTCGAACAGCTGTTCTGAACATAGAAAAATTTCCGAAGATTCAAGATAGAAATTTTTACTGAAGACTGGACTAAGAAAATTTTCGTCAGCTGTTCTGAACATAGAAAAATTTCCGAAGAACCAAGATAGAAATTTTTACTGAAGACTGGACTTAGAAAATTTTCGTCAGCTGTTCTGAACATAGAAAATTTTCCGAAGATTTGAGATATAAATTTTTACTGAACATTGGACATAGAAGAAATTATCAAGCTAGAACATTGGAAATTTTATCAACGGGAATCAACGGGATTAGATTGGACTCAGAAGATCGGACTCGGGGATACAAGGATACACCGCTGCGAACGGAAGCAAGGATTCGCAGATTTTTACCGAAAAACCTCCCGAAGATTCTTGAAATTGGAAAATTAATTTTGAAGATTAACATTGGAAGATTAACTTAACATTTGAAGATTAACATTGGAAGATTAACTTAACATTTGAAGATGGTTATGACCAGAAATCAGAGTGGGGCCGAGGAGAACCAGCAACCACGTAGATTTCCGGATCCGCCACGATCGCCGTCCGCTGCCGCTACGAGCCAGCCGCCGCCGACCGAGGGAAGAGCGGATCTGCTTCAAACTATTTTGAAACCGAGACCAGGTACCAGCAAGGCGCCTGCACCCTCGGAAGTACAAACCCTAGCCAGAAAGAAGGCAATTTCAATTAGATCGCGCCGATCGACAGCAAGTGTCGTCGCGCGTATGCATTACGAGGCGGAGGAGAAACTCGCCGCTCTTCGTAAGAAGGAACTGCAGATCGAAGCAGAACTTATAAAGAAGAAGCTCGCCGCTGACGTCGCCGTTGCAGAAGATGGTAGCAGCCCCGACGACGACGAGCCATCAGAACAGGTGGAGCAACGTGTCCGAGCCTGGCTAAGCGAACAGGGTCCCGAACCCGAAGAGGCTAGACAAGAGCCGATATCTATGGAAGAAAGAGAGACGCCGAAGCCAGAAGACATGCCACTGAAGGGAGCCCAGAAGACTAGGTTCGAATGGCCGCAGCAACGCCGCCCACGCTCACCCACACCGCCCACGTCTAGGGCTAATGGGGTGGAACATCTTGCCGAAACATTGGACAAACTGCTGAACCAACGCCAGTCGCGCCACACTACGGAGTTGCCCATGTTCTAGGGCGCTCCCAGCGAATGGTTGCCATTCAAAGCAGCCATGGAAGACACCACTGTGTTCTACAAGCTCAAGCCGATCGAGAACTTAGCTCGTCTGAGAAGCTGCCTACGGGGAGAAGCGAGAGAAGCCGTGGCACCACTGCTGAGCGTCGCGACGCCGCCCGAACAGATAATGAAGACCTTGGAATAATGCTTGGGTCGACCCGAGGTTATGGTCGATCGCATGATGGAAGACCTGAAGAAGATACCGAGGTTCGGAGGTTCGGCGGCAACTCGGAACTCAACCAATTTGCAATGAAGATTCAGAACATGGTAGCCATCCTGAGGAAGCTGAGGCACGGATACCTCTTTAACCCGTTACTCACGAGAGACATCCTAGAGAAGCTCAGCCCATACGAGAAGAGCAAGTGGTACGTCTACGCAGAAGAGACGTCGCGCTTCAGGAACGAGCCCGATGTCGTCCTTCTCTCTGAATTCTTAATGATAGAAGCGGACAGGGCGCTGCGCTACGGGTTTAGCACGGCACCGAAGAAGGAAACACCGTGTCCACCTCCTAACAAGAACGAAGCTTCGGGCTTCGTTCTTGTCAAGAAGACCAGTCTTCACGATAGCAGACGAGGGCAGGGAGTCGCCGAGTCGCAGCCAGCCAAACAGAACACGCAAAGAGTCAACGAAGTGCCCGTTTGTGCCGATCATCACGCTCTGCTCCGCTGTGCTGCTTTCGAGAAACTGAGCACGCAGAAGAGATAGGACACAGTCAAAAAGGAAGGGCTGTGTTTCCGGTGCATACGGAGCAGGCACAGAAGATACAACTGCAGAGCGAGCCCGTGCGGCGTGAAGTGCAACTTGCCTCATCACGCGCTGCTGCACGAAGACAGGTCCGGCGGCGCCCCACAGACTGAGGACGCCGTGATTACCGCATCGGTCACCTCCGACCGCGCGGTGAAACTTAAGATGAGAAGAATTCAAGTTGTCGGTCCACGGGGCGAAGCGGATATCTTCGCGCTGTTCGACGAGGGCTCGACAGTGACACTACTGGATGAAGACGTCGCGAAGGCTATCGGCGCAGACGGCCCACCGAAGGTGCTGAGGATGCATGGGATCAATGCCGAGAGAAGGGAAGAAAAAAGCCGACTCGTACAACTTGGCGTACGGGGTCACGACGGTACCAGATATGACGTTACTGCGAGAACCGTGGACGGATTGAACCTACTCACTCAGTCCGTCCCAGACTCACTGTTCCGACTTGCTCACCTGCTTGATCTCAAGAACGAAGAGATATGCTATGAAGACAAGAAACCCCAACTTCTCATCGGCACGGACAACTGGCAGCTCATAGTATCCAGGGAGCTGAGGATCGGCAAGAAAAACCAGCCTGCAGCCTCGAAGACGAAGCTCGGCTGGGTAATCCATGGAAGCATCCCCAGACGCCTCATACAGCAGAAAGAACACGAGAACATCCTGCACGTGTCTACGATCGAGACCCGAGGCGAACGACTGGAGGAAATAGTGAAGAAACACTTTGAAATAGACGCGCTGGGAATAGCGTCCAAGGCTAAGCTGAGCAACGAGGAGCAGCGAGCCATCGACCTCTTTAGCAGAAAGGCCAAACGAACGGAAGACGGTCGATTCGAAGTGGGACTTCTGTGGCGCACGAACGGCGTCAAGCTACCTCTTAGCTACAACAATGCGCTAAAGAGGCTCAAGAACTTAGAACACAAGCTCAAGAAGAACCCCCTGGACGAAGCGCAGTATCATGAGCAGATGAAGAACCTCATAAACAAGTGATATGTGGAAAAATGCGACCGCACAGAGGCCGGAAGTGACATCACATGGTACCTGCCGCACTTCCCGGTTAAAAACCCAAATAAGCCGGGCAAGTTGCGACTGGTTTTCGACGCAGCGGCGAGGACAAACGGCGTGAGCCTCAACGATCACGTGTTAGAAGGGCCTGACCTTCTGACCTCACTGCCGAGGATACTGTTCCGGTTCAGAGAGGAAGCCGTCGCTGTGAAGGCTGATATAGAGGAGATGTTTCTTCGCGTCAAGGTCAGAAAAGAAGACCAACCGGCCCAGCTGTTCCTGTGGAGAGAAGACGAGGGCGAGCCGCCGTCCGCATACAAGATGGTAGTAATGATCTTCGGAGCATCGTGTTCACCGTTCCTGGGACACTCAGCCTGGAATCAGAACGCGGAAGAATT
Organism: Phengaris arion; assembly: GCA_963565745.1. NCBI lineage: Eukaryota > Metazoa > Arthropoda > Insecta > Lepidoptera > Lycaenidae > Phengaris > Phengaris arion. Next base: position 7,098,649 of record OY751443.1, read on the forward strand.
CGCCGAGTCGCATCCCGAAGCCCATCGCGCTATCACCGAAGCCCATTACATAAATTACTACGTAGACAGCTATCCACACCACCAGAAGGCTGTCCAGATCGTGGAGCAAGTGGACCAAATACACAGGAAAGGTGGCTTCCACTTAAGAGGCTGGACGAGCAACGACCGGAGGGTGTTAGAGGGACTGCCTGAAGACCGCCTGGCCGAGACCACTACACAGCGTGTCACCAAGGACGAGCAGAAGACCTTGGGCATGCTGTGGGACTTCCGAGGCGACAAACTAAAATTTAACACGTCGCTATCCAGAGTCCACAAGGAGGTTCGCGAGCTTCAGCGCGCACCCACGAAGAGAGAGGCCCTTAGCACGGTGATGAGCATCTACGACCCGCTGGGACTGCTGAGCTGCTACACGATCACCGCCAAAGTCATCCTACAAGGCTTGTGGCGTCAGAAGCTGGACTGGGACGAGTCGCTGCCCGCTGAGTCAGCCCAAGACTTCGCCCGTTGGCTGACCGACATGGAGTACATCAGTCAGCTCGAGCTACCCAGGAGTTACAACGGGGGGAGCCCGACGAGAAGCCGGTAGCTGCACGTATTCTGCGACGCGAGTAAGGACGCATACGCCGCAGCCGTCTATTGGAGGTTGGAACAAGAAAATGGGGAAGTACGAGTCGTGTTGGCCGCCGCCAAGGCTAAGATGGCGCCACTGAAGGCACAAACAATACCAAGGATGGAGCTACAGGCTGCCCTGATCGGGGCGAGGCTGGGAAACGCCGTCGCCGCAGAACACAGGTGGAAAACGGACACGGTTTTCTACTGGATCGACGCACAAGTAATTCTGTGTTGGATACAGAACGGCAGCCGCAAATACACACCGTACGTCGCACATCGGCTACGGGAGATCGCCGAGTTGACGTCTGTCCATCAATGGAGATGGGTGAGCACGAAGAGCAACGTCGCCGACTTAGCCACCAGAACGGGCTACGTTCCGAAGGGCGACGAGGATCCTTGGTTCCAGGGGCAGGACTTCCTGCGCAGGCCTGTGATCGAGTGGCCCGCGGAGAGTCCCGCTACAATTGAAAATCAAGAAGAATACGTCCCCTTCCACACCATGGAGGCGAGCGAGCTGAGCTATCTACCAGATGTGACGCGCTTCTCGAACTACGAGCGCCTCATAAGATGTACGGCGATGGTCTTGCTGTTCGTCGAGAAGTGCCGAGATCGTCGGACCCACCTCGATGTACGACACCTGGAGAGGGCCGAGAGGTTGTGGTATCAAAAATCACAACGAGACAGCTTCGCACAAGAGATCGAGAAAATGGCAAGTGGCAAGACGGTGCCTAGATGGAGCTCCTTGTACCGGCTCAACCCAGTGTACAAGGATGGGCTGCTCGTACTAGATGGAAGGATCAAAGCAGCTCAGGTGCCGGCCGAAATGAAAAACCCTATCATCCTGGATGGAAGACATCACTTCACAAGGTTACTGGTGGCAAGGGAGCACGCCAGAGCGGGACACGGGAGCCGCGAGAGAGTCGTGAACGACCTCAGGCAGAAGTTCTGGATATTGAAGCTGCGGCCGACGGTGCGTACTATCATGAACAGATGTGCGTTCTGTCGGTTGCGACGGGCGCACCCGAGGACCCCGCCAACTGGAGACCTGCCAGCCGAGCGCCTGGGGGCGTTCCAGTGACCCTTTTCGTACTGTGGTCTCGACTGTTTCGGCCCGATGACGGTCACCATCGGCCGACGTTACGAGATGAGGTGGGGAGCTCTCTTCACATGTCTGACGACGCGGGCGGTCCACCTGGAGCTGGTGGCCTCGCTGTCGACGGATTCTGCACTGATGGCTATGAGAAGAATGGCTGCGCGGCGAGGATGGCCGTCAGTCATGTACAGCGACAATGGAACTAATTTCAGAGCCGCGGACGTCGAGCTGCGGCAGGCGTACGCCTAGTGGGCGCCGGCTATGGCTCAGCTGGGCTTCACTCATTGGATGCAGTGGAAGTTTACACCGCCCGGAGCGCCGAGTCAAGGAGGTGCCTGGGAAAGGATGGTGAGGTCGGTGAAAACCGCCCTGTTAGCCACGCTGAACGAGAAGTCACCCAAGGAAGAGGTACTCCAGACACTGATGGCCGAGGCGGAGTACTTCGTGAACGCTCGACCGCTCGTGCACATGTCGGTGGACCCCAACGATCCCGAGGCGATTACACCGAATCATTTCCTCTTCGGGTCGTCCACCGGACTGCCGAACGTCGGACCGTGTGTGCCGGCGGACAGAAGAGCATGGAAAGTCGCGCAAGCCCTTGCCGACGAGTTCTGGAGGCGCTGGGTGAAGGAGTACCTTCCCACGCTCACACCACGCTATGGGGCCCCGCTGAGCAGCCGAGCCCTTGTACCGGGGGACCTGGTTGTCGTGGTCGACTCGACGCTGCCGCGTAATACGTGGCCGCGGGGAGTCGTGCACCGAGTCTACCCAGGCCCGGACGGACAAGTGCGCTGTGCGGACGTGCGCACGTGCAGTGGCGTGTTCCGGAGGCCGACATCAAAGCTGGCGGTGCTGGAGGAGGCGCCGCAGTCGCAGTTGCGACCGCTGGCGGAGCAGACGACGCCGGGGACGGCGCCGGGCGCGGTACGAGCGTCGGAGCAGCCTACAGCGAGCACAGACAGCTCGCAGTCGCCGGAGCGGCCTACAGTGAGCACAGACAGCTCGCAGTCGCCGGAGCGGCCTACAGCGAGCACAGACAGCTCGCAGTCGCCGAAGCAGCCTGCGGCGGGCGCGAACGGCCCGCAGTCGCCTCCGCACCAGCCTACAGCGAGCACGGACAGCTCGCAGTCACCGGAGCAGTCCACGGCGGGACCGGCGAGCCCGCAGTCACCTGAGGAGGCTGCGTAGATCCTGGCTACTGCGCCGGGGGGAGGATGTTAAGGACAGCGGCCTCGTAATGTGAAACTTAAGTGAATTTAAATCTGAACAATAAACAAGTGGTTTAAACAGTACATAAAATCATAACAGTGAATACCAAGTGACTATACGTATAGATTTATATGGCATCAGTGTGTAAAAATCGTGTAAAAATGGTGTTTTATCGAGTGCGGATTATTTTTCTCATATATATTTAACGACAGCTAATTTTAACGTAGCTTCTTTTCATTTCGGTAAATAAACATAGTATACAGGTGACCTGAAATTCGATACATTCCTTTGAAAGACAGAAAGTAGACCTCATTTACAGTAATATTTTTCATGGCATCCCCTATCCGAAAGTTGATATTTACAAAGTTATTGAAATTTGAAAAGTTTTTTCTTTATTTTCGACTTTTTGACTTTGATATGACGTATTTTTAAAAATGTTTGTCTTTTTAGTGATTTTTTTTATGTATTTTAACCGTCAATGAGTCAAATAATATTTTTAAGGAATAAATAGAGACAAACTAAGCGAGAATTTTTCAATTTAAAACAGAATTTTCTTTTAAGAAAAATGCACATTTTTCTTAATAACAGGTGATTTTCTTTAAAAAGTTGTATGATACAATGCGTACAAATACCTTAAATAACTTTCTTACCTCATAAGCTTCCAAAAAAGGTACAAATATGTACATAAAAATATGACGTTGTAGTAAACATATTAGAAGTAAAATGAAATAATGTCTAAATCGATTTATTTGCGATAAGGTTAAAATAAAAGGAAAAACTTGAATTTAATTACGTTTATTGTGTTTAAAAAACATCAATGTTTAATTAAATTTAATAATAAATATTCTACTTTAGGTCTTGTTCAAAATGTGAACCTCTGTTTCTGATACAGGCCCGTAGTCTTCTCCGTACCTCTGTTTTGATTATTCTGGTAGTAAGACTAGTTTTGATTTCTTCTGCTGCATTTCTTATGCGGCTTCTGAATTCCTCTACAGTAATTATGGGTGTAGTATACACCAAAGCCTTCATATGACCCCAAAGATAAAAATCACACGGGGTCAAATCGGGACACCGTGCTGGCCAAGGAATTGGCCCGCGTCGACCTATACAGCGATGTGGGTAAGTTTGGTCTAGCCACTGGCGTACGCCGAAGCGGAAGTGGGCCGGGCAACCATCATGCTGGAAAATCATATTACGACGAGTTGCTATTGGCACATCTTCCATTAAACCAGTAATCTCCTCTCTTAGGAAATGTTCGTACATTTCACCATTTAAATTTTGAGGCAAAAAATGAGGTCCAACTAAATTATTATTAATTATACTTATCCAGACATTTAGACTGAATCTGGTTTGATGGGCCCTTTCTTTTTTCATCCTGGGGTTTTCTCCTTTTGGTGCCCAGTAATGTGTGTTGTGGAAATTGTTTATCCCGTCACGGTCAAATTTCGATTCATCCGTCCACAATATTCTTGAGAAGAAATTGCGATCCTCCATGTCTGCATTTATCATAAAACGGCAGAATTCCATTCTTCTAACCAGGTCTTCTTCCAACGCTTGGACAGGTGTGTAGTGAAATGGATGTAGACGCGCTGTGTGTACTGTAAACCACACCTTCCATTGACTCAATCCAAGTCTGCTGCCGCTATTGTAGAAATAGAAGGATCATTTTGAAAAAGTGTTAAAATTTCTTCTTCTTCTTCTGGAGCATACAAACGAGTCTGTCTGCCTGAATCGCCACGTCTTCTATCAACACGGCCGCTTTCCCGAATTCGTCGAAATGTTGTTGAAAACACTCTAACGTTTGGCACTCGTCGATTCGGAAAACGTTCAACGTATGTTCTTCGTGCAGCAGCAGCATTACCATTACAAAGTCCGTAACAAAACAAGATGTCAGTGTATTCATCGTACTCAAAAGCAGCCATCGCGATACAAAAAAATCACAAATAGAAGTAAGGGTGTAGTTTAAAGCAACAATACGTCCGTACACGGCAACAGTTGACTTAAAACTAATATTAGCTACTAAATTTGCTCTCTAAGCCAGTCAGTAACTCATTGACTAAGGGCCGCGACGACAGTAGCCGAAACATCCCGAAGTTTGAACAAAGGAAACAATTGAAAAAAAAGGTCGCCTCAGGTAGAGTAATTCTTGAGATAACGTTACCTGATGATTGTTTTGTCTTTGTTTATTACATGTTCATATTTTTATGTACATATTTGTACCTTTTTTGGAAGCTTATGAGGTAAGAAAGTTATTTAAGGTATTTGTACGCATTGTATCATACAACTTTTTAAAGAAAATCACCTGTTTTTAAGAAAAATGTGCATTTTTCTTAAAAGAAAATTCTGTTTTAAATTGAAAAATTCTCGCTTAGTTTGTCCCTATTTATTCCTTAAAAATATTATTTGACTCATTAACGGTTAAAATGCATAAAAAAAATCACTAAAAAGACAAACATTTTTAAAAATACGTCATGTCAAAGTCAAAAAGTCGAAAATAAAGAAATTTTTTTTGAAATTTCAATAACTTTGTAAATATCAACTTTCGGATAGGGGATGCCATGAAAAATATTACTGTAAATGAGGTCTACTTTCTGTCTTTCAAAGGAATGTATCGAATTTCAGGTCAACCTGTATAACGTGTAATGTAAAGTTTAAGTTCATATAATAGATGGTAAATAAATTATTAAGAAATTAGTGATGAAAATTGTACAACATTTCGTGTAAATTGAACTTAAGATGTATATAACTTTTTTATGGAATAAGATATTTAGTATATAAGGATTAATAAATATGGTCATGATAATAAAGATTTTCACATAACGCGTTTTGCTTCACCTGGCTCATGAAAAATGGGGAAAAATATGGAAAATAGCCGTATAGAGAGGTAAAAATGAAATAGAAGATCGGCCCGAAAGAGGCGTACGGCACTCTCTATACGGCATTGCCATGAGCCAGGTAAGCAAAGCGAAAAGGTGAAAAAATGTTCTCCTCAATACAGTGTTTTATTATCGCCCCGGCTCTGCCCAAATCGGTGTAACCTTGCTATCTTCGAGTCTAATCTGAGCCGGCGGTTGAATCCCTGTGGAATAATACAGTCCCCTACAGGACTGCAACGGGGATCCCTCACGCGGACGAAGTCGCGCAAATAGCTAGTTATGAATAGAAATGAACGAAATTTGGTATAGTTATTTAAAGTGTACATATCTTGGTTTTGGCATCATTATAATTAATAATTATTTTATATTTTAGGGGTGACACTCTATAGTTACGTGTGAAGGAAAGAAACCAGTGATCAGTGATGTGACTGTTGACAGACTGACAATTAAAAAATACTTATCAGCTATGACAGTTGTTTTGCTTGAAAATTGGAGGAGGAACCTGTTTTACTTCAATGATTGAAAAGTGAAAGTTAAACTTGCTATAAACTATTATTTATATTACATATTTTGCCTTTCAATGGCTTCAGTTCGTCACTCGGTTATTTGCTTTGATAAGGATTTATCACACACGTAGTAGTACGGTAGTACCGCATAACGAACTATTACCGCTTATCTAACTACTAAAAATAATGGTAAGCAGTTTATAATTTCTAATGAATTAAAAGCATTGATGATAATACTTTAAAGTTCTATACTGTGTAATTTATAACTGAAAGACTTAATTTTATGCATATCTTTATATATATATATATATATAAAGATATGCATAAAATTAAGTCATATCTTTTCCTATAGGTAAGTATAGTGTTTCATAAATGAAATCTGTGTGCTCTATTTCATTATTTTTGCAGGAAACTCAAGATACAAATAATATTAGACAACGAAAAGGCACAAATGGCACAATAATTGCAGATAACACTGTCACAAATGGCTTTGAAAAATCTAAACCAAAAAATGCTCGAACTATTGGTCTTGTATTCCTGTCATTGCTTTTAGATCTTCTAGCATTTACTATGATATTACCCTTACTGCCCTCCCTACTGGATTATTATCATGGTCAAGAGGGTTCCTCAAACACTTTATATTCATCTCTGTTACAAGCTGTGCAAAGTTTTCAAAAGTTAACAGGAGCTCCAGACCGATTTTCATCAGTTCTGTTTGGCGGTGCCTTGGGATCCATGTACAGTTTTCTACAATTCCTAACAAGCCCAATAATTGGAAGCTTGTCTGATGCATATGGCAGAAAACCTTTGCTATTGATATGTTTGGTAAGTGTTAGTTTTTTCTAGTACTAATCTTACTACTTTAAACCCTGTTATGTTTCTCAAGGTAGATGTTTTGTGTGCCAACTATTTGGACACAAATAAAGGTGTTCACATAAATGTGTGTCAAGAATTGAATCCATCCACTTGAGATAAAAGTGGTGTATGATAAAACAAGATTGTTATTAGTTTAATATGTTTTATATTTGTACTTACTAATATAAATATAATGTTAAATATTACATTGTATTAAATGCATCTTTTTATAATAAAATGTAATAAACTGCCACTATGGCTGTGCGAGGTATAAAAATATTCTCTAAATTTCAGGTTGGGATCACCCTCTCTCATGCACTATGGAGTTGTGCAACAACATTCAGCCTCTTTGTTTTGGCCCGATTCATTGGAGGTCTAAGCAAAGCAAATGTCAGCCTCAGTATGGCTATTGTAACTGACGCATCAGATGAGAAAACAAGACCTAAAGGAATGGTAAATGCTTGTATTACTATTAATATTATTGACACACACAGTAAATTAGCATGTTATAAATAATTAATTTAAATTAAATCTGTATTTGTGGAAATATTTGGTAAGGTATGCATCCTATATATAAAAAAAAATTGATACATCTTTTTACAATTCTTATTATCTTATTTTACATTTATAATTTACTGTAAAGGACACTGGCGAATACAACCTGATTTTCCATCAAGAGCGGCCAAGTTTCGAACATATATGGTTTTATAGTACTCAAAAAGTTATTATATAAAAAAATATATTATATTTTTAGGACTTGGAAATAAAAAGTTATGATTAACCGATAAACAGAGAATTGATGTTCAAAATACGTACAACCTGCAGAAGTTAACGTAATGACGTCATAGTGATGTACTAACTGCATTAAAAAATCAAGTACTACCTATAAGGTTCTGAAATTCAAGTACAATATAATATATGAAAATTATTTTCGAACAACCAGTAGCCAAACAAGTTAGTTTGACAGCTTGATCGACAGGAATGACGAAACATTTATTCTTTTTTTCATTTTCATAAAACTGCATCACTTTCAAGATAATGTTTCTTTCCCTACTGTGAATAGTTTTCCCCATAATCACTCAAAAATCTGGGCAACAATAATAACAACGAAAATAAAACACAAAGGACGCGCGCGCGTTACGGTAGTATTTAATTTCAGTATGAGTTTCAGACGCGTCAGTACGGTCAGCGTACTGACGCGTCGTGGCGAGAGCGGTAGGCGGTGGGGTGTGGTGAGAGGGGAAGCACATTCTTCCCTGGTGCCAAGTTGATTTCTGCTTGTTGTAAACTGTGGTAATCGTTGTCATCATATCTAGGTATATAGTCTATGGTTATCATGCTGTAAATTGACAATTTGAGGTGTAAAAGCTCCCAACTAGTGGCCCAAATTTATTTTAATTGGAGTATAGTTATTTTCTTTTTCTATAGCTCAGCAGTTTTGTACTAGTTTTATGAAAAAAATGTTACTTGGGGTGTGAAATAGATCCCTCTATACGATTTATATTTTTATACTAAGAAAAATAATTATTATGTTATTGGTTTTCATAACGTTTTCATAACGTAACCACTTACGCCATCAGATGACGCTTTGTGTGCGTTGACGTCTGTCCCCTAACGGCAGAAAAAATATCAAAAACCTTCATTGACACAGCAAATACTAGATGACGCTTTTCCGCAAACCGCCACTAGAGCAATATTTCAATAAGTTATAAGTTCAATATATTGTACATTATAATTATAAAGTTAGGTTATATTCAATCAATTATCTTTTATCCCAATTAAAAAATAAATAAATTTTGTAGCCTCGTTTTTTGATTAGCAGGCAGTAAATGTATGGTGACTTGCTGATCTCCTTTGCACTAAGTATTAAAATATACAAAATATGCACTTTTGTATAATACCCTATACCTACTTAAATTTTAATATTTTTGTACTCTGTGAATTGTGAAAATAATTCACTTTGAAATATAATTCCAGGCACTGATAGGATTGGCATTTTCAATTGGTTTCATCCTTGGTCCTCTTGCTGGTGCTTGGTTTGCTGTGAACAATAGTTACGAAACAAATGCATGGGGCGAGAAACCAGCATTATATGCACTATCTCTTTCTCTCGCCAATATTGCCACAGTTTTGTTTTTTGTACCTGAAACACTGACAAAGGTATGTTTTGTTTCTTATTGTTAAATAAGAAGTTGAGCATGTAAAGTATTTTGGGTTTTTTTAGTTTGAATGTTTGCAAAAAATCCTTATCTTTTACAGGAAAAAAGAACTCCACTGTCTATGTCTCTTGCAAAAACCATAGACTATGTTTCGCCATGGCACCTGCTAAATTTCACAGCTGTAAAAAACATGACAAAGCAACAAAGTAAAGTTTTATCAAAATTAGGAGTTATCTACTTTATTTATTTATTCATATACTCTGGTTTGGAGTTTACTCTGACATTCCTGACACATCATACCTTCAAGTACACTGCAATGCAACAAGGAAAAATGTTTTTAGTAATAGGTAAGGACCATTCACATTTCACAGGATTCACATTTGTTAAATAATATGCATTACTTTACTCATTAAATTCACATTAGCAATGATTAAAGTGTAGTGTGACTGTAACATCAACTCGGCCTTATGTTTAAATATGTATGTGGTAAAAGTGTTTTAAATAACAGCACATCCCCCTCCATTATTTGCGATGCGTCAGTCCTCATTCAGCATTATTATCTAGTAAAGTATTTGAATTTTGAGTAGAAATGATAGATAGCTGGATAATTAAACTATCTCCCCGATTTTTTATCCTTCGTTGTATTGCCAGTCCAGAGTCCACCCACTATGGAATCAATTTTAAAGCCATGTTCACATTTTCTGTGCAGGTGTGATAATGGCTGTGCTACAAGGTGGCGCGTCTCGTCGTCTGGGCCCGCGCGGGGCGGAACGTGCGTCACGGGCGGCGCTAGTGCTGACTCCGCCTTCATTCCTCTGTGTAGCGCTAGCGGCTACGTCACATCCGCCCGTACTGAGTCCTATTAGCTGGCTGTGGGCGGGGCTTGTGTTGTTCGCTATATGTAAGTATTAAATATAAAGGTGTTAAAGTAAGAACTTGTTATGGTGGACCAGATTGGTGTAGTGTGAAAAAAATTACTTCTGCATGAACCTAAAAATTCTAATCAGTGGTATCGCCGCGCTGCTCTTTAAATCAGTTACTAACCCCAGCGCCGACTAGCGTGAATGAGATGAAAATTCTGATTTTGTCTATTCTCTGTAGTTTGAATGTTATAATATACAAGTATAATGTATATGTATAAAATAATTTTTATAAGAAAACGTGTTTGTCACAGCGACGGCGTTCGCAGTATCGTGTCTATCGTCGATGGTGGCGGCGGCGAGTCCAGAAGCGGCGCGCGGCGCGGCGCTCGGCGGCCTGCGCTCACTTGGCGCGTTGGCGCGTGCCGCCGGACCGCTGCTGGCTTGTGCAGGTCAAAGTCAATTTTTTTTATTCAAAATAGGTATTTTTATACACTTTTTGAACGTCGGTCTTCATGATGCCTACCATCGGTTCGGGAACTAGCCCGGCGAGAAGAACTGGCGTAAGAAACTCGCGCGGGGCCATCTTTTATCAAAAAGATGGAAAATTGTTCTTTTAAAAATATAAAAAAGGCATATTATATAACAATGTTATGACTAAAAAACTACATAACAAGAGTACAATAATATATGTAATTTAGAAGTAACCTTGCCACCTCATTCTTAAGGTGTGCTATCATTCATAAAATCATTACTTTATACAATACTATAGGCTTTAGCACATAAACGTTCTTTAACTACTTTTATAAATTTATTAATTGAAAAAATTTGAACGCTTTCTGGGATCTTATTGTATAGGCCTTTGAACGAATTCTTTACTTTACTAAGTCTAGTCACTGGTACATCAAGCTTATGCTTATATCGGGTATTTCTATTGTGGTTGTCAGTTTTATTTTTGAATAGGTTTAATTTTTTTTAACATATAATACATTTGATAGAACATACTGAGAAGCTACAGTTAAGATTCCAGTTTCTTTAAACTTCTCTCTTAATGACGTGTTGGGGGCCAGCTTATAGATTGCCCGAACAGCTCGCTTCTGCAGCACAAATATAGTATTTATATCGGCAGCATTTACCCACAGTAGAATGCCATAGTACATTATATTGTGGAAGTAACTAAAATATACAAGCCTTGCTGTGTTTTCGTCTGAAAATTGTCTAATCTTACTGTAAATGCTGCTGAACTGTCTGTCAACCCAACAATATGAGGGCCCCACTGTAGTTTAGCGTCTAAAGTTATACCTAAAAAGACAGCTGTATCTACTAGTTCCATACTTTTTCCATTCAATAGTACATTGGTTACAGTTTTTCTTACATTTGGCACCGTGAACTTTATACATTTAGTTTTTTTTTGATATTGAACAAAAGATTAGACAGATTATTACAACATCATACATAGACACAGTACCCGGTCATTAAAATATGGGAATAGATGTATTCTAGAGTAAGTAGTGTTTGACAGAGATGATGACTGCAATCTACAATTGAATATTTGTTTAAAAATGTTGAATGATGAAATTCTGTATGCCAGGCAGGTAGTTATGCTTCACACAACTGTAACTCCACATAATCACAGAGCTCTGTTAATTCGTCTTAGAAGTGTAATTTTACTGAGAAAAGCAAATGTTCTACCACTACATTTTTAATATTCCTCAGTGAGATTGGATGTTCAATATTTTGTTTTAAAATCTTTAATTGGTATTATTACTCTCTAGAAAGACTCCCCAAGAGCTTTTACATGTCTCTATCCCACTGGCTTTGTTTTTTCTTTTCCAGTGTACTGGTACTCGGGAGCTGCGATAACGTACACAATAGGCTCGGTTACCCTGATATTCCCTGCTGTGATGTTATATAGACTGAAGTTATGAATCAAGTATTAGGCTACTAATATTATGCAATAAAATTGCCTTCCACATATATAACTATACCTCGAGACTTATATAATAATTTATACATGACTTTTTCACTCTTATTTATTATTTAGGTATAAAAGTTATTCCACTATTTAAGTTATTTTGTTTATTCTATTGATAATAATATTATTAATTTCCTCAGTATTACCTAAAATAAACTCGAATGAATATTGTTCAATTAGTAAAATTTAAGTATTTTTGAATGTTGTAAAATATTTGTATTTTATATTACAGTTTTTTATTAATTTATATAAAGTATAATAATTATAAACAGTATTAAATATAGGTACCAGATTTGTTTTCTTAATATACCCAAGTATGGCGGATTAAATATATATCGGCGAGTTATATATATATTAATATATACGATGTCGAATATCGCACCGATATGTTTCAATATGAAACGCAGAATAATAACTATAACAATATGAAGCATATAGGTCTTAGTCATTATCGGCGCGATATCCCACCGATATCAGGACAGGATATTGGAAAAGGCCTCGCCTTGGCGGGGTCACTGTCGTGGTCCAGTTTATTTTTTTATTTCCTGCAGACCAATGTTAAACCAATGGCTATGTTTAGCGGAAAAAAGCGCTCGGATTTGATTTAAGCAAAATGGCGATCGGTAAGCGCTGTCAAATGCTAAATGCTATTTTCCTCTAGGACGCTAAGTTAGCGTTAACCAGGGAACCTAACCTAACTTAAATATATGTTTATAATTATTATATACGAGTCAATGACATTCTTGTTAATTTTAATAATACTTATAAGTACACAAAACACTAATAACTGATTTCAAAACAAACAAAATAAATAAGTAAAATGTGTCAGCGCAATTGAAGTTAGTAAACGTATCCTGGCCGACAACTGTATTTTTTTTTCAGCACTAGCAAGCGTTGTCAAGCGCTTTTTTCCGCCAAACACAGCCAATGCATTTCTGATAAAAAAGTGTGATAAGGATGAAAGTAAAGACATGACAACATAAAGGTATGACAACAATCGTTACCATAGGCAACGTATAACAAACACGATTTGGTATCAGAAATACCACATATTTCGTTAATAACCCCAAATAAATATGCCACTATTTAGCAGTAAATTTACGCCAAAAACTATTCCGGTGAGAAAGCAAGACACATCCGTGTTAAAAAACGAATTCGGAAGCGAATATGCCTCCAGAGAGTTATCTATTGAAGTACCACCGTTGAAATTAAAACTTGGCGATTTTGAAGTCACTTTTGATGATGGACAGTGGATACCAGGTAATTTTATTATATTTTTTATAGTAAAATATATTCTCGTTAATTCCCTTCTAAATATACCTTCGGTTCTCGTGAGGTGGACTTTTTAATCCTAAACGAATCCAGTCAAGCTCTATTATACAAAAATTAAACTATTAGTAACGGCCAAGTTTTTATATCTTTAGTTATTTATTTAAATACATTAAGGCAACGATAAATGAGTATTTGTTAATCGCTTTAGTATTATTTATAAAAAACAGGTTTATTTGCATTAGCTTGAAACAGGTTTAGGATGTTTTACCTTTCACGTGATCATCGACATTAGGATCCTTACTTAACACAGCTAGCATATTTCACAGTAATAATACACAGAACTTCTTGCATTTTTTCCACATTAATAGGTATTTAAAATTAATTTTAATATTTATCACGGACGCTATGCTATGGTATATAGCTATGCTCGCCACACCGGTTTCTGTGACGGTGGCCGGTTTCATAGAAACCAGGCCAGCTACGCAGGAGTTATTTTTATAGTGCCCAAATGTATGCGCAATAAAGAGTACTCTCTCTTCCTTTACTCTCGTAACTCAGTGAGTCGGATGACTGATACGATCGTCTTTTTACATGCCCATCCGACGCATGGATCATCTTTCTTGTCAGGCAACCAGGTGATTAACCTGTATTGTCCTAACCAGACTTGAAAACAATATTTTAAGTTGTCGAGAGCCAAGATCTAAACCACTAGACCACAGAGTTAAGATTTCAGTGGAATAATAACGCCGTCATAATAAAAAAAACTTGAGAATTCAAACGTTTACAAACAAAAAGTTATTTCCAGCTTCAGGAAAATCCGCTACAGCACATAAAGAGAATATCCGACTGAAGAAAGAACTAGAACAATTGGAGGAAGAGAATAATATGTTGAGACTGAAATTCGAAATACTGCTGGACATGATGACTGACAAAACTGTTGAAGCGGAGCAAGACATACAAAAGGCACAGAGTTTGAGCTCTTTAAAGGTTAAGAATAAGAAACAAAAACGGTAGTGTGGTGTAAATTTCTTATTTTAGATAATTTACAAGCCCCGTTTTCTTTTGGGTGTCTTATATTTAACAAAGAATGGCTATTTATAAGAATGGTTATGACTTACGTCATGTAGGAGTTATTGCCGGGCCGGTACGTGGAAACACAGGCATTTTATTCCAGCGTTTAGTACTTTCTTTTTAACAGTTATTGGCTGTTTTTTCACTTACCGGCGCCGGCAAAAAAAATGCGACGATTCCCACTAGACACATGTCATCGACCGTCACATGTTGCATTTTAAACATTTTTTGCCGATGCCGGGCCGGTGCCGGTAAGTGGAAAAACAGTCATTGCCTATCGCCTATATTCGCCAAAGATTATTTTTATATTCATTTTAAGAAAAGTAAAATAATTGTAGATACACATAAATGTTAAACAACATATGTACGATAATATAATTATTATAACAATTTTATTAATTTCTAATATAAAATTTACATATAATACACACTCCTTATATTTACTGTTTATATATTTACATGTGTTTAAATTGATATATCGCTATTTATCACATAGGTTTATAGGCATATTATGTAATCAAATATGAAACTAATTAACCTACTGGACCAAACTCACGGTCACTTCACTTGTTAGGACACCGTGTCCTCGTGTGCCCCTCTTGCCGGCAGAGGGCGCAGCGTCTTGTGCCGCCCCGTGCCCCACTGCCACCACCCCGCGCACCGCTGCCACCGCCCCGCGTCCCGCTGCCACCGCCACGCCCCCGTCCTCTCGATACTACTTCACTGCCACCCCAACTTGCAGCTGAGAAAACGAAAGTTTATGGGTTGTTTACGTCTACAGTATTTGTTGAGAATCCTATTGATTTATGACTGTAGTAGTCATGTACACACCTGTTCGCGGAGTTGCGAGCGATGTTAACAACATCATCTTTAACAGTATTAGTAAGTATCTCTATTTAAATAATATTCAACTTACCTGAACTATTGCTGTCACCATCAGCCCATTGAAAAAATTTACAGCGTTGATTGAACGGTTTGGGGCATCCATAGAAAAACCGACCTTTGTTTGGTCCCTCCTTTTGAACAGTAATTCTGTAATTTAATTCATAAAACAATTTGGAATTGAATAAATATAATAAATATTAAAAATAGTAAAAATTATAATAAATATAATATAAAAATATTTATATTTTACTATTGCATTGTGTATAGGTACCTACCCACAAAGAGTCATTGTTTTATGTCTATAGAAACTTTAAACTGTATATGCACTTTTCTGTTGTCTATGGTAACTTGTTACTTTTTTACCAGACCGGGATTCTATTAATTTTTGCCACACATTTAAATATTCATGCGAATATAAAGAGTTTTTTTTTTCAATATAAAGAGTTTTTTTTCAATATACTTACTTTCTACAGGGTTGCCCACATTCGCACATAACATTGTCGTCGTTGGGTGGGAAATTTTCTAAGAAGCTCGGAGCGATCCCCCATCCTCTAGTGTGTTCGGATGTTTGTGAGTTTGGTCTTGAGTTGGTGGCTGGTGGTGTCTCGAAGTTGTGTGTCTGTTCAACGGTACTTGCAGACTCAGGGGCCCAAAGGAAAAAATCGCAACCACCATTGGCCAAGCCTAGCGGACATTTGTAGAACTTCTTGCCTGAAAAAATAATATGACTTGCTTTATAGATTCGAGATTCGGAAACGGAATTTTAGCCTTTGACAAGTGATAAAATTGGTGCGAATTGACAAAAAGTACAAGCAAAAGTTACATACACATTTTAAAGAAACTTTTTATTTTTATCAACTTACCAAAATTCTCATTCTCTTTTCGAACGGTCAGTAATATGGCAGTTTTGTTACAACCACAGGTAACATTATTGTCATCATTAGATGAGTGAGGCGTTGGCATTCTGTCTACTGGGTTCGTTGTTCTTGGCACTGGCATACTAGAAGTATTCGTATTTCGAACAGTTGACGCATTTGTGTTTCGAATATTTGAAGCGTATGTGTTTCGAATACTTGATGCATTTGTACTTCGAATACTAGAAGCATTTGAGTTTTGAATAGTGTTATTTGAGTTTTGAATACTTGAGGAATTTGAGTTTTGAAAACGGTTAGCTAAAGGCTGATTTCTTGGGTTAGGTCTTGTTTGGGTCCTCGTACTATTTGTGCTGCTTGTTCCATTTGAGCTTATAAAAAATTGTGAATCTTGTGTTCTAGGCGTATTTTTCACGCAGCCTAAATTTATATTTAGGTATTCTAGAAACGTCGTATCGCATCCACCAATGCAGGCGACGTAAGGCGGCGGGTACAAGTGACTCAAACTGTTGTTGCGCCATTCGAATTTGATTTTCTTGTAGTTTGGCCCACACTGAAACAAATATGAAGTAAATCTATATCTAATACATACATGCTCACGCTTATTCCATACGCGAAAGGAAGGTAGAAGACCACTGAGCCCCATAGGATTAGGCAGAGGCCACAGAGCAAATGCACTTCGTTCCCAACTTCCCATATATATTCTGACTAAAAAAATCGTAAAATTTCGACGGTAAAACACTGATTTAACTTACCGTGGAGCATGTTTCAGACAGAACCAGTATGCTTTTAACAATGGACTGTTGGAACCAGATCGCGTTTTTGCACTTGGGGAACGACGTACACGATATGTACCACTCGTCTGTGTTGCTTTTCTTCTGTCTCGCTACCATGTCCGCACTGCATTTTGGGCACTTCAATACTGTGGGTGAGGAAATGAAAATGGCATATACAGAATGTTATATTTTTATCCGAATGAAATATTTAACAGAACATAAGGCTATACAATATGACGTAATTAATGACAGTGTTGAGTATGCACAACTAAAAGTTAGCGTAATTCAGAGAAGAATAAGATGATTAACATTTCCTGACATGCGGAGTATCGGCCGCGCGGTAATGAATTGTATTTAAATGTATTATAGGATAAATTAGTCAACATGTTATATAATTTTGGATCCAATATCGAATACTGATTACCCTTTTGAATTAATATTTTTGTTTGGAAGACATTAAAAATGTATTTGTATTTCTCTCAAAAATATATATCTATTTTTTTAAGTTTAATATAATATAGTAATCCAGTGGCGTCACTTTGAAAACTCCGTTCACTAGAAAGTGTATGAGCGTGCGTTTTGTGCGCACTTTTAAAATCTTTATATAATCTCACTCTTGCGACATTGATTAGAAAATAATACGGTATCTTAAAACGGTACAATAAGGGCCTGCATCACGATCAACTGATAGCTGATTAATTTAAATCTGTAGCTCGATATAAACTGAGCACAACTGACAAAACTTCCGGATAAGCTATTCGACAGTTACTAGGCGATTATGAAACAGGCCCTTAGGCTGGGACTATCAGGAATCCGGCGGAACCGGAAAAAATCAGAGCACTGTAAATAGAACGCTGCGTTAATACAATAGAGTTGAAAATCGAAGTGTCGAGTCCCCAGCTGCGATAGATGGCATTGGCATATTTGACTCGACACTTGTGTGTTCGATTTTCAGCTCTATTGTATTAGCGCAGAGTTCTATTTTCAGTGCTCCGAATTTTCCTTGGCCTACCGGATTCCGGACAATATAGTCCCAGTAGTAGTATGTTTAATGGTTGACTATTTTCGAAAGAAGACTTCTCGGGTTATTAAAAATATTTAATTGTACCGGCAGGCATGCTAGGCATGTTCTCTACGCCAGGCGTGTATTCGGCCGGCCGCTCGCTCAGTCTCTCTGCTAGTGCCGCGTCTATTTTCTGTGCCTCCGCTGTCACTTTGATATATACATCCTTGTATATTGCTATCTATAAAAAGGAACCAAATCCATTAAGAGTTAGCACCGACGAACGCTAAAGCTAATATAAGTAGAAAAATTATCAACAAAAGGAAGGCGCTAAACATTTACTCAAGGAGCCAAAATACATTTGTTTGTCAAAATATTATATTATAACTACAAATTAAGGGCGAAAAGCGTCATTATCTTCGCAAAATTAATGTCTAACTTACTTGTTCGGCTAAAACCTGCTGCGGTTGTTTTCTGCCCTCACAGATAGCTTTCAGATCCGCTTCCAACTGAGCTCTCAGGTGCGGTTTGGATATAGTCAGCCCCATAGCGTCGTAACCCTCCACTAGCCCCATTCCTAATAGCCCTGGCACGAAATGTATGGTGTCGGCTAGAGCTACGTAGGAGCGACTCTTGATTGTTTCTATGTGTTCCGCATGGGTTGCATCGGTACCTACATTTTTTATGTACTCAATTAAAAAAAGGTTTAGTTTCCTTTAATTATTGTTTGCAAGCAATAAATTAAACAACTAAAAAAATTGTGAACGTATATTGCATGTTTGTGAACGATCATAATATGTGGTCGTTTAAAATATGTGCCATCATAGATAGCTCAGTATTTTGTTTTCTAATTGAAAATTTAAAATCATTGTATTTTTCTTACTTTTAGGTATTGTAAGTACCTACTATTGTACAATGTGGAGGCATGATTTGGAAAATTTACTCATAAATTATTGGGTTTTAAAAAAATACTTGATATTTATGGTAATATAATATTATGCTTAAATTTTACCTATGCCATGTTTATCCATAAGTGCAATGAGATCAGCTTCAGTGAGTAAGTTGGGTGGGGAAGTGCTGCCATCTACCAGATCAATGCTCGTGGGGTAGAATGTTTGCCCGGTCTAAAAAAAAAAGTTAAGTTTATAATAGGTCTTTACTTATGAAATTGCCGTTCTGCAGTACTGGCCATTTCAAATCAAAATAATTTTTGTTTGGTTAAGAATTCTAATTTCAAATTAATTTTATTTTAAAATCATGGAATTCTTTTTCCAAAAGTAGTCATTTGTTTATTGATTAGTGATACATTTTCATTGCATTTCAATCTTTTTCGTCATCATGGATACGTTAAAAATTCGAGTAATTATGGAATATGAGTACCGTCGTGGCAGCAACGCGGCACAAGCGGCACGCAACATCAACGACGTTTACGGAGCTAACACTACAAACCAACGCACCACCTGTTATTGGTTTGCTCGCTTTCGTTCTGGAAATTTCGACCTGAAAAATGAACCTCGCGGTCGTCCGAAGACTTTGGTCGACAATGACGAATTAAAGGCGATTGTGAAAGCTGATGATACACAATCTACGGCTGAATTAGCAGCAGCTTTCGACGTTAGCGTCAAAACAATATTGGTTCATTTGCGTCAAATTGGCAAGGTAAAAAAGCTAGACAAATGGGTGCCCCACGAACTCAAAGATCGCCAGCGCGAAGTACGCGTCGAGACGTGCCTTGCACTGCTCAACAGACACACAAATTAAGGAATTTTAACCGCATTTTTACCTGCGATGAAAAATTGATTTTGTTTGATAACCGCAAGCGCTCAGCAAGTTGGTTGGATCCTGGTTCAGCACCTATGCCCTAAACGAAAACTTACCCCTAGAAAAGTGATGGTCACTGTTTGGTGGTCTAGCGCCGGTGTGATTCATCACAGCTTCTTACCAAACGGGGTGAGCATTACTGTAGATGTGTACTGTGAAGAACTGAACACAATGATGGAGAAACTGGCACATCTCCAACCAGCATTGGTCAATCACTCGTCTCCGCTGCTCCTGCACGACAACGCGCGACCTCATACTGCATAGCAGACGGTCTCCAAGTTGCAAGAACTGGGGTTGGAAGCTATCCGTCATCCTCTTCAGAATTCACAGGACTTGCGCCTACAGACTACTACTTTTTCCAGAATTTGGCTTCTTGGCGGAAAAAATTTGAAAAAAATCAATACCCGAGAGGCAGTCCAAAATGTCTTCGAAGAATTTGTTGCCTCCCGTCCAGCTGATTTCTTTAAGAAGGGCATCAATAAACTGCCACTGCGTTGGCAAAGATGCATTGATTGCATGGGTGATTACTTCGATTAATACAAATAAAAAATACATGAAAAAAATTCGTTTCAATTTTTTAATACAAAACGGCAATTTCATAGGTAAAGACCTAATATTTACAAATCTTTACATAGTATGAAATGAAGTTGCTTTCGTCGTCTGTTCGCTTAGATCTTTTCAACTACTCAACGGATTTTAATGTGATTTCAGCTACAGGTGAAACGATTCAAGAGGAAGGTTGTATAATGAATAGGCTACTTGACTCATATTTAATTTCATACATTGAAGGAGTATTTCCTTTAGTACTTGGCTTAGGAAAACGTATTCTAGTGATATAATAAACTAAAAACTTGAGTTTGATAAATAAAGTTGATTTAAAAATACGTATTTTTGTTTTTTAATTTCTACTGATGAAACATCCTCGAAGTCCTTTCTCCTTCTCCATCTTCTCTTCTCGAAATACTTTACAGGCGATAGAGAATCTGGTCGGGTCGCGAGTGTAATATAAACTAGTAAAATGCGGTTTGTTCGAATCGAAAAGTTCGAATGCGCCATTGTTAAAAAGGGTTTTACCAATTTGTTGGAAGATAAGCACACTTCATAATCTAAATTGCAAAATGTACCCTAACTCTTTTACCTAAAAAGTACCTACCAGATTTCGTGGAATCATTTTCTTGATTAAAGGACCAAAT
The DNA here is from genome assembly GCA_963565745.1 of Phengaris arion. NCBI lineage: Eukaryota > Metazoa > Arthropoda > Insecta > Lepidoptera > Lycaenidae > Phengaris > Phengaris arion. Next base: position 7,119,687 of record OY751443.1, read on the forward strand.
GTGATATACCTCATAAACATGTATCTCCTTAGCCGACCACTTGTCATACGGGTAGACGTCCAGGTAATTCCTCTCCGTGATCATCAGTCCGCTGGCATTGAACCCCTCAACTCCTACATCAGCATTCACCACTGTCTCCTGCCCCTGCGCATCCGCACTACAGCAGGCGAGGAACGACCGCACTATGAACTCGTATAGCCTCTGCTCGTTGCCTGATAGATCTGAAATTATTTAAAAAAACGAGTGTGCTTTAGACCATACAAGTCACGACTGAAGTAAAACTTCTTCTCCAACTATATCAGTGGCGTTGGGTTCCAATCGGCTTCACTTACCACTTACCTTTTGAAGACCCTCATCCAAATCACTACCATAATACAGGCAAGGGCTTTCTTATGTAGAAAGCCACCGATGTATAATATATATATACTTAGTCTGGCCATAAACACTGTTACAATTAAAAATAAACAAAATATTACATTTGAATTTGGAATGTCATTTTTATATGATTGTTCATTGCGTTTTCTCATTTTGGCGCCAATACATTGTGCAATATTTTGCGATATTAAAATGGAGTACATTGCATTACACAAAGTAGGTATGGAGCCAAATGCAATTTTTAAACCTCTCCATACGCTTGGTATTAGTAAAATGTTTGTGTACCGGGCTATTAATAGGTACAGAAAAAGATCTGGCCGTCCACGTAGTGTTCGTACGAAAAAGGTGGTCAAAGCAGTAACGAAAAGAATTCGAAGAGATCCTGTCCGAAAGCAAAAGATTTTATCTCGGGAGATGAAAATAGCACCTAGAACCATGTCGCGTATTTTAAAAGATGACTTAGGACTTGCAGCCTATAAGAGACGTACTGGTCATTTCTTAACTGATAATTTAAAAAAGAATAGGGTGGTAAAATCGAAACAACTACTGAAGCGGTACGCAAAGGGAGGTCAGAAAAAATTTGTTTACGGATGAGAGTTTTTTACAATTGAGCAACATCTTAACAAACAAACCATCAGCAACATCTTAACCGTATTTATGCTCAAAGCTCTAAGGAAGCTTCCCAATTAGTCGACAGAGTGCAACGTGGGCACTATCCGATTTCAGTGATGGTTTGGTGGGGTATTAGCTATGAAGGAGTGACTGAGCCATAATTTTGTGAAAAAGTAATCAAAACATCGGCACAAGTGTATCAAGATACCATTCTTGAGAAGGTGGTGAAGCCCCTTAACAACACCATGTTCAATAACCAAGAATGGTCCTTCCAGCAAGACTTGGCGATGGGTCATAAAGCTCGGTCTACGCAGTCTTTGTTGGAAACGAACGTTTCGGACTTCATCAGAGCTGAAGACTGGCCGTCGTCTAGTCCCGATCTTAATCCGCTGGATTATGATTTATGGTCAGTTTTTGAGAGTACGGCTTGCTCTAAACACCATGATAATTTGGAGTCCCTAAAACAATCCGTACGATTGGCAGTGAAGAATTTTCCCATGGAAAGAGTGCGTGCTTCTATTGATAACTGGCCTCAACGTTTAAAGGACTTTATTGCAGCCAATTGAGACCACTTCGAAAAAGCTTTTTATAATTTAAATTGTTTTATATTTATGTATTAAACAAACACACTGTAAAAGTAATAAATGTTATTTGCAATAGAAAAATTTTTTTCTTTGTTTCAGTATTTATGGCAAGACCAGGTATATATTGTATAATGTGATTACAATTTTTGTAATACTCTCGATACGCATTCACCAGCTTACTCCCGAAGTCGAGCGTGCGTAAAGTTTTACCTTGAAATATAAGTATTATGGTCTCTTATGGTTTGCTATTATAGCAGTTTTTAAATAGAATGTGTCCTAATTAGAGATGGGTAAATGCCCGGGCGTTTTGGGCGTTTACCCATCTCTAGTCCTAATATGACTTGTTATACCTAAGAGATTAAATTCTCTCAACTCGCGGTAAACAAACCTTTGGAGCAGTTATACAGGGACTTACTGTTTGTATACTTCGTTGGATGTATGGGTGGATGGGCTTTATCACTCTTATTCCCCTGCCGTGGTGTGGGCCCACCATTATCCAGTATTCTCTGAGCAAAACCGCCCCAGTTGGGATCACCAGTATGGTGCTCAACAAGTTGCCTTAAGTTCATTTCTTTGGGAAACTCATTTGTCTCTGTACGAGGGTAACTTATGAACCCTTGTGTGTACAGTTTCTCTGCTAATTTCATTGTTTCTTTTGCATTTATTTTAAGTTTTCTTGAAGCAAGTTTTTCCAGTTCCTGTTATATAAAATAAAGAGAATAATGTAAGAATAACATATAAAATATAAAACGAACTATGATCACACACACACATTTATTATAGCTAGCAGTTATTATTATTAAAAAAATACAAATTGAAATTACACAACTAAGGGACAATCATAATATTTAAATGTACTACTATGTAGTAAAAATAATATTATGTATTTACTACTACTACTACTACAGACTTTTCCTTTAACTTTTCAAAAACTATTTACAGTAGTAGTAGCAAGAAGTTATCTTAATCAAAGAAAACAATCATGTACTATCAGGGAATCTAATATATTCTTAATCTAATCTAAATCATGCTGTCATTATAATACTAATAAATTATGAGACCTGATTGTGAATTAAATTTCCCGATAGTACAAAAACGGATTAAGTGGAAAAAGCATCCTCCACCAGAAAATTGATAAACAGTTAAAGCTTGATAGATGTGTTCAATGAAAAAAATAATAATTTAGTAATTCAAATAGTATTCAAATATTAACTAATTTATTTAGTAATGATTAATATTATAATTATAAATCATAACTAACATAAATAAATCAACTCTGTTATGTGTACTTGAGAGTTGAGACCAAAAATACTTTTCTAACTTACAACTGTGTCTAAAGGCAGTGGTCTCCACTTGGACTTTGGTTTGGTCTTCACGCTAGTAACAGTGGCCTTCGGGTTTTCTGTACAGATGTCATGTAGCACCCGACAAGCCTGCTGATCAAACAGCCGTACGCGATCCCACGAAAAATCGACACTCAGGTTGTTCATTGTATGATTAACTGAAAGATAATAGATTTTTACAAATTAGTTATCTATATAGCAAACTTTAATGTGATGAATGGAAAAAAATAATATTAATACAATTACAAAAATGTACAATATGATAATAAGCCAAACACTGAAGGTCGATTCTACAATTAAACCCTGAGCACAGGGTCACACAGAATCCTTAAGCTTTAACAACAAAATTACAGAATGCGTCTTTAAATGAGTATGGGCACAAAATCTAAATTATCATTGTTGATGACAAAGGAGATCATAGTGTTACATCTTATCTGTACTGCTTTACGGTTTGGACAGCTAACAGAGGCCCTGTCTAAAAAAATGGAAGTGTTTGAAATGTGGGTGTACTGGCATATACGAAATAGTATTGTGCTAGACAGATATAAGAACACCACAGAAGTTCTTACAACGATTAAAGAAAGCAAATTTGAATATTTCGTACATGTTATGAGGAACACCAAAAAGAACGAAGATTATGCAAGGCCAAGTGGCAGGTAGAAGAAGACCTGGCTGTAGATGGTTGGCTCAAAAATCTTTGACAGTGGATAGGAAAAAGCACCAAATCGCTTTTTAGAAAAGCAGTTTCCAAAATAGAAATAGCCCTAATGATCGCCAACATCCCAAAGGAGACGGCACAGTAAGGAGAATAAGAAGAAAATAAAATACCTTTTGGGAAAGAAAAAGAAATAATGGAATTATCTACATTTCAAGAAGCCATTGTATATCATATGGATATGCTAAAATTGCCTTTAACAAGGAACAAATAATTAATTATGAATAGTGATACCTTTAATTTTCCAAAATGTCTCTGGCACAAAACTCTCTACTGCCCTGTATCTCTCCACCACAAATCCTAATGTCGGAAACTGGCAAGACCCATAGCTGACTAAGTTATCAGCTAATTTCCTCGGAAATACTTTTTGCAACCTAAGAGTTTGAAACCGTGTAAAAGCTGCACCTGGGAACATTAAAAAAAGAAAGTTTTTATATTTCTGTATCTTTTAATACTTTAAATGTATGTCAAAGTAACATTAAAGTTAAGTACACAAAAAAAATAAATTATTCATATTATCATGAGTCAAGATTGTTACATCCTCACAAAGTTTTGCATAAATAGTATTTGACATGGAGACTTTTTCTTCCTTATGGAATAATCCTGGTTATGAACATAGGTTATATAGGTTACTATATCTTACTACTATTCTAATTGTCGGATTTTTTTACTCTTTGGTGCAAAAACTACTGAACGGATTTGTTTCATGAAATTTGGTATGGTAGTATCATAAACTCTGGATCAATACATAGGCTACTTTTTATCCAGAAAAAGCAGTTTTCCCATGGGATACTGTATTTAGGCGGAGCCGTGGGCAAAAGCTAGTCCTGGATAAATTTTGGTTCTATATAATGTAGAAAAAATCTACTAATGTAGACAAATTATATTCTAAAGAAAAAAAAATTAGGCAAAATTTTGGCAAGAAATAAAAAATAATTTAAAAGTAGAAATAAACATTTATTTACCTATCCTCAAATCCAGCTCCTGTCTAACATCTACAGCATCACTGATATTCTTGTTTGGTTGTTCCAAGTTATGTAGAGCCCGTCTTACTGACACCGCTGTGATTTCAGAAAACTTTGCTCTATATATTTTTAAATTGTTTTTGACTGCTGTACAGACTTCTATAATTTCAAACCCAATATTTTCACCCTCTCTATCACAATCGGTCCATATGATAAGACCCTGACATGAACGTATTTCTCTTTCTAAGGTTTTCTAGAAAAACAAGATTTTTTTCTCTTAGAAATAAGATAATATTTGTACAGTCTTGCCAACATTTTTATTATAACTAATTTAGTGTAAAAATTTAACAAACCTTAATCTTCTCATAGTTTTCTGGACAATATTTGAAAACTGGTGCTTCAAAAAGGGTTAGTGGATTACATGACTGCCAACTCTTATAGGAACTAACAAACTCCAGCCCTAAAAGATGCCCAGATACAGAAGTCATCACCATTTCCCATTTCTGACTCATAACCTCTGCTTCAAATTCATAAATCTTATTGTACTGAGATAATCCTTCTCTCTGTAATAAGTGTTTACAGAATTTTGTAGATATAAACATTAGTAGTTATTATAAATATACAAATAAAAAAATGGAAACAAAAATATTACATTTTGGTAGTTTATAGGAAATTTTTATATAACTTACTCTTCTAGATGTTCCTCGTGATAAGTGCAGTGCAATATTTTTTGCAGCATCATTTTTTTCAGCCACATTTAAATACTTTATTGGTCTAGTCATATCCGAATAAAATCGTATTTTTTGGAAAGAAAGAATATTAAAATCCAATGTTTTTATGAAATCATATCCAATTGGTCTAATTACGCGAAAAATTTTCATGTTAAATTACAACCCTTATTATTGTCATACTTTTTAGGCTTTATTTGATTTCAAAGAATTTCAATGAAATAAGGATACTAAATATTAAGGAGTAAATCAGCTTAGACCAATTATTTTTGAAAATACCTATACTTACGATATGCCGCCAAAATACTCCCGAGATTTTTGTAAACAAATTATTTGTCATCTTTTCTTCTTCTTTTTTTTCTTTTTTCTTTTTATATATGGCATCGGCTTATAATCATTTGTCAGTGTCAAGTTAAAATGGCGGGATTTAGAACTTTGGTTTCAATTTTCAACACCGTATTCCTAAATCGTCAAGTCTAAAGTCTAGTCAAAGTCCAAATAGATAGTCAGTGCAGTCAATGAGTCAAGTCAGTCGATTCAGTAAAGTGGTAATCTTTACTGAAAGTTTCTAGGGAGTTTTGGAGGAAACACAAATTACACGTTTTTAGAAGTTGTACCACTTGCTCACACTTGTGCACGTCCACGAATATTTAATGGTTAATATTCTACAAATATTACACATTACTAATATTAACTAAATATTAAATTATGAACAGAAAGAACACAAATTTTATGAGGAAATACAAAATCCACAACGTCACCCATTGAATAACCCAGCAAAACCCTTTTTATATTTGAAATCATTTGTCAAAAGTCGTGTTGCTGACATATTATTATGGCAGAACTGTTTTTTTTTAATTAGAGCCACGGAAGAAGGATATACAGGCTATACTGCTTAAACTTGTGTTCCATTTAAAAAAAAAGTCGACAGTGTAACACCATGGAGGTTAGAGATATTAAGGAGACCCATATATGTCTGAAGAATACAAAAACAACGACATCGAGTGATGTTGCTGGTTTTGTATGTCTTCAGCCCCACAAAGACATTGACTAGACTTCGGACTTGGTGATTTAGTAAAACAGTGTCTATTTGCCCATCTTTATAACTTGACACTGGCAATGGATATACGCCGTATCGACATATTTATATATTAAAAAAAAAGTCATATGTCAATTATAAATAATGACAGTGACGAGTTTAGAGCATGCAAGCCATACGGAATAATTAAAAAAAACAAAGAGGTTTATTTATATTTATTTATTAAGGTATTAGGAAAACAAGTTTTTTTTGGCTTGGAAACAAGCATTTAAAAGACTGCACAGTATTTTATTTTACATTGCCCGTGTCAAGCAGTCGCGATAACGGTTGATTCATTGTCAGAAAATTATGTTTAAGTCGCAGTCACTCAACAATTTAAGTTTTGCTAAAATGTGTTTCCTTGTAAATTGTTTAAAAAGGTTTAAAAGTTCACAACAGTGGTTAAGCCGTCAGAGAGCTGATCCTTATGTGGAAAAGGCAAAGATAAGTAACTATAGGTAAGATAGGTGTTATGGATTATTTTCTTAGAAATAAAAACCCGAATTTTTTATATTTGAATAAGAGCCAAGTTTCTAGAATAGTAACAAAGTGCTATTTCAATTGCCAACCATTACACCTCATAAAATACAACAACAAAGAAATCAATGACTTCTGTAACAAAAAAAAGACAATATTTGCTCGCAAGTTTAAATGTTTACTCAAATTTTTTTCTAGGTGTCGGAGTGCTTTTAAGCTGCTAGAAATGAACGAGAAAACCAATATTTTGTCACCAGGTCAGATTGTTATTGACCTTGGAGCATCACCTGGGTCGTGGACACAAGTAGCCATACAGAAGACCAATGCGGATGGAGCAGACGCCAAGAAACCAATAGGAACAGTGCTAGCTGTGGATAAACTACAAATATACCCTATAAAGGTAGGACAACCCACTTATACAAAGTGGAGGTTGAAAAAAAATTATGACTAACAATCCACTACCAGCTGTTACATTACAGCTTAGATAAGGCCATACTTCAAATAATACATTATATTAATTTATTACTCATTTTGTATTGTTATCTTTGTGAAATCAATTTGAGCAATTGCATATTAATTTTATCTCATGTATGATTTATTATAAATGAAAATTTAATTAATTATTCAAATTGAAACACAATTTGTCTTGATGCTTTTTCTGGTGTTAACTGTCTCTATTATGAATTTTCAGGGTGCTACGATTTTGAGTAACATGGATTTTTCAACAATCGAAGCTCATGACAGAGTAATAGAAGTTCTCAATGGAAAGAAAGTAGATTTAGTACTTTCTGACATGGCTCCCAGTGCAACGGGAATAAGGGAAATCGACAAGGACAGAATAGTAGGACTGTGTTATATGGCCATCAGATTTGCAGCACTTGTCACTAGAATAGATGGCAATTTACTCTTCAAAGTATGGGACGGAAAAGAAGTGCCAATTTTAGAAATGGACCTAGAGAGGTTTTATAAGAGTATAAAAATTTTAAAACCAAAAGCAAGTAGATCAGATTCCTCGGAGAAATTCATTCTTGCCAGGGGCTTTAAGGGTGTTCAGAGACCTTTGGAAAATGGACGCTGGGGCTAGAAAATATGGTATTTTTTACAGAATGACCTACAAAAATATTATATTAGTTTATAATATAGTTATGTTCTTGTTTCACAACAAAAACAGAAGAAAACTACCATTGTTAAGTGTCTGTGATAACGAATAGGAAAATCTATAATATCATTATTCTATAGACATAAATGTAGTTAGAAATTATAATATTTTAGTCAAAACTAATCAATAGAGTTTGAAGCACAGAATTTTTAAATGCTGAGAACTGGTAATATGATAATATATATATTATATATAGTTTATTCATGACTATGTTTATATTTAACATTTACAACTCTCTGTAATAATTTGTTTTGTGAAATTACTAAGGGGTTTTCTTTATTATATAGGTAATGACTAATCTAATTGTTTATAAATATAAAGGTACAATATTTTGTTACCATACAGGTGATAAATAAAAAACTGTTTATTAAAACAATTTATTTTTATTTTTAAAGGCAATATAATAAATGCAAGTTATTTTTAAACAAAGATTATCAACAAAATAATTCTGTTATCCATACAAAATAATATCTTGTCATAAAATATCACACAGTTTATTGTAACTGTCCATTTTAAGCATGCACTATTTAAGCTATGGACGTACATAGAGATTTAATAATAATGTTATATTATGTTACTTAGAGATAGTTTTATAATAGAAGATATTAGTACCTGATGATAATTTGAACTCTTCCAAACTCACTTTTTTAGCTTAAGATATAATTTTATTATTTGTTTTCACATGTTAAGTACCTGTACATTTATGGTTTAGGTAAAACGGCATAATATTCCTTAGTCACAACATTGCGAATGGGAATCATTCCAATGCTGATTAAACGATTATAGTTGCTCAAAGGATATATATTTTACAAAATACTTTTGACTTACAGTCAAATCAAAAAAACAAATACAACCATATTATTTTTTTGTCTAGTTAAATAGGTATTTGTTTTCATAATATTACATAAATATTTTTATTTGGCAATAACTATTAATTGCAAATGATTGAGAATATATTCTAAATTCTATTTCAAAATCAGAAAGAACCTGTATGATACTTAGATATGAACCTTAAGTTTTTAAATACAAGTGCTATGCGACGATAGCATTTTTATTTCTATTTTGTGCAATACACAACCTAAAATAATACATGAATTTGAATTCATGTTTATATAGCCCTGTCTTAAAAGTCCAGAGTTTATGATGTTAATGAATCTTTTTCTTAAAATTTTTTTTAAAGCCTACAAAAATGCAAACTGATTTAATTTGAAGTTTGTAGCACTCTCTACAATTGACCCTACCTTGACAAACCTATTGACATACATACAAGTTTAATGTACAATTTTTTTGTACATTTGGCAAAAATGAAATCTTCTGTATTCCACCATGACACCATCCTTCTTTAGTATCACAATAATATGTACAGTTACAGACTTTTCCCGTTTACCACACTCAGCCTTAATACTATGACAATAAGATTCAAAAGAGGCGCACCGGGAATGTCCTCACTGGTACCTACTCTATCATTCAGGTAATTTAGTGTGGTATTACATCTATCAAAGATTTTTGTCCAATGTGCAGTCGAAGACACATCCGGTGTACAACTTTTCGACCTTATTACTCGGCAATAAGGTTCAAAAGCACTAGAGTGGATCTGCCGTCAACTGTACATACTGTCTTCCAATAAATTGGACATAGTTTTTATACTATTCATCAAATGAACAAGGAAAGGAGATACAGATACAAACAAAAGGGAAAGGGCAACAGATTGGATAAAATATTTGATATTGGATACCCAATATTTGATCAAATTTCTTGTCTCTTTCTCTTTCGTTTGTATCTATTATCTCCTTTCCCTGTCTATTGGGCAAAGATATTTAGATGCAGTCATCCAATTTCTTTGATCAAATGCATATTTAACAAAGATCTTTGATATATATAATACCACCCTTATAATATGAACAAGCAGTGAGAAGCGTTTAAACGAATTGCGTTCGTGTACTAGTAGAGAGTTTGTTGAGTTGTGCGGCGGATAGCAGACTGGAGTGTGCGGCATGGTCCAGCAGTAGGAGTCTTTCCCCTCTCTCGTCGTTGGCTAGAGAGGCGCGCGCGCACCGCCCTCCGCCCGTTTCTAAAGCGAAGCTGCTGACTGCGCATATCGCGTATATGAACGTTAGCACGAAGAGCGCGCAGCCAAAGTCTGAAAAGAAGGCGTTGAATTATTGTGTTTAGGTACATTAAAAGAATAACTATTATTCTTCGCATTGCATAATATTATATACCAAATAAATTTTGCAACCAACGTTAACAACGTGGTGTCTTTGTTGTGTGTGTAATTGTTTAGTTATTTATTAGTAGCTCAAAAGTTGTAGGTATAATAATATCATGGTTCTTTAAAAGTTATTTATATTTTTCCTTTCGTCGTGAAACAATATTTTAATCTTTTCTACTTTACTATGTATGCTTTGTGCGTGTATAATGTGTGCGTTTATTTGCATATTGGTGTCGCGGATTCGAATCCCGGTCAGACGATTATTTTGTGAATCTTTTTTTTTTCACCTACGTACTAGAACTAGCGTCTAGCAAAGCTCGGTTACCCAGTTATTATTATTTTATTTATACATACGATAAAGATTATGCCCTCCAAACAGACTGACGACGCACGGATACCCGTCACCTATGACGATGGCGACGATGAGTAACACCACGGCCACGCACGCCGCCATAATCCACGGCAGCACGTACTCGCGCTTGTACTTGACGGCGCCGTGAAGCAGCGATATGCAGCACATGAGGTATATCCCCGTCAGTATTGTACTAGTGTAGAGGAATATCACTGTCACTGAAAGGAAAGTTTGGATATAGATAAGCCAAATTATGTACTAAGGTGTTTAATTTGCTATATTTTAACATCGCTTATGAGGACGTAAAATCAATAAGCAATGGCTAATGCTGCGATGAGATGATGAGTCATCAGGTCTGTCGTACGTAAAATGTCCCTAAACAGCAACAAGAACTACCTAATTGAGAGATGATTTGGCTGCGTAGTTCCATTATCCTGCTTTTTTACTTATTAGGGATGGGGCGAATTTTTGGTTTATATTATATATCTGGTGTCCATGACGACGGAAGTGTAGAAGTAAAAAGGACTTAAAAAGTTATTCTTACCTGAAGCAAGATGCAAGGCCTTCGCAAATCGCATTTGATTGTTGGAGCTAACTACATCTCCCTCGTGGAACGTTACATGTTCTCCATATGCCACTTCGTAAAATCCACGTCTCTCGGCGTCGTCTTCCATGTCGTTATGAAGCATCGATAGCATTTCCCCCACATGGGATATACCGACTATCAATATTATAAGTACGAAAGATGAAAGCGCCTGTAGAAAAAATTGCCATAAAACTAGATTCCTTTTTAGAGGGTTTTGTTCGTGGAAATGGTAATATTATTTAGGCGATTTAAAATGTTTAAGCTATGGATGATTTAATTAATATACAGAAAGAACCTTAAGCTAGATAATAAAACTTAATAAATTGAACTGTTCCTATTGTTATTAGGTACCTGGCTCATCTTTATCTATTTACCTACGATAGTAAAAAATCAAAGATACATGAGTATAATATTTTATGGTTAAAAAGCTGATTTTACATAATATTCAATACTTACAATTTGATGGACGGCAATGAGAATAGTGCCTTGGCGTAAATTAAAAACGTACAAAAAATTATTTAGGCGAATCATCATTTTATGTGATACATTACAGGGCTTTGTTTTAAAAAACATTTGTGTTATTTTAAACACTAAAACATAGCTAGTACTACTTAATTATGTCCTCTATGTACGGGGGTTATAAACCACAGCGCGCATGTACTAACTTTCTATTGATTTTTTGCTGTTTACTATGCGTAAGCATGGAAGTGTCGGTGTCAAACCTCGTAAAGACACCAAATCAAAAACTATTTCTGTGTCGTCAGTCTTAAGAATAGATACTAGACTAGCAGGGCTCCTTAGTAATATAGTAAATATAAAATATTCGTTGACGACTATTGCGTTTTCAACTTCCCGGAAGGCCGCCGCGCTACCTCGAATTTCGCGGTGGCGCGAGAGGCGGCTTATTCATGTTTGGTTAAAATTGTTGTTGTTTACGTTGTGCTGGCGGTTTTCATTTAAATAATAAATACTGAGTTTTATCGCAATTAAATTAAATCTTTGAGCTTACATTATTAATATTCTATATTTAAAAAAAAAATAACCAAACAAGTCGATGGAGAAAATTGAATTTCGCGCTGTTACTAAGTTCCCATGCAAGGTAAATAATTTCAGACTATACGAAGAGATGTTATCTGTTTACGGGGGACTCTTGCCCAAGGAAAAACCTCAAAACTGATCAAGTCGTTTTGAGGATGAGCGAGACCCTGACGCTGCATCAATTTCATGCTTAAGTATGACTCGATTAGTGTAATAATTATTGTAAAATAAAAACTATGTGTCATATTTATATGGATTTTATTTCACAACTTACAATAGTAGTGATAATGACTCTATTCACCGAACTTCAAGCTGGTATTAGTTTATTTGGATTAAGTATATAATAAACTAAAAAAACTATCACAAGTTATTATTGAATATTGCTTAAATTAAAACTATTATAATACAAAAGACAATTCTGGCTGTTCACAAATAATAAATAATATTTCATTTACGATAAAATATGATATTCAATATTTACAGGCCTCCGATGTGACTACAGCTTGGTAAATTAATATAAGAAATCGATGGTATAACATTACATACTGGCAACAAACAACTGAAATTCAATAGATAATAATCAGCTTTTTCATTTCTTTCATCAATGAGATTTGAATTTAATGAGGTAGAGAACATGCACGTAAATTCCTATTAAAAATATATTAATAATTATTATTTCCATGAAAAATTTTCATTCAATCATCTGCCAAGCTGTAGCTATTTCATTTTTTCACAAGTCAATTAATCATGCTAATGACGGTTACTCAAATCATAAAAATAATACTAAAATAAGTATTTAATTTTGACTACAAGTTATAGTATACAAAATTTTTATACACAATTTATATATGGGTATTCTTACTTTTAAGGCAATTCTTACTTTGGTTTCAAAAGTCATTTCAAAATAAGTACCCAATATTTAACTGTCAAGATAAAAACAGTATGACAATTAATATATGGATGCTGATTCTGTTAAAATGATGATTTTTTTCGAAGTGTGCCTCTTTCTGTTTAAATTCATTTGAACTTATTTTCGCTAGATGGCGAATTGAATACAGATTTAGTAATGTGTTCTGTTAAAACTAAGTTTCACGGTGAAATGAATACTTTCCTGAGCCTAGTTATACTTTACATAATCAATATAAATGATACATACGCGACGGTTAGTTGGGGAAAGAGCATATTTCTTTTATTCTGAATTCCGGATCAAAAGTAACATACTTTTTATATTTTACATTATTTTGGTCTAAAACCATCATGCCTAAACCGACAACACCTACCTAACTATATTTATGTTTTTTTACGTTACTAAATACTTACGTAAATAACAGAAATATAGGCTAATTTTAGTCCAATTATTATAAATATAGAACTTTCAGCGTAGTGTACGAGATTGCACAAAATATAACTAGACTTCAGGAGCAGATATACAAAATTTGTTGTTACAGTCTGCGAGCATACTTCTAGATATTTCTAGGGACGGATAGAAAGAACTAAATGTTATTTGATGCGGTTTCGATGACGTATTTAAATAGCCTAAGTTAATATAGAAATTTTAAATGCAAATCAAATAAATGACACGTTTGAAATTGTAACTCCATTGTTGTATAGAACATTGTTTAACCACTAGCACAGAATACATAATAGTGCAAGTACAGAAGACTCACTCTGAAGATTCATTTAAAGTAATAGGAAAATGCTACGATACGATTAAGTTCAATTTAGATAGCACAGCGCTTGATTGCCTACGGTTATATTTACCTAAAAGTTGCGTCTCTTTCTATCGCGTAACTCTTCTTTTCTGACAAAATCAGGGTTGTCTCCTTTTAGAAAATAATTTAATCTCAATATTTAATTACAACTTTTTTTCTTGTACCTACCCACTGTACTTTAGTAAACAAATTACTTTCCAAATAAACCTAAGGTAGGTGTTAATAGTACTTTAATTCTAATAAATTCGCGCATACCTACTTACGTTTTCGATACCTTTACGGGAAGTGAGACAAACAGGCCTGCCGCCTAACATTACTCAAAGATGTTCAATGACGCCGCTTTACTATTACTATAGGTACTTTTGTCAACAAATTACTTTTCAAATCGATCTATGATTCAATCCAATCCATAAAACAATGCAACGAACAAATCTCGCGCATACGCCACTCCCTGCTCGCGCGTGAGTCCCTACTGATTGGCCCACTCGAGTCGGCCGCCGCACGTACTTACATTTTCGATACCTACACGGGGAGTGGGACAGCCCTGCCACTAGCCAATATAATTTTGTGAAATTACCTACCTGTTTATGAATTAGATTCTCTGTTTTATGGCTATTGTTACAATTGTTTGTTTACACAAACATGAAGAACACATTCCAAACTGTCAATTAATCGTTAAATATACACAACCATACATTATACGATAAAGCTATTATCAACTTCTTCCACTGCCCTCCAAAATAATTATGGCCGCTGAATGTATATGGAAAACAGCAAAATAATCATTCTAGAAAAATAAATGAAATTGGATGGACAAAGAAGAATTTGATTGTAAGTCTAGCTTGATTAAATATGTAAATACTTGTTTCAGAAAATAGCCAAGATATGATAAGATTAATGGCTTTTAATATTACCAAATATTAATTACATTACACTTATGCTAATGGACAAATATATTAAGATGGCTGATGTACATTGTACTTCGGTTGCTGATTGTGGATAATATTGTTTGCCAACTTTTTGTAACAGATTACCTTCCTTAGTACATTTTGCCGCGATAAGCGCGAGAGAGTCGAGAACGGATAAGATATGTAAGCGTGACACAGCCCTTAGAGTGTGTCTCTTTTCTCTCTTTCTTACGAGGTCTTAGCGCTTATCGCGCGTACAGTTAGGGCGTCATACTAGCTGATTGCGAGCGTCCTCAAAGCGGAGCGGCGCAACGAATACTTACGGGCAAGTTACGGGCGCTAAACGAACACCCTGCGTATGCGCAGAGAATTTGTTGAGGACACGCAACAAGATCGCCGCGAATAGCAGCTAGGGCGCCATATAATTCGCTACAAACACGCGACGAAAACGTTGCGTATTTACCATGCTACCGTGACGTCGTCGCGGTGCTGCCGTGGCCCACGGCGTGTTCGCGACTCATTCGCTGCGCACCCACTCCGCCCAGCAGCCGCTCGCAAACCGCTAGTATAATGACACCCTGAAGTTAAGCCACAGCCGTACCTACAATGTTAGTAAATTAGCGTTCTATGCTGTTTAAATCATGGCGGTCAATATTCCTGCTAATCCGCAACTGAAGTGTTTGTTTTTAATTATCATTAGTGTGTTAGTTTGCGAATTTGTGCACGCACAGTTTGTAAAGTAAGGAGACTGGATTAAAAATCGTGAGATATAAGTGTCAGTAAAATTACGTACGATTCGTATCGTTAGTAGAAAAACGGCCAAGTGCGAGTCGGCGTTGTGCACGAAGGGTTCCGTACAAAACGGCAAAAAATCATGTTTGTTGTATGGGAAATTTCATTTAAATACTTATTATAAATATTTATTTTATTATTTTTTTAGTATTTGTTGTCATAGCGTCAACAGAAATACACATTCTGTGAAAAACGGTCAAGCTATCACCGTTAAGGAGATACAGGTAGTTTCCCAATTACAGCACTAAAGCGCATTATGCGGCATAATGCTCAACGTTGAATGTTTCAACTACAGCAACGCTTCGCACAATCGAGCACTCTCCAAAGTACTGCTTTCGCGTGATGCGTGCAATCGGTGGCAGAAAATTAACAAGTGTTTTGTCATGAAGTTGGCATTGATCGAAATTTTATTTATATATTATCGTTAGTAATATTGTTTATTGTTTAAAAAAATTTAAGCTTTCGTTTAGTCGTAGTTTTTTGGAAAAAATATAATTTAATTCAGACTGTGTATACTATAATTTTTTTTATGCGATAAAAATAAATATAAGTATTGACCAGATGACGCTTTGTGTGCGTTGGGTCTGCCCCCTAGCGGAAGAAAAAATATCAAACACCCTCATTAAGAATCAGCACAATTCGGCATTATGCGCCACCGAGTCGCATTATGCTCTGTAATTGGAAAACTGCCACAGTCCCGTTTTTACCCTTTGGGTGGCGGTGGACCATAATAATTTAAAAAAATTGTTATTACAGTTTTCATGTTGTTCGTCTGTACTACCTTACCTAATGAAGATAAAATTAAGTTGATTTCTGTGGACTTGTTGAAATTAGTGTAGTAAAAGTCGTATTATATGTTGTTATGTTTGTCACAATTAAAGATACTATGTTTTAATATAGATCTAGTATAATAGAAAATAATGTTATATATATTTGATTAGTAATTAGTAGAAAACTATTTCTACTATATATGGACAAGGGATTATAATATGCTACAAAATATTCACATAACATTATAATTAAATAACACTTATTCACAATTTCACATTATTACATCCGTTAAGTAACAATATACTTAGACTAACTTAAGCTAATCACAAATCCGTTGTCAGTTACAGCCTGATTCATAGGATATTTAGAGAATTGGAAGGTGTTAACAGTTAACAATAGGTATGAAACAAAGTTACTTTAAAATTGACATAATAAACTAACAAAAACAAAATAAATTAACAAGAATTATAAAATAAAAAAGTCAAAATAATAAATTGAAAACATGCAGTGTCGGCTAGGACTACATTATATAGTCTTCTATATCCTACTCTATATGCATACGGAATCTCTCTGGCTGCAAAAATAACAGCGCTGAAAATATAACTCTGCGCTGCGCTAATACTATGGAGCTGAAAATAGAACGATTTTTTAAATTGCGGCCGTGTGTTCGATTTTCAGCTCTATTGTATTAGGTTGGAACTATATTATGATCCCAAATCCGGAAGGGTGGAGAAAAATCAGAGCGCTGAAAATAGAACTCTGCGCTAATACATTAGAGCTCAAAATCGAAAACACAAGTGTCGAGTCAAATTTCAATGTCATATATGACAGCTCGACACTTCGATTTTCCACTCTATTGTATTAGCGCAGAGGTATATTTTCAGTGCTCTGAATTTTCGCGGGCCCGCCGAATTCCGGAACATAATATTAGGTTGCGACTATATTATCCGGAATCCGTAAGGCCGCCACACATACAAAACAATAGACCTGAAATCGCACAAGTGTCAAGTCAGATCTGACAACTCGACAGTCAACACTCATATGTATTTGATTTTCAACTCTATTGTATCTCCCGCTTCCCGGATTCCGGACTTTATAGTCCCAGCCTAAACTGTTTTTTTCCGGCCGGAGAGGAGATTCCGGATGCATGTAGTCCCAGCCGTATGTGTAGTATTAAAACGAAGAACAAAATAGTGCTTTTTTTTCATATCAGACCATACCAGTTAAATTTATTGTCCAAATAATATTTGTGTTGCCTGTTTGAATATGAAAATAAATTTAAAATGTTTGATAAATTGTATCTAAATAGTCAATTTCAATTTTCAAATTCCTTATACCTTTATTAACCTAAAGCCACAGTCCCTACTACAATATTATTTCCTACTTTACTTCTCAACAGGAGTGTACATTTTTTAAATATTGCACTTTCAACCATTTATTAATACATACAGAGACTGTAAGTTAAGTATTTTTTGTAGCTTACTATGCGATTATAAAACAAAGCAAACTTGCCATATACTTAGTAATGTTTTTATTTCTTAGAAATTAAACTTTTCTCATTCAAATTATGTGGTTGAATTGTGTTGTTAAATAAAATTTTACAAAAGGTTGATTGTGTTCATTGGAACGACGAAAATACTTTTGCAATCGTTTTAAATCGCATCGCATCGCAAGAAAATATAGAGCAAGACGCTCAATTTTAGTTTTAATAGTGCCATCTTGACGTTTTTAGTGGAAATTATATACAAAGATGGCGCTTACCTCTATTCTCTATGGTTTTTTTCACTCATGCGATATTGCACGAGTTTCGTCCTGCACAGTTGAGCCTCGTGTGATGCGAGTGCTTGGTGGTCCGTGCGCGGTGTCGGCTCGGCGCCGCGGATATCGCGTACGACTTGAGGTGAGACTTGAGCGTGGTGGGCAGCGGCAACCGCTCCAGACCGTACACTGAGGTCTGAGCCACTATCGCCCGACAGCACAACTCTTGCAGGCTGAGAACTGTAAAGCAGAACAACTTCATTATAAAAAAATATTGTGTCAAGCTTGAATATATACACTTAAAAATAAAAATTGCACGAATTTGATGTCATTTTCTTATACCTTGTCATGACAAAGTATCTCACCTGCTAACAGTTATTTACTGATCGCAGATTAAAATTTAAAAAAAAACCTATACATTGGATGCTTTACTGTCTAGCTTCAGAAAATGTAATAAAGTAAAGAAATACATTGTCACTTTACCTTTGTTGCTTCGCCAGAGCCTTTCCATTCCATTGCGATGTAGAGCCATGCGAGAGAGTTCACAGAAGCTCTCCCGTATGTTAAAGTTACAAAGGGGGCTGACTTCAAAGAAAGCCATGTGATTTTTAGCAGCATACATTTCAGCATCGCGCTCTTGTACTTGTCTTTTAAATGCCAAATGCAATCTATTGCCAACTAAAACCTTTGGTACACCCGGGGCATGCTGGAAAAATATTTTAATTAAGGTAACAAGTTTAGAAATTGTTACACACATCCTATCAAAATTACGTGTTTAAATAATGTTATTAAAATTATATGTGTACTGTTGGTGTTCATTAATAAATTAAATTGAGTATGTAGCCAACAGGTTGTTTACAAAATAAAAAAAATATAATAATTAGTAAATATGATTATCTTTATAGTTAAATAAATAAAAATTACCTTCTCAACTTCCTCCAGCCACCTATCAATACTATCAAAGGACCATCTATTTGTGATATCATACACAAGAAGAATTCCTTGGGCACCCCTAGAGTAAGAGCGGATGATTGTGCAAAACCTTCCTTGTCCAGATGTATCCCACAGTTGTAACTTCACTCTCTTTCCGTCTAAAAGGATAGTTGTGGTCTTGTATGCTGACAAAGAAGAAAATAATTTAGGTTTTTATAAAAATACTGGAAACAGTTTTGAGAAAATATATTGTATTATATGTCATATGTCAATGGCTGTGATTGGCAGAAAAAAGCAATAGGGTGCGCTCGTATGCAAAATAGTGATCGCTCAGCGGTAAGCCCTGCCAATGCTAAATGCTATTTTCTTCTAGGACGCTAAGAAAGAGTTAACCGGGAACCTAACCTAGCTTAAATATATGTTTATAAAGTATTCATATCAAAGTTTATATTTATTACATACAAATATATTTCACTATTTTTAGGGCTGACATTATTATTAATTTTTAATTTAGTTAATACTTTAATTAAATTAATTGCACAAAACAATATTAACTGATTTATAAACAAACAAAATAAATAAGCAAAATGGCGAATTGCATCAGCGTTTGCAATGAGTTGCTTATGTGTTTGTTACACATAAGTAACACATTTGTGTTCTGGCCAACAAGTGTAATTTTTTTTTTCAGTGCTAGTAAGCACTTTTTTCCGCCAAACACAGCCAATACATGTCATTTTTTTTGTGCACAATAAAGAAAAGATTTCATAGATTTGATAATGCCAACAGTATAGGCAGTGACTAACTTTTATATTTAAGTAACAAAACAGAATATGAATAACTTTTATATTTAAGTAACAAAAGTAAATTTTTACATAAAATTTTTTTTTAAACGATTATGTGATTTTTATTGGTTACATTTTTAACAATTATGAATTCTTATCAAAATAATGTTCAAAACATAACATTTTTACATGATTTGGTCAAATGGTTAAAGAGATAACGTCACGTTAACTCATGTGTGCGGATCAAGGCTCCAGTGGAATTTGAGTCAATTAAAAATTTCAAAACGTAATATGCACACTTTTTAGTTTCAACTATTTATATATTATATATAAATATAGCCTAATTTATATACAAAATAGATACACGACGTACAATACCTATATTTAAGCAGTAAAAATATAATCCTTGTTTTAGAAGTCAGGCAATAACCATAGTACTCAGTATAACCATACTAACTGAACCAAACTAATAATTTCATTACAAGTAAAAATGATTTATGCCCACAGAAGTGGGCACAGGCAAGCTAGTAAGATATAAAGTCATAAAAAATGGTTGTTATTACAATGATTACCGCTTCCACTACAGAAAGGCGAGTCCGCAGATCCATCTTCTAAATCTTGAAGGATCTCTTGCTTTCCAACATCTGAATCTCCTACTAGGAGAACTTTCAGAAGATAGTCATATGACTTTGGTGCTGCAGGTGGTCTTCCTAAAATAATACCATTATATACATATAATAATTTAGAAATGTAACATATGAATTTGCTTATTCCATGTACTAAGCTTTAGCCTAAAAAAAGACGAAAACATTCCTGTACTCCAGTAGCTTACTACTGGAGTACAGGAATGTTTTCGTCTTATAATAAAGATCAAAGATGATTTCTTAAATGTGATGGATTTTATCTTGTTTGGATTATTTATGATTCTAGAATGTAAAGTAAGACCTACCATGACCTAAAAATATCACAACAATTATAATATTATCAAAACATTGCAATGCAATTGAAAGTTATTTTGATGAAATAACTATAAATTTGGTAAAAAGTATGTTGATGAAATTACCCATGTTTGTTCCCATCTGCACTTGAGAATAAAAAAATTTGTAATACCAAGAAGTATTACACTGCACCTTAAATTATTATAATAATATAGTACTTGTATGGTACAGATTGATTTGATTTGAAATATTATTAATTTGAATGATAATTTTTGCCATTTTTCATGATATTTCGCCTCTTAATATCCTTTATGTTATTAAGTTAAGGGAGACGAGTGGAACTACTTAACAGATTTGTCAAAGCAAACATACCCGTTCTTTGATGATGAGAGCGTGGTAATGTTGTATTTCCATTTTGCGCGACCTGGCCAGTCGCTTGTTGAGGAGCTGCTACCATCCCAGTTGTGGTGAACATAGTTCTAAATATGCTCGCCCAATCCGCAGGTGGTGTTTACCACACGCAAATGTATACATAATATCGACGAGTACTTTTTGTCTTGATTTCTCATTCACAAATATTAATAAAGTGTAAAACCACAAAAACACTCGATGAAATAAAGTCAAAACTGTTTATTAAAACACACGCGAAATTATTTTGTTCATATCAACAAAAATATATATTTACACAAGGTCGTCATTGTATCTCGTATAGGACTGTGAACTTTCTTCCAACGCTAAGCGGCACGTTTTATAGGATATTTTACACAGGATTGCATCCCGTTTAGGAAACAATACACACAAGTAGTGCAAAAATAAGTGTGCCAATTCAATTATCACAATATTAAATGACAACGAAATTGAGAAACTAATGGAAAATTGTTAACTTTAATCTATTGCAAAAAAAGTCTATGGTTGAATTGGTTGAAAGCTATCTTCGTCTTCGCCTTTTTTGTCGTATAAAAGGTTCATTAATATCAACTCCTTGCATTAAACTGAACAACATCAATGTGAAACGTAAACAGTCACTTTGTTACCTAGGACTTATTTTAGAAAAAAAAAGACGTGTGGCACTCGGTTATGCAATTATAATTATTTATTTATTTTATTTTATTTATGCAGTATTTCTTTTTCTTTGATATTAATTCAACTTACACTTTTTGAGCGGGGTGACCGAAAACAAATTTTTCTTTTATTAAATAAATAAAAAGTTAATATTGTTTAAAATATTTTTATTATTTTACAATACATGTGGGTTTTAAATTATTATTTTTTACAATTACTTTCTCATAAACAGCTGCTTATGTATTCGTCCGATTTCGGAGCAGCTCGTCTCGATTCGTGCGAGTTTCGTAGAGTCGTACAATACGTCTAATCGCACGCACACAACGCCGTGTCGAAGACTGCCGAACTGAAACGACGTTAGACGATGCACGGAGCGTGAGGTTTTTTCGTTACGGAATTTCTGGATTCGGTCCCCGCGCTCAAGGCCCGCGATAGAAGCTATGCAATAGCTTAAAAGTATTTCGCCCAACGTGGGGCTCGAACCCACGACCATGAGATTAAGAGTCTCATGCTCTACCGACTGAGCTAGCCGGGCTGTGATAACTAGTTCTAAATTGTGTATTAAATTTTGTTTCAACTGTTCCTCCCTAATAATAACAACTTATGCAAACTTTCTCATAAACAGCTGCTTATGTATTCGTCCGATTTCGGAGCAGCTCGTCTCGATTCGTACGAGTTTCGTAGAGTCGTACAATACGTCTAATCGCACGCACACAACGCCGCGTCGAAGACTGCCGAACTGAAACGACGTTAGACGATGCATGGTGCGTGAGGTTTTTTCGTTACGGAATTTCTGGATTCGGTCCCCGCGCTCAAGGCCCGCGATAGAAGCTATGCAATAGCTTAATTATTTCGGCGTTACTCGCGTCATCTATGATTTGTATACTTAATTATTTTAGTCATTCAGAGGCTAAAGCCTCTGAATAAATAAAAATTATTAAATAAAAAATAATAAATTAATAAAAATTGAAAAAAAGCGGGTAGAAGCTCGAAATCGTCAAAATCATCTCCGCAGTTTAATTCGGATTAAAAATACAAAAAATCCTTATATAATTTAAAAAAAGTGATTAACACAAGTGTAAGTAAGTGATTCTACTATACGAGTGTTTGTGGTGAATTTCATCTGTGAAAAATGGCAAATAATCTAAAACAACTATATGACTCTCAAAACTTTATATCAACTTATTATTAGAACTAAAGTGTATTAAATACTGTTTAGTATCGTCAGTGTCCTTATATGTTCAAAAAACAAAACTCTAAAAAGTGGAAAAGTGCAAAAAAAAATTATAATCGAACATTTCGCGCAAAATATTAACGGCCGTCAGTTTTCTTTGTCTCATATAAAAAGTGGACTTTGGACTAATATTCGTTATTCGTCATCAATCCAGGAACCTACCATTTAAATACAACTTTTTAAGTGCCGCGTCATAGAGTCGGTAGCCGTGTACATTACATGTCATGGCTGTGTGTATGTCAAGCAAAGTAACCCAAGTTCGATTCCCACATTTCTTAGGACACCTTTTGTGCTTCCAAAATCTAGTGAAAATCATACTACGTACATGAATTACAAGCTGGGAACGCCATCTATTAGTAAATTATTGAAGCAAAAGAATAGATAGATAGATGGCGCTTTAGCGCCATCTATCTATGTATTG
This sequence comes from Phengaris arion, assembly GCA_963565745.1. NCBI lineage: Eukaryota > Metazoa > Arthropoda > Insecta > Lepidoptera > Lycaenidae > Phengaris > Phengaris arion. The sequence continues at coordinate 7,143,222 of OY751443.1, forward strand.
TAAAATAATAAAAATATTTTAAACAATATTAACTTTTTATTTATTTAATAAAAGAAAAATTTGTTTTCTTATCGGTCACCCCGCTCAAAAAGTGTAAGTTGAATTAATATCAAAGAAAAAGAAATACTGCATAAATAAAATAAAATAAATAAATAATTATAATTGCATAAGGTGATACAAAATGCTATGCAATAGCTTTACCGCGGCAGTCCCCGGCGCACGTCCTTACTAAAACGGCGTTAGCCTTGCTTAATATTTGGTTCAGAGATAAATTTTACTTCCGTCTTAAATCTTAAAAATAAAACGCCGTGTAGAAGACAGCCGAACTGAAACGACGTTAGACGATGCGGGAGCGTGAGGTTTTTTCGTTACGGAATTTCTGGATTCGGTCCCCGCGCTCAAGGCCCGCGATAGAAGCTATGCAATAGCTTAATAAATTTACATTCCTGGAACATATAATACAGACCGGTGAGAAAGCTAAAAGGAATTTCTATTGTTTCACAAAAATATTAACGTTGACATGGGGCCTTTCATTTAAAACATTAAAAATAATTTATAATGCGACGTACCTCGGCAGCATTTGCTATGGCGCACCGGCTTGGGCAGATAGGGCTACAATAGGAGCGGCCCGTCGTAAACTTTTGCAAAGCCAACGTCTCCCCTTAATATTTTTATGTAAGGCATACCGTACCGTAAGTACTGAAGCACTTCCAGTCTTAGCCGGAGTCCTACCAGTAGATTTAGAGATACAGCGTCGTGCAGCACTATATTATAAAAACAAAAAAATGACTAACCCTGAGTTTTTAAGCACGAAAGAGAGTAATTAGATAACTAGATTATTCGAGCCATTAGATATTTCTATACAGAACCTAATTTCTGAGTGGCAGGAACGGTGGGACAACATTATCAAAGGGCGTCACCTATATAATTTCTTCCCTTCGGTACGCGATCGACTCTCGAAGCAATGGATAGAAATAGATCACTACGTCGCACAATTTTTGACAAGACACGGAAACTTTAAAGCGAAACTTTTTGGATTTACATTAGTCTCGTCTCCGCTATGCGTGTGTTCGACCGAAGCTAGCCCTTATGAACAAACTCATCACATACTCTGGGAGTGTGATCTCTGGTATGACGAAAGAATCGAAATGTTGAACAGCGTCTATTGTGTTTCTAGGGTTGTGTACTATGAAGATCTCGTGGGCTGCGCGAAGAACTTCCGAGCTTTCAAACGTTTTTGTCATAAGTACTATTGGAAACAATGCAACACTTTTTTGTCATTATAAATGCATTGTAATTAATTGTCATATTATAAATTAAAACATTTAATTACATTCTGTCTTGTAGTCATAAAAAAAATACCTTATTCCCGTGGTGCTTCCCCTTTAATTCTGACTTTTTGTCATCACAATTTTTGCTGTCTCCCGCTTTGCTTGGGGAGGGAAACTGCAATACTTCCTACTCCTCCTACAATCTTCTGATTAATTTCGTTGCGGGTTCCAAGACAGATTTAGCATGTCCCCCGGGCACCCCTGAGATCATATCAAAGGGTTTTTGCGGTTGGTTACCACTGTCGATCCTGGCTACATAGGAGTTGCAGTGGTGGGGAAGTGTGGTGGGCCAATTGCCCGTTAAAAAAAAAACAATGTAACATTATATGGGTAGGTACTTATATTGTGTGAAATAAATAGCGATGGCGCGCTTTCCAATTGAACGATACTAAGGCGGGTCAATAAGTCCGTGACTTTTTGAATTTCTAACCTCCTTACTGAAAAAGCAACACTACTCCTGTCAACAGGCATCTGTCAGTTGACTCCTATCAAAATTTGAACTTGCTGCGTCAGTTAGTTTGTGTTTTACAGCTATCTTTATCAGACTATCCAGTAACTTAAGGAAACAATGGAAAAAAGTGAATTTCGTGTGCTTATTAAGCATTATTTTTTGCGAAAAAAAACCATTACCGAGACCAAGGCTAAGCTTGATAAATACTATGGGGACTCTGCACCATCGATTTCAATAGTAAAAAAGTGGTTACTGAATTTCGTTGTGGCCGTACAAGCACTGAAGATGCCGAACGTCCTGGACGCCCAGTTGAGGTCTCTACACCCGAAACAATCGAAAAAATTCACGATATGGTATTGGCCGACCGAAGATTAAAAGTGCAAGAGATTGTGGAAGCCATAGGCATCTCGCATGGCTCAGTGGTTTCAATTTTGAATGATCACTTGGGCATGAGAAAGCTTTCCGCAAGATGGGTGCCGCGTTTGCTCACAGTCGACCACAAACGCAATCGTGTAACAACTTCACAGGAAGGTTTGGCGTTGTTTAATCACAATATGGAGGAGTTTTTTAACCGTGGACGAAACATGGATTCATCACAACACACCAGAGACCAAACAACAGTCAAAACAGTGTGTTTCTAAGGGTGAATCGGCGCCAAAGAAGGCCAAGGTGGGTTTGTCAGCCAATAAAGTTATGGCGACTGTTTTTTGGGATGCACGTGGGATAATCCACATTGACTATCTTCAAAAGGGAAGAACAATTAATGGGGAATATTATGCCAACTTATTGGACCGCTTCAATGAGGATTTGAAAACAAAACCGACCTCATTTGGCCAAGAAAAAAGTTCTTTTTCACCAAGACAATGCAAGGGTGCACACATGTGCAGTTGCCATGGCAAAAATCCATGAATTGGGCTATGAATTGCTCCCACATCCACCCTATTCTCAAGATTTGGCTCCGAGTGACTACTTCTTGTTCCCAAACCTGAAAAAATGGCTCGGTGGAAAAAGATTTGACTCCAATGATGAAGTCATCTCGCAAACAAAGGCCTATTTTGAGGACCTCGACAAATCATTTTTTTTGGAAGGGATAAAAAAATTGGAGAAGCGTTGGACAAAGTGTATAGAGCTCAAGGGGGACTACGTTGAAAAATAAAATGATTTATTTATCAAAAAATCTTCGTTTATTCCAAAAGTCACGGACTTATTGACCCGCCCTCGTAGATACCCAGTAAGTTAAGAGTATTCTGCTACTGCAGATATTTACTAATAATATAATATAAATAATAAAAATAATTACCACGTACCATAATAAATGAGATATCCGAAATATTACACGAGTCCACATAACAATACAAGTTCATTTGTTTTATCAAACTAGAATGTAAAATGTATTATGTTTTAACATACCTATTAGTTTTGATTAATAATTAATAGGTTACCTATGAAATTGCCGTTCTGCAGTTCTTGCCATTTCAAATCAAAATAATTTTTGTTTGGCTACGAATTCTAATTTCAAATTAATTTTATTTTAAAAACAAGGAATTCTTTTTCCAAAAGTAGTCATTTGTTTATTGATTAGTGTTACATTTTCATCGCATTTCAATCTTTTTCGTCATCATGGATACGTTAAAAATTCGAGTAATTATGGAATATGAGTACCGTCGTGGCAGCAACGCGGCACAAGCGGCACGCAACATCAACGACTTTTACGGAGCTAACACTACAAATCAACGCACCACCTATTATTGGTTTGCTCGCTTCCGTTCTGGAAATTTCGACCTGAAAAATGAACCTCGCGGTCGTCCGAAGAGTTTGGTCGACAATTACGAATTAAAGGCGATTGCGGAAGCTGATGATACACAATCTACGGCTGAATTAGTCAGTTAGCGTTAGCAATTAGTTAGCGACAAAACAATATTGGTCCATTTCCGTCAAATTGGCAAGGTAAAAAAGCTTGACAAATGGGTGCCCCACGAACTCAATGATCGCCAGCGCGAAGTGCGCGTCGAGACGTGCCTTGCACTGCTCAACAGACACACAAATAAAGGAATTTTGAACCGCATTGTTACCTGCGATGGAAAATGGATTCTATTTGATAACCGCAAGCGCTCAGCAAGTTGGTTGGATCTTGGTTCAGCACCTAAACAATGCCCTAAACGAAAACTTACCCCTAGAAAAGTGATGGTCACTGTTTGGTGGTCTAGCGCCGGTGTGATTCATCACAGCTTCTTACCAAACGGGGTGAGCATTACTGCAGATGTGTACTGTGAAGAACTGAACACAATGATGGAGAAGCTGGCACATCTCCAACCAGCATTGGTCAATAGCTCGTCTCCGCTGCTCCTGCACGACAACTCGCGACGTCATACTGCACAAGCACACGGTCTCCAAGTTGCAAGAACTGGGGTTGGAAGCTCTCAGTCATCTGCCCTACTCACCAGACCTTGCGCCTACAGACTACTACTTTTACCAGAATTTGGATAACTTCTTGGCGGGAAAAAAATTCAATACCCGAGTGGCAGTACAAAATGCCTTTGAAGAATTTGTTGCCTCCCGTCCAGCTGATTTCTTTAAGAAGGGCAATCAATAAACTGCCACTGTGTTGGCAAAGATGCATTGATTGCATGGGTGATTACTTCGATTAATACAAATAAAAAATACATGAAAAAATTCGTTTAAATTTTTTCATACAAAACGGCAATTTCATGGGTAAAGACCTAATAATTGTTAAAAAGTTTAATCGTTGCGTTTCATAGCTATATTAATAAAAAGGATATAATTAATCGTGCGACTACAAATAACTTGGCGACTACACAGTTGCTTACTGTATTACTGAATTTGACAACGAATAATATGTTGGCGACTAAATTACTAAAAAATAGAAAAGGCGAAAGCACTAGGTGACAAATATTACAAAAATCGGCAGATAAAAGGTGGCGAATATTAATCCAAATTGGAACTGAAATTTATACGTTGGCGACTTAATTTCCGAGTTGGCGACCGTTATACGATGAAAGCAGCTGTAAAACCTGATTTAGTTGATAAATTAATGGCTGCTAAAAATCAATTAATAGGCTACGAAAATTCACAATTTTTGGATACTATTGGGGTTTGTTAAATCCTTTGGTATAGATGATTTCAAGGTTTAGTTGGTGCTGAATACGAAAATTATAATCATTTTCAAATCCAAAAATGGCGTTTTTTTAATGTATCCTTTTGAAGGTTTCTGAGAGTGCTCTTTCTAAGATTTTGGGGGACTGATTATAAAAAATCATGCATATTGAATTTCCAAGATGGCGGACATTTATTTTTATTAAAATGAATATAGGTGTCCTTTTTCAGGTTTCAGGGGTGCTGATTACAAAAAAATATGAATCTTTTTGAAATTTCGAATTGGCGGATTTTTTTTTAATAAAAATAGGTGTTTTCATCAAGGCTTTTTGGGGTTCTAAATACAAAAAAGTCATATATTTTGAAATTCCATGATGGTGAATATTTATTTTTATTAAAATTAATAAGGGTGTACTTCTATAAGTTCCTGGGGATGCTGATTACAAAATTTTGAATTCCCGAAATGGTGAATTTTCATTCCTCGTAAAATCAAAATGTGTGTTAATTTAAAATTTCTGCATAGCATACTGTGCTTATTATCACAGTATGCTATGTAGTTTGAGATACCTAATTTATATGTAAGCTATATAAATTTTGGAAAATTCAATATTTTCAAATTGAATTCCTTCTTACACTCGGTCACAAAAACTTTTTCGTTTATAGATTTTAAGCATAGCTACAGTCAAGCGACGGATCTCTAAGTCGAAACCATGCCAACAGAGCAAGTCTTAGATGTACTACTATTCATGTACATCTTCTACGGCAACGCAGACAAACAGCGATCGATCGTCGCGGCAGAAGAAATTCTAATAAGTAAAATAATAGCATATTTTAAAATATTATAACTACTCACCAGTCAGTCAGCTTCAATTTTCACATATTCAAGGTTCCGGTTACTTGAGATTACTATATATTACTATATGTATTAGAAACGCAAGATTTCGGCCACCTCAAATATTTTATCCAAGTGAGTGAGGCCGCGGAATAGAAATTATTTAAATCTGAATATTCCGAATCAGTCCACACTGTACTAGAATTACTAAATAATATGCAAGGAAAACATGCAATTTAATCGTGTGTACACAACCACACAGCCAGTTATACGTTTCATAACTTTTAATATGAAATTTTCGAGTTACATTATTTTTTTGCTGGTTTAATTGTTGTAACTCGGGTACACCTTTAGACAGAATTTGAATCTTTTCACTGAATGACAATTGTGAGAACTTGTTATTTTTAATTTTTAATAAACACACATTATCAACGCAAACCCTTACAATCAAATAACATTTTAAAAAAATCAACAAACGCACTAGTAAAAGCAAATCACTACAATTATTATAGAAACTCAGTACATAGGCTGCACTAAAAGTATCGGGAATGGAATATTTCCACTGTTCCTGTCATATTAAAATCTTTTTAATTTAAAACTCCTTGGTTTTAAAAATCGAATACCGTTTGTTTATTTAAAAAAAGATTCTCGGTCTTGTCACAAGGTCTTGTCAAACTTGTTTAGTCGTTGAGAAAATGGAATTGACTCGATAAAATTCTAGAGCGATAATTTATTATGACTTTCGAAGTGGTTTAACACAAAAACAGTGTGTTGACCGGATGATTTCTGCAGTTGGTGATGAAGCCCCATCCAAAACCACAATTTATCGCTGGTTTGCTGAATTTCAACGTGGACGTGTCAAGCTCAGTGATGATCCCCGTCAAGGTCGTCCAAAAACTGCAGTCACCCAAGAAAACATTGATGCTGTGCGTAAGCTGATTGAGGAAGATCGACATGTGACATACCGCGAAATTCAGGCAACTTTAGACATTGGCATGAGTCAAATACAAATAATCTTGCATGAACAATTAGGTGTAAAAAGTTGTTTTCCCGATGGATACCGCATTTGCTCTGTGAAGAGCAAAAATCGGCTCGCGTTACTTGGTGCGTCAGAACTCTCGAAAGATTCCACGCAGAATCCTCAAATGCTGTATACAACATCGTATCAGGTGACGAATCCTGGATATATGCGTACGAACCCGAAACAAAAAACCAGTCACGAGTTTGGGTGTTCGAAAATGAGTTAAAGCCAACAAAAATTGTTCGTTCACGGAGTGTTGCAAAAAAAATGGTGGCCACGTTTGTCTCCAAAACCGGCCATGTTGCGACTATTCCTCTTGAGGATCAAAGAACGGTTAATGCAGAATGGTATGCTAACATTTGTTTGCCACAGGTCGTTAATGAACTCCGTAAAGAGAACTGCAACCGCCGCATCAGCCTCCATCACGACAACGCGAGTTCTCACACTGCGCACAGAACAAAAGAGTTTTTAGAGCAAGAAATCATAGAATTATTAGACCATCCGCCGTACAGCCCCGACCTAAGCCCTAATGATTTCTATACTTTCCCTAAAATAAAGAATAAAATGCGTGGTCAGAGATTTACATCACCTGAAGAAGCTGTGGACGCCTACAAAACGGCAATTTTGGAGACCCCAACTTCCGAATGGAATGGTTGCTTCAATGATTGGTTCCATCGAATGGAAAAATGTGTCAAATTTCGCAGAGAATACTTCGAAAAGCAATAAATACATTTTTAAATAGTAATGTTGTGTCACTTCCTTGATTCCCGAAATTTTCAGTGCCGCCCTCGTAAGAAACTGTTAAATGTACACACTTACAAATGTTAAAATGAAAAATCTTTTAAGAAAACTATAAATAAACAGGAGCGATTTAATTGTAAACAATGCTTATCACATGAACTATGCAATATGGCCCCCGCGAAACACAAAATGTTTCTTCTATTTAAATAAATAAAACCTTACTAAACAAAAATGCATAATGTGCATACATGATTCATTAGATTCACGTCGTATTATTTTTAGTCGGATTATAGGCAACGAATAATTTCCGACAAGCCAGTTCGGCGGTTTTCGGAAGCGATCGGATAGCCGAACCGAGCTCCCAGCTCGGCTCGGCTCTCGGTTCGGCCATCGCCTGCCGCATGAGTTACCGCTATATAATCATGTCGATATTGATGGATGTGTGCGTTTGCGAAGTATGAAAATTACACACACATGCGATGATTTTTCCTGCAGAACTTACCGGCATTAGTTGCTATTTATAAAATATTAGGCGTTTTTAAGTTATTATATTTTTTTATTTAATTTATTTACTATAAATTAAAGTCATCTAAAACGTACGAACGTTTCATTAAAATATCTGTGAATGACAAGTAAAGCACTGCATTTCTGCCTACAAGGAGCGCACGCCCCTGGGCCTAACCATACATACAGGAATACTTAGGGGGGGAAAAAAAGTTTTTCAGTAGGATGCACCGTTTCCAAGATCCATTGTAGAAAAAAATATTGCAAATAATATTTTTTTCTACAAGATACGAGATTTTCTCACTAGTCTACTTTAATATTTCAAGGTAACCTTGAAATACTTTGATAAACATTCTTGTAATAAATTTAGTTTGACTCCTCAAAAAGGTGAGCGGAGGATATACGTAAAATAAATATGTCCACCATCTTGGAATTTAAAACTGTATGTCATTTTCGTATTCAGCACCCCAAAAACCTGGAAAACAACGCATCACCGACCTTATCGATTTTTTTTTCAGTAAGACTGATATTTAGAACAAATTATTTTTTTACAATCAGTACCCCCAGAAACCTAGAAAGGCACGTCCTATATTCATTTTATTAAAAACTAGCATTTTCCGCGGCTCCGCCCGCGTAAATATAGTATTGGGTATCCCACGGGAATATTTTTTTGGGATAAAAAGTAGCCCATGTTTTAACCCGAGTCTAAACTACTATGGTAGTAGTTTAGGGTCTGAGTTAAAACTTATATTAAATTTGATATGTACCAAATTTCATCGAAATCCGTTCTGTAGCTTTTGCGTGAAAGAGTAACAAAGAATCATCCATCCATCCATCCTCACAAACTTAAACATTTATAATAGCAGTAGGATAAATGTCCGCTATCTTGGAAATTCAAAATGATGACTGCAAAAGATAACTTTTTTTGTCATCAGCACCCTTTAGAAACCTACAAAAGGACCCCCCTTATTAATTTTAACAAAGATAAATGTCAGCCATCTTGGTTATTCGAAATGGTTGACTTTTAATCAACACCCAAAGAAACTTAGAAACGGACATCCATATTAGTTTTAATAAAAAAATATGTCCACCATCTTGGAGTTTAAAAATGAATGTCATTTTCGTATTCAACACCCCCCAAATACCTAGAAAACGACAATACTCGACACTATTATGAATTTGTCAAAAATAAATATCCGCCATTTGTCAAAATCAATTATTTTTACACCCCCAGTAACCTAGAAAAAGACACCTATATTACATTCATTTTATTTAAGAAAACTTCCGTCATCTTGATTTGATTGATGCTTAGTGGTTCACTGCTTAGTATGTTTTTTGAATTACCTACATTAGGTAAAAAATATGTTCCCATTCTTGAATTAAATGTGTGCTCTTAAGTTCTTACCGTTGCAAGTTTGGAATATTCAGTGAACAAAACTGGTATTATTTAGTCGTCAGATTTGAATTTTTTTTTCCTTACAGTCTTTCGCCAACTTGGTAGTTTAGTATTCCTTATTCGGTTTTTTCACACCCAAAATGTTATTGTTTTGTCGCAAGTTTAAATACATGCCTTAATTAAAATATTAAATTGCTTTACTGTATCATAATATCAATAAAATACAATAGGCTACTTCACCTTATTTTTATTTATGTCCTAAACGCTTCATAATTGTTTCATTACATACAAAAAATCATCTAACATTATTTTGAAAACGGAAAACCTACAAAAATATTTTAAAAATACGCACACCCTTGCCGGAAGTTACTTTCGAGGTGTTCTCATCAGTGGATATTAAAAAACAAAAATACATTAAAAAAAATCAACTTTATTTATCAATCTTATGTTTTCCTAAGCCAAGTACTCTTTTTTTTTCATACATTGAAGGAAATACTCCTTCAATATATGAAATTAAATATGAGTCAAGTAGCCTATTGTGAATTCTATTGTCATCTATTTTGTGACTTACAATATTTAAGTAGAATTTATGTACCCACTGGGTAAGATTCAATAACGGAAAATTTACTAGGATTTTAATTTAATTTGAACTCAAAATAATAATATTATGCCACCAGTGGCAAGCGTTCAAGCGTCTATGCTCGCGCGAAGTTTAAAAGGCAGTGCCTCGCGAGCGCATGCTTTGATGTGTGTATGTGACTGACTGGCGACACACGCACTGCAGGTTAACCGGGCGATTGTCCGAGTACTGTCAAACGTGGTGGCTATATGCCAGGCAGGTGAGAATGAGCAATGGAGGTGATGGACTAGAATAATACTGATTTCTTTTTCAACTTTGTCGTAGGCGACTCTTTTCTTAGATTAGTCGATTTTATAAACATTTTGCCATCTCTAGTTCATTTCACAAAACAGTTACTGTCAACTGTCAGTGTCATTCAGTTTGAAAAAAGTTTTCAGTTAATCGTGTCGTATTTGTCAATAAGTGTAAACTTTTAGTTGCCCAAAGAAATCTATAAAAGCTATCGTAATCGAGGTATGTTATGCTTATGGTGTATTTTATTGGCTATTAACTGATTATAAATCAATATGACAATGTTTTATTATGACTTAAATATGGGAATTTTATCAAAATATCGAAACTTCGCAGGTGAAAATGTGACACTTTCAAATTAACACAGTTGCCATAATATATTTAAATAGAATTCTTCTCTATGTTTTTTTTGTGACCTTTCAGTGCTTACATAATGCCACGGCATTATACGCGACCTGTTGGGTCCAGACCATATAAAAAACTATACTGAAAAAAAAAAATTTTGAAGAAATTAAGTCTAAGAGAATATCAGTACGTGGTGCAGCAGAAAAGTACGGCATCATCGAAATACTTTGTTGTCCAAATTAAAAGACAAAGCGCCTCGAAAGCCTGGAGGACAAACTGTTTTCAGTGAAGAGGAAGAATTAGGTTTTATTTGTCATATAATAGCTTTGTCGTCGTTTGGGTTTCCAATCACAGTACTGGAACTGCGCGTTTCTGTCAAATCATATTTAGACAAACAGGGTAGAAAGTAAAGGCTTTTTAAGACAACTTTCCTGGAAAAGAGTGGGCACATTCTTTTATGAAACGCCACAAGACCGAACTGTCGAACAGGGTGGCTAGAAATATCACGCATGGCCGTGCAGAAATTAACGAGAAAATCATAAACTATTTTTTTAATCATTATGGAAAAGAGGTAGAAAATGTACCACATACGAATACCTGGAACTACGATGAAACATGCTTAGTAGATAACCCTGGTTCATCGAAAGTATTAACCAGGCGAGGAACAAAATATCCAGAAATTATTAAAAATTCTTTAAAAGCATCCACATCAATCATGATATGTGGTAGCGCAGCTGGTGAAATAGCGCCCGTCTACGTAGTATACAAAGCTGAAAACATGTAGGCAACTTGGACGGAAAATGGACCTCCTAATGCGCGGGAACCAATCTGGATGTTTTGAAGACTGGTTTGAATTCACGATGCTTCCTATTTTAAAAAAACAGACGGGTAAGAAAATTTTGGTGGGAGACAATCTTAGCTTATATTTGAGCCCGCAGGTTATTTCCGCTTGTCAAGAAAATAACATTTCATTTATTGCACTGCTCCCAAATGCTATTCATTTGCTACAACCACTAGACGTTGCCTACTTTCGCCCAATGAAAATTGCTTGGCGAAAAATATTAAACGAGTGGATGAGCAACACCCGCAACAGCAGAACCAGTTGTGTTCCAAAGGATCAATTCCCACTGCTTTTAAAGCAAATGTTTGTTCATATGAACCCTAATTCCTCCCAAAACCTAAAATCAGGGTTCAAGAAATGTGGGTTGTTTCCATTAGACAGAGATCCAGTTTTGAAAAGAATGCCTGACCAACAGCTAGAAGCAAGTTTCCCTGTTCGAGAATTGTTAAGTGAAAGCTTTCTAGAATCCCTACGAACTACAAGGAGGCAAGTTACTGAAACGAGGCAATATCAAAGGAGAAGGCGAGTGAATGTCCCAGCAAGAGGGGCATTACAGCTGCAGATTTCGAGGTCGATACAACCGTAACTCGTACAGTCGCCTCATCTGCACTCTATTCAGACCCTGACCATTCTACGGACTCCGAGATTGACTCACCAACACGAACTCACCTCGTGACTGCAGACATAGAGCCAGAGATAGAAAGAACAGCTCCGATTGCCCCTTCCTATGCAGTACACTTTTACTCTGACCATTCTACAGACTGCGAGGTTGACACACCAACAGGAACAAACCTCGAGGTTGCAGACATAGAGCCAGAGATAGAAAGAACAGTTCCTATTGCCCCTTCCTATGCAGTACAGTTCTACTCTGACCATACTAAAAACTGCGAGATTGACTCACCAATACGAACAACAACGGCAAGAAACGTTGAGACCGATTCAGAGCCTTACCCACCAACAAAAGGAAAAAACGTGAAGGCGCCTGAGGCATCACAAAGTTCAACCGGTATTGAACCTCAACCATCAGGATCAGGTCTAAACACGAGGAGACTAAAAGGGCGTCATCCTGACAAACCAGAGAAAAAGAGAAAAATCTCTAATGCCAAACGACGTTTCAATAAAAAGGGAACTGCCTTAGTTTTTATAGCTGATAGCACAAGTAACTCCTCCTGTTCGTCCTATATCTCTTATCAAGAAAGCAATTGCAGTGAGAATTGGTGCGATTTTGCTGATTTACAAGATGACGTAGAGAATGACTTTCAAAAAATTAATGGGATTACTGAGAAGAAATCTAAAAGAAAGTAGATTTAACAAAACTGAAACCAGGAAGTTATGTTCTTGCTGAATACGACAAAAATGTATATCCTGGAAAAGTTCTTCCTGGAAAAGAAAATAATTGATAGTATAAACGAACCCATATTAATTTCAAAAAGAGGGCTTTTTCGAATTCCAGAATTGGTGAAAAAAGATATGTAAAACATTTTACCATTTTTTGTGATTTTTTTTTCATAGTTAATTTCATTAACACTCATGTTTTTGTTTTTATCGTTTCCCGGTGGACCATTTTCGAACTGCAAATAGGTGTCATTGTGCCATTTCAGTATTTGATTGAGTTATGAAGGAGATTGTGAAGTGGCACATTTTGACCCCGCCATGGTAGGTGAGAATGTTTTTTTTTTTCTACTAAACTATGTTACTTTGAATAGTGGTGACTTAAAGTACATGAAAATTAATAAATAAAGATCATAAGTGTATTTTTTTCTTATCGAATTCATTTAATTTGTATTGTTTTCACGACATAACCTTGAAATGTGACACATAGTCACCCCGTTTGACGGTAAATATATAAATCTGAGTCTACTGCAGTCTGCATATGAGCATAGCTAAAGTTAGACTTGCCAATTAATGGGTTAGTCAATGGGTATGTTACATGACTATGCAACATAACAAAACATTATGAACACAATAGTTGATTTTAATAAAGGAGGAGCAAATGAGGAGGAGCGAGGATGCTACAAATATGAGATTCACTAACATTTAGTAAAGTGGAGTTCACGAGACAAGGAAAAAATGTAAACAAAAATTGTGAGGTTCGTCATTTTGTCATATAAGTACTTAATTATTACATAAATAGTCATAGAATAATAAAACTGCTAAATTTACCTAAAAATGGGGCCGTGTCGATGGTTATCAATTCATGTAGCAGACGCATTACAATCGCACGGACTACAGTCCGTCCAAGAGAAATTGATTATTGTCTTCGAATGACAATGATAAGCTAATCTGGGTTGAGTGTTAGAAATAATTATTTTCATTTTGACAAATGATTACTGTTTAACATATATTATTGATGGAACGAACGAAGGTTCCTTCGATATGAAATTTGGTCGGTAAATTAAAGTTTATGTGGAGTAAGGTGTAAAAAATCTAATATTTTTTTAAGTAATGCTTAGAAATAAATACATTAATGAAAATAACAACAACATACACTACCTCAGTCCTCAGTTTACCGCGCGTTTGATAGAGTCAATTTTGTTACACGATGATGTTTGTGAATCTGCCTGTCTGCCACAAGTCCATAGAGAAAGTAAATTATTTACGAGTTTAATTATTAATTATTACGGGTGAGTTTCGACCATAGGTCGACTTGACACCGTAATTATCTATATATACTGTATAGGTAGATATAGTCGGGTAGGCTTGAGAAGGCATTAATATTTTCAGAATCTTTAAGCGCTCTACAATCTCTTAGTAAACTTCCGTTCAAATCGAAAAATTATTTTCCAGTTACTATTCAGGTCAGAAATCTTCTGTATAAATGTAAATTAAAGGGTTGTTTGGATACCTAGCCATTGTGGCATTGTTAGCAATGATTTGGCTGATAAATTGGCAAGGGATGCTGTCTTCAGTGGCGATGTGTTCCCCTACAATAATAACGCGCATGATTTGGCTGCTCTTGCCCGGAGCTCACTTCTGAAATCATGAAATGAGTCATGGAGCTTGAGCAGTCAAACAAAAGCATTACAGTATCGAAAAATTCAACCAGTGATCCCAATTAAACCTTATGGTTTTCTAAAATTTTACTTTCTAAAAATGGAACTTTTATTATTAGAATGAGACTGGGCCATATGTGTATTCCAACGCATCATAAGAGAATTAGTATTCAAAGTGACGTTTTATGCGACTGTGGATAAATTGGCGATTTAGATCACATTATTTTGTCTTGTCCCCACCATGATCATTTCCATTTATACTATAACTTATCATCAATTTCTATTCCATTTCCTAATTCTGTAAGTATACTACTTCAAATAATAAATTTGTACATAATTGTTTATCAAATTACTTAACTCCCTGTACGAGACAGTGCTCTCCTTATCAGACTCCAGGTCTAGACACAAGTACAACCTGGAGAAAGAGAGGAGCCGACATGCCCAAAAACTGGTGAGAATCGAATGGGCCCACAATAAGCAGATACAACAGCTTACAAACGAGATAGCAACGTTACGGGGATCAATGGCTGCCAACCTGCAGGAGAATAAAGATGTGCGGAAATGGCTAGAATTTGAAACGCAGGAGCCACACCGCCAAATAAAGGAGACCAGCAGGATGACACCAATGATAGAAAACAACCTAAAGGCCCTAACAAAACCATAACATCAGAATTAATAAATAAAAAATAGCCGCTTCGCTAGACACCAAAACAATAGAAACATTAAAACCAGAGATGTCAGAAATAAGGCTTCAAATAGAAAACCTCCACAAACATATAACGTAACCGTACCAGTAATGGACAAAAAATAAATAAAACTTCCCGAATAAGGAAGTGAACAAGTTTTTTTATATTGGCAACATTTTGACATAGACTATAGACATAGAGCTGTCAGTTTCAAATTTTATTCCGTTCTGTCAGTTAAATAGAAGACATGGCGTGAGTGCATAGTGTTCCTGTGATATAAAATTCATCATAACGGCTATTCTTAAGAAAATTGTTAGTGCGGTGAGTAAAATGTTTTATCGGTCAACTGCTATTGCCTGATTTTATTCAGAATGTGTTTTATTTGTTAGGTTAATGATGAAATGTGGATAATACGTACTAGATGTTATATCACAAAGGTTAATATGTTTCTTTGATATTTTATTGATGTTTATAACTGGTATGCTCTAACTAAATAGTTTCAATAATAGACAAATGTCGAAAATTAATTATACCTTTGTATATTCAGATTTTTACCCAATTTTCCTCTAATTATTATTTTATAATAGAAGCTAGTTGTAAATTAAAAAAAAATTATGTGTACCAGTAATGGACATAAGCGTCCATCATTGGGTACCTACCTATTTCCAGTTATGGACATCGATATGAAATGATTACATAGAACAATTCTTTGTTATAGATATGGCTCCTAAAAAAGATTATACGCCTCAACAAATGGGCTGGGCTATTGAAGCAGTAAAAAAAGGGTTGAAAATATCCGAAGCAGCCAAAAAGTTTAATGTACCTAGGATAACCTTACACAACAAAGTTACTGGTAAAAGTCCGATCGAGTGCTCAATGGGACCTAGCACCATTTTAAGTAAGGAAGAGGAAAACATTTTAGAAATCTGGATCAAAGAAATGTTAGATAAACATATCCCCGTCACAAAAGAGGAATTATTGGACAGCGTCCAACGTATAATAGTCGACAAAAACCAAGAAACTCCTTTCAAAGATAACAGACCTGGCAAAAAATGGTATACATCATTTCTTAAAAGACATCCTACGATTGCTGAACGTGTATCTCAAAATTTATGTACAACAAGAGATAATGTTACCCAAAAAGACATAGAGAAATGGTTTTCAGAAGTTGCAAGTGATCTCAAAGACAGAGGTCTAATTGAGACTCTGAAACATCCTGAAAGAATTTTTAACACAGACGAAAGTGCTTTTTTCTTAAATCCAAAACCAGGACGCGTTCTTGCTAGAAAAGGAGATAAAAATGTGTATTCTTCTTCAGGCGACGATAAGGAAAATCTAACCGTTCTGATAACAGGAAATGCTGCGGGAGAGATGGCACCTACTCTAGTTGTATATAATTATGCAAGAATACCGTCATTAGTTTCAGAAAATTTCCCTGATGACTGGGCCATTGGTCGCTCAGAAAGTGGATGGATGTGCTCCGGAACATTCTATGAATATATGACAAACGTTTTTCATCCTTGGTTGATTAAAAAAAATATTGAAAAGCCTATATTTTTTTTTTTGGATGGACACAAGTCACATTTAACTTTGCACCTATCCAATTTCTGCTCTGACAATGGCATTGAAGTCATAGCACTCAACCCAAATTCCACCCATATATTACAACCGATGGATTTGGCTGTGTTCAGGCCTTTAAAGTCCTTATGGCGTGAAGCGGTAAAGAATTCGAAAACTCAACATTTGGGACAAGTTCTTAAAAAACAACATTTTGCTCCACTCTTGAAGACGGCCGTAGAGAAAATTTCTGCCGAAACAATGAAAAATGGATTCCGCGCAGGGGGTCTGTACCCATTTGGCCCAGAGTATGTTGACATGACCAAAATTAAAAGTCAAAACCGAAAAAAGACTCAAGATTCTACATGCCAAAACAATTTTTTGGAAATATTAGAGAATAAAATTAAAACGACTTTGTCTACAGACAAGCTAATGTTATTCAAAGATCTATATTACAAAAGTCGCCCTGAGCTAGAGAAACTTTTACATGATGAAGATGTATCTCTATATTTGATTTGGGCCACTAGTCAAACTGATGTAGTAAATACAGAATCTTCAAAACCCGATTCAGTAACGAATAATTCAAATGCCAATGATTTTCCAAATGAAATCCGATCCATTCCTGTTTTGCTTTGTAATACAAATGATTCCGAACCCGGCACTTCTTCACATATCAATTGTTTGTCCAAAGATCAGTCAACATCCACAGTCTCGGTGGATGAGTCAAATCCTGCACCAGAAACTAATAACCCAAATAACAACGAGTCTTATAAAGAAATGCGAACCATTCCTGTTTTGTCTAGTAATGCTAATTTAAATGATTCTCAACCCAGCACTTCTGCACAAACAGATTACTTGTTTATAAAAACTTCAGATCTCAATTCTTCGAATCTGAAAAATGTAGGTCAAGACATTGATAATTCCTTACCACAATGCAGTCGAAAAACACCCAATAAAACAGTAAATGTTGGTACTTCAAACTACGTGATTCCATCTCCTTTTAAACGAAATCTATTTTGGCCTGAAACTGATGAAACAACAAAGAATAAGAAACGCAAACTAAAAGAAAAAATACCATTTACAGTAACAAGCCCTGCATGGAAGGCCTACAATGCTAAAAAAGAAGAACAGAAAAAGAAACAAATGGAAGAAAAAGAATTGCGCGCTAAAAAAAGAGAGGAAAAGAAGCTTGAGAAACTAAACAAGGAGAAAAAAGGATTAAAACAATCCGAGTCTTCAGAAGCTGAGATGGAAAGAGATAGAAAAAGACTTGAGAAACTTAGTAAGAAGAAAAAAGGGTTAAAACAAAAAAATATGTCCGAGTCTTCTGATACAGAAACAGAAATAATTTACACTGAAAGTGATGAAAGTATATTGTCTGAAGGATTGGATGACGTACCGTTGAGTACTTTAGTTCCTTCTCCACAGAAACTATCGAAGGGAAGTTACGTTATAGTTTTATATGAAGGGCAGCATTTTCCTGGAATCATTGAAAATTCAAATGAAAATGAGTTTGAAGTCAGCACGATGACATTTTCAACAGGAAACACCTATAAATGGCCAGAGAAAGAAGACAAAATGTGGTACCGAAGAAAAGACATTGTGGAATATATACGTCCTCCAATACTTATTAACAAAAGAGGATTTTACAGTGTAAAAGAGATGCAGAAATACTCAAATTTTACTTTTTGAAATTAAAATTTGAGTATTTCTGCTTCAAATTTTACTTTAAGATATTTGTTTTGTTTATTTTAAGATTTTATTACCAAAGAGTTCATGATCAACCAAGTAAATCTTTGTAATTCTGACATGTATTTTATAAGTGCATGGTAAACTCACAGAAATATAATATTTTTGTTGTTAAAAAAGGTAGCAGAAGTTTATAAAGTTGTTTAGTTATATCTAGATTAAGTAAAAGTATACGTTATTTAATTGATGAAGAAGAAGTCTGAATAACAAAGGCTGATTAAGTTTATGTTTGTAATTACTTATTATTATTTTAATGTGAATTCTCTAATGTTTATCATCAAATTGACAAAGTTTTTTTAATATAAAAACATTGTCAATTTGGAAAAGTTTACAAATAAAAAATATTTTATTCTTTTTCATTTTATTTTCATTTTAATAATAAAAACATTTAAACATGACATTCATCATTATTGGATGCCCACGACTAGGTTTATATTATGTTCGTTACTGGGTGTCCATTAATAGGTGATGTTCGTTACTGGGTGTCAATCACTAGGTTATTGTCCATTATTGGATGTCCAAAACTGGTTTTTTGCTGTCCATAACTGGTTGAAAAACTTGAATTTTTATTCGTTAAATAAGTCGACACCAGCTTTGCAATAGGTCATGAGTAAAACAGTATAAATATTGTATAAGAACCGAACTTTACACTTTAAGCAAGTTCAGTACTCTAACTTTCACTATGATGGTAATATTTCACAAATACTAAATTTTTTTTCTTAAACTGTCCATAATTGGGGTGTTTATGTTACTGAAAATGGAGGAAAATACAATAAAAATCCAAAAAGAGAACAAAAGCGAGCTAAAGGAGCTACATAACATCTCCATCAAAAACGCTGCAACAAATCAAGATGAGATCAAAACAACGATCGCGAATCTATATTCGTATCCAAGTTGAAAGATGTAAACACCAACATCAGGAAAACTTCGACTGCTCTAAATCCTAGTGCCGGCAGCATAAAGGAACACCTAGGGCCAATAAGGGAAAGGCTATCCGAGATATCGCCCCAGACAACTATCAGCTTAGGAACCGAAATGGCACTAGTAGAAATAATGAAGAGCCAGTCGAAACCAATATCATATACCCAAGCTTTAAAAAATCTCCACCACCACCAAAGAGGAGAGAACAGCATAATCATATCCTCAAGGGACGCATCAGATACGAGTGAAAAAAACCCTAAAGATAATAAGAACTGTCTGAGACCCCAAAAAAACAGGGGCCAGGGTGGACAACTTGAGAAAGGTGAAAAACCAGAGGATCGTGCTGAGCTGCGGTAGTAAAGAAGACCTCCAACTCTTAACATCGAGGCCACAGACGTGCGACAGATTAAAACAGGAGAGAGCACGCCAAAATAACTCTCTCCTAATAGTAAAAAACCGATGCCGAACTAATTGAGCACAAAATAAACAGGTGTTCAACGGGGTCAAAGAAAAAAAAACAAATGGTAAGAATAAAATACAGAAAAAAGGCACGAAACATCCAGGAGTGCCACGTGGTATTGGAGTTGTCTCCGATACTCCACAAAAACTTACTGTAAGTAGGTAAGGTGCATATTGACCTACAGAGAAGACCAGTAGAGACCCCTCATACAGTGTGCCAAATGCCTAGGGTGATGATGAATGATCAATGGCACATGAAGAAGATCTGCGAGGAGGAAAAAAGTAGCTGCAGTTACTGCGGCGAAAACACCCACGACTGAAACGAGTGTGGAGACCGGAAAAGTAACAACCCACCAACGTGCTACAATTGTAAGATCGTGTCTAACCCATCAGCGCCCCAAGGCACACTATAGCACGATCAAAAATATCCTACCTGTGCTAAAGATGACAACACAAACGACAGAATCTCAACCGAAGACAAAACACCACATAAAAGTAATCCAAGCAAACCTGTAAAGATCTAGTCTAGATCTTTGCAGGTTTGCTTGGATTAGTCTAGTGTAGCAGTCTAGATTCTAGACGGCTACACTAGAACTCATGAGACTGGCCGCAGAACAAAATATTTCAATAGCCCTACTACAAGAACCATACGTAGTAAGTGCAGGTATACTCAAACAACATCCAGGCACACAGATCATCCAGTGTACCCTAAATAGGCAATAAAGCCGCAGGTGTGATATTCGGCGACAACATGGAAGTGTTGCACGATCCGCAAGTGGTCACCGAGACCGAGGTAGCGTTGAAAATCAAAGTGGCCAATCCAAGCTCGCTTGGATTAATATCAGTGTACTTCGAGGGAGAGAAAGATATACAATTCATCAACATCAATAGAGTCAGGAACATCATAGAAAAATTCATCACCTAAAACATCATAGTGGCAGGTGACGTAAATGCATGGAGCCACTGGTGGGGTAGCTCATCAGAAGACCAAAAAGGTTATGCCTACACCATCTTCCTCAATGAAATTGACTTCCACATTCTCAACACTGGTGATACACCTACCTCCGAAACCGACAGGAACGGCAGAATGCACAGCATTGTAGACGTCACAGCGTGCAGTCTGCCGATGCTGTCAGAGGTAGAGAACTGGGAAGTGAAAAGGGACGCCACAACATCGGACCACAACGCCATAATTTTCCGGGTGAGGCTCGAAGGGAAACCACAGAAAACCCAAAGACCATCCACTCGGAAATACAACACCAAAAAGGCAGATTGGCAGGTGTTCAGAACATCCTTCACAAAATCTCCTTTTATTCCTTCTGCCGTTTCCTAACCTTTTTATTTGTCTGTGGCACAACATACGCATCCCTTGCCAAAACAGACGAAAAAAAACATTATATAAGCAATTGATCTTTCACTAACACTGCACGACCCTGCGTCCTGCATGATTGATTGTCGGATGTGTTGAGGAATGAGGGTTCAGGTGGGATTCAGCATAATAATAATGTTTTGTTGCATTTGAAGGTATTGTGTCCAAATTTTACGGCACATAAAATAGAATTGGCTTAGACATCATCAACAACATTATATGATAAACTTGAAATGATTTATTTTAAATTCTTTTTTATAAGGCATTTAAGTATTCATATATAAAATAAATGCTTAAGCATTATCAATTAATCTAATCGGAATATACAATGATAATGAGATTATATCACAAAACACATAAAATATATTATGTGCGTTTTAAAATGTAAATAATTTTAAATGTAAAGAAAAAGTATGATGTTACAATTTAATAGGCATCATAGCCCGGTAATGGGAATGTTCGGCTGTAGTTTTCAATTTCTTCTTTAAGAACATTAATTTTCTTTTGAACAGCATCATTCGTTTCAATAGTTTTATTGAAGTCTGCTAGTTTCGGTCCAGATATCTTGGTAATTTCTTGAGCAAGTTTAAGAGCTCTATCAATAAACTTAACTACCATATCAATATCTGTCTCTTTTAAGCCTCTTGTTGTAAGCGCAGGAGTTCCTGAAAAAGTTATATAAAAATACCCTCACTAAAGTTATATTAAACAATTTTAGTTAGTTTTTATAAGATCTAATATTAATAATAAAAGTTATTATAAGATTGGAATATTAATAATAAATAAATTCTAAAAGTTTATGAGCATTAACCAAATTCAAACTCACCTAATCTAATACCACTTGGGTTCAGTGCACTTTTATCGCCAGGTACAGTGTTTTTGTTGCATGCAATACTGCACAGCTCTAGTATTCTCTCGGCTCTAGCTCCACTGAGGCCTGCATTTCTCATGTCTACTAAAACTAGATGGACATCTGTACCACCTGTAGCTATGTCATAGCCGCAGGACTTAAGACCTTCACACAGTCTCTGAGCATTCTTTATGACCTTTAATTATACACAATAATGATTTTGGTTGCCACTATTATAATGAAATGCACTTTATTTAAAAGTAAGAAATAGGTGATAAATTATACTTACTTGTTTCTGATATTCCACAAATTCTGGCAAAGTGGCTTGCTTCATGGTGGTAGCAATAGCGGCAATAGCATGATTGTGAGGTCCTCCTTGTAGCCCAGGGAATACTGATTGGTTGATTTTATTTTCAAAGTCATACATGATTTTCTCTCCTTTGGCATTAACACTTTTTTGTCCTTTGCGGTAGAATATAACACCTGCTCTTGGTCCTCTTAGTGTTTTGTGTGTGGTTGTTGTTACAATATCACAATATTCAAATGGACTTGGGATAACACCTACAAAAAATATTATTAGTATGTTTGAAGTGATTCCATTGGTAAAAAAATAAAACAAAGATTGGAAAGACACAGAATGTGTTACATAATATTAGGTGTTTACCTATGAAATTGCCGTTTTGTATGATAAAATTTAAACGAATTTTTTTCATGTATTTTTTATTTGTATTAATCGAAGTAATCACCCATGCAATCAATGCATCTTTGCCAACGCAGTGGCAGTTTATTGATGCTCTTCTTAAAGAAATCAGCTGGACGAGAGGCAACAAATTCTTCAAAGGCATTTTGTACTGCCTCTCGGGTATTGAATTTTTTTCCCGCCAAGAAGTTATCCAAATTCTGTAAAAAGTAGTAGTCTGTAGGCGCAAGGTCTGGTGAGTAGGTCGGATGACGGAGAGTCGCAGTATGAGGTCGCGCGTTGTCTTGCAGGAGCGGCGGAGACGAGCGATTGACCAATGGTTAGAGATGTGCCAGCTTCTCCATCATTGTGTTCAGTTCTTCACAGTACACATCTGCAGTAATGCTCACCCCCTTTGGTAAGAAGCTGTGATGAATCACACCGGCGCTAGACCACCAAACAGTGACCATTACTTTTCTAGGGGTAAGTTTTCGTTTAGGGCATTGTTAGGTGCTGAACCAGGATCCAACCAACTTACTGAGCGCTTGCTTATATCAAACAGAATCCATTTTTCATCGCAGCTAACAATGCGGTTCAAAATTCCTTCATTTGTGTGTCTGTTGAGCAGTGCAAGGCACGTCTCGACGCGTACCTACTTCGCGCTGGCGATCATTGAGTTCGTGGGCACCCATTTGTCAAGCTTTTTTACCTTGCCAATTTGACGCAAATGGACCAATATTGTTTTGACGCTAATGTCGAAAGCTGCTGCTAATTCAGCCGTAGATTGTGTATCATCAGCTTCCACAATCGCCTTTAATTCGTGATTGTCGACCAAAGTCTTCGGACGACCGCGAGGTTCATTTTTCAGGTCGAAATTTCCAGAACGGAAGCGAGCAAACCAATAACACCATGTTGCGTGCCGCTTGTGCCGCGTTGCTGCCACGACGGTACTCATATTCCATAATTACTCGAATTTTTAACGTATCCATGATAACGAAAAATATTGAAATGCGATGAAAATGTGACACTAATCAATAAACAAATGACTACTTTTGGAAAAAGAATTCCATGTTTTTAAAATAAAATTACATAATTTGAAATTAGAATTCTTAGCCAAACAAAAATTATTTTGATTTGAAATGGCCAGTATTGCAGAACGGCAATTTCATAGGTAAAGACCCATTATTTTATATCCACAATGGTAATTTTTCATGTTATGAAAATTAAAAATCACCTGCGGCCACAAGCCCTGAAATATGTGCCATGTCTCCCATCAAAATAGCTCCATTCTCATTAGCAATCTCACGGAATCTCTTATAGTCTAAGCATCTTGAGTAACAACTTATTCCAGCAATGATAAGTTTTGGTTTGAAAAGTCTAGCGGTTTCAGCCAGCTTGTCATAGTCAATGAGACCAGTTTTAACGTCAACCTGTAATCAAATAACCATAGTGGTATTAAAACATGGTACTAATAGTTAAGATGACGCATTGATGAAGGGCCCCAGAGGAATATGCGGAGGTTGTGCCTACGATTTTTTTTGTTTTTAAATAAAAACTAAATATATTTCAATTGATTTGCGAATATATCACAGTGTAAAGCTAAACAAACGTATTTATCAATTATGTAAACTTAAATTGTTTCCAAATGTCGGTGGAAAATGGGAGTCTCTGTTTTACAAATGTCTTTTTTATTTATGGTTCCGTAATACGTAAGGAACCCTTATAGTTTCACTCTGTCCGTCCGTCCGTCCGTCTGTCTGTCTGTCCGCGCTTCTAGCTTCTGCAATTATGAATATAAATTTAGATCTCGGTTTATAGCATCATAAAATAATAATAATTTTATATTTTAGGGCTCCCCATACATGTGAAGTGGGGATGAAAAATATTTTTTCATCTTACCCTATTGTGTGGGGTATCGTTGATAGGTCTTTTAAAATAAAGGCAAGGTTTCATACATGATTTTTTTCAAAAGTCAACCATTTGGGAGTAATCGGCCTCCAAAATGGTTTTGAAGTTGGTTCCCCCCTGACATTTCTAAACTATGATGACTTAGAAACTTGCAATTTTTCACGCTGATAGATCATACTAAAAACTCTTTAAGAAAATTATTTTGAACGAAATCGGCCAGTAACTTTTGAAGTAATTTGAAAAAAATCTTTTACGCGGTTATAGTTACGGAACCCTCCTTAGACATGTCCTGACATTCCCTTGGTTAGGTTTTTTGTGTTATAAATTTATTGACTTAATACAATACTAAATGTACTGTCAGGGAATCTAATTCATAAGCAGTAGAGTGTTCTCATAATTTATTTGTATTATATTAACAGTCACAATGATTTATGATTAAGATTTCCTGATAGTACAACAAACTACTGGCCTTAATTTATGAATTCGCTTAAAGCATAAAAGAGCTTAAAAATTTGTTAGATATTTGATTTATTATTTGAAACTATTACACCCGGTTTCCGAAAGGCTAATCAAATAGTTGATGAACTAACATGTATGTTCAGTTAATAGGCTTGTTAAATCATTTTGCGTTTCTAAAACGCTAATTAGTGAAAAATTTACTAATCATTGATCATCTTGACATGAGCATTTACGCCTTAAGTAGCTTTCCAGAAACCGAAAACAGCGTTTGACATGTGGTTTGACCATGGATTTGACATTAATTTTGTTAACTAACACGTTGATCAAATCAAACGACTGATCAAGCTTTTTGCAACTCAATTTACACCTGACAAGTTAATTTTGGTGTTGATTAGCCTTTCGGAAACCGGGGGTTAGTTTCAAATATTAATTTGTTTTTTTTTTTTTTTTTTATTAATCAACTATACTATGAGACGTTGTCTTAATGATTTTTATAATGTTCTTTATAAATCTTATACTTTAAACGAGACGATCTTGTATAATATAAGGTTTAGTAAAATCAACTACAGTACAACAACAACTATATATTTTAGGTATATGATCTACTGCTCATATAAAGACGTTTAGGCAAAAAAAATTATTGCCATATAGAGGATTTTTTTTTCTTTAAGTAAAACAATTCTTTTTCTGCCTAAACGTCTATACAAAGCAGTTGATCATAATATGCCCAAAATATCCGTAATTGATTTTACGGTTTTATAGTATCTCGGCAACGGCTACAAGTATTACCATGAAATTTAGTATGCAGGGAGTTTTGGGGGCAAAATCGATCTAGCTAGATCTTATTCCTTAGAATACGCGCCTTTTTAAGCAATATATGTTTTTTTCTTACGTCGTGCAACAATCCTACTAATATTATAAATGTGAAAGTTTGCGAGGATGGATGGATTTGTTACTCTTTTACGCAAAAACTACTGAACGGATTTTGATAAAATTTGGTATAGTGGTAGTTTAGGCTATGGATTAAACATAATTTTTTTACATTAACATTGATCTAACATAGGCTACTTTTTATGCCGGAAAAGTACAGTATTCCTGCGGGATGCTCGATAGTATATTTACGCGGGCGGAGACGCCGGAAACAACTAGTATATAAATAATTTCGACTCTCGTCAGTCTGATTGGCAGCTTGGCAGCTACGTATAATCTTTGCATTGTTGGGAAATTGGGAATGTGGGGGGTTCGAATCCCGGTAAAATAAATATTTTTGTGATTCTTATTATTTTTTTCTTTTATATATTTTTTAAATTATTTTATCGTTCTACTAAAACTCCGAGCAAAGCTCGGCCTCCCAGGTACTCTTACCTTATAAGGCATACTCTCAAAGAAGATTGAAGTGGCAGAGATTTTTTTGGTGGCAGTGAAGAAACCATGCGTCAGATGTCCACCGTCAGGCAAGTCCAGTCCCATGATGCGGCCATGTGGCTCCACCACACCAGTGTAAACAGCAAAGTTTGCTGGAGAGCCTGAAGTTGATGGTTATAATCTTTAATGCTTCTGAATTTTAAGGCAACGATAATGAATAATTTTTTTTAAATCAAATGATTACGTAGTATTACATTTATAATTCAAAACTATTAAAATTATGTTAGCTTCACAAAATTATTCATCAATTTCTGATTATTCATCAATCAAATTATTCATTCATCAAATCCCAAAAATTGAATGCATTATGTAACTGATAGTGTTTCTGCATATGGACTTAATTGAAGGGGTGAGTGGACAAAGGTGTTATCTGACAAAATTTAAAAAATATACTTTTTCGAATGAACATAGGTTTTATGTGATGATAAACCGAATGATGAACTAAAAAAGCGCAAATTTTCATTCTTTTCAGAAATACAGATCTTGACAAAGGTGATATCTGACAAACACGTAACATTACCGAACTGCAAATGTGGTATGAGCTGATACATTTTCGAAAGATCAATAACATAAATACATTTTGAATAATATAAGGTCATATCTACCAATGTGCCTATTGCATATTCGCACGCATAACACGATTTTAAGTTTAAAAAATAAACAAAGGTGTTATATGTTCTTTATTATCTTTGTTCATACTAAATTAAATAATATTTTTTTAAAAATCCTTATACCAATGGTGATTTTGTCTTTAAATTCCATTGTTGGAATTTGTCTAATTAAAAAATTTTTTTTATTGTTTATGGTTGAAGCATTTTACAACCTTTGTCACATTTCCGATCACACTTTTTTTGACAATGACATTTCGTTCGATATCCCGCCTTGGTTTGATCCCATCCCGCCAAACGGAACGAATTAACGAATGACAGTTTGATATTGTCAAAAAGTTTCATAACTTCGTGAGACGTGAGATTGTTTTTTATAGTTATAGTTCTGTTATTATTTGATTGTGTAGATAAAGTGTAGATAAACCACTATGTCATTAAATTCACGTTCACGGCAAATATTGAGTTTAGTGTTGAGCAATGAAAATACAAGGAATACAGAAAATGTGAGCTGCGAGACAGGTTTGTACTACTTCAAAAAACTAATTTAGTTTATATAAAAAGGCATTAGTGTTGTATTTTACATATTTCTGTCCTAAAATATTATTGCTTTCAGCTTCCGTCGATCAGAGAATTAGTCATTCAAGTGATTTACCAAATACGTCCAGTACAAACGACGTTGCAAACAGTAAGTATGGAAACTTAATTAATTGTAGTATTCTGTGGCAAAAAGACATATTTTTTCACTACCTTTGTTGCTTACTTTCAGATACTGAAAATATTCAGAATGATTGCTATGTCCCAACGAAGTGCCATTCTCCATCTATTTTAGTTGTCGATCACATTGAGCAAGGTTAGTAAAAATGTAGTGAATTTGACACATAATATGTGTAGTAGTATATTAGTAGTTAGTATATTATACTAATTATTAGCCATTGTCTGTGACTTTGTCGCGCAGGATATACCTATATAAAAATGTATTTGCTATTCTGAAGTATAAGCTACCACTGAAAATTAATGAAACTACAATATTATTGAACTTTCATTAATTTTTAGTAGTTTTGTGTGAAAACATAATAAACATCCACACATTCTATACTTATAGGGGTAGGTATAACTATATTCAGGTATTTGGGATTATATTGTATTAAGTATCTAATTTATTATTACTAAGAAAATTAATTCTAAATGACTTTGTTTAAACTATTTAGTGATTATAAAATTGTTAACTTTTTTTATAGGTAATGAAGACATTTGTAATAACCAGGATACACCACAGGAATATGGTTCCCAAGATAGTGATGATAATAATAATTCACCTATTTGTAAGTATTCGTTCCATTTACCATACTAAAAGTATACTTTATTGGTATGATTTGTTGAGCAGGATTTAATTTGTACATCAATTTCATTTTAGCACCAGAAGAACCCTACAGTCCTGCTAGTACCGATCATGAATATATACCATCATCTTCATCAAACGATATTTCTGCAACTGAAATTCAGGAGGAATCTCCAATGACCAACAATATATTGCAACCGAGGAAGAGAAAAATTTTTCAGTTAAAAGAAAAGTTATCTAAGAAGAGATCAAGAAATGAAGCTGAGTGGAAACAAAATAGGAATAGTATTTTAAGACAGGAAGGCAAAGCTTATGTTACAAGGAAGGGTAAAACAATGGAAAGTAAAAAACCAAGGTTTGGTATATTATGCAAGGAAACATGCAAATATAAGTGTTATGAAAAATTTTGTGATATTGATTGTGCATCTCTCTTTTCCCAATATTATAGTTTAAAAAATAATAATGAAAAGAATATGTATCTTTCAAAATTTATAACAGTTGAAAAAGTCAAAAGAGCATTAACTAACCCAAAAAGGCAGAGATGCACAACTTATACCTATGTTCTACCAAAAGGAAGTACTAATATAAAAGTTTGTAAGACTGCATTTTCTAATATGTTTCAAATCGGTTATAGAAAGTTAGCAGTTATTCAATCAAAAATTAAATTAAATAATGTTGAAGTACTAAGAGATCAGAGAGGAAAAACTCATTCTTACAGGCACAAGGTAGATGTTGATGTAGAAAATTATATAAGCAGTCATATTAGAAGTTTTCCATCTGAAAGTTCTCATTATTCTAGAAATCAAAATATCCACAAACAGTACTTAAATCCATTACTTACAATTAAAACTATGTATTCAATGTACACAAAAAAATGTGAGGATGAAAATAAACCTACCAAATATTATATAAAGGAATGCACATATAGAAAAATATTTAACACCAAATTCAATCTTTCTTTTAGGCAGCCAAGAACAGATGTTTGTTGTAAATGTGATTCAAATACTCAAACTGAAGAACATATTGAGAACTATAAAAGAGCATTTGAGCTACAAAAACTGGAAAGGGAGATGGCGGTGTCTGGACAAAACATGACATATATTAGTTTTGATATGCAGCAGACACAGCCGCTTCCTAAAATTCCAGTATCAAAAGCTTTTTATTTAAGACAAATTTGGTTCTACAATGAAGGTATACATATAGTTGATAAAAATGGACATAGGTCCTATTTCTGCACTTGGACTGAAGACTGTGGAGGAAAGGGCAGTGTAGAAGTTCTTAGTTCGCTTTTTTACTGTTTAAGCAAGTTAGCTAATGTAGATAGTTCCCAAAACTTGTTGCTATGGTCAGATTCTGCCAGTGGCCAAAATAAGAATCAATACTTAATTGTTTTGTATCAGTACATGATTGCACAGAAATTATTTGTATCCATTGAACATAAATTTCCAGAGGTAGGTCATACATTTCTTGATTGTGACAGAGATTTTGGCCGTATAGAAAAATTATTGAGAAAGCATGAGAAAATATTTACTCCTAATCAGTATAGAAATATAATTAAAAGGGCATCTAAGAATAACTCTATCATAGAAGATATGAATCATCATTTTTATGATTTTACCAAATTAAAAAATGATTTGGGCATAGTTATACCCAATACAAATACATTAAAACAAAAAATTAACTTTAAAGGGAATGTAAAATGGATTCGCCATGAAGATTATGGTAGATATTTTTATAAGACCAACTATGACCCCTACACACCATATTTAGAAGTTTCTCTGGTAAAAAATCCTAATATTATCCCGGAAGTTGCCTTGACATGTAATAACCAAAAGGGTAAAATCTCTAAAGAAAAAATAGCTGATATAAAAACACAGCTTGAGTACATTGAAAAAGAGTCTCAATGGTATTATATAAACATTTTGAATAATGATTAATTTTTATTATTGATAGTGTTACTTGCCAACAAGTTGTAACTTCACATTTTTGACCTAGACCTTCTAAGTTGTAACGTTTTATTTATTTAAATAAAGCTTTTTCAAGTAATAATCGTTAAATTCTTTTATTTCTAACATAAGACCTTTTTAAGTTCATATAATTTAAATATGATTTATATTAAATTAAACAAAGGTGTTATGTTCCTAATTTATCAATATTTATAAAACTAAAATAATAAATACCTTTTTATGTATATTATCTAATAAATAATGATATATTCAAGGCAAATAAATACTTTGGTTTTGTTTAAAACTTAAACCATATTAGTTACATCGATTAAATATTTTACAATTTTCAAACACCCATAATCCTGTTTGAACTTTTTGTTAATTAACACCTTTGTCCACTCACCCCTTCAATTAGATTGTTTATTTCATTTATTAATGGCTAGTAATTTCTTATCAAAGTTATTACCAGAATAAGGTTGGACATTGACCCCCCACTCATCTTCATTTAATCTGTAAGCTTGTAATGACCTCTTCTGAGCCAAGATTTCTATCTCATCAATAAATTCATTGCCACCATAATATCTGTAAAAAAAGTGAGTCACATTCTAATTCACATTATAAGCTGAACCCTTGTCTAATTAGTTATTGTTAAAAATTGAGTAAACTAATTTATATAATAAAAAAAAATTTTTATTTGTAAAATAAAATTTAGTCAATTAGTTTGCTTATGTCTGAATACTTACAAACTACTTAAAGTTAGAAGCTCCTTAAACCACAGGCTGTCACTAGTCTCTACTTAGTAGAATGACATGGGAAGCATGTGACTTGAGTGCCACTTATTTTAAAGTAGAATTTAAGTATTCGGCCACTAGTATATTTAAGTGTGATGTTTCCAGGTCATTTCTAATTAAAAGAATTTCACTCATGACTTATTGAATACTTTGTTTTAGAAGTTTTCTTTTGATATTATAATAATTACCTTTGATTTGGCATGCCCTCTGAATACTTGTTGTGAAGACAAGAACTAAGACATTGTAGTACAGGTATGGACGTAAAGTTTTCTGAAGCTATCATCTCCAGTCCACTGGCTTGCCGGGCTTTCTCCTTTTTGATGATATCAAATAACTCAGGATCGGTGTCCCAGATATTTCCATTTAGAAGTTTGCTGTTCATCTTGGACGTTGTACTTAATTTTCGTGTATATAATGTCTAAAAGAATTTTACTTGATTTCAAATTTATATAGTCTAATCAGTATGATGATCAAAGCTATACTGACGTTATAAATTGATTAAGGGTTATTGACGAGATAGATCACGAAACCGCTGACCTCAGCTGATAATTTTTTGTAACGCAATAACAAACAAATATTACTTTCGTCACAATATGTAGCATTAAGAATACAATTTTTTACTTCCAGTTATGCAGTTATCGATCTATACAGCCTATATAAGTTACACTTAATTATCTGAAATTAACTCTTGTATGGTTTTATTATCACAATTATAGCTAATTAGTCAATCTACTGAAAGATTTATAACCAATAATTGAAACATTTGTTCACACCGCAAACACTGTGTTGATTTCTATAAAACGACCATAGGGCATGCTCATGGTCTATGTCTAACCTCTTTAGGCTATAGCCCATTTATTTAATAATGCCGGAGTGATCATTGGCAACAGGCAACTGACACTGAATAATCATCAGGTGGGTACTTACGTTATGGCAGATTTTATTTTGCACGACCCGTAAACTGTTCCTTACTACAAAGTCCGATTTAACACTCAGATTCCACGTAAAATTATAAAAACGACTAGACAGATATTTAGAATTCATTGTTCTTGCTTGTTAATCGGATTTATATTGTATTGAAGTGATGTAACGGCGTATTTCTTTTCACAATTAAGAACAAATATTATTGTAGTGATAACCCATTATGAACTTTAGCGACCACATTTTGACATTAGCGTTGCTTACGTTCATAAGGCTGAGTTCACACTTGTTGCTTGTAGTTGTCACACTTTAATAGAATTTATATTATAGATACGGAAATATTTTTTATGCAATAAGGTTAATACCTACTGTACTTAAAATTAAAAAAAAGCCTGTGAGATATTCGGCTAATAATTTATAGTATGACCAAATTAAACTGTTACTAAACTAAATGAGGACGGTCACGCGTACTGCGCAATGCGCAGTAGACACTAGACTGGAGTGCGAAATGCGAATAGGTATCCCTTTGCACAGATCTTTATTTCTCCTAATTTAATTTGGCATAACAGGTTAGGCATATTTTTTGTTATAGTAATACTTACGTTGGCAAAATTGTTTCTTAGCATACCTATGCCACTAGGTATAAATATAATTTATTAATTATACTTATGTTTTATGTCATGAAAATACTTTGGCATACTTTTTCCCTAGGCATAAATATTATTTAGAATAATAATCATTTTTGTCCCTAATGTAATTTGGCATATTTTTTGTCATAACAATACTTTGTCATATATTGTTTCTTAGCATTCTTGGGTACCATCGTGTAATAATTAATAGGTAAAGGTGTGGTAGGGGTAGCCTTTGGGCCACCCTTGAGTCTCTAACATTGTTTATTGAATATGCAAAAAGTATTTTATTAAATGCAATTATAAAATGTACAGTACTTTTTTCAGTAAATTACCTATGTGTCGTTTCTTACTTACTATGCATGCGAATTTTCTTTACTATCCGTGCGAATGCCTAACTAGTTGTCTGTTTTTTATTGCATAATGAATAGTAGGTACTTTTAAATATAACTTCTCAGAAGAAACAGTATAATAAAAATCAATATTTTTAAAGGTGAAAACGCTCTATACAAAGGTCTAATGGCATTAGGCTAGATGACAATTTTTTATTGCATAAATGAATAGTACTCTTAAATATGAGTATCTTCTCAGAAGAAACAGAATATCAAAAGTCAATATTTTTAAAGGTACAACGATTTGTATACAAAAATTTTTAAGTCGCGTGAAAACGCTCCATACTAATGTCGTACCTACCTAGCTGTGATTTCACGCCTAGATTAAATTGTATGAAGTATACGGCATGAAGTATACAAATATCGGAGAAATATTTACAAATATGTTATTTGTAAATATCTCCGATATTTGTGCGCTTAAGTTCATACTTACCATAATGAATGTTTTTGTATATGATGTAAGTAAACTAATGATAGTATGATAGTAGATTTTGTTTACTAATTTAGGAAAAAAAATTAAAACTTTTTTGTTCTTTAGATGTAGGCATCTAATTTCTAAACTGCACATAAAATATTATTTTTTTTAACATTTACCAAGCCTCAATATATCTGAGTATATTAATTAAACTAAATAGTTTAGATGTAGTCATCATCTTGCCTAGTGTGCAATATCACATTTTTATAAATTGAATTTTAAAATTGTTGATTAAAGATACATAAATTTAAAAGAAATAGGTATTTAGATTGACGCGATTAAAAATTATAAGCAAATAAAAAAATACTACCCATCTCTTTCTCGCAAAACGATTTGTTACGTCACAAGTTGCAACCGCCACACAAATGTATGGCGGGTGCAACTCGTGACGTCGTCACAGGCCGTTATAGCACTCTCTTTCATATTGTAAATTTAAATTGTTCGCATCTTCATTATTTTTTAAGATCTACGAAAATGGGTTATAGATAATATATATATATATATATATATATATATATAGGGTAATAAGTGTTTTGTATTTAATGTAAGTAAGTTAATTAAGTAGGTTTTTTACCCAAATCCACCTTGCTAATAAAAATAAATATATTTCTAATTATTGTATAAATTCAAGCGACTTTTCCGACGTATCAGACAAGGACAAAACATTGTACAGCTTATACACTGTATAAATATTTTTATTAGTAAGGGGGTAAGTACTGAATTATGTACTTAACAATGATATTCTATACTGTAGCATACGCTTAAAGTAAGATAGAAATATGAACACCATCGTTCTAATAAGAACGTACAACGGTCCGTCGAATGAAACGAGTGTCCGAATAACATCACTTATTATTCGTGACTGAAAACATCTTCATCTTCAACACAGAGCAGTCCTGAAAAGGACTTTTGGAAATTCTAATAAGAATTTTTCATCAAGCAGTTTTCTCTTCGTAGCACTACACAGCACACACATTTGCCACTATTTCACATGGCAACAGTCTGAACGGCTAGGAGCAGCAAGATGTCGTGATCCCGCGGACGTGTGTGCTGTGTAGTGCTACGGAGAGAAAACTGCTTGATGAAGAATTCTTATTAGAATTTCCAGAAGTCCTTTTCTGAACTGCACTGTGTTGAAGATTAAGATGTTTTCAGTCACGAATAATAAGTGATGTTATTCGGACGTCAATTTCAATAATTGCACTTCAAATATTTTCTCTCTCTCTTTATCTGAATATAGCGACTTTGCGTCAGTTATTACATACGATTATTTGGAAAAATAATTGAAATATACTAAATAATCTAAGTAAGGGCAAAGGCAAGGGCCTTTGCATATTCACATGTGGTACGAGATTCCTTGTATTTTGTTTACTTTAGAGTCATAATTGGTACACTTTCGAAACACACACGATGGCATTTTTGATTTATTTTGGTCGTCTTATCGATCGTCATCATCGTTTACACGTCACGCTCGTGATTGTGCTCGACGCAGACTAACTACAAGACGTCACAATTGGGACGTATTTGAGTCTTCACAACGCGCGCGCCTAAAACATATCTGCCTCTTGTATTATAAAATATCATCGGTACTTAATCAATATTCCAACTTTTTTGTAACTTTTGTAAATGCATCTATAGTTCAAAACTATACATAAAATTTTATCATGTAATAATACCTCAATATTTCAGGATATTTAAATTAAACTAAATATTTTACATGTAGTCAACTACCTTAAGGCTTAATGTGATGAGATGCGACATGTTGCGTTAATTTCCAAATTCAATTGTTAAATTTGGGTATATATATATTTATGTATTTGGGTATAGGTATAGGGATCGTGCGTGAAATAAAGAGGCAGCACTACTGTCGAAGTGAGCGCTCTCTGGTGTTTCATTGGTGAACATAGTGGGACCAAAAAAAAAAGGATTGTGTGGTTTTATGAACGCCTTTCACTTTATCCCTACTCCGCGGCCGACCGTCACGCGACATGCAAAACACAGACGAAAAAGTTTGAGACGATGTAAAAAAAGTTTCACTTTTTATTTAATAACATTAAAAAAAGTTATAACAATGGTAAAAATAATAAAATATGGATTTAAACCAATAGTCAATAATATAATACATGGCTAGAACGATGAGAAAGGAAAAAAAATATTCAAATCAAATTGTTGAATAACTTAATAAATTAATACCTCATCTTGAAAAGTTTTATTTTACCCAACACATACAAAAATTATACACCAAAGACTCAACTAAGTCACAATACATTTATGATTTTATCATTAGTACATTACTTTTTAGATATTAATTATAAAATGACCTAAGAATAATTTTGCAATCAACCAAATGTGCGGTATTGAGAAAATGTTATAGTACTTGTTATCTCTAAGACTGTTGAGATTTTAAAGTCGCCTAAAATAATTTTATTATGATCTTAATTTTATACAAATCGTAAGAAATTATTAAATTGAAACTTTTATTACATCGTCTCAAACTTTTTCGTCTGTGTGTTGCATGTCGCGTGACGGTCGGCCGCGGAGTAGGGATAAAGTGAAAGGCGCTCGTCAGAGCAGCCGAGGCCAATATGGCGGCGCCTATAGTTCGCATCAGCTGACCGTGTAGTGTATAGACTAGTACTCATTTGTGCCAGTGCTCCACGCTATTTTGTTATTAAGTTTTACTTTTACCGTGGTTTCATAAAACCATACAATCCTTTTCTTGATTGGTTTACCCAAAAATACTTCACATTAGTAAGGCCCTCATAAACATCTTATGCAAATAGGTTCGCTTTACCTATAGCGTGATCTAGCGGCAAATCAGCGCCATCTAGTATGCCATATGAGAACCAAAGTTCCTTAAGAAAATTAACTTAAAATCTAACGCATAAACAGTCTGTATATTGATAAAGACCGCATTTAACTCGTTATGTAGTTCACGCGAAGACACAAGAAGCGCATTTTATTGTTATTAAGTTTCACTTTTACCGTGGTTTCATAAAACCACACAATCCTTTTATTTTTTGTACTAATTCATTGCGAAAATTTTTATAAATGTTAGCTTTGTTAAAAATATTTAATATTACAAGCAAATAATATAATATAAAAATATTTATCATTTATGAGTCTGTACTTACCTTATGTCAGAGTTATTATAAAACAGAGAAATAATAAATATTAAATTTGAAATTATTTAAGAAAATAAAACCTCTTCCATCTTTTTTGTAAACTATTAATTCAAACGAATTATTTAATACAATTAGAAATTTTATTCAGTTTTTACAATTATTTGAAAAAGGCTTATTTGTCAACTTCTTTTTCTTTAATCATCATTCAGTTTTCATCTGGTGTATTTTATCCCAGTCTTTTGGATTTTCTCTGAAATCAAAGAGAATAATTAAAAGGTTAAGTCATAACTATAAGATAACTGTCACGAATATTTGAAATTTAATCAATTAAATAATCAATTTTTACATTTGTCGTATTTAATTGTTTTACTGAATGATGCAGTTTATTTTTAAAATTTTAGTTAATATTGTACTTACACGTAATTTTTCACTGCATTTATCTCCTGTTTACGTTTTACTATTTTTCATGAGGCTCCTAACACGCTCTCTGGAAATTTATAAAATTACACTTCCACACTGAATCCACGTTCTCGACGTGATGTATTATTTATTACATCCAAGAATACAACAATTTTTTCTCGAAGCTGGCATTTAAAAAAAAATAAATATATATTTTATTTATAATTATTAAAAAGTAAATCACATGTGTTTACGTTAAATACATGATCCCAACTGTTTTGGATACTTGACACTAGTTGGCGTAACAGTCTAGAAGCACGATCCCTATACGGGTTATCACGGGGACAATTAGCTTCCTTTTAATAATACAACAGTAAAGGCAAGCAAAATATTATACTTATAGCAACGTCTCGTGTGGACTTAGCCTTATAGTAGCCTTAAAATAATTTATCTCTTGTTTCATGTTTGACAGTTTTCTGTGCCTAAGTCCTAACTACCTACTTAGCCACAAGGGAGCTTCTTATGAATTATGATTGAAACTTTCATCAAACACAATAAAGAAGACGTATGAAATGAGAAATTCTAAGGTACTTATGATATCTTAGGCTGGGACTACATGCTCCGGAATCCGGAAGGCCGTAGAAAATATATATATATATATATATATATATATATATATATATATATATATATAACATTTTATACGAGAACACTTTAAGTACGGTCTTTTTTAAACTTGGATTTAGTAATTATGCGAATTGTGTCTTACACTACCCATATGACTGGCTTTGATCAGCGCAGGAGCTTAGAAAATCATACATGTATGTAACTGTTTTTTCTTACTACTTACCTACAAATTGTATATAATACGATTAAAAAATACACCAAATTCCAGTTAAAAACCTAAATACTTAAGAAAACTATAAAATTTTTATGTTTTGACTATGTCTAGTGATATATTTAACGAGGAAATAAATAGAATTAGTGTAAATAGTTAACAATATCGGCATATTAACTATAGTAAGTATTTCTTTGTCTGCTTAAACACAAATAACAAACTTCCAATAACTGCTAATTAGACAGAACAGATTCAATATAATATATTTTTAGGTTTGGTAAAATCAATTACAGATATTTTTAACCGACTTCCAAAAAAGGAGCCGGTCATACGTTCGGCTGTACTTATACATATTTATATTTTTTTTGTATGTTCAACGATTACTCCGGCGTTTGTGGACCGATTTTCAAAATTCTTTTTTTGATGTATATACATCAAAAAAATATTCCCAAATTGTTCCTTTTGACAATAAAGTGATGACCTGATGATGGGATTCATGAGGAATCGAGGGATGAACTCCTCGAAATTCATATGGACTTATAAATGGTGATTTCAACTTTTTCTGAAGCAGTCTAAGCATATGCTACCAAAAAGTAAGGTTTTGCTCCAAGGTATGAATGTAAACCATACCCAGGGTACATGTAACTGTACCCTGGATCTAAAAGTACTG
The DNA here is from genome assembly GCA_963565745.1 of Phengaris arion. Classification (NCBI taxonomy): domain Eukaryota; kingdom Metazoa; phylum Arthropoda; class Insecta; order Lepidoptera; family Lycaenidae; genus Phengaris; species Phengaris arion. The sequence continues at coordinate 7,181,857 of OY751443.1, forward strand.
AACAGAATTTCTGTCTCCTCATAGATACATGTTTGGGGATTTCGGCGTTGATTAAAGAACTACAAGCATATGCCACTATGTCAATTAGAGTAATCATCATCATCACCACCATCATCACACCATACATAATCACATTATGATGATATAAAAGGTACTTACTTCTCATAGTTATTTTACACCGACACGGATATAATTGAACATTAGGTACTCTGCCGTTTATGAACCTATTTAAAAAAATATTTTGTTGTTGTAAAGGGTATAATTCTAAATTGGTCCTTTAGTCACTAAAGTGGAAACCTGATGATGGGATCCGTGAGGAATCGAGGGAACTCTTCGAAATTTATATGGACACATATAGTGATTTTGACTTTTTCTGAAGTAACATAAGCAAATGCTACCAAAAAATAAGATTTTGCATCAAGGTATACCCTGGATCCAAAAGCACTGAACATAGGTAACTCAAGTCTTTAAAAATACGCGTTTGGAAAATTGTTAAAATAACTGCAAGCATATGCCACTATGTAACTTACTGTAATCATCATCATATTTACAATACCTAATGGAAGTTTGGCGCGTATTCAGTTATACATTCGATCGTTTATTTTAAACGTTCTTAAAATGTATCAATAATACTTTAACAAATATCACTAAAAAGGTGTTTTCTTTTAAACAAAAAAATAAACCGACTACCAAAGTAAAAATGCACAGTAAAGTATGAAAATAATAAAATAATGATTTATCAGGATAATGTTTGGGCTGGTACCGACTTCTATAATTAGTACGCACAATTCTCGTAAAACTGTACTTGACACTTTCGCTTCACGTATTACAAACATGAGAACTTATAAAATAATATACAAAATACTACAATGTGTTTTCATCCATACATTCTCCATAGGGCAAGTAACAATGAGGGGGTTTGATATTTTTTCTGCCGCTAGGGGGCACGCGCAACGCACACAAAGCGTTATCTGATGGCATAAGTGGTATCAAAAACGGTCAATAAGAATTTTCGATTCTTTTTTTGTCAGTCACCAGGCGGCGCTTGGTAGCCCGACGGTCCTTGTCGTGTCAGAAATCTGTCAGATGTCACGAATTTAAAAACCCTCATTGGTCGACACTGGCAAAGGCACAGCACTGTCACAGTTAGAGAAAATAAATATACTTACGTACAGAGACAAAAAGACCAATTTTGTCCAAATTTGAAAATTTTGACATCTTCAACGGCCCATAATTTTTCCATACAATCCTGGACACCGTATGCTTGTAGTAGTGCAATCAAATCGTAAGCTAATAATTAAGTAGCTGTTTATGTGTTCGTCTTTCTTTAACTTGTCATATTGAACAAAGCGGTGGATTTAAGATTTAAAATTTTAAAAGTACTTATCACGCAACATTACCATTGCTTTAATACTTGATAAAAAAAGTATGCATTTAACATTTATGTGACTATTAGAACACTTAAGAAAAGTCGATAAAATCAAATAATGGCTTATAATGGCGCGGGCGGGTAACGACGTACTCTATTTAAGATGGTCAGTAAGCGACGTAGCGAACATTCTAGGCATTAAAATTCAAAAGCTCAGGAATAAGTACCTAGAAAATCCGACTGATTAAGATACATCTGGCTCCGAGGTATATCTAACTTCAACATATCCCGGTATCCACTCGGTAGTTGAATATGTTGTACCTCGGAGCCAGTTAACACCTTGGCTAGTAAAAGATTATTCTTGCTACTGGTGTATTTCCTGGACCCGTGAATTCGTCCGCCGCGCCTGCGAAAAAAGATTTGTAGAATCAACCCATGAAGTCGTAACACTTATATGCCACATCTACATTCACATAGGCAAATCTTTTCAATTTAATAACTTTTATTTGCCAATGAAATAGTCTCTAAAAAGCTCCAGATAGAATATAATAACTTAATTTATAGCCTTCGTTTTTAGGGTTACGTAGTAACTACAAGGAACCCTTTTAGTTCCGTTCTGTCCGGCCATCCGTCCGTCTGTTGTCCCTTTATAACTTCGGTAGTTATGTAAAACTTAGGAATATAAATAGTCAAAATTTTATACAGTTATAGATTAGCATATTGACGTTATTTACGGCATCATATAAAAATATTATAATTTTGTATTTTACGGGTAGCTTCACATATACATGTGAAAATGAAATAAAATGAAATGTTTATTTTTCAAAAATTAAATACAGAAATGTTTTTTTCTAAACCCCTGCACTAAGCACAGCCTGTCACGCAGGTGGCATAAGACACAAATCACAAATTAGTCCAAGTTTACAAATGTGAAAAGCATCATTGCTTTAGATTTCATTTGTTTGCATATTGAGTAAAGTTTGCAGTATGATGGCAAACTAACAGGCGTCGCTCAAAATAAAACTAGTGCGTCCCCACCTAGCCCTACGAAATATTCTTGGGATCGGGCAGCTTCAAGGAAACTTCCACTAGGTGGGGGCGTTACAACTAAAAACAAAAGAGAGAAAGTAAAGAAAAAACAGTTACATACATGTATGATTTTCTAAGCTCCTGCGCTGATCAAAGCCAGTCATAGAGGTAGTGTAAGACACAATTCGCATAATTACTAAGTCCAAGTTTAAAAAAGACCGTACTTAAAGTGTTCTTGTATAAAGTGTTACAACTGTGAGGCTATCGATATCCTTAAAGAAGCTCAAGAGGATGATGAAGATATTAGACTCATTATGGCTTGGAAGAAACGTGGAACTGAAAAACCAAAATGGATCGAGGTCGCCCCCACGAGCCCTGTCACTAAAGCCACAATGGGACAGTTTTGTTGTTGCGGGCGGAATTCTCTATCGAAGATGGGAAAAATCGTATGTGACGTTTAAAATATGTTTACAAACTAACAAGCTTCTCCCAAAATAAGATCAGTGCGTTAGTAAATTCTTGGGTCCGGACAGCTACAGGGGGTGAAATCGAATCGTTATCAGAGAAGTATAGATTCCGACTGTGAGTAGGTTCAATTTAGTAGGATGTTTTTGACTAGTTTAATGGTTTTGAGTACTGTGCATCTTTTTATGTCCAGGGATTTTGTGATTCTGTTATATCGGCTGGTGGATCGTGAATACTCTTTTACTAACCGACTTCCAAAAAAAGGAGGCGGTTATACGTTCGGCTGTATAAATATATATATATTTGTATGTTCAACTACGAGGGCGGGTCAATAAGTCCGTGACTTTTGGAATAAAACACAGATTTTTTGATAAATAAATCATTTTATTTTTCAACGTAGTCCCCCTTGAGCTCTATACACTTTGTTCAACGCTTCTCCAATTTTTTTATCCCTTCCAAAAAATATGATTTGTCGAGGTCCTCAAAATAGGCCTTTGTTTGCGAGATGACTTCATCATTGGAGTCAAATCTTTTTCCACCGAGCCATTTTTTCAGGTTTGGGAACAAGAAGTAGTCACTCGGAGCCAAATCTGGAGAATAGGGTGGATGTGGGAGCAATTCATAGCCCAATTCATGGATTTTTGCCATGGCAACTGCACATGTGTGCACCCTTGCATTGTCTTGGTGAAAAAGAACTTTTTTCTTGGCCAAATGAGGTCGGTTTTTTTTCAAATCCTCATTGAAGCGGTCCAATAAGTTGGCATAATATTCCCCATTGATTGTTCTTCCCTTTTGAAGATAGTCAATGTGGATTATCCCACGTGCATCCCAAAAAATAGTCGCCATAACTTTATTGGCTGACAAACCCACCTTGGCCTTCTTTGGCGCCGATTCACCCTTAGAAACCCACTGTTTTGACTGTTGTTTGGTCTCTGGTGTGTTGTGATGGATCAATGTTTGATTGGAAGAGACCTGTATATACGGAATTAGATTTTCGTCTAACATGTTGTGAAGTGGGGATGAATTTATTTTATTCAATCCCATCATATGGGGTATCGTCGAATAGGTCTTTTTTAAATAAAGGCAAGGTTTCATAATGTATACCCTCTTCGACTAAGGCCTCCAAAGTGGTTTACAACTTGGTCCTTCCCTGGCATTTTTAAACTATGAGACTTACAAACTAGCGATTTTCCATGTGATAGATGCTAAATACTTTTTACGAAAATTATTTTGAAAGTCGGACAGTAAATTTTGAAGTACTTACCTAATTAAAAAAAAAACTTAATATGCGTTCATAGTAACGGAACCCTTCTTAGAGATGTCTCGACATGCTCTTGGTTAGGTTATTATTACGAGTATTGCTATCATTTGGAAAGGGCAAGCCGAATCTTTCTTATAACTAGGTCCTTAGGGAGTATCATGTCATATGTTATTCTTTCCTTTTGTATTGTGCTCATAACTCGGCATATTGCTTGTTATCAGTTATGACCGTCACATAACTACCCGAGTATTTGCGAAACGTTTTTCCATAATCTCTTTTGCCTTCTGAAATTCTAATTTATTAGAAAAAGTTTTTTACTGCTTTGCTATATTTTCTGTAGCGAATTTACGATTTCGGAAATATTTTTCGTAAATATATTCGTTTAGCCACACCCCAAAGATTTTTCGAAATTTTGGACCATTTTGTATGGTTCTTATAAGATTAAAGGTAAATAAAATCTATTGATGAAAAAACAGATTGCTCGACTTTGCAATTCTTAAAATAAATCACGTTTTGTATATTTTAATTGGGTTCATGCGATAGTAAGGTCTTGAGTCTGATATCACCGGATATTTCTTCTTTTTAACAGTTAATTGCTTTATGTTTCTCTATGCTCTCTGAAATTTTGTTGCTAACCAAATTATTAAACGAATCTTATACTTACTTTCTTTTTTTTAATTTAGACAATAACTTATATATATATATATAGTTTAGATAATAATTTAGGTATTTTAACTAGTTTTTAAATCTTTTATACATTAAACAATTCTATGTATAAATATAATCAAAATCTCGGAAACGGCTTCAAGTAGGTATTTGCATGAAATTTAGAATGCATGGGGTTTTGGAGGAGAAAAATCGATCTAGCTAGAAATACTCGTATTTTTAAGTTATTCTAATATGTCTTTTCTTTCGTCATGCAACAATATTAACAATATCTCCATAATTTCGAACTATGTATAGAGCCATAAAAAACATGTTTACCAATTGGATATTTATGTTAACGAGTTTTCTATTCCAGCCGAATTCCCTATTGTATTCCAGGTAACCTGGTATTATAATCTACTATATTATATGTTTATACTATATTAAAGTTTCATAGTACTTTTGTTACTCTCTTGATGGTTTCCCTCGAAATCTTTTGTTAAATATACAAATATACCTACGCCAAGTATTAGGTACTTATATTTTATAAATGCGAAAGTTAGCAGGTATGTGTAAGTGTGAACGTGCTTCGTGTGTATATTTAACTCTTTCACGCTGAAACGGCTGTACGAATTGAAATAAAATTTGACACAAAAATATAGTTAGACAGTTTAGGCCTGGGTTAACAATAGGGTACTTTTTATGTCGGAAAACGTAAGGAATCGAGTCGTTGGTTACATCTTATGTATAATAGACTAATAGATACGTTTCTTGTACGCCATTAGCCAATTTAAGTATAAACTGGAATACCTTGAGATCCTAAGGCCCAGTTGCGTAGATCTGGGTTAAAGTTAATCCTTAAAGGCCTTATGCGAGTAAAACTTCAACAACAATTAAAGTGTCGTTTATCAAATACTTAGTGTGTATATATGAGCTAAGTCGCGTCGTCTCAGCTTATACGCTTTTTCTATCGTGGAAATGCATATCCTGTTTTATCTCAGTTTAACAAGATATGTTATATAACTTGGATGAATACAAAGTAGCCATATAGTCTAGTAGAGAGATTTATAAAACAACAAAAATAAAATAATTCGTATATTTTTGCTGTACAACGTGTTAGTACCTAATATAAACATATTTTTTATATAGGTTTTTTTGCTTCCTAACATATTTTCTCATAGATGATAAAGCTATTTTGTTAATACAATAGCATACCTGTTAAATACAACCACACCCCTACAATCGTTCAATTGAAGATAATTCAACAAGTCAATATCGCCTCTACACCGCTACATAATCTTTGATGGATGGATGTAATGTACACATTACATTACAATATTATATTGTAATGTAATACATTACAATATTATATTGTAATGTAATGTGATGTGATAGATCCGTATTCCCCGTTGAATATGCAACAGGGCGTCAAGTCGTCATGGAATTAGTCGCCTTAGAATGGCAACATAAGGAGCTACTAGAGCTCAGCTGCTGTAAGTAAAGGTTAGTATTGAAGGAATATTCCGTCTATTCGGAATTGGGTTTTTGAACAATTTTTTTTTTGTGATAAATGGAAAGATATATAAGAAATATAGAAGAATATATAAGTTTTTTTTTTTTTTTCGCAATAATTCAAAAGTTGTATTAAAATGAAAATTAATTATTGAATCCAGTACCGAAGACACGCCGACAGCTCTCGAACAAATCCGTGCGCGTGTGACGTCATAATGTTAGTTTTCGCTCTAGGGCAGGGGTCTCCAAACTTTCCAACCTTAGGGCTATACTGATTACTCCAGTAAGTTCCGAGGGCCAAAATCATATTATCATTGTTGCCGGTGGTAAAAAGTGAAATAGTCCACTGATGAAAAAAAAAGTCCGAAAAAGTACGCAACGTTTAAAAAAGGCTGCAAATCGGACTAAAGTCCGCAAAACGGCAACACTGCATATTATTAATTTTCCTGTCATTATCTGTAATTTCTAGAGTAGTCGTAGAGTACGAGCCATGAGGAGTAACGTGACACGACATCTGGTAGACACAAGCGGAAATAGGTAGTACATTCTATCGCTAACAGATGGCGCTAATAGCACGTACAGAATAATCTCGTTGGTTCGAGAAAGTTCTGGTGTCCTCCACTCAACTCACTCAAAAATTGTCAGTATGTCAGCAAACACTGTGGCTCGAAGGGTAGAAAACATCGCGGTTCGAGAAAGTTCTGGTGTCCTCCACTCAACTCACTTCAAAATTGTCAGTATGTCAGCAAACACTGTGGCTCGAAGGGTAGAAAACATCGCTGAAATTATATCCTCTCAACTGTTCGACAAAAATGGACATGTTGAGTGGTTTTCTTTGGCCTTGGATGAGTCAACGGATGTGTCAGATACTGCTCAGGTGTTGATTTATATTCGAGGAGTAGATAAAAGCTATGAAGTGCATGAAGAACTTCTTGATATGTATAGTATTCATGGCACAACTACTGGTACAGATATTGGAGGAGGATATTAAAGGAGTTGAAATGGCTATTAATCAAAAGAACCTTCGATGGAAAAACTTGAAATGTATTACAACTGATGGAGGCAAAAACATGAGTGGGAAAGATAAAGGAGTGGTCGCTTTTGTGTCAAAGACTGTAGAAAATGACGGTGGTTCAAAACCATTAGTCTTACATTGTATCATTCATCAACAGTCTTTGTGCGGAAAATGTTTGGATATGTATGAAGTTCTGAAACCAGTCATATCAACTGTTAATTTTATCAGATATTTTGGGATGAATCAGCGACAATCCCGACAATTTATTGAAGAGATTGGAGAAAATGACTTACCTTATCATACTGCCGTACGTTGGCTTAGTGTGGGAAAGTCCTTCAGCGCTTTTTTGACCTTCGAGCAGTGATCGAATTTTTTTGAATGAAAAGCATTGCCCTCTTACTGAATTACAAAACAACGCATGGCTGTGGAAGTTAGCATTCTATGTTGATTTGACAAAACATGTGAACGAACTGAATTTGAGATTGCAAGGAGAAAACCAGCATCTTCCTGATTTATACACTAATATCAAATCATTCCGGAAGAAATTGATACTGTTTCAATCACAACTACGAAGTAAATGTTTTTCACATTTTAAAACATGTGAAATATTCAGCCACACCACTGAGACTGAGTTTCCTATCGATTTTGCAATCGAAACTTTGAGCTCATGCTTTGAAAATAAATTTTGATACTCGTTTCTCGGACTTTGATGCCATTGCGAATCAAATTAAGATTTTTCAGAATCCTTTTGATACTGACATTGAAACACTAGCCCCGGAACTTCAAATGGAAATGATTGATCTACAGTGCAGTGATATAATTAAGAACAAATATCAAAACTCATCTTTGTTGGAATTTTATAAGGGTCTTCCACTGACACAATTAGATAATTTGTATAAATTTGCTCGTGGGCTGTTTTCTGTTTTTGGTACTACTTATTTGTGTGAGAAGACCTTCTAAAAAATGAAGTACACAAAAAATGTTTACAGATGTAAATTAACTGATGAGCATCTTAAATCTCTTTTAATAATTGGTACAAGTAAAATTAGTCCACAACTACAAACTATTGTCAGTGGAAAATCTCAATTACATAAATCTTATTAGTATTTCATATGTCATTATGCTTGTTATAAGTTATGTTTTTATTTAAAATGTATAAAATGTTAGTTGGATTCATTTCAATAATTTCTTAGTTATTATATACTAATTATAATTAATAAGTTAAATTTTCTGCATATTATACATGTCTTTACTCATTACAATTCTGTGTTTCTTTATCCAACTTATTACAAAAACAATAACAATAAGCCTACAACAATGTTATGAGTAGTTAGCCCATGACCATATCAATGTAGATGTCATATTAATAATTATTCAACATATAAATAAGAATACTTCAGTAAACTAAATTTAATTTTCTATAAAAAATATGTTCTCTAAAAGGAGTTTTCAAGTATGCTAGCTCTCCGTGGGCCGGACAAAATCTGTCCGCGAGCCGGATGTGGCCCTCGGGCCGTAGTTTGGAGACCCCTGCTCTAGTATTGGCATTCGACATTCAAAATTATAGTCGTTTTCATGACTTTTCAGTAAATAGCTATAACATAATGACTTCACAACTATGGTGACCGATCGTGGCGCGTTTGTAGTCAAGTGATTTTTTAAAACACTACACACAGCGACACCGCTGTACGTGTCCAGGCTGCATTGGTCTACGACGGTCGAGCAGGTCGTGGACTACATCAGGAGCAGAACCAACTTCGCCTTGAGGGTCGAGCGTTTGGAATCTCGTCATAAAGTGAATTTTAGTTCCTTTGTGGTAAGAGTTCCAACCAATCGTTTACCGACCTTCGAGAAGGAGGAGTTCTGGCCGATTGGAGTCGTCTACAGAAGATTTAGAGGACGACTCCCGAACACTTCGCGCCCCACGTCGCAGATAATACGTGTTTAGTGTTAGTTTATTAAATATTAAATATAGTAATATGTATGTTAGTCTATAAGGTATTTATAATATGGGCCTATGCAGCCTGAAATAAACGGAATTTAATTTAATTTAATTTAATTAAAAAAAATATCACTTCTACACTTACCCTCACGTCCTTGTTGTTTATGTGTAGTGTGATCATCTTTCCGTCGTCAGAGAGTTCGACGATTCTGTACAGCCGTCATACGGCGATTGTAACGATCGTCGCACGCTGCCGTAAGAATACCTAATCTAATGCCTGTGTTAGGTTTCTGCAGGTAAAAATGTGTGGTTGTGTGTGTTGTGTGCCACATACCAATACCTAACACCTAAATCTTATCCCTATGATATCTGAAAAAAATCCTTGATTGGTAAAAGGAAAACTTTTAACGTACTATGCTTTTAGCAATTTCGGAAGTTTAATTGTTCCTAGTCATAGGCTAGTACGTAGATACTTCAGTTGTGGTCAGGGTTTCAGAAAGTTTAGATGCTATGATAACGAGAAAAGTTACGCTTTTACACTTATTCCATTAGCTGCTTAGCTTTTCGGGGTTGGAGAAATTAATTTAACATTAAAGCTGTCTAAAGACAGTGTCTATACGAGTGTCGAAAAAGTAAGTTTTGGATAATTTTGGTTAATTCATAAAAGATTAAGTTTAACGGAGTATGTGAATTAGGCATTTGTATTTATTTAATTCTCTTTTGCATCATTAATGCGTCATTAATGCAAATAATATTGGCGCAACATACCTAGACGACGACCTAACGACGAAATAAGATGAAAAGCTTTTAAACGCATCCAGCAACCCGAAATTTAAAGTTAAACTAACATTTACTAATGCACTTTAAAATCCGAATTCCAATTTTGATATTAAGCTTTGAAAATCCTATAAATGGCTTTCACAAAACGAATTTAGTCGTCACAGATTAAATGAAGTGCTACGTCGTCGCGCGCGTGAGTACTTCTTTACAAATACAACATCCTATCGAAGGAAATCAGCATTTGTTGACACAGTCGAGAACGTGTTCCGTAAAATTATGTATTTCTTTACTTACCCGTAGATTTTGTGAAGTGCGAATATTTTTATATTTTCGTTAATTGCTAAACATGATGACAACTCAAGATACAACTTACTTAAGCACATAGTTTTATGTAAGTATCTACTTGTCTAGTAGATATGTCATACACTTCAAGTCTTTTCAATCTGCCTTTAAGTAATATAATTGTTAGCAAATTCAATCTGAAATTTTAATTGTTCGATAATTCGATTTTGTTGTTGAAGCTTACAAAAGTTTTGAGCGGATAAGCATATCTAACTTGTTAGTTCTAATAATGCAAAATAGGCATCACATTGATTTAGCTATAATAATAGATTAGCAAAAGTGATTAGGTATTTTATAACATCAAAATGCTATAAAATATTGTAACATTTTGATGTTAATATATTTTTCGTCTGAGCTTGGAGCGATGAGTGTTTACATCGGATTAGGTTGCAGGCTGAAGCTTGAAATCTGTTTGCTCAAGCTTCGTCTGTACAACACATATCTTGTAAAATTTTGATGTCATGAGCTCTATCTGAAGAGCAATCATGGCGCAAACATTTTTACTAAATGTACCCAACAGACGTTGTTCTGTCTTAACAATGAACTGGAACAATATATACCTAACCTAACTATATACACTATATTAATTTTGAACTATTAGGTATTACGTAAACTATGATTTTGATTGATTATGAATGCAACTATTTTAACGCAGCATGCAAGAAAATCGAGATTTGCAATAATTCGTAAACAAATGTTACGTGTTAATTACAAATTTTAGGGAGTATCATTTTCACCCTACCCGGTTTTATTGTCAAGGAATGTTGCTACCCCACACCCATAACATTGATTTGTACCCGGAATATCTCACACCTTGCGGTAATTGGGGGTTTATCCTTGACCCGGAAAATGCTTATATTTAATTTGACCCGAACTTTGAAGGCATCATTTTAAAGTATCCCTAGAGCTGACGAAACGAAAAGCAAATAAAATGTACACTTTCATTAACTAAGTTGTAATGGTTTATTAATCGTTACACATACGAATATTCACTACACATAATTAAATATTAACTTACCTAGTATGAGAATTGTTGATGATGATGATGCCTTTATCGCATACCACACCTGCAGACTGATAAAAAAAACGCGAATGATAAACAGCTGTTGTTATGAGGTCCAGCTGTTTAACTTTGTTCCATAGCGGTGCCTGTCGCGACTACTACGAGTACCTACGATAATATTGTAAGTGGAACAATGGCTCGCTTATAATGGTGACTGGAAATTAACTTTGTTGGAAAGTTCCATGTTTGATAATATAAAAAGTGTGTGCGCCTTAAAATGTTAGGATTTGTACCTAATAGGTAAAAGCTGGTCATGTAATGTGAAAATTGTCGTCGCGAATTCTTTTCACCAAAATGTTTTACCTGTTCTGCACGTGAACTATAAAAACGCTTCTCCTAATATCACGCAGTTTTACCACGTAGCCCAGTAATTTGGAGGATTTTGACGTCACGCTGGACGTGCTAACTCGACGTGAATCGACGACGGTGTTCGACATATAGTTGTTGCAGCCGTTGATACTAATTATGAAAGTTATTGAAGCAGATAGCAATCTTTTGAAGTAGATCTTACTACTACTATATATGTGAAAATTTGTGAGGATGGATAGATTACTTTCGCACGCAAAAACTACTGAACGGATTTTGATGACATTTGGTATGGTAGTAATTTAAGCTCTGGATTAACACAGATTACCTTTTATGCTGAAAAAGTAATGTTCTCGTGGGATACTGTATTTACGCCGGTGGGGCCGCAGGCAAAATCTAGTAAATAATATTTCTTTATGGATTACAAGAATGTACGTAAACTTACATCTTTACCAAAACTTCTTCGCAGGTTTTATGGCGTAGGTTTTGTCCGATGCGAGAATATTTACAGCAACCGTGGTCAGGGGAGGATTGAGGACAGGTTGAAAAGAAATGCGAAAAAACTTCAATACTGTTATTTGAGTTCCGATTTACTTGTATATTTTAAATTGTAAAACCACGAGGTTTTATTAATTTGCATTTACTTTGTTCACACATTGACATTTTAATTTCCAAGACGCTATCTTGTAAACAATATTAAAGTTAGGGTTTGGGAATTCCCGACAATTTCAAAGTCCCGGGACACGAGACAGCCCACAATTAAAGTCTCGCGAATTCCCGGGATTTAGAGACTTTTTAGAAAAAACATTTATAAATAACTTCGAGTCAACAGCTTTGTCCGACAATCTGTTTCTGATTTTTGTAATAATGCCACCAAACAAGGAGAACACTCTCGTTTTCAACAGATTTCTGTATGTTTTCCGGTTGCTTCAAATAACTGAAACTCGTGACCTTTTTTAATGTTGATATTGTTTTTTAGGGTAGGTTTTTAGTTCACGTCTACGCAAACGAATACCTACCGAAACCATAAGGGTTCCGACCCTTATGGTTTCGGTAGGTATTCGTTTGCGAGATATTCAACTTTAAAGCGTATTTTATTGTAAAAATTGGGCGTCCCCCTCTCTTAAAGCTAAACCGCTGGCTGGTTCGAAAAAATTGAAAAAATTCATGATGGTAGTCCATGTGATGAAATTTGAAGGAAACTTATAACGGCTTATATAACTTTGTTAGTACAATATATACTTAACGTAAAATTAGCTTACCTGGAAAACTTCGTACTAAAGTAACGAAACAATAAGTAAACATGTAAAATTTTGGTATAACGTGCGCGAGTCCGACTCGCACTTGGCTGGTTTTTATTTTTCAGAATCTCGGGTACATTTTCTTGGATAATTTATTGTTTGTTCCATTTGATTTAGGCGCGATGTGTACTTGAGAGCTACTGGTACTTGGTTCAGCGCCCGTTATTTCCACATCTGGTGTCCGAGTACTAGGGATATTTACAATACAGTTCTTCCGCAATTCATCTCGAGTCTCGAGCCGAAAGTCCCGGAACTCGAGACAACTAAAATTACGAAAAGTTCCGGGACTTCGAGATACGAGATATCCCGGGACCCAAACCCATTGTAGTACACAATTACAGTAAAGTGAGAATAATTAAAGAATTTAATTGTCTGTGAATAATTAAGTTTTTTAAATACCTAGTTAATAGAGATAGGCGTTTCTTTGGAGAAATCCATAGTATAAAATTTAATTAATATTATATCTAGCAATGTCCCGCGAAAAAATACCCACAACCTGCAATCAAATGTGTGAGTGCACGCATAAGCATGCGTAAAGCACCTCCTTATCTTTGAAGATTAACGAACTTTTTCGTTAGTCTAACGAACTTTGTTCGCAGGTCCCCTTCACACAGGTTGTGGGTATTTTTTCGCGGGATATTGCTAGATATAATATTAATTAAATTGTAAATTAAGTTTTTGCTAAAAAGTATAGAATTAAGCTTCATTATTTACATAATGACTTCCTCAATTTTCATAATTAATGTTTAAGTTAAGCGGGTCTCGGGATCAAATTTAGTTACAACGTGAGATTTTTAAAGCTGGGTACTTACTGTTGTGTATGACTGTGTATGTAAGCATAAATATCATACCATCTCGAGTGCATTAGCCACAGACGTCGTCATGTTGACGTGTCACGGTGACAGTTTAGATGTCAGTCATCATTTATATAGAACTAGCTAGAACCCAAAACTGGATAATATGTTATTGATCATATTATTATGCTCAAATTTTGCAAATCGCTAGGTAAATTAATAACTTATTACAATCGGTCATTCTCAATTTCAGAATAAAAAGTATTGACTTCTAGTTCGATTACCTGTTGGTGGCGAACTGTGTTCTTGTGTGGTTCTTTATCTATATTTATATTTGTTTATAGCTATGCTATAATTGTCCTATGATAATAGGATGGATACTAATGGAAATTACTACTAGATAGTGTTACTAATAAAAAGTGTTTTAGTAACTCTTACATATTAATCGTTGCTTTGTGACTTGTGAGTACCCGGCTTTTGATGTAATTTGTTGGTTTACAAATACGCTGTTTTCTCACTGTAACTGACACTTAATGGAGGTTTCATAAAATCTTATCAACTTAATTTTCTAAATTGTTTGCATGTCTGGTTTTTAATTATGTTTCATTTTGACTCCTAAATTTTATACTTAGTATATGGTTAGTTTTGTTTAAAATTATTTTTCTATCCATGCACATTTCAGAGTCAGTCTTTTCTTAAAATGTTACTTAGATAAATGTGGATAAGAGAAGTATCAAAAAGTTGCATGGCTAAAATACTCACAGTCGTTAAAACTTCATCTTTATGACTTCTTTGAAAACTCTTTAAAGTTAAGACTTATGCGTGTAAACAAATGGTTGAACCTTGAATTTTACATTAAAAATCCATCCCACAACAAAATACATTTACAGGCACTGGGTAGAATAAAGTAACTAGACTTTAATAGTACTGTAAAAGTAATTATAATGGAGACAATATGCAAATAACATGTATACATCAAGACGTGAAGCATTAGCGAGGAATTCATAATTAAAACTATGTTGCATGCGACAACTTTATTAAAATTCCTCAACAAGTAATGAATGGCACCAAAACTTGGTCGTTTTGTTACGTTCTGACGTTGTTCCTTCTGTGCATTGCATGTTTAATGTCCTGGCAAAGGCATTGGTCCAAAATTGACCCAGAGTCGACAGCAGCGAAATGGTTGCCAATGGCAATCCCGAAAATTGTCGTGTAGAGAAGTTATGAGTAAGAATAAATTCAGCTTTTGTATAGATACCTACTCCTACAGCTTATACGCCAACAAATATGTCTACATCTGCTATGATTTTGGATTTTGTTCTTGCTCATAACTTCCGGCGTATTTCGGCATATTTTCCTTTTTGGTGACATCAAAATATATGGTGTAAAGTGAGCCCAATGGCAAACATTTCATTGCTATCGACTATGGGCTTTTTGTATGGATTTTAGACAATATCCTTTACAAAAGTTTTAGCTTCACTTGTATGTCTCGTTAGTCGTCTGGTAATTTATGTAGAGCCAGATATTATTCACGCTGCGCTGTCTCTTTTGTATCATGTTTGGTTACTAAAGCTGCGAGAACTGAAAGAGATTTTTAGTCGTTGAATTAAGGCTTATGTATTATTTTAAGAAATTGTTATTAACGGTATAAAATATAATGCACAACTAACCTTAACGATCCTAATCGTAATTAAAATCGTAGAGAATACATAATATGATTTTCAGCGCTACTTATTAAGAACCCACTTCCCATGTTTATGGAGTGGGAGCCACCCCTAAAATATAAACTTATAATGGAATTATGATGCTAAAAATAAACTTTACTTATATGCGATCTATAACTTAAAAAATCGTCTATTTAGCGAAGTTAGCAGATGGACGAACAGAAACTAAGTATATGGAGTTCCTTGCAGTTACTACGGAATTTAAAAAAGTACTAAGACAAAATCTATTATTACCTGATAACAATAGGAATCTAATTGAGGTCGCGGATAAATTTTTAAATCCATTTCCATTTCATACGTAAATACACAATTTTGTACAGATGCGAGAATAAATTTTTGCCTACGCGTTTTTCATATTTCAATACTTTTTTACCTAATTCAGCGTTCACAATGGGGAATAATTTCCTCGTGTGGAAAATCCTCGGCGTTAATTGCTATTCACAATGGAGCTTTATTAGCAAGATTCTTTACAAATAAAAAGTTTTCAAAAGTTTGCTTAACTTCGCTTTATCTTTATTAGTAAAGTAATAATATAAATTTTTTTTAATTGATTACGAATAACCTAACCAAGAGCATGTCAGGACATGTCTAATGAGGGTTTTTTAAGTATCAACGAGCAATGGGTTTTCTTTAAATTACTACAAAAGGTATTGGCCGATTTCGCTCAAAATAAATTTCCTAAAGTGTTTTAGCATGATCTATCAGCATGGAAACTTACAAGTTTCTATGTCTTATGTAGTTTAGAAATGTCAAGCCCCACCGGCATTTACCAACTTATAATCTATTTTGGAGGCCAATTAATCGAAAATGTTTGACTTTGTAAAAAAAGTCATGAATTAAGCCTTGCCTTTATTTAAAAATACCTATTCGTATATACCCCACACGATGGAGTAGAATGAAATATATTTTTGACGTGATAACTTCTTATAATTCGATGGAGCCGGCTGCACGCACGAAAAAACATGACTCATGCCGTTACCAGCGTTACCTCGCTAAATATGACGCATGTGCCGTTACCTCAGCTGGCCGCGCCTTCGGTATGTGAGCGGTGGGACGGAGAGGCGGGGGCACTTGATGTTATTACTCAGTTCGGCGCCGGACTTCGCGGCGGCAACACGCATTCATGTGCGTTGCGAGCAGCAAGCAACCCGCCCCCTCACCCCTGTCCCTACCTAAGGCGCAAACAATTAGTTCCGCGCGCACTATAAACATGACGTTGTCACTTTCAACTATCGTCAGTAAACCGACTTTACAGACAACCGATTTTTTTATCCGGACTTCACATATATGTAGAGCCTCTAAGGCCAAAACTGAGATCTATATACAAACTATAACTAAACCAAATTTTATCCATTTATATAGGTACATAATTACAGAAGTTTGATGGGCGGACAGACAGACGGACGGTACCCAAAAAATTCGCCGCCAATGCACGTGGTATTGATTCACAGCTGTAGGCTTAGAGCATTATGTTGGTTTAATGCTTTAACGGATATATATTTATATAGATAAGTTTATTTAAAACCTTAGATTGACTTCAATCTTAGATTCTCAAACAAAAATTGACGTAAATTGACGTGAAGTCAATCCTAGTATCGTTGAAATGTATTGAAATCTTGATCTCATGTATTTTTACCATTTTTTACCTAATAACTCCGCATCTATTTATTACATAATCGAAATCGTTACTCTTCACATTAGGTATTAGTTTTATCTATATAACTCAAAAGAAATTACGTTAAAATTCACTATAGTTTAGAATATATAAGCAAAAGAACCTTAAGTTCATAAAACACCATTTAACAAGACTTGTTGCACACTGATGCTATAGAAATCTATACATATATCGTCACAGAGTGTTCACCGTTATAGTTTATGTATTGTTTTAAATCACTTGTTTATCGTTCACATTTAAATTCACTGGTATAATTACGTTACGACGCCGCTGTCCTTAATAGTGAGTGATATTAGAAATGCCTGCTTAGAACCGACGTAAAGGTCGCATGGGGCTGAATTTCAGTTCAGGCATTTAATGTTACTTCTGAATTTTATTGTAAAAGTTTTCTTATATATAATAAGTAAGAATAAGTACTTTTATACCAACAATAATTTTCCATTTGTTCCTTTTGTCGTTGCATATAGGGTCAAAACGCAATACGTTTAATTGCAATATTGTAAAACTTAAACGATGAAGATTAAACCGTCGATAGCTGGATTGACATAAATGTATCGCTTAAATGTCCGTTGGCCCATTGAAAATATTATTACTATGTCGTTTTAATTTGTACTACTATGGGAAATGTGTATGCTGTACCTCCTACAGTTGCGGAATGCTTTTTAATACTATGTAAAGGAGAAAATTCGGTTGCCATCAAATAATGTGTGTAAAATATTTTTCGTCGGATTTCAGAAGAGACGTTGGCCCAGTTAAAATCGTAATGTTTTGTTTTTGAATGTGTCGATTACGAAACTATTTAAATGGTAGGTAGGTATAATTATAGTTATATATATTTGATATTCATGACAAAAGTCTCGGCTACTGGACGTTCTCGTTTTTTTGTTTCCAGTTTTTACGCAATCGGGTTTTTATTTTTTTTATTAGTAATTTATTTTACTTTATACTTTTAAGTGCTTGTTGGTCTTTCTTTTACCTCAAGACGCGGTCAGCAGAACTATATAAATATCAGTACTGTCTAAAAGCCTATAAGTGAGAATCGTTACTTAGGCCTTTTTCATCCGTTATTGGATAAAAAAGGAGTGCTTCTTGAAATACTGTACACCGAAGTAACCACTCTTGAAATACTGTAGTACCTGGGCCAGTCGGTTTTTTTTAAATGTCGTATGCTTGCCCAAGCACATACGGCATTCTCACAACACAGTCAGCTTAGTCTAGAGTGAATGACTGGTCAATACGTCTGGGGCCAACCATGTGCCGTATTCCTCACGATGTTTTCCTTCATCGTTAGAGCGTCCGTATAAAGTACTTGAGATCTGAAAAAGTCTCATTGGTACACGCCACAACCTGGGAATCGAACCTGCACTCTCGAGTGCGAATCGAACAGTCTACCCACTAGGCCGCAGAGTTCAATTCGTTACTAACCAACTTTAAATCGTTATAGATCTTAAACGTTATCTCTAATTGAAAAACGATACTGAAACCTAAAAATGATTTATAAATACCTATTTAATTATGTCAAGAATACCCACTAGACTTCGTAGATTTTTTTTTTTAGTTTTACAATATGGCGCCCAAAATCAGCCATTTTTATTTTTCCAAATTTTTATGCTTTCTATGACATTTGCGCTGTCATGACAATTAATCAAATGATGTGTCATTTATCAAAATCGGCCCACGAGTTTGGTCTAAATAGTGAAACAAAGGTACAAGCTGCATACATAGGCTGATAAACATATTACCACTCCTTTGCGTCGCGCAGTCGGGTGAAAACAGGAATAACGATCCGCCGCTAACGGCCAATATTAGTGGGCGAACTAAGTGCACTAAGTTCCTAGAGGAAATAAATCACGAATTGAAAGTTCTTTTTAAAACTTGTTTCATAAAATACGCGCTTTAACGCGGATTCTATGTATTTTCTTTATGTTAGAAGCATGTGTGTTTGAAAACATAACATAACTTCAGCGCTTCCCTACTTTGACGAAGTTGTCGTAACTTTGAGTAGAGCAATTTCAAACCCCGCAAATGTTGAACACTATTTTAATGACAAAGGTATAGGTACGGTCGCCAACAAGACAGTGTACCCCTTGTTAACCTTATTACTATGGCAATAAGGTTCACGAGAAGTTAACCAGCTTTCCGGCGACTGTACGTCAAACTTACGGCGAACTTCACGGTCGTCACGTAATGAAATGCTTGCGAACATACACTTTATAAAAGTTAAGTGTGGTGGATCCAAAGGGAGATCAACTGACCGAGAGGTGGTATGCTCGGTCAGGCCAAAGCCCACTAGTAGTCATTTCAGGTGTTGTATATATACCGCCGATCTTAGAAAACTTCGATAGTGCGATTCAGGATTGTGGCGCTAATTGGTCCGCCACATAAGGGTACGAGGTATGTGATGGTATGAGCTCGACCTATACTTGACCGCATACCGTGGATTCATATTAAAGTTGTGGCTCGCCTGGAGAATTTTGTGTAGAGGCGAGTAATAGTGTAATGAATTCATTATTTTAGCCACGTCACTTCAGGGTTGAACTTACTATGTTAGTTCGCAAATAGCATATAGAGACGACCGAATGGAACTTTGCTAATTTGTCTCAACATTTTCTTCGCTTTCTTCTTCTTCTTCGCTTCTTTCGACAATAATTATAACTATGGAGTTATAACAAAATTGAAGTTGATTTTGAAAAACTTTGAATAAATTCTATTATTAGATTTTATAAAGCCTCTTTTAAACATAAACGGCAGGGAATTTAAAATTAAAAATTTGTAGGTACCTGTTATATTCAAGGATTGACGTCAATAACAGCAAAATACTGAAATTTCAAGATATATTATGTCCAATAAAATTGATTTTGTTGATGAAGTTTAATGCACAATCAACAAAGTATTTTATTCCATACTCTTTCTATTGTGGTTGACGTAATTTTAAAGCGAAATAAAATTTACGAGTTTCCACATAAAATTTCAATGCAGTTATTATTTTATTGCTCAACAATATGCATGCTAATAAGAAGTATTCATCACTAAAATAATATTTTATTCCTACTAAAACTGTATCGTCAATGCAAAAGTGCAAAAATATTTTTTACTTTGTTGAATAGGAAACACAAAAGAAGAGGTCTTAAATTTTAAAACTGCAGTTGAAATAACTTATTTAATTTAGATTTGTTCGGGATAAAATCAGTTGTTTAAAATATTTCTACATACGAGGGCGGGTCAATAAGTCCGTGACTTTTGGAATAAAACACAGATTTTTTGATAAATAAATCATTTTATTTTTCAACGTAGTCCCCCTTGAGCTCTATACACTTTGTCCAACGCTTCTCCAATTTTTTTATCCCTTCCAAAAAATATGATTTGTCGAGGTCCTCAAAATAGGCCTTTGTTTGCGAGATGACTTCATCATTGGAGTCAAATCTTTTTCCACCGAGCCATATTTTCAGGTTTGGGAACAAGAAGTAGTCACTCGGAGCCAAATCTGGAGAATAGGGTGGATGTGGGAGCAATTCATAGCCCAATTCATGGATTTTTGCCATGGCAACTGCACATGTGTGTGCACCCTTGCATTGTCTTGGTGAAAAAGAACTTTTTTCTTGGCCAAATGAGGTCGGTTTTTTTCAAATCCTCATTGAAGCGGTCCAATAAGTTGGCATAATATTCCCCATTAATTGTTCTTCCCTTTTGAAGATAGTCAATGTGGATTATCCCACGTGCATCCCAAAAAACAGTCGCCATAACTTTATTGGCTGACAAACCCACCTTGGCCTTCTTTGGCGCCGATTCACCCTTAGAAACCCACTGTTTTGACTGTTGTTTGGTCTCTGGTGTGTTGTGATGGATCCATTTTCATCCACGGTTACAAAACGGCGCAAAAACTCCTCCATATTGTGATTAAACAACGCCAAACCTTCCTGTGAAGTTGTTACACGATTGCGTTTGTGGTCGACTGTGAGCAAACGCGGCACCCATCTTGCGGAAAGCTTTCTCATGCCCAAGTAATTGTAAATAAATAAAAAACATGCCCATTCAAAATTGAAACCACTGAGCCATGCGAGATGCCTATGGCTTCCACAATCTCTTGCACTTTCAATATTCGGTCGGCCAACACCATATCGTGAATTTTTTCGATTGTTTCGGGTGTAGAGACCTCAACTGGGCGTCCAAGACGTTCGGCATCTTCAGTGCTTGTACGGCCACAACGAAATTCAGTAAACCACTTTTTTACCATTGAAATCGATGGTGCAGAGTCCCCATAGTATTTATCAAGCTTAGCCTTGGTCTCGGTAATGGTTTTTTTTTGGAAAAAATAATGCTTAATAAGCACACGAAATTCACTTTTTTCCATTGTTTCCTTAAGTTACTGGATAGTCTGATAAAGATAGCTGTAAAACACAAACTAACTGACGCAGCAAGTTCAAATTTTGATAGGAGTCAACTGACAGATGCCTGTTGACAGGAGTAGTGTTGCTTTTTCAGTAAGGAGGTTAGAAATTCAAAAAGTCACGGACTTATTGACCCGCCTTAGTATAAAATTAGGTAGATATTATATTCTTAGAAATTTTTACGATGAAAAAACCCTTTCTCGTGAAATATTAGACGCTACGTACTACAAGTAATTTATATCTCGAATAAATTCAACATTTGTTTAAAAGAGTTTTGTTCAACAAAATGTTCAATGTGAAAAGTTTGCGCGAGATCGCTCCTTTAAATCATCTCGGAATCTTATTTCGAGGGGTATATTACGAGTCGTCGTCTCTTTATTTGGTTCTGTTTGAAATGCCTGCCACACACGTTCAAGCTCCAACATTCATCATAAAGTTAATACAACACGTTCCTTCTTTGGCAACTTATTATTTCGAAGCCTGTTGATTAGATCATATTAATTGAGCGTCTGTAGCGGATTTAGAAAATAGTGTGTTATTAATTATTCATTTAACTGTGCAAACGCTCCCGTTAATTACAAGTAAGATCACAAGGAAAAGACAAGGAGTCTTGAGAAGAGTTCTTTATCCCTGGCGAACCATCAACAACAAATATATACGTTTAACATCTATTACTAATTGTGATTTTGATAATACACTTCGTTTTAAATTAAAAACTTAATAATTACTAACGCCATAAGAACTAATGTTGGCTAATAAGTCTCAGTGACACCAGTGTAAATTGGGGCTTGTGGTGCCGGCATAATATTTTTATGCACAATTTGCCGTATAATTGTGTTGCAGGGGTTTTCGAATTACGCTGGCGTCGCGCCAGGTAGTATAATAGAATTCTACAGGTATACTTGTTACTTTTGATAGGCGTTATTAAATGTAAGTAGGTATAGTAAAGTTACTATTTAAGTCATAAGTATTAATTTTACCCATGATACAAATGAATACTCATGACTTAATAATATCTACTAACTATCAAAATGTAATTGTACAAGTATCTCAAGTGCCTATATTGATAAAATTGTGTACAAGTGCGTACTTATAAAAAGTAGTAAAGTTTTGTGAAGAGATAAAAGAACAATAATTGTTTACTGTACACATGTAATTTAATTTTCAAGGAAATCTAATAATCTGGACTAGACTTTGAAATAAATTATGAATGCTTTCCTTAGAAATTGCTCCTAAAGCGTTACAAGCTTACATTTTATGCATACTTTCATACTCCTCCAACTCCAATCTCCAATCAATAATGTACAGGATTCATTCTCCTTAAATTATCACAAAATTATCACAACATGTGTCTCAATGGCTGTCTGTCGCCAGTAATGCCCACAGCGGCGTTCATCTACAACAGTTGACGATCACCCAAAATATTTTTTTATACAAATTAAACATTACATTTTTAGCATCATTTCATATGCTTAAGATATTATTTTTAAAATAATTTCATCTTATAACCAATTATTTAACAAATAATATTAATTAACTCATTAGAACCATTAATTGTACGATTACACATTATTATTATTTATAAGGATTTTTTCTAACCTAACCTACCCTAAAATAATAAGCTACGTTGCTTCTCCCGACGAGATTTTTTAGTTGACAAATGCGAATAGATATCTCATGTAATTCAGAATGCTAAACTAGATTTGTCATTTTTTTCTATATTATATTTAAGTTACAATTCTTTACGATATTTTCTTAACTGGTACGTAAATATTTTCGTAACATGACCACAAACCACTAGAGAACACTCAAGGTGGAACCTCTATTAAATCCTCAGCTATAAAATATAAATCCTCGTCTTACAGAGGAAAACTCATGGAATTATGTGAAGTACATTTCATAAAAGATTATTACAATATGTCCTACAGTTAGTAATGTTGTTTTCAAGAGAAAAACGTTGCTTATTACATTTGCAGTAATTTTGCAACAGCCTCCGTGGTCTAGTGGCTAGAGCTTGGCTCTCGACTCGGAGGTCGTGGGTTCGATTCCCGTATTGGAACAACAACAAAATGTTGTTTCCAAGTTTGGTTAGGACAATGCAGGCTGATCACTGATTGTCTGACAAAAAAGACGATCCATGCGTCGGATGGGTATGTAAAAATACGGACCTGCGCCTGATCTCTCGCCTGTCGTATCGGTTATTCGTCCCACTGGGTTATAAGAATAAAGGAAGAGACAGTGCTCTTGTGTACCGCGCGCACACTTGGGCACTACAAAATTACTCTTGCGTAACTGGCCTGAATTCCATTGAAACCGGCCACCGTCACCGAAATCGGTGTTGGGGAGCAATTGTTATATTATAATTTTGCAAACGTAAGATGAGTACTTACCATACTACACCTACTACTTACCATACTCGTACTAATGTCAATGATGTTTTTGCTTGTTATTTTCGGATATAATTACAAGAACAATCGTTTTAATTGAAATTATAAATCTATTTCTAATCCTTTTATATATAAAAAAAGTGTGTGTCAGCTCCGCCGCACGACTGTAGTTTACTCTAAAAAGTAAAACACGTCCCTCAGAAGGAACAAAAACTTTAGCGATCGATTTGAGTTCAAAAATTCGCGCCATGTGAAAAAAAGTGACAGGTGCGCAGAATAGGTTGCGCACGAAAACGTAACGAGGTCATTCGTTCCTACTGAACGAATTTTACACCTTATATTTTTTTCATACCGGGGGCCTTATATGAAAATCGATTCTTAAGGAGTAAACTCCAAAAACATGAAGCTGTCATTGTTCAACATTCTCATCCCTCTGAAATACAAAGTTAAACAATAGCCAACATTGTAACGATATTTCAAACTTGTAACAGAAGGGCAATCAATTCGAGATGAACGGTATTCATCATAGAAGGGCCCAATTAAGGGTGTTTTTACTCGATAAATACAAAACTACGTCGTTAAATGTATCCAACGGTATATTGATCTCCTCTATTTCTGTCTACTCTGTGGTCTATATTTATATAAGCTAATTAATATTACTCACGAACTATTTCTGAGTAAATATTTTGGAACATTATCTCATGTTTGATGTATTGTACATGTACGGTAAAGTTCGTTTCTGTTGTGTAATCCAGATTAATATGATTGTAATTTTATATGATACCACGTTATCGGGTGTCTTCAGTCTCTTGCGAAAAAAATTCACAGGTACTCTGCACACTATGGTTGTCAAACAAAAAGAATACATTTAAATACAAAACTTATAAAATTTATGGCCAAGCGCTATTAGCGAAATGGTTTTACTGTAGAGTAACACTGAAATCAAATACCACGACTGCAACTTCGTACTCAGAACTTACTCTATAATTAATGTTACCGAGGAGTATAATTTTGTAAAATCGCTAACCACATACCAATTCTCACATTTAAATATATGAACTTCGTGCAGTCAGAAATTCATCAGAAACTTGTGACGGTCAGAGTTTGAAAATCGCCATGAACTTACAATGCCATGAACAAGTACTATTAGTTCTTTACCTATGAAATTGCCGTTTTGTATAAAAAAATTTAAACGAATTTTTTTCATGTATTTTTTATTTGTATTAATCGAAGTAATCACCCATGCAATCAATGCATCTTTGTCAACGCAGTGGCAGTTTATTGATTTGATTTGATTGATTCTTAAAGAAATCAGTTGGACGGGAGGCAACAAATTTTTCAAAGGCATTTTGTACTGCCTCTCGGGTATTGAATTTTTTTTCCGCCAAGAAGTTATCCAAATTCTGGAAAAAGTAGGAGTCTGTAGTCCTTGCATCTACTGCAAGGTCTGGTGAGTAGGGTGGATGACGGAGAGCTTCCAACCCCAGTTACTGCAACTTGGAGACCGTCTGCTGTGCAGTATGAGGTCGCGCGTTGTCGTGCAGGAGCAGCGGTGTCGAGCGATAGACCAATGCTGGTTGGAGATGTGCCAGCTTCTCCATCATTGGGTTCAGTTCTTCACAGTAAACATCTGCAGTAATGCTCACCCCGTTTGGTAAGAAGCTGTGATGTATCACACCGGCGCTAGGCCACCAAACAGTGACCATCACTTTTCTAGGGGTAAGTTTTCGCTTAGGGCATTGTTTAGGTGCTGAACCAGGATCCAACCAACTTGCTGAGCACTTGCGGTTATCAAACAGAATCCATTTTCCATCGTAGGTAACAATGCGGTTCAAAATTCCTTCATTTGTGTGTCTGTTGAGCAGTGCAAGGCACGTCTCGACGCGTACTTCGCGCTGGCGATCATTGAGTTCGTGGGGCACCCATTTGTCAAGCTTTTTTACCTTGCCAATTTGACGCAAATCGACCAATATTGTTTTGACGCTAACGTCGAAAGCTGCTGCTAATTCAGCCGTAGATTGTGTATCATCAGCTTCCACAATCGCCTTTAATTCGTCATTGTCGACCAAAGTCTTCGGACGACCGCGAGGTTCATTATTCAGGTCGAAATTTCCAGAACGGAAGCGAGCAAACCAATAACAGGTGGTGCGTTGGTGTGTAGTGTTAGCTCCGTAAACGTCGTTGATGTTGCGCCCATGGTTGGCCCCAGACGTATTGACCAGTCATTCTTCTGGACTAGGCTGACTATGTTATGAGAATGCCGTGTGAGCTTGGGCAACCATAAGACATTTAAAAAACCAACTGTCCCAGGCACTACAGTATTTCAAGAGTGGTTACTTCGTTTGGAGAATACTGTATAAATCATCCAATAACGGATGAAAACGCCTAAGTACCTGGGGTAACTGAGCTTTGCTCGGAGTTCTGATAAATTAAAAAAATAAAAATATATTTTATATCTGACTGGGATTCGTATCCACCACATTCCGAATTTTCGATCAAAGCAAAAATTATACATATACGCAAACCAAACTGCCAATCGGACTGACATAATACAGTCGAATTATACTATTGATATATTGTTGCACGACGAAAAGAAAAACATAAATAGCCTAAAAATGCGCAGTTTCCCAGGAATAAGCTAAATCGATTTTTCTCCCCCAAAACTTCCTACATATTTAGTATGTAGGCATACATAGCGCATCAAAATTTCATTTAAATTTCATTTAATTTTAAATTCATCAAAATTTTATTTAATTAATTAATAATTTTATTTAAAATTTTATTTAATTATTTCATTTAATTTAGGAACCTTTTGTACAACTGTGATATTACCTACCCCGAATTCTATTCTCTGGAGAACATAGCGTTTGTTCCATGAAATAATGCCCTTTCATCTATTGAGGAAGATCGGACCGTAAATCTTGAAGCAAATTGTTGAGTGTGTGGGCAAAAGGGACACAATGGTTTGCCTGTTTCAGAGCGGTGAAGGTTGTTTAATAAACTCAATTTGAATAAGTTGAAGACTGTGCTGAAAAAACAGCGTTTTACATCTCAAGGGGGATACGATTAAAAAACTATTATAGAATTAAATTGGTCTTGTCACCTATTTCCTGTCATATGATTTTAGTGTCCAAATTTTTTATAAATTGTAATTAAAATAATATAATTAATTATAAATAGGTACCCACCTATGAAGAATACTTGATAGTCATTCCATAAGAGCCCAATTGTAGAACAAGTTACAACAACTCAGAGGTCAGTGGTCAAGAAAATTACTTATTATAACGAGTGCACCGGAGACCGTGCCTTCTCGCTCGCACCACAGTGCAAACGCGCCGTTAGCAAGCAACGCGTCAGGACAAGCTTCCTACGGGTCGCGTCCGGCGCGCTCTCGCCAGACTCCCGCGCGCTACCGATCTGACTAGATGATATATGAACTGTGTACTGCTTCCCGCGTTTTCGCCTTTGTAAATTGTTTTATACTTTTAATTTCGGCCTTTAAGCTAGTAATATTATTTGTAATAAGTGAAACCAATGTTAAAAACACTATGTGGGAATATGGTGGCAAGCCGCAAAGGGAGATCTCCGACCGAGCGAGGTGCTATGCTCGGTCAGGCCGAAGCCCACTTGCAGTAATTTCAGGTGTATATATACCGTCGATCTCAGAAAACTTCGATAGCGCGATTCAGGATTGTGGTACTAATTGGTCCGCCATATCACTCCCCCCCCGAAGACCTGAGGACGAATCTTGAGTCGTCTTGCTTGAGTCGCCAGTGCCAGAGTCCCATTAAGTCGGAACTGTGCTGCTGCACGGGCTCCAGTGAGTCGGAGTGCTGCCATGCGGGGCTGATGCTACGTGCTGACCAGGAGAGATGTGCTCTGCTTGCTCACCGTTTGTTGTAGTGAGAGTGCCCGTTGAAGCCGATGAGGGTTCGACCAGGCCGCGGTGCGTTGAGGCTGGTGGTCGAGGTACCTGATGAGGCTGAAGCTGGCTGGCGTGGTGCGGAGGGGTGGGGAATGATGCTGATGATGTCCAGAAGGAGGCGTGTTCTGTCGAGGGTCACCAATGTGGGATATACTTTATGTTGGAGAGATAAATGAAATATATAGTCCCGATAATATTATATTGTCTTTTCACTTATTATGTACATACAACGTTTAGCTTAGTATACTATTTAGATCGGAGGTTAGGACGAGACTGACTACTTAACATTGAAAATATAATATTGAAATGACTTGGAGTGCAAGCATGCACTTTTGTGTGGTCCCTACATACTATATTGTGAAATTTTCCGTTCCGTTCAATAAACATTTTCGAGACATTTTCGGTTTTCATTTATTAAATTATTAAATAAAGCCTAGTAAATAAAGTTATATGGGCTCCGACAATCGCTGTCTGCCCCCAGAGAGTTGATTTCGGACTTTGACGTCAGAATTCTGAAATGAAAATCAAACTTCGCACAACACAAATCACATCAAACATTCAGCAGTTTTCGCGTCGTGTTCAGCTATATGAATAATAGAGAAAATTTTCAATAGTAAGTGGTTACACCGCAAGATCCATAGTATGTTAAAGTTATCTTCCCATCTAAAATAATTATCTTTTAATGCACATATTTTGATCTAAGCTTCACATTTTATTTAATCAGTGGATATAGCAAAAAATGCAGAAAGGAGTTGCAAACCCGCTTTTGATAAAAACTGGAACTGCATCAATTTCTTCAACCAGAAGTCCAATCCTCGTAACTATTTTCGATATAATGTGACTCATCGATCCAAACAAGTTTGACCCGTTAATAATTTTGAGAATTGAAGAGCACACCTAGGAATTTTGGAAAAATCACATGCTGATTTACTTACTACACCATTATATATTGATTTATCAAGAATCTAATGTTGCCGTTTTAGTTTTTAATTTTTATCGGAATCGAGTTTACAACTCTTTTCAGCATTTTTGGTTATTCCTTAGAGTTTCAGATTTGGCCTACCACGCCCACTTGAAAAATTCACCCTGTATAGATGCTCTTGTTTGTTATGTATTGCAATTTGCAAGTATAGAAGAATTTAAAAACATTTCGTTGGAGAAATTCGTATTATCACTAATCATGTTTATCATTTAACTAAATATTAAGTATGAAATAGTTTCATTAAGTAGGGAGAAGTATTCTTCCGTTAGGTATAAGAAGTGGTTATTCTAAATACTCTCCTACTAATACTATTATTACATATTGTATGATAGATGCTCTTCATTGGACACAAAAGCATCTTATGTGTTCAACATTTAGGCGCGGCAAACGTACTAACGATGTGTACACGAGGACCCGAGGACCGTGCTCACGTGTGTGGACGTTGTTGTAGAGAAGCGAATTGTGCTCTCGCGAGGATACAAGGGTGTAAAAACAACGGAACAATTTTTAATTAAACTTGAGGCCGAATAGGAATTGACGCGATTATATCTTCTTCTTTCTTCCTCAATCTTACATATAAAAATGGATTGCAATTCCAATGTCTCGCTGAAACTCGAGAACGGCCGGACCAATTAGGCGAATTCTGACTTTGAAATAGTTGTGGAAGTTTAGGGAAGGGTAACAAACATTGGAAAAATTGCGAGGATTTTAATATTATTTCTGTGAAATATCACCAGTAGCATTACGTAGCGAATGTGTTGCATATCGTTATCTTATGATGATTTCTGCTAAATATTTTCAATTTCCACGATATATTATTTCAAAATCTGGACTAACTGAACGCAAACACTTAAAAACCCAAAAAAAAAAACAATGTAGGTAGGTACCTAAAGTTTTATTTTTAACATGTTCTTTGTTCATTACACTATCTAGTCTTCAAATATAATTGAATATGAACTAAGTTGTAGGTTCAGTTTTGTAGAGGTTTAGTGTTTACTTAATTTTATATCAAGTTAGGAACGATAGTTAAATTATGTTATAAGAGATTTTTACACGAATTTAAAATGAAAGAAAATGATATTTTAACTTTTTATAAAATTAACATTTTCTTCGCCATGCAATTTGTTTAAGAATATACTTAATAAACTACTTAATAAAATTTTAATTCTGCTCTGAAAAACTTTTATTATTGTTTTATAGAAAATATTCAAATATTGTAAAAATATGTAATTAAAACAAACCACAGAATTCATCAATTCTGGTCCTATAAATGCATAGTGGAAAAAAATTCCAATCCAAACATGAAACGAGAATACGTCTCGATTTCTATTGAAAATATTTCAGTGAAAATATTATATTGGAGCACGATTGTGGGGCGCATTTGACCTCGATCGCTCACGCTCGGTTCATTACTTAGCAGCTTAATATTTAAGAATTTTCTTAAATGGTAATATTGGATTACACATTTTTCAGTTTGAAGAAATGGACTGGATCAGGATCAAATCGATTAACCTAACCTAACCTAACCTGTACGAATATGTGTGGCTGGTACCTCACTTGGTTTGGTATTATGATTTTTTTGTTTAAAAAAAAGATTTTAAGACGTACGTTATGTGAACACAGGAGCCTACATAAAACGTATAGCGTATTGACAATTTAATATAACAATAATGTAAGTTACGCTAATTTGTTGTACTTAGGAAAGTTTATTAACTTTATTGAATTTAATTTTAGTGTTTACTGTTACGGTAAGCCATACGTACTATATTAAAGCAACATTACGACAATACGCCTCATACGTGTTTTGACCCTAAATCATCGATAAAATTGTGCATTTAAACAAATGAATAATTATTTCACAATTAACTACTTTCAAATTCAGTTGTTTTGATATTTACTTATTTCTAAGGCTTTTAGTAAAAAACAAAATATAATTTAAGTTAATTTAATTTAAGATTTATTACAGTTGTTAAAAAAAATTAAGAACTTTAATTTGGTATAAAAACTCAATAAAATAAAATAAGGCTCCAACCTTATTTTATTTTATTGAGTTTTCGCTGAAGCAAAAACTTTTAGCCCATCGTAGCGAAACTACTTAGTTTGTTCTCAAATTTCTTCGTTAAGTCAGATACGTGCAGCCGCAGGCCACAGCTCACCAATACTAAATATCTAATTAAGTTTTGTAAAGTATACGTAATATTACAGTCACAAATCTTCTAGAAGATAGTAGATTATAGTATTATGCATGGTATCTAGTCTTTGTTGTTTACACATAAAGGACATAAACCACAACCTAAATTTTACATCCAATTCAATCGCTTTAAAAAGAAAAAACTTTGGAGGTGTATATTTTAGAAAATCGTAAGTTTCTGGGTACACCATGATTACTAAGTCGACCACAAAGTCATAATATTAGCTGCTCACCGTAATCCGTTCGATGATTTACTAACGGCAGCAACGGTTCACTTAAAATATGTATACAGAAGATAGATTATACCAATGATGTTCATAAAGAATTTCTTAGAAGAAATATTTCACTGGGAAATGCCACAAACGTAGGCCATTTGCAGAGGTAGCTTTCTTAACTAAATATTCCCTTGTGGCTCGCGAATAAGGATTTATCTCTCTCATTACTCTCGACTCGTTTGCCTGCCTATATTGCCAGTATATCCTGGCTATATTTAATTGGTTGAAACTTTTACACTCTCTCTTTTTCGCTATTTATGTACAGGTTCTATTTCTAAAATAATTGACCTCCGTATTTCAGACTAGCTACGAGCACTTGACGTGTCTTTTACAAGAAAATATGTGCTTAACAAAATCGGTGGCTACATTGTAAAAGATGCTTTTATTAGATTAGCTTACCTAGGACTAAAAACATCGAAATCGAAAATACTATAAAGCATACAAATAGCTGAGTGATGTTTTGTTGACATAAAAATATTTTTTCTAAAATGTTCTAAATTGCCTAACGATAGCTCACAGTCATACAATCTCTCGTCCAATCGATTGGACCAGTTCCATATTGACATAAACAGTATAGACTATATACCGTCATGCCAATACGATGATAACTGATCCAATCGAACTGATCAAGTCGATTGGACGATAGACTACATGGTGTGTGGCTAATGGCTAACATAACGTTACATCTTTCTTATTCAAAATGTTTAATCAATTATTATGGAGGCACCAAGTCAAACATTTCGGTGACATTTTAATACAAAACTCAAGTCTTTTCAGAGTGAAGAAAGTTTCATCTTTCCTTAATTTGAACGTAACTTCGCCCCTTATATTTTGTAAAATCACAATATAAAGTTGGTGTAAGCTGTACTATTTCTTAGCCTGGACGTTACACTTCGTGACTGCGGCGCGCGTCACGCGGAGTAGCTATAAAATTTTATTAAAAAGATAAAAATATACGATATCATTTTTGCGGTATTATGAGAAAATCACACATTAAATTCTTAAGAACAGAACGGTATAAAACGTAAGAACCTTTGTAAGCTCAGATGTTTTATTTTCAAAAATGCTATAACGTAACCTGTGAATCTATACAAATACCTAAATTAATAGCTTTTCACTAAATGCATAAGATACTTACAATAATTTCAATAATTATATTTTTTGTCTGTCTGTCTGTCTATTTGTTCCGGCTAATCTCTGAAACGGCTGAATCGATTTTCACGGGACTTTCACTGACAGATAGTTTAATTTACAAGGAGTAACTTAAGCTACATTTATCTTAGGGTTCCGCTTAAAAAAGTTGGGTTCCGTTTCTGTTATTTCTACGCAAACGAATTTGCGGCCAGCAGCTGTTTTTTTTAATAAAAATAACTGTATGTGACTTAAACTAATATTACCTATACATATTATTCAGTAGCACAATTGTGTCGTGAAATTACGGTAGTAAGGTTTAGAGCCTACAATAAAATATTGTATTCATAACGTAAAATATACGTACATTCCAAGTCTTTGGTACCATAGTAGTCTCAAGAAAACATCAATATGCTCAACATATAATCAGAATCCTTACATATTCGGGACCGTTTGTAATATTCCGGTAGCCGTCGACAGTTCCTGTGTCTGTGAGGGTTATTTTTATATTCTACGGAAGTTGTTCGGGAACATCCGATTATTTTCTTATCGTTTTCGGTTCGCAATAATACAGCCTCGGCGGTGACATCGACTTTGTTTATTAGCCAACTCTTTTGCTTATATAAATATACCTGCTTATACCTGGGTCTAAAAAGGCCACTTTGTTTCATATTATATTTTTTTTCCATACGTAAAACATTTTAAATGTACTATAAAATAATATGATACTGTTGTTTTAAAAACGACTGATAGACTTTGTATCCATGGGCTGTCATGAGCTATCATATATAAAAAATAAAAAAAAGATTCTGCTAATGTATGCTTTGTGTACACGATTCATCTAATGTTCTGCTAAGTGACCTTTTTAGAACCTTGCATTACCTAGAAAAGACGCTGTTCGCAAATTTGTTTGCACGAGTTTACATATTTCTTACGTAAATTGCTTAGTCTGATCATATCTACAAAATATTTTGCATACACTAATATCTAGCCTCTGCTTACTTTTATTCATAGCCTTTGAAACGTAATTTTCTGTGCTACTTACAGTTACAAGGAATCCTTGGTGTAGTAATGGGAATGTTTTGGAGATGTTTAGAATTTTAGAATATCTGACAATTTCAGAACGTGGATTAGATGTATAACAAATAGTTACCTACAGGTAACTATTTCAGTTTTAATTTAATGTTCAGAGCCTAGGTAACCGAGCTTTGCTTGAAAATAATCACAAAAATATGTTACCGGTGTTCGAACCCTCCACATTCGTATATATAATAATATTATTTCTTAATGTTAAAGCTCTCATAAAGCCTATCTATAGATATTTGGAAAGAAAATGCTTGATATTTTTCAAAGATTACTTTAATAAAATTTCTTTTAGTTGTTTCACTATAAGTATTATTCTGTAAATAACCTTAACGATATTCTATAATCTAAATTGATAGAACAAATATTCTCCTATTACGTCCAAGTACCTACAACATCTAAATGGATTATACAGGCAGCGAGATAGCATCGTTCGCCGAAATAAATTATTGCTTGTGTATATCGAGCTTTCTTGATAAAATCTTCAAGTCTCTGACTTCTTACGAAATGACCCCTGAAAGTCGTGCCGAGCTTACATCTTAGTCAAAGCAAGATAATATTATATTCCAAGACTAAAAGGATACACTAATTTGCTTATAAGTTATTTAATTTAACAATCAGATGTTTAATTATAGTAAGTGGTCGCAATTCGGCAATAATTCATGGTATAATTCTTTAGTTTGAACTTCATAAGGGTTCTATTGTCTCTTAGGGTCAGATCACACCGCGTCGATACGCGACGCTACGCGCCGCTGCATTTTTAAGATAGCTATTTAAAATTTAACTTTATTCACTACATAAAAATACTCACACGTTTCTTATAACATCAGTCATACACTGCACATGTGCTGTGCAGCGCAGTGCTACCTGACATTTGAACTCTTACAATGAAACGTGTATCTTTTTGTGTAATAAATAAAGTTCAATTATGAATAGCTATCTTAAAAATTTCATTTCGGTGTGAATTGACCCTTAGATACGAAATAAAAATGTAATGAATGTTACCTATTGAATGTGAAAGACAGATTGACAAACGTTAACTTGTGACAAAATTGTATCAAACACATGCAAGTGTAATTAATAATTATTTAAGGTAGTGTGACACCGCCGTGGGAGCTCCAGGCATCGGTGCTCGCCGAGGTGCACCCTTTTGCGTCAGAGGGGACGGCACATTCCGCCGAGTCTTCGACCTGGGAAGAGCTCTTGCGAGTGCGGAGGCTGGGGCAACAGTGGTTGATACGAAGGTGGGGTGAAGTCCTGGAGCAGTCACCGTACGGCCAACATACGGCCGCGGGACTGCGTCCAGTCCTTGGGGCGTGGATGCGCCGCAAGTGGAAATCCCTCACCTTCTGCCTTACATAGGTGCTCACGGGGCATGGATGCTTCGGCGCGTACCGTGTAAGGTCGCCAGGAGGGGGGAGCCTACGCCAGCCTGCCATGAATGTAGTGCTGCGGGGGACACGGCCCAGAACACCTTAGAGGTGTTTGACCGATGGGCCGTGCAGCGCCACGATCTCGTGGCAGTGCTTGGGCGGGACCTCTCGCTCTCGACCGTGCTCGAGAGCAAGGCCTGGCAAGCAGCGGTCTCTTTCTGCGAATCCGTCATTTCGCACATAGAGGCCGCAGAGCGGAACAAAGAAAACGATCCAACCTCTGTGTTCCGCTCTGCCGGCGTAGGACAGGAGTTCGGAGGCGTCGATTTACGAACCTGCAATCTTCTGTCTAGCGGGGCTCCGGGAGAAAATGGGAACCTCCCCGGCTTAGTTAGTCACGGCGCCGAGGGGGACGCTCCAGTTTGCCGCAGTGGTGGTGAGAGTGGTAATTGTGGTGAATAGTGGTTTTAGTGGGTAGCCGTATTGAGAGTCCCACAAACCCGGGGGAGGCAAATGCCCTTCCCCTGCAAGATAAAAAAAAAAGGTATTGTGACTGTGTGATGTTATTTTTTTTTATTAATTTAATGTATTCTTATGCATTATTATAAAAAATATTAGTGCAGTTCAGACATCCTCTATATAAACTTTAAATGCGCCATATTTCATTCTCCTCCGTTCGCATGATTTTTGTAAAAAAATTTTGCTTATTTAACGAATTAATATGACAGTGTGTCTCGATTCTAGGCAAAGAGATAAATTTTAACAGCAGATAATAGGTTTAATTTTAGCGAAATAACATTTTAAAAATAATATCTACAAAACGACATTTAAAGGAATAGGGGTTAGGTATATGTAACAGTTACGATATACGCCGTGAACAAATTTTACGAGTTGCATTAAAATCTATGAGCCGTGAATATTCTTTTATCCGAGTACCGAGGAAGGGAGGGGTTGCCTATGTTCTTTGGGCGAATGTACTGTGTACTATGCTTGTATGCTTGTGTATTATATTTAGGATCTTTGCTTGAATAGGTTATTGTTTCTAAAGTCGCAACAGTGAGAGTTACAATTTTTAATGATACTAAATGGGTACTTATAGGTTTTGTGTGTACCTAACTACCTACGAATTTTAATTAATGTAGTTAGGCGATAGAATTATATTGATATTATTAATTCGTTGTATTAATTATACGAATCATGATCCATCGTGTATTATAATAACGTTGGTGATGTATTGCACAGTACATTATAAAATAGTTTATCGAATACAATAGAGATTCACATCGTGATTAAATACTGCGTTTTACCTTCAAGAAAAGTTTGTGGGTATTAGGTAAACCACTCGAAAATGCCCGCTACTTCTTTGGGCCTTGGCATGGAACGGAGCGGCGGCGGTATCCCTTTCCATCGTATAATTCGTCTGCTCGTTTACCCGCTGTAGTACTTGATTAATATTCCCATTGCTCGCTAAAATTATTTATAATTCATATTTAAATCCTCCTTCCTGGATATTTTTCCCTGTATTTTTCTTTTTCGTAGTACTCATTTTATTATTAACTACATCTAATTAATCAAAGTTGTGGGAAAGATGTTTCCCGCAACTTTTTTTGTTTGTAAGCGCAAAAAAAAATCCTGCGGGAACCGTCTATTTGCTGGGATAAATGTATGTTAATCTTTTTCTTTCTTTCTTTTTTTTTTCTTTCTTTACCAACCTATGACAATCAGCCAGGATGCAGGGACCTCCACTAATATTTCGACCGACACGGTCGGAAAACTTTGGAAATCTGCTGCAATGCTCACACTGTTCCCGATATTTTAAAAGCCAGTGAGGTGTGAACATTCACGTAGGCAAATGCCACAAACAGCTTCCAACCCTCATACCCCCAAATAACCAATTCACTTCCGAACCCAATCTATCAAACAAATTTCTGGCAAGAAATATCCAAATTTAAATGTTCTTTACCAGTTCTAAGACGGATCCCTAGGGGTGCCAGAGTGACCGTAGCCCAGAAGCTTGCCGAGACCATACGCCACACAATGCTGGAGAACTCGAGGCAAGCCTGGGAAAATCTACTCACCTTTCCCTACCTATTTCTGCATATCACTCAACAATGCCTCCCTCACTTCAAGAATCAAAAGAATTGTGTTTCGGACATTAACCTCAATCCAAATTTTTCTTCACGTTCCTCGGTCAAACATAACATCGTGAAAACTGTGGAAAATGAAATAAGTGAGGGAGACATTAAGGGTGCAGCGCGGCTCCTGTTTTCCAATGACACGGTCGCTCCCGACTACCCAGAAACCCTCATCGCCTTGCAAAACAAACATCCATCACAATCCAATCCTTTCACAGTTTCCAATGACGCATTACCACCACTACAAACGTCGACAGACAAATTACGCGGAGCCATCATGTCCTTTCTTCCGGGTTCAGCTGGCGGCCTCGACGGACCCCTCAGCATTTGAAGGACCTCACCAACGGTTGCTACGGGGAGGCCGGCGAGAAGCTCCTGCATGAACATACGAATCTGTGCAATCTGATGCTACGTGGAGGGGTCGCATCAGATATCGTAGACATTCTGTATGGAGCTAGCCTCTGCGCCTTGAGGAAGAGAGATGGTGGCATTCGTCCTGTTACATCCCTATACTGTTCCTAGAATTGCTGACGGGAGTGCTGATACATCATCACTACTCTGTCATCTTAGTAGGTTTGAGCTGCGAGTCAGTTCAGAGCTAGACACGGGCCACCACGGACGCATATCTAATCTCCTAATGTATGGTGTAATCCAGTAGAATAAATTTGTATTGTGAATCTTTTCCAGTTCAATAAATTTTCCTTTTTTAAAAAGTCTTTTAAAATGTCCGTTCTAACATTGGTGGCAGCGGTGGGATACGTTAATCCCTAAAACACCCAATACGCTATCCGAAGGACTTTTTGTATAAAAAAGTGAAGAGTGACATAATTAAAATTTTCGTGAAAAAAAAAATATATATATAAAAGTGCATCGATAGAGTAGTATACTCTTTGTATTGTGGTCTCGTGATCTGAACTCACTAAAAGTCATATTCTGTAAATTCCATCAAACTAAAAGTATATAAATATTATAGTAAATACAAATCAATCTCAAGTGTGTTGTGACGTTTCGTGATTTTTCGTGATTCGTGACGAAAAACTATAATCCAAAAAGTGCAAAGTGCTAAAATTCAAAATAATATTAATCGGTGTGATCCCGATCGAGTTATCCCATCCAGCGAGTATGCAACGAGTCGCCGTGCTTATCTCAATCGCCCACGTATTGTTTATAATGGAAATTATGGAATAATCCGAATCAAGAATTAAATTTTAGAACTTTAATATTTAAATTTTAAATATGCCGAAAAGCGACAAAATTTCAAAAGGCCTAACTTTAAATATTCCAATGTTGAATTCCGATGCCGGTTCGTCCGGCGAAATAGCTAGTTCTCCAGCTAGTTCTCCTAAGGGGACGACCCGGAAGGGAACTACTCCAGGTCCCAGACAGGG
This sequence comes from Phengaris arion, assembly GCA_963565745.1. NCBI lineage: Eukaryota > Metazoa > Arthropoda > Insecta > Lepidoptera > Lycaenidae > Phengaris > Phengaris arion. The sequence continues at coordinate 7,220,338 of OY751443.1, forward strand.
TCGAGTTAGATCTCAATACTCTATTTAAATTCATTAAGCCATTTGATGGCTCAAGAGAAAGCGTAAATTCGTTCATCATAAATTGTAATAATGCATACGATCTACCAACAGAAATACAGAATCATATTTTATTCCGCTATATATATAGTCAGCTACAGGGCAAAGCTGAAATAGCTTGCTCTATTAAAGAATTTAAGAATTGGGTACAACTTAAAGAATTCCTACTGAACCAATTCTGTGAGCGCAAACATTATGCGCATATACTAATGGACCTACAGGAGTGCAAGCAGAGTTCAAATGAAAATGTAACCCAATACTCATTGCGCGTCGAAACTTATCTTTCTCAACTTCTAACGGAAATAACGTTATCTAATTGTACACTTCGTGAACTCCCCGGCCGTTCAGCGGCCATGGAAGATTTGGCATTACATCACTTCCTTATGGGTTTACATCTTCGTATTTCAAATATAGTGCGTTGTAGGGACCCACGGAACTTAAATCAAGCTATCAATATCGCTATTTCTGAAGCACGCATACAGAAAAGCCTGTATAAGCGACCTCAATTAGTAAATAATTATAATACTTATTCGAATGGTCAAAAATCATCATCGTCACAATCCTTCCGACCTTCAGAATCATCTCGTAGAGCTCCAAATAGAAATGAGTCGAATTTTAAACTACAAGCAAGACCTTATTATAATAATCAGAATCCTAGTTCATCATCATTCTTGATGATAAACTAGGATGCACCATTTTGCCGTTACTGTAAGAAATCAGGGCATGTGTTAGAAAATTGTAGCCTTCCAGAATATAATAACAGTAGGAAGTCGCAAAATCAAGCATTTACTCCGATTAATCCGCGTCCAAGAGGAAATTTTACTGAAATAAATAATAACGATCAAGGCGTCGATGAAACTGACGGCAATCAAAATTTAAACTAGATACTGTCCCGTTAAAGTATCGCGCGGGGCAAGTCCCTCTTGTTCAAGTCGATACTAAATATAAAATAAAAAATAGTAATACGACCAATGGACAGGGTAACCAGCCCCAAACTCACGGTCTTTCCCTAAATAGTAATAGGACCAATGGACAGGGTAACCAGCCCCAAATTCACGGTCTTTCCCTAAATAGTAATAGGACCAATGGACAGGGCAACCAGCCCCAAACTCAAGGTCACTCCTTTAATATTCAAAAGATCAATGGACAGGGTAGCTAGCCCCAAACTCGCGATCTATCTAACCTACAAAATGAAATCTATAAAAAACAGATTAATAACATTTATGAAATCCTTATTAATAAAAGATATTTACCTTATATTAGACTTAAAACATCAATAAACGAAAAAGAACTTACTTTTCTTATAGATTCTGGAGCATCATTATGTATAGTGAAAAACAGCTCTATAACTCGTAAGCCTAATACATGTAGCGAAGATAATATCACAGTCAAAGGAATTGACTCAAAAAATAATTCATTAAAAAGTATAGGTCATTTCATTTTGCAATTACAATTTAATCCAAATACAAATGTTTCACATACATTTCATATTTTCGATAATATTGATCTTCCATACGATGGTATAATAGGTAATGATCTGTTTTTAAAATACAATTGTAAAATTAGGTATAAATCACATTCATTAGAAATAAATAATTTTAATACAGAATTATCATTCGATGAACCCTCTTATATTATTGAACCAAGATCCGAAAAAGTAATCGAATGCTCAGTTGATAATCCAGAAAGTATAAAAGAAGGAATGATATGTGATCAACATCTTTCTAATTCACTTTTAATATCAAATTGCCTGGTTAAAGTGAAAAATAATAATAGAGTAAATTTAACAGTCCTTAATACATCTGATGAATCTGTCACGATAAAATCTAATCTGCTATTAAAAATTTATAATATTGATAGTGAAAATCAAATGCATAAGTTTAATAAAAACCAAAGTAGTATCGAAAGAAAACAAGAGTTATTAGACTACTTACGAACTGATCATTTAAATTCAGAAGAAACAAATTACATACATATATGTAGATACATACATATATATATATATGATATCTTTAGTCAATATTCAGATATATTCCATTTACCAGGTGACCAATTAACTAGTACAAATATAGTTCAACATGAAATCCGCACGTCCTCAGATCAACCAATTAGTGTAAAATCATATCGTTTCCCTGAAATACATAAACAAGAAGTCCAAACACAAATAAACAAAATGTTAAATGAAAATATTATAAAACCATCTAAATCACCCTGGTCCTCCCCTATTTGGGTCGTACCCAAAAAACTTGATGCATCTGGAAATAGAAAATGGAGAATAGTAATTGATTACCGAAAGCTCAATGATATTACTATAGGAGAAACCTATCCAATTCCACAAATAAATGAAATATTAGACCAATTAGGACAAAGTAAATATTTTTCAACCCTTGACCTCGCATCAGGATTCCACCAGATTAAAATGAGCCCTGATGATGCGCAAAAAACAGCTTTCAGTGTTCCGCAAGGGCACTTCGAATTTAATCGAATGCCTTTCGGCCTAAAAAACGCACCTGCAACCTTTCAAAGAACAATGAATACGGTCTTATCAGGTTTGCAGGGATTACACTGCTTCGTTTACCTAGATGACATTGTAATTTATTCACACTCTTTAGAAAGTCACATAGATAAACTGTCTATTGTTTGTGACAGACATAGAAATTTCCAACTAAAATTAGAACCCGACAAATGCGAATTCCTTCTTAAAGAAATAGGTTAGCTAGGTCATATTATTAGCGATGATGGCGTAAATCCTAACCCTGAGAAAGTAAAGGCAGTAGTCGACTTTCCAATTCCCCAATATCCCAAAGACATTAAAAGCTTTCTCGGATTCGCTTCCTACTATCGTCGTTTTATACTAGATTTCTCAAAATTCGCAAAATCCCTTACAAATTTACTTAAAAAGGATACAAAGGAAGGGTTATACCCTTTGTATGGACTAATACACAGCAATTGGCCTTTGAGAAATTAAAATCCAAATTAGTAACTGCTCCTGTCTTAATCTATCCTGATTTTACAAAACCTTTCTTGTTGACATGTGATGCTTCGAACTACGCTATTTCCGCTATTCTATCACAAGGCGATGTAGGTAAAGATAGACCAATAGCATATTCCTCAAGAACATTAAATAAAGTAGAAACTAATTACACAGTAACCGAAAAAGAATGTCTCGCAATGTCGCCGATTTAAAATAATAACAGACCACAAACCATTGAATTGGCTATTTAACTGCAAAGATCCAGGTTCCAGACTAGTCCGTTGGAGACTAAAACTTGAGAAATACGACTATGAAATCCAGTATAAAAAGGGCAAAATAAATACGAATGCCGATGCTCTTTCCCGCTATCCTGTAAATTTAACCCAATCCGATAACCTAATTAATGTCCTTGGTGATAACAAAACACAGGAAGCCCATCCTATCGTAGTTCAACCTGAAAATATACCCTTACTAGAAAGTCCCGGTTTACCAGAACTTCCAGAATTACCTGAACTTTTTGACTTACCTGAAGAATATTTTGAAAATCTTGAAGTACCGAGTGAAATAGTACTTCCCAGTCTCAACGTAGGGTTACCTGCATCTGATGAATCTTTAAGTCATAGAGACACGTACTCCGAATACCTGAAAAAAACAAACAATACTAAGGCGGGTCAATAAGTCCGTGACTTTTTGAATTTCTAACCACCTAACTGAAAAAGCAACACTACTCCTGTCAACAGGCATCTGTCAGTTGACTCCTATCAAAATTTGAACTTGCTGCGTCAGTTAGTTTGTGTTTTACAGCTATCTTTATCAGACTATCCAGTAACTTAAGGAAACAATGGAAAAAAGTGAATTTCGTGTGCTTATTAAGCATTATTTTTTGCGAAATAAAACCATTACCGAGACCAAGGCTAAGCTTGATAAATACTATGGGGACTCTGCACCATCGATTTCAATGGTAAAAAAGTGGTTTACTGAATTTCGTTGTGGCCTTACAAGCACTGAAAATGCCGAACGTCCTGGACGCCCAGTTGAGGTCTCTACACCCGAAACAATCGAAAAAATTCACGATATGGTGTTGGCCGACCGAAGATTGAAAGTGCAAGAGATTGTGGAAGCCATAGGCATCTCGCATGGCTCAGTGGTTTCAATTTTGAATGATCACTTGGGCATGAGAAAGCTTTCCGCAAGATGGGTGCCGCGTTTGCTCACAGTCGACCACAAACGCAATCGTGTAACAACTTCACGGAACGGAAGGTTTAGAGTTGTTTAATCACAATATGGAGGAGTTTTTTAACCGTGGACGAAACATGGATCCATCACAATACACCAGAGACCAAACAACAGTCAAAACAGTGTGTTTCTAAGGGTGAATCGGCGCCAAAGAAGGCCAATGTGGGTTTGTCAGCCAATAAAGTTATGGCGACTGTTTTTTGGGATGCACGTGGGATAATCCACATTGACTATCTTCAAAAGGGAAGAACAATTAATGGGGAATATTATGCCAACTTATTGGACCGCTTCAATGAGGATTTGAAAACAAACCGACCTCATTTGTCCAAGAAAAAGTTCTTTTTCACTAAGACAATGCAAGGGTGCACACATGTGCAGTTGCCATGGCAAAAATCCATGAATTGGGCTATGAATTGCTCCCACATCCACCCTATTCTCAAGATTTGGCTCCGAGTGACTACTTCTTGTTCCCAAACCTGAAAAAATGGCTCGGTGGAAAAAGATTTGACTCCAATGATGAAGTCATCTCGCAAACAAAGGCCTATTTTGAGGACCTCGACAAATCATATTTTTTGGAAGGGATAAAAAAATTGGAGAAGCGTTGGACAAAGTGTATAGAGCTCAAGGGGGACTACGTTGAAAAATAAAAGGATTTATTTATCAAAAAATCTGTGTTTTATTCCAAAAGTCACGGACTTATTGACCCGCCCTCGTATATCATCTACATCTAACGTTAAAATATAATGAAAACTTATTAAAAACCAAAGTAAAAACAAAAAAGCGTGTGTCAGCTCCGACGCACGACTGGAGTTTACTCTAAAAAGTAAAACACGTCCCTCAGAAGGAACAAAAACTTTAGCGATCGATTTGAGTTCAAAAATTCGCGCCATGTGAAAAAAAGTGACAGGTGCGCAGAATAGGTTGCGCACGAAAACGTAACTAGGTCATTCGTTCAGTAGATGTTACTGCTCATATTTTTTTCATACCGGGGGCCTTATATGAAAATCGATTCTTAAGGAGTAAACTCCAATAATTATACCTACCTCTATAGATATTGACGAGTCAAATGCTGACGTCGAAGAAATTCTTAATAATACACCAAACTCTGCTGCAATCTGAGATCGTGAAAGAACTTTACACTCATTTTTAAAGTTCACTAGTAATAATGTCAATTATTATTTCCTATTTGTTAAAATTTATCATTACGATAAAAACACGTACGAGGATATTTTTATGAGTCTCCAAAATCTTAGAAATGAATTAGTGGTCGAAGGTGTAAAGGAACTTAGTATCACCGACTTCAAAAATCCTTTCGATAGTCATAGTTTTACTAAAATTTATAATATATTAATGTACCTTTTCAATAATAGTTACATAACTATTCATATATATAAAAAACATCCTTATTTACCCCACAATGAGTGGAATTCCTAAAATATTGAAAGAAAATCATAATATCCCTATTTCTGGTCATTTAGGCTCTAATATCCTATTATTATCCTAAAACGTATTCAAGAAAAATATTATTGGCGAAATATGCGTAGTGACGTTGAAAATTATGTTCGTAAATGTGAATTATGCCAAAGTAATAAGGCTCTTCGTAAATATAATCGTGCTCCCATGCAAATTACTACTACGTCAACTCAACCATTTGAAAGAATAGCATTAGACAGGTAGGTCCACTTCCTGAAGCTGTTAGCGCTAAGTTAAAATATATTCTCATCCTTCAGGATGATTTAACTAAATACTCAGCCGCTTATCCAATCTATAATACTACAGCCGAAGATACATCAGAATGTCTTATTCATTTAATTTCTCAGTTTGGTATTCCAAAATCTATTTTAACCGATCAAGGCACAAATTTCACTGCTGATTTGTTTAAACAAACCTGTAATTTTCTTAAAATTAAGCAATTATGGTCAACACCATATCACCCTCAAACTCAAGGCGCCCTTGAAAGGAGCTACTCCACTCTGAAAGAGTACTTAAAATCTTTTATTAATGAGAACCAAAATAATTGGCATAGATATGTTTATACAGCGATGTTTACTTATAACACGACAGTTCATTCAACAACTAATTTCACTCCGTATGAACTCGTATTTGGTCATAAAGCGATTATTCCAACCTCCATATTTGAATCTTCATTAGAACCAACTTATAATTTTTACGTCAGAGTCCTTCAACAAAGGTTAAAACTTTCTAGAGAAAAAGCTATAGAAAATGTCCTAAAATCTAAAAACATTTCCAAAACTTACTATGATAAACATTCTAGACAGGTTAAATATAAAGCGGGTGACATGGTTTATGTTAAAAATCATCTTCGTCTCCGTAAAGCATTGTCGGCAATTTGGAAAGGTCCTTACAAAGTTATAAAAATAAACGGTAATAATACAAGTGTATACCTTACTCGTAAATAGACGACACGTAAAATATCATTACGATGAAGTCAAATTGGCCGAAACCGATACTGAGTAGATTAAGATAGTATTCTAGTTAACCTTAAATCATAATTTTATTTAGTTTTAAATAAATAAAAAAAATTATATTCCAGGCTTGGTGCAACAAGCGTCTGCGTTTTCTCATTGGATATGATACAACCTATACAACCTATATGATAAAACCTATTGGAATATATTTCGATCCTGTCGGAACAGTCAAGGTCTCTGATAATCAACCACATGTCTTAGTCCCTGTAGATATTAGCTACATAAAACGTCATATTGAAAATATTAAAAACTATTTAGATTCCACTGAAACTTTCTGTAATTTGAATTATAACTTTAATTTCACTAATTGCAATAGCCATTTAAAACCATTGATAGTTCGCTATTATGGTATTCTGAGAGACTATAACGCCATTTCTCATTTAACTTCTAATAGAAGTAAAAGATCAGCATGGTTTGCTGGAGTTGGTACTGTATTTAAACAGATAATTGGAACTATGGATGAAAATGACGCAATCCGATACAATAACGCCATTCAAACCCTGCATTCCTCAAATAAAAAGCTTGCATCTTTATTAAAAGATAATATTTTAGTTACTAGTTCAGCTTTAGAAAATTATAATAAAACATTAAAGTTAATTAAAGAAAATGAAATCCGTTTGAATAGCGCTATTGACTCTATAAGTAAAAATATGTTAAATATCGAATTAGAAACGAAATTTAATGAACTTTACGAAGAACTTTCATCTAGTATATTTACATTGTCGTTCAGAATTGAAAGCTTAATCAATTCTATTATGTTAGTAAAAAGTTATTCAATCCATCCATTTGTTTTAACTCCTAAACAATTATATACGGAACTTGGAAGGAATATAAAAAAAAAAACCGAAAAGTCAGGAACTACCATTAAACTTAAATTTAAACAATATACATAGTATTATTGATATGGCGCAATTATCCTGTTATTATGTAGAAAATAAGATTGTATTTGTTATTAAAATTCCTTTAGTGTTAAGAATAGAGTATAACGTATACAAGCCTTTCACACTTCCTGTATCACATGATAATGTGGATCCTCAATCATATGCTATGATTGTACCTACTTGTATCTATATAGCTGCAAGTAAAGATAAGAATTCTTATATCTGTCTGAATAATATTAATAACTGTGTGAATACTATTAATTCTAATTATATTTGTAGTCATATGGACGTAAATTCAATTGAAAATACTCCTATTTGTGAAACTGAATTATTATGTAAAATATTCAAAACTCTCCCAAAACAATGTAAAACCAGGCTTATTTATGGACAAATAGATATTTGGCAAGAACTTACAAATAGTAAATGGTTATTTGTTGAAACTCAACCCATAAAAATCGATATAGAATGTCCTTCAGAACTGTCTCAACATAGATTAATTGGTACTGGAATATTAAACTTACAGGAAAACTGCAAAGCTTATTATAAAAACAAAATATTTTCATATAAATCCTGTTCTAATTTAATTATTAAATCAATTGCACCTGACTTTAATCTTATTGATGATCCGTGTTGCAACTCTGAAAAATTTAATAAATTAAAATCAAAATCAGCTCCTTTAAAACTATTAGATATAAGCTTAGAAAAACTTTCTGATATAGCTAATAAGCAAATAATTAATTACCGATGTTAATAAAATCATAAATAAGCCTAAATAATAAGCCAATCTTAGAATATAATTCCCGTTTTCCTATTCTAACATATTGTATTATTGTTATAATGTTAATTTTTACTATTTTTAAATTATGGAAGAGATTAAATAAGCGTCCACTCTTGGCTGGAACTCAAGATTTAAATTCAAGTACACAAACTGAATCTCCTGGTAATAAACCAGTTGTAGAGGAGACTCCTTTACCCCAACTTAGAAGAGTTCTATAAAAACTTACCCTTTACCGGTAAGTTTTATTTTACGCAGGGGGCTGTTACATCCCTATACTGTTCCTAGAATTGCTGACGGGAGTGCTGATACATCATCACTACTCTGTCATCTTAGTTAGTAGGTTTGAGCTGCGAGTCAGTTCAGAGCTAGACACGGGCCACCACGGACGCATATCTAATCTCCTAATGTATTGTGTAATCCAGTAGAATAAATTTGTGTTGTGAATGTTTTCCAGTTCAATAAATTTTCCTTTTTTAAAAAGTCTTTTAAAATGTCCGTTCTAATAGTCCGATTGCAGTTGGCTCCACATACCGGCGCCTTATAGCCAAACTAGCTTGCAAATCGGTCACTTCCCTCGCGTCATACTTCCAGCCAAAACAGCTCGGTTTTGCCTGCAAAGGGGGTTGTGAGGCCGCCGTTCACTCTTTCAGGACAGCTATCCACAATCAAGGCGATGATGTGTTTCTGAAGGTCGATGTCAAAAACGCTTTCAACTCAGTTGACTGAGGCGCCATGTTGGCCCAAATGAAATCTAAAGCACCTGCCATTTTACCATTTATGCTCCAGTGTTACAACGACCCCACCAAACTCATTTACGAAGACCACCTCATCTCATCCGAAGTGGGCTGCCAACAGGGCGACCCTTTAGGTCCAGCAATCTTCAGCCATGCTATACACCCGGTCATCGAGCTTCTAAATTCAAAATTTAATCTTTGGTATTTAGATGATGAGACTCTTGGAAGCGATGCACCCACTGTACTATCCGACTTCCGCACTCTGATCCGCGAGTTCCAAAAACTAGGTCTGCAACTGAACCTAGGTAAGTGCGAGCTTTTTGTGCCAGACAGTTGTGGGGATAGAAACGCGATTATTTCCAGCTTTAAATAAATAGCTCCACAACTGTCTGTCATTGACAAGGATTCGCTCTTCCTTTTGGGCTCACCTATTTTAGACGAATCTCTCCCGGACTTCATAGATAACAAATTACAAAATTTTAATGAAACTTTAGACCGCCTCCTCCAAATTAACTGTCACATGGCCTTTACCCTAATCCGTTTTTGCATTTTCGTACCTAAATTGACATATGTCTTACGGTGTTGCCAACTGCGGAAGTTCCCTCAACTTCTCAAACAGTTAGATGATACCATAAGACAAACGCTCTCTACTATTTTGAATACAAATTTCGATGACTGCGCATGGACTCAGGCAACGCTTCCAGTTAGGTTCGGTGGCCTGGGTGTTCGAAAGCCCTCTGACATATCGCTTCCGGCCTTCTTATCCTCAGTCAACGCGAACCATAGTCCATCTCCAAAATACTACATCACCCATCCTACTCCAATACAGTTCCCTTTCTGGACGAGGTCATGGACGTCTGGAGCGCAACTAGTGCTTGTAGCGAATTGCCTGACAATACTTTTTCCCAAAGGCTCTGGGACGAGCCACTCTGCAGACTGGTACGGAATAATCTTTTTAATACGTCCTCCAGTCCTGTGGAGCAGGCTCGCCTCTTAGCTGCGGAGAAGTGGGAGTCGGGCCTTTGGCTACAAGCATTACCGTCACCCAATACGGGCACATTGCTGGATCGGACTGCTTTCCGGTTAGCCACTTCCCTGCGTCTTGGCACCCCCACGTCGTCCCCCATCGCTGTGTTTGTGGTGCAAACGTGGACAGCCTCGGACACCACGGGCTGTCCTGTCAACGAAGCGCCGGCCGCATCTCCCGACATCACTGCCTGAACGATCTCATCCGTCGGGCTCTTGTCACCGCCGGAGTGCCAGCTGTGCTGGAACCCTCTGGTTTGGCGCGCGACGATGGCGAGAGACCAGACGGTATGACCCTGGTCCCTTGGAGAGTGGGGCGGGCTCTTATATGGGACGCTACTTGCGTCGATACACTTGCTCCGTCCCATGTCAAGGGCACCTCGAGTTCTGCAGGTGCGGCCGCCTATCAGGAGGAAAACCTCAAGCGGCGCAAATATGAGAACCTTAGTGGGGATTAAATAAATATATTATTATGTTAAAAAAAATCGACTTTATGTTCCTCCTTTACAAAACGCCAATTTCATATGTAATTACCTAATATAACTCTTATAATTTTATTTATGAACCGATTGAAATGAAACAAACACAAATTTTGAGTGAAGCAAACTTAATCGCATTAGTGAATTATAGAAAATTCAACTAACCTTACCTCTGACCTGAACCCAATAAATTCTATTAGGATCAGATAGGTAAACAGGTACCTGACAAGTTGAACCTTTACAGGTCAAATAGCTTTCAATGTTAAGCAAAGATTTCAAAACTAAGGATGGGCTATGAGGTACATTTGACAACAATCTTCATACAAGAAAAAGTTACGCCATCTTGATTTCACCATACTTCAAATGTGCTGCCATCTTGATTTCATCATAAATCAAATATCAAAATGGCCCCAAACAACACCGAAAATAGGGCCATTAAAGCGGGGATGGTTTTTGCCTTGACGTTCTTCGTCTATCCTACTATCCTTACTAATATTATAAATGTGAAAGCGTGGATGTTTGTTACTCTTTCACGCAAAAACTACTGAACGGACTTCGATGAAATTCGGTATGGTAGTAGTTTAGACTCTGGATTAAAACATAGGCTACTTTTTATCCCGAAAATGTAGTGTTCCCGAGGGATACTGTATTTACGCGGGCGGAGTCGCGGGAAACAGCTAGTAATATTATAAATGTGAAAGTTTGTAAGGATGGATGGATGTTTGTTACTCTTTCACGCAAAAACTACTGAACGGATTTCTATGAAATTTAGTATGGTAGTAGTTTAGGCTCTGGATTAAAACATAGGCTACTTTTTATGCCGTAAAGTGTTCCCGAGGGATACTATATTTACGCGGGCGGAGCCGCGAGCAACAGCTAGTAATAATATATACGCCTATGATGTTAAGATTCATTACGCTTCAGCTTTTATTGTGATTTGATAAATAAATTTGTACTTAAATATATCAAGTAATTTCTATAAAGATTTTTCCACGAAAGAATCTTTTGAAAAGAAAAAGTATTTTAATGATTTTGTGAACAATGTGTTAAAAAGCTTTATAGAAAATGCTTATTTATTATGGTATTCGTACATATATGTCGTACGACACTGTAGAGATTTTATTCAAACAACTGAACATTTAGAATATAAATGAAACTAAAAAAGTAACAGTAATATTCCGCCATTTCTGAGCGAAACTTGCCATTTTCCTCTCACAACAAATTCCGTGTCCACAATACAGATTACAAAAACACTTTACTCGTTGTTTTTACAAGCATTTTGCTAGAGATCCTTGTGTCTTATTGTGTCTTGTTTTAAAATAAATTGTTTATTTTTAATAATACTTATTGTAAGATTTGAATCAGTAACTATCTTCTATATATTAAAAAACCCTAGGTAAACTATAACGAATGTTCAACTTTTCGGGTTCAAGAAGTTAATAGTTCTTTTAATGTAAGATCAAGTAAGATCATAGTAATTTACTATTTTTGGTGTAACACTTATTTATGAAATAGAATATGAAATAGGGATTTTATATTCGCAATAAGTCACATAAGCCGAATGAAGACACGTTTTGGGGGACATGTTTATTTGGGAAATAAGGTTTTATTTTTGACCCCAAACACCGTTTTAAATGTTCATAAAATAATTTTATATTTTCTATAATTTTCACTAGAAAGCAAGTAACGTCGGTGTTAACAAAAAAGTAAAAAAAAAGAATTTATGAGTGGACTTAGAATTTGGGATGCTCACTTTGAAATTCAAACATTAATTTTATACAATAAAAATTATAAAAAAAAAAAATTGATTGATTTTTGTAAATACTTGTACATAAATTCAACAGTTTACTCATCTGAAATTATGCGAGTCAAAAACATGGAATAAACCCAAATAGTATTATAATTATAGTGTTTCAAATGTCTTCATATAAGATCCAGCAGCGAATATTCCGAGATATCGGAGCGATTAAGTGTAAAATGTATGTTAAGGACATGATAAATGAAGAGATAGACGTGCATTATACATAGTATCATCCATCTTCGCCGAGAGCTCTACATTACGAGAATTTAGGGTAAATACGAAAAGATGAAAAACTTTCGTAAATGGCTCAATGTACATATAAGTTCAGTCATAATTAATATATTATATAGAGTAAAGCGCCTTATGTAGAAATGTACAATGTGTTGTACATTTCTACATGAGGGATAAGTAAGGTGTTCTGCTGTAAGCGGTATATTATATACACTACCTAATATGCTACAGCAGCAGCAACAAATATAATAATATAGTGGATGAAATGGTTTATATTGCGCAAGTTTCTTTTTTTCATTTTTTCGCGCACTAACAAATAGAAAGTTTCGCATTGGAAAGTGACTAGCTGTCGTACTTTTTTTTTAAAAGCGTTTAAGGTCTTTGGGGGTAAATAAATAACACAAAGTGGTTGCTACTTTTTATTGGTTTGATGAATTATAAAGTTTGAATTGTTTAGGATATTATACAATTTGAGAATGGAAAATCGAGGTAATTTAGAATATAGGTAAGTAGATATAAGTAATTCATAATAATGCTAATAGCTGAAACTAAATATCGAGTAAAATAACATAGACGAGAGAGATAGAGAGATCTGCCTGAATAATACAATGTTCAAATATAAGAAAAATATATTATGTAACTTTACAAAGTAACATTACATTGAGAGAGATTTCCAGCAAGTCGTTATAGCTATTGTTGGTACCTACGTACAATGACGTCTTATCATAAATTTATATTTACAAGTTTGGTCATATTACTGTTTAGAAAGCAATGTATAGGGTAAGAGGGGTAAAATATTAGATTCAATTAAATATCTTCAAATTATTTAATACTCGTGTTGAATTTCGATGCCGAACATAAACAGCTTTGACAATTCTTTGTCAATTTTGTTAACTCACGAAGCGGTATTCACCCGCGCCCGCTTATGTAAAAAATTAAAGCACAACTCACGGCGCATTTTACGCCCGCGGTGTGCGCGGTTGTTCGCGGGTCCCGCTGCACCGGCGGGCAACTAGTAGAATCGCGCGGGCTGCGGTCACCCGCAGCCTCGACGGGTTGCGCCCGCGCGCTGTGCGTTCGGTTGGCGGGCGAAATTCAGAAATTCTATTGTAAATATTTGTCTTTTTGCAACCGCGTGTCCTGCGATCTTTGCCCGCCACATTTGCGGGGTGATAATCTCCACCGCGACGGCTGTGTTAACGCTATGAACTCACGGAGCGGTTTTTTCCCGTGCCCGCCGCGCTCGTCGAACTGCGGTTTTATTTCTAAACTCACGAGACTACGGTTTTGCGCGGTCGCGCAGCCGCCGCGGTTTAGATTATCGCCACTAAACGTGGCGAGCGAAGATCGCAGGACGCGCGGTTGCAAAAAGGCAAATACATATTTACAATTGAATTTCTGAATAACTCACGGCGCGTTTAACGCACGTGGTGTGCGCGGATGTTCGCGGGTCCCGCTGCACTGGCGGGCAACTACTAGTAGAATCGCGCGGGCCTAGGTCACCCGCAGCTTCGGCGGGTTGCCCCCGCGCGTTCTGCGTTTGGTTTGCGGGCGAAATTCAGAAATTCTATTACAAATATGTATTTGCTTCTTGCAACCGCGCGTCCTGCGATCTTCGCCCGCCACGTTTGCGGGCAATAGTCGGTACCGCGGCGGCTGCGTGACCGCGCAAAACCGTAGTCTCGTGAGCTTAGAAATAAAATCGCAGTTCGACGAGCGCGGCGGGCACGGGAAAAAACCGCTCCGTGAGTTCATAGCGTAAGCCGACACAAGAGCCACATGCACGACGACACCTAGGATAGGTTTAGGTCAGTGATGTGTCGTTTTGCTCTCTTTCTAGTTGAAATCCGAACCAGGCTTTATCGTGACGTTGTACACCTTTCTTAAGAAGCGTCCCCCACTTAAATCTGTTATCAGCACAGTTCTTAAATCGTACCAGACGTCGTCCGACAGGTCTTTTATAATGGGTGATAGAAAAAAGTATAGACTTGTCAATATACAGGGTTACATGGAAAGTCGTGCTGAATATTAAAGGACGTTATTACTCAGGTCATTTCTGATTGATTTGGTCATATAATTAGGTATCCGAAACTCAACCGTTATGGAGATATTGAATTTTGATTATTTTTTTCAAAATTCTCATTTTTTTGGCTTTTATGTCGATTTTTTTGGGACTAGAGCACCCGAAGTCAATTTTTTTAATGAATTTAGTTAGAAAATAAGTCAATCAATAAAAGCGATCAATAAAAATTAAAACTACTACTAACAGTTTAAAAAACTGCCCGACAATGGTTAGAATTGAAAAAAAAAACATTAAGTGTTGTTAACTTTGAAGCGCTTTTTTAAAAAAAAAAGTATGGAACTTATTCTGCAAATCATTTAAAAAACTTCTACGTTTCTTTAGCTATTCAAAAAGATACACGTCGTAGGTATGATTATAAAATCTTAAAATAATGTCATTTGAAAAGGCCCAAATAGTAGGACAACATGACGGAACGTTCACGCAATGAATACATGCTGCGGTATCCTACTCGCCGAGTACCTGATATCGGCGTATTCGACAGAGCTTATCGAAGACTACGAGAAACTGGTTCTGTTCTAGTACGACGTACTGACATGGGACGACCTCGTATTCTTGATGACGACGACGAAAATGAAATACGAAGACTCTTTCAATCCGATCCCACCACATCAACAAATGTTGTGGCTAAACGTCTTGGCATTTCCCAGCGGAAAGTATGGTTCGTCATGCACAGTGCTGGACAATACCCGTACCATTATACTCCTGTACATGTTACCGAAGAGGGGGATCCAGTGAGACGACAAGACTTCTGCAGATTTATGCTCAATGCAGACATAGAAGATCTATTTTTTTTACGAATATCCTGTGGACAGATGAGTCGAAGTTTGATAGAGATGGCATCACTAACTACCACAACTCCCATTATTGGGCTCCTAAATCCGAAGGAAAAAGGAAAAAGAGATTTAGCTTAAATGTATGGATGGGTATAATATCAAATTACTTGGTAGGGCCATACTTCCTGCCTGATAATTTGAATGGCGAAACCTATGAAAACTTTTTAAGAGAGTTACCCCTCTTGATGATGTACTTGCCAATTTCATTAAGAAAAACATGTTCTTTCAACATGATGGTTGCCCAGCACACTACCGAAGAAGTGTGCGAACATGGTTGGACGGCAATTATCCAAATTTGATGGATTGGAAGAGGCGGACCCATCGCATGGCCGGCGAGGAGCCCAGACTTAACGCGATGGATTTTTATGTATGGGGCCACATGAAAAGCCTTGTATACGACGAAATGACACCGATCCGATTTATTAATTGACTTATTTTCTCACTAAATTCATTAAAAAAATGGACTTCAGGTGCTCTAGTCCCAAAAAAATCGGCATAAAAGCCAAAACATTGAGAATTTTGAAAAAAATAATCAAAATTCAATATCTCCATAACGGTTAAGTTTCGGATACCTAATCATATGACCAAATCAATCAGAAATGACCTGAGTAATAACGTCCTTTAATATTCATAATGAATTAACTTTCGATTTTTAACCTGTCAGACCTTGTCAGACGGATTCCTTTAAATAAACCCTTCCCGGCCCAAGGGAATACAAAAGTCACCTAACCGCAAATCCTAATTACATTCTCAGAACTGTAGGTGTTATTTCACTGGACCAGTTGTTTATTCTTGGTCCCTTCAGCGCATATTTTGCGGTCTTTGAAGTGTTAATTATGTTTAAAAGTCATTTTCAGTTTCTAATTAAAGTATGTGGCTTTTGTTCAACTTACTACATTGTTGTTTTAATATCTTTATTGGTGTGATTTTATTTAACATTTAGGTACACTGCATTAGAATGACCTTTACTCTTTAATAAGTTTAAATAAGATATAATGGACTGTTAATACACGCAAAATGTTTGCAGATACAAATGTTTTAAATTATACAGCACATAAAGTGATAATAGAATATCTTCTCAGAGATTGAAGTAATCTTATAGGAAAACGAAACAGAGATTCGAATTCTGACAATAATGTGGCGATGTCAAAAAGGCGTAACTTTGGAGTTGAAAATTTTGCTCTGTTATTTTGTCACGTGACTTTACGATACTGGGCTTTACGGCGTTTTCGAGTTTTTACAAAGAGAGATCGAGATAAGAGAATTCGTCGCTGTTGTAGTATATTTCCTGATCTTACAAGGTTCATTGCGCCTATAAATAAGGCAGTAGCACCAACATCGACATAAAATTACCGAAAAATACCCGATCTTTCAGATCTACAAAGCCATTTTCAATATCATTGCCAAAATTACGGTAGCGAACTTGTAACTTTGAGCAAGTATAATTTTCATATAAACTCGAGCATAATTTTTATTTTGTTTCCGCTTTTGAACATACATTAATATTAAATAGATACTAGAGCAAAAACATTACAGCATAATTTGCGTTTAGATATTTTCAGAAAAAAAAGATTTTTATTATTAATTTTTTATACATAAATACATTCAATTTATACAGTTATGTGCTTACAGTTTACAATACACATTTAAATTCTTTTTAGTCTTATCAATTAATTCTAACATGTTCTCACATCTAAATATATCTAACACATCTGTTTACATAAATACATAATATTTTAGTAAATTCTAGGTTTCGTTTGGCTTTTATAGGACATACATATATTTAAATATTCTACAAATATCTAGAGCCAGGACTGATCGTTAATATGAATTTATACAAAATTAATTTTCTCTCAATTCAAATTTCCATTTTCATGTAAAATGTTTACTAATGGCTATTTGATTTCGTTTCCTTCAGACTAATCTTATAAAGAAGAAAGATTTGCATTGAATAGGCTACGAAACTACTGGACTGATTTTGATGAAATTTGGTGCGGATATAGAGTAGACCACGGGAAAGGACATGGGCTACTTTTTATCGCGGAAAAATGTGCAGCGTCCACGAAGTCGCGTGCTACATACAGTGTATTATAAATGAAATAAACAGCTGCGTTTATTAATAAAAAATTACAGCGTAAGGGTCAATTCACACCGCGATGATGAACACACGACGCTACGCGGCGCTGCATTTTAAAGATATATACTCAAAATTTAACTTAATTCACTACACAAAAAGATACACGTTTCATATGACATTCGTAATACACTGCACATGCGCTGTGCAGCGAGCTGCCACTTTGCATAAGAACTCTTACAATGAAAAGTGTATCTTCTTGTGTATTCAATAAATTTAAAATTTGAATAGTTATCTTAAAAAAATGCAGCGCCATGCCGCGTGTCGTTTCGTTTTGGTGAGAATTGACCTTAAGTAAGCACATACGTTCAAATGTCGCAAAATCAATATTCTCCTCGTTTTGTAGAGCAATCCTGTCTAGCCAGCATTTACACCAAAATTGCAATCTAATCACGCATTTATGTACACACCTTCCTTATCCTTTATCGGATAAACACTTTCTTTTCCCGTGAACGGAAAAACAGTTTCTTTCCCCGTGAACGGGTATAGACCCACTTTCCCCGTAAACGGATACAGACCTTCTTTGCCCGTTAGCGGATAGTCTTTTGGCGGCAATTTGAAACTGTTCTTCAGGTAGGAGAAGCGGTGGAAGTTGTAGTAGTACTCCGTGCCGTCGGGGGAGTACTGAGGGTAGAGCGTGTAGGCCGGGAACTCTATCTCGGAAAAGGAGTCTGCTAGCGCGTACTTAGCAAACTCCTGTTTGTATCGTCACGACTGCTCTCTGTAGTTCTGGCGCTTTGTACATTTTTCTTTCAGTATGTAGCACAGAGCTATCGCTATTAACACGGCTATTGCTATTGCCATGCTTATACTAATCCATATAATCTCCTCGTTGATGCCACTTGTTGATTTACCTGAAATAAGTAATTTAATTAGGACCCCCACTTTGACTATATTGTGAGCACGTTTTGACTTATTGAGTGGAAACTGATTAGAAAGGAGGGCTCCGAAGATATTTATTTCTAAAAATCCCGGGAATTACTCTTGTTTCTTTTGCTGATTTATTCCACTTGAATATTAATATAACGATGAAGAATGCAGGCAGCTTGCGTGTTTATAAATATTAACAATCTTTAAAGAGAAGAACTTGGCCTATCTGTATATTTTGCCGTAACCACTATCTATTTATTTAAAAGTAACGTGCCATTATAGCAGGAGTTTCCAACCAGTTGCAGTGGATCGCGCCGCCCTAGGTTGTTATTAGACAAGTTTCGACAAGTTACAATATTTATTTATTTTCCATACAAAAAGAGATAAACATACAAGATGAAGGAAAAAGTGCACGAAGTTTTGTGTATTATTTATAATCCTAAGGGGGGCTTCGTGAAAAATGGGTTAGGAAACTCTGAAAAAACTTTAGTGCGGTGAATACAGCAAAATTTTTCTTCAGTTAAGGAGAAACTCGAGCCTAAGCAGTAGGAGCGTTGATGATTGTCGTTCAATGGTCGATGATGATTATGTTGACGAAGCTTACCTCCCATCTTGTTGGAGTATCCGCCCATCTTGCCAGCCACGCGGGCCGAGGCGGACCCCACCATCACCAGCACCACCCCGGACCTCACCCATATTTGACCTATATGTGGAGAATATTATTTTACAAAATAAATTATAAATTTAGAATAAAACATTTTATTCTAAGATTATAATTTAAAAAACTCAAACCATTTTATGAGTACGTAATATTATGAGATATATTAATGATACAAAATTTTACCTAATCCATTATTTCTAGATGAAAATAATTTGTTTTTATGTTGTTTGTTTTATTGTTGTTTTTATGTGTATGTTTTTATGAAAATAATTTATACAGCAAGGTCAATTTTCTGTTCCACGAACTACATTAAGAAACCATTGATGTTAACGAATTATTTAATATAAATTTAAATCATCTAAAAACTTAAAAATCAATAACAATGCCATACTATACACAATGTTTTCAATTAAATACATAGGTAGGTACTATTGGATTCAGCTTTCTAACGATATAAGTAAGTTATTCGTTAACATCAATAGCTTCTTAATGTAGTTCGTGGTACAGAAAATTGACCTTGCTGTAATAGCAATGTCAATTTAATGGTTTTCTAAAACTGCTGACTGGTCGGCCGACATGACCCATTTTGACAGCCCGTTTGACTCGGCATAAAAAGCGCCAACATAATGAATATTCACTGGAGCATATCACTTCACTTCTACAGACGTCTAACTTCGCTAGAGCCGGCCTTTACAAAACTTATGTAAGGAGTTGGAAAATAAATCTTTTTCTAAATAAAATCTTATATTAGGCTCGTCGTAAACGGGCACGTAATTGAAGCGCGTATTGCCGCTAAACAACTTATATACATTTGAGATGCTACCCACACGTGTGCGACGAGTCTATAAATGTAGCCTGTCGGCTCAAGGTCTAATGTATGATGTAATGAAATGGATATCCCTTTTTTAATTGTATTCTGGATTAAAAGAACATAAAAGCAGAAAATAATCGGCTTTTGTATTAGGTCTTTACTTATGAAATTGCCGTTTTGTATTTTTTTTTCATGTATTTTTTATTTGTATTAATCGAAGTAATCACCCATGCAATTAATGCATCTTTGCCAACGCAATGGCAGTTTATTGATGCCCTTCTTAAAGAATTCAGCTGGACGGGAGGCAACAAATTCTTCAAAGGCATTTTGTGCTGCGTCTCGGGTATTGAATTTTTTTCCCGCCAAGAAGTTATCCAAATTCTGGAAAAAGTAGTAGTCTGTAGGCGCAAGGTCCGGTGAGTAGGGCGGATAACGAAGAGCTTCCAACCCCAGTTCTTGTAACTTGGAGACCGTCTGTTGTGCAGTATGAGGTCGCGCGTTGTCGTGCAGGAGCAGCGGAGACGAGCGATTGATGTGCCAGCTTCTCCATCATTGTGTTCAGTTCTTCACAGTACACATCTGCAGTAATGCTAACCTCATTTGGCAAGAAGCTGTGATGAATCACACCGGCGCTAGACCCCCAAACAGTGACCATCACTTTTCTAGGGGTAAGTTTTCGTTTAGGGCATTGTTTAGGTGCTGAACCAGGATCCAACCAACTTGCTGAGCGCTTGCGGTTATCAAACAGAAGCCAATTTTTATCGCAGGTAACAATGCGGTTCAAAATTCCTTCATTTGTGTGTTTGTTGAGCAGTGCAAGGCACGTCTCGACGCGTACTTCGCGCTGGCGATCATTGAGTTCGTGGGGCACCCATTTGTCAAGCTTTTTTTCCTTGCCAATTTGACGCAAATGGACCAATATTGTTTTGACGCTAACGTCGAAAGCTGCAGCTAATTCAGCCGTAGATTGTGTATCATCAGCTTCCGGACGACCGCGAGGTTCATTTTTCAGGTCGAAATTTCCAGAACGGAAGCGAGCAAACCAATAGCAGGTGGTGCGTTGGTTTGTAGTGTTAGCTCCGTAAACATCGTTGATGTTGCGTGCCGCTTGTGCCGCGTTGCTGCCACGACGGTACTCATATTCCATAATTACTCGAATTTTTAACGTATCCATGATGACGCAAAAGATTGAAATGCGATAAAAATGTAACACTAATCAATAAACAAATGACTACTTTTGGAAGAAAAATTTCATGTTTTTAAAATAAAATTAATTTGAAATTAGAATTCTTAGCCAAACAAAAATTATTTTGATTTGAAATGGCCAGTACTGCAGAACGGCAATTTCATAGGTAAAGACCTAATATAAAATCATAGTATATACCATTGCTGTGCAAAAGTGCATAAATAGCAATGGTCTTTACTTTGATTAAATAAATATATTATGTTTAAAAAAATCGATTTTATGTTCCTCCTTTACAAGACGTCCTATTATAATCCAAATAGTATCCAAAAGACCTATTATTTGATTTATCGTACTCTAAATAGAAAGTACTTAGCAATAATCGTAATTCCTAGTGGAGTTAGCTCAGCGAGTTTGCATTTCAATTAAGTAATGTTTAATGTTGAAATTAAAATATGCCTCTGTTTTGTCTCTGTTGCGAAGACAATATTTTTATATTAAAGCATATTTAGCCCTTGCCTTGTTTAGAATTAATAATATTTTTCAAATATTTTAATATAAGTATCAATACCAGCCAATTTAAACGTGAGCTCTATAGAATAATGATTTATCAGGATATTATTTGGCCTGGTACCGACTTCAAAATAATGAAGATTGTGTAGAGAAATAGTTAAAACTTTAGCCGAATTTAAAAGGGGAATTATTTAGAAAATAATAGTCGATTTATTTTTTTGTTTAAAATTAATTTATATTAAAAACTTAAATCTTACCAATAACAATTGCCATTTTTAATAACCTCCGTGTTGTTCAGACTCTCACTTCTGACCAATCATTCGTTGAAAGTTGAAAATCTGAAACAAATAATAGTTAATTGAATTAATAAATATATTAAATATTATTTACGCTTACACTTTATATTTATATTTATATTTCAACGCAAAATAAATATCTATTGTAGTCACGAGTATCCGATATGTCACCGATACAAAATATATTTTGTATCGAAAACATATCGTTTGACGACCGCTCGTATTAGTTATTGATATATTTTTGTAGATCCACAAACCAAAAACTATCTGAGTTTTATCGTTGAACACATAATTTATTCTGTTGTTATCGAGCTATATTATTTGTCTCTTTACTTTTTGTTTTGCATACGAATAATCTGAATATTTCGTAATTTTTCAAACAGAAATCACTCCAAAATTGTTTACTTTGTAGGCTTTTTTACTTTTTAATTATAAAACTCATGTCTGTTTCATCGGGTAAGTTGGTATTTCGGAGTCCTATCAATTCGTTTTTGCAGATATTTTAAGATATCGATCAAAACTAATTAGAATGAAAAATGGGGCTATTCTATTAATTCTTATTCTGCGGTACGCCATAGCTCATGAAGTGAATGCTCTTTTGATTCACGGTTTTCTGCTTCACCCGTTATTCACATTATGCGATTTCGGAGCCATTTTCCTTTATAACCTAAATTATTGAGTTAACGTCAGTTCACACCAAGACGCGTCGCGATTCGTGAAACGTGTATCTTTTTGTGTAGGGAGAAAAGTTCAATTTTAATCGCTATCTTAAAAAGTGTGCGCCGCGTCACATATCGGTGTGGGTCGTCACATCATAACTAACCCCAATGAAATCATGGAGCCATAAACACTAATATCAAATCCACTCCAAATCCATTGGTACGTCTAAGCTTAACACCACAAAATTGTGAAAAACAGTTAAAGTTTATCATTCTGTTATAGTCATAATAGTTCTTTAATAAATTATTATTATTTTGTGAAAGATTCTTAAATAGTTTTAATATCGTTTAATCAAAAAGTTTTCGTGATTTAATTATTATTGTTATAAAAATAATCAGTAGTAACCCTGTATTAGTATATTATAACATAATGTAAGACTTAAGACTTAGTATAAATATTCTATACTTCAATTAATACCTAATGTCACAGCCCACAATCACAATTCAATATAAAAAGAAAGATTAATTAATGGCCTGAAAGCAATAAAAGAACACACAAACAGCAATAAAAGGTTGAGTCTATTACTCTGTCCTCTGTCGGCTCAGTGGCAATATACCTGGGGGTCTAAAAAGGCTACTTTAGGTGTTTCATATTATGATTCATTCATTTTTTTCAACTAATATTATGTGCGCTATGTTACGCATTACTATTGAAAGTTGACAAAATTGATGTTTTCTAATATGATAAAATCATAAAATTTTGAACGATTTTTGTAAAAAAAAAATATATGAAACACCTAAAATGGCCTTTTTAGACCCCCAAAAGTCGATAGAAAATCAACGTGGACTCACAATGGTTCATGGAACAATTCTGAGGCTTTCCTTATATAGGCTTTTAAGCCGCAGCTCACGCGGCGCCGCCTGAATTTGTTGTGATTTTGCCGTTTCTCCGCCGGCGCTGCGACACATAATCCATACGAACCCTAGTGCAACGGCGCGGCACTGCGGCAGCTGCGGCGCGTGTTCAAGCGTACTAACTGCCGCCCGCAATTTTGTGTAAATATAATTAGAACTTTTATTCTCATATTTATTTTTTAAAAGATGAGTGTCAGATAGAATTTTGAAATTAATTATTTTTATAAAATTATGGAAGGTAGTGGAAAGGAGAACTGTCTCATATGGGGGCAACTTGAAAAAGTTTGCGAAATCCTCCTCGAGTGGCGCTAGCAGCGGCACCGTTTGCCGCTGCTAGCGCTACTGGAATGAATGTAGCAGATAGTGACAAATTGAAGTTTGTCCTGAGTTAAAGAATTTGATTTTTCTTGACTAGAGTAGTTTGTAAATGTTAATACAAAACGTTTTTTAACCCCCGACGCAAAAAGAGGGCTGTTATAAGTTTGGTTTCTATCTGTCTGTCCGTGGCATCGTAGCTTATAAATGAAAGGTCCGATTTATGTGGTTATTTTTGTATGAAAGCTGACATGATCGAGAGTGTTCTTAGCTATAATTCATCATCATCAGCTCGCTCACTGCCTGACAAAACGGGGGTTATCTAGTTGATGAAATGCTGTGAGCAACATCCACTGGTCTGATCGGTTCAATATATCGTTTCCTGGCACTTTAACAGTTTTGCCTACACTTGGCAACGTTAAGCTGACTTCAGCAGCAGTATCAACTGGAATCTGTAGGATACCCAACTCCTCGCTAACTTACAGCAAAGGTATCGTGTTTGGGCTAATTTTAGTGATCTCAATGAATAGGACATAGATAAATAGTGATCATTTGCACCTGATGATACTACATTATTTTCAATCTACAGATATTCTAACTCTCCACTAACGTACAGCAGACGTTTCGTGATTGGGCTCATTAAAATGGTTCGAATGAATAGGAGGTATATAGATGGTGATCGTCTGCACCTGATGCTGCAACATGATAATAGAACCGCGTTTATTAAAATATATACATATTTTATAAGTGCTGGTAAAAATATAATTAATGTATCTATAGTCGTCGTATCTACAGTCCAAGGAACCTTCCACTTATGGTCAATTAGTCAATGGTAGCATGGGTGTAATCAGAATTTCAAATTGAATGGACTTCGCAGAGACCAGTTAGAAGAAGGATGTAATTAAATTAATTTAAAAAGTATAAAATAAAAACAAAATAAAAAGTTTAAAGTATTATACAAAAAACTTTAAAAAGTGAATAAATAAATTTCTATTTCAGCCTTTTAGTATTTTTAAATAATCTTTTTTATATGTGCATCGCCAAGTTGGGGACCCGCAATTGTGAAGATGTTTTATTTAGCTATAACGATAGATATTAAAATGTTTGCAATGAAATAAATTATATTTTTGTGTCGGGGGTTACTTAATTTATTTATGTATTCCAAAAGTACTTAAACCCTGTTGCTACTGTGGCACCACCCTAATTTAACACAATTCAGTTGACACTTTTTGCATACAGCTACAAATCTCCTTTCTCTAACCTCCATACATAAAATTTTAATATAATGTTCATACAAAATATTCATGCGAATACATAATGGAGCTTTGTAAACGATGGTTTGGATAGGCCAATGTTGTATACAATTACGAGCTTTCTCTAAGGAATTAAATCTTACATCATTACGAATATTATGTAAATCATTTATTATTTGTGGTAAATGTGGTAATGTTGGGTTATTATAGTACGGAATGATATTTAACAACTCGTAACAAGGCTTTATTCTATCAAATGGATGACGTTAGGAATTTACTAGTGCTATCAAGTACTTGAACCTTACATAAGTGTTTTATGCTTTAGTATCAAAGTGATAGTCAGCGTTCAAAGCGAACAAAAATGGCTGACATAATCGTAGCGATTCGTAGCACGTGTAGCATCACGTAGCAGCTGCTACAATTTGGATTTATTCTACGTGGATTGTATGTCCTCGTAATACAGTAATTAGCATAGATACAATAAAATATGCATCATACAAGGGCGGGTCAATAAGTCCGTGACTTTTGGAATAAAACACAGATTTTTTGATAAATAAATCATTTTATTTTTCAACGTAGTCCCCCTTTAGCTCTATACACTTTGTCCAACGCTTCTCCAATTTTTTTATCCCTTGAAAAAAATATGATTTGTCGAGGTCCTCAAAATAGGCCTTTGTTTGCGAGATGACTTCATCATTGGAGTCAAATCTTTTTCCACCGAGCCATTTTTTCAGGTTTGGGAACAAGAAGTAGTCACTCAGAGCCAAATCTTGAGAATAGGGTGGATGTGGGAGCAATTCTTAGCCCAATTCATGGATTTTTGCCATGGCAACTGCACATGTGTGCACCCTTGCATTGTCTTAGTGAAAAAGAACTTTTTTCTTGGCCAAATGAGGTCGGTTTTTTTTCAAATCCTCATTGAAGCGGTCCAATAAGTTGGCATAATATTCCCCATTAATTGTTCTTCCCTTTTGAAGATAGTCAATGTGGATTATCCCACGTGCATCCCAAAAAACAGTCGCCATAACTTTATTGGCTGACAAACCCACCTTGGCCTTCTTTGGCGCCGATTCACCCTTAGAAACCCACTGTTTTGACTGTTGTTTGGTCTCTGGTGTATTGTGATGGATCCATGTTTCGTCCACGGTTAAAAAACTCCTCCATATTGTGATTAAACAACTCTAAACCTTCCGTTCCGTGAAGTTGTTACACGATTGCGTTTGTGGTCGACTGTGAGCAAACGCGGCACCCATCTTGCGGAAAGCTTTCTCATGCCCAAGTGATCATTCAAAATTGAAACCACTGAGCCATGCGAGATGCCTATGGCTTCCACAATCTCTTGCACTTTCAATCTTCGGTCGGCCAACACCATATCGTGAATTTTTTCGATTGTTTCGGGTGTAGAGACCTCAACTGGGCGTCCAGGACGTTCGGCATCTTCAGTGCTTGTGCCACAACGAAATTCAGTAAACCACTTTTTTACCATTGAAATCGATGGTGCAGAGTCCCCATAGTATTTATCAAGCTTAGCCTTGGTCTCGGTAATGGTTTTTTTTCGCAAAAAATAATGCTTAATAAGCACACGAAATTCACTTTTTTCCATTGTTTCCTTAAGTTACTGGATAGTCTGATAAAGATAGCTGTAAAACACAAACTAACTGACGCAGCAAGTTCAAATTTTGATAGGAGTCAACTGACAGATGCAGAACAGAGTAGTGTTGCTTTTTCAGTAAGGAGGTTAGAAATTCAAAAAGTCACGGACTTATTGACCCGGCTTAGTATATTGCAAGAGGTGTAAACAGCACTTGAGTCATTATTACGTGTCGATATAAAGTATTATAAAAATTCGTTTACAAATATTTGCTATACACCGCTAGAGCTATGATTATACAGTATACACACGGTGAACAAAAGCGTAATTAGTCCAGGTTTTTGTATTGATTTTCAATTTCCCTACCTTTTCTCAAGTTGTCTATCACCCAGATATAAATGCCTTAATTATATATGTCTAGACGTAGCCCGCGACTTGAACGCGACCTGATGAAAGAAATCCTGCGGGAACCATACGTTTTGTTGCAATAAAAAGTAGCCTATGTGTTAATCCAGAGTCTAAACTACAAAATACGTTCGGCAGTTATTGCGTGAAGGAGAAACAAACATCCACACGTCAATATATTCTTACAACTTTGGCGTTTATAATATTAGTAACTATAACTAGTAAGGATTTTATCTAAGATTTACGTTTTGCTAACATAATGGTAGATATGAAATAAACATAAAGACTTTTTTTCTGGAGAGAAGCATTTTTAACATAATATTGGAAACAGTAATTTAGTAAACCGCTGATCTTAATTTAATTTTAAGCGGACAGCGGTTGTAATAATTTGTGTTTTAGCTTCAATACATTATTTTCGACAGCGGTTTTGGCCGATACTGACACAATACCACGACCCTAGTCAAATCCCATCTAACTTTGTTGTATTTATACCGTTGTCAGTACATTTGATATATTGTATTCTACTTGACTGTGTATACGCGGATGTTTCTTTCAATAGCTTCGGGGATTGTCGTGGATCAGGTTTTTAACCGACCTCCAAAACGGAGGTGGTTATTTATCGACTGGTATAGTTTCAGTATTTGAACGTATGCTTGGGACATAAAACTACGTGAATGCCGTAAGTATATACTAAAAGCCAGGTGAGGTGTCGCAATTGTACTGGCATAAGTATCTTCTATATTTTTGTGTGCCGATGCGATACGTCACATTGCCGTACCCACGTTAAAGAATATAACGCCCACGTCTAATCTTTCACATCAAAAACTAGTAACTATAACCTATCAAGGTTTACTGCAATAATGTAAGGACATCATGTTAGCTGTAGAGAATCAATGATTACATTATTAGAAACTTAAGATCTTTTGTTTAATTATTATTTATTAAATTTAAAAAAAAATCTATTACGTTTGTATCTCGCCAAACTCAACTTATTATACACATTAACTTATAAAATAGCAACTTTGTACCAAGTAATTATATTAATTAAATGCTCGTTGTGGTTTTAATCGTGAAGTTCGCTTAACTTTATATACACCTGCTTAACGTATTTAACTTTACATATTTACGTATTATTACCATGACAGCTCAAATAAAAATTAAATAAAAAGTCATAAATAAAATATTTTTTTATCAAAGACATTAAGTTCATTTCTTTGGATGATTGATGTGAAAAATTACTTAAGTACATTATAAAATTTATTATTAATTTTTTGTTCATTTTAACTGTTTCATAAATAGATTGTCTGCTTTTGAAGTAAAAAATAGATTCCCCTTTGTGGAAATTCTCGTTTAAATATCACTCCAAACCCATATTCATGTTCGCACGTCAATACTAATATATCAAGATAGAAATGTGTAAAGGAGTTCACTATTGGCTTTACTAGAAGTTCAGAAGTTATCAGAAACTACTCCCGAAGTTAGACTTAAGTTACGTCGGTTTAAAAGTTAAAATATGTAAGTATATAAGGCTTTCTTCTTAAGTTGAAAACCATCCGGTAAAACTACATTTAAAAAAATATTTTTTCCGTTTTAAGACGATCAAGCAATGAAAATGAAGTAAACAAAACTCAGTGTTATCAGTGTGAATAACAGTGGTATAATATCGTTATTATTTTTATTTGAGAAACGAAGAAAAAAACGACATGAAAGGTTTTTCATCGAATTAATTTTTGAAATCCACCACGACCAGAAATAATTTTACTTTTGATAAAAATAACATTGTTGAATACAAATTGAGGAATTTTAAAATATATAAAATATTCTTGTTTATTTAACATTATAAAATTACATTGCACAAAATTTGCATGCATTTATTTTGTTAACTCACGACGACCAATAGATAAATATATTTAATTTTACATAATTATAAAAAACTTTTGTATTGAAAGCCATAGATACCAGTGAAATTGTATTAATATCTTAAGGACAAGTGCGCTAAAGAGTTGCACAGTCTCACAAAAGCAATAGCGCGACTTCCGACTGTAGTTTACTGCTCCTGACGTTCACATATAACTTATACTACTGTGAAGCGAACTGAAGCAAAACTGGTATGACAATACTTCAGTTAGTCTTAACAAAGACGTGTACATTGTACATGTATAAATTACAAACTTAGAGGTCAATTCACATCGAAACGAAACGATACGAGACATGGCGCTGTATTAGCATTTAAGATAGCTTTTCAAAATTGCACTTTTAAACAAACGTGTATCTCCTTTACACAAGAAGGTACACGTTTCATTGTAAGAGTTTCTATATCAAGTTGCATCGTGCCGCACAGCACATGTGCTGTACTGATGTCATAATATGAAACGTGTATATTCTGTGCAGTTCAATTTTCAATAGCTATCTTAAAAATGCAACGCCGCGTATCGTCGCGGTGTGAGCTGACCCTTATATACGCGCCGCTGTACAAGGATTTGTATGTCATTTTTTGCCGCAGTGTCGGTGGTGAAACGCCGCATGCGGCGGCGGTGGCGAAATCCATACAAAATCTGGCGGTGCGCCGGAGCTGCGGCGTGTTTGTAAAGGAGCTTACTAGCTAAATCCGACTCTT
Organism: Phengaris arion; assembly: GCA_963565745.1. Taxonomy (NCBI): domain Eukaryota; kingdom Metazoa; phylum Arthropoda; class Insecta; order Lepidoptera; family Lycaenidae; genus Phengaris; species Phengaris arion. Next base: position 7,250,163 of record OY751443.1, read on the forward strand.
ATCAAATGACTATAAATAACAAATAATAACAAAATATGACAGTCCCTTAATATGTTTGAACAATGATGACTTTCATTAGAAGTTTACCACTATTAAATCCACAAATTAGACCACTATTAAAGGTGGAGGTGTGTTACAGTAGCCATACACCATACTGCTAACCGTTCAATCGGCACGACGCAGGCCTGATACAATCTGCAGGTCATCCACATACACCACAAACGCATAACGCTCATATCAATCCACACGGTCGGCTCAAACTCATTCAATTGACAGCGTCATGTCAAGACAATATGGTTATGGCTACCCTTAGTCACTGTTTGTTCACAACTAGCACAGGGATGTAGTTTTACACAGACGTTATGTGTTTTACATAGTAGCTTTATAAGATGTGTGATAAAGCTCTAATATCAAACGTTCATCACTTCCTTGTGCTACGTCATTTCTTTTATGTAAACCGCCCACATACATTATTTCGACTACCTATGGACTCTTATTGTAATGTACATTACATAATCTCACTTATAACGTAAAAGGAATTTTAATTTTAATGAAGAAAAGTTTGGGTGCCTTGAATAGAATTGGGTTTTTGAATTAAATTTTCTTAAGCCATAAATGGAAAGATCATACCTATATAAGTTTTATAACCAAACTATTTTTTATAGTTATATCAAAAATAAAAATATTTTTTTAATCCTGTACCGAAGACACGCCGACAGCTCTCGAACAAATCCGAGCGCGTGTGACGTCATAATGTTAGTTTTCGCTCTAGGGTATCGCAACTGGCGATCGATCGCGATATGGCGATATGTCATGAAAAGTCAAGAAAATCATTATCGCGAACGATATTGCTTTTAACATTATGACGTCACATATGTGGCGCGTTCATAGTCACGTGATTTTTTTTTTAATTTTATTAATTTTTAATAGTTTATTCTTAATTAATACAAAAAAATATATTTTTAAGTTTTTCGCATTGAATATCAATATTATTAATGATAATGTTTTAAAATACATAAAAAAATCTATATATAATTTTATTCAAATTTCCAATTTATACTTAAATCTAAGGCAAATCTGTTTTATGTACTGTATATTCAAATGTAAAATAACGCTTGGTTTATTTATGTTATGTTAATCTTATCTTATCCTTAGAAATATTTCATTTTAAGTCAAGAGTAGAGAGTCTTAAGCTCTATAATTTATTTAAGATGCTCGATATTTTTAACAATTCCAAAAAAGCTTCAAAAAAAGTAGAATTATATGCATGTTTTATGCGAGAAAAAAAAAACTTTAATTTAAATAGAAAATAACTAGACGTATTTGGTGAGTATCGAAGCAATGCAGTTTCCTCGAGATTTGTATATACGTCTCGTAATTTTATATTTCGTTCAAAGCCAACACGTGCGGGACAGATGATTGCTTTGAAAATACATGCTCCAGAAAGCAATTTAGGTATCGACTTGTACAAAACATATTTTGATATGCTTGATAACCTAATTATATTGTACTTTGTACAATATCATCGAAAAGGTATTTTAAATAAAGGTGAGGTTTTATACATTATTATTTTTCAAAGAAGTAACACATTGTCGAGTAATCGGCCTCTTATGTTAAGAAGTTTAAACTTGCAACTTTCCATGCTGACAGGTAATGCTAAATACTCTTTAAGAAAATTATTCTGAGTGAGATCGGACAATAAGTTTTGAAGTAATTTGAAAAAAAAACCTATTGCGCGTCGATAGTTACGGAACCCTCCTTAGACATGCTCTTGGTTAGTTTTTTTTAAAAGTTATCAAGAGAAGACATTGTATGTTGGAACTTGGAAACGTCATGGTTTTGCGTGCCTACACTTGTGCTAAAACATTTTAGGATAAGTAGTCATTATCCATTTTTGGTACGTATTATGTTTTGGACATATTTTAATAAGATAAACTATATCATATAATAAAATAATAATTTACTTAAGAAGAATGCAAATATAAAACTCAAATTACAATCCCTTTTTTGTCGATACGCACTTGTTAGATTCTGAAAACAAATCATATCGTTTAGTTTAATACAATACGATACACACGAGTAGGTATATTTAGTTACTAGCTTTTGCCCGAGATAAATTTAAATACTTTCCAGGGGAACACTGTACCTTTTCGAGATAAAAAGTAACCTATGTGTTAATCCAGACCTTGAACTACTACTATATCAAATTTCATCGAAATCCTTTCAGTAGTTTTTGTGTGAAAGAGTAACAAACATCTATTCGTCCATCCTCACAAACCTTCACATTAATAATAGTAGTATGATTGGGGACACATATGATGGAATTCATTATCCTCAACGTGCAGGCGTAAAAATAGATAAATATCTGGTTACAAATCCACTTTGAATCGTAAAAGTTTTTAAAACCCGCAACTAATTTGACGCCATGTAACAACCTAATAGCTTTAGTTCCTTTTATAACTCAGGCACGGTACGATACGTGAAACATTCTTAACATACTATGATCTAAAAATACGGTTTTAAAAAGTGTAAATCGGGAAAAAAACTGAAATAAATGAACCCTTTTTCAGATTTCCGAGAACACAACACATACATTTTTACTTGCTTTTTACTGCTAGGAGAATGGCGGCCACCGAAATGTATGTATTGTATTCTCAGTGCGCGCACTTAGCCGCAAGCGGCCAATGAGATTATTGCGATGTAACCTGCGGCCGTTGGCTACCGCGACCACTGGAATAAGAAGAATTGTAGGATCGTGCACGTATGTGCGCGCACTGGCTGCCGCGGGCAGACGCGTTCCTGTTTGTACAGTGTTGAAATTACATCGTGATGTCTCTTGACACGGAGAGGTTTATTTGCGAGCTCAAGAATAGAAGGGCGTTGTGGGACATGTCATGTCGTGCGACGACTATTCAAACCGAGACTTAACGCAGTTCTGGGCTGCATGCTTGCATTCTATGTATACTGGCCGCTGCGGCCTGGCCGCCAGTGCGCGCTTAGCCTAACAGGTGCATCTGACCAGCCTTTAAATAAGTAGCTCTTCGCTGCAGCAATGTAATATCGGTTCGGAAATACCTCTGCCGGACGTTAGTTCCAGAGACCTACATACGAGGTTAAAATTCCTGATGAATACAATGCAATTTAAACCTTATAGTAAGACAGAAAAAAAGTGGAAGTATATTTTTCATCTATATGTTTTAATATTTATTTACCAATTTATTTTTAGAATATTATTAAATGTCTAAACAATTTACTTACTGACAAATACAGAAAATGAGAAATATGTTACTTCGGAGTCGCACTACCTTGCTCAGACAATGGAATGGAACGAACAGATGTGTGTTCTATTACTTTTATGTCTGCACTGGGTCTTGCTATGTTTTAAGAAAATTGCTGCACTGTTCTATTGTCAAAAGCTGGGTTCACTCTACAAACTGCTTTGTTGGTTGATAAATGACAGCAGTCAGCACATACGTGACAGAGATGAAACTTTGTATAAAACCGGGGCGGGTTCGTGTTATTACGCGAACCGCGTGATGCGACCTGGATTGACGCGATCAACGAGCCTGAATCACGCTACTCACCGTTCAGCCTGCAAATCCAATACCACGACCTTGAAGCGGAATTGTAGGCAAAATTATAAGTTACTAGCTTTTGCCCGCGGCTTCACCCGCGTGGCCTAGTATCCTTGGAGAAAAAACTTCTTCAGCAAACTCTACTCACTGCAATATACTTCTGTATACAATATTGAAAATGTTTTTTAGGGTGTCGTACCCAATGGATAAAAACGGGACCCTCACCTCGACGCGACGTGCGAGACTGCTTGATGTAATATATTTTTCGCGCTTGAATATAAATTTGACGATATCTTCTAAATATAAGATATTAATTTAAACTGTATGGATTCAAAGGGCCACTATAATGTGTATAAAATGCTTAAAGTGACTTTCAACTTGATAAGCGCGTAAAACATGTTCAATTTGATAAGGATCATACTTTGTACGTACGTTGTATCTTTTTAAGGTGTATAATACTGTAGTACATTATTTTGATCTATCTCGTAGGGTTCAGCCAGCGTTTGCAATATAAGCGCAAAAATATGTGTTTATTTATGACATTAGAAACCTACTTACTACTTAACTAGAAAAACTTATTATATCATGCATGTTATAAACGTATAAACCTTCCACTTTAATTATTACTCTATCTATTAAAAAAACCCGCATCAAAATTCGTTGCGTACTTTTAAAGATCTAAACATACATAGGGACAGACAGAAAAAGCGACTTTATTTTATACTATGTAGTGATTGGCACTTTTGACACTAATGACGGCAGTTAGTACCGGTGATGGTACTAATTGCCGTAATCAGTTTTGCCGGGGAATTCAATGGGTGAGGTTGTGGTTTTTGTATTTCCTCATAAATTTGTGTTATTTCGGTTCTTAATGTGTAATATTGGTAGAATATTAATCATTAAATATTCGTTAATGTGCACAAGTGTGGGCAAGTGCTATTTTGTGTCCTCCAAAACTCCCTAGGAACTTTCAGTAAAACTTCTACTGAATCGACTGACATGACTCATGGACTGCACTGACTATTTATTTGGACTTTGACTAGACTTTAGACTTGACGATTTGTGGAACACACAAAGTGGAAATTCTAGTCTTTCATGTTACAATACGGCAAACTAAGCATTAAAATGAGAGATAGCCGATACAGTGTGCAAGTTTGCATTAGCTGGCGAAGCGCTATGCGCCACCATTGTCTAGACGTTTCCAAAGGCATGCCTATCTGTTCAGCTACCGGCGCATTTCTATGAAATTCGGAACACAAATATCACGACTAAGGGTCAATTTACACCTTAATGAAACGATACGCGACATAGCGCTGCATTTTTAAGATAGCTATTCAAAATTGAACTTTATTCATAACACAAGAAGTTCTAATTGCACCGCACTGCAGAGCGCATGTGCAGTGTATGACTGATTTCATATGATATGAAACGTGTATCTTTTTGTGTAGTGAATAAACTTATTGACCTTAAAATGGCATAAAAAATCTTGCTATTTTCCTACTTGCTATTTTTAAACTAATTCACAATCTACTGATAAGTATCGCATAACTTTTTTGCAAGGACTTAGTAAACTTAGCGTTAGTTCATACTGAAACAGCGATCGATTTAAAATTGAACTTTATTCACTACTAGCTCTTTCCCGCGGCTCCGCCCGCGTAAATATACTATCGAGTATCCCGCGGGAACACTGTACTTTTCCGGGATAAAAAGTAGCCTATGTTTTAATCCAGAGTCTAAACTACTACCATACCAAATTTCTTCAAAATCCGTTCACTAATTGCAATAAATGCGTAAGAAACATATATACATTCACATTTATAATATTGGTAGGGAAGTAGGGATACAAGGGCATACTCGTTTAATTGCAAGAGTTCAAATGACAAACTGCACCGCTCTAGCCCGGCGCCGCTCTTGCAATGAAACGTGTATCTTCTAGTGTATTGTGAAAATTTTAAATATAAAGTTCAATAGCTATCTTTAAAATGCAGCGCCGTGTAGCGTCGCGTAACGTCGCGGTGTAAATGGTCCCTAGGCATATTTTATATTTTGAATTAGAAACTCAGAACTAAATTTTTTTTGTATAGTATATTGTTTGATATTAGACAATACAAATGGCAACAAACTATGTACTTACTACATTTGTACTTTTTTTTAAAGTTTAGTTTACTTCAAAACACGCCGTTCAAAAACTTTGCGATTAGCCGTTCTATTTATGAAATATGAATATAAAATATCATTAATAATATCATTAATGAATATAAAATATCATTAACAATTATTTAAAAAAATGATGAAGGGCAGGCTGTAGCCTTAAAAAAGTTACGACTCATTTTTATGAAAATTAGGATGAGGTGTGGGGCGCTGGTGCAAATAAATAACACTACCGTCTTGGTTGAACTTATGATTTATTCTGACCAACTAAGTTACAAGTATAATACGAGTACAATATAACATAGATACTATACCACTACACCTCCGGGGCAAAATAAAGAAAAAAAATAATAATATAATTACAAACTATTATTTTTTTTTCTAATTATAATATTAATTATCAATAAGTAACTGAAATTTTCTTAAAGTAAACATTAATTATCCTTAACAAAAGGTTTCGTTCTATCCTTGTGAACAACATCAATTTTTCCATTTTTCATAATTTTTACATTTGGTTCCTGTTCTTCTATTACAATATATGGTCCATTAAACAAAATTTCTAATTTATTTCCTGTCTCATTTTTCACTAATAATAAATCGTTTGGATTGTATTTTACTTTATTAACATTCTTATCATACTTTAGTTTTCGTTTTTCTTTACACTTTAACAAATTTTCTCGTGCGTCTCTATTATCTATACCACTACAGGATGCCAATAATAACCTTGGCAACAGTTGCGGTATTTGTGAAGACAACTGACAAGAGTCTTCAGTCAACGTCGGAACGCCTGTGAATATTATGGTTCCAGAGTTACCGAACCGAAGGAAGCGTTTGGGGTATATTAGGCGGATAGATAAGGATAAGTACCGAAAATGTACGAAATTAGCCGACTTCACCCGATTTTGGTAAATAGATATGCAGCTTACGGAATTAATCTTTAGTAATATACGACATATCGACGACATACCGTCATTACGGATCCTATGCAGTTCTTGGTATTTAAAAAAAATGTTTTAAAAGGCTTGAACGCAGCACCACCTTGTACCTAATTAATATTAGCTGTAAGATTTTAATCAACAAAAGACAACAGAAATCCAATAGTTTCCTAGAGAAAGCACACGAGCGTAAAGCGAATTTAAATTAAAATCAAATATGTTTATTCTTTGCTAAGCATTGTTTGGAAGTCCGGGTCTAGGCTAGATGCAGGTTTTAATTGAAAACATTGTCTACCTTAACCCGTACCTACCTCATTTCACGTTTAACTTATTACCATATTCGTATTTCGTGTGCACGGTTATTCTTTTATTACAAGTGGAAGTATTTTATATTGGTTTAACTCAATTACGCTAAATAATAAATAAATAGAAGATAGAAGCGATTACATTTAAAATACTACACACACAATAAACGTACCTATTTTTAAATACAAATTACTGATGTCGGTTATCAAGTCTATGCAAGTTGTAGTTGAAGTTTAAGCTAACTAAAAGTTAAACAGGGTCTTTGGTAGAACGTAGTCAATCCATGAATTATAGATCCGGGGGGAAGACTAATCATTTTCACTCCCCTTTTGTATGGACGACATTGGACCGTTTCTGAGATATTTATATATAATAATATAATAAAACACTGAAAATCATTTTCAATGTTTGAATTTTCTCGTTATAACAGAAGAATAATTAATTAATCTAAGCACAATGTAAACCTGACTAAGTATTAATCAACGCTTTACTTACAAAACAACAGTATCATATTAGTTGCACAACGAAATTATCGGGACCGCAGAATGAAAAATAATAACTCAATTAAATTTGAAAACTGAAAACATTTAATGCCCTTTTAAATAATGTATAACACTTAAATTTTATCTCTATAAAAAAAAATTATCGCCGTTTTTTTTTTAACCTGTGACCTGAGCTGCTTAGGTCATAACTCATTACCTAAAATCACTTCTGAACTCTCAGAAACGGTCCAATTTTGGCCAAAATTTCCAATGATTTGTCTCCACTCCCGGATCCACATTTCACGGATTGATTGCGTTCTACCAAATACCGTGTATAACGTTTGTAAGTTGTCTTGCTGTTAGAATCTGCAAAATAATTTCATCCTAATTAAATGACGTAGAATCGACGTCGTAGATGATATTACTGATCATAATGACGTACAGCGACCATGTTGACGGCAAACATAGTTTTTCTATGAAAAACATTGGAAAATTGGTCGTACTGTAATTGTAATTAAGGCTTTCACTTAATTATCTCCGCTTCGATAGTGTCACGGTAATTAATATTGACAAAGTAATGGTAATGGATGAGGATCGTAATTAAATTAATTTACATTGACAACGTAATTATGAATTTATGAGAGTGAAAAAGAAATTATGATATGAGAAGAATAATATTTCTTAAATTATTGTCTACAGCTGAAGAAAAGAAACCTGCTACAGTGATCGAAATAGATGATCTTCAAGTTTATGACGAGTACGTGTGCCATTGATATCTAAATAGATTCACAGGCGTAAAATGTATAAGTTATGCAGGATATTCAAATAATATATTATACATATTTGTTTATGGGCCCTCCGAATCCAATTCCACGCCCGCGGCTTGTGTCGAGTTTATGTCAAAATGCGCACGTTTATGGCGACAATAACAGTGTGTGTTACGTTTTATTACCTCACGTATTGACAGTTTTGAAGGACGCAATACGCATGCCATTATCAGAGCGTTTTCACATTACGCGATAGCAATATCGCTTATCGGACCGAATATTCTGGATGCTTGATATATTTAAAAACAAAGGAAGTGACCGTAACGACTGCAGACGTGGTTGAACTATACATGCGTGCGCACGATTCAACGGCGTTGTTTAGCGATTTTTATCTTATGCTTGGTCAATGGAAACTTGCTCGAATGAAATCCGTTTAACAGCTTAAGCAGGAGATTAACAATAAATATTCATCTAGGAACCCGAAGTGTCCATCTGATTTATATACAGAAAGAAGATTTCTAAAGCGAGTACGAATGTATTTATTTAAATTTCGTGTTATTAACAGAAGATTTTGCAATGTGAATGTCACTCACGTTTGCCACACTCATGAGCCTGGAGAATAGGAAAACAGGAAGTTGAACAGAAACTATTGTTGTTAACTATTCTTGTTAACGGAAACTACAAAATATTGTAAAATATTCGACGACCTCTGTGGCTCAGTGACCCAGCACGTTGGTGCGCAAGCCGAGGGTCGCGGGTTCTAATCCCGCCGAAGGAACAAAAGTTTGTCTGTGTTCCTGGGTCATGGATGTGTATTAAATATGAATATAATATAATAAAAATCTTAAATATATGTATAGTATAAAAGTATTAAATATACTTCCCAATACTGGTTTCTGGTACCTGTAACACAAGTTCTTCGGATACGTAGCACGGGGCCAGATTGACGTGGTGTGAAGCGTCCATAGATATTTATTTATTTATTGACTAGAATATTATGTGTTTTTATTCGTTTGTGATTACGTATCGCCTGATGGAAAGTGGTTATTGCTCCCTTGGATAACTGATGTATGTATATACATACCCTCTTACTAATAAAAAGATTTACACAACGGATAACGTAATCAACGTTCCTGTCTTTGCTGATGCGTTGGAAAAATCACTTGACAGATAAAGACAGCAACGTTGTTTAAGTTCTCCATTGTGTAAATCTTTTTACTAGTAAGGAGGGAAATGTATTATGATTAATCATAATTCTATGATGGTCATCCACATTCCACACATTTAACTATACATAACTATTTGAGTTTTTAGTTGATGATGCTGAATTGAAAAAAACAAAAGGTTTATATGAAAACATGTTTTATACAGAGTAAGTACGTAATTGGTTTCCAGGTGAGTGTTTTTACAGCGTGTCGGTTTGTTTTATCCACGAATGTAGGTCACAGATAGGTATTCTTAAATATTTAATATTATTTATCATACAAATGTACACAGAATAGTGTATGTCACACAATATGTAAAGATAATTCAGTGTGCCATAATTTTGTATTTTTTTCAACTCAATATATATCAAAACACAATAATGAATGTTTAAACATTAAACACTCGTTGTAAACACACCAGCATATTTAGTTGTTCACGGACTATTTTTACGCAAAAACCTGGGTGAAAACTGACATAAAAAGTAAATACTTCTCTCAAGCATTGTACCTTAAAGGTGAGTGGCATTAAGAAGCTTATCGACTAAAAACTCAGCTGAAAGACTTAAACCAAAAGTATTTTATCTCTATATTTCGGAAGTGCTCCAAACGTTTATCAAAGTTTCACCGATGTAAACGTCCCCTTAGATTAAATATAAATTCTATGTGGAATTTAATCCCTGCGAAAGTATCCTTAGTAACGTTTTTGCCAGCATGAAACGGCAAAACAAAGGGTTAAAACCCTTTCTTTCGCCGTGTCAGGTTGCTGTCGAGATTTAAGCCTTTTTTAATATATTTTACACTTGATTTATTTTTGTGCCCGTGATTGAAATAGAAATCATTAAGTATTTAATATTATCATCACTATTCATTTCATAGTTTCTTGAGTTAGCGTCCTATAAATTCACAAATCTACACCGGAAAAAAGCCCGATACAGCTAGATACATATTTGGAATCGAAAAACCAATTATAAGAATGTAAAATGCTTACGTTAGCAGTTCAAAAGACAAAGAAATTGCCAATGGAGTTGAAATCGCAAAATGCAAGAAGAAATATTTAAATCAAATGCAAATAAATGTCGCTTCTGAGACGACAAAAATGAAAACTTTGAAAACTTTTGTTGGAATTTCCATCGAGAACGAAGTAATACCCTGAAGCTTTATACGGTTATCGCCTGTTGTAGGTTAGAATAACTACATAGTCATTGAAAAATGAATAAATTTACATTGTAGAACAGGTTTTGTTCGCGAATTTTCGATTGATATGACTAATGACTATGGTATAATATATTTACAACTATATTACAAATAACAATGGGTTGGTTCCAAAATTAGAGGTTTTCATTTACCATCTTAAGTGTCTGAAAAAGAAGAGATAAAACTTACATTTCTTTTAATTGTGAAATTAATCGAAGCAGACGAAATGAGGATGTGTTCGCGTACTTTTATAATTATAAAGCTTTTTTTAGTTAAAAAGCAATTTCAGTATACCAGTAAAATAAAATAACAGAATTTGTTTAGATGGATATTGATAATCCATTAGGCGGCTCAATTTTTCCAACGGGAGGTGCTATCCAACCTCTAGACACGATAACTCGGCTCAATCATTTTAAACGATTTTATTTTCAAAATAAAACGGTAATATCTTTTACTATAAATGAGCAATTCTTGTCTGTATATCCCTGAGAAACTGCACATTTTAAGTTATATATTAAGTATGTTTTTTCTTTTGTCGTGCAACAATATTAATATACAATATATATACATATATACATACCTTCCCATACATATCTTTACCTATGAAATTGCGGTTCTGCAGTACTGGCCATTTCAAATCAAAAAAATTTTTGTTTGGCTAAGAATTCTAATTTCAAATTAATTTTATTTTAAAAACATGGAATTCTTTTTCCAAAAGTAGTTATTTGTTTATTGATTAGTGTTACATTTTCATCGCATTTCAATCTTTTTCGTCATCATGGATACGTTAAAAATTCGAGTAATTATGGAATATGACTACCGTCGTGGCCTCAACGCGGCACAAGCGGCACGCAACATCAACGACGTTTTCGGAGCTAACACTACAAACCAACGCACCACCTGTTATTGGTTTGCTCGCTTCCGTTCTGGAAATTTCGACCTGGAAAATAAACCCCGCGGTCGTCCGAAGACATTGGTCGACAATGACGAATTAAATGCGATTGTGGAAGCTGATAAAACACAATCTAAGCTGCAGCTAGCAGCTTTCGACGTTAGCGTCAAAACAATATTGGTCCATTTGCGTCAAATTGGCAACGTAAAAAAAGCTTGACAAATGGGTGCCCCACGAACTCAATGATCGCCAGCGCGAAGTACGAGTCGAGAGGTGCCTTGCACTGCTCAATAGACACACAAATGAAGGAATTTTGAATCGCATTGTTACCTGCGATGAAAAATGCATTCTGTTTGATAACCGCAAGCGCTCAGCAAGTTGGTTGGATCCTGTTTCAGCACCTAAACAATACCCTAAACGAAAATGTACAACTAGAAAAGTGATTGTCACTGTTTGGTGGTCTAGCGCCGGTGTGATTCATCACAGCTTCTTACCAAACGGGGTGAGCATTACTGCAGATGTGTACTGTGAAGAACTGAACACAATGATGGAGAAGCTGGCACATCCCTAACCAGAATTGGTCAATCGCTCGTCTTCGCTGCTCCTGCACGACAACGCGCGACCTCTAATCTGAAATCAAATCCAAGAACTGGGGTTGCAAGCTCTCCGTCATCCGCCCTACTCACAGACCTTGCGCCTACAGACTACTACTTTTTCCAGAATTTGGATAACTTCTTGGTGGGAAAAAATTCAACACCCGAGAGGCAGTACAAAATGCCTTTGAAGAATTTGTTGCCTCCCGTCCAGCTGATTTCTTTAAGAAGGGCATCAATAAACTGCCACTGCGTTGGCAAAGATGCATTGATTGCATGGGTGATTACTACGATTAATACAAATAAAAAATACATGAAAAAAATTCGTTTAAAATTTTTATACAAAACGGCAATTTCATAGGTAAAGACCTAATATATATATATGAAAAATATTTTAACTCACCAAATTCCGAATTTTGGACAACGCAAAAAATGCCAATCGGACTGACGTTATTAGAGTCGAAATTGTTGATATATTCTTTTTTTTAAAACTACTAGAGCTCCGAGCAAAGCTCAGGTACCCAGGTACTATGTATTAAATTAAATCCATACTACCGTACAGTACTCGTGGTTACAGTCAGTATCTGGGTTGATCAGATATCTCTAAGCCAGAGACGCAATCCACGTTTATATACCGGCTGAACACTTAGGATTATGTGCAATGATGAACCATATCTCGAGAGAGGTCGCATTAATCCACGTAAGGCAAGGGATCAATTTATGAGTTGAGCTTTCTAAATCTGATATGTAGAAATAAAAATGTGAACATAATCTCTACTAAATAAATAGATAAAGAAAGAGTAATAAAAAGTACAAAAAATATATTTTACTGGCTAATTATGTTTTGCATTCTTCTATTTATTGTCGGATTGCTTATTCGGAAGTTTTGTAGCTTTATATCGAGCGACAGAGACAAAACAAACAAATAAGCGATCTGACAGTTGTCAGTTGATGGCGCAAAAGGCCATTAAGCTCCCTAATCAGCGTATAAACGTTAGAGGCGAGCTCTAGCTCTAGTAGTGTGTTCTCTTAATTTATTTGTATTATAATGACGCCACACAGTCACAATATAATTGCCATGGACATGTACAGTTTAGTACCATCCTAATAACACAGCAACTGATTATGACAACGATCAACCTGCTTATGAGAAAGCGCAGGCACTTTTAACCTCGACATACCACGTTTTTAATATCTATGGTCAAAAATCCTTTATCCCCCGTCGGGTAATTCCTTCTAATGCGGATATAATTATACTAATGGATGCTTTTACTTTGGAGAGTTTAATGTTACATCATCATCATCATGTGATGATGATGTAATAAAAAATGTAAATGTGGATGATTTTCGCAAATGTGTGCGTGTGGAGGTAATTTCATTAAAAAACTACCACACTAATGGTCGAATACTCAAACGATTTTTAAATTAAGAGGATCTTAAACCACATCAGACTCTCCTTGTCATTCTGTTTAGCAGAGACGTGACAGAGTGTGATTTGGTTTCCCTAACTAACTTTAAGAAGATTTGAGTATTCGGCCATTATTAATTTAGAGCCACAATACTCGTTTTTTAAGTTTTTAAAAACCGCATTCAAATCGGTTATGCCGTTGACTTCGTGCGCGCAAAAACAAATATCGCGGGAACCGTACATACCGCAATAAAAAGCCTATGTGTTAATCCAGAGTCTCAACTACTACCATACCAAATTTCATCAAAATCCGTCATAAGATTCTGAGATTAGCGCATACAAACATACAGACAAACGGACAAAAAAAATCTAAAAATCATTGTCTTCGTTCTATGTCGTTCATAAAGCCCTCCGAGGGTAATGTAATATGCGTTGTAGTATGCGATTCTTATATAATATCTTCCATGTACAGACAGCGACCAGTTACGAATTTATTACATGTATAGATTTCAAACACTTTTAAGAAACATACCTAATTGATTTTGTACGAAAATCGTCTATTTAAATCGCAAGATCCACTGCGCTCGCATTTTTCACAAAACAGAGTTACAATGTACTTGTGTTTGAAAAATGAGCGTCTATCTTCGATCTATCTTCGAAATCGTATTAATAATAATAATAATAATAAAACATTTATTCGACAAAATAAGACATTACATTACATACATAGATTTACGCTATAAGACACAATAACATGAAACGCAATAACAAAAACAGAAATAAGTATTATATAATAGTATTTTGCTTTGTTTTTTGTTTAATGAGTAGGTACCTACTAAAATTTAACGCACGCCAAGATGCGTGCGGATAGGAAGGTAGGCAGCGTAATGTGAAATGTCCTATTGCCGAAATGGACATCACTCAGGCGTATCACCGCGGTGTGAACACCACAGTGCCTGGTATTATGTGATTCCATTAGCTTTGCCATTTGAAGTACAGATTTACACTCAGCAACCGCATTAGAAAGTTACATAAATACATAAACGAGCGAAAGATAAATTATATTATGGGATGCTATATATATGTATATATATGTATATTAATAGTGTGTCTCACTGCTATGGACAATGCAGCGATCACGCCACCCGCGCCCTCCGCACGCCCCGCACACATTTCCCATAGTGACTACAGCTATGTTGCAAGGGGCAGACGCGCGCAACGCTAGCCAGTAGCCACAGGCCTGTCCATAGCAACTATCACGAGATAAATAATATTATAAATAACAAGATCTATTAAATACTTATTTGCTAAATAAGTATAAACTTATTTACATGCTAGCGCAATACAAGTATAGAAAGGTAGGTTTAATGTTGATCTTATGTTATATTTTTAAACATACTTAGGTAATTCAGTATTATACATAATTAATATACTTAAGATAAAAATAGATATTTATACATTTAGGTAATTGCTACGAAATAAAATAGAACAAAGTGTTGTAATAAGAGATATGATGTGGGCAGTACAACTGATAGCTCAACCATTTTACTGAAAAATTGGTACCTGACCTTGAAGGCGACTACGGTCCACCTGTAAACCGCCATGACTCAGCTTACAACCCGAACGGTAAGTAGTATATGTGATGTCATAATTAGCGTAATAAAAAATTAATTCATTAAATAATAATAATTAATAGTATAGCAATTAAATCAATTAGTAAAGCATTATATAAATAGAATATTATATAAGTAGGATATACAAATATATATATATATATACATACATACATACACATATACATATATATATACACATATATATATATATACATATATATATATATATATATATATATATATATATATATATATATATATATATATATATATATATATATATATATATATATATATATATATATATATATATATATATATATATATATATATATATATATATATATATATATATATATATATATATATATATATATATATATATATATATATATATATATATATATATATACATATACACATACACACATACATATATATACATATATATATTTTATTACATCATTGCAATTTGTTCTTTCAGTAGTAGAGATTTAAGTTTTAATTTAAAATTATTTATTGTTTTTAGAGCTCGAAATTGCGGCGGCAGAAGGTTGTTCCAGACTTTGCTTGCTAGGTATCTGAAGCTACCTCGGAACATAGAAGTGCGGTGTAGGGGAGTAATTATTAGATAGTCCGATCCCCTAGTGGTCATTGACAGCTGTTTATCGCACGCCCACTGTAATTTATCATATAGGTAGGCCGGTGTTTTGAATTTTACTACTCCAAATAAAATAGTGGCAAAGTGTAATTGTCTGCGACCATCCATTTTGAGCCACCGTAAGTTGTTTATATAAGGCGTCACGTGAGCACGCGGAGGGATGTCACAGCAATACCTACTGCACGCATTCTGTACCTTTTGGATAAGACTCTTAGACCGTGCGAGTAAACAGGGACCTATCACTGCGTCTGCATAATTTAAATTTGAAAGCACCAGCGACTCGCAGAGGGTTCGACGCAACGGTTCCGCTATGAACTTTCTTATCTTATATAGTACTTTCAACCTGTAAAAGCAACGACTGACCGTTCTAACGACATGTTTCTCAAATTTAAGCCCTCCGTCCATTATAACTCCTAAGTTGCGCGCTTCAGTGACCCTTGGAATATCATCATTGTGAACACATATTAGCGGTTGTGCAAGAACGATTTTTTGTATCTGATATTTCGTACCTAGTATCATGTACTGAGATTTGCTAGGATTAAGTACTAAAGCGTTCGCATTAGACCACTCAGAAATACGCGCTAGGTCCTCGTTTAGCTTTTTTACTGCCTTATTTACATCACATGACTTGAAAGATATGTATATCTGGATGTCATCACAATATATGTGGTATTTACAATGTTTGATGTAATTAATGATGTCTGCACAGTAGAGTGAAAAGAGGCGAGGGCCCACCACCGATCCCTGAGGTACCCCCCTATCTGCTCTTAATGGATCAGAGCGTGTTGATGTGCCGTTATCAATTTTTAGTTCGACTACTTGAAACCGGTTGCTTAGATAGTCTGAGAACCAAGCGATAGCGTCGTCGTTAAATCCGTAGAATTTTAATTTAGCTAACAGCAAGGGGATACTGATAGTGTCGAAAGCTCGCGAAAAATCTAGCAACACCAAAATAGTAGCTTCGCCTGCGTCTTGAGCCGAAATAATATTGTCCACGACATCAATTAGCGCAGTAGTCGTGCTATGTCGACTGCGAAAACCAGACTGTACTGGAGGTAATATATTGTTCTCATCTAAAAACCTACTCACTTGGTCATTTACCACCTTCTCTAAAACTTTCGACATACAAGGCAATATGCTAATTGGTCTAAGGTCTTTTAATTCACTTACATTTTCCTTTTTAGGCAACGGTTTAACTATTGCTAGGTGCCACAACTTAGGAAAAGTAGAAGTTGTAAGAGAAGTGTTAATTATTTTAGTAATGACACTTAGGCATCCCGGAAAACGACTAACAATGGATAACATGTCCAGAGAGATGCCGTCAGCGCCCGCCGCGTTAGACTTACAAGTTTTGATATATTTGAGGACTTCGCTGTCGTTAACCGTAAAAAAGCTAAACTTACATGCCCCAAACAAGTGATGATTAAAGTAGTCGAGCGCTGACTGGGGCACCGCACCAGTACCAGGAATGTCCAAAAAGAAGTTATTGATGAGGTTGGTGTCAGAAAGATGACTAGGCAGCAATAAATCAGACTTAGGCTTTTGCACATCTATTCTTTTCTTTAAATATTTCCACATAAGCTGTGGACACTTAATATTGGCATTGATGTACATATCAAAATAGGCTACCTTTTCCCTGATAAGCGCACTAGATACTTCCCGCTTAAGGTTTTTATAATAGTCAATATGCGATTGGCTTTTAGTAGTGCGTGCACGTCTGTGCGCCTCGTCCCGACATTTCATCATTTGTTTGATGTTGTATGTGACCCACGGGTGCTGACGGTCTCTGACATAATGGGTTTTGACGGGGGCCAACAAGTCAAATGCCCACATGACACAATTATTAAAGACACGCACCATTTCATGCACGCTAGACAACTGTTCGATGTAGTGCCAGTCAATAGTGTTCATTACGTACTCTAAATCGTCACTTGCAATATCTTTAAGTGGTCGATATGTGATTTTCCTTGCTACGTTCTTTAGTTTAGGCACATGTATATAAAACGTTACAAACGCATGAGCACTGAGATCGGGTATATGGTCAACCAGGACTCGGTCCAGGTCTGCATTAGCGCAGACAAGGTCGAGAAGGGTTTCTGAGTCCGCAGTGAAGTGTGTAGCTTCAGTTATACACTGGTGCAATCTATGTGTTGACAAGAAATCTCGCAGTATTCTAAAATGTGTTGTAGCGGTGTTCAAGTAATTGATGTTGAAATCACCAACAAGGTACAAATAGTCGTAGCCCGAAAGACTACTAATTGTATCTGTTAGCGCGTCTAAGAAGATATTCACCGAGAGCCACGGGGGTCGGTATGCCGTACCGATAAAAACGAGCTTACCGTTAGCTTTTAATGACAGCCACATTTGTTCTACATTAGTTGTTACGGAGTTCAGCTTAACCGTCTGCGCGCTAAGTCCTTGCCTAACGTAGAAACCTACACCGCCGCCTCGGGAGCGCACGGCCTCGGGCCTAGGTACGTGCAAGAGGTGGTAGCCTGGTAACCGTGGCGCGCGCCCCGCTTCACCCTGTCTCAGCCAAGTCTCATTGAGTGCTATGAGGTCACAGTTATGTCGGTCTGCAGCTACTAGAAACTCGTCGTGCCTCGAGCCCAAAGAGCCAGGGTTTATAAAACCAACTTTAAGTTTTTTAGGATTGATCATTTTTATTTCTAATTAGATTTTTATTTCTAATATTAGAGCAGGTACCGATTACAGAATCATTTGGGTGAGCATTTGTAACTACAGTAGAGACTAGATTAACCGGACTAATGGTTGTCGTTGAGCATACCAGTAATCGAAAATCCGAATTATCGAATAAATTAAGAAAAACGATTATAAAATATAATTGACAAGAAATATAAAGTTATAGTGGGTATCTAGGAGACGGAGCTTTGCTTGGAGTTCTGATAAATTTAAAAAACAAAAAGAATCACAAAAATATTTATCTGACCGGAATTCGAACCCACCTACCTTGTTCCATATTTCCGATCAAAGCAAAAATTATACTTTGCATACCAAACTGTCAATCAGACTGACTTAATAGAGTCGAAATTATTGATTTAATGTTGCACGACGAAAGAAAAACATCTATAGCTTAAAAATGACGTAGACGTCAGACCTAGATCTTATCCTCTGGAAACTGCGATATCCGAATCACACTGCGAATCCCGGACAATCATACGCAAACCAAAGGTATAGAAAATATATAATACGTAAAAATGCGCGGTTTTTCAGGGATAAGATATATCCAGAACCATTTGTCTCCCCCCAAAACCCCATGCATACTAAATTTCATTTCCGACATTCTGGTTATATTTTTATCCGAATGAAATATTTAACGCAACGCAACATTATGCTACAATACGTAACTCGTAAGTATTTTACAGTATACATAACTAAAAATTTGTGTAATTTACAGAAAAATAAAATAATTAACATCTCCTGACAACTATCACTACACATAGCATGGAACCCTCGTACTGGCGTACGTCGCGCCGGCTTTGAAGTTCGCCCGCCGCGCAGTATCGGCAGCGCAGTTTCGAATATAATTTAAGTATTTTATGGGATAATCTGGTCAAAATTGAATGTCACTTGTTATAATATAAGTATATTTTTGGAACGAGAATCGAACACTGATTGCGTCGCTCCTTGAATATCTATTTTATTTTTGAAGATATCATGTATAAATATAAAAAAAAAATTCCTCGTTTAAATAAAATCATCGCGATTATAGTAGCCCAGAAAATTGCGAATCCATGTAAGGTTGTAGGTAAGTGAGGTCCGGATAATCGAGTTTGTAATTTCAGGTACGGTTAGGAAAATCATTTGGGTGAACAACGTAACTAATCACCTTTGTACCGCACAAAGCGTGTATACCAACGTGATGGAATTAGGTTTTAATTAAACAGACATTCAATTGATCTTTGTCGATACCGGTATCTGCCAGTTTCTACTAGAAATAATATATAAATACCGGTAAAGGGTGAAATTTAGATTTGCACTTATGTCACGACTTGAATGCCCAATTTGGGGGTTTGGAGTTTTATGGTCCGGGAGCGCACTTGTAAGAATGTTACGGGTCCATACGAGTAGTTATTTGCTTACCATCAGGCGATCTGTTTTTGCCCGTTTTTTTATTCAGTTCATAAATTTTTATTTTTAAACAAAAAATTAAACCGACTTTGAAAGTAAAAATACACAAAAAGTATGAAATATATCTTATTTTCTAAATAATTCCCCTTTTAAATTCGGCAAAAATGTTAACTATTTTTCTACTCAATCTCTTAATTTTGAAGTCGGTACCAGCCCAAACAATATCCTATAAAATTTTATAGAACTCATGTTCAAATTTGCTGGTACCGACTTCAAAATTAAGAAGATTGAGTAGAGAAATAGTTAAAATTTTAGCCGAATTTAAAAGGGGAATTATTTAGAAAATAAGATTTATTTCATACTTTTGTGTATTTTTACTTTGTTGAAGTCGGTTTAATTTTTTGTTTAAAATAATATTTTTTCTCTTTTTAGTGATATTTGTTAAATTATTATTAATACATTTTAAGAACGTTAAAAACAAACGCTCGAATGTATAATTAAAAACGCGGCAAGCTTCCATTAGGTATGGTAAATAATATGATGATAATGATTACTGTAAGTTACATAGTGGCATATGCTTGAAATTTTTTTAATAATGCCGAAATTTCCAAACGCGTATCTTTAAAGACTGAGGAGTTCTGTTTAGTGCTTTAGGTTTCAGGGTATACCTTGGTGCAAAATCTTATTTTTGGTAGCATATGCTTGTATTACTTCAGAAAAAGTCAAAATGTATATAATAAAATGTGTCCATATAAATTTCGAGGAGTTCCCTCGATTCCTCATAGATCATGGGATCTAGATCTAGCTACGGGATATAGATCATCATCAGGTTTCCACTTTAGCAACTAAAGAACCAATTTCGAATTATATTTACCTTTACAACAACAAAATAATTTTGCAAATACGTCCATAAACGGCAGATTAATGTTCAAAGATATCCATCCGTGTCTGTGTAAAATACTATGAGAAGTACCTTTTATATCATCACAATGTGATGATGTATAGTGTGATGATGGTGGTGATGATTGACATAGTGGCATATGCTTGCAGTTCTTTAAACAACACCGAAATCCCCAAACAAGTATCTAAAAGGAGTCAGGAGTTCAGTACTTTTGGATCCAGGAAATAAAATCTTACTTTTAGGTAGCATACGCTTGGACTACTTCAGAAAAAGTCGAAAACACCATATGTATCCATATAAATTTCGAGGAGTTCCCTCGATTCCTCATGGATCACATCATCAGGTCATCACTTTGATGTCAAAAGGACCAAATTTGGGATTATAATACCTACATATAACCCTATATTAGGGTATAAAACCTATACATCAAAAAATAATTTTGAAAATCGGTCCACAGACGGCGGAGTAATCATTGAACATACAAAATAATAAAAATATATATATACGAGGGCGGCACTGAAAATTTCGGGAATCAAGGAAGTGACACAACATTACTATTTAAAAATGTATTTATTGCTTTTCGAAGTATTCTCCGCGAAATTTGACACATTTTTCCATACGATGTAACCAATCATTGAAGCAACCATTCCATTCGGAAGTTGGGGTCTCCAAAATGGCCGTTTTGTAGGCGTCCACATTAATCGTTCTTTGTCCCTCAAGAGGAATAGTCGCAACATGGCCGGTTTTGGAGACAAACGTGGCCACCATTTTTTTGCAACACTCCGTGAACGAACAATTTTTGTTGGCTTTAGCTAATTTTCAAACACCCAAACTCGTGACTGGTTTTTTGTTTCGGATTCGTACGCGTATATCCAGGATTCGTCACCTGATACTATATTGTATACAGCATTTGAGGATCCTGCGTGGAATCTTTCGAGAGTTCTGACGCACCAAGTAACGCGAGCCGCTTTTTGCTCTTCACAGAGCAAATGCGGTATCCATCGGGAAAACAACTTTTTTACACCTAATTGTTCATGCAAGATTATTTGTATTTGACTCATGCCAATGTCTAAAGTTGCCTGAATTTCGCGGTATATCACATGTCGATCTTCCTCAATCAGCTTACGCACAGCATCAACGTTGCTGTGCGTAAGCACGCAGTAAGGTGACTGCAGTTTTTGGCCGACCTTGACGGGGATCATCACTGAGCTTGACACGTCCACGTTGAAATTCAGCAAACCAGCGATAAATTGTGGTTTTAGATGGGGCTTCATCACCAAATTCAGAAATCATCCGGTCAACACACTGTTTTTGTGTTAAACCACTTCGAAAGTCATAATAAATCATCGCTCTAGAATTTTCTCGAGTCAATTCCATTTTCTCAACGACTAAACAAGTTTGACAAGACCTTGTGACAAGACCGAGAATCTTTTTTTAAATAAATAAACGGTATTCGATTTTTAAAAGCAAGGAGTTTTAAATTAAAAAGATTTTAATATGACAGGAACAGTGGAAATATTCCATTCCCGATACTTTTAGTGCAGCCTATGTATATACAGCCGAACGTATAACCGCGCCCTTTTTTTGGAAGTCGGTTAAAAACTGCCGAGAATCTAAAGAATAAAATATCGTTGTGTTGAGTAATTAATATAACAAGAGGTCGCCCTGTGCTCGAAATTCTTCCATAAAAATTTTACGTTTGAACTTTATTCTTTCGCCTCTTAGAAAGAAAAAATACAAAAAATTACAATATTGTGACAGATTGACAAACGTCAACATATATCAAAATTCTGCAGTGCCAATTTAAACAAAATTGTATCTATCAATCGCACGGTAGTAGGTATGTGTATTGTGTTGTTATTTTTATTAATTTTATGTGTTTCTAAGCATTATTAAAAAATATATTAGCTTTATGCGGTGTGCATAAAGCTTCCTCTACATAAACTTTAATTGTGCCAAAAATCAAACTTCTTCATACATCTTTTAGTACCTACAGTTGTAGGTACTAAAAGATTTTGCTTCACGTATCTATTTTTTTAATATCATTTTGTGTCATAGACTAATCATTGGTATCGCTGGGCATCTTAATACAATTTATTTACCTCGATTCTAGATTATTAAATCTCAGCTTTAATAATCTAGAATCAAAAAGAAAAATCTAAATTTGTGCAAGAAACTTCTTTTTGAGCTGTCACTCGGAAGCTTTCCTCTGAATATTTTATAACATTCCTTTTAAGCGAATAAAAGAACAACCTCTCGTTTATTTAAAAAAAAAACAATTTTAATAAATATAACTTTACCTTTCCTTTCGTGAAGGAATTGAAAATTTATTTTTGTTTTTAATCATAAATTCATACATTTAGAAGTAATATTTTATGTGTGCATGTCACAACGGTTGCTCGTGGATATTGCTTATAAATATTTGACGAGCGTATGCAAAGGATTACGGCAGAGCCTCCGCTGATTATATATTACCGGTCTAAAAACGTATCAGCCGTACTGGGATATGAAATCTATTCTTATAGAATTCGTTCCCAAGTCCGTTCTCAAGAGCTAATTAAAAACCATTGTATATAATACTGTTTTAACCATAATGTTATATAGGCTATAATAATTAATAAACTTTATTTCATTAGACAGTTTATATTTGAAAGAATAATATAAGCACAATATTCAGCTAATAAAGTTTATTAATTTAATAAACAAAATAAAATAAAAAAATCCGCGAATTCTAAAGCAGTGAGCTAAGAACACTCTTGATCTTGCCAGCTTTCAAACAACAAAACTTGAAAACTACGAATCCCCGGACATAACACCCCCTCTGTTTTCGTCGGGTGTTAAAAATGTAAGAGCTACGAATTAAATATATTCATGTACTAGTTGGAATATAAAATCAAAAATGTAATTTTTCCGGTCTTATCAGTTCATCTATCCCGTTTCACTTGCAGAGTCCATAGTTCACTGGCAGAAGCTGCACTTTGTTTTTGCGGACATTACTGGTATAATATCGTCGTAATTGCTCACAACCAAGCAGAGTACTTTATACGTAGATCTGTTAAATTGTTAGTGACAACGCCACTACCATTTTCGCATGAAATATGAGGTATTTAGCTCCGTTTAAATGTTATCTTTATTATTTGCTCTATAAATTGAATTATTTAAGTACTACAGCACTGCATATACCCGTTCTTAAATACTTGTTTGGTTTGTTGAAGTTACTCTTGATAGTATAACATTTTCTTCTACAAAAAAAATCTCATAAATTACGATAAAACCCCTTATCATCTGAATTTGGCTAGCTAGTAATAGGCAAATGTTAAGCCAACATGACCTTTGCATTATGTAAAGTGTCCTACAAACCACTCTGTGTAATACGACCCGCCTACACGGCGACACATATATCCGCCTTATTTAAAAAAACAAAACGCTTCCGAGATTCTAAAGTATAAGATGGAATATAGACATGTTTCTTCCCAGACCGGAAGTCGTGGGCAGTATGCACATTTTGGTTTAGAGCAAAATAGTGCATATAAACTTTTACTTTCTTTTCTTTCAAGTCAGATTGTGTTCCTGCGTGAAATATTTAAGCACTATAACTCCCTAAGGAATCACTAGCGTTTTCACGTACAGCAAAAAGTCGATAACAGTAGCGAGCGTGAATATGTCACCGTGAAATTGTAAAAACCGTTAGATTGTAATATAACTAGCGAGATTGTAAAATGTTTGAAGATTACGAACCCTGCGAATTCCATACGAACGACTAATTTTTTTGTTAGAGAAGGAGACTCTTCTCGGCTCGACGCCGGGCCCCTGAAAAGGGCCTTACGGCGGACCTAATCAATACCAGGGGCTAAGCCCCTCTAATTGAGGTGGGAAGACGCGCCCAGTACTAGTACTGGGCGCATGAGTCTCAAGGTCTTGTGGGAAGACACCCCGCGGCAGAACGCGGGGTAAGCCCGTGGGGGTGGGCAACCGACAATGTACGAGGGAGTGACGATTGACCAATCCAGGCCCGACCAAGACCGGCGGTCGGCTCCAAGCGGCGCGTGGGGGTCCCGACCCGGGGGCCGAGAAAACGTGTATGGGACCACTCCCTCACACGCCGCGTTTTGCCGGACCGCGGACACAAGCGACCTGGGGGAAAAGGGGTAAGACTTCCGGGCCCCGACTTTTTATGTCGGGGGGGGGGGGGGGGGGGAAGGGAACGCCCCGGGGACGACGGGGTGGCAATAGGGCTGCCACTCGTCAGGCCCCGGACGCGGTTAAGACGAGTTTCGCCGGCATCTGATTTGCCGGCGAAAAGGTAGGGGGGGGGAAAAACAATCCCGCAGTGGTGGTGGCGCGGTTGCGCCAGAGCGCATCAATGCGCTAGGTGCGGCGCATCATTGCGCCTGGGCTCCTCCTCTTCGGGGGCGGTGAGGCGGGCTGTGTGGCTCCGCTGGGTCCTCCGGAGGGACGGCATCCCTCGGCAGGCGGTGGCGGTCCGGCGGGCGGGCATGCCACGGCGCCAGGTCGGTCAACTCGACCAGGCGCGAGGCATCCGCCCGCGCAAACAGCTTCGCAGAGAGCTGGGCCACAAAGGCCTCCACGCTCTCCACCCTGAGGTCCCTCGCGATGGTGGTGTTGCGGACGTACCACGGTGCGTCCGCAATTCGGCGCAGCACCCGGTTTTGGGCTCTCTGCAGCAACCCTTTCTGGGGTGCAGAGAGCAGGTGGTGCCACGCGGGTGCCGCGTACGTCAGGCGGGACCGTACGTACGTCCGATAGAGAGCTATGCGCATTTTCAGGGGGATCTGCGGGGACGCGTAGGCCGGACGCAGCTGGGCTACTGCCGAGTTCGCCTTTGACACCGCCGCTGAGCACTGGGGGGCCATGGATAATCGGCGGTCAATAATGACCCCGAGATATTTCGCCGTCTTACCCCACGGAATTTCGGCGTCTCCGATCTTCAAAGAAGCCGGAAAACCTGTTCTCGTCGAGACGGCGAGCGCCTGGGACTTGCCTGCGTTGACAGATAGTCGCCATTTGCTACGAACGACTAAAAGTTGTAACGACACTTTATATATACGACGCTATAGTTGTAAGCCGTGCGGCGTGCGCGTGTTTCACTGTATGTCTCTCTCTCTCTCTCTCTATCTCAATTATTACTAAAATTGAGCCTACTGATTAAGTTTATATTTGTTAATAATAAAAAAATATTATTATAACTTAAAAAAATAAAATTTTATTACAATTCCTTCACTAATTAATCGAAATGAACTTCGTTCCACCCGGGTGTCACTTGACCCCTCTCAAGATTTTATCGCAAAGAATCTTTCGACATATTTTTACTAGCTCGCTAGTTATATTACAATCTAATGGTTTTTACAATTTAACGGTGACATATACAACTCGACATTATATCGGCTTTCCTTATGAATATCACCTATCTTTTAAACAATAACTAGAGATCGCTCTGTGGTCAAAATTCGACCATAATTTATATTTAAACTTTTTAGTTTCAATTTTTAGGGTTATTTTGCCGTGCCGTGCCGTCAGCCTCGTGCTCTAGTGGATAGAGCTTGGCTCTCGACTCGGCGGTCGTGGGTTCGATTCCCACATTGGAAGGACAAAAAATGTTGGTTCCAAGTTTGGTTAGGACAATGCAGGCTGATCACCTGATTGTCTGACAAGAAATATGATCCATGCGTCGGACGGGAATGTAAAAAGTCGGACCTGCGCCTGATCTCTCGCCAGTCGTGTCGGTTTTCCGTCCCGCTAGGTTATGAGAGTAAAGGAATAGAGATTGCTCTTGTGTACTGCGCAGACACTTGGGCACTATAAAATTACTCCTTCGTAACTGGCCAGTTACGAAGGAGTAAACAAAACTTCAACGAAACCGGCCACCGTCACCGAAATCGGTATGAGGGAGTCATCATTCATAAATGTGTAAATTTTGTTTATGATATTTACAGTGCCGAATTTACACGTTTGCCGCCCATTTGTGCCCCCCTCGCCCAAACTTCCTACTCACAATTGCTCTTCTTATACTAATCAAGAGTACAATTGTCCTGGTTGAAATTTGTACCAAATAGCTATTTGAAAGTGTTCTTTAAGTAAAAACAACAGCGTAAAATATATTATAATGATAATATTATGTTTTGTACGTTGAAAGCAAGCGAGTGGAATGAGCGAGCAAATATTTCTCTAATTTCGCAGGATAAAATTGGATAAATCGTAATATGTATAAACCATAAGATGTATTCTCCTTTTCTCCTATTCTGGTAATTACATATGAAATTGGCGTTTTGTCGTACTGGCCACTTTATTCTCAATTATATCTTCTTTGGTTAGGAATTCCAATTTCAATTTTATACCGCTATTTACTCATGCATTTGTTTCGAAAACCGAACAGAACCGAAACCGAACCGAACCGAACAGCAGAACAAGACCTGTGGACGGCCGGAGACCAGAGTTGATAATAAAGAATTGAAGGCTATTGTGGAAGCGGATGCATTACAAATCATGTCCGAGTTAGCTGCAAGCTGCGGTGTTAGTAATAAAACTGTTTTAATCCACTTGAAGCAAATTGGGAAGGTCAAAAAGCTTGAAAGGTGGGTACCTCATGAATTGAATGCAGCAAACCGATAAACGCGCGTCGACTGCTGCGTTACATTACTCAACCGGCACAATAATGAAGGGATTTTAAATCGAAACATTACCTGTGATGAAAAGTGTATCCTGTACGA
Source organism: Phengaris arion (assembly GCA_963565745.1). NCBI lineage: Eukaryota > Metazoa > Arthropoda > Insecta > Lepidoptera > Lycaenidae > Phengaris > Phengaris arion. The sequence continues at coordinate 7,277,669 of OY751443.1, forward strand.
TAATCGGAAACGCTCATCGCAAAGTCTGAACCCTGGCGAACCAGCCAAAGCCTGCCCCAAGCAAAAAAAGTTACTTGTGAGCGTTTGGTGGACTAGTGCCAGTGTCGTCCACTACAGCTTTCTTAAGTCTGGCCAGACGATTACGGCAGTTGTCTATTGCCAGCAACTGCAAATCATGATGGAAAAGCTAGCTGCTAAGCAACCGAGGTTGGTCATTCGCTCTAGGCCACTGCTGCTTCAGGACAACGCTATACCACACTCTGCACAACAGACGGCTACCAAATTAGCGGAGCTTCAATTGGAATGTCTAAGACATCCACCGTAATCCCCGGACCTTGCTCCAACAGAATACAATTTTTTTCGAAATTTGGATAACTTCTTGCAAGGGAAAAAATTCAACTCCGATGGGGCAGTCCAAAGCGCCTTTAAAGATTTTATTGATTCCTGTCCGAATGGTTTTTTTAGTAGTTAGAAGTTACCTATGAGATGGCAAAAATGCATAGATAGCAATAGTATATACTTTGATTAAATAAATATATTATGTTTAAAAAAAAATCGACTTTATGTTCCTCCTTTACAAAACGCCAAAATATAACCTAATATATACATTTATTTACTATTTATTACTAGTATATTACATAATAATGAACGTATAAAAAAATATATTATCTTAACTATATATAAGTTATTGTCTAAATAAAAAATAAAAAAGGATAAACGTAAAAAAAAGTAGGTAGATTTTATTTCAATACATAACTTGCGCCAAATAAATCCAATAAGTAACTGTGATAACAAATTTTTAGACTTAATTCTATGTAATTTACCTAATTCAACAGTTTCTAGACCGTTAAGCAACCTTTGTAAGATTTATGATAACCATCCAAACCTATTTTTAAGTATTAAGTATACTAGCCAATGTAGTAGCCAAAGTAATTATCTTCGTCCAAATAATAATAATGATAGATATAATTTTTATAAAGCTGGCTGCATACTACGTGATCTCAATAATTGTGTTAACTGGAATATTTTGTTCTCAGAATGTGAATGTGTTGATGACATGGTAACTGAATTATTGTGTATGTGTATGTGTATGTGAATGTGTATTAAACAAAGCAATTGAAGAACATGTGCCCAAGCATAAAATAAGAAGTAAAAAGACTCCCACCTGGTTTACTAATAATCTTTGCAAGCTCTTAGCAGAAAAAGATAGAATTCGTAGGAAATATCGCAAATTTGGTTACCCTCGAGACAAAATTGAATTTGATCTGCTTCGATCACGTTGCCATAAACTGTATAATGAATGTTACGCTAACTACATAAATCAAATTGAAAGTCAACTACCTAAAAACTCTAAGGCTTTTTGGAGTTTTATTAAAAATAAACGTGGTGGTCATTTCACAATACCCGCAGAATTGCATCTAAATAGCGTAGTAGCTAATTCTGGTGTCTGTATCGCGGAACTATTTGCTCAACATTTTCAATCAGTATTTAATACAGCACTTCCGCCTAGCACAACCGATTACAGTTCTCATGATAGTATTATTTCTTGGCAATCTCTTTCATCTTTAAAACTAAAGCAGCGCGACGTTATAGATAAAATTTAAAAAATTGACAATCATAAAGGGGCCGGACCTGATTCCATTCCTCCAATATTTGTTAAACGCTGTGGACGAGCCCTAACACTACCGTTGACAACTATTTTTAACCGCTCACTAGAAGAAGGAACTTTCTCGTGGCAATGAAAAAAGGCTCGAATTGTGCCAGTCTACAAAAAGGGTGACCAATCTGACATATCTAACTATAGGCCCATTACTATACTCTCCTGCTTTTCCAAATTATTTGAGGCTACCTTACTTCCTACCATTACTGCGTTCACTGGACTAGACCTAACGGAACATCAGCACGGCTTTCGAACTGGTAGGTCGACTATGACTAACCTCGTACCACTCATCTCTTGAGTGACTCATGACTTATGTCAGCATGTAGACAGTGGCTCACAAATTGACGCTATATATACTGATTTCAGTAGCGCGTTCGACAAAGTAAATCATCGTCTATTGTTAAATAAACTCAGGTCGCTTGGCTTCACTAGCTTCTTTCTACGGTGGTTTGAATCATACCTCCGGGATCAACTGCAAAGCGTAGCTATTAATGGCTTTGAATCACGTACATATTAATAATAATAATAATAAACATTTATTTGACACAATAAGACATTACACCACAAATAAAACAAAGACAAAACAAATACAAAAGTCATAAAAACAGGACCGAAAAACAACTCAAAACAAAAACATAAAAATTACGTACCATGAGTAGGAGTAGGTACGTAATGTCCGTAGCATGAGTAGGAGTAGGTATTATGCTGAGTCAGGCGTCCCACAGGGCTCTCATCTAGGTCCCGCCCTCTTTCTACTGTTCATAAATGATATTACATTACGCATTAAACATTGCTATAAATCCTTGTACGCAGACGATCTGAAAATCTATAAAATAATCAAAAACTTCTCTGATGTTGCCTTAATCCAAAAAGACTTAGACACAATAAAATCCTTGTGCGACTCGTACTGCATGGTGCTTAACGTTAACAAATGTTGTCATATAAAATATACTCGCAAATTAAAACCCATACCATCCGTGTATAAAATCGATGGCATTGCTTTAAAAGAGGTTGAAGTTATTAAAGATCTAGACGTGACTATCGACAGTAGATTAAAATGTAACAAACAGATTGATGTTGTTGTGACTAAAGCTGCACGTATGCTCGGTTTTATAAAAAGAAACTCCACAAAATTTAAGCAGCCGGAAACCATAACCTCATTATATAACGCTCTAGTCCGTAGCCCACCTCGAATATGGCAGCATAGTTTGGAGTCCTTTTTATACAAACCAGTCCCAGCGCGTCGAAAGCATACAGCGAGCATTCACTAAGTATCTCGCTTTTGGCACTCATGGTTTCTCATACAGGCAGCCATACGAACAACGTTTGCGAAAATTTGGCATGATGACTCTACGTTACAGGAGAATACTACTAGACATGTGTTTCCTACACAAAATCATTGATGGATCAATTAAAAGCAGCAATCTTCACGATCGTATAGGCTTAAGCTAAGGTACTTGACCTTTCAAATATCCCAGACACAAGATCACTAAAACGTTTTATATAACCCCGCACAAAACAAACCTTGGGCTATGTTCTCTAATGTCTAAAATTCTTAACGAATATAACAAAATAAATAGTGAAATTGCAGATCTTGATGTTCATCACGATAATTATAATGTTTATACCAAAAAATTAATAGATTATTTTATTTAATTAAGGAATCATTAATAATTTTAAGTTAAATGTAAAATACTTTTTTACGGAAATGCTATTGTACACCGTTGTTGTTATGTGCATTAGACATAATACGTCGAATAAATAAATCGAATCACGACATGTGATTTTAGTTTTAAGGTGATAATGTACATGATGTGGCAGTACTTATTAAATAAATAAAAAAAAACTGAATCTGTTTCGGAGGCTGCGGGTACCAGTGCGAGTACCTAAGAGGCAGGCAGCATTGCCTCGCTGTATGGCTAAACTGATATGTTGGCCGAGGTAAGCGTCAGGGTCATGAGTTTTGTCGACCAGTATTTTGGCCAAATCCCTAAAAAGATGTTTGGCACTGGGCCCCAAGGATCCATATTTGGACTCCAAAAGGCAGAAAAATGTAACCATCGCCGATGGATTCATATTTTCACCTTTTATTGGTCTCGGCGAGTACAGCTGCCGCCCCCGCCACCCTTGCAGTTACCGCTACGTGTGACGCCGCCAGTGTATCTACGCAGGCAGCGTCCCACACCAGCGGCCTCCCACGGCTCCACGGAATTAGGGTCATGCCATACCGTTCGGCTCAAGTGTGGCCGGCACGTTGACGGTGGCAAGAGCCCTGCGGATGACGTCATTTATGGAGGCATGGCGGGACTAGCGGCCGGCACTGCGGCGGCAGGACGGTCCATGGTGTCCTTGGCGGTCCACCGTGGTACCACAATGGCAGCAATGGGGCTCCTTATTGGCGGTTCCTAAACGCAGACTGACTGATAGTGTTTATCCAACAGAGTTCCGATATTGAATCACGGGAGTGCCTGGAGCTAGTACCCCGATTCCGGCTCAGTGGACGCTAAGAGACAGCGCGATCAGCAGGGGAGGAGCGCAATAGTCCGCGAACAAAGAGGTAAAGCCGGATGGATGCCCTCAAAAAACAGTAGAATTAGTAGCATACATTTTATATCTACAGACAAATACACTTCTTATAAAGGTTACGCTCTTCTAAAAAAGAGTTACTTAATATGTTTTTTTTTTTTTTTTTTTTTATTTTGATTGTTAAAATTCCTATGCGCCTAGATTTTAAAGCCTGTATTTAAGATTTGTTGATTTTCATATAAATCGCCAATTTCTTTTCGCAACATTTTATTATATTTTTAAATTTGTGTAAAAAACATCATTGATTTTAATAAAAACATAGTTTTTTTTTCTATTATTCGAATAGTGGACATAAAAAATCGTATATTCGAATATCAAATTTTTTTTTTAGATTTATTACATAATTATACCCTTTACACCGAAAAATATTTTTTTTGTGAAATGAACCAGGAAACGAGCAGACGGATCACCTGATGGTGAGTGATACCGCCGCCCATGGACACTCGCAACACTTACACTTGTAACTCCTCTGGTGTTGCGACTTGCGTTATTGCGTTGGGGATTTTATGGCCACGTTATTTTATTATTTTTATTATTTTCCTCCATTCTATTTATTTTTATATAATATTTTTATTATATTTTTCTTCTATTCTATCCAAAATAGGTTAACATACAGCGGAGTTATCGTTCAACATAAGAATTCATATATATACATATATATTCTTATGTTGAACGATAACTCCGCTGTATGTTACGCGTAATTTTTACGTGGGAGAGCCATATATATATATATATATATATATATATATATATATATATATATATATATGTAACCTCATTGTTTTTTAGACTTGACAATGAATGTCAACTGTCAAGGGAATGAGACTTATATTTAATTTCTTATGAACTATTTGTATACAATATTATTTAAATTGTGAAATATTAGCATTAAATGTTGTTTTATAATATGATTATTTAACAATATGGAAATAAAAGATAATGTGTTGCTTTACAACTAAAGAAACAACATTTAATGCTAATATTTCACAATTTAAATAATATTTTATACAAATAATTCATAAGAAATTAAATATAAGTCTCATTCCCTTGACAGTTGACATTCATTGTCAAGTCTAAAAAACAATGAGGTTACATATATATATATATATATATATATATATATATATATATATATATATATATATATATATATATATATATACTCGTATATAGCCGAACGTATTGGCGTTATATTTACTTTATATAACTTTATATAACGTATCCATAGTTATCACTGATTTCTAAGCATTATTTTAAAAACCTAACCAAGAGCATGTCTAATAAAATGTCTAAGGAGGGTTCCGTAACTATCAACGCATAATTGAATTAGGTACTTCAAAAATTATTCTTCGATTTCACTCAAAATAATTTTCCTTAAGAGTTTTTAGCATGATCTATCAGCATGGAAACTTACAAGTTTCTTTAACTTATAGTTTAGAAATGCCAGACCAACTTATAAACGACATTGGAGGCCGATTACTCGAAAATGGTTCATTTTCTAAAAAAGTCATGTATAAAACCTCGCCTTAATTTTAAAAGACCTATTCAACGATACCCTATACAATGGGGTAGAATGAAAAAATATTTTTCATCCACACTTCACATGTATGGAGAGCCACCCCTAAAATATAAAATTAATATTATATTATGATTTCAAAACCGAGATCTATACCCAATCTATTACTATACCAAATTTCATCCATTATCCATATTCATAATTACAGAACCTAGAAGGGCGGACAGACAGACAGATAGACGGACGGACAGAGCGAAACTATAAGAGCTCCTCATGTATTACGGAACCCTAAAAATGTAAGCTTTTCATGAGGAATGCCTTCCTCAGCATAAACTTTAATTGTGCCAAATTTTACACTTATCCGTATGCATAATTCTCGTAAAACTGGACTTGAAATTTTCGCTTCACGTGTTAATATATAGATACTAGATATTTTAGTGTGCTCTCTAGTCTCTATTGCTATATAACTTTATTAGATTTCGTAGTGAATATGTGCAACCTAAAGCCAGACCGTATTAAGTACACCAAGTAATTTTTTTATTGCATCATAAATGAATAGTGCTCTGAAAAAGAAGACTAGAGTTTACAAAAGGTTTACAAATTAGTATACTAAAAATCAGTATTTTCAAACAAACTTCGGATTGTTTGAAGCACTTTTGTCTTGTGAAGACGCCGCATACAAAAGTCGTGAAAGGCAGGTGACGTCACACGCTTGCAAGTTGCTACGAAATGTATGTATGTGTTGATCACATGCACAAAATTTGGGATATCTCCAAAGTTTGTGCGATTTAAATGTTCATACCTACCATAGTAAATATTTTTGTATTTGATGTAAGCAAACTAATTATGTAGGATTTTTACACTTATGTTGTAAAAAATATTCAAATTATTTGTGACTTTGAAATGCGTCTAATTACAAAAGTACAATAGTAGTAGTGATGGCCAGCGCCAACGCCAGACAGCCGATTTGCCTTGCCTTGTCATCGCTCGGTGTCGCTCGCCTAGTTGGCCAAATGTGAAGCCCAGCGCCAACATGTGTAGAGCTCATTTGCGGCAACTTGTCTTCGCTCGCCATCAATCGTGATCACTTGCCTCACTTCGGACCGGTGTCGGTTTTTATGCACAAATCAAAAACGCTCCTCTACGCTCAGCCAATGTGAGGGCAGCTCGCCAAAACACTCGTCCACATTGGCCGCCTGCATTAGCATCAAGGAACTTGTCCAACGTGTAGACATTTGTACACATTTGGACATTTGTCATTTTGCCGACGCTCGCATTGACCTACACTGGGCCATGTATAGCCGACATTAAATCTTAATTATTCTTACTTATATTAATGCTAATATATTTAAAAAAACTAAACTAAATTTTTACATGTTACAGGCAAATAACCAATTATATCAAGTTTTACTTGAATCACGCAGAAACATCGCATATTACTTATTTTTACGAGTTATTATTAAACTGCTAATTTGGGTATCTTTACTATCGTGGGCGTATTTTAATATCAAAGAGTAATGTGACTTCGAAACTTCAAACTTGTTTTTACAACATTATTTACTTCGATCTTGTTATTAATATTAGAAGTTTACATCATAAATTTAGTACCTTAATTCACTTTCATGTTTTTTAAGCACTTTAAGACTCTAATATGACTCTAATGTGAACTCTAATGACTAAATTTTAAACTCTATATTTACAGTGTTTTCTCGGATACTTTTGGATTTTATAATATGGCTTCGTCGCATGATCGACTTCTTCATAGACCTGTGGATGAATCAGCTTTATGTTTAGAGCCTAGCCCTAAAACAATATTATGGCTACGAAAGTTTTAGCGCAAGAGATGACTAACGGCCGAAATTAATAACGTATCTAAAATCTTGGATTGACTTCAATCTTAGATTCTCAAACAAAAATTGACGTAAATTGACGTGAAGTCAGTCCTAGGATCGTTGAAATGTATTGAAACCTTGATCTCAGATAGCTAAAATGAGATGAAGATTGATTATTAATTTCGGGCGTTAGCAGATTAGACGAAACTTAGCTCCGACACAGCCGCTACCCAAGTTTATAATAATAATATAATAATATCTATTTATTTTAGCTTTGTTTGAATTAGTATATAATAACTATATAGCACTGGCCATCTTCGCCCAAAGACAATATTGCCCCGTCTACAATATGTCCTTTGTCACAGAAGATGGGGGTGAATTAAACTAAGACGAACGTTAGTATATGTTATTGAGAATGTCTAATTGGTACACAACACAACCCGGCATCAAACCTGCACGATCATGAGTGACTCAAGGGGTCAATTCACTAGGCCATGGACGCTCTTTTAATAAAGCAATACATATTCAGAAAATTAAATATTTGATAGGTAAAATAATTAAGAGATATTTATTATTATTCTATTATTTTTCATACACACAGAACAATACATAATCACTTTTTTGTTTGAAATGTGATCGTGTCCAATGAAACAATCATTGGGCACAAATATAATAATAAAAAAAAAATTATTAGTCATCATGACAACCAACAAAACATCACAATCCTAATATTGGGTCATTACATATGAAATTGGCGTTTTGTAAAGCAGGAACATGATGTCGATTTTTTTAAACATGATATATTTATTTAATCAAAGTATATACCATTGCTATCTATGCACTATTGCCATCTTATAGGTAGTTAATTGATTCCTTTACTAAAAAAACCATTCGGACAGAAATTAATAAAATCTTTGAAGGCGCTTTGGACTGCCCCATCGGAGTTGAATTTTTTCCCTTGCAATAAGTTATCCAAATTTCGAAAATATGTTAATCTGTTGGAGCAAGGTCCGGGGAGTACGGTGGATATCTTAGACATTCCAATTGAAGTTTCTCTAATTTGGTAGCCGTCTGTTGTGCAGTGTGTGGCCTAGCGTTGTCCTGAAGCAGCAGTGGCCAAGAGCGAACGACCAACCTCGGTTGTTTTTCCATCATGATTTGCAGTTGCTGACAATAGATATCTGCCGTAATCGTCTGACCAGATTTAAGAAAGCTGTAGTGAACGACACCGGAACTAGATCACCAAACGCTCAAAAGTAGCTTTTTTCAGTCAATTTTTGCTTGGGGCAGCTTTGGCTGGTTCGCCAGGGTGCAAACATTGCGATGAGCGTTTCCGATTATCGTACAGAATTTTTACTTTTCATCTCAGGTAATGATTCGATTTAAAATCCCGTCATTATTGTGCCGGCTGAATAATGTAACGCAGCAGTCGACGCGCGTTTATCGGTTTGCTGCACTCAATTCATGAGGTACCCCCCTTTCAAGCCTTTTCATCTTCCCAATTTGTTTCAAGTGGATTAAAACAGTTTTATGTGTTAGTACACCGCAGCCTGCTGCTAACTCGGACGTTGTTTGCGATGGATCCGCTTCCACAATAGCCTTCAATTCTTTATTATCAACTTTGGTCTCCGGCCGTCCATGGGGCTTGTTCTGCAGGTCGAAATTTCCAGAATGAAAACGTTGGAACCAAAAACGCAATGTGTTTTCTTTTGCGACATCGCCGCCATACACATCATTAATCCTTCGAACCGTTTCTGCAGCACTGGTGCCAGGGTGGAACTCGTACTCGAAAATAATACGATATTTCAAGTTTTCCATTTTGTAAACAGAGTGACGCAAAGAATAAACCAAATGGAGAAAAAACAAATGAATTACGATTTTTGAAACACAAATGCATGAGTAAATAGCGCAATAAATTTGAAATTGGAATTCATAACTAACGGAGAATATTTGAGATCAAAGTGGCCAGTATGACAAAACGCCAATTTCATATGTACGCAGCTAATATAATATGACATAAAAACTGAAACATGGAAATTTAGACATCCCTTCGACAGCACATAATCTTAACCAGATTTTTCAACTGTTGCCGTGTACGCGATAAGAAAATTGTGGACACGCCGTATGCTTGTAGTAGTGCAATCAAATCGAATACACTATATGTAGCTGTTTATCTGGTCCTAGTTTTCTTTAATCTATGACAAGACTATATAAATCAAGTTAATATGGCAAAAAGAATATGAAGTAACGCAATCAATCAACCCTCTTTTTGTTGAGACTATGTGAGCATTATTTCAGCAAATTTCGAGGTCGTATTACCGCTATCTATCAATGTCTCTATAAAAATCTAATAGCGTAATCAACGTACTACATAAACCTTATCGGCAACTAGGATCAATATGACTCTTCTGGACAGGGAGCGCTAGGCGATGGTTTGGTTTGTATTGTGTTCACATAAGAACTCTGTATTTTAGCTTTAAATCTCATATTTTGCTGGTGTGATATTAGTGCCATATTCATTTTCTAACCTCTTAAAAATAATCTACAAATCTAAATATGGTATGTGCTTCTAGAAACTTAAACATTCAATAACAAATGAATGTAAATTAGCTGCATCAATAAAAATTTGAGTACTAACTACTAAGCAAAGTAGATAATTTGGCTCTGTTTAAAATGTCAATAAGCTTTTCTACTAAAAGCTTTGGGTGACTAACTAGAGTAATAAATCACTTTTTACTAACTCAGCCAGCAATTTTCGTTTAAAATTTAATTACTGACTAATGGTCTGTCTACATTGAGTAATATTCCTAAATGGCTTTCGTTCTAATACTTTTTGGAAAGTGTAAAAGTACCAAGTCTCCCGAAGAATTGTCAAACGCCAAAATGATACACTCAACATGCTCAAAATGCCTGATACGCATTTTTAAGGAATTTAGGAAACGGATTACCGTAAATATGGTTGATGGATCGGCTCTCGACAAGATAACGAATTTCGGTGACTGTTAGTTTGACAGGTTATTTAGGATGATCATCAAAAATTGTAAGGCGGCTCTACATTATTGCTATGAAATTACTCCGTGAACTCACGTCAGACGTGTGCCCATCACTTGTGTTATTGAAAGTCAATACGTAAAAATTAGAAACCCACACTTGAGTTTCCACCAGATTGTGCAGCTTCACGGTACTATTTTTTGTCCATTACAAACTTATTGATGTATACTTATAGGGCCCATACACAAAACTGTGATGCGACGTTGCATCGCAAAAATAACGTCATACAACCATATAATATGTATGTGATAATGAGGGTGTTTGATATTTTATCTGCCGCTAGGGACAGACCCAACGCACACAAAACGTCATCTGGTGGCGTTAGTGGTGTCAAAAACGGTCAATAATAATTTTCCATTCTTTTTCTGTCACCAGGCGGCGCTTGGTAGCCCGACAGTCCTTGTCGTCTCAAAAAGCTGTCAGATGTCACGAATTTAAAAACCCTTATTGCGATGGCTGTACGATCATTGCAATGCGACACCGCATCGCAGTTATGTTTACATTGTTTACAAGCCCCTTAAGCGAAATAATTTATATATATAAAACAGTTATTAGGTCCATATTTTCAGATAAGTTGAGCTTTTTTACCAAATTGATTACCAAAGGTGATTACTACAGTGAAATATATTTATTGTCCGAACTAAAATGTTGTCTAGACGTAAATAAAACATTAAAATGATAAATATTAAATTATTTTTATGTCTTGTAGCTCGTCATCGGTTCGGTATTATATAGGAACCAGTATTCGGTATTAAATTGGAACCAGTCGATCGTTCGTCCTGGCTATTAAAACCTCTTATAACGTCAATATTATGGTTTACGCTTTACGACCGCTCAATATTAATCAAGGCACAAATTAATTGAGTGGATATCTGAGGGCCTCCCTATTGTTATCGCATAGCCTGAGGGCTCTTATCGTTACAAACTTTGTGTCGACAAAGATATCATTTTATTTCATCACCTTTAGGCTTAAGCCAAAAACGTTTCTAAAATGTAATTGATAATGCTATAGTTTACAAGGTATATTTAGAATGTATTAATTATCTATATTGTGTGGAAACGTTGAATTGGGGACGTCAAATTTTCAAATTAGGTTCGATTTCGTTTTCGTTCTATAAAAGCTGTATGTAAAGCTGTAAATAATATAATATTTTCTACTCTGTGCCTCGCACTTTTAAACCTGCACTCACTATACTTTTTGTTATAAAATACAAATTTTCATCCACAGCTAAACAAAAATATTTTACACTGCACATTATACATTTATGTAACATTTGAAAAGACTACACTTTTATGTGATGACGTGAGAAACATAAATGTACAATTTAAATAGAAACGCACACAAAAGGGAAAACGAACACTCATTTTCGACCATTTCTAAGCGACTCGACGTCCCACATGAACAAATGACGTTGCTGACAATACAAATCGCAAAAAAGTAGCGTATTTAATTCTGAACCGTTTGTTACGACAATCCTCCTAGGCATATTCCGTAGAATCTTACTAATGTTTTATCTACGAACGAGTCAGAAAAACCTTTTTATTTTGTCGGTACTTTATTTCAACATCGCAGGTTTTTGGACCCTTTTTATAAATCTTAGGAGTAAGAGGGATATGATAAATATTTACTAGAAATTTTGCGAAACCTTTTTGTAAATTCAGTGTACGTTTCATAGGCGCTTTCTTGAGATACAACCACCTGCTGTCAAACTTGGTACTTAAGTTTAATTTTGTTTCTTTGCTTTATGTATTCTAAATGAAGTTCTCTAGTTTAGCTCAATTTAAAGTAAGAATATTAATTAAGAATCTATCTGTTTGTTTGTCTCTATATTTGTTTACGCAAAGGTCCATAAATACTGAACGGATTTGATATGATTTTCTCTAGTAGACCAAAGCTGCCTCGACAACATACGTATTAATAATAATCTGCAACAAAACAGGCAGCCGATGCAAATAAAGGTAACCTTATCCAAATTTTTCTTGAGGTTACTTTTTTACCAGTTCACAGCCCGTGTTCTCATCCACTGAACATTTTTATGTTTATTTTTCATTAATTATATTCTTGCAAAATTATGTTACATCAGAAAACAGGTATTTCCATAACTTCTCATTTGTAGTGTTTTTATTGGTCTTCGTAACTACGTAGATTTAATTAGCTTATGAAACTACAGTATTAAGTGTGTATCCTGCTTTATTCTGCGATATTCCGTGTGATATTCTTCTTTTTACTTATTAACTTTATAACTATTTTATTTACTTTAAGCGTTATTAAACATCTTTAGGGTAATAAAATAATAATAGTTATAAAGTGTTTGATAAAACTAGCAATGATTGTCCAGAGTCTCATTCTCAGGTACAGCCAACAAAAAAATGCCACGTAGTTTTTGTCTGAAAAAAGGTCACTTCACACCGAAACGAAACCATAATAGACACATGACACTGCATTTTTAAGATAGCTATTCAAAATTGAACTTTATTCATTACACAAAAAGATACACGTTTCATTGTAAGAGTTCGAATGTCATGTTGCATCGCGCTCAATTACGCATGTGCAGTGTACGACTGATGATATTATTTTATTTAATTAAAAAAAAAATAATAAACTACTATTTACAATAGCTATCCTAAAAATGCAGCGCCGCATACCGTCACGTATCGTCGCGGTATAAACTGACCCTAAAGTTTTTAATTCTAGTTTTGCTAAAATTATGTACATGTAAGTCCCATAAAGTTTTTAAATTTTATTCAATTCTCAATTGGCCATGGACTGTTTTGTTAACGGTAGATACTATTGTTCGACATGTGAAGCGAACGTGCTATTATTACCCAGACTCAATACTTTCCAGTCACACGACCTGATTGTCTAACTTAGCAAATCTAGGAGTTGATGGTTCCTTCAAATCCTAGATTAACCAATTCCATTAGACTAGTATTCAGTTATAACGGTGTGTTTTGTGTAATGTTTTTCATTTATTCATTCATTCATTTCACATTCGATGGATTGTCATATTCTTAAAGTAACGTAAGTGGTAGTTCTGGCAAAATATTCTTAATGTATACCAAGGTAGACTATCAGAATCGGCAGTTTCGATAGATTTTTGTTCATGCACTTCCCAGTAAAAGTTAATTTTCGTGGTATACGAACCTAAATTGATTTTCGCAAAAACTATAAAAAAAATTGGTTTTTGATTAAAAAACTATTTTTTTTTCCTAACACACCTGTTTATGAGAATTTTCACAAATATATAAGCAAAAAATAAACAATAAATCGCTCTTCTGAAGTTATTCAGTTCCGCTAAATAACGTTGGCGCCGTCGTTTTATTCATAACTAGCTTTTACATCATACAGTATCATATACAATCATCCATCCATCCATCCTCACAAACTTTCACATTTATTATAGTGTATATATAATAGTAAGTAGGAAGTAGGATTGCAGAAGTTAGAAGGGTGGACAGACAGACAGACGGACGGACGGACAGAGCGAAACTATGAGAGTTCCTTGAATGAAACCCTAAAAAAGCCAACTCGCCAAGGTACAACTGGCTCCGAAGCATAAGGTACAACATATCCACCTACAGAAGACACCACACCACTCTGGTCCTGTGCTAAGTACGTAAGGAAGTATATTTAATACTTTTATAATAGTATAGTATTAAATATACTTTCCGTTGTCTTGTCCCTGTAACACAAGTGTATAGACATATTATATTTGAGATTTTTATTATAATATACATTATAAACATATTTAATATAAGATAGTGTGTCGCGCGATATATGACTAAAAAACTAAAAGTAAATTTTATTTTATAACCGTTTGCAATATTTGCCTCGTTGATGGAAAATGGTTTCGATTTGCCGACCTTGTACTTGCAATTTCACGTTCATTGTGAAATCCATTACACGTGCATTGTGAAAACATCAATCATTTCACAGATATCAGAGGCGCTGAATCTTTTTTGCCATTTAACTGAACCCTTATTGCATTTAAGATTTTGACATATTCTTTCATTTCCATTGGATCCTTTGGGACGTGAGATACCAATGGGAGTGCGGGAGTCATTCTGCATTAGAAACACATTACTCATCCATAGATAGAACGGACGCTCAGTTCACATTAGCATACAGCGGCGCTGTACCTCACCTAGAAATCTTTTTAATTTACAGCTTGTACAAAAGTATTTCCTATTAAGAAAAAGAAGACAAGAGTAACCTTTAAGTCACAAAAATAATATTTATGAAACACACGAAAATTAAATACCTATTAATTGTTTAATTTTTCTAATTACATCAAAAAATAAGTCGAATATTGAAAGAACAACGGCGCTCAAACTTATTTCAGCGACATTAATTTGCAATTTTATTTGAAAAATTCAACGAATATCCTGCCACATACAACATAAAAAGACTTCAAATATATTACCTAAGTCCCTCGCTGAACTGAATCACAAAACCCTCCATCGCTCACGATTTCACTTCACATCCCTACGGGAAGTTCACGGGCGGGGGCACAACACTACACGACCGTCGCCGCCGCTGGCCGGGCGAGCACTGAGAATTGAGATCCTGGATCCCGGCCGCGCCCGTGCGAGCCACTATTACTATTAAAATTAAAAAAAACTAAATAAGTACGTAATTCATTGATGCTTAATTACAATACACGCTTTAGAGAAGTAAGTGGCTAGATTGCTAAGAACTTATGTTAGGACTTAGTATATACAGTACAGAGGACTTAGCTAATATGCTATCGTTAATTACAATGACGATCTTCAAAATTGAAAAACTACGGGACTGACATAACATTCGCTAATAGACATAGCGCGCGATACGTCAGACTCTACATTTTTGATTTCTATCTTCGTCATAGTTATTAGCGATGGCATCTTTGCTAAAGGGCCAGGACTCTGGAAAACTCAGTCATACCCGTTAGCTGGCGTTATCAATTTAACACCTTTTTTGGACTGAAATTACAGACAATTCGTGACTGTGAATGTGTGGTGTAAAGAAATGCGTAGCCACGCTCGTGAACTAAAACGTTGTTTGAAGTCTTATTATGAAGTCTTATATAATATGTTCGTTTTATCGAACTGTTAGATGTGTTTTCTAGGAAATTACGCTAGCCCTGAGCTTCATTTACCTTCAATAATAGACTTTTTTAAGTAACAAATTCAATTAACGTTAAATATAATTGTGCGTTGTTGATTAATAACCGTGAAAGTAAAATTATTTAATAATTCAGTCGGCAAAGTATTAAAATGCGTTTAGCAGTTATTTTAATTAGTGCGAGTTATGAATGTTTAATGTATCAGTCCCGACTCCGGAGTCGAGAATATTGCGGAATTATTTCACGTTCGCTGCGTATAATTACCATTTTTTCCGGAAAAATATATTGCTTGATGCTGTACAATGTACATATTAAAAATAATTCGGGGATTGTAGAGAATAATTATGTACACAGATAATAATTATCTACGTAATCTGTCACACGAGTCGTGTTTTTGATGTAAATGTAACTAAGCCACTAACAATGACATGTGCCAATTATTTTAATCTTATACTTTAAACGAGACAATCTTGTATATATATAATCGTAATCTCGAAACGGCTACAAGTATTACCATAAAATTTAGTATTCAGGGAGTTTTGGGGGACAAAAATTGATCTAGCTAGGTCTTATACCTGGGAAACTACCCATTTTAAGCTACACAGATTTTTTATTTCATCGTGCAACAATATAATCAAAAATTTCGACTGACATATTAGTCAGGCCGATTGGCTGATTGGTTTGCTTATGTATAATTTTTGCTTTGTTCGGAAATTCGGAATGTGGTTGGTTAAAATATTTTTGTGATCCTTTTTTTTAATCTCCTAAGCTCCGAGCATAGTTCGGTTACCCAGGTACTAAGTCGCACTCTAAAACAGTCTAACCGATCTAGCGTCGAGCCTTAGCAAAAGCCTTCAAGGGTGGAGGGTTTCCCGCTTATTATATTATATTGATAAATTGTTACTAAAACCTATGCATGTGACATATATTTAAAAACTATAATTAATTCCCTATATAATGATGTAACTAGAATTTTAAAAATACTAAATGAATACAAGCAATCTTGATGTGAGCACAACATAATTGTGTTTTTTTACCAATTTTTAGTTTCAAAACTCAACTAAAACCATATTTATACTTTTATATACCTAAATTTGGGTTAATTTTATACTGTAGATACATTTTTCATATTATTTAATAACAAAACAGGCCAATGTTAGCAATAAAATCTATGAATCCCTTCAAGCGTCGCGCGGCATTAGGTACGCGGCAGAAGGCATCGATTTTCATTGATAAATTGTTAAAAAAACCTTAGCATGTTATAAATTTTTGGAAACTGGAATAAACATTCTATACATTTTATAAAAATACTACAAGAAATATAACGTATATCATGCAAAATATCAAATATGATTTCACTAGAAATTTAATTTTTAGTGTTGGTTTTTTAATCTAAATTATGACAAAACATCTACGACACACATTGATATGTGATACATTAAGTTTTTATTTAAATTTAAATATATGTTTAAATAATGATTTATATAAAAAGTTTTCGAGATCTGTAAATAAAATTAACCTAAAGAGGGTCTCTTCAAAGAGACGATTAAATGGTTGATCGTTTACAAAGCTCGTCTGAACGGTTTGTCAAACATTTACGGGTTTGAAGCTCGTTTGATAGAATCTTTGTAATATTATAAATGTCAAAGTTTGTGAATATTGATGGATGAATGAATGTTTGTTACTCTTTCACGCGAAAACTACTAAACGGATTGTGATGCAATTTGGTATGGTAGTAGTTTAGGCTCTGGATTATTCCGGAAAACAGTATTCCCGCGGGATACCGAATAGTATATTTACGCGGGCGGAGCCGAGGGAAACAGCTAGTTACAATATAATTTTGTTTTGTTTGACAGTGAAGTTACATTGAAACAGCGCCGTTTGACTTACCGATCAAACCGACGTGTAACGGTTGCATCAAACACGTAAGGTTTGAGTCAAGCCGTTTGATCGTATCAAATATTGCAAATGAGTAATTAGTCATAGATTCGAAGCTATTTTTTTTTATTTTTTGAGTGTACTACCCAAAAGTAAAAATGTTGAAGATCCTGCCTCAAGTCTGTAGAGATACAAAAAATAAAAAACCAGAGACTATAATTATATAATTATATAATAAACGACACGGATTAGTCGACCTTCTTGCGTGCCGGGTGCCGCCGCGTAACGCTTTCAAAAGCGGCACCCGTCTATTGACACTCTACACTACAGGATTATGTGTTCAAGACACTGTTCATAAATACACAAAGAAATTAATGTTATTGAGTCAAGTATTTTTACCCGACTACGGCGAAACCAAAAGGAAGGGTTTTGGCAGTCTGTATGTTTGTTTCACCGTAGCGCCCGTGTTAACCCGAGTAACATAGGCTACATAATTTACGTAGTTGGGTAATATATTTTTTTATTAACATTGTAGTTATACGAGGGCTGCACTAAAAGTATCGGGAATGGAATATTTCCACTGTTCCTGTCATATTAAAATCTTTTTAATTTAAAACTCCTTGCTTTTAAAAATCGAATACCGTTTATTTATTTAAAAAAAGATTCTCGGTCTTGTCGCAAGGTCTTGTTAAACTTGTTTAGTCGTTGAGAAAATGGAATTGACTCGAGAAAATTCTAGAGCGATGATTTATTATGACTTTCGAAGTGGTTTAACACAAAAACAGTGTGTTGACCGGATGATTTCTGCATTTGGTGATGAAGCCCCATCCAAAACCACAATTTATCGCTGGTTTGCTAAAATTCAACGTGGACGTGTCAAGCTCAGTGATGATCCCCGTCAAGGTCGTCCAAAAACTGCAGTCACTTAAGAAAACGTTGATGCTGTGCGTAAGCTGATTGAGGAAGATCGACATGTGACATACCGCGAAATTCAGGCAACTTTAGACATTGGCATGAGTCAAATACAAATAATCTTGCATGAACAATTAGGTGTAAAAAATTTGTTTTCCCGATGGATACCGCATTTGCTCTGTGAAGAGCGGCTCGCGTTACTTCGTGCGTCAGAACTCTCGAAAGATTCCACGCAGGATCCTCAAATGCTGTATACAACATCGTATCAGGTGACGAATCCTGGATATACGCCTACGAACCCGAAACAAAAAACCAGTCACGAGTTTGGGTGTTCGAAAATGAGTTAAAGCCAACAAAAATTGTTGGTTCACGGAGTGTTGCAAAAAAAATGGTGGCCACGTTTATCTCCAAAACCGGCCATGTTGCGACTATTCCTCTTGAGGGACAAAGAACGGTTAATGCAGAATGGTATGCTAACATTTGTTTGCCACAGGTCGTTTCTGAACTCCGTAAAGAGAACTGCAACCGCCGCATCATCCTCCATCACGACAATGCGAGTTCTCACACCGCGCACAGAACAAAAGAGTTTTTAGAGCAAGAAATCATAGAATTATTAGACCATCCGCCGTACAGCCCCGACCTAAGCCCTAATGATTTCTATACTTTCCCTAAAATAAAGAATAAATTGCGTGGTCAGAGATTTTCATCACCTGAAGAAGCTGTGGACGCCTACAAAACGGCCATTTTGGAGGCCCCAACTTCCGAATGGAATGGTTGCTTCAATGATTGGTTCCATCGTATGGAAAAATGTGTCAAATTTCGCGGAGAATACTTCGAAAAGCAATAAATACATTTTTAAATAGTAATGTTGTGTCACTTCCTTGATTCCCGAAATTTTCAGTGCCGCCCTCGTAATGTAATAAGTTTAGCACGGCCATTTGCCGTGACTCTACAATAAATAGTACTTTTTTAAAAACTGAATATTGCTCGCGAATTCAACGAAATCCAACGGGAACTATAAATTTTGCCATAGCCTATATCTACCCCCGTGGTCTACTGTCTATATCTGAGCAAAATTTCATCAAATCGGTCCTGTAGTTTCGGAACCCATATTGAATATTTAAAAAAAAACAAACAATAAAATATTTCCTTTTTATAATCTGAGTATAAGAAAACAATTAAGAACAGAAGAACGGAACATTATTAACTTACTCATATAATTATGCTATAAATAATGTAAATACGGTCTCTGTTAATGATAAAATATGAATCCCCACCCCAATCCCACCTCTCATAAGATAAAGAGTTAAGTTCAGGGCAACGTTTGAATAAATTTGACGTGCGACACAATCTGAAACATGTCGATACATTAGCGCATGTAGGGGGAAATAAGCTTGTCGGTTTGATTTTCCGCTAGAAGTGTTCACGTGCATTATTTAACGTTAAAATCATGCACCAGAAACTATATTATTATATTAAGAGCTATTTTTTTTTTAACACTTATAATTTATAATTGTAAAAATTAACGATTGTATCATGAAAACTAACGGTATGTCAATGGATTTTGGCTATAAAACTCATTAAGGATAAGTTTATAAAAAAATATTTAAGATGTTTAACATACAAAGTTTGTAATTTGTACTTGGTATGAGTATAATAAATAATAAATCAAGGTAAATGTTACATTTTATGCAAAAATAGTCCTCCTTTGGTATCTAAGGATTGTATAGAAATAAGTTGCTGACTATACAGTAGTAAAAAATACACATTCGCTATAACACCATCAAAAAATGATTTAACCTGATATTACCTCGTCTAAAAGCCCGCTAATAAAGCGCTTCGTACATAATTTGACTCGTAGCGCCGGAGCTACGCGAGTGCTACGACGGTGCTACGCTCTGTTTCGAAATACGTAGCACGGTGAATCTGTGCTTCGTAGCCAAATTATATAAAAAATGCACGATAATAAGGACTTATAGGTTATATAAAATCACAAAAGTATAGAAATTAGGCTGTAATTTTAATTTTATTATTTCTAACATAACTAGAAGTCGGCTAGTGATCTTTTGCCTCTTAGATACGCAATCAACATAATTAAATGTTGTCTATGGAATGTGTAAGAAAGATTAACAATTGTGTCAAACCAACACCTACAGTTATATACAAACGCGTGGTGGTGTAAGTAAGGTAGTAGTGAGGTGTTACTTTATTTTTATTAATTTAATGTGTTTCTAAGCATTACCTATTAGAAAAAATATTAACTACCTGCAAGCATTCCGCCACACAACATTCTCCGTTCGCAAAATTCTTGTAGACCTGTAATATAATATACTATATCACTCATACGCATTATTAAAGGCATCATATCAAATATCACGCCTATCTAAAGTTAAATATTGTCATCAATATATTCATGTTTATAATTACATAAAAAGTGTTTTAAAGCTTAATTTTACCAACTTTAGCTATTATAACGAGTTATGTGCAATGAGCATAGCAGTTTTTAAGTTAACAACGACGTTAATATTATAAAGAGAACGGTTTATTGTAAGTTTCTTCACCTTGGAAAAATGTTGTCCCGAGGCTCGCCAACGGTTCAACTTACATTATAATATTTTACTTTTTATGAAACATATTGTTCTTGTTGTTTGCAGTTCGTTTCTCCAGTCTCGGAGGGCCGTCTTGGTCCTCCTGTTATGGTAATTTAGCGGCTGATGACCGCTATAAAATAAAACGCTATAAAATCATGTCAAATTTAACTTATATCCACTTGGTTCTGATGATATATATTGTATATAGAAAATACTATTTATATTTATATATATATATATATATATATATATATATATATATATATATTATAGATAGCGCCGGACCGATTCAGGATCCCGGCGCTAATAGGCTATTCTACATTTTTTTCAAACATATTTTAAAATGTTCGTATCGATTCGATAGTCAACTAGTATTTTTATTTCCTGGAAATAATATCTCTTTATGCATAGAAAAAATAATTAAAATTTAAACGATAAATGTTTGCGCCAAAATGACAGCCACCATTATCGTGACGTCATGAGAACAGAAATAAATAAATGTCATATGTGCGTGTGTAGTGCATGGACGTCACTTACAAGAAAAATATGGGGTTTTAGATCACGTGACATACAAATAATAAAACCACATGTCATTTGAATTTGATAGATGAATGTAGCCTATTGTTCCGCTACATCGTCACGAGGTGGTCGAGGCTGAGTGCTGGCTGGCGTAATGCGGTGAGGGTAGGGAGTGTTGATGATGTCCAGAAGGAGGTATGTTTTGTTCAAGGGCACCAATGTGGGAATGGTGGAAGTCCCAAAGAGAGTATCCGACCGAGCGAGGTGGTAAGCTCGGTCAGGCCGTAGCCCATGCAATTCAGATGGTGTTTATATAGCGCCGAATCGTGAAAACTTCGATAGCACGATTTAGGATCGTGGCGCTAATTGGTCCACTATTGTACTTATTTAAGTTATACACAAAATGATGTATAGCACCGAACTCATATTCAGTTTGTGCGACATACTGGGGAAAAAGTGTAACGTAGACCACTTTTTCCCCCCTGCCCCCTCGGTGATCATCCGTAGTATATGCCGAGAAGCCTGCCTCTTCACGTAGAACTTCATAATTATTCACAACTCCGAAAGATACTAAATATAGATCATAGTTAATGCGTCTTGGTCACGCTAGACCTGCATATCCAACAAGGTAACCATGGCCGTCGCGCGAGAGTTTCCTAGAAGATATTTCTACGTGACAAAAACCTAACCTAACCTAACCTTATGGATATGTTCTCTAAGCGTTGTATAGAGTTTTGCTAATAACAAAAGTCTACATCATAATTGCTTTTTACATAAAAGTGTGCTAGAATTATAACTATAATTCTAGCACACTTTTATGTAAAAGGCAATTGTGATGTAGACTTTAGAAACTTCTCACTCGCTGTAACTTGAAGCTGAAAGTTAGCTCGTATTTTCTGGGTACATTTAAGTTTATAGGTTTATAGGGCGTGACGTACAATGATGTGACACCAATTACATTTTCTTAAAGAGCTAACTTGACTCAGAAATGTATGTGCCCCATATTAGTATAAAAATTTAGCATTCAATCAATAATCACGCAAAAATATTTTTTTCTAAAACAGTGTAACTTAATTAAGTTTGTCTTTCGCCTTGACGGTATATTCTATATTTAAGGTCTCTCTCCACTATAGATCTTATTCTAAACAAACAAGCTATAAATCTTCCAAACTTGTTAGCCATCTTCCATTAACGGACACATTTAAATTAAATTATCATCAGCGTTATCCATTTTAATAGTATTACAGTTTCCACTTAGCTAAGGCGACTGTGTTTGAAAGACTTATAATAATTATAGTATGCATTATGCAATACGGAATAATTCACGCTATTGTTTACCAACAAAAGTGTTTGTGAACTGAGATTTATTGCAAGCTAAGCCAAAATGTTTGTAAAGAATAAAAGACGTTGGGCGTTTATGACCCGCTGTTTAAAAAAGTGTCGACCACAAACCAATATACTATTAGATTGTAAAATTTTCATTCACATTTCATTTCCTGTAATTATTTTAATTCAGAACCTTGGAGAAGTGGAGTTAATCAATATATTGTCAATCATATTTTATATGAATATTCTTTGAAATTAGTTAAATTGTATGGGAATTTACCCCACCTCACCTGCAGATATATGTCCTGTATCGTTGTAAATTGTAATTCAGGTGTAATTGCGCTTGCATTTAACCTATTTTTGTCTTTGGTCGCTATAGCAAATTGTTCCATAGAAAATGCCCAGTATCCTATAGTTCAATTAGAAGAAATTTTATCTTTATCTAAAATATTAGTTCTTTAGACTATTTGTTTCTGAGAAATGAAAAATGAAAATATAATACTGTTTTAGTCATGTGCTCGGAAATGTAACTCGGATGGAAAAAACGACGAAAAATATTATTTAAACCTATACCTACAGACGAGTTGGACGCGTTCGATAAAGTGTGGCCAGAAACAGCTAAGGGTCCGGACTTGTGGAAAGAGTGAGGGGAGGCCTTTGCCCAGCAGTGGAATACTAACAGCTGTTAATAATAAATACCTACAGTAGCATATTATGAGCGCCTTCTGTCGTGAACAATTTAAAGAACTTACATACCTACGCGACGTAATTATTAATATACTTATAACTAGATTAGGTATACGACCAGAATCCGATTTACTTTGCGAGTTGTAGGAAGATCGTGCAAAATGAATTTTGATTTAGACGAATGTTGTTACGTAATACTTGAAATGAAAATAATTTGAATATTCGTAGACGATACAGCGGGATTTCGTTCGCGTCTAACAATGTTTTCCGAAGCGTTCAAATATTCACCAACTTATTATTGAAGTGAACTTCTCCAATTATTGCTGTGTAACTAGATTAATTGAAGACAAACATGCGAATAATAGCAAATATTTTCCAGCTCTATAAAGTGCCGACTATGATGTATTTTTATTCATTGTGCATTATCACACAATTTTTCCATCGAATCGAACAGCACCAGTTTTTAATCCAATTTTAGAGTAGCAAACAAACTAAATATCATTCACAAATGTCATTCACATTTACAATTCCTAATATGAACATACAAAGGACGTTCACAGAGTCAAAACTTGTGTAGACAGTTTAATTTCATAAACCATACGAACCACCTTCCAATATTAAATACATAGGCTACACTAAAAGTATCGGGAATGGAATATTTCCACTGTTCCTGTCATATAAAAATCTTTTTAATTTAAAACTCCTTGGTTTTAAAAATCGAATACCGTTTATTTATTTAAAAAAAGATTCTCGGCCTTGTCACAAGGTCTTGTTAAACTTGTTTAGTCGTTGAGAAAATGGAATTGACTCAAGAAAATTCTAGAGCGATTATTTATTATGACTTTTGAAGTGGTTTAACACAAAAACAGTGTGTTGACCGGATGATTTCTGCATTTGGTGATGAAGCCCCATCCAAAACCACAATTTATCGCTGGTTTGCTGAATTTCAACGTATCAAGCTCAGTGATGATCCCCGTCAAGGTCGTCCAAAAACTGCAGTCACCCAAGAAAACGTTGATGCTGTGCGTAAGCTGATTGAGGAAGATCGACATGTCACATACCGCGAAATTCAGGCAACTTTAGACATTAGCATGAGTCAAATACAAATAATCTTGCATGAAAAATTAGATGTAAAAAAGTTGTTTTCCCGATGGATACCGCATTTGCTCTGTGAAGAGCAAAAAGCGGCTCGCGTTACTTGGTGCGTCAGAACTCTCCGAACATATACCACGCAAGATCCTCAAATGCTGTATACAACATCGTATCAGGTGACGAATCCTAGATATACGCGTACGAACCCGACACAAAAAACTAGTCACGAGTTTGGGTGTTCGAAAATGAGTTAAAGCCAACAAAAATTGTTCGTTCACGGAGGGTTGCAAAAAAAATAGTGGACACGTTTGTCTCCAAAACCGGCCATGTTGCGACTATTCCTCTTGAGGGACAAAGAACGGTTAATGCAGAATGGTATGCTAACATTTGTTTGCCACAGGTCGTTTCTGAACTCCGTATAGAGAACTGCAACCGCCGCATCATCCTCCATCACGACAATGCGAGTTCTCACACCGCGCACAGAACAAAAGAGTTTTTAGAGCAAGAAATCATAGAATTATTAGACCATCCGCCGTACAGCCCCGACCTAAGCCCTAATGATTTCTATACTTTGCCTAAAATAAAGAATAAATTGCGTGGTCAGAGATTTTCATCACCTGATGAAGCTGTGGACGCCTACAAAACGGCCATTTTGGAGACCCCAACTTCCGAATGGAATGGTTGATTCAATGATTGGTTCCATCGTATGGAAAAATGTGTCAAATTTCGCGGAAAATACTTCGAAAAGCTATAAATACATTTTTAAATAGTAATGTTGTGTCACTTCCTTGATTCCCGAAATTTTCAGTGCCGCCCTCGTATCTCAAAATAATCTTGTACAATAATAAAAAGATCCTTATCAAATAAAAGAACCATCCGTTTTCATTATTTCATTTTGTTGGAAATCGATAATAGCCCTTGAAAATGATGTAGATTGAGGCGTCGATTTGCAGTAAACTGAAATATCCTTATACCCAGTATAAAATATTTATTACTCCATTCGCGCGCTTGTAAAAAACTTAACGCTTGAGACGTCAGGTTTTGTCTTATTAAACAGGCTGAGAGCCATGCAAATTGTATATAAAGATTTTTTGTTACGATGCCGAAATACGATTGTCGAAATACGATTTCCGGGTATCGTCATGAGTTGTGACCATGAAACATCGTCGTCATGACCATGACCGTAATAATAATAACATCTATGAACGCTTCACACCACGTAACGTATGCCCCATACTAAGTATCTGAAGAACTTGTGATAAAGGTACCAGACAACGAGGAAGTATATTTAATACTTTTATACATATATCTAAGATTTTTATTATATTGTATAATACACATCCATGACTCAGGAACACAGAAAACTTTTTGTTCCCACGGCGAGATTCGAACGCGCTAACCACTGAGCCACAGAGGTCGAAGCAATACATTTACTTTGCCTGATCCATTGCAGTCAACTACTACTAAAAAAGTAATAAAAAAATATCCGACTGCAAAAAAAGACTTAAGCAACGCAATAAAAAGACCGAAACAAGATTGAGAAAACAGACTACACTATGAGCTGAAAGCCTGTGTGAGATGTGACAGTGAAATAATTGACGTTATGTTTGGTAGCAGGCCGGAACCATTTGCAAATTATAAATCGTAGTCTGTATTCTCAATCTTGTTTCGGTATTTTAGTACGTTGCCTATGTCTTTTTTGCAGACGTTTTTTTTATTATTTATTTTATTTTAGATTTTCTAGTTAAAGCATAAATACGACTATATGAATGTATTGATTACAAATTTATTCGAATGATTAATTAAAATGGTTGTAATTATTCCTGATTCAATTTAAATATTTTTGAAATCTCCTTTTAATTTTCTTTATTTTGATACCCTTCTCGGTAGGTTTGGTTAGAAAAGTAACTATCAACGCGCAATAGGTTTTCTTTGAATATCTTAAAAAGTTATTGTCCGATTTTGCTCAAAAAATATAATTTAACTTTTTTTGCTCATTTTCCTAATTTTTTTTTATTTTCAACTTAATTTTCCTAAAGAGATTTTAGCATGGTCTATCAGCGTGGAAACTTACAAGTTTCTGTCTCCTATAGCTTAGAAATGCAATTTTTAAACCACTTTGGAGGCCGATTACCCGCAAATGGTTGACTTTGTTAAAAAGTAATGTATTATTAGGTCTTTACCTATGAAATTGCCGTTTTGTATGAAAAAATTTAAACGAATTTTTTTCATGTATTTTTTATTTGTATTTTTAACGTATCCATATGATGACGAAAAATATTGAAATGCGATGAAAATGTAACACTAATCAATAAACAAATGACTACTTTTGGAAAAGGAATTCCATGTTCCATAAAATTAATTTGAAATTAGAATTCTTAGCCAAACAAAAATTATTTTGATTTGAAATGGCCACTACTGCAGAACGGCAATTTCATAGGTCATCATTTCATTACCTATTATAAAACCTTCCCTTTAATTCGAAAGACCTATTCAACGATATCCCACACGACAGGGTAGAATGAATAAATATTTTTCATTCCCACTTGTATGGAGAGCCACCCACAGGAGAGCCACACACATTTATGGAGTGCCACCCCTAAAATATAAAATCATAATTATTTTATGATTTTATAACATAGATCTTAACATATTTTATAGCTATACCAAATTTTATCAATTACAGAAGCATGTATTTCATAATTACAGAAGCGAAGCGAAGAAGCGAGTGCGAATATATATATATATATATATATATATATATATATATATATATATATATATATATATATATATATATATATGTATATATGTCTGTCCGCTCTCCTTCGCTTCGCTTCTGTAATTATGAATTCTGTATTTCATAATTACAGAAGCGAAGCGAAGAAGCGAGTGCGAATATATATATATATATATATATATGTATATATGTCTGTCCGCTCTCCTTCGCTTCGCTTCTGTAATTATGAAATACATGCTTCTGTAATTGATAAAATTTGGTATACCTATAAAATATGTTAAGATCTATGTTTTAAAATCATAAAATAATAATGATTTTATATTTTAGGGGTGGCTCTCCATAAATGTGTATGGCTCTCCTGTGTTATATATAGCCTTTTGGCTAATTGAAATATACTAGATAGGCTGTGCTTGTGACATCTGTCAATATGACATTGATAGTTCTACTTCTTAATACTGCTATTAAAAATTTACAGCAACTATTACTCGATTCCCTGTAAAGTATGTGATCATGACGCTTTACCGCCTCCTCGACCACGATTTTACACACACCTCGTACTCACTACAATTTGACAGTTACCATTAGCGCGGGAATAGTTACAGTTTTCTAGTGACTATACTTCGTGCGTCGTATGATGATATGGGTGACAGTTCCTATATTCCTTGCTACGCAAACTTCTTACAAGAAAACAAAAAAAAAAGAAAACGATTATTAACTCTGATATCTTATAATAACTGTGAAATATAAATATGAAATTAAATTAAGAAAATATGTCATAAAAATGGCAGATGCATGTAACGGAACTTCTGTCAATAGAGATTGACACTGTTGAATCGACATCAAATCGTTGAATAGGAGCGGCCATCTTGTGATCGTATTGCAACTCGGAAATGTCAGTACGAGTGCATCTGCCTTGCATGGTATGCGATTTGTGTTTTCGTTGCGTCTGCTTTGAGTTTTTGTTGATTTTGACTTTTGTCATTGTTTTTTGTTGAGTTTTTTGTTATTGTTTTTGTTTCCGATTCCGAAACGATCTCGCAATCTTCGAGTTCCGACTGCAGTGAATAAGAAAATAAACGATTTGAATAGTTTTTATTCTTTTATTATTATTTATTTACAAATTACCCATTTCTTAGCAATTTAATTCACAAATCTAAAATCGATAATTTCGATTTCATTTCCTTTACGAACTAATTCGATACTTTTAAACAATCGATTAATTTTCGTTAGGTAACTTCACTACGATTGTCAATTATTATCTGTCACGCATATCTTCTTAGGACGCATATAGTATAGTGAGTATAAATATAGATTTACGTTGCAAATTATTTATACTATATGTGGATTCAGTTGTATTACGCCTTGAAAAAACGCAATTAAAATGTTTAATTGTAGTAAAAAAATATTTTTATTTTTGTTTTCAATTTACGGTCACCATTTTTACGAATTTTAAAATCTTTATTTTCATCTTAAGTTATTTATGTAACGTTAATCGTTAAAAATATATGTACCGTTAATGTTTAGTTACGGTAATTTTACTTGGATGCACTTTTAGTTATAAAAAAGTCCTAATTAGGTACGGCATTAAGAACTAAAATATGAGGATTTATATTTTTACTACAAATCCAGATTAAAAACATGTAACAAAATCTTCCCTAACTTCTTTTTGCGATTTCACCAGTAGCGTCTAATCTTAGCGCCGAGAATTTAATTAGTAATTTGCTTTTTTCACAACATTCGATGTTATTATTACTATTACTTAAACATAGACATCAATATCTTTTGGCAGAAGTTTCTATAAAACCACATACACTTTTAATTAATAGATTATAATAATTATTCGCGGGTAATTCATTATTTGGGATCGAATTATTGAACTCCTTGTCCTTCTAGAATAACTTTCCTGTGTTGTTGGCATGTACTTAAATTGATGTTTACACTAAACTACAGCCTAAACTTTAACCCACAAAGAAGGCATCAGTAATAGGATCTTGAGTGGCCGATAATAGTGATTGAAGCCCGCAGTTGCCCGCAGGTTAAGCCGCTTAAGTAACCTTCGTAATTGGAGCTGAGAACTTGCGAACCCCGCGCAGTTTTCTCAGTAATAACATTTACAAATTACAGGTTAAACTAATTTTCATTTTATCACTTTTTATCAAAATTTTATCACTGTAAGAGCATTTTCACACTATTCGATCCGATTTCGGAATGTGATAGACAGGGTATAATATGTTTCATTCATTTTGCTTGCCCTAAGATATCGGATACTGGCATGCATAATACACAAATTATATTTATAGGAGATCAAAAAAATAATATTTTTTTGTTGGTTGACTGTATTTGTATAGAAGATAAAGTACGTAATAAAATTCCGAACTTAATTGTTTTAACATTTTTACCATAATTTTAAAAATTTTAACAATTTTAGTTTTTGTTAGTTGAAGTTTGGTTACCTAACTAACCTTGTGGTAGATCTCTATACTAATATAATATAAGGAGGAAAGATTTGATTGTTTGTTTGCATTGAATATGCTCCATGCATGAGTTGGCACAGATGTAAAGTAGACCACTGGGAAAACATAAGCTACTTTTTACCGCGAAAAAATGTATATTAATTTCATTTTGCGCACGAAGTTAGATAACTAACATATATGTTACCTTATCATAAATATATTATCTAGTACTACAGTACTAGAATATATTTAAAGTATTTTATAATAGGGACTCCAAGTATTTACCTAAAAATACTTAATACTGCTATTATAATACATCTATGAAAAAAAATAGTAAACAAAATTATTAATTTGTACACAAATTTAGTATACAGCTGACATATCTGACACCGAGCACACAACATCTGCTCACGCATAAATCTGAACTAACAACAAAACCTTTTTGTTCCATATCCTATACAAATGTTCGCTTACTATTCATATACGATATTCGAATAGCAGACGGCTACCAAATGTTAGCTAAGTACAGACAGTGTGCACACTTACTTACTTACTTTGAGAACCGCAATGTTTAACAAATAGCTGTAATGGTAATAATATATAATATCAGGAGCTCCCATAGAGAAAGTAATGCATTAAGGAAGCTTTATAAATTACGTTTGATATTATACTTTTGCACATTAAAAGGTCGTAAATAGATAAATGAAAATGAAAAATATTTTATTTCTAAATAGGTTAGAAGCTAACTCAAATAGAATTGTCCAACTTATTGACCTGCCACCGGTTTAGAAACCAACCCGGCGAGGAGAACCGGCGTAAGAAAAAGGGTTCCTTTATGCAAAAGCATGGAAAATTGTTCTTTTATAAAAAAGGCTTGCAGGGAGCCATCTTATTCCCTAGCCCCCTTATTAATAAAAATATTTAATATTTATACCATGGATGCGCAAATCCATGTTGCTGTCTTTGTCTGATACGTTGAAAAAGCCACTTTACAAAAGACAGCAACATAGTTAAAGAAACTTTACTTCTTTAACTACTTTTTAAATTTAGTAATGGAAAAATGGTGAACGTTTATTGGGATTCTATTATATAGGTGTATACGTTGGCCTTTAAAAGATTTGCTTACTTTACTAAGTCTGACCTAGCTTGTGCGGTCCTGAAATATTTATTTTATGTAAAAACTGTTTTTGTGTGAAATCCCTCCTGAAACACAATATTATGGTAGTACAAAATAGAGCTATCACTTTCAGCCAACAATCTGTTTATATTCAGCACCAGAGTGCTAAGTGTGAGTTTTTCTTTTTGTATTCAATCGTGAGCGCGTTTGGCGTTTACTAGGAATTTGTATGTGATTTGTACAGCGCCATCTAGTTCAAATCGCATACAAATTCCCAGTAAACGCCAAACGCGTTCACGATCGAATGCGATAAGAAAAACTCACACTTAGCACTCTGTATATTCACCAACAAAATTAACGTTTTAGTCGTGTTAATCAGTTTGCTGACGGCTAAACTGCCTTATCAAGGAGTTTGACTAACTTGACGGAAATTTGAGTTACCAATTTGATATGGTAAACAGAACCAACTTTAGACGCGAAATTTACCCGACTACTTCAATTTGGTATACCGAATAATATCAAGTTTTGTTATAGGTACAGTTGAGTTCCATTAGCTTTGGTTTATCGACACATGTATTGTATATTAACATATTGTGTAAGTACCTGGGTAACCTTGGAGCTTAGTTTGGCGTTCGGTTAAATAAATAAAAATGTATCACAAAAAAATTATCTGACCGGAACACGAACCCCATTTTTAATTTTTTTTAAAAGAACTGTCCAAATTTTCGAACAAAAAAAAATTATACATATATACATAATATGCATACCAAACTGCCAATCGGACTGACATAATAGAATCGAAATTATTGATAGGTATACTGTTGCACGACCAAAAAAAAACATATTTAGCTTAAAAATACGCGGTTTTCTAGTGATGAGACCTAACTAGATCAATAAAAATTTTCTCCCCCAAAATTTCCTGCCTATTAAATTTCATGGTAATTCTTGCAGCCGTTTTCGAGAAACCGATTATATGTACCAGATTGTCTCGTTTAAAGTATAAGATATAATAATAATAGCTCTTGACACCGATTTCGGTGGCGGTGGGATTCGATAAAACCAGTCTGGCGACACAGAAGATATTTCATAGTGCCCAAGTGTGTGCACAGTACACAAGAGCACTCCCTCTTCCTCTACTCTCTTAATCTAGTGGAACAGATAACTGACACGACTGGCGAGATATCAGGCGCAGGCAGGCAGTCAGACAAGCAAGTAATCGTTCTGTATTTTTCCTAACCAAACTTGAACATTTTTTGTTGTTCCAACGCGGGAATCGACCCCACAACCTCGGAGTCGAGACCCAAGCTCTAAAGCTAAACCATTGGACTACGGACAAAGAATTTCGCCGTATCCAGTTCCGTAATTTCATAACCATAACGTCGCTAGTACATACAATATAAATATTTTGATAGTGTCATACAAAAATAATGTTCCTCTTGACACTAAATTAACAAATATTTAGCGATCTAGGGTATCCATAGTACTACAAGGAATCCTTATAGTTTCACTCTGTCCGTTCATGTGTATGTCTGTCTGTCGATCTGTCCGCCTTTCAATCTTTTGTAATAATGAATATTTAAATTGATGGATAAAGTTATAGATTATATTGTATAGATTTCGTTTTCGGCATCATGAAATAATAATAATTTTATATTTTGGATATGGGGGCCCCCATACATGTGAAATGGAGATGTTCCTTTTTTCATTGCACTTCATCATGTGGGGTATTGTCGTATAGGTCGTAAATTAAAGGCGTTTCAAACATCACTTTGTTAGATTTAACTTAAATGTACTATTTGAAATACAAAAACACCTGATTTTAAAGAAAAGAACAATTACGAATTAACACTTTTATTTAATATCTTAAATCATCTACCAACACTTAATACCAACAATTATTATATAATTCAAGTGAGTTACGAGTATAATAATCATTACCTTAGATCCACCTCCCTTGAAAGCCGGAACAAGTGCCCCACCGAGTGTGTCAACCGAGTCAACTTTTCCCCCAGTGTTGCCCGATATAATTTAAAAATTTACACAAAATAATTAACTATCAATTTAAAAAACAAACAAAATAATATATTTTTTATTATAAAAATGATAACAACTCAATAAAATATTATTTTTCATTTAAAAACCTAACACTCGACCATTCTGAACATGCACATGTCCTCATGCACGCTAATAAAAGTTTAAACCTAACACTCGGCTTTCACTTGATCAGGCTTTCCTGAGATTCCATTTTTTTTTATACCAGCTAAACTTATAATATACAACAATATTCATTAAATTTGAGAATTTTACTAGCAACATATTTAAACATAAAATAATAACTTGTCATATAATTCACTCCTAAATCCATAAACATTTAAAATAATGTATAACATATTTAAACATAGTATATATATAATTGTAATTCACTCATCCAATCCATAGTCATTTAAAATCATGTATTTATTAACAAGTATGTAAACCCTCAATTCTTACAAAACTTATTATTAATAATTTAATAATTTCTATTCTACAGACATGAACCCTCAATTCTCATAGCCTATAGGATAGTCCTAAATTATTTAAGATCTTGATATAAAATACATCATTTGTATTATTATCAAATTGTAAACCCTCCATTCTTACAAATCATAATACTTTTAATACATTTTCTATACTACAGACATAAACCCTCAATTCTCATGAACAATAGTATAGCCTAAAAATTATATTCAAACTCATTCATTAAATTGAATCACTTAATTAGATTTCATAGATAACTCAATATTCACAACATTTTTCACTTTCAATATAACAATTAATAATCTGTAGCTGCCTATTGGTCCTGCGTATCCAGATACCACCGATTACGATCCACGCTACAGAGTGAGACGCACTGAGAAGTATTATCCGTCTCACTCGCACGATCCACGTCACCAGAGACAGAGACGCAATGTCGTCCATCTCACTCCTACATCGCCGCGCACCTTGTCATTGGTCACAAGAATATGACATACACCAGCGTGAATCAATACCCCCTAATATAATATATTATAAGCTCACTATTCTGAATAAATATCCCCGATTAGAGGGGCATTTGCCCCTGGTATTGGTTAGCCCGCCGTAAGGCCCTTTTCAGGGGCCCGGCGTCGAGCCGAGAAGAGTCTCCTTCTCAAACAATAAATATTCTATTCTATTCTCTCTTCACATTCCTATACCGAATATTGATATACCGATTGAAGGGGAGTCCTGTAGCTGCCTATTGGTCCTGCGTATCCAGATACCACCGATTACGATCCACGCTACAGAGTGAGACGGATAATACTTCTCAGTGCGTCTCACTCTGTAGCGTGGATCGTAATCGGTGGTATCTGGATACGCAGGACCAATAGGCAGCTACAAATCCATTATATTTACAATTATAGCAAGAAACATACATTTTTATTCATCAATCTCATCATCGTTAGATTCCACCACATCATTGTCTTCATTTAATTCTAAAGAAGCTACGTGAACCCAGGGTGACATGCGATCGGCAGCAACAACTGTTTGACGTTTATTTTTAACCCCTGTAAGGCCCGGTATGGCAGCCACTTTGTAACGATCATTATTTAAAATATCAACAACCCTATATGGACCTATATAAAACGGCAAGAGTTTCTTACTTTTGCCATCATTGTTAAAGTTAACTTTGGTAATTTTCACTAAATCTCCCTCAATATAAACACGAGAAGGACGTATGTTTTGATTACGACGTTTCTGTTTCCCTTGTACAAAATCAATATTATCTTTAACGTTTTTTATAATATTACCCAAGTCTATATTCTCTCTAGTTTCATTCACCACTTCATTTAATCTAGGATCAATTTCAGACTTCATGCAAAAACCAAACATAATTTCTGAAGGAGTTATACCTGCGGTCTTTTGTCGCGTATTATTTAAACCCCATTGAACATTTCCTACTTTATCATCCCACACTTTTTCATTGTCATTAAGATAATTTGAGCCGTTAAAGAATTCAACATCGTACGGTTATACCGCTCGACTTGACCGTTCGATCTTGGACAGGCTACTGCGTTAAGGATGTGTTTAATACGAGTACCTTTACCTAAGCAAAATCTTTTAAAAGCGTGTGACGTAAATGATGTTCCGCGGTCACTAATAACACGGTCAGGGTTTCTAAAAATGTAAAATATATCTTCCAAAACTCTTATAGTGGTTAGTGATTTTCTGTTTCTTACTGGCTTAATCCAAACAAATTTTGTGAATGCATCTACAATGACCAAAATATAGCAGTTCCCCTTTTAGATCGCACAAAAGCCCCTAAATGATCGATGTGAATGGTATGAAAGGATACATCTATTTTGGTAATAGGATGAAGATGACCCGCACTCATAGTATTCTTTTTAGAATATGCACACTCTATACAAGCTTTAACATATTTTTTGACGAAATGGGACATTTTAGGAAACCATTAAATACTTTTTGAACGGTCAAGTGGCTTTTCCAACCAAAATGTCCCACCTCGTCATGATTTTTGTGCAATATCTGCCATCGCGCGCCCTTAGGCACCACCCATCGTAATTGAGTTTTGTCTCCATTTAAAAATCGGTATAGTTTATTGTCTTTAATGCAGTAATTATCTTTCATGTACTTTAAATCCTCAGCATCAAGATTACTAGTTAAAATATCACATCTTCTTCGCAATTCAGAATCACCTAACTGTAGTGTAGTTAACCAGTCCTCGCTACTTATTGTCATAACAGATGGTAAATAATGGTTCGAATCTAAAGAGCTATCAACATCACTAATGGGGTTTCGAGATAATGCGTCAACATGGGACATTTTTGTACCTGGGCGGTATTCTACCGAACAATCAAACTCCTGTAATAGTAACCACCATCTCGCTATTCGAGATATAAGATCTCTTTTTGTGAATGTTGAGCGCAAGGCGCTGCAATCAGTCACGATTTTAAAATGTTGACCCAATAAGTACACCCTAAACTTTTTAAGTAAGCAAATCACAGCCAAAGTCTCCAATTCGTACGCATGAAAGTTTTTCTCTTCGGGTGAGGTTTGACGACTATAATAAGCCACCGGACGTAAAGTATCACCGTCTTGAGGTGTTTGCAACAAAATACCTCATACTCTTAGCTTACGGCATCGGTGTGTAATTCTGTCTGTGCGGCTGGATTATAAATTATTAATATGGGCCTATCAATTAATATATTTTTAGATCAAGAAAAGCTTGTTCTTGCTCCTGGGCCCATGTCCAGGTAGCATCTTTTTTTAACAATTTATTCAAGGGATGTGATAATATTGCAAAACCTTTTATAAATTTCCTAAAGTATCCAACCAAACCCAAAAATTGTCCAACGGAATGTTGGTTTTGTGGACAGGGAAAATCTTGAACGCATTTAGTTTTTATGTCACACGGCCTAATACCATCATAATTTATCTCATGGCCTAAATAATTTACTGAGTCGCATAAAAATTAACATTCTTCTAAATTTAGTATCAAATTCGCCTTTTCGATTAACGTTAAAACCTTTTCAAGTCTTTCCAAACATTGCTCTATACTTTCTGCATAAATAAGAACGTCATCAATATACGCCGTTGCTTCTGTAAACCGGAAAGAACCCAAAACCTTATTTATCATACGCTGTAACACAGCAGGTAAGTTGTCAACCCAAACGGCATACGGTTAAACTTATATAGTCCGTCTGGGGTGACAAACGACATAAAAGGCTAAGAGTTCTCGGATAAGGGCACTTGATAGTATCCAGATTTTAAATCTAGGGAAATGAAATATGCTTGACCCGACAACCGCGAAATTTCATCTTCAATAACAGGCATAGGATATCGCTCTTTGACGGTAAAATAATTGAGCATACGATAGTCGACACACATTCTAACCCCTCCTTCCTTTTTCCTGACTAAAATGATTGGGCTAGCATATTCAGAAACAGATTCCCTCACAATTCCCGCGTCTATCATCTTACTTATCATATACCTCACTTCTTCACGTTCCTTATGGGCCAATCTATATGGTCTGTATACAATGGGTTTTGCACTGGTTAACTCTATATTCATGTCTGTGACATTTGTACAACCTAAGTCTTTTAAATCAGTGGCAAAAAAATGTTCAAATTTTTGCAGTAAATCAATTAAGTTTTGTTTCTGAGTACGAGTTATTTTATTACCTACGCGTATGTTTTGTTCATCTATTCTGTATTTACATGGCACTAGAGTATTAGACTCAACTGAAACACTATTAATAACTTGTACTTTTGTACCCCGCGCAATCACACAACCTTCGCGCAACAAAATGCTACACATACATGATAGGTGTTATGTTTAAATATATCACTCCATTATTAATAATATACACCCACCCCATTTACGCAATACTGCATATTTGGTCTACCAATAATTTTACTATTTAAAAAAGTACTCCCAGAGCAAGCGGGATACATTTTTGATTTAATTGTAGTCTATATGTTTATATCACTAGGAGATTTAACTAGAACGTTAGTGTCACTGTAGGGATCAATCAAATCAAATTTCGCGTTCATGTTACTATAGTAAAATTTTAGTTCACTAAAATTCTTATACACTAACACGTGGGCTTGTTCAGTAAAAGTGACCCACCAATAATGGTACCTCTATTAATATGTCTTCGATCACGTGGCATATCACTTTTGCTTGTACATCATCTATAACTAAATTAATCGTAACCCTTCCCTTAATTGAGTACACAATTTCGTTACCGAACCCTTTTAAGGGCAGATATACTTTTTCAAAACTTAAATTCAATTTAATAATTGTAGAAATTGTAATTAGTGAAACTTCACTACCAAAGTCGATAAAACATTTCACGAGTACCCCGTTAACTGTACATTCTTTAATATACTTCGAATTAGAATTAGACAATATGCGCATTGTCTTCGGAATCGGTTCACCCTTATTTGTAGAATTTTTCAACAAATTATTTTTAAATTCACAGTTTTCAATTTTATGACCGTAACGATAGCACTTCGTACATTTAATTAACGGCTTAGGACGCTTTAAATAAGGATGCCCCTTCTTCTTGCAATTAAAACAATATAACTGTCCCGGCACTCTATTTAAGATTTCCGTAATCCATAACTATTACTATTGTCAATATTATTATTTGAATCAGGCCTTGACCGTTGCCTTACATTCGACTGATTAATCATATTCTGTGACACGTTCTAATTACTCATTAAGAATTGTAAAAGTTGATCGGGTTGCGTGCATCGTAGTGCATTCGCCCTAGACCGCATGGTCTTATCAGTTAGCCCATGTATCAAACAATCGACTGCATTTTTGCCACTTATATCGCACTGATTCAACAAAGCTAACTTTTCGTAATAGTAAACCTCCAACGGTTCATTATACCTACTTTTCCTACGAAGCATCTCCTCCAGAGATTGACCATAGTTTTGTTCGCAGGGAAATGCATTTAAAAGTTTTTCCTGCCATTGCGACCAACTAAATAAAATAGTATTTTGACTATCGTACCAAACCTTCGCCAATCCCTGGAGTTTTTGCAATGCAAAATGAACTGTCGTTCGTTCGTCCCACCCGTAAACTTGGCACACTCGTTTACCTTCCGAATCCAAATATCAGTTCTTTGACATTTAAATGACGGGTCAAAATTAGGTAAAATATTTTTATGATAATTATTACTAGTAGAAGGTGAAGAGGCACTCGTTGTGGCAGGCGGTTTGGACTTCATAGTTAATAAAAATCATTACATCCTTATAATTAAAAGTAGGGACCATGTATCTCGCGCGGAATCTTTCCTTCCCGCTGACCGCTCGGTGTCGCGGTGTCGGAGTTGGCTTCGTTCCCTGATGACGTCCTCTTCAAGGGCACGAAGTTGGTAGCGTTGCCGCTCGAGTTCCTGTTCGCGTTCGCGTAGACTCGTGCGCCTTCTGCTGCTGCGGCTGCCACTAACACGGACTCGGCTGCGACTGTGACTTGCTCTCGTCTCGAACCTCGGATGAGCACCACCACGGTCCGACGGCGTCAGTAGCTGACGGTGGTTAGGTGTTACACTTTCACGTGGCATTCTCTGAAACTCAAACGAAAGAGTTTATATTTTGTATAGGTACATAAAATTAAAGCAATGTATTAATACGGACTACATTAATATGCTAACGATATTAAACTACAAAACAGTAAGTTTGGGGTTTTGGAACCCACTTCGAATCAAATAAAGTAATTAAAATAGCACTAACACAAGTGTAATAGCTCCCCCACCGATTTCGGTGACGGTGGCCTGTTTCATTGAAACCAGGCCAGCTACGCAGGAGTTATGTTATAGTGCCCAAGTGTGTGCGCAGTACACAAGAGCACTCTCTCCTCCTTTACTCTCATAACCCAGTGGGACGGATAACCGACACGACTGGCGAGAGATTAGGCGCAGGTCCGACTTTTTACATGCCCATCCGACGCATGGATCATCTTTCTTGTCAGACAATCAGGTGATCAGCCTGAATTGTCCTAACCAAACTTGGAAACAACTTTTTTTTTTTTTTTGTTCCAATGCGGGAATCGAACCCACGACCTCCGAGTCGAGAGCCAAGCTCTAACCACTAGACCACGGAGGCTGTGAAACACAAGTGTAGGGTAGATGTTAAAATAAATTATAATAATTTTATTTTAAACGTTTGTTTAAAATAAAATCTTTAAATAATTTTACATTATTCTAAGTGTTAACAAGGTTATGTACTGAATTAATTGTAATAATAAAAAAAAGATTCCATAATCTGTAAAAATATTTCCGCTAAACGTGGAAGGTAGATGATATGTAAATTATTAATATTCTATTGGAATACAACAGCTTTCTTATTCTATTTTTATCACCGTTTCGTTTTCTGCTCCAAAACTATGCATTATAAAAGTAACACTCAAGAAGTAGGTACTTTATTTACTAAAAATAAAAACGATTACCAAAATTTAAATTTGGGGCAGTTCGCACTTCTGAATTGTTAGATTTAACTTAAATGTACTATTTGAAATACAAAAACACCTGATTTAAAAAAAAGAACAATTGCGAATTAACACTTTTATTTAATATCTTAAATCATCTACCAACACTTAAGGCCGTCACAGACGTAGCTATAATATATATTAATATGAATATAGCAAGGCATA
Source organism: Phengaris arion (assembly GCA_963565745.1). Taxonomy (NCBI): domain Eukaryota; kingdom Metazoa; phylum Arthropoda; class Insecta; order Lepidoptera; family Lycaenidae; genus Phengaris; species Phengaris arion. Next base: position 7,317,914 of record OY751443.1, read on the forward strand.
TTACGATATATTTTCCATATAAATTTTCGATGACCGCACACGCAGCTATAATATATATTTCTATGACTTCACTAAAATATATCGACAGATATATATCGGTATATTTTGGCTATTAATATATATTTTCGTATATTGATATATATTTTGGTATATTAATATATATTTTGATATATTTTGAGGATACAGTATGTTTCATTTGTTCGGAAGACGTCCGTGCTCAATGCGCACAAGCATTTCACCCCCGCCCGTTTCACCTCAACGACGCCTACCCGCCATATTGTTTGTGTGCATATCAAATTCAGCATCAAAATCATCCTCTGAGGAATTTTCAATTAGATCTAAGTACACATCTGCAGTAATGCTCACCCCGTTTGGTAAGAAGCTGTGATGAATCACACCGGCGCTAGACCACCTCACTGTTTGGTGGTCTAGCGCCGGTGCGATCATCACTTTTCTAGGGGTAAGTTTTCGTTTAGGGCATTGTTCAGGTGCTGAACCAGGATCCAACCAACTTGCTGAGCGCTTGCGTATATCGAACAAAATCCATTTTTCATCGCAGGTAACAATGCAGTTCAAAATTCCTTCATTTGTGTGTCTGTTGAGTAGTGCAAGGCACGTCTCGACGCGTACTTCGCGCTGGCGATCATTGAGTTCGTGGGGCACCCATTTGTCAAGCTTTTTTACTTTGCCAATTTGACGCAAATGGACCAATATTGTTTTGATGCTAACGTCGAAAGCTGCTGCTAATTCAGCTGTAGATTGTGTATCATCAGCTTCCACAATCGCCTTTAATTCGTCATTGTCGACCAAAGTCTTCGGACGACCGCGAGGTTCATTTTTCAAATCGAAATTTTCAGAACGGAAGCGAGCAAACCAATAACAGGTGGTGCGTTGGTTTGTAGTGTTAGCTCCGTAAACGTCGTTGATGTTGCGTGCCGCTTGTGCCGCGTTGCTGCCACGACGGTACTCATATTCCATAATTACTCGAATTTTTAACGTATCCATGATGACGAAAAAGATTGAAGTGCGATGAAAATGTAACACTAATCAATAAACAAATGACTACTTTTGGAAAAAGAATTCCATGTTTTTAAAATAAAATTAATTTGAAATTAGAATTCTTAGCCAAACAAAAATTATTTTTATTTGAAATGGCCAGTACTGCAGAACGGCAATTTCATAGGTAAATAACTATTATTTTTCATTTAAAAACCTAACAACTTTTTTTAAGTAAAACATTTTCAAGTAATGAGTCTCCAAAGTGGTTCTAAAGTCTTCCTTGGCATTTCTAAATTATAAGGTTGTTCAAAATCAATTACGGATATTTTGGGCCCAACCTAGACTATAGATTAATATATTTTATATATTATTATTATTATAGCCTATTAAATCTAAAATTATGAAAAAACGTTTTGGCACAAAAACTTATTTAATAATTGAGAAAAATATATATGATACTGAATAAAATTACATTGCGCTCTCTCAAGCGTTGAGGTCATTAACCTCACAGGAACCCACTGTAGCGTGTCAGGATATGCTACAGTGGGTTTTTTCAAATGACTCCAAAAGTTATTGTCTGAATTAGCTCAAAAGAATTTTCCTAAAAAGACCTTTCGACATGGAAAGTTACGAGTTTCTACCTCATATGTATATAATATAGATAGCAGTAGATCATATGTCAAAATATCCGTAATTGATTTCGAACAACCTTATTATTGATATATATATATGGAAAGTTACGAGTTTCTACCTCTTATAATATAGATAGCAGTAGATCATATGTCAAAATATTCGTAATTGATTTCGATCAACATATATATATATATATATATATATATATATATATATATATATATATATATATATATATATATATATATGTTGATATATATATTATAAGAGGTAGAAACTCGTAACTTTCCATGTCGAAAGGTCTTTTTAGGAAAATTCTTTTGAGCTAATTCAGACAATAACTTTTGGAGTCATTTGAAAAAACCCACTGTAGCATGTCCTGACATGCTCTTGGTTAGGTTATTAACTGTTAGCTTGTCATTTGTTTTTTTTATTTTGCACATTTTTGCCCCTAGTATGTAGAAGGCAAATTCAATAACTAAGAAATAACTGCACCTTTTTTGAAAAACACAAGTGCACTCATAAACCCGTCAGCAAAGATAAGTTCATCAATTGAATGATTATTTATAATCGTAATCATAGATCATCATTCTATCGTGTAGCTTGCATGTACATAGGTACATTAATCATTATACATGATTGCTGCATGTGCGTAATTTACATTTGATTAGAATTTCAATAAATTGGCTATTAATTTATCGGCACTATCAAATTCTAATATAATTGATTGGATTAAAGTTTACATGTTCACAGAGGACCATGCAATAAACTGTATGATCAGTGTCCTCACCCCCCCAACAGATTTCAAACCTATCTCAGTTAATAGCTCTTGCCACGCTGATAATTATTTAGTATGGCGACATTCACCTCAGGCGTGGGGTTTTGACAGAAATTGTATTTTTATTTATTATTGTTTTATATTAGCGACCTACACTGTGTCTACCTGTATGTGTGTGTCTTATTTTTCTATTATTTTAGCATATTTTTACTAATAGTAAACCTACTTTTTCACAAAAAAAAAACAAACAATTTATTTCATGATAAAATAAACAGAAATATCGTAACATTATTTCGTACTAAACAGAATTATAAATTCTATATGAAACGAAAAAAAATACAGAAAAATCGTAATATTAGGTCATTACATATGAAATTGGCGTTTTGTTAAGGAGAAACATAAAGTCGTTTTTTTAAACATAGTATAATAGGTCTTTAGGTACCTATGAAATTGCCGTTCTGCAGTACTGGCTATTTCAAATCAAAATAATTTTTGTTTGGCTAAGAATTCTAATTTCAAATTAATTTTATTTAAAAAAAATTGAATTCTTTTCCAAAAGTAGTCATTTGTTTATTGATTAGTGTTACATTTTCATCGCATTTCAATCTTTTTCGTCATCATGGATACGTTAAAAATTCGAGTAATTATGGAATATGAGTACCGTCGTGGCAGCAACGCGGCACAAGCTTCACGCAACAACGTTTACGGAGCTAACACTACAAACCAACGCACCACCTGTTATTGGTTTGCTCGCTTCCGTTCTGAAAATTTCGACCTGAAAAATGAACCTCGCGGTCGTCCGAAGACTTTGGTCAACAATGACGAACTAAAGGCGATTGTAGAAGCTGATACACAATCTACGGCTGAATTAGCAGCAGCTTTCGACGTTAGCGTAAAAACAATATTGGTCCATTTGCGTCAAATTAGCAAGGTAAAAAAGCTTGACAAATGCCCCACGAACTCAATGATCGCCAGCGCGCGTCAAGAATTGCCTTGCACTGCTCAACAGACACACAAATGAAGGAATTTTAAACCGCATTGTTACCTGCGATGAAAAATGGATTCTGTTTGATAACCGCAAGCGCTCAGCAAGTTGGTTGGATCCTGGTTCAGCACCTAAACAATGCCCTAAACGAAAACTTACCCCTAGAAAAGTGATGGTCACAGTTTGGTGGTCTAGCGCCGGTGTGATTCATCACAGCTTCTTACCAAACGGGGTGAGCATTACTGCAGATGTGTACTGTGAAGAACTGAACACAATGATGGAGAATTTCGAGTTAGGGCCACAGAAATCGATTAGAATTTGCAGCACATAAAACCTTTCAAGTACTTTTAAAAGGTTCATTAATATCAACTCCTTGCATTAAACTGAACAACATCAATGTGAAACGTAAACAGTCACTTTGTTACCTAGGACTTATTTTAGAAAATAAATTTACATTCCTCGAACATATAATACAGACCGGTGAGAAAGCTAAAAGGAATTTCTATTGTTTCACAAAAATATCAACGTCGATATGGGGCCTTACATTTAAAACATTAAAAATAATTTATAATGCGACGTACCTCGGCAGCATTTGCTTTGGCGCACCGGCTTGGGCAGATAGGGCTACAATAGGAGCGGCCCGTCGTAAACTTTTGCAAAGCCAACGTCTTGCCTTAATATTTTTATGTAAGGCATACCGTACCGTAAGTACTGAAGCACTCCCAGTCTTAGCCGGAGTCCTACCAGTAGATTTAGAGATACAGCGTCGTGCAGCGCTATATTATAAAAATAAAAAAATGACTAACCCTGAGTTTTTAAGCGCGAAAGAGAGTAATAAGATAACTAGATTATTCGAGCCATTAGATATTTCTATACAGAACCTAATTTCTGAGTGGCAGGAACGGTGGGACAACACTATCAAAGGGCGTCACCTATATAATTTCTTCCCTTCGGTACGCGATCGTCTCTCGAAGCAATGGATAGAAATAGACCACTACGTCGCACAATTTTTGACAGGACACGGAAACTTTAAAGCGAAACTGTTTGGATTTACATTAGTCTCGTCTCCGCTATGCGAGTGTTCGACCGAAGGTAGCCCTTATGAACAGACTGCTCATCACATACTCTGGGAGTGTGATCTCTGGTATGACGAAAGAATCGAAATGTTGAACAGCGTCCATTGTGTTTCTAGGGTTGTGTACTATGAAGATCTCGTGGACTGCGCGAAAAACTTCCGAGCTTTCAAACGTTTTTGTCATAAGTACTATTGGAAACAATGCAACACTTTTTTGTCATTATAAATACATTGTAATCAATTGTCATATTATAAATTAAAACATTTAATTACATTCTGTCTTGTAGCCATAAAAAAAAAAAACATGTTATTCCCGTGGTGCTTCCCCTTTAATTCTGACTTTTTGTCATCACAATTTTTGCTGTCTCCCGCTTTGCTTGGGGAGGGAAACTGGAATACTTCCTACTCCTCCTACAATCTTCTGATTAATTTCGTTGCGGGTTCCAAGACAGATTTAGCATGTCCCCCGGGCACCCCTGAGATCATATCAAAGGGTTTTTGCGGTTGGTTACCACTGTCGATCCTGGCTACACAGGAGTTGCAGTGGTGGGTAAGTGTGGTGGGCCAATTGCCCGAAAAAAAAAAAAAAAAATGATGGAGAAGCTGGCACATCTCCAACCAGCATTGGTCAATCGCTCGTCTCCGCTGCTCCTGCATGATAATACGCGACCTCATACTGCACAGCAGACGGTCTCCAAGTTGCAAGAACTGGGGTTGGAAGCTCTCCATCATCCGCCCTACTCACCAGATCTTCTTCAGATTCAATACCCGAGGGGCAGTACAAAATGCCTTCGAAGAATTTGTTGCCTCCTGTCCAGCTGATTTCTTTAAGAAGGGCACCAATAAACTGCCACTGCGTTGGCAATGATTCATTGATTGCATGGGTGATTACTTCGATTAAAACAAATAAAAAATACATGAAAAAAATTCGTTTAAATTTTTTCATACAAAACGGCATTTCATACAGGTATAGACCTAATATTTTATTAATCAAAGTATATACCATTGCTATCTATGCACTTTTGCCATACCGTAGGTAGTTAATTGATTCCTTTACTAAAAAAACCATTCGGACAGGAATCAATAAAATCTTTGAAGGCACTTTGGACTGCCCCATCGGAGTTGAATTTTTTCCCTTGCAAGAAGTTATCCAAATTTCGTAAAAAATGGTAATCTGTTGGAGCAAGGTCCGGGAAGTACGGAGGATATCTTAGATATTCCAATTGAAGCTCCTCTAATTTGGTAGCCGTCTGTTGTACAGTGTGTAGTCTAGCGTTGTCCTGAAGCAGCAGTGGCCTAGAGCGAATGACCAACCGCGGTTGTTTAGCAGCTAGCTTTTCCATCATGATTTGCAGTTGCTGCCAATACACATCTGTCGTAATCGTCTGGCCAGATTTAAAAAAGCTGTAGTGAACGACACCGGCACTAGTCCACCAAACGCTCACAAGTAACTTTTTTGAGTAAATTTTCGCTTGGGGCAGGTTTTGGCTGGTTCGCCAGGGTTCAGCCATTGCAATAAGCGTTTCTGGTTATCTTACAGAATCCACTTTTCATCACAGGTAATCATTCGATTTAAAATCCCTCCATTATTGTGCCGGTTGAGTAATGTAACGCAGCAGTCGACGCGCGTTTGTCGGTTTGCTGCACTCAATTCATGAGGTACCCACCTTTCAAGATTTTTCAGCTTCCCAATTTGCTTCATGTGGATTAAAACAGTTTTATCACTAACACCGCAGCCTGCTGCTAATTCGGACGTTGTTTGCGACGGATCCTCTTCAACAATAGCCTTCAGGGCTTGTTCTGCAGGTCGAAATTTCCAGAACGAAAACGTTGGATCCAAAAAGGCACTGTGTTTTCTTTTGCGACACCTCCGCCATATACATCATTAATCCTTCGAGCCGTTTCTGCAGCACTGGTGCCACGGTGGAACTCGTACTCGAAAATAATACGATATTTTAAGTTTTCCACTTTGTAAACAGAGTGACCCAAAGAAAAAACCAAAAGAGGAAAAAACAATTGAATTACGGTTTTTGAAACATAAATGCACGAGTAAATAGCGGTATAAATAAGAAATTGGAATTCCTAACCAAAGAAGATAAATTTGAGATCAAACTGGCCAGTATGACAAAACGCCAATTTCATATGTAAGGACCTAATATTAACGCGTATTTATATACGATAGAACTTGAGGTATTCTAAATAACTTGTTCAGGAAACGGTCTCTGTGAGGGACAATCAAGAAATCCGGGGGCGAAGTGCGGACGTGTTATTTTTGTGAGTGGTTTTACTCAAGCGATACACTGATATACATATTTTACATATATACACGCTAGTGTGGCAAGGCCTTTGAATTTAATAACTTCACGATACCCTTAATGGATTCTGTAATCAACTTACTTGATATTAAATACACTAAAGGTTGGATACAGGTTGAAGTTCAAAAATATTGACATTAGGTATAATTATAGATCTCTACTACTAGGGTTCCGTAAAACTTAAGGAACCCTTATAGTTTCGCTCTGTCTATAAATGGATAAAATTTAGTATAGTTATAAAATGTGTATAGATCTCGGTTTTGACATCATAAAATAATAATAATTTTATATTTGAGAGGTGTCTCTTCCATACATGTGAAGTGGGGATGAAAAATATTTTTTCATTCTATCTCATCGTGTGAGGTATCATTGAATGGGTCTTTTAAAATTAAGGTAAGATTTGATATATGAGTTTTTTGCAAAGTCAACCATTTTCGAGTAGTAGGCTTCCAAAGTGGTTTATAAGGTGGTTTATGGTTTATAAGTTGGCATTTCTAGACTATAGGAAATAGAAACTTGTGAGTTTCCATGCAGATACATCATGCTAAAAACTTTTTAGGAAAATAATTTTGAGCGAAATCAGGCAATTACTTTTGAAGTACTTCAAAGAAAACCTATTGCGCGTTGATAGTTACGGAACCCTCCTTAGACATGTAGTGACATGCTCTTGGTTAGGTTATTCAATAAACAACGTACTAATTAAAATGAGTATAAAAACAATTTTAAGCTGTTCTTAGGTTCTATTCAACATTCTTAGGGATAGCTATTAAAATTGAACTTTATTAATTGCATGAAAAGATACAAGTTTCATATGACATCAATCATAGACTGTAGTAGCGCTGTGCAGCGCGGTGCAACTTGACGTTCAAACTATGTAATTATTAAAGTTCAATTTGATTAGCTATCTTAAAAATGCAGCACCGCGTGGCGTATCGTTTCGATTCGGCTACAAGCTATGTCAAAAGCTACTTCACTGCATGAGTCATGAATTTTGTTTTAACATAGGAACGGGACAAAAATAGAATTGCTGGCTCTCATCCAGAATATTCGGGAAACCTTCCTATTCAGATAAAAAAACAATCGAGGGTCACGACATATATCATCCTAGAGAACAGTGTTTGCCGCTGTCTTGCCATAATCATAAATTTTTTGTAGGTGTGTAATGTATGATTGATATGACTACAAAAATATGTATAACTGTAAAAATATTTTGTGTATATGTACTCCGTGCATAAATCATTATTTTTTATTTAGGTACCTATCTGTTTGCGAGATATTCAACTTTAAAGTGCATTTTTTTTGTTAAAATATAATAAAACTAGCTGTTTCTCGCGGCTCCGCCCGCGTAAATATACTATCGAGTATCCCGCGGGAATACTGTACTTTTCCGGGATAAGAAGTAACCTATGTTTTAATCCAGAGCCCAAACTACTACCATACCAAATTTCATCAAAATCCGTTCAGTAGTTTTTGCGTGAAAGAGTAACACACATCCATCCATCCTAACAAACTATCACGTTTATAATATTAGCAGGATAATGTAAAAGGTAAACAGCAGACTCGAAAATTCATAAAAAGTCCATGTGATATACTTTGAAGGAAAACTATAAAATAACTATATAATAACTACTTTGTTAGTTCGGGAGTTATAGAGGCCTAATTACTCTACTAGGTCTTAGTACTTATAGCTGCCATATTTTTTATATATATATGCCACAAAAAAACTTTTGTTTGAAGAACATAGTTTTTTTAATATTAATTTCCTGACACTATACTTTTCATGGTAAGCATAAATAATAATGGACAAGAGAGAAAAATAAACATGTGAAATACACGAGGTTGTCCTCATGTTTTCCTCGTGTTCATCAAAAAATGTTGCCAAATTGCTCAATCCCAACTTTAATACAAGAACATTAAACAAATTATGGCAAAAGGATTGTTTCTCTTGAAAATAGGGTGCATCCATAGAACTTATCATCAATGTTACTGTTTATTATTGGCAAGTCCCTTTCTCCTAACTCAACATCTTACAGTTTACTCCCAGTACAAACTTGACCTAATTTTATTTCATACTAACGCTAAAAGACAACATTCTGATTATATTTTGTCCAGTCACGTCAGATAAGTCGAACTAGTTTCTTCTAAATGTTATTTGTGTATGGCCGAACGGAATTACGTATTTCATTTACTTAGTTTGGAGTAGTTTTAAAAAACTTAAATATAATATAATAGACCTCTATTTTGCCATAGCTTGCATGTACTTTTTTCAGTAATGCTGAAAAAAGTAAAAACAAGGTTAATTTTTAAAATTACCCCAGCACTCGCCATTCAGCTCTAAATTGAAATTTCGGTGCATGCCTAATGGTGAATTTGTGATGAAACATGCCTTTGTGAGGCGCAACAATACCGGAATGTAAAAGGTACACCAGCTTACTTTTTGATTTGTAGGCCGTGCGAGCACCGAGTTCAAAAATTCACCACATATTTTAGGCTTATAAACATTTCGGTCCCTGTTAGGATGTATATAGCCTGTTCAAATAGTAACGCGAATTATGGAGTTTTTAAAAAGATTTTGCGAAAAAATATACACTTACTCTCCCGATAATGCCGTCTTTATAGCGATTATCACGGTGAAGCATCATCCGTGCATTGATTTATTCAGTTCTGAGAATCCAAAAAATCGCAGGGATCATGTCTCATATCTACAATGACTGCGGCTTCGCTGGTGTGTTATTTTTGGACAAAATTCATGCATAAGCAACGATGTATGAGTAGGGTTGATAACATGCTTCGAAGTGAATTCGAGTTTTTCCACAAATCTGGGAGTTTCTAGGTAATGCTTCGCTCGAATTGCAATAAGCTTGCAGGTTTTAATCAAAACAAAACGCCTTTGCTATAAAATACTGAAAGTAATTATCTGTTGTTGACTTCAGGCACGCTTTTCGTCGTCCACATATTCTCGGCTCTCTGAGAAAATAATTAATATCTAAAAACGTTATTTTTAGGCACCTCGCCCACAGGGACTTTTTTAGCTGTAGCGCGTTTAGTAAACGATCGACAGCATTGCTACTAACACGCGTTAGTCGCATTTGCAACGTGCTATAGATAAAATGAAATATCTTGGCACCTTCGCCCTCGCCCTCACGAGATTTGACAACTCTACACGCTTTTTACATCTATTGCATTAACGCAGAGTCTATTCAGAATGCAGCTTTTTCTTTCGTGACCACTAAAAAGATTCAATTTCATAGTACAGTATGATAAACGTTTTGTCCTCTCAATATTTTGCCGAAACCAATTTTTCATATCTTCATCATATTAAACCTACACTTAAAAAGTATCGATTAGAGACAAGTGACCGTCAATTAACTCACAGATTAAAAAAATATGTATCACGCTGTATTTGTAAACAGAACTCTAAGCTAAAGCAAAAACAAATCAATATTTGTCTCTTTCATGCTCAAGTGTGACAGAGTTTTTCACGGTGCGCGCTCAAGGCCGACTTAAGCAAGACGAGGCCCAAGGCGCGTTTCATCTTCGGTGCCAACCTATCGAAGTAATCTTTATTACTTTTAATGTGCTAGGGTGTAATAAAGGTTTATTAGTTGATAGTATTGATTCTGGATTAACTCCTTAATATATTGGGGAGATACCCGAAAATATAAAATTGTTAGGATGAAGTTGCTTGAGATAAGTTATTTGTGTTTAAAACGAGATTTGAATAGCGACCGCAGCGCGACTGTATCGATACGAATGCGCTACTGCATCGGTTCCAAAATTCGCCGTAGGCGAGAGCCCTTACCCGAAATAGCTTCAACACATGCCACATTTGAAATGCGTCCGCTCTCATAATTTTGTTTTTCACGCAAAATTTAATCAAGATTCTCTCTTTTTAATTGACTTAGGAAAAAAATCGCAGAAGTGACACGCACACCATGCAATAAAATGGTTATCAAAATTTAACGACACATTTAAAGTGGCTGATTATCATTATCTTCAGTGAGTGCTATTAAATTAACGCCATAAAAAATAAAAATCAATTGTACGTAGCTTCCGTAAATATAAAATTCGCGTTACTTTTTTATAACAAACCACGTAACGCTTTTAAGAACTTGTTACTGATGTTAACTGTAAATGTTAGTAAATTAACTTCTCAAATAAAGCTTACATCGTGCTTCTGCCATGCACGAATTCCTAATCTACTCTTTGTTATTGGGCCATTCCAAAATATTATGGTTTACATTGATTGCTATGATTTGAATTCCGACTTTGAATCACAGACATCTCCGGACTTTGAGACCTTAATTTTACGAAACAGAGTGTAAACCTTACATAGGTACTAAGCAGATATGTGCAAAACAGTAATTATTATCATTGGATCAGCTAATTAGCAGATAACATAAATTAAGTACCATAGCGACCAGTGATCCTTTTTCATGCTTATAACGAACAAATTCGGGCTTTTATTATACCTACTTTAGTAATATTTAATACTCCCCGATGAAACGTGAATTTATTACTTCGAGCCCTCGACAGTTTAGGCATACGAAATATTTTATATATTCCGCCAATTTTTCTCTTTGAAGTCAGTGAGGTCTTCATTAGCATGTAATTTTTGAATAAGTTGCTAAGCTCGTAATAAATCTGTAAAATAATTACTTTTTAGAGAGAGTATACAACATATTCCAGAGTCTCATAAACATACGTAACTGACTGCGGCTTCGCAAACGTCTACTACCCCAGAAATATTTGTAGGAGTTGTTTGTAACGAAAGATTTCCTTGATCTTTCCAATCCTATTGAGCAGGGTAGTTTAATGCAAAAAAAAATTAATGTCAGCCTGTAAAAAATTTTCACAATAATAATATATTTAAGGCAGCGAAAAAAAGTAAAATTTTTGGAATAAGCGAAATTAATTCGTGGCTGCATATTTCGATGACATTTTATCATGCAATTGAGAGTTTAAGCCTGGCACTCGGCAGTTCTGGCACAGAGTAAATAATAATATATATATTTACGTACAGAGGAACAACTTCCAAAGAAGGATCCAAATTTTGATAGGGTTGTCACAGAAGATGGGGGTTAAATAAACTAAGTCTAGCGTCATGAATGGATATAACGGTTATTGAGAAAGTCTAATTGGTACACACCATAACCCTGCATCGAACCTGCGCCATCACCTGTGTGACTCAAGGTGTCTAGTCACTAGGTCATGGACTCTCTAATAAAGCAAGACACCAAGTAGAAACTTTAACATATTTTACTTACCTATTATTATCCTTAGGATAGGTAAAATAAGAGATATTTTTTTTATTATTTTTCATGCACGCAGTACAATACACAACCTCTTTTTTGGTGTGTGACATCTTTCCTCTCGCTTTCTTGCAATTTGTGGGAGTGATTTCGTGAAACGGGGCGGAAGTCGCGGAAGCGCGCTCTATTTGAATTGACGAATAAGCGCGCGGTGGTAGAGTTGGCTGTGAGATTCGAAAAAAATATTTCAGTATTCAGCTTTTTTAAATTTTGGCGTAGATTTCTATCACTGATTAATGGAAAAGTTTTCGTATTTTTTATCATAATATTAGAAAATATTGTGCTAAATATTGTGTTTTTTTTAATATATTCGTAAAATGTTACATATCATATGCAACTACTGTAAGGCTCGCTCTTTTTTTAATATTTTAATATTATAAAGTTTTAACATTTATTAAATATTTTATCTAAATTTTGTTATTTGTCATCATGACAACCAACACGAATGAAAGGCACTTATCATCATCATTACAATTATTATTCTCAATCTCACATTCACATGACATAAACCTCAAACACGAAATTTGAAAATTTTGACGTAACTTCGACGGTCCACAAACTTTACCGGATTTTTCCATATATTGCCGCGTACGCGATAGGATATTTCTGTTCCTCTTTAATCAGTGATTCTGGCATCATGCCAGTGTAATTCTACAGGTGACTTAGTTATCGATAATTTACTTTAAATTGATCATCAGCATCTTGAAAAGTCGGCTATAGTGGCGACTCCGAATAAAATGAGTGAAGCGCGGTATTTATATTTTCTTTGTCATTATTTACTTTGAAAATTAACAAAGTTACTGTTTTTCTTATTTTTTATCAACTTTAAAAGTATAATACCTAATATAAACAAAGTTACACGTTACTAAATTACCTATAAACATTTTTGTTTACTTTTGTCATGTGATTTGAGAGACTTGAGTTTGTGTTTGTCTATATACGGTTCTTCACTATAAATAGAAGTAATTAATTGCTAGATGTTTTGTCCGAATACGGCGATCGAATCGAAAAGGAAGGGTAATGATTTTGTTACTCCTACGTTCTATTATAAATGTAGTCGGTTTATAGTTTTTAACTATTTTATTATTATAGAGAGCTAAATCATACAACATTCATAGCCAAGTGCCAACTAATCTCAAAAGAATAGGTATGTAAATTATTGCGCATACTTACTAGAAAGTAGTCGGCTGGGTTAGTACAATCAGAACTTTGAACTTAACGCAGCCGTTTTTAAAGTTTTAAGAACATTATAATGTAGCGCTTAAAACTGTAATCCAATGAAGAAGTTGTAGCGAAGTTTAGACTACGTACTCCCGGACAGCTGTTCCTAGACTAAATGTAACAAAAAGACTTTTATCATCGATTTTAATTGTTCATTATCAAGAGTAGGTAGTTGTTGTCCGCAACCTTTTTTTCATTTAAAAGATACCTGATTCCCAGGCACATTTTTCAAACAGATATGTGGGAACAATCGATGGATAAACTAAATAAAAACAATTTGAAGACCAAAAATTCATATAAAAGCTAGGTAGTAAGTAACTTCAATATTATTTTTATGTAAAACTCTGCTTAAGTGGCTTTGACAGTGAAATTTCAAGGTTACGTCACGACGCGCGTCACGACACGGTTTTGGATATAACGCCATCGACATCGGTCGGAAACATTCTTATCTTTCTTACATAACAACTTAAGTTTCTATAGTACGGCTCAATACACAGATATACATTATAAAATAAGTAATAAAGACTAAAAATCAGAGAAGCAAAACAGTTATAAAACTCAGCACAAACATATTTGAAAATAAAAATCCAAAACCTTCGTTCGCCTCTCAGTCCATTATTGCAATATCATCTAGAGAACGTCCGCAAACACAATATTTTCTCTTCGTATTGAAAAATACCGCTGCACTGCGATTAGGGTGTTATACTATATAATATGAGACTTATTAGAAATATCTTGAAATTCCTGGTACTTAGTAGTACCTTATAAGAACATTGCATTTAGCTGAAACCTTTTTTTTACCGACTTCCAAAAAATATATATTATATATTATATATTATATATTATATATTATATATTATATATTATATATTATATATTATATATTATATATTATATATTATATATACAGGGTTACAGGAAAAGTCGACGTAGATCCGTTAAGGGCGTGTAGTTAGCATCGCTTCTAACTGATTTGGCTATGAAACACCTTATCCTAAACCTAACCGTTTTCGAGATATTCGACTTTTTTTTTTTTTTCATAAATTTGCCGAATTTTTAGATATTTGATTGTATACTATGAAATTTAGTAGTCAAAATCGCATTATTTTTTGCTTTTTACAACTAGGACAAGATGCCTTATGACTTCGATAACCAAAATTGTAAGTAAATTAACTTAACAGGTCGTACTAAGACATTGAAAGTTAAAAAAAGTAATATTTATTTATTAAGTTTATTTTTCTTTAAAGGATATCCAAAAAAATATTATGGAAGATGTTCTGCAGATCTACTTTGAAATATCTACGTTTCATCAGCTATCCAACAAGGTATAACAATCAAAGATTTTATTGGAATTGGTGCAAAAAACTTAGCCTCAACGGCAACTAAGGAGGTAAAAAATTACATTAGTTGATTACGTTTAATTTAACCCTGACACCAGAACAATAAATAAGTACACAATAACATTTATTACTTAATAACACAATATGTTTAAATTCATGTTCAATATGACCGCCCCTGTTTTGCACACATTTTCGCAGTCTTTTTCTCAGTCCACTTTTCACTACGCCAGTTGTTAAATTGCCTCTTATTTCATTCGCCGCGTTAATTATTCTAGTTCTCAATTCTTGTACAGATGATATCGGGTTGGGCTCACTGTACACCAGACTCTTCATGTGCCCCCATACATAAAAATCCATGGGGGTTAGGTCCGGACTTCTCGGTGGCCAGGGTATAGGCCCACCTCGCCCAATCCATTTGTTCTGGTAATTTCTATCCAACCATTCTCTGACACCTCTCCTGTAATGCGCAGGGCAGCCATCATGTTGGAACCGCATCTCTCGGCGCAGAGTGAGTGGCAAATCTTCCAGTAAATCATTGAGGTCTCCTCTCAGGAAAATTTCATAAAATTCCCCATTTAAATTATCAGGGAGAAAATATGGGCCAATCAAATGATTGGAAATGATACCCATCCACACGCTCAAGCTGAATCGGCGTTGTGATCCCTTAACCCTCTTCTTGTTTGGATTTCCCTGTTCTTTTGGGCCCAATAATGGACGTTATGGTAGTTTGTGATTCCGTCTTTGTCAAACATTGACTCATCCGTCCACAAGACTTTTTTTTAAAAAAGTCGGGTCTTCTACATCTGCATTCAACATGACCGATTCATGTCCAGAAACCCAATCGTCTTACGGGATCATCTTGTTCAATATCCTGTACAGGCATGTAGTGGTATGGGTATAGGCCCGCAGTGTGAACGTTATATCACACTTTCCATTGCGAGACTCCCAGTTGAGCGGCAACAATATTTGTAGAGGTGGTTGGATTCAATCGGAATCGTTGTACTATTTCGTTGTCCTGTTCTTCGTCACCATCAATAACACGTGGCCTTCCTAAATCTGTCTGTCGTCTCGATACGGAGCCAGTTTCTCGAAGCCTTCGATAGAGTCCTTCAAAAACTCTCACATCCGGTACTCGACGGCCGGGACAGCGTCTTATGTACTCGTTACGAGCTTGCGCGGATACACAATTGCAGTATCCGTAGCAAACTAGCATATCTGCATATTCCTGGTTCGTGTAGGTCGTCATCGTCAACAGTTCCGTATCACAAGCAAAATCAGAGTCCAGTTAACAAGGACAATAGTCACAAATCGGAAGAAACAGTCCAGAAACACAGCCAAATCGAACAGAAAACAGAAAGCAAAATGATAACGCATCTACCTTTCTTTTTTCTTTTTTTTTGGAACGGGTCTATGCTAAGGGTCGGGTTAAGACCGCTGTAGCTAAATCAAACTATAACTAACCTGGTGGCTAGTTTATTTGGTAAGAGTCGAAGGGAGGGTTTGACCCTCCCTAACATCACCCGGGTGATGTTCAGACCGGATATTGGGGACAGTTACGGATTGTGAGCTATTATTATGACAGAGGAGACGCGGGTCTCTCCTTTCAAGCGGTCCGACCCCTTCCTTACTCGCTAATGAGTGAGGTTTCTCGCGTGCGGTAGCAGAAACTAGCGGCGTGCGAGTTATCGCGATAGAGGAGCTCTCGTTTTTATTTGTATCGGTACTGAGAGGGCCATCCCTCTCCCCTTCCGCGTACGGTCGGGATGACTCATGCGCGTAGGTCCTAATGTCGATGAGGTTCGCGGTATTGGTAGAGCTCTCTACAGGGTGACCTGAAATTCGATACATTCCTTTGAAAGACAGAAAGTAGACCTCATTTACAGTAATATTTTTCATGGCATCCCCTATCCGAAAGTTGATATTTACAAAGTTATTGAAATTTCAAAATTTTTTTCTTTATTTTCGACATTTTGACTTTGACATGACGTATTTTTTAAAAATATTTGTCTTTTTAGTGATTTTTTTTATGTATTTTAACCGTCAATGAGTCAAATAATATTTTTAAGGAATAAATAGGGACAATCTAGGCGAGAATTTTTCATTATGAGACATGAAACAGAATTTTCTTTTAAGAAAAATGCACATTTTCTTAAAAACAGGTGATTTTCTTTAAAAAGTTGTATGATACAATGCGTACGAATACCTTAAATAACTTTCTTACCTCATAAGCTTCCAAAAAAGGTACAAATATGTACATAAAAATATGAACATGTAATAAACAAAGACAAAACAATCATCAGGTAACGTTATCTCGAGAATTACTCTACCTGAGGCGACCTTTTTTTTCAATTGTTTCCTTTGTTCAAACTTCGGGATGTTTCGGCTACTGTCGTCACGGCCCTTTGTCAATGAGTTACCGACTGGCTTAGAGAGCAAATTTAGTAGCTAATATTAGTTTTAAGTCAACTATTGCCGTGTACGGACGTATTGTTGCTTTAAACTACACCCTTACTTCTACTTGTGATTTTTTTGTATCGCGATGGCTGCTTTTGAGTACGATGAATACGCTGACCGACATCTTGTTTTGTTACGGACTTTGTAATGGTAATGCTGCTGCTGCACGAAGAACATACGTTGAACGTTTTCCGAATCGACGAGTGCCAAACGTTAGAGTGTTTTCAACATTTCGACGAATTCGGGAAAGTGGCCGTGTTGACAGAAGACGTGGCGATTCAGGCAGACCTCGTTTGTATGCTCCAGAAAAAGAAGAAGAAATTTTAACACTTTTTCAAAATGATCCTTCTATTTCTACAAGAGCGGCAGCTAGAAGACTTGGATTGAGTTAATGGAAGGTATGGTTTACAGTACACACAGCGCGTCTACATCCATTTCACTACACACCTGTCCAAGCGTTGGAAGAGGGAGACCCGGTTAGAAGAATGGAATTCTGCCGTTTTATGATAAATGCAGAGATGGAGGATCGCAATTTCTTCTCAAGAATATTGTGGACGGATGAATCGAAATTTGACCGTGACGGGATAAACAAGTTCCACAACACACATTACTGGGCACAAAAAGGAGAAAACCCCAGGATAAAAAAAGAAAGGGCCCATCAAACCAGATTCAGTCTAAATGTCTGGATGGGTATAATTAATAATAATTTGGACCTCATTTTTTGCCTCAAAATTTATATATGGGTTCAAATAAATGGTGAAATGTACGAACATTTCCTAAGAGAGGAGACTGGTTTAATGGAAGATGTGCCAATAGCAACTCGTCGTAATATGATTTTCCAGCATGATGGTTGCCCGGCCCACTTCCGCCTCGGCGAACGCCAGTGGCTGGCTAGACCAAACTCACCCACATCGCTGGATAGGTCGAGGCGGGCCAATTCCTTGGCCAGCACAGTGTCCCGATTTGACCTCGTGTGATTTTTATCTTTGGGGTCATATGAAGGCTTTGGTGTATACTACATCCATAACTACTGTAGAGGAGCTCAAAAGCCGCATAAGAAATGCAGCAGAAGAAATCAAAACTAGTCTTACTACCAGAATAATGTATCAGAAATGTCTGTATCAGAAACAGAGGTTCACATTTTGAACAAGACCTAAATTAGTAGAATATTTATTATTAAATTTAATTAAACATTGATGTTTTTTAAACACAATAAACGTAATTAAATTCAAGTTTTTCCTTTTATTTTAACCTTATCGCAAATAAATCAATTTAGACATTATTTCATTTTACTTCTAATATGTTTACTACAACGTCATATTTTCATGTAGACATTGCACCTTTTTGGAAAGCTAATGAGATAAGGAAGTTATTTAGAATATTTGTACGCATTGTATCATACATTTTTTAAGAAAATAACCTGTTTTTTTCACCAATTTTTCATTATGAGACATGAAACAGAATTTTCTTTTAAGAAAAATGCACATTTTTCTTAAAAGAAAATTCTGTTTCATGTCTCATAATGAAAAATTCTCGCTTAGTTTGTCCCTATTTATTCCTTAAAAATATTATTTGACTCATTGACGGTTAAAATACATAAAAAAAAATCACTAAAAAGACAAACATTTTTAAAAATACGTCATGTCAAAGTCGAACTACGAACGGCATTAGGAATAACATATGCGAAATTCGCGATTTTGTAAGTAGCCAAAATCTCGATATTCTTCTAGTGCAGGAGACGTTTTTAAAACCTAGTATGAGGAGCCCTAAAATAGCTAACTACAAAATAGTCAGAAATGATAGAACTCGATCCCGACTCGGAGATACTCTTATCTACTATAAAAAATCATTACATTGTATTCCCCTAGAGCCACCGCCATTGTTAACTTTAGAGACATCTGTTTGCCATATTAGTATGTCCGGTCACGGACCCATTGTTATAGTAAGCGCGTACTTAGCGTGCAACACAGAACTACATTCCAGCGACCTACAGGCGCTATTCAATTTAGGCAACGCTGTCATCATTGTCGGCGACTTAAATTGCAAACACACCGAGTGGGGCAATGTATATAACAATAGAAATGGCTCCATCCTTTGTAGTTTAACCGACACTTTAAATTTTGCGCTATTAGCTCCCACTGACCCCACTCGCTATGACACCAATGAAAACATCAACGGTGTCATACGCGATCCTAGTACGATAGACATAGCCTTAGTTAAAAATGTTTCTCTCAATATCTATATTGAGACTCTCCATGAGCTTAACTCGGACCACAGACCGGTTACGATTACACTAGGTAGTCTTAACCCCAATAATTCTAGTACTAGGAAGATAGTAGATTATAAATCATTAGCGGAGAACATCAAAGTCCTCCAATCTAGTCACCTAGATAAAATCCCCGATATTATAGATAGTAAAGAGACAGCCATAGAGGCCGCCTCCCACTTGACCGATCACCTGGTAGCGACCATAGAGAAATGAAGCAATGTGCGCTTAGCCGAAATGCGGCTAAGCGCATATATGATCGCTACCAGTCGGAAGAGTGGAGGAAAGCCCTCCGTCACTACGAGAGGGAAGTTAAGTTTAAAATTAAACAGCACAAAGCCGAGAGTTGGGATCGATTTCTCAGTGATTTAGAACCGTCTCACGTGGCGTACTGGCCACTCGCGAAGGCCCTCAAAAACGACACGGAGAGCGATATGCCTCCGTTAGACAGACCTAACCGTCCTCCTGCATTCGAAGACTTAGACAAGGTCGAGTGCCTAGCTGATAATTTCGAACAACAGTGCCGGCCGAGTACTCTCCCGATTGATCCCGTGCACCTTAGCTTAACAAATAGTGAGGTCGACAGCCGACTCTCGAGGCCACGTGATGTAGATAGGGTGAGGATGGAGGATGGTGGACTCGGAGGAGGTCAATGACATTATTAAGTGTATGAATGCCAAAAAGGCCCCAGGCCTCGACGGTATTTCAAACAAAACACTTAAAATATTAGCGTCCGAGCTAATTCAACTCCTAGTGAACATCTTTAACGCCTTCTTAGTAGGATGTTCATTTCCAGACATTTGGAAGGTAGCTATTGTCATAGGTATCCACAAACCGGGGAAACCCCGGAAGGTGCCTGGTAGCTACCGTCCAATAAGTCTCATTAGCTCCCTCGGTAAAGTCTACGAAAGAGTTATTAAAAGGCGCCTCAATGACGTCATAACCGACAAAAAACTCCTTCCAGACGAGCAGTTTGCTTTCCGCGAAATGCACAGCTGTCCCGCACAAGTACACCGCTTAACGGAGTACATAATACGAGTATCTAGCAAAAACGACAGGAAGACGACATGCGCCGTATTCTTTGACATTGCAAAAGCTTTTGATAAAATTTGGCATAACGTACTGTTATACAAACTCTATCAAATGGAAATACCCGATTATCTTGTTTTACTAATTAACTTTTTAAAAAATCGTAAATTTCATTTCCGCGTAGAAGGCGCACTGTCGTCGACAAGATATATGGAGGCGGGAGTACCGCAGGGCTCGATCCTCTCGCCCTCCCTATATAACCTGTATACTAGTGGCATCCCTAAACACGCTAAGGTGCAATTAGCTATGTTCGCGGACGACACAGCCCTTTATTATTCCCACACACGAGCATGTACCGCGTCTAAATCCCTCCAGGAGTCAGTTACCGCTCTCGGTAACTGGTTCTCCAAATGGAGAATAGAAGTTAATCCCGACAAAAGTCACGCCATCCAGTTCAATAGTAAAAGGGCAACGAGGCGAAATTGCCCCCGTAAACTAATGAGCCCTATTAGCCTGCACGGCAACATAATCCCTGAGGTCACTCAGGTCAAATATTTAGGCATAGTACTAATCAAGTCGATGTCGTTTTCGAGTCACATTAGTAATACATTACGCAAAGCGAAATTTGTACTCTACAAATTATATCCGCTACTTAATTCGCGAAGCAAAATGTCCCTAAGACATAAGCTTACATTGTATAAGGTTTGCATTAGGACGATACTCACATATGTGTGCGTCTCTTTCGCACAGATAAGCGAGTCTCAATTGGACCGATTGCAAAGAGTCCAAAACCGATTTCTACGCATGGCAACAGGCGTCCCCTGGTACATGCGTAACATCGACTTGCATAGGGACTGCGAACTCGTCACTATTAAAGCCTATATCAAGGAACTCGTAGAGAGATTCTTTGATAAAGGCAAAAATCACCCAAACCCCCTTATCAAAAAGACACTGGACTATGACCACGACGCACAGACTTTCCGACACCCGTACAAACGGCCTAAGCATATCTTAGCCGGTCCCGTTGACCCGATCACAAAATACGTAACGTACTGTGTACAGTTACGTAAACACAAAACACACGCACCCGCAAGGTTAGTATCGCACCGGGGTCGACGCCGGCGCCTACCCCGAGGTCCCACATTCAACACGACAACACGTACAAACGTACAGACCGACCCTAACACGGGACCGGACCCGAACCCGAGTTCGAGTTCGCATCCTAGTAGACTAGGTACACTTCTAAATAGTGCCCGCGACCGTGATTCGATACATTCCTTTGAAAGATAGAAAGTAGACCTCATTTACAGTAATATTTTTCATGGCATCCCCTATCCGAAAGTTGATATTTACAAAGTTATTGAAATTTCAAAAATTATTTCTTTATTATCGAGTTTTTGACTTTGACATGACGTATTTTTAAAAATGTTTGTCTTTTTAGTCATTTTTTTAATGTATTTTAACCGTCAATGAGTCAAATAATATTTTTAAGGAATAAATAGGGACAAACTAAGCGAGAATTTTTCATTATGAGACATGAAACAGAATTTTCTTTTAAGCAAAATGCACATTTTTCTTAAAAGAAAAAGATCTGTGGTCCGAGTTAAGCTCATGGAGAGTCTCAATATAGATATTGAGAGAAACATTTTTAACTAAGGCTATGTCTATCGTACTAGGATCGCGTATGACACCGTTGATGTTTTCATTGGTGTCATAGCGAGTGGGGTCAGTGGGAGCTAATAGCGCAAAATTTAAAGTGTCGGTTAAACTACAAAGGATGGAGCCATTTCTATTGTTATATACATTGCTCCACTCGGTGTGTTTGCAATTTAAGTCGCCGGCAATGATGACAGCGTTGCCTAAATTGAATAGCGCCTGTAGGTCGCTGGAATGTAGTTCTGTGTTGCACGCTAAGTACGCGCTTACTATAACAATGGGTCCGTGACCGGACATACTAATATGGCAAACAGATGTCTCTAAAGTTAACAATGGCGGTGGCTCTAGGGGAATACAATGTAATGATTTTTTATAGTAGATAAGAGTACCTCCGAGTCGGGATCGAGTTCTATCATTTCTGACTATTTTGTAGTTAGCTATTTTAGGGCTCCTCATACTAGGTTTTAAAAACGTCTCCTGTACTAGAAGAATATCGAGATTTTGGCTGCTTACAAAATCGCGAATTTCGCATATTATGTTATTCCTAATGCCGTTCGTATTGAACGACACTACGCGTAACGAGTGCGGCTTTGTCCTTCCCGAAGGCTCCATTAGTTACCGTTGGTGGAGAGAGCCTTGATCTGACGGATCAAGACCTGATGGTCTGACAAAGCTTGGATGCGGTCTGTGGCCGATCCTTTTAGCTTTGTCGCTAAAATAAAAAGCTCCATCGGGTCAATAGGCCCGATGTTGCTTAGGAACTGCTGGACGAAAGAGAGGTCTGCAGTGAAGCTGGGAGTCGGGGGGGGGCGTGGCCTTAGGCGCTTTGGGCGCGGAGGGCATGGCCTTACTGGGGAGAGCGGGGAAAGCCGCTAACTCCGAACTACGATTCTGCGCGGGCTTGAACCATGCAGATTGGGAGGGTAGGGGGGCAGGGACGAATCTCTGTTTGGGGGGGCACCTTTCGTCTGTGGCGCAACGCGCTTTTTTACTTTGAGTGCTTTTTTACACCCTCTGTAGTTGGCGGGGTGTCCTTGGGACTTACAGAGAACACAGCTGGGGGGTTCGGACTCCTCAGCTGGTCTCTTTCGCAGGCAATCAGAGGTGCCGTGGTCACCGAGGCACTTTACACATCGTGGCCTAGCTTGGCAATTCCGTGCCGAGTGCCCGTAAAGTTGGCATCGGTGGCACTGGCCAGGGATGCCCCTTTTACGGGGGGACTCGACGCGGATGCCCGTAATGTAGCAGATGGCTCGGATATTGAAGATATCCTTGCCCTCTGGCGTAAGAGGGAGGGTTACGAGTACCATATTGTACTCTGTACTTGTTTTTTAATAGGATGGTACATACGATGTACCTCTAAGGCGGGATAACCCTGGGACTGGATGTCCATGAGTACCTCTTGTGTGGAGAGGCACTTATCGACTCCGGTAATGACGACGCGCAGAAGGCGCTCGTCTTCGAGGGCGTACGTGTGGTATCCTATGCTTTTATTGCGTAGGAACGCGGTGAGGAGGCGGTGATCCTCGTCGTGGGGTGGGGTCGTGTGTGCCGAAGAGTAACGGAGCTTATGCTCGTTAATCGCTGCGGAACGCATCTACCATGAACGAATCACATAAGCAGACTAACAACCAAACACAAACAATAGGGCATGTTGTATTCCCATTCCCAATCTCCTTCGGCAACGGCACATTATCTTTCTCACTCATACCTGCATAAATCGTAAGTTGTCTCGCTTGCACGCCCCGAACCAACTCAAAAGACAATAGGCAAGGGACCGAGAATTGCTACCTGGGTGCTTTTAACTAAGTGTTTTTTCTATGATTTTTTACAAAACCCTTGATGTGATACCTTGTTGGATAGCTGATGAAACGTAGATATTTTTAAGTAGATCTGCAGAACATCTTTCATAATATTTTTTTTGGATATCCTTTAAAGAAAAATAAACTTAATAAATATTACTTTTTTTAACTTTCAATGTCTTAGTACGACCTTTTAAGTTAATTTACTTACAATTTTGGTTATTGAAGTCATATGGCATCTTGTCCTTGTTGTAAAAAGCAAAAAATGATGCGATTTTGACTACTAAATTTCATAGTATACAATCAAATATCTAAAAATTCGGCAAATTTATGAAAAAAAAATTAAAGTCGAATATCTCGAAAACGGTTAGGTTTAGGATAAGGTGTTTCATAGCCAAATCAGTTAGATACGATGCAAACTACACGCCCTTAACGGATCTACGTCGACTTTTCCTGTAACCCTGTATATTAGTCCCGTTGTCACCAAAGTGGTGACACGATGATGGCATCCATGAGGAATCGAGGGAACTCCTCGAAATTTATATGGACGATTTATATTCACGTGCATAGATATAGTGATTTTGACTTTTTCTGAAGTATCCCAACCATATACTACCAAAAAACAAGATTTTGCACCAAGGTATAACCGTGATCCAAAAACGCTGAACATAATCCTCAGTCTTTAAAGATACGCGTTTGTAAATGCAACTGCAAGCATATGCTACTATGTAACTTACAGTAATCATCATCATCACCTTATTTACAATACCTAATGGAAGCTTGGCGCGTATTCAATTATACATTCCATAGTGTGTTTTAAACACTTGTTAGTCATATTTAACAAGGGAAAAAATATTATTTTTAAACAAAAAATTAAACCGAATTCCAAAGTAAAAATGCACAAAAAATTATGAAATAAACTTTGAAGTCGGTACCTTCTGGTTACTATGGCAATAACGCCCAATAGTGGTAAACCGGGTCTGTAGGTGGACGTACCTAGTATATTGATACATCTTTCTTTCTTCGGCTTTTACAATCATGCGACGCCACGTAGTCTGTCACTGTGCTTCCTCTTCCCTCAGACCCAATTCCTTCATTGCCCTCTGGAAATTCGTCAACCAGGTGGTCTGAGGTCTTCCTCTTCCCTTCTTTATAGTAGCCATAGAAAGGCACTTTCTCACGACGTGATCCTTGGTTCTACCACCTCAGCCAGGACGTACCAACATTTGTAACGCTAAGCCTAATTTAGCCTAATCCAATGGGCGTATGAAAATACCTAACGTAATTACGTTCATGAAATTCCTTACTTATTTTCCCTAACCATTGTATATTTTACTTAACGTTTATTCAGTGGCTATATAATTAAAACTATTTTACTATTAGGAAATTTATTTCCCCAAAATTAAAAAAAATTGGGGAAATAAATTTACTGCCTATGAAGTATTAGACAGACGCTTTTTTATAATAATGCCTAAACGTCTTAGCATAAACTGGAAAACATTTGTCCTAAGCTTCTGTAACACATTTACGTAAGGGTTAATTTTGCAAAACGTTTATAGGCTGGAAGAAGTCGAAATAACGAGCGTGGAAACAATATTATTTAATCAGGCATTACCGAAACATGTGGCGGGTTATTGCATCATTTACCAGGCCCGGACAGTAATTGCCAGCTGAAATGAGACGTATTACATGAGCTTTGTGATTTATAAGTTGTGAATGAGTACCTATATTACAATTTTTATAACCCAGTGTTACGCTACATTATTCAAGATATTTTTTCCCACTACTAAACACACAATGTCTCTGCATTATCTTAAGGTTGGCTGGTAGAGAATGCCACAAGTCATTAAGCCCGCCTTTGTACATTCACGTGCATAGTGTTATGAATAAAATAAATAAATAAATAGACTAAAGTAATCTTAGTCTACGTACCGTATACTTTGATATGGAATACTTAGGTAAAATACTTACTGATTATAATTTATGCGTCAGTTATTCGAACTTTGTGTAATTTATTAGCAATGTGGACTAATATATAGTTTTTAATTTGTTTTCACCCCGAGCGTTTACTGGAGTTCCAGTTTTAACAAATTACCGCTAGAGTCTGCACCGAATCTGTTCTGCCATTTTTACGTGACGAGCGAACCTAATATGAACTGTGGTAGCTCTAAGTTCTAGCTCAATCATGAAATAAATAACTACAAAGTAATTTAATGAAAAATAAAGTAGTTGAAAAGGAGATTACCTTTTTTTTGCTTATACCAAAATCATTAATTTACGCTGTGGTCTGTGGAACTCGGTTTAAGTTCCATTGTACTAAATAATATTTTACTAACTTTTCTAATCTCACAATTATATATTTTGTAGCGTAAAATTAAACGACGATCTGGGTAGAACTTAATATACACAAAGATTTCTGGAACATTTCGTCTTACCTAATTCTCAAAACGTGACCTTTTCTTCCCAGATCGACGAGCTGAAAATCTCCAAGATGCTCCCACGCTTATCGGGTTTCTGAGGATATAGAAACTGCAAGATATGGCAAATAATAAATAACAATATTCACAAGAATTTCTGTTTTGAATTCATTGTGAAACATTATTACCCGACTACGGTAGAGCCAAAAGAAAGTGGTGATTTTGGGAGTCTATCTGCATGTATTTATATATGCATGTATCCATGTATGTTTGTTCCACAGTAGTACCTAAACTACTAGTCCGATTTTAATAAATGTCAATAGATTCGTAATAACAGCCCGGGACATAGGCTATATAGTTTACGTAGTCGGGTTATAACTTTTTTTATAAAAATTGTATTTATTATACTGTCATAAGTTTAGCACGTCATTGGCCGTGACTCTACAATAAATAAAATTTACATAGTCGGGTTATTAGCAACCAGTAAACATGACCCTGTCTATAGATTTATTTATGTGTTGGTTACCTTATCTCTCGCATTTGCGACCGACACTTCAAGTTATTTGGAGAAATATTTACTTGTGCACTAGTTTCGCTTTCAAGAAAAACCAAAAATGCACATTTCGTACGTATAGCTTAATCTATTTAAAACTAACATTATTAAGAATTCTAGCATTTATTAGAAAGACACGAGTGACATTTGCGAATAAAATTATTTTAATAAAGATTCGTTTTTAATTGGCCTCAAAAGCAAGTGTTTTTCACTAGCGAAAAACATGTTTTTTCTAAAATATACACATCGCTCTATGTATACGCATTGTGTGACGAACGCTCAGCCGGTAAACATACTTAAGTTAAAGTTCATGCTTAAAATGTTGATAAAACACCTGTGTAGGCTTTTATTTTTACCTTTAACAATAAATTACCAAAAAACTTTACGTTTTCACGTAAAACTAATAATAAAAACTTTAATAAAAGTCCCCTTTTGTTAAAGGAAATCCCTCGAAAACCCTCGAATGATATACGATATCCGACATATAATTTGATTACTTTGATACGAATACCTCATCATTATTGAGCTATATCTACGTAAAATTTGTTTTCCACACACAATTGGGGAGACGACTACATGTAAAATATTTAGTTTAATTTATATTCTCAGAAATATTAAGGTAATATATTCTTGATAAATATAACATTGTATGTGTAGTTTAGTAATTAGATAAGTACATCTAAAAAACACAAAATTATTTGCTAAATTGGTAAAAAAAGTCACAGATTTCGTTTTTTTCTTTTTCTCTCTATTTTCTCACACGACTATCGAGCACATTGGAAATGAATCTACGGAAATTGAAAAAATATTGTCGCTTAGCGAGGAGAAAGTCAGGATAAGGAAAAGGTTACAAAATTAAACTACAACGTTGAATGATAATTTTATTCTTAGACTAGTTTTTGCCCGCGACTTCGTCTGCGTAGAGGTTGAGCTGACTAATTTCCTATTATTTTTAGAAATAGACTTTAATTATGCTAAAAATAAATTAAATGGTAAACGGTTTAAGATTGTTTTATTATTAGAGTGTATTATGCTATTGAACTCTGAATTGAATATTGAATTGAAAACTCTTTATATAGAACATTAACTGTATTGCAGTCTTTAAAATACAAATGGATACTTTGATGGGATCAATGGTATTTCAGGTATGAATAGTTTCCCCTTGAGCACATCTAGTTAGTACAGTAGCCTCGACAATGTTGCGACGGAGAACTTTTACCTAGAGTCTGCAGCCTTTGCGACTTGCCGATCTCCTTTAAAAGTGTATTAACAAAACTTAATTATAATAAATAAATAAAAGCTTTAGCTTTAAATTCAAAGTACTTTCTATAAATCCCATTTGAGAAACAAGTTTTTAAATTGTTCTGAAAAGTTGTATTAATAGTCTTTAACAATATTATGCGTAATAAACATTTCCTCTTTATAATATAAGACATTGCCCGCGGCTTCGTGCGCGCAAAAGCAAATCCCTCCAGAACCGTACATTTTGCCGCGATAAAAAGTTGCCTATGTCCTTCACAGTTATCTACTCTATATCTATGCCAAATTTCATCAAAATCGTCCCAGTTGTTTCGGAGGCTATTCAATGCAAACAAACATACAAACAAATCTATCCTCTTTATAATATTATATTAGTAAAGAAGTATAGACAGCTATACTAATATTATAAAGACGAAATGACGAAATGATGTAATTTAGCACATATACAGGGTGCCAGAAGACTGCCTCCATTAACTTTGGGATATGATTATACTACCTTTTCTCATTACAAAAAAGTTATTTTTTTTTCAATAATTTCATTTTTTTATTTATTCTTTTTACATTTTATACCTTTTAATCATAAGAACAAGCTGTCTAGAAGTAAGTTTTTTATTAGAATCTAAAATTTTATCATTTTTACTTCATTACGCAATGTAATTTATTTCATTACGCTCGCCGGCCAATGACCCGTCAGCTGCCGCACGGGCCGTCCGCCGCGCCGTGCTCCTACCTTAGTACACGCGTTCAGCGATGTTTAATGTATGCAGATTGCAGTGACTTTAGCTATTTATTTATTATTTTATTTTTTATAAAACCAATTACATAATAAATTATGACATGCCTATAAACTCTTGTCGAGTTTGTCCAGATAAATATAACGTCCTCAACTACATATTTTAAATACCTAATTGTTACACAATATTATTAACATTATGTTAACTAAACTTACATATAACTTTCATAGTAAAAATTACATAATTACGAGGGCGGGTCAATAAGTCCGTGACTTTTGGAATAAAACACAGATTTTTTGATAAATAAATCATTTTATTTTTCAACGTAGTCCCCCTTGAGCTCTATACACTTTGTCCAACGCTTCTCCAATTTTTTTATCCCTTCCAAAAAATATGATTTGTCGAGGTCCTCAAAATAGGCCTTTGTTTGCGAGATGACTTCATCATTGGAGTCAAATCTTTTTCCACCGAGCCATTTTTTCAGGTTTGGGAACAAGAAGTAGTCACTCGGAGCCAAATCTGGAGAATAGGGTGGATGTGGGAGCAATTCATAGCCCAATTCATGGATTTTTGCCATGGCAACTGCACATGTGTGCACCCTTGCATTGTCTTGGTGAAAAAGAACTTTTCTTTTTGGGCAAATGAGGTCGGTTTTTTTTCAAATCCTCATTGAAGCGGTCCAATAAGTTGGCATAATATTCCCCATTAATTGTTCTTCCCTTTTGAAGATAGTCGATGTGGATTATCCCACGTGCATCCCAAAAAACAGTCGCCATAACTTTATTGGCTGACAAACCCGCCTTGGCCTTCTTTGGCGCCGTTTCACCCTTAGAAACCCACTGTTTTGACTGTTATTTGGTCTTTGGTGTGTTGTGATGGATCCATGTTTCGTCCACGGTTACAAAACGGCGCAAAAACTCCTCCATATTGTGATTAAGCAAAGCCAAACCTTCCTGTGAAGTTGTTACACGATTGCGTTTGTGGTCGACTTGCGGAAAGCTTTCTCATGCCCCAGTGATCATTCAAAATTGAAACCACTGAGCCATGCGAGATGCCTATGGCTTCTACAATCTCTTGCATTTTCAATCTTCGGTCGGCCAACACCATATCGTGAATTTTTTCGATTGTTTCGGGTGTAGAGACCTCAACTGGGCGTCCAGGACGTTCGGCATCTTCAGTGCTTGTACGGCCACAACGAAATTCAGTAAACCACTTTTTTACCATTGAAATCGATGGTGCAGAGTCCCCATAGTATTTATCAAGCTTAGCCTTGGTCTCGGTAATGGTTTTTTTTCGCAAAAAATAATGCTTAATAAGCACACGAAATTCACTTTTTTCCATTGTTTCCTTAAGTTACTGGATAGTCTGATAAAGATAGCTGTAAAACACAAACTAACTGACGCAGCAAGTTCAAATTTTGATAGGAGTCAACTGACAGATGCCTGTTGACAGGAGTAGCGTTGCTTTTTCAGTAAGGAGGTTAGAAATTCAAAAAGTCACGGACTTATTGACCCGCCTTAGTATATGCTAAAAATATGCTAATCACCATTCAACAGGTATAACTTAAAAGTAATTCTATCAAATAGGTGTAATAAATGTAAAATACTTTCAACCGTACATACACAAAAGTGACGGATGTTTGGATTTTATAATTTCAAATAATTCTGGCAGAACCTTGATGACTTTCCCACGGAACCCACTTTAGGAATCCCTATTCTACACCGCCTGCAGTGTGGTTCGTAAATCACTCACGAAATGTTGCTTGACAAATAACGAACCCTGTGTACAGTGCAACTAAATTCTTAATGTCCAACGGCAATCATCGCTTTTCTATCGAAATTACAAGCGGTGTTTGAAAAACGACAATAACCGAAAGATGTAACGTGGTTGAACTGTAGGTAACAATGAAACTAAGTAGGTGTATAAAAGGGTGCCCGAAGTCGCATTAGTAAATTATTATTAATGATAATAAGTTACGTATCATAATAAGTAAACGGATCGGATACGGATCATAATAAGTAAAACTATGGCTAATTGCTATTTACTTACGTGAAAGAAGTATTGAGTACTGAATGACTGCTAGTAGGTAGTAGGTACTAAGTCTACTCCTAGAACTAAGTTCACGGAGGTACAAAGGTGTCACGCTAAAAGTTAAAACTTAAAGTTGTTAGAAAGTGTTTTTGTTGCATTTAGAACTTTGAAAATCGTTGCTAGCACCATAAATCATTACACGTATCACTTAAAACTTAACAACACAACACTACGTTTTTAAACACGACCTTATAGTGAAACTCAAATCAGACGACAACCTTTTACCTTCAGAGAAAAACCGCAACTAAATTCGAAAATCTATTTCAAAACAACATAGTTCTTTTATCCACTATCGGCAAAATTCAAAGAATGCCAACGCTATGTGCGGCACGGGCGCGGGTGGCCGCCGGGCGGCGGGCACGGCTTTTTGGCGGCAAATATCAAATGCGTGCCACTCGACTCTTTCAAAAACTACCTAGGCTAAGTGATGTGACCTATGAAAATTGAAACATGTACGTGTACGTAGTCGATATTAAAATTAGTTAATTGTTTGATATGATTTTTTTCCTTAGTTTTTTGTAATAAATAAGTTACTGTTTTTTCAAGCTGGGTTTTTATGATTTATGACCGGCAATCGATCAGACAGATCGCCTGATGGTATGCGATTATCGTCTCCCACGCGCCTCTCTCTTCGCTCTTTTACGCGCCTTTAGTTTCCAGTAGATTTTGTAATTATTTCATACAAATCAATGCGTATGCAAATTAAATAGTAATTTATCGATATGAAAAACTATCGATACATTTCTGGTCACATAACTATGTTTTTTACATAAAATCATTTTCTAAGTTTGGTCAGTTGGCTGTAGTGTAAAACCGCGTTTTGGAGTGACGTTCCGTGTTATTTTTTAATTATCTACTTCTTATTTTCGTTTTAAATTTCGTTTTGTTTATTTTGACTTTCGTTTGTTTTAATAACTGTTTTATTTGTAATAAGTATTAACTTTTTTTTGTTTTGACTTGCTTTTCGTGTTTGACTTGGGTGTGATTTTTTATTCTAAAATGCCTTCGCCATACGCGTATACCACGCGTTACTATGGTATGATGATGATGTGCTTATGTGAAGCATTTGGGAATGTCGCAGAGGCATTGAGGATTTACCGGAGGTGATATATTCATGCCTGCCATCTTTCAGACTTCCGTACCTTTACACAGGCATGCGAGTGTTAGAAAATAGGGCCATTGAGCTTCCAGAGGTGGGCGGCAACTGGACGTAAATATCGAGGAGCAAATTTTAGACAATGCGCCGGGATCCTCGTCTTGTGTGGCTAAATACTAAGACGTCGGCACGGTGGGCCAGTTGCCTTGACTTGCAGTTCGATTTAACTGTATGTACCTCATCTCATTTTATTTTCATTTATTTTTCATAATCAGAACAAAAAATTCAAAGTAATTAAATGTTAACTTAACAAAAGTTAGTAAATAGGTACTTGAATGTTATTAGAACTTTAAATAAACTGAGGCCTTTTCATCCGTTATTAGATGATTTATACAGTATTCTCCGAGCGAAGTAACCACTCTTGAAATACCTTGAAATAGCCTGGGACAGTTGGTTTGAAATGTCGTATGGTTGCCCAAGCACATACGGCATTCTCAGAGCATAGTCAGTCAGTCCAGAGGAATGACTGGTCAATACGTTTGGGGCCAACCATGTGCGGGTTTCCTCACGATGTTTTCCTTCACCGTTAGAGCGTCCGTATAATGTACTTGAGATATGAAAAAGTATCATTGGTACTCGCCACAACCTGGGAATCGAACCTGCACTCTCTCGAGTGCGAATCAAACTGTCTACCTACTAGGCCACGGAGCTATCTAACTTTAAATAAGATTGTTATTAATCTATACAATTTCCGTGGTTTATTTACTACATACGGTACAGCTGCTAGTATTAGCTGATTTCCTCTATTCGCACCTGCGCGGGCGCGGGGGACGTGTTTGCGCGGCCTACCTCTCGCGCGCCCGTCTCCGACCGCCAACTCCACCCGTGTGGTTATGTACTATGTACGTTGTACATTGCATATTGAAAATTTTACCTTTTACAAAAACAATCGATTAAAAGCTAATGACTAGTACTAAAGGATCTGTCTCATGGCCTTATATAAGTTAATGGGACTGGTTTGAATACACCCTGTATAGAGTAGATAACTGGGAAAGATATAGGCTACTTTTCATAGCAGCAAAATGTACGGTTCCCGTGAGATTTCCTTCAGCGGGCACGAAGTCGCGGGCAACATTTAGTAATTAATAAAGCGTCATACCTGGACCTGAACAGTTAAAATCGTTTTCGGGTGACTTATTTCGGGTACGTTATTTTCGCAAGGCCTATCACTAATGAAGCCTTCTCTAAAGGGTTTCAATTCGCCGTAATTACAATATAAAAGGGTTGTGAAAGAGATTGTGTAATCAGTAGAAAATCAACTCATACGCGTACGTATTAAAACTTTGGAGTGCGTATTTGAACTTAAATTACTTCTAAATTTCTCAATATGTTTTGTATTCACAGGAACTAAACACAAGCCCTTCCTTTTGGTTACTGTCACAATTAATATCAAAAGAAGCAATTTCTCCACAGTGATGAGCTTATTAATTATTTCTTTTTTACATGGGTTAAGATTAGTAAATATGTTATCGGTACAAGTAGCAGTTGTGTCACACACTCTTGTCGGTTCAAGTAACAAATTCAAGAGGTTATACGATTTAAACAAAGATGTGAATCTAACAGTTGTGGAGTTTGAATGTAATAAATTAATATTAAAATCGCCACATTTAATAGTAACGAATAAACGCCACAAATAAACCTTTTTGACAATATTTGTTCCATAGTTTATTCATAGGAATTGTGTAACCCTGATGGAGGCCTTTATACGCTTACAATAATAAGTTGACTCAACTCTATGCAGGCTACTTCTATAATTCGTTCAGTTAAGAGACTCACGACATCCTTACGTTCCGTGAATTTTAATTTTTTTCTAATTAATCTTAAAGAGCCACCTCTAATGGCATTTTCTCTTCTGAACGAACTTGTTTACTGGTGATCTTTAAAACTGAAAATGAGTTCATGTTGTCTGACCCAATGTTCAGATATGATGTCAACATTAAATTCATATAAAAATAACTCGATTTCAAGTTCTTTACCTACCATTTCTTGTAAATTTTGATGCACCAGATTCATCATAAAAGATTTATTATACTTTAATACATTTGTTATGCTATTGGTAGGTTTATATATTAAAACTTATCTTATTTCTGCAAGAGACATCCTCCATTGTCTTATTATCTAATTTAAATAAGTGTTTTGAACATATTCCAATTCGGTAATACTACTAGTAGGTACTAGTATTTTGTTCAATAAACGCAGTAGTCGAAGAAGCCAAATCCTTGGCTGGTTTTAAAAATAAAAAGTTTAAAAGCACCTAGCTATATGTCGCTTACAGAAGTTAGATAAGAAATACTTATCTAATATCGTATTACAAAATTTAAATTATTTATGTCAACAAGCTGACATTTTTGTTCATGTGTGTCATTTAAAACTTTACAATTATAATTAACAGCGCATTTGGCTGTTCAGCTTATTTATCTATATTATCTACACCTACGACTTCAACACCAAAAACTACAACATTATGCATATTTGAAAGATAAACAATTAATATTTATGAATTAGAACTCGGAGAAGGATTCAAAAAATAAAAACTTGAGAGGTGTCAAGGGACACCCGGATGGAACGTAGTTCCTTTCGATTAATTAGTGAAGGAATTGTAATAAAATTTAATTTTTTTAAATTATAATAATATTTTTTTATTATTAACAAATATAATGTAATATAAACTTAATCAGTAGGCTTAATTTTAGTAATCATTGAGAGAGAGTGAGAGAGACAGACAGAGAAACACGCGCACGCCGCACGGCTTACAAGTATAGCAAAAAACGTTAGCAAACATTAAATGTTTGACAGGTAGGAACTTTATGGAAAAATAAGTGTCGTTTTTAGTATTTTCTTCGCAGTTTTTCAGAATTTCTTACCGTTTAAACTTTACCTAAACTTTCACAAGAATTTCAATATAAAAAATTAGCCAAAACGCTCCAGCCGTTCTCGAGTTTGAGCGAGACAAAGGAAACGCAATCCATTTTTATATATAAGAGAACAACTTTATCACTAAAATGAAGTAAAAATTAAAACAAAAGTTAATTAACATCAAGTTGATAACGAGGTCACGTATAGTTGAAGTTTTCATCTGTATTCTACAACTTTAAACACTTTTACAAAATATGTTCGTATTTTTATTTGTATGTGAAATTAAAATGTGCTGTGTATTCAATTAAAAAAATATATCTGCAAAACTGGACTCTATAATATTAAATCATTAATGCCGTGCGTTACCTAATTTCATCTCCTTATTGTAAATAACTATTCTAATTAGTACTAATATGAGTATATATATATTGATAATATGAGCAGTGACTTTGTTTAGACTTTCACGTTTAAAAAGTTAATGGAATTTAAAATACATCCGGCATTAAAACATTTTAAAATTTACGGTTTGAAATCGTGGTTAGGTTAAACGAATGCGCGTTAAAAGCCAGTAGTAAAGTATAACACAGCGTTAAAGCATCTACGAAATCCTGATACTTCTTGGCATATTATCAAGAACATACAAATTGAATTAGGATACGGATTTGAAGGGCGAATGTTGTTCATGTCCGTGTTGGCTGTACGGCCTGCAATCCTTTCACTTTTATGATAATGGAGAGTAAAAGGGTTATACATTAAAACCACCGATATACATTTCGCTGGATAGAGAAAAATCAAATAGATTTGAATCTTTGATCAAGGCGTCGAACGACGAAAGAGATTTGCGGCAAAACATAGTACGTAGTTATGTTTACCCGCAAAAAAATCTTAACACTCCATTTCTGAAAGGTTTGGAAGGAAAGGCCTAATATGATCGATCAGCGATCATTATCTAGCTGCGTAATTAGTTTTTTTCCTATTCATATGTAAGTTTTTCTTTTTTAATCGAGCTAAAATATTCACAACTAATTATATAAACAATTATTTTCAAACAGCATGATAAGTATATTGTAATAAATGCAAACGCAAATTTGTTACAATAATTGAAATTGAGGAAAAATAATATTTAAAAAGGTGTATTATAAAATGTTATAACTAGAACAAAGATTGCAAAGGCAAATCCATTATTGTACGTAATGCAAACTTTTTCACGTAGCAGCGTAGGCTAACGTAGAGGCGCTACGAGAACACCGCGTAGACCGCTACGGTTACACGCTGTGCTACGGCGACGTCTAGGCTTGAAAATTTAATACTTATGAGCGCGTTTACAAAATTGATTTTCATTTCTATTTGATTGACATTTCTTTAAGAATATTTTGTGCAATAAATCCAGATTGTGGCCTAATAAAATAAACCGTATTGCCACGCATTAAGATTCATGCATAAACACGTGAAAACTTTGACTAAGACTTTTTATGCATCTTCCAAATCAATTTTTAATATTGTTGAATTATATTTTTAAGAAAATTTTTAGTGTGGTTATATCCGCTATTTTACTTTGTTTAAACAAACAATGCAAGCTACGTAAGAGCAGAAAAAGGTCTCTTAGCACGACGTCGTTTTGTTAAATGTTATGAAGAAATTCTGGAAATTTTTTTTGCTACATGAAAAATAACTTGTAAATGCCAACGCTTCAGACGTCCCAGTAGATCACACCGTCGGGTTTGAATTGGGCAAAACATGATGGAATAATAATATCATTTTTATTAAATCGAAGGCAGGTCATATCTGACGGAGTAGTCACTGCGACCCAAGTAGATCTATTGTGACTCCTTCGCGTTATAGTATCGTCCTATATAGTATGCTGCTCATGAACTGAACGATATGGCTGGGGTTGGTGTTGCGAATTTCCTCTGTGGCGGAGTTTTCTTCTCGGAGGTCTTGATGGCATAGATCGAAAGGCTTTTTACGATAGTACTTCAAAATTGAACTTTATTTATTGCACATAAGATACATCAAGATTTATTCCTATTTTATGTATATTGTAGAAACCTTTTGTTTTTTTTTATTACTACTATACCTACCGCTACTTTTTTTTCACAATTTTATTCTATAATTTCACTGTCAATTATTTTTCCTTCGGTCTATTTGTAAAATGGTTGCCTGGAAGAAGTTTCTTCAGCAATATGGCCGCCAATTTGAACTCTTTTTTATTATTTTCAAATAAAGAATATTTATTTATTAACATGTTTTATTGCAAGAGTTCGAATTACGAGCAGCACCGAGCTCCGCAGCGTGGCGCCACTCTTGCAACGAAATGTATGTCATTTTATGTAGTGAATAAAATTCAATATTGAATCGCTGTCTAAAAATTGGCGCGCCGCGTCGCGTCTCGGTGTAAGCACATATTATATTCTATACGATAGTAGGATACATCAAACTTGTTAACTATTTTTTCAACCAACATGACATGAGTAAAATCGGATACAAGTAGTAAATCGTATTGTAACCCAAATTCGTAGGGTCAACGTTCGAGCCAAGGACTATATAATACAGGGACTGGAGACTTTTGTTTGCCAAAACATCTCGTGAGATCCCGAGCAAACAGAAATGTTGATTTACTACGAACATGATTTGCTAACCATTTCGGACATTGTTTATTCTGTTTAAAAATATATTATTTTAGTTGAGGAATAAGTTTTATTATATTCCCAAGAAAAGAATATACATTGGAATAAAATATATTTTAGTTATTATAATTAAGTAGATTTTTTATAATAAACTATAATCCAACTACGTAAATTAGCCTATGTTACCTATTAATACGAATCTATATATGTATATATATGTTAGCTATTATTACGAATCTATTGACATCTCATTTATTAAAATTGGACCAGTAGTTTGGGTGGAACAAACATACATATATATAATATACATACATACAATATAATGACACACACATAAGACTGCCAAAATCACTATCCTTTCTTTTGGCTTCGCCGTAGTCGGGTAATAACAGACAGTTTCCTTAAGACACAGTTTAATATTTTTAACTGACTTCCAAAAAGGGCTAATTCGAATAAAACAGGATTCAATTTTAGTTTCGATTTTAGGCCGAGGTAATTGGTGCGAAATCCCAATTGAGTGTTAACCTTTGAAGTTAAGCCCTGGTTCAAAGTTAACTGCGTCAATCAATTTCCCCGGTTACGGCAGGCGTGACACCGCTTTCCCGGAATTTTCCACTGCATCTGGTATCAATCCATACGCGTAATATATGTCCTCTGAATATGCTTCAAATTTATAGTTTTGTTTTATAAAATAAACATATTTTTGGCACATAATTAAATATTATTATTTTATTTCTAAGATGCTCCTAAAGCTGTAAAAACTTATTTTCTTTTCAAAATTGAAAAAAGCTTATACTGCATTTATATCATTTTATTTGAAGTTGCCGCTAGAACGGCCAGTTTGAAAAGTTTAGTAATTAAATGGGAACGACGAAGTTACGAGAGTTTTTATTAGAGTTCAGTTTCTAACAAAAAATAAAGGCTGTAATTCAATTTCTGTTTATTGCTGGCTATCCGTCGCGATGTCCTTTATTGAAAGATGACATAAGTAGGATTAATTTAAAATTCGAACAGTTTTGAAATTGTATGTGATATCTTAATCCTTGAAACCCTGTCAAGGTGTTAGTATCTAAAATCGAATTCACGTATTTGACTTAGACTTTCAATTTACTTTCAATGAATTATAAATGAATTGTCTTGATATCATAATTGTTTTTTGGAGTGTGGACCATTCGTCACTGTATTATTGTAAGATTTAATTAGCAGAATCGACTTACTAATTATAAGGTATAATTTATCTGTTAAACTCCTAATGTTGAATAGACAAGAGTACTTGCAGTTGTTTATTAGTATGATTACTGGTGGTCTGAAAAGGCCACTTTAGGTGTTTCATATTAAGATTCATATACAATATTTTTTTCAACTCATATTATGTGCGCCATTTTACGCATTTCTATTAAAAACTGTCATAATAGATGTTTTCTAATATGAAAAAATCAGATGAATCATGTAGGCATTTTACAATTTCACGATTTTTTTATGGAAAAAAATATATTAAACACCTAAAGTGGCCTTTTTAGACCCCCTGGTCAAAATTGAAAGCACTAATTTGCAGGTAGTTATTAGGAAAAATTTAAATCAAAATTCTTGTCCATAAAGATGTAACTACCTACCTAACGCAATAATTTTAAAAAGAGTTCTCATTGGAAACAAACTCTCGCTTGACAGTTTTTTTACACTTGGCCTAATTTAAATATCTTTCTACTTTGTTTTTTAAATAGGTTTTCATTTCCTTCGATGCGCATGCTTAGTACCCGTGTTATTGAATAACAAGTGGGCAGGTATTTAAAAGTCTATTGCGTCTTTACAATTTAGACCGTTTACAACTTTAATACAAAAAAAAATTCTTGTATGGAAACATTAAATGTAGAGAAAACAAAAAATCACCAAACTAACAAAAATCGCCTTAGAGTTACATTACTTTGTAAGCAGCGAAAAAACTTCTGGATAAGCTTTTCGTCACTTACTAGGCGATTGTGAAACAGGCTCTAATAGATAAAATAAAAAAATTAAAGTTAGGTGAAATCAAGGAAAAAAGATAAAAAATGATTCCATGAAAAGACCTAAAATAATATTGGATATCAGGATTTTTTTTTCTCTGCATCGCACAACTGAGCGACAGAGACAAAACTTTCGGATAAGCTATTTGCCACTTATAAGGCGATTGAAAACAGGCCCATAATCTCATTTCTTACCAACTAAGTTATATGACTAGTGTATCTCGAAGTATATCTTTAAGTATCCGAAGCAGGTACCTACGTGATCCACTATTTTAGTGCGGAAATTCCCCAGCCAGGGGTAGTATTTTAATTAAACAGCTAAATGGAGCGAGTATGATGGAGGGCGGATCGGGGACACGGCCCACTTACATGGGCCGCATTTTGTAATCACATCACTGGCTGTACCTAGTACATTACGTACAGTCACGGAAACCTGCTGTTTAGGTACTACTTTTAAACCCTATTTCCATAGTAGGAAGGTCGAAATGTACTCCGGGTGTGTTGGCAAATGCAGTGTATTACCATCGACATTCGACTCTACGTCATAGATCTTGAATCTATGACGCCTAGATTTATGTTCTTGTTATGAACGGCAACTGGGCGCGCTCGTAAAATAATGTAGGTACATAGTTTACAAGATACCTACTAGACAAATCAATTTACATGAGGACTGACTATAACGTACTTCTCTTTTGTAAGCTACTAGATGTGCCGGCGACTTCGTGCGCAGAAAAGGAAATAGCGCGGGAACTGTATATTTTGCCGCAGCAAAAAGTAACCTTTTTCCTTCTCCGTGGTCTGTATAACTGTGCCAAATTTCATCAAAATCGGTCCAGTAGTTTCGGAGCGTATTCAATGCAAACAAACAAACAAATCTTTCCTCTTTATTATATTAGTATAGAAGTATATATAATATATAGCTCGCATCACTTCCAAACATTTCAGAACAAGCTAAAACCTTCTATAAACTTCATGTAGACTTAAGGCTGAAAACTATTATATGCTCCTGCTGTAAAATTCAGAGCAGTAAAATTAGTCGTATTAAAGAGAGTATTTAGTAGTACTAAAGAGAGTCGATTCAAATGTCAATGTCATATATTATGACAGCTCGGCACTCGATACTTCGATTTTCGACACTATTGTATTAGCGCAGAGCTCTATTTTCAGTACACTGAATTTTTCCGGGCTCGCCGGATTCCGGATCATATAGTCCCAGCCTAACTCTTTACTTTATCATGTTCATGAAAACAAAATTTCGTTTCCTACACTAATAATATTATTAGGTAGGCGTTGCGACCACAGAGTAAAAATATAATTATGTAGCGTCGCCGCCGCACCGCCTTTAACTTTTAAGGCCTCGCCAGTAACTATCTTATACTTTAAACGAGTAATTCTTGTATAATCAGAATCTACATATAATCAGAATCTCGGAAACGGCTTTAAGTATTTCCATGAAATTTTGTATGCGGTTTTGGGGAGGAAAATTCTATCTAGTTAGGTCTTATGATCTTATCCCTTGGAAGCCGCGGATTTTTAAGTTATATAAGTTTCTTTCGTCGTGAAACAATATATCTACAATTTTTATTATATTATTATTGTCAGTTCAAATGGCAGTTGAGTTTGCGTACATAAGTATAATTTTGCGTTGTTGGCAAATTGCTGTCTAGGTAGTTCGAATCCCGGTGTCACTTTTTTTTGTGATTCTTTCTATTTTTTTAAATAAATTATTTATTAAATCATAATAACAACTATAGTGAAGGAATACAATATTATAAGTTAAGATATATAATATCTGAACCTTTCGATCCTGATCTCGAGCCTGACGGCAATATCACTCTGAACTGTGGGACTTCGCCAGCCAGTTGAATAAAACCTAAGTACCGTAGAAATTTAGTTTGTAACTAACTGAAAATTGTAATTCATTGTTTTGTCGTTTGCATCTTTGGATTATATAAGTGTGTACTAGTTATTGTAACCAGTTTAAATATTACAAAGTACTATAATAGAACCTGTGAATTTGGGTTTAAGGATAAAGGTCAATAAATGTTTAAAGTTGAATTAATCCTTTTATGATGAGTTTTAATCCTGATAACCCTAGGGATCTTTCCCCGTTATATACAATATACAATAAAATACAATGATTACATTTTAGACAGTTACGGTA
This sequence comes from Phengaris arion, assembly GCA_963565745.1. Taxonomy (NCBI): domain Eukaryota; kingdom Metazoa; phylum Arthropoda; class Insecta; order Lepidoptera; family Lycaenidae; genus Phengaris; species Phengaris arion. Next base: position 7,359,637 of record OY751443.1, read on the forward strand.
AAACTTTTCACGATTTTATATAGCACAATACTGTTTTATATCATACTTTCATAAACCGATCTGCCAGTTTTGTGTCGCTCGGATTTAAGAAGCTTAACTCTAATATTTACCGACGCGACGTTTCATCAAATCCTTCACCTTTGTTCGCATAATCCTAAATCGCAAGCAGTAATTATTTTAAAAGGTTACGTGGCATTGTATACCGGTACTTTTGATTTAAAAAAAATACCTAACCCAAAGATACTTTAATAAAAACAAAATAATTTGCTTTGAAAGTTAATTATACAGTGTACACGGCATAGGCTAAGGGTCAATTCACACCGAAACGAAACGATACGCGTCAATGCGCTGAATTTAAATTGAAATTTATTAATTACACAAAAAGAAGATACACGCTTCATTGTCAGCTTTGGGGGTCGCAATTTCATAAAAAAAACGTAAAAATACATTTGAATCTAAAAAAAATTTTTTTCCTAAATTTCTTAATTGACGTAAATTGGAAGTAAAACACAACACCAAAAGTTTGTAATGGTATATTTCTTCTAGCGGCAATCAGCTGTTGAAAGTATAATAATACTCAAATTTCATACAAAAGACCGCCTCTTGGGGTCAATACCGGTGATGGTTGCGACCCCTCGTGGACGCGTCTTAGCACGAATCACTTCTTATCACATTACTAAGACCCCGCTGTCCATCCGTCTGCCAGCCTATCCTACTGTCTGTCACCAGGCCATATCTCATGAACCGTGATAGATATTGAATTTTTCAAAGGTGATGTCTGTTGCCGCCATAACAACAAATACTAAAATAATAAAATTTATATTTAAGTATACGGCAAACGTTTTTTTGCCGTTTTGTACGGAAACCTTAGTGTGCGAGGCGGACTCGCACTTGGCCGCTTTGTATTATTTGACTGCGGACTATAATATTGTAATACAATTCCTTTGTCTACTACGTTTTGTAAAGCATCCCCCTAATTTGGAAAATACCCTGTAATAAACTCTTATTTTATAAGACGCTATCGGATAGTCGAGATTAAAATCATCCCTAATTTGTTTGAAGGGGGAGCGTAGCAAAACGAGGACTATGGAAGAATATTTTTAGTTCTTTTTAGAGTTACATCTGGATGAATATTTACCTACGAGGTACCATGTTTTGTTTTACATTGGAATTTATTAAACGTGTAAAATAAATAAATTTGAAATGCTTATACAATGCTAATTTAAGTAGGTACTTAAATTCATAACACGACACTTTAAACTTTTAAGCACGATAGGTTTCTCACTGGCTTCATCCTCATACTGCAACAGCGCGTGAGCTTCTCTATCTAATCATACGCTCAGGTCTCAAGATATCTTATGGCCTTTGCACGGTGCTAGAAATTTGATCCGATTCAATTAAATGTGTAATAAACAGTAGCTACTGCTGTTACGTAATACGTATTCACAAACATAATTTAGCCCAATTCACGTACTCAGGCCTGGTTCTCGTATTGTATGCATGGGCGCCGTCAAGCCGGATTACCATATTTCGAACTTATAACTAAGGCACTAAGGTCCAGAAAAGGTATAACTTGTTTATCGGCGACCGTACCAACCTAACATAAATTAGTTTTCAGGATACAATCGGCGTAGCACAATCACGGGCACAATTGCGCGTAGTGGCACGTACATACATAGATTTGATTGGCGCGAGATAGCATTGTCAACGGCGCAACATTTGTCGTCTCATCGCGAAGGTCTTACTGAAATAATCTATATCTATACAAATAAATAAAATTAAATGTCTGTTTGTACATGGAAGCTATGTAAGCGCGGGGCCCGTAATATATTCTGCCACGGGGCTCCCGAGAGAAAAGCAAGCGGGCTTAATATGCTCTTTAAATATGAAATGCGTGCGAGATTTTTTTTCTTTTTTACTACCTGAAAGACTGTGTACCTACTTTAGAACATTTTTTTGGCTGTTATGCGCGAGGCCTGCTTTGAGGCTTGCCTGAGGCTTGGACTGCCAGGCCGTGGGCGGTCGCCCACACCGCCAATGGCTTGCACCGCCTCTGCTAATATGGAACGTTAAAAAGCTAGTTAAGATACTTTTTTGTGTTCAGAATTATTTTCAGTTCTATTGGGTAATACAATAGAGCTGAAAATCGAACTTACAAGCGTCAAGTTTTTTAATTGCCGTCGTGTGTTCGGTTTTCAGCATTATTGTATTAGGATCAGCACTAGCGCGGAGTTCTATTTTCAGCGCAGTTATTACTATGTATGAAAATTATTTTTTCCGCTCCCGCCGTCGATGCGGCCGGACAGACGTTGGAGCGCGAGGGCCCACAAAGCGAGGGGCCCGTAGCTCTTGCCGCCTCCGCCTATACGGCTAATCCGGTACTGGATCTAATGTGAAGGATGAAACTGATGATTTTTAACCAGTTTGATAATATCAGGTTCCAATTTGATTTTACGTAGCATAATTATACAATATTACACAGTTAAATCGTACGATATTTGTTCGCGCCAAACGTTCTAATTATAATTATATTTTTACTAGATCAGGGCCTTTAGTCAAGATGCACTCGGTAATTTCGACGGCGAAGTTCGAAAACAAAATGTATGGGATTTGACTTGTGGAATCGTAAGCTACATGTCACTTAGCGATGACTCATGTCAAATCCCATACATTTTTGTTTTCGAACTTCGTCGTCGTAATTAGCGAACGCAACTTGGCTAAAGCCTCAGGTACAAAAAAGTCCCGCGTTCGGCAAGCGCTCAGCTTGGCCGCAATACCTATTTTTAAAACGTGTATTTTTCAGTGTTTGATCTCTATTACTAAATATCTTAAGATATAAATAGCGTTGTGAACGCATTAAAAATAATAAATATTTAATACATTTTTAGTTTATATACAAACCATAAAATAGGATACAAATATAAACTAATAAGTGGATGTTCTGAAGTAGGAGGATTTTAATTTCAGTGAATTTTAAAATATAAAGTAGCTTAAAAATCTGAAATCATCCATCGCCCGCTTTAATCACATCGGCGCCCCCCAGTTTTTTCTGGGCCCCTTACTAGGCCTCCACCGTCCACAAGGGGGCGTTATCGCCCACTTTGGGAAAGACTACCACTAAATGCATACGATGGTATATAAGATACCAACACGAAAAAAAATTTAAAAATTTTAGTCCGTCTGTCCGTTTGTCTGTCTGCCTGTTTTATTCCGACTAATCTCTGAAACGGCCGGAGCGATTTTGACCGGACTTTCACTGGCAGATAGCTGATGTTATAAAGAGTAACTTAGGCTACTTCTATCTTCGACGCAAATAATGTTGCGGGTACCAGCCACTATAAACAATAATAATTTGTTTCAACAAGTGATTAATCACTTTAAGTTTGTATCGCCTGTTTGGTAAAGTTTTGGAAACACTCAGAAGTCATTAACTTAAAAGCTTAACATCTGGGATATGGGGACTTTAAGTGACTCTTACCTAGAGATGGTGAGTAGTAGTCACGCTAATAGTAATATAATTAAATAAAATACATTTTTGTATACCTACCGAAGGTGAATTACCTTTGCTGCTTTACGAAAAAACAAAACCTGACGTGACATTATTTCGTAAGTTTTTGAGATAGATGAACTTTTCTTTGATAAAATCCATTTTATTCTTATAAAAAGACAGCGCGGCTAAAAGCCTTGTAGGACAAACGGTTGTAACATTTCATTCGTTTCCCCGACACTTTGTTATGAAAACATCGCGTTTTTAAACGGTAATACAACCTTTCCCTTTTTATATTTCTTTGAACTGTTGGGAGAATCTGGAACGCAATTACGACTTTACATTTATCCTCAGGTATTTTAAGTTACTTTGTTCCGAGAGAAACACAGTTTATTTTTTAATGGAAACGATTAATTATAACATTCAAAGATTTAATAAGGATCATTTTAGTAAAGAGAAGTAGGTAATAGGTTTCTATAATACAAAGAAGGTAAATCTGGCTAGTAGGCACACCAAAATTACACTTTAGTATCAGCTCACACCGAGACGCGACGCAATGCGGTGCGTGTTTTAAAGATGGAGATTCAAGATTGAACTTTATACGCTACACAAAAAGATACACGTTTCATTGCAAGAGCCGCGCTACGCAGCGCAATTCGAACTCTTGCAATGAAACGTCTATTTTTCTTTTTGTGTAGTAAATAAAGTTGAATTTTAAATCGCCGTCTCGGTAATCGCTAATAACATGCACAAGTCTCAATAACGTTAGGAGAAACCATAAATAAAACAAGTTTGTACATTTGTTACCGACTATATTATAATATTAAATTTAGTGATTACATGTTATTTTTATATTTTATCCTATCAAAATAAAAAGATTAACTTAATATTCGTTCACCATTTATTGCGATAAGAGATCTTTATTGAAATAGTTGTAACTATAACATACATAAGGAGGATTTATAATATGAATACCGCCTTAAAATTATTATATTTATACCATAATATGAATGGTGGGGGTGATACGCATTACGCTGTATGAACTTATCAGCTTTGTCATTGTCTTAGATCAAGCAATACTTTGTTACTATAATATAGACGAATTCGAACTAAGCTATGGTCCGGACACGTGATAGTGTATGAATTTATCAGCTTTGTCATTGTCTTAGATCAAGCAATACTTTGTTACTATAATATAGACGAATTCGAACTAAGCTATGGTCCGGACACGTGATAGTGTATGAACTTATCAGCTTTGTTGTCTTAGATCAAGCAATACTTTGTTACTATAATATAGACGAATTCGAACTAAGCTGTGGTCCGGACGCGTGATAGTGTATGAACTTATCAGCTTTGTCATTGTCTTAGATCAAGCAATACTTTGTTACTATAATATAGACGAATTCGAACTAAGCTATGGTCCGGACACGTGATAGTGTATGAACTTATCAGCTTTGTCATTGTCTTAGATCAAGCAATACTTTGTTACTATAATATAGACGAATTCTAACTAAGCTATGTTCCGGACACGTGATAGTCTAACAATATTGGTGGTTGGCAGTCACGAGCACTAAAATGTATACGCACAGTTGCAAAGACATGTCGTTGCAACGCGCAGGTAACAACAAAACAGATACCTATATCCAAAAATTCTGTCTTTGTTTATACGGCGTGTCGCCGGTCGCGTGTTACATGCACATTATAGCGTCGCGCTCATTACAGCACTTATATTATACTCTGTTCAAATCCAATTTAACACTTTTGTAAACAAAATGACGTGGTACACTTTAATATTACATACTAGCTTTTCACCGCGACTCCACCCGCGTAAATATAGTATCGGGTATCCCACGGGAATACTGTACTCTTTCGGGATAATTTCATCGAAATTCGTTCAGTACCTAGTTTTTGCGTGAAAGAGTAACAAACATCCATCCATTTGTACATCCATCCATTTGTGAATCCATCCATCCACCTAGCAAAATTTCACATTTATAATAGTAGTATGATTTAAATGTCACTTATTTTCCGTGCAATAAGGAAATCGATGACACTTTAATTTCGTTGATGTAAAAAAATTTAAAATGGATTGGAATTTAAAAATTTAATTTGGAGTATATTCTAATTATTCTATAATATGTTAAGTATAAGGCTGCCTTAAATGTGCCTATACCGATGGCTTAGCTTCAATGGGAAGGGGTCCCAAACAATAACAAAAGAAAAGTCACCTTACATAGCCACTACACTTTCTATAACGGCCATCGTTCATTGATTTAATTAAAAGAAATTGTCCATCGGCTGTTGTTGTGTACTAAACAATCTATCGTCTTTCTTCAATAGCAAATCGGCCCTGAAAAATAAAGATAATTAATATAAATTTTAAAAGGATAGAATGTAATTTTAGTAAAATTACGCGGAAATAAAACTTACAAAGTCATGTGCATGATTGGATGTGGTTGGGCTGAAAAAAAAAAGTATGATTAAGTTTACATAATTTTGAAAATTACTAGGCGTAGCCGCTAGGTTAAAGCATTTATTTACTACATTATATATATATATATATATATATATATATATATATATATATATATATATATATATACATATATATATACATATATATATATATATATATATATATATATATATACATATATATATATATACATATATATATATATACACACTTTTATACTTTTATGCTATCAAATAGTTTGATGTCGTCTCAAACATTAAATTTTTTTTTATATGTAGGCCAACCCTACATATAAAAAAAATGTAACCAAATTGTAGACTAAGGGCAGCTCACACCGAGACGTGACGCGGCGTGCACTTTCTAATACAGCGATTCAAAACTGTACTTTATTCACTACACAAGAAGATACACATTTTATTGCAAGAGCGGCTACGCAGCCAGATACAGCTCGAAATCCGAACTCTTGTAATGAAATATGTATATTCTTTTGTAGTTAATAAAGTTGAATTTTGAATCGCAATCTTAAAAATGCAGCGCCGAGTCGCGTCTCGGTGTGAACTGACGCTTGTTATAATAATAATCGTTTCTAAACTTACTAAGAAATCAAAACTTACCAATCTCCTGCGTCTGTGTCTGAGCCATCCCATTTACATCAGTGAAATAAACCGGCTGTGCCGTCTGTATGTAGTTCTTGCTGTCGTCCACTTGAAACACCTGTGTTATCTGCTGCGGCTGCGTTATAATTACCTACAATTTATATATGATTATTAACTTGGGAGAACTATGCTTCATCACGAATAAGCCGGCTGGATTGAATAACACGGCCCACAGGAAATTGGCGTGAAATAACTTTTGAGATGTGTTTAGCCGAATATTACCAGAGGCCCAAGGCAATTGAGGTTCGCGTCCGAAATGCACTTGTAACTCTTCTGGTATTACGGGCGTTTATTGGCGGCGGTAATTGCTTACTAACTGCTCCTTTTCTGGTAAATTTTATAAGAAACATACTTCCTGATGTCGCCAAGTGTCGACGTCGGTCTCTTGTTTTTGTAATCGCTCGACCTGTTTGTACGTGGGCTCGCCGCCTATGTAGTCGCGCTTAATGCGGTTGTGGTTGCGGATCTCATGCTTACGTAGGTCCGATCTGTGAAGAAAAATTAGCCTTTATATTATCGTTTCATATACCTACCAGTGTAGGTATATGAAATGATAATATTTTGTTTAAATTACACAGATAAAAAGGATTTCTCGAATCAAGAAAAATAGTTTTCTTGACAAAATAAGTTATTTTAAGGAAAATTGTGTTAATACAAGTAATGTTTATTCATCTTTATGTAATGGCAGTCTCAAAATGAAAAAAATATTTTCTTGTTGCAATTTTACAATCAAGGAAAAAAAAATTAATTGAAGAATAAGTAAAATTAACCTAAGAAGTTCAAATTTTATTGCTCTAATACAATGAAATACTTATTTCAAACTGTAAGTTTATTTAACACAATGAAACATTTCATCCAATGAAGAAATTATTACCTTGAATCATATCTAGAGCAATTTAAAAAAAAAAAATCTTGAACTAATGACACAAAATCTTGTTCATTAAACATCCTGTTTTGCCTCAAAATTTTATTAGTACCTCGTTTCAAATACATAAAGTTTAAAAAAAAGTTAAAAATATTTTAATTTAATGATTAGTTACTTCTAGTATACCTATTTTTTTTTTGGTATGACTACCGACGCCACGATAGTGCGCGCGCGCCATGCCAAGCAAGCTAAACGAGTTTAAACCTGTTTGTGCAGTTTGAAACTATCCGTGTAACGTGTTAGATTGATTGAGGTGAATATGTGCAATATCTCTTGTGGTGCGGGTTCAGTGGGGATTTGCAAAACAAAATTAACGAAAATAACAACGTAGTTACTCTCCTCGAGGCAAATAATATTTCTCCAGAGTAATAGAAGTTTTTGTGTGTAAGTATGCGTTGATTTTACTGGCCAGCCTTAGATTATAGTATTGTTGAAGTGCCACCCACCCATGCAAAAATTCATCAAAAATCATATCCATGTCACGTTAAGCTAAGTCATAGATTACTTAAATGTATAATTTCGGTTCTACATTGCAGCAAATGGCATAACAACAGAGTTATTCTACAAACTCATTCCAGAGCACCTCAAGGAACTCTGCCTTCATCTTGGGACCCGGATAAAGTTAGCTGAAATTATCACAGCTCATGTAAGTGAAATCCATTGGCGTTTGCGGTGCTGTGCACCGCTGCATCTGCAACTGGGCAGCGTTTATTCTTTTTTTGTATGCAGCAGGATTTATAATGAATATTAAAGCTCTTGAGTCACAATATGTTTAAAAATACATTCATAATTTGTTTAATAACTTTGCCAATGAAGACAATCTATAGGTACTAGTTATTTAGGGTAAACTTAGGTAAGTACATGATTTAGCCACTGCATTACACAATATTTTCTACAGAGTCATTTAATGAGTGTTCAGAGTCATTGAGTGAAACAGACTTTACAAAACCTACGTCCACTAGCTGTTCTGAATCTCAGGAAGTTACCACAACAAATGTACTGATTACAAGATATTTTCCAGACTTTGACTTACATACCTTATTACAAACAACAGTTGGAGGAAACAGTATTTTGAAATTTTATGAAACTCACAAACAATTGAATAATACTAAGAGAAACCAATTAACCGACATCATTATCAAACATATTTACACCTACATTGTAAATCAGTATGTATTTTTATAATTCTTAATGTTGTTAAAATTACAGAACCAACTTTGTAAAATATTTTTACTTATTTTAGCAAAATTACATAGGAGGGATATAATCTACTTGCCGCTAAAATATTGGAAATTTTTCCATCGGAATCAATTGGTATTTATTTCACAAGACCAGTTCCAAAAGGCCAATCATTGACTGGTAGGCCTATGGCTGCTAGTGGAAAATTAGTGGACAAAGTGCGTAACCTAATTTTTAAGTATGGGGACCGCAAAAGAAAATCTGAAGTACTCAATGAAGTACAGGTCAAGAAAAGTCTAGCTTCTAATGAGGGTAGGTATTATTTAATCTTAATATGTAATTTGATTAAAATTGACATGTAATATTGAAATAACTGTTTAAATGTGTGTAAATAACTCCTAAACGGGTAAACCGATTAGGATAATTCTTTTTGTTAAAAAGGTCTTAATAATTTTTAGTTTAATTATTGTTTCCCTTGATTAATAACAGTTGACTATTATTTTCAGCCACAATAAATTCAGACATTTTGTGGCTCAAAACAAACAATGAACCGTTTGATGAAGTGATATATAAATGGAAGGCTAGGAAGTGATAAATAAAAAAAATTCTGGTACGCTAAAAAACGGTGGTTGGCCCCACTATTTTTTTTTTTTCGATGAATTTAGATGTAGTACTTAGCCAAAAAGTGTTAGAAGTTACCACCCCTATATTATCGCATAGTTTAATATTAGTAATGATTTGATTAATGATTATTATTGTGATCGTGTAAGTCAGGCACATAGTGCACCCTGAAGCGCGTAAATAAGATAAGTGATTCCCCTATGTCTATTTAAACAATTGTCACTGGTTTTTTTTCATAATATACAAAAGTAATGTATACTTATCCTATGTACACACCTCAATATTTAGATTAATGGTCCCACTCCAGTCTCCACCAAACGGCCAGGATCGTCCCGGGTTGGAACGGATTTTACAATATTTAAATGAAAATGAATCATGTGTACAGTGTTTAAAGTCTATATTACCAAGTCACGCACAGCAGCTTGACAGGCGGTTGCGTGCGTGGACACCCGTCAACTATATAGATAGATTAGAGGTAGAATATAGACTTTCAACACTGTGCACAAGATTAAATTTCGTTTAAAGATTGTAAAATCCGTTCCTATCCTAGATGAGACTTGCCGTTTGGTGGGGTTGGATCATAACGTTATTAAAACAATTTCTTATCTATGTTTATGGTAAACTAAGTTATATAATATTATAAGGTTGTGATCTCAATTGTTGTCTTTTATGTAAGTCAATAAATTTTTATACGATTAACATCTCTTTTCATTTTGTTTAAGAAACCACTATTTGATATGCTTTTCTGTTGGTTCCTTGTATGTTGTCTTTTATTTACCTTTCAGGAAACGACTCCAGAACTTCCATTGGACTATTGGGAGTTCCTGAGCCGTATTATATTAGTACCTATAAGACATTAAAATCACTTAACACAAGCATTTAAAACTTTTATTGAAAGGAAGTAATAATATTAGACCAAGAAATATTTTTCCCGAAACAAGAAAGGATATTCTTTATCGTAGGTTGCATAAATTAAAATTTAAAATATTAGTTATTGGTCTAAGGATATAATTTTCTAATATTAAAATAAACGCCACTTTAAATAAGTAAAATTAGTGTTCAAGCTAGATTTATTATTGTTGACAGAAAAAAATATGTATTTAAATTAAGCATATATTATTTCTAATGAAGTGATTTCTTATTTGATTGAAATGAAAATTAAAATAAAATGAAATTAAAATGAAAATACATCCTAAGCTTGCATCAAGAGAATTATCAACTTACATTAAGAATTCTAATAATTCTTGGTAGAAAACGTATTATATTAAATCAATCGGAAATTGTTTTAATTCAAGATTACTTCAAATATCAGTTTAAGATTATTATTTTTTAGTGTAAGAAAATATTAGTTTCAATATATATGAGGCAACCATAATCTTGACTTAATGCAAATTGCTTTCATGCAAGATTATTTTTCTTATTCGGAGAATACTGTTTTTTCTGTGTATATTTCAGTTATACATAGATGTCTTGTTGCACAGTTTATTGCCTGAAATGGCTAGACCAATTTTAATAAAATTTCGCTGGTATGCTTGGTAGAAAAAAGTAGATTTTTATCTATTGTACCTCTGCATAGTTCAGACGGTCGTTTGGAGGGGTGGGCCACGACGCCATGCGAGTTATGCGTCTATAGTGCGCCGTCGCCAAGTTGCCTTTCTTGCGCCGATAGTTTTATTTAACACAACATGTATCTCGCGTTACGTCGCATCTTCGGCAATTATGCTACTATTATTATATAGCTAGTATAATAAAGAGTACTTGTAGCAGAAGTCCCGGCCGCAGGTGGCGCAGATGTGCTTGATATTCATGTGCGTGGCGTCGTGGTGCTCGCGCAGCGCCGCGCTCGTGCGGAACGCCTTCACGCACAGCATGCACTGTCAACAACAGTTTATATTAGCAAGTCTAGTAATAAATTGACAAAATACATTGTAGGATAATTCAGTGACGGCAGATTCACAATTTCATTAAGTATACTTTTATTAAGTCAAAATCACTGTGGGATTCGAGGGAACTCTTAAAAAATGATATAGTTATCTTTAAATTTCGATTTCATCATGGATCCTATGATCAGACACTCAGGATGATGATCATCCCATGTGACCAACTTGGAAACACACCGTTCAAAACAAAAAAAAGATTAGTTTCAAATCGGTCCAGGCGCATTTCAGTAATCTCATAACATACAAAAAATATACAGACGAATCTATCTATTACCTCGAACCTTTGAAAGACGGCTGAAATATGTACCGAAAAGCCAGCTATATACTCACTTTGAACTGTTTCTCCTGGTGCGTGAGCTTGTGCTTGTTGAGGTTGGAGGGGTTGACGAAGGTGGAGGGGCAGTGCGGACACTTGTACGGCTTCTCGCCCGTGTGTGTGCGCATGTGCATCACCAGATAGTACTTGTGCTTGCACTTGTACGGGCACAGGTCGCAGAAGAAGTTGAAAGTGTTTGTATGGACTAGCCTGTAATTTTTTACTCTATTAACAAACCAAAAAACAAACTACTTAAGCCTGAGTAGCATGAACATAAAAAACCTGCACTGCTGAAGTCTAATTTTTGTATTATTGCAGCAACACTACGAGAAATCCTTTACTGGCATGTGATTGGTTTGACATTATCAATGACATTTTAATTTAATTTCGTTAATTTTCCGCTACATGGCGAGGATTTTTGTGTTACTGGCAAAGCTATAAAGCTGATAAATATATTTAAGTATATTTTAGAACACAAAAAATATATTTTTACCAAAGATTTTGATAATATAAACTATATTTAAAGAGATTTTTAAGCCTATATTCAAAGTAAAAGGCAATGAAAAACTACTATAATATTATAGTCATACTTAAATTATTGGTCGCGGCGCTCGATAAGATACCGCTGACGTACTTAAAAAATTCGGCAATAAATAGTACGCCGTTTAGTCGGCGTGCCCGTGCCCGTCACATTGAAATCTTCGTGTCAGATATACGTACCGAATTCACGCACACTATAAATTGTCTTACACACAATTATATTATAAACCTACACTACAATTATGAGTTGCCACATTCACGGAGCTGTTGTTGTTAGCTGGCGCGGTATCTAGTCGAGCGCCGAGATTAATCATTTATCTATGATTATAGTTTTATGTTAACCTTAAGAAAAGATAACATTTTTAATAACAATGTGATTGTGCAATATGCTTGGTAAGAAATATGATTACATATGACTCTTGAGTCGTGCAACAATAGGGAACTCCTTCCCACACGTCGTACACTTGTGCAGTATGTCCTGCTTGTGCGTGTGTCGCATGTGCTGTGCGATGCTGCGCACGAGCTGCCCGCAGATGTCGCACGCCCGCCTCATACAATTCTTCTCGCGCTTGTGAGCAGCTAACTTTGCCTACAAATGTTATTACAGAAGTTAGCAAAGGTGGAGAGGCAGATGGGCAGTCAATGCGAAATAAGTAAGGGTCCCTTGTAGAACCCTTACAAAAGAGTTTGTCATACAAATTGTTTCAATGCAACGCAACACAACAACATGAATTTCGAGAGGAAAATTGTATGTTTTGTATAAAAAATAGATTATACAAGTATATATAAAAGCACAAGGCTCAAGTAATTGAAAGTTGGAAAACTGTTACTGCGGGTACGTACGTACGTACCCTACGTACGTACGCTACTACACACTACGCTCCAATCACACGCAACGTCATTTTTTTAAAATACAAACATTCACACCTTGTCCAAAAAATTTAAATCACAGTAAGTGCACTTGAACTCTCTTGTTTTTGCATCTTTCCTTTGCTGCCCTCTTTCCTTTTTCTTCCTTTGCTCATCAACTTTCCTCTCTTTCTCTAACCTTTTTGTATTTATCTTTTGTAATATTAATTGAAAATCATGTTTTGAATAGGGATATGAACTATGTGTTGGGTAACCTTAAAAGATACATAAAAATTAATAAAAGCTATAAACATTGTATGTGTATTTTAAATATATACTGTAGTACTTTGTAGTGTCTCACTGGATCAGTCATGTCATGCTGCATTAATGGATCAGTTAGAATTGACTATGTGTAAAATATTTAGTTTAATTTATATATTCTGAAATCTTGAGGTAATATTACTTGATTAATATAAAAAAATATAAATTATTATGTGTAGTTTTGTAACATGAAATACAAAAACATTCATTATTGTAATTATAAACTTATATGCAACAATTTCGGAGATATTAGCAAATTTGTTCTTGCGACCTATATATTTCATACAACTGCAGATTGGATTGGTCGGTAGGAAGTATGGTGTATGTCTTTCATAATAAAAAAAAGGTTTTAATCATTTATGAATAATATTATTTATAGTTGAATAGCTGTCCTGACACACTTTGTTCTGCTAAAGTATGAAATGGAATAAATAAATAACTACACCTACAACCTGCACCAATATCTACACAACTACAACCTACGTCTACAACTATGACTACACCTACAGGGTACTTCTAGACCTATAACTATGCCTACACCTACCTACCTATCTAACTACCCAACCTACAGATAAACTGAATGCACCTATAAATATTTGACAGTCAAGTCATACTGGAGATCCAAAGACTTTAAAAATTCTATACGTACCTGTAGGATTAAGTAGCTCTTTAAATCTTCTATCACTAAATTCACAGTTTATTTTAAATTTGATAGCTTCCTTTAGTGATTCTAAGCATTCTGAACAGATGTATTTTGGTAGTGTATCATCAGGACTCATCTGTAATCATAATAAAACACTTTTTTATTTCTAAGATAGCATGAAAATCAAAAACATGAAATAGACATAATAATATTATGTGTTAATGTAGGGTAAAGTATACACTATACAGCAGTAGTGAAGGCTGGTTCTCCTTCATCGGGAAGCCCTAGCCTGTATAATAGGTAGGGATTTGGATGAGGGTCTTCAAAAGGAAAGTGGTAAGTGAAGCCTATAGGAATGGAGTTATAGGAACGGCACGCCACTGCTATCATTTTGCAGTCATTGGAATTAATAAAGGCTAATGGACAGTTTACACTTTAATAGTAATAAATAAGGTTTACTTTATACTATGTATACAAAATGTTACCAGTTTAAGGTACTTGCACAACTAAATATTGCATTTCTTTTGTCCCAAAATACATTGAAATAAAACATCATCAATTACAGTGTGGCAATATAAACATCGCCGCACTGTAATGCATCTATGTTAATTTATAAAATGTTATGGGAATTATTAAAGTTTTTGATCCTATTCTGTTAGATATTTCTGTTCCAAATGCATTCTTAAAAAGTAAGAATACCATAATTACCAAATAATAATTGGGTTGTAGGCATTTTCAGTAACTTTTATTAACATTTAATTCATAAATTGACCTGCCCACCACAAAAACTTGTAAAGTAGATAAATTCATTAATGGACACATACATCCAATAACTATACATAACAGGAAATAGTCTTTGGACTTCATCCAATTACTGAGGGTTGGTAGAATTAGTGTCTAATAGTCATTGGACATTAAGGTAAACTTGTTGCCAAGCTCCACCTAAACTAAAAGGAATTCACATATCCACGTAAATTCATTTATTTTACATACATATTACACAATAATCAATAATTAAATTTTGCTGACTTGATGAAATCAGAAGGCTAGGAGTTTTATTGACCCAAATAGGTCAGGTTGACACTTCTGAAAAAAAATACAAGATGGTGAATATCTCAGAAATGGTTCAATATCGGCCATACAAAGATGGGAGGTCTAAATGACTTGTCTTTACCCCCAGACTTTCTGACACCCTGCATATTGAAAGACAGATTTGTTATGAACGCAAAAATAAATATCTCCTTAAGATTGATTATGATGTAATTTAATGATTATATTATTACTTATATTAAAATAAAATAAAACCTGAGATGTATAATGATTGTTGCTTTAAGGTTTAATAAACAAATCAAAACATATAAAACAGTTAATAATTTAGGACATATTTTTAAAAATAATGATATTTAACTAAAAGGGGGTTATATAATATAAATACCTAATATTAACATACCGTGACATTTGTTATACTTCTTATTGCGCCCATAATATCATTATCATATAATTTGTAACATAAAGGGGTACAGCCACTTTTGGCACATACTCTGCAGATCATATCCTTTGATAATCGGAATGCTAAATTGCTGCAAAATATGAAACTATAAATAAATAATCTATTTGCAAGGTGTTTGGTAAGTACTTAGTTAAAGAAATAAAATAAAAACACTAGTAACCTGTCTAGGCTTAGCTTTTGCCAATGGTCTTCTTCTACTGGCGCTTCATATTTAAAGCTGGCATTGGGGTATTCCGCTTTATTAAGCCTTCCCAACATTGTTTTTGTTAAATAAACGGTCATGTTTTCATAGACACTAAACAGATATGTGTGTGGGTCAGATAATTATATCTAATCTCCGATCATTCAAGTTACAATACACAAAGAGGTAGAACCTTGTATTCGACGAACGATTTCATTAATCACTAATAAAGTATTAATAGATCCATTATCATATACATTTATAATGTTTCTAATAAAAACTACACTTTTATGGAGAATATTAAACGCATCGAGATGTAAAATATTTATGAGGTAACACAACTTATTCTTCTTCTTATTTTACACTTTTTTTTCCTAAATACGATTTGCCGCACTACCATTAGTTTTGTATTTAAATTCTTTCACAATTTTTTTTCCTAAATACGATTTGCCGCACTACCATTAGTTTTGTATTTAAATTCTTTCACAAAAATTGTGTTATTTCATTTTTTTTGTGCAATATTGGTAGAATATTACTCTTGATTTATTAACATGCACAAGGGTAAGCAATAATTGGTACAACTTCAAAAAGCTTTCTATTGCTATTTTGTATTCTCTGGAACTCCCAAGGAAGTTTCAGTAAAGTGTCTACCACTTTACTGAATCGACTAACTTGACTCATTGACATTTGACTAAGCAAGTGGTCTTTAGCTAGGCTTTATTTTAAAAACGGTGTTGAAAATTCTATTTTCCCGCCTTTTTAACATGAACGCTGACACTGGCAAAATGGCGATGGTTTTAAGCTGTACTGCCATAAATAAAAGAATAAAATCTGTCACCGAGCTAGTCTGTAACATGTCAGTTGAAACTAGAGGTGTAAAGTAACGAAAAGAAGGGCACCCATATTTATTAATTACTATAACAATTAGTACTCGTTACTATAGTATCGTTACGTTATTCGTTACTTCTGATACCTTATAACATGCTATATTATGTTAGAGCAACGAATCAAGTCATATTGCGTACGCGTATAGTATGATGTCGCGGTGTCGGAACATTCGTAATTAGTAGAAAACATACTTATGCATTACATACCAAGCTGCGCAAGGTGCATTTTTTCAATTTCCGTATTTTGAACCAGACTTGTGTTTAAGTTATTCTAAATTTAGTTAGATTTAATAGGTAAAGTGTAGAACTACAAGTGAACTATTGGCGGAATCAGTGTAGGTGCGACGACGACGTACCCATACTATGAAAAATGCGAGTAACGAAATATATTCGTGTAACGTTTCGTTACTCGGTACTAGATGGCGCACCCGTTACTCAGGACCGAATACTTCTAGTTTGCACAGCTCTACTTAAAGTATTAGTAGCCCCAGGGGTAGGACACTTCGTGTAAACGTAGGTTCCACACTCACACATATGCAACGGGGAATTACCGCACGATTTATCCTTCTTCTTTTTATTTTCTTTTTTTTTTAACATAAACAATGTCGGAAAGCTTTTAGTTGGGGTACGTAAAAAAATAAATAAAGCTCCGTCCCTGCAAACTGAATTTGATATCCTTAAGCTAAGATTGCACCAAAGAAAGGCCATGTTTCTATACATAATGCAGTCTACACATACATACTGGAATATAGAAACAAAAATAGTGCGAAATAATAATATATTTTGGACATTTTATGGCAATGCACAGTGGTCAATTTGACCGACATCGTCGCATAAGTTCTAATACCACGTAAGTAATTTTTTTGGTGATTTTGACTTTTTGATGCCACTCACCAGGGGATCGGAAGACGCGCTGTTTCAGCCGATCAGAAACAAATGAAAATCAACTCCAAATTAATCACCAATCGGTCGAAATCTCTCGGAAACAGTACGTAAATCAACGGGATATTACCTAACTTCGTTGGAATTCATGTAAATGCTTGTATAAATTCTCCCAGCCAATTGATGTCGGGGTATTACATAAATATGTACTTACCTATGAACTATGTTGTTGAAATTTGTATACTTTAAAACACCGCCGATGTATTAATTTCATATTTAAAACAATTTATACAATTTTCGAAATAGGCCATCGTGTATATTATAAAAACGAAATATTGTCACTTTACTTCAAAATTATAAACCATGCCAATCAATAACTTATCCTAAAATATGTTAAACATTTTCGCATTGAAAAATAACTTTAATAAATTTAGATTTTTATAGTAAGTAAGTTTTGATTCTTTCCGAACATCGGTTCGGACCTATGAGATTCCACGATTGAATTGTTTTGTAAGCTCACAGGCCACAATATTTATTAAGACTGAAGAGAACGAATTAATCAAGAGACAAGAATATTTGCGACCGACGTGGCTCACAGAGGTACCTTTCTATGAAGCACATATTATTATTAATTACCTAGTAAAATGAAGTCTACATAGGATAACCGCCCCCTTTTTTGGAAGTCGGTTAAAAATGTCAAAACTGGGAGCACAATAGGTCCCTGTTTCGTTTGTCAGTTCTCATTTCATGGCTTATGTCAAAATGCACTACGTTACACGATTTGATTGGTCTAAAGGGAGATTCATTCGTTCTCTGAAGAACAAAATGGCGGACTATTTAGTTGGACATGCCTGTAGGCTTGCGCAATCTTTTTTGACATTTTGACTTTTGAAATAATGTCTTTAAAAAGTTGTAATGTCAAAATGATGACCATGACCAACCAAAGATAAAGTTCATAATAGCCCCGCTGTTTAGTTCTATAAAGAACTAAACTGACTTACGTAATTCTGTTGACCCAACGGCCACTTGCTACTGGCAATTAATAGAAAAAAGGTAAGAAAAACTGTAAAAAAAACTTATTGTTTTGTTATTTTGTAGACCAGGGAAATCCAAACTATTTTGGACAAGTGACCCCTTTTCCAAAATCAACTATTATCTCAGACCCCCATGGCCAAATTACATACTTTTAAGATCAACCCCCTTATTCATAATGGTCCGCTAACTTAAAACAGCTGCTACAGTGTTATTTTTCATTCTGACTTAGGTCAATAGAAGAAGACAGAGTAATTAGCAATGCTTTAACTTAGCAGACTATTATGAATAAGGGGGCCTATCTTTAGTTTTTTCCTATTGATACAAAATACCTAGGTACTAAGGTACCAACTGGAAAACTTTGCACTTGGTTACGTGAGTAAAGTTGACATCATTTTCTCATCAAAATTTAACAACATAAAAAGACATACAATTCAGTAAATATCAAGTAAGTAGGTAGGAAATTAAATTTAAAAAAGTATTGATTCACAAAGAGAAAATAAAACATTCAGTGTGATGGATGAACCTGGTGACAATCTTCCAATCTAGCTACATCCAGTTTAATATTGGTGATTTGCAGCCATAAATCTCCAAGTTCGTTCATTTTCAAACGGTTACTTTGTTTCGTCAAAATGTTTGTTACCACACTGAAGCTTTTTTTAACTATGTATGATAATGGAAAAGCGATAAGGTATTTTTCAGCAATGTTCCACAGTGAAGGATACTGTGTTTCAATGTTGCGTTGCAACCAGAACTTCTGATAGCCTTAGTTGAACTTCTGCTTAAGCTCTTCGTCTGTGCTGATGGTAATCAACTCTTCTTGCATTATCACATTGGCTTCTTCTATGGCTGTGGAATTGTACGGATTTATTATCCATTGAGGAATTTGTAAATTTAAAAGATCCTCAAACCTCTCCGTTAACTCCTTGTGTAATGCGTCCAAGTGAGTGACATATAGTAAAATGTCATCAACTTGAAGCATTTCTGGTAATTTTAACAAATGCGGAAACTGCGAATATTCTTTTCTGACTAAATTTTGTTTATAAAGAATTAGTTTACCCACGAAGGCCGATATTATTGATTTTGTTTTAATCAAGTTAAGATCGTCACCCTGCAGCTGCAAATTAACTTTGTTGAACATTCCAAAGATATCAGTCAAGTAATAAATATCTGTTTTCCAATTGTTCAGATTTTCTTTCAAATTCGGATCTTTTTCTTGTAAAAACTCCAACACAGATTCAAAAATGGCTGAAAATCTTTCTAAGCAAGAGCCTCTTGATAACCAGCGAACTTCAGTGTGCAGAAGTAATCGAGTAAAGACTTCGTCGTTTTCCTCACATAGCTGAGCAAATAACCGAGAGTTCAAAGAATTGCTTCGAATCTTGTTGATATCATTTATTACATATTGTGAAGACTTATGCAATCTAGGACTCATCTTTTTTGCTACTAAATGCTGCCTGTGAATCACGCAGTGCACAGTACATCAGGCAGTTGTCGCTTTAAGTGAGCTATAAAACCACGATGACGACCAACCATAGACGGTGCACCATCAGTCGCAACAGAAACAATGTTCTTCCATGGAATAGCTTTGTCAGTAAAAAAATGTTCCACGGTCTAAAAAATCGATTCTCCTCTGGTATTAGTCTCTAAATATGTAGCAAAAAGCAGTTCTTGGCACATATTTTCATCTTTGATATATCGAACATATCCTAACAACACAGCTTCATTGCCGGGTAATGTAGACTCGTCCAACTGGAGGGAGAATCTGTTGGTCTGTAAGAACTTGCATAAAATGTTTTTCACATCGCGTCCCATCTCGTCTATGCGTCTCTGAACGGTGTTATTGCTCAAAGGTATTCTCTTTAAAATATCATGTGCGGGCTTGTGCAACACATTGTTAAGGACCTCCGCAATGGCTGGTAAGATAAGCTGCTCTCCAAGTGTGTGGTTTCCCCGACATCGCTATTAGTAAATATATATTATAGGACGCTCGTAAACCATCATCGTCTTTAATAGATGATGACGCAAACATCGATCTTATGGATGGCCTTTTGTCTAGTTTTTCTTTAAGTGCTTGAAAAAATGACAAGGGCTTACTTTTTTGCCAGCATGTACTCTTGATAATTGGTCATCCATTTTTGAAGGCTTCATGGCATCGTTACTGAATAATTTTTCACATATGAGACACATCGGCAAGTGTTGATTTGATGGAGATGCAATAAATCCGAACTTCAAGTAGTCCAAACTGTATTGTCTGCATTTATTTTTCGTGTCCACCATCATAAAACTCTCAGTAATCCTGCAAATAAAAAAAATTAGAAACTACCTAAATAAAAAACAATAATAAACTGTTAAATTTGCACACTATCTTATTTTTATCACATCCAGGTAACGGAAGCTTTTTTAGGTATTGCTGACTTACTCATTGCTAAACTTGGATACCTATATTAGGTAAGTAACTATAGTAGGTAATTAGGTATAGAAAATTTGTATTAGGTAAGTAGGTACCTATCAGCATAAGAATGAAAACCAAAGCAAACTGAACACTTCAAATTTTAGGTACCTACCTACTTAACAACTTAAGTGTAAGTAATGTTTACAAATACTTTTATACCTACCTATTTAAAATATGATGTGTTTACCATAGGGCAAAAAAAAATTACAATCAAATACTAAAACAAATTAAACTAGTAAATTTTTACAATTGAAACAACTGAGGCAACTGCAAACTGTTGCAAACAATCTACAGATGGCTCTACTGATCACTATCACACAGTGGGGCAATGCTGATGCGCTGTGCTGGATAAAAACTGTTTGGTACTTACAATGTAAATTTTTCATAAACTGCAGATGTTGTATGGTTACGCTATTAACTCGCGTAGGAAGCTCAGCATTTTGTAAATTCTTTTTCAGTCACTTTACTTCACTTAATTTAGCTATGTAATAACTTTGTAATCTCTTGAAATAAATGAGTACTTATATGAGTTATTATCGTTCAAGCTCCAACGAATTTCAAAACTCAAATGAACTTTCAACCTAAGTGCAAGCTCATTACATAGTAAAATATTAGGAACAGGTTTGGACTTGTTGATCGTTCGTGTTAAATTGCGTAAGCGTCAAATAGAGAGCAAGTCAAAACGCGCCTGAAAGACGTACGCTCGAACTCATTATCTTGCACAAACTTGTCCACACTGACTTGCCGAGTTTTTCATCTTGTACGAACTTGAGACTTTACATTACTACAACAATGCTATTTCCTACAAAAATATTTATTATTCTTAGTACACGTAACACAACATAAACAATACAGTACCTGCCTATCTTGAATATTTTAAATAAGAACTTGTGTTAATTTAATAGGGGTCGATTTTTAGACCTCGTCGACCCCCAAAATCAGTTTTCGTTTATGTCGACCCCTAGTACCACTTTGGGAATCCCTGTTGTAGACATTCTTACTCTTTAAATTTGACATTTTTTATAATGACACAAATGTATTTTTGTTAGTTAATCGTATTAAAAGTGTAAGTGACTTACGTGGTGTTTATTCAATCACACGCTGGGAGTTACGTAGTGTTGTGGAGTACTTAACTAGGGCATCGAAAACCGGACATATTTTTATGACCTTTGTAGGGTTTCGCTACTTCTACGTTCAAAGTTACAGTGCGGTTAGGTGGATTTTCTTAATTTAATCGTAACTTAAAAAAAACTCGAAAAAAGCCCAAAAACCGGTTCTTAATATTATGAGATTCTTCATATAGCTCCAAAACAGGATTTTTCGGTTTCGGGTAAAACTGGTTTCGATTCCCTAATTAGTATGGAACTCAGTAAATAAAAAAGTTTGATTAAATACTTTAAAAAGTGTAATTAAACTTAAAGTATTTACTGTTAAGGATAAATATTGATGAGGAAAGAAAAGGAAGGAAGAAGAGTGCTATTTAATAAATAAATAAAGGATAAAGAAAAAATTATTTTTCAATTTTCGTAAAAAAAGACGTAAGTCAGCCCGAACGGATATTAAAATAGGAAAACACAACGTAGGTCATAAAAATTGTTTGAATTACCAATTTTTATAAAAAGCTAATGATTTTTTAAAATTAAATCTATTATGAGGTGTATACAAAATACAAAATAGTACTGTAATAGTATACGTTCAAATTATTCGGCTTTTTTCTCTCCTCAAAGTGACTATCTTTGATATACGTAGTGTTAGAACTTAAGCGACGATATTATTACAAGTGGCAAATCTTTAATGTATATACCAAAATACAAGAATAAAAAAAACAAAAAATGGCTGCTAATTTTTGCTTTTATGTTTTGTTGGTTTTTCTTGTTTAATTTAATTAATAAAGTCGAGAAAAGAAATCACCATGAGCTTTAGATGCATTTTTGGCTGCAGCGACCCCACCCACCCACCAGCAAAAAGTAAGAAAATATAATAAATGTTGAAAATGTATTGAACATAACCTTAAAATAGTAAGTCGACGAAAAATGGTTAGATTTTATTTTGTTTAAGTATATTATGTCAAATTAAAGTAGTAAAAAACACAACAGTAACAAAGCATTGCTCGTTTACTATAAAATATGACATGAGGTGTAAAGATAAGACTTAGGTTGGAAGTTTTTCATCATTTGCAATCGGTAATTATAGTACAATATAGATTTTATCTTTATAGTTCAGTCTATTTCCTATCCTCTTTTAATATTTATATACAGAAGATCAGGTTGTACATCGTTTCCCTAATCGACTGTTTTAGTGGTGGCTTGTAAAGTGGGGATGTTTTGCCATTTACCCCATTATGTGGGGTATTGTCGAATCGGCTTAGATATAAATTAAAGGCGAGGTTTATTATATGTGACGATTTTTATTAAAGATTAATTTTTTATCCCACTAGCATAAGAGGTTAGTACCTCTTTTTTTTTCGTTTGTAACTTTTATGCTTATATATCATGCTTAAAACTCTTGAGGAGGAGGCTAAAATAGGCCATAACATTTGAAGAATTTTAAAAGCATATTCTATGTTCACAGTTATGAAACAATATTTATGAGAGTCCATATTATGTGCTTTAAATTTCTATCTACATAATATGTACAATCCAGAATGAAATTATTCTCTTGTGATTAGATTTTTTTTAATAATTAATTTTTTCAGACTGTATTGGAGAAACACCTCTATTTTACATTCACCTAGACCAGTGTGTATTGTATAATCTTTTCATGGGACTGAGGAATTGCTTCGCCATGTATTGTATGCCCTTAGGCTGGGGCTATAATATGATCCAGAATATGGAAGACGAGTACAATTTAGGGTTTTGGAAATAGAACTCTGGACCAATACAACAAGAGTTAAAAGGTAGTCTAATTGTAATTTCCATGCAACCTCCGTATCGACTAAAGGTTTTGATTACTGAGATACCGCAATATATACTTATATATAGATGGTGCATTTGAGATTATATTTTGTTCCAGGTATCCATATTTTTCCTATCAATCCTTGTGATGTTACAACAAGCGTTGAGCTCGGGATACATTGACTCGGTGATCACAACCATCAAGAAGTGTTTCAAGATTCCCTCCAGCCTGTCGGGGCTCATAGCCAGCAGCTACGAGTTAGGCAACATCATATTCGTCTTTTACCTCGGCAGTCGGAGGCATATTCCCGTATGGATCACAGTCGGTAAGTAAAAAAGAATGCTTTTAAAACAAACATTCCTTTTATTGATTTATAACAATTTTTAGGGTTCCGTACCCAAATGTTAAAAACGGAACCCTATTACCGCTACTTTAATGTCTGTCCGTCTGTCACCAGGCTGTATCTCCTTAACCGCGAAAGCTAGACAGATGTATTTCTGTTGCCGCTATAGCAACAAATCTATACATATAATAAAATCGTAACTGATCGCTGTCTGATGAAGATGAAGAAAATAATTAAGAAAAGCTTTATGAACGACATAGAACCCAAAACAATGATTTTTAGAATTTTTGTCTCTCTGTTTATCTGTTTGTTTTTATGTTTGTATGCGCTAATCTCAGAATTTACTGAACGGATTTTGATGTAATTCGGTATAATAGTAGTTTAGACTCTGGATTAACACATAGGCTACTTTTATTGCGGAAAAATGTACGGTTTTCGCAATATTTATTTTTGCGCGTACTTAGTCAACGGCTTAACCAATTTGAATGCGATTTTCACTAATGGTTTCAACTTAACCGACTTCCAGGAAAGAAGGCGGTTGTACATCCGGCTGTTCATAATATATAATAATAATAATATCTATGGAGTATCCGAAGAACTTGTGTTACAGGTATCAGACAACGGGAAGTATATTAAATACTTTTATACTTTACATATATTTAAGATTTTTATTATATTATACACATATTTAATATATAATATATATTATGTTAAACGATAACTCTATCGCCTGTGGACCGATTTGCTGTAAAGGGTATAATCCCCAATTGGTCTTGTTGACACCAAAGTGGTGACCTGATGATGGGATCCATGAGGAATCGTCGGAACTCCTCGAAATTTATATGGAAACTTTTGTGATGTTGACTTAAAAAATAGTCCAGACATATACTACGTAAAAGTAAGATTTTCTACCAAGGTATCCCCTGGATCCAAAAGTACTGAACAGAACTCCTGACTTCGTATATATACATGTTTAGGGATTTCGGCGTTGTTTAAAGAACTGCAAGCATATGCCACTATGTCAATTAGAGTAATCATCATCATTATCATATTATGATGATATAAAAGGTACAAGGTGAACATGAGTTCTATATAAAATATTGTTTGGCTGGTACCGACTTCAAATAATGAAGATTGAGTAGAGAAATAGTTAAAATTTTAGACAAACTTAAAAGAGGAACTAGAAAATAAGTTTTATATCATATTTTTTTGTGCATTTTTACTTTGGAAGTCGGTTTAATTTTTTGTTTAAAAATTATTTTTTTATTGGCTTTTCAAAAAGTACATTACAAGCTGGGAAATATTGTCCTTGCAATGATCAATCGTTTACGAAATACAGTCATAAATGTGAGATTGCTGGTAACATTAAAAACGGTCTATATTTTATAAAAAAAATACTAACAACTACTGGGTTTATGTATTTATATTATGATTGTTATAAGAATGAATATAAATGGATAAAATTTGGTATAGTCATAAAAATGTGATGGCTAAATTGGCTATGGCCACTGCCCTTAAAAAATATACACAATATTCCGCGCTATATATGAAGATGAGCTATATATTCATAGTCAATTCAATAAGTTTCAGGAAGTGTTCATTTCGTCACAATCCTAAAAATAAAATCGTTTAACCTCTTACGCTATAACACATTTCTAGATTTTGCTATAAACTTTTGTTCAGGCGTTTACGAACAAACATAACTGAGCCACATCCTTTTGCTTTTTAGTGTTTAATAACTTAACCTATTTAACACTAGATACCTAATAAATACCGATATTTTTACTGACACTTCTTTAAATTTATTTATTCACACTTGGTACAGAAAAATAAATCGAATTCTTCAAATTCAAAAGCTGTTTCGTCAATACTACGAGGGCGGCACTGAAAATTTCGGCAATCAAGGAAGTGACACAACATTACTATTAAAAATGTATTTATTGCTTTTCGTATTCTCCGCGAAATTTGACACATTTTTCCATACGATGGAACCAATCATTGAAGCAACCATTCCATTCGGAAGTTTGGGTCTCCAAAATGGCCGTTTTGTAGGCGTCCACAGCTTCTTCAGGTGATGAAAATCTCTGACCACGCAATTTATTCTTTATTTTAGGGAAAGTATAGAAATCATTAGGGCTTAGGTCGGGGCTGTACGGCGGATGGTCTAATAATTCTATGATTTCTTGCTCTAAAAACTCTTTTGTTCGGGTGTGAGAACTCGCATTGTCGTGATGGAGGATGATGCGGCGGTTGCAGTTCTCTTTACGGAATTCAGAAACGACCTCTGGCAAACAAATGTTAGCATACCATTCTGCATTAACCGTTCTTTGTCCCTCAAGAGGAATAGTCGCAACATGGCCGGTTTTGGAGACAAAAGTGGCCACCATTTTTTTTGCAACACTCCGTGAACGAACAATTTTTGTTGACTTTAACTCATTTTCGAACACCCAAACTCGTGACTGGTTTTTTGTTTCGGGTTCGTACGCGTATATCCAGGATTCGTCACCTGATACGATGTTGTATACAGCATTTGAGGATCCTGCGTGGAATCTTTCGAGAGTTCTGACGCACCAAGTAACGCGAGCCGCTTTTTGCTCTTCACAGAGCAAATGCGGTATCCATCGGGAAAACAACTTTTTTTACACCTAATTGTTCATGCAAGATTATTTATATTTGACTCATGCCAATGTCTAAAGATGCCTGAATTTCGCGGTATGTCACATGTCGATCTTCCTCAATCAGCTTACGCACAGCATCAACGTTTTCTTGGGTGACTGCAGTTTTTGGACGACCTTGACGGGGATCATCACTGAGCTTGACACGTCCACGAAATTGAAATTCAGCAAACCAGCGATAAATTATGGTTTTGGATGGGGCTTCATCACCAAATGCAGAAATCATCCGGTCAACACACTGTTTTTGTGTTAAACCACTTCGAAAGTCATAATAAATCATCGCTCTTGAATTTTCTCGAGTCAATTCCATTTTCTCAACGACTAAACAAGTTTGACAAGACCGAGAATCTTTTTTTAAATAAATAAACGGTATTCGATTTTTAAAACCAAGGAGTTTATATTAAAAAGATTTTAATATGACAGGAACAGTGGAAATATTCCATTCCCGATACTTTTAGTGCAGCCCTCGTATAATGAAAAGGAAAAATTTACAGAGTAATTATAAAGTATTCTTTTTCATTATTGTGCTATTTTGTGTTATTGTGTTTAACATACAAAAATATTTTATCACATTTTAATGCATTTATTACTTTTTAACATATAAATGTTCTACTGCAAAAATTCTGTCAAAATTGAGTTTTTGAAATTATAAAATTTACATACTCTTTCTAACATATTGTGTTAACAAAATTTGTGCAGTTGGACTTATCTGACTGTCTTGACTGACAGCGCAAGAAACTTATCTGACTTTTAACTTTTGTGTAATTTAACTTTCTGATGATAATCAGAGAATAATAAATAAATAATCAGAGAGTAAAAAATAATTAATAATTATTATTTTCAGCATCGAGCGGATAATTGTGGGCGCTTCATATATTATATCCATTGTGGTGCAACCTTTCTTCGTGGAATCGAAAGTCTGCACCTGCTGTGCTAATCCTAACGGTATTGTTTAATCATTTATTATTGCAATTTAAATTAGTGTAATTTAATATTAGTACTTATTAATTGTAATTGGCCTATTAAAGTTACCTAGTGAAGATTAGCTGTTGCCTGCAATTCGTTTGGGTAAAACAATCGGAGCCCTACTTTTTGAAATTATTATCAATATAATAATAATATAAATATAATAATCTTTTAAATACATAATCTTTTCCTAACGTTTAATTTTTAATTTTTCAGTGTTAAAGAAGAAATATCCCTTTTTACTTGTGAGTTGTGACTGAACAGTCATCATTAAAATTGAAAATAAAATAAAAAGGTAAGCAGCATATTTAATTTTTATCAAATGCAGTAACTATCACCTAGGACGGGGCTTCCCAAATTGTGCGTCGCGACGTCCTGGGACGTTGCAGGCGTTAGCCTGGATAGTTAGATAAGAGTCACAGTAGCATTTCTAAACTAAAACCTTGACTTAGAAGCTATGCTCTGATAGTACTACCTTTTCTCATTACAGAAATGTAAAAAAATATTTTTTTGCTTCAAAATTCTAAAAAAATAATTTTTAAAATAACAATCGATTAAAAGCAAATGACTATTAACTTGTACCAATGGATATATCTCATGCCCTATTATAATCCCACGAAGTTATCGGGACTGCTCTGCATACACCTGTATACTAAATGGCTATGGCTACTAAAACTACTTAATAGGTAATACCTATATTAGTTTAGGCTGGGTTTAAACAGTTAAAATAAGTTTGAGAAGCCCTGAACAAGGGTCAAAATTTAGGTATCATTTTTCTTTTTAGCACCATGCAATTTTTTAAAACATATCATCATAAAACCATAAAGTTACTTAATAGTTCGTACACTAAACCACTGCTTTTTATTTTTCAGTATTATGAATTCAATATGTCAATCAATCTATGAAATTCTGAGTACTAAAACAAGCATCAACAAAGCCAAAGTAAGAATTAGATCCCGAATATGGGACAAAAATAAGCATTGCTGGAGAGAATGGACGAAGACGCCATAACCGTGGCCGCCCCTAGAAAGAGATATCGCGTTGTGCAAAATGCACTGTAATCAGGCTGGAGATGGCGCGGGAACGAGATCATTGGGGGAGGCCTTGGTCCAATAATAGAAAGCTAAATATACAGAGTTACAAGTTAAGTCGATGTTGATCCTTTAAAAGGTTGGATTTCCCATCATTTCCAATATTGTCTACAATGAAACCTATTTATATATTAATATTTTTCGAGATTTTTTACTTTTAAGTTTTTAATTTTCATAAAAATTAATAACTTTTTCTCTTCTCTATTTTTTAAATAATTTTTATCTAGCTAATAAGCTTTATTATTATTTTTAATTCTAGTAATGCCGCTATTCTGAAAATATCTTTCGATTTGTAGAAAATACAAAAAAATGTTGGGAACTTTATCCCTTTGACTTAACCTGTATATATCCCTGTATGGTACGAGCTACGTTATAAGGAATATATTGTACCCTTATTTGTTATTTATTTACGATAAGTTTTATATGATACATAAAAATCTATTTATCATTGCATATGTATATTAATATTATCCACACGTAATTTAAATACGCAGCCTATTTGCAATGTGTTAATTTGATTTTTAACTTTAATATAAAACTTATCGCAAATGATGATCGCATATGTTATCAGATGAGGATATTATTAATAACAATTTTCTATATTTTAAATAATAATATAATATTATGATATTCTATATATCTGATCTTAGATATTGATATTATGTATTCTAAAAGATGTCTGAAGATTTATATAAAATGTACTGTAATATCTGACAGCGCGGGCGCGTTATATCAAAGTTAAAAATACATAGTATCTTCAGCATCTGTGATAGTTTATACAAATTGTACAGCAAACTATATTGTATTTAAACATAAAATATAAAATTATCTTTGCAATATATGATGCCCATTAAAAAAAACTTAAATAACATATTAATCTCGTTTGAGAGATTATCACCAGCTTAGCCTACAGCTACTACTTAGTAATGTTTACAATTGTTTAATGTTATGTATAAACTATAAGGTATTGTTTTTGTAGCTTAAGCGGGAATATACAAAACTTGGCCATATGCACTAAATTAAATTAAAAATATAATCACTAATAACAGATCTTCGAGATTAGTGTTTTCGTTTCGTTCGTGTTCGAGAGTAGTGTTCATGCAATAAAAAAATGAAACACGCTCAGGATTTTTTATATTCCTGGTTAGGCCCCAAATTTATTTTATTGATTTGTATTTTAGAAAGAGAATCAAGACGGAGATCCTTCTCCTTTTGTCAAACTCATGTTCTTTATAATACATAATTTTTCATTTCCCATGGGGTTCTAAAATGCATGCAAAGATAATAGCTATCTTAATTATATTTAAATTATTAAGTATAATGGTGGTGAGCTGATGCGGTGCGTCGAATATTTATACATATTTCGATTCAGATTATATCATTGTAAACATTTAATATTTTCATAATATGGTCCTAATTTTACATTTGAAGTTAATATAAATAATAATTTTACAGTGTTTATGTATATTACAGACATGCACAATATTGTTCAATTAAAAAAAAACAATTATCATCAAAAAATACAACCTAAACAATTTATAAAACTGGTAATTTATTTAAGAATTATATTTACTTACATGTTATAAGATTTTTTTAAAAATTTTCCAATAGTAAGTGATGTCAAGATGTCAGGATAATACTTAAATATTATAATAGTAGTTAAAATAGCACTACGGAAAGAAAGTTATTTTAAATTAAATTACATAAAAATATCAGCTTAAATTAATTATTGTTATAATAATCATAATGTCAATTGTCAATAATATGTTAATAAAATAAAAGTATTTAGGATTTTTTATATTAGGTGTATAAAATGTCAGCTTAAAAATAACAATAATACTCGAAACTTATGGGAAATCAAAAGAAACACTTTGTATAATAATTATTGGTGATAATTTTGTATTAAATTATATCTGGCAGGATTTATTTAATAGTAAATATATCTTTAACTCCTAAAATAAATGCCTGGTCACATTATATTTCTTGTTTTATAGTAGTAAAATATTAACATAAAGTTTTTCATTCCTCAGTATATTTTTGTATAGTATCTTACATGAATGTGACATTTGTTGCATGATTTTATTATGTATATGAAATAAGGAAAGTTTGAGATTTAGCCAATGGAAATCAAAAGGAACACGTTGTATATATTAATAATTGGTGATAATTTTATATGAAATTATATCTGGCAAGATTTATTCAATGTTAAATATATTATCAATTCTTTATGTAAATTCCTAGTCACATGTTACAGGAATTTGACATTGGTCGCATGGTTTTAGTATGTTTATGAATTAAAGATAGTTTAAAACTTGGAGTGTATTCAAAAATTATATAAAATTAAAATATTTACTACAAAACTTAAATCTTTATTGATCGTAATGATGTTCTCATGTTTAACTTATGTTTTATTTTATTCTCCGCAGTAAAATGCCATTTTTATTTACTGATAACACAAAAAGATTTACGGATTAATTTATTTTATTGCATATAATTTATTGAATAAATGTAAAGTTGTAAACTCAGTTCAGACCCAATTTAATCTAAACGTAAGCAAAATGTTTAAATTCCACCAAATCATTGTGTGTATTTCTTTATTGCACGGAAAATAAGTGACATTTGAATAAGTAGCTTTTTAAGTATTCGCTTACGTTTAAATTAAATTGGATCTAAACAGAGTATAAGTAGTATAACGTGTTTAAACAATAATAATTTTCGATTACCATATGTGAAAATAAAATATTTTACCTTTTTGGTTGAATTTTGTTTCGTTTTGTTTTATTGTCGGATTTTTATGTTTCAAAGGTTTTATTTTTGTGAGAATTGTGTATTTGCTAAGGAAACTTAACAAATAAACACTGTTCTTATGAAAATCAAGGTCTTTGAAACATAAAATTCTGACATACAAATCCCGTAATTTTGTATTGAAATCTATACCTATATATATATATATATATATATATATATATATATATATATATATATGTATGTAGTGCAACTGCATCTTAACCAGGTGGCGCTAGGAGCTACATCAAACCTTCATTTTTGAACCGTCAAACAGGGGAAGTGGCTTATCTACTTCAGTAGAGTACTTATCATCTATGAGTAGCCCTCTGTTTGAAATAAAATAGAATCTTTTAAAGAAATAAATAACGACGATGACCTCTTTGATAATATTAAAATCTTTGTTATTTGCAAAGGCTGTGCAAGAAAGTAAAAAGAATAAAAGGAAAGACATACGGTATGTTACCTTTTGCTGAATGCTGTTTAATCTCTTCCAGGTTCTGCAGCAACTCGTAAAACAAATCTTGGTATTTTCTAGATGCATCAAACTCAAAGTCAGTGATTTAAGCAATATGTGTAGAATATGCTGCTCAGAAGAAGGAGAAATTTTAATATTCAGTAATGAAAAACATCCAAATATGCCTAAAGAAATAACTCAATTTTCAGGAGTAGATGTGAGTATAAACTAAAAAAAAATACAATATCAAATACAACAACATAATCATATCATAGTTCTCTGTAAATGATTCAGGATATAAGTAAAAAATTAATTTATAATTTACATTAACCAAGTTAATTTTCAATTGCAGGTCAATAAACATGATGATTTTCCTAAGCATATTTGCCAAAGCTGTCACAGACTTTTACAAAGCTGTATTAAATTCAGGGATCTTTGCAACATGAGCAACAAGAGACTATCAGACTTATGTGTTAAGAAAGGTA
Organism: Phengaris arion; assembly: GCA_963565745.1. Lineage (NCBI taxonomy): Eukaryota > Metazoa > Arthropoda > Insecta > Lepidoptera > Lycaenidae > Phengaris > Phengaris arion. The sequence goes on from OY751443.1 coordinate 7,392,233, forward strand.
CCTATGTAAAAATAGTATCTGTCACCAAAAGTTTTTTTTTTTTTTGAGTTTGATTAGTTTCAGCTTATAATGAAGATATAAATATTATTCTTAAAGGAAATATAATATAATAAATGAAATTTATTACTGTCAGTAGTTCAATAATTGCATTTCACTCCAAATCAACCAAATGGAGTTGATTGAACTCAGAAACTAAAATATTAATTTTGACAGACATTCTTTGTTTACAAAAAATATTCTCATTCTGAGTATTTTATTTCAGCCTTTAGCTCAGTTGATGTTTCAACTAGGTTAATTCCATGATATATATATTTAAATATTTTTCTGTTTTTAGAAACAATCAAAATTATTAACGACATAAGTATAATATCAAATGATAAAAATGATATAGAAGAGTCCTACAACATACCTTCACCATCATTTTCTGATGAAAATACAGAAATATGGACATGCACAACATGCAGAAAAGATTTTCAGGATGTGGTAAATATAGTCACTTCTATTCTAGAAACAATGTCAAAGGTTTTATTTATAATATTGCATCACACCTTTACTTTTATGTATATTTTTAAGACCTAGCAAATGACACAATTAAACTATTAGCGATCACTTTTAAATTTTTTTTTGTGAAGAATTAGTACATTTAAAGCTTTAAGTTCAAGGCTAAAATATTTAAAAATAAAATGGTTGAAGTTACTCAAATATAGATTTGAAATTTTCACTATACACAAAAAAAAAAATTCAACTTTTTAACTATAAGAAACAATATCTTTTGGATTATGTTAAAAATTAATTAATGAAAATATTAAGTATCCAAAAATAACGTATTACACTCTAGGTTTTTTTTTAAAAACTCAGCAATAAAGTGTGACACGATAAAAACATTGTGTGTACACATCCACGTCTACTTGAAGTATAACTGACCAGAGTATATACAAAATTCACGACCTCATTTTTTTTTTTGGGTTTTTTGCTTGACGTGTAATCCTCCAAATGTGATATATAAAATTTTTGTGTCAAGTAATTGTCATGCAAAAAACATGTCACCGTAAAATTGTAAATGTCATAAATTATAATATAACTAACAAGATTGTAAAATGTTGAAAGATTTTGAATCATTGTGATTGTGTTCAATAGTGCTGACACAATCCGTCATTTTGCTTATATATATTGGTATGAAATCAGTTATTAGTGTTTTGTGCAATTCATTTCACTAAAGTATTATTAAAATTAACAATAACGTCAGCCCAAAAACAGTGAAATATATTTGTATTATTTTATAGGTACATAGTGCTTATGAGTCGTACTACGCGGGAGTCGGGACTCGTGAATAAAATGAACACTCGCGTGAGATAAAATAACTTTGTATTAAATAAAAAACGAAATGGTTTAACGTAATGTGTTTTAAGTTTAAAACTAATATTAAAACTTAAATTAAATGAGAAATAACATTCGTTAATAAGAAAAAATAATAAGAGCGCGCGCGAAGACTACATAATTTATTCCTCTCTCTTCTATCCGCGGCTAAAAGAAAATTCCTCCTTTCTCTTTTAAACTTCAACAACATAGTCTTTGTATTTGTCTGGCATAACAACGTGACGCCGTCTTGTTAACCTATTATCGGCGACATACTCTCCTCTAGTTCAGGACAACGCCCTCGTTCCTGGACTAGTCTTGAACGAGACTTTTTAGGTCGTCCCCGGTGCCGTTTCGGTATCACAGGCCCAGAACTAGGGTATGAGTGTCCCCTTGACGTAGGAACGTCCCCATCACTCATATTATCTATGAAGGGAGTCAAATCCTGAGCATGTCTTTGTCCTCTACCTCGTAATTAGGGCTAGGTCGGCGTGATTGATCAGCCACACGCTTAGCCTGATCTTGCTGGGATTTAACTCGTTCTCTGACAGAAATCAAAGAGTTAATAAAAGACCGCAGGTATGGAGTAATTTGAGGAACAAAGTTCTCATTATCGAGAATAGCCCTTAACTTAAGTCGTGTCGAGCTTCGGTAGGTGATCTCATTTCTCTGGCAAACATTAGAAAAGCAGGAGTAGCTGTGTTCTACATAAAGCGCTATTTACGGCTAAACATATCACTGGTAGTTTCTCAGGCCATGCGCTATGGTCATTCTCTACCAGCTGAGCAAGTTGAACCTTGGATTTGGATGATAAAGTGGAATTAAACTTTGCTTAATGCCTAAAATGAACATGCACCAACAGTGCATGTTCATGGCATGGCAGCTCCGACGAACTGAATGCCATTATTCGATATGATCCTGCGTGGAAAATAGTATCTAAGTAAATATTCCTCAGTAAGAAGACGGGCACAGGCTTCAGTGGTCGCCTCCTGAAGTGAAAAGAGCTCAACCCACCAGTTGACTGTGTTTTCTACAAGAAGAATCCATCGTTCTCCATTTTCACCGGTAAGGGTCCGAAAAGGTCTATAGCTAGTACCTCATTGCGCTGCTGCAAGACTGGCGTTTGTAAAAGACCAGGTGGTTTGTCGTTAACAGCTTTGTACCCTTGACAATCCACACAAGACTTTACGTAATCTGTAATAATCCTTCGCATTCCACGAAAATGATGTCCAACTAAAGAAGAATTATGTCATTCCTTAAGAATTTCAGTTTGCATGGATATTGTTATTATCAGCTGAGGATTGTCGCTTTCAGAATCGGGTTTATACGGTACAGTACACCTTGTGATAACAGGTATCCTCGTTCTGACCATCTTCGAGCTGACACTTCATCTGGACGTTTTGTCTTTTATAATTTTCTCAACCTGAGGATCAGTAAGTTGCTCCTGTCTCAACTCAGCAGGGTTCTTAGTGGACAAATCGATAATAACTGCACAAACACCACAACTGTTCTCAGTACCAGAACATACGGGCCTTCTCAAAGTATCAGCCACTACATTTGCCTTTCCAGGCGTGTTAGTGTGTCAAACTGCAATCGTTTGACGTACAGTGATACTGTATGTCAAACGATTGCAGTTTGAGAGCCCACCTCACTAAGCGCCTTGTTGGAGATTTTAAGGTCATCGACCATCGGAGTGGCTGATGATCGTTGCCTATAATAACTGGATGTCCATCTAAATAGAATGTAAAATGCTCCACTGCCCACACTACCACTAAAACTTCCCGCTCTGTAGTTGAGTAGTTGCGTTCAGCGGCGTTCAAAAGACGTCTTGCGTATTCAATAGGCCGTTCATTTTTGTCCTCCCCCTTGAGAACAACTGCTCCAACCGCATATTAGCTGGCGTCGGTTCTCAGAATAAAAGGCTGACTGAAATCTGCCTGGATCAAGATTGGTGCTGAGGTAAGAAAGTATTTTAACTCTTTGAAAGCAGTAGTTTGAGCAGAATCCCAGGTCCAGGTCTGCTATTTTCTCGTTAACCTAGTTAACGGCTCTGCTACGAACGAGAAATTTGGAATAAATTTCCTAAACCAAGAACAGGGTTATAGAAAGGTCCGCAAATGTTTTAAATTATTTGGTTTGTTCATATCTAAGGCGGTTTGAACCTTCTCAGGGTCAGGTATAGATATTTGACACGTTCCCGGGCAAAAACACACTTCTCGCGATTAACTCGTAATTTAAACTATCGCAAGCGATTAAATACGTCTTGGAGGTGCTGATGAAACCCCTCAGATATTACCAAAATGTCATCCAAGTAAGCTAGGAGGGTAACATTAGCCAGGGATGAGCACGAACGTAACCGATCAATCAAACGTTGGAATGTGGCTGACGCATTCTTCAAGCCAAAAGGCATGCGTTTGAATCGGAGAGTTCCTAGAGGACTTATGAACGCAGTTTTGTCCCTATGCTGTGCATTAACGTTCACCTGTCAATACTCTGGTCGCAAATCGAGTGTACTCATGAAACAATCTCTTTTCGTTGACTGTAACATTACTTTAATCAACGGCATGGGATAATGGTCTGTTTGGTGACAGCGTTTAAACGTACGTAATCGACACAGCAACTAGTGGTGTCATTGGTCTTGGGAAGCAGTGCTGGAGAACACCACGCCGACTCACATTCCTCTTTGATGTATTCTTTCAGCATTATGTCAATTTCCTGACGCATAAGTTCTTTCTTTGCAGGAGTTAGACGATAGGGGGGGTACAAAAATAGGAGGATGCTCACCAGTGTCAATGCGATGTTCAGCGAAAGGAGTTGGCTCTTCCCCTGGTAGGAAGATGTCCGCATTCACAACCAAGGACTGTACCAGCAGGTCCCGGTCAGGTGGATCTAGTTTTGTCGCTTCATCTTCATAGCACATAGGATACTGTATGGAGTTATTGCTGGAAAAATACCAGCATTGACGATGAAAATCCAAAACGACACCGCTTTCAAACAAGAAATCCATACCTAGTAAATTTTCGTTATTACGAGCTTCTGGAAGTATAATAAAAGAAGTCCGAATAACGCTATCCTGCAGACGTACGTCTAATTCGGTACTAAAAACGTCTTAAGTCTCTAACGACTCCATCCGAAAATTTTATACTTTTACGCGTCGAATAAATAGGATGTTCCTAACTGCGAAGAAAGAGAAGTAGTGTATAGCCTCCGATACAGTGCTTTGTCCCAGTGTCTACCAACGCGGTTCCCCGCGAACCTAAAATCTCGATATTAAATATCGGCTGCAAAATCTTTCGGTTAAAATCGACACCGGTGCACGCCTACTCCGCACACTCTGTTTTGTTAGCACAAAATATATCAATATTCTCTAAAACAGGATTAGGAAAATTATTGTTAATATTGTAAGTTGGAGTTACACCTCTCTTCTTTTAAAACATCATCCGATACAAAATTATTTTCTAAATTATTTTGTTGATATTCAGCTCTTGGACTTTAATGCAAAACAAAATTATGATCTACGTTATAAGAATTAATACGTTTGTTTACATTATAAGAATCGTTATCACAACTATGCCCCGACTGTGCATTTTTGAGTCACAAAATGTATGAATTATTTATGTGATATTAGAAATTTAGAATCACCCTGTAAAGCATCAAACGACTGCCTTCCGCGAGTTTTCGGCATTTTATTTACACTTGAGTTTATTTACACATAACTATTCACTGAAAGTGTGAGATTTCCGGCCCCACCGGGGCCGACTCCCAAATCACGGGGACTCAAATTGCAATTGCAAATCTTATAAATTTTTCCCATACATTTGTTTCGAAAATATTTATTTTCGCCTTAAAAAACTAATTTCTGTAAAAAAAAAATATAGAACATTTATTATTACTATTAAGAAAACCTGTCGAATTGTATTTTTTTTCACACTAAAATCCAATTTTTTTGGGAATGTCCACTATTTTGTGATTTCGGACCACTGTGCGCCGTTGCCGTGTTAACCTATTATCGGCGACAGTATGTAATAAATATATAAATTGAATAGAATACTTAATAAACATATATTTAAGTTAGGTTAGGTTAGGTTCCCGGTTAACGCTTACTTAGCATCATAGAGAAAAATAGCATTAAGCATTGACAGCGCTTACCGCTTAGCAATCGCCATTTTGTTTACGAGTGTACCCGAGCGCTTTTTTCCGCCAAACACAGCCAATATTTTCGTGACTTTAAATTGATATTGTGTGGAAAATAACTCACAGCTTTATAATTAGTTATATGAAATTGTTGTGGAAGTAAAATTAATCTGTGATTAACCTAAGAAGTGCAGTTTGAATGATAAATAAATTAGTGTTAGGCACCGAACATAGTTATTACTTCTTACATATTAAATATTTTGTTAAATGTACATTCAGAACCAATGTTATCTCTTTTGATAACGTTTACAATACGGGTATACTCGGGTATTGAGTCTCTCCTTCAACAAAACTCATAAATACCTAAGACCGGTAACTAATTGATATGGCTTACTGTAAGACCGACCAATCGGGACTAGCCTTTGGACAGTAGACAATCAGTTTCAGTTCGTTAGATTATAATGTAACTGTATTCGGTTCACAATAATTTGACAGTCTACAATCTCGCTAGTTATATTATATCTTATGTGAAGCGACTTATTATCATAAACTGATTTTGTGACGTTTGGTCCAATCAGGAGGCGTTAGTCGCTGCTTTCGCGTTGACGAGAATACCGGTCTGACAGTTTTATTGTGTCGGGACTTGATTGTAATATTATTATTGCAGGTTTTATTTAGGAGAATTGACCCTCAGACATAGATTAGACCACGGGGAATGGATATAGGCTACTTTTTATCGCGACAAAATGTACGGTTCCAGCGTGTTTTCTTTTAGCGCGCACAAAGTCGCCGGAAACATCTATTATATAATATACGTATAGCAACACTAGTTTTAACGCGCGACTTCGACCGCGTGGATCCCCTTTACACTCCCGTGGGGTGTGTATTTCGAAAAACCGTTTTTAACGGATTCCTGCGTCATAATAACTGCGACAAAATTCAACGTTATCCGACCAGCTGTTGATATTTCACTATACATACTTTGGATCCGCATTTCACCCCGATAGGGGACGAATTTTAAAACACTATAAAATACGTATTCAATTATTTATATTTATTTCCTCGGATATTAAATTTCATGGAGATCGGGGTGTCCCGATTTTAGCCTTTTTTCATACAAACTTTCAACCTCAGATGGTGAAGTTTAGAAGAGAAACCCTAGAATTCACCCTGTGAGGATGTAACTTATTTTGCATCCTCAGAGGGTGAATTCTAACAAACCCTGAAACATGTATTTAATGAAATTTATTTAAGAGCATGAATCTTAAATTTTAAGATGATCCATACAAATTTTCAACCCCTATTTCACCCCTATATTTTTCAAAATCCCTTCTTAATGTGCGTCTACATTGTAACTGATACTGTCCAAATCGGTCAATTAGCGGTTACGGCTGTGCGAGCGTCTATTCGTCAGTGAGTCAGTCAGTGGGGACATCTCCTTTTATATCTTATAATAGAGGCTGAGAGCAAGTCAGAGTCTATCATTAAGGATCTTTGTGAAAACTATCTAATTTACAAATTCATTTTTCAGTATGATTATAATAATCACCTAGCAGAATGTATTGCAATCATAAATGAAAGGAAACAACAAAATGGAGAAAGCAAAAAAAAAGCTTTCCTCTGTGATATATGTGGCAAGACAACAAGATCAAATGCCAATCTCCTGGTTCATAAGTGAGTATAGCTATAGTTTATTCACTTTCTGAAGGCAGTGAATCATGGATACAAAGGCGAAAATTGACCATAAGCTGTGTGCACATTAATCAATAAATATAAAATATATAATTTTAATGTATCATTTCTTTCAGGGCAATTCATGAAAATGTATTTCCGTTCAAATGTGATCAGTGTCCATATAGAGGGCGAACTACAGACCTGCTGAAGGTCCACAAACGTTCACATCTCATTGACAAGCCGTACAAATGTACACAGTGTCCAAAAGCAACTACCACCTCAAGTAACTTGGCCAAACACATGCGACACGTGCACAGCACTAATAGACCACATAAGGTAAATAATTAAATATTTTTAAACAAGAAGAAAAACTGAAAGCAGCGTGGGTACGCTGTTGCCCATTAAGCATTAATTGGGCGCAACACGTGGCGCTCAACATGTTTGGCAACATTGCAATACAACGTGCGACGTTGCCAGCTGGATAGACAGATAACATTAAACATAAGGTCCCCCCATGTAGCGCGTCAAATGTTGCCTAGTGGATACGCGAGTCTTAAGTGTCATAAAGAAAAAAAAAACATTTTTGTTTATTTTCATAAAATATCTCAACTTTATCTTTATATATTATATATAAAGTCTGCTTGGTTTCATATGCAATGCAATTCAATGTTGTGAAAAACTTATTACATATCTTTATTTAAATTGTGTTACTTGATCCAGGACTTTTATAATAATAAACAATGTACATAATTCATTTCAGTGTACTTACTGTGATAAAGCATTTTCATACCAGCACGACATGAAAAGGCATGTTAGAGACATACATTTGAGGCAAGGCACTGTTGAGTGTGAAATATGTTTCAAGAGATTCAATACAAAGTATGTGGTGTTTCCTTTTGTTTCTTACATTCATTTGACAAGATTTATTCAGAACTAAAAAATTGGAGTTGACTGTGTTGGATAGATCCACAGTCGCCACTTACCTGATGAATGATTTGAATTTTGCATATACGACCAAAAACGAAACTTCCTCACTATGTTTTAAGGAATAAAACTGGCCAAGTGCGAGTCGGACTCGCGCATTTAGGGTTCCATACCATTATATGTACCAATGTTTTACATGTTTACTTATTATTTCGTTATTTTGTACAAAGTTTTCCAAGTGAACGCATTTTACAAGTTATCTCTTGTTAACTCCTGAATTATCAAATGTAAAATGTATATGAGCCGTTATAGTTTCCCTTCAGTGATCTATCTACCTATCCTACCAGTACCTATGGACTACCATCACAATTTTTTTTTACATTTTTCGAGGCAGTCGTTTGTTTAGCTTTTAGAGCGGGAGGGACGCCCTTATTTAACAAAAAAATATGCGCTTTAAAGTTTACGGCACCACAAAGGTAGTCTTGCAATTGCAGCATGAAAGTGCATTATGCGGCATAATGCTCAACGTTGAATGTTTCAACTACAGCAACGCTTCGCACAATCGAGCACTCTCCAAAGTACTGCATGATGCGTGCAATCGATACCAACTCATTTGTTTTTTCTTTAAGTTGGCATTGATCGAAATATTATTTATACTTTCGTATACTATATATAACTTAATAATACTATAACTTTCGTTTCGTCGTAGTTTTTTTTGGAAAGAATAAAAGTTAATTCAGACTGTGACAGAATAAATATAAGTATGGATGAAGGTACAAATTCAATTAAGCATCAGCACAATTCGGCATTGTGCGCCACTGAGTCGCATAATGCTCTATAATTGGAAAACTACCTATGAGAGCAATTTTAAAGTCGTATTCAAGTCAAAATGTGGAAAGTGTTTATTCTGTTATGGTAAACAGACCTATTGATTAATTTTCACGTTTGTTTACAGAAAAATTTTACAAGGCCACCGTTGGAAAGTACACAAGATAAAAAGCGATAGACACGGCCGCCTGCCGTCCTACTTACACTATACGGTGCAAACAGCTTGAGCTGAAGTCTCCATTATGACCATGTCAGTGTGTATCCCAATTACCTACTTTTTTACACTTTGTATTACTTTACAAATTGTATTACTTTTAAAACGTCGGAGAGCCACGCTTCGGCACGAATGGGCCGGCTTGACCTGATTAATTCAACGTCCTTACAGAAAACCGTCGTGAAATAACGCTTGTGTTGTATTTCAATGTGTTTGTTTCGCTGAGTGAGTGGTTGACTTGGCGAAAAAACACTTGGGGATTTTAAGGACCGAGAGCGCAGTTTTATCTTCTTCTGGTGTTGTCAGCATCAGGCGATCTGTCAGCTTGTTTCCAGGTTCATTTCATAAAATAAATAAAAACTTGCCATATATAAGTCATAAGTTCGTAATGGAAGAACATAATCTAAGTTCATAACAAATTAATGATTTATAAGATAATTGCAATTAAATACAAATTATACTGATAGCATACATAGATTTGCACATGATATGCAATTATGCACCTACTGCTCTAGAGAACTTATATTTTATTAAGCTGTTTTTATGCATACATTGTATTTTTAACAATAAAAATGTTTATAATGATTTATAAAGAAAGCAATAAAAGTAATTGTATTAATCTTTATTGATTTTATTTCAAGTCGTTGCACTATGCAAAGTCTATTAATTGATTACAATAAGTAATAATAAGGACATTTTTGTTAATTCTAAACATAAGTAACTCAACTTTGTTAGAGAAAGCACAGAAAAAATGGAATTATTTGTATTCCTTTTATTAACTATTATAAATAGTTGTGCCGCTTTTGATATACCAAGAAGTGCTTGTAAGCCAAATCTTACTATAGATGATAACCACTATAATGTAACTAATACTTACCATGTAGGAGATTCTTTTCCTACTGATGCTCATTACGATGAAAAAGGAAATTTATTCTTCGTAGAAGCTGGACAAAACGATCAAGGATTTTATTTTAATATTAAAGTGATCAAGGTCAATACAACAAAACCACAAGATATTCCTGGTAAGTAAGCATAAATTTTACACTACCTAAACATAATTTTCTTTCGGTTTTAATATAAAATATACACACACCCGGCATATTTAGCGGAACATAAAATAAAGGTTTGATATCAGTATCATATAAGGTTGCTGGCTGGTTTATACGTCATTTAATTTAAAAAGAAATATTTTCAAATTAAGAAAACAACTGAACATCACATTTTATGCAATTGTTTTAATTTTATTCAAATACACTTTATCTGGAGCGAACTTCGAGTATTTCGTCCTTCTGAGTTTGATTTAAAATTTCATTGAAATACTGTTTTTTGTTAGTTTTTTTTAATCGTGTATCTTTTTGGAGTTGAGGACTGAATTATGCCTGACTTAGCCCCAACGGAGATTGCCAGGGCACTCGAAATGCGAAGAATTGGTCAAACCTACAGAGTGATATCCAGAGATCTTCGTCGACCAGTTTCAACGATCCATCGCAGTATCCAACGGTTCAGGGAGACCGGTACTTATGTGAGAAGAGCAGGGCAAGGCAGAAACAGACGCACTTCGAGTAGGGATGATCGTTTCATTCGGCTTCGTGCACGTAGGAACCCCCGTTTGACGGCCGTCCAAGCCCGACATGAGTTAGAAGCAGTGCGGGGTGTAACCGTAAGTGAGCGTACGGTACGAAGAAGGTTCGAAGAATCTGGTTTGGGTTCATTTGTGCCCGCCAAGGCTCGAAGGCTCGAGGTAAATCATCGTAGAAACAGGTTAACTTTTGCTCAGGAACATCGACTTTGGAACGCGGACCAATGAAGCAAGGTATTGTTTAGTGATGAGTGCAGAATTCTCTTAAATCAAATTGACGGCAGGCAAAGAATATACAGACGCAAAGGAGAACGATACATTCAGACAAATTTTGAAACTACAGTTGCATACGGTGGTGGATCAATAATGGTTTGGGCGGGCATTTGTTTAGCTCGCACAGACTTGGTAGTGATTGACAGAGGGAGTCTGACTGCAGACTGCTATATCAGAGAAGTTTTAGAAGAAAATGTCGTACCGTTTGCCCCCATATATCGGCGACGATTTTGTTTTTATGCAGGATAATGCTCGGCCGCATACCGCTCGGGTAACTCAAGTTTATCTTAATGATATGAATATCACTGTTATCGAGTGGCCGGCGACATCACTGGATATGAACCCAATAGAGCACGTTTGGGACTTGCTGAAAAGAAAAGTTAAGTCCAGAATTCCAGCTCCTGCCAACGTGGGTGAACTGCGAATCGCCGTAGTTGAGGAATGGCGGAGACTATCCCAGGATACCATCGATAACATCATTCTTAGTATGCCTAGACGGGTAGAAACTTTAATAAGAGCACGTGGAGGAAATACGCGATACTAATCACCATATTTCTAATTGAATTAATTGTTATTTTAATATTAATTTTCACTTTTCCCGGTTACATGAAAAGTTCAAAAATGTACCACTTTTCACAAATAGCCTTTACTCGCAAAATCTGTTCTTAATGTGATCTCATTTTAAGTAAAACAAAGAAAACTTTAAATAACAAAAGAAGTGTAGTAAGTAGATTTTAAAATAAAACCATATTTTTTTAATTATGGACCTTTTTTTTGTGTTCCGCTAAATATGCCGGTGTGTTTATTTTATAAAGAGTTCATAACTTAACTTATTCTCTTTATACATTTTATAATACCTAGTTATTTTGATTATTTTCCTAAACATATCCGTATACAAACAGACATACATACATTAGTCGGCACTCGGCAGTGCATAAGCTGAGGCTTATGCACTGCCGATTGAGAGTGAGGGAGGTGAGGTGACTCACTGAGAGTGAGGAAATTATTTAAACTAAGTTTAACCATGATTATTATTGGTAGGTTTACCAGTTGGCAATGGTTACTCCATTGCTATATCCAAAAGCGACTCGAAGGTGTATTTCGGAACCAGCGACGGAATATTTGTTTATAACTACAACACCGCAGATGCTACTCTAGTTTCCGATCCGGGATTGAAACTGAACATGATATTTGTTGACAAGGATGGAAATAAATATATCACAGATAGCCCGGACGGTGTAGAAGAGTTGTATCTATTGGCTGGTGATAAGAAAATCAGGTTTAGAAGTCTGGAAGCACTCAACGAGTTAGCAGTTGACGATAGAAATAATTTCTACTACATTAAAGAAGAGAAACTATTCGTGCTTAAGTCAGATTCATCGCGGTCGAAATATATTGGTAATGTTGCATACGCAGTCTACGCACAAATATCTTTTTACAAGGACAATGTATTTGTAGCAAGCGAGACGCTGACATACATTCGCGAAAACGATACTGGACCATTGAAATTGGTGAAAAATATTCCTGGCAAAGTGACTGCTGTAGCTTTTGATTATGAAGGCAACTTTGTTCTAGGTATTAAGGGAAAAATTTTGAAATATTCTAATAGCAATCATTGTAATCACATACTGAATTAATTACAATTTACTACAAATTACTTATATTACTGTATAATAATTACAGGCCTACAACCGAATACTAAAACGCTAATCAAAATTGTATAGCCCCCCATTCACAGACTGTCGCTGTCTCTTGTCCGAAATGACAAAGACAGCATGTGACTTGAGTGTCACACAATATAACTATCGTTTCAATATTCGGTCGTTAGTCCAAGTGTCTTATCTTAGATATATTATTTTATATATGACAGAAAAATATTTACCCTGGTTTTAAATAGATAGAAAATCTAACTCTGTAATTACTAGAAGATATAGGTAATGTGAATAAAAATATGATGCATTTGTGAAAAATACTTTTTTTAATAATCACTTACAATAAATAAATTAAATTTAATGGCTGCTAAAAATTCAATTTGCAGGCTACGGAAAATCGCATTTTTGGATAATGTTGGAGTTTGTTTTCCTTGGATATGGGTGTCATTTTCAAGATTTTTGGGGTGCAGAATAATATGAAAATTAAATCCATTTTTAAATTCCAAAATGGCGTACATTTTTTTCATTAAAATTAATATGGGTGTCCTTTTCTAGGTGTATGCTGATTATAAAATTGCCTTCCAATTTAAATTTCCAAAATGGAGAATTTTAATTCGTCGTTAAAAAGACATGAGTACTAATTTAAAGTTGTTGCGGATGCTGATTAGGATTAATGATTAACACAGTATGTTATGTAGTACCAGCTATGTAAGCTCTGTATCTCTCAAAAAAAGGTATGAAAATGCCTATTTTGAGATCGAGCTATGTTTAAAGCTATAGAAATGTTGGAAAATTTATGATTTTCAAATTTCTTTTTCTCCCATCATGAAGAAAATATGTGGTTGCGAGGTTACTAAGGGAGAGTAAAAATTTTAATTATTTTTTCAGTATGACGCACCATTTTTGAGATAGAAGAATTTTACAGAAATTGAAATATATCCGTAATTTTGAAATTTCTCAATCAAAATCAAAAATCAAAATAAATTATTATTTTTTGTAATTAACATCCCCCAAACCAAGAAAAGGACACCTAGATTCATTTTATTGATAATAAATGTACGCTTTCTTTAAAATTACAAATGGTTATAATTTTTATATTCAGGCTCAGCACCCCTAAAATCCTCGAAGACGACACCTGTATCAATTTTACAGAAAAATAAATATTCGCCATTTCAAAATTTCAAAGTGAATCTACACAATATCTACACCCTCGCTCGTTTTGCTGCTTATTGTTTTTTGAATTACCTACATCAGGGAAAATATATGTTCCTATTCTTAAATTAAATATTGTGTACTCCCAAATTGTCGCCAAGATGGTTATTTGTTCGCTAAAATAATATATGTCTGCCAGTTTGGAATATTCAGAAAAAAAACTGGTAAGTATTTATTAGTCACCAGATTTGGAATTTTTTGTCCCTTAAATTCTTTCGTCAACTTGGTAATTAAGTACCCTAGCGGATCCGTATACACTGGATATACTGGGATTACTGGGTGTGAATTCGGTGTATACTCAGTGTAGCGTATATTCGGGTGAATATTATAGGTATACTTGGTGTTTACTTCAAAAACACTTAGTATAGGTACCCAAAGTATACACCTAATATAGTCGGTGTGAATTGGAATCATATAGCACAAATTTACACCGAGTATAGGTACACCAAAATTTTTTTGCACAAATTTACACCGAGTATAGGTACACCAAAATTTTTTTTCTATGTCAAAATATCGGCGAAATAGATGAAGCCTCAAAAAAAATAATTCCATATTATTTTGAATATAGCTGTAAATATGTGGATATGAATATTTGTTTATTTATAATTTATTGACTAAGCAACAAACACCAATTTTACAATTACTACAATGAATATTTTATATGAACTAATATGATTGTATTAAATGTTTATATAAAGTGAAAATTTCGAATGTCGGGACTGAAATTTTTGGCTCGCGGGAATTGGACATTTTTTTTTGTGTATATTTGGCGTATACTTGGGGTGAAGTTGCCGCATATACACTGTGTATAATCGGTGTATACTATAGAGTTAACGGATCCGCTAGGGTATTCAATATTTATTTTTTTCACACCCAAAATTTGATTGTTTTGTCGCAAGTTTCAATACATGCCGTAAAGGATTCATGTTTCGTCAAACAAATTCATAATTCTAAATAAAACTAGGGTGTACTTTTGAAATATTAATGTTTCAATCCTATTCTTTAGATTCACTGACAATTTGTTAACAACTTTGTGTAATAAGACAAACAAAATAACATTCTATCTATGTATACTCTTGGCAAATTCATTATGGCAGGAACGGAGCATTACTTTGCAATTGAGAATAGAAATTATATACAAATTACAAACAACTGCAGATAAAATTGACATAGTCCAAGTTTAAAAGCTATATCTGCATAGTGATAACTGTTAACTAAGTTATTAAAATATAACATCGAAAACCCTAAGTACAACTTTAGTTTACTCTATCTACTCGTTCAACCTACATTTGAAGGTAACAATCTACAATGTTATCTGCTACTCGGCAAAAATCAAAATTATCAGCAAGTAACAAAATATTTGGACTATATAAAATTATTCTAATTAAAACATTTTGCCTTCATATAAAAACAAATAAGTAACAAGTCATTAGTGCTCTGTATGTATGTTTTTACTAGAATGTTTGAACACAAACCTCAGTTAAGAGGCATATTACATATTGATTGTGATTTTTGCGTAAAATGGCCAATTATGGCGTTCTTGATCTCAGAAACAAAGATACATTAACAATTTTGACATATTGAATAGTGCAGAATAGCTATTGGCCTAGTTTGTAGCGGCCTCACTTTTTGTAAGTTTTACTGAACTTTTTAATTAAACCCAAAATTGAGAGAAAGATTTTCATAAAATGTGCGAAGGTCCTTTTTTGAGCTCCTAAACTTCTACCATATCAAATTTCATCAAAATCCGTTCAGTTGTCTTCATCAAAATACGTAAAAGAGTAACAAACAAACAAACAAACATCCATCCATCCATCCATCAATACTCACAAACTTTCACATTTATAATATTGGTAGGATACTTAATTTATGTCACACATTTTAAAACTAAAAAATACTTCTAGTATTAGTTCTAAAACTTCATGTCTATCGTGTAACCTTAGTAAATTTCAATGAGGCAATATGCTCTGTGAAATTATGGGAAATGTCAAAGGCTGTGCTTGTGAATTTGGCAAAGCCATTGGCTGGCTGGTACTAGAAATAGTGATCTGTTGAGTAGAAGTCTGATGGACTAATTGTTGTCCTGATGGAACTAGTTGTTGCTGAGCAGACTGCTGTGCAGCTAACTGTTGAGCTGACTGCTGCGCCGCTGCGGCCAACTGCTGAGCCGACTGCTGTGCTACAGCAAGATGTTGAGCTGACTGTTGAGCTAAATGCTGGGCCGACTGTTGAGCCGCTAAATGCTGGGCAGATTGCTGTGCCAAATGTTGAGCAGACTGCTGGGCTGCCAAATGTTGGACAGATTGTTGGGCAAACTGTGATGCTTGATGTTGTGATGCTAGCTGCGGCTGCAATGCTGATGTTTGTACTAATTGTTGAACTGCTGTTTGCGATGCATTAGTCATTAACTGTTGCGTCGGGGGGCCCAGGGTGAGTTGTGCCGGAGTCACCGCTACAACAGTCTGTCCACCACCCATGAGTGTTCCAGAGTCACTAACTTGCATGAGTTGTTGTGCTCCAGCACTAGTTACAATTAATGCTCCAGAATTTCCAACTAGCTGTTGAGTGGTGCTCACAGTGAGAATTTGAGGTGCAGGTGTCAACAATTGTGCTCTAGACGCAGCAGGAGCTAGAGCTAAATTAGGTGTAGCTGCAGCTGGCATAAGGGTTGGAATAGCTCCTGCTAGACTCACCACAGGTGTGACACTCACAGTGGCCAGCGATACTGGTGCTGATGTGCCATGTCTTGAAGTTATTACACATGACTGGTCTCCTCTCACTGAAGCTGTTTGTTGCAGCAAAAACTCATTCATAGATGTGAGTTGACCATTTTTTTCCGTCAAATCCGTAACCTTATTTAGTAGCACACTAATGTTGTCGTACAACAACTTTATTTTATGTTCCAGAACATCACAGTTTTGACATATATTGGCCGGTGGATAGCCTTGATTCTCTAGACCGGTTTCCTCAATAGCAAATTTTCTAAGCTTTGCTTCTGGAGGAGACTCATCCTCTCGCATATTAGGTGGAGGTCTGCTAAACATATTAGGAATATTGCGTCCGCAATTCAGGTCACTTGGTGGCAAATCTCTTGGATGTAAAAATTTGCAATCCGATGAGGAACATGCTCCATGAACAAACGCTTGGCAAATGCCAGGCGGATTTCTCGGATCACGAGGAAATATACCGGTTGTATAAAAAAGCTCTTCATCTTCTACAGTACTATGCGTGAATTTACAACTAGGTCTAAAGCAGCCTTTATTTTGAAAATCATGACAAAAACGAAATAGTTCTTTTAAGCGAGACTTTGGCGGAATTTCGTGGATATATCTACAATTTTCTCGTGAGCAATATCCCCTTATAAAATCTCTGCAGAAGTTACTAGCTGCAGGCACATCGTTGTCATCCAGGTTGTTCATTATACCGTCTATACTGGATGTGTTTTTGCCAATCATGATCGCGTATTGTATTTCTTTAACAAATCAATCACTTGAAGCAATGAGTGTTGCACCATCATTGTATTTTAATCGCGAAGAAAATGAGCTTCTTTTACCTCCATGTTTACTCCATCTTAGAGCTTCTATTTTGTCTTGAAAATAAATTTACTAAGCGCATATACATTTAAGCATTTAACAAAACACTCATTGTATTTCACCAACTTTGTTAATTTTCAGTACCCCGTAAATAAACGTAGTGATTCTCGGTACTCCCAAGCATATATAATAACTAGTACTACTGAAGCTCCCAAATTACCACGGGATTTTTCAAGTAGGTCGGTATCAACAATAAACTATATAGCATAAATGATAAGTACTACTACTGAAATAGATACTTCACTTCACCTGTTTGACGGTTCAAAAAAGAAGGTTTGATGTAGCTCCTAGCGCCATCTGGTTAAGATGCAGTTGCATTATATATATATATATATATATATATATATATATATATATATATATAATTACATTCTTAATATCTATAATTATATTAAGAAATATATATCTATAAATTTATTAATAATATATATATATAAATATATATATATATATATATATAAATATATATATATATATATATATATATATATATATATATATATGTTTATATATATATATTATTAATAAATTTATAGATATATATTTCTTAATATAATTATAGATATTAAGAATGTAATTATATATATATATATATATATATATATATATATATATATATATATATATATATATATATATATATATATATATATATATATATATATATATATATAAATATATAATATATATATATAATTTTTTAATACACTCCAAGTTTTAAACTATCTTTAATTCATAAACATACTAAAACCATGCGACCAATATCAAATTCCTGTAACCTGTGACTAGGAATTTACATAAAGAGTTGATAATAAATTTAATATTGAATAAATCTTGCCAGATATAATTTCATATAAAATTATCACCAATTATTAATAAATACAACGTGTTCCTTTGGATTTCCAATATTGAACTTATGATAAATATTAGGACTATATTATGAAAACATTCAATCTTTACCATTAAATCTAAATCGAATGATGTATCAAGATTTGGAGCTCCACATCATCAGCATTATACTTAATAATTTAAGATATCTATTATTATCTTTAAAACTATGCATTTTAGAACCCCATGGGAAATAAAGAATCACACCATGTATAAAGAACATTAGATTGACAAAAGGAAGAATAATTCCGTTTTATTTCTCTATCTAAAATACAAATCAATACAATAATTTTACAGCCTAATCAGAAAAATAAAAACCTGCTAGCACTCAGCGTGCTTCATTTTTTATTGCAGGAAAACTACGAAAAGCTGGCATGTGATTGGCTAAATCTCGAACTTTCTTTATTTCATATACGTACTAAAATCATGCAACAAATGTCACATTCATGTAAGACGCTATACAAAAATATACCGAGGAACAAAAAATTTTATGTTAATATTTTACTACTATAAAACAAGAATTATAATGTGACCAGGCATTTATTTTAGGAGTTAACGATATATTTATTATTAAATAAATCCCGCCAGATATAATTTAATATAAAATTATCACCAATAATTATTATAAAAGTGTTTCTTTTGATTTCCCATAAGTTTCGAGTATTATTGTTATTTTTAAGCTGGCATTTTATACACCAAATATAATTCAATCCTAAATACTTTTATTTTACTATCATATTATTGACAATTGACATTATGATTATTGTTATATTTAGGCAAATATTTTTATGTAATTTAATTTAAAATAACAATCTTGCTATTTTAATTACCATTATAATATTTAAGCATTATCCTGACATCTTGATATCACTTACTATTGTGAAAATTTCAAAAAATCTTATAACATGTAAATAAAAATAATTCTTAATTATAGTACTAGTTTTATAAACTGTTTAGGTTATATTTTTTGATGGTAAGTGTGTGTTGTTGTTAATAGACATAAAAACTGTAAAATTATTATTTATATTAACTTTAAACGTAAAATTAGGACCAGATGAAAATTTTAAATGTTTACAATAATATATCAAATCTGAATCGAAATATGTACAAAAATATTCGAGGCACCGCATCAGCTCACCACTATTATACTTAATAATTTAAGATAGCTATTATCTTTGCATGCATTTTAGAACCCCATGGGAAATGAAAAATTATTAGTTTCTATTAAGTATTTTTTTTTATTAAAAATAACTAGCTGTTTCCCGCGGCTCCGCAAGCGTAATTATAGTATGGGGTATCCCACGGGAACACTCTAATTTTTGCGTGAAAGAATAACTAACATTCATCCCTCCATCCTCACAAACTTTCACATTTATTACAGTAGTAGTATTCCCCTTTTAAATTCGGTTCAAATTTTAACCATCTCCTAGTAGCTCTATATCTACTTAAAAACTGTGTTTTATTACAATGAGTGCGTGACAAACCTTTTATAATATTATTTCTAAGAGGCATTCAAAGAAGTGAGGATACTAAAATATAGATACTATTTAAGCCATATACATACTATAAATATATGACTTAAATATACACGGTTTCCCACGAACAAGACCTAGCTAGATCGATTTTTCTCCTTCAAAATTCGGTATGATAATTGCGATTGACAAAAGTAGTCAAATGTACGATGTCATTAGTAAAATAAGTTTGTTAATTACGTTTACATGTAATAGTTATTGTAAAACTTACAAAAAATTAAATAATAATACTGTTCTTTAAACATAATCACAACTCTAGTATGGCAGCCATTTTATGTTCACAATCAGCTGATAAATTGGACAGGTTTTTGTCATAGCTAGGGCAAGTCCATTGATTTTTTTGATCATTAGAGTAAAACTTATCATCTATGATCATTGGTCTGTAGTCATAAGTCTATGCTTTATAGGTGCTCTAGGACACTAATTAATAATTTTTAATAGAAATTTTTAATAAAAAAAATGTAATAGAAACTAATAATTTTTTTATTAAAAATTTCTAATTTTTAATAAAAAAAAATAAAAAAAAATCACAATTTAAATAATATTTTATACAAATAATTCATAAGAAATTAAATATAAGTCTCATTCCCTTGACAGTTGACTTTCATTGTCAAGTCTAAAAAACAATAAGGTTACATCTCCCCCTCCAGATCAGACTCCGACCGCTGCAGCTGTAGGAGCTGGAACCATCTTCGTAATGTGATAGAAATTTGATTCACACTTCTTGTGGCCAGTGTCTACTCTGTATATAGAGTCTGATATCTTTTCTAAAACCTCAAAAGGCCCAATCTTTAATTCATCTAACTTTCTTCTATTATTATATACGAAATCACTAACTTTCAAATCTAGATCTCTCCTCTTTCTATCAAATTTTTGCTTATTGTATAAATGTGACTTCATAGAATTTTCAAATGCCAAATTTCTGTCCCTTTTTAAATCTTCAACTGTAGAATTTTCTTTTGATTCAGCTGGTAGAAGGGTGTAATTTTTGCCTTCCAGAAGATATTGAGGTGTAATCTTTGTAACAGTATGTTCTGTCTCATTATATCTTTTGTTACATTCATGAGCAATAGTTGTCCAGGCTAAGTTATTGTTATTTTCATTTATCTTACATCTTATTTTATTTACAATAGTTTGGTTTAATCTCTCATTTAAACCATTTGAAAACGGCGCATTCACGGCAGTACCTAAAAACTATAGTTATATTTTCCGTATTTAAAAATGATTTAAATTCTTTTGAATTTATACCTGGATATTGATCAGATAAAATAATGCCAATCTTATGTTCCTGTGTCACTTTCTGCAATAACTTTATAAAATCATTTGACTTCTGTGTTTTCGAGGCCAAAATGTAAGCATATCTTGTAAAGTGATCCACTAAAATGTGTAAATATTTTTTTGTAGATCGAGATCCACCAAATCCTCCAATAGTGTCTATTGACATTATTTCATAAGGACATGAAGGTGGTCCCAACTGAGACAATAACCCATAATTATATTTACCTGTGTCACACATATTCTTTATATTTCTCATCAAGTTATTTGCAGTATAAAATGCGCTTATTTTATTCCTTATCTGTTCTGCTCCTATGTGACAGTAGAGGTAATGAATATCTTTTATTAGCTTTTTACTAAATTCTTCCGTTATTATGTTTTTTTTTTCTTTGACTTTTTATAGTATATTAAATTTTCAAATTTTAATTTATTTTTATTTTGTCTTATGTATTCATTTCTTTGCTGATCACATTGAATATCTTCTTTTTTAACAAAATTTACAATTTTTAAAGTATCATCATGATTACAATCTGGTTCCAATATTGGATGTCTACTAAGACTATCAGCTTCCAAGTTATATTTACCCGGAGAATAAATAACTTCAAAATTGTATTGAGATAAATAATATGTAAGATCTCCTAGTTCTTCATCTGGTCGAGATTTAATATTCATTTTTTCTAAAGGCTTATGATCTGTAAAAACTATAAACTTTTTCCCTAATAACCAATGTTGCCAATACTTAACAGCCTCCTTTATAGCTAAACATTCTAAGTAAATAGCTTTTTTCTTTTTCTGAGTATCATTCAGTTTTCTTGAAAAATATGCACACGGCTTTTCCTCTCCATTAAGCTGTGGCTGTTTCATGACAGTGCCAATACCCAGTATGCTGGCGTCAGTATAAATATGTATTGATAAATCAGGATCAAAAATAGTTAATATAGGCTTCTAAGACATTAAGTTTCTAATCAACTGAAAAGATTCTTCACACTTTTTTGACCAAACAAATTGTTGCCCTTTTCTCAATAAATTATGTAAAGGGTCTAAAATAATTGATATATTTGGTATGTATTTACCATAAAAATTGATTTTTCCTAAAAATTGACGTACGTTCTTTTGCGTCTTTGGTACAGGAAAATCTTTTATTGCAATTAAATTGTCTTTCAAAGGAGTAATCGTGTTGTTCTTAATTATATGACCAAGGTACTTTACTAAATCTTGTGCAAAGTTACATTTTGAAAATTTTTATCTGAATCCTTCTTTTGATATTGCTTCCAGTAATAATGATAAATGTGTAATATGTTCTTGAAACGTCTTAGAAAAAATCAAAATGTCATCAATATAATTTACAGTAAAGTTCGATAGTTTGTGCTTCCTTATTATATTGCTTAATACTCTTTGAAAAATTGTTGGTGAAGTTTTTAATCTAAAGGGTAGGCAGGTCCATTGAAAATGTCCATCTTGAGTTACAAAGGCTGTTTTATGTCTGTCTTCAATTTTCAGCGGGATTGACCAAAATGCCGAATTAACATCAAGTGTTGTAAAGTATTTACAATTTCGAGTTTTCACCACTAAGTCTTCTATTAAGGGAAACGGTTGTGACTGTGGTATTACAATTTTATTTAAATCTCGGAAATCAATGCACAATCTGGATTTCCGTCCGTCTTCTTTTTTATATGCCAGAGTAACTGGTGCTGCAAAAGGACTATACGGGTCTTCAATCAAATTTTCTTCCAATAATTTAGCCACCTGCATTTCTATCTCTTTTTTATCTTCTATACAACATCTATATGGTCTTTTAGCACAGTACTTATCGACCAATAAATCAATATGGGCTTCGTAATCTTTTACTCTACCAACATCGTACTTGCCTGTTGCGAAAAGTGATTTATGTTTTGATATAAGGTTATCAATCTCATTCCGTTGATACACATCAAGGTGATTCACCATAATAGTAGTCTTTTTCCTCTAGATGTTCGTTAAAATTAATTAGGTACATATTCCTTGTTTGCTTTGTCAAAGTTTTTTGTTCTATAAAATGTCTTTGTTTTATAATATGTCTTATTCTCCATAAACGGAATACTTTGTTTTATTTCTAAGTCTTCATCTTGAATAAGATGATTTTTTTTTATTATGTCTAATCCAATCAAAAAATCGTAATCGAAGTTTTCTTCGTCTACGACAAATACATTGACATTTCTCTCTATATCGAAAATCCTTATTTTGAGTGTTATCATACCAACACTTTTTTTAACGCCATTAATCGTCTTGAGATTCGCATTTATACCGTTCTTATTATTTTGACTACCTTTTAATGATAAAATTTTGGAATTAATTAAGGACACATTCGAGCCCGAATCATAGATCCCTTTTATTTTTAAGGAGTCATTTAATTCAACTTCAATTTTGATTAATGGCGGGATATCAAGTTTTTTGGATCAATTTCATTTAATTCAACTTCTAACGCTGAATTGTTAACGTTTCTTATGGGGTATCTGTTTTCTCCTACTCCTCGTGGGTTTCTTGTATTTTTATTTTGTTTTTCTGATTCTTTGTCAGCATTCCTTCTAAAGTTGTTTTCAAAATTCTTTTTGGTAACTAAATATTCTAGACCTCTTATTTGGTTAAATAAATCTTCTGTTGTTCTTAAAATATTTCTGTCGATTTTATTTATCACAAACGTCCCGTTGCAATCAAATCAATCAATGTACAAACATCAATGTTTTTGTTCACTTCCAATAAAAGTCTCTCCTTTTTCAAGGCATAGTCTAATAAATAACCTTGTCTGTATTGAAATAAAATTGCATACTTGACAGGTGACCAACCTTTGTCAGCATAAGTTTCACAGAAACATTCCTTCTTTTTTTTCCATTCCGAATTAATTGTATATTTAATCATCATGGAGGTATACCAGTCTAGGTCCTCTAAAAATGCTCTTATAATCTCAATTTTCTTTGCATCTTCAACAATTGATAATCGTGAACATTCCTCTTTAAATCTATTCATCCATTGAGATGCATAGATGTCCTCCTGTTAAACTTTTCCAATATAAATTTGTCTACTATATTTCTCGAAATTTGTGGTTTATTTGATTCCATGCATTTATGTAATGATTCTGTCAAATACTCTTCCGAAATTCCTATATGCTGTGGTGATCGTTCAATTTTTGAAGTTATTTTCTCTAAAAAATATCCATTAAAATGAATGTTTCCATCGTCATCTATATAGGTATCATGTATTTCTTGTGTCATTGTAATCCATACTTGTCTTCTCTCATGCATTTTCATCAATGTTTTTTTTATATTATCATATACTTGCGTCTTAAGAATAGCATCATGTAATTTAGCCGGCTGAAGTTCTTGCGGAATCAAGTATATTCTTTTATCAGTATCAGTAATCGAAGTTAAGCAGATAATATTAGATTTTGGATCATCACTTGCCTTTACTACAAATTCAAATCTCAGTTTTTCCATTGTTCATAAGTTATAGCGAAAATGTTGTTTTATAATATGATTATTTAATAATATGGAAATAAAAGATAATGTGTTGCTTTACAACTAAAGAAACAACATTTAATGCTAATATTTCACAATTTAAATAATATTTTATACAAATAATTCATAAGAAATTAAATATGTCTCATTCCCTTGACAGTTGACATTCATTGTCAAGTCTAAAAAACAATGAGGTTACATATATATATTGAGACAGTGATGACGTCGCGACTTATACACACTAAATTTAACAATAAATAATTGTATATCATGAGTTAATTAAATTTTACGTGATGTCAAATTTTTGAAACAAATGGTCCATAGGGGGCGTTGCGGAGGGGTACTGTAGTCGGCAAAAAATGTCCGTAACGTTAAAAAAAAGCGTAAGATTTTTACGTATTGTGACATTCTTACAGTTCATTAGACCCCCTAAGAAGCAAAATTTACACAACCTTTCTTTACATAAAAACAATATTTTTGCGAACAATGTTACGTAAAGCCATCTGTGATCTAGAAACGGTAATTAATTAGGGTTCATATTTGAAGCATTATTAGTTCATAACGAGACAAAGTTTGATTTTATCAAAAAATATTGATTGAAATAAAATCTGGATAAATAAATTAAAAAATCAGCACAGAATCTTTGTTAAATCGAAATCGTCTTTTAAATTCATTATCATCATAAAGCTCAAAAGGATTTAGTCGGTCACGCAAAGGTCTACGAATGTGTCTTTCATTATCCTCTTCATCATTATCAATATCACTAATATCTCCAATATCACTCGTTTCAGACGAAGACAAATTCATTTTTATCATAATTTAAAAAAATTATCGCTATAAAAAGGTGTCTGGAGTTTCTTATGTCACCTTTTGAGATGACTTGAAAATATAACCTCACTTTGTGACCACACACAACCAGTATGGTCTTATTGGAATAAATAAGACCGCCTTATATGACTGTGAATAAATAACAAATAAATATTTGCTTATGAATCGATTGTGAATACCATTTGGATAAGACTTGCCTGATTAAGTCCATACTTGAGGTTATACTTAAGACAATGCTTAAGTCATAGATGATAAGTACTACTACTGAAAGCTTATTTCTACAACTGTGAATCGAAACGTCACCTTAGGCATGTCTTTAAGGCGAACGTAGAAATAAGAATCGACCAAAAATACGGCCCTTAATCTCTATTTCATTGTGTAGTGTACATATTATATACCTCTTTTAATGACTTTAAATTGTCTATTATCAATGTCTCATGTTATTGTCATAACTTGACAAGCTTAACAAAAAGTAGCATTTTATTAGGAATAAAACCAACTATTCCTTGGTTTTGTCTTTTAATTATATATCACATGGTACGTACATCTACATGCTATAAATCAACACAACTATTTATCCATAAAATCAATAAACTATAAAAGCAATATTAAATCACATATTGCATCTTTTCAATCAATTTTAATTAAATAAAATCAATCAATTTATTTAAGCAATTACGAAGATCACTTAAAATGAATATATTATTTTAGTTTTTTTCTGTATATTTTTTATATTCATCGCCTTACTGTAGCGAGCTACGACCTCTTGATATTTAAGTCCTTCTTACGTTTGAGTGGTGATGATAATAATACAGCAACAATTCTTATATTCTCCTTTATTGGTGCTTAACACAAATACGTATTACATATGAGATGTGTCTAACACAATTACGTCTACACAGTCTACACTGAGAATAGCCTTTTACTTATCTAAAATAAACCTAATTAAATAGGCTTTACTTCATGACATCTGTCAATATAACATTGACAGTTACATCTCATAAACTTGCTGTTATCACTAGGCAACACTTACGTACTATTTTGTTCACCATGGAAAGTATCCTATTATTATTCGCCGAACTCATCGACATTTAAATATCGATAGTGTCAAGCATTAGCGTTACTTGATTCAAAATGACATTGAGTTTTGCTGAGGAATTCAATGGGTGACGTTGTGGATTTTGTATTTACTTCATAAATTTGTGTTATTTCGGTTCTAAATGTGTAATATTGGTAGAATATTACCCATTAAATATTCGTTAACGTGAACAAGTGTGGGCAAGTGGTACAACTTCAAAAAACGTGCTATTTTGAGTTTCCCTCCAAAACTCCCTAGGAACTTTCAGTACCTAAAGCTTCTACCACTTTACTGAATCGACTGTTTGGACTTGATGATTTAGGAAATATAAGGTGTTGAAAATTTAAACGTAAATTTGAATTCCGCCTTTTTTACTTGACACTGGCAAATAGTTATAAGCCGACGCCATTTATAAAAAAAAACAAACAAATATGTCGCCAACTGAGTCAAAAACAAGAAATTTATACCTACCATCTATGGTCAAAAACAGTAACAAAATAATAACTAATTTATTTTTATAAACTTATACCTATGTAACGATCACGAAATTGTAACGTTAATCCGAATCTAAGATGTTGTTAGATTATGTATAATATTGCTAGTGTTAGTGTTAAAATAAATGAAATGAGGTAGGTAAATAAATTATTACTTCTAATCGATCTTGTGTTATCAAAACTAATTTAATGCATAATACATTTTATTAATTATTTAAAGGTATGAATAATCTGAACAAACAATGTTTAAACAACAATTAGCTCCGCGGACTGTCCATCCTTACCAAACTACGGTTGTCTCTAGGAGCGAACACCAGTATAATTCTGCCAATCAACAAAGAGCTAAGTATCCGTGGACCGACGATATTAATACTTATCATGTTCCTGGAACTGAAAGTTCGACGTCAGAAAATGCTTACCAGGTAAATAAACTGCTTCAAAGCAGCGGGAGCTGGTGATAAATGATAATTTAGGTACCTATATTGATGAATGAATACGATGAATCGTCGTTGATATTATGATTTACTTCATGTCAGACATGATAATATAATTTTTGACAGTTTAGAATTTTTACCTACAATTTAGAAATTATTATTTAAAAAAATCAGAACTACCTGAGCTCGTTACTATTTTTCTCTAGTTCTTAGTATCAACGACATTGAAATCAAGTACCTAAATTTCCTCTCATAATGATATTATTTTAGGCACCACAGTATTATAACGGAACAGTTTATGAACATGGACCAACTTCTCCTGTATACCAAATGCCATACACAACAGGTACATGGCACGGTTATAAGAAAGGTGAAAAAATCTTTGCCAAACCATTGCCATCAAATACTTACACCTTCCCACAGTGTGCTTCTTCTTTTTCGTTACCTGTATGTGAAGTTGATAGCAGTAACACCCTAAGGAGTTCTCCGGCACCTCCAATGCTGTCTGTCAGCCCTGAGGTGCCCATAATTGGGGCCTGTGGAGGTCACTGTCCAGGCTTTGAATATGTGTGCTATTATATATTACAGGTGAGTCTTATTGTATTGTTTAAATATGCCAAGCTATTGAATTAGATTTAACCATGCTCAAGTTTTTTTAATTTTCAGGTGATATTTGTAGTTGGAATTCTAA
Source organism: Phengaris arion (assembly GCA_963565745.1). Taxonomy (NCBI): domain Eukaryota; kingdom Metazoa; phylum Arthropoda; class Insecta; order Lepidoptera; family Lycaenidae; genus Phengaris; species Phengaris arion. The sequence continues at coordinate 7,420,383 of OY751443.1, forward strand.
CGGGGATATCTTTAAGTATTGCTGGAATTGTATTAAGAAGAACTAATAGGAATGGAGATTTAGGTGTTTTGGTTTATATTGGTAAGTTTACAGTTTCATGTAATCATTTTAAAATAACAATTTTTTTTTAAAACTGTAATCCGACTGTCGATTATATAGCCCTGTTTATTAAACCTTATTTATTAAAATCGGACCAGTAGTTTAGGCTCTATGGTGGAACAAACATACATGGACTGGCTTTGGCTTTGCTGTAGTCAGCTAACAAATGGTTACAACAGCTCTCAAAGTACTTTGAATTTGCTTCATTTTTTAAAGGATTGGTACCAAAATTACATGTTATTATTTTAAATTATTGTAATTATTGCTTATGTTTCAATAATTGTAATTACTTACCTATTTTTGGAACGTAGTTCCTTATGGCGCGTTGCGAATTGTATGGAAGCTAGGCGGATTGACTAGGCATGACACTTTTTGCCACTCGAAATCACAATGTAATAACGACTATTAAGAATGATACAAAAAACGACCTTATCACCTTGACAATAATGTAGAATTTTGCAATTACACATTGTGACTGTTATGACTGTTACATATTGTGACTAGCTAGCCGAGCGCTTGATGTTATTACTCAGTACGGAGCCGGACTTCGCGGCGGCAACACTGCGAGCAGCAAGCAACCCGCCCCTGTCCCTACCTTAGGCACTAGTTCCGCGCGCACTATATATACTTAGTTCAACTATTTGTTTTGTATAATATAATATATTATATCTATACAGATAAACAAAATTGAAGTGTCTGTTTGTGATTTGAAATTAACAGCTTTTATTTTCACTTAATGCATTTAAAAGTATGATCGGTACTTACAATATAATATAAATTGTTTACATTTTTCTGTCCGTCTGTCAGTCTGTGTGTTTGTTCCGGCTAATCTCTGTATGTATATATATATATATATTATAACGTCGTTCCATCCGGGTGTCCCTTGACATCTCTCAAGTTTTTTGCTAAAGATTGTAAAATATTATGTACAAGATTACTTTTTTTCTCAAAACCCCTTGATTGCTGTGGATGCACATATCAAAATTGTTTTCAGGTTGTCTAATGTCCTCTGTGTGTGGAGTACTGTTGGGGGTTCAGTGTTGTGTGCGAAGTGAAATTAAACAAAGAAAATTAAGAGCCAATACTAACATTCCAATGCACTCTATGCAGGTATCTACGAAAGTGTTTCATGTCTTATACTTTAAACGAAACTATCATGTATATATACATATAAACGGTATCTCGGCTACAAGTATTACCATTAAACTTAGTATGTAGGGAGTTTTGGGGGAGAAAAATCGATCTAGCTAGGTCTTATACCATAGAAAGTGTGAATTTCGACTCTCTTATGTCAGTCTGATTGGCAGCTTGGCAGCATGCATACCTATGTTTGATTTTTACATTGTTTGGAAATTCGGAATGTGGTGGGTTCGAATCCCGGTAAGATAAATATTTTTGTGATTCTTGTTATTTCTTCTATATTTTTAAAATTATTTTATCGTTGTACTAAAACTCAGAGCAAAGCTCGGTCTCTCAGGTACTTTAAACCTTAAATTACATAGGAGTTTAAAATCTGACATAAAGAATTTATAACTTTTGTTTGTATATTTTCAGGAAGCACCTATGCAAGCTTGTCCACTACTTACATTACCTCATGGTCAAATATATAGGTAAGTGAAAGTCTATTCATTAAAAGTAGTACATATACTCAAATACTTACGCTCTTTATTTTATTTAGCATGTAATTGAATTAACAAAAATAGGATTTTCTATCTTTTATTTTAGTGTTCTATTTTTTAACCGACTACGGTGAAGTCAAAAAGAAAGGTTATGATTTTGGTAGTCTATGTATGTATGTTTGTTCTACCATTTACGTAGTCGAGTTATAGTTTTTAATAAAAATGGTAGTTATTATGACTGTAATAATAAAAAATGAATTCCGTTTTTACTAACATTTCTAACCTTTTGTCCTTGCATTAAAGTGTTGAAACTTGAATGACATTAATAATGCAATTCTATAATGTTTTTATATTTTCAGACCAACCACTGCCAATGTTAGTCCAGATGAAGACGAAACCGGAGTGCCATGGTGGCGGCGCGCTCGAGACTGATTAGTTGTAAGGATTTACTACAAATATTTCTTTACCTATTTTACACAATATAATAATGAATTTGCATATTGCATTTTATTATCCTCGATATAATTAAAGATAATTTATTCTTGAGTATATTCAAGGTTTCATGTTAAATATTATCTTTATGGATGTATTTATATTTAATTTATAATTTAAGACATTTTAAAACAGTTTTTTTCTTTCATAAATTGCAAAAACCTTCATAATAACAAAAAGTTATAAAAAATGGGTTTGAGAAGTTTTTATAAGGTTCCTAAACATATAAGTCTGTCTGTGGCATTATAGCACAAGTTAACATTAGGAGTTGCTACAAACAGACACAGACAGGTCATTCTTATAACACCATTAATATTGGCGGTTAATAATAAACGTAATTGTATCCATGATATATATTTTATTCGTACCATTTAAAGTAGATTTTAGACAGTATTAAGTACACAAATAAAATCGTAGTTGTACTAATGTACTTTAAGTACCTAAAAACTGATAGAAATAACAATTCATACACACCAAGAAATAAAATATTGACATATAGAAATCTAATAAAATTTATAAGGCATAAATTATAATATGATTGGAAGTGTAAATCTGTAGTCACATTAACATTTTTAACGCTCCAAAAACAAAAACTTACTGAGATTGAAATCAGCAAAATAGTAGATCTTTTGTGCCCTAGCAGGTAGGCTAAAAAAAGTAACACATCCCACAAAAGAGTAGGTAGAGATTAAACTAGATAAAAAATAAAAATATATGTTGGCTAATGCTACAAACATTTGGCGCGTTTAAAAACGTTCGTATCAATCAAGAGACAACTTAAACTATGAATACAATATGCAATTTCCTAATTACAATATGACAAAAAAACAAACAGTTAAAGGAGATCTGCATGCTATTGACTTCATAATTTATTTAAATATTGTACTGTGTGCATTATTCAAATTAAATATTATATATACATTTGCAAAGCGGAATACAAGTATGAAAGAACATTAATAATCCTATAATACTAACAGAATCATGCCATAAATGTAGGAATTAAAATTTAATAATTATTATTCTTTTATTTACATAATACAGAAATATTTGTGATGCTAGATGGGACGAACACTCGAGAGAGCTTTTATAATTGCAGTGAAAAATAAAATGTAAAACAAATTTTGCTGCCAAAATGATTTTGTGCTGGACTTGTCAATACTAATGGTCCATTTTCCACATTAAAGTGTCCCAAAGACAACCTACATTATATTAGTTCACTACGCCTAAGATTTAAACAGATCCAATATAGGATTTCAGTTTTATTGCAGGCAGATTAAGTGTAAATGGCCCTCAATACTGTAACTTATAACTAATAAGGACGGTGTCAAAATAAAATTAATGCAGCCTGTTCATCACCTAGAAGCTACCGTAGGATAGATTATAGAATGTTAGACCTAATAACTTAAAAATATTCAATTACCAATCCTAAGTGCCAATTTCACCAACACCTGTTAATTGTTAATAAATAAATTGTTGATTCAATATCATGCTATCCCTCTCGTCTTCGTATTGATAAAAGAGATGGCAGAATATTTTGACAAACGATTAACACTAACAGGCGTTGGTGAAATTCGGACTTAGCCTGTGATATTACGAGTCTCATAATAAAAATCCCGTAGGTAAAAAGGAAATACCTGTTTAAAATAGTTCCAAATAAGGTATCAACTTAGAACATAGACACATCATCAAGCATGAAGATTTAGAATAAATAATACAGTTAAACATTAAGGCTAAGAACTCACGGAGCGATTTTCAGTCGCGGCCGCCGCGATCGTGGAACTGCGATTTTATTTCAAACCTCACGAGACCGATTATTTGCGCGACTGCAAAACGGGCAAATAAAAACATAGGAATTTCGCCCGCCAATCGATCGCAGAGCGCGCGGGCGCAAATCGCCGAGGCTGCGGGTGATCGCGGCCCATGCGATTCTACTAGTCGCCCGCCGATGCAGCGACACCCGCAAACAATCGCGCACGCCGCGGGCGTAAATCGCGTCGTGATTTTTGCTTTAATTTTTTACATATATATTTGCGCATTCTACAGAAGCGCGACTAAAAATCGCTCCGTGAGTTCTTAGCCTAACATTGCAGTTGTTAGGGAATCGTGAACTTCTTAAAGTAATTATTACAGAAGAATATATTCGACTAATAAAAGTTCGATTACGAATGAAGATATTTAAAACTACCCTACATTATTTGAAATGGACATCACAACTAGTCTAAGAATCTGGACGATAATTTGGCCACATGTCTCTATCGTTTAAGACTTAAGCTTACTGTAAATAGACCATGTGTATACAGTATAATACCAAGAAAATATATTTATTGCATTAATTTACTTATACGTACGTACACGATTGTGAACACATTACAAAAATGTGATGCAATGTTTTATTACTGACAATATTGTCCATCCCTCATTTATTGACTTTTGTGTAAAGAAATTGTTTGAATTCTAGATTATTTTTGATTATCTTCTTTTCGACACAATATGACGTTATAGCTTTTGGAAATGGCCTTAGGAATGGACTAAAGGTGTCTGGACAAAAATCTAACCAATAATGTTACATATTTTGTACCTTGAAATGCAATATCTATTTATAAAAATATCCGGTACAGACTCGGCACATTCGAGGCCCTAGAAAGGTTTTTTTACATTTAATACAACATTTTTTTGCTTACATAAACTCTACTTAGGTACCAATTACTTCTCTACGCATTTGAGATCTTTATATTTCAATACACATTAAACATAATTTAATATTCTTGTTACTGAGTCCGTACCTGTGTTATTTGAAAGCGGGTCAACGCTTTTTTTTTTTCAAAATACAATACACACGCCTTTCAAAGGCAAATAAAACGTCACAGACAGGTATAAATATATTCGAATGAATTCTACATGAGTAGTTAATAATTAAAAAAAATCAATTCAATAATTTAAGTAAAAAAAGTAATTCGAATAAAAAAATTGTCATTTTTACTTGTCATTTTAAGCGAAAAATGTACTAACAGATTACAGTACTTTGAAGATTGTGATTACTGATGGACAAAACAGGACACTTAACAGTAAAGGGCATCAAGTATTTACGCAATCGCTGGTCTGCCATCCAGCATCTTGTCGCTCTCCTCGGCACTGCTCAGACTGCAAAGGAAAAAAAACAATTTATCAAGTATTCTAGTACATACTTAGAAAAACAAGTAGATGCCATGCTTCAGTGTTGGATTGTAGATTATTTTACCAAGCGAATCTTACCAAGAGTTTCATATTAGTAACTAGCTTTTGCCCGCGGCCCGCCCGCGTATCCAGAGCCTAAACTACTACCATACCAAATTTCATCAAAATCCGTTGTCTTTTTGGCGTGAAAGAGTAACAAACAACCATCCATCAAATATTTTGTGTATGTAGTTGTAACACTAGTTAGTAATCTAGTGTAGTTAGATACATAACTGCGTATAATATATAACGTGTCTCGTGAGGTAGCTGCCGACTTGACTGCTGACATGAATACAAGGCATGAATTGAAATCAGCGGCGCGTCGAATTGATTTGTAACGAGCTAAATAATTAACATTAATGCGTAGTAGCTCAACGCCTATTTGAATATGTCTCTTAGGGCCATATGCCCATTGATTGTAAATGGCCGTAACATTGCATAGGCGTAAATACACACACCGTCATATTTAGCGGAACATAAACTAAAGGTTTGATATCAGTATCATAAAAGGTTGCTGGCTGGTTTATACGTCTTTTAATTTAAAAATAAATATTTTCAAATTAAGAAAACAACTGAACATCACATTTTATGCAATTGTTTTAATTTTATTCAAATACACCTTATCTGGAGCGAACTTCAAGCATTTCTTCCTTCTGAGTTTGATTTAAAATTTCATTGAAATACTGTTTTTGTTAGTTTTTTTAAATCGCGTATCTTTTTGGAGTTGAGGACTGAATTATGCCTGACTTATCCCCAACGGAGATTGCCAGGGCACTCGAAATGCGAAGAATTGGTCAAACCTACAGAGTGATATCCAGAGATCTTCGTCGACCAGTTTCAACGATCAATCGCAGTATCCAACGGTTCAGGGAGACCGGTACTAATGCGAGAAGAGCAGGACAAGGCAGAAAAAGACGCACCTCGAGTAGGGATGATCGTTTCATTCGGCTTCGTGTACGTAGGAACCCCCGTTTGACGGCCGTCCAAGCCCGACATAAGTTAGAAGCAGTGCGGGGTGTAACCGTAAGTGAGCGTACGGTACGAAGAAGGTTCGAAGAAGCTGGTTTGGGTTCATTCGTGCCCGCCAAGGCTCCAAGGCTCGAGGTAAATCATCGTAGAAACAGGTTAACTTTTGCTCAGGAACATCGACTTTGGAACGCGGACCAATGGAGTAAGGTATTGTTTAGTGATGAGTGCAGAATTATCTTAAATCAAATTGACGGCAGACAAAGAATATACAGACGCAAAGGAGAACGATACATTCAGACAAATTTTGAAACTACAGTTGCATACGGTGGTGGATCAATAATGGTTTGGGCGGGCATTTGTTTGGGAACTCGCACAGACTTGGTAGTGATTGACAGAGGGAGTCTGACTGCAGACCGCTATATCAGAGAAGTTTTAGAAGAAAATGTCGTACTGTTTGCCCCATATATCGGTGACGATTTTGTTTTTATGCAGGATAATGCTCGGCCGCACACTGCTCGGGTAACTCAAGCTTATCTTAATGATATGAATATCACTGTTATGGAGTGGCCGGCGAGATCACCGGATATGAACCCAATAGAGCACGTTTGGGACTTGTTGAAAAGAAAAGTTAAGTCCAGAATTCCAGCTCCTGCCAACGTGGATGAACTGCGAATCGCCGTAGTTGAGGAATGGCGGAGACTATCCCAGGAGACCATCGATAACATCATTCTTAGTATGCCTAGACGGGTAGAAACTTTAAGAAGAGCACGTGGAGGAAATACGCGATATTAATCACCATTTTTCTAATTTAATTAATTGTTATTTTAATATTAATTTTCACTTCTCCCGGTTACATGAAAAGTTCAAAAATGTACCATTTTTCACAAATAGCCTTTACTCGCAAAATCTGTTCTCAATGTGATCTAATTTTAAGTAAAACAAATGAAACTGTAAATAACAAAAGAAGTGTAGTAAGTAGATTTTAAAATAAAACAATATTTTTTTAATTATGGACCTTTTTTTTTGTGTTCCGCTAAATATGCCGGTGTGTTTAATTCACCCTTTGGACTACCACGCAAAATTTTTACTACAAAGTATCGGTCACCATGTGTCTGCCACATCCTTAAACCACCAATCAATATCGTGGTAAGCTATTTTACCGATTATCTCGGTACATAACCTACACTTAACCAAACAACGGGTCCGACATTTCTGATTCAATTACCTACACCGAACTAAATCTGGAGCATCAAAACTACAGGAGTTTCCAAATTAGTGACATAGAGGAAAATAATATTTTCTAAGTGTTTCTTTAAATATCTAAATTTTAAACGTTACAAGTTAACGGCAAAACATTCCCAAAAAAAAAAAAAAATTAAATTACAGTTAAGTATATCTCCCTCATCTAACACGATAAATATCTGTTAAAATGTCTAAAAATATTTTTCTCAAAGCTTAAATCGTAAAGTTATAAGTACATAAATAGTTTTGTTATTGATTAAAAGCCATATTTAGTAATATCTTATTTTATCAGGTGTATAATAAGAAATGTTTAGACAATACCATCCGACGATCCAATGTGATTCACCATGTTATATGAGTTACAATGGCATTTAAACTATGCACTTGAATATAATAGTTCTAATCAGATAACGTTTATGAATGATAAGACTGATTATATAAGCTTATAACATATAAAACTGTCAACAAAATAGTTTTATAATAGCTTCATCGTAATTATACAAGATAATAAACTAAAACAACTAGTAGGCACACAAACTTTTGTAGGAACTTGATAATGTATTTTGTATGAACTATGAAATATGCATGTGTAGTAGTAAATGTATGTAATAATGTAACCTCATCCGTCCTTCTTGCGTTCTAGTAATAGATATTGTAACCAGGTACACAATGAACCGTACCAAACACAGGCTAGTTAGTGGTTTCATGTGCAATTTACATCTAAGTAAACAGCACTGTACTTAAAATGTTTAGCAAATATGTGGATATATGAAAAGGCTTGTTTTCTTGTACATCTATAAATTTCGTTATTTTGCGAGTGGCCCTATGTTCTAAATCTTACTTTACTACCAAAGTTTTAAACCTTAAAAGATAATATATCTACCAGTGGGTCTCTTCTTCTCTCGGCAGCTCTTCTGCATAGGGAAGCTGTAGCCTGTATAATAGGTAGGTATTTGGATGAGGGTCTTCAAAAGGTAAGTGGTAAGTGAAGCCGATAGGAATGGAGTTAAAGGAACCGCGCGCCACAGATATATACCTATTAATAATAGTTTTCTACGCCACATATTCTCAAGAATCCCCCGACCAAAAGTCTATGTAAATCTTTTGTCGTGTAATTCAATACTTTGCGTGCCACTTTCTAAAAAGACTATTGATAGTCTTTATTTCCTCTATTCTCCCATCTTCTACCAAAGTTTCGTTCCCTAGTTGTTGTAATTGAGTTGGGTTGTAAGACTATATATAACCCAAACTCACCATTCCTTATTGTCCATGAGGTTCCTCATCTCATCATCAGGTGCGGGGGGTGCGTCCCTTACGGGGGCGTACTGCGCCGCCACCAGCGGGTCGGTAGAGGGATTGAGAGCTGTGAGGGCCGCTGCGCCGCTAGGGGGCGCCTCCTTGCCTCCGCCCCAGCGTGATGACCAGGCCCAACCGCCTACACCTAGGAAAAAATATTAACTAGGTCTTTAAAGTATTTAAAAACAATCACCATTCAAAGTTTTTTCAGTACAACTGAATATGCACTTAATACTTTAAATTATAGTTAAGATTGGCACTTCATACGAAAAGGAATGTTTAAAGCATTCGCACCTTTCAAAAAATTAGGTAACTGCTACAGAGTACAATAAGTCATTAACATAGAAAAGCTGATGTATATTTGTACACTTAAGATGCTGTTAATATATAAGATAAGCTTAATCCAGTCATATTTTGTGTCTTCTAAAAGAAACGAAAGTTGTAGAGCGTGTAGTAGTAGTAACAGTAGATTTAATAACCAAACCTAAATATGTTTTTATAAAAACATAAATAATTTCTCCCTTAATAATGTTTAAACATTAATAAACGAGCGTAATTTTAAGTTAATATCTTATAATATTAACATTGATGCGTACATTACTCCATTCCATTAGGTGTATTCGTGGGTATAAATTCTTGACAGAAAGCCAACCAGATATAGCATAAACATTCAATTTTTGCATGTTTTTTGTTTATTGATCGTTCATTAGTTTTGTTTTAAAACTTTATAAGTATCATATCAACCCTCCAGAGAAAATATTTAATGGCTTTATTAGATAATGCCCAAAGGCCATCAAACCAAAAAAGACCCAAAGCTCAAAATAAGCTCGTGCATAGCAGAAAGTATAATTTTACTGTTCAGATCCTGCAATTAATAACAACTAAATAACGATAATAAGTAAATAAATTACTGTAACGTGATTGGCAACGCGTCAAATAATCACAATTTGTAACCAGTAAACAGCATCAACAGCACCCACATAGTCATAAAACCACCTCCTACAATATGCCCCAAACCAGACACACCCAAACTCAGGTCGTAAATAATTTCATAACAATGAATATACGCCATTAAATGCAACTGGTATAAAATCTTATTAAAGCGAGTTCTTTTTAAATACAATATAGAGCCAAATAATAAACTTAATTAATACTAAAAAAATGAAGACTTATCTACAAATATGACTATCTCTAAAAATATAAATAGAACAACTTCCCCAGGTAGTCCCCATCTGGCAAAGTACCTAGCAAACTAATAGCATGGCCTCGTTGTATAGCAATGGCTATCCGTTGTGCCAGGTAGTTCCCGGCTCTGGGGTTTGAAAAGCTTATTTGCCGCCCGGACCCCATACGCCTTTTCGGTTCAAATATGAGGTCTCCGCTAAGGTTCTCATATTTGTGCCGTTTGAGGTTCTCTGCTTGATTATAGCCGCGCCCACACACTTCGAGGTGCCCTGGACATGGGACGGAGCAAAAGTATCGACACAAGTAACGTCCCATACAAGAGCCTGTCCTACACTCCAAGGAACCAGGGCCATTCCATCAGGTCTCTTGCCCGGCGGTGACAAGAGTCCGACAAATGAGGTCATTCAGGCTGTGATGCCGGGAAATGCATCCAGCGCTTCGTAAGCAGCAAAGCCCGTGGTGACCGTGGCTGTCTACGTTCGCGCCGCAAACACACTGATGAGGGACGACTTGGGAGGCACCAAGACGCAGGGCAGTGGCTAGCCGAAATGTATTGCGGCTTTTTAAATAAATTCATGTTCGAATAACCGTAATCTGCAACCGGTTTATTTCGGTTACTTACAGTGTGTATTTGCATTTTGCAATAAAATGATATTTAAAGAAACCCCGCGAAGAGACGAACTTTTATTTTGGAAGTCTATCTGGGGCATTGCAGATTGTTTACCTTTTGTCTCACAAAAAGGTGATTCATAAGGTGACGCATAAGCATCAAAAAGTCTACCTTTTGTCTGATTTTTTTTATGGTGAACAATTACCACGGCCAATGTCATCTGCAAGATTAGACCTTTTAATCACGAGTAGGTAGTAGACACACTATCTCATTCCACCGCCATTAACAACAATAAATAGAAATAAACAAACATTCCAATTTCCAACTGAATGCAGTCACAAAAAGTTAACAGCAAAGACTTGTTAATAGTAAATTACAGAGTACGGTGAAAGCTCGTCACGGACAGACAGTTAACAAAAGCTACGTTCATATTTCCTTCACAAAGGTTGACACATCCTACCCCTGGCTGAAAATGTAATAACGTGAGTCATCTAAAGACCATGGGTCACATTCTACTGACATGCAGGAAATGTTTATTGACCATTATACCCAAAATAATACACATTTATTTATGATATGAGCAATATTATTGCATATTTGTTCTAATATCTGATGTATGGAATAGAAACTGATAGACGTGATCAATACAATAAGTAGCTAAACTAATCCCAACTTTTATTTTAACAACCTCAATATGGGATTAATGTCTAGGTCGTAACAGGCAGTGGAGCCTTTTCAGGTTTCAACGATCACGACTATCAAATAAATAAATGTTTTTTTAAGCTAAAGGCAAGTAAATAATTATTGTACCGAAATCAAGGAGTTAATATGACCCAAGAGAAGCCTTCAAAGTATTTACTTACATTGTTCTTATGTCAGTCATCATACCATTTGCCATTGTTATCTCAGTTTTTGTTTGATGACGCGCCACCATTATTTATCTGACAATCACTTACCCGCGAACAGTACTCCGAGACACAGTATGACGCCGCCGGCTATAAGGGTTCCGAAGCCATTGTCAACGTCCTGCGGTGTGAACGTCGCTGGCGTGTTGGAATACTGGACCCCTCCCGCTATTAGCAGCGCCAAACCTGTATAAAAGAAACAAGATTTGAATTTCGAATAATACTTTATTCATAACGCCCGGGATGCATTAAGCTAGTTTTTCAAGCCAGGATAGCAAGCTAGAGTCACTAGTTACAATACAATACTAGCATAAAAATGAAGCTCAGTTTATCAACACGGAGCCAAAAATACGAGCTTGCTGACTTATGACCCATTTCAATAACCTATCTACCAATAACTATGTTAGAAACGTCGTCATTCAATCATTTGCCGGTTTTTTTGCGATACGAATTCATAATATATCTAACATATCTAACACAAATTTGAAAAGCCACGCAAAAGTACTTGTTGTAAAATGCTTTTCCAGAAAGAAAATATTTCATAGCATTAAGTGCCCTCGTCAGTCGTCACAGTTTGAAAATAAAATACGGCACAAACATTTTAATAGCTTTTAAAAAGCGAACACCATTAAAACGTAGAACAATTAATTGAGCGTTGAGCGCATGTAGATTGTGTGAATAATATTTAATTTACCACACTTATTATAGTTATCGACATTACTCAATGAATTAAAACATTGAAAGGCACTACCATAATTGAAAGCAATTGGACGCTAGAGTACAGACCAATCTACTTATAAAAGGTATGGGCGTGCACTCCATTAAAAGGGATCACTTAAAGAGGTACGTTAAAACGAGATTTCTATATTAAGTGGTCATAATCAAACTAGACATAGTCTTTGGTCTAGTTACGTATCAGCAATGGGAAAGGGAAGGGTATAAATCCATTTTCTGACCAACAACGGCTTATACGGCAAATTGGTAAAATTTTCGATTTCGACTCGACTGCTGCAGTAAAAAAACCTTTAAATTTTTTATGTATAATGTATATTATATGAAGGTGTGATGATGCCTTCTTCTCCATCTATTTACGAGTGTGGAGGAGAACCATCCATTGAAAGAAATTTGGAACCGACGCAAATAGAACAATTCCTTGGAATCTCGTTAGCGTTGGAACTTGGAGGGTTGAAACTATGATGCAATGGCGTTCTTAACAATAATATTGTTTTTTGGCAGTCGTGGATAATTGGTCAAACCCGAATTCAGAAATAGGCTACTTGGTTATTGACTTTAGGAGCGCATTGCCATTAGGCGAAATTTTGAGTCTTTCATCATTTTGCAATTTTAATTCAACAGAATCTAGATCGAATATTAAGGACGTTTGAATAACTACATATCTAGATTTAAGACATATTTGGAAAAAAGTTAAAGTGATACGGATTATATATTTTAAGGAGATAAATTATTTGTATAATCTACGAAAAATTAACTTCGTTTATGTCCCTAATCTGCCAATAAGTGTATCAGATTGCAACAACCATTTACGAGTAATTCTTAACGTATCCACTTTTCACTAACGTGAGCTGCGGATTTCCGACAGAACTTAAAACGTACGGTAGCATAGGTAGCCGATACACCTATTGTGCGTACAATACACGCAATCGTAATGGGAGTCGGGTGTCCGGTGTAGCAAGTTATAGCCGATGACTCACGCGGTGGCTGCGTGGATATCTACTCCATATTGTGTTACGAACATTTAGATATGGAAAAATAAATATTTAGATATCGAATGTTGATTTATGAGTGTTGTTTTCACCGACTGGGTTATGTTTCGGCTGCTTTTATCGTACAAACGGCTAGATGCATTTCAACAATTCAGGTATCGTTAGATTTGTCTCAACAACCCAAGTGTCCATTAATAGCTAGTTTAAAGAAAAAACATAAAATGGCAGATTTTTTAAGTAGTTTTTGTAAGTAGTTTATTTCTTTAAACGAAACCTATCGAGTAGGTTATCAAAAAGAAAATTAAAATGAGATTTCGAAAATATACATATGTATGTCATGTATTTTAATTAATTCAGGAATCATTATTACAACCATTTTAATGAAATAAAATGCGAAAAAAATTGTAATCAATGCATTCAAACAGTCGTATTTTTGCTTTTAATCGACCAAGTGTGTGTTGGATAAACTAAAAAAATCTAAAATTTAAAAAATACCCAAACCAAAAAAAAATATACTTAAGCAACGCACTAAAAAGACCGAAACAAGATTAATCTGAAAGCCTGGGTGAAATAATTGACATTATGTTTGGTAGAAGGCGGGAGTCGGGACCCATTTGCAAATTATAAATCGTACAAAAAATGTTTATTTTTGAAGTCGGGTTTTTTTTAAATTATCTATTTAAGTATTAAATGCACGTGTAATAAATTTGAAATTGAAACTCCTAGCGATTTTAAAGCAGGATTAGGATGTCTAGTTAGTACCTTCCAGACCAACATTAGTCGTAATTTGATAATATGTAACATATACCTATATGTTTACCTATATACCTACCTATATTAATTATTATGAAATTGAAGCTAATTCTTCAATCTGAAGCGATAATCCTATGATACGATTAAGAAGTGAGATGAATACTGAAGCCTTCATTCTTTTCATTTGGCAACATCTACAATGGCAAATTATATCATCATATGTTCTTGTTAAACGTATCCAAGTGTTCTGAAAGGCTTTATAAGGCTATGGTGGCACAGACATGGTGCTCGAAGGTCGACAAACCCGTCAGTGTCGTTTCCGCGCCGCAGCTCGCCTTCCACCTCGCTTTTTATCATTAAAAACCTCCTAAGGCAATATATATTTTTTCCTTGTCATATAAATTGTATCTGTCCTTGAACGAGCAAATTGATCTATGGGGTAAATTGTAATAGAATTTATTCGTAGGAACTTATGCGGTACCTTTTTTAGTTAAGTATTGAGTTAACCCATCCGTTAAATAAGTTAAAATTATGAATAATCAACGATCATATTTATAACAAAAAATAATGAGTAACCCCATAGAACGAGAATATTTAATCAAGATAAAAAGCCATTGAGATACTATTTCAGTGGTGGCTAAAACCTGATCAAGAAGTTCATTATATACAGGTTCCTTAATCCTTTACCATATTACCAGTAAATGTAATCCGATATTCAGAAACTTATACGGTATAAGTTATAACCCCAGTTCCCACTAAATCAATACAAAACTAAGGTAGCGCGTCAGGGGTCGCCTTCCTACAAACATTTGCCCTTCGCGAGTCACCATTAACGGTATTCATATTTTAATTTCATATTTTAATTAGATAATAGGTATGCAATTAAGACACATTTCTTGTGAATCTTTGCTTATTGTTTCTTGAAATATGTTCATGACTAATACTTAGAAAAACAAAGCATTTTATGACACGAAAAATTAACATGTCCAAGATTCGTAATTCCTATCCTAAGATCTAGATCCTAATTTTAATTTAAATGTTACAATGTGTTATAAGTGCTAAACAGCACTATAATATGAAACTCACAGATCAGAAAGGTGTATGAACGTATTGGTAGACAGAGCTGACTGTGAAAGCCACCTCTCATTAATTCAGCCGCCCACAATCAACCCACCACTTCCGCTGTTAGCTATTTTCATAACTCTGTAGCTCTTTGGCTTAATGTTATCAGTTATTCATACTGTTATATAACAAAATACATATAGCTTAAACTGAAAAGTAAACAAATTCTAGAGTTGCGCATGAAACACAAACAATTTGATAATTGCGCTTGCTAGTTGCTGTCGTGTGTCGCTAGTTCGGTGCCGGTACCGGTTCGGTTCGGTTTTAACTTTTATTGCTTGACTAAAAGCATTCAACAGTTGAGCACAATATTGTTTGAAAATGTTATTATAGGTCATGCAAGATTTATTTATATGGTGGTAATTAGTTGATAACCGATATTGCGACTTGAAATAAGCGAGGTGGAGACAGAGCCACCACCACCACTGTTCTATTTGAATTATCGAGATATTTTGTTTTCTTTAATCATTACATTCAGTCAGGAAAATAGGTTTACGTTTGTTTTTTACGACAATATATTCTACCATATTATTTGTTACGACGTTTACGATTTTGAAATAAACCTCTTCGAAAACCAATAAAGGTCTTACTTCCGAGCAGTATAGCGGAACATGCTTATTAACGGTATTGATATTTGCACGTGGTATGATTATTAAGCAGTGATATATAGTGATAGTATAGTACACTCCGCAAAAGGTCACGTAGCGGAAACAATGGAAGGACAGGTGCCAGGAAATTATGATTGTTTAATGAATAAGAACTCTTTTATAGGAATAAGGGCTAGGGACCCATGAAGGCGCCACCCACGGCTGATTGTATGACCGGACGGCGTCACGTTGGTGGCGACACCGAAATGAGAACTACGTGCTACCTGCCACGTAAAGTTTAAAGCCCTAATTAAGTGTTTAAAAGATTTTCAATACTGAATACAGTGCATATAATATGTTGAGGCAAATGACCACGACTTTGGGAATGCCTTTTTTTCGACAGATTACGATTGCATAAGCAATGAGCAGCAAAGTATCATTGAAGAGGCTGTTGGCTAAAATCATCCAAAAATACCACGCTAGAACTAAAAATTGCTTGTTATTTGTACAAGCAGTGTTTATATACCTATATAATAACCTCGAATGATTCGAGATTATTGAAATTGTGTTACACCAATAAAATTCTATAATACTTAATTTTTAATAAAAGAAAATGTTGTTTTTTCTTTATTAAAAGAATGTCATTTATAAGTAAATGTACCTATCAGTATTTTGTAGAATTAATTACCTACTAATGTTGCAGCATTCTTATAAGATTAAAAATACATAGATCTATCTCCTCATTGCTACATATGTGGCCTACCTGTATGTAGACCACAGAAGCCATATTCTACACAAGTATATGACCAGTCTCCCCTATCTTTATATCCTGAATTGTGGTGAGTACATGAATTATTATTTAGTTGTGTCCCACAAAATATGTATCAACAACTGTGTATGATTAACTGTGATTAAATATAAAAATTGTATTCTTTCTTCTATATACATATAGAAGGAATGACTTTTTTTATTCAATGTTTAACTCATATTAATTGTTTTTAAAACCCGACGCGTGTGTTATAAGTTTGATGTGTGTCTGTCCATCGTAGCTCCAAAACGAAAGGTCCGAATTATATGCGGTTTTACTGTTTGAAAGCTGATGTGATTGAGAGTGTTCTTACTTATAATTCTTTATCATCAGCTTTCTCACTGCTTCAATTCCCCCCAAATTACATAAAATATTTAATTTTGTTTTTTTTTCTACATTTTATATGCCTTCTGCAATAGCTTTTATTAAAATTAACTTTCATGTTATACATTTTTTCAACTTTGTGCAATAATACAAAGCAAGTAATTAATTCTCATAAAATTTTCTTTGTTACTTGTAACATATGAATCTACAAATAAAAATGATATTGTTCTGTTGAATTCAATAAAGGAATGTTAACAAATAAAACAGTTTTACAGTCTTTATATGCATTTTAACCGACTTCAAAAAGGTCTCAATTGGTCTGTATGTACTTGATTACTTTGTCATTTGTGGATTGAAAAAAAATCTTATTGTAAAGGGTTTACTTTCGAATTGGTCCCATTGTCACCAAATGGTAAACCTGGTGATGGCATCCATGAGGATTTGAAGGAACTCCTCAAAATTTATACTTACATAATATAGTGATTTTTCTATTTTTTTAACCTCCTACTTTTTACCACAAAGGGAAATTTTGTGCCAATGCAAACCCTGGATCTGCACTAAAGCTGAACAGGAATCCTCTGTTCCGTTCATGTTTGGAAATTTCAAAATTATTTAAAGAACTGCAAACATATGCCACTATTTCATATATTATAATTATGATGGGTGTGATGCCGATGATGATTATTAATTATAGTGGAATACTATGTCATTAATAATAATCATCATCATCATTATCACCATCATCACACCACGCATCATCATAATGTTATGATGATGTAGGTACTACTCATAGTCTTTTACACCAATATCTTTGAATATTCACTGTTCCCAAAATTATATCCGTCATCATCATAATCATCATTGTATTATTTTATGCCTGCTGTTACATTTTTTCCGCCAATAACTACACTTAATAATAATAATTAGGGGTTGCAATCCGGATACTTCGAAATTCAAAGAATTCGAAAAATCTAGAAATCCTGATTAACGCCGAAGTGTTAAATAAAATTTTCATTTAAAAATCCGGATTTTTCGAATCTTAGTAACTATTATGAAAAATTACATATTTTAAATATTTTAATTAGGTACTCTAGATATACAATATTTAAATAATTCGACATTATTTGTTGTACTGCTGAAATTATTGACACATCTTTCCATGTTATACAGGTTATTTGGTAGAATGTAGTCAATCCGTTAAATGGGGATGCGAGATAGATAGATAAAAACACTGAATATAATTTCAATTGCTCAAGTAGTAAGAACTACAAGTTGAAAGTACAATAAGCAAATCTAAACCCAATATAAATCTGTATTTTTTTTAATCATTTTTACTTACGAAAGTCTATAATAAGTCTATATATACTATTGCACTTTTAAGTTTCTACAATTATAGAATGCCAATATGACAACTTAAAAAAAAATGTAGTGGTTTAATTACATTTAATTATCTTCTAAATAATGTATACCTAAGTCCTAATACCTGAATCTTATACCTAAACCTCTATGATATCTGAATAAATGGTTAGAGAGTTGTGCTGAATGAATACAGGTAATATTTACCTTCATAAAATATATTCTATTTTATTTATTGATTATCAAATTACAAAACCAATACATCATAAGGTTAAAACCGTTATCCAGTTTAAATTGGGCTTAGATTTGTTGTATTGTACTTCTGTTAATTAACGAGGGAATTAAAAGCACCATTTCGGTATTTTAATATAACCCAAACAGGTTGGGTTTTTACTTTTGATAACTCAAAAGAGGTCCAATTTCGACCATACATGGGGCTTCAAAGGATTTGTATTCACTTCCCAGATCTCAATTTAAAGTTAAAAAAAAATATTCAGTTTCCTACATTTTACTAAACTTTACTAATTTGCCTACTTTAGAAGTAGTACGAAAACGGTGGTGGAGATATTTAAAAAAGTTATGAAAAGATCACAGACTTTTCCACATTTTATATTTCTTTACTGCTGAACCATTTAGTATCCAACAACATCTCACCTTAGCAAACAAAGACTTGACGATTTTGTTTTTCATTCAAGATCACAATCCTTTAAGAACAGTAAGCTATAACCTTATTTCCAATAATGTTAATTTTTAAGATTTTAAATGGGTATAATAATAATAACCAAATACATATTTAATTTTTTTTACGCACTGTAACATTTTATTATGCTATTAGCTACGCATATTAAATGAATATTTTTAATAGATACGAGAAATTGTTCCAAAATTAAATACTAACTATAAAACTGAACATTAAGGGAATTTAAGTAGTACTTAATAAAAAATATTTCTAAAAGTGAAAAAATAAATAAAATTACCTATATTATTTTAATCAAATTGTTTTTTTATTTATTTATTCAGATTGTAATTTTAAATTCTTACAAATTAAAAAAAGAATTTATTTATGTTAAATTATAAAAAAGTAACAGATTTATTTTACTGAGTGTAGGTTTTGCTAAACCATAGAAGTAGAAAAAAACATCAAAGGTCTATAAAATATGCAAACAAATTAAAATATTATATAAAACTTCGAAAAAAATTTAGATAATCCGGATTTTTGTAAGAAAAAATCCGAAAATCCGGGTTGAGAAAAAAAACGGATTTTGCACCCCCTAATAAAAATACAATAATCAATATCATCACTAGTGATTGTTTATTTAGGTCTACAGATCTACAATGCTTATTTGGGAAATACCATGCCTACACTCACAGAAAATCGGCATAAAATAACCCGTGAGTTTGGATAACGAGAGGGTGAGAATAGAGAAGAGAGCCTTAAGTGGTTACTAGGCACTTTAAAGGACCAGGTTTTGATAGAGATGAAGAGAATGTACTTGTAACTCCTCTGTTGATTTTAATCGAATTTAATTAGGCAATCCTTTTCGTTAAGTGATTTTTGTAACATAAGTGCTTAAAATTAAGTTTTATTAATAACATTCACAAGAAAACCAATTGCCAAGTTTTATGAAGATATTTGATCAATTACATCTTGTATCCTTGGAAGTTTGGCAGTTAGTCTATACATTCTAATGCTTTTAATAACTTTTTTAAAATTTGTTAATAATATATCACTAAAAAGGGAAATATAGTTAATTATTTGAAAATAAAAATAATATAAACCGACTTCTAAAATGGGATATTTCAAGAATAAGAGTTATTTCATATGTTTAAGTAAATTTTTAATAATGTTATTGTTTTTACTTTGGATGTCACTATATATTTTTTGTTTAAAAATAAGAAATTACTTATTCCTTTTTTGTGATAATATAACAATTTCTGTTTTTTTTTTATTACATAAATTTATTATTATTTAAATTGTATGTATCACATAATAATAAATCACATTTTCATAAAATTAAATTACCTATGATGAAAAGTGTGCTTCCCAGCAGACACAGGATAAGCCTCACGCAGACTGCCCGATTTAAGCTGCTCGTCACTCGCCGTGAAAAGTAACTCATTGGACAATTCCAACGCTGGTCATTTGGTTGCTGCTCGTAAGTTACTGTGGTGGGTTGATATACTGCACTTGTAGGCATTGTTAATAAATAACAACAATATGTTTCCAAGAATATTCACTATTTTCAAACCACTTTATAAAAGCACTGTAGTCCTGATGCTTGTACAATCTTTGTTATGAGCAAAGAAAGAAAACACACTTTAAATTTTGTTGAGATACGAAAAATACGGAACGCTAATGGCCAAAAAGTGCCCGAATTTACGAAACACAATTAGGTATAGCTAAGGCTACAATTTACGGTCACACAATGAACAAGAACATTTCAGAATAACTCTGGACATAGATGTAATGTATCTCACTAGGCCATAGATCTTATGTGTTAATATGATTATTTAAGCACTAGTCACCATAGATGTTAGGTACTACTACTGAACTAGTCACTCAGCAAGAAATGCGTCCTATCCTCTGATTAGGTACGGAAACTAACAATCCATCAATCGCCATTTGTCACTGTCAACGGACACTTTTTTTTCTCTTCTGTTTTGGCAATTTGACACAAAGGATGCGTATGTTGTGCCACAGATAAATAAAAAGGTTAGGAAACGGCGGAAGGATAAAAGGTAGGTATGTACGGAATTTGGGAAAAAGTTAATTAAAATAGTTTAAGACAAAAAAAAATCTACTTACAATAAAATGAATTATATACAAATTAAAAAGTAAATGTATGAAAAATTTAATATTAATATTATTTCGAGTTATGTAATTCGATAAACAATTATATACAACTTTATTATTTGAACTAAGTAATAAATTTACAGAAGTAGGAAATGGAATAGGAATTAATGTTAAGTTATGACATAAATTGGGATGATCATGGAAGGGACAAGACAAAATAATATGATCTATATCGCCAATTTCTCCACAGTCGCATAAAACGTCACTTCGAATACCAATTCTCATAATATGCGTTGGAATGCACATATGACCCAGTCTCATTCTATTAATTGAAGTTGTTACATTTTTAAAAAGTAAAATTTTAGAAAACCAAGGCTTAATAATTGGGATCATTGGTTGAATCCTTTTGTTTGGCTGCTCAAGCTCCATGCCTCATTCTATGATTTCAGAAGTGAGCTCCGGGCAAGAGGAGCCAAATCATACGCGTAATTATTGTAGGGGAACACATCGCCACTGACGACTGCATTCTTCGCCAATTTATCGGTTAACTCATTGCCAACAATGCCACAATGACTTGGTATCCATACAAATGTAGTAACATTTGTAGAACTCAGTATCATTTGTAGATTTCAGTAGAACAGCCCTTTAATTTACATCTATACAGAAGATTTCTGACCTGAATAGTAACCGGGAAACAATTTTTTGATTTGAACGGAAATTTACTAAGATATTGTAGAGCGCATAAAGAATCAGAAAATATTAATGCCTTCTCAAGCCTACTGAGTAGTATATACTCAACAACCTTATAGGCAACTATAAGGCCATAACACTCTCCCGTAAACACAGATGTTTCAGGAGGAAATTTCACTTTTTGTACAATATTATATTGTAAATGGAAGACGCCTACTCCCACACAACTGTCTGTATTATTCTTAGATGCATCTGTATATATGTGGTGCCATCCCAGTCAATGATTATTTGTAATATATTTAAATATGTTATTTGCAAAATACTTAACAGATTTCTTTATGCCAATGTCATAACGAATATCTGGCACAAACGTTAACGCTTCATATGAGGAATCAAATAATGGAAAAGACGGAAAACGGAATGTGGGAGCATCCATGGTTAAAAATTTAGGGTAACTATATATATTATAGTTATAGGAGAGGGATTAGATTTATGGTGCCAATATTTATTATTACTACAACAAAGATAAAATAAAATTTTAAGTTTCGGAATTAACTGATGATTTTGTAATTGGTAACGGCGAAAAAAAAAATTATCGGCCAGATATTGTCGTCGGAGTTGAAGAGGAGGCTCACTACATTCCAGCTGAAGCGCATTTATCGGAGATGATCTCATAGCTCCGTAAATTATACGCAAAGTTTAGCTTGTATTTTATCTATCTTTTGTAATCCACTAATGTTACACGGATCTAAAAAAAAGTTCCAAAATCTGTTACACTTCTTATGGCATTATAAATTAATTTAATTGTAAATGGATGTGATCCCCACCAAACACCAAATAGACTTCATAACATATTTAAAAGCCGCTCACATTTTGAAGAAACGTAATCATTGTGCGCGTTACCATTTAATTTTGAATCCAAATATAGCCCTAAAAATTTCACGTTCTCTTTTACAGGAATGCTTATGCATTCCATTATAAAAAACTGAAATAGGAGGAGGCATACGCATTCTGGAAAATAAAACGATGGATCTTTTATTGACCGACAAGTCCAAACCGTTCTTGTCCAACAAATATTTTAACTTTTCTAATGAATTAGTCAGTTTTTTTTTCGGAATGATCTACGCTAACGGTCGGATTAAGACCGCTGTCGCTACGTCGGACTATAACAAGCCTGGTGGCTAGTTGATTAGGTGAGAGACGAAGGGAGGGTTTGACCCTCTCTAACATCACCTGGGTGATATTCAGACTGGATATTGGGGACAGCTACGGGTTGTAAGCTATTATTATGACGAGAGAGACACGGGTCTCTCCTGCTAAGGGGTCCGACCCCTTCCTCACTCACTGAGGAGTAAGGTTGCTCGCCCGCGTTGGCATAAACTAACAGCGTGCGAGTTATCGCGATAGAGGAGCTCGAGATTTTAGTGATTTCGGTACTGAGAGGGCCGTCCCTCACCTCTTCCGCGTACGGTCGGGATGACTCGCGCGCGTGAGTCCTAATTTCGATGAGGTTCGCGGTATTGGTAGAGCTCTCAATTAGTCAGATCTCTACATGCGTTATATTAAAGAATTATTAATTGTCACAATTCTCACAAATGACAATTCTATAATTGTTTATGCAAATTCATACCAACGATAGCCGGTTTACGATTTTCATCTCTATATTACTAACGCAGAGTTCTATTTACAGTGCTGTTTTTAAAGCCCTTGTCCTTGTACCCACGAGAGCGACCGAAAAAACTGTACTTTAACTAGGCTACTTGACCTTGTTTTTATTTATGTCCTTAACGCTTCATAATTGTTCCATTACACAAAAAAACACATATCACATTCTTTTGAAACCTAAAAACCTACAAAAACATATTTATAAAATACACTTTTTAAAAACCACCGAAAATACTATTTGCCATGTTGGTTGATAGATTATCTGTGCTGTGACGTCATACTATACATACATATTGTAATCCCCAATCATCAAAGAATACAATGGACTTGCCCTAACTATGACAAAAACGTGTCCAGTTTATCAGCTGATTGTGAACATAAAATGGCTGCCGTACTAGAGTTGGGAAATTTAATTTACTTTTAGAATTTAAATTAAATTTAAATTTTTCGAAATTTACTTTTAGAACAGTATCAATATTTTTAATTTGAGTTTTGCCGGGGAGTTCAATGGGTGACGTTGTGGAATTCGTATTTCGTCATAAATTTGTGTTATTTCGGTTCTTAATGTGTAATATTGGTAGAATATGAATCATTAAATATTCGTTAACGTGTACAAGTGTGGGCATGTGGTACAACTTCTTAAAACGTACTATTTTGTGTTTACCGCCAAAACTCCCTAGGAACTTTCAGTAAAGCTTCTACCACTTTACCATAGATAATAAGTAGT
The DNA here is from genome assembly GCA_963565745.1 of Phengaris arion. Lineage (NCBI taxonomy): Eukaryota > Metazoa > Arthropoda > Insecta > Lepidoptera > Lycaenidae > Phengaris > Phengaris arion. Next base: position 7,444,563 of record OY751443.1, read on the forward strand.
ACTACTGAAGCACTTTACTGAATCGACTGACATGTCTCATGGACTGTACTGACTATATATTTGGACTTTGACTAGACTTTAAACTTGACGATATAGAATACGGTGTTGAAAATTAAAAACAAAGTTCTACTTCCCGCCTCTGTAACTTGACACTGGCAAATGGTTATATAAGCCGATGCCATATATAAATTAAAAAATATATATTTTTAATTTTTGTAAGTTTTGCAATAACTTACATAGCGTAACTAAAAAAACTTATTTTACTAATGACATTGTACATTTAACTACTTTTGTCAATTGCAAGTATCTTATAATCGACACCTAATAACATTTTCGATGCTAAGGATAGTTTTATTCTGTTTGTTCACCGATCATTCCAAAACAGCTGTACCACTTTTAAAGAGTAGAGTGTGCGCTTAAGACCGCACGTCAGAAGTGAAAACTTCATTGGCAATCGTAATCAATTTACGTGTATCGAATAATAATATCGAAAAATATATGAACTCGGGACCGCCGAATGTACCCGAAGGAAAAGCACCGCACATACATTTATACGTAGGCTGTGAGTGAAGCTGATCCGTCACGCTCTAAGGTGTTATTTACGTGTATATAAATACACGTAAATTGATTACGATTGCCAATGATGTTTTCACTTCTGGCGTGCGGTCTTAAGCACACAATCTACTTTTTTTAAATATTAATTTATTTAGGGACTTTTGACGCATTAATACAAGATGCTTTATTTGGTGAAAATATAGTTACGTTGTTACGTGTAGTTTGAAAATATAGGCGTTGACAGATGGAATGGAATAGAAATAAAAAACAATGAAATATGTCCAGTGTCCACTTACCTTAATCAAATGAATAAGCTTACTCATTTCTAAATGAAATTAATTTGTTCAAAAACTGTCTATGCGATTCTCTTGACGGGGATTAATATTTTTTTCTCCAGCTTTCAACCATAATTAGTGATTAAACGAACTTACCTGAAGTGAAGTTCTATCATAATTATACGAGGGCTTTGTCCGAAGAGATTAGCATCCTACCCATCTCAACTAAGGTTTTTCCTTTTCCAGGGAGAATCAAATATCAACATACTGCTCTGAACTAAATGAGGAATGCAGGACGGTCTTTCAAGTATGACGAACATCTACCTACCCTCAATATAAAAAAAGGAAATATCTCAAATACAGTGCAGATGGCGACACGTGTGTCTACTATATGTAAACCTAATGCTAATCTCGAGGACAAAGCATCAGTATAATTTTCTTATTGTATCACTTTTCGGAAACCTATAAAAACAAGTATTATATAATATCAATTATCAAATAATTTTGGTTAGAACAATAATTATTTAAAGCTGTTATCTTATTTTAAAACCACAAAAAACACATTCAGAATGCCTTTTGTCTTCAAAGATTACATGACATCACGCCAATGCAATGATTATTAACTTGTTTATTTATCGATAACTATTACAATTGGTAAAACACTTTTCAATAGGCTACTTGACTCATATTTAATTTCATATATTGAAGGAGTATTTCCTTTAGTACTTGGCTTAGGAAAACGTATTCTAGCGATATCATAAATTATAAATTTAAGATTGATAAATAAGTTGATTTAAAAATATGTATTATTGTTTTTTAATTTCTACTGATGGAAACACCTCGAAGTAACTTCCGGAGGAGCAAGGATGTGACGACACAAACACACTAAACAAATTAATATATAATATAAATAAATATATTATTATGTAGTAGTGAAACGAAATAAATAGTTCATGACGTCTTATAAAGTCATTTATGTCAAACCGTCAAACGGAACGTAACACCGCCATTTTACTACTACGGTCTATAGCAAGAAATCGTGCACAGCGTGTAAAAGCTACTGAGTACCGGTCTTCGGGACCGGAGTAGCTTTTAGACGCTGTGCACGATTTCTTGATTCCAAAGAAGGATTCTTGGCGGGAATTTGAAAAGGCGCGCATCTTAATTTTTACAGAAATTAACAAAAAATTTATTTATTATTATTTTATTTGTAAATAAGTATAAATAGCTTTATTTTAAATAAATATAGTGCATAAATAATAAAAATGGACGGAGACGAGGCGGGCGGGGATAACCCGCCCACCTCAAAAAGACCTCGGCCTCCTGATGATTCTCGGGGGGCTTCAAGTGCTGGCGGCGGAGGTGGTGAGAGTAACTTTTTAGCTTATAGAAAACCAAATTATAAGAGACTATATTCCGAAAATTCGATCAACACAGAATTCAAAGTATTTATAGAAAGCAAACTAGCACAGGAGAGACTTGGAAATAAAAGTCCAATTTATCTTAACAGTATATTTTCCAACATAAAAGGAGTTGTGGCAATACGGCGTCTTAACGCAAATAAGATAGTTGTGATATTTAAACAACATAACACGGCCAATAATTTTATCAACGATATTAACTTTCTCGAAAAATATGACATGAAAGCGTATATTCCAGCTGCTCAAATTGAGAAAACTGGCATTATACGATTTGTACCGGTAAATATATCGAATAATGAACTATTTACTAATTTAACATCTACATATGAAATAGTTGCAGTAAGAAGATTCATGAGAAAAGTTGGTCATGATCTAATTGGTACACAAACTGTTAGCATTACATTTTTGTCAAACACTTTACCTGACAATGTACAGTATGACTTATTTTCCTATAAAGTATTCGATTATGTTGCTCCTTTGCAACAATGTTATAAATGTTTTAAATTTAATCATTCGGCTAAGATTTGTAATGGCAAGCAGCGTTGTTCAATTTGTTCAGGCGAACACTTTTATAAAGAATGTAATAAAACAAATGAGATTTGATGTATCAATTGCAGTGGACCTCATCTGGCTATTTCCAAACAATGTCCAATTAAGATAAAGAAAATTACTTATGCAAGCGCTGCCACCACTACAAAAGAAAATGTTGACTTTCCTCCTCTGCCATCACGTCCCATCCCTGCAAATAAAAATGTAAATAGTGTAAATAATATGTCTCAAAGTGTAAATAAACATGTAAATAAATCTGTAAATATTAAACCTATATCTCAAGATGTAATTATTACTGATATTAAATCTCAAATAATTGGAAACAGTGATGTACTTATGGCCCTAGTACACACTCTGGTTCAAGTAGGTAATAAAAATGACGATGAACCTATTACCACATCATTAATTAAAGATATGCTTATTAAAAATCTGTCAACATAATGGATACGCAATCTCTTGATTCGTCATTTCTACGTATTGCGCAATTCAATGTTCAAGGATTAAATAATAAAAAACCTCTTCTTACAAAATTTTTAAATGAAAAATATATTATATTTGTCTAATAAATGAAACATGGTTAAAAGACCATCAATCTTTTCGTATCTCTGGTTATAATTTTTACAACAAAAATTCTAAAAACCCACGTAATGGTGTAGGAATATTGGTTAAACCATATTTGAAATACAATATTATAAATACAACCTTTTATGAAGATATACAAACAATAGCTATATGTGTATATACTGAGAATACAACATTGACTATTCTCTGTGTATACTGTCCTCCCTGCAGTGGGCACATAAGAATGAATAAATTGCGCAATATTATAAGAGATTTACCAAAACCTGTTTTTATAAGCGGTGACTTCAATGCACATCATATTGCTTTTGGATGTCTGTCCACCAAAAGTCAAGGTCAAAATTTGTATGATATAATTGATGAATTTGATTTATGCATTTTGAATAATGGTAGCTTCACAACAGTAAATTATCCTACACGCAATCCCTCAGCAATAGATGTAAGTTTTGTTAGTCCACATTTGGCCCCACTTTGTGAATGGTTTGTACATGATGATGCCATGGGTAGTTATCATTATCCAACAATTACAAACATTACAATGTGCATTGAAAGATACACAATCCACGAGTATGATGACAGATTTTTATACCATAAAACAGATTGGGCTAAGTATAAAGAATTATCTAGTTCAGTCTTTCATGAATGAACCAACTTCAGGAGTAGACCACCAGCCCCCTGGTGGAACACTATATGTGAACAAGCCGTCATCAAATCTTATGAAGCTCTGAAACTTTACAGAAACGATCCTACATTAGACAATTACATCAATTATAAAAGAATAGATGCTCTAAAAAAGCGTACTATAAAAGAGCAAAAGAAGAATAGTTGGAATAGTTTTTGTAATAGTTTTAATAGAACTACTCCCATCAGCAAAATCTGGAATCTCATTAAAAGATTTAAGGGTATTAGAACTGATAATAAGTCATATACAAATGAATTTGTACAACCACTTTTAGACAAACTATCAGATAATTCCAATTTAGTCGATCCGAACTTACTAGAAAATTATTTTAATTCTAATAATGAAAATCCTCAATCAAGGTTTCTATTGGATCCTTTTACATGGTCTGAATTTTTAGTGAGTATATGTTCTAGGAGAAATACTAGTCGGTTTAGATGATTTTCCGTATTTATTAATAAAATATTTACCTGATACCATACAAAAAATATTTTTGAACATTCTAAATAGTCTTTGGCATAAAAAGTTAATACCAAATTCATGGAAAACTCAATGAGTGATACCCATACTTAAACCAGATAAATCTCCTGATCAGGCTAGTTCATATCGTCCAATCTCCCTATCGTCATGTCTTGGAAAGATATTTGAAAACATGGTGAAGTCTCGCATTGACTGGTATGCAGAATCTAATACTATCATCCCTCATGTTCAATATGGATTCCGCAGAGGAAGGAGTTGTGCTGATAGCTTCATTTCCCTCATAAATGATCTGAAAAATGCAAAAGGTAGTAAATTACACTCAGTTTGTGTTTTTTTGGATGTGCAAGGTGCATTTGATAGTGTGGATCCTGGCATACTGGTGAAGGTACTGAGTAATGCCTGTGTACCTGGATACTTATGTAAATGGATTTATGATTTTCTTACTATCAGAATATTATATGTTAACCATAATAATATTTTACACGGACCTAGAATTGTATCTAAGGGAACAATGCAAGGTGCAACATTGTCGCCTTTGCTATATAATTTGTATATATGGGAGATATGTAAATATGTGAATATTAAAAATGTAAATATACTTCAATTTGCAGATGACTTAGTGTTGTACAGTTCAGATGTTAACTTAACAGTAGCAATTGAAAATGTTAATGCTTGTTTAATGCAGTTATGTAATTATTACCAGCTAAGATTAAATTTGAAAATAAATGCAACTAAAAGTAGTGTCATGATATTTGGAAAAGACACACCTGCAATAGATGTTACTTATAATGGTGAGGTTATTCAAAGAATAGCCTCACACAAATTCTTGGGTGTTTACATTGATCAGAAGCTATCATTTGAAGACCACATTAAATATATATCCAGAAATGCATTGAAAGGTGTTAACATTTTAAGATGTCTAGCTGGTGTTACATGGGGCGCAGATCCCAAAATACTTTCAGTGTTATACAAATCTATTGTAAGAAGCCATTTTGATTACAGTTCTTTGGCCTATTTAAATAGCACACATACCCAAAAATTAGATGTGATACAGAACAAGGCTTTGAGGATTATATCAGGGGCAATGTGTTCAACTCTCATAAGGGCCATGGAAGTTGAAACAAATATTATGCCTTTGATATTGAGACGACTTTTGCTTGCAGAAAAATACTGTCTCAAACTATTGTCATCAAATAATTTACAAATCATAAATAGAATTGTACCTCACCCAATCATTACAGATGGTCCACTAGCTTCACCTCAAGATCTTCTGACACATACATCTCCAACTTTGTGCCGGATTTTCCTAGAAATACAGTCTCATTATTCAAACATCAAAAAACATTCACACTGGCCATGTTACACACATCCATATAGTAGTATAATACATCCTATTATGATTTTAACTAAGTCTATTGACAACAATTCAGAGTTTCTTGCATTTTTAGAAGAAAATAGTAAGTACTATGCAATCTACACTGATGGTAGTAAAGGTAATGAACATGTGAGAAGTGCCATATATGATCCACAAAAACAGATTGCTCAAAGCTTTGTTCTAGATAAACAGTGTTCAATATTTACGGCAGAGGCATATGCAGTTTTTGAAGCCTTAAAATTGATTAGTGGTTTAAATAATAATTGTAAATATTTTCTAATCTTATCAGATTCTTTAGGTCTCATTAATAGTCTAAAGCATATTAATTTTAACTTTTAAACGAATTATATTATTTATTTTATTAAAGATTCTGTCTGGCAGTTACATAATACGAGGGCGGCACTGAAAATTTCGGGAATCAAGGCAGTGACACAACATTACTATTTAAAAATGTATTTATTGCTTTTCGAAGTATTCTCCGCGAAATTTGACACATTTTTCTATACAATGGAACCAATAATTGAAGCAACCATTCCATTCGGAAGTTGGGGTCTCCAAAATGGCCGTTTTGTAGGCGTCCACAGCTTCTTCAGGTGATGAAAATCTGTGACCACGCAATTTATTTTTTATTTTAGGGAAAATATAGAAATCATTAGGGCTTAGGTCGGGGCTGTACGGCGGATGGTCTAATAATTCTATGATTTCTTGCTCTAAAAACTCTTTTGTTCTGTGCGCGGTGTGAGAACTCGCATTGTCGTGATGGAGGATCATGCGGCGGTTGCAGTTCTCTTTACGGAGTTCAGAAACGACCTGTGGCAAACAAATATTAGCATACCATTCTGCATTAACCGTTCTTTGTCCCTCAAGAGGAATAGTCGCAACATGGCCGGTTTTGGAGACAAACATGGCCACCATTTTTTTTCAACACTCCGTGAACGAACAATTTTTGTTGGCTTTAACTCATTTTCGAACACCCAAACTCGTGACTGGTTTTTTGTTTCGGGTTCGTACGCCTATATCCAGGATTTGTCACCTGATACGATGTTGTATACAGCATTTGAGGATCCTGCTTGGAATCTCTCGAGAGTTCTAACGCACCAATTAACGCGAGCCACTTTATGCTCTTCACAGAGCAAATGCGGTATCCATCGGGAAAACAATTTTTTTACACCTAATTGTTCATGCAGGTTATTTGTATTTGACTCATGCCAATGTCTAAAGTTGCCTGAATTTCGTGGTATGTCACATGTCGATCTTCCTCAATCAGCTTACGCACAGCATCAACGTTTTCTTGGGTGGCTGCAGTTTTTGGACGACCTTGACGGGGATCATCACTGAGCTTGACACGTCCACGTTGAAATTCAGCAAACCAGCGATAAATTGTGGTTTTGGATGGGGCTTCATCACCAAATGCAGAAATCATCCGGTCAACACACTGTTTTTGTGTTAAACCACTTCGAAAGTCATAATAAATCATCGCTCTAGAATTTTCTCGAGTCAATTCCATTTTCTCAACGACTAAACAAGTTTGACAAGACCTTGTGACAAGACCGAGAATCTTTTTTTAAATAAATAAACGGTATTCGATTTTTAAAACCAAGGAGTTTTAAATTAAAAAGATTTTAATATGACAGGAACAGTGGAAATATTCCATTCCCGATACTTTTAGTGCAGCCTATGTATAGGAGTAACAATTGCCTTTATGTAGGTTCCTTCACATAAAGGTATTTCTGGAAATGAAATTGCAGACAAAACTGCATATGATGGGGTCAACGCCCTAAATGTCAAAAGTGTAGTGAGAGTACCTATGACTGACTTTTATTATAATGTAAATATGTCTTTAATACAAAATATTTTCCTCATCTGGTATCCGTAACGCTAATTATTAAAGAACTTACCACGGGACCAGATTAACGTGTTATACTAACGTCTTTAAATATAATTATTTATAATAATAACTCGGCAAAATCACCATATTACTTAGTACTTAGTTTTATTTTATTAATTAATAATTAATAATGTAAAATAAAAACAATGTTTATGATGTCTGTACTTTTCGCAATGTACTATGATTCGATTTATTTATAGAATGGCGGAAACGTATTTACGCGCGCGCTAAAATTTTTAGTTATTACAACTATCTTTTTCTACAATAAAACTTGGATTTTCTGATTAAAATATATTGTAATGGTCTATATTTAAACATATTTTAGCAATTACAACCATTATATTGATTTTTTCACCGATTTATATGGATATTACGACATCTGACATAAGAAATTTTACCCGAACTTTAGATACTTTTTTCAGTATCTTCTGTTAAAATATTTTATCATCTAATAATTCAATCATAATCTTCGTTTTATAAACAGTAATTTCATATAATAATCATAAAATATTACGCACCTTAAAACACGAGAAAACATTTTTAATCTCTGCCGTACGCACTGTAAGTTCCGCTAAAACTTTTAGGTATTACAACAATCTTTTTCTATAATTAAACTTGGATTTTCTGATTACATAATATTGTAATGGTCTATATTTACACATATTTTAGCAATTACAACCATTATATTGATTTTTTCACCGATTTATATGGATATTACGACACCTGACATAAGAAATTTTACCCGATCCAAAAGTTAGATACTTTTTTCAATATCTTGTGTTAAAATATTTTATTATCTAATAATTTAATCATAATCTCCGTTTTATAAACAGTCATATAATATAATAATCATATAATATTAATCACCTTTTATTACGAGAAAACATGTTTTACCACTGACATAACGCACTGAGTCATTCGCAATATTTCAAAATGGCGTGTGTAAACAAATGAATTTTTTAATTCTTTATTTTTTTTAAAATTTTGTTCTGAGGTTTAGGTTTTGGCATCACAATTACTAAGTTAAATGTACACAGATACAAAATAACAGAGCATAAAGTAGATAAAGGTCACCTTAGACGGTCAAATCGACGCCCAATGAGAGCTAATCGCTTATGTACACATGGTGTACAAACGACACTTCCCGCAACAGAAGTTAGTGTACACATGGTGTACGGCTGACATTTAACGGGTTAAGAAAAATGTGGGAATATTTTTGGAATGAAGACCAAAAACTCAAAGGAAAGTGGTATGGACGGATACAAAAAAAGTTAGAAGTAAAACCATGGTACCACGAGCTGAAGATAGCTAGCCGTGATTTTATCACAACTATAAATAGACTGAGATTTGGCCATAACTCTGCACCTGCACATCTTATGAGACTAAACATAATAAACAGTAATATTTGCACATTTTTTAACGTTGAGATCGCCGACATGAACCACATTTTCTTCAAGTGCCCAAACTTCGCCATTCAAAGACTAGTGTTGGCAAGTGAAATAATGGAAGTCAGTGATACCTCCCGCCGCCAATTATTGTGTGATTTGCTCCAAAATAAAAAGTGTTATAGTGCGTTATTCAAATATATAAAAAGTACTGTTTAAGTAAAAAGTACACTATTTAAAGTGTATATTTAAAAGAAGCACCTCTAAAATATAAGACTTGGCTTAAAGGTCTTGTTACCAGGCCATTAAATCTTCAAAAAAAAAAACTTGATTCCAAAAAGAAAAGATCCAACTCTTGATTTTGTCTATTGATTGTGACCATAGACATGTATGATTGTGACTTGTTCGACGAGATTCCCGAATTTTTATGGTCTACAAAAATGGTGGTCATTTATTTCATAACTTTACAATCCTATATTCGTAAATAGTTGCAAAATATTCATGTACACTAATAAATTATGATAAAATGTCCACTCCAGTGTCTAATCGTAAATATGGGGCACAAAAAATCCGACTCACAAGTAAGTGCATGCCTTTCACTGATGCACCAAATGGTAAATTTGGTGTCAATTTTTAGAACACAACAATTAACTAATAAATCTTATATTTTTGTAGTTGTATGTGCCAGAAATTTAGTACGCCGAGATCTGTTCCGTAAGTATTTATTAATTTTGTTATGCTTGGTCCTAAGTTTTAAAGATTTCTTCTTTAATGTTTTCACAGTAATCATTGTTTTGTTCATAATATTATATCATAGTTCGTTAGGATAGCCTAAAAACTATCACCTATTTTGCACGTCTAGTAATAAAATTATCTGGCCTTCTGCCATAAGATATCAGTTTATTGCTTATTGTTTACAAGGACTTTGCTTGTGTTTTGTTATCTTTAAAAAATATTCCTTAAATTGCTAAAACCTTGTCTATTTAATTAAGTTAAAGTAATTATCACTTCAAGCTACAGTACGACCACGATCTCATTGTCTTTCGGGAATCGTCGTTTTGCATTCAATCATTGTCTGTCATATCCATAGAAAAACGATGACTGCCGAGGGACATTGGCAACATCGTTTTACTGTACAATGTACATCTTTATATTTTAGGTTTACCAGACCCATTTGCCAAAATATCAGTTGATGGCAGTGGACAAGTGTACTCAACAAATGCAGTCAAGGCTACAATTGATCCAAAATGGAATACACACTATGATTTATATTTAACCAAAACTGATGGAATAACTATAAGGTATCAAATTGTTGCTTACCCCTTATTGAAATAATATTAAGATACTTCATAAAAACGGCTGAATTTAGGTACATTGTATTAATTGATACTCCAATGTGTATTATAGTATATCAGCAATTACAGCTAAGGGTAGTATTACACTTATCAAATACTTGGTCCAATCTTGATTCAAATTGTCATTAATATTGGATCAAATCTCTATTCCATTTCTCTTTTGTATGTATCTGTATCTCCTTTCCCTGTTTCTTTGATGAAGTTGTCAGATTTCTTTGGTCCAGTACAAATGAGGGTGTTTGATATTTTTTCTGCCGCTAGGGGCAGACACAACGCACACATTATCTGGCGGCATAAGTGGTATCACAAATGGTTAATAAGAATTTTCGATTCTTTTTCTGTCACCAGGTGGTGCTTGGTAGCCGGTCGACGGTCCTTGTTATGTCAAAAGCTGTCTGATGTCACAATTTTTTTTTTTGGTTTTTAACCCTCATTGGACCAAGATACTTGATAAGTGTAAAAATAAATGTTAAAAAATTATAATTATATACTTATTATTTTCATTTTAGTGTATGGAATCAAAGAAAGGTGCATAAAAGACAGGGATCAGGATTTCTCGGCTGTGTCCGTATCCAACCCTCAACAGTGAACAAGTTAAAAGACACTGGATGTAAGTACTTTTTATATACTTTACATAATTTAAGTTTACAAATAGTACTATTTTGATTGGTTTTTTCATTGATATTCAAAGTAATATCTTTTGTTGTCTATACAATAAAACAATGTTATGGATTACCAAACATTTTAAGCAAAATGTAACAAAAAACTTTAGGTATTAGTCAGATACCTATTGTAAATAAACCTTGACTATTCTCTTATTGAAAATATCAAAGGTGTATAACTTATTAAGTTTTATTGCAATTAGACCAATGTTTGGAGTTAAACGAAGACAATTCTGGAGAAACATGTGGAGTGCGCGGCCAGGTTATAGTGTCTCTATTGTCAAGAGATAGCACCAGGGGTGAGCCTGCATCGGCTGCGGGTGAGGGGTCTCCGTTGGCAGTAGTTGGGCCGGCTGGTGAGGTGCTTGCTACGAGAGAACAACCCATCAACTCCAACTCTGCTAATGAACTGCTACCATTACATTGGGAGAAACGTCTCACACCTACTGGAAGGTAAATTATTTAGCTTTAAACTAACTTTCTTTAAACTAACTTTACAAACTTTCATCAATATTATGTTTTAGCAAACTGTAACTTTCATCATTATTATGATTAGAATTTTTTTTTACTGGAAAATTACACATATAACATGTTTTTTTTTATTTATATTAAAATTTTGTTTAAAAAATGCTCTTTTTTCAGAAATTGCAAGAAAAATGTATATACATAGTATCTTTTTACACTCCAAAAATAAAAAAATAATGCTTGTTTATAAAGAAATGAGTAATTAATTTTCATTTGTCATGTTAGATTTATTTATTTATATTTAGTACACAAACAGATTACAATCATTGCTTAAGTTAAACTTAAGCTTACTGGCTAAACTAAACAGCAACCCAAAAAAATTATACCTAACTTAATTAGTTTTTGGTTGTTGATACAAATAAAAATAAAGTAATAAAAATAAGTTAGATGCTATGATGTCTAGAATAGCCATATTCTTTTGTGCCATTCTATATTCGTTTCGTGAGAAACACATTCGCGCGCAAAAACTTTCTAATTTATATCATTGCATAATCATTCAATATTCTGTAAATGCATTTCTAGGTTACAGTAGTATATTGTAAAACTTATTTTATTATTTCCTGTAATTACATTTGTTTACTGTTGCAATTGGTTCTTTATAAAAAAAACTTGGTTTCATATCAAGCTTGTTTGCTTGCTGATTTAAATAATTACATTTATTTCTATTTAATAAAATTATAACTGTTGTGTTTCTTCTAAAGTATATTAACATTTTCATATGAAGCTACATAACTATTTTATTTTTGGTTCCACTCTTTTTGGGTCATTGCTGTATCACGCAATGACTATATTTTTAATTACAAATTGAAAAGAAAATTGTAAGGAAAATTCTTCAAATTAAAGAAACGCAATATTCAGCCATTTCATACTTTAGAAAATTAACCATCTGTAGAAATTCTATTTGAAATAGATAATTAAATAATCATCATCAGCCTCCTCTGTTCTCACTTCCCTAGTCGATCTGATATCATTTCATTATAGGCCATACTACGTAAACCACGCACTACGTAGGACACAATGGGAACGGCCCATAGCAGAGCCGGCCAGTCCGGTGTCCCCACAGACATCCTCACCACCATCATCACCTATACCATCAGCCCTGACCAGCCCCAGCAGCCCATCACAAGCATCACCGTCTCCAGAGAATGATGTCAACCATGGCACATCCATTTCTTTAAGGTACTACAAACTTTTGTATACCCATTCTAATCATAAAAAAGGTAGTGTATTTCTTCAGTACAGTATATTATGCTTAATACTTTTGTAATACTTATTATAAATAAATAGTAATCTTGCGGTGGAGCCTAGCCTGTAATATTAAGAAAACAGTCAATTTCTCAGATGAGAGAATAACTCAACTAAGTTTTGTTTATTTTATAGTAATGACTAAAAATTGCGATCTGTGTAGATAGCTGTGTACGCATTCCTATTAGTTATTATTAGTATTAAGTTTTTTTTATTTGCAGACCAGAGCCACAACCCCAGACAGCTGTACGTAGTCGTTCACAGACTACACCAGTGTCTCCAAATCCAGCTGCAGTGGTGGCAACTGACTTACCACCAGGATATGGTATGTAATATGTCAACATAGTGCTTTGATTTTTAGACCATTGTAACTCATAGATAAATTGATAAATTTGGTTGATTTTATATCTGATTCAGGATAAAGTTATCATATTTCAAGATTTAGCTCTATAAATTAATATTTTATTTTCACTGCTATAAATAATGTTACTTGCTCCTATCTCTAAGTTTATTGCGTTCATAGGGTACTGAAATAATGAATATTAATTTAAAAATATGTGATTAAGCTTACAATTGGGTATTTTCCTACATGTCAAAATTAAGTTTTTTAATAAATTAAGAATTTGAAATTATTAAATTAAGAATTAATTAGGTATTACAACTTGATGAAAGTAAAAAGAATTTTATGTGTAGTTTTGTAATTATATGCATTTCGAAATCACTAAACATTAGTGTATAAAACCTACATAATTAGTTTACTTACATCAAGTACAAATTTACTGTGGTATGTATCAACATAAACGCGCAAAATTATGAGATATCAGAACTTTTGTGCCATACATTTCGTAATACGACTTTTATATGGGGCGTTTTCACGAGACTCACAAAAGTGCTGCAATCAATCCGCAATATCTTTGAAAAGTTTGATTTTTAATATACTATTCCTTTTGTAAACTGTCTTATTTTTCAAAGCACTATTCATTAGGCATGTTACCTTAAAATTTTTATTCGTCTTTTCGATGTTAGACAAAATGTTAATAAGCAATTTAGAACTTATTTTCGTATATCTTAAAAAAGATACATGATACATAGAAATATCAAGAAGATACATACAATTTAAATGTACAATATGAAAGAGAGCGATATATCGGCCCGTGACTTCACGAGTTGCACCTGCCATACATTTGTCATTATAAAATGTATGGCGTTAGCAATTTGTGACGTAACAAATCGTTTTGCGAGAAAGAGATGGGCAATATTTTTTATTTGATTGTAATTTTTTATCGCGTCAATCTAAATACCTATTTCTTTTAGATTTATGTATCTTTTATCAACAATTTTAAAATTAAATAAAAATAATGTGATATTCCACATTAGGCAACATCCCTTTTATGTAATAATAAAAATACAGGAAAATACCGTATTGATATGACTAACACTTTGAAGGTGAAACCGATTTCTAGGTGTGATGTTTTATATGAACAGTCTGTTGTGTTAAAATGTATTTCTTGTATGTTATGAAAAGTTTCTTATCATTGTTTTTCTAAATGTTATTATATAGTTTTCTTCTTTTCAAAAATATTTTGTAAGTCATAGTAAAGAACTATGGACATTTCATTGTGGAACAAAATATTTTATGCTTATTTAATAATTATTATATTTATTATTATATTTAATCAGGCACGCAGTTGCATCAACAAATATGTCTTTATTTGTGTATATATTACATATAAGGTCCGGTAAAATTAATTACGGATATTTTAGGCACATGATCTACTGCTTATTTAGAGACGTTTAGGCAGAAAAATAATTGTCATACTTAAAAAAAAAAACTTCCTTTGTTTCCAAAATATCCGTAATTGATTTTACCAAGCCTTATTTATGTGGTTTTCAAATATCTGTCAAGTCTATATTTAAACTGGTTTACATTTTGGGCTGCAATATCGTCCAATCTAATCTGGTGGACTATTCCATGCTCTAACAACATGGTTACAGAAAATATGTTTGTGTGTGTTGTTATTTGAGAGCTTTATGTTATGGCATCTAAGGTGTGTGTTGTTATTCGAATGTAAATACTTTCTGAAAGTTCTGAATCTCATAATGACCAGTCATGATCTTGTATGTTTCTATTGTATCTACTCTATCTCTGCATTCCTTTAAAATTGTAACTCTCTGGGCTTCCAAACGTTATTCATATGGCAGCCGTTTTAATTTCCTTGGTACTTTAGTTTAGGGTTGATAAAAAAAATGATTTAAAAGAAATCAAAATAATCAGATTAATTTGATTTAAACCGGATTTATTTGATACAAATCAGATTTTTTAATTTTTTTACTTTCTCGTCTTTTTTAATTAATTTATTAGTCAGTTTATTAATTAAATGATAAAAACGTATTTTATTTTAATTTGTTTATTAATATACTTAATTAAGACAATTCAACAAGTTCTACTAAAATTAACAATTTAAAAAACAGTAGCGTTAAAAATATTAGAAGAAAAGTAAAAAACTTAATAGACTAAAAAAGGAACATAAACCTTTTTTAGTCTATTAAGTACTGTGGAATCCGTTTATAATGACATCGCAGGGAAATAACAAACACGTCATACTAAGCGGACGTCATACAAAGCATTTTATAGAAAAAAAAATCTGTTCCTTTGCCAGAGATCAGTTGGATTCTCCATTTTCTAATCTGCATATTATTGCACATTTCTCTTCAATCGTAAATGCTTTACGACGAGGTTGAGATGTCATATTTTTCATAAATCACTAATGAACAATGCGTGACATATGGTCAATTACCCACTAATACTCTAAACGAAATGAGCCATGCACACACCGAACGTCGTTGGGTATCACGTGACTCTCCCGAACACTGCAGAAGGTGTTACGAATCATGTTGGTCAATATAATTAAAAATGTCACAAGCGAAGTCATTATATCCGACTTAGTTATATAAAATATAATATGAAAACCAAACTTCGCTGTGTAATTACTTTATATTAAGCGGTTGGTCAATATAGGCGGAATCATAATAAACGGATTATACTGTAACTACTATGTAATATTATTGCTAGTAATAGTAATAATAACTTAAAACTTTATATTTTTTAGAATTCCATCCTTCCTAGAAAACCTTCAACAATTTGTCAATTTTTGCCTGATTTAGTTGCAGTAACAATTTAATGATTTAAATCATTGATTAAAAAAAATTAAATGATTAAATATCACGATTTAAATCCAGTGATTTAAATCATATCAACCCTGCTTTAGTTAATTAAGGAACGCTATACCCTTTCCATATTATGTTAAGCTGTTTTATTGTTGATCGTTAAAACAAAATATTTTTGCCCAAAATAATCCTCTCCTTGGGTGAGAAAGATACCGCCTAGTCGCGTATATGATATTGACGATTGACATTTGTTTTCAGAGATGCGTACAACCGCCCAAGGTCAGGTGTACTTCTATAACAGCGCGACGGGCGCATCCACGTGGCACGACCCGCGCGTGCCCGTACACCTGCGACACCGCGCGTCCGCCGGCCCGCTGCCTCCCGGATGGGAGATGCGCCACACGCCGTCCGGACGACCCTACTTCGTGGACCATAACCACCGCACCACGCAGTTCACAGACCCGAGGCTGGCTTTAGAGGCGAGGCTGGTGAGTGTCAGGCCTTAGATTCAGTCCAATCGCCTCAAGCAGCAGGAGGCGGTCTATCAACTCAAAATGTATGATATTTGCGAGGGCTACCAGTCGCGATCACATGTAACATGTCTGCGCCAAATGTAACCTTCATTATTTATCACAACAATATACAGTGTTCCAAAAAAGACCAATATATGACTTATGAATTATTATGATTCAACGTCAAGAGAATCTAGTTTTACTGAAACCGATAGTAACTTGCAAATATAACTAATTTTCGGGAAAAATATCGCAGTAAAGTTAGTAAAAAGTTTTTTTTTTTTGCAATTAATAATATTCGAGTTAACATAATAAACCGATAATAATATTAGTTATAATATATTATTATCTACGTACCGCCATTTTGCAGGGCACCACCGAAGCTACCACACCCGTCGCTCCCACCCCTACCGCTACACCCGCGCCGACGACGGCGGACGCGGACGATGCGCTACCCAAGTACAAGCGGGACTTGGCGGCCAAAGCGCGCGTGCTGCGGGCTGAGCTGCAAGCGCTGCAGCCGCAGACCGGCCACTGTCGAATTGAGGTACGTAATATAGGTTGAAAATTATTTAAAAAATTGTTCACTGAGTTCTTATGGCTCAGTTGAGACACGAGTTTTTCGGTCAAGTGAAATATTAAAAACTATATTATGTTTCCCAAGACTCCGTACGCGCAAAAAGAAATCCGCGAGAACCTTACATTTTGCCGCGATAAAAATCTTTGTGTTAATCTAGAGCCTAAACTACTACCATACTAAATTTCATAAAAATCCGTTCGATAGTTTTTGAGATTAGCGCAAACAAACGTACAGACAAACAGACAAAATCATTGTTTTGGGTTTTATTTCGTTCCTAAAGTCCATAGTTTTTCTTATATATCTTCCATGTACAGACAGCAACCAGTTACGATTATTATATGTATTGATTAGAGTATGTGTGACAATAATTAATCATCATCGTCAATTTATTTGAGTCTATTAATTGTCAATTTATTTTCCTTAGAGATTACCGCGGGAGAGCCCTATACGCACTGGTAGGTTAGTTGGTAATTGCACGGCGTTGCAGAAAAAAAAGCTTATATTGAGATATTATAATATGTTCCCTTGTAAAAAGTACTGTGGACGGAAGTTAAAATTAAATAGAAAACATTGTTGAAGCCACAAGCAAAAACTATTTCTACATTTCTGAATATATCCATTCATTATCAATATATCCATTGTGCTATTTTCAGGTATCACGCAACGAAGTTCTAGAAGAGTCCTACAGATTAGTTATGAAGTTACGCGGCAAGGAGCTGCGCAAACGCCTGCTAGTGAAGTTCCGAGGCGAGGAAGGTCTCGACTACGGTGGAGTAGCTCGAGAATGGCTACATCTGTTAGGCAGAGAATTGTTTAACCCGCACTATGGACTGTTCCAATACGCGAACGCCGGGGATGACAGATACGCGCTACAGATTAACGCTGATTCGGGAGTATGTATTTTCATTCGAGTAATAAATTGTGTGTAAAGATTTATGGGTCTATGTTTGTTATTAACCACCGAACCGCTGAACGGATTGTGCTGAAATGTGGCATGCAAAAATTTTTTATTTTGTATTATTTATTTTTATCATAACTCATAAGCAAAAAGCTTTTACAAAATATTTATTGATTACGTCGAATTTTCCAGATTAACCCCGAGCACCTATCCTACTTCCACTTTGCGGGGCGCATACTCGGCGTCGCGCTGTTCCACGGCCACCAACTGGACGCGGCGTTCACCGCGCCCTTCTACAAGCAGCTGCTCGGTCGCCCGATCACGCTGCGCGATATCCGGGACGTGGACCCCGAGCTTCACAGATCGCTGTCCTGGATGTTGTGAGTGTCCATCATAAATACATTTTTACATGCATGGAGAACATATTGTACAGAAGTTACTTTAAATTGTGATTTGTATATTGTGTAATTTTTTATGTGACATTAAATTAAATTTTTATTTTCAGAGAGAATAGTATAGCGGGTGTTATCGACACGACGTTCTCGGTGGAGTGTTCGTCGTTCGGCGCGGTGCGCAGCGTAGAGCTGCGGCCGGGCGGCGCGACCGAGACTGTGACGGACGCGAACAAGCGCGACTACGTGCGGCTGTACGTCGCGCACCGGTTCACGCGCGGCGCCGAGCGGCAGTGGCTGGCTCTACAGCGGGGGCTGGCGGACCTCATCCCGCCGCAGTTGCTACGCCCGCTGTCCCCGCGAGATCTCCAGCCGCTGCTCGCCGGCCGCGCCGACCTCGACCCAGCCGACTGGCGCCGACACACCCGACTCAAGCACGTCAACCCCGACGCGCCCATAGTCGCCTGGTTCTGGGAGATCGTGGAGGAATTCGACGCGGAGATGCGAGCGAGGCTGTTGCAGTTCGTCACGGGCTCGCGGCGCGTGCCGCTGGCCGGGTTCCGAGCGCTCCAGGGTTCGACCGGCGCCGCCGCACCGCGTCTTTTCACGTTACACCTCGTGGCAGACGCCTCCCCCGATTCGCTGCCCAAAGCTCACACCTGCTTCAATCGTCTCGACCTCCCCTCCTATCCGACTAAGGAGAAGTTCCACGACAAACTCAAGCAGGCCGTGCTGGAGACTGCAGGATTTGCAGTAGAATGATATTACCTTCTATCTGTATACTACTGTTCCGTTGGATGTATATTGTATTGGATTCGTGGAAATATGAGACTGACATAAACAAAAATCGTCATGACAAATTAATGGGAGAAGACGAAAAGTACGGGCTAAGTAATGATAACAATGAACCTAATTATTGAATTATAATTCTCAATGAAGTACTTCCATTTTATATGTTATTTCTACTTTAGTAAGGTAAATATTTTTTTTATAATAATTAGACTTGTTATACACTTACAGACAAAATGTGCACCATTATATTGCTTTTGTAACTGCAAATAATGCTCAAATAGCTATTATTTTAAATATTTTAGCATTTAGATTTAAATTGTATGAATACACACAAAAATGAATTATAATAAATGCATGATCAGCCCTCTTTAAAATGCATAATAATAGATTTTCTGTTTGTATAGTTAGGTCTTAGAAGGAATCAAAAACAAAAAATTAGGGTAAATTGAATCAATTATGATGCTTTGAGAGTTTAATATTTATTTATTATTTTTAGGTAAATCAAAATACATATACCTTTTTAAAACATGCAGTACAAAGCACAAACGTATTATTATGTCATATTCAATAGATATAATTATTTCATAATATATTTAAAAGCAGTTTAAGGCTGCGTATACTGCTGGTGCCTTATTATTTGATGAAAATGTACATATATAGTTTTCAATATATAATGTAATTTTTTATTAACATTAATGACACTTTGTTTATGTTAAACTCACATAAAAATTAATCAAAGTTTTATTAGAAAATTAATAAAAGTGACATGCATGCATCACTGATATTTATAGCAAGAATGAGTGCCTTTATCTGTTTAATTTAAATATATATTAGTTGTAGGGTAGGGCTGTATGACTGTTAGCTATATGAAATTAATAATATCTATTAAGCTTAATTATTCGAAATATACCATGATATTTTTACACAACAAACAACTAGTTTTATTTGAGTTTAGCAATATTCTAACAAGTTACTCAAAGTAGGAAATATCAAAAACCTCACAAACATCTGATCGCTGACAGGAGTAAATATATTTTTTTTTTTTCAAAATTATAATATTAAGTAACAGTGAACTTATTACTAGATACTGCTTAGTTCTCTAATCTCTATCTTTAATACACAATACAGTGATGATTAATGAAACCTTACCTAACAATGCGATGGAAAGCAATAGTGCACATAACGACATCTGGCCACGACATCAACACAACAAAGTTTTGCTCACATTGTTGAAAATAATAATTCGAAGAAAACAAGTGAAGATAACAATACAAAAACAGAAGAAGGAACGCCAAAGAAGCAGAAAAGTCGAAAGAAAAAGAAGAAATCAGAGCATGAAGAAAAATCTTTCTGGGATTCTGATTCTACTTCTGAATTATCGAATTTCGATAATACAATACAATTATCTGGAAATGAAAAGGTTGATGAGAGTACACACAGAAAAGGATAAAAGAAGTCAAATTGTTGGAGAAATTTTACGAGACTTAAGAACATTATTTATAGTGAAGAGTCTATTGAAAGGAAAATTTAAAAAGTGGTAGAAATAATATTAAGTTGGCTTTCGATACAGTTGTAAATAAGTTTGCAGGTAAGTCTTTTAAAATCTTTTGTAATAATGGCTAGTTTTAATAATTCTAATAATAGTAATAACATACGTCTCAATTTAATTCAGTGGAATGCTCAAAGCGTCAGACCAAAGAAATTATCTTTAGAACATTTTCTACTACAAGAAAAAGTTCACATTGCAGCAATAAATGAAACTTGGCTAAGGCATGTTGATAACTTTTTATTAAAGGGCTATTCAGTGTTTAGGCTAGACAAAAAAGATAGATATGGTGAAAAATACTTGAATCAGTAATTCTCGCATTGAGTTGTTACACATTAAAGTAATGAATTGTCTGCATATTGAGAATATTATTACACTTTATTGTGCACCTGGTATACAGACATCGTAAAGGGATGAGGTTTTCTCAGTTGAAAGAAACAATACCTACTTTAATTTTGGGCGATTTTAATGGTCATCACTTAAATTGGTCACAAAAAATTGATAGGAGAGGCATACAAATATTTGACTCCATGATAGACCATAACTTTGTACCATTTAACGATGGCAGTGCTACTCGTATCAATTTGTATAATAATTGCAGTCTCTTGCAGTCATCGCCTGGTATCTCATTTACTTCGACAAATATAGCAACGGATTTAAACTGGACAGTTACTAATGAAACGCTTGGTAGTGACGATTTATTTATTAAATGTTCATGCCAATTTTACATAGTATTAAGTATATACTTTAAGAAAAGAAATTTCAAAAAAGTAATTGGCTGGGCTATTCATATGATATATGATATAATACAATAATTGGACGAAAAACAGCCCCTAATAATCCCCCAAGAGCTTTATAACTTTTTTGAAAGCATTGAAGCAGATTGTTGTACGGATATTTAATATAAATGTCTTTTTGACAATTTTGTTCCGATTCAGTGGAGGTCAATTAACATAATCCCTATACCTAAAACGTCAACAAGTGGTGCATTGCAGTGCATGCATTGCAGTGCATGCATTACGCCCCATTTCCCACCGATTCGTTGCTGGTGACACGACAGGCGTGTCATCAATGGTTTTAACTAGTGGTTTATGACACGATAGGCGTGTCATTTTTTCATCGATTGTAACACCCTCAGATTAAGTTTTAGAAGGGTCTGCCCAGAACAAAACTATCAAGATTTTCCACGTAGAATAAGCCTGTTGTCTTAGCCTCTCGATATTGTGTGAATAGGCTAGTTGACAAAATTTGGAAATTTGTTTAAAACTATAGCTTAGCATCTATTTTACCCCAAAAATATATTATTTTAAGAAAAATAGGACTTTTACATTAGTATTTTGGAGTTTTAAGAAATTAACTTGAAATCGACCGCGAAAAAGGCCAAGACTGTCATGGCGTCTTGAATGACGTCACACCTCGCGAAACAGCCGTGTTTGTTTATGACAGTCAATTGTGTTTTTTATTAAATAATGAATTCCTCGTATTATAAATATTGTGTAGTGCCTCAATGTAAAAGAACAACGATAAAAACGCCAAACAAATTATTCATATATGTACCTAACAATAAACAAATACGAAGAAAGTGGTTAGAAATGGCAAGGAGGCAAGATGCTCTTACTTTATCAACTGCTTCCACAATTTATTTCTGTGTTTATTTCTAAAAACTTCAGCAAAACCGATGAATTTGGTTATAAAAGAGGGCTGCCCTTGGATAAATCTTTTGCTTTCATATATTTAAGAGTACTGCCAACTCTCGATAATTTTGATTTCCGAAAATCACAGCTACAACTTATTCATATATGTACCTAACAAATTATTCATATATGTACCTAACAATAAACAAATACGAAGAAAGTGGTTAGAAATGGCAAGGAGGCAAGATGCTCTTACTTTATCAACTGCTTCCACAATTTATTTCTGTGTTTATTTCTAAAAACTTCAGCAAAACCGATGAATTTGGTTATAAAAGAGGGCTGCCCTTGGATAAATCTTTTGCTTTCATATATTTAAGAGTACTGCCAACTCTCGATAATTTTGATTTCCGAAAATCACAGCTACAACTTACAAGTGTTTCGCGAGGTGTGACGTCACGCTTCTCTGATTGGTGTTTAATGTCACGTGATAAAACGCCTCATTATGTCGATTTCATTTTCCAAAAATATTAATAATCTTTTATTATTTTAATAAAAAAGTTGTTTTTTTGTTCACTAATTATCATGGTTAATCATTAGAAACTCTAAGCCATCCGATTTATCCTTAGTGGAAACAAGCCTATTCAACAGTTCCAGGGATTGACAACCTTTTGTGCTAGGTACACGAAAGGCGTGTCTATTCGAATTATTGTAACAAAGGGACCCTTAAATATAAAGGTTGAACTTAGAATTAAATCATCTTGATTTTTTTATTCATTTTTTATAACAAATACAACGTGTTTTTTTTTCATGATGGATTTTTTTTAAACTTGATGCACAACTTACTTCATTAAGCATACGGATAATATTTCCTTGTCAAAAATTTTGTTTACAAACACATGAAAGACAATAGCCGGCTCTTATTATGATCACATAAAAAGAGCCGGCTATTTTTGCTGACCGGCGGCACTTTTTTAAAATATTTTTCACGTGTTTGTAAACAAAATTTTTGGCTAAGAAATATTATCCATATGCTTAATGAAGTAAGGCTTATAATTGCTTAGGGACAAGTAATGAGTGAGAATAAGGTTCTTAATCTTTGCTTAGGGATAGTATGATTACTATCCCTAAGCAAAGATTAACCTTATTCTCATAGACATATGGACAATACTTCGTAGGCAGAAATTATCGTACCCCCTGCCGCCCGTCATTGTTTCATTTAATATTATTTTTGAACATACTTATGTACTTCCGCTCTACTATTCTTAGTAATCGGACGAGCTATACCTTACCTACCTGTTTGCTCTCTCTCGACAACCTTTGCTAGTGTACTTGAACTCCGATATCTCCCATTTTTGCTAACTGTTTTGCCTGTGAACCTGGATTACGTGATCTGCTACATTCACAACTTTGGCTATCGAACTACTACTCTTGTCACCGGTAAGTAATTTGGATTAGCTGTTTTCGGTAGGTGTTGCGCTCGAGAAGCGCATGATTATCTTTTGTGTAACTTTCGGCGGTATTCATCAAGTTTAATTTGTAATTATTTATATGATGTTTTATAGCTTTTTATGTGTTTTAGGATCTGGAAATCATGGCACGGAATACCTGACCTATGTACATCTAAAAAAAGGCGGATGTCAAAAATGACTTGCGCGAAATGCAAGAAATGCATCTGTGGCGAACACAAGAAAGATGTGTGTGTCGACTGCACTAAAAAAAATATATCTTTGAGACTAGTATTAGTACTAGTGTACTAATACTAGTCTCAAAGATATTTTTTTTTATACTTTTATATTAATTTTAAGTTGCAATAAGCAATACTTGTTGTTACGATCTCACAAAGAGATATTATATCCTTGTAAAGAAGACTGATATTTTTTGTTAATTTTTCTTAGAGGTTAAAAACTTTGTGTTATTTTTTTTCGTAAAATAAATAATTATAAAAATGTTTCGATTTTAATTACTTCTAATAAGTATGAATTGTATACCGAAGCAGGCTGATCTTGAATAAGAAGCTTTTCAGGTGACAGAGAGACCTAAACTTATCGTGAGCTCGAGAAACGCAAGATTATCTTTAACGTATCTCCCAACATGATTATCTTATCTATCTAGGGTTAAAGAAATAATTTTTGAATTCGTAACCTGGATTGACGAGTTACCTGCATTAACACAGAAACATTAAATCTCTATTATCTCGAATCTTATTTTTTTGGCAGTAATGACTTTTGCAGTACATACGACGATTTAATTTAAATTTTAAAAATCTATCTCGCGTAGCGGTAAATAATCGTAGTCCAATATTAACGCTTTACAAAGTCCAATGTGTTTTATCTGACCTGCTGTTATTTGTTTATAAGTAAATTGTAATTCAATGCTTTTACAAATAAAATAATACCTCTAATAACTCTAGCTTTTATATGTTATATGTACCTATTTATTACCTTATACAAATATAGTGTATATAATAAATTACATACATTAGACACAAATTTCCTTGACCAATTACGTGAATACACAGAAAAATAATAAACAATATCAAAAAAGGTTTAAAACATCTGAAAGAGTAAAACCACTTACCTTCCATTTCAGGAAAAACACGTAAATTACCTCTTCAAAACCAACGTAATGCAACGTACGTGCCGTACACTCCCGTAGTTTGATTCCAACTAAACTTAAATGAAGTCTAAACCAGTAAAAAATCAAAAAAAGCATTTAGTTGTATACGCATGGCTGATGGCACACTAGGCGCGCCATGGACTTCTATGGCGCTTGACACGCCAGTCGTGTCATAGAAAATTTGTTCCTCAGCCATGGCGAAAAGTTTTCCAAAATGGGTGCCGCAACGAATCGGTTAATTCTTGCCTATGCAACATTTTTTTACAATATAATTAATAAAAGATTAAAATGGTTTATAGAAAAGAACAAAGTACTGAGCATCGATACAGTGGAGTTTCGTAAAAGTAAGACTTGTTTGGATAGTTTGAGTAAGATAGTTTCAAAAATTCAGTTAGGATTCATGACAAATAAAATTACTATAGCCTGTTTTTTAGATATCAATAGTGCCTATAACAATCTAGTTAATTATTTCTTTTGTTTAATTAGATTCTGCTGGAGTGGGTTCTAAAATATGTGTATTTATGGAACTTCCTCATAGAAAGGAGGAGCCTTAATCTTCTAAAGCATGATTTGATTAAAAACGTATGTAGATGGACTAACCATGGCTTGGCGCAAGGTGACCCGTTATCTCCCCTCTTGTTCAATGTTGCCACGCACAAATAGTTTTGTTTGGGTGATGCAGATGGTTCTCAATACGCTGACGTATATATGTTCCATGTAAAAATGTTAATGAAGATGTTAGATTACTGCAACCCGCTTTAAATAGATTTAGTTGTATGTTAAGTGATTTAGGTTTAGATATTTCAACTAATAAAAGCAAAATTTGTATATTTAAAAGAGGTATATTTAGAATTGAAATTAGTTTTTAATATAAATAATAATACTTTACCTGTTGCAGAAAATGTTAAATATCTTAGATTGTGGTTGGATCGGTCGTTACGTTGGAACAAACACATAAACGAAATCGTTTGTAAAGTATCAAAGACAGTGGACCATTAGAAGAGTTATTGTGTGTGGGTGAATGTATGGATATATTTACTTACAAACGTAATAGTAGGTAATTACATATTGAATTGGCGTTTTGTATAGGAGGAACATAAAGTCGATTTTTTATAAAATAATATATTTATTTTAAAACACTAGTAACAACTAAATTCCTACATAATTTAGTAGTAAAACTTTGTAAAATAACTAAGTTGGCAACATTAATTCTGGACTGAATAGACCATGTGTGACAAATCACTTAAGTTTTCAGTAGTAGTAGGTACTTATCATCTATGACTTAAGTTCTCGCCAGAGCCGCGGCCGTGCGGGTATGTATCGTGTACAAGCGTAGTGAGTTTACAATTAATAAACACGACCGTAGCTCGTGGCAAACCAGATCGAACTGATGCGATTTTTCCGTGTGTGTGCTCGAATCTGTTCAGGCCGAAATGACGTCAGTTGGATCGGATGCGATTTTTTTCCGTGTATGTGCTCGTATCCGTTCAGGCCGAACTGACGTCAGTTCTAACTGAAACGATCGGCCTCTCGTCTGTGGGAGCCTTAATGTTGAAGTAGATGTGGTCCACATATTGGCGGAGTGTGTTCGGGCACTGACTTGAGGTCGCGCCTTCGTGGGTGTCTAAACAATTTTAATGTAGGTAGGTTTAACACCATTTTGGCAATCCATTCATCATCTGAGAATGCTAAAATTCTCATTAGCTTCATCAAGCATTAGGGAAGGAGTTGTTTAAAAACTCCCTCACTACTAGGCTCCAATGGGCAGGACAGCCGTCGTGCCGAAAGACTATGGGCCGATCTTCATCAAACACGTCTTCCACTAAAACGGGCAATTCATTTTCGAGGAAATGAAGGTAGTTTTGCCCGTTTAAGTTGTCTGGCAAGAAGTGTGGCCCTATAAAGCGATAGCCGATGACGCCTGCCCATACGTTCACTGAGAACCTTCTTTGGAATCCATTGTGCCTCTTCTATTCTTGGGTTTTGCTCTCTGGGTGCCCAGTGATGGAGATTGTGGATTGTTAACAATTCGGTCGGTCGGTCATCGGCATCGGTCCAGAGAATACTCCGCAAAAAATTTATGTCTTCCACGTCAGTACCACGTCAGTTCCACGGAGCAAGTGGCGGCAAAATTGCATCCTCTTTGTGTCATCGTTTTCCTCTAAGCCTAAAAAAATAAAAAATTCAATGTTTTGTCAATGTGATTTGTCTCTATGAATTGTTAGCGATGTAACATTTATTACTATCTCTGCCTTTCCATTTCCCTCTCTCGCTCACACACATACGTTGATTTTAAAATTGTCTATAAAATGCACGTACTAGTTCTAACTCGTTACATAACATGTTACGTAACATGTCATGTGAATGACATGCGAGCTTAAAAAAAACTTTATGTAAAATAATTACCTTGTACAGTGGTGTAGTGGAAAGAATGATTTCCATTTTCCCGGAGAACAGACCAGACTTTCCACACGCTTAACTTTAACGTTGGTCAACAGCCACAATTGGTTCTCGACTTGGTTCTCGGAAATTTAAATTTCCGGTTTGTCGTAGACGCCGATAAGTAGAGCCAAACGTCTGGTGGTTGGGTACTCGTCGCTCAGGATACGTGATATATAATATCGCTCTTGATAAATCCTCCGCGCTTCGCGCCCATTGCAATTAGCCATTCCATACACCAACAGCATGTCGGCGTACTCTTCGTTCGTAAATCCAGGCATTTTACTAACAATCAACGTAAAGTAATAACAACAAAACAACACGAAAGAAGTAATAACAAACTCAACAAAATTAACGAAAACAGTGGAGTGTCGTAACGGCAAGTACGTAAGTTAGCTAAGATGGCTAAATCTCGACTGACAAACAAAGACCCCACCGAGTTACCTGCCGCCGTCGACCCGAGAGTGAAAGAGACAGAAATAAGTCTTGCTCTCATGTAAGAAAGATGTTCAAGATGTACAATGATCAAGCTGGGCCTGGAATGAGTGTTACGGAATCGTTTTTCCGCAAAGTTTTCTGCACTAGTTTCAATATTGGATTCGGAACACCACGAAAAGATGTTTGTTCAACATGCCTGCAATTAACCGAACAAATAAAGCACGAGAAATCTACGACAGAGAAGCAAAAATTAATGGTCAAACTTCGAATTCACAAATTAAGAGCTAAGGCGTTTTTTCAAAAACTTCGAGAACAAAGAGATGACATGGTAACAAATTGCTTTGATTGCCAGAAAAATTGCCGAAAACTCTTGCCGAAAGTTCCAGACCAGTCCACGTATTACTCCATACAGCTTTATCTGTACAACTTCACGGCAGTAATCGGATCGTCCCATTCAAAACTAACAAAAGAAAATGTCAAATCGTATGTTTGGACCGAAGATGTCACTGCAAAGTCTGCAAATGAAATATGCAGTGCACTGCTCCACTATCTTAATTCAATTGATATTGCGGGTATAAATACGATTCGCCTAATGGCTGCCGGATGTGGAGGTCAGAATAAAATCAAATTTCTGATAAGCATGGCAAGTAAATGGCTTTCAGAGGCGCCGCAGACATTGAAAACGATGGAAATAATATTTCCAGTTACGGGTCACTCGTTTTTGCCAGCTGACCGAGTTTTTGCTTTGACAGAAGTAAAAATACGAAAAAAAGAAAACATAGTCGACCCCAAAGAATACATAGATATAATAGAAGAAATTGCAACTATTTACAAATTAGGAATAGAAGTACCTGTGTATGATTTTCATTCCGCTGTGGGAGAAACAATAAAGACCGCTAGCAACTGGCATTTTCAAGTTAGTAAAATTAAAAGAGTTATTTTGAGGAGAGGAAAAAGAACACACAAGATATTGGCGAGAGGAGAAATTTCATACCATTCTGACACAGGAGTGCCCAAATCCGTACTACGTCCCACAAAAAGTTTTAGTGATATGATCCCAGAAAGAATTCAGTTAGGTATAGCCGTTAATGAGTTGAAACTGCGAGATGTTCAAAATTTACTGACCAAACATTATGGCCCAGAGTGGGCTGACTTGGAAGAGCTACAGTTTTATAAAAATGTTCTCGCTACCGATCACCGATACCTTCGCACTCAAGAGAATGACGAATGTTGTGAACTTGAAATTGAAGAAATGTTAAATTTTGTATGATATGATTTTTCTCTTGTACCTTTATATGCATGATACAGTCCACTAAATACCACTAATACAATGTTAGATTAACTTATTTAATGTCTAGTTCAAAACATTCGTCATTAATAAAATCATCTCTGCATTCTGTAATTTGTTTACTACTTACTATTACTTTGATTATAAGATTATTAAAATAATAAAAATAAATATTTAAAAAAATTCACAAAAATGGTTAATACCTACTTTTATTGTCTACATTCCAGTTATGTGAAATAATCTCCCTTTTATACATTAATCTCTTAGTCCGGCCCTTTACAAAATCATTTTATCAAACTAAACCAAATCCAATACATGTGTTTTTCAAAATGCCAAGCCAAATCCATTGGACTTGGCTTGTTTTGTTACAAAGGAAAAAAATCCGCTCAAAATATTAATAATATTTTAGACAAATCGTTGCGTTTACATAAATCAAATGTTAGACAAGGATATAGTATGAATAATAAAGATCCCTATCCAAGTAACATGTGGCAACATTATTGAGCTGACAATAAAAACAAAAAAAAACGATTTGTGGCTAGTCAACCTGTCTGGACTTGGTCGATTTTGAAATCTAGTTACTCATTTATTTAATAATACATTTGTAATGTTAGTACTAAATAATTTATAATCAAGTAAGTCATCTGGTAATTAAATGTTTTCGTAGACTACCTTTATATTTAGGCTTTGATAATTGATTAAAAAAAAAAAGAAAATCGATAAATCGCCAAATTTGATTGAATAAACGACGGACTAGCGATTAAGCGAAGAAAAAGGAAAAAAATTGACTTGCGCCCTCCAACTTCAGGTCAGAATTTTTAAATTACTTTTACACAAATTAAAATCGAACAAACGTCAATTTTAATTGAACAATCACGAACAAGCGATTATGCGAAAAAAAGTTAAAAAAGTTGACTTGCGCCCGCCAACTTCAGGTCAGTATTTATTTTTTGATTTAAAAAACAAATAAAATCAAACAAACGCCTTATTTGATAGATCAACCACGAACAAACGTCGAACAACCTATTTTGCAAAAAAAAAAAGTAAAAATTTGACATGCGCCCGCCAACTTCAGGTCAGATTTTTTTTAAATAATTATTTTTACACAAAAATTAAAATCGAACAAAAGCCAAATTTGATCAAACAATCATGATCAAATGACGAACAAACGATTAAGCAAGAAAAAAGTAAAAAAAAAATTACATGCGTCCGCCAACTTAAGGTCAGAATTAATTTTTTGATTTATGAAAAAAACTAAAATCGAACAAGCGCCAAAGATCGAACAAACGACGAACAGACGATTTAGCATAGAAAAAAATAATTCGCGCCGGCAATTTCACACCTCGATGGGTTATGTTTCACTGCAATTTCACTGTCACTTCTTCTTATGACATTTGCTTAATATGACATTTGACATTAATTTGTTTGTTTACTTTTGCTACCAGCTGATAACGTGTTTCTTTGTTACCGCTTTTGTAATCTTACTTTTATCATTCCACTAATAAATAAATAATGTTTCATTACATTTATCTTGCATCTTAGTATCGTACATATACCAGTAAAATTCAGTGTCTAGGCATTTTATAACCGATTCAACAGTTTTGTAGTACAAATTACAACATATCATCTTAGTGTTGTTGATTAATTTTTTGTAAAAATGCAACCAATTATTATTGTTCACGGCGGTGCTGGTGATATTCATGACAGCCGAGTGCAGGGCAAACTTGATGGGGTAAAAGTTGCAGTATGTGCTGGCCACAAAATATTAAGCCAGGGTGGAAGCGCATTAAATGCAGTTGAAGAGGCAGTTGTTTCCATGGAAAAAGATGAATATTTTAACGCTGGTAGGTATTTATTTACAAAATAAATTACTATTCTCAAAATGTAAAAAACTAAAAATATTTTTTTCAGGATATGGCTCAGTTCTTAATTTGCGTGGAGAAGTTGAAATGGAAGCGAGTATTATGTGTGGACAGAACCTTAATGTTGGAGCAGTAACACTTGTCAAGAAGTTTCTTCATCCAATAAGCATAGCACATAAAGTTCTAACAGACTCTCCACACTCTTTGCTTGGAGCGGAAGGAGCTGAATTATTTGCTTCAGAGAAGGTTTATCAATTAACTAATTCAAACAAAGCTTACTCTACTTGTTATCTTGATAATCTACTTAGGTATAATGGAGGAAATGAGTGACACTTGATCCCTCCTTTTGTTTTTTAACCCTGATTTCCTACATAGGTCTAGTTTGAAAAATGTTGATACTGGCAGACATGGAATATATCTGGCTACAAGAATCTGCAACCACTAACAGAGAATCAGTGACAAAATGTACCTACTAAAACTAAAGTACAGGGATTGTACCAAGTGTCCCCTATATAGGTAAGGGTCTCTTGATCCCTAGAGGCCCCCAATACTATAGGGATGATGACTACATCTAAACTATTTAGTTTCATTAATATAGTCAGATATATTGAGGCATTACTACTAATTGGTAAATGTAAAAAAATATTTTTTATGTGTAGTTTAGTCATTACTTAGATACATCTAAAAAGTACAAAAAAAAAAATTTTTTTTGCAAAATTTGTAAACAAAACCTACATCATTTGCTTATTTACATCATATACAAAAATATTTATTATGGTAAGTATGAACTTAAGCGTACGCACAAATATCAAAGATATTTACAAATATGTTCCTGTGTAATTGTATACTTCATACACTTTAACCCAGGTGTGACGTGTCAGCTCGGTACGACTTTAGTAAGGAGCGTTTTCACGAGATTTGCGAAATTTTGTATACAAATCGCTGTACCTTTGAAGATATTGACTTTTGATATACTGTTTCTTTTGAGAAGTTACTCATATTTAAGAGTACTATTCATTAAGCCTATTACTATGCAACTAAAATAGTCTGATTTAAACTTAATTGATAGCTTATTAGACCACTAAAAGCTTAAATTACTATTATTGTATTTGCATACAGTGTTTTAGCATTATTTTCGCCATAACATTTTTATTGAGTACCAAACCACTAGTTTGGTACTACTAAGGCGGGTCAATAAGTCCGTGACTTTTTGAATTTCTAACCTCCTTACTGAAAAAGCAACACTACTCCTGTCAACAGGCATCTGTCAGTTGACTCCTATCAAAATTTGAACTTGCTGCGTCAGTTAGTTTGTGTTTTACAGCTATCTTTATCAGACTATCCAGTAACTTAAGGAAACAATGGAAAAAAGTGAATTTCGTGTGCTTATTAAGCATTATTTTTTGCGAAAAAAAACCATTACCGAGACCAAGGCTAAGCTTGATAAATACTATGGGGACTCTGCACCATCGATTTCAATGGTAAAAAAGTGGTTTACTGAATTTCGTTGTGGCCTTACAAGCACTGAAGATGCCGAACGTCCTGGACGCCCAGTTGAGGTCTCTACACCCGAAACAATCGAAAAAATTCACGATATGGTGTTGGCCGACCGAAGATTGAAAGTGCAAGAGATTGTGGAAGCCATAGGCATCTCGCATGGCTCAGTGGTTTCAATTTTGAATGATCACTTGGGCATGAGAAAGCTTTCCGCAAGATGGGTGCCGCGTTTGCTCACAGTCGACCACAAACGCAATCGTGTAACAACTTCACAGGAAGGTTTGGCGTTGTTTAATCACAATATGGAGGAGTTTTTTAACCGTGGACGAAACATGAATCCATCACAATACATCAGAGACCAAACAACAGTCAAAACAGCCAAGGTGGGTTTGTCAGCCAATAATGTTATGGCGACTGTTTTTTGGGATGCACGTGGGATAATCCACATTGACTATCTTCAAAAGGGAAGAACAATTAATGGGAAATATTATGCCAACTTATTGGACCGCTTCAATGAGGATTTGAAAAAAAACCGACCTCATTTGGCCAAGAAAAAAGTTCTTTTTCACTAAGGCTTGTTTCCACTAAGGATAAATCGGATGGCTTAGAGTTTCTAATGATTAACCATGATAATTAGTGAACAAAAAAACAACTTTTTTATTAAAATAATAAAAGATTATTAATATTTTTGGAAAATGAAATCGACATAATGAGGCGTTTTATCACGTGACATTAAACACCAATCAGAGAAGCGTGACGTCACACCTCGCGAAACACTTGTAAGTTGTAGCTGTGATTTTCGGAAATCAAAATTATCGAGAGTTGGCAGTACTCTTAAATATATGAAAGCAAAAGATTTATCCAAGGGCAGCCCTCTTTTATAACCAAATTCATCGGTTTTGCTGAAGTTTTTAGAAATAAACACAGAAATAAATTGTGGAAGCAGTTGATAAAGTAAGAGCATCTTGCCTCCTTGCCATTTCTAACCACTTTCTTCGTATTTGTTTATTGTTAGGTACATATATGAATAATTTGTTAGGTACATATATGAATAAGTTGTAGCTGTGATTTTCGGAAATCAAAATTATCGAGAGTTGGCAGTACTCTTAAATATATGAAAGCAAAAGATTTATCCAAGGGCAGCCCTCTTTTATAACCAAATTCATCGGTTTTGCTGAAGTTTTTAGAAATAAACACAGAAATAAATTGTGGAAGCAGTTGATAAAGTAAGAGCATCTTGCCTCCTTGCCATTTCTAACCACTTTCTTCGTATTTGTTTATTGTTAGGTACATATATGAATAATTTGTTTGGCGTTTTTATCGTTGTTCTTTTACATTGAGGCACTACACAATATTTATAATACGAGGAATTCATTATTTAATAAAAAACACAATTGACTGTCATAAACAAACACGGCTGTTTCGCGAGGTGTGACGTCATTCAAGACGCCATGACAGTCTTGGCCTTTTTCGCGGTCGATTTCAAGTTAATTTCTTAAAACTCCAAAATACTAATGTAAAAGTCCTATTTTTCTTAAAATAATATATTTTTGGGGTAAAATAGATGCTAAATTTTGTCAACTAGCCTATGCAAGGGTCACTGCTGCACACATGTGCAGTTGCCATGGCAAAAATCCATGAATTGGGCTATGAATTGCTCCCACATCCACCCTATTCTCAAGATTTGGCTCCGAGTGACTACTTCTTGTTCCCAAACCTGAAAAAATGGCTCAGTGGAAAAAGATTTGACTCCAATGATGAAGTCATCTCGCAAACAAAGGCCTATTTTGAGGACCTCGACAAATCATATTTTTTGGAAGAGATAAAAAAATTGGAGAAGAGTTGGACAAAGTGTATAGAACTCAAGGGGGACTACGTTGAAAAATAAAATGATTTATTTATCAAAAAATCTGTGTTTTATTCCAAAAGTCACGGACTTATTGACCCGCCCTCGTATTTCTTGTAAACCTCTTAATTTTATACATTAGGACTATTATTATTGACTATTGTATTCAATAATTCATCATATTTATCATAATTAAGAATATTGGGAAGCACTTGATACAGGGGGGGATCATGGGGAGACCCCAAATGTAGTGTGTACCCAGGTATAGTTTATATTAATCATAAAAGTCGATTAAGATCAACACTTTTATTTAATAGAAACAAGAGACACATAGGTAAGGATATATTTTATATTAATACACATCTTAAAGATTATAAATAACTGTTAAATCACAATTAAACCAAAAATAAAATTCCCTGAAATAAAAGGTTTTTGTTATGTTTAATGTTTAGGAACCCCTGTTGTATACTATCGGGTGTTGCCCATACAGGCTCTGTAAATTGAGTGTACCTTGTCTCCCATAAGACTCAAGACATATTATGTCCTTCTCCTTCCATATACATCATAATATTTTAAAACTCAATATAATATATTGTGTCTGGGTAAAGGGTATCTTTGTAGTAATAAATATTTTTTAAAATTTTAGGGATTCACATCTGTGCCACCAGAGTCACTGATAAGTGAAAGTGCAAAAAAAGCTCTGGAAGACTTCTTGCAACATGGAGAATTTGGTAGAACTGAAATAGGGATTGAAAATAAGGTTGGTACATGTAACATAAAGGGAGATGTTTCATGTTTTATACTATCAGACAAAACAATCTTGTCAAGTTAACATAACCATTGCAATTTATGCAATAATTACCTTGTGGACGTGTTTGCAAAATGTTGTTTGTCAGCGGCCAAGTGCAGACTGACATTTCGCTAGAAATGTTTTGTGCAATAAATCCAGACAGTAAATAAATTTTGAGGAGACGCGATGCTTTTTCCTAATCAATTTTTAATATTGTTGGTGATTTAAATGGGTCTCTTTATCTTTCGCTATCTTTAGGTATTTTTAAACAAACAAATAAACTACATAAGAGCAGAAAAAATTGTACTAAACCAAACCCTCTTTTGTACTAAGTATATTATTTATAATCATATACCTATATAATATTTTTAATATCTATAATATTTTTAATCAGTTTACCAGTAAAGAAGTTAGAAGTAGGTACTCTATTTGTGACAGTAATTACTTTTTAGGATTTGGTTTCATTTGGTCGCAAAATCGACCTAAAAAAACAATTTATGTCATATTTGCAAAGGCGTTTTTATAGCAATTCAATTCATTTATTTCTTGCAATAATTGTAGGTTTACACAATGATGTTACATAGCAATAATGTAAGATCTTAATCTACAATAATAATTAGCCTTAAAGGTGTTGAATATAGTACACTCTACAATAAATAATGACAAAGATAAATATACAGTACAGTGACATTTAAATACTGATAACTTATTATCTAAATTCTGAATAAAGAATATTTATTCTTATCTATTGTAAAATGAATGATATATCTATTGTAAAATGATTTGAATAGTATGAATTTAATATGGCATCTAATTTTGTATGGGTTTAATGTTCTTAATAAAAAAAAAATACAAATATTATCAATTAATATGTTTTTTACAGGCTGATGTAGGTACAGTTGGGGCAGTGGCAGTCGACAAGAATGGTAATGTGGCAGTGGCAACTAGTACCGGCGGCATGAGCGGCAAAGCTGTGGGTCGCATTGGGGACACACCGCAAATAGGCAGCGGGACTTATGCTGATAACCATATAGGAGGAGTGTCAACAACTGGTGAATTTCTAATTTAAATATTATGTACAATTTTTCGAAAGCCAATAAAAAAACTATGCATATTCCTATATGATTCGTTTTTTTATTGGCTTTTCGAAAAGTACAACATTTTTATAATATTAATAGGTCTTTACCTATGAAATTGCCGTTCTGCAGTACTGGCATTTTAATTGCATTTCAAATCAAAATAATTTTTGTTTGGCTAAGAATTCTAATCTCAAATTAATTTTAAAAACATGGAATTCTTTTTCCAAAAGTAGTCATTTGTTTATTGATTAGTGTTACATTTTCATCGCATTTCAATCTTTTTCGTCATCATGGATACGTTAAAAATTCGAGTAATTATGGAATATGAGTACCGTCGTGGCAGCAACGCGGCACAAGCGGCACGCAACATCAACGACGTTTACGGAGATATAGATTATAGGTTTATATAGATTTTATATAGTTGTAGTTCGATTTATAATATACACACTTATGCAGCGATAGTTTTAATGAGTTAACTATATTTGTGGCAAATATTATATCAAGGTGTCGAAAAATTTGACAACAGCGTTATTTTTTTTTACATGTTTATATGATTCTCTACCGACTAAAATTCTTCACTAAGACTCACTTTCATGTCAGTTTTAAACTGTCACACATATTAACCTCTTTTAAAATTAAATCACAGAAAATATTTTTAGCATAGCTACAGCCAAGCGACGGATCTCTAAGTCGAAATCATGCCAACAGAGCAAGTCTTAGATGTACTACTATTCATGTACATCTTCTACGGCAACGCAGACAAAACAGCGATCGATCGTCGCGGTGGAAGAAATTCTAATAAGTAAAATAATAAGCATATTTTAAGATATTATAACTACTCACCAGTCAGTCAGCTTCAATTTTCACATATTCAAGATTCCGGTTACTTGAGATTACTATATCCCGATGTAAATAATATGCAAGGAAAACAATATAATTTAATCGTATGTACACAACCACACAGCCAGTTATACGTTTCATAACTTTTAACATGATATTTTCGAGTTACATTATTTTTTTGCTGGTTTAATTGTTGTAACTCGGGTACACACCTTCCTTTAGACCGAATTTGAATCTTTTCACTGAATGACAATTGTGTTTCAAAAAAATTAATAAACACACATTTTCAACACAAACCTCACAATCAAATAACATTTTTAAAAAATCAACAAACTCACTAGTAAAAGCAAATCACTACAATAATTATAGAAACTGAGTAATTAACTGTTAAATGTACACACTTTCAAATGTTAAAATAAAAATTCTTTTAAGAAAACTATAAATAAACTGGAGCGATTAAATTGTAAACAATGCTTATCACATGAAATATGCAATATGGCTCCCGCGAAACACAAAACGTTTCTTCTATTTAAAACAAATATAACCTTACTAAACAAAAATGCATAATGTGCATACGTGATTTATTAAATTTCCGTCTATTATTTTTACTTGGATTATAGGCAACTAATAATTTCCGACAAGCCAGTTCGGCGGTTTTCGGAAGCGATCGGATAGCCGAAAGCAATCGCCTGCCGCGGGAATTGCCGCTATATAATCATGTCGATATTCATGGGTGTGTGCGTTTGCGAAGTATGAAAATTACACAAACATGCGATGATATGTCCTGCAGAACGCAACGGCATGAGATGAGTTGCTATTTATAAAATATTAGGCGTTTTTAAGTTATTATATTTTTTAAATTAATTTATATACTATTAATTAAAGTCATCTAAAACGTACGAACGTTTTATTAAAATATCTGTGAATGACAAGTAAAGCACTGCATTTCTGCCTACAAGGAGCGCACGCCCCTGGCCCTATGTATTACTGAAAATACTATAATAATCAGAGGGACACACATTTTCTAAAGGGGAAAGCCCTGAAAAAAAATTGCTAGTTTAAATTTTAGCCTGTAGCGATGTTGTTTTTCGGCGTTCGTTAACGCCATTAAGTGCAGGCGTCGATTATTTCAGTTTTAATAACGTATTAATAACATTAAAACATCATTAACAACAACTGTGTTACCGATGCAACAACTATGTTACTGAAAAGTAACGCAGTGTAGCAGTTACGCAGTTGTGAAAACTTGACTATGTTGTAAATTATCACTAAATAAAATAACAAAATGCAAATATTATAACACTCACAGAACATATCATGACTGATTGTCCATAAAAATAATGATAATGTAAATAGCGGCCACGCAATATACACGCACCTCTATCACCAATTATTGTGATGCGAACGATTCGGCTAGCGGAATCTCCCCGTGCAGCTGCTATAATTCGTTGCTTGTGTTGTATACAACAAGTCGAACCGAATGAAGTACGAAAAGATGTTATCCACTTACTTTAAGGTTTATTTTCATATAGCAACGTAAGGTAGTAACGAAATTGTTCTTTGTTGGGGACACAGACAAAATCATTGTTTATTGCATAAAATGATTAACGTAAATAATGTCTGTTGACATAGTAATAAGGTTCAAAACTTATTTTTTTTATACAGGTATTCAAGATAATCGCCGTCAAGGAAATATTGTGACAAATTGCTAAGTAAAACTTGAGACACGTGCTCAGGGACAGCAGTATTTTGTATACAAAGATACTGCGTTGCTAAGAATGACAACGTTGTTACTGTCATTTTCTAATAAATAACATATTTTTGTGGACAAATATTGTTTCCAGTTAAGACAATAATGTTATATATTTTAGGAATTAGTATAATTTTTCACAGTTTTGTACTAATTTTCCATAAATTCTAATATTAATTCCAAGAGACCAGTTGTAAGGCATGGAAAAGTAATTTTGGCCCATATATATGATTGTTATAAGATGGATTTGAACGGTAATTTTCGTTTTTGTATTAAAGCAAAAAAATAGTTGTTTTTAGGGATACGTAGTTCACGTCTCGGAACCCTTATGGTTTCGTCATATCCGTCCGTCCGGCCGTCTTCGGCTTACCGACTAAACGGTTAGTGCTAGAAATATGAAACTTTGCATGGAAATGTGTATTTACCACTTCGACAAAGTGCTAAAATAAAATCACGAAAAAGATTTTTTTAGGATTGTTTTTGTTGTTTGATTTTAACCTCCCTTACACTTAGTGTGGATTTTTTTCTCGTGTAGTGGGATATTATTAAATAGGTATTTTAAAAACATTAAGAAGTTGCTCAGCCGATTTTTTGATTTAGGTAACCGTTTGCGAGATAATTTTTTTGTTAAAATACAGGCCCTCCAAAAGCTAAACGGCTGGCTCGAAAAATCTAAAAAAAATCATGATGGTAGTCTGATGATCTGATGAACTTGAATGAAGGAAAACTATAACGGCTTATATAACTTTGTTAGTTTAGGAGTTATAGATGCCTAACTTGTAAAAT
This sequence comes from Phengaris arion, assembly GCA_963565745.1. Lineage (NCBI taxonomy): Eukaryota > Metazoa > Arthropoda > Insecta > Lepidoptera > Lycaenidae > Phengaris > Phengaris arion. The sequence continues at coordinate 7,484,289 of OY751443.1, forward strand.
GCGCTTACTTGGAAAACTTCGTACAAAAATAACGAAATAATAAGGAACCATGTAAAATATTGGTACGGAGCCCTACGTGCGCGAGTAAGATTCGCACATGGCCGGTTTTATTTTAGTCCTCTTTAGTCTTGTAACTTTTTAATTTACCAACTAATTACTGTACTTTTTGCATTTTTTGGTTCATGTTATATTATTTTATTTTTCCTTTCGGAAAATATACGTCTTTTGCCGATTTGAAACAAATGCATTTTATTTCCTATTACAGACATTCACAGTGTGTCATTTGTAAACTATAGCCATAAGGTCAATATCAAGTAATATGGTACAAGGTTTGACAGCGACCATTTAAATTCTTAAGATTGTGAAACAAAAACATAATATAGATCTAGTATGAGTATTTTGAGGAAAAAATAATTCCATTTTTTGGCTTTAAAAACCAGTTTTTTATTTCAATAATGATTTTTATAAGATACATATATGTACTCATGTATATTTTTCAGGTCATGGAGAATCAATTCTTAAGTATTGTTTAGCTCACAGTGTAATAAAGCTGATGGAAAATGGGCTGAGTGCGGATAAAGCAACAAAGAATGCTGTAGAAGGTACCTAATAAATGTTATAATTATTAACGAGCTTTTTGCCGCGGCTAGGCCCGCATCAACATAGTATCCGAAGGGAACACCGTACTTTTCCTAGATAAAAGTAGCCTATATTTTAATCCAGAGCCTAAACTACTATCATACCAAATTTCATCCAAATTCGTTCAGTAGTTTTTGTTACTTGAAAGAGTAACAAACATCCATCCAATAATCCATCCTCACAAACTTTGACATTTATAATAGTGGTAGGATAACAACCTTAAATAGCCATCTGAATAGCTTAAATTTTTAAACAAAACCGAAAGTTTAAAACTATTGTGGAATAATTGTTGTGTGATTTAAATGCGTTTTAATCCGGATAGATATCCTATATTATGTCAGTGATAATATACTAATATAAATATACTAATATAAAATAGTACTTACTTTATTTTATCAATTTCAGAAATGACTTCTCGGTTGAAGAACACTGCTGGTGCAATAACACTCTCAAAAGATGGTGATGTTGGTATGTACTTTAGCTCAAACAGAATGGCCTGGGCGTACATAAAATCAAACAAAATATTTTATGGAATCAATCAAGGCCAGGAACTTGTTGATGATTATGTTATATAAGTACCTAAGTACATACCTAAGTATTATTTTTTACTTCATATTCCTATTAATCAGACTGATATAATATATTTGTAAGCAATGTATATGTTGTATATCATATCATAAACAAATAACATACATAATAAAAATTTATTTAAATCTTTATAGTTTTATTCATTAAAGGGTACATGATAATAATAATTAATAGTGCGAACAAATATAAAAGGCTCTCATTTTATCATTACGTGTTTCCATCTAGCCTCAGATATATTAGCAGTAAACTTTTTTATTTTGATTTTTATTGTGATTATTTACTATTTATCTTACAACGCAATCGATTATTATCGACCTTTCCTTACTAGTACAGATCTTACAAACTACGAGCGCGCGTCGCCCTTAGTTGTGTGAGTGACCATATCTGTACAAATTCGCTCGCTACTGACCGCTCCGTCAGGTACGCACACTAACGAAAATGTATATTTACAGTATATATACAATTACAACTACAAATAAAGGCTACGCGCGCTCGTAGTTTGCAAGATCTGTATGGAAGGTAGATTGAGGGTAGATCTCAGTAGTAATACTTATCATCTATGGGGTACCTATGGGAGCGTTAAATAATAGTTCCAAAACTGGACATAATGGCGCTAGATTCAGAATTGGGTGTGATATGAAGTTCTTCTTCTTCTGTAAAAATGGCCTCCCTTGAGGAATAGCCAGTGTCAGTGTAGATGAGATACAAAAAAAAATTTTTTTGGCCAATGACGATGACTTTGCGCAAAAGTGGGGCTTTGTGAAAGAACAAGGGAAAAAATTGTTAAAATCTCGTAATAAAATCAATTTACAACATAGGGAAGTTTGGCCGATCTCACACGGCACTGTGATAATCTTATTTTAAAAATAAAAAGATTTGCTTTATAAGTTTTACAAATATATATTATTGATCGGTGTAGAACAATTATCCTAGTAACATTTTGTACATTGCATAAAAAGTGAAAAATAACTATAAAACATTGAAAATTATTATCGGTTTATAGTGAGAGTCAGCTGTTCAGTGCATACCTACCCACAGTGTATTTTTTTTTTTTTTACAAATCGCATTTGCAAACTTGATAAATATGCCTAATTTCAAGTGCATCCAATGTGCAAAATTTCTGAGAATTAATGACAGCATTAAATGCATTAAATGTAGTGGTACATACCATCGATACTGTGCCAAAGTATCTGACTCCAAAAGCATAGCTAAGTGGCTTTGTCGTACCTGCAAAGTTGGCACCGAGTCTCCCTCACTGGAAAGCCAAAGCTCCCCCCAGGATATATATGGCGACGCACCACTTAACACCATGGGATCTCACTCTCCAAACTCCCTAGCAGAGGAGATTAAACTATTGAGGGAGGTTATATGTGATTTCCGGTCAGAGATGGTGTCAGTTAGTCAGGAAATCACAAAACTTAGCGCAACTATCGTGGAGACGCATAATCGCGTGGGCATAGTTGAATCGCGCCTAGCTGCAGTGGAGCAAAGGATCGAAGCGCACACATGCACTTGCGAGGCGGGCCCGGACGTTACTGAAGTGATCGAGCGATTAAAGCTCGATGTGAATGATCGAGATCAGCAGAGTTTACAATGCGACGTACAATTATCGGGCCTGCCTGAAAAAAATGGGGAAAATGTTGTCCATCTGGTTGGATTGGTAGCCAAAAAGATAGGTGTTGATATTGGCGAATATGATATTGTGAGTGCTGTTCGGAAAGGCGGGAAAAAAGTAGCAGTCAGCGCTGAGGATAGTGACCGCCCGAACTCCAGGCCCATTGTCGTCAGATTTTCACGAAAATTATAATGTGACAATATCCTGAAGGCAGATCGTCGTGGCGTCGACACATCAGGCGTCGTAGATGGAGTGCCTCGTCGTATATATATAAACGTCGTATATAAACGTCGTATATAAACGAGCGCCTAACAAAATTGAACCGTACTATATTCCACCTAGCCCGGGAGGAAGGACGACGTAACAACTGGCGATATATCTGGACGCGTGGTGGGGTCATCTTTGCCAGGCGGGATTCAGGTTCTGTAGTGCACCGCATACGAGCTGAGAGCGACTTGAAACGGGTTTTTGGACTATCCTCTGTTGGTCAAAGTCCTTAGACTTATTATTATATTGTCATACATTAGTCTCATACATATATACCTTTTTGTTTCGGCTACCACATTTAAATTTTAATATTTTGTATATTTTGCAACGCATCACTAAATTACGCCTAATGACTATAATTAAAAAAGAATTGTGGTACTATTGCGAATATGCAATGCCTTACCCTTCTAAACCAACAACTGAACTAAAATTATGTTACTGTCACACGGCACATAGTCTTACTTTATTATTAAGTAATTCTTTTATATGTTACATATATAACTCACATATTATATACACGCATATTTATAACATAATCGCAATCCTTAAAAATGTAAAATATACTAAATTATTCCTTATCGAATCCTTATACCTATTATAAAAAACAATCTACAACGTATTTATTATAACTTTATATATTTTTACCACTTAATACAATTATGCCACCTATATAGTGACTTTCTAAAATGATAAACACAAAATATATTAAATTAGGATTTTTAAATCCTGGATCTCTTGGTTCTAGACATGATGACTTCTTGGTGGCTATGAATGTTCATGACTGTGATCTCGTAGCTATAAATGAAACTTGGCTACGTTCTGGCGAGGAGGGCCGCGCGCCTCGGGTCCCTGGTTATCGCTTAGTCCACGTACCTAGACCCGTGAGTGTGCGAGCTCGCGGGGGCGGCGTCGGTTTCTATTTGAAAAACACTTTAAAGGTACGTGTCCTAACGCACCCAGTGACAAATAACGTAGAACAGATGTGGCTGTCTTTTCAGGCTAACGGAAGGATTATCTGTGTGGGTACGGCATATAGACCTCCATGGCTGTCAATCAACGTGTTCCTTGACGCCCTATCAGACACTATCAGTACCTTGTCTTTTTACGACTACATATATTTAATGGGAGATTTTAATATTAACTATTTACATGTAAATAATAATTCTTTTCTTTTGTTAGAGGATTTCTTGACTTTGCATCAATTGCGACAGTATACAAATCAGCCTACACATTTTACGTCTGATACGGAAACCTTACTTGACTTGGTCTGTTCGAATGCAGACCAATTTCAAGTTTGTGTTGATTATATTCCGGATCTCAGTAGTCATGCATTTCTATCTTTCACTAGTAACATACGCAAAGAAAAGTTTACCCCAAAAATAATGCACTACAGAGCTATAAAAAATATCGAAGCAGATGATTTGGAATTAGCCGTTGGTACTATAGACTGGTCTACAATACAACAGCAGGCAGATATTAATGATATGGTGCGTGAATTTAATAGTAGTGTTTTATGGGTATTTCATTTGCTTGCACCTGTTAGAACTTTTTACATAAAACAAAAACAACACCCATGGATCACTTACAACATTAAATTAATGATGCGGCGAAGAGATGAGGCTCATCGGCGAGCACGCAAAAGTAAAAATGTAACGCATATTGAGTTTTATAAAAACCTCAAGCGAGAAGTGGCTCTGGCACTGGCTAGAGAAAAAACAGCTTATTTCCAATCGTGCATAAACTGCAATATCAAACAGCCGCGACTTATGTGGAACCGCCTTAAAGAGAATGTAACTATTAGCAACAGTAAAACAATCCTTTCTCTTCCGTTACATCTCAAAAATCCTACTTTAATAAATTTACACCTTCTAGATATCCCAGGCGATAATTCTACACCTTCTTCCCTAAGTTTCTTTACATCGAATAGATTTAACTCTTCTACCTTCTCGTTCACCTCTGTATGTAGTAATGACGTTCAAAAGATTCTAAACTCGTTTAAGTCAAACGCTATGGGTGCTGATTGCATTACGCTTGATATGATACAGACAGTCTGTCGTTATCCTGCTTGTCTTAATAGTTAATTCAAGTAATCAATAAATCAATGAGCTCTGGTGTTTTCCCTGAAGCCTGGCGCCTAGCCTTGGTTAAACCCGTTCCTAAAAAGGAAAATGTTAGCGAACTAAAGGAGTTGAGACCTATAAGCATTCTTGCTTGTGCGTCAAAGGTTCTCGAGAAGGTTGTTTGTAACCAAATGACTCAGTACCTAGACACAAACCGTATTTTGCCTGAGGTTCAGTCGGGATTTCGGAGAAGTCACAGCACTACCACGGCGCTCATGGACGTAGTAGATAATATTCTTGCTGCGCAAGATGCAGGCGAGGGTACTATACTTGTACTACTTGATTTTTCACGTGCGTTTGATACTATTAACATCTCTTTACTACTAGCTAAAATGAAATATTATGGTTTCGATCAAAATTCTTTCGATTGGTTCTCAAGCTATTTAAACAATCGTACCCAACTTGTGGAGATAATTGATGATTGTAGTGGAATATCGTCACGTTCAGACCCATGTTATGTAAGTAGGGGAGTACCTCAGGGGTCGGTTATTGGACCAGAGGCCTTCGCGTTATACTGTGCTGATATTGTACGAATCATAAAATACTGCAAATTCCATATCTACGCGGACGACATACAATTATACATATCTTTCAGGCCAAATAAAATAATTGAGGCTGCTAGTAAGCTGAATAGTGATCTGGCTGGTATTTCAGATTGGGCTAAGGCCAATGCACTTGTTCTCAACCCGGCGAAAACTAAGTACATGACATTGGGAACAAGGCTACAAATTCAAAAAATAAAAGCATCGCAACCAAAAGTATATGTAGATGGAGAATTAATCGAAAGAGTAGACGAGGCTCGTAATCTAGGTGTATTAATGGACGAAAAATTGAAGTTCGAGAAGCATGTTATAAAAACCGTCAGCAATTGTTTCTACCGGCTAAAGGTACTGTATAAAATTAGAAATGTTCTGCCCGTCAACATACGTGTTATACTGTGTGAGTCCCTAATCTTATCTAAACTAAATTACGCTGATGTGGTAGTCGGCCCCTGTTTGTCATGTAAGTCAAAAAAACTAATACAAAAGGTTCAGAACTCTTGTGCCAGATTTTGTCATAACGTCCCTCCTCGTGCTCATGTATCCCCTTACATTAACGAAACGCGTTGGCTTAGAATGGATAATAGAAGGCAACTGCAATTTGCCACGCTGCTGTTTGGGATAGTAAAATTTAAATTACCAACCTATCTCTATAATAAACTACAGTGCAGGAGATAAACAGCTGACTATCACAACTAGGGGATCATCCTATCTTCTTATTAATCTTCTGCATCACACTTCCGCATTCAGAGGTAGTTTCCGGTATTTGTCGAGTAAGGTCTGGAACAATCTGCCGCCACCAATCCGAGCTCTGCAAACAATACAGGGGTTCAAGTTAAAATACAAAGCCTTTATAATGCAGCAACAACTTTCTTCTTACCAGTCTCTTCAAAACTAATGACAACTGAATTGTAATATACCAATTAGTATTTAATTTATATATAACTGTGTCGTTATTACTTACTCGTATATCAATTATATTATCCGTAATATATTATTTAATTTCGAATCGCAGAATGCAAACCCTATCTATATATTATACTCTCCCTATAACTACAATAACTACAATCTTATATACGTATATTACATTAAGTGTGATATAATTTTCATTATACTTACCGAAGTGTTGTAAGCTGTAGTTATGGCGGTGTAAATTCTTATCACCATCGTCAATGTCTGCTCACTGCATAAATGTAGTAAATAACAGAGGATTCTTTATTTATTATTCTTCCCGTATATTTATGAATTACATATTATATGATTGTGTTTATATTTACTAAAAATATTATTTCATCTTATTATTACTCGCAATCATGATATTTTCAATTATATAATATTATATTATATCGAGCGTCGTTGTCGTGCCGCCCGTGTCGAGGCAGGAGCGCTGAACGCGTCTCTGCGCCGACTGACTGATTGTGTGCGGTGACTATGTGCGCCGTGAAATAAACAGCTTGAAGCGATAATAACAATGTAATTAGTATCGTATCTATACTATTATATGTAAATGTGCGTTGTGTTTTATTTTTATTTATTTTTTTGTACCTTTTTTATTTTTGTAACTCAATAATTATGATTGTGTGCCGTCGTGAGATCGCGAACTTACAAGGGGGTCACGGAAGATCAGGCGCCACGGCTTGCCGCGGTCGAAGCTTGAGTGGCATCCCTTTAAACACATGGTGTGGGCATTGCATAGCCTTAATCAGCTGTGTTTTTAAAACTGTCTCTTTTCGTATTCTTTGAATGATATAGTGCGTTAGTGTATAATTTACTTGTTTTTTGTTAAAATTTGGCTGTGTCATGTCCCTTGTGTGTTTATTAAGGATTTTTTTTTTTTTTTTTAATAAATCTCCTTATTACCTGGAACAATAAGACAAATACAAAATGTTAGTTTATTAGTAAAGACGCACACAACTACAATTTAAGGTTATTATTGTTGATAAAATTACACAGAACATCAACAAAGGGGGTATGAACTAGGGACAAAAGGGATTGGAAGTTAGAAGGACGAGGGACATTAGGGGGAAGTGAATCATATAGTGAGAAGAGACGATTTGGACAACTGAAAAAAATATGTTCAAGAGTGCCTTCATCTAGTCCACATTCACATAGAGACGAATCTCTAACCCTAATTTTGTGAAGGAAGACTGGAGTACAACAGTGACCCAAACGCAGGCGGCAGACTGTAGAGGTGAAAATTTTTTTAGCTTTCCTATATTTGAAGAACCAAGGTTTCACCAACACCTGACTCTGAAGAGAATAGTAGAATTTACCCTTCAAATTTCCCGATACATCCCAACTTGCATTCCAGTCGGAAATTAATTTATGCTCTATAGCCAATGGTATTAGATCACTACAGTAAAGTTTAAATTGGTCAAGGCCACCTGAGTGAGTGGCCTGTTTTGCGTAGAGATCTGCGCTCTCATTACCTGAGATACCACTGTGGCCTGGTATCCAAACTAGTTCGACCTGAATGTTCTGGGAAAGGCATTTTAGAAGCAGATGTCTAATTTTTGAGATATAAGGAAATTTAAATTTAGCACGGAAGGGGTTAGCAAGAATAGCCTGAAGACAACTACGAGAATCAGAAAAAATAACTGAATTGTTCAGACGATGGGACTCAATAAATGATAAAGCCTCGAGCACAGCAATTGCTTCCCCGGTAAAAACAGACGACTGAGAAGGTAATTTAGAGTTTAACACCACATTTACCTTAGGTATCCAAACTGCTAGACCAACAAAGCCTTGCTGACTTAATTTTGAGGTGTCTGCATAAATATGATACCAGTTCTTATACTTGGTATTAACTATTTCCAAAAATTGTTGTTTAGCTGATTGGGAACCTTTTATAATGCCGGAATCAAGGGAAATACATGGAACCTTAACTAGAGCCTCATATGGAATTTCAAATATAGGGAGCATTTTACTTTGATACACTGGACAGGGCATGTTAGTAAATTTAAGGAAACTTTTAAAAAAACAGGGTGGGTTTTTATGGGACCAGTAGGATGAAGAATGGACTAATTGGGAAAGACTATGTAATTTTGGAATAAGAGGATGATCTGAGAGTTGCAAGGATTTAAAAAGAAATCTGTCAGAGAGAAGCTGACGTCGAAAATGTAAAGGCGGATCTGCACACTCTATCTGGAGGGCATTGTTGGAGGTGGACTTCATAGCGCCTATTACTAAACGGAGACACTTGGATTGGATTTTGTCCAATTCTTGAAGTGCAGATTTATGATAGGGCTCAAGAATAAAGGACCCATAATCCAAGTGGCTTCGAATTAAGGCATTATATATAAGTTTTTGTGTGTAGGGGTGTGAGCCCCACCAAACTCCAGAAAGGCATCGAATTATGTTTATGTCATTCTCACATTTTTTAATAATATGACTAATGTGTTGAACACCTGTCATCTTTGAATCAAGATAAACACCCAGAAACTTAACTGAATCTGTGATCGGGAAATTTTGATTATCAAGGGATATTTGAATGTCGGGTAAAGCCCTACGTCTAGAAAAAACCACTGTTTTACTCTTTTCTATCGAAATGCTCAATCCGTGATTATTCATCCACTCATTAAGATAGAAAAGAGCAGAATTAAGGCGAGCAGAGGCATTAGATACCTCTCTGGAAGATACACATAGGGTTATGTCGTCCGTATATTGAATAATGTTGCAAAAGGAGGTAACGGATAGGTTCAATTTATGTGTATATATGTTGTAAAGGAGTGGGCTAAGGACATTGCCTTGAGGCAGGCCTTTCCACACTCGTCGGTAAATGGGATCTGAATTATTATGGGAAACAAGGATGGTACGGCATGAAATGGAGTTACAGATGTAATTGACTATCTTCTCAGGTATACTCAGCTCTTGCATAATCTGCCTGAGTATTGGAAGTAGTACATTGTCATATGCGGACGACACGTCAAGAAACACCCCCACCAGAGCCTCTTGTTTCGAGAAGGCAATTCGAATATCGGAGACTAATTTGCACATACTATCCATGGTACTAAAACCCTTACGAAGTCCTTTCTCAATTTTTTTCTATTATCAACCTCATACCTCCTCCAATGATCCTTCTGGGTGACTTTAACCTACAACACACCTCTTGGGGTTCTCATCATTCTGATTCATTGTCTAATATCTTCCTTGATTTCGTAGATGATTTAAATCTGGTTATTTTAAACAACGGGAATCCGACTCGAAGAGTGACTCCACCCCAGAATCCTAAATCTGTTGTAGATTTATCCATTTGCTCCCCCTTCCTTTCTTCCCGAATTTCCTGGTCCATTCTTCCAAATTCATATGGTAGTGACCACTTTCCTATCCTTTTAACACTACAGTTTTCCTCTATTCCCACTATAATTAGAAACCCCGCTAGATTTAAATTTAAATCATCAGAAGCCAATTGGCCACAATTCGCATCGCTGGCCGAAGAAAAAATTGTTTCTTTAGCACCTGTAGATACCCATAATGTTTTTGTACTATACCCCCTTTTAACACAAGCGCTTCTTGATAGTGCTCCTACTGCCTAATCGATGCTCATATTATGCGGATCGTGTCTCCTCTCCCCCTTGGTGGGATGTAGAATGTACTCTGGTATGCAAAAAAAGCAAGGGGGCAGAGAGGACATTCTCTGCTGATATGACTCTCGAAAATTATAACAACTTTAAGAGGATAGTAGCAGAAACCAAAAGGATGCTTTCTTACAAGAAGCGCTTAGGGTGGCATAGGTTCTGTGAGGGCTTGGCACCCTTTACCTTGCCGTCTATGGTGTGGAATAGCCTGAAAAGATTTCGTGGCTCTTTTTCTTCTTATTCAAATCCTCTATCAAATGACCCTTCTCCTTGGATCTATGATTTTTCTCAAAAAATTGCTCCCCCTTGGGTACCTTCTCTTGAAGAGTGCCTTAATTTTCAATCATCTCCTGCTACTCCAAATAATGAATTTGAGGCTTCCTTTACTTTGGAGGAGTTCAAACTAGTCCTTGATTCTCTGACAGATTCATCTCCCGGGGTTGACGGTATTCCGTACTCCTTTATTGTTAAATGCAACATTAGCACCTAAAAAGTCATACTCGATTTTCTAAATTGTATTTTTCATTTTGGACATCCTCCCGAGGAGTGGAAGTGTCAGATCATCCTCCCTATCATAAAGCCTGGTAAACCTGAAAGCAACCCGTCCAGCTACCGTCCCATTGCACTCTCTTCCACCTTATTGAAGATACTTGAACATCTTATTAAAAACAGGCTTGAGTGGTTTCTGGAAAGTAGAGGTATCCTTTCGAGAAGTCAGTTTGAGATGAAACCACGAACAAGTACGAAAATCTATAAAAAAAAACACAAAAACAGCCAAACACTTGTTGCAAGCACTCAACCGAATCGCAAAGTTGATATGAAGTTAGCATTAAGAGATGGAATTGACTGACATTTAAAAATGTCAAAACTGAAGTGACAATTGACAAATGACAATTGGAATTTGGAAATTTTTCGAATATTAGAGGTGTAAAGTAACGAAAAAAAGTATGTATTTGTTACTATAACAATAGTACTCGTTACTATAGTATCGTTACTTCTGATACCTCATAACATGTTACAGTAACGAATCAAGTCGTATTGCGTACGCGTATAGTATGATGTCGCGGTGTCGCAACATTCTGCGTTTGTAGAAAACATATTTATAAATTAGATACCAAGCTGCGTAAGGTGCTTTTTTTAAAATTTTCGTTTTTTACCCGTACTACGAAAAATGCGAGATGACTAGATGGCGACCCGTTACTCAGTACTGAATACAATATCCGGCTTGCTACAGCTCTAGTAGTAATACTTTAAACTTATCATCGGTTTTTTACCGGAGAATTCAATGGGTGAAGTTGTGGTTTTTGTATGATTTCATAAATTTGTGTTATTTCGGTGATTAATGTGTAATATTGATAGAATATTAACTATTAAATATTCGTTAACGTGCACAAGTTTGGGCAAGTGGTTCAACTTTTAAAACGTGCTATTTTGTGTTTTCTCCAAAAATCCCTAGAAACTTTCAGTAAAGCTTCTACCACTTTACTGAATCGACTGACATGACTCATGGATTGCACTGACTATTTTTTTGGACTTTGACTAGACTCTAGACTTGACGATTTAGGAATACGGTGTTGAAAATTGAAACGAAATTTCTATTTGCCGCCTTTTTAACTTGACACTGGCAAATGGTTATAATTAATGATGCCATATATTAAAAAACACTTATCATCTATGGCAGTCATAGATAATAAGTAGTACTACTGAAGATGGCAGTAATACTTATCATCTATGATGTATGGATAGAGCGCGTGAAGTGAATGGTGAATTCCTCAAACGAATTCATAGTTTTTCGTACAATATCGATTATTTTTAGTAAATAATTGAAAATATAGCTATTTTATCCATAAAGTTGCTATTAATAATGTCGTTTCGTTTCAAATCTAAGGAATTACAGCATTTCAATTGGATTTTTAATAATGCGCCTTGTTTTGCCGTGCATTCGTCCAAGATAAACATTATAACTGAACCAATTAAATTTTATGAGACTCTTTACGAAAAATTTAAGAATGCTAAAAGAAGAATATCAATAGCAAGTTTGTATATAGGAACCGGAGAACTTGAGAAAAAATTATTGAAGGTTATTATGACAAATGCAAAACAACAACAGTTAAGTTTAAAGATTCTGTTGGACTATCAGCGTGGTACACGGGGAGAGGTAAATTCTAGAACATTATTTGAGACTTTTGTCGATAAAGAGAGTGAGAATTGCCAATTGTCTTTGTATCAAACACCCAAACTACAAGGCAGTTGGTCGAAAGTACTTCCCTCACGATATAACGAAATAATAGGTCTTCAACACATGAAATTATACATAGCAGACGATATTGTAATACTGACTGGTGCAAATTGCTCAAATGATTACTTTGGACAGAGACAAGACCGTTATATCCAAATTGAAGATAAGGATTTAGTAAATTATTATTGTGAAATTATAGGTATGAATATAGTAAGTTGCTATTTTTGTATGTTTTTGTTGTATTTCTTTTATCAGCATTTGAAACTACTTAAAACATTTACTAAAAAAATATTAACACAATGGCTAAAGCTATTCAATGTGGCTTTCTTTGTCTGTCAAGTGGCTTTTCCAACTTTTCAGACAAAGAACATTGAATAGCTAATCAGTTCTGTAAATATTTTTATTTGTAAGGGCATATAACTATTAATGTGCTTATTTGCTTTTGCTCTTAAACAGAAATGTGTGATTTTCGTTACCACACTCGAATCTGTATCATTTCAAAATTATAAGAATTTTTTCAACCAATACCTTCACCAAATCAAATAAAATTCATCGCCTTTTATTTGCTTGCAATTTTTCTTCAAAGTGTTAAAGTACTGATTGTAAACATTTTTAACAAAATAATTTTTCAGACGCAGTTAATGACATAAGCAAGCAGGTTACTGGTGACAAGATTGTAGAGCCCAAAGAAATATGTAAAAAAGAGTTTGAAGGGAGAATAGCAAACCTCATTGAAAAATGGAAGTCAATACAAGCTGAAAAATTATCTTCTTTGAATAATGGTATAATGAATATTATTTTTTAACTTAAATTGATTTTTGTAACTTGGTTCTAACAGCCTCCACATAGTATATTACAACTGCTGTGTATTTTTTAAAAATATTTTCCAGATTCAAACAATGAAGCCAACACGTGGATATTCCCACTATTACAAATGGGTGATTTCAACATAACTCAGGACGAAGACACTACCTGTAATATACTTACGTCTGGGCTCATAGGCTCAAATTTACGACTTGCCACAGGATATTTTAATTTAACTGAAAAGTATGAGAAAGTTCTATTAAAAGACTGCAAAGCCATTATAAGTTTGTTAATGGCTCATCCGAATGTAAGTGTTACAATATTTATTTAATATTTTAAAAACATAATATTGTTGAAAAAAAAAAATCAAGACACCTTAATAAGAAAAGCTACAAAGGAAATGGGCTGGCCACACTATAAGAGGGTAAAAAAAATGGAGCCAGGCTGTAACTATATTATATTATGGTACCCTAGAGACGGTTAGAGAAGAAGAAGGAAACCACTTAAAAGATAGGAGGATTACCTGGTGAAGCTGGTCGGTTAAATCTGGCCAATGCTCGCAAGAGATAGAGACTTTTGGAAGAGGCATACAGAAAACAAAAAAAAAATTGAAGTATTAAATAAATAAATATTGTCCTAAATATTTGTAGCAATAATCCAAAAGTAAAATAATTTTATAATAATTTCAACTTCTTCCTTTACTTTCAGGCTAATGGATTTTTGGGAGCTGCTGGTCCAGCAGGAGGTATACCTTATGCTTACTCACTGATAGCAAAAAAGTAAGTTATTCTACCTACTACCTAAAAAATTGTGTTCTAGACTGAAATTGCAAATTATACTGAATGTAGCTTTGGACAAACCTCAGTTTTTTCTTTAAAAAAAAAAATAGTAGTTTTTTTTTATTTCAACTATTTATGCCCCTAATAAATTTAATCATTTGTCAACAGCCTTAACACATAATGGGTAGTTTGTAAATTTAAAAAGATCTGTAACAATGGTTACAAATATATTATTCTTTCAGGTTTTGGCAAAAAGTTACAGAATATAATCAAATTAGCAGAGTTAGAATACTGGAGTATGAAAGACCTAGATGGACTTTCCATGCGAAAGGCCTATGGTAATTGATCATAATATTAAAATAAGAATGTCCTTGTTATATTATAACTTAAAATTGCTATTAATTAATAATATATTTATTCCATCTTATTTTATAACAAGGACTTAATATATAGCAATGGATTGATTGGTTATATTACATGGTAAATGGTTATTAAAATAAAAGTATGTAGCACCTTAAGAGCTTAGACTATCGCCTTTCTAAAATGGCTTATTGCATACACCATTGCCAAGTTACAGTAAATAATTTTTTAAAATTAAAACAAACTGTTCTTCAGGTATTATCCTCCAGGCAGTGAGGTTCCTTGGGCGTGTGTAGTGGGGTCTGCAAACTTAGGTGAACGTTCGGTCAGGCGAGATCTTGAAGCCCAAGCTGCTATATTCACAGAGTCACCTGAGCTCCAGGTATTAATGATTGTTTTTTTTTTTTAATTTTCTTTCATAGGAATTAGTTTTTTACTAGCATATTGAATGCATTGCATGACATCTCATCCTCTCACATCTGTGTTTGATAAAATCTTTTTTTGCAGAAAAAACTACACGAAGAGTGTTCTAAATTACACGACTACTCAACAGAAAGTGTGGCAGATATACAGCGAAGGAAAATACCTCTTTGGGTGCAAGCCACAGTTGGTCTGTTTCGGACATATTTCTAATAATTTGAAGAAGTTATTTACTTAAAAGAAAGGCCAATATGATCATACATGCTAAGTAAGGACTGTAAACTACTTTTAAAAATTCTATGTGGATGTAAAATGTGAAAAAAATAAATAATTAAATAATATTTTCATCTGTTTATCGCTTTTTATCTAAAAGAACAATTAACATCAAAAAAGAAGAAAAGAAGGCCTTAAATGCAACTGGTATTATTAATAATGTGATAGTAAATCGATTATAATAATTGATTAAGAAATAATAATTGTAAATTATGTTAAATTTACTAATTTATACGCTTGTTATCACAAATAATTTATTTAGTATTAAATTTGTTATGAAAATTATTAAACGTAAACAAAAATTTGCTAGTTTTTTTATTAAATGAATGCTTTTTTTAACCGTATCCTAATGTTTCAAGGTTGGTTTCAATAACCAACAATAAGTTAAATGTGTCTTTGGGTAAACAGATGAATTTAACATTTCAGTCACCGCCCGCGCCGTTTCAAGAATAAGTAAGTGCTTAGTGCTTAAGTACATATATCGTGTGGATCTTTTTTTCTAGCATTTGGCCATGCGAAATTTTTTCTCTCATCATGAAGACGTATAGAAAATAAAATTATTAAATCCAGAATTCCATATCCTACACTGCTCGTATCTCGAACTAAATCGCTTGTATCTCGGAATCGGCGTATCCTACTGGAAAAATAATGAAAATCTGGTACCACAATCGAAATACACCCCAGTCACCCCAAGTCTTCATGATGAGAGAAAATAATATTAGAAAATCAGAATTTTCATATCCTATATCGCTCGTACCTCGAACTAAAGCGCTTGCATATTTTTTTCATCAATTGCTTGTATATCGGAAACGGCGCATCCTACTGGAAAAATAATGAAAATCTGGTACCTGGATGTCAAATAAAAATGTCGGAATTTTTCGCTTAACTTGCATCGCTCGTATTTTGAACTATATAAATGAATAACTAAACTATAGCCCATAATGTTTATTCCAGTGATCTTAAACAGTTGTATTAATTTTATAGTTATAAAGTTTAAGTTAAAAATATAAAATTATTATTATATTCTGTAGGTACTTCAAAATTTTCAGTCCCTTTATGTGCGTTATAATATGTGTACTATGTAGCAGACCCAATCGCCATGTATGAACAGTATTTATGTATGAACAGTAAGACCACCTTGATTATGTCTCTCGGCAATCTTTGTTTTTCTATGAAAATATTAGGCGATGCATGAAAAGCGATTCCCGAAATACATTAGCAACGTAGTTTTACTCATATTAGTATAGAAAATGAATTTTAAATGGTATTGGGTAATAATACTGTTACATAGACGACTCGTTTATAAAAGAGCCACCTATCGAGAAGTAGACAAATAAGATTGATGAAAATAAAATTAAAGGTAATATTATAATTTATCAATCACTTTATTCTTATTCATTTTCTTCATAAAATCACATAATTATTATTACTTTGATTCACACTTAAAATAAAATTTAAAATAAATTAATGAATACACTGGAATAATTTATACAAAAAAATCAGTCGGTTTTGTGACAATATTTGATTCATACAATTAAAATCAACATTACAATAATAGGAATCAGGCACATTATAATTATATTTACTAGTGAGTAGTAACGTGTTGCCATACGACGTACCCGCGGGTACTAACATTCACTGGACGAATTTACCGACACCGGTCGAATCTGCCGCTTAACTGGGATTCCCCGGGAACAGTTGAGTGTTACCAGCATAAAGTTTTTTCTTTATTTTAAGCAGTATATGAACGACACAATTTTACAAAATGTAATAGTTATCCGCGCCTAATTTTCCAATTAAGTGGCAGATGCGAAAATAAAAAACTCGTTTGAGCATAATATCCAAATTGCATTTGAGCAATCCATGTAACGTACAAAGCTAAACAAAAAAACTAATATTTTAAAATTTTCTAGGAAGAATTGTTGCAAGGGTGAAAAAAAAAATACTGCCCTTGAATCTTGGACGCCACTTTAATCTAATCTTTGGTGTGCAGGGCATAAGTCTGGTCTTCAACTGAACATCACATTTATAAATTGACTTGACTTTTTGATGGTGTTCCAAACAAAATTGAACTATTCTTATTGTATTTAACGTTCTTTTTGCTAGCGCTTACGACTCGGAAACAATGTTGCCAAATCTTTGTGCTCGCAGTTTTGAATCTGCTAAATTCAATAACAATATTATGTAGTTTTCAGTTGACCCCAGTATTCAGAATATACTGTGTCGCGGTAACGCCTTTAACCTATTCTACAGACGCAGGTGTTAGGTACAAAAATAGTTTACCTATTCAATACAATTAACACTACTTAACAATTAAGTATAGTGAGGGCTGTTTGGAGCAATAACAATGCAATGAAAATCTCAACAGAATATTACAATCGTAATCCGAAATAACAGAAACTGTAAAACGCATTATGGCGCGATGATTCACACAAATTAATCAGCAAAAACCAAAATGTCATGTTGACATAACATCGCGCCCTAACACCAATTACACTCATTCATTCTGCAGAAACTTAAAAATTACTAACCAAACCAAATTTACTTTTCTATCTATAAAGACTTTTGTTAATGCATCGGTTCCTATTACGAGGGACTGTAAGTTTCTGCAGAACGTAGGAGTGCCATCGGTTAAGGGTAGCAATCAGTAGTGCAGTTTCAACCCTCTATTAAATCTACTTACGCGTATCACACTAAGGTAAATTGACTAGGCGTGTTGTGAGTCCGTCACGCTGTTACAGTGACTGTCGCTCGGCCGCGGCTTAGCGTTTATCGTGAAATGACGTTCATGCGCCAGGCATATTATAATCGAAACAAAACGCTAAGCAATCCAAGCCCATGACAAAAATGCGACAAAAATAATCAAGTCTTTGATTAAATAAAAATAACATTTATACGTAAATTGGTGTCTTTTATATAATATTAATTATCAGCTCGAATTAGTTGATTTTAGGCTATTTAATGATTCGTTGCAACAGTTGAAAAAATTAAAATATTCACATAGACTAGCTGTTATTGTAAAAAAATTGAATTCTAAATTCAGATTTCGTTCAAATAATAGAACTTGAATCAAGACAGTAAACACTACTCCATACAATATCGTTTGAAAAGGGAACGTATCGAAATTCAAAATTCCATTATTCGACCGACCATAGATAATATCGAGTTGACGTAATACTGGCCAATCAGAAACCGGCGTCAGGCGGCGGGTCGGGCGGCATGTAGTGTAATTCATCGACGGGGCCGCTGAATATGTTGTACAGCACCGCGAAGAGTGTACACGCGGCGTAGGCACCTAATGCTGCCCACCACAACAGCCGCTCCCAGAGGCGCTGCTGCGCATGCTTCAGTACCAGCAGGCCTATAGTCAGCCCAGCTAGGGCGCCCGCTACGTGCGCCGCGTACGACACCGGTGGCGCTTCCTGGTGACAAACAGATGAAGAATTATAACACTGTAAGGTAATTGAATGTAGATAGATGTTAATTTGAGACTTCCTATCACTACTAATATGAGGAAGGCAGCGAATAACGGATTAAGTCAATGTGTACCACCTGGCAAAGGCGATGATAATCATTAATCTAAGAACATTGTTTATTACATCAAAATATCTTTACCTTCGTATACCTCGCGTGCACCGCGAAGCCTACGTCACACGAGGCGACTGCTAACGCAGCGACAAGCCGCACAGCGCCGTACCGCATCGCGTGGAAGTTGAGCAGTGCGTTGGCGAGGTGCGCCGCGAGTAGCGCGTACACGCCGCCGGACGCGCCCGCTAGACACACGTCCGGGTCCAGCACGGACGCGGCTAGCGAGCCGCCCAGCACGCCCGCCGCGTACACCGCGCTGCACCGCAGCGCGCCGTGCACCATCTCCAGCGGCAGACCCACCTGCAAACAAAAGTATGGGTTAGGTCACTAAAGCAATTTTTCTAAGGATACTTACCTCCAAACAAAATTCATGAGCACAATCCAGACGTTTTATGTTTTCTCTTATGCCTAAGACAAAATTTCAGATTCTTTACTTTAAAACGACATAATATAATAAACTGTGCTAATTGCGCATAGCGGAATAGAGCTAGCTCTGTTACGTACCATTAGGTACAGCCTTTTGCGGTTATAATGCGGGAGTCCAATGTGTTTGGGCGACGGTAATCGCATAGAACCCCACCCCACCCCTTTTTACCATAATCATACTCAACTGCCAGAATCCATCTTCGACTGTAATCACATATTCCCAACTTAAACCTTCATACCACAATCAACTCACCGCCAACTGCACCAGCAGGTTGAATACAAGATGGAGCCAGCCGGCGTGCACCACGCTGTACGTCAGGAAGCGCCATAGCTCGTGCCGTCTGTCCGGCCGGTAGACCAGCGGCGAGTCCACCGGCACCGGCCCCGCCGCCGCCACACCGCCCCACGCGTACCACGCGAACACGCCCAACTGGAATACCATAGTAGACAAATAAATACATATTGTACCATAAACAAAAAGCCAATGAGGTCCAATCCCTATGGACCTCACCGGAAAACAATGAAACACGGAACAGAAAACAGTTGTACGTCACGAATTGTCTTCCGCGAATTCAGTCGCCTTATCGCAGCAAATTGGTCTATTCCTATAATTCATCCCTGTCACTAGCACCTTGGTGGTCAAGTGGTAGGTAATAAATATCATTTTTAACATTTATGAATTAAGTTTTGATGGTGAGGTAACAAAATAGTCACTAAAATCGACTAAGTAACAAGTAAATTGCGTTATTAAACCGTTCGTGCTAAGCATTTTTGTTCGGTTTCAGGCCAGGCACAATCAATAGCGTCGTGAGTCTTGACCACGGATAGAGAGCTGAACGTAAATCGATAGTCTACAATGTCGTGATTAGCTTCCACTATTAATAGAATAATTATTCGTAGGCAAGGGACAGATGCTAAGCATGTTTTGTTATTTAAAATCAGAGCGGTATTACAGAGTTTGAACCTAACGGTGTATTAGAACTAACTGAAAAGGTCTTAATGATAATGCATCTTTAGAAAGAAATATAGGTAAGTATGTACATATTATTTTTATCGTTATTATAAGGATGTTCAAATAAAATTATTCACGCGAGAGAAATTTTCAACATCAAATCGTGGCAAAATTTGGATTCGATTGTATGGTTTTACGAACCATGGAAGTGGTAGATTTCTAATGTCACTTCGTATTAAAATATCATTCGCGTCGTGAGAAAGATAAAGAGCAAAAACATTGAAGATTAATCACCATTGTATCAGATGAAAGTGCGCTCAGAATCGATTTTCAACGAAATAGCGTTGCCCGAGTAAAATTGCATTTTAGGTTTTGTTATATTAAAAATTTATTATTTCTTGAATTATATTATAAATATTATCGTAAAATTAAAATATACTAGGAAATATTACGTTTATACCTAGTAATTAAACGGGTAGTTTTAAGAAAATTACGGATGAATGCTACGATGTACGTATGTATTATGATAAGGTGTAAAAAAAATATTATTTTTTTGTGCCTAACCAAGGCCATTTTGCATATGATTACTGTCTAGCTTTTTCCTACTAAAACACTAGTAACAACTAAATTCCTACTAAGAAGGGAACAAAATACTTAATTTAGTAGTAAAACTTTGTAAAATAACTAATTTGGCAACATTAATTCTGGACTGAACGGACCATGTCACATGTATGACAAATAGCTTCAGTTCCGACCTTAGCTCGCGGCAAATCAGAACGAATTGATGCGATTTTTCCGTGTATATTCTCGAATCCGTTCAGGCCGAAATGACGTCAGTTGGGTCGGATGCGATTTTTTCCGTGTATGTGCTCGAATCCGTTCAGGCCGAACTGACGTCAGTTCTAACTAAAACGATCGGCCTCTCGTCTGGGGCAGCTTTTATGCTCAAACTAAGTTGCGCTGCGTTAATTCACAAAGATGCAGTTTGTACTTTGTACATTATTCATTAGGGAAAACCGTTACGGTGTTATCAATAGCGCACCTTACAGGAATCGTGCGTTAGCCGTGAATGAATGTGAACCGCAGGGCTGCCAAAAGTGTAGTTTAGACTTTAGTGAGAAGCAAAATTAGATGTTTCCTGCTAGTGTGTAATTTATACAATAGATGGCGTTACTGACACGTTTCTCGTAGCAATATTGGCCCAGTCATCTATGTTGAAATCTGAACTTAAGTTTAATATTATGTTTAAGAATATTTATTACATATTCGAGTTTTTATCATTGTCGTGCAATGGCAACTTTACGTTACTTGCGCTAATATGTTTCGATTCGAGCCGCCGCTGAATGAAATGATAATATTATAGAAGTAGCGATAAGTTAGTAGACAATTTTAGATAACCCTTCGAGTGATGTCTCTCGGGAGAGTATAACCCTGCGGGCCCGCATTACTGCGCCGCGGGGTACTACAAAGTTCGGAGTGCGAGTTTTGGCACTGCTCCCCGTGAAGAAGCTAAATACATTTTGTATGGCATCGAAACAACGCCCCTAGTGGCAAACAATGGTAACTAATTCGATGCGATTCGATGACTAAAACTAGCACTCAGAGTGCAGACCGCGATGCAAAACAAGTCGCAACGCACGGCACGCGTGCATTGTTACAATTCACGTAAACGCGCGGATGTGAAATCGGCAATAACACTTTTTAATTAACCGTAGTAACTGGAGCGGGGATCGAACAGTTGTGTAGAAAGTGATGCGCCAACATAACGGAAATATGAAACGTTATAAAAACGTTTGTTACTCCATGTGACGGCTTATGTTACTGATATAGAGTTTCCGCATTGGAAAGGTTTAAAGTTTTTGATACTTTGTGCAACTGTTCTGTAAAATGATCAACATTAGCCAAGAGTCTGATTTTCGCTGAGAAGAATAGGATCAGGACTCAGAGAAGTTGGGTTGCAGAAAAAAAATATCCGTACCTCTAATAATGTGACGAATATGATGAAGAGTGGCGGCGGGCAGCAGGTGTATCTCTCCTGGTAGTACTTGCGGTCTCTCTCTTCTGGGAGCACTTCCATTGCCACTAGGTGAACCATTCTGAAACAAAAAAATATGGTTATATTTATTATACATATTATTATAAAAGGAAAGAAGACAAAAAGATAAATCTATCACCATATTAATATTAATTAATATAGCACCGATCATTAAACATCTTCACTGCTGGCTTGTAAATGTGAGAACAGTTATTCTACATTTGCCCTGAATTTAAATCTAGCCTAGATGAGCCTAGATGTAAATTTACACTGAGCATAGATGATATTCTTATGTAAGAAATAAATATTACATTACGATTCCAAGTCATACATTAGTATAGATCTAAATACTCGTACTTACATTTTTATATTATAGTCCGCACTTTATTGCATAATATTGGCTAAGATACTGATGTTATTTAGGAAATTATAAAGATTTTATATATTAAAGAAATCAGTAACTTCAGGGTTAATGATCAGATTTAGGATCGAAATATTACAACATTATAAGTCTATGAATGCATAATTGTATATTTTATTATATTTTTATGAATTTCCCCTTTATTTTTACACTTGTAATTTAGTCCGAATATTATGTTATTTCACTGTAATTTTAACTAAAGTCGGATTATGAGTTTGACGTTAGTTTTGCAATGGCCGCCGGGTAACAAAACTTTTTGGTGCAACATAACGCAACGTTTACAACACAAGAATAACCGTAAATATTTAACTACATTGGGTAACTAATTAACATACTGTAATTTATAAAATCTGTAGGTATGCATTAGAAATTGTTTGTAGCAAAGTTCACGTATAAAGAAAATCCATATTATGTACCTAATTATACTGAATCCGTACATTTCTGGGCTAAAAAGAGGCTTGTATTTCAATTTACTAACTATTTGTTTATAAAATCCGTTTTGTATTTTGCGTGAAAGATTAACATACACTTATCGACACACGACAATATATCCTCGCCAACTTTTACATCAGTTATTAAATTACTTAGAAGCATCGTACTTACTTGGCGAAAAATGTAGGATCTTCTAGAAGCAGATGGAAATCGTTCTCAGAACTGACCTCGCGGTCTCTCTGGTGCACCGCACATCTATAGCTGCGTGTTCGCTTGCCACTCATCTGAAACAAGCAATATTATTTATTAGATTATATGTTCCTAGGACGCAGGAGAGTACTTCGTAAATCGAACCTACTTCAGAGTCTAATGCCAGAAAAACTGAGCCAAAAACGTCCCATTATGCATAGATTATTATGAAATTCAAAACCTACTATAATTTTAAGTTTGAACTGTATAAAAGTTCTTTTGCCTTATATATAGATTTTTTTAATGTGACAGAGAAATTAACGTTATTATCAACGTTAAACAAAATTGTTTCTCACGGGTGACCCAATAAGAGTGCCCGATTTAAATTTGGCGCCATTTTTCTCTGAGCAAGTGGCAGCTCTGAAACTTGACAGCTGTCATCTATAATTGTTCCGATTATTAAATATGGAGTGTTGCACAAACGAACGCGTTATCATTGTGAAAACCCATTACAAATATGGGGAAAGCTACGCTGAAACCGCTCGCAAATTTCGCGTAATTTTCGGTCGTGAAAGTGCACCAAATGTGTCAACAATTCGAAGAGTGATCAATAAATTTGAGGAAACTGGGTCGATTATGGAAGGCAAGTCTCCTGTACGTCGACATACCGGTCGGTGTCTCGAAAACATCGCTGCTGTAAACGAGAGTGTCGCCGAAAACCCGGGAACATAATTCGGCCATGATAACAGAGTTCTTGTGGCCTCAATTGGATGGACTGGACCTGGACGATATGTGGTTCCAACAGGATGGCGCGACCTGCCACACCGCCCATGAAACAATTCATTTATTGGAGGAAAAATTTCCGGACCGAATAATCTCCCGAAATTCCGATGTCAACTGGCCACCGAGATCTTGCGATTTAACGCCTTGCGACTTTTTCCTTTGGGGTTTTGTTAAATCTCAGGTCTATGCGAATAAGCCACGAACAATTCCCGAGCTAAAGGCCGAGATCCAATACGTAATCGGTGAGATAGAGCCGCCACTCTGTGAAAAGTCATCGAAAATTTAGTGAAAAGAGCAAGGACCTGCCGCCAGAGCCGTGGGGGTCATATGCAGGATATTCTATTCCATACTTAACGGAACAAATGTTCGTGTGTGTGTGTGTACGGAACATTTGTAACACTTTATAACGCAATAAAAATATCACCTCTCGCTCAAAAAATGTGTTTTTCTTAGAATTAAATCGGGCACTGTTATTGGGATACCCTTTATCAAACGCATGGTAGTGTCTGTTAATAATCCAAGGTCGTGTGTGCTGTTATTTTTATAAGTTTTATGTATTTCTAAGCATTATTTAAATAGTATCAGCTTTCTGCACACCTTTTCCCCACATTAATTTTAACTGTGCCAAATATCATACTCTTTCGTTCGCAAAAATTCTTTGTAAAACTGTACTGAAAGTTTTTGCTTCACGTGTTAATTGTATAATATTATATGATTAATGATGATGATTATGAGTCTTCTAGGACTTATTGTCAGGTATTATCTTAAATTATCTCAAGTGCTAATTTAGAAAAATAACTAAAGATTACTTGTAAATATTAACTTTCGTAATGATATAACAATATTATTTAAACATTAGACAATTTAAAATAGAGCTGCTGCGAATTCGCTATATCGCCCATGATAAACAAGTTGTATCAGTAAAAATTGCGAGTGTATTAACATAAATAGTCGCGTCTGAGCTGGTTTACGGCCGCGAGGGTGGATTAATGTGTCGCGGGCCGCGGCTTCGCGGGCGGCTGGCGAGCTTCCAGCAGGGTTGGGGGATAAATGATAAGGGTTTTAGTTCTTATTAATATTTTCGTGCGGTCAAGTATCAAGATCTGTCAAGTGTGGTGCGAAAATGCTGCTTGTTTATCAAATAGTAGGTAGGTAGTTAGATACCATACCTAGTATGGTCAAGGGTCAAAATTATCTAAGTGCGATATGAAAATGCGGTTTGTGATGGCACGTCGCAAATTCAAAGAAAATGCACGTTTAGTGCGGTCAAGTATAAAAATTTGTAAGGTGTAGTTTATAGTTCGGATAATTTTGATACTTGAAAGGTTGTAAAAACTAACGAGCTAAACTACTTGTTTAATGTTCTAATTCTTTATAAAATACAACACAATGCGTAAACAGCGAAACATTTGTTATAAGAAATGTATAAATTACATACATTTTGACGTAACGTGCTATTGAGAATTTCGATAAAGTGCGTAGAAATCTTGGCGCACACTGCACGAGCACTGACGTAAGCGAGATTTTTTATTTATTTATATACATTCGTACTTATTATTATTCATAGTAAGCTCCGAAGCTAGGAAAGAACCCTTTGAAATTTTTTCCCAGTTTTCCGGCTTGTGACAGCCCTAGGTCTATCGACCAGTTGGCCGCCACCCCCGAGACACATCAATACACGTTGGACACTTTTTGAGGTTATTCGAGGTTAGCGCGGCCTTAGCCGTTATACTGTGCCTAAATAAAATAAGGTCTGAAACCAGAAAGTGAAAGAAATTACTATATATTGTTCACAAATCAAATTGTAGGTATTAAACTAGCAATATAAAATTTTACATTTGACATCCTAGGTTTAAAAATTACTAGCCTTTGCCCGCGGCTCCGTCCGCGTAAATAAATTATCCCACGGGAACATTGCACTTTTTCGGTATAAAAACCCTACGTGTTAATCTAAAGCCTTTTTACTAGCTCCATGTCTAAAGCTTAAACTAGTACCATACCAAATTTCATCGAAAACCGTTCAGTAGTTTTTGCGTGAAAGAGTAACAAACATAAATCCATCCTCACAAACATTCACATTTATAATAGTAGTAGGATAAATACCTAAATGGTTAATAATTTTAATATTACAAACATAGGCGTTAGATATAAAAAATATTTATCTTCTTGCAGTTGAGCCATATTCGCTACGTACTACCTACATAATATAATAGTATGATTATTTGATTTAATAGCATTTGCATATCCAATCAATACTCCAGACTACTCATAGACTTAAGTTATACATGTAAAGGTTTACCTAACAGGTTTGCCTGCACAGTTATATCTCTGTCAGGTAAGCTTATGCCGCAGGTCTAAAACGTACACATTAAGTTAATCGTACTATGAAACATCAACTATTGAATTTCAATAGTTGATGTTTCGTATACGATTCAGATAATGAAGCTATTTTAGACCTGCTGATATTGAATGGAAATCTGCATAGCTGCGCAACGTACACTCTCCGGTTTACCTGTACAGGCAAACCTGTCAGGTATACCGTTACGTGTATGGCTAGCATAACGTACCTTTTAATTTTGGTCATCCACAGGTACACATTTTATTCACATATTAGGTACATCAGCGTGTCGTAATCTAGCAAGTTCGCCCTAAAAACGGCAGGTATGGACTACAGTGGGTGCACTCGCGTGGGTGCGCGCGACTGGGTTAAATCGAGATAGAGTGTATCTCGTATTGTCTCCGAGTCGTTCAACTCGTTTCCCACGAGTCCAATGCCAAAACCCAAATAGACTAGACGCGCTGCAGACGAGACTAAATCCGGACCGCATCGCCACAATCGCACATATTTATAAAATTGTTGCGAATTTTCCTTTACGAAAAATATTAAACGTTTATGTTTGTATAAATAACGGTTAAATTCCCCTTAATGCTTATTGGGAAGATTCAGAGAGGCCGTGCCTATCTGAATTTTTCCCGACCTTCCGGATTCTGGATCACAATATAGTTTCAGCCGAGGCATGTCAAACCAGTGCAAAGGCATGGAAAGACGGAACTACTCCAACGTTTTGTTGATTAAAAATATTTTTTCCTTATGAGAGAAAGCTTATGTTTGATATTTAAAATTTATAGCTAGGATTTAGGATTTGCGCGGGGTGGGCGCTAGTGGGCGCCAGTGGGCGCGGCGTGGGCGCCGTTGAGTCACGATCACGTAGCCGGAACCACTAACTGGCCACTATTGGCGTCCCATCAAACGTGAGCCTACGCCACGCATATTTCAATGGCCCATAACATATTCATAGCATATAAAGGCGACACGCATAATAATTATATCATAAACATTCAAATATTTCTGTCCATCAACAAAATAACAATGGTCCTTTTTGAGACTAAGTTTAAAGCTAGTGCACACTGTACCGTGTACGCAACTCGTACGCACGGCCGTAAAAAAGAAGCCAGTAAGAATTAAAAAAATACATATATTTATAGGTATAGTCTATTTACATCCTGTTTGAAACGCTAATATGTATAGTTTAATACAGTACAGTAGGTATTTTACTACAAACACCGTAAGTAATAACCGACAAAGTTGTACGGAATCAGTTGAACGGTGCGTTCTGATCCCAGGCGCAATTTTCAACGCACTTTTATGACAAATGATCGTATAGCGGTAGGGTGCAATGGTATTTCTGGAGCATGGACATTTCCCGTTTGTCGTCTCACAATATAAGTAGTACTAGGTTAGGTTAGTTATCTGTTTTAAGAAAAATAAATTCTTCTTGCCAGAATTTATCACTGAAGTTTCATATATCAAATAACACAAAAGAATTAGAGATATTTAATATATTATAACTTTTATGGGTGTCATAAAGCTATATTTTTGGATAATTTATACAATAGTATGAATGTAGGACTTTAATATAGTTGCTTGCGTAGGCGAACCCAGACAATATTAACATAGTCTTATGAATGAAGATGTAATTGATTGATCTCCTAGTTCATTCACTCTTACATTCATAAGCTCACTCATCCGGCTAATGTTTTTTTTAGTTTTGTGAAATTTCCTGTTGCAACCGCCAATTTTTGCTCTAGCAACACTTATTTTACTGGATCGTTTAAGCGTTAATTAAGCTATTCGGAGTTACACATACACATCTTTTGTGTTTTCGTTTTAATGACTAAATAATGTGGGATTATCAACTTTAATTGTCTTTTGTTTTTACTAAAATAGCAGCTAACTATCTTTTAATGTAATTGGTTATTTGAGACCCGTGAAATAAGAAATTAAAAGGCAGATAATACGTATTCTATAGCTATTTTTTTATAATTAGCACGTATAGTGCACAAAATGTTTGATATAGGGTTTTGGTTAGGAATAATCTATTTCTCTTTTCACTACTTCATACCTCCCAGCTCAGAACTTACCTACCTTATTAACTACAATAAGTTTTGAGCCTATTACAGACATATTAACGCCCGCCACATGTACAGTTCTGACCGCGACGCACTGACGATGTAAGACGCCGGCAGTCCAAATCGTGACGCATTTTCATGCTAGCCAACATACATGATATACGTAACGATATATATCTGACTGGACAGTTCGATCCACAGTCCAAACCGCACAGATCCCTCAGCGGTTTACGTGTTCAGGGCGCTATTCAGTAGCTTGAGCTAACAACTAACAGATATTACGAAATTTTGTATTGGTTTGTTTCATCTGACACCTTATTATTTCATTCAATTTCCCCAATACCATATATTATAGAAACTTGATTATACTCTTTGGATTGTACTTCTTAATTTCGTTAATCTGAGTATAGATTGTTTAGAAAAATATGTAACCACGACCTTTTCACGGAAAACACTTGACTGTTGACCCGGTCAATTCGGTTATTATTTTACGGATGATAATTAAACGGTTATAAAGTCTAGGATACACTATTGTAGGCACGTGACCTGGGAGCGTTCCCACGCGGCCACCTCCACATCATTATGTTCTAATCTCAGTCTTTGCATTGCGATATCGTGAAAGTATGTTACATTTTCCTAGCGGGAAGCTAATGATTTGCAGAATTAGACAATGGTGGTTTAATTTTACATTTTTAGAACAGTTTTCAGAGGTTGTAAGATTAAAAATGGGATTAAAATTATTCAGACCTGCCAATTTCGGACTTATCTACCAGTTGTTACGAAAAAATAAAATAAAATAATATTTTTTAATATCATTTGATTGTATACCATATATAAATATACCAAATGACCGTGCTAATAGTAATGAGAGATAAATCATATAATACACAAATATTTTATCATGATTTCTCTTCATATGTCATAACTTTTATGTGTGGTTATTACATTACAAGTAGTCATACAAATCAGAGGCAAAGCACTTATGTATTTTAGGAGACAACTTTCCGCCATTGATATTGAGCTTGTCGCGACATGTTTGTGCAAATCTGTTACGATCATTTTTTAAAGAGGACAGTGGGGTTCAGATTTTCATAATCCAATTTCAACTAAACGATTGTACTATTGAGTAATGTTGAATGACTTGAGTAGTTAAATCAATTCTTTTTTAAATATAGTGTTTTTAATATTA
Organism: Phengaris arion; assembly: GCA_963565745.1. Lineage (NCBI taxonomy): Eukaryota > Metazoa > Arthropoda > Insecta > Lepidoptera > Lycaenidae > Phengaris > Phengaris arion. The sequence continues at coordinate 7,513,934 of OY751443.1, forward strand.
TTAATCTAATGCAACAATTTCCGCTTTCCGCTTATTTGTTAATTGACAAAGTTGTATACTGCCAAACTTCTTACATAATTTAGGTAACCTTGTAGAATTTTAGTGACCACTTTATTGATTTCGTGTTAAATTATTCGATAAGGCCTTGTAGTTGGCTAGTTTCCGGTTTTGGATATTATTTTTAAATTAATATAAAATAAAGCAACCTACCTAGTTACCTTCTACCTATGTTATTGTTTCAATTATTAGGTTTTTTTTTTTAATTTAGTTTTTTAAACATTTAGAAATAATTAGGTATTACAACTCCATAAAATAATTAAGATTTTATGTATAGTTTTGTAATAAGATGTATTTCTGAGTCACAAAAAGTTGGAATTTATTGTTTTACAACATTAGTGTAACAAACCTACAACATTAGTTAACTTGCATCAAATAAAAAAAAATACTATGGTGAGTATAAAGATAAATGCGCAAACTTTGGCGATATCAGAAATTTTGTACATATGGCCATACATTTCGTAGCAACTTACAAGCGTGAGACGTTACCTGCTTGTACGACTTTTGAATGGGACGTTTTCACAAGACTCAGAAAAGTGCTTCAAGCAATCCGCAGTTTCTTTGAAAATGTTGATTTTTAGTATACAATTCCTTTTTTAAACTGTCTTATTTTTTGAGTGCTATTCATATATGTAGTAAAAAAATTACAGAACAATACCGTATTGAATATGCCTATTTAGCAGCATATAGCAAATCCAATTATAAGTTATTAATTATTAAATTGTATTTAGTTTAAATATTAGTATTTTTATAGGAGATGTAGAAAACTGAGTCAGATGGAGTAAGTCGTAAGAGGACTGAGAAGCATTTTTTTATTTTTCTATATTCTTTGGGTATGTTATATACGACCAACCAAAGCGAAAAATAATTTTGTATGGCACTTGGCTCTCTTTCCCCATAGTCCTTCTTACCCTATTTGCCAATAACAATAAACAATATTATACAAGGTACTATCCCTAGTTGCAGTATCAAAATATATTTCTTTTTATAGGCAATTGTTATATTATGTTGCACATTAATTATAAATGTAAAAAAAAATGACAAATAAGAATAATATAGTTAAAATAATAACTGTTACATACTGTTTTGAGCAAATAAATAATTTTAATTAATAGAGAAAAAGATCAGTAATGTAGTCTAAGCTTTATTTTATTGCATTTTTCTGAAAGAAGAAGGTGGAAAACTTTTACAGCTGTCACTTTTTTATTTTGACTGTTTCTAATCTAGCGACTAATCAACATTTTAGTCATAAATGAAAATTATTAATCCTCCTAGTTTATTTATGCTTGATTAAGATTTTTTTAGATACCTATGAATTTTAAAGTTTTATCAAAACAATATACATAACTACATACCTAAGCAATGTAACTGAAAAAACAGTAAACACCCAAAAAAAAAATAGGTACTTAGGTATGTAATATTCTGAGTTTCTGTATGTATACAATACGATATAAAATATTAATAAAATTCACACTGAGTTGACGTATAAATTATAAACAAACGAACATTTTTTACACTTACCCATATTATTGAGAAACGTCATTTCAGTATTACATAATATTCACAAATCACAACACGTATAATGTCACAATTAAAACGAGGTAGATAAAATAAAACTTACTAAATAGTAAAAAAAATTAAAAGTTCGAACACTATTACGCGAAACCAATACGCTGGGTAAAATCGGAACCGACACAACATCCCTCGTCGAGCGTCCCGCGCAGACTGAATACTGATTCGATTTTAGAATCGAGAGACGAGATTCGAATTTCCAGTTCGTCTGTCGTCACTCGTTCACGCCTAAACGGGCATAAACTTTTTTCTCACCCCGCGGTGGTACGTGTGTAGATATTTGAGAGGTGGTTCCGTTTCCGAACGTGCGTTATTTTTTCATTTACATTTGCCTTTATTGAAGCTAAGCGTTTTATTATCAAATATCATCATCGTAATAAATGTAATGCTGTCTGTGCAGGGTCTTATTTCTCGGAGACTAGATGATCAGCTTAAACTACTATTATATTATGTAAAGTGTTTTTAAAGTTTATATTGCAACTTTTGAGGCAATAATATTCAGCCTCCTGCAGGTTTCCGTGTTACGTATAAAACCAATTGACAGTCAGTTACTTATGAGTCTTACTTTACTTCCTGACAGTGTAGCTTTCTCTAGAGACTAGACTAGGGTAAAGAGAAGTGCCGACTTTCAAAACCCTTGAGACCGATTAGGGGTCTGGGGTAGCTTAGTAGATTAGTGGCGAAGTACTATTTTCTAGCCCCTAGGGTTGTCGCTTCAACACCAGCTATTGTTTTATTTATAATGATATTTATTAAGTTTTTAGTAACTTCGTAGGTAAAAGGTACATTATTTTTTCTTGTTTTTTTTATTTCGCTTCAATAATCTAAAAAAGGTTTTTTAGATAGGTAACCGAAAAAGAGCATGTTAGGACATGTCTATTGCTTATTATTATATAAATATATATTATATTATATATTGAGCCTATTTCAAATTACTTCGAAAGTTACTGTCCGATTTCGTTCAAAATAATGTCCTTAAAGAGTATTTAGCATGATCTATCAGCATGGAAAATTCAAGTCTAAGTGACTGGAGGTCGAATACGCGAAAATGGTTAACATTACAAAAACGAACCTTGCTTTTATTTAAAAAAGACCTATTAAACGAGACTATGTCCTTCCCCAATCCCCATGGGGCATGGTCTACTCTATATCTGTGGCTTTCATAAAGATCGGTCAAGTAGTTTCGGAGCCTATTCGATGCAAACATACAAACAAACAAAACTTTCCTCTTTATAATATTAGATAGTATAGATAATTTCAGACTGAATATACGGTAATACGGTATTTTCCTGTATTTTTTATTACATAAATGAATAGTGCTCTGAAAAACAAGTTTACAAAAGGTATATTAGCTATATATACTAACAATCAATATTTTCAAAGATACTGCGGATTGTTTGAAGCACTTTTGTGAGTATTTGAAAAACGCCCCATACAAAAGTCGTACAAACAGGTGACGTCACCAGATACTAATGTTGCAACGAAATGTATGGTCATATGCACAAAATTTCTGATATCTCCAAAGTTTGGGCGCTTATGTTCATACATACTATAAAAATCTTTTTGTATTTGATGTAAGTAAGCTTAGAATTTTTACACTAATGTTGTAAAAACATTTCAACTTTTTTGTAAGTCACAAAAAAGTTGAAATTGATATAATTCATATAATTACAAAACTACACTTAAAATCTTAAATCTTATTACTTTTATCAAGTTGTAACACCAAATTTTTTTTTTTTTTAATAACTACATTTTTACATGTAGGAAAATAGTAAATACATACTCAATTAGGCATCCGTAGTATTTTAGCATTTATACACACGAAGGCTAACACGTGTTTCGACTTATCTGTTGTAGGTAGGAAAAGTTAAATTATTTAGAACATTGTTAAAACTTTAGGCGCTTTTGTCCTATTAGCTTTCTAGCTATTAATTATTATGGATTTTAGTTATTATCTAAATAACGAGGCATATGTTCGCAAGTCGAGGTAAAACAATTAACGTACATCTGTTTCGACTTATAGGCAGTTTTCTGTAAATAGCAACAAAAGCTATTTAATTTTCGCTGTGTACCTGCCATAAAACATCTGGCACCGCACATTACACAAATATGCGAACTAGACGTGTGCCGTTTGAGTCACAGGACTAACATTTTTTGTAGGTATAGAGTATGGAGTATGGACTTTGAATACCTACCGATGACAGTGATGCCATAGTCCATGGATAACATTAATTAGATTTTGGAAATAAGAATTTGTCTACTTATATAGATACTTATCCTTTACAAGAGCTACTTTACATTATACTCTAGCTTTTGAGTAGATGAGTATTTTAAGCACACGAGTATTCAATAATAAGTCTCATACTTAATAAAATTAGGTACCTATTGTATCATTGAATAATTTTATATTAAAGTCGATATTATATACCTATAGGTGTTACTTTGCTAAAAGTATGACACAAGCCATAAGGTTTTCCAACATAAAAACGATCGATAAAAATTACAACTACATATCGCTAATTTAATGTAAATACAAAACACCATATGGGTAGTTTCGACCCCCAAAGACATTTCACGGTTAGTTACCGACAAAGGCCGCAGGTGGACAGCAGAAGGTTAATTCGCCCAATATTTATTCGCAACATGGCGTCCACAAATCGTACGTCATTACTAACGTCATTTCCAGCGGTGCCTGCCCTAATGACGTGACGTGTGAAGTCCATTAGGACTTTATGAGAGCTTTTTTATGTATTGTTTTTTGCGTATTGTCATATTGCGTTTCTGATGCGATCTAATTTGATGGTTAGGACCATCTGTTGTCATGGCGAGTCGCCAGTCGCCACACCAATATGCAACCGATTATTTGTATTAAATGGTTAGTGTGACGATATGTAACACTAACCATTTAATACAAATAATCGGTATGCAAGCAAGCATGCAAGTATTTGTATGAAACAATCAATGTTTCGCGTATGCCAGGCGTCCCGTCACGGCTCGTTGGTCCTTGTTGTAATAGGTACATAATATCAAATAAAATAAAAATATGCTAAGCAAAATATAGTAGGATGTGGACGAAACTATTTTCTATCACTTCTTCGTAGTAGTGCGACGAATTGACGCAAAGTAAATTGTTTAAACTATAACAAGGTTTATTACAAAAGTGAAAAACTCGTAATCCGTGAATAATAGATATAATTTCCTCATTATTCGCTACTACAATCCGGTTAATAACAAATATTACATTTACCATAGATATTAGGGTAAAGTAGAACAAGGTGGCCTATTACTCGAAAATCATGATATTTTTGTCCGCGTAGGTTAATTTTACCGGAAATCAGTGGTGGATTAAAAAATATATGTAATTTGTCATTAGTATTTACGTAACTTTATATGACTTTAAGTTAGTTACACTAACGGCATGATTAAAAAAATTGCAAAAACAATTTACTCACAATATAATATTTAAAATTTAATTCTTGGCTGCAGCTACGAACAGTTGTTAATAACATTAAACGTATCATTAAAGTTAATTTTACCGTTTTAAAATACTTTAAACCGTTTCACTAACGATCAGGGCATATGCCACTACGCTGCGGCATGCGAGTTATCAAAATTTCGTTAATTTACTTTAATAAGCAAGTCATTCCCCTACTAAAACGCAGTCTGCGTGCAGTTAGGAAAAAGATCTCTCTATACTAAGGGATCGGTAACTAACTTTTAAATAGGTTACATACTCGTAGTTGCTAGGAGCTAGCCAGTTGCGCAACAAAATAGAGATATCCTTATCCTTAAAAAATCCAGTTTTTCTTTTAATAATTATGCAAAACTTATCTGTAAGTAAAGTGATTTTTGAATTTTTTATGGATTTCATATTATATTATAACTCCAAGATTAAGGACAAAGATGGTTTATATTAAATCGGTTTTTAAGCGGTCTCGTAGCATGTAGTGGGCCGGTCTTGTAATTTAGACACATCGCTTGGAGTCGGCTCTTTTGTGCTTGATTTAGTAATGCAGACAAATTGGAGCTTACTGGTCAGATGGCGATTTGCAGCCTTATTAAATATGGACACAAACTAGCGATCACGTTTTTAATTGTTGCTCAATTTTTAGATTTGCCTATTAAAGCACCATACTCACGGTCCAGCGTCATAGGTCCAATACGGTAGGACGATAGGCCTGCAGGCATGACCGTCATTACTTCATTAGTGCTAATAAATTTTAATAATTTCCTAATATAAAGGGGTATCCTGTTCATCCAGACTGCAAATCCAGCAACCTGGCAATAGTGTCAAATTGAAGCGGACTAGTAGACAAAAAATAAAATGATTGACCCCTTTGGCACTGACGGCGTCCTTATGTACTGGCGCTGGTTCGTCAGTATGGCCCTTTAGTACGGCAATATCTTGTCTATAATAATCATTGACGAGGTTTGTGACCCGGGTGTTATAAAAAGTGTCAAATACAGTATGCGATTTATAAATTAGTGTCAAAATGATGCGGTCAAGGACGCGACCTAATAAATGACGAATCATTCACTGGTTCACCGTTTATTTTTATTTTAAGCTTACTAATCGCGGCATCTTTAGTGAATCACACCTGATTTCATCACACGTAGAAATCTACGTGTATTGTAATACGTGGTATACTTAGTTGGTAGATTATGGATGCAACTGATAAATCTGACTAATACTCAATAGTATCTGTTAGATGGGTGTGCAAAACTCTTTTTCACGTACACGTTTGTATGTATTGATGTAATTTATGGAATTACGGCTAAACTACTTTGACCATAGACGTATATACCTACTTATTATAGACGAGGCATGTTGAGGCAAGAACTGTCTCACATAAATGGACATAGTTTTTGATGTTTTTGGGCCACTTTGTCATTTGAAGTATGATGAAATCAAGATGGCTGACATTTGAGGTATGGTGAAAACCAAAATGGTGTAACTTTTCTTGTATGAAGATTTGTTCTGTCAAATGTATGCTATGCAAGCTATGAGCTTTCTATCTGTTTAAATTGTAATCTCCAGGTCCAATCTTTGATTCAAATCTTTGATTTTGACATAATATAAAACACGGTATAAAGTTCGAATATTAAATTAGGAGTTTTGCCGGGATGTCGATCAGCGACGTTGTTGTATTTGTATTTCTTTCAAAATTTGTGTTATTTCGTTTTTTAATGTGCAATATCGGTAGTCTATTAACTATTAGATATTCGTTAATATGCACAAGTATGGGCAAGTAGTACAACTACAAAAAGCGTGCTATTTTGTGTTCTCTCCGAAACTCCCTAGGAACTTTCAGTAAAGCTTCTACCACTTTACTGAATCGACTGACTTGACTCATTGACTGCACTGACTATTTAATTGGACTTTGACTTTGGACTTGACTATTTAGAAATACGGTGTTGAAAATTTGAACGAAAATTGTATTTCCTGCCTTTTTATCTTAGGGTTGCCAACCCCAAATTTAAAAAACTAGGACTTGAAGTTACAAATACCAGGACAATCCAGTTTAAAAACAGGACGATTAATGCTAATATGCATTTAATTTTCATAAAAGTATTTAAATAAAATTAAATTAGAAAGAAAAATTGTAAGGATGGTACGCGAGTTTTAAAATACAAGACCATAACATGGTGCTTTAAAAGCCAGGACGCTGCTTTAAAACTATCAAGGACACCCCAGGACACTGCAAATACTAGGACATGTCCTGGGAAAACAGGACGGTTGGCAACCCTATTTTATCTTGACACTGGTAAATGGTCATAAGCCGATGCTAATTGAAAAGTGAATTTTTGGTACGTACATAATTTTCTGACGACCTCCTGCGCGCCGGCCTAGGCGCCGGCGCTTAAGCCGAAGGTCGCGGGTTCGAATCCCGCCAAAGAGACGAAAGTTGTTCTGTGTTCCTAGGTCTTGGAAGTGTATGAAATATAATAAAAATCTTAAATATAGAGATAAAACAGTATCAAACATATTTCCGTTGTCTGGTACCTGTGATACAAGCTCTTAGGATACTTGGTACAGGACCAAAACCTCATTTCTCGTATTTAAAGTAGACTTACATTTTACTTTGATTGTATTATAAGTGAAGCGACGTGTTATCATAAACTAATTTTGTGAAGTTTGGACCAATCAGAATGCGTTTTACGTTGGTTTAACGTTTACGAGAATACCGTTTGACAGTTTTAGCGTATCGGGACCTGATTGTAATTGTATTATTGCAGGATTTATTTATCAGAATTGACCTTCAGATTGATGTGGTGTGGAAGCGAACAATAAGATATTATTATTATTAATTTTCTATTACGGAGCACAATCCTCTCTTCAATATAAATAGCAAGGGATAGGTGTCGTCCACCGACCGGGAGTTGGTTGGGGTTGGTTTACGTCCTTATGTTCATTTTTTTAAGATACTTACTACTTACCACCTATTAGACACGCAGGTTTTCTAGCATTTTTCTTGACATAAAATTAACTTTTTGAATTTTTTGAGACCTGGGGGTCTAAAAAGGCCACTTTAGGTGTTTGATATATTTTTTTCAACTGATATTATCTGCGTCGTTTTACGCATTTCTATTGAAAACTGGCAAAATTGCTGTTTTCTAATATGACGAAATCAGATGAATCATGTAGCCATTTTGCCATTTCACGATTTTTGTATGGAAAAAAATATATGAAACACCCAAAGTGGCCTCTTTAGGCCCACCCCCAGGAACATAAGAAAGTGATTCATTTCGCACTGTTAGTGACTCATACGTAGACGCGTGAGCTATTGACCGGCCTTGCCTATAATACAATTACGTAGGCCAATCAATTACATAATATTAACAGGCCCATATATAAAATTCTCGTTAGCTCATTGAATTTCATGAACTATAATTTAGTATTCGATCATGGTATAATGTTTGGTTGTTTCAAATATTATAATAGGCCGAAAACCCACGCGTACACTAACTATAACGTACAGATAATCGCTAATAGTATCGTTATTATATTTCGGCCTTTTTGATTTACTAATTTATTGCAAATCAAACGTGAGTATAATAAGGAACGTTAAAACATAACATAATATACACGGTTACTTACAAGTTACAGTTCGTTTTTAAATGGAAATAATTCTATTTTGAAAACGGAATCGAAAAGGGAAGTTCTTTAATAATATCCTAAGGGCATGGATGTGAGGCAGTGAGGCAGTCGATAATCGTGTAAACCTATAATAATAATAACAATATTTTAATACATTTGCATATAAGATTATGGCGCGAATCGCACGAACACTGGCGGGTCGGCTACTGACACAGGATCGGGGGTCAATCACTCGGTAGTTTACCGTAATTTAGTTGTGCTTTAAGTTTATGTTAGATTTGATTGATACGTAGATTAGTGTTTAATTTTATTGAAAACGTTTACTGATATTGTTTTTAAATGATTAATGTTGATGTAATTGAATAAATTGATCTGTGCATGCTTTTTTTTAAATATTATATTAGAGCGTAGAGACTACAGAATAATATTACAATTTATAGGAGTCTCGCTCTTAGGGTCAAGTTTAATAACTAAAATGGACTAGCTAATTAGACAATTATAATAGATCTATAAGAACCATTATTATTTAATTCTCAGATTATCATTTTGGCTGGGAACTAGCGGTTCTTTTGCTGATAATTGTAATGAGTAGCTAGCCTATTTATATGAAATTAAAGGAGGAAATAGATGTGAAATTGTTTAATAAAACAACGGTGCAGTTCAGACATTATGACGATAGTATTAAATTGTCTGTGGTCCAGACATGTTGACAGCTGAGAATGCCCTGTCGCTTAAAGCGCTGCATGTCAACTCTCAGTCCAACATGTGTCAATTTCGCACTTTATTGACGTGAAAATATAATTTATATTTTTATAGATTGAGCTGACTTACATTGAGTTTGGAGCGATTTACATGAGGTAAGTTTTGTCAATTTCAACTCGTGTTAACTCTACGAGGTATAAAGTTGAGAAAATTTTATCGCACTTTTATAGAGAACAACCATAGTCCATGATCATGTGGTTAGATTTTTTGATTAGAGATTAGTAAACTATAATTTATAGGTAACTGGCCGCTTTACAAAAAAGAGATTAAAGCTAAAATGTAAATGGTTTTCGTAATTGTTGCATTACCATACGAAAACACAAAGGGGAAAATACATACTCGGTGTTTAAGAAACAAGCCAATTTGTTTCAAAAGTCCGCACTCCGCAGACATTAACAAAACCACCTGCACCACACCATATGATAAGTATACCACAGCCTCACCCTAACCGGCAATTATTCAAGGCAATAACATAATGGACTTTGTGTATCACGTGCTTTTGCCACAAACCGCATAATATTAAAAAAACATTATATTGTTTATGGGTATTGATCGTTCCATATTTAAACCGCCTACGCTCAGATAGCGAATGTTATTATTTTGGTCAGTGCCAAAAGGGAAGGGAGTTTTGCCGGGGAGTTCAATGGGTGACGTTGTGAATTTGTAATATTTCATGAATTTGTGTTATCTCGGTTCTTAATGTGTAATATTGGTAGAATATTTACCATTAAATATCCGTTAACGTGCACAAGTGTGGGCAAGTGGTACAACTTCTAAAAACGTGCTATCTGTGTGTTTCCCGCCAAAACTCCCTAGGAACTTTTAGTAAAGCCTCTACCACTTTACTGAATCGACTGACATGACTCATTGACTGTACTGACTATTTATTTGGACTTTGACTAGACTTTAGACTTGACGATATATGAATAAAGTGTTGAAAATTGAAACGAAAGTTCTATTTCCCGCCTTTTTTACTTGACACTGGCAAATGGTTTTAAGATAAGCCGACGCCATATATTAAAAAAAATATATTATTATTTTTATACACATAAACATAGTTCTATTAAATTAAAAATATATAATCAAAGCATACATAATAATTATTATTTAACATTTTGTTGGTTGAAGATATGATGGATCAAGTGCTGTTACTATGTTTTATGAATTACTCATAGAAATAGAATTCAAAACAGCTGATATTGTTCTCATTTACAATGGGTTGATGATCCATAGTATTTGTTTGATATCGAGGTATTTAAAAACATATTTCAATTATCACACATAGGTAAGGAGAGTGACACTAATTGATCCTTATGGGAAGTCTCACGCACTAGGTACACTCAATTTACTGAGCCTGTATGGGCAATCCGTAATATCTAAAGTGGCTAAGTCGGTAGTATGCGCTACCAGTAAATGGTTATTCTTTATTTATATAATTATTATGGTAATTATAATTATGTCGTTATGGTTAAATCAATGTTTTTTAAAGTTGCATAGTAATTGTATGGGGGATTAAGTCTCCTTTATATGGAAACACTTGGCACAATTCCCTGTCTTTTTTTAGTAGGTAAATTAGTATTTCTCTCATTAATTTTCTGTTGGTCGTCGCAGATTATTATAGCCAGAAAAAAACCACGTATTTCCAGTGCCAATTTTTTTCAAATAGGATCTATAAGAAATAAGGGTTAAAAAACATAATGGGAGATAAAGTGTTCCCCTCCGCCCGTAAACCTAATATTTTGTATGTTTTACTGAGCCGGGGCGGAGATGCCTTTCTGTGACGCTACATACGCTACGATTTGTTTTAGACTTACGAGTAACGTAGATATAATATACCTATCTAACTTTAGAGTTTGGACATTGTAAATTAACAATTATATGGTTATTATGGGTCCGAAGATGCTGGCATAAAAAGTAACACTAAAATAATAAAGCAGGAACAATTGACAACTACGTATTCGTAACATTATCGAAAAATAATTGTATGAAAATTATGAAGCCGCGGCGCGGGCGCTGCCGCGCCCATACAATTGACATTCGATGCCGTTACGAATACGTACTCGTCAATTGTTCGTGCTTACCCCTCAGTTGCTTCCAAATACCCTCGAATAAAAGACTAGATAGTTTTATAGTAAAATAACAATAAACCCATACAATAAACTTTCTATTCTATTTGTGCCGTAAAGGTCGGTGTCGACTCAATTAAATCACATTTGAAATTGTAACAAGGATTTTATCTGGCGCTGCGTCGAGAATGGGCGACAATTCGTTGCATAATGATAGAATGATGTTCAAAATTTATTTCAATGCAAATGCCCCGTGCCGCGACAGGTGACGGGCGGCAGTTTCGATTGTTTTTTCTTATATTCAAATATTATGACGTTTTTTCTAGAAGTTTTTTGTAGCACGGGTGCGTGCCAGGTGGTCTCAGAAAAAGTCTTTGCTGTGACAGCTTGTGCTGAGATGGGGTAAATGATTCGTCATAAATATGTACATAATTTCATTTAGAATAGGTTTTAACACCCCTAAAATTAATCGTTTAATATCTAGGAGTTAGGTAGAGAATTGTATGTGCTCGAAGATACGGTTGGACTGTAAAGATGACTATGATTTAACATTTTGGTATCTAATCTAAGCATAGTAAGAAATGCAAGTATGTATCTTATGAACTATCCCCTTAAATCATATGAGTATTAAGGTATTTCTGCAAATATTTCAAAAGTATGACGTACATTTGACAGAACAAATCTTTATACAAGAAAAAGTAACGCCATCTTGGTTTTCACCATACTTCAAATGTCAAACTCCCAAAGTGGGACCATTTAAGTGGATACAGTTTTTGCCTCGTCTATAATATATACGTATTTCTTATTAAACAGTTAGCTTTAATTGAAATGTTTTTTTTTTAATTAAGTAACTTTTTTCTGGAAAACACATAGGTAACCGCGGTTATTTTGAGGGTAGGCAACAAAAAGTAGTAATAAAAAGTCGTGTCGGAAGCACATCTGTCTCGTGCTCTGATGAACCCTTTGGAAAGTTAACTTCCGAAGACTTTCAAGTACACTAATTATATAGTTTCTACAATTATATACTTTTTGTTGGTCTTTTTCCCCCAAAACCTATATAAAAAGCGCCCTTTCTTTGAATAAGATAGGTCTATTTATATTGCAACTCTAGACGAAGTGTGAGTAAATAACTTCATACATTTGTGAGGCTCAATGCAATCCAGCAATCGCAACATTTTTATTTTTTTAAATTTTATTTCCGAGATAAATCAAGAGGCCAGTTCACAGTTGCTATTTAATAGGGTTGCCGTCTTCACAATTGCTCCACATATGTAATATTTCCGATTTAACAACCTTGAAATTTTTTCAACTCATATTTCGACTGTGTAAATTATTAAAATGTATTGATCCGTTTCAAAACTAATTCCCCGAGCTCAATCAACCGTTCGGGGCACTTTAAACTGCGCGAAGAAAGAAAATTACACATAAACTCCAACAGAAATTGCTACTTTGGAACATTTAATACAGAAGTTTGGGATCGACGCGGACGGTAAACTGGCGCTTGGCGTGTGCGCGCGCGCACCTGCCGCCCAATTATTATCTGCCCATTACCCGGCACGGAACCCCCGGGAACGCGTGCGTGCTAGCCCTAATCGCCGCGAACTCCGCGGACTCCGTACTGTTCGGGTATTGTGTAAACGGATAAGAGGCTTGTGACCACACATGGTCCGATTTTTATCTCATAATTGCGGGTCTCGCGTTGAATCCTTCATTAGGGGCGGGTCGGTGCGTGGTGGGAGGGGTGCGAAGTGAGGACACAATGGGCGCCCCCCGAGGTATTGTGCGCTAATGTATGCGCGCGCGCCGCGCGAGACGCTCCAACACAAACATTTCAACGCATCAAATTTATCGTCGTGTCGCAGCGGGCCGCGCAAAAAATGCCCTATTAAGATGCAGTACTGCATCTTTACTTTAAACAAAGTCAATACAGTACTGTTTGTGCGATGTTTATTTAATTAAATTTTCTTGTTCACACGATTGCTTAACTAAGGCATTGACTAGTTTAATAGCACGTCATGTAGGACTATCGGTTAAAGATTTGTAGGGGCTAGAGACAAAAGGATGTTTCCTCTTCCAAAATACACTGGCGGACACATAAACTGCATCATAGTGCAAGAACACATTCAATCAAATTTTATTACGAAATATGCAAACTTTTTACATTTATTGGTATTGGAAAATAAAGGCTGGTTTATAAACACAAAAACAAAATCAAATTTAAATATGGTACTGTCATAAAAGAAAGAAAATATTCTATAGAAGAAATCTTGTAAATTTACTAAAGATTAACTCGTTGTTACGTTATTGTTGTGATTGATGTTTATTTTTTTTGTTTTGTTACATGTTGAAATATCGTTACTAATTGTTTAATTGCTAGTCTGTTATCATTTTAAACACGTTTTTCTCTTAGAAATATGGACGTATCGTCCGAAAAAGCCGCACAAATTGTTGCTCTAGTGCAGCAAGGCCTAGACCAACGAAAAATTGCTGAAGATTTAAATGTAAACCAGTCTACAGTTTCCCGAGTTTACAGAAGGTTTATGGAGACAGGTTCATTCAAAAGAAGACGTGGAACCGGCAGAACTCGGGTGACAACGTCTCGTGACGACAGGTTTATTGTGACAACTTCCTTGCGAAATCGGTTTTTAACGTCTATAAGCATTAAAAATGAGCTCTTCCAGGTACGTGACGTAGCAGTTAGTGCACAAATCATAAGAAGAAGGCTAAGAGAGCATGATACACCTTTCAGACCCGCAAATGTACCAAAATTGTCTGCAGCTCACAAGCAAGCTCGACTAAAATTTGCTCGTGAACACTGAAATTGAACTGAAGAGCAATGGCCTTCCGTATTATTTACTGATGAGTGTAGGACTTGCTTGACGACCGTAGACGAGGAGAGCGATAAGCTCAAAATTGCATTGAGGAGAGGGTTCCATTTGGAGGCGGGTCTTGTATGGTTTGGGGCGGCATATCGATGGATGCTCAAACTGAACTTGTGTTTATTGACGCAGACACACATGGCCGTGGTAACCGTGGTTTAACATAACATCGCTATATAACGGAGACATTAGACCCTCGTGTGGTACCTTTTAATGAATTCATAGGCGAAAACTTCATTCTGATGCAGGATAATACTCGTCCGCACGCAGCGAGACAAGTTGAGCAATACCTTTACTCAGGTTGAGATTTCTTCTATGGATTGGCCAGCACGTAGCCCGCACCTCAATCCTATAGAACACGTGTAGAACAACCTAAAAAGAGCTGTATTTACAATAAATCTGGTCCCAACAACGGTTGCGGAGCTCAGAGTTGCATTGTCACAAGAATGGGACAATACTCCGCAAGATCTTTTAAAAACACTGATCATGTCAATGCGAAACCGACTTGAATCAGTTATTAAAGAAAGAGGAGGTAATACACCTTATTAAAAACAAAAAAAAATTTTTTCTTTTCTTAGTATTGTAAAATTTTCATAATAAAAAGCCGTTTTTGTTCTATTCACTGTTCCATTCCAAAATGATGCAAAAGGAGTAATTTGATTCTTTTAGTGAGAAATGTTGACCTATACACACATGAATTGATTTTTTATCAGATTAAGAACCAGTCTTAGCATTATAATTGAAATAAATCAAAATAGTTTGCACTTTCACTAATTTCATTGAAAGTTATCTTGCACTTTGATGTAGTTTATGTGTCCGCCAGTGTAGAAGTTCTGCAGTTGTAGTTCAGAAGCTATCACGCTTCACATTGATATTCATTCCCTGTGAGCTGTGTGTTAGTTTTTGTCACTACTCGCCGTGAAGAAGTTAACTACAATTTGTATTGCATCGAATTAGTTACCATTGTTTGCTACTAGGGGCGTTGTTTCGATGCCATACAAATTGTAGTGAACTTCTTCACGGCGACCAGTGACAAAAACTCGCACACAGCACACCGAAAAAGCTGTGAACGCTGCTGAAAATTGAATGATACATATACATTCGAAGCGAACTTCCTCTTAAACATCTGTATGAGGATGACTCAGCGTTGGGACTTGGGAGTAATTTTGAATATCATAATACGTAAACTAGGTGTTCGGCGCTCTAAACAATTAATGTGGACCATTAGAAGAGTTATTGTGTGGGTGAATGTGTGAATATATTTATTTACAAACGTTATAGGTCATTACATATGAAATTGGCGTTTTGTAAAGGAGGAACATAAAGTCGATTTTTTTAAAACAGTATATTTATTTAATTAAAGTATATAACCATTGCTATCTATGCACTTTTGCCATCTCATAGGTAGTTCATTGATTCCTTTACTAAAAAAGCCATTCGGACAGGAATGAATAAAATCTTTGAAGGCGCTTTGAACTGTCCCATCGGAGTTGAATTTTTTTCCTTGCAAGAAGTTATCCAAATTTCGAAAAAAAATGGTAATCTGTTGGAGAAAGGTCCGGGGAGTACGGTGGATGTCTTAGACATTCCAATTGAAGCTCCTCTAATTTGGTAGCCGTCTGTTGTGCAGTGTGTGGTCTATCGTTGTCCTGAAGAGCAGTGGCCTAGAGCGAATGACCAACCTCGGTTGTTTAGCAGTTAGCATTTCCATCATGATTTGCAGTTGCTGGTAAAAGACATCTGTCGTAATCGTCTGGCCATTTAAGAAAGCTGTAGTGAACGACACCGGCACTAGTCCACCAAACGCTCACAAATAACTTTTTTGAGTAAATTTTCACTTGGGGCAGGCTTTGGCTGGTTCGCCAGGGTTCAGCCATTGCGATGAGCGTTTCGTATTATCGTACAGGATCCACTTTTCATCACAGGCGTTTGTCGGTTTGCTGCACTCAGTTCATGAGGTGGGTACCTTGCAAGCTTTTTCACCTTCCCAAATTGAGAGGATTCAAGTGGATTAAAACAGTTTTATCACTAACACCGCAGTCTGTAGCTAACTCGGACGAACTAGCCTGGTTTGGGATGGATTTGGGATTGGTCTCCGGCCGTCCACGGGGCTGTTTTGCAGGTCGAAATTTCCAGAATGAAAACGTTGGAACCAAAAACGCACTGTGTTCTTGGTTCCATTCTGTTCTTTTGCAACACCGCCGCCATACACATCATTAATCTTTCGAGCCGTTCTGCAGCACTGGTGCCACGGTGGAACTCATACTCGAAAATAATACGATATTTCAAGTTTTCCATTTTGTAAACAGAGAGACGCAAAGAAAAAACCAAAAGAGGAAAAAACAAATGAATTACGGTTTTCGAAACATAAATGCATGAGTAAGTAGCGGTATAATTTTGAAATTGGAATTCCTAACCAAAGAAGATATATTTGAGATCAAAGTGGCCAGGCCAAAACGCCAATTTCATATGTAAGGACCTAACACTAAGGCTCTATAGTCAATACAAGCTGAAAAGTAAACACGCCAACTTAATAAATTACATATACAAATGTATAACAAAATACAAAGAATGAATTAAATAAAAAAATATATATTAGTTTTATAGTGATCTGCTAAGTAAACACGCCAACTTAATAAATTACATATACAAATGTATAACAAAATACAAAGAATGAATTAAATAAAAAAATATATATTAGTTTTATAGTGATCTGTTTATTTCTGGCGAGTAAAATTTTCTGGCGTGAAAATCGTCATTTCTTGTTTGCGCTCCCCTCTCTACCATTTACTTGGTAATTTCTTGGAAAAACTACTCGTGCTATTAACGCACTAAAACCGTGCAAATACTACAATCCCCAGTCGCTACAATATAAAATATTTCGTCTGTGGACGGAAATATTTGTTTGTTTGTATGTTTGTTTGCATTGAATAGGCAACGAAACAATTAGACCAAATTTTATGAAATTTGGCACAGATGTAGAGTAGACGACGGGGAAGAACTTAGGTCACTTTTTCACGGTAAAATGTACTGTTCCCGCGGGAGATTCTTTAACGCGCACGAAGTCGCATGCAACATCCAGTTTTAAATTTAAATGAGAGTGTGGCGGACCAATGACAAGAGCAATAATTATGGTTTGACGGTCACAGTTTTTCTTAAATTTATTGGGCTATGTTGTGAAGAGTACGACACTACATCTCCACCAAAGTAAGTAATGAAAGTCAAAGTAAAAAGTAAAAGCGGCACTGGCATGCTTTATATATGTCACCGGTGCATTAAAGGAAAATACAGTCGACCACCCAGCCCTTCCCTCAATTGCAAAAACTGCATTAGCATACGATGTCTGCGATAGAGGCCACCGAGAGCACACGCGGAATAGGAATATTGGACGAGATATAAAGTAATATTTTCAATTTCAAAAGAAATAGGGAGAAAGAGGTCGCGAAAGAGAGAGGCAGAGAGATATTGCAGTTTACCCATTTATACATAATATCAATTAACACCTAACTGCTATAAAAACAGCTAATGACACAGGGCAATCTTGTTTATAAAATATAGTACAAATAAGGTTCAAGTGAATATGAAAAATATAAGAAAAGATCGTAGAAAAACTATTTCCCTGGTAATTCTTGGTCGCATAAAACTAGATACCTAATTTAAATAGCAATGTAAACAAGGGAACGGCCT
Organism: Phengaris arion; assembly: GCA_963565745.1. Classification (NCBI taxonomy): domain Eukaryota; kingdom Metazoa; phylum Arthropoda; class Insecta; order Lepidoptera; family Lycaenidae; genus Phengaris; species Phengaris arion. The sequence goes on from OY751443.1 coordinate 7,532,056, forward strand.
TCAGAGTTTATTGCTCTCTGAAATTTATTGATTGTGATACAGACCGAGATTCATTTATCTATAGTCAATCGTAAGATCGAACCAGATTCGAGTATTTATTGATCCAAGCTTTAAACAATTCTTATTTCCGACCCACATTAAAGATGTTTTAAGGTTAATATGATTACTTTTTTACGCGAATACGGCAAAGCCAAAATAAAGTTAAAGTTTTTATGAAAAATTATAGTTATTGTAAAATTATAGTTGCAAGTTAGTCTGTTTGTAACAATAATTTATACTTATTAGATTTACAATACTAATAATTTAGTTACTTCTCGAAATCTACACTACATTTTTGAAGTGAAAACTTCTTTAGCGGCGCTGTGTACTTTTTTTGGAATGGGTAAAAATTTCTAAACTCGCGTCAGGACACGTGACCTGATCGAAAATTCGTAAGACGGATGGATGGAGCGAGGACAGGCGGCGCAGGGCGCTTGCGCGAATGTTCGTGTGTGTTAATGTTACAGCGTGCCACGCGCATCCATGGATGAGATTAATATTATTAATTTATTTTGTTTATTTTATTATTTATTATTATTATGTAAAATAATTGTAATAGTTCTGAAGTGTTAAATTTTTAATGTAATATAAATTGTCATGTTTGTGTACGATAGCGCAATAAATGTATATTGTATTCCACCACATAAATAATATTACTTTTATACTGATAATGAAAGCAATTCGTACAAAATTATTCTCTATCAAAAATGCACAACGTTAATATTCAAGTTTTCACTTCTGCCGGCACTCCCGGAGTGCAACCCGTCGATTTTTTTTAAAGTTTGATCTTAAATGGGTTCTTTTACCTCTTAAATAGAAAAAAATGATAATGTTGTGACGGATTAACAAATTATTTATTTTATTTTTATGAATTTTATGTATTTCCAACCATTATTTAAAAATATTAGTTTCCTGCACACCTTCCTTTACATAAACTTTAATTTACCGGCCGAATTTCATACTCCTCCGGTTGCACAATTCTCGTGAAATTGTTCTGAAAGTTTTTGCTTCACATATTAATATAATAATTATATTTATCTAGTGTATAAGTTTAAGCTCATTTTTTATAACCCGACTATGTAAATTATATAGCCTTTTAACACCTCATTCATTAAAGTCGGATTAGTAGTTTAGGTGCTAGGTTGGAAAAAAAACATATAAAATTACAATATACATACATACATAGACTGCCAAAATCATTACCCTCTTTTTGCTTCACCGTAGTCGAGTAAAAACATACCTACAGCGGACGTGTTCAGTTGCTCTGCACCACATTCGTAGCCTGTGTTCGTAGCTCCTTGGCTCCGTGGACAAATGTAGATGCCACCCAAACCACACACGACTACTGACTACCGACAGACAATGTTAACGTGTTCGTACTTCTGTCCAATCTTTATACAGTACTAGCTGTCCCGACACGCGTTGTTCTGTCTGAACTACGAGCTGGAGTAAATAAATAACCAAACCATAGATGTATTATATTAAGAAGAAGTTAACGAACCAAACAGATAAACTGAACGCACCTATAAATGTTTGACAGTGAAGTGACAAGTCGAGCACATTTAACAGTTAGTATGGGAAAATACAATCGTCGTTTTTAGTATTTTCCCCGCAGTTGTTCCAATATTTTTCACCATTAAACCTTCCCTATACTACCACGATAATTTCAAGACCAAAATTAGCGAAATCGATCCAGCCGTTCTCGAGTTTTAGCCAGACATTGGAATTGCAATCAATATTTGTATATAATAAGAAGAAGATAAAATGAAGTCCCTTCCTTTCCTGTTCGCTTAGATCTTTTAAACTACTGAACAGATTTTTATGCACTTTTCAGCAATATATAGAGTGATTCACAAGAATGGTTTACATGTATAATACATTGCACCCGTGCGAAGGGCGTAGGGCGTGAAGCTAGTTTGTTATAAATAAGAGTCATATATTAAAGTAATTGAGAATTAATGAAGATGTATAAGTGGATGTTCACTACGCTAATACACAAGAATAAGTGAAGGAATCTTCAGGAAAAGAAGGAATGATCATATTTTTTTATTATTGATCTCAGACACAAAGATTTGTTTTATGCCTAAAGTAAACAATATTAGAGGAACACTAAGGGTTTCTATCCCAGAAAAACAAAGATAGTCGCAGGAGAAACCTAACAATGTTGTGCAACAAATTCGTACAAGACTGAATGTATTTTCAAAGGGACATTCGAATCTTTAAAAAATGTTTGAACCTTACTGACTAAGCACCCAAAATGTATAATTTGGGCTGACAACAGGCCGAAAACCGCGACCAATTAAAATACCACAAGTTTATCTGAAAATTTCGAGCTTCATTTCAATAGTTAATTGGTCGGCAGATGTAAATTAGAGACAATGTATACAGTATACATGGACACCTCTTTGGACTTTGATCAGATTTTTAACACTTGCAACATTCTTTTGAATTCGCATAAATATTATGTCTGCTGGAATTCCCTTGAATTTTTGCTTACAATAAATACTGGTCTTTTGTAAAATATATTTTTAATCATCTGAAATCAGCGTGTTTTAAAGAGCTTATGTTTTCATAGCATATTTTTTACCCGACTACGGCGAATCTAGAGAGAAGGGTATGTATGTATGTTTCTTTCATCGTAGCGCCTAAACTAGGTACTGATCAGATTTTAATAGATGAAGTGTCAATAGATTCGTAATATTGGCCAATGTGTATTGCGCTCTATAGTTTGCGTATTCGGGCTATGGCTTGTAACTTTTGATATTTTTTTGAAAGTTTATTTAGAACGTCACGATGACCGAAGCTTGTAGGCCGTAGGTCAGCACTGAGAGGTAGCTACGCCTCTGATAACAGGAGCCACCAGCCTCTGCACCCAAAAATTAGTAAGCAGCCATAATTAAAACCAACAAACCGATAATAGCATTCCTCTGTTTGTTCTGTGCGGGCGTGCGGTACGGGCACGCCCCTTCGTTACCGTGTTAATACCACCTTAGCCCATCGTTCATACCTGCCTACCGCTACCACTTCAAAACCCATTCCACTGATCGTAATAGATTTTACAAATGAACCATAAAATTCTCTTCAATTTATTATTGTCTTATATAATAACTACAAGTTGGTGATTACCATTTTCAGAAGCAACTTATTAATAAAAATATTTTAACAACACGGATACGTTAATCAATTTTGCTGTCTTTTTCTACCATGTGGCTTTTCTAACTTATCAGACACACAGGTGTAGGTAACAACAATTTTTGATACATCATTATCAAAAATGTGTCGACTCAAATGACAATGTCATATATGACAACACACACACACAGTCGACACTTGTGTTCGATTCTCAGCTCTATTGTATAAGCGCAGAATTATATTTTCAATGCTCTGAATTTTCCCCGGCCTTACGGATTCCGGACAATATAGTACCAGCCTTAGACAAACTCGGCAGACTCGAAATTTTTTTGACTAAATTTTATACACACTTTATATACATAAAACACAAACTTAGTTCACTCGAATAAAATATTTGTGAAATGTTTTAATTGGATATTAAAAATCGCATATATCAATAGACGTTTGGGAGACCGAGGACTTGATTTGTGGAGTATGGGGTCCGCCACGCCCCTTCATTATACGCTCGCCGCGGGGTCCGACGGACCCCATGATGTAATTAACACTATAGTCACCGCATTAGAATTTCCATTATCATCGTAATAGGTGATGATAGAGTCGAGCAATTTGGTGCAAATCTATGGTAATTTATAGGTTAGGTTTGGTTTTGGTAGAACATACCGAAATAGCAAAAGACAATTCCGACCTCCGTCTTGGGCGCCGTCGCACTAACCACTGAGCCACAGAGTTCGTCAAATTTTAAAATGTTTTATTAGATGCCGTTATTTTACCTTGAATATTTTAATATTGTGTTAATATTATAGCAGCTTTCTATTATTATTTAAATTTATGCCTTAAAAAGGTCATGTTTTAGGTAATAAATTATTTTTTCCATTGTTAATTAGTAATATTTCTTCTGTAGGCATTTTCTATGAGTGTATTCGCATACATCATTCAATTTACAATAATATAATCAATGATAGTGACACCTTTTGTGCCTACACTGTGAAAGAGTCATAAATTAAATTTATTGTTAAAACTATGATTATTTTATTGGTGTAAAAATATGTTTTAATAATTTTAACGAAAGTAAAAATGATTTTTCCGTATTGCTTTAAAGATTAAAAATCTGGTTTGTAAATAAATTGTTTCCGATTTCTTTTACTTAGAGTTATACGTGCTGACACTAACTCTGAATTAACAATGTGAATAATTACTGACTATTTACTTATTAAATGGCCAAAGCCTATTTGAAAAAAATCAAGCTTTCTTACACCTTAATATATAGCAACACAAGTAAATACCAAGAGCATATTAAAATATGTTTTGTATCGAGACTAATAAAGCGTTGTAAATGCATCATATTCATACGGTACGATTAGTTTTGGACAATAACAATTCCAGAGTAATAAAACACAAATAAACACATTACGAAGGTCATTAGAGACGTGGCGAGAGACAAAAGGGTTTTGATTTTGTCCGATTATAAACCACGAATTAACATCATTTCCAATTAGCTGTGGTGTTATGGTGGACCCACGAGCGCCAAACTCGCTGTGTAGCAACACTTGAGAATATTTCCTTGATTTCGGGCAAACTTTTATGTAATTGAAAATAAATTACACATAAAGTCCGTTTAAATTTGTCAATTTTATAATGTCAATTTTAATTATATTTCAAAACGAACTCTGTGTGATAAGTATTGCTTGCATGATTTTATTTCCTTATTTCAATCCGATAACTATTCTATTATACATAATATGTAGATTCACTACTTATCAATGTTAAAATTAAATAATAAATTATATTATCCACTTTTTCGGGCAGTTTTACTTCGTAATGACTAGGCTGGCAACCCCGACATGCGTGTGGCCGGCCGGCGGGCGGCGGGCGGCGACAATGCGTGCTGTAATGTATGCGCGCCAGGGAGGTCCGTGCTCCGTGTCGACGGTCGTGGGAAGTACACCTTTCTCTTTTCCCCAATAATGGGGAATTGAGCAGGTGCCGTATTTGGTGCTGTCCTACGCCTACCGAAAATCATAATTGGTTGAAATGTTGACAGTGTATGTTGCTACTGCGTAGGTAGCTATGTGTATACATCATGATGGACAGCTTGAATGACGAAAGTTGTTATTTACTAATACATATTAGTGTTATATCAAAAGGTAGCATTAGAGCATTGGAAATGGAGGAACTAGAAATTGTATGCTAATAATATGCCAGTATGCATTTTCTGAACTTTTTACACAAACATACCACGTCACATTCAGTTGTTATAAATGTAGTTGCAAATAAAGTAAATCGATTATTTATTACATCCACGATTCAATACCACATACAAGCTATTCTAAGTATGCGTGGTTTTAACTTTTAAGGGTCAATTCACATCGAAACGATACGCGACATGGGGCTGCATTTTTAAGATAGCTATTCGAAATTGAAATTTATTCATTACACTAGAAAATACACGTTTCATTGTAAGAGTTCGAGTACATTGGCAGCTCGCTGTGTGCAGCAGCAGCAGTGTATCTTCTAATGTAGTAAATAAAGTACAATTTTGAATATCGTAGCATCGCATATCGTTGCGGTGTGAATTGACCCTAAGTAGGTTTCATGGTTTCAGTAATGTGCCGTATGTCGCCAAAAATGTTGGCAATTTAATTTCGAAATAATTGATTGCTAATTCAATTTTAATTTCATTTAAAAAATTGTATTATTCATGTTATTGCAATATGAGTCCCCGATTATCGTAAGTAGAGCGCACTTTCGGTACTATATTGTGTTTCTGATCAATATCTTAAGTTCGCATCTACGAGCGTGCTACGTCATCTCGTAGCCAGTGACTAGTAACTCGTAGCGATCGAAATAATTATTATACTCCACGAAATACGAATACGATTATATTCTAGCTCAAAGCTCTAATAATATGCTGTTATTATATATTAGATCATTGCATATGAAATTGGCGTTTTGTGAAGGAGGAACATAAAGTCGAATTTTATTAAACATAATATATTTATTTAATCAAAGTATACATCATTGCTATCTATGCACTTTTGCCGTCTCATAGGTAGTTCATTGATTCCTTTACTAAAAACACCATTCGGACAGGAATCAATAAAATCTTCGAAGGCGCTTTAGACTGCCCCATCGGAGTTGAATTTTTTTCCTTGCAAGAAGTTATCCAAATTTCGAAAAAAATGGTAATCTGTAGGAGCAAGGTCCGAGGAGTACGGTGGATGTCTTAAACATTCCAATTGAAGTTCCTCTAATTTGGTAGCCGTGTATGTTGTTGTGCAGTGTGTGGTCTAGCGTTGCCCTGAAACAGCAGTGGCCTAGAGCGAATGACTAACCTCGGTTGTTTTAGCAGCTAGTTTTTCCATCATGATTTGCAGTTGCTGGCAAAAGATATCTGCCGTAATCGTCTGACCAGATTTAAGAAAGCTTTAGTGAACGAAACCGACACTAGTCCACCAAACGTTCACAAGTAACTTTTTTTGAGTCAATTTTCGCTTGGGACAGGCTTTGGCTGGTTCGCCAGAGTTCAGCCATTGCCATAAGCGTTTCCGATTATCGTACAGGATCTACTTTTCATCACAGGTAATGATTTGATTTAAAATCCTTTCATTATTGTGCCGGTTGAGTAATGTAACGCAGCAGTCGACGCGCGTTTTTCGGTTTGCTGCGCTCAATTTTCCTTAGTAATTTAACCTTTCAAGCTTTTTCACCTTCCCAATTTGCTTCAAGTGGATTAAAACAGTTTATCACTAACACCGCAGCCTGCAGCTAACTCGGACGTGGTTTGCGATGGATCCGCTTCCACAATAGCCTTAAATTATTTCTCCTTATTAATTCTTCATTATCAACTTTGGTCTCCGGCCGTCTACGGGGCTTGTTCTGCAGGTCGAAATTTTCAGAACGAAAACGTTGGAACCAAAACCGCACTATATTTTCTGTTGCGACACCACCGCCATACACATCATTATTCCTTCGAGCTGTTTCTGCAGCACTGGTGCCACGGTGGAACTCGTACTCGAAAATAATACGATATTTCAAGTTTTCCATTTTGTAAACAGAGTGACGCAAAGAAAAAACCAAATGAGGAGAAAACAAATTAATTACGGTTTTCGAAACACAAATGCATGAGTAAATAGCGGTATACATTTGAAATTGGAATTCCTAAATAAAGAAGATATATTTGAGATCAAAGTGGCCAGTACGACAAAACGCCAAATTTCATATGTAAGCACCTAATATATATGTATAGTATAAAATAATTAAATATACTTCTCGTTGTCTGGTCCAACCTGTAACACAAGTTATTCGGATACTTAGCACGGGGCCAGATTGACGTGGTGTGAATCATCCATAGATATTATTATTACTCCCACGGAATCCGACTACGTAGTCAGTGCGTTGACATATTTAAACATTGTATGATAAATAGCAACTGTAATCAGTAATCTTAGCAGATGAGCCGAATTCCGCGGTCCCTTGTAGTGGCCGCCGCAATTAGCTGGACACCGAAATTGCAACCCACTACCCAATGTGTTTACTGACACTTGTGGGGCAAGAGGCAGGCGAGAGCGGGTTGTTCACATCTTGAATGGTGGTTGTGTGAGTTAAGGTTTGATGTGAAACGGATAAAATAAGTATTCGTATCAAATTTTACATTAAATAGAATGCAACGTTACAGAGGCGTCAGACTTGGACTTAGAGAAGACAGATGTTAGATTTTATACTTTTATATGTAAGCTTCAAGGCATAACGTGGTGTAACCGATTGTACCAGATAGTTTTGATGACACACATCTGTTAGGTGTCCTGCGACGGCACATCGTATTATCCGATGTAATGTAATGTCCGTTTTACTACTTACAATGCATAAATTACTTTCTAGTCTTTTTTAATGTAATACCATTCATTGTTGTCTGTACTAATATTATAAAGAGGAAAGATTTGTTTATTTGTTTGTTTACATTGATATATATAGGCTCTGAACTACTCGACCGATTTTGATGAAATTTGCACAGTCGCAGATTAGACCACGGGGAAGGACATAGGCTACTTTTTGTTGCGGAAAAATGCACGGTTTTCGCGAGATTTCCTTTTGCGGGCACGAAGTCGCGGGCAACGTAATATTATTATGTCTAATGTCTAACATGTGACCTTAAATTTGACCAGATTTTCCTACAAAACACCTAACGCTGACTTACAACCGCGCGGCCAATTCTACGCACCGGGCGCGTGACCTTCAAAGCCGGTGCGGAGTACGGCAGTGCGAGAGTATCCATACATAATGAGAGTTGTCAGGAAGTTATAATCGTGTTGTTCCTGTGACTTGCACCACTAGTCGTAAACATATCGCGTGCGAGCGGCGGCCCTCTGAGCTGCGCGCGCGCCGCTGCTTGAAGTTAAGACTTACCATACTTGAAGAATAAGGCGAAACACGAACGTATGAAATATAATCGCATTGATTGTTAGGAAAGACTTAAAGATTTTACCCAAAATATCAAGCTAATGCAAAACGGTTTTCTTATAGGATTACTCAATATTATTAGATTAGATATTCAGGTATTTATATTTTATGTAGTCTTAATAATAGAAAACCAAATGTACTTGTACCAAATACCAGCAATAAACATTTTTTGTTAAAATATTTTACCTACATCTACATTTTCTATATTATAAGCACCTATCATTTATTTGCTGCGGTATATTATATCAGAAGAAAAAAATCTAATATATTTATTTCTAAAAACCCATTATTCCCGGGAAATGGTATTAGATTAAAAAAGGCTAGAAAGTAATTTATATATATAAGTAGTGAAACGGACATTTTAAAGATTGGATAAACAAAATGAAAAAAAAAAAAATGTTATCCTCCAAGTCGTGAAGCAGTCAACGAGCTGATGATTATGAATTATAGCTAAGTACACTCTCGTCACACTCATATCAGCTTTCCAACAAAAAAATTAGATCAAAATCTGTTTGGGAGTTACGATGCCACGGACAGACAAACACACACAGACAGACAGACAGACACGTCAAATTTATAACACCCTGTTTTCGTCGGGGGTTAAAAATAGTAAACTCTAAAATGAATCATATGTATTTGCTAGGATTGCAAAAGCTCAGAACAGTGCTTCGAACTATTTACGAACGACTAAACTAAACTATATGCGAAACATTTTTTTTTTATTTCAATATTACATTGTATGGAAAAGTAACAACATAATTAAAACTTAGGAATTACTTATAAAAATTTTAACGTAACATATGTTTTGTTTGTTAACTATTATGTTGTGATGCATATTATGAACGAATTCTTAAAAATAACATTTAACGTAACAATGGTTTGTTTGTTAACTAAGTCTAATTAACTGCATTTGAACTGGTGGTGTACGGCCGCCGAAACTAATTAACACTGGAATGCCGGGGTCCGAAATACCCCAGGCAGCGCCCGCGGGCACGCGTCAGTGAGCTGATCGCTCGTAATCACCTTAACCCTCCGGTACTCACATACGATGCTGCGGTGACGCTGCGTTTGTAAGGTGCGGTAAGATATCGCACGTTATATTTATCAGAGAATCTACTTTTGCAGATTTTATCGCGGTTTTTATACATTTATGGCTGGACTATATTGTCCGGAATCCGGTGGGCCGGAGAAAATTCAGAGCATCGAAAATAGAACTCTGCGGTAATTAGAGCTGAAAATCAAACACACAAGTGTCGAGTCAAATGTCAGTGTCACATATGACAGCTCGACACTCGACATACTTTTCATACGACGACATATTTCGGATTCATTACAGTTACATGAATTCCGGTGGAACCAGGGGAGGACTCTAGCTTTTAAAATTTAGCTGGATTTAAAGTAAATCATAGTGCCTCTACATGACTTTGTTTTAGAACACATTTTTTAATAGTTTATAAAATTGGTAAACGAGAAACTTATTATTATACTTTATTTTACCATGATGAACCGAAAGCCGCACGCTTTATTTTAACCGTATGAAGAACCACGGCTAACAGCTTGAGTATAAACCACCGAGGCGCCACGCCCGCGCAGCCTCCGACTGATAAGATCTTGATTTACCGAAATTGTAACAGATTAATGAAATTGTTCCCGTAACCTATTATAAAAATTAGGTTATTATTAAACGATAAAAATATTTTAATCGAAATTAGTATTTCACCGAAGGAATTTGAAAAAAAAAGTTAGGTGGATTAGGTTACATATTTTATCGCTTATCTTACAAAAATGTCCCGAGGCAGACTGCGGGGCTAATTGTTAAAATTATTAACAAAATTGGGGACGCGTTATTTCGCCACGCCGAAAGTCACGATCTGACTCGCCGCGCTGCTTTAGGACGTTTCAAATCAAAACTTCCAAAATCACACACTCTCATGGACATTGGGAAACGAATTCCTAACCAGTCAGATTCCAACTTTTATAAAAAAAAACCTGGCAAATATTGTGTGAATGTAACAAACAATTTGTCGGTTCGTTAGAGCCCGGTCGCGGTGCGGTTTCGGGTCGGTCGCGGTTCGGTTTCGCGGCTCCGTCAATCGATTGGTTCGATTCCCGTGTCATATCTGTGTAGGTGTAATCGCTGTCACGGTCTAGGTGTTGGGGACGTCGATGTCAAATTACTAGAGAAATTAGATTTAGGGCCTGTTTCATATACTGATAAATGTCAGATAGCTTATTTACATGTTTTGTCTCTGTCGCACGCTAAAAAGTAAGTATTAACTTCCGAATAAGCTATTCGACACATATTAGAAGATTGTGAAACAGGCCCTAAACAATGCAGGAATTGAGCCCAAAAAATTTATATTTTATATTAAAATGCTCAACAAAACTCAATTTTTGAGTTTTTACATAGCAATAAAAGTTTTGATGTATGCGGGAACAATGAATGCTTTGCGCGACTATGGCTGGCATGGTGATAAATGGCGAAAGTAGCTTATCATCTATGTATCCGCCTGATCGGGCAGATCTGAGGGTCAATTCTGCTAAATACAACCTGCAATAATACAATTACAATCAAGTTCCGATATGCTAAAACTGCCATACCATATTCTCGTAAACGTTAAACCAACGTGAAACGCGTTCTGATTGGCCGAAACTTTACAAAATCAGCTAATGATAAATAAGTCGCTTCACTTATAACACGATCAAAATAAAATGAAAGTCCACTTTAAATACGAGAATTGAAGTTCAGTTCTTTTGACAATAAAAATCCAGCCAAGTGCGAGTCGGACTCGCGCACGAAGGGCTTCGTACAAAACGGCAAAAAAATCACGTTTTTTTTATGGGAGCCCCATTAAGTATTTATATGTAAGTATTTCTGTTTTAAGTATTTTTGTTATAGCGTAATAATACATCACCTGTGAAAAATTCAACTGTCTAGCTATCACGGTTCACGAGATACAGCCTGGCGGCAGACGGACGGATAGCGAAGTCAGAAAACCATTTTAATGTAAAACTCTGGTATTAAATCATTAAACCTAATTTTTGATGATAAGGCATTACACTGCACTACCGACCATCTGATTCTGGCAGAACCCAGTATTAAAATGTTTAATATTATCCTTTACCATTTTATGCTATTTATTAATCTTATTTTACTATTCTTTTGTTGTGTTTTTATTGTAATGTATATAATAACTTGTAGTGTATGTCTAATTATTAAAAAAAAGTGTGTGTCAGCTCCGACGCACGACTGGAGTTTACTCTAAAAAGTAAAATTTTGTGTGCAATGCAAAGCGACTAGCGATCGATTTGAGTTCAAAAAAATATAAGGTGTAAAATCTACTGAACGAATGACCTCGTTACGTTTTCGTGCGCAACCTATTCTGCGCACCTGTCACTTTTTTTCACATGGCGCGAATTTTTGAACTCAAATCGAACGCTAAAGTTTTTGTTCCTTCTGAGGGACGTGTTTTAATTTTTAGAGTAAACTCCAGTCGTGCGTCGGAGCTGACACACACTTTTTTTATAACTGCTAGTTTATGAATGAAACCGGCACAAATTAGTGTGCATCTAATATTTACCACCGACGCGGCACTCGGCATTATTCTCACGGCGCCGGCGCCGACGGCAACAACCTCTGCGGCTCCGGAACCGTACCGTGACACCGACGGAACACTTACCAAATTATCCGACTGTAGCCTGTACCTACTTACTAACCATTCCGGTTAGCCATTTGCGGTTTCGCTATTGTCTTGTTATTGACATGATTTGTCTACTTTTTATTTGGCTCCTTTAACTACTTTTATATAGATAACGATAGACCTCCATCCTACTGTATGAAAATTAATAAATAGTAGAAAGTGTAGGCATAGTGGTAAATTGATTATCTATAATACAAAGCGAAGTTATTCTCAGATAAAATTGTGGCATATGACATTGAATCATTTCCTCTTTTCTAAAAGCAGTATGGTCAATGTAAAATTAGTAGAGAAATTTAATTATAATTAAATTAAATCGAAGTGTCTGTTAACTATTTAAAATATTTACAAACTATAAAAGCACTAAAAAGGAAATATAAAAATACAAAACTACAAAAATACAAAAGTTACAAATAAAAAAAGCTACAACAAAAAGAAATCTCCCAGGTCGAGTACCTAGAAAGCTCAGAGAGTTTCTTCGCTGGATTGCGATATTCACTTTAGAGAAATTAGATTTAGGGCCTGTTTCACAATATTTTGACAAATATCAGGTAGCTTATTTACATGTTTTGTCTCTGTCGCTAGATATAAAGTAAGCAGCGACATAACTTCCGAATAAGCTATTAATTATTAATTTAAAGCCGCCCTTATTAATTTAAAGTTGTAAAGTTGACATAGTAACTGTAGCATTTACATTACAATTATTATAAAAATATGCACAATTACTACTAAACATATCTATTTGTTTCTTTACTTGATCTATTCTAGAAGCTAATCATAATAATATCATTTATTTGCAGAATAAACGTGAAGTTACATTTGGTTACTAATAATTACGCAGTAACTGTTTTGTAATCTGTGCTAATATTGCTACTATTTAAAACAAGTGCTGAAACTGACCTGTTATAGCCTTTTTATTTAATGTTGTTCACGACCGTAGCATCACTGATCGAAGTAATAAAACCAACGAGTAGGAACAAGTAATAACAATAGGTACAATAATAGCTACCCAATGCTTATCCAATAAGTCGATGCGGTCGTGCATCAATCGCTGCGGTACAGCGGAGGCAGGAGGCAGGAGGCAGGACAGGTGCGCTCACACCTGTCGCTGCCACATTCCGCTCTCTATCGCCTTCAGTGATAGCGAGCTCGTTATACTCATTGCAGTGAACACTGATGACAGATCAGTGCGCAGATCGAGACAGACGAGATAGTTTTAAAGTAGACAAAAGTTTTGACGACCTCTGTGGCTCAGTAGTTAGCGCGTTAGCGCTCAAGCCGGATGTCGCGGGTTGGAATTCCACCAGGGAATAACAAAGTTTTCTTTTTTCCAGGGTCATGGATATGTATCAAATATGTGGCATTATATAATCAAAATCTTTAATTTAGGTATAGTCTAAAAGTATTAAATATATTTCCGTTGTATGGTATCCGTAACATAAGTTCTTCGAGAACTTACAACGGGACCAGATTGACGTGGTGTGAAAGCGTTCATAGGTATTATGTTTAAGTTAAGTCTTCTACGAGATTTGCAGGTTACGTAGAGTCTCCAATGGATATAAATATAACGTCAAAAAGATTGAAGTTGGCGTTCATGCTAATAGCGTATTAACACGTTCGGTTGGGAGCGCGGGTTGGAACGGCGCGTGATATTTCCCGCTGTCAGAACTGTACGTGAGACATGCGCTAATCGACCTTACTTTTTTGAGCCGCAACCATAGAGTGAATAATATATACTTTCGTACCGCACCGGTGATCTGACAGAGTTTCATCCATCCACAACCTTAACAAATTAAACACCTAACTTAAGGAGCCAAGAGTAGTTCAGTTAAAATTAGTTCAGTAGTTTTTGAGATTATGGCGAACACACAGACGCGGCGGGAGACTTTCATTTATAATATGCAAGGGTGAAGGGATATATTAGTCACTTATGTCGCCACTCGCCAGTGTTTGCGGCCGGATGGGCGTGCAGAGTCCGCGCATACCAAGTGCGAGTCGTCGCCTTCATTCCGTTCATTCGCGAACCACGAGCGGACGGAACGATCAAAACGGTCTTAGTCTGTACCGTTTCTTTTATTGTAATACGACTTGAAGTCGATTTCAAATATCGTTTTTTAGATTTGAGCTATTGATTATAATAATCTAATAAGATATATTTTGTGCTATATTTATGTTATTATGTATGATGTTGTCTGCGACTTCGTAGTGTCGTACGCGCAAAAGGAAATCCCACGAAATCCCGTGCAAGTGGCCGCTATAAAAAGCCTATGTATTTCCCCGTGATCTACTCTGTATCTGTGTCAAATTTCATCAAAATCGGTCCAGTAATTTCGGAGCCTATTCGATACAAACAAATATAGAATCAAAAAAACTTTCCTGTTTATAATATTAAGTATACATATAGCATTAACGACTGGTGATAGAGACATTATTTCGTAAAAAAAGTCATGAAACTTACGGCACAGATATCTAGATAGATACTGGTTACAGGCTCAGGTATTACGTTAGGTATGCAGTTTAAAAATGTAATAAAACAACACACAGATCTGTACCTACCAGTAGAAACGAGAATGTAGAGCAGTTACAATATTTGTTTTCATTTTCAATTCGTTTGTCGGTAGAAGTGTGAATTAATTAAGACATTTAACATTTATAAGAACTTACCGACATTAAATCGATTTGATAAAATCATATGATTAATGCTGTGTTGAACTTTTATAGTTTTCTTTTTTTTTGCAATTTAAACCTACCTTATTTTGCTATCTGGAGTTATTTCTTGCCAGTTGTTAGGCCGATGGGGGTAGATAAAAAAAGTTTACACTTTAATTACGAAAAAATGTGTCACTGTTTTTTCTCGTCACCGTCTGACGAGTAATGTTATCTATGAAGGTATTTCCCCGGCTCATGTCGCAATCAGGGTTGCCAACTTAAAAAAAATTGTATAGTCCATGTTAAATTAAAATGTTAATATAAACTGAATCCTTTTAATCTTTTCAAAATAAAAGTATTTTTATGGAACTTTACGCTCTACTTCTTATGTTTGACAAATAAGGTTAGGTAAGTGTAGATTTTTGGCGGTATTTTTGTGATTTTTGGAGGCGACAGCTGTAATGTTATCAGCCCTGAGCTTGTGCCATGGCGGTGGCACGCGGACAGGCCCGCCTGTTTATAGTTCCCAGGCGATAATCGCTATCTACCGCAAACACCTTGTTTGAAGGCACTAGAGCCGACGCAACATCACCTAACGTTGATGTATAATTGTAGATACACTTTGAAATCTACCAAAGATTTGGTGAAAAGAAGTTAAACATGAGTTACATGGACCTATAATATATTATAGACGAGGCATGTCGAGGCAAAAAGTGTCCACACCTAAACTGGGGCCTGCTTTTGGGGTTGTTTGGGACAACTTACAAAATCTTATGGTATCAAGATGGTGTAACTTTTTCTTGTAAAAAGATCTGGTCAAATGTACACGGTCATAGGCCTTAGTTTTGAAATTATTGATGAATTGGAATATTTTATTCTTAGTGGTAGTATCACGTCTTCACAAACACCAAATGTTACTAGCCCCCAGCAAACAGATTCCTTCGAATTAACAAGTAAAGAGATAGAGTTTTATATAACGTTCTTAGGGTAAGACTTAGCTTATTGATTTTTTATTATTATATGCGTCTTGTGTTTAATTAATTAAATTTATTAAATAATTCTCATGAAATCTATGAAAGTCTATGACGTAAAATTTAAAATGCACAAGATAAATCTGCATTTTAACACTATAAGATAAAATTTCGCGGTAAAATTATCTGACAAATAAAAAAAAACTCACCCAATTTAAACATTTTTTAAATTGTGTGTCGTTCATATTATAATATCGATGTAGAACATCTAGCATAAGATTATAATAATACCATAAAAATAAACCTTATTGTTAAGAAAATAACAGTTATATTCGGAAACATTATTGTCTATGACCTTACCAAATAGTTTAGTTTCAAAAGAGGTTTCATCCTGCACCTATTGTTTGAGTTCAATATCTACAATATTGTGTATGTGTAATATTACTAATATTTTTTTTTAATTAGTAAATATTATGAATGGAAGAGTTGTTCCTAATTGATAAAATATTGATAAAGTTTACAATTATTAAGCTTCGATAAGCGTAAAAGTGCCCAATATATCGACGGTAGGAGCATAATTTTCATAACTGGAATGTGTATTAAAATATGCGTTAAATATATTTCAGTAAAACTTTCAAAAATATTTTCAGAAGTTTCTGAATATTTTATAGTAACTGACTGTATATTTTTATGACATTTTGACAAATGACCGATCTAAAAGCACATAATGCTTCTATGCTAAGAAATGATTTCGAAAAAGTCTTTTAAAATTTTCAAGACAATTCATTTTTTGGGGTTCCGTACCCAAAGGGTAAAAACGGGACCCTATTACTGAGCCTTCGCTGTCCGTCCGTCTGTCTGTCCGTCTGTCATCAGGCTGTATCTGCTTAACCGTGACAGTTGAAATTCTCACAGATTATGTATTGGTGTTGCCGCTATAGCAAACAATACTAAAAACAGAATAAAATAAATATTCAAGAGGGGCTCACATATAACAAACATGTTTTTTTCAAACAAGTCCGACTCGCACTTGTCAGGTTTTTGTTTACTGTTAACGATAACATTAAGTACAGCAAGGAGATAAACTTCATAAATAAGAAATACCTACCGAGTACGTAACCCACTTTATATTATAACATTTTAAATATCATCGTATTCCTTGTAACCGATATTCCAAGTATCTTAAACTGCAGAAATTCTTTACGGAAGCATCGGGTTTTGTTAATCATTCAATAATTCAGATATTATCCTCGACGGTAAAGGACCTTTAGTAAAGATGCACTCGATAATTTCGATGGCGAAGTTCTAAAACAAAATGTATGGAAATTGACTTAAGACATCGCAAGCGACATGTCAACAAGCGATGACTTATGTCAAATCCCATACATTTTTGATTTCGAACTTCGCCGTGGAAATTATCGAATGCATCTTGACTAAAGGCCCAGGTAGTCCAAAGATATGGTGAGTTTATATTTTTACTAGATATTACTCGCGACTTCGTACGCGCGATAATATCCCGCGAGAACCGTACATTTTGTTGCAATAAAAAGTAGCCTATGTGTTAATCCAGAGTCTAAACTACTGCTATACCAAATTTTATAAAGTCTTAGTAGTTATTGTGTGAAATGGTAACAAACATACATCTATACATGCAAACTTTCGCGTTTATAATATTAATAACTAGCTTTTGCCTGCGGCTTCGCCCGCGTATTTATATTATCCCACGGGAATATAGTACTTTTTCGGGATAAAAAGTAGCTTATGTTGTAATCCAAAGCCTAATCCAAAACCATATCAAATTTCATCGAAATCCGTTCAGTCGTTTTTGCGTGAAAGGGTAACAAACATCCATCCATCCTAACAAACTTTCACATTATATTCACAGTAAGTAGGGTTAGTAAGGATCACGAAGCAATGAAATTCCATTCTAAAAGCAAACCATGTGATATGCGGTAAGTATATAAATAGCGATGGTGATACAGTACTGCAGCGGCAGTTGGCACCTGCAAGGGCGCATCTGCAAGGCCGAGCACACGGTATAGGTCAGAAGGCCAGGCCGTTGGCACGACTGCAACAGACCAAGGACACCTGCCTGCCTATGTACTGTACTGTTATTGACAACAATACGCCTATAAAATGTTTTATTCATAGACTAGATGTAGCCCGCGACATCGTACGCGCAAAAGGAGATAATGCAATTTGCTGCGATAAAAAGTAGCCTATGTTCTTCCCCGTGATCTACTCTATAACTGTGCCAAATTTCAACAAAATCGCACTAGTAGTTTCGGTGCCTATTCGATGCAAACAAACAAAGAAACGTACAAACAAACAATTTTTCCTCTTTCATGCTAGTATCAGTTGACATTCTATGCGTATGTCAATATGAAGCGGACCATATACTTAGATCTTTTCTACCATATTCTTTTCAGAGCTTCTACGACGAGTAGATTTTCATAAACTCCAATAATGATAGCTCCGCGCACCGATTTCGGTGACGACAGCCGATTTCATTGAAACCACACCAGCTGCGCATGAGTTAATATAATATAGTGCCCAAGTGAATGCTCAATACACGTTATTGCATTTGGGCAATCTTTCTTCCTTTACTCTAGTAACCCAGATGGACGGATGACCGACATCTTTTTGTGTTGTTCCAACGCAGGGATCTCCGGAGTGGAAAGCCAAGCTCTAAGCCACTGGACCACGTCAGAGGCGTCCAAAAACTCCAATACCTAACAGTCAGCTGATGAATGTATGATTAGTCACTTTGAGTTGTTATAAATAAATCTATGGCCTTAGATAGATATAGTGGTATAATAATAAGTGTGATACTAAAGCTCATTTCAGGCTACGCTATACTATTTTGCTATATATTATACCTAATGCTATACTATATTATAGCATGGCGTTAACATTACGCGATATTATGGCAAGCATTTATAGTGCGTTTCGCTTGCGGAACGGCGGGGCGTGAGGGAGGAGGAAGAGGGCGGCGCGCGATATAGCACAGCACGAACGGTGCGCGATATTGTTGTGCTATGAGCTATATACTATATGCTATATACTATATGCTATTATATTATGGCGTAGTCTGAAATGCGCTAAAAGCGCTTAATAATAAGAGTTTTTTTTTGGTTTTTGGAACTCATAAAGACTGATACTACTTTGATCCTGATTAGCGATGGATTCTCCTGTAGAAATTCTTATTTGCACGATCATTCACGACGTATGCGTCGAAAAAGAAACAATGTACGCGACTGAAAATAGATCGGAAACGATTAAGATTGTGTTTGTGTCTGTTGGTGCATTTCCCGCGTAAACTTGACGGAATTAGTAACACAATTCTCCTCCCTCCCTTTCAAGTCTTATGTAGACTGTAACTGTTAATACTTTCATAGAAATTACTACTATAGTACAGAAAGAGAAGGATCAAAATTCGGCTAGTTTGGAGCGTGGTCAGTAGTCACTCCCAAATAGAGACCAGATATTGAAGGTCTATCGTTAAAAGATGCCTTACAGGGAGTAAGAAGGGATAATATGACTTACTATCTATCTGTAATTGTCTAATGTCTAGGTGGATAAAAGCTCCAGCCTCTCTCTCTGCAAAGGAATTTGGCTTGTTACATGAATGTCTTTATATGGGTAGCAGATGCCAGACAGCAAGTGAGAGGGGAAGGTTATAGTAGAAGACACGAAACTTCCGAGGACGTAGATGGAACTTCCACACCACGTCAATCTGGTCCCGTGGTAAGTTCTTAAAGAACATAATACGTAATAATGTGTTAAGGGTACCAGACAACGGAAATATATTTAATAATTTTATACTATACACGTATTTAAGACTTTTATTATATTCCATGACAAAACAAAAAAATATATTATTATTTTCTTATTATTATTAGATCCTGCATAAAAAACTTTTTTGTTCCTTTGGCAGGATTCGAATCCGCGATCTCCGGCTTGATCACTGACGCGCAACCTCTAAGCCACAGAGGTCGTCATACATTCTTTGTGTAAATTGTCAATGTATGTTATGCCCCATTCTCCCCCAGTGACAGGGCATGAGGGGAAGGGGAGGTTAGTGAATGTCGCGAATCCTTCGCCACGGTCTGCGTCTAAATCTGGCGACATCCGTGTCGCCGGCGCTCGCGCCGCGTCGCGCTGCTCTCTTTGCACTTGTCGCCGTCTGCGCCAGCGCATGGGCGCTATGACTTTTAATGTGTTGGTGAAGTTCTATTATTAGTGTACTTGTAGAGTGGAATATTTAAAACATTAAGACTAAGAATACTACGACTTTTAATGTATTGCAGAAGTTCTATTAGTAGTAGAGCAGTAGAGCAAAATATTAAAAAAATATATGAGACAACATAGTAGGTAATTATATTGTAATTGTTAAAAGAACGCGCGCCGCGCGGCCACCTATACAGGTGTTACTTAAGTTCGACATCACGTTTGAAGCTTAGTACCTGGGAGACCGAGCTTTGCTCGGTGTTTTAGTAGAACGATAAAATAATTAAAAATAAATAAAAAAAAAAACTTAAAAGAAAAATAAATAATAATAATCATAAAAATTATCTTACCGGGATTCGAACCATTCCGAATTTCCAAGCAATGCAAAAATAATACGTACATACGCACACCAAGCTGCCAATCAGACTGACGTAAGAGACTCGAAATTATTGATATATTGTTGCACGACGAAATAAATAAACATATATTGCTTAAAAATGCGCAGTTTCTAAGGGATAAGACCTAGCTAGATCGATTTTTCTCCCCCAAGACTCCCTGCATACTAAATTTCATGGTAAATACATACAAGATCGTCTCGTTTAAAGTATAAGATAAATTAAGATATCCAATAGTAAATAACTAAACTAAGCTAACAGTAAATTTTATTTCAAATATGTTAATGGACAATTATCTCTTAGGACATAAACGCCTACAGCACACACTTCGATTAATAATGTAGTGGAAAATAATGGAGAGAAATAGCTTTTCCGATGAAAATGCAAGTGGCCTGTTTTCGATAGTGCACAACGGAATTCAGCTCTACTATGAGGTACAAATCATTGGGTACTATTATTGTAATAAACGGTATAACGCGTTTACTTAAAGAAAGGAACTGAAAACGACGAAGTCTACACAATACGATCAGGTTCACGAAACGTATGTAGAGTTCATTTGTTTAACTTATCTTGAAGATACGCGTTATAACTTATACGTGATAAATAAAAAATAATATACAAGACGCGTTTTGTTAGTCGTTAAATAGTATAATATTTTATTTATTGCTCTCTTAGTTTTGTTATGAGTTAATGTCAGTTAAATTGTTTAGTTAACGGTGAAGTTAACCCTTAACAATTTGAACATATATAACTGTGTCGTGCAACACGCGAACCCTCACTTGCGCGTAACTAAACAACAGTCACAGGTTCGATTTCATAGGGCAAGTCAACTCTATATTTTGTCTGCTGACAAAATTCCTGAAATATTTTTACGAGTCTCTTGTCTATATTATAATATCTATATTATTTGAAGGCATGTGAAATCAGCCAACTGGCAGACCTGGGGGTCTAAAAAGGCCACTTTAGGTGTTTCATTCTATGTTTCATATATTTATTTCAACTCATATTATGTGCGCCATTTTACGCAATTCTATTGAAAACTACAATTTTCACAGTTTTCGATAGAAATGCGTCTGTCAAAATTGTAATTTTCTAATATGATGAAATGAGATGAATCATGTAGCCATTTTAACATTTCACGACTTTTGTACGGAAAAAAATATTTGAAACCCCTAAAGTGGCCTTTTTAGTAGATGAAAACAATATTAATAGTAAGCTATTTTATAACATGTTTTAATAAAATAATAATAAAAAACGTTTCCTATGGTAGTTAGTTTTGCTGGCTTGATGGTAAAGATATTCAAAATATGATTTTTTTTTTTTCAACACTAAAATGCTTTTGTTGTATTCCTTATCTCTAATGCATCTCCAAAAGGAATTTGCAATAACAAATAAAAAGTGTGACTTCATGTCAATTCCGAAAATTTTGATGTTCCAGTTCACGTCTGCAAATAAAAATATCACGCAGTTAAAGACTTTACTGCCTGCGTAGGGCTGGCACTTGTTATTAAGTCTCAATGTAAAATATGTACAGGCTTCTGCAATGGACAGCAGTTTTTGAAACCTCTTTTAGCGGCGTTGAGAGCGAAATTTTAAGGTCGTGTCACGACACGATTTTGGATATAACGCCACGATTTTGGATATAACGCCAGCTGTCGGAAGCTACTTATACTTGTTACATAACAACTTAACTTTCTAAAGTACGGCTCAATACGCATTGCTGAATTGTGCTCTGTCTACACGTCAGGTTTTTTTTTGTATTTTAGAATTTTAAGCTCAAGTTACTCACTAGAATTCCATAGAAAAACGATGATTTCCGGGGAGGAAGTTATTATTAATCTATCTATTTATCTATATATTTATAAGAGAAAGCTGATTGACTTATGTATCAACGCACAGGCCAAACCCTTAAGGCTAGAAATTTGAAATTCTGCACACGTATTTCTCATATGACGGACTAAGGAAGGATTTTTCAAAATTCACCTATTTTACCCCATTGGGGCGATGTGTTCGATAGCTTATTGGGAAGTTTTGTCGCTGTCTACTTTATATCGAACGACAGAGACAAAACATGTAAATAAGCTATCTGACACTTATCAATAGATCGTGAAACAGGCCCTAAGAGATTAGTTGAACTGAACCTAACCGCGATGAGACGATCATGCCCGCTCAACTCTCCGCTCTATGGCCTCTATGCTGTCAGCCCTGGGTCCATATAATTCAGACGTCACTGTATCGACCCTTTTATTGTCCTGTCCTGCCTATTAATGCCGCCCACTACCACGATAAATTACTATCAAATACAGATACGATCTCGCGGCCCATGCCGTGACAGAGAAAAATTTAAGATTGTAAATATTTTTATCTTAATTGACTCTTTTACGTGTTCTGTCATATTTGTGGGTATCGAGTGGGGTCCGAGGTTTTATGGTGTGGGCCTAACGAGCTACACTTAGAACCACGACAAGTCGGTTCGATGGCTTATCTTTGCTCTTGGCAGGCATTCGAAAAAATTGAGAAAGAACAACGTTGCCAATATTGTTTAGATATATATTATCATCAAATGTTATATTTATATTTCCGCTCGCGTAAATACAGCATCCCACGGGAACCTTACATTTTCCCGCGATAAAAAGTAGCCTATGTCCATCCCCGTGGTCTACTTTATACCTGTGCCAAATTTCATGATGATCGGTTAAGTAGTTTTTACATGAAAGGGGCGGGGCGCACAAACAAACAATGACATTCACATTTAAAATATAAGTAAGGATTTAACAATTCTTAATTAAACATTATGACTGAACATTGAAGAGAGAACATTGGTTCTCCTCGTATCCACGGGTGGAACCTGAAGTCCTGAAATACAGGGTACCTTAGCGTTGAGTACCCCAGACTTCAGTTCACACGCTATTTATTTTGTAATGTTTGTACCTTTGTTATGTTGTGTGAAAAATAAAGCATTTTTATTCTCTATTATATTATTCAGTTAGATGATGGAATAAATTTTATTTTCGTAAAACTAAACCAATACTGTGCTTATTAACTGATAGTGATGGGCTTGCATAAAATCCTATTATCATTTCTATGAAAGGTTACAACGTGCCTAATGCCTGTACCTACGAGGTGGTTGGTATTTTGGTATTCCAAACGCACGCAGCATCGCCAACTCGATACAGTTAGTCAACATTGTCAACAACAATTATAAGGTCCCGTAATTCCAGTGTTTGTCAACCATCGGTTCCCGGGCCTCCTACGCAATTATCCATTGTTACTAATGTCTCCTCTAAATCAGGGCTATTGTACCAGCGGTTCACACGTGCACTCTCCCACGAGTTTGTCTCTTCCTCAGATTGCGTACTTTATATGCACGTTATGTAATCTACGGACGTCTCAATTGATATAAGCGCTTGTAGTTAGCCCGTTGTTTAAGGCCTTCTATCGTATATTGTTAGAATTATGGTGTACGTATGCCCTTCCTTATGATAACCAGCTGTTCTCCATTTGCATGGAATTTTCTGCTGTTCGTTTTCACCTTTGTCTGGATTAAATATGCATTTGTTATGTTCGTTATTCGAAGATATTTTATATTTATGTCATAGTCCGCAGGTGCTACAGTTAATACATATTACAATGTGTATAAAAAGTTAAATTAGTAATTAGAACGATCTTGTTACAAACAAGCACTGAAAGGCCTAAAAAAATAGAATTTTTATAAGAATGAACCTCTTTCGGCCAAACACTCAAAACTTATTTAAGATCAACATAAAATGCAGGCACCTTAAAACGTAGAGGCATGGCTAGAAACTAATATTTACGAAGTCCTCTTTTGAAATCAATAATCAGCTGTTTGAGCAGTCGACCATTTTCAAAATACATATGGACTGAGATCCCAACTTCTAACCTTTATATCTCTGTTCAATGTTCATACTAAGTTTAGAGAAAAATAACTTTAATATGTTTTGTTTCTTACGTTATTCTAAAAAAAATAAAAATAAAAAAAAAAAAACAAAAAAAAATTATCGATCCTTTATTAGAATGTAAGGCAGAAGGTAAACTTTAGCGCCTTGTATCTAAAAAAAGGCGGGTAAAAGCGGGTATGCATACGTTCGTCGTACATACTAATACTACAATATGTTAAACATTTTATCAGTAAGAATATAAGGGTAGTCTGGCGGGCCTGGGATCTCAGTCCAATACTATACCTAATATACACGCGTTTATCAATATACTTGCATGTATCCCCAGTTACATTCGGTGTTTAATTGTTTATGTGGGAAATACTTGTGGCGTTGCCTCCGCTAACAATTAACTTGTGTCCGTTACGCTTTCTACACATTTTATCATACTTTTCGAGTGTGAATGAACTAAATCTGTATGATTTATTATGTGATGTGGGAACTATTCGCTATGTGTACAGGAAAATGCTTGTCAGAAGCTGATGGATTGAAAAGGCTCATCAATTGGACCCACTCTAAACTGGAGCCAATAGCTACCGACGCGAGATATATTTCTACAGCGCGCCGTATACAAAGCTTCCTCGCGATGAAAGCCCTAATGGATTTGTTCGACGTGAAAAAGTTCCAGCAATGCTAGAGAGGCTGGTCAGTTGACTAATTAATTTAATTTTCGTTAGTAAACTGGACCCATCTTTAAATACCTTAGTAATGTTCCTTTACAGGCCTATTTTCGCTCATCGCATTTGCTACGTGCAGGTGCGAATAACTTTATCCCATGAATGGATGGCTCGAATATTTTGCTATTAACTGATGGTGTGCAAAAACAGCGTCCTACATTGCGATAATTATACAACAAAACATATCTTTCTTTTTTTTTACCTGAATAAGGATGTGATAATCGCCATTCAGCAATTCGATTTAATACAAACTGTATGTCAAATATAAAAGTACAGTGCACAAAACAAAGTATTTTGTTTTCTTGCTAATAAGTATTAAATAAAAACCGGTCAAGTGCAAGTTGGACTCGCGCACGAAGAGTTCCGTACAAAACGGCAAAAAAACATGTTTGTTGTATCATGAATATTTATTTTATTCTGTTTTTAGTATATGCTATTATAGCGGCAACAGAAATACATCATCTGTGAAAATTCCAACCATCACGGTTAAGGAGATACAGCCTGGTGACAGACGGACAGACAGACAGTCGGACGGACAGCGAAGTTTCAGTCTCCCGTTTTTATCCTCGTGCTTTTTATTTACTTCAGTTCATTGCTAATTTTTACAAATATTCAATAAAAAATTATAATATCGGAAACAGTAATTTTACTACAACCAAGCCAAATAAGCCTAGAAAGGTAGGAATGTTCGTAGTCTCTGCAAACTATCGCACGCGTGTGAATGGAAGTGCATCGTACCACAGACTTATAAATAGTTACTACGTAAATCTTACCAAAATCTAAATGGAACACTCCATTTAGGTATATTTTACTATACTAAGCCATGAGGTCCTGTTTCACAATTTCCTAATAAGTGTCGGTAGCTTCTTCAGAAGTTTTGTCGCTGATTACTTTATGTCTAGCGACAGAGACAAAACATGCAAATAAGCTATCTGACACTTATCAGTAGATTGTGAAACAGGGGGTCTAAAAAGGCCACTTTAGGTGTTTCATATTATTATGTTTCACATATTTTTTCCATACAAAAATCGTGAAACATGATTCATCTGATTTCATCATAATAGAAAACATAAATGTTGACAGTTTTCAATAGAAATGCGTAAAATGGCGCACATAATATGAGTTGAAAAAAATATATGGAACATTCCATATATTTTTGATATATGAAACACCTAAAGTGGCCCTTTTTAGACCCCCTGGACCTTAGATGTAGGTACACATAATAGCTAATCTCTGGTCCCACTAAGATATCGATTCGGCACGAGAATATTTACGAAAAAAAAAAACAGTTTCCTGCTAAGTTTAGTTTTTCTGCTGTCGGTGTATGCGCACGCGCATGTTGACGCGCAGGTGGCTCGTTCGTATTCGCGGCGCTGCCCCATTACCGGTTTTTCATCCGTTTCCTGCGATGCCCGGGATTTCAGCATCTGCCGTCAGCGGCATGCGGAATAACAATCGCGATAACTGATTGTATATCAAATGTACTTGTTTTTGTACGATGCGAGTGTTGAGACTTGAGCTAGAATGTTATGGAGCTCCTTAGCCGTAGACCGAATCTATCGGATAACCGAAAGAAATGTCTAACCGTTACCGAACCCGACATAGACAAGTATGAGACAAAATCCGGATAAAGGTGAAATATAAAATTCTTTAATAATGGAATATCCCTAATTGTTATCCGAAAGTCGAAACTACAGCGGATAATCCGAAATAATTATTGCATATCCGTAACCGGTCCGTATAGTATAGTCCGAAATTTCATATCTATAACATCCCTGGACTTGATCCGTGTTAAAGTTATGCAGTTGC
Source organism: Phengaris arion (assembly GCA_963565745.1). Lineage (NCBI taxonomy): Eukaryota > Metazoa > Arthropoda > Insecta > Lepidoptera > Lycaenidae > Phengaris > Phengaris arion. The sequence continues at coordinate 7,559,069 of OY751443.1, forward strand.
ATTTGTTTGACTTATGAAGCTGGAATAAAAGTTTTCTCAAAATCGATTAACATGTAGCTGATTACTACAATTTTCTAGTAAGATTTCTGGTATCATAGAAGAGATTAGTTATTACTTAGTTAACGGAAAATGTAGAATTCGAATAGAATTTTAGTTCTACTTTTACGAAATGTCTAGATTCTAGTACCTACTGTTAGTTATTCTGTGGTAATATCTTGTGATAATGATCTAAGTTCAATGAGCATTCGAGCATTCGTCATGTACATCAGTGAAAGCTGGAAATCGTGGGAGTACTGTACACAAAGAAAGTGAATAAAAACGCAAAAGTCACAAAGATGTCTTTATCATTTTCAAGTTTCTAGTCGCTAGTGATTTAACGTTTTTATTATTATTAGACTTATTGTGTCCATTGTACATTGCGTAGTAAGCGTTAGATAAAGTATTAGAGAGTGCAATAAAACTATTGTGATTTGATTTATCTTTAATTTGTGAAATAGAGAACTATAATATATTCAAATATTTATTTGATAAAATGTATTAACATATTTTATATATTTGACGCACTCTGTGGATCAGTGGTTGAGTCGCAGGTTAGAATACCGCCAAAGGACCAATAAGCTTTTCTGTGTTCCTGGGTCACGGATGTGTATTAAATATGTGTATAATATAATAAAAATCGTAAATTTATGTATTATATAAAAGTATTAAATATACTCCCCGTTGTCTGGTCCCCGTAACACAAGTTCTTCGAGTAGGTTCTTAGCACGGGGCCAGATGGACGTGGTGTGAAGCGTCCATATATATTATTGCATTAAGCGTTTGGCCCTGCTCAATTACAATAAGATATTTCAAAAGTTTAACGATAATAATTTCTACCATAGTCTAAAACTATTAATCGCGTTAAATTCGCCGTTTTAAATAAATAGTGTTTGACGATGTCTCTGAGGTATTAGAGTAATAATAATTAAAATCGATATGTGGTTTATCAAATAATAAATCAAAAGTAGGTGGAGTGTTTGTCCTTTAAGAGTTTTGTCCTATAACGACGTAGCGACTGGACAGATAAGATGCTTAAGTAATAATAATTCGTTATCGTAACTAATTTGGCATAATATAGTCTGTAATAAAACATTTTACTGTCGAAACAATGTAACACCCGCATAAGAAAACCGACATCTTATCAGCTTATTTATGTGACCGCGGCAATTCGGTGACGCCTCCCAATTTCCTAACCATTAGAACTCTAATTACACTAAAATAAATCGCGTGTAAACACAGCAGACATAAGCATAGTCTTAGATTAAAGCATCGGGTTAATCGGAGGTGTATTAATTACTCAGGAGATAATTAGAATTGCTTTATTAATTCAATTAAAGGTAAGACCGCACTAGGCGACAGCGGAGTGACGCGTAGACGCGATTACTAGTAGAGTAATACCGCATTGGAGTGCCGCGTCGCGTAGTTCCGCTGCCGCCTAGTGTAGTCCCAACCTAAATCAAATATGGTTTTTCGCTCATAATGTAAAATACCTTATATAATATATAATATTATTACTATACACTTAAAATCTACACTTTACTTTGACTGCAGATAGCTGATGTTACAAGGAGTAACTTAGGCTATTTTAATTTTAGGGTTCCGTTAAAAAATATGGTACTGTTTCCTCTAATAGTTCCACGCAAACGTAGTTGCACCAGCTAGTTCTCAAATAAAAATGAATTCATCACCCCCATTGCAGTAGTCAGTACAATAATGTAAAATAATCATTGAAAATGCAAAACCAATAATTGTAAAACGTTACAACCATGGGATATAACGATAATTTGCATCAATTTTCCATCGTAAAAGCCAATAACGGGTAGCGTTGGCAGAAACAATAAAAATCGTATTTGGCTTATCGACTCTACCTCTAGCCCGGGGGCATTGACCGCCCGCCCTCGCAAAGTTCCGCTGTATAAAAACTGTTTGTTTGTTTGTAAATCATTGTAACTAATTTGTTATTGAGACAAAAATTGGAAATATTTATTGTACAATATTATACTTCTCTTCTTTCATTAAAAAAATCTGTATGTATAAAACCAGGCAAGTGCGAGTCAGACCACACATAGAACAGGGTTCCATAGTCAACTTATTATTTCGTTATTTTTGTACGAAGTCTTCCTAGTGAGCGCACTTTATAAGTTATGTCTCTGTAACTCCTGAATTATAGGTTACGCAATAGGTTCATCACATGGACTACCACCATGAACTTTTTCAGATTTTTCGTTTAGCTTTTAAACACGCGGACACATATTTTAACAAAAAAAAAAGCGCCTTAAAGTTGAATATCTCGCAAACGGAAGCCCTAACTAAAAATCGTCGTAGTAATAAATGTTTTATAAGACCTATTTAATGATACCCCACACTATGGAGTAGACAGAATCATCCCCACTTTATGTGTAGGGGAGGTAGAGGTACCCCACTACTAGGGTACTAAAATAAAATCACAAAAAATATTTTCTGCGATTTTATTTTAGTACTTTGTCGACGTGGTAAATACACATATCCATGCAAAGTTTCATCTTTCTAGCACTAACCGTTTGGGCGGTAAGCCGAAGACGAATAGACGGACGGACGGACATGACGAAACTAGTGCATTAGCTATACTTGTTGTTTAGTAATATCCGTCGCAGTGGGAACATGCGACCGATTTGATCCGTTATCGTCGGGGCTGTTATGAGTGATTGCATGCCGACGCGCGCCGCGCGCCGTGACATGAAAAGATTTTTACCATGTATTAAAAATTACATAATATAATATGTGACGAAGACAGGGGAATAAACATGCCTCAAATATCGTACTATTTTAAGGTACTAATCTCTCTCTCAAACTTTACTGTGGGCTTGTTGTGGGCATAATGTGGGTAGTGTTGGTTTCGAAATTAAAAGACAAGAAACAACATTACTTCACCTTTATTCTCAATAGTAATAAAACTAAACACTTCATACTATTTTAATCACTTTTTACTGTCTATTGAAATAATAACGACTCTGCACTTATTTTCACTGTCAATTTTTAACAAGAACACCGATAGTTCCCGAGCCGAACCTCTCGCCACGACGACGGCTGGTAGTTTAGTGTTCCGTGACCGTTCCTTGGAGGGAAAACGTGATCATCACCCCCAGAGTCAGACCAGACTCTATCAACGCCAACATGGCGCTAGTTTTCCCGCCAATTATACTTCCATACTATTGACTTTCAAATAGTCAATTCAGCAGCTAAAATATATGCTTAGCTTGGATATATGTTTAAAGTAAATTATGTTTATAATTAATATTTGTAAATAATAATTCATTCGTTCATTTTATTAAAATTCTTTTAGACTATTATCTTTAACTAGCTTTGCCCGCGGCTCCGCTCACTTAAACTACTGTAATTCCAAATTCTATCAAAATCCGTTCAGTAGTTTTTGTGTGAAAGGTAACAAACATCCATTCATACATCCTCACAAACTTTGACATTTATAATAGTAGTAGGATTATATCTTGGAATTAAATAAGGCTAAGAGACAAAGCGTGCCCTAATTATGTTAATAATTAATGGATCATTGCTAATTTACAAAATAAACAATTAATGTTTTATGAGGTTTATGAGGTTTTTTGTCCGTAGTTTATCTATTCAATAGAGCTTTTGATAGAATAACGCAAATGCGTTATACAATCAAAAACACAATTGAATAGATAAACTACTGATAAAAAAATCCAGAAACCGGGCATTAATGGGGACTTATGGAAAGCGTTTGACATCGAGACGGTTTCGTATTGCCCTGTTTTCGGAAGGGGAGGCCGGGCACCGTCGCGACTAATGTCTTCCGTTCATGTCGGGCTTCGCTAGCTGTTTTGTACCTAGCATTCGACTTATACTCCAAAGCAACTTAGGTTTTAGGTGTTTCATCTTAGGGTTTACTTTAGTTTGTCCATCGGGTTATAAGTATTCCATTTGCAGTTAAAATAAATTTTAAGTCTTAAAATTCTCGTTCAAAGGTCCATTTTACTTTGGCTTCGTTTTAAATCAATGCTTTGCAATAAAGCTGGTAGAATAACGAGTCGATACGGTTTAAATAAACAATTTGTTATTAGATTGTGAAGAGATTTTTAAAGCTTTTACTAGTCAAACAAGCTAAAAACAACTATCGTGCTTTACGTCATTCACTTCTTAATTTCAGAAACTCTATTGTTCGTTTCTAAAAAATAAGTGAATAATTTGTCTTCCCAAATGTGTTCCCAAATGTTTCTTTTGTAATATTGTGTTCTTTTTGGCGCCATTTCAGCAGAATTTTTATTTTCCATGTTAAATGAAGCATTTTTAATAGTTGCGTATTTCTCATAATAGGTAATGTACATCTTAATAAGTGTGCCCCGATATATTTGAAAAGTCAACCTTTTTAATTAATCATACAAAAAAGCAGCACAACTTTCTATGATGAATATACCGGGTGTTTTTCCAGTCAGTGTCCAATCTTTCAGGAGTGAATATACTCTTGAATATGAACAGCTGTTTCCTACAAAATGCTATCTATGCCCTTTTGTACGAAATAGCAGATTTTTTTTTCAAGTAGGAATGTTGATCTCATAGTGAATGTTGCTTTAAATATTCAAGAGCATATTCACTCCTGAAAGTTTGGACACTGACTGAAGAAACACCCAAATGTGTAATGTAATTTTGTAGGAACTAATCTTTAACATAACGAAAAATTATCAGTATAATCTAATATTTATTACAAATGAATATCAATATTCATTACAATTTAGTAACCTTTTTCAATCATTTAGTTACGTAACGAAAAAGTGCAACATAATAAAGTGACAAGTGTCAAAATATTCACTAACAAATTCATAAAACAATAACGAAAGCGTTGAATACTATAAGTCATAACTCATAACCTACCAATATCTACCTAGCAACGAGTAAATATATATATTTTATATATGGTGGCATCGGCTTAGAACCATTTGCCCTGTGTCAAGTTAAAAAGGCGGGAAATAGAACTTTCGTTTCAATTTTCAACACCGTATTCCTATATCGTCAAGTCTAAAGTCTAGTCAAAGTCCAAATAAATCGTCAGTACAGTCCGTGAGTCATGTCAGTCGATTCAGTAAAGTGGTAGAAGCTTTACTGAAAGTTCCTTGGGAGTTTTGGCAGGTAACACAAAATAGCACGTTTTTAGAAGTTGTACCACTTGCCCACACTTGTGCACGTTAACGAATATTTAATGGTTAATATTCTACCAATATTACACATTAAGAACCGAAATAACACTAATTTATTGCTTTTAATTAATTTTTAATCCTACTATCCTACTACTATAATTATTATTTATATATGTGAAAGTTAAAAGTACAGTGTTCCTGTGGGATACTCTATTTACGCGGGTGGAGCTGCGGGCAAAAGCTAGTTTTTAAGTATTAAGTATTTTCTTAGCTACATTTATAATCAATAACTTACTCTCACAGACCACAGCATAAGATATTTTTCTCATTAAATCGGGAAAAAGTTGAGTAGCATCACAATTTTTCACGCACACTAGAATTTGTCACATGTAAGTAAATTCTCACTTTACACACTACAATAATGAGTTGCCGCATTTACGAAGCTGTTTTTCTTAGGGAGTGCGTTATCTAGTCGAGCGAGCGAGACCCATCAAATATTATATCTTTGCTTGCGACAAAATTTCGTTACTACCTTTTCGTTACGTAGGTACATTTATTTTGAGAAATACTCAGGTATTGTCATAAAAATAAATTGAAAAATGTGTCTGTCCAATGTTCATTGGAAATTTTATAATTACTTTAAATAATGTCACTTGCTCTGCTATCTATTTTGGTACAATAATAATAATTTTGTACAATAATTTGTGCATTTCACGGATGTTTGTGACAATGGACGCATAGAGCGTGTTTCGGGGCAACTGGACTATAATGATGTTTCTTTTCTTTTTTTACTTAGATAATAACACTTAAACGGTGGCATTGAGTATTTGTGTTCGACTTGTTAAACAGTTTACAAAAGGACATTTTATATTTTTTTCTGTGGTGGACACAGTGGAAAAGACTGTTTGCCTTTATGCTTATAATTTATAAATGCCTGCCGGTGCGTTCAAGGCATAAAATTATGATATATATTTTATATCATACATCTTATGAAATAAATTCCTATATTTGTTATTCAATGCTAGAAAATATTATTTTAAATGAGCCTATTGCTAAAAGACAATAATTTTCTGTAAACTAAAGAAGGTTTTACAAACACAAATTGAAACTACTTTTACCAATAAAATTTCTACGTAGCACTGTTTCTAGCGTGTTTATGCTTACACGCTAATACGCATAGGGGTAAGGAAAAAATATAAAAGAATCCTCCCCATTTCTTGTTTTATTTATGGCTGCCGTATCATGGAGACTCAGGCCCACTTGCGCACATCTGGGTTAAAGTTAACCCTGGATTAAAATATTATGCCTTCTTTTTCATAAATACGATGAACGAGAGCGATAACATGATATTTAACCCAGGGTTAACTTTAATCCAGATCTGCACAAGTGGGCCTTAAAATTATGTTTGTACGAGGATTTCCTATAATAACAGTAAAAAATTCCTTTTACGAGCAACGAATTGAGATTTTATTTTCATACTCAGATGAAAAACCCTGAAAATGGCACTGTAAGATTGAGCTGAAAAATACCTCAATCTTAATATTAAGTTAATTTTTCCCAGACTACGGCGAATCCAAAAGGGGAGGTAATGATTTTGGCAGTCTATGTATGTATGTTTATTCCTCCGTAGCGCCGAAACTACTGAATCGATTTTAATAAATTAGGTGTCAATATATTCGTAATAATAGCCCAGGTAACCTAGGCAATAGGCTTAGCTAGTAAATATAGTTTAGCTAGTCGGGTTACAGTTTCTATAGAAAATGCAGTTATTTCCAACAAAAAAATGCATTAACTTAATATTATTATTTTTATTTGTTTTTATTTATTTTTATATTATTATTATAATATATTAACTTAACTGTCCTCTCGTGACCCGATTAAAACTATATTTCAGTTGGAGCTGATTCTAGGATATTTTTATTTCTGCTAATAATAATAATTGTAGTTTATTATTGATAGGTATCTTAAAAGTTGCAGCATATAAGTAAGTATGAATAGTAATTAGAAATACATGCCTTCTTGAATTAGAAATTTACCAAGTATACAAACAATACATAAATAATTAGAACCATAAAAAGTTAAATAACCGTTCCTTAATTTACTAAATATGTGTGCAAATACAATGGAAGATGTATTTTACACACATTCTTCTGCACTAATAGCAAACAGAAATGGGCTACCATCCCATATAGCATTACAGGCAAATTAAATAAAGGCCCCATTAGCCGACACGTGTAGTGCCCCACACCTTGTCCAAATTGGCAGGCACATGTCTCGCACCGGGCTAAGGGATTCGAGCCCGGCAAAAAAACTGATTGATTTGGATCCATTTTGGATCACTCTACTTATAGTGAGTTACACTAAGGAAGGCCAGCGCCCTGCCTTAATATTGAGTAACATTTTTACTAGGTTCGTTCTTACTAAATATTTAAACATCCAGTTTTTCGTAGTTCGCTTTGTTCGTTCGTTTGTAGTTTCGCTCTGTCTGTCAGTCTGTCTGTCTGTCTATCTGACCGCTCTTCTAGCTTCTGTAATTATGAAATTTGGTATTATTATATAATGTGTATAAATCTCGGTTTTGGCATCATAAAATAATAATAATTGTATAGTTTAGGGGTAGCTTCATTCTACCCCATCGTGTGGGATATGGTTGAATAGGTCTTTTAAAATAAAGGCAAGCAAATTTAAAATAAATACATGACTATTTTACAAAGTCAATTATTTTCGTGTAACCGGCCTCCAAAGCGGTTTATAAGTCCCCCCCCCCCCCAGTAACTTTTGAAGTACTACTTCGTAGTAAATAGTTACGGACGTCTCTGACATATTGGTTAGGGTATTTATGCAGTATATAATTTTTAGGGGGCTGATCAGTGTCCGAGTGCAGAAGTCCTATAAAGAATGTGTTTTGAAGAAACAATGGTGCATTAGTGTTTTTAAAAATCACTAGCCCGGTTTCTAATTTTTTATTATCACACTAGCTGGTGCCCGCTTCGGTCTTCGTTTGCGTAGAAGTTAGAACTAACAAAAACGAAACTCTACTTTTTTAAACGGAGCCCTAAGATATAAGTAGCCTTGGTTACTTCTTATAATGAGTCCAGCCGTTTCAGAGATTAGCCGGAACAAATAGCCAGACTGTACTGTTTTAAATAGTTTTTTTTTTGTAAGTACCTTAAATACTTTCATATGCATTAAGTGAAAAAATATTATTTTACAAACAAACACTCCAATTTTATTTATTTGTTGTAATTTCAAAGATGAATATTCCTAGTCAGAAATAATAATAATATAATTGCGGTTAGATGGTTCTATATGTTACAAATTAAAAGTCACAATATCTATAGAATAACTATTACGATTCACAAACAAAATACCGATCCGTGCACAACATTTTACATGTGACGGATCGGCATCTGTTTTGACCTTCAATAGCTAATAGACACCTTCTGCAGATGGTATCAGTGGGCCAACATCCACGAACAATGCACAGAATGCGCGAAACTCTATACTTCCGACGTTACAATGTGCGAGGCCGAATTATAAAAGGTGCGATATTTCAACATGCACTGGGTTGTCCTTGTTACTGATGGAATGTTAAATTATATTAATTACGTAATACGTGTGTATCAGTTTATTGCCTTTTCATATTTTATTTAAGCAGGAGACCCAATGGTTTACGGAAGATTAAGAATTTTCACGCAATTTATAGTCTTAAAGCGATTGTAACTTTTTCTAATTATTTTTTTGTTTGTAACTCTTTCACACGTAGGTATATTGATAAATGTATTTGAATGATAGCTTAGAGCCAGTAAATTAAGATGTAGGCTAACTTTTACCCTGGAAAAATCAATATTTTAAGAATCAATATATGTGTATTGTTACACTTTTGCGCGTGTCACGTGTGAAAGTGTAACAAACAAATAAATAGTAAGAGAAAGTTACAATCGCGTTTGAATCACTATGAATTGCGTGAAAATCCTTTATCTTCCGTTATATACTAGTTACCACGTCTAAATAGATTTTTGCTCTATCCAACGTTCCCGACGAATACACGTCTTCAATGAAAAAAAAAAGCCAAATCTTTGCCATATTAGCACAATGTTTTATCTCTAAATCATGTAGAGTTTGATTTAAAGATAAAACATTGAACACAATCGTAAGGGACAGATTATTATCCATGTTACAATAGATCATGCCTGTGGTAATCGCATAACGATATAACGAGGTTACAGTGGGATTACAGATGTCCGGAACATCTGTAATCCCACTGTAGCCTCATTATCTGTACAACCCAGGAGGTGTCAATTGATAATATTTCAAAGATCGCAAACTATGATAGGATAAAAATAGATTTGCGAAGATTTTGAGATTGTGATACAATTTACACAAATTTTAAAACGAGGTAGCTAAAATTGCGTTTTGGGAATGTATCACATTTCGAATGGAATATTTAGTGATAACTTGATAAGGCTGGGGCTATATGCTCCGGAATCCGCAAGGCCGTAGAAAATTCAGAGCATTGAAAATAGAACCCTACGTTAATACAATAGAGTTGAAAATCAAACGATGAGTGTCGAGTCAAATGTCGATGTCATATATAATAGCTCGACACTTGAAACTTCCATTTTCAACTCTATTGTACTATCGCAGAGTTTTATTTTCAGTGCTCTGAATTTTCACCGGCGTTCCGGATTCCGGAGCATATAGCCCCAGCCTAACCCTCTAAAACTTTTATTCATTTTTATTTTAAAAGTAACTGCGCGTAAAATAACAATTGAAAAAATCCTATTACTTACTATTAAAATTTTGAAAGATTGTGAGGATGGATGGATGTATGGGTGGATGGATGTTTATTACTTTTTCAAGCAAAAACTACTAAACGGATTTTGATGAAATTTTGTATGGTCGTAGTTTAGACTCTGAATTAAAAGATAGGGTACATTTTATCCCGAAAAAGTACAGTGTTCCCGTGGGACATTGTGTGATATGTGTGTACGCGTGCGAAGCCGCGGGCAAAACCTAGTATCATAATAATAAGTGAATAGTATGGTAGTTACATGAAAAGTGCACAAAAAATGGCGATCTTTAAAAACTACTTCCGGTTTACCTACAGCAAAGATAAAAAGCTTGTTTTACTATAATATTTATATCTCAAAAAAATCATCGTGTCAGAAGCCGCAGACACAACGGCATACCTTGCTAAGTAAGTGACGAGTGAAGTGGGGCAGTTTTTCTGCCACCATATGCTTATGCTCGAAATACATATTATCTCCAAACAGGATACTTTTTTACCACTATTTGAAAATGTCATCACGTATTTACATGTTGAAAAAATTTCGCAGAACAAAACCGTGAAGGGCTTCCTAAGCAGCTGCTTCGATACCTTCAGGAAATAACACCTATTACCTAATATACTTCTATATTATCTTACTACTATTATAAATGCAAAGGTTTGTGAGTATGGATAGATGGATGGTTGTTTGATGCTCTTTCACGTAAAAACTACGGAACGGATTTTGATGAAATTTGGTATGGTTGTAGTTTAATCTCTGGATTTCCACTTAGGCTACTTTTTGTCCCCAAAAACGTTCCCGTAGGATACTGATTACGTAATTATACGCGGGGGACCCCGGGCAAAAGCTACTAGCTAGTAATTCATAATATATTAAATAGTTAAATTTTAATCAATTATAGAGAATATTTACTTAATATTTAAATAATTCAGTTATTACTTATCGTGTTAGGACTGCTCTTATATTTTCCGTAGTTATATAGCTAGATAGAATATAAAATGTAGAGCAGTGAGCATTTAAAATTTGAATTGAAAACACCCGTATACTATCCACACAACACCTATTTATTTCCTGTCTCATAATATTGTCATTTGTAAGTTAGTAATTAAATAAATAAATCGTTTTAAATTACTTGTAAATAATGAAATAAAGTTAAGCTAATAAGTTAAGTAATAAAATAAGCTACTTTTGTTACAGTAAAAAAGCGTTATAAGCTTTATATACGAGCTTTAAAAATGACCTAAGTATGTAATTAAGGGTAGCTATACATCATACTGCCCATCGCCCGATCAGAATTAGTTAGAACTGAAGGTTGATTAAATCCTGCAAGTGCTGCAACAACACAGTTATGATCCAGTCCCGATATGCTTAAACTGAGGTGTTCTCATAAACGTCAAACCCGTTTGGCATGGTCCGAACTCCAAAAACCACTTCATGATATCGAGACAATTCATTTATAATTCAATAAAAGTAAAATAAAAGCGTAAGTTTATTACGAGAGTTGTGGTTCGGACCGTGTGTGGGCGTGGATTGGCATGACAGTTTTACGTTTGCAGTGTTTACGGACGACCTGTAGATCGGACCAAGCCTGCAGCATCAGCCGTTTGGATAGGCAGTTTGGATAGGATAGGCAGAGTGGTGTATGGCTGAATGTGCCGATTCTAAAATAACATTACCCGCGGGGCGACGTTCTCAAAGCACGTCTTTGATATAATATCGGTAAAGAGGTACACAAAGACGAAAATAAACGGACAATCGCATTATTTTGTATAATTGCCGATAAAAGTCGTGTAACTGTGAAAATCGCTTCCTGCTTACGCTACTTTGTATGGGCGGATCGACGAGTGATGCCTTTGGCTCAACTTTTACACAGAATTTTATAATGCGATTTAGGTTAATGTGTAATTGGCTAGTGATTGCCTACTGAAAGAAGTATTTTTATTAATAATTAATATTACCGTTAGTTGATCTGCATAACGTGTTATTAAATTTTAGGTTTTATTCACCAAACCTTTTTTCCAGTGTAGATGGTTGCTACGATAGGTTACCTTTCAGGATTTTGTGTATGTATATTTTATACCTTATTAGTGAAAAAAACAACCCCCGTTTTCGTCAATGAAGACAAAGACCGTGAACAATTTTTTGTATTTAGAAATGCATATTAATCAAAAATATTTATAAATAGCTATAGTTTTTGTCGCCGTGACCCAGGTGATAATAGTATTTGGCGCACACCCTTAACGAGCTAAAAATAAAACCTTTTTTTATCATAACTATTTTCATACGCACCATAAATATTTTGTAACAGATGTAAGCATGTTCGTCACAAATCACAATATTAGCTTTTTACACATTAGCTATTTTTAATAAGATAACGAAAATAGAATTTTATAATTATTTTTTTTAAGTAAACGGAAAGCTTAATATGGTAGTCAGAGTCAGTGATATTAATAATAATTAATAATTCTTCTCTGATATTAATAAACAAATGCTATTATTGAATGTATCAGCTGATCGAAAATTCTGTCATTATCTGGGCTACCGCCAAAAGCCTTAAAGCATAAGCGTAGGTATAAAGCTCTGTTTCTTTCTGAATTACTAAAATGGTAGAAATTCTAATGATGTATTAAGATAATTCGCATGTTTTTCTCGCACGCATCCTACCCACGCGGCGTGTGGAGCGGAAGTGAGCTATTAGACGTAATGCAACAGCTGTTTATCGTGCAGCTGCCGAATTTCCCCGCAAGATCGCGCCTTCCGCTTCCGCCCGATTGTGCCGGGGTTCGCAAACACAGCGGTTAGGGGAACATAGGGATTAGGACAATGAGCCACTTAAACTATTTTTAATAACCCTTTACCTATTTAAGTTGTTGAATGAGATTGACCTTGTAATGGGACCTGGGGTTAAAAACTACGGGCACGAGATTCCCTAACATAATTTGAGGAGCGAGGAGCTAAGATGCATTGATCTATTTATTGATGTTATTTTATTCCTATCCGCATTCAATTACCATTGTATGTGTATGTGGTAGCAGTCAGGTCAACTGCTCTTTCAGGTCGATGTATTTATAACTACCTTTTGCCCACGGCTCCACCCGCAATACAGCTATGTGAATACAGTATTCCACGGGAACACTGTACTCTTTCTAGATAAAAATAGCCTATGTGTTAATCCAGACCTTAAACTACTACCATACTAAGTTTAATCTAAATCCATTCAGTAGTTTTTGCGTGAAACAGTAACAAACTTCCATCCATCTGTCCTCACAAAGTTTCACATTTATAATAGTTATAAGGATTCCACTTAATAAAGGGACAACAGGTACTATAAGCCGCAAATTAGGATAAGTCCAGAAACATGGGTGTAAGTTTGTAAACACGATACTCTATGACATGTGATCTGCACTTTTGTCTATGACATTGTACGGGCTGCTGCGCGGACTGTATACAGATAGCCCCCTATTGTTTGGTGACACTGTCGACTATTGCGACACCGTTGCTGGATTCACAATGATGTGACGGCCGTGTACAGAGACAGATACATATTTAAATAAACAAAATTGAAAAATTTTAGTGTACCCCGAATTGTCAAGCAGTGAACGAGCTGCTGCTTATAAATTATAGCTAAGAACACTCTCGATCATGTCAGCCTTCAAACAAAAAAAAAACTAGATTAAAATCAGTTCATCTGTTTGGGAGCTATGATGCCACGGACACACATACACCCACTGAAAGATTGCAGATATTAGGTATTACAGATTTCATGTGTGTATCGTCCGTTGGGGACGTCCCTTGAATCGTGAATGTAGTTAAGAGACAGGATTTGCGTTCGCAAATAATTAAAAGTACTTGAGCGACCGAGCTTTGCTCGGTTATTACTATTTAATATTATATAATTTAATATGGTGAAACTCGAAAGCATAAATCTTATTCACGTAATCAGTATAGGTAAATGTTAGACATATTTATGAGAAATATATATTGTTATCTCAAACATTAACTACATTTTTTTAACTTGTTTAAAAACAATAAAAATTAAAAAATTATATATTAACTTGAACATATAAAAAAAAACAAAAGTAAGTCACCGAGCAGGATTCGAACCCGTAATAGTCGTTTCTTGCCGTCCGCGTCTTAACTCGCTGGACCAGACGAACAGTGGCCGCCAAAACGAAATTAGCGACCATATTCTGCGTGGACAGAAAAACGCATGAAAACTCGAAAACACGCGTTTTCCCAAACATAAGACTCATCTAGATCGATTGTTTACCCCCGAAAACCCCCATATACCAAATTTCAGCGACCGTTTTCCGAGATCACAGAAACATATATATATATATATATATATATATATATATATATATATACAAGAATTGCTCGTTTAAAGGTATAAGATATAGTTTGTCAGATTTTATATAAGTACGAGGGCGGGTCAATAAGTCCGTGACTTTTGGAATAAAACACAGATTTTTTGATAAATTAATCATTTTATTTTTCAACGTAGTCCCCTTTGAGCTCTATACACTTTGTCCAACGCTTCTCCAATTTTTTTATCCCTTCCAAAAATATGATTTGTCGAGGTCCTCAAAATAGGCCTTTGTTTGCGAGATGACTTCATCATTGGAGTCAAATCTTTTTCCACCGAGCCATTTTTTCAGGTTTGGGAACAAGAAGTAGTCACTCGGAGCCAAATCTTGAGAATAGGGTGGATGTGGGAGCAATTCATAGCCCAATTCATGGATTTTTGCCATGGCAACTGCACATGTGTGCACCCTTGCATTGTCTTGGTGAAAAAGAACTTTTTTCTTGGCCAAATGAGGTCGGTTTTGTTTTCAAATCCTCATTGAAGCGGTCCAATAAGTTGGCATAATATTCCCCATTAATTGTTCTTCCCTTTTGAAGATAGTCAATGTGGATTATCCCACGTGCATCCCAAAAAACAGTCGCCATAACTTTATTGGCTGACAAACCCACCTTGGCCTTCTTTGGCGCCGATTCACCCTTAGAAACACACTGTTTTGACTGTTGTTTGGTCTCTGGTGTGTTGTGATGGATCCATATTTCGTCCACGGTTAAAAAACTCCTCCATATTGTGATTAAACAACGCCAAACCTTCCTGTGAAGTTGTTACACGATTGCGTTTGTGGTCGACTGTGAGCAAACGCGGCACCCATCTTGCGGAAAGCTTTCTCATGCCCAAGTGATCATTCAAAATTGAAACCACTGAGCCATGCGAGATGCCTATGGCTTCCACAATCTCTTGCACTTTTAATCTTCGGTCGGCCAACACCATATCGTGAATTTTTTCGATTGTTTCGGGTGTAGAGACCTCAACTGGGCGTCCAGGACGTTCGGCATCTTCAGTGCTTGTACGGCCACAACGAAATTCAGTAACCACTTTTTTACCATTGAAATCGATGGTGCAGAGTCCCCATAGTATTTATCACGCTTAGCCTTGGTCTCGGTACTGGTTTTTTTTCGCAAAAAATAATGCTTAATAAGCACACGAAATTCACTTTTTTCCATTGTTTCCTTAAGTTACTGGATAGTCTGATAAAGATAGCTGTAAAACACAAACTAACTGACGCAGCAAGTTCAAATTTTGATAGGAGTCAACTGACAGATGCCTGTTGACAGGAGTAGTGTTGCTTTTTCAGTAAGGAGGTTAGAAATTCAAAAAGTCACGGACTTATTGACCCGCCTTAGTAGTAGTAAGGTAAAAAGTCAAAAGTGGAGCACCGGATCTCTCGGCGACTGTACCTGTGTGTAATTTTCATGTCTTACTAACCATCTTTTTGTTATGAAATATTAAAATTGATACTATTCCAAAGAAAACTTAATTTCTAAGAAATTTGTAGGCTTCTATTAAAATACAGGACATTATTAAAGTCCAAAATAGTCCAACGGACTCGTGACTAACTTAATGATAGTCTCCGAGCCGTACAGATGATATGACGAGGCAATTTTCGGGGTAGTCCACCCTTAACTAATGTAATGCATAGAGAATTTAGTTGGACTTTGGCCAACGTAGAGTTACAAAAGTCCTTATTTTATACAATACGATTACTGCCAGTCTTTTGGTTCCTACAATTTATTCTGCAAGAGTTATGATAAAATGGCTGTAGTAAACTAATGATTATTTCTTTTCGAGTCCTACTACTAATTATAAATGTGAATGTTTGTAAGTATTGATGTCTGGATGTATATATGGATGTTCACGCAAAAACTACTGAACGGTTTGATGATTTGGCATAGTAGTAGTTTGAACTTTGAACTTTGGATTGACACATACGGAAACTTTTATCCCGAAAAAGTACAGTGTTCCCGTGGGAAGAAATAAGTAGATTAAATATTTTTTATAATTATTTTTTACCAAAAACGAGACACAAAGATAGTGAACGAATCAACAAAATTATTAAACTAGGTACCTAGGTGTTTATCGTTCGAATAAGGAGGAAGAAGAAGTAATTTTGTTTCACCACATTTGATTCCAAAGCTCTTATACCCCTGTTACAAGGCCCAGACTTCTTTGTAAAAAAAAACCCAACTTCATCACCGTTTTACGTAATGTAGAGTATACGGGGGGTTCCATAGTGTGTACACGCCACACACCACACGGTGTAAGTCGGTTCAGAGGAGCGCGTAACCTATTTAATAGCTCATTAACACTTTAATGACTCACGGAACTACCGAGTACCGACTACCGACATTATAACACGCTAGGGTCAATTCACACCGCAATGATACGCGAAGCTTCGCTGCATTTCTAAGATAGTTATTCAACATTGAACTTTATTCACTACACAAAAAGATTCACGGTTAGCAAGAGCCGCGCCTTTGACATTCACTTTCATTGACTTGTCATTCGCACTCTTCCAAGGTGTATTTTTTGTGTAGTGAGTATAGTGATTCATATGGTACAATTTTGTTCAATATAGTTCAATCTTAAAAATGCATCGCTGCGTCGCGCGGTGTGAACTGACCCTTAGTCGTGCCCTTTGTAAACAATTTTGAGAGATATTAAATCCATTCTCATTGTTTGGACATATTTCTCACAAATCGCCGGAAAACGGTTGAAGTTGTAGTTACCAGTTTAACCTCTGGGCGGCGGTATTCTCGAACAGAATCTTTTGACATTAAGTTAATTTGAAGAGAAGATAGATTGGAAGATAGTCTAAAAGTTTAAGTTCTCATTAAATTACATGATACACCCCATTGTCCATAACAGTGATTATAGTGTTGTGGGTGTACATACATTGTACATATGTATAGTATTGTGTTATACATTAGTGTAACGTACTTGTAACTGCTCTTGTGTTGCGAGTGTCATTGGCGACGGCAACCGCTTTCCATCAGACGATCCATTTGATCGTTTGCCGTTATTTAAAAAATGTTTCAATCTTTAAACCAATTTAGGAGACCTTCAACTTTACAATGGCGAACCATTATTAATCACCATGATATAACTAAAGCCTCTATTTAAAGATTTAAATTAACGTGGATTACACTTAATCCCCGTTTGGGTACGGGCCCATTTGCGAACGACCGCGTTTGGGTACACCGTATGGAGGGCACGTGCGTTCGTAGCTCCTTACACCTGCCACACGCCTTGTCATTGTATTGTTATCGCTGAAAGTAAATGTTACGGATCTAAGGCAAAAGAAATACGGAAAAAATACATTTGCATATAATTTCGATAGACGAATCCATCATATATGAGTCGAAAAACGAAGCTTTTTATTTTTTCACTTTGTTTTTTCATCATCTTTTTATATGGATTTGTGCAAGGTGGTCAGGTGACATATCTTTTGATGTTAAAACATTATGAATCTATTTCTCTTTGCTGTTAATCTGATGTATTATCATAAAATATAACAAGAAATTGTTATTTAAATTATCAATAATACGGGACACCTTGACAATGATTCTCCATCAAAGTATTTCCTAAGCCAAATCTACGATAACGTTTCCGAATTCAAACATGACAATTTCTTCGACTCCTTCTTTCTTATCTGAAAACCTGAAGTCAGAATTATTTTTCCTTTAGCATCCGTGTACTACATCAAAGACGAGCTCAATAAAAATTTAAAACACACAAAATTATATTTCGAATTATTTTTATCTCAACAAATATGAGTATGAGTATTATTATGCTCGCCCCTCCGGGGACATGGTAGGTATTTTGTTTGCGCGCGAAGGCGCAGGCAAAAACTAGTTAAAAACAAATGCCCCTGCAGGATATCATAATACGGAAACCGCATGCTGTCGTGAACACAATTCATACTGATTGGAATGTAATGTTAAAATAATAGGTGTGCGTTATTAGTGGGGAGACGGGAGACCGGTGAATGCCGCGGGTTCGGTGCCGGACAATGCTGCGGAAGCCCGTCCGCCGGATATGACCACAACTTTATGGCATTTGATTTCGAAAAATTTTTTTTTTTCGTTTGCTGCCTGTGATGAGATTTTTTTATTTCTGCCTGGCGTACTTATCGAGAGGTCAGTGGTAATTTAGACTGTTTTGAATTATTATAAATTTATAATAATAATAGCTGCATTTAATGAGTAACGTTACAAAAACCCATCGACATTGAAATGGTGGGAAAAACGTCAGTGTTAACAAAAATTGGTGATTACGAGACAATGTAATTCTCACAATATAGGACGTATTTATATGCGGCTTCTTTAAATAATTTTTAGCGTTTAATTCCATTTTATTTTAAACCGTCATTTATTATATTTCTGTATTATAAATCTGTAACATTACATCAGAATGCGGTCAAATATTTTTTCGAATACCTATCGAATGCATTCGGGTCGCGTTAGGGGGAATTGGGCACACCTAGTCCATCATTATTGTTAATTATAATTTAGAACCAATATTTTTTAAATCTGTAGTATGTGCCTTGTACATGTACTTTTATTACATATCTGTAAAAAAATCTGAGTAATCCGCAGTGTTACTATCAGAAAAATCTTACAAGAAAATCCTAAATGACTCAGCGGAAGTTTTTAAAAACTATTTTGCCATTCTATAATCCTTTTTAAAAGCAGTACAAATAACAGGACGTTCAAAAAGGAATTCCTTTCCCACGTTATACAATATAGAATAATTTACCTAAAAACGTGATTATACACAACCTCAGAAGATTACGTCTAGCTGGGCAATATTGTTTATGGCACAATACAAATTCAAAAAAAGAGCACCAAAGTTGGTAGAAAACGAAATTCTCACGTTTCACAATTCGTAAATAGTTCCTACGTCCAAATGTATTGTTCTATTTCACGTTGTAAGTGTAAACAATTTATGAATGAGTCAATGAAATAGAAGAAATATAGTTTTCGAGGATTGGGCTCGTTATGAATGAAATGAATGACGAATCCGTCACGACTCACGTACCGCGTACGACCGGTTCGGTTTATTTAATTCATTGAAGTGTTACTGATAATGTAGTGTAGTTAACCGTCAGAGAGACTTATATTCCCAAAAACACGTACAACCTAAAGACTGTTAATAATAAAAAAACTTGAGAGGTGTCAAGGGACACCCGAATGGAACGAAGTTCCTTTCGATTAATTAGTGAAGGAATTGTAATAAAATTTTATTTTTTTGTTATAATAATATTTTTTTATTATTAACAAATATAATGTAATATAAACTTAATCAGTAGGCTCAATTTTAGTAATAATTGGCTTGTAGTAAAAAATTGAAGGGAATTTATAATTTATTCTACGCCGCACGGCTTACAACTATAGCAAAAAGTGTCGTTACAACTTTTGGTCTTAATTTTTTCCGTCTCCGAAGTTCCTTATCGCGCGATGCGAAAGGGGGCTCCTTTCGCATCGCGCGATAAGGAACTTCGTTCCAAAACAATTAAAGTATATATACAAAAATTTTACGAGTATGATGGATTATTTAAAATACATATTACTAGTATCTTCATCTCAAGATAATACTATTAATAGGCCTATCACACTACACGGTATTCAGGGCATGACTACCGGAGTCAGGGAGGGCGTGGCCCCTTGCAAGGGCGTCGATTATTACACTGCACTGAACATCGGACCCCTTTCCTTTGAAATTAAGAAAAAAGTAATCCAATTTGCGGATACTCAGTGCTCTGGAACCAGTGGATTTTAATTTTTTTTTAATTTAGGCTGACATAATCATACGATGAAGAGCCTTTAAATAAAGAATAAAAAAAAAGTAAACTCTATATATAACCTATTCTGTGCCACCGGTTAGTCAGGTGCAGTACGGACACAGGTACTTGTGGTACAATCGGCGATCGACGTCATTCATGTCCGGCCCGGAATTGCTCGGTCTCCCCGCGGCCTTCCGCTAACACGACAATATCCTTTAGAGATTCCCAGTATTTTTTTATTTTACGTCAAGGACAATGACATGAGTTTTAATCAACCATGACTGTTTCCATATCTATGAATGAACCTATATTAATAACACTAATAGGATTTTTTCCGGAGCAGACCATGGATTTGGTTGCAAACATAAGGGAGAATTCCCTTAAATTAGGGAAAAAAATCCTCTAGATAGATGGATTGGATTTTTTGGGGTTTGTATATTCTTGTTTATAATTAAATTAAGCTATTGATCGATATAACATCGACAAGCGATTTAAAAAGTGAACCTATACAAAATACACTTTAGAAGTTTAGTTTATCATAGTAATATTACTGAACATTAATTTTTTGCTATTTGTATAACAGTTTATTTAAGTTTGGGAAGAAGTATTCTTGAGAGTTGGAACAATGCACAGAAATCGGAATACTCTGTGCTAGTAGAATAGAGCTGAAAATCAAACACACTAGTGTCGTGCTGTCATTATGGTCTGCTCCAAACCAAATCGGTACGTGTGTTAGCATTCTAAAGGGGCATCCAGCCTGCAAATCCAGCACCAGTACTTATGGCCATCATTAGTGTCAAATGTCAATTGTGTCAATCATTTTAATTTTTGCCTAATATTCTGCTTTAATTTCACACTATTAACAGGCTGCTAGATTTGCAGGATGAATGGACAGTAAGGTCAGTAATCAATATGCCCATTTTGGAGTCAATTTTCACTTGGGGCTGGCTTTGGCTGGTTTGCCAGGATTCAGCCATCGCGATGAGCGTTTCCGATTATCGTACAGGATCCATTTTTCATCACAGGTAATGATTCGATTTAAAATACCTTCATTATTGTGCCGATTGAGTAATGTAACGCAGCAGTCGACGCGCGTTTGTCGGTTTGCTGCACACAATTCATGAGGTACCCACCTTTCAAACTTTTTCACCTTCACAATTTGTTCAAGTGGGAATAAAAACAGTTTTATCACTAACACCGCAGCCTGCAGCTAACTCGGACGTGGTTTGCGATGGATCCGCTTCCACAATAGCTTTCAATCCTTCATTATCAACTTTGGTCTACGGCCGCCCACGGGGCTTGTGCATCAGGTCGAAATTTCCAGAACGAAAACGTTGGAACAAAAAACGTACTGTGTTTTCTTTTGCGACACCGCGCCGCCGCCATACACATCATCAATCTTCGAGCCGTTTCTGCAGCACTGGTGCCACGGTGGAACTCGTACTCGAAAATAACACGATATTTCATGTTTTCCATTTTGTAAACAGAGTGACGCAAAGAAAAAACCAAAATAGGAAAAAAAACAAATGAATGAGTAAATAGCGGTATAAATTTGAAATTGGAATTCCTAACCAAATCTATACTAATATTATAAAGCTGAAGAGTTTGTTTGTTTGTTTGTTTGTTTGAACGCGCTAATCTCAGGAACTACTGGTTCGAATTGAAAAATTCTTTTTGTGTTGGATAGTACATTTATCGAGGAAGGCTTTAGGCTATAAAACATCACGATGCGACCAATAGAAGCGAAGAATCAGCTGAAAATGTGGAAAAAACGGGGAAAATTATTCATCTTTGAGGGCTTCC
Source organism: Phengaris arion (assembly GCA_963565745.1). Classification (NCBI taxonomy): domain Eukaryota; kingdom Metazoa; phylum Arthropoda; class Insecta; order Lepidoptera; family Lycaenidae; genus Phengaris; species Phengaris arion. The sequence continues at coordinate 7,580,996 of OY751443.1, forward strand.
GTTGTTTGTTTGAACGCGCTGATCTCAGGAACTGCTTGATCGAATTGAAAAACTATTTTTGTGTTGGATAGTCCATTTGTCGAGGAAGGCTTTAAGCTATATAACATTACGCTGCGACCAATAGTAGCGAAGCATCAGTGAAAAATGTTTGCAAAAACGGGGAAAATTATTCATATTGGACAAACTTTATAATTTTTTTTGTGTTCACGTGGATTCAAGAATGGTTTAGATTTGCAATTAGACCCGGTAGGTGGCGCTGTGTCAGTACGTCAACAAATTTAATTTTAAGGCGGTACGAAGTTCGCTGGGACAGCTAGTGAAGATATATTTGAGATCAAAGTGGCCAGTACGACAAAACGCCAATTTCATATGTATAGACCGGACCTAATATAATAAAAATCTTAAATATATGTATAGTATAAAAAGTATTAAATATATTTCCGTTGTCTGGTATCCGTAACACAAGTTCTTCGAGAACTTACCACGGGACCATTTTGACGTGGTGTGAAGCGTTCATAGATATTATTATTTTCATTATCTATATATTTTTTAATTCATATTATTAATAAATAATATTAAGTACATACATAGAATTTATAGTTTAGTTACAATTTAAAATATCTAATAATAATTTCTATAGGAATTGTTCTGAAAATTCATAGCCTCATTGCACGTGAAATAAAAAAATATAATGTTCTGTCTCAGAATATAAAACAATAGGTGTTCTAGGGGAGTTTTGCCGGGGAATTCAATGGGTGACGTTGTGGATTTTGTATTTCCTTCATAAATTTGTGTTATTTCGGTTCTTAATGTGTAATATTGGTAGAATATTAACCATTAAATATTCGTTAACGTGCACAAGTGTGGGCAAGTGGTACAACTTCAAAAACGTGCTATTTAGCTTCTACCACTTTACTGAATCGACTGACTTGACTCATTGACTGCACTGACTATCTATTAGGACTTTGACTAGACTTTAGACTTGACGATTTAGGAATACGGTGTTGAAAATTGAAACAAAAATTCTATTTCCCGCCTTTTTAGCTTGACACTGGCAAATATTTAAGCCGACGCCATATATTTAAATAAAAAAAAATATAGGTGTTCTAATTTCAAAAATATTTTATAAGCGGGCAAATGTTATTGTAGAATTTAACGCTTGTGGATTTAGTACTGAGTTTGCGTAAACTAATATATAATTTTACTGAGTTGCTTGCAGACGATTAAAATAATAAGATCTAATAATTAGTTTGATTCATATTAAATAATAATAACTGCTGCCAAATCTTAAAAATGCCAAATCGCAAAACATTATTAAAATCAAAATTTATCAATGAAGATCTTAGCGATTTTATGAATGAATCTGGGTTTCTTCCAGAATCACCGAAAAGGAAACAAACTAAAAGACAAAAGTCAGAAACTGTTGACACTGATAGTAAAATAACTCCAGTAATAGCCAAGAAGGACAAAACGTGTGGTAACGACCAAGTGTGCAGTGAATCCAGGCAAAAGCTAATTAATGTATTGGCTACACAATTTGAAACTAGGTACCTATGGTTAATGATTTTTTAAAAATTTTAATTTATTCATATTATAATAACATATTTACTGGATGTAGGGCACACCGGGCATATTCAGTACATACGAAATACATAATATAATATTATTAGTACTAAAGCATTAGCTTTACGGCCATTAGGCCGTGGGCGGGAAATGTCAGTACAAAAGTGGGGGCAAAATTTAATGCGTACGTTTTGTATAATTATAAGTAATATTCTACAATTATTGTATCATAATTTACATTTTCAGAAAACAAATACATAAGAATTTTCAGAAAGGCTTCACAGACGTACTAAGCCAGATGGAAGCAGACTACAATGCTTTGAAAGACAATGAGCAGAAGTTGGAGCATCTCGCCAGCTCATTCCTGAAGTGCATGCAGCAGGCAACTACAGCACATAAACAAAAAATTAAATCATTTAGAGACATTTATTCCGCATTCGAAAAAGAGTAAGGACTTTGTGCTAACTATAACGCGTTCACATAAAGGGACTGAGACAAATTGAGTCTACATAGTATTATGTGACAAAATCATTGACCTGTTGTATAGTATGCACTATGCACTTTATTTGTTTCAATTCCTTCTTGTAAACGCGTTATAGTTATGTAATCTGTATAATAAAATTTAACTAGCTGTTTCCTGTGCCTGTTACCGAAAATTGTGTAAAATAATAATATATTATATTTAATGTTTTCAATATTAATGTTTGAAAGACACGCCTCGCCTATTAATTAGTATTAGGAATTATAATAGATGTTTTTTAAATATTTTACTAGATAACAATTTGTTATTTTCAGATGCGAGGAAGCGGAGTCAACTCACAATAAAGAAATTAACAAGTTCGGTAAAGATTTAGAGGAGGATATGAATAAATTGAAAGAAAAACTAGTTTCAGAAAACAAACGCAACAGCTGGGAGGCGCTACGCAGATCTTTCTTTCAAGCGATGCAGAATGATTTTTAAATATTATACTTAACTTTTCTTAATTCATACTTAATTTATGATTTTCTGCTTCATTAAATGTTTTCTAAAATTATTATTTTATTTATCATAATCCTGCGTTCTTAATCGCGTTCGGTTAGGTATTAGTAAAATTCCCCACGATGTCCTTACACAAGTAAGTTTTAGTCAGCACATAGTACAGCAATCAACAATTTAAAAAAATACATGTAGGTACATACCTATATCATATAATCATATTATGTGCAATGAAATATGAATGTACATTAAACGTGACAAAGGACAATACAAAATTCATACCTAAAATATATTTTTTTACATAATATTATGTGAACTAAAATGGTATGTCCGAACTGCAAGCCATTCTAATCAAATCATATCGGTGCATGAACACTCTTTGTCTTCTAAGTATAGGCCAAGGCGACGACCTGTATTACTTACTTAATTGGTAATACAACAGCGCGTTTAATATTAAACGACCTAACCTATATTTGGGACGCCCTTCACGGATTAGTTACGTTTAAGTATTTTGAGACTTATAGCTTTGCAAGTAAGTAATCCGAATAGTTAACAGGAAGATAGGATAGGAAGATACAAAATTATATGTTCTTAGTCCAAAATTCCAAGTAAGCATTTCGCTATGAAACCCAGATCTACTATGAGGCTTTAGAAGTTTTCATAATTAATAATTTGCTTGCATTAATTTTTATAACCTTACGTTCTATTCAGAAGATAATACTAGCAGGTCCAAATTATCTAGCTTCGAATCGTATTTATCAATGTCAGCCTACTTTTAAGCACTTTTCTTACTATTTCTACAAAGTATCTATGGAATCCTAAAATACGTTTAATGTTTATGTATGCAAAGCACGTGTCAGTCGGCGTATTTCTGTGTCTTTGTCCCTGAGGATATCCGCCGCTAGCCAGCTACTGACTCATAATTAAAATTATTGTAGATCCTCACTGAATGGGATAAATTAGAAATTACTCCACGATGAGTAGTGACCTTACGCCCGAATACTAAACGATAATTAAATTAAGTGACGCTCAAGTCGCATGCTGTCCTTGTCATTTCGGCTAGCAGAGACACCGACAACCTGTGAATAGGAATGAGGAGGGCTCCTAATATTGATAAGCATTTCAGTATTTGGCCGTTAGTCTGGTATTAAATTCATCAATGAATGCATTATAACTTAGGAAGTAGGAACCGATTACCGAGTAACAGAAGTCAATTATAATTTAAGAACGGTGTAGGCAGTAGGTAGGTAATGTCTTTTACGATGTCACGGTTTATATTTGAAAATTATAAAATGTAAAATATGTAAATGAAATAAAAGTCACTTTTTAGATAACAGTCACAGCTACGCAATAACTATTTGGTAAGAGACCAAGGCTTGGTCTTGGTCAGAGCCAGTACCAGTACCGTACCCAGGATTTCAGCTAGGGGGGGGGGCAGCTCATACCTGTATTGTTACTCATACCATTTTACCGGAAAATTGACGTTTATTTTATCTTCGGGGGGGGGGGGGGGGCAGATGACCCCCCGCTCCTACCTGGGTACGCCCATGGACTCAGAGCCATGTAATAGGTAAGAGTCATATTTTTAGTGTTACATCAATCGCAACACGATATTAAGCTTTTTCCTCATATTACATATTATCATATAGGTATAAAATATTTATTTTCTGGTAAAACCTAAAAAAATACCTAAGTCCGCAATTTATATTGAAGTTAAAACTTATAAGACAAAATCGGTAAATATGCGATAATTTCATAAAGTAACACTGTCTCTGTCGAGATAAAGTTCCGGTAAGTCAAGGTCCTATGGAAATGTGCTGGGATTGGTATGCCGGAGAGTGCTGGGTTATCCACCGTACCTACGCTTGCAACGTTCAAAAACCCAGATAAGAGCTAGTGGTTATTAATATAGTGGGTTCAGTAGGAGAAAAGTTATTTCTAACTATTATCTCCTTAATAATAAAATATCTCCCTACTAATATTATAAATGTGAATTTGTTTGTTTGTTTGTTACGCTTTCACATAAAAACTACTTAAGCGATCTGATTGAAACTTGGTTTATATATAGAGTAGACCACGGGCAAGAATAAAGGCTACTTTTTTAATACGGGAAAATGTACAGTTACCGTGGAATACTATATTTACGCTTTTACGAAAAAACTACTTAACCGATCATCATAAAATTTAGCGCGGGCGGAACCGCGGTCAATAGCTAGTAAGGGATAAAAAATACCTTAAAATGCTTTTTGATGTAGGTATGTAAGTCATATCCCCAGTTACATACCTAGGTACTAAAGATAAAAGATCAGAATACTTGCCTCCGTATGAAGATAGCTGTAAGCCATGATACTTTTGTATAGAGAACAGGGAAGGTAATAATGTAGAATTGTAGATGTAATAAGTTAATTCCTTTAGGTCTTAGCCAGTGAGCAGTGGTGAGCACTTACCTGAAACAAAATAAATATACTTAGATTAGTTGAAAACTTAACCAAATTAGGTTAGTAGTACCTGGGAGACCTGGCTTTGCTAGGAGCTTTAGTAGATCGATAAAATAATTAAAAAATAAATAAAAAAAATTAAGAAAGTCGTTTCCGAGATTCCGATTATATTTATATACTTATATATTACAAGGTTTAAAGTATAAGATGCTAGATGTTGCCCACGACTTCGTGCGCCTAAAAGGAAATCGCGCGGGAACCGTACATTTAGTCTCGATAAAAAGTAGCTTATGTACCTACCTACTTCCCCGTGGTAGTGGTACTCTGTTTGTGCTAAATTTCATCAAAATCGGTCGAATAGTTTCGGAGGCTTTTCAATGCAAACAAACAAATATTTCCTCTTTTTAATATTAATTTCTACATTTTAAGTTTGTGGATCATAGTCACTGTTTATTTTACTGACATGAATAAACCTTAAGAAACTAACCGAGAAAGTATAGCTCTCATTATGTAACAATTAAGCTTGACCTAATCTTCGCTCAAAATAGAATGTTCAATATTGAACGTAATAAAACCTTTGATGGTGTAAACACCAGAACAATGCTCTACTTACACGTGTATGATATGCAGGTAAATATTATGACATAGTTAAAGTATATTCCGTAATTCGAGTATTTTAATGTAGAATTTGACGACCTCCGTGGCTCAGTGGTTGAGCGCGTTCGTGCTCTAGCCGGGGGTCGCGGGTTCGAATCCCGCCGAAGGAACAAAAAAGTTTTTCCTGGGTCATGGATGTGTACTAAATATGTGTATAATATAATAAAAATCTTAAATATATGTATAGTATAAAAGTATTAAATATACTTCCCGTTTTCTGGTACCTGTAACACAAGTTCTTCGGATACTTAGCACGGGGCCAGATCGACGTGGTGTGAAGCGTCCATAGATATTTATTTATTTATTTACAAAATGTGAACAATACTGTATACAGAGATAATTCAAAGAAGAATGAAATTCAAAGGAATCATTCAAATATTGTAAATTAATGATTCGAAGGTCGATCGAACATATATATGTAATTTAACGCATACATAGAATATATATTCGAGTCTAATAGAGGCAAAAAAAAGTATTTTCTTCGAAATTTAATTTTTAAACTATCTTAGCTATATAAATGTCGCCAAATACATTTTTTTAGACCAAGAAATATTTTTACTCCTCTAAACTGCTAATACAGATTCCTACAATCCTACACCGTGGGAAGTGTAAAGGAGTGTGCTGAAGCAATCGGCACCTGCTGCGACCCTGGCGCGGCCCTGAATGGCGCGGCCCTGAATTACTTTGTCCTAAAGGCGCCCTCGGCCCTCCTCAATAGCCTCTTCACACCATATATACCAAATACACGATTGCAGAGACTGAATCCGCCACTGATTAGTTACGCCATGACTTTTTTGTTGAGAACCCATATTCAATAGTTGCAATAAAATATATTTATGTCTCCTTCATTAAGAATTCTTTCGATTTTTAAATTTTAACAATTTAAAATTTAATTGTTAAATCTATAGAGGCATTCTTAGTACACACTTAAATCACCGGGGTTTAACTCCTAGTTCAACATCTTAATCAAATATAAAAGCTAATAGCAAAGATTTCAAAACTAAGGATATGCTATGACGTACATTTGACAAAACAAATCTTCATACAAGAAAAAGTTACGCCATCTTGTCAAAATGGCCCCAAACAACCGCAAAAGGGGGACGATTTAAGTGGGTACAGTTTTTGCCTCGACATGCCGGGTCTATAATATATACGTCTATGGCTTGTAGCAGTACTTATTGCTCGCAAAATATTTGAGCAACTTTGCTCTGTTCCGCTATTTTATTAGTTTATTATAGATTCGTATTGTAGAACACATAAACAGTCTTGTTTACACGCGGGGGTGAGGCCTTCTCCATTACGACTCGTGGGAAAAACTCACACTAAATAATTATTAACAAAAATATTGACCCGCTGCCTACTTAAAAGATTTGACGGTTTGCCCGTGTTTGAACTGTGAGTTCCCAACGACTTTCATAGAATATGGGAAAGGGTGTTTTGTTGTTTACACTGTATGGGAATCCCGGCTATTTGTTTTCTATCAATAATAATGTCTCGTGTTTATCGATGTTTTCTATTGGTTTTGTATAAGTGTTTTGTGTTATGTTCGTGGCTTTTTGAGGCTAAGTAATAATTTTAAACTATTCAATGTTTACTGTTTAGTAAGAAAGTACCCGCCTACTTTTTATGTAAAATAAAATAGAAGTAGGTTTGCAAAAAGAAAATGTTCATTTACCGTTTGCGGTGTTCAAGCTCTTTCATTCTTCGTAGGAGTAAAAAAAGGTGATCTTAAAAAAATCTGTCCGTTTTGGCCATAGACATTGACGGAGCCGCGGATCACTATATACATATCACTAGCTGTTGTCCGCGGCTCCGCCCGCGTAAATACAGTATCCCACGGAAACACTGTACTTTTTCGGGATTAAAATAATAAATAGCCTATGTTATAATTCAGAGCTCAAGCTACTATCATACCAAATTTCATCATAATCCGTTAAGTAGATTTTGCGTGCAAGAGTAACAAATTATAGGATAGACGAGGCTTGTTGAGGCAAAAGCTGTTTCCGCTTAAATGGCCCCACTTTTGGAGTTGTTTGGGGCCATTTTGACATTTTTCATCGACATTTTGAGTTCTGTCAAATGTAGGTACGTCATACTATCTTTAGTTTTGAAGTCTTTGGTAAGAAAAAAATAACGAAATTATTTAGGTCACCTTTCGCAGAAGTTTGTAACAATGTAATGGGGGCAATTTCCAGATCCGCTATTGCCTGTTAGAGGCGACATCAAAAGCTGTCCTAATACCCCTAATAAGCACTTCAACATCGCTTCGTGTTCCTGATGAATTACCGTTGCCGGGCCGGTTAGTAAAAATATGGCATCTATCTATATAACATATACTTCTAATATTATAAAAAGAAAAGATTTGTATTTTCGTATGTTTGTTCCCGAATCACGCTAAAAGTACTGGACCGATTTCAATTTTTTGTTCACTATTATATAGAATAGTAGGTAGTACATTATTCCCATTACATATTATAGGCTATATTTATTATTAGAAAAAAAATAGGGATACCTGCTAAAACTTCAACAATGTGACCCAAAGTGTAAAAAATTGCCTTAAAATATCTTTCAGTGTAAAAAAGTATTTGATGATAGAACAAAATATTGTTCTACAACATTAAAGAACATACTAATGTCTACAAAAAAGTCCGCGACTGAAAACATGCTGAAAACTCTTTAGAAAAATCTTAGTGAGCGAAATCGGTCAATAACTTTTGAAGTAAGTGTTTCCAAGAAAACATAATGCGCGTTGATAGTTACGGAACCCTCCTTAGACATGTCCTGACATGCTCTTGGTTAGGTTATTTTGTTCTTCTACGGCATATTTACTTTTTAAAAGATTTAGGTAGGGGTTTTGATGATTGGCCTACTTAAAGAGTACCCTGAAATCCTCTAATTATGCTGCCTCAAATGTTTCCTGAAAAACATATTTTAATTGCTGCTTTATCCACGTGTTCCATTACGCATAAAACGTGAGGCTATTAAAAATTACCGAAGGGAAGACGCCATTACGTAGTCATGACGACGGCAATCATCTCATCAGGCAATTGATTCAGGAGTCACCGGGATTGGCCACTTATCCAATAGAGATGGCGCCCTGTCAAGTGACTTCAATACGTAAAAACAAATTTAATATGACATGAATATTGAATAACGAGGATTATTAAATTGTGCTTTGTAGTTTATTCGTTTTTTAGATTGTTGATTATTAAGTTGTGTTTGTTAGCTACTCGATCAGTTTCATAGAAGGATCAACAAGTGAAAGAAATATTAAACTTTGTTCACTCAACTACCTTGTACTATTATCTATTCTGTGACTCAACTTACAAGTGTCCGAACCATAGACTTCGTGTTCCGTTTACGATCGTGCGATCTCGGATCCACTGATTGATATTATGATATTATTAATCGGATTAATATAGTATTTACTTTAAGCAAGTTTTGCTAATGAATGAGAGAGAGATGCCTATTACCTAGAAATATTTACGTTGATCTTACTTCGCTTAAACAGAATACTAGGAGATTTATTTTAAAATTTGACATTCGAAATAATTTGAAATTTGAATTTCTGTCTGATGTGTGTCTATGTGAGGGGTTATTTAGTACCATTAGCAAAAGTTTTATTACTTAATTAATTAAAGTTGTTGAATGTTGGGTGATATACATATTTAATGTTTTTATGTACGTATCTATGTGTGTTTTTGTGATTTGTAATAATTATAATACTTAACTTTATAATACTTAAGAAAGTTAAGTATTATAATACAAATCACATTTTGTTTATTTATTATAAGATTTATTTTCATAGGTACGCATAATTATGTAGGTATATAGGCATTAACTAAATACTAATGACGCGTGCTGCGAGCTAGGGCGTCGCGCGTTGCCCGGGCGCGCTATGTAGTTTTTTGATTTTTACCAAAAACTATTTACTTTATGCATATTCTACGAGGGCGGGTCAATAAGTCCGTGACTTTTGGAATAAAACACAGATTTTTTGATAAATAAATCATTTTATTTTTCAACGTAGTCCCCCTTGAGCTCTATACACTTTGTCCAACGCTTCTCCAATTTTTTTATCCCTTCCAAAAAATATGATTTGTCGAGGTCCTCAAAATAGGCCTTTGTTTGCGAGATGACTTCATCATTGGAGTCAAATCTTTTTCCACCGAGCCATTTTTTCAGGTTTGGGAGCAAGAAGTAGCCACTCGGAGCCAAATCTTGAGAATAGGGTGGATGTGGGAGCAATTCATAGCCCAATTCATGGATTTTTGCCATGGCAACTGCACATGTGTGCACCCTTGCATTGTCTTAGTGAAAAAGAACTTTTTTCTTGGCCAAATGAGGTCGGTTTTTTTTCAAATCCTCATTGAAGCGGTCCAATAAGTTGGCATAATATTCCCCATTAATTGTTCTTCCCTTTTGAAGATAGTCAATGTGGATTATCCCACGTGCATCCCAAAAAACAGTCGCCATAACTTTATTGGCTGACAAACCCACCTTGGCCTTCTTTGGTGCCGATTCACCCTTAGAAACACACTGTTTTGACTGTTGTTTGGTCTCTGGTGTATTGTGATGGATCCATGTTTCGTCCACGGTTAAAAAACTCCTCCATATTGTGATTAAACAACGCCAAACCTTCCTGTGAAGTTGTTACACGATTGCGTTTGTGGTCGACTGTGAGCAAACGCGGCACCCATCTTGCGGAAAGCTTTCTCATGCCCAAGTGATCATTCAAAATTGAAACCACTGAGCCATGCGAGATGCCTATGGCTTCCACAATCTCTTGCACTTTCAATCTTCGGTCGGCCAACACCATATCGTGAATTTTTTCGATTGTTTCGGGTGTAGAGACCTCAACTGGGCGTCCAGGACGTTCGGCATCTTCAGTGCTTGTAAGGCCACAACGAAATTCAGTAAACCACTTTTTTACCATTGAAATCGATGGTGCAGAGTCCCCATAGTATTTATCAAGCTTAGCCTTGGTCTCGGTAATGGTTTTTTTTCCCAATAAATAATGCTTAATAAGCACACGAAATTCACTTTTTTCCATTGTTTCCTTAAGTTACTGGATAGTCTGATAAAGATAGCTGTAAAACACAAACTAACTGACGCAGCAAGTTCAAATTTTGATAGGAGTCAACTGACAGATGCCTGTTGACAGGAGTAGTGTTGCTTTTTCAGTAAGGAGGTTAGAAATTCAAAAAGTCACGGACTTATTGACCCGCCTTAGTAGCATGTTATGAGGTATCAGAAGTAACGAGTAACGTCACGATACTATAGTAACGAGTACTAATTGTTTGAGTAACGTATACATACGGGTACGCTTTTTTTCGCTACTTTTACACCTCTAATCCTAACACACACCTTGCTAAAACTAATAAATAGGTATTAAACAACAATATACTGCAATAATAATTGAAAGCATAAAAAAAAGAGTAAGTTGGCATATTCCATTAGGTAAGCAAGAAGTTACAAGTGCGTAGACTGTACTTAAATAAAATATGCCCATGCCACTTATCGCAGATTCATTCATTCATTTAAAGCTAAAAAACTTTAATGAAAGCTGAAAAACCAGTTGAAACGGCACGTGCTAAAAACCTGTGCTTTATAAATGTACAAGAACAAGTATGGCATTCAGTAAGAGGATACTTCATTAATACTGCAGCAGGGAACAAAAAGAGGAGGCGCGTGCGACAATGAGGAAATGCCTCGGATGTCCAGCGAGTCACAATGTTGCGCGTGCGCACTGATCCTTTACTGAGTAAATTATGAATTGACTAGATATTTCGCTCAGATTCACTAGCGTAAAATAATGTATTCAACTACTATTACAAATGTAAAAGTTTGTGAGAATGGATGAATGTATGGATGGATGGATGACTGGATGTTTGTTACTCTTTCACGCAAAAACTGCTGAACAGATTTTGAAAAAAAATTGGTATGTAGTTTAAGTTCTGGATTAACACATAGGCTACTTCAATCCCGAAAAAGTACAGTGTTGCCGTAGGATACTGTATTTACACGGGCGGAGCCGCAGGCTGGCAGGCAGTAATTGATAAACCTTATCTACATAACATGTAGAGCGAAGTTTATAAAGATTCCCTTATTATATCATGTCCGTAAACTTCAGACTTGACCTATATCTACAGGAAAAAGCAATAAGCATGAATTTATGAATGCCTGCGGCTCCGCGCACGTAAATTAAGTATCCCACGGACACACTGTACTTTTTAGGGATAAAAAGAAGCCTATGTTTTAATACAGATCCTAAACTACTACCATACCAAATTTCGTCAAAATCTGTTAAGTAGTTATTGCGTGAAAGAGGAACAAACATCCATCCGTCCATACATCCATCCTCACAAACACATTTATAATAGTAGTAAGATAGAATTTCCGAATATCGTAGTAGGTAGAAATATGGTAACTCTGGACCGAAGTAAACATGAATTAGCTAGACCAGTGGGCGAGATTACCTCATCCTGTCTTATATCCGCCTACTGGTACTGACCTATTTCGACAATCAGGTCGATAGTCAATGAAATTGCATTCATTGTCGCGACACAATGCCCGTCGTCTTACGTTAAAATCTCTAAAACCAATAATCCTATTTTTTTTCCGCACAATCTATTCGGGTCTTTGAATTTTTTGTGCGATTTTTTTTGCGTTTCGGAAGCCGCAGGTAGAGTAGATCCGGGATTTGTGCGTTTCGCTATGTTTACAAATTCGCAATTTGCCCACCGATAACTGTCAGTTCGGTTCAGCTGCGCGCCCAATTGCGCGCTAACGTAACGTAACATGCGCTCGAGATTATCCGCTGTAAAGACTCGGTATATAATCCCGTTCCTACGCATCACATTTTCATTAAATTAGCTATGCTATTTAAAATGTTGCGGCTGAACGAATTTGAATGAAATTAGCACATTGATATAGTTTAAGGACAAAATTATAGGGTAGGTATATTATATTTGTCCCGACAAAATATACGGTTTTCGGCATATGTATATTTTTGTTCGACGCCAATGCGAAGTCGCGAGCCAAATAAAAAAGTAAATTTTATCTTCACATTTTAAGGTAAAGCAGTGAAGTTTTATTTTCCTAACAGTATTAAATTATTGAGACATGTGATTTTGGTAGCTACATTCGTCATAGTTTTCCCCAAGGATGCATTTAGGACAGCAAAATTGTAGGAGTGATATAACAAGGGGGTAGACTACCTAATTTTAACTCATTAACACACAAACTATCGGTTGAGCAGGTCTTTCATATAAACTTATAAGACAATGTCAGAACTCAGAAGCAAGTTTAAAGTATTTACACCTTGGGCAATTAGCCGTAAAGAGGATTCTGCTTGTTGCTGCCTACCTGGGGGTCGGAAACTATTAAAAACGACCAAGTTCGAGCCGTGCTCGCGCACGATGGGCTCCGTACGAAAGGGCAAAAAACCACGTACGCTATACGAGAGCCACACTTAAATATTGATTTTATTCTGCTTTTAGTATTTGTTGTTATGGCGGCAACAGAAATACATCATGTATGAAATTGTATTTTAATTATCTAGCTATCACGGTTCATGAGATACAGCCTGGTGAGTGGTGACAGACAGACGGACAGACGGAAACAACATCGGCGTCTTAGTGATAGGGTACCGTTTTTATACCCTTTGGGTACGGAACGCTAAAAAGCTACTTTAAACACGCCTAACTATTTTATTGTCTTATGTACCTACATTAATAGTTTTGAAAACATTACGTACGTAAATACTAAACTACGCAACTAAAAATTCAATTAAACTGTAATGTTGGCGGCTCTGTTCCAGACGACTGATGTTCCCATAAAAATATTCAAATATATTACATAGGTACAGTTACACATTATGTTACTTAGTAATGAATAAACATAATAAAGGTGTCATAGTAATTAAAATTATTAATTCAAGCCTCAAGGTTAAATGGCGTTCCCACAGATTTCGTGTTCCATTATACATAGCATGGTGCCGTTATTTTGCACTTGGAAACTACGAGTATCATGATTTAATGACAAAAGAATTTGCAAACTTTTTTTGCACGACTTAATAATTGTTTTTGTTTTAATACCTTTCTTTTTAATATTAGTGTACACAAAAATCATGTATTGTCTATAGGCTTTAACTAATCTATACTAATATTATCAAGAGGTTATAGTTTGTGAGTGTGTAGGGGGTAATCTCTGGATCTACAGAACCGATTTTCAAAATTCTTTTACTAATAGAACGCTACGTTATTTGTGAGTGACATAGGCTATATATTAACACAAAAAATGAAAATACTTATTCGTGGTAGCTGGATTTGCAAAGTAAGTCGGAGAAAAAATGGTCGAAGGAAAACGTTTCTTACGAACGCTGCCTTGCCGATGGAAGATATCAGTCTTAGAGAAAGTTGTAGAGCTTGATAATGCCTACAAAAAAATCAGCGATAGCATATGTCTACTTTTATATACAAGTCTAAAAAGTAGTCTTTTATATTAAAAAATTAAACCGACTTCCAAAGTAAAAATAGTTTAGTAAAATTCGGCTAAAATTTGAACTATTTTCCTACACAATATATAATAACTTTGAAGTCGGTAGGTACCTTAAATGATTAGGATATTGGTCTGATACAGACTTCAAAATTAGATAATAATTATAATCCTAATTAAGAATATCCTTATTTTTGCGTCATTATATAGCTTCTATACAAATTACGCTGTATATTAGGAAAACAAAAAAAGTGTTAAAAGAAATGCAAAAAACAAACAACAAACATAGCTAGTCTCACTCATCAGCCATTCTAGGCGGGGCGATAATTTTAGTTTGCTTTTGCGGTGCTTATGTAATATGTAGGTAATCCCCAATAACAAATTACGAATGAAAAAGTCCAGTTAAGTTGTCGGCGATCCTAAACATCATGTTTGATTGTACCTTAATGACAAGGCGCAGACTTTGACTCAGCTTTTGTGTTAAGCCGACTCAAATCAGCTTGCACTTTACAGCATTTTGAACCCTATTGTTATTTTTCTAGAGTTTATATTGAATGCGGCTTTGTAAGCCAGTGCATCTACTAAGGAGGTCTCGTAATTGAGCAATCATCTACTCTAGCCCGTTGCGGTAAGCAATGCATTGAGAATAAATGAATTTTACTATTTGTTTATTTTAATTTCAATTTGGGACATAAATAAGTCGAGCTCTGTTTATTTTGTATACAGAATACAACGGTAATTTATTGTTATGCCATAACATATTGAATAGTATTAAGTGAATACAATATTTATTGAGGTGAAAACTCTTAGCGGTGTTGAGTTTGAAATTTCAAGGTCGCGTCACGTCACGATTTTGGATATAACGCCATCTGTCGGAAGCTTCTTATACTCCTTACATAAGAACTTAACTTTCTAACACACACAATACACAGATGGCGTTAAGTGTAAAGTTTTCTATTATTTTTAGAAGTGATGTTCTTTAGGCATGAATCACGTTAATGATATTTTTGGATTTTAAATGATGAATGAAGTTTTACTTCTGACACGATGCTGCCACGTGTACTACACACGTCATGTCACTTTTTTTTATTTATGAATAAGTTAATCGACTGTGATCGAATCGATTGCAGTGATTAATTCTTGATTCTTTATACATAGATGACATGATGCATCCTATAGATAATAAGCTACTTTAATGCTGAAAATAGCTTTCTTATAAAATAAACGTTATCTGTAATCACCGAGCTTGCTACAAAAAGCGTATTGTGTATGTTCCCAAGTCAGTTCTTTGCAAAAAAATATATTAGATTTAGGAAGCCTAACGTCAGGTATGCGACCTTGTAGTGTCAGTAAGACTGATGTTTTTGGAGAAGTTACTTTTTGTTCAAAATATACCGGAACGTAATAATCGAGCAAACTATATTTACAGATTATTATTTTGGTCATTTAAAATCTTCTTAAAGATAATTGAACTGGTTTTTTTACCTGACTACGGCGAAGCCAAAAGGAAGGGTAATATTATGGTTTTGGCGGTATATGTATGTATGTTTGTTCCACCTTAGGGCCTAAAGTACTGGTCTGATTTTAATGACGTGTCAATAGTTTCGTAATAATAGCCGGTTTTAATTTACATAGTCTGGTTATAGTTTTTAATAAAAATTGTTGTTATTTACGCTTAGGGTATACTATAGGCTACTGATAATACTGATGTTAGATAGCTTTTTTGCATGTTTTGTTTCTGTAGCTCGATAGAGAAACAAAACAAGCTATCCAAATAAGCTATGAGGGCGGGTCAATAAGTCCGTGACTTTTGGAATAAAACACAGATTTTTTGATAAATAAATCATTTTATTTTCCAACGTAGTCCCCCTTGAGCTCTATACACTTTGTCCAACGCTTCTCCAATTTTTTTATCCCTTCCAAAAAATATGATTTGTCGAGGTCCTCAAAATAGGCCTTTGTTTGCGAGATGACTTCATCATTGGAGTCAAATCTTTTTCCACCGAGCCATTTTTTCAGGTTTGGGAACAAGAAGTAGTCACTCGCAGCCAAATCTGGAGAATAGGGTGGATGTGGGAGCAATTCATAACCCAATTCATAGATTTTTGCCATGGCAACTGCACATGTGTGCACCCTTGCATTGTCTTGGTGAAAAAGAACTTTTTTCTTGGCCAAATGAGGTCGGTTTTTTTTCAAATCCTCGTTGAAGCGGTCCAATAAGTTGGCATAATATTCCCCATTAATTGTTCTTCCCTTTCGAAGATAGTCAATGTGGATTATCCCACGTGCATCCCAAAAAACAGTCGCCATAACTTTATTGCCTGACAAACCCACCTTGGCCTTCTTTGGCGCCGATTCACCCTTAGAAACCCACTGTTTTGACTGTTGTTTGGTCTCTGGTGTGTTGTGATGGATCCCATGTTTCCATGTTTCGTCCACGGTTACAAAACGGCGCAAAAACTCCTCCATATTGTGATTAAACAACGCCAAACCTTCCTGTGAAGTTGTTACACGATTGCGTTTGTGGTCGACTTGCGGAAAGCTTTCTCATGCCCAAGTGATCATTCAAAATTGAAACCACTGAGCCATGCGAGATGCCTATGGCTTCCACAATCTCTTGCACTTTCAATCTTCGGTCGGCCAACACCATATCGTGAATTTTTTCGATTGTTTCGGGTGTAGAGACCTCAACTGGGCGTCCAGGACGTTCGGCATCTTCAGTGCTTGTACGGCCACAACGAAATTCAGTAAACCACTTTTTTACCATTGAAATCGATGGTGCAGAGCCCCCACAGTATTTATCAAGCTTAGCCTTGGTCTCGGTAATGGTTTTTTTTCGCAAAAAATAATGCTTAATAAGCACACGAAATTCACTTTTTTCCATTGTTTCCTTAAGTTACTGGATAGTCTGATAAAGATAGCTGTAAAACACAAACTAACTGACGCAGCAAGTTCAAAATTTGATAGGAGTCAACTGACAGATGCCTGTTGACAGGAGTAGTGTTGCTTTTTCAGTAAGGAGGTTAGAAATTCAAAAAGTCACGGACTTATTGACCCGCCTTAGTATCCAACACTTATGTGAAACAGGCCCATATTAAAATAAAAAATATGGCAGACCACTAGCGAAACCACGATTATCGATTTGATGATTCCATAATAATCTATTTCGATCAAAACCCTATAATAAATAACTCTACAAAGTAATACGAAGTGACTTTAGACATTTATTGGTAATATCTGTGGTAATACGGTCTACACCAGCAGGCCTAGCATGCGCACCCTAGAAACACCGATGAATCGACAAAATGACAGATTGAAGAAACATAAATACCATTCGGAGCAAAATAGTTCTTATTGTAAGGCAGTCATCCATCGTCGTTTTGAGAAACAACATTTCTATTCTTCCCGAGCATGAGCTCACAAAATGGCCTCTTTTGACAGCTAAAGTAGAAACGTTTTCTTATTTCAATGTCAAATAGTCTTACAATAATGTCAACTGTCCACATCATGGCGATCCTAGACAAATAGTTTCTGTACGTTCAGTCATTTACTTGAAAATTTGACCATTTTTGACAGAAGATTTCCCGAAAAAAAGCCATATTTTTAAAACGGCTAGTTTTAAAATTATGGCTATTTTGTAATATTGACTTCTATTGACGACCTCGTTGCCATGGATTAAGAACTATTTTGCAACGAACTGTTTTGGATTTTTTAAAATTACAATAACATTTACTTAAAATCATTTCTTCGTATCGTCATGCTAAGCCCGCAGAGCGTATACCGGTTATAACACGAGCTTTTCTACTGACCATGAGCATAGGTGATCATGATAAGGATCCAGGTAGCCTAACCTACTCCCTAGACCGCGAGGTCGACTGCTGTAACATAATATCTTCGACTTTGCCCAATCTGCCTATGACCTCTCGGACCTTGCTGTACTTTTTGTAATTTAAAGTCGTATAGTTAAGATTAAACAAATATTCTAGAATAAGGCAAAGTAAATAAGAAATTGTTCAATTTAATTAATAAACAAAATTAAAAAATATAAGTAATTATATTAAAAATAGAAGAATTGCCAAGCAGTGAGCGAGCAGATGATTTTTGCGTAGGTTAAAAAGGTAATTTTACTATTCTAGCCTATAATTCTACTAATTACAAGTGCTAGTTATAAGCTAAGTCTTTTGAGAAGAGCGTTAGACAAGCTAAAAAAATCGAACATAATTTTAGCTTAGCTCCCCAAATAAACTACTTCATATTAACATTAGGAAATAGTAACCAAAGCTCGTGAAAAAAACAACTAAACTAAAACAGGAAGTCCTTAACGTAAGGAGCGATTATCTATACGTGTAACATTAATTTTATAAGCGTTAGCGAGATCAAAGTGTCCTGTGGGCTGTGACTAATATCCTTTGCGAGGAAACCGAATACAGGAAACGTCAATTTACTCGACGAAAGTGACAAAGACGAGACTACTCGGTTTTAACCTGCCAGTATCGTGGACTTCTATACTGGGGACGGGGCATGTCGAGGCTAAAAAGTGTTGTCTCCATTTTTGGCACTTGAGTGTTGACCTTTTTTACAGGCACGTTTAATGCTGGGACTCTATGATCCGGAATCTGGCGGGCCCGGGACAATTAACAGCAGTAAAATTATAACTCTGCGCTAATACATAGAGCTGAAAATCGAACACACAAAAGTCGAGTCAAATGTCAATGTCATAATGTATGACAGTTCGATACACGACACTTAGATTTGGACTCTAGCGCGAAGTTCTTTTTTCACTTCTCTGAATTTTCCCGGCTCTGCCGGATTCCGGTTCAAAATATAGCCCCAGCCTAACATGTAGCCGTTTAGCCTACCATTTTACACAGATGGCGGTACTATTTTCTTGTATGAATAATTTTTCCGTCAAATGTTTGTGATAGCCGGTCCTAAGTATAATATATGGCCAGTACTTATTCTAAAAATTGACAATTTTTTTAAGTATTCTAAGTATATGTAGTACATTGTTTAAAATTTAGATTCATTGTTGACCAATTATCATTAGACACTATTCAATATGGATTTGATAGTTACGATGGAATACAAATTATATTTATTAATAGTGTGGGAATAGTGGAAGCCCTAAAGGGAGATCACCGACCGGACGAGGTGGTATGCTCGGTTAGGCCGAAGCCCACTTGCAGTCATTTTAGGTGTTGTATATATAGCGCCGATCTTAGAAAATTTCGATAGCGCGATTCAGGATTGTGTCGCTAATTGGTCCGCCACAATAGCTTTCAATGTTCAAATGCCAAGAATTAAGTAGATTAAAGTAGGTAGATCAAAAGCGGCGACTAATAAAAAGTCATAATGATTTTGCGATGTATCCAATATACCAGAAAATGCTGTGCATTTCCGGATCGATCAGTACTAGCGGACTATAATAAGTACCTGTGTTCCACAGTTGATTTTGACAGTTAGCTGACTCAGCACAATCTTCACAGTCACTGGTAACAAATTATTATTTATTTGATGTTAAATTAAACATTGGGGCTGAAACTGAACAGTAAGGTTTGGGATAAAACATCATCTGCTGACATTGAACTACAATACTAGCGTAATATAGTTCAATGTCTGCTGATGCATGTTTGTTGCAGCCCATCGGAATTCGGAATACAACAAACAGACAATAGTATAAAATACTCCCCACAATACGGAACATCCGTAGTGTTGAAATTCGAATATCACATATTCGTCGTTTCAGCCTGGCGCCTGGTGACGGCTACTGCGGGACATAGGCCTCTCCCGCAGATTCCCTGCGCGACGGCGCCGGTCGCTCGCGGCCTGTATCCACCGACTCCCTGCGACTTTTCTCAGGTCGTCTGTCCACGTGTTAGTTTGGTTCTGATACGGATTTCCTAATTCTCTTTTTCTTTTTTCTTTCTTTTTAATTTCTGATTCTAACACGTAGATAGACTCTGTGTCTCGAGAATATCACATTTTTACAAATTAAAATTTAAAATTTGCATATATCTAAAAGAAAAAGCTATTTAGGTTGATGCGATTAAAATTATAATCAAATACAGAATTGCCCATCTCTTTCTCCCAAAACGATTTGTAACATCACATTGTTTAATGACAAATGTATGGCGGCAGCACATCGTGACGTCACAGGCCGATATAAGTTCCCTTTCTTCTTGTAAATTTAAAACTGTTTCAAGTATCTTCGTTATTTTCTAATATTTACCAAAATTGATTTTTAGATTGTTTATTAACACGTTGTCTAACATTGAATAGACGAAAAATAACCGTCAAAGTAATTCAAATTTCTCATCGCCACATTCAATATGGACGTATTAGTTTGATGGCAGTACTGTACTGAATTGTACAGTGGAGTTGACTGTGGAGTAACAAAGCGGTAAGCAGGCCATTAATAAGGCGCGGGAGTCGCTTCCGTCCGTTCCGGGAACCGGACGGGAATAGCTCGTGATATCCTTCGGGACGTGTTCAATGGGCAGTCACCATCAGCTGTGTGTCCACTGGTTAATAAGATTGCTGATTAATATGATTTACGAACGAACAACCTACTAAGGTGTCATGGGACCGCGGCTGGCTTAAATCTAGCATTATGGTCTAAAATCCGGTATAAGAAATAATATATCATCTGATATTTATTAGTGATAAGAAATAAATGATAAATAATATTTACATTGACACATTGCAAAATAGGTAGCCTAGTTAAATTGCGCCCTAAGGGCCGATTCACACCGAAATGTCAGCGGAGCGGCGAGCAGCATAACTGTCATATACTTTATTTTAATCTTTATCTTCATTACTATAAAACACAGCTTCGCTGGAGACAACTGCTCACGGCCGATGATGGCCGCTAGTGACCGTAGCGGCTATCAGCGGCCGTCCACTATTAGGACATCGTAACTGTTACGTACAATTCTGGCACATTAGCGTGACTACTTGTTCACCATAGGCGTCAGGTCAATCGTCAACAGACATAACGTAAAATATCTCACACGAATATTTTTGCCCGCAATGTTTAGCTGTCTCTAGGTATAGTTCATCAAACAAGTAGCTACACTGAATCATAGAACAATGCGACTCGGTAATTGATAACCAATGATGCGTATAATTCTCAACGATTTCCTCAAACTCTTATGTCACTACAAAAAGATAAGTTCCAAAAATTCACACGGCTAGTGCACAACCCGGGGATTGCGCACGACTTTCCAATCGATTTTTTGGTCGACGTGACGGAAATCGATATTAGTTCAATACGGTTCGGTGCAAACGAGCTACATGTGACTGCGACCAGTGGTCAGCAACCGCTTGCTGACACGCCTTGTCATTTATTTTGTTAACAATTGTCAAGTACAAATGAATGAAAGTTTGAAAGCCTAGCCTGGTGAGCCTACGGCTCGCGCTCTGCGGCTCGCTCGCTTTTGCTAAATCTCCGCTAAATGTATAAAAAAGTGTGTCAACGAGCTGACGCTGGCCACCAGTTTTCATACACATCTGACGATTCGTTATTAACGGTAGCGTGCAAAATTGTGTAGCGGCGACCGGTCGTGTTGTCATATTGTCACTATTACTCGAAGCAACGGTCTGCACCTAACTCGAAACAAAAATATTGTTTGATACGTGTCAACAAGCTATCGCTAGCCACCAGTCGTGGTCGCGAGTAGTCCGTCTTCGCCGAACTTTAAATCTATGTGGGGCGTGTCGTGCACCTGTCCTGAGTCCCAACGTAGCCGCCGCCGGTAGATCACAAAATTTTGGCCGAGTGACGACTCAAAATATACGATAATTAGCTTTTGCCAGCGGCTCCGCCCGCGTAAATACATTAACCCACAGGAATATTGTAATTTTTAGAGACAAAAAGTAGCCTACGTATTAAGCAAGAGCATCCTACCACCATACTCAATGTCATCAAAATCCGTTCGGCAGTTTTTGCGGGAAATAGTAACAATCATTCATCCATCCTCACAAACTTTTACATTTATAATAGTAAGAGGGAAAAAATCGTGTAGCGGCAACCGATCGTGGTCGCTCGTCTGCGCTGATTTAATCTATGTGGAGCGTGTCGTGCACCTGTCACGACGTAGCGGCCGCGCCGGTAGATCACAACACTCGGCCGATGACGAATCGATTGATTGTGACGACTTCATCGAATACCGACGGCGACTCCAGCCGCCGGACCGTGCTGGAGGTAATTAAATCAAATTCCAGTTAATTCTGTTTTAAAGTTTCCGGTACGTACTCCGGACTTGGAAACTGAAATGGTGCTTTTCAACGTCTGATTCGTAGAAAACTATTGCTACGAATATAAAGAAGTTATTGAATTTTTCCAGTTCCCAAACTAACTCAGCACTTTTGAACTTTCAATTGAATGTAATTAACAAGCTTTATTATACCTACCTACTTTATAAAATCTTTATAGGAATAAGAATCTATAATTACTTTGACAAACGTGTGTACGTAGCTTTAATGCACATGAGTAATGTCGATTTGACACAATTAACAAAGAGAGTGGATGTGTACGGGATCTGAAACCAAATCCCGCATACATCCACTCAAATGTAACATATCACTCATGACTCACATGTCATACTATCATGTATTTCGCAATTACCGTCTGCCGTCCGTCTGGCCAGTGCTTGCGTCATCAACATATAGCTGGCACGCGTTCAAGCTTATGTCTGTGACCTTTGATTTTACACCATAGATCTAGCCCTGCTGTATGTTGCTGTAATATAGTAGAATGTGACTTTTGAAGAGGGGAGATCGATTATATAATATACTGGCTGATCCCGACAGACGTTGTTCTGCCTTAATATGTAATAATATAAAAAAACTGTCGAAACTATAAAAATCAAAATTAGGGGTGGCTCACCCTTATCATTTAGGTGGTTGAAAAAGGGATTACGACCGACTTGAGAGTCGGACCTACCGAATATGCAAAAAAAATATCATAAGAATCGGTCAAACCCTTTCGGAGGAGTGTGTCCCCGAACACAGTGACACTAGAATTTTATATAAGTATGTACCTATTAGATAAGTAGAGGTAGATAATAGACTTTAGATTGACCTCACACTATCAGCCGATCACCTCATAGCTGATTTCAAACATCTTTTTTTGGGTAGCGTACCAAAAACCCTATTACTGAGATAGTCCGTCCGTCTATCTGTCTCCTTAACCGTCATAGCTAGTTGAAATTTTCACAGATGATGTATTTTTGTTGCCGCTATAACAACAAATACTAAATACAAAAACAGAAAAAAATAAATATTCTTCCAAACAATAAACATGTTTTTTTTGCAGTATCTACATTATGTACGGTCGCCGACGAATTTGGTGTTCCACTTTTCAACCTTGATACTTGGCAATTATACTGTTCAAAGTGTTACACCGGATCTATAGGCGACTGTACAATGTAACCCACCTATTTATTTCACTACACCAAACATTCAAAAATACCGAAATATGACAAATATTTTAACGAGTGTTAAAGAATTAGTATCAATATAGACATTTTATCAAAAGGCCTCCGAACATTAAACAACATTATTTATTTGTTGTAGTGATATACGAGTTACGACTGGGCCACCGGGACTCTATATTGAGACGTACCAACTCTGTGACAAATATTACTAACCTGGTATAAAAAGTGGTACCGTGCCCTTTAAATGTGTTAAAGGAATATGTACTTTATGTATAGAGGAATAGAGTTTTAATTTATTAAGAGGGTTTTAAGGTTAGGGTTGATTCACATGCATATGCGACGCAAAACGTAACATGTGAAAGAATTTTTTGCGTATAGCTAAGTTTACAAGTATTTTATGTTACGAGAATTGTGTGAACGGAGGAGTATGATATTTGGCACAGTTAAAGTTCATATGTGTAGGAAAGTGTGCAGAAAGCTAATATTTTTTAAATAATGCTATTAAAAACATTACATTATGAAAAATAACACACACACTACCTTAGATTATTGAAGCATACATTAACCATGCATTTGATAGATACAATTTTGTAACACGTTGACGTTTGTCAATCTGACACACTTACATTTTTTAATTTGTTCTATCTAAGAGGCAAAACAAACTAAGGTTTGTACTTTATAAGTAAAGTTGAAACTTTTGGACGAATTTCAACAACATTTATAGCTTGAAGTTGATATTTTTATGTTCAGTAAGCGTTCAGTCGTTACCGTAGAGCTTAAAATAGACAGCTACAATATATCTACAACATCGTAAAAAGTTGTTAATTGAGAAACAATTATTCCATTAAAATTAACATTCAAATAAATATTTTAAATATTAATAAGTTGCTTGACTTTAACAAACATGGCCGAACCTTATAAAGGTTTTAATTTATAATATCCAACCCATAAATTATGCTCTACTTTACACATTATTTGTGTGAAGTGACCCTTATGTGTATATTTGTGTAATTTTTCACATTGGAGCAGATCAGCGGGATACGCCGACAAAGACCCCAGGGCTCGCCACCGGACCTCATACCTGTTGACTATTGTGAATAAAAAAAAAAGATTTTTTATTTTTTTCGGACGGACACTAATGCCTATGAAATATTAGTTTCGATTAGTATCACCAACGCTACATTCACTTGTTTCGGTTCCGCTTGACCGGGCATTGCGTAAACGCATCCTCTATTACAACTATATTGTGAACTAGCTTTTGCCCGCGCCTCCGCTCGCGTAAATAAAGTGTCCTACGGGAACACTGTACTTTTTCGGGTAAAAAGTAGCCTACATTTTAATCCAGAGCCTAAACTACTACCATCCCAATTTTCATTAAATCTATTTAGTAGTTTTTGCGTGAAAGGGTTATAAACATCCATCCATAATGAAAGTTTGTAAGGATGGTTGGATGTATGGATGGATGGATGTTTGTTACTCTTTCACGCAAAACATACTGAATGGATTTTGATGAAATTTGGTATAGTAGTAGTTTAGACTCTGGATTAACACAAAGGCTACTTTTGATTGCAACAAAATGTACGGTTCCCGCGAGATTTCTTTCAGCGCGTACGAAGTCGCGAGCAACATCAAGTACTTCATAAAACTGTAGCGCGCCCCATCTTGTATCTTTTAAACTACGCATCGGTTTTAAATGCGGTTATCATCAACATATAGTGATATTCTAGGGAAAGGTTTAAAACTTAGGTCTTTTCGCCCGTTATTGGATAATTTATACTGTGTAATACAGTACTCTTCTAGCGAAGCGGACAGGCGGTTTTAAATGTATACGCATTCTAGTATACCGTAGCTTACACGGCATTTTCACAGTACAGTCAACCTAGTCCAGAGAAATGACAGGTCAATACGTATGGGGCCAACCATGTGCGGGATTCCTGATGATGTTTTCCTTCACCGTTAGAGCGGGCGTAAAATGTACTTGAGATCTGAAAAAGTCTCATTGGTACACGCCACAACCTGGAAATCGAACCTGCACTCTCTCGAGTGCGAATCAAACGGTCTACCCACTAGGCCACGGAGTGATCCTAGAGGAAGGTTTACGAGTATAATAATAGAGGTTTATACTATGTGAAATACACGCATAATATCTTCAAAGTCTAGTATATTATGGTCGGCATGTGTGGGCTTGGGTTTTGGCGTCTGATCTCACATCTCTCCGTCATAACATAATGACCACGTTCACAGCACCCAATTTGTCCAGCGATGACATATTTGTCTACGCTCGACAACAGCCATTATATCAGGTGAAAATTAAAGGTATATAAGTACCTGTACCTGTGTAGTACTTACTCAAAACAAAGTCCAGTTAAATAAAACAATTGTGAAATATGGTATACCTAGTAATAAGGCCGTTGCCACAAACACAGCGACGAACGCGCGCAAAGGCAGCGGCCTCAGTGCCTAAAGCAGTAGATATATTTTACTCTGTGGTAGTAGTCTAATTCATAATTTACTGATAAGTGTCAGAAAAGATCAATTGCATCTTTTGTCTCTGTCGCTCGATATAAGTAAGCAGCGACAAAACTTCCGAATAATCTATTCGACACGTCTTATTAGGCGATTGTGAAACAGTCCTTACTCTACCTTTTGTAGGAAATCGACGCAGAGGGAATCAACAAAATTATTAAGATTAAGAGATAGTTACTTTCTTATCACAAATAATGTAGTTAAAAGGTTCTGAAATAAACTAGATGATATTATCCAAGAATGTACGCTATTTAAATAAACTGCTACAAATTTTGTAAATCTCAGTTAAGGTGACAATTTCCGGTCGATTTAGTAGCGGAAACGCACCGCACAAGATGTGTCTAATCCGCCATATTGTTAAGCCGACTAAATACCTCACCGCTGGACATACTCAATACGTGTTTACTTTACATTAGTATAAAGAAATCGTCACTTTTGTTCACTGAGATTCGGGTGGCCCATAATCTTCTAACACCTATGTTACAATTGTTTGAAAGATATTTGTTAATTTTGAATAGATTAAGACATAAATTCTAAAGAAGATCTATTGTTAAAATAAAAAATATGATAGGCTTACTAAAATATACATTTACAAGGGTCGATTTTCGGAGTGCGGCGAGTCGCTTGAGTCGACAAATCGCCTTGTCATTTTTGTTGGTCAAATTGCCTTGCGGTTGCGAGTTGCGAGTTGCGACCTAGCCAAATAGTCATATACATGGTCGATTTCCGCCACACGACGAAAATCGACTCATGTAAATCCCCCATTAGAAGGCAAATGCAAAAGGTACAGTCAAAACTCTACCTCTGTTACTTTACTGTTACCAATGTTACTTTAATGGTAAACATTTTCTAAGACTTTGATTTTGACAAATAACTACAGTATAGTAGTAATCTTTTTTGCCTGTAGCAATGGGACAGGGTCACAAACCTATATAATATTATAGACGAGGCATGTCGAGGCAAAAAATGTACACACTTAAATACGTAAGTATATATTTTTACTCTGTGCTTAAACTGCTCTACTTTTGGTGTTGTTAGGGGCAGCCGCGGTTGACATTTTGACAACTCCTTTCTGCAGTTTAAATCAGTCCGCAATTCCGCATTTAGTTGACAATATCTTCTGAAATTAAGATAGCGTAACTTTTGCTTGTATGAAGATTTTTTCTGTCAAATGTACGTCGTAACTTTTAGCCTATCCTTAATTTTGAAATCGTTGGACGCGGTTCAGGCTACAGGAGATTCGTAAGTCGTAACTATCAGGGGTATAGTTACGAAGGAAAATTATCAAAACAATAAAACACTACGACACATATGGTCAACATTTTGTTATGAAGATATTATAGTGATAGTGTGGGCACAGTGTGGGCGTGGGAAAGGCGTGGACGCTAATGTGCCCGTCAAACAACTACCGACCCGCTGTTTGTCGACCTGATTACTCGTAACTAGCTGCTTTATGCTTCGCAAGGTACGACGTGTACTCTGTACAACCAATAATATATCTATGAGCCAAAATCACAGAAATGTAAACGACTGCAGTAGCAAATAAAACGTTGTTCATATCATCTACTGCTTATGTAAAGACGTTTAGGCAGAAAATTAATAAAAAAATTCGGAAAAAAAAAAAAACGAAATAAAACTATATTACGCTCTTTACAGCGCTGTTAAGGTCATTGAACTTACAAAGCTGATTTTATAACCACTTTAAATCACCTGTTTCTGTAATGGTTATACACCATTACAGAAACAGGTGATTATATATATAGAACACCATATTATACATATATATATATATATATATATATATATATATATATATATATATATATATATATAATATGGTGTTCTATATATATAATCACCTGTTATGCGTCATCATAAACAGTAGATCATTTGCCCAAAATATGCGGAATTGATTTTTAAACAACCTTATGTATAAAGAGTTTGAAAGTTGAAACAAATAAACAAATTAAGTCTGAATACAATCAGTTGACGACCGACGTATCGTATGTCCACTTTATTTATCTTCAGCCCTTTCTTTGAGCGAACGCGTTATGTATACTACAAAACACTTTGTACTTTTTTATCAATTTTACACACACCGGGACACAGTTGCAAGACAAACTCAAATGATAAGAATGAGGAGAGGAAAATTAAATAATTGATTAGTGTAATTATAATGCATAGATTATCTGCCGTGAGAACAGAGGGTGCAGACGAAAGATCTGTATCTTCATTACTCTGCTCTCACGTCTTGAGTCTTGAGAAATTGCTTTGCGCACCTGCCATGAAATTATATACGTTAAAACAATAACCAAGTGGGTATTAAAGCACTTTAGAAATTATAGATGCAGATAGGTACAGCTGTTTACGATAAGGATAACGAAGAAGGGGAGCTTACTCGTTGTAAAGTATTAACGTATTTTTTTAAATAATTATCACGATTATAATAAAGTACCTGGGTAGTCGAGCTTTGCTCGGAGTTCTGAAAAATTTAAATAAATAAAAAGAATCACAAAAATATTTATCTAACCGGGATTCGAACCCAACACAATACGAATTTTCGCACAAAACAAAAATTATACATACCAATCACCCAATCGAACTGACATAATAGAGTCGAAATTATTGATATATTTTTGCACGACAAAAGAAAAGACACATGTAGCTTAAAAATGGGCAGTTTCCCAGTGATAAGACCTAGCTAGATCGATTTTTCTCCCCAAAAACTAACTGCATACTAAATTTTATGGTTATACTCAGCCGTCTTCGAGATTACGAATGATTAATATATATGATTGATTGTCTCGTTTAAAGTATTAGATTTATTATAAAAACCAATTTTCCTAACGCCTAGCAGATTTACAAAGTTGAAACTTGAAATTATATCCCGTGAGCAGACTCATCGCTGATATATTAATGACTAGCTTTTGCCCGCGGCTCCGCCCGCACGCGCACACAGGAGCACAGTATAAAAAGTAGCCTATGTGTTAATCCAGAGCTCAAACTACTACCATAACAAATTACATCAAAATCCGTTCAGTAGTTTTTGTGTGAAAGAGCAACATCCATCTATTTACATTTACAATAGTAGTAGGATTTACAAAAGTAGTAGGATTTACAATAGTAGCAGGATTTACAATAGTGGCAGGATTTACAATAGCGGCAGAATTTACAATAGTAGCAGGATTTACAATAGTAGTAGGATTTACAATAGTCGTAGGATTTACAATAGTAGCAGGATTTAAAATAGTAGCAGGATTTACAATAGTAGAAGGATTTACAATAGTAGTAGGATTTACAACAGTAGTAAAATTTACAATAGTAGTAGGATTTAGAATAGTAGTAGGATTTACAATAGTAGCAGGATTTACAATAGTAGTAGGATTTACAATAGTAGCAGGATTTACTATAGTAGTAGGATTAACAATAGTAGCAGGATTCACAATATTAGTAGGATTTACAATAGTAGTAGGATTTAGAATAGTAGCAGGATTTACAATAGTAGTAGGAATTACAATAGTAGCAGGATTTACAATAGTAGTAGGATTTACATTAGTAGCAGGATTTACAATAGTTGTAGGATTTACAATAGTAGTAGGATTTACAATAGTAGCAGGATTTACAATAGTAGTAGGATTTACAATAGTAGTAGGATTTAAAATAGTAGTAGGATTTAGAATAGTAGTAGGATTTACAATAGTAGTAGGATTTACAATAGTAGCAGGATTTACAATAGTAGTAGGATTTACAATAGTAGTAGGATTTACAATAGTAGTAGGATTTACAATAGTAGTAGGATTTACAATAGTTGTAGGATTTACAATAGTAGTAGGATTTACAATAGTAGTAGGATTTACAATAGTAGTAGGATTTAGAATAGTAGTAGGATTTACAATAGTAGCAGGATTTACAATAGTAGTAGGATTTACAATAGTAGTAGGATTTACAATAGTAGTAGGATTTACAATAGTAGTAGGATTTACAATAGTAGTAGGATTTACAATAGTAGTAGGATTTACAATAGTAGTAGGATTTACAATAGTAGTAGGATTTAGAATAGTAGTAGGATTTACAATAGTAGCAGGATTTACAATAGTAGTAGTATTTACAATAGTAGCAGGATTTACAATAGTAGTAGGATTGACAATAGTAGCAGGATTTACAATAGTAGTAGGATTTAGAATAGTAGTAGGATTTACAATAGTAGTAGGATTTACAACAGTAGCAGGATTTACAATAGTAGTAGAATTCACAATAGTAGTAGGATTTACAATAGTAGTAGGATTTACAATAGTAGTAGGATTTACAATAGTAGTAGGATTTACAATAGTAGCAAGATTTACAATAGTAGTAGGATTTAGAATAGTAGTAGGATTTACAATAGTAGTAGGATTTACAATAGTAGCAGGATTTACAATAGTAGTAGGATTTACAATAGTAGTAGGATTTACAATAGTAGTAGGATTTACAATAGTAGCAGGATTGACAATAGTAGGAGGATTTACAATAGTAGTAGGATTTCCAATAGTAGCAGGATTTACAATAGTAGTAAGATTTACAATAGTAGTAGGATTTACAATAGTAGCAGGATTTACAATAGTAGCAGGATTTACAATAGTAGCAGGATTTACAATAGTAGTAGGATTTACAATAGTCGCAGGATTTACAATAGTAGTAGAATTTACAATAGTAGCAGGATTTACAATAGTAGTAGGATTTACAATAGTAGTAGGATTTATAATAGTAGTAGGATTTATAATAGTAGCAGGATTTACAATAGTAGTAGGATTTACAATAGTAGTAGGATTTAGAATAGTAGTAGGATTTACAATAGTAGCAGGATTTGCAATAGTAGTAGGATTTACAATAGTAGCAGCATTGACAATAATAGTAGGATTACAATAGTAGCAGGATTTACAATAGTAGTAGGATTTACAATAGTAGTAGGATTTAGAATAGTAGTAGGATTTACAATAGTAGCAGGATTTACAATAGTAGCAGGATTTACAATAGTAGTAGGATTTACAATAGTAGCAGGATTTACAATAGTAGTAGGATTTAGAATAGTAGTAGGAAGTAGAATAGTATTAGGATGACCTAATTTTTATTAGAAATGAAATTTATATTTCAAAACTCTTGCGATTATTGTAAAAAATGTTGACTGTTGTTGAACTACTTTTGAACTTCAAACTATTTATGTATAGTCGATCATGAACCTTTGTCGGCGATTGGGTGGCGATTTCAATCAGTTAACTGCCGCCCGGCTACTATTTACGTTCTCTAAACACTGGTCCTGGCCCCTGACGTCTGGTCTATCAGTATACGACGTAAATAATCGCTTCTTGAAAGCTTCCTTAATCACACTATTTGTTTTGTTTACAGGTAGGGGAATACGTATCTATAATTGTAGAACGATTTGAGTTTAAAATAATCTTACTTTATTTTGTAACGGATAAAGTTATAATAAACATTACTTAGGTTGATAACTTGAAAATTGAAAGAAGCGAATTCAAATGTATAATGTGTTAACTTTCTTATTACAGCCAAAAGTATCCTAGTTCCTAGTAAAATGGCAATCCCTGATGCCACTAATGGTGCGCAAACTAATTATTAAGGGCGTCACAGACGGCGAAGATACTATATTTTATCTTAAGATGCCTGGATATATTTCATATACCTATGCATTCTCTTTTATAAATATGAAAAACGAGAGGGATAACATGATATTTAACACATGGCTAACTTTAACCCAGAATTGCGAAAGTAGGGCTATGTAATAGGAAAATATATACCTAGTACCTTATATATTATAGTATCTTGGCCGTCTGTGATACCCCTTACTCTATCAATATTAAAAAAAATCGATAATAGTTACCATTGAACCGATATAATACTCGATAAACGCTGTTAGTATCGAATAATAACAAGTAATTACCAGAGCGAGTCGCGTGCGCACACCAGGTGAAGCCAGCGATTAATTAAGTATTATCTAGTAGTGACTATATGGCTGTGGCAAACTAATAAATAATTCGCCTTAATTAGGTAGGATACCTAGTAAGAGTTAAATACGTCAGTAAGGGACTTATGGGAGTGTCACGTTACTGGCCGATTTAAAAAATATCTCGTATATCTGCACTGTATAGAGACTGCAGAGCTTATAATATTAGGTAAGTTTATCGCGTATCACAGGTTTTCTAACAATATTAATAAAATTTCAACTACAAAGCCTCCTAAAAATAGAAATGCATTGTTATTTGTTATGACTTATGATCATTTAAGTGTTTTGTAGATTTAGATTAATATAATATTATAGCTAATAAGTGCAAATACGTGTGTTTTTTCTTTAAGGAGGTAAGTCAGGTATTTTAATAGTGCAAAAATTGGGACCTACTTAATGCACTCACTTAATCTCCATTGTTATATTTTGTTATTTGACGACATCTGTGGCTCAGTGGTTAGCACGTCGGCGCTTTCATTCGCCACAGTGCTGCCAATTTATGAATCAAACTCCCCTCGTAAAACTTTGATCTAATTGTATAGGTACCCACGTTTTATGGTGGGAGGGAATCACTAATTTATATTTCGTTGTCATTATTACGACGGTCGTAAAAAGTCGTATTTGCACTTATGCCACCTACGTCGCGTAACATGTTAAGTGCAATCGTTTTTGGTGGTTCACCGTTAAGTGACATCTGTTAAATTATAGAAGGCTGGTAACACGATTTTATAAATTCAAATCTAAAATACTGGAGTTTTTTTGGCGGGGATATGGATGTGTGATGTTGTTTTTGTATTTATTCCATAAATTTGTATTATTTCGGTTCTTAATGTGAAATATTGCTAGAATATTAAATATTAACCATTAAATATTACGTAACGTAAGTGTGGGTAAGTGGTGTAACTTCAAAAAGCGTATTATTTTGTGTTTTCGCCAAAACTCCCTAAGAAGTTTCAGTAAACCGTCTACCTCTTTAGCCTTTACTGCATCGACTGACTAGAACCATTGACTGCATTGACGATTTATTTCGACTTTGACGAGAAATTGGACTTGACGATTTAGAAAAACGGCGTTGAAAATATAAACAAAAATTGTCTTTCCCGCCTTTTTATCTTGACACTGACAATGGTTTAATACAGGCATTCCATCCATCCATCCATCCTCACAAACTTTCACATTTATAATAGTAGCAGGAAACCTCGTCTCCATGTCTTAATTTATTGGATGTTTTTATTTTTAACCCCCGACAAAATCAGAAGGGTATTATAAGTTTGAAGTGTCTGATTGTATGTCTGTGTCTGTGTGTGTGTGTCTGTGTCTGTCCGTAGCATCGTAGCTCCTAAACGGATGAAACGATTTTATCTAGGTTGAAGTTTCTTTTATTTTTAAGCTGATATGATAGAGAGTATTCATAGCTATAATTCAACATCATCAGCTCGCTGATTGACAATTCGGGGATTACTTATTATTATTATTATTTTTTTTATTTACATCATAACCTTCGAGTGCGGTCTTAATCGGCTTGAGTTTTGTAACCCTTCCTACGAGCATTAGCAACAGGTGCGTGTGAACTGTGAACGCGTGAAATCGCTGTAACACCGCGGTGTGGTCCGGGGTAAAATTGTCCCATCATCAACCCTTCCGATTATACACGGTCAACCCGACGTCGTGACGTCACAATTTTGTAATCACACATTTCGGATGAAACATCTGAAGCGACGGGTTAAAGTAGTGACTGATTGGCGTAGCTTATGTAGAGTCAGTACGCACCGCGACGGTACGCGACGCTACGCGGCGCTGCATTTTTAAGACTGAACTTCAGAATTGAACTTTATCCACTACACAAAAAGATACACGTTTCATAACATTCAAATGACATCAGTCCTACAATGCACATGCGCTGTGAGGCGTGGTGCAACCTGACATTCGAACTCTTACAATGAAACATGTATCTCTAGTGTACTGTAATGAATAAAGTTTAATTTTGAGTAGCTATCTATATATAGCTAGCTATATCTATGCCGCGTATCGTTTCGTTTCAATGTGAATTAACCCTCATATATATAACAAATTTTATAATAACTTCGCGTTCAAGAATAGAATTGTTAATAAATATCGCCGATCGAATTTTTGAAAAGAAATGAACGAATGTTATTCATCAACATAATATAATATATCACGCACCTCCATATTATCAGAAGTCAAAGCTTTCGCACATACATTTCTGCTGCACAATGTTTTGATAAAAAATAACAAATGTTCAACGAAAATGTAACAAATGAAAACCGAATGAGTATTCCCAACCCTCCATCTTGACTAACATACGTGGGTTTTTACCCTCAGTAGTGAGTGGTGAGTACCGCCAGCAACAAACTTCAAAAGTCACATACCTTTTATAACATTATCACATACTAGCTTTTGCCCGCGGCTCCGCCCGCGTAAATACAGTATCCCATAAGAACACTGTCATTTCCGTGATACTACTAATGGTAGTAGTATCACGGAAATGACAGTGTTCTTATGGGATACTGTATTTACGCGGGCGGAGCCGCGGGCAAAAGCTAGTATGTGATAATGTTATAAAAGGTATGTGACTTTTGAAGTTTGTTGCTGGCGGTACTCACCACTCACTACTGAGGGTAAAAACCCACGTATGTTAGTCAAGATGGAGGGTTGGGAATACTCATTCGGTTTTCATTTGTTACATTTTCGTTGAACATTTGTTATTTTTTATCAAAACATTGTGCAGCAGAAATGTATGTGCGAAAGCTTTGACTTCTGATAATATGGAGGTGCGTGATATATTATATTATGTTGATGAATAACATTCGTTCATTTCTTTTCAAAAATTCGATCGGCGATATTTATTAACAATTCTATTCTTGAACGCGAAGTTATTATAAAATTTGTTATATATATGAGGGTTAATTGGTTAATTGGTTGGTAAAATTAAGCGATTGGTATGGACCAAAGTTCATCAAAATCCGTTCGGTCGTTTTTGAGTGAAAGAATCACAAACATCCATCCATCCATACATCCATCCATCCTCACAGACTTTTACATTTATAATAGTAGTAAGATTCAGTTTAGTTGAAGAAAGCGACACCATACTTTTCTTTGCACTAAGCACTAAAATTGCCGATACACATATACGAGCTTCGTGTGTATTTGTGTTTTATGTTTTCAAATATATATCCTTACTAATATACCTATTTACGTAACATAATTAACTAACGCGAAATTTGTAAGAATGTATGGATGTGTGGATGTGACAGTGTGTATGTAGGGATTATGAAATTTGGTACGGTAGTAGTTTGGACTCTGAATTAACACGTATGCAAATTTTGACGACCTCTGTGGCTCAGTGGTTAGCGCATTGGCGCTCAAGCCGGAGGTCGCGGGTTCGAATCCCGCCAGGGAATAAAAAAAAGTTTTCTGTGTTCCTGGGTCATGGATGTTTATTAAATATGTGTATAATATAATAAAAATCTTAAATATAAGTACAGTATAAAAAGTATTAAATATATTTCCGTTGTCTGGTACCCGTAACACAAGTTCTTCGGATACTTACCACGGGACCAGACTGACGTGGTGTGAAGCGTTCATAGATATTTTATCGCAGCAAAATGTACGATTTCCGTGGCATTTTTTTATGCGTATGAAGTCGCGGGCAACATGTAGTCACCTATAAAATGTAACATTTACAATTTCTTAAACAAATGTTAATGGGTACAAATATTATGTAGGTCCTTACTCATGAGCAGAGTACCTACTTAGGACCTCGTAAGTCGTAACGTTCGTACTAAATTTGCTGACTGTAGTAGCATTAAAAGGCTGTTTACGACGTTATACGGGGACATAATGTGTTAAAAAAGTCACTCGCACGATCATCCTGCGCTTTGTATGATAATACTGATGAGCATCTTTTAGACGACAATCACAGGGGAAAAACATTCAAATCACAGCCGCGGAATACCTCAAGTAGTATTGTCCGGAGACAATAGGCGATATCCAGAAATTGATGTTCGTATCGGTGTCAATAAATACTTCACTTACCAATAGATGTTTTATGGCAAAAACGTTCACGTGTAGAGGACGAATTTCTAAACGTATTCGGAAGGCAAAAATTAGATTGAGCTAGGGTCAGCTCACACCGCGACGTTACGCGACGCTACGTCGCTGTGCTGCATTTTTGAGGTAGCTATTGAAAACTGAACTTTATTCACTACACAAAAAGATACACGTTTCATATGGCATCAAACTTACACTGCACATGCGCAGTGCGGCGCGGTGCAGTGCGGCCAGGCGTTCGTCGCTCGCTCAAGGACACGCGTTATTTGCCTACCGCTCGGCGTATCTCCTAAGATGCAATCGACAAACGGCTGTCGCACGCGTCACGCGCGCCAGAGCATTCGCACCGCACGTTCCTGCGCTTACGCGTCGAATTGCCATGTAATTACTGTGGAGTGGATGGCTGCAGTTATGCTTGTTGTGCAGCTGTGTCTTAGTTTACTAAATTTAGTAGTTTTCCTCTTTAGAAGGCATTTAGTTCTCAGTAGTTTTTTTTTGTAGGAAATAGACTCCAGCCAGATAAAAATAGAAAGAGCGTTCTTAAATAAGTTTTGCAAATTTTAAAATTGTAATACCAACTTATTTAAGAATTTATTGATTTTCCTCCGCTTTGTTGTTTTCCTTATAATAATAAGGAAAACAACAAAGCGGAGGATTATGGTCATACCTATTCAAATTATTTACGCGATTTAGGATATTTTCAACTATAAAATTTAATCATCGAGAATTCAATGAATGTAAAAAAAGTATATATTATTATAACATATTTGATTGACAAAAAATTACAATAATCCTCGTAGGCACAACCCTGGCGCATTCGTGAGCACGTGTAACGTGAATCGCACGGCCGGTAACACAATCTCGACTCTTGTGCGCGTACTTATGGTACTTTTTTTCTCGCTGCGAAAAGCAGATATTATTATTTTGAAGGCAATTATAGCAGAGGTATTTTCGCTATTGTATGGAAGTGATGTGTCTGTTACGTAGTAACTATTTATTAATCTATGGTGCAGCGCGGTGCACCATGATTTTCGAACTCTTACAGTATTAATAAATTAAATAAAGTTCAATTTTGAAGAGCTAACTTTCGTTCCAGTGTGAAAACCCTTATGGTATAGAAATGCCAAGTAAATTCTTAATGAACAAGAAGTCGGTAATTCGGTCAATGTTGGCCTGAAATAGTTATTTATGAATTAACCGACTTGACTCAGTTTTATTTATTATATAACTTTAGTAAGTAGAGTACTAGTGTATATTGGCTGGTATATAAAAATATAACTATTGGTTGTTAACATTTTTTTCCGTGAAATGTGTTTAAATTTATATAACGGTTAAAAATTTCATCTATTTATATTCATAATAACAAAAGATAGAAGGGCAGATAGACAGACACACAGACAGACAGACAGTCGGACAGAGAGAAACTATAAGTAGATATTCCTTGTAGTACTATAGAACCCAAAAAAATATCTAATGAGGCTAATTCAAATTTAAAACCATACCTTAGATTCTAAGGAATCATTTAAAACAACCGAAAAAAAAACAATTTTAAAAAGATTTATATTGCTTTTATCATTTGGAAAAGTTCAAACTTCTAAGAATTGGGAGAAAATGTCAATTATAAGGCTTTTAAATAGGACATTGATAAGGAATTGAAGGCGAAGGGCCGTCGGCGCCAAGATCGCAACGATACGGGGATAGAACAGTAATCGTCAATAAAATCTCAATTTAGATGGGCGAGATACGGAGTGAAATACGGACGCGGTCCGGTAACACGAAAACCTACTCGCGAGCGGAATGCGCCCCTGACACCGCTAACGAATTAGGTACTTCAAATTGGGCTTTGACGCGTTTTTTACTCCTTAAAACTTTATAACGCAAGGGGCATATCTATCTTTTTTTTATATTGGCGCCGCCGTGTTTATTGTCGCTAAAACAAGATCTACAATATTTTAAAGGATTTTTTGCTGTATAATATAAAATATTCTCTAGTTGACAGGGATTTCCAAAGTAGGTTCCGTAGAATAGTCAGTGAGGTTCCGCCAAAATTATTTATTACTAGAGATTTATAATTTAATATTAGATCGCCCATAATAATTCAGTGGGGACCTGGGGGACCGAGCTTTGCTCGGAGTTCTGATAAATAACAAAAAAAATAGAAAGAATCACCAAACATTTATCTGACAGGGATTCGAACCCACCACATTCCGAATTTTCGAGCAAAGCAAAAATTGTAAACATACGGATACCAAACTGCCAATAGGACTGACATAATTGAGTCGAAATTATTGATATATTGTTGCACGACGTAAGAGAAAACATTTATAGTTTAAAAATGGGCAGTTCCATAGGGACTTAGCTAGATCGATTTTTCTCCCCCAAAACTGCGTACTGTATACTAAATTTCATGCAGCCGATGTCGAGAAACCGATTAAAAATATACAAGAATGTCTCATTTAAAGTATAAGATTTAATTTTTAAGTTTGAAGTTTATAGATAGCAAAATAAAATGTAAATGTAGTGACAGATTGACAAACGTCAATGTGAAACAAAATCGTATCAAACGCACGGTAGTGTGTGTTAATAATCTGAGGTGTTGTGGGTGTTGTTGTAATTTTTTATTAATTTAATGTATTTCTAAGTATTATTAAAAAATATTAGCTTTCTGGACACTTTCCTCCACGTAAACTTTAAATGTGTCAAATATTTCCTGTGTTCGCAACATTCTCTTACAAGTAGTACTGAAAGTTTTTGCTTCACGTATTAATATAATGATTAGCTATTGCTTGCTAGCTGTGGGAAGGACTCGTTACTTCTATGTAAGTAGGTATGTACTATGTTGGTACTTACTAGTTACTTGTTAACATAAACCCCCCCACACCAATTTCGGTGACTCATATTTTGATATGGGATTCCAAAAAAAAAAGTATTTGTATGTTGGTCCGTTATCTTTCAAGTTTAGGAGCCCCTGCTCTATTATATTATTATTGAAATAAAAAAAAACAGACTAAAATACGGAACCCGAAAGACGAATGACATATTTGAAGGTTTCACTTCTATCGTGTGTGAAATTTGTGATACGTTTTTACGTAGTTATACAACCGATATTGTCTTATATGTTGGACAATGATGAAGCTCGAAGGGAAATTGTACACACTTGACAGGGAAAGTCATTTCCTGACAGGAAATTAACTCTACATTATAGCGATTTACAGCAAAACGCTTGGAGCTAATGTAAATATGCTTTGTAAATATTTCCTTCTGAGGCTAACTTGATTATTAACTTTATCATCATCATCACCGACGACGTCCGCGGGAATACTGTACTTTTCCGGGATAAAAAGTAGCCTGTGTTTTAATCCAGAGCCTAAACTACTACCATACCAAATATTATCAAAATCCATTCAGTAGTTTTTGCGTGAAAGAGTAACAAACATCCATCCATACAAACTTTCACATTTATAATATTAGTAGGATATCCTACTACTACTTATTAGAAATGTGGAAGCTTGTGAGGATGGATGGATAGATGAATGGATGGATGTATGGTTGGATGGATGGATGTTTATTAGTCTTTCACGCAAAAATTACTGAACGGACATTGATGAAATTTGGTAAAGTAGTTGTTTAAGCTCTGGAATCTGGATTAACACATATAGGCTACTTTTTATCCCGAAAAAGTACAGTGCTCCAGTGGGATACTGTATTTACACGGGCGGAGACGCAAAAGCTAGCCGTTTTATGAACATAAAAATCGCAAAACTGCGGTACAGTCTGTCCAATAATAATAATACTGGAGGTAGGATTGAAGAAGGTGGATACGTTCATCCCCTATAGCAGGCATGACCAACCTTTTGCCATGCGGACCCTGAGCTAATTTATACCTCGTATAATTTAGCCGAGATTGTTTACAAACATAATCTATCGAAAAACCATAATACTCGCGGACAAACGGTATCCGACCTTAGCCTTTAGTCAAGATGCAAACGATTTCTTCGAACTTCGAAATCAAAAATCTATGGGATTTAATATAAGTCATCGATAAGTGACATGTGGCTTGCGATGCCTTATGTCAAATCCCATACATTTTGTTTTCGAACTTGGCCGTCGGAATTATCGAATGCATCTTGGCAAAAGACCCTGGTATCTAATATCCGATCCGAGCGTTTATCACAATATTTTGTAGTTAAACTAGTGTTTGAGAAAAATTGGTTTTTAGAATTTTGTGGACGAATTGTGGATTTTTATAGATGTGCGGCTCGTTCGGGTTTTGCTTAAATAAAAACCCACTTCCAAAGTAAAAATTCACAAAAAAATAAGAAAACTCTTATTGTCTAAATAATTCCCCTTTTAAATTCGGCTAACATTTTAACTATTTCTCAACTCAATCTTCATTATGTTTAAGTCGAGCAGTTCCTTCGATTCCTCATAGATCCCACCACCTTGGTATCAAAAGTACCAAATTGGGAGTATACCCTATTGTATATTATATTGGGATATTACCCTAAAAAAAGAATTTTGAAAATCGGCCCACAGGCGGCGGAGTAATCGTTGATCATACTAAAAAAATTAAATTAAAAAAATATATACAACCGAACGTATAACCGCCTCCCGTTTTCTAAGTCGGTTAAAAATGGCACGAAATCTTTAAAAGGTTGGTCATGCCTGCCTTATAGCTTAGTGCATAAGCATTTGGCAAACAAACACTATTTTTTTAAGTTAACCAAGCAACAAATTGTCTGTTAAGTTATATAGAATTAATTTTATTTATGGCATATATTTTCAATTTAAATGTGTACTTAAATGCTAATATCGTGAACTAGTTTTTGAAGATGTTACAATATCTAATTTCTAAGAAGTTATATCTAATTAACATAGGCAATTAGTCTAAACAATTAACATTATAATGAACAAATCGTCGTCAGGGGTCAGCGCCGGGTCAGAATTGCTGAACCCTGTCCTAATATGTGGCTTAGTGTGAACAACGTAATATGAAGAGTATGCCTGTATCTTGATCGGGTTTCGAATGATGTAATTTTACCGTGGGAGAACCACGGCCTTATAGAAAACCGTTGTAAAATAAGGTTTGCGTTGTGTTTTATTAAGCGCTACTACCCTCTGGCCGTTTTTAAAACGTATCAATAACATTGATACGTTTTAAAAACGTAATCGATATAATCAAAGTGTTATGTATATTTAAGCCGATATGAGCGTATCGGGCTCTACCTGTCCACAAAAAACTTCTGAGCGCGCCGCGGACCTAATCAATTTATGGGGCGCTAACTGGAACACGGAAAATGTATTAAGGCGTGTGCTGGCGTGTGAAGGCGTGTGGCGTGTGTAGTGTGGGAACTGGAAGCCACTGGTTGACCACCTCTGGCCAAACGTATAACTTTAAATTATACTTTTTGATGGATTGTAGATACAGCTTTACTTTTAGACCAATAGCAGATACGGCTCTTTAAGTTTTGTTCAATGGTAGATACAGTTTATATTTCAGTTCCAGTTTTCACATCTGTAGGTGTTTATTTTCTGACAGCCTTGTTACTCTCTTATTTGATTTAGGTAAAAGCATTAATTGCAAGCACAAATTAGGTTTATAAACTTTCAACCCCTATTTTACTTACCTGTGCTGAATGAGCTGAATTTTAGAAAACGCTGAAATATGTAACTCATTATTTTTTCCGTACTTAATTCATGCGAAATATCATGCAAATATGTCCAAGAAGAAAAAGTTTCATACAAACTTTTATCACCTAATTTACCCCCTTGGGGATTGAATTTTGAAAAATCCATTCTTAGTAGATGCCTACGTTATATTTGTAATACGTGTGCAAAATTTCAAATTTCTAGCCTTAACGATTTGGCCTGTGCGTTGATACATCAGTCAATCAACTTTGCCTTTTATATACTAGGGCGGGTCAATAAGTCCGTGACTTTTTGAATTTCTAACCTCCTTACTGAAAAAGCAACACTACTCCTGTCAACAGGCATCTGTCAGTTGACTCCTATCAAAATTTGAACTTGCTGCGTCAGTTAGTTTGTGTTTTACAGCTATCTTTATCAGACTATCCAGTAACTTAAGGAAACAATGGAAAAAAGTGAATTTCGTGTGCTTATTAAGCATTATTTTTTTGCGAAAAAAAACCATTACCGAGACCAAGGCTAAGCTTGATAAATACTATGGGGACTCTGCACCATCGATTTCAATGGTAAAAAAGTTGTTTACTGAATTTCGTTGTGGCCGTACAAGCACTGAAGATGCCGAACGTCCTGGACGCCCAGTTGAGGTCTCTACACCCGAAACAATCGAAAAAATTCACGATATGGTGTTGGCCGACCGAAGATTGAAAGTGCAAGAGATTGCGGAAGCCATAGGCATCTCGCATGGCTCAGTGGTTTCAATTTTGAATGATCACTTGGGCATGAGAAAGCTTTCCGCAAGTCGACCACAAACGCAATCGTGTAACAACCTCACAGGAAGGTTTGGCGTTGTTTAATCACAATATGGAGGAGTTTTTGCGCAGTTTTGTAACCGTGGACGAAACATGGATCCATCACAACACACCAGAGACCAAACAACAGTCAAAACAGTGGGTTTCTAAGGGTGAATCGGCGCCAAAGAAGGCCAAGGTGGGTTTGTCAGCCAATAAAGTTATGGCGACTGTTTTTTGGGATGCACGTGGGATAATCCACATTGACTATCTTCAAAATGGAAGAACAATTAATGGGGAATATTATGCCAACTTATTGGACCGCTTCAATGAGGATTTGAAAAAAAACCGACCTCATTTGGCCAAGAAAAAAGTTCTTTTTCACCAAGACAATGCAAGGGTGCACACATGTGCAGTTGCCATGGCAAAAATCCATGAATTGGGCTATGAATTGCTCCCACATCCACCCTATTCTCCAGATTTGGCTCCGAGTGACTACTTCTTGTTCCCAAACCTGAAAAAATGGCTCGGTGGAAAAAGATTTGACTCCAATGATGAAGTCATCTCGCAAACAAAGGCCTATTTTGAGGACCTCGACAAATCATATTTTTTGGAAGGGATAAAAAAATTGGAGAAGCGTTGGACAAAGAGTATAGAGCTCAAGGGGGACTACGTTGAAAAATAAAATGATTTATTTATCAAAAAATTTGTGTTTTATTCCAAAAGTCACGGACTTATTGACCCGCCCTCGTATTTTTTATTTAAAACACTTTTTCTAGGTCTAATTCCCTATTCCTCCTATACACAGTGCCATTTAGATCGACAGTATAATAAAATGTACCCTACCACATTTTCATTTCTCTTTAATTATACCCGGAGCCCAAAAGGATTTGAGATTTTTTCTAAAATAAATATCATCTCCAGGCTGAAAAACATAAGATGATTGCTTCACATTCCTGTCAAAATAAAAATACATTTTTTCTCTGCTTTGTCTATAACATTTTTTATACACCGAAC
This sequence comes from Phengaris arion, assembly GCA_963565745.1. Classification (NCBI taxonomy): domain Eukaryota; kingdom Metazoa; phylum Arthropoda; class Insecta; order Lepidoptera; family Lycaenidae; genus Phengaris; species Phengaris arion. The sequence goes on from OY751443.1 coordinate 7,624,612, forward strand.
ATTTTAGGCTTATGTTTTTCATTTAAAGTCGGCAAGTTTACTCGTAAATTCCAAGACATGAGCAATGCGGCCGGACGGGGAAAATCCCCTTTAGCAGTGTCACGATAATGCAGTAATAACAAGTATACATCAGAACTTCAGCTTCTTACATTTCGATCGATGGTAGATACAGCTTTGTACTTTGGTGGTCATTTTGTTTATTTTTAAATAACTGCTACCCTTTATATCACCTAAAGTTATGTTCAAAGCGCATGAGCTCCTTAGGTTTATATTTGTGAATATTTTTTTTCTTTACGTCGTTGTAAAAAATTACCAAAGAAAAAATAAAAATTTCCTAACAAACAATTGTTTTGTATTGATATTCACATGTAGATCAAATTACCTATAAAAAGATTCCATGGCGCTGGCGTTATGCAAATTATTTTACGATGTTTCCATTCAAAATACCGGTGACAATAGAGAGACAACAAAAAGCTATAAAAATGAAGAAAACATAGATTAAAATAATATAATGTTATTACATTTTATTACTTTCATAATATTAAAACAACATACCAAAACGATTACAAAATAACACAAAAGCCTTTACAAATAAACTGTGAAAAATATAAATTAACGAAAACAAAAACCCCACACAGTTAAAACCGTATAATTGTAAACAATAAAACTCACGGCGCATCTGAGAATCTTGTGAAACAAAAACAATTACTTACTTAATAAAACGTATTTACTTATGAAACACCTCAATCAGACAAATAATTGCTTTACACGTTAATCACTTTATTATCTCCAACAGTCTCAACCCCGCCGTAATAATAATTTCTGATAAGATTAATGTGAGAAGAGCTTATTTTTTTTTTAATTCTATTTTTTTTGGAGATCGCAAAAGCATCCTCAACTAAATGCATATTAATATGAAGTAGGTACAATGGTATCTGATATAGTGGCAATAACCACAAGACCAAAAAACCGGCCAAGTGCGAGTCGGACTCGCGCACAAAGGATTCCGTTCTTAAAACGGCAAAAAATGACATTCATATATTTTATTTTATTCTGTATTTGAGTATTTTTTGTTATAGCACCTTCTGCGAAATTTTAAATTTTCTAGCTATCACGGTTAAGGAGATACAGCCTGGTGTCAGTCAGACGGACAGAAAGCGAAGTCTCAGTAATAGTCCCGCTTATACTTTTTGGATACGCAACCCTAAAAAACAACAAACACAATCTCAAAAGGAAAAAATTAAATCCCATATCACAAGTAACATCAGTATTCAAATATGAAATACAAAATTAGGTAGTTTAAGTAAGGATTTTGGTAAGGACAAAAAAAAATGAAGGTGACAATATAAATAACAATTTAGCCCACCCCGTTCGAATCGGCCAGATTAACATAAGAATGCCGCGTCCAAACTCGTACAGACGCATACAACCTCATCCATACAGATTACAGACCCATACACGTCCATACAGAGCCGCACACGGCCATACAGACCCATACACCCATGCGGCCGCCCACTACTCGCGTCTCGCCGGTCTCTCGTTGTTTCTTTATACGTCGAATTTAATTTTGATTTACGATAATCTACAGATTGTACGCAAAACTGATGCACCCAAATTTCATCCCGTGAGCCGTGACAATGGGTGGAGGTGTCATTGTATGAGCTAAGTAAACATCTTAGAACTGTGACTCACGAGTCACGAGTTACAATGGGTACGCCGTACAGATTGGGATTTGCAAATACGCACATAGATCGCTAGTTTTTAGGGTTCCGTAGTTTACGTCTCGGAACCCTTATGGTTTCCTCCCGTCCGTCGGTGTTTGGCCTACCGTCCAAACGGTTAGTGCTAGAAAGATGAAACATTGCATTGATATGTATATTCACTATGTAATGTCCATGTAATGAATTTTTAAGGAAAATATTATAACGAAATTAGCTTAGATAACATTATTAGTTCAGGAGTTATGGACACTTAACTTGTAAAATTAGCTCACTTGAAAAACTTCGTAGAAAAATAACGAAATAATAAGTAAACATGTAAAATGTACGGAACCCTACGTGCCCGAGTCCGACTCGCGCTTGCCCGTTTAAGGACCTGAGCCTTTACTCAAGATGCATAATTTCGGCGACGAAAATCGAAAACAAAATGTATGGGATTTGACATAAGGCATCGTAGGCGACATGTCACTTAACGATGATTTATGTCAAATCCCATACATTTTTTTTAAAAAAATATATATATGGCGTCGGCTTATCTTAAAACCATTTGCCAGTGTCATGTAAAAAAAGCGGGAAATAGAACTTTCGTTTCAATTTTCAACACTGTATTCATATATCGTCAAGTCTAAAGTCTAGTCAAAGTCCAAATAATAATAATAATAATAATAATATTTATTTGTTTCTCCCAAAATAAATAGTCAGTACAGTCAATGAGTCATGTCAGTCGATTCAGTAGAGTGGTAGACGCTTTACTGATGGTTCCTAGGGAGTTTTGTCGGGAAATACAAAATAGCACGTTTTTAGATGTTGTACCACTTGCCCACACTTGTGCACCTTAACGAATATTTAATGGTTAATATTCTACCAATATTACACATTAAGAACCGAGATAACATAAATTTATGAAGTTTTACAAATTCCACAACGTCACCCATTGAACTCCCCGGCAAAACTCCGATTTCGAAGTTCGCCGTCGAAATTATCGAATGCATCTTGATTAAAAGCCCAGGAACGCACGTCGCTGCACCAGAGTAGTTCGAAGTAGAACTCCTCTGGTGTTGCGAGTGTCCATGGGCGGCGGTAATCGCTTACCATCAGGTCTGCAGGTTTCCTGGTTCATTTCATTAAAAAAACATATTACTATATGCCTAACTTTGAAAATAAGCTTTACTTTAAAATTTAAATCACAAACAAAATCCAAAAAAGCATTTAGGTTAACCTTTACGTTTTAATAAGGTAATGAATTGTGGTCACCCTGTCATTTGACGTAATAGTGATAAATGCATGGTATAATTATTTCAAAACGCTCCTTAATTCAAGCCGAGGTGTTCTTATCTGTAAATCGTGACATTTAATTTTTCATAATATCTTTATAATGTCCCTCGGTATGGAAGGTGTTATTTATTATCTCAGTCCTTTTCATTTTTAAAGCGCTTGATTTCGTTTTCTTTTCGTTTTGTGTTAAGTAGTTTTTCTTTTCTGGGTTTCGTACCCAAAATGGTAAAAACGGGACCCTATTACTGAGACTTCGCTGTATGTCACGGCTCTATATCTAACATTATAGTACATACAACTTTTTAACTTTTAAAAACTGCAACTGCTTTTTAAGTTGCCTTAAAATATTTTCTATTGTTATATTTGTGAAATCAAGTAGTAATTAGCACCTCTACAATTATATATAATATATAATACTCCAGCCCTACAATTTTCCTGTAAGTCATAAACAGTTTTCATCTTTTACTAGCTATCCGTTTTTGTGTATTCTATACAGCACCTATATTACAAGTTACGTACTAAGCGTTAATTTTCCTTCTTTTAAATAGTTAGATAAATATTTTTATAAACAGTTAGATAAATATTTTTCTTTGTGTTACTTGATGCCAACGTTGATTTTTTTCCTCGTTAATTAAGTTAACAAGGGCCAAATCAGAAACAGCCATTGTTAAGATAAAGGACGTTATATTTTTGTTTATTATGGTCCTCAACAAGCTTATCACAGTAAACAGCAGTTTATTGTAAGTGTATTTGAGATATTCGACAAAAACCCCGACTAATAAATTGTTGTCTTATCGATGCGAGACATTAGGAAGATAAGGACTCAAAGTAATCGTTTACGAAACTTTTTCGTTCGCGTTTAGTCCTTTTAGATATCTTTGGAGCCATTATTTTTAGTGTCAGTTAAGGAGAAGCTCTAATACTCTAATAAATTGTAATTGGCATTTACTGTGTATAATATAGGTTTTATAATAGACAAAATAGTTCCGCCGCTGCGAAACGTCGCAGCAACCAACAAGCAAAGCCAAGCCAAGTATTACGCGCGCGCTATCGGCAAGTATTCAGCGGCCGAACTATCTTTTCTCGAAGCATTTCGCGGCTTTTTCGTGGCGCCATATTTTCCTTTGTAATAAAGACGAACAGATAAACAGTTAGGCACATAGCTTTCGATTTGATTGCACTACTACAAGCATACGCTATGTCCACGATTGTGTGCGAAAATTGTGGGCTGTTGAAGGGGCCGTCAAAATTTTCAAATTTGGATAAATTTTGATAGTTCTATAAATCTGTTTCTCCGTACATAAGTACATAGGTATATTTTCTGCTCTGTGGTGCCTACAGTATATAGTGTCGTAGTCTGAACGCTTCTAAGGAACCTCATGATCGCATGGAGTTCTTTAGAAGCGTTCAGCCGATTCCTGACACACTCCTTAGGTTTTTAGCTTTATATTATATTGTATGTGCTTCATATTTTATGAAAGTGGTTTCGTGAATCGTGACCCCTTTATAACCCTGGCTTTCATTCTTTTCTTTTTTATTTTAAAATTCGAAGCATATTTTATTTCTAAGCTTCGCCTTAATGATTGGACATTTTGTGAGTCACAATCGGCGTGAGATCTTAATTCAGTTATGTTGTACGGGCCCGTCTGATAGCGCACGGATTTTCGTTCATGTATCATCTCGTTGTGAGATAATTAACTAGCTATTTTTTTATCCATGACTAAAATTAACATCAATTTTTTTAGAACGATAGTCATCACCTGAAGCCCTACAGGGGCTTATAATATGATGATGACTTAATAAAAAAAAATATTCTAATAACTAGAATACTAAGAAATTTTGTCTTAGCAGGGCTACGTCTGACCTCTGATTGGCATAAATGTAGCATATTTTTTCATCCAGAGCTTAATTAAACGACTACCATACCAAATTTCATCAAAATCCGTTCAGTAGTTTTTGCGTTAAAGAAAAACAAACATCCATCCGTCCATCTATCCATCCATCCTCACAAACTTCCACGTTTAGTAAGATGAGTGATTTCCACATTTAGCATGAAAGTTACGACGTTATTAGTATCCAAGCCGTAATTCTAAAATAAATAAAACCCATGAACAAAAATAATTTATCTTAGAATAAAAGATTAGCGTGGCAACTGCCTATAATTATAATAATTATGCCACCAACAACATTTACGTGTAATGTGATGCCAAGTCGATATGACTCGCACTGTCAAAAAGCTATATCAGATCTCATTTGAAACCAAGCTTCTGACTCTACCAATCTTCTAACTCTACAATCCTAACTACACAAACTCTACACCTTAGTCAAATTTCGTTTATCTGATATAATCCATACCCAAGTTATGAGGGTTCAAAAAATCGACGAAACGCTTCGAGAAAAGGTGGTCTGGAGCCCTTGCGCTTCGCTTGGCTCTGCCGTGCCCCCAGATGTTATAATATATGCAGTATGTGGGTAACTGGGTACTTACAATATTGACGAACTCCTGAAACGTGATGGCGTCGCTTGTTGCACTCTTCGCTTTATCAAGCAGTATCTGAAACATTGCAACTCTATTAGAGGACAGGTATTCAAAAAAATGTAGTGCCTGCTTTTGAGTCTAAATAAATGTACCTTTTACTACCTTTTCCTTTAAACCTATGTTATTACCTACGTAATACGTTAAAACCTACTTTGAACTGTGTGCCACTACGTTTTTTACCAAGTAGTAATCTCTATTCGTGAAATTAATGGTAAAGGCAAATATTTCAAAACTAACGGTGGGCTATTTACGACAGAAAAAATCTTCATGCAAGAAAAAGTTACGCCATCTTGATTTCAGAGGACTGATACTGCGAAAAGCAAATGTCAAAATGTTAAGAAGACAAATGTCAAACCTAAATGGCCCCAAACAACCCCGTTGGGGCCATATAGGTGTAGATACTCTTTGCCTCGACATGCCTCGTCTATAATATATATACATGACATCTACATGGCTAAAATCATCACCCACCTCGCGTTTGTGTGTGGGGACCTGCACCACGAAGTCCGGGTGCTGCAGCGTCTGCACGAAATCCGGCCACGGGATCTCGCCGAAACCCTCGGGGTCGAACTGTTTTGAAAATAAATTATAAAAAAAATCATAATAAAATAAGATATAACCTAACCAAGAGCATGTCAGGAGTCAGGAATTGTTTGTTTTGTCAAATTATTTACTGCAAAAGTTAATGTACAATTTCGCTGAAAACAATTTTAAGTAAGTATTTTACACATTAGTATTAGTATTTTACACATATAGTACATTTTACTAGGTAAGTACATTTTGTACCGATTTTAGGTTTTTACACCATTCTATATGAAGTAGACGATCTGCTATATAAATCCGATCTATCAAAAATTTAGGTTTACTGTTATGAAATAACTAGTATTTGTCCGCGTGTAATTGTAAAACTTTTTAATAATTTAAAACTTTCATCCCCTATTTTACTCTCTTAGGGGTTGAATATTAGAAAACGCTGAAATACGTAACTTATTTTTCTATACTCAACTCATACGAAATATAATGCAAATATGTCCAAGGAATAAAAAGTTTCATACAAACTTTTATCCCCTATTTTACCCCCTTGGAGGTTGAATTTTGAAAAATTCTTCCTTAGTGGACGCCTACGTCATATGAGAAATACGTGTGCAAATTTTCAAATTTCTAGCTTTAAGGGTTTGGCCTGTTTGTTGATACATCAGTCAAAGAGCTTTGCTTTTTGTGTATAAAAAACATATATAGATTAGGTGTCATACATTGGCAACCATTTTTTGTTTCTTTGAACTTTCCTAGTAATCAGTATGTTGTTTGCATACATGTCACAAACTAGAATCCAGGAATCTAAAAGCACATTAAGCTACCAACTTTTTGTGTCAAATAAAACACTTCTATCGTTCGACAAATTATTATGTATGATGTGATAATTTCTCCAAAACAAAAACAAAAAACAATGAACGCCCTATCAGGGACGGCTCACTGCATTATCTGAGTACGTGAGCCTCTAATCTCTATCTTTTGTGCTACCGACAACCTTTTTTCTCGCTTCTGTACATTTTAATCAGGCAAAAACAAGAAATATTCGTTGAAAACCATCGCCACGTCGTAAAACGTAATAAAATATCATATGCGCGTACGTTTCGAGATTAACTTTTTATTGTTATTGTTATTCGCTATGCGTATCATGTATTAAAAGCTGTCAAAAATTTATTTGTTCTGTGAAAATGTTTGTGATCTCCGCAATATTTTGTTTTTAAATTTCAAAGGACATATTTATATCATATTATAATAACAATAAATCGATTTTGTATAGGCAATAGGGATTAAGACTGTCTCTGAGAGATTTTTGATTTATTTTTAATAATTTAACTAAATAATAATTCAAACAAAAATGTTCCTGCTGCAAAATATTCCAAGAATTTATCGGAACAAGAAGTCGCGTTGCGCTCGTTACTACTTGATAGTTATGTGGTATTTTCATGAGGTGTTTTTCGTTGCCCTCTTACATTTGCCCCAATACAACCCTTGCAAGTCTTCTACAAGCGTATTATGACATTTTCGGCATCGAAACTCGCCCGGAGCAGGACAATCCTAATAAGTACGGAAATAGCCGAACAAACCAATGATTCAAAGCACAAAAATTCCACTCTTTTTATTTATTAACTACTTCATTTAGTTTTGACGGGGAGTTCAATGGGTGACGAATTTGTAATATTTCATAAATTTGTGTTATCTCGGTTCTTAATGTGTAATATTGGTAAAATATTAACCATTAAATATTCGTTAACGTGCACAAGTGTGCGCAAGTGGTACAACTTCTAAAAACGTGTTATTTTGTATTACCTGCCAAAACTTCCTAGGAACTTTCAGTAAAGCTTCTACCAGTTTACTGAATTGACTGACATGACTCATGGACTGTACTAACTATATATTTGGACTTTGACTAGACTTCAAGACTTGACGATTTAGGAATACGGTGTTGAAAATTGAAACGAAAGTTCTATTTCCCGCCTTTTTAACTTGACACTGGCAAACGGTTATAAGCCGATGCCATATATAAATTAAAAAAAACTTTTAATTTTTTTATTTGGCATAATATAGCACTGAATAGATATTGACAATTGACTATTTCCGTACCCGGAGGAGTTTTCGATGCCGAAAACGCCAATATACGAGTAGGTATTAGGTTTTGCATTTTACATTCACAATAGCACACGGTTGTAACTTTTAATGTGACTTTCTAGTAGTAGGTATTAGTGAAAGTAAAATAGCCGCTAAATAAACGTAGAAAGTTCACTCACCCTATCAAACAGGAGGCGCCATTTCTGAAAACAAAATAAAAGAGTTTGTCAATCAAAACATACAGTTGCAAACGCAAAGATTAGCAAAACAATGAGGTAGGTTTCCGGTACATACACATTGTTGATTGTAAGATGTAAAATTGTCATACAACTCAGCAAAATCTTATGAGATTCAATTGTACTTTGTAAACAATCGATCAAGATTCAGAACCAATTTTTGTGCCGTGTCTCTGTCAATTAACTAACAAAGGCTGATGTTTACACTTTATGTCTTTATGCAGCTACTACGTACTGAAATAAAATCTCTGATGGTAACGAAAAAGGATGTAAGGCCGGGACCATATGATCCGGAATCCGGAACGCCGATGACAGAGTACTGAGAGTAGAACTTTGCGCTAATACAATAGAGTTATATTTTCAATGTTCAGAATTCAGAGCATATTAGTCCCAGCCTAACTGTCGCGCGTCTTGTGTAGACATAAAACGTCGGTTATGAAACTACGACCGAGGTAGCCTTCCGACCTATGCGACCGCGACCTGTAAACCACCGAATCAAGTTATCTGGCCCACGCTCACCGGTCGCGCGACGCGGGCTCGCGGAGACTGTTCAGTGCTCCATAATATAAATTCATACTAAGCAGTGGGTCCGCGTCTCGGGTCGTGGTCCCGCGTCGCGTGCATCGGAACTGGGAAGGCTACGTTCATCTTCGATATAAAATGTTAGATGGCAAATAATCTATCTTGCAAAAATCGACAGCATTTCTCCTTAGTCTGTCTAGTCACCACAAAGTATGAGAAGAAGATGTTGCCCGCGACTTTGTGTGTGTAAAGAGTAATCCCGCGAGAACCGTACATTTTGGCGCGATAAAAATTAGCTTATGTCATTCCCCGTGTTCTACTCTATGTATATCTGTGCCAAATTTCATCAAAATCAGCTCAGTAGTTTCGGAGCCTTATCAATGCAAACATACAAAGAAACAAATCTTTATAATATCAGCACAGTTACAGTACGACCACGATGTCAATGGTTTACGGGAATCGCCGTTTTTCATACATCGTCATTTCTATAGACAGAACGAAGATTGCCGAGGACTATTAGCAAATCGATTTTACTGTAGAGATCTATAACTTCGATGACCAGAATATGAAAACTTACATCGTGCATCAACTCCCTCCTAATCTCCGCTTCATCGAGCTCCGAGCCGAGGTCCGTGTGGTCGGTATCGTAGGTGGGTTCCGCCGCTCGCGACAACGATCCCAGCGAGTCTCTGGCGGACGCCAGCGAGCCGGTGACGGTAGGCACCACGCCAGCCTCGATGCCAGACTCCATAGACGTGTTCGCGGACAGAACCGTGGCGATGGGGGCCAACCTCCCCCCGCACTCCCTGCCCACCCAAACAGACATCGTGGCAACACCATCCACCCCGCTATTCTAGGACTAATCTAGGAAAATACTTTGGCACTAGGAAATTTGGACAGACAGACCGAGACATATGGACAGGTACTGGACAGATAGAGGAAAATTCACTAAGGCACGTGTTCTGTATAAGTAAGGCTTCACCTTTTGGTACCGTATCTGAAACAAGCACAATGGAATAGGTATGATGACAAAAAAATTGCATAAATGAATAGTACTCTTAAATATGAGTAACTTCTCAGAAAAAATAGTATTTGAAAAGTCAATATTTTTAAAGGTACTATAGGAGGTTCGCATACTAAAAGTACCAAATTAGCGGTAGAAGTAGCCATAAAAATGGTGCGATCACTATTATAGCGGATGGCAAACGATTCGGATCATCTAATATTATTCAACCATATAGACGTATATATTTTAGACTAGGCATGTTGAGGCAACAACTGTCTCCACTTAAACGGTCCCACTTTTGGAGTTTTTAGGGCAATTTTGACATTTAAAGTATGGTGAAATCTAGATAGCTGACATTTGAGGTATGGGGAAAACCAAGATGGCGTAACTTTTTCTTGTATGAAGATTTGTTCTGTCAAATGTACGTCATAGCCTATCTTTAGTTTTGAAATGTTTATATTCAACATATTGTATTCCACATGCTAAATGCTAATGCCGCGGACTCTGAGTGCTCCGATGCCGAAATTGCTATATCGTGCGGAACTTCATTTGCATGAAATATTGCTGTTCTGGATAAATATTACTTCCTTTATCAGAAAAAACGGAATCTAGTTCAGAAGATAGGCAATTTGTTATGCTTTAACCTAAATAAGAAGTCGAGTCGCTGAAATACGGAAAACTCTATGCTCGGAAAATGTTTGTACATGGCAGTGGCGTGCGGTTCCTTTAACTCCATTCCTATCGGCTTCACTTACCACTTACCTTTTGAAGACCCTCATCCAAATCCCAACCTAATAAACAGGCTGGGGCTTCCCTACGAAGGAGAACTAGCCCTCGCCACGGTTACATGGCTAAGTATTTGATATGCCTGTGTCTTATACAAATCAATACAATATGTATATATACGTTTGTAACTTCAAATTAGAAGCTTTTTAATAAATGCATATGAAAGTTTACACGGTACTCAAATCAAAAATTATATTTTTTGGTAATTAAATGAAATGAATGGTAAGGTTCAAAACTCTTGATTTTTTCCTGCACTCAAAGTAATAAATAAAAGGCGTGCTTTTTAAATTTTCTTCTTTTTAAATGAAAATCAACAAACGTGTAGGGTAGGACGATATCCACTCTTGCTGAGATTTTACTACCGCCCTAGCTTACTTTGTGGCCACTGGCCACCTGGCTCTGGCTCAAAATATTCCTTATTATATAATTTACAAAGTTCAAAAGATAAAATAACTTAAAACTGTAATATAAAGTGAGAGAACCACCAACATCAAACCTGTCCCGATTTTTTGCATATGAGAGTACGTTAGGTAGGTAGGTTAGGTAGGTAGGTTAGGTAGGTAGGTTAGGTAGGTAGGTTAGGTAGGTAGGTTAGGTAGGTAGGTTAGGTAGGTAGGTTAGGTAGGTAGGATAGGTAGGTAGGTTAGGTAGGTAGGTTAGGTAGGTAGGTTAGGTAGGTAGGTTAGGTAGGTAGGTTAGGTAGGTAGGTTAGGTAGGTAGGTTAGGTAGGTAGGTTAGGTAGGTAGGTTAGGTAGGTAGGTTAGGTAGGTAGGTTAGGTAGGTAGGTTAGGTAGGTAGGTTAGGTAGGTAGGTTAGGCTATATTATAGTTGCGTCACTGGCATCTACTTATTTTGAAAGAATAATCAAGTAGTATTTTTTTAAACTATAATACATATTATGTATACCATCCGCACCCAAATGGCAAAAACGGGACGGTCTGTCCGTCTGTCTGTCTCCTCTTACCAGGCTGTATCTTATGTTAGCTAGACATTTTAAATTGTCACAGATGATGTATCCCTGTTGCCGTTATAACATCAAATACAAAAAACAGAATAAAATAAATATTTATGTAGGGCTCCCGTACAACGAACGTGGTTTCTTATCCGTTTTGTACGGAACCTTTCGTTCGCGAGTCCGACTCGCTCTTCGCCGATTTTCTTATGCCACCTTTAGTAGTTTTGTTATAATTTGAATTTCATACACAAAGTGCTTAATACATGTAACATTTAGTACCTAAACGTTAAAATCTCTTGGCAAACTCCCAAATGGAATGTATTAGCGTGTGTATAAATCAAATGACTTTGTTGTCGTTACTAAATTCACTGACCTGCAAAATAAAGTACTTCACTTTCAAAGTTGTCTTTCTTTCAAAACTTTAGAAGTTACAGATTTTAAATAAAAACTTTTTCAGCATAAACTTATATCAGATTTTTACTACTTTCTGAAAGCAGATAAAATTTGCTGTTTAACGCAATTATTACGTTTTATTGAATATGTAACCTTTATCTTTTGAATAAATTGTAATATTAAAAGTATAGTGTGTACTTTCTTTTGGAGGTCAGTAACAAGGATGTTGACTAATTTTTGGAACTGATTTTAATAACTGCATAAATAAGCCAACTATGGGCCTGTTTCACTATGAGTGTCGGATAGCTTGCTCGGGAGCAACGGAGACAAATATTATGTAAAAAGTTAAGCTATCTGACACTTTTAATAGGATTGTGATTTGTGAAACAGGCACTTAGGCTAATAACGGCTACTATTCTACTAAATTACTGCGGTAGATAACATAAATAAGCAGCCCTAAACTATCAATCTGCTTATGGGGGAGGAAAAGCGCACTCAAAGGGCTTCGGCCCTCTCGACGTCGCCATGGCAACGAGCCGCAATTTCATTCAACGCCACCCCTAGCACGTGCTTGTTTAAAAAAAAAACTAGAATTTCAAAATAGAACTGTTATTACTTTAAAAATAATAACTAAAATGTAGCTCCTGGAAAATGTGTTAAGCAATCTCCTTTGTTATTTAAATTGCACACTTAACCTATTTTTTCAACTGTGTTTCTATAATTATGAGTAAAAATTGTTGCTGTTTTAAAATACGATTTATGTAGAAAGTTGAGATAGTCAAATGACACATCTTATGTAGGACGGCATACTTTTATCACAATATTTGCAAGGTATGAAAACTACATCCACTTATGAATGTTTACATTTTGCAATAACAAACCTTAAAAATATTACGAATAGGTTATGAACTTACCTTATTCCTGACGATTTAACTATCATAAGGATATAGACACACATAGCTTCTGTTTATAACACTTGGAATTCGTCATTTCGTGCCAAAGGCTCATTAACGTTATATTGCAAACATTTTGTCTATGTCAAAACATGCTGTGAGACACCGTAGAAATGGCGTCCACATCTCAACGCATGCGCTTTTGCGAAAATGTACCTACCCAAGGGTGTAAATATAAATGAATATTATCATCTATATCATCACGATTTCTGAAGATGCAAGGGCCCATTTCACTCCATACCTTGCTTTATTAAAAGAAAATAATATCAGCACATTGTCTCGTCAATTGTAGGTGATTGCAATTTGCGTAAGTATTATATTTGGAAGCCCTTAAATCGTCAATAACAGAAACCAATTATTATTTAAGTTGTTAATATATTTGGCATTAGATGATTGTCGGTACATTAAAATTTCGAATACACCGACAATCTTATTAAGGCAACCTTAACAAAAAACAGAATGCCTGTTGAAACAAAATAGCAATATTTTATTACACAATGACCTACTATATAGATTAGATTATAGAATAACTAGTCCGACATGGTGTGTTAAAAAACTAACGACTAACTTTTTACAACATAGAACTTGCCGGATTACTCTCACTGTCCGTGGGAACGACTAGTAAGTAGAAACTCAAAACATTAATTTACAATCTTTTTTAGCTCTTTAGTCTTTAGGATAATTTTATCATTCGTCAGACTAGTGCTGCCCTGGGGTACTCCCGTAAGAATATGTCACTTGTCGGAGTTTTGACGAGGATGTAAAAGAGTAACGTTGTTGTTTTTAGTCTTCCATAAATTTGTGTTATTTCGGTTCTTATTGTGTAATATTGGTAGAATATTTGCCAGTAAATATTGGGTAACGTGCACAAGTGTTGGCAAGTGGTACAACTTCATAAAGCGTGCTATTTGGTGTTGTCACTTCTCTCCAAAAGCCCTTAGGAAGTATCAGCACAAAGTAGAAAATATTCTACTGAATAGGCTGACTTGACTCATTGTCTGTTTGTTGGTTTAATGCTTGCACTGACGTCTTAAACGAAAATTCTAATTTCCCGCCTTTCAAGTCAAGATGCATTCGATAATTTCGACGGTGAAGTTCGAAAACAAAATGTATGGAATTTGACATAAGGCATCGCAAGCGACATGTCACATAACGATGACTTGTGTCAAATCCTATACATTTTTTATTTCGAACTTTGTCGTCGGAATTATCGAATGCACTGTCGTCGCCAAGATAATTTATGGAGGCGGGAGTACCGCAGGGCTCGGTCCTCTCGCCCTCCCTATATAACCTGTACACTAGTGACATCCCTAAACACGCTAAGGAGCAATTAGCTATGTTCGCGGACGACACAGCCCTTTATTATTCCCACATACGAGCCTGTACCGCGTCTAAAGCCCAACAGGAGTCAGTTACCGCTCTCGGTAAATGGTTCTCCAAATGGAGAATGGAAGTTAATCCCGACATATGTCACGCCTTCCAATTCGATATTAAAAGTGCAATGAAGCGTACTTGCCCCCGTAAACTAATGAGCGCTACAAGTCTGCACGGCAACATAATCCCAGAGGTCACTCAGGTCAAATATTTAGGCGTAGTACTAAACAAGTCGATGTCGTTTTCGAGTCACATCAGCAATACATTACGAAAAGCGAAATTTGTACTCTACAAATTATATCCGCTAATTAATTCGCGAAGCAAAATGTCCCTAAGACATAAGCTTACATTGTATAAAGTTTGCATTAGAACGATACTCACTTATGCGTGCGTCTCTTTCGCACAAATAAGCGAGTCTCAATTGGACCGTTTGCAAAGAGTCCAAAACCGGTTTCTACGCATGGCAACAGGCGCCCCCTGGTACATGCGTAACATCGACTTGCATAGGGACTGCGAGCTCATCACCATTAGAGCCTATATCAAGGAACTCGTAGAGAGATTCTTTGATAAAGGCAAAAATCATCCAAACCCCCTTATGCAAAAGGCCCTAGACTATAACCACGACGCACTGACTTTTCGACACCCGTACAAACGGCCTAAGCATATCTTAGCCGATCCCGTTGACCCGATCACAAAATACGTAACGTACTGTGTACAGTTACGTAAACACAAATCACACGCACCCGCGAGGTTAGTATCGCACCGGGGTCGACGCCGGCGAGGTCCCACATCCGACACGACAACACGTACAGACGTACAGACCGACCCTAACACGTGACCGGACCCGAACCCGAGTTCGAATTCGCATCCTAGTAGTCTAGGTACACTTCATAATAGTGTCCGCGACCGCGATATTGATATAGAGAGCTCTACCAATACCGCGAAACTCATCGACATTAGGACTTACGGGCGCGAGTCATCCCGACCGTACGCGGAAGTGGAGAGGGATGGCCCTCTCAGTACCGATACCGATAAAAACAAGAGCTCCTCTATCGCGATAACTCACACGCCGTTAGTTTTTGCTACCGCACGCGAGCAACCTCACTCCTCAGCGAGTGAGGAAGGGTTCAGACCCCTTAGCAGGAGAGACCCGCGTCTCCCCTGTCATAATAATAGCTCACAATCCGTAGCTGTCCCCAATATCCGGTCTGAACATCACCCGGGTGATGATGGGTCAAATCTTCGTTGGGTTCGTTTTTGGGTCGTCTCTTACCTAATAAACTAGCCACCAGGCTAGTTATAGTCCGATGTAGCTACAGCGGTCTTACGCAGACCCTTAGCGTAGACCCTTTCGAAAAAAAAAAAAATATCGAATGCATCTTGACTAAAGGCTTCAAACTGTACCACCATAATTTAAGAAAAATGGTAAATTGTCAAAGTCAAAACAATAATTTCATGTTGTTGTTTTGATCACTGTATATTTTCACGCATTGGAATAGTTATATGAAGAAGTAAAAATTATTATTGAAGTAAAAGATAATCCTTTTAGACTCTTATTTATTATGCCTGCAGGTAGAGCTGTTGTCTTGCTGCGACGGTTTTCTACAGGTGACAATAGGTTTAAAAGTTTACACCTAAACCAAAATTCATCGAAGGAAAATTGTTTATCACATCCACTGTGTATTCATCGGGATATCGTTACAAGTAAAAGGTAATTTTACAAATAACTATAAGATTTCCATGTCTCATAATATGTCTGTATTGTTTACTTATTTGTAAGTCGAATCGAATGTTATAGAAGTTATTATGTAAACGCTTAATTTGACGACGTAAATATGTAACCTTAATATTTCAATTGATTACGCTTTCAATATAACCCTGAGGCTTGTTATGAATTTGTATTGCTTCCGGATTACCTTACTTACATCTAAGGTTGGTGGTATCAATATTAATGAGTGTGAGATGTAAACTGATTATATATTCTTCCTAAATTTTTCAATAGGGTAAGTGGAACACAATCTTTTTTTTTTTTTTTTTTCCCAATCTAGTAATCTGCTATCGACGACGTCATAATCAGATGCTTTGGCTGTTAGGATTTCTTTTTTATAGGGGCATTTCAGCATTTGCCTCCTAGGGGTATTCAAGTTAGGAGTAAGAACACAATCTAATATATAAAATTCTCGTGTCATAGTGTCCGGGGACACACTCCTCCGAAACGGCTTGACCGTTTCTTATGAATATTTTTTTGCATGTTCAGTAGGTCTGAGAATCGGTCGTAATATATTTTTCAACCCCTTAATGATAAGGGTGACCCACCCTAAATATTCTTTATTATTTTTATTTTTATATGACGTGGCCTTAAAAAATACATACAATGGCAAAACAATGTTTGCAGGGTCAGCTAGTTGTATATAGAAGTGTCAATTTTGTTAAATGACTAAAAATATAAAACTGTTTTTATTGGTCAATTAAAATAAAATTAATCAGAATTTGAAATGAAGACAAACTTTGGAAGTAATAACTTAATGGGATGTGATATTATTACATAATACTTGTAGATAATTAAATATTAATTACTTTTAATACTTGTTTTGTACGTACTACAGTAAACTGACATAAACTCATTTAAGTCTTTATTGAACCATAATTTATCATATAGTAAATAAGTGTGTCCCACTTATATGAGGATAATTTAACAATAAAAATATGAATATCATAATTATAATATGTAGTTTAGGGTGATCAATCTTTATTTTTACTTGTCAAGGGCGGATCTAGCCTCCAAAAAAGGTTATGGTCAAAGCTAACCAAAAATCGGTCACATGCTAATTTTAGTACGAAAACAATCAATAGTCAAGACCAACTACTGTTATTATTAGATGTTGCCATCAGCCTAAAGCATCAAACTGAATCGATTTTTACGCGTTTTTTGGGCCCCCCCAGCCCAAGTGAAGGGTAGGGATAAAAAAAGTCTCGCTTTTAATTACAATAACAATAATATATTGAATAATATGCACAAAAAAAATTTGTAACATGTAATTAATATCAAGCGAGCAAGCCAATTTTTTAAAATATTTTATTTTTGAAACCCTCTAAACTTAGAAAAAAAAACTAACCATAAAATCAGCAGCAGAGTTTACATAACACAATTTTAGATTCTGTCTATATCTATGAGTTTATGCACAATATTTTACCGGTTCCAATTTCATAAAATAGTATAATATTTTTAAGTAGTCTGCAAAATGTATAATATTAATACTATGCACTATACTTTTTTATGTTTTATTTTGCATATTTTGTTTCTGGAAGACTTGAAACTGAAAAATACTACTCATAAAATCATCAGAGGAGAAAAAGTTTTCATATATATCTTTTTAATAATAATAATAATTTATTTATTCACAAGAATGCAGTACAAAAGATAATATTTAAACATTACAAAGGATCTGTACATTCTACCATAACACAATGGTGTGTGAAATTTTTTAAAACATGCAATTGATTAAAACTAATACTTGAAAATAATAATAATAATAATAATATGAAGATTAGATTTACAAATTCATAATTATTGTTTTCAATGTCGAAGTTTCAGTCAAATAATAATCATAACAAAATATAATAATCAATAGGTATAAAAACAAATAACACATTACACATTAAACAAATTATTTATCCATCGTCTCTTACTTCTAATGTTATTACCTGCATAATATTATAATTAAATAATTAAATTTTACACTTAATAACTATTTTTGTGCGTAAAGTATTCATTTATATTATAAAAACATTTTTCTGCAAGCCATATTGTCAAATTCCTTTTAAATATGTTATAGGGTAAATCTTTAAACTCGTCCGGTAAAACATTATATATTTTTATAATTTGTACAAATGCATTGTCTTTATAAATATTTAGATTACAAAGCGGGAAATATATTTTATATTTATGCCTTTCATTTTTCCGTCCTAAATCCGATTTGAGTCGAAAGTATTCGGGGTGTAATTTTACAAAATTACAGGCTTCTTTTATATACATGCAAGTGAGGGGCAGTATCTTAAATTTTTTAAACAATGGTTTGCAACTGTCTAGGAACCATGCTCCAGCTATAGCTATATTAAAGGGCCATATGAACGTCCAGCCTGCAAATCCAGAACCGATTGATACATGAGTAATGGCGGTCATTAGTATTGGTGTTGGATTTGCAGGCAGTAAGGACAGACCTTTTACGCGCGTTCAAAAAATTCGTATTTTTTATAGTTTAATATATTATGCCCTCTCTTAAACGGGAATTGCCAGCGTCAGACGGTTCGGTTTCATAACCGAAAAAAAAGTAAACTTAAATGTTTGACAGAACAACCGAGGCAAAGAAAATATTATTTATTTTAGGAGTGACCCTTATGTCGTTGGCATAAAGGTCTTATTAGAGGTATGATTATGAATTTAATATTTGACAGAGATACTGTCAACATAGGGTGCTAATACAATGCGTCAGAAACAAAAACTATCGTTGTCTTCATTGTACAATATTTAATGGCCATTGTATAATATTAAATAATCTAATATTAGAAATGGGGGGACCAACTTACAAACCACTTTGGAGGCCGATTACTCGAAAATGGTCAACTTTAAAGAGTCACGTATGAAACCTTATATCAAAAGACCTATTAAACAATAACCCACACGATGGGGTAGAATGAAAAAATATTATTCATCCCCACTTCAATGTATGGAGAGCTACCCCTAAAATATATAATTATGATTATTTTATAATGCCAAAACCGAGAATATGTAATATATACACAATCAATAACTATACCAAATTTCATTCATTTATATTCATAATTACAGAAGTTATA
The DNA here is from genome assembly GCA_963565745.1 of Phengaris arion. Classification (NCBI taxonomy): domain Eukaryota; kingdom Metazoa; phylum Arthropoda; class Insecta; order Lepidoptera; family Lycaenidae; genus Phengaris; species Phengaris arion. The sequence continues at coordinate 7,643,842 of OY751443.1, forward strand.
TGCGCGGACAGACAGACAGATGGACGGACACAATTTAAATTATCCTCTCTTTATTTTAAAGTTGTTTATTTGCAGGATATCTATTATTAACCACAACATCTCACCATCATTACAATTGAAAAGGAGCTACAACAGTGACAATATAATAAAAATGACTTCACCCACACCAGAAACAAGTTCTGCAGCCCAACACAAACATACAAACAGACTTGTAACGGAAAAGTCTCCGTATTTACTTCAACACGCCCACAACCCTGTTGATTGGTATCCATGGGGTCAAGAAGCTATAGACAGAGCAAGAAAAGAAAATAAACTCATATTTTTATCAGTTGGCTACTCCACCTGTCACTGGTGTCATGTCATGGAGAAAGAGTCCTTTGAGAGTGAAAGTGTAGCCCAAGTGATGAACGAACATTATATTAATATAAAAGTAGATCGTGAGGAACGACCGGACATTGATAGAGTATATATGCTCTTCATCATGGCCTCAACTGGCAGTGGAGGCTGGCCTATGTCTGTATTTTTAACCCCTGATTTACGACCTGTAACTGGCGGCACGTATTTTCCTCCTGAGGATCGCTACGGACGACCAGGATTCAAAAGTGTATTACTGTCGTTAGCCATAAAATGGAAAGAGAACAAATCTCAGTTCCTAGAAGCCAGTAACAACATCATGGTAGCATTGAAAGATATGTCAAAAATGGATCAAGAGAGTTCCTTTGAAATACCAGGAGAAACAACATGGAATAAATGTGTAAGGAGGCTTATGAACCAATATGAACCAGAATTTGGAGGATTTGGTACAGCACCAAAATTTCCGCAGGCTTCCATTTTTAATTTTCTTTTCCATTATTATGCCCGAGATAAGAACAATTCGGATGGTAAAAAATGCTTAGAAATGTGTTTACACTCTTTGACAAAAATAGCAAAAGGTGGTATCCACGACCATGTTTCGAGTGGGTTTGCTCGTTATTCTGTTGATGGAAAGTGGCATGTTCCACATTTTGAGAAAATGCTTTATGATCAGGCCCAACTAACAGTTGCATACACAGATGCATACCTCGCCACAAAAGAAGATTTTTACGCGGACGTAGTTCGGGATATCATAAAGTATGTAAATAGAGATTTAAGGCATCCAACTGGCGGTTATTACAGTGCGGAAGACGCAGATTCCTATCCATTTTATGGTGCTCCATCAAAACAGGAGGGAGCATTTTGTGTGTGGGAGTATCAAGAAATAGAATCTCTACTGGGCGATAAACTGATCGGTTCAACACCGTATGTCGACATATTTTGTGATTACTTTAATGTTGAGCAATGTGGAAATATTTCTCGGGCAAGCGATCCTCATGGGGAGCTCAAAAATAAGAATGTATTGATAACATATGGCAGCAAAGAAGAAACAGCAAATAAATTTGCCATTACAGTAGAAGAACTTAACAATGTTTTGTCCAAATGTATAGATATTTTGTTTGAGGTACGATTAAAAAGGCCTCGTCCCCATTTGGATGACAAAATGCTTTGTTCTTGGAATGGCCTGATGCTAGCTGGTCTAGCTCAAGCAGGCCAAGGGTTGGGTGAAAAAGAATTCATTGAAGATGCAGTAAAAACTGCAAAGTTTATTCGAGAACATTTATATGATTCTAACACAAAGACACTCATTCATTCTTGCTACAGGGGAGAGGATGGGTCAGTTACGCAAAGGTAATTTATTTAATAAATAATACCTCTTTTGTAAAGTTTAGATAAGCATCTTAGCTATTTGTTATTAATTTTTTCAGTGTTGAGCCAATACCCGGATTTTTGGACGACTACGCTTTCTTAATCAAAGGCTTATTAGACTTGTATGAGGCCACATTTGACATGTTTTGGTTGAATTGGGCTCGAGAACTTCAGGAGAAACAAAATGAACTTTTCTGGGATGCTGAGACTGGTGGATATTTCACATGTTCTAATGAAGACAGTTCTGTTGTTCTAAGATTAAAAGAAGGTAATTATCGTTCCTCATCGTGGTTTCGATTACCGCCGGGGAACAAAATAACTTTAAAATTCCAACTTAATGGCGGCTATGTAAGTACTAACATACTGTGCGATTACGCAGAACACAATATTAGTGTAAGAACTAGACTATAATAATAGTATTAATATGAAATGGCTTTATTGTATTAGTATGCATTTCTTTACAGACCAAGATGGCGCCGAGCCGTCCGGAAACAGCGTGGCCTGTCACAACCTGCAGCGGCTGGCGGTGCACGCGGGCGGCGAGGGGCGCGACGCGGCGCAGCGCCTGCTCCGAGCGTTCGCCACGCGGCTCGAGCAGACGCCCACCGCCTTGCCCGAGATGATGTCAGCTTTGATGTTCTATAACGATTCGCCTACACAGGTGGGATATTTGTATAATGTTATGCAGTGGCAGAGGCTGGTTCTACTTCATAGGGAAGCCCTAGGCCTGTATAATAGGTAGAGATTTAGATGAGGGTCTTCAAAAGGTAAGTGGTAAGTGAAGCCGATGGGAATGGAGTTATAGGAACCACTGATGCTATGATAAAAAGGTGGATGTTATGACACCCTTGTGTAAGCCCTATTAGATTACTCCTAATTACTATTAGAAGTAAGGTTGCATTTACAATAGGGCTATATACTTAATACTATGTATACTATATACTTAATAGTATATACTTAATAGTATCTAATTTATGTATTAAGATTTTTATTAGATTATATAAACACATATATAATACACATCCATGACCCAGGAACACAAAAAAACTTTTTGTTCCTTCGAACCCGCGACCCCCGGCTTGAGCACCAAAGCGCTGAACCGCTGAGCCACAGAGGTCGTCACTTGAAAATTGAAAAGGGAAAGGAAAAAAAAATAAAGCATGTGCATACGAAATTATAATATTATTATATAATAGTTACTAGCGATCAGTGCCACCTATCCGTAGCATGGCGTACGTTATGTAAAATATTAGGTCCTTACATATACCTTTTCGTACTGGCCACTTTGATCTCAAATATATCTTCTTTGGTTAGGAATTCCAATTTCAAAATACCGCTATTTATTCATGCATTTGTGTTTCGAAAACCGTAATTCATTTGTTATTTCCTCTTTTGGTTTTTTCTTTGCGTCACTCTGTTTACAAAATAGAAAACTTGAAATATCGTATTATATTCGAGTACGAGTTTCACCGTGGCACCAGTGGAATTGAAGGCTATTGTGGATGCGGATCCATCGCAAACCACGTCCGAGTTAGCTGCAGGCTGCGGTGTTAGTGATAAAACTGTTTTAATTCACTTGAAGCAAATTGGGAAGGTGAAAAAGCTTGAATGGTGGGTACCTCATGAATTGAGTGCAGCAAACCGACAAACGCGCGTCGACTGTTGCGTTATATTACTCAACCGGCACAATAATGAAAGGATTTTAAATTGAATCATTACCTGTGATGAAAAGTGGATCCTGTATAATAATCGGAAACGCTCATCGCAATGGCTGAACCCTGGCGAACCAGCCAAAGCCCTGCCCCAAGCGAAAATTGACTAAAAAAAATTTACTTGTGAACGACTAATACTTGTGGTGGACTAGTGCCGGTGTCGTTCACTACGCTTTCTTAATTCTGGCCAGACGATTACGGCAGATGTGTATTGGCAGCAACTGCAAATCATGATGGAAAAGCTAGCTGCTAAACAACCGAGGTTGGTCATTCGCTGTAGACCACTGCGGCTTCAGGACAACGCCCTTGGAATCTCTAAGACATCCACCGTACTCTCAGGACCTTGCTCCAACAGATTACCATTTTTTTCGAAATTTGTATAACTTCTTGCAAGGGAAAAAATTCAACTCCGATGCGGCAGTCCAAAGCGCCTTCAAAGATTTTATTGATTCCTGTCCGAATAGGACAGCAAAAAGGTGCAAAAGTGCATAGATAGCAATGGTACTGAAAATTTCGGGAATTATCGAAGTGACACAACATTACTATTAAAAATGTATTTATTGCTTTTCGAAGTATTCTCCGCGAAATTTGACACATTTTTCCATACGATGGAACCAATCATTGAAGCAACCATTCCATTCGGATGTTGGGGTCTCCAAAATGGCCGTTTTGTAGGCGTCCACAGCTTCTTCTGACTGAAAATCTCTGACCACGCAATTTATTCTTTATTTTAGGGAAAGTATAGAAATCATTAGGGCTTAGGTCGGGGCTGTACGGCGGATGGTCTAATAATTCTATGATTTCTTGCTCTAAAAACTCTTTTGTTCTGTGCGCGGTGTGAGAACTCGCATTGTCGTGATGGAGGATGATGCGGCGGTTGCAGTTATCTTTACGGAGTTCAGAAACGACCTGTGGCAAACAAATGTTACCATTTACCATAATACCATTCTGCATTAACCGTTCTTTGTCCCTCAAGAGGAATAGCATGGCCGGTTTTGGAGACAAACGTGGCCACCATTTTTTTTGCAACACTCCGTGAACGAACAATTTTTGTTGGCTTTAACTCATTTTCGAACACCCAAACTCGTGACTGGTTTTTTGTTTCAGGTTCGTACGCGTATATCCAGGATTCGTCACCTCATACGATGTTGTATACAGCATTTGAGGATCCTGCGTGGAATCTTTCGAGAGTTCTGACGCACCAAGTAACGCGAGCCGCTTTTTGCTCTTCACAGAGCAAATGCGGTATCCATCGGGAAAACAACTTTTTTACACCTAATTGTTCATGCAAGATTATTTGTATTTGACTCATGCCAATGTCTAAAGTTGCCTGAATTTCGAGGTATGTCACATGTCGGTCTTCCTCAATCAGCTTACGCACAGCATCAACGTTTTCTTAAGTGACTGCAGTTTTTGGACGACCTTGACGGGGATCATCACTGAGCTTGACACGTCCACGTTGAATTTTAGCAAACCAGCGATAAATTGTGGTTTTGGATGGGGCTTCATCACCAAATGCAGAAATCATCCGGTCAACACACTGTTTTTGTGTTGAACCACTTCGAAAGCATAATAAATCATCGCTCTAGAATTTTCTCGAGTCAATTCCATTTTCTCAACGACTAAACAAGTTTGACAAGACCTTGTGACAAGACCGAGAATCTTTTTTTAAATAAATAAACGGTATTCGATTTTTAAAACCAAGGACTTTTAAATTAAAAAGATTTTAATATGACAGGAACAGTGGAAATATTCCATTCCCGATACTTTTAGTGCAGCCTATGTATACTTTGATTAAATAAATATATCATGTTTAAAAAATATCGACTTCATGTTCCTCCTTTACAAAACGCCAATTTCGTATGTAATGACCCAATATAAATTTGTAAATAATTATATTATTTTGCCAGGTGGTGATATCAGGTCCCCGCGAGGACGCGCGTACACTTGAATTGGCGCGTGCAGTGCGCTCGCGCCTGCTGGCGGCGCGCGTGCTCAGCGTGCACGACAACGACGCGCCCGCGGGTAATTTAGGTCCAAATAGTTTTTAGTTCTTTAATAAGAGACATTTCTTTTTTAAGAACTAAAATAATCTTTTTAACAATGATAGTAGAACTGTAGATTTGAAAAGATATTGAAAATGTTTACATATTACAGTGCCGAGTAGCATCAAACCGCGCGGCGACGTGCCGACGGCGTACGTGTGCCGGCGGTTCGCGTGCTCGCTGCCCGTCACCGACGTACAGCAGCTGGAGAAGTTGCTGGATGAGCCAATAGCGCCCTCGCAGTAAATGAAAATTGAAAATCGGCGAAAGTCACTAATAGTATTAACACACGTAGAGATTTGGTCCGGAGCAGACCACGGATTTGGTTGCCAAATTCCCTTTGACCCTCTCAAAATCTCTTTCTCCCTAAAATTAGGGGGAGAAAATCCTCTAGAGGTAGGTTTTTAACGTTGTATTTTCTTGTTTTAATTAAATTAAGCTATTGATCGATATAAATATAACATCGACAAGCGATTTGAAAAGTCAACCTGTAGAAAATAAATGTTTGGAAGTATATTTTGATGTATAAAGGGCAGAATAATATTACAGAACATTATTTATTTTTTATTTGTTTATCAGTTTATTTAAGTTTGGGAAGAAGTATTCTTGAGAGTTGAAAAACTGCACAAAAATCGGAATGCACTGTAAATAGAACTCTGTGCACAATAGAGCTGAAAATCAAACAATATAGTGTTGTGCTGTCATAATGGTCTGCTCCAAACCAAATCGGTACGTGTGTACGCATTCTAAGTTAACTCTTATTTTGACTTTACTCTGATATTGTCAAAAAACTAAAAAAATAATTTTAATATAAGATGAAATATTGACTAATTATTTTGCAAAAGTAATGGTGCAGTCTAGTCGGTACGATTACAAGTACTAATCTACACTGATTGGACCAAGTAGCAATATTATATCGCATGTTTAAAGCCGTAGTCGGCAGCTGAAATAATTGTTTCTCAAGAAATATTATATTACCTAGTCTTGTTTTAACTTTACTCCTCTAGTAGCATAGATTCTCGTGTTTTTTGTATATCTTTAACTAACTATAATATAAATATATCTGTACATTATTTTAGATCTGAAGATATATTTCTATGTATAAATGTTCTAATTATTTTTAACGGCAGCAAAATTCTTTAAGTATTAGTGTTTTTTCAGTCAGTGTCCAAACTTTCAGGAGTAAACATACTCTTGAATATAAGCAACTTTTACTATGGGATCAACTTTCCTACTTGAAAAAGAAAACAGCTGTTTCCTACAAAATGATATCTATGCCGTAGCCCGTTTGTTGGAAACAGCTGTTTTTTTTCAAGTAGGAAAGTTGATCCCATAGTAAAAGTTGCTATTCAAGAGTATATATATTCACTCCTGAATGGTTTCTACACTGACTAAAAAAACACCTGTATACTGCCCGCGTTGTTCGTGTTTCCCGCGACTTCGTACTCGCTAAAAGAGATCCCACGGGTACCGTACATTTTGATGCGCTAAAAAGTAGCCTTTGTGTTAATCCTGAGTCTAAGCTTTAGTGTTTATAATATTAGTAAGGATTGTAGGTACTTATGAAACATATACATTTATCTTATGATATGAATTTTTCTTATTTATCAATATTATTTATTATTTATACCTGTACCTTTATTTATAAATGGTATAAAAAATATATATTCACTTACCTAGATATTTCGTTACAACTTTATATTTATGTACTTTACATATAAGATTTGTTCGATTTAAAAATTAAATATTTCAATGATCTTTATCAATCTATTATTCGCAACCCCCCTTGCAAATAAAAATATTTACACAATGGATAAGCAATACAATGTTTTGTCCTTATCCGTCAAGCTACTTTTCCCACGTATCAGATAGGACAAAACATTGTATTGATTATCCACTGTTTAAATATTTTTATTAGTAAGGCGGTATATAGATAACTATTATGTAATAAGACGTTAGAAGTCAATAAGTGTTTGTCACTGAAAGTGGAAAATATAGTCTGATTGGATTGTGATAGGTTTTATTGTTTAAGAAAGTTATATTGGACGTGTGGGCGTGTTGAAGATATTTCTTGTTAGTACTAGTATTGTTCCAGTTGTCAATTGTACCTTAACAAATTTTGTCTAGTATTTGTACGGAAATAATTGTACCTTTGTATGGGTAAATACTAGAGGTTATGAGGTTTTGTAAGGTTCCGAATTCCGATAATTTAAAAATAACGCTGTAAGCAAATTAATTTTGTTTGTGTATTAAAAAAATAAAAACCCTAAAGGAGTTCTTATTTCAAAAGACGATAGCGTTTACCGGCGTTTAATGTACGGCGTAAATTCGAAGGAAGTGCGATACCCGTCCTAAACCCTCGCTCGCGGGCATTATTATACGCAGAGTTTCTGTGAAGGCTTATGTCTCCGTCCTCCGATCAAGCCAACCCAAACGTGTCGATACATATCTCTCCCATTTGTTTCTCAAGAAATATTATATTAATATATAAATATTTGTCTTGTTTTAACTTTACTTCTCTAGTAGCATAGATTCTCGTTTTTTTTGTATATCTTTAACTAACTATAATATAAATATATCTGTACATTATTTTAGATCTGAAGATATATTTCTATGTATAAATGTTCTAATTTTTTTTAACGGCAACAAAATTCTTTAAGTATTAGTGTTTTTTCAGTCAGTGTCCAAACTTCCAGGAGTAAACATACTCTTGAATATAAGCAACTTTTACTATGGGATCAACTTTCCTACTTAAAAAATTTGTTTCATTTCAGAATGCATTATTTGTGTTTAATTAAATAATAATAATCTTTATCAATAAAATTAACCATTATTACAAGTAAATATATATATTTACTTGTAATAATGGTTGAAACCATTTTTCAGTGTTGTATTATGATACAAACAGGTCAGGTCACCCAATTTAAAAAAACAAAACGAGAAATATCTCAGAAGCGGTCCACTATCGGCTATACAAAGGGGGAAATTCAAATGATGTGTCCAGTATCTCTGAACCATCATTTCACGGCTTGACTATGTTATCAAGCAAACACCCTAATTATTGACTATGCCAAGAAATCATACCACATATACATACATCTAAGTGTTTAATCCATATAGAATATACAGTATTTGAAATAAACATTAATCTATACTTTGTTCTTTTCTTGATCTTTAAGAGTTTCATATATTTTTAGCCCATAAATCAGATATATTCACTATATTTATTATGTATTAAAGCAGAAAGGTCTCACAAGGGATACATTTTTTATTAAAATAAATAATTAATCAAACATTTTTAATGAGGCTAAGGGCATGTTTACAATAGCTTGACGAAAAGCTTTTTCGAAAGTTTTGTCGATTGTCGCTGCTTACATGATACTGAGTGACAGAGATAGAATAGAATAAAAAACAATAGATTGTGAAACAGGCTCGAAGAAAAATAATCTATTTTATCAGCCTTACTGAAGTAAGGCTGATAAAATAGATTTAAATTGATTTAAAGTACTCTAAAATAAATTGAAAATGAAAATTTCATAGTTATATCATTCAATACATAACGCTACGCCTGCTGTTTGAATATTTTTATGGATAGACGTGAGCGTTTCAGGTCTTTAAATCGTCCGGTATCTTCTATTCACTCATTCGGCGATACACAAATGAAGCGTTATTTTATGCTGTTTTTAGTATCAGTTACAACGATATCCTTATAGATTTAGTTACTGGCTATAATTAACATTCATTCAGCTAAAATTTGTCACCTAAAAAGCTTACTTTGAAATTGTTAATCTCGATGAAAAAATTAACTGAATAAATGCAGATTTCGATAACTAAACTTCCCATTAACTCATCAGTCAAACGTCCAATCGCATTGATCAAATCGATTGGCTGTATGGTGTATGGCTACTTTAATGAAAACTATAACTTTAGCTCATATAATCAACTACACCAATAATAAATATCACATTAACCTAATGTCATTTCAGTCAAATATTACCATCTAAGAAAGGAAACCAAAGGAACATATTAATACACACAAACATCCTCACCCTCGAAACATCGATACTTAATCAGGGTTTTTGTCATTTGTTTTCACACACAACCGACTCACACAAAGTGACACCTGGTGGCGGAAGTAATTTCGAAAACTGTCAATAAGAATTTTCGACACTTTTTCTGGCACCAAGCAACGCTTCGTAAAAATCGAGTCCTAAGCCTGTAGCTAAGTTGCCGTCGCTAGTTACGACGAAGAAGTTTGAAAACAAAGATGTATGGTATTTGACATAGGCATCTCTAAGTGATATAGATGTCCTTAGCGATGCTTATGTCATTTCCCATACATTTGTGTGACCTTAGTCGTGTCAAAACTGCAGCTGTCCGAGGTCACGAACTTAAAAACCCTCATTGTACAGTGACGAACACTAACTTGTATACATTAAATTAAATTTAAAATCATGTAAATAAAAAGATACACATGCTCTATGTACAGTCGCAGGAATTTCGGTGTACCACTTTCGAACGTTATTGCCAAGCAATAAGGTCGAAAACTAGTATACCGGATCTGCCGACGTTCGTACATCGTTTGTTTACACATTTATGATGCACTGTTTTTGAGCACATTTCTTAATAAAATTCGCGCACAATATAATGGTGCTCGTGACTGAAGGTGTACAACATCTTCATATAGCTCAAGTATAAGGTTTGTTCCAAACCAGATAATTGTTAATGATTAAAAACAATCAAATTTATTTAAAGTTCCAAGAAAATAATTACATTTTATACAAATACAATATTAAACAGTCCGCTTAAAAGCATTCAGTGAATTCTCGATTACTACAAAAGTGAAAACAAAAAATATTTTAAAACTAATATTTGTTCAAGGTAAAACGAATACTTTGTTCCTGTAAGTCTGTAAAAGCTGGCTTTAATAAAAAAAATGTACCTGTAGGCTATTATAGTGTTTAATATAATACTTTATACTACACTATAAATAAATCAATAAATAATAAATCAATATTCACACCACGTCAATCTGGCCCCGTGCTAAGTATCCGAAGAACTTGTGTTACAGGTACCAGAAAACGGGAAGATTAAGATATTTAAGATTTTTATTTATATTATACACACATTTATTACACATCCATGACCCAGGAACACGGAAAAACTTTTTGTTCCTTCGGCGGGATTCGAACCCGCGACCCCCGGGTTGAACACCAACGCGCTGAACGACTGAGCCACAGAGGTCGTCGTCGACTTATCTATGTAGTTCAAATAAACATTTAAGTATTTTTTTTCAGTGTGTGAATAGATTTTTTATTATGACTGATTTTTTACAATAATACCTAGAAGCCTTCTTGAAATGCATTTATTTGACACATACGTAGGCCTTAATGTATTTAGTTCAAAATATAGTTTTAAACTTTTTGTAACAATGTGATGTTTTGTTTTTAAATAAGCCTTCTTTGTAATATAAAACTAACAGTCAACCCAAATCAATCTGCGTATATTACATGCACGAAAATCATTTTTGCTCAATAAAGCAGTTTTGTTAGATTTAAAAAACTAGAACAGATTTTCATATACAACCAATGTCTTCATGAAGTAGATATTAAATTCTACATAATATTTATAATAAATTAGGGGCAAATGTACTTTTTAAATTACATTTCATAGAAATAAATCAGTAGCACAGAAAAGTTAAGGTATGTAAACGAGTACTTAAAATAATTCGCATTGTAATGAAAATCGTATTTTAAATCAGTTAAGTTAAAAAAAAACCAGCAAATTAGTTTGTCATTTGTATTACATTACATTACATTACATACATTACATATACCTACTAGAAAAAAAAACATATTTTTTTGTTTGCCCCTAACTTAAAGCTTAATGACTAAGAAATTCGTGAATGTACGACGAAAAGTCCAAAGCATCTACATACTAATATCACTCGAGAATATTTTTTTTATTTCTTTTCAAAATGTTTTGAAAGCAAAATGACAGTAACACCAATTACATAGATTTCATTACGGATACAACATTTTCCCTTTAAATAGTTTAGGAGACGTCGCAGTCGTATTCCAATACGGTTTTGTGGTAGAATAGGAGATACCTGAAAAGGAAAACGCAGTCATGAAAATATATACTAAAACATGCAAAAACCGACAGGCACACTGAAGTACATACAACACATACTAGGGGCCTGTTTCACGATTTAGTATCTACGGATAAGTATCGGATAGCTTATTAACAAGTTTTATCTCTGTTGCTCGATATAAAGTAAGCAGCGACAAAACTCCCGGACAAGCCATCCGGTACTTATCAGTAGATTGTGAAACGGGCCCTTATTCTAAAAAACATAATATTATGTACCTACTTGAACTTTCAATGTATTTGATACATATAACAGCCTCCGAGGTCTAGTGGTTAGAGGTTGGCTCTCGACTCGGAGGTCGTGGGTTCGATTCACGCATCGGTACAACAAAAAATGTTGTTTCCAAGTTTGGTTAGGACAATGCAGGCTGACCACCTGATTGTCTGACAAGAAAGATGATCCATGCGTTGGATGGGCATGTAAGGACCTGCGCCTGATCTCTCGCCAGTCGTGTCGGTTATCCGTCCCACTGGGTTATGAGAGTAAAGGATGAGAGAGTGCTCTTGTGTAATGCGCATACATCTGGACACTATAAAATTACTCCTGAGTAACTGGCCTGATCTCAATGAAACCGGCCAACGTCACCAAAATCGGTGTAGGGAGTTATTTTTTTATATATTTCATACTAGACGAAGCCCGCGACTTCGTGCGCGCAAAAGGAAATCCCGCAGGCACCGTAGAACATGCCGACAAAATGTCGCGATAAAAAGTAGCCTACGTGCATTCCAATCGTCTACTCTATATCTGAGCTAAGTTTCATTGAAATCGGCCCAGTACTTATTATGCAAATATTCAATGCAAATAAACAAACAAATGTTTCCTCTTTAATATAATATTAGGTCCTTACATATGAAATTGGCGTTTTGTCGTACTGGCCACTTTGATCTCAAATATATATTCTTTGGTTAGGAATTCCAATTTCAAATGTATACTGCTATTTACTCATGCATTTGTGTTTCGAAAACCGTAATTCATTTGTATTTTCCTTTGCGTCACTCTTTACAAAATGTGTTTACAAAATGGAAAACTTGAAATATCGTATTATTTTCGAGTACGAGTTCCACCGTGGCACCAGTGCTGCAGAAACGGCTCGAAGGATTAATGATGTCTATGGCGGCGGTGTCGCAGAAGAAAACACAGTGCGGTTTTGGTTCCAACGTTTTCGTTCTGGAAATTTCGACCTGCAAAACAAGCCCCATGGACGGCCTGAGACCAAAGTTGATAATGAAGAATTGAAGGCTATTGTGGAAGCAGATCCACTGCGGCGTTAGTGATAAAAATGTTTTAATCCACTTGAAGTGGGTGAATTGTGGGTGAAAAAGTGGGTGGGAAACCTCATGAATTGAGTGCAGCAAACCGACGCGCGTCGACTGCTGCGTTACATTACTCAACCGGCACAATAATAAAGGGATTTTAAATCGAATCATTACCTGTGATGACAAGTGGATACTGTACGATAATCGGAAACGCTCATCGCAATGGCTGAACTCTGGTGAACCAGCCAAAGCCTGCCCCAAGCGAAAAATGATTCAAAAAAAGTTACTTTTGAGCGTTTGTTGGACTAGTGCCAGTGTCGTTCACTACAGCTTTCTTAAATCTGGCCAGACGATTACGGCAGATGTCTATTGCCAGCAACTGCAAATCATGATGGAAAAGCTAGCTACTAAACAACCGATGTTCGTCATTCGTTCTAGGCCACTGCTGCTTCAGGACAACGCTAGACCACACCCTGCACAACAGACGGCTACCAAATTAGAGGAGCTTCAATTGGTATGTCTAAGACATCCACCGTACTCTCCGAACCTTGCTCCAACAGATTATCATTTTTTTTTAAATTTGGATAACTTCTTGCAAGGGAAAAAATTCCACTTCGATGGGGCAGTCCAAAGCGCCTTCAAAGATTTTATTGATTCCTGTCCGAATGGTTCTTTTAGTAAAGGAATCAATGAACTAATTGAAAACTAATGAACCTATGAGATGGAAAAAGTGCATAGATAGCAATGGTATATACTTTGATTAAATAAATATATTATCTTAAAAAAATCGACTTTATGTTCCTCCTTTACAAAAAAGGCCAATTTCATATCTAATGACCTAATATTATTATCAGTGTAGATTTTGAAATTGTATCTGACTTGTACCTTTATGTATTTAAAATACTTACATTATTTGCACAAAACAATTTCTGCCAGGCGTCCCGCAACAGCCCAAGATTTTTTAGTAAAAATTTTACCTATTTTAATAGACTTCCAAAAAAAGGAGGCGGTTATGCATTCGGCTGTATATATAAGATTTGGTAAAATCAACTACGGATATTTTGGGTATATGATCTAATAATAATAATAGCTCCCACACCGATTTCGGTGACGGTGGCCTGTTTCATTGAAACCAGGCCAGCTACGCAGGAGTTATGTTATAGTGCCCAAGTGTGTGCGCAGTACACAAGAGCACTCTCTCCTCCTTTTACTCTCGTAACCCAGTGGGACAGATAACCGACACGACTGGCGAGAGATTAGGCGCAGGTCCGACTTTTTACATGCCCATCCGACGCATGGATCATCTTTCTTGTCAGACAATCAGGTGATCAGCCTGAATTGTCCTAACCAAACTTGGAAACAACATTTTTTTGTTCCAATGCGGGAATCGAACCCACGACCTCCGAGTCGAGAGCCAAGCTCTAACCACTAGACCACGGAGGCTGTTGCTGTATATGATCTACTGCTTATGTAAAGACGTTTAGGTAAAAAAATATTTTAAAAAATTCGAAAAATAAACTTATTAAAAATTACATTACGTTCTTTACGGCGCTACGGAGGTCATTGACCTCACACAGCTGATTGAATTGATATAATTTAGGTGAAAACTGCTTTCGCTTTAAATCAGCTGTTTCTGTGAAGTTAATGACCTCAGCGCCATATACAGCGCAATGTAAGTTTATATAGTACAATATATTTTATTCAAAAATATTAAATTATTTTTCTGCCTAAATGTCTTTACATAATTAGTAGATCATATGCCCAAAATATGCGTAATTGATTTTACCAATCCTATATATATATATGTATATAAACTTACCCTTCACTATCGAGCACCTCTCGCAACGAGGCGCGTGTTATCATGTGGTCGTCACACTTAAACCAGCTACCCTTCATCTGGCGGACGTAGGCAGTGTAGTGTCCCGCGTCCAGTGAGCCTAAATGGTTGACCACCGCGAAGAGAGAGTAGCGGTTATCCTCGAATATTCCCTCGGGAGCATTGTTATTGTCAGCCGCGTCGACGGCCCTACGATGAGTGGACATAAATGGTGTCATATCTAGCTCGGCAGGGAACGAAACAAAGGCCGAAATTTTTCGATCGATTTGTGAGGAGTGCTCGAACCGCTTGAGATGGAAACTCGCGACTATGGGCAGTGTTTCTAGTGTCAGTTGCTTAGTCGATTCTCTGTACGCTCGGCAGTTCGAGCATTTTATTTTCGCGCCGGAACCCAAATGTTCCGCGCGGGTAAATCTCTCCAAGCATGCTTGTAAAGACCCAGGGCCGGCAACATCCAAGCTTATGTCCCAGAAAGGATCTATAGTTGTTGAGACGCCGGAACATGATGTGCAGACTACGTCGCTCTGCAGCCCGCCCGTGAATATCTGATCGATAATACAGTTGCAGCGGCCATTTTCTTTTTTCTCCGTATCTTCTACGCCGTTCATGCAGTGCCTGAAATTGAAAAAATCTTTATGTACTCCGATTAATATAAAAAAATATTACTTAAATTATAACGAACAAAAATTTGTATGGAAAACACTCTTATAAAGTTTGATAAAGTAATGGGTATGGAGTTTGTAGTAAGGCTGGGACTATATGATCCGGCGTGCCCGGAAAAATTCAGAGCACTGAAAATAGAACTCTACGCTAATACAATAGAGTTGAAAACCGAAGTGTCGTGTGTTGACCTGTCACATATTATGACATTGACATTTGACTCGACACTTGTGTGTTCGATTTTCAGCTCTACAGTTTTAATACAGAGTTCTATTTTCAATACTCTAAAATTTCCCCGGCCCGCCGGATCATACAGTGCCAGTCTAAAAGTATGTCGACATTTAAAATTTAGATGATATTAAATAGTAGTCTACTTTGGAATTGTTGTCTAAATGCAGCCCCGACCCATAAGTATGGTGGTGAAAGTTAATATCTAGGCCCAAGCACGAACGTACCAAAAGGCGCGGTCAATATTGTCATACAATTCTCATTAGTCATTCGATAACGATATTTGTTGTTAATTGTTCCCGCTTGGGCTACTGTTACCAGAGGTAAAGGCGTTGCAAGTCCGTTGCTGATGGAGGTGGAAGGTGTAATTAATAATTAAGTACGTTTTCCAATTTACCTATGTAGCACATCAAGCGTGGCTATGAAGAACTCGTGTGCGTCCTGCTGCTCGTAGCCCGCGAGGTGGCGCGCGTGCGTCCATATCAGGTGCAGCAGCCGGTGCAGAGTCAACGGCGTTTTCGCGCCGGAGTAGAACTCCTGTCACACATGCTTTTTTTAACAAAAGTAGAAAGGAATATTTGTAAGTTGCCAGTATTGTAAGGGTTTTTTTGATTTATAAGATTGTCCACAATATGAAGTGCAGTAGCCGGTGCAGAGTCAACGGCGTTTTCACGCCGGAATGGAACTCCTGTCACATTTACTTTTTTAAAAAATTTGCCAGCCTCGCTCGGTATTATGGTTCTTGGTCAGCCTATTGAACGAGTGGATGAGGCTCGAAACTTGGGATTACTTATGGACAGTCACTTGAGATTCGAAAAACATATAGCTGATTCGGTACAAAACTGTTTTTATCGCTTAAAAGTCTTATATAAAATTAGGCCTTATCTATCTGAAAAGCTACGTGAACAGTTAGTAGAAACTCTAATCCTTTCCAAACTGAACTACTCTGACACAGTCTATGGCCCCCGTCTACTGGCTCGAACGGAGAAACTTATTCAGAGAGTACAGAACGCTTGCGTTCGGTTTTGCTACTCAGTTCCAAGTAGAGGACATGTAACAACTTTTTTAAATGAACATTTTTTGCTTAAAATGAAGTCCAGGCGTAAATATCATCATTCCTCCTCCGATACGCACACTCAACACGGTAGGCACGTTTAGGCATCACTTGAAAGAGTTTCTCATTAAGGAACAACGTAACGTAAACATGGTATGATTTTTAATAACCTGTCGTTCATATGAATACTATACATACAATTGTATTAATTTATTATTCTTATGTATTAGTCTAATTTGCAATTTACCATTGTTACTCAGTAGTGTCTTGATGGGTTGTGTCGTTGTAACGTTTTCTAGCAGTTTGTGCGGTCTTTTATCTAGTGTATAGTTTGTAAGGGAGTTGTATGTTTTAAGTATAGTCTACTATATATATACTATATTATATTATATTATGTATTATGTTTATGTGTGTGTATGTATGTATATGTTTGTGTGTATATGTATATATATATGTGTATGTATGTGTATACGTGTTTATATATAGTATATTACGATGCTTGATGTTATGCAGAAAGTTGCATGATGTCCGTGGCTTACTACACTTCACGGTTCAGTTGAAAATCGGTGTCATGTATGCGCGTGTATTTATACGACATACGTGGCTTATGCCGAACTGGACCCACTTTATAAGTCACATGAAGGCACAATTTGTCCTATTGAATTTACAGCAGTAACTATGGTGCACGTCTCAATTTGTTTCTCTCTTTTATATCTTCCTATTTTATGTCATGTTATATTTGTGTCTTTTGTGAACTGAAAATAAAAATTTTCTTTCTTTCTTTCTGTTTCTTTCTTTCTATATGTGACAGCTCGACACTTCGATTTTCAACTCTATTGTATTAGCGCAGAGTTTTATTTTCAGTGCTCTGAATTTTTCCGGGCCCGCCGGATTCCGGATAATACAGTCCCAAACTCCCAACCTAAGGGATTTTTTGTTTAAAAAAAAGGGAACTAGAGTCTTTGTCTAGACTCTAGTTTTTAAGTTACGCAGAGCAATATATTCCTAAAATAACGAAATCAAAAAAATAAGTTTCAATCACAGTGTTGTCACATTACGGCTCATCGTATTTATCAATTACTTTAACAAATCCATCTCGATGCGTCGAATGTTTGCTGACATTTCCGTACACGAGTAAACCTGACACGAGTAACGCAGCTGGAGTTTGAATGTAGGTCAAAAGTTCACACAATATAATACACACAAGTGATTGGATTACTTGTCGGATTATATTTGAATGTATCAATTTCATCTCAATAAATGTAATATATGACTCCACGTTGGACGTTCCACATCAATCTGGCACTGCGGTAATCAAAACAAAACAAACAAAAAAACAAAATCTTTATTCACAAACTTAAAATGTATTTTAAGTTTGTGAATAAAGGTGATTTTTATACAATATAATAACAGTGTTTGAGACCCCCTTTTAAGTAAAGTTTATCTGTGTTAGGGGAAACTCGCTCTGCCGTAAACAATAAAATTTGGGAAGTATATTAAGTGAGGCTAGTAACTATTATTACAAGGAGAAATATAGAGTTTACTATATTTGGAAAGCGAGCGCGTATGTACGTCTGTAGGTGAATATGGGTGTGTGTGTGTGTGTGTGTTGTGTGTGTTGTGTGTGTGTGTGTTGTTTGTGTGTGTGTGTGTGTGTGTTATTATACTACGGTATATTTGTATGTTAATAAATGAGCAATATTCATTCTGGGTTGAAACTATTTAGTTTTGGATAAGGAAAACTTAATCATATAGGTACTTTTCAATGAAGCAAAAACTTTCGGTACAGTTTAACGAGAATTGTGCTAACGGAGGAGTATGATATTTGGCACAGTCAAGGTTTATGTGGAGGAAGGTGTGCAGAGAGCTAATTTCTATTTTAATACATACATACATACATACATATAATCACGCTTCTTTCCCGTAGGGGTAGGCAGAGACCACTTCTTTCCACTTGCTACGATCCTTACATACTTGTTTCGCTTCGTCCACTTTCATTATTCCCTTCATACATGTTCTTCGGTTTTTAATAACGCTCAGATAATTAATTATGCATAATATGCATGTGACTACGGCCGCTGGAAAGTAGTCGAAACGTTGGGAAAAAGTAAAGTGCACCGCGACACAATCCGTAAGTGTTTGAAACAAAGATACAATTTTGTTACACGTCGACTTTTGTCACGCTGGCTAAGGCCATGTAAAGTTCAAACATAAAAAATTATATGAATAATTATATGTGGTCGAATTCGGACCACCGGGCGACATCTAGTACCTACGTGTAATACCACAATAAGCCATTTACATTCATTGAAAGTTTGTCTCGTACATACACCCTAACTCTCACTTGTTCAGTCAAAGAAAACGCAAGCGTTAATTCATGCCAGTTTTCTTTGAGGCCTTGGTATTACTCGGGTCGAGCCAGCTTATTTGGAAAACTAAGTGCTTCTATGTAAACGCGCGGAGGACGCGCGTTTTAGGAACGCGCATTTACGGCGCCGAAGATCCTGATTGTCGCTTAAAAAAAATTCATTCGAATCCCGACTGAAGCGCGTATGTACGCGCGTAATCTGCGCGTTTAAAATACGCCATGTGCTATGGCTCTAAAGCGGTTTACTCCCACGAAGCGATCAAACGCTCAAAACTGGCATGTCCTCATGTAAATAATAATATAATTATATAACTTTGAGAATATTCTACAAAACATCCTGTGGAGATCAATAGTCTATTTATAGTTTACCTGGAAGAGCTTGGAGACCTCGCAGACGAGGCACTTGCCCGAGCCCTGCGTCTTGCACTTGTGCTTCTCGCCCAGGAAGTAGTCGCGGAGTAGCGGTGTGTGGATTAACGTCTGGAATTATGTTATGGAATAAAATTAAAATAAAATATTAAAAAAAAAAACTTAAGGACAAAAAAAAAAAAACGCCCAACGATAACTTAAACTAATTTAAATTGAACTATTTAAAATTGAAATTGTTTAACTTGAGACAAGCTTAGGTTATTTATATTTGAAACACAACTGATAACTTAAACAACGTTGCTGTCTTTGTCTGATACGTTGGAAATGTCACATGATAGAAAAACCAGCAACGTTGTTTAAGTTATCCGTTGTGTAAATATTTTTATTAGTAAGGGGGTATGTATATTAATATGATAATGTAAGGAAAGGTTATTTATTATTTATTTATATAAAATCTTAATAATCTGTGGGTTAGAGTGGGAGAGTTGGAGCCTAACTACTGCCGTATGCGTGAGAGAAAGGGAAGCCAGACAGACTGGCGCCATAACGCGTTACGTAACGAAGCGGTATACCCTCCCATAAGAAGTTATCACTTCAAAAAATGTTAAATCACTGGTTTAACTCTTAACCTATTTTATAGTACACTTATACTTAGATACTTATTTGATCTCAGAATTCTAAGAGTAAAAATATTGTTTTTTTTTGTGAAAGACACGATAAAGAGATGGGTAACATTTTTTTCTTTTAGATTTATGTGTTCAACAATTTTAAAATTTAATTTATAAAAATGTGATATTCGACACTAGGCAACATCCCTATTAAACCTCATGGTATTCATATTAATTCTCAGTACGAGAGCCAATCAATAAACAAACAAATATTTAAAATCGGACATTAATCGGCGAGGATCTGCACGACCTTCGCAAGTTGTATAATATATCGATTGGGCCCCGCCCTTCCAGGTCTAAAATAGATGCACAGGTTTATGCACAGAATTCCACGAACGCCGCTAACGAAGTTATTACATTAACTACATGAAATAGGTTATTCGTGATATTCTAACATGATGAACGAAATCATTGATTGATTCATATATTTATTACTAACTTGCGAACTTCGTACCGCCATATTTTTTTGCCGTCAAGAAAAAATATTTTAAATATTTAATATAATTTTTTTTTCATAGAAACCTTCCCCTGACAATAATGAACACATAAAAGAAAGATTTATCTAATTTGGTGCAGTCGTTTTGAAGTTATGCGCGTACAAAAATTTCGGTAACTAATTTTTATATAAATAGAAGAAGATAATAATACCTATATAATTAAATATTATGATCGAAGAAAAACCACGTAATATTTGAAAGGTTTTATTTCCCATTACAAGCACCTGCTTGTTATATTTTTGGAAATTGTTATATTTTTGTCCTACAACTTCGTAGTTCTTAGAAATTCATATATAAATAAATAATTGAAGTGTCCTAATGACATCGAAAATGATAAGCCACTTCTCGGTGCCAGGAAATTCTTAGTTTTATACGGCTGGCTTATGTAAATTTTTTATTACCTTATTTTTTGTTGATTTTATCCGATTGTAAAACGTTTTTCAGTGAAAACCACCTTAAATCGTACCCACAATAAAATACTTATCGAGGCTCACAGTCCAGACATTTTTCAATTTTTTATTGCTTTTATTTTTAGTCCCTATTTCTAATGCCAGCCATACACGTAACGTGGTTTACCTGACAGGTTTGCCTTAATCCGGCACTGCAGCTGCATAACATACAACATATTCGTTAAGATACATAATGTAACGAAGCCGATACTGTGAAGAGTGGAGATAGTAAATCTATAATGTAGTGGAGCCAATTTTGGCGCATTAGCTTTGAGGGAGATATTTGATAATCTTTTGGTTCTATTTAATTTACTTATGTGAATGTTGCCTTGGTTACTATTTTTTATTAATTTTAGGTGTTAATATGATGACAAAGAGTTTACTATTATTATAAGCCAAAGATATTAATTGATTGGTCTCGCTCGGCAGAGCGCCCAGCGAGACCAATGATTAGTCTATGTTATTAACTAGCTTTTGCGCGCGACTCGTGGACCCGTGAACATTGTACCCCCATGTGAAATGAATTTAAAAAATCCTTTTATAACGGATGTTTACGTCATAAGAACTATCAGCCTGCTAAATTCCAGCATAATTCATCCAGTACTCATTCTATTTTCGTACTCATTCGGGTAGCGCTGCCCCGAGGGAGTTTCGATGTCGAAAAGGCCATTGAATAGAAAAAACTACATAGTAATAAAAATTGCATAATTAATTTCAAACAAAACAGTGTTTAATTTTCTAAACATCATACGTTAATTTCTATTTTTCTATAAATTCAAGTAGGTATCAAAGATCATAATTACAGGAGGTACTTAGTATTTATCCAGTCTACAATACTATTATAAAGAGGAAAGGTTTGATTCTTTGTTTGCATTGAGTAGGCTCTGAAACTACTGAATTGGAATTTGGCACAGATATAGTGTAGACAACGGGAAAGTACATAGGCTACTTTTTGTTGCCGTGGATTGGATGCCGTTGATTTTCTCTTTACCCGACTACGGCGACGCCAGAAGGAAGTGATTTTGGCAGTCTATGTATGTTTGTTTGTTCCACCATAGCGCTTAAACTACTGATCCGATTGTAATAATATGAGATGTCAATAGGTTCATAACAACTTTAAACGAGACAATCTTGTATACATATTATAATTATATAATCGCAATCTCGAAAACGGCTACAAGTATTACCATGAAATTTAGTATTCAGGGAATTTTGGGGGAGAAAAATTGATCTAGCTAGGTCAAGACCTAGCTAGAGACAAGTCCTAGCTAGAGACAAGTCCTAGCTAGAGACAGAGACAAGTCTCTGGGAAACTACGCATTTTTAAGCTACATATGTTTTTTCTTTCGTCGTGCACCAATATAATCAAAAATTCCGACACATTATGTCAGTCCGATTGGCAGATTGGTTTGCTTATGTATACCTATAATATATAATTTTTTATATATTATATATATATATATAATTTTTGCTTTGTTCGGAAATTTGAAATGTGGTGGGTTCGAACCCTCGAGCTCGGTAGCTCGGTTACCCGGGTACTTTAAATTTTAATTTACGTATTTTACGAAATCCACGACATCATCTATTCACTATAAACAACAATTGTAGAGTACGAAATACGAATCCAAATAATCAATACATAAAGTGAATAAATTATAGATGATCCGGAATATTAGAACAAGTGGCCATTGCATAATAAAATCAATAAAAACTACTCCGTGTATACTTACTTGCCATTGCAGTAAATTGTAAAAATATTCACATGGAGTCAGCCAAGTATTTTCGACATAGATAAAAAACATAATCCCTGTTTGCATAACTAAAAGTATTTAAATGTAAGCGTTTGTTTTGACGACGAGTCTTATTTATGTCGTAACATAATATTATATGCTTGATACCTGACTGGGATTTACTAATCGCGATAACGAGATTCGCCTCACATGGCATCCCGAGAGTACTTATTTACAAATGCATTGACGGTTCTTCAAAACCTCACTGACTTAGTAAAGAAGCTGGACAATCTAGCACATTTTTACCAAAGCATGGATAACTCAGCATGAAAAATTGCTGTTACATACCTGAACAATGCAATTCATAAAACATGTAGATCCAAGATTTTGCAGTCCTCTCAGCCCAATGGTTGTGTGTGGGCTGATCAGTCTGCGTTTGCGGAGACGACGGAGAGCGACCGCCTCATTGTTATTAGGCAGCCACGGTGTGTACGGCAAACTGATTCCTAATGACCTATTTAAAAGAAAAAAGTTTAGATCCTATTTATTACAGAAGAATTAAACCCTAGTTTAAAGCTGATGACACAATTTATATAGGCATTGACAATAAATATAACATATAAAAATAATGAACATTAGATGATGTATTAGTAATGTACTTATGCAGATATAAAATAATTTATTCACAAGATAAAAGTAATGGGCATGGCCAGCAAACATATTACTAATATCATATCATAATATTTAATAATAAAAATAAAGCAATTTATTCCGTATCATGATATTTAATATAGGATTTTACTTGAGATCGGCAATTTATAGGATTAAAATATATTGTACAGTCACAACAATAAAGTACAACATTATTATAATATAATAGCTTTGCAATATTTGTTTTAAAACAAAGTAGCAAGAAAGCTTTATCGGAATTGAGTATTTTGATAAGAATCATAAATTTTATTTTATTAATGAAATTGTCAAATCTAAAAGGTCTACAACATTCTATTTAAGTAATACTGTTGTAAGCAAAGTCATCTATAATTAATAGCCCAGTAAACTATTAATTACTTATTACGATCCATAATCATGACACATACTTAGCCTCTTTCATTCTGTGCAATTTTGCAATTTCCGTAAATTCTTTGTCATAGATGTAATCTTGGCATTGAGCGCAGTATACATTGCCATAACTGAGATCCACATATAGGAAGTGCTTTTTAGATTTTGAATGCTCCTGTATGTGTCCACCATAACAGGCGAAAAAGATGCAGTGAAGACAGGAGTGCATACGAGGTCCGGGCTGGCCACAGGTAAAACACAAGCATGATGTAGCCTGAAAATTTATTTATATTACAATCTGAAGCTTTCTATTGATAATTAGCTGACCAGACAGACATTGTGACATACAAACATTTCTACTTTTTTAAATCTAAGGCGACAAATTGGTCTTAGAAGAATTACAAACACACATACATAGAAGATTTATACAGGTATATGAGATTTCATTTGTTGCACACATCTCTATAAAAGGTAAGAAAAGTAAGATATTGGTGTAAAAAAATTATCATGCTATAGGTATACATAATTTTATACTGTGCCTTAAAATTTCCATGCACTATTTTATATTACTTATATACCTTAAAAATTTGTAAAATGTAATGACATAAAAAAATCTGAAATGCATTGAAACCAACAAAACAGCTGTTGTGAGGTCTGAGGTCAAATCAGCTGATTACTCACGCCCAGCTGAGCTAAATGTCTTGTGACAATAATGAGTTCTGCCCTCTCCAAAACAAACAAATCCGTAATTCCACACTATCTAATCTGTTTTAAGTTCGTTTACCTTGTACCTTCTTGCTTCATAGGATGTGCATGACACAAAAAACGCGTGTACTATTTTAAAAGGATTGAGACCCTTGGCCGCTTTAAAATTATTCAGATGTATACAGCCGCCGTCGTTCATTGTTGAGATTGCAATGTACCGGTAGAATGTATAATTGCGTTTTTTGTTTGTTTTTAAATTATCTACAAAATAAGATTTATTTTAATACGGTTCACAAAGTCACAGCACGTAATTTAACTGTAAAATAACCAATACCAAAGTACTATTGTAAACAAGACAGTGATGATAATCACACCAATTTGATTTAATGCACAACAAAATCTGGAAATACTGTCTCACCTCCCCTCAAAGCGATGCAAACACGATCTGACGAGAGACTAGGAAGGACCAGTCAGAGGCTTGTACAGACTCATTCAACTTCACTCTTTAGCGCACCTCTTCACTCTTTCGTGTCTGGGGGAGAGAGAGACCATATTATAATTATGATTAGTATTACCTACTACGAGACTCGAGAGACAATAAAAATTGTTTTGTATTCGGACTTCGGTATTTGACATTTTACTCGAATTGGAGATGCGCCATCTGTTGACGAAAACGTAACTCAATGTGAGCGCGTTTTATATTCCGTTTCCGTATAATAATTCCGTTTTAGAAACATAGGTGGCTCTAATCTCTCTGAAAACAGATATCCGTTATTATTAGAATGCACGTTTTTTAGATAAAAAATCATGTACGGCTTTTAAAAAACGAATTAACCTATTATTATTAATTATAACCTATATTTGGTATTCAAAAATATTCAATACAGGGAGGTTTTTACAGTCCTAGAAAAATGAGTCGTTTGTGAGATCGCGTTTGGTTGGTGTTTGAAGTGGACCCGGTGGACCATAGACTATACTCTATAATAAACGCTGTAGGTAAAAGAAGAAGGAAAATTGATGAGTAGTAAATAAATATTAAACATGGCCGCGATACAATTTTTAACGATGTAAACTTTTGTTTACTGCTTATAATTAAATGTGAGAAATGATAAGTGAATTTGAAAACCTTTCCCTTGGTGGAAATAATGCCACAAGTAATCATGGAGATCCATTCACACATACGGGTAATTGTGTAGTTGTTACTTGTGAGAGCGTTAATTCTTGACCTCAATGTAATCGTCTATTACTTCATACGCTATTTTGGGTGCTTCAATATCAGTGTGTTATTATTTCAGAGTTGACAACGGAGCAGCAAAAAACTCTAATAGATATTCGACGGCGCAAAACTGAACTGCTATTAGAAATCCAAGTAAGTCACATAGTTCATACACTAGCTATTAAAATTATGACTTGACGACGAGCTAAGTTTTAGAGGTTTTCCATTTTCAGAGCAAAGTGAGCTTGCAACATGCTATAACGTAATACATAGTTTTCAATATTACATACATTGTAATATTGAAAACTAGGAAAATAAATTTGGTTTTATTTTAAAGTAAGATTGGTTGAAGGCCAGGTAATTGCTTGCAAACACCTCTCAAGACTCAATAAAGTGACCTAGACCCCAAATAACTATCTGTATTAACTTGTAAAAAAAATTAAATAAACCGAAATAACAGGAAGAACCTAAAAATTGAACAACAGTATCCACTTATTATTTATAAAAAATCTTAAATTAAAACTATATTTTCAAACCATTAGGCAGTGCTAATCAACTACATAATATTTTTAGCTTGTATTTAAATGAAAGATTGAAATTAAAAGTTATCTTTTTTTTGCTGCCATAAAGTGGAAATACAAAATTGTTATTTTGCAGCATTTGAAAACTAAGAGTTTCCAATTGTAATTTATACATAATTTTGTCTTTATAGCATGTTGACACATTTTTTTGTCCAAAATGTGCATTTTGCAGTTATAATTACTGAACAGGTCACTGTCCCCAGTATTTCAGATAATTAAGAGGTTACGCTATAAATAAGAATTTAAAATCCTTTTTTTAAGCCTGTAATAAACATTTGCAAATGAATTAGTATTAGTCTTTTTTTTTTTCAAAAAATGGACCACAAAACAACCAGAAGGATTGCCTTATGTTAAGCGATTACTGCCACCCATGGATACTCGCAAGACCAGAGGAGTTACTCTTGTAACAACTCTGGTGTTGTGCAACTGCATTTCTGTACTGTAAACTGTAACCTCACTCTCTCCGCAGAACAATGCTAGCGTTATTTCATGCTGGTTTTCTGCGAGGCTGTGGTATATACCCTTTCGAGCCAGCCCATCCCTCTACCAGGAAGCCTCTACCTCTACCTAACCTCTAACCTCTAGAAGCCAAATTCCAACTGCCAAGGCTGCCAATATATATGACTCTCCCGGTGTTGCAACTTGCAGATGTAAGAGGTTGTGGTAATTATTTGCCATTAGAGTGACCCATTTGCTTATCTCCCAATTTCATTCCTTTGAAAAGTGCTATACTAATAATAAAAAAAACCTTTTTGATTTATTTATAAATAAACTTTTTTTATAACCCTTTATTTCTTGAAATATTCTTATTTGTATTATATACATATAATATAAGGGTTGTGTGAATATTGTACACTTAAATATTTTCTCACTCCCATTTAGAAGTTGTTAAAATAAATAAATGGATAACATTTTCATCACATAAAATCAGATTACATACTATGGAATTCTGATAACTATACGTAATCATAATTTGTGTGTTAAAGAAACTGTTACTGTTATAGGCTTTAAAGACAATAGGTATAATAAATAGTCCAATAGTCCCTAATAAAGGGTTTATTGCTGACCACTGACCAGTCAATAACCTTCCACATTTGCCCTTGAGGGCCCAATAAATTTCCTTTAATCTAATGTGATGCATGCTGCATGAGCCAATGAGTTGTACAGTGTACTCATTGAATACTTTGCAGATTGTCTGTTGACTTCTGTCAATGAACATGTGAGTGTGTAAGAAAGAGAGGCACAGCGCGGCGCGGCGTTATCATGCTGCTACGTCTGTAATATCGGCCGAACTGTCAAAGTCAAACGTCAGTGACTGTCAGACCGCAGCGTGGATCTGTCGCGTGTTTTGCGGTCGGATCGATAAACCGCGCCAAAATTAAATTTGGGAAATTATGTGAAGTGACTTACTAGTGAATAAACGTACGATATACGAATTTCTAACAGTAACTTGTAAGTTTTACATGTAAATTGCGGTGACTACATCAGACCTCGATCAAATCCTCCTTGAAAAACATAACCCAGTCGGGTAATGAAGCTGTAGGATGTTTTTAACTTTTATCACATTTCAATATAATAATACATTTTACACATTAAAACTAATAATAATAGCAATAATTTAAATCGTAAATTAAAGGTAAGCGTTATATTTTTAACAGTTTTAACTACCTAAATCAAATTTTATCTACTACTTCTGTTGTGTTCCTTTGCGCAATTTGAATACTTTCTAAGTACATATGCAAGTTTGAGTAAGTACTAAAGGTAAACAACTTCGTTAGACATTGGAATTCCATTGAAATATGAATCACCAACAGCAAATTTTGCATTAAGTATCACTATTACGGTTTGTAGATAAGTAGATAAATGTTATTAGTATGAGTAATATTTTAAACAAATGAAAGTGACGTTGATCAACATGTTATTTAACGTGCATAATATAATATTTATCGATATAAAAATTGTACAATACACCTTCACCGTTTCGTCGTGGGTAATAAATGGTAAGGAGCACAACCCTTTTTTTAAGTTTTTGAATAATTAAACACTAGGCGTTTGCGGAATTAAAAGGTTAACAACTATAAAAAATACCGTTAACATAACAAATAAATATCCTGACTAACTAAATATTTATATACATATTGAAATTTGTAAGGATTTATACATTTACATATTTTTATGGAAGCAAAATGTCCTTTTTTGTCTGGTAACCTGTGAAATTATAAATCATTCAATTGAAACTCTATTTAGAATATTGTAGAGTACCTACTCAAATCAAATCTAGTAACAAACCTTTAAATTTAATTAGGTTTAGATAATAATTGTGATATCAGTTATAATTAACTAACGAGTTATGACTACACAAACATAAACATAATTTAAATTGATTAGAATTTAGATAACTAGGTTGATCCTATTCACTTACAAACTTTTCCAAATATTTTAATATCAGATATGATTAGACGATTCCAGTGTTTAGTTGGTAAAAGCAATCGTTTTTATTACGAAGAAAATGCATTGAATACTTATTAAAAGTTAAGAGTAAAACACAGTTGTAGGTATCTTGGTATTATAACAATAAAGAATGACAAAAAGTAACATTTGGGAAAATCAATTTTAGTGAAGGGGAGATTGATCTTCAATATAAACATTCAAGGGTCCCAATAAATCAACTAGAAAAGCAATTGAAATCGTACAGATTACAGATTGGGACATTGTTGTTCTGAACCGTTCCCTCGAAATGGACAATGGGCGACTCATCGTTTTATCTCGTTTCCTTTGCTCGTTTCCGCGCTGTTGTTGGTCATGTGATAACAGCGATATCCAGTGGAAAACCCGTTGTTTTTTATAATAAATTATAATAAATATCATAAAAAAGTCCGCAACCAGCGGGCGTTGGTAAATGAGTAGATCGAAAAAGCATAAAGTAAATACTATAAAAAAATATAGAAATGTGATAAAAATTAATAACAAGATATATAGTGTACGCTGCATTTGATTCATTATTTTCATGCCCTAAGTTTGGACTTTAATTCATCCAGAATCCTAAATATAGATTTTGAGATTAAGGAACGAATCGATACGCGAGGCTGCGCTGTGTATTTTTGATACAGCGATTCAAAATTGATCTTTATTCACTACACAACAGATGTACGTTTTATTGCAAGAGTTCGAATGTCAAACTGCATCGCTCTGCATAGACCGGCGCCGCTCTTGAAACGTCTTACGTCTATCTTTATCTTCAAATGTACTGAATAAAGTTCAATTTTGAATCAATATTTTGAAAATGCAGCGTCACGTGTCATCTCGTTTCGCTGTTAGCTAACCCTAATATTAAAGAATCGGAAATAGTTAATAGCAGTTGCTAAGGGTTGAGAGCGTAATGTTATTTCCTGGAGCCAAATAAACTGATGCTAGGCAACTCGTTTTGAGGAATCGCTTAATTGCATCGGCAAGATTTTCTTTTGGAAAGAAAAAGTTTAAATCCCTACTTAGGACTGTTTGCCTGTTTTGAGAAAATCCTTCGTAATCTCCTGATGTTTTAATCTTTTAAAACGCTTACACGAACGTCCGATAAAAATGTAAACTTTGTAGCGTAAATATCCAATCAATTAGCGATAAACAGCTAGCGCTGGTCTTTGTTGTCGACGTAGACGTTTAAAGATAAGCAAACTTACGTGTACCTGTCACGGCGCCAAACGCGGCGCTCGCGCAGACTTCAGTCTAGTGCGCGACTCGCGAGTCAGCGAGAAGTGTATGGCGCGCGATGTGTTTACATTTTCGGCTGCTGTGTGGAGCGCTATGGTGGCCGCTGATGATCCGCTGCGCCCGCCTAGCGCGCTCCTACGATGACGACTACGACCAGGTCTGTCCCCCGTCTCAATAGCTTCAGCACCGTATCACTTCAGCTTCGTCGGCTAAGCGATCTCCGTCGATGTTGAATGTAGTCACACAATTTCACGTAGGCTTTGCTCATCCGCTTGTAGGTTATCGAGTTTTGTATCAGTTACCTGTGAGATTGTGATGAGTGTTCTGTGGTAGCGGTAGTGATGTTCATCAAAGCCGCCCCAGTAGCGGCCGAAGAGGAGCGACGTGGTTCCGTATCTAATTGGTTTCTGTCGCTGCGGCGCGGCGGGCGGCGCAAACGCGAGGACAATGGCGTCGCGACCAGCTATGGCTCGCTGGGCAGAAGAAAGGACTCTAACCAACCGCGGACCAAGACCCGATCGGCATGGGACCTCACCACCGTCACTCGGATGGTCTGTATAACTATCAACTTGAACATGTTTCCCCGAATTTGCACAGTAAACAACGACTCGGCGTTAGTGTCATAACTTTCAAAATTTATAATTATTTTCAATAAAAGTCGTTCGCTCAACTCTCGTATTGGTACCTTTTTGGAGACATCAATTTTGGCTAGGGGCCAAATGCGCTGGATCGATTACGGTTTTTGAGACTGCGTGTGAAATGATGACTCTACAGAATTCTATTTACGTGTGCATTTAGATTATCCACGTCCAAGTAGATTAACTTGGACGTGTTTAATCTACTAGTAGGTGGCCCACTTCATGCTTGGCAGGAGAGAGAAATTATGCCGGTAATTAGATGCGGGTCAATTGACATTTAGGGTCTGGTGTGTTCCGAAATATTCATCCATTAATGCATCCAGGAAAATTATAATGCTTCGTAGATTTTTATTGCTTAAGACAACGATACACGCGGACGGTGCATTATTAACGGCCGAATATTAAATGATAGTTAAATTAAGTGACGCTCAAGTCACATGCTGTCCTTGTCATTTCGGCTAGCAGGGACAGCGACAGCCTGTGAATAGGAGGCTCCAGTGACGAAGGCTGGTTCTCCTTTATAGGGGAGCCCTAGTTAGTATAATAAGTAGGGATTAATAAGTAGTTAACAGCCTCCGTGGTCTAGTGGTTAGAGCTTGGCTCTCGACTCGGAGGTCGTGGATTCGATTCCCGCATTGGAACAAAAAAAAAATGTTGTTTCCAAGTTTGGTTAGGACAATGCAGGCTGATCACCTGATTGTCTGACAAGAAAGATGATCCATGCGTCGGATGGGCATGTAAAAAGTCGGACCTGCGCCTAATCTCTCGCCAGTCGTGTCGGTTATCCGTCCCACTGGGTTGCGAAAGTAAAGGAGGAGAGAGTGCTCTTGTGTACTGCGCACACACTTGGGCACTATAACATAACTCCTGCGTAGCTGGCCTGGTTTTCAATGAAACAGGCCACCGTCACCGAAATCGGTGGGGGAGCTATTATTATTATTATTATTAAGTAGGGATTCAGATAAGGGTCTTTAAAAGGTAAGTGGCAAGTGAAGCCGATAGGAATGGAGTTATAGGACGCCACTGGAGGGCTCTTAATTTTAATCAGCGTTCGTTTTGGTCGTAAGTCTGTAGTGACTTCACAATCAAATCATCACTTAATTTATTTGTTTAATCAAGATAGAGTTTAAGAGCACTTAGATTCGATCTTGAATATACATTCGGTTTTAAATCGACACTGCTGCTGCTATGAGATGAAGATTTTGGCAATGAATCTCAGCACATACGAAATTACACGAATTGCTGAGAAGAAGAGGAATAAAAGTTCCTACCCGTAATTTCACTTTCAAGGATCAATTTCACTTTTTTTTTCAAGCAAACGAGCTTTGCCAAGTTTGGAAGTGCTCTTTATTTATATGTAGGTAGATGAGATTTGAGTTGGCGTTTGTATGATAATCATAAGCATTTAGTATAGAAATCATTGTAGAAGATAGCATAGGTTAAATAATAATTTGAGGAACAAAGAACAGAGTTGAACATTTACTCGTTGGAAACACACTGAGTAAAGAACTTTAAAACAGTAACCTACGTGTTGGCATTTAGTTTGTCCAGTTTAATGAAGATTCCTATCATTCAATAAGCTTGGTATTTCTAAACATAACCGCTTTGTCTTTAAACTGTACCTGCCTAATCTAAATTCTAAGCGCATATAAAAACGGTTGACTTAAAATTCCTTTATTGTCAGTTGGGTTAACAGCCTCCGTGGTCTAGTTGTTAGAGCTTGGCTCTCGACTCGGGAGGTCGTCGTGGGATCGATCCCGCATTGGAAAAACAAAAAATATTGTTTCCAAAGATTGATTAGGACAATGCAGGCTGTTCACTTATTTGTCTGACAAGATAGACAAGATAATCCATGCGTCGGATGGGCATATAAAAAGACGGTGCTGCGCCTGATATCTCGCCAGTCGTGTCGGTTATCCGTCCCACTGGGTTATGCGAGTAAAGGAAGAGAGAGAGAGAGAGAGAGAGAGAACACTCTTGTGTACTGCGCACACACTTGGGCACTATAAAATTACTCCTGCGTAACTGGTCTGGTTTCAATGAAACCGGCCACCGTCACCGAAATCGGTGTTATTATTATTGTCAGTTGAGGCAAGATGGTCAATGGGTTAGGAATTAAGATGGCTTAGGTCATTACAAAAAGTACGTATGCCCTTACTAACCTAAGCTATACTTTTTGTAAAATCTGCAAAACTAAAATAAACAACCGAGCTACTACGTCTAGTACTTAGTCATTCTTAGTAGTTTTTTTAAATTAGACTTTTTCTTATTGTAAACACAATGAATCCTATGACTGTTATAATCGCAGCCAGAATTAAAGTAGTCTGCTGGTACATGTCTCACATAAGGTTTATAAATAGAAAGAAATTTAGCCTTGTTATTAGAATTTCTATGTAATTTTAATCGTATCACGGATGAATGAGTCATGGTAATTTCCAGTAGTATGTATTTCACTATAATTTTTGACACGCGAACAAAAGTGTCTCCCATAGTTACGAAAGCATTTTTCGCTTTTGTTTGCCACAATATTCCAATTTCCTACTACTAAACGAAGATAAGTGTTCATATCAATATGAAAACATTTCTCGCATAATTTCATTACAACTTTATTAACAACGTCACTACTCACTACACTCGCTTATTAAAACTTTTCAAACGAAACATAATTAACAAAATGTGCAGTGTAAATCACTGCACATACTCTATTTACGGCCATGAAAACTATTTGGGCTCAAAAGTTATGATTTTAGCACTGTAAACTAAAGTTGTTATTCGTTACTGAAAAGTTAGACCTTTGTAGCAAATTGAGATGTCTTTCCATAATTTCATAAGTACATGCTTTATACTCATTAAATTACGGGAACAAAATGATCTCCAAAATTTCACTACACAATAAAGGGTTGTTTGATGTCAGACTGACATCGATATCGTCCACATTTTGCCCCTCAAAATTTCCACTGACGTCATCGTCACATGACGTCAAGTTGTTTACTTTTTGGCGCTGACGGCTGATACCATCATATCTGTTTTAAAATATTTAATTAATAAATGGGGATTTTTAGGATTACGTATACGAAACTTGGATTTAATGACAAGGTCTTTTACTGAAATTCGTAAAAATCGCACAACATTTCTGCAAAAATCAATGTTTCACAACACAGAATATTATGTATTTGCAATGGAATAATACAAGCTACAAATAAAATGGAGGCCTACAATTATTTTCATACTAACTAATAACATATTATGTAGATTATTTTTTCCCTTGTTCCTGTCAATAGAGTTCTTGTTTTGTTTACAATTTGAATGTACAATCCTCTGACGTAACCTTGAAGACACAAGTTTCCGCAATGCGATTGGCAAGATCTGTAGTCCAAAAACTGTGGACTTGCCAAATATAAGTTTTTATTAAATATCAAGTGAATTTGCAATGCACATATCACTTATTTTATGAACCCGAAAGAAAATTTTGCAGTACCTACTCCAATCCGTTCAGGCTTAAGAT
Organism: Phengaris arion; assembly: GCA_963565745.1. Lineage (NCBI taxonomy): Eukaryota > Metazoa > Arthropoda > Insecta > Lepidoptera > Lycaenidae > Phengaris > Phengaris arion. The sequence goes on from OY751443.1 coordinate 7,677,997, forward strand.
CCAATTTAATATAAGTGTAGGTAAACAAAGACGATAATTACATAAAGCAACCAATTTAAATGTCCCTTATTTACTATGCAATAAAGAAATAAAATGACACCATAATTTGGTCGTAGATAATGTTTTTGTTTACGTTTAAATTAAATTGGATCTGAACCTCATAAAACTCTTTTGAACTATCGGTCTGATCGTTTGTGACACGACTGCTTACAATTAGCACCTCTCAGCAAATTTTGCCGCATACACGCTGAGTTTAGTTAGCGATTCCGATGGTCATTTTGTTCAACGAATTTAGGACCGAGTTTTTTACAAGTGAATCATGGTTTTTTAATTTGTCACCCAAGCACTTTAGTCGGTCTAGTTCCTCTTCATGCCTTTAATTAGCCATTGTCATGTGACTAGTTTTTTGCGTTTGGTGTACTTGTAGTACTAATAAGTAGAACTTGTGCCTTTATTCACGTTTCATCTAGTTTTTGTTGGCTTTCTCACTTAGGCTAACATGATTTTATTTATATTCCAAATATAGCAAGGTCTGTTGAATTCTTTATTAGGTTCAATAAGCAAATTCCTGTCTCTAATTTACCATGGAATTTTATACAGCTACCAAAAGAAATGACTTACTATTTACTAGCTTCTTTCCGCAGATTGTCGTGCTTTGAACTACGTTCCTTTCTCTTTAATCACTCTGTTGGTGAACCACATTATGCTTTGTCAGTATATGAATGCGTTTGGTAATCGAAGACAGCACCAATCTGTTACAATTTGCAATACCATCAGTATTATCAGGCCTCTGCTTATTTAATATTAACACACAACAAGAAAGGGCTAGCAGCTGGAATGAGCAAACGCTTGACATTTACGTGCGACTTCTCGGAATGGGCCGCTAACGAGGATTTGTTTCCTTGACCTTGTCGGGGTGGGGGACCCATACGGTCAGCGACACGACTACCTTAGCCTACCCTACATTGTTACTCGATCGTTTAGAATAAGCTGATCTTATACAAGAAATTCCCAGCTTTCAGAATCTTTATTGATATTATTGCTCAGAAAATCTTAGCATTAAGAATGACTCCCTGCCTACATGTCTACATATTTTGGGGGTCGGCGTCGGTCGGATGTGTCACACGAATTGGATTTTCCAGTCTCTGTACCTTTTAACTTGTTATTCCTTTATGCACCGACTACCTACATAATTACTTCTCACACATTAAACTGTTTAGCGACTCTTTGAAATTCAATATTCTTTACCTAACATTTTGTTGTTATTCGTTACCAACCAACTGCTTTACGACAGTATTATTATCTATTATTGTATTACTTTTTACGTACATATTTAGATGTTCTTCTTATCTTCAGTAGGTACGAATTCAATCATATAAACAAGTTTTGTTTGATTTGATAAATTATTTATCTTATATTATCTATCTGACTAATTTCTGGAAAAACATCTTTACAATTACTTTTTTGTTTATCCAAGCCACTTGGAGTCATGTTGCTCTTTAGTCGCTGAAGTAGCAATTTCAACGCTATAGTAAGTAATTAGGTGTTATTTTCGTTCGTTGATCGGCTATTTAAGTTCGAGCATAATTTAAAATGTAAATAGAAAATTGTTTTTGCCACACGCTTACAACTTAAAGGAATTTCCTTGTACACGTCCGTTTCGTTTTTTTTTTATCGTGATCACAATCACACGATCAGAACGTGATCATTTTACCTAAGTCTTTAGTTAAGACTTCATTCTAGTCAAAACTAAAATGTTATGTTTATAGTTCTTAACTAGCTGGCACGAACCTAATTTTTTTAAACGGAACCCTAAGATTAAATAGTATATGTATAAATAAATACCTTATAACATCAGCTATCTGCCAGCAAAAGCCCCGTGAAAATCGGTCCAGCCATTTCAAAGATTAGCCGGAACACCAGACAGACAGACAAAAATATTTTTTTTTTTTTTTTTGTAAGTACCGTATATACTTTCAAAAGCATTCAGTGAAAAGCTGTTGATTTAAAATTACAAGCAGACACTTCAATTTTATTTATTTGTATCTAGTGTCTTTCGAAAATTCTTTGCAAATATTACTTAAAGAAAAGAATTTTCGAATTTTCGAATTCCTATTGTGGAGATTTGTATTTCCCTTATCCCTGAACTATTTGATAATAATGCACAAGACATCCTTAAGAAGTCAAGGTGTCAGTCAGTCTGTTGTTATTGAGCAGAGCTATTACGCCAGGATCACCCCAGCTATTTATAGACGGTCCTAACATAAGCCGGTCGTTTGATGTCACATCTGTAAAGTATTGGTACACATGGTTCATATCAGCAACTTGTTCCTGCTTTAGCTTCCACATTGTTTGGGGTTAACTTATGGTTTAACCATCTTTATCAGATGTGAATGAAATTCGGGTTTATGAACAAACTAGGGTTAGAAGAGTTTAGCGAAGAGTAATATATGTAATATAAGATTGACAGACAAGCAAGGCAAAAAATATCCTTGGGATAATTTGTTATTTTTAAAAGAGTAACAGCTAGTAATGTACTAACTTAATAATTAAAGAGTTAAGTAGCGTGAACAGTAAGAACAACAGCTAAAGATTAACAAATGGAAATGAATTCGTCCATCGTAAAATAAAACGTAATAAAACTCGAGTATAGTTACTCAAACCATTGCCCATACAATTTCGTGTGAAAATAGAAGTTTATCGTATTCCAAGTGAAATGTTTTCATTAACACGTTGTTAGCCGGAACTTCTACATCTTAATGTAATTAAAAAGCTAATTAACCCTCCAGTACCTCCGAATTGTGGTAAACATCCGGAGTAGTGTTACGGTTGGACGGTTAAGACTTAGTTGTAAAACTGAAAATGGCTTAGTTTCAAATTTCAATGTAGCTGTGTATGTAATGTAGCAATGTAGGTACACTTTTTAAGATGAATAAATGTTTTTATCGCATGCTGTAGCCTGCACATACCATTAATAGTCGGTAATGGGATAGTTTGCTTAGTTTTTATGGGAATTACATTCCGATTATCAAATAAGAAACTCTCGAAATGATATTATAAGTCCTTAGTCTGTATAGAATTTCTTCAGAATTTTCTATATACCTCCATTTATTAGGTTATTAGGTTCGTTCAACTGTAAAATACCAAGGTATATAAAACGGAGCTTAGACTCGGCAATACACATTTTGGGCAATGTTGATGTTGGTTTAGGAAGAGCAATAACCCTTTTGCAGTGGAACTGGTCTGATAACGCAAACGTTGGTATTGATTTGACCCATTTGATTAGATATTGGCTTCGATTGCCGTTCCTAAGTTACGGCTGAATGCAGACAGCTGTTGTCATAACGCAATGCAGTATAGGCTGTAGCAGCCTTTACATAGCCCACGCCAAAATTGTAAAGCACCCCCCACATATTTCGTCCTGCAGATTCATCTCTAATGTTACTGATGCTCAGCACTAGGGGATGCAAAATCCGTTTTTTTTCAAATTCGGACTTTCGGATTTTTATCACAAAGATCCGGATAATCCGGATTTTTTCGTAGTTTATATAATATTTTAATTAATTGGCATATTTTATTAACTTCGATGTTGTAACAAAACCTACACTCAGTAAAAAATTAGTGACTTTTTTATGATTTAATTTAAATAAATTCTTATTTTCATTTGTAAGTATTTAAAATTACAATCTGAATAAATTTAAAAACAATCTGATTATATCAAAATTATATACTTAATTATATAATTTTTTTCCCTTTTAGTAATATTTTTAGTTACTTCTTAAATTCCTTCAATGTTCAGTTTTTATCGTTAGTATTTTAGTTGGTACAAGGTACACAGGTACACACTCGTATCTACTAAAATACACATTGAATATGCGTAGCTGATAGCATAATAAAATCACACAAAGGGCATGAAAACAATTAATTATGTACTCAATTATTATTATTATCGATACCCATTTAAAATCTTAAAAATCAACATTATTGGAAATAAGGTACTAGCTGTTCTTTAAGGATCGTGATCTTGAATGAAAAACATAAAATCGTCAAGTCTTTGTTCGCTAAGGAGATCTTGTTAGATCGAGCGATTGAGATTTTACTAAATGTTTCAGCACTAAAGACATATAAAAAACTGGAATAGCCTGTGACCTTTTATAAGCTTTTTTTAAATATCTCCATTAACTTAGGCAAATCAGTAAAGTTTTGTAAAACAAAGGAAACTGAAAATTCTTTAAATTAAGATCCAGGAAGTGAAGACAAATCATTTGAAGCCCCATATGTATAGTCGAAATTAGACCACTTTTGAGTTATCAAAAGTAAAAACCCCACCTTAGGTTATAATAAAACACCTAAATGGTGCTTTTAATTCCCTCGTTTATTTTTTATTTTTATTTTATTTAATTAACAGAAGTACAATAAACAAATCTAAGCGCAATTTAAACTCGATAACTGTTTTAAGATCTTTATTTTAACATTTTACTTACAAATCCACAGTAACATAGATTATAGAGTTCGTTAGTACTTCTTTCTCTCTAACCATTTATTTAGATATCATAGAGGTTCAGGTATAAGAGTCAGGTATTAGGACTTAGGTATACATTATTTAGAAGATAATTTAATGTAGTTAGTTAATTAAATGTGGTTTAAAATTTCTTTATAAGTTGTCATATTTATTTGGCATTCTATGATTGTAGAAACTTACAGTGCAATAGTATATTTTGACTTTCGTTTTAAGAATTAATAAAAAAAAACACAGTTTTAAATTGGGTTTAGATTTTCTCTAGTAATTGAAACCATATTCAGTATTTTTATAAATTGGGTCACCTACTACTATTGAAAAAATATAAAATGGTGAATATATTAGAAACAGTCCAATATCGGCCATACATATTATAGCAGATCTCCATTTAACAGATTGACTACCTTCTACCAAATAACCCGTATAACATGGAAAAATGTGTCGATAATTTCAGCAGTACAACAAATAATGTCGAATTTTTCAAATATATGTATTAAATATTTAATTAAAATATTTTTTAAAATTAGTAACCAATATTAGAAAAACTCGAAAAATCCGGATTTTTCGAATTTCGAAGTATCCGGATTGCAACCCCTACTCAGCAACTTCACCGACCACTAATTTCTAGTCTATTCTTAATATGAGGAGAATTAGGCCATAGTGCCCACCCTATTGCAGCTTGGTATCTTCAATATTGGTCCGTGCTTCTGGTCACTCATACTTCATCTCAATATTACCTATGTGCATGTGGCCAATAATTTCCTTTCTGTATGTTAGCGAAAAAATTATTGTCTAAAGTAGTTAAGCTTAAAAAGTTTATCGCAATTGCTGCTTGAGGTTTTAATTTTCCACGTAAAAGTTTTGAACAATCAACTCTTTATTATTTTGTTTTTTTTTTACAATGTTTTTAGCGTTATTGCTCATTGAATATTAGAATGGTTAGCTCAGTTTTTTATTAAAGTTGAAAAAAAATGATAAATACTTTTGGGGTTTTGTTTCATGAAACATATTTGTGATATTGAATCTACTGAATTGAATCTTTTTTTATATATTCTATGCATCTGCGCCAAATAGGTCATAGACGCGACGTCTATGAAGCATTTTATTTAATTTATTTTATTGGGTGTACCAAATACACAGCGTTGTGTTACGCATTTGGTCATAATTTTAGCAAGTTTTAGGTCACGGTCGTTGTTGTAGTTAATTTTATTTATTTCAATAAAGTTTGCTTCTTTTTTTAAATGCAAATACAAAAAATATATTTCTAATAATTGTTTCTACTTTACGAGAACGCGACTGTCTTTATAATAAATCTGAACTTGAAATTAAGGATAAGGAAGGACAATGGGTCCATAATGTATATTTTATAATGCACTATGAATGTACCTCACGGAGCTTATCGTGGTTTACTGTATTTTGGTTTCCCCATTTTATGTGACGGAAGTGCCTAAATTATTTATTATTCCTGTTTCCCTTTTTTGGGCAAACGTTCAATTTAGTGTAGTAATTACACTAGTAGCGATTTTCTTTGTGATGTTCATCGTGGCGGTGGTGGTGAGGGAGGATTGATGGCGTAGTAGTTAAGTGCAATAGCGGTAATAGTTATTTAATCATTGTGGTATTGGGTAGGTCTGTAAAATAAGCAAATACAGATAAAAATAATGATACGGAAGAAATGACTAGTCAGCATCTCATCAGAATCTTTGTCTGAAATTCTGAATAAGTCAACTTAAATGATTATCTATTTCTGTTGCCGCTATAACAACAAATACTAAAAGCAGAATGAAATATTATAGGGCGTCCATACAACACACGTGATTTTCGTATTTTGTTCGATGTTAACAACGGCAACAGCTAAACGCTTGATATTGAGTTGTATATTCTCTTTAAAAGTAAACAATAAAATTGAAATAAAGTAAATATTTAAGGGTCCCATACAAAAAGTGCTGTTCTTTGCTCGATATTAATGCTAGTTGTCGATATAAGTACTAATATATAATAGTTGGAAAGATAATGGTACGGAAACCTTCGTGCTCGAGTCCGACTCGCACTTTGCCGGTTTTAACCTAAACCGCAAACGCCAGTTTAACATTATCTAGGTTTAAATAATATTAATTTATGCGTGGCAATACCCGTTAAGTAATTTCACCTGGCTAAGCATCTGCTAGATAGTGGATAATCTAATGCACCTGCTGACTTATGGATATTACATCTATATACACGGCTTTACCTGCATGCCGTTTGACCTACCCCATTATCTCTCATAAAACAAACCTGTAATAGTGGCGCAGATTAAGAAAGACGAACAGATAAATAGCTACACAGTTTTCGATTTGATTGCTTGTAGTAGTACAAGCATACGGTGTGTCCACGATTGTGTAGAAAAATTGTCGGCCGTTGAAATTTTGGATCGTTTTGAATCGTTACGAAAACTGTTTCTCTGTACGTAAGTATATATATTTTCTACTCTGTGATAGCGGTATGTGTGGCGGACCAATTAGTGCCACAATCCTGAATCGCGCTATCGAAGTTTTCTAAGATCGGCGGTATATATACAACACCTGAAATTACTACAAGTGGGCTTCGGCCTGACCGAGCATAGCACCTCGCTCGGTCGGAGATTTGGGGCATCCACTCATCCCACTGTATGTATCCTTATCACGTAGTTTTGTGACAGGGAGATGACAAATGCGTGATTAGTAAATTAATGCCTACACATGTGTAGGTACCACTTGGATGCGGGTTCAAGGTTGTCTTCCTTTTAGTTAAGAAATGGCTAAGTACAAAAAAAATTAAGAGATTGCAGGATGCAGTCTTATTATAAGACTACTATTCTAGCTGTTGCCTGCGACCTAGTGCGCGCAAAAGATAATTTTGTTGTGTTAACTCTATCCCGTGGTCTACTCTATATCTCTGCCAAATTTCATCAGAATCGGCCCAGTAGTTTCGGAGCCTTATCAATGCAAACAAACAAACCAACATACAAACAAACAAACTTTTCCTCTTTATGATATTAGTATAGATAATTATTTGACTATACTTGAGTAAAACAAAATCGGTGTCTAATGCATCTTGGTGCAGTTAACCAAAATGCATTAAACCTTCTAAGTTGAAAGCCGCTCGCTCCTTCATTATTTGGTTCAGTAGCTCTGTTTTTTGCTGCACTGTGGTTGATCCCTTGTTTTTGTGTCGCGTTTCTGTTTTGCTTTTTTTTTTCAAGGACTCACAAAAAATACTACTAATTACAAACCTTTCTACGGGTTCCTTTCATCAAGATTTGTATTTAATTTTAAGGTACACGGTCATTATCGACATCTTTGTAGTTGCTTCTTGCTTGTCTTTCATATTTTCCCCGATTTTGTAATTGTTTTCGTTATCTTTATCTTTACTAATATATAAAGAGGAAAAGTTTGTTTGTTTGCATTGAATAGGCTCCGAAACTACTTGACCGATTTTTAAGAAATTTGCCCCAGACATGGATTTGACAACGGGGACGGACATAAGCTACTTTATATCGCAGCTAAATGTACGGTTTCCTCGGGCCGCACGAAGTCGCGAGCAGCATCTAGTTTTCTATAAAGTTAACCAAGCACACATAAATAGTACACAAATCCTAGTCTAACCTTGTATAATAACTGACTTATGCCACCACACGTGAAATAGTGAGATTTTACACGTTGTTCCAACATATTACGTAAGTAATTAATTAGTTTCTTTGTAGGAGTGTTAGTTAACATGTTAAGTGACAAAATTAGCACAAACTACGTTAGTTTTAGTAGTATTTTCTACATTTCTGCACGATGTACATATTTCAAAGCAGGAAAAACTTGTTTGTTTTCCAGCTATGGTATATATAACCCCCGACGCAAAAAGAGAGGTGTTATAAGTTTGACGTGTCAGCCTGTCTGTCCGTCCGTGGCATCGTAGCTCCAAAACGGATGAACCGATTTGACTAACAGCGGTTAAATCGGTTTGAAGATGTAAGTAACTTCTTCAAACCGATTTAGATCTAAGTTTTTTTGTTCGTTCGAATGTTGACATGATTGTTCTGTTTTTATTCGTCATTAATCGACGAACGCCCGCTGCGCGCACGAAAAATTGTCACGTTCCGCCTGAGCCGAGCGTGCAAGCGAGTAAACAGACTAAACAGAAAATCATTTTTTTTTTAATTTTGTTTTAATACCTATACAGTGTACATAGTCCTAAGAGAGAGAAAAGGACCGTTTTTTTCTCTACCTCCGTGGCTAACAACTACAAATTACATCTTAATTTTTCACTGAATTTGTTCATAAAATTTTTGTTTGCAATATAAATACTTTTACTGTTCTATTTACTTAGAGAACAATATTTTTGTGGACTGAATAGTTTTAAGTAGGCTAATTAGTAATTACTAAACGGTTCCTTGATGTAAATTTATCTTTACTAGATTAGTATTTTTGTTTTTTTTTGTTTGAAATGAAATTTAATACTTTGTTTAGGTATGTTTAATACCTAAATACCTGCTTATATATTCAGGTTTGTGGTATGCAAAATTATAATCGCAAATAACGCGCCTAGCGGTACCGTGGTGTCTGTTGTTTTTGCGGTCGAAATATTTCTGCGTAAAATATTTGTCGTGATTTGTACTTTGGTCATTAAAATCTAGATTCAAGAATGGAATATGAAGGTCGTGTCGAAGAAACATCAGTCGTGCATTTATGAAATTAAAACAAAAGACATTTAAACATTTTGTCATATTAAAATAATTACCAAATAAGCGTAAATGCAGACAAAGATTTTGTATGAGATAGCGAAGTTTAATTTTAAGGTTTAGATGCTTTCTTGTTTCGACAAAGTCATCATCAGGACCTGATGATGACTTTGTCGAAACCGGTCGTGTAATAAATTAAAATTAATGTAAAATACTTATTAAAGTGGAAATAGTGCAAGAAGTCCTGTGTGTTATCACTGTGAAACATGAATTTCCACTAAGAACCTAAAGTACAATCAATAACATATCTATATATTTTTGTCTAAATAACATATCAGATATGTCTTTAGGAATGGGAATAAATAATTTAAGTACCCACCCAAACTACCCAATTTATTCCTATTCCTGCATACATTTTATTTCGCAATAACTTTAATTTTATGTAAACAAATTTAACCCGTGTACGTAAATTAAGTTAAGTTACCCGGGCTATTATTACGAACCTGTTGACACCTCATTTATTTAAATTGGATCAGTAGATTAGGCGCTACCGTGGAACAAAATATATACATACATACATATACTGCCAAAATCATTAGGTACCCTTCCTTTTGGCTTCGCCGTAGCCGGGTAAAAATCTTATAATCCTAGTCACTGTTCATCGCGACTTGGATTAGGTATAAGATAAAATAAATCAAGAACACATGACTTATTTCTTATATCTTTAAGTTCAATTTCACAGGGCTTTGCAACATGCTTTGTGTATTTTTGTCTAGTCTGTATTTTCAAATTCAACATTTGGTTTGCTAAGAAAGTACATTTCTTTACCAGCTCTAAATCGCCTAATGAGCTTTTTACAGACTATAAATAGATTAAACGGTTCGAAAATAGGTTTTGGAGACATTATGGTTGTCAATCGCTTAATTTCGCGGGGGCGTTGGCCGGCTCGCGTATGGGAGCGGTCACATTAGCCCCCCTCCGCAAATGTTTTTCTTCTTGTGTTTGGCTCCTGTCAGAAGTGTTTGTTCAAAGTGTTGTAAATTGTATACTTTACTTTAAAATATTGAGAATTATGCGAAGTGGTTTGTGATCATATCTTTATTAAAGCGGTTTGCTAGAAGGTTTTTACTTTTTAAATATATGTATGCACATACATACATACTAGCCCTATCTATTTTTATTGAGGTCCTCGTGTGTAGGTATTTCAAAAAAATGTTTAGCACCTACAGTCTTTCAAAACGCGTTGAAATATCTTATATTATATTTCAATCATAATTAAGTAATTTACTACTGATTACAATTTTTTTTTAATTAATCCATAAAATACAAATAAAGTACTTGTTTGAATAAAAAAATTAACAAATGTTTAGTCTAATAAAGTAATAATGTTTCTCATTGTTCTTGTTACCTTCGTTTGTTTTCCTTTGTTTATTATTATACGTTTTACGATGATTTTGTGCTACTAGAAGATTTTATAATACATAGCTAGTGTTTATTTTCTGAAATATCTAGATCACGTTCATTTTTATACCAGACGAACCTCAATATTCAAGAGGTCAAGAGTTTTATACATTCTATTTCGAATAAATCAAAGCAAATATGAGAGAACCGCGGGTAATTTTAGCCGGTCGCGATAGGTCCTTTAAATAAAAAGTTCAGGTCAAAAGGTTATGCACGCCTTTTACAATTTCAAAGGTTTAGTCTCAAGTGTAATGTTCTGTATTTTGTAGAGCTAAAAAAAACATCTCAGTTCTCGTAGAGTTATCATGTTACTAGGATAAAACTTGATAGTTTGTTTTAGTAGAGAACATTATATAGTTGAACTTTCTATAATAAAAATAATTAAGGATTGCGCCACACGTACGCTTCTCTACATGTCATTGTTCAATGTTTTTCACCAGCTTTGGAATTTGCAATACAAGTTTCTCAATTACGAAGTCAATAAGTCCGAGTGTTCATTATCTCACGCTAATGATGGTGTTGGATTTCCAAAGATCGCTGAATCATATGTGTGTGCAATTTGCTAATTTTTAACAAAGGCTGGGTAATGGAGAATGGACTGAGCATTTCTTGAAAATTCTTACGAATTGCCCGCTATTTATAAAGAAAGGACCAAAAGAGGTGCATCGAGCGGCCAGTGATATTTTACGTAAAACAGATGTTAGCTACAATACATACAATAATATGTTGAAGTTGTGCAAGATGCTAAGATTCTGTATGTAACACTGAACGGTCAGTAATTTGAGCTAACCGTGTCCCGGACAGTCTGTTAATGGAAACGTGTTCACGGCCAAGACTACCACTGAAACAGGAATTCGCACCTGTACATCATTCGTATAATAAAGTAACATTATAACTAGTTCAGTAACACGTCTTGGCTCCTCGCCACGTATACAGATGGTGTTAATTGTCATGGATCATGAACCATGATGATGTGTTTAGGAGTCTGTCGGAAGATTGACCATTGCGCGGGTATCCCTTTATATTTACGGGCCATAAATATGGGCGATGAGTTTATTAGGCGATTTCTTATGGCCTCAGGGAAAATCTTAAATAGTTTCGCACATGCTTTGTAAAATAAGGCAATAAGGATGATCATTTCACATACATGTCTTTATTAGCATTTAAGTTCATAATATTAATAATACACGTTAAAATACGTTTTGTATGCGATGCAATATTAATACTCTTATCAGTCGGATTCATCCCAAGGTTTTACAGCGGTGCGTTAAAATAGCGCTCGTGTGAAGAATACAAAATGAGACGACGGTTTACATGTTAAGTGCTAACTGTTGTGTTCACTCAGCCCAAACAGATGTACCCGATCCATGGCTAGATAAGTTCCCATCTTGGAAATCTATTGATTTTTGTATTTGCTAATTTTTGTTTACTTGTAAAGGAGGAGAATATGTTACTTCTTAGCAGCTAGGAAGTAATATTCTCCTGTTATTATCTAGCTAGGATCTAGCACATTACTTTACCAGTAAACGCAACGTTAAAGATTTTTTCCATTTATGTTAAAAGACAGTTAAGTACATTTGTACACAATAACTAAGTACTTTTATAATGAAATGAAACAATTACGTACTACACGCTAAGTGCCTACAGATAATGCGGTCTCATGAGAAAAAGCATACATTGTACATTTTAAACGAACAGAGGAATAAATGGACAGGATGGTGTTAGCGTGCATGCAGTTACTGTACAGGAAGATGCGTCCATTGTTTGCGTTCTTTTTATGCTCGCGAGTGCAGTGCGATTATTGTTATTGAAATGTGGGTACACTTTTCTTCTTGCACTCGTTTCTAAGAACGCGCCGAGTGCAATACATTGTTTTTGTTGAGTATAATTATATGCGCTGCGTTGCAGAGTTCAAAATTATTAGAGCTAACTTTTTTTTTGATTTTATTTATCAGCTTAATCGAAATGGAAGCTTATGTGAAATCAAATTCCTTAGTAAGGAATAATAAGCTTACTACGTAATTAATCATACCCGGTAGATAAATTAGTTTCGAGTGCCCGTTACCTACTTTATGACCAGGCGACGTTAATAAGGCGACAATATCCCGCGTAGAATCTCCGCTGGGGTCAAGAATGCAGTGGTCAATTGCGGTCGGGACTCGGGGTTATTCAATCGGCAAACGACCGAGGGTTCTGGACTTCCTCAATACAATAGCTGCCGTTAATTTAGGATTTAACTTGCAGGCGTTCTGCTTTAAAGGGATAGGTACGAATGACACAATCTATCCATCTTCTTACCTAGATACACACTTAGCATGACCACCATAGTAATGCGTTTTGTCTACACAAGAAAAGACATACTGACAAATAATATGAATAAAATGACAGCTTTCCTCTGTCAATCTGTCATTTTGTCTATTCTTTCTTTAGAAAGAAACCATTTCTACGGTGGTTATGCTAAGCGTGCTAATCTACATACTAACCCCATTACTGCTAAAAATATTTACACAATGAATAAGCGGCTATTCAATGTTGCTGTCTTTGTCCGATATGTTAGAAAAGTCACTTGACAGACAAAGACAGTAACATTGAATAGCTTATCCGTTGTGTAAATATTTTTATTAGTAAGTGGGTTAATGTCTAGCAAATATGCGAAATATGTAAAGAGTGGAAATACGCATAATGGAGCTTGTATTTTAGGCACCTCTAGACAAAACAAAGAAAATATGTTATTCTATTATTCTTATATATTATTATATTATTATTCTATAAAAATAAATACTTTTGTCCCACCGTTCGTTCCAATTATTTTACGGTACATGTCATCGTACTTCGTACACACGCTTGCGGGTGTGACTCGAATACAATGTCTTTATGATTATTGATTCGCTTATATTGTCTCTACATCTGCGAATGTACCATACCTCGACTGTTGGACAAAGTCCAAATTGTAATGAATTGATAGCGCGTTTTTATTGATTATATTTAGACCCTGGTTAATATACTAATGGCGGACAACGAAAAATGTCTACTAAAAGAATAAACTAAAAACCGGTCAAGTACGGATCGGACTCACGCGCGAAGGATTCCGTACAAAACGGCAAAAAATCACGTTTGTTGTACTGGAGCCCCCTTAATACTTATACGTACAAAACGGCAATTAAATCACCTTAAATATTTATTAAATTCTGTTTTTAGTATCTTTTGTTGTTATAGAGGCAACAGAAATACATCATATTCTGTGAAAATTTCAACTGTCTATCTATCACGGTTAAGGAGATACAGTTTGGTCACTGGTGACTACGGACGGACAGACAGACAGCGAAGTCTCAGTAATAGGGTTTCGTTTTCACCCTTTGGGTACGGAACCCCTAAAAAGTAATCGCAGTAACAATCTAAAAGATGTTCCCTAAAAGCTTTGGTTCTGGTGCTACTTACTTTACTACGTAACAAAAATAAGTGAATTTTGGTATATTTTCTATAGAAAATGTTTAAAAATTATAATAGATCGTCATACCGTTATACCGTATTGTGCCCTCCTGTTATTTTCCCGGTTCTCCCATAGGACCAATTGACTAGTGCCGGTCAATGCAAAATTTACACTGCCACCTTTATAGACATAGAGCCCTTTACACGGCCAGTACATAATACGTGAGACCTAACTCATACAGCATGTTTCAGCAAAACAAATTTCCCTATGTTCGTTATATTTTGTGTTTTTATAATTCAAAGCGGGTTTGTGTTGATTAACCTACATAGAGCACTCTTTATTTTACTTCCATGCGAGTTTCGCAGGACTGTTCAAAAGGAAAAAAAAAACCAACATATTTGCACTCTGTGGTGCCTTATATTGCATTAAGTGCTCACTGCTTACGTTAATGGAATGCTTTTATTGTTTTTCTCCCATTATCTACTCTTGCTTCTGTTTCTGGACTTGTAGTATATCTAGACATTCTCCATTTACCGTTTTCCTCATACTACAACGAAAAAATGTACCTAGATTTTAGGTAGGATACATACTACACAAGCCCATTTATGAAATGTTTTTATCAAGTCAATATTGTACAGGGACATGATTTTTAGGGTTCCGCTCCCAAAGAGTAAAAACGGGACCCTATTACTAAGACTTCGCTGTCCGTCCGTCTGTCACAAAGCTGTATCTCCTTAATCGTGATAGCTAGACAGTTGAAATTTTCACAGATGATGTTTTTTTGTTGCCTCTATACTAGGAACTGCAGAATAAAGTAACTTAAGTAGTAAGTATTAAGGGGGCTCCAATACAACAAACGTGATTTTTTCCCCATTTGTACGGAATCCTTCGTGCGCGAGTCCGACTCGCACTTGGCCGGTTTTTGGTTATTTTAGATGGTAAAATAATGTAGAGGCTACGTACCGTCTTGCGAATTGCGGGTAAAGCACTGTACCTATAGTAGGTACATTCATATGTATTATACAAAGTTACCGTTTGTGACGTCCGCGTTCTAATGAGGGCCTGGTCAAGAATTAAGATCACACGCATATCGGAAGCGTAAACAACAAATTGCCAAAACTATGGGAAACGTTCCTGATGTGAGCGTCCGTCAGAAATGTTATTAGAATTAACTATTGTTGATATGAACTATGAAGAGACCTATGCTATGAGCTTACGATCGATAAGTATTATAGGTTTAGAAGATTTTTTTCGAACAACGTAAATTTACACTTGCGTTATTCGATATAAACCTTTTAAAGGAATATTTTGGTAAAATAATTATAATATCTATGGACGTCAAACTCTGACAAAAAAAATGTACAAACTTTTAAATAAATTTATTTTTACGATAATTTGGTGGTCACTTACAGGCTTATTGAAGGACCAATGTCAGTAATTTTTAGTACTGGTAAGTTGGTAAATTCAACATAAAATTCATATTGTTGCCTAGATGCAGAACAGTAGGCAAGTATGCATAGATGATGCGGCAAAACTTCGTCAGTAGAGTTCAACAGTAACAGAAATTGTTAATTAGCCGGTAAAGCTTCTTAAAGTACAAGAACTAAAGTCCAGAAACTTTAATTGAAACGAAAGCTTTGCCTATTTACGTGCAAAATAAACTTTGAAGTGCACCTAGTGTATTTGTGTAATAGGTAGAACTCCTATATCCTACTAAAGCTACTCCTTTATAAAGCACTAATTTCAGAAGTGATTAATGTTTTCTGAGTATCGACAGCCTTTAAGGGTAGGGAATGATAATGATGATCATTTGGGAACGGAATTGAGAATAAAATTGGTAACAATCAAACGGGTTTCAATGCAAACACGTTTACTGGTTTACATATTATTACAAATTCCAGATTCACATATAAAAACAACATACATACCTACCTATCGAGTTCAATGTATTCGATGTTATTCTAAAAAACTGTGATAAGCTTTAATTTGCTGGCTCGTGAATTTAAAGCATAATGTACTTAATCCGAAAAATAACATTAAAGAGCACTGTTATAAATGCTAATTTGAAATGTATTTGTGACCCTACATTCTATTACGTTTTATTAATTGACTTTTTTAATTCGTGAAAACACGTATGACTCATGTGTTAAATTCCTAGTAGTAGCCTTCTGGCTAGCAAATTATAAGTATGCATTTTGCAGGCCTGTCTCCTTCATATTATAACTTGGGTTATTTGTATCCAATTTAAATTCTGGACTGTCTGCGTTCAACCCTCCTGAGGTTACCCTAAATTAAACATTCGATTGACCTGGCAGTCGACCTATGTTGACCATTAATACACTCGCAAACTTTGATAAGATCCTTTGCACCTTTCAAATCCTATCAAATATTAGCTCATGTTTTTAGGTACCATAATATCTTTCTTCAAAATTAAAAAATATATACCAGAGAAAGGGAATAGGTTATTAATCTGAACTTAAGAAATCTAAGCATCAACATTCTACATGTACAGGATATGGAATTGCGATATACTTCATTTAAATTCAATTGACGCAATAGATGTAATTGCTGATTTTATTGCAAACTGTTAATGTCATTATGAACAACGATGTTTTGCTGTAGCCTGTACCTGAAGGTCAGCTCTTGTCACACGATGAGGTCGCACCTAAGCGAATTCTTACCGACTTACTTCATCATACACTGTTGCTAATACTAAACAAACAACGTGGCCAGTTTACCCTTCAGCCGAGGTACAGACAGCGAGAGAAACTTCTATACGATTCTGATTGTGTTCTCTTTTGTGATCGTGGATGAAAAAATATCTACGCTTTTAAAACTTGTATTTGTATGATCAATCATTATTATTTCCAACCCTGCAAATGCTAAGTGATACACCTTACAACTTCAATATGTGTCAGCAGGTCAATAGCAAGACTTCAATTTGATTATAACGGATACATCTCGAGAGAATAAAAAAATATGGATTGTCTTAGGTACATACATAAACAAGATTATTCCTAAGGTTGACTGTACATTTATGTAAATGAATTGCGAAAATAAGACACAATTTGAATACCAATAGTGCACTATCAAATTGGGAAATGTATTAAACATTGTATTAGATACTATATGAATAAGAATAGTAATAACATTCGACGTGATTCTTATAAATATAAAATTAATTATGTTGATGCTTATTAAAGAACACAGAAAACATTTTTCACTTTGGATATAAGATCCTTTTGGTTTTACGGCAGAAGAGGATTTGCTACGAGTACAATACCTAATATGACTTACGAAAGTAATTAGGATCAAGGATTACCTAATGCTCCATTTGATACTGGTGTAGTAGGACGGATAAAGTATCTTATCCCGACTTAGACTACTAAAATTGTATGGATTCGCACCTAACTGAAACCTGTAGAATTTGCTTAATGCTGTTAATCCCGATTATAAACTTCATTCGCTCTTTAAAATTTTCGGCGGGGGAAGTAAGTTGCACCTAAAACAATAAGAATGTTTGCCTCTTTTCAATGTTTAATAGTGTTTTTTGTTTTACAGAATGGTGAGCGTAACGAAATTGCTAGCAAACTTTTCGATATTTGATCAAATTATTTCTTAGGAAACGTTTCTCCAAGATTTTCACTTGTTTTCAACTTATTTTCCTCTATTGTTTAATTGGCATAAAAGTAGCAATTGAACAATCCGGACAAAAAGTAAAGTAGGTTCTGATATCAGAAGTTGCGAAGATTTCATACCTATGTTCATTGTTGTCATAGTTCACATCTGACGCCTGCAGACTTGCGTGTTCAGTGTTCACCTTTCACGGTGCAGTTGCATAATGTTCGGTGCCGATTGTTCTTGGCACCATTTATTGAGACAGATGGTGCGATTGATTGGTGGCAGATTTTAGTTATTTTCTAGTTAACATTTTATGCCAACGCTTGAAGAATAGCTTCCAAGCAGCCGAAAAATCTCTTTCTCAGCAATATTCATTTATAAATGATTGGAATTCGCAAGACAATACATCAGAATTGGCTGCACGGGGTACCTAATATTAGATTTGGCACTTGAACGGTCCGAATCAAACGGCTGCCATTTTAAATATCACTGGGGCACTTGAAAATGTTGTAGCAACAAAATGTGTACCAGTAAAAGGCAGTTTGCATTCAGGGATTCGAGGAGATATATTGATGACGTTTTCAATAAATATAAATTTGTAAACTCCGTTGAACGCGTCACTTGCTGATGTCATCTCATAAATACAACGCTGATCGTAAACATATCAATAAAATCAGTTCCTAGACGCGACAATAAGAATATTAAAAGGATTTTACTGTCCCTCTCAACTAGAAAAATAAATGTTATAGCAATAGAATCAGGGTTACTAGGAATTTCAGTAAAAAACCTTAATAATTTGTTATGTATGTACAGGCTTATTTAATACTTTTGATAATTGTGCAGATTATAAAAACCTTTTTGTAACCAAAATTAAATTGGTGCATGTATTACACTGCATGTCTGTAAAAATTACATCTATGCTAGGTTTACTGCGTGCTTAACCAATTTGTATTAAGAATAAAGTAATTTATATATTCATTAATACACCTACCAATTCGTAACATCCGGAGGATGGAAAACTTGAAACATTTGTACAGAACAAACTGTAAAAGGACATGGTTTCGCTCATTTAAAAGTTATGAAGGAGGAACATTATACTGAGGATGCATGCAAAATATTATGCAAACGCATCCGCCTCGTGGGTCGATACTTGTTTGTTTTATATCAAAAAGAGTAGCTCCAGTGAGTCATACATCAGTGTAATAAGCCTAATGGAACACATAAATTGTTTATTTTGGTGCATGAGGGGTTAACTTGTAACGTGATAGGTGAAATGTGGGCTCCAGGGAGTTCACAAATTGAAGTCGTTTGTCAGTGGGTGCTTTATAATTTGGGACTTTATTCTTATAGATGGTAATGGACTTTCATTTTATATTCGTATTTTTTGACGTAAGCTATGGTTGATGGTATGCCATGGAGGCAGTAAAACTATTAAATCTTATCTGACTTTAGTCGGTACAGCACAGGTTTGGCGTATAAAAGCAGTTAATTCTGTTAAATTGCGTTATAGGTTGAGCAATCACAATAGAAATTTCGCACGTATCCGGCAGCGAAATTGTAACTAAACGTAGTAGGGAAAGTGAATTAATGGGGAAAGTTTAAAGGATTCGCAACTCGTCTTACTTTCTGACGCGCGTATTGATTTTACTAACGTCCTGAGAGTTTCCTGTACGTACTGAAATTGTAGATACATTGCTCGTGTAAAAGAAACACGTGTTTGTTGATTGTTCACATTAAGCTGATCAATATCGCCAATTTTCTAACTAGCATGTCTAGCGTAGTTTACAGAATCCTCCGGACGTTTGAAGAACACCGTACTAGCCCGTGAAGACGTGTCCTTAATTAAATAACAACGTAATGCAGTTGACCAATGCTCTACATAGAACTAATGGCGGGCAGATCTTTGCAACGTGAATTACATGATTGCCGTTTGCGACATCGCGTTTGATGTGGATTTATGTATGATAATATAATAGGTGTTTGGTTTGATTTATGATATATTTTGTACCTAATGTTTTTTGAAATTTGAAATTTGTTCATTGTTTTTATCCGACTACGGCGAAGCCAAAAGGAAGGATAATCATTTTGGCAGTATATGTATGTATGTATGTTTGTTCCTAAACTACTGGTCCGATTTTGAAGAATGCGGTGTCAAAATATTCGTAATAATGGTCCGGATCCGGTAACATGGGCTATATAATTTGCGTAGTCGGGTTATAGTTTTTAATTTTTGTACTAAAGAATAACAAAAACAATTTGCGGTTAAAAACGAATTATAACGACTATACTAATTATTAAAAAATGCGGTTTATGTACTTTTGACCCAGGCTATCTAGACTAGACCTAGACAGCTAGACCCCTGGCAGCATGTATCCATTATAAAATAAATAAATAAAATAAAAAAGCCTTTTATTTCATTGCAGTTTACAAAATATTATAAAAAAAAGAAAAAAAGTTACAAAAAAAAAATAGTTTTACAAGTAGATAGCTAGATATATGTTATATTAAAACTTGTTTTAATCTGCAAGAGCCCCTCTACGGGTAAAGGCCTCCTCCATGGTTTGCCAGTCGTCTCTAGATTGGGCTACTGGAACCCACTTGCGGCCGGCTATTTTTTTCAGATCGTCGTCCCATCTAGTTACAGGTCTACCTGTTCTTCTTTTGCCCTGCGAACCTTCCCATGTCCTTCCATTCCACCTTCCATTTCAAAGAGCGCGCGTGAACTAGAGCGTCCTTTGCTTTGGTGATTCCTCTTATTTTTGAATGGTTCACTTTTTGAATTTTTTAAATATTTAATATACTACGCTCTATTCCACGCTGGCATGAGATTATTTTTTAATTTTTAAATTGTTGAATTTCTAGGTTTGGGATGCATATGTTAGACACGATATAAGGCACGAATTAAGGACATTCGTTTTAATTTTTGTTGGCATGCTGCTCTTAAATATCTCCTTCATTGCCCAGTTTTTATTCTACGTTAATTGTGTCCTGCGTTCTACTTCTTGATCATTACTTTTTAGGTCAAAGCTAATTTGTTTACCAAGTTAGATATAGGTGTCTGCATATTTCAGGGGCTCGAATCCCACAGATATATATTTTTTAAATGCTGTTTGTCATTAACATTGTTTTGGATAAATTCATATCTAAGCCCACTGTTTTACGGGCACGATTGAGTGACTCTATCATGTGTTGAATTTCAAGTCCTGATTCGGATAGGAGGATCAAGTCATCTGCAAACCGCAAGTGGCTCAGGTAGTCTTCTTTTATTCTTATACCTAGACCTCTCCAATTAAGCTTGTTAATAATTTACTCCAGTGTTGCTATGAATAGCATAGGAGGGTCGCCTTGTCTCACTCCTCTTTTGACCGAAAACCAAGGCCCGGCTTTCTCAAGTTTTACCCTACTCTTGCTATCATTGTATATACTCTTGATTACACTGATGTATTGTTTTTTGACGTGTGTGTTGTTAAAGTTTCCCATATACTTCTGTGTGACAAACAGTGAAATGCTTTTTTGTTGTCAATATATGCAATATATAGTGGCCTGTTTCTCTCTCTATATTTTTCAATGAGCAGCTCTATGGTATGAATGTGGTCGATCGTAGATTACTAACTTTTCCTAAATCCGACTATTTTGATTGGTTGACGTCTTTTAAGAGTAGAGTTTATTCTTTTATTTATTATTGAGGAGAACAATTTATAGATAGTAGGTAGCAAGTTTATCGGTCTGTAGTTTCCTGTCATTAGGGTCCCCTTTTTTTGTATATAAGAATAATATCCGATCCGGACCATTGAGTGGGAGTCTCTCCAGATTCTATGATGAGGATGAATAGTTCAGATAGTCTCGTTTTTTTAAATTTCGTTTGTAATTCTATCTGAACCTGGACTTTTTTCTGGCTTTAAATCTTTGATTGCCCTTGTGACTTTGCTTATTTCTATCTGAGGTACTAAAAACTGTAAACTGAGGTTCTTCGATAGTGTTATACCTGTCATTTGAGTAGTCTTTTTTTATATATTTACTTATTAGCTTGTAGAGGGCAGAGATCTCGTTTTTTATCGCTCTAGATTTGTTTTTTATACTTTGCAGTTCTCTTCGTCTTTTCATTGCTTGTAGTGTGCGCTCTGACAGAATTTTATGAGAAGTATTTGTTTTAATTTCGTTTTGGATTGATTGAAGACTTCTGTTGATTGATTTGATAATGTAATCGTAGTAAGTTTGAACTGATTTATTAGGCGATGTGTCCAGCATTTCAGTCGGGTATTTAATATTAAATTTTGAGATGTCTTCTTCCTTTGTAATAGTTTTCTTATGATTGATACTGTATTTTATGCGACTTTTCTTTGAATGTGTAAGGGCTGTCGTAGCTCTAACAGGTCACACAGTCTATGATCTACATTCTAAAGGATAGTTTACATTTAGTACTTCTATACTTTGGAACATATGCGGGCGATTTGACAAAATCAAGTCAATCTCATTTTTATACTTTTATCAGGAGATATCCATGTCCATCTCCTATTTAGCTTTTTCTTAAAAAATGTGTTTAAAATTGATAAATTGTTTTTTGACGCAAATTCTATCAATCTTTGTCCTCTCTCGTTTCTCTCGCCGTAACCGTTCGGTTTTGTTATAAGATATTCGTCTTTTTTTGGTATTCCAATTTTTGCGTTCCAGTCTCCAGTCAAAACCAAGTTTTTGTAGGATATTTCGATAGCTTTATTAAGTGTGCTATCGAAGCTGTCGATTCCGTCTGTGTTTGATTTTTCTTTAGGGGCGTAGACTTGTATGATTGATAGTCGTTGAAATTTCATGTTTAGGACGGCGACTCTATCGGTGAGACCAATATAACTCTCTACATTGTATTTATTACATTTTTTAATTATAAAACCTACTCCATATAAACCTGGCGTCTGTCCTGTGTGTCAAAGTATAAAATTTTCGTACTCTTCTATTTTAGGACATAAAATAGAAGAGTACATCCCGTCTTGTCTCAGCCAATTATATCATATTTAATATCTGATACTCGTTTGGCTCTATCAAGCGTTCATATGTTAAGAGTGTTCTGACATTGCATGTTAAAATATAGAGCTTCGTACATATATTTTTTGTAATTTTTAAATTATTTTTGCTTGGAGGGTTGTGTAGTCAAAAGAGGAATAGCTAGTATTCTTCTCATTCACGATGACCAGCCGGGTTGGGTTTTGAGGTGGTAGAGGGGGCTTCGTTGCTTGCTAGGCCCAGTGCCTATATCTGTAAGAATTTCAAGGGGTTTTGTATGTCTCATGAAGTCAGTAATTTTATTTTTCTTTGTTGCTTGATATTCTTGGCTTTTCCTACTATTTTCTGTAGAGATATGTAAAATTCGTTTCTTCGAATATTATTGTTGTTTCGTTCGTTTTCTGTTAGTTTTGGTCACTCAAAATTATTAATTTATCTCTTATTCCTTCATCGCTATATTTTTTCACTTCTTCCTGTAGCTGGTTTATTTTATGTAATATTTATTATATGTATTTTCATGTATCCATTAGGGTGTCCCAAATATGGCCAAAAATTTTTTTTTTGGAAAGTAACGCATACCCTCTACATTTTTTATAAATGCTAAAACAAACATAAGCATAAACAAACCTATGATTTTTATCCTTCTAGGATGATTGCAATCCGTGCGCGTAAGCGCAACAAGAACCTTCGTTATTCTAATTTTTTTAGCTGTGATTTACGTGCTTTTTATAAAGATTCCTGTCATAGAGTATAGTTTAGATGTTACCTTTATCTCTCTTAATAAGCTCACTGGTTTTTTTAAGTTCAAGAAGCTGTTCTCTATCGTCAAATGTAGCAATAATATGGCAAATTTCCTTCTTTGAAATTTCGACAATACATATAATTAGGTAACAGTTTTCCATTCTGATAGACTGAGATTACTTCAGATAAGTTGTTTTGAAAGACATTTTGATTGCTTCTGTCCTGGATTCGTACATAGACGAGAAAATATCGTCTGGCATGCTGCGTCCAGAACTCAGAATCTATTATATGACTGAATCTTTTGAATATTCCATGCTATTTACAGATAACGTAGAAATGACAACTAGGTGGTGTAGACAAAAAATATGAAATAAAGAAAATGACAATAAGTAAACTTTCTTTCTTCTTCTTGTAATAGGTTTTGTCTAAGTTTTTTCTTTCTCCGCATTTTTTTTGCCTAAATCACCTGAGAAATGATTTGGGTGACCTTGCTCTCTTTGTTTCTTTGAAAATGATCTGTCTTCTTCAATTGTAATCTTTTTTCAAGTTGTCAGAATATGTTTTATAATCTTATTATGCATATAATTTTATTATTGCGCACAAGAAATCTTAAAAAAACTACGTACGAAATGACAAATGAAACATTTAATTGCAGGTCATAGGGTTGTCACCTAGTAACTTTTATGGGAAAATTAAAATCGCAAGTCCTTTTTTTTCCTAGTCCATTTTTTCCTAGGCTATATTGGGTCAATACGAAAATTTTAAGAGGGTATGCGTAAAAAAATATCGTACTTGAAATTTCTGGGACACCCTAGTATCCATATAATCAGTATTGCCATCTAAATTGGATCAAATAAAAAATTTACAATTCCATCTCAATTTTTTTATTTGAATATTCCACCTCAATATAGAAAACTCGGTGATTCGAGCTGCTCTATATACCTACTGATAATAATGATAAATCAACAAAGAAAGTAAACTTTTACTCGACGTCTTATATTATTACATAATTTAATGCGTTCATTTTCCTGTGTAATGTTTTAGAATATTTAAATACATTTACAAATCAACAACACAATGTATTAAGATGCAAGGAGCCATTTCATTCGTTCCATATTCCATACGCTTGTGGATAAGGTAATTTTATGCCAAATATTAGCCTAAATTTAATATTTAATCATCTTATAATAATGAAAGCCAAAATGTTTAGCTATTGTTACCACACTAACGATTTATGACAACAATTTGCATGACCATAACAACCATAATATTTTATATCCATAATCGTCGGATATTAGTTCACCGAATTTGTAACGCTCAAGTTTAGGAAAGTGTGACCGCGAGGTTATGTAACATTTATTAGTCAATTGATCGTAATGGTTCTGTGGCGCTCCGTGTGGCAAAAACAATAGAATACGTAACAGAGAAAAAAAGATAGGTGAAGTGATCCATAATGGATCACATCATCTGTTTTGTTTTTTCATAATATGGATTATCCATGAGATCGTAGTTCGTAGTGACAGAATATCCTAATAGTTGCTCTCAACTCATAACAGCTTAACTATAGATTTGGACAAAGTAGGTAGGATAGAAAAGTAAGTAGGCAATATATAAACAAGTATGTATATGTGTGCGGTGTGCGAGTTTTCGTCACTGCTCGCCGTGAAGAAGTTAGCTAGAATTTGTATGGCATCGGATTAGTTACCATTGTTTGCCACTAGGGGCGTTGTGTTGATGTCATACAAATTGTAGTTCACTTCTTCACGGTGAGCAGTGACAAAAAATCTCTCACAGTACATTTGAGCACGAAAATAAAATAGCAAGTATCAAAAGAAAGTTTAAACACAATTTTATAACTGTAAACTAGCCTCTACATTCGCCGTCTACAGTCTAGACAACAGTCTGATTGGGGGAACGTCTGCTAAATAATTCTTAATTTCATCTGCATTTAAACGTAACTTATCTATTGTAAGGCTTTAATTAGTATATCCATCTTTTATTTGAAAAATGTCCAAATTAATGCTTTTATTCGACTTGAGTCGTGAAAGTGCGAATGAAAGGCAATAAAGTATATTTATCACCGCTTCATAGATGGAGTGCCTTTTTGCCTCATTTTGTTTATGCTACCAGGAAAAATGTAATAACATAAATTATATTGTCTAAATACGATGAATGAAAGCAGAGTGTATTAGGCAATATGTATAATGTTGTTTTGGAGTAGGATGTAGAGTCGTAAAAAATTAAGTAAATGATTCATAATAGTAACTCAGCAGGACTGTTCGTTTTTATTATTAACGTAACTGTAGATATAGTTAAAACATACAATATTACATTATATAAAATGTGGCTATTCCGACAATTCAGACGCATAATATAATTAAAGACTTTTCCCTCTGCCATTTTCACCGATCCCCTCTAAGCCAAGAATATTTTATGGTAGTATTTAGGAGACTTTAACTCTCAAGTCATTCCCTAATACATACCGCTTTTAGAAACCCTCAGCTTGGAAGTCCGTTGAAAGAGGATATTCACAAAAGTACGAATAACTTTAGGAAAATAAAGATTTAAGACCGAAGAAATCACGAACGAATGTTTTATTTTATACAAAGTAATAACTTAAAAAAAAGTACAGCAATCTTGGATTTAGTCCATTTAGACATTATTTTGTATGGGGACTTGTTACGCGCTATCCACTGACATTTGTTTAACAGCATTCCTCTTTAGCATCTACATGCAATTGTCGGTAGTTTAAAATTTTATACAGTCCATCTGATTTTCGATGCGAATCAATTATCACATTCTTGTAATAATCAAATTACTTTATTGGCGTTAACAATGCAACATTCTCTTTTATTGGTGAAAGGGTCAGTAAAAAGTGGCCAGGATTTCTTGTGTCTGTTTTATACAGAGCTCACGAGAAAGTCACAAAATTAGGATTTTTCGGATTGGACCCAATGATCATTAAATAGAATATGAATAGAATAAAATAATAATTATAATAATAATAATTTATAATAATAATTATTTATATTTATTTTTTAATATTATATTAATAATAATTCCCCATTAGAATATGAATTGAGGCACGAATTCTTCAGACTTCGATGAAACTTTTTACCTAAATGTATTTGCATGCAATTGCGATTTGCGTCTAGTAATAGTTACCATAGTAATTTTTATCTGTGGCAACATGCCTCATTTTAAGTAAGATTACAATTTGCGTAATACATAGTATTTAAAGTTTGTTAACTAATAATTATTATTGTATAATATTGGCATTTATTGTATTTGGTTTTTCACCAACACGCTGAGGATCGCTACAAGACACAATGTTTGTTGCAATGTTGCTGAATTTATGCATTATGCAAAATATTACCACACCTCAGTTTTCGAAATCATTACGTGTCATATTGCCCGGATTTTACCACGATTTTCAGAATCTGTCGTATGTGTTCCTGTTCTCCTTTCTAGCATCCCAATGTTTATAATTATATCAATGGCCATTTTATTTGTACATTTAGTTACATAGGTATTTTAGTATAGTATGCATGGCAAAACTTGCCAGTATCATCTATTACCTACTCGTTTTCTCGTTCCTTTTTCCAAAACAATTTTTCAACCGGTCTCTTCAACGAAGCTGATTTCTAAGTGACATTTCTTGGTAAAGAAATTTCTGCAGGCACCTGCGGTACTCGGCAAAAAACTAGTCTAGACTAGCCGTTATAAACCTTGTGCACGCGTATAGCCACTAGGCGCTTGTCGTTTACATTGCAGCTAGTGTGGGTTTCCGCATAAAAAGATTCCCTTCGTGGTGTAGAATTAATAAAATATAACATTGACTCATAGATTCATAGCAAGCCGACGACTGCGACTGGTTGCTAGTTACCGCGGCTACACATTTGTCATACATTTTTGGGCGGTAGCGATAAGTAATGCGGTGTAGTTGATCGTGGTTACCCAAAATGTAGTCCAAAATATAGTAGCGGTGGCGACCGGTCGCGATTGTTAGTAGACCGTTTGCACCGAGTCGGTGGAAACGGTATACTTCTAGCTTTAAAATACAAAGAATGCTGGACAATATTTTACTTAACCATTAAATACAATTAGTAGTGTAAATAATAGTTATCACAAGGACGTAGTAATGTTTAACGTTCACTTCTTTGTATCCGCTTATTCTCTAGTACGTTTTCTTCAAAAGCCAAGGTGGCTGTAATCTAGACTCTAGACATTGTCTCTTGGTATTTATTTTCACGTCTAGAAAGTTGTCCTATTGTTGAGTATTGTAATAAAATAGTTTATGAATGTGTTGTTTATTAATACTTTAGTAATATTAGTTTGTATCATTGCATTGTCTTGAGGCACGTCGCCTTTGTAAGGTTTATAATGTCACGTAGTATTGCTGGGTTTTGTGGTTCAGCAAAAAAAAATATATTTCACCATTAAACATCCATCTCCATAAATTCATATGACATCATTAAAGGTCTGACTGGAAACCACTCCTCTTAAGAATGTGGTTTTTAGTTGACAGCTCAATCAAGAAAATATTTCACTGCAGTGACCAAAATATAACGTAGGATAAGTACTAGGAACTTATTTTTTTACTTCGACTTTCATCCATATATAGATTATAGCATTCAAATTATAGATTAGGTTTAAAAA
Source organism: Phengaris arion (assembly GCA_963565745.1). Lineage (NCBI taxonomy): Eukaryota > Metazoa > Arthropoda > Insecta > Lepidoptera > Lycaenidae > Phengaris > Phengaris arion. The sequence goes on from OY751443.1 coordinate 7,706,113, forward strand.
ATTGCGCACCATGTTTACTACACTCATTATAATGCATATTTGTAAAGAACAAAGCCTGATTAAAATATTTAGCATTCAGCTCTACTAATTGTCGCCTGTCTTTGCTTTTCACAATAGTCTAGACAGGGATGGTGTATTCCCTCGGGAGCATGGGTTGCCGACCGCAAACGATGTTAGAAGCTCGCAGGCCGTATCGGTAGCATCGTATTGTGTACCTATCTACCTACTACGGCTGCATACGATGTATTGATGTCTATCTCCAATTGTCTCGGTCAATGCTATCGACCTTCAGCACTATATTATGATTGGTTTAATGCATTTACTTTTGCAGCGGCTCCGCCCGCCTTATGATTAACAATAATGATATCTATGGACGCTTTACACCACGTCAATCTGGTCCCGTGGTAAGTTCTCGAAGAACTTGTGTTACGGGTACCAAACAACGGAAATATATTTAATACTTTTTATACTATACATATATTTAAGATTTTTATTATATTTTACACATATTTAATACACATCCATGATCCAGGAACACAGAAAAACTTTTTGTTCCTTCGGCGGGACTCGAACCCGCGACCCCCGGCTTGAGCACCAACACGCTCAACCACACAGAGGTCGTCGAATTAAATGCATCTTCTATACATATATATACCAAAACATGAATAAATTTTGGCGTTTCAATGGTTTCGGTGTGATTTCGGCGGGAACCGATATTCTATCTACTGTCTTCGCTGAAAACCGCATGTAAATCTGTTGCGTAGTTTAAAATATCTAAGCATATAGAATACTTTTGTAAGATAAGATAATGATTATTTAATAATGAATTTGTCATTAGTCAATTACTTAAATAACCATTAACCTTAACCTGCTAATTTGTAACTGAATCGAATAAATATAAGACCGTTGAGTCACCCACATTACTCATACAGTGGATTAGGAATGACACTTTATGCCATTTAGTGCATACTGCATAGGGTTTCTGTCCTATTGGCTCTAATACTGCGGTGTTTCTACGTCCCCAAAGTATTGCATGAGATCTGTCAATATATAAAACACTTTTATGTCTATAAATGTTCAAGTATTTTACTGTTAATGCAAACCGACCGCTTTTCAATCAGTGTTTCCCGCCTGAACGCATCGCTTATTTAAATATTATGAATATTATTGTGGGTTAATGAATCGCTCGTGCAGTTTAAGTATAACATTATTGGTGCGTGAGACTCGCTTCCTATTCGTTATAATCAAACTATTAGTTAGTACTTTGATGCCTTCAATAGATAATAGGCAATTTGCTGCAATGCATCCACCTGTAATTAGATCGTGAACAATTAACATAATTTCAAACCTAAAAATAATCATTACCTCCTTAAAAGAAAATTGTTTGGGAGACTTCAAACCCCTTGCACAAGGCTTAAAAGCTTTAGTATAAAAAGTATTATAACGAAAAGTGTGCCGCAGACGTAAGTTTGAAGAATGCCTCTGCATGATTATTATTAGTCCAAGCGCTGCTCGCTATTATTTTCAGCTAGACTAACTTTGCTTGTGAATGTAGAATTCGCTTTGTGATATTTTTCTATTGTAATATGGGTTGCTCTATAGAAAAAAATGTATGCGCTGCGCACCGCTCCGAAGTATTATCTCCTAACAAAAGACATTGGTTTGCTCTTTGATTTTAAGAGTATCTAGTATAGAATATTTTGTATCCGACACAAGTGGTTTCGTACCTGTTGAACTTTTGATGAAGTTCCATAAATAATTGTTAAGAGGAATTTAGCAGAGAACTCTCTCTCTCTCTCTCTCTCTCTCTAATTATTATAGACAAACATATTATTATATTCAAATTTCAAATATTTGCTCAATACATCGTCCAATTACTTATTAAATCCTTGAAATTTTAGAACGTAGAGCGTAGAATATTATATGAAGCTCATATTTCTTTGATTTGTTTTACGTACAAATTTGGCGCCTCGTCGCGAGTTAGTGACTTTATCATGGACATACACAGTTAACTAAGTTAATTTCGTTTAAGTTTTTAATTGGTTATTCCCATATTAAGTATTACTCACTAGACGTTCAAAATAAAAATCTAAATGGGTACTATTTCGTGTTAGCTACGGTTGTTTATCAAAACGTAGAAAGTATAGTGACTAAATTTGTGTTCTGTAGAACATAAAAGGGAATTTCGTATTGTTATAGGTGCACGTGTTGATGATAATAATTAGTCCATCTATAATGTTATTTATTAACCCTAGCTTACAAGTTACACCGTTAATGTAGTTAACAATTTTAGCTCTATTTTTAGCTTATCACCCCTTGCTGGTAACTATAATATACTAGACATTTTTAGGTCGGTATATATTCATATTCATATGTCCTACAGTTTACACTGTACACTTGTCTTTGAGCTATAATTATTAATTTAAAATAGATATTGCCTGCGACTTCGTGCGAGCAATAGGAAATCCCGCAGTCATAAAAGTAGCCTATGATGTTCTTCCTCATGGTCTACTCTATATCTGTGCCAAATTTTATCAAAATTGGTCCTGTAGTTTCGAAGCCTATTCAATGCCAACAAACAAACTAATATTTTTTCTTCATAATATGTGTTAGTGTAGAATGTAGATGAAACTAAGGGATTTTCTAAAGTCCTTATAATGATTTCTACCTGGATGGACTATCCTGTACTAACGGGTGTCCCAATAAGAGTGCCCGATTTAAATTTTGGCGCCATTTTTTTTTCTGAGCAAGAGGTAGCTTTAAAACTTGACAGCTGTTATCTATGATTGTTCCGATTATTAAATATGGAGCGTTACACAAAAGAACAACGCGTTATCCTTGTGAAAACCCATTACAAAAATGGGGAAAGCTACGCTTAAATCGCAAACTTCGCGTAATTTTCGGTCGTGAAAGTGCACCAAATGTGTCAATAATTCAAAGAGTGATCAATAAATTTTAAGGAAACTGGGTAGATTATGGAAGGCAAGTCTCCTGTGCGTCGGCGTACCGGTCGGTCTCTCGAAAACATCGCTGCTGTAAACGAGAGTGTCGCCGAAAACCCGGGAACATCAATTCGGCATCGTTCACAACAACTCCAACTTTCGAGGAACAACACCACGCAGCGAATTCTAACGAAGGATCTTCATCTTCATCCTTACAAGATTCAGCTGACCCAGGAGATTAAACCAGCAGACCATGCTCAGCGCTGACAGTTCGTTGAATGGGTGTGGGAGCATGAACTGGATGCCGATTTTTCGAAAAAAAATCATCTTCACCGATGAGGCGCACTTTCATTTAAACGGGTTCGTTCGGGTACAAACAAAATTGTCGAATTTGAGGCTTACAAAATCCGCACGTGATCCAGGAGAAACAAATGCATCCCCAGCGAGCCACTGTTTGGTGCGGATTCTTCGCAGGCGGCGTGATTGGGCCGTACTTTTTCGAAAATGAGGCTGGAAATGCTGCAACTGTCAACGGTTTGCGTTATCGCACCATGATAACAGAGTTCTTGTGGCCCCAATTGGAAGGACTGGACCTGGACGACATGTGGTTCCAACAGAATGGTGCGACCTGCCACACCGCCCATAAACAATTCATTTATTGTAGGAAAAATTTCCGGACCGAATATTCTCCCGAAATTCCGATGTCAACTGGCCACCGAGACCTTGCGACTTTTTCCTTTTGGGTTTTGTTAAATCTCAGGTCCATGCGAATAAACCACGAACAATTCCCGAGCTAAAGGCCGAGATCCAACGCCTCATCGGTGAGATAGGGCCGCCACTCTGTGAAAAAGTCATCGAAAATTTCATGAAAAAAGCAAGGGTCTGCCGCCAGAGCCGTGGGGGCCATATGCAGGATATTCTATTCCATACTTAACGGAACATGTGTACTTTATAACGCAATAAAAATATCACCTGTCGCTCAGAAAAATGTGTTTTTCTTAAAATTAAATCGTGTACTCTTGTTGGGACAACCTTTATGTTTAATGTTTTAGTTTTATCTAGCTGAACTCTCCATTACAAAGTTTATCATTTCTTGAGCTTTGATGTTCACCTTTTCAATTTCTCCCTCCTGTTGTTGCAGCAACTCAAGGATGAGCTCGGCGAGGTGGTCGCGGAGCTGGAGGCTCTCGATGGCCAGGAGGAGTGCAAACAGAACAGCAAGGCCAAACAGATGAGCATAGGCAGGAAGAAATTCAACATGGACCCGAAGAAAGGTGAGAGACAGAGCCAGATTTACGAATGAGATTATTCATTTATTATACTTTATGCACACAACCTGGTACAGAGGCGGGCTTAATGCTTTGTGGCATTTTCTGCATTAGTATATACGATTATCACAAATGTAGTTCTACATTAATAATTGATACGACAAATAATCATAATATTATGCTGTTATCATATTTTGACTTAATCTTCCACTTTGTGTTATATCCTATTAGTTAACCTAACTAACAACTATTTAGTTTTTATATAAATACTATGTACTCGCATGTTAATAGAATGGTATTTTAAGACTGTCCTAGCCAGGGCCCGTTTACAGTGCGGCGGTTGAATGCCACCGTTTTGTAGTATAGGTAATATATAAACCTAATAAGCTGTTCAGGTCATATTTTACTGTTTAATAGAACTCTGGGGCATCTCCTGCATCTGTTCGCATCGTAGTGATAGGTAGTATGTTTAGTTTAGTTTTTAACCGAATGCCACAATATAAAGAAATAATTAATTTGCTAGGAAGCGGATAATGAAGACATACTTAATTAAGAATATAGGATATAGAAGAAATATTATGGACTCTCGTAACCAACCTAACCTTAATCAGTTCCGTAATTCGATATCAAAATTTAAAATACCTACATTCCGCATTATAATGATATTAACTGGCATTTAGAATGGTAAGAATTTTGCTTCTAAATGTCAGTTAGCACTCGGCAACTGATTTATTTTTATTGTCATTCTAAAGGTCCATCTAGCCTTCCTTGCCTGAAAGGTAACAATATTCCAAAATACCTTTAAATGTATGAAAGTATTTTAGATTTTTTACCATAGTTCACTTTATGCTGCTTAACATTAATGTTAAATTAATGAATTCTTGTTCTACTTTTTAAGTACTAATTTCTGTGTTAGACGGTAAAGTGGAGTAAGTAAGAGCTAGTCCCAGATTAAATAGTAGAACACCCCTCGAGTACGTTAAATTGGATTAGTACATAATAACAGGACACTTACGTAACGTGCTTATGAGATTAGTTTAGAAGTTCAGTCCAAACGGAGATTCATAGAGTAACAGCTTAACTTGGTCATACGATCGCAAAGGTATCTGCTGTAGTACTGTACACCAAAATATTAGATGCTATTGCAGTACCCCCTTATTAATTAAAAAATTCACACCACGCATCTTCTAATCCATGTTGATGTGTTTGTCTGTCAAGTGGTTTTTCCAACGTATCAGACAAAGACAGCAACATAGATTTGTTTGGGTCCGTTATGTAAATATTTTTACTAATATAAAGGGGCAAGTGTTTAAATAAAGTTATGCTGCTGCTCTACATTACAGAAAGACACTTAGTAGTTTTCTTGGATATAGTCAACTAGGTGCAATGTTTTCTGTCATTTTAGCTTTAAGTCAACTCTTCAAAATACTAATGAATAATTGCAATTAATGCCAATATTTCTTAATAACAACAATTGCAGCTGCAGGTGGCTGCAGTTTAAGATCGGGTGGAGCTCGTATTTGTGCACAAAAACTTAAATTTCATCTAGATCATATTGAAACACTATGGGTTGGCTGTTTGTGTTCTTACACCTATCTCATGAATAAGATAAAAACATTGCGTGCCTGGCTCTATAAATTATTAACATTCCTGCGTAGGATACGTATAAGGAAGATGCGTAAAAAATACTTGAGTAACAATAAAAAAAAACTCGCAGAAATAGTGAGTTCTTTGTGAGTTATGAGTTATGACATATGTTCTGCATCAAGGTAATGCAAATAAATGTTATGTCGAACAGTCTGTATTATAAAATAGTATGTAGGGAGTAATATTCGAAGTAAAACCTTTGAATCGTACTTATCATCTGTGCTCTCACGGTAAAAGTTAGAACTTTATATTGGCAATGCTCCAGTTACAGCCACTTTTCCCTTTGAATTGAATAATATAAAATTCCGCAGACGATGTGATATGCCAAATATGTGCCATTTTAGTCGGTGCTAAAAATAGGCATAGAATTTAGATCAGAAATATAAAAAAAAATTACATTACTTATGAGGTACAAGCTACAGTACCCGAAATCTACAAAGATTTTACATCGAATTTGTAAAGAAATATTCTTTTAGTTTTGGCAATGTCGGTTTTGTAGAGAATGATCTCTGCTAAACACTGTCCGTAGGGATAAAAGGTGAACTGTCACTGCTTTGTGCGTAAGAGAAACTTTACAATATCTCTTTTTAAAGTTAGATGTGCTTTTTTCTTGGCCGAGTACTGTAAAAAGTACAGTATTTTAAATCTCTCAACCAAGTATACTGTCTTTACATACTCCCTAGTCGCATACAAGATCAGTGTAATATTAATTAACGTTGATAAATAAATGGTCTGTCGATTGGAATCGTTTCCCACCGGCTGAGTGCACTTTAAGGGTTCAGTTTAGTGGCACTCGACTCGCGAAATGGCCCTTTGACGGTGACACGCTCTGCCCATAAATGTTTCATGTCTATGAGTTGATTTGAGTGGTACTGTCGAGTATACGAACTTCAGTGCATATAATTTGATGTCTTTATGGGGATCTCGAGTGGGTAGGTACATTCGTGTAAAAAATATCAGTACCCATGTGCGTGGTTTTTACACTTGTAGGTGGAATGAAAGTTTTTATCGCATTTTGCATTATATTTAATCTGTAAGCATAAGTGTCCCTTTCAAGTTTTGTCCCACAGGCCAGGTCAGCATTGCATAAGTTAACCCATATGTCCACTTTTGTAATTGATTGCCCAAGTGTGATGCATTATATTTACATTAAAACGACGTATAGGTACAAATTAGGAAATATAATATTATACATATTACCTATAGGTATAAGATTGGTTCTTAAAGTTCAATATATCTTTTAACGCACTCGTAACAGCTATCTTCGCTCTATTAATCTTGACCTACGGTTTGAACTCAGCTCATCCTAAATCAACTTATTAACGTTTATTAAACACGTGTTAAGTTTTTAATATAATCTTCCGGCGTTTCCGTGGGATCGATGCTCGTACGGTGTAAGAATAATAAACACCAGAGATCCTGTGTTTTATAGAGGATTTTAGTGTCGAGAGTAAAATCCTTACCTACGTAAGCGTCTCTACAAATACTTAGACTCTTACAAATATCTAATATTTTCGAAATTACTACAGATTTCTTAGCCAATTCTGCAGCTTAAATGTCAGTTAAATATATTACGCTTTGCATAACATATTGCGGAAGCAATAAGGATATTAAGACGAATCATCACTTCTATAATATTCGTGTTAAACCGGAGATGTCAAGAAGGGAACGTAATCACGTTTTTCCCTAGGCCGTGGTAGTTTGAGATTCTGCGTAGATAGTGATTATGTGGCGATTTTCTCCCGACTATTTTCATATTCCAGATCGAATGAGATTCATACCGTCGTTGGTGACATTTATATTTTTCTCTCGCCTTTTACTTTGGTCCTTTTATTATAAATTTCTTGGCTTTAGGGAAGGCTATAAGGGCACATATATTTTTCAGTGTAAAATAAAGGATTGTTGTTATTGTCTTCTCCATTAATGTCAATAAATAATTTGTGATAGCTAAAAATAGTTTACTGAACAAAAAAAATATATAATGTCTGGAATATTATAATAATTAATAGGTTTTAAATATTGGAGTTGTCCACCGGGTAAGATCGTTTGATTAAAAAAATATCATCCTTAAAGCTCCGAACGGATTCATGACCTAATTTTGACAGGAATTAAAATCGTGACTACTTTCACACTTAGCTTATCACAGATACAAAAATTGTATCAGCTTAACCACTATTATCTGTCGGTGACCTATAAGTTAACTCGTAATAATGATGCAACGAATCTAAAACCTTATTGTACAATTAATACCGCCGACAGACCTGATGTTCAAACAATCAAAAGTTAAAAAGTATAACCAGTCAGGTTATAGTTTTGAAATTATATAGCCTATGTAACCCGTGCATTTATTACGAATCTAGTGACACCTCATTCTTTAAATCGGATCTGTAGTTTAGGCGCTACGAAGGAACAAATATACACCTACCTACATACACCAACTGCCAAAATCACCCATCCTTTTGGCTTCGCCGTAGTCGGGTAAAATCATCATACATGGAAGAAGAATATGACATGGAAGGAGTACTAAAATCGAAGCCGTGAGAACTTATCCGTCTCACAAATATATCAATTATTTATGGCAAAAACCTATCCATTAACCTATCCAAAAGCAAATCCATGTCTTTTTTTTTATTCGTAGGCTTATCACGCCTTTGGAGTTCTTTTTTAGTTAATTTTTACTCTCGTATTTTATATTCGTACTATACGTGTATACTACTCGTATTTACGTCTCGATGCTATTTATTACTCTGAGGGCGACTGTACCTTACATAATACATAGTCCTTATCTGCCTGTAACAGCCTGTAAATATAATAATAGATATTGTACAATTATTGCATTAACAATGTCAACATTAATGTCACGCAAAGCTCCGTGCTCCTTATAATATATTACATGCAATACGTCATGATAATCTTAATACTTTATATTTACTTTATATATACTTTTGATTATACTTGTGTCATCGTAATATATTTTATCCATTTTATTTAAATCGGACATGTCATGGGTTATTTTTCTACACATTTCATGCCATAGAATAATAAGCTGCCTAATTTATAATATCGTAGGTAAAATTTGTTAAAAGGGCAAACATTTATTGCCCGAATAACATAATATATTAGCTTTTTATGATTCCCATGGTATTTATTCTCGTTATATTGAAAATGGGGCTTGTGAGTTGTGTATCGAAAATTGATGACACTTTTGTACTCAAGGGTTGGCTTTGATGTGACTACTGTAAAATATGTACTAGGCTGATTATTATTATTATGAACAGAAAAAGATTTGGAATAAAAAATTTGAGCCATACTTTATCGTTTTCATATTTTTAAGGGTTTTGATGTTTGTGAATACGTATTTTACGCAAAGGCGAGAATTCAGATGACCCATGGTAAAAGGTCAAAGTTTAGCTGACGCTGTTAAAACAGACCGTTTTATATTTAACTATATTATGTTGGAAAATATGCAAAATATGTCTTGGACAAAAATGTTTACATTGTTTACATTAGGTAACTAATTAATTTTCCTTCCTTGAATGGCAATTGATTACATATATTTGTTTTGATTTTGTTGACATTACTTACTTAAGGTAAGGCTTAAATTACTAACAATTTAATTAGATCATTTAAATTTTCAAATCTTAGAGATATGTGTAATGTCCAGGGTCCGATCCTCATGCAGTAGAGAAAAGTTTGAAGATCGCGTTTTTTTAGAACGTAAGAAAGTTTGTGCCTTCTCAGAATGTCACAATAGCAATCGAGTGACGTTTGCTTGAACTATTCTCTGTAAGGCTCTGGATATCCAGAAAATGTACAGTGCTCCCGTGGGAAAGACGAAAGGGCTCAACCGGTTTGAATGAAAATTCATATAGGCTTTGGATTAAAGCATAACATAGGCTACTTTTTATAGCGGCAAAATGTACGGTACTGCGTATTATCGCGGGCAACTTCAGCTAGTGTGTAATATTATCTGTCACTTCCGTCCGCGCCGTAACAAGAGACCATTGTTCAAAAGAGTGCATTAAATTCCAGACGGTGACATTTACAAATCTGTTTACTCTAAATTGTAAAGAGTAAACGAAGACGGCGAATAAAATGTAATAAATTTCATACATCCACTGCTCAGACTTAGCAAGCATTTGGAGTGTAATTTGTATTTTGAACTAAAAACTGACTGGTGAGTTTCTCATATTTTTGTCTAATGAGAAACAAATTTGAGAATGTTTGGTTAATTCCACGCTTGGTTTTGAGATTGTATAACCTAAACGTTGGGATAACCTTTCCTTAGGCCCCTTTCACATTCGCCTAATAAGTGGCGAATAGCTTATCCGCAAGTTTTGTCGCTGCTTACATTATACTGAGCGATAGAGATGAAACTTCCGGATGAGATATTCGTTACTTATTAGGCGATTGTGAAACAGGCCCATACAATATTAATATTCTGTCACTCGTATTACTTACTCTTACCTACATCGTAACTCGCGACTTATTTTCCATTTTTCCTATGTATGGGGAAGGTATCTCTCTCAGGAACAAATAGATTAACCTACGCATCCAATATTCAAGACAAGGTCTCGTGGGTGGATATATTTTGTCCAGTCTACGGATACATCTGTATTTCAGAATGAGATCTACCTTAATCGGTTACTTCCGACAGTGATGCCTCTTCTACCCTACCGCTTATCTTCATGCAAAATAATTAAATTATTGAACGCTGAAATTAGAAACGATCGACTTCCTCACGTTCATATTATAATAAATAATTTGTGCGATGAAGAAATTTTATAATTGTTAGGTAATTATAATTAAATTTAACGAATTATCCAACTGCCTATTTAAACTATATAGTATGTCTAGAGTCGACTCTTCGCATAGTCCTCGAAATATAAATAGATTTTTCATAATACTATATTAATTAAAATTGAAATCATTATAAAAGTTTTTCGTCAAGGAGCACCGCTTCTTAATTTGGAAGACTTATTAATATTAATTGAATTGCGTATTTCATCACGAGGGGTAGACGAGACTTTTTTGATTTAAATTCTCGCCGACGAATGCTTGGCTACCAACAAAGTGAATATTATTTAAGTCATGTGTTTTTATTGAACAAAGAGTTGTTGACTTTAAAATACTTGTTTGTGGACATGATTTGAAAGCTTTACACTGTATATTCTTAACATTTACCTACTACCATATATAATAAATTAAAAGCTCAAAACGTAAAGGTGCAAAATGGAGTCGATGGGTGCGCGTGAATCGACATATTATTGGATACCTAGACCCTAGCGCTATAAGAAAGAAAATTGGTAATTCACAGTTTCACTATAACAGTTAGGTACCTACTTACTAAAACTTTACAATAATTATTTTAGAAAATAAAAATATTATAAAGACTTAAAAACTCTGTACCTATTGCGCCGTCTCTCATGACGTCAGGACTCGGGGCCTGTAACCTCATTGTCCTCTACGTCCCTAATCTACGTCAGCCGCCCCCGCGGGATCCCGGCCAGGGCTGTGGGCGTATTGCAGGCCTTTTATTACTCTCACAAAGGCGGTTTACTTGTTTAATTAGGGTTGTCGACGTTGAAGGATAAAATAAAGGCGAGGATATTTTATGCATAGGAAAAAGTAGTGCAAAACGTCAACGGTGTGAGGAGAATGGTGGAAGGGTGCATAGATCGATAGTCTCGAATCAATATGCCGCGAATAGGCTGAACGTCGCTTCTAGCTATAATGCTTCAAACAAATTCCAATACGTTATGGGGTCGATTTTCGTCGCACGATTTCCGCCGTACGGTGAAAATCGACCGTGTAGATGACGGCTGTAAATTCGGCTAGGTCGCATGGCAATTTTGCTAACAAAAATGACCGGCAAAAATCGACCTATGTAATTATTTTTTTTCATTGCCATTGAATACAAAATATGAGGCATTACAATTTACATTTGCCACCCGCAAAGTTTCGTCCCCTAAAGTAAACGTTTCACCTCCTAAATGACCCCTGACAGGAGACCAATCTGCGCATATTTCTTACCAGTTACTACAACATTGTGTCATTGTGGCACCTGTGTATTTGTTGTATCCCTTTTGTAACTAAAATAGATGTTGTTTACGCGAAAAACAGTCTTACGCCCCTCATTATCTCCGGCCATTTGACAAGCTTCGCGTTCATCTATCATTAGGGTTTTTGAGCTCGATATTTGCCAGTAATCTCCCTAACAACGTCGAAGATGCTCGTCATTAAAGTACAAAACCTTTTTTATCTATTCGTGTAATCGTTAACAGAGCCGTGCTTAATCTATAATAACGGCATGATGATGGGGGCAAGTTATCTCAACTTAAACAAACTGAATATCGTTAATGAGAAAGATGAAGTTTATCAGCTAAACTTGTGGAATAAGTTCTACATAGTGACTTTTTACCCGACTACGGCGAATCTAAATGGAAGGGTAACGATTTTGGCAGTCTATGTAGGTACATATGTTTGTTTGTTCCACCGTAGCGCCTAAACCACTGGCCCGATTTAATATCCGGCCAGGGTAATTGGCTAATAAATAGGCTATATAATTTACGTAGTCGGGTTATGATTTTTTTAATAAAAATTGTAGTTTTATAGGTTTAACAACTAACAAATTGTGGATAATATTAGTTTGAATGCATATTGTAGTGCCAACTCTACATTAAAATAATTTGATAATGTTTACTATCGTATTGACGAAAAATTAAACTTTTTTATTTTGGTTTATTTTTGACTTTAACGTAAAATTTATTTCAGAAAATCCTAATATTTAATTTGATTACAGCCTCTTCTATCACAAATGTCTAAAGTAGTTTTTAAAGTTTCTAAAGTCAAACGTCTAAAGTAGACCCTTGCCTTCTAAATGGAACACTACCGCATAACCCGCAGAATTACTCTTGGAAATTGGAATCAATCTCAAATGTCGATTCTATTATGGTCGACTTCCAGCGAGCTCATTGATACCAACCAATTTCGAATCCGCAATCGAATATTTAAAGGTCAAACTGGATATGTTTAAACTTTCGACCTTCCGAGCAATTAATACTAAGACAGTATATAGACTTAAGTTGCTTCAGTGACTATTTGTTCATAATTGAAATTATTTTTTACCACATTACCTATTCGAAAATTTTTAATGCGCCATGATGAAAACGCCTTTGAAAACGGCCTGGTTGACTAAAAGATTTCTAGATACTTTTTCTCCTTATTTTTAATCGACTTCCAAAAGGTTATCAATTCATCGGGATTTTTAAGGTTCCGTAATACACAAGGAACTGTTCTGTCCGTTCGTCTGTCTGTCTGCGCTTCTAGCTTCTGTAGTTATGAATATAAATGGATGAAATTTGGCATAGTTATAGATTGTCTATAGATCTCGGTTTTAAACATCATAAAATAATAATAATTTTATATTTTAGGGGTTAGTCTCCATACAGGTGAAGTGGGGATGAAAAATATTTTTTCATTCAACCCCATCGTGTGGGGTATCGTTGAATGGGTATTTTAAAATAAAAATAAGGTTTTAAACATTACTTTTTTACAAAGTCGACAATTTTCGAGTAATCGGCCTCCAAAGTGGTTTATAAGTAGCCCCCCAGAACATTACTAAAATATGGAAGATAAAACCTTGTAATTTTCCATGCTCATAGGTCATGCTAAAAACTCTAGGAAAATTATTTTGAACGAAATCGAACAGTAACTTTTGAAGTAACCTATTACGGGTTGATAGTTACGGAACCCTCCTTAGACATGTTCCGACATGCTCTTAGTTAGGTTATTTTTAACATTGTGCTGATGATAGTCTGTACTACGGGCACATTATTGTTAGCAAAATAATAAGGCGTCCCATTAACGCAACATTGATATCTGCTCCAAAAATTGATCTGGCTCGATAGCGCGAATTCTCAATATACACTGATTTTATTAGCCTTGATGTGCAATAATGATGATAAATAGTACCGCATACAAGCTTACAGTGTGTATTGCATCTATTTACTTCTTCATATTTACTTATATCCGCAAAATGTTATATTGATTGGCAGTGCAAAACGCAATATATGCACCTTTTCGACAAAGATTGTCGAAAAGTGGCATATTTATCATGATGTAAATTTTGAAAATTTTGAAATTGTAAATGTTGAATAAAACTATTTAAGGCAATTTATTTCTCATAATTTAAGATAATGATAATAGGTGTCTTGTTTAAAATTATTGTCCTTGGGTAAAAAGTCTTATTAAATTTTAATTGAGCATTAATTAGCTATTTTGTTTGAACGATCAAAACATAGTCATAGTAAACAATGTTCTTAAACTTCTTCGTTTATTTCAGGCATTGAATACCTCTACGAGAACGGTCTACTACAGAGGACGCCAGAAGACGTAGCCCAGTTCCTCCACAAAGGCGAGGGGCTAAGTAAAACGGCGATAGGCGACTACCTCGGGGAAAGATCGGACTTCAACGAGGCGGTGCTGCGCGCCTTCGTAGAGTTGCACGACTTCACGGACCTCATACTAGTACAGGCTTTAAGGTCAGTAAATGATATAAGGAATCTCCAATTCTCCACCCTCATCTGTGAGGATAATATGATCCGGAATCCGGCGGGCCCGGGAAAATTCAGGGCCCTGAAAATTGAACTCTGCGCTAATACAGTGAAGTTGTTAATCGAAGTGTCGAGCTGGCATATATGACATTGAAATTTGACTAGACACTTCTGTGTTCGACTTTCAGCTCTATTGTATTAACGCAGAGTTCTATTTTCAGTGCTCTGAATTTTTTTACGAATTCTGGACAATATAGTCCGAGCCTTATGTTATCAATGAAATTTAAAACCTTCAACGGAATTTCTTTGGTGTTGCGAGTACCATAGACAACGGTAATCGTCTGTCATCAGGAGATCGTTCGATCGTTTGCCGGTCTACATTAAATATTATAAAGAAAATAGTATCATTTATGTATTGTGGGTGCACAATGTGTATTGTACACCCATAGTATTATGCTAATATGACCTACATTAGCAAACAAAAATCTAAATATGTTGCCATCTTTCATGAAAAATTACGACAATTAGAAGAGTTTTGAATCGACTTTCTTTCGTACTCATTTAACCTTAAAACATTATAATACGCTAGATGACTTGATCTTGAGGCTAGATCTTAAATATGAGTAACTTCTCAGAAGAAACAGTATATCAAAAGTCAATATTTTCAAAGGTACAGCGATTTGTATACAAAATTTCGCAAGTCTCGTGAAAACGCTCCATACTAATGTGTATGTTTTTGTATATGATGTAAGTAAACTAATGATGTAGGTTTTGTTTACTAATTTAGCAAAAAAAAATAATGTTTTAGATGTATCTAATTACTAAACTACATATAAAATATTATATTTTTCTACATTTACCAAGTAGAAATGCCTCAATATTTCTGAGTATATTAATGAAACTAAACATCTCATCCCTATTAAAGTAGACATAATTTCTTCTTATTATCTTAAACCAGGTAAATTCACCTCCAAATTCAGTTTTCTCATGTTTTTATTAGGCGGGCTTAACTACCGCTTTGTTACAAACGGAAAATTCGCCCGTGTTTTATGAGTGAAAGGTAAAATTTTTATTCTTTGTTTACTGGTTTGGTAAAATAGGACAGATTTAGTTTATGATGGTTTGTTTAAAATAATCTATTTGAAAGGAATAATCATATTTTTGTATAGCAAAGTTACAAAGAAGAAAATATTTCGTACCCGTACCCGAGTATGCACAGCGATCGAACAAGTTGCCGCTCGACCAGGCATAAGAAGCATGTGTGCAGTCGATGCGGTTACATCCTTTGTGTTTAAATATTTTCAGGCGACCTAATGCAAAGGCAAATGTTTCTATTATCTATATTTTATGAAAAATAATACTTTTGCTGTAATATTCACTATCACCCTTTTACCTCGTTAATATCTCTGACCTCTCACAATAACGACGTGCGAATTCAGTAAAAATGGTCACCATTTCGTCTTGTAAACTCAGCAACAGTGTTCGCGTATTTCACGATTTATGCTAACATTAAGAAACATCCTTCAGCCTCCTTTCTTTGTTTGAGAAAGATAGTGGTTTTATCTTCGCAATACTGTGTATAGTTAATGTTCGTAGTTTCGTTCGTATATATATATATATGTATATGGTTTTTTACAAGAAATTTATAACAGACTATGTCAAACACAAATAGATTTTTAAGATAAATATGTAGTTGCCTACTTCCATATTAAGTGAAAAATTAATTAATCGTGAGGTAGTGACAACATATTTCCATACTTTTTTTTTGGAAAATACCTGGCTAGCTTATTTTTAACGAACACCCAATTTTAAACTGACTTTAGTAACTTTGTTATATTATTATTATGTACAGTAAAACCATGTTTCTAATGTTTGAGACTCGTCGTTTTTCATACATTGTCTGTCACTTTCATAAAAAAAAAAATGATTGCCAAGGGCCATTAGCAACAAAGTCGTACTGTACACTGATATTGTACAATATAATATATATATATATATATATATATATATATATATATATATATATACTGGGTGTCCCAAAAATACCGTCTCATAGTGACATGGGAGATAGATTAGCCTTATATCTCTCGGATAAAATAAAAATGACCTTAGTAAAAGTTGCTTAGTTTTCGAGATATTTGGATTTTTTTGGTTTTATTCAAAATCTCCATTTTTAGTTAGTTTTTATTTCCGCATTAGTACAAATTCCTTTAATTTATTCATAAAATTTTTGTGTTGCGTTTTAGCTCTCCCAAAATTTCGACCCAAATTTTGACAATCTGCCGTAGAAAAAAAATGTACTAAAGTAATCTGGCAAATTATTTTAAAAATTACTCAATTTATTGCAGATTTAGAAATGGTATAACACTTACATGAAAAATTTACAGAAACTTAGAAATTGCCATTTTTATCATTAAAGTCTAATTCAAGCCGGACTCAACTATGAAGTGAATATTCAATATTCAAACACAATGAAAAGGCCACATGTTGTCCTTTGTGTTCGGCGTTTGTGATCCTGTTCTTAGGTTAAAAACTGAGTGAGATAGCTGTCAATGATCAACGGTAATGTTTGTTAAAGGCCTAATAAGTGCAAGGGAGCGCGCAATATGCGCTACTCTCTTCCCACATTTTACAACACCGTGTTCCACGAACGATCTCGTGGACTTTAGTACGTTCTCTTCCGTTTTGTGCGATACACGTGCTATTTTGTACTGCTCTCGTTTCTCTCATTTTTTTTATTACTAGGCGTTATTTTTGGACTCTGATTTGCTTTCGATTTGGACTATTGTTGAACTGATTTGGTGACAACAACGACGGTTTGCGCTCTTACAGACAGCTGGCTGGTTTTACTGTGCTAAGAATGGAAAATCCACGAGGTGCTGCTACTCAATTTACTCATCGTGAGTACGCCGACATGTACTTAATTTATGGGGAAACCAGGCGTGTTTCTAATCGAGGCGTAGTAACTTTAAATTCAAGATTAGCTGCAAGATTGTACGCGGAACGTTATCCAAACCGTACACCGCCATCGTATCATGTGATTGAACGATTGGATTCTGCCTACAGAGAGGGTAGAGTCCCAGGAACTCGAGGTGGTGAAGGGAGACCGCAAACAACCGACGAAGATGTCGTGTTACAGCAAGTTACCGAAGATCCGTCAACTTCGGTTCGTTTGATTCAAAGTCGGACTGGAATACCGAAATCATCTGCTCATCGCGTTTTAAAAAGGAACAGGTATCATCCGTACCACATACAAAGAGTGCAAACTCTCCTTACGAGTGACTATGCCAGACGGGTACAATTTTGTCAACGAATGTTGGAAAAAAATAGGGAAGATCCCGACTTTTTTCATAAAGTACTGTGGAGTGACGAGTCGCAATGTAGAAGAGATGGTTATTTAAACCTTCATAATATTCATAGCTGGCAGCTAGAGAATAGCACACGAGAATAGAGAAGATCGGTCGCAACACATGTTTAAAATAAATTTATGGACCGGAATCTACAACGGTACAATAGTAGGACCAGTGGAGCTGCCTCCAATATTAAATGGTCACACCTATTTGGAATTTTTAGAAAACCAATTGCCAACGCTCCTCGGGGATGTGCCACTGGAATCATTACGAACGATGTGGTTTCAAAACGACGGCTGCCCAGCACATTACGCTCGAGACGTTCGAGCACACCTGGACCGCAGGTTCCCGGGAAGGTGGATTGGGCGACTGGGGCCAATCTTATGGCCACCACGATCCCCTGATCTTAATCCCCTGGATTTTTTTTATTGGGGATGTCTTAAAGACAAAGTTTATGGTAAACCAATACGCAACGAAAGGGAACTACGCGACAGAGTCACCGCAGCGGCTCAAGAAATATCTCAGATAAGTTTGAGAAGATTAAAGAATAATTTTATCAGAAGATGTCGATTGTGCATTCGTGTTGGAGGTCGACAGTTCGAGCATTTACTGTAATAAATCTAAGTTCTAAAGTTTTTTTCTAATTTTATTTATTATCACAGTGCCCCATAACAGCGAAGGAAAGAACGAAAAAACAAATTAGGGTTGCAATAGTACATTCATTTTTACAAGTCTACAGATACAAAAGATAATAAAGGTCGATAGATAATAAGATTGCGATGAACATTCCTGGTACTTTTTCATCTTCTTTACTACATAAGAGTCTGGCTTGAATCAGACTTTAATGATAAAAATGGCAATTTCTAAGTTTCTGTAAATTTTTCATGTAAGTGTTATACCATTTCTAAATCTGCAATAAATTGAGTAATTTTTAAAATAATTTGCCAGATTACTTTAGTACATTTTTTTTCTACGGCAGATTGTCAAAATTTGGGTCGAAATTTTGGGAGAGCTAAAACGCAACACAAAAATATTTTTTTCTTAAAAAATACACTACTATTTGACAAAAGTTTATTTTGTATGCATCAAACAACTATTCGAGATACTTAAAAAAAATTAAAATGAATAAATTAAAGGAATTTGTACTAATACGGAAATAAAAACTAACTAAAAATGGAGATTTTGAATAAAACCAAAAAAATCCAAATATCTCGAAAACTAAGCAACTTTTACTAAGGTCATTTTTATTTTATCCGAGAGATATAAGGCTAATCTATCTCCCATGTCACTATGAGACGGTATTTTTGGGACACCCAGTATATATATATCCCCCGTACTAATAAAACTATATACACAAAGAATAAATTAAACAACGTTGCTGTCTTTGTCTGACACGTTGGAAATGTCATATGATAGGAAAAGACAGCAACGTTGTTTATGTTATCCGTTGTGTAAATATTTTTATTAGTAAGAGGGTACACCTACTATTAAAAGTTAGAAATCAGATAGTGAGTTGCTTCTTGCAAGTAACTCACACCTACCATCCAACTCTGTACAAAGTACAAACTTTACTTACTTCACACCCTCTCCGTTCCAGACAATTCCTATGGAGTTTTCGGTTGCCGGGCGAGGCGCAGAAAATAGACCGAATGATGGAGAGCTTCGCGCAGCGGTACTGCCAGCTGAACCCGGATATCTTCACGAACGCGGACACGTGCTACGTGCTGAGCTTCGCGATCATCATGCTGAATACCTCCCTACATAACCCGAGCGTGAAGGACAAGCCGAGCCCGGAGCAGTTCGTCGCCATGAACCGCGGTATTAACAATGGGGGCGACTTACCACAGGAGCTGTTATTGGTAAGTGTGCTGTTTGCATTTTAGTGTGTACAGCTTAAGGCTGGGACTATATGCTCGGGAATCTGGAACGCCGGTGAAAATTCAGATCACAGAAAACAGAACTCTGCGCTAATACAATAGACTTGAAAATGAAAGTTTCGAGTGTCGAGCTGTCATAACTCATATAATATGACATTGACATTTGACTCGACACTCATGTGTTTGATTTTCAACTTTATTGTATTAGCACACAGTTCTATTTTCAATGCTCAGATATTTCTACGGCCTTCCGGATTCCAGATCATATAGTCCCAACCTAAATCAATATAGATATTATTTATAGACATGTAAAAGGCGATCGTTAGGGCCTTCTGTATACAATATACATTGTTAAGGGCCTTGCATACTATGACACCGTGGTGGCGCCACCAGGCTAATGACACTCGATTACTGGGTATCACGGTAGCAACACCAGAGTCTGATTGTATGACCGGCGTCGAAATGCTGGCGATAGTCGACACCAAGCTGACACTGGCACATGAGCGATCATATATAGCGATTGCACCTCTCATAGCATGCCAACAGGACACTGGTAGCATTATTGGTCGAAGTCGGTGGAGATACAATGTGTAGAGACTAAAGATGGGTAAACGCCCAAAACGCCCGGGCATTTACTCATCTATGATGATGATGCTCCTAGGCCGTTTTCGGCCACGGCGACCGCTTTAACACCGCTGCAACTGTCTCTGGTGTGCTCGTATATGGCTCAAATAGCCGATCTTATTGACAAAATATGTTCGAGCACTGTGCCAAATCTACAGCAAGACTCATGACAGGCGGTCATAAGTTGCAGGCCATCTGAAGAATCAGTTACAAAGCATAGATCATCTGCATAGACGATCTCCGTTATGAGTTCGTAAGATACTTTCGAACGTGCCGTGAGTCTTGCTAAATTGAAAAGATTGTCGTCATTGCGAAAACGGATTCCTTCATGAGTTGACTGTAAAACTACGACTGCAAAGTGTAACGCGAACAGTTTGGATGCAAGTACACACCCCTGTCTTACCCCACAAGTTACGGGAAAGAACTCTGGCTAATCCGCGTTAACCACGACGCAGCTCTGCATGTCGTCATGCAGGAGTTTAAGAAGGTTAGACTTCTTCTTATCCGTGCATCCAAGTTTCTGCAGCACTATCCAGAGAGCTTCACGTGGTATCTGCTATCGAATGCTTTCTCGAGATCAACAAAACAAAGATACATATTGCGACCTGTTCTCTGCTCTTTTCTTGCAACAGTCGTAATGAAAATATTGTCTCGCAAGTACCGCGGTCCGGACGGAAGTCAAACTGGGATTCAGGTAGATTTTTTTCAGATAAGGTCCTGAGGCGGTTTAAGAGAACTCTGGCGAAGAATTTACCATGTTCTGTAAGATGAGAGATACCGCGGTGAGAATTGCAATCAGCTCGGTCACCCTTTGCCCTTATATAGAGCGCGAATAACAGACACTTTATAAGTGTTGGGAACCTGTTCTTGCTCCCACGTAAGGACAAAAAGTTCCCATATCGCCGAATACAAATCCTTACCGCCGTTTGCCCTGTATATAGTCAACCCCAAACGCACATTTATTTCTTTGCTGCTTAATCGCACAAGTGACCTCATCCATGACAGGCTCCTCAAGCTCAAGGGCACAAGATTGCTGAGGTAGAGAGCGAATGTAATCTAGGTCAACCGAATGATCCACGTTAAGTAAGGAGTTAAAGTGCTCCGCCCATCGCTCGAGTATTTCCTCCCTATTCTTCAGAAGCTCTACCCCAATATTCGGTCTTAGAGGGACTTTTGCCGCGGACAACTTACCAAGCAAGTTATGTACCTTAGCATAAAACACACCGAGCTGGTTGGTATCAATCAGCCACTGCATTCGTCGAACCTTTTTCTGCCATCATTTTTCTTTCGCTTCTCGTATAAGTCTCTGCAGCTCCAGGCCACTACGGCGTATCTCACCATCTACCCCCACGTGCTTTATCGTGCTGCCGCAAGAGCCGATGGTGTTTATCTATAGCGTCCGTCAGTATTTTATCATTCTCATCAAACCAGTCTCGGACTCTTAGACCCAAGGTAGAACTGGCAGCGTCGAGAATATGAGATGATTGAGACTCCCAGACAGGACAGATTATTCATCATTTAACAATAATTTTAACCATCTATAATAGATGAGTAAAAACGACACACGGCCCAAAACGGCCGGGCGTTTTCCCATTTCTAGTAGTGAATAAAGTTCAATTTTGATAATATCTATCTAAAAAACGCCGCGTCGCGTATCGTCGCGGTGTAAACTGACCCTAAACAGCTAAATTCGTATATTTTTTAATCAGCGTTATTTGTAATACGATTGTGGACTTTTTCTTGCAATGTAAGGTTAAATATATATACTGATGTATAAGTGTGCTTATTCGCTTTTTAAGCACTGTTGAATCGGAACACATTTCGAGCGTTCGTGCTAAATCTACGGTATTCTAAAATCTTTCTTTAAACCACCGAACGGCTTCGCTGAATTTGACGCGACGCTGTTTATTGGGTATGACGTTGGCATCCACAAATTTGTATCTTTGAGGGTACAAATATACAAATTTGTGGATTTGTATCTTAAGGAAGGTAAAAGTTCACGTCATATAGGCACGTGTTAAGGACAATTTTGCTGCACTGGAAATCCTACGTTACGAGTAGCGATGTGTTATGAGTATAATTATTTTCCAGTGTATTTTTTTTTACTAGATTCTAGAATAAGTGCTCAATTGATCTGACCTCGTGGTAATGAACAGACTTTGATCGTATGCATATTCTTGCAGTTGCACAACACAAAAACACGGATTTTATTTACTAGTTCTGCAGTAGATTATGATTTATGATAGACACAGTTAAAATATTAGGTCTTTACCTATGAAATTGCCGTTTTGTATGAAAAAATTTAAACGATTTTTTTTCATGTATTTTTTATTTGTATTAATCGAAGTAATCACCCATGCAATCAATGCGTCTTTGCCAACGCAGTGGCAGTGTATTGATGCCCTTCTTAAATAAATCAGCTGAACGGGAGGCAACAAATACTTCAAAGGCATTTTGTACTGCCTCTCGGGTATTGAATTTTTTTCCTGCCAAGATGTTATCCAAATTCTGGAAAAAGTAGTAGTCTGTAGGCGCAAGGTCTGGTGAGTAGGGCGGATGACGGAGAGCTTCCAACCCCAGTTCTTGCAACTTGGAGACCGTCTGCTGTGCAGTATGAGGTCGCGCGTTGTGCAGGAGCAGCGGAGACGAGCGATTGACCAATGCTGGTTGGAGATGTGCCAGCTTCTCCATCATTGTGTTCAGTTCTTTATAGTACACATCTGCAGTAATGCTCACCCCGTTTGGTAAGAAGCTGTGATGAATCACACCGGCGCTAGACAACCAAACAGTGACCATCACTTTTCTAGGGGTAAGTTTTCGTTTAGGGCATTGTTTAGGTGCTGAACCAGGATCCAACCAACTTGCTGAGCGCTTGCGGTTATCAAACAGAATCCATTTTTCATCGTAGGTAACAATGCGGTTCAAAATTCCTTCATTTGTGTGGTTGAGCAGTGCAAGGTACGTCTCGACGCGTACTTCGCGCTGGCGATCATTGAGTTCGTGGGGCACTCATTTGTCAAGCTTTTTTACCTTGCCAATTTGACGCAAATGGACCAATATTGTTTTGACGCTAACGTCGAAAGCTGCTGCTAATTCAGCCGTAATTGTGTATCATCAGCTTCCACAATCGCCTTTAATTCATCATTGTCGACCAAAGTCTTCGGACGACCGCGAGGTTCATTTTCAGGTCGAAATTTCCAGAACGGAAGCGAGCAAACCAATAACAGGTGGTGCGTTGGTTTGAAGTGTTAGCTCCGTAAACGTCGTTGATGTTGCGTGACGCTTGTGCCGCGTTGCTGCCACGACGGTACTAATATTCCATAATTACTCGAATTTTTAACATATCCATGATGACGAAAAAGATTGAAATGCGATGAAAATGTAACACTAATCAATAAACAAATTACTACTTTTGGAAAAAGAATTCCATGTTTTAAAAATCAGTAATTATTAGTATTAATAATTTGGCTAAGAATTCTAATTTCAAATTAATTAATTTGATATTAGAAAACAAAAATTATTTTGATTTGAAATGGCCAGTACTTCAGAACGGCAATTTCATAGGTAAAGACCTATTATCATGTACAGGTACAGGTGTATTTTTATCCGAATGAGATATTTACCCGAACATTAGGCTACAATTACGTAGGTAGTATAATGACGGTATGCAGGACTAAAATTCTCACTAAGTATGGACACACTCGCACGAGGGTACGCGGCGCTGTATCAGCCGCGCAGTTACGAATCGACGTTAATTATTTTATAGAATAATTAGGTCAAAATTTATAACGAGAATCGAATACTGATCACGCTTCTTGAATATCTATTTTGTTTTACATATGTACATGATTATATTAATACCTACGTGAAACAAAAACTTTGTACCCCTTTGTACAAAAGGAGGAGTATGAAATTCGGCACGGTTAAAATTATAAGCAAATATAACTATCATAGATTATTAACACGTACCATGCGTTTGATACAATTTTTTATTACGTTGACTTTTTAAAATTTGAGTTTCACATTCAATAGACAACATTGAAAATGTATTTATTTTTAGTAGGTATTTTTATCTAAGAGGCAAAGAACCCTCATACAGTTCAAAATTATATGAATAATTAGCTTCTGCCCGCGGCTTCGCCCGCGTGGAAAAGTGTTCTCGAAGAAAAAACTTCTTCAGCAAATAACTCTACTCACTGCAATATACTTCTGTATACAATATTTAAAATGTTTTTAGGGTTTCGTACCCAATGGGTAAAAACGGAACTCGTATCACCTCGACGCGACGTGCGAGAACGCTTCATATATTCAATTTTTCGCGCTTGAATATAAATCTTCTAAATATAAGATATTAATTTAAACTGGGCTACTATCATGTGTATATAATGCTTAAAGTGAGTAACGTATTTAATTTGATAAGGATCATACTGTGTACGCCACCGGCGCGGCCCCCGACCGGGCCAACCGCAATGTCCCTGCATTTTAAATCTGTAACATCTTCGAAAATATTCATTTGAATTACTTGCTGCAAAGGGCCATACTAATCTATATTAAATGCACAATGTATTTAAGGTACTTAATTGGATAAGGACTAGTGCTGTATTGCTTAAAATCGATTCGTAAAGAAGGCATTATTTCTCATAAAAAGTAAAGGATAAAAAATGGTTATTGTGGATTATCCCTAAGAGATAGACATGGACGTTTTTGTAGACCTTTTTAAGGTGTATAATACTGTAGTAAGGTTTAAGGTTTAAAGAATTTATTCTCATAAAAAGATACAATATCCACTTACATGAGAACAAGACGCTAACAATACTTATTTATGATAGTACAGTTCGAACTTAAAAACTAAGTACAAAAGATTTTGCAAAAGAAAATTAATTGTTAAAGTTAAATTACTAAGAAAACAATATAAAGATAGCAGCACAAAATACTTATTTTAACATTCTTAGAATAGATTTAATAGTGTTCAATGACATGCTTAGATAACTGGTGCTTAAAACAATTAAATGAAAGTATATTTTTAATTTAAATTTTTATAATTTTTATTTTTAATCATGTAGTACATGATTTTGATCTATCTCGTAGGTTTGCAATGTTTGCCAGCGTTTGCAATGTAAGCGCAAAATAATGTGTTTATTTACGACATTAGAAACCTCTAAAATTATCAGTGTTTTTCTACTATATTATGCATGTTATATACATATAATCCTTCCTCTTGAATCACTATCTATTAAAAAACCTGCATCCAAATCAGTTGCGTCGTTTTAAAAATCTAAGCATACATAGGGACATAGAGAAAAAGCTACTTTGTTTCATACTATGTAGTGATGGGCTAATTTCGATCACTGGGCGACCACGTCTAGTTAAACTACGGGCCGGTCAAAGTTATAAATACATACGTATGTATTAATTTGTCCGACGACCTTGGTCATTATTGGTAATGGCTGGTCCTCCTTTAGTACTAAATCAATTTGCTTGTAGCATGTAAGGGTGTTATTCCATTGATCAACCTGCTCTTGCTTAATGTTTTCCTAAATCTTTTTATCAAAAGGCTTTAGTTGAAGAGCTTCCTTTGATCATCTCTTATCCGTTTTATATATATAAATTTGTTAATATATAAATTATGATTCAATAAGTAAAAATTGCATAGGACGTCCCTTATCCTCTAAAATAACTAACGTCGATTTTATTAACCGTGCGGCCGATCCTGAACGTTTTACCGCACGAGAGTTTCCATACTTAGTGAGAGTGCCAGGAAATGTTAATCATGTTATTTTTTTGTAAATTAGGAGAATTTTTAGTCCGTTATAACACTACCTACGTAATATTGTAGCCTTATGTTCGGGTAAATATCTCATTCGGATAAAAATTCACCTGTACATGATATTTACTAACTGTAACTGTGTCCATGATAAATCATAATTTACTACAGAAGGTATTTATAAATAAAATCCCTGTTTTTTGGCATTACACAACTTCAACTGACGATAAAAATGCAAGAAAATGCGTACGATCAAAATCTGTTCATTGCCACGAGGTCAGATCAAATAAACTCATCGCATGAACAGTCCAATTTCGTTAGAAAAACGTTCTGAATGTAATTATAATGGCAAGACATTCGAAACAGCGTAACGCAGTTGTTTAATGCCAGGCGGTTCGCCCATAAAATAAATGGAATGTCCAGCGACTGACATTAATGCTACATCGGACCGCGAAAATAAAACACTAATAAAAAAACCAACGTTCAGTTTTGAAACAATCGAATTTCATGTTTGAAAGCAACGGATTTCGCCTTTATTGGACTCTACTGGCCGCGGTCCAAATAGGGTTACCATGGTTTTGAAATTTTGAAATAACATATCACGCGTACGTGTGTCAGCGTTAGGGACGTGCTCCATATGTCACATGAAATTGGTATTTGTACAGGGATTACCAATTGTTGTGGCACTCTTGTTTACGAAATATTTCAATTTATAGAAAACTTTATATTTTGGCCGTTGGCGGACATACCTATCAAACGATGAATATTAATATTTGCATTAGATACTATTTGCTGTAAAGAGGCATTTCATTGTATTTAATTGGTAAACTTCATAATCTAAGTACATATGAGATAATCTAACCAGCAGATGGTTTGGTATATTGAAGACGTGAGACTTGGAAAATCTGCAGAGTTATGAGTATCCGAAATTTTAGTAATTACTTACCCCAAGAAATTGAAAGTGTTGGCGACCCCAATCCAAATTCACCGATAACGTTAGCTAGTTCGCGGTGCAGACTGATTGATACTAACCGATGAAGACTTTGTTCATATCTACGTAGAACGTTATGCAAGTTAATACAAAAGCGATCTACGAGGGCGGGTCAATAAGTCCGTGACTTTTGGAATAAAACACAGATTTTTTGATAAATAAATCATTTTATTTTTCAACGTAGTCCCCCTTGAGCTCTATACACTTTGTCCAACGCTTCTCCAATTTTTTTATCCCTTCCAAAAAATATGATTTGTCGAGGTCCTCAAAATAGGCCTTTGTTTGCGAGATGACTTCATCATTGGAGTCAAATCTTTTTCACCGAGCCATTTTTTTAGGTTTGGGAACAAGAAGTAGTCACTCGGAGCCAAATCTTGAGAATAGGGTGGATGTGGGAGCAATTCATAGCCCAATTCATGGATTTTTGCCATGGCAACTGCACATGTGTGCACCCTTGCATTGTCTTAGTGAAAAAGAACTTTTTTCTTGGCCAAATGAGGTCGGTTTTTTTTCAAATCCTCATTGAAGCGGTCCAATAAGTTGGCATAATATTCCCCATTAATTGTTCTTCCCTTGTGAAGATAGTCAATGTGGATTATCCCACGTGCATCCCAAAAAACAGTCGCCATAACTTTATTGGCTGACAAACCCACCTTGGCCTTCTTTGGCGCCGATTCACCCTTAGAAACACACTGTTTTGACTGTTGTTTGGTCTCTGGTGTATTGTGATGGATCCATGTTTCGTCCACGGTTAAAAAACTCCTCCATATTGTGATTAAACAACGCCAAACCTTCCTGTGAAGTTGTTACACGATTGCGTTTGTGGTCGACTGTGAGCAAACGCGGCACCCATCTTGCGGAAAGCTTTCTCATGCCCAAGTGATCATTCAAAATTGAAACCACTGAGCCATGCGAGATGCCTATGGCTTCCACAATCTCTTGCACTTTCAATCTTCGGTCGGCCAACACCATATCGTGAAGTTTTTCCATTGTTTCGGGTATAGAGACCTCAACTGGGCGTCCAGGACGTTCGGCATCTTCAGTGCTTGTACGGCCACAACGAAATTCAGTAAACCACTTTTTTACCATTGAAATCGACGGTGCCAGAGTCCCCATAGTATTTATCAAGCTTAGCCTTGGTCTCGGTAATGGTTTTTTTTCGCAAAAAATAATGCTTAATAAGCACACGAAATTCACTTTTTTCCATTGTTTCCTTAAGTTACTGGATAGTCTGATAAAGATAGCTGTAAAACACAAACTAACTGACGCAGCAAGTTCAAATTTTGATAGGAGTTAACTGACAGATGCCTGTTGACAGGAGTAGTGTTGCTTTTTCAGTAAGGAGGTTAGAAATTCAAAAAGTCACGGACTTATTGACCCGCCTTAGTACTTCATTCCTAATTTCATTTATAATATCAGATAGCAACTTTTACTACTAATCAAGTATGCATAGTAATAACTAATAAGTAAAGTCTACTCTACTACCTATTGACAAATATTGACGTTATTACATTTCCAAGAAACAAAATGTGTCACAATATGAACCAGAGATTTTGTGTAACAAAAAATCATCATACTAATTGTGTCAATGTGGACCAGAAATTTTGTGTAAAAAACTATCATCATATTCATTGTGTCAATCTCTTACGTAATTGTTTACACACAATTTACACGAAGGAAAACTACCGTATCTGTGTTTACATTTTAATTGCATCGCTTAACCTTGTGTAGATAAAATATAACCCAAATGACACATGATATGCCGCTGATATTCGATGTCAATATTTTTAGCCTTAGGCTCAGCTCACACCGAGACGCGACGCGGCGCGCTCTTTTTCACTTTTTAACACCCGACCAAAACAAAGGTGTGTTATAAATTTGACATGTCTGTCTTGTCTCTGTTTGTCCGTCCGCGGCCTTGTAGCTCCCAAACGGATGAACCAATTATTATAAACAATTATATTAAAATAAGATTGAGACTGCTCATAGCTATAATTCATCATCATCATCTCGCTTACTGATTGACAATTCGGGGGTTACTTCATTTTAAAATTTTGTTTTTAAGATGGCGATTCAAAATTGAACTTTATTCACTCCACAAAAAGATACACGTTTCATTGCAAGAGTTCGAATTGCGAGTTGCACCGCGCCGCTCTTGCAACGAATAAATAAATAGTATATCTTTTTGTGTAGTGAATAAAGTTCAATTTAGAATCGCCATCTTAAAAAGTGAAAAAGTGCGCGCCGCACCTCGGTGTGAACTGACGCTTATGACTTATCTAACAACAATAGTGGCCACTTGATATG
This sequence comes from Phengaris arion, assembly GCA_963565745.1. Classification (NCBI taxonomy): domain Eukaryota; kingdom Metazoa; phylum Arthropoda; class Insecta; order Lepidoptera; family Lycaenidae; genus Phengaris; species Phengaris arion. The sequence continues at coordinate 7,735,438 of OY751443.1, forward strand.
ATACAAAGTCTAGATATACTATTACTATAAGGTTATGCTAAGATTAAATTTACATTACGCGTATAGGATTGTGTTACCTTTAGAGTTTAGTGAACTGGCCGATGAGTAAAGACAGTTTTAGATTATGAAGATAGCGGATAGTATATTTCATTTGTTATTTAACAATTATGATAAGTTATGACTTATGAATGATAATTATTATCTGTAGAATGTGTTACCTCTATAGTCCATCAGAATTAATGATGTAACCGGTAACGTCATAATTGCTTTATCGGATAATGTTGATTAATTAATTAGTTATATTATTAGTTGGGACTAATTAATAAAAGATTAAATTAATAATCATATAACTTATAAAATTAACTTAAACCCTGGTATATTATAAAATCATTGTAGGTATACTTAGGCTCTATTATAAAAACTAAAAACTCTATTATAAAAATTATAAAAACAACAAAAAGTCATCCTATTTTCTTAACATCTAGGAGTATCTATATTATATCTTCCATCGACGTCCAGATAACGTTGTATCAACATTGGATGGTTTAGTTGAAATTGTGCGTTATAAGCGTCAGGTCTGTGTTATAAATTGTTTACTTTTAGTAGAAAATTATTAAATGGATTTAGTTATTATACAAAAATTTCATGTGAATCATCTAACACGACAGATCAGATCGTCTGTTGACGTTTTTCGGCATCAGATTCCAAAGACCGAATCTGTTACAGCGTCGTGCTATGCACCGCCGCTGTTGGCGTTTGTACAACTCGACTGATGATTTGTTGAAAATAATATCCACGTTTCGCTTTTACCACTCAGCTGTTCAATTAATTTATATTTTTATTTGAATTTTCAGTCATTGTACGAGTCGATAAAGACGGAACCGTTCAAGATCCCCGAGGACGACGGCAATGACCTCATGCACACATTCTTCAACCCAGACAAGGAGGGATGGCTGTGGAAGCAGGGCGGGAGGTGAGTTTGAGAGATTGAGAGAGAGTTGGAGAGAAAGTCCATGGGGGACTTATCTACTACGTTCAGATGGGTAAGGCAGGGACTATATGCTCCGGAATCCGGAACACCGGTGACACTTCAGCATTGTATAATTTTAATCATATCATATAATCATAATCATAAAATCGATAACGTATCGAATGAGAATTGTATGAAAATCATGACAGTGCAGCGTCTATACAAATTTCATTCGAGAACCTTACGATTAAGTACTTGTCAATAAGGGTGTATGATATTTTTTCTGCCGCTAGGGGGCAGACCCAACGCACAGCGTCATCTGGTGGCGTAAGTGGTATAAAAAACGGTCAATAAGGATTTTCCTTTCTTTTTCTGTCACCAGGCGGCGTTGGGTAGCCCGATGGTCCATGTCGTGTCAAAAAGCTGTCAGATGTCACGAATTTAAAAACCCTCAATGTTCGTGCGTAGGCTGGCAAGTACTGCAAGCGCTACACTGTCATGATTTTCATACAATTCTCATTAGATATTTTACGATTACGTTGCTGTCAATTTTTCATGCTAGGCCTCCAGGTCCAATTAAATCGAAACGTAAGCAAAGACAATATTGCTCTATAATGCTACCAACTTAAATGTCATTTATCTACAGTAGTGCTATAACTAAATATTTTTACTGCAGATATTTATTTAATATTTTAAAAAAGAATTACGCCAAGTAATGTTACCATAGAATATACATCTATATGCTATGGTTACAAAAAAATATAATGTATCACCTATAATTTCAGATACAAATCGTGGAAGCGACGGTGGTTCATCCTGAACGACAACTGCCTGTACTACTTCGAGTACACCACGGACAAGGAGCCGCGCGGCATCATACCGCTGGAGAACATCTCCGTGAGTACAACAAACTATAGTATTGACACCATAGCCTCACAGAAAACCGGCGTGAAATGAGGCTTGTTTCACCGATAGCGATCATGCTCGTTTGTCGTTCTTGCCAGAATATAGTAAATAGCATGCAATTAAAATCTTTTTGACAGCTGATTTGGATGGTATTGGAAAATTGGTGAAACAATTAAGTAGATATTAATTTACATTATGCATGCAAAATATAAAATTACTAGTTTTCCCGACGTCTCTGTCCGCGTATATACCGTATCCCACGGGAGCACTGTACTTTTTCGGGATAAAATGTTTTAATCGAGGGACCTACCACCTACCACCATAAGAAATTCCATAAAAATCCGTTTAGTAGTTTTTGCGTGAAAGAGTCACAAACATCCATATCACAAATTTCACATTTATAATAGATTGTAGCAAGGCAAGGCAAGCATAGCAATATTATTATTATTATATAGCAAGGTCTTTTTCTGAGTAAATATTTTTATGACAACTTACGAGATAGCCACGTCTCTCGAGGCAGAAACATATATAGCAAATTCAAAGTCGATAAAAATACAATAAATACTCAAGCGTTATCAGCTGTTTAATGCGCGTTGCATGCTCTATCAGTGTTTGAAATATGTATTTTGTATATATCAATATTCTGACAAAGTAGTTAAACGACAGAATGTGTCCATGTAATATTTATTTTTCTCTATTGAGTATGTTAATAAATAGACAAACATGTTAAATATACCGTAATAATAGAATAATAAACACAATATTGTTAATATGCAAGATGGTCCTAACTAATTAATAATAGGGAATATGCATGTATTTTTTTAAACGTTTCTACTGGTTATAACATTACCAAATATATACATAACACATCCAAAATATTATTTATTAGGCTGGAATAAATGTTTTAAAATCACAATAACTTATGGGCGATTTAAAAACGCCATTTTCGCGCGCTTGAGTTGTGTGCAATGGCCGTCACACGTCATCGCACGAGTTTTGTCGAGGAATTCAATGGGTGACGTTGTGGATTTTGTATTTCTTTCATAAATTTGTGTTATTTCGGTTCTTAACGTGTAATATTGGTGGAATATTAACCATTAAATATTCGTTAACGTGCACAAGTGTGGGCAAGTGGTACAACTTCTAAAAACGTGCCATTTTGTGTTCCCTCCAAAACTCCCTAGAAGTTTTCAGTAAAGCGTCTACCACTTTACTGAATCGACTGACTTGACTCATTGACTGCACTGACTGTCTATTTGGCCTTCGACTAGACTTTAGACTTGACGATTTAGGAATACGGTGTTGAAAAATGAAACTAAAGTTCTATTTTCCGCCTTTTTAACGTGACACTGGCAAATGGTTTTAAGCCGACGCCATATATATAAATACAGTCATATACAAGTTCGATGTAAACAAACAACGAAGTGATTAGTTCACAAAGTTATAAAAATAAGTGATAAAATCAACTTATTACAAAGCACAGCAACCCATGTTATAAATATTGTGTTGTCCCTATGTGCGAAAATAACACAAAAACTGCACCTGACAAAGTTTATTTTCGTATGCCGAAAGGTGCAAGTATGTAGGAAAAAGTGGTGAAAGGCGATGAGAAGAGACAGTGTATCTTGTTATCAGTGTAATTTGAGCACCTTATACTATTGTGAAGATCAGTCAGTACATTTAAATAGATTTCCTACGCATACTTTTTTTATTTACAAACCTCGACGAAAACTACCTAGTTAACGAAAAGTTCGTAAACATATTTAATTCATTAATTTTTATGTCATATCATTGTGATAAGTACTTAATAAATCTGATAAATATATATTCATATTTTGAAAACAACAAACCATAGAAAACATGAATTAACTACTTCTTCTTTTATTTATGGCAATGGCGGTTGCAAAGGTTTTGCACTATTCTGCCAGTGTCGAAAATGTATAGATTTTTTTTCGATTTTATTTATTTACATTATCATTATAGGAATTATAAAAAAAAAACATAAATTTCGATGATCGAGATTTTTCTACTCTTAGATTTATGACGCTGGGACTATATCACCCGAAATCCGCCTGGCCCTGGAAACTTCAGTGCACTGAAAATAGAACTCTGCGCTAATACAATAGAGTTGAAAATTGAAGTGTCGAGCTGTCATATATGACATTGCCACTTGTCTCAACACTCATGTGTTCGATTTTCAACTCTATTGTATTAGCGCAGAGTTCTATTTCCAATGCTCAGAATTTTCTTCGGCCTTCCGGATTCCGGATCATAATATAGTCCCAGCCTTATACGAAAATTCTGTTTCACTTGACACAATAAAAATGGACACTGGCAATATAAAAAAAAGAGTTGAAAGTTGATACACGTTCGTCTGTACGATGACGTCACGTTTCATTCCGCCAGTACATATCCTTTTTTGAAATTTGCGCGGAATTAAAAAAAACACTGATGATTAAATTTCACTATTTATTCACGATAAATTTTAAAAACATTTATACAGGTATATTTTTTTGGCGATAAAGATAACAAATAAAAATATTTTATTTGTAATCTTTATCGCTAATAAATCGCCATTTTGGTGTCATATGCATATTGCCTATTGTAAATATAGACAGATATTTTGTGTTTTACAAAGTTGTGTAACTATAATGTTCTGGCAAGATAGATTTTCACGCAAGAAGCTTATGTTAGTTTATTAAAGTGAAAGTTAAAAAAGTGTTATTGATATAAACGAGTATTTAATAATTTTCTATTTAATTTTAAAAAATGCAATATTGTAGGTTCGCCCAGCGAGCGACAGACAGCGGCCCCACTGCTTAGAGTTGTATGCGAGCGGCGGCGCGGACCTCATCAAAGCGTGCAAGACAGATTCAGAGGGGAAGGTCGTGGAGGGAAAACATACTGTATATAGGTGAGTTATGATCAAAACACAATATTTAATAAGACATCGTCAAAAAAAAAATGCGAGGGACGTACAGGATATATAAAAAGTAAAAACAAAACATACAAGAGGAATGTGTTTTTAACTCAGGTTAAAAAATAAACTTCCAAGTAATATACATAATAAATATACTGCAAAATCTTGCATATTCTGGTGCTATTTCTTTTAATATCTGACTTCTATCCCTATTGTACTCTGTAAAGATGTGGTTCAAACATTCTATTTTCATTTACAGAATGTCTGCAGCGACGGCAGAAGAGAGAGATGAGTGGATAGAATGCTTACGAAGATCTATCAGTCATAACCCATTCTATGACATGTTGGCTCAGCGCAAGAAGAAGGCGCAACATAATCTACACTCCGCGCACTAGCGGCACAACACTAGTACCGGTGTCGTGACGACACTAGAAAATAGAAAAAAGAAAGGGAGAAAATATCTGAGTTATAGTGGATATTACCTATACCGCGTTAGCACAACACTAATGTTTATACTAGGGCGGTCAACACATCGGAGTATTCTTAGTGGATGTTACTGCAGAGATGCATCTCAAAAGTGCCCATAACATCTCGTAGTCTCGAGTAGAACAATACTAGTGATTTCCAGTGCGGCAAATATATCTCAGTTCTCGATAGTAGATAAGCCCCGATGTCACCAAACTGTTTTAAACACGCTTAACGCTAAACTCTCTCTCTCATTCAATATTAGAACGGGACAGACAGAGCGAAAACCTAAGCTCAGCGTTAAACGTGGTTTTAATACGTTGGGACTTTGGCAGCTTAGACAAGTCTACAACGACGAAATATGTCTGCGTATTGTTTTCAGGACATTGAATGAAGCCGCCGACCAAGTTAGTAATTACTTAGTATTCACCATCGCAGTCGAATCAATGCAACACGCAGTAAATATCTCATGAAAGATTTAAAATGAGCCTAATTTATACAGATGATTAGTTATATGGTTAAATAATAAATCGTTAGTGTGTTGTAAAACTATATATATATAAAATAAATTGTTAAAAGTGACTACTAGTCACAAAGCGTCTTTTTCAATAAACCACCCGAGCAAAGATAGCAATGATGACATGATTATTTAATGTTATTTCGTGTTTTCACAAATTCTAAATTCCTTGCTGTTACTTGCTATATTATTTTGCTAGGAATGAATATTGAAAACGGGCAAATATCAAATCTGTATAACGAGATTTGATTAGAATATGATAAAATAATAAACTACAATGATAATATACAAACCGTGGTTTATGCTACGACGTTTGTGTAAAATAGAGGAAATATGACTTTGTTGTGATCATACTAGGGATGTTCCGATACCATCAAAGTATCTTACTGATATCGATACTTTAAAATTTTTTTAAAGAAACTCACGTAGCAAATGTTAAAAAACAATGATTTTGTGAAGATAAAAGCCAAAAGTAACGTAATTAATTAACCAATTTTTATTTAATGAACAAAAATTATCTTGTCAATCATTGTTATGATTGATAATGATATTATTGAGTATATTAATCAAAACACTCTTTAGCATTAAGATACCTAATAATATTTTGTACACACAAGATTGTGTGAGGGCTTTCGCTCGCTTGTTCTGTCTGATGCGTTCGGAAGTACAACTGATTCGATTCGATACCAAGTACTTTTGATTCGATACCGAGTAAGTATCACAAGATTGATTCGATGCTATTTGTACTATGCATCGAATCAAAAGTATTGAGTACTCGTATTTACTAGTATCTGAACGTCCCTAGATCATACAATTTATGGTAAAATTGAGTGGCATCTCTTATAGAGCAACATTATCAATGTTGCTCTGTAATGATTAATGAATGATGTTCTTATGATATTTTGGATATAATCAAAAAGGTAAAACAGAGAACATTTTAACATCGAAACTTAAATTGTACACTAGAAAAACGTCCATCGATAAAACACCATTAATATATTGTGATATAATATAATATGACATTTTATAATGAGTGCTGCAATAGGCTTTATTCAGAAACTACTAATCTCAGCTATTGCTAAAAATTTTTGTTGATCCAAGTGAAGTTGATGAGAATAACATTGCGACGAAAATTGTCAAAGCGAATGTTAAATAATAATTAATAAACGCAACTCTCGAAAACTTCAGTTCGGTCAGTAAATATATATTTTTTGGTAGCCATGCTACGTCTACTTAACGATTTAGTAATGAAGATCTTAAAGTAAACGGAAGAAGAAATGAAAGGATTATATTTCTATTAAACTACTCTATAGCCCGATAAAATAGAGGGCTGTACCATTCACGAGATATTTAAAAAAATCATTTCATTTAAAATAATAATTGATTTTGAGTTGAGAAAAAGAGAAGGCGCAATTCACAGTTAACTTCAGAGCAGTGTAAAGTGTGACTGAAAAATGTGTTGTAATGAGTTAGTAGTCTAAACTGACCAAACTGTTGGCAAGTCTCATTTACAATACACAGTTAAGGCTACTAATAAATGAAATACATATCTATGTCGTCCGTGTATATATAAGCAAGACTGACTGAAGCATATAATTATCTTGTATCTATAGTTCCATGGTAATCCAAAATTCTGTGACTCCATGAGTAAATTAACGTCCACATTGCGAAGTACTTGGGTGCCTTCATCTCAGATAAACTTATTATATGAGCCAGAAATTGAACATGCATACTCATTACTTATGGTAAGTTGTTCTAGAAACAAAATATCTTCTCGATTGATCGAATGCGGTGCGTAAATACATGCCAATTTCAGAAATAGATGCCATGGGACCACTTTTATTCCACGGGTTATTTTAGAGTAATTTGAACATATAGATTATGTAGTTAATTCGTTTTATAATAAAAAAATATATATTTTTTTTTGCTTATTATATCATTTTATATGAAAATTGATATATTGAATATTTTCTCCGCTCTGACAATAATTTACTGATTTTTTGTCATCTGTAGTTGTATGAATCCGTTTAGCCTAAATTTGTATTCAACAAAGTATTAATTTCGATATGTAATATATACTAATATAAAACTTAGATGTAACATAGTGTAACGCGATGTAAATATATCTCAATACTTTTAGGATACTTTAGGGTTTTTTGGTTTTTATATTACTCCAGAGTATAGTGAAAATATGTTACAATCATAGGTGTTTGTCCCCATTGTAAGATTTTGTTTTAGCTCTGTGATAATCTGATTTTATTAATGTCAAATACTAACCAACAAAATATTTATCGTACGAGTAAGAAAGTGAGCTTATTATAACCATGTCATTTATTCTATTACCGAAACTACTTCAAAACTTTTCCTCTAAAATGTTTGAATTCTATATCCTTATATTAAGAAATTATATCATATAGGTATGTTATGGACATTATATGTTGCGTAATTTATAACATGTCGCATACATATTGGCATGTGCATTCCGCCCTGATGAATGGAAATGTATGGTTGAATGCGATGTAAATATGTTATGTAATGTGACCGCAGCACGCAAATCATGTCATAAGCGATTTCCGTGACCGGTAGTTTATTTATCAACATGTTGTCTAAGATCATATAAACAAGAATAATAATTTGTCGGTGGCAAAAAATTTGAAGTTGAACAATTTTTCCTGTGCTCTTCGAATATTAAAATGTTTCAGATTGTTTAGAATCAAACACCTTACGATTTTTTTAAAATTATGTTTTAACATATTTAATCAAGCAGTGGAATGGAAAATCATTAAGTTTATGTGTATTTTAAATGTTATGTTTGTCTAGACATATAACGAAATAATCAGGTACAATGATAGGGGTGATCTATTTTAAGCCATTATGTGAAATTACCGACTTCAATAGCTCACTTAAAGTAGAAATTCTCTTCAGGATAGTCTGTTTACAGTGTCGGGCCACAAAGAATGCACATCGACCTTTGAAAAGAGATTTCGGTTAGGGCTTTGTACAGCATCATCTCAAGGTAGAAATAAAGCGAACTGTTACTGTTGTGTGGGTAAAAAAAATATAACCGGTACTAGTTGAAATCTTGTATAAAAGATATGCATTCTTAATGGCCGGGTACTGAAAAACCTATCACAAAAGTCTGTTTTTTTTTTGCTTGAGTGGGATAATTGGAATCGGTGATGCGTGTCCAATGGGGATAATTTTATACTTAGACGAAAGGTGCCTAACGATCTGTAAGTAGGATAATGGATGTGGTAGCGCTTGTAAATTCGCCGTGACGTTTAATTTATATGAGTTGTAATGATTCTGATGACGGTTTATATATTATTATGTGCATAATAGTTGCCTTGTAAATAATTTTGTAAGAAAGAAATACAATTATATATAAAGTTGTGTGTTTTATTTGACCGATTTCCTTTACACGTTGGATCTTTTCGGAAATGGTTGTGAAAGCACATTAATTTTGCCGTCCTACTACTATTCATAAATGTTAAAGTTTGTGACTCTTTCACGCACAAACTACGGCATGGTAGTAGTTTATAATTAAAACACTACTTACTTGGCTACTTTTTATCCCAAAAAAGTACAGTATTCCCGTGAGATAGTATATTTACGCTGGCGGAGCCGCGGCCAAATGATAGTTCTTAATATTTTGATTTATGTAGCTCAGGGATTCCCAAAGTAGTCCCAAGGGGTCGATATCGACCACTTTTGGGTCTACATAAACGAAAACTGATTTTGGGGGTCGACGAGGTCTAAAAATCGACCCCTATTAAATTAACACAAGTTCTTATTTAAAACTTTCAATATAGGTAGGTACTGTATTGTTTATGTTGTGTTACGTGTACTAAGAATAATTATTATTTTTGTAGAAAATAGCATAGTTGTAGTAATGTAAAGTCTCAAGTTCGCACGAGATGAAAAACTCGGCAAGTCAGTTTGGACAAGTTTGTGCAACATAATGAGTTCGAGCGTACGTCTTTCAGGCGCGTTTTGACTTGCTCTCTATTTGACGCTTACGCAATTTAACACGAACGATCAACAAGTCCAAACGTGTTCCTGATATTTTACTATTTAATAAGCTTGCACTTAGGTTGAAAGTTCATTTGCGTTTTGAAATACGTTGGAGCTTGAACGATAATAACTCATATAAGTACTCATTTATTTCAAGAGATTACAAAGTTATTACATAGTTAAATTAAGTGAAGTAAAGTAACTGAAAAAAATTTTACAAAATGCTGAGCTCCCTACGCGAGTTAATAGCGTAACCATACAATATCTGCAGTTAATGAAAAATTTACAGTGTACGAACCAAACAGTTTTTATCCGGCACAGCGCATCAGCATTGCCCCACTGTGTGATAGTGATCAGTTGAGCTATCTGTAGATTGTTTGCAACAGTTTGCAGTTGCCTCAGTTGTTTCAATTGTAAAAATTTACTAGTTTAATTTGTTTTAGTATTTGATTGTAATTTTTTTCTTTCCCTATGGTAAACACAACATATTTTAAATAGGTAGGTATAAAAGTATTTGTAAAAATTACTTAAGTTGTTAAGTAGGTAGGTACCTATACTTTGAAGTGTTCAGTTTGCTTTGGTTTTCGTTCTTATGCTGATAGGTACCTACTCACCTAATACAAATTTTCTATACCTAATTACCTACTATAGTTACTTACCTAATATAGGTATCCAAGTCAATGAGTAAATCAGCAATACCTACCAAACGTCCATTACCTAGGTGTGATAAAAATAAGATAGTGTGCAAATTTAACAGTTTATTATCGTTTTTATTTAGGCGTTTCTTATTTTTTTTATTTGCAGGATTACTGAGAGTTCTATGATGGCGTACACGAAAAAAAATGCAGACAATACAGTTTGGACTACTTGAAGTTCGGATTTATTGCAACTCCATCAAATCAAGACTTGCCGATGTGTCTCATATGTGAAAAAGTATTCGGTAACGATGCCATGAAGCCTTCAAAAATGGATGACTTATCAAGAGTACATGCTGACAAAAAAAAGGACTTAACTACTTAGTCCTTGTCATTTTTTCAAGCACTTAAAGAAAAACTAGACAAAAGGCCATCCATAAGATCGATGTTTGCGTCATCATCTATTAAAGACGATGATGGTTTACGAGCGTCCTAAAATATATATTTACTAATAGCGAAATTGGGAAAACCCCACACAATTGGAGAGCAGCTTATCTTACCAGCCATTGCGGAGGTCCTTAACAATGTGTTGCACAAGCCCGCACGTGATATTTTAAAGAGCCATATACCTTTAAGCAATAACACCGTTCATAGACGCATAGACGAGATGGGACGCGATGTGGAAAATATTTTATACAAGTTCTTACAGACCAACAGATTCTCTCTCCAGTTGGACGAGTCTACATTACCCGGCAATGAAGCTCTGTTGTTAGGATATTTTCCATATATCAAAGATGAAAATATGTGCCAAGAACTGCTTTTTGCTACATGTTTAGAGGCTAATACCAGAGGAGAATCGATTTTTCAGGCCGTGGAACATTTTTTTACTGACAAAGCTATTCCATGGAAGAACTTTGTTTCTGTTGCGACTGATGGTGCACCGTCTATGGTTAGTCGTCATCGTGGTTTTATAGCTCACTTAAAGCGACAACTGCCTGAAGTACTGGTCATTCACTGCGTGATTCACAGGCAGCATTTAGTAGCAAAAAAGCTGAATCCTAGATTGCATAAGTCTTTACAATATGTAATAAATGCTATCAACATGATTCGAAGCAATTCTTTGAACTCTCGGTTATTTACTCAGCTATGTGAGGAAAACGACGAAGTCTTTACTCGATTACTTTTGCACACTGAAGTTCGCTGGTTATCAAGAGGCTCTTTTTGAATCTGTGTTGGAGTTTTTACAAGAAAAAGATCAGAATTTGAAAGAAAATCTGAACAATTGTAAAACAGATATTTATTACTTGACTGATATCTTTGAAATGTTCAACAAAGTTAATTTGCAGCTGCAGGGTAACGATCTTAACTTGATTAAAACAGAATCAATAATATCGGCCTTCGTGGGTAAACTAATCCTTTATAAACAAAATTTAGGCAGAAAAGAATATTCGCAGTTTCCGCATTTGTCAAAATTACCAGAAATGCTTCAAGATGATGATTATTATATGTCACTTACTTGGACGCATTACACTAGGATTTTACGGAGAGGTTTAAGGATGTTTTAAATTTACAAATTCCTCAATGGATAATAAATCCGTACAATACCACAGCCATAGAAGAAGCCAATGTGATAATGCAAGAAGAGTTGATTACCATCACACATCGCACAGACGAAGAGCTTAAGCAGAAGTTCAACCAAGGCTATCAGAAGTTCTGGTTGCAACGCAACATTGAAACACAGTATCCTACATTGTGGAACATTGCTGAAAAATACCTTATCGCTTTTCCATCATCATACCTAGTTGAAAAAAGCTTCAGTGTGGTAACAAACATTTTGACGAAACAAAGAAACCGTTTGAAAATCAACGAACGTGGACATTTAAGGCTGCAACTCACCAATATTGAACCGGATGTAACTAGATTGGTAGATCAGTAGATAGATTGGTAGATAGTCAGCAGGTTCATCCATCACACTGAATGTTTTATTTTCTCTTTGCGAATTAATACTTTTTTAAATATAATTTCCTATCTACTTAAGGATTCTTTAAGTACTTAATTTGTAATAATCATTATAAATTAAACTTGATATTTACTGAATTTAATGTATGTCTTTTTATTTTATTAAATTTTGATGAGAAAATGAAGTCAACTTTACTCACTTAACCAAGTGCAAAGTTTTCTAGTTGGTACCTTAGTACCTAGGTATTTTGTATCAATAGGAAAAAACTAAAGATTAATTATTATTAAGATACCCTTTATATATAATAGTCTGCTAACTTAAAGCATTGCTAATTACTCTGTCTTCTTCAATTGACCTAAGTCAGAATGAAAAATAACTCTCTGTAGCAGCTGTTTTAAGTTAGCGGACCATTATGAATAAGGGGGTTGATCTTAAAAGTATGTAATGTGGGGGGTCTGAGAAAACAGTTCATTTTGGAAAAGGGGTCACTTGTCCAAAATAGTTTGGGGATCCCTGAATTGTAGCTAGGTACATCATTTTGTGCTGTGTTATTACCGATACAGAAACCGGATTCGTAGATTTTACATACCGATTTTATAGAGGCCGAGTGTCCGAATTCCGAGAGATCCATCTAGTGGTCACTAGAAGAATCTTTTTCAAATTCGAGGATAAAGTTATCTTGTTTTGCTATATTTGGCAAAGTAACTAATTGTATGAAAAACATTTGTTACTTCCTATTGGCGTTAATAAGAAAATAATCATTTTCTGTATAGTTTTGTAGTTCTGTACGTGTCAGCGCCATATTAATATCAGGCTAGGGCTACAGTAGTAATGTCAATTACAGGTTACGGAATCAATAAACGGGCCACATTGGTCAGATACGTTAAACTTAGTTCATATTGTTCTTCAGAAACGCAATTTTAACAAGTCATCGAATCAAAAGCGCCTGAAATAGAGAAACCACCGACAAATTCACAAACCGGTACCGTTTACAGTGTCGGGCCACAAAGAATGCACATCGACCTTTGAAAAGAGATTTCGGTTAGGGCTTTGTACAGCATCATCTCAAGGTAGAAATAAAGCGAACTGTTACTGTTGTGTGGGTAAAAAAAATATAACCGGTACTAGTTGAAATCTTGTATAAAATATATGCATTCTTAATGGCCGGGTACTGAAAAACCTATCACAAAAGTCTGTTTTTTTTTTGCTTGAGTGGGATAATTGGAATCGGTGATGCGTGTCCAATGGGGATAATTTTATACTTAGACGAAAGGTGCCTAACGATCTGTAAGTAGGATAATGGATGTGGTAGCGCTTGTAAATTCGCCGTGACGTTTAATTTATATGAGTTGTAATGATTCTGATGACGGTTTATATATTATTATGTGCATAATAGTTGCCTTGTAAATAATTTTGTAAGAAAGAAATACAATTATATATAAAGTTGTGTGTTTTATTTGACCGATTTCCTTTACACGTTGGATCTTTTCGGAAATGGTTGTGAAAGCACATTAATTTTGCCGTCCTACTACTATTCATAAATGTTAAAGTTTGTGACTCTTTCACGCACAAACTACGGCATGGTAGTAGTTTATAATTAAAACACTACTTACTTGGCTACTTTTTATCCCAAAAAAGTACAGTATTCCCGTGAGATAGTATATTTACGCTGGCGGAGCCGCGGCCAAATGATAGTTCTTAATATTTTGATTTATGTAGCTCAGGGATTCCCAAAGTAGTCCCAAGGGGTCGATATCGACCACTTTTGGGTCTACATAAACGAAAACTGATTTTGGGGGTCGACGAGGTCTAAAAATCGACCCCTATTAAATTAACACAAGTTCTTATTTAAAACTTTCAATATAGGTAGGTACTGTATTGTTTATGTTGTGTTACGTGTACTAAGAATAATTATTATTTTTGTAGAAAATAGCATAGTTGTAGTAATGTAAAGTCTCAAGTTCGCACGAGATGAAAAACTCGGCAAGTCAGTTTGGACAAGTTTGTGCAACATAATGAGTTCGAGCGTACGTCTTTCAGGCGCGTTTTGACTTGCTCTCTATTTGACGCTTACGCAATTTAACACGAACGATCAACAAGTCCAAACGTGTTCCTGATATTTTACTATTTAATAAGCTTGCACTTAGGTTGAAAGTTCATTTGCGTTTTGAAATACGTTGGAGCTTGAACGATAATAACTCATATAAGTACTCATTTATTTCAAGAGATTACAAAGTTATTACATAGTTAAATTAAGTGAAGTAAAGTAACTGAAAAAAATTTTACAAAATGCTGAGCTCCCTACGCGAGTTAATAGCGTAACCATACAATATCTGCAGTTAATGAAAAATTTACAGTGTACGAACCAAACAGTTTTTATCCGGCACAGCGCATCAGCATTGCCCCACTGTGTGATAGTGATCAGTTGAGCTATCTGTAGATTGTTTGCAACAGTTTGCAGTTGCCTCAGTTGTTTCAATTGTAAAAATTTACTAGTTTAATTTGTTTTAGTATTTGATTGTAATTTTTTTCTTTCCCTATGGTAAACACAACATATTTTAAATAGGTAGGTATAAAAGTATTTGTAAAAATTACTTAAGTTGTTAAGTAGGTAGGTACCTATACTTTGAAGTGTTCAGTTTGCTTTGGTTTTCGTTCTTATGCTGATAGGTACCTACTCACCTAATACAAATTTTCTATACCTAATTACCTACTATAGTTACTTACCTAATATAGGTATCCAAGTCAATGAGTAAATCAGCAATACCTACCAAACGTCCATTACCTAGGTGTGATAAAAATAAGATAGTGTGCAAATTTAACAGTTTATTATCGTTTTTATTTAGGCGTTTCTTATTTTTTTTATTTGCAGGATTACTGAGAGTTCTATGATGGCGTACACGAAAAAAAATGCAGACAATACAGTTTGGACTACTTGAAGTTCGGATTTATTGCAACTCCATCAAATCAAGACTTGCCGATGTGTCTCATATGTGAAAAAGTATTCGGTAACGATGCCATGAAGCCTTCAAAAATGGATGACTTATCAAGAGTACATGCTGACAAAAAAAAGGACTTAACTACTTAGTCCTTGTCATTTTTTCAAGCACTTAAAGAAAAACTAGACAAAAGGCCATCCATAAGATCGATGTTTGCGTCATCATCTATTAAAGACGATGATGGTTTACGAGCGTCCTAAAATATATATTTACTAATAGCGAAATTGGGAAAACCCCACACAATTGGAGAGCAGCTTATCTTACCAGCCATTGCGGAGGTCCTTAACAATGTGTTGCACAAGCCCGCACGTGATATTTTAAAGAGCCATATACCTTTAAGCAATAACACCGTTCATAGACGCATAGACGAGATGGGACGCGATGTGGAAAATATTTTATACAAGTTCTTACAGACCAACAGATTCTCTCTCCAGTTGGACGAGTCTACATTACCCGGCAATGAAGCTCTGTTGTTAGGATATTTTCCATATATCAAAGATGAAAATATGTGCCAAGAACTGCTTTTTGCTACATGTTTAGAGGCTAATACCAGAGGAGAATCGATTTTTCAGGCCGTGGAACATTTTTTTACTGACAAAGCTATTCCATGGAAGAACTTTGTTTCTGTTGCGACTGATGGTGCACCGTCTATGGTTAGTCGTCATCGTGGTTTTATAGCTCACTTAAAGCGACAACTGCCTGAAGTACTGGTCATTCACTGCGTGATTCACAGGCAGCATTTAGTAGCAAAAAAGCTGAATCCTAGATTGCATAAGTCTTTACAATATGTAATAAATGCTATCAACATGATTCGAAGCAATTCTTTGAACTCTCGGTTATTTGCTCAGCTATGTGAGGAAAACGACGAAGTCTTTACTCGATTACTTTTGCACACTGAAGTTCGCTGGTTATCAAGAGGCTCTTTTTGAATCTGTGTTGGAGTTTTTACAAGAAAAAGATCAGAATTTGAAAGAAAATCTGAACAATTGTAAAACAGATATTTATTACTTGACTGATATCTTTGAAATGTTCAACAAAGTTAATTTGCAGCTGCAGGGTAACGATCTTAACTTGATTAAAACAGAATCAATAATATCGGCCTTCGTGGGTAAACTAATCCTTTATAAACAAAATTTAGGCAGAAAAGAATATTCGCAGTTTCCGCATTTGTCAAAATTACCAGAAATGCTTCAAGATGATGATTATTATATGTCACTTACTTGGACGCATTACACTAGGATTTTACGGAGAGGTTTAAGGATGTTTTAAATTTACAAATTCCTCAATGGATAATAAATCCGTACAATACCACAGCCATAGAAGAAGCCAATGTGATAATGCAAGAAGAGTTGATTACCATCACACATCGCACAGACGAAGAGCTTAAGCAGAAGTTCAACCAAGGCTATCAGAAGTTCTGGTTGCAACGCAACATTGAAACACAGTATCCTACATTGTGGAACATTGCTGAAAAATACCTTATCGCTTTTCCATCATCATACCTAGTTGAAAAAAGCTTCAGTGTGGTAACAAACATTTTGACGAAACAAAGAAACCGTTTGAAAATCAACGAACGTGGACATTTAAGGCTGCAACTCACCAATATTGAACCGGATGTAACTAGATTGGTAGATCAGTAGATAGATTGGTAGATAGTCAGCAGGTTCATCCATCACACTGAATGTTTTATTTTCTCTTTGCGAATTAATACTTTTTTAAATATAATTTCCTATCTACTTAAGGATTCTTTAAGTACTTAATTTGTAATAATCATTATAAATTAAACTTGATATTTACTGAATTTAATGTATGTCTTTTTATTTTATTAAATTTTGATGAGAAAATGAAGTCAACTTTACTCACTTAACCAAGTGCAAAGTTTTCTAGTTGGTACCTTAGTACCTAGGTATTTTGTATCAATAGGAAAAAACTAAAGATTAATTATTATTAAGATACCCTTTATATATAATAGTCTGCTAACTTAAAGCATTGCTAATTACTCTGTCTTCTTCAATTGACCTAAGTCAGAATGAAAAATAACTCTCTGTAGCAGCTGTTTTAAGTTAGCGGACCATTATGAATAAGGGGGTTGATCTTAAAAGTATGTAATGTGGGGGGTCTGAGAAAACAGTTCATTTTGGAAAAGGGGTCACTTGTCCAAAATAGTTTGGGGATCCCTGAATTGTAGCTAGGTACATCATTTTGTGCTGTGTTATTACCGATACAGAAACCGGATTCGTAGATTTTACATACCGATTTTATAGAGGCCGAGTGTCCGAATTCCGAGAGATCCATCTAGTGGTCACTAGAAGAATCTTTTTCAAATTCGAGGATAAAGTTATCTTGTTTTGCTATATTTGGCAAAGTAACTAATTGTATGAAAAACATTTGTTACTTCCTATTGGCGTTAATAAGAAAATAATCATTTTCTGTATAGTTTTGTAGTTCTGTACGTGTCAGCGCCATATTAATATCAGGCTAGGGCTACAGTAGTAATGTCAATTACAGGTTACGGAATCAATAAACGGGCCACATTGGTCAGATACGTTAAACTTAGTTCATATTGTTCTTCAGAAACGCAATTTTAACAAGTCATCGAATCAAAAGCGCCTGAAATAGAGAAACCACCGACAAATTCACAAACCGGGTTTTATTACCTAATGATTAAAAAGTTTCCTTGAGGATAAAACTTTAGTACCTACTAATAATTCCTTCATGTTATTACCTATATTTAAAAGTGCACCTATTTAAGAGAAAGTCTATTTATGCTCCGTCTATTTATAAAACATTTATAAAGACTACGCGCCATAAAAGTACTCAGATATAAAAACCTCTAAAAGGTTACCATTATAGTTTTCCACGGCCGGCTAGCAAAAACTACACCACTGAGGTGGAAAGTTCATGAGGTAACTATCAATGCGAGAACAATATCATCATTCATTTTTTGTTGCAAGTTTTTTAATTATTATCTGACGAAGGTCGCATTCGAATAAACCAGAATGTGTATCGATTTTACACGTAAAATGTTTCACTTTGGCTTACATCGATAGATGGCGTTGTCATACCAGTTTTAAACTATAAATAGAACTATAATAATTAAAATAATTAACTATAAAAATAATATTAACAAATAGTAGCGAAAAATACCCTATTTATAGTTTAAAACTGGTATGTTATGTGTTAAAGGAATGCGGTTTTATTAAAGCAAAATTTATTACAGCCGTTTCATTAGCGTCACCTATTTAAATAATCTAATAGACGCCTATATGTAGAACTTTCTCAATAAACACCTACTTAGGTGCATGTTAGTTATTATCGAGTACCTATACCTAAGCTCATTCGATAAGTTACATGAATAATATATTGTTGTTACATAGCTCTTCCATTACGTATGTTCACGGCTCATAACGCCCGCACACCCGCAACATTTCCTTGACCTCCGGTTGCACCATGCTATGCATTAGGTACCCAAAATGTCCAAGTAGGGTAAATTAATATTTTTGTTTTACAAGAATTAGGATAATTAACTAACTTTTGAAACATCTTCAGCGCGGAGAAATCGTATATAAATAACGATGCCCTCTATTTAAGAGAGAAAGAATTGTCAACGTTTGGAGCAAAACTTCTTACCACTTTATACGAAAATTATGCAAACGGATGAGTATGAAATATAGCACAGTCAAGTAGAAATTGTAAATTTTTTTAATGTTAAAAACCGCTACCTCCTCCCAACCTCTACATTTCACGCCGGTCTCTTCATGTCGAGTTCTTAAGACCCATAATATTCAGTCAATGAACGGATCATAGTATTTCGTCATAAACAAAATATACTTCATGAAGTCGGGAAAAGGGTGACCCCAATACACTTAGGTAATAGGTATGATATACGTAGGTTCTGTCATTGATGACTAGTTTTCTGACTGTCCACATAACCAATAGACTAGTTTCAACTAGTACAGGGGTCGGCAACCTTTTGAGTCGGAAGAGTAAAAAATTACAATTTACAAAAATTTTAAGTTTTTGAAGAGCCACAAATTTTTTCTTTCCAACAATAATAATACTAGCATGAATAATATTTTTTTGGATAAAAAAACTAATCTTTTTACTCATAATAACTGCTGAAGAGGCCAAGCTGTCTTGCGTCGGAAGCCCATATTAAAACCTACATAGAAACATTCGATTGTGGCCCGCGTCGCCCACGCCTAACGCCGCCTGTCTGCGGGAAAAGCAATTTCAAGTGGCAAAGTCGTTTATTGATTCAGAACAATTTTAAATTGTTTTTTTTAATAAAATATATATATTTTGCGTATAGGACTAAAAAGCAGCTCCACATTCAAAGAGCCGCAGGTTGCCGACCTCTGAACTAGTACCTAATGTTGATTCATTATATTAATCAAGTTATTACTAATTGCCCAGTAATTCACAATTTCTATTGACAAATGGGTTACGGGTGCAATCCGTATTCACATAGTACCTATAGAACATAGTACCAATGTAACACTACAAGTACCTAATACACGTACCTAGTACCTATAAACCTTATAGTTTAGCAATGTCCGTCTGTCAGTCCGCCCTCGTAACTACCAATTTCTAAACTATTTTATTTTGGGCATGTCCTACTTCTGACATGCTCTTGGTTAGGTTATTAAATTTTATGTTAATAAAAATGGTTTAAACCCAAAAAGCGGATTTTCCCCTATATTAGTAAGTAGTATTCCCCTATATTACTAAGTAGGTATCAGAGTTAATATTCGCCCACAAACCCAACACATAATCGACCAAAAGACACACCAAAATATAAGACAGTTAACTGTTCCATTGATCACCGTGAGAAGGTTTTTGGACCATTCTATAGCTGAATCAATTGCTCAGCTGATTTTAAAAAATAGCACAAGCGGCAATTTTTTTACTAATTTTAAGTCTTTTAAAAATGTGTCTGGCCCTGTAAAGGTACTACACCTTTATTAAACACATGTTGTGTAAAGTTTGTTTATACTTGTAGTTACACACGGCGCGGCGCGGCGCGGTGTAGCGTGACGTCTTCCTTTTCCGAGCTCGGTGAAACGCAGTTGCGTAAAACTGCTGAAATTTCTACGCCCTAATGGCCAGTACTAGAACAGGTACTTAGGTCCTGTCGAGAAACCTGTAAATATTTGGAGAATCAGGCTTCCTCTCGTAGCGGCCTCATAAACTAAATCGGGCATATAATTAGCTTCCATTTGGACCTTATGCCTGATGGA
Source organism: Phengaris arion (assembly GCA_963565745.1). NCBI lineage: Eukaryota > Metazoa > Arthropoda > Insecta > Lepidoptera > Lycaenidae > Phengaris > Phengaris arion. The sequence goes on from OY751443.1 coordinate 7,756,064, forward strand.
ATCTTCAAAAGTTTTGTCGTTCCAAAATCTTGCGATCTTCCCAGCGCCGGAGCGTATGCGTAGATTTATTATTTATAAAAAAATATATAGTATCTACACCCTTGCACAGTCAAGACTCAAGCCCAAGTCGAAACAGCAAATGTCATGCAATACCAAAATGCTCTGCAGCTGCCTCGACTGTTCTCTGACCCCCTCACTAATAAAAAGATTTACACAATGTATAACTTAAACAACGTTGCTGTCTGTGTCTGTCAAGTGGCTTTTCCAACGCATCACACAAAGACAGCAACGTTGTTTAGGTTATCCGTTGTGTAAATCTTTTTATAAGTAAAGGGGATGAGTCATTACACATTACTCATTAGACAATATTACGCATTTTTATTATTATTATTTGATGCTAATTCAAAGTATCGGTTTTTTGTTTGGGTACTTAACCTATACAACCTATTGAACCTATAATTAAAAACCTACTATCTAGTAGGCACCTACCTACATTGAAACATTATGTTCTTACGGAATATCAATTTGAACATGACTCCATTGCTATATTAATGTAATTTCATAAGCATTTTTTATGCATGTGGGTTATGAAGCTAAAAGAAATTGCACATAGTTCATAATTAAAATTAATAGCTTCACGGTATGATTTTTGATTTAGTTTTTAGATTCATCATAGAGACAAGTGGTTGTTAGTCTTAACTAACTAAAATCTTGTTAATAAATCAGTATTCTTGTTAAATTTTGATTGTTTCTGACATTTTATTATTTAAATCTCATCTTATACTTTAAACGATCTTATATATAATCGGTATCTCGACAACGGCTACAAGTACTACCATTAAATTTAGTATGTAGGGAGTTTTGGGGGAGAAAAATCGATCTAGCCTAGGTCATGTCCCTTAAGGCCTCCACAGACGAGAGGCCGATCGTTTCAGTTAGAACTGACGTCAGTTCGGCCTGAACGGAGTCGAGCACATACACGGAGAAAATCGCATCCGACCGTGGAGTGTGTACTCTTAAATTTGAGATTATTGTATTTGCTTTTCTTAATATCGTGAGATGTAAAAATATAACTTATATTATTTTAAACCATCTAAACACAATTTGTGAACTTTATTTATATTAAACTGGTATTAAGGAATATATTAAGGATCTCAGGAAAGGAAAGGAAGGAAGGAAATCAGAAAATATTATAAAACTTTGTCTAAGACAACTAGTATATAATATAATATAATATTATATATAATAGTTGCAACTATTAGTTAGCTTACTTTTTAGTTTACTGTACTTTAGTGTACTTACTTTAGTTTACTAGCAACACTTTCACAATTCACTATAGGGCAGCAAGATGGCGATATAATATTATGATTTTATTTTAAAATGTTTTAAATTTATGACTTAATACATGTCAAATTGTTCGGACATAGCATTTCATACTTACATATGAAATGTTATGTCCGAAGCTTTTTATTCTTTTCCGATGCATTGTGACACCCAATAACGACACAAACCGTCATAATATGCACAGTCGCAGATGTACTAGCGCTTGACCCTGACAACCGACGGGTCGTTCGAACAAACTGAGCCGATATGGCTCAGTATGATTTACTTCACTTTTCATGCGCGTACCCGGTTTCTAGGCGTTTTAATCTAAGGTTCGGCCTGAACGGATTCGAGCACATACACGGAAGATTGCCGCAAGATTCGGTCGTGTTTTTAGGGTTCCGTAATACTTAAGGAACCCTTATAAATTCACTCTGCCCGTCCGTCTGTCTGTCTGTCCGCCGTTCTCCTAGCTTCTGTAATAACTTTATGACAATAACTTTTGTAGTAATTCAAAGAAAACCTATTGAGCGGTTGATAGTTACGGAACCCTCCTTAGACATGTCGTGACATGCTCTTGGTCAGTTTAGGCTATTATTTTATTTATTTATTGTATTTTGCTGCTATTGTAATCACGCTATCGACGAAACCGAATTATTGTGTCATTCATTTTTCCAGTAATTAATATGTTATAGAAATAATTTCTCTTTGTTTTATAGTCTTTAGATTTTATAAACCATAGTGGCTTTAAAGTTTTAATTACTTCAATGAACTTTAATAAATTTCTTATGACCACGCGTCATTTTTAGGGTTCCGTACCCAAAGGGTAAAAGCGGGACCCTATTACTGAGACTTTGCTGTTCGTCCGTCTGTCGCCAGGCTATATCTTAACCTTCTTATACCGTGATAGCTCGATAGTTAAAATTTTCACAAATGTATGATAAGGTTTTTCTATTGCCGTTATAACAACAAATACTAAAAGCAGAATAAAATAAAAATTTGAGGCTCACATACAACCAACGTAATTTTTTCCGTTTTGTACGGAACTCATCTTGCCGACTCGCACTTGACCGGTTTTATTTTACACTCGAATTTTATTACTGTTCAGTCCAATTTTATTGCCGTTCAGTCCATCCGTACAGGTCAGAATTAATGTTGCTAACTTAGTTTTTTTTACAAAGTTTTACTACTAAATTTTGTATTTTATTCCCTCCTTAGTAGGAATTTAGTTGTAAGTAGTGGTTTTGTAGAAAATAGCTAGACAGTAATCATAATATGCAAAATGGCTTGCTTCTATGTGCTATTATGACCTTATAATAATAGCACATAGTAGCACGCGTCCGTAAGTCGCTTAAAACTAACGATTTAATTTCTATATACGTAGTATTTCCTACTATATTTTTTAAATTAACGGTTAAATATTAAACCTGCAAATGTATGTATGTTTGTAGACACAGAATCCCTAAAAAGACTTTTAGGGATTCCTAAGTTAAGTAGATTTTTTTTTAAATTATCGGTACTATTTTAGTAGTTTTTTGTAGAAAACGACGCGAGTTTAGTAGTTTCGCAAAAACAGAGTTGGCAAGACTGGAACGAATCGCTTCAGTCCATACGGCCGACTGATGCGATCTCGAAATTGCACACAGACGATACGATTTTGCATCCGTTCAGGCCGAACTGAAGGAAAACCGGACCGTATATGGGGCCACTTAGAAACTACGTATTTTTAAAAATTATATGATTTTTATTTCGTCGTGCAACAATATATCAATACTTTCGACTCTCTTACGTCATTCTGATTGGCAGCTTGTGTACCTATTTATTATAATTATTGCATTGTTTGGGAAATCGGAATGTGGTGGGTTCGAATCCCGGTAAGAGTATTTTTGTGATTCTTATTTTTTATTTTATATTTTTTTATTTATTATTATTATTTTATCGTTCTACTTAACACCGAGCAAAGCCAGGTCTCCAAGGTACTCACTCATCTATACATACGAACAAATAAATACAATTGTAGTGTCTGTTTGTAATTTAAAATTAACAGCTTTGCACTAATTGCATAATACATATTGTGATAGTACTTAAAGGTGTACAGTTAACGGTTAACCTAACCTAACCTAACTAAAAAAAAACAATTTTTAAAATATTTGTCTGTATGTTTGTTCCCGCTGATCTCTGAAGCGGACTTTCAATGGTAGATAACTTAGGCTACATTAATTTTAGGGTGCCGTTTAATAGTTCCACGCAAGCGAAGTTGCAGTCACCAACTAAATAGTTTAAAATATGATAGGCGTCAATCACAATACAGTCAATATATGGTATCTTAACTAATAAAAGACACGGGGCGTTAAATTTTCTACTGTTACCTACTTCACAATTCACATATGGATACATAAATTGTAACAAAACAGAGTTGTTATTGTTTGTACTCTGATCCAGTAAATACAGAAACGAATGATCGCGCCTAACTTCGAAATTGCATTTCATCAAGATTCACATACACAACATGAATATAATAACACCTGAATTTAACATATTTTTTTCTAGAATTTAGATTCATTGCCACGTTTTTCTGCTCATTTTAGAATAATCCAGATTAGACCTACTCGTAGAACTACCGCGTTGGGCCGACAGCAGCGATTCGTCAAAAATGTATGAATAGCTATATAATAATATAGCTGAAGGTTGCCAGTTTACACCTGCGATGAGCCTTAATTAACTCTCTGAAGCCCGGTTTCTGAAGATGACTTAAAAACTTTAACGTCAAATAAACTTATAAAACCAAAAATAATCGGCCATAAATTGGTCAGTCAATGACTCATGGCTTAGTTTAGACTGGGACTATATTGTCCGGAATCCGTAAGGCTGGGTAAAATTCAGAGCACTGAAAATGTATCTCTGCGCTACTAATAGAGCTGAAAATCGAAAACACGAGTGTCAAGTCAAATGTCAATCTCAAATCTGACTATTCGACTCTCATGTGGTCGATTTTCAATTCTATTGTATTACTATAAAGTTCTATTTTCAATGTTCTGTATTTTCTCCGGCCTTCAGGATTCCGGACAATATGGTCCCAGCCAAATTTAAGAAAGTTCATTTGTCATTCTTTGTTCAGTTACGCGTCAAAAACAGCAATTTATCGAATTAAGTAGGGCTATTTAAATAAATAAACTTATATAATATGTCAGATCTACATCTGAAACCGGGCACTAGACAATGACCTAAGTTTCAAGTTAGGGTCAGCTCGCACTGAGACGCGACGCGAAATGACGTGGCGCTGCATTTTTTATTCAAAATGCAGCGCCACGTCGCGTATCTTGTCGTTTCAGTGTGAATTGACCCTTAGCCCTTCAGTGTAATTACGTGTATAAACCGTGTGTGTAAACTACTCAGCTCCTGTATATCTGGCACCCTCTTGACCCAGCTCTACATATTTAATACGCACGTGCGCTTCTAACCAATTCTCTTTAATTAAACGTCAAGGATTCTGAGAAAGGCTTCTCACGTTAAAATAATCGTGTGCTATTTTAGAATTTACCCAAAATCATGGGGGCTTCTGTTACTGAAACAGTAACAATAATTCTTTATCCATCCATCCAAGCTTAGGGTGGTATTACATCTATCAAAGATGCATTTGATCCAATATGCATTTAATCAAAGAAATTGGATAACCTCATCTAAATATCCTAATAGTTAGACTTACTCTTTATACTATTTCTCAAATAAACAAAGAAAAGAGAAAGAGACAAGGAATTTGATTACATCTTTTATCCATTCTGTTTTCCCTTACGTTTGTATCTGTATGTCCTTTCCTTGTTCATTTGAGGAATAATATAAAAAGTATGTATCAATTTCTTGGATGACATTATGTACAGTTAATGGCAAATCCACTCAAGCGCTTTCGAACCTTGTTGCCGAGTTATAAAGTCGAAAAGTTGTACACCGGATGTCTCTTCCAATGCACATTGGACAAAGATCTTTGATAGATGTAATTAGGTATTATGTTGCCAGGTAGGTTTATGTTGCCAGTGAAGTCCCGGTGCAGGTTCACGCTACTCCGTGGCCCGCCAAGATCGGTAGTGAGTGGAGCACCGCCGAGTTTTTAGTGAGTAGGGACTTCGCCCATTCACCATCTTTTGTGGTCATCACCATCACCAAAAATGCTCAACAAAATTTTGATGTAAATGCTTTACCTGTGCTTACATTTCAAAATCTGGTCTCTGACTCGCACTTGGCAGGCTTGGCCGGAGGTACCCAAAAAAATATATTTTTCGTGATTTTATTTTAGCAATTTGTCGACGTGGTAAATAGTGGTTAATAAATATACTAAAAAGCTTACAACTAGCTAAAAAAGCCACAACTACCTGTTGTTATCTAGGTTTAAAGAACATGAGAAAATTTCAATATAAATGGTAGGTACAATATCGTGCTTATGCCTAGAATACAATAAGTATGAAAAAAAAAGGAACGTGGTTATTGGTACAGGATACAGCATAATCAAACTTATGGTTATTAGGTACAATTTTAGCTCAACGTTCTTTGATAGAATGTATAGGTAGGTAATTACGTTTGTGATAAAGTATTATCTTAGTATAATATTATTACAGTCGAATAAAAAGTAGCTTGGTAAAATTGCCTGAAGTAATAGCTAATGTATAAAGGGATGCGAACATTATTATTTGTGGATCATATTTCTACTAGCTCTCCATAAATAAAGAAAGTATTAGAAATCAATCACGACGTTTATGATTAAATTTATTCGCAATAAAATCCTTTTTATAACTTTCTTTACCTCTAATTGTGTTTTGTTACAATGTTAATAACGGTTAAGTTGAATAGACCGTTTATGAGGAAATAAAACCTATTAGTGATATCAACATAAGTACTGGATCAACGCACGACTGAAGATAAAAATAGCTAGGAACAAAAAAACATTAGTTTTGTACTTAAACAAATAAATTACCAGAGCGGTTACGTTTCACATTGACAGAAAAAGTTTCTGAAGACATAGAAATGCTTTGAAGAAAAGAAAAAAACGTTTACTTCATAATGGAGAATCTGTTGAAAAGTGATTTCAAATTTTAATTAAATGTTTGTACAGATGTATGTAATATTATATAAAAAAAAACGAGCGTTACAGTAGTCGCATGTGATGTGTAACATTTTATGAAAATATTTCAAAAAACACAATGCTTAGTACGATTTTCTAATACGATAAAAAAGATACAGAAACTTTTCAAAAATTATAATCACTACATTATGACCAAGGCCCTCGTCAATCATCGTTTTTATACTCGTTCTATATAAATTACTTCATTTATATAGAACTTCATGTCTTCATATGGGAATGGGCCAGCTCGGCCGGATAAATACCACGACCTCACAGAAAACCGGCGTGAAACTACTCACGTTGTGTTTCGCCGAGTGAGTGAAGTTACCGGAGGCCCTAGGGGTTGGGGATTTCAAGGACCACCCAAGTGACAATTTATCGTCGTACAATAGTTTCGTAAACGTCATTATATTACCACAGCTAAGTCACACTGACGTTTTAATGACGTTTGTAAAACGCGAAAAGGGCCTCATTTATACGACCAACGTTGTTGTATAATCGTCATACAAAAGTCACAAGTGTCTTCGTGGAAGTCATTCAAAGGTTGTGTTAACATTCAGAAATTACCACTTTCATCGCACAGTAGTTTAATAATAACTTTAAAGCGATTCCTTTTTAACCGACTTCCAAAAAAGGAGGCGGTTATACGTTCGCCTGTATGTATTATTTTTTATTTTTTTTGTATCTATCGACGATAACTCCGCCGTCTGCTGACCGATATTCAAAATTCTTTGACGATGGTCCCGTTTTCACAAAAATGGTGACCTGATGATGGGATCCATGAGGAATCGAGGGAACTCCTCAAAATTTATTTGGACACGATTAGCGATTTTGATTTTTCTGAACTAACCCAAGCATATGCTACCAAAAAGTAAGATTCTCTACTTATATTTTGGATCCAGGGTATACCTTATACCCTGGATCCAAAAGATCCACTTCAACTTTTCACTTCAACAATCCACTGAACAGAACTCCTCAGTCTTTAAGATACGCATTTGGAAATTTCGACATTGTTTAAAAAACTGCAAGCATATGCCATTATGTAACTTACAGTAATCATCATCATTATCTTATATACAATACTTAATGGAAGCTTGGCGCGTATTATACCTACTCGTACATTCGATCGTTTATTTTAAACGTTCTTAAAATGTGTTAATTAAATTAAATTAAATTAAATTCCGTTTATTTCGAGCTGCATTTGCCCATATTATAAATACCTTATAAACTAACATAATACATATTATACGAGTATAATAAACTAACACTAACACTAAACACGTATTGTCTGCGACGTGGGGCGCGAAGTGTTCGGGAGTCGTCCTCTAAATATTCTGTAGACGACTCCAATCGGCCAGAAATCCTACTTCTCTCTTAATAATAATTTAACAAATATCACAAATAGGGAAAAAATATTATTTTTAAACAAAAATTAAACCGACTTCCAAAGTAAAAATGCATAGAAAAGTATGAAATAAAACTCTTTTCTAAATAATTGCCCTTATAAATTTGGCTGAAATTTTAACTATTTCTCTACTCAATCTGCAGAATTTTGAAGTCGGTACCAGCCAACTTGAACGTGTGTTCTATTATAAATATTGTTTTATCAGGATATTGTTCGGGCTGGTATAGACTTCAAAATTTTTTGGATTTGGTTAAAATTTAAGCCAAATTTAAAAGGTTATTTAGAAAATAAGTTTTTTTTCATACTTTTTTGCGCATTTTTACTTTAGAAGTCGGTTTAATGTCATATTGTGATCGTACAGGTGATTCAAATGACTAAAACGGTTTATTTGAGTCAAGTAACAATACCTGTACGACTGTTTTCTTTCTCTTGTTCGTGACTTGGTTACTTGTGTGTTTTGGCAAGAGATTTGAGTGCAAAATAAGTATTTCTAAAAAAGATAAAAGATGAGTGTTATCATGTCATTTAATTTTCATATCTATATGTAACTAATACCATTTAGTTCGACTGGGAATTTAAGTTTTATGATAATATACCTATGTAAATACTATTCAAATTCACACGCCCCTTCGTAGTTTTGTGTTTGAAACATTACAATATTTTTAATAAAAATATGTTTAACTCTAAAATGGAAGACATTTTGCTTTTATCTCATACTTACCTCTTTTAAGACGCTATAAAGACAGTAAGTTGTTTGAAGGTTATTTCAAGACCATGTAATACCTACGACATCCGCCATTACTATTAGGGTTCCTCAAAAATTTATAATCCTTTTTAATTTGTCAATATCTACACAATATCAATTATCTTTAAATTTAAATAATTATATATAGATAAATAGATAATTGATATTGTGTGAATATTGACAAATTAAAAAGGATTATTATTTTTCATATTTCAGGCAAAAGCTGATCGTAGCAAAAGCGCAGTGCAGTTTACAAAACATTTTATTATATTCAAGTATATATCATTTTTAGAATTAAATTTATCAAACTTTCCATTAATATGGCGCTTAAAAGTAAAAATTTGATTCAAATGCGACAAAAAGGTTGGTTAAAGTCAGATCAAATGTGTAATGTCTCAAATGTGACTGCTGTAAAATAAGATTGGACAAATTTTACAAACGTCATTATGAAAACGTGTATATAACTGCGTCATTTGAAAAACGTCATATATAGATTTTTAAATTACCCAATTTGGTTAGTTGAAATGAGAAAGACACACAAACAAACGTTTTCGCTAAAACTATAATATAACGTCGTGTAGTTTAGTCTTGCCGACGTCGCTATGACCTGTTTATTATGACGTATTGGTCGCACGACTAAAAAGTTAAAATAAAGACGTCTCAAGGACCTATTAGTCACCTCATTACTATTATAAAACTGCAATACAACTGGAAGTCGTACAAGCCTTGACTTATATGACGTTTTCGTTCGCACTTGCGGTACTTGGTTCGTTATTGGTTGCGTACAAGTGTAAGACTGGGACTATTTGATCTGAAATCCAGCGGGCCCGGGCAAATTCAGAGCACTGTAAATAGGGTAGTTTTCCAATTGCAGCACGAAAGCGCATTATGCGGCATAATGCTCAACGTTGAATGTTTCAACTACAGCAACGCTTCGCACAGTCGAGCACTCTCCAAAGAACTGCTTTCGCATGATGCGTGCAATCGATACCAACTCATTTGTTTTTTCTTTAAGTTGGCATTGATCGAAATATTATTTATACTTTCGTATACTATATATGACTTAATAATACTATAACTTTCGTTTCGTCGTAGTTTTTTTGTAAAGAATAAATGATAATTCAGACTGTGTTAAAAGAATAAATATAAGTATCGATGAAGGTACAAACATTGACTATTTTTTTATATTCCACCATGATAACTAATAATACATCTACGTATTCCACATTTTTTTTCAACACTGAACTTAGCGCACTCTGCTGGTGCATGTGAAAACTAATTCACGTTTCAATTAAGCATCAGCACAATTCGGCATTGTGCGCCACTGAGTCGCATAATGCTCTATAATTGGAAAACTTCCTAGAACTCCACGCTAATAAATTGAGTTGAAAATCGAAGTGTCACTGTCGAGCTGTCATATATGACTTTGACATTTGACTCGACACTCGTGTGATCGATGTTCAGCTCTATTGTATTAGCGCAAAGTTTTATTTTCAGTGGCATCCAATCCTTACATAAGGCTTAAAGCAAAAAGTTGGCAACTTAATTGGGTATGAAACAAGAAAAATCAGTTGCATTAGAATGCACGAGTCAAGCTTATTTACAGTGATCTTTAATAGTGCATAAACGGACATGCAACATTATACTTGTATATCAATGACGACTTCAATTAGGTAATATGTATTATGTAATTGTATATGTGTATGTATTATGTAGGTATGTGTTAATTAGATACTTGTGCTATCAGTTTTTGTTGTTTAACAGGCATTTTGATTCAGAATGTAAAAACTGGCCCAGTGGCGCCTACCTTTTGTTACATTTACTAGTATTGACATTTGATGAAATAAATACTTAATTATACTAGCTTTCTCCCGCGGCTTTGCTCGCGTAAATAAAGTGCCTCACGGGAACATAATTTTTCGGAATAAAAAGTGGCCTATGTTTTAATCCAGAGCCTAAACTACTACCATACCGAATTTCATCAAAATCTGTTCAGTAGATTTTGCGTGAAAAAGTAACAAACATCCATCCATCCGTCCGTCCTCACAAACTTTCACATTTATAATAGTTATAGTAAGATCTTGCATTTTCATGTGCTTAGACATAGAGGACGTATTATTTTAATTCTTTTGGGCTTAAGGGTGGGCAATCGCTTACCATTAAGCGACACGCCTGGCCTGCGCGTTGTGCGCGTCCCCTTATTTATTATTGAGTTTAATAATGCATAATAATTAGAAATTCTAGTCACTACTCAATTACTTAAGCTCCATCCGATTAATTGAGTATTTTTATTATTTTGAGTTTATTGCTCGATCGTTAAAGAATGTCATGTGCAAACACCTATAAACAATACGTTGGTAGTCGGTACAGACGCGCTGTACATATATTAAATACTTTGATCACCTGTAGAAACAATACCAGATAAATAGATTACGTAATCTATATCAGTCATCTTGCTAAAGTGTTCAGCAGTAAAATGTCCAGGCATCGTAGACCTTTAAATTATTATAGACGAGGCATGTCGAGGCAAAAAGTGTCCACACCTAAACTGCTCCACTTTTGGGGTTGTTTGTGGTAGCTGTTGTTGTTTGACATTTGTCATCTTTATACTTTGTCATTCGCTTTCCGCAGTTTAATCAGTCCACATTTAGGCTGCGACTTAACTATATTGTCCGGAATCCGTAAGGCCGGGACAATTCAGACTGCTGAAAATAGAACTCCACGCTAATTCATTAATAGAGATGAAAATCTAAAATATTGAAATCAAGATGGCGTAACCTTTTCTTATATGAATTCACCGGACAGAAATCTTCTCTATATGAAGATTTTTTCTGTCAAATGTACGTCATAACTCACAGCTCTTCCTTAGTTTTGAAATCATTACCAGGCATATTATGGACCTCTACAGTCAAAAGCCTAGTTCTCCGCACATTGAGAAGAGAACTGGCTCTTTAGTCAAGATGCCATCCTAATTACTATGATGAAGTCAGAAGATTTCGCTCGAAATAATTTTCCTGTAGGGTATTTATTTATTTTTTTAGCAGAACCTATCAGCATGGAAAGTTTAAAGATTCTACGTCTTATAGTTTAGAAATGCCAGGGGGAGACCAAAAATTTCAACCATAACTACAATTTTTATAAAAAACTATAACCTTAATATAGAATAAGTTAGGGTAAGCTTCATTTATTAAAATCGGACCAGTAGTTAAAGCGCTATGGCGGAACAAACATACATACATAGACTACCAAAATCATTACCCTTCCTTTTGGCTTCGCCGTAGTCGGGTAAAAATATGTTCGTCCGAAAGTAGGCAAATAAGGGAAAAATATGTGCGCGTTTATAGAGTCATGGCCATGAGTCATTTTACTCATCACAATATTTGCGCAGGCTATTTAGGACATAACATACCTACCATTGGGTTACTAAACTGACGACAGTTTTAAATATTTTACAATCTTTCTTCTTAAAACCGGAGATTTTAAGGATATGACATCTCGGATATGGATAAAATTTTATCGGTTTCGGTTACGGTAGCGAATGTTAAATTATTTCGGATTATCCGTTAGTTTCGGATAATTTCGGTCTAGGATATAAGGTTTATGACGAATGTAAGTGAAATCAAATACATATATTATATATATCGTTCGTTTCGTTCGATTGTTATTATATTCCGGATATCTGACAGTTTCGGTTACGGTTACGGATGTTAAATTATTTCGGATTATCCGTTAGTTTCGGATAATTTCGGTCTAGGATATAAGGTTTATGACGAATGTTAGTGAAATGCAAATACATATATTATATATATCGTTCGTTTCGTTCGATTGTTATTATATTCCGGATATCTGACAGTTTCGGTTACGGTTACGAATCTCCATAGCTTCCCTGCTTGGAACCTAAACTCTACATTTAAGTCTACGTAGAAATAAATGTTGCAACCTACCTACGAGCGATTACCTCCTTTGATTTTTCCTGAGATTGGCGTATTGTAAAGGTTTTATGGGTTTCATCCACTGGGGACTTCCCTTAGATTTTTCGTCCTGAATAATTTAATTTAATACTGCTATCGTAACTGTCTAGTAAACAAACAGTAAGTATGCTTTTTATAACTCGACTCGAAAGGGTTATGTTATTCGAAGTTTTTTTAACCCCCCCTATAACCTAAACGACTTGGTCTATTTTTTTTAAGAAGTCTTAATTTTTGGTATATAAATAGTAACTCCCCCTTACTAATAAAAATATTTACACAGTGGACATGTCTTGTCTTATACGTTGGAAATGTCGCTTGACAGACAAGGACAAAACACTGTATAGCTTATCCGTTGTGTAAATATTTTCATTAGTAACGGGGTTTGTGTTAAATTTGTACTTTGTAGTAATACTTCACTATTTGTTATGAGAATTTTCGACAGTTTTTAGGGTTTCTAGTACTACAAGAAACCTACCTTTAAAGTTTCGCTCTATCCTTCCGTCTGTTTCTCTGTCTGTCTGTCCGCCCTTCCAACTTCTGTAATAAATAATATATATATACCGGATGACGCTTTGTGTGAGTTGGGTCTGCCCACTAGCGGCAGAAAAAATATCAAAAACCCTCATTTAAAGAAAACCTATTGCGCATTGATACTTACGGAACACCCCTTGAACATGTCCTGACATGCTCTTAGTTAGATTATTTTTGTTATTTACTTCTAGTCGGTAATTTCTAGTCGGTAATATGCTGATTAGCTATTGCGAGTGCTATGCTGTAATATTTACCATCCACCATTTTGTGAGTACAGCTTATATGCTACCCGACTAAAACTGCCGAATACTGAAGTGACGCTCAAGTCACATGCTGTCCTTGTCATTTCGGTTAGCAGGGACAGCGACAGCCTGTGAATAGGAGGGTTCTTAATTTTGAGTAGCGTTTCAGTGTTCGTAATAATAGCCAGCTACCGGTAGTTTTATTTTCAGGGGGTAGTAAAACAGTAAATGCCAGATGTACATTTTTAAATGAGTTATGACGTACCCTGAGATCGATTGATTTTGTGGCGTGTTCGTAGTTTCGTGCCGGCCTCTACTAAATGTAGTAATTAACACAACTTGGAGGAGAAATTGTGACTTAATTCGTATATTTTACGTCATTGAACACAACCTGCGAACTTCGAGTGAGGTTGAGAAAGGTCGTGAGAAAAATGAGATTTTGAAAAATATAAACAATAAAAAAATATATTCTTGTACTCGTTTATGTTCCCTACTTTAATAATATAAGACATGGTTTTATAGGAAACTGCATTAAAATAGCGGTCAGAAGTTGGATTAGATGTCCGTCAGAGACCCCAGGGGCGGCGAGAACAGAAATTGTAATTGCGTGAATATTGTAATGAACTTGTTACAGGGTAATTTAAACATCGACTGGAAACTAGAACTTATTTATAACCTAATTGATAGTTTATTTATTAACGCGTTAAAGTATTTATTTTTATTGCCTCTTACTATTAAGAGCAAGGCAACAAAGTAATTTGAATAATTTGGGGGATTATTTGGCGTTGCAGTAACATATCTATCAAAAATCTGAATAGCTAAAGGATCAAAGAACTCATTACGCTCAGTGAAGACTATTAGGAATAGTGTGCGGTCGTATTCGCAATAAGGACTATGACCATTAAATTCTTCGTTACAGTAAAAACTTAGCTTAACTTAATACTAACTAAAGCAACAATTAAATTCTATATTTGGACCGACAATTAAATAAAAAATCGGAACCGTTCCACTGATTGGTTCCGGTTAGGTACCTATTGTCTGAAGCGACTTTTGATATCTTTGTCTAGACTCCATTTGCGCCATCTTGTACAAATATTAGACAGCACTTGGTATATACCACGCACACGGTAAAGTCGAATCATACATTTAATCAAAAAACAAAAAACCCCTTAGCGTTAAATAATTTTGATGTATCTAGTGTCACTCACACAGTAAATTGTTCGACAGTACAGCACAGTAAAAAAAGAAATTGTTCGGAATCATACCACCTGCAACTTTTCGCCATCGTCCCACGCGAAAAACATACCATCCTCATCACCTTGATGAGTCTTGGCAGTCTTCCACCGTGCGCTTTTCGCGTAACTTTCTGCCACGCACTGTAAAACTCTGGAACGAACTGTCACCAGCAGTATTTCCGGACCTATACGACCTGCAAACCTTCAAGAAGAGAGCGTATTCCCTCTTAAAAGGCCGGCAACGTACCTGCAGCTCTTCTGATGTTGCGAGTGTCCATGGGCGACGGTAGTTGCTTACCATCAGGTGACCCGTTTGCTCGTTTGCCCCCTTATTTAATAAAAAAAAAAAACTTGGTAAATAGGAATCTAACGACACCCCTTAAGCTAAAGGGCCTCCGAGACGATCAAACGGTTTGACTCTAACCTTACGTGTTTGTTGGAACCGTTTGACGTCGGTTTGATCGGTTTGTCAAACGTCACTGTAGAGTTTCACTGTCACTACACTGTCAAACAAAACAAAATTATGTATTTCCATCAAACGAGCTTCAAACCCGTAAATGTTTGCCAAACCGTTCAAACGAGTTTACGTGTTTGAGTTAAACTGTTTGAACGTCTCGGTGGCTCTTAAAATCCATCGAGCCGTTCAGGCCGCAGAGCGTGCGAAACAATTATACGAACACACATACTCTCGAAAAGCGTAACCCTTCTTCTGGCGCAGTCGGGTAAAAATCGCTGTCGATTTAAAAAATCTGAGAAATAAAGAAGTGAACTGTGCGTTCATACTAACATAATATTATGGATTAACAGAGATAAAACAGTTGAGAACGAGGTACATAAACTGCCTACGGAACAATAAGCATTGTGTATAAATCTATGTTGTTACCAGTCAGAAAATAAACATCTCTTTTAAATAATGCCACAACAAACATATAATGAAGTCACCGGCATGCAGACAATAAATTAAAATATTATTACAATTAATGAATTAATAATTTCATATTCATTAATATTAATGTAACAAATGTCTGATTACAAAGTCAACTAACAGAATAAATAGTTTTAATTTGCAGCAGAAAAGTTTTGCCCACAAGATTTAGGTGCGATGCTTTTAAGGATTTTTGAGCTTTTTTGAATTAGGTATTATAACGTCATATTACAACTGTACTTCAGGGTACATACTCTACAATGTATACATTCTACGTTCTGAATGTCTTTCGGGAATCGTCATTTTTCATACAACGTCTGTCATTTTAAAAAACAGAGACATGAAGAAAGTCGTTGCACTATACGTAGGTACATAGTTTGACGAAGTATCATTATCATGCTCACGCAGGTTTCCCATGGGGGTAACCCCATAGAGTGCGATCTTGAGATACTTCTTTAGCTTCATCCATATTCATAACTAGCTTTTACGCGTGACTTCGTGCGCGTGGGGGGATTGCAATTTGTACCCCTGATGAAATTTGAGAAATATTGTTTTAATGGATTTCTACGCCATAATAACTTTCTTTCTGCCAAAATTTAGCGCAATCCGCCCAGTTGTTGATGTTTCACTAACGGCCTTTAGTCAAGACGCATTCGATAATTTCGACGGCGAAGTTCGAAAACAAAATGTATGGTATTTGTGTCTTAATATGTATAAATATTACAGCATCGCAAGCGATATGCCACTCATTATTCAATTTGTTGTATTTATTAACTCAGATATTAAATTTCATGGAAATCGGGGCAGATTTTAAATATTTTTCATACGAACTTTCAATCCCCATTTCACCCCTTTAAAGGTGGAATTTTTAAAAATTCCTTATTAGTGTGCATCTACATTGTAAATTAAAACTACTGTCCAAATATAGAAATATATTCTTGACGTCTATAACTTAAATTTGTTTAAGATATCCCACCAAAAACTTTTTCATGTAAAGTGATGTCGCACTGTCAAAAAGCTATCAGAATAAATGTCATGTAAAACCATGGACGTATATGTTATAGACGAGACATGTTGAGATGAAAACTGTCCCCACTTAAATAGTCCCAAACAGGAGATTTTGGGGTCATTTTCATATTTGAGTCATAGTGAAATCAAGATGGTTGACATTTGAAGTATAGTGAAATCCAAGATGGCGTAATATTTTCTTGTGTGAAGATTTGTTCTCTCAAATGTATGTCATAGCCTATCATTAGTTTTGAAATCTTTGTGTAAAACCAAGCTTCGGACTCTACCAAACTTTTAACTCTACACGCCTTAATTCTACAAGCCTAACTTAATGAGCTCTACCTTAGTCGAAATATGGACAAATCAAAACTTCACATGTTTAATAAGGGAACATGTCTACTACTGGGAACATGTCCTGAAAATTTCGTTTATCTGGTAGATATAAAGCTTCGAGAAAACGTGGTCTGGTAGTGCCCTTGCGCTTCGCTTAGCTCGTCTTGGTGAGGGCACTGCCGTGCCCCCAGATAATTAGGAGAGAAAAGGATGTGCGCACACGCGATCGAAGTGAAGCCTTCAAAAATATATTTTGTGGTGGTCTCGTAAAAATTTTGCTATTATTAGATAGCGCTAGTTTTATCGCGTTGTTGCGATACTATCACAATGATCTGTCGCATTGTCGTTTTATCGAGTTTTAAATCACAGCAATAAAATATTTGAATAAGTTTTCAACTGCATACAGTAAGTCAGCTGTTGTCGGTTCTGTGGTAATTGGGCCTTCACGCTTCGCTCACCTGACTGTTGACCGACCAACATTATCAATATTATTGCTCTGATGCTCACAGATTCATTTCGTGACTTCCTCGTGACAATCTCAACCTACTTTAAAGCCTTGAATAAGCAGAAGCAAGGAACAATTATTCGCTTGTAACTTTAACATGTTTTATGGAATATGACGATGGCATTATATCATGTAGTAGGTAAGCGTACGTATGTATTACCACATCCGTGAACACTGAATACCCGCGACACCATTGGAGTTCACAAGTGCGTTTCCGGTATTTTGAACTCCTCGGCCATTCGGTACCCTTACTCACTAATATAACACCAAAATGTATTATTTCACGCTCAGACCAAATAAAAAAAGGCTACACAATTTTATTTTACAGATAACGTAACAGCGTAAAACGGAGATCTGCGAACCACACAGTGAGGCCGGTCTAAGCTACGCCTCGCTGTGTAATTGCATAATCACGCACACACATGTAACGAACTACGCCTTCTACGCCTATACGTCGCGGTGTGTGTTTTTATGTATATAGTAGTGCATAAGTCGTAACATACATAAAACATTAAAACCGACTTCCAAAGTAAAAATGCACAAAAAAGTATGATATATTTTTTTTTTTTATTATTATTTTAAATATTTATCTACTCAATCTTCCTAATTTTGAAGTCGGTACCAGCCCAAACAATATCCTATAATATTTTATAGAACTCACGATCAACTTTGCTCGTTACCGACTTTAAAATTAGGAAGATTGAGTAGAGAAATAGTTAAAATTTTAGCCGAATTTAAAAGGGGAATTATTTAGAAAATAATTTTTATTTCATACTTTTTGTGCATTTTTACTTTGAAAGTAGCTTTTAATTTTTTGTTTAAAAATAATATTTTTTCTCTTTTTAGTTAAGTTTATTATCTATTATTATGAACACATTGATATCAGTGCACAAAACTCTGATGAGTAGAGAGTACCTATGTCATCATAATAATTACATATTATTGTTTGTTAGTTATTGGTGTTTCTTGTGAAGATGGTCGTGATGATGATGATGATTACTGTAAGTGGTATGATGGCATATGCTTGCAGCTCTTTAAACGACGCCGGATTCCCCCAAACATGTATCTATAAGGATTATAAGGAGTTCTGTTCAGTACTTTTGGATCCAGGGTATATACCTTGGTACAAAAGCTTAATTTTTGGTAGCCTATGCTTTGAATACTTCAGAAAAAGTCGAAATCAGTATGTGTCCACATAAATTTCGAAGAGTTTCCTCGATTTATCATGGATCCTCTTATCAGGTCTCCACTTTGGTGCCTAAAGGACATTTTTCGAATTATATATAACATTTACAACAACAAAACAATTTTGCAAATAGGTTTACATACGGCAAAGTAATGACTCATATTCAAAGATATTCGTGTCGATGTAAAATACTATGAGAAGTACCTATTATATCATCATAATGTGATGATGTATGGTGTGACGATGGTGTTGATGATGATGATTACCGTAATTGACATAATGGCATATGCTTGCAGTTCTTGAAACAACCCCGAAATCCCCGAAACATGTAACTTCAAAAAAGTGCTATTTTGTGTTCCTCCAAAACTCCCTAGGAACTTTCAGTAAAGCTTCTACCACTTTACTGAAACGACTGACTTGACTCATTGACTGCACTGACTATTTATTTGGACTTTGACTAGACTTTAGACTTGACGATTTAGGAATACGGTGTTAAAAATTGAAATGTAAATTCTATTTCCTGCCTTTTTAACTCGACACTGGCAAATGGTTTTAAGCCGACGCCATATATTTAAATTATAAAAAAAAAGGTCGCTCTATGGTGAAAAGATGGTGTACAGTGCAATGAGGAAATGACTCACAAGCAAAAGTCACAAGACTCGCAACTCACAAGTAACTCATGTTTGATGACAATTTCTAGTCTTCTAAACTGGTTATAATACGAGTACCTAATGCCAAATATTTGAAGAGAAACTCCAGCGCTGAACTACAAAAAATTGTTACAAATTTAATCTAAGTAATTATTTAAACATCCTGTGTAGCTCTCTGATGGAGAATACTGAATTATAGAGTTACACCCAGCCGTGGGTCCAAAAAAAGGATCAGTTTAATTTGATTAAATTGAAAGTTATTTGAGTACCTTACCGTATTGATATAAAAATGGTGGCGGCAATACGAACAGGTGGTCTGGTAGTTTAGTACCTTGCGCTTTGCAAAGATATAAGAGAACAATCAATACACAAAAGTATAAGAGAAAGGTTTACACGAAGGTACATAATATTATCGTATAATTATTCTGACGGTGGTCGCCTATGGTCGAAATTCGATCATAAGTTATTTATTAACTTTTAAGTTTGAACTTTATAGGTAGGTTTGTGAAATAAATGTAAATATTGAATCTGAAACGCTAAGAACAAACGGAGCGGTTATTACCCGTGCCCGCCGCGGTCGTCAAATTGCGGTTTAATTTCTAAACTCAGAGACCGCGGGTTGCGCGGTCGCGCAGCCGCCGCGGTTGAGATTATCGCCTGCGAACGTGGTGGGCGAAGATCGCAGGACGCGCGGTTGCAAAAAGGCAAATACATATTCACAATAGAATTTATGAATTTCGCCCGAAAACCGCGGGCGCCACCCGCCGAGGCTGCGGGTGACCGCCGCGCGATTCTGCTAGTTGCCCGCCGGTGCAGCGGGACCGGGGCCGCGGGGACGGGGCGTAAAACGCGCCGGGAGTTGTGCTTTAATTTTTTACATATATATCTGCATTCTACAGAAGTTGCGGGCCCACAACCGCAGCGGGTGCGGGTTAAAACCGCTCCGTGAGTTCTTAGCCTAGGATATATTAACAAACGTCAACGTGTGACAAAACGTGTGTTTTCATTAAAATCCGTTCAGTAGTTTTTGCGTAAAAGAGTAACAAATATCCATCCAACCTTACAAACTTTCACATTTATAGGATATTAGTAGGATTAATCTAGTATTATCCCTACTAAAATTATAAATGTGAATGTAAGTTTGTTTGTTACGCTTTCACGCGAAAACTACTGAACGGATTTTGATGAAATTTGGTATGGTATTAGTTTAGACTCTGGATTAAATATAGGCTACTTTTTATCCCGGAAAAGTACAGTGTTCCTGCGGGATACTCGATACTATGTTAACGCGGGCGGAGCCGCGGGAAACGGCTAGTAATTTATAATTCCAATAGTATGGAAATAAACTGCAGTAATTCCAAGAAGATGTTGAAAAATATTATTGTTGACAAAATAAAAAGAAACCTATTATTTATTATTTGCACAAATACACCTATTATTTTCCGTATTTAAATATGAATAAATCGCTAAAAATAAATATGCGTTCGTGGCAACATAATTAGAGATAATATACACGATTTGTATTCAATAAATGCAGTTACATTTTTATTCTAAGGCATTATTAACTTACAAAATCAGACAAATATCTCGAAGTGATAACTTCTTTATGCGTGTTAGGCATTTTCGAGACGGGGAAAACCATTGAAATTATGACGTTTTTAGACAATGACGTTTTTAGACACCGGGGCGGCATGAGGTTGGACGGGGCGGGCGGGTCGCGCGCTGCATGCTAGCCTGTGCGCTATTGTTTTCACTTCTTACGGCACTCCCGGAGTAGGTACCACTGTTTCAATCGTATTTTCTAATCTCAGAAGTAAAATTATTAAATGCTTTATTTAACCTGAAGAGTAAATGAAATTCATGTTACCAATAGGTTGCAAATTGCAATAGGTACAATATCGACAAAGTTCCTCCTCGACCAGTTTCTAAACACAAACATCAAATTTCCTTTGCACTAGGTCGCCTCAAAACATTAAATGACAAAAGAAGTGACCGCAAAAACTGCTGACGTGGTTGAACTACGTATTTACACGTGAATATGTGTGCGTGCACACGATTCAACAGCGCCGTTAAGCGATTTTCATCTTGTTCCTGGTCAAGCGGCAACTTGTTCTATATAAGCAGACAGACAATAAGTACGAGTATTAGTATTCTGAATGCGGCGTCTATTAAATCAACATGAGGTCATGTTTAAACTTTTCATTGTTTTACAAAACTTGTTCTTATATAACCAGCGTTAAACATATTTATATTGTTCAAGAATATAACTAAACATCGAGGTATCCATGTTACTTAGCAGATTACGAGAAAACAAAGAAAATCTTAAAAAAAAGTCATATCCTACTACATAGGTAATTACTTACTTATAAATGTGAATATTTGTGAGGATGGTTAGATGGATGGATGGATGGATGCTTGTTACTCTTTGACATCACAACTACGCATCGAACTATGATGAAATTTGGTATGGTAGTAGTTTAGGCTCTGGATTAACACATAGGCTACATTTTATCTCGAAATAGTACAGTGGATACTGTATTAACGCGGGCGAAACCGCGGGGAAAAGCTAGTTTCAAAATAAAGTGACTTATTTATCTATTATTGTCTGAAAACATGAATTCATTAAAATATGCTCTGCTACCAGACAAGAAAATAAAGTACCTACTAGAGCATCTTGAGAATCTAGTTCGCCAAAACAAATGGTTGTTTTTAGTTTTGTATGGACATATTATGATGTTAAATTTTTTAATGGGCCAAACTGCTATAAGCACGAAGTGCCTTATTTATACTAAATACATCTCTTGTACACTATTTCATTGTCACTACAATATAATACCTTGGCGGGACTATGGAATATAATAGGAATTAGGAAGTGCCAGCCGAGAAAATAAATTTTCCTGTAAAGCAGATTTGTGTGCATAATTTTCTATAATGATATCTGTTGTATAGGAAAATTGTGTACTCAAACTTTGCCAAATTCATTAGAGCTTAGGGCTTGAATTATGAATAGCGAGTAGCGACCTTTTTGTTAGTAGGTGTCTATACAAATAAATAAAATAGAAGTGTCTGTTTGTAATTTAAAAATTAACAGCTTTTTACTTAATGCATATGAAAGTATATGTATGCTTACAATTAAAAAATTTATATTTAAAATTTTTGTCACTACGTCCATCTGTCTGTCTGTCTGTTTTTTCTAGCAAATCTCTCAAACGGCTGGACCGATTTTCACAGCACTTTCACTGGCAGATAGCTGATATTATAAGAAGTAGCTAAGGCTACTTTTATCTTAGGGTTCCGTATCCATTAGTTTTAGGCAAACGTAGTTGCTGGTACCAGATAGTAATAAATAAAACCCTTGTATAACATATAATAGGTAAGAAATAAGTATATTTATTTATAACCTGAAAGCTCGTGCCTTGGCTATACTGATATACATAATATTAGCATACACTTTCACGGCCAGCTGACTGCATAAGTGCATACTGCATATACAAATACATTACTAGATCTAATCTGAAATTGAACACGCATTCTGTGTTTACTATCTAATTAGGTAGTATTGACAGGAACCTATTTTTATCGTCATCCTTTTAATATTTATATAAAACCTTATAAAATATAGCTTATTCTTAACTCAGCGTGATGGAGTGTATGTATAATATAATAATTAAAAAGCCCCTGGGAGACCGAGTTTTGCTCGGTGTTCTAGTACCTATTACGGAAAGAAAAACATATGGCGATAGGTAAATATCACAAAAATGTTAGTCTGACCGGTACTAGAACTCGATACATCAATTTGCCAATAACGCAAAAAGTCCTACCCCTGAGCCATGCGCTTTAACTCAACAAATTAAAGAGCGAAATAGTTCATGTTATCTTATTAGGTAGGTGTACGTAACGAAATAAAAAATATATAAAACCTCAAAAATTCGCGGTTCCCTGGAGTGAAAACCAGCTAGATTGATTTTTCACCCCCAAAACCCCCTGCGTACTAAATTTCACGGAAATTGTTGAAGCCGTTTCCGAAATTCTGATTACATATTATCTAAATACAAGAATTGCTCGTTTAAAGTATACCTACGACTAAATTAAAGTATAAGTTAAGATTCCAAAAAGCATTTTAGCAATGGAATAAGATTGATAAAATCTTTATTATTTCATTTAACAATGCTCTACGCTTTGCAAAAACAAAAAACTAATAATATCAGATAAATATTTAACATAATATTATTTTGTTACACATTATCTTTGCTGCAAATTAAGCGTGTTTATTCTGCAACTGGTAATTGAAAGTTACGCAACCTTTGAATAAGTTCTTACAAAAGATCGAACGTGTCGGCTGATTGAGGCCCTAAATGCTGAGTTAGAGCTATGAAGGTGTCACGGCTACGCAAGATGTTAGGGTTCCGTACGGCCGAGAATGCACACCGACCTTGGAAAACGTTGGAAGAGATATTCGGCTAGTGTCGAGTAGAAGAGCGTTTTCTGTTATGCAAAAAGCAGTATGAAGCTACAAATGCCACTTTGGCAGACTAAGACTGACCTGTATTTAAGCGGGCGGTTCCACGGACTGAAGCTAGTAGTTCTTACAAAATTGTAGTTGTTTCAAAGTCAAGTTTCCACTGTCAAGTTGATGGTCGGATCTGTATGTACTTTTAAAAGTTGTTAAATGTGGGGGAATAGTGGAGGTAGCCCAAAGTCTAAATGGAGATCTCCGAACGAGCAAGGTGGTAATTGGTATGCTCGGTCAGGCCGAAGCCTAGTCAAGTTTCCACTGTCAAGTTGATGATCGGATCTGTATGTACTTTTAAAAGTTGTTAAATGTGGGGGAATAGTGGAGGTAGCCCAAAGTCTAAATGGAGATCTCCGAACGAGCAAGGTGGTAATTGGTAAGCTCGGCCAGGCCGAAGCCTAGTCAAGTTTCCACTGTCAAGTTGATGATCGGATCTGTATGTACTTTTAAAAGTTGTTAAATGTGGGGGAATAGTGGAGGTAGCCCAAAGTCTAAATGGAGATCTCCGAACGAGCAAGGTGGTAATTGGTAAGCTCGGTCAGGCCGAAGCCTAGTCAAGTTTCCACTGTCAAGTTGATGATCGGATCTGTATGTACTTTTAAAAGTTGTTAAATGTGGGGGAATAGTGGAGGTAGCCCAAAGTCTAAATTGAGATCTCCGAACGAGCAAGGTGGTAATTGGTAAGCTCGGTCAGGCCGAAGCCTAGTCAAGTTTCCACTGTCAAGTTGATGATCGGATCTGTATGTACTTTTAAACGTTGTTAAATGTGGGGGAATAGTGAAGGTAGCTCAAAGTCTAAATTGAGATCTCCGAACGAGCAAGGTGGTAATTGGTATACTCGGTCAGGCCGAAGCCTACTTGTAAGCATTTTAGTTTTTTTTTTTTTTTTTTCGAATGGATCTACGCTAATGGCTTTTGGCCCTCTTAGCTTAATCGGTCTGGTGACTGCCATTTAGCAGTCGTTTTGGTGGGAGCATTTCAGATGTTGTATATTATAATATAGCGCTAAACTATGAAAACTTCGATAGCGCGATTCAGGATAGTGGCGCTAATTGGTCAGCCACAAACGTTTGTTAAATTAGTCCGTCTTTGTGTGAATTCGATTTGATGAGAATCTAAATTAAGGATATTCATCGGTTTGCAACTCGTATGCCAATTGCCACAGAACGTGCTACGTAATACAAGGTAAACATATTTAGGACATAATAAGTATTTTAAATTGCTAAGATAATACATCTTTTAATTTATGAACATTGAGACCATGTTTGTTAACAATAGACGAATCAATCATGCTGTAAAGATGTCATGTCTATTTTCATACTCATAAACTCATTTATTCTTGCATGCTTATAATTATTTATGTTAAGTGAAAGTTTGATAAGCTAGGCAAGCCCCCAGCACAATTGTCTAGACGATTAAGACGCGAGATATACTGCGCACAGTCGACAAAGCTTTCTCGCGCCAAACAAATCTCTCGGCGCGATAGTTTTGTCGGGCAAATCCTTTTGTTCTTCGGTGCCATTTTTCAGCCGCTCCAACCCTTGGCTTGTCTAGCGTCTGCGAACGCCATAAATTATTGTTAGTTTGCTCGTTATAAATACGCCTTAAACTGTCAAATTTTAATTGTGCTGCGAATTGCGATAGGTTAAGCCTTGGTAAAGCTTTGTCATCTTGCTTTCACTTGTGCAAAACTTATATTTTTTATGACATGGACCAGGTAATGAGCAGACGGACCGCCTGATGGTAAGCGATTACCGCTGCCCATGGACACTAACTAACTTCACACACTCGGCGAAACACAACGCAAGCGCTATTTTCCGCAAGTTTTCTGTGCGGACGTGGTATTTATCCGGTCATGCCGGTCCATTCGTGCCGAAGCATCGCTCTCCCGCGCTTATATGCCTTATATAATTTAATAAAGTTTTATTGCAATAGGTAACGAAGTACGAAAATAAAAACGTTTAGTTTATGTACAATACAAATTGATTTCACAACATACAATAATTATTCTAGGGTCAGACAAAGTGAAAACGTCGTTTTGTTGCGATTTTAAATCGATGCCCACAATCTACAGGCGATATTTAAAAAAAATTAATACGTTAACCAAAAACTTTCAGTACAGCTTTAAGAGAATTGAGAGTACGGAGGAGTATTCTATTTAGTACAGTTAAAGTTTATCTGGACGAAGGTGTGCAGAAAGCTAATATTTTATCAATAATGCTTATAAATACACCAAATTAATAAAAATAACAACAACAGACATTAACCTCATATTATTAACATGCGTGCGTGCGTTTGATATATATATATATACAATTCTGTTACAAGTTGACGTTTGTCAGTCTGTCTCAACATTTGCATTTTTTTTTCTATCTAAGAGGCAAAACAAACATTATAAAATTCAAACCTTAAAAAATATGTTAATTATTATTACGGGCGAATTCCGACCAAAAGGCGACTTCTAGTTATTATAATTCTCTGCAACAATTGCTCTTTTTATGTCTCCCAAGTAGAAAGATAACAAGTTAATCAAGTCAACGAACAAAAGTCAAAATTAAATTGAGACACGTTAATTAAAATAAATACGATATGAAACAAGTAAATTATACTCGACGGCAAACTTTCTTAAATACTTTCTATGTTTATACTTTTTTAGCTTATCCAAAAAAATCATAGCGTTTGGTCACGTAAGCTCTTTGAACTAGATTTGAAGAAAACTCGTTTGGAATCTTGCTCTTGATACGTAATTTAATATCGATGTTTTTTTTTTGACGTTTATTCAAATACACAATTAATGTACTTATTGTAGGTAATACAGTATACAAACAGTTTTAAAGAATATAAAACAAAACACATTACAGTAGATATGTTGCTATACATATCTACTGTAATTATCGAAAATGCCATGATTAAGAATCTTTTATAGCTCAAGTTATATGTGTTTTAAGATTAGACACAATATTGTAGAAGTACAGATGATATAAAAACTAATTTAAATAGCCTCTGACATTGTCAAGCAGTAAGCGAGCTGATGATGATGCGTTATAGCTAAAAACTATATTGATAACGTCAGCCTTCAAACGACAAAAACCGCATCAAAATCGAACTTTCGTTTAGGAGTCACGGACAGACTCGTCAAACTTACAATACCCCTCTTGTTGCGACGGTGGTTGATATAAGCTATACTTATATAACTATCAATTCCATGTTGTAGCCATGTTGCTTTCATAAAAAAACGCATTGAACTCTAGTTATAGACTTTCATATCGAACTGTTGCCGGTAGGAAATAAAATTAATTATAAATAATAGCAAATAAATCCGATATTATAAATACAATAATCAATTTGATATAAAATACTATCAGCAAACTCGGACTGTGTTCAATTTACACTCCACCTACAGATTCATCATTATACGTCTACTAAGGGTACTCATTTGCCTATCTTTAAACCCTTTTGTTATTATATTACAAAATTAATCAGAAACTTGTCGGTCAATATATCAGAACAACAAATGAAGACTCACAGTTATGGATTCCTTTACATATTTGTTTTAAAACTAAATTCTTAGATATTAATTACATTAACAATGCCAAATAAACTCTATAATTTAAATGAAATAGACAGTCTTAACATTGCCCGTTCAATAGCATTCAATTGCGATGAGCTTTCTAGTCATTTGACTGTAAACAATAAGGATTTAATAATTATATCTCAAAACATACGCAGTATTTATTCAAATTTTGATGATTTTCTTATTACTATATCTAATCTCTCTATTTACCCAGACATATTAATCTTAACTGAATGTAGATTAAGTCCAGATAAATCAATACCGCATCCGGAAAGCTATAGTTGTTACTCTACCTCAAATCATTTGAACCAAAATGACGGAGTGGTGGTTTACATTAAGCAATCATTGACCGCGAAGGTTAAGGAGATTAGACTAATACAAGCATCTTGCCTTCAGGTTGATTTGCTTAATAATTCCATAATTTGCATTTATAGATCCCCGTCCAATACAAACACAGAAAATTTTGTAAATTCTCTTTGCTCTCATTTGGATTCTGTAAATATGAATAGGAATATTATCATTGCGGGTGATATTAACATCAATATTACGCAAAAATCACATGAAACAAACCTGGAATACAATAATAAAATGAATTATCTTAATTCGCTCTCAGTATATGGTATTCTTGCTGGACATACTTTACCTACTCGTGAAAAAAGTTGCTTAGACCACTTTATGCTGAAAATTAACAGAATAAAAAATTCAGCAGTTATCGCTATCCTAAAAACAAGTATAACTGATCACTACACTACTCTTCTTTGTCTCTCAAGAGCGCAAATTTCTAACCCATCTCTAGAACTAAAAATAAAATAGATTTAGATAAAGCCTTAATCGATTTAAAACAGAAAAATCTCTCTAATTTGATGACAAACAACGACCCAAATTCTATCACACATTGCTTAATTAATGAACTTACTGAGACCATAAAGAAAAACACTAAAATTATAAAAATTCCTAAGTCTAAGTTAACACTAAAGCCTTGGATTACCCCAGGAATTTTACGTTGTATTAAACATCGTAATAAATTTCAACTGACAGTACGAAAAGAGAGTCATAACGAAGTTTTAAGAGTAACATACTTACGCTATAGGAATCATTGCAATAATCTAATTTAAAAACTCAAGCGCAACTATGAAGGAGAATTGCTGAGTAAATCTGTCGACAAATAATAAATTACTTTGGAATAACATAAAAAAATATAACATATAGCAGGAAATCCCATAATGATAATAACGAACTATTAACTATTAAACAAAACCCCCATGAATCTATTAATTTTATAAATACTTACTTTTCTAATGTAGGAGCAGATCTTGCTCATAAAATATTATCCAATTCTGAACAATACGATACAACAACAAAAAATAATTTTTCCTCTGTTAATTCCTTCGCATTGCTGAAGACCGATGTAGGTGAAGTAAAGAATACACTTATGAACTTGAGATCAAATAGTGCACCTGACTGGGATGACGTTCCTACTAGCTTCTTGAAACTTGCCGCTGGTGAACTCGTACCGGTAATTGTATATCTTGCAAATCTTTGCTTTGAAAAGGGAATAATTCCAGACCTTTTAAAAAAATCTATAATTACACCAGTTTTCAAGAGTGGTGATAGAGACAGTGTGGGCAATTATAGACCAATCTCTGTTCTTCCAGCGATCTCTAAAATATTGAAAAAGCTACTAAATAACAGACTTATAAATTACCTAGACAAATATAAGTTGTTATCTACATCACAATTTGGGTTTAGGCGCGGCTAATCAACAGAAGATGCAGTTGTAGCTCTCAGTAAACTAATAACGGAGCAAATTGATAAGGGTCACAAATGTTTAACAGTGTTTCTAGATTTTAAAAAGGCCTTTGACACTGTTTCTATACCCATTCTTGTAGAAAAATTAAAAAATATTGGAATCAGAGGTATGGAACTCTCCCTTTTCGAAAGCTATCTATCTGATAGGATGCAGAGAGTAAAGGTCAACCAGTATACCAGCCAAGACACTGTACTAACATACGGTGTTCCCCAGGGAAGTGTATTAGGACCTACACTCTTTCTAGTATATATTAATAATTAAATGTCGTAAATGCCAAAATTATTTCATATGCCGATGACACGGCAATTGTATTTAGAGGAAAAAACTGGTCGGAACTGAAACATCTTGTTAAACATGGTATGAGGCAGGTCGCACACTGGTTAGCAAAAAATACATACCTGCCAACCAAGTATATTATCTCTATCCCGCTGTAACTGCCCCCATATAGAAAAAGTAGACAAAACAAAATATCTAGGAGTAGTAAGTAGTTGACCAGAGGCTATCTTGGCATCCGCATCTGGAACAAGTGGCTTCTAGAATTAGGAAACTGACCTGGATATTCAAAACTTTACGTCACGTAGTGCCCAATCCAAATATCCAGTCAAATGAGCGTAACTCCTCTCGTAATGTTTTAAAAGAAATAAATATATACGGCTTTAGCTGAGTCTATCATGGTCTACTGCATACCTGTATGGGGAGGTGCGGGCAAAACTAAACTTTTAGAAGTAGAAAGGGCTCAACGTTATTAAAAGTCATATATTTTAAAACAAGAAGAACGCCGACAGACGAGATATATAGAATTAGCAAGGTCTTGTCTATAAGGAAATTATATATTTTATTAACAGTATTAAAAAAACATAAAAATAAAGATGTTGTTATTTCTAAAACTAAGCGTAACAAAAGAAATATAATCAAAATACCTATTATAAAAACTGATTTTGCACTTAAACAATATGTCAATAGATTCGACTTTTCTGTATAATAAGGTAAATAAAACTCTAGACATTAGTAACAAACCAAATTATGAGACTAAGAAATTACTTCGCGACTATTTGTGTAAGATAAGCTATGAGGAAACTGAAAAATTAGTAGAAAATATACACACACGAACACATGCAGACATACACATACACATATATATATATATATATATATATATATATATATATATATATATATAGATATAGATATATATATAATTATTACCATACTTTACTATTATACTCTTGTAATGGTATTACTAGGCTGGTACTAAATGTTATATATATATATATATATATATATATATATATATATATATATATATATATATATATATATAACATTTAGTACCAGCCTAGTAATACCATTACAAGAGTATAACAGTAAAGTATGGTAATAATTATATATATCTATATCTATATATCACCTGATACATGCGTAAGCTTACTAGGTGACTACGAGTTCTACTTAATAATTTGTAAACTGTTTTTGGAAATAATTATTTATTTCTTATTTATAATTTATATTATAATTTACAAGTGTTTTACTTAACTATCTTATGGCCAGACCTTAGCTCTACCATTGCAGCTTATGCGTAGAAATATACTGTTCGAAACAACAAAAAACTCATAACCGAAAGAAAGAGTTGTACCATAGTGACATAGTTTGTTGGTTGATTACCTCTGTCGATCCTTTAATCCTCCTCCTCCGCCTCGTCCTCCTCCTTCTCGAAAGAGCCTTTAGTCAAGATGCATTCGATAATTTCGACGGTGAAGTTCGAAAACAAAAGGCATCGCAAGGGATAATATTGTGTCACTTAGCGATGAGTTATGTCAAATCCCATACTTTTTTGATTTCGAACTTTGCCGTCGAAATTATCGATTTCAACTCATGTGTAACCAGGGGCTGGTTATACATGAGTTGCAGTGGTATGTGTGTATGTGTGGTGGGCCAATAGGCATGTTTCCAAAAAAAATTTTTTTCGTCTATTCGATTTTAGACAACATGATAATAAATAATCTCGAACCAATTTTCGTATATCTTAAAAAATAACGAAGATACAAACAATTTAAATTTACAAAATGAAAGAGAGCGATATATCGGCCTGTGACGTCACGAGTTGCACCCGCCATAAGCCATTATCTGTGTTCCAAATTCAAGCTTCAGCAAACGTAGTGAATTCTTTTTACATTCCATGCAAAGAAATACAGATTTTTAAAAAAAAAAAAAAAATAATTGTATTGCACTTATTTCAATTAAGTATATGTGAATGACCTACATAATACATTCTTTAACTTGCTCTACATTATATCTATCTTATCTATCTTAAAAGAACCCGGCCAAGTGTGAGTCGGCCTCGAGCACGAAGGGTTTTGTAGAAAACGGTAAAAAAACATGTGTTGTACGGGACCCCCCTAAAAAATTTATTTTATCTTGTTTTGTTGTTATAGCGGCAACATAAGTGCATCATCTGTGAAATTTTCAACTGTCTAACTATCACCGTTCATGAGATACACCCTGGTGAAAGGCGGACAGACAGACCGACTAGGGTCTAATAGGGTCGAAAAGGGTCCCGTTTTACCCTTTATTTATACATATTATATAGAATAAGAATAATACATATTTTTGATACTAACACAAAAAAATTACCTACTATGTGGAGGAAAATTTTGCTTTGTTCGCAAGTTCGAGTCTTAGACTTTTGACATTGAAGAACAGGAACTCTACTTACTTGTAAGAAATGAATGATGTAGGTGCAGTAAGTTAGTAAGGTCTTCAAACGATGAAACTGGTTCTGCCGATGCCAAGCCATAGAGCTTCATGTATGGGGTCACACTGAGAAACTTGAATTGATGCATACATTACCATAAAATAAAAATATAAAACCTTATTCTTATGCAATTGAGGTTTTCTTTTTTTTAAGCAACATCAAATAGGTTTTAGGTCAAAGTAGGTAATTATTTGAATTAAATTATGTCATAAAATATTTAAATCGTACGAGGTTAGTAGCGGTATTTCATAATAATGAGTTTAGTACTGTATACTTGTTTATTTTTGGACTTTTAGAAGTTAAATAATTTGACAATAAATTGACACAATGCCATTACATGCAATGTGTCAAAGAATAGAAGGAAAAGAAACTCACTCATTGACAGATTTAGTTTATATCCATTAGATGTTGGATGGGCTGAGACGGAGCTGTTTGTGCAAACCTACATCAAGTGCAGCTTTGGCTGTGTATAAATTGGCGATTGAAGTTAATGAGTGAAATTCTCCACGGTGGATACGATGGGGTTATCATGTCCTATAGACAAAAACCCTTATTAAATATTAGATAAAAAAAAAAGAATATAGAAAGATATAGAATATAAAAGTAGGTATTATTGACAAACTAATATAAGTAGTCTGTATAAGTTTTGTAACTAACTTTGGTTTATGAGGAATGTGAAATTCTTTTGGATTTGAAATCTACTACATAAGCACTACTATGGTCTGAGACGTCATCGGAGTCCTTGTGTTCAGCTATGGAGCTATGGCGTGCTACTTATGTTAGCACTTAGCACCTGTTTAACAAATGAGTCATGTACACAAAAATAATAAGCCAAATAATGTGATAAACACGTTTATTATCATCAGCATCGCCTCGTCGCATGATATGTACATACATTATATTAGTTCGTTCAATAACTTACACTAAATGAGAAAAAATAACTTATCACCTAATCGAAAGACATGTTTAAATATTGACCGTCCTTAATGCCAATTTAAATAGTAGTGCGCATTTCGTTTTCATTTTAAAAATATGTTTATTTATTTTACTCTTGGAATTAGCCAACGCGTCCTCGACATTTAAATTCCACGGCTCGTCTTCACATTCGCCCTGATGCACTACGAAATACAGATACATCTAAATATAAAATAAAAGCTATCTACATTGCGGTATATCACTTATAGGAATGTATCCAGGTAACATTATATTTGGTAATGAAATGCATCGTTTGACGCATTAGTGCAGTGCACTGTTTGCTTATAGGACTCTAAGCAAGAAGACGGGCAAATGCTAGAAGTAGGAGCGAGGCTGCGAGGGTGTGCGTGGTAGCGGCGCCCTGCGCTGGGGGTACCGTTGGACCCGCGACCTCGGAGTAGACGTAGCTTTTGGACCCCGTATGCGACCTCAGTATTCTATAGTTGACCTCATCAGTTGTCACCTGGTTCTTGATGAAGTTGAACAGCCTGTTGACGACGACGTAGATATTGCCGCGATTGTCAAAAGTGAAACGATCCACCCACTGTATGTAATTCTGATCGCGCGCTATCGTGCGTTGACCCACATTGAAATCGAGTGTGGTATTCCATTCCGCAATGGTCGAGTTGCCTATTAGACCGTAGAACAGCGAGCCGTCCGAGTCCATCTTCATACCGTCCGTCTGCGAGGGTTTGGTCCCGAGATCGGCTACGTATGGTCTCAAGGCACCTTCTCCCAGCTCAGCTAGCGATTCGTTTCGGAGGACTGATGCGTTGACTGCGAACAGGTGGTAGCTGGCCAAGGGACAGTAGTATACGGTTCGCTCCACTTTATCGTCTTCGACCAAAAATTGTGGGCCGAGCGCTATGCCATCTAAGCTCACAGGTAATTTCACGGTTGTCCCGTTGATGCGGAATAAAGCGGCTTCCTCGGCGGCTGACATTGATCGCTTGTCGCGCAATTTCCACGACTTTTTGTCGCTGAGTCTGAATACGATAATGCCTGGGTCGATCACGCTGTTGTCGGTGATGTACGCGTAATCTCCGTCCGCGCGGTTGTCCACGACCAAATCGTTCAAATAGGAGCTGTTCGGGTTCGCGGTATCCGGGGACAGTGGGATTCTCTCCATTTTATTATTTCCAGATTTTAGATCTAATAGAACGATCGAGGGTGGACATTTGGCGGTAGGATTCTGCGTGAGAGTCCCGACGCGACCGTTGTCCAGGATCCACATCAAGCCGTTGCGGTCAATTTCGATATTCTGGACGAACTGGAGCGCCTCGCAGTCGCCGATGGCATTGTCCTTCCAGCTGGGGAACGGCTGCAGCTTGGGGGCCGTGGTCTGGTTCTGGAACACCGGGATAGATGCCAGGGTGACCGGCACTCCGTCGAGCAACCTCGGGAGCGTCAAGAATATTTTTTCACCGTAGTAATTAATTCCCGAAATCAAAACATTTTTGGGGATGTAGCGGCTACTGTTGACATACGCCTCCCGGTCTCCCGGCGATTCCCACTCGAAATCGATCACGTTCCACTCGTATATAACTCTGAACTGTTCGCGGCGCGGTTTAGGTTTATCGTCTTGAGCCGCCGCTACGGCTACGATAAATACGAGGACTAGAGATTTCATGTTTGCGGCGTGTGGCTCGGGCGGCGCGGGCGATGTGACTGAGGAGCGGTCGAGGCTCGAGCTGCGAGCTAAACCGTATGTTAATTATTGTTAACACTGTAGGGACTACGCATCAGTGTCATTGACAAGTTTCTTCTAATGGCCTTTCTTCTACATCAGTAAGCGGGCTTTATCTGAGCGAAGTACATAAACGTCCGGAAGGGTGCACGAAGGTCACGTCGCACCCCAGCTAGACGGAGGGTGGCCGGTCTCGCCGATCATACATAAATCCTATAAACTTAACCTCTGTTTGATTTAAATAGAAGCGTTGTAATTTTGAGAATGCAAAAATATTCCCTTATAATTCAACGTCCGTACATAATAACAATAACGCCTAATCAGCGTGGGTTATTAAAATATACAGAATGCTAAAATCAAGTTATAAAAATGTTACGAGGATTTTTAGAATAAAAAGAACTACAATGTATGGATACATTTTTATATTAAATAACTTCGAATATTTCTGTTTGGTCTATTCAAATCCGTAACTCTACATTTGCGAGTGCAAGGTAGAGTTCGTTTGATATTCAGCAGGTTAATGGGTGTTCAATTAAAAAGAAGTTTTGAATATTCCGAGTTAGGAATGTAGTGTTCTACATTTAAATTTATTCGGTATATGCGAATTTTAATTTCTTTATTTAAAGAGCCATAAAATGGACTCTTCAAATTATTTCAGGACCTTATTGGGCTGATATTATTTAACGAACCTAATTATTGACATTATTAGTCATTAGTTTTGTACAATAATTTGTAACGGTTCCAACTCAACGACATGTGTATATTGAAAATTTCGTTGTTAAATCTATGATGTCATGACTCATGACTCATGAGATACCTGCATAAGCAATTTTTGCTACATTTTTTGGTATAATACGGGTATGATATTAAAAAAAACACTCTCATTATTTGAAAAGTATTTAACTAGTTAAATCTTATACAAAGAAGATTTTTGAGAAGTTTAAAGAAACTGGAATCTTAACTGTAGCTTCTCAGTATGTTCTATCAAATGTATTATATGTTAAAAAAAATTTTTGCCTATTCAAAAAGAAGTGACAACCACAATAGAAATACCTGAAATAAGCATATGGTTGACAGTCCAGGGACTATACTTAGTAAAGTAAAGAATTCGTTTAAAGGCCAATGTATACGCCTATACAATAAGATCCCAGAAAGCGTTAAAAAATTTTCAATCAATAAATTCAAAAAAGTAGTTAAAGAACGTTTGTGTTGCCTACTATAAAGTTAATAATTTTATGAATGATAGCACATCTTGGGAATGAGGTGGCCCCCTGCAAGGCTACTTATAACTTACATATATTATTATACTACTGTTATGTAGTTTTAGTCATAACATTGTTATATACCTTTTTTATTTTAAAAGAACAATTTTCCATCTTTTGGATAAAAGGTGGCCCCGTGCGAGATTCTTACGCCGGTTCCTCTCGCCGGGCTAGTTCCCGAACCGGTGGTAGGCATCATGTAGACCAATGTTCAGTAATACCAATTTTTAATAAAAAATTTTTACTTTCACTTTGATAGAATTTATAACACTTGTAACATGATAATATTACGCTTAAATTATAATCCTTTTCAGAAACTGAGTACATATAATTTAGTCTTCAGGACTTTCTTTCGTAAGTCTAGGTCTTAGACTAAGGATTCTAGGCTTGAACTTAGACGACTTTTAAGAAATTAAATTTATCATTATAACATTTTGTCTATTATCTTAGTTTTTCATAGTATTTATAATTTTTCTCAGTTTGTCGAAAACGCTTTAGAGTCGAGAAAAGGTTGGGCTCTGGAAAATGGCCACCATAACTACATGTAAAGTTAACTATTATTACACAACAGCCTAGAGATAACACAATTCCAACGAGCCTCGAAGAATAACACGGCCTCACACAAAACAGACGAGGAATAAGTAATATTGCTTGTAGTGTTGCGCCGACTAAGTTAGCAATATACCAAGAGGGGATTTCAAGATCGGAAACGCTCAAGCTATTTGGTGTTGCCAGTATCAATATGGGCTATTCGCTTACCATCCGGCAATCTGTCGACTCGTTGCCCGGTTCAATTGAACCACAACGAAAATCCAAACTTACTTTATTGAGAATAATAAAGACTAAGGGTTTTAGCTCTGCATAAGTTTAAAAGGTAGTAATTATACCTACTTAAGTTCGTCATAAGACCCGCTTGGGTCGAAGTGACGACAGGGCTTAATTATTTTCCTCTCGGGCGCCCCCTAGTTTTTTTGTCCTAGGTCGTAAGGCGTCCCGTTCAAATCTGACGTATGACCTAAGTTGCCGGTCAGCGCTAAAATGCGTATTTCGACGAAAATTCGTATGAGTGCACTAGCTTATATTAGTATATTCGGAATCTACGTAAAATTTTCTTTAATAAGTATTTAATATAATTTAAAAAAATGAACAGGTGGAATTATTCTAATAAGAATATCCCTCAAGTTTGTAACATCACACCTTTCTTGTCGAAAAAAGCATTTAAAAAACAATTTAAGACGCTAGACACATTATAAATAGACTAAATTTATTAGACACAATATCCTCTGCTTAAGAAAATTGCAAAAAAATATAGTTTAAAGCGAATGAGTTATTTCTAAAATAATCATTGTAAGAGACGTAAGTTCAAAAGCCTTTTTGGACCTGATTATCCACATAAAATGTATTTTTTGTGGTCTCCTATTAAACCTTACCTAATATAGAGTTTCTTCTTCTTAAATCTTAAAATACAAAAAAAAACGGTAAAAATACCACTCTTACATAACAGGCTTATAAAAGTTTAACGGTTTGATGTTTTTACATATGAGCTGTTTAGTCAAAAACTACACAAAATATAGAACCAAAATAAATAAATACACATTACTTAGGCTTTTCTAGAGTTATTAAAAATTCTTTGAAACATTGACGAAATTTCATAGTTATGTAAAAACTTACGAACAAATAATCTTTGGAGTCGTCTTTCGTCAAATTTTTTAAAATGTTTTTGTAACACATAAAAATTAACTTAATAGACTATATTTTACATAAAAATATTAGTCATCTTTCGTAAATTTTTTAAAATGTTTTTGTTAGGCATAAAAATTAACTTAACAAAATATTAGTACGTTAGATTTCAGATTTTAAATAAAAAGTATATATTTTATTTACTTATAGTTATATCTATCATACAGTTTTATGTTTTAGTATGTTTTTTATACGAAAATAAAAAAAAGTGGGTTGTATGTAGAAAATAAAACCGACTTTTAGGCGACTCCACAGTTATATGTTCATTAGTAATTTAAATTTTCGCCGCCATAATGCTTTGAAAATGCCTGGCGTCCCGACAACGTACGACGGTTACTAGCAAACGTCGTATTATTATTTTTTATTTTCTGATTTATTTATAACACTAACTAGTTTTTTTATTATAGTAAAACAATCGTTAATAATATTTTCTATTATTAAAAGTTAAATATTACCAGAAATATTCATAGTTTATTATAATACAAAACTGTTTTTGTAACGGTTATTATTTGGGTTGATATATGGACGCAACTAAATTAAAAAATACAAGTTCATATTTATTCAATTATGAACTTGTTTAAAAATTATACAAGTTCATAATAAAATTTCGAAATAATTCGGCAAAAATTTTTCTCCACTCAATCTTCATATTTTGAAAGTCGGTACCAGCGAACTTGAACCGAGTTCTATAAAATATTGTTTTTATCAGAATATTGTTTGGTCTGGTACCGACTTTAAAATTATGAAGAATTTAAACGGGGAATTATTTATAAAATAAGTTTTATTTCACACTTTTTTGTGCATTTTTACTTTGGAAGTCGGTTTAATTTTTTGTTTAAAAATAATAAGTTTTCCCTTTTTAGTCATATTTATTACTAGCATTATTTGCGTCATCTCATCCTCATCGTCTCTTTTACCCACCTAGGGGCTGAATTTTAGAAAACACTGAAATACGGAACTTATTATTTTTTCCGTACTCAATTTATACGAAATTTCATCCAAATATGTCCAAGGAATAAAAAGTTTCATACAAACTTAAATCTCCTATTTTACCCCCTTGGGGATTGAATTTTGAAAAATCCTTCCTTAGTGGATTTTCACTTTGATGTCAAAAGAACCAATTTGGGATTATACGCTTTACATAAAAAATCGGTCCACAGACGGCGGAGTAATCGTTGAATATACAAAATATATATATAATATAATATAATAAGATTTTTTAACAATATGGAAATAAAATATGTGTTGCTTTACAACTAAAAAACAACATTTAATGCTAATATTTCACAAATTAAATAATATTTTCAAACAAATTATTCATTTGAAATGAAATATAAGTTTCATTCACTTGACAGTTGACATTCATTGTCAAGTCTAAAAAGTATATCAAAGAGAAGCAATGAGGTTACATATCCCCCTCCAGATCAGACTCCGACCGCTGCAGCTGTAGGAGCTGGAACCATCTTCGTAATGTGATAGAAATTTGATTCACACTTCTTGTGACCAGTGTCTACTCTGTATATAGAGTCAGATATCTTTTCCAAAACCTCAAAAGGCCCAATCTTTAATTCATCTAACTTTCTTCTATTAAGTTTATTTCTATTTTCAATATTTACAAAATCACTAACTTTCAAATCTAGATCTCTCCTCTTTCTATCAAATTTTTGCTTATTGTATAAATGTGACTTCATAGAATTTTCAATTGCCAATTTTCTGTCCGTTTTTAAATCTTCAACTGTAGAATTAGCTTTTAATTCATTTGGTAAAAGGGTCATTTTTGCCTTCCAAAAGATATTGAGGTGTAAACTTTGTAACAGTATGTCTCATTATATCTTTTGATACATTCATAAGCAACAGTTGTCCAGGCTAAGTTGTTGTTATTTTCATTTATCTTACATCTTATTTTATTTACAAAAGTTTAGTTTAATCTCTCATTTAAACCATTTGAATCAAAAAATCATGTTCAAAACGGTGCATTCACGGCAGTAAAAACTATAGTTACATTTTCTGTATCTAAAAATGATTTAAATTCTTTTGAATTTATACCTGGATATTGATCAGATAAAATAATGCCAATCTTATGTTCCTGTGTCACTTTCTGAAATAACTTTATAAAATCATTTGAATTCTGTGTGTTCGAGGTCAAAATGTAAGCATATCTTGTAAAGTGACCTACTAAAAGGTGTAAATATTTTTTTGTAGATTGAGATCCACCAAATCCTCCCATAGTGTCTATTGACATTATTTTATAAGGACATGAAGCTGGTCCTAACTGAGACAATAACCCATAATTATATTTACCTCTGGACTTATTTCTTATGCACACTTCACATGTGTTACACATATTCTTTATATTTCTCATCAAGTTATTTGCAGTATAAAATGTGCTTATTTTATTCCTTATGTGTTCTGCGCCTATGTGACAGTAGAGGTAATGAATATCTTTTATTAGCTTTTTACTAAATTCTTCCGTTAGTATATTTTTTTCTCTGACTTTTTAAAGTATATTAATTTTGAAACTATAATTTATTTTTATTTTGTCTTATGTATTCATTTCTTTGCTGATCACATTGAATATATTCTATTTTAACAAAATTTACAATTTTTAAATTATAATCATGATTACAATACTGGATTTCTACTAAGACTATCAGCTTCCAAATTATATTTACCCGCGAATAAATAACTTCAAAATTGTATTGAGAAAAATAATATGTAAGATCTCCTAGTTCTTCATCTGGTCGAGATTTAATATTCATTTTTTGTAAAGGCTTATGATCTGTAAAAACTATAAACTTTTTCCCTAGTAACCAATGTTGCCAATAC
The DNA here is from genome assembly GCA_963565745.1 of Phengaris arion. Taxonomy (NCBI): domain Eukaryota; kingdom Metazoa; phylum Arthropoda; class Insecta; order Lepidoptera; family Lycaenidae; genus Phengaris; species Phengaris arion. The sequence goes on from OY751443.1 coordinate 7,796,375, forward strand.
TTAACAGCCTCCTTTATAGCTAAACACTCTAAGTACCTAAATAGCTTTTTTCTTTTTCTGAGTATCATTCAGTATTCTTGAAAACATGGCTTTCCTCTCCATTAAGCTGTGGCTGTTTCATAACAGCGCCAATACCCACTAAGCTGGCGTTAGTATAAATATGTTTTGGTGAATCAGGATATAGCGTATAATCAGGAATACAGCGGAACGTATAACCGCCTCCTTTTTTTGGAAGTCGGTTAAAAAAGTGCTTAAATTATTATTTGTTTATTTTCTAAACGGTTTTAACATTTTATAGATTCCTCATCTTTAGTTTAAAGCAATTTTCAAGTGTAATTTTTTCCCTACTTTTTTTTCTAAAACAAACTCTACGATATTATTTTGACCTCTTATAGGCAAGACATTGTAATGATGGTCATGTTTACTGGTTTGTACCATGACAGCCTTGCGGATTATAAAACTACTAGGTATATATACAAGCAAAACTATACCTCCTTGTACGAACATTATTATTTTACTAGTGGCACTAATATAAAATAAAATATCAAGCATTCTAAGAGAACAGTATATCAAACATAGAGTTTAAACACACAATATTTCCATGTATGGAATTGATGGATGGATTTTTTTCCTTTTATTTATGGAACAATAATAAATAAAAGGAAAAAACCTAGTTAATTTGATCATGATCAAAAGTTATGAAATCTTTATTCATTTTACTACACTTCATAAATTAATGACATAATTAAAGAAAATAATATAAAATAAGTTGTATTTTAAAGACGGAAATGTAATATTATAGCATTAATCTCCAAGGTGTGCCAGCCAGCCACCAGCCTCGTGTAAAATTCCTTACTTTACAATAAATTGTTCTTTTGCCAATGTAAAATATTAGTTAATACTAAATAAACCTTATTATAGAACAATGTATTTGAAATGACATTGTACCCTAATATTGAATTTAAAAGGATAATACCGTGTATATTACCGACTCTACATTTTAACTCTAAATATATATTATTACATAATACATTTTTTAGAAAACGCTGATATTTATTAGGAATTATTACACTCATTATTAGTATAAAACCTTATTATTTCAAAACAATATTGAGCCTTGAGAATATTAAATTGAGCCTCTTATTTTGACAATTATATCTAAAGCGTTTCCTTCCAGTTTTCTGTGTAAGTGTGTAATTTCATCGGAGATTCTGGTCTATTTAGTAAACTGATGACCGCAAATGCCTATTTCCTAGTCGTAATGCGTAATAATAAATAAGTGCAACTTGTCTAGATTTCTTGCCAAAATCGTTTCCATTTATATGAAATTTAACATTTTGTGTCAACAAAACAGATTGCTTCGTTCGGGGAAACCTGTTTGATTATGATCGTGTTTTCGATTGTCACAGACATATCCTCCTCCGTTAAACTATATTAAATAAATAAGACAATACTTTTTATACGAGTTTTGATGTCTTAACGTCTTTATCATTTGCTTGAAGGCATTAAATCATGTGCCTGAAATATAAAACTTAATAGAATATGATTATTTTTATTAGCTAAAATAGTAGAAAACTCCATTTCTTTAAAAGATTCATCTACTGACTATATCTACTAGATATATCTTTGGGGACTCTGCGCCGGATAAACTAAGTTTATCTAGAGTTTATGTAAAATCTCCAGAAACCGGGCATTATTTACCTACTTTATGAGATACATTCATGATTTTGTTATATGTGTACTATACATTAAATTGATTAACAATATACGTAGGAAAGCCCGCAACAATAATCTGTGAGTTGAGAATACGGTGCATGAAGTCACAGCCAGAAACGAATTCATCAGCGCACCTTGAAACACCGCGACCGTAGCATTTTCCGTGAACGCGACCTGAACTACTAATTTCTCATAATACATTCCAGACATTTTTCTGAATAATAAGTATGATTTATTTTTCTTGTAATTTTGAAATGGGGTTTCTTTTTGTCTATGGACGCTTTCACACCACGTCAATCTGACCCCGTGCTAAGTATCCGTAGAACTTGTGTTACGCGGACCAGACAAAGGGAAGTATATTTAATACTTTTATGACATACAAAATATATTTAAGATTTTTATTATTTCATACATAGATTTAATACACGTCCATGACCCAGGAGCATTGAACATTTTTTGTTCAATTCACGCTAGCCAATGAGCCACAGAAGTTGGAATGAAGATTTTTTTTGGGTGTAATTAGAACTAAGTTTTAATACTTTTTGTAAACATACATCCTACGGCGCAACGGTGCGTGTGTCGGGGGTTAAAACGGAGGTTAAAGGTGCATGTCTACTGATTATATTCAATATAATATTGTACAATTTAAAAAGATCAATAGCTTTCAGACATAATTTAATTAATAAATATAAAGTATATTCATGAATAATTTTTTGTCCTTCATACCTAAATAATATTTTGTCTAAGGGTCAATTTACACCAAAACGACACGCGACATGGCGTTGCATTTTTAACACGTTTCATTGGATGAGCTCGAATATGAAGTTGTACCGCGCTGCACAGCGCATGTGCAACGTGTATGACTGATGTCAAATAAAACGTGTACCTTATTGTGTAGATGATAAAGTTCAATTTTGAATAACTATCTTAAAAATGTAGCGCCGCATAGTGTCGCCTATCGTCGCGGTGTGAACTGACTCTAAGCTTAGTTTTGAGTCGTAATTTAGAAAGTAAAGTTGTTATGTAAGAAGTATGGGCAGCTTCCTAATGGTGTTATATCGAAAATCGTGTCGTGACGTGACGTGACGCAACGCGACCTAGTAATTTCACTCTCAACGCCGATGAAGCAGTTTCATTCCAAAAATATATGAATTATGATAAAATTTCGACAAGTGCGCGACCACTTATGTATAATATTGTGTGGTGCAAATGTTAGCAAGTGATTGGCATGAAAAAGTATATGATAATAAGTGTATTATGTGTACCTCAATATTCAAACTCAGTTAAACGACATTTCTTATCTTCCAAAGGCTTCATTTTATTAGTAAATGGCTATTGACTACATTAATTTATGAACTATGTACATTGGACATAGTTTATGTACTTACTGACCCTAGTGGACTAGTGGACCGTTTCATTTTCGCACTCGAGAGAGTGGAGGTTCGATTCCCAGGTTGTGGCGTGTACCAATAGGACTGTTTTATATCTCAAGTAGCTCCAACGGTGAAGGAAAACATCGTGAGGAAACCCGCACATGGTTGGCCCCAGACGTATTGACCAGTCATTCCTCAGGACTAGGCTGACTGTGTTGTGAGAATGCCGTATGTACTTGGGCATCCATACGACATTTAAAAACCAACTGTCCCGGGCACTACAGTATTTCAAGAGTTACTTCGCTCGGAGAATACTTTAAAATCATCCAGTAATGGATGAAAAGGCCTAAGTAAGTTTTTAGACCCTATTTTAAGGCCACATTGACATAAAATATAAACAAGTACCGCTATAAAATGCACTGAACAGATCCAAATGTTATGGCGATCAGGAAGCGCGATTTCTTTCCTTCCATGCACACGAGTTATAACATAATATACTATGTTTATGTCTTGATATATGGGTCATGGATTGTAAATAAGTATGTTACGTAAGAATTATATTCTTCAAACAAGATTTTATGAAAATATGAAAACTTGAAAGGAAAATATGTTGAGGGCATGGTAATGTAGAGACTGCATTTAATTTAGACTTTAGAATATATAATTATTGTAATATCTTTTATACAATTTTGTTTAATTATTTTACCAAAAAATATCTTTTCGCATATTAATTATTAATTTTCATTCGGAGTCATGCTAATACTGTAGTGTTTGGCACTGATAGCGCCATCTATAGAGAAATGTTTGAACTGTTCCTGCATTTGAACTACAACAACACAATAACTTTTTAGTTTTAAAGGCAACAACTAGATGGCGCGAGACTCGCAGCAGTATTTGATTTGGAGCATGACAATAATTATTCATCCATAACTATAATATTACGTATATCATCAGCATCATTTAAATTCTGGAATGTGTGTGATATTATAATAATGTGTATCATTAACATTTAATTATTGCATATTTATATACATTATATTCAAAATATTACTCACATCCCGTATGGTCTAGTGGCTAGGATACCTGGCTTTCACCCAGGAGGCTCGGGTTCGATTCCCGGTACGGGAAAGTTCTTTTGCTTTGTAACTTTAACGCCCGTTGCCTTGGGTAAAGTTTATATAATTTATGTTTAAAAAGAGTTTAAGGCGAGGTTCTCACTTCATAGTTGATGGATACAGTAGAATCCATACACATAACAAGAACGGGAACGGAACGTAAGCGCCTTTTTGTTTTGTTTGACTGATGACATCCATCATCTTTGCAAAATAAAAGTACGTATATAGTCTCTGTTATTACGACTTTTACAGAAGAAAGTATAATAAAGTTTCTAGTAGTGTTTTACGTACAACTTTTGAAATGGATATTACGCCGGTGAGTACAGATAACATCTATAATTGTAAAAAAAACTGTACCTACATGTTTGCCGCTTAAAATATTGCAACGTTTTTGAAGATTTACTTTATTTAGGTATATTTCTGTTACAGAAAACAAAGAAGCCTATGAGCAAGGATGATGTTGCCCTGCTTGTGGATCTCATACAAAGCAACCCAATACTTACCTACAACAAAAGAGGCCAATGCGGCCACAAACAAACTAAAAGAGGAATGTTGGGCTACTTTGACCAACACATTTAATTCAAAATGTGGTCAAATACCACGGCAGCGAGAGCAACTCAAATTGAAATAGGACAATTTGAAAAAGGCTGCTCGTAAAAGAGCTGCGAATATCAGAGTGAAAAATTTGAAACTAATTTTTTATTAAATTAAATTAAATTAAATATCGTTTTATTCAGGCTGCATAGGCCCAGATTATACCTTATAGACTAACATACATAATATAATGTAATAAACACTAACATTTAACACGTATTGTCTGCGACGTGGGGCGCGAAGTGTTCGGGAGTCGTCCTCTAAATCTTCTGTAGACGACTCCAATCGGCAAGAACTCCTTCTTCTCAAAGGTCGGTAAATGATGGGTTGGAACTTTCACCACAAAAGAACTAAAGTTCACTTTATGACGAGATTCCAAACGCTCGACCCTCAAGGCGAAGTTGGTTCTTCTCCTGATGTAGCAACATTGTTATTAAAGCATAGAACCTTCATGTCAACAATACCTGATGTAGTGGAGATATCCCATGATTTCTGAAATAACATCAATAATTTATTTCACTATAATGGAGTTTTTACTCTTATTTTAGGTAGGTATGAGGTTATGTTTTCATAGTATATATTTTGACGGTGTACAAATGCCTCCAACATACTAACCTGGCTCCTGTTACTCTTAAGTGTGGATAAACTTCAAGTAGTAACTGTTCAACAGATTCTTTATCAAGTCGAAATCTCCTTTGAAATTCGTACGAATCCAGCGTCGCTAAATAATTCACTCTTTCTTTATATACTCGATCACGCCTATTATCTTCTTCTGAATCAGTCTCACTGGAGTCCGTGGTGATAATATCGAACATTTCCCTATCACTGTCTGAACTCAACATTTCTTCAAATTTCTTGCAGCTTGCAGCGAAAACAGCTAAATAGACACTAACCGACCGAAACCGAACCGAATCGTACCGGATAATCCATTATCAATAGCCAGCTTCTTCGATACTTGGACGGCCAGGGATTACTAAGCGACAAACAATACGGGTTCCGTAAGGGTCGCTCGGCTGGTGATCTCTTGGCGTACCTAACTCATCGTTGGGCTCAGGCAATTGAGTCGAAGGGAGAGGCATTGGCTGTTAGTTTGGACATTGCGAAGGCCTTTGATCGGGTTTGGCATAAAGCGCTGCTATCAAAGCTTCCATCATACGGGCTGCCCGAGAAATTATGTAAGTGGGTCACTAGTTTCTTAGCAGATAGAAGCATAAAGGTCCTAGTTGACGGCGAATGCTCGGAAACTCAGTCTGTTGATGCTGGTGTCCCTCAGGGCTGTGTGCTATCGCCTACCCTATTCATACTGCATATCAATGACATGTTACAGACCAACGGCATTCATTGCTATGCGGATGATAGTACAGGTGATGCTGTATATACCGGCTCCCCCAATATTTCTCGGCTAAATGTCATTGAGAGTCGAAACGAACTTGTGTCTAAAATAGAGAATTCATTGGAGAAAGTCTCTGAATGGGGTAGACGTAACTTAGTCCAATTCAACCCCGCCAAGACACAAGTCTGCGCGTTCACCACTAAAAAGTCACCAATGGTCGTATATCCTCGTTTCGAGGGCACATCTTTAACCATCTCCCCTAGCATTGAGATACTTGGCGTCAACATATCGAGCGAAGTCCAGTTCAGATATCATTTAGAGGGTAAGGCCAAATTAGCCTCGAAGAAGCTTGGTGTTCTTAACAGAGCGAGACAGTACTTCAGTCCGGACCAACGCCTACAACTCTACAAGGCGCAGGTTCGGCCTCATATGGAATATTGTTCTCATCTCTGGGCAGGGGCGACAAAATACCAACTGCTCCCTCTGGATCGTATCCAACGAAGGGCCGCTCGAGTTGTTGAGTGCCATAGTGTTTCAAACAGCTTGGACCATCCGCATCACCTTGATAAGTGGCAGTCTTCCACCGTGCGCTTTTCGCGTAACTTTCTGCCGCGCACTGTAAAACTCTGGAACGAACTGTCACCAGCAGTATTTCCGGACCTATACGACCTGCAAACCTTCAAGAAGAGAGCGTATTCCCTCTTAAAAGGCCGGCAACGCACCTGCAGCTCTTCTGATGTTGCGAGTGTCCATGGGCGAAGGTAGTTGCTTACCATCAGGTGACCCGTTTGCTCGTTTGCCCCCTTATTTAATAAAAAAAAAAAAAAAAAACAAAATGGAAAACTTGAAATATCGAATTATTTTCGAGTAAGTTCCACCGTGGCACCAGTGCTGCAGAAACGGCTCGAAGGATTAATGATGTGTATGGCGGCGGTGTCGCAAAAGAAAACACAGTGCGTTTTTGGTTCCAACGTTTTCGTTCTGGAAATTTCGACCTGCAGAACAAGCCCCGTGGACAGCCTGAGACCAAAGATGATAATGAAGAATTGAAGGTGGAAGCGGATCCATCGCAAACAAAACTTCCGAGTTAGCTGCAGGCTGCGGTGTTAGTGATAAAACTGTTTTAATCCTTTTGAAGCAAATTGGGAAGGTGAAAAAGCTTGAAAGCCTCATGAATTGAGTGCAGCAAACCGACAAGTCGACTGCTGCGTTGAATTACTCAACTGGCACAATAATGAAGGGATTTTAAATCGAATCATTACCTGTGATGAAAAGTGGATCCTTTATGATAATCGGAAACGCTCATCGAATTGGCAGAACGCTGGTGAACCAGCCAAAGCCTGTCCCAAGCGAAAATTGACTCAAAAAAAAATCGGTTGTCTGTAAAGTCGGTTTACTGACGATAGTTGGACGTGACAACGTCATGTTTATAGTGCGCGCGGAACTAATTGGTCGCGCCTTAGGTAGGCGTGTTGCCGTCGCGAATTACGACGCCGAACTGAGTAATAACATCAAGCGCCCCGCCTCTCCGTCCCACCGCTCACATACCTAAGGCGCGGCTAGCTGAGGTAACGGCAATGCGTCATATTTAGCGAGGTAACGCTGGTAACAGGTAACGCATGAGTCGAGTTTTTTCGTGCGTGCAGCCGGCTCCATCAAATTATAAAATATTATCACGTCAAAAAAGTTACTTGTTAGCGTTTGGTGGACTAGTGCCGTTGTCGTTCACTACAGCTTTCTTAAATCTGGCCAGACGATTACGGCAGATGTCTATTGCCAGGAACTGCAAATCATGATGGAAAGGCTAGCTGCTCAACAACCGAGGTTGGTCATTCGCTCTAGCCCACTGCTGCTTCAGGACAACTCTAAACCACACACTGCACAACAAACGGCTACCAAATTATAGGAGCTTCAATTGGAATGTCATTTACCGTACTCCCCGAACCTTGCTCCATTAGATTACCATTTTTATTCGAAATTTGGATAACTTCTTGCAAGGGAAAAAGTTCAATTCCGATGGGGCAGTCCAAAGCGCCTTTAAAGATTTTATAGATTCCTGTTCGAATGTTTTTTGTAGTAAAGGAATCATTGAACCATCTATGAGATGGAAAAAGTGCGTATATAGCAATGGTATTTAATACTTTGATTAAATAAATATATTTTGTTTAAAAAAATCGACTTTATGTTCCTTCTTTACAAAACGCCAATTTCGTATGTAATGACCTAATATTATTGTGATTCTTAATTATTTCATTTCCTTTTATTATTTTTTAAATTATTTTATCGTTGTACTAAAACTCCGAGCAAAGGTCGGTCTCCCAGGTACACTTATATTAAAAAGAGTTTTTGTACTTTCATCGAATACAATCAATTCGTTTTTTTCTTTATCTTTTTTATACTTTTTTGTACACTAATATTTACAACTTCTTAGAGAAACTAATAATATAAAATAAATAATTAGATATATCTGGGTACACCGCTTTCAACAACATACTATACTATACCTAAGAGAACAAGCATTGTTCGGAGTTAGTGCGAGAAAAAAAATAAAATTATAAAAGGAAAAGAATGAAAAATAATTAAAAAAACAATATCTGATCGGGATTCGAACCCGAGACCGAGGTCAACAACGCAAAAAGCTAATGGCCTACGTAGCACACTACTCATATCTTATTAGTATTACACGACGAAAGAAAAAATGACAAACTAAGATCCTTATGTAGTCGGCATAAAGGTCAAGTCCGAGGTAAAATAACTTTGAACGTTTGAAGCAGAAAAAAGCGAAAAAAAAATGACATACGTCTCCATAACAAGAGGCATAAGCCAGTACATTGTTTTATACTGGAAGCCTGTACTGGGAGTTTTGCCGGGGAGTTCAATGGGTGACGTTGTGGAATTTGTAATTCATAAATTTGTGTAATTTCGGTTCGTAATGTGTAATATTGGTAGAATATTAACCATTAAATATTCGTCAACGTGCACAAGTGTGGGCAAGTGGTACAACTACTAAAAGCGTGCAATTTTTTGTTTCCCGCTAAAACTCCTTAGGAACTTTCAGTAAAGCTTCTACCACTATACTGAATCGACTGACATGACTCATGGACTGTGCTGACTTTGGACTTTGACTAGACTTTAGACTTGACGATATAGGAATACGGTGTTGAAAATTGAAACGAAAGTTCTATTTCCCGCCAAATGGTTATAAGCCGATGCCATATATAAATAATAATAATAAGAGAAGGAATGGCAGATCGCCATTCCGCGATGTTTCATTCGACTCGTCCGAATTATTTATCATTGAAATAAATTAGTCCTAACAAATATCTTATTCCAATCGAAAAATAAAAACGACAATTCCCTTCCTTTTATTATGTGTTACGAAAATAATTAATTTTCTCTTTTTTGTTTACAAATAATACAGTTACAACTCCAATAATATCTATTTTAATGGTTATTTTATATTTTTATCGACAAAATTGACAGAAAACGTGTTTGAAAACGTAGGTAAAAAATAAATATGAAAAATGAAAAAAAAATGTTATAAATATGATCAAGATAAACATATATTTTTTTGCTGAAATAAAATGTATCTATTCGTCTCAAAAATTGTTTTTAAGAAAGCCTATTTTTACGATGTAGAGCACCTTAAGATTTGCTTGACATCGCAGGGCTAAAAAACAAAATATGTACGAAACATTTCAAATGTCTACAGTATAATTTATAATCAAAACAACAATATGAACTGTAAACAACCTATGTTTTAAGAAGCATTCTATTTCAAGTACAAGTCGCCTGTTTTCAATTCATAATATTTACCCTAACGCTTATAATGCTCGCTCGAAAAATGCGAAGTTTATTTTCAGACCGAGATTAGTAATGAACCCGGCCTTTATTGTGAAAAGAGTGGCAAATTTATAAACGGCCACCCCTTAAAAATAATGAAATATTAATTTATAATGCCTATGAGTACCTACACAATCTAAAACTATACCAAACTTATACAACATATTAATACAAGACAGACATACAGACAGCCGGACAGAGCAAAACTATAAAGATTCCATGAGTAGGTACTACGAAACCTTTAAAACATCTTAATTAAGCCCACATCTTTTAAATTTAAGGGGTAACTTTACCCCACAGTTTTCCAAGATGTGGTGATTTCCCTTTTTTTACATTTTGCAATGTTACGACTTATTCATTTGACTAACTGCTAAATATATGCCATACTATAATAATCATTAGTTATCTGACTATCTTTATAGCTAATAAGATAACTAAGGATAAGGGTTACGGTTTAACCGGTGCTTGTACAAAACTTGTTGTTTCAATTGGAAATAAAAACTTTCATTTTCATAAGGATTATTTTAATCCTAAATATGTTTATGAATTTATAATATTATTTGAGATATTTTGCTCAGAACCTTTGAGATCCCATATTACCCCACTGTCCCATATAAATTTAAATCAAATATAAGCACAAAAGGTTCTGCAAGTTTATTTTTTTTCATGCGGGAAAGTGAAAAGAAAAATAGATTTTTTGCCTAGGGTTGAAAAGAATAAATTCCCGAGGTAGTTAGACGATTTCGATTAGAAATTGATTCTTTTACCAGTGGCAAATACTCTACTTTTCATTTAGAATATGAGGAAAATAAAACTAGTTGTTTATCTAAACTATTTATTGATAATAATATTATATTAGTAGTGCCTATTTAAAATTAATAGTCAAATTAGGACAATTCGTGAAATTAAAAGATTGTTTGGAATATTTATGTTGTGTTATATATTTTCAGAAATTTGGCTGTTCTGGATCTCTGTAAAAGTAGGAGACTCTGGTATTTTATCAGACGATGGATTCCATCGCGGACACTCCCTGGAAGTTGTCGGCAGAGGCGAATTGGGGCGTATTGTTATAGGTTCGGTTAATTTGGTTGAACTTTTAATTTTATTTTGGACTGAATCCTCTATGTACCTAGCCTTCGGCGACTGTACTGGATTTCCAGTCTCCATGTCTTTTTAACGTAGTCATGTTTGCCCCAGAATCGGCTAAAAGTGTCGCTGAAGTTCGTCTAAAACAGTGTCCGGTATACTGCTCACAGTTTGGTAAATTCAAATATGTTGCTATCTGCTTCGGAATACTTGAGATTTTATTTTAACCGATCACTTGTTTATAGCATTTTCCCTTCTGATAGTTCAGAAAAAAGCGGTTCGTTTTTACATCACTAGATCTCATTTTCTGATATTTCTTTACTGTTTGTGTAAACTCTTCTTTTACTATAAACGAGCGCTCAATATGTGTCTTTGTTTTAGTCAGTTTTACTAATAATAAATCGCCTTGACTTTCAATGTCGTTAATTGTCAAATTTGTGAGTTCACTGCTTCTGCAAGCGCCGCTAATACCGAGTATCAATATGACCTGTGAAAAACATGTAATTATTTTATTATTTGTGTAATAAATATGTTCATATTTAGAATAAATCCATAAATACTTAGGTAAACTTACCTTCACTGCCAAATATATCTCGTCAGGAGCATCATTTAAAAAAAATTCCACCTCATGAGAAAACTTGATATTTCTTAATATTGAACCCCTGCGACTGTCTTTTCAAAAATGCTGTTAAATTATGATTTTTTTTTCAAATTTACATTGTGTTTTACATTAAGTGTACTCTTGAGCATTGAATATCCGCTCCATACCGTTGAAGGCTATAATGAGTGCTACACAGTCCATTAAAATATGTAAGAAATACACTTTCGGAAAACGATTTTATATTCTTGTCTTCTCGCTACTTCATAAAATCATTGTATGTATTCTATGACACAATTTGCCTAGTCTGTAATGGAATCTGGTGTCAATATTTCGCTTGAACTCATTTTTAATATTCAATTCAAATCTTAGCACAAAAGTCCGACACAGATACATACATAACAGATTTTAGTATCCCGCCAATTTGTGTTTGACTTTTTAAATTTTAAATATGGAACTTGCCGCTTGCCGCGTAATTGTCGCGGCACTCGCGGCTTATTCCGCTCAAAGAAGTTTGCGCTAAATTCACACTGGCTGTTTAGAAAGTCATGTCATTTTTTAATAGTTTTTTTTACATAAAACTCTTCACAGCTGACAGCAGTTCTATTTTTGAAGTTTGGAAGACCCTCGGGCCGGAATGAATTTGTATGAGTTTTTCCCTCCCTATGAAAGGAAAGCAGCATCTTCCACCCAATTATCAGATCAAAACACCACTTTCCGAGTATGAGAAATGAAAACAAATTTTCAATTTCTCACTGCGGATTTTCCTCGAAATTTCTGTGTATTATGGGACCCGCTCAGTGTAGTGTAGGTCTCTACTTTCTACACACACAAAGTACCTACATAGTAAACACTGTGAATACTCAACGAAAGTCGTTGGCAATACTTCAACAAGAACAGTCACTTTTCCATGAAAAATGTTGTCATTACATTTCACATCCCGTTTCACGTAAAAAACGAGAATATAATAAATAAATGTGACACATTTACCAGATAAATCAGGAAACAGAGCAATACATTTATTATGTAGAGCAGTCAGCAGAGTGGCTGGACTGAATCCCACCGAACCGTGCATTTGACCGAGATAAAAAGTAGCCTATGTCATTCCCCGTGGTCTACTCTACAACTGTGCCAAATTTCATCAAAACCGGTCCAGTAGTTTCGGTGCCCATTCGATGCAAACACAAACAAACAAAAATTTTTCTTCATAAGAATATTAGTATAGACTTTTAATGATAACTATTTAACGTTTAATAATTTTCGTAGTAGAGTAGTTGAGTAAATTATTGGATTCTACTACAGCACTTAATATTATTAATTATCGTCGATAAAAATAATTCGTCCATTTTCAATAACTCACTTCTTAATGAAAATTTTTCGGCGAAGGCAGTTTCTTATTCTATTTTCTGTTCCAAGTTCATAGTAAATTATTTATTTTTGGTAATGAAAACTATCACTGCATTAGCAGCTGCCAAAAAAATCTATTGAATAAGCTACTCAATAGTACTATGTAGGTATGTAGTTTTACGTTATTATAATATTGACGGTTAAAAGGTAATAGGGATTAAAAATACATGCTACTATTCCTTTGTTTTAGGCCCAAATTGTAGCTGACTAAATTGTCTACAGGAGTCTTTCATAAATGTTTGATATTATTCTTCGTTTCCAAAATATCGATCGCCATAATCAAAAATTCGGAAAAAAATTTTTTTTTTTTATTTTTTCGTTTTTGACTTTCTCGAATATTTATTTTAGTACCTTACAGCTCTCGTGAATACGCCTTTTTTGAGTCTTTTTGAATATCATATCTTCACAACTCTCCGAGGGAAGAGAATCGCACTTTTTCGTGAAATCGGAGCCTACACTGCACTGGAGCAAACGAAAAGACGTAACCAATGTCAAAAGTGCTTCCTCCACACAAATATGAATTTACCGGCCAAATCTCATACTTCTCCGATTGCACAATTCTCGTAAAACTGTACTGAAAGTTATTGCTTGACGTATAATATAATAATTATGTAAATCTATCTAACTGATCGCTGGCTGTACATGGAAGATATTATATAAGAAAAACTATTACAGGTGGGTTTTATGAACTACATAGAACCCAAATCAATGATTTTTAGAATTTTTGTCTGTTTATCTGTACGTTTGTTCGCGCTAATCTCAGAATCTACTGAACGGATTTGATAAAATTTGGTATAGTAGTAGTTTAGACTCTGGATTAACACATAGGCTACTTTTTATTTCGGAAAAAAGTACGGGTCCCGCGATATTTGTTTTTGCGCGTTCGAAGTCAACGGCTTAACCGATTTAAATACGGTATTCACTAATGCGTTTTGGTTACTCCACTCCACATAAAATTTAATTAACCGACTTCAAAAAAAGGAGGCGGATATACATTCGGCTGTTTATATATATATTTTTTTTATGTTAAACCATTACTCTACCGCATGTGGGCCGATTTTCTTTTTTTCTGTTTTTCTGATTTATTTTGAAATTTTTTTTTTCCTGTAAAGGGTATATATAATCCCTTATTGGTATTTTTGACACCAAAGTCAAAAACCTGATGATGGGATCCATGAGGAATCGAGAACTCCTCAAAATTATAAGGACATTTATAGTGATTTCGACTTTTATAGTAAGTAAAATTTTGTGCCAAGGTGTACTCAAGGTGTAGTCTTTAAAGAAATTTCGGAATTATTTAAAGAATTGCAAGCATATGCCACTTATAGTAATCATCATCATCACCACCATCTTCTTACGATACACCAACATATTATTATGGTGACATAGGTACTCCTTATAGTTTTGTACACTGCTATAAGTATATTTGAAATTTTGCTATTTCCAAAATTATATTCATGATCATCACTATAATATTAGGTCCTTACATATGAAATTGGCGTTTTATCGTAATTGCCGCTTTGATCTCATATATACCTTCTTTGGTTAGGAATTCCAATTTCAAATTTATACCGCTATTTACTCATTTGTGTTTCGTAACCAGTAATTCTTTTTTTTTCCTCTTTTGGTTTTTCTTTGCGTCATCGTATTATTTTCGAGTTCGAGTTCCACCGTGGCACCAGACCTGCAGAAACGGCTCGAAGGATTAATGATATGTATGGCATGGCGGCGGTGTCGCAAAAGAAAACTGTGTTGGTCTATGACCTCTTGATTGTAAGTCCTTCGTGCGCTCGTGTGGTGATGATAATAATACAGCAGCAATTCTTATACTCTCCTTTATTGGTGCTTACCACAAATACGTATTACAATATGTAATGAGATATGCTTAGCACAATATATACGTCTACACTATGTATAGCCTTTTGGCCAACTACAATAAACTAACTCGATAGGCTTTACTTATGACATCTGTCAATGTCAATAATGACATTGACAGTTACATCTTACTGTTGATATATGTAACAAAAACACAGTGTGTTTTTGGTTCCAACGTTTTCGTTCTGGAAATTTCGACCTGCAGAACAAGCCCCGTGGACAGCCTGAGACCAAAGTTGATAATGAAGAATTGATGGCTATTGTGGAAGCGGATCCATCACAAACCACGTCCGAGTTAGCTGCAGGCTGCGGTGTTAGTGATAAAACTGTTTTAATCCACTTGAAGCATATTGGGAAGGTGAAAAATCTTGAAAGGTACCTCATGAATTGAGTGCACCAAACCGACAAACGCGCGTCGACTGCTGCGCTGTACTCAACCGGCACAATAATGAAGGGATTTTAAATCGAATCATTACCTGTGATGAGAAGTGGATCCTGTACGATAATCGGAAACGATCATCGTAATGGCTGAACCCCGGCGAACCAGCCAAAGCCTGCCTCAAGCGAAAAAATGACTCAAAACAAGTTACTTGTGAGCGTTTGGTGGACTAGTGCCGATGTCGTTCACTACAGCTTTCTTAAATCTGGCCAGACGATTACGGCAGATGTCTATTGCCAGCAACTGCAAATCATGATGGAAAAGCTAGCTGCAAAACAACCGAGGTTGGTCATTCGCTCTAGGCCACTGCTGCATCATGACAACGCTAGACCACACACTCAAAACAGACGGCTACCAAATTAGAGGAGCTTCAATTGGAATGTCATCTGCCGTACTCCCCGGACCTTGCTCCAACAGATTACCATATTTTTTTTCGAAATTTGGATAACTTCTTGCAAGGGAAAACGTTCAACTCCGATGGGGCAGTCCAAAGCGCATTCAAAGATTTCATTGATTCCAGTCCGAATTGTTTTTTTAGTAAAGAAATCAATTAACTACCTATAACATGGGAAAAGTGCATTAAGCAATGATAAAAATCGACTTTATCTTCCTCCGTTACAAAACGCCAATTTCATATGTAATGACCTAATGTATATTTAATGCTGAATGCTACATTTTTTCCGGCAATTTTTTAAAATTGTTTAAAATGTAGTTAATAATAATTATTTGATAATATAGTGTCTAATCATAATCATCACTGGTGATTGTTTATTTGGTCCATATATCGGTAATGCTTATTTGGGGAAATGCCACGGCCTCTCAGAAAACTGACATGAAAAAACGCTTGAGTTTGATTTGCCGAGAGAGTGAGAATACCGGAGGCTATTTTAACCGACTTCCAAAAAAAGGAGGCGGTTATACGTTCGGCTGTATATTTAAACTTAAGCCTTTTCATCCGTTATTGGATGATTTATACAGTATTCTCCGAGCGAAGTAATCACTATTGAAATACTGTAGTGCCTGAGACAGTTGGTATTAAATGTCGTATGGTTGCCCAAGCACATACGGCATTCTCACAGCATAGTCAGTCAGTCCAGAGGAATGACTGGTCAATACGTCTGGGGCCAACCATGTGCGGGTTTCCTCACGATGTTTTCCTTCACCGTTAGATCGTCCGTATAATGTACTTGAGATCTGAAAAAGTCTCATTGGTACACGCCACAACCTGAGAATCGAACCTGCACTCTCTCGAGTGCGAATCAAACGGTCTACCCACTAGGCCACGGAGCTATCTTCCAAAGTAAATATTTTTACTTTGGAAGTCGGTTGTATTAAGTCCTTTCTTAAAATGTGTTAATAATAATAAATATAACTAAAAACGGAAAAAATATGTATAAAATATAATGTAAACCGACTTCCCAAGTAAAAATGCACAAAAAAGTATGAAATAAAACTTATGTTCCAAATGATTCCCCGTTTAAATTTGGATAAAAATATAACTATTTCTCTACTCAATCTTCTTAATTCAGAAGTCGAAACCATGGTGTCTACAAAAATGTCTACGATGGCATAGATGTCTAATTTTTAAGGATAAGTTACTATACCCATTCTAAGTTTTAAGAATTAATGATCACAAATAATATGGTATTTTCAGAAGCTATTAAGACGCATATTATATATTATATATTTTACTCTGTGTTATTACTATGTTGCAGTAGGTATATTTGCTAAAAGTGTTTTGCTACGAACACTCTCCCACGCGAGCGAAGCTGCGGGCAAAAGCTAGTATTGAATATTTCTTGTTACTTATAGTTATTCAGGCTTCAGTTACGTTTATAACATAAGAAACAAAGCTGACCACGCCTAATTTTGCGAAATGTATACCGGCAAGTGGTTTGCAATCGCGTCATAACACCACAGTGGAATTATGACCGCTATGCTTCATGTCGTTTAGATAACAGTTCCTTTTCCACGAGCCTTCGATCATCGCACCTCGATCCGATCCGATCGACCTCATCGGTATTTATTTTTCAATGGCCACGAATATACAAATGTAGAGTTTTCGCGGCGTTCCGCCAGTCACATTTGAGACAACGCACGAGTAGAGTCGCGTCGCGCATGCGAAAAATTATTCCGCGCCAAAATTTAAGTGTTTTTCAGACAAACTTGTGCTCTATTTATTTATTTAAAGTACAAATATGCCTAAAAAGAAATAGTTTGTACGTGAAACGTTTGTAAAAGTGTTATTTATTTGGATTTGCGTGCGAGGACATGCGGTAAATAGTTGACATTGCGGCTCGTTTAATTAGAGACGTTTCGGCTAATAAGTCTGTGATATTGTGGTGACATTTCTACATTCTACATTTTGTTAGTTTCGTGAAATTTTCGCGAAACGCTGCCCAAAACGTTCTTTATGATAGGACCGTATATGAAGGTAAGGTTTTCCATATCGTATTCGAGTTTTTCCTTATTGTATCTAAATTGTAATTTAAATAAAAATAAACTTTTAGTAATGCCTACGTAACATAACCTCAATTGCTTCTGTAGTTTTTTAGTTACTGGGTTAGAAAAGTAGGCCAAAGTATCGTCTGTCAAATAAGCGAGTTTTGAATTTCAGTGACAGCATGCTTAACATGTTTTTTTTAAATATTGGATTCACTAATTTTGAGCAATGACACGCAATGATAAAGTGTTTTTTCATTAATGCCCGCCTACAATCTACATATTACTTACTAATATTATAAATGCGATAGTTTGCATTGGTGGATTGTTGAACGAATTTTGATGAAATTTGGTAGTAGTTTACGATCTGAATTAGCACATAGATTACTTTCTATCGCAACAAAATGTACGGTTCCAGCGAGACTTCTTTTTGCGCTTACGAAGTCGCGGCAATATTGCTTTATTATCACTTGCAAAGGATTACCTTGTGTTGTACATGCACCGAGTGTTTATACTTCACATTTGCCTGATAAGAAAAAAAATATATACATGTGAATTCTTTTACATATTTGATTCTTGCTTTAATAAAAAGAATGTAGGTACCTAATTGGTTACATTAATTTCATTTGATTAAAACACGTGTCCCCACATGTCCAAATTAAACATATTCCCTGAACGTCCATGAACTATGACGTTGAAAGGACACTGGCGAATCCTGCCTGATTTTCCATCTAGAGCGGCCAAGTTCGAACATGTGTGGTTTTATAGTACTTAAAAAGTTATTAAACAAAAAATATATTATATTTTTAGGACTTGGGAATAAAAAGTTATGTATCTCCGAATATCAGAGAATTCATGTGCAAAATGTGTACTTATCTGTGAAAATCGTTGTCATCATATCTGTTTAATCTATGGTTATCATGCAGTCAATTCTCAATTTGAGGTGTAAAAACTCCATCTAGTGGCCCATTAGATAGATTTATTTTTAATTAGAGTATAAAGTTATTTGCATTTTATATAGTTCAGCAGTTTAGTTCTAGTTTTATGAAAAAAAATTATTATGTTTTTGGTTTTCGTAAGGTAAAAGCGACATCTATCATTTATCTTTTAACATATTGCGTTTCCAAACAAACTAATTATTAATTTCATTACGTAATTGACCACCACTAATAGATGTCGCTTTTCCGCAAACCACCACTAGGGCAATTTATTGAAATATAGGTTAGCTTATATTTGATTAATTATCTGTTATCCCCGGAGTTTGATGTATAATATTATTGCTTTTTTGTTCCTATGTTCATAAAGTACAACTTACATTAGATACTTTTTGTAGCCACGTATTTTAATTACTAGCAGTAAATGTATGGCGACTTGCCGATCACCTTTGTATCTAAGAAATTTTAATATGATAAATAATAATACCTTAAGCAAAACGTGATCTTTAATCTTAATTTAGCAATGATGCTACTACTTACTGGACATAATATATTTCCATATTTTAAGCATAATTCAATAGGTATAGGTTATTAGTAATTTTAATACAGATGAAAAATAGACTACTGGCTTCTGATTAGAATTATCTATTAGATGAAGAAATAGTTTTTTATTTTGTTTTTATTTTTCTAAAAAGTAAATTTCAAACAAACGAGCAAGGATTATTATTAACAAAAATTATAAATTAAATGCTTCATAGTACATTAATCGTTAAAGTCATAATATATTTCCATATTTTAAGTATAATTCAATAACCTATACCTTATTAGTAATTTTGATACAGATGAAAAATAGACTACTGGCTTCTGATGAGAATTATCTATTAGATGAAGAAATAGTTTTTTATTTTGTTTTTATTTTTCTAAAAAGTAAATTTCAAACAAAAGAGCAAGGATTATTATTAACAAAAATTATAAATTAAATGCTTCATAGTACATTAATCGTTAAAGTCTCAACTCTCAAGGTGAGCCAATCCAAGTATGCTAGAGATTTTAATAATTACTGTCCAATTGTTGGCGTAAAAAATGCAACCATTTCATAGTCATCGTTTTCGAGTTGTTTCAAATACGTGTAATAGAAAATTGATTTGTAATGTGTACGCAAATGACACTCTTTAAACTAAAAGTAGGTTCCTAAAGTTGATAGTAAGCATCTGTGACATGTAAGTTATAACCAATATTTTTGGTATCAAGTCACAAATGTATTTTCCTACACAAAACGGGAAAATAATAATAATTTTCTTAATATTCCTTTGAACGGAATTATATTCATTTATCCAGAGTCCAGTAATATTAAAGGTAGCAGTCAATAATAATGATCAACAAAATATATGTGTGTGTGTGTGTGTGTGTGTGTGTGTGTATGTGCTCTACTTATTTCCCGTAGTTCAGTTTGTTTGTTCAGTTTCCCGTAGTCAATTTGTGATCTTAATAATTATAACACAGCAAAGGACTTAGTATCCAGCCTTATATTTTACCAACCTAATTTCAACTTCTTAAATTAAAAAATATATGGGTGTTCAAAATCAATTACTTACGTATATTTTGAGCATAAGATCTACTGTTTATGTTTAACGAAAATTACGAAAAATAAATTACAACTAAATAAAATGACATTATGCTCTTTACGGCACTGTTAAGGTCATTGACCTCACACTCCTGATGTATTGATGTTATTTAGGCAAAGTTATTATCTATTTATCAATGTATAGTTCAAATATTATGTTGTATAATAGTATACTATTAAAGATGTATTTAAATAACTTGTTTAAGTGAGGTCAATGTAACAAACAGCGCCGTAAAAAGCGTAATGTAAGTAATTTTAGTTAGTATATATTATTATAATATATTTTTTAGAATTTTTTAATTATTTTTCTGCTTCAATGTCGTGACATTACATTATATGCCCAAAATATCCGTACCTAATTGATTTAGAACAACCTTATCTATCACATAACTTTTCAATCTCAAAACACAATGATCCGCTAATGACAATGAGTATAATTTATTACAGCTTCACTGCACATTTACTGTAATCACAGTGTTTTTCGCAAAATGGCGGTTGTGCTCTAAACAATTACACGGATAGTTTGATACACTAATGTAGGAACTTGTTTGCTACACTCGTGAAATTTCAAATTACTTGAGAGTTAAATTATAAAACGCACAAGCTGGCTGGAAAAAATATTTTGTCTTAAAAAAAAACGAATGATTCCTATAGATTCGATGAGGAAATTATCGTTTTTTTTTATATGGCAGTCCTGTGTTAAGTATGGATGTTTATATCCTTACAAAACTGACAAAATTTTTTGTGCCGCGATACACATTGACATTTTTCATTATTGTTACATTTCATTCACATAGCAAAAGTTCGTAAAAGGGATGGCATGCTTAATTCAATAGCAAAAAAAGATGACTAGTGTTTGTCACGCATATTATTAAATAAGCGCGTTTATTCAAGTTTGGAATCTCTGCCGCTCTGCTGTGTCGTCAAATATTCTATATATTTGACGACACAGAAGGTACAAAATGAGTATAAATTTTATTCCTTCATAGTTATTTACCTTTAACGACATGCTTACAATAAAATTTTTTTGGGTGATCGTTACTTTACATTTACAACATTTTATGTAAGATTAATCAAAATAATAATGGCCTACTTTTATTTAGATAAAACTGCATATTTAGTTTTTTTAAATTAATGCCCAGAAAAGGAATCCAATCCTGGTATTTAAAAACACATTTGTATTGTTGCGTTTTGATAGTATTGCTGTTGTGTTACAAATTTCGCAAAGTAATAAAGGATACATGAAGAAAATTATTTTTAACAAAATACTCCTTTTAAACCAAGCTTTGTGTAGATATAACGTCAAAAACGTAGTTTGTTAAAATTTAGATTTTTTTGGGCACTAAGTATTCGAATAATAGAAAAAAAACTATGTTTTTTAACGATTGGCGATTTACACGAAAATCAACAAATTCGTAAAAATGTTGATAAGTTATTTGTGGAATGAAATTCCTTGACTTTACATGTCATGGTTTTTACAGCTTTTATAGACACTCGATGGCATTTTGTGCAAGGCGCACGGGACGCGCAGTACGTGCTACTCGTCGACCGGCTCGTTGCATACTAACCACAAACTGCCCGACTTCGGGCAGTTTCGAGTCTTCACTTTTGCGCGCTCATTAGGCGGTAGATAAAACCATTGCCAGTGTCAAGTTAAAAAGGTGAAAATAAGGATTGTGTGGTTTTATGAAACCACGGTAAAAGTGAAACTTAATAACAATAAAATGCGCTTCTTGTGTCTTCGCGTGAACTACATAACGAGTTAAATGCGGTCTTTATCAATATACAGACTGTTTATGCGTTAGATTTTAAGTTAATTTTCTTAAGGAACTTTGGTTCTCATATGGCATACTAGATGGCGCTCATTTGCCGCTAGATCACGCTATAGGTAAAGCGAACCTATTTGCATAAGATGTTTATGAGGGCCTTACTGATGTGAAGTATTTTTGGGTTGTAAACCAATCAAGAAAAGGATTGTGTGGTTTTATGAAACCACGGTAGAAGTGAAACTTGTGAAACAAAATAGCGTGGAGCACTGGCACAAATGACACTAGTCTATACACTACACGGTCAGCTGATGCGAACTATAGGCGCCGCCATATTGGCCTCGGCTGCTCTGACGAGCGCCTTTCACTTTATCTCTACTCCGCGGCCGACCGTTACGCGACATGCAAGACACAGACGAAAAAGTTTGAGACGATGTAATAAAAGTTTCACTTTAAAACTGAATTTTCATTTCTGTCTTCAAAACCGTTTATCTAAATCATCAAGTCTAAAGTCTAGTCAAAGTCCAAATAAATCGTCAACGCAGACAATAGGTCAAGTCAGTCGCTTCAGTAAAGTGGTAGACGCTGTTACTGAAACTTCCTAGGGAGTTTTGGAGAGAACACAAAATAGCATGCTTTTTAAAGTTGTAACACTTGCCCACACGTCCACGTATTTTACCAATATTACACATTAAGAACTGAAACAACACAAATTTATGGAAGAAATACAAAAACAATAACGTCACACTTTCACATCCCGCCAAAACTCCGATGAGGATATCCACAAAAAATTTAATACCTAATAAAGACCGGCCAAGTGCAAATCGTATGCGCGCACGAAGGATTCTGTACGAAACGGCAAAAAATCACGTTTGTTGTTTGGCAGTCCTTAAATATTTATTTTAGTCTGTTTTTAGTATTTTATTGTCAAAGCGGCAACAGATATACATCATCTGTGAAAATTTCTGTCCAGCTATCACGGTTAAGCCTGATGACAGACAGATGGACAGACAAACAGACCGTAAATGGGGTATGGGGGTGGGAAAATTATTACATAAGCTATATGGCATATTCGATATTATATGCCCACGATAAGCAATATTTTAGGTATAGTATGGAATTCGATTTACGTAGCAAGTAATTAAGATTTTTGCTTGAAGAAAAATTACTACGTTGTAAATTTAAAATTAAAATTTATTATAATTCTTAAGAAAAACAACCATGTGATTGTAAGTCTATTTAGTTTACTTTAACTGCATTAATTTTGAGTTCATATGTCATTAATATTCCTAGAAAAATGTGTCGTTTCCACAGTTCCCGAAACTCACATATTTCCTTTTGTCTTCTAAGTTATCACAATCTTGATGCTCTCATTAAGTTTTAAGTAAAAAAGTAAAAAGTACAAGTACTTTTACTACTTTTAATCCCTAAAACGTACAGTGTTCCCGTGGGATACTTTATTTACGCGGGCGGAGCCGCGGGAAAAAGCCAGTTTGGATATAATATATCGGAATTTTTCGCATTTGACACATCGACGAGATTAATTATTGAGCTATTCACTTCTCAGTAATTAATTTGATAAGCGATCATGCCGGCGCAAGAGGAACAGCATCGGGAGTAAAGTTTATCACACTGTACGTATATTGACGTAAAGCAAATCACATACCTACTAACATCATCAACAAAAAATGCCTATACTAATATTAATAAAGAGGAAAGGTTTGTATGTTTATCTGGGGGCACGCCAATGCCCCCGCCAAGACGCCATAAGCGAAGCGCAAGGGCACTAGCAGACCAACTTTTCTCGAAGCGATTCGTCGATGTTTTGAATCCTCATAACTTGGGTTTCGATTACACCAGGTGAATAAAATTTTCAGGAAATGTTAATAAATAAAGTAGCAGACTTAATAAACATTAAAGTTTTGATTGCATAGGTCTTATACTTTAGATTTAATTGATTAGAACAGCTTCCTTGGTCTAGTGGTCAGAGCTTGGCTCTCGACTCGACTCGGAGGTCGTGGGTTCGATTCCCCCATTGGAACACCAAAAATGTTGGTTCCAAGTTTGGTTAGGACAATGCAGGCTGCTCACCTAAACAAAAAAATAAAAAATTGACAAGAAAGATGATCCATGCGTCAGATGGGCATGTAAGAAGTCAGACCTGCGCCTGATCGCTCGCCAGTCGTGTCGGTTATTCGTCCCACTGGGTTATGAGAGTAAAGGAAGAGATGTGTTCTTCTGCAGTGCGCACACACTTGGACACATTAAAATTACTCCTGCGTAACTGGCCTGGTTTCAATGAAATCGGCCACCGTCACCGAAATCAGTGTGGGGGAGTTATTTTATTGTTTATTGATATCTAAAAACCCCTGATTTCGTCACTGACTCACTGATGATCAACAAAATTATAGGATACTTCCGGATGTCCTATAAATCTGAAATTTGGTATTTAAGCTAGTTTCAGCACATAAACGACATGAAAATTATCAAACTTGGAACTTTTATCCTCCAAGCCCTTAAACAAGGGAATGAAAATTTGTAAGAGACTTGCCTACGTAAAATTTTTACTCTAGATGTCTAAAAATTATTGCAGGAATCCGTGTTATAAATAGTAACAATAAAATAAAAAAATAAAATAAAAATATTGTCATAACAATTTTCAAAAAGAAGCTAAATCCCACCAAAAACATGTTTATGCATAGTGATGCCAAGACAATTGTTGTGAAGTTAGGCTCGTAGACTTAAGGCGTGTAGAGTCTTGGTTTTACATGAGATCTGATAGCTTTTTGATAGTGCGAGTCATATGGTTATCGTCTTGGCATCACTTTACATGAAAATGTTTTTGGTGGGATTTGTTTATTTGTTTGCATTGAATAGGCTTCAAAACTGGACCGATTTTTATGTAATCTGCACAGATGTAGAACAGACCACGAGAAAGGCTACTTTTTATTGCGGCAAAATGTACGGTTCTCTCGAGATTTCCTTTTGCGCGCACGAAGTCGAGAACAACATCTATTATTTTATAATTATGAAATAATAGTAAAAAAATGACACCTTTTAAATAATATTATAGTGTATTTAAAAAAATCTGTTTGGAGTACGTTCACATGTGGAGTGTGGAGAAAGTCATTTGCACATTTTTATTTTAAAAAATAAAGCTTAATGTTATCTAATGATTTTCTAGAGCGCACCTAATTATAGGTAATAGGTAAATAACATGTCATTTCCATGTATATACTCGTTTAGGTATACTTTGTGTGAGTTGCAGTTAATGCCAAATTAGGTATTAACACGCAATGGAGAATGTTCACAAATTTTAAATGTCAGTTCACACCCCGACTATAGGCGCTGCATTTTTAAGATAGCTATTCAAAATTGAACTTTATTCACTAGACAAAAAAGAAAAAAGGTTTCATATGACATCAGTCATACTGCATAATACACTGCACATTCACTGTGCAGCGAGTATCTTCTTCTGTACCTAATGAATAAAGTTCAATTCTAAATAGATATCTTAAAAATTCAGTGCCATGTCGCGTAGCGTAGCGTATCGTCATGGTGTGAACGGACAACGGACACGGACAGACGGACGGTCATTAAAGTTAATAATTCTCTACGCTATATTTAGTCACTTTACATAAGAGCTAAAATTAGAAGCGAGTGTAATCGGAACTGAAACCAGTTAACTCTTAGGGCTGTTCCACAATCTACTGATAAGATGTGTCAGATTATTTGCATGTTTTGTCTCTGTCGCTCGATATAAAGTAAGCAGAAACAAAACTTCGAATAAGCAATCCGTCACCTCACATTAAATCCGACATTTATTAGATTCTTGTGAAACAGGCCCTTATACTGGAAAGATCCGGCTTAGCCCGATTTCTTCGGATATGGAGTGACAAAACGTGCTAAAAGTGTGTGTTCGATCGTACATATACCTATTTCGGAAGGCATTGGGTCGCTTTTTGTATGTTTCATATGTAACCTACTCTAAAAAACCGATCACCAATTTCCATAAAGCGAGGTCCTTCGGTAACATTTCACAACAGCTAAACTATGTAACGAGGACACGGCAAATCTTAGAACAATCGAAACTTCTAGATCACTACTAAATAATTTTGCCAATTTTCTTCGAAATATAAGTATATTTTATTGGATCAAAACAATAACTACATTTGGAAGGCCATTTCAAATTAAAATATTTAATATATAGAATAGGTATTATGGAGAACAGTTATCGACTCTCCTTAAAAACCTACATTTGATTTTTATGTAGGTTTTTTATGGGAATTTATGTGGGAATATGGTGGCAAGCCCCAAAGGGAGATCTCCGACCGAGCAAGGTGGTATGGTCGGTCAGGCCGAAGCCCACTTGTAGTTATTTCGTGTTGTATATATACCGCAGATCTTAGAAAACTTCGATAGCGCGATTCAGAATTGTGGCGCTAATTGGTCCGCCACAGTTTGTTGTTATTAATTTATTAAAGCTTATCAGTAAATCCTAAATAAGTAGCCTTTGAACCTTAAACCGTGAACCTTACTTTATATCATTGCACATTACTTACTAATATAATGTAGGTAAATATAGGGTAAACATAACCAATCAATCTATTGCTTATGCTCGTGTTCACCGACATTTAATCAACTGTTTAAATAGATAATCGGCCGTTTATGTAAAAAATCCTGTTCACCACGTCCACCAATGGTTATAGAAGTTAACCGGCCGATTATCTTAACCAAGCCCGAGACCCTTGTTTAACCGTCGATTATAGTGATTAAACAGAACTTTTGTAGCTTTGAATTTAATAGT
The DNA here is from genome assembly GCA_963565745.1 of Phengaris arion. NCBI lineage: Eukaryota > Metazoa > Arthropoda > Insecta > Lepidoptera > Lycaenidae > Phengaris > Phengaris arion. The sequence continues at coordinate 7,823,328 of OY751443.1, forward strand.
TTTATTATAGAGTAAAGACATATTATTTATTTGAGACAAAATGATGCCTTTTAATCTCAACATGCTTGAGTATTTGGACGAGTTAGAAGCGATGACGAGAAGACTTCGGATTATTCAAAGTCGCTGTAATTTCTATGAAGAATACGATGAAGTTTGATTCAAGACCCGGTTTTGCTTATCCAAATCGAGTGAAATTCATATTCTTGGATTAATTGAAGATAAATTAGAATTTGAGTTAAATTCTTCAGCGAGTCGTATCTAACCTGCTACTTTCTGAGAATTTGTAGAGGTGTCAGACGTTTATTCTCAATTATATTCTTGTATTTCATTACAAGTTCAGATAACACACTCTTTTTATTGTTGCTAAAATTAGTTGTTCGCTTTTTCTTCTCATCCATATTTATTACAAGAAAACAACAAAATTTGGTTCACTATATTTGTCTACACTATATATACTACTACTATATTGACAGAAGGTCTACGTAACTATACGTCCTAGTTAAAATAAATAACTCTTAAACAAAAGAAACAATAAACAACAACTTTCAAATTTTGTAGCGTTAAATTTACGCAACCAAATCAAAATGTCAGAAACATAAATGTCATTTTATGTTGTAGCCTTACATTTTTATTTAGTTGTATTACATTTCTCACTCATATAATCATAAATGGCCAGTTTTGTCTCGATTTACTAATCCGAGAAAGAGAAGCGATGGTGAACAGGATAAAATGACTCCTTGTTGACTTTAAAGACATGTTTAAAATTTAAACGACCGATTACAAAATCAATAGTGTTTTGTCGCACCTATAAAATATATCGTGTTAAAATTTTTCCCGCAGTTTTTCCAAAATTTTTCACCGTTTAAATCTTCCCTGAACTTATACGATTATTTTAAGACCAAAATTAGCCAAATCGGTCCAGCCTTTCTCGAGTTTTAGCGAGACATTCAAATTACAATCCGCTTTTATTCATAATAATATAAAGATTACAATTATTTATATATTATGTAGGTATCTACATTGTATCATAGTTCATAACATACGTAACCGCCTCCTTTTTTTGAATTCGGTTAATTAACATTAGAAACATAAAAGATTCACGCCTGATATTTGAATTTTTAACTATTTAAATTTCGAACACATAAAAATTAAACTAAACTTTGTTACTAACCTACATAAGTACCTACTATTTAACCATGGTTAGCAACATGCTGATATAATATATTATGTTGAAGCCAAGGTCAGCATATCTGTCCCTGTGGATGCTCCTCGCTTATCATAGGTCACATCCGATTCACATAGTAAATGTTATGTACATTACAAACATGTAAATTTACAGTTGACTCATACTACACCGGCATATTTAGCGGAACACAAAAAAAAGGTCCATAATTTAAAAAATATGGTTTTATTTTAAAATCTACTTACTACACTTCTTTTGTTATTTAAAGTTTCATTTGTTTTACTTAAAATGAGATCACATTAAGAACAGATTTTGCGAGTAAAAGCTATTTGTGAAAAATGGTACATTTTTGAACTTTTCATGTAACCGGGAAAAGTGAAAATTAATATTAAAATAACAATTAATGAAATTAGAAAAATGGTGATTAATATCGCGTATTTCCTCCACGTGCTCTTATTAAAGTTTCTACCCGTCTAGGCATACCGAGAATGATGTTATCTATGGTCTCCTGGGATAGTCTCCGCCATTCCTCAACTACGGCGACTCGCAGTTCACCCATGTTGGCAGGAGCTGGAATTCTGGACTTAACTTTTCTTTTCAGCAAGTCCCAAACGTGCTCTATTGGGTTCATATCCGGTGATCTCGCCGGCCACTCCATAACAGTGATATTCATATCATTAAGATAAGCTTGAGTTACGATTACGATTACGATTATGATTACGATTTAAGAGAATTCTGCACTCATCACTAAACAATACCTTCCTCCATTGGTCCGTGTTCTAAAGTCTATGTTCCTGAGCAAAAGTTAACCTGTTTCTACGATGATTTACCTCGAGCCTTGGAGCCTTGGCGGGCACAAATGAACCCAAACCAGCTTCTTCGAACCTTCTTCGTACCGTACGCTCACTTACGGTTACACCCCGCACTGCTTCTAACTCATGTCGGGCTTGGACAGCCGTCAAACGGGGGTTCCTACGTACACGAAGCCGAATGAAACGATCATCCCTACTCGAAGTGCGTCTTTTTCTGTCTTGTCCTGCTCTTCTCACATAAGTACCGGTCTCCCTGAACCGTTGGATACTGCGATCGTTGATGGATCGTTGAAACTTGTCGACGAAGATCTCTGGATATCACTCTGTAGGTGTGACCATTTCTTCGCATTTCGAGTGCCCTGGCAATCTCCGTTGGGGCTAAGTCAGGCTTAATTCAGTCCTCAACTCCAAAAAGATACGCGATTAAAAAAAAACTAACAAAAAACAGTATTTCAATGAAATATTAAATCAAACTCAGAAGGAAGAAATCCTCGAAGTTCGCTCCAGATAAGGTGTATTTGAATAAAATTAAAACAATTGCATAAAATGTGATGTTCAGTTGTTTTCTTAATTTGAAAATATTTATTTTTAAATTAAATGACGTATAAACCAGCCAGCAACCTTATATGATACTGATATCAACCCTTTATTTTATGTTCCGCTAAATATGCCGGTGTGTGTAGTTAAAATATTAACCAGATGAACTAAGGCAAGTACCAATATGAATTAAATGGTTGCTGTTCTCTCTAGAAATATAAAAAACCTAAGTATATGAAGTCTGTCGGTTTTCTAAATGTAATACCTAATGAGAACGAATATAGCTTATATTCTGGGTGAATTTTTATTCCGTTTCGAGAGAAACAGGGTAAATAGGTACATGAAATAGAGAACCATGGCATATTTACTTTTCTTTCTCGTGTAAAATCAAAATTTTGATAGACACAAATTGAGATGGGCTCTGCTTACGAAGTATCTTGTATTTGTGAAATTAAAGTCAGTGAACTTATGTGCCAGTTTCCTTTTAATAGCTAATTAAATGTTATATAGGTACTACCTTATGATACATTATATCTTTTGTAGAAACATTTTTACCGAGAATTTTATAAGGATCTTGTTAAATGGAAACTTCGACAAATCCATTTTCGTCTGAAGAAGTCTCATAAGGAAAACTTCATATTACACAATGCTAAGATATTCTAACGCGAACTGATGACTAACACTTATAGGTCATAGCAACAAAAGAATACATTTAAGCTTAATTCCAAGGAAGTCAAGAAACCCAATACTGTTTTGACGCGAAGTTCATCGTTTTTTTCCTTACGAAGGTGAAACATGAGTGCCAAAGTGCCAAAGGTTTTTGCCAAGTTCCCTTTTTTTGCAAATGCATGATCAAATGAGGGTGTTTGATATTTTTTCTGCCGCTAGGGGTCAGACCCAACGCACACAAAGCAACATATGGTGGCGTAAGTGGTATCAAAAACGGTCAATAAGAATTTTAGATTCTTTTTCTGTCACCAGGCGGCGCTTAGGAGCCCGATGGTCCTTGTCGTGTCAAAAAGCTGTCACATGTCACGAATTTAAAATCACCATTATACGTTGATCTCTCGATATTGCAAAGTTCGCAAGTTGGTATAAAATAATTATTTATTATGTAGCAAATAATATATAAACGCATACAAAAAAACCCAAGGGTCGATATTATAACTTCCTCCTTTTGAAGTCGGAATAGCAGCATTATGCATTTTAGCAAAGCTGTTTGTTTAATGATTTCTGTAAAACTACTAAAAAAGAAAGTTAATTTTGATGATTAATGTATTAAAACTAAATGAAATGACATTATTATTATCATATTATTTAATTAAAAATCAAATTGATCAATCAAGTCAACCAATTTTGATGATCTGCGGTTAATATAAGTATTTGATATCATGGTGACGTGGCTATAGCTGTGTTCAGTAGGTATGAAAATAATTTCTTATTTTCCACGTTAGTTTCATCTGCCAGGCGATATTGGGTTTTAATGACTTGTTTCATTATTTTAGTTTGGGTTTTCGAATTATCTCAATACCACAGCGACCTTCTAACGCTCATTAAGCATTGTAAAAACTCTGGGCTCAGTCCAAAGGTCGTGGAAAAACCAGCTGCTGACTATTCAGTTTCGGCGCTTAAACTAAAAGTAAAAAGCGTGCAAAATATTTCCGTTAATTTATTCACATCATGGCTATAAACAGCTGACGGTTTATTTACTTTTTGGGCAAATTTAGCAAGTTGTGTGTACAACGTTCATATTATAACAGTAGATATTGTAAGGATAGGATGTGTAGATAGCAGAGAAATAACAACGAGGAAGGAAAATCTGAACAATTACAATATTATATTCGCTCAGGTAGGTACATCTTCGTATTGATACATAAATATACATGAAGGGAATTTACCTTGTCAAAACAGTATTCGCGTTTTCCACATCTTATCCTTAAGCTTAATGAGGTAAGCTATCTATCTCTATCTTATCTTTATGTAATGACGTCACAGCACTTTCAATTGAAACATTGGGAGGCTTGGCAGATAGTTCGGAAGTAGCAGAAAGTTCATTAAGTAGTACTATTGCGTAAGATGCGAGTTCACAGAAACGAGGGAAACTGTCCCGACAAACTGGCCTTTGAGTGACGTCACGGTAACCACCGTGGTTGTTTGGGTGGGGGTTTGGGAAAATGGGAATCCTTATGTAAGCAACAAAATTTGATATTGTTATGTATTACAGCACAACTGTAAAAAAAATATCAAAAGAAGAAACTTTTGAATCACACTTTAAAAGTGAGAGTGTACCTGTGAGAAACCTACTAAATTATAAAACAGTCTCCCGTGTACGAGTTTTGTCACTACTCGCCGTGAAGAATTTAATAGAAATGCAATTAAAATGGCATCGAAACAACGCCTCTAGTGGCAAGCAATGGTAACTAATTTGATGCCGTACAAATTGTAGTTAACTTCTTCGCGGCGAATAGTGACAAAAACACACAGCACACAGAAACCGTAACAATGTGATGGTTACATCCGTTCCATACGGAATTTTGGAAATCAACTTAAAATTATTTATATTAAAAATAAATTTCAATTTACAAAACGAATTTCCATCTCGACGAAGTTCATTCATATCTCGATTAGTTTCATTTCGCAGAAGGCGAGATCGTCATTAGTTTTATGAAATTGGCATTCTTACAGGCATCTGTTTTTTGCTGCTATATTTACACCTTTATAACTTGAACAGAAATCACTTCGTTCCAAAAACGTTTTTTGTGTTCGTCGGGCGCTATTTATCAAAGTTGCGGTGAACGAACGGACATGCGGCCGCTCTCATTTTTCGCGCGAATTCGCATTTAAATTATATTCGTCCACGTGTTTGTGTGTCAGCTTCCGCGTGAAAACAACTGTAACAACAATATCAAATGACGGCGTCTCGTTAGTATGAACAAAAAAAATAAAATAGTATGAACAATCACAGATACGAACACCACCAAGCACCGTTCAATTTGCTTCGATGCTTTTATACTCACGATCTCTAAATTCGTAATAGAGATCAGCGGAAATGAAAATCTTAGGCTGGGACTATATGATCCGGAATCCGGCGGGCCCGGGAAAATTCAGAGCATTGAAAATAGAACTCTGTGCTAATACAATCTATTGTATTAGCACAGAGTTTTGTTCAGAGTATTGTATTAGTGCTCTATGTCAATGTCACTTATGACAGCACGACGCTCGACGCTTCCATTTTCAACTCTATTGTACTAAGGCAGAGTTCTATTTCCAGTGCTCTGAATTTTCCCGGGCCCGCCGGATTCCGGATCACAATATAGTCCCAGCCTCAACAATGCAACTTACAAGTTACCACAGTACTTGATAAGGGGATACCAAAGTATAAATAACTTACGGGAATCGTCGCGTTTCAAACATCGTATCTGTCAATTTCATATAAAAACTATGATTGCTGTGGGTCATTAGCAACGTGGTCGTTCTGTAATTACATTTTATGAAGCTTCCATGTTAGAGGAAAAACTATTAATTCGTGAGAGTTTTATACAGGTAGGTTAGGTATATCAAACGGCCATATTAAGTATTTTGAATTTCGATCCATGTAAAAATTATGTTTATTTACTTTCTTTATCCTTTATTCACCTTCAACAGTCAACAGGACAACAGAAAAGCCCTAGGGGTAAATGAGGTTTGAAATGCTTTATTCTGAATACTATTACGTCATTGGTTTTTAGTATTTACCCTAACATAGCCTTAAATACTGTAATCTAATAAAAAACCCATGATACACTTTAGTCTCATAGTAAAATGAACCTGAGTTATGTATGTATTTTTAAGGTATTTTCAAAATGCACCGATAAAACTACCCTTGAAGCTTATCGATTTTGATTCATTTTTCCATTAATCAATCAAAAGTTTAATAATGGTTTAATCTTTGCAATCAGGGCCTTTGAATTTAGGTTATCGTTTAGGCGAGTCCTAACTTCTACAACTAACATTAGGCCTTGAATTAATGTGGAACGTACCTAAATAATTATAGTACCTATAGTAATATAGTACCTATTTAATATAGTACCTACAGTAATATAAAAAAGATGGTTTATTGTACGTTTTACTAATGAGTTAAAAAAAGTAAGCGTACTATTTTTAACGAGACTAACGGCCGAATACTGAAACGCTAATCGAGCTTAAGAGCCCTCCTATTCGCAGGCTGTCGCTGTCTCTGCTAGCTGAAATGAGAAGGACAGCATGTCACTTGAGCGTCACTTAGTTTAACTATCGTTCCAGTATTCGGCCGTATTTCTGATGAAAAAATCTCAACGACGAGATTTCAAATATTTTCATAGTGATAGATCAAGTGATATTTTATTACATTTAATCATTGGAGTCTGTGAATAATGTTTCAAAAAGAAAAATCATCATAGAAACCACGTGGATCTAACACGTGGGCACGTTGCCCGAGCTACTTTATAAAACTTATCATGATTGGCAACTAGTACTATTGCGAAGATCGTAGTTACACAATAACTTCTAGAAGTAGTAGTCTAAGGCTGGGACTATATTGTGACCCGGAATCCGGAAAGACGGAGGAAATTCAGGGCATTGAAAATAGAACTTTTGGAGTTTTGCCGGGGAGTTCAATGGGTGACGTTGTGAATTTGTAATATTTCATAAATCTGTGTTATCTCGGTTCTTAATTTTATCACTACCAAATTTACTCTACTTTAAAATATGTGGTTGGGGAAAATGAAATCCATTATTTTTGCGTGAATTTCAAGGTGCGGCACCGAAACATCGAGCTTCTTTCTGTATCCAACTTTGCGCAAATGGTTTAAAACTGTTTTATGGTCGATATTCAGCTCCTGGCCGATGCTACGACTAACATTCCGGCCAACTTCGATTATTTCTGTGATTTTATCGACATTTTCGACGACGCGCCTGCCTATACGAGGTGCATCCTTAACAACAAAAATGTCTAAACGAAATCGATGAAAGCAAAATTACGCGTAATTAAATTAGCTGTTCACCTTTATCAAAGAAAAACTTTAAAATGTATCGAATTTTCTCTTTGTTGATTTTCATTTTTAACAGCCTGTAACTCACAACTGAAATGACCAATAAAAGAACATCAATCTATTTTTTTTTGTGTAAATTTGTCACCATGATAACTATCATAAATTTGAAATTGTTATAACATATAGCTGTTATACATCTCATAAACCATTTAGCTAAGGCGCAGTGTACGTTGGTCCTTATATCTATATAACTAGCAAAAAGCGGTCATGTTTGAGTCATCGGATAGCATCACGTTGTGTTTCCGTTATTTTATCTAGCCGGAGTCCTTTTTGCGAGATTTTCGGGTAATGAGATGTTTTATGGAACATTCAATGACCTCAAAAGTTTTTTAAACTAGTGTTGTCATGGAATAATTTGCGCACATCAGAATTTTGTAACTAAACTTTAACTAACTAACTGACTTTAAAGCTCAGTTAAGGTCTTATTACAAAAAGCATTTCCAATTGATTTATTTAATTCTGTTACACCGCCGAAGTGTATTCAGAGCCTTAAGCCAAGTTGCCATCGCTAATTACAACGACGAATTCGAGAAATGACATAAGCATCGCTATGTTACTTCACTTAGCAATGCTTATTTCAAATCCCATACCTATATTTTTGTTTTCGAACTTCTCCGTCTTAATTAACGATGGCAACCTGGCTAGAGGCTCTGATTACCGAAAATTTTCAGTTCAATGGTTCTCCAATCTCCACTAGTCATGTTAAAATATTTATCTCAAAAACGTCATCTTAAATCTTGATCTTTTGGCGTCCGTGTTTATCAAGACCTCTTCTAAGAAACACAGTTTATATAACCATGTAAATACATCTAACCATTAAAATCACGTGTCAAGAAATCCATAGATTCACAGATAGCAATAATAAAGCATAATTACACCCTCATTGTCGAGTCGATTGTGATAAAGCTCCCACGGCAAATTGTGCAGTAGAAAATGTGTTATTTATACACTAATTATATTATTAAGTGTTAACGATTGAACGTCATTATTATCACTTGATTAACGATAATAAAACAGCTAATAATAATGATAACAAGCAACCCACATATTTTTTATGATTGAAGCAGTCGTTGATATACCTAGAAGTAACTAACTAGAGTGCTAAGAACACTTTATACTGCCATCATTTAGTATTTTGATTTTGAATACAAAATTTAAATAAATGATATTTATATCAGTTTGGCCATACAGCGAGGCAATGCTGCCAGCATCTTTGGTACTTTAATACCTGAGTGGCTTAAATAATAATTTAGGTACGTTAATTAGATTTTTAATCTGTATTTATTTAAATATTGTACCGAATGAAAACCTTTTATGTTATTTGAATTATAATATTAAAATCATAAAAAAATATTCTCTACAATACGTACATATTATATTGTTACCTGAACTTACTGTGATGTGTCAAAGAATATAAATATTACCAACGTAGCTGTGCTGCCGACAATCGAATTAAAGTAAGAACTTACTGCTTAGTCGTTAAAGTCGGTAGTTAAAGGACATGGATATCCCTAACTTCGCTATGAGATACCTTAACTTTATTAAAAAAAAAGAAATGAGCTCTATAAAATATAGAGCTTTATTATAAAATAAGACAACTTTGTGTGATGAAACTTCACGCGCCAAAATGAAAAACCATGTAAGCTCCTTTTTTATTTATACTTAATTGGAAATAATTTTAATCACTCTTTATTATTGGAACTAGAATGTGCTTAGAAATCTGATAGCAGTCTGGAATTCATAGCACTGGTTAGCCTCGACTTGTTATTTGTTAAGTCACCAGAAGTGCGGCATAACCTGGCGCCGACATACACTATATTATTTATATATTTTAATTTATATAATTGTATAAATTCTTCGCTTCGTCAGACATAAAAATAGTTGAGTACAGGCAAAAACCCGGAAGATTTGTCGCCGTTTGCGTAGGTATCGGTTACGTCGGTTAAAAAAAAAACAGAAAATCCGGCCAAATGGTTAAAAAATGTTAAATCAAATTACGGATTACCCCTCTTATAAATTATTTCAAAACAATTATGAATTGTAAGTACATCTTCCTACATCTTCTTATACCTTTTTGAATGGATGGATATTTGTAACTCAGCTATGTGAGAACAGTTATATGGATCAAGATCAAAAGACACACATAAATACAAGGTTGTACAAAATCAATTACGCTGGAAAAGTTTAGGCAGAAATAAAAAAAAAGTTAGGGGAAGCACAGAATCAGATGTGGGAGTTCAATGACCTTAGCATCGCCCTAAAAAGCGTACTGTAATTTTTTCTTACGAAATTTTCAGTATTTTTCTACCAAAACGTCTTCACAAGTGGCCAAAATATCCGTAGTCGAATTTGAACAATCTTACACGAGGTTAGGTTTTAAAGGTATGTTATTCAAATATCACATGCAGTTGAATAGATTTTACTGTACAGAAACGACTTATAAAATAATTCAACATTGTATTAATTTATTATTGACTATTATTATGAAAATGATAATTCAAAGTACAGGTGAATGGGCATATTTATTAATCGAATAGGAAGTGTTTACGACGCGACGGAATATGTTAATGTTACATAATCGATTGAATTTACTAGTAAACACATTATCAATATTATTCCGTTCAAGAGTTCCGTACATAATAAGGAACTAAAAACATTCGGTGATTGGTAATATTGGTCACCGATTGTTTGTAAGCGAATAACGGAGCGTACTGATTGCAATTTCCAATAGTGCAACGCACACGTCCACAAAAAGTAAAGAAATACTATACAGATACACTGATTTATTATAATTGGCCCGATTACCCGTTTTCGTATGACTGGTCTACAAAAGGGTGTCGTGTGGAGGAACCCTTATGAGAAAGTAAATATTAAAAAACTATCTAAAGGCCTTCGTACAGTGATAATACGTTTTTTTAGGATTCCGTAGTTCACGTCTTGAAACTCTTTTCGCCATGTCAGTCCATCTGTTTTTTTTTTGTTCAAATGTGCTTCCGCGTCCACCCTGCCCCTCTAAAAGCTATCTTGAATAATCTGAAAAAAATCATGCGGTGAACATTGAAGGAAACTATAACGGCTTAGATAAATATTATGTTAGTTCTGGAGTTATTGAGGCCTAACTTGTAAATTGCGAAACATAATTACTTGAAAAAACTTCATAGTTCTTACCTAAATAACGAAATAATAATTTGGTTGCAGCACCCTATTCTATGCGTGGCCTAACACGCACTTGGCTGGTTTTTATTTAGTAATAGCAATGATGATTAGTTTATCATCTACCCTCTGTAACAAATCATGTGTTGAAAGTGAAGTTTATCGTAAAATATTTTGAGTTGCGTTCGAAAAGCGTGCTCCAGCTATAAGCGTACAAAACTATTTTTAAACCGACCAACTATTTTAAGGAGCATAAAATCTATAAAAATGTAATTGTACTCATGTAGTTTACAAATACATACATAATAATAAATAAACTTTATTTAAATTGTAATTTATGGATTATTTTTTATTAGAGGTGTTATAACATAAAACCCCACCGCTCACATACTGTGACTCCATTCCGGACAGAGCGAAACTATAATGATTCCTTGTTGTCATAATATGTGACATGGAATACTAAAAGCATTAACACACGTACGGATTGGTCCGGAGCAGACCACGGATTTGGTTGCCAACTTAGTGGTTTCTCCCTATAATTAGGGAAAAAGTCTTCTAGGGGAGAATTTTTGGAGTTATTTTTAGAGGTTTATAATTTATGTTTTTAATTAAATTAATCTATTGATTGAAATGTTATATTGAAATCGATTTCAAAAGTCAACCTGTAGGAAATAAACTTTTGGAAGTTTAAAAGAATATTACACTAATGAACTATAGAATAACTAAAGAATACTAAATGGACAGAATAATATTTCTGTTCCCTTGAGCTCTTCTTCTTCTTTTCTCTTTTTCTCATCTTAAACTTATGTATTTCAACCGGTGTATTACTGAATAAATTAAAAATTTTAATTGTTACAACTTACACCCTCATTTTAAAATAATGACAAAGATATTAAATAATTATAGACCTATAGCTCTTACTTCAGAAATATCCAAATTTTTTTTAAAAATACATATATAACTATTTGTACATTTTTTTTTAAATATCAAATCCTTTGTAAGGAACAAAAAGATTTCCGCCAAAATATTCGAGTAAATAGAGATATTTTGATTTTTTAAAAGTTGTAATGAATAACATGGATACCGGGAATCCAGTATGCTCTATTTTCTGTGATATGACACAAGCTTTATTATATTATATTAAACACTAGATTATATTAATCATAAAATCCTGATAAAAAAACTAGAATCATATGGTGTACGTGGAAATACTTTGAGGCAAATAGAATCGTATTTGACAAATATATATAGAATAATACAATGCACAGCAATAAAGCGACCGAATCTAAAGACACTTCTAGAAGAAGTCTATCTATCCGAAATAAGATACTTAATTTACGGAGTGCCACAAATAGTGTCTTAGGTCCGTTTCTGTTTATAACATATATAAATGATTTTCCAAAATCAATTGACAAACCATTACAAACCAATACTATTTGCCGACGACAGTACAATAACTATACCCAGTGACAATTTAAATAATTATTAAATTGACATTAACAATACATTGACATCTATAATATCTTGGCTTAACAATAATAATTTAAAATTCAATTTAAACAAAACTAATATGCACCATGATATGATACACATGATGTGTGTATCATATCATGGTGCATTTTAATTTTTACTCAAAGAAAGGCCCCACCAGAATATTAAATTATTTTGGTGCAATATAACAATATTAAAATTTGTATTATTGACAACTCAAAATTTCTAGGATTAACGATTGACAGTAAACTCAATTGCAAATCTCACGTTGAACTACTAAGTAAAAAAATTTGATTTGAACATTATTTTTCTATTATTTGTATAACAGTTTATTTAAGTTTGGGGAGAAATGTTTTTGAGAGTTGGAACACTGAACAAAGATTGGAATGCACTGTAAATAGAACTCTGTACGAATACAGTAGAGCTGCAAATCAAATACACGAGTGTCTTTGAATGGACCATTAGGTACAGACCAAATAGGTACGTGTGTAAGCATTCTAAAAATGAAATTCGACCAAATTAAGGTGGGCCCGCACTAGGCGCCACGACGCGGCACGACGACGCGTCCCTACCACAAATCGCAATGGAGTGCCGCTTAGTGCGTTATTTCTCATGCATACAAAGAATATTTGGCCGTATCGCGTCGCGTAGTTCCGCTGCCACGTAGTTACGACTAGTGTTCCCACCATTAATGTGTCATAGCATTTCTTCGTTGCGCGGTAAATTACTCAAATTAGTAACATTTAATTTTGAAGCATTATATCCGGCCATATTGAGCTCGTTTTACATTTATATTACACTAGCTTTTCCCCGCGTCTCCACCTGCGTAAATACAGCATCCCACGGCAAAACTGTACTTTTTCGGGATAAAAAGAAGCCTATGTGTTAATCCAGAGCTTAAAATACTATCATACCAAATTTCATCAAATTCCGTTCAGTAGTTTTAGCGTGAAATAACTATCCATCCTCACAATCTCACATTTTTAATAAATAAATAAATAAATTTTATTTGTGAAAATGCACTGCTTACAAGAGTTACAATTACAAAAAAATATATCAGAAAAGTAATAAAATTAATGTAAAATAAAGATTTTAAAAAAAGCAGATAAAAAATAAGACTTTGGCAGCGTATTACACAAAACAGCTTGTCCACAGCTTTATGCTAGGCCAAATAGACCTAACGCTGATGTAGTAGACAGAACGGGCTACAGATTTGCTCTGTGGCCTCTGTCTAGTCACTTTAGTCACCTATGACCACCAAGCTCCACAGAGGTAGGCAGTAGGCACAAGAGCCTCTATGAGGGTTGGTGATCTCTGTCTACGTACCCCCATTCAGAAATATGCAGATTGTGTGTACGTGTAAATTGAGAAAATGCGATTTGTTATACTTACGAGTCGTCGTAGTATTCATACAGATTAAATTGTTGTTTGTTTGTCGCAATCCGACCAGGTCAAAAGGGTTAAATGGAAAATAACTGATAGTTTATTTGAACTGCGGTTTATATTTAACGGAAATGCAAACACAAGTTCAAACGATATGGAACATTGACCTATATCGGTGTTGGCAGCGGATTGCGATACTAAAATATAACACAAGTGGGCTATGTCAACTACACGATGGAAGTAAAACCTACAAAACCTTTAACTCATTATATCGCAAATGGCACGTTTTTTCGTATGTTATGTTTTATTATTGTCGTTTTCTCATGTTACTAAGTCCTAAGTCCAATCATATTCGTATGTTACTAAATAATCATTATAATATAATTATCTTTTATAATATTTCAGACATGTGATTGTAAAGCGTGCCAAATAGCTTACAAAGGTATCTATCTCAAAAGCTATATTAATAAATAGCATCATTTTACACCAAAACGAAACGATACGTGCCGCGGCGCTGCATTTTTAACCGACTTAAAAAAAGAGGTTCTCAGTTGTCACTGTACGTTTTTAAGATAGTGATTCAAAATTGAACTTTATTCACTACGTTGCAAGAGTTCGAATGTGAAACTAGACCGCTGCCAAAAATATTCGTTAAATATTTACCTTTGTGATAAAATAAAAGTCTAGGACAACTTTTTATTTTTGATGCATACTTACAGCATAGCAGTTTCAATCATTTATTATTATGCTTATAAAGACATTTTCTAATGCATACTTACTACTAAAGTATAATCTTTCCATTGGCCAACGAAAAAATTATAAAGGCATTGGTTACATTTAACCATTATTGTACGTAATAACCTCGACAGTCAAAGTTGCCATAAAATCCGATACTCGTTGAAAGTATACATAAATGTATTATACGGCTGACCTATTTTTAAGTCTACCTACTATGACATAGTAAAACTAGAGCTAGATAACACTATCTAATTGGGTTTAAGTGCTAGAGCAAGTAGTGTTTAAGTAAATATTGAGCTGTCATTGTGATTTATACGAGCTTATGCGCCCTCATGTTGGCGCCACCGGCAAAATATATAAAATATTATATTAATAACGTACTGTCATTCGATAGACTTACACGATTGATAGCTTGCAGCTATGTGTGCGTGGCTAGACGTTTGCCGGGGGTGCGCGCGGCGATCGGGGCGTGAGTATTTTACAGCCAGGATTTTCGATCACGGGGCTGGCCGCTGGTCGTTTCGTTGTGTTGTTTGACATAATTGACAATATAATTTCATAATATTCGCGCGATGTTTAAAATTACTTCGGTGTCAACTTTAGACTTACGTCAACATGGCTAACATTTGCCGGTGCTCGAGCTGTTTTTTGTAGAGTGTCGTAGTGATTTTAGCTACTACTACGTGAAAACTAGATAGGTTCAAATTTCAAACAGTTAACAGTTGCTCGGTGCACCCTAGCCAAAGCGCGGGAATTGAAAGCCGGTCAAGTACGAGTCGGATTCATTCACGAAGGGTTCCCGGGTACCAAGCTAATAAAGGTGTGAACATTTCAACTGTCTAGCTATCACGGTTCATGAGATACAGTCTGGTGACAGACAGATAGACAGACCTTTGGGTACGGAACCCTAAAAAGTGTCAAAGTTTGACACAGTTCTTGAAAAGGTATCTATTGTTTCGCTTTTTGACACCATTTCGACTTTACGCCACTAGCGTGTATGACCAGCTTAACGTTTCCACCATGGATAATATAGATTAAAGGAGTACCATCTCTCTAAGGATGGACTATAATATGATTTGCAATCTTCCGGATTCGTAAACGGAGGCCGTAAAAAACTCGGAGCATTAGAAAATAGAAGTCTGCGCTAATAAAACAGAGTTTAAATTATTCGAACACATGAGTCAAATATCTTCATTATTCTTCATATTATATTCTTCTTCCATTTTAAACCTCCATTTTCAAATGTATTGTTTTAGTGCAGAGTTCTATTTTCAGTGCTCTGAATTTTCACAGGCGATCCGGATTCCGGATAATATTATGCATATTATCAGCCTAAGGCACAGAAGCTAAAAAGTTTTCGACAAAATTAATTAAATAATAGTTTCAAAACTGGCCACAATGGTGCTAGACTCTAGAGCCAGACTCTACTAGACTCTAGAGGTGTGTGAGGTGTATATATGACTGTAGTAGACTTTAGTAGTCAATTCAGAAAATCATTATAATTCTACTAATCGGAAAAAAATATCTGTATAAATATAAACGAAGGAGATGCTAAGATTTAATCCTCCGTTTAAATTTTGCCGCGTTACTGTGCGCCTTGCGTTTATGAGATATTTAACTTTAAAGCTCTTTTTTTTTAAACAAAGCGTCCCGCTAAAAGCTAAAAAAATCTGAAAAAATTAATGATATTAATCCATGTGATAACCTTAAAAGGAAATTATAACGGCTCTGTTACTTTAGGAGTTATAGATGCCTAAATTGAACTTGTAAAATGCGCTTACTTAGAAAACTTCGTACAAAAATAATTAAATAATTAGTAAACATGTGAAATATTGGTAGATTGGTACGGAATTCTACATGCGCGAGTCCGGCTTGCACTTGGCCGATTTTTACAGACACTTTTTTATGTATGGTAAAGGTACCCTTACTTTAGTCCCCATGGTTTCCACTACTGGGCCACATGTCTCCTAATTAAAAATAAGTACAATTATTATGGGTTGGGATCATAGATTTATAACGCCAAGATCGATAGTGTACATACAAACGCATCGTACAATGTGAAGACAGCAACAGATAGATGTAGGCGTAAACATTACATACTTACGTACGCCAAAACGCGAAACTTTACTGTTGTCAGTTAAGGGGCAAATTCTCCGAGAGTGGGAAAATATTGCTCTTAAAATTGGAATTATTGTATTTATGAATGTATAAAAATCAATGTAAAGGTATAAATGTAATTTATATTTTATTTTAATACTTATTTTAGTATGAAAATAAATATCTAGTACACTTATACACTTCTAAGGAATATAATAATATTTTTAATACTTTTAGAGGAACTTCTATATAGAGGGCCATTCATTTACTACGTAAGACGATTAAGGAAGGGTGTCAACTATAGTCTTTTCGCGTTAAGAAGACGTATAGTGAAAACATGAAATGTCAAAAAATATTTTAAAATTATCCAATGACGCAAAAGTCGTGTTCACTTTATCCAATAACAATAAGCCATTTTGACATATGTACGCGTAATTTATTGACATTTACTGTCTTGTTTACGCGAATAGCCTATTGTAAAAATCGTCTTACGTATTACGTGTAAATGTTGCTTTATTTATATACGTCGAGTGACTGGAGAAAGATGCGGAGGTGTTACGTTAACGACATCTATATCTCGTGGGGTACCGATTAAACAACATCTACACCTACGACGACAACCTGCATCAATATCTACCCCTACAATCTACACCAGGTGTGTTAGGTTACCACCACTTATAAGTCCTATAACTATACCCATCAGGCATGGGTACGGGCAATAATTAGTCCACCACACATACCCACCACTGTAACTCCTATGTATCCAGGATCGACAGTGGTAACTAACTACAAGAAACCCTTTGATATGACCTCACAGGTGCCCGAGGGATATGTTAAATCTGTTTTGGGACCCGCAACGAAATTAACCAAACGATTGTAGGTAAAGTAGGAAGAGTTAATACCTACACCTACCAACCTACTGGGGCCTGCTGATTATTTTTTAAATATTTTTTAAATATAATATAATTTTTTAAATATATTTTTTAAATATAGGTAAACTGAAGGCACCTATAAATATTTGACAGTCAAGTAACAAATTATACACAGTGCAGATAGCATGGGAATAATCAACCGATGTGAGTATTTTCCTGCAAATTTTTCCAATATATTCCACAATTATTTCAAAACCAAAATTAGCCTAATCGGTCCAGCCGTTCTCGAGTTTTAGCGAGACATTGGAATTGCAATCCATTTTTATATAAGATAAGAAGATTTATACAACTTCGCAATAAAAACACTTTAGGTATAGTATGACTAATAAATGAAAACAAATGAAAGATGACATAACCATTAATTTTAAACGTGTTTTAGATGTTGTTACTATTAGGGTATATTATAATAAGAACAAGTTAGATATACCAGTGATCAGACTTAACAAAGTAAGTAAATCTTTTAAAGGTCAATGTACTCTTTTACAATATAATCCCAGAAAAAGTTCAAAATCTTTTTATTAATTTAACAAAATTTGTTAATGAATGTTTGTGTGCTAAAGCTTATTATAAGCTTATTATGATTTCATTAACGATTGCACACATTGGGAATAAGATGGCTCCCTTCAATACTGCTGTTGTAGTGTATTTTACTTGGTCATTGAAACGTATCGAGCAATGTTTTGAGCTTTTAGACGGCTTCCAATAGCTCTTATGGCGATTTAATCTTATTTTTTCGATCCAACGAGCAGACACAATTGGGTCAGATGGAAATCTAAATAAAAAAAATATATGCCATGGTCTAAATAAAACAATAATAAGACATTATCACCCTTCACCCCTAAATCGTTTTACGTAATAAATGAATGATTCCAATACGTCTCATTGTATACCATTAAACTTTTAAACTGGTATTAAGGTAAATATGTATAAGGGATTATCTTAATACTGGCAACACTTTACATTGATAGTTAAAAAAAAATAAAAAACTTTGTCTAAGACCTATAATATGTAAATTGCAAGTTGCAGCTATTAGTTAGACCAAATGGGACATTAATTTCTTATCACTAGTAATACTTTCACAATAACAATATGGCAGAGCAAAGGACTCAGCATCCAGTTCACAATAATAATAATAATAAAAACAAACAATATGGCAGCAAGATGGCGGCATAATATGATTTTATTATAAAATATTGTGAATATTATTGGCACAATACAAGTCAAATCGTAGTCCATGCAAATGAAATGTATTGCCCGAATCTTTATTATGTTTTTTCGATGCATTGTGACACCCAATAACCACACAAACCGTCATAATGTTAATAATTGTCGGAGCTGTATGCACTAGCGCTTGACCTTAACAACTCTGACGGGTCGTTCGAACAAAATATGACATATTATTATCATGGTATGATTGACTTCGTTTTCATGCACGTACCCCGTTTCTTCGCGTATTTATTCTATGGTTGGCATGCTATTTGACTTTAATATTCTTTGCATACTATATATGTTAATCAAGTAACTGGCACGTGATATAAAAATTATGAATACGTCTGATTAAAATTCTTTTACCTTTAGTTTTTCGTTTCGAATATTTTTTGTCTTATTATTACGTTGTTACTGTTTTGATTTATACAAAATTATGTTTATTTTTAACATTCCTGAAATTTCTATACTACGCCTAATAATTTTTTCGCGTTTTTATTTAAAAATTAAAGTCTTAAAGTTACTAAAAACCCACCAAATGTGAGTCGGACTCACGCAGGCAGGCAAAAAAAAACCGAGCCCCACGAAAATGTTGATTTTGTTATGGTTTCTTTTCATGTTAGTCCATTTTGTTGTTTGAGCAGCCAGCTAAACGTAATACGGTGATAATAAGATAGGCGCTATTTTGATTGTACTATAATTAACATACATAGATCTTTAATTAAATTAATATGAAAATTTAATGATTTTATTATTTTATTAAAAGTTTTTAAGTACAATCTCATATTCCTTTCTTACAACTTGAATATCATTAAATAACAAAAATATTTACACTACGGATAAGATATTCAATGTTGCTGTTTTAGTCTGATACGTTGCAAAATTTACTTGACAGATAAAGACAACCACATAGAATAACTTATCCGTTGTGTAAATATTTTTATTAGTTAGAGGGTAAGTGTGGTATTTTGAAACAAAAAAACAATGATAAAGCAGGAGTTATAAAATTAAAATTGGTTCATACTAGAATTTTAGTAATTTTAATTTATCTATGCGTCTGTGTTATTTTGAAAAGCCAATATCACCCGAATAGCCAATTACCAAAGAATAACATAACAGCGTTACAAGAACATAAAAATATAATTTATATCTCCTGACTTTTGTTTTTTCTTTCAAAGTGAATATCATTTTTTTTATTCAAAATAGGTATTTTTATACACTTTCTGAATATCGGTCTACATGATGCCTACCAACGGTTCGGGAACTGGCCTGGCGAGAAGAACCGGCGTAAGAAACTCGCGCGGGGCCATCTTTAATCGTTGCCAGATATCTTATACTTACTATGTAGTATATTATAGTTTCAAAGGGTAGATTACTAAGAACATTGAATAACTACACTGGTTTTTTGTGAGTATATCATTCATATTTATAGTTTGAATCATAATAATATACCTATCCAAACATACTACAATACAGTATGCAAATAATTTCGAAGAATATTTTAGACACAAACTTCAAACGCAGGTAGGATTACGTCATCAACCAAAGATGATAAGTTAGCATCAATTGAGCATTGCTATGGCATTTTCATCAAAGAAATAATCTTGGTTCACGGTTAATTCGTACCTACTGTAGGAAACTTAACTAAACAGTACCTGGAAAAACGCGTTTTGCTTGGAGTTCTGATAAATAAAAAAATAAAACACTCACAAAAATATTTATGTGATTCGAACCCATCACATTTCAAATTTTCGAACAAAGCAAAAATTATACATGCGCATACCAAACTGCCAATCGCTTTGACTTATTAGAGTCGAAATTATTAATAATATATCGTTGCACGACAAAAGAAAAACATTTTATTATTTAGCTTAAAAATGCGCATATTCCTAGGGATAAGTCCTGGCTAGATCGATTTTTCTCCCCCGGAACTCCCTGCACACTAAATTTCATGAAATACTTGCAGCCGTTTTCGAGAAGCCGATTATGTATACAAGACTATCGCGTTTAAAGTACAAGATTTACCTCTTTACTTATAAAAATATTTACACAACGGATAAGCTATTCAATGTTGCTATCTTTGTCGGACAAGTAACTTTTTTAACGTATCAGACAAATTAATAAAAATATATCGAACTGCAGATGTTATATCGAAAATTTAAACACAGTTAGCTGGAGTATAGTTTTTTTCGGGGTAGAGAGGATCATCTGGCTCCAAAGACCATATTGCCCTATCTGACATCAAAAATACTATCCTACTACTATTATAAATGTGAACGTTTTTGAGGATGGATGGACGTTTGTTACTCTTTCACGCAAAAACTACTAAACCGATTATGAAGAAGTCTTGTGTGGTAGTAGTTCAAGCTCTGGATCAACACATAAACTACCTTTTATCCCGAAAAATTACATTGTTTCCGTGGGATACTGTATTTACGCGGGCGGAGCCGCGGGTAAAATCTAGTTCTTTGTATTGAAAGGATGTATTCTTCTTATTCAATACACACCATATATTTTAATTATTAACAATATAAATCTTAATAAACTTATCACTCATCATTAAAATAAACTTATGGCTTTGATTCATGATTACATTATAAATATTATCAGATCAGCCGAATCGGTATATGAGTCAGAAATAATATTATTCATAAAATTAAATCGAGAATGAAACCGGGCCACAGATACTTCAAAATTATTTCATGGTATAGGTTTGTACGTGGGTCGATCAACTTTTAAGTGTCCCGATTGTGATATTTTGTACAATTTTGTAAATTTTTAAATTTTACTGATAAACTTATATATAACTGTAGAAGAATATTATTATTTTCTATTTTGATATCTGGCAGTGCACTTTTTAATTTTTTAGGTACAGTTTTGATCGAAAATATCCAACCTGACAAGAAAAAGGCGTCCTTTGGACAACTGCTTAAATTATTTTTGAATAAAAGAAATTTTGATCAAAATTGAATTCGCTCATTTAATGTTACTAAACATTATCAAAAGGCTCCGTTAGCTTTTTTAAATTACTATTTAATGCTGAATTTCAACAATTATTTCCATTTAAAGTGTCTCTTGGACAACCATTGTCCTAAACCTATGGGAAAAGTAAATTAAAACCGCAAGTTCAAATTACTTTTTGTAAAAACTTCAAGGATTTGAATACGCTTCTGTTATAATAGTTGAATATTTGAATTAAATAATATTGTTATATTCATGTCTCGACAAAATAGCTCTCTTTCGTTTTTAAAATATGGGGACAGCGCAGTTGTCCCACAGACAAAATGGTTGTCCCAGAGACGCGGCGCACAATCAACTTCAAATTTTTAGTCAGGTTTTAGAGCTTATTACTAATAGTTAATAAAGAAAATACCGAATATTGTTAAAAAATTATATTTTAGTAAAGTGGTAATAAATTTTTTACCCAAAACAAACTTTACAAAAATCAAACAAACACAAAAACAAACTTTTTCTTCAATTTTAAAATACTAAGTAACATTATATTCAACTGAACTTAGAAATGAAAAAATATCAACATTGTGTCCTACCAGTGTACCAGTAAATGGGGAAACTTTTTCAGGGATAAACATACTCATAAAACTGAACAGCTTTCTCATGGAGCATAGGTCGGAATATGAAGAAATAATTTGGACAGCTGACCCATTAACAACGGAAGGTCCAATTTTATTTTGACATTTCGGCCTATCTTCCTTGGGCAAAGTTCAGTTTCATGGGTACATTCACTCCTGATAAAGGTGCCCCATTTACTGGTACACCCTGTTTAATCGCTATTTTGGCGTTTAGCTATTACTAACATAGATGGCACTTAAGGTTTATTGTTAATGCTAATCAGATTTAAACTTCAAACTTCGAATCAGTCTCAAGTAAAAGAGATCAGTGTTAAATATAAAAAGAAATTACAAACATAGGTACTACTACTTTTCAAAAACATCAACATCACATGGAAACTTATAATAAGTTACATCTCTTCTTATTTGTTTGATTGGCTTAGGCAGTTTTTTGGAAATTTCTTCGTATGCTACATAAGATATGTCATTTTTATTAAGTTTGAACAAGTTACCTCCCTTAACATATTTGAGAAATGTGACTTTGAGCTCCCCATCATCTTCAATATCGCTTTGAGCTATGCATGCATATGTATGTGATTTTCCTTTGCTTCCATAAACTTTGGCAAGTAAAAAGTCTCCAAGGGCTGGAAGCTCATTGTTTTGCCCTGATGTTAACGGTTTCGGTTCTTCTATGTTATTTTCTTCTTCAGAGTCGTCAGATGAGCCATAACCACTCTTATAAATATTTAAGCCTCGAAAACGTTGAAAATCAGAGTATTCAATATTTTTATTCGACGAAATTAAGTGGCTCAATGGTAAGTCATCGGTATTATCATCACTTGGGATATTTTCGCAAATATTTTCAACACCTATATCCTTTTTTGAAGCTGGTAAGGGATAGTAAAGTTTTGGGTTCAAACAATCACAGAAGCCTCGAGTACATTAACAGCTCAAGTTTCTATATTTGAGTTGGCCTGGAATCCTGGAAAAAACTTGGTGTACTTCTTTGGTACCCGATAGCAGGAGAATATTTTGTGGGATCTCTCTGTCTATGGCGTCAATATCTTCTTTCGTAATATAAAACAATTTCACTTTACTTGTACCTTGTAGAACTTGATAAAAGTCAAATGCATTGTTTATGTCAATTCCTGTGGCCACTTTGTAGTCATCATCTCGTAGAAAAAAATCTCTTACCTTCTTTAAGCTCCGTTTCTTTTCTCAAAACAGGTTTTGTTCTTATTCTTCCTTGTAAACCCAAACTTTCCTTTATTATATCGTTGAGGTGTACTTAAATTTTTGAAAATTCTTTTCAACAAAATCTTTTCCTTACGCTTTTTTTGTTTGTTGATAAACTTTTTTAATAGAATGGACTAATGTATTATATTTATTATCACGATCATCTTCTTGGTGTTTAGTTATTGTCATTTTCTTGGCTTTTTTGCTTTCATTTTTACGTTGCACTCTTTTCTTGAATCTCTCATACTTTTTTTCCATTTCTCATTTTCATTTATTAGCCGAATATTTTCTCTGTGCAATTTCGACCTGTCTCTGCGTAGTTTCTTTCTTCCCTTTCTCTAGTTATTTGAAATCAATTGTTCCGCAAAAAGATGATGTGGCAATGGTGAAGGTGTATCTGCTGGTTCGGGTAGGTTTATTATATCTTGCAGTATAGTTGGAGAGCTTGGAGGTTTATTTACTTGTAAATGATCAGTATCTTTTTTCCTTTTTCTTTCGGCTTACTTTCGCAATTTCCAAATTACTCTAGCATTTATTTAAGATTGTGGTGTCATATTTGAAATCAAAACCTTGTTTTTATGATAACTCTCCCTTTTTTTACTCTTCCGTTCAGCATGTTTCTCGGGGTCTGATTTTAGCCTTTCGCGATATCGTCGAGATTTCTCTTTCGATGTAATTCCCATTCTTTAACAAAAATATAGTAAAAATCATTGACACAAAAGTTTTATGTTTCTAGCAGAATATGGCTTTTGATGACACATAAGTACATACATATAAAAAACATTCATATTCCAATATCGGAAAAGAAACACGAAAGAAAGTAAAATTGTAACAACTTAATTACTCCAGATTTGCTTTACAGTTCATGGGACAACCAATATTGTCTCTTAGACAACCGTTTCAGTTGTCCAATGGACTGGTTGTCCGACGGACATTTAATGAGTTTTGAGCTTTTTTGTTAAAATTACTATCAATATTTTACATTTTCGAAGCTGTTATGTATTACCAAGATCAAAAGCATTATGTTAATTATAATTAATAAATTAAACATCTGTTTATTTACATTTTTGCTGCGGTGATTCAGCGGACACACAATAAAGCTACTCGCTCTCACGGCGGGATCTCCGACGACTGACGCCGCGAGTATTGTGAAAACAAAATGGCGGTTTGTTGGGTTTGGTTGCGACGGGCCATCTGCATAGTTGTCTATGGTCTTGTAGTGCCATCTATGTTTTAATATTGAAAATTTTGGGCGGTTGTCCAAGTGACATAAACTAACGACATTTTCGGGGACAGTAATAAAAAACAAAATTACTTTAATAATATCTAGCCAAAAAATATTTCAGTGGGTTGTTTCGAAACTAGATGTATGATACTATTTATATGTGTTTCAATAATTTACAGCGCCATATAATATTTTTTCGTTACGTAAGATTTATGTTAACCTTTCTGCTGGGGGACAATCTTCATTACTATGAAATAGACTTGGACGTCTATTGGACAACCGTTAAATAATAATTATATAACTAAACAAAATATTTCCATTTGTCACTGAAGTGCTATTTTATATATTAAGTATTAGCCAAGCTAGGTTTTTGAGGCCAAGAGATATTAATTTTCAAGATTTTTGTTCTTTTTACATAGGGACAGGGTAGGATGTAAGAAGGACAAGTAAAAGTTGATCGACCCACGTGCGTAATACAGGTTAGTCCCACTTCTGAAAACACTGTTGGGTAGCTCCTAGACGAATGCCCCACGTAGTAACTGATTATACTCCGTTCCGAGTTAATGTCATCTAAATGTAAGCTCTCCTAACTATAGAGCATGTCATGTGAGACATGTCTAAGGAGGGTTCCGT
This sequence comes from Phengaris arion, assembly GCA_963565745.1. Lineage (NCBI taxonomy): Eukaryota > Metazoa > Arthropoda > Insecta > Lepidoptera > Lycaenidae > Phengaris > Phengaris arion. The sequence goes on from OY751443.1 coordinate 7,848,592, forward strand.
AACTATCAACGTGCAATAGGTTTTCTTTGAATTACTTCAAAACTTATTGTCCGATTTCGCTTAAAATACTTTTCCTAAAGAGTTTTTAGCATGGAAACTTACGAGTTTCTATCTCCTTTAGTTTATAAATGCCAGGGGGGTACCATCTTATAAACCACTTTGAAAGCCGATTAAGCCTACGACGAGCCGGAAAAAATATTGTTCACCCCCCACTTTCGCATGTATGGAGAATTGGCCACCTCTAAAATATAAAATTTATTATTATTTTATGATGCCAAAACTGAGATCTATACACAATTTATACCTATACCAAATTTAATCCATTTATATTCATAATTACAGAAGCTAAAAATGCGGACAGACAGATAGATAGACAGACAGACAGACAGACAAACGGACGGAAAGAGCGAAACTGTAAGGATTCCTTGTGTATTACGGAACCCTAAAAATGAAATTCTACCAAATTAATGAGTCATTGTATTTATTTATTGCGCGGTGAATTAATCCTATACTTTAAATGAGACATTCTTGTATCTATTATATAACCGGTTTCTCGAAAACGGCTACAAGTATTACCATGAAATTTGGTATGCAGGGAGTTTTGGGGGGGGGAAATCGATCTAGCTAGGTCTTATCCCTAGGCAACTTCTTTCTTCTTTCTTTTTTTCTTATGTCGTACAACAATATAATATATTATTTCTGTCTAACTCTATTCTGTCAGTCCGATTGGCAGTTTGGTATGCGTATGTATAATTCTTGCTTTGTTCGAAAATTTGGAATGTGGTGGGTTCGAATCCCAGTCATATAAATATTTTTGTGATTATTTTTATTTTTTTAATTTATCAGAACTTCGAACAAAGCTCGGTTGCCCATGTACTGACATTTAAATTGATAACATTATAGATGTATTATAACATTAGAACATTATATTTAGCTTTGTTTACATTAAGATCACATTGAATCGGAACGAAGTAAGTAACCTGAGGAGCATTGAGGAGAGTTTCTTTGAAAATTTAAATCTAATGTGAAAAATAAAAACTTATTATTAGGTACAGAATTTAATAAATGGCATGTAAAGTACAAATGTGTAAAAAATATTTTTTTAAACCGATAAACACACCAACCTACTAATATGATCGCTAAATTAATGACATCCTTATTTGTGAATGTTTTAACCGTTTACCGGTAATATAGTAAAGGTTACGGTTACATATAGGTACAAGCACATAATATATATTTTCCTAACGCACGGTAGAAACATTGGTGTCGCCACATAACTAAATGTGTTTAGTCTATTTACTTACTTTAATTTGCAGTCGTAAGTATGGAAAAATACCGTGATTGAAATTTTGAAAGCAATTAACTTTCTAATATCTAATCATCAAATACTTTCTATTAGGGTATAAAGGCACTGAATCGCGAAATCATACGATAGGTGAAAACGAAAAAATCAGCCATCTGATTATTATCAAATTCTTCTGACGTATGACTAAATCGATTTATATAACACTTTCACAAATTTATTTACTATTCAATGAACTAATCATTATACATCGTAAAACTGTTTAATGATACTGTACATAAATAATCATTACATAGGCTTCAAATAGGCATTATTTTAAAACTAATGATTTCTAAAGCCTCTATTTCACACCTTTCTCTACAAACATAGATGTCTAGAAAGTTACATTTTCTAGACTGTGTTTTGTTTTAACATAATATTAAGAATTAGTTTTTCGTGCAAAGTCTTTACACTGAAATTTTATTCTAAGATTTATACTAACACAATTAGGACACGGGTGTATTGTAAGATCTACACATAATAAATTATTAGTTTTTGCTTGCTAGCAGACACGTCAGCATTACAAAACAAGTTAGTAAATGATCTCGACCCTCAGCGTCTAATCCATCTTCGGCCTTAGGATATATTTTAGAAAATTTAAACCAGTTCGAAGAATTCTTTTAAATTTTATACCAACGAAATAAACCCGTTTTATAACAAAAATATCTCCCTTTGTTTCAGTGTCAACATTTCTACCCAAAACATTATGATTTACAAATGGATATTATGATAAGAGTGAAGTGCTGTCAAGAAACTAAAAATCCTAAGTGACGAAGTGACGTGGTGTCCGTTCAGCTACGTTCCGTGTCCCTTTAGTTTTCACGATGTCTGACAAGACTTCATCCTCAATTGGCCCTAGGAGTTTCGAGACGATCTCGGAGGAGGACGGTGATTCGATTTTCGAGAAGTTGATAGATACTAAGGCTGTGCCTACGATAATTAAGACGGAAGGGAACGGCGAGGTGATCCCTCAGCGGTTGGATCTTGATGATACCAAGTTGTCGCGATCCAAAAGCCTGAACCAGCGTAGGAACAGCAGCGGTCTTCTCAGCACCTTCCCTCGCCAGCTGCGACTCTCCCTCCGAGGTGTCCGCAGCGAACCGTCCAGTGTAAAAGATGCTCCTACCTCCAGAAACGATAGTGCCCTCAACCTTCTCTATAGGTAAGTATTTATTATATTCTACTGTCTATGGTATTGTTGTAATATTTTTTGTTTTCTTTGTCTATGGCAATGACGAATCAGCATGACATACCTGGTGGAGAGTATGAAAGTCATTTACTGGGGTTTTACGAAAGTGATGAATAAAAACAAGGTTGAAGTCACAATGGGGTTTTGAACCGTCGGGTTTGGATCGTTACGTACTGTAGTAATAAGCATGCTTTTCTATGTATTCAAGATATATCTTTGGCGATGACAACGATTTTTTAATGATGATTAATAAACCTATCAATTATATTTTTCTACATTAAACAATGAACCTTACAATCGATATCGGGAAATTGCTGTATTTTTCAACCGACTCCCAAAACACAGGAGGAGGTTTTCTATTCGTGTTTATGTTTTTTTACTGAAAACGTTAGCGACCGCTAAGATAAAATTGTTCTCATTCGCAAGGCGATAGTAAAAGTGAATGACAATCAATCAATCAAGTGTGTACGATTTTGTTTGTTATTGTTTTAAAGAGCCATAAATTGGGAGCAATTTGTGGCACATTAATTGCTGCAATGTGTTTGGAACATCCTTGTTCTAAAACATTTCGGAATCGTAATTTCATTCCCACTAGATTGAGCCCGAATGATTTTAATAGTATTGCATTGAACTTAAATTTATTTTTTTATGAAAATATCCAGGAAATGAGCAGATGGATCACCTGATGGTAAGCGATTACCGACTCCCATGAACACTCACAACATTAGAGGAGTTTTATAATTCTAACTTCTCTGGCGCTGCACACTTGCGTTCCTGGTCGTTAAAATTCCCAACCCCCTTTACTTGGGCTTCCGGTAACCACACTATCTCGGCGAAATACAACGCAAGCGTTATTTCACACCGGTTTTTTTGGTACCTGCCTATTTATCCGGTCGAGCCAGCCCATTCGTGCCGAAGCATGGCTCTCCCACTTAGGTACACTAAACTGTATCTACGTGTACCTAAGAAGACAGATGTTTTAACTTCATGTACGTTAATGTCTAACAATATCTAATTGCTAACTAAATAAAAGACAGGCACACAGATAGGTTTCAAAGTATTGAAACTATTATTTTTTACCTAGTAAGGTAAAAAAATAATTCCCTTGACATTCTTAGTGCAAAGACAAAACAATTATTTCACGAAATGCAATTTTAATCTCACTTCGTGACGACTTTAACCTCAATCAAAATTTTAATCATGAAATATTTGCTAAGAAGTTTTTCAAAGCGATATTTTTCTAAAATCATGCAGTTGGGTCATTCTTGGCAGTTGGCACTAGTCTTTGGCAATCTTGAGTGAATGTAGGGTAGAAACACTGCACCTCGGCACTTTTAATATTTGACAGTTGATGAAAGTGTATGAATTAAAATTAAAACGGCCTTGAACCTGTCTTACTTATCATTGCGATAAACTTTAGACATAACATATACTCCGTTCCAAATCAATGTACTTAATCTAAATGTCGAATTTAAAAAAAATTAAATTCGACTAAATTATGGTGTCGTTGTATTGCTTCATTGCGCGGTGAATAAGTGACATTTAAATTGGCAGCATTATAGCCGCCCGTATTGAGCTTTGTATACATTTGCCCCCTTGCTAGTAAAAATATTTATACAGTGTATAAGATATACAATGTTTTGTACTTGTCTGATACGTCCGAAAAGTAGCTTGACAAACAAGGACAAAATATTGTATAGCTTATACAAATATACACTGTATATTTTTATTACTAAGGAGGTTAAGAGTTAGTTAAGGTTAAGATTACATTGAATCGTAACAGAGTATAAATATTCCTGATTATACATAATATTAAGTAGAAAAGTGTTATACAGGTTCTCAGAAAATGATTTCAGAGGCAGATACAACCCATACATTCGCATTTAAGATTCGTTTTGGATAAACATTAATCTTTTTCATGGTAATTAGAATCCAAAGCTGCATCTGATCAATTCAATCATGTGTCAATTACAAGATGGAGTCGACAGAGTAACGATCTAGACAGAAGCCGTGGTGGCGCCGCGCTGACCTTTGACGACAAATTCTTAAAGAAATTTCCAGACAGACATGAAAATATATACATTTTTTAATTAATTGCTGTTATTTTTTATTATAAATTGCTGCATTAATTGGTTGAGTTGTAAGTCACTTTACCTTAATGTAGAGAATGTATTGAAACTATTATATAAATCGTAGCTGGAGTTAAAACAATGGTTATTCCCAGTTATCCTTTTTATTAGATACCATGGTTACCAGGTTAAAATTAGGTCACTCTTACTTTGTGAGACCTACTTGGCTGTGATAGTTTCCACTATAAATTAGTTAAAATATATTATGCACCAAGCAGCCTTGACACATTTTCAAATGCATATTACATTAATATTTATTGTTGTAAATTTTTACTGAAAAGGCAGAAAGAAGGTCGATTCTACTAATTACATTCTGCAATAATACAGTTACAATCCAGTCCCAATAAGCTAAAACTACAAAATGGTATTCTCATAAACGACAAACCTACGTCAAACGTGTTTTGATTAGTCCAAACTCAAAAAATCAGTTTATGATAAGAAGACAATTCATTTATAATTCAATAAAAGTAAAATGAAAGTTTAAGTAATTTTTTTTGTGTTTTACAAATAAATCTTTGATTAAGATCCAAAAACTGCCCCAGACCTGCGAAACTACCTTTTTCAAAAGGTCCATCTGATGTATCGATCCAATGGTAAATGATAATAGGAATGCATTCAATCATTAATAATTTTAAAAGTGTGCCTCGTTTCAAATTAGTGTTAATGTGTTTGCTTTGGATAAGACAAAGTTTAATTTTAACTAGAGCTTGCAATACATTTTAAATATAAAATTATCGTGTGCGCATCCTACTTAGTTGTTTTATTCATGAATCTCTTCCATTTCTATTGACTTGCGTCACGATTTCACGCACTTTGGCCATAAACACCTCAATAAAGCCTTCCTTTTTTCTTGAATGAAATCAACTTGCATATTGTAGAGGAAACGGACGTCCTCATGTAGGTAAAGATGTACAGGAAACCTGTCGCCTTCAGACAATAGATAGACTGGCCAAGGCTATCTGGAGTATCCTGCGGAGACGCGGCTGATAAAGAAAATAAATTATGTCCATATCGAAATCATGAATGAATGAATAATAATTTATGGCTGACCTATTGTAATGTTCCGAGGAAATTTGATACGTTGAGTCATGAGAAGAAAATAAGCCGACTATTTCTGTGTTAGATAAGAAAGTAATAATTTATTTGCTAAGGTAGGACTGCGCGAATTTCATGTAGCCCAAACACGAACATTTGACAACAAAGTATTCGTAATGTTTTCGAATTAAAATTGTTCTGATTTTCATACAATTTTCATTCGATAACGAAATATACATCGTAACGTTATCGGATACTTTGTTGTTAGTTGTTTGTGCTTGGACTTATGAATGCTCAGGTTTTATTTAACATTGAAAAAAGTAGTCTCTACTACAGTCTACTACTTAGTTAACAAGTTACAGCCGTAGTCCTCATATTCACATATACTGCAGGACGTAAATTTTATTAAATTTCATTTAATATTGAAAAAAAAAAAATTGTATTGCAGGTATCTACAATACAAATAACTACCTCTTAATATGACTTGGATCCACCCCATTGAAACATACCTCTCTGTCTTCTGCAAACTCAAACCTCTTAGCAGTGTAATGTAATTTCTTAGAACTGCTGATATCACCAATTATTAAGCTATCATCATAGTAATTCCTGCAAATTAAATGTTTTATTAAAGTCTGCTGCTCCTTGATATCATCAACCACGGCGCGTGTTCAATAAAGTATAAAGGTTCTTTGAATTTTTCATTGAATGGCTTCATTAAATTCTAAATCAGTTCTGATGAACCGCCTTCTTACAGCTAACTAAAAACTTTTCTAGTTATCTGTACTTATCATATAATTCGTATGACATCATAGCTATTGACGAAGAAAGTCCAGCAATAAATCGCTATTGACAATCGCGAATGTACAATTCTGCGCACGAGTGTACCAAGAACGCCGCGAGGCCGTTCACTTCCTTTACCCTATACTGATTACCAATACCGCTGGCTTCGAAAGAACCTTCATGCTTAGTGCGGTCAATGTATTAAAAATAAAATACGTGTGGCACTCGGGGACTGCCGCGGTAAAGCTATTGCATAGTAAGTCTACGTGCATACGTCTAGACGCACGCACACAAACACCGTGCCGAAGTCTGCCGAACTGAAACGACGTTAGACGATGCACGGCTTTCAACGCCGCACCGCTGTGCCAGTCGGAGTGGGGGGGTGTTAGGTTTATTTTCGTTACGGAATTTCTTGATTCGGTCGCCGCACTCAAATAGTATTAGTAATGGCTTAAAATATTTTCCGTGAAACAACTGTAATATTGTGACTAATTATTCCCACACAGAAGTTTAAAACACGTTGACAAAACGCACTGCTATAGAATACTATCGTGCTACAAAATGTTAAGTAACGTTATGTTACTGTTGTGTGGAAGGCTTTTTAACCTTAAAGCCACGTACATATTACCATAGGCTAGTCATAATAATAATATAGTATTATACAGATTTAGAGTTTTTGTAAGTAGGCATACGCCATACGTGTATAATTGTATAGTTGTATAGGTACTGTATAATAATATAGTAAAAGAGATAATTCACTCATCATATTATCCTCCCTTTGTTTCAATATTATTTAGTTATTTTTCATGCATTTAATATATCTACTATTTTGGCCATAATTTAAAACCGCACTCTGTGTGATATGCCATAACAAAGTACATACCGGGTGTACGGTAAGTCAATATTTGCAAAAGGGCTGTTCACCCCGTTTCCTTTATCGAACCCGTTGCGACGGTATGCTAAATGAATTTTTGAACAAGACAACTACAAATAAGTAGATTTTGGCAATCCTCATTGTATTTCTGAAGAGTAGGTACAGTTAATGACTTCTATAATAGTTTTAGTACCTGGGTAACGGAGCTTAGCTCGGAGTTCTGATAAATTTATATAAATAAATAAAATGACAAAAATATATTTTCTGACCGGGATTCGAACCCATCACATTCCGAATTTTCAAACAAAACAAAAATGATACGTAAGCATACCAATCTACCAATTATACTGACATAATAGAGTCTAAATTGTTGATTTATTGTTGCACGACCAAAGAAAAAACATGTGTTGCTTAAAAATGAGCTATTTCTCAGGGATAAAACCTAGCTATATCGATTTTTCTCCCCCAAAACTCCCTGCATACTAAATTTCATGGTAATACTTGCAGCCGTTTTTCAGATTACGATTATATATATATATATATATATATATATATTATACAACAACAATTTAGCGATTACTTTGAATTTGCGGTTGACATAAAATGTAGAGCGCTGAGCGGAAGAAAAATTTAAATACAAAAATCATATTTTCAAGTAAAGGTTTTTTCAAGTAAAATTCTTTAGTTTACACTTAAAAAATTAATAATATTTTGAAATGAAAATACACGATAAAAAGACAAGACACACAAGGACAGAACAACTTGCATTTCTTATTACAAATTACCTATTAAAAATCTGCACTCTGCGAGATTAGGTGTTTGTAGCGTTCCCGATATTTCGCATTTTGTAGTAATTTTGCATTTGTATTTATCGTATTTATTGAAATATGTTAATAAATTCATACTTTAAAATTATGAAATCTTATTCCTCGTTAAGTAACAATTGTTCTGGTATAAATTTTGCATTATAATATTATCGTAGATAGGAGTAATTCACAGTTAACTTAGAGCGATTTTTGAAGTTTTTTTTTGGCTTAGAATAAGATTTTTTTTATATTAAATTAAAGATATTTCAAAATTCTAAGGCTGCTACGAACTATACGACTATATAGGAGATAGCATTCTCATTTTATTATTTCATTTGCTTAGAACAGTAGTTCAATCCAGGAGCTCATACAAGTGCCTTCACGCATTTTATGAAAATCTTTCTATGCAATTTTGGATTTAATTAAAAAGTTAAGCAAAATTTACAAAAAGCGTGGCCGCTACGAACTAGGCCAATAGCTACTCTTCACTATTCAATATGTCAAAATTGCTAATGTATTTTTGTTTCTGAGATCAAGAACGCCATAATTGGCCATTTTACGCAAAAATCACTGTCGAGATGTAATATTCCTCTTAATAGACGGCAATTATATTATTACAAGCCACAAATAAGCTATATTTTCATTTCAAGGCAGTCTTGGAACATTGAATATTGTTTTCGTAAATTGTTTAAACAAAAACACGAAGAAAAATTATTTGTGCATATGATTTTACAAGTAATCGTCACAAAACAATGACTATTATTAATTCAATAAAATCTCTACATTATACTTTTTCTAATTTTTGTTCTTATTGAAAAAACCTAACCAAGTGCAGGTCAGGTCGGTCTAAGTGTGGTTTTACGGTGGCTTTCGTCAGCGTCATTTTTTGCGACGTTGGTGAGTGTCGCGGGCGACGGGACACGCGAGTCGCGCTGCCGTTTTAGTCATTGTAACTCCGCATACCGCCCGCAGGTTTTCTACCGATTTGCATACAAAACTAACCGCGTTAACAACCCGCGCGGACGGTAAATGTCACTGTAAAACCACACCAAGTGGGGTTCTGTAACTACGCGCAATCGGTTTTTTTCAGATACTCCAAAAGTTATTATACGATTTCGCTCAAAATAATTATTCTAAAGAGTATTTAACTTTAGCATGACCTTTCGGCATATGAAATTGTAAATTTGTTTCTAACTATCACAGCTTAGAAATTCCAGGGGGCTACCAACTTTTAAACCACTTTGGAGGCCGATTACTCAAAAATGGCTTACAGTACACATACTAACATAGTCACATACGAAACCGCGCCCTTACCTATTCGACGATACCCCACACGATGGTGTAGAGTGAAAAAAAATTATCTCCACTTCACAACTATACACAAACTATACACTATACAAAAATTCATCTATTTGTATTAATTGCCGAAGTTTGCAAGGGAGAACAGACGGACAGAGCGGAACTATACTCGTCTATCCTTTATTCCGTACACAATGAACCCTTCGCTGCGTACGGAATAAAGGATATGCGAGTAGTTACCATGTCGTAAAGGTGGAAGATGTACAATCTAATTCGTGTCTAATAACTCCTGTATAAGTTTTTCAAGGCCTAGGTAAATATAGCGTCATTCACTGACTCACAATCACTCATTTGCACGCGAATCGTAATCAAAACAATAACAGAACGAATGACCAGCATAATGGGTTTACTTGATGAAAAGGAAATTGAAAATAATGATATTGGAAAATAAGAACCCAGATACAATATAAGTTGACCCGTGCACGGTGCAAGCTGTGTGTGTGTGTGTGTGTGTGTGTGTGTGTGTGTGTTTGTGTGTGTGTGTGTGTCGGAATGTGTTTTGCCTGTGCAAATTACAGAACACTTCAAAGTCAAGAATCCTATCTGACCCAACGAAGCGTACTCTATATACCTACCTGTATTCGTCTACCTGTATGAGTATGACGTACATATATTATGTTAAATTCACTACCTGTAAGTAATGCTTTTATATAGCTAACGAGCTATCCCGACAGATGTTGTTCTGCCTTAACTATAAACTAGAATAAATTAATACCTACACCTACATACACCTACAGTTCCTACACATACGCCTACATCTGCAACCTTTGCGTACTACCTACACCTCCACCTGCAACCTACACCTTCCACCTACCCCGACAACCTACAAGCGATGTGTGACACGTGTATGAAAAATAGCTTACAACTTAAAACCTATTCCTTATTTACCGAATACAAGGAGTCTATCATATGAAGTGCGTAATAGTTAGTAGTCATTCATTGCGATCATGTGGCTCGCGTCATTTGTTTAGCAATTCCATTTCGGTCACCCGGCAGTTATCGCCCACCGAAGTGCAGTACCTATGTCAACTATGTCACGTCAATGTGTTGAAATTCGCTAACTACGGTCGCAAATACATAAGATTGAATATAAATTCTATAGTTCGTACTTCGTACTCTTCTAGACTAATAATATAAGAATAAAAAAAATATGACGTTTTATTTATACGTCTATGATGCGAAGAGTGCGAGACAGTTCCAACAGATACCTGAATGAATTGCTATTAAACTAGAAAGTCCTATATAGAGACACTGGACTAATCTCCATATTATGTAATATAATATTAAAAGAATTTCATATTATGTACTCACACTTTACTAACACAGTTGTAAGAACATTTGTATAATACTAACACAACTATGATTATTATTTTATTATTCATAGTTATAGCCTTTTGAATAAACTCACTTATTACCCGACTACGGCGAAGCCAAAAGGAAGGGTAATGATTTTGGCTCTCTATGTATGTATGTATTTTTGTTTCACCGTAGCTTCTAAAATATAGGTAATATAGATTCGTAATAATAGCTCGGGTAACATAGGCTATATATAATTTACGTATTGGGGTTGTAGAAAAATTGTAGTAATTCTGTATATTGTGGCTTCAAAGCACCAATAAACACTAGAACTTGAGTATCTAAATAACATAGAAACATGATGCATTATCTAAATTTTAAATGTCTGATCTAATAAAATGGTTTATTTGCTCTTCCTACTTACGTGCCATAGAGACTTTTTATGACATGGCAAACGAGCAAACGGATTACTCGACGGAAAGCGATTACTGTCGCCCGTAAACACCCGCAGGCCGCAACACCAGAGGAGGCACAACTCACAAGTGAGTTTCCAGCCTCTTTCCATTACAGACGACTAGCTTTCTCCTGCGGCTCCGCCCGCGTAAATACAGTATCCCACGGGAACACCATACTTTTTCGGGATAAAAAGTAGCTTATGTATTAATCCAGAGCTCAAACTACTACCATGCCAAATTTTATCAAAATCCGTTCAGTAGCTTTTGCGTTAAAGAGTAACAAACATCCATCCATCCATCCATTCTCACAAACTTTCACATTTATAATAGTAGTAGGATGATGATGAGGATGTTTCCTAAATAACCTAAACAATGTGTTCATTGCTAAGGTCAATGTAAGAAATACTTTTTATATAACGTGAAGGTCTTTTAGTTATTTAAATAATCTGTACTTTGAACTTTTAACGCGCTATGAATTTCAACCAGAGAATTTTAACAATCAGTAGTTGAACAATTAACAACACTACAAACTAGAATCAATTGCAAGGAAAATATTGTGTTATACGCCATTGCATAGAATTTAGATCGCAATTTATTTTAACAATATGGAAAAATGAAACAAAATAATTTCCTTGTTACCTATTTATTGTACTATTTACTTCACACATTTTCAAGTCTTAAACTATAACCATTGTTAAAGTTTCATTAAGACGAGATTATAAAATACTAGCTGTTGCCCGCGGCTCCGTCCGCGTATACACTGTATCCCACGGAAACACTGTATGTTCCTTTCGGGATCAAAAGTACCATACCAAAGTTCATCAAAATCTGTTCAGTAGTTTTTGCGTGAAAGAGTAACAAACATCCATCCATCCATCCTCACAAACTTTCATATTTTTATTAGTAGTAGGATTTAAACTGTAGTACCTAATGACTGTAGTTCAATTGAAACAATTTGCCTTTACTTATTATTAACATAATTAATTAGTCATTCATCAAATGGGTACAAAAAATATTTAAAATTACAATAAAATCCTTCAGTGTTTTTTTAACCCGCCAGAACTGGCAGTTCGTAAAGCACAAACGAGTTCAAATAACCGTTACAGTTTGAAAATGGAACGTCAATTGGTTCACAATTTTGCAAATGGCAGTTGGCAACAACATTATGTCGGTCCAAAATAATTGTGAACTTGTGACGTGTAACGACCTTCCTCAAATTGTTCATGAATAACGCACATTACACTATTTTATTCACATAACACTGATGTGCTAGTGAGTAGGGACTTATGGTCCTTAGTACATTTTAAATTCGAGTAGAAAAATAACGCATCAAAGTAAAGGTTAGTAACGTGTACTATATCATATATAAAAAATAATCATTGTGGGTAAATGCACTCGTAGATACGGCTTCATTTACTGCGTAGAAGATGCGTAGAGATGATATTCAAATTGACTACTGTTTTCTGATTTACATAGCAGTTCTTTATAAAACCCATTTCAATAGCTAATAGATTGAGCGTTTCCTAAATTCTAATATGGAATTCGTTCTTGACGAGCTCTGTGGCTCAGTGGTTCACTCCCGTGCTCAAGCGGGCACAACGGGCCATGGGCCTGGCTCAAGCATACGGGGGTCGCGGGTTCGAATCCCGCCGAAGGAACAAAAAGTTTTTCCGTGTTCCTGGGTCATGGATGTGTATGAAATACGTGTATATTATAATTAAAATCTTAAATATATGTATAGTATAAAAGTATTAAATACTTTTATACTATACATATACTTTCCGTTTTCTGGTACCTGTAACACAAGCTCTTCGGATACTTAGCACGGGGCCAGATTGACGTGGTGTGAAGCGTCCATAGATATTATTGTATTATTATTATTCCATAATAGTATTGATTAGGGAACGCTCTAGAGAGCTGTCAATTTACAGCTCTCTAGAGATTTCCCTAATCCAGGAAGAGATGGATAGAACGAGCGGTCAGCGGTGGTGTTGTCTTATATCTTTCTATAGAGTAGTTAAGTCTATAAAAGCTCTATCCTTTCTTATCTCCTAACGGCCCGTTTCAATAACCTATCTACCAATAACTATTTGTTAAAAACGTCACAATTGTATCGCAAAAAACCGGAAAATTATTGAATGACGACGTTTTAAGCAAATAATTATTAGTATATAGGTTATTGAAATCGGCCGTTAGAGCGATTACATTTTACGCGATACCGATATCCTATAACAGACCGAATACGCTCTTATGTCTTTGGCATGAGTGCGTTTTTTTCAATTTCCAATCTGATATCGGACGTCGCGCCGATAATTACAATGACAGGTATATGTTTCATACTAAAACATATCCCTGTCTTTCTCATGTCTATATCCGATATCGTATAAGGGAAAACGCTCTTATGGCCTGTTTCAAGAACCTATCTACCAATAACTATTTGTTAGTAACGTCAAATTTGTATCGCAAAAAACCGGCAAATTATTAAATGACGACATTTTTAAAAAATACTTATAGATAGATAAGTTATTGAAACGGTTCGTTAGTCTACACTTAATAGGCTTTGCATTCCTACTCGTCTCGATGTTCGAAGTTCGAACTTGGCATGAATGTTCTTTAAATACATAATGCATTAGCATTGACCGGTAAAGTGCATACGGCTAGCATTATCTAAGTATTTAACCTCCTTAGTGATGATAAAAATCATTTCAAAGGTTCATTAACCAACAACACCAATGCCTCGGCTAGACTTTGTTGTTGTAGAGCATATTGCAAAGATGACATCATTCAGCCAAACTTGCGCCGTATCAATAAACTATTGCTTATAATGAAACTGCAGAAGATCGTCTTAAATCATGTAGTTTTGTATAGCTATTCACCATTATTGGGGCATTTCTTATATTTCCATAAAAATCTACCGCGAAAGATTTCCTCGCAAACATCAAGTGGCAACAAATTTTATATTAATCACAATAATAATTCAATTAATACGTAAATCATACTGACGTAACGTTAACTCATACGTCACAGCGATGTTATTAATATTGAACAATGTACAATTATTTGTAATTGAAGAATTAAATTGCTTAAATAAAAATCTTCCACGTAATAACACTTGCGTACATAAATCTGTAGTTCTTTCAATTTGTAGGTTCAACGCCATCTATCGAGACGTAATCAAACTAACATTAAAACAGCGATATTAAAGTATGCAGACTGATTTTGATATCTATTTCAGTTTCACGTGTCACTAGAACTAACAAGCGCCTTGGCAACAGTATAGCGCATTGAGTAAAGTTCAGACCGAAATAGAAGTTTTTCATGTATAAACCGACCACGGAAAATTAACAGTGTAAATGACTGAAGAAGTATGGACATTAAAGATATTTATTTTTATCGGCTTATACATACTACGTACATCGTCGTGTCCTCAAGATCAATGTCGTAAAGTCTCGAGGCTTGACACTTATAATAGTATATTTTATACCTACCGTTGTTATACAAAAATTATAACTTATAATATATCCTTTGCCACTAGAAGCACAGTCACTCATTCTCAAAGGAAAGTTTATTATTATGTGTATATAAAAATACTAAAATATAAATTAAAATAATTCAAAACTTGACTTTAGGTCAGAACTCTATTATATATAGAGTTCGGTTGATTGCTTACGGCCGATAACTGGAACGGTAATTAAGTGACGCTCAAGTCACATGCTGTCCTTGTCATTTGGGCTAGTAGAGACAGTGACACCCGTGAATAGGAGGGGTCTTATTTTAATTAGCGTTTCAGTATTCGGCCGTTAGTGATCAAAAGACGATCTAGAATTGTAAGCAATCATAAATCTGTAATAATAATCAATATGCAAACAGTATACCAGTTTTGATAAAATTGAGCATACTACCCGCATAATTGTTTAGTTACTTGCGATAATCGCCGGTTTGACCGTGACAGAGAACGTTTATGCAAATCCAGCTTTCCTCACCCGGAAAAAATATGTTTACAAAGAAATTTCTAGAAAATCTTGAGATAGTAATAAGAAATAGAGATCTTGTAGTAAGTGTTCTCCTAGAAGACTAATAATAAAATAACCTCTCTCACTTACGCGAGCGAATTATGGGATAACCGATAGGGCTACATAAGTTCTTAATAAAGTATGTTTTTATAGGAACTTAGTGAGCCCCTATCAATGTTAACGTCCATTAAATCCATGATTCGGTGCGACTGGACTGGCTAGACCGGATAAATACCACAGAAAACCGGCGTGAAATAACGTTTGCGTT
The DNA here is from genome assembly GCA_963565745.1 of Phengaris arion. NCBI lineage: Eukaryota > Metazoa > Arthropoda > Insecta > Lepidoptera > Lycaenidae > Phengaris > Phengaris arion. Next base: position 7,864,138 of record OY751443.1, read on the forward strand.
GTGTTTTGCCGAATGTGTGAGATTACCGGAGGCCCAAGGGGCTTGGGGTCTGGGGATTTTGAGGACCAGGAACGCAAGTTGCATACGTCAGAGGAAGCGCAGCCTTAGCACGCCTAGCATAACTACCGTAGAAATTGTTTATTTCTACGGAAGAATAGACAAAAGGGAGACTGATAAAGGGAAGCCGTCATTTTGTCCATATTAACTGTCAGTATGTCTATTCTCGTGCAGACAAAACACATTTCTATGGTAGTCATGCAAAGAGTGCTGATGTTGCGAGTGATCATGGGCGGCGAGTAATCGCTTCCTATCAGGCAACCCGTCTGCTCGTTTCCTAGTCCATAATAAAAAAGACGCGATATTGAAATTTATACCTCAATAGAGTAAAGTAAAGTATTTGAACTAGTAACATCTGTCTGAATACCTTACTATGGTTCATGTCCTTGACAGATGATCTTTGAATTGTTTATAATTAAATATTAATGTATCATCAATAATAATTCTCTGACATGCCACGACTCAAGAGATGTTGTCCAGAAGAACATAACAGATTCAGGATTAATTCAAAACGTCTTAGCTTATCTACGAGTATTATGTTCGAAAAGAACTTCCCATTCAATACACGTGGAAAGCGAAATCAAGTGAATTTGGCAGAAAATAAATTTTATTTCCTACTTTTTAAATAAAATCTGAGTCATACTTTCAGTTGTATTGGCAAATCCCATTGATCTGCTCCTACAGGGCACAGATACACCGCGCCGCTTTGCTTTTGACCTCTACCTAATGAATATCTACATTTTTTTAAAACTATAATCCGACTGCGTAAATTGTATAGCGTATGTTCGGGGGCTTATGTAGTAGCTATTTAGAAATCTGTGCCCGGGCTATTGTTACGAATCTACTAACACCTTATTTACTTAAATCGGACCAGTAGTTTAGGCGCTACGATGGAACAAACAAACATACATACATTACATAGACTGTCAAAATCATTACACTTCCTTTTGGCTTCGCCGTAGTCGGATAAAATTAATAATTATCTTAGGCCTGGTTCTCCTTCACAGGGAAGCCCAAGCCTGTATAATAGGTAGGGATTTGGATGAGGGTCTTCAAAAGGTAAGTGGTAAGTGAAGCCGATAGGAATGGAGTTATAGCAACCCGACGCCACTACAATCTACTGATGAGTGTCAGACGGCCTATTTTCATTTTGCATGTTTTGTCTCTGTTGCTCAATATAAAGTGAGCAGCGACAAAATTGTCTAATAAGCTATCTGACACTTATTAAAAGATTGTGAAACAGGCCCTTAGTATTTTTGCGCTACTAAACGAAAATAATATACGAAAATAAAACACAGTATAAAAATAATTTTGTGTGAATGGAAAAGATTACGAATGTTCCAAGATTTTATCCGCGATAAACATCATGACGGGAATGAGTAAAGAAACAGCAAACGTGTCTTCCCAAGATTACACATACAATATGTTATCATCATCAGTCATCAGTCATCACCGACCACTAACGTCCCACTGCTGGGACTCGGGTCTCTACTGCAAAGGAGGATTAGGCTGTATATCTGTAGTCCACCGAGATAGCCTTTTGTTTTCTAGTTAATAGAATCAGGCGTTAATTTGCGGACATCCATAGCATACAATTTAATTCATATTATATCTGACAATTTTTTTATATATATTTTATCGCGGTATATTGCTAGATATATTATTAATTAAATTCTTTTGTAAACTTCTGAGACACGCAGCCCTCCTTACATTATTTTTCTGTACCGTTTGTGCATCTGTCTAATAATAATAGCTCCCACACTGATTTCGGTGACGGTGGCCGGTTTCATTGAAACCAGGCCAGCTACGCAGGAGTAATTTTTATAATGTCAAAGTGTGTGCACAGTACACAAGAGCGCTCTCTCCTCCTTCACTCTCGTAACCCAGTGGGACGGATAATCGACTCGGCTGGCGAGAGATCAGGTGCAGGTCCGACTTTTTACATGCCCATCCATGTGGTCAGCCTGCATTGTCCTAACCGAACTTGGAAACAACATTTTTTGTTGTTCCATTGCGGGAATCGAACAACACGACCTCCGAGTCGAGAGCCAAGCTCTACACCACTGGACCACGGAGGCTATTTGTATGTACTCTGTTCCTACTGTAGTTCAAAGACCTCGTGTACACGACGAGTGCAACCCAACGTCTAGACTCTAGAGTCTAGACCAGATATATTCAACCTGCGGCCCGCCGGACCTTTGTTATTAAGTATTAACCCATTTGAAGTTAAAACATTAAACCATTTAAAATTTCACCAATTCACATTGTAGCCGCTTTTTAAATCTCGATAAAGTTTTGAAATTGTGTTCACAATTTGAAAAATCGCATTATTAAAACATATTGAAACATCATTGTAAAACACTTTTTTTTCATAAATAAGTAAATTTATCGTTAACTTGGTATTATGCCTTAATCAAAACCTAAATAGTTTTTGCTTGCGGCCCCCACATCATGACTGAAACATGTTTGTGGCCTCTATAAAAAATGTTGAGTAGGTATGGCTGGTCTAAACTATACATAACTAAAACTACTAAACAAAAACCATGTAAGCTATACATGATTTTTGTTTAGTATAGCTATTAAATTATAATATCCCCGAGAATATAATATAGAATAACGAATTGTTTTAATTATAAAGCATCATTAATTGCATAAAGTATAAACTATTTAATCAATACAGATTACAGATATACCAATATTAGCATATGATGCGTCATCTAATGCGTCTTAAGAATAGTAATCGTAAATTCGCAGGCTTAAAACTGCTCTTAAGCAATTTGATGGGAAACAGATTTATTAGTCCTCGACTTTTGAGTCAAAATATTTATAATAATATGTATCTAATATCATTGAACATCTTCAACACCTTTTGTTTCTGCAGATATTTTTATGATAGTTGCTATTCGCAATAATGAACTTTCAGTTCTTTTTAAATGAATTAAAACAGTACTCGATTTTTTTTTCTAAAGTGCGTATTATTGATCTAGTGTCGAAAACATGTTAGAAATAAATATCATACATAGATTTGTTTCAAAGTTGATGGAATTCTGATTGGGTAGCGAGCCTATTAAATTCAGCTCCATTCCGGCTAAGGCTTTTATTTTCTGCAAGACTTTTACGCAGTCGACTTCTAAGAGTAAGACGAATTAGGGAATTTTATAAAAAAAAATAGAGTAGGCGACGCGACGCGACGCTTTGGCACGGGAGTAGTGTTTGTAACTCCGCATCTGTTTCACAAAACATCCGCGCCTCAGTCTTCGACTTATTCCCTTCATAATCAGTTCTAGTCGTTTCTTTCGAGCGCCATTTTTATTCTGTACGTTGCACCAAAATGATTTTTTGGACTCTGGGAAAATTTGTGACACTCCTGTTCGATATCAAGGCAGTTTTCAGTGAGACACTTGTGAATAGAGTGGAATTTTAGTTCTTTAGATAAATATTTTCGGAATGATCCGTTTAGATATTTAGACGAAAGTGCGCGAGTGGCAAAATACCTCGCTAGAGGTTGGAAAATACTTTTTATAAAAAAATAATGTCGGGACTCAAAAGATGTATTAGTCAATTGTCTATGTATATGACCGGAAAGCCCATTAACTCCTCGGAATCTGCTTGGAAGGAAATTCAGAAGTAAGTTCGAAATATTAAAAATTGCAAATCTGACTCAGGAATCCGTAAAGTCCCTGACATACACTAACATTGACACGGATAACTGCTAGAATCTACTTACAAGCTATTCAAATTCATAATTTCGACAAATGTTTGAGTCAATATTTTCGCTTCGCTATTTATTTACAGGATTCGGTAGAGGAATAATTTTCATTAGAATTATAAATTATTTTGGCGACTTTCATCAGTCACTTTGCTTATAACTGGCCTATCACATCCGCCAGTACCCTCACACGGTGAAAGACGCTTTAATGTCTTTTCAGTTGGTTCTAAAAGATGGCTCTCCCATGGTAAAACTGTGGTAAACGCTTAGAAATTACATCACCTGTAAACAGATTTTATTTGTCTTCGGTAGCCACATAAAACTAGACAATCCTATGTTGTTTGTTTCCCAAATAAACCAGTTAATGGGATCTAAGAAACGAGAACACGATTCACCTGGTGTTTACTGTCATCATCATCATCATCATCATAATATTCATCGACTGCACTCGTCCTGATTATTACGGATTGGTACGGATAATCTGGAGATAATACGTCACTGGAGGGCGCGTTTTAATGATCATAAGAATCACAACTTTCATTCATAACAAATTGAGCTTTATTGACTAGGCCACAACGCTCACCCAACCTAACAAGCATCCAACCAAGGTAATTGTTATTAGTTTATACGTTGTGGCCTAGTCGATAAAGCTGAATTTGCAATGAATGGAAACAGGTGATCTGTCTTTGCGCGCCTCATCTAACTAGACCCATACCCCGATATTAATAAAAATACTTACACCACAGATACGTTAATCCATGTTGCCATCTTTGTCTGATCCGTTGGAAAAGCCACTTAACAGACAAAGACAACAAGATGGATTGGCGTATGATGGGGTTAGACTTCAAAGGATTGAACGCACGGTTTAACAATAGAGACTATTGGCATATAGAGAATAGTCTAGAATGTAGAATAGTAGAGAATTTTCATGTAATTGCCGCACGCAAAACAGCGGAGAAATAGCCTGATGGTAAGCGGTTACCACCGCCCATGGACATAATTATATGGACTACTATAGTCAACACCAGGAAAGTGACTAGAGCATTGGCTGTGTTTTATTAAAGTTTAATCTCCTCTTTGTTTAGTTTAGTCCTCGTTTCTTGGACCTCCTCCGGTACCCTAACTTATTCGTATGTATTTCACTCTGGTTTTCTGTGATATTATTTTTTTTTATCCATTCCATCCGAAGCCGGATTCTCCCATGGTAACTATTAATTTACGAATATAGTAGGTATGTAGTAATCTTATTGCGTTTCAAAGCAACCGATGAGCGATGCCACAGTTTCCATCTTTCAAGTGTATGTTTTTCATCACTGCCAGTTAGCTAATTTTCCGAGGATTCACGCATTCATTTTCTTTTCTTTCACACCCATATTTTTATACCTACATTATTAATGCAGTAAAGAAGGAAAATGTTGTGAGGCTTATATTATATTTATTTTTCACAACCTTATAATATATAACTATATATTATAAGGTTGTGAAAAATAAATTACGGATATTTTGGGCATATGATCTAGTGCTTATGTCAAGACATTTAGGCTGGAAAATGATTAAAAAATTTGTAAAAAAATCATACTCAATAAAATTAAAATACGCTCATAGCCCTGCTAAGGTTATTGACCTCACATAGCTGATTGTTATTTAGGCAAAGTCTTTGCTTCCTCTTAAATTCACCAGTATCTGTGAGCGCAATGTAATTTATTTAGTATAATTATTTTTTTTGAAATTTTTATTTTTTCGTCTGCCTAATCATCTTTACCTAAGCGGTCATATGCCCAAAATATCCATAATTGATTTTGCACAACTTTTTATGAGCAGCAGATTATAAACTACAATACCTACATTATTTAAGAGTAGGCTTCACTGTTGGTATATTAATTCCATACTGCCTTATTCCTGCTGCTAATACTCCCCAGTATTATTTAGTATTTTTGCCTCATTTCCATACTGTAACTACTTATACGAGGAAACGACATATCATTCTGTATAGAAGTTTGCAGCTAAATCGAATAATGTTTTGACTGCGCAATACAAACGCAGTTCAAAAATGTCGTTAATGCGTGAGAAAACAAAGCATTTCGTCCTTGTACAAAATTGGATCAGCGATAGGTGTTCCTGATAAAGTTTAACAAACACTCGGATTTAGGTTTTACTGTACTACTGTACTTCAGCTTTACGTTGTTTGGCCAAGCTGCAAACATTGCATCAAAGTTCAAACTGAATTACAAAAATCTTGACTGATTCCTGCGGTATGTCGACTTTTGTTTTGAAAGGTTTTGTCTAATTTCTCCACATTTTCATGCCGATTTGACAAACAATTCTTAGGCAGCTTGATTAAATAATTTTTAATCGACGTTAAATTGTACAATGCTGCTAAAGAGTAAACTGTCATACTTTAAGTGTATTTTGATAGAGTCTAGCAAAAAAGTATTTTGTTTTTTGTTCAGTAAGCATTATGTTTTTAGTTCGAGCCTCGTAACTATTCAGCCCTATTAGTACAGTTTAGTACTATTTATATTTCTGTGCGTTTAATAAGTTTTTATCCTTTAAGAATGCTATTAAAGCACTAGTTATTTCAATTAAAAATGATTAATAGATGTTAATATCGTAATATACTTGAGATGAAAACAAAATAAATCCTGAACATAAAAGATATGTTTTATGTTCATATATTTTTTTGAAGAGACGTGTCTGAGTTTATTTAACGTACAAGACAAATCCTACTAATATTATAAATGTGAAAGTTTGTAAGGATGAATGGATGTTTGTTACTCTTTCACGAAAAACTACTGAATGGATTTTGATGAAATTTGGTATGGTAGTAGTATAGGCTCTGGATTAAAACATAGGCTACTTTTTATCCTGGAAAAATACAGTATTTCCGCGGGATACTCGATTGTATATTTACGCGGGTGGAGCCGCGGGCAACAGCTAGTAAATAATATAGTAAAGACATTTCAATGTTCATAGACCTTAGAGGGTGCTTAGCCTCTATTACACGTTCAACGACCACAAAAGTGTCAATGACATTATTATTGCATTATTTATATATAATAGAGTATAGTAATTTTTTTTAATACTCTATATTTTAAATACAATATTTTCTACGTTGATAACTAGGACCAGTAGTTCTGGACTACATAAATTAAATTCTTAGGGCCTGTTTCTCGATCTACAGATGAGCGTCAGATAGGATGTTTTGCCTCTCTCGTTCAGTATAAAGTAGCAGCGACAAAACTTCCGAATAAGCTATCCTACACTTAGAAGATTGTGAAACAGGCCCTAAGCTATGATTGTACAATATACTCAAAATCTTAATCCTGTTATACCTCGCTGTTCAAATCATGAAGGATATTTAATAGGTCGTTAATACGTTCAATGTTCATAGACCTTAGAGGGTGCTTAGCCTCTATTACACGTTCAACGACCACAAAAGTGTCAATGACATTATTATTGCATTATTTATATATAAAATAAAATTAATAACTCATCACTTATTGCATTCAATTATAAGTATCTGGGTAACCAGGCTTTGCTAGGAGTTCTAGTAAATTAAAGTAATAAAAAGAATTATAGAAATATTTATCTAACCGGGATTCGAACCCAACACATTCCTAATTACCGAATAACGCAAAAGTTATAATAGAGTCAAAATTATTGATATATTGTTGCCCGACGAAAGAAAAAAAAAACATAATATATAGCTTAAAATGCGCAGTTTTCAAGGGGTTATACTAGGGGGGGTTACTCTATATTTAATTTCATGGTAATACTTGCAGCTGTTGCCGAGATCCCGATTATATAATATGTTTTATAATATACAAGATTAGCTCGTTCAAAGTATAAGATGAGTAGGTTACTATTGCGTCAGCATGACGTTTATTTAAATATGGAATACAAATCCATATCGTGATCGTAGAACCTTTCAATTTAACCTTTTACACTATCACCGTTTTATGCGAGCCTAGTACTTAGTTATCAGGCTTTTATATGTCTGGGATTATTCCGTTATTCATTAGTTGAATAGAGTGGTGGTCTCCATGACTCATGAAAAAGTCAACGTTAAAAAAAGAAAAACATTTCATAAAACAATATCGAGGTGGTGGAAATGCCGTTTTCTTACTGCTGATTGTCTTTTGGATACGTACGTATTAACATAATATAAGAAATGTCCAAATAGACCAAAATTAATTTGAACTAAATTCTATCAATAACATGAATTATAAAAAAATACTTATAAATGTCATTGTTATTTAGGGGAATATTAAAATATGTATTTTTAGTTCATTGCGTTGTTTTTACTGAAATAGTTTTCCGTCTCATTTTATATTCAAATAATATTACTTTTTGTAATCATCATGGAACATATTATATAAAAAACACGCCGCTCTCACTACTATAATAAAATATGTGAAATAAAAAATAACAATAGTTTTATTCAGATTTGTTTATAATATAAATACGATTTAATATATTGTTTGCAACAAAGACATTGTCACAAAATTACTTCCTTAATCGACATGAATTATTATTGTATGTTCTTTCTATCAAATCAGTTTATCGACCACTTGATAATGATTGATTTGATTTGAGGGTGATTTACTGAACAATGACACCAGTTAATATAAGCTGTTAAGCTGAGCAATTAAAAAGCATTATACTTGTTGAGTTTATTAATTCGGAAAAAATGTGTATTTTCGTATACCTTATATTGGAGCATAATTTGTAAACAACGCAACACATCAGTTTGACGTGTGTCTGTCTGTGGCATCGTAGCTCCCAAACAGATGAACCGATTTGGATCTAGTTTTCTTGTTTGAAAGCTGACACGACCGAGTGTTCTCAGCTATAATTCATCATCATCAGCTCGCTCACTGCTTGACAATCTGAGGGTTTTATAGGTTTCATATGTTTCATTATAGCTCGATTAAAATATGTAAACCAATATAATATAATTTCATATCATACTTTATTAGACTGCTTAACTTCAAATAATAATTAAATCCCTAAATAAATTATCGTATCGTAAATAACTGTTCCAAAATACTATTGTTATATATTATAATAATATAGATACTATTGTTCATACATGTCCATGTTCCAATATTGAAATTTGCTTAATGTTATCAAAGTAAGGTCACAGGCAAACAGGCAACACAAATTGGACGATACGAAGCACGTTAAACCCGCGAGGTCGAAACTAACTCCTGCATAGTTGTTATCATCCAGGAAAATATAATTAATAACAAACTACGAATGGGAAAATAACAGCTCATCGAGCCCCTAAGTTATTGGTGGATTTTATTAAATTTGGATAATGGATCAGTTTATTATTTGCTATGGAGTATTGTATATGGGTCGCTCGCGCAAGTAGCTGCGTTTTGTATCTAGCAGTTTACATTGGCAGGCTTGTTTTCATGTAACTATGATAGCGCGGCGCTATGTTAGCGTGCGCTTGTAATTATTGTACAGCTTTAATTTGTGTGACTGTGACGCGACCCACTGCCAGTACGCGGTGCTACTCAGTTAGTCTAGTCAATAAAGTAGTTGTAGAGTGCGTGAGCGGGAACCTAAGAGATGTCTTCAGAAATATATTCAGGGTGCTTATCAATACTCATACTAATAGCGCCGCGCGCACAATTATGTTGACTTATGTAATATGTATACCAACTACCAGGATAACTAAACAGTGTATTAAACTCCTTCGTATTGACACAAATCAATAGCTTTAGAATAATATAATATTACAATTGCTTCCAGATACCGTCAGGCCCGCTACGCAGCCCGCCGCATGCGCAAGCGCGTCATCTTCAAACACGGAGACTGCAACGTTGTCCAATGGAACGTGGCGAAGCGCAGGCGCCGATACCTTCAAGACATCTTCACCACCCTCGTGGACGCCCAGTGGCGCTGGACGCTGATGGTGTTCGCTCTATCCTTCATCCTCTCCTGGCTCCTGTTCGCGTTGATATGGTGGCTCATCATCTTCACCCACGGCGACCTAACGCCACCCACCAACTCCTCCGAGACCTTCGTCCCCTGCCTCAACAATGTCAACTCCTTCACCGGCTGCTTTCTGTTCTCCGTGGAAACCCAGCACACCATCGGCTACGGCTCTCGGACCACAAACGAGGAATGCCCAGAGGCAATCTTCGTCATGTGTCTACAGAGTATAGTAGGCGTTTTCATTCAAGCTTTTATGGTAAGACTTTTCATATAAACTGCTTATTGTGTTTTTATTTTATTCTTGAAATAATTTATATTTACTCAAATCAGAATCTTATTGCAATTTACCAAGGGTATTCCAATATTACTAATTTTATCTTACACATAACATAAAAATTATACATGTAATATCTATAATATAGTGTTATGAATATCTCCTTACACAAAGTTATTTTTTTTTTATTCATAGACAATTTTTTATCTGAACGAAAATTAATAACTCGATATATATTTTTATGGAAAAACTAAAACCCCACTACGTAAATTACGTAGCCTATGTTACCAGGGCTATGATTATTAATCTATTGACACCTCATTCATTAAAATCGGATCAGTAGTATAGACGCTACGGTAGAACAAACATACATACATACACAGACTGCCAAAATCATTACCCTTCCCTTTTTGCTTTGCCGTAGTTGGGTAAAAATACAATTTATTTTTGTTTTTGATGTTTATACAAATTGACAGAATTAGGAAAATGTTATATCTTACATAATTTTGTTCTGTTGTAAAAAATTGGAACCGATCGCTATAATTTGAAACACGTAAAAATATTTTTACTAAGTCTTCCGTCTTTACAACCAATATGATAATTTAATATCGAAATAAACTTGGCACAACGCCAAAATTAAGCGAATACATCCAGACGCTCTTTAAAATTAAAATCTAAACTAAGTGGTTTACATGTAACACGATTTTTACTAGTTAGCGTAATAAATGAACTGAAAGATACAACTACATTTTTGAAAGAAAAGTCAATAGTTGCTAGCGCTGAAAATTCCTATAACGAACAAAAATTAATTTTAAAGCTATAATCCGCTAATACTACCTCTCTTGGCAAACAATTTAGCAGCAGCATAATTCCGACAGACACCTGTCATAAATCTTCAGGTGTAGTGAATTTGTATCTGTCAAAGTTAAAAAAGTTGGACGTGACGAGAACTAAGTACTTGTAAACAATTTAATAGTAACTAGTGCTAGAAACAGCACAGAAATAAATACTCTTCACAAAATCAAACGTAGAATGCAGGTCACGCATAGAATATATAGGTTCCGTAATCAACTTATTTCGTTATTTTTGTACGAAGTTTTCAATTTCGTCCTATTTAGGTCTTCGTCCTTCGTCAAGACCTATTTAATTACATAGATGACTATGGGTAGACGCGCGAGAAAAATATATTTTTCGTGATTTTATTTTAGCACTTTTTCGATGTAGTATATACACATATCCATGCAAAGTTACATCTTTATAGCACTTACTGTTTGTACCGTAAGCCGAATACGGACGAACATGACGAAACTATAAGGGTTCCGAGACGTGAACTACGGAACCCTAACAAGGTCCGTTCGCACCAATTATCATTAAAATATTGGCAACGGTTCTACAAGTAAAAGGTTGACAAAATTGAAGATTGAAATTAAAATCATAATGGGTGTACTTTATTTTAGGTGGGAATCGTATTTGCCAAACTTTCTAGACCAAAAAAACGAGCCCAGACGCTATTGTACTCCAGGCACTCGGTCATTTGCCTGCGCGATGGCCAGCTGTGTCTGATGTTCAGAGTGGGTGATATGAGAAAGTCACATATAGTTGAGGCACATATAAGGGCACAGATTATCCGTCGCAAGGTATATTATTTCGACAAAGCAGATACTGGTTAGTGATTGGGGATTTCAGTCAGCACGCTTTTACCAATTTAACCCGTCCATTCTTCGATATCGTTTGGATTATTATTTCAACTTTCCATTTCTTGTCCATAGGTGGGTCTAATTTTCGCGAAACTCGCGCGTGCGAAAAAACGTAACACGACGCTTCTCTTCTCTAACCGGGCGGTCATCTGTCTGAGAGACGGGGAGTTCTGTCTCCTATTCCGAGTGGGGGATATCCGAAAATCCCATATCTTGGAAGCGCACATCCGCGCACAGTTGATTCGCAAAAAGGTACTGCACCTTTAACAGTTATTCAAATCCATTTGGTATGTAAAGTGTAAACTTCATATTGAATATTTTAATAACAGTGTTAATTACAAATACTTGATTTGTTAATTCTAAACATTTACACAGTTTCTTATCGTTTTACAATGTATCTTTTTCGTTAACTTTTTTACATATTCCACTTATTAGTTGTATTTATAAAACAATTTCGCATGTTTTTGCCCAATTCAAATAATTATATTTATTTAAAGCCACTTTACTTTACATACCAAATTTTGTTACATCCAGTGTTTGTATAATTCTTTTGCTGTTTATATTTATGACTATATATCTTTAGACCCATCTAAGGATTGCTTGCTCTAACTCATCAAAGTGTTTGTGTGTATTTTATTAAAATCTTTCTACCTTGTATAAACTTTTCCTCCTTCGCTTTTTACTGACTTTTTATGAATTTGGTGTCGTGTTTGGATCTGTTACTTTCAATCACTTTCTCTACTTTCGCTGCAATGTAAGTGCATATTTTCAATAACTTTATTTTCTCTCTTTAAATGCAGAATAGCAATCGTGACCGACGCCATTAAAGAAGAGATTTATTGCAGAAAAGCTTCACAATGTTGTAAAATTAAGACAGAACGTGAAAATTTAAAATCTTATGGACAATATAATCCTTTCTTCTTGGCGTTAGCTCATAAATCATGATATTAACGCTGGCCTTACAGTAATTAATAATGCTTAAGCTTTATTTCTTGTAGGTGTAAATAACGAAGATAATTATAAGATTGAAAAACTTTAAGCATTCTTCTTAACTGGTCTACATTTTTATGTGACAGGTGACAAGGGAAAATGAGACCCTACCATTTTACCAGCAAGAACTGAAGGTTGGGGCTGACGGGGAAGAGGATAGGCTGATGTTCATCTGGCCCATGACCATTGTGCACAAAATCAACGAGAACTCCCCACTGTATAATTTATCCGCATCAGATATGTTAAAAGAGAAGTTCGAAATCGTAGTGATGTTGGGTGAGTAGATTTTATACGAAAGCAGGTAAATATTTGACGACCTATGTAACTCAGTGGTTAGGGAGTTGGCGCTCAAACCGGAGGTCGCGGTCTCGAATCCCGCCAGGGAACATGAAAGTTTTCTGTATTCCTGGTTCATAGATGTGAATTATTATAAAAGTATCAAACAAATATCCGTGGTCTGGTACCCGTAACAAGATATTCGAGAACTTATCACGGCACCAGATAGGCGAGGTGTGAAAGCGTCCATAGATATTATTAAATGTGATTTCGTTGTCTCCAATGCATCGCTGACTCCAAACTCCTATGAACTAAAGAAACTTTCTTTCCTAGTAAATCTAGTCAGTAGGCTTACGAGAATGTGATGCTACCATTTTTAAAATAGCTAATAGTACTTAGGACATAGACGTACATATTATAGACGAGGCATGACGACGATGACCCAAAATGACGACACTTGTTACCGTATAAACGAGATTTTCATGCCAATATTATGCTCTTAATTCATTCGTTCTAGCGTGCGTCAATGTTTCAAGTACTTGGCGCCAAAAACGTGTCAAAGTTTTCTTGCATAGCGTGTACAAGCCCGGAAAGTGAAAACATTCATCCGATTACATCTAATTTTCTAGAAGCTTGATTGATAGCTTGATGTATTTTAAGAACCGATTCTGATACTCGATGATACTGATGTCTACGCGATGGGCTTTAATACACAGAAAGCTTAAGCCCTATAGCCCCACAGACCTCCGTCTTTGGCATTTGGCACTATTTTATTCCATAATCCCCAATGATATGGACATACAGACATAATATTATAAGTTCTATGAAGTTATCTTCTTGCCATAACTGTTACGAAATTTTGGTATTTTGCCCTGTGAGTTTATTAAGCTGAATTTGATCTAAATACTTTACATAGCTAATAATATTATCAAAAATATATGTACTTCCCTGATATTTTGTTTCGGCGCTGATTTTTTTCTGCGTACTACTAAGTTATCTCATTTTTGTATCGACAAACATTCACATTGGCCTGATGAAATTTGAACGGAAGAACCTACTACACTTTTAAAATTTCAATTCCTTCAAAACTATACAAGTTAGAGATTTCAAATGAAAAACGTTCTGTAATCAAATTTATTAACTTTCTGTAACCAGCAGATGACCGATAAATTTTCTATAAAACGTATTTTTTTTAAATGTATAACTTTAATAAGTATTATTAGTTTTGAAAAATATAAATTAGTAAAAATGTAGCACATTATTTCATCAGCTTTTCAGAATACATAAATCTTGAATAAATTTTAATAATAATTCGCTAAATCGTAGTAAATAATTATAATTATAAACGAATAGTAGTTATCTAGATACTATGGAAAATAATTATTAACTTAAGAAACTACGGAATAGTCTTATATTAGGGGAGATGACAGCATGGAGCGTTTTCACGAGACTTGCGAACTTCCTTTGAAAGACCTTTGAAAATATTGATTTATTATTAATGTACTGTTTCTTCTAAAAACTTCAGTCGTCGAGCCTATTCTGTTAAGATTTTCTGTTTCTTACTAATATTGACAATTGTTATAATTCCAGAGGGCGTTATAGAATCTACTGGTATGACCACCCAGGCGCGCAGCAGTTACCTCCCATCGGAAATTTTGTGGGGACACCGCTTCGAGACCATGGTGTCATTCAGAAAGGAAACCGGAGAATATGAGGTTCGTATTTTATATTTTTTTATGATCCAGATGCATTGACGACATCTGTGGCGAAGTGGTTGAGCGCATTGGTTCTAAAGCTTTGCTCAAGGACGCGGGTTCGATTCCCGCTGAAGGAACAAAAAGTTCTGCGCTCCTCGATGTCTCCTCCTCGGGTCATCGATGTTTATTAAATACTAGTTGTCGAGATACACGTGGTTCTGTCTTAACTATGAACTGGAATAAATAAATACACAATACACTACACCTACACCTCCAATATTTCTCACCGTTTAAACTTTCCCTGAACTACCACAATCATTTCAACACAAAAATTAGCGAAATCGGTCCAGCCGTTCTTGAGTTTTAGCGAGGCATTGGAATTGCAATCCATTTTTATATATAAGAGAGGATATATAAAATATAATAAATATATGTAGAGTAAAATTTCAAATACTTCCCATTGTCTGGTCCCCGTAACACAAGTTCTTCGGATACTTAGCACGGGGCCAGATTGACGTGGTGTCAGGTGTGAAGTATATATTTTCACTCTGTGGTGTGAATCGTCCATTGATATTATTATTTAGTTTTGCAACTTTAATAATTTAGTATTACATATAATATCTCAAAAATATCAAGGGCACTATTCAAAAAGACCTTACGAAGTCCTAAAATATTAAGACGAAAACCAGACAATTTCGTTAAGGAAACATCTAGAGTAAAAATACTCGTCGAGACACTTTATTCGGGGCCTGTCTGTCTCATGTCTATAGTTACCAAAGCTATCAAACAGCCAAGTTATGGCTAAACGTTACAGTTCCTCTATGTATACATGATGTACCTCAAGGCACATATTAAATTTTGGGTCCCATGTTCTTATACCCCCTTGTTTATTAGCTAATCCGCGGTGTAAATATTTTTGTTAAAACATAAGGATTAAGGAGGTTAATGTTTTCGACGTACCTATCATTTTACTTGTCATAACTCGTAATCCTTGTTAGTTTCGTACATATTTCCTTTATTTACTTGTTTGTGTTAATAGAAAACAATGAAACACAAGTAGCTTGCAACCTTTTGTGTTCCGACGTTTTCTAAGTTACAACTCGTAACCATAAATATTTATTTCCTACAATAATGAACACTAAAATTGTGCTTAAACGTTTAAGTACCTACGTTCTCGCTCGTACTCAAATATAATGTTTATGCACGTTTTATGTTTCACAGAATGTTAAATAATAATAAGAGCTTATGTTTAAAAAAATAAAAAACTTGAGAGGTGTCAAGGGACACCCGGATGGAAGTAAGTTATAATATATATATTATTAAGCTGTTAATTTGAAATTACAAACAGACACTTCAATTTTGTTTATCTGTATAGATATAATATATTATATTATACAAAACAAATAGTTGAACTAAGTATATATAGTGCGCGCGGAACTAGCGCCTTAGGTAGGGACAGGGGTGAGGGGGCGGGTTGCTTGCCCCTTCCGTCCTACCGCTTGCATACCTAAGGCCCGGCTAGCTAGTCACAACATTATGTAACAGTTATAACAGTCACAATGTGTAATTGCAAAATTCTACATTATTGTCAAGGTGATAAGGTCGTTTTTTGTATCATTCTTAATAGTCGTTGTAACATTGTGATTTCGAGTGGCAAAATGTGTCGTGCCTATTAATCCGTCTAGCCCCAATACAATTCGCAACGCGCCATAAGGAACTTCGATCCAAAAACATAAGGATCAGATGACACTCTGGTGCAACAATTTTTGCGGGTATATTATTTTACTATCTAAACTAAACTCAAGGTAACTTAGGCTATGAAATTTTAGGCATATAACAGTATACTGTTAGGCTATAGCCTGCAGTCAATAACAAAACAGAAACGATATCAAAAGTCTTTGTAGAGTTCACACAATCTGAAAGGGCCGTCCAAGTTTACTCACACTTCGACAATTTACAAAACATTGTGTGTGCGACAATTTACAAACAGTGCAGCAATGTAAAACATACTCAAACAAATCGTTATGCATATTTCCGCAACACAATATGCATGGCACACGATACTTTGATTTATGTTGTTGGTCGTAGAAAAAGTCGTTTAAAATAAACACACGAGGAAAAATCCACAATCCTTAGAATTTATGATCTCATCTCGACAAAGTGAGTTTGTCTATAGATCGGTTTAATGACACGTTCTATTATTATTACAAAACGAATAAGCATAGTATGATTTATCTTGTTTCAATATTGGCTACTAGACATTAGTAGTTAGTACGTAAGAAAGTGGTTAGCTTAAAATATTTCTGTTAACAAGCCATGTTCTGTACCTAATTATCTTGAGAACATTTTTCAACATTTCAACTTCTTTTGCGGCGTTGAGAGTGAAATTCCGAGGTCGCGTCAAGTCACAACACTCGTCACGACAGCGACACGATATTGGATATAACGCCATCTGTCGGAAGCTACTTATACTTGTTACATAACAACTTATTTTCTAAAGTACGGCTCAATACGCAGATGGTGCTAGGTGTACAAATTTTCATTGTTTTATTCTTTTTTGAAGTGATATGCTTTAGGCATGATGAGAGTATTTTTGCATTTTACATGATCAATGAACTACCACATGTAGAGTAGGAGTAGAGAAGAGAAACTTGATTCACACGTAATTTTTTTTAATGTTTAGATGAATTAAAAATATATGTTTCCAGGTGGACTATACTAGATTCAACAACACCTACGAAGTTGATACCCCGCTGTGTTCTGCCAAACAACTAGACGAGTTGAGGGCTACTGTTTCCACCTCCCAAAAATTAGGTAACTTAATAATTTCATACCTTACCTGACATTTAGTAGCTACATCTAATATATAATAAGTAATTATTTTTTTTTTACTATCGTTGGCACACGTAAAGATTCAAGAAGATCTAAAAGATGTACAACTTTAAGAATGTTGTTAATATTTCGTTTGAAATTTTCAGATCGCATGTTAGGAACCATACCAAAAAGCTTATCAAATGACACATTGGACATGAGTTCTGTTGACTCCATGTCCTTAGATGAACATATAGAAATTAAGATACCAGAATCCAGAGCTAGAGAAAATAGGTTAATGGCCCAAACAAATTTCGTCCAACACATAAATGAAAAGGTCAAGAATCCCAGCCAAATGTATTTAGCGGTTGAGAAAGGAGACCTTACGAAGAACAACACATCTCTGGGTCTCGCTGATCGAGAAGGCCATGGCCACATTCATAGGAGTCATAGCCACGCCAGCATGAAGAAGATCCATGGCCTGACGCCCAATGGAGTCGGTCAAATGAACGGCCACCATGACCACAAAATAGTACAAAATCATATTAAAAAGTAAGTGGCAATAATAATATTCTCTTAAAAATAAAGCTATATGATCCAGAATCCATGTCAATATCATACATGACAGTTCGACACTAGACACTTCGATTTTCAACTCCATTGTATTAGCGAAGAGTTTTATTTTCAATGCTCTGAATTTTCCCCGGCCTTTCGAATTCCGGATCATATATAGTCCCAGCCTACTAGTTAATATTTTTTATACATTACTTTAAATTGGCAATAGTCGTGTTGCCATGTATGGGTTTCCGGTCCGGTCGACGGTAATTGCTTTCCATCAGGCGATCCGTTTGTTTGCGTTTGTATTTTATAACAAAAAAATACATAATATTCTCATTCCTGTTGCTATGTTTTCTACTACTGACGCTATATATGGCGCTAAACTTTTTTTAGCGCCAACTAGCGTTTAGCATCTAAGCTTTTTTGTCTGTATTTAATATATACTCAATTAATCAATATTTGATCCTTTTTGATATGTTAAATCTGATAAGCTTTTCCCAAATAGGTATAGCTTATTTTCTGAACAGTTAATCTCCAAGTAATATCTCCAATATTTTTTTGGTAAAAATATATATTTTTTAAATTAAGTATATTTTTCTCGTTCCAGGTCTCCCAGCGATCAGCACCTAATCGAGAAGCCAGTAATCCCGATCCTCGTAACGTCGCCGGATGCGGACCCCGCCTGACATCCGCTGCAGGACCTCAACCCGCTACTGCCGCGGGTCCGAAAGACCACGCACGTTAGATTCAGCGAGGGCATCGAGAATGCGGTTGTTGAAGTAGATCATTTGCAAATACCCATACTGTGAAGTGGTACTTGATTAAAACATTTGAAATTAAAAAAATTAAACACTAAAAAATAATATCTGAATAATTAAAAAAAATTATGTTTGAATTGTTAACGCTTTTCGTCGGATTACAAAACAATTGATTCGATAAAAAATTCTTTATCTCTTTTGTTATTTTTCATTACGAATAGATTTATAAAAGCATTAGGTATTGGTTTATTTATTATTATTAAAGGGATACACCAACAGCTTATTATTAACTACATTAATAACTTTTTCTAGATCAGTTTTTTCGTGCCACGTCTCATAAATAATATTTTATTTAAAACTAATAATGTAATATTTGTACCATATTTTTTTAAATAACCATGACGTTAGAAACAAAAGCAGACCAACTAAATATGTGCATTTAAGTATATGAAATCAGTATTACTTAGCTTAGTAGAATTCGTTTATTAAATTCTTTCATTCTTCTAACATATGATTGGTCTCAAATGTTACATATTGTTAGTAAAAATTGACAACATTTTTACTAAAGTACGCTTAGAACTTACATTATAAATAAACTGTAACGATGTTTTCTGTAATCTTCTTTGCTTAAAATAATCTACTTCAACGTGTAAGGTAAGACAGGGTTGTATTTAGACCAAGTATTTATTTAGCTTGTAGTAGGAAAATTAGCTTGGGGCTTTGAAAATGCTTCCTAGGGTGTTCGCCCAAATAGTTCTAAGTTGAGATGTACCAGATGAATTAAAAATAAAACATTGCAGATAGTGAAACTATTGCAATTATTCCAAACCTGTGTGCCAAATATCTTTATCAAAATGGAGTCTACAATAAAGTGTATTTTGTAAATTATTAATTTTAATAGAACCACTATACTCATAAAAGTCTTATTATGATTATTCCACAATGGCCCCTGAAGAATAGAAAACGAAATGTGGATTTTGGAGTTAAATTTATTGGAATAAAATACATGATATGCAATTGCTGGATGTCTGCGAAGAAGTTTCTTAGCTATATTTTTTGTAGTACGAAAAATTATTAAACAATTGTACGCTTTTAATATTCAACAAAGACGTGTGATATAGGCATATTCGTAGTCAAATTATGTACTTAATGTTGGTTATATTTATTTTATTAGGTATATATTTTTCTTACTGTATGTTTATAGAATAGTTTTAGTGTTAGATTAATTAATTATAATCTGATGCTTACTAGTTTTATGAGATGGGTTCAGTCAAAGACAACTGTATATTTGGACGTAATGAAAAAATGGTTAAAGCATCAAGGGGCCAATTAAAGTGATAATTTTTGATAAAGCCTCGTTTGGATTGGCACACTGTAGCACTCGCGCACTCGTCAAAACGTGCGTGTGAGAATGCTACGGCATGCCAACCCAAATACACTCGCACACTTGTCAAAGCGTGCGTGTATGAATGCTACGGCATACCAACCCAAATACACTCGCACACTCGTCAAAGCGTGCGTGTGCGAATGCTACGGCATGCCAACCCAAATACACTCGCACACTCGTCAAAGCGTGCGTGTGCGAATGCTACGGCATGCCAACCCAAATACACTCTCACATTTGTCAAATCGTGCGTGTGCGATTGCTAAATTTTGCCTACCCAGACAAGATTGTATGGAAAATAATAACGTGTTTTGGGATTCTGGTAAGTTACCTACTTAGAAAAATTATATCATATTAAAATATTAACTATTATATTTTCGACAAATTTGTACGTGCTTGAAGCATCGTTTTATATATTATTATTATGGTTTTCTTATATGGTAGTTTATTCTTTTAATATTATTTATTTTTTGCTTTAAATAATGAGTTGTTTGTTTACATCAGGGGCCTAAAGCGATGCTGGCGTCGCATAACAAGTTGTAGACATAAAGCTTTTTACCTCCCTCGTAAGCAATGATTGAAAATAAAATATTGTAATTGAAACTGTTCTCTTGAGTTTTATTTACATAAGTACTAAGTATGTTTCGATTTTTCATGTTCACGAGAATATTTCACGTTATAAATTAATTAATACGTTACTTAAAAACACTTACGGGTTTTTATCGCGGTTCACTCGCTTGCGTCGATCAGAACACAACATATACTCGTAATTAAAGAATTTTCGGGTAGTTTGAATAACTTGAACAAATAGAGCACCTGTCACCTGTCTTCCCGTGACCACGGCTGCTGTGAAGTAGCCGAAACGTTCCCGACGTAACGTGGAATAAATTGAACCGCGATATAATCCGTAAATCTTAAAATTTACGATACTTCTATTGTCATAAAGCAAACACCACTTCTATTATTAATTTAGTCAATACATAACTTCACAATCTGTCCTTAAGGTAAGTAAGACATAATATAACGCGTCCCTACAAGCCGCGTAATGCGTTTATATCTCATACAATTTCATACAAAGAATGTTTAGTAAAGCCGTGTTAGTACGTCTATAAATATAAGCTTAAACATAAGGACATCCCCGTTCTTATCTTGATTGCTTCAAATTACCAATAATCATAATATTATGAAGCAAAAACTGCGCTGTGAGTGCTGTTTTACAAGAAGTGCACATTCAGAGACACGCGCTCAACGCTCATGAGCGCTGATCACGTGAAGCCGAAATTGCGCAGAGTCAGCGTCGCGGACGCGACGCGCGCGACCGGTACCACTAGTGAAAGGACCACTCAAATAGGACCATTGTGACTTGTGAATCATCAAATACGTTTGAGTCGCGGTGAGATGGATGCGGAGGTGACCGCCGCTCGGGCGCGGCGCAATCGCGACTCGTGCTAGACGCGTGTGCAACTAGTGCGCGTGTATTTTATATGGAGGTATTTTATAATTTATATCACAAAAGAAAAAAGAATTAAGCATTAAATCCCAATGTTTCTAAAGAGAAGATCTGACACGACGCGCGCGCTGTGGCCTGTGTCGCGCCGAAAAATCGCGCTTGTATGAACACGCTCGAATAGGGATGATGACTACGTCTAATATATACAGTTTCATTAATATATTCAGAAATATTGAGGCATTACTACTTGTTAAATGTAAAAAAAGGTAATATTTTATGTATTGTACATAAAGTTTTTTTTTAATTAGTAAACAAAACCTACATCAGTAGTTTACTTACATCATATACAAAAACATTAATTTTGGTAATTATATTTGTACTTCAGACACTTTAATCTAAGCGTGACGTCACAGCTAGGTACGACTTTAGTATGGCGCGTTTTCACGAGACTTGCGAAATTTTATATACAAATCGCTGTACCTTTGAAATAATTGACTTTTGATATACTGTTTCTTCTGAGATGTTACTCATATTTACGAGTACTATTCATTTATGCAATACAAAAAAATTTGTTCTCTAGCCTATTGTGCGAACAGATAAGCACCAACCTATAAAATTTGACACAGATAAAGTTTATGTGGAGGAAGGTGTGTATACGTAGATGATTTTTTAACAATCCTAAAAAATACCTAAATAAAATAAATACCTACTCACTGACACTATTTTTATTGGGTATTGAAAAAGGAGGCCTCTTAAAAAGTTGAAACTTAAAAATTTAAGTATGACATATTAAAATTTCGGCCACAGAAAAAAAGGGTTATTAAAAATGACTAATTTCTTCTATTGATTTAATTATAAAATCTCCTCTCATAATTGTAAAAAATAGGTATATAGATATACCTATCTATATTTCTATCATTACTAGCCAGTTGCTTGTAATTTAATAAAGGTTACAAGTTCTACAAGTTTTTTTTTAAACTGAGTCATTTTTTATACAGAATAATATAATAATATCTACTTACTATCAATAAAATAATTCATAATATTATTTTTAATATAATTAAATAAAATTATCATTTTTAAACTGACTCATTTTTTATACAGAATAATATAATAATATCTACTTACTATCAATAAAATAATTCATAATATTATTTTTAATATAATTAAATAAAATTATCATTTTTAAACTAAGTAATTATTTATACAAAATAATATAATAATATCTACTTACTATCGATAAAATAATTCATAATATTATTATAATTCTCTAACCATTCTAATATTATATTATTATTCAATCTATTCCAATTATGGAGGTAATTCAAACTGCTTAAATAGTTTGGATTATATATTAAATACTAATCGTCCACTAAACGGACGAACAAAATAAATTAGTGGACCGTGGTAGTCGTGAATTAACTAAACAGTGCTAGCTTTCATCTGTTTTCTTTTTCTTTTTGTCTTTCTTATCAACTTTTTCGTCTTCGCTGGAAGACGAGTGACATTCGGCGCTGTTGAAGTAGTCAGAAGGATACTTGGCTATGGATGGCCTGTGCGAGTAGCTCGCTCGTCTAATAGCGTCTACTACAAGCCTGTCCGCTATCCCTCGGAGTGGGATTTCTTCCATCAGCTCGGGTATTGCAGATCCGATGCGGAGGAAACCTGAAATTTTAATTTTACTCATAAATACATTTGGTAATGCCAAAATTGTATCAAATCGGTCAAAATGTGTCTATAAACTTTTTTCTATACTAAACAATCTACATTATACATACATTCAGGTGTGTAAAAAGGGTTATCAATGACATTATATTAGGAGTGGTATCGACAATCATTAGTGTAGGTAGGTAAATTATGAACTTAGATCAAAAATACCGAAGATGTCGCATGAACGCTCGGAATGTATCCTGTGCTTGAAATGCGAAATAAGCGCACCTGGGCACGGGAAACATGCCCGAAGTACTCGGTAAAAAAGTGCAAAAATAATACGTTAACCATTCTAAAAAAGCATGGAATGTCTTATTTTCGGTAAGTATTAATTTAAAGTAGGTAAATTCTAAATCGGGCGTCCCGCTTAGGACGCCACTGTCCGTTATCTTCCTAGTGTATAGTGTGTACCCACACTACACTAGTGTGTAGAAAGAAAACGGACAGAAAACAGAAAACTAGGTATAGTTGATTGTGTGTTTAAGTGAATACGAAATACTATGAATCATATAACAGAAAATGTTGGACCTTATAGTGTAAGTATTACATTTGTAGACTTTAATTCTTACACATTAAGATTAAAGTCTACAATTGTAATACAATAATTAACGTTGGTTTAACATTACCTGTTATTATGAGGTTGGTTTATAACAGAGTCTAATATATTATGATACTAGCTGTTGCCCGCGGCGTAAATTCAGTATCTCACGGGAACACTGTACTTTTCGGGATGATAAGTATTCTATGTTTTAATGCAGAGCATAAACTACCATCATGCCAAATTTCATCGAAACTCGCTTAGTAGTATTTGCGTGAAAGAGTAACAAACATCCATCCATTCATATTCCACATATCAATCCTCACTAACTTTCACATTTATAATAGTAGTAGGATTGAATATTAATTTGAATGTAGGTACTTTGCGGGCATGTTTTCTGTAGCTTTTCATAAGAGTTGGTGTGTCTTTGGTATTCTTGATCTAAGATTAAATAAACGTTGATGTAACAACTCGGCTAATGCGTAAACTTCACGCGGCACTTTTCGTCCTTAGGGTTTGTCTAATATCTTGCTCTAAGTATCTACTTATTATTATCTACAAAGGAGTTTCGTGGTCACAGTTTCTTATTTTTAAACTTCAAAGGAAACACTCAAGAAATATGGAGTTTTTTTGTACCTTTGTACAAACACTCGGTATTTTACCCGACTACGGCGAAGCCAAAAGGAAGGGTAATGATTTTGGCAGTCTATGTATGTATGTATGTAGGTTTGTTCCATCGTAGCGCCTAAGCTACTGATGCGACTTTAACGAATGAGGTGTAAATAGATTCGTTATAATGGCCCGGGTAACAAAGGCTATCAATAGTTTGCGTAGTCGAGTTATAGTTTTTTATCTATTGATTATTTTCAACATGTCTTGATTACTTACCAAAATCCAGCATAGATCAATAATAAGTAATAAGCTTTCTAGCTCCCCTCTCATATACTAAGTTATCCTCAACTAAATTTTACTCGTAGTTGGTACTCTTTCGTTCTTTTTAATACTCACTTCCCTACTTACTGCAATCAGCAAGTTGATAAAAGTTACTTAATTAACCGTGGAACACGGTGATTGTGTTATAACGTATCAACACGTAATGTTCGCTATTGCGACTTGCAATCCACCACCAAGCGTTTGCATACAATGACCAACAAACACAAACTATAGACAAGCGAGTACTCAGAGAGTTGTCCCACTTACTTAGGATCATACACGGCATAGAGGTCAAAAAATAATAAATGTAGAATAAAACGAAAAGGAACTTGAAGTCTGTAAGTGAAGAGTGTCTTGATTTGTCTTACTATACATAGCATAGGTTCCTATAACTCCATTCTTACTTACTTTATAACTCACTTACCTTTTGAAGACCCTATCCAAATCCCTACTTACAGAACTATAGACTTTCTCTTACAAATTATTTTTGGTTCAGGTACCTACTCATTACGGGATTTCGCCTGCTTTTTAGTAAATAAATTGATTAATTTATGTAACGCGGCGCTGCGTTTTAAGATAACTATTAAAAATTGAACTTTATTCACTGCACAAAAAGATACACGTTTCATATATGCCATCAGTAATACACAGCACATACCTGACATTCAAGTCTAAAGGGGCCCATACATGGTCCGGTCTGCCTTCAGTTCGGCCTGAACGGATGCAAAATCGTGTCGTGTGTGTGCTCGAATCCGTTCAGGCCGAACTGACGTCAGTTGGGTCGGATGCGATTTTTTCCGTGTATGGGCTCGAATCCGTTCAGGCGTCAGTTCTAACTGAAACGATCGGCCTCTCGTCTGTGGCTGCCTTTACAATGAAACGTGTATGTTATCTATACACATAATGCTTTGTCCTGACTGACTGACTGACTGACTGACGGATCAACGCCTTAACCGCTGATCGTAGATACCTGAAACATGAAGAGTTCTTTGTATGACGTAGGCATACACTAGGAAACTATTTTCCGAAACTCGACTCCTAGGGTGAAAAGGCGGGAAAATGTTTGTATGGTGCAACGTGATTCCTTGGTGCAATCTACTTCAAATTTTGCACAAACATTATTTCTTTAACAGAATTGATGGAATACGAGTTTCTAATTTTATTGAGTATTATTTATTTCGTCCCCTAACAGGACTAAAAAAGGGAAAGAAAGTTATTCGGGAGCGATACAAAAGCTATAGTATATTATAAAGTTCAATTTAGAATAGCTATCTTAAAAATGCAGCGCAGTTTCGTTTCGCTGTAATTTGACCCTAAGGGCTTGTTTCACAATCTTCTAATAAGTTGTGGATCGCTTATTTGGAAGTTCGAGCCGCTTACTTTATATCGAGCGACAGAGACAAAACATGCAAGCAATCCACCTGACCTGATATCAGTAGATTGTTAAACAAGCCCATAACATTTTTAGTTCAAGTTAAGTTTCACTACGTTTTAATTGCAATATGTTTACGTATCTATACTCTTAACTGTGCTATCTCGGTACATGAGGTATTAAATCAAACACAAACATAGGTACATCTCAACATAAATTATTCATTCAAATATTTACATCGGTATACAATAGTGATCTCTATCTTATAACAATAACGTTATAAATATTATGTATATAAAAATATATTTTAATACTGTTTGATTGAACCTCACAGGAGCTAAAGATTTCAGGTTATGAGATTCTATAGCGTATAATCTCATCATTAATTTATTATTTATTATTCATTTATTTTTTTCTTTCTTCTCCATTTATTCTCTACTCTCTACTCTCTCTATTAATAAAGAGGAAGTAGGTTGTTTTGTGTAACCTTATTATACTCTGAAGTAAAAAATGTAGGTAACCTTTTAAGATGTAGGTACTCAGACCAGTGCAGATCATTACAATTAGATAGCTAGATACAATATCGAAAAAGTTCCTGCTCGAACAGTTTCTAAGTATTTCCTTTTGCCGTAGAACGCCACCAAATATTCAAACAGACACAAGAAGTGACCGCAACGACTGTAGACGTGGTTGAACTACGTATTTACGTTTGCGTGAGTATGTGTGCGTGCGCACGTTTCAACAGCGCTGTTATGATATTTTCGTCTTATGACTGGTCGAGCGGCAACTTGTTCGTTCGTACAAGTGAATTACTTAGATCATAACAAAAATTTTAATTATCAACCCCACTCATAAATTTTTACAAAAATATTTTCATATCTACAAGTATATAAATAATTAAATATCTCATTTAGCCAACGAGTAAAAAGTGTACGAGTAAAATGTATAGTGTATAGTAAAAGCTCTCTAGAAAAACCTTAATCCTGAAAATATACTTATCATGTTAGTAAATATTATACTTATTCTTCTTTGAAATCTCAGCTAAGTCGCTAACATAGATATTAGACACTGTTTCTTGGATCGGTTTTCCACAAAACATCGGAAGAAACTGATCAGGAAATAGTTTGCATTTTACATGTAAGTGTGCCATTAAAAGGAGTCAAAAATTATTCATACGCCAACGCCATACAACAACCACAAAGGAAGACTGTTCCTAGTACTAACAATATGTAATAATTATTATAACGATGTGACTAGTGATACAATATGTACTATGTAATATGAGCAATGAAAGATCGATACATAAGCCGTTGTTTACCAACATTTTATTTTTTTCTTACAGATCATATCAATAATTTATAACTAGATGTATCGTTAACATGAATTGGAAGTTTATTTTTCTTGTAAGCTTCGAGTTGTTTTACAGTAATGTTTCATTAAAAGTATTAAGAACAACAGTGCATTTGACCACACAGGAATAAACTTTATCCAGAATCAAAGAATAAAACAAAGTTAATCAGCTATTCGAATTCCATTCGATTTCGAATTTCACAGAGACGACCGTTAGGCGGATCTGTCAAAATTCAAAATGTATTTTTATTCTTGGTTTGTCAAATGGAGGCCAAAAATAGAAAACAACTTATCGAATTTTCCAGAAGTTTCCACGCTCCTTCTCTACAGGCTATAAAGCTAGAGTGTGACGGTAAAGTCGCCATTTTTCTGCTCGGCCTTGGGCGCGGGCGGCGCTGGGGGCGCGGGGCTGTCTGGCGTGCGGGGTTTCATCACCAAGTGTTCTGTGCTCTCTGTGTGATACGAACACAAATGTTACAATCATCATGATGACCACCTACAAAATCGAAATTCGGTTGTGTAGGTGGTGATCAATAATATATAATTGCTGAAATATAGGGCTTCTTAGATGTTTGTATGTTGGAGACATTCTGCATAGTTTAATATGTGTCGCATAAAGAAGAATCTGGTAAGTGTTTATAGCGGTTACAGCTTGCTAGTGTCAATTAGGAATGTTAGGTGCAGGCAAACCTAATATGTTTTGTGCAATCTCCTAAAACAATTCACTGTTGTGCGACGGAATTAATGTTGTTATACAATAATTACATAGTTATTTTATTTCCTACCTAATGCCTAAAAATAAATAATACTTAGCTAAAACGCCAAAAGTTGTATGAGTTCTCTGCAGAAAACATGAAAATGTAGAGCCAAGTGTAAACTCAAAAGTCTCTATTGTTGAGTCGTTAACGGCCAAAATTGGCATTTGAGACAAATAAACCTTCGGACAAGGCATAAACAAGGAACCCTTATTTAGACGGGCAGACAGGACAGACATACAGACGGGCAAAAAGAGTGAAACTCACTCTTTTTTCCCGTCTGTATGTCTGTCCGTATGTTTGTCCGCCCGTTAACTTCTGTAATACATTGATGAAATTTGGTATAGTTATAGATTATAAATAGACTTCCATTTTTGCATAACAACATAATATTAATTTTATATTTTAGGAGTTGCTCTCCATATATGTGAAGTGTTTTTGTATGAAGTTTAAGCAAAGGAAATAATTCATACATAACTTTGATACAAAGTCAACCATTTTCGAGAAATCAGCCTCCAAATTGGTTTATAAGTTGCTCCCAGGCATTTCTAAACTATAAGAATAAGAAACCTCTAAGTTTCCATGCTGATAGATCACGGTAAAAACTCTTTAGAAATTTATTTTGAGCGAAATTGGACAAAAACTTTTGAAGAAAATTGAAGAAACTTAATTGCGCGTTGATAGTTACGGAATTCTCCTTAACACATGCCCCGACATGCTCTAGGGTAGGTTATTAATTGATTTATAAAGCCTTAAGCCCAGGATTAAGTTTTGGCTCAGTTAAGTGTCGCGTCATCCGTCATACCAGTCATACAACGTTAGAAGGCATTTACTACGCAAATAGAGATTATGATAAAAGGCGCATTTTATCATTTCCACCAAATTTAGCTCGTATAGACGTGCCATAATCATATAACAACCATTTTACATAATCCTTAAGACCAAGTGATTTTGCCAAGAAAATTTCCTACATACTTTTTCACATTGTACAAATAATATTTATTTGGCACACCTTATCGTAGAGAACTGACTTACAATTCTTAACAGGGATGTACAATTATTAGTAACAACAAATTTGTGGTCGTTATTTAATCGAAATTGATTTACAAAGTACTGGAATGTGTAATGTTAAACACGCAAAATCTCATTCTGCGTGAAATTGTTGGTACCTAGTAATGGTTTTACCATTTATTTATGAAAAACATAAGATAAATATGTGATGATTAGCTCATTAATACAATTAAATACTGAGGAAATTACTATGTAAGCTAGTCACTTTTCCTTCACTACGATCTACATAAAGTCAGCTCACACCAAAATGCGACGCGACACTGAATTTTTATTTATCAAGCGATTTAAAATTAAACTTTACTTACAAATACAAATTGAACTTTATTCACTACACAAAAATATACATGTTTCATTGCAGGAGCGGCGCCGCGTAGCGTCACGTATCGTCGCGGTCTGAACTGACCCTTATTGAGTATTGACATTATTCTAATACACAGACAAAGATTATAGAGCCATTAGGCTTTACGCTTTACGCATTAGTACTAAACACTAATATTGTAAATAGGCTTTTTTGCGAGTTGATTAATAAATAATTTATTAAACTACATAGAAAACACAGTATTGCAAAAAATGCCTATACGTTCATGCAGTCTTCATTTACTTATTCTCTTGATTCGATTGATTTTAATGAAAAGGTAGAGCGCCTTTTTTGATTCGAGTACGATGAAGATATCCTCCAGCGATTTGGTGATCAAGACAATTGTGTCCCACGATTAGTTCTTAAAACATGAGCGAATATATACATCCTGTCACGAAATGGGGGAGTGTGAAATCAAATGGTACTTCCTGGGTCACGGGAACACGGCAGGGATTCATATTAATAATCATCACGAATGTTGCAAAATAGCAGAGTAGGAGGCAAAAATATTTTTAGCTTTACGCAGTTTATGCTTGATTTATTGGGTGAATTTCACATTAGATATGTATTCAAGTATTCAATAGCGCTTTTATGCTCAGTTTTTGATTGGATGACGCAAACGTGTTAACCAATCAAAAGCACTGTCGAATAGATAGGTAAACTAGGCGTTAGCCAATTATAAGCGCTAGTGAATAGATATCTAATGTACAAAATTCACCTTAGAAACCACTAACCAGACATTAGTCGTGTGGAAATCTGACAGCTGTTTGCCTCACCATTTGCGATAAAAATCTGACATCTCGAAAGTTCTAATATATTTCTGAATTCTGATGATTGCTACTATTCTAAATCATACTAAACACTGGCTGAATTTCCATTGCCCTACCCTTCTATACCTAATTAACTGTCTTTTGTGGTCCTTACCAATCACCAACTTTTGGCACTAACAGCTGATATTGGTATGTTACTAGTTACTACCCCATACATGTGTTCAGTGCGGTGGCCCTATTTAAAACATACTAATAGGTCAACAATTCAACATTACGCTAGTTATTGTAAATACGAGTAATAGATGTTATGCACATGTATGTATGTATATACATTAGAAACAATGATACACGTAACAGCCCTGCGAGAACACAGGATCTGCACGCTTCAACACACAATATATTATGATGTATTATTATGACAACTGATATACAGGGCGTTAGAAAATGAATGAAGTTTAAATATCGGTTTATACTTGAGTTAGCAATACTGTTAGCCTTGTACAATATCGACAAAGTTCCTGCTCGATCAGCTTCTAAACATTTTCCTTTGCACTAGGACGCCTCAAAATATTTTAAGACAAAATACCTTTTTAGTGACTGCAATGACTACAGACGTGGTTATACTACGTATTTACTCGTGAAAATGTGTGCGTGCGCACTATTCAACGGAGCTATTAAGCGATTTTCATTCTTAATAGCACCGTTTCAGCTTATGCCTGGTCGAGCGGCAACTTGTTCGATTGTACCTTATCTAATATTGTACAGTGAGGGTGCCATTCACACCGAAAAAAACGATACGGGACATATCGCTGCATTTTTAAGATAGCTATTCAAAATTGAACTTTATTTATTACACAAAAAGATACACGTTTAATTGTAAGAGTTCGAATGTAAAGTGGTAGCTCGCTACATAGCGCATGTGCAGTGTACGACTGATTTCATATAAAATTCAATTTTGCATAGCTATCTTAAAAAAGTAGCCCGATTATCGTCGCGTTGTGAACTGACCCTAAGTTCGAAATGTATAAATAGTTGTGACCATGACATTCTGAGAGTTACGAGTATGAAATATATTAAAAAGTGACTTAACTGTTCAAATATTAATGTGACAAACCGCATATTACTATTTGTTTTATAAGTACGTGCGATTATGAGCTATCTGCTAAGGATAATAACTATGTGTAGTATTAGGTAGTAATTGTCAGTTTGTGCTATTTTTGATCCCTTAGTGATCAACAAGGCATTTGATGTATGGGTAATATGGTTTTAAATAAATCATGAAATAAAAAAAACTAGGTTGTTTCTCATTGGTTCTAAATTCTACGAGGACAATGGACATACATGCTTCACCATGAAAATACTTAGGTATGCTATGTCATACCTAATAGTCACATGCTTAAGTAACCACAATGATTTTTCCAATGCTTATTTCATTTGGTTTTACAACGTATTTAAAATACAGCTAACTCTTCTTTTAAATCCATACTATGAAACTTTGTTATATTGAAAATGTTTTTCCTGTTTTCTAATATTGTTTTGTCTTTTACATTCGGACTTTAAGTTACGGAAAAATTCATAACAAAAAAAATCACACAACTAAAAATTTGGCCTTAAAGTAATTTGAAATCCGCGGGGAAAACAGATTTATTTTAATAAGTCCAGTGTTTTTTAAACGATCAACTGACAAAACAGCAATTTTAAATAACTGAACATACTTTACGCCAATCGATCGAAACAATACATAGTAAAAAGTATGATTTGTTACAATCATTAAATTTCACAATAGAGCTAAATATTTTCCATCGAGCATTATTGTTTTCCATATTTCTAATGTATTTTCTTGCTTAGAAAACAGTTGTGGTTTATCTACCAGTTAATTTGTGTGTTGACCCTTGATAGCTGCGATAAGGGTCCCGGAAATGCAAATCTCAATTACATAATGCAGTACGTGATTTATCGTTTATTAGATAGTGACAAATTAGTCGAACAACGAAATAGAAGCGAAGCGTTAATACAGTCTCACGGGCACATACAACCAACCACCACCGCGGGATTTCAAAAAGCACTTACCAATAGATTTCCTATCGGCCTGGTTCCCGTAAAACTCGTCCAACTCCTTGGCCGAGCAGAGCGGGGTGTCGACTTGGGAGGTCTCGTCGAACTTGGAGTAGTCCACTTCGTACCCCTGCCGCTCCCTGTTGTACGTCACTAGCGGGGCGAACCGGTGACCCCACATTACTTCACTGGTCGTGTAACTGGAGCGCGCCTGCGTCGTCTGTCCCGTCGACTCGATCGTTCCCTCTAGAATCACTACAATTTCGAAACGTTCCTGCAAAACGTCCGCCGCTGACACACCGTAGAAGGGACTCTCGGCGTTTATTCTGTGCACCATAGTGATGGGCCAAATGAAGAACAGATTGCTGTCGCATCCGTCGGCGTTCAGTTGTAGTTCAGTTTGATAATGGGACAGCATTTCACCCTCTTTGGTAGTTCTTGATCTAATCAGTTGGGCTCGCACGCTGGCCCCAATTATGTGAGATTTTCTCAAATCACCGACTCGGAACATCAGGCACAGTTCACCGTCTCTCTGACAGACGACAGCATACTTCGAAAACAATAGAGTCTGCGTTCGGTGCTTCGGTCTAGTCATTTTGGCAAAGACTATGCCGACCATAAACGCTTGGATCATCACACCGACTATACTCTGCAGGCACATGATGAATATGGCTTCCGGACATTCCTCCGTGGTCGTCCTCGACCCGTAACCGATGGTATGCTGTGTTTCTATACTGAACAGGAAGCACGAGGTAAAGTCATGTATATTGAACACGCACGGCTTCCAATTGTTCGCCTCCTGCATTTCAGGTAGGTGATCATCTTCCAGATCACCGTGAGTGAAGGCGATCAGCCACCATATTAGCGCAAACCCGAGCCAGGATAATATGAAGGAGAGTGTGAAGACCAGTAGAGTCCATCGCCACTGCGCGTCCACGAGCGTCGTGAACATGTCCTGAAGGAACCGCAATCGGCGCTGGGAGATCCTTGACTTGAGAATGTTGCACTCTCCATTCTTGAGAATGGCCCTCCGCCTCGTCCGCCTCGAGGCTCCATGTCTATGCGACCGATTCCTGTAAACAAACACCTATTATTTCTACGCGTTCTAAGTCACTGATCTCGTACACACAGGTGCGAACGCCTCGACCTTGGCGAACGTTAATGTAGTTAATGGGAGACATTTAAACATATACGGGGACATCACACGACGAACCTCTTGCCGACCGTGGGGTAGTACACGCCGGGGGACAGGTTGCCGTTGCCGGGGACGGTTTTGATCTTCAGCCACTCATCGGGGAGGAGCTGAGCCTCCTCGCGGCCCATGGGGGACTCCGGGTCGTGCATGTCCGCTCGGCTCACAGGCGGCTGGCGGTCTGCCCGCGCCGCTCCTGAAGCATGGCGCGGTAATATCACGATCACGACCGCTCGCCGCTAACTGATATATAATTGTAGCGCGAGATTCTATAAAATTATCAGTTGTGTAAGGAGCACAAATTTTCACGAGCGCGACGTCACTATCTTATACAGGATGAGTGTGGAGTGTGGTTGAGGACACGCCTTCTAGAATTTTCGCTTCATGTAAAGGTGTCAATTTATTTCATCCTACATAAAATTTCCGGAAAACGTGGATGGATACACTTTCATAAAAAAAAATAGATATAAATCCAATCTTTATTTCATTAAAAAATAAATGTGAGCGCTTTTTAATACCGTTAAAACTTAGGATAATAAAGTGCCTATTTGAACTAGGCATTTAAAATGACATTTTTATAATTATTTAAATAAAAGCTTGATTTCTCTTTATCACTTTCTATTTGTCTTACCAAAAATATATCAAAAGTTTTATTGTATTTTAGTGTGCGAACAATTTCTTTCTAAAAAATATCTTGTTGCCCTTTCATTCGCTATCTTTTTAAAGTCATGATAATATGATTACGCGTATCGTAAATTATATAAAAAATTATTACTTAATTCTTTGAAGTTATAACAGGGAGTTGTAAATATTAATTTTTTTTTAATCAGAAAAGGAATTTATTTATTTAGAAATTTTTAATAAAAACTTTTAAGACAATATATAATGTTTATTTGTTTTGTTATTTTATATTTAATTTTTTATCCAATACTATATTTTATAATTTAATCAAAAGTACTTTTCTTATAAAATGAGTCACACTTTATTAAAACTAGATTACAGTTTCTTGAAATTGCATACTCCAACTCTACGATTCTGCGCTACGAAAACAATAAAAACAAAGAATTCGTAATTTTTTTTTTCAATTATTGTAGAGAACTCTTGCTACGAAATGCTACGACTTTCTGTGAGGGTCTACAACGTCTACGAATTTCATGAAGTTCTTATTTTATACAGAATATCTTCATATTAAGGAGACAATAGACATTTATCGGCAGATATAAATTATTATCACCGATCACACATGATGAATAACTTCTAGCAGTGATCGTCACACTGTTCTGGTCAAGGGCCACTATAGGATAATGTGAAGTATCACTGTGGGCCGGGCCGCACACAAACTTGAGATCAAATTCAAGTTCGAGCGAGAAAATTTTTTACCTATTGTACCAGTTATAACCATCTTAAACTTTAAGTTCCAAAAGACTGTGCACAGTGTGTATTTGAAGAAAACATTCGAACTCGGTTAGGTTCAAACAACGAATGAGTAACGAATTTGAGCCAAAATATAACTTTTTAACCGAGTTCCAAAAAAGGAGGCGGTTACACGTTCGCCTGTATATATTTTCATTTTTGTATGTTCAAAACAAAACACACCCTTGGCACAAAAAGTAAATTTTTGTGCCAAGGGTAAAATTGTACCCTGGATCCAAAAGCACTGAACAGAACTCCTCGGTCTTTATATATACACGTTTGGAAATTTCGGCGTTGTTTAAATAACTGCAAGCATATGCCATTATGTAACTTACAGTAATCATCATCATTATCTTATATACAATACCTAATGGAAGCTTGGCGCGTATTTAATTATACATTCGAACGCTTCTTTTAAACTTTCTTGAAATGTGTTATTAAAAATATAATAAATATGGAAAAAAAAGGAAACAATTATTATTTTTAAAGAAAAAATTAAACCGACCTCCAAAGTAAAAATGCACATAATATTATGAAATAAATCTTATTTTCTTAATAATTCCCCTTTAAAATTCGGCTTGAATTTAAGCTTTTTCTCTACTCAATCTTCATTACTTTAAAGTCGGTACCAGCCCACATAATATAATTAAATGTGAGTTCTATAAAATGTTATTTTATAGAACTCACATTTAAGTTGGCTCGTACCGAATTCAAAATTATGAAGATTGAGTAGAGAAATAGTTAAAATCCTAGCCGAATTTAAAGGGCAATCATTTAGAAAATAAGATTTTATTCATAATTTTTTATGCATAAAAACTGAATTTGAAAGTAAAAGCTTTGGAAGTCAGTTTAATGCATATTCATATTTAGAGTATTTTTTAATGTACTTATGATTTAAACATAGGTGTCTTTTTTTACAATATTTTTTTTAAAAGGAACACCACTGCTGATAGTGCAGCGTCCAAAACGCCCACCCCATACAAATATGTAATTTGAGTGTAAATTCATAAATTGGTATGTTAATAGCTCTACTTTGCCACTAATTTGTTGATCTCGAACTGTTGAAGGCCAGTGACGTCACAACTGTCACTTAAGAGGTTGAAAAATAACTTTTGTTAACTTACTACAAAATATTTACCTACTAGATATACCTACTGTATTAATGAAAATACCGATACATAGTATCGGTATTTTCATAACTTTATAAACTGCGTATTTTCTGAGTACAGGTTTTTGTAGACTGTGTTTAAAGGAACGTAAAGGTTTAATTTCTTTAAATTGTAAGTATTTTTTGCTTTCTTTTTCCTACTTATAATCCGCGGATAAAACAGAATATTCATTATTTGGAGCATTATATAATGCTTAATTGTTCCTTTATTGTTCCTTTAATGCTTAGTGAATAACAGAAACTTACGTACTTCAAATTTATTTGATTGTAAGAAATGTAATAAAATAAAAAAATAGGCCCGTAAATTTATTTAAATGTCGAAAAAATCAAAGACTGGTGTTATTGCGGTAAACGATTAACTCTATATTAGATGGTCGGTAGAGACGTAGCGAACATTAGAATTCAAAAGCTTAGGAATACTTAATAAACCAACTGGCCAAAGTACAACCGCCTCCGAGGTACAACATATTCCCCTCCTATATGGAGGATTTTTTATTTTATTACATTTCTTACAATCAAATAAATTTGAAGTACGTACGTAAGTTTCTGTTATTCACTTAGCATTAAAGGAACAATAAAGTTGCGTGATAAGTTGTTTTAAAACATTTACAATCCACCATTATCTTCAAGATGACATGGTGTTGAACATTGGCCAGTTTCGATCGGTTGTAACTTGGCCTATGGTGAATAAAAACTGTAATATTTAATATTCATCAGTTCAAAAGTTTGTAGATGAACTATTTATACGTTATGTTACATTACATACCACATATTATTTACATTTATTTTATAACCAGATTTTTTGTGTGTCCATGATACAATATGGTACATCAGGTTTTTTAACTACAACTTTTAAAGTGAAAATTTTATTACATCGTCTCAAACTTTTTCATCTGTGTGTTGCATGTCGCGTGACGGTCGGCCGCGGAGTAGGGATAAAGTGAAAGGCGCTCGTCAGAGCAGCCGAGGCCAATATGGCAGCGCCTATAGTTCGCATCAGCTGACCGTGTAGTGTATAGACTAGTACTCATTTGTGCCAGTGCTCCACGCTATTTTGTTATTAAGTTTCACTTTTACCGTGGTTTCATAAAACCACACTATCCTTTTTTTTTTAAACGTATTAAATCCGTGTAAGCATAATATAATGTAATTTTGTCGTATTTTAGCGAAGTATACCTAAATAACCGACCTTCCAAAATATGAAAACACACCATGTCAAATTGGAATAAATAACTTACAACTGAAAAACTGGCTAAAGTACTTTTGTCTCCCCTGTACCTTTAAGGAACCTATTTATAATGGAACGGCTTTAACGATGACGACGATGCATTATACAGCACCTTAATTTATCGTAACTTCGACGAAGCTGCCTCCTCATTGCAAATTTAATACAAAGTAATGTAGGTGTAAAATTTTTTCAAAAATACACATATGAGAGTGTGCATTCATTTCCGTCCGAAATCAACATTTATGAATTAGTATATCACTAATTTGTACAAATTTTCCACTGCATGATTTACTAATTTAGATGGGATATGTAAATACTGTCATAACATCGTGATGTACAAATCAGCAGCTGACTTTATATACTTAGCGCAATCACGCCCATTCCGTACAAAATATTATTGTTTACAAAACAAGCTACAGTATTTTCCTGAAATTGTGCTGTTGAGGTTGAAAATATCGCAATGTTTAACATTATTTTTTCCCGACTCTACAAAAACCTGAATAAATATAAATTAATCAATATACATAAGTCATCTGTAGCGTATTCGTTGTCTTATACTTTAAACTGGACAATCTTGTATATATATAATCGTAATCTCAGCAACGGCTACAAGTATTTACATGAAATTTAGTAAACAGGGAGTTTTGGGGAAGAAAAATCGGTCTAGCAAGGTTTAGTCCTTGAGAAACTGCGCATTTTTGAGCTATATATGTTTTTTCTTTCGTCGTGCAACAAAATATGTATCAATAATTACGATTCTATAATGTCAGTCCGATTTGCAGTTTGGTTGATTTTTGCATTTTTCAGAAATTCGGAGTGTTTTTCGTTTGGTATTTGGGGTCGAACCCCGGTAAAATATATATTTTTTTAAAATCTACTAGAGCTCCGAACAAAGCTCGCTTACCCAGGTTACGATATTAACTTAGCATACATTGTTTTACTTTACGTTATGGGGGAACTACATGGGTCGATTTTCGCCGCGCGATTTCCTCCTCACGGCGAAAATGCCGCAAGGCGATTTTGCCAACAAAAAGACAAGGCGTTTTGTGAAGCGACTCGCCGCAAGCACGGCGTAAATTGACCCAATATGTAGAGTAAAAGTTAGTAAGGTCTCAGAAAACTCTTATACTATCAATTTAAATACGAGAACCCATTCTACTTTTCTAATAAAAACTATGAAATACCTAATTAACACTATCGCTTTACTATCCTAAAGGCCCCTACAGACGAGAGGCTGATCGTTTCAGTTAGAGCTGACGTCAGTTCGGCCTGAACGGATTCGAGCACATACACGGAAATTGCATCCGAGCGAACTGACGTCAGTTCGGCCCTAAGATTAATAACGCCTAGATAGTCTTCAAACAAGCGCATCGTACAAAGTAAAGCAAGCAACAGATATATGTAGGCGTAAGCATTACATACCGTCACGCACACAAACAAAACTCTAATGTTGTGGAGTGTGTACAGTTTTAAGGGACAATTTCCCCGGAAAATGTTGCTCTAAAAATTGGAATTATTGTATTTGTTAGTTTGCTAATATCGTGAGATGTAAAAATATAACTTATATTTAATTTTAAACCATCTAAACATGATTTGTGAACATTATTTATATTAAACTGGTATTAAGAAATATATTAGATCCTTACATAATATGAAATTGGCG
Source organism: Phengaris arion (assembly GCA_963565745.1). Taxonomy (NCBI): domain Eukaryota; kingdom Metazoa; phylum Arthropoda; class Insecta; order Lepidoptera; family Lycaenidae; genus Phengaris; species Phengaris arion. The sequence goes on from OY751443.1 coordinate 7,903,324, forward strand.
TTTTGTTGTTGGTGGCCAGTGCCACTTTGATCTCAAATATATCTTCTTTAGTTAGGAATTCCAATTTCAAATTTATACCACTATTTACTAATACATTTGTGTTTCTAAAACCGTTATTCATTTGTTTTTTTTCTCTTTTGGTTTTTTCTTTGCGTCACTCTGTTTACAAAATGGAAAACTTTAAATATCGTATTATTTTCGAGAACTGGAAGGAGGAGTAGGTGGAACTCGTACTCACATCATTAATCCTTCAACGACGGATTAATGATGTGTATGGCGGCGGTGTCGCAAAAGAAAACACAGTGCGTTTTTGTTTCCAACGTTTTTCGTTCTGGAAATTTCAACCTGCAGAACCGCCGTGGAAGGCCGGAGACCAGTGTCGATAATGAAGAATTGAAGGCTAGTGTAGAAGCGGATCCATCGCAAACCACGTCCAGGCTGCGGTGTTAGTGATAAAACTGTTTTAATCCACTTGAAGCAAATTGGGAAGGTAAAAAAGCTTTAATTGAGTGCAGCAAACCGACAAACGCGCATCGACTGCTGCGTTACATTACTCAACCGGTACAATAATGAAGGGATTTTAAATCGAATCATTACATAAATGATATAGTGATAAATAGTGGATCCTGTACGATAATCGGAAATGCTCATCTCAATGGCTGACCCTGGCGAACTAGCCAAAGCCTGCCTCAAGCGAAAATTGACTCAAAAAAAGTTACTTGTGAGCGTTTGGTGGACTAGTACCGGTGTCGTTCACTGCAGCTTTCTTAAATCTAGCCAGAAGATTACGTCAGATATAAATTGCTAGCAACTGCAAATCATGATGGAAAATTTAGCTGCTAAACAACCAAAGTTGGTTATTCGCTCTATGCCACTGCTGCTTCAGGTCAACGCTAGACCATACAATGCACAACAGACGGCTACCAAATTAGAGCTTCAATTGGAATGTCTAAGTCGTCCACCGTACTCCCCGGACCTTGCTCCAATAGATTACCACTTTTTTCGAAATTTGGATAACTTCTTGCAAGGGAAAAAATTCAACTCCGATGGGGCAGTCCAAAGCGCCTTCAAAGATTTTTTTGATTCCTGTCCGAATGGTTCTTTTAGTAAAGGAATCAATGAACTACCAGTAAGATGCCAAAAGTGCAAAGATAGCAATGGTTATATACTTTGATTAAATAAATATATTATGTTAAAAAAAAAACGTCTTTATGTTCCTCCTTTACAAAGCGCCAATTTCATATGTAAGGACCTAATATTAAGGATTATCTTAATACTGAGCAATACTTTATATTGATAAGTTAAAAAAATCAGAAAATATTAAAACACTTTGTCTTAGTTGCAACTATTAGTTAGCCATGAAAATATTGAAATAAATTTCTTATTAATAGTAGCATAAAAAAACTTTAACAATTCACATTAGGGCAGCAAGATGTCGATATAATATGATTTTATTTTAAAATGTTATAAATTTTTGCATTTTTCGTCAAATTTTGTCCGAAGCATTTTTATTATTTTCCGATGCATTATAACACCCAATAATGACACAAACCACCATAATGTATGCACAGTCGGAGATGTATGCACTAGTGATTGACCATGACAACTTACGGGTCGTTCGAACAAACTGAGACGATATGGCTCAGTATGATTTGCTTCACTTTTTATGCGCGTACCCGGTTCGTTTTAATCTAAGGTTCGGCCTGAACGGATTCGAGCACATACACGGAGATTCGTATCTGGTTTGCCGCGAGCTTCGGTCGTGTTTTAGGGTTCCTCAATACTTAAGAACAACCCTCCGTAGACATGTCGCGATATGCTCTTGGTTAGGTTAGGCTATTATTTTATTTAATTATTGTATTTTGCCGCAACTGTATCGACGAAACCGAATTATTGTGTCATATATTTTTTTCAGTAATATGTTATAGAAATAATTTCTCTTTGTTTTATAGTAATAGATAGATTTTATCAACCATAGTGGCTCTAAAGTTTTAAATATTTCAATGAACTCTAATAATTATTCTTTAGACCACGTTGCCATTTTTAGATTTCCATACTCAAAGGGTAAAAACAGAACCTTAGTACTGAGACTGCTGTCCGTCCGTCTGTCACCAGGCTGTATCTTAACCTTCTTATTACGTGATAGCTCGACAGTTGAAATTTTCACAAATGAATAATGAATATTGCCCGAACAACCAATACTAAACACAGAATAAAATAAAAATTTGAGGCTCCCAATACAATCTTCAAACTGTATCAAAGCTTCAGTCCATCCGGCCGACTGATGCAATCTCAAAATTGCACACAGACGATACGATTTTGCATCCGTTCAGGCCGAACTGAAGGAAAACCGGACCGTGTATGGGACCCCTAAGAATCCCGAGATGAGCTCAAAAGGATAATGGCAGAACGTGTCAAGCTATTACCACTGTTACTGGACTCGTGTACTGTGACAGGCCAAATTGAGATTGACAGTTGCAAACCGTTCTTGATACTTGAGACACTTGGATCTCACTGGTGCATTTGACGCATGCTACGATTTATACAGTGCAAAATTAAATTTTATATACCAAGGATTATGATTAATTATACCCCCCGTAAAAGAGTTCCTTGTTTTATTATGTCATAACTGTAATAATATTAGTGTTTTGCAGCCAGTACTGGAACAACTTTAGACTCAGATTATTTTGCATTTGGCACAAGCAATAAGTACTAAAACCTAATCCTCACGAATAATAAGTAAGGGTTATACACCTTAAGGACGCGTTTGCAAAATGTGTTGTTTAACAGCGGCTGAGCGCGGACTGACATTTCTTTAGAAATGTTTTGTACAATAGTACCAGACACTAGACAGTGACTAAACCTTATTGCAACCCATTAACATTAATTCATAATAGCACTAAACGTTAACATTTTTAGGAGACATTTATGCTTTTCCAAGTTTAAAATTTTTCAATATAAATTTTAAAGTGATTATATCCGCGTATTTTTAAACAAAAAAAATAAGCTACGTAAGATGAGAAAAATTATCGTAAACTTTTTGTAAATTAGGTATGAGGTATGGAATGTTCTGGAAAATTGCTTTTGCTATACTAATAATCGTATTTTTTTACAATATATTATTTAATTATTTTACATAATATGAATAAGTATTGTATTTATGACAATAATTGTTAGTTTTGTTGGATTTGGTTTCTTGGTCGCAAAATTGACCAAAACACAAAAACAGCCAAGTGTTGTCAAATTTGCAAACGCGTCCTTAATACTGAGTATCGAAAGTCTAAAATCATGTACTCGCCTTAATAACGAAAGAACTAAAAAATTTGCTCAAAAATCAATATGTAATGTAATGTCAATGCATTAGAAATGTCTTTTCGTTCGCTCCGGTATAGGCCCCGATTTCACGAAAAAGTGCGATCCTCTTATCTCTCGTAGAGTTTTGAAGATATGATATTCAAAAAAGGCTCAGAAGACGCGTATTCACGAGAGCTTTAAGGTGCAAAAAGAATGATTTGAGAAAGTCAAAAACCAAAAAATTATGGCCGTAAAAGTGAAAAAAAAAAACAAAATATTTTGGAAACGAAGAATGATATCAAAAATTTGAGAAAAAGTCCTCTGGACAATCTAGTCAGCTACAATTTGAGCCTAAATAATGATGTTCGGGTTTACCTTGTAGCCTTATTGAAAATAAATTTTAATATCTTATACTTTAAACGAGACAATCTTATTTATGTATAATCGAAATCTCGGCAACGGCTACAATTATTACCATGAAATTTAGTATGCAGAGAATTTTGGGGCAAAAATTAGATCTAGCTAGGTCTTATCCCTTAGAAACTGCGCATTTTTAAGCAATATGTGTTTTTTCCATCGTCGCGCAACTGTATAATTTCGACTCTCTTACGTCAGTCTGATTGGCAGCTTGGTGATTTGGAATGTGGTGGATTAAGTAAAAGTAAAATATTTTTCTTATCTACTAGAGCTCCGAGCAAAGCTCGATTACCCAGGTACTCTTCTATTATATACAGTAACATGTCCTGACTGACTGATTCATCAACGCCGAAAAACTAGAAACGTAATATATGGACCGTGGCTTCCTTTTGTGACGTATAGGTCTACTAAGAAGGTATTTTATGAAACTCACCCCCTAAACGGGTAAAAAGGAGTATCAACGTTTTTATATAACTTTTTTGTTTATGGTCAGATCTGTTGGAATTTCGTGATATTGCTCTTTAACATGATGTACTAAAACTCTAATTCAATATTTTCTAAAATTCGATCTATTAATTGGTAAAAGGTGTATTAAACTTTGTATGAGGAAAAAATATTAAATGAGCATTTCAGCTTGGAACTTTGTAAACATAGTCCTAAAAGAAAATAAGTGAACACGTATTTCGCGATTTTCCGATATTAAACCCTAAAGGGGTGAACAGGCGTATGAATGTTTTTTTTTTCAGAGTCAGACTCATGCTTGACCATTTTATTATATTTGTTGCATATTTTTGGAATGTTCTCTTCAAGCTCTTTATATTGATACCCGTAGTACCCAGGGGCACACGAACTGATGAGGTAAAGTCGTGTTTAAAGTCATCACACATTTGGAGTCACATACAAAAGCTCGCCTTGAAAAACATAAGAGTCCATTTGAGAGGTGAACAGTCTGCTGAACAGTTTCATGAATTATACTTCGTGCGTCGTATGATGATATGGGTGACAGTTCTTGTATTCCTTGCTACGCAAACTTCTTACAAGAAAACAAAAAAAAAGAAAACGAAATAAATTATATTCCATTGACAAAAAATAATATTTCTTTAATTATAAATGAAACTGCTATTATTCTTATTATTAACTCTGATATCTTATAATAACTGTGAAATATAAATATGAAATTAAATTAAGAAAATATGTCATAAAAATGGCAGATGCATGTAACGGAACTTCTGTCAATAGAGATTGACACTGTTGAATCGACATCAAATCGATGAATAGGAGCGGCCATCTTGTGATCGTATTGCAACTCGGAAATGTCAGTACGAGTGCATCTGCCTTGTAGGTATGCGATTTGTGTTTTCGTTGCGTCTGCTTTGAGTTTTTATTGATTTTGACTTTTGTTATTGTTTTTTGTTGAGTTTTTTGTTTTTGTTTTTGTTTCCGATTCCGAAACGATCTCGCAATCTTCGAGTTCCGACTGCAATGAATAAGAAAATAAACGATTTGAATAGTTTTTATTCTTTTATTATTATTTATTTACAAATTACCCATTTCTTAGCAATTTAATTCACAAACCTAAAATCGATAATTTCGATTTCATTTCCTTTATGAACTAATTCGATACTTTTAAACAATCGATTAATTTTCGTTAGGTAACTTCACTACGATTGTCAATTATTATCTGTCACGCATATCTTCTTAGGACGCATAATATAGTATAGTTAGACGTCATTTTTTTATTGCATAAATGAATAGTACTCCTAAATATTCTCAGAAGAAACATTATATCAAAAGTCAATTTTTTGATTGAAGATTTGTATAAAAATTTCGCAAGTCACGTGAAAACGCTCCATACTAAAGTTGTACCTAGTTGTGACGTCACGCCTAGGTTAAGTGTATGAAGTTGTAGAAGTATATTATATATATTTGTAAATATCTCCGATATTCGTGCATATAAGTTCATAATTAATGTTTTTGTATATTATGATGTAAGTAAACATATGATGTGTGTATGATGTATGATGTGTTTACATATATACATATGTATATAAAAAAAAAATTAAAACTTTTTTGTACTTTTTAGATGTCTCTAATCACTAAACTACAAATAAAATATTATATTTTTCTACATTTACCAAGTAGTAATGCCTCAATATTTCTGAGCATATTAACGAAACTAAATATATAAGTTGTAGTCATCATCCCTATTGTAGCTTAAAATAGGAAACGGCGATTACCCTACAATTAATAGTAAAATTACTATTCCGCAAAGTTTGGCAATAGTGATGACATCGCTTACAGAACTCACTAGCGCAGTTTAGCCCGGTGTCACCAATCTCATGACAAAGTCCATAGAAAGGTAATATTGTAAGAGTGCCATTTTGACTCCGCAGCGCAGCCACAATAAATGAACTTTTACTTAAGCCATTTGAAGCACATGAAGTACAATATAAGTCAGTGGATTCAGTAGTACAAACTGACGATGCAGTAAACTATCCCGAGGAGTTCCTTAATACTCTAAACCCAACAGGTCTTCCACCTCATAATCTCCGTTGATCCCATCAGAGTATCCATTTGTATTCAAAAGACTGCAGTTTCCCCTAAAACTATGCTTCTCTATTAATAAAGTTCTGGGGCAACCATTGCAAGTGGCTGGGATAAACCTAATAGAGAACTGTTACTCACACGGACTGTTCTATGTTGCGTGTTCCAGAGTAAGTTCGGCTAGCAGTCTGGTGATCCTTGCTCCGCACGGCTATACAGTTAACGTTCTATATAAAGAGGTCCTTCAATAGCATAATATAGCATTCAATAGCATAATAGAGTATACTCTAATAATAAAATAATTTTAAGCAATTTACCATTTAATTTATTTTAGCATAATTAAAGTCTCTTTTTAAAAATAATCGAATTCGAAATTGCGGGCAAAAGCTAGTCTGAGAATAAAATTTATCATTAAACGTTGTAGTTTAATTTTGTAACCTTATCCTTATCCCGACTTTCTCGTCGCTCGGCGACAATATTTTTTCGAATTCCGTAGATTCATTTCCAATGTGCTCGATAGTCGTGTGAGGCACGAATTTTTTTATAAGCCATTATTCTTTTAAATTACATTATATTTTACAACCAACAGGTATTTTTATAAGCCTTTAGGAGTAATTTATCTTGAATTTCGACTTACAAATACAAAATATAATATGTTTTATTATCTATTTGCTTTGAAAAAATACTGTAGATACCTATTATTGTAGTAAATCCAAATCCAAACCCATTATTCAAATTTTTTACTCCAAGCGTATCGATCGTATTGATTAAACTGTATGTAATTTTAAGCATTTTTTTTTTCGAATTTGTATTGTAACCCCTCGTAAGAATTAAGCCTGTGATACGTGTAATCTTGGTCAATAAACGTATTGTAGTGAAATTTGTTAGTAGATAATTCATCACGATTATGACGACGTGTTTACCAATTTCCACGGATTTAACTAGATTAACTTTATCCCATGGTTTAGGATAATGTCACCTTGAAATACGTCAGTGTCCAATGTCCCTAGAAATCCTTAACGCATTTTCGACAGTTAATATTAATTAAATTCTTAAATATTAAAATTCTTAACTCAAGTTAGACTGTACTTATGATGTAAAACTTTTTTTTTAATATAGTGATTTTTTGCTAAAGATGCTATTTGGTAATAAGTGACTAAAAAGTTGGATAAGGGGGTTTAGGTATCTTATCAGACATATTAGATTCCAATGCAGTTTTCTGTATAAAACAATACTTAACGACGATTTTGATTTTACTTGCTCGAATGATCTTTTCCTCTATAATTTTTGTTAGTTTAAAATTGAAATCAATAATTCGACATAAGCTCAAAATTTTATGCTTCTTTATATTTTTGGTTTAAGAGGCATATTACATCTCGACTGTTATTTTTGCGTAAAATGGCCAATTATGGCGTTCTTGGCCTTAGAAACATTAACAATTTTGACATATTGAATAGTTCAGATTAGCTATTGGCCTAGTTCGTAGCGGCCTCGCTTTTTGTAAATTTTGCTTAACTTTTTAATTAAACCCAAAATTTCAGAGAAAGATTTTCATAAAATGCGCGAAGGCACTTTTTTGAGCTCCTGGATTGAACTACTGTTCTAAGAAAATGAAATATGAAAATGAGAATGTTATCTCCTAATAGTCTTATATTTCGTAGCGGCCTTAGAATTTTGAAATATTTTTGATTTACCTAATATGGAAAAAAATCTTACTCTAAGCCAAAAAAACTTCGAAAATAGCTTTAAGCTAACTGTGATTTACTCCTATCTACGATGATATTACTAAGCAAAATACCAGAATATAAATATATACCAGAACAATTGTTACTTCATGAGGAATAAAGATTTTATAATTTTAAAGCATGAACTTATTAACTTATTTCAATAAAAACGATAAATACAACTGAAAAATAACTACAAAATGCGAAATGTCGGGAACGCTTCAAATACCTTATCTCGCAAAGTGCAGATTTGTAATAGGGCTCTTAATTCTGAATAATATTTAATTATAATTAAATCCTTCATTAATAAATAAATTCTAAATCACTAGAATATTGTTTTCGCGAATATTATCTAATGTTAGGTCTATTTGATAAGTAGGTATGTAGAATGTAGATAGAAAAGGGTTACTTCTGATACAGTAAGTCGACATTAAAGTCCTTGTGAGTAAATGTAGAGTTCTTTCACATTGAACGAAGTAATTAATCACAATATTACCCATCAAGATAGGTGTACCTTATCACTCCAGTCACTATTCCAAACAAAAGTAAAACAGACTTGGTCAACAATGATTATGTCCGCTTATCACTTATTTACGTCTGCGCCGCATTTTCACATAAAAAAATAGCGCGTTCTCTATTTAAATTTTAACTTTTTAAACGAAAGACACATGTGCCAGTGCGAGAGAATTCAAGAAACTCTTTATTTTCGATAAATAATGAATTTATCTTTGTCCTGATTAGATATCGACTTGTCAAGGATTGAAATGTTGAGTACCTACTTACTTAAGTATGCCCAGGTAGATAAGATACAATTAAATATCATTATGTTACAAATCCTTGATATTAAATTAACTATTTTCACCCGTGAAAAGTGGTTTAGATAACACTCGAGGGTTATTGTGGCTTCTTAATTTATAATGATGTTAAGTAAGTAACCTTCATGATAGAACTTAAAAATGTATTGTTTTATGATCATGAATTTCGCCATAGCCAAACCGTTTGATTTGGCGAAGCTAAGACGTAGTTAGTAACAATCACGTTGCGACGGACAATAAATGGCGAGAAAATTCCAAGAAAGAAAAATGATCGCTCAGCTCAAAACCCATCCTGGTATTCATTTATCATTCATCACATAAATAAAAATATTTTAGGGATTTTGTATCTGTTTACCTGCAAGTATCCTGGCGGTAGACCGTGCTATATCCGATAGAACTGCTGTACGTTGGAACTCTCTGTAGACTGGCAGACGAAGGCGACAACGTTGGAGGCCTTAGGAATGCTCCACGATATTCGATCTTCGGAGATTCCACCATAGAACTATCCAGAACACTAGTTTCATCAGTCTCTTCTTCTATCACGCCGGGGTTGTAGAATATCTTCCCCGCAGCGAGCGTGGGTTTCGTTTTTTCCTTGTCATTCTTGATATGCATCTCATAGGAGGAGGACGCTTCGGCAGTCATTGTGATCACGATATCTACCTCGGTCTACATGTGTTGAACATAATACAAGACATCGTGCGTGCCATTGTTGCTGGACCTGAAAAGACGACGTCATAGTGTTAAGACAATTCTTATTATATGAGAAACTATCTTTTGAGGTGTAGGTTAATGATGGTATTTATGTTGGTATAGGTATTCAATTATACCTATACGCAAGATATATTGATAAAATTACAGGTACACCATACATTTTCTCTTCCGAGGAGCGTAATCCACTTCGTAAGCAAATTCATTCGATTTCCTGCCTCTGGTTAAATCGCAGCAAAATTGTTGCAGTGGGTAAAGGAAATGATGTTAGTTTATTTAATAAATTAATTTAAGATAACATCTCATTTAGCGTGCATATTGTAGCGTTACTCTTGAATAATGCATAATTTTTCTAAAACAAATTAATTTTAGGTTAACAAGGTTTAGAGAACCACTTTTTAAAGACTGTCGATAGTCGATAGGTACGGCGAAATATTATCACGCTACTTTTCAACAAGCCATCTATTGAAGAAAAGTGAGACCATGAATCATGTTTTAAATCACTCTTTACGATATTATTAATTAATTAACAATATTATTTTTTTATGAATAATTCATAACATTATTTTCTAGTTCCTTGTTTTCCTTAAAAAATTGTGAATTTTATATGACAGCGCCATCTTTTGACGAGTAGATAAAACTAACTATAAAAGTTTTAAAGGTACTTCTTAGTGTTAATATACCTACCAGGCTAATTAGAATTTAATATTATTCATATAGAATAATATTAATTTGTCCTTATTCAACATAAATTAATGCATATTTTTACTCTACTTGTTTTTTTTTATAACTTAACTGTAAAACTTTCCATAATAGGTATTTACTATTACTTCCTGTTTGATATTAACTTGATCGAACCAGAACAACAGATCTAAAATAGCTACATTATGTGAATCGTACTATGAAACATCAACTTTTGAAGAAGTTGCTCTTCACTTTATGTGGCCATTTTAGACCTGCTGAACTAGGGTCTTATCCTAACTAAGGTCCTATGTTACACAGCTCTATTGCAATTTATAGAACAATATTTTCTTGAAAATTGTTATCATCCCGCGTTTAGTTCCGGCATTTGACGCTAGATGGCCTTGCACTCATTAGGATGTTGGCGATCCATCGGATGACGGATGCTTTACTTCCTTCTACGGATTCTTCAGTGATATTGCGGATAAGCCTCATAACACTTAATACATTATTGGTTTAATGGCCGCGGCATTTTAGCACCTACTTATACTCCATTGAGTTAAATTGAACCAATTTCAAATCGGCCGAATGCATTGTACCCCAGTTGTGAGTTTGTTTGGTAAAGCGGCAGGTTACATTATGTAGATAAGGTTTGCAATAATCTCATGGAAAGAAAATCTCAATTAATTTCGTGCACGACGAGGCACACGTTCCGTGCGGGACATAAACAGACACCGCCGAATCGATAATCGTGAGACGAACAGAGGGCCTAGCAGAAACATTTGACAGCGGCCCACAGGTTTACACAGGCAGCGTCAAAGCACGCAAAGAGAGTAGATGTTTAATTTTTAGAAAAACCGGCGAAGTTATTGTTCCCCGGTCCAGGTCAGGAGATGAACCATTATTACCGGAGTCTCCCGAGCAATCCGGGAGGCTAGGGCCCTTGTCAGGAGCGAGGCGTGTATACAACTCGACGTCACATCGGCTTCCCTTATGAATATTACTTAATAGATGGCGCTAATTGCAATTAAATAAAGTGTCGTTGTTCGGTACTCCAATAGATATTAGCTTACGTGGCTTACCATCCCGCCGATCTCACACTTGGCCGTAGCTTAGGTATAGGTACCTGCCTAACAAACACTATGCTTTTTACCATTGCAGTATTTAATAGTACCTGCCGTACTTCAGTTAGGACTTAACTGTCACTCCTTAGTCCACACTTCGATGGCAGGTGACGTAATGACTGACATTGCTCTTGTCAAACGTACCTGCCACCTGGTCCAAACGAAGGCCGAGTCCAATTGCCGTGTCCGAACAGCAATTAATAACTGGCCTTATTCGTGATGTCAGGAGTAATTAGCGTTTACGCGGATAATCGCGGTGACAATGACTTACTTCGTACAGCCGAGGAAATTAATGTTTAGCACATTCACACACTTCTCAAATTGGCCAATTTATTGTCTCACGGCGCGCGACGTGAAGCAACTGATGACAAGAATTACAAGCAAATTATGGTGGCGATCAAACCGCTAAACATATATTTTCCCTGACTGTACATAATAATTATAGCGAGAATGCGCCGAATCAGAGTCTCACTTTATTTGATACTCTTGCTATTTAATTAGTTTGCAGGGCCTATAATTCTAACTGCTTATAAGCAATTAGAATTATCGGTACCTAAATAAAAACACAATATGGCGACAGCCGCCATCACAGATTAAAGAAAGAGGAACAGATAAACAGCCACATAGTTAGCTTTCGATTTGATTGCACTACTACAAACATACGATGTGTCCACGATTGTGTGAATTGTGCACCGTTGAAGGGGACGTCAAATTTTTCAAATTTGGTTCGATATGGATCGCTCTATGGCCTCTATGAAAGCTATTTCTCTGTACGTAAGCACAGATTAATAAACAGTTGCTACGTAAACGTAAGTATATTATTCTCTACTCTGTGGCGCCGTCTTTGCGGACCACGTACGCCGAAACTACTGACCTCACAAAAACATTGAAAACACATGAATTGTAGGGAATTTTCTTTGAAGAAAGACATGAGCTGAAAGGAGAATCCTGTCATCGGGCAGGATTTTCCAGTGTCCTTTCATCTCATGGAAAATCGTTTCCATTAAGAGCGGCCAAGTTTCGAACGTATTATGTGGTTTTATAGTAGGTAGGTACTTAAAAAGTAATAAATAAAAAAAATAGGACTTGGAAAGAAAAAGTTATGAATCTCCGAATATCAGAGAATTCATGTGCAAAATACGTTCTTATCTGTGGTGATCGTTGTCATCATATCTGTATAGTCTTTGGTTATCATGCCGTAAATTGTCAAATTGAGGCGTAAAAGCTCCATCTAGTGGCCCAATAGATAGATTTTTTTTAAATTGGAGTATAAAGTAAGTAGTACCTATGATAGTATAGTAATATTATTAGTTTTACACTTTATGAACAATATAATTTTAACTTTCTTACTATAAAAATTGTCATATTATCAATGTTAAAATATTACGGCAATTAAAACAAAAGCTAACCAAACTTTATAGAATCATAAACCGTGCAAATCAAAAACGAGATAGCGTACATAAATAGATTAGTTATGATAAGTATTATACAACAGGAAGTTTGAGTACACAATTAGTGAAAGCGTTTATAATTAACGTTTTAAATAATGTGACAAAATAAAGATTTTTACTCCCCTTTTGTATGGTTTTTCATTACTATTGACTATATAATTATAATATCTACATTTTTTTTCTTCATAGTAGAAAGTAAGTAAAACTAAAGATACCTACTTTTTGTCTTTGCAATAGGTAGATAGATAGTCTACGGATGATCGACTCACTGACCTTTATACATAACCTTACAATGCATTAGATATTATTTGTTTGTTCGGTTTATTATTGTTAATAAACATAAAAAACCAAGTCAGACTTTGATAGTATTTGTATTATAGGAAAAACATTCTAGAATTACAACTCAATTTATGACCAGCAATCAAATTGATAAAAGTGCCCAGAAGTGCCTTTTAAAAAAGCAATAAAAGAGGGATACCTACGCCATGGTGCTACTTATTCTGTCACAGAGCTTAGAACCCTATCCTCGTAATGAACTTACACTTTCATTTTACTTTTCATGAATTATAATATATGAATCGTCTTGTTATCATAAACTGATTTTTGGAGTTAGGACCCATCAAAATGGTTTGACGTTGGTTTAACGTTTATGAGAATACCATTTTGCAGTTTTAACATATTATCGGGACTGGAATACTGGATTGTAACTGTATTATTGCGGAATTTAATCAGCAGAATCGACCTTCTAGTTTTTGTATAAGATCCTGGAATCTTAGTCACCTAGCTACCTAGACCTAGCTAGCCTGAGGAGCTAGCGAATATCACACTAGTAAAACACTACTCACTACACAAACACTAGATTATGTTCACGCACCTATCCGCAAACTTAACGAGTGCTCAAATAGTCCCAAAATAGAGACATCCTGCGCCGGACGACGAATTATGGGTATTCAGTATTCACTCATGGAGTGGCCCATACGATATTACATCTAATAATCTATTAGAGGGATTCAAATGCACTTCGAACGCAAAAAAACTCTATGGCGATATAATATATTACTATTAGATCTATAAATTTGCTTGTATTTTTTTATTATATAAATAAATAGTGTTCTGAAGAAGAAGAAAAAGCTTACAAAAGGAAGAATAAACTAAAAACACTCTTTTTGTAGAAAGCCCCATACAAAAGTCTTACTTGCAGGAGACGTCACACGCTGGTGTTGTAACGGAATGTACGGTCATAATAATAAGCACAAAATTTTTGATATCTCCGAAGTCTGCGCGGTTATGTTCAACTTACCAAAGTAAATATTGTTGTCTTTGATTTTAGTAGACTAACGGCCCGTTTCAATAATAACCTATCTACCAATAACTATTTGTTAGAAACGTCAAAACTGTATCGCCAAAAACCGGCAAATGATTGAATGACGACGTTTTTAACAAATAGTTATTGGTAGATAGGTTATTGAAACCGGCCAATCTACTACTATACTGACCATCCAGTCTGCAAGCCCAAAGCCGCGGACTTGTAGGCAAAAATAATTATAAATGAATGACACTATTGACGCTAATATCGGCTACTAGTAGGTACTGGATTTGCTGGATGGGCCGTGATGGATGGCGCTTTATTAAGAATGATTTTACGCTAACGAAGGAAAAAAAATTGTCTAAGTTTTTTGTAACCTTGAAATGCTTTTAAATACAAAACTTTAAACTACACATAAAATATTCATTATTTTTACTTTTGTCAAGGTCTAATACCTAATTGTTTCTGAATATTTAAAAAAAACTAAATTTTTACATGTTATCAAAAACCCAATGACTGAGACAACAAAATCACAGTTTTATACCTCGTAGTTGGAGAGCAAAAGCTAAATAATAAGGGATCGAAAAGGTAACGAAGGAAAAATATATTTATACATAATTATTATAATATAATGTTCAACTACGGGCTCATCATTATCTGCTTGTGTCAAGACGTTTAGGCAAATAAAATATTTTTATACTCAAAGTAACAAATTAACTCATGTATGACTCTCCTCTAAACGCAAACTGGCCCATGTAAAGAAATAATATTTTTTTCGACTAGGACAATTATTTTTCTCCCTAAACGTCTTTACACAAGCAGTTAATCATTTGCCCAAATTGATTTTTCTAGATCTTATGTTATATTTTGTGTTGTAATGGGAATGTGCACGTATTTCTTTTTATTTACTTAAATAAATATATCATAATAGAGACACGGCGCTGCATTTTTAAGATATCGGTTCAAAATTTAAGTTTATTCACTACACAAGAACATATTATGCGTTTCATTGCAAGAATTCGAATTTCGGGTTGCTGCGCGGTGCGAAGCGCCGCCACGGTTCTTAAAAATGCAGCGCCACATCGCGTCTCGTCGCGTCACGTCTCGGTGTGAACTGACCCTTACACACGCGTATTTCCGAAAAAACATACAAAACCTGCTGTCGGAGCTGCGGCACGTGTTTAAAGGCCTTAGTGTGAAGTGCAATATTTGTAACAGATATAAGTGCAATATCATATTACAACGGGTACCTAAGTAACTCATAGTCACGCCTAAGCAGTCGTATCAGGATAAGAAAAGGCCAGGTGCATGTGCAAGGTTACAAGGACATAGGTAATTTGGAGCAGTACGTTCGCCGACAAACCAGTGTGTGGAGTGCGAGTTTTGTCATTACTAAGTTCGTCCTGTCAATGCTTTTGATATTGTACCTACTTAGTGCTAATAAAGTTTTGAAGTTTGAAGAAGTTAACTGCGATTTGTATGGCATCCAATTAGTTACCATTGTTTGCCACTAGGGGCGTTGTTTCGATTCCATGCAAATTGTAGTTAACTTCTTCACGGTGAGCAGTGACAAAAACTCGCACACAGCACACTGATGTACCGCTTTTCGATTTTATTACTATGGTATACCTACCGCTTAAGGTTCAAAAGTGGTACACTGAATTTGTCGGCAACTGTACCATTTAATTTTTAAAAAATCACACATGCGAAATTTGTATATTACCTAATGGGGGATTTTAATGGTGAACTGGGCGAAAACCGATCGTCTTAACTTTTAACGACAATTTTGTGACTTGCGACCTCGCCGAATATCGTGCGGCTTTAGTCACCCGTCTAAATCCCCTAGACGCTTAATTATAGGATACTGGAGGCCCAAAAGAGAAACATAGTTATGTTATCTTCATCTGGCGATGCTATACACGGGTGGCGGTAATCGCTTACCATTAGATAAGGCCTGTTTGCAGATCTTATTCAATGAATCTGCAAAAAATGTAGGTATAGTTGAATAAACTTCAGTCTTAAATGATTGAATTTAAACGGTTATTTGAGCCCAGCACATATATTAGGCACGCTCACGTCTCGTCATGTATGATAGTAATTAATAAGGCACAAATCTAATTGTCGACGTGTCAGTGGCACTCATAGTTCATACACAATTAGGTTACAGCACACAATCACAAATGTACTATTAAACTAGAATAATAACTTGATGTTTACAAAATTCAACTTATAGGTACCTAAGTATTAAAATATGAACAAAATACGAAGGTAAATTCAATATGAAATTATATCTTAGATTACTATCTAATATCCTATTCCCTATGCGATAGTAAAATGACTCGTTGGATTAACTGATTGGCGATCTAACAATTGACAATTTGCTTTTTAATTAAGATGGTAAAAGTCGCATCAATATTGCCACAAAGTCAAAATATGGTCTACAAGTAAAGAATCTTAAATCTTAAATAAAGAAAACAAAATTTTACACAGATTTTATGTAGACGGATTGAATTCCATTGCGAGCAAACTGCTAATGTCTTTATTCTCAGTTTATCTTGAAAGTTAAACCGAACCGCCCACGGGCTACCCATCACATTACATATTAAGTAAACTCAATTGCAGTTTATTACCTTAACAACAGAGATTACCTACTAAAAATGGCTTGTTTATTTACATGAATAGATAAATACGCTAAATCTTTTATTAAAAATTACCAAGGAATACCTCTTCTACATGTCTATGTGATTTGATATTTAATTCCAGGGATTCCTCATCAAAACTAAATAAACCAAACGCTCAGACTAAATAAAAGTAAAGACAGAGCTATGCGTAGGAGCTACGCACTACATACTTAAAAAAACCACATACCCCGACAGATCGCTTTACAAGATAAGGCGTAGTTTCGTTACATGTGTGTGCGTGACACTGTATTATTACCTAGGCAAGGCGTAGTGTAGACCGGCCTGACTGTGTGGTTAGCAGAAATCTGTCTTCACTTTTTAATTTGGTGTGAGACCAAAAGAATGATAACAAAATAGAGATAATTCTCGTAGGTAAGATAGATACAGAAGCATTAAAAAGCTTGCTTTCGATGGAAAGATAATAATATTTTCTACTACACAATTTTGGAATCGTGTTTAAGTTTTTAATGACTGATTGAGATCAGTGCAAAACAAAATTTTACGGCTTGCGGCGGTAGACGACATTAAACAAGATGTATTTAAATATTTGACTCAAATATGACAGGATGATGCAAAATTAAAAGTTTGCATAGATAACAATCATAAACTTGAAACTGAGGAGTAAACCTTGTTTACACATATTAAAACGTCGGTAAGATATACCTACTTCACATCTAATCAGTGTTAGTGTGAAATCTAAAGAGCATCCTGATCATAACAACTTTCTTTGCCGTATCTTGACCTATTTATGGGACTACAATAGTCGTGGGTTCTAGTCATGTCAAGCATATAGCTTAGTCTAAGTTTAGTCACGTTTAACGCAATTATGTTGTTAAAACTTACCAAAACAACGCAAATCACAAATCACAGATCACATTGTCTCTGGTTACTCTATACTCTATGGTAGCCCGGCGTGTTCTCTGGTCGCTGGGATGGCGAGGACTGATCTTGGTTTGCAATTGTGGAGTCATTTGTCCGGCCACGCGCTCAAACAATTGACGAGATAAGATTTAAATGTCCGTTTTAGCTACTTGTTTAACATGTGGTATAGGTATGAATATATAGGTACCGGGTACGTATAATGATATACCTGTAACCTACATAGGCACTGGGTAACTGCCACTTATAATGGGGAACATGCATAGTTTTTTTATAATGGATTCTCGAAAAGTACATAATAAGCCAGGAAATATTGTCTTTGCAATGGCATATGTACGATTGACCGTTGACACAATCATCACAAAAGTGGGATCGTTAAAAACGCTCTATACAAAAAAATATGCACCAGTGACGTTACAATAGTTGAAAATGTATGAAGGTAAATACAAAATTTATTTTATTAACTTTAATACGGCGCTTATGTGTATATATATAAAACATATATATAATAGCGCCGTCTTTTACTTTTTTCTACATTGGTAAGAAAACGGCATCATCCAATCTACGCGCTCAGATTACAAGTGTTACTCGGCATTTTCTTGAATGAAAGAAATCTATGTAGAGAGATTTCTGTAAAATTGATTTTGAACGCTACTGCGTGGCTAGCTGCCCATCTCAAATTGACGAGACCCGACATTACCTTGATGCTGATCATGATGACTGCTATTTAAGAGAAAGTCCCGCTTATCCAATGAGTAATAACTCAGACCGTCAGTTTCAAACAGCCGATACCAAAAAGTTATTATTTTCACCTACAGTAATCGGTATTAGTATGCGGGTACTATCGGTTCCCTGAAATAAATGAAAATAAATAAATAAATTAATTAATTAATTAATTAATAATGAGACCCTCTATAAAAGTTGAGGAAAAGAAATAAATATAATAATTAATTTTATTTTCGAAAGTTTCAAACTTCAATTCTCGTATTTAACTTAGACTTTCAATTTACATTCATAGAATTAGAAATGAAACAAAGTTTTTTGGAGTTTGGTCGCAATCGAAGCGCGTTTGACGTCGGTTTGAAGTTTATGAGAAATACCATTTCGTTGTTATAACATATCGATACTGCATCAAAACTGTATTATTGTAATATTTAATTAGCATAATCGACCTACTGATCTCTATCCAGCTACGACCGACGACGCGCAACGTAGCCGTAGCGGCTACGACACCATATCATTCGTCCCACCATAACATAACTACATTTTTTTTATGAAATCCCCGACTACGTAAATTATATAGCCTTTGTAACCCGGACCATTATTGCGAATTGTCACCTTATTCATTAAAATTGGATCAGTAGTTTAAGCGTGAAACAAACATATATACTTACATACATACATACATATACTGCCAAAACCATTCGCCGTTTTTGGCTTCGCCGTAGTCGAGTTAAAAACGATACGCAATCGCAGGGTGACTGACATATTTGATACCTACGAAATATAAGACGCGGCGAATGGTGACACATTTTACTTTATCACTAACCCAACAGATCTAAAAGGCTTTATCAAAACATCAGGAAGTTACCGACACCCTAAGTTAAATTTTGAAAAATAAGTCCTCAACTTTACACGAGCATTTTTATACTTCCTACTAATAATATAAATGTGAAAGTTTGTGAGGACGGATAGACGGATGGATGGATATTTGTTAACCCGTTCAGGCAAAAACTACTGAACGTATTTTAATGAAATTTGGTTTGGTAGTAGTTTGAGTTCTGAATTAATATATAAGCTACTTTTCATCAAGAAAAAGTACAGTGTTCCCTTAGGATACTGTACTAACGGGGGCGAAGCCGCATGCAAAAGCTAGTACGAAATATCGTTTATACTACTAATTATTCAGATTTCCATTTAAAATAAACGATTAACAACCGAAATGACAAAGACTAATTTTCTATCATTACTTACTGAGCAATAAGTAGGCATTAGGAGGCAATAAGCAATTACTTATTACACGCGCGGCTGCCGTATTCGTAACTTGCTAGTAATTCATGTGAAAAATATGGATCATAACGCATCCGGGTTCAGTGATTAAATCTGTAGACACGCAGGTCTTAGATTCGATACATAGAAAATAAAGGTAAAAAAAGGGAGATGGAGAGCTGTAGCGTGAGGACTATGTTTTATTCTAAAGTGCGGTCGCGGAGCACGTAGAATATCGTACATTGACTCATCGCTACTTGTCTTTGTCTCTAATCTAAACCTTACCTACAAGTGCCTACAAAATATCCTTACCTACATGTGCCTAGAATCCTTATTAATATTATCTATATTAATAATATTAAGAGGAAAAGTTTGTTAGTTTGTTTGAATAGAATAGGCTCCGAAACTACGGGACAGATTTTGATGAAATTTGGTACAAATATAGATTAGGCAATGGGGAAGGACATAGACTACTTTTTATCGCGACAAAATGTACGGTTATATCTAGTATAGTACAGAAACATCTAGTAGAGTATAAAATGAAGTTGTTCCGCTGTTTGTTCGCTTAGATCTTTTAAACCGCTCAACGGGTTTTTATGCAGTTTTCAGCAATGGAGTGATTCAAGAAGAAGGTTATATGTATAATACATTGCA
Source organism: Phengaris arion (assembly GCA_963565745.1). Lineage (NCBI taxonomy): Eukaryota > Metazoa > Arthropoda > Insecta > Lepidoptera > Lycaenidae > Phengaris > Phengaris arion. The sequence continues at coordinate 7,923,594 of OY751443.1, forward strand.
ACCGTGCGACGCCGGGGCGGGTTGCTAGTAAATATTAAGTAAGAACCATTCAGCCAAAATCTCTATAAAAAATTTGGCGCACCATGTCTCGTGACTGTACCTGTATGAACGAAGTTGTCATGCCGACTGTATGAGTGTCAATTGGGGATATACATACAATTACATGCAATATGCTCACATGACGGTCGCCAGTCGTCACCTCTGCATCCGTATTCGGAAGGTTACCTTTCATTTAACCGCTTCTTCGCGAAGTTGACCTTTGTAGTAAAAACCTATTTCCTACGGCCTCATAGTGGAAACTAGGTAGTAATACAGCTCCGGCGGGTAACTAAATGTAAGAGAATGTTAAAGTTATAACATACTAGCTTTTGCCCGCGGCTCCGCCCGCGTAAATACAGTATCCCACGGTAACACTGTACTTTTTCGAGATAAAATGCAGCCTATGTGTATATCCAGGGTCTTAACTACTGCCATACCAAATTTCATTAAAATCCGTTCAGTAGTTTTTGCGTGAAAGAGTCACAAACGTCCATCTATCAATCCTCACAAACTTACTTCTTTCGAATTTTTTATGCCGGTTCTTCTCGCCGGGTTAGTTTCCGAACCGGTAGTAGGCTGATGCCTACCCTACTATGGTGGTACAACTCCATAACTAAGGAGGGTTCCGTAACTATAAAGGCGTAATAGGTTTTTTTCAAATTACTTCAAAAGTTACTGTCCGATTTCTTTCAATATATACTTACTTACTTTCTGTATACCTATAATCGTAATGTCGATAACGGCTGCAAGTATTTAAATGAAATTTAGTATGCAGGGAGTTTTGGGGGAATAAAATCGGCCTAGTTAGGTTTTATCCCTGCTAAACTGCGCATTTTTAAGATATACATATGTGTTTTCTTTCGTCGTGCAACAATATATCAATAATTTCGACATCATAATGTCAGTCCGATTTGCAATTTGATTCATTTTTGCGTTGTTCGGAAATTCGGAATGTGGTGGGTTCGAATCCCGGTAAAATGTTTTTGTGATTCTTTTTTTTATCTACTAGAGCTCCGAGCAAAGCTCGGTTACCCAGGTACTATAATATACTAGCATGAAATGTAACACATACTTAAGGTACATTCCAAATTAAATACCTATTAAATACCTAAAGAGGAAGTTCTGTATATTAGACTACGTTTGGCGGGGCTATGATTATGTGGCGAGAAAAAAACGCAAACATATACGCAAAGAAACAGTGTATTTGGATGCATTCCTTACTAAAGACCATAGACGTATATATTATAGACGAGGCATGTCGAGGCAAAAACTGCCCCCATTTTTGGGGTTTTTGGGGCCATTTTGACATTTGAGGTATGGTGAAAGCAAGATGGCTGACATTTGATGTATGGTAAAATCAAGTGGCGTAACTTTTTTTTGTATGAAGATTTGTTCTGTCAAATGTATGTCATAGCCTATCCTTAGTTTTGAAATATTGGATTAAACACCCAATAGCAGGTAACAATTACGCGCGTCACATCATACCAACACAGAACGCCATTCAAGAGCGGCCATTATCGTATTAGGCCCGGTGCTCTTTCGGCTGTCATGGCCGATGCTCGCACCGACGCGGCGCGGAGACTGGAAACCGCTGAAAACACGTCATAAATATACAAAATTAAAAAATGTACAGACTACACGCGGCAGAACTTAAACTTCTTTCGTCATTTATAATCCAAAAATACTCTCATCGTGGCCATCGTGCCTAATGAATATCATTTCAATAAGATTATAAAAAATATGATTTGTACAGATAGCGCCATCTGTGTATTGAGCAAAGATTTCAAAATTTAAGATTGGCTATGGCGTACATTTGACAGAACAAATCTTCATACAAGAAAAAGTTACGCTATCTTGATTTCACCATGCCTCAAATATCAGCCATCTTGTTTTCACCATACCTCAAATGTCCCCAAACAACCCCGAGTTGTTTGAGACATTTGAGAAAGTGGGTCCATTTAAGTGGAGACAGTTTTTGCTTCAACATGCCTCGTCTATAATATAGGTATACGTTTAAGATATTGAGCCGTACTTTAGAAAATTAACTAGTTAGGTAAGAAGCATAAGTTCAAACAAAAAAAACTAGATTAAAATCGGTTAATACGTTTGGGAGCTGCGATGCCATAAACAGTCATACGGATACACAAATACACACACACGTCAAACTTATACCTAACTCTGTTCGCTATCTAGGGCTTAAATCTCTATTTATTATGGAGTAAACTGCTTTAGCTAAGTATCTCAATAGGATAACTCATCGTCTTTGAAACTCGAACGTAAACGCGAGAGTAAAAAGCAACATTGTGAGAGACATTGACTTGTGAGAGAATAAGATGCATGCATATTTTTGAAGGTTACACTTCTACCTCATAATATGTTAGATACATATAGTATTATAATGATTACTACTGTTAAATTTAATTACATTAAATCCATCACTACATCCTCACAATCTTTCATATTTATAATAGTAGTGGGAGGAACGAGATAGATAACATGATCTGCGCAAGTGGGCCTAGGTTAATGTTTTATAGGAAAATAACATTTAGGTACCTACCTTCGTTCCCTCTCTACCGCGTCAACGGTTTCAGATGTGGATGCAAGATCAATATCAACTGGCGGAGTTCCATAACATTTTCATACATGTTCTTCAAAACCGACAACTGCAACTCCAAAGATGACACCTTCATCTTTATTGCCGACAATTTCACTGAGCAAACTTGGATATCATGATTAAACTTATTTAATTTCTGATTGTTAACACAAATAGAGTCTTTTAAATAGTTATTTATCGTTGACATTGCTTATTTATGGCCCTTTTATTTATTACAGATATTATATTTATTATAATAGTCTTTTATAATAGTCTTGCGTGTGTGACACAAAAACTAACTTAAATAAAAAATGAGGTTGAGGAACATCTGATAAGATAAGATTAACGGCGATTCCATGGTGATTCACATAAAAATACATTACGATATAGCTAACAAAAAATGAAACAATATCCTTATACAGAATAATAACCATAATATTGAAAAAGAAACAATAACCACCTCCATTTTTGGAAGCCGGTTAAAAATCAAAATAGTTTTAGTATAATATAATGTAAAATGTTGGTAAGAGAAATAAGTGCCATCTAGTAGCGAGTAGCAGAATCAGCCGGCCAAAAGTCACGTCTTCCTGTTCATGAAAAATAGTGTACAATGTATATAATATTTAGTCCTACAAGACCCAGAAGAGCATATCAAAATCAGGACTTAATATCTTAGTTAGGGAGGATTCCGTAAGCGCGTTTATACATTGCGTGATAGTATAAATTTTTGTGATATTACCATAAATAGTTACAAGTTTCCCCATCCCCTGGCATAAAATCCCATGGGACAAACTTTAAACCACTTTGGAGGTCGATTACATGAAAGTGGTTTACATTATAAAAAACCCATTAATAATAATGAAACCTTCCCTTTTAATTATATAAAAAGGAAAAACACGATGATGTAAAATTAAAAACTCGGGCCGATAATTTGAAAGACAAATAAAATATATTGGCTCATGCATTTTACCTACCTACTTATATTGGTTACCTTATTACAATCAGCGTCCGATCCCGAAATGGGATTGGACGATGGGAAAACGGTCTTACAATAATAACGTTTATTTATTATTTATTAAATAATAACTTTACAGCATTGACTTTTACTATTTTAAGTGTGCCTTTCATAGGTGGAATTTTAATGAAACGTTTGAATAGCCGTGTACTATGCGCCTAAAAGTCTACCTTTTTTATATTGCACGGTTATTTAATACGTAAAAGATGGAGAACTTTTTTTTTCTACGATTTTCTCTGACTTGACATTTGACAAATTGATATATTGAGCTGTCAATTTCTGTATACGAAAAAGATTTCAGTTTTTCTTTTCCAAACAAAAGTTTTTAATTTGGAAAATAAATAAGATCACAAAATGTTTCGTGCTAATAACTTTGATAAATTATTAGGTACTAATTGTACATGAACACTTTATAAATGTTGCTAAATAAGTGTGCTTAATATGTAGGCAAACCAATGTTAAATAATAAAATTTTCAACAATTTAAGTCCTTTTGAATCACTTTCTACCTTTTACTCTATAAAATGCAACGTTTCGGATAATTATGTCTTGTCGTATAATTTCATTATTGGGTTTGTAATTAAATTTTGTTTCAGATAAAGCTACGAGTAATCTACGTCTAGATCCTGATTGGCCATCAATTATACAAATATGCGATTTAATTAGGCAAAATGATTGTTCGTAAGTATAAACTATATGTCATACAGCTCTAAGAAATGATAAATCTTCAACATTGATATCCATTAATTAAATAACATTTTTAGGCCAAAGTATGCTGTCGCTGCTGTAAAAAAGAAGCTATACTCCCAAAATCCATATCAAGCTATGTTTGCCTTGCTTACCTTGGAAAGTATTGTAAAGAATTGTGGTAAGTTAAACAAACAAATGTTCACATTATCATCAGCTGTATTTTGTTACTGTCATAATGCTTTAACCGCATAAACAGTGAATAAAAAAAACCTAGTTTCTACTACAAATATCTTCTTTTTCTAATTAAATCACAAACAACAATGTTTTCAAGTACTCTTTAAAGTTGGTGTTGCTTTTTAATATACAGTGTCATTCCAAGCATTTTCTTATGACAATAGTTGTAATTTTATTTGACTGTATGTATTACTTAATAAACTTATAAATATAAAGGTTCTGGTGTTCATGATGAAGTGGCATCAAAGACATTCTGTGAAATGCTTCGTGATTTAGTGAAAACTACACAACATGAGAACTTGAAAAACAAAATTCTAGAACTGATTCAAGCATGGGCATTTGCCTTCCGAAACTCACCAAAGTATAGAGCAGTACAGGTATGTTATATAGCAAAAATATATTTATTGTATTTAAGTATAACTAATTGATTAAAATGCACAAATATCCTTTTAAAGGTTCCGTAATAATCAAGGAACCCTTATAGCTTCGCTCTGTCCATCCGTCTGTCTGTTTGTCTGCACTTCTAGCTTCTGTAATTATCAATATAAATGGATGAAATTTGGTATAGTAGACTATAGACTGTGTATAGATCTCAGTTTTGGCATTATAAAATAATAATAAATTCATATTTTAGAGGTGGCTCTCCATATATGTGAAGTGGGGATGAAAAATGTTTTTTCTTCTACCCCATCGTGTAGGGTATCGTTGAATAGGCCTCTTACAGAAAGACAAGGTTTCATACATGACTTTTTAACAAAGTCAACCATTTACGAGAAATCTGTCTCCAAAATGTTTTTTACATAATATACATAAATACAAAGCTAACCCAACTTTTGTTGCTATCTGTGCATTTATTTCATAAACTTAAACAACCTAGTTAAACACAAAATATTAGTGGAATTGCTATCAGTCAGTTTCAATGAAAAATAGTTGCAAAATCAGTGTCTATAATCCTAATAACCAAGGCGAACTGAAAACATGACTAGCCATTGAGTTATTGATTTCATTAATCTAATTATAATTGGTATGTGCTATCTTTAAATAGTCATACTATGCAGTGGAAAGACCCCAATGTAAGGAATAAACTTGATAAATGTGATTATTTTAATAATTGAAATTTTAATCCAGTGAAAACGAAATGTTACAAGAATAATGTCTGAATATTAATAATATTATGTTAGTTATATATATTTTTTAAAATATTAAAATATGCGGACAATAAAAAACATAACAACTGTTTCATTAATTTAAAAACTAAAGTTATTAATTAAAAAAAACATCAAAGTTTGATATCAAAGATAAAATGACTCACTGATTTTATCACTTAGTCACAGTCTCAGTCTTCACTCTGCAGATATTTTATCTGTTGTTAGTGAAACATGTAAATGCTTTGTTTGTTGATGTTTTTGGTAATTTTCCTTAAGTTTTTTTTATAAAACTTTGTGAATAGCATGTGTTTTGAATTGCTGCAGTGTTTGAATAGTGTAAATTAAAGTGAAGTGTTTGTTGTAGGATACCGTTAACATTCTAAAAGCTGAAGGACACAAGTTCCCACCTCTCAAGGAATCCGATGCAATGTTCTCCGCAGATTCTGCCCCGGAATGGGCAGACGGTGAAGTTTGTCACAGGTCAGTAAATAAGGCTTGTTGTGCTTTATTTTATACAAGAACAGCAAAAACGGCAATGGCCAGTTGCCACTGATGCAACTATTGCAATTATTGAATTGTGGTTTATTTGCAGAATTTTTATGTTCTATGTTCATAGGAAACATACCAATACTATGTGACCACCATTGATCCATTTTTTAGTATATATGCCAAGAACCTAAACTAAACCTCCTCCCCCACCCGGTGACCAAGCGTAGTATTTTGAAGAACCCTCTCCTCCCTCTAAACAGGTCACATAATATGGGTATGTTCCCTTGTGTGACAAACTTTTTCATTTTTCCAAATTCAATAATATGCTTCTTGTCATATTATGTTTGTCTTTTCTTGTTTTTTGCATTAGTATAACTTATCTATAAATAATATAATGTTAACTACTTAGAAAGTTAACCACATACTTACTTACAAAAACATGTTTATATTTTTATCATAATTGGTATATGTATTTTCAATGTGTATGCAATATCAATTAATTTTGATGTATTGTTTTCTTTCAATATACAAAGTTTTATGATCTTCATACAAGTCAATGTACTGAATTTATCTTATCTAAAGTATTGTATCAATATTCATTGGCTCTTTCCAATATTATTTTACTAATAACACTAATTAAATGTTTAAAAACAGGCATAATGAAAACAAAGAAATTTGATTGTCTTTATTATACCTGCCCTTAATGTCCTTGTCTACTAGGAAGTTATAGAAAATTGCCTATAATAGTATTATACTATCAGGGAATCTAATTTATAAGCACATTTGACTGTTGTCATGATTTGTTCTTTATTAATATGATATCAAACTGACATGTTATTAACAATAGTATTGTGGCTGCATGCCGTCATTATAATACAAATAAATTATGGGAACACTTTACCTGCTTATATATTATATTCCCTTAACGTACATAGACACTATTATTATATGTGCCTATTAGGAGCATAACAATTGCTTTCCAAGTTGATTAATAATTTGTTTGCCCTTATTACCTTACGACCAGTATTTTTTTATTTATGAATGGGTGACAAATAGTTTTTAACACAGATGCCGAGTAACATTTTCTCTGATGGTGCGCCGCCACCACTGTCGTGCTTGTGGTCAAGTATTTTGCCAGCAATGTAGCTCCAAAACTTCAACATTACCTAAATTCGGAATTGAAAAAGAAGTAAGTATAGAAAAATCAATTAACCTTTAAAAAATATACTAGTTTACTAGCATCAAATATCTAAATTTAATTGTTGATATTACAATTATTATAAGCATCTCTTTTTCCTAAATGTTTCTGGCTATGAAATTGTATATATATGAAATAATCACACTGACCATATTTTGCTCTTACATATTGCAAGTTTAAATTGTTTGTATCTTCATTATTTTTAAAGGTATAAAGAAATGGGTTTTATGATATATAGCACTGATTAGGCGAAAAAAAAAGTAAAAATGTAGCCTATTAAATTAAATATAAATATTTTTTATATACTCATAGTTTTTGTAACTCAATTGGTTTTAATTCATTTGTTAGGTCCGAGTATGTGATGCTTGCTTTGACAAAGTAAGCCGCCCACCATCTTCAACTACCAAGTTGGAAATAGTAGACCCTGCCAGTGACTATGGACCAGCTCCCGCACAGGTATGTGTTTGGTAACATAAATAGAATTTCCTTACTATTTGAATTTAAAAATATTTATGAAACCCCACAGAACTTGAACATTAAAATAAAGTCAATGTATTTAAGTATTTCTAGTGAGTCTTTTAACACTATTCACTGACTTGCTCAAATTAAATTTAGAAAGCTTTTTTAACTGCAATACTGCAATAAATTATTGTGAATTCGTGTACAAAGGAATTTAACATCAATGAAAACTTGGTTAGCATTTACTTTTTACAATAATTAAACAAATTAAGTTTGTACAAATAAGTTTATTAACCTAAGTAAAAAATTACTTGCTATCATTGACCTTCATAGGATTCACCCGGCATTTCACCGCCTGGAACTAACATTGCAATATTATTTCCATTCAGAAGTATCTGGTCGAGTTTTGTTATTTTTCTTCCTTCTGGTGTTGATTCATATTCTGTGACGTCATCAAGCAACATATTCACAAAATCATCAAAGCCTTGAAGAGTACCAACCATTTCTTTGTCGTTTTTCATAATAATATGAATGCGGGAGCCAATACATTTGTCGACAAGTTCCAAAGGCAGAAGCGTGTTAGGCGTAGGTAAAGCCTGTGACATTTTTAAGGCTTCTTACTATATTTTAGTTTACGAATTGTGCTCTATGCAATTAAAATTCTAAAACGATTTAAGTAATAAACTGGAAAATAAAATATCGCAGAACGCTGGCGATAATATTCTTCTGCTTCTTCTTTTGGCATAGCCCCTGTAATAGGAGTTGCCAACGTCAGAACAATTACAATTTGACATTGACTTATTGCAAATAATACTTGACAGTTGACATTTGTTGCCAGTACAATATTTTTTATACATTTTTTGCATTCAGCTGATAAAACCACCATTCAGAAAAGCTATTATAGTCTTTGTTATCTTTTAAAATAATTATCAACGATTAAATTATTCATAAAATCCTAAGTATTTGTTGAACCAATTCAAGTTTCAACGATTTTTTGCACTGGCAATATAGATTATTGTCTATTATTAAAACTGACAAGTGACAACCGAAACTTCTTGAGTTCGAATTTCAATTTTGAAAGTAACGGTGCAATCATTTACGAAATATATTTTTGTTTGCAATTTATCTCTATTTTTTGCAAAACAATGGCAAGAAGATTTGTAAATAATTTTCGTGGTGAAATGTATTTTTCTCCAAATGGTAATTTACACATAAAGGAAGAACCTTTAACACCAAAAGATGACTACTTCGAAAAATACAATAACTTGGACCTTTCTTTTGAAAATGAGTGTAGTGGAATGAAGAAATCGCTTTCTATGAACGATATTGCAGCATTAAGACGAGATATGGTGAAACTTGAATTTAATGAACACAACCACGATCACAGGTACAAGCAAAACTCTCAGCAAGATCTTTCGAGGACAAAGTTCGTTTCAATGGCTGAAGCTATTTATCATTTTCAACGGGATACACCAGACCGCTTCCATTCGACTAGACCGAGATCATTTCGCCCAAATCCGGCTAATTCTGGAAGCCGTTCCGGTCTTACAGTACCTCAGTCACCTATGCTTCGTTCGAAAAGTCGATCCAGACCGCATCATATATTATCCCAAAAAGAAAAAGAAGAATTGGAACTGGAAGAACTTAAAAAGTTTAAATTAAAAGCTAATCCTATTCCTAAAGCTGTTATAATGGGACCATTACATTTGCCAGAGGTACAAAAGAAACCAGTAACTATTCCAGAGCCATTTAAGTTGACTGAAGTGGCGAAGAAAATATTCCAATCACCTGAACATATTATAAATTTTAAGGCCCGTCCAGCGCCTAAACATATTCTGGAAAATTCTAAAGTACCAGTCAAAGTGGTCGCACCACCAACAAAGCCAAAAAGTCCTAAATTTCAATATAAAAGAGCAAATTCTGCAGATCAAATAAAACATGACTTTAAGCCGCTGCAGCAATCAAAGAAGACAGAGAAATGTGATAAAATTCGTCTCGGGCCAGTCAAACCTGAACCATTCTCATTTGAGAGAAGAGACGAAGAGATGAAGAAAAGGCATGAAGAGAGAATTAAGCGTCAAATAGAGGAAGAGCGTAAACTTGCTACACAATTCAAGGCTCAACCCTTACCTAAAGCTGTCAAAAAAAGAATGCAATGTGCCACTACAGAAAGCGCATCAAATGCCTCATCGGAAAATAAAGAAAACCATATCAAGTTTGAAGCGAGGCCTCCTGTTGTACTCTATAAGGAACCATTTAAGCCAGTACTGAAACCAGTACAGCTGGTTCAACCTGTACCATTTGAACTAACAACAGAAAAGAGAGCAGCGGACAGGGAAAGGTTTGAAAAGCAAATGAAAGAAAAGGAAGAGGAAATGGAGAGAGTAAGGAAACAGAGGGAGAAGGAACGGAGGGAGGCAGAAGAGAGAGCTGTGGCAGAAATGAGATCGAAATTGGTGCACCATCCTAAACCAGTCCCACATATAAATCCATTTGTTCCAGAAAAATCTGTCCTCCCCATCACTGTCCCCGAAACTCCAAAATTTGTGAGAAGACTGAAACAACAGTAACTTACCATGTATAATTCTTTTAATAATAATTATGATGATTTTTTACACATAGTTTTAGTGACATAATTTTCAGGATAATTTTTAAAAGCAAGACTATAGAAATTATGGTGATGAGATATTTCTACTTCCTTTGGTATATAGACATTTAGAAATATTGACTGGACTTGTTTATTTTAAATATTGTGTTATCTTTTGTGTATAAATATTTTTCAAATAAAAAAAATTGCTTATCAGGTGTTTTTATTTGTTACTAGAATGAAACTCCTGCGAGAACTGGACATAGTATTCCCACAGTAAAAAGTAGCCTTTGTCCTTCCTCGTGGTCTACACTGTATCTGTGCCAAATTTTATCAAAATGGGTCAAGTTCAGTTTTGGTGCCTATTCAATGCAAACAAACAAATTTTTCCTCTTTATGATATTAGTGTAGATATTTTCATGTTCCTATCATATTCTATAATTAGCTTTTGCCCGCGTAGTATTGTGTTCTTGGAGAAAAAACTACTTCGGCGAATAACTCTCTATTTACAGCAATAACTTCTGATACAATATTGAAAATGTTTATAGGTTTACCCAATGCAAATGGTTAAAAATGGGACCCTATCACCTCGACGCGTCGTGCGCGACCGCTTGATATACATTATATTATTATATCTATCGCGCTTGAGATTATAAAAAAAACCGCATCAAAATCCGTTGCGTAGATTTAAAGATCTGCTTAGATCTTTAAATCTACGCAATACAATATAGGTAATTACAATATAGGTACATAGGGACAGACAGATAAAGCGACTTGTTTTATGCTACGTAGTGACTAATCATTTAATTTGCCATTCAAATATAATTTGACATTCCAACAAAACTGGCCAACTACCTCTATGGATATTCCATAAGAACTGCAGTAGGTACAGAATATTCGTTGAGCGAGCACCGAGTCGCGACTCGCGAGTGCCGCCGAGACATGTCCCTGCATTTTAAATCTGTAATATCTTCGAAAATATTCATTTAAATTACATCCTATAAAGGGCCATATTGATCTATATTAAATGCACAATGTATTTAAGGTACTAAACTGGATAAGGATTAATGCTGTATTGCTTAAAATCGCTTCGTAAATAAGCTATTAAATTTAAATCAAAGTAAAGGATAAAAAAATGGTTATTGTGGGTAATCCCTAAGAGATAGATAATATATGCTATCGCGGACTTTTTTGTATGCGTTTTTATGATGAACAAAACTGTAGTACATTATTTTGATCTATCTCGTAGGGTTCAGCCACCGTTTGCAATGTAAGCGGAAAAAATGTAATTATTTACGACATCACATTAGAAACCTCAAAAATAACAGTATTTCTCCACTATTTAATGAATGTTATTATACATATAAACCTTCCTCTTCAATCACTCTATCTATTAAAAAAAACCGCATCAAAATCCTTTGCGTAGTTTTAAAGATTAAAGCATACATAGGGATATAGGGACAGAGAAAGCGACTTTGTTTTATACTATGTAGTGAAGATTAGAAGTCTAATAATGTGAGAGTAATACAGCCAGAGTCAGGCCTAAATTAACATCTTTATGATGAATGATGAAATACAAAATATTTCTGTTCCTTTATACTTTTATAATTGAGAATAAGAATTAAGTTTCATTCGATTTTAATTCTATTTTCTAATAATAAACTAGTTAACTTTTTTTAAAAGTTTAAATATAATTGAAAATTAGTTTCCTTTTAGTTTATTGACAAGAAAATGAAGTGTCTTTAAATAATTTTCTATTTTATATTTATAAAATTAAATACTGTAGATTTTAATAAGAAAGAAACCATAATATTATTATTTAAGTACAGTTGTTTCCTTCAATCTTTTTTGTAAACAGTTTGAATGAATTGAACAAATAACCGGAATAATTTACCTTTCTTATTTGAACCAAAACTTTTAAGAAAGACTACTCAACCGTTTCCATGCACTTTTCAGAAGCGACCAGGAAGCAAGTCTGCTGAGGAGTTGCAGGAGGAAGAGGAATTACAGTTGGCCCTCGCACTCAGCCAATCGGAAGCTGAACAGAAGGAGAAGGAACGCAAATCTCGTACATACATAGCTCCGGAGAATACACTGCATCCGACAAGTGAGTAGTTTAAAAATTTTCATGAGATATAGAAAGCAATCAAATTGTTGCATTATTTTATAACTATAATAGTTAATATTTATAATTATTATAAAATATTTAAATACTATAATAGTGTCATTAAAATAATGCAATTTAACCTCAATAACCATTTAAGTTAAGCTTGAAACTTAGACTACAATTTTGCACCTTGTGCACCAATAATTGCATGTTCTTACCTCTGGAAAAATCTAAAAGTGATATAAAGATTTTTACGATTTTGTAAACATAAATAAGTATTGTTTCATTTAACAAAAATATTTAAAATACATATTTTTGTTAAATGAAACAATAGTTTACTCCTACAAAGCGTCAGTTTACTTCTGGCTTCTTGATAAGACCTTCAAGTAATCAGACTCATAGAGTCTAGACTGTGAGAACGAGAGCATGAACTAAATAGTATTTTCCTTTTCAATATCAATGCTATTGTCGCATGATTAGCTGCACAGTAGAATGACAATAATTGTTACACAATGGTATGACCTTCCCTCCATTATAGTTAGTGTATATTATATAATAATATGCATTCAATTTCATATTAAAAAAATAGGCTATGTAATTTATTATAAGAACAATATTATGTTTGTTTTCATGCATAAAAAGATGAAATATTCATGCTCACAAAATGTAACCTTCTACACTCTGTTCCGATTAAATGCAAAGTAAATGAAGCAAACTCCAATATGACCAGCTATAATTTTACTTATTCCCCGCGCAATAAAGAAATACAATGACACAATAATTTTGCTGAATGTAATTTTTTGTTTACATTTAGATTACATTGAATTGAAACTGAATATAGTAAAATAACTTGATACTTATTTTTTATCTCATAGCCACACCCTTAAGGGTCACCGAAGTATTGATAAAGTTTCAGATGTCTGCAACCGTTTGAAAAATCCATTATTCGCCTATCAGTTATCAGATATTCTCAACTTTTCAGTTTCCCCCACGCCGTCATCGGTGAGCGCGTCCCCGGAACACAGCGGGACCAACACGGAGTTATCTCGGTACCTCGACCGCAACTATTGGGAGCAGCGCGTGGCTAGGGATGCTCAGGCCGCGCCCACTGCGCCTTCCTCGCATCCAACCACTGAGACTCCTGAGGTGAGAGATATGTCTCAATTGCACACTTTATTAAAATGAGTTAACCTATTAGCATTTGCGACATCTAAAGCACCCTGGGGCAGGGCAGTCGAACAGCTACGGAAATAGTCTAACGAAACTGATGATACGCGAAGCAATACATTTCTATCTTCTTCTTACTTCGAATGTTATAATAGCACTGATATAGACATTGATATTCGGCTAATACCGTATACATTCGGCTGCACTGTCCCGGGGCAGTTTCAGATGCCGTAAAACGCTATACGCATATGAAAATAATAAATATGTATGGCAACTTATGATCTATAGCCTAGACTAGTACTAGATAATAGTGTGTTAAGTATCTTGCTTAGTACTCAGTAGGCACCGAATATGGTTTCTATCAATGTAAATAAAAGATAAAGTTTTTTTTTTATACACAGCAAGACTTCACAAAGCCAAATACTGCTAAGGGTCAAGAGGATGAGGCAGAGGATAAGGAAATTGATGATTTTGTCGAAACTCTTAAGTCGCAGGTCGAAATATTCGTCAATAGAATGAAGAGTAATTCCTCTAGGTATGTATGGGTATAGTTTCTCCCTACATTAATCTTTATACAGAATATACAATACATCCTACTGATATTATAAATGTGAACGTTTGTGAGGATGGATGGTTACTCTTTCACGCAAAAACCACAGGACGGATTTAGGCTCTGGATTAAAACATAGGCTACTTTTTATCCCGAAAAAGTACAGTGTTCCTTTGGGATACTGTATTTAATAAAATTTTGGGTTATAGAACTTAATACAAGTCATATTTCTTCATAAAAACCACTTGTTTATGGTTCAACTTATAGACGTATATTATAGACGAGGCATGTTGAGGCAAAAACTGTCCCCACTTAAATGGCCCCACTTTTTAGTTTTTTTTGGGTCCTTTTGACATTTGAGGCATGGTGAAATCAAGATGGCAGACATTTGAAGTATGGTAAAAACCAAGATGGCGTAACTTTTTCTTGTATGAAAATTTGTTCTGTAACTCAACTGTACGTCACAGCCTATCCTTAGTTTTGAAATCTTTGGTTATACAACTTTTGCATATTATAGTATCCAGAAAAGTACAAAGCAATGTTAAATGAATTATTCATATTTTAAATTCTTTTATTTACATCTAATTCACTGGCTTCATATTGTATCACTATAGTTTTGTACATGATATTGTAATTATCTTATACTTTAAACGAGACGATCTTGTATATATATATATAATCGGTATCTCGGCAACGGCTACAAGTATAACCATGAAATTTAGTATGCATGGAGTTTTGGGTTAGAAAAATCGATATAGCTAGTAGGTCTTATTCCTTAAAAACTGCGCATTTATAAGCAACATATGTTTTTTTTCTTTTGTCGTGCAACAATATATCAATAATTTCGACTCTCGTACGTCAGTCTGATTGGCAGCTTGGTATAATTACGTACGCATAATTTTTGCATTGGTTAGAAATTCGGAATGTGGTCGGTTGTCGGGGTGTTTTTTTAAATTATTTTATCGTTCTACTAAAACTCCGAGCAAGGCTCGGTCTTCCAGATACTAGTAACTAATTGTATCAGTATTTCTACTTAGAAAGCTATTTTTTCCTCATGGGTACAATTTACAAACTATCTATTACAGAGGTCGCTCCATCGCCAACGACACTTCAGTTCAGACATTGTTCATGAACATCACCGCGATGCACTCGAAACTGCTGCGCTACATTCAGCAGCAAGATGATAAAAGAGTTTACTTGGAGAGTCTACAGGTACAATATCGACAAAGTTCTTGCTCGACCAGTTTCTAAACATTTTACTTTCCACTAGGACACTTCAAAATATTTAAACACAAAGGAATGACCGCAGTCCGCAACGTTTGCAGACGTGGTTGAACTACGTATTTACACGTGAGTATGTGTGCGTGCGCACGGTGCAACGGCACTATTAAACTATTTTCATCCTAAGCCTGGTCGAACAGCAACTTGTTCGATAGTACAACGCAATTTTATGCTGTGTCACCTTAAAATATTTTTTTAAAAACGTATTCACGTAAAAAAAACCACAGCCTGTTTTATACTAACTTCCGTACAGGATAAGATAAGCCAAGTACGCGACAGCCGCGCGGCGCTGGACACGCTGCGCGCGGAGCACGCCGCACGTCTGGCAGCCGCGGCGGAGGCGGCCGAGCGACAGCGCCAGCTGCAGATGGCGGCCAAGCTGCAGGCCATGAGGAAGAAGAAGCACGAGTACCTGCAATACCAGCGACAGCTCGCGCTGCAGAGAGTGCAGGTCAAATCATAAATCATTTATTTTTCCTTCAAAAATTACAAAAGGGATTTGTGGGAGACATCAGCCCATATTTAGTTTGACCCTGTATATCTGTGTGACACACAATATGAATTGTATACTGTGATTTTATCTTAGTCAGTTAAAATTTTAAATGATAGCCAAAACATATTTTTTTCTAGAGACAGACTCACTGACAAATAAAAAAGAGACATAAAGTGAATAAAGATGTCACACTACTGACTGAGAACACAAAAGTAAACATTATATTAATACATAGCAAATTTAATCCAATAGCTTATGATAGTATTACCACTATTTTGTTATATTTTCTCTCGAATGTATAAATAACGTAATAATTACATATATAACTAAAGCATTTTCTCCCTTCTTCAGGAACAAGAAAGAGAGATGCAGATGAGACAAGAACAACAGAAGCAGCAATACATGATGTCTGCAAGCAGTGGATTCTATATGCCTGGAGTGTCAATGCATCAATTCCCACAGGGATACCCTAATCAACCTATGTACGTAAACCCACAATTCCATCCTCAAATGATGCCACATACCTCCACAGACGGTGCTCTACCTATTGCTAACCAGCCACAGATGTCACAAGCTAATATACCAATTAATGTCACTCAAATGGGTCCGATGCCACAAATGCACGTCATGACCACGTCCGGCGCCGCCCTGACCCAAGCGCCCACTAGCGTCCAAGCCACAATGAACCAAGCGAATATTCGACCCAACATGGGCCAACAACTGCCCATGCAACAACAGATGCTAATGCAGCAGATGCAAATGCGCATGCCGAATCAGCCGGGAATGCATATAATCGCGAACGGAATTCCCATACAAAGCACACACCCCGTACAACAATTGCAGAAACAGAATTTACCCAACCAACCCCAACCCCAACAACCAAACCCTATGATGCCACCAATGACAATGGGACAAATGAATATCGCCCAACAAAACCCTAATAACCCTGTCTATGCTATGCAAATGGGTCCAAACATGAGGATTCCCGTTATGCAAGCCAATCAACCGAATAACAACCAGCAAGTGCCTGTGTCAGGGTATCCAGTTAATATGCAAAATCAACAAAATAACCAGCAAGGACCACAGATACAACATCCTCAAATGCCCTTACCGGGACAGCCTATGCCTATGCCGGGACAAGGGATGGGGCAACCTGTGCCTAACCAAGGCCAGCTACCTCAATCTTCCCAAGGACCAGCTCAAGGCCAAGCCCCTCAACAACCACAAGTGTCCCAGGGTCAACCGATACCGATGCAAGGAAATGCTGTACCAAACCAAAGCCAAGTTATGATGCATGGTCCTCCCCAAGGGCCGCCTCAACAACCTCAAGGCCAGCCAGGCCATGTAATGAATCAAGGCCAGCAGATGCCTCCGAATCAGATGCCACCAAATCAACCACAAATGACCCAGAGTCAAATGCCCCCGCACATGATGATGGGTGCTATTAACCAATCTATGCCTCAGATGCAAGGTCAAATGCCACAACAGATGCCCGGGCAACCTCCGCAACAATCTCAGATGCCCCAGAATATGGGACAAATAAAAGTACAGAATCAAAGTTTCGGCAATGGCCCACCAAATCAGCCCCTGGTCCAAAATCAACAAGCTCCTCAAGTGCAAACCGCGCAAACGCCAGTCAAGTCTGAGCAGAATAACAATACAGCTGAACTTATCAGCTTCGACTAAACATTGTTGCTTACAATATTATTTATTGAAATGTATATTGTATAATTATTCTATAGAAAATAACAATATTTGGAATAAAAAAGAACTTAGAAGTTTGGTGTGCATATAATATTATATAGCTATCTTTCGATAGCAATGAATAGAGTATATAAATAGTAGAGATGTTTTAAAATTCATCACATTAGGTTACTCACCTGCTCTGGCGTGTAGACAATTTAGTTTTCGCAAATTATTATTATAATTCTCTTGTATTTTATGTAAATGATCAAATAAGTTATATAATTTTTATTTAGTCACTGGAAAACTTATTGTAAAGAATTTATTTCCATGTTTATAATATATTACGTAGTTGGAAATTGTTTTTTTGTAATGATTATATTATTAAGATTTTATTATGTGTAATGGAAACGAATAAAAACGTTTTTCGTACTTCGGCGTATTTTTTCTCATAATTTTCATCCGGTAAATCAATTTCGAAGTAACCATGTTCAAAAGTCACGCTTTTGGAGAACGATATGGCAAAGTTGCCGTGGCCGCCGACTAGATACAAGTAACCGTAACTGAAAGAAAAATTTGTAAGTATTGTAGGTGTATGATGTGATAACTGATAAATGTAAGTAGGTAGCGTAAAATTACTTAGGTAGGTGTAGTCCTAGATTTTGCTGTCAGTTTTACAGCACTAACGAGTTAGCGCGTTTTCATATTATGCGATAACTATATCCGATATCGTGACGATAAATAAGTGTTTGAACTATATAACATCCATCTTTCTCATATCGGCGAGTTATTAATAAAGAATTATTACAATAAAAGTTCTTATCCTTCGAGTGCTATTGATTGAGTGACCCTCAGAAGTTGAAATAAAAACAACATATTACAAGTTACAACTAAGCCTAGGTACGAGCTGGCTTCGATTTATATTTATATTCCATAAAAGTAAAAATATGAATCCATAAAAGTAATAATATGAAAGTCTAAGTTGGGTTCAGAAAACGGACTCGCTCATATTATGCAGGTGACCGGGAGATTGACGTAAAAAAAATATTAGGTCCCTCGTGTCGTGGGGTATCCGAATCACTCCCATGTGTGTTCCGCGAATTTTCATAGTTTTCATAGTTATGAATTTTTTTCTGAAATTTTGAGAATTTTTGACCTGACCAACTTAAAAAAAAAGAAAAAAAGTTAGATTTTTCCAGATGCGAAAAAATCGCAACTGAATATAAACGTATTAATTTTAGCCCAACATTTCCGTTACTTTAATCAAAGTTATGAACCTGATTATTTTATGCATAAAAGTGCAACTCATTAAAATTCAGTTGCAAAAAAACATCTGGAAAAAGTTCTACTTTTTTTAGACATTTTTTTTGTTGGTTAGGTCAAAAATTCGGAAAAAATTCATAACTCGAAAACTATGAAAATTCGTGGAACATACATGCGGGTGATTCGGATACCCCACGACACGAGGAACCAAGTTTTTTTTTGACGTCAATCTCCCGGCCACCTGTATAAAAGTCCATTACTTATTTTACTTCCTCCAAGGCACTAAAGATTTAATTGGACTTTGACTAGACTTTCGACTTGATAATTTAGAACTCAGAGAAATAACTTTATACAATAACGGTGTTGAGAACTTATAACGAAAATTCTATTTCTTTTTTATTTGGCAATAGTCTTATGATATACTGCTACAGTGCTACAACATAAAAAAAAAACTGTCTGGACTGTCAAAAATATAAATATTTTTTTGAAAGTTAACGCGCTAACCAATCTATTGATAATTTTCGCGTTATGTTAGTTTTTGTTACATACAAAGTCCATAAATATTTAGAAAAATGGACGATGAAACACAAGACGGTCCCTATACAATGTGGCAAATGTTTAACGACCTTACATTAGTTTTGTTCAACAATTTGGAAAATGCAGCTGATGGGCTTGATAGACTTCTAACATCTATTTTAAAGCTATCTGAGTACGTAACAAATATTAAATATTATTATCTATTTGTTCCTTTATATAGTAAGTAATTAAAATGTTTTCTCCAGAGATTATTCAGAAGTGTTAGTCCCTAAAACCAGCTCTTCTAAAAGTCCATATTCTCACTACAACTCCTTCAATACTTGGTTATTAGGAAGACTCTTCTATGTTTGTTCTGTAAAGGAGCTAAACAGGTATGTAAATATAAACACATCTTGGTTTGTATGTATTTAAAATCTAATTTATACAAGTATGATTTTTATCTAAATGTACCTATTATTTTATGTCATTACAGAATTCATTTAAGAAGTATTGAAGCTCAATCAAAGATTTTACATATATTATGTATAAATAGAGCCTCTTTTAATGAAACAATTCTTGCTGAATACTATTCTGTTTTACAAAAACTTGTGGAATATTATAAAGAGTACCCTAAGGATAAAAAAAAGAAAGTTATTCTGGATAATTTTACCCCAGCTCTTACAACCGTTCAAGGCATGAAACTGGAACCGATTTATGTGAATGTTAACAGCATTGAATCCGTTAAGGCCATAATAGAAATAATTTTGGATTTGTTATCCGAATGCATACCTCCTAATTTGATTTATGCATCACATAAGAATACTTATCTAGAGGAGAAATTATTTTCACATATTTTATATATGTTCGAAAATTTTGATATTGATCTGAAATATATGTGCTTGAAATTCTTTGTCAATTTGATGAAAAACACAAATAGGGTTTCTATAATAAGGTTGCACATTGGCTTTCCTCATACATATAAAGCTTTCATTTCCTATACAGAAGCAATAGTTGAAACAATCAATGTTTTGTATGAAAAATATGAAATAAATGATGTCTACTTGAACAAATTTAATTTAACATTACTTGAATTATTACAAGAAAGTGATGTTACATCAGTAAAGAGATATAAGGAGACATTTGCATCAATATGTACTATAGTTATTAACGAATCAACTAAAATATTTACAAAGGATGTTAAGTTAAAGTGTTTATTGTTAACTGAACTAGTTGAGTTACCAAAAACCATCACAGATTTACACAAGAAAGAAGCTTCAGAAATAGACATGTTGAAAACCTTTTATGTGCAACAAATAGTGCCTTATGTTCATAATAAAAATGAATTAAATGTTTTAAACGAGAATTCATATTATAATAACACAGTGTCTGTTATTCTAGATATTAAGGCATGTGAAGACCCAAATTTAGATGTGTATCTTCTAACATTTCATATAAATCGATGTTTAGCATCATTAAATATATTATTGTCTGTACACTTCAAATGTATTCCAAATAATAATAGTCATAATTTACTGAACAAAGTAAAATCAATGCAAATATGGACATCATTGGTCAAACTAACAAGAAATTACAAGCACATAATATTTAGTAATGAAAGTGTTTATAAAAGTATTTTGAATATTATAACAACTAGTATATGTTTGAACAAGAATACTGCAGCAGATGAACCTGAAATGTTTATTCAAATAGTGTGTCCACATACTGCTAAAAATTCTCTTTTAGAGTTACAAGACACAGTAAGAGTGTGCCTACTAAAATATTCGCTTGTTAGAAATATGCTTATGGCAAAATATAGAACAAAAGATTCTGGGAATGATATTATAATATTTTTAATAAGTTCTCTAATGAAAAGTAGAGCTGACTGTGTCATGGTAAGTTTATATTTTTGTAAGAAAATCTATGATCATATTGTGATCTATTTTTATAGTCATTAACTTAATAGTAGAGATGTAAAAATATTTTCTTATTTTATTCAAGGAAATGTTGCTTCATCTTTAAATTATTTTGTTTTTATTTTCAGATAGTTGAACTTACGCCTCTGTTGCTATCAAATAAAATAATGTCAGCTAGTAAAATTATTGGTGATATTCTAATGCCTGTTTTCATGTCAAGAATAGAAGATATACAAAAAAATGTGATTTCTGTTTTACCAGGAATTTGTTGTATGTCACTGGGTGATTATATTATTGTTATAACTAACACCAGCACTGGTCATGTTATATTTGAAAATGGAAGTATATTTCTATGTGTACTGTGCACTAGGTGCCACAATAGGAGTTCCAAACCTTCAGAATATATTGTGGAAACAAAGCTAAAGTATGATGTAATTTATATAGAAAGTAATACTTCCCACACAAATTCTACACAAAGTGCTTTAAAGAGCTTATTTGGGAAATTCCTTAATGATAAACAGAATATAAAAATAGGTGAAGAGTATTGGAATCTTGTGGAGTGTCTCCTAAACCATTTCTATATCTTTGACTATGGGGTGTCTTCAACAATATTATCTGAACAGCACTTAAAGTATATAGTGCAAGTTTTTAAAATATGTCTCAGTGAAAATGAGGTATGAATCTGTTTACCTTTTTTACGGAAGATGTAATATTATTAATTAACTTCTATTCACTAATATTAATATTAGAAAAATCATTGTAAAAGTCCAGTGAATCAACATATGTTAACACTTTACAGTACCTACACTATTTTCATTTTCAGGCAGAAGAAAACAAATCCCAAGATTGGAGCAACAAAAAAGAAACAATGATGAATATGTGCATTAACCTTCTAGTAAATTCGACTAAGAAAAGCTTGTTAAATAATGATGTTGCCCAACAAGCTCTTACATTGAATTACGTGAAAATTTTTGGTTTGTGCCAAAATAGTAATCTTATTTTGCCAATTACAAAATTGTTAGTTTACTACATAATGTACCCACAATGTCCGTTGAACTCTAAAGCTATAGTGTATTTGAGAGATGTGTGCGAGTTTCATGGCCAAACACCAAACCAAGTATATCATAAATACAAAAAGGATTATTGCAAATTATTTGTTGAATGCAGTCTCCACAATGGCAAGGCCTTTGCTATTTTTCTACTGAAAGTTGTCAGAGCATTTGGATTTGTTGGCTACAGGGATTTTATATCGAAGGATGGTCACCATTTTCTACCATATCTAATACCATACGCTGTGAGTGTTAAGGAAGTACCTTCCATGATAGAGGAGATTGCAGCCTTGGTCCAATGTTCTGTCTCAGATTTTCTCATAGAAAGGTTTCCTCATATCTATGTGTATGTATATTTAACGCAGTCAAATGATATGGTACATAAATGTAACACAATACTCGAAGAACTAACAAGGTGCACAGTTTTGAATCTAATAAAGAGACATTTTAGGGTTATATTGACAGAATTTCTGCTACAGTACTGCTCAAACCCTGATAAGGTTTTAAATGCGTGCAGGTATTTGGCTTGCCATGATCCAGACGTGTCTACTCCTAATGGAAGCATGACTATGAGTATTGGTCAAATTGCTGACTTCTTGAACCCAAAATTTTTGGGAGTCCTCGCATACTTCGATCACAAACTTGTCAACACGAAAGTGGCTCTGTCAGTTAAGCGGAAAGCATTGAAAAGTTTTCCGGAAATCTTGCAACTGATGGGCGTAAGGTACTTAACTCCGCTACGATATAAAATTCTGGCCACATTGAGGACTGCTTTGCCTCTAGCCAAGGAGTTTCCAAAAATCTTAGCGGAGGCCTGGGGAGCATTCATTCGTAATATAGATAGTATATCCTTAGGACCCCTCCTATCAAATCTTGGCGTATCTTTGCTTCAACAAATTGAATACGCCCCTCAAGAGATAAACAAAATATTTCAGTATTTAGTTCTCAGTAACGAAAATATATTAAATTCACACATATCAGATCTATTCTTCATTATAGACACGAATATTTCTGAAAGAGTAAAAATGGTGGTCAAAAAACATACAACAAGAACTCAACCTGAGAGTTTTTTGGACAAAGTGAAATGGTATTTGCAGCATTTGAATCAAGATATTCCAAAAATTAAGGCAGTAGCATATAACCATTTGAATCGTCTACTGGAAAGTAATAGGAGTGATATTCACAAAGCAATATTTGGCGGAAAGAGCATAGATCCAGTTATAGTAGAACTTATTGACAAACTGTTGGATGGTAAGCACATGAAATACTTTCTTTATTAAGACATTTATTTTGAGCTATCATTATTTAATTGAATTTTAAAAAGTCGGTCACCTCTATCGGACACCCACAACACGACGCACGGTGGGTCGAAAATCGGCATTCATAGACATAGAAATTAAATCTCGAAAGTGACTGATTTTATTATGGACATTGCTGTAGTTATGTATTACTATGTAGAAAATGAAGTTTGAGATAATTTTAAAAAAATCATCCAAATGTTTGAAAAAAAAAATCACCTGTATGCACCATTCGATAGTCTTGCTAGTAAATAACAATTACTGGGAAGTAATTTTATGTGTGAAAGTTGAGAAAAGAGCTTAATTTTAGCATTTTATATCATTTTCCATACATTTGTTCAAAATATTATATGAAGCAGTTAATGAAAATTCAACACTTTCCTCGAGTTGCCGTATAATATTACTTTCCAGAAATTGTTCCATTCTTAATAGTAATACTATCGAATCGTGCAATAATACAGGTGACTTTTTTTCAAAACGATTAAAAAAAAAAAGAGCAGCTAAAACCGTTTAATGATGTATGGCAAAAATCATGAATAATTAGCACTAAAACCACCTGTCAGGATATTACGGTTAAACTTACCGTTTTTGAGAAAATTTACTCCATACAAGTTTTTCGTAAAAAAATTTTTACTACCTAGTTTCGGGTCAAATTATCTCAAACTTCATTTTCTACATAGTGATACCTAACTGAAGCAATATCAGTAAAAAAATCAGTTACTTTCGAGATTTAATTTCTATGTCTATGAAAACCGATTTTCGACCCACCGTCCGACGGCATAAGTACATTATAGCACGTGTAACCGTATATTTTGGCGGGAGTAGCTTTTTAAAGCAATGTGTTAATATATTGCTATGTCATAATTGATAATTGATGTGCCAAATTAAGGCAACATTTCCTCGAAAAAGTAATAAACATACATTGCAAACTAAACAAAAGCTTTTCATTAGTTTGACAGCTAAGTGAATCTGTAGCACGCTGGCTCTTAAACGGGTAAAAAGTTCCTGCTATTTTGAATGTTTTGCGTGTCTAAAATACGAACTTTACCATCAAAATGTTTAATGTTTCAGGTTGTAAAGACGCCGACGCCTCTGTGAGTGTCGCCAGTGGCCTCTGTCTGGGTCAGTTCGGCGCCATAGAGGCGGGTCATCTACCGCGGCGCTACGTACAACCGGATGGGTCGCCGTTCGCCTTCTCCATAAACGACAGCTGTTTCGCTGCGACTGCGCTCATAGAACTTTCCAGAGCGTTCCAGTATGAGAAGGATACTAGTGTGAGTATTTATTATAGTGACGTGTGTAAAAGGAGGTCAGATGATCAACTATTATTAACTACCTATGTATTTGTATATTAACTGTTCATAATGTTATGTTACACATTATAATATGCAACCACTGTAATAAATAAGAATCTTTGATGATATTGATGATATATACTGTATATAATGAACCGTGAAAGCTAGGCTGTTGAAATTATTACAGATTATGTGTTTCTGTTGCAAATATAATAGCAAATGATAAAAACAATAAAATTTATGTTTATGCTCGATACTAATACTTGTACTCGATATTAGTACTAAAAGTTGTATAGAATAATATAATGATAAGGGTTTTTAATCATAAACTATGGCCAAGTAAGGTTCTGGTCACAAAAATACTATTTGTTCTAGAACATGGATTGCTACGCCTTAACTATACAGGAGATATTGAAAATATACGACATCTCACCAACTGGTAGTAAGAAGGAAGTTTGGCAAAGTTTTCCAGAGAATATGCATCAAATTATGATCCCGTTGTTGAGTTCAAGGTAAGAGAAAAAATATGGAGAAATAAAGGAATGAAAGGAGGGAAAAAACATTGAGACAGAAAGAGAGGGCAAATAGTTATGTGAAACTTTTTTTTAAAGGTATACACTGGCGTATCCATTTCAGCCTAAGAAGGCGCATCCACTGTTCGGATCGGTGTATGCTACTACGTTCTTAGAATGGGCACATAAGTAAGTTTTGATATATTTATTTTTGGCATTGAGTTTGTGGGTTTTAACAACGTACTTAACTAATTGGTAACTTAAACACTTCAGCTAACAATTTATAATCATATTTATTGTAATAAATATATGTTACATTTTCACTAATGTACCATATACAGTAACATACATATTAAATATATAATAATAATAATAACAGGTTACAGTAACATATTATTTTTATAAATGTAGGTTACAATAACAGATTATTCTATGATTCTACGCAAATAAAGTCGTCTGCAAAAGTTATAGTAAGTATAAGGCTGTACAAAATCGTGGGTATACGATCTACTGCTTATGTCAAGACGGCTGAAAATTAATAAAAAAATTCGAAAGAAAAAAATAAAATTACAGTACGTTCTTTAGCGCGTTGTTAATGCGTTGACCTTACAAAATCTGATTGTATTGATGTTATAAAGGCAAAGTCTTTGCTTCCCCTTTAAATCAGCTGTTTATGTGAGGTTAATGACCTCAACGCCTGAGAGAGCGCAATGTAATTTTATTCAGTATAATTCTTTTCGTTTATATTTTTCATTATTTTGCTGCCTAAACATCTTTAAATAAGCAGTAGATCATATGCCCAAAATGTCCGTAATTGATTTTGAACAATCTTATATATTATTACAAAACATTTATCCAAAAGTTTCTTATAGGACGAATCATCATCCTTTCCTAGCCGATTTCGGCTACGGCGACTAGCTCGTTCTGTGGGCTAGATGTTTCACCCTTAGGTGGCTGACATAGCTGACCTATTTTGTGGGAGCACGTACGGCCACATGCGCACGTCTGGACACAGTTGACAAAATTATAGGTTATGTCAGGAGGCGGTTTGCTTTTAAGATTAGTTCGCTCGCTTCAAGTCTAGTTCTCGCCTCCTTACGAATACTGAAACGCTAATCAAAATTGAGAGGACTCCTCCAGGCTGGAATTCACAGGCTGTCGCTGTCTCTGCTTGCCGAAATGACAAGGACAGCATGTGACTTGAGCGTCACTTAATTTAACGAACCTTTCAGTATTCGGCCCATAGTGTTTACTTATATAATTGTACTACTCTTATTTTCCAGCTGGGCTGGTCAACTCATACCACTCATCGAGTCGCAGAGTATACGCGAACTGTTGCGTACCGTACACCCGAGTATGCGTCGCGATGTACGCACGCTATTCCTCTTCCTACCCTACGTGTTACTGCATGCCATCATGTCTAAAAGTAACCTGGAGTATATACTTGAGGAGATGCTGGCTGTTATAGGTGTGTATAACGAGTTTAACTACCAGCCCAAATGCCGAAGACGCGACGCGAGATACATCTACAGCGAGTGGTCGACAGAAGTTTCTTGTGGCGATGGACGTGTATGGCGCATTTAGATTTATCGAAGACGCGCTGTAGACACACATCAACAGCACGGTACCGGCAAAATTTTCTCGCAGCGATAGACTTGTATAGCGTGAGCAATTGTGGTTTACGAATGTTTTTGTCCTAAATCAAAGTGACTACAAAAAGGCTGTCTGTTATGTTTTGACTGCTGTGGTGAATAGCTTTCCGACAGTTGAGTTATGAGATTTTAAGGCGTGGTTCACTTCAATCTTATACTTTAAACGACCAAATCGTGTATATATATAATCGGAATCCCGGAAACGGGTCTGCAAGTATTTAAATAAAATTTTGTATGCAGGGAGTTTTGGGGGAGTGAAATCCACCTAGTTAGATCTTATCCCTCAGAAACTGTGCATTTTTAAGTTATATAGTTGTGTTTTTTCTTTCGACGTGCAACAATATATCAATAATTTCGACTCTAATGTAGTTGGCGTTTTTCGGAAATTCGGAATGTTTCGAATGAAACTAAATGGCTCCTCGAATCCCGCTCAGATAAATATTTTTGTGATTTTTTTTAAATATACTAGAACTCAGAGCATAGCTATTAACACAAAAATTTTACATGTTAATTAAATGTTATAGGAACAGAGACTGTTGCTGATAATGCCGCGGAGAGACACAAGTTGAAAATATTGCGTCACATTCGCATGACACCGAACGTGCATACTGTACAGGCTGAGGACATAAATCAGGTATAAATTTATTAAAAAAAAATGTGTAACATCTTTCCTCTCGCTTTGTCTTTTCCCTACTAACACAATAGGCTAGTTTCATGTATCAAAATCAAATGATATAAATTTGTTATATAAATAGTTTCTATCATAAAACATATAAATACAACACTATTTTGTTATATAAATATGCGATTTACTTATAATTTCGAAAATAACTGTAGTTTTATTATCTGGATGTCATGTGACCGAAAACACCAGACGCCATATTTTTCTTGTAAGTGACGTCATAGAACATAATCAAATCGAATAAACAACAGCGAAAGTTAAATCTAAAGTTCATGCACTACACACGCATATATTGTGACATTTATTTGTTTCTGTTCTTATGACGTCACGATAATGGTGGCTGTGGTTTATTTTATCGTTTAATCATTTTTTTATGTATAAAGAGATTTCCAGGAATAAAAATACTAGTTGACTATCGAATCGATGCGAACATTTTAAATTATATTTGAAAAAAATGTAGATTAGCCTATTGCCAAATACGCTATGCAATGCGTGATATACGCGCGCCGTCGACAAAGCATTCTCGTGACAAAAAATCCAACGGCAAGAGAGAGCTTTGTCGATGGTGCGCTGTAGACATATTGTGTCGCATTGAAAATATTATGAGAGTGATTTGGGATAGAAGTTAAGTCTGTAATGCATCTGTTGCAGTATTGTGTTAAGGCAGAGTGGAGACGTCAGATGCTACACATCATATGCAACTAAGCTACGCAACTTGTTTTTACTACAGCTATAGCCCTATATTCATTTAATTAATTCCTTGATGTTTTTAGAGTAAATGCAGTAAGACTGTGTACACTTTGTTGGACTTTCTCAATCGCTGGCTCCTCGAGTGGACCAATATTAAACAACGACCCTTAGAGAATGAAAACTATAAGTGAGTATTGTACTACCATTATGTAATTATCAAATAAAATACAAACGTAATATGTATGTATTATTATACATATTTTATACGAGATCTCGATCTTGCTTTGCTTCTTTATTATTTGCTAAAAAATTATATTTTGCCTTAACATTTGGCACTTAAATAAATTAGAAGATGAACCCTGTATTAGACAAAGTTATTGACAAAGGGTTATTTCCCTCTGCAGGAGCATAAAAATATTCGTTGAAAAATTCGACAAGCTCAAAATAGCTCGCGGTAATTTCGAGTGCGGCGAACTGGAGAGGGCTCTCCAATATCTCGAGCTCTATATGACAGAGGATAGGAGTAGAGTCCAAGAACAACTGTCATTTCTAGCGGAGATTTACGCTCTGTTGGACGAGCCGGATTCTGTTGCTGGTAAGCGCTCACGAACTCATGCGTACGCACATACGCAGACGCACACGCACTATATAACGATTCCAATAACTAACGAAGTCAACCTTTATACACATGGTTTATTGCCTTAAGGTAGACTTTCGAAGCGAGCGTCTATAGCGACAGTGCCGCCGCGTCAGTCACGTCGCGGCGTCACATTATGTGTTACTGCTCACGTTAAGACGTGTAGTAAAAAAATAAATTGTAATGCTCCTACATAAAATATGGTCTTACTCGCGGATGTTAGTAGTCGCGTTCCCGATAAGCAGGGGAACACCCATATTCTGATGATATTTTTAGAGTACGACATTTTTTTCCCTAAACGATTTTATTTAAGCAGTAAAATAATGAGGGTTTTTAAGTTCGTGACATTTGACAGCTGTTTTTGACAAGACATGGACCCGGTACATACGACGCTAAACTGTCATTTACGACACTTCTGCGGCGCGTTGTGTGTCAGGTCTGCCCCCTAGTGGTAGAAAAAAATTCGAAAACCCTAACCCGGAGGCTTTTTCGTTAGTTTTTGTACGATGGATGTGTTAACTAGTCACTTTTTACCTTTCAGGTATCCTCTCAATAAAACAATCTGAACCGTCTGTGAAGGAGTTGATACTGGCGCAAGTCGTAACGGGCCGGCTGCAGGACGCGGCGCTCTGCTACGAGAGATTGGCGAGGGAAGACCAACTGGATAACCACAGTTTACGGGTATTTTTTGGTTATAAGTTATAACAAAGCCCAATATGCATTTATTGTTTACAAATCATATAATGTTATATGGTTAAGATTGTAAGAAAATGTTTATTTTACAAAATAAATTATAGCTAAACCTTTTTTTATAAATTTGGAATATGGCAGAAACAATTATTTATTTCTGTGTTAGTCACACAAACGTGTGTCTTGGCATCGTAATTCCTAAACGAACAGACATATTTTATTACGTTTTCTGGTCGTTAACTTCTTGACATAGGCGGGGTCAATGCTGATTTTGTTTATACAACCAGGGTATGGTAGACTGCTACCTGGGTCTGGACCAGCCGTTCACTGCATATAGACTGTTGGACGAGCTGGAGACTGATATGAGAGAGCTCTCAGCGGAGCCACTGTGGAGGCTCGGCCGGTTCGAGCAGCTTGATGAACTGGTTAAGAAACCCTTGGTAAGTTAATTGGCGCCATTAATATATATTATAAAGCGCAAGACTTTGATAGAACACGGTTATCTCTGAAACTACTGGCATTATTTATGGTTTTATTTATGTGTAATATTATCCTTTTATTGTATAAGAATATAAAACATAACGCTACGGACATTTTAATTCTACGCGAAATAAGTAATGGGCATAATAACAAATTTTGCTGAAAAATAGGGCCAAATATACCTTAACTCAACCAGTCGGATTGACACAATTACCTGAAATGTAATACCATCCTATTTTATCTTTAAGTGGTTAATAATATGTTCTATATTATTTCACACTGGAAGTTGCTCGCGACTTCGTCCGCGCGAGGGAAGAATCGTGAGGGAACCGTACATTTTGCTGCGTTTATCGCTGTTTTCTAAACCATTTTTAACAACCAAAATTCGTCAAAATCCGTTCAGTAGATATTGCTTGAAAGAGTAATAAACATATAAATTTTCGCGTTTATAATATTAGCATGTCTGGTCAGTTTCATACATTGGAAAATGAAGTACATGATCAGTACGTAAAGATGTCGCGAGTAAGCATTGTGAACCATGGAAAAGTAAATCATATTAAAAGCACAATAAACACAAAACAAAAAAACCGAGTTACATGTAACTGTAACTCGGTTTGTTTTACGTCAGTGATTTATTTATTTAGTTTTATTCTTCAAAATTTTCAATGATTACTGAATAAAGTACATCGGCACTACGGGACTCTTCAAAATAAATGTCGTCAATTCACGATAGATGGCTAGTTAAAACGACGACGCAACGCGCAGGCGGCGCTATGGGCGTTAATTTAACAATTTATCTTTATAGCACAGAGATAATAATATACTACGTTAGTACTAAGGCGGGTCAATAAGTCCGTGACTTTTTGAATTTCTAACCTCCTTACTGAAAAAGCAACACTACTCCTGTCAACAGGCATCTGTCAGTTGACTCCTATCAAAATTTGAACTTGTTGCGTCAGTTAGTTTGTGTTTTACAGCTATCTTTATCAGACTATCTAGTAACTTAAGGAAACAATGGAAAAAAGTGAATTTCGTGTGCTTATTAAGCATTATTTTTTGCGAAAAAAAACCATTACCGAGACCAAGGCTAAGCTTGATAAATACTATGGGGACTCTGCACCATCGATTTCAATGGTAAAAAAGTGGTTTACTGAATTTCGTTGTGGTCGTACAAGCACTGAAGATGCCGAACGTCCTGGACGCCCAGTTGAGGTCTCTACACCTGAAACAATCGAAAAAATTCACGATATAGTGTTGGCCGACCGAAGATTGAAAGTGCAAGAGATTGTGAAAGCCATAGGCATCTCGCATGGCTCAGTGGTTTCAATTTTGAATGATCACTTGGGCATGAGAAAGCTTTCCGCAAGATGGGTGCCGCGTTTGCTCACAGTCGACCACAAACGCAATCGTGTAACAATTTCACAGGAAGGTTTGGCGTTGTTTAATCACAATATGGAGGAGATTTTGCGCCGTTTTGTAACCGTGGACGAAACATGGATCCATCACAACACACCAGAGACCAAACAACAGTCAAAACAGTGGGTTTCTAAGGGTGAATCGGCGCCAAAGAAGGCCAAGGTGGGTTTGTCAGCCAATAAAGTTATGGCGACTGTTTTTTGGGATGCACGTGGGATAATCCACATTGACTATCTTCAAAAGGGAAGAACAATTAATGGGGAATATTATGCCAACTTATTGGACCGCTGCAATGAGGATTTGAAAAAAAACCGACCTCATTTGGCCAAGAAAAAAGTTCTTTTTCACCAAGACAATGCAAGGGTGCACACATGTGCAGTTGCCATGGCAAAAATCCATGAATTGGGGTATGAATTGCTCCCACATCCACCCTATTCTCCAGATTTGGCTCCGAGTGACTACTTCTTGTTCCCAAACCTGAAAAAATGGCTCGGTGGAAAAAGATTTGACTCCAATGATGAAGTCATCTCGCAAACAAAGGCTTATTTTGAGGACCTCGACAAATCGTATTTTTTGTAAGGGATAAAAAAATTGGAGAAGCGTTGGACAAAGTGTATAGAGCTCAAGGGGGACTACGTTGAAAAATAAAATGATTTATTTATCAAAAAATCTGTGTTTTATTCCAAAAGTCACGGACTTATTGACCCGCCCTCGTACGTAGATAATAATATACTTAGTTATGTTTGGTTATGTTCGTTCTCTGAAGATAGTGTCATTTATAATTTCCACCTAAAGTGCCATCTAGTAAGATTTCTTAGTAAATAACTCGTTGTAGTACCAAGCTCGCGCCACGGGCGCCCGCGCCGCGTGACTTAGTGTGGGGTCAAATCGACCTATGGGATTGTCCCTCCGTTGTACGTAGTATATTATTATCTCTGTGATATTAGTAAGGATTTCTTTGCAGCCACCGTCAAGAGAAAATTGGGGTGTGCTTATGGGACGTATTCTCATTGCGTACCGCAAACAGGAAGTAGAGTCGTTTCACGACTCCTGCTCGCACGCCGCCGCGCGTCTTATAGCGCAAATGCATACGGACACACGAGGCGAAAGCGCATTACGTACTACATACCATAGCGTAGTCGGGGTCCACATTGTAGCTGAGGCAGGACATGCGTTGGAGCTGCTGAAACGGTAAAACATTGTTGATGTTTCATAATAGCGCTCGTCACGTGTACAGTTTTGTACAGCAAATGAGTAATATTTGCCACCATTAATTTAAATAATCATCAAAATGGTGATTATACAATCAGTGTTCGAGTGAGCGAACCTTACACGCTGAATTATAATCTTGGTCAGTAAAATCAATTTTTATCCACCTTTCTTATGTTTTTCAATAAGTAGAGAAGGACTTATTTCTTACAGTAATTTCATTGTCGGAGATAAAAAATCTGAAAATACGCGTAGCCTGTATTTTTGAATGGTAATCCAAAATTGTTGAAAACTCCGAAATGGAGATTTATACACAAATTTAACATTAACTACATATTTTACAGTTTCAAAGAAATGGAAGATGGCAGTAAGAGATGCGAGGATCTATTGAACGAATTGCTGGGCGAGTGGCGACAGAGGCTGTCTATAGTGCAGTCGGATGTTCGCACAGTAGAACCACTGCTGCGAATGAGGAGAATTCTGCTTCAACAAATG
The DNA here is from genome assembly GCA_963565745.1 of Phengaris arion. NCBI lineage: Eukaryota > Metazoa > Arthropoda > Insecta > Lepidoptera > Lycaenidae > Phengaris > Phengaris arion. Next base: position 7,957,123 of record OY751443.1, read on the forward strand.
CAGGTAAATTCCCCGTCATGCTTTTCAAACTTTTCATTATAAAATCTGTAAAGCCAAACGTTTTCTGAAAAAAACATATTTAATGGCAGCAATGGGATCATGAAGACAATTCAAAAAATAAACTTAAAAAATGTTGTTAAACAACGTTTGTGTTCTAAAGCAAAAAAAATAAAGTCAATGATTTCATTAACAATTGCACACCTTGGGAATAAGACGGCCCCCTACAAGGCTGCTTCTATATACTTATGTTTTTTGACTTTTGTTATATAGGTTAAGTTACTACTTGTAAAAACGAATATTTTTTGAAATGAACAATTTTTCATCTTTTTACTAAAAGGTGGCCCTTCGCCGGGCCACAGGTTTTTTTTTTACATAAACAGGATATTTTAATTTTCAAGTCCGTTTTAAATATTATGTTCTATGACTGATAGTTAACTAAAATGCAATCTCCTAGGAGCAATTGGAACCATCACACCCTCAGACGTCTAGTAACCTCAAGAGTTGTATCGGTAATTTATGGCTACAAAGTGCTAAACACGCGAGAAAAGCGGGGAACTTGCAACAGGTATAATATAAGGTTGTTGAAAATAAATAACGAATATCTTGGGCATATGATCTACTGCTTATTTCAACACGTTTATGCAACAAAATAATAATTATGAATTTCGAAAAAAATATCAGATAATAAAATTACATTGCGCTCTCTATGGCGCTGAGGTCATTAACCTCACAGTAACAGGTGATTTAAAGAGAAAGCAAAGACTTTGCCTAAATAACAGCAATACAATTAGCTGTGTGAGGTCAATGACCTTAACAGCGCCGTAGAGGCTGTAATTTTATAGTATACATTTTTCGTTATTTATCAGCATTAACGTCTTGAAATAAGCAGTAGATCATATGAACAAAATATCCGTAATAGGCTAGTTTCGTCTATCAAAATCAAATGATTTAAATTTGTTATTTATATAGTTTCTATCATAAGAAATACGAATACAACACTATTTTGTTATATAAATATGCGATTTATTTATAATTTCGAAAATAAAACTGTGGTTTTATTATCTGTATGTCACGTGATCTAAAACGCCAGTCGCCATATTTTTCATGTAAGCGACGTCATAAGAACATGATCAAATCGAATAAACAACAGCGAAAGTTAAATCTAAAGTTCATGCACTACACACGCACATATGACATTTATTTGTTTCTGTTCTTATGACGTCACGATAATGGTGGCTGCCGTTTTGGCGCATATATTTATAGTTTAAATTTTAATCATTTTTTCTTTGCATAAAGAGATATTATTTCCAGGAAATAAAAATACTAGTTTACTAACGAATCGATACGAACATTTAAAAAAAAATGTAGTAATAGCCTATTGATTTCGAACAAGCTTGTATAACATTTTTTATGAACAGTATTATATTTTTTAATTAATAATATTACTTTATTATTAAAGTAAAACACCTATTTTAGTCTCAAAAGAAAAAAAAAACTTTTGTATTTAATACAAACATTCTTTAACTTTAGTAGTCATATTTTATTATCCGTAAAGTGTGAAGTAAGAATCATAAAAATATTCTCTTGTTCCACACATTACCGCTTACCACACATACTCAAAATACTTTCTTTCAGTCGTATATGTACATACTAAACGCCGAGGAATATAAGCCTGATCAGCTGTTCATAGAGAAAGCTAAAATGTACTGGGCGCGAGGTCAGAATGAGCCAGCATTTACCAGCTTAAAGCGCGGACTGCAAGACGCGTTCCCCGATCAGGACGAATTGACGAGGGATCAGAGGTAAGTGTACACTGTATTCAGTATGAAAATGGGAAATGTAGTCCTATGGAATATTGGCGTATCACGTACAAGTAAATTTCTCCGAGATTCATGATACAAAGTTGGCTTAGATTAGTCCACAATATTATATTAGGCGTTATATTAGTCCATCGATACATTAAATTCGGCGTTAATGTACAGGTAACAGTTGATAGCTTACGATAAAAAAAAAATCTCAGTATATCGTTAAATTTTATTAACATACATTTTAATTTACTTCAAGAAAAATATGCGCGAAAGCGAGACTACTCATCGCGAAGTACAATGACGAGACCGCCAACGTGGACGTAGACGTCAACATAGGCTACTATAAAGAGTCCGTAGATGTATTCAAGGAGTGGGAGAAGAGCTTGGTAAGTTTTATTGGAATCCTAAAATAGTTTCCTTAGAATAATCAAAAGTTAAAAACTACAAGCCAACCTCGTACAATATATAGCCTATGTTACCCGGGCCAATAGTACAAATTTATTGACTCCTCATTCATTAAAATCGGATCAGTAGCTTAGGCGCTACGATGGAACAAACATGCATACATACAAATATTGCCAAAAATAATTCCTTTTGGCTTCGCCGTAGTCGGGTAAAAGTTTCGTTAGTTCATCGTCATCTTGGATAACAAGTATGTATATACTTTACTTTTAAATGACGCAGGCCGACCTTCGGACTCAAATGTATGTGTTCCATGAGTCTGACGCTAAATATTAATCCGACCGAATAATAATTGAAATTGCTAATTAGTTTCGATGGACACGTGTGTTGGGAGTTGAATTTTGATTCTTTTTTGCGCTACGCATTTTGGCAGTTCTTTGTTTGCAAAAAATATGGCTCTCGTGGCGTAGTGTATATATTATCATTTATCAAGTATCATATTACGTTTGTTTAGGTGTGCCTCGGCTCGTACTACGAGAAGGTGAGCGGCGGCGCGGACGCGGCGTGGACGCGCCGCCTGCACGCGCTCAACTGCTACGGCAAGGCGCTGCAGTATGGCCACCGATACCTTTACCGCAGCATGCCGCGGATGCTGTCTATATGGTAGGGGTTTTACGAAAGATATATTATTATGCCATAGCGGACTTATTATTATTATTATTATAACTTTTAACGTGGAACAATTCTGTCATACATTGTGCTTATGTAAAACTAACCGTTCAGCAATGTCGGCAAACAAAGCTCTCAAAAATGAGTATTTTTTTCGGTTTTTGAACATTTATTGATGACCTGGAAAGCCTTCCTAAAATAAACTATCCATAACTGAAATAATTTTTTCAAAAGTTCCTGAGACTAACGCGACCATTCAACCAATCAAATAAACTGTTCCGCTTTAAAATATTAATCGATATGTAAATAAAGTTTATTTGTTTATGTAGATATTAATATGTATATTAATGTATTGCATTTAACATTATAGATACTAATATATTCATAATGTTACAGGCTCGATGTGGAAGTGACGTCATCGGATACCAGCGTCCACTCAGTTTTGGCACAAATGACGGAAATCATCAAGATATATTCGGAGAGGCTGCCGCTGTATTTGTTCCTTACTGCCTTCTCGCAGATTATATCGAGAATATGTCACCCAGTAAAAGAAGTAAGGATCGTGCATGACCTGTTTCCTATGTTAGCATGTAGTTTGCATGCTAACCAGTATGCTATGTTTCATTTAAATCCAATCAACAGTTTAGGCGTGGTACATTTACTCTCGAGTAAGTCTCGAGTTACCCAGTCCCGATTAGTCCCGAGTCAGTCAGCCCCGATCATTCCCGAGCTAGCTAGTCTTGAATAGCGGTAGTATTAGATGTTTTATTTTTATTCATAGTCGTTACATAATATAATGTAATGTATGTAAACTGTATTTACTTTGCAGGTATACCTACAACTCAAGGCGATACTCGTATCGTTACTCGCCGCGTACCCTCAACACGCGTTGTGGATGTCGCTCAGCGTGCTACAGTCGTCGTACCCTGCGCGTGCGCGGCGCGCGGCCGACGTCATCTCCGCGCCGCGCCTGCGCGAGCCGCACCTCATGCGGCTTAGGGACCACTTCACACGACTGGCTACAGCGCTGATAGAGCTCTGCAACAAACCCATTCTGACCAATGGGGAGGTGTGTAGTATGTAGTGTGTATTAAGAACATTAAGTAATAAGTATGAAGTCGTGACGTTATCTCCGCGGCGCTCAAGTCTAGAAATAGTAGAGCCTCTGTATGTATCTTGTATACACGTGTTTTAGACAAGGTTTTTAATCTGAGTATGTATCTTGTATACACGTGTTTTAGACAAGGTTTTCAATCTGAGTATGTATTGGAAGTTAATCTTTGAGCTTCTGTGTATATGCGTATATGTAAATATTTTTAGGCATTTAGCATAAATAGTCATTTATTCTCATAAATTCTGACTTGGTATAAGGTTATGGTATAAGGACTGTATAGTGTATGGCTATCATACACCATACAATCTATCGTTCAATCGACTTGATCAGTTCGAATGGATCAGTTAGAACCCGTGTATGGGCGTGGATTCGATTGGACGATAGACTGTATGATGTATGGCTATCATTAGACAAGCGGTTGACTAGTAATTACTGATGATGATTCAATACTTTTAACGAATACATTTATTACATTTCTAGACAACTACAGTATCATCATTAGTGCGAACGCTACCTAAAATGCTAACGGGTGACTTCAGTCACATAATGATGCCGTTCCAAGAATTCTGCAAGATAGTGCTGCCGTGTAAGGCGGCGAGCCAGGAGCGGCTAGACATCAATATACCTGTGGAGCCGCCGGTCTACATAGCGGGTATAGAAGAGAAGATCACCATACTGCCGTCACTGCAGAAACCTAGAAAGGTTACGCTTAGAGGTAATAAACAAACCTTTTATTTCTAAATTTCATTTATCGTTTACACAATTTAATATACAGTTCCTGGTAACATTGCATAAAAAAGCCACGCAGGTACCAAATGCTACACATCTACGTCATTTGTCTAATAAAACAAATTTTGATAATAATTATAACAACAGACAAAAAAAGAACCTTACTCTAATAAATCGCTCGATAACGCTATGAAGTGTGTCTTTAATTTAAACTTTATATATAATTTTGTCGCGTATACATTAGTAGGTAGTTTATTAATATTAGCCGATTATTGAAATACAGTGTTGTTTTATATAATTGTATATATCAATGTATTGTTTTAAATCAATGTTGATACAATATGCTACATATTTTTTATTTTAATTCAAAATAAGATAGTAGTAAAACTCTATGACTACGATTAATAACCAAATACAGGTTGATTGTGAAACATATTTACATTTTACACACAAAAATAATAAGTGTAATAATAGGGCTATGCATATTGTCTCTAACCTACTGTCTTCTTAAATTCTTTTACAGGATCAGACGGCAAAGCGTACATAATAATGCTCAAACCACGTGACGACTTGCGCAAAGACTTTCGACTGATGGAATTCAATACAGTCGTTAACCGGTTCTTGCAAGACGAGCCCGAGACGCGAAGACGCAGACTGTACATACGCACATACAGCGTTCTACCGCTCAATGAGGAGTGCGGACTGATAGAATGGGTGCCTAACTTGGTCGGCCTTAGACCTGTACTGCTGCATATTTACAAGCAGAAAGGTAACTTTAACCATATATAACAACAATCTGTGGTAAGTGCTGTGAATGAGGTGTAACAATAAAAACGGTACTCTCAAACTAAAAACTACAAACAACTAAAAACTCTCAACTTACGAAAATAAATTTAACTATCAAAATCGATCAATGCCTCTAATTTTATTCATGCTATCACGTCATGGGATGTAAGCGTTCGGCTATAATAAATAAGGAATAAAATGAAAACAAAAAATTCTTAACTGCTTTATTTATTTATTGCTAAAATAGATGAATTTATATAGGATAGGTAACGTAGTATTCGCTAAAATGTGTATGGTATATAGAAAAATTGATCCAAGGTGATGATGATGATATCAAACTTACCAGGTATCCAGACCAGTAACCGCGAGCTCAAAGAGATGATGTGCTCCAACAAGGATCCGGTTGAGAAGAAGCGGCGGATCTACGAAACGCAGCTGTTGCCGCGACATCCGCCAGTGTTTCAGGAGTGGTTCCGTAGAGTGTTTGCGGACCCTTGCGCATGGTAGATAGTTTTTTTTAAAGAAATTTCTAAATTGAATTTACACCAAAAAAATTAATCAAAAAGTTTTATTTCCATATAGGTTATTAAATAGCGTTCACAGAATTGTCCCTACGTGATTCCTACCACCGGTGGTACCAGGTACCAGTTCGGGAACTGTACCGGTAACCGGTCAGAATATATAAGTGGCGTATGTAGACGTATGGCGTATGCAAAAGACTGTTTGGTGGCTGCAAAAGTCACAAAAGGGCGGTTTTACGACTTAAAGCAGCTTCTTCCATGTAGCCCAAATAATTGTTTACACAATCGCCTGACAATGTGTGTAATAATTTAATTATAAGATGGTCCGGCAAGGATTGTAAACCGAATAAACTAAGGCACATACGTGCTTACAATAATATGATACATTAATTTTTTTATTACTCATCTCAGGTACCAAGCGAGGTCCGCTTACATCAGAACAACCGCAGTCATGTCTATGGTCGGCTACATCCTTGGTAAGTAAAATACTAACTAACTAAAAGGTGAAACGATAGCTTCAGTAAACATGTGAGAGAGAGACGCAAGGTTCAACCTGTTCCTCTCTTTCAGGTCTAGGCGACCGACACGGCGAGAACATCTCGTTCGACGCGACCAACGGCGATACAGTGCATGTTGACTTTAACTGTCTCTTCAACAAGGGCGAGGCGTTTGAGTGGCCGGAACGCGTACCGTTCCGACTCACGCATAACATGTGTGCGGCTATGGGCCCGCTGCAGTACGAGGGGATGTATAGGTGAGTTTTATACAGATAGTTGATTAGTTGGTGATATTTTGACATTTCAAAATGTCCAGTAGTTTTCAACCACTAACTAGTACATTTTTACCAAAATGTGCATGACATTGCACAATTAAAGTATATTTTATATAATATAAACCATATCTGGTGGAAACCTGGAGTACGCCGACAACACCACCAACAACAGCGAGGAGATGCGAGGAGAGGAAGAGCACCCTGTACTTCTGGCAGGACGTGCTCAGCTGGTGGCCACGATGTACACAGCCATGCTTGTGGACTATGTCAAGTCTACGCCCTATAAGGCATTACCAGAAAAATAAAAAACCTGCACTGAGGACAATTCTAAAAGCTGGGCACATCCCAGCCAATAGTCAAAATTCGAAAGTATGGCATGACATTCCAATTTGGTTATTTTTATGTTTATTCCAACTACTTTTATATTTATCGAACAAATTTTTGCCGAACGAACTTGATAAATGAGAAAATTGGCTCCTAACCATATAGTAATATATAAACTATAAATTATCGTAACTTAATTAATATAATTAATTACATTTATAACAAACAAGAAACTTACTTAACACACATTATACCCCCATCATTAAACTCTCATGTACCAGGAAATGCTGTGAAGCGGTGATGCGGGCGCTGCGTGCACAGACCGAGGCGCTGATGTCCGTAGTGGGGCCGTTCGTGTACGACCCGCTAGTGTCTTGGGGCCGCGGCCGCCCCCCGCCCTCCGCGCCGCCCGAGCGGACCAACGACCAGGCGCTGCAGCATCTGGCGCATATACGGCAGAGACTGAACGGCATGGTTAGTATTGTTGTTAGAGGAAACGTCACGATAAAGTGGTGCCTCTCACTTGCGCACAAAATACCAGGCGCTGCAGGCGTAATTGAATGTTGGATACATATGATAAGAGTTTTTTCTGCATCATCAAAGTTTATTCCGCGATTTGGATATCGATTTTTCGTGGGACAGCCATGCTTATTCACGAATATGCCGGCTCGATCGGATACATACCACGACCTCACAGTAAACAGGCGTGAAATAACACTTGTTGTGTTTCGACGAGTGAGTGAGGTTACAGGAGGCCCAAGTGGAGTTGGGCATTTTAAGGACCTGAACCCCATTTCTCGTAATTAATTAACACTTTCATTTCACTTTAATTGAATTATAAATGAATCGTCTTGATATCATAAACTGATTTTTGGAATTCGGACCAATCAAAACAGGGTTAACGTTGGTTTGAAGTTTATGAGAAAACATTTTTGCAACATTAACATATCGGGATTCGGGACTGGATCCTATCTGTATTATTGCAGTGCATGATTTAATTAGCAGAAGCGACCTTCAGGAACGCAAGTGCGCAACACTAGAGTAGTTAAAAGTAAAAATAAACTCTGGTATTTTGACTATTTATGTGGTAGTGACAGTGATAACTTACCACCAGGCGAACCGCTTGCTCGTTTCCTGGTTCATTTAATAAAAAAATAAAATAAAAATATCGTTTGTTTTTTGACTCGCTCAAAAGAAGTAACCACAAAAGGTATTCACACCTAAGGCTTTTTTATACTACTTTCGAAATTTGACGAATTATTGCAGCACAGGATACGGCTGTGTACAGTACAAAGGTTTAAATATTTTATTCCTATAATTAATTTTTTATTCCAGGTAAAATTAAACAACAAGCAACTATCGCTGTCCTTGTCTCCGGAAGGTCAAGTAGAACACCTCATAGTGGAAGCAACAAGCATCCTGAACCTCTGTCAAATGTATATCGGATGGGGACCATTTTTGTGATATTATTGTAAGATATTTTGTTAAGAAAAGTAGTTATTTGGAATAAAAAATAATAAAGAAATAATCTTGTTTTATATAATCAGTCTTTTGTTTCACGTACCCGATAAAAATGTACAATTGGGTTGCGAAAATCGCTCTATTTAATCCATTGAAAGATTGCAAAGCTTCAAAAATCAAAGGAAATTCTTATATAGCAGGGAAAATAAGTATTTTATCATGTTGTGTTTGTCTCTTGTGTCGGTAAAACACAAATAAGAAACCGCACGGTGCGGCGTCAGCTTAGGTGCAGCTAACTCGAGTTGAATAAACTGACTTTATTAGCGCTGCCTGCCGTCAAGTGCTTCTAACTTGTACGTCCTATGGTGTAAATAGTAAAGTAGTGTGCTCTGTTGCTATTCAATTAGAACTTAATTTACTTATAAAATTGAAAAATATAGTATAGAATATATTGTTGTGTCAATAATTCTACAATGTAGTGTAAAGGTAGCCTTCCGATGCACGCGACGCGCGACGATCAACGCGAGATTGCGAACCGAGACCGAAATAGGGTGTGGTCGCGGAGCTTGTATGAATTTATAATGGACAGGTGAACAACCCGCGTCGCGCGGCCGGTGAGCGTGGCCAGTGATTTGCTGGTTCGCTGGTCGCTGTCGCATAGATTGAAAAGCTACCTTTACATATACCTATACTAAAATCTTTGTGCTGAATATGTAAAGGTACATTTCACAAACATAATATGTTTCGGAATTTGTATACAAGTTCCGAAACATTGTACTAATGACTGTTGTGTCCAATTAAAAATAGTTTTAACTGTTCCGTACCCCCTATTACTAAGAGTCCACTGTACGTCCGTCTGTCCGTCCGTCTGTCTGTCGGTCACCAGGCTGTATCTCATGAACCGCGATGGCTAGACAGTTGAAATTTTCACAGATGATGTCTTTCTGTTTCCGTTAAAATAACAAATACTAAAAACAGAGTAAAATAAAATAATAATAATAATAATAATATCTATGGACGCTTCACACCACGTCAATCTGGCCCCGTGCTAAGTATCCGAAGAACTTGTGTTACAGGTACCAGAAAACGGGAAGTATATTTAATACTTTTATACTATACATATATATAAGATTTTTATTATATTATACACATTTAATACACATCCATGACCCAGGAACACAGAAAAACTTTTAGTTCCTTCGGCGGGATTCGAACCCGCGACCCCCGGCTTGAGCACCAACGCGCTGAACCACTGAGCCACAGAGGTCGTCAAGTCGTCGTCGTCGTCGGTCGTCAAAATAAAAGTGGAGCCCCATACAACAATCGTGTTTATTGCGGTTTGGGAGGAACCCTTCGTGTGCGAGTCCGACTCGTATGTTAACGCGAAGGTATCATGCTCACGTTTTAGACCTATGTACCTACATAATATGTTGAATAAATGTTTATTTATTTACTTAATAGTATAGTACCTGGGTAACCGAGCTTTGCTCGGAGCTCTAGTAGATTAAAAAAAAGAATCACAAAAATATTTTACCGGGGTTCGAACCCACCAACCACATTCCGAATTTCCGAACAACACAAAAATTAACCAAACTGCAAATCACATATAGAGTCGAAATTATTGATATATTGTGCACGACAAAAGAAAAAAACATAAATAACTTAAAAATGCGCAGTTTCGCTGGGATAAAACCAAGCTAGACCGATTTTTACTACCGAAACCACCCTACATATGTACTGAATTTCATGTAAATACTTGCAGCCGTTGCCGAGATTATGATTATATATGTATATACAAGATTGTCTCATTTTAAGTATTTTTGTAAGATTTTGTATCTAGTTGTACACTGTACCACATATTACTAAATAGTAACTACGTAAAATGTACGGTATTTTTGACGCGAATCTATTTTAACGCTTACGATGATCACGTGTAAGGGTGCCAACAGACTGACCGCATTGCAGCAACCGCGCGCAATCGACATATTCAACTCTTAAAGCAAGCGGTTGTACGTCTCTCCCGATCGATCCCGTGCACCTTAGCTTAGTGAATAGCGAGGTCGACAGCCGACTCTCGAGGCCACCTGATGTAGATAGGGTGAGGATGGTGGACTCGGAGGAGGTCAGTGACATTATTAAGTGTATGAAAGCCAAAAAGGCCCCAGGCCTCGACGGTATTTCAAACAAAACACTTAAAATGCTACCGTCCGAGCTTATTCAACTCCTAGTGAACATCTTTAACGCCCTCTTAGTAGGATGTTCATTTCCAGACATTTGGAAAGTAGCTATTGTCATAGGTATCCACAAACCGGGGAAACCCCGGAAGGTGCCTGGTAGTTACCGTCCAATAAGTCTCATTAGCTCCCTCGGTAAAGTCTACGAAAGAGTTATCAAAAGGCGCCTCAATGACGTCATATCCGACAAAAAACTCCTTCCAGACGAGCAGTTCGCCTTCCGCGAAATGCACATTTGCCCCGCTCAAGTACACCGCTTAACGGAGTACATAATATCTAGCAAAAACGACAGGAAGACGACATGCGCCGTATTCTTTGACATTGCAAAAGCTTTTGATAAAATTTGGCATAACGGACTGTTATACAAACTCTATCAAATGGAAATACCTGATTATCTTGTTCTACTGATTAGTAACTTTTTAAAAAACCGTAAATTTCATTTCCGCGTTGAAGGCGCACTGTCGTCGCCAAGATATATGGAGGCGGGAGTGCCGCAGGGCTCGGTCCTCTCGCCCTCCCTATATAACCTGTATACTAGTGACATCCCCAAACACGCTAAGGTGCAATTAGCTATGTTCGCGGACGACACAGCCCTTTATTATTCCCACATACGAGCCTGTACCGCGTCAAAAGCCCTCCAGGAGTCAGTTACCGCTCTCGGTAACTGGTTCTCCAAATGGAGAATAGAAGTCAATCCCGACAAAAGTCACGCCATCCAATTTGATATTAAAAGTGCAATGAGGCGTACTTGCCCCCGTAAACTTATGAGCCCTATAAGCCTGCACGGCAACAAAATCCCACAGGTCACTCAGGTGAAATATTTAGGCGTAGTACTAAACAAGTCGATGTCGTTTTCGAGTCACATTAGTAACACGTTACGAAAAGCGAAATTTGTACTCTACAAATTATATCCGCTACTTAATTCGCGAAACAAAATGTCCCTAAGACATAAGCTTACATTGTATAAAGTTTGCATTAGAACGATACTCACTTATGCGTGCGTCTCTTTCGCACAGATAAGCGAGTCTCAACTGGACCGTTTGCAAAGAGTCCAAAACCGGTTTCTACGCATGGCAACAGGCGCCCCCTGGTACATGCGTAACATCGACTTGCATAGGGACTGCGAAATCGTCACTATTAAAGCCTACATCAAGGAACTCGTAGAGAGATTCTTTGATAAAGGCAAAAACCACCCCAACCCCCTTATCAAAAAGGCACTGGACTATGAACACGACGCACAGACCTTCCGACACCCGTACAAACGGCCTAAGCATATCTTAGCCGATCCCGTAGACCCGATCACAAAATACGTAACGTACTGTGTACAGTTACGTAAACACAAATCACACGCACCCGCGCGACTATCATCGCACCGGGGTCGACGCCGGCGCCTACCCCGAGGTCCCACATCCGACACGACAACACGTACAGACGTACAGACCGACCCTAACACGGGACCGGACCCGAACCCGAGTTCGAGTTCGCATCCCAGTAGACTAGGTTCACTCCTAAATAGTGCCCGCGACCGCGATATTGTTATAGAGAGCTCTACCAATACCGCGAACCTCATCGATATTAGGACTTACGCGCGCGAGTCATCCCGACCGTACGCGGAAGGGGAGAGGGACGGCCCTCTCAGTACCGATACAACTCAAAACGAGAGCTCCTCTATCGCGATAAATCGCACGCCGCTAGTTACTGCTACCGCGCGCGAGCAACCTCACTCATCAGCGAGTGAGGAAGGGGTCGGACCCCTTAGCAGGAGAGACCCGCGTCTCCCCTGTCATAATAATAGCTCACATCCGTAGCTGTCCCCAATATCCGGTCTGAACATCACCCGGGTGATGTTAGGGAGGGTCAAACCCTCCCATCGACTCTAACCAAATAAACTAGCCACCAGGCTAGTTATAGTCCGACTTAGCTACAGCGGTCTTAACCCGACCCTTAGCATAGACCCTTTCGAAAAAAAAAAAAAAAAAAGCGGTTGTACGTTCGACTTCGTTCAGTCATGACATCGACTTCACGCGGTCGGCTGCAGTCGTGAGAAGTCAATATTAACTGCATACAGTCGTGACTTCAACGACGCTGTCCGTTGCTAACCGCATAGATACAGTTAGTGTGCAGTTAGTCGCGTCTGTCGCGATTATTAAATCCTACTAATATTATAAATGTGAAAGTTTGTGAGGATGGATGGATGTTTGTTACTCTTTCACGCAAAAACTACTGAACGGATTTTGATGAAATTTGGTATGGTAGTAGTTTAGGTTGTGGATTAAAACTACTTTTTTTCCCGGAAAGATACAGTATTCCCGCGGGATACTCGATGGTATATTTCCGTGGGCGAAGCCGCGGGCAACAGCTAGTATACAATAAATAATCACACAACCCACCTAGACATATCATCAATCCACAGCTGCGCTGCACGTTGCAGTTTTCCAATTCAGTGCTGTAATATAAAAAAGAGAAGTAACGACTTTGCTTCCATTTAGACGTCAAATCTTACAATGAGCTATATGTAGGTATATATGATACTAGATGCGTGGAATCAACTGCGTTGTGACAGATCCGACTGCAGGTAACTGCATGCAGTTGAATATATCGACTGTGCGCGGTTGCTGCGATGTAGCCCGTCTGACGGCAGCCTTATTTTATGCAAAAACACGTCGTTGTTTTGTATTGTTCCGTGTTAATACATACACAAAACTATACAAACTAAAGTTATTTCATATATTTTTTTTTTAAATCCACACCCTATACAATTAAATACAAGTACCTGGGAGACCGAGCTGTGCCCGGAGTTTTAGAAGAACGATAAGATAATAAAAAATAAATTTAATGTAAGTACTTGCAACCGTTTCCGAGATTCCGAATATATACAAGATTTACTCGTTTAATGTGTAAGATTACATAATAAGCACTAAGCAGCTAATCAATTTATTAGCATAATTAGATACGGTTTGACCTTGGATACTCGAGTGAACTGCCAACGGCCGAGTAGAACGAATCGCGCCAATTAGAGCGGAAACTGAATCAATGTTAGTTGCATTGTTGAAGCACCACTCGTAATGCGATCTCAATGGGCTGACCACTACCACGGTAAACAGAAAATTCTCTGTTTACCGTGACACTACACTGTGTAATCATCATCATCAGCATTATAATCATCATTGCCGACCAATAGCGCTCGCTGCTGGGGCTCGGTCGGTCTCTCCTCAATGTGGGGAGGATGCTGTAGTCCACTACACTTCTGCGGGTTGGCAAGAGGATGTATAGAGGGATGGATGTTACTCTTTCACGCAAAAACTACTAATCAGATTTGGATGAAATTTGGCTCTGGATTATAATATAACATAGGCTGTTTATTATGAAAAAGTACAGTGATCCCATTGGATACTTTATTTACGCGAGCGGAGCCGCGGGCAAAAGCTATTTATTACTTGCTTGCTATATATATTATATTTAAGACTTAAATATGTGTATAATATTATAGTAAATGATATTATACACATATTAAATACACACTCTTGACCCAGGAACATTGAAAACTTTTTGTTTACTATTTAAGTTAACTTGTTGTTAACGGTTTCGGGATTCGAACCCGCGACCTCCGGCTTGTGAGCCGACGCGCTAACCACTGAGCTACATTATCAATATTCAAAAGCTTATTAACAAGGATTTTCACTTTTCCCGTGGTTCTAGTCCGCCTTGTTCAGCAAAATGAAGGCGTGAAAATGATTTATCTTGCTTATGAAAATTAAATATGGCGAGTGCTCTCACTACGCGCGCTGTTGAGGTCGAGACAGGTGTAAAAGTTTGTGTAATTTCATTTCGAATGTGGCTACTGGCTTTTGTTTTTGTACGTTTAATTCGTTAAATTGTGTATGTGGAGATTTTAATTTATTGCGCTGTGTTTTTAAAATGTATGTATGTGGCCAATGGTCATACATTTACCAAAAAGTGGTAGTTATTAAACTGGTAACATTTATTTTTACAAAGGGGTAAAACTTTTTTCAATTCATGAATCGTGAAAGAAATGTAGGGGATTTCTATTTATCCAGAAGTCAGAACCAAAAAGTTCATTAATCATCTTAATATTATTTTATATTAATTTGTGAAGCAAGAACTTTGTTTTTACGTAAATTATGCGAACGGAGGAGTATAAAATTTGGCACAGTTAAAGTTTATATGAAGGAAAATTGAATTGCACTAATATTTTTTCAAATACATAATGCTTAAAAATAACGTTACACACTACCTTATATTAATAACTCGCATTACTATGCGTTTGTGTGGTGTTGGTTTGACACAATTTTGTCACACGCATGACGTAACACGTTTGTCATTCTATATCTTTCACATTCCATAGACAAAAATTACTTTAATATTATATAAATATAAATTACTTGAATATAATGGGGCTTCACATGGGTGAATCCCTATTATATTCACATATATTATATTCAGTGTATGGACACACACCCCCTAGAGGAGCTGCTCTTCACAAGAAGCAGCAACCATCTCCAGATACCTCGGAGGGCTAGGGTCACTGTCATACACACACACACACACAAATGGCCACACACACAACATACATACTGACAACTAAAATACTATTTTACCTATCTAAAACAAAGAGCATAAGTTCCTATAAGAACAGGTTGCTTCGGTGACCCACTAGAGATACTTATGTAACAGCGCATTTGTATACAATTGAGACAGTATTTGATTTCTTATACTTGCTAATATTGTATTATGTAGGTACCAATCTGTTATTATCAATAAATATTATTATTATTATTATTATTGCATATTTCAGGGGTAAAGACATTGGCGAAGATTAAAAGAATAATGAATCATGGTCGAATTTCGACCAACGGACCACTAGTAATTTTAAATTGTACTATTTATTTGTTAGGCAAGTAGTTACGACATTAGATTCAAGTAAATAATAATTATAATTCTTAAGTTGTATTATGTTAGTATAATTCCTCCATGGTTCTATTGGTCCATGATGGTAGTATGTACTCAGGGAATCTTATACATAAGCAGATTGACTGTTGTCACAATTTGTTTTATAATAATAAGATATCAAAATGACATATCATTGACAATTGTATTGTGTGTTGTGGCTGCATGCTGTCATTATAATACAAATATATCATGGGAATACTCTACTGCTCATGAATTAGATTCCCTGATAGCACCACCTATGTTGATGTACTAGGTACCTACGCGTAGCAAACTAAGCTTAGCATCGATATTATTATCAGTGGACGTATTAAGCTCCGCTTCAGTTATAGGTAATATAAACTTTTTAAATTACTTTAAGAAACCAAACTCGTGCAAAGAATATAAAAGAGGCTCTAAATAGTAATAAACGTTCTTTGAATCAGATTAAAGTGCTCCGATAAAAAAGTTTCACGAACTCATTGCCGTGTGGGGCGAAAATTTAATTCCGAAAAGTTGAATGTTTGGACTTTGGACACTGAACACTTTACTTTCTACATTATAATATTGCGGTGAATATCTACTTAAAAAAGTAATTTTCGCGCCTTAACTTTTATACGGCATAAGAAGTGCGCAAAGACACATAATGTTTTAAACGAAACTCTAAAAATACTCCCAAGATAATAAACACTCTAGTGGGCCTAGCAGGAACATTTGACAGCGGCGTAAACTTAACATTGTCGAGTGAGAATTGTATGAAAATCTGTTTTTCCATAGTTTCACTCATTAGAGGTTACTACTACTACACGACAACTCGAAAATGGTTGATATTGTAAAAAAAGACATGTATGAAACCTTGCATTTATTTTAAAATATCTACCTATACAACATTACTCCCCTCTATGGGTTGGAATGAAAAAATATATTTCATCCCCACTTCACATGTAATTGGACAGCTACCTGCAACCCTAAATTTTTTTATTATTATTTGACGCCAAAACCGATATCTGTACACATTACATAACTATACCCAATTTCATCCATTTATATTTATAATTACAGAAGCTAGAAGAGCGGACAGACAGACGTACGGACAGAGCGAAACTATAAGGGTTCCTTGTACTCAACTTACGGAACCCTAAAAATACATGGGTCACTATCCCCGCCTCACTATTAAGTATTGTAATATTTCTGAAAACTGAAATAGACGAGATACATAGGTATCATACATTCATACATACATACATACATACATACATACATACATACATACATACATACATACATACATATACATATACATACCTACTTAAGTATTATGCATCTATTGTGGGAATAGTGGAAGCCTCAAAGGGAGATCTCCGACCGAGCGAGGTGCTATGCTCAGGTCAGGTCAGGCCGGAACCCACTTGTAGTCATTTCACCTGTTGTATATATAGCGCCTAACTACAGAAACTTCGATATCGCGATTCAGGATTGTGTCGCTAATTGGTACGCCACACCATAAAATTAGTGAGCAAGGAGCATGTTACCTATTACAAAAACAAAAAACCCATAGCTCTTACAAGCACATCTTTTGTTAGATACAAAATTTTCCACGCGAGCTTCATTCGGTCAGCAAAATTAAATATTCATATTGTTCATTTTTTTATATATTTATTTGTATGTAAACATTACGGACACTCAAGAGTTTCTGCGTCGATTTTTTTAATGAAGTATTGGTATTCCCAGCTGTCAATTTATAGATCTAATGAATAAACAAAACAGTACAAAACCGCTGCCTTGAATTCCGCGGTGAGCGGCGCGGCGGCGGGCAGTGATCATTTAAAATTCAAACATACTCTCATCGTGTCTAAAGAACTTAAAATCACAATAGAAAAATTAAAATGTTCAGTGCCATCTGTGGTACTTTAGAAAGTTAATTTGTTATGTAAGAAGTACAAGTAGCTTCCGACAGATTCCAAAATCATGACGCGACGCGATCTTAAATTTCACTCTCAACGTCGCTAAATAAGTTTAGTAAAATGACACATTTTTTGGATCGAATTTAACCTTTTTGTTTACTTTTAGACTAAATTGGGCGTTAATGGATGTACCTAAAATACTCCATATTAGGTACATCAATAGGGTTCAAAGTTGTACACTACGTGTGCACATAGAAAGTAAAATTCAGGAATTTCAGGACTTCTAAATGCACACCCTGTGGTATATATAGAATCTAACATCTAAATACTTCTTTTTTATGCTTTCCTGCGAGCAACGGATCCAGAATTTGATTTGAAATTTGCAAATAACATTTAGACTCTACCTAAGAGCATGTCTTCTAAAGTTATGAAAGAATTAGCTGTTGCCCGCGGCTCCGCCCACGTAAATACAGTATCCCACGGGAACACTGCACTTTTTTGGGATAAAAAGGATCCATGGTTTAATCCAGAGCTCAAGCTACTACTATACCAAATTTCATCAAAATCCGTTCAGTAGTTTTTGCATGAATCTTTCATTACTGTTACTCTTGTAACAAACGTCCATTCATCCATACATCCATCCTCACAAACTTTCAGATTTGTAATATTAGTAAGATCTAGGCAGGATGTTTTGGATTTCATTACAGCAATAAATCTCATATGGTACCTACTGAAAAAATATTTTTGGAACGAAGTTCCTTATGGGGCGATGCGGAGGGGTACCCTAGCCGGGATAAAAACGTCCGTAACGTAAGATTTCTATGTAGTCTTTAATATTTTCTTTATACCTCGAATAGAACTTAAAATTAATATTTTTATAATAAGGAACTTCGTTCCTATCCGGTGTCCCACGACACTAGCTTTTTTTTTTATTACTATTTAAGCCGTGATTTGTTATGAATTAGCAATAATTTCTTTAGTATACTTTTTGTGACTGACTACCTATCATTTTTTGCTAATTAGTAGAAAATCGCGCGGGTTTCTCCATGTTATGTTAAATGTACGGTCTGTTTGCAGACATTTTTTGCACGTCAATGTTCACATACCTTTGACTAACTTCATACGTAATAAGTTGGTCATAGGTGTGATTTAGTAGAATTGATATTATTTTAGATACACCTATTTACACAACGCTTACTAACAAAGTAGTAACCAAATTATAAGGTGCCTTATTATAGTTATTTTAGTAACAAAATTAAATATTTATCAAGCTCACGGTATTTTGTTGTTGTTATTTTTATTTATTTTATGTATTTCTAACCATTATTTGAAAAAAATAAGTTTCTTCACACCTTCCTCCAACATAAACTTTAACTGTGCCAAATATTATACTCCTGCGTTTGCACAACTCTCGTAAAACTGTACTGACCATATCCGCGTAACGAATCCGGTGTCGCTACACACGCACGGATTTGGTCCGGCAGACCGAATCGAAAACTCGACACTCGTGTGTTCCATTTTCAGCTCTATTGTATTAGCGCAGAGTTCTATTTACAGTTTTGTTTTTCGACGACGACGATGATTTCAGCAATCAATTGAAATCGTGCAGTGATACCAAATCTCAAAAATATTTCTCCCCAAATGTTAAGGACAGCGGCCTCGTAATGTGAAACTTAAGTGAATTTAAATCTGAACAATAAACAAGTGGTTTAAACAGTACAGAAAATCATAACAGTGAATACCAAGTGACTATATGTATAGATTTATATGGCATCAGTGTGTAAAATCGTGTAAAAATGGTGTTTTATCGAGTGCGGGTTATTTTGCTCATCTATATTTAACGACAGCTAATTTTAACGTAGCTTCTTTTCATTTAGGTAAATAAACATAGTATATAACGTGTAATGTAAAGTTTAAGTTCATATAAGAGATGGTAAATAAATTATTAAGAAAATAGTGATGAAAATTGTACAACATTTCGTGTAAATTGAACTTAAGATGTATATAACTTTTTTATGGAATAAGATATTTAGTATATAAGGATTAATAAATATGGTCATGATAATAAAGATTTTCACATAACGCGTTTTGCTTCACCTGCCTCATGAAAAATGGGGAAAAATATGGAAAATAGCCGTATAGAGAGGTAAAAATGAAATGGAAGATCGGCCCGAAAGAGGCGTACGGGCGAGGCTCTCTATACGGCATTGCCATGAACCAGGTAAGCAAAGCGAAAAGGTGAAAAAATGTTCTCCTCAATACAGTGTTTTATTATCGCCCAGCCCTGCCCAAATCGGTGTAACCTTGCTATCTTCGAGTCTAATCTGAGCCGGCGGTTGAATCCCTGTGGAATAATACAGTCCCCTACAGTAGTGCGTGGTCCTTTGGCGAGCCGAATATCAAGATCGAAGAAATATTCGAAGTCCATATCAAGTTGAAAATAACGAAGACAGCACTTAGAGAAAATTGGAATAGCTGTTCTGAACATAGAAAAATTTCCGAAGATTCAAGATAGAAATTTTTACTGAAGACCGGACTTAGAAAATTTTCGTCAGCTGTTCTGAACATAGAAAAATTTCTGAAGATTCAAGATAGACAATTTTACTGAACATGACATAGAAGAAATTATCAAGCTAGAACATTGGAAATTTTATCAACGGAATCAACGCCAGGGATTAGATTGGACTCAGAAGATCGGACTCGGGGATACAAGGATACACCGCTGCGAACGGAAGCAAGGATTCGCAGATTTTTACCGAAAAACCTCCCGAAGATTCTTGAAATTGGAAAATTAATTTTGAAGATTAACATTTGAAGATTAACATTGGAAGATAAACTTAACATTTGAAGATGGTTATGACCAGAAGTCAGAGTGGGGCCGAGGAGAACCAGCAACCACGTAGATTTCCGGATCCGCCACGATCGCCGTCCGCTGCCACTACGAGCCAGCCGCCGCCGACCGAGGGAAGAGCGGATCTGCTATAAAACTATTTTGAAACCGAAACCAGGTACCAGCAAGGCGCCTGCACCCTCGGAAGTACAAACCCTAGCCAGAAAGAAGGCTATTTCAATTAGATCGCGCCGACAGCAAGTGTCGTCGCGCGTATGCATTACGAGGCGGAGGAGAAACTCGCCGCTCTTCGTAAGAAGGAACTGCAGATCGAAGCAGAACTTATAAAGAAGAAGCTCGCCGCTGACGTCGCCGCTGCAGAAGATGGTAGCAGCCCCGACGACGACGAGCCATCAGAACAGGTGGAGCAACGTGTCCGAGCCTGGCTAAGCGAACAGGGTCCCGAACCCGAAAAGGCTAGACAAGAGCCGACATCTATTGCAGAAAGAGAGACGCCGAAGCCAGAAGACATGCCACCGAAGGGAGCCCAGAGGACGAGGTTCGAATGGCCGCAGCAACGCCGCCCACGCTCACCCACACCGCCCACGTCTAGGGCTAATGGGGTGGAACATCTTGCCGAAACACTGGACAAACTGCTGAACCAACGCCAGTCGCGCCACACTACGGAGTTGCCCATATTCTCGGGCGCTCCCACAGAATGGTTGCCATTCAAAGCAGCCATGGAAGACACCACTGCGTTCTACAAGCTCAAGCCGACCGAGAACTTAGCTCGTCTGAGAAGCTGCCTACGGGGAGAAGCGAGAGAAGCCGTGGCACCACTGCTGAGCGTCGCGACGCCGCCCGAACAGATTATGAAGACCTTGGAACAATGCTTCGGTCGACCCGAGGTTATGGTCGATCGCATGATGGAAGACCTGAAGAAGATACCGAGGCTCGGAGGTTCGGCAGCAGAACTCAACCAATTTGCAGTGAAGATTCAGAACATGGTAGCCATTCTGAGGAAGCTGAGGCACGGGTACCTCTTTAACCCGTTACTCACGAGAGACATCCTAGAGAAGCTCAGCCCATACGAGAAGAGCAAGTGGTACGACTACGTAGAAGAGACGTCGCGCTTCAGGAACGAGCCCGATGTCGTCCTTCTCTCTTCTTAATGAGAGAAGCGGACAGGGCGCTGCGCTACGGGTTCAGCACGGCACCGAAGAAGGAAACACCGCGTCCACCTCCTAACAAGAACGAAGCCCGAACAAGAAGACCAGTCTTCACGATAGCAGACGAGGGCAGGGAGTCGCCGAGTCGCAGCCAGCCAAACAGAACACGCGAAGAGTCAACGAAGTGCCCGTTATGTGCCGACCATCACGCTCTGTTCCGCTGTGCTGCTTTCAAGAAACTGAGCACGCAGAAGAGATGGGACACAGTCAAAAAGGAAGGGCTGTGTTTCCGGTGCATACGGAGCAGGCACAGAAGATACAACTGCAGAGCGAGGCCGTGCGGCGTGAAGGGCTGCAACTTGCCTCATCACGCGCTGCTGCACGAAGACAGGTCCGGCGGCGCCCCACAGACCGAGGACGCCGTGATTACCGCATCGGTCACCTCCGACCGCGCGGTGAAACTTAAGATGAGAAGAATTCAAGTTATCGGTCCACGGGGCGAAGCGGATATCTTCGCGCTGTTCGACGAGGGCTCGACAGTGACACTACTGGATGAAGACGTCGCAAAGGCTATCGGCGCAGACGGCTCACCGAAGGTGCTGAGGATGCATGGGATCAATGCCGAGAGAAGGGAAGAAAAAAGCCGACTCGTACAACTTGGCGTACGGGGTTACGACGGTACCAGATATGACGTCACTGCGAGAACCGTGGACGGATTGAACCTACTCACTCAGTCCGTTCCGGACTCACTGTTCCGACTTGCTCACCTGCGTGATCTCAAGAACGAAGAGATATGCTATGAAGACAAGAAACCCCAACTTCTCATCGGCTCGGACAACTGACAGCTCATAGTATCCAGGGAGCTGAGGATCGGCAAGAAAAACCAGCCTGCAGCCTCGAAGACGAAGCTCGGCTGAGTAATCCATGGAAGCATCCCTAGACGCCTCATAAAGCAGGAAGAACACGAGAACATCCTGCACGTGTCTACGATCGAGACCCGAGGCGAACGACTGGAGGAAATGGTGAAGAAACACTTCGAAATAGACGCGCTGGGAATAGCGTCCAAGGCTAAGCTGAGCAACGAGGAGCAGCGAGCCATCGACCTCTTTAGCAGAACGGCCAAACGAACGGAAGACGGTCGATTCGAAGTGGGACTTCTGTGGCGCACGAACGGCGTCAAGCTACCTCTTAGCTACAACAATGTGCTAAAGAGGCTCAAGAACTTAGAACACAAGCTCAAGAAGAACCCCCTGGACGAGGCGCAGTGTCATGGGCAGATGAAGAACCTCATAAACAAGGGATATGCGGAAAAATGCGACGGGACAGAGGCCGGAAGTGACATCACATGGTACCTGCCGCACTTCCCGGTTAAAAACCCAAATAAGCCGGGCAAGTTGCGACTGGTTTTCGACGCAGCGGCGAGGACAAACGGCGTGAGCCTCAACGATCACTTGTTAGAAGGGCCTGACCTTCTGACCTCACTGCCGAGGGTACTGTTCCGGTTCAGAGAGGAAGCCGTCGCTGTGAAGGCTGATATAGAGGAGATGTTTCTTCGCGTCAAGGTCAGAAAAGAAGAAAAACCGGCCCAGCTGTTCCTGTGGAGAGAAGACGAGGGCGAGCTGCCGTCCGCATACAAGATGGTAGTAATGATCTTCGGAGCATCGTGTTCACCGTTCCTGGCACACTCAGCCCGGAATCAGAACGCGGAAGAATTCGCCGATTCGCATCCCGAAGCCCATCGCGCTATCACCGAAGCCCATTACATGGATGACTACGTAGACAGCTATCCAGACCATCAGAGGGCCGTGCAGATCGTGGAGCAAGTGGACCAAATACACAGGAAAGGTGGCTTCCACTTAAGAGGCTGGACGAGCAACGACCGGAGGGTGTTAGAGGGACTGCCTGAAGACCGCCTGGCCGAGAAAACTACACAGCGTGTCACCAAGGACGAGCAGAAGACCTTGGGCATGCTGTGGGACTCCCGAGGCGACAAACTAAAATTTAACACGTCGCTATCCAGAGTCCACAAGGAGGTTCGCGAGCTTCAGCGCGTACCCACGAAGAGAGAGGCCCTTAGCACGGTGATGAGCATCTACGACCCGCTGGGACTGCTGAACTGCTACACGATCACCGCTAAAGTCATCCTACAAGGCTTGTGGCGTCAGAAGCTGGACTGGGACGAGTCGCTGCCCGCTGAGTCAGCCCAAGACTTCGCCCGTTGGCTGACCGACATGGAGTACATCAGTCAGCTCGAGCTACCCAGGAGTTACAACGGGGGAGCCCGACGAGAAGCCGGCAGCTGCACGTATTCTGCGACGCGAGTAAGGACGCATACGCTGCAGCCGTCTATTGGAGGTTGGAACAAGAAAATGGGGAAGTACGAGTCGTGTTGGCCGCCGCCAAGGCTAAGGTGGCGCCACTGAAGGCACAAACAATACCAAGGATGGAGCTACAAGCTGCCCTGATCGGGGCGAGGCTGGGAAACGCCGTCGCCGCAGAACACAGGTGGAAAACGGACACGGTTTTCTACTGGATCGACGCACAAGTAGTTCTGTGTTGGATACAGAACGGCAGCCGAAAATACACACCGTACGTCGCACATCGGCTAGGGGAGATCGCCGAGCTGACGTCTGTACACCAATGGAGATGGGTGAGCACGAAGAGCAACGTCGCCGACTTAGCCACCAGAATGGGCTACGTTCCGAAGGGCGACGAGGATCCTTGGTTCCAGGGGCCGGACTTCCTGCGCAGGCCTGTGATCGAGTGGCCCGCGGAGAGTCCCGCTACAATTGAAAATTAAGAAGAATACGTCGCCTTCCACACCACGGAGGCGAGCGAGCTGAGCTGTCTACCAGATGTGACGCGTTTCTCGAACTACGAGCGCCTCATAAGATGTACGACGATGGTCTTGCTGTTCGTCGAGAAGTGCAGAGATCGTCGGACCCACCTCGACGTACATCACCTGGAGAGGGCCGAGAGGTTGTGGTATCAAAAATCACAACGAGACAGCTTCGCACAAGAGATCGAGAAAATGGCAAGTGGCAAGACGGTGCCTAGATGGAGCTCCTTGTACCGGCTCAACCCAGTGTACAAGGACGGGCTGCTCGTACTAGATGGAAGGATCAAAGCAGCTCAGGTGCCGGCCGAAATGAAAAACCCTATCATCCTGGATGGAAGACATCACTTCACAAGGTTACTGGTGGCAAGGGAGCACGCCAGAGCGGGACACGGGAGCCGCGAGAGAGTCGTGAACGACCTCAGGCAGAAGTTCTGGATATTGAAGCTGTGGCCGACGGTGCGTACTATCATGAACAGATGTGCGTTCTGTCGGTTGCGACGGGCGCACCCGAGGACCCCGCCAACTGGAGACCTGCCAGCCGAGCGCCTGGGGGCGTTCCAGAGACCATTTTCGTACTGTGGTCTCGACTGTTTCGGCCCGATGACGGTCACCATCGGCCGACGTCACGAAAAGAGGTGGGGAGCTCTCTTCACATGCCTGACGACGCGGGCGGTCCACTTGGAGCTGGTGGCCTCGCTGTCGACGGACTCTGCACTGATGGCTATGAGAAGAATGGAGGCGCTGGGTGAAGGAGTACCTTCCCACGCTCACACCACGCTATGGGGCCCCGCTGAGCAGCCGAGCCCTCCTCTCCGAAAATAGTCCTCGTCGAAAAATAGCCGTATAGAGAGGTAAAAATGAAATGGAAGATCGGCCCGAAAGAGGCGTACGGGCGAGGCTCTCTATACGGCATTGCCATGAGCCAGGTAAGCAAAGCGAAAAGGTGAAAAAATGTTCTCCTCAATACAGTGTTTTATCATCGCCCCGGCTCTGCCCAAATCGGTGTAACCTTGCTATCTTCGAGTCTAATCTGAGCCGGCGGTTGAATCCCTGTGGAATAATACAGTCCCCTACACCAAACTTACCCTTTATTCGACCCTAATTAGTTGTACTACGAGGGCGGGTCAATAAGTCCGTGACTTTTGGAATAAAACACAGACTTTTTGATAAATAAATCATTTTATTTTTCAACGTAGTCCCCCTTGAGCTCTATACACTTTGTTCAACGCTTCTCCAATTTTTTATTCCTTCCAAAAAATATGATTTGTCGAGGTCCTCAAAATAGGACTTTGTTTGCGAGATGACTTCATCATTGGAGTCAAATCTTTTTCCACCGAGCCATTTTTTCAGGTTTGGGAACAAGAAGTAGTCACTCGGAGCCAAATCTGGAGAATAGGGTGGATGTGGGAGCAATTCATAGCCCAATTCATGGATTTTTGCCATGGCAACTGCACATGTGTGCACCCTTGCATTGTCTTGGTGAAAAAGAACTTTTTTATTGGCCAAATGAGGTCGGTTTTTTTTCAAATCCTCATTGAAGCGGTCCAATAAGTTGGCATAATATTCCCCATTAATTGTTCTTCTCTTTTGAAGATAGTCAATGTGGATTATCCCACGTGCATCCCAAAAAACAGTCGCCATAACTTTATTGGCTGACAAACCCACCTTGGCCTTCTTTGGCGCCGATTCACCCTTAGAAACCCACTGTTTTGACTGTTTTTTGGTCTCTGGTGTATTGTGATGGATCCATGTTTCGTCCACGGTTACAAAACGGCGCAAAAACTCCTCCATATTGTGATTAAACAACGCCAAAAGTTGTTACACGATTGCGTTTGTGGTCGACTGTGAGCAAACGCGGCACCCATCTTGCGGAAAACTTTCTCATGCCTAAGTGATCATTCAAAATTGAAACCACTGAGCCAAGCGAGATGCCTATGGCTTGCACAATCTCTTACACATTCAATCTTCGGTCGGCCAACACCATATCGTGAATTTTTTCGATTGTTTCGGGTGTAGAGACCTCAACTGGGCGTCCAGGACGTTCGGCATCTTCAGTGCTTGTACGGCCACAACGAAATTCAGTAAACCACTTTTTTACCATTGAAATCGATGGTGCAGAGTCCCCATAGTATTTATCAAGCTTAGCCTTGGTCTCGGTAATGGTTTTTTTACGCAAAAAATAATGCTTAATAAGCACACGAAATTCACTTTTTTCCATTGTTTCCTTAAGTTACTGGATAGTCTGATAAAGATAGCTGTAAAACACAAAGTAACTGACGCAGCAAGTTTAAATTTTGATAGGAGTCAACTGATAGATGCCTGTTGACAGGAGTAGTGTTGATTTTTCAGTAAGGAGGTTAGAAATTCAAAAAGTCACGCACTTATTGACCCGCCTTAGTATTTACAAGATTTACGCTGATTTTATTGGAATATAATTGTGATATCCTTTCCTAATTATATTATAGTAAATAAAAATATTATTATAATAAATAAGAGATAAAAAGCTAGAAACTCTAAAACCTTTATGTGTTTAAACATATAAAAACTTACACGTAAGTGACATAAAACTAACGTGTCAGTTAATCTGATTTCTCTCCCTATACATTTTCATACCCCGGACTATATTTATATGTATTAGGTCTTATTATTATTTATTTATATAATTTAGGTATTTAATTATTTATTATTATTTATTTATATAATATGAAATTGGCGTTATGGCGTACTGGCCAATTTGGTCTCAAATATATCTTTTTTGGTGAGGAATTTCAATTTCAAATTTATACCGCTATTTACTCATGTATTTGTGTTTCGAAAACCGTAATTCATTTGTTCTCTTTTGGTTTTTTCTTTGCGTCATTCTGTTTAGAAAATGGAAAACTTGAAATATCGTATTATTTTCGAGTACCTACGAGTTCCACTGTGCCACCGGTGCTGCAGAAACGGCTTGAAGGATTAATAATGTGTATGGCAGCTGTGTCGCAAAAGAAAACATAGTACGGTTCCAACGTTTTCGTTCTGGAAATTTCGACCTGCAGAACAGGCCCCGTGGACGGCGGGAGACCAAAGATGATAATGAAAAATTGAAGGTTATTGTGGAAGCGGATCCATCGTAAGCTACGTCCGAGTTAGCTGCAGGCTGCGGTGTTAGTGATAAAACTGTTTTAATCCACTTGGGAAACAACTGAAAATTGGGAAGGTGAAAAACCTTGAAGTACCTCATGAATTGAGTGCAGCAAACAGACAAACGCGCGTCGACTGCTGCGTTAAATTACTCAACCGGCACAATAATGAAGGGCTTTTTTGACCGATTTAAATGAATTTTTGCAGGTGTTTTCATTAGGTATGGCAGTAAACAATTTTTTAATTACCAAACTACCTCTGACAAGGGTGGATTATGGGTGTAGATTCGTGTAGGTAGTATGAATAGAAAGTGTAGATGTATATAGGACATAGGTGGTTATTTGTTTATTCCAGTTCATCGTTAAGGCAGAACGTCTGTCGGGGCGGCTAGTAGATAGTATAAATAATAAATAAGGCACTATTATCTTTCCAGTTTCGTACGGAAATTGTTATTTAAACGGACATTCGTCGTGCTGTCCAACGTATAATAATAAACTAACAACATATAAATGCGCTCGAGATGACATAAAATAGCGCAATTACGCGAAAACACATAACTTGCGGAGCTATGGAATAAATTACATGCACAATGGAACTGTTACACGTCAGCTATATTATGACGTAGATACGTTTTGTACAAATGGAAAATATTTCTACAATCATAGAGGAAGTAGAATAAGTTATAAATAATGTTTAAGACTTTTATGGCTTTAATATGGATGTCTTGGGTTTTTTTATATCTATGGACGCTTTCGCACCACGTCAATCTGGTCCCGTGGTAAGTTCTCGAAGAACTTGTGTTACGCGTACCGGACATTGAAAATATACTTTATACTTACAACTAGCGCAAGTAATGGGTTGACGACCTCTGTGGCTCAGTGGTTAGCGCGTTGGCGCTCAAGCCGGAGGTCGCGGATTTGAATTTCGCCAGGGAACAAAAAGTTTTCTGTGTTCCTGGGTCATGGATGATTTTTATCATATAATACACATATTTAATACACATCCATGACCCAGGAACACTTTTTATCCCCTGGCGAGATTAGAACCTACCACCTCCGGCTTCAGCACCAACGCGCTTACCACTGAGCCATAGAGGTCGTCAACCCTATCCCTGCGCTAGTTGTAAGAGGCTTCAGAGTCGATATCTGGTGGTAGCATGTTGCGATGAAATTTAAATTACGGAGGCTCATGAAGTGGCCAAGTGCGAGTCGGACTCGCAAACGAAGGGGTTCGTACAAAACAGCAAAAAAAAACCTGTTACTATTTACCACACAATGATGTAACTACCATTTTTTCATAAAACATTGATCCAAAATAACAATGTGTTGTTGATTTGTTCACGAATATTGCAACGTCAGTAACAATCGCTTGATTGATTACAATTATTCAACACAGAGTAATTACTTCACACTCGAATACCAATGTGAAGAACCAATTTTATTAGATAGTATTGTGTCTTAGTTATAAGGTAGGTATTACATGTGTATTTATGTTTTGTTATTTATTACTAGCCGGTGCCCGCAACTTTGTCTGCGTGGAACTGATGGAAACGGGAACCTACTTTTTTAAACGGAGCTTTAAGATAATAGTAGCTTAAGTTACTCCTTATAATATCTGCCAGTAATAATCGGTCCAGCCGTTTCAGAGATAAGCCGGAATAAACAGACAAATGTTAATAAATAAAACTATTTTTATTATATACTTACCTGCTTTCATTTGCATTAATAGCCGTTTTAAAATTACAAATATACACTTCAATTTTATTTATTTGTATAGAGGAATGGATGTAGGGATATGTAGTATGTGATAATCCCCCAAAATATAAAAAAATTAAGGCGATTATTACAAGTATATATACTTATCTATTAAACTCAAAACCAGAAATTAATTGTGTTTAACCTACCTACTGAAATAATAAACGCATTTCAGCGTAAGAGTCATGACTGATATTTGACGCTGGATTGCTGTGAGGCCTTGAACATATCTCCGGCCGAGCAGGCCTGTTCTCTCACGGCTCCGCGAGGTGTTTGTACAGTATGAAGGTGCATGCCTGACCTGACCAACTTACCTGAGGATCCAACTAGATCAAAGAGAGATCGCATCACCAATTTTTTTACTGACTTACAAAAACATTGATTGGAAGTACAATTTTTATTTTGACTCCATCCGAAGTAGATAATCATTTCAATTGCAATTCTATCTCAGGTAGTTAAAGATCGTGTTTAAATTGCTGATTAGTAGAAACAGTTTTATAAATGTGTTGTGAGTATGGATGGATGGATGGATGTTTGTCACTCTTTCACGCAAAAACTACTGAACTGATTTTGATGAAATTTGGTATGGTAGCAAGCTTAAACAAGCTCTGTATTAAAACAGAATACTTTTATCCCGAAAAAGTACAGTGGTCCCATGGGATACTCTATTTACGCGGGCGGAGCTGCGGGCAAC
This sequence comes from Phengaris arion, assembly GCA_963565745.1. Lineage (NCBI taxonomy): Eukaryota > Metazoa > Arthropoda > Insecta > Lepidoptera > Lycaenidae > Phengaris > Phengaris arion. Next base: position 7,987,203 of record OY751443.1, read on the forward strand.
AGCTAGTATTCTTATAAAATAACATAGCACGTCTATTATCGAATAACACTTATTTCAGATCGTAAATATATATAAAAACGATACAAAAAGCAATACCACAAAAAATATAATAGATCCAGTAAGTTAGATTGATAAAAAACCAATTTCTTCAGAGATTGACCATCACAGGTCAAACCCAATGTCTAGTTCTTAGGCCAGGTTCACATTAATATTTCCTAGCGTGAATTTTATAAGCTGTTTTTTTGGTGTTCGTAACTTTTCCATTAAGTTACATTTTCTTCAAGGAATTTCGTTTGTAAAATCGTTAAAGGGTAGTACATAAATATAATTAAGTAAATAAAAATTGATTTATATAATATTGTTACAGTTTTTTTTTAAATAAATTTCGAAGTCTACCGTCTACCTAGGAAGTGAAACATAAATTTATTATAATGCGGGCAAAACAGCAAAGCTATCGTTGTTTAATAGATACAGCGTAATTAGCAACACAATAGTAGTATCACGTACTTCCTAGACGTCTAGACTCTAGACTAATACCAAGAGTCTTTTGTGCAACTTTTCCTATTTTGCAGGACTTGGTGAAACTGAGCTTCTGATGTCCACATTAAAGTGAAGATAATGATTATTTCGGATGAAAAGAAAAAACAAAGACGCAAGATGGTAAATCGTAAAATGGTTATCCATTTTATTCTTGCGTCATTGTATTTTCTTTTTGGTGTACAACCAAGTTTTAATGTATTTCGGGAACCGTCGTTTTTCATACATCGTCTGTCATTTCTATAGAACGACGATTGCCGAGGGGCATTAAGATGTTAGTTGTACTGTAAAAATGGTTAGGTAAGGTACGAACTATCAGAGGCGTTCAGTAGGATTAGCAGGAACAATTATTGACAACTACGTATTCGTATCGTTGTTGCAAGAAAATTCTATGAAAACGATGACAGCGCCCATACAATTGACATTCGATAACGTTACCAATACGTAGTTGTAAATTTTCCTGCTTGCGCTACTGAATTACTCCTGTGTACGTGGCTTTATATTAATGCACTACACTGTCCAAAGAGTACCTCACTACATAATAAATAGGTACATAAGGTTGTTTCTTCAATGATTTTCCTCAAACCTTTTACATAACGCAATTCCCTATCATCGTTACTTGTTACCTGTTATCTTACTTAGCATCCAGTAGATGATAAATATTCTTCACTAGGTGTTGCCCGCGACTTCGTGCGCGACTCCGTGGAGCCGTACCTTTTGCAGTACATAAGTAAGCTATATGTCCCCGTGGTCTACTCTATATCTGTGCTAAATTTCATCAAAATCGTCCCAGTAGTTTCGGAGCTTATTCAATGAAGACAAACAATGAAACATCAAATATTAAAGTAGAATATTTTTACAATCTGATACTTGTTGTTTTCTGTTTTATCGACAACAAAAACAATTCTAAAATAAACAAGAGGTTTATTTCCTGTAAATTTAAATTCGTAGTACCATTTAATTAAGGTAAACATTAATCTACCCTAAGGCATTTCATTTAAGTTTATTTGTTTTTAATATATAATTATTCTAAGAATAATTCGAGTTTACTTAGTCAAACGAACGATAGAGTTTAGAATAGATCTTTTACATTAAGCACCTTTCGACAAATATCGTAGTATTATGCTAGTAATATTAGCTACTTATTCTGTAGTAGCCTTTGTAATTAGCCAGAAGTTTCCAAATGTAAACATAACAAGGAAATAGGCACTGAAGTGAAAATGTTTTTCAAACGAACAAAATATCTTAACTTTTAAACGTGACTACTGATATATCATAGATGATAGACACAACACTATCTGTGACTGAGACACTCATAACAAGATTAGTTTATTGTAACGAAAATATTATTATTTATCATAATAAAATATTGCATACAATAAATGCCTGTTTAAACGATCACAATTATTCGAGTTGATTAGAATTTATTCATGCTTGGCTGTGTCACTTAAAAATCTTTAACGATGATCGAATATAAAGAAAATTTAAAAAAATAAGCATCCCCCTAATTGTCAAACAGTGAGCGAGCTGATGGCGACGAATTATAGATAATAACACTCTCGATCACGTCAGCTTTCAAACAAAAAAAACTAGATCCAAATAGGTTCTTCCGTCTGCGAGCTACGATGCCACGGACAGACAAAACCCCTCTATTTGCGTGGGGGGTTAAAACCATTTTTAATGTCTGATGTGATGATCTGATGAAATGATCTGAAACTCAATTAAACGAACGTACGACAATTTAACTAATATTATATCTGGCCGACGACGGTAAATAGAAACAGACACATTTATACTCCGTTCAAATACAATTTAACTAAACGTAAACAAAAAACAACTCACGGCGCGTTTTACGCCCGAGGTGTGCGCGGTTGTTCGCGGGTCCCGCTGCACCGGCGGGCAACTAGTAGAATCGCGCGGGCCACGGTCTCGCCCAGCACTGGCGGGTTGCACCCGCCGTGCTCTGCGTTCAGTTTGCGGGTGAAATTCAGAAATTACATTGTAAATATCCATTTGCATTTTTGCAACCGCGCATCCTGCGATCTTCGCCCGCTACGTTTGGGGGCGATAATCTCAACCGCGGCGGCTGTGTGACCGCGTAAAACCGCGGTCTCTTGAGTTGAGAATTAAAACCGCAGTTCGACGACCGCGGCGGGCACGGGAAAATACCGCTCCGTGAGTTCTTAGCGTAAGATAGAAAGGAATACTCTGCCTGCTGAGCCTATAGTATTTTGTTTTTCTTAAAGGTACTAAAACTATTATTATATATTTTCTTAAAGGTCTTGTAAGTGGTACCTAACTATTATCTTAGATTGACAGAAACTGAACACTTCTAATATTTTGACGTCAATCCCAATCTTACCGAGATTGCTACGCATTTCGGTGACGTCCGTAAACTGTTATTTAACAATAAATGACTGATGTACTGATACTGTCAACATAACATCATGTTACTTACCTGGGTCACCTGCTTTACTCAAGGGTTACAAGTTATTTAAGAAAAAGCAGATTCTGTCATTTCGTCAGTCGAGGCATCAGATGATTAGAGATTGCACTGACTCCTAAATTAAAGTCTTAAAGACTAGTTTTCTCGTGCGTGGCCGAATAATTTTTGATGTCTTAATTTTTTGCATTCATTGTACCAGCACTGCAAAGTAAGGAAATGTGGTACGAACCAGTGGCGAAGGATGGTTCTCCTTCACAGGGAAGCCCTAGCCTGTATATTAGGTACGAATTTGGATGAGGGTCCTCAAAAGGTAAGTGGTAAGTGAAGCCTGTGATATTATCTTGCAATCTTAGTTATTCATGTAATTAAATAATATCTTAATAATAATAATACTGATAATAATTTATTTCATTAAAACTTTTACAATACATGACAATACAAGGGTAGACCTTTCCTATTAAGTGCAAGGAGCACCTGTGCCAGAAAAGGCCGCTCTTCCTCAACATACTCTTACATTAAGCAAAGATAAAATAATATATTACACAACTCATGCAAAGCTTACAACTAAGAAATAAATTAAATAACTTGCTGTCACGAGCAACGATGAAGAATATGAATAAAAAATTTCATGTTTTTGTTAATGTAATGGTGGGCACTTAGAGAACCTTGATTTGCTTGATGCTAACGATATCGCACTGAGATTATTGTAATAATAAATAACTCTGCACACCGATTTCGGTGACGGTGGACGGTTTCATTTCAAACCAGGCCAGTTACGCAGGAGTAATTTTATTAAGCCCAAGTGTGTGCGCAGTACGCAAGAGTACTCTCTCTTCCTTTAATCTCATAACCCAGTAGGACAGATAACCGACACGATCGGCGATAGATCAGGTGCAGGTCCGACTTTTTACATGCCGATCCGACGCATGGATCATCTTTCTTGTCAGACAATCAGTTGATCAGTCTGTATTGTCCTAACCAAACTTGGATACAACATTTTTTGTTGTTCCAATTGAACCAACCCACGACCTCCGAGTCGAGGAGCCAAGATCTAATCACTTGACCACGGAGGCTGTTATGAGATTATTATAAGAATTAAGTTATTCACAACATACCCAATACATTTTTTTATCACGACAAAATACGTGAAATAGTTTTCTTACTTTTCCTATAACATGCAAATCTAATTAATATATATTTTAATATCTCTATAGACGCTTCGCACAACGTCAATCTGTCTCCGATCTCGAGGAACTTGTGTTACCGACAACGGGAAGTATATTTAATACTTTAATACTATACATGTATTTAAGATTTTTATTATAATACACACATTTAATACACATCCATGACCCAGGAACACAGAAAACTTTTTGTTCCTTCGGCGGGATTCGAACCAGCGACCCCCGGCTACAGCACCAACGCTCGCAACCACCAAGCGACAGAGATCGTCAGCTTTTAGTCAGTATTTCAATGCTTAGACCCTTGTATGAAGTCTGTAAAAGTTGAGCATTTTCTAATAGTTAAACAACAATTATGGAAATTGATCTATCGTTGGAAACACTAGTCATTTCGTCCAAGGAATCGAACCTACTCGTATTACATATTATCTCTAGTTTGAAACACAGTACTTTTACTATTTAGTTGAATTACTAGTTGAATGACACCGTCATCATCGAACCGTTTTCTACTAGCGAGTTCCAACTTCCATATTAAAAAAATATTAGTTTATCTGTGCATTAATATTATATCAATGGTCACCAAGGACTGCGGTTTTTTTATTAACTACAGTCAGTAAATTGGCCAGTTTTCATGCCGCACTTGCTCTATGCGCAGGCGAAAACTCGCGCATGCGAAAAGCTGACGACTTTGGCGGGAAAAAATAAAAATGTTATTTCCTAGTGAAAAATATTAAAATTATATATAAAGTGACTATGTTGAATTTTCATGTTACTAGTTTTTAAATGTTATTACAGAATTTAACAAAATTATCTCGGTAAGTATGTTTTGAAGTCGGAAAAATTGTTTGAAACCGTATTTGTAAATGAAAAATGTTTTTGTAAACATTGTTAGGTACTGAACTAGTTAAGGTTTTTTGATTCTTGTTTGGTATTGATAACGTAGTTGAAGAAAGCAGTGAGTGAGAAAAGTGCTGAGGTTAAAGGTTACTCATTTATTTATCCCATACTTTAAACGAGCAAATTTTTTATATTTTTTTTGTTATTTGAGTCAACCAACAGTAAAGACAATAAAAGCTTACAATAAGATTCACAATAAGATATAAAATATATGTGATTGTGTAACCAACACCGTTAACTCCAGATTAATTAATCTTGTATATATATAATAGGAATCTCGGAAACAGCTGCAAGTATTACCATAAATTTTATTATGCAGGAAGTTTTGGGGGAGAAAAATCGATCTAGCTAGCGGTTATCCCTGGGAAATTGCGCATTTTCATCCGACTTCCAAAACACAGGAGGAGGTTCTCCATTCGTGTGTATGTTTTTATTGTATGTATGTTACACGATTACTCCGCCAGTTGTGGATCTATTTTCGAAATTCTTTTTTTATTTTAAAAAGTTGACTTTCAAGTTGGTTCCATTGTCACCAAATGGTAGACCTGGTGATCCATGAGGAATCGAGAGAAGTCCTCCAAATTTAAATGGATATAGTAATTTTGACTTTTTTAATGTAACTCGAGCATATGCTACTAAAAAGTGAAATGTTGTGCCAAGGTATACCCTGGATCCAAAAGCACTGAGCGGCACTCCTCAGTCTTATGAAGACACACGTTTGGAAATTTAATTACGTTTGGAAAGAAAATTACACTGACATCTATTTCTTTGAACATTCACAGCTACCAAAAAGTGAAATGTTGTGCCATGGTATACCCTGGATCTAATAGGACCGAACATAACTCCTCAGTCTTTAAAGATACACGTATAGAAATTTCAGCATTGTTTAATGAACTGCGAGCATATTATGTTACTATTAAATAATCATCATCACCACCATCATCATAAATAATCATAATATGATAAAATAGGTATTTCTCTTAGTCTTCTACATCAACCTTTGAACATTCGCTAGTCCCATCATCATCATTATATATTGTGTGTCAACTGTGCTATTACAATATCATTTCCGCCGACTTTATTTGTTGTGTACCCTAAGCTTATGCTGGAAAAAAGTTACATTATGACAAGGTATACCCTGATTCCAAAAGCAATGAATGGAACTCGTCAGGCTTTAAAGATACACGTTTATAAATTTCAGCATTGTTTAATGAACTGCAAGCATAATATGTTACTATTAAACAATCATCATCACCACCATCATCATCACACCACACATAATCATATGATGAAATAGGTACTTCTTGAACATTCGCTAGTCCCATCATCATCATTAGAAATTTTGTGTGAACTGTTACATCATTTCCGCCGACGACTTCATTTTTTAAGTAACCTAAACATATGCTTAGGTTGCCGAAGCATATATAATACGGTTCGTTAAAATTAATTACGGATATTTTGGGCATACGATCTACTGCTTATATATAGATGTTTAGCTAAAAAAAGAATTGTTAGACTCGAAAAAAAATATCTTCCGTTATATGGGAGAGTTTGCGTTGAGCGGAGATTCACCCATTATGAGATGATTTTTTTTTCTTTGACTATGAAAATTTTTTTTGGCCTAAACGACTGTTTATGAGCAGTAGATCATATACCCAAAATATCCGCAGTTCATTTTACCAAACCCTATATATGCTACCAAAAAGTGACATTAATTTAAGGTATACCTTGTTCCAAAAGCACTGAATGGAACTCATCAGTCTTTAAAGATACATTGGTAATTCTGTAACACAGATTGGTAATTCTGGAATTGTTAAAGAACTGTTGTGAAGATGTATGTGAACGGTCTGCAATGTCAGACGTAAAGTGTTAACGTCCGACGGACGGACCTTTTTCAAAAAGTTTGTGCAGTTGTGTAAGGTGATTTGCCAAGAGGAACAAGAAAGCCAATCATTGTTATTCATCAGAGTTCGAATACCGGTCAGATTAATATTTTTGTGATTCTTTATATTTCCTACTAAAACTCCGAGCAAAGTTCGGTCCTCCGGAAACTAGTTTATAATATTATAAAATCACTAAAAAGAAAAAAAAATTAACAAAATATAAAAACCGACTTCCAAAGTAAAAGCAATAAGATTCTTAAAAATCACTTAAAAGTATGAAATAATTAATATTATTGCCGAAATAGACTTATGCCGAAATAGATAAACTTTTAAATTCTGTTAAAATTTAACTATTTCTCTACTCAATGTTCTCATTTTTGAAGTTAGTACCAGCCCAAACAATTGTATAAATCCTTTAACCATAAAATTCATCACAATATTTTAAAGAACGCACCTTCAAATTGTCTGGTACCGGCTACAAAATTAAGAAGATTGAGTACAGAAATAGTTAAATTTTAGCAGAATTTAAAAGGGGAACGAACTATTTCGGCAATAACATTTATTTCATACTTTTTAGTTATTTTTAAGAATGCTATTGCTTTTCTTTGGAAGTCGATTATTGTGTTTTTTTAAATATTTATTAAGCTATAATATATAAATGTTTTTTTCTTTCGTCGTGCAACAATATATTTGTGACTGTAATATGCCAGTCCGATTGGCAGTTTCGTATGGATAATTTTTGCGTTGTTCGGAAATTCGCAATGTGGTGGGAGCTAAGATAAATATTTTTGTGCTTATTTTTATTATTTTAAATCTACTCCGAGGGTAGCTCGGTTACCCAAGTACTCATATTTAACTGCAATGTGAGAAGCAATATATAATAAAGCACAATATATAAAGCACACTGGAAAATTCTGGAAATCGATAGGCTCTGCTTATTGTTTGCAACAATAAAATACTAAGATCTACTAGGTTATTTTAAATAATTTTCGATACAATACCTACTTAATACTTGGTGTTTATGTACGCCACATGGTCACTATATAATATCCAATTATTCATTCAGTTAACAATTTAACATGCATGTTTATTACCATTTTATACTCGGTCAGTATTATGTTCTCGTAAGATAACATTTAAAATAAATTTTTACTAAGTTTTATTTAACATCGCTATCATCACTGTGAGTTCCTGTGTTCCAAGCCAAAAAAATTAAAACCATATTGTGTAATTGGGGAGACGACTACACGTAAAATATTTAGTTTAATTTATATACTCAGAAATATTAAAGTATTACTAATAAGTACTTGATAAACGTAAAAAATATAAAAAAGTTTTCAATATTTTTTTTGCCAAATTACTAAAAAACCCTACATCATTAGTTTATTTACATTTATATAAAACATTCACTATGTAAGTATGAACATAAACGCACAAATGTCGGAGAGAGTTACAAATATGTTCCTGCGGCCATATATTTCATACAATTTTCGTAAAAACGTTCCGTACCCAACCGTGACGTCACTGTTAGGCATGGAGCGTTTTTACGAAACTTGCGAAATTTTTTAAACCAATGGCTTTACCTATGAAAATATTGATTTTTAGTATACTGTTTCTTGTGAGAAGTTACTCATATATTTAAAAAAAATCAGTCGTCTAGCCCATTGTATAGTATATCGTGAACTTTCAAAAGCATATAAGAGGTATTGCAGGCGAAGTTTGGTGTGAGAGATATTCAGTTTACACACAAACTTATTTAACCTCTCTAATATTAGTGAGAATAAAAGCTGATGGGTGTATAAATCGAGGCTCTTAGAAGATTGGTTCAATTTTATGCGGCATGAAAATATTTGTATTCAGCCCAGAGTCGAGTTTAATTTATTTGATTTGAGAGCAGAGAAACAGATATTAAGGTTTATTAGGAAGGCAATATGCTCGTATTTACCTGCACAGGCATACCCGTGCAGTTTTCAGTACAAACAGAACCTCTATCCCCATAATAATAAAAATATTTACACCACGGATATGTTGCTTTTTTTGTCTGATACGTTGGAAAGGCCACTTCACAGACAAAGACAGCAACATTGATTGCTTATCCATGGTGTAAATATTTTTATTAGTAAGTTAAGGTATACTGACTTTAAGGCCTCTTTAAGGCTTGACTATGTATAGTCGAAACAGATCTGTCTTCGACTGTACAAGCATAAATACATCGAACAAGTTGCCACTCGACCAGGCATACGATAAAAATCGCTCAAAAGCGCTGTTAAATCGTGCGAACGCACACGTACTCACGTGTAAACACGTAGTTCAACTACATCTGCAGTCGTTGCGGTCACTTGCTATACTATCCTTTGTGTTAAAATATTTTGAGGATATTTAGAACTGGTCGAGCAGGAACTTAGTCGATGGTACATTGTACAATACACAGTAAATATATCATCGGGTATCCCTCGAGAAAACTGTACTTTTTCGGGATAAAAAGTAGCCTTAAATACCAAATTTAATCAAAATCAGTTCAGTAGTTTTTGCGTGAAAAAGTAACAAATATCCATCCATCCATCCTCACAAAGTTTTACATTTATAATATTAGTAGGGAGGTTAGTTCGATCAAGAGGGGCATACTTTATTTTTTGTTTCATGTCAAGAAGCACATACTTTTTATATGATGCTGTCAATCTTAAAGACCATCTTAGCATATCCATTTATTATACGATACAACAATAATCATATTATTATGTTATCCGAAACCAGAGGATTTTTAATGATGCAGATCAATGAATCTATCTGCGTTGAACTGTATCGGAATTTGACGCATCCAAATATGAACTTTGATACCATATGAGACGATTCAATTTAATTCAACCCGAAATACCGTGTTTTTATCTGCCATTACGTAATCCGTTTTTGCCGTATGTAGAACATTAAAATGCGATTACTTATATACGGTTCTCGTAATGTATTGAGCAAATATTTTTCTTTGATGTTATACTATCTCATGTTTGTGCTCACGATTCCAGTGGACAAGTCAAAAAGGTGCTAATTTTAATACGGTGGATGCCTCATGTCGACCTACTTTTAAATGGTGATTATTATTATTAACAGTGTTACGCCACAATTAACTAAAGTTTAAAATGTAGGATCTTCATTTGTTTACGTTTTTCATGAAATGGTATGTGTGGGCAGCTGCAGCGTTATACCTACTAGTACCATATCATGTGGCGATTCGTTTGCTCGTTTTACTCCAGTAGTATAGACATTAAAAACTGCATCAGGTCGTGTGCACCTGTTTTAACCTCCGACGAAAACAGAGGCGTGTTATAAATCAGCTCGCTTACTGCTCGCCAATTACTTATAATATTTGATTTTCTCTTTTACAATTTCAAGTGTACGAGACTGTGTCAATGTCATCTGCTCTCAGAAGGAAAATCATATAGGAAGCAGGAAGCTAGCTACGATTATACTATCTCGGACTTCGATAAGATAAATACAAATTGTAGAACATCCCAAGTTTTGTATGTTGAAATTAAATAATAACTCCCCTACACCGATTTCGGTGACGGTGGTCGGTTTCATTGAGTGATTTTATAGTGCCCAAGTGTTTGCGTAGTACACAAGAGCACTCTTTCCTCCTTTACTCTCGTAACCCAGTGGGATGGATAACCGACACGACTGGCGAGAGATCAGGCGCAGGTCCGACTTTTTGCATGCCCATCCGACGCATGGATCATCTTTTTTGTCAGAAAATCAAAAAATGTTGATTTTAAGTTTGGTTAGGACAAACGAAACTTGGGAACATCATTTTTTGTTGTTCTAATACGGGAATCGAACCCATGACCTCCGAGTCGAGATTCTTTTCGAGAAGTTCTAACCACAGACCACGAATGCTGTTATTGAAATTAATATACAGACTTTTTAGATAGGTATGTACTAAGTATATATGTCACCTATTGTGAATACCGTAAGATTGTGATGTAACAAGCGAGATTGTAAAATGACGAAAGATTGTAAGCCAGAACAAACTACTTACAATTTAACTCATTATTTTTCGTTAGATTATAATCTACATATCAGTTATCAGATGATAATGTCTTTTGATTGGCGCCAACGGAGATTAACCTATTTAAATCTAGCTGAAACTGCAAAATGAATTTCTATACGAATATCTATAACCGTTAGAAATGCGTAGGGCTACAGATTGTCCAATGCAAAACTCTATATTTCTACCTAGCAAACAAAGAACGCATGCAACGGTGTATTTATAAACAGTCACTACTAATTATAAATAAATAGGCAGATTTTAGGGCCTTTAATATTTCGAAATAGGTATCTACTATCTAGACATTAAGTTTGGGCGACAGTGAAATATTAGAGAAATGGAGTTGTAGGTAGTAATCCGTAGACAATTTTCTGTCTCCCATTTGACCAGTATTTACTCCTAATATTTTTAATATTGAAAAACTTTCCAGAACCATGTTAAAGTTGAACGTACAGCGCGTGGTATCTCGCGTGTTCCCGATACTGACCTGGTCCCGCTGCTACGACGTGCAGACCGGGGTCGGGGACCTCATCGCTGGGATCACAGTGGCCCTCACACTCATCCCGCAGTCCATAGCGTATGCCTCGCTAGCGGGGTTTGAACCTCAGGTAATTATGTAGTACAAAATGATGATGAAAATTTTTATTGTAGCATGCTATGTAGTTATTATTTTCGGAATAAAAAATGAACACAATTTTTTCTAAAACAATATATCTCTTATCGGCTAAAGGACAAAGTGACAATGGGCAACTTACGATTGATGGACATAATAGAGAAAGTTAGTAAATTTAGATACATATGATAGTAAATTTAGAAGTATAACAAGTAACGACTCCAGATGTGCTGCGGAAATTACCACCAGAATAACAATGAGCCAAGAGAGAATTTAATAAAAAATAAAACAATTTTTAACATCAAAGATAAAACCCAAAGTAAAGAAGCAAGTAGATAGAAGGAGGAAGATGCTCGGGCATCTTAAAAGACATAACATGATTTATGAATAATAAATACGATTTTAGAAGGAAAAATAGAAGGAAAGAGGAAAAGGGGAAAGTCAAGGAAACGTGACAATATATATTAAGAAAAATAAGGGTCGTGGGCAGAAGGCCGAAGGATCTGGTTTAGCCTCTTGTGTCTGTGGGAATCGAAGGGGCTTTAAACCACATGGGAACTTAGCTGAGGAGTCCAGGTCCTTAGTCCAGGAGTCAAGCACGTGGCGAGAGAGCGAGATGGGGCTCCAACTTCTGGTAGCATCTCTCTGTCACCGCTGCGTCCGATCGTCGTCGATAGATCGTCCAAGAGGGGCGGTGCAGACTGATTTCAAAACTATAATCTAGCGGCACTCATAACTTCAGATGTGGGAAAATAGCTATAAGTCCTTGTAATCGGTGCCTTGAACCCGGTGTATAGATCCCTGGAAAATTCATGAAAAACGTGTGGGTAGGAGTCCCGTCACACAGCGTGATCTTAACCCAAAACGATCAAAAGCACGGGCTGTGTGACCATCACAATATAAATAATATACAAGAATAATTAAGGGCATGGATACAAATATCCTAATATTTTAACAATGCAAGATCGTAAGATGAAACTACAAATGATACCACGTGGTATGGCCAATCAAATAATTGACAACTAATTTTACGATGTGATAGTTTTACATGAAAGAATAATGTGTTTTAATACAAGCGTGATTTTCCAAATATTCACAACACAGATATAAAAACTACTCACCGTGGAACACGGGATTAAGATATATATAACGACTACATCTTAAGTCTATAGAAAATTTTATTCTAAAAGGAAATGTCATTCGAAGAAGTACCATTATCCTTCCTCTTTTTAAACTTTTGACAACTATGAAACTAAAGCGTAATGATAAAAAATCCAGAAATCAAAATAAAAAGATATTATATCAATAATCAATATATTATGTAATATAATAATGCAAATCTACTGTATTTTCATTATTAAAAACTAAATTATTATTTTTCTAAGATTTAAGACGGAAGTAAAATCGATCTATGAATCAAATATTAAAGCAAGGCTAACGCCGTTTTAGTAAGGACGTGCGCCGATAGATGGTGCTAAACAGGAAAAGTGTCTACGTTATAATATCTTATTGGGAGCTAAAAGTCCTTACAGACATAGACATAGAGAAATGGCAGAAGGAATTTTCGGTAGACAAGTGCAAAGGTCTTAAACCACGATAAAGAAGCAGAATTCCAAATTTAATTCAATTACGCTTTACGCCTTAAAAGTGAAACAGTTTGTTACATGAATGCTACATGAATCCATCTATCCTAACATTCTTTTTTTATCTTCTCATACTTCGAATATGTAATATTTAGTAAGAACTAATTCATCATATACAATTAATAAACATTGCTACAGTAAGAATAAGGTACATATTGGTGGCGAACTACAATATATACCTCGCCACCTCTTTAATTCAATAACTAGACTCCTCTGCAAGTTAGTACGTGCTAAAAGATTTCAAGGAACTGTTTCATTTAAGTTATTTTAATAGATTTACCGAGTGGTATGGAGTTCAAGTTGTAACGTTGTTTCATTTGCCTGGAACGTGTTGACTGGAAGTTGTTTGTGTCGGATGTTTAGAGTTTAACTTTTAAGATTACACATTAGTTTTAAAGAAAGTACATATACAAACAAATTGAAAGTGTCTGTTCCTATTAACCTTTTATGTAATACGAATGAAAGTTCAAATTACATAAAGTAAAAAGGTAATTTTGTTAAAGATAGTGTTGTGTTATAAACACACAATCTGTTCGAATTAACCAAATATTTCCGTATTGTAGTTATTTACTGTCCGAAGGTTTGTGTTGTCAATACTCTTATCATTAATGTTGTCCTCATATTTAAATAAATTTATTCCTTATTATGTCTCCCTGTCAAGATTCACCTTTAATCAACTATTAATCTCAACAACAACAAAATCGTTTCAACAAATTCGTGTAACAAAATCGCTTGTATCAAACGTACGGTAATGTATGTTAATAATCTGAGGTAGTGTGTGTTGTTGTTATTTTTTACTAATTGTATGTTTCTAAGCATCATTTAAAAAAAATATTACCTTCCTCCACATAAACTCTAATTTACCGGCTAAATTTCATACTCCTCCGGTTCCGAGTTTCTCGTAAAACTGTACTGAATGTTTTTGCGTCACGTAACAATATAATCTCTATTTCAGTATGGGCTCTACGCGTCGCTCGCGGGCGGATTCGTGTACGGCATCATGGGCGCCTGTCCTCAGATCAACATTGGGCCCACGGCGCTCCTGTCCCTGCTGACCTTCACGTACACGCACGGGACGAACCCAGATTACGCCGTGCTCCTGTGTTTCTTCTGCGGCGTCATACAGATACTCGCTGGCAGTGTACAACTTGGTAAGTGTTACATTATAATTAACATTTTCTGACAACTGTCACTGAGTATAGACACGCTCGCTCTGCCGTACGCCGTGCCGGCTTTGAAGGTCTTGCATTCGCCGCGCAGTATCGGGTATGCGGCTATGAACCGACGTTATTTGTTTTATAGGATAATCAAAATTTAAGGTGTACCTTGAAAATGCGTATGAAAATATTAAGAATCTAGAGGTTAACCTTTGCAATTGAAAGGTCTATATTTCCTTAAATGGTGTGTGCACTATATCACATAATATAGTATGTGTACATAATATATATAGGCACTTAAATTATATTATATAAGGTTCATTATACATTCCGTTTAATCGGCTTAATATATTATGCGCGTTATAACTAAGCTATGCGTGAACAGTCGAGGTCGATGCTTACATCATTAACGGACAGTTGACCACCATTAACTTGCATTTGAATAACAGCAATTGTAAGTACACTGTACTTACAGATAAATCACAAGACACTTGTTTATTATCACAGTCAGTACAATTAGATTAACATTCAATTCGTCTCTCTGTTTATCACTTAGCGAGAGACATTATTATGTTTTCTCCAGCATTTTAATGAGCTCCGTGGCCTAGTAGGTAGAGCGGTTGATTCGCACTCGAGAGAGTGCAGGTTCGATTCCCAGGTTGTGGCGTGTACCAATAACACTTTTTCAGATCTCAAGTACATTATACGGACGCTCCAACGGTGAAGGAAAACATCGTGAGGAAACGCGCACATGGTTGGCCCACGTGGGTTGGATTTATTGACCAGTCATTCCTCTGGACTAGGCTGGCTGGGTTGTCTGTGTTGTGAGAATGCCGTATGTGCTTGGGCAACCATACGACATTTAAAAACCAACTGTCCCAGGCACTACAGTATTTCAAGAGTGGTTACGTTCGGAGAATACTGTATAAATCATCCAATAACGGATGAAAAGGCCTAAGTTTTTATCATTTTAATAATACAGAGTCCCCTCTGAATGGGACAAGGATTGGTTTTCAGTTCACTTTACAGGTATTTATGTAACATTAGCTGGTGCCCGCAACTTCGTTAGCGTAGAACTAACGGCACTATATATACAACAGCTGAAATGACTACAAGACGTGGGCTTCGGCCTGACCGGGCATACCACCTCACTCGGTCGGAGATCTCCTTTTGGGGCTTCCACTTATCCCCGCATTGGTAAAATATACTTCCATATACATTTAATGAAAAGCTGTTAATTAAAATCACAGATTTTCCTATTGACCGTAACTTTCCTTAGTTACGGTCAATAGGAAAATCTGTGATTTTAATTAACAGCAGAAAGGGCTTTATGATCTCAAAACTCTATGTTTCATTGCAATTTATAGTTGGATTGATTAAGTAAGACTCTTAAAGTTTTTCTTCATGTCAGAACAGCCTTAAAATGGGACCGCACCAGGCGTAAATACGCGGCAGCGGAACTACGCAACGCGACACGGGCAAAAATTATTTCTATAAAACTGTATGAGATATAACGCACTACGCGGTAGCGGAACTACGCGACGCGGCACTCCACTGCGGTATTACTAGTAGGGATTGTGTCGCATCGCGCCGCTGCGGCCTAGTGCGATCTTAGATTTAACCACGACTGGCAATGAACTTGTCGGTTCATCTCAATGTACGTCGAACGACTGACGTTGCCATTGTTCAAAACCGCTCACGTACGGGTTAAACCGCTGACCTTGCGCTGTTAAAATCACACAGCGCCCATGACGGTAGTATAATTATTGGACAACATAGTATAAACATTAAAAATTGTTTATACTATGCTGCAATGTCATAAAAATTCTCTTTTCGTTCTGCAGTTTGGTATTAAAATACTCCTGCATACGTTACGCATAAATACGTGACTGGAATTAACTTAGACATAAAATTTTTATCTAAATCTAGATTTATTGCAAATACCTGATTGTGGTTTCCAGTCGAAAAAGCAACATACTTAACAATAATAAATTCTTCATTTTAGATCAAAGGAACAAAAGTTCAGAAGCATTTTTTATTTGTTCTAAGCACTAAACGGATTTTTTACACTAAAAGTACATAAGTTCAGAGTCTAAGTAAAAATATTAACTGAAAATGGACGTACCATATTAATCATTTTCCTTTGGAAGTCGGTTAAAAATACACACTTACTCACCGAATAAATTCCAACTCTCTTCCGTTTCAGGGTTTCTCGTGGAGCTCGTTTCTCTCCCCGTGGTGTCAGGGTTCACGTCAGCTGCAGCCATCACCATCGCCTCCTCCCAGATCAAGGGTCTCCTGGGCTTGAACTTCAGCGCGGAAACCTTCACGTCGACGTGGGCTGGTGTAGTCCATAACATCACTAGCACGAGGATGCAAGACACGCTGCTTGGGCTCGCGTGCTGTGTCGTGCTTATGGGCATGAAGGTAAGCGTTGGTTCACACCGGGACGTGACGCGGTGCGCCATTTTTAAGATAGCGTTTCAAAATTGAACTTTATTCACTAATGATACTACACAAGAATATACACGTTTCATTGCAAGAATTCGAATATCTGGTTGCTCTTGCAACTAAAC
Organism: Phengaris arion; assembly: GCA_963565745.1. NCBI lineage: Eukaryota > Metazoa > Arthropoda > Insecta > Lepidoptera > Lycaenidae > Phengaris > Phengaris arion. The sequence continues at coordinate 8,004,175 of OY751443.1, forward strand.
TAGTATCTTCAACTGTAGTGAATGAAGTTCAATTTTGAATCACATGCCGCGCTGCATCTCGGTGTGAGCTGACCCTAAGCTTAAATATTGTAATCTAGTCAAAAAAAAAATAGTTTTTGCAAATCGTACAATATTGCAGGATCTGTGATGGCTTTAACCATGTTTTGTCGGACTTGACGTTCTCAAGTCAGATTTTCGTGTGACAGGAGTAACAACACTAAATATTGGTCAAGCTGAGAGCTCACATCGAGACGCGACGCGGCGCGGTAAATTTATGATAATGCCTCAAAATTTAACTTTAATCACTACAAAGACAACAACATTTTATATTTATTCATAGAGTTTATAATTATTAAAAACTCCCCAATATCTAAATATAAAATCTTGGTATCTTTATCTGTTAAGTGACTTTCCCAATTATCAGACTAAGACAGAAATATTTTTATTACTGAGGTGGAATTTTTATTACGTTCTCTAAAATTATGGAAACATACCTAGAAGATACTATAAAAAATAATTTCAGCCAATGCGCGCCCAGAACGCTTTTCATGAAATGGCTATCTAACCATTACTTTTAATCTACCTTAGAACCCACCCAATATTATTTACAAAACTCATTAGCAAATATCAAATATTAAACTCCAACAGAAAATTCATAAAAGCCATAACAGAGTAATCTAATTCGAGTCAATTATGGTGAGATTGAGTTCGGGGCCAAATTCCACAATGGCCAATTCCGGGACAAATGAAACTTTGTATTGCAGTGTTGAGTCCGACGTAAGCCAGTTATGTTGCATCTTAATTCGATAAAGTCCACTTAAGTGCAAACAGAAAGTAATAGCGTTTTTGCCGCATGGTATATATCCTTGGATTTGCGAACACAATTTTTCAGATGTAATAATGTGAGTTTCGGGAACTGAATTTGAAAAAGGATTTTATCAGCTTAATTATTTTGCGGAGGTCACTAGAGTTTTATGCTTAGTGTTTATATACATTTTGTATCACGTAATGCATCATGAAAGGGCTGTTTCAGAATTTAATTATTTACTAGGAAAGAGTTCAGCCGCGGGCCGATCTTTTTACAAGGTTGTGCCTCCGAGTTATAGCGCACCTGTAACAAAAATTACTGCATGAATATCAGCTAAGCTTTATAACGTAATCTACTGTACTTTAGGTTACGATTTACTAACCAAGATCTTAGTTTTTAGACATTCAATTTCATATTTTTGAATTTGCCTTTTGACTATAACAATCTATACTAATATTATAAAGAGGAAAGGTTTGTTTGTATGTTTGTTTATTTGCATTGAATAGGCTCCGAAAGTACTGGTTCGATTTTAATGAAATGTGACTTAGATATAGATTAGATTACGGGGAAGGAAGGATTTATGGCGGCAAAATGTACGGTTCCTGCGAGTTTTCTTTTAGCGCGCACGAAATCGCGGTAAACATCTAGTGCAATATAATTCTACACGGAGCGCTTTATTTACAAAATGTTTCCAATATATGTTTTGTACCTCCATAATAATTAAGATTTAAGACGAAGAGCACCATAGCCAAAGTGCTGATTTTAGGACAGAAGCGGGTCTGAGATGATATCTGAGAATGTAATACTGTCATAGTATTTTTACAGGCCCTAAAAGACATACGCCTCAGCAGTAGCGACGAGAAGTCCACTAACAACACCGTGATCACACAGAAGCTCCTCTGGTTTTGCGGCGTGTCTCGCAACGCGGTGGTCGTGGTCGTAGCCACGGTGGTCGCGTTCTTCGTGCACGAGGACAAGAGTAACCCGCTTATACTGACTGGTGAGTGATGAAAGCAAACTTACCAAGTTAGTAAAAGGCATTTGAGACCTGCTTCTTCTAGACTATTAGATTGTACAATTTTAATACACATTTATTTTTATTTCAATTCAGATCCATGGAGAAGTGGAGACAATCAATAAATTGTTAATCATATCTTATATATGATTAACAATTTATTGATTGATTGATTGATACCCGTAAAATGAGTTGAAATATCACAGTATTTACCCCACCTCATGCAGATAATATATAATCTGTGCCGTTGTAATCCAGTGTGCTCATAGGGCTAGGGTGCCACACACATACAAACACACACACATACACACACACACACACACACACACATACATGCACGCACACACACATGCACATAATTCGAACTTTGAACATAATATATATTTTATATATTGGCAAACTGTTACTGTTTGTAGTAATAATAATTGTTTAGATATAATAGTTTTATTGTATGTGCTGTATTCGCCAACAAACTGTCATGCAGTTTGACGAAATAATTGTTTGTTATACACTTTGATAAGCTTTGTGAAATAAATTAATATAAAAAAAAAGATTATGCGATTAAAAGAAATTACGCTTACATCTAACCTAATCTTATCTTTGGTCACCGTGGGTTTTTGTTCCATAGTAAAACACCCAATTTTCTTAGTCGCGTTCATAATAATCTAAAGATAATATTAATAACGATTACGTCTAATAGACGTAATCCCCAGAGGCGGATTGTCACTAAGGCAAAATAGGCCTGCCTAGGGGCGCGAGGGTACAAAAGGGCGCGAAATAAAGAAAAAATATATAATATAGCATTAAATGAACTGCGCCAGTAAGTGAGCTACCTACTTACACAGGAAAAACTATTATTTTTGCTTACAACCTCAATTTGCATCAATTTATAACAAAATATAAATTTAACGGATGGGACTAACTAAAACTTATGCCTACAAACAACACATGTGCATGATCTCTGATTGAAGTTGGAATAATACGACTGCAATTTTTTAGTTTGTCATTAAGCTGTAACAATAAGTAAAACAAAATTAGCAACTTTGAAAAATAGTTTCTTATTTATTAATTTAAATTATTAATATTAAAAATAATAATTAATAATTTAATTTTTTATCTTAAATAATTTCTGCAAATAATTCAATTATTTCAAGTTATATCTAACTTTAAGTTACAAGAGTCCTATTAAGTTCACTTTAAGTATATATTAGTCAAATAGGCGGAGGCAGCAAGAGTTACGGGCCCCGCGCTCTAACGTTCGTCCGGCCGCATCGACCGCGGGAGCTTAAAAAGTAAAAACCGCGCTGAAAATATATCTCTGCGCTAATACAATAATGCTGAAAGTCGAACACACGACATCAATTAATAAAAGATAAAAAGCAATAAAAGCGAGTATCGCTTGTGAGTTCGATTTTCAGCTATATTGTACCTTACCCAATAGAGCTGAAAATAGTTCTGAATACAAAAAAGTACCTAACTAGCTTTTTAACGTTCCATATTAGCAGAGGCGGCACAAGGCGTGGGCGATGTGAGCAACCGCCTACGAGGCCTCGCGCCTCACAGCCAAAAAATAATTAAATAATATCCAAAAGTACACGCCATAAGTATTTTCTTGTAATGAAAACATAAAAATTAATTGTCAACTTAAAGATATTTCACGATGTCATTGATCGTGAACAATACAAAATTAAAACTTTTCATAATCCTGTGTACAAATAAGGTTTGGTTAAATCAATTACGGATATTTTGGTCATAATAAGATCTACAGCTTATGTAGACGTTTAGGCAGAAAAAATAATTAAAATTTCGATAGAAAAAATTAATTACAATAACATTACGTTCTTAACGGCATTCTTTTAATCAGTAATTTATGAAAAAAATTTTGCTCGCTCGCTCGCTTTTTACATAATCAACATGATATTATATTATTTTATACTGACGTTCTGTTTTAGACTATTAATTTGATTGTATTTTTCCGAAGTTCATAGTCTTTCAGGTTGTAAAGATGAACAGATTTTAATCTGGAAAGTAGTAAAAAATTTTGCGCCCTCGCGTTTATAGAACATATTATAATATTTAATACCAAAGGGCGGTTTTAGGCTATTAGGATTTAATTGTATTTTCTGAAGTAAACAGTCTTTCAGGGTGTAAAGTTTAGTTTAGTTAGTAAAATAGAAAACAAAATTTGCTTACTTGCTACGCTCGCTACTTTATATGAATAAAGAGCATAATATTATGCTCTCTCCGCTTGCTCGCTTTTCGCTCAGGGGCCCCATGGCAGAGTTTGCTACGGGTCCCGCGCTGACTTAATCCGGCACTGGTTTATGTAAATAATTCGCAGCTTGATTTTTATTATTTACCAGGCATAAATAAATTCTTAAAATTAGTAAAAGCGCCAGACAATTCACGAAGACGTTCGTTTCGCAAATTTACCCGACCGAAAAAGAAATCCGGGACCTTCCGCGCTTACGGCAGACATCGAGTTTGAATTAAGTAACTATAATATACTAAAAAAGTTAGTTAATTATAAAATATTTTTTTTTTTTATCCTATTCAACCATTTCATTCATACCTACGACTGGCGCGGTCGTGTAAAGCCAGAAATTATTATATAGAGAATTTCATATAGTGAATGTATGTATGCGAGTAAGAGCAATTCTTCCCAATGAGACGCGCCGGAATACAACGGCCCTCAGTTCCCGGTGGCCCCGCTATTCCCGGCCATCATGGTGGCGGTCGCGGTCACGACGGGGTGGAGGGTGCGAAGAATCCCCGGGATGGTTACGGCCACCACCAACAACAATTATATTTAGCTATAATGCTGCTGAGGGAAGACGTCCATATTGCTGAGCTCGAGACAGATTTAGGTCACATTAACTGGCATATCCTAGGGTTAACAATAATAAATATCAACAAAGTTCTCTGTAGCAATGTGATGGAAATCAGCAGTGTGTCTACGCGGGTAGCATACCTCGTTATCAGACTTACCAAGAGATATTCCATAAAGGTAGTTCAGGTTTATGCTCTCACGTCGGCATACTCTGACGATGAAGTCGAGGCCGTCAGTCACTCTGTATTGGTAGCAGAAATCAAAGGGGAGAGATTCTGGTCAATTTCCTCGAAGTCCAGAGACTTTTTCTGATTAACTCATTCTTTCAGAAGAAGCCTCAAAGGAAATGGACCTGATGGAGCCCCGATAGTGTGACCAAAAATGAGATAGACTTTATCATGACGAATAGGAAGTATATATTCAAAGATGTCACAGCGATTAACAGGTTCAATATTGGTAGTGATCAGTGTGCGCTCCTACCATCACCACTACCTGCACCATATCGCTGCGGGATCACAAAAATTCCAGCTAGAATTAGAGAATCGATTCAGCCTGCTGGAAACCACGGAGGACGTTGATCAATGTGTCAATAAATTCACGACTATTGTCCGAGAGGTGGGAGAGGCATTTTGCCAACGGACACGTGGGAGTAAAGTGTCCAAGATCTCAGTAGAAACAGTAGATCTCATGCGACAGAGACGGGAGATGTAAGCAGTACTCGACAAATCGAAGATACAATAAGGCGAAACAAAGTTTTTGCTAAGCAATTGGGAAGGAGTCATCTGACGAAGCTGACGACATCTCATGGTCGAATCTCCACAGCGAAAACGGATCTACTTGTTGAAGCTGAGACCTTCTACGGACAACAGTACTTGTCACATGCATTGAAACCCACAACTCTCAATTGGGACAATAAACGTGCCCAACTAACCCGCCACTTCAATCGAGATGGCTCATGAGCAGCTCAAGAACAACAAGGCAGCTGGAGATGACTGTATTACAACTGAGCTTTTAAGAGCTGGAGGGCGTCCAGTCCTAGACCAGCTACGGAAGCTATTTAATACCATCCTTCAGAAAGGCACAACGCCGGAGGCGTGGTCCAGAAGTGTAGTCGTCCTGTTCTTCAAGAAAGGTGATAAAACGCGCCTAAAAAACTACCGACCGATATCACTTCTGAGCCATGTCTTTAAGCTGTTCTCAACAGTTATCTCGAACCATCTTGCTTGCTTACCAAGATTCGACGACTTCCAGCCCCCGGAACAGGCTGGGTTTCGAAAAGGCTACAATACGGTGGACTACATTCACACCCTGCGACGGATCGTACAAAAGACCGAGGAGTACAATCGCCCTCTTTTTCTTGCGTTTGTGGACTACGAAAAAGCCTTCGACTCCATCAAAACCTGGGCTGTTCTAGAGTCTCTCCAGCGTTGCCAAGTCGACTGGCGATATATTGAGATGTTTAGATGTCTATATAAAGCCGCTACGATGGGCGGCCAAATCCAAGATATCCAGACAAGACTAATCCCATTACAGCGTGAAGTGAGACAGGGAAACGTTATTTCTCCGAAACTGTTCATCAACGCACTCGAAGACGTCTTCAAAACACTAGACTGGAACGGAGGAGGCATCAATATAAACGGCGAATACATCTCACACTTTCGATTCGCAGACGCCATAGTCATTATGTCTGAATCGCTGGAGGACTTAACGGGGATACTGCAAAGCCTTGATGTTCCTTCCAGACGGGTGGGTCTGGGAATAAACTTGGATAAGACAAACGTCATGTTCAATTGATTCGTAGACCGCCAGTCACCGTCGAAAATGTTCGCATCGAAGTTGTTCAGGAATACACATACCTGGAACAGATTGTCCAACTGGGTAGGAACAACTTCGACAAGGAAGCTGACAGAAGAATACAGTTGGGCTAGGCAGCATTCAGAAAGCTTCGCCAGATCTTTAAGTCACCACTGCCCCAGTGCCTCAAATCGAAAGTCTTCGACCAGTGCGTCCTTCCGGTCCTTACCTACGGAGTCGAGACGTGGACACTCACAAAAGGCCTCGTCTATAAGTTCCAGGTCGCTCAGCGAGCTATGGAGAGGGTTATGCTCGGATTCTCTCTGAAGGATAAAATCCGGAATCAGGTGATCCGACGAAAAACAAAGATCAGCGACATAGCCCTCAGGATAAGCAAACTGAAGTGGCAATTGGCGGGGCATATTTGTCGAGCAGCCGATGATGATGGCCGATGAGGCAGAAAGGTTTTGGAGTGAAGACCGCGTACAACCCGCCCCGTAGGACGACCTCCCGCGAGGTGGACCGACGACCTAAAGAGAGTGGTGGGAAGCGGGTGGATGCGGAAGGTAGAGGACCGGGTATGGTGGCATGAAATGGGAAAGGCTTATGTCCAACAGTGGACGACTACGGGCTGACGATGATGATGATGATGATGATGATGAATTTCTTAATTTCGAGGCTTACATGTCAGTCGTACCATAAAGCTTTACAATATTGTAAACCGAAATTATATCCTATCGTAAGATGTATCAGACTATATCGATGTCAATTGCCAGCTCATGCTCTTTTTCCTTGTCCCCAATCTCACCGCTTTTTCCTAAGGCGCGATACAGCGGTTTCGGTCAAACTATAGTACGAGTTATTTTGAATATAGGGGCGCCAATGAGATGCTTGCCTACGGCGCTATCAACTTGTAACCCGCCTCTGCTGATCACCAAACATAATTCGCTGCAATAAGCGCAAAGAGTTTCGCAGGTGTCGAAAACTGAAATTTAAGATTCATGACTCAATCGTTAATTTATAAACACATTCCACGCCACTTCTCATGGCGAATCGTGTGGAATGGGGTAGTATTAAGGTTAAATATATATATATATATATATATATATATATATATATATATATATATATATATTTTTTTTTTTTTTTTTTTTTTTAATTTTTAAAAGATTTAAAACAAACGCTTACAGAATTGTCTACTTGTTGACGGACCACCGTTTCGGGAACTTACCTGGTGAGGCGTCACGCACCGTCGTAAATCATACAAGTAGAATTATTATTCTTATTTAAAAAGTAAAAAATAGTTTAATATGTAGTAATGTAACATATCTACAGCACTGTACAGGGTCTGATCATGTTCTGAAAAGCATTTCCAATTACTGTCCACTCTATACAGTAATTAAACTTCGTACGTGCTGGTCAATTTCAGAATTAACAACACTTGTTACTGAACTGAAAACTGAAACTTTAATTACCTACTGTAATTTTTTTAAAAAAAGAACGAAATTGCTCCCACCAACTGCCTATATGAAGGGTTATATTTTCTACCTGTATTCAGATTCAATATAATCTAGGCGTAAATAAAGAGAACCATACCCAGCGATAATGCTACCAATTTATATGTTACGGTTTACACTTATTTACCGTAATAGAGAAAGTACCTTAGAATCGAGCTTTGCTCGGAGTATTAGTAGATAAAAAAAATAAAAATATTTTACCGGGGTTCGAACCCACCAGATTCCGAATTTCCGAACAACGCATAAATTACACATACGCATACCAAACTGCCAATCCGACTGACTTATAAGTCGAAATTATTGATATATTGTTGCACGACGTAAGAAATTACATAATATATAGCTTAATAACCTAACCAAGAGCATGTCAGGACATGTCTAATGGCAGATTTCTTCATGAAAGAGGTAAACCAGAGTTTGTTATTCGCCAGATATACTTATTCCAGGGTTAAAATTAAATTTCGGTGGTTGTCTTCAACAGACCGACGGGTTAGCTATCCTATTTTCATGTATATGTGACTGTGAGCTATATACCTACTCTAGGGGTCCTATAGACCCAAATTTAATGTATGTACTTAAAAAATATTTTCTACCTACTTCTCCGTTCTAATAATAGTTTGTTACTTATTATTTGTTTACGCTTAATTATCTAAAGTTTTTTCAATAAAAAAAAAAATTCGAAGCAAAATATTTATCCTTAGGACAAAAATATTCGGGGATTATTTCTTAAAATGGTGCAAAGAAAACGAAATCTCCATAAGAAGAAATCGGCCATAAGGAGAGTTCCGTAACTATTCAAGCGTAATTGGCTTTTTTCAAATTACTTCATAAGTAACAGTCCGATTTCGTTCATAATAGTTTTTAGTAGTAATTCTCCTTAATAGTATTTAGCACGATCTATCAGCATGGAAAATTGCTAGTTTCTAAGTCTCGTAGTTTAGAAATGGCATAATTTAGAATTTTACCAACTTGTAAACAACTTTGGAGGTCGATTACTCGAAATGGTTTATATTATAAAAAAGTAATATACTATTAAACCTTGCCTTTATTTAAAAATACCTATTTTACGACCCCATCGTGTGGAATACACGATGGGGTAGAATGAAAAAATATCTTTCATCCACACTTCACATGTATCTCCATACATGTGAAGTGTGGATTAAAAATATTTTGGCTCTCCAGCCACCCCTAAAATGTAAAATCATTATTTTTTTATGATGACAAAACCGAGATCTACACGCAGTCTTTAACTGTGCCAAATTTTATCCATTTATATTCATAGTTACAGAAGCCTTTTACAGAGCAAGTTACAGAAGGTTCCTTGAGTATTACGGAACCCTAAAAATGTGCAGTTTTCCAGGAAAAAGACCTAGCTAGATCAATTTTTCTTCTCCAAAACTCCCTGCATACCAAAGATTTCACAACTAAAGATTTATTAAGAGAATTAAATGACATCTATATTTAACACGTGAAGCGAAAATTTAATGTACAGTTTTACGAGAATTGTGGGTACGGATGAGAGTGAAATTTGGCACAATTAAAGTTTATGCTGTGGCGTGCGAAAGTCTTAAATTTCTTAAAATATTGCTTAGAAATACATTTAATTAATGAAAATATCAGCAACACATGGATGTGGTTCACATATACACACACGTAATGTAATTAAGTAATTTGTAATTTAGTATTTGAATTGTCAAAACTATATCGATTTAAGGTCAAAGATTTCAAAACTCAAGATAGGCTGACGTACATTTGACAGAACAAATTTTCATACAAGAAAATTTTACGCGAACTTGGTTTTCATCATACTTCAAATGTCAGCCAAATTGATTTTACCGTACCTCAAATGTCAAAATGACCCCAAAGTCTCAAAAAGTGGGACCATTTAAGGGGGGACAGTTTTTGACTCAACATGCCTCTATAACACATACATTATACGTCTATCATTCATGGAAATACTTGCAGCCGTTTCCGAAATAACGATTCATATACTTATATTACTAAGTATAGAGAAATACAATCTCAAAGTAATTTGGTGGTTTTTTTTTTACGTTAAGATTAAATTTTATCTGAACAGAGTATGCCCCATCTGAACTAGTTGCCTTAAATGATAATAAGATGTTATCTATTTATGTATGTGTATAAAATACAATTTTGACATAAATTATTTAATTAAGGCAGGCGCACACTACAAAGAGACAGTTTATAATTCAACTCTCGTTTAGCCATTCTGGAGCGTCTAATAGGAGTCATTAGGGCGCATCATACTGGAGCGGAAATGATAATTTGTTCGTCGTCTACAGTACGAGCATTCGTTGGGTGTAAGGGTGTTTTTACACTTATACTGAAAGAATTTTACTGCGCTTTGTGGAAAATCTCATTTCATTTTAATGAGAAGTGCTAACAACACATTGCGTCAATAATGTTTTCAATTTTTTTATATTCAAGCGTTTTGTATGAAGTTTTTGCATAATATTTGTTTGTAAATATGTCCTGCTTGTGTACAGTACTGCTGGTGAGAAAATTCAATTATGTCTTAATTCGAAATCCGTACACGGACGCCATGTAGTTCCACAGAAACTTTTTAACCAAATTTTTAAAAACCTAAGAACACCACTTGCTGAAAAAGTAACTAATATTTCGTATCTATAGGTTTTTTTTTCAGCCAGACCTACATATTCCTATATTAATCACCGTGTTTCGCCTCTAAAAAAGGCAGTAAACCTGATAGAAAAATGTGAAAAAAAATTCCATGTTTTACTGCGAACTCGCCCTTAGGATGAAGTCATATTAGCGCTCATTAGCTCTTGTATATGCTAATTTCAACGTCTGTAAAGGTAATGACTTATGGCGTGGTGTAATATTCTTAATTATATTTCTTTAGGATTTCTTTCTATCAATAAGTATTTGCGAATATTGATGATGTTTTAGTTGTACAAAAGTAAAATTCTGTTCCGTTATTTCGCTTTTGAGGTACCTACAGAACCCTAAAAATTGCTTTTGTTAAAGAAAATCTAGCTAGACTTCGAACTGTTTATGTTTTTGCTACGTTAATAGTTACAATCTTAATGTTTACAATAAGCATAATTTGCATTTTGCCATTTAACGAGACAATTTAAAAATTGCAAGCTAACAATAAACCAAATAAGACATAATAATTGAAAATCAAGGCTACATTCACATCATTCGTGACTTAATTATAACAAACTAGAGATCGTCCTGTGGTCGAAATTCGATCATAATTCATATTTAAATTTTTTAGTTACAATTTAGGGTTCTTTTGCCTCTTAGAAACGCAATAAAAATAAGTCTATGATATTTACAGTGCCGGATTTACACATTTGCCGCTCTTAGGCAATTAAGTTTTTGAAAAACTTCCTTCTCAAAATTATTCTTCTTATACTAATGAAGAGTACAATTGAAGTTTTTACAATTGTCCTGGTTGAAATTTGTACCAAATTGCTATTTGAAAGTATGTATTATTGAAATAAAAATAACAACGCAAAATATATTATATGATAATATTATGTTTTTTATGTTGAAAGCGAGCGAGTGGAGCGAGCGAGCAAAAATTTCTCTAGTTTCAAAGGATAAAATTGGATAAATCAATTTTTTTTCTATTGTACTGGTTTAATTTGTAACAAATACCTGTTTGAAAGGGTTTATTCTTTGGAATAATTAATAGCGTAAAATAGATCGTAAACTACTAAATAATAAAAGACGATTAATTTATAATGCATTGAAAGTAAATTGAAAGTCTGAGTTAAATACGAGAATCGGGGTTCTTAATAAACATATTCTGAGAAGTGATATGTTTGTAGTCATTCGGGAATACGATCACGCGAGCTGCTCCACGTGTAGGCTCCCGAGCGAATGATAAGACAGATTAGGTTAACGGAGATCGGCCGCTTATATCTCGAGTTTATCTCTGATGTTATTTCCAGAAGGTGTTGGTGACAAGTAATTTATGTGGTTCCGTAGTAGCTACAAGGAACCCTTATAGTTTCGCCCTGTCTGTCGCCTGTCCGTCCGTTCAACTTCTGTAATTTTGAATATAGATGCAAATATTAGATGCAATTTGGTACTGATAGATTGCGTATAGATTTTGTTTCTGGCGTTATAAAATAACAAGATGTCGCCCGCGACTTCGTGCGAACAACGAGGACATTCTGCGGAAACCGTACATTTTGCCACAATAAAAAGAAGCCCATGTCCTTCTCCGTGGTCTACTTTACATCTGTACTAAATTTCATCAAAATTGGATCAGTAGCTTCGGAGCCTATTCAATGCAAACAAACAAATCTTTCTTCTTTATAATATTAGTATAGAATATAATAAATTTATATTTTAAGATTGACTTGATGTGAAGTGGGGATAAAAAAAATCTCATTCTATCTTATCGTCTGGTCGTCTGGTACGTCTGGTATCGTCGTCGTTGAATAGGTATTTTCATATCAAGACAAGGATTCATACAGGTATTTTTTATAAAGTAAAGTATTTCAGCAATTAACAATAACTTTTGAGGCAATTTGAGAAAGAAAACCTATCGCTCGTTGATATGTACGAAACCCGTCTATAACACTCATGACACACTCTTGGTTAGGTTATTCGATACATAACATTATTTTCCCAACATCCGCGTGTCGCCCGCTTGCGCCAAGCCTATGAGTGCGTTTATATCACCACACGAATCACAACGCAGCCGCCGGAATTTGAACTTAATCGACTAGGCCACAACGTAAAGATTCAACAATTACTAACTGATGGGTGATTGCCACGTGGTCTAGTCGATAATGCTCAATTAACTATTTCTATGACCTCCGCGACTCCGCCAGCGAGCGCCTGCCAGGTGCACCCTACTCTAGGGCTCTTAGGGGCCCAGCACTCGTACGATGCGATGCACGAGAACACAGCGCGCATCGCAGCCAAACTCGAGGACTCGCTTCGTGGGCGGCAGCTTCCCCGCGCCACCGCCCCGGGGTCCTTTGCTAGGGCGGAATGTCATGGCCATTCCTGGCCCTTGGTCTGGCCTTGTACACTCCATGCGGGACAGGCCAGCAGAGTGTGCTGCGCAGTGTCCCGGTCGTCACTACAGTGATGGCAAGCGGTGGACTGCTCGCGCTTGACAATGTCGCACAGGTACTGACCGAAGCAACCGTGCCCGGTCAGTACCTGTGTGAGGCGGAAGGTGAGCACGCCTTTTCTCCTCTTCGTCCATTCCCGAATGACGGGACGGATGGCCGTTAGCAAGTCCACGCTTACCCGTGGATCCTCCAGCCTTTCGATCCATGTGTCAAGCGCACGCTCTGTTGCGCTGTTTCTCCACCCCCGGACGATGTCAAGAGGTGGGTTGTTGCCGTTAAGTTCCCGGCATTCAGCTTGGCAGCGCCAGTAGACTGAAGCTAGGGACTCGGCTTCTATGTCCCATGGTATGCGCACGCCGCATCCCTGGATACGGTGCGGTATCCGCGCACCGCCCGGATAGCCATTATTCTTTGAAACCTGCCGAGGACTTGTCGGTTCTCAGGCAACAAATTCTCCGTCCAGATCGGTGCACCGTACATTACCATAGACTGGATTACGCCCAGGTAAAGACGGCGACAACCGAGGCTCGGACCCCCAAGATTCGGGAGGAGCCCTGCCAATGCTCCAGCAGTCTTGGTAACCTTCTCCGAAAGGCGGGCGAAGTGGGCCTTGAAGCTCCAGCGACTGTCCAACACCAGGCCGACGTACGTCATTGATGGTTTGACGCCGATTTGACTTCCGCCCACTACGATGCTCATGCCAGGTGGTGGTGCATTCCTCGGCCCGTGGAAAACGATGGCCTCTGACTTGTCGATAGCCACAGTGAGGCCCACCACACGAATCCGGTGCACTATCTGCGCTACCGCAAGCTGTTGCACGGATTATTGCCTCTCTGTGGGTCTGTGCACGCGCGACGGCCAAAGTGTCGTCGGCGTAACATATTGCGTCTACTCCGGGAAGAAAGGCACCACGGAGCACCCAATCATACCCGATATCCCACAAGAGCGGTCCAAGGGCCGACCCCTGCGGGACACCACACTCAACCTCCTGTCGCTCTACTCCCTCCCGTGTCGGGTATTGCACCGATCGGGCGGAGAGGTAATCACGGATGACCCTGCAAAGATATTTGGGTACTCCGTGGTACCTGAGTGCCTCATGATGGTTTATTTATGGAGAGATAAACTCGAGATATAAGCGGCCGATCTCCGTTAACCTAATCTGTCTTATCATTCGCTCGGGAGCCTACACGTGGAGCAGCTCGCGTGATCGTATTCCCGATTGACTACAAACATATCACTTCTCAGAATATGTTTATTAAGAACCCCGATTCTCGTATTTAACTTAGACTTTCAATTTACTTCCAATGCATTATAAATTATTCGTCTTGATATAATAAACAGATTTTTGGAATTTGGTCCAATCAAAACGCGTTTGACGTTGGTTTGACGTGCAAGAGAATATAATTTTTCTATTTTAACATGTCCAGACTGCATTGAAACTGTATTATTGCAAGATTTAATTAGTAGAATCGACCTAAGGCTTGGACAATATTGTCCGGAATCCGGAGGCCGGGAAAAATTCGAAGCACTAAAAATAGAACGCTGCGCTAATACAACAGAGCTGGAAATTGAACACATGATTGTCAAGCCAAATGTCAAATCTGACAACTCGTCACTCATGTGTTCGATTTTCAACTCTATTGTATTAATTCAGAGTTACATTTTCGATGCCCTGAATTTTCCCCGGCCTCCGGATTCCTGCTCATATTATATTCTCAGCCTAAAAGTCACGAAACTCATGAGCACACACCCCCGTAAAAATGGTGAAACATTTACATTACTTGAAGAAATATAAATGAAGCTTAAATTTCTATAAATCGTCGTACCTACAGAACAGCACAATCCACCTCTTATAGGGTTCCGTTCGTCACCCAAATTATGGATCCTCTGCCCTTTCGTCAGCTCAAACATTAGAACCGCCCGTTCGTCTCCTGTTGTAGTACATTAATGCTATATAGATTGATGCTTGCACATTTTTATGAAATGAACGAGGAAACGAGCAGTCGCATCGCCTGATGGTAAGCTATTACCGCCGCCCTACGTATAATAGGTACCTTTAACTAGACATTTTAAGTAAATAAACACTACTTATTATTTTATGAAATGACTCTTTCATTTCATAAAATAACGAGGAAACGAGCAGTCGGATTGCCTGATGGTAGGTAAGCGATGTACGATGGTGGCTATGTAACATTCGTTGAGTTTTTACGCGACTGCGTCAGAAGGAGGGTTATGTTTTTCGAACGGTCGAACGGCTCGATGGATTTTAGCTTGAGAGGTGTTGTTAGATTCGTATTTAATGTGAAAATGACACTGAGCATAATATTAAAATAAAAAAAAACACAAAATGGCAGATTTTGGCTGGAATAATGGATGGATGGATTTGATGGAATAATAGGTAGCCGCCTGTTGGTCACCTGTCGGATGACCAATCAGTAGCTATTTAAGTGACGAACCACCGGTTTTTGCTCCAGGTTCCATAAACTGGGTAACGAAAGGGCGGTAACCCATCCTAACACATTCCAAAGGTTGACTTAAGACATTAAAGACTTATGATATAGTACTGTGAAAACACGGATAGAATGTGGAATTTTAATCTGAGGTATGGATTATTAAGTCAGAAAATAAAACTTTGTAATGAGTTTTTTTTTGGCTATACTGACGCCAAATTTTAAGCTAAATTAATATATTTAATTAGAAGGATCCCAAAATCACAATATTCAAAAGTAACAGATGATCCTTATTTACATAAACTTAGGAATAATTTACGAATAATAACATTATGGAACCCTAAGGAGTTTAGACGTTGCTTATCTTAGGTCACAGTTGTGTAATAAAATAAAATTCATAAATCCTATATAAGAGGACAGTGATTACTTAAGCCTTTATATTTACACTTATAAGTGGCTTAAATGGAAAATATATTACGGTTACAGCTTATCTGGCTAGAAGTGTGAATTCTTTTTGAGGCCAACTCTTTAGAGTGAAATTCTGTGTTTTAGGTGACATAACACCTGGATTACCTAAACCGCGGCTGCCTCCGTTCGAGTCGACTAGTGTAAACGGGACCGTGACTGCGGGCGAGATGCTCTCCCACCTGGGCTCAGGCTTGCTGGTCGTGCCCCTAGTGGGCATCATATCAAATGTAGCCATAGCCAAAGCTTTCTGTAAGTATTAAGGAGAATTCATTTGAGATAGTATTTTTACTGTAACTGCACTGGGGCTTGTTTATGTGCTAGTGAAAAATATTCTTTTTATTATTTTAGAGTGAAAATATAATATGTGTGTAAAGAAAGTAAATATCAAGATGCCTAAGGCCTCTCTCGTTCTTTGTATTTAAATGAACGAAAAGTCATGATTTTTTAACCCAGGCTTAACTTTACCCAGATCTGCGCAATTGAGCCTCATAGTGTGTTACAACAGTCATTGTATATAAAATGTTGTTACCTGTTACTTGAAAAAGTATATTTTATACTATGTTCAGTCCAATATATTAATCTGTTCATATCTGGTAACAAGTGATAAATTAAATAGCTAACAAAAAAACTTGTAAGTTTTGGCCGTGGTGTTATAAATGTATTAAACACAAATAGTTAGCGAACGGTCAAAGCTACCGCCCTGAATGTTTCCTCAAGTTTTTCATCCAGAGCCGACTCTCATTACTGATGTTAATTGCTAAGCTAAACTAACCACTAAGTCGTTCCAAAGACTCTGTAAAGCTCCGGTCATAGAACCTTCACGAGGCGGTGGCGAGTCGAACGATATATTTCTGTAATTAATTTAATAGATAAAAATTTGGTTAGAGCATGTCACGATATGTCTAAGGAGGGTTCCGTAACTATCAACACGCAATAGGTTTTCTTTGAATTACTTCAAAAGATATTATCCAATTTCGCTCAAAATATTTTTCCTAAAGAGTTTTTAACAAGATCTATCAGCATGAAAACTTACAAGTTTCTATCTCTTATAGTTTAAAATGCCGAGGGTGGACCAGCTTATAAACCACTTTGGAGGCCGATTACTCGAAAATGGTTGATTTTGTATAAAAGTCATGTGTGGAACCCTATTTTTATTTTAAAATACCTATTCAACTATACCCCACACAATAGGGTAGAATGAAAAAATATTTTTCGTTTCCACTTCACATGTATGGTCAGCCCCCCTATATATATAACCCCTAAATATAAAATTATTACTATGTTATGATTCCAAAACCGAGATCTATACACAATCTATAACTATACTAAATTTCATCCCTTTATATTCATAATTACAAAAGCTAGAAGCGCGGACAGACAGACAGACAGACGGACGGACGGATAGAGCGAAACTATAAGGGTTACTTATGCATTACGGAACCCTAAAAAAAGGATCTACTATTTTAAATGTTTATAAATAGTATATACCTATTTCTATTTTTTAAATCAAGTGCTTATGAGTAAAATAATGTTTGAAAATAAAAATAGCTAATAAAAATAATTCGTTTTGATAAAAAAATCACTTATAATAATATTGATGATTTTTTAAATATAATTAAACATTTTTATCTACAGGCAAATAAGAAACTGGCAGGCCAAATATTAAAAACGCCTGTTAGTAGAGCACGGCAAAGCAAAATAGTGCTTATATTGTGTTCTAAAAATTTAAAGGAACATTGTAAAACATGAATTTTATTATTAACTTGTTAGTGGAGGTGCAATAATTTTTAAGAGCTTCGTTTTAACTATAGCGTGCGTGTCGCTTCGCTGCGGCAGTATGACTAAAACCTATTTGTTTTCTTTACCCTAGTTTCCAAGTATAGCATTTTCTTCGCTAGTTTTTATTGTGACCCCAATTAAAGGCTCTCATAAAGCGTCGTTAAAATACTTAGTGCCTTAATACCAGTTGTAGTTTTTAAATAGCTCATAAGTACCATAAGAACAACTTTATTTGAAAATTTCCTTTTTATATGTAAATAAATGTCTTTAAATTAGATGTGACTTTAACGATGAGAAAATTTAAAAAACGTTTTCAGCGAATGTGTCTTACTCCCCATTTTATAGGTTTTGTAGAATTTTTGTGTGGCTTATATAGAATAATAAGCAAATTATTTTTTATTCTTATTCTTATTCTTATTCTTATTCTTATTCTTATTCTTATTCTTATTCTTATTCTTATTCTTATTCTTATTCTTATTCTTATTCTTATTCTTATTCTTATTCTTATTCTTATTCTTATTCTTATTCTTATTCTTATTCTTATTCTTATTCTTATTCTTATTCTTATTCTTATTCTTATTCTTATTCTTATTCTTATTCTTATTCTTATTCTTATTCTTATTCTTATTCTTATTCTTATTCTTATTCTTATTCTTATTCTTATTCTTATTCTTATTCTTATTCTTATTCTTATTCTTATTCTTATTCTTATTCTTATTCTTATTCTTATTCTTATTCTTATTCTTATTCTTATTCTTATTCTTATTCTTATTCTTATTCTTATTCTTATTCTTATTCTTATTCTTATTCTTATTCTTATTCTTATTCTTATTCTTATTCTTATTCTTATTCTTATTCTTATTCTTATTCTTATTCTTATTCTTATTCTTATTCTTATTCTTATTCTTATTCTTATTCTTATTCTTATTCTTATTCTTATTCTTATTCTTATTCTTATCCTTATCCTTATCCTTATCCTTATCCTTATCCTTATCCTTATCCTTATCCTTATCCTTATCCTTATCCTTATCCTTATCCTTATCCTTATCCTTATCCTTATCCTTATCCTTATCCTTATCCTTATCCTTATCCTTATCCTTATCCTTATCCTTATCCTTATCCTTATCCTTATCCTTATCCTTATCCTTATCCTTATCCTTATCCTTATCCTTATCCTTATCCTTATCCTTATCCTTATCCTTATCCTTATCCTTATCCTTATCCTTATCCTTATCCTTATCCTTATCCTTATCCTTATCCTTATCCTTATCCTTATCCTTATCCTTATCCTTATCCTTATCCTTATCCTTATCCTTATCCTTATCCTTATCCTTATCCTTATCCTTATTCTTATTCTTATTCTTATTCTTATTCTTATTCTTATTCTTATTCTTATTCTTATTCTTATTATTATTCTTATTCTTATTCTTATTCTTATTCTTATTCTTATTCTTATTCTTATTCTCATCCTTATTCTATATAAGCCAAATTAACAAAATTAGCAAATTTTTTGGCTAAGTATGAACAGCAATTGATCGCACAGTATGGTTGCTCATTGTGGTAGAATCGAGAATTCTAATACTATTTATATTGTAGCGAAGGGGAAGAAATTGGATGCGTCTCAAGAAATCGTCGCTCTTGGTGCTTGCAACCTGATCAGCGCTTTCTTCAGCTCGTTCCCGGTAAACGGTTCGTTCACGCGCAGCGCTGTGAGCGACGCGTCGGGAGTAAAGACGCCGGGCGCCGGCTTCTACACTAGTGAGTCACCTGATCAGCGCTCACTTCAGGTTATTTCCGGTGAATGCTCATGCGTAGCGCTGTGAGCGACGCGTCGAGAGTAAGGACGCCGGCCATTGGCTTCTATACCAGTGAGTCACCTGATCAACGCTCAAATGAGCTCATTTCCGTTGGACGGCTCGTTCACGCGCAGCGCTGTGAGCGACGCTTCGGGAGTGAGCATGCCAGGTGTCGGTTTCTACACCAGTGAGTCATCTGATCAGCGCTTTATTCAGCTCGTTCCCGGTTAACGGCTCGTTCATGCGCAGCGCTGTGGGTGATGCGCCAGGAGTGAGTTCGCCGGGCGCCGGCTTCTACACTTGTGAGTCAAATTATCAGCGCCCATTTCAGCGCTCGTTCCCGGCGATCAACTCGTTCACGGGCAGCGCTAATAGCGACGCTTCGGGAGTGCGGACGTCAGGTGCCGGCTTGTACACCTGTGAGACAACTGATCAGCTCTCACGTCAGCTCGTTCTTGGTGAACGGCTTGTTCACGCGCAGCGCTGTTAGCAACGCTTTTGTCGCTTACAGCGTTGCTTGCAATTGCTGTAAATATTATAATTATTCATTTTTATTAAGCCATTTACCTTTGAATTCGATTAAAAGCTTTACTAAACTTGAAATAGCAACCACATTGCACACATAACACACATATACTTAACTCGCAGCGTAAACGTTTTAACATTGTCTCTGTTTTATTACTCTGTTTAATATTAAACTTTTATAGGGCGATTTAAAAGTAAAATAGACTTTGGTGAAGTAATTGACCTCCGTCAGATTCTATTTATCATAAAGGTTATGGATACAGAAACTCACGTACATGAGAGGTACAGACTATGTATTACGTCGCACGTTCATTGTAAATTATTTATGGATTTTATGTTTTGTTATGTATGTTATGTATTAGTAAAATTACAAAGCTTTAATTAAATGTAATTTTATTACTGTCTTATCATATTCATAAATTGTAAGAAGTTAATTATGTAGCTACTAGACATTTTTAGTTTTACGTATGTACTTCCTAACTTAACATTTTATACCCGGTTTCTGAGGTTTTTGTCGGATGTTTATCTATTCGATAGCGCTTTTGACTGGATGACACAAACACGTTCATCAATAAATAGCGCTATTGAATAGATCTACCGACAAAAAAAACCCCATAAGCCGGGCAATAGTGAATAAATTATACGTAGCCAAAGAATATATTATTATATATTACTAACGTAAAGAACCGTCATTCAATAGACTTACACGAATGACAGCTCGCATCTATGTGCGCATGGCTAGACGCATGCGGAGGGTGCGCGCGGCGAGTGGGGCGTGAGTTTTTTCCAGCCAGGACTTTCGTTCACGGGGCTGGCCGCTAGTCGTTTCGTGCTTTGACATAATTGGCAATATAATTTAATAATATTGATGATAGATTTATCTGACGCGACGTTTAAAATAATTTCGGTGTCAACCTCAGGCTTACGTCGTCAACATGGCTGACATTGAGCTGTCATTTGTAGAGTGTGTCGCCCCTGTGACGTAGCGCTGCTACGCACTTGTAGCAGTGTTACGAGGTGGTGTGTGCATAATAATACGGTATTTACTCGTATTTTCTATTACATAAATGAATAGTGCTCTGAAAAATAAGATAGTTTACAAAAGGAATAGTATACTAAAAATCAAAATTTTCAAAGATATTGCGGATCGTTTGAAGCACTTTTGTGAGTCTTGTGAAAACGCCCCATATAAAAGTCGTACTAGTAAGTGACGTCACACGCTACGAAATGTATATATATGCAAAAAATTTCTGATATCTCGTTATTTTGCGTATTTATGTTTTGTGTTGCGCGTAAAAGATTTCCTATGTTATCTATCAAGATACCATAGTAAATCTTTTTGTATTTTATGTAAGTAAACTAATTATGTAGGTTTTATATAAGCTAATGTTTAAAAAAAATATAAAATTTAAATTAAATTTTAAAAAATAAAAAATTTTAAAAATTTTTTGTGAATTCGAAATGCATATAACTACAAAACTACACATAAAATCTTAATTATTTTTACTTTTATCAAGTTCTAATACCTAATAATTTCTTAATTTATTAAAAAAACTAAATCTTTACATGTAGGAAAATACCCAATGAAAACACAAATACGTATACTCGTATTTTAAGTTTTTTTACGGGAGTATTAGTTTTTTATGTATAATAAATTAAAAATAGATAAAAAAAAAGTTTTTTTACTTTCCTACGTGTATCTCAGTACGCGACCGCTACAAATGGCCCAACCGTAATACTAATGGAACTGTTTTGTCTGTCTGTCTGTCTGTTCGCTCTTCTAGCTTCGGTAATTATGAAAATAAATTGGTGAAATTTGGTACAGTTATAGGTTGTGTATAGATCTCGGTTTTGACATCATAAAATAAATATAGTTTATATTGTAGGGGGCTCTCCAGTCTCCATACGTGTGAAGTTGAGATGAAAAACATTTTTTCATTTTATCCCATCGTGTGAGATATTGTTGAATAGGTCTTTTAAAATAAAGGCAAGGTTTCATACATAACTTTTTCACAAAGTCAACCATTTTCGAGTGATACACGTTTCATATGACATCAACATGACACTCGAACTCTTACAATGCAACATATATCTTCTTGTGTAATGATTAAAGTTCAATTTTGGATAGCTATCTTTAAAATGTAGCGCTATAGCGCGTATCGTTTCATTTCGGTGTGAATCACATCTCAATCTTGATACATCGAAATTATTTGGCACAGTTGGGTTTTTTTTTTAATATTTATTTATTTTATTTTATTATCGTACAGGTCTGATAGTTCTCCTGACGCTGGCCCTACTGACGCCGTACTTCTACTTCATCCCGCGCGCGGCGCTCGCGGCGGTCATCGTGTGCGCCGTGCTCCATATGGTCGACGTCGCCATTATCAAGAGGCTTTGGGCGACTAATAGTAAGTACTATACATGCGAACAATTGTGAGGATGAGGATTGTGAGGAACTACTGAACGGATTTTGATGAAATTTGGTATGGTAGTAGTTTAAGCTATGGATTTGGCAAAACATTGTCTCCTTTTTTCCCGGAAATGTACAGTCTTCCCGTGGGATACTGTATCTACGCGCGCCGCGGGCAAAAGCTAGTTCATTTATATTTATGACTAAATATCCCGACACTCCTTGTTCAGTCTTAACTGTAAACTGGAATTAATCAATCACTTCACCTACAACTACAACTAAAACCTACACCTACAACTACAACTATACCTACACCTACAACTACAACTATACCTACACCTACAACTACAACTATACCTACACCTACAACTAAACCTGCACCTACATCTACACCTACATGTACATATACACCCATACCTGTGGCGGACCAATTAGCGCCACAATCCTGAATCGCGCTATCGAAGTTTTCTAAGATCGGCTGTATATATACAACACCTGAAATTATTACAAGTGGGATTCGGCCTGACCGAGCACACCATCTCGCTCGGCCGGAGATCTCCCTTTGGGGCATCCACTCATCCCACATTAGTGACCCTCGACAGAACACGCCACCTTCTGAATATCATCATCATCACTACCCCCACCCCACCGCACCACGCCAGCCAGCTTCAGCCTCATCGGGTACCTCGACAACCAGCCTCAACGCACCGCGGCCTGGTCGAACCCCCATCGGCTTCAACGGGCACTCTCACTACAACGATCGATCAGCAAGCAGAGCACA
This sequence comes from Phengaris arion, assembly GCA_963565745.1. NCBI lineage: Eukaryota > Metazoa > Arthropoda > Insecta > Lepidoptera > Lycaenidae > Phengaris > Phengaris arion. The sequence continues at coordinate 8,027,432 of OY751443.1, forward strand.
TCTCTCCTGGTCAGGAACGTAGCATAGTCGGGGCCGCCGCACGGCAGCACTCCGACTCACTGGAGCCCGTGCAGCAGCAGCACAGTTCCGACTGTGCTGACTGTGCTCACTGAGACTCTCTGGCACTGGCGACTCAAGCAGAAGACTCAAGATTCGACCTCCGGTCTTCGGGGGGAGTGATGTGGCGGACCAATTAGTGCCACAATCCTGAATCACGCTATCGTTTTCTAAGATCGGCGGTATATATACAACACCTGAAATTACTACAAGTGGGCTTCGGCCTGACTGAGCACACCATCTCGCTCGGTCGGTCTCCCTTTGGGGCATCCACTCATCCCATATACCTACACCTACAAACCTACTGGGGGCGGTTTTTTTTTAAATTACCGATTTTATTTAAAATAAACCAAACTGAACGCACCTATAAATATTTGACAGAGTGACAAATTAAAGACACTGAACAGTTATTATGGGAAAATCCGGTCGTTTTTTATGTCCTCTCAATGTTTCCAATATTTATCACCATTTAAGCCTTCCCTGAACTTCAACAATTATTTCAAGACCAAAATTAGGCAATTTGGACCAGCCATTCTCGACTTTTAGCGAGACATTGGAATTGCAATCGATTATTATATATAAAATAGGAAAAAGAAAACGAGCAATCGGATCACCTGATTGAAAGCGACTACCGTAGTCGACCGATACAAGATCGATTCGTCTACAATAACAAAAATAAAACATAAGTATTTGACTTTATATTCTCATTATTTACAATCTTTCATTGATCACGTTTACCATTTGAAGCGAGGGCACCTATTCTGGAAAATCGCAATAATATCAGCTGTAAGCGCTATTTTATAACAAGTCAGCGACACAATCGTTGCAACTCCGCTGACATTCAATTTGGAGAGTACGTACTGTCGTCTCGACTCTGTCTCGGATACGCTTATTGGATTACAGTATCATATATGTTTTTAATACGTTGGATGTTAGTCTGTCTGTCGACAACATGTAGCAGAAAAAATATTTAAGACATATTAATATCATATAAGACTGAAAAACAAAAGAAAAGGTGAAAAAAATCGCCTATATCTGTTGACAAATGAGCAGGATATGAGCGTTTAAAGTTTTTAATCTACCTACCTCTTTCTAAACAAATTTCGTATGAACTTTCTATGCAAGTCGTGTAATGTGACGTCACGTTACACATCGGATCTCTCCGTCTAATTGACTACTTTAAACCTTCATGTAGGTATCTGTTATTTTCAATGATCTCTCAAAACTGATTGTACTACACGATTTATCAAACAATATATAATATCTATTTAAATAAATTAAAAAAAAGACATGAATGTTATTCCCTATCGGTAATCAGAATTTAATAAGTTGGGATAATCATGGGAAAATCATGAAACGGTCGATATTCATGTTGACGAGTTAATCTTTGTTTATCTATCTAATTTTTGTTTATCTGCTGGTCAACAAAATAGAAGAATTATTCTAATTCCATAACGATAGTTTGGACTACTTTTTATATCTGAGTGGAAAAGAAAACTTTAACATTACAAATGTGTGACGAATTTGGAACGATTCTGTGCCTTTTATAACTTGTCTGGAAATAATCAATAAACTTATATACGAAACCTTATACAAGTTAATATGATAATTATGCGTGAATCTTAAAGGCGACATTAGAATGTTATGTTCAAAAATTTACTTGCGTATAACGTAAGTCTGTGTATTTCCTGGGTATTTTCTTTAAGCTTGAATTTACTGTTCTTTTTGCTCTCCAAGCTCTATGTAATCGATGTACGAAAATTGCTCACGTTGAATTTTTATATAGAACGTGTGACTAGGGTTGTTAAAATAAAAAAAAATAAGAGAAATAATTTCACGTGATTTATTATAAGAAGAAAAAACGTTTAAACATTTTTTTCCGCTTTTCACGGTGCAAAAAAAAATGGATAACAAGAAAAAAAAATCATGGCTCAATGGTGTTTGTGGATGCGGTTTATTTATTACTAGGAAGCATCTAGATTCTAGTAAATAAGCCGATTACTGCCTTAGTTTAAAAATATGTACCTAACATTTTGTTGGTAACCCTATCATTTGGTAATATTTTAGTTTTAAGTGTTAGTGCGCCGATGGGATTTGACTTACGATTTTCTCAGATGTAGTACAGACTATATAATTTTATTTATCTCTATCGATATGAAAACTCTTTTGGTGCTCAAAAATTTTTCTTTATTTCTCTTTCAAAGTTATTGGTCACGGTTTAGTTTTGATTTCTATTAAAAGTTTCTAAAGAACCTTGAACTGTTTTACTTTTCCAAAGAAAATTCTATCTGAACTTTAAAAGTACAATTTTATGCCATAGAAGGACGTCTTTCCTTATATATTATTAGTTCTAGAAAATTCTTAAGAAGTAAGCAGGAAAACTCATATAAAAATAATGAAATCGCGTGATTTAAAGATGTGGTTTTCCGCAACCAAAATACTGTTTGTTTATGTCGTTAGATAAGTGGAAAAAAGATTGCTTTAAGCTAATCACTGTTTAACTTCTTTGGAGTTTCTTGGAAGATATTTCAAGGCTATTTTTGGACTGCGGTAAAATATTTATATTACATTAAGTACCAAATTGTGTCAAATAGACTCAGAAAACTGTATATATCTCCTAGTTTTATATTACTTTTTCCTGCGGCTCCGTCCACATAAATATTATCCATATAATATTATGGGAATCTTCTTTGCCCACGATAAAAAGTAGTCCTTCCACGTGGTCTAATCTATATCTGTGCCAAATTTCATGATGATCGGTGAAGTAGTTTTTACGCGACAGTGTAACAACCAAACAAACAAAGTCACATACACATTTTGAATATTATTAGTGAGGATAAAGCGATTCTTACACTATAGATTTTAAACGTTCATGCAAGTTTGAATAGAAAACACGCATAACATCCCCACTCTAAGGGCCTGTTTCACAATGTACGGGGTGCTAAGTGTGAGTTTTTCTTTTCGCATTCGAACGTGAGCACGTTTGGCGTTTACTAGGAATTTGTATGTGATTTGACCTAGTTGTCGCGTTTACAACTAGGTGGCGCTGTAAAAATCACTTTTAGCACTCAGATAAGTGTCAGATAGCTTATTTCCATGTTTTTTTTTCTGTCGTTCAAAATAAAGTAAGAGGCGAAAAACATCCGAATAAGAAATTCGACACTTAGTAGGCGATTGTGAAACAGGCCATAAAGTCTTTTGCGCGGTGGTGTGTGGTTTTCGCATAAATAGCTATATCTTCTTACTCAATATTCATACACACAACACAACTGCACGAATAAATCTACATCCATCCTACAAGCAATTGTTAGAGACTCATTTTTAAACTATTCCTGTTTGCATCGGTTCGAGGCCGATACACCCTAATCATACTCCTTTGTGAGCGAATACGATTTGCCGTACAAGGCTCCTTGGACCGGAAGATGTTTGAAACTTTGCGGAAAGACTTTAGTGAAATTTTGTACAAGTGATTGGATATTCTTTCCGTATTATGACTTTGAGGAGTTTTCCAGAAAATTTCTTCCATTTCCCGTACTTTATTTGAAACTACTCATACATGTAACTTATATCGCCAGTAGACGTGATCGGTATATATTGATCGTGGATTTCTTCATTTCTCACCTGCTCAATAAATGCACGACTTGGGCTTTGCTGCAGTTATCCATACATACATACAAATAAAATATAAAATTTAAGTGTCTGTTTCTAATTTCAAATCAACAGCTTTGCGCTAAATTCATATTATTATTATAATAGTATTGTATGCGGTAGGGTTGTATATTATGTAGGTTGTTCCGGCTTATCTCTAAAACGCCTGGACCGATTTTGACAGACGTTGATCACGGGCAGATATGTGATGTTATAAGGAGTAACCAAATATATTTGATGGGTCTCGCTCACTCGACTACATGACGCACTCCCTAATAAAAACATCTTCGTAAATGCGGCAACACCATTCTGCTCTCGGACACCGTCCGATGAACAGCTCCGCTCGCTCCAATCGTTCCGTCGTTTCCGCATTATTGCGCTCTCGCGTGTGTGTGTACCACCTGAAGAAAGAAGTCCGAAGATAGAAGACTCAAGAGTCAAGACAGTAAGAAAGAAGAGTACAAGGCGCCATCCAACCGCCTTTGCTGCCCGACCCGTGCCGTACCGTGTCTCGCGCCGCGCCGCGACCGTCGCCTACCGGACGATTCGTGCGACCGCTCGCATCGTCCGTCTCGCTCTTTTGTGCGAGCCTTCTGCTCGCACACCCGCCGCGTGTTTATCGCCGCGTTAGGACGAGCGTGCGACCGGTCGCATCGTCCGTTTCGTTTTTAGCGCGAGCCTTCTGCTGCCCCCCCCAAACAGAGATTCGTCCCTGCCCCCCTACCCTCCCAATCTGCATGGTTCAAGCCCATGCAGAACAGTAGGTTGGAGCCAGCGGCTTTCCCCGCTCTCCCCAGCAAGGCCATGCCCTCCGCGCCCAAAGCGCCTAAGGCCACGCCCCCTCCGACTCCCAGCTTCACTGCAGACCTCTCTTTCGTCCAGCAGTTCCTAAGCAACGTCGGGCCTATTGACCCGATGGAGCTTTCTATTTTAGCGACAAAGCTAAAAGGATCGGCCACAGACCGCATCCAAGCTTTGTCAGATCATCAGGTCTTGATCCGTCAGATCAAGGCTCTCTCCACAAACGGTATCTAATGGAGCCTTCGGGAAGGACAAAGCCGCACTCGTTACGCGTAGTGTCGTTCAATACGAACGGCATTAGGAATAACATAAGCGAAATTCGCGATTTTGTAAGCAGCCAAAATGTCGATATTCTTCTAGTGCAGGAGACGTTTTTAAAACCTAGTATGAGGAGCCCAAAAATAGCTATAACTACAAAATAATCAGAAATGATATAACTCGATCCCGACTCGGAGGTACTCTTATCTACTATAAAAAATCATTACATTGTATTCCTCTAGAGCCACCGCCATTGTTAAGTTTAGAAACATCTGTTTGTCATATTAGCATGTCCGGTCACGGACCCATTGTTATAGTTAGCGCGTACCTGGCATGTAACAATGAACTACATTCCAGCGACCTGCAGGCGCTATTCAATTTAGGCAACGCTGTCATCATTGCCGGCGACTTAAATTGTAAACACACTGAGTGGGGCAATATAAATAACAATAAGAACGGCTCAATCCTTTGTAGCTTAACGGACACATTAAATTTTTGCACTTTTAGCTCCCACGGACTCCACTCGCTATGACACCAATGAAAACATCAACGGCGTCATACGCAATCCTAGTACTATAGACATAGCTTTAGTTAAAAATGTGTCCCTAAATATCTATATTGAGACTCTCCACGAGCTTAACTCGGACCACAGACCGGTTGTGATTACACTTGGTAGTCTTAACCCCAATAATTGCAGTACTAGGAAGATAGTAGATTACAAATCACTAGCGGAGAACATCAAAGTCCTCCAATCTAGTCACTTAGATAAAATCCCCGACATCATAGATAGTAAAGAGACAGCCATAGAGGCCGCCTCCCACTTGACCGATCACCTGGTAGCGACCATAGAGAGATCATCTAGGGAGGTGCCAACGACCCCCAAGGGCCGTTGGCCCCTCCCTGAGGACATAAGGGAGTCCATCAGACTCCGAAATGCGGCTAAGCGCACATATGATCGCTACCCGTCGGAAGAGTGGAGGAAAGCCCTCCGTCACTACGAGAGGGAAGTTAAGTTTAAGATCAAACAACACAAAGCCGAGAGTTGGGATCGACTTCTTAGTGATTTAGAACCGTCTCACGTGGCATACTGCCCACTCGCGAGGGCCCTCAAAAACGACACGGAGTGCGATATGCCTCCGTTAGACAGACCTAACCGTCCTCCTGCATTCGAAGACATAGACAAGGCTGAGTGCCTAGCTGATAACTTCGAACAACAGTGCCGGCCGAGTACTCTCCCGATTGATCCCGTGCACCTTAGCTTAGTGAATAGCGAGGTCGACAGCCGACTCTCGAGGCCACCTGATGTAGATAGGGTGAGGATGGTGGACGTGGAGGAGGTCAGTGACATTATTAAGTGTATGAAAGCCAAAAAGGCCCCAGGCCTCGACGGTATTTCAAACAAAACACTTAAAATGTTACCGTCCGAGCTTATTCAACTCCTAGTGAACATCTTTAACGCCCTCTTAGTAGGATGTTCATTCCCAGACATTTGGAAAGTAGCTATTGTCATAGGTATCCACAAACCGGGGAAACCCTGGAAGGTGCCTGGTAGTTACCGTCCAATAAGTCTCATTAGCTCCCTCGGTAAAGTCTACGAAAGAGTTATCAAAAGGCGCCTCAATGACGTCATATCCGACAAAAAACTCCTTCCAGACGAGCAGTTCGCCTTCCGCGAAATGCACAGTTGTCCCGCTCAAGTACACCGCTTAACGGAGTACATAATATCTAGCAAAAATGACAGGAAGACGACATGCGCCGTATTCTTTGACATTGCAAAAGCTTTGGATAAAATTTGGCATAACGGACTGTTATACAAACTCTATCAAATGGAAATACCTGATTATCTTGTTCTATTGATTAGTAACTTTTTAAAAAACCGTAAATTTCATTTCCGCGTGGAAGGCGCACTGTCGTCGCCAAGATATATGGAGGCGGGAGTGCCGCAGGGCTCGGTCCTCTCGCCCTCCCTATATAACCTGTATACTAGTGACATCCCCAAACACGCTAAGGTGCATTTAGCCATGTTCGCGGACGACACAGCCCTTTACTATTCCCACATACGAGCCTGTACCGCGTCAAAAGCCCTCCAGGAGTCAGTTACCGCTCTCGGTAACTGGTTCTCCAAATGGAGAATAGAAGTCAATCCCGACAAAAGTCACGCCATACAATTCGATATTAAAAGTGCAATGAGGCGTACTTGCCCCCGTAAACTTATGAGCCCTATAAGCCTGCACGGCAACATAATCCCACAGGCCACTCAGGTCAAATACTTAGGCGTAGTACTAAACAAGTCGATGACGTTTTCGAGTCACATTAGTAACACATTACGAAAAGCGAAATTTGTACTCTACAAATTATATCCGCTACTTAATTCGCGAAGCAAAATGTCCCTAAGACATAAGCTTACATTGTATAAAGTTTGCATTAGAACGATACTCACTTATGCGTGCGTCTCTTTCGCACAGATAAGCGAGTCTCAACTGGACCGTTTGCAAAGAGTCCAAAACCGGTTTCTACGCATGGCAACAGGCGCCCCCTGGTACATGCGTAACATCGACTTGCATAGGGACAGCGAAATCGTCACTATTAAAGCCTATATCAAGGAACTCGTAGAGAGATTCTTTGATAAAGGCAAAAATCACCCCAACCCCCTTATCAAAAAGGCACTGGACTATGACCACGACGCACAGACTTTCCGACACCCGTACAAACGGCCTAAGCATATCTTAGCCGATCCCGTTGACCCGATCACAAAATACGTAACGTATGTACTGTGTACAGTTACGTAAACACAAAACACACGCACCCGCGAGACTAGTATCGCACCGGGGTCGACGCCGGCGCCTACCCCGAGGTCCCACATCCGACACGACAACACGTACAGACGTACAGACCGACCCTAACACGGGACCGGACCCGAACCCGAGTTCGAGTTCGCATCCCAGTAGACTAGGTTCACTCCTAAATAGTGCCCGCGACCGCGATATTGTTATAGAGAGCTCTATCAATACCGCGAACCTCATCGATATTAGGACTTACGCGCGCGAGTCATCCCGACCGTACGCGGAAGGGGAGAGGGACGGCCCTCTCAGTACCGATAGCGATAAAAACGAGAGCTCCTCTATCGCGACAACTCGCACGCCGCTAGCTTATGCTACCGCGCGCGAGTAACCTCACTCATCAGCGAGTGAGGAAGGGGTCGGACCCCTTAGCAGGAGAGACCCGCGTCTCCCCTGTCATAATAATAGCTCACAACTCGTAGCTGTCCCCAAAATCCGGTCTGAACATCACCCGGGTGATGTTAGGGAGGGTCAAACCCTCCCATCGACTCTAACCAAATAAACTAGCCACCAGGCTAGTTATAGTCCGACATAGCTACAGGGGTCTCAACCCGACCCTTAGCATAGACCCGTTCGAAAGAAAAAAAGGGAATGCGGCAACTCATTATTGTAGTGTGTAAAGTGACAATTGACTTACATGTCACAAATTTTAGTGTGCGTGAAAAATTGTGATGCCAGCTACTCATCTTTTGCCCGATTTAGTGGGAAAAATATCTTATGCTGTGGTCTATTAATTAAGTTATTGGTTATAAATGTAGCTAAGAAAATACTTAAAAACTAGCTTTTGCCCGAGGCTCCGCCCGCGTAAATACAGTATCCCACAGGAACACTGTACTTTCACTTTTATATTTATAATTATAGTAGTATGATAGCAGGATTAAAAATTAATTAAAAGCAAATATACATATGAATGTTATATTATTCTTATGCGCTTCTTCTTCACAAAAATGTTAGGTATGTATATAAATGATTCATGAATGCCTCATTTTTATTTTTTTATTAGTCAAGACAGAATGACGTGTGTAGAGGGAGCTAGTACGATAATAATAATGCACATAATATATTCAACTGTAACGTTTTCATAATTTTTTTTTCATATTTTTCGACCTATGCTCCTTGCGAATAGTTATTAAGTTCCATGAGTAGAATCATAGTAACTAGGTTAGATAAATGAAATAGGATCTAATTTATTGTCATTGTATTTTTTTACATTATAATAAAAATAAAAATATATATAAAGCCGAACTTATAACCACCTCCTTTTTTGAAGTCGGTTAAAAATACAATGACATAAAATTCACATCATAAAAATATTGGAACTTGATTCTTGCATACACGGCAACACTGAATGGCGTTTTGAGTTCATGTAATTTTATGTTGAAATTTCGAATATATAAAATACTTACACTGATGGTATGTGAGCCCAGAGTCCTTCTTATTTCTGGTCCAATTATTTTTACATAATTTCACTACACAACTCGGCAATTTTTTCCGGTTTTAACTAAATATTAAATTAAATATTCGGGATGTACACCTGTCATAAAGCTTTCAATGTAACTGGCTCGGGTAAGCCGACTTCAGCTGAATATTTATCGCAGTATTTGACAAGCACGTCAGCTCGGTCTGGTAGAGCGCCCAGCTAGACCAATGATTAGTCTATGAGAGTAACTAAGACTACTTTTATCTTAGGATTACGTTTAAAAAAATAAAATTCCATGCAAACAAAGCTGGTGACTCAGCTAGTCTAAAATAACAATGATTTCAAAACTAAAGATCGTAGTCATATCAGAATAATATCTTCGTACAAGAAAAAGTTAAGCCATTTTGATTTCAGAAAATTTTGTCAAATAAGCGGACTGATTAATCGGCCGAAAGCAAATGTCAATATTATTAAGATAAATTGATGAAGAAAGAAAAAAAACTCGACTGCCCCAAAACAATCTAAAAGTTCAAGTGTTGCACTTTTTATCTCAACATGCCTCGTCTAAAATATATAGGCTATGTATTACGTACCTTGGCAATAAATTATTGCCTATAGCTAATATAGTTTAGTTTATGGGAAATTGTTTTGAAAATTGCATGAGTAACAATGGGCAATTACTAAACCTTTTTTTTTTCTTTTTTTCTAGAACTGGATCTAATTCCTTTGCTGGGAACATTCGTATGCTGTCTGATGCTGGGTATCGAGATCGGCCTTGGCTGCGGTGTGGCCATAGACGTTCTCCTGTTGCTGTACTACCAGTCACGACCTCCGCTGGATGTGCGATTTGTAAATGTAAGCAGAACTTAGGGTCAATTCACACCACGACGATACGCGACGCTACGCGGCGCTGCATTTTTAAGATACCTATTGAAAATGTATACATTATTCACTACACAAAAAACGTTTCATATTATGATATCAGTAATACACTGTACAAGCGCTGTGCAGCACGGTATAACATGACATTCGAACTCTTACAATGAGAAGTGTATCTTTTTGTGTAATGAATAAAGTTCAAATTTGAATAGCTATCGTAAAATGCAGCGCCATGTCCCGTATCGTTTCATTTTAGTGTGAATTGACCCTTAAATATAAGTGCAACATGTAACTACCTACAACTATACTCATCCGATTCGCATACATGAAACAAATTCAATAAAAAAACTGTCAATTGCATGAGTATAATCGCTACCTTTACTAGGAAGTGGCGCCCTTCACTCACTTTTCTTTCTTTTTTTGCCAGCAAAGCCACCTTCCACCATACTACCATATACACCCAGTCGGCGGCTTATATTTTGCCAGTGCGGAGAAGGTTAGAAGTAAACTCCTAGCGCTGAAGGATTGTAAGGAATCTAGATTACAAGATCTCACTGTGATACGAGATGGCGTTGCTAATAGCGGTACAACTGACGTGCACAAAATGCCCAATATATTGGTGATACACTGCGACGCGCTCAGCAGACTGGATTATACGTTTTTACAGGTGAGTGATATTTAATTAACCCAAAAAAAACTGTCAGTCTCCAGGTTATGCATAAGCGGTCTCCTAGACTGCATTTATCAGGCAGAGGATAGGTCGTCAAGAGTTATTATATAAATATATTTTCCAGTATACAGTCTACAGATTATTAATCCTACTATTATTATAAATATGATAGTTTGTGAGGATGGATGGATGTTTGTTTGTCTCTTTCGCGCAAAAACTTCTGAACGGATTTTGATGAAATTTGGTATGGTAGTAGCTGAGAACCGCGATTCTCGTAATTAATTTACACTTTCATTTTACTTAGATTTTATTCTAAATGAATCGTCTTGATATCATAAACTGGTTTCTGGAGTTTGGACCAATCAAAACCGGTTTGACGTTTATGAGAATATCATTTTGCAGTTGTAACATATCGCGACTAGATCTTAACTGTCGTATTATTGTGGGATTTAATTACCAGAACCGACCTTCTGGATTAACACATAAGCTACTTTTATACAGAAATACAGTGTTCCCATGGGATACAGTATTTACGCGGGCGGAGCCGCGGGAAAAAGCTAGTTATACTTAAATGTACGTCTATAGCTTGTACTCAACATATTTTCACACTAAAACTCTTATAAGTGGCCCCATACACGGTCCGGTTTTCCTTCAGTTCGGCCTGAACGGATGCAAAATCGTATATCTAATAATAATCGTATATATCTGTGTGCAATTTCGACATCGCATCAGTCGGCCGTATGGACTGAAGCGATTCGTTCCAGTGTTGCTAACTCTGTTTTTGCGAAACTACTAAACTCGCGTCGTTTTCTACTAAAAACTACTAAAAGAGTACCCATAACTATAAAAAAGGTACTAAACTTAGGAATCCCTAAAAGTTTTTTTAGGGATTTTGTGTTTTCAAACATACATACATTTTCAGTTTTAATATTTAACCGTTAAATTAAAAAAATATATAGTAGGAAATATTATGTAAATAGAAATTAAATCGGTAGTTTTAAGCGACTTACGGAAGCGTGCTACTATGTGCTATTATGATAAGGTGTCATAATAGCACATAGAAGCAGGCCACTTTGCACACATTACTGTCTAGCTATTTTCTACAAAACGACTACTAACAATTAAATTCCTACTAAGGAGGGAATAAAATACATAATCTAGTAGTAAAACCTTGTGAAAAAACTAAGTTGGCAATATGAAATCTGACCTGTACGGATAGACTGAAGGGCAGTAGACTGAACGGTAATAAAACTCGAGTGTAAAAAAACCGGTCAAGTGCGAGTCGGCAAGATGAGTTCCGTACAAAAGGGAAAAATCACGTTTGTTGTATGTGAGCCTCAAATTTTTATTTTATTTTGTTTTTAGTATTTGTTGATAAACCGGCAATAGAAATACCTACATCATACATTTGTGAAAATTTAAACTGTCGAGCTATCACGGTATAAGAAGGTTAAGATACAGCCTGGCGACAGACGGACGAATAGCAAAGTCTCAGTAATAGGGTCCCGTTTTTATCCTTTGGGTACGGAACCCTAAAAATGGCACGTGGTCTAATGAAATTTATTAAAGTTCATTGAAGTATTTAAAACTTTAGAGCCACTATGGTTGATAAAATCTAAAGACTATTACTATAAAACAAAGAGAAATGATTTCTATTACATATTACTGGAAAAATGTATGACACAATAATTCGGTTTCGTCGATAGCGTGATTACAGTTGCAGCAAAATACAATTAATAAATAAAATAATAGCCTAATCTGACCAAGAGTATGTCACGACATGTCTAAGGAGGGTTCCGTAACTATCAACGTGCAATAGGGTTTGTTTGAATTACTACAAAAGTTACTGTCATAAAGTTATTACAGAAGCTAGGAGCCGACAGACAGACAGACAGACGGACGGGCAGAGTGAAATTATAGGGGTTTCTTAAGTATTACGTAACCCTAAAAAACACGACCGAAGCTCGCGGCAATTTGCCGTGTATGTGGTTGAATCCGTTCAGGCCGAAGCTTAGATTAAAACGCCTAGAAACCGGGTATGCGCATGAAAAGTGAAGTAAATCATACTGAGCCATATCAGTTTAGTTTGTTCCAACGACCCGTCAGTTGTCAAAGTCAAGCGCTAGTGCATACATCTCCGACAATTAAAAACATTATGACGGTTTGTGTCGTTATTGGGTGTCACAATGCATCGGAAAAGAATTAAAAAAGCTTCGGACATAACATTTCATATGTAAGTATGAAATGTTATGTCCGAACAATTTGACTTATATTAAGTCAAATATTTAAAACATTTTAAAATAAAATCATATTATGTCACCATCTTGCTGCCCTATTGTGAATTGTGTAAGTGTAACTAGTAAAATATATTTATTTCAAATTTTTTATGGCTAACTAATCGTTGCAACTAGCATAGCAGGCACTAGCAGGCAAAGTTTTATAATATTTTCTGATTTTTTTAACTATCAATTTAAAGTATTTCCAGCATTAAAATAATCCTTAATATATTCCTTAATACCAGTTTAATATAAATAAAGTTCACAAATTGTGTTTAGATGGTTTAAAATTAAATATAAGTTATATTTTTACGTCTCACGATATTAAGAAAAACAAATACAATAATTCCAATTTTAATAATACACACTCCAGAACTTTAAAGTTTTGTTTGTGTGCGTGTCGGTATGGTAATGCTTACGCCTACATCTACCTGTTGTTTGCTTCACTTTGTACGATGCGTTTGTTTAAAGACTATCTAGGCGTTATTAATCTAAGGGCCCAACTGACGTCAGTTCGGTCGGATGCGATTTTCTCCGTGTATGTGCTCGAATCCGTTCAGGCCGAACTGACATCAGTTCTAACTGAAACGATCGGCCTCTCGTCTGTTGAGGCCTTAAGTGTTCAAACATTCGTACGTCGAGGACACGTCATATATCGGTTCAGTGCGCGGGGCGATCAATAGACATTTATCCACTCTCTACGTTTTATAGACGTCTATTTGATTTCGATTCGAATGTAATCGTTGTTTTAGTGTAATATAGATGTAGGGCTTATTGGAGTCGAAATGAATCGCGTCCGTAGCTCGTAATGGCTCTATTTCCTTTTTATTTTTTGTGTAACATTTTCTTGCTTCGAAATGTGGGGCGTTGTTTCTCGAGGCGCAAATTGTTAGTTCGGACAAGATATACATTTTAATCTAGCAAAAGAAATACGGTTTGATTGTAAGACAAAAATTATGCTATATAACATACCTACTTCATATCAAATGTGCTAATTTTACAAAAAATATATCTATATCCAGAGCTTTTCCATTAGGGCTAAGTACCTACTTCAAATTCAATACTTAGTTATTGCACTTCAAAATGAGTTATATCATGAAGAAGCATAAAGTGGGTATCTTGTCTTCTTTATCATAAGAAAAGCAAACTGTGAACTTAAATAGGGTGACATTGAGATTAAATAAACTAAATAAAAACTAAAAATAAATGTCACCCTAGTAGGTGCTGTCATAACAGAAACATATGGAAACACACCTATGTCTGCAGCTATACACAAAATGATGATCCTTATGGGAGACTGTACGGGCAATACGGTAAGTATTACCTTATTTACTTACAGTGGCGATGTCGGTAGTATACGATACCAGCAAACTTTTCCAAATAAAGAAGAGAGGAAGAAGGAGAATCTTTAGATACGGCACTTTTTTAAATGGTGGACGAAAAATTATTTTTGGTGTAATCAACTTTTATTTTGTAAATTTTTATTCTGATTTAGCAGTTATTTAGAATCAATAAAATAACTCCCCCATACCGATTTCGGTGACGGTGGCCGGTTTCATTGAAACCAGGCCAGTTACGCAGGAGTAATTTTATAGTGCCCAAGTGTGTGCTCAGTACACAAGAACACTCTCTCTACCTTTACTCTCGTAACTCAGTGGGACGGATAACCGACACGACTAGCGAGAGATCAGGCGCAGGTCCGACTATTTATATGTCTATCGGACGCATGTATCATCTTTCTTGTCAGACAATCAGGTGATCAGCCTGCATTGTCCTAGCCAAACTTGGAACCAACATTTTTGTTGTTCAAATTAGGGAATCGAACCCACGACCTCCGAGTCGAGAGCCAACCTCTAAGCACTAGACCACGGAGACTGAGTTATTTAGAAACTATAATATTAAATTTGTATCTAAATTTTAAATAAATCCTTATTAAATATTATGTGTTTTTCGTTAAATTTAAAAAAAGTGTTTATCAAGATAGACTTTAATGATTAATTTGCTTACAAGAGGTTTCCCCTTTTCGACAATAATTCATAATTTAGATTTTTCAGTTTTAACTTTTAGTGTACAGTAAAAAAAATATAAATGTTGTCTATGGAATCCGAAAGAAATATTGACAACTGTCAAACCTACTATTATTAAACAAACGCATTTAAGCGTGAGTATGTTACACACACTAGTGTGTAACTTTATTTTTATTAATTTTATGTATTTTTAAAGATTTAAAAAAAATAATTTGCTTACTGCACACCTTCCTCCGCATATATTTTAACCGTGCCAAATTTTATACTCCTCTGTTCTCGCAATTCTGTACTCAACGTTTTTGCTTCACGCATTAATATATAACATTACGATATCATAAAACTACACCCGGGTACACACATTGGTACACTTCATTTGGGGAGACATGATCCCCCTTGGATCACGGGGTCAAGTGTCCCCAGTTTCCCTTATGTCATCAGAAAGCACATACATCAAAGCGTGCATTTAATTACGTGGTTTCCGTGATTTGACGCGGCGGTCTGCGGCGCGCCGTCCGCTTCAAAGAACAACTGCACAATGCGGTTGGCTCAGCTATAAATTCAAATAGCCCTATTAATTAGTTGAGGTTTTAGGCTATTCTGTGATTAACTTGACAGTTGATGCGGTGTTAGGATATACTTTTATTGAATTTCGCTGCATTTGGTCTCACAGTAAAATTAGTCTAGATAAAGCTAAATTCTCTTAATATACCTTCTCCGCTCAGATCCAATGTCATCTGAAAGTAAACAAAGAAACAATTGGGTATTTACCTACATGTAAGTTTTTTTAAGCTTTTGCATAGCTTTTATCGCGGGCTTATCGAATTATAATCAAGAAATTCCGTAACGAAAATAAACCTAACACCCCCCACTCCGACCGGCACAGCGGTGCGGCGTTGAAAGCCGTGCATCGTCTAACGTCGTTTATATAATAACTGATTCTATCTCTTTTAGACACAATGCTAGGTGAGACAGCGTGCTTTTTGGCCGCGTCCACTAGTGAGTTCGAGCCCGCGACTAGTTGAACCTTAACGTGTATGTATATGGTACGACTGTACGAAGCTAGCACTAGAAGTGAGAAAGTATAAAAAATGCTATGCAATAGCTTTACCGCGGTAGTCCCCGAGTGCCACACGTATTTTTTTTTAATAAATTAAAAAATAATTATGTATTACAACTTGATTAAAGCAAAAAGAATTAGGATTTTATATGAAGTTTTGTAATTATATGTATTTCGAAGTCACGTTAAAGTAGAAATATTTTGTTACAACATTAGTGTAATAAACCTACATCATTAGTTTACTTACATCAAATACAAAAAGATTTGTTATGGTATGTATGAACATAAACGCGCATACTTCTGATATATCAGAAATTTTGTGCATATGGCCATACATTTCGTATCAACATTAGTAGCGTGTGACGTCACCTGCTTGTACGACTTTAGTATGGGGGCGTTTTGACGAGACTCACAAAAGTGCTTCAAACAATCCGCAATATATTTAAAAATATTGATTTTTAGTATACGATTCCTGTAGTAAACTGTCTTATTTTTCAGAGCACTATTCATTTATGTAACAAAAAAAAATCGGTTGTCTGTAAAGTCGGTTTACTGACGATAGTTAAACGTGACAACGTCATAAGAAAATACTGATGGATCGCTCACTCAAGTTCCTAGAGAGACAGATTTCGAACGCTGCCGAACGCGGAGGCCGATTGTGCCTCTTTGTCGTTCGTTCCGCGCTCACACTTCAAGCCTTAAATGGAACGCCTCAGAGCGAGGTAACGCCGCATGAGTTATGTTTTTGGAGTTTATTCCTTAAGATTCGATTTTCATATAAGGCCCCCAGTATGAAAAAAATATGAGGGTAAAAGCTACTGAACGAATGACCTTGTTACGTTTTCGTGCGCAACCTATTCTGCGCACCAGTCCGGACGCCATCTATGGAAATAAACATTAACCAAAAAGTTTTACAAAAAAAAATATAGGTGGCGCTTATACGGAGTAGATTGTTTCTAATTTTAAATACTTTTTTAGAGTAAACTCCAGTCGTGCGTCGGAGCTGACACACACACTTTTACGTGCGTGCAGCCGGTTCCATCGTATTATAAGACGTTGTCACGTCAAAAATACTAGACAATACCGTATTGCCACGTATTGCGCTCTATAATTCTACCAATTTTGTATGCAAAGTTATTTATTTACAGGGCAATAAAGTAATACATTAGCACACGAATTCAATATTTTCCTTACGTTTTATTAAATTGGATCAGTAGGCCAAGCAGGAACAATTAATAACTACGTATACGTAACGATATCGAAAAATAATTGTGTGAAAATTGTGACAGCGCCCCGGCGCCCATACAATTGACATTCGATAACGTTACGAATACGTAGTTGTAAACTTTTCCTGCTTGGGCTACTTATCAGAGTAGATTAAGATTAGATTAGTAGAAAGTTTAAAATTCATTAAAAAAAGGTTAAAATAAAAAAAAATAAATAAAAGAGCGAGATTTACAGTAATCGCATTACGCATATAATGTGTAACATTTGACATCTCGCCTTAGTAATAAGCAATTTTAAAATTAGTAATAATAGCTCCCACACCGATTTCGGTGGCCTGTTTCATTGAAACCAGGCCAGCTACGCAGGAGTTATGTTATAGTGCCCAAGTGTGTGCGCAGTACACAAGAGCACTCTCTCCTCCTTTTACTCTCGTAACCCAGTGGGACGGATAACCGACACGACTGGCGAGAGATTAGGCGCAGGTCCGACTTTTTACATGCCCATCCGACGCATGGATCATCTTTCTTGTCAGACAATCAGGTGATCAGCCTGAATTGTCCTAACCAAACTTGGAAACAACATTTTTTTGTTCCAATGCGGGAATCGAACCCACGACCTCCGAGTCGAGAGCCAAGCTCTAACCACTAGACCACGGAGGCTGTTAATTTTTTTAAAATTATAAATTATATGATAGAGTTACTTAAGAAAATATTTAAGAAAACACAATGCTTAATACGATTTTCCAATATGATGAAAAAATGTGGAAATTTTTCCATTAAGCAGTGACAGAAATCAACCTCAAAATTTATAAAAGTTAAATACTGAAATATTTTATTCGAATCTGACGGGCAACACTACCACCATGCGCTCATTCATCAAGTCAAAAAGCGCGCGCTTCCGCGACTTGACCTGTTACACACTTCCGTTCCATTTTACGAAATCACTCCCAAAAATTGTAAGAAAGCGAGAGGAAAGATGTTACACATGAAAAAAAAAATATAAACATTAATTAGTGTACACTGTACATTGATTTGATGTATAGTCTCGCGTATGTAAATCATCTGTTGTGTGAAATATTTTTTAACAGATGATGTAGGTATTTCCATGTGTATATACTTTGTATGAAATGAAAATTTTTTTTTTTTTTTCTTTCATTTCTGATACGGTGCGGACCGTACGAAATTCGTACATTCCACTGAATACCATATTTATGGACTAAGAGTAGGCTTGTGAAGAGATTCCAACTTCGAAGGAACCAACAAATAGAAACTAATTTATGTGGGTACCTAGCATTCGGTTTCTGAAAGGCTAATCAAATAGTTGATGAACTAACACGTTGTTGAGTTAACAGGCTTGTTAAATCAATTTCCGTTGAAACGCTGGTTAGTGAAAAATTTACTAATCATTGATCAAATTGACATGACACATTTACGCATTAAATAGCTTTCCAGAAACCGAAAACAGCGTTTGACATGTGGTTTGACCATAGTTTTGACATTAGTTTTGTTAAGTAACACGTTGATCAAATCAAACAACTGATCAAGCCTTTTGCAACTCAATTTACACTTGACAAGAGATTTGACCGCTGATTAGTTGATTTTGGCGTTGATTAGCCTTTCAGAAACCGGGGGTAAGTGATGTCAAAGTAGAATGTGTAGTTAACACCACACGCCAGAAGTGAAAACTTCATTGGCAACCGTAATCAATTTACGTGTATATATATATATATGCGGTGCGCCAATAGAAGTTTACACTTCAATAAAAAGTAGGCAACAGCGAAGCCTTAGTATAACTCAATTTGGTGCTTTCTAAGGCAATGTCATTGGGAATAAACGTATTTGCCCAGACAATGGAAATAAAATTAAAGACAAGTTGCCTGACAGGAATTTTCCATTTTCGTGAAATAAAATCAACCCATTTTTTTAATTGTAGTTAAATTAATGTTTGTATTTGGTAAGGCATTAACTTCTTTGTGTGCATTGTTGTTTGCAGTCTTGTAATAATAACTGTCTTAGGCCCGAATGTGCAGATCTGGGTTAAAGTTAATTATGGGTTAAATATCATGAAAAAGATTTCATGACATGAGAGATATGTCATTTTTGGTATTTTAACTGAGGGTTAACTTTAACCCAGATTTGCGCAAGTGGGCCTAAGGGTCAATTCACACCGAAACGTGGAGAGGCGATGCACGACGCAGCGATGCAAAAAAGCAATACAAAATTGAAACGTCAAATAGCGTGACGCCGAGTCATGCATCGCCTCTCCACGTTTCGGTGCGAATTAATCTTAGTGTCCAGAAATGCTAATGTTTTATAATACAAATGAAATTCTACTAACATAGAGTTGCGAAAGAACTTGATTTTTACATACCGACATAAGAATAAATGGAACAATATAAAACAAATCAAAACTATATATAAACTTATGATAGTTTATCCTGAATCAGGCTATAATAACCCTTGTCTAGGCCCTTGTCTTGATAATATTATGATAAGTTTAATTTCATTTCAAAATTTTCTTTTTTTATCTATTTTATTTACTTCCAGGGCGTAAAAATGTTAGTCCAGGAGTGGTTGTCTGAGGGGGTGGTGGTGTGGGTAGACGCCAGCGCCACGATCCGAGACCAGCTCAGCACGGTGCTGCACGAGCCGCTGTTCTGTGACGCCTCGCAGCTGACAACTGTATTATTAGGTGAGTGTTGTAGATATTGGTTCAGGAGTGGCGGTCAGATGGCGTGGTGGTGTGGGTAGATGCTAGCGCCACGATCCGAGACCAGCTCAGCACGGTGCTGCACGAGCCGCTGTTCTGTGATGTCTCGCAGCTGACAATTGTATTATTAGGTGAGTGATGTAGACAGATGTTGGTCCAGGAGTGGCGATCAGATGGCGTGGTGGTGTGGGTAGATGCTAGCGCCACGATCCGATACCAGCTCAGCATGGTGCTGCACGAGCCGCTGTTCTGTGATGTCTCGCAGCTGACAACTGTATTATTAGGTGAGTGATGTAGATGTTGGTCCAGGAGTGGCGGTCAGGAGGCGTGGTGGTGTGGGTGGACGCCAGCGCCGCGATCCGAGATCAGCTCAGCACGGTGCTGCACGAGCCGCTGTTCTGTGATGTCTCGCTGCTGACAACTGTATTATTAGGTGAGTGATGTAGATGTTGGACCAGAAGTGGCGGTCAGACGTCATAGTGATGCGAGTGAACGCCTGTACGGCGTCACAATCCAAGGCTAGCTCAGAATGGTGCTACACGAGCCGCTGTTCTGTGATGTCTCGCAGCTGACAACTGTATTATTAGGTGAGTGATGTAGATATTGGTCCATCAGTTGCGGTCAAACAGCACGGTGCTGAACGTGCTGCTGTTCTGTGGGAGCATTACAGAATAGCTGCAGCTGACAACTATATTGTTAGGTGAGTAATGTGTCACCAAGTTTTATATGACTGGCAAACGTGAACACAGACGAGTGGATAGACGACCTGAGAAAGGTCGCAGGGAATCGGTGGATGCAGGCCACGAGAAATCTATGGGCGAGGCCTATGTCTTGCAGTGGGCGTCTCCAGGCTGAAACGACGCACGAGTAGAGCGATCTCGTGGTAAGCGTTTATTGCGGCTAGTAGTACCTACCTATGGCTGGAACTATCTGATGATATCTGATCTGATCCAGGATACGGAAGGCCGGGGAAAATTCAGGGTGTTGAAATAGATCTCTGGATTAATACAACAGAGTTGAATATCGAACGCATGAGTGTCGAGTTGTCAGATTTGACATTGACATTTTACTTGACAATCGTGTGTTCAATTTTCAGCTCTGTTGTATTAGCGCAGCATTCTATTTTCATTGAATTTTCCCCGGCCTTACAGATTCCGGATCGTATAGCCTAAAGATAGATAGCCTAAGAGGAACGTTTTATGTAACGAGTCCATCGCCAGTCTTATCATTCCAGCCGTGGGACTTAAATCACTAGCATATTGTGTGCTCTGTAAATATATCCCACCGTTGTTTTGTCTTAAACATTGGAAAACTAGAGAAGCTAATTTTAAATTGCGAATTACATGACCTGCTCAACAACCTTGATACTCTCTTGTGTGGCGTTAAAAAGAAATTTTGAGCGACAAATCCCGAAGGCACGATTCGTTTCCCGCCATTCACGTGTAATAACGAAATAACTATTTGCCCGGGGCGTCCAGGTTCCGCTTTTTAATGCCTGCTCAGGGAACGAATTCGTAGAACTAGAGTTTTATCTTCGGACTTATCTGAGGAGCGCTAGTGTAATTTAGCTGTGTTCGTGGTTTGTTCGTTATTGATCGCTTTGTTATCTATAAATCGTAGATAAATTGAAATATTATGTTTTCTTATTATGCAGTAAAAACTTGTTTTAATACAGACGCGATAGAAGTGAAACCTTCAATATTAAGAGTATCTCTTTTTCTCGCACGTTTAGTCCTACAGTTTGTTATTTTTACTATACTTTTTCGTTTTATCCCGTTTCAACACTGAACTAATACCTATAATACAAATAATTAAAATTAAAGTGTCCGTTTGTAATTTCAAATTAACAGATTTGCACTTAACACATATCTTATACTTTAAACGAGACAATCTTGTACAATATATATAATCGTTTTCTCGAAAACGACTGAAAGTAATACGATGACATTTGACATAGTATGTAGGGAGTTTCATGAGATAAAAATCGTTCTAGCTTTATCTAGTCTTATCCCTGGAAACTACGTATTTTTAAGCTATACAGGATGTTTGGAAGATGGGTGCAAAGCTTTAACGTCTTGTTAGTATAGACCATTTAGAACCGTATTTGACCATTTTTAGCGTTCGTGATGTAAGATTTTATTTTTTATAAAATTCGATAAAAAATAAAATCTTACATCACATTGGTGAGCGATCTTTGTAGTTGATACCTCAATCGAAAGAGTAATAACTAGGCATGTTTTCCAAAATGTTTGAAAAAAAAAAACAGTTCCCGTTTTTTTTTATTTGTGGTCTCAAAAAATTTGATTTCCGAAATCTACAAAAAATTATTAACTTCAAACCCCTGTTACAAATTTATCTCATGATACAGATATGTACATCAAGTCTTATTTGGTTGTTTACACATTACTTAATTCAAATACAATAAAAAATAATTCGATTATCTTCCAGATTGGCCATTATTTGCAATTGATTGCAAAATTTGGGGTTTTTGTAACAAAAAATGTAAAAATTCGATAAAAAATAAAATCTTACATCACGAATGCTAAGAATGGTCAACTACGGTTCTAAATGGTCTATACTAACAAGACGTTAAAGCTTTGCACCCATCTTCCAAACATTCTGTATATGTTTTTTCGTTCGTCATGCAACAATAGGTATATCAATAATTTTGACTCTATAGTGTCAGTCCGATTGGCAGTTTGGTTTATAATTATTGCATTGTTCGAAAATTCGGAATAATATGGTGGGTTCGAATCCCGGTCAGAGTTATATTTTTAAGATACTTTTTTTTTAATTTATCATAACTCCGATTTACCCAGGTACTATGATATTATATACGGTACCTACACCAAAAAATCCAATTTAAAATTTTGCCTGTCTGTCTGTTTGTTCCGACTAATTTCTGAAATGGTTGGACCAATTTTGACCGGACTTTCATAGCTGATGTTATAAGGAGTACTTTTATCTTAGGGTTCCGTTTGAAAAAAATGGGTTCCTACTAATTTCACGCAATACCACTACCAGCTAGTGACGTAACTTTAAATTTGTTATATTTTAAAGTTACAACTCTTTTAATTTTTAAGTTAAAACTTTTTTTTCTGTTACAGGTATATCGACAATCACTCAGACGGGTAGCGCCAGTGATACTAGACTTTAAGCTTTAAAATAGTGATACAAATAGTGTGTAAGTGTTGAAATAGTGATATGGCTTAAATAAAAATGTGTTTTTAAGTTACATTTTATTTCATCCAGATTGTTCCTACTGAAATAGGATTTAAATCCATACCCAAACGCTACTTCCAATAATAGGCGATTTTCGTCTGACACCTACCTACCCACATCATAATCTTGTAAAACTGCAGTAAATAAAAAGGTCTCGAATTTTATGAAATCTTCTTCTTCTATACTTATATTATAAAGAGGAAACATTTGTTTGTTTGTATGTTTGTTTGTTGGTATTGAATAGATTTCGAAAGTATTAGACCGATCTTGATAAAATTTGGCACAGATATAGCATAGGCGACAGGAAACGACATGGACTTTTTACCGCGGGAAAATGTTTGGTTATCGCGGGATTTCCTTTTGCAAGTCGCGGCTAACATCAGCTAGTCTTCTTATATTTAAAAATTGATTGCAATACCAATGTCTCGCTAAAACTCGAGAACGGCTGAAACGATTAGGCTAATTTTCTTCTTGAAATAATTGTAGAAGTTCAGGGTTCAGGGAAACTTTAAACGGTGAGAAATATTGGAAAATTTGCAGCGGAAAATAACTAACGTTCACGGTGTTCAATTTGTCACTTCACTGTCAATTATTTATAGCTGAGTTCAGTTTACCGGTTTTGTTTTTTTTTTATATACGGCCGGCCCCAGTGAGTTTGTAGGTGTAGATGTAGGTGTAGGTAGTTGTTTGTTTATTCCAGTTCATAGTTAAGACAAAACAACGTGTGTCGGGAGCTAGTGTTAATTTTGAAATCTTTAAAAACTTCCTACTTATTGTCATTTGAATGTGGAATGACTTGTGGAAAATTATACGAGAAAGCTATCGAAAACATACAAATATAAAGTATATACGAATACCTACCGATACAAACTATACGATAGTTTGTATCAGTTTTACTCGAATGTGTGTGAGATGTTGTGAGGCCAACAAGTAATGACGTCATCGTTTGCAGGTTTCATTTATTGCGCTCTGTCGCAATGATAGTTCAAAATGAATTAATTTAAAATCCATAGTCCATACTTTATCCATATCAAATAAATAAATAATATGTTACTTTCATTGCTATAAAAATAAAAAAGTAATAAATAATAAGTAAAAAATAAAAAAATCTTTTAATAAACACATCGGTGACACAACACAGCCAGAAGGATAACAAACAACACGAAAATTTAAACAACATAAAATCAATTGTGTTAAAAAAAATATTTTTTTAACACAGTTGGTTAAGACTATGCGATGCCCACTGTGTTTAAACTTTAAAGGGTAGCCACTCAGGGCATCGTCCGCGGCAGAGCCGTGGCGCCTGCTCTTCCGTGCCCCCCTGACAATAATATTAATGATTTTCATACCGGTACCATGTAACATTCAAAAGGTCGATTCTGCTATACTTGTTCGATACAGTCGGGATCCTATCAAACAGCAAAATCTTATTCTACTTAACTACAAACAAACGTCAAACGACGAATTTCACCGCGATGCGATTATTATTGTATCGAAGCTTGATTGTAAATTGAGCGAACCACTTGTCCATAGAAAATGGTATGCTCTTAAATTTATAAACTTGATTCTAATTTGACTCAAACCGAACCGACGACCGGATTTTCTTTCACTTTGAAACGCGGAGATGTCATAACAACAGAAATTTTTATTTTACGCATAAATAACATTTTTTGCATTCCCCTCTCTACCCGCGCGGGGCATGTTTTCCGTCCGTCTCGGAAGACAAAAACATTGTGTATTCGATGATTTTGTGTAATATTAAAAAAAAAACACGAGCAGGAGATGCGCCTTAACTGACAAGGAACAGCTGTCTTTGTACTCGCTTTAAATAAAACTTGTAGTCAATGTAATTTCAAAATGTCTCTATTGGGATTTTAAATGTACTAAAATAGTGTAGTAGAATGCCGACTTTCGGTCGATTTATGATATATGATAAGATGATTCATTTGTAATGATTTGACGGTAAGTTGAAAGTCTAAGTTAAACACGAGAAACGGGCCTCAGATTAAAGTGTAAAATTTCTCCCAGTAATCATTATAGATATTAAAAGTCATTAGCTATTAATATTAAGATTGCCGGTACGTCTGTCTGGTATTTTAGAAAACACCGAATAGTAAATCCAGAGACAATGAATTATTTTAATTCTGTTTTTATATATTACTTTTGTAGTTACATACTCATAATAAATATAAATAACTTTTCAGTGAAAACTCTGTACCTATTTACCAGATGCATAAAATAATAATTTAAATAATAAATCGAATGAATATTTAATTCACCGATATTTTTATTAAAAAATATCACTTTTCCTTTAGGTCCAATTCCACTTTTATTAATTCGATCACGATTATTATCGCTGAGGAACTAAGCCACCGTACAAGAATTTTCTTTGCTGCGAAGTGTAGACTACACTTCGCAGCCAAGTCGCTTAACCCATAAGTGGCCGTGTCGGTGGGGTTGGAATTTCCCCTGTTTATAACCTTCAGGGTGTCTACAAACGCTTTATAATGCTCCTGTTTGTCGGCTTCATCTATGTACGACTTGTTATAGTCCTCTCGAATGTTTCAGGAGCCTTGTCGAGATCGTATATAATTTTTTCACCACGCTCGCCAGGACCCTTCCTAGGTTCCTCTGCATCGCTAAGACGCTCACGGCGAGGGACAAAACACAAATGATGGCCTTCATAGTTGTTCGATTGTGGTCGTATCTACACCGATTGTGTCCGATTATCTAGGAATTTTATTTTTTATATAACGATAACATCATTGATTAAACAAATTGTTTAAAACGACTTGTGGTTTTTGTAAACAAAAAAACGTATATTCTAATGTACAGGCTTCGGGAGTCCAATCAAATATGTTGTGCTCGCGAATAACGTTTATTAACTCCTTATTTATTACACTTACATTACAATATATAGGGAGGTGATACACACACTACAATTTCCTCAAATATCAACTTTACGTGGGGACGATTTATTAAAGTCTCATTAGGCTTTAATTGAAAGAGTTATTTACATGTTATTAGGTCTACTACGCCTACAGACTACTACTTTTTCCAGAATTTGGATAACTTCTTGGCGGGAAAAAAATTCAATACCCGAGAGGCAGTACAAAATGCCTTTGAAGAATTTGTTGCCTCCCGTCCAGCTGATTTCTTTAAGAAGGGCATCAATAAACTGCCACTGTGTCGGCAAAGATGCATTGATTGCATTGGTGATTACTTCGATTAATACAAATAAAAAATACATGAAAAAAATTCGTTTAAATTTTTTCATACAAACGGCAATTTCATAGGTAAATACCTATTATTTGCCAAAAATGTTATTAGTTAATTAGTAAAACCTTATAAGAACAAAAAAGAACAACAAACTAATATAATATAATATTTTAACTCTGCTCGACGTGACGTACGTATATTTATTTACATACAATATATTATAGACAGTATGGTGGTATCTTATACTTTAAACGAGACAATATTGTATATATAATATATATAATCGTAATCTCGGTAACGGCTGCAAGTATTTACATGAAATTTAGTCTGTAAGGAGTTTTGGCGGAGAAAAATCGGTCTAGCTAAGTTTTATCCCTGGGAAACTAAGCATTTTTAAGTTACATATGTTTTTCTTTCGTGGTGCAACAATGGATCAATAATTTCGACTCCATATTAATGTCAGTCAGATTGGCAGTTTGATTAATTTATGCGTTTATTTATTATTATTTATTTATGCGTTTTATTTTGCGATTTATTATGCCAATGACTTTACATATTTTATTTATGGAATATAAATAACATACTAATTTATATCTTTCAATAATCAAGTATTTACATGACAAGTTGATGCTATAGTCTAAGTTAAAAACGAAGTGATTTTCTCAAATATATAATCGACTTTTAGTTGGAAATGATTTAGATTTTAGGATATATTTTTGCAAGTTTCAACTTCCAACACAACTTTCCTCAACTCTAAAACTATCCAGCACTATAATGAACAACTTGTCTGGAGTTCTATTGCTATTATGACACCACACACGAATAAAACTATTCGATTCGAAAAACTTTTGAGTTCAGAGCATAAAAGTGTTACGGTATGTATATTATGTACACCTAACTACGTCCACGTTTGTTTTGCAATAGTTACGTCATAAAATGGTGAACTACGTTTTCGGAATAAAGAAAGTTTTAACTAGTTTTTTATTACGGAAGGAATCTTCATTTTAAGGTACTTTATCCAACAGAGTAGAATACCCTAATGTTTAAATTTTGAATAGCTATTTTAAAAATGCAGCGCCGCGTATCGTCGCGGTGTGAACTGACCCTTACACTTCAGTATTAATAATAAATAAACAGTGAAGGGTTAAATAATAGCAGCGTTTGAGTCTTATGTATGTATGTCGGCTAAAAGATGTTGTTGGTGTACTAAGTAATATGTATTGTATAATAATGGTTAGGTAGGTATATTAACTATAGGGATCTATTTTGGGAGATTTTTCCCAATAGATAGGTAAAATTTATAAAGGGGTATTCCTCAGTCGCGAAGATTAAAACATACTCGCAAACATACTTAACAAAAAAAGGTTAAGAAAACTTTCGGTTTAGTGTCGAATATATTATGAATAGATATATATTATTATTAATATATTATATTATTAGCAGATTATATTATTAATAGCTACTAGAAATAATAATGAAACCATATTCATTTATAACCTGGATTACCAGAACAATATAAAGTTGAACTTAAATATTTAAAAAAAAACTGCATTGTTCCGCTTCTTAGGGTTCATCGAGCATATAATATTTAAATGCTTTCAGCATTATAAAAAAACTTTGTTGCAGTTGTTTCAGTTTTATGAATTTAAAATTTGTCACATGAAAACCTAAGTAATTAGTGACAGACTGACTGGTCTTGTGTCAAACTGCTAGAGATGGCATTTATAATTATCCAACACAAATTATGCGTCCTGTTTTTAACGTTCACCACTTAGACTATAGCATCAACTTGTCATGTAAATACTTGATTATTGAAATATATAAATTAGTATGTCATTTATATTCCATAAATAAAATATGCAAAGTCATTGGCAGTTTTTTTTTTAAATGAAGTATGGTGAAATCTGAGGTATGGTGAAAACCAAGATGGCATAACTTTTTCTTGTATGAAGATTTGTTCCGTCAAATATACGCCTATCTTTAGTTTGGAAATCTTCGGTTGGTACTGCAAAGATTTCAAAACGAAATTACTAATTAGGTATGGTTTGTTTTGATTATTATAATATTTAGGTAAAACATGAAATTACTCAGCTCTTTAGTGATGTCGGTTGTTGCAATGGCTCCGGGGGAGGGAAAACCTATTTACAATATCAACCAAGCCCCGCTTTTCTTTAAATTACTTCAAAAGTTATTCTCCGATTTTGCTCAAAATAATTTTCCTAGAGAGTTTTTAGTATGCTATCTATCAGCATGGAAACTCGTACGTTTGAATATCATATGATTGAGAAATGCCAGGGGCGACCAACTTATAAACCACTTTGGAGGCTATGAAATAATAATACACTTTTCTTCCCCACTTCATATGTATTTCCATGCATTTAATAATAATAGCTCCCCACACCGCTTTCGGTGACAGTGGCCGGTTTCATCGAAACCAGCTCAGCTACGCAGGAGTTATTTCGTAGTGTGCAAGTGTATGCGCAGTACACAAGGGCACTCTCTTTTCCTTTACTTACTCTTACTTACTCTTGAAACCCAGTGGGACGGATAACCGACACGACTGGCGAGAGAACAGGCGCAGGTCCGACTTTTTACATGCCCATCCGACGCATGGATCATCTTTTTTACGATATTCCGAAAACGTGTAAAGGTACACAGTGTAGGTTATATACCTACCTAATAAAACACAGAAAACGGGACTAACATGAAGATTCATATTTCCTCGATTTAACAGAACAATTAAAAATATACAACATAATACTTAATTTTTTGGGTTCCGTAGTTCACGTCTCGGAAACCTTATGGTTTCGTCATGTCTGTCCGTCGGTCCGTCCGTCTTCGGGTTACCGTCCAAACAGTAAGTGCTATAAAGATGAAACTTTGCACGGATATGTGTATTTACTACGTCGAAAAAGTGCTAAAATAAAATCACAATAAATATTTTTTTGGGGTGTAGGCAAGGTACACGTAAAGTGGGGTTTTTTTTTCTCGCGTTTACCCTATAGTGTGGGGTATCATTAGATAGGTCTTTTAAAAGCATTGAGAGGTTTCTAAAACGAATTTTTGATTTAGGTATCCGAGATATTTTATATTGCGAGACATTTTTTGTAAAAATAGGGCGTCCCCGTCTCTAAAACGGCCGTCTCGAAAAATCTGAAGAAATTCATGGTGATAGTCCATGTGATGAACTTTAAAGGAAAACTATAACGGTCTTTATAACTTTGTAGGTTTAGGTGTTATAGATATTTAACTTGTAAAATGCGCTTACTTCGAAAACTTCGTACAAATTGTAACGAAATAATAAGTAAACATGTAAAATATTGGTGTAATGGCACGGAACCCTACGTGTGTGAGTCCAATTCGCACTTGGCCGGATTTTGCACACTCTTTTGTTCCAATACCTACCAAGCAAGTAGGTACCAACATTAGTGAAGTATCATAACATTGTACTAATCGCAGAGTGTAACAAACACAATTTACGATAGGAAGCCATAATTATGTGTTTTGCGGTAGGCGAAAATAATCAATTACGGGACCTCACATAATTTAAATTGATATGAAAACTGTTCAAGGTTGCATTCTGTCAACGCAGCATGTGGTTCCGTACGAATGAACGATGCAATTCAACATTGTTGCGGTATTTACATATTAGGTATTAAGGACACCCGTCAGGTGATTCGATTTTTTTCTTTGTTGGATAGAATTGACATTACACAAATCCATGTTATGGCACGCATAATATTTATTATTAATAATTTTTTATTATTAATTGGGTACTCAATTACCGTTTCATATATTTTCATGGTGACGTACAGACAAACAACCAGACGTTATTGTTATTGGCTATTCTATTTATTGTTTAATTATGAAAAACTGGATGGTGCCCGACTTCGTAAGCGCAAAAAGGAATCCGGCGGGAACCGTATATTTTGCTGTGTTAATCCAAAGTATAAACTAATACCAAATTTCATTAAAATGCGTTCAGTAGGTATTGCGTGAAAGAGTAACAAACATCGAAACATCCATGCAATATCACAAACATTCACTTTAATAATAATTTTTCCCACGGCTCCGTCCGCGTATATACAGTATCCCACGGGAACACTGTACATTTTGGGATAAAAGTAGCCTATGTGTTAATTAAGCCTAGACTACTAGCCTACAATTTCATCGAAATTCGTTCAGTAGTTTTTGCGTGAAAGAGTAACAAACATCCATCCATGCATCCATTCATCCACACAAACTTTCACATTTGTAATAGTAGTAGAATTAGTAGTTATAATAGTAGTAGATTATGTTTATTACGGGTATGTAACTTTTGAATTACAAAATGTAGAAGCAAAGATTTCAAAACTCAAGACAGGCTATGACATACATTTGACAGAACAAAACTTCATATAATAAAAAGTTACGCCATCTTGGTTTTCACCATACATCAAATGTCAAAATGGCCCCAAAAATCTCAAAAGTACTTTACATTTAACTGGATACACTTTTTGCCTCAACACGCCTCGTCTATACTCTATAATATATACGTCTATGTTTAGAAGACTATAAAATATACAACGGAATCCTAAAACCCGAGCATAAGGCAGTTCCTTTAGTATATAACGCGTCGTAACTTTTCCACTATTAGCCACACGCAATCGAAGAGATGAAGTCACTTAGTTGTTTAGTGTTGCTCGTTTTGCTTACTGTTGCTACGGGGAGGAAGGGCTATCCTATTTACGACATCAACCAAGCCCCTGCGCTCTTCGAAAAGTACATTAAGGATTATAACAAGGTGTACAAAAACGAGGAGGACAAGCTTGCACACTATCGACAATTTTTGAAAACTCTCCTATTAATTAATAGCCACAACTCGGATCCCAATACCTCTTATAGTTTGGGCATAAATCAATTCGCAGATAGAAACAAGGAAGAAATGTATCCTTATACGCATGGACTTATCCATCCCAGAAAAGGAGAAGCTGAAAATGAGTAAGCTCAAACTTAAATTTTCATGTACTAAAATTTGCCTTCAGAATAAATAAAGTGCTTCATCATAAAGCTTCGTTTTCATATTTATCTCGGGTAACATTATTTCTACTTTGAATTTGCAGAAGCACACTGAAAACTATTACAAATACACTGTCTACTATACCATCAGAGAATTTAATCTTTATAATTGACCGAAGGCGTTCGAATTTTATTACTTAGTTTTTTAATATTTTAAGAGTCCAGTTAAAATATCCCGTTTATAGATCTACAAATTTCAAATTATGTTTTAAAAAACATTAAAATTTTCACATTAATCAATGTTTATCTATACGAATACTAGCATTATTTGCCCGTCGCTTCGCCAACGTGAAATTGGGTTTTAAGCTTTCATCCCCTATTTTACCCACCTGAATTTTAGAAAACGCTGAAATACCTAACTCATAATCATATCATCCAAAGAATAAAAAGTTTCATACAAACTTTTATTACCTATTTTACCCCCTTTAATTCAACACGAATTTTGAAAAATCCTTCCTTAGTGGAAAAAAGAAAAATACGCGTGAAAAATTTAAAATTTCTAGCCCTAAGGGTTTGGCCCGTACGTTAATACATCAGTCAATCATCTTTGCCTAGTAAAAAGGAAATATATTTTTCTTTTATGCTACTACTGGGCCGATTTTGAAGAAATTTGGCACAAATATAGAATAAAAATATTAAAGCACGACTATGGACACAGGCTACATTTAATCTCGGAAAAAGTTACGCTTCCCGCGGGATTTCCTTTTGTGCGCACATAGTCGCGGGCATCATCCAGTCAATAACATTTAAGCGTGGATTTTGATTGCAAGAGAAAAGGTTATAACATTTTCGTGGCTATATTGTAATAATACTTACAGCAAAACCACGCAGCGAACGTCTTTGGAGAATTGTCGTTGTTCCAAAAACGTCTGTTGCTTTCATAGAAAAAAAACGAAGATTGCCGAGAGGCATCAAGAAAGTATTGTAATATAAACAAGATTCCAGTACAGCTGTCAAAACTTCAAGGCACTATAGACTCAAGCTACCGCAATCCGTGCGTGCGTGCGGTCGCCCATCGAAGGTACCTTTCAATTTAGTCCTTCGATATTCCCTGAAACAAATACAATCCTTTTGTTTTAATCGGTACAAATGTCTGCTTAAAAGATTTTCGATAAGTTTCAACGACTTGGATAGAATAAAATGTGTGCCTTATTTCTTGCCGGGAACTCTACAACGGCATTATTTAGGTATAGTAAAACGAAATTGTAACATAACACAGCTTAATTCATGTAAATTCAATACAGTTTAGGTTCCACCAAACTTATATGAGTTAATATGCATAAGGCCGAGGGCGACTGAAGTTGGAGCTCCGAAGACGTCGAGTAACAAGACGTGGTCGATATGGCGCACCATTGGCTGGTTTTCCACTTACCGGCCCGGCACCGACCCGACACCGGTTTGCCGGGGGAGCAAAAATTAATGAAAATATAAGGCATGTTTTTTCACTTAGGGTCAACTGACACCGAAACGAAACGCTACGCGACGTGGCGCTGCATTTTTAAGATAGCTATTCAAAATTGAACTTTATTAATTACACAAGAAGATACACCATTTCATTGTAAGAGTTCGGATGTCATCTTGCACCGCGCTGCACAGCGCATGTGCAATGTATGACTTATGTCATATGAAACGTGTATCTTTTTGTATAGTGAATTAAGTTCAATTTTGAATAGCTGTCTTAAAAATGCAGCGCCACGTCGCGTAGCGTTTCGATGCGGTGTGAATTTACCCTATAGATATAATGGCGTTAGTCGAGAGTGTTAAATGTTACATACCTTAGATGTTAGTACCCCGACAGAATATTACATTATATCCTACGAAAGTTTGCAAACTTTCGTAGGATATAAATAATGTAATATAAGACGGTCATTGTTGATGACTTTCGGAAGGTTAAAATGTACATAAACGAATAATTTGATACTTTTAATCGCTTAGAATTATATGAAACTTGAAAGGTTTTTTTTAAAATTCTTTATTTAGGGACTTTTTCCCTAAATAAATCCCACCGGAACCTAATCATACACCTAAATACAAAAAATATAAAGGAAAAACACCTATTCTTATAATTGTGCCATAAACAAAACCTTTGCTTCTGCATCATTTGGTTGCGACAAATTCTATGATATGTTGGAAGTAGTATGTTTTCTATAGTGTTATCTTTGTTTCTCAATCACATTTTCAGCCGTCCACCGCATGAAATATTTAATAGAAACCGCACTAAAATTCGTAAAAGTAAGTAGTAAAAAGTAAGTAAAGTATTACGCAAAGGTGTTTTATAAACCTCTTTCTGTATATTGCCTTATGTAATACTTGTGCCAAGACAAGTTTGCAACAATCCAAACTTGCGAATATAGATCCGCTACTTAATTGCGTCCAACTAGTTTTGATTGTTGTTATGAGTTCATACCAAGTACCAGCAATAGTTGTTGCTCTTTATTATCCGTTGTATCGCGACGTGCTACATTTAACAACGTTATTAACTGTATAGAATTGAGTGCAAAGTTTTGACTTATAATATTAATAGAGACGGGGCATATCGAGGCTAATAACTACCTACAATTATTATAAAAACGACCCGACTCCCTAGATTATATAGCCTTTGTTACCCGGGCAATTATTACAAATCTATTGACACCTCATTTAATAAAATCGGACCAGTAGTTTACGCGCTACTGTGGAACAAACATACATACATAGACTGATCATCAGGCAAAATCATTACCCTACGTTTTGGCTTCGCCGTAGTCGGGTAAAACCACTCAAGTTTTACATTTGACGATATAGAGCTCAGTGATGCGCTGTAGAAGGCTACGATATTACGACAAACGAGTAAAAAAGATGGACGATATATAATATTATAGGTAAAAGTTGAATAATATCAATTGTTGTAATTAAAGTACGCAAGTTATTTCATAATAATTTCAATATTAAGGCCTGTTATCACAGGTTACAGAATCTATTACAAGCCTTAGTTCGATCGCTTACGTCGCAGTACTGTCGATTATCAACAGATCGCGTCACTTTTTTCTTGTATGAAAATTTTTTTAGGCTAAATGTATGCAGTAGACTGGCCTAATGTATACGTCTATGGAATATCCATGTAATAATCCATAGTTCTTGGTGGCAAGACGGGTTGTAAATATAGCTGCAGAAGGAATTGACTAAGGGTTTGTAGACAAATTCGTTGCAAACTTCTCATTTATTAATAAAAAAATAGGTAAATCAGTAATCTGGACAGGATGAACCTCGGATGAACTATGTGTGAGTAAAGATTAACAGTGTCATTCTAAAAGTAGGTATGTTGATTGATTAATGTTGTTATCATTCTAAAAGTAGGTTTGAGATTGATTGATTTGATGCATAAAGTAAATGAAATAGATATCAATACTATACATAGTAGAAATCTTTTTGAAATTAAAGAAATATAGACACCTACCTAGTCATTTCTATCTTTTTGTAACTTATGTATGTATTCACCTACAAAAGATACATGTAAAATGTTTTCAGGTTTGAGGCAAACGAAAAGTTTCTACTAAAAAAAAAAGCTGTTTTTTGCCTCCTTAATCATGAAATATATCACAGTAAATTATCTTAAATCTTTGTAAGTGTAAAAAAGAAGTTTGAAAAGGCGTAATTCTTACGCGATTACGGTACTAAATCTTAGGAACTTGTTAATCGAAGTTGTGAAAGTACTCCGCGTCAGACGCCGACTGCCTTTGGCACCCGCTCCGGCAAAACTTCCATTCAAATGATAAAATTCAAATTCTCAAAGATCAAATCCAATTATTCTAAGCTGGGCTTATAATATTGACTTCCTTAAAATATTATGTCTGATCAAACAACGTACTTACCAAAATAAATAACAATTTTTGAAACTAATTTATCGAATTTACCTTTTACTATATGACTATGTCTAGAAAGGGCGAATACGCCGCGAAACGATACGCGCGAGTCCAAATTACTAGGCCACACATGTTTTATTTACCTATGGCTACACCACCATTGCGTCCAGAATCCGTAGGTCGTAGGTACGGAGAGGTATAAAAGTATAGTACCTATGTGTGTGTATTTTTAAGATAGCTATTAAAATTTTACACACGTTTCATTGTAAGAGTTGCAGCGCATGTGCAGTTTATGATTGATATATTAATATTTAACGTGTATTTTCTTGTGAGTTAATAAGGTTTAATTTTGAATAGCTATCTTAAAAATGCAGCACCATGTCACTACGTAGCGTCGCGTATCTTCGCGGTGTGAACTGACCCTTAGATTCAAATTAAAGTTATTAACAAATCAAATTGTAACATTTTAATTCACAGTTGTATTCATTGTTTCAACGCAAACATATATTGTTAAGTAAGTATTCAGCAATACTTCAGATGCAGTTATTTAAAATGCATATTGTAATGGAAATTTTTCATCTTGAATCTCTTTGTATACAAGAGACGTTGGAGTTTCGCCAAATTCTGTGATTCTTGAGCAATAGCTTTCACTAATATAAATCTCTTTTATTGGTTCGCGATTGACTGCAGTTGAATTGCTTGTATAAAATATGGCATGGTTTTGGGAAAATGCAAAATAAAGTTCTCTGTTGGGGCCTATTCGCAATAGATTGTATTAAGAACATAATACTTACGTTCAAAGGAACGAGCAAGCTTATTTGAACGTTCAGTACCGGATTAGCCATATAGGCGGATATTAGTCCAGCCGCATCGACCGCCGGATGCGTAAAAATAAATTTCTTACATAGTAATAACAGCGCTATATGGATAGGCTTAGGCCTATGTTTGTATTAGTACAATAATGCTAAAAGTCGAACACACAACAGCAATTAAAAAACTTGACGCTTGTAAGTAAAATTTCATTGTATTACTCAATAGCAATAGAGCGAAAATCAAACACACGAGCGTCGAGCTTCTAAATTGCAGCCTCGATTTTCAGCTCTATTGCTCTACTCCCACCACTCAACTCAATTTCACCACCTTATTATCTTTTAAGGATAGGTTAATTATACCTATTCTAAGTTTATATAATATCACAAATAATGTGGTATTTTAAGAAGCTATTTAGTGACATGTGGCGAGACCGACCAATTAGCGCCACAATCCTGAATCGCGCTTTCGAAGTTTCTGTAATTTGCCGCTATACAACAGCTGAAATGACTACAAGCGGGCTTCGGCCTCACCGAATATATCTTCTCGCTCGGTCGGAGATCTGTCTTTGGGGCTAGCCACCACATTCTTACCGATACAATATTAATCCTTAACTGGTAGATTATATTTAGGGGATATAATATATTTTACCCCGTGCTTGTATTTACATTATTGCAGTAGATATGTTTATTAGCTATACAAGTTTTTTGCCACGAACACTCTCCCACGCGAGCGAAGCTGCGGGCAAAAGCTAGTATGTAATAAAATAAGATCCCTTTACCAGAATTTCTGGTTTAAATCCAACCGTTGTCGACAATCGCAGCCGTTTATATAAATTATGTGAATCAGAACACGTTCCCATGGCGTACATAAATTCTACATTTTTATTCGATGAATAATTCACAAGATTGTCATATCATATCTATAATATTTATGGGTTGGTTATTGTATTTCTTATTCTAAGTTTATACGCGTGTACCTACCACTAAATAATAAAAATGTATATATACGCGTGTACCTACCACTAAATAATAAATACTGTATAGTTATATACTCGTATTACTAGCTGATCCGCACACGTTGTTCTCCCTTGACTATGAACTGAATACCAAATTATATAATTAACTACACCGAACATATGCTAACACGTTATGCACTTTTGAAAGCAAGAAATAATATTTATGAAATAGAACTTAACTTTGCATTCCAACAAAGTTTCTGAATACTCCTATTATAAATACTTGACAGTCAAAATATGACACTGGAGCCTACAATAGGGGTTTTTAAATTCGTGACATCTGACAGCTCTTTGGACACGACAAGGACCGTCGGGCTACCAAGTGCCGCGTGGTAACAGAAAAATAATCTAAAATTCTCATTGATCGTTTTTGATACCACTTACGCCACCAGATGACGCTATGTGTGCCTTGGGTCTGCCCCTTAACGGCAGAAAAAATATCAAACACCCTCATTTACGCGACCGATGGAACGAACATCAAATGTTGGACAGGTAGGAACAGTTACTATGGGAACATTTTATTGTCCTTTTGAATATTTTCCTCGCAGTTTTTCCAGTATTTCTCACCATTTAAACCTTCCTTGAACTTGTGCAAGAACTCCATTATTAAAATTAGCCAAATCAGTGTAGCCATTACCCAGTTTAAGCGAGACAAAGGAGCTACAATCCATTTTGATTTATGAGAGAAGAACATTACTCATACTGTATGTATGACGTATTAAACATAGTAATATGCTTCATAGGATTTAATAAATCGCAGGTTGTATAGGAATGACACTGAAAAACAAAATAATGTAAGTTTTTATCGTCATAGATTTACGACTTTCCAGTTACCATATTAGATTATTGTAGAGCAAATAATATTTTTCAGACATCACAGTTTTACGAAAACTATTTTTAATGATTATTGCATGTGAATTAAAGTAATGCGTTGGTGAAAATGGCAAATCTAAATTGGCCGTTTTCACCAATAGCTTTTGCTAAAAGCGTTTCTATATTCAAATAAAGTTGGTAAATAGCTAAATGTACATAATATAATTTGTTATTGTTGTCGCTAATTGTACGAAATGCGATAAGTGTAATTTATGATCGCAATACACTGGTCTCGCGGAGATGCCGCGATGAGATTGTTCAGATTTATGATGCGTGTAGTTTGTATGTAAATAATACAAACTAGCCGTCACATGCGGATTCGTCCGATCGCAAAATGTTCCATCGATTGCAAATAATTCTGATTAATTGTTGGTAGTGGGTTTGATTAATGGTTTAAACAAAATGGTATACTCATAAACGTCAAACCAACGTCAAATCCGTTTTAATTGGTCCAAAATCCAAAATTATGTTTATGTTATCAATACGATTAATTTTTATTTCAGTAAAAGTAAAACGAAAGTGTAAGTTGCTTACGAGAATTGGGAATCTTATCTTATTGTATTGACTCGCGCGACAAAACGCTAGACTTGATTCGACCTTGACCATCATACCTCATGGTGCTAAATTTCTTAACATACGGTTTAAGAGACCAGAGCAAGTCAAGATGCATTCGATAATTTCGACGGCAAAGTTCGAAATCAAGAATGTATGGGATTTGACATAAGTCGTCGCTTGCGATACTATATGACAAAACCCATGCATTTTGTTATACCACATGTCATTTAACGATTACTTAATAAGTCGAATCCCATTTTGCGCGTAGCGTTTCTATATTTAAACCTACGTTTGAATGTAGAAACGCTTTTAGCAAAAGCTATTGGTGAAAACGGCAAATTTAGATTTGCCATTTTCACCAGATGCATCTTGACTAAAGGCCCTAGTACTCAGTGTTTCAAAATCACTTTCACATTAGCTCTCGTCTAGTGACTACGGCTTCCCTCTGAAGTAAACCAGCCATCGCTACTGCTATTTAGACATAATCATCTAAATAAGTGTGCGAACCAGATCCATATTGTTTCATAACCTTAACCATAATTCTAACCTACATTTACTTAACCAGAATCTACGAGGAGCATGGAGTAGAATAGACAGTTTTTATATATTATAATCCCTCAAAATGAATAATTTTGGCCGAAAACGCGATAATCTTGGCACTTGACAGGAGTTTTCACTTATCTTCGTTCTGAGAGCCTGGCCGGGAGAGCAAAGTGGTGTAAGTCACACTTCAGACATAGCATTATTCTTAGTTACCTCACTTACTCGTAGTTCTTCACAAT
This sequence comes from Phengaris arion, assembly GCA_963565745.1. NCBI lineage: Eukaryota > Metazoa > Arthropoda > Insecta > Lepidoptera > Lycaenidae > Phengaris > Phengaris arion. Next base: position 8,066,680 of record OY751443.1, read on the forward strand.
ATATTCTTAGCTATATTATTAGTTACCTCAATTTTCACGAGTTTTTACAGTTTTTCCACATATGAAGAAGTAAACGGAAAATCTTAAGAAATCTTTTTTTACCCGACTACGCCGAAACCAAAAGGAAGGGTAATGATTTTGACAGTCTATGCAGGTAGGTATATTTATACCACCGTAGCACCTAAACTACTGATCCGATTTTAATGAATAGATTCGTAATAATAATCCTACTATCCTATTCTACTTACTATTATAAATATGAAAGTTTGTATGGATGGATGGATCGATGTTTGTTACTGTTTCAGGAAAAAAGTACTGAACAGATAAAATTTGGTATGATAGCAGTTCAGACTCTGGATTAAAACAAAGGCTACTTTTTATCCTGAAAAAGTACAGTGTTCCCGTAGGATACCGTATTTACACGAGCGGAGGCGCGGGTAAAAGCTAGTAAGCCTATAAATTATAATAAATTTACGTAGTCGGCTCATATTTTTTTATAAAAAGTCATAGTAATTATTGGACTGAATTTTGTATCGCCAAGAATCCAAGTATAATGTTTATTTCGACGAATTCAGACTGACAAGTTACATACACATTACATTAGTTCACAGATATTGAAGCAAAAACTTAATTTGAGCGGAAATAAATGTAAGATAATACTCAATTCTAATAGGGCAGCGAATGAACGGTGCCGATTACACTCTGAACGATTAGGTTTGAATACACTGGACTAACAAAATATTATTGTCTATTCTGTATTCAAATTAATGATGTTATTATGTGGGCAAATTAACTCAAAAAAATAAATCAAACTCTTTTAAAATATCGACTTGAAATACAGTAGCATTTTTTTGACTATTTTAAAAAACTTAGCACTTTGTTAATTATTTAAATGAATGTGTGCGGCTGTTGCAGCTAGAGTAAGTGAGTAGAGTCTATGTGACTGCTATCTAGCACGCAAATACAATATATGTTGCAGGATTTTACATTGCTATGTATATTGTTCACAATCGATTACGAATATTTTGGGCATTTTGGTTATGTAAAGACGTTTATGCAGAAAAATAATAAAAAAAAATTCATAGTTGACGTCATTGACCGCACACATCTGATTGTATTTATGTTATTTAGGCAAAGTATTTGCTACTCTCTAAATCAGCTATTTCTGTTAGGTAAATAGCCTCAACGCCTTGGTGAGCGAAATGTAATTTTATTCAATATAGTACACGTCCTGTAATATTAAATTTTTAAATTATTTTTTTACCTAAAAGTTTTTACATAAACATGAGATTAGCAGTAAACAACCTATGTGGCTCAGTGGTTAGCGCATTAGAGCTTAAGCCGCAGGTCACGGGTTCGAATCTCGCGGAAGGGACAAAAAAAGTTTTTCTGTGTTTCAATCATAAATAAGTATGTGTAAATTATAAAATTATTAAACTTATTTTCGTTGTCTGGTACCTTTGATACAAGTTCTTCAGATACTTATTACAGGACCCGTTTGACGTTGTGTGGAAGCGTCCATATATATTATTATTATTAAAATATTATTTTGTACTAATGATTAGTCCTGAGTATGCCACCGACTCAACATCAGAATGTGCTTCCAGAATCTCGCTTGGCGCGGGCGTCTACGGTACATAAGGCACTATATTGTGACAGTAATATTGAACATTGTCTGCCTATTAATTGTGTATCGCCCAGAACCTGATAAAGCAACGACGACCTTAAGTCCAAACGTTTAAAGTACAATTTAAATGAACTTCGAGATAATCATTAAGCCAGCATCCAACTAGAACAATTGTGGTAGTCAAGTGACCACGGTAGCAATAAAGAATCCGAAAAGATGATTATGTATGTAAAATTGAAGGAGTAGATACTATTCTGAAAAGGAAGGCAAATGAGCAAATCGATAGCCTTATCTAAAAGCGCTTACCCTAGCCCATGGACACCCGCAACACAAAAAAAATATATTTAAAAAAGTTGTTAAATAAGTGCTTATGCACACAAACGTTATTATTAATAATATAAGGTCAATGATTTCATTAACGATTGCACACCTTGGGAATAAGATGGCCCTCTGAAAGGCTGCTTCTATGTACTTAAGTATGTTCTATGTACCTACTTATTATTTTTTTATATAGACTAAGTTACTACATTTTAAAAATATTTTTTTGAAAAGAAAAAGAAAAGATAGGAAAATTATCCTATCTTTTTGCTAAAAGGCCCCGTGCGAGTTTCTTATGCCGGTTCCTCTCTCCGGGCTAGTTTCCGAACCGGTGGAAGGCATCATGTAGACTTTAAAAAAAAAGAAAGTGTATAAAAATACCAATTTAGAATTAAAAACATTTACTTTGACTTTCACCAAAGGAGTATATTGGCGGCCTCTAACTTTTTAGCGACTTATAGGTAGTTTTCCAATTATAGAGCATTATGCGACTCAGTGGCGCACAATGCCGAATTGTGCTGATGCTTAATTGAAACGTGAATTAGTTTTCACATGCACCAGCAGAGTGCGCTAAGTTCAGTGTTGAAAAAAAATGTGGAATACGTAGATGTATTATTAGTTATCAATGGTGGAATATAAAAAAAATAGTCAATGTTTGTACCTTCATCCATACTTATATTTATTCTTTTAACACAGTCGGAATTAACTTTTATTCTTTCCAAAAAAACAACGACGAAACGAAAGTTATAGTATTATTAAGTTATATATAGTATACGAAAGTATAAATAATATTTCGATCAATGCCAACTTAAAGAAAAAACAAATGAGTTGGTATCGATTGCACGCATCATGCGAAAGCAGTACTATGGAGAGTGCTCGATTGTGCGAAGCGTTGCTGTAGTTGAAACATTCAACGTTGAGCATTATGCCGCACAATGCGCTTTCGTGCTGCAATTGGAAAACTACCATAATCATCTCCTGTCTGTGTCCTGGGTACTGTGTTCGATTCCTATAATTGTTAACACTCGACGAAGATTTAGGGGTTATAAGTTTGACGTGTCTATCTGTGTGTCTGTATCTGGCATCTGGCTCCTAAACAGATTAACCGATTTGATCTAGTTTTTTGTTTAAAAGTATACCATGATCGAGAGTGTTCTTAGCTATAAATCATCTCCATCAGCTCGCTCACTGCTGACGATTCGGGGGTTACATAAAAAAAAAAAAAAAACTTGTTTATAACAACTAGTGCCGTATACTACGTATATAGGATGAATCGAAGATGATTTCAAATTATGTTTGGACAAGTACCTAAATCAAAAAAAAAAGTTAAGTAAATGTTAAGATTTCGCAAATATCTACACAACGAAATAGCAGAATAATTTTAAGTAAACCTAAAATTACTTTCTATTCGTCTAAATTCTAATTGTCTTGGTAAACTCAAATTGTTGTGTGTCTAGACTAACTAATAATGTACTTAAGAATTCTCGAATAGGATTACATGTAATTCCATTTTCCAAACACTTGTTCTTAAGTGCTCTTTTAAATATTATTTCGTAGGAAAATCTAATTTGGCATAAATTTTGTATTATAAGAATTTCACTATCTTTTCTTTTGATGGTAGACAACTTACTCAGTTTTGCATCATATCTAAACCTTTATTAGTTTAAAAAAAAAGTTAATACTTACTGAGACAACTTATATCGCTGGTATATATTATCCTTGATTAAAGTTAAGAGGAAACATCAAGGGCTAGTGAAATGAAAAATAGGTATCTGTAAAATCTATTGCTGTCCCGCGGTGCCCGACCAAGCTAGCTGTCAATGTGTGAGAGTGCGATAGAGACAACTGTAACTTGAACTGAAAATACCTATTAAAAGTACAAAAAATGAACGATTCGTGGTCCCCTGATTCCTTTTCCAAAACTTAACCGATTTAATTACTTTTTTTTTTTAACAATTAAAAAAATTATAGTTAAAAAAAACTAAAAAAACACACTTTTATAGAAAATCTAACTAAAAAATAAAAAATATAATTTAATAAATTTGGATTAAGAATAGTGTAAATGAAAAATAAATGTTTATTATTGTAAAAAAGCGTGGGGTGCAGTGTCTTCACCTGTACGTTTGTTTGTATGTAACCGACTTCAGTGGATTTGATTTTGATCCACTTCAAACGGTCAGATTTCGTTTAAAGTGATTTGTAAGATATTATCAAAATGAAGATCCTTGTCATATATCTGCCAATAAAATGATTATAACTATTGACATAGTGTCAATAGTTATAATCATTTTACTATATATTTTCATTATTGTATATAATTTAGGCAAATTTGTTTTCGGGATGTTTAGATACAGCTGAAAATCTGGCCATTTTTTAAAGTTTTTGAACGATCATATCTCTTTTAATAATTATTTTATGAAAAATCATAGGGACATGCTTATAGTATCCATAAATATTTTTGGTAAAAAATTATTACTCTACCGCAGTAATTCCCAAAGTTGTTTAGGTGGACCCCCAGAGGTCCACGGAGACTCGACGGGGTCTACGTTGGACGTGACAAAAAATGGGGGTCTACGATTGTAAGCAGGGGTGCATGAAAATTTATGTTTTCGAGAGTGAAGAACTAAAATGTTGGCTTGTTATTTTAAATAATATGATATCTAAATTAAACCTTTTCAATAAGACAATTTATAAATAAATTAGGAAAAAAATGGATAGTTCTGAACTGGGAGTCGAACCCAGACCATGTCGGTATCGCGCCGAGTGCTCTACCAGTTGAGCCATCAGGCCCTATGCCACTTTACTTTTTCAATTTCATTTATAACTTATTGAGCCACGCCGTCCATCATACGGTAATACAACAACACAAACAATATGATACCTAAATTAAAACTCTCAATAAGACAATTATCTCCTATCATTATATATTATAGGCAAGTAATATTTTAAGAAGCTCAGCGACTGTTACTTGTAAAAACTTGCATATTCCATATTCAGTACAACGCGTCGAGACTTGTTGCCGCACCGGCCGCCGCCGTCCCGTCCGCAATGCGTGTTCAAATGTGCAAACTAATACGACTTGTGGTGTATGTACTTGCAATCTTGTATAAACGTGTTTAATTCTTCACCAATATAAATACGAATGTCAAGGATAAACGTTACTAATTTGTTTTCGAAATTTCATAAAGAAAAGTGAATCAATATTAGTGATTACTCGTGTCGAAAATGTAAGTACCTACCTGCCTATATAATATAATATCGCGTGCCTAATGCCGAAAGGGCGCATTTTCCAACATTTTGTATTAAAACTAGATTTTTTTTTATTTATTATTTACAGGTAGGTAATTGATACAAAACATGACCGAATCTAATAAGAAGTGTCGTCAGTACAGTGTTGAATATTAAAAATTTGGTTTTCTTCCATCACAGGCAGATAAACGATTGCCCACATGCCTTTTATGCAACAAAGATTTGAGCAATGACTCTATAAAACCATCAAAGCTGGAAGACCACCTAAGAAGGTGTCATCCTGATAAAATAGGTAAAGATTTAAAATATTTTCAAACATTAAAGGAAAAATATGAAAAGAGACCCACCGTGCACAGTATGTTCGCTTCAACGTCTGAAAGCAACGACGATGGCTTGCAATATTACAATATCTCATTACTTATAGCAAAATCTGGAAAACCACACACCATTGGAGAACAGTTAATTTTACCAGCTGTTGAAGAGGTTTTAAAAACTGTTCTGCACAAATCTTCATTTGTCATACTCAAAAGGATTCCTTTGAGTAACAACACTGTACAAAGACGTATTGATGAAATGAGCTCTGATGTTGAAAGTTTCTTGTGTGATTATCTGCAAACAACTCATTTTTCTATTCAACTGGACGCGTCAACTTTACCTGGCAATGAAGCATTATTATTGACATAATATGTTCGATTTGTTATGGGCGAAGAAATTTATGAAGAGCTACGATTCGCGAAAACTTTTAAGACGGACACTAAAGGTGAATCAATATTTAATGTCCTGAGTGATTTTTTTAAAGAAAAATCGATTCCATTTACAAACGTTATTTCGGTGGCAACAGATGGAGCTCCTGCCATGGTCGGCGATATCGTTGGTTTATAGGCCATTTTAAAAGAATTATACCAGATGTAACTGCAATTCACTATTTTATCCACCGACAACATCTAGTAGCGAAAAATCTGAGTGATAGATTGCACCAATCGCTTAAATTTGTGATTAATACAGTTAACAAAATTAGAAGCAATCCATTGAATACGCACTTAATTGCACAATTGTGCGATGAAAATAATGAAAACTTCCAACAATTGCTGTTACATACCGAAGTATGCTGGTTGTTGAAAGGTGCATGTTTATTCAGGATTTTATTCACTTTTTGAGTCAGTTTTAGAATTTCTGGAAAGTAAATATCCTGATTAAAAAAAAAAACCAAATCAATTTTAAAGCAGACAATTATTTAACAAATTATTATAAAATCAATTTATTATTATTAAATTATTATTATTTTCACAGTATTTGACAGATTTGTTCAAAAAATTTAATGACCTCAACTTACAATTACAAAGGGACATCCTTAATTTTATAAAAACAAAGAGTTTAATACCAGCTTTTATTGGTAAATAGAAATTTATGAAGGAAAATATTGGCCGGCGCGAATTTTCACAGTTTTCAAACTTATCGCAGGTAGAATGCCTTGATGAAGATATTCAGACATACGTGCAACATTTGATTGCCCTGCATGATGATGTTAAAATCAGATTTGAAGACATTCTGCTGATAGAAATACCACCATGGATCATAAATCCATTTGATGAAACGGAAGTGGACAATGTAATATTATAAGAGGAGCTACTCGAGCTCAGCACTAATGAGGAGCTGAAAGTGACATTTAAAAGAGGGTATCAAAAATTTTGGCTGCAGGCAGAAATACCTGAAAAATATCCTGGACTGTGGGGAATCGCGCAAAAGCTTCTGATAGCGTTTCCCTCATCATATCATATCATATCGTCGAAAAAAGTTTTAGACTTTAGAACAGATTGAATATCACAGAACGGGAAGATTTGCAATTATTCCTTACAAAACTCAAGCTAAATATTGATAATTTGCTGTCAATCCATTAAGTACATCCATCTCATTGAAATTATATTTTTTTTGTAATTACCATTGTAGAAGTTACATTTATAACGATAAATAAGTGTTTAATATTGATTATATTACGACTGTTTGAACAATAATAATTATTAGTGTAATAATTTATATATTTGAATATATAATATATATACCTACAACACAAATAAATATACTTCTTATATTTTTTTATATATTTATCCCACTTATTATATTTCTTTTTACCACTCCGAATGGGACGTTTTCTAAATAAAATTTGTGAGAATTGGTCCTTGTGCTGAGTCACTGTAGATTTCAAAAAAGTAAAGTTGAATGGAGTCACTTTTTCGATTTTGCTTTTTTGACATCCACTCACAACACAATGAATTAAAATTTAATTGAAAATTTGTTTAGTCTACCTACTTTATTATCAAATAATTAAACCTATCAAGCAATCAATTCTAACCTTTTTTTTCGAAAACTGTTAATTCGTCGTTGAAACTCAGCCTCAACGCAAGTTTCCATAGATAGATAGATCTAATCTTCACTTTTTTTCGAGATTTAGAAATTGGTAGTAATGTAGATGCAGGAGGTTCACAGGATCCAGCAAAATTTTGAAAGTGGTCTATGAAACGAAACAGTCTGGAAACCACTGCTCCACCAGCATTATCCAGGGCGGAAACAGGGGACTGTATGCTTTTCCATACATTGCGTGGCAATTCCGTTTCCTTTTACAAAATTAATAACATTGTAACAAGTGAAATTATTAATTGATTATCTTATTCATTAATTTTCAATAATCATTGTTTTCATTAAATCACTGTGTCTACAGATTATATATTTTGATCGTAAATGGTCATTAATCCAATTAATTTAGTAATCATTCGATGATATACTAAAATAATAATTAGTCTTTATTTTAATGATTGATGATACTAATATTATAGATTTAATAAAAGGACATCGAATATTATTTGGTCTTAAATAAATATAATTCATAAAATATACAATATAATATGGTGATTGGTCAACTAAAAGATATATACTTGGTACTTTTTGAGTGATCCACAATTCCACATTTTTCTTATAAACACACTAGTAATTTATAGATAGGTAATCATTTTTGCAATTGAAAAGTGATCATTATAATATTTTATATACATTATAATATTTTTTTATAAAAACTATAACCCGACTACGTAAATTATATGCTATGCTATGCTATATAGCCTATGTTACTAGGGCTATTATTACGAATCTATTCATACCTATTTTATTAAAATCAGATCAATAGTTTAGGCGCTACGGTGGAACAAGTATGTCTATGTATATATGTATAGAAATATATATATACATTTGGCAGTCAATGTATGTATAAATACATACATTGACTGCCAAAATCATTACCCTTCATTTCGGCTTCGCCGTCATCGGGTAGAAAGACCTTGGTAACTTATTTCAAAGTGTTAAACGATTATAGATACCCCTTTATTAAAAAATATTCAAAAGAATGAATATGTGGCTAAGAAGCGTCTTAGAGATTCGTGTAATATAATATTTATTTATCACGTAGCCCCTCTGAATAATGGGGACCATTACGCCACCGCGGCTGGTAACAAACGTTTTTATATTAGTCACAGTAAACATGAGATGGGGAATTTAATAATGGCGATGGTGACATTGTCACAATGTCATTATGACGCTGTATCTCGTGTGAGGTAAAGGACCTTTGAATAATGAAAATGTTTTTAACATGGAAATTATTAAGTTAAATGCTGTATGTTGTAGGAAATCTAATGTAAATATTCTACAACCGAGCTTTAATTGGCCATACTTGGGTTTTTTAAGTATGATATTTGTTGAGCTTGCAAAAATAAGTTACGGAGTTAAACAAGTTGGGCTTACTGAAAAGGTTGTATTGGAATAGGTAATAGGTACCCCTATTCCAGTATAGGATTGCGCCTATAGGCGTATTTGGACTCTCTGTTTATAATTTTTTGGAGCTAAGGGTCAATTTACACCGAAATTAAACGATACGTGACATGGTGTTGCATTTTTAAGGTATTTATTTATTAAGCTATTCAAAGTTGAGTTTGAATGTAAGATTGCACCGCGCTGCATAGCGCATATTGTGCAACGTGTGACTGATGTCATATGAATCGTGTATTGTGTAGTGAAAAAAGGTCAACTTTAAATAGCTATCTTAAAAATGTAGCGCCGCGTATCGCCGCGGTGTGAACTGACTCTAAGGGTACAAAGGGCAAACTTCATCGGATCTAAACACTTCCGTATATTAGCGTGCTTTTAACTGGACATGTGTAGTTTGCGAATGAGTCATTCGATTGGACTAGTTCATTTGCGTCATGTCGTTCATTCATTCATTCAGTTTCAATACAGACTTTCTTTAGTTCACTCCACCGCCTATCAGACGCATTACTCTTCTGAAATCGCAAGCGAGAATGTGACTGGAATTACTTACTGGTTTTTTAATGAAATATAATATTACCTTCTTTGTCATATTTAAATATTGGCGCGATATAGAACACCGGTCCTAATTAATGAGAAAACGCTCTTATACCGACGATATAAGATCATTTTCCGGTCCAATATCAACTACCATATCGTGTAATCTGAAAACGCTCTGACAATGACACTCGATCGCGGATCGATCTAACACATTCATAATCGGCAAGTATCAGGATCTGTGTGGAACATACTTGTTTTGTATCTGTCCTTTCTTAAGATATAATATTCATTTACAGTACAACATCTGTGTTTCAAACATCGTCTGTCACTTCCATACGAAAAAAAGGGAGAAGAACATTACCGAAGGACATTAAGGACGTAGTTGCACTAATATTATGAAATTCCGATTGTGTGAGCCCGGGCTTAATGTACTATTAGGGAATTTTATCCTCGAGCAGGCAGACCGCTTTCATAATTCATATCTATTTAATACTAGAAGTTAAAATTTCTTATTAAATGACAACAAGTAGTCATACAAATATCAATGTTAAGATAATAATAATTATAATAGGAAAGAGAATCGTCAGCCTACTAACAGCCAAAGGCTGAGATTCTTTAGTAAACAGGACAAAAGTAGTACATTACTTTTAAATTTTAATTTATTGTAATTAGAGTTCATAAGTAATGTACCACTTTTATTCATAGTAATAAGGTTCAAAATTGTTGTTAAAGTACACCTCTTTAGCATCTTACTGTACGTTGAAATGCATGCACGAAGCGAATAATAACTCATTTTCGGCTTAACATTAAACAACTCGTTAAATGAACGAGAAAAAGCAACGAAACCCAACTATTCTGAGGAGGGAAACAGAGAGATATGACTTCGGCCATTGCTCATTGGACAGCGCCCAGTAGCCTTACAACTGAGCTACTGAGCCAAAAGAGTGACATAGTTCACCATGATTCAAATATACTATATATATCTTATCGTTTTAGTGACACATTTTGCGCACTTCCACTTTTAACCCTTTACATTCTTCGCTCATGATGTCTAAAAGCTAAAAGGCACATAACCAAATGTTTTAAAGATTAATATGGAAATACGATTACGAAGGCTGCGGAGTTCGTGAGTTGCCGCGATGTTGGCCTCTCCGACACGCGCGTCGTGTAGCGGAAAACTTTGAAGAAACTCCGCTCTTGAATTTAATTAGGTCCGCACCATTCGCGCCTTCGCTATACTGGGTATATTATAAGAGGTGTAGCGAAACTCAAATGCTACTAAATTAAGAGGCTCTCAACTCACATGCATTTGTAATTCTACCATCTTAATAAGATATAATTGATGGCAGACACAATGATATAATTTTTGGCAATTTGTTTTGTTATTACCTATAATTTCGAACAACTATAATTTTTATAAGAAACTATTACCCGACTACGTATGGATAGAAATATATAGTGTGGTGTGTACGTACTCGTTATAAAATCTACGAACTATAAGAACTCAAGTATAATAGCCACAAGGATTCTTCGAAGCTAATGCACAAATTGTGCTCACCGGTATCTAGAACTTTCTTTGCCATTACTCCGCTGGATCCGATGCAAAACATTGCTTATGTAAACCGTACCCTACAAATTGTACTTAGGAGATGTCTAGTAAAACGCAATATACATCTTAGTTCTTTTGTACAATGAGGCATTATTTTTCCGAGACTTAAGAGGGAATTTAAAATGGAACGACATTCTTGTTTCCGCGTAATTTGTGTACCGCATATAAATTGGTAGTAACTTGATGATCTATTTGTATTTATGTTTCGTCGGTAAATGTTCTTGATGTATCTTTCGTGTTTTTTAGCTGATAACATAATGTCGTATGTATTTAACGTGGAGTAAATTTAAGTTACTTAATGATAAAATACTTTAAATGTATAAAAAAAAAGTTAAAAACTAAAACGGCGTATATATGTAATATATATGTATGAATTTGAGTGTTTTGAAAATATCCATGAAATGTTTTTTTTGCCTAAAGCGAACGCTTTAAGATAGATTCTAATTCAAGTATTAAATAGAAATATCTGTGAAATGTCGTTTGTAAACAACAATATTTTGTTAGCAGCCAGCAGTCCGCATGAAACTACACTTAAACTCAGTTGATCGGGCTCTCGAAGTTTATGTGTTATTATTGTAGAATTGTATTAAACGGGGATGTAACTTTGCAGTAACGGTAGTGGATATTTTATTTATTTCCTTGCGAGTTAGTTTGCGAAGTTAAACATTTGCATTGAAATATAATTTAAAAGACGATAAGTAAGTTCTGCTATTTGCATAGAATGAAAACCTTTCTTTTTCCTTTACATCTTCATTATACCTGGATAAAAGTTAGCCTATTAATATCAAGGTTATAGTGGCATATAATATTAAGTACCTGGTTAACCGAGCTCTGCTCTAGCTCTAGTAGATAAAAAAAAAATCGGTTGTCTGTAAAGTCGGTTTACTGACGACAGTTGAACGTGACAACGTCATAAGAAAATACTGATGGATCTCTCACTCAAGTAGGAGAGAGACAGATGTCGAACGCTGCCGAACGCGGAGGCCGATTGTGCCTCTTTGTCGCTCGTTCCGCGCTCTCGCTTGCACTTCAAGGCTTAAATGGAACGCCTCAGAGCGAGGTAACGCCTGAGCACAACACTTATTAGATTAGAACACCACATTACGAATTTCCGAACAAAAAAAATAAAACAACTCTTGCAAAAAGCTTGCTCTGGATAGCGCGGCAATGCTCTTGCAATAAAAAATTTATCTTCTTGTGTAGTGAATAAGTTTAAATTTTGATTCGATTTCTTAAAAATGCAGCGCCACGTCGCGTTTACATCTAGTTCCACTATGAACTGACGCTTAACGGTTTTTGTCGTCTAGTGAGACTTGAGCACAGCTTGTTGACTGTACTTAGTGAGTTATACAAGACAGGCTGATCATCCGATTGTCTGACTAGAAAGGTGATACTCTTCTAATGAAGATATTGCTTATACTATCGAAGTTTCTACGGCGTTCTTACTTGTTTTAACTCCATACATCGTACTGTACTGCAGAAAAACATATAACAAGTAGAATATATTATAATTATAACAATTTATCCAAAATAGTCAAATGTGAAAGTTGCTCGTTCCGCCAGAATCTGTTTATGCAGTTTTGTCGATGAAGAAAGAAAAAAAAGTTCAAATGCCGAATGCATAGCTATAGCAACTTAAGTGTTTTTAAAAGTTTTGTAGAATAAGGAAGGATAATAAAAATACTGTTTGCAGTACATCAGCATAAAACATAATAGAGCGAATGAAAAGACGAGAAAAATGAAACAATTGAAGCTTTAATAATAAAAGTTGGATGGTTAATTGGACTAGGTTCACTGGAGGAGCTTTTAGTGAAAATAAAGCATAATGTAATATAAGCCCGGCATTATACTCAGCTCCGCGAAGGTACAATCAAAGCAATTTTATACATTAACCTTTTTTCTCATCTTTGTCTTATAAAACTTTGAACGATATTGATATTCCAATTTTAAATAGTTTTCCAATATTTAGTGATAGTAAAGATTTAAGAGGTTCCTCCCCTCTTAAGGGCGTCATAGGCGGCGAAGATACTATAATATTTTATCTTAAGATGCCTGGATCTATTTAATACGTAGTACGTAATTATATAATCTGGGTACGTAATATGAAAAAATATATAGTATCGTAGCCTTCTGTGATAGTTCATACACATTCTAAAGCAAGCGATTTTATCTTAACATAAAATATTATTGTATCTTCGCCGTCTGTGACGCCCCTTAAAGTTTTCATTCGATTAGCTTCGTAGACTCCTTGGCCCCAATTCTAATACCTCGAAACTTGGTTCGATGTGCGCGCTAATTCATTCGTATAGGCGTCAAATCATGCGCGCGCTAGTGGGACAGACAATCGAACCGAGATTCGAGATACGAGAATTGAGGCTCTGTACCTCCTTGGGATTCCATGTTTTCGAGCAGTTTTCTTACATGCTCTATATAGTAGAATGAAATATATTATTGTTTTAAACACTTACGGATTGTGTCGCGGTGCACTTTTCTTTTTCCCGACGTTTCGGCTACTTTCCAGCAGCCGTGGTCACGGGAGGACTGAGGTGTCAATTGTCCTATTTGTTGAAGTTATTCAAACTACCCGAAGATTCTTCAATTATTATTTGTGTTCCGATCCACGCAAAACATACTAACAGTATCTTGAAGCCGCGGTGATTTTAAATTACATTTTATTTTGTTAATTATTGGATCTCAACTAGATGGCAGTACCCAGCCATCTTCTCGGTTAAAATTAGGGTACTTTTTAATTTCTATAGCCTCGCGTATGATGAGATCGCGAGAAGATGGCTGGGTACTGCCATCTAGTTGGGATCCAATAATTAACAAAATAAAATGTAATTTAAAATCACCGCGGCTTCAAGATACTGTTAGTATGTTTTGCGTGGATCGGAATACAAATAATAATTGAAGAATCTTCGGGTAGTTTGAATAACTTCAACAAATAGGACAATTGACACCTCAGTCCTCCCGTGACCACGGCTGCTGGAAAGTAGCCGAAACGTCGGGAAAAAGAAAAGTGCACCGCGACACAATCCGTAAGTGTTTAAAACAATGAACAATATTCGCGTAAACCTAAGAAATCAATATGAAATATATTAGATAACATTATATATGTAGTTTGTCAACCCGCGACAGTTGAGCGTGGTGAACGCGTCCTCAAACCTCGAATAAAAGATACTTGAACTTAGAAGAAATGTTACTTTCCTTTACGATAAATGTACTCACATAAAAATAAGCTAGAAGATACTTGTGAGGGGTGAACTTCATGGTGTCGATAAACTATAAAGATGGATGGATATACGCACGTGGAAACATTTTCCTATAAATAAAACGAAAACAAGCTTATAAGTGCGACGTGATACATTGACGTCAACAACGTTAGAAACACCGGAGGTACCGTATGTGTGAGATTGACGATTATGTAACTTTGTTTGATTGATTGCGATTGATTGATTTTCGTTAACGCTCTAATAATCTATTTCACGTGTAACGGGTTAGAGTACCTTTTTCTACGTCATAATAAAGTGTATTACTCGATCTGAATTATGAAATAATCTCAATTATAAGGGTAAGAAATTCATACCTATCTTAAGAACTGATGGTGTAATGTATACTTTTGAAGTATTGGTATTTGGTACATGTTGGCAGTATATAAAATTCGTAAGTCGTGGAAATTTAATGTTTGACAGTTTGACGCTTCTGAAATAAGTCATATTTCTATTTAGTCTTTTTTGGTCTCGGCGCTCGACTAGACAAAGCACTATCTAGCAACAACAGCTCCGTGAATGCTGCAACTCATTATTGAAGTGGGTTTATAATAATAGGTTTTTACCTATGAAATTGCCGTTCTGCAGTACCTGCCATTTCAAATCAAAATAATTTTTGTTTGGCTAAGAATTCTAATTTCAAATTATTATTTTTATAAATATAGAATTCTTTTTCCAAACGTAGTCATTTGTTTAGTGATTAGTGTTACATTTTCATCGCATTTAAATCTTTTTAGTCATCATGGATACGTTAAAAATTCGAGTAATTATGGAATATGAGTACCGTCGTGGCAGCAACGCCGCACAAGCGGCACGCAACATCAACGACGTTTACGGAGCTAACACTACAAACAAACGCATCACATTTTATTGGTTTGCTCGCTTCCGTTCTGGGAATTTCGACCTGAAAAATGAACCTCGCGGGCGTCCGAAGTCTTTGGTCGACAATGACGAATTAAAGGCGATTGTGAAAGCTGATGATACACAATCTACGGCTGAATTAGCAGCAGCTTTCGACGTTAGCGTCACAACAATATTGGTCCATTTGCGTCAAATTGGCAAGATAAAAAAGCTTGACAAATGGGTGCCCCACGAACTCAATGATCGCCAGCGGGAAGTACGCGTCGAGACGTGCCTTGCACTGCTCAACAGACACACCAATAAAGAAATTATGAACCGCATTGTTACCTGCGATTAAAAATGGATTCTGTTTGATAACCGCAAGCGCTCAGCAAGTTGGTTGGATCCTGGTTCAGCACCTAAACGATGCCCTAAACGAAATCTTACCTCTAGAAAAGTGATGGTCACGGTTTGGTGGTCTAGCGCCTGTGTGATTCATCACAGCTTCTTACCAAACGGGGTGAGCATTACTGCAGATATGTACTGTGAAGAACTGAACACAATGTTGGAGAAGCTGGCACATCTCCAACCAGCATTAGTCAATCGCTCGTCTCCGCTGCTCCTGCACGACAACGCGCGACATCATACTGCACAGCAGACGGTCTCCAAGTTGCAAGAACTGGGGTTGGAAGCTCTCCGTCATCCGCCCTACTCACCAGACCTTGCGCTTACAGACTACTCTTTTTCCAGAATTTGGATAACTTCTTGGCGGGAAAAAATTCAATACCCGAGAGGCAGAACAAAATGCCTTGAAGAATTTGTTGCTTCCCGTCCAGCTGATTTCTTTAAGAAGGGCATCAATAAACTGCCACTGCGTTGGAAAAGATGCATTGATTGCATGGGTGATTACTTCGGTTAATACAAATAAAAATACATGAAAAAAATTCGTTTAAATTTTTTCATACAAAACAGCAATTTCATAGGTAAAGACCTAATATTATTATGTGTAAAACAATTTCTAATGTGCGTGAATTCAGCATGTACAACTGATACGAAGATTTTAATGTGGCCGGCATGGGCGTACTATTTGCTGCCGCATTTTTTTAATACGCCAGCGGTATCTTGCCGAGTGCCGAGACCAATCATTTATCTATGTGTTTAGTGTTTACCGATTGATAACGACACGTCTTTATAAGAACAAATTAATAATTATTATGGTATGAATAAACTACTTCGTTATCCTGACTTTACAGAGGGGTCGTTACTTAGTAAACTTTGAATTTCGATCAACATGTGTACTAAGTTTTGGGCAGACAACTCCATAACTTCAAGCGTTATTGCCAGCTAATCCTATTTGGCTACAAAAATATGGTCCTCCGAGACAGTGCGCTGATTAGTTTGTGCCTCGTAATTCGTGGCTATGATTGTTCTGGGTGCGAAATTACTTCACCGGCTCCCCATTTCGTGGGTAACACAGTGGAAAATATCTTTGGGTAGGAATTAATATGAAATTGACTTTACTTTATTATGGTCATTATCATATTTGCCGGTTTTTTTACTAACATAGAGGAATCTTCGTTTGTGACAGCGATACCAAATGTGACGTTTTTAACAAATAGCTATTGGTAGATAGGTTATCGAAACGGGCCGTTAGCTACCTCCTGATTTAACCATAGTTCACTTAAAGTTATATACTTAACTGTTATAATATACTATCTTTTGCCCGCGGCTCCGCTCGCGTAAATACAGTGTCCCACGGGAACACTGTACTTTTTCGGTATAAAAAGTAGCCTATGCGTTAATCCAGAGCGAAAATTACTTCCATATCAAATTTCATAAAAAATCCGTTCTGTAGTTTTTGAGTAAAAGAGTAACAAATATCTATCCATCCATCCATCCAACATCACAAACTTTCACCGGGTTCACTGTTTAATGTTCATGTATGTATTTGTAAGTGTGTATATGGTTGCAGTAGCAGAAGTATAGAAGATATACAGAGCCTATAGGCAATAAATTATAATTTTAATTTTAGATATTATAATATCTAAAATGAAAATTAATATTTATTTGGTATATTATTATATACCGTGTCATATCATACAAAAGGCCATAAAAGTATTAAGTATACTTTTATGGCCTTTTATTCAAACTTGATAGTAGTATTTATAATATGAATAATATATATATTGGCAGTCAATTGAGACAAAGGAAAGTAATTCAGCTGTATTTAAATAGTATCTTTTGCCATCACCCGCGTAAATATATCTGAATGCTGTACTTTTTCGGGTAAAAAGTAGCCCATATGTTAAACCAGAGCCTAAACTACTATGTTCAAAATACCAATTTTCATCAAAATCCGTTCAGTAGTTTTTGCGTCAATGATTAGCATCCAACCAAAGATTCACCCTCACACATTTTCGCAGTAATAATAGTAGTAGGTTTGAAAGCATTTGTTTTTAAAATATAAATGACTTTTAAGCAAC
Source organism: Phengaris arion (assembly GCA_963565745.1). NCBI lineage: Eukaryota > Metazoa > Arthropoda > Insecta > Lepidoptera > Lycaenidae > Phengaris > Phengaris arion. The sequence goes on from OY751443.1 coordinate 8,084,425, forward strand.
AAAAAATTAATAACAATTTACTTAAATCAACTGCTATTGGATATGAATTTTTTTGAAAATGGATGTAGAATAGTGCATAATTTTTTGTATATAGCGTCTTTAATGCTCCCAAACGATCTCACTTTTTGTGATGTCTTTTTGTTCGCGCAAAAGGAAATCCCGCGGTAATTGTATATTATGCTGCAATAAAAAGTAGCCTATGTTTTAATCCAGAGCCTAAACTTATACGAAATTTATATACTTATATACATATTACTACGAAAACCATACGAAATTTCATCAAAATCCGTTTAGTAGTTATTGCGTAAAAGAGTAACAGACTAATACACACATCCATACATCTATACTTACAAACCATTCGCGTTTATAATATTAGTAAGGAGCGTAAGGATTAGAACGAGAAAAAAAATAGGAAACTTCGAGCCGCTATAAGCGCATAAGTATGATATCTCTTTATTATTCATAGCTCGAAAGGCCGATAATAACACAAAGCCCGCAAAGAATGCTTACACAGCTATCTCATAAACGATATTATTACGTTTCTCCGAATCGTCGCGTTGCTTCTAGAAAAAATGGAAATTCTAACCAATATAACGTTAATTCGGTGACGATTGTGTATATCGGGCGATTTAATCACATTTTGTCCTTAATTTTTAAAATAAAGGAGTTTTTTATCTGATCGACTATGAAGTGAAGAAGAAAATAGTGTTGTTGTAAAGTGGAATAGGTACTATCACATAAGTTGTCGCTCGACCAGGCATAAGATGAAAATCGCTTAGCAGCACCGTTGAATCATGCACACGACGTTTGCAGTTGTTGCGGTCACTTGTGCCCCAGTGCAAAGTAAAATGTTTAGAAACTGGTCGAGCAAGAATTTTGTCGATATTGTACGTTATGTTGAAGAATCATAGTTAATCTTTTTTGACCGACTTCCTAAAAAGGAGGCGCTTATCGTTCGGCTGTATATTTTTATTATTTTTATTTTTCTGTAAGTTCAACGATTACTCCGCCGTCTGTGGACTGATTTTCAAAATGCTTTTTTTTTGTATAGGGTATAATTCCAATTTGGTTCATTTGATACTAAGGCGGTGACCTGATGATGGGATCCGTGAGGAATCGAAGGAACTCCTCGAAATTTATATGGACATATATAGTGATTTCAACTTTTTATGAAGATACCCAAGCATATGCTACCAAAAAGTAAGATTTTGCACCAAGTTATACCTGGATCAAAAAGTACTGGACAGAACTCTGGAGTCCTTATACGAGGGCGGGTCAATAAGTCCGTGACTTTTGGAATAAAACACAGATTTTTTGATAAATAAATCATTTTATTTTTCAACGTAGTCCCCCTTGAGCTCTATACACTTTGTCCAACGCTTCTCCAATTTTTTTATCCCTTCCAAAAAATATGATTTGTCGAGGTCCTCAAAATAGGCCTTTGTTTGCGAGATGACTTCATCATTGGAGTCAAATCTTTTTCCACCGAGCCATTTTTTCAGGTTTGGGAACAAGAAGTAGTCACTCGGAGCCAAATCTGGAGAATAGGGTGGATGTGGGAGCAATTCATAGCCCAATTCATGGATTTTTGCCATGGCAACTGCACATGTGTGCACCCTTGCATTGTCTTGGTGAAAAAGAACTTTTTTCTTGGCCAAATGAGGTCGGTTTTTTTTCAAATCCTCATTGAAGCGGTCCAATAAGTTGGCATAATATTCCCCATTAATTGTTCTTCCCTTTTGAAGATAGTCAATGTGGATTATCCCACGTGCATCCCAAAAAACAGTCGCCATAACTTTATTGGCTGACAAACCCACCTTGGCCTTCTTTGGCGCCGATTCACCCTTAGAAACCCACTGTTTTGACTGTTGTTTGGTCTCTGGTGTGTTGTGATGGATCCATGTTTCGTCCACGGTTACAAAACGGCGCAAAAACTCCTCCATATTGTGATTAAACAACGCCAAACCTTCCTGTGAAGTTGTTACACGATTGCGTTTGTGGTCGACTGTGAGCAAACGCGGCACCCATCTTGCGGAAAGCTTTCTCATGCCCAAGTGATCATTCAAAATTTAAACCACTGAGCCATGCGAGATGCCTATGGCTTCCACAATCTCTTGCACTTTCAATCTTCGGTCGGCCAACACCATATCGTGAATTTTTTCGATTGTTTCGGGTGTAGAGACCTCAACTGGGCGTCCAGGACGTTCGGCATCTTCAGTGCTTGTACGGCCACAACGAAATTCAGTAAAACACTTTTTTACCATTGAAATCGATGGTGCAGAGTCCCCATAGTATTTATCAAGCTTAGCCTTGGTCTCGGTAATGGTTTTTTTTCGCAAAAAATAATGCTTAATAAGCACACGAAATTCACTTTTTTCCATTGTTTCCTTAAGTTACTGGATAGTCTGATAAAGATAGCTGTAAAACACAAACTAACTGACGCAGCAAGTTCAAATTTTGATAGGAGTCAACTGACAGATGCCTGTTGACAGGAGTAGTGTTGTTTTTTCAGTAAGGAGGTTAGAAATTCAAAAAGTCACGGACTTATTGACCCGCCTTAGTAGATACATGTTAGGAATTTCGGCATTCTTTAAAGAACTGCAAGCATATGCCACTATGTCAATTACAGTAATCTTCATCACCACCATCATCATACTATACATCATCACATTAGGATGATAATAGGTACTTTTCATAGCCTTTTCCATCGATACATATCCTTGAATATTACTCTGCCGTTTGTGGGCCCATTTGGAAAATTGTTTTGTTGTTGTAAAGGATATAATTCGAAATTAGCCCTTTAGTCACCAAAGTGGAGACCTGATGATAATATCCTTGAGGAATCGAGGAAACTCAACCTTTATAGGGACATCATAGGGATTTGACTTTTGTGAATTACATCAAGCATATGCTACTAAAAAGTAAAATTTTGTGCCAAGGGTGTACCCTGGATCCAAAAGCACTGAACAGAACTCCTCAGTCTTTATATATACACGTTTGGAAATTTCGGCGTTGTTTAAATAACTGCAAGCATATGCCATTATGTAACTTACAGTAATCATCGTCATTATGTTATATACAATACCTAATGGAAGCTTGGCGCGTATTTAATTATACATTCGAACGCTTCTTTTAAACTTTCTTACAATGTGTTATTAAAAAATAATAAATAAATAATAACAGTAGGTGTTGTTAAAAAGGGAAAAAAAATATTATTTTTAAGAAAAAATCAAACAGACTTCCAAAGTAAAAAAGCACAAAAAAGTATGATTTAAATCTTATTTTATAAAAATATCCTCTTTTAAATTCGGCTACAATTTTAATTATTTCTCTACTCAATCTTCATAATTTTGAAGTCGGTACCAGCCAACATAAATGTGAGTTCTATAAAATATTGTTTAATCAGGATATTGTTTGGGCTGGTACCGACTTCAAAATTATGAAGATTGAGTAGAGAAATAGTTAAAATTCCAGCAGAATTTAAAAGGGGAATTATTTAAAAAAATAAGATTTATTTCATACTGAACAGTTACTCGTAGTGTAAGGGTCAGTTCACACCTCGACGATACGTGTCGCTATGCGGCGCTACATTTTTAAGATAGGTATTCAAAGTTGAACTTTATTCACTACACATATGCGCTGTGCAGCGCGGTGCAACAAGACGTTCGAAGTCGTACAATCGTGTATCTTCTTGTGTCATGATTAAAGCTCAATTTTGAATAGCTATCTTAAAAATACCGCGTAAAGTTTCGTTTCGGTGTGAATTGACCCTAAGATAAAAATCTGCCCTCACAATCTCATTAATTATCGGGCACCAGATTCACTAGCAGGCTATGTTGTCATGTAGCTTATTAATAAAGTGAGTGCAGTACTCTAGTATTCAAGAGATAGTTGGGCATATAGAACATTAGCATTACATAAGGTAATGATGATGTTTTTCAATTGAAAAGTTTCAAATCATTATGCAAAGCACAGTCCGGGCCTGGACATTTTCCAACTGTTCGGGATTCTTCGCTTGATGTCGAATAGAAAACTACAATTTGGCTGGAAATTATTTGTTTTGTTTGAAATGATCCCACTGAAGAAGCACGTATGTTATTAATGTTTCTATAGTTTTACATACACTATATTACCATTATACTCGTATAGCTTTCATATTACCTACAGTCTACTAGAGGTGCGCAAAATGTGTCCCTAAAATGATAAGATTTGCATCTTTTGATCAAGGTGAACTATATCACACTTTTAGTTCAGTAGTTCAATTATAAATACACTGGGCACTGTTCAATGGGCAATGGCTCAAGCCATATCTCACTGTTCCTCTTCTCAAAATAGATGAATTTTGTTGTTTTTTCTCGTTCATTTAACATTTTGTTACTTGTAACGAACGATTTTATGTTACTTGTAGCGAATGATTTTATGTCGTTTCCTGAATTATATTAATTTCAACGTACGGTAAGGTGAATAGTGGTGTAACACTTATATACCACTTTTGAACCTTATGACTATGCCATTAAGGGTCAGTTCATACCGCGACGATACAGGATGTTACGCGGCGCTGTATTTTTAAGTTAGCTATGGAAAATTAAACTTTATTCACAACACAAAAAGATACACGTTTTATATGACATCTAACCATATGAAATTTACAACTGTCCCAGGTACTACAGTATTTCAAGAGTGGTTACTTCGCTCGGAGAATACTGTATAAATCATCCCATAACAGAAGAAAAGGCCCAAGTTTATATGACATCAGCCATACACTGCACATATGCGCTGTGCAGCATGAAATTCGAACTCTTGCAATGAATGGTGATGGTGATAAATACGAAGTGTTTATCACCATCACCATTCCAACCACCAATAGCATTTCCACCAAAGCTATCTTAAAAATGCAGCGCCTTGTCGCTTATCATTTTGTTTAGGTGTGAATTGATCCTGTGTATAAAATGGGACGCCACTTTTAACTTTATTTGTACTATCAGAAAATAGTTTGCAAGTTGACTATTCTCGTAATTTGTTCGTATCATACCATATTTATCATACAATATTTATCTAATTTTACAATGGCTCCTTTTTCGTGTTCATGTAATATCTAGTTCTATCATGTAGTTCATATATAAAAGAAAATGCAAGCGATATATAGATAATAATTTACTCACGATCGCTCGCTACTAATTCTACTCATTAAAAGCACGGGGACGTGTGGTGGACGTGAACTAAAGATATGTTTCTATGGCAACTGTTTCTATGGAAATGAATGAATGGATCAACGACATGTTGCAAGTGAAATAGCTCATGCGCGAACCAAACACGTCTACATTGTACCTTTATACAACTATTGTACGAGCTAGACGGCGAGAGCTTTTCATTGAACCATTTTATTTTTTTTATTCAAGTAACAAAGGGGTAACATTGTTTATGGCATTATAAGAATACTGCAAGTAAGAGGCATTAGTGACAACTGATAATAATAAATAATAATAATATAATATATATATATATATATATATATATATATATATATATATAAGATAAAAATCTTTATAATTTTAGTATTGATTAATTACATCTCATCAATATTAGATCTTTGGTCGAAAATACCCTAAAAGGCAAGGCAAAACTCGCGAGGGCTTTAGACAACAGGAGTTTTCATTTTTGTTTTATAAGAATGACTTATAGTCCAAGAGCCATTGTATTTTTCGCAGCAATTTTGTTTTATAGTTGGAGAGCGCAGCGCTTATCACAGCTGTAGGGGATATCTGGAAGTTTTGCGCCAATTTGTGCAAGCACTACACGCTCTGTTTATTTTGCTGAGCAAAATACTTCTTAACTGCTTACTCCTGGCGAAACTTAGCAATCTTGATCTTCGTAGCTTCAAAAACTGCCGTTATTAATAACGGCAAATTATCATTTTAGATCTAACGCTGTTAAATAACACAACATAACTATAATAACTTCATTTAGATTAAATTTAATAGTAAAAATATTTGAAATATTTCAAAATTGGCAGTATACAGAAAATTGAAGTAGGCAGGTACAAGCTACTTTATTGCCATTGTAGAAAGTACAATATAATTAGGTTAAACATATCGATCGCCGTATGTATCAGCATATACATTGAAAATTGTTCAATTGTGTTAATTAATAAATCAGTGTACACACAGCACTTGTTGGGTTTGGTCATTTGTACATCCCTTCTATTAACTGTATAAACACTACAGTCCATTTTGGTCCTTCGAGCCGGATCAGCCACAAAAGAGATCTCCTTTTTAAATGGGTAATGAAAAATGTAGGCAAGTAACAGTGAACTCTAGTATTACTTGGTATGTCAAATTGAACGTCAATTGCACAAAGCTCCACCGAAAAGCTCAATTTAAAAGGCCCTCGGCGCACCAGCTCCTATTAGGCACTGAAATAAATCCATTAAAAAGTGCTATTAAGTTTTTAACGGGCTTTTTGTTGTTAACATTTTTAACATTTGAACTTTCAGGCTTCAAAAGAGATGAACTTTTTGGTATATTTTACGGGAATAAAAGAGCACAAAATCAATTGAGCGTTATTACATATAGCCGAAGTAAGCGCCTTTGTGCCGCAGCTCCGGCGGCGTCGCGGTATTTTGTATAGATTTCGCCGCCGTCGCAGCAGCTGTGGTGCTCACCGCCGGCCGCGCCGGCGGTGAGCACCAGCTGCGGAGCTGGAGCTGCGGCAAAAAATGACATACAAATGTCGCCGCGACGTTGCATTTTTAAGATTCAAAATTGAACTTTATTCATTATACAACAAGATACACGTTTCATTGTAAGAGTTCAAATGTCAAGTCGCACACGATGCATAGCGCATGTGCAGTATACGATACTGATTTCATATGAAACGTATATCCTATTGTGTAGTGAATTAAAGTAAAATTTTGAATAGCTATCTTAAAATGTCACCTATCGTCGCGTGTGTACTAACCCTAAGAGTTTAACTAACTGCTATTGTAAAATGCTTGGTGAATTAAGAATTATCATGAAAATAGCGCATTACCAATTTAAAATAAGAAATAAAATCATGATTTATTAGCTTTGTATCATACAAGAATACAATGTATTAATATAATAAAACATAGAATAACTTAAAATATGAAACGAAAATCAATATAAGACAATCGTGATAACTTTCTTCGACACTTTGCAATCTCATTTTTTAATGAGAGTCACACCATCGTTGCTAAAAATAATGCGGAAAAGTTACAGTTTGTGTAGATGGATTTATAATTTTTTAAATAAATATATTTCAGACTCAGAATCTCTAGTATGTAATTATTTGGATGGGAAATCGTTTTTTCTCAACTTGTTACTGAAATTAGAAATTAAAAGTTAAAAATAGATTAAAACAAATTGTAATAATAATCAGTATAGTATTTTGACTATCTTTATATAAATCTTTTGTGCGTGTGTTTGTAACAACTTAACTCCGTTTAAACGTATTCACGTGTTCAAGTGGATTCGAGAATAGTTTAGAATTGCAATTGGACCCGGTAGGTAGTGCTGCTGTCACTACGTCAACAAATTTAATTATAAGGGGACACGAAGTTTGCCGGGAGGCGAAACAGCTATATATCAAAATATATCTTTATAAATACAGCTATATATAAAGGTATATATCAAAATGTATGTAAAATAAACATCTAATTTCGATAATACCATTTTAAGAAATGAAAGTAAATAACTAGTAGGTACGAAAAAAAACATAAATTAAAGTAAAGTTAAAATTATTCATATAAGTAAGTAATTATGTTTCGACAGTTCTATTTCTTTCTATCAGTGATCTCTCGCTCACACTGATTGATAGCGTCGGAGATTGCATGTCAGGATTACAGCTGAGGATGTATGGATTATTTAGTTGCCAGCGGGTAATAGAGCTGAATATGTTCACGGAAACATACACGATGAAGTTGATGTAAGACGCTTCAAATGCTTTTAAAGAAGCTTAAAATCGCTCCATAACTCGGAATACTCCGATCGCATTGGTACTTAGATGAGACTGGTAACGTCAGGCAAGGAGGAGCTACTAATGCTACAATTTGCATGTTTTACGATGTTACGTAAATTGTATGAGTAAGTAATAAATATCTACTAAGGCGGGTCAATAAGTCCGTGACTTTTTGAATTTCTAACCTCCTTACTGAAAAAGCAACACTACTCCTGTCAACAGGCATCTGTCAGTTGACTCCTATCAAAATTTGAACTTGCTGCGTCAGTTAGTTTGTGTTTTACAGCTATCTTTATCAGACTATCCAGTAACTTAAGGAAACAATGGAAAAAAGTGAATTTCGTGTGCTTATTAAGCATTATTTTTTGCGAAAAAAAACCATTACCGAGACCAAGGCTAAGCTTGATAAATACTATGGGGACTCTGCACCATCGATTTCAATGGTAAAAAAGTGGTTTACTGAATTTCGTTGTGGCCGTACAAGCACTGAAGATGCCGAACGTCCTGGACGCCCAGTTGAGGTATCTACACCCGAAACAATCGAAAAAATTCACGATATGGTGTTGGCCGACCGAAGATTAAAAGTGCAAGAGATTGTGGAAGCCATAGGCATCTCGCATGGCTCAGTGGTTTCAATTTTGAATGATCACTTGGGCATGAGAAAGCTTTCCGCAAGATGGGTGCCGCGTTTGCTCACAGTCGACCACAAACGCAATCGTGTAACAACTTCACAGGAAGGTTTGGCGTTGTTTAATCACAATATGGAGGAGTTTTTTAACCGTGGACGAAACATGGATCCATCACAACACACCAGAGACCAAACAACAGTCAAAACAGTGTGTTTCTAAGGGTGAATCGGCGCCAAAGAAGGCCAAGGTGGGTTTGTCAGCCAATAAAGTTATGGCGACTGTTTTTTGGGATGCACGTGGGATAATTCACATTGACTATCTTCAAAAGGGAAGAACAATTAATGGGGAATATTATGCCAACTTATTGGATCGCTTCAATGAGGATTTGAAAACAAAACCGACCTCATTTGGCCAAGAAAAAAGTTCTTTTTCACCAAGACAATGCAAGGGTGCACACATGTGCAGTTGCCATGGCAAAAATCCATGAATTGGGCTATGAATTGCTCCCACATCCACCCTATTCTCAAGATTTGGCTCCGAGTGACTACTTTTTGTTCCCAAACCTGAAAAAATGGCTCGGTGGAAAAAGATTTGACTCCAATGATGAAGTCATCTCGCAAACAAAGGCCTATTTTGAGGACCTCGACAAATCATATTTTTTGGAAGGGATAAAAAAATTGGAGAAGCGTTGGACAAAGTGTATAGAGCTCAAGGGGGACTACGTTGAAAAATAAAATGATTTATTTATCAAAAAATCTGTGTTTTATTCCAAAAGTCACGGACTTATTGACCCGCCCTCGTATGTACGGAAATTGACGTGATAATCAAATTATACTTGTTCCGTAAAATTAGACATATTTTATTTTATTTTAATATGTAATAACGTAACCAAAATATAAAACCTTTTGCGACGTTCATATTAAGAAGTTATGCCCGGCTTCGGAGGTTTTTTGTCGGTGGAGGTAGATAGATAAACTACCGACAAATAGCTCAGAAACTGGTTTTGAAATTAGTTAGTTTACGGTCATTGGTCAGGTCAGTTAGTACATATACAATAGTTTATATTGTTTATGTGTGTGTGTAACTGTTGATTGTGCACAATAAAGTATATTTTCATTTCGTTTCGTTTCGTTTCGTTTCGTTTCGTTTCGTTTCTTTTCGTTTCGTTTCGTTTTGTTTCTTTAGAATGACGTGCTGACGCATCTTCAACGATGTCTTCTCTTATTTAGTTAGAGGGTCAGGTCACACCGAAACGATATTTAAGATAGCTATTCAAAATTGAACTTTATTCACTACACATAAAGATACACGTTTGCAACTTGACATTCGAACTCTTACAATGAAACGTAATTCTTGTGGAATTAATACCCTCTTACTAATAAAAATATTTACACAATGGATAAGCTATACAATGTTTTGTTCTTGTCTGTTACGTTGGAAAAGTTGCTTGACACAGGACAAATCATTGTATAGCTTATCCGTTGGGTAAATAGAGTTCAATTTTGAATACCTATCTAAAAAACGGCACCGCGTCGCGTATCGTTTCGTTTCGGTGTGATTTGGTTCTAAGATTACCTAATAACATACTAACGTAACAAAACATCACGATAGTTATACAACAGACAAAAAGTCTCCCCTGCAAGTCACGTATGACACACTACAATAATTCCGTTACACACAAGCCTTACAAGATTAAATACTAAAAAAGTTAGCGCCCCAGCTGGTCTAGCCGGCGTTATTGGGTTTAACAACATAATACCGAGTACGCCAGATGCTTCACAATGATCGACTACCAAGGGTCAGAGTATATCCAATTAAGGGTTACTGTCCTTTTACCTTCTATCTTTGTACAATATCGGTGAAGTTCCTGCTCGACCAGTTTCTAAATTTTTTACTGCATTAGAATGCTTCGCCTGGAAGTGACCGTGACGCCTGCAGACTTCGTTGAATTATGTATTTACACACGAGTGTGAACGCACGCGCACATGCGCACGATTCAACGCAACTATTAGCATTTTCATCTTATGCCTGGTCGAGCAGCAACTTCTTCGATAGTACCTTTGTCACGGGATGAAATTCAAGCATGGTAGAGCTTTTGTTTGTGTCGGTTTCAATGAAGTATTATGAAAATTGTATGTTCAAAATTGTGTATTGTTTTGACGTGATAACGTCTTATAATTCGATGGAGCCGGCTGCACGCACGAAAAAACATGACTCATGCGTTACCAAGTACTGTTACCAAGTACCGTTACCTGTTACTGTTACCAAGTACCAGCGTTACCTCGCATTTTATTATTATTAATATTATTGTTGTTGTTGTTGCTGTTGTTGTTGTTGTTGACGTTGTCACGTTCAACTATCGTCAGTAAACCGACTTTACAGAAAACCGATATTTTTTTCATTAACATAGCTTATTGCGTTAGTAAATTTAATTATTCACGCTATTTAAAAACATATTTCCAGTACAACAAAATAATTATATTAAATATTATTTTGCAACAAATATTAAACACCTATAATCTCAATTGATCAAGAAATACTGTATTTAAACCGTCATTGTATCTATAAGATCTCAAGTCGATAATACATTCAGGGCTTTAAGCTTTTTCCTCTGAAGTGTACAGTGAAGAGTCCTCAACATTCTGAACACTTCTACCTACGTGCTGTGAACAGGCGAACTGAGGATATTTTGAGACCGTTATTCGCTTAGCTCGATAAAATGATGTTTTGCATTTTGTTTACATTATGTCTAATATTTACATATATACTATAAGAATCTATCAATTAAACTTGATTGTAATAAATACAACTACACTATTTTATAATATTATTATTTGTTCGATTGTTCGATTCTTCGAACATCTAAATCGAATCGATTTAGATTACCTATCTATAAGTTGATTATCACGCAAATATGCCAAATGGATTAAGAGAAAATAGAGAAAAAAAAATAGGTACCTATCGGATACGCGCATCGCAAATTAAAATAGTTCTGTTTGAGTAATGACTCATGAGGGGAAATTAAAATTAAATTTTTATCAATAATCAAACTTTGAAGCAAATACAATATAACTATTAATTTACGTAAAGTGTTTACCTAAAAAAAGTGTTTTTCATTGAAGGTAACTAAATACATTGATTGGTTGCATTGCACGCACATTATTCGTTTAGTTTTCTTGGATGCCTGTACACTATCCAGTGTAAGGCGTAATTTGTCGTAGCAGCCTAAGCAACGCCTTTTTTGTCACCACGTTGATATATATCATTTGAATATCAATCTTTATATAGCAAAATAATTACATAACTGTACTTGGTATTATAAATACGTAATTTAGCGTGGTTATAAAGTTTAACCCAAACGCGTGGCCCCTTTTTACCCCTTTAGGGGGTGAATTTTGCAAAATCCCTTCTTCTTCTTCACTTTTTAACTTTTTAACTTTTTAACTTTTATTTTAAATTTTATATTATTTTAAACTTGTATTGTGTTATTTTATGGGTCTATTGCCTGAATTAAACGATTATTATTATTATTATTAGTGGACCTATACGTCACAAAAGAAAGCCACGGTCCAAATATTACGTTTCTAGCTTCAGTAGTTTTGCCTCGGCGTTGATGAATCAGTCAGTCAGGACATGTTACTTTATATAATATAAAATATAGACAATATTTCTTCAATGAAACTTAATCGAAATGAACTACTTAGCAGAAAGCTTTTATGAGTCTTTTAACCTTTATTTTTCAGATATACCAATTTTAATGCATTATTCTAGGTCTTTGTATCTTGAAAATATAATGTAACGTAACAGTTTTGAATACTTGAATAAACTGGAGACAGAAGGTCGTTAGCTTAATCGTCACTAACATTACCTGCTCTGGAGACTATCGCTAAGTGGCATTACTGTGTTTTATATTAACACTATGTTGGGGGAAATGGTTTGTGCTTAATTAAGAAATAGCGTTAACGTTCTTATAACCGTGATAGAAGTTTACTACTTCAGGAATGGTGATGACATTATTACGAACAATTGACTATATTATTGGAGCGGGATATATAGCGAGCGGTGGGACGGAAGAGCGCTTGATGTTATTACTCAGTACGGAGCCGGACTTCGCGGCGGCAACACTGCGAGCAGCAAGCAAAGCACCCCGCCTCCTCACATCCTCCTACCTAACGCGCGGCCAACTAGTTCCGCGCGCACTATATATACTTAGTTCAACTATTTGTTTTGTATAATATAATATATTATATCTATGCAGATATGATCGGTACTTATAATAAAATATAAATTGTTAACATTTTTCTGTCCGTCTCTAAGTCTGTGTGTTTGTTCCGGCTAATCTCTGTGTATATATATATATCTTCCAAATTAGGCTTCAATTCTTCATTATCAACTATATATTTATATTATAATATAAAGGAATTTAAAAAAGCGGCCAAGTGTAAGTCGAACTCGCGCACGTACCATGCACACATCTATTTCTATACAACTACCTACTAACTGTCCCGACACGTTGTTCTGTCTTAACCATGTTCTATCATCGTTTTTATTAATATCGAGCAAATAATCAAGTTTTGTATCGGAGCCCATAAATATTTATTTTATTCTGATTTTAGTACTTATTATTATAGTGGCAACAGAAATACATCTTCTGAAAAAAATTCGACTGTCATGGTTTATGAGATACAGCCTGGTTGCAGACAGATGGGCAGATAACTGCGTCTTAGTAGTCTTAGTCCCTTTGGGTACGGAACCCTGCAAAAAGACTAACGCGACTATAGATACTCTTTTTACATTTTAAGCACATTTTCTGCGCTCATGGAGGCATTGCATGTGACATTTTCAGGGCAACGAAATTGGATAATCTGCAGATAATTTTAAGATATAAACATTAATACATCTTTATTCTCTGTATTTCATTCTGGTAAATTGATCAAATTGGCTGCTTTAGAACTTTTAACAAGTTAAAATGTAGGACATAGTTTCAAAAATTAGGAAAAATAAAGTGATATCTTATACTTTAAATTTGCAAATCTTCTAACAAATGCAAATAATCGGAATCTCAGAAACTTGGCATAAATTGAGTTTAGGGGAAAAAAAATTATCTAAGAAAGAAGAAATTTTATATGTCAAATCCAGTTGGCGGCTTGGTGAACATCGGACTTTTTTTAGTGTCTTGTGTTCGAAACCTGGTGGGACGTATAATTTTGTGATTCTTTTTCTTTTATAATCTTCTACTAAAAGTCGGGACAAAGTTCGGTCTTCCAGGTACTTTTTTCAATGGTATGAAATTTTTTTAAATTATATCTTTCTGTTTTAGACCTTGTGAAAAGTAGGTACTCATATGGCATACCTATATAAAGTTAACCTGATAATTTGTACCCGAATATGAAAAGATTACAGTATCGGCGATATTATTCCCGCCACGTCCACGATAAGGGAGGCTGGATTATGCCGACTTTAGACTTTACACTGTATTGTAGTCACTTATACGAAAGACAGCTTAGGGCTGTCAAAAGCGTGTTTATAATTAGACGTATATAATGATGTATAATAAAAACCAACAGTTAAAAGCTATAGCCCTACTACGAAAAATATGTAGCCGATATTACCTGGGCTTATTATGAACCCATTGACACCAGGCGGTCTAAAAAATCCACTTTAGGTGTTTTATATAATGTTTCATATGTTTTTTTCAACTAATATTATGTGCGCCATTTTACGCATTTCTATTGAAAACTGCCAAAATCGATTTTTTCTAATATGATGAATTCGGATGAATCGTGTAGTCGTTTTACCATTTCACGATTTTTGTATGGATAAAAATATATGAAACATAATATGAGACACCTAAAGTGGCCTTTTTAGACACCATTGTTCATTAAAATCGGTTCAGCAGCTTAGTCGCTACAATAGAACAAACATACATACATACACTGCCAAAATTATTAGCCTTCCTTTTGGCTTCGCTGTAGTCGGGTAAAATACCGATGATAAACAGTATAACAAGTGTAACAAATCTATAGTAAACAGTAATGTAATAAACAACTTAAAAATGTGTTAGCCTAGATATTAGAAAGTTTGTAAATAGATTTTTAAGTTGTCTGTATTATTTCTCATCTATCGTATTCCTAGTCCTGTAGATTTAAGTTTGGAATAAGTTAGTATTTTTTTTTTTTTCGAAAAAAATATATAAAAAGAATAAAATTTTGGAAGAATGAAAAGTGAACAGTTCAACATTCATAATATTATGTACATTTTTATTGCTTTTTCAATGTAGAATCTAGAATTTATAGTTTGGGACCATAATAATATTTTTTTCGTACGGATTTATTAAAAATAAGTTGATAAGTTTTCATAAAGCTTAATATGTGTTTAAAACTGTTTTTGTATGATTTGGTAACCCTATTGTTGCTCAATTTGTATTCGAGTCATGTCCCCATGCTCCCATGTCACGCTCTTTGCCCAATATTTGTGTACTTATGCCGCTTTTTACCGTACGAAATTATAGTGGTAAAGTGGCTTAATGCAGGGGCATATTGAAGGAATGTAGTGAATAGCATCATTATCTTAAAAAAAATCAACCAAGTTATTCTACGTTTTATTACTTTACGACATTTAATTTGTGGGAAAGAACTCGGCACGAATATACCGGTAATAACTATATTTTTTTTATAAACGCTTCAACCCAAAATGCCTATCATTAACTTTTTATATTAAATTCATTTATATTTATAATTACCGAAACTGTCAAGGGAGGACAGATAGACGGACGGCCGGACACAGAAAAACCATAAAGGTTAAAAAAAAAACAACTTATCCATATTATTAGATCGTCAAATTGTTATCACCACTTAGACATCTATATCTTCTATACATAATATAATAAATTCGTAACTGGTCGCTGTTTGTACGTGGAAGATATATTATAAAAAAAACGATTATAGAAGGGTTTCATAAATGACATAGAACCCAAAACAATGATTTTTATAATTTTTGTCTGTTCGTTTGTAGGTTTGTACGCGCTAATCTCAGAATCTACTGGACGGATTTTAATGACATTTTGTATGGTAGCAGTTTAGACTGAGTTAACACATAGGCTACTTTTTACTGTGGAAAAATGTACTGTTTCCGCGATATTTGTTTTTGCGCGTACAAAGTCAACGGCTTAACCGATTTGAATGCGGTTTTCACTACTCCACTGGCTCCACTTAAAATTTAATGTTTGTTTCATTTCAATCGGTTCATAATATGAGTAGTAGTCAGTCTAAAGAATATAACATAAAATAGTATAGAATAACGGGTCAGTAGAATAGGCTGAAACTTTACGTAGGTAATACCTATACATTGATGTATATTAATACCAGGAGGAATAAGTGAGAAGATCTATTATGGTCGTAGCGCTAACTCATGTTAAGCAACGCCGATGGTGAATTCAACTACTACAAATATTATTAAGGTAAATATCTATACGTCTAACACCTACTAAAGTTTTCCTATTCAAAATATTTTAGAAATCATGAAAACACGGCGATGAAGATATGATATTTTATGTATAGATGTATGAATGTTCGTTACCTACTCTTTGACGTTATAAGAACTGAACGGATTTTGATGAAATTTGATATTGAAATAGTTTGGTCTCTGGATTAACACATGGGCTAATTTTATTCGCAGCAAAAAGTACGGTTCTGCCGGGATTTCTTTTTCGCGTACACAGTCGTGGCTAACATTTGGACTATACTAATATTATAAAGAGATAAAGTTTGTTTCTTTGTGAGTTTGTGACTTACCGAGATTGTAAGGGATTAATCTCTGGATCTAATTTAACCGATTTTTTAAATTCTTTTACCAATAGAAAGCCACATTGTTTGTGCCATAGGCCCTTTAACCCGAAAGTGATTAGTCTTTTCGACTTTTATCTAAAATTTATAATCCCCGCCGAGACTCGGCGGGGATTATAAATTTCTGTATGTTATAATGTTCGCTTTTGCCGCAGCTTCGCCCGCGTGGGAGAGTGTTAGTGGCAAAATAATTAATACAGGCTCGCCAATGCCCAGCCACACGCGTTCGCCCGCTTGGTAGCTACATGATGACTGACGTCTAAACTGTCACCGTGACACGTCATATCTTTCCATAACTTCAGTTCAGTTCCATAACTTTCATCTGTGGCTAGAGCACTCGAGACAGTATGATATCTATGCTTATATACACAGTCATATACTACAATATTATGTAAAAAAATACCTTTATAGGTATCAATTTCAGATTATATAAATAATAGCCAGATTGAGCCCACCCAACATCTAGGTGTAACAACAAAACCTACTATGAAACCAAAAGCTACTACGATTTCACCGCAGTGCTAAACAGAGCGTCGTATCGCATACACGTCATGTACTTTAAACATACGTCGTAGTGTAAATGCATAAAAATGCCATCGTGCGTTTTTAAACACTGTAATAGTAGTTCCCAAAAAGAAAAAATAAGGAGATGGAATATCATTTCATACGTAACTATTCATTATTTTGTCATTTTAAATAATATTTACAATTTATCTGTACTGTTCTCTAGGAACACAAAATGTCAACATCATTTTTTTTTAATTTATTGTGAGCTGGATGCTGAAGCTCTCAGTGTTGCAAGTTTTTAAGCTAATATTTTTCCCTACATTTGGCGAGATCACTTGTTGGTTCAATGTTATCAATGCTAGAATTAATTTCAATAAATGCTAAATAATAATAATCATAATGATAATAAACGGTTTATCATAATAATAAATTAATTTTATTTACAATCAAATTGTAATATTATGAGTATGTAAAAGGCGTTTTAACTTTGATTGGGTACTTAAAACTCTAAAATATTTGTGTGGTACTTTGGAATGTAAGGGTATATATTTTAAGGATTATTATATTTTATACTCATATGGATTTGTTTAAATATTTTATACATTATATATAACACTGTATTTAGCTGCAACACTAAGAAGCTGGCAATACTGAGAGAGAGATTAATAATGATGAGCGAGGGGGAAATGAACAGGGGTTCACTTTTTGGGGAACGAGCAGCGAGTCTGGATGCTCAGTATTGGCAGCACCTGGTGGTCGGCAATTGTAAGGGTAATTAATAATTGTACGACAGGAATAAAGGAGTCATTAGTGGATGAGGTGGTATTATTATAATAAGCTTTGTTATTGAAAACAAATAAACAACATTGAATAGATAAGGCGCTGACAATAATAAATACACGAGTGAATAGATTAAAGTATTAAAATGTACACATATATTTACTGCAAGCAAAATATAAAACAGTGTGCAAAGAGCTTTAGGTTAATACATTTTGGATCAATGGATTATTATTAGATGAGTGTTTTTATAGCGAACTCGGGAACACGTCGCAGTAATTGGGATCCTGCTATGCTCCAAACGTTATTACGTCGTCTCTGATGGCTAAATTTAATTTGCCAAATTAGATTCGGATACATAGCCCTTACATGCCAGCTACTGTCATACATCAGTGCTGGCAAGTATCAAGGTCTTGTTTGTGGGAAGTATAGTGCTTGCATGTGAGTTTTTGAGCCTTGCAAATAATAATAATATATGTAGTACGTACAATGTACATATATTGGTAACATCAAATTATTAAAGAATATTAAATTTATATTTTTAGCGTTACATTACAATTTGTGATTCTGGTTAAAATAGAAAACCAAGTGTCCGGGGACACTTATAATTCTGTATTGTTCTCATTTAAGACAAAACATATAAAATATAAATATAAAATTATATTACTAACTATACGATACTTGACACATAAAACTTTCTGCAGTAAGAATCCGTCGGTTTCTCGATACTTCTCAAATAAAGTTGAAAATTCTTGATTGAAACGCAACAATCAATTGAAAATAACTGGGAATAAAGTTTGAAGTACAATTTTTAAACCTTCTGAAATGTTTGAAAGGTAGCTTTCCTCGAGTTTGATTGTAAGCGATTTGCACAATTGTCTTGTTTAAGATGTCGAAGTTACTGGAAACAATATTTGTGGAGAATTCCGAACAACAATAAATTGTATTTGTGACTTTTATTTTGCCAAGTGTTTTATTTCTTTCTTGAATTTGAGTACAATTATTTTAAGAATGTTTTGTCTTAACTATTAACTAGAATAAATTAATTTTTCAACAGCGAAAAATACACCCACTACCTACACCTACAACCTACTGGGCAGGGGCCGGCCGATTTTTCTGAAATATAACCAGCAGTCCAACAAATTAAAACTGAAAATTTGACAGTCAAGTAACACTGTACACTCGAATTTACACTAACGCCTGAATGAACGTCAAATGTTTGACAGATAGGATTGTTATTTTTTTTTAACCTTTCCTGAATTTTTTTTTTTACAAACATTTATTTCAAGATTCTCGAGTTTTAGCGAGACAAAGGAACTGTAATTGATTTCTATATGTAAGAAGATTTAATTGCGAAACTATAGTCAAATATTTGTTGTCTAATATTGTTTGGTCAACACATAACTTCAAAATTGTCTTACCTAACAAAAAGTTATGTTGAAGTAATGTGTTCAACATAATTTTTGCTCTCTGGGTAATTGGAAAAGATACCATCAATATCTGCTTGTCCACGCCGAAATGCACAATTATTGTTATTTAACTTAATTACTTGCCGTATTTACTTAAATAAAGATTACTAACCTTGTAAACGTAGTTGGTGATATATAATAATGGCCGTCTGCCTGGCAGGCAGCCGGCGCGAGCGCGTCATTGCGCCCTTTCCGCTTCCGTATGTCATAGACAAGACGGAAGCATAGACATCCTGGGGGGCCGTTGGAGACTGGGCTCCAACACTTCTTCTGCTGACACGGGAATGACGCACATTTTTTGAACTGCCCTCTTGACGGTGCTGGTTATGGTATGAACGTCAGCAACTCTGCAAATACTGTCTGTGCCTTCATACAGTTTGGTGACGCGACCCATCCTCCAGTGTAAGGGAGGCAGATTTTCTTCCTTTAGCAGAACAAGATCTCCTACTCGTACAGACGGTCGATCCTTTGCCCATTTGGTTCGGGTTTGCATCTCCGAAAGGAAATCACGTCTCCATCGGTCCCAAAAATGTTGACGGATTCTCTCGATTAGCTGATATCGATTGGGTCTCGAGGGTGCAGTAGGCGGTGTCGGTATCTGTACCGACACAATCTGTACAGACATCAACGGGCGGCCAATTAAAAAATGCCCAGGAGTTAAAGGATTAAGGTCAGTAGGATCTGACGTTAAAGCAGATATAGGTCAGGAGTTGAGGATTGCCTCTATCTGTGCAAACAAAGTGGTTAACTCCTCAAAAGTTAAAGAAGCATTTCCTGCTATACGTTTTAAATGATATTTGGCGCAACGAACGCCTGATTCCCAAATCCCACCAAAGTGAGGGGCATAAGGGGGTGAAAACATAAATTTTATGCCTTCGTTGGTTGTATAAGTGTGAATCGAATGTACAAACTCGTATAGGTGCCTACAGGTGTGTCAAATGAAACTCGGGTTTGAGTGCGGATCGAAGTTCTTTATTTAAATGTATGACGATACTTATACTAAAATTTAAGTAACTTCGATAGCGCGATCTAGAACGATTCCAGTGCCATCTAGTGGTAGATAGCAAAACTAAAATGTCTAATAATACACTAACACAGCTAACAATTATAGAACTAAGAGAAGTTAATATTATTGTATGACGCCAGATGGCAGCACTAAGATAAATATTGTACACGAATGTCGACTGGATCGCATAACTTTACCTAACTCATTATTAGCGCCTACGAAGTTTTTCCCATTGTCGCAGTATATTACTGCCGGTTTTCCGCGTCTCGATACGAACCTGCGTAGGCATGAAAGGAAGGCATCAGTACTAAGGTCGCTAACGACTTCTAAATGAATAGCCTTGGTTACAAGGCATACAAACACGCATAAATATGCCTTGGTTATACGGTTACCACGTCCCTTTTTAGAAGAAATCATAAAGGGCCCGGCAAAATCGACACCACATTGATTAAAAGGAAAATCTGGACAAGTTCTTACTACAGGTAAATCTCCCATTTTAGGTTGTAAGGTCTGGCCACGCAAACGACAACAGACCACACATTTTCTATAAATGGAACGAGCCAAAACTCTGCCCCCGATGGGCCAATATTGTTCACGAATAGATGAAAGTAGCAATTGCGGACCCGCATGATACAAACGTAAATGTTCGTGTTGGAAAATAATTTTAGTTAAATGATGCTTAGCGTCAAGTATGTAGTATGTATGTAAGTAGATGTTTTTTTGAATATTCCGAGTCGGAATGAAATAGTCTACCTCCTACTCTCAATAAATCATCGTTATCTAAGAAAGGATTAAGAGGTAGTAGTTTGCTTTTGTGATGCAAGGTTTTATTGTTTTGTAGAAGCTGTTTATCAGAAAAGAAAGTCTCTAATTGGCTTTATTTTAATAAAAGTCTCAAGGAATTTTCAAGTTCATCAACCTGCAATGGACCAGTGAGTTTAGATTTATTTACTTGACAATTGTTAACAAAACGTAATACATATGCATAGCTGCGTTTTAACTTTGAAAAGTTTGAATGATCAGAAAAATTTATAAATGACTCGTACACATTATTGTTGTGACAAACCAAGCTCTTAATCTCAGGTAAATTTGTAGGCAAATGAGGTTGAGTAGGCCAAGCATAATGACCTTCCTTCAGGAATGAAGGACCTTCCCACCACAAAACTGAGGCTTGTAAATTCTGGGGGTCTATAAACATCTACACCTAACACTTCAGGACAAAGTGTAAAATTGGGCGACCTATAAACATCTTCACCTGACACTTCAGGACAAAGTGGGACATTGGGGGACCTAGAAGCATCTTCACGTGACACTTCAGGACATAGTGGGACATTGGGAGATCTAGAAGCATCTTCACATGACACTTCAGGACATAGTGGGACATTTGGGGACCTAGAAGCATCTTCACATGACACTTCAGGACATAGTGGGACATTGGGGGACCTAGAAGCATCTTCACATGACACTTCAGGACAAAGTGTAAAATTGGGGGACCTAAAAGCATCCCGAAGTGATACCTCAAGGGAATGATGGGACCTAGAAGTATCTTGAAGTGATACTTCATTGGATAGATTGATGTCTTCAAGTGACATCAAAGAATTGGAGCCAGAAGTATCTGGAAGTGATACTTCATGGGGTAGGTTGACGTCTTAAAGTGACATCAAAGAATTGGAGCCAGAAGTATCTTGAAGTGATACTTCATGGTGTAGGTTGACGTCTTGAAGTGACATCAAAGAATTGGAGCCAGAAGTATCTTGAAGTGATACTTCATGGGGTAGGTTGACGTCTTGAAGTGACATCAAAGAATTGGAGCCAGAAGTATCTTGAAGTGATACTTCATGGGGTAGGTTGACGTCTTGAAGTGACATCAAAGAATTGGAGCCAGACGTATCTGGAAGTGATACTTCATGGGGTAGGTTGACGTCTTGAAGTGACATCAAAGAACTGGAGCCAGAAGTATCTTGAAGTGATACTTCATGGGGTAGGTTGACGTCTTGAAGTGACATCAAAGAATTGGAGCCAGAAGTATCTGGAAGTGATACTTCATGGGGTAGGTTGACGTCTTGAATTGACATCAAAGAACTGGAGCCAGAAGTATCTTGAAGTGATACTTCATGGGGTAGGTTGACGTCTTGAAGTGACATCAAAGAATTGGAGCCAGAAGTATCTTGAAGTGATACTTCATTGGATAGATTGATGTCTTGAAGTGACATCAAAGAATTGGAGCCAGAAGTATCTTGAAGTGATACTTCATGGGGTAGGTTGACGTCTTGAAGTGACATCAAAGAATTGGAGCCAGAAGTATCTTGAAGTGATACTTCAAGGGGTAGGTTGACATCTTGAAGTGACATCAAAGAATTGGAGCCAGAAGTATCTTGAAGTGATACTTCATGGGGTAGGTTGAAGTCTTGAAGTGACATCAAAGAATTGGAGCCAGAAGTATCTTGAAGTGATACTTCATGGGGTAGGTTGACGTTTTGAAATGACATCAAAGAATTGGAGCCAGAAGTATCTTGAAGTGATACTTCATGGGGTAGGTTGACGTCTTGAAGTGACATCAAAGAATTGGAGCCAGAAGTATCTTGAAGTGTTACTTCATGGGGTAGGTTGACGTCTTGAAGTGACATCAAAGAATGGGCATCCGCATCTTGAAGCAATAGCTGAGAACAAACATCACCGTTTGCCTTTGGCTGGTTAGCAGAGCCAGCTGTTAAAAGGATGGATGGGACAAAATTATTATTATCTTGAACAGTAGGGCCAGCTACTATCCATCCTAATTTAGTTTCTTGAAGAATAGGTTTATTTGGACCTAATTTAATTTTATTGGGACAAAGAATGTCAAAGAATATGTCTGCACCTAACAAAATATCTATTTCGGAGGGTTCATGAAATGAAGGGTCAGCAAGTTCTAGATTACCGGGTAGATTTAAATTTTGAATGTCGACTTTGGTTTTTGGAATAGTACCCGTTATCTTAGGTATAACTAAGCAATTAATGTTTACACTGAAAGGTCTTACACATGATTTTACTAAAATACTACATCTTTCAGACACTGGACATGTAATATTACTTATACCAGAAATATTGAAACTACCATTTTTTTTTAAACTACTCCTAATTTTCGTTTTAGGTCACCAGTGATAAAAGACACCTGGCTTCCCGTGTCTAACAGCGCGCGAGCAAGATAAGTGCGATTGGTTTCTTTGTTAATAATTTTGACTCGAGCTGTACACAGTATGACTTGGCCTGGTGATGTCGCTGGTAGACTTACTGGATTAATACAAGTTAATGTGGTGTTCTCAACAACCCTATTGTTAACTGTATTTTTGTTTTTATGTAAATATGTATTATGTTTTTTTTGACAGATGCGGCATCGACCTTTCAAGGGGCATTCTGCTACCGTGGGACCAAAACGTAAGCAGTTGATACATAAATGAAGTTTTGAAACTACAGAAATTCTATCGTCTACACTCATTGTTTTGAACTTGTGACATTGATGGACAAAATGGTTTAATTTATTACAAACAAGACAAGAACCTTTTTTGGAAACCTCCGAAACGAGAAATTATTTTATGTTTTTATTAAAATTGCCATTGCCTTTATTGTTATTATTAGATTTAATGTTATTAATTTTATTGTCATAATAATTATTGGTTGTACTTCTACTTTCTAATGTATTCGCTCTATTTTGAATAAATGTTTTAAAATCTTTAAGTGTGGCCATTTGTGAAATATGTCCTTTATAGTCTTCCCACTTGACACTGCTTACGGGATCTAATTTGGCTGAGACTAAGAATAAAACTAAAGGGTCCCACCCCGTCGTGGAAATATCAAGACTATTAAGCGCACTTAAATTTTTGAAAACTTGATCACCTAAATTCCTAAGGGCACTGAATGATTCCTTCTGAATTGGGTTTAAATTTACAATCGCCTTCAAATGATTATTTACTAAAATGTTTTTATTGTTGTATCTTTCACATAAATTAATCCACGCAAGTTCATAATTATTAGCGGAAAAATCTATAGATTTAATAGTTACAGAGGCGCTTCCTTGTAACGAATGCCTTAAATAATGAAATTTGTTAATCGGTGAAATCGCATCATTCTCATGTATTAATGACTTGAACGAGTCACGGAACTCTAACCACTTTGTATAATTGCCATCAAAGGTAGGTAGATTAATAGTCGGTAGCCGTACTGGCATACTTACACCACTCACATGACAACAATTAGATTGATGCGACTTCTCAGATCCATGTTCAGAATTTTTATCGTTTGCTGAAAATGTGTCAATTATTAACTGTGCATAAGCTATTTGAGTAACAAATTGCTTCTCGGTAATTTCACGCTGAATTATTTGTTCCTCAAAATTATCTGAAAGCTCCTCCTCTATTTCGGTTTGTATAATATCGAAGTTTGAAAATAATTCCTGAACTTGAGGTAATCTTAAACTCAATTCCTTTATTTGTAAATTTGAATAAGTAGTTGAGGTGTTAAAAACTTGTACGTAATTTTTAAAATTAGTTAACCTAGCTCGAACAATTCCACGTTTCTTAGTTAAGATTTTTACTTGGTCACCACTAGAATCCGAATGTTGTACGTTTAAAGCCATCATAGGACTTTTAGATCTTGTTTTTGATTCACTTTCAGACATTGCCAATTCACGAAAAACTTTTTATAAAAGGAAAGGTCTGACCGTTTTCGATCCAGCCGCAATCGACTCACACCACTGCGTGCCGGCGCGAAGCACACTCGCCCGTCGCGATTATTGCTAGCGGAGGCCGAGGGCGCCCGCGCCGTCCCAACGCCGAGCACGCCGGCCGGCGAAACGATTTGTGATCGGCGACCCCACCAGGCGCTGAAATATTCGGCACAAAGGCTATGAAATAACAATAAAGCAATAGCTTAAAGAATTGGGGTATAATGCGATTAAATTATACGTAAAGAAATTTCACATATTAATGATAACCTATAATTTCAATATGGCGATGTCCGCCTCGTAAAGTTGAAATTTCCTTTTAAGAGTACGAATTATGTTAAAGATAACTTTGGAAAAAGGGAAATTTTATGATATAACAACACAAAATACAGAATAATGTTACAATTCCAATGTGTATGATAATATGTTAGGTGCGACTAAATTAGATACCTTTGGGAAAAATATGGCACCGACAGTGCAACAAGGCGTCGACTTTGTATTTGAAATTCACAAATTATATGTTATGCACCACGGAATGAACAATACAGATAGGATTGGAATGGGAAATAGGTACGGCAATTACTTGGGAAAAGGCAAAATATGCATACCTTTGTTTTAAGACCGGCCCGCGTCTATGTACTTACGACACTTATTTTCAACGCACGCCAATTCACGTAGTATTCGATTCACTTGTCACGGTCGCCACTAATTCCACGCCGAAATGCACAATTATTGTTATTTAATTTAATTACTTGCCGTATTTACTTAAATAAAGATTGCTAACCTTGTAAACGTAGTTGGTGATATATAATAATGGCCGTCTGCCTGGCAGGCAGCCGGCGCGAGCGCGTCATTGCGCCCTTTCCGCTTCCGTATGTCATAGACAAGACGGTAGCATAGACACTGCTTTTAACTTATTCGATACAATCCGGATGTATCAAATTATATTCCAAAATCACTTTCGCCTTTCTTAACGGCACTGCACAAAAAATCCATATTAGGATTATAGTAGAAAAGGAAATAAATTGTGCGCCATTTCCAAGGGCATTTGTCACTCTAGACCCTTTGCGAATTGTGCTCATATTGTAAGGGCTAATCCTCGACGGGCATTCATTAGGCTCAACATTAGTCTTATCAGCCCTACGCCCTTCCTCACATATATTCCTGCTATCGCGGGATGTGTGAAATTTATGAATTTTGACATCCCTAAGTCGAGGATGCCTTATGGTCTTTCATTACAGATAAAACGAAAAGAAAATTGTGAAAATTATAAAGTTAAAACTTAAAATTATTTCTATTTAATTATTATTCGTCAATTATTTTAGGTGGACGCCGTTTACTAGCGAAATAAACGGCCATTGAGACACATAATAATTTAAAAAGAATAAATCTTGTACATCATTGATTGGAGTTTTAAGGACTGGACATGAATACCGATTGTAGAGATGACTCTACAATACTATGTTTTAAAGTAATTCTCTAAGTAAACGCGTTATTCCATTAATTAAGCTTTGCTTTTTTCCATAAAACTGATATCTGAAAAGATGTTTCATTTCATTTTTTCAGAGTTTATTATAAATATTAGAATTATCTACAAAGTACTTTCATAACACAAATGTAACTCAATGAGTTATATCATAATTAACTGTTTCATGGTCCTGATTAAGAATAATCTCTTGGCTTTTACAGTAAGGAAATTAAACGACTCGCTTTTGAAGTACCGAATTGCCACTTAGTGTTGACGCTTAAAATCCTATTGTCACCAGCTAACAGTCCAAAGAGTAAATTTATCAAGTCTTCTAAGACAATTTACCATTGTGAAGATAACTGGATACTCTTAGAAGGCTATTGGGTTAGTAATTTACTAGGGTATCAGGAGTGGAGTAGATATCTATCACGGCTTAGGGTCCGTTCACGCCGAGGAGCATCGAGACCCGACTCGGCGCTGTATTTCGAAATTCTAACTCTTGCAATGAAACGTGTATCTTCTTATGTAGCGAAATAAAGTTCAATTTTGAATCGCTATGTTGAAAATCGCGCTCGACCCATCGCGTATCGTCTCGTTTCGGTGTGAGCTGACCTTTAAGGTAGTAATTTATGGAAATTAATTATTTTGGCAACAACAATTTTGAAAAAATATTTTACATTTTGCAAAGGAACTAGGTAAATAATTACAGAACTTAGCAAGGGTGGACAGACAGATGAATTGTTTAATTTGTTTAGTAGGTACTACAAAACTCTAAAAATGTGGCGACAAACACATGCAATACATAGCTACAACTTTAAATTGCTATTAATGATTATTACCGATTCTATGATCAAATCGCTTATTTCAAGGTGGCATTCAAAAAAATTAAGTCCTTGTAGAGACAGCTTACATAGCTTAACAACTTACAATCTGGCGTTTTGAATATTCATGGAATAACACCGCCCGTGTAACGTCGATAATCTGATTATATTAAACATCTTCCCCGCTGTACCTGTACCGTGAAATTTGTTGAGAGTTACTTGAGGATGATAAAGTATACGTTTCTATACATCTGAACTTTTTCGTTATACCTAATGGCACAGAGTAGAAAATATATATACTTACGTATAGACAAACAGCTTTCATAGAATGATCCAAATCGATCAAAATTTGACATTTCTGACGTCCCCTTCAACGAACCACAATTTTTCCCCACAATGGTGGTCAAACCGTATGCTTGTAGTATTGCAATCAAATCGAAAGCTAACTAGCTGTGTATCTGTTCGTCTTTCTTTAATATGTGCTAACGGTACGTTCAGAGTTCAGACTACGACAGAAATTGTGACATTAGGTAATTTACTTGTATGGATACACTGATGGAACACTAATTATTTATTATGTCACCATCAATTTAGAAATTAGAGACACTGGCGTTCATATAGTGTAGTCAAAGAGTGAAAAGTAGTAATATATTATGTCTATACTGAAAATAACAAATGCAATTACTTGCGTAAAGTGTTTACAATTTAAATTATATTTAACATCTACACGCTACGGAGGAAGAGGCAGAAACCTGAGCATTATGAAATGTAAGTGTGTACCTATCTACTGTCTATGAAATTCACATTATCTACTAGGTAAATTGATTGTTGTCAAATGTCATCAGCTAGATATAACTTATATATTAGTTATTGACTGTTTCTGTATTCAAAATACGTGTAGGAAGTTCATTTTCTACAAGAATTTTCAACGGCTATTCTTTCTGCAACGAAGCGAAACTTGGTTTAAGACTGCACAAAATTTTACACCAGCACGCTACAGCTCACTCTGATGAACGTCTGAGTGCTGAGTGCTGACTCGGCGTTTACCCTCAACTCACAATATCTGTACCAAATCAATTTACGTCGGGAGTAAATTCACGAAAAAGACGGCGCTAAGTGACTAAAATAAAATTGTAGATTAAAGCAATAGGAATTTGTAAAATATAACGTAAACAATATCATGTAAAGATTGTAAGTAATTTGATTTTGTTAAAGATACTTCATACGGGATTTCAGCTTTACGGGATTAAAAGCTTGTGTTTGATATTTATATTATTTAGTACCTGGGCGACCGAGCTTTGCTCGGTTATTACTATTTATTGTAATATGGTGTAACTCGAAGCATAAATGTTATTCACGTAATCAGTATAGGTAGATGTTAGAAATATTTATGAGAAATATATATTGTTATCTACAACATTAACTACATTTTTTTAAACTTGTCTAAATACAATAAAAATTAAAAAAAAAATATATAAACTTGAACATATAAAAAAAAAAACAAAAGTAAATCACCGAGCGGGATTCGAACCCGTAACCCGTCCACGTCTTAACCCGCTGGACCAGACGGACAGTGGCCGGCAAGACGAAATTAGCGATCATATTCTGCGTGGACAGAAAAACGCATGAAAGCTCAAAAACACGCGTTTTCCCAAACATAAAACTAATCTAGATCGATTGTTTACCCCCGAAAACCCCCATATACTAAATTTCAGCATTTCAGCAGAAATCGTTAGAGCCATTTCCGAGATTACAGAAACATATAAATAAATATACAAGAATTGCTCGTTTAAAGGTATAAGATAAGATATACATGGTGTTTGCATGTTAGAATAAGTATATTTGAAATAACACATTTTGAGATCGTTAGTTCTTGTGTTTAGTACGTAACGTAGCCTTATACTGTATAGTAATTGTCACGTTTTTAATGACAACGTAAATAAAATCTTTTGAAATACCCCAAAATATTGCGGTTGGATTTTATTACCTAGTATAATAGCGACCGAAACCAGATGATAAAGTAGGTAATAAATTCTGTCTCCCTTTATACTCGATAGGGAAGTAAACTCAAGCGTTGTAATTTTGGTGCTCTTGTCTTAATTTGCTATTTAAATTATCTTTCGTCTAATCTTTTTTTGACGTGATAACGTCTTATAAATCGATGGAGCCGGCTGCACGCACGAAAAAACATGACTTATGCGTTACCTGTTACCCGTTATCGTTACCAAGAACCAGCGTTACCTCGCATTGCCGGTGCCTTATTATTATTATTGTTGTTGTTGTTGTTGTTGACGTTGACGTTGTCACGTTCAACTATCGTCAGTAAACCGACTTTACAGACAACCGATGTTTTTTTTTTGTTTTAAAACAAGTCACGATATCAAACCCCGGAGCTTGCACTGCTCGAGTCCATTTGATGCTTGATTACGTGATTTCGTGAAACGTACAGCATAAATTATATTTATTCAAACTGTTTAAATATTTAATTTGAGAAGTGTTGGTAATAAGTTAAACTATTGTTAAAAATGATTGTTAGAGAAGGAGACTCTTCTCTCGACGCCGGGCCCCTGAAAAGGGCCTTACGGCTGTAACCAACATCAGGGGTAAGCCCCTCTAATTGGGATGACACGCCCAGTACGAGTACTGGGCGCAAAGAGTCAAGTTTTAGGGAAGAACCCCGCGGCAGAACGCGGGGTACCCGTGGGTGGCAACACGAAAACAAGGGAATGTCGATGTGCCAATCCAGGGCCAACCGAGACCGGCG
The DNA here is from genome assembly GCA_963565745.1 of Phengaris arion. Classification (NCBI taxonomy): domain Eukaryota; kingdom Metazoa; phylum Arthropoda; class Insecta; order Lepidoptera; family Lycaenidae; genus Phengaris; species Phengaris arion. The sequence continues at coordinate 8,114,386 of OY751443.1, forward strand.
GTCGGCTCTAAACGGCGCGTGGGGGTCTCGACCCGGAGGCCGAGAAACGTGTTTGGGTCCACTCCCTCACGCGCCGTGTTTACCGGACCGTGGAACGAACGAACCTGGGGAAAGGGGAGGAAATATAAAACTTCCGGGCCCCGACTTTTGGTGTCGGGGGGGAAGGTGCACCTAGGGGACGACGGGGTGGCAAGAGGGCTGCCACTCCGACAGGCCCCGGGTGTAGTTAGAATGGTTGTACCGGTAGGTTTTGTTTCCTACCGGTGCAGGGAGAGGAGGGGGGGCAGCGATCCAGCGGTGAATGTAGCGCTGTAACTTGCGCCTCGGTGTGGCGCACATCAATTCACCAGGGCTCCTCCTCTTCGGGGGCATGGTGGCGCGTCTTTGCGCCTGGGCTCCTCCTCTTCGAGGGCGGGGTGGCGCATCATTGCGCCTGGGCTCCTCCTCTTCGGGGGTGGCGGGGTTCCGCTGGGTCTGCCGGAGGGACAGCGTCCCTCGGCAGAATGTGGCGGTCGGGCGGGCGGGCGTGCCAGGGCGCCAGGTCGGTCAGCTCGACCAGGCGCGAGGCATCCGCTCGCGCGAACAAGTTAGTGGCGAGCCGGGCCACAAAGGCCTCCACGCTCTCCATCCTAAGATCCCTCTGGATGGTGGAGTTGCGGACGTACCAACGCCCACAATGTAGCGCAGCACCCGGTTCTGGGCTCTCTGTAGCGACCTTTTCTGGGGTGCAGAGAGCAGGTGGTGCCACGCAGGTGCTACGTAGGTGAGGCGGGACCTAATGTAGGTTTGGTACAAGGCCGTCCGCATGTTGAGGGGGATCTGAGGAGATGAGAAGGCGGGGCGCAGTTGCGCGGTAGCCGCTTTGGCCTTTGCCACGGCTGTCTGGCGCTGGGCGACCATGGAGAGACGGCGGTCTATGACGACACCTAGATACTTAGCCGTTCTCCCCCATGGTATTTCAGCATCTCCGATTTTCAGAGGAGCCAGGAACCCCCTTCTCGTGGTGACGGCGAGCGCCTGGGACTTTCCTGCGTTTACAGACAGTCGCCAGTTGCTCAGCCAGTCAGGGAGAAGGTCCAGCGTCCTCTGAAGCTTCAGGGCGGCGTGGTCTGGTATCAGCGAGCTGGTTATGAATGCCGTGTCGTCGGCGTATAACACTGCGGTGGTGCCAGGGTCTTTGGGGACGTCACTGGCATAGAAGTTATATAGCCCCGGGGAGAGCACGCTGCCCTGAGGGACGCCGGCGGTGATGGGGCGCTCTCCGGAGAAGACGCCGTCGACTCGTACCTTAAAGGTGCGGCCGGAAAGAAAGGATGCCGCAATTCCTTTTTGTTCGCCGCAACTGACAGATGGTGGATGACTCTTACCAGCTGAAGGGTGGTGCTGAGCTCCGACCTAAAACCGAATTGGTCCTCACGAGGAGGAAGGTGGGGAGCAAGATGCTTAAGGAGGAGGATTTCAAAAGTTTTGGAAAGGGTTGAGAGGAGGGTTATGGGGCGGTAGCCCTCTGCCCTTCTAAATTTTTGTGGGGTTTGGGGATAGTAGTGATTATCCCCAATTTCCAGGTGGTGGGAAAGTGGCCGGTCCTGACGATTCCGTTGAACAGGCGGGTCAGGGCGGCCACTGTCCTGAAAGGTAGATGTCGAAGGGCAGAGTTGGGAATGCCATCTCCTCCGGGGGCCTTCTTCGGTTTGAGGCGTGCGATGGTCTTCTGTATTTCCCTCGGAGAGAAGGAGAAGGAAGGAGGGAGGGGGAAAGTAGGAACACCTTTACCTCCTCGGAGACCGTGCGGGCGTGGTCCGTTGCGGTCGTTGGCAGTGGTGAAAACTGGCGCTCGAGGTGTTCGGCATGAATTTCTGCTCTGTCCTCTGCACGGTACCTTAGGTTCCCGTCGGGGTGGAGCAGGGGGTAAACGGGGGCAGTGGCTCTGGTAAGACTGCGGCAAAAAAAAACTATTGTTAATAATTTGTATTTTTTGTAAACGAAGTTCCTTATCGCGCGTTGCGAAAGGGGGCTAGACGGAAAAAATTAAGACTAAAAGTTGTAACGACACATTTTGCTATAGTTGTATGCCGTGCGGCGTGCGCGTGTTTCTCTGTCTGTCTCTCTCTCTCTCTCTCTCAATTATTACTTAAATTGAGCCTACTGATTAAGTTTATATTACATTATATTTGTTAATAATAAAAAAAATATTATTATAACTTAAAAAAAAAAAAAATTATTACAATTCTTCACTAATTAATCGAAAGGAACTTCGTTCCATCCGGGTGTCCCTTGACACCTCTCAATTTTTTGCACAAATTGGTAAAAATATTATGAATCTGGAAATATTTTTATCAATGTTTATGTACAATTTACAAATTATTTATAATTTTAAATCTATTCAAATACCTAGTTTACACTTGACGATGACTTTGTTGAACCGACCTTGTAAATTAATAATTTAAACGTAAATATGTAATAAAGTGGAATAATACATGAGGCGTTGTGTTGCGTGCGGCTAAAATTAATGTGAATATAAATTTCCAATAAAAACTTTCGTCATATAGTACAATCACTAACATAATACAAATAATATAAGTGGATTTTCAAAAAACTTTGCGGCAGTCGGGTAAAACAATTTTAAACCAACATTTTCGATACGCATAACACGTGAAAACGATATAAAATATAATTATATAAAAAAATGCTCATCTTAAAAACTTGTTTCATCCTTATAAATTGTAATCAAAAGTTTGAATGCCACGCAATTAAAATTCTGAATATTAAAAAAGCAAACGAATAAAAATCAAGATATTCAGTTAATTATGTAATAGCATTAATTTATTTACATCTAACTAGGCTCTAGTGCGCATGCTCCATGCCCAGCAGCAAAACTCAAAACAACTGCGAAAACCAAGGATACACGGCAAAAGTTTCTGTTGTGAGAAGCACGTTTATGTCAATTTAATTGAACAAGTACGCGATTGACGCTGGCTACATACAAGTTTGAATTTAAAAAAAAACTTTCGATGTTTGATGAACGGAACATTGACTCGTTACGTTGTCGTAAAGTTAAATAATATGGTACTGATGTAACATTATAATGTGCGAGTGTAATGTTTACAAACTTTTAATGAAAAATGGGGTGTTTGATGGAAAATATCACAATGAAGGCTATGGCACTGGTAGTGTTTTTCGGTAAGTGTATGTAAATACTAAATTGATAAATATTTTGAATTACATGGGCATTATTTGTATATGACAACAATTATTGTTTTTTTTTTTTTATAGAAAGTTATTTTAATGGTTTCATGAATACCTACCAGACCTACTCGCACGGTAAATATTAAAATAAATATTTAAATATTCGCTTTTAATATTTTGCATTGAAATTTTCATATGAATACTTCCTAGAACTTCATTAGTTTGTGGAATTTCAGGAAAAGCGGGCTGCATTTCTGTCAATAAAATATTGTAATTTTTTCAAATTTACTTTTAAACTAAAATATTGTATTAAATGTAACATTATTTTGTATGTTACTGGCCTTCTTTACCCATGGGTATGGTGACCGTACAGAAAATATATAATAAAACGATATACTTAGTAATAATATTATTATTTATAGTGATTTATGTAAGTATTGTTTATGTATGTGTATTGTACTAAGGCGGGTCAATAAGTCCGTGACTTTTTGAATTTCTAACCTCCTTACTGAAAAAGCAACACTACTCCTGTCAACAGGCATCTGTCAGTTGACTCCTATCAAAATTTGAACTTGCTGCGTCAGTTAGTTTGTGTTTTACAGCTATCTTTATCAGACTATCCAGTAACTTAAGGAAACAATGGAAAAAAGTGAATTTCGTGTGCTTATTAAGCATTATTTTTTGCGAAAAAAAACCATTACCGAGACCAAGGCTAAGCTTGATAAATACTATGGGGACTCTGCACCATCGATTTCAATGGTAAAAAAGTGGTTTACTGAATTTCGTTGTGGCCGTACAAGCACTGAAGATGCCGAACGTCCTGGACGCCCAGTTGAGGTCTCTACACCCGAAACAATCGAAAAAATTCACGATATGGTGTTGGCCGACCGAAGATTGAAAGTGCAAGAGATTGTGGAAGCCATAGGCATCTCGCATGGCTCAGTGGTTTCAATTTTGAATGATCACTTGGGCATGAGAAAGCTTTCCGCAAGATGGGTGCCGCGTTTGCTCACAGTCGACCACAAACGCAATCGTGTAACAACTTCACAGGAAGGTTTGGCGTTGTTTAATCACAATATGGAGGAGTTTTTGCGCCGTTTTATAACCGTGGACGAAACATGGATCCATCAGAATACACCAGAGACCAAACAACAGTCAAAACAGTGTATTTCTAAGGGTGAATCGGCGCCAAAGAAGGCCAAGGTGGGTTTGTCAGCCAATAAAGTTATGGCGACTGTTTTTTTGGGATGCACGTGGGATAATCCACATTGACTATCTTCAAAAGGGAATAACAATTAATGGGGAATATTAAGCCAACTTATTGGACTGCTTCAATGAGGATTTGAAAAAAAACCGACCTCATTTGGCCAAGAAAAAAGTTCTTTTTCACCAAGACAATGCAAGGGTGCACACATGTGCAGTTGCCATGGCAAAAATCCATGAATTGGACTATGAATTGCTCCCACATCCACCCTATTCTCCAGATTTGGCTCCGAGTGACTACTTCTTGTTTCCAAACCTGAAAAAATGGCTCGGTGGAAAAAGATTTGACTCCAATGATGAAGTCATCTCGCAAACAAAGGCCTATTTTGAGGACCTCGACAAATCATATTTTTTGGAAGGAATAAAAAAATTGGAGAAGCGGTGGACAAAGTGTATAGAGCTCAAGGGGGACTACGTTGAAAAATAAAATGATTTATTTATCAAAAAATCTGTGTTTTATTCCAAAAGTCACGGACTTATTGACCCGCCCTCGTATATTGAATATTTAAGTATTTTTAATATTAGGTATGTATTTTAATTTTAGTTATAGGTTGTTAGTATAAGTTAAATGTTTTATGTTCCTTTTAAATGTGTCTTTAGTGTACATAGCCCTACTTTTTTTGTACATAAAGAATAAAAATAAATAAATATATATATAATAAAACTATCTGTCCCGACACACGTTGTTCTGTCTTAACTATAAACTGGAATATATAAATAACCACACCTACAACCTACACCTACAACCTACACCAACAGGTTACATCAGTCATGTGAAGACACATAAGCCAAATTAAGCAATAGCAGACGCCGTGGTCCAAATCGGCCTGGAATCCATCATCATCATCTACACCAACACCTACCCCTACACTTACATCTACATCTAGGTACACCTAACAACCTACTGGGGCCGGTAGTATTTTGAAATAAACCAAGCAGGTAAACTGAACGCACCTACCTATAAATATTTGACAGTTAAGTGACAAACTGAACACAGTGAGTTTTTAGTATTTTCCTCGCAATTTTTCTAATTTTTATCACCGTTTAAACCTTCCCTGAATTTCCACGATTATTTCAAGACTAAAATAAGCCAAATTGGTCCAGCCGTTTAGGTAGCGAGACACTGGAATTGCAATCCATTTTTCATCCATCCATAAATAATTTATTAACTTACTAGACTGCACGTGATTTCATCCGCGCAAAAGTAAATCCTGAAGGAACCGTACATTTTACCGCGGTAAAAAGTAGCCTATGTCCTTCCCCGTGATTTAATCTATATCTGTACCATATTTAATCAAATTCGGTCCAGTAGTTTCGGAACTTATTCAATGCAAACAAACAAACTGTTCCTCTTTATAATATTAGTATAGAATAAATATTTAAAATCATAAGTTATTTATATAACTGTCAAAGAAGGTTAAATAAGGTCCCTGTAAAATAAATCAATAAAGGTAAGCGGCAGTCACTTACCTTACCGCGTATATAGTAGCATTGAGAGTGTTGAGACCACATTGTACTACTTACTGTGCCGTGTCTGGAAACAAAAGGAGTGATAAATCTCGGAGATAATGATGATAGCGAGATTTGATATCTCACTTATAAGAGAGGTATGAGGTATGGGCGCTTATGAGATTTTTGTCGGTAGTTTATCTAATTATCAACGCTTTTCATTGGAGAATGCGTTTGCATTATCCTATCAAAGCGCTATTGTATAGAAAAACCACCGACAAAAGAACTTCAGAAAACGGGCATTACAGCGAGGCTCCATTGTTGAGTTGTGTCGCAGCGTTGACGCTGCGGCGTTTTAGGTACGTAGATTTTTATGACATGTCTCATTCAAGCGTTGCGTCGTCGAACGTCGTTTGTTTCAGCGGAACAAAGGGCAGAAGACGAACAGGGAAGGTGGTTGATGGCGCTATCACCCTCTTGCATTGTGATGTGGTGCGTCTCCGCAACGCAGGTATGACATACAATGCGTTAATCCGTTGCGACAGCGCGACGCAACGCGCTAATGGGGACCCACTCTCAGATTTGGCAGCAATATCAAGGATAAAGCACATTTAATCTCGTGCAGATTCGTCATAGAGTAATGTGATGCTACGCTCAAGATGGCGTTCCGGTGTAAACGACGCGCGAAGCGAGACCGCGACCCGGGATCGAAATAGGGTCACGGAGCCACTGCTTACTATGAATTTTCTGACGACCTCTGTGGCTCAGTGGTTAGCGCATCGGCGCTTGACCCGGAGGTCGCGGGTTCGAATCCCGCCCATGGAACAAAAAGTTTTTCTATGTTCCCTAGGTCTTCAATGTGTATTAAATATTTGTATAATATAATAAAAATCTTAAATATGTGTAATGTGTATAGTATAAAAGTATTAAATATATTTCCGTTGTCTGGTACCTGTGATACAAGTTCTTCGGATACTTAGTACAGGACCAGATTGACGTGGTGTGGGTTGTGAGCGTCCATAGATATTATTATTATTAATTTCATATAAGTTGTGCCCCATAAGTACCCCATAGGGCACTAAACAATCTCGTGACCAGCGTCGCGCGACCCGTGAGCGTGGCCAGAGAACCTAAATTCGCTGGTTAGCTGGTCGCGGTTGCGGGTCGCGGTCTCGCGTCGCGGTCGCACAGATCGGAAGGCTACTTAAGGAAGACTGCGTCTTACATTGTACAATTTATGAGTAGGTTATCTCCTTTTTAATACGTAAAGAGCCGCCTGTACTATATGTAAAGGAAAACTATAGCAGACTAAGGGTTACTTCACACTGAGGCTTTTTAAGATTACGATTGAAAATTGAACGTTATTTACTCGCGTCTCGGTGTGAACTAACGCTTAGTCCGTCTTTCCTTATAATAAAAAAAGTTTTAGGAATATGCTGCATAACAAACTTAATAAGTCTTATAATAACTCGTCGCGTTGGATTCGCCAACGGTTGAAATTGTTTCAATATTCTCACGAAATATAATAGGATACTGCAATGCAGTGTATTCATCTCCTGGCTCCATTTTATATCATTGTGTTTGATATTCTACACAGCGACAGGTTTATGAGGAAATATTAAATGTATTTAGTGCCCGGGGCTAAATTGGGTGTGTGCCGATTGGACTTGATTACGTGATAGTTATTGAAATCGAAATTCGAAATAGACTGTCATCTCTCCGGTTCTGATTAATTTTGTTACACAAATGACGTAAAGAGTTGAACACGGAATAGATAAAAATCATTATTTCGCAATGTTCACGAAAAGGGTATATTTCTCGATGACGCTGTTACTATGGAGCAAAACAAATTTCATATTCGGCTACAGTACGTAAGATATGATATCTTACGTATTTTTGGTCGCTGATGATACTTTAGCCACTCAGCTTTTTGGCCCGTATTTCAGCGTTTTCTAAAATTCAGCCCCTACGTAGGTAAAATAGGGGATTGTCGCTGCGTACTTTATATCGAGCAACAGAGACAAAGCATGTACAACAGCAACAACAGAGACAAATAACCTATCGGTCACTTACCAGTAGATTGTGAAAAATGCCCTAAGTATGTCGATTGTCAACAAAATATCATTAATGACATACTACTTATATAATGGGTACATTACACGCAATAGGTTGCTGACCTATCCTTTCCATAATTATAATACGGTAACTAGATTTACACAAATACCACGTACCAATAATACTTAAAATTTTTACTTGTTTTGGACGTCCAGGTACGGCCGGGTTTTGTTATGCGCTTGTTTTGTTGTACGTTTATGTGTAGCAGTTTGAAATTATTCCCACAAACACGGTTAAAAAAGTACAAATAAAAAATGTTACCGACATTTGCAAAATATTTTTACTGTCCACTATTAAGTGAATAAAGCCTAAACACACATTTGCAAAATAAGACCATACACTACATTCGGAACGGGATGTAGTGATTTCAATTTTTTTTTTCAGATTCAAAACGGGAACATGGACTACCATGTTCCCGTTTTCGTATTTCAATGGAAATTTAGGGTACGATGGGGTGATATACCGAAACACCGAAACGAGACGATGCAGGACGCAGCGCTGCACTATTGAAAATAGTGATTCAAAATTAACTTTATTCAGTACACAAGAAGATACCTTTCTTTTTAACGCTGGGGAAATCTTCAAAAATATCGCTAGGTAGGGTATGTGAGATTTTTACCCACTAAAACCCCTGCGATTGACATTCTTCAGCGCTTAGGAGAGCCGCGGGAACTCTGTCGAACAATTTCCGCTGCTCTCCCGGCGCTATGCTCTGTCAGAGCTCTTCACATGAACTATTGTTCGGAAGATTTATCCCGGGATATTACTTATATCCCCATTTTGTGTACTTTGTGTAAGCGTGATTGCAGGGGAAAGACTGGGTAGACTTACGGCATTGCCGCGATGTCTACAAGCGCGCCGAACGGGATCAGATTTCTCTCGATTTCGCTCAGCGGCCTCCTTTTGGACCATGACCGATTTAAAAAATGAGGCTATGGCCGACCACGTAGACTCTCTGTTTAGCATCGCATTTACGATGGCTGCTAGGGAGAGATCTGCCCCGATTTCATTCACTAGATTACGCCGCTCTGTATACCAAGCCGGGCACGCCTCTAAAGTATGTTGAGCAGAATCTACAGCGAACCAACAGTGATGACACACTGAAGAAGATTCTCTTCCGAACTTACACAAGTAATCTCCGAAACAACCATGATCTGTAAATACATGTGGAAGCTGGTATATTATTTTTTGGTCACTCGCCATCCAGTCGCTGAATCATGGCAAAACTGCTTCCACAACACGTTTGTTAGCAATACGCTCGCCGCTTATTAAGAGATGAGATGCCTATCGTTTCAGTTAGAACTGACGTCAGTTCGGCCTGAACGGATTCGAGCACATACACGGAAAAAAATTGCATCCGACCCAACTGACGTCATTTCAGCCTGAACGGATTCGAGCACACACACGAAAAAATTGCATCAGTTCGTTCTGGTTTGCCGCGAGCGAGTAAAATCACTACGTTTGTACATGATACACGATTTGTCACACATGGTCCGTTCAGTCCATCAGTACAGTCCAGAATTAATGTTGCCAACTTAGTTATTTTACAAAGTTTTACTACTAAATTAAGTATTTTATTCCCTCCTTAGTAGGAATTTAGTTAATAGTAGTGTTTTAATAGGAAAGAACCAGACAGTAATCATATGCAAAATGGCCTAGGTTAGGCACAAAAAAAAAACTTTTTTTTTACACCTTGTCATAATAATACATCGTAGCATTCGTCCGTAATTTTCTTAATACTACCCGTTTAATTACTATATGCTTAATATTTCCTAGTATATTTTAATTTATCGATAAAATTTATAATGTAATTCAATAAATAATAAAATTTTAATGTAAAAAAAAAACCTAAAATGCAGTGGTTTTTGGGGTCTTTAGGGATTCCTAAGTTGAGTAGCTTTTTTGATAGTTTTTAGTATTTTTTAGTAGAAATCGACGCGAGTTTAGTAGTTTCGCAAGAACAGAGAACATTGGAACAAATCGCTTCAGTCCATCCGGCCGACTGATCCGATCTCGAAATAGCACACAGACGATACGATTTTGCATCCTTTCAGGCCGAACTGAAGGAAAACCGGACTGTATATGGGGGTACCCCTTAGACGTTCTCGCCATTCCTCTAGGACCCTAACGCGTTCTTGTCTACACAAGGAGATACCTACGCGTTTCATTGCAATAGCGGCGCCGCGATATGCAGAGGGGTCTAGTTTGACATTCGAACTCTTGCAATTGACGGTGATTCTTCTTCTGTAGGTAGTAAATAAAGTAGAATTTTGAATAGCTATCTTAAAATGCAATGAGACGTCGCGTATTGACTCGTTTCGGTGTGAACCGACTCTAAGAGTTTGTACACTTAAATGGGGACCAAAAAATTACCCGTGCTTATGACATGTATAATATGACAATATAAGGTAAATTGTTAATCCCTGTCCACACAAACCACGACGCGGTGACTTGGCAGCGCGCCAAACGACGATTGCGTTTTACTGCTGCGATTATTTTCACTAGTGCAGTTGAATTCCTTTAGAATTTCAACGTCTGAATGGACATGAAAGAATTTTGCGCAGCAACCGACAGTAATGCTCGTTTTGAAGGGTTCTGTAATTAATTTTTCCAAAATTTTTGTGTTTCCACTCCACTGTGGTGTTCAGACAAGGGGTTTAGAAATATCTACACATTTATTTAATTATTTAACATTGGGTACAATATGAGTTACTCTACGAATTACTTTAGTGCGCTAATGCTCCCTGTGCTGATATTTGTGTGACATTTGCAAATTTATTAAACTGCTAGCTGTATGTTCTACAGTCACGAGAATTTTTGAAACGTAGTTCCTTATGGCGCGTTGTGAATTGTATTGAGGCTAGACGGATTATAGGCACGACACTTTTTGCCACTCGAAATCACAATGTAATAACGACTATTAAGAATGATACAAAAAACGACCTTATCACCTTGCCAATAATGTAGAATTTTGCAATTACACATTGTGATTGTTATGACTGTTACATATTGTGACTAGCTAGCCGAGCGCTTGATGTTCTTACTCAGTACGGAGCCGGACTTCGCGGCGGCAACACTGCGAGCAGCAAGCAACCCGCCCCCTCACCCCTGGCCCTACCTAAGGCGCTAGTTACACGCGCACTATATATACTTAGTTTAACTATTTGTTTTGTATAATATAATATATTATATCTATACAGATAAACAAAATTGAAGTTTTACATTTATTTTCACTTAATGCATTTAAAAGTATGATCAGTACTTACAATAAAATATAAAATATAAATTGTTAAAATATAAAATATATATATATATATATATATATATATATATATATATATATAATTACACAATGCCACGCACCCACATGTAACAAATTCACGCCTTACACAGTAAGGCAAGCTGTGTGTGGTTTTCTATGTATGTAGTGCGTACACGCGCACTATGTACATAAAATACCGGCTTTAGTTTTTATTTGGCAAAGCTCTGTCATCACTTTTTTATTTGGTCTGAGCTCGAGAGCTCTAAAGTGTTTTATTGAATTTGTATGGAAAAAGAAATTTGCACCTTGATTGTTCACATAAATTGTTTTTATTGTTACCCGGCTACGGCGAAGCCAAAAGGAATGGTACTGATTTTGGCAGTCTATGTATGTATGTTTGTTCCATCGTAGCGTCTAAACTACTGATCCAATTTAAAAAAAAATTGGTGTCATTAGAGTCGTAATAATAGTACGTAATAATAAACGTAGGATATAATTTTCATAGTTGGGTTATAGTTTTCATAAACAATTATAGTTATTATATCATGGCTTTGTAACAAGCTGACGCTCGAGAAATTGCAACGCCAAACAATCTATGTCAAAAAAAACCTCGACGATACATCCCCAATACCTGCTATCGTGAAACAAAGGAAAACTAGTAGATAAGTAGGTTGTCTACCAAGGGAATTATATTACAACAATTCCCCCACACCAATTTCGGTGACGGACGGGACGGATAACCGACACGACTGGCGAGAGATCAGGCGCAGGTCCGACTTTTTACATGCCCATCCGACGCACGGATCATCATTCTTGTCAGACAATCAGGTGATCAGCCTGCATTGTCCTAACCAAACTTGGAAATAACATTTTTTGTTGTTCGAATGCGGGAATCGAACCCACGACCTCCGAGTCGAGAGCCAAGCTCTAACCACTAGACGGCGGCTGTTATCACGATCATATTAACGAATATTATCAAAACTATAACCGAATCAATCCACGATCCGTCTGGGGACTGTAGACTAGACTGTTGACTTTGACGAGATTGTTTTAATACAAGTTCATTTAAAGTTTGAAGATGTTTGTGGCTTGACATCACTCGCAGCGATGTAATAACATTGTTCAGTTAATTTGCCTTACAGAACAAGTGTAATTTATTTTTTTCGTCTGTATACCGCTTTTTCTTTTATATAAAAACTCTTTTTGTATTTGCAAATCTTACAAAGTACAAAGGATTTTGTGTAGGCAAAGGATTTGAGAGTATGGTTTTATCCATGTTGAATCGTTTTGTTTAATTGTATAATTAATTGTTTTGTTTAATATATATTTATATGTCGTCTATGTTAACTTGTCTGGGCAAAAGTAATGGGAAAAAGCCAACCAACCTTTGCTTTAAAATATTTTAAAAACTCCTACGTAGTAGTAAGTACAGTTACGCAGAAAACAGTTTTAATACTCCAATTTATCGTGCATTGTAAAGTAATTTTAGTTATTGACTGTACGACCCGAAAGCCATCTAATCAAGGTAGGATTGTAACTTGTATGTGGCTAGTCAGTGCGATAACAATATTGAGGTCAGTGGAAAGGTATTGTTAATTTAACCTAATGGAACTGTATTTACACAGGAAAAGTATCTTTGTGTCGCAGTTCGGTTCTGTGTAACATATTTGTGGGTGGACTAACATCTTCATAAGCCGTTGTTGTGGAATGAAAATAAAACACATTCTATATTGGGTACTGTTTTGATATGAGAAAGATTGTACAGTGAGAAACTGTTAAAAGTGTGGTGAAGAGACTGATAAATTATAGCGATAGTCGTTAATATATACATACATACAATTTACATCTATACAAAAAAAAAACAATAAAGTGTGAAAACAACAGTTGATATTTCACATAAGCAGCTTTGCACACGGTCAGACGGTTACACGATTTTAACCGAAGATGCGTCGATCGCTTTACATTGCACGCCGAATTTTACTTTTTTATACGAGGGCGGGTCAATAAGTCCGTGACTTTTGGAATAAAACACAGATTTTTTGATAAATAAATCATTTTATTTTTCAACGTAGTCCCCCTTGAGCTCTATACACTTTGTCCAACGCTTCTCCAATTTTTTTATCCCTTCCAAAAAATATGAATTGTCGAGGTTCTCAAAATAGGCCTTTGTTTGCGAGATGACTTCATCATTGGAGTCGAATCTTTTTCCACCGAGCCATTTTTTCAGGTTTGGGAACAAGAAGTAGTCACTCGGAGCCAAATCTTGAGAATAGGGTGGATGTGGGAGCAATTCATAGCCCAATTAATGGATTTTTGCCATGGCAACTGCACATGTGTGCACCCTTGCATTGTCTTAGTGAAAAAGAACTTTTTTCTTGGCCAAATGAGGTCGGTTTTTTTTCAAATCCTCATTGAAGCGGTCCAATAAGTTGGCATAATATTCCCCATTAATTGTTCTTCCCTTTTGAAGATAGTCAATGTGGATTATCCCACGTGCATCCCAAAAAACAGTCGCCATAACTTGATTGGCTGACAAACCCACCTTGGCCTTCTTTGGCGCCGATTCACCCTTAGAAACACACTGTTTTGACTGTTGTTTGGTCTTTGGTGTATTGTGATGGATCCATGTTTCGTCCACGGTTAAAAAACTCCTCCATATTGTGATTAAACAACGCCAAACCTTCCTGTGAAGTTGTTACACGATTGCGTTTGTGGTCGACTGTGAGCAAACGCGGCACCCATCTTGCGGAAAGCTTTCTCATGCCCAAGTGATCATTCAAAATTGAAACCACTGAGCCATGCGAGATGCCTATGGCTTCCACAATCTCTTGCACTTTCAATCTTCGGTCGGCCAACACCATATCGTGAATTTTTTCGATTGTTTCGGGTGTAGAGACCTCAACTGGGCGTCCAGGACGTTCGGCATCTTCAGTGCTTGTAAGGCCACAACGAAATTCAGTAAACCACTTTTTTACCATTGAAATCGATGGTGCAGAGTCCCCATAGTATTTATCAAGCTTAGCCTTGGTCTCGGTAATGGTTTTTTTTCGCAAAAAATAATGCTTAATAAGCACACGAAATTCACTTTTTTCCATTGTTTCCTTAAGTTACTGGATAGTCTGGTAAAGATAGCTGTAAAACACAAACTAACTGACGCAGCAAGTTCAAATTTTGATAGGAGTCAACTGACAGATGCCTGTTGACAGGAGTAGTGTTGCTTTTTCAGTAAGGAGGTTAGAAATTCAAAAAGTCACGGACTTATTGACCCGCCTTAGTATCTTACTGTTCCGTTTAAAAACTGGGTTTCGTTTCTACTGACAGTTCCATGAGAACGAAGTGGCGGGAACCAGCTAGTAATAATACAATCCTACCACTATTACAAATATGAAAGTTTGTGAGGATGGATGAATGTTCGTGACTCCATCACGAGATCTAAAAATATTTTGATGAAATTTGTTACGGTAATACTTAAGCTCTGGATTAACACAAGGGCTACTTTTTATCGTGGCGTATGTATGTACTTATACTACTGCTTTCTTTAAGAGAACTTCGGAAGACAAGAAATTTTTTGACATTTACCGCATTGAAAATATGGATGCTTTCATAAATGACTAGCTTCACATGAACTCGGCTCAGTTTGCCGCATGACGCATCCTACCACTCGCGCGCTCTATATGTTGCCCTAGTACATCTGCACAGTTAATTAGCTATGCCTAGACAAACAATCACATATTATGTAAACACTTTAATATAATCACATATTTACACACTACAATCACATATTTACACAATCATATATTGATTGTCTCTAACGCTGGGCCCAGACAAGTCCGAATCGTACCTCCAACTTGTATTTACGTCGTGATACCTAGTTAGGTACTACATGATAGGTACTACCGAACTAGCCAAGGAGGCCGCGCTGCGATTGAAAAGGAAACCTGACTACGATCTGTGTCCTGTCTGTGTTCATTCGTCAAGCGTATCTTAAGAGAGGATACGGTTGAGGAATGGGACAGGAGATACGAAGTGGGAGGGACGGCCGGAACCACGAAGTTCTTTTTCCCAAGCGCTGCTGCTGCATACAAAATAGTCAAGAAAATAGACATAACACACCACACTACACAGATACTGAATGGACACGGCGGGTTCGCCTTCTACTTAATCAGATTCAAGTTGAAGGAGGACCCGTCGTGTTCATGTCAGCCAGGAGTTGAGGAGACGGTTCCTCACCTGTTACTCGAGTGCCCGATTTTTGCTAGCAGTAGATATGATACTGAGCAAAAATTGGGCACATCGATTACGGGTGAGAGCCTGTCTTCCATCCTGGGGGGAAAAAGAGGGAAATATTCCTCTCTTATTGTAAGCAAATAACTGTGAGTGTTAACAGAAAAAAGTGTGATAAATTGGTGTGATATTAGTGTAGGCTCTAGATTAAATTTTAAATTGTGATAGTAGGGTTAAGTTGAATGTGTGTGCTGTTGTTTTATTTTGACATTTTTAATTGAATCGTATTTTATTTTATTGGAATTATTATTTATTGATTGTATTGTTTTATTGACATTTGAAATTGTAAATTGCATTGTATTTTATTGAAAAATCTTATTGGATCTTAATGAATTTTACTGCGTTTTTAATCAACTGTATTTATATCTGCTTTGACTTTTACTCAGTGTAAAAACTGACAAGTACATAGTCGAAGTTTATGACTATGTAATATAAACAGAATGTACGCAATAGAGATAAGAACGAAGCAAAAATTCTTGTAAATGTTAAAATTAAAAAGAAAAAGAAAAATAAATAAAAAATTTTAAATAAATATCTATGGACGCTTCACACCACGTCAATCCGGCCCCGTGCTAAGTATCCGAAGAACTTGTGTTACAGGTACCAAAAAACGGAAAGTATATTTAATACTTTTATACTATACATATATTTAAGATTTTTATTATATTATACACATATTTAATACACATCCATGACCCAGGAACACAGAAAAACTTTTTGTTCCTTCGGCGGGATTCGAACCCGCGACCCTCGGCTTGAGCACCAACGCGCTGAACCACTGAGCCACAGAGGTCGTCAATCAAATGTAAAAATAGATATAAGATAATTAAAAAAGAAAAGAGAAAAAAGATGTAAAAACAGACAAAAGATTAAAAAAGAATACAACAAGCCCTGTTGTACGCATGAAACGCACATTGAACGCATGTGCGGTACGGTACGGTGCGGTACGGTGCGGTGCGGTGGTATGGATACCGGTACGCTCCGATCCAGCGCAAGTCGAGTTTTTCGGGGTTCGATACGTTTTACCGCGTACGTGCCTTTATAACCACGTACTTTAAAAAAGGAGAAGGGTATAATATGTTCGCGTATGGATTTTTTTATAAGTTCAACGATTATTCCACTGCTTATGGACTGTTTTTTAAAAATCCTTTTTTTTTTATAAAGGTAAGCCTTAACATTTGGTGATTATCACCAAATAGTAGAACTGATGAACGAGGAATCGAGGAATCCATGAGGCACTTATGTCCTTGTTGCATAATATAGCAGTAATAAAAAGTAGAAGTATCAATGTCTTATTGACAGATGTCACAAGCACAGCCTATCTAGTTATTTTATTTCAGTTAGCCAAAAGGCTAATATGGTGTAAACGTATCTGTGTTAAGCCTCTCTCATATGTAATACGTATCTGTGTTAAGCATCTATCTCATATGTACCAATAACAAAGATTATCACAATTGTTTCTGTATTATTATTATCACCACTCAAGCGTAAGAAGGATCTGTAAGAACCAACATGTCGCAGCCCACAACAGTCCTAAAGTGATTTCAACTTTTTAAAGTAGGTTCTTCAAGCAAATGCTACCAAAAAGTAAGATTTAGTGCTGACAATATTTTTTTGCTTTAGTACTTGATTGCAAATGTGCAGTTTTCAGATTTTTTTCTGACATTGTAACATATTATGATAATGCTACTTGTTAAATTTTATAATTCTAGGTAAATGGGAGTAATTTTGATTCCCTTGAGAGTGTCGAAGGATGCGTTTTTTTGTGGCAAAGCGGCCGTATCTTTTTTACGTCAACTTAAAAGTCAAATTTTTTTACAGCTTTAAGAGACCAGACAATTTTGTTTTCAACTCGATACCAGGACGCGTACTCAAAATACGCCCTTTATTCAAAACAAAGGGGTTTATATTGAGTACACGTGGAGGTATCGAGATATGACTGACAAACGGATAGTTAGGCGTCTTGCCTTGAAGAAAGTTGTAAGGTCACTTACAAGGGTTCTGATTTTTCAGTTTGAGGTTCGAAAGCCTAAAAAGTAAAACAAAGAATATAAAATTTTAATGCCTTTATAATTTAATAACAAACAAAAGTTTATACGAAAAACATCCAAAGTGAAACCATTTAATTCAAGTAATATTAATATTTCTCGAGCACAACGGTAAGCGCTAGGTCACGCTAAATGTAAATAACTTTTTAGCACTCGGCCACTTCGTGTAATTAACTTTTGCTTTCAGTAAAAAATAAAGATGTGATTTACACATTAGTACTTATATTACACTTTTAATTTATTAATGCATTATGCTAATGCATTGGTAAATTAAAAGTATTAATTTTAGCAAACATAATTATTATCATGACTTCATGAGTAGTATTTTAATCCGCAAACAGAGGTGTTATTATTATCATAAGTACATTTGTTGGCCTTAGATGAATTGGATATTGTTGTTGCAGCTGTGACGTCAGCGCACGAGATCAGTCAGCTGCAGGTGCCGCTGTACGCGGACCCGCGGCGCGCGGCCGAGCTGAGCTGCCACTTCCGCATGGACGACCAGCGCCTGCACTCCGTCAAGTTCTACCGCGACATGTACGAGATATTCCGATACAACCCCTCGCAAACGGTATGTATTATAATGTTGTTGCTGCTGTGAGTTGTGACGTCAGCGACGAGATCAGTCAGCTGCAGCTGCCGCTGTACGCGGACCTGAGCCGAGCTGCCCCTTCCGCATGGACGACCAGCGCCTGCACTCCGTCAAATTCTACTGCGACATGTACGAGATATTCCGATACAACCCCTCGCAGACGGTATGTACTATAATGTTGTTGCTCCTGTGAGTTGTGACGTCAGCGCACGAGATCATTTAGCTGCAGGTGCCGCTGTACGCGGAACTGAGCCGAGCTGCCCCTTCCGCATGGACGACCAGCGCCTGCACTCCGTCAAGTTCTACTGCGACATGTACGAGATATTCCGATACAACCCCTCGCAGACGGTATGTACTATAATGTTGTTGCTCCTGTGAGTTGTGACGTCAGCGCACGAGATCAGTCAGCTGCAGGTGCCGCTGTACGCGGACCTGAGTCGAGCTGCCCCTTCCGCATGGACGACCAGCGCCTGCACTCCGTCAAGTTCTACCGCGACATGTACGAGATATTCTGATACAACCCCTCGCAAACGGTATGTACTATAATGTTGTTGCTGCTGTGAGTTGTGACGTCAGCGCACGAGATCAGTCAGCTGCAGGTGCCGCTGTACGCGGACCCGCGGCGCGCGGCCGAGCTGAGCTGCCACTTCCGCATGGACGACCAGCGCCTGCACTCTGTCAAGTTCTACCGCGACATGTACGAGATATTCCGATACAACCCCTCGCAGACGGTATGTACTATAATGTTGTTGCTGCTGTGAGTTGTGACGTCAGCGCACGAGATCAGTCAGCTGCAGGTGCCGCTGTACGCGGACCTGAGCCGAGCTGCCACTTCCGCATGGACGACCAGCGCCTGCACTCCGTCAAGTTCTACTGCGACATGTACGAGATATTCCGATACAACCCCTCGCAGACGGTATGTACTATAATGTTGTTGCTCCTGTGAGTTGTGACCTCAGCGCACGAGATCAGTCAGCTGCAGGTTCCGCTGTACGCGGAACTGAGCCGAGCTGCCCCTTCCGCATGGACGACCAGCGCCTGTACTCCGTCAAGTTCTACTGCGACATGTACGAGATATTCTGATGCAACGGTATGTACTATAATGTTGTAGCAGCTGTGGTATCAGTGCACGAGATCTGAAGGTAAATTCTGCTTATTTAATCCCTACATAATATAGTTATGATCCAGTCCCGATATTATGTAAAAACTGCAAAATGGTATTCTACTAAACGTCAAACCAATGTCAAACTTATACTATATATTTCAAGTTTTAACTGAGATTTAATTTTAAATATTACTAATTAACATGAATCGTCTAGGGCATGAAAATTGTCATTTCGTTTAATCGATGTCGTACTAAGTCTCTCGAGCTCCGCTTTAGAATTTCGTACTCCAATGAACATTTGTTCTCTTGGTACTCAGTTGTGACGTTGGAGTTTTAATTTACAGTAGTAGTAATATCTGTATATGTGATCGTAAACTGTGATCGTATCGTAGAATAAATGGATTTTTTTATAGCCACCGATTCGATTCTTCAACGTGTCGGGCATCGCGGTGCAGGGCGGCGAGTGCGTGGCGGATTCGTGCGCGGTGCGCGTCATGCCGCCGCCGCAGGCCGCTCGCGCCGCTTACAGCTGCGAGGTCTCCACCGAGGGGCCCAAGTTCAAGATCGCGCGCCAGACCAAGCACATGACTGTCGTCGGTGAGTGTTGCAGCCCCGACCCCCGACTAGCTGCGAGCTATTCACCCAGGGGCCCATGTTCAAGATCGCACGCCAGACCAAGCTCATGACTGTCGTCGGTGAGTGTTGTAGCCCCGACCCCCGACCAGCTGCGAGCTATTCACCCAGGGGCCCAAGTTCAAGATCGCGCGCCAGACCAAGCTCATGACTGTCGTCGGTTAGTGTTGTAGCCCCGACCCCCGAATAGCTGCGAGCTATTCACCCAGGGGCCCAAGTTCAAGATCGCGCACCAGACCAAGATCATGACTGTCGTCGGTTAGTGTTGTAGCCCCGACCCCCGACTAGCTGCGAGCTATTCACCCAGGGGCCCAAGGTCAAGATCGCGCGCCAGACCAAGCTCATGATTGTCGTCGGTGAGTGTTGTAGCCCCCGACTAGCTGTGAGATATCCACTAAGGTCCGAGGTGCCCGTAATCTCACACAGAAAGAAAAAAAGGAATATTATGTCAGGATTCAGGCGATGTAATTTTTCATGTAAGGAGAAAGCCAAAAAAAAACATAATAGTATGTTAGCAGCCATTTTTATTTTACTGTACAAAACATTATGTGGTAAATAATGGCTTAAGACTCGTGATCCTTCCACTTACAGCTGGTTGTTTGTAAGTTAACCTCGTTACTTGCCATCCGAGATATCTCACCCGGCCTAATGTAATTTGGACTCGCGTCTTTAATGTATAGATCCGACATGCCCACAAACACTTCCTAACTTACAAATAACACGACGTTGATCTAAAAGTTGGTCCAACCCCGGCTTAGTTACTTGTGAAACTTTAATTGCTACCAAAACTATTTTAATATGGAGATCCTTATCAGAATTTACAACTTGTTTGGACGTCCGATATTTGACTAAGTAGGAAACACACTAGTCACAAACTTATACATTATTACTTTACATTACACACACACACACATCAACTTACTGTCACACAGTATATAAATAATATTAATTTTACAATTTATAGATATTTTTAATAGTAATGAGAACTGCGAGTACTGTTGAAGTTTGTTATAATTTTAATCCCCTAACTTCCCCCATGGGACAGGCTGAGCTTAGTTTGGGGGGACAGAAAAAATACTTAATGTTTGTAAAATATCTTGAAACTAAACAATTTATTTATTTAATTAGATGGAATAATAGTATGCCAGATAGTATTTTGCTTTTGATCCCTTAGGCATTTTAACGTAAGTAACAGACTGTGTATTTAATATATTCGGTAATATTGATTGACTAGCATTAATGGCCCGCGGCTTCGCCAGCGTGAAATTAGGGTTTTAAACTTTTATCACTTATTTTACCCCCTAGGGGGTTGAATTTTAAAAAATCTTTCCTTAGTGGATGCCTACGTCACATGAGAAATACGCCTTCAGGGATTGGCATTGATACATCATCTGACAGGCATCTGACTGATGTATCAATGCACATGCCATTGCATGCAATAAGTTTTGCCTTTTATATAATATTTATAGAATATAGATAGATCGAATAGCTGAATAAAAATAGCAGTAAATGGAAAGTAGTTCTTATGGCGATTTCAGGTAAATTCTGCCAGTATCTTATTAGTAAACAAACAATTCTTGTAAATTTACCATAATAATAAGAATCTCGGGAACGGCTTTAACAATTTCTATGAAAGTTTGTATGCAGTTGGTTTTGGAGGTGAAAAATCGATCCAGCTAGGTCTTATTGCAAAGAAACTGCAAAATGTTGTTTTTATAATATAAATAAAATAATATTATTATGAGCACTGAAGGTATATATATAAATGTTATTTTGATTTCTAAATGTAAAAGCGCGTGGCTCAGTTACGTGTACCTGTGTTAATTTTTACCTTTTTACTCGAACTCCGAGCTCAGTCTCCCAGGCTAGCACGCTTAGCATAACCACCATAAAATTGGTTTAATCACGGAAGAATAGACATAATGACAGATTGACAAATGAAAGCTGTAATTTTGTCCATATTATCTGTCAGTATGTCTATTCTTGTGTCTGACAAAAAGCATTTCTATGGTGGTCATGCTAAGCGTGCAGGTTTTGTTAATTAAGGCTTAAATTCCAGCGATGCCAGATAAAGACCCAGAGATCAACGGAGCCCCGAAGCTGGTGCGTCCCGGCGAGCAGGTGCTGCTGAACTGCACGGCGGCCCCCTCACTGCCACCCGCAGAACTCAATTGGTACATTGATGAGGAGCTGCAAAAGGTGTGATAAAGCTCAGAGATAAAGCTTATAAAATCTTGTCACGCGTGCTACCCCACTCGCACACACGTTTTAGGGTTCCGTAATATTCATAGTATCCTCTCCTCATAGTATCACTCTGTTCGTTCGTCTGTGGCCGTGTCCGTGTAATCTCTAGATATAGATCTCGATTATGGCATCACAAAATAATAATAATTTTATATTTTAGGGGTGGCTTCATACGTGTGAAGGGGGATTTTTTTTTTTCATTCTATCCCATCGTATGGGATATCGTTGAATAGGTCTTTTTAAATAAAGGCAAGGTTTCGTACATGAACTTTCTTACAAATTCCACCATTTTCGAGTAATTGGCCTTCAAACTGGTTTTTTAACTTGATCCCCCGTAGCATTTCTAAACTATAGAAGATAGAAACTTGTAAGTTTCCATGCTGATGGAACATGCTAAAACCACTTTAGCAAAATTATTTTAAGTGAAATTGGACAAAAACTTTTGAACTAATTCACAGAAAACCTATTGCACGTCAATGGTTACCGAACCCTCCTTAGACATGTTCTGACATGCTCTTGGTTAGGTTAGGTTAGGCAATTTTTCATTAAACTAGTTTCTTCCTAGTAAAATATCTCGTCCTGAAAACGTGCTTTTGCGTGGTGGCACATATTACGTCTTCCTTGACTGCCGCCCGCACGGCACACATTTTATTTACTCGTACTCTGTGCACGGTTTAGTTTAGCTTAGTTCCACCTTGAAGTTGAATATTATCTTCTAGTAATACAAAACAATAATATTGTAAATATACCTAGTAAGAAAATTAGTAAGTCTGGCGGCCGTGGGATCTTACTCAACTTAATCTTAAACACATTTACATACAACGCAGCTTGTCTTTTGTAATCTATAATATGAAAGCTATTACATTATAAACTTTCATGCAAATTCAGTAGTAACGTGAAATAGCAAACAGCGATCCCGGCTCACAAACTTTTGCATCTATAAGACTATGAACTGGAGTTGAACAATGGTCTTAATGCTAGGCAGTTACCTCAAGGATTGGCTAACTTCAGTTTGTTCTCTTGCTCTACAAATTGGATTGAAAATCCAATCTGTGGATTAGGTACTATCAATTATTGCAATTGAAGTTGCGTTTGATTGAGTTCCGAAGTTAATTTCAAGTCGGTCTACATTTGAATCCAGTACGTGATATTAAAATTAGCTAGCAAAGCTGTTCGTACTAACCTATGTAAAAATATTGTATAGTCAGGAATATGAACGCTTAGCAGTAAGCTATTGCATAGCTTTTATCGCGGGCTTTGAGTGCGGCGACCGAGTCAAGAAAGTCCGTATTCCGGCGTTGAAAGCCGTGCATCGTCTAACGTCGTTTCAGTTCGGCAGACTTCGGCACGGTGTTTGTGTGCGTGCGACTAGACGTATGCGTGTAGACTTACTATGCAATAGCTTTACCGCGGCAGTCCCCGAGTGCCACACGTATTTCTTGTATTATAACGCCTTGATGTCGTACCGTTACTGTCCGCCGTCAGGAAATAGTAACATGGCTATTTTAAAAATATGTATGTAAATTTACTAAGCATGAGATTTTCCCGACCGTACAGATGTACATTGTGAATCTATCTAGTCACCTAAAAGTAGATGAATATTAGTCGAAAATCTATTAAATTACATATAATAGATTTATATATTTATTAGATAAAAATAATAGCATTCAAATGTAGCTTACATACATTTTCATTTCATAATAGTTTTAGTCTAGACTCTAGACCTATAATAAAATAATTATTATAGTACTGGATTAAGTGCCATTGTTCTTCTGGCCCACTAATATATAATATTATGATACATGAGGTATTATTGTTACATTTTCAATCATTCATAATATTAATAATATAATTATATCTTAATATAATAAATTCGTAAGTGGTCGCTGTCTGTACATGGAAGATATATAAGAAAAAGTGTTACAGGGGGGCTTTATTTATTTATTTATTTATTTATTTAAAATTGATACACCAACAACTTATTGCTACAAAATTACATCATTTCTTTACAGGTATACTTATTCTGAAACAAAAGTTAATTACAGGTGTACACAGCATTTTATAAACGACATAGAACCCAAAACAATGATTCTTAGACTTTTTGTCTGTTTATCTGTTTGTCTGTACGTTTGTGCGTGCTAATCTTGCAATATACCGGACGGATTTTTTTGAAATTTGTTATGGTAGTAGTTTAGACTGCATTATCATATAGGCTACTTTTTATTGCGGAAAAACGTACGGTTCCCGCGTTTTTGCACGCACGAAATCAACGGCTTAACCGATATGAATGCGGTTTTCACCAGTGCATGCTTGCTGCAATTAAAATTAAATGTTTGTTTCATTTCAATCGTTTCATAAAAGTTATGTCAGTCTAAAGAATACAACATATAAAATGCTATAGAATAACGGATCAGTTGAATAGGCTGAAACTTTACGGAGATATTATCTAAACATTGATGTTTATTAATACCAGGAGGAATAAACGGGAAGTTCTATTATGGTCGTAGCGCTAACTCATGTTACCCAACGCCGGTCGTGGATTCAACTAAGTAGGATGGGTGACCACAATCCCAAATATGTTTAAGGTCAAAATCTATATGCCTATTAGGCTACTAACGCTTTCCTATTCAAAAGATTTTCGAAATCATTGAAACACGACGACGAAGGTATCCTTACTTATAATATAAAAAAACGCGAAAGTTTTATGTATGGATGTATGGATGTTCGGTACCCTATCACGTAATAACAACTGAACGGAATTTCCGGAACGGAAACGAAAACGGATAAAATTTGATATGGTTTTAGTTTAGTCACTGGAATACACACACACACATTTGCTACTTTTATTCGCAGCAAAAAGTACGGTTCCCTGGGATTTCTGTTTCGCGTACGAAGCCGCGGCTAACATCTGAACTATACTAATACTATAGAGAGGTAAAGTTTGTTTTGTTGTGAGTTTGTGATTTTTATTTTTATTTATAGAGCAGACCACCGGGAAGGAGATAGGCTACTTTTTATCGAGGCAAAATGCACGGTTACCGCGCGGTTGGTATTTAATTATAATATTGAACTTTTGAGAATTGGTATCCGAAATTATGGCTAAATTGTTTATAATATAGAAAAGTTTCATAGAATTATTGTAACAAATTAATTTATATTAATTATTAATAAATTGATTCTTTATTGATACTTCATGGACTTATTCAACATTATTGAGGTTGTAACACAAAAATCTGCTAAAACCGGCCAAGTGCGAGTCGGACTCGCGCACATAGGGTTCCGTACCGAAGTTTTCCAAGTTATTTTACCAGTTAAGTGTCTATAACTCCTAAATAAACAAAATTATGTAAGACGTTATAGCTTTCCCTTAAAGTTCATAACATGGACTACCATCATGAGTTTTCTCAGATTTTTCGAGCCAGCCGTTTAGATTTTAGTGGGGACTATTTTTACAAAAAAAAAATGCGCTTTCAAATTGAATATCACACAAACGGATACCTAAAAAAAAACGTTATTGAAACCCCACAAACTATGAGGTAGACGCGAAAAAAAATAATTATTCCCACTTTAATTGAATGAACACTTGAATGATTCCATCCATCCACAAAAAATATTTTTCAAGATTTTATTTTTGCACTTTGTCGAAGTAGTAAACACACATATCCATGTAAAGTTTCATCTATCTAGCACTAACCGTTTGGACGGTAAGCCGAAGACGGAAGGACGGACGAACGTATATGACGTAACCATAAGGGTTCCGAGACGTAACCCGAAAAATTGAAAGATTGACAAACGTCAACGATACGTCAACGTGTAATTAAATTGCATTTATCAAATGCACAGTAGTGTGTGTTAATAATATTATAGTAGATTTTAATGTAGCGTGTTGTTTTTTTTATTTTTATTATTAATTTTATGTATTTCTAAGCAATATTTAAAAAAACTGCACACCCTGCTCCACGTAAACTTTAATTGACCGGCAAAATTTCACACTCCTCCCGTTGCACAACTCGTAAAAATACTGAAAGTTTTAGCTTCAGGTATTAACATAATATAATTATGATAAAATTGAATAACATAGAGAGAAAGAGAGAGATGGGGATATTTATTTATTTATTTATACACTTTCTGCACAATGTACAATGGCGGACTTAATGCCATTGTACATTGTGCATATATATCTTGTGGATATATCTTTGACATTGGCAGATTTGTTGCAGACAGAACAGTGGAAGAATACTGAAGTAAGTGAACCAATAGCTGGTGGTCTACAGGCGTCATGGCGAGTACTCACGCTAGTGGTACCGACCACAGCCAGTGGGATACTCCGAGTGCGATGCGAGTCTCTACTGCTGGTGGAACCTCCAGTGGTCCGGGATACTATAACCACTATAACCGTTCATTCGAGAACGCAGCTGTCGAAGTATGTCTCCAATAAAGGTAAGCTACAATACTAAGTCTGAAGTCTATTGATCTTATACTTTAAACGAGATCTTGTATGTTATATATTCGGAATCTCGGAAACGGCTGCAATTATCTCCATGAGTATGCAGAGGGTTTTGGGGCAGAAAAATCGATCTAGCTAGGTATTATCCCTGTGAAACTGCGCATTTTTAAGTTACATTATATGTTTTTCTTTCGTAGCGTAATAAGATAATATGAGTGATTTCGATGTCTAAATGTCTAATCCCGTTGGCGTCTTAGTTGGCGTTGGACTTAATGCATCGTTGGCAAATTGATGTCTCGGGTTCGAAACCCGGTCATTTTTGGATTCTTAGAATATTATATTTTTTATCACTCTATTAAAACTCCAAACAAATCTCCGGTCTCCCAGGTACTTAAAAATTAAACCTATATTTCGTGTTACTAGACGTTCTTATAAAACAAGTTGAGCCTTGTATTTTTACATATTTATTACTCAGTAGATGTTGCCCATACATTTACACGAGAACCGTACATTTTGCCGCACCAAAGTAGCCTATGTCCATTCCCGTGGTCTACTCTATATCTGTGCCAAATTTCACCAAAATCGGTATTGCAGTTTCTGAGCCTATTCGGTGCAAACAAACAAACCTTTCCTCTTTAGTATAGAAGTACAGACTTGCCCATGACTTGACTTGACTTAAATGTGCGTATAGTTCGCACTGAAAGGTACAGTAGGTAAAAGATTGAATGCCTAGCAAATAGTTATACTCCTGAAAGATCAAAGTTCATTTTCCGTCGGTAGCCGACTGCATATGAAAATACCTTTTGCCTGATCGAGCGGCAACTTGTTCCTTAGTACTTCGCAGCTATGCTGAATACAAAATTCACTCAGGCAAATGTAGCTAAATGCTGTTATTTCAGACACCAAATTACACTGAAAACTAAACACAAATGTTTGTGACGCTAAACACTGCACTTGGACTCAGAGTTGAACTTTTACTACACTTTGAGGTCAGATTTACATAAGCGCAGATTAGTATTCAAAACAAGCAACATAGTATTCTATGCCACAGGAACCGTACCTTGCAAAATGTAGTTAGGTAAGTGCTTATACAGGACGTAGTTAATATTAATACTATTTTATTTTAGATTATATTATATTTTACCTATTTTAATATTATAAAAAATCCGAAAGTGTGAATGCGAAAATGCGAGCCTATGTCTGTTGCCTCTTCACGCCTAACCGCTGCAAATGATCCGATTTAGATGAAATTCGGTATGGAGATACGTTGGGACCCAGAAAAGGATATATAATAATTTTCATCTCAGAAAAGAACAGTGTTCTTGTGCGATAATGTGTGTATATTTGACTGTCTTTCATGCCCAAACAGCTGAACCGATTTGAATAAAAAGCGGTATGGTAGTGGTTTTTGCTTTGCAGTAACACATAGGATATTTTTCATCCGAAAAATTACAGTGCTATTGTGGAATAATGTTTTATTTTTTGTGTTGTTTATGTGTGTATTTTTTACTATCTTTCACGCCCAAAGGGCTTAGCCGATTATTTAAAAATTTGTATGATACTGATATCTTTAGATTACCACTGTAGGGGACTGTATTATTCCACAGGGTTTCAACCGCCGGCTCAGATTAGACTCGAAGATAAGCAAAAAAGCAAGGTTACACCGATGTGGGCAGAGCGGGGGCGATAATAAAACACTTATTTAAGGAGAACGTTTTTGTCTTGCTTACCTGTCTCATGGCAATGCCGTATAGGGAGCCTTTCGGGCCGATTTGCCGTCTCGCTTTTGCCTCTTTATACGGCTATTTTCCCTAATTTTCCCCTTTTTTCCATGAGCCAGGTGAAGTAAAACGCATTGTGTGAAACTCTTTATTATCTTGTCCAATTACATAAAGCCTTGTTTACTAACCATCTTATTTAATATTAAAGATATTCATAATCTAAGAGACGCCATGTATGAAATGTTATGTATTTTTACCATTATTCGCTTAATAACTACGTATCTATTTATTATATAATCCAAAGTGTTGTTCTTCATGTTAGGTATTATGTTTATCTACACAATATAAAAGAAATTAAATTAAAATTAATTATAGTTTAAAATATATAAGCAAAATATCCTTAAGTTCATAAAACACCATTTAGCACGACTTATCTAGATATCTATACATATATTGTCACTGAATGTTCACCGTTATAGTTTATGTACTGTTTTAAATCACTGGTTTATCGTTCATATTTAAACTCGTTGATATTATTACGTTACGAGGCCGCTGTCCTTAACAACCACAGTCCCGAAAAAGTACAGAGTTCCCATGGGACATTGCATATTGTGTATTTCTTACTGTCTTTAACGCAAAATATGGTAGTAGTTTGGTCTCTGGTACATTGGTTTAATGTTAATAATTTACTTTTAAATTCAAATAAAACAAAATGTTTAAAGTTGACTTTGCGTAATGTTAGCAAGTACAAAGCAATATACTATTAAATTATGAGAAAATGAACTTAATGGAGACCACTGTGTTTATAAGTAAATAGATAGAAAAGATAAAGTATATATAAAATTATAGGGTCCTCATATTGCTAATCTTGCAGATATACTCAGATCTGCAGCATATGCAGTCGGAAAAATTAGGGAAATTTCTGACGAAGATACGGCGCGACTAGTTTATTTTAGTTATTTACATACGGCATTCTTTTATTGGGAAATGACGCCAACATTAATACAGTATTTGTGCTGCAGAAGCGAGCAATACGTTCGAATGACAAAATGTCCTGCTTTGAATCTCTGGGAGAAAAGTTTAAAGGAATAGATATTCTGACCGTCGCTTCTCAATACATTTTGAATAATGTGTTGTACGTTAGAAAAAATTTAAGTATGTTCAATACGAAAAGCAATAATCACTGTATGAATACTAGAAATAAACTAAAACTAGATATACCGGTGATCAGACTAAGTAAAGTTAGTAAATCTTTTAAAGGTCAATGTATACGCATATACAACAGAATCCCCGAAAACGTTTAAAATCTGTCTATAATTAAAATAGTAATAGGATGCCCTGCAAGGCTACTTCTATGTATGTTACTCTTGTTATGTAGTTTTAGTCATAACATTGTTATATACGTTTTTTTATTCTAAAATAACAATTTTCCATCTTTTTGGTAATAGATGACCCGCGCAAGTTTCTTACGCCGGTTCTTCGCACCGGGCTAGTTCCCGAACCGGTGACAGGCATCACGTATACCGACGTTCAGAAAGTGTATAATAATTCCAATTTTCAAAAAAAAAGTTGACTTTGACTCTGGATGTGAGTGTCAATGTATGTGTTAGAAGAAAGAAAGTTATAAATTACAAATAGGTAAAAATAATTAATTCCCTATTTAATAGAATCAGTCGTTACTTTGCGGAAATGCAACTTATACGCAGGTACTCCTGATAAGAAAGTAGTTATATACAAGTCCCGTTTGACCTACATGGGTGAGGTATCTGCACGTTTATCTAAAATAATAAAAAATAACGATATGCATGTCGCATTCAGGACAAATAATACTTTAAAAATCAATTGTGTCATAATAAGGACCGGATTGATTTAAAGTATCAATCCGGTGTCTATAAAATCGATTGTCCTGAATGCGATAGTATATATATATATACGTAGGTCATAGTGGACGTAACTTCGAGACTCGGCACAAAGAACACATCGCGGCTTATAGAAAAGGTCATCGTGATAAATCTCATTTTGCTAAACACCTTTTAGACAGTGGTCATATTGTACCCGACTGCCATTCCTATAAGGTATTACATAAATGTGACAATCGCTTTCCACTGAACGTGTTGGAACAATTAGAAATAATTAAAGAAAATAACAACAATAGACTTGCATTATTGAATGACCAAACTTGCTTGATTACGTCACCACTCATTAGCCTGTTTGGTGGGGGTTCTTTACTAGTAAGTAACCAGTAGGGTACATAAGGTGATGGTTTGGCTGGCGGCATTACTAACGAACTTTGTTCGCTGGTCCACTTCCTGATGATGCTCCGGGTTTGGGGCGAATCGCGCGTCGAGTCTTGCAACCTGCATGGTGGTGTGGGGCCACCATGATCTTGCTTGACACTGTTGCTTGTATGGTGGTGGTGTTGCACGATCTTGTTTCTAAATGTACGCATAAGCAGTGTGGGAGGAGGGAGGTGCTTTACACACGCTTATGCGTGCACTCACACATTTGCTTGCAGGTTGTGGGTATTTTTCCGCAGGATATTGGTAGATATAATAATAACTAAATTGTATAAATTAATTCCATCTTAAATTTCTATAAATGTCACAACTTTATTTTATTTTGTCAGCTAACAGGTTTTTTTTTATTTTTTTAACAAAGTTTATTTTATTTTGTCAGCTAACAGGTTTTTTTTTGAAAAAATTAGTAACATTAAAAAAAAAACATTACGGTAATAATATGTTTTTTGTTTCAGGTGCTGAACATTTTCAGCGAGAAAGTTTTCTATATTTGTGTGTATTCTGGACTTTATTAATGAACTTATGAGGCGAAGTATTGTTAGATAAAAAAATAAAACCTTTTGTAAAAAGTGAAAACAGCTAAATAATACTTAGATTATATTAACATATGTAAGTATATTATTATATTTTAAGTTTTATTAACTTAATTATACCTACTTAAGGGTAGATATTAAGATAATTTATTAAAATGTATGTACCTATTATCCATAATATTTTATTAGAGCTTAGAATTTTAAATTTTATTTCTGTTTAATTGCATAAATTAGGTCAACTTTCTAATGTTTGGAACTATTCAAGTTACGTTAAAAATATATTTGTACCTATGACACTTACACTGGAATGTAAGGCAATACAAAATATAAATATGTCTGTGTTTTGTCTACAGTTAATGTCAATTGTCTTATTTCATTGTACAGTAAGTGATGTTGTTTATTTTTAAAAGTTCAAGCTATGTAAAATAAAAATTGATACCTACTAAAGTTGTTTTAGTTAAATAGATCTGTCATGTTGACATCAGCTTTCATTTACGAACTTGGTAATATGTCATTTAAAAAAAAACCTTATTTTTCAATAGCATGAGCCTTTAAAGCTGGGACTACATTGTCCGGAATCTGGAAGACCGAAGAAAATCAGAATCAAAGCATTGAACACAGTACTCTAGACTGCTAAAATAGAATTTAAAATCGAACACATTAATATCGAGTTGTTAGATTTGATATTGACATTTGACTTGTCACTTGTGTGTTCGATTTTCAGCTCTATTGTATTAACGCAGAGTTCTATTTTAAGTGCTTTGAATTATCCCCGGCCTTACGGATTCCGGACAATATTGTCCCAGCCTAAGCTAGGCACACCTAATTTACAAAACGACTAACTCGCGTTATGCCTCAATCAAGTCGCGAAGTAGGCAAAACGAGTATTAGCCTAATTAACCATTTCAAAGATACATAGGCTGCACTAAAAGTATCGGGAATGGAATATTTCCACTGTTCCTGTCATATTAAAATCTTTTTAATTTAAAACTCCTTGGTTTTAAAAATCGAATACCGTTTATTTATTTAAAAAAAGATTCTCGGTCTTGTCACAAGGTCTTGTCAAACTTGTTTAGTCGTTGAGAAAATGGAATTGACTCGAGAAAATTCTAGTGCGATGATTTATTATGACTTTCGAAGTGGTTTAACACAAAAACAGTGTGTTGACCGGATGATTTCTGCATTTGGTGATGAAGCCCCATTCAAAACCACAATTTATCGCTGGTTTGCTGAATTTCAACGTGGACGTGTCAAGCTCAGTGATGATCCCCGTCAAGGTCGTCCAAAAACTGCAGTCACCCAAGAAAACGTTGATGCTGTGCGTAAGCTGATTGAGGAAGATCGACATACCGCGAAATTGAGGCAACTTTAGACATTGGCATGAGTCAAATACAAATAATCTTGATCTATGATCTATGATCTTGTTCTATGAACAATTAGGTGTAAAAAAGTTGTTTTCCCGATGGATACCGCATTTGCTCTGTGAAGAGCAAAAAGTGGCTCGCGTTACTTGGTGCGTCAGAACTCTTGAAAGATTCCACGCAGGATCCTTAAATGCTGTATACAACATCGTATCAGGTGACGAATCCTGGATATATGCGTACGAACCCGAAACAAAAAACCAGTCACGAGTTTGGGTGTTCGAAAATTAGTTAAAGCCAACAAAAATTGTTCGTTCACGGAGTGTTGCAAAAAAAATGGTGGCCACGTTTGTCTCCAAAACCGGCCATGTTGCGACTATTCCTCTTGATGGACAAAGAACGGTTAATGCAGAATGGTATGCTAACATTTTTTTGCCACAGGTCGTTTCTGAACTCCGTAAAGAGAACTGCAACCGCCGCATCATCCTCCATCACGACAATGCGAGATCTCTCACCGCGCACAGAACAAAAGAGTTTTTAGAGAAAGAAATCATAGACCATCTCATATCATAGATTATTAGACCATCCGCCGTACAGCCCCGACCTAAGCCCTAATGATTTCTATACTTTCCCTAAAATAAAGCATAAATTGCGTGGTCAGAGATTTTCATCACCTGAAGAAGCTGTGGACCTAACAGCCTACAAAACGGCCATTTTGGAGACCCCAACTTCCGAATGGAATGGTTGCTTCAATGATTGGTTCCATAGTATGGAAAAATGTGTCAAATTTCGCGGAGAATACTTCGAAAAGCAATAAATACAGTTTTAAATAGTAATGTTGTGTCACTTCCTTGATTCCCGAAATTTTCAGTGCCGCCCTCGTAGGTTAATTAATGTTACTTATACCTACTGAGATAAATAATACTTGTAACTCCTCTGGTATTGCGCACTTGCGTTCCTGGTCCTTAAAATTTCCAACCCTTCTTAGGCCTCCGTTCACCTTACTCATTCGGCGAAACAATCCTCAGTCGTTATTTCGCGCTGGCTTTCTCTAACGCCGTTTATCCGATCGAGTCATTCCATTTGTGCCGAAGCAGGGTTCTTCCACAGTTATCAGAAAATAGAATATCGTTAAAGTATCATTTTTATGTGACAGTTGAATGTGGTCAAACGTTACTAAGTTCTTGTCAATGTACAAAATTACAGGAATAACGCGAGTTAAGTTTACGAAGTAGGTAACTATTTATTAATCTGTGGTTAAGTGCCATACTCACTGCCAGACTGGAAGCAGTCTGCAAATACTAAGGCGGGTCAATAAGTCCGTGACTTTTTGAATTTCTAACCTCCTTACTGAAAAAGCAACACTACTCCTGTCAACAGGCATCTGTCAGTTGACTCCTATCAAAATTTGAACTTGCTGCGTCAGTTAGTTTGTGTTTTACAGCTATCTTTATCAGACTATCCAGTAACTTAAGGAAACAATGGAAAAAAGTGAATTTCGTGTGCTTATTAAGCATTATTTTTTGCGAAAAAAAAACCATTACCGAGACCAAGGCTAAGCTTGATAAATACTATGGGGACTCTGCACCATCGATTTCAATGGTAAAAAGTGGTTTACTGAATTTCGTTGTGGCCTTACAAGCACTGAAGATGCCGAACGTCCTGGACGCCCAGTTGAGGTCTCTACACCCGAAACAATCGAAAAAATTCACGATATGGTGTTGGCCGACCGAAGATTGAAAGTGCAAGAGATTATGGAAGCCATAGGCATCTCGCATGGCTCAGTGGTTTCAATTTTGAATGATCACTTGGGCATGAGAAAGCTTTCCGCAAGATGGGTGCCGCGTTTGCTCACAGTCGACCACAAACGCAATCGTGTAACAACTTCACAGGAAGGTTTGGCGTTGTTTAATCACAATATGGAGGAGTTTTTTAACCATGGACGAAACATGGATCCATCACAATACACCAGAGACCAAACAACAGTCAAAACAGTGTGTTTCTAAGGGTGAATCGGCGCCAAAGAAGGCCAAGGTGGGTTTGTCAGCCAATAAAGTTATGGCGACTGTTTTTTGGGATGCACGTGGGATAATCCACATTGACTATCTTCAAAAGGGAAGAACAATTAATGGGGAATATTATTATATAACTTATTGGACCGCTTCAATGAGGATTTGAAAAAAAACCGACCTCATTTGGCCAAGAAAAAAGTTCTTTTTCACTAAGACAATGCAAGGGTGCACACATGTGCAGTTACTATGGCAAAAATCCATGAATTGGGCTCTGAATTGCTCCCACATCCACCCTATTCTCAAGATTTGGCTCCGAGTGACTACTTCTTGTTCCCAAACCTGAAAAAATGGCTCGGTGGAAAAAGATTTGACTCCAATGATGAAGTCATCTCGCAAACAAAGGCCTATTTTGAGGACCTCGACAAATCATATTTTTTGGAAGGGATAAAAAAATTGGAGAAGCGTTGGACAAAGTGTATAGAGCTCAAGGGGGACTACGTTGAAAAATAAAATGATTTATTTATCAAAAAATCTGTGTTTTATTCCAAAAGTCACGGACTTATTGACCCGCCCTCGTAAGCCGGCAATAATGGCCGTAACTAGTGTCAATAGTGTCAATCTATACTAATATAATATTATAAAGAGGAAAAGTTTTTTGTTTGTTTGCATTGAATATGCTCCAAAACCACTTGATCTTTTGATGGAATTTGACACCGATATAGAGTAGACCACGGGGATAGATATGGGCTACTTTTTACCGCGGAAAAATGAACGGTCTTCGCGAGATTAACTTTAGCGCGCACGGAGTCGCGGCCAACATCTAGTTATTTATAACTTAGGCCCACAAGTCCACTTCAAGGCCGCGGCATTGGATTTGCAGGCTGGACGGTAAGTATGACGCTTTGGGTCACATTATAAGATTTAGGCACGTACAGCGAGGTATTCCTTAGCTTCACAGATCACATCGCGATATAGGCAAACAGCGCGTTAGTTCAATAGCTATTTGAAAATGACGTTTAAGCATACTGCGAGTTAGTCGTTTTTTTATTTGTTCATGACATTGGATACAAGTCCTCCAAACGTACACATTTTAAAATACACAACGTAAGTTAGTCGTTCTGCGAATAATGTATACCAACAATAATGGGCACGAAGGTATGTTTACAAAAATGATTTCAATGTTGCCACCACAAAATTGAAATGGAGTAATTTTATATATTGTAAGGGTAAAAAATTTAAAAAGGTAAAATCAAGTAGATTTTATATAATGCTCTTAGATACAGGTTGTATTTTTATCCGAATGAAATATTTAACCCAACATTAGTCTACAACATGACATAAGTACCTAATTACAGAATGCATAACTAAAAATTTTGGTAATTAAACGAACATGTATAACATTTACTGACAAGTCGCACTACGCATGGACACTCTCACACTATCGTATAACGCGCCGGTTTTGAAGGTCACACGCCCGACGTGAGGTGCGGCCGCGCGGCTATAAATAAAATTTAAGTATTTTACAGGACAGCCTGGTCAAAATTTAAGGTCACATATTGTATAATATATATTATACATAATTTTGGAACGAGAACCTAATGTAGATTACGCTTTTTGAAGATCTATTTTTGTTTTGAAGACATCCTGTAGAATGGATTAAATGGTAATTAACCGAACAACATGTATAACATTTACTGACAAGTCGCACTACGCATGGACACTCTCACACTGTCGTATAACGCGCCGGTTTTGAAGATCACACGCCCGCCGTGAGGTGCGGCCGCGCGGCTTTGAATATAATCTAAGTATTTTA
Source organism: Phengaris arion (assembly GCA_963565745.1). Taxonomy (NCBI): domain Eukaryota; kingdom Metazoa; phylum Arthropoda; class Insecta; order Lepidoptera; family Lycaenidae; genus Phengaris; species Phengaris arion. Next base: position 8,150,751 of record OY751443.1, read on the forward strand.
CAGGATAGCCTGGTCAAAATTTAAGGTCACATATTTTATAAAAATTATTATACATAATTTCGGAACGAGAATCTAATGCAGATTACGCTCTTTGAAGATCTATTTTTGTTTTGAAGACATCCTGTAGAATGGATTAAATTTACCCTTTAAATAGTTTAAAAACCGCGGGCGCCCAAACAAGGGAAGTTTTGTAATTGTACCTTCGGACAAATTATCCCGGCGATTACGCTGCAGTTTGTACGTGCCAAAATGGCTAAATTAATACCGAGTGCTCTTTCGGTTGCGGGATTGTGAGGAACAGCCGCAGGTTGGACGATCTCCAGATGGACGGTAATTGGATTGTTGCTTTTTTTCGCAAGTACCCGCTTGTAAATAAAAAGTTCGAAGAAGGTAACCAAACACGATGGTGTATGGTTGGCGTTCGGAATATTGTTTCTTGAATTTTTGACTACGTTTTTGTGCCCGTGACGAGTCCCTCAGCAGCTAAAGTTGGTATTGTTACTTCTTGGCTACACTAACCGTTTATGTGTATGTAACGTGTTAGTTCATATTATGAGCGGTAAATCCGCGGCTTTGATTGTATTGTGAAAATAAGTGTCCTATTACGTGAGATCCCGTGTTTAGTACAAATATGGTGATAAACTACGACAATCGATACTTTTCTGGTCTAAATCCAAGGTCCTCTTTGTTTTGTGTTATGATTTCTATGTTTATACTGTCTCTCAAAGTGTAACTACCTATTGCCCAGGACAAGGACTGACAGACGTTCCACCAAAATCGTAAGTTAGCCTCATGCGGCGTAGCGCGGCGGTTGGAGGCGCGGCGTGGAAATCGGTAAGTGATATTGTTTTAGTAAACCTCGGTGGTCCAGTGGTTTAGAGTTTAGCTCTCGAGTCCGAATATCGTGGGTTCGATCGCCGCATTGGAACAACAAAAAATGTTGTTTTCTAGTCTGGTTAGATGCAGGCTGATGAAAAACAAGATCGTGCAAACACCACACCACCAGCATACAATGTGTTAAACTATTAAGCTATGATAGAAGTAAGCATGGATTAATTCCAATACAAAAATATTGGAAAAAATAATAATGATGCCATATGCGGCATTAAATTAAAAATGTATATAATTTATGCTATGTTAGGTGACTAACACTAACTTATTTATCATTAAAAATTCACTTCTTTATTGAATCTCAGATTAATTTTACTTCCACAACAATTTTATATAACTAATAACTAAATGTAGAGTTGTAAGTTATTTTTAAAATAAAATCAATTTACAATCACCAAAACACTGTTTACATTCAAAAACAAACGAATTAACAGACAAATATGGCGGTTTGGGGGCATTAGCCATTCAATCAAACAGTGCGCAAGTTGCTGTCCGTCGCATGTTTCACAATTTGAAGGTTTCTTTTCGATAGATTATAATGTAATGAAAAATAATGATTTCAATTACAAGTAGTGTGTTTAATTCATAATATAAACTAATAGAGTATTATAATTACATTTACATTTATGACGACGCAATTAATGTAAATCATTAAAGGATATCTACTATTCATGCTTTGATAAAATATCCCTTGAATGGTTTCAATTCAACTTCAATATTTATTATTTAGTACTTAGAAAAAAAAGAATATTAATTAAATCTTAAATACGAAGCTAAAAACAATTACAACCAAAAACTCAGTTTTACAAGTAAACGTCTCGCAGCCAATACCGCAACAGCTGTCTTAACTTTGGGAATTTAATTTGCATGAAAAATTAGAAACCATGTCAACTAGCCTTTATAATTCTATTTAAGAAAACTTCGGTTGCATAGAACTAACGGAAACGGAACCCTATTTTTTTAAACGGAACCCTAAAATAAAAGTAGCCTTTCTTAGACCTTATAAAATCAGCTATCTGCCCATGAAAGTCCCGTGAAAATTGGTCCAGCCGTTTCAGAGATTAGCCGGAACAAACAGACAGACAAATAAACAGACAGACGGACAGACAAAAAATTTAAAAATTAATATTTTATTGTAAGTACCGAATATACTTTCATAATATGCATTAAGTGAAAATATGTTTATTTTAAATTAGAAACAGACACTTAAATTTTATTTATCTGTATATATCTGTATATAGATACGACTACGTGGTTGTCAATTGTTCCTGCTTGGCCTACAGCACAAAATTTATCATTTTATTATTTTGTACATATAATTTATTATGTAATAGCACTCAATACCAAAGATAAAAGTCAAAACAAAAGTGACTTGATTTGATACTTGACAGCAGAACTTTTTTTTTCACTGTCCAAAAAAACAATCCTCATTATATGATTCCCTCCCTCCTACAATTACTTGCCCTAGCGACTTAAATCTGTTCTCTAAATACTCCTTATATTGAAACTTTATGTACATAATATATTCTTACTAACAAAATAAAACTGTGGTACTAACCCTGAATTTTTGTGTTAGTTCCAGGTTCATGTAGATGACGCTTAAAAGTTGAGTAAGTGATCTCAATCACGTTATCAACTGATACGGTCTTGAGATCATACTATTAATTAAAGACATTCTTGAGAAGCTAATCGTTACTTGAGACCGTCTCAGCCAAGAAAGGTCTTGAGAACGAGTTTGAGAACGGTTTATTAATACGGGCCCTAATGTGCAAAGTACGCATATTGCGCTGCGATGCGGCACGACATAATGTATGCGTACCTTTATTATTTATCAAAAGGCTTTACTTTATGATACTATCACATCACAAAAATACTCCTATCATAATATTACATGCTTATAACACTTGTTTTGTATACTATATACTTACTTACTTATTATACTTAGGCCTTTTCATCCGTTATTGGATGATTTTTACAGTATTCTCCGAGTGAAGTAACCACTCTTGAAATACTGTAGTGCCTGGGACAGTTGGTTTTTAAATATCGTATGGTTGCCCAAGCATATACGGTATTCTCACAACACAGTCAGCCTAGTCCAGAGGAATGACTGGTCAATACGTCTGGGGCCAAGCATGTGCGGGTTTCCTCACGATGTTTGTCTTCACCGTTAGAGCGTCCGTATAATGTACCTGAACCTGCACTCTCTCGAGTGAGAATCAACCGGTCTACCCCCTAGGCCACGGAGCTCTGTTTATAGACTACCTACTCTTGGAACATTAATCAACAACTTTGTCATAATATTCAAACTTTAAGATTTTGGTAAGGAGCCTCTTTAACGAAGTTCTGAAGTGCTAAGGCGAAGCATAAATTATAATTTATGACTAAGATATTATGTTAACAGCTTTTAGTTAGGAGGTTTTTACTCAGTTCTTTGTTTTTATTAAATTAAATCGTCAAATGACTGATATTTGAGATGTTTTTTTTATTTATTATTATTATAAAATGAACTAGGAAACGAGCAAATGGATCCCCTGATGGTAAGCGGTACCGCCGCCCATGGACACTTCAACACCAGAGGAGTTATATTGGTAACTCCTCTGGTGCTGCGACTTGCATTCCCAGTCCTTAAAATCTCCAACCCCCCCTGGGCTTCCGGTAACCTCACTCACTTGGCGAAACACAACGCATGCGTTATTTCACGCCGGTTTTCTGTGAGGCCGTGGTATTTACTCGGTTGAGCCGGCCCATTAATGCCGAAGCATGGCTCTCCCATGTAATTTTTTAAAATTTCTATTAAGAAACAATCGAAAAATGAATACTAAAATGGATACACAAAAAAACCTCAGTATTAAACATAAATTGAACACAAAATAAAACTGTTGTAAAACGTAAACATTAAAACCATACCTTAACACATACCGAAACCTTTAATCGAAAGCAATTTTTCGTGACAAATGACAAATAGTCAGAGAAAGAAGAAAACCAATAAAATAGCCAGAATGTTACCATTAAATAATTCGTTTGAGATATATAGGGACCGCCATGAAAGTAAAAAGATAAAGGCCCAGGAAATGGACCATTCGACCTCATAGGTTTCTGCTGCGAGCGTTTTGTTTGTTTCAGTTCAAATAAATATTCGAGTTTCGAACGCTAATTATAAAGGAAAATATTTAATGTTTTGTTATTGTATGTAAAATGACCAAGAACTATTTATTGCCTAAAACTGTGTACAGTAGTTCAGATGTTACTGTAACATCTGAAATACTGTACACGTGTAGTTCCACAGTGTAGTTAGTAGCACAGTAGTTCAGATGTTACTGTAACATCTGAACTACTGTACAGTATGGTAAGTAACAACAGTTGGCCCGTACGGGCATGCAATAATTGAATATCAGAACTTAGAATACTAAGGCGGGTCAATAAGTCCGTGACTTTTTGAATTTCTAACCTCCTTACTGAAAAAGCAACACTACTCCTGTCAACAGGCATCTGTCAGTTGACTCCTATCAAAATTTGAACTTGCTGCGTCAGTTAGTTTGTGTTTTACAGCTATCTTTATCAGACTATCCAGTAACTTAAGGAAACAATGGAAAAAAGTGAATTTCGTGTGCTTATTAAGCATTATTTTTTGCGAAAAAAAACCATTACCGAGACCAAGGCTAAGCTTGATAAATACTATGGGGACTCTGCACCATCGATTTCAATGGTAAAAAAGTGGTTTACTGAATTTCGTTGTGGCCGTACAAGCACTGAAGATGCCGAACGTACTGGACGCCCAGTTGAGGTCTCTACACCCGAAACAATCGAAAAAATTCACGATATGGTGTTGGCCGACCGAAGATTGAAAGTGCAAGAGATTGTGGAAGCCATAGGCATCTCGCATGGCTCAGTGGTTTCAATTTTGAATGATCACTTGGGCATGAGAAAGCTTTCCGCAAGATGGGTGCCGCGTTTGCTCACAGTCGACCACAAACGCAATCGTGTAACAACTTCACAGGAAGGTTTGGCGCTGTTTAATCACAATATGGAGGAGTTTTTTAACCGTGGACGAAACATGGATCCATCACAATACACCAGAGACCAAACAACAGTCAAAACAGTGTGTTTCTAAGGGTGAATCGGCGCCAAAGAAGGCCAAGGTGGGTTTGTCAGCCAATAAAGTTATGGCGACTGTTTTTTGGGATGCACGTGGGATAATCCACATTGACTATCTTCAAAAGGGAAGAACAATTAATGGGAAATATTATGCCAACTTATTGGACCGCTTCAATGAGGATTTGAAAAAAAACCGACCTCATTTGGCCAAGAAAAAAGTTCTTTTTCACTAAGACAATGCAAGGGTGCACACATGTGCAGTTGCCATGGCAAAAATCCATGAATTGGGCTATGAATTGCTCCCACATCCACCCTATTCTCAAGATTTGGCTCCGAGTGACTACTTCTTGTTCCCAAACCTGAAAAAATGGCTCGGTGGAAAAAGATTTGACTCCAATGATGAAGTCATCTCGCAAACAAAGGCCTATTTTGAGGACCTCGACAAATCATATTTTTTGGAAGGGATAAAAAAATTGGAGAAGCGTTGGACAAAGTGTATAGAGCTCAAGGGGGACTACGTTGAAAAATAAAATGATTTATTTATCAAAAAATCTGTGTTTTATTCCAAAAGTCACGGACTTATTGACCCGCCCTCGTACATTTACATTAAACATTATAAAATAGAGGATAAATTTAAACTAATAGTATAGTTGAAGTATCAACATAATTTAGAGACAATTAATAGATACAGTATTTGGTATTACATATTTTTTGTGTCTATTTTATCATGTTATATTATTTATACCTGTTTAGTTTATTGCTTATTTCGTTGTCAGGTTATTTTACAAATTATGTCAATAATTATAGTAAATACAAAGAATAGCATATTGTTTAAATTCATATTTTGTTTCATAAGCTTTTATTATTAATTTAAATAATATAAGAATTTAATTTAATTTAGTATTAATTATTTGCATTAGATTTTTGTCGGATTTAATTTTTTACATTATTTATAATTGCATTAATTGTAGGTGATAGTAATCACAAAAGTGTTTCCTCATTACAATTTAAATTCATAAATTTTCTTTAAAAAAAGCTCTTCTAAATTATAAAAACTTTATTCCTATAGGTAGGTAAATGGTTGTAAAACCGTATAACTGTATTGTAAGTACTTTTGTAAAAAAATATATTGTGAATTTTTGGTAGATTTATGTTGTATTTATATTTATTGCGCAGGTTTCTTTTCGTTTCAAATATAAAACTAAAGTAATTAATAATATTTTTAACACATAAGCATAGTTCAAGTATGTATATACCAGTCAGCATAAGAAATCCCTTTGTCCTAAATATATCTCTTAAAGACTCGGTGCTATGCATGTTGTATATTGTGCGTAGGCATTATTTTTGTAGGATAAATGTGGATTGAACATTTGTTGAATTGCCCCAGTTTATTGTACCATATAATAGTAATGGATTTCAAATTCACATTTCCATTCATATTTCCAAAGTAGGCATTTTATGTAACATATATATTGTGATGCAGTCACTGCGCAGGTCCTCACATGAGGACTGTTTGCGAAAAGTGGCTGCGGAGAGAAGTACCTCAGTGCATAAACTGCACTAAGGCTAAGAGAGGTAGCGCGGAGCACAGTGCCCTTGATAGAGAGTGTGCAGAGAGAAAGAGGTGGGACGCTCTAGCTAGATCGGCGGTGTCGTATTGCTGAGGTTGTCCCCGGTGAGTACTTCCAGTACCGAATATTGCAGGCCAACCTTCAGCGGAGCCAAATCGCCACAAGGGAGTTATTACTCGAGGCCACCAAGCGTAAGGTTAGCGTAGCGTTGCTGCAGGAGCCCTACATAGGTGGGGCGCGGAGTATGAGGACATACAACGGAGTGAGGGTCTACCAGAGCGATGGGGAAGAAGGCGGTGTTGTCAAGGCGTGTGTTGTGGTATTCGACGACACATTGGACGTCGAGCTACACACACGCCTCAGCAACAACAACATAGTTGTGACCACCCTCCGAACCAAAGCCTGGGAGATGGTTGTAGTGTCCTTCTACTTCGAGCCCGATAAGTCCGTAGGGCCCTACCTGGACCATCTTATGCAGATAGGAAGAGAGTTGGGATTTGATAAGATGATCTTGGGAGGCGACGCGAACGCTAAAAGCCCGTGGTGGGGTGGAAACGCGGAAGACCCGCGAGGAAGGGAAGTGTCTGCTGTACTGGAAGCAATGAGTCTACACATACTCAACACTGGAGACACCCCAACTTTTGATACCGTCAGAGGGGGAAAAAGGTACTCCAGTTACGTGGATGTGACAGCGTACTCCGACGACCTGCTGGACCGAGTGGGCGACTGGAGAGCTGATGAGGGTCTGACGAGCTTGGACCACAACGGCATATCATTCGGCATCAGACAACAGAAATCCACAGGCACAAACATAATACGTACCACACGCATGTTTAACACACAGAAGGCAAACTGGGCTCAGTTTCGTGAAAAACTGACCCAGCTGATGTCGGACAGACAATTAACTGTACAGGATATAGACACAATACACAGCACACAACAAATAGAAGAGGCAATAGACAGATACACGGAAGTCATAACACAGACATGCAGAGACACTATGCCGACCAAAAAACACACACAGAGATTCACCTTGTCGTGGTGGAATGATGAGCTCGTGCAGATGAAGAAGGAGGTCGCCACGAGGAAACGCAGGATCCGTAACGCTGCGCCTGATCACAGAAATCGCAGAAAAAAAAATAGTTGGACTGTACCTGGAAGCGAAAGAGAAGTATGAAAAGGCAGTTAAGGATGCGCAGGTTGAGAGGTGGAAGGAGTTTTGCCGGAAGCAGGATAGGGAGGGGGTCTGGGAGGGTATCTACAGGGTGTTGAGCAGAGTCACAGGGAGGGAGGAGGAAATGCCCCTTACGAGGGACGGTGAAACCCTCGACGCCCGAAGCTCTGCGGAATGGCTGGCGGAGACCTTCTACCCCGAGGACCAGGAATGTGATGAAAGTGAGGAACATCGGCGGACGCGCCGGCGGGCGGAGTCCTTGGACACCGAACCGCCGGCGGGTCCGGACGACCCTCCTTTCATCATGGTGGAGTTGAAGAGAGCCGTAAGGTCCTTCAACCCCAAAAAGGCCCCCGGAACGGATGGACTCACGTCGGACATCTGCCAACATGCTGTCGATCTCAAATATTATGACCACATACAAGTACTGGGCCTGACAGTGGACAGCGGCCTCACGTTTAACATCCACGTCAGCAGCGTATGTAGAAAGGCCATAGTTAGATATAAGCAGCTGGCAAAAGCTGCTAGAGTAGGATGGTGGCTTAACCCCCAGATAGTTAGGACGATATATATGGCCGTAATAGAGCCGACTATTTTGTATGCATCAGCAGCGTGGGCACCCACCGTGGAAAAGATGGGGTCCAAAAAAGGCTCAACTCCGTCCAACCGGGTTTTGCCCAGAAGATTTTTTTTTTTTTTTTTTTTTTTAACAAAACAAAATCTTTATTCACAAACTTAAAATACAATATAATAACAGTGTTTGAGACCCCCTTTTAAGTAAAGTTTACCTGTGTTAGGGGAAACTCGCTCTGCCGTAAACAATAAAATTTGGGAAGTATATTAAGTGAGGCTAGTAACTATTATTACAAGGAGAAATATAGAGTTTACTATATTTGGAAAGCGAGCGCGTATGTACGTCTGTAGGTAAATATGGGTGGGTGTGTGTGTGTGTGTGTTGTGTTGGGTGTATGTGTGTGTGTTGTAGGTGTGAGTGTTGTGGGTGTGGGTGATGTGTCTGTGTTGTGTGTGACGATGTTCGGTATATTTGTATGTTAATAAATGAGCAATATTCATTCTGGGTTGAAACTATTTAGTTTTGGATAAGGAAAACCTAACATAACCTATCAAACAGTGCTTCCGTTTCGTCGTAGCTTAAGTGTAGTAGCCATTTATTTAGTATCAATTTATATTTTCTTAAGCCATAAATATTCTGTTTTTTATGAATTAGGTTGTAAATGTGGGTGGATTGAGATGCATATTGTCTTGCAGCAAAGTTGGATCTTACTATGACTTTATTGATAATGTTTTTATTTCTTCGCTGTGTTGTTTTGCTATTATTATAATTTAATTGTTTATGAACTTTTAGGACTGTGTGTAAGGTATATAATTTTCTGATTGTAAGCAAATTTGATTCAGTATAAAGCAGGTGAGTTGGATATCTGTATGGTTTAGAGTACATTACTTTAATGAGAGACCTTTGTGCTCTTTCCACTTCTATTAATTTACTCTTTATGGCTCCCCCCCAAACGGTTATACAGTAGCTTATAACTGATTCTGCTAAGGAAGTATAAATTTGGTTTAGTAGAGGTTTTGTAGCGGAATGTCTCAAACCTTTAAATATCCAGATAAGTTTCCTTACTCTACCCGCCAGCAGTTCTATTTGTGCATGCCATGACAATCGCTGATCAATCATTATGCCCAAGTACTTGGTTGTCTTAACTTTAGTTATTTCAGGACAGGGGCATACAGGAGCATTACGATTGCATGAGTGAATTTTTACACTGTAGTTAGTGGGGGGCTGTGTGTTATTGTACTTAGTAAAAGTCATAAAGTTGGTTTTAGTAACATTGAGGGTTAGGGGAGAGAAAATTGTTATTGAGCCATTCAGATATTAGTCTAAGCCCAGCTTCAGCCTTTTGTTTAACTTCTTCCCATGATTTGCCAGTGAAAACAATAGCAGTATCATCTGCATAGGAGAAGATTTTGGCGTTGTTGAGTTCGAGTCGGCAGAGTTTGTCAATGTAGACGAGGAACAGGGTTGGACCGAGTACGCTGCCTTGTGGAACCCCATAGCAAATATCCTCGTCCTTACTAACGACCTCACCAATCTTTATCCTTTGCTTTCGCTCTTGAAGATAGTCAGACAACAAATCTAGGGGCCTTCCCCGTATACCTTTATTTTCTAGTTTTTTGATAAGAATGGGAATAGAGACGGTGTCGAAAGCTTTTTTCAAATCAAGGAAAACGGCTAGGCATTTCTGTTTACGATCTACTTGATCAACAATGTGCTTGGTTAGAGCAGTAATAGCGTCTTCAGTTGAACGGCCATTCCTAAAACCGTATTGTGAGTTTGAGAATAAATTAAATTTTTCAAAGTAGGAGAGTAATCTAATGTTTATAAGTTTCTCTAGTATTTTAGAAATTGAAGAAAGAACTGAAATTGGCCTATAGTTATTAATGTCGTCTCTATTCCCATTCTTAAATACTGGTGTAATAATAGCCTTTTTAAGTTGTCTTGGGAATACACCTTTATTAAAACAGACATTTACTAGATGGCATAAGATTGGTGTAAGAGTATCCTTAGCAAACTTCAGGAAAGTCGTAGGTATGTTGTAAGGCCAGGCGCACTTTCAGATTTCAGACTCATTATGACTCTCTTCACCTCAATTGGGTCTGTTTCTAGCAAGACAAATGAAGATGTTTGTTTGTGTGTTACAAATGTAGAGGTATTTCTTAACGACAGATTCGTATTGCAGTTTCCAATAGATTGAGCAAGATTTTTTCCAATATTAGCAAAAACCTTGTTTACCATGTTAACTGACTCATTAGGTGTTGGCTTAATTTCAAAGCGTTGGCTATTTGGTGTTTTTGTAGGTTTGTACTGAGTGATATCATTTATCGTTTTCCAAAGATTTTTACTATTCTTAGCATTTTTGTTTAATTGATCTCTATTATATTTACGTTTTAGTTTTTTAATTAAATTGTTGCAAAAGTTTCTATATCTTCTATATGTTATATTAAGTATTTCATCATTAGGATTGTTCCGTAGCTTTTTTTGCATATTATTTCTATTTTTAATACAGCGTAATATGCCCGGGGTAATCCATGGTTTGATCAATTGTTTACTTCTAGGTACACGGATTTTTTTTGTATGCTTAGTGAGAATTTGCTGTATAGTAGTTATTAATTTATCACATAAATAATTTGGATCATCATTTTGAAGGAAGTCTACAAAACTAAATTCTTTTAAGTCTTCGAGTGATTTTTCATAGTCTGTTTTTGTCCTATAGGTTAAAGAATTATTGATTTGTATTTTAGATATATTAATTAACACTGTTAGATGGTCCGTAATCGACGTATCAACTACAGCAATAGTTGCAGCGTTTTTATGTTGAAGATTTGCAGAGCATATCGGACCGTCTCCCTGAACTCTGCGATGCTGTTAGCTGGGATGCTCCCTTTTTTTTGATCGATTGATCTCAGGATACTAGAAGCATCGAGGCTTTGTGAGATCAAGAAGGGAGTACCACACCCGGTGTTGAGAGACAGGGAGGTGGAACGAATGGCTCCAGAGATTGAGGACCCACATACGGCAGAGCAGGTAGAGCTGAGGTTCGGGTTGGTGGACGAGGACTCATATGTAGACGTGGTAAACAGCCACGTCCATAGGATATATAAGGACGGCAGCAAGATTGAGGGTCGAGTCGGAGCCGCACTCTCCGTATGGAAGGGTGAGGCTGAGACGAAGGCCGTCAAGCTTGCATTTCCGCCGTATTGCACCGTCTACCAAGCCGAGCTTCTAGCGCCCCAGAGAGCAGTAAGTATAGCCTGCAAGAGTGGAATGGCGAAAATCGGTATCCTTAGCGATTCCAGATCGGCTCTCCAGGCAGTCACCCTTAGTTCCCCTCATCCCCTGGCAGCGCAAACAAGGGCGGCCCTCCGAAAAGCTGCATCGTAGAGGCGGGAGGTCTTCTTGTTTTGGATCAAGGCGCACGCAAGGTTGAGAGGGAATGAGAGGGTTGACGAACTAGCCAAGGAGGCCACGTTAGGATCGAAAAGGAAACCTGACTACGATCTGTGTCTTGTTCCATTCGTCAAGCGTATATTAAGAGAGGATACGGTACGAGGAATGGGACAGGAGATACGAAGTGGGAGGGCGGCCGGAGTTACGAAGCTCTTTTTCCCAAACGCTGCTGCTGCATACAAAATAGTTAAGAAAATAGACATCATACACCACACCACACAAGCACTGACTGGTCACGGTGGATTCGCCTTCTACTTGAACAGATTCAAGCTGAAGGAGGATCCATCGTGCCTCTGTTAGCCCGGAGTTGAGGAGGCGGTTCCTCACCTGCTACTCGAGTGCCCAATTTTTGCAAGCAATAGATATGATATTGAGCAGAAATTGGGCATCACAATGACCGGTGAGAATCTGCCTTCAATCCTGGGGGGAAAACGCAGGGAAATTTTCCTTAAATACTGCGCAAAAATCGATAAAAAATAATATTTTTACGATTAAATAAGAGAAATTGTAGTGGTGAGGAGAAGCTGTTGTGATATTAGTTCGTAGGCCTTTTAAATATTGTTATAGTTATAGTTTTAGTTTTTTGCTTTTATCATTTATTTAATGTATCGTCTATTGTTCATTTTACCTGAATTTTATTGCTATTGCATCATTATATTGTGTTGTGAATATTTTATTGTGAATTGTGATTTTTCATATTGTATTGTGAATTTTAAAATTATAGTATAGTAAAGTATTATTATATCTTTTGTACCATTCTTGTTAGTATACTTAAATTGTAGTGTTGCTGTTGTATTGTCAAATTATTGTTTTTTTTTTTATTAAATAATTTGCAAACGAGCAAACGAGTCACCTGATGGTAAGCAACTACCGTCGCCCATGGACACTTGCAACATCAGAAGAGCTGCGGGTGCGTTGCCGGCCTTTAAATCTGATTTAATCTGATAATAATAATATTTACGTATTGTAAACGTAAATATTATTATTATTATCAGATTGGTACTATATTGTTACTTGGTAGTATATTTTAATTGTAGTAGAGAGGAAAATGTAAATATAAATGTTATGGAAATAATGTAAAAAATAGTACAATGTAAGGCAATGAAAAAACAAAAGAAAGACAAAAAAAATAAGCAAAAAACGAGCCCTGTTCATGATAGGGCTAGGATAGATAGGATAGGGCATGATGGGACTAGAAAAAAAAAACCATATTGGTAGTTTCAGCAAGGATTGATAAACTGTAACAAGCACTAGAATTTTTTAATTTATATTTTCAATATGAGCTTTTCAATATAATTGTTGATCTATTATGACGCCAAGAAAATGAATATTGCTCACTTCCACAATAGAAACATTTGATTGATTTGATTTGATCAGCCATTGTTGTTAAGTTTAGTTTATTTATTTTCTGTAATCTACTTCATTTGCATATTCATTAGTAATAAATATTGTCGCGTCATCTGCGTACATAACACATAAGTGCTTAGGTATAATTTTGTAAAGCTCGTTTATGTATATAAAAATATTAGTGGCCCTACCTTGGGGAACGCCAAGTAATACTTTATCGAAATTTGACACTACCATTTTTAACATTTTTGTGGTACAATCATACACTATGACAGTTGCTTGCAATCTGTCGTTTAAATAGGTTTGGACTTCTTATTCGAATAATTTAAGGATATTTAAAAGTGCGTCAAATTTTACACAGTCAAAAGCTTTTGACAAATCGATAAAGATTATACATTGTTTCTTATCATTTATTTTACCCCACACAGAATGAAATAAATTTAATAAAAGACGTAGTTTTTTCTTTTCAAATCCAAACTGGTTATAATTTAAGATTTTAGTATAGTTCAAAAAATGTATTAATTAATCTCTAGTAAATAACCTTGTCAAAAATTTTTGATATACTTGGCAATAATGCAATCGGTCTATAGTTATTTACGTCGTCCTTTCTTGTTTTATTATAGTTTTTTTTTAGAAATTCGCCCGTTTCTAACATTAAATTAATTATGTGCAGAAGCGGATTTACAATATAGAAAATAATATCTTTAATAGCTTTTATAGGTATATTATAGTGACTTGTTTTATTTTTAATGCTTTTACTATTCTTGTTACTTCAGAGCTAGCAGTAGAGTACAGAAAAATACTATTTGGATTTTGGATCTTGTTGGAAGTTTTTTAATTTTGTTTAATCCTGCCGTATTGGAATTTTGATTGATGTTAAAAATATGGACTAGTTTATTTGGAGTTTTTATAAGTTTATCATCCTGAATGGTGTAATCAATGGTAGGTTTGAGAGTTTGTATTTATTGCGTTTGTCTTTTTATGAATTGCCATGTGGCTTTAGTTTTATTAGTACTTTTAGCTATTAATTTAATATTTGTATTTCTTTTCGATAACATAATGATGCGTTTAAGTATTTGACAATATCCAGATAATCTAATTTTTTGTTCACAACATTTACTTCTTATTGACTGGAGATACAGCATCCTTTTAATTTTTGTAGATTTTAATATACTTTTAGTTTTCCATAATTTATCGCTTTTTTGGCAAAATTTTTATCTTCTGTAGTGGTACACAAAGCTCAAAAATTAGTTGAAATAAATTTATGAATATTTCATAAGCTAAATTTGGGTCATTTAATTTATAAACGTCATCAAAGTTTGCTTGTTTGATCTTGATCTAATTGTTAGTTTAAATAGTAGGATTTCTAATTTTTCTATAAACAACTTAAAATTTCCATTAGGAGCTTTATATATACAGATAGTATACGAGCAATTTGTCTCGGGGATTACTATACTACAAAATTCGAGATTTTTGAGATTCGAGAGACATTTTTAAGATCTAATCAATTTTTTAAAAAGTAATTGATATTTTAATATACATGCAAACACCACCACTCGATTTGTTTTTTCTTGAAAAATATGAGCCAATATTTAAGTTTAGTAGCTGGGGTATTTCTGGGTCTCTTAAGAATGTTTTACCTAAAGAGAGAACGTCTATGTTATTTGACTCTACCAATAGTTCTAAATCGTTTATTTTAGATCTTATGCCTTGAATATTGCTATGTAATATAGTTAAATATATTTAATTTGTCTAAAAATGATCAATTTTCTGTCTGTGTTTCTACCGATGAGTACATAACATCATGTTTCAACTGTACATCAGTTTAAGTACTTTTTAGTCATTTCTAGCATAAGTATTTGTAATATATTGATTGTAGTATCGTTTATAATTTAGAAACAATATTTCTCTTAGTATAAATCTACATAATACAAGATAGTAAGCCCTATAATATGGAATATAATTTTTTACAAAAGTACTGTAGTTTAAAATTATTTAAATTCTTATTTCTTTTTACTTCACACAGTAAGACGTTTGTATATTTTATCTTACATATCTAAATAAAAATATAGGGCTTATTGTAATCATAATGGGTTTGTATCGTGGTTTCCACACATAATTATAACATAGTCATTTTTGTCAAGATCTTTGCAGAGCTGCCCCGATGACTCGAGAAGTTTCTCAGTTGTGTGTTAACTATGTTCTCAGAATTTTGTAGGATGTTTGAAATTGTTTTGCTTGTGATTTTGTAGCCCTTTTTATATAGGTATTATATAATTTAAAATATTGCATATTACAATATTAATAAAAACTACTAGCCCTTTATTTTTACAATGACACGGATGTGATATTTAATATATAAGTTATTTATCTACTATAGATTTTATCTTATAAAGAAAACAAAATTACCTTTTAGACCTTTAGTAAAATGAAATTTTCTCAAACGGTACTAGGAGTTCATAAGCTTGGAGGAGTGTAACGCTTAGACATGCAATAACGAGAGAATAAACTGAGCGCTTAAGTCATAAGATATCCACCCACTTTCAAATTCTCCGAGAGCACTTACTCGAATAACATGGTCATGATGTTCTCAATCTTACAAACTCTTACATGTTTTAAAATTGTTTTTGCAATGTCATTTTATATACTATAAGATATTACTTTGATGACTGTGAACAAATATGAAAATAGTTAAGTTTTTCCTAACTTATTACTCGGAAAAAACTGAATCTCCCTTCAGCCGTAAATAAATTTAACATATAAACATAAATAAAGCGACAAGGTAAAAAATTACGGATTCAGTTAAATTAAATATGGAGGAAAAAAGTGAAGAAATCAATTTACCGGGAGGGAAAATAAAATGCAGGACCAGCTCAGAGGCTTTAACTATAAAATATTTCCATCTAAATGGACAAGTAACAATAAGATAAAAGTGTACAATTCTGTTACAGAAAAATGTATTCTGTCCAATAGACGCTTTGGTATTTTGCATTTAATATGATTATTATGTATGTATGGAAAACGGTTTTAGGTATATTGCCGACTTTTAAATAAATACGCCCAAGTTCAAGAAACTATACATAAACTTAGACCCCCCAAACCACAGGATGTCACAGACTGTGTCTGCTTAGCAGAATGACCAGGATATCATGTGAATTGAGAGCCTCTTAATGTAAATAGCGTTTTTAGTATTCGGCCGTTAGTATATCAATGTGAATGTGATTTATCCGTGATTCCTGATATTTTACACTTTTGTATTCGTTTTATTACAGCCCAAAGGTGGTCCATAAATATTTTAATCACGTCCGATGCTATCATCAGCTGTAATCCCCCAAGAATCGCGAACTCCGCAAAATGTAAAGGCAAAGGTGTAAATTTTCCAAACATCGAGATTTATTTTTGCTAAAAAAATTACCAATTATTTTTACAAGTACAAGTAAAAGTTGGGTACTAGTAAAAATAATTGTTACACAACTGATTAGCATTAAATGTTGCTTGCTGTCTTTGCCTTGCAAGTGACTTTTCCAACGTATCAGACAACGTATCAAAGACACAACATTGAAAAGTTAATTAGTTGTGTAAATATTTTTTTTAGTAAGATTATAAAAACGTAGTTAGCGTTTACAAAAAACGGACAAGTGCATGTCGGACTCACGCACGAAGAGTTTTGTACAAACGGCAAAAAAATCACGTTTGTTGTATTGGAATATTTTATTCAGTTTTCAGTGTTTGTTGCTGTAGCGGCAACAGAACTACTTACATCATCTGCGAAAATTTCACTATCTAGCCATCACGGTTCCTTAACCTATACAGATACAGCCTGGTGACAAACGGACGGACAGGTCAGTGATGGGGTCCCATTTTTACCCTTTGTGTACGGGTACCCTAAATACGAGCTACTGACTCACATAACAATTAAGTAGGACAATTATCAGCACATAATTTAATATCTATGGACGCTTTCACGCCACGTCAATCTGGTCCCGTGGTAAGTTCTCGAAGAACAATTGTATTACGGGTACCAGACAGCGGAAATATATTTAATACTTTTATACTGTACATATATTTAAGATTTTTATTATATAATATACACATTTAATACACATCCATTCCTGGGAGCACAGAAAACTTTGTTCCCTGGCGGGATTCGAACCCGTGACCTCCGGCTTGAGCGCCAATGCGCTAACCACTGAGCCACAGAGATCGTCAAAATTTATATACATATAGGATAAAAATAGTATAATTTAAAATAGTTTGTAGTTTGTAAAAGTTATGTAGGTATTGTATTTTGCGTAGCTCAATGTTAAAGTTTGAAATTCATCCGCTGACAAGATTAACCTTTAAATCTCATAATAATTTCATACAAGTGTTCAAAAATCGCTGTATTAACATAAACCCTTGGTCCCATTTAATATGGACATGTGATCAAATGTTGGGCCGGCAGGTTGTGGCAAAACTTTTTCTGAACACAATTTACATGAGCTACGAGGATGGCCTTGCAAATTAGGTTCTTTGAGCTGTAAATTTGTATGCATATAAAATTAAACCCCATGCAAAATGTACTTGGTCTTGGACCTCGGTAAGTATCAAGGTCGAAGGTGAATGTGGGTTACACCGGCTACACGCTTATGTTACCTTGGTGGGATTTCTATAATTTTGTGTTTTTTTTTTTTTAAATAATCGTTTAATATTTTTATATGATGGGAGAGTATACAAGACAATATTAGGTCTATTAAGAGACCACATAATATTGTATTAGCCTGTAATATTTTTATCATACAAATGAATAGTGGTCTCAAAAAGAAGAAAGTTTACAAAAATAATATAGTAGACTAAAAATCAATAGGTATATTAAGTATTTTCAAGAGGATTGCGGATTACTTCGCGTCTTGCGAAAACGCTCCATACAAAGATGTACCGGCAGGGGTACAGGCAGTACGCGCCTGTAAGTTGCTACGAAATGCGTATAGTGTGGTCATATTATCATATGCACAAAACTTGTGATCTCCGAAGTTACAGATCCTAAACCCCGGTTTCTGAAAGGCTAATCAACGCCAAAATTAACTAATCAGCGTTGAACGCTCTCTTCATCTCTTGTCAGGTGTAAATTGAGTTGCAAAAAGCTTGATCATTGTCAACGTGTTAGTAAACAAAACTAATGTCAAACCCATGGTCAAACCAAATGTCAATCGCTGGTTTCGGTTTCTGGAAAGCCATTTAAGGCATAAATGTGTCATGTCATGATGACCAATGATTAGTAAATTTTCCACTAATTAGCATTCAAGAAACGCAATTTGATTTTACTAGCCTGTTAACTCACCATATGTGTTAGTTCATCAACTATTTAATTGGCCTTTCAGAAACCGGGTGTAATTAGTATAGTAAATAATTTTGTATTGGATAAAAGTAGATACACTTGTAGGGTTTTTACACAAATGTTGTAAAAAAATATTCCAATATAATTCCAATATAATTTAAATTACAAACCTGCACATAAAATCCTAATTCTTTTTACTTTTATCAAGTTGTAATATCTAATTATTTCGGTATGTCTAAAAACAACTAATTTTTTTCATGAAGGCAAATACCTAATTATTAAATTGATTGAAAAGGATGCTAAATCGTATTGAACATTCATTTAGTACATTGATGTGAAGATAAAAATCCGCAAAGTTTATAATCGGATATAAAACTTCACCATTCGATCATTCAATTTTAATCAACTTTTAAGTGGGGCGGTACAAAATATAGCAAATTGCTATTTAGTATTTATTCAGTTCGCACAGAATCAGTGACCATTAATATTTGATTTTCAATTGCTTTGTTTGGTCTGTGTGTCTGTCAATATTGTAAATGACGAGCTACTCAACGTGTACACAATGTTATGAACCACAGCCATTCACTATTACTGTCGTAAGGACGGACCCTGTATGAGCGCAAAATGTCTTCAACGTATGCGCCCCATTGATACCAACGCGACGTGTCATCTACGGTTTGGAGTTACGAAAACACTATGCGTGCAACGTGACAAGATACAGGCACGTCAGTTTATTTGTAAGAAGAAAGGTCAAAACGTTCCTAGGGGCTCATCTTTACTCGAAAAATCATTGTTCGTCCAGACTATGGAGTAGCAATTTGTCGACTTGAAAGGCCGACGTTTACAGCTATTTGTAAACATATCTCGCAATAATTGCCCCATTAATACCTACTTATATCCTATAAATATCAGTTTTGAAATCGTAAATGGCCATCATTAATACGGGGCCGGGCATTTAACATTCGCCGAGACCGAATATGAAATATGCCAGTAGTTTGGGATCACTTTAAAATTGAATTGAAATTATCAATTATTATGTTCATGGTACAATTATAATATCATCCGCAGCATACCTGCGTTCGTGACTGCAACTTCTTTTTATCGATGATGGTTTGCTAATGTAAAAAGTCTAATTTATATTATTAAATAATTATTTTTAAAATATATATAATATTAAGTTCCAATTTTACGCTGTTAGTCCTGGGTAACAAAGTGTGAGCTGGCGTGCGTGCTGGGCTAGTTAGTACAGCCACTCGAATTGAGTGTCACACGAGTTACTGTCATGTGCGAGTCAGTTAGTAGTTCGCATCCGTTACTACAATATTTTATTATTTTACGCGCAACTCGCCTTCACCGACCACGTGCAAGCAGAAGTCGGAAGGCGAGTACATATCAGCTCGCACATCTTTGAATACCAAGAAGTCGGAAGGCGAGTACAGAGCAGCTCGCACATCTTTGAATACCAAGAAGTCGGAAGGCGAGTACAGAGCAGCTCGCACATCTTTGAATACCAAGAAGTCGGAAGGCGAGTACAGAGCAGCTCGCACATCTTTGAATACCAAGAAGTCGGAAGGTGAGTACAGAGCAGCTCGCACATCTTTGAATACCAAGAAGTCGGAAGGCGAGTACAGAGCAGCTCGCACATATTTGAATAC
Source organism: Phengaris arion (assembly GCA_963565745.1). NCBI lineage: Eukaryota > Metazoa > Arthropoda > Insecta > Lepidoptera > Lycaenidae > Phengaris > Phengaris arion. Next base: position 8,170,825 of record OY751443.1, read on the forward strand.
TAAGAAGTCGGAAGGCGAGTACAGATCAGCTCGCACATCTTTGAATACCTAGAAGTCGGAAGGCGAGTGCACAGATACATTGGCTGATAAATTAACATCAGCAGCTTACACTTGTTTGACCGTGTGAGACGAGCCGCACTACTGCCATGCAAGTACTGTCTACTGTTACATCAGCAGCTCGCACTGTGTAACAGTTACTCGTTAATATACATAACACGTTAGTATACAGTTATTCGTTTGTCTAAATATCATGCTTTCTCTTTCATTAATTTGAAGAACGAGACAGATAAAATGCTAGTTAATCAACGATTAACTAAGCAGGCGTTGGTGAAATTGGCACTTAAGCAAGTGTATATTTTTACTCTGTAGTTAAGCTGTGATCGCGTTGACTGTGCCTTCGTATTTGGTACTCTACACAAATATAATTAAAACATTAATATTTTAGTAACCTAACTCCTTACGGCAATAAATTTCCCTTAATTGTAATGTCATTTCTATGGCTTAAGCTTCGATCGAAGCTTAAAGGAACATAACAGAATGTACGGTGCCTATTTGTGGTTACATAAAATTACAAGCAGAATTTTGTGAGGGCCACGAAATTTGTTAACTCCCAGCATTCAACGTAGAGGAGAAATTATTTCATTTAAAGGGCCCATAAGGCTGTCGACCTTCGTGAAAAGGATCAAGCTTTTACCGAATTTATAAATTATTAACCTGTTTACTGTTGGTTCGTAATAACCTATTTATGAATATTTTTAACGTTTATCTAAGATAATATGATATTTTATTTACATAGTTAAGTTTTGCGCATTAAGCTTATGTTTAGCAATTTATGAAATTATTATCATTCGTTAAAAGTAGACATTATTTTTGATGGAATGGAACCAACTATATCTATTTAATATTTATATATTAAAATAATCAATTTGGATATACAGGGCAATAGGTTAGATATCTACTTAACCTGTTACCCTGTGTACCTATAACATCTGTTTATTCTTTTATAATTCCTATAATTTCTTATAATCTTTTATTTCGGGTTCTTTTTTTATAAAGTTATCATAGTTTATATCGTAATGATACATTACCTGGACAAAAAAAAAAGCCCAGGAGTATTGTGAAGTTAGTTACAAATAATAAATAATTGAGAAACTAGTAACAAATAGTTATTTTGCACTTCCAACACATTAGAGAGCGTCGGATCTGTAATTTGTGGGTAATCATGGCTGCAACTAATTAATATTACCGATACGCCATGGATTAGCTAAACTTCAAGTATGATGTATTAGCAGCGTATCTACTTGTAGATTTAATTAGAAAACGTACTCGTACGTATATTATGTAACGTTACATACATACATATGCGATATCTATACTTCTGTGGGAATAGTGGTGGCAAGCCCCAAAGGGAGATCTCCGACCGAGCGAGGTGGTATGCTCGGTCAGGCCGAAGCCCACTTGTAGTAATTTCAGGTGTTGTATATATAGCGCCGATCTTAGAAAACTTCGATAGCGCGATTCAGGATTGTGGCGCTAATTGGTCCGCCACACTTCCAAAATGTTCCTATCTTATGAATCTACAGTGTGTAACGTCTCGAGGTTAAGCAATTTTAACAGCAGATAATATACTTAATTTTATCTACAGAACATTCCTCTTTTGGGGGTCGCAACCCTTACCCCTCCGAACTACAAGCAATTGAATATTTTGTGTTTTAGTTAAGTAACTACCTCACGTTGAATAAACCTTAAATAAATATTTTTTTATGACCTACAAACATCAGTAGAGTCTTATTTTATTCCTTATAATATTTTTTACATTATTGAATATATTATTACATTACTTGCTCATAAAAAAATCTAAAAGAAAATACTTTTGAATCTCAAGAAAGGAATTGATTTTCTAAATTTTTAACCAAGTATTAATAACGGTAATTCATAACAATCATCGATTTTTTCCTAATGTCCCAGCCGTAGACCCCATGGTGCCACTTCCTGCCCGACCCCCCGACATCCAAAGTCTGAGGACCAGTAGCCTTTTCCCACCTGGTCGGTTGAGTCCGCAGTCCGACAAACGCGGCGCGTGTGGGAGTGGAGCCAAACATGCTTCCGTTTGGAGTCGAGGTCGCGTCTGGTTGGCGATTTTTAGACTGTCGTTCGCTTAGGTTTTTGGCGAAGATCCCCTTCGCCAAAAAACGATATTTTGCGTCCAGTATTACGAATACTGGGCGCGTCTCAATTTAACTCTTTCCCATGTAGAGGGGCACTGCCACTGACCACGATTCCCCGCCCAAGGCCCCTTCATGAGCTCGGCGTGAGAAGACGAAGTACGAAAGTACGTAAATTACGAAGCATCAACATTTTGTCGGTACCACAACACGGCAACAAGACTCCGCGTGTGAATATGGTATCGCTTACCATATTCACACGTTACCACAGCTTGACTACATTTTGTCGTGTCGGTGTGGTGTGGTTGTTTGTTTTACGTGTGGGTCGACCCTAAGTACCAATTTAGCCAATGCCCGTTAGTGTTATTCTTTTGTTTCGTGTCTTTCGTTGAGTTTAATTTCATGCCTTTTCTTTCATTAATATGAAGAACGAAAGAGATAAAATGGTATTTAATCGACGTTTAGTTTAAATAGGCGTTGGTGAAATTGGCACTTAGCTTTTGCTAGAAGAACACTAGTAAAGTTCAACCTTAAAAATTAGGTGCAATTATGCTCCAATTTCGACCACTGTGCGACAACTATTTATTCTACTGCTATTATTATAAATGTGAAAGTTTGTTTGTTTGTGAAAGGGATGGATTGATGAAATGAAAAATAACAAATTATTCTTTCACGCAAAAACTACTGAACGGATTTTCATTAAATTTGGTATGCTAGTAGTTTGTGTTTTGGATTAACACAGGCTTATTAGGTACTTTTTATCTCGATAAAGTATAGTGTTCCCGATAGATACTGTATTTACGCAGACGGAGCCGCGGGCAAAAACCAGTTATAATTATAAAACTAATAAGTCCCAAATCCGCTTTCTATGTTTAGTTGTCAACCAAATTTACGAAGCAATTTCGTTTTGTTCAACAGTATTGCAAAATTTGCTAGAAAACTAGATACTATGTGTAAAAGGATAATCTCAGGCTTACAAACTTTATATGAAATTCTCCTAATTGCATTTAATCTGTCGAGGGATTTCGTAACAGATATTTAACGTGGTTTAAATATATTGCACAGTTTAGATAATATGACGCTTAGTAGCGCCATTTCGTTAAATGTTTGAGATTTTATGAGTTTAGAGTTAGATACATAGGTATGTTTATTTAAATATGTATGCAATGTGCATTGTACATTATTAAGGTTAGAAGAATCAAAGACCAAGTCCCAATAATGTTTACTGTAAGTATAACCACGAAATACAACTAAATAATTTCCTTCGGCCTACCATTTATATGCAGATGACCTGCAAATTTACAGGCACACTAGTATTGAGGAAATTGATCTCGCTATTATTGCTGTTAATCAAGATCTTTTAAATAGAACACTTTTGGACTTCTGGTTAATCCAAAAAAGTCGCAAGTTCTTCTCATTGGCAGCAGGCAGTTGCGATCCAGGGTTGATTTTGAATCTATTAGCAAAATAATTTACGGTAGTGATGTATTGGAGTTTAGCGACAATGCCAAAAATTTAGGTCTAATTATTGATTGCAACCTGTCGTGGTCTGCTCATATTAATGGCATAAGCAAAAAGTTACATCATTCTTTGCATATATTAAAAAGACTACAGAATGTCCTTCCTCTATCCACTAAAATTCTTCTAGCACAATCCTTGTTATTGCCATTGATAGATTACGCTGACTCCTGTTTTTTGGATGTAACTGAGGAGCTCTTGTGTAAACTTGAACGTCTCCAGAATTTGCGCATACGTTTTATTTTTGGACTGCGCAAATTCGACCATGTTACCGAGTTTCGCAACAAATTACAATGGCTTTTCATCAGCCTTCGTCGGAATTTTCATATTGTAACCCAGTTGTTTAAAATTCTAAAATTGTCCAACTCTCCTTCTTACTTATTTGAACGATTTTCATATACTACCCCGAGCGATAGGCCTCTGCGTACTTGTAACCCAAAAAAGGTACTCGACACCCCTTGGTGTAACTCAAATTTCTACGCCAACTCGTCCACGGTCCGAGCTGCCCAGCTGTGGAATGCTTTGCCTGAACATGTGCGGCAGGGTCCAACAGTGGACACGTTCAAGACTAGGCTGAAGAATTATTTCTTATTGTCATCAGCAACATAATAGTCTAAGTAGGTTTATTTAATCATATTATTATTATTTATTAGGTTCATTATTTTTTGTTTATTGTTCTTTTATGTAGGTATTATTATATTTATAATATGTATTAGTATATTGTATTTATTAGTTTATTATCATTATAAATCAGTTGTAAGTAATTTTCTCTTTTTCAATCTGATATTATTCTTTGCTGTACTACCTGTGTCCTACTTATTTTATTTTTCCTAAACTCTGTGTAAGGTCTACTGGCAGAGATCTCTTTTTAGAGATAAGCACGCCTTTGTACCATCTCTTTTGTGTATTTTGTAATATTTTGTGTTATTTTTGTTGTGTGCATGAAGAATAAATAAATAAATAAATAATAATAATATCTATCGACGCTTCACACCACGTCAGTCTGGTCCCGTGGTGATCCGAAGAGCTTGTGTTACGGTTACCAGACAACGAAAATATATTTAATACTTGTTATGCTATACTTATATTTAAGATTTTTAATTATATTATACACATATTTAATACACATCCGTGGCCCAGGAACACAGAAAGTTTTTTTGGCGAGATTCAAACCCGCGTCCTCCGGCTTGAGCGCCAATGCGCTAACCGCTGTACTACATAGGTCGTCAAATAAAAAAAAACCGACACTTTTAGAAGATTGTTAAACAGGCATAAAGTATATAAATATTTAAAAAATTGAATTAAATTATAAAATAAAAGATGATATTTACATAAATCTGCATCATCCATTCTTTTGTAACGTGAGATCTAAACTAATTTTACTGGTTTTCATCAATTTTATGTATCTTATTGAAGCTAGTAGTCGAACTTTGTAAAACACGTTAAAGTTTACGGCTAGCTCCGAGAAAGTTACAAAATTTCAGAATCTAGTGAGATCCATTAATATTTGTGGCGTAATTCAGTCCAAAATAACTCCAAGTCCACTTAGCGGTGAGTACATCCAGTGCTTAATGGCTGCATAAAATTTGATTGTAATTGTCAAAGTAAAATTGTATTGAAGTGAAATTAGTGAGTTACTTTGTTGCTTGAAACGGTGCGATCAAAGTATCTTGTTTGTTTAACTATTCAAGATTTTGTATGTTACATACGGTAATATCCTGCTTCAGATTATGAAAACCGAAATAAGGTATAATGATTAATGCCTAAGAAGAATTAGCTACGTAGCAGCGCGTAGCAATGTAGCTATGGATTGCTACGCGGCTACGAAAACGGACTTTAGTAATATTATAAAATTCTTTGCTACATGTCAAATTAATTTTGTTTTAAAAATAAAAAAGAAACATTATGTATGTACTGTGCAGTGAGACTTATAATAAATATAAACACGCGCATTCGTGGCACACAGTTAAAATATATACTTACGTACAGAGAAACAGCTTTCATAGAATGATCCAAATTTTGTTAGGGTTGTCATAGAAGATAGGGGTAAATTAAAATTTAAAGTCTAATTGGTACACACCACAACCCGGCATCGGAAGCTGTGGGTCACGTGATCACGCGTGTGACTCAGGGGGTTTATTCACAGGGTCATGGACGCTCTTATAATAAGATATATTTTTATTTATTCTATTATTTTTCATACACACATATATGTTTTAGTACATAACCACTTTTTTATTTAATATTATTTGTATTTAATTGTTTTCTTATATTATAAAGTTGAATCATTAATTGGACACATATTTAATATTTTTAATATTTTGTTATTTGTCGTCATGACAACCAGCAACACATGACAATTCTTAATCTCATATTAATTAACAACTTAAACACGAAATTTAAAAATTCGTCGTCTTTTTTCACTATGGATTTTTCCACCGTGTACGCGATGGGAGAAGTGTGGACACACCGTATATTTCTTTCATCTGTGCTCGTGGGGCGTGGATCGTCGTACGGTGACGGAGTGGTGGTAACTCGTATGCACTAGGCCGGGCGCTCCAGCGCCTACTGCCATTTCAATACCGACCGCCAAGCGAGTGGGTCTTCTACACAGCAGTCGAGCAGTATTTTGTGTTACCCACTCCAATCCTACATTATGCAAGATGGATTGCTTTATCTTGGATTAGCAGCATGGGAGTGACATTAGCGCCCACCACTCGTACAATTCGGAACGCGAGAAATAGCTCGCGCCGTTCCAACCTTCGCTCCGAAACGAACGTGTAGATGCGCAAGGCCGACAGGCCGATCTGCCATATCGATACGACAGGTTTCATAGTTCTGCGCACGCATCACGTGTGAACACAAAATAAAACATCGTCGTTTTGGAGCGTCAACTTACTACTGGCAGAAAAACTTTTAAAATTTATAACGTTCGAAACTGCACACTCACTGTGCCGTTCGCCTCAATATTTCAGATTCAACCGCAGTCCAAACCGTGGGCGCGTTTTTAATTGTTTTCAGCACGACAGTCTTATCCGCAATCCAAACCGCACAGATCCATCTGCGGTTTGAAACATAGTCTCAGATGCGTGGTCCAAACTGTACCGTGTGAATAACGGTATTTGATTTAAAGCTGCAAAAAAAGGCTGTAACTAGATTTTATAATTTAATAACAACTGCTATAACAATAAAAAACAACTGCTTAAAATGCATGAGCATTTCCTCCTGGCCACTATGTACGACATTACGTTGTGTAATTCCTACCGTTTTTCACGGTGACAATCTTATAAGAGCGAAAATTGTAGCGTTTATTTTCCAAGAGACAATAGAGACGCCGGGAGAGGGGTCGGGGAGAGGTGATATTTTAATTAGCATCGTATTCACATAATACGACGGGTGTTAAGATATTTAAATCATTGTTATGTATGCGATACGAATTTCATTATATTTTTTGTTTCTTTATGTGTTATGTGTATTCATTTCTTAACTTACGCTATTAATGTATTTTTCGGCATTTACATGCTGAGCCAATTTTTGTTATTACAACTACAAACTGATTATTATCATTATTATCATAGAACCCTAAAATCGGTTGTTGCTTATTCTCTTAAGACAGAGTGAGTAAATTAGTAATGTACATAAACATAATTGTTATTTGAATGTGAGTAATTAGAGTGAGTGAGATTTGATGAATGCTCAGTTGATATTGGCGCGTTAGCTCCCATACGAGGGCGCACGACGGCGCTCTTGCGTCCTATTCACACACACTAGAACAGTTATGGGCCATCTTTGACATGTTGAGGGGCAAAATTTAGCGTGCAAATTTTCGTTCGCGGGCCGCGTTTAAAAGTACTTAGTGCATTTTAAAGTAGTGATAATATTTTTTTGCGATAGATATTTGACATGAAATAATACGACAATGTTATTATACAAATACAAACTACGAAAGTTAAATACAACGAATTCAATGAGACACTTAAGCTTGAATTTGGGAAACTAATCCATCGATATTTGGATTAATTCTACTGATACAAAGACGTTAATAATTTTCCAAATTATCGTCAATCAGTCTTGTGCGATGTGTTGATTTATTAACTTTCATCAATGAAAAGAACTGTTCGCATTTATAAGTACTGCCAAACGCACAAATCAATCTTCTTGCGAATTTTCTAAGCTGCGGAAAATTGTCTTTTTCTAGGTATTTTTAGAAAAAAAAAATATTTCTAAATCCCTTCTTAGTGCACGTCTACATTGGAAATGAAAATTACTTTCGAAATTTCACGTTTCTACTACTAGCTCTTACGGTTGTTCGAGCGTCTAGATACGTCAGTGAGTCAGTCAGTGGGGACATCTCCTTTCATATAAATTTATATTATAAAACCTAAATATAATTAGTCTTATGATTAATATATCTCTTATACTATACAGTTGACATCCTGTATGTAACATAAAATGCTTTGATTTTTCTCGATTTTCACAAAATGAAACTCAAGTTACTTATGGAATATTCTTCTAAAAATAATAATAAAAACCATTTAAGAAGTCCACCTGCGACATTCTTAAAATAAATTGTGTCACGTAAGACGCTTACCAAAGAAAATATTGAGACAGAACGAGTGGTATTCTCAAGACAAATACAAAGTAACTGCTCTTCCTTATTTGCCTCACTAAGAAGTTAAAAGTATTAAGAAGCTTTCAGATCATTTCATTGATTTTATTAAAGCGGTACTTAATAAAATTTGTATATTTAGGATAGATAGGTAGGTATCAACTACATTATAGTAAATTTTTTTAACATTGCTATTATATTTAACGTTTGTATCCTTCTTAATTTTGTATCCTATTTCCTCGTCGCTTTGAGGAGAGATCCATGCCCTGCAATACTATGAAATGAATACATTGGTTTTGAATTCTAAATGTTATTATTATGTCTATGACTTTTACACAGATTTGTGATTTAATATGACAATATTCAAACCGATTTCGGTGACGGTGGTCGGTTTCATTGAAATCAGACCAGGTATACAGGAGTTATTTATAGAGTGAAAATGTGTGTGCAATATACAAGAGCACTCATCCGACGGATGGATCATCTTTCTTGTCAGAATAACAAGTGATCAGCCGACATTGTCGTAACAAGACTTGAAAACAATTTTTTTTGTTGTTCCATCGCGGGGATCGAACCCACGACCATCCGGAGTCGCGAGTTAACCTCTAAGCCACTGGACCACGGAGGCGTTAAGTACGCTTACATACGTGCCGCAACTTAAGCGACGGCGCGACGCCGAGGCCGCGTCGGCGCGTGTGTGAAAACTTAGCGCTAACAATGCGTTTTGAATAAATCTCTCTTTGTATTTGTTCCGTAAATCAAATAACAAAGAAATAAGAAACATTATCAAAAGCCCAAAAAGCTTTTACATCCAGACGCACTCTATTGTGAAAATATGTTAGCCAAATAATTTTTTTTAACAAAAGCGATCAAACGAAAAGTATTCATAGGTTCAGGTTTGTTTTTAACAAAAACGTGCACAAAGCAAAAGTTTTCAGCGAAGATTTATTAGGGATCTAACTAAAAACTTTAACATTATATTCAGAATTCTTGTTAAATATATCTCATATAACTATGTGTTTCCCGCGACTTCGTACGCGCAAAAGGAAATCCTGCGGGAACCGTAATTTTTTCCGCAATAAAAGGAGGCCTAGATTGTTTCCCGTAGCCTATTCTATATCTGTGCAAAATTTCATAAAAATCGGTCCAACAGTTTCGGAGTCTATTCAATGCAAACAAACAAACAAATCTTTCCACTTTATTATAAGATCAATCTAATTTAAAAGAAGATGGTGTTGTTTAAGTTTTACTGATAAAATATAGTTCCTTGGTAACCGATCTTTGCTCGGAGCTCTAGTAGTTTAAAAAAAATTAAAAAAAAGGATGTCTGTTAAGTCGGTTTACGGAAGATAATTGTAAGTACGAGGGCGGCACTGAAAATTTCGGGAATCAAGGAAGTGACACAACATTACTATTTAAAAATGTATTTATTGCTTTTCGAAGTATTCTCCGCGAAATTTGACACATTTTTCCATACGATGGAACCAATCATTGAAGCAACCATTCCATTCGGAAGTTGGGGTCTCCAAAATGGCCGTTTTGTAAGCGTCCACAGCTTCTTCAGGTGATGAAAATCTCTGACCACGCAATTTATTCTTTATTTTAGGGAAAGTATAGAAATCATTAGGGCTTAGGTCGGGGCTGTACGGCGGATGGTCTAATAATTCTATGATTTCTTGCTCTAAAAACTCTTTTGTTCTGTGCGCGGTGTGAGAACTCGCATTGTCGTGATGGAGGATGATGCGGCGGTTGCAGTTCTCTTTACGGAGTTCAGAAACGACCTGTGGCAAACAAATGTTAGCATACCATTCTGCATTAACCGTTTTTTGTCCCTCAAGAGGAATAGTCGCAACATGGCCGGTTTTGGAGACAAACGTGGCCACCATTTTTTTTGCAACACTCCGTGAACGAACAATTTTTGTTGGCTTTAACTCATTTTCGAACACCCAAACTCGTGACTGGTTTTTTGTTTCGGGTTCGTACGCATATATCCAGGATTCGTCACCTGATACGATGTTGTATACAGCATTTGAGGATCCTGCGTGGAATCTTTCGAGAGTTCTGACGCACCAAGTAACGCGAGCCGCTTTTTGCTCTTCACAGAGCAAATGCGGTATCCATCGGGAAAACAACTTTCTTACACCTAATTGTTCATCCAAGATTATTTGTATTTGACTCACGCCAATGTCTATAGTTGCTTGAATTTCGCGGTATGTCACATGTCGATCTTCCTCAATCAGCTTACGCACAGCATTCTTGGGTGACTGCAGTTTTTGGACGACCTTGACGGGGATCATCACTGAGCTTGACACGTCCACGTTGAAATTCAGCAAACCAGCGATAAATTGTGGTTTTGGATGGGCTTCATCACCAAATGCAGAAATCATCCGGTCAACACACTGTTTTTGTGTTAAACCACTTCGAAAGTCATAATAAATCATCGCTCTAGAATTTTCTCGAGTCAATTCCATTTTCTCAACGACTAAACAAGTTTGACAAGACCTTGTGACAAGACCGAGAATCTTTTTTTAAATAAATAAACGGTATTCAAAGTTTTAAAACCAAGGAGTTTTAAATTAAAAAGATTTTAATATGACAGGAACAGTGGAAATATTCCATTCCCGATACTTTTAGTGCAGCCTATGTAATAGCGTTATCACAAGCCAAACGCTTAGGCAGAACGTGACAATTTTTCGTGCGTGCAGCCAGCGTTCATCGATTTTATAAGACGTTATCACGTCAAAAGAATCACAAAAACATTTTTTTAGGGTTAAAACCCACCCAATTTCGAATTTCCGAACAACGCATAATTACACATACGTAAACCAAACTGCCAATAACGTTATACAGTGAAAAATATTGATAATAATATATTGATGCACAACGAAAGAAAAAACGTATATGCGCAGTTTCTTAGGCATAACACCTAGCTAGATCGATTTTTTTCCCTCTAAACTCACTGTATACTAAATTTCATAGAAATACTTGCAGCCGTTTTCGCGATTACGATTATATATACACATCAACATATACATGACAAGATGGTCTCGTTTAAAGTATAAGATTTTTTAAATTTAGTTTTAAGAAGACAATCCCAAGCTTAACCTTTATTATCAGCATAATATATTTTAGTTTATAAACGTAAGTCTTCTAAAATGATGGTAATACGATCTCATTAACATAACATTACACAACGAATTATTGTTATTCTATTTCGACAGCAACATATTTTGTCACATTTTTTAAAATATAACCCGACTACCTACGTTACCCGGCACGGCACGGCAATTATTACGAATCTACTGACACCTCATTTATTGAAATCTGATGATTAATTTATGCGCTACGATGGAACAAACATACAACTATAGACTAACAAAATCATTACTCTTTCTTTTAGCTTCGCCGTAGTCGGTAAGTAAAAAGTTAAGATTATAATATTATACTACCTGACCCGAGTTATTCTGTCTTAACTAATTAACTGGACTAATTATATAACTTTCGACGTAAACCTACAGTTTTTACACCAACAACTACACGTTAACACGTCTACAACCTACTCCAATAGATGTAGGTTGTAGACGTGTTGGTAGTATCGTAACCCTACAACATTACCTATCTACACGTCTACAACCAAGAACCTATACTTCTACAACCAACAACCTACCCATCTACAACCAAAACCTACACTTCTACAACCAACAACCTACACGTATACAACTAACAACCCATACATCTACAATTAACAACGTACATGTCTACAACAAAAAACCTATACGTCTACAACTAACAACCTACACGTCTACAACAAACAACCTACACGTCTACAACCAACAACCTACACGTCTACAACTAACAACCTACACGTCTACAACAGAAAACCTATACGTCTACAACAACTAACCTACACGTCTACCCTATTAACCTATTAACATACCTACTTAATACACCTGCAAGTGCTTAATAAAAATCGGTCTATCCTTTTCGGAGGAGATCTGTAGCAAACAATGTGACACGAGAAGTCGTAGGATAAATGGAAAAAAATTAAGATCCTTGCGAAAATCCTACGATTATTGCAAAGAGGATTACATTTCGATTCTGAAATTTTTATTTCTTTTCGGCATCTTCCTAACAATTTTCAGGATCTTCGCAAAAAAACCGACTGTACTAAGATAATAGCGAAAAATCTCTGACGCTCTGTATGTCGTGCGCGCTAACCTGCTGTCTAATAATAATAATCCCAGGATTTTAGCAAAAATCCTAACTTTCAAATTATCCTTCGACATATTATTGTGTATAGATATTATATATAGCCTGATCTGTAACTTCGTTACGTCCCGGACCTGTTGTCTGGGTGACTAATGAACTTCATTACTCGTAGCACACGCTAATAAGTAAATACTGCGCTCCTTGAATACTGATATGGCTTACATGTGCCAGTAGATTGCGAGTACAGGTATTGGTCCTAAAAACAGTTTAATTGTGCAATTAATGAAATTGAAAAACGTAATTTGTAAAGGTGAAAAGTATAATAATCTTATACTTAAATGAGACAAACGATATTGTATATATATATAATCGGTACCTCGACAACGGCTACAAGTATTACCATGAAATTTACTATGTAGGGAGTTTTGGGGGAGAAATCGATGTAGCTAGGTCTTATCCCTTAGAAACTGCGCATTTTTAAGCAATTTATGTTTATTTAATTCGTCGTGCAACAAAATGTCAATAATTTCGACTCTCTTACGTCAGTTTCATTGGCAGCTTGGTATGCATACATACCTATATTTTTTGCATTGTTTGGAAATTCGGAATGTCGTGGGTTCGAACCCCAGTAAGATAAATATTTTTGTGATTCTTATTATTTCTATTTCTTTTATATTTTTTTTTTTATATTTATCGTTCTAATAAAACACTGAGCAAAGCTCGGTCTCCCAGGTACTATAATTATATGACACACTGCTACATTGTTTTGCATGTTTGTGACGCTATTTACACGTGACTGTGGGTACTCTATCGGAGACGCATATATACTACAATATTGTATGTTATAGCGGAGGTCAATTATTTAATTTAAAACCACAGAAAATTATATTCAAGCGCCGAATTACTAATAGCTACAGTAACTTGCATACAATATACCTCCTAAACGAGCCATTGGCACGATTAAAACAGACACTAATGAAATCAACTAATAAAGTTAACGCCGTCCAATATCTAATTGGGCTAACTTTTAATTGTTTTCGCCACCTCATCCCGGGTCGAGTAGAAATACGAGGAATATAAATGTGATAAGCACAGATTGTTTACACCAGACAAATTCTTATTACAAAAGAAACGTAGATAAGAACGAAATTAACGTTTTATAGGTAAGGTCAGGCTAGGTTATGATTCTGACACTGAAATCACAATCAGTTACAATGATTCTTTTCTCTTTCAGCTCTTTAAGACCAGCTGTTTCAAATAACCTTACCAGGAGCAAGTCAGGACATGGTGGGTTCCGTAGCTATCACCACGCAATAGGTTTTTTTAAGTTATCGTCCGATTTCACTCAAAATAATTTGTGTCTTACAATATTATTATATTTTATGAGGTCAATATCGAAATCAATACAGAATCTATAACTTCACTAAAATTCATATATTTATATACTAGAAAAGGTGACACTAGAAAGGCGGCCAGATAGTCAAATAGACAGACAGACTGACGGATGACAACGCAGGCGCTAGGTTCTGCCAATTTGCGTAGTGGCGCAGAATGCAGATTTAAATTAAATTGTGAGCAAGTAATTAAATTTGGAAAGATAACGCGTAGCATCTATCGTAAGGTATTCAGTTAAGGGTTATTTTACAATATTCTAATAAGTGTTGGATAGTTTGTTCGGAAGTTTTATCGCTGCTTACTTTATATCGAGCAAAGGCAATACATGCAATTAAGCTATCTGACACTTTTTAATAGATCGTGAGATCTTAGTATTTTTAATAAAATAAAAAACACAATCACTTTTTTATCTATCTACGTACAGAAAAAGAACAATAAAATCGAAAGGGGTATAGGATAACCTCAATAAAGAAAAGAGTAACGACAGAGTAGAATATTTAAAGAATTGAAAATACTACAGTGGACTAGATTTTACGACAAATAACTCCAGACAAAACATTTGAAGAAGTTGGAGCTAATTGCAGGGTTTGCTCGGAGACGTCGCTTAGTTGTCCAAATATTCATTTTCTTTTGTTCTGTACTAACAATATTTCTATTGAAGACTTATTTTCTCGACTTAAGTCTAAATTATAATAATAATAATTGTGAAATTCAATAGAAGGGCCTAAAATAGATTTATGTATCATAAAAAAGTATATTTTGTATGCACCATTTCATATTTAATATAAATAAGAGATATATTACATATATATATTATATTATATAAGTGCCAAATAATTAATCTAAAATACATTATTATACTTTTTATCTTTTTTTAATAAAATACACGTCATCTTCATAAAACAAATCATACAAAAATTATGATTGGTTATTAAAATAATGTAGAGTTATTAGAAGCAAACGGCTTGTTAAATTGATTAATAATGCGAATGAACGAAATTGTCTAAAACCCTTGGTATCAAGCGCAATCACTATTGATGTGGACCTATTTAAATATTTGATATTATTTTATCATTAAATACGTTTGTAATATCTGTTGCGCGATTAAAATAAAACCACAGCTTTATAATATAAGAGATGATACAAACCAAACAAAAGGCTGGTTTCTACATTATACGGCCCGAATACTGAAACGCTAATTAAAATTAAGAGCCCCGCCTCATTCTCAGTCTCCCGCTGTCCCTGGTAGCCGAAATGACAAGGACAGCATATTATGACTTGAGCGTCACTAAATTTAACTATCATTTTAGTATTCGAGCTGTAACTCGTATTTATCGTAATGCTCCAAACGAAGTCAAACATATTATCAAAGTATGCACTCGCAAAACATAATTTTTTAAGTTGCCTAAAATAATAATTGAAGTAGTTATATTTTTAATCTGTACACCTTATTGTGTATTCTTTCAATAAATTGCTCCTACGTGTAAAAAAAAGAGTATATTACTACTAGCTGTCCCGTGCACACCTCGTTGAGCATTTTTAACTTGTAAATTGTTACTTATAAAAAATAATTAATAAAACATTATAATATATTACTTATTGTATTATCGTATTTTATATTAATTATTTTGATAGTGTATATATTATTACATATTATATTTTATTTAGATTCTAGTGTAGATATATGTTTAATGTATGTGTAATTGTGCACGTTCTATCTGTTATCTTTAATCCCATATCTCTCCGTAGGGCTGCTGGAAGAAATTTATTTTTAGAAATAAGCAGAACATTTGTGTCGTTTTCCCATGTAAATTGTAAGTTTTGAATGTTTCTTGTGTGCAATAAATTTGTAAAATAAAATAAATAAACATAAAAACATCATCGAGTGGGTCGAATTGTAAATCCAAACTATTCTCAAATGCACTTGAAAACGCAAAAAATTCAACAAAATTGGTCTAGCTGTTTAGGAGTTCAATGACACACGCGCACAGAATATTCATATATGATATAAAGATTGTTCTATGTACGGCGCACGTGTGTGCGGCGGCTGCAAGTATTACCATGAAATTTAGTATGCAGGGAGTTTTGGCGGAGAAAAATTGATCTAGCTAGCTGGCTAGATCACCCAGGTACTAGTATTAACACCAGACGGAGTATTAACTTAAAATATACGTCGATAGCCGTTAGTCTGCGTAGTCTAAAAAGCATCAATGACTAATTTATCCGAAATTTTTAATCTATGCTTGATATTAAGAAAAATGTGGCACAAACTGGGGATAGATAGGACTAATACCGCAATAAACGTTCCTCTTGGATCGGGTCCAACCGGTGAATATATTCCAGAGATAAAGAGGAGACCAGAATCCTCAATCGCTCGCAAAACTTTTATACAGCGATTTATAAATTAGACTTTGAAGTAAACGGTTTGCAAAAATGTCACTCTTCGTATGGGTCAGTTTATACTGTAACGATACGCAACACAACGCGATGAATTTTTAATAATTCAAAATTGAACTTTATTCACCACACAAAAAGATACTCGTTTCATATGACATGAGTCAAACACATCACATGCGCTGTGCAGCGTTATGCAACCTGACATTCGAGCTCTTACAATGGAACATGTATCTCTTGTGTAGCGAAAAAAGTTCAATTTTCAATAGCTTTGTATAAACATGCAGCGTAGCATCGCGCAAGTTTGCGGTCTGATCTGACCCTAAGCCTCAATCAATTGATAGCGAAGATAAACTAGCACAATGAGGACACAAATCGATATAAGTTATATGGCCTAAAATATAAACGTATTTGAGACCACAGTTTTTGCAATAAGTGTTTTCAACTCTGCTGAGTTCAAGTTTTTCAGCAGCAAACTCAGCAAACAGACCTTCCGGTAATGTCAAAAATTGTCTGTATTTACCTTAGTATAATATTTTTAAAAATTATTCTTAAAAAGTGTACCTACTATGTGAACGCCAAGAGTTAACACGTCAAACCAGTATAAAATACGAGGATACGGCAAAAGTTAGACGATTCACGATAGCGAGACTAAGAATAATGTTCGCCCAGGACTAATGGGTTACAACACTTTGCTCTTTGCGGTAATAATGCCCATGGCCTCAATGGAAAGTGACCTATCATGTCCTGCGCGCGGTATCTTTGAAACATCAAAACTTTCATTAGCACCCAAATTATCAATTCCTTAGGTCTTAAATATCTTGTTTTCACAGCTTATTTGATTAGCTTTCATCGTCATTTATGTTTTGAAAGTTTTCGTAAAAAAAATAAAAATAATTTAAATCTTATTTTGGCTCTCCAATTGATTTTAATTTTCATAACGTTCTAAGGGACTTGGGCAATTGGTTTTTCCCGGCTATACATAATTTTTTATTTAAATTTCATAAATTTCTCAAACACGGTTGAAAAATTCATAAATCCCAGTTAAAAATGTCAAAAACAACTACTGTTTTAAGCAGGAACATAAATCAAAAGTAATTTTTGAACATATTTAAACACAACATAAATGTAAGCAAATTTTCGTCTCGTAAATCTGAGTATGTAGAGCGGCAAAATATGGAGATTTAATAGCTAGCCCTCGTGTCGCCAAGGTTTTTAAATTCAATGAAGATTTATTTACTTCGTGTACATATTTATGTAAATGTTGTAATTCTGAATGTATAATTAGGTACTTTAAGCTTACAAAGTGATGGAAGATATTAAGTGCACTTCTCATGATGTATTTTTCTGTTCTAATTATTAGATTATACTGAGTGTGTCTATCTTAAAAATATATAATAAATAAAAAACCGCTTATTAAATACTCCCTTCCTACGGTTACAATCTAAATTGTGTTAGAACATTAACAGTTTTTGGTAGTTTTTTAATTTCTATTTTTCTTCTTTTTCTTAATCCTTTAAATTAATTAATAATGTTAAGTACAATAAACTGATGTTAAAACATCTGTTTACCGCTTTAATTTTACTTGTGAGTTATGAAGTATCGACAGTTTAAAATAACAGAATTAAAAAGTTACAACTCAATAACAATAATTTGCTAAACTTAATAAAACCATTTAAATAAACACTTGTAAGATTTTATATGCACAGAGGACATGAGCTATATCTACATCGAAGGATAATAAAGTCGTTCGTGTCAATTAAACTTTATAAAACTGAACCCTTCTGAGGACGTGATTTGACTCTTTTAAGACTTTAATTACTTTCATCGTTTATTTAAAGAAAAAGGGAGAGAGCTATTCGCACCAGCTGCTAGAGATAGGCTCATTATCAATTCTCCGCAGCGATCTCTCAAGTTTTAGTCCACTTATTGATTTAGTCGTTTTTCATGAAACGACGTTAAGAATAAGTTATAAGAATCTTTGTTAGAGCTTACCACGGAGTTTATTATTCAAATATGTTTGTTTGTTATGTATTTCTAAATATTAGCTGGCCAGGTTTAATGTCACGGTCAAAATATAATAAAATAATATAATAAACTACAATATTTTTATTACAGTTTTTTCTTTGCACTACTATTACTGTTTCTGGAGATGTCGATTTACATTGTATCTAAATACCTATCTCATTTGATATTTATATAATAACAATATAAATCGTATTATATATTTAAGGGCATTTATGTTGAGCAAATATAACTGTGATATCTTTGTTTCGAGATCCGCGAATTAAATTTCATTTATCCCTAATGCTGACAAGCTTTTAGGCATTGACTTACATATTAATGGAGTAGGAACAGGGCCTATTACGCGCTAAAATATCTTCAGCGCGAGTGTAGCATTGGGGCAGTTGTTATGGAAACAGACTCGAGAAATATTAATGTTGCCTGTGCTACATTGAAAATACAGAATATTATATCAGATTTGTTGTTTGAGAAGATACACGCAAAATACTCTAAGGGCACATCCTTTCTACGAAATCATTGCTCTTAGGTTGATTATACAAATTATGTTCCTAGAATCATGTTACAAATATTAAGATAAGGATAAGCGCAAACAAAATCTCAGAATATATTTCATATTACTCGACCTTAATAATTGATCTGCAGTATGAGATTTATGTTTTGTTTAGTATTTGCTTTTATGTGTCAATCATTATTAAAAATTATAACTAAGATAATAGGATAGCTTCATCTATCAAAATCAAATGTTTCAAAATTAAACATTTGTTACTTATATAGTTTCTATCATAAGAAATACGAATACAATATTATTTTGTTGTATAAATATGCGATTTATTTATAATTTCGAAAGTAAACTGTAGTTTTATTATTTGGGTGTCATCTGACCTAAAACGCTAGCCACCATATTTTCCTTGTAAGTGACGTCATAAGAACACAATCAAATCGAAAAAACAATAGCGAAAGTTTAATCTAAAGTCCATGCACTACACACGCACATATGACATTTATTTGTTTCTGTTCTCATGACGTCACGTTAATGGTGGCTGTCGTTTTGGCGCAAACATTTATCGTTTTTTTAAGTAATTATTTTTTCTTTGTCTAAAGATATATCATTTCCAGGAAATAAAAACACTAGTTGAGCATCGAATCGATACGAATATATTAAAATATATTTGAAAAAAATGTAGAATAGCCTATTATAGTCATGAATAATTATTTATTCAGTATTGGAACTTAATGACAAACAATTACATACGTAAATACTAAATAATAAAATAAAAACTGAAGTTTGACTCAAATAATTGTTTGTCAACTTGTAAAAATTATAGCTAAACTTTATGATACTGTTAAGTATCTGACTGTAAAATTTCTACTTCCTGAATTAACAGTGAAGTTACTTAACAGAAACTTCACAACGATCTTTGAATGTGGCAAGAAAATAGTAAACATTTTATTTGCAATACAAAGATTTCATGCTCAAAATAAGAGATTGTGAAAGCTAATCTTACGCAGGGGAATAAAAATGGCGAACTGAAAGTACTGAATTAAACGTTTCGCCTTTACGACTTGATCGCCGTCACGTTTGACTTTACTACAATAATAAAATCTTTCTTTAGAAGTCTATAAATTGATGCCATTTATTTGATATTGACATTTTTACCTATTTTGAAAAAAAAAATAAGTTATAAAAACTATAACCCGACTACGTAAAAAGGGGTCTAAAAAGGGCGAAACAAGAAAATAATTCAGATAGAAATCCCGAAACGCATAGGTAGAAAAATGGTCAAGCTAGAGCCGTGGTCGCACCCACTAATGACATCTAAGCGTCAGTTCACACCGAGATGAATTGCGTCTAGGCCTAGATACGTTTCTAGAATTATACCGCAAGATACATACAGACGGCTGCGATTTGACATAGACTGTGCCGAATCATTTAAAGGTAGACCACGGCTCTACCTTGACCATTTTTGTACCTATGCATTTCTGGATTTCTATTTGAATTATTTTCTTGTTTCCGCCTTTTTAGACCCCTTTTTTACGAAGTCGGGTTATAGTTTTATAACTTATTTTTTATTTCGTAACTTTCCGTTTCCCAATCGAACATACTTTTAGAATAATATTAGTAAGTACCTAATCAAAACACTTGTAATTAACAATATCTTCTTCACGAGCGCGGAGTGAGCCAATTTTTTTTCTAGATTTAAAGAACAAGAAAAATATTATTATATTATGAAAATCAAGAAGAAACACAATTGAGAGTATTCAACAGTAAACATGAATTCTGCGATGTATACTGCGATGAGACCGAAAATATAAGACCGGTATAGTGACATCTTTCGAACGAATAATAAAAGTGCTAATAATTTATTTCATCTGCACCATCTAATTAAAAGCGTTTGTACCGATAAACCAATTTTAATCTAGTTTTATTTGTTTGAAAGCTGACATGATCGAAAGTGTTTTAGCTATAATTCATCATCATCATCTCGCTCGAGCTCGATCAGTGCTTGCCAATTCAGGGGTTATTTAAATTTATATTTTGGTATGTATTGTCTGTAATAAATTATATTTATAAAATAAAATATGTTTTATGAAGGTAAAATATTATATTTAATATATAAATTATATATTTATAGTCTTATATTACGTAATGTTCGAAAACTGCGTTAGTATGAATTGTACGACCGCATTTTAAACATGTATTTTACATATGTGTGCAAAATACGCGTTTAAAATGTTTTTTTTAACGTGATGTATTTGTGCAAGCACATGAAAATTATGTAAAATATATATATACATATCTGTGATGTTCTTGCCAAGACCTTTCTTTTGATACCAAACACGTGATGATTATCTCGGTTTAATTTTTTTAGACGTTAGAATCTGGGGTTCAATTTTTGATTCGGTTCCATTTGGACAGGTAGTAGTTTAGACGCTACGAGGGATACGCATACATACATATTACATACATACATAGACTGCCAAAATCATTACTTTTCCTTTTGGCTTCGCCGTAGTCGGGTAAAAAAAACATATGATAAGGATAATAATTTGATAAAGTTACATTTTTAGTAGGTATACATTAGTAATAAATCGGCCAAGTGCGAGTCGGACTCGCGCAAGAAGGGTTCCGTACCTAACGGCTAAAATTCGCCGTTTATTGTATGGGAGCATCACGTAAATATTTAGTTTATTCTGTTTTTAATTGTTGTTATCACCTTCTGTGATAATTTAAACTCTCTAGCTATCACGGTTCATCATTCATGAGAGACAACCTGGTGATAGATAGATGAACGAACGGACGGACGGACAGACAGCGAAGTCTCAGTAATAGTCCCGTTTTTACACTTTGGGTACGAAGGCCCAATAAAAGCACAAGTATTATGACATAGTAATCCAGTTAGGCCCAAATTGCAGAAAGTTTGTCAGTCTTTCCTGATACCTACGATAGTATTTTTTTCTTACTATCGCATTACTTCTCGTTGCGCACCATGCTATATCCTACTAATATTATAAATGTGAAATTATGGCAGGATGGATGGATATTTATTATTCTTTCACGCCAAAATTACTGAACGGATTTTAATGCAATTTGGTATGGTAGTAGTTTGAGCTCTGCATTAACACATAGGCTACTTTTTATCTCTAAAAAAATCCGTGGGACGCGCAAGTGGAGCTAGTTAAAAATATTATGCTGTAGTGATACGTGAGCGATACTCTCAAACTCTCACGTCAATGACAGCAAATTTCAGCTGTGTTGAAGTAGGTGAGACTGGGAACGGCTGAAAACTTGAGACGCACACAACAAGCTGGCGATGAAGGAAATATTATATAAAATAAAATATCGTTTATCCGTCTACTGATAAGCAATATTATTATATTTAGTGTGTAAAATAAAATATAAAAAAATGTAAAAAAAAATATTTCCAATTGGCATCGGGACGCTATGCCAGGTTCGGTTGAAACCTGGGGTCAATTAAAATACATGCAAACATTAGAAAATATATAACATAAGATAAGAATTAAATCTTATAAAATTATATATTTAATAAATAGTAATCTTATAAAATTTTACGACTCGTAATGACACAATTGAATATCACAATGTTGCTGACGGTAATTTTTATCAGAATTTTTAATTTTAAACTAGATTTTAGATACAAACTAAAGACTTGGTTATTGTATGTTCCATTTTCTGTTGCTATCCTTAAGAAATTCCTTTTTTATAACTTTTACATCTTCATAGGATAGTTTATACGTTGATGAGTTAGAATTGTAGTCATCCTTTTGCGTACCTATGGCATCTAAGAAACAAGAAAACGAAATAATAAACTGTTTCAACCGTACTCGGAAAAAATGTTGTTATTATGCCCCAACCATAGATTACAATAAATACAACTAGGCATAAAACAGTTCACAATGAGAATGATAACAAAATTTGAACGTCCCCGCAAACGTCTATCCACGCACACACGCGGCGAGCTGGCATTCATGTAATGTTGAATGACGATTATTTACGTTGGTATAAATATAATATATATTTTTATAATATATTGTTTGGTAATGTAGGGTCCAATAAAATACCCCTGGAATATTGGAACAAAATGACATTGGTGACACGACTACATTGGACTTAATTAAATTTTAGGGCCTTTGTTTCGGAGCTAACCGGATTTTTAGTTTAAAATAAACAAGTTCTGACAATAACTAAAAGCTATTTGCTTTATTCAAACATACAAATCCTATGTAGAGTTTTCGGAACTGTTTGTAATGTTTTGTTGCGAAACACTGGGCAAAACTGACTGTACGCTGCGGCTTCGTCTATATTCGAACAAAAAAGGTTTTTATAATTTTTGAGCTATTTTTTAATGTCAACGAGAATTGCAGATTATATTTTCGTTTCCTTATTCCACGAAGTAAGTATGAATACCTAGAATATCCTACTAATATTATAAATGTGAAAGTTTGTGCGGATAGATGGATGGATGTTTCTTACTCTTTCACGCAAAAACTACTGATCGGATTTTGGTGAAATTTAGTATGGTAGTAGCTTAAGCGCTGGATTAACACATAGGCTATTTTTTATCCCGGAGTAAACTGTTAACAAGTTAACAAGTAAACTGTTCTCGTGGGATAATGATAATAAGAAAAAATATTAATGACATCATTATACACTAATAATACTATAAAAGTTATAAGAATTTTTCTTTTCATCGAGAAATATTTGATTGGTAGGGAAAAGGTGTAAGTTATTTCGAAAGCAATCTTTCGGGCCGGCGCGGCAGGAAGAAATCAATTACTGTCGATGCTTTTTGCAATAAAAAAGTTTTTATTGCCGAGTCATAAAATTAATAGATAAGTAAGATGTAGACTCCAACTAGCGCTACATAAAAAATTGAGAGGGTAATTTCACACCGTGACGATACGCGGCGCTGCATTTTTGAAATAGTTATCCAAAATTAATCTTTATTTACTATACAAAAAGATACACGTTTCATATCAGTCATAAACTGCACATGCGCTCAGCAGCGCGGTGCAACCTGACATTCGAACTCATACAATAAAACGTGTAATTATGTAATTAATAAAGTTTAATTTTGAATAGCTATCTTAAAAATGCAGCGCTATATCACCTATCGTTTAGTTTCGGTGTGAATTGACGAAATACCTAAATAATTGTAATAATGATTTACATACTTCCTAGTCTTGTAAAAATATGATATTCTTTAAACTCGTTTATAAACTGAATCACTTATGGTTTTACATTTTCATATTGTTTTTCCCTTTAAAAATAAACTAGGAAATCTCTTGACTCTTAGTTTATAAAAACAATATTTTTTACTACGGTTCTTCTCGCCGGGTTAGTTTCCGAACCGGTGGTAGGCGAGTAGGGACAATTCCGTGAGTGTTATATTTTAATAACCTACAGTGGAATCCGTTTATTATGACTCCGCCTATATTGACCAACCGCTTATTATGAAGTAATTACACAGCGAAGTTTGGTTTTCATATTAAATTCTATATAACTAAGACGGGCATAATGACTTCGCTTATAGTGACATGTCGCCTATAATGGTGAACCATTTTTTAATAAATTGCGTCCGGTTATATTGACTGACATGATTCGTTAAACATTTTTAATTTGATTTGATACTACTTTAAGTCTAAAAGTGATATCTACGAGTATTATGTGTTATTCGATAATATTATCTCACTGGATGGATGCAAAAGAATATCCCGCGGAAACTGTGCGTTTTTTTGCTATAATAATTTACCTATTTCCTTACTCGTGGCCTATGTCTTCTGCCGAATTTCATCAAAATCGGCCCACTAGTTTTAGTTTTAGCAAATAAAATAACAAACAAATAAACAATCAAATTTTTCTTTTTATAATATTATTATTGGTGAACAATTTTAGAGCTTGGCTCTTGACTCAGAGGTCGTGGGTTCGATTCCCGCATTGGAACAACAAAAATTTTGGTTCCAAGTTTGATTAGGTCAATGATCACCTAATTGTCTGACAAGAAAGATGATCCATGCGTCCGATTGGCATGTAAAAAGTCGGACCTGCGCGGCACCTGATCTCTCGCCAGTCATGTCGGTTATCCGTCAACTGAGCTACGAGAGTAAAGGAGGAGAGAGTGCTCTTGTGTACTGCGCACACTTGGGCATTATAAAATTACTCCTGCGTAACCGCCTGGTTTCAATGAAACCGGCCACCCTCACCGGTGCGGGGGAGTTATTTTATTGGTGTACAAATAAATTACTTAATGACGTTCCTACGAGCTGTAAGACGTCGACGTCGACACGTTAAGGCGTACGACACGTAGGACTATCATCAATCCAAGCCACGCTCGACGATCAGTCAACGCTATCGGGACAAATTGAGCCCCGAATAAGGCAGGCCCCAGGCCCCTTTGCCAGGCCCCAGTTCACGAGGCCCGGGGTATTAACAACATAATTATTTCAAATGCGATCGAGCATTGTACTGAATTTTTTATTTGCAGAGGACATTTTTGGGTTCGAATACAAATATGTGGAAGGGTTGACAAATAAAGTGTTTGTTTAAGACAACGTGAACATAATATCTTATACCTTAAACGAGATAATCTTGTATATATTTAATCGGTTTCTCGAAAAGGGCTACAAGTATTACCATGAAATTTAGTATGCAGGGAGTTTTGGGGGAGACAAATCGATCTAGCTAAGTCTTATCGCTGAGAAACTGCGCATTTGAAAGCTATATTATGTGTTTTTTCTTTTGTCGTGCAATAATATATCAATAATTTCGACTCTACCATGTCAGTCCGATTGGCACTTTGGTATGCGTATGTATAATTTTTGATTTTTTCGATAATTCAAAATATGATGGGTTCGAATCCCGGTCAGGTAAATATATTAGTATTTACTTTTCATAGTTTTTTTTGTGTCGGGGGTTATTTAAACATTGTATTTCATGATTTAAATTATCTTAAATTACAACCTTCTTCTAGCTGGTATCTGAAAAGATCATTCCATTTGATATTCTGATTATGCCCATGCTACCATTGACTAATTGACCTTAAGTAGAAGGTTCCTTGGACTATAGATACGTATATTTTTACCAGCACTTATAAAATTTACATACATTTCATTTAATGTAATATGCAAAGTTCTAGTGTCATGCTGCAGCATCAGGTGCAGATCCCGAAAAAGTACAGTTTTCCAGTGGGTTAACCGATACCATATTTACGCGGGCGGGGTTTTAACTCCCCACACCGAATTCGGTGATGGTGGCCGGTTTCATTGAAACCAGGCCAGTTATGCAGGAGTAATTTTATAGTGCCCAAGTGTGTGCGCGCAGTAGACAAAAAATACTCTCTCTTTATTTACTCTCGAATCCCAGTAGGACGGATAACCGACTGGCCAGAGATCATGCGCAGGTCTGACTTTTTACATGCCCATCCGACGCATCTTTTTTATCAGACAATCAGGTGATCAGCCTGCGTTGTCCTAACCAAACTTGGAAACAACATTTTTGTTGTTCCAATGCGGGAATCAAACCCACGACCTTCGAGTCGAAAGCCAAGCTCTAACCACTAGACCACGGAGGCTGAGATATTTTTATATTAATTTAGTTTATATTATACGCTCTCTTTACCTAGTTTAGGTTGCTACTGATTTTGTGATATTATGTGTGATGTTTGAAGTCTGAAGTTGTAGTATGGATTTGCGTTTGAAATAATAATTAGAATCTTCAAACTATGTCACTGTTATATGTATAACGCGTTCCTTGTCTCTGAGTCGCCTATGTATAAGACTACCCAATTTTAAAGTAGGCTTTTCTTATTTGAATTTTTCGTGTTTCAATTAATAAATAATTCCTTGCTCTAATAGCACCCTCGTGGCAGTGTAAGCCATTGTACCAGTTACTGGGTTGAATGTATAAAAGTTCCTAGGTTCCTTTTACATTTTAAAGTGAATGGTTGTTCAAAGTTCTAAGTCACCAGCCAAGGCTTCGCGTAAGATAAGCAGCATGTACAATAAAATTAACGAAGCTTAAATTTTAGATGCTTCAGTTCCTATAAAAGTGATGATTTAACCTTTATAGGAAATATGTTACATAATATTTTATTTTTTTAACAAAAAATGTAAAACATTTTCTTCACTTCCTGATATAATACAAGCTTATAAATATTGTGTGATAAAATTCGTCAGAAGCGGTTATATGAAAGGTACAAGTGGTTACGGGTCGTGATAATATAGCTGGCGTTTGTAGTAGTCACATAGCAATTTCAAACTCCTCAGACTCAGACAGACAGTAACAGACTCCTTCGGATTTTTAAAGCTGGGTGGGCTTATATTATGTTGTTTCTCGATTTTTCTATAAATATTATAAGCTATGTATAATTTAATAGCACTAGAGAGAGAGAGAGAGAGACTGGCAGAGACACCATGACGTGTAATGTAGTGCCACGTCACTTAATGCTTATTCATAGTTAGCACACAACGTAATATGTAAATGTGTTGTACGCGCCAGCTTTAGTATTACGACGTAGTAGTACGATAGTGTTAAGAAAATATGACAACATAAAACTGCCCAAAATATCTGGTCTGCAAATCTATAGAAAATCTATTATTTTTGCAGTAAAAACTGTAATTTTTTACTGCAAACTATGAACTCAGTAAAAGTTACATGGTTTTATATCTAGAATACTTTTATACTTTTGTACTTTTATACTGAGTTCATAGTAGACTTACCCAGTCTACCTTTGTTAACAGTGCGCATTAAACATTTTGGAATAGCAAGTATGTTTTGTGCATATTTAGACAAAGATAACAAATTAATATTATAACCTGGGGTTATAATATAACCTGAGGGTTATAATATAACCTGAGGGTTATAATATTAAGTTTTTAGGTAGGCAATTGGCAGTACTGATTTCAATAGCGGTCGAGGGCCGTTGGTTAAAATGTATGTGGCCATATGTAAACGTATGCGGTTCATACAAGATAAATCACAGTGCAGCACGCACATAACTCATGCTCCGGCCCACTTGCGATGTGACGTCACACGTCTTGTTCTAGAACTGACTTATAATATATTGAAATACATTATTTCGATACCAGCAAGTTATACTAAGCTAACTCATCAACAGTGAACTTTACAGGAGAGGCTTGTAAAGGACAAAACGTGACAACTTGTATATTAATTAAGATACTTATTTAAAATTAGGCACAAACTCATAATAGTTAATTTATTCATTGTTACGTCCCATATTTATTTTTCCTTAACTATTTATATATTGTTATTTAGAGCAAGTTAGCAGTATATATAGTGTTTGGTAAAATCAACTACGGATATTTTGGGTATATTATGATCAGTATGCTCATTTATAGACATTTAGGCAAAAAAATATTGTCATACTAAAAGTAAAAAAATCATCTCGTGTATAGGTGAAGGTGCACTTAATGCAAACTGGTCCATATAATGGAAGTTTTTTTTTCGAGGTCAACAATTTTTTTTCTGCCTAAACGTCTATACATAAGCAGTAGAACATATGCCCAAAATATCCGTAATTAATTTTACCGAACTTTATATAAGTACGTAATTTGTCAATTAGATTATATATATACTACACGCATCTAAGTGTTAGCGTAATATTCAACAGACTTTCAACTAAGAGGCTGTTTTTTTTTAATTGTGGTGTAATGAAACCTAATATTTAAATGTTTGGCTTACATTATAATATTTAGTAACACGTGAACTTATCTCTCTCGACAGTACTAAGCATAATATTATCATAACATATACATACTTAGTGTCGTTTGATTAATGTAAACAAACAAGTGGCGCGTCCCCCTCCCCGCGCAGACTCCGCTAATAATAGTTGTATAAAATTAGCAACTACGTTATTTTTTTATATTTCTTTACGACTTTTTTTTACTACACATAAAATACCATGTTGTAGCAACTTGGCATAAAAAACTGATTTACCGAAAGTTTGAGTTAGCGTAGTATGAATTGCTGGTGTCGATTTATTTAGCTAATTGTTTTAAGGAATATTTTACTTAAATATTACAAAGATCGTTTAAAAAATATAATGAAATAAAAACTTATAATTAATTTTCATTATTGTATTAGCACTGTGCAGTTTTATCGTTGTAGTGTGTAGCGGGCGTTACTATCTAGATCTCGTAAATATTTTTTCGTATTTAGTTTAACTGTCTCATTAATTTTGGCTTTGAAGTGAAAAGTTCTAGCGATAAGAAGACAAAGGTTTATCGGACAACAACTGTACTGCGGTAAGCTGAGAAATTACCTCGCAAAGCCTTGGCCGGGCCTTATCACCCTGAAATGTAGCCTGAAGATGATAATGTATTATTTTTAATATTATAATATGATACGACTAAAATCTTTTCATTTACATTCAGGTCGATCCGAATTGGGATAACATTTAAGATAATATATAATAAGAGAACATATAATAATAAGAGTTATAGACTCCGCCCGCGTAAATACACGTATCCCACGGGAACATTGTACTTTTTCGGGATAAAAAAAATCGGTTGTCTGTAAAGTCAGTTTACTGACGATAGTTGAACGTGACAACGTCATAAGAAATGAGTCATGTTTAGCGAGGTAACGCCGGTAACGCCGGTAACGCATGAGTCATGTTTTTTCGTGCGTGCAGCCGGCTCCATCGAATTATAAGACGTTATCACATCAAAAGTAGCCTATGTTTTAATCCAGAGCCTGAACTACTACCATACCAAATTTCATCGAAATCCGTTCAGTAGTTTTTGCGTGAAAGAGTAACAAACATCCATCCATCCTCACAAACTTTCACATTTATAATATTAGTACGGTGTATAGTAGTAGCATTCCCACATGGAGAAGATACCGGAGCCCCACGAGTGGTGACGTAATAAAGGTCAGATGACGAATAAGAAGTCGGGTTTCTGAGAGGCTAAGATATCGATCGAGCTAGCTCGTTGGGGCAAGATGATACTACGGGCTTAGATTGACATTGCATAGACAAAAAGTAGGTATATTACTCTTTTATTAGTATCAATATCCTTATTTTTTTAAAAAAAATACAAAACGGTACGGTAAGGGTACGGAACCCTAAAAAATTTAAAAACCTACCACCTAGGGTATTACTGAGACTTCGCTGTGCGTCCGACTGTCACCAGGCTATATCCCCTTAACCGTGATAGCTAGACAGTTAAAACTTACACAGATGATGTATTTCTGTCGCCACTTTAACAAATACCAAAAACAGAATAGAATAAATATTCAAAGGGGGCTTCCACACAATAAACATTTTTTCCGTTTTGTACGGAACCCTTCATGCGCGAGTCCGACTCGCAATTAATAATCCGGTTTAATTATTATGTAACTAGTTGTATTTTCTATTACTTGTTAATATTCTTACACCATTGTTATGGTAGAATGTGAAAGAACTTATTGTACTTTTAATTGATTGGTCCGGAAAGAAGAATTAAGAAATAAGAAATATTTATGCGAAAATATATCGGGTCATTCGTCATAAAAATATGTAGATAGTAGGTATACCAGTGGCTTATTGAAAATTAATAATTAATCTCATTTAAATGTACTTCTGGCGCGTGAGGTTATTCAAAATATCTTCAGATAATGAAGGCTTGGGGCTGAAGGCGTCGTAGGAATTTATTTGTACATTAGTAATCCTATCTCATATCTAGTAAGATATGCCTTCTGAATGCTAAAGCTTAGGCATCAAAATAAAATAAGCTAAAAATAAAGTTATGACAAAGAATGTAAATTCTTAGTAATGTTTTCTCGTCGCATTTGGATGAAAAGTAATAGCCACCTAAACACAAAGGCTACTAGGCTACCTAAATATGTACAGTTGCCACGGTATCCTTAGAGTCAATTCACACCATAACGAAACGATACGCGACAGGGGATGCATTTTTAGATAGCTATTTAAAATTGAACTTTTTTCGTTACAAAAGATTTCGTTGAAACGTTTCATTGTAAGAGTTCGAATGTCAGATTGCACCGCGCTTCACAGCGCATGTGCAGTGCCTTATTAATGTCATATGAAATGTGTATCTTTTTGTGTAGTGAATAAAGTTTAATTTTTAATAGATATCTTAAAAATGTAGCGCCGCGTAACTTCGCGTATCGTCGCGGTGTGTGCTGAACCTTATGTAGCAACATCCAGTTCCAAATAAACGCAGAAGATAATCACTGATGTTCTGGACCTTAATCTATGAAGATCCGGTGCTATCAAATTTGGGTGCCCCAATAAATAACTGAATCGATCCCCTGGCATTTATTCAGTACGTCACTAGTAATTTACTAGCTTCTTAGATTATCTGATGTTTAATTAGAAAATTGATGGAGGTCCACCTAGTAAACGGACCGAATCGAAACTTTGATCACGGCGAGATCAATTTTCGATTTACAATCTCTATTCTGTTATAGTGGTGACCAATGATTATTATTAAATATGTAGATATATTTAGTGTCCGTGGCGTACACTCTGTCTGAGCTTATGCCCACGGCTCCGCCCGCGTGGATAGAGTTGCCTATGTTTTTTCCCGTAGTCTATTCTATATTTGTGCCAAAATTTATCAAAATCGAACCAGCAGTTACGGAGCCTATTAAATGCA
The DNA here is from genome assembly GCA_963565745.1 of Phengaris arion. Classification (NCBI taxonomy): domain Eukaryota; kingdom Metazoa; phylum Arthropoda; class Insecta; order Lepidoptera; family Lycaenidae; genus Phengaris; species Phengaris arion. Next base: position 8,202,280 of record OY751443.1, read on the forward strand.
AAGAAACAAACAAATCTTTCCACTTTATTAAATTATTAGTGTAGACTACTACTTTAAGCTAATTTGTTAACATTACAAAAACATTATGATATATAAGTTTTAGTAAAATCAATTACTGATATTTTGGGCATATGATCTACTGACATTGAGGCAGGAAAATCATTCAAAAAATTTGAATTAAATATATTTTACTACATAAATTTCATTGCGCTCCCTAAGGGGCTAAAGTCACTAACTGAAACAGCTGACTTTAAGGCGAAAGCAAAGTCTTTGCCTAAATAATATCAATTCAAGCAGCTGTGAGGTCAATGACCTTAGTAACGCCGCAACGGACGTAATGTTATTTTATTTTGTATTTTCTTTTTCGAATTTTTAAATTATTTCTCTTCCTAAACGTCTTTACACTAGCAGTAGATCATACGCTTAAAATATGCGTAGTTGATTTTACCAAACCAAAAATAAATTCTTCCGTTTCCCTAAATTAATAACAAGAATTTGTGAAATTGGATAAACAATAACATACTCGTCTCATAACACAAATGTAAGCGGATATTAGCGATACTTCAATACATTATTCGGAAAATACGATCGTAAAACAAAAGAACAATAAAACTGTATCTAATGGATGTAAAGGCTAATCCTATTGGACGACCTTATGCAGAAGTACGAACTCCTATATCGTCTACGGTGTCTCCTTTTTATGACAAAACTTTACCAATATCATGAGGACTTTTCCTTTGAATATTTAAGTGTATGTAGACTGTGATCGAAATTATTAATATTGTGTATTGTTTTATTGAAATATGGAGTCAGTTTTGTCGACACTAAGGTCTTGTTATTGATATATAGAATGTGTTTAAAATAAAAATAAATATTCAAACAAATAAAAATTCAAAAATATTCATAAATATTCTAATATGCTATTAGCGTACTAAAAATAAATAATATATTTTAAATAATTAACGTCCATTTATAACCGGTCGATAGTTTTAGGGTGTCCATGCTTACTTTGAGTTATGATGAAATGTTAATCATGTTTATTTTCTGTAAATTACAAGAATGTTTATTTATGTACACTGTCTTGACCATTACTTACGTAATTGGAAATAGAAGTCTAATGTCAGGTACAATATAATATAATTCTAAGTAAAAATACGCTCTGTATAAAAGAAACGAGTAGATTTCTTTTTTTATAAAAGTACGATTTAAGCATATCAATTAGTGTATATGATTATGTTAAAGAAAAGTACGAGGTTTCCATACTGTTGTGTGGTCGCCGTCTTGGTTCTTGCAAGTCCTTCTTATGTTAGAGTGGTTATAACAATGATACAGCAATCTTCTTTATTGATACATATGAGAGTGATGCTTAACACAGATACGCCTATGCTATACATAGCCTTTTGGCTAATTAAATTATTCTTGTTAGGCTTCGCATGTGACATCTGTCAATAAGACATTGACATTATATATATTTTATAACTACTTTAATATGCAACACATACTGTTATCATCCTAATAACTACTATAATTGAACGGAACCTTCTTGACTTATGATACCACATTGCGGCTTCGGAACCCCACACATTTTTCCATATTACCCAACCGTTCGTTATATCGAAAAACCCAAAAAATCACATTTGCATTTGCCTAGGGATGGCCGCTCCATCATCTGTCAAACTGATATGAGTGTCACAGGATTGGATTTGATTTACCAGGCGATCGACTGTTTTCAATTTGGAATATTTATGGCATTCTGGCAGTCTGCGTTGGATAGCAATCGATATCTAAAATATAATTTAGACGTGGACACGCTTCATAAAATGTGATAAACGTAAATGATGGTGTTAGTGTAGGTATACCTAATAGTTATGTATCTGTGGTCCCTTTTATTATTAATTATAATAAAACCACAGATACATAATTATTTACTGATGTAACTGTTACTGATGATACTGTCGCCAAAATGTAGATCTAAATAGATAAATACACTCAAGTGTGTCTGCATTCGATTATGGGCATATACTGGGAGCTTATCATACATATTATTTGAAAAATTATTAAGAAAAGGCACTTAATATTAATATTAAATATATAAAATATACTTAATAATAAAATTAATATAAAACTTTGATTCCGGATCATTCTTGACAAGCATTCTAAATGACCGAAATCGTAACGCTTTTTGTAATTACGCGTACATCTGCCGGCCAACTGAGTTATTGATACGAGGGCGGGTCAATAAGTCCGTGACTTTTGGAATAAAACACAGATTTTTTGATAAATAAATCATTTTATTTTTCAACGTAGTCCCCCTTGAGCTCTATACACTTTGTCCAACGCTTCTCCAATTTTTTTATCCCTTCCAAAAAATATGATTTGTCGAGGTCCTCAAAATACGCCTTTGTTTGCGAGATGACTTCATCATTGGAGTCAAATCTTTTTCCACCGAGCCATTTTTTCAGGTTTGGGAACAAGAAGTAGTCACTCGGAGCCAAATCTGGAGAATAGGGTGGATGTGGGAGCAATTCATAGCCCAATTCATGGATTTTTGCCATGGCAACTGCACATGTGTGCACCCTTGCATTGTCTTGGTGAAAAAGAACTTTTTTCTTGGCCAAATGAGGTCGGTTTTTTTTCAAATACTCATTGAAGCGGTCCAATAAGTTGGCATAATATTCCCCATTAATTGTTCTTCCCTTTTAAAGATAGTCAATGTGGATTATCCCACGTGCATCCCAAAAAACAGTCGCCATAACTTTATTGGCTGACAAACCCACCTTGGCCTTCTTTGGCGCCGATTCACCCTTAGAAACCCACTGTTTTGACTGTTGTTTGGTCTCTGGTGTGTTGTGATGGATCCATGTTTCGTCCACGGTTACAAAACGGCGCAAAAACTCCTCCATATTGTGATTAAACAACGCCAAACCTTCCTGTGAAGTTGTTACACGATTGCGTTTGTGGTCGACTTGCGGAAAGCTTTCTCATGCCCAAGTGATCATTCAAAATTGAAACCACTGAGCCATGCGAGATGCCTATGGCTTCCACAATCTCTTGCACTTTCAATCTTCGGTCGGCCAACACCATATAGTGAATTTTTTCGATTGTTTCGGGTGTAGAGACCTCAACTGGGCGTCCAGAACGTTCGGCATCTTCAGTGCTTGTAAGGCCACAACGAAATTCAGTAAACCACTTTTTTACCATTGAAATCGATGGTGCAGAGTCCCCATAGTATTTATCAAGCTTAGCCTTGGTCTCGGTAATGGTTTTTTTTTCGCAAAAAATAATGCTTAATAAGCACACGAAATTCACTTTTTTCCATTGTTTCCTTAAGTTACTGGATAGTCTGATAAAGATAGCTGTAAAACACAAACTAACTGACGCAGCAAGTTCAAATTTTGATAGGAGTCAACTGACAGATGCCTGTTGACAGGAGTAGTGTTGCTTTTTCAGTAAGGAGGTTAGAAATTCAAAAAGTCACGGACTTATTGACCCGCCTTAGTACGTATACAATATAGATAAGATATTAATCATTTCGGATAACGACGGTATTATTGGGCTTTGCACACAACAGTGGGATTAAATGTTTACTTCCTACTGGACCTTTCATGTGAAGGGTAAGATCGTTTGGCCGAGGCCTGCGGGTAGATCAAAAGGTATTTTGTGTTATAATTTAATGACTTCACCTTTGTTCATTTTACTCGACAGGTGGTACTATCTACAACTTACACGTGTTCTATTTAAGATGCTTTCATCTTCTACGTCTTATCATATTATTTACTTTTGACTACAGCACATCTTAAAGGGCAAGTAAAAATATTTTTAAATTAAGCTACAATCTAGCTGAAGACCAAAATTTACAAAGATGAAATCAACTCTTATTATTTAATAAAATATTTGATGCACGCACAGTGAATATAAAAAAATATTAATATTTATAACCGGTGGAAATATAAATGGACATTGCAATGAAAATATATTTTTGTTATGCATGCGTTTAAAATATTTTAAAAATTTAACGAGACTCATATTTTTGAACAAATTTGGCCTTTGTTCAAGCGAGATGAACTTTTAGATTACTTTTAAGCGATTTAAGTTTGATTTTCCGGCTCAATACCGTTAATAGTATAATATTACTGACAGCTGCCTACGTTATTGAGAATATTTTAACTTAAATACACTTTTAATATCGGCAGTTATCGCAATGTAGTCCACATGAGTAAACAAAACTACATTCCTAACTGTAATTTATTCCTCTTAACCCGAAAAGAACAATTATGTATCAAAATGTTAAATAGGTATCAATCTTTAGGAAACTCTAACCACTGCCACAAACCCTGAGAAATATTTTTGGTATTTTAACTGTAGTTTAGAATCAAAAGCCTAAGGTCGAGCTCAACAATAAGGTATAATACCACTATTAGTCTAGTCAACAAGTTCAAAAACGTATTAAATAGAAACAAAGCTCCTAAAAATATGTGCGATAGCTCATTCGATTCGGTACGACGTCTAGAAAAATGTTTTTTAAGGGTATATTAGCACATAAACAATTGCTATTGTTATTAACAAAATAAGATAAAAAAATAGGTATTTAGTTTTTCGTTAATAACTTTTAAAATAATAGCATTTAAGGAATTTTGAAAAAAGATATCCTGAAATAGGAGGAAATTTCCAATAAAAATATCCTAACTCCCGGAACTCTATTTTTATTATTTATAATTTTTTTAACGCTGGAAATAGAGCTCCGCGAGGGCGTTACGGCATAGGCGCGCCGTCTAAAAAGCTGGTATATCATCTAAAATATTTGTTTTTTTAATATTAAATAACAATTTAAAACTTTGAATAAATTATGGTGTAATGTAGACACTTGAACGAAAAAAACCTCGGTGAAAAAAATTTTTTTGTAGATTTTTTAAAAAGTAACACCATTGTTAAGTAACTAATTTTTTTCCAATCTCTGTTTTTATAAATTACGGCATAAAAGTTTAAATAATTGGTCTATACATTTTTCGCTTCGTGGAGCTCAAATTTTTTTTGGTAATATCTTATTATTGTTGTTTTCGCATCTAATATAGGTATTAATTAACATTGGAAAAAAAATACCTCATTTGTTAAGAAATTGTTTATAAACAAATAGACTATTTGGGATTTAAAAAAAAATCTTATTGCATAGGTATATTGCTTATTGAAATGACGATTTTTTTAAATAAAATTTTCGTTTTTTTAATATTTCAATTGTTTAAATAATTAGTTAAGAAATTATTTTATTTTTATAAATCATCCCTTTTCAAGGGATAACAGAGAAATATTTTTTTTTGATAAATAATTTAATTATTTATTAACTTGACAATTTGTTATAAACAAATAATATTAACCGTTATATTTTGTTTCGAAAACTTCAAAAAATTACAAAAACAACAATATATGCTTAGAATTTTTTTTTGTATTTTTTACAGCTCTTAAATATTATATAATAATGAAATTACAGCCGTTACATAATTTGTCAAGTTAACAAAAAAAACTTTTAAACTATTAGAGATACGGTAAATAACATTCAGGTCATTTTTGTAAAGGATTTATTTATCTTTCAAATGAATTCAATTCGATTCCTTAACTATTATTTATTAGTTGTTATAAGCATTTATTTAAAAATTTTGTATCTTTTTTACATTTTTTGAAATTCCATAGCTTATAAATTGTTAAATAACGTCGGCTTATTGCAAGAACTCATTAACTACAAAAAATCACTAAATACGTTTTTATCTCAAATGGAATCCGTTTGACAAAAGCTACTAGATAGAAATTAATGATCATTTCATTTCTCATTAATTTCTATCTAGTCAATTTTAGCCGTTACGTTCTTGTTATAAAATCCATAATTGCAACTTTGGAAGTCAGGCATTTATAAAGAATCACTAACCTGCATAAGTTATTTTTATCAATATGATAATTATTTAAAAAACAACTGACATTAATATACATAACTCATTCTCATCATTTAATTAACTTAATCCAAACGAGTGTAACATAACTAGCTTATTATTATGTTTCGATAAAGATAATTATTTTCATTTATTTAGTTCCTGTAATGAACCATTTATTACAAGAGCACAATAAGAAATGTTAATGAATTTTAGTAAAAAATATTTTTATACTGATTCAAATACTAAGATTTCCCTAAAATCATTTATTGCTTTTAATTACTTTTGATTTTGTCCGTTGCCATATTTTTAAGAAATTAACATTGATTAAAATCATATAGTAACTTCTTGCAGGCTACTTAATAGGACTCACTAATCCAATAACTTACCTCTGTCTTTTCGTTTCAGCACTTAAGTGATATTATAGAAAATACACCATCCCCACGGCCAATTACCCGCAACATAGGTCGACCAATAAGTAAAACGATACTATCGTCAGACGAAAGCGATAGCTAAGTATTACAAGTCAATAATATTTTCAAAATGTTGTCCAATATAGATAATGTTTCTGAAAATATCAGCCCACCATATAATAACAATCATGTAGTAAGTAAAGTAGTAGTCCTTTGAAGATGACTTTTAACAGATGATTCTATTGCTGATCCTGACTGGAAGAATCCTAAAAACTTACCTACCAGAAATATAGAAATTGATAGTGACCCTGAAACAGTACAACCAGAGGTCGTACCGCCTAAAAAAATTAAGACAGCAAGGTGGCACAAAAGGAGAACGAACGAATTGAACGAAATGAGTAAAAAAGGAATCGTTCACAAAGTTTACCATATAAAAACTACAAAAAACAGACACAGCCTTCCAAAGCACCAAAATCTGGAGACTGTAAATGTACCTAAATTAAATTGTTTATTAAATTTCTCTGAAGAAGATCGCATGGAAATATGTAAGTCTTACTGGGCACTATCGGATTACTGTCGACAAAAAGATTTTATACTGATGAATGTTATAGCACAGACGCCACAAAGACGTCTCTTAAATGCAACTCGGAAAAGGACTGTATCTCGTATATTAAGGACGACCGAAAGATCAGGGTTTTGTGAATTATTTTTTCAAACACCCTTTGTATATCCAATGGTCCCATTAATAAGGCATTTTCAGAAGTAGGAACATCTGAGGGGCTCTTTTGAAGGTCAGTACAGACGTGGCAAGCATGAACCTGTCAATGAAACGAATGAAATAGATATAGCATTTGTCAAAGAACACATCGAGGCTTTCCCTAATATGGAGTCACATTATTGCAGAAAAACATCATCTAAAATGTATTTGGATAACAATCTTTCCATCTCTTAAATGTATGAACTGTACCAAGAAAAATGTAAAAATGCAGCTATAACGCCTGTTTCCATCAACGTGTATCGCAATATTTTTTGTACTCGGTATAATTTAGATTTTCATAAACCCAAGAAGGACCAATGTTTAACGTGCCATAAATATAACCGCGCCAAAGCTGAAAACGCCTCCGATACTGCTGTTATGCAGCAAATGTATGATGAGCACATGTCTTTAAAATAACAAAGTCGGAAAGCTAAAGAGTTGGATAAAATTCGGGCGAATGAGGATAACAGCTTTAAATCTATTACGATCGACTTACAAAAGTATTGCACTTGCCGACTAGTAATGTTTCTTTACTTTACTACCTGCGTAAATTGAACGTTTACAATGCTACCATTTATGAAGCCCGTTCTCTAAATGATAGCATTTGTTACTTGTGGTCTGGTGAGGTGGATAGTATCCATAGCGCTATTGAAAATCAGATGCGTCTTATGCCAATGTTTTCTATGATAGACCTCTGTAATGTTATAAGGTTGGCTAGATCGAAAAGAAAGTTAAACAAGAATAAAACAGCAAAGAAACCTTACGAACCTGTTGTAATGAGCAACTCTGATACCTTGGACCTAAAAGATCTAAGGAACAACTTAATGCTCAATAGGTCAATTGACTCCGAAGGACAAAAGCTACAGTGGCTGAAGGTTAAAGTGCTTTAAGTTTGAAAAAAAAGGGGCCTAACATTGTTCAATACAGGTATAACTACGTTTCTGACTATAAACACCTGGATGTATAAAAAAAAAACACCAACCGCGACCGTGTCTTATACAAAAAACCTGCGAAGGCGCAAGCACGAGGAAACTGGAAGTATTTTTTACTACAATAACTATCCTCTTAAAAAAGCATAATATAGCAGGAAGCTTCCAAACACAAAATTGAAGAATTAATAAAAATGCGCAACGAAAGAATTTTACCTGCAGAACTACACCATTGGTATAATAATTTACCTGACAAAGAAGGTCCAGATTATCTTCCTGAAGAAGAAATCTCTGATACAGAAAATGTTTAGTATCTAATGTTTTTAAATTTTTCTACGGTCTTATCGCAGTTCCTACTTTTTATTTAAAAAATTATATGACTGATAGTAAAATGGAGAACAAAAATTATTTTAATTTTAAATGTTATGGATAACTTTTGAACGTAAGTTGTTGTTAGTGCAATACTCAACTATTATATTAAGAAGAGTTGTTTTTGTTTATTTTTTGGAAACTATTTCGTTTTGATTATAAAACCTAGTTTAACTACTTACTCCAGCGCTCCATTACTTAAAAGCTTTTTTATGGTGTTAAAAAAGAAGTTATTTTATTTGATTTGAAGAATTTAATTTGTTTTTCAAATTTCTAACACGAATCTGTTCGTTATAATAATGCCTATACCTTTTTTAAATAAACGTTTGATTAATGTTTCCTTGTTTTATGACAAATAAAGAAATAAGTAATTTACATCACAAACAATCTTTCAGTAGCCAGAAGTCATTAACTTTTATTTTTGGTTAAAAAAAAAAAAAACTTCGTAGGACTTGTGAATCTCACTGATAACAATAATATAGATATTAAGCTAATCGAAAACATTTAACTATTCGTCACCGTAATTATATATAGGATAAAATAGGCAAATCAACATAACCACAAACTAATTCGAACTAAAATGCCGTTTATCTCAGATAAGTGAAATGTCAAATAATGATTTCTTGCAATAAGCCGACGATAATATAGATACAGCTACAGCCCAAGAAATTTTTTATTATATGATAAAATATCTTTCTAATTACGCATAAATTATAGCAAGATCCATTTTTGTTTAAATAATATATTAATTAAAATTTATACTTACCCAATTTGTATTCTGCTACAGATCATTTTTCATTTAAGATGATAGCGTGCTTTCACTTCTAATAATGAGTCTACACGGGTTATTAAATCTTTAACTTTTTAACCAAGTAAATCATTACGCTGGTTTGTAATATCTAATAATATGTTCCGCATATCATCTGAACGTACGACATGTTTTTTACGCAAACTCTGACAATAATCTTTTTTAAAGAATAGACATAATTTATCATGCGCAAAATCAGTAGAACTACTGCGTGTAGATTGTGCTGAAACAGATGAACTTGAACACTCAGAATCAATTTTGTTACATAACAATAAGTAATTTGTTCGAACCTTTTCATGAACTTGGATTTCCATTTTTCCTTCTAATGTTTTGTATTTTTGATCGCCAATTTTTTAACTACAATCTCGCAATGAATTTATTCCACGTTCTTTAACTGTTTTCCTTTCTTTGACACCAATCAAATTTTTCTCACAAATAAAACATTTCACAGAGTAGTCCATTGTTATGATATAACAATTATTATTTTTATAATTATATTTATTAGTGATAATCGGATTAAACTTCATGCTTCATAGTTTTAAACACTTACGGATTGTGTCGCGGTGCACTTTTCTTTTTCCCGACGTTTCGGCTACTTTCCAGCAGCCGTGGTCACGGGTCACAGTCCTCCCGTGTTAATTATTATATAATATATACATTAAAACAATGAATAATATTCGCATAAACCTAAGAAATCAATTCATGCTTCATAATTAAGAAAATATACCTGAAAAAAAAATTAGATAATAAATTCAATTATTAAATAAAATATTTAATTTTTTGTAAATAAATAATATATATAGCTACAGTAGAAACTTATTAAGGCTTATTTTAATAAATAAATAATTAAACTTTAGCAGAATATTAATAATTCAAGTGATAAATAAATGAAAATGATCTGTAGCAGAATATAAATTGGGTAAGTATAAATTTAAATTAATATATTATTTAAATAAAATGGATTTTGCTATAATTTATGCGTAATTAGAAAGATATTTTATCATATAATAAAAAAGTTCTCGGGTCCATAGCTGTATCTATATTATTTAACAATTAATAAGCTATGGAATTTCAAAAAATGTAAAAAAAATATATTTTTTTTATAAATAAATGCTTATATTATAACAACTGATAAATAAAAGTAACAAACGCGATTTTGAATTCATTTTAAAGATAAATAAATCCTTTAAAAAAATGAACTGAATGTTCTTTACCGTATCTCTAATAGCTTAAAAGTTATAACAATTTTTAACTTGACAAATTATGTAACGGCTGTAATTTCATTATTATATAATATTTAAGTGCGTTAAAAAATTCAACAAAAAGTTTTTCTAAACTGTTATATTATATGCTTGTTTTTGTAATTTTTTGAAGTTTTCGAAAAAAAATATAATGGTTAATATTATTTGTTTATAACAAATTGTTAAGTTAATAAACAATAAAATTATTTACAAAAAACAATTATTTCTCTGTTATTTTCTTAAATCTAAAATAATTTCTTAACTAATTATTTAAACAATCGAAATATAAAAAAACAATTATAAACAATAAAAAAATTTATTTAAGAAAATTAAAAAAAATATATCATTTCACCTATGCAATAAGATAGTCCCAAAATAGTCTGTTTATAAACATTTTGTTTATAAACAATTTCTTAACAAATGACGTAATTTTTTTTTTCCAATGTTAATTAATAGCAATAAATAGCAATAATAAGATATTACCAAAAAAATTTTTTTGATAACATTTTTTAGAAATTTCATTTTTAGTTAATTTAAAAAAATATAATTAACAAAACAATAAACTTTAATATATTTTTTTTGCATAACTTTATTAAGTACCTAAATAAAAAGAGCTCCACGAAGCAAAAAATGTATAGACCAATTATTTAAACTAGGTTAGTTCAAATAATTTCCAGTTCCAAAAAAGTTTCCAGCGTTAAAAAGAAATTATAAATAATATAGATAGAGTTCCGGGAGTTAGGATTTTTTTATTGGAAATTTCCTCCTCTTTCAGGATCTTTTTTCAAAATTCCTTAAATGTCATTATTTTAAAAGTTATTAATGAATAACTAAATACCTATTTTTTTTATCTTATTTTGTTAATAACATTCGCAATTTTTTATGTGCTAATATACCCTTAAAAAACATTTTTCTAGACGTCATTCCGAATCGAATGAGCTATCGCACATATTTTTAGGAGCTTTATTTCTATTTAACACGTTTTTGAACTTGTTGAGTAGCCTATATAAGAAACTTTGTTCTCGGTACGAAACTAATGGCATTTGTGTAAAATAATTACTGACTTTGCTTTTATCAGTAAGCGTCAGAAATTATTACATTTGATTGATTCTACAAGTGGTCAATCGTTTAACTTCTTTGGAAATTTTGTCGTGTTAACGGACGCGCGTTCTCCGGTCACCCGTTTGCACCGATAAGTAATAAATCATTGGCCCAAACAGCAGTACTAACCGTTAACAGTGATGACCATATTTACCATATTCATAGCGCCCGTAAAACTGTTGGACCGTGTCAATTGCTGTACGAATTTTTGTTCTTTTTTACTTTGAACGTTTTGTTTTTGAGCCAATTTATCGGTTATCGGCTTTAGAAATTGTGTTCGCGATAATTCTTTGGAAGCACTCAAAATCATAAAATGGCTGTTAAAAAATCATAAAATAGCTAGCTGTTTTCCGTAGGTTTTATAATTTTGCATGTATTTCTGTCTAATCAATATATAGACAAGACAAAATACAGACCATAATATTTTGTAATTATCAGAAATAAACTACAAGACTATTTTCATTACCTATATTTTACAATTTGTTTATCATTGCTTTCACACTATGCGCGTAACTTGAATCCGTATAAAGAAAGTCTCATCCTAATTCAGTGCCAAATGGGTGAATAAATGAAAGTGGAATTCATGCAAAATATTATGTTATTATATCTTTGAACTTGGCGTGCGCTTAAGCTATTAATTTACAATAAAACTTGTCAATCCGCGACTAGGCTCGTCATCAAGAGCTACCTGGAACCGAGCCAGCTCTCGTTTTTCATTTCTTCTTATCGAAGCCGAGTATAAACTACGAAACGGGGTCGAGAATCGAAACGGCACTAGACATCTAGTGTGCTGTTTTTAGGTTAGTAATGGGCTAACAAAAAACTAAGTACCCGCTAAAAATGGGGTTTTCATTCCATTTTATTCAGGTTTTGTTCGTATAAATTAGAATGAAATGAAATGGTTAGTTATTTATTTTGGTGGTTTCGTGCACGTTGGTTTGGTAGCAAAAAAACATAAATCGTTCATTTATATTTAAATTTATAAATAAATTATATAATTTTAATATGTAGATATCTACATAGTTTTAGACTGTGTCGTTTGAATCAAAAAATTCAGATCAATATTTTAGAACTCATAACCAGTAATCTGTGAAATGATAGGCGATATTAATTCAGTAGGTAAATTATGGGTGTTGTAGCAGGTGTTGAGCTCGCCAGCTTAATTGTGTCTGCTTCGTTGGAATTAAACCGATAAACTATTGATCAAACCTAGCGTTGTACGGATAAGAAAAAAATTTAATCTTATGACGACTACGTAAACAAATCAAGTCATCATAGCTTTAGATGCCTTTAAACTGTATAATATTAATGATGCCAAATATAATATTATCATACATTATACGTGAAGCAAATACTTCAGTACACTTTTATGGGCACTGTGCAAACGGAGGAGTATGATATTTGGCATAGTTAGGTTGCCATATAGCCACATAGGCAAGTTTATGTGGAGGAAGGTGTGCATAAAGCTATTATTTTTTAAATGATGATAAATAAAAATTTATTCAAATAAGAACAACACACATACAACAACTTCAGATTATTAGGTAACACACACTAGCTTGCGTTTGATAGATACCATAGATTTTATATAGATACAATTTTTGACAATCCGTCACAACAATTACATTTTTATTTTTCCTTTCTAAGAGTCGATTATAGGTATATGAAGTTCAAATATAAAAAAAATATATGAACTATTTTTTGCAAATTTAACATCTAGCAGTTAAATTTTCTAGTAACAAACGATTTTTACTCTAGACATGCTGAACTATGGTTAAACAAAGAATGTAATCTTAAAAGCGTATTTTTATTCTTATGTTAGGATCCACATTTATTTTCACTATAGATAAAACTAATCATTATACTTCCAATTAAGAGAAAACATCAAAATTACTCTGAATGCTATTTTAATTGTTCGAATACGCCAAAATAAGTGAACTGTATTCAACCCTCAAATCACAGCGTATGTATTCGTAATTAGTTTAATATTAGCAACAGTGAGCCATCTAATCAGCGGGGCTTTTGTGATCAGTCGATCGGGGTCACACGGCGCATAGGAATTGTCAATCCCATCTAATAGAACAATGAGTATTATAGGGCCATTTACATTGGTCTGTTTTATATTTTACCACATTGTGTTTGCATGATAAAGAATTTATACGTTTTAAAATACATTTTGAATTAGTAAGCCAACGGCTAAGGTAGGGAACAAAATATTTTTGGAGCACGACTAATGAGTATGTGAAATATAATTTGTTTTTATAAACGACTTGATGGATTTTAGCTTGATCTATATTTTTTATTATCAATAAATCTCAAGCATTTCATAGATTTTCTTTTCATCATGAGTCAAAAATATGTTACAGGCGTAACGTAGACAATAATAGCATTAGTATAATACGTATATCACTTACCTCGTAAAAAACTCATATTCGTATGACAAATTGACGCGTTATATATCAGTATCATAGGAGCCTCCTAAATATGAAGCAGAATTTATTTGACGTATGACGCTGGAGCGACGAGGCAAATATTTATACTGTGGTTTGTGTTTATCACATTTTATTTGGATACCCTTTATGTTTCTCTTTCGGTGTAGAAATCGAAAACATTTTATTACAATACTAGCTGGTGCCTGCAACTTCGTTTGCGTGGAAATATAATTGGAAACGAAAGACTGTTTTTTCAAACGTAACCCTAAAATAAAAGTGGCCTAAGTTACTCCTTTTAACATCACCTATCTGCCAGTGAAAGTCCAATCAAAATCAGTCCCGTCGTCCCAAAAATTAGTCGAAACAAACAAATAGACAGACACACAGGCGGAAAAAGAAACAAACATTAAAAAAAATTATTGAAGTTCCGTATATATGATATATAATATGATCATTTTATGCATTTAGTGCAAAGCTGTTTATATGAAATTACAAACAGACACTTCAATTTTATTTATTTGTAAAGATGTTAACACTAGATTAATAACACAACCCCTGTTTATATAATTATTACGATATTATTATGTGACGCATACGACACTCATATGTTTTGTGACCAATTTCTTTTAAATCGCTTTGTTTACTGATGAAAACCGTTTTAAAAACCGTTGAGTACTTGAGTAGTCTGAAACATACGTATGTAAGCGAAAAACATTACTGTTGTCAGTTGTATGCAATGATTGTCATAATCAGCACGCTTAGCATAACCACCATAGAAATGGTTTCTTTCTACGGAAAAATAGACAAAATGACAGATTGACAAAGGACAGCTGTCATTTTGTGTCATTCGTGTGTAGACAAAACGATTTATATAGTGGTCATTCTAGGTGCATTAGTAAATGATTTAAAATAGAGGTAACAGTCCGGGGAACGAGGAGCATTTTTAAAATGATTACTATGTATGAATAATTTTTCGCGAGTGACTTCATATTGATGAGACGCCCAACTTCCTCTTACAATAACTTTGGACGGTGGTAGCTAACAGAGGTAACAAGGATAAAATATGTCCATTTAACGAGTCTCAAAAATTTATTACTAACTGGTTGTGTAGGGATGTTTGAAGTGAAACACCGGTAATTTGATACTGTCGTATATTACACAACACTGCCCTAATTTCCTAACAGGCGTCGGAGTGGACTGCAGGGGACTATCGCACCTCCTACTCACTTCGGCACGATACTAGTGGACTGCAGGTGGCTATCGCCCTAGCACGGTCGCTAGCTGAATGCTGCTGAAGCAGCGATCCAGCGGTGAATGGAGCGCTGTAACATGCGCCTCGGCGGGGCGCACATCAATGCACCCGGACTCCTCCTCTTCAGTGGCATGATGGCGTGTCTTTGCGCCTAGGCACCTCCTCTTCGAGGGCGGGGGGGCGCATCATTGCGCCAGGGCTCCTCCTCTTCGGGGCTGGCGGGGCTCCGCTGGGTCTGCCGGAGGGATGGCGTCCCTCGGCAGTATGTGGCTGTCGGGCGGGCGGGCGTGCCAGGGCGCCAGGTCGGTCAGCTCGACCAGGCGCGAGGCATCCGCTCGCGCGAACAGGTTTGTGGCGAGCCGGGCCACAAAGGCCTCCACACTCTCCATCCTAAGATCCCTCTCGATAGTGGAGTTGCGGACGTACCAGGGGGCGCCCGCGATGTAACGCAGCACCCGGTTCTGGGCCCTCTGCAGCGACCTTTTCTGGGGTGCAGAGAGCAGATGGTGCCACGCGGGTGCTGCGTAGGTGAGGCGGGGCCTTATATAGGTCTTGTATAGATCTGAGGAGATGAGAATGCGGGGTGTAGCTGCGCGGTGGCCGCTCAGGCCATTGCCACTGCCGACTGTCGCTGGGCGACCATGGAGAAACGGCGTTCTATGATGACAGCTAGATACTTCGCCGTTCTCCCCCATGTTATTTCGGCGTCTCCGATCTTCAGAGGCGCTGGGAACCCCCTTCTCGTAGTGACGGCGAGCGCTTGGGACTTACCTGGATTGACGGATAGTCGCCAGTTGCTCAGCCAGTCAGGGAGAAGGTCCAGCGTCCTCTGAAGTTTTATTGCAGCGTGGTCAGGAGCTGGCTATGAACGCCGTGTCATCGGCGTATAGCGCTGCGGTGGTGCCAGGGTCTTTTGGAACGTCACTGGCATAAAAGTTGTACAAGCCAGGCGAGAGCACGCTGACTTGAGGCACACCGGCGGTGATGGGGCGCTCGCCGGAGAAGACGCCTTCGACGCGCACCTTGAATGTGCGGCCGGAGAGAAAAGATGCTATCAGCCTTACCAGAGGGGGTGGGACGTTGGCTCGGATGAGCTTGAAGAACAGACCTTCATGCCAAACACAGTCGAACGCCTTTTCCATATCAAGGAAGACTGCGACCGATGATTCTTTCTTGTTCGCCGCAACGGACAGATGGTGGATGACTCTTACCAGCTGGAGGGTGGTGCTAAGCTCTGACCTAAAACCGAATTGGTCCTCACGAGGAGGGAGGTGGGGAGCAAGGTGCTTAAGGAAAAGGATTTCAAAGGTTTTGGAAAGGGTTGAGAGGAGGGTTATTGGGCGGTAGCCCTCTGCCCTTCTCAGGTTTTTATGGGGCTTGGGGATATTTACGATTAACCCCAGCTTCCAGGGAGTGGGAAAGTGGCCGGTCCTAACAATTCCATTATATTGAAGGGGAGGGGGGGACACTAACCGGGGAGGCTCGGATGGTGGCCAAGACCGGGAGATGGTCTGAACCATGGGCCACGTCGAGTACCTCCTGATGAAGATCGCCTGCGATGCGGTGGACGATGGCAACGTCCAAGATGTCTGGGGCGTACGAGGGGCTTTCAGGGTAATGGGTGGGGGTGTATGTACCCACTACCGTGTACCCAACTCGCTCGGAGTCGGCAAGCAGTCGTCTGCCGTCCGCATTTGGTGCGCGGGAGCCCCACTCGGGGTACTTACAATTTAGATCTCCGGCAATCACAGTCGGCTCATCTGATATAAGCCTGTGGATGCCGGAGATATCTAAATGTGACCCCCGGAGGCTTGTAGCACGCGAATACGCGGGTGCGGTGGGTGCCTAGTGCCACTTCGATGCCCAGCGCATAAAGGGAAGACACCGAGGGGGTTGGGAGGAGTTGGTGGAGGAGCCTCCTGCCTACCAAGACAGCGAGGCCTCTGCACGCTACTTCTCCTCCGAGGTAGTCCTGTCGATATATAATATATCCAGGAACATAAAAGCGGTCCGAGGGGGAGAGGTGGGTTTCGCTGATGAGAGCAATGTCAATCTCATATTCCTTAAGGAGATGACGGATCGGGGCCACTTTTCTGCGAACCCCTCGGACATTCCAGTGGACTATCTTTAAAGAGGTTGGGGCGTGGGAAGCCATTTGGACAATAATTTTGAGATGAGGGAGGCCCCTTCAGGGAGGAACGACAGAAGAGTTTTAAGTATGTCTTCTCCGGTGTCTATGCTTCCGTCTTGTCTATGACAGACGGAAGCGGAAAGGGCGCCAGAGAGGCGCCCACGCCGTCGGCCTGCAGGCAGACGGCCATTATTATTAATATATCACCAACTACGTTTACAAGGTTAGCAATCTTTTATTTAAGTAAATACGGCAAGTAATTAAATTAAATAACAATAATTGTGCATTTCGGCGTGGACAAAGTGGCGACCGTGACAAGTGAATCGAATACTACGTGAATTGGCGTGCGTTGAAAATAAGTGTCGTAAGTACATAGACGCGGGCCGGTCTTAAAACAAAGGTATGCATATTTTGCCTTTTCCCAAGTAATTGCCGTACCTATTTCCCATTCCAATCCTATATGTATTGTTCATTCCGTGGTGCATAACATATAATTTGTGAATTTCAAATACAAAGTCGACGCCTTGTTGTACTGTCGGCGCCATATTTTTCCCAAAGGTATCTAATTTAGTCGCACCTAACATATTATTTTAACATACACATTGGAATTGTAACATTATTCTGTATTTTGTGTTGTTATATCATAAAATTTACCTTTTTCCAAAGTTATCTTTAACATAATTCGTACTCTTAAAAAGAAATTTCAACTTTACGAGGCGGATATCGCCATATTGAAATTATAGGTTATCATTAATATGTGAAATTTCTTTACGTATAATTTAATCGCATTATACCCCAATTCTTTAAGCTATTGCTTTATTGTTATTTCATAGCCTTTGTGCCGAATATTTCAGCGCCCGGTGGGGTCGCCGATCACAAATCGTTTCGCCGGCCGGCGTGCTCGGCGTTGGGACGGCGCGGGCGCCCTCGGCCTCCGCTAGCAATAATCGCGACGGGCGAGTGTGCTTCGCGCCGGCACGCAGTGGTGTAAGTCGATTGCGGCTGGATCGAAAACGGTCAGACCTTTCCTTTTATAAAAAGTTTTTCGTGAATTGGCAATGTCTGAAAGTGAATCAAAAACAAGATCTAAAAGTCCTATGATGGCTTTAAACGTACAACATTCGGATTCTAGTGGTGACCAAGTAAAAATCTTAACTAAGAAACGTGGAATTGTTCGAGCTAGGTTAACTAATTTTAAAAATTACGTACAAGTTTTTAACACCTCAACTACTTATTCAAATTTACAAATAAAGGAATTGAGTTTAAGATTAGCTCAAGTTCAGGAATTATTTTCAAACTTCGATATAATACAAACCGAAATAGAGGAGCTTTCAGATAATTTTGAGGAACAAATAATTCAGCGTGAAATTACCGAGAAGGAATTTGTTACTCAAATAGCTTATGCACAGTTAATAATTGACACATTTTCAGCAAACGATAAAAAATCTGAACATGGATCTGAGAAGTCGCATCAGTCTAATTGTTGTCATGTGAGTGGTGGAAGTATGCCAGTACGGCTACCGACTATTAATCTACCTACCTTTGATTAAGTACGTAATTATACAAAGTGGTTAGAGTTCCGTGACTCGTTCAAGTCATTAATACATGAGAATGAGGCGATTTCACCGATTAACAAATTTCATTATTTAAGGCATTCGTTACAAGGAAGCGCCTCTGTAACTATTAAATCTATAGATTTTTCCGCTAATAATTATGAACTTGCGTGGATTAATTTATGTGAAAGATACAACAATAAAAACATTTTAGTAAATAATCATTTGAAGGCGATTGTAAATTTAAACCCAATTCAGAAGGAATCATTTAGTGCCCTTAGGTATTTAGGTGATCAAGTTTTTAAAAATTTAAGTGCGCTTAATAGTCTTGATATTTCCACGACGGGGTGGGACCCTTTAGTTTTATTCTTAGTCTCAGCCAAATTAGATCCCGTAAGCAGTGTCAAGTGGGAAGACTATAAAGGACATATTTCACAAATGGCCACACTTAAAGATTTTAAAACATTTATTCAAAATAGAGCGAATACATTAGAAAGTAGAAGTACAACCAATAATTATTATGACAATAAAATTAATAACATTAAATCTAATAATAACAATAAAGGCAATGGCAATTTTAATAAAAACATAAAATCATTTCTCGTTTCGGAGGTTTCCAAAAAAGGTTCTTGACTTGTTTGTAATAAATTAAACCATTTTGTCCATCAATGTCACAAGTTCAAAACAATGAGTATAGACGATAGAATTTCTGTAGTTTCAAAACTTCATTTATGTATCAACTGCTTACGTTTTGGTCACACGGTAGCAGAATGCCCCTTGAAAGGTCGATGCCGCATCTGTCAAGAAAAACATAATACATATTTACATAAAAACAAAAATACAGTTAACAATAGGGTTGTTGAGAACACCACATTAACTTGTATTAATCCAGTAAGGCTACCAGCGACATCACCAGGCCAAGTCATACTGTGTACAGCTCGAGTAAAAATTATTAACAAAGAAACCAATCGCACTTATCTTGCTCGCGCGCTGTTAGACACGGGAAGCCAGGTGTCTTTTATCACTGGTGACCTTAAACGAAAATTAGGAGAAGTTTAAAAAAAAATTGGTAGTTTCAATATTTCTGGTATAAGTAATATTACATGTCCAGTGTCTGAAAGATGTAGTATTTTAGTAAAGTAATGTGTAAGACCTTTCAGTGTAAACATTAATTGTTTAGTTATACCTAAGATAACGGGTACTATTCCAAAAACCAAAGTCGACATTCAACATTTAAATCTACCCGGTAATCTAGAACTTGCTGACCCTTCATTTCATGAACCCTCCGAAATAGATATTTTGTTAGGTGCAGACATATTCTTTGACATTCTTTGTCCCAATAAAATTAAATTAGGTCCAAATAAACCTATTCCTTAAGAAACTAAATTAGGATGGATAGTAGCTGGCCCTACTGTTCAAGATAATAATAATTCTGTCCCATCCATCCTTTTAACAGCTGGCTCTTCTAACCAGCCAAAGGCAAACGGTGATGTTTGTTCTCAGCTATTGCTTCAAGATGCGGATGCCCATTCTTTGATGTCACTTCAAGACGTCAACCTACCCCATGAAGTATCACTTCAAGATACTTCTGGCTCCAATTCTTTGATGTCACTTCAAGACGTCAACCTACCCCATGAAGTATCACTTCAAGATACTTCTGGCTCCAATTCTTTGATGTCACTTCAAGACGTCAAACCACCCCATGAAGTATCACTTAAAGATACTTCTGGCTCCAATTCTTTGATGTCACTTCAAGACGTCAACCTACCCCATGAAGTATCACTTCAAGATACTTCTGGCTCCAATTCTTTGATGTCACTTCAAGACATCAATCTATCCAATGAAGTATCACTTCAAGATACTTCTAGGTCCCATAATTCCCTTGAAGTATCACTTCAAGATACTTCTGGCTCCAATTCTTTGATGTTACTTCAAGACATCAATCTATCCAAAGAAGTATCACTTCAAGATACTTCTAGGTCCCATCATTCCCTTGAAGTATCACTTCAAGATACTTCTGGCTCCAATTCTTTGATGTCACTTCAAGACGTCAACTCACCCCATGAAGTATCACTTCAAGATACTTCTGGCTCTAATTCTTTGATGTCACTTCAAGACGTCAACCTACCCCATGAAGTATCACTTCAAGATACTTCTGGCTCCAATTCTTTGATGTCACTTCAAGACATCAATCTATCCAAAGAAGTATCACTTCAAGATACTTCTAGGTCCCATCATTCCCTTGAAGTATCACTTCAAGATACTTCTGGCTCAATTCTTTGATGTCACTTCAAGACATCAATCTATCCAATGAAGTATCACTTCAAGATACTTCTAGGTCCCATCATTCCCTTGAAGTATCACTTCAAGATACTTCTGGCTCCAATTCTTTGATGTCACTTCAAGACATCAATTTATCCAATGAAGTATCACTTCAAGATACTTCTAGGTCCCATCATTCCCTTGAGGTATCACTTCAAGATGCTTCTAGGTCCCCCAATTTTACACTATGTCCTGAAGTGTCATGTGAAGATGCTTCTAGGTTCCCCAATGTCCCACTATGTCCTGAAGTGACATGTGAAGATGCTTCTAGGTCCCCCAATGTCCCACTTTGTCCTGAAGTGTCAGGTCAAGATGCTCATAGGTCCCCCAATTTTACACTTTGTCCTGAAGTGTCATGTGAAGATGCTTCTAGGTTCCCCAAGTTCCCACTTTGTCCTGAAGTGTCAGGTGAAGATGCTCATAGGTCCCCCAATTTTACACTTTGTCCTGAAGTGTCAGGTGAAGATGTTTATAGATCCCCCAAGTTCCCACTTTGTCCTGAAGTGTCAGGTGAAGATGCTCATAGGTCCCCCAATTTTACACTTTGTCCTGAAGTGTCATGTGAAGATAAGTCTAGATTCCCCCATTTCAAACCAATACAAGATAATTCCGGGTCTAACCCTTCAACATCACTAGGACAAGCATTGCGTGATATCAGTCCTGACTCTGAGGTGTCACTTCAAGATACCTCCGGGTCTTCTTCCATATCACGTAAAGATATAGTTGCTTGTTCTCGGGTATCACTTCAAGATGCCTCGGAGTCATTATTGGTGTCACTTAGAGATGTCAAACCTTATTCCGAAGTATCACTTTTAGATACTTCTGGGTACACTCCTTTAAATTTCTACTCCGAAGTATCGCATCAAGATAATAATTCCGGGTCTTCTTCCATATCACTCAAAGATATGGTTGCTTGTTCCCGGGATCATCTACAAGATACTCCTGAGCCTTTTTCTAATTCCTGTAAAACTTTAAAAAAAAGTTCTTCCTTATCTTCTTTCATATCACTTCAGGACATACATGAGTCTATTAAGAAATTCTGGAAAATTGAGGAATTGCCCTTAGATAACAATACTCATTCTTCAGAAGAACAATTTTGTGAATCTCATTTCATAACGCATACCAAGCGTTTACCTAACGGTCGATTTTCTGTCATGATGCCGCTGACGGAGGATCCGGAGCAGGCCCTTGGCCCTTGAATTCATTTTCTATTGCAATAAAACGTTTCTTCAACCTTGAAAGAAAATTAAATAAAAACAAACATATCAATAAACAATATTGTGAATTTATAAAAGAATATGGTGAGTTAAGCCATCTTAATTCATTGAGACTTTTATTAAAACAAAGCCAATTAGAGACTTTATTTTCTGATAAACAGCTTCTACAAAACAATAAAACCTTGCATCACAAAAGCAAACTACTACCTCTTAATCCTTTCTTAGATAACGATGATTTATTGAGAGTAGGAGGTAGACTATCTCATTCCGACTCGGAATATTCAAAAAAACATCCTGTCTTACTTGACGCTAAGCATCATTTAACTAAAATTATTTTCCAACACGAACATTTACGTTTGTATCATGCGGGTCCGCAATTGCTACTTTCATCTATTCGTGAACAATATTGGCCCATCGGGGGCAGAGTTTTGGCTCGTTCCATTTATAAAAAATGTGTGGTCTGTTGTCGTTTGCGTGGCCAGACCTTACAACCTAAAATGGGAGATTTACCTGTAGTAAGAACTTGTCCAGATTTTCCTTTTAATCAATGTGGTGTCGATTTTGCCGGGCCCTTTATGATTGTGGCCTATTAATGTGCCGCCGTTGGAGCCGTGTGCAAAACATCGTAGTGGGGATGGTGGGGGTGCTCGGTGAGATAGATAGTCGGTGTGCGAGCGAGAACGCACTAGGATCCGCGCGCTGCACGCTTATCATTAATTCATCGTGTTACAGTTGTTATTTATTAAATATCTAGACAATTATCTAAACTATTAGAAATTATATGAGTCTTTTATTATTCTCTAAATGCGTTTATATATTTATTGAAAAATATTAATTTGTAAACTGATTATATTTATTTACCATTATTTCAGCTTTTCGCAAAAAATGCTACCCTCAAAGATTTTCATTTAAATATTTTCCATATTACTGTGGAATTCCTGGACGAGTCAAAAGAGAGTAGCATCTCCGAAACATCTCTCGTTATACTAGGTACATCCCTGTTTATTTTTCAAAATTTCGAAAATAATAATTAAATAATGTTATTGTCCCTATGAATCAGATATTTTTTAAATCGTTGAACTTAATGTCAAATATCAAATCTTTATTTAACTTTTTGATATAATCTTTTATTTATTTTTATTAATTAACATTTTTGAAGTTAATCTAAAAGTTGTTATATCAAAAATTCAAATATTCGAATTTACTTAAGTACATAATTAAAATATTATTTATTTAATCTTAATTTTTATTATTAATTAAAAATAATAATATAAAAGTGATTCATCACTAACGTAATTCGCGTTATAATGTTTCGGACTGCCGTAGTTCCCGCTACGGCGTAGCAGTCTACGCGGAAGCTACGTTGTAGCATACGTCAATGAACTTTATATTATTAGAATATTTAAAATTGGTTTGATCAGTTACTGAACAGAAAATTTTTATATTTTGACTATAAGTGCATGTATAAATATGTGTTCTAGTAGTGTAAAAATTGTAATAGTCTTCAAGCCAACATAATGCTGCATACTTACTTTAAAGCAAAAAAAAAACTGTAGCTCTCCCAAAGAGACATTATAAGATTCTAAATATAATATTACTGTTATACAAAGTATAAAACCACTAGCCCGATAGTGTATTCAGTATGGACACTTCTTTGTCAAAGGAGGTTTAAGTAACAGGATTCGTTTTAATAAAAGCGTTAGGTTACAAAGACGGACGCAGCTGCGCCGGGAACAATAGAGTAATGAAGTTCAACATACACGAAATACATCCAATATTGAACTGGTTATACTTTCTGCATGTATTTTGATTGAATTATTAAAATGATATTTAAAAAAAAAGTAGATAAGGGCCATAGAAAACGGATAATTAGTGTTGTCGTTGTTATTAATTGCGACGCAAATTGGCTCGAGGCAAATGGGCTACTGACCACCGCGAACGGTCGCCACCGCTAAAAACATAATATTATGTAGTTAAAATCAAATTACAGTTTCTGAAACTTACTTGATTGTAGAAGAATAAACACACTTGAGCGTGTCACAGACCAGTGAGGAAGTTTCAAGCTGTGACGTCTTCTCGACTCTTTCGGGCAGAAGAACGCGTCTCTTCTATCAGCAATTATAAACTAGTTGATAAAGGCAACTTAAAATTCATATTGATTCGCAGTCGTAACGCGATAGCGTGATCGGTGCAAACGGGCGACTGTAGCTCGTTTGCACCGATGTGATATCAATGCTGATAGTTCCATTGTATTGTGCCACCGTTCAGTTTATTTGTATGATTAAGAAATTATACGTTTAAGTTATTTTTTCAATTGAGTAGTTTTTTAGCCGACGCGACGTTAGCTTTCAGCTAAAAACTGGTCTGTTTTATACATAGGGCATATTTTAACACTTTGTATTTGATAAATAAAGATTTTATACACACTTTCAATTAAGTAGTTTTTTAGCCGACGCGACGTTAGCTTTCAGCTAAAAACTGGTCTGTTTTATACATAGGGCATATTTTAACACTTTGTATTTGATAAATAAAGATTTTATACACACTTTCAATTAAGTAGTTTTTTAGCCAACGGTTATGTAAGGGAACAAAATGTTTTTCAGGCGCAAGTAATAACAATGAATCTCAGAAATTATAAACTAGCTGATAAAGGCAACTCAACATTTAAATTTAATCTTGATAACACGACAACTATAGTCGTCCATTTGCACCGACCCTATCTACATAATGCTGATAGTTCCATTGTAATCATGCCACTGTTCTGTGATTACGGCGCTATCGCAGATTTGATCCCATCTACTGTGACATATTAATCTCGTATATACAATTACGATAATATTATATGTCCGGCGACAGCGGCTATTTAGTACTGATGCCGAATAGCAGAGATGATGTTAGATAGTGTATAATTTCTATATGATTCTACTGCTATAATATTTTAATGTAAGTGTTAGTTTAATGTAAATGTAAGCTACTCTTTAGTTTTCAAAAGATTTCAATGAATTTGTAAAGTATTTATAGCTATTTATTTATTTATTTAACTTATTCTAAAACCAACAGCTTCACAATGCAATTTCACAAGCTTAGTATTTTCCAAAAAATAGCCATAACAGGTTTGCCATAAATAAAAACAGTGATAACGATAAATAAATATTAGGAATTTAAAAAAGGCACATGGATATATAGGAATAGATTAATAATAATAATAATTATAGTAGCTATTTACTATTTCAGACGACATATTATACGCAGCTGTCCTGTGATTAGTAATTTCGATTATTTTGTAGTGATAGGAATTCGCATGAGAATACAATTAAGAATAAAACCTACTGGTTACTATATTTTTGCGAAAGAACGTTGAATGGCTGAGACTTAAGGCTCGACAGGCGGGACACATGCGACTGCGATGCGAAACCCTTGGGCACTTATTCGTACATTCTCGAGACGCTATTTGCCGGTCGTGGTAGCTCAAAATACCGTCGTATGAATCGAGCGACCGTGGCTAGACAAAAAATAATGTTAAATTTAGAATAAAACTTTTAAAATATGGCAGAAGTGAAACTTCATTCATCATTTAATAATCAAAAACATCTCTCATCGTTCTTAAAGAACATCAATTCAAAAAACAATAGAAAAAATGAAAATGTGTACACCTTGCGCCATCTGTATTTTGAGCCTTAACTTCTTTGAAAAGTTATGTTGATATGTAAAATGTATAAGTAGCTTCCTATAGATGGCGCTATATCCAAAATCGTGTCACGAACTTGAAATTTCACTCTCAATGTCTCTAAAGAAGTAGTCTCTTCTGATATAAAACACGAATCTTTAGGCTTTTTAAGCAAAGCATTTTGATACACTGTTTCATGTAGAAACAATTTTAGTCAGTGAAAGGTTTTGCCGGTGCAAATTAGATGGGATAGATTCTTGTTACTCTTGACGTAGGTTTGACAGCCGTGGAGTTTTATTACTTTGAGTTTTCCAGACAGTCGCGTCTATTGCCATACAATTGAAAGTCAGTTTACATTTTTTTTTTTCAAGTTTTATTCTTTTTGAATAATTTAATGTAGGAGTATCTTACGTAACAATATATTAATAGATAATGATTATAAGCGTGAAATATTTAAATATTTTTGAAACTTACAGTTATGTATAGTCTATTTTTATATACCTACTATTTAATAATACAATTGTCACCGTCTATAGTGTCATGGATTTCGTGTACATCACACACATAAAAACCTACATTATACCTACTTGTCATGATAATATTTCGATTTAAAATTCAAACAGTTCTGGGCGGTATTTAAATACAAAGAAGAAGAGATCATTTTGGGCCACGAGGTCTAGTACACAGCCAACTAAAAAATTCTGATAGCTTTATAGGGGAAGCCAAACTGAATATTTCATCGCTAAGACTTATAGTTTTTGACTTCGCCTAACAAGTGCACTTAATAACATTCACCCTGTATATGTTTTGAATCAGTAATCCTAGAGAATTGTTGCCATAGTAAACAAAAATATCGGTTGTCTGTAAAGTTGGTCTACTGACGATAGTTGAACGTGACAACGTCAACAATAACAATAACAACAACAACAACAACAACAACAATAATAATAATAAAATGCGAGGTAACGCTGGTACTTGGTAACGGTAACAGGTAACGATACTTGGTAACAGTACTTGGTAACGCATGAGTCATGTTTTTTCGTGCGTGCAGCCGGCTCCATCGAATTATAAGACGTTATCACGTCAAAATACACTTTGATTTCCCCTTTAAAGCTATTACAATTTTTTTCTTGGGCCGGCTACTCGACAACTGGGCCTTGTATGGAGCGTGTACTGTCTCCTTTCAAAATATTTAGACGTTAACTAGTACAATTTACATAACTAAGAACTTTCACTGTAAAATATATCACTTTTGCTCATCCCACCCATTAGAAATGGTCCTTATTCCATTAATGTAAATAGGTCCTTACTGAAAGGACCTAGAAAATTGCCAGCTATTTGAAGGCTATTAAGTAATTCGTTTTGGAGATAGCCCATCGTTCTTTTTATTGTGTAGTCTCCTAAAAGAGAAAAGATAAATGCCCTCCAGGAAATGGTCTATTTGCCGCCCTAACCCGTATTGTTAGAGACTGGCAATTTGCTTTGTGTGAACGCAGCAAAGAGACTTCATCAAAATGGTTAGAAAGGGTATGAGAACTACCTGATGTTAGATGGTATCTTTGCAAAATGTCTATAAAAGTAAAATTGGGATTGAGGAGAAATTTCAGTCTATAAGCTTCCTAACCTTACTTTACGTAACTTTTAGGTACTACGAGTATAATAAAGTCGTAAAATTAAATATAACATTTTAAATCTTTAACATTTTATCTTATATTCAATATTTTACGAATCTGTGCAAATAATTATGATGCGTTTTATAATATGTAGTATAATCTTGCTACTATAAATTTGAAAATTTGTGAGGACGGATGGATGTTTGTTATTCTTTCACGCAAAAACTACTGAACAGATTTTGACAAAGTTTGGCATGGTAGTAGTTTAAGCTCTGGATTAATTACATACTCTTTTTCCCGAAAAAGTACTGTGTTCCCGTGGGAGAAAAACTAGTATATGCATAAGAAAACATCGGGCCAACACTAGTCTGAATAAAAATATTAAAATTTTATGTCAAATGTATCTATCTCCAGTATATAATCATAATATTCCTAGCTATTAAAATTTTGCACTAGAGTGAATTTACGTTTGCAAACTTTCTAGAAAAAGTTGTCTAACGGAGATTTACTTTATATCATAAGGAGCATTTGAATATTTTATTTCATTACGTTAAATATAAACTATTCGGATGTAAACAACGTAGAGCATCGTTGTTTTATACTCGTATATGTGTAATAAATGTGATTTCATAAATGTGAAAGTTTATGAGGGTGGATGGATGGATGGATATTTGTTACTCTTTCACCCATAAACTACTGAACGGATTTGGATGAAACTTAGTACAGCAATTACTGTAGTTGTTTGAGCTCTGAATTAACACATAGGCTACTTATTTCACGAAAAAGAACAGTTATCCCGTGGGATACCGTGGGTATTTACGCGGGCAAAAGCTAGTTATAAATAGATGTAAACTACTACACGAGTACGTACTCTTCTTTAAGGCGTATAAAAGCGTTAGTGGTCATCACTACCCAGGCCACTTACGACTCGTCCGGTGTGACGGCCTGCCGGTCGTCAGTTTAGTTATATAAAGAAGGTTTATTGCAAAATGCTCCTAAGAGCGTGGTACCGCTTAGTACAATATCGATTGCCTGAGCTATATATATCTACGTGCTGTACCGGGCTAACGCAAGAGGTCGCTAGAACAATAGCCAGAATTGGCATCGGTGGTTGCCATTAACAACTTTTACAATAAAATTGTCAAAAGCAACAGCTCTTTTATTCTTTTGATACAAAATACGAGTACAAGGAAACGTGATTTCCAACTACGCACTAATATTTGATCACGACGTGCGTGTTGGTGCGCGTTCGACCGAGCGCGTAACTGGGCACAGAGCTCAAACGCAGGTGATAGATTCAGGATGACTACCAATTTACCACAGCTTTATCATTGGCGTGTAGAGGCACATATAACTGCTCAGTTTAAACTGCACTGATCACGTCGGGGTCAGCAAATGTTAGTGCGTAGGTGGAAATGACGCTTCCTTGTATTTTGTACAAAAGAATAAAAGAGCTGTTGCTTGTGACAAATTTATTGTAAAAGTGTTTAATGGCGTAGAATGGAGGGATAAATAATTAGTTTTAAAGTTGCGTTAAAATATTATGTAATCTCAGGGTTGACATGCGATCATACGCAATCACACCCACACACAATGCGTGTTAATGATTCTCTACACATTATCACACGTCATCACACACTATCACACGTCATTACACGTGATCACACCCGCACACAATGCGTGTTAAAGATCCTCCACACCCCATCACACGTCGTCACACGCGATCACACGGCAACACACGCATGTCACACCCGCATACAATGCGCTTTAATTATCCTCCTCACGTCATCACACGCGATCATACCCGCAAACAATGCGAGTTCTTATCCCCCACACGTCATCACACGCGATCCACGTCATCACACGCGATCATACCCGCACGAAATTGAATTTCGCACGGTGTTAAAAAGGGCTACTTAGGTCACGGAAAAGCGTGCGAAAAGTGCGGGTTTAGGTCACATGCGATCATACGCAATCACACCCGCACACAATGCGTGTTAATGATCCTCTATACGCCATCACATGTCATCACACACGATCACACGTCATTACACGTGATCACACCCGCACACAATGCGTGTTAAAGATCCTCCACACGCCATCACACGTCGTCAAACGCGATCACACGGCAACACACGCATTTCACACCCGCATACAATGCGCTTTAATTATCCTCCTCACGTCATCACACGCGATCATACCCGCAAACAATGCGAGTTCTTATCCTCCACACGTCATCACACGCGATCACACGTCATCACACGCGATCATACCTGCACGAAATTGAATTTCGCACGGTGTTAAAAAGGGCTACTTAGGTCACGAAAAAGCGTGCGAAAAGTGCGGGTTTAGGTCACACTGTGCTATAAAAGTATTTAATATCCAATAAATATTGTACGAGCTGCAAATTTATTTGATGAAAATCTCGGTCATAGTCCGTAAAAGGGACCGTGTAGGACCAACGTAAGCACAATTTATATAACGTCTTATGTAACGTTATTTTCGTACAATCTAAAAATATATTTTTTCCACAAGTACTAGTAGTAGGCTAATTAAACTGTATTTCTTTTAAGCCGTATAATTTCCTTATTTATCTTTAACCTTCCTTCCTTTATTTAAATTAAAATGTATGCATAAGGTGACGAGAGGGTCGACATATTGTTGATAATATGAAGTCTATTGCATACCTGATACCTGTACCTGTCAATCGTTGTATACTAACGTGAGGAACTACAAGTCTAATTTGGCTATAACATGATATTTATAACAAGACATAAACACCTATGTCCATAAAAGGTTCATGCTGATGCCCGCGACAGACGTAACGATTTATCGTTGCAGTTTAAACTGAGCAGATAAATCGAATGCCCCTAGTGCCTCCACACGCCAATGATAAAACTGTGGTAAATTGGTAGTCATCCTGAATCTATCACCTGAATTCGAGCTCCGTGCTCAGCTGTGTGCTAGGTGGAACAAGCACCCACACGCAACGACAAAACTACCCAGTCACATTCGACAACGGTTTAATCGAACAAAAAATTGCAACTGCCAATGTTGAATGATAAATAATTATTTATTTGTCAAAAATGAAACTGCACAGTTTGGTGCACACCGTTAAGGGCATCACAGACGGCGAAGATACATTAATATTTTATCTTTAGATGCGTGGATATAAAAGTATGTATATATCCAGGCAACTTAAGATACTATATGTTTTTATATTACGGTACGTAATATGAAAATATATAGTATCTAATCCGTCTATGATACAGTTCATGCATTCTGTATAGCAAGCGATATTTTACTATAGTGTAAAATATTATAGTAGTATCTTCGCAGTCTATGATGCTCCTTATAATATCGCTACGATAAATCGTTACGTGTGGAGGCAGGACTGATACGGTGACTGCCAACGGTTAACCTGTCTAGAGACTGAATATTGAGTATTTAGCACTAACATATTGTAGATATACCATATAATAAATAATAACTCTCAGTTAAATGTCTCCAATAAAATTTAGGTCCTTTCGGAAAAAATGATAATTTGAACAATAACTACATCTCATTTAAAAAATAATCTCGTGGCACAGTGTTTGTTGAAGATTTCCTCCGAAACGGCTTGATCGATTATTATGACATTTTACAGGATTGTGAGAATCCCCACATGTTCTAAGCCTTGTCGTGGCGGAGGGGCTCAGTAGTCTGGATTGTAAGTACTCAGGGTGCTTGCAGTTCGGGATATTGCGAATTTAGACCGAGAAGGCTCTCTGTACCTCTCTTTACCAGAAGAGAAGACAAGAGATGCAGGTAGTGAAGGAGAACAGCATTTTCATCGCATTGACATGGAGAGATTTTAATCTTAAGTCTCGCCGTGGCAGTGAGTTGAGTGCTGAAAGTCATTTTGCAGCTACCCTAATCTTAAGGTCTAGCGTACCGATGGAACTTACGCTTACGTAAGGGAAAGAAACTCCTCGTATAATATTGGATGGCCGAAAGAAGCGACCTCGCAATAAAGACGAGCTCACAGGATCAGAATCGGCTCTTCAATGTACCAAAGTACCAAAAATTCTAAAAAAAAAAAGGGTTGTGAGAATAGGTTGTAATCTATTTATCACGCCCCTTGGTTTTAAGGTTGGCCCACCACAAAATATTTTTTTTATTTTATAATTTTATGATTTGGCATTAAAAATACATAATATAACCCTCAATTTTCCCCCTTTTAACACTAACCTCCACTAATATTCTACACTCAGTGGTCGATAACTTTTATATTGTTTCACACACTAACTGTTGGTTCCAGGTTGTAGATGTAGGTCAAAGATTTCAAAACTAAATATAAGCTATGACGTACATTTGACAGAACATATCTTCATACAAGAAAAAGTTACGCCATCCTGATTTCACCATACCTCAAACGCCAAATGGCCCCAAACAACACCAAAAGTGGGGCCATTTACTGCGGGGGACTGTTTTTGCCTCGATATGCCTCGTCTTTAATATGTACGTCTATGATGTCGGTAGTATTTGTAGGTTGTAGGTGTGGTTATTATTAATTATTCCTGTGTATACTAAAGACAGAACAACGTCTGTTGGGTAGTATGATAAAAAATATTATTCTAATACTTACATTAGTACTTGAGTTGTTAAATATACTCTCAACAAAGCTTATTATACAGAATATGGCGTTTTACGTCTGTACCGTCGCTGAAAAATCCGGTGTACCACATTTAGACCTTAGAACCACTGTCATAAGATTCATTCGTAGCATACCAAAAAACAACCGTGGCTCCGCAATGTCCTCCCACGCGACGATGATCAGCTCGGAGCCTTCTTCAGTTTTATCATCGTATATTTCCCGCTGATAATGCATTCAGGGTAAAAGCTCTTTGAAGCTAAGTGTTTGCTTGAAGACTCTCTAACTTTCTCGACACTGCTCTTGCTTATTATCCGATAAAAGTCGAATGAATTACTTTGTCTTAGAAGGATATAACGGGGACTTGAACTTATAAATTATTAAACTGAATATTTACTTTGAAAATTCTGAGGTTTATAATTTATAGTTCCGTATGTTTTGTATAATAATTAATGAACTTATTTGTTATTTTTATGCATGATTAATGGACAATTAGTTTTATTTTTACTAGAGGTTGCCCTGTGATCGAAAATAATCCGTAATAATTCGTATATATTTAAATTAATAATTAAAAATTAATAATAATATAATTCAAACATTAGTATGTAGTTGTAGTAGTAGTAGTAGTGTAGTTTTTTTGCCTCTTAGAAATTGACAAACTTCAACGTATAATTAAAATTGTACCTATAATACGGACGGTAGTGTGTGTTAATAATCTGAATTAGTGTGTGTTGTTATTTTTATTAATCGTACGTATTTCTAAGCATTATTTAAGGAATATTATCTTTCTGCACACCTTCCTCAATATAAACTTTGACTGTGCTAAATATCATACTCCTCCATTCGTATAATTCTCATAAAACTGTACTGAAAGTTATCTTCACGTATTAATATAATAATTTTCTTACGGATTTCAAATTTTTAATTTCGAATTTACAATCGGAGTCGCAATCAAAAATTAGGTTGATATAAATAAGAAAATAGATAATACGAGTACGTATTAGTACGTTGTAAAAACGCACTTTTCAGACAAAATGAACATTTTAGAGGCAAAGGAAATGAGTGTTCCGTGTCATGTTATAGGTATTCGTGGTCGAAAGCCCGTGTGAAATGGGAGAACTTTTATCTATCCCGGAAAATCTTGAGCCACATAAAGCAGACTCCAGGAAAGTACCATTTTAATGGAACGACCAAATGAATGGGCAGTGTTCGAGCGTTGAACCGCAAACGTTTAAAATTGCATTTTGCGATCGATTTAAGTTCCGCTTTGCTGCCGTAAACATCATACTGCTTTGTCATTGATAATTATTCCTTCACTCTATTTTATTCGACTCCAACAGTCCTCAAAACCTAAAAGAAACTTTTAGAAATTGTAAATAGAAGATAAAGTTAATTAAGCAAAGCAAAATGTGAGTAGCGACAAACAAATATAAAACAATTAGAAGAAAATAAGACAGTAGATTAAAAAGTGTAATATTGTGATATTGGATGTGTAGAATAAAATGTTAATTGTGAAATTGAAATAAATATGGGTAGAATATAGAAATGATGTAGATAAGTATGAGAAAGAAATGGTAAATATGTTAGTAATAAGGAAATTAATGTAATAGCAAAATATATAATAATGTATACATAATAAGCGGAAAAACAAATGTAAGTGGTGAAAAATTATACACCAAAAAATAAACAAAGAAAATAATTGTCCTGGCTTACGGCCGGGGCAACAAGAGAAAAAAAAAAAAAAAAAAACGTTTAAAATTGCATTTTGCCATCGATTTAAGTTCCGCTTTGCTGCCGTAAACATCATACTACTTTGTCATTGATAATTATTCCTTCACTCCAATTTATTCGTCCAACCCCCAACAGTCCTCAAAACCTAAAAGAAACTTTTAGTTTCCGTCTCTCCGACAGGCAAGAGCTACGATCATCCACAAATCTCCTTCTCGATATTCCTATCCACCACACTAAGTTTTTCCACTCCGCCTACTCCGTACAATCTGTCCTGCTATGGAACTCTCTCCCTACTCGAATTAGACAATGTAAAACATTAAATACTTTAAAATCTGCCCCATAAAGACACCTTAGTATGTGTCGAAAGTAGTTACGTGTGTTACGTGTTATTTATCCATGATATGTAGTTATTGTTTATATTTATTGTTTAACATTGTATATATAATATTTTAAATATGTATGTATTATTATTTTATTTTTATTTAAGTATTTTATTTTAATGTATACTCTATATTTATAATTTTTAGATATACTTTAAGCACAGTACCCTTCTCCAGCGATTTAATTCTTTCTTTCAAAGGTTGTCTGGAAGAAATTGCTGTTTAGTAATAAGGCCGCCTTTGTGTACTTTCGTCTTGTTCTGTGTATAGTTTATATTGTGTATGTGTGTGTGTGTAACTATTGATTGTGCACAATAAAGTATATTTTCATTTAATTTTCTTTTCATTTCATTTCATTATACAACTACAGCTATTATAAATTTGAAAGTTTGTGAGAATGGATGGGTGGATGGATGTTTGTTACTCTTTCACCCAAAAACTACTAAACGGATTTCGATAAATTTGGTATACTAACATACCTAGTAGGTAGTAGTAGCTCTGGATTAAAACGTAGCCTACTTTTTATCCCGAAAAAGTACTGTATTCCCGTGGGACACCCGTAAACCGATATTATATTTACGCGGGCTGAGCCGCGGGAAAAAGCTAGTCATGAATAAATTTTGATTTGAAAATGTCGTCGTCGAATTGACATTTTAATTAATAACCAAATGTTATAACCCGTCAATATACTAACAGGGATTGATCGTTTAGCAGGCTGACCATTGTCATAAGTTTTTCGTATTATAACAAATTAAGAGAACGACCTAGCTCCTAGGTACTTCCTAAAGAATTAAATTCCCGGATACGCACTTCGATACCTTAAGTTTTTCACTCTTAAATCGCTACTACATATGACCAATATAGACATTACAAATTGTAGTGCAACTGTTACATTTTGATACTTGATATTTAGCCTGGCACGGAACAAAAGAGTCGCAGAACTATGTTGGAAATAAATAACGGAGCGGCACAAAGTGTAAATTGCACATTAAAATTCACATTACCTTTGTGCTCGTGTTAAAGGATTAGTTCGTGTATCTAAAATATAAACAATTATAATTGTTATTGTGTAACTTATTCTCGACAAAGAATAAGTTACACAATAACTGCCAAAAGCAAAATTAAAATTGTATGAAGACCTCGAATTATCAAGCAGTGAGCAAGCTGATGATGATGAATTATAGCTAACAACACTATTATGTCAGATTTCAAACATAAAAAACTAGATCAAAATCGGATCATCCGTTTCCGAGCTACGATGCCACGGAGTGACACACAGACACGTCAAATACACATTTATTAGCAGACTAATTATTAGATGTCAAATCATACTGATATTTTAAATGAATTCGAATGTTTGTATGTGTCTATGAAAGATAGGTTGCAATTATACATAGGCTGCTTTTATCTTGGAAAACCGCTAGGCTCCTGCAGAATATACCGAATTCCTTCTGCGCAAACGAAATCGAGTGAAACAATTACTAGTACTGGGCCTTTAGTAAAGGTGCATTCGATAATTTCGACGGAGAACTTCGAAATCAAAAATGTATGGGATTTCACGTAAGTCATCGTTATGTGACTTGTCGCTTGCGATGGCTTATGTTAAAACTCATATGTTTTGTTTTCGAACTGAAGTTCGTCGAAATTATCGAATGCATCCTGACTAAGGGCCCTGGGGCTATAAAAATAATTTCCTATAGCTCCTATATCTAATATAAATAAAAATTAGTATCGTATCTATACTATTATATGTATATATGCGTTGTGTTTTATTTTTATTTATTTTTTTGTACCTTTTTTATTTTTGTAACTCAATAATTATGATTGTGTGCCGTCGTGAGATCGCGAACTTACAAGGGGGTCACGGAAGATCAGGCGCCACGGCTTGCCGCGGTCGAAGCCTGAGTGGCATCCCTTTAAACACATGGTGTGGGCATTGCATAGCCTTAATCAGCTGTGTTTTTAAAACTGTCTCTTTTCGTATTCTTTGAATGATATAGTGCGTTAGTGTATAATTTACTTGTTTTTTGTTAAAATTTGGCTGTGTCATGTCCCTTGTGTGTTTAATAAAGATATTTTTATTTTTATTTTATTTTTATTTATTAAAATGCCAGGTCTACATTTTCAAAGTACCATTTTATATTTTCTTTTCCTGACGAGTTCACATCTCGTATACCAAAGGGGAATTCGCCAACGTTCGCGTCAGCAAACTTATTTTAGCGGGATATAAGTCTTTTTATTATCATAAAATCCTATCGATTTTTGACAAAATATACTGCGGCGTCCACGGTATGTGTATACGGTCGTATACGGTCCACGGTATGGTAGATATATACCAAACGTTTAAAGTCACATCATAATAGACAATTTGAAAACGGAATTTACCTAAAGGCCTCATTAAATATAAAAGGTTAATCAGAAGAACAATAAAATTAACGATTAAAATTGCATAAAAAATTTAATACAATACTTTTTGTATTGAATCGTAGCCTCTATTTATTTCCCCAGTAATAACACACAGGATTTCTTGCACTATTTCCTCTTTAATAAGTATTTTTCATTAATTTATATAAAGTGGAAATAGTGCAAGAAGTCCTGTGTGTTATTACTGTGAAACATGAATTTCCACCAAGAACCTACAGTACAATCAATAAAATATCTATATATAATGTTAACATTCTTTTAATTTACTAATATCAATAACATTTTTCCTCTTTCTAGGTCTAGGTCTTAAGTTTCCCGTTTTAGATGCTCAGACTCACTGCAGAGTTTGCGGTTCTATAAAAGAAATTCGACCTCTATGGTTCAGTGGTTAGCGCATTGGCGCTCAAGTCTAGGTCGCGGATTCGAATCCCGCCAGGGAACAAGAGTTTTCTGTTTTCTCTGGTCATGGATGTCTTAAATTCGTGTATTATTTAATTTAAATCTTAAATTTGTGTATAGGTATAAAATAATTAAATATATTTCCCTTGTCTGGTACCCGTAACTTAAGTTCTTCGAGAACTTTCTACGGGATTACAGATTGACGTGATGTGAAAGCGTCTATACATATAAAAAAACCTTTTTAATGAGATAAGTATTTATAATAAGTATTTATAATGTATTAATTATAAATACTTAACTCATTATATATAAAGTATTTAAATGGTAGTACCATTTAAATACTTTGTAATTCATAAGATTCATAACAGCCTCCGTGGTCCAGTGGTTAAGAGCTGGGCTCTCGACTTGGAGGTCGTGGGTTCGATTTCCGCGTTGAAACAACCAAAATGTTGTTTCCATGTTTGGTTAACACAATGCAGGCTTATCACCTGATTGTCTGACAAGAAAGATGATTCATGCGTCGGATGGGCATGTAAAAATCGGTCCTGCACCTGATCTCTCGCCAGTCGTGTTAGCCATCCGTCCCACTGGGTTTCGAGAATAAAGAAAGATAGTGCTCTTGTGTACTGCGCATACACTTGGGTACTATAAAATATCTCCTGCATAGCTGGCCTGGTTTCAATGAAACCGGCCACCGTCACCGAAAAGGGTGGGGGGAGCTATTAATGCTATCATTGAACGCTTAATTAAAGTCTATGAGTTATTGGAATTTTTTAGCATTAGACTACGAATAAAATACATTATTTTATTTCTGCCACAAGTTAAAATTTAGTTTTATGGCGATGAAAGTGTATTTTATTTTATTACGGCTTATAGAAATATTCTTGTTGACTTTTATATTAATTTATTATTATTTTTAACATAAAATGCTAAAATAATAACACTTTGTACATGTCATTGTAATCAGAATATGTTAAAGAATTTAAGATAGATAGTATCATAATTATTATTAAATTGTTTACGTGATAAATATTCAGAGAGCTTATATAAGCTAACACGCCATCGTTAATTACAAAGACGATCTTCGAAATTGTAAATATAAGTGATTGACATAACGTTCGATATTATGTGACATGGGGCGCGTTAAGTCAATACCATACATTTTCGATTTATAACTTCGTCATCGTAATTAGCTATAACATCTTGGCTAAGAGGGCCAGGGCCTTTAGTCAAGATGCATTCGATAATTTCGACGGCAAAAATGTATGGAATTTAACATAAGTCATCGGTAAGTGACATGTCGCTTCCGATGCCTTATGCCAAATCCCATACATTTTGTTTTCGAATTTCGCCGTCGAAATTATTAGATGCATCCTGACTAAGGTCCTAGATTATAGATCGTTTGAAGCTAAGTATTTACATAAAGCTAAGTATTATTTACAAACAGGCAATAAAATCGATCAGATTTTTATAATAAATATCTTTGATCGGAGCAATTCCGGGCCGGGTGATTGATGGTCCTGTTGGGATTCATACCCACACTCAAACCCAGATTAATGGATGTATTAATTCAAAATCTATTGGTTTTCTCATAATTTATTACTTGAGTTTTTCTGGTATTTTTGATAGTTCACCTGCTTTTATTAGTATTGGCAAAGGCCTTTCTTTTTATCCGTGATTGGACGAAGTATACAAGAGCGAAGTACCACAACACTAAAACGCCTTGTCACAACATAGTCAGCCTAATGGTCAATTCCCTATCGATCAGCTAACACCAAGATGCGGCGCGGAATTTTATAAGATAGCCACTCAAAATTGAACTTTATTCACTACAAAAGAAGATGCACGTTTCATTGCACGAGTAGGCGCTCGTCAGAGCAGCCGAGGCCAATATGGCGGCGCCTCTAGTTCGCATCAGCTGACCGTGTAGTGTATACACAAGTACTCATTTGTGCCAGTGCTCCACGCTATTTTGTTATTAAGTTTCACTTTTACCGTGGTTTCATAAAAC
Source organism: Phengaris arion (assembly GCA_963565745.1). Classification (NCBI taxonomy): domain Eukaryota; kingdom Metazoa; phylum Arthropoda; class Insecta; order Lepidoptera; family Lycaenidae; genus Phengaris; species Phengaris arion. The sequence continues at coordinate 8,241,581 of OY751443.1, forward strand.
CACACAATCCTTTTATTAGTTTTGGCAAAACATAAACAACGTAGTTACGTCCAAAATGTATAAAAAATAACGTCTGGTATCTTAAATCTGGCAGTCACTTTGCGTGCATCCCGTATACTATATACGCCATCCGGGACGTAGGCGCTTCCTTTGATCCCACCGCTGACTCTCGTTTACGTTCTTTGGAAGCTGATTGAGCGGAGCACCGTGTGTACATACGATAACGTATTGCCCAATTCCCAGGGATTTAGTTTAGTTTTCCATCAAAGAACCTGTTTACTTTAAGCCTTTGAGAGTTTTGGACACTTTAATGTAAATATACTCTTTGCAGTACAAACACGAGTACACATGTAAATAAAATATTAGGTACAGATAAAACTAAAATTGAAGAAACCTGCGCATAAGACATGAATGTAGCTCTCGTAAGAATCCTTATAAGGTGATAGACTGTTTTTAGTATTTATAAGTATTTGCGTAAATACGGACGGAGGACGACCTCTGTGGCTCAGTGGTTAGCGCTTTGACGCTCAAGCCGGAGGTCGCGGATTCAAATCCCGCCTGGGAACAAAAAGTTTTCTATATTCCTGGGTCATGGAAGTGTATTAAATATGTGTATTATTTAATAAAAAATCTTTAATAATATAAGCTTAGTATAAAAAGTTTTAAATATATTATACGAGTTCTTTGAGAACCTACCACGGGACCAGATTGTCGTTTTGTGAAAGCGTCTATACATAGATATTATTATTAATTAATGGTTGTACCACTAATGGTTGCGTGCAAGGATAAATTCGGTTACAGGTTACAGGCAAAGTTTATATTTTACTAACGAATATCGCAACTTATTGCCGTATTGTTGGTACAGGGAGTTAAGGTAAAACTCATTGAAATTCTAAGAACATCAAGAACACACAGAGTACAAACAACAAACTAAAATACTGATTAGAATATCATAACAGATTCGACTAGCGAATTTTCAATTTAAACAGCGTTTACGTAAGTAAGTTACCCGCGGGCTTCATCGAGAAAAAAATAAGAGAGAACCCCACAACAGTTTTAAATTAAACCAAAAATAGCCAATTTTATATTAATCTAGTTGTTCCGATACACGTTGTTCTGTCTACATATTCCAATAATATTTCCGTTTAAATCTTCCCTGAACTTCCACAATTATTTCAAGACCATCATTAACCAAATCGGTCCAGCCGTTCTCGAGTTTTAGCGAGACATTGGAATTGCAATCCATTTTTATTTAGGTCACAGTTACTTATGTTTAATAACAGGTTTAGTAATAGTGAGTTTAATTTCGTCGAAATAATACGGTAGCCATACACCAAACTGCCAATCGTCGAATCGGCATGACGCTACCGATTGGACCAGTTAGAATTTGACATAAACAGCTATACTGTTTATGTCAAATTCTAACTGGTCCATAACTATGTTATAGTCTTTAATCTGAGGGCTATAGTGCATAGACTGGCATGCCAATCCATTCCTGTTATAGTGCTAATAGACGAACATAAGGATTTGAACAGTTGCCGCCCGTGTCGAGGCAGGAGCGCTGAACGCGTCTCTGCGCCGACCGACTGATTGTGTGCGGTGACTATGTGCGCCGTGAAATAAACAGCTTGAAGCGATAATAACAATGTAATTAGTATCGTATCTATACTATTATATGTATATATGCGTTGTGTTTTATTTTTATTTATTTTTTTGTACCTTTTTTTATTTTTGTAACTCAATAATTATGATTGTGTGCCGTCGTGAGATCGCGAACTTACAAGGGGGTCACGGAAGATCAGGCGCCACGGCTTGCCGCGGTCGAAGCCTGAGTGGCATCCCTTTAAACACATGGTGTGGGCATTGCACAGCCTTAATCAGCTGTGTTTTTAAAACTGTCTCTTTTCGTATTCTTTGAATGATATAGTGCGTTAGTGTATAATTTACTTGTTTTTTGTTAAAATTTGGCTGTGTCATGTCCCTTGTGTGTTTAATAAAGATATTTTTATTTTTTATTTTTTATTTATTTAATTTTCGTTTTTCAATCACAAAAAAAAATTTCGTTATTTTTAGTACTCTTTTTAATATATTACATCTATGTTTTTAGTCCTGTAACTTTTTGATTTAGCAACTGTTCACTGTACTTTTTGCATTATCGATCCATATATATGTTGCCTCTCAGAAGAATTTTGCCGATTTAAAAGAAATGCATGTAGGATCTATTATGTTTTAAGGCGTTATTATGTTTTCATATAAGTGAATCAAAAAAAGCCACCGCTACAATGCCAGTAAAATAATATTACACGTCTTCGAAACGGGACTATCACGCACCCGAATACGTTGAAAGAGTTATAAAAGAAAATATTTTTGCAGAAGACAGCCTCAAATATATGTTGTTCCAGTTTATATTTTTATTCCTCTGTTTGTCTTATCCCTCGTTTTGTGTGTTTGAGGTTAAATCTTTTCGCTTTCGTAACTTCTTCGGGGCGATTATATTTTTCTTTGTTCTGTTAGTATTTAACAAGAAAAATTTAGGCTAAACATTTCTTATATGAATTTCGTTTTAAATTTTTTTTGTCAGACGTTTTTGTTTGAATTAGAAAAATTGATATTGCAGTTTGCAATAGTTATAAAAATAACTGTTTTAGTTTAATTAAAACTATGAATTAGATTGCATAATAAGTATTTTGACTGTCATTATGTGGTGTAAAAAACGTAACAATGGTAACTAAAGTTGTGTATAATTGAATTCAAAGAATTTAGTTTCTTTATTTTTACTTTTATCACTAAGCGCATCATATACTAGCTTGCCCGCAGTTCTACCCGCGTAAATACAGTATCCCCCGGCAACTGTACACTGTACTTTTCGGCATAAAAAGTAGCCTATGTGTTAATCCAGAGCTTAAATTTCTACCATACCAAATTTTATCAAACTCTGCAGTAGTTTTTAAGTGAAAGAGTAACAAACATCCATCTGTCCATCCATCCATCCTTACAAAATTTTACATTTATAATAGTAATAGGACTTTCTCGGTGTAAAAATGTTAAATATACCTATTATAATAAATTTAAATTGTTATACTCGCTTTTAAAAAGACAAGAGAGCTAATGATATAACATTAAGTGGTCCTTTGAATGTCTTTACGCTTGAAGGTCAATTCAAACCGAAGCAAAGCGATACCCAACACATGGCGCTGCATTTTTAAGATAGCTATTCAAAATTTAACTTTATTCATTACACAAGAAGATATACGTTTTATTGTTAGAATTGGAATGTCCTGTTGCACGGAGCTGTACAGCTCATCTTCATCTTTTTGTGTAGTGAATAAAGTTCAATTCTCAATAGCTATCATAAAAATGTAGCGCCGCGTAGCGTCGCGTATCGTCGTGGTGTGAACTGATCCTAAATTCTTGCAAAATATTTCGCGTAACCGCGTAATATTTTTAATTATGTATCACCTAAAATTATGGAATAAAAAATAAATTATAGGTAAGTTAACAAGTGCGGATATACAGACGGAAGACAGAAGGAAGGACAGAGCGAAACTATAAAGGTTCCATAATTATTTAATTTCGCTTTGTCCTACAAGATCCTACAGAATGAAATTTTATTCAGTTTCACTTGGGTCGCAGTGACGTCAGGGCTAGATGAATGACCTGCCTTCGTTGTAACAAAAAGAAAATATATTTAAAAATAACAAAATCTTGGTGGTAAGTATTAGACAAAGAGATACCAATTTTGATAGCGTCATGGATCAATTGCTAGTAATTCAACCCTTTACAAAGGCTATTATAGTAGTATGATCTATCGATTTTCAACCCTGAGACTGGCAATGTAGCAAAAGTACAAAACTTTTAGAAAGCGCATTGAAGCTAACGATTCGCTTTCGAAGAAATTGAAGTTTTCCCAATCGAGTTGAATCCATTTACCATCTTCGGTGTAATTTTCTTTGATATTAGGTTTTAATTCCACCACCGGTATCCATATTGAAGTTAATTTTACTTCAATAAAATAATTAAAACTTTTAGGGGCATCAGTCATCACACATGGCGAAGAGTCTATAATATTTTAGTACCTGGGTACTAAAATATTGTAGACTATTATAGACCAGCTTTCCTCGGAGTTCTGATAAATTTAACAATATAAAAGAATCACAAAAATTTACCTGACCCGGATTCGAACCTACTACATTTCGAATTTTCATACAAAGCAAAAATTATACATAAGCATACCAAACTACCAATCGAACTGACAAAATAGAGGCAAATTATCGATATAGGTTATACATGCACTACAAAAGAAAAAACACAATATTTGTATCTAAAAAGCGCAGTTTCTCAGATATAAGACATAAACATTTTAACTTTACTAACCTAACCTAAGCTACACCTATTCCTACAATCTACACCTACAACCTACCCCAACAATCTATTACCTATTCGTACTTCCTACTCCTACTATATACTTTTATAACCTACATCTCCTACCTACACCTATAACCTATACATACTACCTACACCTACACCTAAAACCTACTTCTGATACCAACCTCAACAACCTACATTTACACGTCCTACATTAACTACGAACTAATCTGAGACATGGGGTCGGCCAGTGCAATATTATGCACTTTTGCCTACAAATTTTATTTTTGAACTCGTGAGAACTTCCAAACTGAATGTCCGATTTCGATGAAACAAAGAGCATTTAATTTTTAAAGCAATACTCTTCATGAGTAAGCTAATTTTTTGGATAAGGATTAATAAAATAAATCAACGTTTTGTTGTTTCTGCAATTTAATTAAATATTTTATAAGACAAAAGCTATTTTACTTCCTTGAATATAGTAGTTGGCTATATGCTGTTGCGGACATTTTGTAGATTAATGTATGTTCTTTAAGGTTGTAGAACATTATTTTGTTCTATCATCAATATCATTTGCGCTGAAAGATATGGAATTTTTTGACACCTTGGGTCACATAATGGAAGTTTTAGGAGGTATCCCTATTTTTTCTAATAATATAGCATATATGTAATGGGAATAATGTAGCATTCTAATGGTGATTTTTTTTACAATCGATCCAGTAGTTTTTGCATGAATGGAGAAGAAACATACAAAAATTCAAAAATATTAAAATATTTCATCTTTACAATATTAGTATATAATTAAAGATATAATAATTAAAGATATAAAAAGTATAGATTATTATAGATAGTATATATAGATATTAACAAATGCCCATAAAATACTATTTTTGCCTTTCTTTAAACTTTTTATTTACTATAATTTAAATAAAATAAAAAGCACTTTTCATTCGCTATTTGACATAAGCCCCTAAAGTTTCGTTAATGTCGTGCACGGTCCCTTATACAGTTTGTATGAACTATCACAGACGGCTAGGATATTACATATTTTCATATTGCATACTTTAATAAATGAAATATTATGTCCAGGCATCTTAATATGAAATACTGTAGTATCTTCGCCATCTGTGACGCCTTTTAGAATGGAACTATATTGTCCGGAATCCAGAAGACCGGAGGAAATTCAGAGCATTGAAAATAGAAATCTTTACTAATACAATAGAGTTGAAAATCGAAAACATGACTGTCGAGTCGAGTCAGATTTGACATTAACATTTAAGTTGACACTCGTGTGTCGCGAACACACGAACTTTACGCTAACACAATACGATAAAGCGTATTGTATTAGCGTAAAGTTCTATTTTCAGTGCTATAAATTTTCCCTGGCCTTACGGATTCCGGACAATATAGTCCCAGAGTTATTGTAGGTTGGGGCAGGATGGTTTATTAGTTTGAATATTGACAGTGCTATACAAAAAGTCCTCTTGAAATAAGGTACGTGTGTCTAGCTTGCCCGAACGAACCCTTCCCTATGTTCCTCATAACAAGACACTCGTTTACCTATACATATCATAGGAATCTGTTAAATATAATTTTATGATAGTAAAAACATGGGCAAGGGCAGAAAACTGAGGTACATTGCAGCACTGTACAAAACTAATGTATATGGATATTTACGATGCTACGTGATATGAGAGCTATTTCCCTATTATTTACACACTAGCTGATGCTAGCGACTCCGCCTGCGTAAATACAGTATACCAAAGCTACTTTTTCGGGATAAAAAGTAGCCTATGTTTAAATCCAGAGTCTAAACTACTACCATTTACAATTTCATCGAAATCCGTTCAGTAGTTTTTGCTTGAAAGAGTAACAAACATCCACGCTTTCACATTTATAACATGCTTTTAATTAATCATCGTAATAATACAAAGTCCCCATTAAAAAATGCTAAGATATTTTTATCATCAGTATTTTCTAAATTTCAGTTTTGCCGGTTCCACTGTTGAATACATAGGCACTGAACACGTAAAAACGGACGCAATTTAAACATTCGCATCTTTCAACATATCGTATTTCGAATTTTTCTAATCTCTAAACTTTCAGTGAAAATGTACGGGTGGTGAAAAACCTCACTCAAACTACAAGTAATCTACGGTCGTGTTTCAGTGCCTCGGGCGCGGTGCGCTTTGAAAATAAATGAGAATTTCACACGAACAGAATCACTATATTGGGCATACATGTGTACAAAAATGTAACATTCACGTAATCTATGACGTCATTTTCAAGATAATGATTGTTTTGACAATATTTATAAGATATCTACCTACTTTAAAATGGAAAATAATTGAAAGTACAACCCTTGAGTCTCAAAATAGTACTAAGTAGGTAATCATGCATCGTGTAAGAACATAAAAGACCGGTCTAGTGCGAGTCAGACTCGCTCACGAAGGTTTCCGTTCCATATCTATTCAAGTATTGGTACTGATTTTTAGCGAAAAATCGAGTTTTGACATAGGAAATTTCTTTTCCTTCGCTCCAGTGTAGGGGCCAATTTCGCGAAAAAATGCGATCCCCTTATATCTCGGTGAGATGTGAAGATATGATATTCAAAAAAGATTCAAAAGACGCGTATTTACAAAAGATTTAGGTTATACATTCGGCTGTATATATTTCTATATATATTTTTTTTTTTTTGTATGTTCAACGATTACTCCATCGACTGTGGACCAATTTACAAAATTATTTTTGGATATAAAGGGTACAATTCTAAATCGGTCTTTTTGACAATAAAGTGGTGACCTGATGATGGGATCCATGAGGAATCGAGGGAACTCCTCGAAATTTATATGGACACATATGGCGATTTTAAATTCTTCTGAAGTACTCCAAGCATATGGCACTAAAAAGTGAGATTTTGCACCAATGTATACCCTGGATCCAAAAGTACTGAACAGAACTCCTGACTCCTTATAGGTAGACTGTTTTGAGAATTTCGGCGTCGTTTAAGGAACTGCAAGCATAATATATGCCACTATGTCAATTACAGTAATCATCATCATCACCACCCTCAACACCAACATATAATTAGGATGAAAAAGGTTTATTTATTTATATACTAAATACACCAACAAGGAACAAACATTGTTAAAAGCTAAAATTGCACATTCATGTTGTCTATATATTAATGCTGCCTTAATTATAGGTGTAATACAGCTTGCATCTTTTATAAGTACTTACATAAATATAATATGAATTAATATAATTTACAAATTCTCACTACTCATCAGAGTGGTACCGATGTCAATGTCTTTGAAATTTTGCTATTGGCAAAATTATATTTGTGATCATCATCATCACTATAATATTATATTTCATGCTTATTGCTACATTTTTTCCGCCGACTACTACAATAGATAATAATAATTATTTCATATTATATTATCCAATAATTATCATCACTGGTGATTGTTTATTAGGTCCACAGATTGGTAATGCTTATTTGGGGAAATACCTCTCAGAAAAGTGGCATAATATAATGCTTGAGTTTGTTTTGCCGAGAGAGTGAGAATAGCGGAGAATTTTTTATATTTATAACTTTCTTAATATATGTTAAATATAACTAAGAAAAAAAATATTATTTTTAAACAAAAAATGAAAACCGTCTTCAATTATATTAGTTAGAATAAATTATATAGTAACATGTCCTGACTGACTGATTCATCAACGCCGAGGCATCAGTAGTTTACTGAAGCTAGAAACGTAATACTTATTTGGACCGTGGCTTCCTTTTGTGACTATAGGTCCAGATTTACAAGACTTAGACGAGATTTTGCGAAACTCACCCCCGAAAGGGGTAAAAATGAGTATCAATGTTTGTATGTAACATTTTTGTTTTGGATCTACTAAAACTCTAATTCAATATTTTCTAAAATTCGATCTATTAATTGGTAAAAAGGTGTATTAAACTTTGTATGGGGAAAAAATATTAAATGAGCATTTCGGCTTGGAACTTTGTAAATGTTTGTTTCCTAAAAAAAAAAGACGTGTGGCACTCGGGGACTGCCGCGGTAAAGCTATTGCATAGCATTATCGCACGCACACAACGCCGTGTTGAAGACTGCCGAACTGAAACGACGTTAGACGATGCACGGACTTCAAGCCACACCTCCGTGCCCGTCGGAGTGGGGAGCGTGAGGTTTTTTCGTTACGGAATTTCTGGATTCGGTCCCCGCGCTCAAGGCCCGCGATAGAAGCTATGCAATAGCTTAAAAATAAGTAAACATGTACTTCACAATTTTTTTTCAGAGTCAGGCTTGAGCTTGACCATTTTACTACATTTGTTGTATATTTTTGGAATGTTTTTTCAAGCTCTTTATTTTGATACCCGTAGCCTCCAACATTGTGCAATGGACTCCAGATAAAAGTTCTACATCGCAACATTGTCGAGGCTACTGTACTAACTAGATGTGCTCAAGGGGAAACTATTCATACTTAATATACCATTGATCTTATCAGAGTATCCCTAAATTGTATTATAAAAGACTGCAAATTCTCCTAAAAGTATGCATTGGCATCAATAAAGCTCAGGGGCAACCATTGAAAGTGGCTGGGATAGATTAAGAGAGAACTGTTTCTCACACGGACAGTTCTGTTGCGTGTTCCAGAGTAAGTTCGGCTAGCAGTCTGGTGATCCTTGTTCCGCACGGGAATACAGTTAATGTTGTATATTAAGATGTTCTTCAATAGCATAATACACTCTTATAATAAAATAATCTAAAACCTTTTACCATTTCATTTATTTTAAGCATAATTAAAGTCTCTTTCTAAAAATAATACGAAATTAGTCACCTCAAGATCTACGCGTACGAAGTCGCTAAGGTCAAAAAGCTAGTCTAAGAATAAAATAATAATATTCAACGTTGTAGTTTAATTTTGTAACCTTTTACTTATTCTGACTTTCTCGTCGCTCAGCGACAATATTTTATCGAATTCCGTAGATTCATTTCCAATATGCTCGATAGTCGCACAGAGTGATCGCACGAAATCTGTGAATTTTTGTATTTTTGTACAATTTTTTAATTTTGTTATACATTTTTAAAGATATATAAAACTCAATATTCAGTGAATATTTCAAGCGCCTTCCTGTTGACTTCATTGTTGCATGCGTATTTATTTATTCTATTTTTATTATTTGTTGTTATAGCGGGAACATAAATACAGCATATGTGAAAATTTCAGCTGTCTAGCTGTCACGGTTCACGAGACACAGCCAGCCAGCCCGAACCCCAAAAGATGCCATTTATTTGATCACGGCAAAAACATGATTTGAAACATAGCCTTTTCTTTCATAACAAACCCTATACTAACGGTCGAATACTGAAACGCTAATCAAACTTAAGAGCCCTCCTATTCAAAGGCTGTCACTCTCCCTGCGACAAAATGACAAGGACAGCATGTGACTAAATTTGGCCGTCGCTTAATTTAACTATAATTTTAGTATTCATATGTGTTGCATAATGTCAACAGTAGTTATAAGAAATATAATTGTCAATGTCATATTGACAGATGTCACAGGTAAAGCCTATTTAGTTAGGTTTATTTCAGTTAGAATAAAGGCTATACTTGGTGTAGACTGTAGACGTATTTGTGTTAGCCATATCTCATATGTAATACGTATCTGTGTTAAGCACCAATAAAGGAGAATATAAGAATTGTTGCTGTATTCTTATTATCACCACTCAAGCGTAAGAAGGATATGTAAAACCAAGAGGTCGTAGCCCGCTACATGGTGTCAGAAGAAAAAGTTGTCAAGAAAACGGAGAAGTCAGTTAAAAGCCTATATAATATGTAACAACTTACTAGCCTTGGAAATGAGTGAAGAAATAAAGCAATTTCTATTTGAGAATGTTGTCTCAGTGACTAATGACAATCTTTACACACCGGAGCAAGTTAATAAATAAGTATTATGTCGCTTTGTATAACTTATTATGTCTCTACTCATGACCACATGACAAAACAGGGCCATCAATTCTTGTCACAATTTAACTACACTTGAAACATACAGCCGCTTATATTATATGGAGGCTTAAATACCTGGTGTATACAGATATGTATACCTAACTAGATGTTGCCCACGACAATGTCCGTGTAAAAGAAAATCCCGCAAAACCTTATATTTTGACGCGATAAAAAGTAGTCTATGTCCTTCCTCGTTGTCTAATCAATACCTTTCATCCAAATCGGTTAAGAAGTTTCATAACCTATTAAATGCAAACAAACAAACAAATCTTTTCTCTCCTTACTTACTTATTTTATTATATATGCTGATTTTACATTATAATGTATTAAGAAATAAATATTAATCTTATCTTATAGTATCTTATCCATCTCCATAATATTAGTATAGAATATGATTCGTAAACAATTTTAGAGATTACAAAATTTAAACGTGGACAGAAATTTTTAGAGGTTGTAATTTTTTTAGCATACTGCCATACTGCCATACTGCCATACTGCCATACTGTCATACTGCCATACTGATTTCTTTTAAAACAAATGTTTCTGTGCGTGACTTTAGTGGCTATTTTGGTGAATACGTTTTTCATTCATATGCGAACATGTTGATATACAACATGTAGATTTGTGAGTACATGTCGTCTGTCGTATACCAACCAACGAAATAAACTAGCTTAATCACTTACCATCAATAATTAAAAGCATGTTATGATGACAAACATCTCTAAGTTGCTTTTATGCTCATACATAATTCCATTTAGTTGACAGAGCACTGAGTGTGTCGTGTAGGTACACCAATTGTGTATCAATAATGTTATTATCATGTTCAGGTCATGTAACATTTCTTTTTATAAGTAACTCTATTAATTGGCCGGAAGCGTCAGCTCGGTAAAGTGAGGGAGAAGGGGGAAAGTAGGGAGGTGGGAGGTTGCACATCTTAGATAAAAGGGTCAATGATCGAGCGAGGCGCCCGTGGCAGACTCCACGTTCTTAGCTGAAAGATGGGAATGCACTGTGCTTTATAAAAACTAGAGTTTTTATAGCGGGCAAAGTGAAAAATAAAAGTAAGTAGGTGGATAATTGTCTAAATAATGACTGGATAAAGAATAAAGACGTAGGAACTCTCTTCTTTATAAATATCTCACGAAATTAAAAGAAAATATAATATCTAAGTTAAATATAAATTATGTATGATAATGTTGATTTTAATTCTGGCCATCAAATGCCTTTTAAACGTTAACATAACATTAATGATTTTTATTACATAATAACTGAGTTAATCAAAAATAGCACGATCGAGAACAATTCTAAGCCAGTTAATTAATACAATTCAGAAATACTCGTAGATATAGATTAATTTCAATGACATAAATTCCTATTATTATAATGTTACTTTGGTTTCATTAGAATTTCTTGAAACTGTTTGTGGTAGGTAGGTATTCGATCGACGAAACACTAAGATATTTGTAGTGGTTTGTCTATAATAAGAACAGACGATAATACAACTTCATCAACTTCATCTCTTATTTATAATGTTTAATTATAATCTAGCTTAAATTTTCTGTATAAATTTATGTAAATCCAAGGATCAGTTACGAATTTTCTTATATCTTATCTTCTTATTACACAAAAAAATTAATTCCAATGTTTTGCGAAAACTCAAGAGCGGCTGGACCGATTCGGATAATTTTATTTACAAATTTAGTAGGATTTCGGTGACGGTGGCCGGTTTCATTGAAACCAGGCCAGCTACGCAAGAGTTATTTTATAGTGCCCAAGTGTGTGCAGGAAGGCAAGAGTACTCTCTCTTCCTTTACTCTCGAAACCTAGTGGGCGGTGGTGGGACGGATAACCGACACGACTGGTGAGGGATCAGGCGCAGGTCCGACTTTTTACATACCCATCCGACACATGGATCATCTTTCTTGTCAGACAATCAGGTGATTAGCCTTCATTATCCTACCGAAACTTGGAAACAAAATGTTTTGTTTTTAAAACGGGGGAATCGAAATCGAGAGTTTTGAATTATTGTTCCACTTTATATCTGAACTCAGTGTGCCCTGGGCCTCGCAACAAAATGTGCATCGGGGAGAAATCTCATCTGTGCTGTCGTACATCGAGATGTTCTATTGTGGCTGCAAGATTGAACATGATTGCTCATAATTAAGAAGCCGACGACGAAACGGCGTAGTTACTAGTATTGTAGGACTGTACGTTGCTTTTGCTGTATTTTAGAGATAGTTTATTTATGTAGCTAGGTAGGTATTTACCTACCTAGGTAGGAACCAATCTTTCATCCTAATTACCTACACATACAGTTCAAGTGTCACTGGAACAACAAATATTTGACAGGTATGAACAACAAGTATGAAAAAATTCAATCGTCGTTTTTAGTATTTTCCTCGTGATTTTTCCGATATTTCTCACCGTTCAAACGTTCCCTGAACTTCCATTCTACACCCGGCGTATTGCAGTCGCCCCTTTAGTGACATTTAATATGATATTATGGTATTTTTTTTTAGTCAATAATCGCATGCATGTAGTAGATATATTTTATTTTAAAGTCAAATTTAGCATCGTTGCTAACAGAAACAAGATCAAGTGTAATAGCTACAGTGTTTAAAGACAGTTAAATTCTCGGACGTCTTTAAACAAGGATGTAAGGTGTAAGAGAATATTATTAGAGATTGCACTTTACATTTTGGTATCGCGTGTTTAATGCAACTATGTTTTTTGATCCGTTGACTGCTAAGCGGCATTTTACTTACAATTAATTAAGATATTACAATTAAACGTCGGTAAACTATACATAAATAGCTTTCTATTAATCTTAATCAGAAAACACCTACTTATACGTAGGTATAATAATAGCTGGAAATAACCCTTTTGATCACTTCAAAGGGTTTACCCATTTCATACTGAAAATAACATGTAATTACGCAAATGGAATCTAATATAATTTAAATGTGAATTGGCTTGTGAGTTACAACGTTCAAAATATACAAAATTGCTGTGATTTATGAGTTAGACATTAGTAATACATAGAGTAAAAATAAATAACAAATATATTTTTTAAAACCCACAGATAAATCTGAATTTACAGTTATTTACATATTATATCTATTATTTGACTAACAATGTAACTTGATTGCCAAAACAATGCCAAAAGCAGATAAACTAACAAAAAGTGTATTGTAGTAGTAGTAGTTGTACCTGGTCCCCGCAATTTCGTTTGCGTCGAACTAACGGAAACGGAACCCTATTTATTTTAACGGAACCCTAAGACAAATGTAGCCTAAGTTATTACTTATAACTTCAGCTATCTGCCAGTGAAAGTTCCGTGAAAATCGGTCTAGCCATTTCAGAGATTAGCCGGAAGAAACAGACAACAAACATACATAGTTACTCCTTATAACTTCAGCTATCAGCCAGTGAAAATTCCGTCAAAAACAGTCCAGCCGTTTCAAATATTAGCGGGAACAAACAGACAGATATACATACCGGGTCCAATAATTAAAAAAATATTTCAATGTAAGTATTGTGGCGTTTTATATCGGTTTTGAGTCCTTAAGGCGTAAGATGTTATATGGTTCCTGTCTTGCATATTTGTGTACCGAAGGAAAAGAATAAATAAGTGATTATTATCGTATTGTGTGGCTTATCTGATAGACCTAGCCACGATCCGAGCGACTCCGCCCCCACAAATACGCCACAGTACCATATAATATATTTTTATTGCATTTAGTGTTCATTTAAAATCACAAACAGACATTTTGTTGATGGATGGATTAGGTGTGGATTACTTTGGTGGGTAGGTATATTAGATTTTGCCTTTTAAGGTTTTTAGGTAGACAAGATTTGGCCTTTTGAGTTCTTTATTACATCGTCTCAAACTTTTTCGTCTGTGTGTTGCATGTCGCGTGACGGTCGGCCGCGGAGTAGGGATAAAGTGAAAGGCGCTCGTCAGAGCAGCCGAGGCCAATATGGCGGCGCCTATAGTTCGCATCAGCTGACCGTGTAGTGTATAGACTAGTACTCATTTGTGCCAGTGCTCCACGCTATTTTGTTATTAAGTTTCATTTTACCGTTGTTTTCATAAATGTTAGTGGTTTCATAAATCCACACTATCCTTTTCTTGATTGATTTACAACCCAAATATACTTCACATTAGTAAGGCCCTCATAAACATCTTATGCAAATAGGTTCGCTTTACCTATAGCGTGATCTAGCGGCAAATCAGCGCCATCTAGTATGCCATATGAGAACCAAAGTTCCTTAAGAAAATTAACTTAAAATGTAACGCATAAACAGTCTGTATATTGATAAAGACCGCATTTAACTCGTTATGTAGTTCACGCGAAGACACAAGAAGCGCGCATTTTATTGTTATTAAGTTTCACTTTTACCGTGGTTTCATAAAACCACACAATCCTTTTTTTTTTTAAATTAACGATTCTTTTATCTCTTCTTAATTTTTCAAAATGTATAATTTTAATTCATTTGTTTTTTATGTAGCTAATTAGCTGTTTTATTCTGATTGATACCATTAATGCTAACTATGAAATCTAAATCGTAATAGAAGATAAAATTTAAAAAAAAAACAATTTTCTTCACTATTTGTAGTTTTTTTCTTTGAAGCATACCTAAAAAATATATGGAAGCAATTCTACAGATATGAAGAAAAACATCTACGTTTGAACAGCTATTTAATAAGGTATTAAATATAGTATGTATAGTATAAAAGTATTGAATATACTTCCTCCGTCTTTTTAGTTTCACTTTTCAATTTCTTTTCTTATTTACTATTTCGGTATACTACAAATGTACGTGTTGTTGTATATAATATTGGTTTCTCCGTTTACGATGTTTGGGTCATAAAGATGAACGCTTGCAGACCCTCCTTTCAATTTACCCCGCCTTGTCCTTTGAAATAACTGTATCCGTTTATATTTATACATTACCTAAAACTGCGTGTCCCAATTCCGAATAAGATAATCTTTTTTAACCGACTTCCAAAAAAAAGAGGCGGTTATACATTCGGCCGTATATATATTTTTGTATGTTCAACGATTACTCCACCGTCTGTGGAACGATTTTTAAAATTCTTTTTTTGATGTATAGGGTATAATTCCAAATTGGTTCTATTGACATCAGAGTGGTGACTTGATGTTGGGATCCATGAGGAATCGAGGGAACTCCTCGAAATTTATATGATTGAGGACACATGCGGTGATTTCGAGTTTGTCTAAAGTTGTCCAAGCATATGCTACCAAAAAGTAAAATTATGCACTCAGGTATACCCTGGATTCAAAAGTACTTGACAGAACTCCTGAGTCCTTATTGATACATGTTTGGGGATTCCGACGTTGTTTAAAGAACTGCAAGCATATGCCATTATACCACTTACAGTAATAATCATCTTCATCACCACCATCTTCACAAGAAACACCAACATATTATAATAATGACATAGGTACTCACTACTCATGAGAATTTTGTGCACCGATATCTATGTCTTTGAAATTTTGCTATTGCCAAAATTGTATTCGTGATCATCATCATCATCACTATAATATATTTATTTAATGCTTACTGCTACATTTTTGCCGCCGACTATAACAATAGATAATAACAATTATTTAATAAAATATGTAGTATATTATCATCACTGGTGATTGTTTAATAGGTTCGCATTTCGGTTATGCTTATGTGGGGACATACCTCCTCGGAAATACGGCCTCTCAGAAAACTGGCATGAAATAACGCTTGATTTTGTTTTGGCGAGAGAGTGAGAATAGCGGAGGCTTTTTTGTATTTATACTCGTAATAACTTTCTTAATATGTGTTAATAATAATATAGATAATAAATTTAACTAAAAAGAGATTTTTTTTATTTTCAAAAAAATTTAAAACCGACTTCCAATGTAAAAATGCACAAAAAGTATTAATTTTAACTATTTCTCTACTCAATCTTCTTAATTTTGAAGTCGGTGGGTACAAGCAAATTTGAACATGAGTTCTATAAAATACTGTAGGATATTGTTTGGGCTGGTATCGACTTCAAAATTAAGGAGATTAAACTATATAGAACTATATAGATTAAACTATATATTAAAAAAAACTATATAGTAAATTTTTAGCCGAATTTAAAAGGGGAATTGTTTAGAAAATAAGTTTTATTTCAAACTTTTTAAAGTGAAACTTTTTACATCGTCTCAAACTTTTCGTCTGTGTGTTGCATGTCGCGTGACGGTCGGCCGCGGAGTAGGGATAAAGTGAAAGGCGCTCGTCAGAGCAGCCGAGGCCAATATGGCGGCGCCTATAGTTCGCATCAGCTGACCGTGTAGTGTATAGACTAGTACTCATTTGTGCCAGTGCTCCACGCTATTTTGTTATTAAGTTTCATTTTACCGTTGTTTTCATAAATGTTAGTGGTTTCATAAATCCACACTATCCTTTTCTTGATTGATTTACAACCCAAATATACTTCACATTAGTAAGGCCCTCATAAACATCTTATGCAAATAGGTTCGCTTTACCTATAGCGTGATCTAGCGGCAAATCAGCGCCATCTAGTATGCCATATGAGAACCAAAGTTCCTTAAGAAAATTAACTTAAAATGTAACGCATAAACAGTCTGTATATTGATAAAGACCGCATTTAACTCGTTATGTAGTTCACGCGAAGACACAAGAAGCGCGCATTTTATTGTTATTAAGTTTCACTTTTACCGTGGTTTCATAAAACCACACAATCCTTTTTTTTTTTAAATTAACGATTCTTTTATCTCTTCTTAATTTTTCAAAATGTATAATTTTAATTCATTTGTTTTTTATGTAGCTAATTAGCTGTTTTATTCTGATTGATACCATTAATGCTAACTATGAAATCTAAATCGTAATAGAAGATAAAATTTAAAAAAAAAACAATTTTCTTCACTATTTGTAGTTTTTTTCTTTGAAGCATACCTAAAAAATATATGGAAGCAATTCTACAGATATGAAGAAAAACATCTACGTTTGAACAGCTATTTAATAAGGTATTAAATATAGTATGTATAGTATAAAAGTATTGAATATACTTCCTCCGTCTTTTTAGTTTCACTTTTCAATTTCTTTTCTTATTTACTATTTCGGTATACTACAAATGTACGTGTTGTTGTATATAATATTGGTTTCTCCGTTTACGATGTTTGGGTCATAAAGATGAACGCTTGCAGACCCTCCTTTCAATTTACCCCGCCTTGTCCTTTGAAATAACTGTATCCGTTTATATTTATACATTACCTAAAACTGCGTGTCCCAATTCCGAATAAGATAATCTTTTTTAACCGACTTCCAAAAAAAAGAGGCGGTTATACATTCGGCCGTATATATATTTTTGTATGTTCAACGATTACTCCACCGTCTGTGGAACGATTTTTAAAATTCTTTTTTTGATGTATAGGGTATAATTCCAAATTGGTTCTATTGACATCAGAGTGGTGACTTGATGTTGGGATCCATGAGGAATCGAGGGAACTCCTCGAAATTTATATGATTGAGGACACATGCGGTGATTTCGAGTTTGTCTAAAGTTGTCCAAGCATATGCTACCAAAAAGTAAAATTATGCACTCAGGTATACCCTGGATTCAAAAGTACTTGACAGAACTCCTGAGTCCTTATTGATACATGTTTGGGGATTCCGACGTTGTTTAAAGAACTGCAAGCATATGCCATTATACCACTTACAGTAATAATCATCTTCATCACCACCATCTTCACAAGAAACACCAACATATTATAATAATGACATAGGTACTCACTACTCATGAGAATTTTGTGCACCGATATCTATGTCTTTGAAATTTTGCTATTGCCAAAATTGTATTCGTGATCATCATCATCATCACTATAATATATTTATTTAATGCTTACTGCTACATTTTTGCCGCCGACTATAACAATAGATAATAACAATTATTTAATAAAATATGTAGTATATTATCATCACTGGTGATTGTTTAATAGGTTCGCATTTCGGTTATGCTTATGTGGGGACATACCTCCTCGGAAATACGGCCTCTCAGAAAACTGGCATGAAATAACGCTTGATTTTGTTTTGGCGAGAGAGTGAGAATAGCGGAGGCTTTTTTGTATTTATACTCGTAATAACTTTCTTAATATGTGTTAATAATAATATAGATAATAAATTTAACTAAAAAGAGATTTTTTTTATTTTCAAAAAAATTTAAAACCGACTTCCAATGTAAAAATGCACAAAAAGTATTAATTTTAACTATTTCTCTACTCAATCTTCTTAATTTTGAAGTCGGTGGGTACAAGCAAATTTGAACGTGAGTTCTATAAAATACTGTAGGATATTGTTTGGGCTGGTATCGACTTCAAAATTAAGGAGATTAAACTATATAGAACTATATAGATTAAACTATATATTAAAAAAAACTATATAGTAAATTTTTAGCCGAATTTAAAAGGGGAATTGTTTAGAAAATAAGTTTTATTTCAAACTTTTTAAAGTGAAACTTTTTACATCGTCTCAAACTTTTCGTCTGTGTGTTGCATGTCGCGTGACGGTCGGCCGCGGAGTAGGGATAAAGTGAAAGGCACTCGTCAGAGCAGCCGAGGCCAATATGGCGGCGCCTATAGTTCGCATCAGCTGACCGTGTAGTGTATAGACTAGTACTCATTTGTGCCAGTGCTATAAAATTAAGATTGATGAAGCGATTTTTATGGAATATTATTCCGAAAATTTTTAGTTAAATGTCTATAATGTTAAAAAAAGTTTCACTTTTACCGTAGTTTCATAAAACCACACAATCCTTTTATTTTTTTGTGTGCATTTTTATTTAAGTGTGTTTGTAACCCTAGCACACTAACCTCAATTTGAAGTAACGTTATCACTTAGTATTCGTTAATTTTACGACGGATTAAAATATCAAGTTTTCATCATAATTGTTTATATAACACAAAACTACCATCATTAGTGATATTAGTTTTCTTTTAATCAAATAAAACGAAATATGTGCATTAGTACATATTTCGTTTTTGTAGCTTATTAATTATAATAAGCTACACTGAACTATTATTGCACATGTTATACATATTAATATGCTTCATTTGCTTTCTGCAAATCGCTTTTTTGCAACCCTTGCAGAAGTTAGTGGCTATACGACGTTTTTTGCAACTTTTGTGTATTCTGGGAATGACATGATTAGAAACGTCTCTAGGAATATCAAATTACAATATAATTAAAAAAAAATAATTCAAAATTACTTCTTTGTACTCTAGAACACTGTCATCATAATATTATTATTACATAATACTATATACATCTAATTAAGAAGAAATATTCAATACAAGATATTATATCGTATTATTACATAAAACTTTTGGATATTACAGGGCTTAGTTCAACATGTTTTCTATACAAAAAGTATATTCTTGTACAAATTCAAGTATTAAAGACGAAACGTGTGCTCTCGCGACTAATTCGTTATTACACAAGGCCGGAGGAGCGGAATAATTGGTCCATTGAGATATTTGATGGTGTATAAAATGTCTTTTTAACGCTACAAGAAAGCTTCTGGGCGGTACGAGGCCACTGGGATTTTAAAACTCCCTTCCAAAATCTGCGCCTACACGTATTCTGATGTCTAAGTTGAACAAAATGTTATGTAAATTTTTGTATGACCTTAAATAAAGAAAGTTCTAGATTCTACAGCTATCGTTGATGACTTTGTTCGTGTTTATCGGAATTTATCGATGTGCTAAATTTTATTGAAATCTATTAAACTTCCCGTGAATACTGAATTGGTGAATGTATTTCAATTCATAAAGTAGCAAAATAAAATAATAGGTCTATGAAACCTATGAAATTGCCGTTCTGCAGTACTGGCCATTTCAATTCAAAATAATTTTTGTTTGGCTAAGAATTCTAAATTCAAATTAATTTTATTTTAAAAACATGGAATTCTTATTCCAAAAGTAGTCATTTGTTTATTTATTAGTGTTACATTTTCATCGCATTTCAATCTTTTTCGTCATCATGGATACGTTAAAAATTCGAGTAATTATGGAATATGAGTACCGTCGTGGCAGCAACGCGGCACAAGTGGCACGCAACATCAACTACGTTTACGGAGCTAACACTACAAACCAACGCACCACCTGTTATTGGTTTGCTCGCTTCCGTTCTGGAAATTTCGACCTGAAAAATGAACTTCGTTGTCGTCCGAAGGCTTTGGTCAACAATGACGAATTAAAGGCGATTGTGGAAGCTGATGATACACAATCTACGGCTGAATTAGCAGCAGCTTTCGACGTTAGCGTCAAAGCAATATTGGTCCATTTGCGTCAAATTGGCAAGGTAAAAAAGCTTGACAAATGGGTGCCCCACGAACTCAATGATCACCAGCGCGAAGTACGCGTCGAGACGTGCCTTGCACTGCTCAACAGACACACAAATTAAGGAATTTTGAACCGTATCGTTACCTGCGATGAAAAATGGATTCTGTTAGATAACCGCAAGCGCTCAGCAAGTTGGTTGGATCCTGGGTTCAGCACCTAAACAATGCCCTAAACGAAAACTTACCCCTAGTAAAAGTGATGGTCACTGTTTGGTGGTCTAGCGCCGGTGTGATTCATCACAGCTTCTTACCAAACGGGGTGAGCATTACTGCAGATGTGTACTGTGAAGAACTTCACACAATGATGGAGAAGCTGGCACATCTCCAACCAGCATTGGTCAATCGCTCGTCTCCGCTGCTCCTGCACGACAACGCGCGACCTCATACTGCATAGCAGATGGTCTCCAAGTTGCAAGAACTGGGGTTGGAAGCTCTCCGTCACCGCCCTACTCACGAGACCTTGCGCCTACAGACTACTACTTTTTCCAGAATTTGGATAACTTCTTGGCGGTAAAAAAATTGAATACCCGAGAGGCAGTACAAAATGCCTTTGAAGAATTTGTTGCTTCCCGTCCAGCTGATTTCTTTAAGAATCTTTAAGAATCAATAAACTTCCACTGCGTTGGCAAAGATGCATTGATTGCATGGGTGATTACTTCTATTAATACAATTAAAAAAAGTGTGTGTCAGCTCCGATGCACGACTGGAGTTTACTCAAAAAAGTAAAATTTTGTGTGCAATGCAAAGCGACTAGCGATCGATTTGAGTTCAAAAATTCGCGCCATGTGAAAAAAAGTGAAAGGTGCGCAGAATAGGTTGCGCACGAAAACGTAACGAGGTCAATCGTTCAGTAGATTTTACACTTCATATTTTTTTCATACCGGGCCTTACATTAAAATCGATTCTTGAAATACATGAAAAAAATTCGTTTAATTTTTTTCATACAAAACGGCAATTTCATAGGTAAATACCTAATATACAACTTTAGTAGTTAATTATTGTTTTAGTGAAAAATATTTTTTTTTGAAATTTGTATATATATTTTTTTTATATACCACGGAATTAGGTGTTCATATAACCTAATTTCATCATATGTTAACCTCGGAGTTAGGTGCCACTTTTAGAACCTGTCGGTATTATGTGGCTTTACCTTGCCTAGAACAAGAATTATACTGCTTATACTTTTACAGTAGACTATATCCTAATTTCATTAAACTTCTTAGATCCTATTACTTTTACAATAGACTATAGCCTAATTTCACCAAACTTCTTAGATCCTATTACTTTTACAGTAGACTATAGCCTAATTTCATTAAACTTCTTAGATCCTATTACTTTTACAGTAGACTATATCCTAATTTCATTAAACTTCTTAGATCCTATTACTTTTACAGTAGACTATAGCCTAATTTCATTAAACTTCTTAGATCCTATTACTTTTACAGTAGACTTTATCCTAATTTCATTAAACTTCTTATATCCTATTACTTTTACAGTAGACTTTATCCTAATTTCATTAAACTTCTTAGATCCTATTAATTTTACAGTATTAGCAAACATTTTCATACCATAAAGCATATTTCACAGGATATTGAAAATAAAGAATACACGAACAGGACGACATAATTCAAGAAAATGCGCAACAAATTTTTCTTAAGTGTATAACATATAATATTCAGACGCGACAGTAAACTATGCTTAAAAGTTTAAGATTTATGAACCTTCCAATACCGCTCGGTGTTTTCACAGCAATATGTGCGCTATAAACATTTCAAGGATATCTCTGGGTATGATATTTTATATACATACAATATATTATTTCCTTAAAGTTTATCAACCAATATTTATTACGGATTTACTTTGAAGCATGATATTAAAAAAGTATGTTACTTTGTAACAGAAAAATGATCATCAAGATAATAGACGTTGATAAATCATTCTCTTGTTTGTAATTACATACCATCTTGGTCGTTAAAAAGAAAATTGATACAAAGTTATAGGTGCCAGCGAAACCCCTTATTAATGATTTCTCGCTTGAAGAGCTGACAAAAAAGTGTCGTTTACACGGGAATAAGAAAAGCTGCGCCAATTACGTTTAGAAATACCGCAACCACAATTTCTTGATACTAATTGTCCAGCTGGGGAAATAGCGCGATCGCATTTCTTGATACTTGTCCAAATGTTTGCTTTTCCTGAAATATTGAGTTTGAACTTGTGAAATCACCTAGATTTGTTTTAATATCCTTTGGCGGGAAACGGGTCTCCAATCCATAATATTATGTGGGGACCTAAGTAAATATAATATTGTTTTCAACTTTATTTATGTTACCAGGTTTATGGCAAGACTGTATCGGGATTCGGGTTAACAATATAATGTTTTGCTTTAATTAAAAATTTCGATTGTTATTCTGTGATACCACAGAATAAATTAAGTAGGTAAACTTAGGTAAGTTTGATGAAATTATAGAATGACGTGTCAAATAAAATACTACAAAGCTTAGCTGTAGTAATTATATACTTTTTGATAGTTACTTACCTACAAACCAGTGTGATAATACAATAATGATCGAAGCTCCTGTAACCTCAACCTGAATCTCAATTCTCGTAACTATTTGTGATCATAATCCTGTTTCGGTCCGCGCGGTGTCGCATTCACACACGCATGAGCGAGTGAGACAGCGCGCGGACCGGAACGGGATTTTTATCACAAATTGTTAAGAGAATTTATCTCCTGGTCTCTTTAAGCAATAGTGCAGTATAATAACTGTAATCTCTAACGAAAAGTGTAAAAGTTGTATCTGTAGGTTTACATGGAGTTGCGGAAATGGAACTAGGGATAAGCTGTAATTGCACTTCGTGCGAATGGCCGCGCCACAGACATACTTTTACGTAGACCTACATCAAAACCTGTACAAAAATTTAACGTAGCAAGTACGAGAAAGCGGTTAAGGCTTGCTTCGGATATATTGTAATATATGCTGACTACAAACAGTAATTTGTTTGAAAGTAAACGGATTTTGTATGTGGAGATATCTTGTGTATAGAATTCTCGTATCACAGTGTTTGTTAGAGAACTCCTCCGAAACGGATTGACTGACTTTTATGAAATTTTCCAGATAGGTACGAGAGTAGGTAGTGAGCTATTTATAATTTCCGTAAGTGGTAGGGGTCACCTATCCCCCAATATACCCTTTCTTATTTTTATGATTTGCATTAAAATATAAACAGTCATAATATAACCCTCAATTTTCATCCTTCTAACACCAAACCCAATTGTACAATATCGATATTAGTACTGTTACAATCTAAAGACATTATTTAAATTATTATTCAAGAGTTAACTCTTGAATAATAATTTAAATAGGGTTTTAAAACCCTCAGTGGTACTTTCAGGTTGTAGGAGCAGGTGTATGTTGTAGGTGTAGGTCAGGGAAACATAATGTAGTAGGTAGTACCTATTATACTCTGTTACCCTGAAACGTAATAAAAATCACCCAGTATTATTTAATATTATAATATTAAATAATAGTTGGTATGGTTGGTTCAATAGTGAAGCTTGAGATTCGCGTAATAGTAATCTATTGTAATACAGAACAACGATTTTGTTTCTTTTTTATTTTATTTCATTAAATATAAGGTTCATTTTTATCCATACAAGACGGTAAATTAATAGTGACTTTTTATTTATTAATCTCGACGCATCTCGTGCGTCCAACGGAATTGTTTCATCACGGTGTTAGCGCAATGTTTTTGGGTGCATTGGGAGCAAATTATTGTTTTGTTTTAGTGCTGTAATTTATAAATAAATATGGATTATAATAATAAATAAATAAGCAACATTCATCTAAGCAATATCCATAAGGAAAGCCGTCTTGTATGGACGTCTCGCCTGTGATATGTACATGAAATAGCTTAAACTTTGGTTTACATTTTTCCTTGTTCTATATTAGTAAAAAAATGTTTTAAGTCATCGGACTAATAATTTAAAATATTCATTTTCTCATGTAAACACCCTATTTCAATGATGAATATGCAATGCAGGGCGTTCGGTGTACACGCCGCATCCGCTCGGCAAACCAAGGAACCTTTGTTTATGAATGAACATTGAACGGTGGGTATGGTAAATTTGACCAACGATGTTTTTTTAAATATTTTCCTATAATAACTTGATTTTCAGCGATTCAGTTCAACTGTTGGTTGTATTACATGACATATTTTTTCTAAACCGTGTATGAATGAAATTATATTAAATACCGTTTACTTCCCACCGTATTTACCGCTATTTATAGTATAAATCATTCAGCATTATTTCAGAAGCTGCTTTATGCTCTAACATTGGATGTACAAACTTTTTGAACTTGATAGTTCTGCTCTATTGTTTATAAGGAAACAATTCTTTGACCGATGTGTGTAATCAGCACTTTCAAAGAGATACGTGTTGTATTATTTCCTGGTTTACTTATTTTTTACTTATTAACTTGTTATTTGAAGAAACTGCTCTAAGCAACCACCCCCTTATGATACAGTTCCTTTAGTTTGGTTATTATTGTTGTGTGTGAGTAAATAACTGTTACATAATATATCAACAGTAAGATGTAACTGTCAATGTCATTATTGACATTAACAGATGTCATGAAGTAAAGCCTATCGAGTTTAGTTGGCCAAAAGGCTATACATAGTGTAGACGTATATATTGTGTTAAGCATATCTCATTACATATTGTAATACGTACTTGTGGTAAGCACCAATAAAGGAGAGTATAAGAATTGCTGCTGTATTATTATCATCACCACACGAGCGCAAGAAGGACTTACAATCAAGAGGTCATAGTCCGATACAATAACGAGTTTTCAATCTATCTTTATATCAACTCTTGCTCATAGACTATAACTTCAGTACTTTGGAGGTATTTGTGTATAAAGTTGAATACATCGTATGTAACATACAAATTAGAGGCACGCGTAATTTATGAATCGTACAGGCGACGAGTTTGTAAGTGCGGATCCAGTTCGGATTTATTACTCGGTCGTTTGTTATCCTGTCGATAGGCGTTATTTGTAAATATTACCGGTAAAACCTTTGCCAAAATAGAAAAACAGGCCAAGTGCGAGCGGGCAAGCGATAGTTACGGAACCCTCCTTAGACATGTCCTGACATGCTCTTGGTTAGGTTAGGTTATTAGTTGTTATTATATAGCGGCAATAGAAATACATATTATGTGAAAATTTCAACTATCTAGCTATGACGGTTCATGAGATACATCCTGGTGGCAAACAGATGGACAGACGGACAGACAGTAATATACAGTCTTAATAATACAGTCTTAGTAATAGGGCCCCATTTTTCCTTTTGGAAACGGAACCCTAAAGAAAATCATGTCATAGGAAAAAAAAATCATAATATTATCACATCACCATAGCAAATGCAATGTAGAAATGCGTTTTTCTTAGAAAACTTAGATATTTTGTGTCAGTTCGTAATCGGTTGGGCTAAGAAAATTATCAGAATAAGGAAAGAATTATAAAAAAATGTGATAAAAAAATGGATGAAACGTCATAGGAAGAAATTAAAAATGCTTTCTGGTGTCAATTGACATCGAAACAAAACGATACGCGACAGGGCGCTGCATTTATAAATTTTTGAAGTGAAAACTACTTTAGCGGCGCTGTGTTTTTGGAATGGGTAAAAATTTCTAAACTCGCGTCAGGACACGTGACCTGATCGAAAATTCGTAAGACGGATGGAGAGAGGACAGGCGGCGCAGGGTGCTTGCGCGAATGTTCGTGTGTGTTAATGTTACAGCGTGCCACGCGCATCCATGGATGAGATTAATATTATTAATTTATTTTGTTTATTTTATTATTTATTATTATTATGTAAAATAATTGTAATAGTTCTGAAGTGTTAAATTTTTAATGTAATATAAATTGTCATGTTTGTGTACGATAGCGCAATAAATGAATATTGTATTCCACCACATAAATAATAGTACTTTTATACTGATAATGAAAGCAATTCGTACAAAACCGCGCTGCACAGCGCGACTGACAGACTGACTATATTATGATTGACGTCACTTAAAACGTGTGTCTTTTTATGTAGGGAATAAAGTTCAGTTTTAAATAGCTATCTTAAAAATGCATCGTTGCAGCATATTAGCAATTATTTTGCCATAGTAATAATATTATGACAATGTGGAAGCCTTTAGAAGACATAATTTCGAATGTGTAACATAAACTTGAATAGTTTTTACATCAAATATTATATTGAATCAATGGTTTTTCTTACTTCTTAAATGGAATTTTCAAATGTATAGAATGAAATGAAGTAGTTGGTATACGGGAAAGTTATTCCATCTATTTTATGTGTTGTTTGCGTTGGCTTTTCAGATGTGTTTACAATGAAACTGAAGAGGATATGTTGAAAATAGAACGTTCTAGTGGATTTAGCTTCATTGTTACTTGACTAATGAATAACAATGTACCACGCTTAGACGTAGATTTTAAAAAGGTTTCCCGTACGATACACCCTTACTAATATTATAAATGTGAATGTGAGTTTGATTGTTAGTTTGTTACGCTTCCACGTAAAAACTACTTTACCGATCATCATAAAATTTGGCACAGATATAAAGTAGACCACTGGGAAGGGCTACTTTTTATCGCAGTAAATTTCAGGTTCCCACGGGATTTTTCGCGTACGAAGTTGCAGGAAACATCTAGTAGTATATATCATAAAATGTTCTTTGGAAAATGTTACAAAAGAATCCAAACTTCTGTCTTACTTTGGTCCGGGAAAACTAAATTTTGCGGGACGCTAGAGAATTTTCTGGAACAGTAAAACTAAAATACAGGTTTATGTTCGTCACAAAATAAGCTCGACTATAAAGGTGAAAGTTTTATGTAAATGTGCGAGTCCCAGGGGACGTAACGTTTATTCATGTTGACTGATATATTAGCCACATCCTTGTTTTACTAAGATATGCTTTAGTTATTCGAAGTTTCTATATACAAAACTAAACAGCCTTCGTGGTCTAGTGGTTTAGAGCTTGGTTCTCGACTCGTCATGGGTTCGACTCTCGCGTTGGAACAATAAAAAAAGTAGTTTCCAAGTTTGGTTAGAACAATGCAGGTTGATCGCCTTATTGCCTGACAGAAAGATGATCCATTCGTCTGATGGGCATGTAAAAAGTCGGACCTGCGCCTGATCTCTCGCCAGTCGTGTCAGTTATCCATCACACTAGGTTTCGAGAGTAAAGGAAGAGAGAGTGCTATTGTGTACTGCGCACACACTTGGGCACCACATCATAACTCCTGCGTTTCAATTAAACCGGCCACCGTCACCGAAATCGGCGTGGAAAGCTATTATTATACAAAACATGAGCAGTTTTATGTAGATACCGGTAAGTCAAGTGGAAAAAAATTTGCATTAATTTTATAGGTGTGGCGTCCTCTGCGGCTCAGTAGTTGAGCGCGTTGGTGCTCAAGCCGGGGGTCGCGGGTTCGAATCCCGCCGAAGGAATAAAAACTTTTTTGTGTTCCGGGGTCATGGATGTGTTTTTAATTATGTATAATATAATATTATAATAAAATTTTAAAATATATACTTTCATATTATATAAAATATATAATATGAAAGTATTAATAAATATACTGCCCGTTGTCTAGTCCCCGTAACACAAGTCCGTCGATTACTTAGCACGGGGTCATTGACGTGGTGTGAAGCGTCCATAGATACTATGATTATAATAATTTTATAGGTATACTTAAATTTATTATATTGATTGTAGTAATCAATATTTTACCCAAGGTTATTTGCATTTAAATAATCTCTATTAAATAAAAACTCTAAAATAATAATAGTTTTGCGAATGCATGCAGAAAGTGTGCGAAATTTTCAAGCAAAACTCTAACACTGAACTTCCAAACCAAGGGTTAAAAGTTTGAAACCCATCATCACGTAATTAGGTGATAATAGATAGGAACTTTTAACCCTTGGTTACTCTATAGGTATTAAATAAACCCAAGTTTACAATATTAATCAATGTTTCTACAAAATAGAGATCATGATACATTAAAAGCAAAACAATTAAAGTTACATGTATACCTTTCGGAGCGATAACATCATTTTTAATAAGCCAGAACAGACGGTTTTCATTTGATATCTTTAAACGCCGGGATGAAACGCCGAACTCTCAGAAGTGTATCATGTATCTGGGTTATCTGGGTTGAAATTTTGTTATAAGTTTTTATTTGTGTTCGTAAAAAATTTAATCGTATCCCATTGATTATTGATGGTAAATATGTGTTATTGATTATTTTGTTGGTTCTTGGTGGAAATTCATGTTTCACAGTAATAATACACAAAACATTTTCCACTTTAATAGTTGTTTTAAATTCAAGTTATTTTAAATTGATGTGTAATAAAAACCATAGATGTGTTTATTATATTGAAAAGAGGGTTATAACTATTAAAGTGAAAGTTCTGTGTTTAATACTGTATTGATGTTAAAATCTGAAGATGAAGATAAATGTATTTATTTTATGTTGTCTGTTTAGAAGAAAATATAAGCTGTGGCCAAGTTATTGATGATAATATTTTGAAATATAATTTATAGGAAATATTAATTTGAAATTTTACTAAGCTAGTCAAAATAATGTTGAGATAATAGCAAGAAGTATTAATAAAGTCCGGTTGTTTCGAAAAGGTTTTATGGCTTTGTGAGATAATTGGTGAATATTTTCATATCTTTTAAAATAGTTAGTATTATTCTGTTGCCAGAAATAATAGTAGGTAGGTATTTACCTTCACAATGAATGACTTAATATAGCTTTTTTTAAACAAAAAGTTCACTGTTCAGGTATAGTACTGATTTTCGCCAACATTTCTTTGAATACTTGTTACTTAAAAATTACTATACAGATGTATTTTTTAATGAATCTCTCTCATTTCCAGGATTTTCTGCGGAATCTAGTTATTATTTTGAGTATATTTATAGTAAAATCTGTTGGTGCATATCAAGGGAGATTTTAAAATAAAAAATAAAAAAATTAAAAATAATGAATAAATAAATCATCAACGTCTCTGCTATTTCAGTAAATTAAAAGTAATAAATATTATGCGTTTTGATTTTTTTATGTTTTTACCCGACTCTGGCGCAGCCAAAAGGTCCAGGTTTTGCCAGTCTATGTATGTAATACGTGCATGTTACACTGTTTTATTCCATCGTAGAGTTATTATCCACATATTCCACCGCATAGGGTCAGTTCACACCGCAACGCGGCGCGATGCGGCGCAGTGACTGTTCGCTGCGCGGCGCAAAGCCGAAAGCGCTTTTGACAGCGTTTGACGCGTGCAGCCGAACGAACGAAACGAAAACGAAACGAACTATATGGTGACAATAAGAAACCCACTCTTTGGTTTCGTTATGACGTTTCTTTGACGACGGGCGGTGACCTTAGGCTGCGTCTGTCTGTGCTGCGCGTCAGCTCGACGCTGCGCGTCGAGCTGGCGCGCCGCTCATCACGCGGGTGATGGCGGCGACGGCGCGCATATACCGCTGCGTCGTAATGCACCGCTCTACGCCGAGAGGTGCAGCGCTACGTGATGCAATGTATTCTGAATTGTCACAATAAAATATGTATCTGTTCGTGTAGTAAATTAAATTCAATTTTGAGTGGATATTTTTAAAATACATCGCCGCGCCGCGTTACGGTGTGAACTCACCCTTAGCTGCTGTTCCGATTTTTATCAGTGAGGTGCCAATGGATTCGTAAAGGTAATAGCTCGAGTAACATACGCTATATAATTTATGTAGTCGGGTAATAGTTTTTTTCTAAGATACTTACGAATCAAACTCCTTAGTTTTTTTCATCGACTCTAATATAGATGTTATATTTTAATAGCTGGCAAAATGTTGTATTCCAATGATTTTCTATTCAAACTTCTGTCATAATGAGGTATTTTTCCTATTACCCATCAGTTGCATTATTTACATAGCATTTTAGATAAACGCTTGAAACAGAGGGGCAAATCATGTAATTTTTATCGGTAAAATCTCGTTTGAATTAACGTCCCACTCGTACACTATTTGACAAATGAGTCAGCGTGATTACCTAAACGATACAAAATAAGTACGAGAATTGGGCTACAGCTATCTTAGCATCAGCTCACACCGAGACGCGACGCGGCGCTCCATTTTTAAGATAGCGATTCAAAACTGTAATTTATTTACTACAGAAGAAGATACACGTTTCATTGCAAGAATTCGAATTTCGAGCTGCACCGAACTGCATACTACGGCGCTGAACTTGCAATGAAATGTTTATCTTATTGTGTAGTAAATAAAGTTTAATTTTGAATCGCCTTCTTAAAATGTAGCGCCACGTCATACCGCGTCTCGGCGTGAACTGGACCCTTAATGGTTATTTTACAACTGAGATTAATCCAGCACATCGCTAGCAACATTTGTAAACTCATCTTGTCTTCTAGTTAGCGAATGGCGAGCTCCAAGAATACTTATGCATTAACTAACCGCATTAACAAGACGTGAAAGTCGACTAATAAGTTATAGTCTAGGGTGAACTTGTTGACGACTATGTGGCTCAGTGGTCCAGCGCGTTGGTGCTCAAGCCGAGTGTCGCAGGTTCGAATCCCGTCGAAGAAACAAAAATTTTTCTGTGTTCCTGGGATCATGGATGTGTATTAAAATATGTGTATCATATAATAAAAATATTAAATATATATATACAGGGTGTATTTAGACTAGTCCCGTTAACTTCGTGGGCGTATAGTAGGGCATGAGATCGGTCCATTGGTAATAGTCATTTGTTTTTAATGGATTGTTTTTGTAAAACTTAAAATTTTCAATATGCCATGTACAACGTCCATAGTACATAACCATACCGTAGGCCGCGCATACACGTCCCCCATGCCCGCGCAGGTCCGAATAGAGGAAATCAGCTGATACTAGCAGCTGTACCGTATGTAGTAAATAAACCACGAAAATTGCGTAGATTAATAACAATCTTATTTAAAGTTAGGTAGCTCCGTGGCCTAGTGGGTAAACCGTTTGACTCGCACTCGAAAGAGTGCAGTTTCGATTTCCAGTTTGTGGCGTGTACCAATGAGACTTTTTCAGTACAGTACTCAAGTACATTATACGGACGCTCTAACGGTGAAGGAAAACATCGTGAGGAAACCCGCATATGGTTGGCCCCAAACGTATTGACTAGTCATTCCTCTGGACTGACTGACTATGCTGTGAGAATGCCGTATGTGCTTGGGCAACCATACGACAAGTAAAAACCAACTGTGCCAGGCACTACAGCATTTGAAGAGTGGTTACTTCGCTTGGAGAATACTGTATTAATCATCCAATAACGGATGAGCCAACTGACCAAACATGTTAAAAACATAGGCATGTGTCCAGAAATGTATCGATAGTTGTTCATATCGATAAATTACTATTTAATTTGCATACGCATCGATTTGTATGAACTTATTACAAAATCTACTGGAGGCTCAAGGCGCGTAAAAGAGCGAAGAGAGAGGTGCGTGGGAAATGATAATCGCACACCATCAGGCGATCTGTCTGCTCGATTGCCGGTCATAAATCATAAAAACCCAGCTTGATATAAAAACAGTAACTTATTTATTACAAAAAAGTAAAGAAAAAAATCATATAAAACAATTAACTAATTTAACGACTTCGTACACGTAAATGTTTATATATTTATTTTCATAGGTCACAACACTTAGCCTAGGTAGTTTTTGAAAGAGTAGAGCGGCACGCTTTTGATATTTGTCACCCAAAAGCCGTGCTGTAGCCGTGCTGTGGCTGCGCGTCGCCGTGCTGTGGCCGCGCGTCGCCCCGCTGCCCGCGCCCATGCTGCATAGCGTCGGTATCCTTTGAATTTTTCCGAAAGTCGATAAAAGAACTATGTTGTTTTGAAATAGATTTTCGAATTTAGTTGCGGTTTTTCTCTCGAGGTAAAAGGTCGTCGTCTGATTTGAGTTTCACTATTAGGTCGTGTTTAAAAACGTAGTGTTGTGTTAAGTTTTAAGTGATACGTGTAATGATTTATGATGCTAGAAACGATTTTCAAAATGCAACAAAAACACTTTCTAACGACTTTAAGTTTTAACTTTTAACGTGACACCTTGCCTCGGTCACCTGATGGTCGATGGATTCCGTGAACTTAGTACTAGGAGTAGACTTAGTACCTACTACCTACTAGCAGTCATTCAGTACTCAATACTTCTTTCACGTAAGTAAATAGCCATAGTTTTACTTATTATGATCGGTGTAATTACGTACGTAACTTATTATCATTAAAAATGATTTACTAATGCGACTTCGGGCACCCTTTTATACACCTACTTAGTTTCATTGTTACCTACAGTTCAACCACGTTAGATCTTTCGGTTATTGTCGTTTTTCAAACACAGTCTGTAATTTCGATAGAAAAGCGATGATTGCCGTTGGACATTAAGAATTTAGTTGCACTGTAGACAGGGTTCGTTATTTGTCAAGCAATATTTCGTGCGTGATTTACGAACCACACTGCAGGCGGTGTAGAGCAGGGATTCCTAAAGTGGGTTCCGTGGGATAGTCTTTAAGGTTCCGCCAAACTTATTTGAAATTATGAAATCCAAACATCCGTCACTGTTGTGTGTGTACGGTTGTAAGTCACTGCAATCTGCAATACATTAAACATCGCTGAACGCGTGTACTAAGACAGGAGAACGGCGCGGCGGCGGCCGGTGCGTCAGCTGACGGGTCATTGGCTGGCGAGCGTAATGAAGTAAAAAAAAACATACC
This sequence comes from Phengaris arion, assembly GCA_963565745.1. NCBI lineage: Eukaryota > Metazoa > Arthropoda > Insecta > Lepidoptera > Lycaenidae > Phengaris > Phengaris arion. Next base: position 8,275,198 of record OY751443.1, read on the forward strand.
GGTTGTCTGTAAAGTCGGTTTACTGACGATAGTTGAACGTCAACAACAACAACAACAACAATAATAATGAGGTAAAGACAATGCGAGCTAACGCTGGTACTTGGTAATGATAACGGGTAACAGGTAACGCATGAGTCATGTTTTTTCGAGCGTGCAGCCGGCTCCATCGATTTATAAGACGTTATCACGTCAATAATAAAATTTTATATTTTAATATTTTTAGTTCTAGACAGCTTGTTCTTATGATTAAAAGGTATAAAATGTAAACAAAAAAAAAATTGAAAATAAAAATATTTTTTCCTTTTGAATGTGAAATTTTGAATATGAGAAAAGTCTCATCACAAAAAAGTTTTTGTTGTTGTTGTTGTTGTTGTTTTTTACAACTTTCTTGTAATAATAAAAGGTAGTATAATCATATCTCAAAGTTAATGGAAGCGGTCTTCTGGCAACCTGCATATATATAGTATAAAAGTATTAAATATACCTCCCGTTTTCTGGTAACACAAGTTTAATTCGGACACTTAGCACGGGCTGGCCCCGTTGACGTGGTGTGAAGCATCCATATACATTATATTAATTAACTATCCATCCTTATGTCATATCTTTGTATGTTTGTCGAAAATAGAAATGTCTTTTAAGCTGACATTAGAGTCACGCTGACCGCTCGCTGACTTACGAAACTAGATACACGTTTTTATTGCAAAAACGTGCAGCTCAAAATTAGAACTCTTGCAGTTCTACAGACATAACGAAACAATAGGTATAATAGTTGAAAATTCACTACGAATTTTACTTACTGAGTTGACTGACACATTAGTTAAGTAGCAAACCAAGCGCCCGCCTAAATTCGGTTTCCCAAATGAGAATAAAATTTCAAATTTTAATTTTTCAGGATGAAAATTAGCCTATGTCCTTTCTCGTGGTCTAATCTATATCTGTGTCAAATTTCATCTAAATCAGCCTAGTGGTTATGGAGCCACTTACAGTGTTCTCTATCGGGAGTTCCAAAAAACGATTTTATTTAAAAGATTTATTGAAGTTAAAAATTACAAACTATTGTTACATTTAAACTTAACTAAAATGAATCAGAATTATGTTGGATCTAAACTCAAGAATTATAACTAAATTAAGACTACCGACTTTGACCGATATAAGATCTGAAGTGTCCAACTTAACTCCAAATTCACGGTCCCACGGAGTTGGGACCACCACGATGATGCGGCGACAGCATTTCCAGTATATGACGACTTCTTTCGTAATTTATGAAGAAACTGCACGACATGTATTTTCTTTATAGTCCAAGAGGCGGCTTCAATTATTATACGTTATATGTTAATTATAGTCCAAGAGCATCTTCGACTGCGACTGACCGATGATGATGATTCCCATATAATGGTATTCGGGAATTCGGTGCTAAGTCCATATTACATAGGGGGTACATACATATGTACCCCCTATGTAACAAGCCTATTAATTGAAAATAAACAAAATATTAACAAGTAAACAAATATTTCCTCTTTATAATATTAGATTTAGTATTTTATAAAATAGAATTGATCTACTTTATATGTAAGATATAGGCTCGTAATGCTCAACATCCAAGAATACGAATTTGACATAAATGGTGAAACTAGAGTATTAAGTGCTAGACAGCTTCTGTAACTCTTAATTGCATTGTACCACATTATACAATGAATACACCCTCAAAACTTCTCATCGTTATAATTTTCGTATATTTTCTTTGACACTGAAGATACAAAAGTATTCTTCAGCAATAAACACTTGATCAAGTGTTTCTCAAAACTTATATTACAATACATTCTTTGTTATCCTCAAATCCTGCGAGAGTACTCGAAGAAATCGAGACAAGAAACGAAGGAAGTTTCCAGAAATTTCGAGAACATTTTCAAAACACTTTACAGATGAACACTGGAGGTATAGCTTATTGCTTGTAAAACGAACGAAATGTCAGTCTCAAACAATGTTATCGGAAGAGTTGCCGGTTAGCGGTTTTTAAACCGGGTCACTCGATAATGTTATATCAATATAATTGTTAACTTTTCAACGGGAATTGTTTCATTCTAGATAGTTCCACGAATCAGATAACTAATGATTGGAAGCAAGAAGTTTTCGGTATTATAACAATTTTATATTATGGGTAATGGTTATCTAAGAAAATTTTATTATTTAAGTCAAATTTACTGTATATGCTATACTATTAATACATAATTTTTATCTTAGTAACTGTAAGTATGCTTATTCTGAAGTTTGTTTTAACTACCATACATTTCATATTATATTTTATACTACTCTATAACTTCACGTTGTACATTCCGGGAATAATCTTCAACAGACACCAAATATTCATCTCCGCTGTGGAGCGAGACGCTTACAATATTATATCTGTAACTGGTCATAACAATAATATTATTATATATTGATACTCACTAACATACATGTCAAATTACAAATCATGCAAGTATTTCAATTCTTTACTCTATTGAATATAATTTCATCAATACCGGTAATTTATTAAACATATTATTTGTTTATTATTACACCACAAATCTGATTTTATATATTTTTATTTATAAAGATGCTTAAACTCAAGAAAGTTAAAGTTATTTTTTAATAACCCGGCTCCCTAGGATCTCGGCATGACGAATTTTTAATTGTCATGAATAGACATAGTTGCGACTTAGTCGCAATTATAAAGATCAGACGGGCAAAAGAAACACTAGGTAACACTTCAACAAAATAGTTTATTAAACTTTTTAAACACTTGTGTTCTGTTCGCTGGTTGGAATCCGAATGTCGCCTCGCCGCCTTCCCGGCATTACCACTAGTCTTCCCACCAAAACCAAAAATATTATCAATTCGGAAACGGAAATAATATCATACAAAATATATTCATAATAAGTACTTCCGGTTTCATTTTAAAAAATAAAGGAGATACGAATAAAAAAAACCTGAAGATAAATGAAGACCAATTCCATAACAGTAAATATAGCTAATTTACAACACTTCATGTATCAATAATAATGACGATATATTTTAATATGATTTGCTAAATCTAACATTCGGCCTTTCCTGACAAAAAGTTTGTCCCCAAACTTGTCCAATTAAACTTGAATAATTAGATTTACTAGAAATTATTCACCATCTAGCTTATAAAGTAGATCTTCTCATAATCAATCAGTCCTTTCAACCACTTTACTGAGGAACTGTGGCTGGCAATTAGTGGATCCATCAACACTGCCTTGCCAGCCAAAACACTAAGTCTCCAACCTTAGTTTATCCAGACATTCCGTCTACCATCAACTCTAAGGAGCTATCTGTGCCTCGCCTCTGAACCTTCCCGTTGATAATTAGTGGATCTATCAACACTGCCTCATCAACAGAAATCTACAGTTACAACGCACAAACGATCCATAACTCAATAATATCTTAAAGCAGCTCAATATCAAATTACAACAATTCTACACTAAATAATAACATCACTGAAACTTTTTTTTTTTTTTTTAATTACATTAGTGAATCTTAACATACCCATATCAATATAATTTAGAACCAAAAAAAAACTATATCAAATAAATTAAAGTATGGTAATATTCACATAAATCATTTAATTTACTACAATATCATTTAAACATCAACATTTTTTTTTTAGATCATTAGAAAAATATAACATTAACTAAAATTAACATTATAATTAATTTCATATAAGGCATAGATATTTCTGCATTAAAAACCAAAAAACGTTATATTAGGATTTTCATATTTTAATTTAGTCATCACTTTGTGTTTGCTCACTAGATTCGGAGTCACTTTTACTAGAAAGGGTAATCCATGGCTTAATACGATCCGCGGCCCAAATATTGCAATAATCTTTTTGAGATACGTTTGTACCTGGAATGCTAGAAACCTGGTACCTATCATTATCTAGTACTTTAGTAATTTTGAATGGCCCTGTAAACTTTGGAAATAATTTTTTACTTTGTCCGTCATTACTCTGTACTGGTTTTAAAATCTTAACTAAGTCTCCTTCATTATAAACCCTAGCCTTTATTTTCTTTCTGTCGTACCTATTTTTCTGAGCATGTTGATCCTTTTCAATATGTTTACTAATCTCTTCGCGGATGTCAATCAGAGAGTTGGGTTGTCGTGTTTCCTTTAAAATCTCATTAAATATATTCTCTCCCTTATTTGTCATCTGAGTACCAAAAAGAGCTTCCGATGGTGTCTTACCAATCCCCTTGTTAAGCGTATTGTTAAGACCCCATTGGATTTTACCTAAAACCGAGTCCCAGTATCTCTCCCCTATTTTATCCGAGTAAGCGGTTAGCGCATCAAGTACTGTACGATTGTACCTCTCCACTTGACCGTTAGCTCGTGGAGAGGCTACAGCGTTTAAGACATGTTTAATTTTTGATTCATTACAAAACTTCACGAACTCTCGAGAAGTAAAGGAGGTGCCTCTATCCGTAATAAGTCGATTTGGGTAGCCGAACGTGGTAAAAATATCTTCTAATACGCGGACTGTCGGAGCAGTTTTCAAATTTCTGAGAGGCTTGAGAATACAAAATTTCGTAAATCCGTCAACCAAAACAAGGAGATAAGAGTAGCCTCGAGTGCTTTTTACAAACGGACCTAAATGATCTGTATGTACGGTATCAAATGGTATGTCTATTTTATGGATTGGGTGTAATAGACCTTCTTTAGGACCACTAGGTTCTTTGCCGTACGCACATTCGATACAGGACCGCACATATTTTTTGATGAAGCGTTTCATCTTGGAAAACCAAAAATCCTTGCTGATCTTTTCATAAAATTTCTCAAAACTAAAATGACCCATGTCGTCATGGTTTAATTTACAAAGCTGAAATCGCGTTGCCTTTGGCACTACCCATTTAAGTCCGTCACCTATTTTTCTATATAACTTATTATTTTTAACTACATAATTTTTCTTTATATCAGAGTATTCTTGGTTCTCCAAAATTTGTTTAATACGCTGAATTTCGGAGTCCTGTAATTGTTGACTTAATAGCCAATCCTCTTAACTAATACGTAATACAGAAGGTACGAGATCAGTATCCATATTATTTAATTCTATAAGCTGTGGATTTCTACTCAACGCATCGACGTGTAGCATAGCAGAGCCTGATCTGTATTGAATAACAAAGTCGTACTCCTGTATAACCATCCACCAGCGCGCAATACGCGGGAGTAGATCGCGTTTGGTAAATGTAGCCCGTAACGCGCTACAGTCAGTGACGAGAGTAAACCTAACACCAATCAAGTATACCGGAAAGCGTTGCAAGGAAGCAATAACTGCCAATGTTTCAAGTTCGTATGCGTTATAGTTCTGTTTATCTAAAGTAGTTTTCCTACTGAAGTATGCAATAGGTTTTATTGAACTTGAAACATTATCACTTTGTAATAAAATTCCGCCTAATCCATGTTTGCTCGCGTCTGTATGTAAGATTGTTTCGTTATGTGGATTATATAAACCTAAAACTGGTCGCTGTACCAGAGCATCCTTCAATTTCTTGAAAGAGTCCTCTTGTTCAGCTCCCCAACCCCACTGACAATCCTTCTTCGTCAAATCTGTTAAAGGGCGGGCCAAAATTGCGAAATTTTAATATATTTCCTAAAATAACTCGCGAGCCCGATAAATTGCCGGATTTCGTGTACGTTTGTAGGCTTCGGAAATTGCTCAACCGCCAGAATTTTAGATTTGCCAGGTCTAATTCCACTCTCGCTTATTTCATGACCTAAATATTCTATAGTTTCTTTAAAGAAATAGCATTTATTTAAATTTAAAGTTAATCCCGCTTTTTTTAACAATTCAAAAGCTTCTTCTAAACGCTCTAACTGTTCAGTAAAGTTTTTTGCAGGAATAAGTATATCGTCCATATAAGCGAGGGTGGATTTATGCCGGCAGTCGCCAAGTATTTTATTTATAGTTCTTTGGAACACTGCTGGCGAGTTAACAAGACCTAATGGCATTTTTTTAAATTGGTACAAGCCATCTGGTGTGACAAAGGCTGTAAGATATCTACACTCAGGTCGAATGGGAATCTGGTAATAGCCGCTAGCAAGATCTAGACTTGTGAAGAACCTATTACCGTTTAAAAGATCCAATTGATCGTCAATTCTAGGCATTGGAAAATGATCTTTCTTCATTTTGCGATTCAGCGCCCTAAAGTCGACACATAAACGATAGCCGCCTGTTTTCTTTCGGACTAAAATGATGGGACTGGCATAGGGCGAATTAGATTCTTCGGCAATGTCATTATCAAGCAACTCTTTCACCATGTCACGAACCATATCTCTTTCTTTGTAACTCATACGATAAGGACGGTACACAACTGATGTATGGTCTTCTAATTCAATCGTCATTTCGGAAACATTAGTACAACCTAATTCTTTCATATCAAGAGCAAAACACATTCTATATTTATTAATTAATTTTATTATACTATCCAATTGTTCTGTATTGAGGTTAGCGTTAATATTAATTTGGTCTCTTGTGATAGGCAAAAGGTCTGATGACTGTTCTATTCTACTACATGAACGCATTGTTTTAAAATTACTCTGTTTGACAACTTCACCCCGAGCCAGTACCATTCCGCGCTTCAAAGTCAATGGCCTATTTGTAAGATTATAAAGAGCAACATTACCCGATCCGGCATTCAGACTGTAAACACCTCCTACAATAGTGTAGGCAGTATTAGTAAAAATCCGGTTGCAATCATATAAAAGAAAATCACAATCAGTCTTATCGTCATCTACACAAGTTACGAAATCAAATTTATTAATTATGATGTCAGAATGAATTTTTAATACTACTCTATTATCCTGTTCGTTTTTTACAGGCAATGTGCTAAAATCAAAATCCAAGTCTCTCTTTAGAATATTAAGATTGTCATTAGTTTTAACAATAAGCACTTCTGGGAGTTCTGTAAAATTTTGTCCGACCAAAAGAGATTGGCTTATTAATGAGGAATCTACAACAAATGCGTCTATTTCGGCCGTCACTTCGCCTAAGGTTAAAGTTATACAAGCTTTGGCTTTTGGTTTGTAAGAACCATTACCGAACCCTCTAATTACAGGTAATTCATTATCAGTTTGTAATAAAGAATGAAGTTCAACAAAGGTTTGACTTATGAGCGTGCAATCACTTCCGAAATCTATGAAACAATCTACTTTAATATTATTGTTAATGATGCCCTCTTTATGATACTTTGTGTCAGGTTTGTTAACCTGAGTTAGCATTGTTTTTTTTTCCACGGATTTGTTTAAACCATTAATTTTTAACGGGCATTCTACCAAATTATGTCCTAACCGATTGCAACGATCACATTTAATAATAGGTTTCGGACATTTATTTGAATAATGTCCTTTCTCCTTACAATTATAACATGTTATTTCGGAGCTAACATTACGACATTGAGCACTGCGATGACCGGTTTTATTACATTTAAAACAAACTATTTCGTTATTGGATGTGCTTGCATTAACTCTAAATCTATTAAATTTCGAAACAGATTCCTTACAAATATCTTTGAAAAATTTAAGTAAGTCTTCCGGGTCAATTAACCGAGCGGACGATGCGCCAGCCCTAAGAAGTCTGTCGTCTATACCGTGAATAAGGCAATCTACTGCCTTTTTACCTTTTATGTCACACGCATTCAAAATAATAATTTTATCATAATAGTATTGGTCTACAGACTCGCCTGGTTTCATTCGTCGTTCTAACATATCAGTCAGTAGCGTACCGTAATTCGTTTCAGAAGGAAACGCCCTAATAAGTCGCTCCTGCCACTCCGACCAAGGTAACATAATGGTACTTTGTCCCTCGTACCAGTTTTTAGCATGACCAGATAACTTGGGTAGCGCGAAATGTCGAGTCTGTTTGTCTGTCCAGTTATACATTTGGGGGCACATTCATTTACTTTAGCTATCCAGTTTTCAATTTTTTGATTTTTATGTGCAGGATTAAATTCAGGTATAATATTCTTATCGAAACTAATTCCTTGTACATTAGTATGCATTAAATTCTGTAGTATTGTAGAAAATTGAGATATACTAAGCATCACGTCTTCGCCACTCGTACGTCCTGACCCACCAGGAGCCGCGTCGACGCAGAACGGCTGGCTCGACGTCACCCCTCGCGCAGCTCGTTCTGGCTCGGCGCCCCCTGTCGCAGGGTGCTGCACTGCATAATATTCATCTAGGACACCTTCCTCCGAAGGCCTCCCAGACCCACCATGCATTCCATTATTTGAGTGAACCGCCATCTGAAATACCAATTATTCGAGCATCATTTCTCACGCAATAACGTTTCTTTTTTTTTTTAAATATATATGTACATATATAGACATACATACATATATACAATACACATAAAAATACGCAGTTCATTGTGAAAAGCAACATTTTAAAAAGGGACATAAAAACTAGTTGCTTCATAAACATACCGTCCTAAATTTATAGTAATAATATGTGTAATTATTCGGGTTTATTTTTAAAATTAAAGTTACCCGCGAGATAGCCTTCATAATAAACAAAACTATTTTAACATTATCGAAATTATAAGGTAATTTGAACATAACTAAATATAAACTTTAAAACGGTAATTGAGAATTCATAATGCCTTTATTTAGATAAGAATATCTAGCACAAAATGGCGTAGAAATAAAACGGACTACACTATGAATAAACGATAACCAAAAAAAAAATAATAATAATAATAATAACAATACACTCGCCTTATTAGAGTTCAGAGATTGTTCCATTACCCCAACACTACGTGGTGCGTCGGCGCTCGCGTAGACCTCCGGCGTGATGTCCCGCACACTCGCCGAGGCTGGCGGCCGCGCCGACCTCTCCCGGTGCCTGTCCTGCACCTGCGATCGAGACCGCAACCGTCGCTCCCGGCTGCGCCGTCTCTTGCTACCGTGTCGATGTCTCGATCGCGTCCGATGGCGTGCACTCTTTACGCTGTTTCTTTCCGGTGTAGCAAACTCACGCCTGCTACTTTTGTTCTTATTTCGACGTGACCGATGTTGTAATTCACTATCAGATGATTCTACGCTTACACTCCGATTTTTGCGTTTGTGCGGATGAGATAAGCGTCTAGGATTATTTTTTCCCATTCTGTGAGCGCCTTTCTTTATCCCGCTTCTGATATAAAGATCAGACGGGCAAAAGAAACACTAGGTAACACTTCAACAAAATAGTTTATTAAACTTTTTAAACACTTGTGTTCTGTTCGCTGGTTGGAATCCGAATCCGAATCCCCGCCTTCCCGGCATTACCACAAATACCAAAAATATTATCAATTCGGAAACGGAAATAATATCATACAAAATATATTCATAATAAGTACTTCCGGTTTCATTTTAAAAAATAAAGGAGATACGAATAAAAAAAACCTGAAGATAAATGAAGACCAATTCCATAACAGTAAATATAGCTAATTTACAACACTTCATGTATCAATAATAATGACGATATATTTTAATATGATTTGCTAAATCTAACACAATTAATGAAACGTGGTTTAGACCCGGAGAAGACGGCCACGTACAGGCTACCGGCTGGTGCACAAGCCCCGACAGGACGAGTGCGCTCGCGCGGTGGTGGTGTGGGCTTTTTAAACATTAGGAAGGGTTTAACAACACAAACATACACGCGCTACATATCACCACCTAATCATTAAGGCTAACGGTAAAGTTATTGTTATTGGTACGGCGTACCGGCCGCCCTGGCTATCTGTAAAGCTGTTTTAGATGCCCTAACTGACACTATCACTACCCTACCTCCTTATGACATTATATATTTAACTGGAGATTTTAATATTAACTGTCTGAACCAAAACTAAAATAATCATAAAATGTTAAATCACTTTCTGTCCATCCACCGTTTGCGTCAATATACCTACCTCGCAGGCAACGCATTTTACATCTTACACCGAAACTCTCATCGACTTCATCTGTACGAATGCTGACCTGGACCGAGTATCAATTGACTATATAGCTGACCTCAGTAGTCACGCGTTTCTTTCGTTTTATAGAGATATTCCCAAAATAAAACCTGCAGTGACAAAAATCGATTACAGATCTATTAAAGATATTAATATGAGTGACCTTGATGATTTAATTAATTCTATTGACAGGCATTTTTAATTTATATGACTGATATTAATGACAAGACACAACACTTTAGCGAAAGCGTCCTAACGATATTTGACTTGTTAACTCCGGTTAAGACATGTACAATTAAATATTGGTAGTACCCGCGGATAACCTGCAACATGAAACTGATGATGAAACTACGTGAAGACGCTTATAGACGAGCTAGTAAGACCAAAAATATCACGCACATAAACTATTACAAAGATCTTAAGAATGAGGTATCTCGTCCCATAAATAGAGAAAAAGCAGCCTATATAATAATTCAAATGTTGATACGCCAAAATAGATGTGGAACCACCTAAAGAATAATATAAATATAATTAATAATAAATCGGACTTTACATTACCAGAACATCTTTGTGATCCATCCCTCATAACAACTTTTTTCTTAACGTCCCTGGAAACAACAAAGTGCCGCAATCTGCATTCACTTACTTTGAGACCAACACTTTCGGCACTTCCACGTTTAGCTTCTCTACCGTAAGCGAAAGTGAGGTGTTAAGAATTCTAAGATCACTTCACACACTTTAGGTATTGATGGTATATCACTAGATATGTTATTGCAGATGTGGTGACTGGACCATGTATTTTGTCAAGATCAAAGAAATTAATTCAAAAAGTACAGAATGCATGTGCCAGATACTAATTGACCATCCCTCTTCGTACTCACCTTTCCCCACATATAAGTTGTGAGCGATGGCTTAACATGTAGTGCCGAGTGATTAGGCTTGAAACTCCTTCCTATCTTTATAGAAAACTGCAATGGGCTGGTGACAAGCAGCTATCTATGACTACTTGGGGCTCGAGTTATTTATTAGTCTCTCAACCACACCACTCCGCTGCGTTCAGAGTCAGGTTGAGACATGTGGCTAGCAAGGTCATGAATAATTTCCTAGCGCCGCTTCGTGCTTTCAAATTTCTTAATAACTTTAAACTTAAATTTAAGTTTAATCTATTACAAAAACAATTAATATATTATAATTAGCTACGTAAATTTCATGTTTCTCAATACTGTTTATGTAAATGTAGTATTTATACTAACTCGAACGTCATAATATTGTCATCTTTTCTGACTTTTTCCTGTTTGAACTCGTGAACATTAATTTGAAGTAACAATTTTAATTTTATTTACTATACTGTCCTATGTACTTCTTTACCTTTTTTTTCAACAGTTCTAGTATAATACGGGGATTAGGGATCACGGAAGACAAGGGACAGCGACGAAAGTTGTTGTCATAACCTGAGGGATCCTTATTTTCCTTTTTTCTGGGCATTGCACTGCCATATTATGGAGAATGTTTTTTTTTTTTTATTAAATAAGGGGGCAAACGAGCAAACGGGTCACCTGATGATAAGCAACTACCGTCGCCCATGGACACTCGCAACATCAGAAGAGCTGCAGGTGCGTTGCCGGCCTTTTAAGAGGGAATACGCTCTCTTCTTGAAGGTTTGCAGGTCGTATAGGTCCGGAAATACTGCTGGTGACAGTTCGTTCCAGAGTTTTACAGTGCGCGGCAGAAAGTTACGCGAAAAGCGCACGGTGGAAGACTGCCACCTATCAAGGTGATGAGGATGGTATGTTTTTCGCGTGGGACGATGGCGAAAAGTTGCAGGTGGTATGATTCCGAACAATTCCTCAGAGCACTCCCCGTGATACAACCGATAGAGGATGCAGAGTGAAGCTACATCTCGGCGTAATTCCAAAGGGTCCAAGCTGTTTCAAACACTATGGCAGTCAACAACTCGAGCGGCTCTTCGTTGGATACGATCCAGAGGGAGCAGTTGGTATTTTGGCGCCCCTGCCCAGAGTTGAGAACAATATTCCATATGAGGCCGAACCTGCGCCTTGTAGAGTTGTAGGCGTTGGTCCGGACTGAAGTACTGTCTTGCTCTGTTAAGAACACCAAGCTTCTTCGAGGCTAACTTGGCCTTACCCTCTAGATGATATCGGAACTGGACTTCGCTCGATATGTTGACGCCAAGTATCTCAATGCTAGGGGAGATGGTTAAAGATGTGCCCTCGAAACGAGGATATACGACCATTGGTGACTTTTTAGTGGTTAACGCGCAGATTTGAGTCTTGGGGGGGTTGAATTGGACTAAGTTACGTCTACCCCATTCAGAGACTTTCTCCAATGAATTCTCAATTTTAGACACAAGTTTCTTTTCGACTCTCAATGACATTTAGCCGAGAAATATTGGGGGAGCCGGTATATACAGCATCACCTGTACTATCATTCACATAGCAATGATTGCCGTTGGTCTGTAACATGTCATTGATATGCAGTATGAATAGGGTAGGCGATAGCACACAGCCCTGAGGGACACCAGCATCAACAGACTGAGTTTCAGAGCATTCGCCGTCAACTACGACCTTTATGCTTCTATCTGCTAAGAAACTAGTGACCCACTTACATAATTTCTCGGGCAGCCCGTATGATGGAAGCTTTGATAGCAGAGCTTGATGCCAAACCCGATCAAAGGCCTTCGCAATGTCCAAACTAACAGCCAATGCCTCTCCCTTCGACTCAATTGCCTGAGCCCAACGATGAGTTAGGTACGCCAAGAGATCACCAGCCGAGCGACCCTTACGGAACCCGTATTGTTTGTCGCTTAGTAATCCCTGGCCGTCCAAGTATCGAAGAAGCTGGCTATTGATAATGGATTCCATTATCTTCGAGAAGAGAGAGGTTATAGCGATTGGTCTGTAGTTGGAAGGATTTGAGCGATCACCTTTTTTGGGGATCGGGTGCACCAAGGCTGTCTTCCAAGAAGCCGGGACGATGCCAGAAGAGTAGGAGAACCGAAAAAGACGCGTTAAGACCGTAGCCAACTCTGGAGCACACTTTTTCAACACAATAGGAGGGATTCCGTCAGGCCCACTCGACTTTTGGATATCAAGGGAACGGAGGGCTTTTCGCACTGAGCGCTGATGAAACCGTATATCCGACATGATGCTCGTGCATCTCGGTATGGTCGGCGGTTTCTGCCCCCCGTCATCCAGGGTCGAGTTTGACGCAAAGAGCTTGCCCAGAAGATCGGCTTTGTCCTTTGCGTCCTGGGCCAACGATCCATTTCCTACGTGTAGTGATGGTAGGGTTGGCTTGCAGAAATTTCCTTCAATAGCTTTGGCCAGAGACCAGAATGCACGGGTTCCCGAGGGGAGGTGCTCAAGTCTCTTACCAATTCTATTGACGTGCTGTTTCTTTGCCCGAGTGATCTCTTTCTTGAGGGACCTTTTTTGTTTTTTGTTTAATTAACCCTATTTTGATTTATATACTACTATTGTTTTTTATTGTATATATTTTATTTATGGTTGTGTAATTTGTATTGTTAGGTGCTTATATAATATAAATAATAACACGTAACGTAGTTTTAGTGCAATGATAATATATTCATGTTTAATTACTTTATAAAAAACAACCATGACGCCATCTTGACAGCACGCGCAATAGCGATGTTCCCTGACAATAGTGAAGGGCATCTATACTCATAACATCCTCCTTATCAAAGAGAGGTAAAACATTATAGCTTCACAGCTTGCAAGATAAACTCTAAACTAAACAAACATTTTAAGAATATAAAACTATACAATGTACCTAAGTAATGTTATATAGTCTAATTAACTTATCTAAATTAATCAGTCCTTCACAGTCATAGCCAATATGCTTTTATAATAATATAAAAAAAATCCTATAGGTCTAACCGTCTTGGTGGCCTTATAACTCCTTCACATCTGGTGCGTTTTTCAACTGGAGTTGTATGCTCCTCAGTAGATATTGTTGTAGTAGGTGATTTGGGAGGTGTCTTGATATTTGGACTTTATGTGATATCTCTTGAAATTCAGTTTCAGGTTGAGTTACAGGAAGAGTTTGAGGCTTTAGTATATGCTGTCTGTTCCTTCGTCCTATAAATCCATCTGAACCCTCAATAGTATAGGATCTCGGCTGCTCGCATTTGGCCTTTACTGCACCTGGAACCCATGGAGTGTCTGGCATTTTCTTAAAATATACTTTATCTCCTTCTTGTAGTTCTGTTAATGATTTAGTCTTTTTATCATAGTAGTCTTTCATTTTATGTTTATTTTCTTCCTTTGCCTTTACATATTCGTGAAATTTTACTGTTCTTGGTTTTAAATTGCTTGTGACTGTTGGCAATTGTGTTCTAAGTGAACGTGACATTAACAGTTGTGCTGGAGATGGCAGACTTCCTCTAGGTGTATTCCTGAATTGAAGTAAAGCAAGATATGGATCAGTTCCAGACTCCTCTGACTTGGTGAGAAAACGTTTACATATATTTACTACAGACTCTACCAACCCATTTGAACGAGGTAAATAAGGACTTGACGTAGTATGATTTATTCCCCATTCAAAAGTAAATTTTTTAAACTCAGCTGAATTAAATGGTGGCCCATTGTCAGAGAATAACTCCACTGGTATTACCATGTCTACTAAAAATGCTCTTGAGACAGACAATTACTGTTTTAGAATTAGTACTTGCCACTGACATTAATTCAATATAGGTAATTGGAGTAATAATCTTGTACTACAATATATTTTTTTGAGTTATAATCTAAAAAATCAACACCAACTTTTTCCCATGGAAGTAATGTAACATCATGAGGCAAAAGTGGTTCTGGAGCATTTGAACTTCTATGAGACAAACAAATATGACACAACTGCACTAGGTTTTTTATATCAGATGACATAAAAGGCCAAAAAACATGTCCTCTAGCAAATGCTTTTGACCTTTCTATACCCAAATGACCGCTGTGTATTATTTTCAAAATATCTGGCCTTAATTTTTTAGGTATGACTATACTGTTACTTCTAAAAATTAAATCATGTTCTGTATGTAAATCAAATCTATGCTGCCAATATTCATGCAAATCTTTGTGAATTTGTGATTTACTTGTTGGCCATCCTTCTTTACGGTATTTTTTCAAAATTTGCATACTTTCATCTTGGTTTGTGCCAGTTATTAACCACTGTAGACGTTCAGAAGATACAGGTAATGACTTAATCACTAAATTTACATGAACAACAACATCATCATCCAAATCATCGGCACTTGTATCAGAAAGTGCTGCTCTTGATAAGGTATCAGCGATGTACATGTGACTACCTTTTTTGTAAACTACGTTTAAACTATAGGGTTGTATTCTTAAAATCATTCTTTGGAGACGTGTTGGAACCTCAACAAGGGGTTTTTTAAACAATGTTATTAAAGGAGCATGATCTGTCTCTACAGTTACAGATTGTCCATATATAAACTGATGGAACTTCATACAGGCAAAAACTATTGAATAGAGTTCTTTTTCGATCTGAGCCATTTTTCTGTTGTGTATCTGTCAAAGTTTTTGAAGCATAATAAACAGGATGTTTATTTTGTAACAACACTGCTCCAACAGCTCTGTTACTAGCATCACTTTGAAGGACAATAGGATCATGAACATTAAAATGTGATAATACTGGAACTTGACATATTAATTGCTTCAAATGACAGAATGCCGCTTCATAATTAGCAGTCCACTGCCAGTCAACAGATTTTTTTAAAAGTTGGCGTATTATTTCTGTTTCACCAGCCATATTTTTAATAAAAGGACTTAAATAATTAAGCATACCAAGAAACCTTTGTAAATCCTTTAGACAAGTAGGTGAAGGCATCTCTTTGATTGCTCTGATTTTGTCTGGATCTGCTGTGATTCCACATTCTGAAAAAATATGACCAAGATAATTATTTAATACTCTTCTTGGCAAATGTACATTTTTCTCTATTAAATTTTACATTATATTCCTTTGCTCTTTGAAATACTGCATTAAGCCGTTCATTATGCTCTTGTAGTGTTTGTCCGCTTACCAAAATGTAATCGCTGTATACTGCCACCCCTGGTATATCACCAAATATTTCAGTCATGATTCTATGAAAATACTCAGGAGCACAGTTGATTCCATATGGAAGGCGTTTAAAGTGGTATCGACCAAAAGGTGTATTAAAAGTATTGTAAGGTAAGAACTTTTCTCACTTAATTTACACATCCAAAATCCACTACTTGCATCCAAAGTAGAGTTAAATCTAGCACCAGCCACCTTAGAACGGACCGTGTCTACTGATGGGATAGGATAATGAGTTCTCTTAATTGCCTGATTTAAGTTACGTGGGTCTAGACACACCCTTAATTGACCATTTTTTTTTCTACTAAAATTAATGAACTTACCCACGCAGTAGGCTCAGTGACCTTCGTTATGACATCCATTTTTTCCATCTTCTCAAGTTCTTGTTGCAGTCTATTATATAATGCAAATGGTACTTTTCTTGGAGCATCGACTCTTGGCTGAATCTCAGGATTTGTACTGATGTGGCACTCACCAGGAAGACAACCAAGACCGGAGAAAACAGAATTTTTACATTCAATAAGTTTATTTAAATTGACATTATTTGACTGACTTGATTGTAATGGGAATGACTGTGATTGACTTACATTGGACTTACTATGATAATTCTCATCATATAATTGACTATTAGAAGTTTCTACACAAAAACCTCTTTTAATTAGCCCAATTTCAGAGCAAGTCATTTTACCTATTATGGTTGGAGAATTTACATTTGCAATAATAAAATTAATTTGTTTTGTTACATATGAATTATTAAACTGGAATTTACATTGTAAGTTTTGTTGACCTAATTTTTACATTTGCCTTAGTCATCTCATTTTTAATATTAAGTGAATCAAATACACTTTTAGACATAATATTGACATCACTTCCTGTATCAATTATGCAATTTATTAGTGAGTTCTTTATATATAAAGTAATTTTCCAGTCATTCGACGACAAGGATGACTGAATATGGCCTATAAACAATTCATCTTGTTCTCCTTGTACCTGTTGTGCATCACTGTCTGACTGTACATATTTTACTGACTTTGACTTAATTGACCGACAACAGATTGCAAAATGACCCACTTTTCCACATTTATTGCAGTTAACATTTAATGCTGGACACTTATAACGATGCATCTGACCACATCTTGTATAGGCTTTGTTTGTAAACTTTTGTCCATACTGACTGACTGAGCGTGACTGACTTTTGTTGTACAAGACGGAACTTTGTTCTGCTGCCAACTCATCCGTTTGATGTCTGGAAGCTAGCATGGCTTTTGCCATCTCCAAGGCCTTGTCAAGATCCAGCTTATCTTCAAGCAATAATTTTTCTCTGATATAGTTGTATTTTTGATGCATGTTACATATAAACATTACTTTCACAAGGCGTTCTTGCAGCTGTCCTAATTCACAGTTCTGTGTCCTTAATTTTAATGTACAAACAAAATCATCTAAGGTTTCATTTTCACCTTGTCTGTATGTGAAAAACTTATGACATTCATAAGTGATATTGGCTTTTGGGGCAAAATGATCTTGAAATAACTGGATAAGCTCGTCATATTTAACAGTATCCTCGTTTTTTCCAAATGTATTGAACACATCTACGCCTTTTTCGCCAATGACATGTAAAAATAAAGCTACCTTTCTACTATCACTTTCTTCATCCATGCCTGACGCCCGCAAATAAAATTTAAATGATTGCACCCATCTTTTCCATTGTTGCGCTAAGTTACCATTCATCATCATAGGCTGCTGAGTGGACATTCCAGAAATCTTCTTTGGCTTTTGACTGTCTTCCGACATGACACCGACTTTTCAGACGATGACGATTTCCAATGGGTAATAACTGCACGGCATATAGGTTACGACCGACACCTGACACCATGTATTGTTAGGTGCTTATATAATAAATAATAACACGTAACGTAGTTTTAGTGCAATAATAATATATTCATGTTTAATTACTTTATAAAAAACAACCATGACGCCATCTTGACAGCACGCGAAATAGCGATGTTCCTTGACAATAGTGAAGGGCATCTATACTCATAACATAATTGTTTCAGAGAAAAGGAATAAATGATTCTTATTATTATTATTAATTTCAACTCTATGAAAGTCAGTCCAAATAGTACATGGTTTTAATAGTACATAAAATTTCACATTGTTCGTTTAGAGAATGCCACATGAGAATCTTTTCATCTGAGCGTGGACTAACGTCGCACTTAAAGTTGTAACAGCTTCTTTCCTTGAAAGCCTTCACAAGATATTAACACTCCATTTAGTCTGTTTATGTTGTTCAGCCTTGTGATACATTTGAAATAGTCGATACAAATGTAAATATACATTTATTTTGACTATTACGAGCAAATAAAAAATACATACTATACTATACTATACATATTTATTATTAAAAGATATTGTCAGTGTCACCATAATTCCTATACTAAATGAAGATTCTAGAATCTAGATCTATTTAGTAAATAGACCATATCGAGTACATTAACGATTAACGATGTGATGAATATTTTATGTATTTATTACTTTGAATCAAAAGTAAACTTTTTCGCAAAAATTAAATGACAAGGCATTATAGTAGAGTCCAGAAACAAGCAAGAGGAGGGGTTCCTTATCATTATAGCGGCCAATCTCCGTGGACATTTCCTCAAGTCTCAATTTCCTCAATATATATATATAAATATAAGGCAAAGCTGATTGACTAATGTATCAACGCACAGGCCAAACCCTTAAGGCTAGAAATTTGAAATTTCGCACACGTATTTTTCATATGACGAAGGCACTAAGGAAGGATTTTTCAAAATTCAACCCCCATGGGGGTAGAATAGGTGATAAAAGTTTATATGAAACTTTTTATACCTTGGACATATTATGTCCAAGTTACATGTTATAATAAAAAGTTTGCATCATATTTCGTGTGAATTGAGTATGGAAAAATAATGAGTTACGTATTTCAACGCTTTCTAAAATTCAACCCCTAGGTGGGTAAAATATAGGATGATGAAATTTCACAATTAATACTAACAATGTTTTAAATGTGAATATATTACTGTTTCTACTCCATCTAACTTTACAATATAGAAAAAATAACTAAAAATCACTTTGCCGTGAACAGAGCAGAATAAAAAAGTTTGTATAATATTATTATTATTATCATTTACACCATCTTAAGCTTCGTCAAATCTTATACTTTAAATGAGATAATCTTGTATATATACTAACGTTATCTCGGAAATGGCTTCAAGTATTTCAATGAAATTTAGTTTGTAAGAAGTTTTGGAGGAAAAAATCGATCCAGCTACAAGACCTTGTCCCTGGGAAACGACGCATTTTAAGTTGCATATGTTTTTTTTTTCGTCATGATATCAATAATCGACTCTAATATGTGTAATTTTTGCGTTGTTCGAAAATCAAAATGTTGTGTGTTCAAACCCCGGTAAACTTTTTTTGTGGTTCTTTTTATTCTTTTAATCTACTAGACCTCCGAGCAAAGCTGGGTTACCCAGGTACTGATCTTATTATTATGTAACGAAGCATTATATTGTGATGTCTTCATATATTTATATATTTTTCTTTATATAAACGACTTTGTAGCAGTCGTGTCGTAGCACTTCTGTGTAGACAATCTACACTCGTAGACCCTGCTACGTAGTACTGCGTAGCTCCGTAGCAGCGCGACTTAATTCGATCAGCCGCTTTAATAAAATTAAATAATTTGTATAACATTATATTTTATTGTTAGTATTTATTTATACTAACTAAATTTATAATAATATAGTGTTGTAATTATTTTTACTCAAAAACTTAAACACAAATTTTTGAGTAAAAATTTCAAATGGATTTATTTGAAATAAGTGCAAATTCAAGCCAATCACATAATTCATCAAATGAATGAGAATGCGGGTTGTGTGTAATTTCAATTTACTTGTCTTTGATTACTCTTACATTTCGTAAAATAGAGTTTAACATTTGAGTGATTTTCAAATTCAAGTAAACGAAGTTAATATAAATCTAGTTTTATTACATATAGGTACTAATGTAGAACGCATATAACTAAATCCTTTTTAATGTTCAAAAATATCGAATGTTATGCTTAATACAAAAAAGTAATATAATAATAAAAACAATATCTATGAACGCTTCACACCACGTCAATCTGGCCTCGCGGTTAGTTCTCGAAGAACTTGTGTTACCGTGAAATATATTTAATACTTCTATATTAAACATATATTTAAGATATTTATTTTAATATACACTTGTTTAACAGCCTCCGTGGTCTAGTAGTTAGAGCTTGGCTATCGACTCGGAGGTTCGTGGGTTCGATTCCCGCATTGGAAAAACAAAAATATGATTAATTTCAAGTTTGGTTAGGACAATGCAGGCTTATCACCTGATTGTCTGACAAGAAAGATGATCCATGCGTCGGATGGGCATGTAAAAAAGTCGGACCTGCGCCTGATCCCTCACCAGTCGTGTCGGTTATCCGTCCCACTAGGTTTCGAGAGTAAAGGAAGAGAGAGTGCTCTTGTGTACTGCGCACACACTTGGGCACTATAAAATTACTCCTGCGTAAATCGGTGGGTTATTTTTTTATTTAACACAGACCCAAGAACGCAGAAAAATTTTTGTTCCTTCGGCGGGATTCGAACCCGCGGCTCCCGGCTTGAGATGAGACAGACATGCTCAACCATTGAGCCACAGAGGTCGTTAGAAGTGTCAGTAATAAAATAAGACGTGTATCATAATTATTCGTCTTTATTTCTAATATTGAGTCTTATTTGGCTGAGTCATCATGAAGCAATCAAGAGACAGCCTAAATGTAATTATATCACCGAATAGAATTAGTTTATTGGCTATTAAGTCTAATGTCATTACAGCTGTCGACGAATGTCGACTTGACACCATGTTTTCATTTACTACATAATTATATGTATCTATACTGCGAATAGGTGTTTTTATTACCGACTAATATAAAAAATAAATTACATAAAAAACATTTATTTCCATATGTTTAGCCAGTACAAAAGTTATAAAATAATGGAGGCGCAGCGCACGCGCATTATGGGCGCAAACTCCGCCGTGCTGGACTCCGCGAACATCGTAGAGGCCAGTGCCTCTACGATGTGTCTCAGTGTCGCGGCAGTCGCTTTTTCATCATCAATATAGATCTAAAACATCCGTCCAAGATGGATGCTTAAAATATACCAAGCCAATATTGTTAAAAAAAATTTATCTGTGTGTTTTAAACATTTTATTGTTATTATTTATAACACGGATCCCTACCACAGCTTATAAGTATAAAAATAGAATAAGAAGAAATCATGACAATGTTTAAAATAGTATAAAAAAGCTTAATTTACAAAGAGGATCCGGACAGTCAATTTCAAGGTTGTTTATTATTTTAAGTATAGATATGATAATAAAGTTTTAATGTGGGCTTATATGGGCTAAATCATTACTTTTTTTACGCGAAGTCGCAAAAAAATACGTATGCCAATAAAAACAAAATATTTGCACTAAACAGTTTGATTTAAACATGACGTAACACTAAACGTAAGGAACAAGTAATTAGTCGCCCGAGTAAGTAATCTGTGAGAAATCAAGAAGCGATTACACTCCGTAGCCGGGGAAACAATAAATTAATTTCACTCTATGTATTATATTTATCTATATGTTGCTAAATAATTCCCATTATTATGTAAACGTTGAAATAAACAGAGTAATTACTTCTTCATAGAAGCCTTGTTCATAAAACACAAGTTCAAAGAAATATTTATCATACGACAAAACATAGTCTGTCTTGTTTTTACGTTGAGCTTTTCTTTCAACAAAAAGGGGCATTACATTTATTTTTAAACAAAAAATGAAAACCGACTTCCTAAGTAAAAATGGGTCTACACGAAAAGCACCAGCTATCAAATAAAAAAAAACCATCAAAATCGATGTACCCAGTGGAAACATATATACACAATAAAACACAACACAAAAAAAAAAAAAATAGAGTTTCTCAACCTTTTTTGAATTTGGTTGAAAACGAAAGTATTTAAAACACAATTATAAAATGAACTAGTAAGGTTTTTGTAATGCCCTTTTTGTAAAAAGGCCGTAATAAAGATGTATAAAGGCCAAAAAGGGAAAAATGCAAATTAATTTGCTTCTTGCCATAAAAGTATTTTAATAAAAAACATATTATTAACGCTACAGGGGACGCCTACATAAGGGTCACACAAATAACTGAAACAATTTATCACCATTCTACTCCATTAAAAAAGGCTCGCCGCTCGTATATTTCACATTGAACTTCATTTAATATGAAAATGACAGCTAAAAGTGTCCGTTGTTACTCTTTGAAGGACACGAGAAAAAAATTATTACACCGGACAGGCTGTGTGTATAAGGGAAGCCAGCTTGTATGCATGCCTCGCCTGACACTCTTATTTATAATATAGATTAAGTAGAAAAATAAGTGTCAATGCATAAAAGCAGCTATCTCTATGTCTAACTTGATAAATGGACGAAAAGAAAAGAAGTAAAAAAAAAATCAACTAAGCGTAAGATGCGCGACGCGGGCTGCATTTTTAAGATTGCGATTCAAAATTGAACTTAATCACCACACAATAAGTACACGTTTAATTACAAGAGTTTGAATGTTATACTACTCTGTTCTGCATAGCGCGGCGCTACTCTTACAATGAAACGTGTATTTTAAAGACGCCGCGCCGTGTCGCGTATCGTCTCGTTTCGGTGTAAGCTGGCTGATTAACAATAATGAATACACTGACATTCATCATCATTTAGGGCAACCGTCTTAGCTTTTTGATCCTCAAAGTGAGGCGGGTTAAGTTACTGCTACTAGCTAACATACTGCGGGTATGCAGTTTCCTCAAGAAGTTCTTCCTCACCGTTACTAGGTCACGGATACTCACAAACATGCCTTTATATTTTACACAAATCTCTCGTAAAATTTTTACATCTCTCTGTGAATTTTCACAATTTTTCAAACTCGCATTTGGAGCACATAATGTAGGTTATAGAGATAGGCTGTTATGACGTAGCATTATTCATGTCCGCGTAAGTGCTAACTATCATTTTTCAAGTCGTGTGCGAGACCATGTACCACAGACTTCATAAATCTAAAACTTTTCAGCAGTTTAGAGTCGCATTTCTGAATTTTTGATACAGTTTGGTAGTTTAAAATCGTTTTGTTCTAAACATTGAACTCAGTGTTTGTTTTAAATCGCTATCAAGAAGCAAATAGATTTCGAAGGATTTTTATAATTTTGAGTTAAAAATGTACTAAAATTGAATTAAGTAACATATGTACCTACTATAAAACATGAAACCTTTATACATAGGATCAAAACAAATTATGCCTATTAGGTTCAATCCTAATTTCTAGGGACACAGTATATATAAATTAAGGGTTTATAACCTCAAGTTGTAGTTTGTCTCCCTTCGTTCTCTGTAGGAATAGCCATTTGAGGTAAGAAGCGATATTTTCCCCGCGTGAAATATGCTCTGTTCCCGGAGACAGGCGTGTTAAATCCTAATGAAATTCGTCACAATACTGTCACGCGTCGCGTCAGATTTTGTGTGTTTTTAAGCTATTGCATAGCTTCTATCGCGGGCCTTGAGCGCGGGGACCGAATCCAGAAATTACGTAACGAAAAAACCTCACGCTCCCCACTCCGATGGGCACGGTGTGACTTGAAAGCCGTGCATCGTCTAACGTCGTTTCAGTTTTTCCTTCTTTTGCTTCAATAATTTACTAATAGATGGCGTTCCCAGCTTGTAATTCATGTACGTAGTATGATTTTCACTAGATTTTGGAAGCACAAAAGGTGTATTTAAATGGTAGGTTCCTGGATTGATGACGAATAACCAGTATTAGTCCGGTCCACTTTTTATATGAGACAAAGAAAACTGACGGCCGTTAATATTTTGCGCGAAATATTTCGTTTTTTTTTTTTTTTGCACTTTTCCCCTTTTTAGAGTTTTGTTTTTTGAACATATAAGGACACTGACGATACCTACACGGGCAGTGGGACAGGCCTGGTAAAAGACAATAAAAATTTGTATTGTTATGTATTACGTTGTGTAACGTAGTTACATTTCCATTCCGTAAAATTAATTATTTCGGCGTTACTCGCGTCATCTATGATTTTTATGCTTAATTATTTGTTCATTCAGAGGCTTTAGCGCCATCTATCGGCGCACGTCCTTACTAAAACGGCGTTAACCTTGCTTTAATATTTGATTCATAGATCGATTTTTCCGTCTTAAATCTTAAAAAAATAATAATTTAATTTTGATTAATAATGAAAATACAGGAGATTTGTATTATTATATTACATAATATATTGATTATTGATATAATATATTTTATTTTGATTTGTGGAATTTTTCTCTTTACGCTTTAGTTTATAGTTGTCAAAAGTTTTTAGAAAAGACGAAGAAGGGTATATATATGGCACTTCTTTGAATGACATTTCCTTTTAGAATAAAATTTTCTATAGACTCAAGATGTAGTCGTTATAGTCTTAATCCTGTGTACCACGGTGAGTTTATTTTAATATCTGTGTTGTGAATATTTGGAAAATCACGATTGTATTTAAACGCATTATTCTTTCATGTAAACTATCATCTTGGTAAAATTAGTTGTCAATTATTTGATTGGCCATACCACGTGGTATCATTTGTAGTTTTATCTTACGTTCTTGCATTGTTAAAATATTAGGATATTTGTATCCATGCCTTAATTATTCTTGTATATCATTTATATTGTTTTTTCTATGGGGCGTCTATGGGTATCGAAGGGGCTTTAAACCCCTTAGGTTTAAAGCCCCTTCGATACCCATAGACGCCAAGAGGCTAAACTAGATCGTACGGCCTTCTGCCCACGACCCTTATTTTTTTAATATATATTGTCACGGGAAATACATTATTTTATTTTAATTTAACCGGTAGCAGCTGTATATTATAGGTAGTGATATTATTGTTCCAGTGTAATGTGTATGAAAACACCGTTTAATTATTGTTCATTATGATAAGTGGGGGCAAACGTGAAAAAAGTAGCTGGGTCACCTGATGAAATGCGACTACTGTTGCCCATGAATGAATCAATATCCGGTTCGGCGTACGTAAAGTAAACATACTTATTATTTGCTCCTATCTTATTTTAACAAAAAGTAAAAAATACAGTGTTATCTCGTTAAACAAGTGAATCGAAGCACAGTTTTCCCACTAAGGAATCGATTTTAAGTTAAGTTCTAACGCAACAACATTGATTTTTACGAGACTAACGTGTAAGAATAGCATAATTTTTAAGCTATTGCATAGCTTCTATCGCGGGCCTTGAGCGCGGGGACCGAATCCAGAAATTCCGTAACGAAAAAACCTCACGCTCCCCACTCCGACGGGCACGGAGGTGTGGCTTGAAGGCCGTGCATCGTCTAACGTCGTTTCAGTTCGGCAGTCTTCGACACGGCGTTGTGTGCGTGCGACTAGACGTATGCGTGTAGACTTACTATGCAATAGCTTTACCGCGGCAGTCCCCGAGTGCCACACGTATTTTTTTTTTTTTGAAAATTTACAATTAAATCCGATTTTACACAGCCGAACAAACCTGAATATTTAGCAGTTCGATTGCTAGATAAAATAATTAATACATATGAAATTGACGTGGTATGTACCATCTTTAGTCGCTTACCTTTAGGAAAAACAAATATTGTAAGCTTAGACCATGGAGTACTTTACGCTTGAAAGTGAAATGGTTTTAAAAAAATAATTTTACAATGTCAAATTATAACTGCAAGGTAAATTGTATACAGCTAAAAGCCTGTATCGTATGTAGCCTGTAAATGTGACGTATATTTAATACAGTTAGAACAGCATACTTATTACGCCGCTGCGGTCGCGTGTTAGCATTGCAACTGATTTGACACGGCGGTTTGTGGCTAGCCTTATTTAACATAGGATATTTACATTTTCATCCCAGTAATTAATTAAACGGCAATATTTGCTGCCTATTTTAGTTGGAAATATAAGGTGGTATTATTTTGTAACCTAAAAATTATTATCTATACCAGCTGTCCCAACACACGTTGTTCTGTCTTAACTATGAACTGGAATAAATAAGAAAATAAAACCTATAACCTACACCTACATCTGCACCTATTACTACACATCTCTACCTATACCGACACCTAAATCTGCATCTACCAACCTACTGTGACCGGCCGTTTGTTTTGAAATAAACCAAACAGCTAACTGAACGCACCTTAAAATATTTGAGAGTCAAGTGACAAATTGAACACAGTGGACAATTAGCATGGGAAAATTCGATCGTAATTCCTAGTATTTTCCCCACAATTGCTCCAATATTTCCCGTCGTTTAAACCTGTTTAAATTAAACTTTATTCACTACATAAAAAGATACAAGTTTCATATTAAGACATCAGTCATACTCTGCACATGCGCTGTGCAGTTATCTTAGATATGCAGTGCCGCGTCGCGTTTCGCTTCAGTGTGAATTTACCATAAAGCGCTCAAGAGGGTTGCAATATATTTTTAGGTTTATTTGAGTTATGTTCGATAATATAAAAGAAAGAAAAAATGTGTAACTATATTTTTAATAAATAACGCAAATTCAGAGATTTTTATCAATATTATTGCGATTAGATAATATAATAAGTATATTACTTAATCGCTTACTTATTACTTATTAATGTTGTTATTCCTCAATTTAACCGTACTTTTATACTCCAGCTCGGGCTGTTGACATCAAAATAAGTGCCGGCAATAAAAGCCTTTTATTATACGAGAAATTCAACTGCAAATATAAAAGGCAGGGTGAAGTTTTCGGAAAGTGTAAGGAAATTGTGTCTGGCGGTTACGTGCCACTTCCAAGTGTATAGCCAGACACGCCCAGATCCGCTCTGAAATAAGATAAGCGAACACTTTATTTTTTTATAGTACATAGTTTGTGGGACTTTAAAAATAGATTTTTTTATTTACTTAGATATTATTTAGGGTAACGGTGGTATAATAGGCCAGACGACACATTTTTTTATTGCATAAATGAAGTGAATTTTTATTATTCAAAGTTGGTATTATTGTACACTTTCTGAACGTCGGCTTACGTTATGCCTACCACCGGTTCGGGAACTGGCCCGGCGGGAAAAACCGGCGTAAGAAACTCGCGCGGAATAATGAATGAAAACAAAAAACAAAAACAAAACAAAATCTTTATTCACAAACTTAAAATACAATATAATAACAGTGTTTGAGACCCCCTTTTAAGTAAAGTTTACCTGTGTTAGGGGAGACTCGCTCTGCCGTAAACAATAAAATTTGGGAAGTATATTAAGTGAGGCTAGTAACTATTATTACAAGGAGAAATATAGAGTTTACTATATTTAGAAAGCGAGCGCGTATTTACGTCTGTAGGTGAATATGGGTGGGTGTGTGTGTGTGTGTTGTGTTGGGTGTGTGTGTGTGTATGTGTGTGTGTGTGTTGTGTTGGGTGTGTGTGTGTGTTGTAGGTGTGAGTGTTGTGGGTGTGGGTGATGTGCGTGTGTGTCTGTGTTGTGTGTGACGATGTTCGGTATATTTGTATGTTAATAAATGAGCAATATTCATTCTGGGTTGAAACTATTTAGTTTTGGATAAGGAAAACCTAACATAACCTATCAAACAGTGCTTCCGTTTCGTCGTAGCTTAAGTGTAGTAGCCATTTATTTAGTATCTGTTTCAATTTATATTTTCTTAAGCCATAAATATTCTGTTTTTTATTAATTAGGTTGTAAATGTGGGTGGATTGAGATGCATATTGTCTTGCAGCAAAGTTGGATCTTACTATGACTTTATTGATAATGTTTTTATTTCTTCGCTGTGTTGTTTTGCTATTATTATAATTTAATTGTTTATGAACTTTTAGGACTGTGTGTAAGGTATATAATTTTCTGATTGTAAGCAATTTTGATTCAGTATAAAGCAGGTGAGTTGGATATCTGTATGGTTTAGAGTACATTACTTTAATGAGAGACCTTTGTGCTCTTTCCACTTCTATTAATTTACTCTTTATGGCTCCCCCCCAAACGGTTATACAGTAGCTTATAACTGATTCTGCTAAGGAAGTATAAATTTGGTTTAGTAGAGGTTTTGTAGCGGAATGTCTCAAACCTTTAAATATCCAGATGAGTTTCCTTACTCTACCCGCCAGCAGTTCTATTTGTGCATGCCATGACAATCGCTGATCAATCATGAATCATGAATGAATACTCATAAATATTACTAAGTTTTCAGAGAAAACAGTATATTAAAATTTTCAAAAGTCAACAACGATTTGTTTACAAAATTTTGCAAGTCTCGTGAAATTGCTACAAACAAAAGTCGTATCTAACTATGACGTCACTATTAGGTAAAAGTGTATAAAATATAAGGCCGTAGGAACATGTTTGTAAATATCTAACGAAATTTGTTGGTTTAAGTTTATACTTACCATAATATATGTTTTTGTATATGATGCATGTAAGTAAACTTATGATGTAGGTTTTTTTACTCATTTAGCAAAAAAAGTAGAAAAATTCGGATTTGTTAGATGTAAATATCTAATTACTAAACAACACATAAATTATCAAGGTTTTTTTTTATTGATTACGTTTATCAAGTAGCTATACCTCAATATTTCTGAGTACTTATATAAATTAAACTAAACATTTTACATGCTTTTGCTAGTCTTTTCTGTAATGTATTTCTTCTTTCTAGTCTTTATTGTAATGATTTACACATAGATAAATAGGTTCCACAAATACAGGGCGGGATCTTGTGCCTCGGCGGCCCGGCCGCATTTTGTATGTATGGATATCGAGGAGCTTTAAGGCCGGCAACGCACCTGCAGCTCTTCTGATGTTACGAGTGTCCATGGGCGATGGTAGTTGTTTACCATCAGGTGACCCGTTTGCTCGTTTGCGCATATTATTTAATAAAAAAAAAGCTGCGGCGTTTCATCGCCGGCGCTGCGGCGGAAAAATCCTGGTGTAGCGTCACGTGTTTAAATGCTTTTAAATTTTAGATAAGCATACCTGCCCTTAAATCACTGACCATAATAGTCACAGGTTCGTAGGTCCTTTCTATCAATTCTTTATTATGATTATATAAAAACTTAATTTTAAGAGCCCACGCTGTTAAATATCAATCTTCCACTTACAACCATGAGGTTTCACTCTATTAAATATACGAAAATATGTTGAAATAACAATTAATGTTCATGGAAAATGTTTCGCGTGGCTTGTGATTGACGTCATTGAAGACCGATGGACGGGAAACTTAAAATAATTTGCATACATCAACCCAATGTTGGATGATATTTTGGTGGAGCTGTTATTTATTTTTCGGTACATTTCCGATATTTGTAAAAATATAAAGGTATATTTAGTTTGCTGTTGGCTTTTGTTAGTGTTTATTAAATTTAACACAACATTTCAATGAGGCTGGGAACTGCTTAAGGGTCCGTGATGTAGATAACGTAAAATTGTCGTTTACATTTTCATAAAAAACATAAATACATCAGCTGTTATAAATCTATTATCAAACAAATCAGTGAAACTATTCGTTGTAAAATTTATTAAATAAAAATCTTTAAAAAATATATATATATACCTCATATCTAACACATTACCTACATTATGAATACTGTATAATATATTGGGTCATTACATATGAAATTATCATTTTGTAAAGGAGGAAAATAAAGTCGAATTTTTTTAACGTAATAATATATTTATTTAATCAAGTATATACCATTGTTATCTATGCACTTTTGCTATCTCATAGGTAATCTCATTGATTCCTTTACTAAAATAACCATTCGGACAGACAGAAAATCTTTGAAGGTGCTTTGTTCTGCCCCATTGGAGTTGATATTTTTCTCTTGCAAGAAGTTATCAAAATTTCGAAAAAAAATGATAATCTGTTGGAGCATGGTCCGTGGAGTACGGTGGATATCATAGACATTCTAATTGAAGCTCCTCTAATTTGGTAGCCATCTGTTGTGCAGTGTGTTGTCCTGAAGAAGCAGGGGCCTAGAGCGAATGACCAACCTCGGTTGTTTAGCAGCTGGCTTTTCCATCATTATTTGCAGTTGCTGGCAATAGACATCTGCCGTAATCGTCTGGCCAGATTTAAGAAGGATGTAGTGAACGACACGGGCACTAGTCCACCAAACGCTCACAAGTAACTTTTTTTGAGTCAATTTTCGCTTGGGGCAGGCTTTGGCTGAATCGCCAGGTTTCAACCATTGCGATGAGCGTTTCCAATTATCGTACAGGATTCACTTTTCATCACAGGTTTTATTCAACATATTCACATTTATTCGATCGGTCACATTTATTCGATTTAAAATCCCTTCATTATTCGACGCGCGTTTGTCGATTTACTGCACTCAATTCATGAGGCTTTCAAGCTTTTTGACCTTCCCAAAAGTGGATTAGAACAGTTTTGTCACTAACACCGCAGCCTGCAGCTAACTCGGACGTGGTTTGCGATGGATCCGCTTCCAAAATAGCCTTCAATTCTTCATTATCAAAACGCTAATTTCATATGTAAGGACCTAATAATATGATATTCTCCTTTTTTTTATTACATAATAGAATGGTGCTCTGAAAAATAAGACAATTTACAAAATGAATAGTATACTTAAAATCAATATTTTCAAAGATATTGCGAATTGTTTGAAGCACTGTTGTGAGTCTCGTGAAAACGCCCCATATAAAAGTCGTACTTGCAAGTAGGTGACGTCACACGCTACTAATTTGCTACGAAATGTATGGGGCCATAAGCACAAAATTTCTGATATCTCCAAAGATTGCGTGTTTCTAACCATACATGGACTTACTATGTTATGCATAGTAAGTCCTTTTGTATTAATTGATGTAAGTAATCTAATTATGTAGGTTTATTATAATAATGTTGTAAAAAAATATTTCAACTTTTTTGTGACTTCGAAATGCATATAATTACAAAACTGCACATTAAATCCTAATTCTTTTTACTTTTGTCAAGTTGTAATCCTACTAATATTATAAATGTGAAAGTCCGTAAGGATGGATGGATGTTTGTTACTCTTTCACGAAAAAACTACTGAACGGATTTTGATAAAAATTTGGTATGGTAGTAGTATAGGCTCTGGATTAAAACATAGGCTGCTTTTTATCCCAGAAAACTACAGTGTTCCCGCGGGATACCTGATTGTATATTTACGCGGGCGGAGCCGCGGGCAACAGCTAATACCTAATTATTTCTTAATTTATTTAAAAAAACAAAATTTTTACATGTAGGAAAATACCCAATACTACAAACTTTAAGTTAAATGTCGCTTCTGTTGCATAATGTCAACAGTATTATAAAATATAACGTCAATGTCATATTGACAGATGTCACAGGTACAGCCTATTTAGTTAGTTTATTTTAGTATATAAAAGGCTATATATAGTGTAGACGTATCTGTGTTAGGCTTATCTCATATGTAATACGTATCTGTTTTAAGCATCTCTCATAAGCACCAATAAAGGAGAATATAAGAATTGTTATTGTATTATTATAATCACCACTCAAGCGTAAGAAGGATAAGAAAAAACCAGGACGTCGTAGCTCTGTACAGCTCTCAGGTGCGCTCAAACTATGTTTGACCGATAAGCGAAACGAGTTTGAACTACTGCATACTCTAGACACAGATCAAAGAAAGCTATTTAGTTAAGGAACGTTTGTGTGCTAAAGCTTATTATAGGGTCAATGATTTTATTGACTATCTGACATTCTGACCTGCAAGGCTAATTCTATGTACTATATGTATCCTGACTTTTGTTTATATTGGACTAAGTTTTCATATTGTAAAAATATTTATATAAAATATATATAAAATGCCTCTGCCGTAAAATCTCTGCCGTAGCCCTTTTGTACGCTGTTTTTTTTCATGTAGGAAAGTTAATCCTATATTAAAAGTCAGCTTAATATTCAAGAGTATATTCACTCCTGAAAGTTTGTATACAGACTGGAAAAACACCAGGTATAATTTTTTTAAAGAACAATTTTCCATCTTTTTGCTAAACGATAGCCCTGTGCTATTTCTTGTAGCGGTTCTTCTCGCTGGGTTAGTTCCCGAACCGGAGGTAGGTTTCACGTAGGGACAATAGCCTAAGTGTTATTATTAACCTATATGGCAATAAAACTTTTTGAATTCGAATAAACTGCATTCATTCTTTCATCAACAACATCAACATTCTTAAATTGATGGTAAGTCTAGCTCCTAGTCCCAGAGGAGTTGGATTGTGCTTACCATTCTCTCTCCCTTCCAAAGCTAATAACCAATATGTAGTTAACGGTCAGTTCACACTACGACAATACCAGACACTAGCGTCTCGTATCGTT
Organism: Phengaris arion; assembly: GCA_963565745.1. Classification (NCBI taxonomy): domain Eukaryota; kingdom Metazoa; phylum Arthropoda; class Insecta; order Lepidoptera; family Lycaenidae; genus Phengaris; species Phengaris arion. Next base: position 8,307,728 of record OY751443.1, read on the forward strand.
TTATCGTTTTCATTTTAAGAGTTCGAATGATAGGTTGCGTTGCACAGCACATGCGCAGTGTATGACTGATATCATATGAAACGTGTATCTGTATGTGTTTGTGAACAAGCTTGAGTAGCTATCTTAATGCATATGCTTGAGTAGCTGCCTAATGCAGCGCCATTTCGCGTATCGTTTTGTTTGTGTGTGAATTGATAAGCGCTGCAAGGGACTTTTGTCCGTTGTAATATTAGACCATAAAAATCCAAACAGACTAAGACATCTCACCAAGTAATACAAACACTTATCCATTTGTAACAAGTTGATTGGCATCGATAGTACTGAAATATAGCATCAACTAAAGACTATAGCTAAAAAAGTACTCGCCAATGAATACAATGAATGCAAACCCTATTCCTTTGTTTTACTATAATAACGTAACAATGGACAGAAGGCAACAATATTATGACAGTCCTAGTGCTATTTTACACAATGCACCAACGATCCCACTTGCAATTACGTCGAACTATGCTGGAAAGTTTGCTCATAATAATAAGGGTTACCAGTCGCATAAGGGCCCTCGTATAAAAACACTTCCGTTCGTGGTGAACACTGTTCTACAGTTGACAGCCTTGATCATAATTAATTGTACATTTTGTTTTCCTCGCCTCTTCAGTTAGAAAACCTTCATGTAATATAATGTTTAGTCATAAAACTTAAGACAATTGCTTCATAATAAAAACATTTATAATAATAGTGGTTGAATAAAAAAAATTAAGTTACAAATAATTTTTAAAGTCCTTAGTTAGTATTGTGAAATTAAAAATTCTTATATTTATTTGCTTAACGATGGTACGTAATAGTAACTTACTAAAAGATGTTTAATTAAAAGCAGATTAATTTGTATTCAACGTAACTTGTCACTGTGTTTCGGCGAGGAATTTAATTCTAAATTTATATTTTATGATATTAAGCCATGCGAGATACAATTGGATGTAATTTTCTCCGGGGAATATTGTATTTTAATTAACTTCCTACGCTGGTTTCCTAATTTCCACGACAGTAAGTCAACTTACTTACTAACCTAAAATTAAAGATATAAACCTTAGGGGACAATATTCTTGTGAGTAATATAATCCTGTGTTAAGTGCTTATATTTAAAAAGTTTTAATCTAAAGTCATGATATGAAATAACAAGTGGTTTCATTATTATTTTTAATAAACCTATTTAAATGTGGGAGACAAATGCTTCGGTACGAACCACGGACTTACAGAAAACCGGCGTAAAATAACGCTTGCGTTGTGTTTCGCCGAGTGAGTGAGGTTAACGAGGACCCAAGGGGGGCTTGGGATTTCAAGGACCAGGAACGCAAGTTCGCAACACCATAGGAGATACACTTGTAATATCCACGTGTTATGAATATCCTTGGACGGTGGTAACCACATGCCACCAGGCGATCCGTCTGCTCGTTTCTCGGTCTTGTTAAGTCACGAACACTTTATTACTTAATCATACATACAGACATATCCAGAGTTTTTTTCACGCATCTTCATAAAACCAATAGTGAGAAAAATTTAAAAACGAATTGTAAATAAAGTTAGCAGAATATTATATATAATACATTTTACAATCATATTATTCACAATACAAATTATTAATATCGAAATATGTCCGTAATACGTTAGTTTTGTAGCGAAACTTCCACACGACTCCTATGTCTCACTTCGACACGACTCCAATAATGACGTCGATAGAGATTTAACTATCTATAAACACTTCTGCGGTTTCTCTCGAGAGCAATGAGAACATAATATGTCATTACTAAAACAAAACGCGAACTTATTTTAATTATGGCAATCAAGCAAAATCGCAGTTTTTGTCGAGAGTGAAAATGGGTGATGAAAGATTGTATGGAAAAGCTACTATTTTTGACATTTTTAATTTAAAATAAAAAAAATGTGTCGTAAAAATATGTTTTGGAAGGCTCACATCAAGTCCTTTCACATGATATTCCAATTGGATTAGTAGCTTTAACTTGAAAACCAACCCCTTTTTAACGTTAAAACCCTCTTTTTTAGGATTTGATTTTACAAAACATAGATTATACTTAATTTTATATAAAAATAAAAATGGTCTAAGTCTAAATGAAAAATAAAAAAATGTCCCATAGGTAAAAAACTGAATCTACGCCGAAGGCTGCGGGTAGACTTACTATGCGGGATTTAATTAAAAATGTGCAGTTTTAAATATTTTTTTTCCTTGCATTTGTAGTATATTTGCCATATATATACTTGCCAAATTTCAAAGTGCGTTGGCATAACTTGTCGATTCACATCGCCGTAAAAATGCACGTCACAACGCTGGATCGTAATGCCAAATTCCTGTACATTTTGCGGTAGTCTACGGCGACGATGCGGCAACACGCCGCTCCCCGGCGCCGCGGCATCGCGCCGATTCACGTTGACGACATCGTGTCGTGGCGTGTCCATGTAGACTGGCCCTTAGAACGAGCGAAGTTTTTTTACCCGACTACGGCGAAGCCAAAAGGAAAGAAAGAAGGGTAATGATTTTGGCAGTCTATGTATGTATGTATGTGTGTTTTTTCCATCGTAGCGTCTAATCTACTGGTACGATTTAAATAAATGAGGTGTCACTAGATTCGCAATGATGCCGTGGCTAGACTATATAATATTACAAATATGTATATATATTAGGTCCTTACATATAAAATTGGCGTTTTGTCGTACTGGCCACTTTGATCACAAATATATCTTCTTAGGTTAGGAATTCCAATTTCAAATTTATATCGTTATTCACTTATGCATTTGTGTTTCGAAAACCATAATTAATTTGTTTTTTCCTCTTTTGATTTTTTCTTTGCGTGACTCTGTTTACAAAATGGAAAACTTGAAATATCGTATTATTTTCGAGTACGAGTTCCACCATGCAACCAGTGCTGCAGAAACGGCTCGAAGGATTAATGATGTGTATAGCGGCGGTGTCGCAAAAGAAAACACAGTGCGTTTTTGGTTCGAACGTTTTCGTTCTAGAAATTTCGACCTGCAGAACAAGCCCCGTAGACGGCCGGAGACCAAAGTTGATAATGAAGAATTAATGGCTATTGTGTAAGCGGATCCATCGCAACCCACGTCCCAGTTAGCTGCAGGCTGAGGTGTTAGTGATAAAACTGTTTTAATCCACTTGAAGCAAATTGGGAAGGTGAAAAACCTTGAATGGTGGGTACCTCATGAATTGAGTGCATCAAACCGACAAACGCGCGTCGACTGCTGCGTTACATTACTTAACCGGCACAGGGATTTTAAATCAAATCATTACCTGTGGGAAAAGTGGATCCTGTACAATAATTGGAAATGCTCATCGCAATGATTGAGCCCTGGCGAACCAGCTAAAGCCTGCCCCCAGGTGAAAATTGTCTCAAAAAAGTTACTAATGAGCCTTTGGTGGACTAGTGCCGGTGTCATTCACTACAACTTTCTTAAATCTGGCCAGACGATTACGGCAGATATCTATTACCAGCAACTGCAAATCAGGATGGAAAATCTAGCTGCTAAATAACCGAGGTTGGTTATTCGCTTTAGGCCACTGCTGCTTCAGGACAATGCTAGACCACACACTGCACAACTGACGGCTACCAAATTAGAGGAGCTTCTATTGGAATGTCTAAGACATCCACCGTACTCCCCGGACCTTGCTCCAATAGATTACCATTTTTTCGAAATTTGGATAACTTCTTGCAAGGGAAAAAATTCAACACCGATGGGGCAGTCCAAAACGCCTTCAAATATTTTATTGATTCCTGTCCGAATGGATTTTTTAGTAAAGGAATCAATGAACTACCTATGAGATGGCAAAAGTTCATAGATAGCAATGGTATATACTTTGATTAAATAAATATATGATATTTAAAAAAATCCTCTTTATGTTCCTCCTTTACAAAACGCCAATTTCATATGTAATGACCTAATATAATAAATTAAGGCATATCGTTTAAGTCATAATATACGTTTAAAATGTGGTCGTACAATTCGTTTAAGCCAGTTGCCCAATTTTCGAATATTATGTACTATAAGACTGTAAGTACATAATTTGTATATTATTGTATCTTCGTAAAACATATTTATAAATAAATAACAAAATAAAAATTTAAATAACCCCTGAACTATCAAGCAGTGAACGAGCTAATGATGATGAACTATATCTATATCATATAAAATTTCAAACAAAAAAACTAGATTAAAATCTGGTAATCAGTAAAGGGAAATTTTGGTGTTGAATTATTAACATCTCAATCTCAATTGCGTTTAATATAATAATAATCATTTAATGACAAAAAAAAAAATCGTTCACTCCGCGCTCGTGAAGAAGATATTTTTAATTTCAAGTATTTGATTACTTATTAACATTATTCCAATAATATGTTTGATTTGAAGACGGAAAAATACGATATAAAAATATTAAAAAATAACTGTAACCCGGACTACGTAAAAAAATGGGTATATTCAGCATACACATGCATATCCCAAGATAAATACAGACAGCTGTGATTTGACATTGATTGTTCCGAACCTTATAAAGTAGGTGTGACCACGGCTCTACCCACAGAAATGCATTCTGGATATCTATCTGAATTATTTTCTTGTTTCGTCCTTTTTAGACCCCGTTTTTACGTAGTCGGGTTATTTTGTAGCCGAATTAGTAGGCACTTAAAATATTACTTGTATTATAAATAAGTATATTATGTCAAACTTCAGAGATACAAAGTCATATAAATTAGTGATATTAAAAATAAAACAGAGTAGGTTTTCCCAAATACATTAGTCACGAGATAGCAGGCCACTTTAGCTGTTGTTTTATTTGCAGCCACAAAACTGAAGAAGTCTTTGTAAAAACAGTAAAAATGCTTTTAATATAATGGCTATTGCAGAGCTGAAGAGACATTATTTTGTCGTTATTCACTTCAATATTTGAAGGACCTTTGAATAAACGGTATTTTGGCGAATATAAATATATTGGTTTTTTGTAGTGTTTTCATCTAGTTATACTAGTTCATCCTTCTACTATTATAAAGTGAATGTTTGTGAGGATTGATGGATGGTTGGACGGTTGGATTGATGGATGGATGGATGGATGTTTGTGACTCTTTCACGTAAAAACTACGGAACGTATTTTGATGTAAGGTATGGTAGTAGTTTAGTCTCTGGATTAAAACATTGGCTACATTTTATCCCGAAAAAGTACAATGATCCCGTGGGATACAGTATTCACGCGGGTGGAGGCGAGGGCAAAAGCTAGTTAATAATATTAAATTGATAGATACTTAGGTCGTACTTATCTAGGCTATATACGATTAATCCTACTAATATTATAAATGTGAAAGTTTATGAGGATGGATGGATGGATGAAAGTATGGATGGATGGATGAATGTTTGTTACTCTATCACGCAAAAACTACTGAATGGATTTCGATAAAATTTGGTATGGTAGTAGCTTAGGCTGCTAAACAAAGGCTGCTTTTTATCCCGAAAAAGTAGGTACAGTATTCCTTTGGGTTACTGTATTGAAACGGGCGGAGCCGCAGGTAACAGCTAATAGAGTGTCCAATACGCAATACAGAAGAACGCTCTCTCTTCCTTTACTCACGCAATCCAGTGGGATGGATGACCGACACGACTGGTGAGAAATCCTGATCTACGTGATGGGCCTGCGCAGGACAGAAGTTTTATAATATGTCTATCCGACGCATGGATTATCTTTCTTGTTAGACAACGAGGTGATCAGCCTGCTTGTCCTAACGAGACTTGAAAACAACATTTTTTCTTGTTTCAATGCGGATACCGAGAACCCAAGACCTCCAGCGTCGTGAGCCAAGCTCTGAACCACTGAACCACGGGCGTCAACACGTGCTGTCTGAATATTGTATCTAATCTTCTAATAGGTACAAAAATATACTAGTTCTTTATTTGTATCAGAAGATGGGCTATTAGTGGTATTTATAATTATTACATAATTGCACAATATACAGTCATGAAATATTTCATTTTCCTTATAGTTTCTTCACAATATACGTTCATGTCGTACAACATGTTTAGCTTCAGTAGTAAATTAGTAATTCGCTTACCTTAGTTAAATAGAGTGACACTCGAGAGAGTGCAGGTTCGATTTCCAAGTTGTGGCGTGTACCAATGAGACTTTTTCAGATCTCAAGTACATTATACGGACGCTCCAATGGTGAAGGAAAACATCGTGAGGAAGCCCGCGCATGGTTGGCCCCAGACTTATTGACCAGTCATTCCTCTGGACTAGGCTGACTGTGTTGTGAGAATGCCGTATGTGCTTGGGCAACCATACGACATTTAAAAACCAACTGTCCCAGGCACTACAGTATTTCAAGAGTGGTTACTGCGCTCGGAGAATACTGTATAAATCATCCAATAACGGATGAAAAGGCCAAGTTTTTTTTAAACCTTTTTATTTGTATTAGAAAAAAAGGTCCTTATCATGAATAAAATATAAAATGGCTTTTATTGTAAAATGTGATGCTACTCTGTTGGACTAGCAAAAATAATTTTGATAACAAAATAAACTATTGTTACCTTTGAACTGGCTATGAAAAAATATTTGATGATTCTGTGTAGCATGTACCGTATTTTATGTTCGCGATTTTTGTATCAATATTTAAAGCTTCATTCGATAAACAAAAATGTTTTTTCTTTCATTTATTTTATTTACCTTATCTTTATAATTTTTTTTATATTTTTTTTATTTCAGCAAATGAACGGTTGCAGAATATTTTTACATACGAGCAATAGGAAGCTATTTAAAGTATTAGATGATTTATATTAATATTATTATGAACAAAGCTAATAACCATACAACGGTGATGGGATGATTAATCCTCTTTTTATTAATTAATATATGTTATAGTTACATGAATAGAACCAGTTAAAAATTTAACAGTTTGGAGTATCAAAAATGTAACTGCATTTTTTCAGTCGATTCGGAAACTAATCTGACCGCTATTCGGACGATTTTAATAAAACTCGGCAATGCCACAGAGGCGACACTCTCTACAAATGACAGCTCGAGCACCAGCGAACAACGTCAGCCATATTGACGTAAACCTAAAGAGCCCCTGAGACGATCAAACGGTTTGACTCAAACTCATTAATTTTGGTTTGAGTCAAACCAATTTGATCGTTCACAATGCTTGTTTGAACGGTTTGTCAAATATTGACGTCGTCAAACGGTTGCATTAAAACATTGAAACATTTGAGTAAGTTGCTATTGTGATGACTAAATACTTTGTTTTATTTCTTGAATTTTGATTCTAATATAAATAATAAATATATTTTGTTCCTAGAAGTATGAGTTCATTGCGAAGAAAATGCAAGTATAGTCCTGATGTGTTTTGCTATATTTGTTGTGTTTATATAACTACAAAATAGGTACGGAATATCTCAGATTTTGTCAAGGAGGTTTATGCTGCTTACTTCGGACTATACATTGAAAAACAAGATAAATCATGGGTTCCTCATAAGGTTTGTAAATCCTGTATTGAGTCTTTACGTTTGTGGAAGAAAGGAAAACGCCACGGGTTAGATTTCGGCATCCCTATGATTTGGATGGAGTCTAAAAGTAATTTCGATGATTGCTACTTCTGCATCGTAGACGTTAAAGGCTTATATCGAAATAAAACGTGGATATATCCAGATTTACAGTCTACAAGGTGTCCAGTCTTGCACAGTGAAGACCTTCCTCGACCCATTTATGCTACAAAAATAGTTCGCATGCCCTCAGAAACCATAATGTTACCAAACTCCCGGCATTCAGTATAATCTACAAGTGGAAGTGAATTTGATGGTGCAACATCGGCACCACAGTTGTTTTCTCAAAATGAACTAAGCGATATAATACGAGTTTAAGTTTATCAAAACAATTATCGGAACAATTAGCTTCCAGATTAAAAGAAAATAATTTATTGGAACCAAATGTAACAATTACAGCATACAGGAATAGGGAAAGTGAAATATTACCATATTTTTGTGAAAATGAACAACTTGTCTACTGTAATAATATTGCGGAGTTACTTCAAAATATAGGTTTAAGTGAATACCAATCTACTGATTTTGACTTTTGATTGTGACTTTTATTGAAAACTGCAAAAGGAGTTTAAAATGAGTTTTATTTCACAATGGAATTCGATTTGTATCAATCCCGATTGCCCATTCAACAAAACGTAATGAAGAATATCAGAATATTAAATTGGTTCTGCAAAAAATTAATTACTCTGAACAGCAGTGGTTGGTTTGTGTTGATTTGAAGATGGTGAACTTTTTACTTGGTCAGCAAAGTGGATACATAAAATACCCTTGCTTTATTTGTATATGGGATAGCAGAACAAAACAAGTTCACTGGGAACAAAATGTTTCGCCTTTGAGAGAATCCTTAATTGTTGGTAAAGCCAATGTAATAAATGAGCCACTGTTAAGTAGAGAAAAAATCATACTTCCGCTACTACATATCAAGTAACGTATGATGAAACAGTTCGTAAAAGCGTTGGATAGGGAAGGGGAATGTCTTAAATATATTTGTTAAGAATTTCCTAAGCTGAGTTTGGAAAAGTTAAAAGCTGGAATATTCGACGGTCCTCAAATTCAAACATTGATAAAAGATAAAAATTTCACAAAAGTTATGACTGATGCTGAACGTGAATGAAGCATGGAGAGGTGTTGGTAGTAAAAACAGCACCAAATTATATAGAAATTATACAACAAATGTTGGAAAGCTTCGAGACTTTAGGAGCAAATATGAGCATAAAGCTACACTTTCACCACAGTCACCTGGATAGATTTCCAGATAATCTGGGAGATTACAGTGAGGAACAGGGAGAACGCTTCAACCAAGACCTAAAAGTGATGGAAGAAAGGTATCAGGGTAGATGGGATCGTCACTTGATGGCAGATTACTGCTGGTTCTTAAAAATAGATTGTCCCCAAATTAACTACAGAAGAAAAGCTTATAAAAGGTGTTTCTTTGACGCATAACATCAATTTAAGGGTTTTTCTCTATTTTTATTGCTATGTGCATTAATTAAAACAAAACAGTTAGTAACACTTTAAAATAAATAAATGATATTAAAAAAAAATCATAATAAAAAAAATATTTCATTTTGTTTTATAGTTAAATAAAAATTTAAGATTAAAAAAAAACCATACCTAATATTCCGAAATCATTTATAGTTTTATAAATTGTAGGCATGAAATTATACAAAACTACTTTCACATCAAGGGCAACAAAACCGAAATTATACAAAACTACTTTCACATCAAGGGCAACAAAACCGAAATTATACAAAACTACTTTCACATCAAGGGCAACAAAACCGAAATTATACAAAACTACTTTCACATCAAGGGCAACAAAACCGAAATTATACAAAACTACTTTCACATCAAGGGCAACAAAACCGAAATTATACAAAACTACTTTCACATCAAGGGCAACAAAACCATTGTTGACCAGTGTTATAGACGAGGCATGTTGAGGCAAAAAGTATCTCCAGTTTAATGGCCCCACTTTTTAGATTTTTGGGGCCATTTTGACATTTGGAGTATGGTGAAAAAAGATGTCTGACTGTTACAAAAAGCGATCGTTTGCCAATAATAAGAGAAGAAGAAGATGGCTGACCTTCGAAGTATGGTGAAAACCAAGATGGCGTAACTTTTTCTTGCATGAAGATTTGTTCTGTCAAATGTAGCCTATCTTGAGTTTTGAAATCTTTGATTATAATAGAATAATATCAAACTGACATAATATAATCATGAACAATTGTATTGTGACTGCATGTCGTCATTATAATGCAAACAAATTATGAGAACGCTCTACCGAAGCTCTACCTGCTTATGAATTAGATTCCCTGTAACCTATAAAACTAGTTATTTTATACTATACACAGGCCCTAATATGTGCTTTCACCTTATAAAGCTTAAAATTGTCGCTCAATATTCAGTATAAAAAGCCATATCAAACCTTTTAAGACAAAACATGATATAGGCATTAGGCAATTTGTACAATTATTTTTACTGTGCTTTCAAACAGTCTCTATCTCCAATAGAGACTGTTTAGTAGAGCTCGTATTTGAGAATGGAAATTTCTCACTATCAAGAATTAATTGCTGTAATTAAGTACAGACACAGTAAGTTTTGAGTGATAATATTGTGACGTGGAATGCAAAATACAGCCGTATGTAGCCGGCACATGTTACAATAATATACAGCTAAGATCCGAATCGAGTAAGTTTATGGTAATTTATGCTACTTTGAACGCAATAGACACACGTCATTATCATGGGCCGATTTACATGCCATGTGATAAATCTACAAATATTTATCATCAATCATCACATGTCATCATCAATGATCGTCATGATTTTTGGGATTATAATAATAATAATATAATATCTATGAACGCTTCCACACCACGTCAATCTAGTCCTGTACTAAGTGTCCGAAGAACTTGTATCACTGGTACCATACAACGAAAATATAATTAATACTTTTATACTATACACAAATTTTAGATTTTTATTATATAGTATACATAATACATATACGAGTATTTAGCACACATCCATGACCCAGGAACAGAGAGAATTTTTTTGTCCCTTCGGCGGGATTCGAGACCGCGATCAATTGTTTAAGCACCCACGCGCTAACCACTGAGCCACAGAGTGAAGTCAATGTTAATGACGTCAATTTTATGACAAATATAATATTACAAGATAACTCTATAAATAAGTTTGAGAACATTTACGTTAAATATGGCACCTTTTCGAGGATTTTACTGCTGCCCACAATAAAACTCTGGAATAAACTTCCGCCCGCCGTATTTTCCGGACCACTACGACCTTCAAACCTTCAAAACAGGGCCTACTCCGTTTTTAAAAGGCCGGTCTTGATTCTGCAAAGTAGAGTAGGTATTTCAAACTGCTTTCAATTTATTATTGTCATGGAAGATTCGGACCTTGAAAATTGAGACCTTGAAAATATTAAGACTATGAATTCGTACACCGGACAATGTACAAGTATGTAACTACAATATCGACAAACTTCCTGCTCGCCCAGTTTATAAACATTCCGCTTTGGACTGGAACGCCAAAATATGTTAACATAATGAAAGTGACCGCAACAACTGCAGCGTCGTTGAACTACATAATTACACGTGAGTATGTGTGCGTGCGCAGTACATTGTACAACATCATGATGCACGATACTTAATAGGTTCACTAGTAAACTAGTAATGTATGAAACAAATAAACTCACACCTGTTAATCTTGGTATTTTCTTACACACCCAAAAACGGAAAACGGATTTGAAAACTGAATTAAGGAACCGAATGTGGGAGTCTTATAGGTTATCCCAAAAAAGCTTTTACGTTCTCAAATAGATTCAGACGCTGGACTCGGTCCAAAATGGGCCAGCTAATGCGGCGTTAATCCTTATCTGAATCCTGGGTTTCTGCAAAACTCTTTGCTTAGTATCAAGCGAAGATTAAAATTCATTTATCTGACTTTCATAGTAAGCACTTTTATACTCCCCAAGTTGGGTCAAAGTTACATAAATCTAGCGCTTCGCTTGGTCAAACATAGAGCTAGTACGGGTAATAAAATTATAATTAGTTCCCTTTTGGTTTGTTAAATCATTGTTAGTTATGTGATTATTACGATAGGTATGATATAATAAGGTAAATTTTAAAATGTTACCAATAAATCTCCTAAACTTAGAAATAAAAATTAATAACAAAAAAGGGAGGTTGATTTAGATAAGTATAAATAATATTAATAATAATCAGCAATTTTCTTAAAAATAAATCATCAATTATATTGTATTCGAGATCTTAAATAGCCATGCATAACGTACCTACATATTGGAACCCGACCCCGAATAATATATGTTGTTTAGTAATGAGGAACATGAGAAATAGTGGCGACTGGTGGGATATAATTGTAATAGAATATACTTTTTTAAAGAAGTACAGCAAGGCCGTGAGATATCTGTAATACCAATACCTACAAAGTGATGCCAACAAAAGTAAAATAGACCTGTTTAATTTTTGAAGTGCAACTGCTTTCCATCTATCGGAAACTACATACATACTTCATACATAGCAACTTAACTTTCTAAAGTACATATAGCTCAATTCACAGATGGCGCTAGGTCTACAAATTTTATTTTTTCTATTCGTTTTTTATTCATGTGCCTTAGGCACGGTGAGAGTATTTTTAGATTTTAAATGAAGAATGAAGTTTCACTTCTGCCACGTGTAAAGTGTACACGTCATATTGTGCTTTTATCATAAAAGTAATAAGTAACCTATGTAGGTACTTATTACTTTTATGACACGTAAGGAACCGAAGGATACAGAAGAATACAGAAGAAAATCTATTCACCTTAGCCTTTATACTTTAGTAAAGGTATAAAGTAGTATCTATTTTATGTAACTGGATTATAAGAACAGAAAGATTATAAGTTTTAAAATAGTCAGATTTTTTTCATTCAAATATTGAACCCTAAAATTGGCGCTCGGTATCGGAACAAATTCAAATATACGCTCCAGCCACGGTTCGTTTTCAATTCAAACTACGCGATTGGGTTTTCCTTTCTTCCTTTTAAGTTTACAGTTCTATTGGCGGAGTTTCTAAATATTGCGTTCCATTCTTCTAGCTGCAGTTTCGTATGTAGGAAAATTTTAGTGTTAAGTTTTAGTATTTGTTTCTTCCTCTTTTCAGGATTATATAAATATTTGAGAAATTTTCTAAAGAATCATCCCGTGTGTTACAATCTTCATCATCACCGTCACTGACTTCTAACGCCACAACTCCTAGGATCCAGTTTTCTCCTCATTGTAAGGGTTATAGTCTCTACCACGCTAATCTAAACTGTGGAGGTAATATAATAATCTTAAATAATTACTTAATTAAATTTTATTAATAAAAAGTATTTGCGCTTTAGATGTTATTACAAACAAAGATTTGCCGGAAAAAATACACAGTAGGTACTTCATCATTAAACCTCCTAATACGTTCATAGTACGATTTTCCCTGAAATTAATGATATTTCCGTGTTTTCTAAGTGGGGTTATATAATAATGCGATGAGTGTTGAGTAGCGGGGTAGCGAGGTATCGAGAGGCTTTTACGGAAATTATTACAATTTGTACGATAAACCACTTAAGTAACTAGATATAGGTATTGTATTGGATCGTGAACACTAGAAACAAGGTTTAGTTCCAAAGAACACTATTAAAAGTGCTAACACACGTACGGATTCGGCACGGAGCGGACCACGGATTTGATCCGCTCCGTACCAAATCCGACCGTGTGTAGAGTAGTCCGGCGAACATAATTATTATTAATTAAGTCCACCGCTGTCCGCATCGGATTTGGTTCGCTCCGTACCAAATCTGTACGTGTGTAGAGCAGTCGGGCGTTTAGGCCGGACATCGATCTCAGTGTTGCCAACATAGTTATTTTCTACACAAAATTAGAGAAAAAAATCTGCGGTGGTTTACTAGGGGGCAGGATTTTTAAGAGTTTACTCCTTACGAATCAAATTTTATATGTGTATATGTATAGCCCAAGGTATGAACATTTATAGGGAGGGAAATCAGATAAAGTGACATCTTAGTTTTATGTAATTTACGCGTAAGTCTTTATGTGTTAAAAATGTGTTAAATGTTAAATGTTAAATCTTAATGTGTTCAACACATAAAGTTTTTAGAATTTCTAGTTTATTATCTCTTATTTATTATAATTAAATTATAATTGGGATAACCCAATTATATTTCAATAAAATCAGCGTAAATCTTGTAAATAGTATAACTAATCAGGGTCGAATTACGGGCTTAGTTTGGGGAGAAATATTTTTGAGAGTTGGTATAACTGCACGATTTCAATGGATTGCCGGAATCATCGTCGTTGTCGAAAAACATCACTGTAAATAGAACTCTGCGCTAATATAATAGAGCTGAAAATCGAACACACGAGTGTCGAGTTTTCAATTCGGTGTGCCGGACCAAATCCGTGCGTGTGTAGAGACACCGGATTCGGTACGCGGATATGGTCCGCAGACCAAGTTCGAGTGTCTGTTAGCACTATAAGATGTGTATTGTTTCCTATTATTACATAACATTTATGATGACAACTTTTTATGGACTTTTTTTTAGGTTTTAACTTTTTTATGATAGCCATACACTATAAAGTCGATCGTCCAATCGACATTATCAGTACAATGGAATCAGTTCCATATATTGACTATCATGCCAATCCACGCGCATACATGGCCAGTTCCAAGTTCGATCTGATCAACTCGATAGGATGATATTATCAGTCATACAGTCTGGTGTATGGTATATCATTATCCTACTTAATAGAACTTAAATGTAATATCTTATATGAGGAAAATCCATTTTAGTGAACATTCATTAAAATAACTTATTCCAAGGGCTAGCGCACCCGGGTGACTTTTGTTTACAGTAACATAATGTTGCCATGACACGTACCGTGATGATAATTTACGTATGTACGTGCATTTTTTTTATTAATTATAATATTATTGTTTTTATTTTGATAGGAGTAGTTGATATCATTTTCCTGTACGGTCGTATTTTGCGGAGAAGTGAACTCTATTTTGCGTGGGCTAAATCGTAATTCAAATGGTGGAGGATAATGATAATTTTGTCACCCACGGCGCGACCAGCTAGGAAAACCGAAAAAGAAGACGCGGTGACAGTTTCGTCTAGAGCTTGTTCGCTGGTCGGCGACCAGAAAAGTCACCTTGTTGTTACATCGTAACATGCGGGCACATCCATACATCCCCATAGACTTGATGTAAGTGACGAAACTGTCACCGCGTCTGTGGCAAAAATCACCCGTGCGCGATAGCCCTAATTTTATACTCTAAATCTTATACTTTAAACGAGATAATCTTCTATATATATATGATCGGTTTCTCGGAAATGGCTACAAGTATTACCATGAAATTTAGTATGCAGGGAGTTTCGGGGAAAACAATTGATCTGACTTTTCCCTGGAAAACTACGTACTTTTAAGCTATATAATATATTTTTTCTTTCGTCGTGATACAGTATATCAATAATTTCGACTCTAATATGTCAGCCCAATTGGAAATCGAATCCCTCGAATCCCGGTCAGATAAATATTTTTGTGATTCTTATTTTTATTTTATTTATTTATCATAAGTCCTAGCAAAGCTCGGTTACCCAGGTATTCAATTTGTAACATCAACAAAGTCGTGTTTGACCAATCAAGACAAACATTAAACACACAAGTATGAAGAACTGGAGTTGAGCTGTGCTGTTAGTTTAGTTCGAGACAGACATTGTGTGCTTATACTTGAGTATATTAATTGATCCCTCAACTTAAGGTACTGTATCCTGTTAGTGCTTTGAATAGGTAAACACCAATATTGATAGGTTAATGTTAAACACATCCATAAAGTTAGCAACTCTCGAGACACAACGAGAATAAAATATGTAATACTGCATTAAAGTGATAAGTAATTTTACATTTTACAATCTTTTTATATCTTGTCAGGTAGGAAAGGATAGGTACCATTGGCGAGGCGTACATACAAACCGGCTTCCCTTAATATATTTATATATTTTTATATTTTATATCTAGATTTTATTATAATAATACGGACTCAGGATCATACAGTCCCAGCCTTATCTCTTTAACCATTAGTCCAAATTATGTGCAGTAAAAGGAAAAAGATCTCATGTTTAAACCCTTGAGTCTAAATTATCTTACTTTAATAAAAAATTATAATTGTTGACAATAATTATGACCAATAAACATCACTTTACGATTTAAATCTATTTTTTGTCGTTGAATCAATCAATGTTCAAAAAAATGGGAAAAAATCAATGTTCCCGAGCCCCAGACTTTTAATGTTGGGGGGGAAAAAAAACCATGATATATCAATCAAGAATCAACAAACATTTAATTTTAATTGCAGCAAGCATACATTGGTGAAAGCCGCATTCAAATCGGTTAAACCGTTGACTTCGTACTAGCAAAAACAAATATTGCGGGAACCGTACATTTTTCCGCAATGAAAAGTAGCATGTGTATCAATCCAGACTCTAACTACTACCATACCAAATTTCATCAAAATCCGTCTTGTAGATTCTGAGATTAGCGCGTACAAACAGACAAAAATTATAAAAATCGTTGTTTTGGGTTCTATGTCATTCATAAAACCATTTTTATGCTTTTTTAAAAGTTTTTCTTATATATCTTCCATGTACAGACAGCAATCAGTTGAGAATTTATTATATGTATAGATAACATATAATTTTTTTTAATACGATAACAAACCAAAACAATATTATGCGTCCAATGCACCCAAAATATTGCGCTAACACTGTGTGACTAATTCCGTATTTTAAAAATTAATAAATATATAATAGAATTAAAGTAATATACATAAAGGAAGTCGACTGCCTAATTATTAGGTACCTACCCAACCTATCCTTTCATGCAATACAATTTAAGTAATAATATATCTAGTATATCCCACGATAAAATACCGACATCCTGCAAGCAAGTGTGTGAGTGCACCCATAAGCACTGCACTCTGCTTACGCGTGCACTCAAAACAAGATCGTGGAAACACAACCACCACACAAGAAATAATGTCAGTAAGATCGTGCAAGGTCCCACAGGTCCCCAGAAACGCGTGTTGAGTTGCCTGCAGGTAGTGTATATTTTTACGCTGTGTATATTGCTAGATATAATAAAAATTAAATTTTATGCTATCGATTTCCGCAAATTAATGGTTCAATTAACTTTCGTGCAATACCTATGTTTAAAAACAATAAAATCTACAGTATTTATAGCTACTACAGCCTCATGTCTATCTACGTAGCATAATACCTACGTATACCTTACCTCACTGGCTTTGTAAATTAATTCCTTCTAGAATAGAATAGTATCGAATAGAATCCATAGAAAGAAATGAATCACATCCAAAGATTTCAAAACTAAAGATCAAATCAAATCTTCAGAAGGAAACTACTATTCAGAAAAGCTTACGCCATCTTGTTTTCACCATAACTCAAATGTTAAAAGGGCCCCCCCACAAGACAGTTTTGCATCAACTCTCCTATATATTTATCCTCTATAAATATATACGTCTATGATCGCATCTGAAAATTTAAACTACCTCCTTTATTATTCGTGTCTATAATTAAAAGATGATGAAGTGGCGTACAAGTCGGCATTTACAAATTCAGCACATTCTGGAAATTTCGATGTGCTTTGTCCACGCTGGCTTCAAGCCAGACACCATTCTTTAAGCTTAACACCACTATTCTATTATTCTTATAGTGTTAGTATGTATAAACCAACTTATAAGGTTCATTCTAAATTAAGACATGAAAAACCAAGCAGCATTAAAGCAACGCTTATTACGGTAGTCGATAAATGAAATAATAATAAGTTTTATTAATGACATCTTCTAAATTTCGCGGCAAACTGAAATGAATAGAGACTTAATGTTATAAGTGGTTGGGAGATAGTCAACTGAGTTGTTTGCTCGATAGCTTTTCACTGTACTATCCAAAAGCTAGCTTAGAATAGGCTTAGCAAAGGAATAGGCCCTTTGGAATTAAATAGTTAAGGCGGTCAGGCTTTTATTCACGGAAATCCATAGCATAGATTTTTTTAGGAATAGAATTATTATTATTATATCTAGTAATATCCCGCCATAAAATATCCATGTGATATGAAAAAACCAATGTGAGTGTACGCATGAGCTAAAGTACGCATGTTTTACGCGTGCTTATGCGTGCACTCACACATTTGCTTGCAGGTTGTGGGTATTTTTTGCGGGATATAACTAGATATAATATTAATTCAATGGAATTAAGTTTGTCCTCTGTTTGTGCGTGTATTTTTCATTCTGATAAATTTATTTTATTCATTTGTGATATAAATAGTTAACTGATTGGAGTTTTTAATCTTGCGGCTGGTAAATATTGGAAAAAAACCTAATACCGTTTTACTATAACGCTTACCGTTAGTTCTATTGCGGTGTTATATTGATATTATACCAATATTAAACACATTTCGGCGTGGCGTGGCTTCGAGATATTTATCATTATAAAGATAAAAGCTACGATATATTACTGCTTCAACTATTCGAAACTTAAATTAGAAACATGTCCTGTCACATAACTGAACTAAGAACGTTGCGTTACTCATTTCACATCTGGGAATTCGCGGAACAAACATTTTCTTACAATAATTCAAGAAATGTATTAATATTGGTATTCCACATAAGTGTACTTTGTCATACCCATTGGTATTATGAATAACACAATATTTTGAATACGACGTATATTATAATAATAAAATAATTACCTGGGAAACCGAGATTTGCTCAGAGTTTTTGTAGATTTCAAAAATAAAAAGAATTACAATAATATTCATCTGACCGTGATTCGAACATGAGACACTAATTTGCCAACAGCTCAAACCACACCGCCATGTTGTTTGACCACGAAATACATGCATGTCGCCACAGAGTTTGTGTTCACAGATCTCGCATCTTAAAAGCTATGATTAGCGAAATTATTTTTACAAGTCGATAATGCACTGGCATACACGATTTAATAATTACTTAACAATCAATAAACGTAATCCAATAGATATAATAATTCGATCAAAGCTGAGAACAAGTCAATATAAAAGATTAATAAAGGAAATTAACAACTTCATAATAACTCCAGACAAACAAGACAACAAGATAAACGAAAGTAAATTAAATTAAAATAGTCTACGGTCTATACGAACTCAGAAGAAATTCTGCCAACTCGAAGACAATCAATACTTCGAAATATAAACAGAGCTCTGATTGTTTACCTGAAATTTTCAATATCTTGATAATCCATAAGTCTAATATTGTAACACCAAAGTCAAATGCTGTTTTAGGTAATTATGTGGAGAAATTAAAATCTTCATTAATCGGTCTTGAGGTAAGTATTGCTTGATATGGCAAAGCAAACACGACTATTTCCAACAATAATGTTGAGGCGTTTCTAAAATATTTCGCTATCGCAAATTTACAGAAAGTTTCAGCCGATTTTTATTTAAATCGTTTTTTACTTTGATTAAATTAAACACAGTAGCAATATTTTGGTTCAAAAGCTAGAAAAACCACCCAAGAGCTTAGCCAACATGCCATCGTTAATTATTACAACGACCTTCATCTTCACTGATCTTCAAAATTGAAAATACTTTTAAGGGATTGGACATAACATTCGCAAAGCTACATATCGCGCGATAAGTCAATACGATACATTTTTTTAACTTCGTCATCGTGATTAGTGATGGCATCTTGGCTAAGCCCTCTGGTTTTATAGAAGTAAGAGTGAGCCGAACAACCTTTTTTAAGGATTTTAATTTTTTATGGAAATAAAAAGAAAAATGTTAGATATCTCCTTCATACGTTTTGAAAATTATAACCAACAAACTTAAAGTTGGAATTCAATTCGAAGCTTATTACTGTAATATTATGGCTCTACACTCACTTTTAGATTTCCAAAAAATTCAATATTAATTTGTATAAAATGAATAAAAAACACAATTATTTTAAAATAATCTTTCTCTGCATTAAAATTATAAAAATCATTATTATATATGTACCACCTATTATATAATAATCGATATAGCTAATTATGTTAATATATACCTAACATTAATAATTCCTATCTTTACTTTAAACGAGAAAATTATATAGTCAGAATCTCGGAAACGGCTGCAAGTATATCCATGAAATGAGATGGGAGGAATGGGAGAGAAAAATCGTTTTTGTTTTTAGGAAATTTTTCTTTCGTGGTGAAACAATATTATTATGTTTGCGTTGTTGGCAAAATAGTGTCTCATGTTCGAATCCCGGTCAGATCAATATTATTATAATAGGGATGATGACTACATCTAAATTATTTTGTTACATTAATATACTCAGATATATTGAGGCATTACTACTTGTTAAATGTAAAAAAAAAAATATTTTATTTGTAATTTAGTAATTAGATACATCTAAAAAGTACAAAAAGTATACATTTTTTTTCTTAATTAGTAAACAAAACTTACAACATTAGTTTACTTACATCAACATTTACTATGGTAAGCATGAACTTAACGCAGAAATATCGGAGATATTTACAAATATGTTCCTGCGGCCTTATACTTCATACACTTTAACCTAGAAGTGACGTCACAGCTAGGTACGACTTTAGTATGGAGAGTTTTCACGAGACGAAATTTTGTATACAAATCGCTGTACCTTTGAAAAATTTTTTTTTGAAAAATTTGAAAATATTGACTTTTGATATACTGTTTCTTCTGAGAAGTTACTTATAATTAATAATACTATTCATTCTTTTTGCTAAAAGATGGCCCCGTGCGAGTTTCTTACGCCGGTTCTTCTCGGTGGGTTAGGGTTGAAGGTAGCTAGGTAGTAAAGGTAGCTTACGTAGCGTACCACCGGGGTAGCTTTTTCTGTTGACTTTTCGAAAAAAGTTTGTTAAGTTTCATATTTTGGAAATTAAAAAAAAGCCATTTCATTTTATTTAAGCAATTAAAAAGCTTTTTATTTCTGAAATCTATAAGAACTCTGTTTAAAGAAAAAGGAACAAACAAACAGCTACATAATTAGCTTTCGGTTTGATTGCACTATTACAAGCATACGATGTTTTCACGATTGCTTAAAAAAATAGGGGCCGTTGAAGGGGACGTCGTAGTCGTCAATCAATCGTCAATCTTCAATATCACGCTTACGTCAGATAGGACATTTGCATGTTTTGTCTCTGTCGCTCAGTATAAAGTAAACAGCGAAAAAACTTCCTAATAAGCTATTCGACACTTACTAGGTGATTTTGAAATAGATCATATAGCAATAGTAATGTATATTGGAAAGAAGTTCCTTATAGCGCGTTGCGAATTGTATTGGGGCCAGACGGATTATTAGGCACGACACTTTTTGCCACTCGAAATCACAATGTAATAACGACTATTAAGAATGATACAAAAAACGACCTTATCACGTTGACAATAATGTAGAATTTTGCAATTACACATTGTGACTGTTATAACAGTTACATATTTTGACTAGCTAGCCGGGCCTTCCCCTGTCCCTACCTAACGCGCGGCCAACTAGTTCCGCGCGCACTATATATACTTAGTTCAACTATTTGTTTTATATAATATAATATATTATATCTATACAGAAAAACAAAATTGAAGTGTCTGTTTGTAATTTGAAATTAACAGCTTTTATTTTCACTTAATGCATTTAAAAGTATGATCGGTACTTACAATAAAATATAAATTGTTAACATTTTTCTGTCCGTCTGTCAGTCTGTGTGTTTGTTCCGGCTAATCTCTGTATATATATATCTTCATTATCAACTATATATTTATATTATAATATATATATTATAACTTCGTTCCATCCGGGTGTCCCTTGACACCTCTCAAGTTTTTTGTACCTGTCTAAGTGTCTACCTACAAAAATATAACAATAATATCTATCTATCTATGTCTATCTATGTATGGAAAAATAGATATTACGCACAACAATGAACAAAATAACGTATATTTTTGCTAAATTATTGAATTTATTTGGTATATGGGTATGCTAAGACTTATTACAATTTGATTTACAATTCCCGTCTACGGCGAAGCCAAAAGGAAGGGTAATCATTTTGTCAGTCTATGTATGTACGTATGTATGTGTTCCACCATAGCGCCTAAACTACTGGTCCGATTTTAATGAATGAGGTGTAAAATAATCTGAGTAACATAGGCTACGTAATTTACATAGTCGGGTTATAAGTTTTTTGTAAAAATTGTAGTTGTTATCAAAATGTGACATTTACCAAAATATTTTGTACCAATAAAATCTTTACAATAATATTACTTTTTGACTCACCTTGCTCATATCGACGCCGGATCAAACTTAACTTGTATATCGGGTATAAAGTACCTGAAAATATAATAACATCCATTAGGCAAGCGATTTCCGTCGATCGTATTCCCTCGGAGATCGTTTGTCAGCGGCATATTAACTTAACCTCCGTCTATTTGCTAACCAATTAATGTGCCCCGTCTTCATTATTTATTACATGGTATTTTGTAGTAGTCAGGAGTAATATAGATACGTACATTAGTACAAGTTTTTTTTAATGTATTGGACATAATAATCATTATGTATTTAATGGGAATAATTTAAGTAATGTTAGTACCTACTATTACACTTCTACTTGGTAGGTAGGTAAACCTATCAATAAATTAAATAGTTGTAGGATCGGATTGTTTGATAGGATACTAGTATTAAATGATGTTGATATTAAGGAATCACGGGGCGGTTAAAATATTAAGTGAAGTGTTTATTGAAAAGATTAAATTACATCGACAAATGGACAGAGGTCTGTCTTACAGCAAAGTTCGTCAGGGACTGCCTCTTTCAGTCCCATACAGTTCGTTCCTTACTTGCTACCTGGGATTCTCATCCCCGCATCAGTCATACCCCGGTCATACAGTTCCCACGCACACTAATATTTAGACACATTTAAACAAACGGACATCTGTTCGTTGGTTTTTTTTCTTAATCCCTAAATTTATAACCTTTTCCCAAGAATGTTTACGACTAAAAATATACAAAGCCAATAAAACAATAGTATTAGAAAAAACTTAAACTTAAGAATGAACTTAAGAAATGAACTGAACTTAAGAAAGAACTTAAGAATTCTACGAGGGCGGGTCAATAAGTCCGTGACTTTTGGAATAAAACACAGATTTTTTGATAAATAAATCATTTTATTTTTCAACGTAGTCCCTCTTGAGCTCTATACACTTTGTCCAACGCTTCTCCAATTTTTTTATCCCTTACAAAAAATATGATTTGTCGAGGTCCTCAAATTAGGCCTTTGTTTGCGAGATGACTTCATCATTGGAGTCAAATCTTTTTCAACCGAGCCATTTTTTCAGGTTTGGGAAAAAGAACTAGTCACTCGGAGCCAAATCTTGAGAACAGGGTGGATGTGGGAGCAATTCATAGCCCAACTCATGGATTTTTACCATGGCAACTGCACATGTGTGCACCCTTGCATTGTCTTGGTGAAAAAGAACTTTTTTCTTGGCCAAATGAGGTCGGTTTTGTTTTCAAATCCTCATTGAAGTGGTCCAATAAGTTGGCATAATATTCCCCATTAATGGTTCTTCCCTTTTGAAGATAGTCAATGTAGATTATGCCACGTGCATCCCAAAAAACAGTCGCCATAACTTTATTGGCTGACAGACCCACCTTGGCCTTCTTTGGCGCCGATTCACCCTTAGAAACACACTGTTTTGACTGTTGTTTGGTCTCTGGTGTGTTGTGATGGATCCATGTTTCGTCCACGGTTAAAAAACTCCTCCATATTGTGATTAAACAACGCCAAACCTTCCTGTGAAGTTGTTACACGATTGCGTTTGTGGTCGACTGTGAGCAAACGCGGCACCCATCTTGCGGAAAGCTTTCTCATGCCCAAGTGATCATTCAAAATTGAAACCACTGAGCCATGCGAGATGCCTATGGCTTCCACAATCTCTTTCACTTTTAATCTTCGGTCGGCCAACACCATATCGTGAATTTGATTGTTTCGGGTGTAGAGACCTCAACTGGGCGTCCAGGACGTTCGGCATCTTCAGTGCTTGTACGGCCACAACGAAATTCAGTAACCACTTTTTTACCATTGAAATCGATGGTGCAGAGTCCCCATAGTATTTATCAAGCTTAGCCTTGGTCTCGGTAATGGTTTTTTTTCGCAAAAAATAATGCTTAATAAGCACACGAAATTCACTTTTTTCCATTGTTTCCTTAAGTTACTGGATAGTCTGATAAAGATAGCTGTAAAATACAAACTAACTGACGCAGCAAGTTCAAATTTTGATAGGAGTCGGATGACTGTTGACAGGAGTAGTGTTGCTTTTTCAGTAAGGAGGTTAGAAATTCAAAAAGTCACGGACTTATTGACCCGCCTTAGTACATAGTTTACGGTACAAAACATCTATACAAATAAATAAAATTGAAGTGTATGTTTGTAACTATAAAATAACAGGTTTTCACTAAATGCATATGAAAGTATATACGGCACTTACAATAAAATACCGTCTGTTACTTCCGGCTAATCTCTCAAATGGCTGGACCTATTTTTACCAGACTTTGAATAGCAGATAGCTGATGTTGTGAGTATGAACGTAGGCTTTTATCTTAGGGTTCCGTGAAAAAATAGGGTTTTTTTATTTTTATTTATTTTTATTAAATAAGGGGGCAAACGAGCAAACGGGTCACCTGATGGTAAGCAACTACCGTCGCCCATGGACACTCGCAACATCAGAAGAGCTGCAGGTGCGTTGCCGGCCTTTTAAGAGGGAATACGCTCTCTTCTTGAAGGTTTGCAGGTCGTATAGGTCCGGAAATACTGCTGGTGACAGTTCGTTCCAGAGTTTTACAGTGCGCGGCAGAAAGTTACGCGAAAAGCGCACGGTGGAATACTGCCACTCATCAAGGTGATGAGGATGGTATGTTTTTCGCGTGGGACGATGGCTATGGCGATGGAGGGTTATGTTATTCCGTTTTCGCAGCCAGAAATTAATATAAAAACAGTAAAATAGTCGTACATAAACAGTTGTACAAATACAAGCTACAAGCTTAGTAACTGATCCTACAAATAAGTGATAATATTTTCCAAACAATTTTCCACGACCGTTTATTTTGTTTGAATCTTCGCCACATTTTCACGGTATCACAGCACTTGTAAATTGGGCGGAAACGATTATGTTTCGTCATTTGTCAGTATTTAATAAATTCTTGTATATCTAGAGGTGAATTTCGGGGATAGGAGAAAATTGGAATTTTCCAAAAAGACAGAAAATTACCGGAGAAAAGGAAAATTATTTTTCTACACAACGCCTAAGTGAAATTACAGAACATTTCCCGGCACAATCGCAATAACCATTATGGGTACTCGAGCGCCGAAAACTTTTTCACAGTAACCTCACTTGACAGGGATCTTGAAATTTATACATTGTTGTGCGTAATATCTGTTTGTCCATACATAGATATATGTAGGTAGACACTTAGACAGTGTCAGTTTAAGTTTTTTCTAATACTATTGTTTTATTGGATTTCTATATTTTTAGTCGTAAACATTCTTTGGAAAAGGTTATAAATTTAGGGATTAAGAAAAAAAACCAACGTACAGATGTCCGTTAGAGAAGGAGACTCTTCTCTCTCGACGCCGGGCCCCTGAAAAGGGCCTTACGGCGGATACCAAAACCAGGGGCAAAAGCCCCTCTACTTGGGGTGGGATGACGCGCCCAGTACGAATACTGAGCGCATGAGTCGTTTGGTTTTAGGGAAGACCCCCCGCGACAGAACGCGGGGTAAACCCATGGGGGGGGGAACCTCGAAACAAAGGGAGTGACGAATTGCCAATCCAGGCACAACCGGGACCGGCGGACCCCCCGACCCGGGGGCCGAGAAAACGTGTGTGGATCCACTCCCTCACACGCCGCGTTTACCGGACCGTGGACACAAGCGACCTGGGGAAAAGGGCGGGAGTTTAGAAACTTCCGGGCCCCGACTTTTTATGTCGGGGGGGGGGGGGGAAGGTACGCCCCGGGGACGACGGGGTGGCAATAGGGCTGCCACTCGTCAGGCCCCGGACGCAGTAAGACAAGGTGAACCTTTGAATCTGGTTTCGAATTCTGGTTTCGAATCTGGTTTGCCGGTGAAAGGAGAAAGGTAGGGGGGATACAATCCCGCGGTGGTGGTGACGCTAATTGCGCCAAGGCGCGTCAGTTCGCTAGGTGTGGCGCATCAGTGCGCCTGGGCTCCTCCTCTTCGGGGGCGGCGAGGCGGGCTGCGTAGCTCCGCTGGCTCCCCAGGTGGGACGGCATCCCTGGGCAGGCGCGAGGCGTCCGCACGTGCGAATAGTCTAGAGGAGAGCTGGACTACAAAAGCCTCAACGCTCTCCACCCGCAGGTCTCTCGCTATGGTGTCGTTCCTCACGTACCAGGGGGCTCCTACGATACGGCGTAGCACGCGGTTCTGGGCTCTCTGCAGCGACACTCTCTGGGGTGCAGAGAGCAGGTGGTGCCACGCTGGTGCCGCGTACGTGAGGCGGGATCTGACATAGGTTTTAAATAGTGCTAACCGCATATTGAGAGGGATCTGCGGGGACGCGTAGGCTGGTCTCAGCTGGGCTACGGCTGATCTGGTCTTGGCCATCACAGACTGACATTGGACGCGCATGGAGAGTCGGCGGTCGATTATTACCCCGAGGTACTTCGCCGTTCTTCCCCATGGGATCTCGGCGTCTCCAATCTTCAGAGGAGCCGGAAAACTTGCTCTCGTGGTGACGGCGAGCGCCTGGGACTTACCTGCATTTACAGAGAGTCTCCATTTGCTCAGCCAGTCATTGAGTAGGTCCAGCGTCCTCTGAAGTTTGATGGCGGCATGGTTGGGGTTCAGTGAGGTGGCGATGAAAGCTGTATCATCGGCATACAGCGCCGCGATGGTGCCAGGATCCTTGGGCACGTCACTGGCAAAGAAGCTGTATAGCCCCGGGGACAGCACGCTTCCTTGCGGGACTCCCGCTGCGATGGGGTACACACCTGAGAGGGTTCCGTCCACTCGGACCTGTAAGGACCGGCCGGAGAGGAAGGAAGCCACTAACTTTATCAGGAAGGGGGGGACGCCGGCACGGATGAGCTTATACAGCAGACCTTCGTGCCAGACACTATCAAACGCTTTCTCCATGTCCAGGAACTACTGCAACTGAGGAGTTCTTTTTGTTGGCCGCAACGGAAAGGTGGTGAATCACGCGTATCAGCTGGAGGGTGGTACTCAGCTGGGACCTGAAACCAAATTGTTCCTCACGAGAAGGGAGGTGCGGGGAAAGGTATTTAAGGAGAAGGATCACAAAGGTCTTAGAGAGGGTTGACAAGAGGGTTATGGGCCGGTAGCCCTCGGCCCGTCTTAAATTTTTATGGGGCTTGGGGATATTAATAATTAACCCTAGTTTCCAGGGGATGGAAAAATGACCGGTCTTCACAATGCCATTAAATAGGCGGGTAAGGGCGGCCACCATTCTAAAGGGAAGGTGACGGAGGGCAGCGTTGGGCATACCATCTGCGCCGGGAGCCTTTTTGGGTTTGAGACGAGAGAGAGTCTTTTGGACCTCTCTCGGGGAAAAGGAGAAGGTTGGGGGGGGGGGGGGGGAAAGGAGAAAGACCTTTACCTCCTCGGAGACCATCCGGACGTGATCCGTTGCGGTCGTAGGCAGTGGTTGGAATTGGCATTCCAAGTGTCTGGCATGAATCTCTGCTCTATCTTCTGCACGGTATCTTAAGTTGCCGTCGGGGTGCAGCAAAGGACAGACGGGAGCAGCAGTTCCGGTCAGTCTGCGGCAGAAACGGTGAAGGGAGTGCCAGTCCTCGCCCGCCTCCTGGATGCGCAGGGTCCAGTCTGCGGCATTTAGGTCTACTAGTGCGGACTTTACCTTAGCAGTGAGGCGGTTGAGCTGGTGCTTCATCACAGGGCAGCGAGAGCGCTGCCACTGGCGGCGCAGCTTCTTCTTTTCCGCCACTAGGTCGGCAATGTGGCGGGGTAGTGGGGACCTTCTGTGCTGTCGTCGGGTTGACGGTAGGGTGGCCCCTACCTGGTGGCTTCCATCGCAGCGGAGATTGCCCTGGTGACTTGCAGAGTTATCGATTCGACGGCCTCTGCAGAGTCGACCGGGACATTGGGTGTGCTCTCGTGGAGATGTGCCGTGAAGATCTCTCAATCACGAACCGAGTAAGGCGGGAGGGGGGGGGGGGGGGGACACTCGCGGGAGATGCGTAGATGCAGGCCAGGACTGGGAGATGGTCCAAGCCATGAGCCTTATCAAGGGCTTCTTGCTGGAAAGCGCCCGGTAAACGGTACGTTACCGCCACATCCAGCACGTCTGGCGAGAGCAGCGGATTTTCGGGGTAGTGGGTGGGGGTGTAGGTACCTACCACCGAGTACCCGGTCCGTTCGGAATCCGCATGCAGGCGTCGACCATCCGTGTTGGTCGTGCGGGAACCCCAATCGGGATGCTTGCAATTCAGATCTCCGGCAATCACTGTCGGCTCATCTGATATGAGCCTGTGGATGTCGGAGATATCTAAATGCGATCCCGGGGGTTTATAGCACGCGTACAGACGAGTGCGGTGAGAGCCGAGTGCCAGCTTTCGTGCGTGCGTGGTGGAGTAGCCTTCTACCGACCAGAATGGCGAGGCCTCTACACACACGATCTCCCCCCAGGAAGTCCTGGCGGTAAGTCACAAAGCCCGGAATGTGGAGACGGTTCTGGGGAGACAGGAGGGTCTCGTTCAGCAGGGCGACGTCTACCTCATATTCACTAAGGAGGTGGCGCAGGGGGGCCACTTTGTCACGGACCCCCCGGATATTCCAATGAATGATTTTTATGGGGGCGTTGGAAGCCATAAGGAAATTAGCTGACTTATGAGGGTGGCACCTTCAAGGAGGGCCGCGAGCAGGGATTTAAGAATGTCTTCGCCAGCCTGAATTCTAAGAAACGTTGCCATGCCAAGGGAGAAGAGAGCTTGGAGAGGGGCTTCTGCAGAGGGGAGGGGAGTGCGAGAGGTTCGTACTCCGAGTCAGTGGCGGCTGTGGAGGTGGCACCTGATTTGGACCTCTTCTTGGTTGTCCTCCTCCTCCTATGCTTCCTGGCTGAGGGGGTGGGGGCGGCCGAGGGAGTAGGTCGGGGAATGGGGTCGTTTGCCATGTGGGAGGTGGCAGTTGGCAGGGGTGGGGGGACCTCCTTCTCCGTTATAGGAGGGTCGCGGCTTACTCGGCGGGCTCGGGTGGTGCGGGCGAGGGGACGCGCATGATGGTTTCGGGCCTCCCTGCGGTAGACCGGGCAAGTTTTACTATTTGCGGGATGGGCCCCTTTGCAATTTGCGCAGATGGGTTCTTCGGTGGTGGGGCGGGGGCAGTCACTGGCAGCGTGTTCTTCGTCGCACCGCACACAAGCAATTTTGCGGTGGCAGTTCTTGCTTGAGTGCCGGAACTGCTGGCATCTGTGGCACTGGGCGGGACCGCTCTTACCACGCCAGGCCTCTATCTTGATGTCCGGCATGTTGGGCAGCTCGGTGATCTAGTAGATCCCGGGTACCAGATCTGGAGTGCGTTTAAGTAACACAAAGTAGCTGCATCCCGGGCGGTCTTTCCTGGCAGTTATCCGGGATACGTGTTCCACCTCGTATCCCAGATTATTTAAGTCAGCGGCAATTTTGTCGATGGGGGTGTTGAACGGAAGACCGTGGATGCCGACCTTCAGTCCTCGTTCCTGAGGGAGGGCGTAGGAGTACCAGCTAACGGTTGTGGACTGGCTTAGGTCTACCAGGTACCTCTGGACGACCCGGTACTCCTTTTCGCCGTGCGGGTTAAACCTCACGCCCAGGCCGTAAGGCTTCGCGTGAGGGGAGTGTCCCAGGAGCTCCTTTAATTTTCTAAAGTGGCTGGTCCAGTTGTCCAGTTTCTCAACTATGAGTGGAGGGCAACGGGGGGGTGGGGGGACGTCGGCGGCGGCGAACTTGTTTTCGCCGCAGAAGCAGGGACCGTCGCCGTGGTCGTATCCATCGGCGAGGGGGCCCTCGAGGTCGAGGCTGGTGGCGATCCGGATCCGGTCGGAGCGGCAGAGATTGCTGCGGCATACGTGGTCGGACGGTCAGCGCGTTTGGCAGGCGGAGATATGTCAGAGGGTACCTGCTGACGTTGCCGCTTGGTGACCTGCACAGGGGGGGCAGGGGGCGGAGGCATGATTCTCGACGCGGGGGCTGGTACGGGGTCCCTAGAGGTAGGTACACTTACCGCACTGCGCTCCTCTTGCGGCGGTGAGACCGGCGAGGCGGTGAAGGTGAGCTTGGTGCTCACCGAGGCGGCTGCTGGAGGTTGGCGGCGGGTGCTCACCTCCGTCGAAGGGCACGTGGGGCGCGGCGGTGAGGCCGAACCCTGTTCGGCTGAGCGGGGCGGGGGCCCAGACTCGCGGCGGGTCGCCGTCGGAGGGCATTGGGGCTGGGGGGGGGGGGGTGTCAGTACACCCCCGCGAGAATGCCGAGGATGGCCCGGGGCGAGCGGTATCCTTGCCGCTCAAGCTGGGCTCGGAGGCGGAGTGGTATGCGCGCTCGGACGTGCGCGAGCTGGAACTCGATGAGGTGGCGCTGCGCGACGCACCAGAGCCGGCGCGGGAATGGCTGGGGCGGTCGCGGCTATGTGGCCGCGAACCACGGTCGGCCATGGTAGAAGTACTTATGGACTACTGTACTATAGGTACATGAACATGACGCACAATACAGTCACATATTTAAACACGCACAAAAACACAATGTACATGTACAAGGAAAAGTTAATAAAATGGAAAGTACTCACACGACACAGGTAAACTAAACACAGAACACGTATTTAGTGTCTAAGCAGTCACAAAAGTGTACGTACTTGCACGGTTAAAATAAAACTTTGAGGGCTGGCTCCCCGTGACCCAACGCTATAAACAAAGTTCCAGCGGGAGGCCAAAGGCAACTCCTAAGCCTGTCGACAATTAACACCTTATTCTAAATGAATAAAGTGTATAATTGAAGAACGCTGTCCAGAGTATGTAGGCACTGCACTTAAGGCGGGATCGGCACGGTACGGCACGTAGCAGGGCTACGACGTATGCTACGGAGCAGGGCTACGACGTAGTCGATACGCAACACTACAGATGTCCGTTTGTTTAAATGTGTCTAAATATTAGTGTGCGTGGGAACTGTATGACCGGGGTATGACTGATGCGGGGGTGAGAATCCCAGGTAGCAAGTAAGGAACGAACTGTATGGGACTGAAAGAGGCAGTCCCTGACGAACTTTGCTGTAAGACAGACCTCTGTCCATTTGTCGATGTAATTTAATCTTTTCAATACACTTCTTCACTTCACTTAATATTTTAACCGCCCCGTGATTCCTTAATATCAACATCATTTAATACTAGTATCCTATCAAACAATCCGATCCTACAACTATTTAATTTATTGATAGGTTTACCTACCTACCAAGTAGAAGTGTAATACTAGGTACTAACATTACTCAAATTATTCCCATTAAATACATAATGATTATTATGTCCAATACATTAAAAAAAACTTGTACTAATGTACGTATCTATATAACTCCTGACTACTACAAAATACCATGTAATAAATAATGAAGACGGGGCACATTAATTGGTTAGCAAATAGACGGAGGTTAAGTTAATACGCCGCTGACAAACGATCTCCGAGGGAATACGATCGACGGAAATCGCTTGCCTAATGGATGTTATTATATTTTCAGGTACTTTATACCCGATATACAAGTTAAGTTTGATCCGGCGTCGATATGAGCAAGGTGAGTCAAAAAGTAATATTATTGTAAAGATTTTATTGGCACTAAATATTTTGGTAAATGTCACATTTTGATAACAACTACAATTTTTACAAAAAACTTATAACCCGACTACGTAAATTATGTAGCCTATGTTACTCAGACTATTTTACACCTCATTCATTAAAATCGGACCAGTAGTTTAGGCGCTATGGTGGAACACATACATACGTACATACATAGACTGACAAAATGATTACTTCTTCCGTTTGGCTTCGCCGTAGACGGGTAAAAAGTTGAGAAATAAAGTGCATATACTTTATATATATCGCACTCATTACACACTCAATTTTAAAGTTGAATGAATTGTAAAACAAATTCTAATAAGTCTTAGCATACCTATATACCAGTTACATTCAATCATTTAGCAAAAATATACGTTATTTTGTTCATTATTATGGAGAACATAGAACCGTGAAAATATTTGGCGTTTAGCCAGCGTTTGATTTCTGCTTAGATGCCGCGACGGATAGAAAACTACAAAACGATCTGAGCATTTGTTTTCTTAAAAATGATCCCAGGAAGATCAGCTTGGCTAGCTGTTATTAATGTTCCTACTGGGTTAGCCAAATTCTTATTGAATAAGATCTTATATTGTGTTGTTTTAAAACTGACCAAAATTGTGTTTTACTTTTGACAGCAACACAATTTCGTGTTGGCAGTAAGTTTTATCAAATAATGGACAAAGTAAATGAAATACAGATTCTCTCATTATAACTGAATGATATAACTAAGCTACCACTTACAACAGCTATTACTAAGAAGGAAAATACTACTTTCACACGAATAATCGCTCGGAACATTATAATTTTTAGTCTGGTTTGCACAGCAAAACACCAAACAGAAATCCTAAAATGCAACACTAAAATAAAACTCATAGGTATATTTAGGTATCGAGATGGAAATACGACTTCAAAGCTTTTACTGGCAGATTTATCGGTAGGCTTAGACACATAGGTATTACACCTACCTGGCTGACCAGCAGAAAACTTAGGGCCCATACACAAAACTGCGAATCGCAAAATTTTACAAACTTACATTAATAATTTGAATCATATCTCTTATACAATTAAAACGTATTGTAACGAAAACAAAAAGGTACGTTGCGACGTTGCATCGCAGTTTTATGTAGGTACAAGCGGCAGCGCTGTGGCTTATTGACTTGATTGTAACAGTTACATGCAATAATGGTCTTATTCATTGATTACTTATGTTTTTGCATTTGATTTTCAGGCTGGACCATGAGTATTGCGTTTTACAAGTATGAGACTAAGAAAAATGATTATAAAATCGGTTAAGCTCAAAACGTGCTCTTTACTCCGAAAACAGTCTTAAACAAAGACTTTAAAAAATTTCGTCATAAATCAGAGCCGTCTAGGTAAAATGTACCTCTCATATTTTCAGTAAATTATATTTCCTAAACTTCAGTTAGATTTCCCAGCAGGCCAACCGAGTTTCCCTATTCATGGTGGATGAAATGGTTTAAATTTAAAATACCTATTCTTAGTTATACAGTGTACACTGTACAGTCATGGCTTAGATTTTTATAGAGTGTGAGACACTAGATGCGTCATCATCATCAACCAATATCACCGTAGACAATCTGTTGTTACTCGTGTATCTCCGCTCCGAGCAGTACGTTTTCGTTCCTCCTTTTACCTAGTTACCTAGTTTAATAATGTAATATCAATTATCATGTATTGAGTAAGTGTAGGCATTACAACTCTTACTTGATCTAATGGAAAATAAATTATCTATATAATATTTGATACAAGTCAAGATAATGGAGATGTCCCCCACTCAATGACTAGCTGACGTATAGACTCTCGCACAGCGGTAACCGCTAATAGTAGAAACATGAAATTTGGTTAGGAGTTTTAATTTAAAATGTTGACGAGCACTTTCTCGACGACGACGACCGACGAGTTTGTATAGATAATATTTTAATCTGCACCGATTTCGATGGAAATTGGTATTCATGCACTTCAATACATTTTATTAGATAACTGATACGTATTTCAGTGTTAACTAAAATTTACCCCCCTGAGGGTGTAAAATAAAGGTTGAAAGTTTGTATGACAATTATTTTAAAGCTTTTTAGCTTTAAAATAATTGATAAAGTTGATTTGAATTTATTAATTGAAATGATTGAGTACGTATTTAATATTTTTTTGAAATTCGTCCCCTAAGGAGTGAAATGGGGGTCCAAAGTTTGTATAGTGAAATATTGACAACTGGACGTGTCTCGTACGTAGACGTTACTAACTACATACAAATCTGTGGTATTGCTTTAAATTTAGACACGCAGATAGTTAATATGACGTTGACGTTATTTAAACGGATTTTTCGAAATTTATACCCCACGCGGACGACGTCGCACGCTAAAGCTAGTTTAATATAGCCGCGGTAAAGCTTTAAGGAAGATAAGAAACAAAATAGATTTATCAATAAAAATACTATTTTACTTTTAGTCCGTGTTGTAATTTTTGAAAAATGGATGCCATAATTCGAAGCAAAACTTCGGTGTGTTTTAACGAATGCCTACAGTTTTATAAACAAACAATGTGTCGCGCGAAACTTTTTGACAGAAAACGAAGATACATATATATTTAACACGACCAGTTTACAGACGATATTTTATCAAGTCTCAACGAAAAAGCAGTATGATTTTACAGTGTTTTAAAAGGTTTTAATATATTATACAACTAGATGTTGCCCGCGACTTCATGAGGCAAAAAGAAATCACACGGGAAACGTACATTT
Source organism: Phengaris arion (assembly GCA_963565745.1). NCBI lineage: Eukaryota > Metazoa > Arthropoda > Insecta > Lepidoptera > Lycaenidae > Phengaris > Phengaris arion. Next base: position 8,342,073 of record OY751443.1, read on the forward strand.
TTCCGCGATAAACATTTGTGTAGGTACCATATTGACGTTATATATCTATATATAATCCCCCATACTAATAAAAAGATTTACACAATGGATAACTTAAACAACGTTGCTGTCTTTGTCTGTCAAGTGACTTTTCCAACGCATCAGACAAAGACATCACGTTACGTTGTCCGTTGTGTAAATCTTTTTATTTATTAATATATAAAATAAAGTCGTGTTAGTCACACTATTTATAACTCAAGAACGGCAGAACCGATTTGGATGAAAATTGGAGGAGAGGTAGAGGTAGCTTAGAACCAGGAGATGGAGATAGGATACTTTGTATCCCGTTCCCGTGGGACGTGTCACGTGCGATAAAACGTGGTATAACAAAACGCAACTGACATGGAATCACAAAACGCAACTGACAGCTAAACGTAATTTTATCTATGGTTGAGTATAGTTGAAAATTTGACAATTAGACATTTTGAAGTCGACCGGTTGATGTGTTTGTTTCGAGTTTTTAGTAACTTATTGTGCTGATATTATCATTAACGATGCCGCGACCAAGACGATCGAATAGGCAGACAGACATACGACAGACGGACGGATAGAGCGAAACTATAAGGGTTTCTTAAGTATTACGGAACCCTAAAAATGGATTGCAATTTCAATGTCTCGCTACAACTCGACAAGGGCTGGACCGATTTGGCTAATTTTGGTCTTGAAATAATTGTGGAAGTTCAGGGAAGGTTTAACAGTGAGAAATATTGAAAACATTACGGAGAAAATTACTGTAGATGTAGGTATACATGTAGGTGTAGATGTTGGAGTAGGTTGTAGATGTATGTATAGTTATTTATTTATTTCAGTTCATAGGTCAGAGACAGAACAACGTGTGTCGGGACAGCTAGTATTATATAATTATGTATATATTTTGTTTTGTATCTATTTTTATGTGCCTGAATAAATTGATTTGATTGATTACGGACTCGAATCTAAATATATTCATATGCTATTCATCTATTACATATTGGAGCATCTACTGTTTCATTGGTACTCAGACCTCGGTTCAGACAATAAATTAGTGAATGTAAACTAGGTTCGCCACTACGTTGACTAATTTTGTTCACTTGCTGGAAAATTTGACGACACTAAGTTGTGAAATAAACACAAAGGTGCAAAATTTATGTAATTTTCCTTTAGATGTAAAGGACACTGCGAATCCTGCTTTATTTTTCATTAAGAGCGTGCAAGTTTTGAACATAATATTTTGTGGTTTTATAGTACCAACTTAAAAAGTTATTATATAAAAAACTAGCATTAGCCTGCGGCTTCGCCCGCGTGAAATTGATTTTTAAACTATAACTATCTTTATAATAATTTAAAACTTTCAACACCTATTTTACCTTCCTAGGGACTAAATTTTAGAAAACGCTGTCATACGTAACTCATTACGTAATAACAGCTGAACGTATTTTAATGAAATTTGATATGGTAGTAGTTTAGTTTCAGGATTTATACAGGCTGCTTTTTATCACAGGGAATTTACTTTCTTAGGGGTAGAATATTGAAAAACGCTAAAATACGTAACTCTTTACTTTTTTGTACTCAATTCATACAAATAGGTATGTCCAAGGAATAAAAAGTTACACAAATGTGTGCGAAATTTCAAATTTCTAGCCTTAAGGGTAGCTTAACCTATGCGTTGATACATTAGTCAATCAGCTTTGACTTTTATTATATATATATATATATATATATATATATATATATATATATATATATATATATATATATATATATATATATATATATATATATATATATATATATATATATATATATATATATATATATATATATATATATATATATATATATATATATATGTATATTTGTTTTTGCGCGTCAACGGCTTAACCGAATTGAATTCAGTTTTCACTAACGCGTTTTGGTTTGCTTTACTAAAAAAAAAATTAAACGACAAATTAAAAACGACAATTTCAAAGACAAACACAAAAGTGTTTGTTTATATATATAAATATTTTACAAATTTTATATTATATATATTTTTTTTTTGGGTTCTATATCGTTCATAAAGCGCCCCTGTAATAGTTTTTCTTATTTATCTTCCATGTACAGACAACGACCAGTTACAAATTTATTATATGTATAGATAGAGATTTTTACATACGTAAATACATACATACGTAATACACAAAATACGTAAGTAACTGAGCGGTTATCATGCTGTCAAGTGTCATTACCTTCTTTACAAACTAGATTTATTACTTTCTTCCCATTTTTACCCTCTCTAGTAGGCATTGAGTTCTTAGCAGTCCGCGTTGTGCATAACTGACAAACTGATTCGTATTATAATAGTTTCAGTTTTCACAATAAAAGCATAAAGCCCGCTTGGTAGGTACCTTACTTACGATTATATAAATAATTTCGACATTTATGTACATAGTCGAAATTATTTATATAAATATCGTAGCAAGATGAAAGAAAATACTTAAATAACTTAAAAATGTGAAGGGTTGCAGGAATAAGACCTAGCTAGATTGATTTTCTCCCCCACACCAATTCCTAAAAATAATACATACTAAATTTCATGGAAATACTTACAGTCGTTGGTGAGATTCCGATTATATATATATACAAGATTATCTCGTTTAAAGTATAAGATTCTTTATCATTCAGTTAAAATATATACTTTAAACTGTGGTACCTAAATGATACCATTTCCTTGAAGATTTAACGTGTATTTATCAATATTATTAGCGGTCGTAACTGTACCATGATATTACATTAAGTTATTATGCTTATAGATATTCTCAAGATATTGTAACCAATTTTGTTTAAAGTTAATAAAAAATTTAAAAAGGACAATGGCATGTTTGTTGAATTAAAAAAAACATGTTTATTTGAGTCTACATATAACAAGTAATTGACTGTTCAAAGTGTAAAAAAATTGTTTGAAGTTTTATGAATATGTTATTTTTAGGGAAAATACAGTATTTTTCTGCATAGAATAATAAAGAGATATAATGTTTTCATATTCATCAACTAAATTTTCACGATTTACTTTTTTCTTTTTTCTTAGTAAATAGAAATATTGAAAACTTCATAATGTTAAAAATAGGATTATATTATTATTTCTGTAGTTGTATATCATCATAATTATAATAATTATATGCGAAGCCAAATCTGCAAGTACAATTTTACGAGAATTGTGATTCCAGATGAGTATGATATTTGGCACAGTCAAAATTAATATTTTTTTAAATAATGCTTAGAAATAGGTACATAAAATTAATAAAAATAACAACAGCACACACTACCTCTCGTTGACGTTTGTCAATCTGCCACAACATTGAAATTTTTTAGGGTTCCGTAATACACAAGGAACCCATACAGTTTCGCTCTGTCCGTCCGTCTGTCTGTCTGTCCGCGCTTCTACCTTCTGTAATTATGAATATAAATGGATGAAATTTGGTGTAGTTATAGATTGTGTACAGGTCTCGGTTTTGGCATCATAAAATAATAATAATTTCATATTTTAAGGGTGGCTCCATTCGTGTGAAGTGGGGATTAGGTTATTTCTATCTAAGAGAAAAAAAAACCTTTATAAAAAAACCTTAAAATTATAATTCTTATACTTTAAACGAGCAATTCTTGTATATTTATTTATTTAATGTTTCTATGAACTCGGAAACGGATCTAGCGATTTCGCTGAAATTTGGTATATGGGGGTGGGTTTTCGGGGGTAAACAATCGATCTAGATTAGTCTTATGTTTGGGAAAAAGCGTGTTTTTGAGTTTTCATGCGTTTTTCTGTCCACGCAGAATATGGTCGCTAATTTCGTCTTGCCGGCCACTGTCCGTGTGGTCCAGCGGGTTAAGACGCGGACGGCAAGAAACGAGTATTACGGGTTCGAATCCCGCTCGGTGACTTAATTTTGTTTTTTTTTTTTATATGTTCAAGTATAAACATATTTTTTTTTAATTTTTATTGTTTTTAGACAAGTTTAAAAAAATGCAGTTAATGTTTGAGATAACAATATATATTTCTCATTAATATTATGTCTAACATTTACCTATACTGATTACGTGAATAAGATTTATGCTTTCGAGTTTCACCATATTACAATAAATAGTAATAACCGAGCAATGCTCGGTCGCGCAGGTACTGAATTATTATGTCCGAATTTCAACTACAGGGTGACCTCTAGTTTAATTAAAAGTTGTAAACAAGTCATTAACTATTAACTACATGTACAGATTAGGTAATTATTTTTAGAAAAATGCTTAAAAGCACCAAGATATAGGTGTAAGCTAGGTTTTAAATAAAACTGTGTTGTATTTCGTTTGTCAAATTGGACGGACATTTGCATTTCAAACGATTGCACAATGCCGAAGCAAAGCGCAATTTTAAATGCTCGCGGTCAGACGGCTACTATTAGGCGCTTCGACGCTGCCCATTCATTTGCCTTCCCGTTTAAAGGATGCTTTAACGACGCCTAATTTGTACACGGTATCTGGTTCGAATTATTTGGCGTACACAAATAACAAACTTTACTCTCACGGGTTAAATGCATTTTTGCGTGGGTACAAGGATACGCGTGATTGTTTATTCCGTTTCGAGAGAAACATAATTAGTAGGTACATAAAGTAGAGGACCTTAACATTTTTAGTTTACTTTCTTTTCTTACTTCACACTCCTACTAATCGAATCTATAACCATACGAAATTACATATATTTATGTTCCTAATCAGAGAATGTGTCAATATGAATAGATAGCGGGATGGACAGATATAGAGACAAACTATAAGGATTCCCTGTAGTAAACATAACTAATGGAACCCTAAAAATAACAATATTAATCGACTGACGCGTATGGTTGTTGATCAATTACAATACAGTTGGTCAGCATACATAGACGTATATATTTTAGGCAAGGCATGTCGATGCAAAAGGTGTCACCACTTTTGGGGTTGTTTGGGGCCATTTTGACATTTGAGGTATGGTGAAATCAAGATGGCGTAACTTTTTCTTGTATGGAGTAATAGTCCATCCTTAGTTTTGAAATCAATGTCAGCAAGGTAGTTTGTAGTGACAATACAATGTAGTAAACCAGTTCAGTGTAAAATCAATCGATCGCTTGCTGAATACCACATTTAAAGTTAAATAGCGCTATTTGAGTTGAACGTCACAATATATTCCAGTCACGACCGCAAACTTCAGATGTCGCGTCAACGCCGAATACACCTCACCTCTGCGTGTTCCCACCGGTAATAACACGGTAAGAATATGTATGTTCCCTGAATATACTAAGATGTATGGTAAATACGCGTTTTAAAATAGCCGGATTATTTGACTTAGCACTTCCAGTGTGATATTTGCTATGTCAAACAGTTTATTTCCATAGGAGTTTATTTTCTATGAAAACATTAGGCTGTATTACTAATAATGTAGTCTTCTGTGTGTTTACGTCAACATCTTTAGACTTAAGACTATCGTATTTATCATACCTACATAAGTGGGTAGTTGGGTACCTATTTAAAAGATATATTATGTATAAGTTTAACAAGATTATTAATTATTTATTTACAATAATATTGTATTAAAACCAAGATAAATTATTACCAAATTTTTTGAAGCTGTAAAAATTCTTCCGTTAAGAATTATGTATTCAATTGCACGAAGGAACGCTTGAAACGGGAGTAAATAGAAATTACACGGAGGTCTTGAGATCTATGCGTTGTCACGATTCCGATCTTTTAACAATTTGTTTTTCTTTAAAATCCTTTGCATAGAGTAGGTACTTTTATGAATTTATTTTTAACTTAAATCTACTTTGAAAAAAGAATTGACTAGGTATATAATAAACGGTAAAAATCAATGGTAATATTTTTAAAATAAATAGCAAATTCAACTGCTTTTTTATAATCTTCGTTTTTTTATGAATGATAAAAAAATTTACTTACAAACACATTCACGATAAACGCTTTAAACGACGACTTAAACCCTTGAAAACATTACGGTTTATCGACGGTCTATCCTCATCGACTTGCAAAACCGCGGTTTTGTGATAATGAACCAGCGAACTCGGTCTTCGATCACGGGCTTAAGTGAAGTAAAAATAGGCATCTCTATTGAGCCTCTGCGCCCCTAGTACTTCATCTTACTGTCACAATCAAACCAAGCGTCAGTTGTTTAACATAAAATTTTCGGTGTTTTTAACCTTGTTGTTTTTTTTTTTCTATTTTTATTTTCCAAACTGCGCTTACGAAATACCTATACTTAATTATAACTATAACCCAATTTATACTAATTACCAAATATAAAAATCATTTCATAAATATTATAGATTTTTATATTTGGGAACTATTTGAAATATACATTTTTATACATTTTCTTTTTTTATTGATATTTCATTATGATTGTGTACGTTTGTTACTATCTAACAAACGTACACAAATATCTAGTAAAAAACATATTGTAGAAGTAATCGCTAATATTTATGAAATTAAAACCTAAAATATTATTTTCCAGTCTTGAACTTCTTATCGTTTAGAGTAATTTGTTACCTTTGTCCATTCTAAAAAAGTATACACTGAGTGTCGTCTCGAGGCTAAATTATTTTATCAGCAGATACTATTATCTGAGGTTTAATTTTGTTGGCAAAACATCCCCCTTTTGGGCATCGCGACCCTAAGTGGTTTTGACCCACAAGGAAGTTAGAGGGTGTTTTGTGTGCAATTTGAGTATTGTTATACTTTTAACAGCTAAAAGTCGGTAGAATAAATAAACTTTTGGCGTTTTATTTAACGTCAAATCTTTGGGTGAACGAGCTAGCTTAAAAAAATATATAATATATGAAAGTTTTTAAATTCAAATGAATTTTTCATAGATTTTTTTAAAAAACAGTAATTTAAAAAATGCAATATCATAGCTAATAATATTAAACATTATTAGCTATAAAATGTGACCTCTTTGATGTGTGTAGGTCATAAAAAATAATAGTTTTATTCAACATAAGTAGTGGCCAAAACAGCAATTATTCAAATACTTGTTGGGGAGCTTAGAAGGTGTGTCATTAAAACATTATCGATGCTAAAACATTATAATGTTACCTGCAGTCATAATGTTTTCGCCTCTAGACGACACACACTGTGTATAAGATAAACAGATATGTGGATAAACCAATAGTAAAATTAATTTACCATTTAATTTACCATTTTTACATTTTACCATTTCAATAGTAAAATGGACATCTTAAACTGTACCACTAGATAATCACAGTAACGGACTACCGTTTCTATGAACAGTTATCAAAACGAATTTCTTTATAACAGATTCCTTTTTCATCAGAAAGAATATTATAATAAAAGCCCAATCGATGCCATGATGGATCTAGATGAAGGGTTCCACGAATAACTTGTAGGAATCGTTTTTTTATTCATGGTCCATACATATTCAGGCGGACCCTGTCGCCTCCAGAGACCTTTCATAATTGATAGCTGCTATCGGAAAAAATCACAGTTGGCCCAAATATAAAATGTTGTGCCAGTGACAATAAAAATTTGTATATAATTTATCTTTCCGCGGATTGTTTTAACAGTTTTAGTTACTTAGCGATATTTTGATTTTGAAATAAGTGATGTTCCCACTTAGTCTTAATATTTTCAGCAATGTGTACAAGACACATTGCTGAAAATATTAAGACTGTCTAAAAATGATTTGAAAAATGTATCATAAATAAAATAATAATAATATTTTTTATTCAAATTTATGGTTATCCTAATTTGCTCGTATTATAACGAAGGCGCGTACTTTATTATGCTTCCCGTGGGAAATTATTCATACATATTCCTTAATCTGAGATTAATACGACCAATATTATAAGTATGTCAAACTGCTCAATATTATTTTTTTCCGACTGTCCCTGGACACGGTACGGACAAGAAATACGTTCAGACCGTCGAACCTGTCAGATGACGTGTCACACGTCAGATAAATTTGGTTCCATCCTAGATCTGTGTCGCTTCAGTCCTTTGGTACCCAAAAAGTGTAACTCAACGTGACATTTGCGTTTTTACTGATAGTATGATTTTTCGTATCTCGTCTATTTTCTACAAAAAGCGTAGTGGTTAATTAGATCCATATTTCCAGATTCCAGATCCAGATTAGATTTTTTCAGGCATAAATTGAATAGTTGCTATAAATTCTGCAGATCTAACCCAAAAAAGGGAACAACAAAGAAATCAAGAACTTGCAAAGTTACATTATACCCTAATATTATATTGTAACCTCCAAGTTACAATATAATATTATGGTCAGTTCACACCGCGACGATACGCGACGCGACGCGGTGCTGCATTTTCAAAATAGGTATTCTAAATTTAACTTTATTTACTGTACAAAAAGACACGTTTTATATAATATTAGTCACACATGCACCGTGTAGCGCGGTGCAACTTGACATTTGAACTACGAGTATTACAATGAAACGTGTATCTTCTAGTGTAATGAATAAAGTTCAATTTTGAACATCTATCTTAAAAATGCAGCGCCGTGTCACGTATCGATTCGTTTCGGTCTGAAGTACCCTTAAGTAGTGTGGCGTATGCTTAACAATTTTTTCCATGTTAGAATTAATAAAAGCTTCGCTTTTTTCTTAAATTCTGTATTGAGGATATATCTTGCACAGTTTCACAAAGGAGTTAAACGTATTATATACATAGGCTGCACTAAAAGTATCGGGAATAGAATATTTCCACTGTTCCTGTCATATTAAAATCTTTTTAATTTAAAGTCCTTGGTTTTAAAAATCGAATACCGTTTATTTATTTAAAAAAAGATTCTCGGTCTTGTAAAAAGGTCTTGTCAAATTTGCTTAGTCGTTGAGAAAATGGAATTGACTCGAGAAAATTCTAGAGCGATGATTTATTATGATTTTCGAAGTGGTTTAACACAAAAACAGTGTGTTGACCGGATGATTTCTGCATTTGGTGATAAAGTCCCATCCAAAACCACAATTTATCGCTGGTTTGCTGAATTTCAACGTGAACGTGTCAAGCTCAGTGATGATCCCCGTGAAGGTCGTCCAAAAACTGCAGTCGCCCAAGAAAACGTTGATGCTGTGCGTAAGCTGATTGAGGAAGATCGACATGTGACATACCGCGAAATTCAGGCAACTTTAGACATTGGCATGAGTCAAATACAAATAATCTTGCATGAACAATTAGGTGTAAAAAAGTTGGTTTCCCGATGGATACCGCATTTGCTCTGTGAAGAGCAAAAAGCAGCTCGCGTTACTTGGTGCGTCAGAACTCTCGAAAGATTCCACGCAGGATCCTCAAATGCTGTATACAACATCGTATCAGGTGACGAATCCTGGATATACGCGTACGAACCCGAAACAAAAAACCAGTCACGAGTTTGGGTGTTCGAAAATAAGTTAAAGCCAACAAAAATTGTTCGTTCACGGAGTGTTGCAAAAAAAATGGTGGCCACGTTTGTCACCAAAACCGGCCATGTTGCGACTATTCCTCTTGAGGGACAAATAACGGTTAATGCAGAATGGTATGCTAACATTTGTTTGCCACAGGTCGTTTCTGAACTCCGTAAAGAGAACTACAACCGCCGCATCATCCTCCATCACGACAATGCGAGTTCTCACACCGCGCACAGAACAAAAGAGTTTTTAGAGCAAGAAATCATAGAATTATTAGACCATCCGCCATACAGCCCCGACCTAAGCCCTAATGATTTCTATACTTTCCCTAAAATAAAGAATAAATTGCTTGGTCAGCGATTTTCATCACCTGAAGAAGTGTGGACGCCTACAAAACAGCCATTTTGGAGACCCCAACTTCCGAATGGAATGGTTGCTTCAATGATTGGTATTAATGATAATGATTTTCCATCGTATGGAAAAATGTGTCAAATTTCGCGGAGAATACTTCGAAAAGCAATAAATACATTTTTAAATAGTAATGTTGTGTCACTTCCTTGATTCCCGAAATTTTCAGTGCCGCCCTCGTATTTGTATAATCTATGGGTTACATGGAGATAAAATTTCTCGCGTACTCTTTCGTTAATTTAAATATAACGTACTAGCTGTTTCCCGCGGCTCCGCCCGCGTAAATATAGTATCCCTCGGGAACACGTACTTTTTCGGGATAAAAAGTAGCCTATGTTAATCCAGAGTCTATACTACTACCATACCGAATTTCATCGAAATCCGTTCAGTAGTTTTTGCTTGAAAGAGTCAAAAACATTCATCCGTCCATCCTCACGAACATTCACATTTACCTTGAATAAACATCCACGCTTTCACATTTATAATAATAGTAAGGATTGACAGTCTCTATTCTCTACGCTTGTAGGTAGTAATAGTTTAGTCTATACCAGAAAATATGTTTAAATATAATAAATATTTGGCGGACCAATTAGCGCCACAATCCTGAATCGCGCTATCAAAGTTTTCTAAGGTCGGCGCTATATACATATACAACATCTTAAATGGCTACAAGTGGGCTTCGGCCTGACCGAGCATACCACTGGCTCGGGGCAATCGCTATTGCCATATTGGTCACCCTCGACAGAACACGCCTCCTTCTGGACATCACCATCATCACCCCCACCCCTCTACACCACCCCAGCCCCCCAGATACCTCTACTGGTCAGCACGTAGCGTCGGCCCAGCACGGGAGCACTCAGTTCCGAGTCACTGGGACTCTCCACTGGCACCTGGCGACACAATCTTAAGACGCATCGAAGATTTCGATCTCCGGTTTTCGGCGTGAGTGATGTGGCGGACCAATTAGCGCTACAATCCTTAATCGCGCTATCGAAGTGAGTACTTTTCCTGTTTGTTAACTGTCCAATTTACATGTATCGTATTGTGATTATATCCCTGACATTTATATGGTGCACGTAATAACCGCCGCTCCGCTCTCCCCGGGCTGTCTTCGGCGGGGGCGGGGGTGTACTGATACCCCCCCGCCCAAATGCCCTCAGATAAAATCACCTGTATTGCCCCCGCTCGTTCAAAAATGCCCTCCCCATTCCGGAGCAAGAGGTCCCCCCCCCCGCCCATTGCCACTTCACTAATGGCAGAGGCTAACGAACCCACCCCTCGCCTCATATCTTCCACCGCCCCCGCATCTGCAGCTCGGAAAGGGAGGAGAAGGAAGAAGAAGGAAGAAGAAGATGCCCAAGTCCGGAGCCACTTCCACTGCGGCCACGGACTCAGAGTTCGAGCCGTCTTGCTGGCTCCCCTCTACCCAGCGCACTCCGCGCCCCCCTCACGCCCCTCGCGTACCGCGCAACTTCCCACCGGCCACTAACACTACTGATGTGACCGACGTAAGCACCGAGCCCGCAAACCCAGCGGTCAAAACCGCCGATGAGAGTCCCCTAGTCTATTTTGTTCTCCCTAGCCTTGGATGCTTTTAATAAAAACCAGGCCGGCGAAGAAATTCTCCCAACCCTCTTAAGGGCCCTCCATGAGGGGCCTCCTTCACTGCTCAGCTTATTTCCCTATGGCTCCCCACGCCCCAGTCTCTTTAAGTGAAAGGTGGCTGAAAACGTGGTAAGGTGGACCCGATTCGCCACCACCTTCGGGAGTACGAGGTGGATGTCGCCTTGCTGAGCGAGACCCTCCTGTCCCCCCAGTGCCCCCGGATACCATGTGTACCGCCAGGATTTTCTGGGAGGCGAGCGTGTGTGCCGAGGCCTCGCCGTTCTGGTCGGCAAGAGGAATCTGGACCAACTCCTCCCAACCCCCTCGGTTTCTCCGCTCTACGCCTTGGCGTAGAACTGCTCCTCGGCTCCCACCGCACACGCCTTTATGCGTGTTATAAACCTCCGATTAGATATCTCCGACATCCATAGGCTCCTATCAGAAGAGCCGACTGTGATTGCCGGAGATCTAAATTGTAAACATCCCGGATGGGGCTCCCGCTCCTCAAACGCGGACGGTAACTGCCTCCATTCCGACTCCAAATGAGTCGGGTACTCAGTGGTGGGCACATATACTACAGCCATACCGGAGCCACCGCCCCCGTTTGCCCCCTGCTCCACCCCGACGGTAATCTCAGGTACCGTGCAGAGGATAGCAGAGATTCATGCCGAGAACCTAGAACGCCAATTCTCTCCGCTGCCAACGATCGTAACGGAACACAAATGGAACCCAAATGGTCTCCGAGGAGGTAAAGGTCTTTCTACTTTCCCTCCCTCCCCCCTAATCTCTCCTTCTCACCGACGATGGTTCAAAAGATCCTCTCACGTCTTAAACCCAAAAATACCCCGGTACAGATGGCATCCCCAACTCAGCCCTCCGTCACCTCCCCTTCAGGACGGTGGCCGCCCTCACTCGCCTCTACAATGGTATCGTTAGGACCGGCCACTTTCCCTCCCCCTGGAAGATGGGCCTCATAATAACCATCCCCAAACCCCATGAGAACCTGAGAAGGGCCGGGGGCTACCGGCTAATAACCCTCCTCTCAACCCTACCCAAAGTTTTTGAACTCCTTTTCCTCAAACACCTTTCTCCCTACCCGTAACCGTTACCCCTCCACGTAAGGAACAATTTGGGTTTAGGTCCCAGTTGAGTACCACACTCCAGCTCCAGGCTCGTGACCTCCTTCCTCACCTGTCGGACATTCAAGGTCCGAGTGGACGGAACTCTTTCAGGAGAGCACCCCATCACCGCTGGCGTACCGCAAGGTCTCCCCGGGGCTCTAAAATTTCTACGCAAGCGATGTGCCGGCAGAACAGGACATCACCGTCGCGCTGTACGCCATGTCATCGCTGACCACCGACCATGCTGCCATCAAATTTCAGAGGACGCTAGATCTGCTCCCTGGCTGGCTGAGAAAGTGGAGACTATCTGTCAACGCAGGCAAGTCCCAGGCGCTCGCCGTCAGTAAGAGATATTCCTTCCCGGCACCTCTAAAGATGAGTGACGCTGTGATCCCGTGGCGGAGAACAGCAAAGTACCTCGGGGTCACCATTGACCGCCGACTCTCCATGGTCGCCCATTGCTCATCGGCGGTGGCTAAGTCTAAGCGTAACCGCAGATCCCCCTGAACATGCGTATCGCCCTCTACAAAACGTACTGTTATACCCTTACTATGTAAGCAATTGTGCTTACACTTAATTTTCCTAAGTCAGCATAAAATAGGAGAGACGCTGCTCGAGCGCCGGACGCAATCCAGTTCTAATCCAATCTCCGAATCGGTCGGTCGAATTTTAATTAACCGATTTACTATTTCCTAATTCCATTTCTTTGTAATTAATTGTAATCTTAATTTTAGCTAATAAAAGTTTTTTTTTAAAAAGGCTTTCGCTAAGTCTCCTATAATAAATGGTGTTCGCGGTGGGATTCGAGAATCCCGAAATTAGTAAAACCCGAATACGCCCCGAAACAACTGTAAGTGAAGTAACCTACGAGTTTCCCAAGTGTGAACTATCGTGAAAACACATAAACAATCGAGTGAATTCCGCGGGACTATAACGAGTGCTATCGAGCTCATTAGCAGCACCCGTCGCCAGCAGCATCCGCCATCGGCAGCACCCGCCATCGGCAGCATCCTTATCGGCAATACCAGTCATCGGCAGCCCGCACCAGCAGTGCCCGTCATCGGCAACACCCGCAACGGCAACAGCTACATTCCGCTACCAGGAGTCCTAGAGGCTCAACGATGGTTCCAGCAACGACTTCCCTGATCCTGATATTCCTGTGAGTGAACTTTACTAACTCTTGCTAAATAACTCAGAACCGTCAGTAGGAAATAATTATATTAGTAGTTATGTTTACATTGTATGCATAGGATAAGACCGCGCTGTGACCGGATGAGATTGTTTATATAAGGAATTCTTTGACCGTTCAATAAGGCAAAGCGTACACTGTGTCCGTTTAATTATTCTTTTTTTTTAGTACTTGTATTTAATAGCATATTATTCTATATTCTGACATTAATCAACACGGTAAATAAATCAAAATGACTAGCAAAACAAGATGTTCAAGTACTTCCAGATTATCTACAAAAGATGAATCAGAGACTCTCGAAATTAAGATCCCAGAAAGAATCGAGTTAAGTGTGCTTCTAAAATTTATTAAGCCTTTCGACGGTAGTCGAGAAAAACTAAACTCTTTTATATCAAATTGCCAAAATGCATATAATATAGCGGATATTTCACAAAAACCAATTATTTTTAGATACATTCTTAGTCAACTTGAAGGTAAAGCACAATCCACGTACGACATAAGGGAATTCGAATCATTCGACCAATTTACCCAATTCATTAAGAATCAGTTCGGCGAAAAGAAGCATTATTCACACCTTCTCTCCGAATTGCAGGAGTGCAAACAAAACCCGTCAGTTGTCCGTCAGCCAATTCGCGTTAAATATAGAGACACTTCTTTCTAAATTAATAACAGAAATAAATATATCCAATCCCACAAAGAGGAAAACTGACTTATCCGGACGAATTGCTACCATACAGGATATAGCTACACATACATTTATCATGGGATTACACCCACGAATTTCCCAAATGGTTAGGTGTCGTAACCCTGAATCGCAAAACTCAGCGTTAAATTTTGCCATCGCTGAAGAAAAAATTATGTCAAGCATGACGAAAAGATTTACACAGGTCACCGAGAGACCAAGGGTCCAACCCCGTCGCGAGTTCAATGTACAAACCCCTCGATTTCAGACAACCCAAAGGTCTCAACCTAACCAGTTCAGGAGACCAGTTAATACAAGCGAGCTGATCTGCCGGTATTGTAAAAATATCGGCCATTCTATTGAAGCATGTAGAAAGCGCCAATACAACAATAATGTATTCAACAATTCCAATAACGCTAATAGATTTAGACAAAATCCTAGGGACCCACAAATAGGGACAAATTCGAAACCAACCCCGGGACCCTCTCGAGCAGTCTTCACTGCCAACAGAGTCCATAGAGAAGAACACATAGCAGACGACGAGTCTGAATATTTAAACGAGTAAAATTTCCTGATAAGTATCGGTCGGGAAATTGCCCAATTAAGTTAGAAAACGATACTAAACTCACTGAATCATCTGCTAATTCCACTGTATCATTGGTAACACTTTGGTTGTACTGTTTCCTTGGTCTCGTTTCATACTACAGAAGATTCATTCCAGATTTCTCCAAACTCGCCAAACCACTAACCTCACTCCTAAAAAAGGACATACCCTTCTCCTGGTGTAATGAACAACAACTCGCTTTCGAAACATTAAAGAATAAATTAACTACAGCTCCAGTTTTAGCATACCCAGATTTTTCTAAACCTTTCATACTTACTTGCGACGCCTCTAATTACGCAGTATCCGCAATACTTTCCCAAGGTCAAATAGGGAAAGATCGACCTATAGCATATTCATCCAGAACGCTCAATAAAGCAGAATGTAACTACAGCGTAACAGAAAAAGAATGCTTAGCAATTGTCTTTGGTACTAAAGCTTTCCGCCCATATTTATACGGGCGCCAATTTACTATTGTAACAGATCACAAACTATTGCAATGGCTTTTTAATTGTAAAGACCCTGGTTCTCGCCTAGTCAGATGGCGGCTCAAATTAGAGGAATTTGAGTATACAATAGTTCATAAAAAAGGAAAGACCAACACGAATGCCGACGCCCTATCCCGGTTTCCTGTAAATCCTGTTCAAAACCCATTACTAAATCCCGCACTCAATGACAATGAAGATAATATTATAAATCCCTTAGAAGACCCTTTGTTACAGCTACCATCTCACATACCATTTTCCTTCGACGCAGAAGATTTCCTAAATCCCAACATTATAATGAACCCCGAGAGGAGACAAGATCTCACACCAACCCAGGATCAAAACCCTGCAACTCCTGACTTCGACCTCATTGACTTGAACGACCTTAACATAAGTCCTAAAAGCATAGACATTGATCTAGACTTCGACAATATACCTTTGCCTAGTCCCATATCTGAAAGACCAATTGCAAATCCTACATCTGACGACAACTCCTATTCTAAATTCTTAAAAGATAGTTCCAACAAAGACAAAATTTTCAATACCACCATGAATGAACACAATGAAACTTTACTGAAAACAAAATGTAATACAATAATTATTCCTACATCTATAGATTTAGACGAATCTAACCCTTACGTTTCCGAAATCCTGTCAAACCTTGAAAATAAAGAGGAAATAATCAATGAAGAAAAGGAACTATACTCATTTTTAAAAGTTACTTATCTAGATAAAATTATATATTTTATGTTTACCAAAGTACATTATTTCGACGAATCACCGTATCCATCTATATACAAATGCCTTCAGAATATCAAAGAAGAAATAACAAAGCTAAATACAACAGACATTGCTATATCCGATTTTAGAAACCCATTCGAGCAACATGCTTATACGAAAATATATAATATGTTAACCTATATTTTCCATGATTCCAAAATCACAGTACACATTTATTTCAATAAAATAAATTATCCAACGTTAAGCGAAAGAATCAAAATTATGCGCGAGAACCACGACATTCCAATTGCCGGTCACTTAGGATCATCACGAATGTATAACCGAATCCAAGAACAATATTACTGGAAAGGAATGAGAAGTGATATAGAAGACTTTGTAAAGAAATGTAGACTCTGTCAAGAAAATAAGGCGTTAAGGAAAGTTAATAGAGCACCCATGGAAATTACCACAACGTCGACAACTCCCTTTCAACGCATAGCGTTAGACATAGTAGGACCTTTACCAGAATCGGGACCAGCTAACCTTAAATATATCCTAACTCTACAGGACGACCTTACTAAATTCTCAGTAGCATATCCTTTAAGAAGTACAACAGCAGAAGAAACCAGTGATTGTCTCATTCATTTCATATCCCTCTTTGGCATTCCTAAATCCATCCTTACCGATCAAGGTACCAATTTCACCTCCGACCTTTTCAAAACCACGTGCCAATTCCTAAAAATTAAACAAATATGGTCCTCACCGTATCATCCACAATCCCAAGGCGCGTTAGAGCGAAGCCACTCTACCCTTAAGGAATACCTAAAATCATTCGTCAATGACAATCAAGACAACTGGGCAAAATACGTCTATACAGGCATACTTACGTATAACACAACAATACATACAACAACGAAATTCACTCCATACGAGTTAGTCTTCGGCAACAAGCCCTATATTCCAAATTCACTATACGATTGCGACCTCGGTACAACATACACCGACTATATTAGAAAACTACAGCATAAACTTAAGTACACAAGGGAAAAAGCATTAGAAAACATTCTCAGGTCCAAAGAAACGTCTAAAACTTATTACGATACTCGAGCAAAAGCTCCACCGAAATATAAAACTGGCGATTACGTTTACATCAAAAATCATTTGAGACTCAGGAAGGCACTATCCCCGATCTGGAAGGGACCTTACAAGATCATAAAAGTTAATAATAACCATACAGCTACCCTGTTGATTAATAGAAGGCATGTTACTCACCATTTTGATCAGCTTAAACCAGCTGAAACACAATAACCTGAAAAGAAATTGTTAATTAAGATAAATGTTAGATTAAGTATATTAGAATTTAAGTAGGATAGTAATTGATGTTCACTTACCTTATTTCAGCGGTATGCTGATCGGTGTACGGCCAGATGCTATACAACCATTCAACTATTCTACCGGCATCTTCTTTGATGGACTGGGAAAATTAAAAGTCGTAAATGGACAATTAAATGTTATAAACTATATAGATATCTCCTATATGCAATCTCACCTTGTAAATTTAAAAGAAATTATGAACACAATCACCTTCACTTGTAAACAATCATTACTCCAACAATGTCTAGAAACACTGTCTCCTTTAGCGGTTCGATATGAAGAACTTGTTAAAGAATATGAATCTATATCTCATCTTATATCTAAACGTAATAAGAGATCCGCATGGTTCGGTGCAGTAGGAACAATATTTAAACATATCTTTGGTACTCTAGATGAAGACGATGCGGTAAAATACGATTCCGCAATTAACGAATTACAAAACGATGAAAAAACTATTGCACAATTAGTAAAAGAAAATATTTTAGTTACAAATTCGTCATTAGAAAAATTTAAGTATTCTATAGCCAAACTGAATGAAAACGAAAAGCGCCTAAATGATAAAATTAAAGATTTTCTGAATATAACGAATCGTATTCATAGCACCACTGAATCACTTAAATTATATTCAAAAGTCCTTTCTATATTAACTTACCTAGAGAGCGCTCTCATGACTCTATCCTTCGAATTGGAAGACTTAACCGATGCCGTCATCCTAACAAAACAAAATATTCTACACCCCACGGTTATTACGCCAATGCAGCTTTTCAATGAATTAATTAATAACGATAGATACTTACCCAAAAATTCGAGAATCCCGACTATCATGAGTATAGACAAAATTCATTTAATCTTAAGCATATCTGATGTTGCATGCTACTATTTTAAAAATAAGCTTGTATGCGTTTTACAAATTCCACTTGTTTTAAATAACGATTTCAGCCTATATCATAGTTTGGCGCTACCTACGCCACATGGCTTAGACAAGCCTAATGTATTGAGTATGATTCAACCTCATAACAAGTACATCGCTATATCATATGATAAAATTAATTATTGTATACTAGATAGTCTAGAATTATGTAAGACGGTTAATTCTGAGTTATTCCTTTGCAAGATTTCAATGATAATGTTGACGAACAACAATTCCACGTGTGAAAGTGAACTATTAACTAAGACAACTAGTGACATTCCTAAACAGTGTAAAACAAAGACAATTAAAGGTGACGCAAACATATGGCAACCACTCAAGAACAATCGGTGGCTATACGTGCAAAGTGTTCCCAGTAAAATACATTTGGACTGCAGTACAACGGGAACCAGTGAATTAAAAGTGTTCGGAATAGGAATACTAAATATTCCTGAAAAGTGTATCGTCTATACGAAAAGTGCGAAACTAATAACCTCAGACATTATATCGAACATTACGGTGCTAATTCCTAAGTTAGATTTTAATATTATTAATAATCCTTGTTGTAAGATAGATAAATCAGAAAATTATACTTCATCTGAAGAAGTAAATATCAGTAATCTCGACGAACTAAAATTTGATAAAGAAAATAATAAGATTATTTCAGAACTTGATAAGGTTATTAATAAGGAACCTGTATTGATTAAATACGAAAAGCATTATCTTGTCCTCAATGGTATTTTTATTGTCATTATTATTATTGTAATTGTAATTATTTTCTTAAAAATTTATAACGTTGTTTTTAGTATTCCTAGCTTTAAAAAATTTAATAGAACTAAGAAAACCTCAACCGATAACGAGATTGAACTAGACGATATTAATATAGAATCTAAAAAGGATCTGGGTAATCTTACAAAAGAACCAGAATTAAAATGTTTCCGCTGAAATTCGGTTCAACCCCGAATTTCCGTCTTCAGCGGGGGGTTGTTATACCCTTACTATGTAAGCAATTGTGCTTACACTTAATTTTCCTAAGTCAGCATAAAATAGGAGAGACGCTGCTCGAGCGCCGGACGCAATCCAGTTCTAATCCAATCTCCAAATCGGTCGGTCGAATTTTAATTAACCGATTTACTATTTCCTAATTCCATTTCTTTGTAATTAATTGTAATCTTAATTTTAGCTAATAAAAGTTTTTTTTTTAAAAAGACTTTCGCTAAGTCTTCTATAATAGTACGTACGGCCCGCCTTACGTATGCGGCACCCGCGTGGCACCACTTGCTCTTCACACCCCAGAAAGGGTTGTTGCAGAGAGCCCAGAACCGGGTGCCGCGCCAAATCGCGGGCGCCCCATGGTACGTCCGCAACACCACCATCGCGAGAGATCTCAGGGTGGAGAGCGTGGAGGCCTTCGTGGCCCAGCTCTCCGCAAAACTGTTTGCGCGAGCGGATGTCTCGCGCCTCGTCGAGCTTACTGACCTGGCGCCTTGGCACACTCGTCCGCCCGACCGCCACCGCCTGCCAAGGGATGCCGTCCCCCCAGAGGACCCAGCGGAGCCACTCACCGCCGCCCCCGAAGAGAAGGAGATCTGGCGCACTGATGCGCCTCACCCAGGTGCAATGATGTGCCCAGGCGCAAGTTGCGTCTCATCCACCGCTGGATAGAAAAAGTTTTTGTGCCACCCTTTCCCCTGGTCGGTTGAGTCCACGGCGCCATACATGTTTCTCGGCCTCCGGGTCGGGACCCCACGCGCCGTTTGGCGTCGACCGCCGGTCAAGGTCGTGCCTGGTTGGCAAAGTGTTTTTCCCCTTTCGCTTGCCCACGGGTATCCCCCGTGTTCTGCCGCGGGGGGTCTTCTCTAAAAACTGACTCTTTGCGCCCAGAGTACGAGTACTGGGCTCAAAGAGTCAGTTTTTAGGGATCATAGTGAATCATCCCGACATCCCCATCCCATGTACCCCCTGTACATGGGATTAGCCTCTAGCCCCTGACCATGGTTCCCCGCCCAAGGCCCCTTCAAGGGCCCGGTGTGTGAAGACGTAAACATACAAGTAGGCTTCAGTCATACCATCTCGTTCGTCGAAGATCTCCCTTTGGGGCAATCACTATTGCCACAAATACAATGTTTCAATCTTATAGTTTAAACGAGACAATCTTGTATATGTATAATCGGTTACTTGAAAACGGCTGCAATTATTAATTTATCATTTAGTATGCAGGGAGTTTTTGGGGAGAAAAGTCGATATCGCTCGCCTTATCCCTGAGAAACCGCCTATTTTAAGGTGTATTTTTCTTTCGTCGTGCAACAATATGTCTTTTAGACTATTATTGTCAGTACGAGTGGCAGTTTGGTATGCGTATGTATAATTTGTGTTTTGTTAAAAAATTCGGAATGTGATGGGTCAGATAAATGTTTTTGTAATTCTTTTTATTTTTTAAATTTATCAGGGTATACACTTTTGTCATAGTTTTATTAATTTACTACATAAGTAAAATGACCTGGAAGACGGATTTTTGCTCGTGTACGGAGTACGGAAAAAAAACGGATTAAAGTTATAGGTGCCTATTATTGTAGGTATCAGGGTTATTTTATAAATTTTGCGTAACTTCTTTCTGCTTTAATTCATAATAATTAAATTAATGACTTCATAAATCATATTCTTATGATATTTAAAAAAATATTCATCTGATCGGGATTCGAACCCGAGATTCTAATTGCCGACAACCAAACCAAACTGCCTTTCGGACTGACATTATTAGTCAAAACTATTGACATATTGTTGCACGACGATCGAAAAATATACAATAACGTAAAAATGAGCGATTTCTCAGGGATAAGACTAGCTAGCAAAACTTTTATGAGATTTTTTGTGCATACGGATCATTGTGAAATTTGGCACATTTAAAGTTGAAGCGGCGGAAGGCCTGCCAAAGCTAAAATTATAAATAATAACGCTTAGAAATACATTAAATTTATGAAAATAACAACAACACACACTACCTCACTCATATTAGCATGTTTGTATGTAATATTACTGTAGGTTTGACACAATAGGGATGATGACTATTTTTTTTATTGCATAATTGAATAGTACTCTTAAATATGAGTAACTTCTCAGAAGAAACAGTATATCAAAAGTCAATATTTTCAAAGGTACAGCGATTTGTATACAAAATTTCCCGTCTCGTGAAAACTATGGAGAGTTTTAAAACTAGTCGTAACTAGCTGTGACGTCACGCCTAGGTTAAAGTGAATGAAGTATACGACTGCAAGAGCATATTTTGTAAATATCTCCGCTATTTGTGCGTTTAAGCTTATAATTACCATAGTAATATTTTTGTATATGATGTAAGTAAAGTAATGATGTAGGTTTTGTTTACTTATTTAGTAAAAAAAAAAACTTTTTTGTAATTTTTTTATTGTATCTAATTACTAAACTACACATAAAATATATTTTTTATACATTTACCAAGTAATAATTCCTCAATATATGTGAGTATATTAATGAAACTAAATAGTTTAGATGTAGTCATCGTCCCTCTTTCTTTCACAATCCATAAAAACAACATTCACATATTTTTATTGCGTATCTAAGAGGCAAAAGAAAACCTAAAAAACGTTGAAACTTTAAAATAAAAACATAAATTATGGTCGAATTTCGACCACAGGGCGACCTGTAGTAATAATGAAACCTATCATTTAAATAAAATATTTATTGTAATATTTATTGTAATATTTATTGAGCTACTAAGTTGAACCCCATACATATACATAGTATTATGAAGCTTGTAACTAGTTAACTATGTATACTGTAAAATAACTACTCTCGCGGCTCTAAAAGCATAATTAGTGGAAGTTTCAAGTACGAAGTCTGAGTGAAGCAATAAAATGAACTACTGTTGTGTAAACTTACTTCATCGCGCTAATATAAAACACAAATGGCTAATGTTGTATATACTCTCTGACCACGCAATTTATTCTTTATTTTAGGGAAAGTATAGAAATCATTAGGGCTTAGGTCGGGGCTGTACGGCGGATGGTCTAATAATTCTATGATTTCTTGCTCTAAAAACTCTTTTGTTCTGTGCGCGGTGTGAGAACTCGCATTGTCGTGATGGAGGATGATGCGGCGGTTGCAGTTCTCTTTACGGAGTTCAGAAACGACCTGTGGCAAACAAATGTTAGCATACCATTCTGCATTAACCGTTCTTTGTCCCTCAAGAGGAATAGTCGCAACATGGCCGGTTTTGGAGACAAACGTGGCCACCATTTTTTTTTGCAACACTCCGTGAACGAACAATTTTTGTTGGCTTTAACTCATTTTCGAACACCCAAACTCGTGACTGGTTTTTTGTTTCGGGTTCGTACGCATATATCCAGGATTTATTTGTCACCTGATACGATGTTGTATACAGCATTTGAGGATCCTGCGTGGAACCTTTCGAGAGTTCTGACGCACCAAGTAACGCGAGCCACTTTTTGCTCTTCACAGAGCAAATGCGGTATCCATCGGGAAAACAACTTTTTTACACCTAATTGTTCATGCAAGATTATTTGTATTTGTCTCATGCCAATGTCTAAAGTTGCCTGAATTTCGCGGTATGTCACATGTCGATCTTCCTCAATCAGCTTACGCACAGCATCAACGTTTTCTTGGGTGACTGCAGTTTTTGGACGACCTTGACGGGGATCATCACTGAGCTTGACACGTCCACGTTGAAATTCAGCAAACCATCGATAAATTGTGGTTTTGGATGGGGCTTCATCACCAAATGCAGAAATCATCCGGTCAACACACTGTTTTTGTGTTAAACCACTTCGAATGTCATAATAAATCATCGCTCTAGAATTTTCTCGAGTCAATTCCATTTTCTCAACGACTAAACAAGTTTGACAAGACCTTGTGACAAGACCGAGAATCTTTTTTAAATAAATAAACGGTATTCGATTTTTAAAACCAAGGAGTTTTAAATTAAAAAGATCTTAATATGACAGGAACAGTGGAAATATTTCATTCCCGATACTTTTAGTGCAGTCTATGTAAGACTTATTATAAGAAAAATAAATAAAAACATGACTAGTTTAACAGAGTACGCTTTGCAGAAATGAACTTCATTCATCATTTACAATCCAAAAATACCCTCTACGTGCCTATAAGAACGTCACTTCAATATAGAGCCGTACTTTAGAATGTTAAGAAGTAGCTTCCGACAGATAGCGTAATATGCAAAATCGTGTCGTGATTCGTGTAGTGACGTGACGTAACCTTGAAATTTCACAATGCCGCTAAAGTGGTTTTACTTCAAAAAGTACGTTCCTTTTGATCTAGTAAGAAAAATAAGTATTTTTTGCCCCATCTAACCTTACAGGAAAGAAACACTCAAATCAACATGAAAGTAGTTTCCCGCCAAATGTACCTACAAATATACTCTAGCTACTAAGCCAGCGGATTCTAATTTTCAATATATAGTATAAAGAGTACATTAAACCTTTTATGATAATATCTCTTTATCCACAACAATAATATTTTGTACTCAGAAAATTTATTCCATTATACTGGCACTACTTATGGAGATACACGAGGTAATGGACTGACTTGAATAAGCCCATTATGAGTATCTTTACCTCCATAGTATTTTTATAAAACATATAATACGGTAATATTATGAAAAATATAAAATAATTTGGATAATGGGCGACACTCTCTACAAATAACAGCTCGAGCACCGGCGAATGTCAGCCATGTTGAGGTAAGCCTAAGGTTGACACCGAAATAATTTTAAACGTCGCATCAGACAAATCTATCATAAATATTATGAAATTATATTGTCAACTATGTCAAAGCACGAAACGACTAGCAGCAGTCCCGTTAAAAAAATTCCTGGCTGGAAAAAACTCAGGCGCCTCGCGCGTACCCCCGGCATACATCTAGCCACGCACACATAGCTCAGAGCTGTCAATCGTGTAAGTCTATCGAATGATGGTTCTTTACGTCAGTAATATATTCTTTGACAATGCACCATAAAACGTCAACCTGTCAATAGTAATTTTAAGTGAAAACAAAGTACTTATTTTCACTCACTTTTTTATTTTGTCTGAGGTATACCTTCAAAACAAGCATCTATTTCTCTCAATGACAAAGAAATGCCTTTTTTCTCTTTTTACCTCCACTCTCCGAAAGAATCGGGATGTCTTTTTTTCTCTTTTTACCTACTTTCGACTTCCAATAAATATTAGACAGAGAAAATTTGAATTTGAAATTTCTTTTAAATACACATCAATTGTTGTGGCGATTGTGAAGACCTGCTAATGAAGGTAATGGGTTACTATGTACTCGATCGGCGCCATTTGTAATTAAACTATGTGGACTTAATGCGGCATCTGGCAGGCCTAGTCGTTTTGTTGGCCTCGTAATTGGACTCTGTTTGTTTAGCGACTGAACCCGTTTGTTTTAAAATAAACGGCTTTTGGACACGTTTATATTGGTTTTTTGGAGTAAAATGTTGTCAGTAAAAAACCAGTTTGTTGCTTGTAAAAGGCTCTCGAGCCACGTGTAGTTATTTTTTAGGGTTCTGTAGTTCACGTATTGGAACCCTTACAATTTCGTCATGCCCGTCCGTCCGTCTGTCTTCAGTTTACCGTTCAAATGGTCCAAAATATGTGTATTTAGCAGGTCTACAAAATTCTAGAATAAAATCACGAAATTGTTATAGCCTATCCTTGTATAAGTATACGTCTATGATTCAATGTTCATTTTAATGAACTCACTATGCGTTTGGACACGTAACTAATATTTGTGAATAGGTTTCAGGGACACTGTTTGCTTGGGGCTGTTGTGTTGTGACTTGTGATGAATATATCTTTAGTACGTAAAGATACTATTTGTTCACTTGGATAGACTTGTAATTGATAGTGGACGCAATTCGAATACCCAATTCCATTAGTAAACCAAGAGAGCAAAACAAATCAGCTATCTCAGGAATACCCCGCATTGAGAACATTGTTACTATATTACAATATTCAAATAAACTATTTATCAGTGGCGTAGGGTTCCTATAACTCCATTCCTATCGGTTTCACTTACCACTAACCTTCTGAAGACCCTCATCCAAATCTCTACCTATTGTACAGGCTACGGCTTCCGTATTAAGGAGAACCAGCCTTGCTACTGCTATTTATATAATTCTTATTGATTGCTTAGTCTAAAGTATTTCAAGAAGAAAATATAATGCTCTGGATTATTATCTAACTAGCTTTTTCCCCCGGCTCTGCTTGCGTCCCACGATCCCACGGGAACACGGTACTTTTTGGGGATAGAAAGTAGTGTATGTTCTAATCCAGAGCCCAAACTACTACCATACCATATTTAAGCATTAATTGTTTAGTAGTTTTCGCGTGAAAGAGAAACAAACTTCCATCCAACTATCCATCCGTCCTCACAAACTATAGAATATAGACTACACCCATTTTTGTGAATCTAAATATATTTTACAAATGTTGCTCGATTAACGTTTGTTCAATTAATGAAATAATGGCATGTTGCCTTAAATATATTTTTTTCGTCTATTCGATGTTAGACAACATGTTAATAAACAGTCTAAAACCCATTTTTGTGAACCTTCAAAAACAACGAATATACAAAAAATTAAAATTTACAATAAGAAAGAGAGCGATATATCCGTCTGTGACGTCACGAGTTGCTACCACCATACATTTGTCATCCATAAATGTACGGCGGTAGCAGCTTGTGACGTAACAAATTGTTTTGCGAGAAAGAGATGGGCGTAATTTTTTTTTGCTTATAATTTTTTATCGTACTAACCGAAGTAACTATTTCTTTCAGATTCATGTATTCAACCATTTTAAAATTTAATTTGTAAAATTGTGAAATTTGACACTGGGCATTGCAATTGATATAGCATAATTAATTTTCACTGAACGTAAATCACCTAACATAAATAAAAGATAATAGGTGCCTAATAAACGATAAGTTCCAATTTACAAAGGGAAAAAAAATGAAATCCAGTGTTCTGTAGATTGTAGCTTGCAGTTTCTAACTAAATGATAGCGCGGTGCACAGTTGAGATCTGGGGGCTTAGCACGAACATTTGAAAACAACGTATGAAAAACATGACGGCGCCCATACAATTTTCTTTAGATAATATTACGAATTCGTTATTGTCGATTGTTCGTGCAAAGCCTCCTGAAAATGAAATGTCTGCAGGCCAGTCGGAATTATTCAAAATATCCCGACTCCGTTTGATTGAACGGTACGAAAGTTACATACGAGGGCGGGTCAATAAGTCCGTGACTTTTGGAATAAAACACAGATTTTTTTATAAATAAATCATTTTATTTTTCAACGTAGTCCCCCTTGAGCTCTATACACTTTGTCCAACGCTTCTCCAATTTTTTTATCCCTTCCAAAAAATATGATTTGTCGAGGTCCTCAAAATAGGCCTTTGTTTGCGAGATGACTTCATCATTGGAGTCAAATCTTTTTCCACCGAGCCATTTTTTCAGGTTTGGGAACAAGAAGTAGTCACTCGGAGCCAAATCTTGAGAATAGGGTGGATGTGGGAGCAATTCATAGCCCAATTCATGGATTTTTGCCATGGCAACTGCACATGTGTGCACCCTTGCATTGTCTTGGTGAAAAAGAACTTTTTTCTTGGCCAAATGAGGTCGGTTTTTTTTCAAATCCTCATTGAAGCGGTCCAATAAGTTGGCATAATATTCCCCATTAATTTTTCTTCCCTTTTGAAGATAGTCAATGTGGATTATCCCACGTGCATCCCAAAAAACAGTCGCCATAACTTTATTGGCTGACAAACCCACCTTGGCCTTCTTTGGCGCCGATTCACCCTTAGAAACACACTGTTTTGACTGTTGTTTGGTCTCTGGTGTGTTGTGATGGATCCATGTTTCGTCCACGGTTAAAAAACTCCTCCATATTGTGATTAAACAACGCCAAACCTTCCTGTGAAGTTGTTACACGATTGCGTTTGTGGTCGACTGTTAGCAAACGCGGCACCCATCTTGCGGAAAGCTTTCTCATGCCCAAGTGATCATTCAAAATTGAAACCACTGAGCCATGCGAGATGCCTATGGCTTCCACAATCTCTTGCACTTTCAATCTTCGGTCGGCCAACACCATATCGTGAATTTTTTCGATTGTTTCGGGTGTAGAGACCTCAACTGGGCGTCCAGGACGTTCGGCATCTTCAGTGCTTGTACGGCCACAACGAAATTCAGTAAACCACTTTTTACCATTGAAATCGATGGTGCAGAGTCCCCATAGTATTTATCAAGCTTAGCCTTGGTCTCGGTAACGGTTTTTTTTCGCAAAAAATAATGCTTAATAAGCACACGAAATTCACTTTTTTCCATTGTTTCCTTAAGTTACTGGATAGTCTGATAAAGATAGCTGTAAAACACAAACTAACTGACGCAGCAAGTTCAAATTTTGATAGGAGTCAACTGACAGATGCCTGTTGACAGGAGTAGTGTTGCTTTTTCAGTAAGGAGGTTAGAAATTCAAAAAGTCACGGACTTATTGACCCGATTTAGTATTTACTCCCATGAGTAACTTATTATGTTTACCTAGTAAAGCTTACCTTTGTTGCCTAGTAAAATAAAATACCTATTAGGAATATCCTACTACTATTATAAATGTGATAGTTTGTGAATATAGATGGATGGACGGATGTTTGTTACTTTATCTCGCTAAACCAACATAAACGATATTAATGAAATTTGGTATGGTAGTAGTTTAAGATCTGGATTAACACATAGGCTACTTTTTATCGTACCCGAAAACGTAGTGTTCCCGTGGATTGCTGTATTTACGAGGGCAGGGCCGCGGGATATTGCTAGTGTAAAATATGTACGACACTAAAAAACCATATTATGTTTACTATACTAATATTAGGTCATTACATATGAAATTGGCGTTTTCTAAAGGAGGAACATAAAGTCGATATTTTTTAAACATAATATACTTATTTCATCAAAGTATATACCATTGCTATCTATGCATTTTTGCCATCTCATAGGTAGTTCATTGATTCCATTACTAAAAAAACCATTCGGACAGGAATCAATAAAATATTTGAAGGCGTTTTGGACTGCCCCATCGGAGTTGAATTTTTTCCCTTGCAGAAGTTATCCAAATTTCGAAAAAAATGGTAATCTGTTGGAGCAAGGTCCGAGGAGTACGGTGGTTGTCTTAGACATCCCAATTGTATTTCCTCTAATTTGGTAGCCGTCTGTTGTGCAGTGTGTGGTCTAGCGTTGTCCTGAAGCAGCAGTGGCCTAGAGCGAGTGACCAACCTAGGTTTGTAACACCTACCGCTTTTAGTAAAAAAAAAAGATCGGTGTTCAATTAAAAATTTAATTTATTAAGGTACAGCAGTGATTAAAACCGGTATGTGAGACACAAAATTTAATACAGGGTCGTCGTATAAAGCCTACTTATGATTTTGCCACTTAGGAAATGTAGGGCTACTCTCCTGATACAACCGTGGAGGGAAGGCGAAGGTTCCGGTATAGCTAGGACGCTGGAGGGACTCCGCATCCAGACGGGTGAAGGCAGCAACGGTGTTGGCCTCCGAAAAGAAGCTGTAGATTTCTGGGTTGCGTGGACGCTCCACGCTCGTATTATCGACTCGGAGCAAGGATCCTGGAATGTACAACCTCCGCCTTAGTCCACTATTCATAAACCGTCTGGCGGCCCATCCACGATGCTCCAAGAAGAGCACCCGCCACCT
Organism: Phengaris arion; assembly: GCA_963565745.1. Classification (NCBI taxonomy): domain Eukaryota; kingdom Metazoa; phylum Arthropoda; class Insecta; order Lepidoptera; family Lycaenidae; genus Phengaris; species Phengaris arion. Next base: position 8,371,379 of record OY751443.1, read on the forward strand.
ACCGTGGTAGCGGAATTGTCGTGGTAGGGCGACAGAACTTAATTACAATTAGAAATAAAAAAAAATAAAAAAAAACAATTACTACAAGTATTACTTATTAAATCTAATAACAAACGTTTCTTATTTTAAAACAAAGAATTCTTAAACATTACGGTATGAAAGTTGAAGGTAGTCTGGTAAATTATTAACTCTTAAAATTTTGAAATATTAGGCCAAATAATGTGATGAATAGCTTGGTAATTTTTATTTAAAGCTCATATAAAGTGTACAGAACGATGTAACAAATAATTCACAACATAAAGGAAAATTTTAATGCTACTGTTAGCAAATATGGTGTGCTAATAAAACTTACCCTAAGACGGGAATTCTCCAATATATATCCAACTGGGTGATTTAGGATCCAGTTAATATTAGTACTTTAAGCAAATAAATGCTGAACAAATGATATAGGTTAATATTATAATCGGCGGCGCTGCGGTCAAGCACAATAATTGGTAATGTAGTAGCAGCTTAGCAGTCTAGCGCTGAATGCCCCAGCGCCTCTGCGGCGGCGCCCGAGTCGATGACAACCGGTTCTATTATTCGATCCGATGTGTACAGTCGCTAACAAATGCTTAACTATTTATTTTATTAATTTTTAATAAGACGTATTATATCGGAAGCAAATCGAACGTTCACTTTAACTTTATTAGTAGGTATATTTTATTGATAATATTATGTAAATATTGTTAGGGATTAAAATGTAAATAAATTAGCAAGTAAGATTAGTACATATTGTTAGTAAAGATTTGATTTTGTAAAGTTTATGAAAATATTTTAAAGTAATATCAATAAAACGAAGTCATGTAACTTTCCGTTACAGGTTGTTTAGCAGCTAGCTTTTCCATCATGATTTTCAGTTGCTGGCAATGGACATATATCGTAATCGTCTGGCCAGATTTAAGAAAGCTGTAGTGAACTACACCGGCACTACTCCACCAAACGCTCACAAGTAACTTTTTTGAGTCAATTTTCGCTTGGGGCAGGCTTTGGCTGGTTCGCCAGGGTTCAGCCAGGTAAAGATTTGATTTACAATCCCTTCATTATTGTGCCGGTTGAGTAATGTAACGCAGCAGTCGACGCGCGTTTGTCGGTTTCCTGCACTCAATTCATGAGGTTTTTCCTACCCACATTTCGAGGTTTTTCACTTTCCCAATTTTTTTCAAGTGGATTATGTATCGGTCTATGACCTCTTGATTGTAAGTCCTTCTTGCGCTCGTGTGGTGATGATAATAATACAGCAGCAATTCTTATACTCTCCTTTATTGGTGCTTACCACAAATACGTATTACAATATGTAATGAGATATGCTTAACACAATATATACGTCTACACTATGTATAGCCTTTTGGCCAACTAAAATAAACTCGATATGCTTTACTTATGACATCTGTCAATGCCAATAATGACATTGACAGTTACATCTTACTGTTGATATATGTAACACCTCCCTTTTCGAGTATAAAAGCAAACTAATAATATAGGTACATAACTAATAACAATACATTACTTATCTACTCAAATTTCTCATGCATATACAATTTAAGACGCTTTACACTTCTACCAGACCTGGTTACGTAACCGGTATTTTCTAGACTCTCCATAGGAACACAGTTATCATCGACAATGCAATTTTGAACGGGACCGTTTCCGCGTTGTGTTAAACTCATGGGATCTATACTCTCCTGCATGGGAGGCATATTGATTGTGCTGCCATCGCCATAAAAAGAAGGTGGAGGATTTATTTTTTTATATTCTTTTTTCTAGGTCTAATGTGTCCCCTATTCCTCCTATACACAACACCGTTTGGATCCGCAACATAATACGATCTACCACATCCTAATTTCTCTTTAATTATTCCCGGAGACCAGAACGATTTAGGATTTTTTTTGAAGTAAATGTCATTCCCCGGCTGAAAATCATGAGGCGTATGCTTCGCATTCCTGTCAAAATAAAAAGACATCTTGTCTCTGCCATATCTATGACATCTTTCAAATGTCAAAAATTTTACAATTTTAGGTTTTAATTTTTTGTTAAGAATTGGTAAATTTACTCGCAAGTTTCTAGACATTAATAATGCGGCCGGACTGGGAAAATCTCCCTTCGCAGCGTTGCGATAGTGTAATAACGCCAAATGTATATCCGAGCCATCTTCTTTGCATTTTCTTAATATGTTTTTGACAATTTTAACTCCTGTTTCAGCTTGACCATTAGACCTCGACCAGTACGGACTAGTGGTTATGAGTTCTACATCCCAATCATCAAGAAAAGACTTGAATTTGCAGGAGTTAAATGGTGGACCATTGTCAGACACCAATGCCTTCGGTATACCATGTCGAGCAAAAAACGATTTTAGACTTTTAACAACATTATCGACAGTGTAATTCTTATGCAAAGAAGCTAACTCTATGTACTTGGAATAATAATCCATGCAGACAAGGAAATTTTCTCCATCAAAATATAATAAATCTATACCTACCTTCTCCCATAGAAGATAAGATATCTCATGGCATTTCAACGGTTCACGGGGTGGATTTGATCTGTATTTGGCACAGACGGAACATTGATCAATTAAGTTCTTAATATCCGCGTTTATATTTGGCCAATAAACTGTTTCTCTAGCGATGTTTAGTGTCTTATTAATACCTAAATGACCACAGTGTATTTTATCTAAAATCTGTCTTTGCAAGGACTTTGGAACAATAAGCCTATTGCCTTTAAATATTAAGTCATTCATTATATGTATTTCATTTTGAATGTTCCAATATGGTTTCACAAGAGAGCTTACTTTATTTTTGCTTCTTGGCCAACCATTCTGAATATAAGACTTGAGCAGATTTAAAGATTCATCATTTTTGCTTTCTAATAATATAAATTTAAATAAGGCTTACTCACTGAGAGATTAGAAAATACTGAATTAACATGATACTGTAAATCTTGCTCATACTGAGGTATGTATGTATCACTAAGTGAGGCTCTTGACAAAGTATCTGCTATATACATATATTTACCAGGTACATAAACTACTTCTAGGTCATAACCCTGCAACGATAACATCATTCTTTGTAGCCTAGCAGGTACTTCATGAAGAGGTTTTTTAAAAAGGTAAATTAAAGGTTTGTGATCAGTATGAACAGTTGTTTTACTGCCATAAATATATTGGTGAAATTTATTACATCCAAACTGTATGGCAAGCAATTCTTTTTCAATCTGGGCGTAGTTTTGTTGAGAGGAGGTAAGTGTTCTTGAACTATAAGCAATGGGTCGTTTGTCTTGCATCAATACCGCTCCCAGTGCATTCTTTGATGAATCTACCGACAAAATCACAGGTAAGTTGCAATTATAATTAGTTAACACAGGTGCTTTAGATATGACTTCTTTTAATAAATCAAAGCACTTTTGACAATTTTCATCCCATAACCATAACATATCTTTTTTTAACAAATTTCTTAGGGTATTAGTTTTTTCTGCTAGATTTTCTATAAACGGTGCTAAAAAATTAATCATGCCTAGAAATCTCTGCAAATCCTTAATATTTTTAGGTATGGGCATATTTTTTATCGCTTTAACTTTTTCTGAATCAATTTTTACACCTTCTTTACTGAAAATTAGCCCAAATATGCTATTTCTTCTAGAAGAAACTTGCACTTGGCTTTATTTAATTTTAAATTAACTTGCCTAGCCCTGTCCAAAACATTTCTAACCTTTTATTGTGTATTTCAATTGTTTCACCGTATATTAAAATGTCATAACACCAAATTATTATACCGTCTATGTCTCCGAAAAGATCTATCATGGTTTTATAGAAAATTTCTGTAGCCGTGTTTATTTCAAAAGGTAATCTTAAAAATTTGTATCTGCCAAATGGAGTTTGAAATGTACATAGATCACTACTTTCTTTAGTTAATTGTATGTTATAGAACCCAGAAAACGCATCTAAATGTGAAAAATAAGAGGCTTTGGACAAGTTAGACCTGACTTCATCTATATTTTTAATTGGATAATGACATCTCAATAATTTTTTATTTAATTTTCTAGGATCTAAGCAAATTCTCAATCCACCATTCTTTTTCATGGCTATAACTAAACTACTCACCCAGAGAGTAGGTTTGTTCACCTTCCGTATGAGTCCCATGTTCTTCATGCCCGACGCCAGTAGAAATATCTCGAATGACTGCGTCCATTTCTTGAAATTTTCAGCATTATTGTTGATAATTTCTGTAGAGATCTCAAGCTTCTGTACTCCGTTGTTGCCTGCCATTGTTAAGTTCCCACACTCAGATTGTCTCGAAGCTTCCGAGGTTTTCGATGTACCCTCTTTTGCGTTCATAATTTTTGTTTTCTTTTCAATTTTTTCACCTGACACCATGTATCGGTCTATGACCTCTTGATTGTAAGTCCTTCTTGCGCTCGTGTGGTGATGATAATAATACAGCAGCAATTCTTATACTCTCCTTTATTGGTGCTTACCACAAATACGTATTACAATATGTAATGAGATATGCTTAACACAATATATACGTCTACACTATGTATAGCCTTTTGGCCAACTAAAATAAACTCGATAGGCTTTACTTATGACATCTGTCAATGCCAATAATGACATTGACAGTTACATCTTACTGTTGATATATGTAACAGATTAAAACAGTTTTATCACTAACACCGCAGCCTGCAGCTATGACGTGGTTTGCGATGGATCCGCTTCCACAATAGCATTCAATTCGAAAACATTGGAACCAAAAACGCACTGTGTTTTCTTTTGCGACACCGCCGCCATACACATCATTAATCCTTCGAGCCGTTTCTGCAGCACTGGTGCCACGGTGGAACTACGATATTTCAAGTCTTCCAGTTTGTAAACAGAGTGACGCAAAGGAAAAACCAAAAGAGAGAGAAAAGACAAATAAATTATGGTTTTCGAAACACAAATGCCTGAGTAAATAGCGGTATAAATTTTAAATTGGAATTCCTAACGAAAAAAGATATATTTGAGATCAAAGTGGCCAGTACGACAAAACGTTAATTTCATATTTAAGGACCTAATATTATACAGAGGAAAGATTTGTTTGTTTGTATTGAACAGGCTCCGAAAATACTAAGCCAATTTGAATAAAATTTGACACAGATACAGAATATATCACGGAAAAGGACATCATAGACTACTTTTTTCCCGAAAAAGTACGCTATTTAACATGTGGGAAACACCTAGTAATAATTAAATACACTTACAAAATAAATAACCACATGATAAATACCTAAGAAAATTCTAAAAGTCACGAAAAATATAAACAATTCAACATACAACGTAATTTCTTTTTGTACACAAAAAGATTCAAAAATGTTTAGAATATCTAACGTACGAGTAGATAGAGCCTACCTTACGTAGATGCTTCATGTTATTTACAAGTAAATATTGGAATATCAAGTAATTGTAATCAAAGTCACATGGCCCTAATTTTCAATAAAGGGTTAGGAAAGCCACAGATTTGCATAGGATTACATTAATTATACTGTGTAATATTGATAGGGTCGACTGAAATATGGCCTTCATATGACTCGTGTTGATTATATTGAAGCTACTAATAAACGTGATAATTAAATATTTGCCCCTGTTTTGGGGTGGTTGTTATTTTGCCGCATTGTCGTTGTACAACTATTTTAGAAATTCAAACAATAAAAGTTATTTTGCCAGAAATGTTAAAATTGCATTAAAATTTATTAAAGCATGTGTTGTGTTGCCACAAGCCTTTTTTAAAAGTTCCGTACCCAAAGGGTAAAATCATTATCCTATTACTGAGACTTCGCTGTCCGTCCGTCCGTCTGTCTGTCTGAGAATTATAGCCGATAAAAGAGAATATAGAGTTCAATATTCAATCTCAATATTTCAAGCGTCTATTTGGCGTTATTAATATCGAGCATGAAACGCCAACAAAAAATCTCGTTTGTCTAGCTATCCCCACGGTTCACAAGATATAGCCTGGTGATAGACAGACAGACAGCGGAAAGACGGATAACTGAATCAGTAGTAGGGTACCGTTTTTACTATTTGAGTTAGTAATTTTTTTATTTTTGTTATTGTGTGTGTGATTCACCTCACTTAGGCGCCTAACAAAAGAAGAGAGGTGAATCAACAATAACAAAAATAAAATATAACTAATTTGAACCTTAAAGACAGAGTTACAGCAATCTAACAACAACCCCTGTTTCAATTTTTAAGGAAATTATGCAGTAGTCAAGAGATCAAATTAAAATAAAAGCAATTATTTATTTTAAAATGATGATTTTATTATAACAGTAGACAGTTCTTGTTCTTGCAAACTAATAAAATCACTAAAAGAGTGAATTGTACTGAACATAAAATACAGCATTTATTATGTTTGATAATTCGCACACAGCTAATATTCATAAATCTTGTAAAGGCAACACGATATTTAACGACGAGCAAAGCGCGTGGTTCCCACTAAGTTGTTTACGCAAGAACTATGTAAGTACCTAAGACATGGGCAAAATCCAGTGCGAAATAAAAACCATATAAAACACTTCACAAACCTTTCAATAAAGTAACTTGAGTTTTATATTGAAGTGATTCAATTGTTGATAGAAGTGGCATTATTTCGGGCGAAAAAACATTCAAATATTCCCTTACATACGCTCACTTAGCATAATGTAGTAAACGTAAAAGTCACTTGTTTTATATTATCATATAAAACATATAAGTGTAACCTTCGAGCTAAATTGCTTAAAATGAGATTTAAGATATAAATATTTTATTACTTTTTACATTGTGTGATATTTAATAGAAGCTTGGTGGGGTGATTTTGATTGAGAAAATGATATTAGCATGATTGCTATTTAACTAGTTATAAATTAGTTCTTATATTAATGCATCTTTCTCTATAAAATATGAACAAAATAGCCCAACAAAATAGCTGGTCAATTTGTGATAAAAAAAATGATTTTATAACATATTGAAACTGAATATAAGTAGGATAACACGTAATATAAAGTAACACACCTTAGGGTCAGTTCACAACGAAATGCAACGCTTTTTACGATAGCGATTCAAAGTTGAACTTTATTCACTACACAAGACGATACACATTTGATTGCAAAAGTTCTAATTTCGGTGCCGCACTTCGCACCTCGGCGCCGCTCTTGCAATGAAACGTGTATTCTTGAGTAGTCAATAAAGTTTAATTTTGAATCACTATCTAAAAAAGGCAGCGCCATGTCGCGTCGTGTCGTGTCTTGGTGTGCTTATTAATCAAATAATACATTGTATCCCAGACTAATGACGGTAGGCAATGGAGTCGAGTAAATGTAGGCAATTTGCGAGACCGTTTATCACGTAAAGAAAAGTTTTCGCTACAATCCTAACCGGTGCGGTTCACGTAAAAGTATTAACAACATTTTTGTGCTGAATGATACTATAACATTAAAGATTAAATTGAGACAGAGCAGCCTGGGATTAAAGTGGGTCACTTTATGAGGCAGTTTTAGTATGACTATGCTCAATGATGTACTTTGTACTTTTAATATTATATTTACAATTATTATTCTAATTCATTTGTATTTTTAAAGAACAATTTCGGTCATTTTAGTAAAAGGTGACTAGGGAGTGTCTTTCAAATTCCGTTCAAGGGAGTGTTCCGAACCGGTGGTAATGTTTTCTTTTTTATCTTAACTTTCAAAAATCAACGGTTACTGTTTTAACTATGAATTAAAAAGTATTTATTTATTTCGTTCAGTGCTAAAATTCTCAAACGCAGCTGATAGTCAGGGGCCCCCTAAACCTCTGCCTGTTACTGTCTCTGATCGGCAGAATGTGGCCTCGAGTAGTCATTTAAGTGGTATGATTATAACCTTACTATCGTCTACTACACGACGGTAGGTAAGGTTACTATCGTCGAGTGGAAATCAATAATAATAAATGGCATTTACCGGAAGTTTTTTTGTGTACAATTATGATGTATATTTTAATTTGTATAATCGTTTTCTGGAAGAAGAAACCTCTTTAATTGGTAAGACACCATTTTGCATATTTTTTTCCAGATATACTGTGCAGTGTATCCGTATTTTATTTTCGTAATTGTAAAAATAAATAATTTATTATTATTAGTATATGAATGCTCAAACGGTGAAGTACAACATCTAGAGAAAATCTGAACGTGGCAATGGAGAACATGCATAGTTTTTTAATTGGCGTTTTCATAAGTACTCAATAAACCAGGAAATATTACCTCTGCAATAATGGCATATCTACAATCAATCGTTGATGAAATACAGTCATCACAAAAGTGAGATCGTTGGAGAGCAATAAAAAACCTCAATACAAAAAATTATGCACGAGTGACGTCACAGCAGTTGAAAATATATGAAGATAATTAATACAAAATTAATTTTACTAACTTAAATACTGCGTTTTGTGTATTTAAAACTGTGGGCGACACGCCTAGATTACCGAGGGCAACAGGCTAGAATCGAAATCAAGAGGGAAAATTTAAGGGTAAAGGAAATTAAAAGTACACTGGAAAAGTATAAGGAAAATAGTAAAGGCATTAGATAAGGGAAATAATATTACCAATAAGTGTTCACTACTTCGATAGGTGATGAGGCAGGAATTCTTCTTACCGCCGTCGGCCACATACTTATACTGGCAGCTCATACCAACCTTCTAGAACGTTCCATGTCTCATCTCCTCAGCTCGAAAAATCGTTTATTTACATTTTAAATAAAGTTTTGAACAATTTTTACAATGTTCTTATTCTAATTACATACATTTACCATACAATTTTACATCTTATAGGTAAATTGGTTTTCGTGATATTTATATGGCCTCGCCCTCCCTTGACTTAACCCTTCCCTTTCACACAGCAACTCTCTGTCGGAGTCGAGGCGACCCCTAGCGGAAAAACCGCTACAACTACCAATTTTCCGCCAGAAAACTTACTCGACCCCGTGCGGGCTAACACCTCTTGAAGCAGGTCATAAATTTTCTAAATAACAATAATTTATATATTAAATTGTTAATAATAAGTTAATATAGTAGTTACATAAAGAAACAGGTGTCTAATAGGACATTTTACATATGAAATTTCGATTCTATAATAAAGTTAAACAGTTTTACTTATTATCTACTTTATGGTTTTAACAATAGTTTTATGTACTTTAAATGTTACTTATTTACTTTGTACAAATATGAATTTTCTAGTTATATATCGCTACCTCGATAGTTCCGTCGTGAACACAAACAAAAAATGACACAAATAACTCAGGGATTTTTAATAGTAATTTACTTTTTTCAATCATAGCAAAAAAACGTGTTTTTTAGTCGATATTGGTCCTATAACTTTTTAACTGTGATCAGTTTCACTGTACATTTTGCATTTTTCGATTCATATTAATGTTTTCTTTCGGAAAATATAAGATTTTTTCTGATTTAATTTAACAAATGCATGTTTATCCACTACGTGCAATAGGCTAGGGACTGCAAATTAATGCTCAATAATTCATTGAGGAGAGATAAGTTAGTATTATAGTACCTAAAGCAGAAAAAAAAGTCGCGATTATGAACTTAATATAAAATCATTCAAAAGTATGGCACGATACGTCCATAATCGCCATATTTTAATCGCGTCGGTTTAAATGAAAAACCAAACTCGATTGAATTCAATCCCTGTTACAGTCTGTTGCGTCCGCACCGCGCAGTGTTTGAATACGATCTGTTTATATTTATGCTAATCCTTATATAGGATAATAGCACGGCTATTCGGGCTACGCACTGATATATAAAATCAGAAACATTTTTTTTTTAATAATAATATAGCTGAATACTGAAACGTCACTCAAATTTAGAGTTAGGGTCAATTCACACCGAAACGAAAAGATACGTGACGCGGCGCTTCGTTTTTAAGTTTTTCAAAATTTAACTTTATTCATTACACAGGAAGGTACACGTGTCATTGTAAGAGTTCGAATGTCAAGTCACACAACGATGCACAGCGCATGTGCAATGTATGACTGATGTCATATTATGTATTAAATTGTTAATAGCTATCTTACAAACGCAGCGCCATTTCTCTTATCGTTTCTCGGGTCACTAATGATAATATTAATTCATTTTAGTATACAGGTTAAAATGCTTACCCATTAAAAATGACTAATCTTTAAGGAAACTTTAAAGGTAGCCACAGACGAGAGGCCGATCGTTTCAGTTAGAACTGACGCCTGAACGGATTCGAGCCCATACACGGAAAAAATCGCATCCGACCCAACTGACGTCAGTTCGGCCTGAACGGATTCGAGCACACACACGACACGGTTTTGCATCCGTTCAGGCCGAACTGAAGGCAGACCGGACCATGTATGGGCCCCTTTAGGGAATCTTTCTTACTTACTTAGACTTATACAAAAACTAACAAACTGCTGATTCTGTATTTCTTCAAACATTCGGTAATGGTGTCCGAGACCAGCCCTTTCCATGTACCTGACGATCGAACTGCCTCGTCACCAGAACTCAATCCACTTCGTCAAATCAATTTTACAAATGTCATTTGGATATCGAACGTTTTTTGCCAAGTATGCATTGCTTTTAGTGACCACCTTATAAAATATAACGTAACTACATAGATACACTCGTTTAATTTTATTTTTTTTAAGAGTATATTAATAAGTTTTTTTTTTTTAAGAGTTTAAGATTTTATGCCTAAACGTCTAATAACTATTCAATCATACACCAAAGTCTCCTTGTTAGTTTTTAGAATAGCTTCCCCACTAGTCTTATACTATTATGAATGAGAAAGTAATAAATATCAGGGTAGATGTATGGATGGATGGAAGTATGTTAAAGCAAAAAATACTGAACAGATTTTGATGGAATTTGGTATAGCAGTAGGTTAGGCTCAGAATTAAAACGTAGGTTATTACTTAAACGTACTTTTTATTCCAAAATGTACAGTGTTCCTGTGGGACACTTTTACGCGTGCGGAGCCGCGGGTCAAAGCTGGTAAGCTATAACGTAACTAAAGTAGCACTCGTATAATATGATATTTTTGTAAGTGTATAGAATCTGTTTTATGTCTAAACGTCTAAAATAACTATTCAATCGTAGTCAAAAGTCTCCTTGTTAGTTTTTAAAATAGCTGTATCCAATATATAGTGTACATTTTATTATAAAATTGTCGCATACACATACTTGTTAGTGGTCGGTGCTACATGTTATCTTCATAGTAAAATGTATGTTATCACGGGAGTTTTAGCCGGGGCGTTAGCAGTAAGTGTCGATTTGGCGTTGTCTTTACGAGTTCAGGCTTATCAGGTGGCGTTTACGATAATACAAGCCCCCCACTCCCCGTACATTATATTAGAGAATGTAATATAATTGTGTATTGTATGTGAGCGTTAAGTTTGCGAAAATTCGTCGTTGTAATCGTTGGTAAAGATTGGTATAATATAATATCTATGCACGCTTTCTCACAACGTCAATCTGGTCTTGTGGTAAGTTCTCGAAGAAATTGTGTTGCCTACGGGTTACAGACAACTCACTTAACAATACTTTATACCATACATATATTTAAGATTTTTTAGTATATTAAACACATATTTATTACAGATCTATGGCCCAGGAACACAGGGAATTTTTTTGTTCCTTGGCGGGATTCACACGCGCGACCTCCGGCTTGAGCACCAACGCGATATCCACTGAGCCAAAGAGGTCATCGTTGTTCTAAATTCTAATAACTAAAACCTAAATTCTGACTTACTGGTGCCCGTAACTTAGTTTGCGCGGAACTATTAATGGAAACGCAACATTTTTTTATTTAAAGGGAACACTTAGAAGAATAAGGATAGTAGGTCAACAAGTAGAACAATTCTGGATGCAAAGCAAAAGATACATCAGCTATCTGCTTGTGAAACTCCGCTCAAAATCCGGTTTCTGAGATTAGCCGGAACAAATAGACAAGCAGGCAGATAAAAATTCACAGAATTGTTTTTTTTTTGTGTAGGTACCGTATATACTATCATAATATGCATAAAGTGCAAAGCTGTTAATTTAAAATTGCAAACAGGCACTTCAGTTTTATTTATTTGTATATAAATTATAGTAATATACATCATAAGTAAATAAATCTTTATGTAAATTATTTTTTGATCGGTATAAGAAGATACCACCTGCATGAAATTCTACTACTCGTAACCCTAGAATCGATGTTACACAATCCTTCCAACAGAAAATACCTCTCCGAATTCGTCCACCCCGCCTACAATATTTTAACCGTTAGGCAACGCGTTAAGTAGGGACGTTATCACCGCAATTTCAGCTCATTAACTTGCGAAATGTCTCCTCTAATAGATATACATTCAGTCTGGGGTTTTACAAAGGCGATTTAATTATACTTAAATACGCCAGCTTCGATTTTGCGACGACAAAGATTTATTGTTAGCACTAATGTTTATTTCAGTACCGGATTGGCTTTTTGACACGTAATTTGATTAAAATCATACTTGAACCAATGCTTGATAGTTAAAAAAGGATTTAAGAAATAGTTAAAATTTCTAAATTATATGAAATGAAATGAAATAATGCTTTATTTTGTGAAAATATGGTTACATAATATAGGTGTTACATTTTTACATAAGTGCGCATATTTTGTCGCAGTTAACGACATCCAAACATTTTATTTATTATTAACATGTTTATAGTTACTATCATTATATAACATACCTATCGCTTTTAAATACATATTTAATAATAAAATCTAATTGTCAATGACTATGTACTATACAAACATCATTAATTGTCAATAAATCGAATGTAAATTTAATATATATATATATATATATATATATATATATATATATATATATATATATATATATATTAGATAATAACAACATTATTTTAACATACTCAACATATTATTAAATCAACATTTTTTTTTATTCTCTGTCTCTTTTTACACACATTGCATAAGCATTATTTATGAAAAGGGTTGTTTTTAGTTTTTTATCTATGATCAGTCTATTTGAATTATGTAACTTATTGTCTGAATAAAAAAGGGCTATAGATAAAAAACTGAATCTAGGTCGGAGACTGCGGGTAGAGAGTACCTAAGAGGCAGTATTGCTTGATATCGTCTTTTTATACCTTATATTTAAATGGAATTGCATTCCAATGTCTCGCTAAAACTCTAGAACGGATGGACTGATTTGGCTAGTTTTTGGATAATTTTGGTCTTGAAATATTTGTGAAAGGTTTAAACGGTGAGCAATATTGGAAAAATTGCGGGAAACATACTAAAAACGACGCCGGAAATCTCTCATACTAACAGCTCACTCACTCGTCACTTGACTGTCAAATATTTATAGGTGCGGTTAGTTTACCTGTTTGGTTATTTATTTAATCCAGTTCATAGGTTAAGACAGAACTACGTGTGTCGGGTTACAACAGCTAGTGTTTTATAATAATTGCGGTAACAAGTATAAATTAAATCATCATCTACTAGAATCTTGAAGTATATTAAATAAGTAGCCAGATGCTAAACTTGATATCAAATGTACTAGATATTATCTACCTTAGCGTTATTTATACCTAACCAGATACCTAGCTGCCACATGCTGGATACTATAAATTCTTACAAAAGGGATTATTCTAACTGAACTCTTACCTAAATCCGCAAAGCCAATATATTCGGATCAAAGTGACTCCCGCTAATTAAGATTCTTACGAGAGTGACACCAAAAACGTAGGTAATAAGTCAGTGAAGAATAAGAGCTAATGGAGAGCCAGATAAATTTCCACTGGGAATTAGGCCTTACAATATGAGAACAATTTCACGAACACGAGGGTCTAGTGTGACAAATGACAAGAAAAATGTCTTGCAATTCATTCGCGTAGGCGCTTAAATTAGTAATATTCACAACAGTAATAAAGCTCAACTGACAATAAAAAATCACATTCCATAACCAGTATTTTCTGTTAGAAATAATCATCGGGTCTTGTGAATATAAAAATGTACACTAGAATGTTTATTCCAAATGATTATCTACTATCAAGTTACTATTTCATCCAATCTATAACCCACTTATTAATAAAAATATTTATACCACGCTAATCAATGCTGTTATATATTTTGTCAGGCAAGTGGCTTTCCAACGTATGAGTCAAAGACAGCAACATGGATCAGCGTATACGTGGTGTATATATATTTATTAATAAGGGGGCAAATGATTTGGGCATCTCTTCGAAACTAAGATATTCATAAAAATTATCTTGATAGTAATCACTTGGAAAAAAACTAAGGAATTCTAGGGGACTATTTTCGTATTATACCCTAGGTACTTAATAAATAAAACATATTATCTATATATTTAGTCCTCAATCTTTGTCATAAGTAATTCTGATATTGAATGAATGAAAAAATCTTTATTGCACCAAAAACAAATAGGACACACAGAACATAGAAAAACTAAACATAAATAAGCACAAAAGTCAGTCAGTCGGTCTTATCGCTACAAGCGATTTCTGCCAGACAACCTTTATAATCATGAGATATGTTTACTTGAATGTACTACTGGTAGGTGGCTTTATAGACAGGCAAAGAGAACAATATTTTAATACATAATATTGTAATTTAAGGTTTCATAATAATTTTTATAAGATATATAAGTATACATACATATCTTATAAAAATTATTTAGATACACTACTTTATAATATTTATAAATAGAATAAATAAATAAATACTAATAATATAATTAGAAATAATACATACAAATTATGAACTATAGTAAAGATCACAATATTAATTGTGACTAAAAATGTTCCCTAAATCCATTTTTAAATACGAGCAAAGATTGAGCGCTTCTTAATGAAATTGGTAATCTGTTCCACAGACTGACTGCACGAGCTGTGAACGAAAAGTCAAAAATAATTGTATTTCCCGTAGGGGGTTTTTAATGATATATTTGAATTTCGAAAAGATTTTACACTATCGTCAAAAAATTTAAACCTTTCTTTTAAGTAGCCAACCCTACTTACGCACGTTTTGTGGTCATACAGCATACCCTAATTAAATTAAATGATTTACTATTGAAATTGTCGTTCATGCTTATGAATGACAATTTCAATAGTAAATCATTTAGTTAATTTAAGTGCTTAGATAAAAATACGGAACATCGTTATGCGATACGGTAATTTGAAATGTTAATAAGAACAAGCCTAGGCGAAGACGGATTAAGTGGCCATTAATTACAATTCAATTTTTTAATTGAATTGTAATTATTGGCCACTTTATTACTCGTCATGTCACAAAATTGTTTTTATTTTTTAACTCTCTTTAAATTGGAATGCAATTCAATTTTTTAATTGAATTGTAATTATTGGCCACTTTATAACTCGTCATGTCACAAAATTGTTTTTTATTTTTTAACTCTCTTTAAATTGGAATGCATAAATGAAGGAAAAACAACCAATTAAAAATGGTTAATAATAGAGAAACATAACGAACTGATTAATTTTCTTAAATTGCGTAAAATAGCCAAGGATTTTAACCACTTCCTCATAATTTTTTTGAGATTGATTCAACATTTTGTTAAAAAAAAACACTTGCGTCTGTTTTAACACTAACGACCTTAGTACCGTAGATTCGTTAGTAAACTGCAGTAGTAAAACTGGAGTTTTTTCCCGCCGAGAAATACCGGCGTAAGAAACTCGCACGAGGCTATCTTTTATCAAAAAGATGGAATATTGTTCTTTTAAAAGAAGTATTATATATTTTACATTGTAAACTTTGATCTATGTTAAATATAACATAAGTGAAAAGTATACAAGTACATAGAATGAGCCTTGCAGGGGAGAATCTTATTCCCAAGGTGTGCAATCGTTAACAAAATCATATACTTTTTAATAAGCTTTAGCACAAAAACGTTCTTTGACTACTTTTTTAAACTTATTAATAGAAAGGTTTTGAACGTTTACTGGGATCCTATTGTATAGGCAATACATTGGCCTTTAAAAGATTTACTTACTTTGCTAAGTCTTATCACTGGTACATCTAGCTTATACATACTTCTAGTGTATAAACAATGTTATTCACTTTTCTTCTTGAAATTGCTTATGTTTTTTCTAATGTATAACAAATTATCGAAAATATACTGAGAAGCGATAGTCAGTATACCTATTTCTTTAAGTCTATTTGCTAGGTTAGCAATATGAGGACCCCACTGTAATTTACAATCTAGTGTAATAACTGTATATGTAGTATACAGTGGAGTCTACCATCTACATTCTCTCATCATTGAGTAGTAAATTGGTTTGTACTTGCCTAACATTTGGCAAGCTAAACTTTAAACATTTTGTTTTATTCGCATTTAAAAGTAAATTATTAACACTAAACCAGTTTACTATACTTGAGAGAGCACTGTTTACCTCGTCGTAATTTAATTGTTGTCGCTTCACTTTAAATATTACTGAAGTGTCATCGGCAGAAAGTACTATCTCTTGCCTATCTTGAACTAGAGAAGGCAAGGCAAGGCAAGTCATTTATGTAGATGAGAAAAAGAAATGGGCCTAAAATATATCCACGGGGACACATAATTCTATTTTAGTCCCAGTGGAACTTTTACTTAACTTAACCTCTACCCTTTGAGTCCTATTGTTAAGATAAGAACTCAAAATATTAAGAGCTGAGTCAATAATATAAGGTATAAAAATTGTATCTACTAATTGTAGTTTCTTCAACGCATACGAACGCGTGTACTAAGGGCGTAAACACACAAAGTCATCCCGAATAGATCAAAGCGGTCTAAGAGAAAAAACATTTATTCATGAAATGTAATAAACAAAATAACATAAATAAACTAAAAAAATGTTATGCAACGAAATATGAATGATGAAGCGAATGTCACTCCCCTGGCTCTAGTAAATATTTTCACTGATCTTGTTTACATCGGCGAGATAATCTGTCGGTGAGCTTTGCGTTAACAGGGTGTTTAATTATTAAGCAAGTCACTTAGTGAGTAGCCTAACTTAATCCCCTTAAAGATGGAGGCTTTTCCGTGAAATTAAAAATTTAAAGATTTGACTTAATGAAATACCAACACTGCTCTTGAACTATATAAACTAATAAAAATGTGTTTAGAGGTAACGTGAACTATTCCTGTTTCTTCTCATTTTAATCTCAATGAAAAAAAATCCGAAAACATAGCGCTGTTTCTACTAACTGGCAAACTGAAGATATAGTGAATTAAAATTTTATTTTCCGATTGAGATTATTGTAAATCAGAGCATAAATACAGCCTGTTGAACACTGGGTGGTATATAAAAAACTTTCTAACTAGTAACAGAATCGATGTGAAAAATAAATTCTAGAATACACACTTGGTGACTTTCAGAATAAGCGCCATGCGGAAATGTTTCGAAATTTTTAACCAAAATCGAAATCCTCTTATCTGCACGGAACATGAAGCTTAAAGTTCATATTTTTGGTGGACAATATATTTTAGGGTATTCGCTTCTTATTTTTAAAACATTATGTTAATATCGCATAAAATTTCACTGTTATTGAACACTTGAACATTGATTTTAAGCACTGTTCGAACAAAATATTGCGTACATTTGTTTATTTACCTATTTCATATAACATTTAATTATCACATACCTGTTAAATTTGTTAGAGAAGGAGACTCTTCTCGGCTCGACGCCGGGCCCCTGAAAAGGGCCTTACGGCGGACCTAACCAATATCAGGGGCTATGCCCCTCTAATTGGGGTGACACGCCCAGTACGAATACTGGGCGCAAAGAGTCAGTTCTGGGTCTTCCCCCAAAACTGGGGGGGGCCGTGGGGGGGCAACACAAATTTCGAGGGAATGACGTTATGCCAATCCAGGCCCGACCAAGACCAACGGTCGGCTCCAAGCGACGCGTGGGGGTCCCGACCCAGGGGCCGGGAAACGTGTGTGGGTCCACTCCCTGTACCTGTTACATACATACATACATACATACCTGTTAAAATCACACTCACTCGTATTTAAGTAGATTGAGGGCCTGTTTCACATCTACTGATAAGTATCAGATAACTTATTTGCATGTTTTGTTTCTGTCGCTTGACATAAAGGAAGCAACGACAAAACATCCCAAAAAGCTATTCGACACTTATTAGAATATTGTAATAGGCCTATGTGAAATGACTAATCACTTATAACGGACTACCTTTTGAAGGCGGCTTCGCGCGCGTTGATACCTTATCCCACGAGAACACTGTACTTTTTCGGTATAAAAACTAGCCTATGTGTTAATCCAGAGCTCAAACTACTGCCATACTAAATTTCATCATAATCCGTTCAGTAGTTTTTGCGTTAAAGAGTAACGAACATCCATACATCCATCCTCACAAATTTTCACTTTTACAATATTAGTAAGATAAGAGTGTAATAACCTATGGCGTCAATATTAAAAATATTTTTTTTTATTGACACATTTTCTAGCAGCCTAGCATCTATAAACTCTACATTCCTTAAACAATACCAAATCAGTTCATATTATGACACTCCAACCGTTATTAGATAATTCAAATTATAAATATTTTGTTTATAAATCACTCAGTTCAGTGTTGCAATTTTTTTATGATTACCAATTTGCTAGTCATAGTATATAAGTAATATTACACTTACCTTAACCCTTATTTTCATTCTTTGATTAGTTCATAACTGCTATCTGTGGAGGCTTGTAATTGGCCTTTTGTAAACTATCTTATAGAATCTTGTATTATTGTTAGCTACAGCTAATAAAATAAAATTATAAAATCTGAGCTCAAAGCATGTTAACAATTATACAGAAATACACTAACAAGCAAAACAAACCGCTAAGCTTAACATCCTTAGCAGAGCTCTTAATAACTAGTTTATGAACTCATACGAGGCAAACAACGTTCATTTTGTAGAGTCTTATAATCTTATTCATGAACATTTGTGTGGAATGACTAAGAGATTATAGCTTTTGTTACCTTTACATAAAAAAAATAAGGATATATTTTCGATTATATTCTTATAATGCTCCTTAAAATCCAAAATTGTGAAAATATAATATGATAATCCTACTACTATTATAAATGTGAAAGTTTGTAAGAATGGATGGATGGATGTTTCTTACTCTTTCACGCAAAAACTACTGAACGGATTTTGATGAAATTTCGTACGGTTGTAGTATAAGCTGTGGATTAACATACATTGGGACTTTTTATCCCGAAAAAATACAATGTTCCCGTAAGATAGACACTGTATTTACTTGGGCGGAGCCGCTGGCAACAGCTAGTACTTTATAGTATCGTTCGCGCTAAATGAACGGGGCTTGAATGTCTAGATTTGACTATCACACATAAAGGGTAAATACCTAATTTATTACTTGATAGTGATGCGCATAAATATACTCTACTATACGGTATTTTCGTTTAGGATTAAAGAGATCAAAATTTGAGTCGCGTGTTATCGTAATCCCGGGCGAAACGCGAAGAAAATCATTCCGAGGCGCTCTTTTCGTCTCACTTTTTATGTCTTGCGAGAATTATGATGTGAGATATTTATTCCCCCTCAGGGATATAAGTATAACACTTCTGCTTCGTTTAAATGATAATCTAAGAAATTGTTGTAACATGGTTTTCAAAATAACACAACCTGTATAGTATTTATAGTAAGTCATTACGGGTTTTTAGTGAATTAAAGACGAAAATTAGAAAGTCACAATTGGGTCTTGAAGTGAATATTTTGAAATATTGACTTTATTAATTACGAGTCACTCTAAGCTGACATAAAGTAAGAAAGAGACAAAACATTCGATTAAATATTCCAAAACCCATTAGAAGTTTATAAAACATGTATTCATTATATTACCTACTGATATTTTAAAACGCTTTTATTGAGTCAATTTTGCAACCTCCGTGCAACATTCGAGGCTCTCAACAGTTTGGCATATCTCTCACTTCTTAGTTCTTAAAACCCTTATAAATAGGCTTACCTCTCGATTGACCATAATATAACAAATAGAGCATAACATACGATCGATCGCTAGCAACGCTACATCTGTCTCTCTCTCAATGTCCCTAATAAAGCTTGAGCTCGAAGGGTCTAAAAGGTAACAATTACTTATCCCTAAACATTTATCATCACAAAATCTTTATCGTAATCGGTCAAACAAATTATGATGACAGTCAATGATGGTGATACCCAGATTGTATGTAGGTAATATGAAATAATATTAGTATTCTAAAGTTAGAATTTATGTTAAATTTCAATTTTTATTTTCAGTTAATGGTTCGAAACAAATTACAATGTAAAAAATAAATAACAAAAAATGCTGAAAGTTTATAATTATGTTCCACAAAGTATTTTTTCATTCGTACAGCTACGCCTGTTTGATAAATATAATAAAAACTTATCTCGATTTCAAGTATTCACAATCATCTAATCTGATTGAGCTATAATCTAGAACTATAATCTATAATCTAGAAGCGTAAATCTAGAAACTGCGCCCTTGAAGTTTTAACGTTTTTGACAACGGTTCGAGCCGTTGCTTAATCATAAATGACGTCGCTTACGTATTCCGACCGCGACAGCTGCTAACGAAACGATGAGTTTACGAACCTTGTCATCACCGTCCCCGAAAACCTGGGGATTTGATTGTCTATTCAGAATTAACATACGAAATTCGGTTACAGCTGATATAAATTAATTTTGCTGCTTTTTACTTTCTACTAATATTATAAATCTTCCTCCTATTATGAATGTGAAAGTATGTGAGGATGGATAAGAATGTAAGGATGGATAGTCCATCCTTACATCGAAGACATTAGCACTTACTACCGTACTTACCAACTACGGTACCTTCTTCAAAATTATGAAAATTGTGTAGAATTGTGTATAAATTTTAGTCGAATTTAAAAGGGGAATCACTTAGAAAATAAGATTTATTTCATAATTTTTTGTGCATTTCTACTTTGAAATTCGGCTTGATTTTTTGTTTTTAATTTTTTTTTTCCCTTTTGTAGTCATATTTATTATATATTAGTACTAACACATTTTAAGAACGTTTAAAATAAGCGTGAGAATATATAATTGAATACGCGCCAAGCTTCCATTAGGTATTGTAAATAAGATGATGATCACTCTAAGTTAAATAGTGGCATATGCTTGAAGTCCTATAAACAATGCCGAAATTTCCAAACGTGTGTCTTTAAAGACTGAGAAGTTCTATCCAGTGCTTTTGGATCCAGGGTATACACCCTTAGCCAAAAATTTTACTATTTGGTAGCATATGCTTGAATTACATCACAAAATTCAAAGCCCTATAGCTGATGTCCCTATAAATTTTGAGGAATCGTATAGTTTCTTTTCGGTGTGAATTGATCCTTAATCATCAGAATAGTCTAGTTCCAGGAACTACTGAAAGTTAATACCTACTCTATTAGTGCTAATGACCTTGGCGTTAATACAGTTTGCATACGGTATATCTAATAGCCTGCTAAGTATATTGACTGTGCGAATGATACACTATGCTCCACAGTATTAGCATAATACACAGTAGAAGTAGGTACATAAGCCTCGACTAAATATGTGCTCGCTACAAGGCGTTTAATTTAGTGTGTGGTTGGGTTCATTTGAGTACTCATACTTGGGTTAATTTTGAACCACTAAGCTTCATATTATGCTCGTGACATTCTTTCTTTGTGGTTTCCTTACGCGTCGTTCTACATTTTAATTTGGAGATACAAGAATTAATCAATTTTGTTATGCGATACATAGAAGTTGTACATGTGGTATCAGGGAATCTAATTCATAATCAGGTGACTGTTGACATAATTTAATATTATATCAAAATGACGTGTCATTTACATTAGGCTAGAAGATTTTTTTATTGTATAAACGAATATGAGTATGTTCTCAGGAGAACCAGTATATAAAAAAATATATTTTCAAAGGAACAGCGATTTGTTGATAAAGTTTGAAGGCTCGTGAAAACGCTCTATACAAAAGTCGCATTAACTGTAACGTCACGCCTGGGTAAAAGTGTAAACTATGAAATATAGGACCGCAAGAACATAATATTTGTAAATATCTCCAAAATTTGTGCGTTTAAGTTCATACTTACTGCAATTAATGTTTTTGTATATAATTTAAATTAACTTATGATGTAGGTTTTATTATTAATTTAGCAAAATATGTAGAAACTTTTTTGTATTTTTATAATTATGTTATAAATATAATAAAAATAATATATAAATATAACTAAATACATATATGGTAGTCGTCATCATAATACAAATAAAATATGAGAATTCTCTAACTGCTTATAAATTAGATTCTCTGATAGTACATTAGAAGTAAAAGCATCCAAAGTCACAGGAATAATATAGATAATAAATGGAAATCAAATATATCACAGCAATATGGAATAAATAGAATCGAAATCGTTCTTATTATGTCTGAAGGAGGCTAGTAGTAAATGACCCCGAAAATGGCCAGCGATTTATCTAGTTCGGGGTGACTCGGAATAGATAGAGAACGTTTATATTACTCACTCTATTTTTATTATTATTAGTTAAGCGTTCTCCTGATCATTATCAGCATTAAAATTTGGTGTAGAAATATTGATTGAAAAATGATTTTTTTTATTATGAACTTTTTAAGAATGAATTCTACTATTGGTATGTCAAATGGCGTACAAGTAAGTAGCAAAACTTTTTTATGGATTAAATTAACTAACCTAACCTAACCGAACCTAACCTAACATCGCTTTAATGTTATGTTTCAAACACAAAATACACTGTCCTGTAAAAAATGTACAACACATTTAAAAATTCAATATTTTAAAAACTATGTAAGTTGGAGATTTTAAATAAAAAATGTTTTAATTTATGCCAATTTTATCACCTTTGTCCTGAAACCTGATATAATTTGAGACAGGACCTTTTTTTCAAATGAAATTTCTCGTTTACGTCGTTTAAAAAAATGAGTTTTAAAAGTAGTACGTTCCTTGAGGGCCAGTATAGTTTATCTATCACAATTGTACATGGAAGCACTACTGGATTGTGCAGACAATGGTATCGTTTACAAATAATACAATGCATGTATCAATAATATTAACCTAGCGAATATCAAATTAAATAATCGTATAAGCTTATGGAACAAACACCACCCAGTACACTCGCAGCCTGTCGATTGATTGACTGGAGAAATTAAGAGCAGGCGAGAAGGAAACGGGAGGACACGGTCTACGTTCACATTTCCCGATGCTTTTCGGTGAGTCTGAATGGGCGTTTATAATGGCGTTTCAAATACTCTAAACAAAATAATATATGGATTGATTCAACTTATCAAATAGCACACAGTATAAAATATAGCAGACCACGACATGTTTTAATGAAATTAAATGAGCAGACGGATTGCCTGATGGTAAGCGATTACCACTGCCCATGGACACTTGAATCACCAGAGGAGTCACACTTGTAACTCTTCTGGTGTTGCACACTTCCTTTGGGCCTCCGATAACCCCACTCACTCACTGCGCGAAACACAATACAAGCATTATTTCACGCTGGTTTTCTGTGAGGCCTTGGTACTTAACCGGTCTAACCAGCCCGTGCCGCAGCATGGCTTTCCCATGTTTATACGCCGTGGAACTAATATGTATAAATCCTACTTCCTACTACTATTAATAATGTGAAAGTTTGTGAGGACGGATGGATGTTTGTTACTCTTTCACGCAAAAGAAACTGAACGAATTTGAATGAAATTTGGTATGGTAATAAATACAGATATTTAAACATAGGCTATTCAGAAATATTTATTCAGAAAAAGTACAGTATTGCCGTGACATACCCGATACTATGTTTACGCGAGCGGAGCAGCGGGAAGAAGCTAGTTGTGTATAAATTGTACCCGGGCGAGGGCCGGTTGACAGGCAATATCCGGATGATCCATTGTTGAGCTCATTGCGGATTCAGCGCGGTAATGCCGTGGCTAAACTCCACTACCGTTTTTATTCCGGAGTTACAGGATTACGTGACTATTACGTGTACTGCTGTGCTAGCTCGCTTATATACTTTACCTTATATTATTTAATAGTTTTTACCCGACTACGGCGAAGCCAAAAGGAAGGATTTTGGAAGTCTATGTATGTATGTATGTTTATTCCACCGTAACACCTAAACTACTGGTCCGATTTTAATAAATGAGGTGTCAATAGATTCGTTATAATAGCCCAGGCAACTAGGTTATAATATCATTATTAACGTTGTCGAGTTATAGTTTTTTATAAAAATTATAATAGTCATTGGAATATTAGTTTATCCTAGAATTTAGCTCGTGGTTTTCAGAGAACTTAGGTATGCCACTTTTAATTATCTCCAAAAGATTATAAAAATAAAAGTAATTGGATATACTGTTAAATATTTCGGTGAAACACAAACATAAAAAAAAATGATGTGGCCGAGGAAAATGAATCTACCTATTCTAATTAGTGGAAAGTATTGTTTTGTTTGCATTGTATAGACTCCAAAACTACTGTACCGACTTGGTAAAATTTAACCGCGGGGACGGACATAGGCTACTTTTTATCTCGGAAAAATGTACGGTTCCTGCGGCATTTCCTTTCGTGCGCAAGTTATTGCAGACAACTTTTAGTTTTTAAACATAGTTGGCATACTGCTGCTATTTGCGATGCACACGCGTGCGATCAGACTGCATAAATTTACCTACTACGGCTGTACCTAATGTTGTGTGTAACTGTAACTAATGATTTCAAAAATTAGGATGGGCTTAAACGTAAATTTGATAAAACAAATCTTTACACAAGAAAAAACTTGAGAGGTGTCAAGGGACACCCGGATGGAACGAAGTTCCTTTCGATTAATTAGTGAAGGAATTGTAATACAATTTTATTTTTTTTAAGTTATAATAATATTTTTGTTATTATTAACAAATATAATGTAATATAAACTTAATCAGTAGGCTCAATTTTAGTAATAATTGAGAGAGAGAGAGAGAGAGAGAGACAGACAGAGGAACACGCGCACGCCGCACGGCTTACAACTATAGCAAAAAGTGTTACAGTCTTAATTTTTTCCGTCCGTTTCCGATAAGAAACTTCGTTCCAAAGTCGCCATCTTAATTTTACCATACCTCAAATGTCAAATTGGCCCCAAACAACCCCAAGAGTGGGGCCATTTAAGTTTTTGACTTGACATGCCTCGTCTATTATTTAAACGTCTATGTTTGTAACAATATAATATTATGCCACATCGTCAATGAGTTAATGGCGAACGAAATGATTTCTTTGAGTACCTAGGATGTTCTAAGCACAGCGCTAAAAGCAAAACCAATTATTGGCAGTGCAATAAATTTCAAAATCCGATACAAAACCCATTTATTATGGCAAAGTTCTGCAGTAATTTTATATTTCACTTTATAGTTTATTTATGGATTGTGCTACTGTGGTATTATGTATGAGAATCAAAATTTGTAGCTTCACTGTTTCAATTTTTTTCTGTATTTATGTTGTACCTAAGCGACAAAATTTTGTTACCATATTTTAAAAATATAATAACTTATTATAAGTACTTACACCTGGGTAACCGAGCTTTGCGCGGAGCTCTAGTAGATTAAAAAAAAATCACATAAATATTTTACCGGGATTCGAACCCACCACATTCCGAATTTTTCGAACAACGGAAAAATTACATATCCCAAAATGCCAATGGGACTGACATATTAGCGTCTAAATTATTGATATATTGTTGCACGACGAAATAAAAATCTTAAACAACTTAAAAATGCGCAGTTTCCCAGGAAGAGGACCTAGCTAGGTCAATTTTTCTCCCGCAAAACTCCCTGTAGGTATAATGATTTCATGGTTCAGTTCACCATACCGTTGCAGCCGATTTCGACAAACTTATTATATATAGGGTGTCCCTTATATTTAAAGTTCGTTGTCTTTTTACGGATACCTTACACTTAAAATGTCGGTATTGACCCAATATAGCCTAAAAAAATATTAGCCCAATTAATAATATACGATAACCCGTGCCGACCCGCGAATTTAATTTTCCCATACAAGTTACATGGGGATAAGCTGCAATTAAATGTTTCATTTGTTGTCGCATACGTGGAGATTTCTAGTGCGCAATTGTTTGCGTTTTATTTGCGTTCATAAACATGTATATAATATTCAAGAGTGGTAAAAAAATACTGCCTAGCCACCAAATAAATGGTGCAAAATCAACATATAATCGGCAAGTTTTGGCAAACAACTTATCTGACGTAATCTCAGTCAGTCAGGGTGGAAAACTGTTACCTAATTATATGTATCGTCGAATTTGATTTGTCTACAAAACATTTGAATGTAAATTGTATGTGAAAACAAAATTAAATCACCCAGCTAGTGAAACGAGATGTAAATAGAAAACAAAATCAATATTTAAGAGACTTTCTCTAAGACAGAAAAAGGCAAGGATATAAATCTTTTATCTGTCCAATACCCTTTTGCAGTGTAACATATTTTACGTTCAAGGATACTCCGAGCTACTTTCAGAGGTACTTTTAAAAGGTCTAGAAGATTAAAGCATCGTATCCCCTAATATGGCCATTACACTTGATGGCGAATTTCTTCGCCGGCCGGTGAAAAATTATGTCCATTTGTTACGAGTCTTTGTTTTAGTTAAGGCAATTTGGAACAAATGAATATGAATTTTATCGTAATGATTACTCGGTCCGGTGTGTAAGATATTGACGTGATAACGCTACACGCACGAAAAATTGACGCGTTCCGCCTGATTGTCAGATTAGGCCTGACCCGAGCGTGCAAGCGAGGGCGCGGAACAAGCGATAGAGAGGCACCATCGGCCTAAGCGATCGGCTTGTGATGACCTAAAATTATCATCCGTAAATAGACAACCATTCTTTTTTAAAGTGCTTCGCAAATTGACAACGCGCGAGGTTGCATAATCCATAAATCTGAGGAATACGACATGGATCCGGGATTCCGCGCGGTCTGGTGGAATCTACGACTGATTCCGCGCGATTTGGTGAAATCCGCGATAGATCCTGCTCAATCTATGTGAAAGTTTGTGAGGATGGATGGATGGATAGATGGATGGGTGGATGTTTGTTACTCTTTCACGCAAAAAATACTAAACGGATTTTGATGAAATTTGATATGGTAGTAGAAAAAGTATCGCGTTCCTGTGGGATAGTGTATTTACGTGGGCAGAGCTGCAGGCAAAAGCTAGTTATTTTATAAATGAGCTTAACAATTACATAACGCTATGTGCAGATATATCGTGTGTTGTGCAGTGTTATAAATATATTACCTTGTAAAATAACTACACTAATTCCATAAACTGAATTTGCAATGAAACTCGGGAGCTTATCGCAAAATTAGCGATTTCCCAATAAATTCTGCTCTCGAATGCACAAGCTCAAAGTAACAAACCGTCGGTGAGCATGACGTTTTGAACGCCACCTAAACTCAATGCAGTTGGATTCAGTATTCCAATTGTCACGCCTTAGTATCCGTTTAAAGCTATGCAGATCTAGTAATACTCCTGGTGCCACGTACAAATGTAGGTAAACAGCGCAGTCATAAAAGCTGTATCGAAGTTGAGCTATGTCTGTCGAATGTCTTTTTATACTTAGGTACTACTTTAACGACAGCAATTTAATGATGATTTTGAAGGGTAATGATTTTGGCAGTCCATGTATGTATGTTTGTTCCACCGTGGCGCCTTATCTACTAGTCCGATTTAAAAAAACTAGGTGTCAATAGCTTTGTTATACCTAATAGCCCGGGTAACAAAGGCTATATACAATTTACGTAGTCGAGTTATAGTATTTTATAGAAAGTATTTTATAGTAAAAAAATCAAGTTTGCTGTATGGGATTCCCATACAACGTTCTTCGAATATTGCAGCATGTTCTCAAACATATATCTGTAATCTACGCCATATACAGTGGCCTCGGTAATGTGTGTAAGCTAGCGTAACAGTTATATGATTATATCGAATGTTTTCAAACTACTTTACCTAATAATGTACGGACTACAGTAAACCACAACTTTTCGACATACTTATTTTCTGGAATTTTCTTACGTAGCACTACAGCAGTGGCTTAAGAAATGAATGAAATTTATTCATGACCCCGCGTTTTGGATAAATTAAACAATACAAGAATGGTCGTACTAAAACTATAAAACTCTACTGAAACCAAATATATACCTACTGTATAAAATGTCCTAGAAGGACATTAAATACTAAATATTAAAGGTAAATGTGAATGTTCGTAAGGATGGACGGATGAATGTTTTTGACTCTTTAACGCACAAACGACTGAACGGATTTTGATTAAATTGGGTATGGTGGTAATTTAGGCTCTTGATTAAAACACAGGTTACATTTTATCCCGAAGAAGTACAGTATTCCCGTGGGATACTGTATTTGCGCGGGCAAAAGCTACTTATGTTATAAAGGAATGTCCGTGAGAAGGAGACTCTTCTCGCACGCCGGACCCCTGAAAACTGACCCCGGGCCTTGGGCGGGGAACCAATACCAGGGGCTAAGCCCCTCTAATTGGGGTGGGATGACGCGCCCAGTATGAGTACCATACCATATACCATAGCACGCGAGTGTCCCGAGTTCGGGACGCGCGTCGTAGATCTCCAGCAATCACAGTCGGCTCCTCTGATAGGAGCTTCAGGATGCCGGAGATATCTAGGCGCGGTTCCGAGCTAGGGTCTGGGGAGCCAAATTTTTATTAGGGCTGTGATGGTGGGGGCGCCTTTTAGGAGGGCCTGTATGATGGATGGGAGAATTTCCTCCCCGGCCTGAACAAGGTCCATGGCCAGGGAGAGGAGGGTCTGCAGCAGCTCTGCAGGGTATGTGGGGGCCTCGCTTTGCCCCAACTCTTGGGGCAGCGGAGGAGATGCCGTGGGCTGGGAGTACGGGGCAGCCGCGTGTTTTGCGGGCTCCGGGGCGGTGGTGTTTTCCACGGCTGTGGTGGCCGAGGAGGTGATATTGGGTGTGCGTGAGGTGCGCGGGGTGCGCGGGGAGCGCGGGGAGCGCGGGGGGCGTTGTGAGTCCCGCGTGTGGTCAGGCTGCGGTGGAGCGAGCATGGGTGGCTCCAGCTCCAGGCTGCTGGCTGGGGGAGAGGCGGCAGCACAGGGGGTGGCCTCAGGAGCTGCGGCATCTTTCCTCCTGGTTCTCGGCTTCTTTATCCTCCGCGCGGAGGAGTCGGGGGCCGGGGGGGGGCGACGCGTCTGGGAATGCAGTCGTTAGCCTCCACCATCAAAGATGTTGAGGTTGGCGGAGGAGGTGGGGCCTCCTGCACGCGGGGATGCGGGTCGGAGTTTGCGCAGGGGGGAGAGGAGCGGGCCTTGTCTGCTCGCAGTTTCCTTGCCTCCTTGCGAAACTTTGGGCAGTCCCTGCTGTTACCTGGGTGGGCCCCACTGCAGTTTGCGCAGGTGGGCGTCTCAGGGGGCGGGGGCAGTCCCTCGCAATGTGTTCCCCGGCACACCGGGCACAGGCGGCCGCCATGTCATGCCGCCATGTCAGCTGGCGGTCGGTGTACCCTAGCCGTCTGTGGTGTACGTAGGTTGATGAGTGGAGGCAGAAAGGTAGGCGCGCGGTAACGATACTCACGCGGCGGGCTAGAGCGGATTTCTGTGGCCGCAGTGAATGCGGCTCGGTGATTGTCGCGCGGCTGTAGGGCCGGCGAAGCATCTCTCGGGGTGAGCTCGCGGTGGGCTGGTGTGGGCCGCGCGGCTGAGCAGCCAGCGCGGCGCGATGGTGTCGCGGCTGTGGAGCTGGCGAGGGGCGGGCTGAGCCCGCGGTGGTGCGGGGTGTGTCCGCTTGAAGGACGTTGTGGCGTCCAGGACAGGCAGGTTGGCGAGGGTCGCCAGCGTGCGCAATACGGCGCGAGGCGTGCCTAGGATTGGCCGAATCCTGATCGGTTGTGCGGGGCGGGGGCCCAGACTCGTCGCAGGCCGCTGTCGGGAGGCATTGGGGCGGGGGGGTACCAGTACACCCCCGCGAGAATGCCGAAGGCGACCCGGGGCGGGCGGTGTCCTGCCCGCACAAGCTAGGTTCGGTGAGCGGGCGGTGGTGCGTGCGGTCCTGGGTCGAGCGTGAGCTGGACCTCGATGGGGTCGGGCTGTACGACGATTCGGAGTCCGTATGGGAATAGTTCAGGTGATCGCG
Organism: Phengaris arion; assembly: GCA_963565745.1. NCBI lineage: Eukaryota > Metazoa > Arthropoda > Insecta > Lepidoptera > Lycaenidae > Phengaris > Phengaris arion. Next base: position 8,401,660 of record OY751443.1, read on the forward strand.
GCTTAGCCGCGGGTCATGTTCCGACATAGTTACGTAATAAACATAACATAAAAAAGTGTGTGTCAGCTCCGACGCACGACTGGAGTTTACTCTAAAAAGTAAAACACGTCCCTCAGAAGGAACAAAAACTTTAGCGATCGATTTGAGTTCAAAAATTCGCGCCATGTGAAAAAAAGTGACAGGTGCGCAGAATAGGTTGCGCACGAAAACGTAACGCTGTCATTCGTTCAGGACATGTTACTGCTTATATTTCTTTCATACCGGGGGCCTTATATGAAAATCGATTCTTAAGGAGTAAACTCCAAAAACACACTAGTCACAGAAACAGGTAACAAGTGTACGTATCACTAACACAAAAGGTACTCACACTTTACGTGAACGGACGATACACTAAGTACATACACGAAGACGGTACACACACTTAGGGGGGCTGTCTCCTCGTGACCCAACGCTGAGCCGAAACTCAACGGGAGGCCAAGAGCAGGGCCCCCAGCAAGTCCCCAGCAAGGCGCAAATCCACAACCTATTCTAATGAATAAGGTGTGAATTTACGATCGCTATCAGGAGTCTTTGGCTGCACTAGAAGCGGGTCGGCACGTAGTGGCGCGTAGGCAGGGCTACGACGTAGCGAATATGGAGCAACGGCTCAACGTATTACGCTACGGAGCAACTGCGAACGCGCGCGCACTAACGGAGACAGGACGATCCTAAAGGAATGTTATACCTTTTGTGTTGTGTTATACTTAGAGTTATAGCGAACACTGCATGGGGTGGAGGGTTGGTATCCTGAGACACAGGAACCTCCTATTTCAGGTATCAACCCGCCAAAACACTCACTTTTTTATTAATTTGTGGTGTGTGTTTTTATGTATTTCTTCTTCTTCGTGTGCCTATCCAATTACTGAAGGTTGGCAGGTTGGCAGTCAAGCTCCGAATATTTTCTTTATCCAAGGCGAGACTGAAAAGATCTATAGCCTATATCCCTGTCCACTCTCGGATATTCCTCAGCCAAGATGTTTGACTTACCCTGGTTTTCGTTTCCCAGCGATCTCACCAATAATTATGGTTTGTAGAAGCCTGTAATGTTCGTTTCTGAGAATGTATCTCAGATAAGTGACTTTTCTTTTCTTGTTGGTACGGACAAGCTCCACTTTTTGATGCATACGTTTAAGTTCTTCGGTATTCGTAACTTTGTCCGTCCATTTTATCCGCAACATTCGACGATACGTCCATACGTTTATGTTTTTATTGGTGATAAATAAACTTTACTCTATTTTATCTGTACCATGTACTGAGTACAGCTTGTTTAGATGTCAGTGTAACAAAGTTACGATAAATCCAGGCTTGTACGTCATACATCACGCGGCTAGCTGAAGTGTATTTATGTGCTACTCGTGGTCAATTTTTATCGTGGTTTGGTACTTTCGTTTAAGCATATTGTTATTCTGGTTAGCGTTCAATTTATTCTGATTTTGATAACTTTGGCCTTCTCAGCATTATCAGCATAATTAATACAAAATCTTAAAATATTCTGTGCCAATTGCCTGCAATGTAGTTAATAAAAATGATTGCAGTTAACAAAATGTCGTCATAACTCGTAACCTTTTTTTTTATTACGAAAATTACCTACCAAATAGCTACTTCCAAAGTCACGTCACCACTCTTTCATTTATTTATAGGGTTCTGTACCTAAAGGGTAAGAACTGGACCCTATAACTGAGACTTCGCCTTACATTCATCCATCTGCCCGTCTGTCCGTCTGCCTGTCTATCACCAGGCCGTATTTCATGAACTATGATAGCTAGACAGTTGAAGTTTTTCACAGAAGGTGTATGTCTGTTGCCGCTTTAACAACAAATAATAAATAAAATAAATATCCCATACAACAATATAAGATAATAGTAGAATGTCTTACGGCATTATTTAATGGGGAAATGTCGCCGACATTAATAAAATATTTGTATTGCAGAAGCGAGCAATACGTTCGATTTACAAAATGTCCTGCTTGGAATCTCTGAGAGAAAAGTTTAAAGAAATAAGAATTCTGACCGTCGCTTCTCAATACATTTTGGACAATGTGTTGTATGTTAGACAAAATTTAAGTATGTTCTATTGAACACTAATACTAACACTAATACACGAAAAGCAATAGTTGTCACTTTAGGAACACAAATTAACACAAACTAGATATGCCGGTGATCAGACTTACTAAAGTTAGTAAATCTTTTAAAGGTCAATGTATACCCATATACCATAGAATCCCAGAACACGTTCAAAGTCTGTATATTAATAAATTTAAAAAAAGTAGTTAAAGAACGTTTGTGTTTTAGCACAAACGTTCTTTAACTACTGGCCACTACATGGCCACTTGCAAGGCTACTTTATGTACTATTGTACTCTTGTTACGTAGTTTTAGTCATAACATAGTTATATACCTTTTCTAAAGTAACAATTTTCCATCTTTTTGGTAAAAGATGTCCCTGCGCGAGTTTCTTACGCTGGTTCTTCTGGCCGGGCTAGTTTCCGAACCGTCGTTGTAAAGTATAATAATAGCAACTTTGAATAAAAAAAATTGACTTTGACTTTGAACAAACGTGATTTCTTACCGTTTTTTGCCTGATATTACTAATAGTAACAGGTAGACGCTTGAAATATTCACTGCATATTAAGTTGTATATTATTCACTATAATAATAAATAATAAAATTAATTAATATTTATTAATATAAGGGCCTCATTCTAAAACCTTGATTTTTTATTATGTTTTAGTATTAATGGTTATATAGATAATGGTACGAAGCCCGTCATGCGCGAGTCTCACTTGGCCGGACCTGACTCGCACTTGGCCGGTTTTTCAATACCCTGAGATACCTACTCTAAGCCACAGAATATATTCCATATACATAGATGTAATGACACCTTATTTCCAGTCAATTATGGTGAGATTGAGTTCGGGGCCAAATTCTACAATGGCATATTCCGGGACAAATTAAATTTTGTATTGCGAATGTAACAGGCGACCATTGTTGTTAAGCTGGTGCTGAGAATATTAACATCTTCCCTCTAATCTGTATTCTAGAATCATCTTTGTGTTTACGTTATGAATTGTTTACTTATTAATGTCATTTTTATTGTGATTCCTTTTTGGAACATCTTGACACATAGAATTATTGTTATGACAAAAAGAATTCCGAATTAAAACTCTTTTATAATCAGGGTCTGTTTCACAATCGCTTTTAATTATTATTCGGATGTTTTGTCGCTGCTTACTTATACCGAGCGACTGAGACAAAACATGCAAATAAGCTATCTGACACTTATCAATAGATTGTGAAAAGTATAATGGTCATCTGAAACTATTTTCGTTATGCAGGCTTAGGTTAGTTCTTAAGAGCTGTTTTTTCCTTTTATATGTACTACCTAGAAATAAATAAAAAACTGTATTATCATATTTAGTAAAAATATTAAAATCATAAGCCGCGTAACAGATAGATAAACTAGTAAAGTTGAAGAGTATTTTCTATGTACTGTAGTAACCTTGTGTAAAACACCTTACCATTATATAAAAATATTATATTAATAATAGCTCTCGTACCAATTTCGGTGACGGTGTGCGGTTTCGTTCAAACCAGACCAGATACGCAGCAGTTACTTCGTTGTGCCTACGTGTGTGCGCAATACATCAGAGGAACACTCTCTTCCTTTATTCTCGTAACCCAGTGGGACAGATGACCGGTACGACTAGCGAGAGATCAGGTGCTGAACCGACTCCTAACTGCCTATCCGACGCATGGATCGCATCTTCCTTGCCAGACAATCAGGTAACCACCCTGCTGCAATGTCTTGAACCCATGACCTTCGGAGTCGAGAGCCAATATCTAAGCCACTGGACCACGGAGATGTCAAGAAATAGAGAAATATATAACACCATTATATAGACAAAGAACACATAACAATGTTATGTGATAAAATAATAATTATAAACATGTCTGAACTCAGTAAGACTCGATGCCAGGGAACAATAAATTATGATTTTCTTAATTTGTGCCAGCTGTCGCGCGTATATGAATATGCGAACTGGAAGAATGTAGGGAAAACTTTTGTGTTGCCGAGCAAATATATTTATTATTGTTGGTCTCGTTTTATAAGGATCAGCGCAAACGGTATACATGCGACCGCTATTGTTCGCCAGCGACAGCCTCGTAACTTCATACATTTTCTATAGATACGCGGCATACGTGTAGCCGCTACCACCGACATCTTAAATGCTTGAAAATTGGGTCGCTATATCCAACCAAAAAAGTCGTCTGTTTGTAACAAGCCTTAATTCCTTCTGTAAGAATATACAATGTCACCCCTTTGAGTTTGAAATTTAAAGAGAATTTGTGGGCGATGGTAAATATTATATGAATTTCTCAGTAACCAATTCTTTATTAATTCAATTTATAAAGTTTATTTTTAGTGGGCGAGACTTTGGTAAAGAAAAATCGAAAGGAATACTCAATACTTTTCTATACATTTTGTCGTTGAGGAAACCGATCGATCGACAACACGACGACACTTCCGACTTGAAGATGGCAAATTCAATGCAGTATACGCCTTACACATTTTAAGATAAACAGTCTCTTACAATGGAGCACACGCATAGTTTTTTTATTGACTTTTCAAAAAGTACATAATAAGCCAGGAAATATTCTCATTGCAATGGCAAATCTACAATCAACCGTTGACGAAATACAGTCATCTCAAAAGTGAGATCGTTAGAGAGCATTAAAATAGCTCTAAACAACAAATTATACAGGAGTGATATCACAGCAGTTGAAAATGTATGAAGAAAAATACAAAATTGATTCATCTTAAATGCTGCGTACATATAACAAATTATGTTATTGTGATAGGAAAAAATATCATAAATAACATAAGGATTTGAACAGTAATTTTTTCAACCACAGCAAAAAAAATCGTCGTTTTTTTAGCCCTTTTTAGTACTGTAACTTTTTAATTTTAAAACTGATTACTGTACTTTTTTACATTTTTTGGTTCAAATATATGTTGCCTTTCGGAAAATATAAGAATTTTGCTGATTTTAAACAACTGCATTGTTAAGGACAGCGGCCTCGTAACGTAATTATACCAATGAATTGAAATGTGAACGATAAACAAGTGATTTAAAACAATACATAAACTTTAACAGTAAACACTCAGTGACAATATATGTATAGATTTCTATAGCATCAGTGTGCAACAAGTCGTGTTAAATGGTGTTTTATGAACTTAAGGTTATTTTGCTTATATATTTTAAACTATAGTGAATTTTCACGTTATTTCTTTTGATTTATATAGATAAAACTAATACCTAACGTGAAAAGTAATGATTTCGATTATGTAATAAATAGTTAAGTAGTTATTAAGAAAATAATGGTAAAAATATAGAACATTTCATACATGGTGAACCTTAGTTCACCATGTATGAAATGTTCTATATTTTTATAAAAGATATTCATAACCTAAGGGTTATGAATATCTTTTATATGGAATAAGATTGTTAGTATATAAGGACTTATGTAATTGGGAAAAACAATAAAGAGATCCACACAATGCGTTTTACTTCACCTGGCTCATGTAAAATAAGGGAAAATTATGGAAAATAGCCGTATAGAGAGGCAAAAGCGAGATGGCAAATCGACCCGAAAGAGGTGTACAGACGCGGCTCTCTATACGGCATTGCCATGAGCCAGGTAAGCAAAGCAAAAAACGTGAAAAATGTTCTCCTCAAAATAAGTGTTTTACTATCGCCCCGGCTCTGCCAAAATCGGTGTTATCTTGCTATGTTCGCGTCTAATTTGAGCCGGCTGTTGAAACCCTGTGGAATAATACAGTCCCCTACATGCATCATCCCATTTTTTTCTTTGTTTCGCAAAAAGTCATATATCATAATTTAACTTGGCGTAATTCAATTTGTCCTAATAATAGTTACGCATAATATAATAGGTTTACCTATGAAATTGCCTTTCTGCAGTACTGGCCATTTCAAATCAAAATAATTTTTGTTTGGCTAAGAATTCTAATTTAAAATTAATTTTATTTTAAAAACATGGAATTCTTTTTCCAAAAGTAGTCATTTGTTTATTGATTAGTGTTACATTTTCATCGCATTTCAATCCTTTTCGTCATCATGGATACGTCAAAAATTCGAGTAATTATGGAATATGAGTACCGTCGTGGCAGCAACGCGGCACAAGCGGCACGCAACATCAACGACGTTTACGGAGCTAACACTACAAACTAACGCACCACCTGTTATTGGTTTGCTCGCTTCCGTTCTGGAAATTTCGACCTGAAAAATGAACCTCGAGGTCGTCCGAAGACTTTGGTCGACAATGACGAATTAAAGGCGATTGTGGAAGCTGATGATACACAATCTACGGCTGAATTAGCAGCTTTCGACGTTAGCGTCAAAACAATATTTGTTCATTTGCGTCAAATTGGCAAGGTAAAAAAGCTTGACAAATGGGTGCCCCACGAACTCAATGATCGCCAGCGCAAAGTACGCGTCGAGACGTGTCTTGCACTGCTCAACAGACACACAAATGAAGGAATTTTGAACCGCATTGTTACCTGCGATGAAAAATGGATTCTGTTTGATAACTGCAAGCGCTCAGCAAGTTGGTTGGATCCTGGTTCAGCACCTAAACAATGCCATAAAAGAAAACTTACCCTTAGAAAAGTGATAGTCACTTTTTGGTGGTCTAGCGCCGGTGTGATTCATCACAGCTTCTTATCAAACGAGGTGAGCATTACTGCAGATGTGTACTATGAAGAACTAAACACAATGATGGAGAAGCTGGCACATCTCCAACCAGCATTGGTCAATCGCTCGTCTCCGCTGCTCCTGCACGACAACGCGCGACCTCATACTGCACAGCAGACGGTCTCCAAGTTGCAAGAACTGGGGTTGGAAGCTCTCCGTCATCCGACCTACTCACCAGACCTTGCGCCTACAGACTACTACTTTTTTCAGAATTTGGATAACTTCTTAGCGGGAAAAAAATTCAATACCGGAGAGGCAGTACAAAATGCCTTTGAAGAATTTCTTGCCTCCCGTCCAGCTGATTTCTTTAATAAGGGCATCAATAAACTGCCACTGCATTGGCAAAGATGCATTAATTGCATGGGTGATTACTTCGATTAATACAAATAAAAATACATAAAAAAATTCGTTTAAATTTTTTCATACAAAACGGCAATTTCATAGGTAAATACCTAATATAATATTAATTCAGCATAACTGTTTAGGCATATTTTTTTGACATAATCACTTTCAGCATTATAATCTTTACGCATACTTGTTGTTAAGCATACATTTATTTACACATATTTAAACATACTTTTATAAAACATCAACATATTTAAGCATAACAATATAAAAATATTTAAAGACGTTTTGTACGATAAAAAGTTGTAACCTAAACCAAAACTACACATACGTTATTTCACGCTGGGTTTTTGTGGCCATGTCACTTGGAAGACGTTTTGAACGAGATAAAATAGTTCTAACCTAACCTAACCTAACCCAAAACTACACAAATGTTATTTCACGCCGGGTTTTTGTGAGGCCGTGTTACCACTACGAAGACGTTATGAATTTTTACAATGTTTTAATTTAAGATTTACGATATGATTAACCTATTATTACACTATGGTTCCTAAGTATGTCAAGAAACAATTATAATTATGTCAAAAAAATATGCATAACGAGTTATGTTAAAAATAAATTAGGTATTCCATAGTATTGTTATGGCAAAAAAATATGCCAAACGAGTCATGGCACATAAAATTCCAACAAAGTGTTGGAATAAAACACAGATTTTTTGATAAATAAATCATTTTATTTTTCAACGTAGTCCCCCTTGAGCTCTATACACTTTGTCCAACGCTTCTCCAATTTCTTTATCCCTTCCAAAAAATATGATTTGTCGAGGTCCTCAAAATAGGCCTTTGTTTGCGAGATGACTTCATCATTGGAGTCAAATCTTTTTCCACCGAGCCATTTTTTCAGGTTTGGGAACAAGAAGTAGTCACTCGGAGCCAAATCTTGAGAATAGGGTGGATGTGGGAGCAATTCATAGCCCAATTCATGGATTTTTGCCATGGCAACTGCACATGTGTGCACCCTTGCATTGTCTTAGTGAAAAAGAACTTTTTTCTTGGCCAAATGAGGTCGGTTTTTTTTCAAATCCTCATTGAAGCGGTCCAATAAGTTGGCATAATATTCCCCATTAATTGTTCTTCCCTTTTGAAGATAGTCAATGTGGATTATCCCACGTGCATCCCAAAAAACAGTCGCCATAACTTTATTCGCTGACAAACCCACCTTGGCCTTCTTTGGCGCCGATTCACCCTTAGAAACACATTGTTTTGACTGTTGTTCGGTCTCTGGTGTATTGTGATGGATCCATGTTTCGTCCACGGTTAAAAAACTCCTCCATATTGTGATTAAACAACGCCAAACCTTCCTGTGAAGTTGTTACACGATTGCGTTTGTGGTCGACTGTGAGCAAACGCGGCACCCATCTTGCGGAAAGCTTTCTCATGCCCAAGTGATCATTCAAAATTGAAACCACTGAGTCATGCGAGATGCCTATGGCTTCCACAATCTCTTGCACTTTCAATCTTCGGTCGGCCAACACCATATCGTGAATTTTTTCGAGTGTTTCGGGTGTAGAGACCTCAACTGGGCGTCCAGGACGTTCGGCATCTTCAGTGTTTGTAAGGCCACAACGAAATTCAGTAAACCACTTTTTTACCATTGAAATCGATGGTGCAGAGTCCCCATAGTATTTATCAAGCTTAGCCTTGGTCTCGGTAATGGTTTTTTTTCGCAAAAAATAATGCTTAATAAGCACACGAAATTCACTTTTTTCCATTGTTTCCTTAAGTTACTGTATAGTCTGATAAAGATAGCTGTAAAACACAAACTAACTGACGCAGCAAGTTCAAATTTTGATAGGAGTCAACTGACAGATGCCTGTTGACAGGAGTAGTGTTGCTTTTTCAGTAAGGAGGTTAGAAATTCAAAAAGTCACGGACTTATTGACCCGCCTTAGTATTTAAGGCTAATGATATACTATGCCAAAAAGCAAATATGCCAAATTATTATTATGACAAACAAAATAATGCTTATTGAGGTATGCCACATTAAATTATACCAAAATAAATACGCAAAAAAAAAGGAATTACATGTAATGAAAAATATTTTTGTAATCGCATTTATATTCGCCAGTACCTACCTACAGTATACTGTACTTTTTACCTCCAAAAAATCACAGCCGAACAATTACACCGCCTCCAGGTTGTAATTGTTCGCGTGTGTTTTTTTTTACGTTAAATGATTACTCCGCAGTTTGTGGAGCGAATTTCAAAATTATTTTTATTTATAATCTTACTGTCTATAATCACTGATCTGCAGTGTCGTTTTTTACTTTGATTATGCTCTCAACAAAGATGATTACTATTTTAAAATAGAGCTGCGTCTCATGTTGTTTGACCACAAAACGGATAAATAAGAACACAAAATACTAGTGTTAGGTTAACAGGTTCTAAAAGCATTTGTTTTAAATCTTTTCAGAAATAAAAATGTTTCCATTTTCATTAGTATTTACTTTTGTAATTACGAAATACATATGAACAGCTGATGATCATGGCGATTCTATTTAAAGTGCCAATAAAGTTCTCTTCGTAATATTCCTTTCGAAATTACATTAAACGTTGAATATATCGTAATGAAATTTACATTTAAATTAGTCTTTATATTACCCCCATCTTCGCTCTCTCCGACACTAAAAATAAATATCTGAAAATGGTTTTACATACCTATTATAATATTTTATAGAACCTTTGAGATTTATACTGTAATTTATATTTTTTTTTTGTAGAAACTTCACATATTCGCCTACACATAGTTTTGCATAAAATAAATTGGGTGCAATATTATTATTGTTGTTTGTTCAAAAGAATTGTGCTACGAACTGTTTAAGAGTCAGACAGGTTGTTTGAACGAAATCTTTATAAGACAAAAGAATATAAAAACAAAAGCAAACATAATTACCACATAAGAATACAATAATACATGAATAAGCCCCTCATTTTTATACATCAAAAGCACATTATCTTTTTCACACAAAATTATTTTCAACTCAAGCCGGCATGAGAGCGAATTTTCATGTTTAGGTGACATAACATCTGGCTTACCTTAACCGCCGTAGCCGTGGCGACCACCCACAACGGGACTGCTGGATGATAATCATCACTATTATGCCCTGGCTCTTTGTGCCTGGTCGCGCCTTGATGATCATAATATTTAATGTGGTAACAGCGGAAGCTTTTCGAGTGTTAGGGAGAATTCATTTCCTGAGACACATAGATTTCGTCAAAAAAAATTTACACAGTGCTGGATGAAATGTTTTATGATAAATAGTTACAACTTAGTACAGAAAAAATATATAAAATTATTCTCTTTTGCCTCTCAATTAATGGATAATAAGAGACACTTTGAATATAATAACTTTTTATTTACTCTTTAATTGCTATCCTTTTACAAGTTTTCATTATAAAATGCATTTAAAAATTCTTTCACTACCTTTCACTATATTTTAATGAAAAAGTATCATATAAAATCATAAAACCTTAGAGTTCATATTATACTGAACATGCAGGCAAAGACGCTATCCAGATCCTTATTAAGGTCCAGGTAGAAACGAAAGAGAATGTGCCAAGAATGGGTTAGGAAAAAATAAAGGACTTATGTGACTACTTGTGAGCTTGTATTTGCTCAGTAATTAACATTGGTAATGAGACTACATTTACTGAAAATACTATGAAAGACGGAGTTCGAGACAGACTCGAGTCTGCGCTTGTGTGGCCTTTTCATTCCCGACAGATTTTTTTTATGATCCTATTGATATGGCCCTACTGATTATTAATATAAATTATGTATATTGCCAGGGGGCAGCCTGGATCAAAAGTGTTTGTTTAAACCTTATTTTTATTATTATAGCACGAAGTCTTTATTTTTATTTTTTATTTTTAAGTAGCCTTTGTTTTTCGATATTTTTTGTGTAAAAAGTATAAATTGTTCATAGGAATTGTCGCGATCAAGTTAATATTTATTGTTTTTTAATATTTTTATAGTAGTTCACAATATTACCTATATGTAGATATAATATTGTGAATTGTGTGATTGTAATATTGTTTAATAGGAACTAACTACTGACACAAATAGGATCCGTCATAAATATTATCCTTTCTAATAATACAATTAATGTGAAAGTAACTTTCTATTTCACGTAATATCTAAACTTTAAAAAACTTAAAAATTTTGGCACAGATATACAGTAAACCGCGGCGAAGGACATAGGCTACTTTATCGCGGCAAAATGTACGGTTCCCACAGTATCTCCTTTTGCGCACATGAAGTCAAGGACATCATCCAGTAATACATAATAAATACTCACTGTATTTATAACGGATATCTATATCCTATAATAAAATATATGGGATATTATCATATTAAAATATAAAATTCATTGCAAGTTTGTTCAGTTTGAAACAAGGATTATTCGTTCCTGCTGACCTTGACGTACGCTTGCTACGGCTGGTTTGGTTTGGTTTCAGCCACTTGTGCTTGATAAAGCTTACCTATGTTTAGTGACCAGAAGCCCAATCCTCGTATTTAATTCAGACCTTTCAATTTACTTTCTATTGATTACAAATGTATCGTCTTGATTTCATCAATTGAACAGATTTTTGGAGTTTGGACCAATCAATACGGTTTTGACGGTGGTTTTACGTTTATAAGAATACCATTTTATAGCTAGCATGACAACTTGCCTATAAAGGCGCAGGCCCACTAGCCAAGGCTGTCTTATTGCCTTCGCTAATTACGATGACGAAGTTAGAAAAAAAAAGTATGCTATTGAAGTATCGCACGCTATGTCACTTAGCGAACGTTATGTCAATTCCAAATATTTTTAAATTTTGAAAATCGTCATTGCAATTAACGATGGCATGTTGGCTAAGCCCTGTGGGTAGACCGGCATGATTTCTTGCTGTCGCAATATCCAAAATAATCAATGACTATGATTTTTTTATTCCTATTGTTTGGTGATATCGCATGGTTGAACTGATGTCGCGGTTTGGCATTTCATGAGTTTGGATGCTGCGGTTTTGGCCGGCTTTATGGAAGTCCGGACCATGCATTTTCAAATCAGCGGAAAATTACTAACATAACTCAATATCATGTAGTTATATATTACCTGCTAATTACCTTCGACCACATTTTAACCCAATTATTGACTTATATAATAATTGCCATTATTGAAATTATTTACACTCATTATGAAATATTTTAAAATTGATACAGTGTAATGAATACCACGTTGTGTTACCGCATTTCAATGCAAGTTCAACAGTTGGTAAATGAATGAATTGTGTATCTACATTTTATATAATGGCATTTAACAATATACTGTAAGCAGACGTTTTATTTCCAAATACATTGTAAAATCAACACTTAAATGGTATTAGTATTTTCGCTTTCATTTTTAAATTTTGCTCTACAAATTGCTTACTGAGAGCATAAATAGCTAAGCGACAGTAAATTCATTTTACTATTGCCTATTTAATAGGATAAAAGTTCGTAGCAAACTGTATTTCGTTCCATTGAGAACTTACCTTTAGCTTTAATAATTTCAAATCCTAGCCAGACTCAGACATTTGCGTTATTTCCATTTAAATCGAAATATTATACTAACGACGAAGCGAAATACATTTATTCCCAATTAAACCGATGCTATGGCATTTATACTTCGGATGGAGCCGTAGTTGTACCTTTTGTATTAAATTTCTCAGTTCATTAATTTGAACTTGAATAGTTTTCAACGATATTGTGTTCCAAAGACGTTAAATTAAGGCGAAACAAAGATATAAGAAGTCTCTTTATTCGTTATAAGTTGAGTGAATTGTATAGTTAGTTAAGATAATATATCAGGCAAGTACGACAGTGATAGACATGTTTTATATATTTTAACGATAAGCATGGCCATTATGCGCCGCTCAGAAGATTGTGTAGAACTTAGAATGCTATATCCGACTGCCCTGATATTTGTATTTTTTCCGACCGCCTTAGTTTTTTTAAAAGAAAACTTATATACAGTATTCATAATAATAAGCATCGTAATAATAGCAGTAAATAAATTGTAAATTTTTGGAGCCGCGTCTTGTCATCTTAAGATAATAATATGATGATTATAATAATATTGTAATACTTGTGTATTATTATGTCTGTTTAGTACATGTGTGCTTCCTTTTTTTTTGGTTTGTAAGGAGAAAACTGTTTATTTTTGTAACAGTTTGTCACCATCACATTATAGAACCATTTGTAATCCCATATATCATATTCACTGTCTCATTAGAACTCATTTTATCTACAAGCAATATATTGATTTGATTTTCAACAATGTACCAAATGCTGTTCTGTTGGTGAGTCAATAAAATAAAATTAAAATTAAAAAACCAAAATAGATTTATTCTTCGATTTCCATTAAATTTAACAACAAGATCTTTTCTTTAATAATGTGATTGATTAACAGTCCAAAAAGGAGAAATAGAAAATCAACAATAACCAAATTGGTACGGCCATTCTCGAGTTTTATACAAGGTAGGCTTCCAAACGGATGAACGTATTTGGTCTGTTTTTTTTTAAAGCTGACGTGATCGAGAATGTTCTTAGATATAATTCATCATTATAGTATACGGCTTAACGCAACAGCCTCCGTGGTCCAGTGGTTTAGAGCTTGACTCTCGAATCGGAGGTCGTGGGTTCAATTGCCGCATTGGAATAACAAAAAATGTTGTTTCCAAGTTTGGTTAGGACAATGCAGGCTGATCACCTGATTGTCTGACAAGAAAGATGATCCATGCGTCGGATGGGCATGTAAAAAGTCGGACCTGCGCCTGATCTTTCGCCAGTCGTGTCGGTCTGGCCGTCCCACTGGGTTTCGAGAGTAAAGAGAGAAAGACTTTTCTTGTGTACTGCGCACACACTTGGGCACTATAAAATAACTCCTGCGTAGCTGGCCTGGTTTCATTGAAACGTCATCGAAATCGGTGTGGGGGCCATTATATACGGCTTGACAGTTCGGGGGTTACAATTTTTTTTATTTTGTTTCATATCTTGTTGTATTCAGTGTTACAATGTACTTTCATTATCCAATGTCGAAGCAATCATGTACCGTCAGCAGTTTAATTAACTACAAAATTATTTGCGGTATGTTGACAGTGCCGGCATCGTCAGTTGCGACCGCAGATGGGTTTCAACAACAAAGGACGGTATTTAGACATAATTGCATGAAGGTAACTCATTTTATCATCACTATCACCCATAAACTATATATACTGGCCATAATAACAACTACCTGGGTAACCGAGCTTTGTTCGGTGCTCTTTATATTCTAGATTTTAAAAAAATCTCAAAAATGTTTTAACCAGCGTTCGAACCCACATTCCTAGTTTCCGAACAATGAAAAATTACACATACGCATACCAAACTGCTAACCGGACTGACATATTGTTATAAGAGTCAAAAATATTGATAAATTGTCGCATGACGAAAGAAATAATATATTTTTAACTTAAAAATTGGCAGTTTCCCAGGAGTAAGACCAAGGCTAGATCGATTTTTCTCCCCCAATATTTCCTGTATACTAAATTTCATGGAAATACTTGCAGCTGTTTCCGAGACTACGATTATATTATATATATACAAGATTAGCTCATTTAAAGTATAAGATAACACTACACTTTGACGTAATTAAACGCAGAGATTGTTGCGGGCAACAGCCAGTTATAAAAGGATATGCAAGCAAAACTTCAAACAATCAACTATTAAGTGGCATGTGGGGGAGCCGTTTGAAGGATTCATTATACGAAAGTTCCTGCGCTGTTCTGCTGACGTAGACTAAGAAGCAATAATGAGGGTTTGAGCGTCTTTATTAACTTCAAAATGTGGCTGGGTCGATGCAGGAATAATAAGTCATCTAGGTGAGCAAACTTACGAACCTTTTCTTCGAAACTTTCGGGTGATTAACTTTCAAAGACTAGAATCTAGATTAAATTCCAATCCAGCCTTTGAACGTGACTATCTAATAAAATATTTTTCAAAAACATTTGATTCACTTTAAACCAAAATCTTAATTAACATTCGTCAGAATTGTGTAACCAGATTGTTTTAAGAGTGAATTTTATAAGATGTTTGAGATGGTCCTCAGAGTCTTTAAAAAAAGTGAAATCTAGATTTTTCGAAGTTTCTGATACTTCTAGAGGACATATTTTGGTTTTAATTGGCCATTTACTTTTAGT
The DNA here is from genome assembly GCA_963565745.1 of Phengaris arion. Classification (NCBI taxonomy): domain Eukaryota; kingdom Metazoa; phylum Arthropoda; class Insecta; order Lepidoptera; family Lycaenidae; genus Phengaris; species Phengaris arion. Next base: position 8,417,076 of record OY751443.1, read on the forward strand.
TAAGAATCTGTAATTATACTCAAAATATCGAAGATACTATTTTTATACAATATTGGTAGGTAGTAAGTCTCCTACTAAATCTCCGCGAGTTATTAATCGACTTTTTTTGAGAATTCTTTTAAAAACTTAAAAGTTATGCCAGCTGCTTTTGGCAACACGAACTTTCTTTGACGGCGAAAAGTAAATTTTTTGCTGATTAAAATGAAGTTTTTGCTTCACCTACCACCACCAGTTAAAGAATATGAATATATCAATATTATAACTGAGTAAAAGAATTGAAAGAGACAAAAACAAAGAAGAAAAAGGAAGAGATACCACTCGGCTCCGTAACATACATTTTACTTAATGCGCTCAAAGACAATGCATACGATCTTGATTGTAGAATCAGAAATTGCGATCAGTTGCCAACGCCATCGAATTAGCTATCGCAATCAATCACACGAATAAAAGCGTGAAATTCAGATCAGATGAGAAAGGAAATACACAAAATCAGTGCTGGGTTACTAAATTAACGCAGTTTGATATGAAACTGGAAACTTGTGGGGAAAAGTAGTTAAAAGTAGAAAAGTAGTAAAAAAGTTAAAAGTAGTAGGAAAAGTAGGCTAAGTAACCCTTGTTGAATATTATCATTGACTAGTGCTCCCGTTAAAATCGAAGTATAATATTTTATTTAAACTTATATAAGGAGGGCAGTCCACCATATTATTCCACTAGGAGCTTGGTGATTTAAGCGCACCTTCGAATATTGTGAGTATTCTTAGAAATGCGGGATTCCTCGTGTCCCTCGTGTAAGTTGTTAAAAAATATGTGATAATGATGTGAAAATATGTGATAGTGTTGAAAATATGTGACATAAGCATTAGATTATATGCCTAAAATATTCGTAATTGACTTTGAACAACATTATATAAATATAACAATCTAAACTAATATTAAATACAACTATTGTGACCTTAAAAAGTTGTAAATATATCCAAAAAAAAAACCTATAAATGGCACTAGGACGAAGAATAGTTGGAGTGCGATTGTAAAGGCAGGGGAGAAAATTTTTCGCAATTTGTTTGAAAGGAGTCTTCTTCTTGTGTAGTAACAAGTAACCGTTGGAGTTCTGCCAATAATCCGTCGGAATATTGAGAAATGATGAGCATTCGCAGATATAAATCTGGTTTATTGAATCGATTTGCTGAAGTTGAATTAGAAGAGTAAAATATGTTCTTACTGGAAAAAATCTTGTTCCTTAAGTCTTGCCGATTGAAAATTATGAAGGTGCTTTTGAGTTATGATCGGTCTTTGGTTTTATATCCTTTTAGTAATTACTTACTACAAGAATAAGTTTAATATTTGGGTCAGTGGGTTGGACTTTATATGTATGACTTTGTATTTATGTTGGACGTATATCAAAACAGAAAATATGTGCGATGTCAAAATTAATCTAGAACTCCTAGATTGAAATGAATATAATAATAAGTTTCGTATTTTGGCAAGTATACAAAATTTGCCACTCTATAGAAAGAATCTGCACAAATAAACCATTAAGATTTTTTTATTGAGTGAGGAATTTTCAATTCGCTTTAGAGTGTACCTACACTGAACAATGCGTGTCACATTCACCAACTTTATCATCGAAATCTGAATATTTAGTTCATTTACATACGCAGAAGCTAGATAAAGTGCCATTGGACTCAAAAATTTGGCGTTCCCGGGGATTCCCCAAATTTGCATACATTTGCAGTTATGGTGTTGTTATTCCCAATTTATGGGTAGAATATTATTTATAATTTTTATTCTTGAAAGTTTGCCAACACCATTTTAATTATGGCCTGTAATTGATATTTATGATACTGCTAATTATTTATGAGCATAAAAAACACTTGGCAACGATACTATACAGAAATTTCATACTCAACTTTCATAATATTATATTCTGTTTACTACCTTTGATTTTACGGAGATAAGACACGTTCACTCAATTGAAAAGGGAAACAATGCCAATCTTAATAAAATACGTGGATAAACTACAAAATGAAGAGCGTGTATTCAAAGTGTGTTCAAGGTGTCAATTTCCCTCGTTCATTTAAAAGTAGATAGATAAATAATAAATATGCATGGCAAGGGTTATGGTCCCAAATTCATATTCAAAAAACCAGAGTCAACAACAGTGCTGCCTACACCAACCAATATAATATTATGTAATATATTACAAACACGTTTTTAATGTCTTTCGGGAATCATAGCTTTTCACAAATTGTCTCACGTCTGTCATTTCCATAGAAAAACTGATATTATTCTTGCTCATAACTTTGATACTCAACATACCAATTTTGTCGGGATTGTTTTGGTGACATCAAATGTGATTGAAAGTGAACACATTGGTAATCATTTCATTGCTGTTGATTCTGGTTCAATTTTGGACCATCACTTTTTCCAAGAAACACACCTACTATAACTGATATCAATACTAGCAACTGGGTTACCCATACACATGTTAGTTAAAGTACCTATATCATACGCAAAAAGTTAGAAATAATTAATTTTCAACGTGCTCGTTAAAAATATTTCAACATTAATTTACCTAGTTCGACATAAGCTAAAATGTCACTTTACAATTTAAGTAGGACGCCGCAAGTTGCTACGCCCGGCCGGGTGCATTTTTTATCAATAGCGCTGAACACGTGAAAAAGTAATTTCATGAAATACACCAGTAAATTATTATGAAACGCTACTTGGTATTTGGCTCATTGACACTGTAAAGGACATTGGGTATTTTAACTATGTAACAATTACCTATGGCAACCATAGATGAAATTAGATAAGATGTAAGCGTGCCTGCATCTGGATTACAACGCGCTGCATATCATATCGCATATCAGGAGGAGGGTAAATACTGTGGTATTTTAACTCATTTCAACGAATATTTTGTTTTTTTTTTCTATTTATTTAAGGTCGCTTGGAACTACATACGTTATCAGCGAATATTTGTAATAAAAAATATTTATCTATTTTTTATTTATTTCATTCGGAAACCAACAGCTTATAACTAAGTTACAGAAGAATAGACAGTATAGTTAACATGCAGCCAAAGAAAGGATAATAAAACAAAATATGATACACAATTTAATGATTATCTCCACTTCTCCATGTATCCGAATTAAAATTGTACACTACTATAGTATTTCTGTTTGTGTTCATCACTTTTTTAAAACAGCTTGTAAAAAACGCTCAATGTCTTATTATGTCGAATTGGCACTCGATTACCGAGTCATTTCACTAATTAATTTACGACGTTGAAGAAGAATTGCTTGTTCTCATTATTTTTGGCTAATCTGTAACATTTACATTTAAAGCCACACAAGCAAGTATCTGTGATTTTTCTAATATAATATATAGATTCGTTGCTATATAATAGCAATATGACCAAGCAACAAACACCGCTAAGGAAGCGTTGCCTTGTTCCGTTTTCACTACTTAACTTCCTGAAAAGATATGAAAAGGGACTTAATTATTATATATTATATTCGGATGTTTTTTCTACTTTCACAGTAGTCACTTTTCTATTAAGGGTCTTTTTAAAATTTGAAATAATTCCTACCTTTTAAAACTACGTCGTAATATCGAAACTGTTGGATTCTTCAGTCATGCTACCATTCATAATATAATGTTGTTCTTTTTGTAAAAGTAAGCTGCGGTAAGATGCGGATTAGCTGCGTCACATCTCCTCAGGTCATTACTGCACCTGCACAGAGTAGGTACGCTACACGGTGTACAGGACAACATTGTTCCCCTTAATTGAGCATGTGCATGAGAACTTTCATCTTGTTATAATTGTAGAAGATTATAGTATTCTAGCCGACCCGTGCCCACTTCGTGGGGCGGTAGACATGTTTACTTGTAATGAAATTATGATTATAGTTCGGTTAATACTGAGTGCTATAGTATATTTCCTAACTGTCAAAAGGATGGTTATATTTTAACTGTTTATTTAAGTGTGTATAATATATTTTTTCATATAAAAAATCGGTTGTCTGTAAAGACGGTTTACTGACGATAGTTGAACGTAACAACATCATGTTTATAGTGCGCGCGTAATTAATTGGCCGCGCCTTAGGTAGGCGCGAAGTCCGGCGCCGAACTGAGTAATAACATCAAGCGCCCCCGCCTCTCCGTCCCACCGCTCACATACCTAAGGCGCGGCTAGCTGAGGTAACGGCAATGCGTCATATTAAGCGAGGTAACGCTGGTAACAGGTAACGCATGAGTCATGTTTTTTCGTGCGTGCAGCCGGTTACATCAAATTATAAGACGTTATCACGTCAAAAACTACTTTTTAGACTTATATATAAAAGTTAGATATATGCTGTCACTGACTTTTTTGTAGATATTATCGAGCTATACATTTCTTCGCTAGGACTTTATCATATATCTCCCATCGGTAAGGCAGCGTTCGTAAGAAACGTTTCCGTTCGACCATTTTTTCTCCGACTTACTTTGCAAATTCGACATCATGAAAAAGTCTTATTATTTTTCGGGTAATTATATAGCCTATGTCACTCACAAATAATGTAGCCTTTTATTGGTAAAAGAATTTTCGAAATCGGTTCAGTAGATCCAGAGATTACCCCCTACAACCTCACAAACTCACAAACTTTACCTCTTTATAATATTAGTATAGATAAATCGGATCCAAAGAATATCGGGGACTGTGCTCTGTGTTATTCCTCAAACATTTACCTGAGTGGACTCCTTTTCAATGGTTTGAAAGTTGGCATTACACCACCTACATATCCCTTAGCAACTCATAACTGGTAATTAATTTTTACTTTATCTTAATGTAGTTGCGTAGCGTTATGTCCAGTTTTTTTTTCTGAATAAATGTCTTATTATTAATGAATATACAGTTTATTATCCTTAGAAATGATAAGAATACGGACGTCATTTTTATAATATTTTCTGAATTATATTGTCTTATTATTATTATTAATATACAGTTTACTATCCTTAGAAATAATAAGAATACGGACGTTAATCGCGATGGATTTTGGTACGATCATTATAGAGTTTATAAACAAAATGTAGACCATAAATATTTGAATAGGGTCACTCATATTCCTGGATTAACTGTCGTAACATTTAACATCAATGAATTTGTGAATTACTGAACAGAAAAAAAACTAGTAAATAACAATAATTTTTAAAGAATACGTCCTTAAGTTGTCTTATTTTTAAATTGTTACACTGCGCAAGTTTCTATGCCTGTCACAAGACGTTTATAACAAAAGAAAACACTGCAGCGGGGATAAGCAGTATTTTGTTATGTTTTGTGCATGTCTGCACATTGTAGCTGAGTATCTAAGTGCTTCTCGTGGTTTTACCCGTATTTTAGTACTAGCTTTTTCCCGCAGCTCCACCCGCGTAATAATAGTATCGGGAATACTGTACTTTTTCGGGATAAAAAGGAGCCTATGTCTTTACTCCAGAGCCTAAAGTACTAGCATACCAAATTTAATTGAAATCCGTTCAATAGTATTTGTGTGAAAGAGTATCAAACATCCATCCATCCATCCATCCTCACAAACTTTCACATTTATAATAGTGTAGTAAGACTTAAAACAAACGGACATCAACAACTCGAAAATCGGACAACGGGATCTATGAAATTATCCATTTTTATCCAGTTAAATGCTCATTTATGTAATCTTCCCAAATTTTTATATTTTATCACAAAATGTTAAAACAAAAACAAAACTTTTCTTTAAGCATTATTACCACGAGCGTAAGTCCCTGTAATATTTAATATTAGGTTTATTGCATGGAACAGTAATATAATAAAGTATATTATTTTTGTATATTTTATACTAACGGCAAGTGGTGAAGATTAATATTTGAGTGGGTGGAATAATTCCGTAATTTCCTGGTAATTTCCATATGTTATTCCGAGGTAGTGCAATAAAATAAAGATATGGAACATTTATGGAGGAAAATTGTTATTTTCGCACTTCAACTTGATATGTAGATATAAATATATCTCCAAATCAAGTTATGAATATGAGAAAATAGAGTTTTTGTATGCAAAAGGGGTAGAGAAGTTATGGCATAATGCAATGAAAAAATGTTTTATGTGCCGTTCTTAATAAGCAATAACATAACACGGATATTGTTTTTTTCTGTTTACATAATAATTTCAATACCTAACTATATTATTTATTATTTTTAATTATATTATTTTTAGTGTAAATCTAAAACGACTACACGTAAACTATTTAGTTTTGTTTAAATACTCACATGTATTGAGGTATAACTACTTGATAAACTTTAAAAATATAATATTTTATATAATGTAGTTTAGTAATTAGATACATTTAAAAATGCAAAAGAGTTAAATTAGTAAAAAACCCTACATAATTTGTTTATATACAATAAAATAATATACAAAAACAATTATTAAATCATTATAGGAAGTATGAATTTCAACGCACAAATTTCGGAGATATTTAAAAAATATGTTCCTGCGGCCTTATATTTAATACTCTTTTACCTAATCATGACGTCACAGCTAGGTACGACTTTTGTATAGAGCGTTTTCACGAGACTTGCGAAATTTTGTAAACATGTCGCTGTACATTTGAAAATATTGATTTTTAGTATACTGCTTCCTCTGAAAACTTACTCATATTAAGAGTACTATTCATTTATTACATCATTTTTTTTGCCGTTTTGCATTTTCGTTTAGCCACTGCTTCAAAGCGCGGAGGCGCGGAAACGCTTACGCGCGTGATTGGTAAAATAGACCAAGACATATTCTGCTAGCAGAATCTGCACCAACACGCGTTGAAGCATTCTCAATTTGCGAATAGTCTAGATACCAATACATTATAGTTTCTTGGACTCGCTACTCACTTGTGCGAGTGGGTAATTCCAATGAACTCAAAACTAAGGATGGGCTATGACGTACATTTGACATAACAAATATTCATACGAGAAAAAGTTACGCCATCTTGATTTCACCATACCTCAAATGTCAGCCAACTTAATTTCACCATACGTCAAATATCAAAATGACCAGAAATATACCCAAAAGTAGTACAGAAAGGGATATTTTAAGTGAGGACAGTTTTTGCCTTTTTGCCATGCCTGACATGCCTATATAATATACACGTCTATGGGTAATTCACTCTTTTGCGCGAGCTAGTTACTGGCATACTCTTGTGCCGTTACAAGCAACGAACATCCAGGGGCGCCATGAATTACGTGATATTTCGTAGAGAGTCTACGAAAAGTGCGAAATGTTTTGATAGCAACTTTGAAGTCCTTAAGGCCGATCATCGATCATAGGTAATAAAGTAAATATAAAGTAAAGTCATAATAAAGTAATTTAAAAAATATATAATGTCAATGTCTTTTTGACAGATGTCACAGGCAAAGCCTATCGAGATTTATTTTTGAGATCTATTTAGTTAGCCAAAAGGTAATGTATAGTGTAGACGTAACTGTGTTAAGCCTCTCTCTCATACGAGGGCGGGTCAATAAGTCCGTGACTTTTGGAATAAAACCCAGATTTTTTGATAAATAAATCATTTTATTTTTCAACGTAGTCCCCCTTGAGCTCTATACACTTTGTCCAACGCTTCTCCAATTTTTTTATCCCTTCCAAAAAATATGATTTGTCGAGGTCCTCAAAATAGGCCTTTGTTTGCGAGATGACTTCATCATTGGAGTCAAATCTTTTTCCACCGAGCCATTTTTTCAGGTTTGGAAACAAGAAGTAGTCACTCGGAGCCAAATCTTGAGAATAGGGTGGATGTGGGAGCAATTCATAGCCCAATTCATGGATTTTTGCCATGGCAACTGCACATGTGTGCACCCTTGCATTGTCTTAGTGAAAAAGAACTTTTTTCTTGGCCAAATGAGGTCGGTTTTTTTTCAAATCCTCATTGAAGCGGTCCAATAAGTTGACATAATATTCCCCATTAATTGTTCTTCCCTTTTGAAGATAGTCAATGTGGATTATCTCACGTGCATCCCAAAAAACAGTCGCCATAACTTTATTGGCTGACAAACCCACCTTGGCCTTCTTTGGCGCCGATTCACCCTTAGAAACACACTGTTTTGACTGTTGTTTGGTCTCTGGTGTATTGTGATGGATCCATGTTTCATCCACGGTTAAAAAACTCCTCCATATTGTGAATAAACAACGCCAAACCATCCTGTGAAGTTGTTACACGATTGCGTTTGTGGTCGACTGTGAGCAAACGCGGCACCCATCTTGCGGAAAGCTTTCTCATGCCCAAGTGATCATTCAAAATTGAAACCACTGAGCCATGCGAGATGCCTATGGCTTCCACAATCTCTTGCACTTTCAGTCTTCGGTCGGCCAACACCATATCGTGAATTTTTTCGATTGTTTCGGATGTAGAGACCTCAACTGGGCGTCCAGGACGTTCGGCATCTTCAGTGCTTGTAAGGCCACAACGAAATTCAGTAAACCACTTTTTTACCATTGAAATCGATGGTTATCCCCATAGTATTTATCAAGCTTAGCCTTGGTCTCGGTAATGGTTTTTTTTCGCAAAAAATAATGCTTAATAAGCACACGAAATTCACTTTTTTTCATTGTTTCCTTAAGTTACTGGATAGTCTGATAAAGATAGCTGTAAAACACAAACTAACTGACGCAGCAAGTTCAAATTTTGATAGGAGTCAACTGACAGATGCCTGTTGACAGGAGTAGTGTTGCTTTTTCAGTAAGGAGGTTAGAAATTCAAAAAGGCACGGACTTATTGACCCGCCTTAGTATGTACCAATAAAGAAGATTATCATAATTGTTGCTGTATCATTGTTATCACCACTCTAACATATGAAGGATTTGCAAGAACCAAGACCTCGCAGTACACAACAATAGGTATTATATTTCTTGACTTATTCTATAAATTAGCTAACTTTAAAGTAAAAATTATTAATGGCAATTTCATCATAACATGAATAATAATTAATAGTCTGCACTCGGTCGTAGTTTCGTAGTATGGCGTGGTCATTTAATGACTGTAGTGTCAACAGGGTGGATATAATTTTATAGTTAATTGAACTCATCTTCCGTCCTGTGATTACACCGCACCGCCGGTGGTGATAGAATTTCATTGAAAGTTCTATATAATGACGTAATAAATGGCTTTTGCCCTTCGATAACTTTATTATGATAATGGTTTCAATATTTTTCAGGCATTAGGGTTTTTCCGTATTAATTCTATGTGATATTGTATTTTTTATTAATTTTTGTTAGTGATTTTAAAATTTAATTAAGTAGTTAATTATTATATTATATGGTGTTCAAATCAATAATATTTCTACTGCTAATGTAATTAAAAGTTATTAAAATCGGATCAGTAGTTTAGACGCTACAAGGGAACACATACATACATACATACATAGAATGCCAAAATCATTACCCTTCCTTTTGGCTTCTTCGGGTCAAAATATACTTAGCGCTTTTAAGGGCATTCACCTCACATATTTGATTGTATTGATATTATTTAGGCAAAGTCTATGCTTCCCCTTGAAATCAGCTGTTTCTGTGAGGTTAATGACCTCAACGGCTGCGAGAGTGCAATGTAACTTTATTAAGCAATACAAAAAAATCTATTTTTATCATATGCCCACAACTGAAATGATTACTCAAAGAGTAATAATTATTTCAGTAGTATTATTAGCTATATAATCATCTGCTGTGCCAACAATAATAATTTACGAACTTTATACACAATTAGTCGATATCATCATAAAAAAGGAGTCAGTATTTTAAATAATAATATAATATCTTACTATTTACTCTGTATACATATTTAGATTCCATCATCTACGTGTCTAGGGAATAAAGATTATTAAGGCATAACTTATCTATTCGTTTACTTAGTGTTTCATACAAAGCCTTTCTCTCGTAAATATTTAAGCTAATGTAATACGTAGCATAAATACACGAATAAATATTTTACTCACGAAGAATATGATAGACTAATTCACCGTGTAAATACCGAGGCATTCACTATAACACTTGAATACATTTACTTAAAAAAAACACGTTGTTTTACCAAACAATATTATTGGCGGTTCTCAAATTCAAACACAAAAGTGGTGGGGGGCAACACGAAAAGACGGTGACACGTTAGTACCTTCCTTTACATACATATATTTCTTACATTAGAATGCGTTTCTGCTCACTAGAGCAGCACTAATGTAACATTTTCATTACATTTTATGTTTTGGTCTCGCGCTACAACTGATGATGGCTAAGCAATTATAAAATCTCGGATAAATTACCGTATGGAAATTGTGAAAGTTGGACAGTGGACACTATCCGATGAGGCGACTTTTTAGTCGACGAACAAAGTTAGCGTTATTTAAAAATTCGTTTAACTTGTCCACGGGTTTTTGCCCCCAGCCGATCCGCTGTTTGGACGTTTTTAATGAAATTTGCCTGTCGTTGGCCACTAAAATTTTATTGTGACGTGACGAGGGCATTTGGTTTCAACCGTTTAACACTTCGAACTATATATAGTTTTTAATTCCATTTTGAGAAATTATGACTTTTAAAAATGTTACTGATGTTAAAATGCATAGTTTAGGTTCAAAATATATCGTCTATTATAAGAATTTATTTGTCAGTTGCAAGTGTTGGTAACTTAAATAGAGGCAAAGAAGGATAGTAAATATTATGAAAGGTGATTCGTTTATTACAGAACAACACAGTAATATTGTGGAGTTTTTAGAGCCTATAATATAGAAATCTCCACAGAACACTAAAATCAAATAAGGCAATAGCCAATTATAAATATGATGCAATTGGATAGATTAATTATTAATTCATCTATCCAATCATTCGGTAAGCGAATCGAATCTATATTTTAATCATGTAATGTCAATTAAAATAAAAGCAGTTATTGTTGCAATAAACAGTTCGAATATTAGTACTATTTCAGCGAAGTACACAAATTTCTCTTGACAGTGTATTACCAATACCGCACAAAGCAATTAATAATTTACAGTAATTTCTCTCAGAGATGTATATTAATAATAACATGACATGATTATTGTGTACAGGCTGAAAGCGGAGCGTACTCGATAAGTAAAATTTATGCGGAATGATATCGAGTGTGCCCCCCCCTCCCGCGACTGTATACCTATTTGCTTTGATGTCGCGTGCAGATAAACTTAAATTTATGATATACAATTTGTAGGTAAATTTTATCGATATAATTATACCTCGCAAGCATTAATGTTGAAAATTTCGTTCGATATCGATGGAATATTTATGTTTTGTCGCAATGAGCATGGAATAATTATGTTCGTGACATCTGACAGCTTTTTGACACGACAAGAACCGCCGGGCTACCAAGCGCCGCAGACAGACAGACAGAAAAAGAATCGATAATTCTTATTTACCGTTTTTGATACCACTTACGCCACTAGATGACGCTTCGTGTGCATTGGGTCTGCCCCCTAACGACAGAAAAAAAAATGTCTTGTTGTTAAGACAGTAAATTTTAGACTGTTTCTTTTTGATACAAACAGAAGAAAAATGAAATACTTAATTTGTGCGATCTTGAAGAATAGTTTATAAAAAAAAATTATTTTACAACCCCCGGCAAAAACAGATGGGTGTTATGAGTTTGACTTGCTTGTCTGTGTATCTGTGTGTGTGTGTCTGTCCCGTGGCATCGTAGCTCACAAACGGATGAACCGATTTTGATCTATTTTTTATGTTCGAAAGCTGACATCTAGAGTATATTTAGTTATAATTCATCATCATCAACTCGCTCACTGCTTGACAATTCGGGGGTAACTTACATTTTTAAATTTTGTTTTTTAACGCAGGAAACAAATCTACCACAGGTACTATGTACAATCATAGATTTGTTTGGAAAATGTTATGTTCTAAAAATAATTATAAGAGGAAAATAACGTCATGAAACGACTTAGAAAGGCATTATATAAATGAATACAGCTATTACACATAGAGCAAAGTGATGTCAGCCATTATTACTATACAAAGTACACATTACTCTTGATTTCGGCTTCTAGAAAGTTCCGAGCCCCGAGCGCATTAGACCCTTCCCTTATTCTGATTTACGTTGAGTTTTTGTTTGGAAAATATTAATTTATCTCTTCCAACTTTTTATTTTATCCGCTGTTTATTCTGAAATTGGAACCGGTAGGCGGACTAGCTAAGTAGCTTTTGATTCATTCTTTTGCACCTATAGTCCAGTCGAGTCGAACCCGAACATGCCGAAGCATGCTTGGGACTTTAGGAATAAGGTTCGAATTTCATGTAGATGGAAAATAAAAATTTTACAGCATACACATACGAAATAAAATTAATAATTAAAGTCATAAAATCCAGATTAGTGCAAGATAATGAATAATTATGCGATAATCCAAGCTGAAGATACTCAAGCATGGTTCGGGCTAATTAATTTTAGTTCAGAAGTCGGCGATGCATGAAAGTATTGTAGACGATTAAGGGTTCGTTCTCTTTATGTGCAAATCTATTGGGGCTGGACCGGAGCCAAATCGACCCGGTTATTGCTGCATAAATCCCAATTTGCCCAGGTTTCTGCTGAACCACGTATCTGCTTAGTATCAGATTATTATCATTAAGAAAAAGCTGTAGTTGTCCCCGCGCACCGCGCTTGCCGCGTGCCGTCGTTATGATTTGTATATGACATGTAAAATAACTTACTCGTATTTCGTGTCACGTCTTCGGCAGTGGCATAGATTGAATAAGGAGGAACAGATAAACAGCTACATAGTTAGCTTTCGATTTGATTGCACTTACTACAAGCATACTATGTCTCCACGGCTATGTGGATAAATTGACCGTTGACCCCTTCAACATTTCCCCCCCGTCAACATTTTCAAAAATATGGGTCGTTCTATGAATGCTGTTTCTTTAGTACGTAAGTATATTATAATATATTTTCTACTCTGTGGCAATAGTGCTAGGAACGCAACTAATATTTGACACGAGTACTAACACTAGGCAACTAAACTTTAACCCTTTTTTTTTAAAAAAAAACAGTATTTTTGTAAATTGTTAATAATTTAAATAAAATCTTATTGTAATATGATTATAAAATATGTTGATCGTAATTATAATGACCAGTACCAGTAATATCTCTTCACTTCATCAAGCGCCAATATTTTAATTTCACAGTGCCTGCTCCTTGCTCGAAATTTTCTTAATGAGTTTGTGATTGGGGGTCGGTAATTGGTAGTTTAATTGAAGCCATTTTGACTGTGAAGTGTCGTGGCTTATTTAAATATTTTAATTTTAAATATTAAATCACGTTTCACTTCTGCCACCTATACTCTGTACACGTCTTGTTATATAATTATCTCAGTTATTAAAACGATAGAAAAAAAAATGTCTTTACTCACTGAAAAAGAAGGAATGAAGGAAACAATAAATCAGAAAATAAGTAATAAATTTTAATCTTCTAACTGTGTGTAAGACAATAATGCTTCTTTAACTACCTAACTGATTTTTATATAACTTTTAATAGAGGACTTAAGGTTTACTTAAATTGGGCGGATGTACGAGCAAAATTTAGGTATATATTTATGAACTCTTGTTCCAATTTTAAACACTTTACCTATAGAATTTTTCTTTTGTGATGATCTCGATCAAAACTCTTCTGCATACGCTAAAACCATATTTTCCAAATAAGGCCTTATTAAATCTCACAGGAAACATGTTCAACGCGTAAAAACTTAATTTACTCGTACAAAGTTCCTAACGTCACTTCTGCCACATGTCACTTCGAGTCGCGAACTTAACGTAGGTTGGAAGTAAACAAAGATCCGTCTGTATCAAAGTACTTTTCAGAGTAAATTAGATGCGCTCTTATATCTACCTACCGATAGTGTTTTGTGCTTTGTGCAATGTTCAATAGGCGAGACGACGACATGTAATTTTTTTTTTAAATTTATATACTCAGAAAAATTGGAGTAGGTATTACTGCTACTTGATAAACGTAAAAAAAATATAAAATATATAGTATTTGTTAAGGACAGCGGCCTCGTAACGTAATACATAAGTGAATTTAAATGTAAACGATAAACGAGTGATTTAAAACAGTACATAAAACTATAATAGTGAATACTCAGTGACTATATGTATAGATTTATATGGCTTCAGTGTGCAAAAATCGTGTTAAATGGTGTTTTATCAAGTACAGGTTATTTTGCTTATATATTTTAAACTAATGTGAATTTTAACGTAGCTTCTTTTGATTTATATAGATAAACATAGTACCTAACGTGTAGCGTAACGATTAAGATTATATAATAAAGGGTTAAGTAGTTATTAAGAAAATAATGGTAAAAATGTAGAACATTTCTTGTATGGTAAACTTTAAGGTGTTTATGTACATGGTTATGACAATAAAGAATTTCACACAACGCGTTGTGCTTCACCTGGCTCATGAAAAATAGGGAAAATTATGGAAAATAGCTGTATAGAGAGGTAAAAGTGAGATAGCAAATCGGCCCGAAAGAGGCGTACGGGCAGGGCTTTCTATACGGCATTGCCATGAGCCAGGTAAGCAAAGCGAAAAAAATTAAAATCGTTTTCCTCAAATAAGTGTTTTTATTATCGCCCCGGCTCTGCCCAAATCGGTGTAACCTTGCTATCTTCGAGTCTAATCTGAGCCGGCGGTTGAAACCCTGTGGAATAATACAGTCCCCTACAGTATTAGTAATTAGATACATCTAAAAATACAAAAAAGGAGCGTCCTGACTTCCACAGTGAGCGCGCGTACCAAGTGTTCCGTATCGACTACGTCGTAGCTCTGCTCCGTAGCATACGTCGTAGCCCTGCTACGTGCCCGTACCGTGCCGATCCCGCTTCAAAGTGCAGTGCTTATATACTCTGGACAGCGCTCCTCAATTACACACTTTATTCTTATAGAATAAGGTGTAAATTGTCGACAGGCTGAGTAGTTATCCTGCCTTTGGCCTCCCGCTGGAACTTTGTTTCCAGCGTTGGGTCACAGGGAGCCAGCCCTCAAAGTTTTATTTTAACCGTGCAAGTACGTACACTATCGTGACTACTTAGACACTAAATACGTGTTTTTGTGTTTAGTGATATCTGTGTCGTGTGTGAGTACCTTTTATTATTAACAAATTCTTGTTATACATGTACATTGTGTCCCGCGTTACACACGCGGGACACAATGTTTTGGGACATTATGTGACATTATTGTGCGTCATGCCCACGTACGTATAGTACACTAGTACTTACTGTACTTCAACCATGGCCGACCGTGGTTCGCGGCCGTATAGCCGTGACCGCCCCAGCCATTCACGCGCCGGCCCTGGTGCGTCGCGCAGCGCCACCACATCGAGGTCCAGCTCGCGCACGTCCGAGCGCGCATACCACTCCGCTACCGAGCCCAGCTTGAGCGGCACGGATACCGCTCGCCCCGGTTGCCATGCCTTGCCGAGGCCCCCACCACTCGCCAACGCCAGCCAGCCGTGCCTCGCTGGTGGGGAGCAAGCCTTAAATACCCTGTACTCGCTCATTTTGCTGATTTTTGGTATCGAGTCAAATTGTTAAGCAGAAACTCTGCCCAATTATTTTGTGAAAGTGATTAAAGTATTAAGTAATAGTGGTCAAATTGTTACTCCACGTTTTATTTCACCCTGGTTTACAATCAGGAGTGGGATGAAAAGAAATCGACCTCGAGAGGAAGATCGGCATTTGGTTCGGCCGCCAGGGTGGAGTGATTCATCGCCACCACGAGATGATATCCCCGACCCACATGAAGATTCGCCACCTCCCGCCAGAAAAATGCTCAAAAATCTTCTCGAGCATGAGGTGCAGAGGGCTGTTCGTGACCTCAATGCAGAATTACCCACATCTGCTAAAACGAGAGAACCGATTGATTCCCGAGTTTGACCCCGACAACGAGGACTGCACAGTAGTGGTCTGGATCAGGAAAATTGAGCAGCTAGGCGAGATACACGAATGGGATGATAAAACAAAAGCATTTTACCTCCAAGACAAATTAAGAGGTCAAGCCAGGAAGTGGTATAATAGACTAGAAGATTACGATTACAGTTGGGAAGATTGGAAGCTGATGCTGATAAGAGCTTTTCCTCGTTATCGTGATTACGGAAATTTGTTAGAAGAGATGATGCAACGACGAAAACTACCCTCAGAAACTATGACAAAGTACTACCAGGAAAAAGTTGCATTATGTTTTCGGTGTAAGTTATCGGATAGTGCAACCGTCTCATGCATTATTCGTGGCCTACCCGCATCTCTTCAAGCTAATGCACGGGCATATCAGTGTGAGCGACCGGATGAATTGTATGAGGGCTTTCTCTGTGCCTTAGACGACAATAAATCGCCACAATTTTCCGATTCACGAATGTTCAATCGAGAGAACAAGAATTCGTCTGAAAAGAAAAGTGTCACTATTAATCCAGATGTAGACCCCTGTCCGCGCTGCAAAAAGACTGGCCACATTCTTCGTAACTGCCCTCAACCTGACTAGCGTACATGTTTTAAATGTGGTGCTCAAGGTCACATAGCCACTCGATGTACCAGTGCCTCTACTTCAAATCCAATAACACCTGGCGTATCACAGTCAGTTAAGGAAATCAAGATAATACAGAATTACAGCGATATTTACAAATAGGTGGTCAAGGTCAATAACATTTTCATTAAAGCCTATCTAGATACCGGAAGCCAGGTAAATGTATTGACTACAAACATGGCACGACTGCAAAATTTGGAAATTAGTCCAACGAGCACAGTATTGAAGGGATTTTCAGGTGGTTTTGTGACTAGTCGAGAAGAAGTGACCTTTGAGCTAGAAGTTGATGGCATGCCGCTGAAATGCACGGCACACCTAGCAAATGTCGACATGCAAGGAATTAATTTGTTGATTGGCCAGCCTGTTATAAATGGGAATGGTATGTCGTTAGTTATCAGTAACGGCACTGCAACACTTAAACAAGAGGACATAGATTTTATCAAAGACATAAATGCGATTGAAGAGCGTGAACGGTTTCCAGGGATCTGTGCTGAAGATGAATATTAACAGCCCGGAACCTCCATTATAAAAGTCAAGATAGTAGGTAATGGAGACACGAACGACGTCGTCACTGCACCACCACACTTCGAGTTGCAAGGTGTTTCCTATTCACTGCCGGCTACACTGCTGCGTGGAGCCGACGGATACATGAAGGTGGTCAACACGGGCACCAGCAACATCACCTGGCGCCAGGGTGAGGTGCTGACGAGAGCCGACAACCATGAGCCACATAACGAGCCACAGCCAAACATTCAGGTTAGTCAATCTGCCATAATATCTGCCTTACCTTTGCCATTAGCCAGTCCTATATTAAGTACCGGTCTTGCAACCGATGCTACTAAGGCGGGTCAATAAGTCCGTGACTTTTTGAATTTCTAACCTCCTTACTGAAAAAGCAACACTACTCCTGTTAACAGGCATCTGTCAGTTGACTCCTATCAAAATTTGAACTTGCTGCGTCAGTTAGTTTGTGTTTTACAGCTATCTTTATCAGACTATCCAGTAACTTAAGGAAACAATGGAAAAAAGTGAATTTCGTGTGCTTATTAAGCATTATTTTTTGCGAAAAAAAACCATTACCGAGACCAAGGCTAAGCTTGATAAATACTATGGGGACTCTGCACCATCGATTTCAATGGTAAAAAAGTGGTTTACTGAATTTTGTTGTGGCCGTACAAGCACTGAAGATGCCGAACGTCCTGGACGCCCAGTTGAGGTATCTACACCCGAAACAATCGAAAAAATTCACGATATGGTGTTGGCCGACCGAAGATTGAAAGTACAAGAGATTGTGGAAGCCATAGGCATCTCGCATGGCTCAGTGGTTTCAATTTTGAATGATCACTTGGGCATGAGAAAGCTTTCCGCAAGATGGGTGCCGCGTTTGCTCGCAGTCGACCACAAACGCAATCGTGTAACAACTTCACAGGAAGGTTTGGCGTTGTTTAATCACAATATGGAGGAGTTTTTGCGCCGTTTTGTAACCGTGGACGAAACATGGATCCATCACAATACACCAGAGACCAAACAACAGTCAAAACAGTGGGTTTCTAAGGGTGAATCGGCGCCAAAGAAGGCCAAGGTGGGTTTGTCAGCCAATAAAGTTATGGCGACTGTTTTTTGGGATGCACGTGGGATAATCCACATTGACTATCTTCAAAAGGGAAGAAAAATTAATGGGGAATATTATGCTAACTTATTGGACCGCTTCAATGAGGATTTGAAAAAAAAACCGACCTCATTTGACCAAGAAAAAAGTTCTTTTTCACCAAGACAATGCAAGGGTGCACACATGTGCAGTTGCCATGGCAAAAATCCATGAATTGGGCTATGAATTGCTCCCACATCCACCCTATTCTCCAGATTTGGCTCCGAGTGACTACTTCTTGTTCCCAAACCTGAAAAAATGGCTCGGTGGAAAAAGATTTGACTCCAATGATGAAGTCATCTCGCAAACAAAGGCCTATTTTGAGGACCTCGACAAATCATATTTTTTGGAAGGAATAAAAAAATTGGAGAAGCGTTGGACAAAGTGTATAGAGCTCAAGGGGGACTACGTTGAAAAATAAAATGATTTATTTATCAAAAAATCTGTGTTTTATTCCAAAAGTCACGGACTTATTGACCCGCCCTCGTACTATTGGTGGAGTAAATGTTTCCGATATTAAGTCAGGACCAATAACTGAAACACATCGTGATAAGTTATTAACTTTATTACATCGTTACAATAATTGTTTCGCATCTGCCACTAGTGATTTAGGTTGTACAGATTTGCTAAAAATGAAAATAAGATTAACATCAGATCAGCCTATTTATCGCCATCCGTATAGATTATCACACAGCGAACAGGCAGTAGTCAGGTCCAAAGTTTCCGATTTACTTGACGCTGGAATTATCAAAGAATCCGATTCCAATTATGCATCGCCAGTCATTTTAGTTAAAAAGAAAAATGGTGATTTTAGACTCTGTGTAGATTATCGTGCCCTTAATGCTATCACCATAAAGGATAGGTATCCATTACCAAATATCGACGACCAAATTTCTAAACTTGCTGGAAGGAATTTTTTTACTAGTCTCGATTTAGCACAAGGTTATCATCAGCTTCAAATACAGGCCGAAGATACACATAAAACTGCTTTTATCACAAACGAAGGTCAGTACGAGTACGTACGTGTCCCTTTTGGTTTGGCTAATGCCCCATCTGTTTTTATGCGACTTATAAACGAAATTGTCAGCTCGATTAACGTTCATAATTCGAAAAACGACGAATCAGTGTACGATATACTAGCGTTCTTAGACGATTTACTTCTACTGTCTATTGACGTTGAGTCGGGTTTAAAAATTTTGGAGGTAGTTCTAAAAAAATTTCTTGATGAGAATTTAAAGTTAAATATGGCGAAATGTTCATTTTTACAAAACAAAATTACGTATTTAGGGTACGAAATCTCCCCGGACGGTATCCAGCCGAGTGAATTGAAGTTGGCAGCGGTTTCACAGTTTAAAGCCCCTACTAGTGTACACGAAATACGCCAATTTATTGGATTGTGCAGTTATTTTAGAAAGTTTATAAAAAATTTTGCTCTTATTGCTCGACCATTGACCGAAATGACAAAGAAAAACGCAACCTGGGTTTGGGGCCCTCAACAAATAAATAGCTTTGAGGAATAAAAAAAATGCTTATGTACCAGGCCTACTCTCGCGTTATATGACCCCGCGCTGCCAACCGAAATTCACCCGGACGCATGCAAATTAGGCATAGCAGGTATATTATTGCAGAAACAGAGCGATGGTACACTGCGCCCTGTTATGTATTTTAGTCGCGTAACAAGTAAAGAAGAAAGCAATTATCATAGTTACGAGTTAGAGACTCTCGCGGTAGTCGAATCACTTCGTAGGTTTAGGGTCTATATGGTAGGAAAGCGTGTGAAAGTCGTTACGGACTGTACTGCCGTAAGAGCGACCATGACGAAACGTGATATCCTTCCCCGCATCGCTAGATGGTGGTTGCTCATTCAGGACTATGACATTAATGTCGAATATAGGCCTGGAGAACGCATGCAACACGTAGATGCGCTAAGTAGGAATCCGTGTGATGTAATGAATGTCAATAGTCTCGAAGTCTGCGACTGGTTTTATACGGTTCAATATCAGGACAATAGACTAAAACAAATTATTGAACAGCTGAAAGCAAATTCGGCGGATACAAGCATTACTAATAACTACGTTATTGTGGATGATAGGCTCTATAGGAAAACGCCTAATGGAAATCGTTTGGTAGTCCCCGATTTGGCAAGATGGCGAATAGTTCAAATGCATCACGATGCTGTAGGCCATGTAGGGTTAGATAGGTGTATGGCACTTATAAAGAACGATTACTGGTTCCCTAAAATGACACGATTCATTCGCAAATACGTTTCTTCATGTTTACATTGTGCATATGGTAAGGGAGAACATGGAAAAAAACAAGGTTTATTAAATCCCATACCTAAGCCTACTGAGCCGATGCGAATGATTCATGTTGATTCATCTAGGTCCTTTCTGTTGGTCAAAGAAAGGTTACACTTATTTGTTGGTCATCACTGATGCAATTTCGAAGTTTGTAATTTCAGAACCTGTACGAACGGTGAATTCTGTAGAAACAATTAGAGTTCTTAAGAAAATTTTTAGCCTGTTCGGTTATCCAAATCGTGTCGTAACCGATCATGGAAAAGCATTTACCAGTAGATATTTTAAGAAATTTGCTACCGATAAACAATTTAAACATATTTTAAATGCCATTGCATGCCCCAGAGCCAACGGGCAGGTAGAGCGGACAAATCGTACCATACTCGACGCATTACGGGTTACAGATTCGAGCGAAGCATCTCCTAACTGGGTTAATTGTTTGTTGATATAGTCTGGGGTATCAACAACTCCCTAAATTCCAGCACAGGTTACAAACCATATGACCTCATGTTTGCTCGTAGCGGTCGACCACGGTGTGACGTTGAAATTCCTGACAGACCTGTCGAGCCAGCGGCAGCTAGGCGGGAGAAGGCAAGTGCACGAATTAAGAAAGCGTCAGAACGTATGAAGCGTAACTTTGATAAGAGGCGTAAACCCGCTCGTATTTATAAGAAAGGGGATCTAGTGCTCTGGAAACAAGCTCCCACCAATAGTGCATCTAAAGTGAATACCAAGTTGGATGACTTATATTCTGGCTCCAAAAAAATTGTAAAAGTAGTTGGTAATGACAGATATAGGATCCGCAGCATAAAAGGGCTAAGGGGATACAAAAGTTTCACTGGTTTAGTAGCTGCGGATTCATTGAGACCCTATAGAAGCGTGGCTCCTATGTCTGACTCTGCCAGCAGCTCCGATGAACAATTAGAAACGGAAGACCTGATTGATCTATTAGAAAGCTAGTTGATTTGGTATTAATTGTGGCGTTCTCCCAATTGCGGGAGCAACTGTTTCAGGATGGCCGAGTGTAAACAAGGGTCTCAGCCAATCACAGCAAGCCAGACAAGCCAGCCAATGCCATGCCTTGCCGAGGCCCCCACCACTCGCCAACGCCAGCCAGCCGTGCCTCGCTGGTGGGGAGCAAGCCTTAAATACCCTGTACTCGCTCATTTTGCTGATTGGATCGTCCTGACTGCTGTAGTGCGCGCGCGTATCAAGTGCTCCGTATCGACTACGTCGTAGCCCTGCTCCGTAGCATACGTCGTAGCCGTGCTACGTGCCGTGCCGTCGTGCCGACCCCGCCTACTAGTGCAGTTCCAGTGATACTTCAATAGCGATCGTCAATTTACACCCTACTTCGTTAGAATAGGGTGTACATTGGCGCCTTGCTGGGAGTTGAACTGCTCTTGACCTCCCGTTGAGATTTACTCATCGCTGGGGTCACGAGGAGTCAGCCTTCACAGTGTTGTGTTTACCGTGCAAGTACGTACACTTTCGTGACTACTTTGACACTTAATACGTGTTCCGTGTTTAGTGTATACCTGTGTTGTGTGAGTACTTTTATTTATTAACTTTCCTTGTACATGTACTTTATATTTCTGTGCGTGTATGTAAATATGTGACTGTTTTGTGCGTCATGTCCGCGTACTTAGAGTACAAATAAACTATAACTATACCATGGCCGACCGAGGTTCGCGGCCGCATAGCCGCGACCGCCCCAGCCATTCCCGCGCCAGCTCAGCTGCGTCGCGCAGCGGACCCTCATCACGGTCCAGCTCGCGCACGTCAGAGCGCGCGTACCTCTCTGCTACCGAGCCCAGCTTGAGCGGTACGGACACCGCTCGCCCCGGGCCGCCTTCGGCATTACCGCGGGGGTGTACTGACACCCCCCCGCCCCAATGCCTTCCGACGGCGCCCCGCCGCTAGTCAGGGCCCCCATCCCGCCCAGCCAAAAAGGGCCCGGCCTCACCGCCGTGCCCCGCGCGCCCTTCGACGGAGGTGTGCACCCCCCGCCACCCCCCAACAGCCGCCGCAGTGAGTACAAAGCTCACATATACCGCCTCGCCGGCATCACCGCCTCAAGAGGACCGTCGCGCGGTAAGTGCCCCTGCTCCGAGGGCCCCCGCCCCGGCCCCCTCGTCGAGCAGCATGCCCCCGCCTCCTGCCCCCCCTGCGCAGGTCACCAAGCGGCAGCGACAAGATGCTCCATCTGACATCTCGCCACCTGCCAAGCGCGCCGACCGCCCGACGACGTATGCAGCAGCGACCACGGCTGCTCAATCCGGATCTCCATTGGCCTCGACATCGAGGGCCGTATCGCCGATGGACACTGCCACGGCAACCTCCGTGACACAAACACGAAATGTGTCTTCGCCACCGCCTCCTCCTGCCCCCCGCTGCCCACCACTCATCGTGGAAAAGCTGGAGGACTGGGTAAGGCACTTTAGCAATCTCGCAGATCTCCTCGGCCACCCTCCCAATGCAAAGCCACTGGGACAAGGGATTAAATTCACCCCAAAAGGGGAAAAAGAATACCGTGTCGTCCAAAAATATTTGGACGACCTAAGCAAGACTGAGCGCGTAAGCTGGTTCTCTTACGCGATCCCGCAGGACCGTGGACTTAAGGTAGGTGTCCACGGCCTCCCGGTCCATACCCCCACCGATGCCATAGCCACCGCACTTAACCAGAAGGGCTACGAGGTAGAGCACGTGTCTCGGATCCTAGCTAGGAAGGACCGCCCAGGGTGCTCGTACTTCGTGCTGCTGAAGCGCACCCCGGACCTGGTCCCCGGGATCTTCCAGCTGACGGAACTCCTGAATATGCCAGGTATTAGGGTGGAAGCCTGGCGTGGCAAGGACGGCCCCGCCCAATGCCACCGCTGCCAGCAGTTCCGGCACTCTAGCCAGAACTGCCACCGAAGGCCGGCGTGCGTCAGGTGTGGCGAAGAGCACTTCGCAACTGACTGCCCCCGCCCGACCTCCGAACAGCCCACCTGCGTCAACTGTAAGGGGGCCCACCCGGCCAACAGTAAAAACTGCCCGGTTTTTAAACGCGAGGCCCGAAACCGCCGTGCAGGCCCCACTGCCCGCACCAGGCGTGCACCTCACCGGGTAAGCCAAGACCCTCCCATAACGGAGAAAGAGGTCCCTCCCCCACCGCCTACGGCCACATCCCTTATGGCCGAGGCCAACGACCCCACCCCTCGCCCCTCATCCTCCACGCTCCCCGCCCCCTCAGTGCGGAAACAGCGGAAAAGGAAGAGGACCAAGAAAAAGGGCCCCAAGTCCGGTGCCACCTCCGCGGCAGCAACGGACTCGGAATACGAGCCCCTTGCACTTCCGCTGCCAAATGTCGAGGCTGTTTTGTCGCCCCCCCCCTTACCTCAGCGCACCCCGCGCCCCCCCCGCATCTCTCGTGCATCGCGCAAGGTCCCGTCGGCCACTACCACTACCGAAGTGGCTGAGGTTGCCACCGAACCGGCCAACCCAGCAGTAGCTGCCACCACCCTGCCAGCAATTGCCGCACCGCACTCTCAGCGCCGTTCCAGGAGGGAGGCCCCCTCGGCCCCTGAATCCACCGCTGAGTTAATTTACGCCCTCCTCTCCCTGGCTATGGATATTTTCTCAAAAATCCAGGCCGGGGAAGATATACTCAAAACTCTTCTGTCGGCCCTCCCCGAAGGGGCCTCCCTCACTTCAAAATTATTGTCCAAATGGCTTCCCACGCCTCAACATCACTAAAGATAGTCCACTGGAACGTCCGAGGGGTCCGCGGGAAAGTGGCCTCGATCCGTCTCCTCCTCCGGGAGTATGAGATAGACATCGCCCTCCTAAGCGAAACTCTCCTCTCCCCCCCGGACCGTTTTTCTGTTCCTGGGTATTTAACATACAGGCAAGACTACCTAGGAGGAGACCGAGTGTGTAGAGGCCTCGCTGTCTTGGTCGGCAGGAGGCTCCTCCACCAACTCCTCCCTACCCCCGCGGTGTCATCCCTTTATGCGCTGGGCATCGAAGTTGCACTCGGCACCCACCGCACCCGCATATTTGCGTGCTACAAGCCCCCGGGATCACATTTAGATATCTCCGACATCCACAGGCTCATATCAGATGAGCCGACTGTGATTGCCGGAGATCTAAATTGTAAGCACCCCGAGTGGGGCTCTCGCACGACAAATGCAGACGGAAGGCGTCTGCTTGCCGACTCTGTGCAGGCCGGATATACGGTGGTGGGTACTTACACCCCCACCCATTACCCGGAGCAATCCTCGCACTCGCCAGACGTCTTAGACGTCGCCATCACCTACCGCGTCGCAGGCGACCTCCACCAGGAGGTACTGGACATGGCCCACGGTTCAGACCATCTCCCGGTCCTGGCCATCGTCCGAGCATCCCCAGTAAGTGTCCCCCCCCTCCCCACATACCCAGTCCGCGACTGGGATGCTTTCTCCCTGCAGCTGCACGAAAATACGCCAAATTTCCCGGTGAACACTGCAGAAACCGTCGAATCTATGACGGTGCAGCTCACCGGGGCGATTGCAGCTGCAATGGATGCGGCCACCCAACCGTCCACCCACCGCCAACATAAGCGGCCTCCCCTACCTCGCCACCTGATGGACCTGATCGCCGAAAAGAAGCGCCTGCGACGACGATGGCAGTGCACCCGATGCCCAGTGATAAAGACGCAGCTCAACCGCCTCACCGCAGAGGTAAGATCCCAATTAGAGACCCTCAACGCGGAAAACTGGACCCGACGCATCCAGGAGGCGGGAGAGGACTGGCCCTCTTTACACCGCTTTTGCCGCAGTCTTACCAGCGCCACTGCCCCTGTTTACCCCCTGCTCCACCCCGACGGGAACTTAAGGTACCGTGCAGAGGACAGAGCAGAGATTCATGCCGAACACCTCGAGCGCCAGTTTTCACCACTGCCAACGACCGCAACGGACCACGCCCGCATGGTCTCCGAGGAGGTAAAGGTGTTCCTACTTTCCCCCTCCCCCCCTCCCTCCTTCTCCTTCTCTCCGAGGGAAGTGCAGAAGACCCTAGCACGCCTTAAACCAAAGAAGGCCCCCGGAGCAGATGGTATTCCCAACTCTGCTCTTCGACATTTACCTTTTAGGACGGTGGCCGCCCTGACCCGCCTGTTCAACGGAATCGTCAGGACCGGCCACTTTCCCACCACCTGGAAGTTGGGGATAATCATCACCATCCCCAAACCCCACAAAAATTTGAGAAGAGCAGAGGGCTACCGCCCCATAACCCTCCTCTCAACCCTCTCCAAAACTTTTGAAATCCTTCTCCTTAAGCACCTGGCTCCCCACCTCCCTCCTCGTGAGGACCAATTCGGTTTCAGGTCAGAGCTCAGCACCACCCTCCAGCTGGTAAGAGTTATCCACCACCTGTCCGTTGCGGCGAATAAGAAAGAATCATCGGTCGCAGTCTTCCTCGATATGGAAAAGGCGTTCGACTGTGTTTGGCATGAAGGTCTGCTCTTCAAGCTCATCCGAGCCAACGTCCCACCCCCCCTGGTAAGGCTTGTGGCATCCTTTCTCTCCGGCCGCACCTTCAAGGTAAGAGTCGACGGCGTCCTCTCTGGAGAGCGCCCTATCACCGCCGGAGTCCCTCAGGGCAGCGTGCTCTCCCCGGGACTGTATAATTTTTATGCCAGTGACGTTCCCAAAGACCCTGGCACCACCGCAGCGTTGTACGCCGACGACACGGCGTTTATAACCAGCTCTCTGACACCAGACCACGCCGCCCTGAAGCTTCAGAGGACGCTGGACCTTCTCCCTGACTGGCTGAGCAACTGGCGACTGTCTGTTAATGCAGGTAAGTCCCAGGCGCTCGCCGTCACCACAAGAAGGGGGCTCCCAGCTCCTCTGAAGATCGGAGACGCCGAAATACCATGGGGGAGGACGGCGAAATATCTAGGTGTCGTCATAGATCGCCGCCTCTCCATGGTTGCCCAGCGCCAGACAGCCGTGGCAAAGGCCAAAGCGGCTACCGCGCAACTACGCCCCGCCTTCTCATCTCCTCGGATCCCCCTCAACATGCGGACGGCCTTGTACCAAACCTACATTAGGTCCCGCCTCACCTACGCAGCACCTGCGTGGCACCACCTGCTCTCTGCACCCCAGAAGAGGTCGCTGCAGAGAGCCCAGAACCGGGTGCTGCGCCACATCGTGGGCGCCTCCTGGTACGTCCGCAACTCCACCATTGAGAGGGATCTCAGGATGGAGAGCGTTGATGCCTTTGTGGCCCGGCTCGCCACCAACCTGTTCGCGCGAGCGGATGCCTCGCGCCTGGTCGAGCTGACCGACCTGGCGCCCTGGCACGCCCGCCCGCCCGACCGCCACATTCTGCCGAGGGATGTAGTCCCTCCGGCAGAACCAGCGGAGCCCCGCCACCCCCGAAGAGGAGGAGCCCCGGCGCAATGATGCGCCACCCCGCCCTCGAAGAGGAGGAGCCCAGGCGCGTGATGCGCCTCCATGCCCCCGAAGAGGAGGAGTCCCGGTGCACTGATGTGCGCCCCACCGAGGCGCCTGTGGCAGCGCTCCATTCACCGCTGGATCGCTGCCCCCCCCGCCCCTCCCTGCACCGGTAGGAAACAAAACCTACCGGTACAACCATTCAAATCAC
The DNA here is from genome assembly GCA_963565745.1 of Phengaris arion. Lineage (NCBI taxonomy): Eukaryota > Metazoa > Arthropoda > Insecta > Lepidoptera > Lycaenidae > Phengaris > Phengaris arion. The sequence continues at coordinate 8,444,243 of OY751443.1, forward strand.
ACCCGGGGCCTGTCGGAGTGGCAGCCCTCTTGCCACCCCGTCGCCCCCCTGGTGCACCTTCCCCCCCGACATACAAAGTCGGGGCTCGGAAGTTTTTCCCTTTTACCTTTCCCCCTTTCCCCAGGTCGCTTGCGTCCACGGTCCGGCAAAGCGCGGCGTGTGAGGGAGTGGTCCCATACACGTTTTCTCGGCCCCCGGGTCGGGACCCCCACGCGCCGCTTGGAGCCGACCGCCGGTCTTGGTCGGGCCTGGATTGGTCGATCGACATTCTCTCGCATTGTTGGTTGCCCCCCCCCACGGGCTTACCCCGCGTTCTGCCGCGGGGTGTCTTCCCCTAAGACTCATAGACTCATGCGCCCAGTACTCGTACTGGGCGCGTCTTCCCCACCCCAATTAGAGGGGCTTAACCCCTGACATTGGTTAGTCCGCCGTAAGGCCCTTTTCAGGGGCCCGGCGTCGAGCAGAGGAGAGTCTCCTTCTCTAACAATTTTTTGCTGATTTTTGGTATCGAGTCAAATTGTTAAGCAGAAACTCTGCCCAATTATTTTGTGAAAGTGATTAAAGTATTAAGTAATAGTGGTCAAATTGTTACTCCACGTTTTATTTCACCCTGGTTTACAGTAGATAAGTAATGTATTGTTATTAGTTATGTACTTATATTATTAGTTTGCTTTTATACTCGAAAAGGGAGGTGTTACATATGTCAACAGTAAGATGTAACTGTCAATGTTATTATTGACATTGACAGATGTCATGAAGTAAAGCCTATCGAGTTAGTTTATTTTAGTTGGCCAAAAGGCTATACATAGTGTAGACGTATATTTTATGTTAAGCATATCTCATAATATGTAATACGTATCTGTAGTAATCACCAATAAAGGAGAGTATAAGAATTGTTGCTGTATTATTATCATCACCACTCAAGCGCAAGAAGGACATACAAATCAAGAGGTCGTAGCCCGTTACACCAGGAAGCAGAGGAGGAGGAGGACAACCAAAAAGAGGTCCAAATCAGGCGCTACCTCCACTGCCGCCACAGATTCGGAGTGCGAATCTCTCGCACTTCCCCTCCCCCCTGTTGAAGCCGCTCTGCCCCCCCCCCCTTCCTCAGCGCCCCCCGCGCTTGCCCCGTGCCTCGCGCACGGCACCTACGGCCGCTGCTATCGAAATGGCCGAGGTTGCTACCTTACCAGCAAACCCTGCGCCAGCTGCTACCTACCACTCTGCCCGCTATTTCCCCCCTGCCCCCCCCCACCCCCCACCGTCGATCCAGGAGGGGAATCTCCCAAATCGACCGCTGAGCTCCTCCAAGCTCTTTTCTCCCTTGGCATGGCAACGTTTCTTAGAATTCAGACCGGCGAAGACATTTTTAAATTCCTACTCGCGGCCCTCCCCGAAGCTGCCACCCTCATTAGTCAACTCATTTCCATATGGCCTCCAACACCCCCATAAAAATCATACATTGGAACATCTGGGGGGTCCGCGACAAGGTGGCCCTCCTGCGCCATCTCCTTAGGGAATATGAGGTGGACGTCGCCCTGTTGAACGAGACCATCCTGTCCCCGCAGGATCGTCTCCACATTCCGGGCTTTGTGACATACCGCCAGGACTTCCTGGGGGGAGATCGTGTGTGTCGAGGCCTCGCCATTCTGGTCGGCAGAAGGCTACTCCACCAACTCCCAGCCCCCACGGTTACCTCCCTGTACGCACTGGGCGTTGAGCTGGCACTCGGCTCTCACCACACTCGTCTTTACGCGTGCTACAAACCCCCGGCCTACGCGTCCCCGCAGATCCCTCTCAATATGCGGTTAGCCCTATTTAAAACTTACGTTAGATCCCGCCTCACGTACGGGGCACCAGCGTGGCACCACCTGCTCTCTGCACCCCAGAGAGTGTCGCTGCAGAGAGCCCAGAACCGCGTTCTACGCTTTATCGCAGGAGCCCCCTGGTACGTGAGGAACGACACCATAGCGAGAGACCTGCGGGTGGAGAGCGTCGAGGCTTTTGTAGCCCAGCTCTCTTCCAGACTGTTCGCGCGCGCGGACGCCTCGCGCCTGGTCGAGTTGACCGACCTGGCGCCGTGGCATGCCCGCCCGCCCGACCGCCACCGCCTGCCCAGGGATGCCGTCCCACCTGAGGACCCAGCGGAGCCACGCAGCCCGCCCCGCCATTTCCTTACACCGGCTAACCAGATGCCGGTGTAATTACGTCTTAACCTCGTCCGGGGCCTGACGAGTGGCAGCCCTATTGCCACCCCGTCGTCCCCGTGGCGTACCTCCCCCCCCCCCGATACAAAAAGTCGGGGCCTGGAAGTTTTTGTAAACTCCACACCCTTTCCCCAGGTCGTTCGTGTCCACGGTCCGGTAAACGCGGCGCGTGAGGGAGTGGACCCACACACGTTTCCCGGCCCCCGGGTCGGGACCCCCACGCGCCGTTTCGAGCCGACCGCCGGTCCTGGTTGTGCCTGGATTGGCAATGCGACATTCCTATCGTTTTTGTGTTGCCCTCCCATGGGTTTCCCCCGCGTTCTGCCGCATGCCGGGTCTTCCCTAAAAATGGACTAAATGCGCCCAGTATTAGTACTGGGCGTGTCTTCCCACCCCAAGTAGAGTGGTTCCCACCCCTGGTTTTGGTTCCCCGCCCAAGGCCCTTTTCAGGGGCCCGGCGCGCGAAAAGAGTCTCGTTCTCGGAAAAAAAAAAATACAAAAAAGTTTACTTATATCTTAAATACAAAAATATTAATTACTTAAAGTATGTATAAACTTAAAGGCACAAATTTCAGAAAGTTCATCCACGAGAAAACCAAACATAAGATACTTAGATGAAAGAAGAGGTACCTACCTACTACCGAAAAAATTTCGCGGTGCGCTTTGCTGTGGCGGGCCGCGTCGCGATTTCAATGGCTAATTCTATTGAAATAAGTAGGTATATGAAAGGCAATCCGTGCCAAATGAAACGAAACTTTGACGAGGAGTGGAATTAAAAACTCATCACGAAGAAAATTAAGCCGCGAATAGTTAATGGATTTTAACTCGATTCCGAAACGGTAACTTTGTGGAAAGCGACTCGGTGGCTTCAATATAATTTGGACAAGTTTGGTAAAATTCACTCCTTTCAGGCTGCTATTACTAAAATCAAGAGAAAGTTTTAATATATGCGATTTTTATATTCAACTACGTATCGCTCGTGACTTCGTTGTGTTTAAGATTTGGGAGCGGCGTAGACCATCAGCTAGTTACTTCGTGCTTATATAGTAATTGTTATCGTGGCTATAGCTTTTCCGCTCACTTTAAAATAAATCAAACACCTATTTAGAAAACAAAACAACTATTGGTCAAATTATCACAAGGGGTTTAGACGGGTATTTTAAACTATAATCAATAATAATACGTGGTAACTATTTATTAATCTGTGCTATAATATTGAATGTCAAGTTATTTAGTCCCTTGACTATATAGTTAAGGCTAAAATTACGGAATTTTGAATTAAGGAATCTTGGGATGACCTAGTAGGTAAGGAAAATAAACAACATCATTTAAAGTTATGACAATATTCAAATCTTAGAGATAATTCAATTTGAGAAATTAGCTAGGCCCAATCTCAAATTGAAATGTAAAACAGTTTTTAACTGGACATATTTTTTCCTTGATCTAACCCACAAAAAGCCACAAAAACCTTTTTGCCTTTTTTTTTAAATAACTACTTTTTTGATAATCAATCTCGTTTTTCAGTGGAGTTTTCTGCCTTATTTTGTTATTATAACAACGTAATAGCATTTTCTAGCCACATCTAGAGGATGAACGAACGCGTCTTTTTATTTTGCCGCCATATTTAAAGAAAAAACTTCATTTAAAGCTTAATGACCAACTCGGTCGTCAAAAGGAAAGCCTCTATGAAAGCAAATAAATTTAAGGCAACATTAAATATGAGGCGAACTCGTTAATAGAAAATGCTTTAATTAAATTTTCACCACCAATTAAACAGCCATTTGCTTTGGATTGAACTACGAGCCGAAATCACGAATTTTAAAGGATTTGTATTGAAATATACCATATTTTTATACAAAAGAGACTATATTTTGTTGATATGGTTCTGAATTTATATTAAAATCAATTCGGTCAGATTTTTTATGATTATTATTATTATTATTATTATTATTATTATTTTATTTTTTTTTTATTTTTTTTATTTTTTTTGTTTATTTTTTTTTTTTTTAATGATCTTTGGCTATCTTAATAGAGGATTATGTAATCATAATCCTAGTCAAGAATTTCAAGTTGAGAATAGATGTATTTTTGAATGTTCAACTTTAAAATTCAAAATAAAATAATAACTGCCACTCAATCATTTGTCATTTGCTCATGGGACGCTGCAATTGAATTTCATTGCCAAATAAAATAACTGCTCCTTTATTTCAATAATTATTATGCAAAGCAAAGTGGTAAAAAGATCTGGCGATGTTCCAACTGTAGGGATTTCGTTGGCGACAAACCGTAATTTGGTTTGGATCTTATTGTAAGTGATTTTATCAAAAAATACACCACCAAAAAACGTTATAATTAATAATAATGCTACATAATACAATGACGTAATTATAAATGATACCGTTCATTTGATAGCCTTTATTACTAATGTTGATTAGAGCATATCGTCGCCTAAAATTCATAAGAAAATACGAGTTTAACGTTTGTTTTAAGATTTTTCTGAAAGTAAGTCAAGTTTTTATTACCTTTATCGATACCTGTAATGTCTCTAAAATACATAATATATTGTATTTCATCATAACTACATACAAGAAGGTGCAGTACGACAACCTCAATGTATTTCGGCAATCCTCGTTTTTGGATTCCGTACGTACCCAAGGGTTAAAAACGGGACCCCATTAAACTAAGACTTGGCTTCTGTCCGTCCATCTTTCTGTATCTCCTTATAGCTATACAGTTCAAATTTTCAGATGATATTATATTTCCGTTGCCGCTATAACAGGAAATACTATAAATAAAAAAATATTTATGGGGCACTATACAACAAACTTGAGTTTTGCCGTTTTGTGCGGAACCCTTCGTGTGCGAGTCCGACTCGCGCTTGGGTGGTTTTCATACATCGCCTGTCGTGTGTCATAGAATAACGAAGATTGCCGAGGGCCATTAGCATTATATCATTATGCTTTCGTTATATCACAAGCGTCCCTTAATATAAAACGATCGGCCAAAATTGTAAATATCTGAGTTCACAGTTAAAATTTCATTATACCCGCGACAGATAAGTTTATTTTATGGCAGTGAAATATAACTTTTCGGGCGGTGTTTTTTAACGATTCCCTCGAGTTTTTTTTAAATAAACGAGCGTCACGTGCGAAGTTTGCTTTGTGTCAGCGGCGAAATATAGTAATTAACGATTTTGTATTTTGTTGTACATTTTTGGCAAATTACGTCACATGAAACTGGTCCCTCTGGAAAAGCTTAACACAAACGAGCGACCAACTGCAGTGGTATACTCTACTCTACTCTGCACTCTACTCAATATTTAAACTTTTTGTAAACACAAGAACATCTTTAAACAATAACTTTAAATGAAGCAGGGATAGATCTCTATTGCGCTCCCAGCTTGGACATTTCCCTATATAGACTTCATTCGTGGCAACTCTCAAGCCTTAAAATACGTGAATGGCAAAATCTTTACCTCCTTTTTATTGAACGGTATAAGGTGGTCCTAGTACTTGTTAAAAACAATAGATTTCAAATGAGAATTTAAAAAAATCCCATAGAAATACGCACTATATTTAATTAGTTTACTGTATTAAAATCAATATAGGTAACTAGCTGCATTGAATAGGCTTGTTGACTGATTTTTTAGGGTTCTGTAGTTCACGTTTCGGAAACCTTATAGTTTCGTCATGTCCGTACATCTTCGGTCCAAACGGTTAGTGCTAGAAAGATAAAACTTTATGCATATATGTATTTACTACATCGACAAAGTGCTAAAATAAAATCACGAAAAATATACTTTTCAACACCTACACGTTAAGTGGGGATGATTTTTTTACTCGCATCTACCCCATAGTATGGGGTATCATTAGATAGGTATTTTAAAAACATTGTGAGTAAACAATACCTACCGGTACTACAACGATTTTTTGATTTAGGTTTATGATTTTTCGATTCGATTTCGAATCTTTGGGGCATCCGGTCCCCTCTTCTGAAAGCCGTTTAGGCTGGCCCAAAAATCTGAAAAAATTCATGACGATAGTCTATGTAATGCGCTTTAAAGGAAGGTTTTTGTAACTTTGTTAGTTTAGGCGTTATAGATGCCTACCTTTAAAAATGCGCTCACTTGAAAATCTTTGTACAAAAATAACGATTTAATAAGTAAACACGTAAAATACAAGAGTCCAACTTGCACTTGTTTATTGCATATACATATTATGAGTAGTACACCAAAAATCAATATTTTCAAAGGTACAGCGAATTGTTTACAGAATTTTGCAATCTCGTGAAAACGCTCTTACTTACTACTACTACTACTTACAAAAGACTTTCATAACTGTGGCGTAACGAAGAGGTAAAAGTGTATGAAATATAAGGCCGCAGGAACATATTTGTTTCGAATTTTTCGAGTATTCGAAATATGTGCGTTTAAGTTAATACTAACTGTAATTATTAATGTTTTTATATACGATGTAAGTAAACTATAAATGATGTAGGCTTTTTTTATTATCTCTTTTTTTTACTTATCTCATTACAAAACTACGCCATAAAATGTTATAGGTATATTTTTTTTAAATATTTAAATCAATTAATAATGCCTCAATAATTCCGAATATACATTAAATATTTTACACGTAGTCAACATCCCGTTTGTCATGAATTCGAGAATATTCAGCAGAACTTGTATGTACATCACAATCTGAAGATGTTTTACCCCGCAATTTATACAGAGTGAGCTAGCTCTATGCTCTCGCATTTATTTCCTAAAGAGAAACACTTGGATGCAACCCCGACCGCTGCATTATTCAAAGTAAGATTAAACACCAACAATAAGTAACAGAAGCTAAGGCTTTGATGAAAAAAACGAGGCACTCACTTTGTTTCATTGCTACCAATTGTTACAACGTTAAAATTATTTTGTGCAGTTAACATGACGGTAATGTTAAGGGTTCCGTAATACTGAGGGAACCCTTATAGTTTCGCTTTGTCCGTCCGTCTGTCTGTCTGTCTGTGTCCACCGTTCTAGCTTATGTAATCTATATCTATATATTATATTTATAAGGTAAAGCTGATTGACTGATGTATCAACGTACAGGCCAATCCCTTAAGGCCTTCAATCCCTTAAGAAATATGAAATTTTGCACACGTATTTCTCATATGATGTAGGCATCAACTAAGGAACGATTTTCCAAAATTCAACTCCCAAGGGGGTAAAATAGGTAATAAAAGTTTGTATGAAACTATTTATTCCTTGGACATATTTGCATGATATTTCATATGAATTGAGTACGGAAAAAATAATGAATTACCCATTTCAGCGTTTCCTAAAATTCAGCCCCTAGGTGGGTAAAATAGGGGATGAAAGTACAAAAACTAACTTCACGCGGGCGAAGACGCGGGCAATTAATGCTAGTTATGAAAATAAATGGATAAAATTTGGTATAGTTGTACCTATAAGGTAATACACCTTATAGGTATAACTATATCGAATTTCATCCATCTCGGTTTTGGCATCATAAAATAATAATAATTTATGACTAAACGAACTTCCTGAAGTGATGTTCAACCAAAATTTTGTGAGATGCTGCATCTGAGAGACTTCATAATAACCATGTAGTCCGTTTTACGACCTACAACATCGCCACACGATTTTTAGATAACTATTTAAAAAGATCTAAAAAGCACATGTTCATTCACTCACGGCTCGACCGCTCCCGAACTCCCGCTCGGCTTCATTTGTTTTAGAGGATTAGTCGAGGCTTTTATTCTGCACCCTGGGGTCCTTGCTCAGCATAATAAATTTTTTTCTATTTTGCATCTAGGAGACTTCATAATAACCATGTAGATGTTCACCGTTTGTTGCAGAATAAAACAGTCAGTCAGTTTAATATTCTCATTTTTCTTTTGCTCATTTAAGCTTGAGCAAAAGCGTTATCATCTTCTGTATTAATTAGGGGTTAATTATAAAAGCGCACAAATCAAAGCGAGTTTCCTGACCAGTCTGCCGTTTTCTTAATCAAATCTAATGACACGCCGCGCCGGCCCTGCCGGCGGCGGAGGTGGCGGCATGCCGCGTGCTGTGCGCCGTGAACACGTTCACGTCCACGCCGCTACTGCTCAGAGTTTGCTTAATCCAGCGGCTTATGGTCTGGGAACTCGCGCTGTGAACCGGCTTAGTAAAGGTAAGAATTAATTTATCTGTGTTTTTATGATTTCTGAAATCACTAGTTCTTTCTTAGTATGATAACACAGCGACTGCAGGACAAATTGCAGACAAATTATGTACAAATTTATTAAGAAATTTTATGTTCAATATAAACCTACCCTTACTTTTCGGTGTTAGAAAAATAGATGAAATAATTTGACCTGGAAAATTTTCATTGAATATTGAAAAAGCACCTAATTTTTTAAGTTTACTTATAGCTTTGCACATTTAGCGTTCTGAAAACGGTCGATTATTTAGTTTCATATGTTGATAAGTTGTTTTACAAAAAAGTATTTCATATCCTTTAACATACGACAGCACAGTACTGTCAGAAGTAATTAAAACCCAATTATGTAAAAAAAATTAATGTGCCATGCATGAGGTACCTCTAGTAACGACGTCTCTCGTTGTTGGCTCTGTTGCTCGTGTAGGGACGGCCGCGGCGCTGGTGCTGCAGTGTCCTCCTCGCCGACGTGGATGGCTGCGGCTCGTGCAAGCGGACCGGCGCTGCTGGCGCTGGCCTCACGTACTGTTGACGAGGAGGAGCTCGGCAGTTTCCCGGCGTTACCTGCTGCTTGTGCAAGCTTTTCACCGAACAAGTATTTTTTACCCTTTTTACACTTTGAATTGTATTCCAAATTTTTTTTATCTAAATAAGGCAATATAATCATCTTTCTGTTAACTGATTCTTTAAAATGAAAATCTAGTAGAATCTGAGCTGTTTCAGAAATGTGTTTAAGTATCTCTAGTTTTGCAAGATCTCCTTTAATGAGTTCTTTTGTTAGATTCGCGAAGCTAGATATTCCTAGACCTAGCTGATTCTGAGCGTTCTCTAACCGCTTATCCCGGTTTTTTGCCGCTTCTTATAAAACCGTGACCGCCTCTTGGTTAAGTTTAGGGGTTTGTGCCAGTAAAAAGTTATTTGGTATAAGTATCTTCGCTACAAGAGACTCCTTTTGGTCCTTTGCCAAACCATCCACGAGGATTTTACCCCAACGTTCAGAGAGAAGAGTAGGTATGTCTCCACCTAGTGATTTTTCTGGTTCATTGACTAGAATCTAGCGACAAAGGGACATCTGGTTGACTAACCGGTACTGATATCGGCGAAGCGAAGCGAAGCGGGAGACTCGAGGTAATCAACGTCTACAACGTCGATCAAAGACTGTGGATTAGCGAATCGAGATTCTTCATCACGCCATTGACATCAGGTGAGCGCTCGTAATCTAGGCGGCTTTCCGATGAGGAGGAAGCCGATGGCTCCGATCTTCTGTTTCGGTCTGAGTAAACAAAAGCACGAAGATACTTTCAGAATAGCATCACGTGCCATCACGTTAAGAAATAACTTATTTTTGTAACCAGGGTAATATCTCGTATTACCACATTAAGGTACAAATAAATGACTATCTGAGTAATATCACGTATTACGATGGTGGTTTTTCTAATATACAGAGACTACTACACCTTATCTGAGAGTAAAGGAAAAAACACGGATATTCGAAAAAATAAATGTGGGTAGTTTGATACCTTTTCCTTTGTTTCGGCGTAGTTTATTTTCCAATCGCCTTATTTTGCGACGAATATGTTCGTTGTCATCCTTATTCTTTCTTTTTCCCATGGTATCCGGTGATGAAAACTGTTAATTACACTATATCACTATTAAAATTAATTATATGTGTTGACGATGTCGTACATGAAAAACGAATGAATCCGAGCGGGAGTTCGGGAGCGGTCGAGCCGTGATTGAACGAAAATGTACTTTTTAGATCTTTTTAAATAGTTATCTAAAATTCGTGTGGCGATGTTGTAGGTCGTAAAACGGACTACATGGTTATTATGAGGTCTCTCAGATGCAACATCGAAATAAAATTTTATATTTTAGAGGTGACTCTCCATACATGTGAAATGGGGATGAAAAATATAATAATGATACGCCATCGTGTGGGGTATCATTGAATAGGTTTTTTGAAATAAGGGCAAGGTTTCATACATTTTACAAAGTCAACTGTTTTCGAGTAATCGTTCTCCAGAGTAGATTCAAAAAGTTGGTCCCCCCTGGCATTTCTAAACTATAGGAGATAGAAATTTGTAAACTTTCCATGATAGATCATGCTAAAAACTCTGTAGTAAAATTATTTTTAGTGAAATCGGACAATAACTTTTGAAGTAATTCAAAGAAAACCTATTGCGCGTTATGTTATTATGTTATACGTATTGTTGTTATGGAACCCTCCGTAGACATATTATCCTGACATGCTTTTGGTTTTAATTTTACTATAAGAAGTTCAAATGTTATAAAATAGCATATTTTGCACATTTTTGGAGCAATATATTACTAAGCCACACTACGGTAATGTCAAAGTTAATGTTGTAAAGTCAAAGTCAAATTTTTTATTCAATGTTGGTATTATTATACACTTTCTAAACGTCGGTATACATGATGCCTACCACCATTGTCTTATACGTTGGAAAAGTTGCTTGACAGATAAGGATAAAATATTGTATAGCTTATACACTGCATAAATATTATTATTAGTAAAAGGGTAAGACATTATTAATTATGATATGAAATAGCACATTTTTTATGTTTTTGAAGCAATATTTTTAGCGACGTGGTGTTATGTAAAAGCAGTGGTATGTTCATGGCAAGTGAATTAAAATCGCTACACCATTACTACAGACATAATTATCAATACAGAAATAATTTTTATTATATAAATACCAGCGTAAAAAATCACACGACTATATCGAGTGATAACATTTAATAATAAATACGAGTATAACACTTTATTTATTTATACATAGTAATAATAAGTGAATGTGAGTTTCTTTGTTTGGATGTTATCTTTCACGTAAAAACTACTTAACCGATCATCATGAAATTTGGCACAGATATAAAGTAGACCATGAGGAATGTCATAGGATACTTTTGTAGGGAAATGTACGGTTCCTTCGAGATCTATCCTAGAATATATCGAGAATCCTATTACTCGTACAAAGTCGCGAGAAACATCTAGTACTTTATATAACAAGGTGGAAATATTTATTTGTTTGTTTGCAATGAATAGGCTCTGAATCTATTGGACCGATTTCAATGTTTCATACAGATATAGTACTCTATACCACTTTAAAGGACATAGACTACTTTTTAATGCGACAAAATATACGGTTTCTGCGGGATTTCCTTTTGCGTGCACGCAGTCGCGGGCAACATCTAGTTAAAAATAAAGAAAGTCAAATTGTGTAATAACACGCAATAACCTGGGAAGTTGTAGAAAATACGAAACTTATCTTATTATCATGACTCTTCATAACCTTTCTACCTCACTAATGAAGTTTGAAATATACGAGTAACATACAAACATTAAATTTCTTATCGTGGCGAGATAATCTATATAATGGATCTTTAACTATGAAATTGCCATTCTGCAGTACTGGCCATTTCAAATCAAAATAATTTTTGTTTGGCTAAGAATTCTAACTTAAAATTATTTTTTTTTAAAAAACATGGAATTCTTTTTCCAAAAGTAGTCATTTGTTTATTGATTAGTGTTACATTTTCATCGCATTTCAATCTTTTTCGTCATCATGGATACGTCAAAAATTCGAGTAATTATGGAATATGAGTACCCTCGTGCCAGCAACGCGGCACAAGCGGCACGCAACATCAACGACGTTTACGGAGCTAACACTACAAACCAACGCACAACCTGTTATTGGTTTGCTCGCTTCCGTTCTGGAAATTTCGACCTGAAAAATGGACCTCGCGGTCGTCCGAAGACTTTGGTCGACAATGACGAATTAAAGGCGATTGTGGAAGCTTATGATACACAATCTACGGCTGAATTAGCAGCAGCTTTCGACAATATTGGTCTATTTGCGTCAAATTGGCAAGGTAAAAAAGCTTGACAAATGGGTTTCCCACGAACTCAATGATCACCAGCGCGAAATATGTGTCGAGACGTGCCTTGCACTGCTCAACAGACACACAAATGAAGGAATTAAAAAAAATTTGAAAGCACCAAACAATGCCCTAAACGAAAACTTACCCCTAGAAAAGTAATGGTCACTGTTTGGTGGTCTAGCGCCGGTGTAATTCATCAAAGCTTCTTACGAAACGGGGTTAGCATTACTGCAGATGTGTACTGTGAAGAACTGAACACAATGATGGAGAAGCTGGTACATCTCTAACCAGCATTGATCAATCGCTCGTCTCCGCTGCTCCTGCACGACATCGCGCGACCTCATACTGCACAGCAGACGGTCTCCAAGTTGAAAGAACTGGGGTTGGAAGCTCTGCGTCATTCGCCCTACTCACCAGACCTTGCGCCTACAGACTACTACTTTTTCCAGAATTTGGATAACTTCTTGGCGGGAAAAAAATTCAATACCCGAGAGGTAGTACAAAATGCCTTTGAAGAATTTGTTGCCTCCCGTCCAGCTGATTTCTTTAAGAAGAACATCAATAAACTGCCACTGCGTTGGCAAAGATGTATTGATTGCATGGGTGATTACTTCGATTAATTCAAATAAAAAATACATGAAAAAAATTCGTTTAAATTTTTTCATACAAAACGGCAATTTCATAGGTAAAGACCTAATATATAAAAGGCAAAGCTGATTGACTGATGTATCAACGCACAGGCCAAACCGTAAAGGCTACAAATTGAAATTTTGAAGGAATGAAGGATTTTTCAAAATTAAATCCCCAAGGGGGTAAAATAGGTGATAGAAGTTTGTATGAAACTTTTTATGCCTTGGACATATTTGCATGACATTTCGTATGAATTGAGTACGTATTTCAGCGTTTCCTAAAATTCAGCCCCTAGGTGGGTAAAGTAGGTGATGAACGTTTAAAACCTTATTTCACGCGAGCGAAGCCGCGGGCAATAAATGCTAGTTATATCATAATCCTAACATTTCACTGTGTTAAGTTAAGCTTTGAAGTTTACTGTAGGTACTCAGCAGCTTCGGAGCACAACGTCTTGCATACGTAATGCGTATGATGGAAACGTTAGAGATAATAAATGGTAGACTTTGTTACTTTAGACCAGGTTTCAGCAGAGAATAACTAATGGTCCTATTGTACAGTCTGCAAAATTTTGCCGATTTACATTAAAAGTACCTGTGTATATTTTCATATTTATACCCGCTACATAACACAACGATAAAACTGCACAGTTCGGTCACAGTAGACGTAATACCTATTAAGTATGTGTGCGTGCGCCGATTCGGGCGGTCTGGTATGAAGATGTAGTACTGTATACGTCTACTGTGACCGAACTGTCCAGTTTTAAGAAGCGGCTATTACAGTGTATATTCATTAAGCACTTATATAAAAGGGTAACTTAGAACCTACACGCCAAATATGTAAATTTCTGAAATCGAAATTAAATATTCGATTACCTATAGAGATATTTTAGTAACATAATATTATATAAGATGCTAATGGACTTTAAAAATGTTATTAAATTTCTCAATCAACAATCAAGCAATGCTAAAATTATACGTAGGTATAATTACGTAAGAGAGTTGAAATTATTGATATATTGGTGCTCAAATATATCTTCTTTGGTTAGGAATTCCAATTTCAAATTTATACCGCTATTTACTCATGCATTTGTGTTTCGAAAACCGTAATTCATTTGTTTTTTTCGCTTTTGGTTTTTCTTTGCGTCACTCTATTTACAAAATGGAAAACTTGAAATATCGTATTATTTTCGATTACGAGTTCTACCGTGGCACCTGTGCTGCAGAAACGGCTCGAAGGATTAATGATGTGTATGGCGGCGGTATCGCAAAAGAAAACACAGTGCGTTTTTGGTTCCAACGTTTTCGTTCTGGAAATTTCGAACTGCAGAACAAGCCCCGTGGACGGCCGGAGACCAAAGTTGATAATGAAAAATTGAAGGCTATTGTGGAAGCGGATCCATCGCAAACCACGTCCGAGTTATCTTCAGGCTACGGTGTTAGTGATAAAACTGTTTTAATCCACTTGAAGCAAATTGGGAAGGTAAAAAAGCTTGAATGGTGGGTACCTCATGAATTGAGTGCAGCAAACCGACAATCGCGCACTGCACTGCAGCGTTACATTACTCAACCGGCACAATAATAAAGGGATTTTAAATCGAATCATTACCTGTGATGAAAAGTGGATCCTGTACGATAATAGGAAATGCTTATCGCAATGGCTGAACTCTGGCGAACCAGTCAAAGCCTGCCCCAAGCGAAAATTGACTCAAAAAAAGTTACTTGAAAGCGTTTGGTGGACTAGTGCCGGTGTTGTTCACTACAGCTTTCTTAAATCTGGGCAGATGATTACGGCAGATGTCTATTGCCAGCAACTGCAAATCGTGATGGAAAAGCTAGCTGCTATACAAACGAGGTTGGTCATTCGCTCGAGGCCACTGCTGCTTCAGGACAACACACTGCACAACAGACGGCTACCAAATTAGAGGAGCTTCAATTGGAATGTCTAAGACATCCACTGTACTCCCCGGACCTTGCTCCAAATAGATTACTATTTTTTTGGAAATTTGGATAACTTCTTGCAAGGGAAAATTTTACTTTTCTATTCTACTCCGATGGGGCAGTGCAAAGCGCCTTCAAAGATTTATTGATTCCTGTCCGAATGGTTTTTTTAGTACAGGAATCAATTAACTAACTATGAGATGGCAAAAGTGCATAGATAGGAATGGTATATACTTTATTTAAATAAATATATTATGTCAACAACTCCTTTACAAAACGCCATTTTCATATGTAATGACTTAATATATTCATTTAAATTTTAACATTAAATTATAAATTCTCACTAGGCCACGAATTTTCTTGTTGGCTGTACATAGAAATAAAAGAGTAAAAATTTGGAGACAGGAAAGAGGAGGAAATTTTCCTTTTTTAGATCGTTTTGATTTTTTCCATTTCATTCTGAAGATAACTTAGTATACTATGAAATTTGAAGAGTATTATTTTTGCTTTACTTTCTTACTTTGCATCTTCTGTATTATAAACAACTTGCTTGCTTACTTTCCCCAAATACAGTCCGTTAAATCCTCGCGTGACCTTTAGGCATTCGAAACCCGCGGCATCTTTATCGAAAACGTTTATCAAATAAAGTCACATCCCTTGTAATATTTATTGGTTTTGGAATGGCCCCTGGGACTTTTCCATACTATTAGGTACAGTGACAATTTACGAATAATATCGGCTTGAGGCTATGTTTTATCGTTAAAATATATCATTGTATACTATAATAATACCTATATTATTGTATACAATGATTTCAAAACTAAGGATGGTCTATGACGGCCATTTGGCAGAAAATATTCATACAAGAAAAGTTACGCCATCTTGATTTCAGTATATTTTATAAATTAAATGCGAACTGATGAAGCTGCAGAAAACAAATGCCAAATGTTAAGTTGACAAAAATCAGAACACGGCGACCCTAAACCACGCCAAAAGTAGGTCAGTTTATGTATGGACACTTTTTGAATCGCATGCCTCGTCTATGATAGTTTAGACAAGTAAACCTATTATGATTCTGAGTTGTGGGTATAAAATAGACATCAAATAAAATTTTCCATTTGATGACCTCTGTGGCTCAGTGGTTAAGCGCGTTGGTGCTCAAGCCGGAGGTCGCGGGTTCGAATCCCGCCGAAGGAACAAATAGTTTTTTGCCTGGTCCCCGTAATACAAGTTCTTCGAGTTCTTAGCACGGGGCCAGATTGGCGTGGTGTGAAGCATCCATAGATATAGATATAGACATTAAATAATACTCATTGTTCTGTTCAAAGTAATGAAGCGATGTTTCATGTAAGTATGAAAGCCATCGGGAACGTTTCTGTTGATCGCGCATTAGAGTAAATTAATTAAAAACCAGAACACATTAATCCGGATCCTCGCGACAGGCGGGGGTTTTTATAAAGCACACGTTTCGTACATGTTACCTCATATCAAGCACTTCATTTAATTAAGTAGAACGCTTTAAAAGCGTATCATTATACTAGAAACGCTTATTTCAATAGTTTAGACTTTAATGAATCGAGATGTATTCATTTTATGTATAAACTGTTTAATTAAAAATTTATTTATGAAATGTCTGATCAATTATGGAAGGTAAATTGCGATTTATTTTAACTGGCTCATTGAAATTTCATAATGTTTATAAATAGTGGAAAAGGATAAAGTTTTCAGCAAAGAGCATTTCTGAATCAATTTGCAGTGTCTATTTCTCCATGCACAAAAGAAAGCATGATGCAAAATATTCTAAGTACACAAACTTATGCTGGCTTTACACGTAACGGTATACCTGACAGGTTTTCCTGTACATGTAAACTGGAGCGAGTATGTTGCACAACTGTGCAGGTTTTCATACAGTATCAGCTCAAGCTTACCTGAGTCCTGACAGGTATATGTAACTGTGCAGGCAAACCTGTCAGGTAAACCCTTACATTACTGTTATGTTTTAATTCACGTATGGATAGTAATCTATCGATTGATTACGGTGATTTATTTAGGTATGTAGGGCAATTTCTTATCAAAAAGGGGTTAATTAAAGACATTCACTTGATTTTACGTTGGTAATAATAATCCCCACAGCGATTTTGGTGACGGTGGCCGTTTCATTGAAACCAGACCAGCTACGCTGGAGATATTTTATAGTGCCCAAGTGTGTGCGCAGTACACACGAGCACTCTCTCTTCCTTTACTCTCGTAACCCAGTGGGACGTAGAACTGACACGACTGGCGAGAGATCACGGGCAGGTCCGACTTTTTACATGCCCATCCGACGCATGGATCATATTTCTTGTCAGACAATCAGGTGAACAGCCAGCATTATTCTAACCAAACTTGGAGACAATATTTTTTGTTGTTCCAACGCGGGAAGCGAACCCACGACCTTCAAGTCGAGAGCCAAGCACTAAACTACTGGAGAACGGAGGCTGTTACGAATATATGATATTATGAATATGGCTGTTAGAATACAATTCTAACTTTAAACAAGTGTAAAACATTGATGAACTTCTTCATCAAATCACAGCGAGAGGTCCATCGAATATCGAATGTAGAAGGCAATTCATTTCGTTCAGTGAATCGCAACAAGATTGATCGAGATATGATTGGATAACTGATTCCATTTCCAATGAACATCGTTCGTGTTAGTGTTTTAAAAAATCGTATCGATTTCCACAATTAAGAAATAATTGAAGAGTAGTTAGATCTACTCTTTCTTAATTATAGAAATCGATACGATCTAAAGCGGTCAGTTAATTTTGTCACTCTTACTTTCTTTACGGCGATTAAAAAGGATTCATATAGTAAATTTTGGCTATCGAATTTTAGTGCACATACACAAACACATAGTAAATGACGCTGCGCCACCAAAATGGTGCCGCTACGCGTGCGTTGTATTTTCTATGTCGTCTATTTATATAGGTGTTATGTCTTTTCTATAATAATTACAAAAGAACAAAACGTTTACGTGATAATTAGTAGAGACGTGTGTATGATTGACCGTTGTTAGAAGTTGTTCGTACTTATTATAATAATTTTATGTAAAACCTTAGGCACATGGGGTCTGGGTGCGAACAAAAAAGGTTCATAGAAAATTTAAAAAAAAAAACTCCACTTGTGGCCACCCTAGACCCCGGCAACTATCTGGCTCAAAGAGTGAGCATCGCAATCCAGTGGGGAAACTCTTTGAGTCTTCTAGGTACTCTGCTTCTGTGGGGACGACTTGGGAGATTTCTTTTTTGTAGCATTTTAAGTTTTTTTTTTATATATTTACAAACTATAAAAGAACTCTTTTATAATTTGTAAATATTTTAAAATAATTAACTTTAGATATTATCATTACAATTGTTAAATATTATTGAAATAAGTGTTTTATATTCAAACTGACTGGCACAGTTGTATTGTGATGCCATGTTGTCATTATACATAGGCTGCACTAAAATACTTTATCGGGAATGGAATATTTCCACTGTTCCTGTCATATTAAAATCTTTTTAATTTAAAACTCCTTGGATTTAAAAATCGAATACCGCTTATTTATTTAAAAAAAGATTCTCGGTCTTGTCACAAGGTCTTGTCAAACTTGTTTAGTCGTTGAGAAAATGGAATTGACTCGAGAAAATTTTAGAGCGATGATTTATTATGACTTTCGAAGTGGTTTAACACAAAAACAGTGTGTTGACCGGATGATTTCTGCATTTGGTGATGAAGCCCCATCCAAAACCACAATTTATCGCTGGTTTGCTGAATTTCAACGTGGACGTGTCAAGCTCAGTGATGATCCCCGTCAAGGTCGTCCAAAAACTGCAGTCACCCAAGAAAACGTTGATGCTGTGCGTAAGCTGATTGAGGAAGATCGACATGTGACATACCGCGAAATTCAGGCAACTTTAGACATTGGCATGAGTCAAATACAAATAATCTTGCATGAACAATTAGGTGTAAAAAAAACGACGGGTTGCACTCCGGGAGTGCCGGCAGAAGTGAAAACTTGAATATTAACGTTGTGCATTTTTGATATTTTGGAATGGTTAGAGAATAATTTTGTAGGAATTGCTTTCATTATCAGTATAAAAGTACTATTATTTATGTGGTGGAATACAATATTCATTTATTGCGCTATCGTACACAAACATGACAATTTATATTACATTAAAAATTTAACACTTCAGAACTATTACAATTATTTTACATAATAATAATAAATAATAAAAGAAACAAAATAAATTAATAATATTAATCTCATCCATGGATGCGCGTGGCACGCTGTAACATTAACACACACGTACATTCGCGCAAGCGCCCTGCGCCGCCTGTCCTCGCTCCATCCGTCTTACGAATTTTCGATCAGGTCACGTGTCCTGACGCGAGTTTTGAAATTTTTACCCATTCCAAAAAAAGTACACAGCGCCGCTAAAGAAGTTTTCACTTCAAAAAAAAGTTGTTTTCCCGATGGATACCGCATTTGCTCTGTGAAGAGCAAAAAGCGGCTCGCGTTACTTGGTGCGTCAGAACTCTCGAAAGATTCCACGCAGGATCCTCAAATGCTTTATACAACATCGTATCAGGTGACGAATCCTGGATATACGCGTAAGAATCCAAACCAGTCACGAGTTTGGGTGTTCGAAAATGAGTTAAAGCCAACAAAAATTGTCCGTTCACGGAGTGTTGCAAAAAAAAAGGTGGCCACGTTTGTCTCCAAAACCGGCCATGTTGCGACTATTCCTCTTGAGGGACAAAGAAAGGTTAATGCAGAATGGTATGTATTTGTTTGCCACAGGTCGTTTCTGAACTCCGTAAAGAGAACTGCAACCGCCGCATCATCCTCCATCACGACAATGCGAGTTGTCACACCGCGCACAGAACAAAAGAGTTTTTAGAGCAAGAAATCATAGAATTATTAGACCATCCGCCGTACAGCCCCGACCTAAGCCCTAATGATTTCTATACTTTCCCTAAAATAAAGAATAAATTGCGTGGTCAGATATTTTCATCACCTGAAGAAGCTGTGAACGCCTACAAAACGGCCATTTTGGAGACCCCAACTTCCGAATGGAATGGTTGCTTCAATGATTGGTTCCATCGTATGGAAAAATGTCTCAAATTTCGCGGAGATTACTTCGAAAAGCAATAAATATATTTTTAAATAGTAATCTTGTGTCACTTCCTTAATTCCCGAAATTTTCAGTGCCGCCCTCGTATTACGAACAAAATATGAGAATACTGCTTATGAATGAGATTCCCTGATAGTACGTCCAATAATTTTAAAGTTCATAA
Source organism: Phengaris arion (assembly GCA_963565745.1). Taxonomy (NCBI): domain Eukaryota; kingdom Metazoa; phylum Arthropoda; class Insecta; order Lepidoptera; family Lycaenidae; genus Phengaris; species Phengaris arion. Next base: position 8,464,448 of record OY751443.1, read on the forward strand.
AATTATAGTCAAAACGAATTTGTACCCAATTGGAGACGTTAGCTGTCAATGCTGAAGATACGCTTCGTCAGTATTGATATAAATTATTAAGTGTGGGACATGAAGAATCCCCAGAGTTCTTAACTGCCCATAAACTTTTTACATTCACCGATTAAAAAGATATCTTTTATCCCTGTAGGAATTTTAATGGAGCCATTAGCTACATTTCTCATTGCATTAAAGAATAAATAGCGAGGCATTTAAAGTGGGGGAATTATTGTTCATTATTTACAATAATCACTGGAATTACAGAGGCTGGAAATTATCGGATTTATGATCATCACTAGCATTTATTATTACCGTGGTAGAGCCATGCTTCGGCGATCTTAGCGTCAATTAACACCGAAACGAAACGATACACGACATTGCGCTGCATTTTTAAAATGGCTTTTTAAAATTGAACTTTATTTATTACACAAGAAGATACACGTTTCATTGTAATTCGAATGTCAAGTTGCAACCTGCTGCACAGCGCATGTGCATTGTATGACCGAAGTCATATTTGGCGACCTCTGTGGCTCAGTGGTTGAGCGCGTTGGTGCTCAAGCCGGGGGTCGCGGGTTCGAATCCCGCCGAAGGAACAAAAAAGTTTTTCTGTATTCCTGGGTCAGGGATGTCTATTAAATATGTGTATAATATAATAAAAATCTTAAATATATGTAGTATAAGAGTAAATATACTTCCCGTTTTCTGGTATCTGTAACACAAGTTCATCGGATACTTACCACGGGGCCAGATTGACGTGGTGTGAAGCGTCCATAGATATTTATTATTATATGAAACGTATCTTTTTGTGTATTAACTAAACTAAAATTCAATTTTGAATCGCTATCTTAAAAATGCCGCGCTGCGTCGTATCTCGGTGAGAACTGACGCCAACGACTGCGTTGTAGTTAGGGCGCATTCATATGATCACATGAATCACAAAGCGGTCGTCCAAAATTGAGCTTTATCGACTAGGCCACGACGTATATATTCTTAAAAACTAAATAAGAAATTATGTCATTGGGTGTACCATGTGGGCTGTGGCTTAGTATCCAATAAATCTCAATTATCTATGAATGAAAACTAGTGATTGGCTTTCTCGGCTTGTCTAACTGAGACCTTATGAGTGACGGTATAAGTATCATAGGCCTAAGATAGGATTTGAAAAGTACAAACTGCTATATGAGAGACGTACGGTAGAGAATTATAAAAAACCGCTACCGCAAATTTAACTCCACTGAAGTTGCGTGCGGTAATCACTTACCATAGATCGATTGATCTAGTCAAAAACATCTTTAATACCCATATCATGTTCACCTTTATGATATTAGAAAACCAATTAATTTGAAATCTTGAAAAATACGGCTCTAATATTTTCGGGTAAGGTATATGATTTATCTGATTAAGTGTACCTACTGTTGGTTCTTGGTATCTTATATCACACATTTTTTTTATACGCTTTTCCACTTTATTTAGATTTTTACAATAATAGGTGTTTAAATATAAATAATTGTAAAAACCTAAATGAAGTGGAAAAGAGTATAAAAAAGATGTGTGATAATATATTATCAAATAAGGTATATAGAATTTCACGGTATACAACATACATGCGGTTTCACAACTAAATTTTTATCTACCTATTTAGTGATCATGGTATAGTATAAAATAATGATTGTATTAAACAGTATTATAAATAGTGTTATAAACAAAAAAAAAGTTAGCCTTCCTATTACATTATAGTCGCTTAAAATGTGTAACATCTAACAAACCCACTTCAAACGTTACCACCGCCATTACTGAAATCTCATTTCACACGTTGCTATTTTAAGTGGTGGTAGCTTTAGGGTTAAAATCACATTTTACAACTCGAAAATGGTACGAATCCATGTTCAATGAAAAGCGGTTTTGTATTTGATGTTTTTTTTTTTGCCCGGAAATCTTCTCAAGCAGCTATCCCATTAGCGTCTCAAGATGTAATCGGTAAACATCATTTTATTGAGCAAACTCTGCGATTGGACTATACTAGGTTTGCGTTGAACTCGAGATTACTTTATATTTGAATAATGAATAAATTTATTTCCAAGAAATTGGTACAAAGGTGTTAGAATATTATGTTTGTGCTACAATTTCTGCTTCCAGGCCGTCGAAATATCATCTATCAATAAAAATAATTTAGGTACTGTTAAAATTCAATCACAATGAATAAACGAAATATAAATTAAGCAACTCAAAGTCAAAGATTAGTCTATATATTTATAAGAAAGTCGTGCTAGTTACACTATTTATAACTCAAGAACGGCTGAACCGATTTGGCTGAAAATTGGCGGGGAAGTAGCTTAGAACCAGGAGACGGACATAGGATAATTCTTTATCCCGTTCCCGTGGGACGTGATATAAATTTATAAAATGTGTGATTTGATATGGAAAATTACAAAGTAATGGAAAATCTTATGTTATATATATATATTAAAAATGGATTGAAATTCCAATATCTCGTTAAAACTTGAGACCGGCTGGACCGATTTGGCCAATTTTGGTCTTGATATTAAAACGGTGAGAAATATTGAAAAAAATGCGGGAAAATACCTTATAATAATTAAATAATAATATAATAATTTATAGGTGCAACAAAACAGCGTGTGTCGGGACAACTAGTATTATATAAAACTAATTAATTAATTATCTACTTAATAACTTAAAGATAATATAAATATAAATATTCTACAATCGATGTCAAAATGTCAATCTTAAAACTATACTTTACAATGTCAGTAATTTATTATTATTCCAAAAGTCATAATATAAAGTAATTAAATATCATCATTATTTTATCATGAAATACAATTCTTATATCAGTTTTAATATTTATGATTACAATTTAAATTTTCTTCGTTAAAATAGTCCTGGGTGGTATATTAATATTTCTCCAACCAGGCAGGCAAATAATTCGTTTTTAAATTTGTTATACATAATATTATTATTTTTGTTTTTAATTCCATCAGGAATATTAGTTTAGATTTTATTTTATTAGTGTAGATTTTAATTGGCATACAATATGCGTTTTTACTGTTTATCACCAGTCTTTGTGTGGGTATAACAATTTTATTAATGTTTCTATTATTTCTAGTGCTGGCTTGCGTTTTTTTAAAAATGTATGCATCTCCACAAATAGACACGCTTCTAGTATGTACAAACTGGCGAGGGGGAGTATATTAATTTTTTAAAAAGAGGTTTACGATGTGTTGTACGGCCACACCTGCTATAGCTTTTAAACATTTTTTTGTATTATAAATGCTCTGTTTACGTCCCATAGTACAAGCTCCCCCATGGTACAAGCCCATATATTTACGTCGGTCAGACGTAACCATGACATGCTGTGAAAGCCGCTTCTTTCGATACAATATTTCTAATTCCTCTCCGAGCGTATACAAATATATTAAGTTTATTGTATATATTCATTCCAATTTAAATTCCTATCTACAGTGAAACCTATAAAAGTACTCGAAGATACGCATATAATGGACTTAATTGTATTTTCTAAGTAATTATTATCCTCATCAAGTGTTGGTTTATGAAAACATATTTATATTTTTTATTTACAAAAATATACCGTTTAGACTACAAAATAATTTACAGGTTTATTTTGTAAATTGTTTGATATCATCGGCGATCAATGTTTTATTAACTACATTTATGGTTTACTAGATACATAATATTATTTTTATCAAAATGCTTAGAAAATATTTCGGAAAATGATTTAAGTGTATATTCATGAATAAACTATTGAAACTGTCTATCATCAACAAAAATTCAAGATAAAACTTGTTAATGTATAATGTTCGCGAAAACTTTCAAGATTTACTTTTTAATGTAAAAGCTGGCAAAGTTGTTACCGTAAGTAGTTTTGAGAAACATCCAAGTTTTATTTATATTCACTTTGACACAAAGTAGAGGAAACTGAAGTGAAATTCAATTGCTCTGATGTGGCTCCGGCCACGGTCTTTTCTTTGATGTCGACATAAATTTTTGAAAATCTGAAAAATTACTGGCTTCAGGAGAAACATGGTTACTTTGGTTACTTTAAAAATCTGAAAATCATTATCTAAATTTCATTACAAGATTTAAAAAACTTTAAATAACAGCTTAGATTATTACACTATGCAGAAAAATTGGCAGTCCTTAACTTTATTTTTTAATCTAATAAGCTCTAAATTAAAGTAAATGTAGGTATAAATATTCCATAAAAATATGAAAATAATGTTTTTCGTATGAAAACCCTTAGAAATAAAAGTCTTGAGATACCTTCTCAGATTTTCATCACAGACATTCTTGAGATACCTAGTTCCAATGCTATTTTTAATAACCTAACCAAGAGCATGTCAGGACATGTCTACGGTGGGTTCCGTAACTATAAACGCGTTATAGGTTTTTCAAATCACTTCAAAAGTTACTGTCCGATGTCGTTCAAATTAATTTTTCTGAAGAGTTTTTAGCATGATCTATCAGCATTAAAAAATTCAAGTTTCTAAGTTTCATAGTTTAGAAGCCGAATTAGCCGAGGAGTGGGGTGGACCAACTTATAAACCACTTAACTTGGAGGCCGATTATTCATAAATAAGTAGTTGACTTTCTAAAAAATAGTCATGTATGAAACCTTGCCTTTGTTTTAAAATACCTTTTCAACGATACATTTCATTCTACCCCACACGATGGGGAATTTCCATACTATTTGAATAGGTATTCTATAAGCCCCAGCTCTCCTGGATACAAAAGTAAAGTTTGTCAGGCCGTATATTTATTTTTCGCCTACCTAAATCGTTAATACTATTAGAAAATCATACCAGTTTGCCGAGTGAAAAATGTATGCAATAAAAGGAAATCTGTTTATACCACGCAAAACGTCATTTTTTTCGGGATAAAATGTAGCGTAAAATTATGTTAATCAAGACTAGTGAGTATCGAACTTACAAATTTCAATTGAATCTATCTAACAGTAAAATTTCATAAGTAAAGTGAAAGAAAAGTTCAAATTTATTTGAATAAAAACCCATGAATAAAAAAATACTCACCTTTATTCAAATAAATATGTTGTACACTGAAAAAGTTTATCATCCCCAGATTAATCTCATATTCAGTTCACATACTTTTTATAGATTCTCTTTTCCCTGAATATTTCTTGCTCCACTTACGTGCTGGCAACTAAATAATCCATACATCCTCCGCAGATGTAATCCTGACATGCAATCTCCGACGCCATCAATCAGCCTGCGCGAGCGAGACAGATAATGGCTAGACAGGGACGGCTTTATCTGGGTATAATTATTCGTTAAATGTCAGATGAACGAATCCTGGATTACTTTTCGCTCCATTAGCCACACTCGTTCGAATAATTCACTTACGCATCAGTCATGGGTTGTGAGGCGTATATGAGCTGATTTTACAAAGGGACGGTCAAAATATTTGGAGCCAAATCGGAAAATCGGAATTTAGTGAGTTGGAAGTAGTAATTTATTGAGTTTTGTATCGTGATTCGTAACTGAGCTTATGAAGCTTACAATTATGATGTTTATGGTCATTAGCTACAGCCTTCTAATATTGTTGAATTTCTACTACTATTATAAATGTGAACATTTTTGAGGATGGATGGATGACGCACGCAAAAACTACTGAACATATTTTAATGAAATTTGATATCATAATAGTTTATGCTCTGGAATAACACAAAAGCTACTTTTTATCCCGAAATAGTACAGTGTTCCCGTTGGATACTTTATTTACGCCAGCCAAAGCTCGTAAAACATACGTAAATACGATGTTTCACAATAATTAATAACAAAACTGCGAACACATCCGCAAACAGATCGAGCGTCTAAACGCAGAATGCTTAGGTCGAATTCCTGGGAACTCTGCACAAAGACAGACAAAGCTTTTAACGGAGAATGATCGAATTGCCTTTGACTGAGGAGCGGCGCGGCGGTTGCGATTTTAATTCCGCTTTTACGTTCGGTTTTGACTCAAATTCCAGTTTTTAAACGGAATCTTATAATGTTTTATTGTCATTTTACGAAATATCAAAACTAGACGGCGTATTTTGCCTTTTGTATGCTGTAGGTACCTTTTGTTCATACCTTTGATGCATACCTTTTTATGACATCAAATAACTTAAGCATAACAAAATTTCGATAGTAATTTTGAAATATATTTTCCTATAATTTAATATTTGTATTGTATGAATTATGTACTGTTTTAAAAAAAAAAAAAAAATATCTTTATTAAACACACAAGGGACATGACACAGCCAAATTTTAACAAAAAACAAGTAAATTATACACTAACGCACTATAATATTCAAAGAATACGAAAAGAGACAGTTTTAAAAACACAGCTGATTAAGGCTATGCAATGCCCACACCATGTGTTTAAAGGGATGCCACTCAGGCTTCGACCGCGGCAAGCCGTGGCGCCTGATCTTCCGTGACCCCCTTGTAAGTTCGCGATCTCACGACGGCACACAATCATAATTATTGAGTTACAAAAATAAAAAAGGTACAAAAAAAAATAAATAAATTTTATTACTTATGCCAATAATTATTTTATTACATGAGAGAAAATGATGAATCCATATGGATTAATCAGATTGTATGTATGGTATGTATAACTCTACTGGTCAATGGTCATATTACATTATTATACCGTAACATTATATGAAAAAATACTATCGGAATTGTCCCACAATCCGGAGTGATGCGTGTCCAAACTGCACTAAACGGACAGTCCGCTCTGTAATCTGTCCGGACCACGGCATACATTAGCTGCAGTTAAAAGCACCCTTTTAATGGAAAGTCCAAATGAATGGACTGCGTCGAGCTTTGTCGAATTTTAGGCCCGATTCATCGGGGCCTAATAATAATAGAAAGTGCCCCCGCAAATATTTCAAGTTGTGCCCCAATTTGATTTACAATTGCATTTAAAATGTAAATTGATGTTCAATTTCACAGACAAATTATGTTGCATTGTTGCAAAATGAAATAAAATAGTGTATTTGAAATACCGAACACAAAGGTTTTATTGGTACAACTACTATATTATTATACTACTACACAACGGTACAACTACTATATTACAGAGAGTACAGAAGTTCAAATATCTAGGACATATGCTGACTTCCGACCTCAAGGATGATGACGAAATAGAAAGAGAACGAATGGAGTTGTCAGTTCGTGCGAATACGTTGGTCCGCAGATTTGCTCGATGTTCACAAGTGGTCAAAATTACTCTTTTCAGAGCGTTTTGTACCACTTTCTACACGTGCAGCCTGTGGGCCTCATACACGCTTAGAGCCTACAGCGCCCTTCGCGTACAGTTTAATAATGCATTCAGAATGCTGTTGGGGCTTCCACGCTACTGCAGTGCATCGGGGATGTTTGCAGAAGCACGAGTGGATTGCTTTTACGCTACCATGCACAAAAGATGTGCATCTCTGGTGCGCAGGGTGCGGGGAAGCGCCAACAGCATTCTGACTATGGTTGCGGGTCGGCTTGACTGCCCTTACGTTCGTCACTGCTGCGCCATATCTAACGGCATGTGCAGAAGTGATACATGTAATTTAAAAAATGTATTGTTACATTGTTTATTATCTTTATATTACTAACATAGATTATAAGTTTTACTAACCATTATGAGTCAGTGTAACTTTAATAAATAAATAATTCATTTATTCATTATTATGGAAGTGAGCCCTTTCACAAGGAAGTAATAAACAATAATATCTTATGATACCCTCACACCATACAGTCTATCGACCAATCGACTTAAACAGTTCGATTGGATCAGTTCCACAGCGACATAAACACTAAACAGTATGGACCGTCATACCAATCCACGCCCATAGACGGTCAGTTCTAACTGATCCAATCGATCTAATCAAGTCGTGTTGTAAAAAAAATATTATTATCTTTAATGTAAAAAATGCCTGTTGTAATAATGAAATTTCTCACGAACTATTTAAAACTTTAAATTTATTTTAAAGTAATATAAAGTTTCATTCACAAGTAAAATTTAATATCTTGAGACGGTTTTATGTTTCTCGTAAAGTTATAATTTAATAACACTTGTTTTTGAAGAGGATTACAAAAAGTATATGGAAATGAGCAAATTTAATGAATGTTTGAATCGAATGTCAAAGCAAATTCTTGTTAGGATAATAAAATGTTTGAGTACAATTTAAATTCACTATATTAGTAAATTTAATAAAAAAACAATTCAATTCGTCGCGTCTTGGATTTACTTTATGATGTTACTTTCAGACTGAGGTACTTCTTCTTGCAACTTAAGAGATACACTTTTGTATACGTTTTCACTAGTAACATTGTCGTACAAGATATGACAAAAAGTGTATTACTTTATATTATTTTAATGAATATGTACCAATATATAATATAAACGCCAACACTATATATGTCGTAGAATAAATTTTAATATTAGGGTTTTTTGCGAAGATCCTGAAAATTTTTAGGAAGATGACGAAATTTTATCTCAGAATCAAATAATCCGGCTCTTTTCAATAATCCTAGGATTTTCGCCAAGATCCAAATTTTCCAATTATATACATACCTACTACATACAGAATATTACTTTAAAATATTATTAAGTACCTGCTAAGTTATAAAAATCGATATTTTGTTTAGAGAATTTCGCAAGTCTCGTCAAAACATGCGTTTAAGTTCATACGTATGATTTTTAAGCTATTGCATAGCTTTTATCGCGGTCTTTGAGCGCGACGACCGAATCAAGAAATTCCGTAACGAAAATAAACCTAACACCCCCCACTCCGACCGGCACAGCGGTGCGGCGTTGAAAGCCGTGCATCGTCTAACATCGTTTCAGGAGTGGATCGTCCTGTCTCCGTTAGTGCGCGCGCGTTCCCAGTTGCTCCGTAGCGTAATACGTTGAGCCGTTGCTCCGTATTCGCTATGTCGTCCTGCCTACGCCCCACTACGTGCCGACCCGCTTCTAGTGCAGCCAAAGTCTCCTGATAGCGATCGTAAATTCACACCTTATTCATTAGAATAGGTTGTGGATTTGCGCCTTGCTGGGGAGTTGCCCTGCTCTTGGCCTCCCGTTGAGTTTCGGCTCAGCGTTGGGTCACGAGGAGACAGCCCCCCTAAGTGTGTGTACCGTCTTCGTGTGCGTACACTTAGTGTTTTCGTTCGTCCACGTTTAGTGTGAGTACTCTTTGTTTTTGTGATACGTACACTTGTTACTTCTTTGTGACTCGTGTGTTTTTATGTTGTGTTACTTGTGTAAGTAAACATGACGGACTATGATCCGTGGCTACCACGCCACGACCACTTGAACTCTCGCGCGGACTCTGAGACGACATACAGCCCGGCCTCTTCGAGGTCCAGCTCACGTTCGATCTCGGACCGCACGCACCACCGCCCGCTCACCGAACCTAGCTTGTGCGGACAGGACACCGCCTGCCCCGGGCCGCCTTCGGCATTCTCGCGGGGGTGTACTGGTACCCCCCCGTCCCAATGCCTTCCGACGGTGGCCTGCGGCGAATCTGGACCCCCGTCCCGCACAGCCAACCAGGGTTCGGCCCAACCTAGGCGTCCATCGCGCCGTACTGCGCATGCGAGCGATCCTCGCCAGCCTGCCGCACACCTTGGACCCGACAACGTCCTCCAGGCGGACACACCCCGCACCACCGCGGGCTCAACCCGCCCCTCGCCGGCTCCTCAGCCGCGACAACACCGCGCTGCGCCGGCTGCTCAGCCGCGCGGCCCACACCAGCCCACCGCGAGCTCTCCGCGCTCGCCCGATGCTTCGCCGGCCCCACAGCCACGCGACAACCGCCGAACCGCACCCACTGTGGCCACAGAAATCCGCTCTAGCCCGCCGCGTAAGTACCGCTACCGCGCGCCCACCTTCCCGCCTCCACTAATTAACCTTCACGCGTCACGACCGGCCAGGTACGCTGACCGCTAGCTGACCAATGCCGAGGTAAGTGCCACCAGCCCACAAATAGACATCCACAGACCTCCCGCTCCGGCGTCGGTGACTACCAAAACGTCGCCACCCCCTAATACGTCTCGCTACCCGCCCCTGGTCGACTGGGTGCGCCACTTCCGCCGTCTTCGTGAAATCCTGGGGCACACACCGAACGCCAAACAAAGCGGTTCTGGTATTCGCTTTATGCCCCGAAGCGAACACGAATTCAGGACCGTGAAGAGATACCTGACGGACCTAGAGAGGCAGGGACACGCCTCCTGGTTCTCGTTTTCACTACCGCAAGACAGGGAAATCAAGGTAGAAATTAGGGGCCTACCTTCTGCCACGGACACCGAGAAAATCAAGGCCGCACTCGCCGAGCTAGGATATGTGGCAGAATACGTGTCCGAAGTTCCGGCGAGGTCTGAACCCGGTGGCTGCATTTATTTCGCCCGCATCGTCAGGACCCCAGACGTCATCCCCGGCATATTTAAGGTAACCGATATTTTGTAATGTGAATAATTTTTTCCTAAGTTACAGAACACCTGTTTCTCCGAGCGAGCGGAAGCCACGTGCCCGGTCAATTTGCCGACCCGCTGCCGTGGCATGCCCGCCCGCCAAACGGCACCCGCCTAGCTGACACCAGACGCTGGGAGCATCCTGGAGCCACGCTGCCGAGACGCCCCCAAGCGCGGTGCGCCCCCCGTCTAGCACCGTTGGATCGTTGCCCCCCTTCCCTTTACCCCCGCGTCGGTTATAAAAACCGGCGCAATTTCTACCTTTAGTGCGCCCGGAGTATGACGTGGGGCAGCCCTTTTGCCCAACACGTCAGCCCCGTGGTAGCCTCTTTCCCCCCCCGACATCAAAAGTCTGGGGCCCGGGAATACCCTTCCCCCCCCCCCCCTTCCTATCCCAGGTCGCTTGTTTTCACGGTCCGGTAAACGCGGCGCGTGAGGGAGTGGACCCATACACATTTCACGTTTGGAGCCGACCGCCGGTCCTGGTCGTGCCTGGCTGGCAATCGTCACTCCCCTTGTGTACTTTGCTCCCTCACGGGTTTACCCCGCGTTCTGCCGCGGGGGGTCTTCCCTTAAAACTGAATCAATGCGCCTCCTTCTAATGCGCCCAGTACTCGTACTGGGCGCGTCATCCCACCCCAATTAGAGGGGCTTAGCCCCTGGTATTGGTTCCCCGCCCAAGGCCCTTTTCAGGGGCCCGGCGTGCGAGAAGAGTCTCCTTCTGTCCATCGTTTCAGTTCGGCAGACTTCGGCACAGTGTTTGTGTGCGTGCGACTAGACGTATGCGTGTAGACTTACTATGCACTAGCTTTACCGCGGCAGTCCCCGAGTGCCACACGTATTTTTTTCATAGTTCATACGTAGGTACCTACTATAATGTTTCTTATAAATATATATTGTTATGTAATTTTATATTTATTATATTTTTTCCTTATTTTATCAAATAATATTTTATATCATCTTCAATATTTCTGAATACATAAATTAATCTAAATATTTTACATGTAGTCAAATTCACATTATAATTCACATACAAATATGTAGATACAAGCAAATGCAGCTAAATATGATGAAGTTACAAAAATCAATACTGTTGCTCCAAATACTCAACCAATTAGGCTGTGATTCACCAATTTCCGACGAACTGATGGTCTTGATTAGTATGCACACGCCACTGACATCGACGATTGTATTATGCGACAAAATCAATGAAAAGTTAATGTATGTTTCACTAAAGATTATAACTTGCTATATTTTAAGTTTATATTTGCTATCTAAAATAGTTGAGTTTTAAACTTAACAATTAGGTATTTCTTTTCTATTGTATTTTAGATAAGTGGCTGTACTAAAGACTTCCGTCGATTAGCATTTTACATATAAGGCTTAATAATTATAGATTAACAATAAACTATAAATTTCCATTCAATTTGCATAAACATTAACTTGAATATTAATATGTGAAGTGTGTTAATTGACAAACTTTTCGTCATATAAAAGCGAAATTCAATTTAAATGTGTCTGGGTGTAATTATTTATTATGCTTTTGTAAAAACAGGAAAATGTGAATTGAAATAATTACGGCCCTCGGAACGCTACGAAATATCGTCATTATGACAAATAGGGTCTGTGCAGACCTACTTCGTGCGACAGGTCTCCCCGGTCGCTGCGGTAGTGCGTAGCACTTAAAAAATTACTAATGCCACCCACAATACAACTTATTGGCGTGTTTGCTACGCAAACAGCTTGCCAAGCTAGAGTGGGGAGGGTTATAGTAGCATTACAATAATAAAAATAGTATGACAATCGTGTAGCGTCAGAGACTGGTCGCGGTCGCATGTCGCCCGTCTGCGCTGAGCCCAAACATAAGATCCGGGCGATGTTTTGGGCGAGCGCTAAATGAGAGATTTTGAAGTGAACTTTTTACATTCAACGAATTGTAGCATGAAATGCGTAATTATGATCACTCAAGCCAGGTTTGTCTGTGCACAATATAGTAGTTTAGTAAGAGGAAAATGTAAAAGTTATTATAGAGTATGTTCAAGTTGATGATAAGACAGGCTGCCGGAGGTCTAAGGGTGGGCAAATATAATGATATTATGGGCGTCCGTTTGGCGATGATAATTGCTTGCCATATTGAGGCGATTAGTTTGTTCGTTCTCTTCGTAACTTTTATGGAAAAATTACATTAAGTATATATTTTTTTGTGGAAAGAGTATGTAAAAAGTTTATTATGAATATAATATTTTTGAATTGATAATATACTCTAAACAATATTTTTTATATCCTAATTCTACGTTCTTTACTTTGCTGAAATATTTTCATAAAATATATTTTTAACGATACGTTTTTAGGTTAAAAATACTGTGGAGATGCAAATAACCCTAGTAGGACGTGCCCCGGCAGGTTCGTGGTGACTTGAATACAAATACCCCTGATACTAAGTTGCGTCAATATTTGATACATAACAGGATCGTGGACCAATTGTTTTTATTTTTGTCTGTAAAGCGATTTGGTAATAAAAAGTTACCTGTTATATTTCTACATTTCATACTCTTCTTATATAATATTATAGTCACCAGTGTAATGATGTTAGTTGTCAGGCATTGACGGCTCAGACGGCTGTCAGATCCAGCTGTCACTGTCACACTGTTTGTGTCGAATGTTTTAACTCGGCGGAGGGATGTTAATTCAGTGACGAGGTTTCTCTCGTCTCACTATCATTAAATGTAGTTAGTGAAAAAGAAAGGTCTTTGCGGTTGGACATGTCAGAGGTGATATCACAGAATTTTGAAAAGGTCCTTTCTCAAACTTATATGTTTGTCGTTGCCTTGCCAGTGCTTTTCGGAACGCTTTAAAAAAAAAGGAGGTATTGATTGTCGACGGTATCTATGTCATTTTTTCACTAAATTTTGTCGTCCACATGTCCGATTGAATTATTTGAATTGGGTAAGTAAATCCGCTATAAATTTTACCGTAATGGTTTTCAACGATGAGCTTTTCATCTGATGTATCGTTCTATATCGGCGTTTTAATTTATTTCAGTTTTGGATGGAGTGGTGTCGCGCGGTGTAACGAATCGGCTCTTGTGGAGTGCCGTATGCGAGTTTGAGGCTGGTCTGATAGGCTTTGGACGCCTCTTCGAGGATCGTCAGCTCGGCAACGAAACGGCCATTTACGTGCCTAGCATTCTCCTCGGGAGGCGTCTTATTGAGGCTACATTTTGAGTGGCATCCGGCTGCTGTGGATTGCGAGGAATGAGGACAGCGCTCCGGAGTTAGCCGAACGGGTGTCTGTGGCGCCGACGGACAGTAGCGCGAAATATTGTTTCTCGGCTCCACAAGCCGGGTTCGGAAACAGCTGAGCGCAGGTTTGCTGCACGGGCAGGTACCGGATTTTAAGTGTTATCATGGGGATCATAGTGGTTTTGCTTGGGCGAGGCCCGCGGCCCGGGCTGACTCAGGCGCGAAACTGAGTGAGCCGGGGATAGTAGACCTATGTCCCAGGTTGGCTACCTTGTTTAGTACAGTCAGGACCAATTGCACACACCAGACCGAATTAATCTAGCAATAAACTACTGTTAATTTAATTTTAGTGTGGGTAACCACCAGATCGTAAGTGGTAGTTGAGTTGTAAAATTTTTAATGAATAAATATTTGTCGCAGTAGTTCTGGTTTTATTTTACTGGCTTAAATCAAAATATTACATGGCGCCCGAATAAGTTGGCAGGGGGTGTGCAAGATGGTATTATTTGAGAATTGTCTGCGGCTGATTCTCAAATTGGTTCCTGATTGTACTGGGCATTTTACCAAGCATAGTTATAAAAGTGCAGTGTGTTTAAAGACTATATATTCTGTGTGTGGACAATAATCACTACAATTTTGATAAAGAACATTTTGAACTATAATGTGTTGGTACAGTGATAACAGCTGAATATATTTACTTAGTTACATTGAAATTTAGGGTATGATGTTTGATGTATAATTTGTATGGTGTTTAGTGCAGGCTGTTAAACAGAATACTTTAGGTAAATGATAAAGTCATTATTAATTATTGATATTGTGGTTATACATTTAAGTACTTATAATTGCAATTGCATTGTTGTGTGGAAAATAGAGGTTATGTTGAACATGTGCATTTAGTAGTGATACTGATTGAAGTTAATGACCTTTTCTTTGTAATGAATAGCTAGGGCTACATTTACACATCGTTTTTAAGACTTTCTTAGAGTGTGAGTGTGTGTTGTGAGTGCACTTGGTCAAAATGGAAGAGTGTCCCATAACTTTTCATTTGCTCCGCAAGGATGAGCTCCTTTACGAGGTTATGATTAGGGGTGAAAAACCTGCAGATACCTATCCGGAATTGAAAAAACAAATCCGTGAATTATCACAGCGCTATCCAAGTGATGAAATTGACTGCTTTGAGGGTGACATAAAGTGTGAATTGGTCCTCATACGGGGTAAAGTGGACGAATTGGATACCTTAGTTACGGGTCCTCGCCTCGCTTTAAAAAATTTGAATAGGATACAGGCTTTGACAAACCATTTGTTTCACCGAATCGGTCGGGTTAGTCCAGTTCGGCAGGAGGATCTCGAGTTATATGAACAACTTTCCGGTAAATTCCAAAGCTTCAAAGAAAAAGTGGACGGGCTGCTTAGAACATTTAAAAGCAGCCAGGAATCGACTGTTATAGAATCCGGACCATCTTCTGCTCCGAAGATGGTACATACTCAAGAAATTAGGGTGTCTTGTTCGAAAAATAAGGGTGTCCACACACTTAATGTTTAATTTTCTGGGAGGTCATGTGTGGTAGCTTTCATACAACGTTTGGAAGAGTTGTGTCTGAATAGGCAGATTACGGATGAACTATTTGCATCAGCGGTTGAGCTTTTTGTAGACGATGCCTCCTTCTGGTACCGTAGTGTGTGTGCAGGGGTAAATAGTTGGATCGAGTTGAAACAATTATTATTAGACGAATATTTACCATTTGACTTCGACTTTAGACTGATGCAGGAAATCCGCTCCCGGACCCAGGGTCCCGAGGAAGGTATTATAACTTATCTGAGTATAATGAAAAATAACTTCAATAGACTTAGAAAGCCCATTACCGAGGATGAACAACTGAACATAGTGAAGTACGGTATTAGGCCTTTTTATTCGGCACAGCTAGCCTTGGTAACTGTAACATCATGGGCAGAACTGAAAAGCAAGTGTAAATTATTGGAACATGCGAACTATCGTGCGTTGTCATTTAAAGAACCGCCGCTATTTTCCAATAATATGCTATGCCCGGACTTAGCTGTTAAAGTTACCACTTCGCAGTGCAGTGTCTCAGTGGACAGGCGTGTGGATGCAATCTCAAGCGCTAACGATTTATTTTGTGTTCAGTGCCGAACCGTAGGTTACTTATTAAAGGATTGCAAAGCACCGAAGATTATTATCTGTTACCGCTGTGGTCATATGTGGTCAAGGGGTAAATATGCGCAGCTGTCCACGTTGTGTGCCTAATCATTCTGGACTGTCAAAAACGAATAGCTTCGGGCCAGGAGTTTGTTCCTTCTAAAGAAAAAGCGCATGGTCCTAGACCTATTCACAGCCGCGTTTTTACTAACTCTTCGGTGCGGAACGGGGTTAGAAGGGACAAGCCCTTGGTTCATGTGATCGGTGGAAAGGATTGTCGGCCGTTTATGCCGGTCAAGATATTTGACGTTATGCACGATGGGCTTTTGGACTCGGGTTCGGAAATCTCAATTATTATTAACATAATATTAAACGTCTTGCCTAACACCATCGAGGTGCATAGATCACTTGACTTGGACGAGATCCGAACTGCTAACGGCTCAGCATCTCCCGTATCTGGGTTCGTTTTTCTCCCTGTTACGGTCGGTGCCAGAACAGTTAGTGTTCAGTTTTATATAATCCTAGGGGTGACAACGTCGCTATTACTGGGTATTAATTTACGTGTCTTTGTGTAGGATTCCGGATGATAACCGGAATAATGTTAGTGGTGTTTCAGAGATACACTTGAGTAATTTTGATTCTCTGACCGAGACTCAGAAAAGGGAAGCCCTTGTGGTAATGAAACAATTTGAGGATATCGCTGCGGAAAATGTAGGATTAGGCCGCACTAATCTTATTACTAATGAAATTGATACAGGGGATGCCATTCCCATCAAACAACGACAATATAGAATTTCCCCCGAGCGTCTGAAGGAACTCAACCGACAGTGAAACAAAATGTTACGTGACGATGTAGTAGAACCTAGCACTAGTCCATGGTGTAGCCCTGTTACTCTAGCTCCTAAGGCAGACGGCTCTTTTCGATTTTGTTTGGATAGTAGGAAACTCAATGAGGTTTCTAAACATGACTCATATCCCTTGCCCTACATTGCGCACATTCTAGATAGCTTAAGGGAGGCCAAGTACTTGACTTCGATAGATTTGAAGTCTGCCTTTCATCAAATACCACTGCATCCTTCCTCAAAGGAAAAAACAGCGTTTCAAATTCAAGGGCAGGGTCTGTTTCAATATAAGGTAATGAGTTTTGGTTTAACTTCGGCGCCGGCTACGCAGGAACGTTAGATGGACAGGTTATTTGGCCCCGAATTTGAGAGTAAAGTGTGGTGTTACTTGGACGATCTGGTATGTGTATCGTCCACCTTTGAGGACCAGTAAGCTTTGTTGCTTACTGTTGTAGAACGATTCAGTCACGCTAATTTGACTATCAGTCTGTTGAAGTCGAAATTTTTCCGTAGTCAGCTGAAGTACTTGGGTTATATCGTGGATAAACACGGGTTAAGAACCGACCCCGACAAAGTTAGTGCGATTAATAACTTCCCTGTCCGTACCTGTAGGAAAGACGTTAAGCATTTTCTGGGGACCGCGTCCTACTATAGGAGATTTATTAAAAATTTCAGTTCTATCGCAGGCCCTTTAAATTCACTTACATCGACGCGTAAAAATGCGCCGCCGTTCGAGTGGTCAGCAGAGGCTAATAAGGCTTTCGAGGACTTAAAGCGCTCCTTAACTACCGCTCCAGTGTTGGCTTGCCCTGACTTTGACCAGCCTTTCTCTATATACACTGATGCCTCCGACTATGGCATAGGGGGTACTCTTACTCAAGTGTTGCAGGGCGAGCAAAGTGTTGCAGGGCGAGCAACATCCTATAGCCTTCTGTAGCCGCACATTAACATCTTGCGAACGTAATTACTCTGCTACGGAGCGGGAGGCATTAGCGGTTGTATTCGTCTTGGAGCACTTCCGCCTATATTTAGAGGGCAGCAAGCCTTTCAAAATTTATACGGATCACGCCAGTTTAAAGTGGTTGTATTGGTTGTACTGGAATGTACCAGGATACTGTAAAATATATTGCCGCGTGTGACACGTGCAATGCGTATAAGATTCCTAACGTGAAAACGCCGGGATTGATGGATAGCGCTAGGGTTTGCTCTCGCCCCTTTCAAAGCATTAGTATTGATCTGGTCGGCCCACTTCCTATGTCAAGGATGCAAAATACCTTTTTGCTTGTGGTGATGTGTTATTTTACAAAGTATTGCTTACTCTTTCCGTTACGACGAGCCACTAGTAAGGTAATAGTTCAACGCATAGAGGACCATGTTTTTCTGGTACATGGAATTCCGCAGACTATTATGTCAGATAACGGCTCCCAATTTTGTAGCCAAGAACTTTTATCAGTTTTCGATAAATATCGTGTCCCTAATGTCAATTTAGGCCCGGTTTACTGCCCACAGACCCAGCCGGTAGAACGGCAGAACCGTACCATCATGACAGCTATTTCTAGCCTAGTCTGTTCTGATCATCGCACTTGGGATGTAAATATACACAAGATTCAATTTGCAATTAACACCTCGGTTAGTTCAGCAACTAAATATAGCCCATTTTTCTTAAATCACGGTCGGGAAGCTGTAGCCGACGGAGGTATTTACCGGGACTTTGAAGATCTAGACAAGATAATCTTCGAGTCTCGTAAAGATCTCTACGAAAATCTAGGCAAACTTAAACATATTTTCACTAAAGCTAGGGAAGAGTTGCAAAAAGCACATCAGACTAATGCAAAATATTATAATCTTCGACGTAGGGACCTCGAGCTATAAATTGGTGACATTGTATGGAAACGTACATACAAGCAGAGTGATGCATCTAAGTATTTTTCTGATAAATTAGCTCCTAAATACGAGAAATGTCGTGTGGTAAGAAAACTTTCAAAGTTGGTGTATGAGTTGGTGGATGAGAATGGCAAACCAATAGGTAAATGGCATATTAAACATATAAAGACGGTGCCAGGGAGGGGTTGAATCCACAAACTCGCGTCGGCCGCCCGCATAGGTCAGGCCGGTGCATCCCACGGCCATCCAGAGCCAATCGAAGAGAAACTGACGACAATTTTAACCTTTATTATACAATTTTACACTATTATACATCTATCTGTAATTGTTGTGTTCTTGTTGTTGTGCTCCTTCGATTATGGCCCAGGTGCTCGGATGGTGAACGCCGGACGCACGGCCCGCGTTGACCGCTCGCGCTCGCCGTGCCGCCGACGTCGACCTCCTGGCGAATAGTCCAAGAGGTTAAGTAACCGACTTTTCCCTCTGGTTTTGAACTTTGCCCGGTCTAGTAGAGCTTGTTGTAGTATGCTGATCATCTGTCCTGGCGGTTGGATTAACCTTTTCAACACAATGGCTCGTTGTGGTTAAAGGGTTAAGGAATGAGTACAGGTTTGCAAGCTGTTATGTTAGAATCGTATGCTAGTAACTTAGTATTGTTTAGGAATAAGCGTTTGGTTGGCCGGAAGGCAAGGGTTAGTTTAAGAGTTCTGGGTCTTTTGCGAGTATTGTGGCAAGGATGTCCTTATATTTAACTAGTATTTTGGCGGCCGAAGTCGGTTACCTCCGTAAGAGCAGTAGCTCTACCTTGTTCATAGGGGTTTCCTAATTATCTTGTTTAGTTGTTATTATTTTTATTAGCTCATCGTCACGATGGAATCGAAGAACGTCGGACGTACGGCCCGCGTTGTTCGCTCGCGCTCGCCGTGCCGCCGACGTCGACCTCCTGGCGAATAGTCCAAGAGGTTAAGTAACCGACTTTTCCCTCTGGTTTTGAACTTTGCCCGGTCTAGTAGAGCTTGTTGTAGTATGCTGATCATCTGTCCTGGCGGTTGGATTAACCTTTTCAACACAATGGCTCGTTGTGCCGTGCCACCGACGTTGTCTGGGCGTCGTCAAATTATGCATGCTTAAGATTTTTATTTCTTTTACATTTTGCTGCGACATGCATTTTGTCTGTTAAGTTTCTGGGGTATCTTCACAGCTGGGGGCCAGCTGGAATTTCCCGCTCATACGGGAAATTCATCTGGTTAGGGGGGTGTGTAATGATGTTGGTTGTCAGGCATTGACGGCTCAGACGGCTGTCAGATCCAGCTGTCACTGTCACACTGTTTGAGTCGAATGTTTAACTCGGCGGAAGGATGTTAATTCAATGACGAGGTTTCTCTCGTCTCACTATCATTAAATGTAGTTAGTGAAAAAGAAAGGTCTTTGCGGTTGGACAAGTCAGAGGTAGGTAATATCACAGAATTTTTAAAAGGTCCTTTCTCAAACTTATATGTTTGTCGTTGCCTTGCCAGTGCTTTTCGGAACGCTTTAAAAAAAAGGAGGGATTGATTGTCGACGGTCATTTTTTCACTAGATTTTGTCGTCCACATGTCCGATTCAATTATTTTGATTGGGTAAGTAAATCCGCTATAAATTTTACCGTAATGGTTTTCAACAATGAGCTTTTCATCTGATGCATCGTTCTATATCGGGGTTTTAATTAATTTCAGTTTTGGATGGAGTGGTGTCGCGCGGTGTAACGCGTCGTCGTCTTGTGGAGTGCCGTATGCGAGTTTGAGGCTGGTCTGATAGGCTTTGGACGCCTCTTCGAGGATCGTCAGCTCGGCAACGAAACGGCCATTAACGTACCTAGCATTCTCCTCGGGAGGCGTCTTATTGAGGATACATTTTGAGTGGCATCCGGCTGCTGTGGATTGCGAGGAATGAGGACAGCGCTCCGGAGTTAGCCGAACGGGTGTCTGTGGCGCCGACGGACAGTAGCGCGAAATATTGTTTCTCGGCTCCACAAGCCGGGTTCGGAAACAGCTGAGCGCAGGTTTGTTGCGCGGGCAGGTACCGGATTTTAAGAGTTATCATGGGGATCATAGTGGTTTTGTTTGGGCGAGGCCCGCGGCCCGAGCTAACTCAGGCGCGAAACTGAGTGAGCCGGGGATAGTAGGCCTATGTCCCAGGCTGGCTACCTTGTTTTGTACAGTCAGGACCAATTGCACACACCAGACCCAATTAATCTAGCAATAAACTACTGTTAATTTAATTTTAGTGTGGGTAGTACCATAACGTAAGTGGTAGTAGAGTTGTAAAATTTTTAATGAATAAATAGTTGTCGCAGTAGTTCTGGTTTTATTTTACTGGCTTAAATCAAAACATTACACCAGCTACGAAGAGTTCCTAAATACAATTCCTGCCTTACACTGACAATATACCTACGCTTAAGGGCTAGTAAATATTAATTTAAAATTTTGAACTTTATTCACTTCACTTTATTCAATCAAACACTGCACATGCGTTGTGCAGCGCGGTGCAACCTGATTCAAACTCTTACGATGAAACTTGTATCTTCTTATGTAATGAATAAAGTTCAATTTTGGATATCTAATTTGAAAATGCAGCGCCATGTCATATGTTATATCGTTTCGTTTCGTTGTGAATTGACCCTAAGCGTATATATCAAAATAATAATTCTTCAATTAATATAAAAAAATAATATTTTGTTAGCAACTTCCATACACTAAAATTGCCCGGATCCGTGATATTTCACGCATTTTCTATCTACACTGTATAATTTTATAATAAATATTTGTTTATTTGTATTGAATAGGCTACAAAAGTACTGAACCGATTTTAATGAAATTTTGCACATATATAGACCAATGGGAAGGACGTAGGCTACTTTTCATTCCGGGAAAATGTACGGTACCTGCGGTATTTTCTTTTGCGTGTACTAAGTAGCAGGAAACATCTAGTGTATTATAATGCCTGTAAAAGATATTACTACACTTTTTTTTAACTGTAGGAATTTAGATATTGTAAACAAAAAACTTTAATATAGCAAAAATTATTAGGTTTCTGAAACCAGTAAAAAATGGCAAAATTTGATAGAAAACCTTTTGAATTTAGTCTCAAACTTCAAAAAAAATGGAATTTGTAATGTCTACACAGAAAGAAGTACAGAAAGTACTACTACTTTCTTTTGCAGGCCAGTGTATTTAAAATATTATGCGCTATGTGCAGTATTTTTTTGACGTCCAAAATAAAATAATCTAGATACTTATTTGTTTATGTGTAAACTTCATAGTTCGATCGTTATATTTAATAGTTTTGAATGAAAGTTGTTTTCACGTCCAATATCCTGTACGAAATCACATAACGAGGCACAAAGCGAAGGCTAACAATACCGATACTTAACAAAGGGCTGGGAGTGGTCCGTTTCCGTCACAATTTATATTTTTTTCTTTTTCCAACAAACACACAAAGTTGAAAGAGTTACAAGCTCTTAAAAGCTCTAAGACTAATTTAATGGTCTCGCTTGTTAACTATTTTCTTATTTTGCGCTTTCATTTTATTTATTACAACAGCCTTAAAATATATTTTATTCGACTTAGTTTCGTAAAACCACTAATGTGTCAAAGGTAGTAAAATTACTTCCATATAAAAAAGTAATGTAAACTATGAATTACGAATGTCTCATACCCTACTCAGCTTTGTAAATGAGTCAAATGTTATATTCTGAAATCGACCACGAAACGGGGAGATGAATCGCCTGATGATAGGCAATTACCGCCACCCATGGTCACTCGCAGTACCTGAGGAGATAATCGTTCAGACGTTTATGTTGAGCTTTTTATAGAGATCTTTTTGAGAGAAAGTGAATATATTGTTTTTGGAAATGTAATTCCAAAAAAAAACTTGCGAGTTACAGACAGACATAACCGAAGCTACATCTTGTAAAAAAAATATCAAATCACAATCAATCTTCCCTCGGCCCGTCTTCCTCAATATTCCTGTGTAAATAAAACAATATATATTTTGATTTATTTAACTCAGTGTAATTTGTCAGAGGAGCCGCAAGTGCGGTCGCGATCAATCTGTCACGGACTAGACGACCTACTTTATTTCCTTCAATTGTCTCAGACTCCATTTCAAAACACACGCCGAAAAAAATATGATTAATTCTCACAAACTTTAATTGTTGTTCCTTTAAATAAACATGAACCTTTTCATGTAAGTAATAAAAGATTACTTTTTCTCAGAAAACAAAACCAATTAATTTGGGTATATTTTTTGTTTATTATTTCACCCCAAATACAATTTATTAAGGTATAAAATTGGTTGTAGGTATTTGACTGTGGTATATTAATAGTTTTATATATTTCGCCAAATCTCTGTGTATCTATACATCTATACAAATAAACAAAATTGAAGTGTCTGTTTGTAATTTTAAATTACTACGGCTTTTCAATAAACGCATAATATTATGATTATGATTATGAAAGTATGGTACGGTAATAAGTACGGTACTTCCAATAAAAAAATGCTGTATGTCTATTGAACTTATGAACCGATTTTCACGAGACTTCCACTGGCAGATAGCTGAGGATATAATGTGAAACTTAGGCTACTTCTATCTTAGGGTTCCGTGTAAAAATCGGTTGTCTGTAAAGTCGGCTTACTGACGATAGTTGAACGTGACAACGTCATAAGAAAATACTGATGGATCGCTTACTCAAGTAGGAGAGCGACAGATGTCGAACGCTGCCGAACGTGGAGGCCGATTGTGCCTCTTTGTCGCTCGTTCCGCGCTCTCGCTTGCACTTAAAGCCTTAAATGGAACGCCTCAGAGCGAGGTAACGCATCATTTCTGTTACGTTACTAGTTAACGTTACTAGTTCTAGCCGCCCGAGGAACAATTGTAAGTACCGTGACACGTTTAGGCACACGAGGAGTTTTCCTCCCTAAACACTTCCCCTCCCGGTCGCCGGGAGGGGCTGTATCCCCAATAATTAATTAGAGAGCAGAATCCCACTCCCGGGATAAACTTTCTAATTATGTCTGACGCCATAATTAGAAAGTTCCTGGAGTTTTTATAACTTGAAGTCCCAGATGTCGCGTCCAAGTGGGAACACTTCGTGCGCATGCACGAAGCAGACTCACCGGCGTCGCCCGATAGCGACGTCGTCGATATACCGGTAGAAGCCCAATCATCTCCCTCAGAGATGTCTTGCTCGGAGCAAGAATCCGACCGTAGTGAACAAGGCGAGCTCACTACCGTCAAATATAAGAAGACAAAGAAGAGGAAGCGCCCAGAGGGCACCTCCTCTCCAGTCTTATCTTCCCTGACCAAATCGGTCGTAAAAAGTAGAAAAACCGTGCAGGCTCATGGCTCCGCGGCCCCCGTTACCCCATCGGCCCTCCCGGCCCCTCTGGCCTCCCAGGTCCCCCGAACCTCTCAGGCCCTTCCGGCCTCCCTGGCCCTTCTAGCATCCCAGGCCCCTCAGGCCTCCCAGGCCCCTCAGGCCGTCCGTTCCCCAAAAATGCCTCCTCCTGTAATCATACAAGAGAAGGCCAAATGGAACCTAATCCCCGCAGCGATTAACGAGCATAAGCACCGTTACTCTTCTGCCCATACGACCCCCATAGGTATTAAAGTCCAAGTCAAGACTTCGGAGGGTCACCGCCTCCTCACCGCGTTCCTACGCACCAAAAACATAGGTTACCACACCTATGCTCTCGAGGACGAGCGCGTTCTGCGGGTCGTCATAACCGGTGTCGATAAGTGCCTCTCTACAAGAGAGGTACACATGGACATCCAGTCTCAGGGCTATCCCGCCACAGAGGTACATCGTATGTACCATCCAATTAAAAAACACGAGTACAATATGGTACTCGTAACCCTCCCTCTTACGCCAGAGGGCAAGGATATCTTCAATATCCGAGCCATCTGTCACATTACGGGCATCCGCGTCGAGCCCCCCCGTAAAAGGGGAATCCCTGGCCAGTGCCACCGATGCCAACTTTACGGGCACTCGGCACGGAATTGCCAAGCTAGGCCGCGTTGTGTTAAATGCCTCGGTGACCACAGCACCTCTGACTGTCCCCGTAAGAGCCCAGCTGAGGAGTCCGAATCCCCCAGCTGTGTTCTCTGTAAGTCCCAAGGACACCCCGCCAATTACAGAGGGTGCAAAATAGTACCCAAAGTAAAAAAGCGCATTACGAAAGGTGCCCCCCCCCCCCCCCAAGCAGAGATTCGTCTCTGCCCTCCGTGGTTCAAGCCCACGCAAAATCGTAGTTCAGAGTAAGCGGTTTTCCCCGTTCTCCCCAATAAGGCCATGCCCTCCGCGCCCAAAGCGCCTAAGGCCACCCCCCCCCCCCCCCGACTCCTAGCTTTACTGCCAACCTCTCTTTCGTCCAGCAGTTCTTAAGCAACATCGGGCCTATTCACCCGATGGAGCTTTCTATTTTAGCGACAAAGCTAAAAGGATCGGCCACAGACCGCATCCAAGCTTTGTCAGACCATCAGGTCTTGATCCGTCAGATCAAGGCTCTCTCCACCAACGGTAATTAATGGAGCCTTAGGGAACACTGACACTTCAGGACATAGTGGGTCATTGGGGGATCTAGAAGCATCTTAAGTGATACCTCAAGGGAATGATGGGACCTAGAAATATCATGAAGTGATACTTCATTGGGTAGATTGAGGTCTTGAAGTGACATCAAAGAATTGGAGCCAGAAGTATCTTGAAGTGATACTTCATGGAGTAGGTTGACGTCTTGAAGTGACATCAAAGAATTAGAGCCAGAAGTATCTTGAAGTGATACTTCATGGGGTAGGTTGACGTCTTGAAGTGACATCAAAGAATTGGAGCCAGAAGTATCTTGAAGTGATACTTCATGGGATAGGTTGACGACTTGAAGTGACATCAAAGAATTGGAGCCAGAAGTATCTTGAAGTGATACTTCATGGGGTAGGTTGACGTCTTGAAGTGACATCAAAGAATTGGAGCCAGAAGTATCTTGAAGTGATACTTCATGGGGTAGGTTGACGTCTTGAAGTGACATCAAAGAATTGGAGCCAGAAGTATCTTGAAGTGATACTTCATGGGGTAGGTTGACGTCTTGAAGTGACATCAAAGAATTGGAGCCAGAAGTATCTTGAAGTGATACTTCATGGGGTAGGTTGACATCTTGAAGTGACATCAAAGAATGGGCATCCGCATCTTGAAGCAATAGCTGAGAACAAACATCACCGTTTGCCTTTGGCTGGTTAGCAGAGCCAGCTGTTAAAAGGATGGATGGGACAGAATTATTATTATCTTGAACAGTAGGGCCAGCTACTATCCATCCTAATTTAGTTTCTTGAAGAATAGGTTTATTTGGACCTAATTTAATTTTATTGGGACAAAGAATGTCAAAGAATATGTCTGCACCTAACAAAATATCTATTTCGGAGGGTTCATGAAATGAAGGGTCAGCAAGTTCTAGATTACCGGGTAGATTTAAATTTTGAATGTCGACTTTGGTTTTTGGAATAGTACCCGTTATCTTAGGTATAACTAAACAATTAATGTTTATACTGAAAGGTCTTACACATGACTTTACTAAAATACTACATCTTTCAGACACTGGACATGTAATATTACTTATACCAGAAATATTGAAATTACCAATTTTTTTTGAAACTACTCCTAATTTTCGTTTTAGGTCACCAGTGATAAAAGACACCTGGCTTCCCGTGTCTAACAGCGCGCGAGCAAGATAAGAGCGATTGGTTTCTTTGTTAATAATTTTGACTCGAGCTGTACACAGTATGACTTGGCCTGGTGATGTCGCTGGTAGACTTACTGGATTAATACAAGTTAATGTTGTGTTCTCAACAACCCTATTGTTAACTGTATTTTTGTTTTTATGTAAATATGTATTATGTTTTTCTTGACAGATGCGGCATCGACCTTTCAAGGGGCATTTTGCTACCGTGTTACCAAAACGTAAACAGTTGATACATAAATGAAGTTATGAAACTACAGAAATTCTATCGTCTACACTCATTGTTTTGAACTTGTGACATTGATGGACAAAATGGTTTAATTTATTACAAACAAGACAGGAACCTTTTTTGGAAACCTCCGAAACGAGAAATGATTTTATGTTTTTATTAAAATTGCCATTGCCTTTATTGTTATTATTTTTATTGTCATAATAATTATTGGTTGTACTTCTAATTTCTAATGTATTCGCTCTATTATGAATAAATATTTTAAAATCTTTAAGTGTGGCCATTTGTGAAATATGTCCTTTATAGTCTTCCCACTTGACACTGCTTACGGGATCTAATTTGGCTGAGACTAAGAATAAAACTAAAGGGTCCCACCCCGTCGTGGAAATATCAAGACTATTAAGCGCACTTAAATTTTTAAAAACTTGATCACCTAAATACCTAAGGGCACTGAATGATTCCTTCTGAATTGGGTTCAAATTTACAATCGCCTTCAAGTGTATATTTACTAAAATGTTTTTATTGTTGTATCTTTCACATAAATTAATCCACGCAAGCTCATAATTATTAGCGGAAAAATCTATAGATTTAATAGTTACAGAGGCGCTTCCTTGTAACGAATGCCTTAAATAATGAAATTTGTTTATCGGTGAAATCGCATCATTCTCATGTATTAATGACTTGAACGAGTCACGGAACTCTAACCACTTTGTATAATTACCATCAAAGGTAGGTAGATTAATAGTTGGTAGCCGTACTGGCATACTTCCACCACTCACATGACAACAATTAGACTGATGCGACTTCTCAGATCCATGTTCAGAATTTTTATCGTTTGCTGAAAATGTGTCAATTATTAACTGTGCATAAGCTATTTGAGTAACAAATTCCTTCTCGGTAATTTCACGCTGAATTATTTGTTCCTTAAAATTATCTGAAAGCTCCACTATTTCGGTTTGTATTATAACGAAGTTTGAAAATAATTACTGAACTTGAGCTAATCTTAAACTCAATTCCTTTATTCGTAAATTTGAATAAGTAGTTGAGGTGTTAAAAACTTGTACGTAATTTTTTAAATTAGTCAACCTAGCTCGAACAATTCCACGTTTTTTAGTTAAGACTTTACTTGGTCACCACTAGAATCCGAATGTTGTACGTTTAAAGCCATCATAGGACTTTTAGATCTTGTTTTTGATTCACTTTCAGACATTGCAAATTCACGAAAAACGTTTTATAAACGGAAAGGTCTGACCGTTTTCGATCCAGCCGCAATCGACTCACACCACTGCGTGCCGGCGCGAAGCACACTCGCCCGTCGCGATTATTGCTAGCGGAGGCCGAGGGCGCTCGCGCCGCCCCAACGCCGAGCACGCCGGCCGGCGAAACGATTTGTGATCGGCGACCCCACCGGGCGCTGAAATATTCGGCACAAAGGCTATGAAATAACGATAAAGCAATAGTTTAAAGAATTGGGGTATAATGCGATTAAATTATACGTAAAGAAATTTCACATATTAATGATAACCTATAATTTCAATATGGCGATGTCCGCCTCGTAAAGTTGACATTTCTTTTTAAGAGTACGAATTATGTTAAAGATAACTATGGAAAAAGGGAAATTTTATGATATAACAACACAAATACAGAATAATGTTACAATTCCAATGTGTATGTTAAAATAATATCTTAGGTGCGACTAAATTAGATACCTTTGGGAAAAATATGGCGCCGACAGTACAACTAGGCGTCGACTTTGTATTTGAAATTCACAAATTATATGTTATGCACCACGGAATGAACAATACAGATAGGATTGGAATGGGAAATAGGTACGGCAAGTACTTGGGAAAAGGCAAAATATGCATACCTTTGTTTTAAGACCGGCCCGCGTCTATGTGCTTACGACACTTATTTTCAACGCACGCCAATTCACGTAGTATTCGATTCACTTGTCACGGTCGCCACTTTGTCCACGCCGAGATGCACAATTATTGTTGTTTACTTTAATTACTTGCCGTATTTACTTAAATAAAGATTGCTAACCTTGTAAACGTAGTTGGTGATATATTAATAAAATGGCCGTCTGCCCGGCAGGCAGCCGGCGCGAGCGCGTCATTGCGCCCTTTTTCGCTTCCGTATGTCATAGACACGACGGAAGCATAGACACAGTTTCGTGAGAAACTGACCCAGCTGATGTCAAACAGACAATTAACTATACAGGACATGGACACAATACACAGCACACAACAAATAGAGGAAGCAATAGACAGATACACGGAAGTCATAACGCAGACATGCAGAGACACTATGCCGACCAAAAAACACACACAGAGATTCACCTTATCGTGGTGGAATGATGAGCTCGTGCAGCTGAAGAAGGAGGTCGCCACGAGGAAACGCAGGATCCGTAACGCTGCGCCTGATCGCAGAGACCGCGTAGTTGGACTGTACCTGGAAGTGAAAGAGAAGTATGAAAAGGCAGTAAAAGATGCACAGATTGAGAGCTGGAAGGAGTTTTGCCGGAAACAGGATAGGGAGGGGGTCTGGGAAGGCATCTACAGGGTATTGAACAGAGTCAGAGGGAGGGAGGAGGAAACCCTCGACGCCCGAAACTCCGCAGAATGGCTGGCGGAGACCTTCTACCCCGAGGACCAGGAAAGTGGTGAAAGTGAGGAACATCGGCGGACGCGCCGGCGGGCGGAGTCCTTGAACACCGAACCGCCGGCGGGTCCGGACGACCCTCCTTTCATCATGGAGGAGTTGAAGAGAGCCGTAAGGTCCTTCAACCCCAAAAAGGCCCCCGGGGCGGATGGACTCACGTCGGACATCTGCCAACACGCTGTGGAATGTGACCCGGACTGGTTCCTTGCTCTGCTGAATAGGTGCCTCACCGTCGCCTGCTTCCCCAAACAATGGAAGCGGGCGACTGTGGTGGTGCTAAGGAAGCCGGGCAAGGAATCGTACCGGGTACCAAAAGCCTATCGACCGATCGGCCTCCTGCCTGTTCTTCGAAAAGATGCTGGTCGCCCGACTTAGGTTCTACCTGCTGCCCAAGATCAGCCCTAACCAATATGGCTTTATGCCCCAAAGGAGCACCGAAGACGCCCTCTATAGGTTGGTGAACCACATCAGAAAGCAGAGGGAGGAGAAGAAACTTTCTGTTGTGGTTTCGCTGGACATAGAGGGGGCCTTCGATAGTGCTTGGTGGCCGGCCATAAAGGTTAGGTTAGCTGGGGTTGGGTGTCCGGGGAACCTGAGGCGGGTGATCAGCAGCTACTTGAGTGAAAGAGGAGTGAATGTAAGATATGCTGGTATGGAAGTGAGCAGGGAGACCAACAAGGGGTGCGTGCAGGGATCCATTGGTGGACCTATCCTGTGGGACCTCTTGTTGGACCCCCTGCTATGGATGTTAGAAGGAATTAATGTTTTCTGCCAGGCATTCGCCGACGACATAGTGCTCGTTTTTGAGGGAGAGACTGCTCTGGACATCGAGAGGAAAGCAAATGGGGTTTTAGAACAAATTAGTAAGTGGGGGGAGTTGAACAAACTGAAGTTTGCCCCCCACAAAACATGCGCTCTATTGACAACGCGGCGGCTAAAATATGACGTATCTATGTGCTATAGACGCGGGCCGGTCTTAAAACAAAGGTATGCATATTTTGCCTTTTCCCAAGTACTTGCCGTACCTATTTCCCATTCCAATCCTATCTGTATTGTTCATTCCGTGGTGCATAACATATAATTTGTGAATTTCAAATACAAAGTCGACGCCTAGTTGTACTGTCGGCGCCATATTTTTCCCAAAGGTATCTAATTTAGTCGCACCTAAGATATTATTTTAACATACACATTGGA
Organism: Phengaris arion; assembly: GCA_963565745.1. Classification (NCBI taxonomy): domain Eukaryota; kingdom Metazoa; phylum Arthropoda; class Insecta; order Lepidoptera; family Lycaenidae; genus Phengaris; species Phengaris arion. Next base: position 8,494,957 of record OY751443.1, read on the forward strand.
ATTGTAACATTATTCTGTATTTGTGTTGTTATATCATAAAATTTCCCTTTTTCCATAGTTATCTTTAACATAATTCGTACTCTTAAAAAGAAATGTCAACTTTACGAGGCGGACATCGCCATATTGAAATTATAGGTTATCATTAATATGTGAAATTTCTTTACGTATAATTTAATCGCATTATACCCCAATTCTTTAAACTATTGCTTTATCGTTATTTCATAGCCTTTGTGCCGAATATTTCAGCGCCCGGTGGGGTCGCCGATCACAAATCGTTTCGCCGGCCGGCGTGCTCGGCGTTGGGGCGGCGCGAGCGCCCTCGGCCTCCGCTAGCAATAATCGCGACGGGCGAGTGTGCTTCGCGCCGGCACGCAGTGGTGTGAGTCGATTGCGGCTGGATCGAAAACGGTCAGACCTTTCCGTTTATAAAACGTTTTTCGTGAATTTGCAATGTCTGAAAGTGAATCAAAAACAAGATCTAAAAGTCCTATGATGGCTTTAAACGTACAACATTCGGATTCTAGTGGTGACCAAGTAAAGTCTTAACTAAAAAACGTGGAATTGTTCGAGCTAGGTTGACTAATTTAAAAAATTACGTACAAGTTTTTAACACCTCAACTACTTATTCAAATTTACGAATAAAGGAATTGAGTTTAAGATTAGCTCAAGTTCAGTAATTATTTTCAAACTTCGATATAATACAAACCGAAATAGTGGAGCTTTCAGATAATTTTAAGGAACAAATAATTCAGCGTGAAATTACCGAGAAGGAATTTGTTACTCAAATAGCTTATGCACAGTTAATAATTGACACATTTTCAGCAAACGATAAAAATTCTGAACATGGATCTGAGAAGTCGCATCAGTCTAATTGTTGTCATGTGAGTGGTGGAAGTATGCCAGTACGGCTACCAACTATTAATCTACCTACCTTTGATGGTAATTATACAAAGTGGTTAGAGTTCCGTGACTCGTTCAAGTCATTAATACATGAGAATGATGCGATTTCACCGATAAACAAATTTCATTATTTAAGGCATTCGTTACAAGGAAGCGCCTCTGTAACTATTAAATCTATAGATTTTTCCGCTAATAATTATGAGCTTGCGTGGATTAATTTATGTGAAAGATACAACAATAAAAACATTTTAGTAAATATACACTTGAAGGCGATTGTAAATTTGAACCCAATTCAGAAGGAATCATTCAGTGCCCTTAGGTATTTAGGTGATCAAGTTTTTAAAAATTTAAGTGCGCTTAATAGTCTTGATATTTCCACGACGGGGTGGGACCCTTTAGTTTTATTCTTAGTCTCAGCCAAATTAGATCCCGTAAGCAGTGTCAAGTGGGAAGACTATAAAGGACATATTTCACAAATGGCCACACTTAAAGATTTTAAAATATTTATTCATAATAGAGCGAATACATTAGAAATTAGAAGTACAACCAATAATTATTATGACAATAAAAATAATAACAATAAAGGCAATGGCAATTTTAATAAAAACATAAAATCATTTCTCGTTTCGGAGGTTTCCAAAAAAGGTTCCTGTCTTGTTTGTAATAAATTAAACCATTTTGTCCATCAATGTCACAAGTTCAAAACAATGAGTGTAGACGATAGAATTTCTGTAGTTTCATAACTTCATTTATGTATCAACTGTTTACGTTTTGGTCACACGGTAGCAGAATGCCCCTTGAAAGGTCGATGCCGCATCTGTCAAGAAAAACATAATACATATTTACATAAAAACAAAAATACAGTTAACAATAGGGTTGTTGAGAACACAACATTAACTTGTATTAATCCAGTAAGTCTACCAGCGACATCACCAGGCCAAGTCATACTGTGTACAGCTCGAGTCAAAATTATTAACAAAGAAACCAATCGCTCTTATCTTGCTCGCGCGCTGTTAGACACGGGAAGCCAGGTGTCTTTTATCACTGGTGACCTAAAACGAAAATTAGGAGTAGTTTCAAAAAAAATTGGTAATTTCAATATTTCTGGTATAAGTAATATTACATGTCCAGTGTCTGAAAGATGTAGTATTTTAGTAAAGTCATGTGTAAGACCTTTCAGTATAAACATTAATTGTTTAGTTATACCTAAGATAACGGGTACTATTCCAAAAACCAAAGTCGACATTCAAAATTTAAATCTACCCGGTAATCTAGAACTTGCTGACCCTTCATTTCATGAACCCTCCGAAATAGATATTTTGTTAGGTGCAGACATATTCTTTGACATTCTTTGTCCCAATAAAATTAAATTAGGTCCAAATAAACCTATTCTTCAAGAAACTAAATTAGGATGGATAGTAGCTGGCCCTACTGTTCAAGATAATAATAATTCTGTCCCATCCATCCTTTTAACAGCTGGCTCTGCTAACCAGCCAAAGGCAAACGGTGATATTTGTTCTCAGCTATTGCTTCAAGATGCGGATGCCCATTCTTTGATGTCACTTCAAGACGTCAACCTACCCCATGAAGTATCACTTCAAGATACTTCTGGCTCCAATTCTTTGATGTCACTTCAAGACGTCATCCTACCCCATGAAGTATCACTTCAAGATACTTCTGGCTCCAATTATTTGATGTCACTTCAAGTCGTCAACCTATCCCATGAAGTATCACTTCAAGATACTTCTGGCTCCATTTCTTTGATGTCACTTCAAGACGTCAACCTACCCCATGAAGTATCACTTCAAGATACTTCTGGCTCCAATTCTTTGATGTCACTTCAAGACGTCAACCTACTCCATGAAGTATCACTTCAAGATACTTCTGGCTCCAATTCTTTGATGTCACTTCAAGACATCAATCTACCCAATGAAGTATCACTTCATGATATTTCTAGGTCCCATCATTCCCTTGAGGTATCACTTAAGATGCTTCTAGGTCCCCCAATGTCCCACTATGTCCTGAAGTGTCATGTGAAGATGCTTCTAGGTCCCCCAATGTCACACTTTGTCCTGAAGTGTCAGGTGAAGATGTTCATAGGTCCCCCAATTTTACACTTTGTCCTGAAGTGTCAGGTGAAGATGTTTATAGGTCCCCCAATTTTACACTTTGTCGTGAAGTGTCAGGTGAAGATGTTTATAGGTCCCCCAATTTTACACTTTGTCCTGAAGTGTCAGGTGAAGATGTTTATAGATCCCCCAATTTTACACTTTGTCCTGAAGTGTCATGTGAAGATAAGTCTAGATTCCCCCATTTCAAACCAATACAAGATAATTCCGGGTCTAACCCTTCAACATCACTAGGACAAGCTTTGCGTGATATCAGTCCTGACTCTGAGGTGTCACTTCAAGATACTTCCGGGTCTTCTTCCATATCACGTAAAGATATAGTTGCTTGTTCTCGGGTATCACTTCAAGATGCCTCGGAGTCATTATTGGTGTCACTTAGAGATGTCAAACCTTATTCCGAAGTATCACTTTTAGATACTTCTGGGTACACTCCTTTAAATTTCTACTCCGAAGTATCGCATCAAGATAATAATTCCGGGTCTTCTTCCATATCACTCAAAGATATGGTTGCTTGTTCCCAGGATCACCTACAAATTTACCTGAAATTCAGAGCTTGGTTTGTCACAACAATAATGTATACGAGTCATTTATAAATTTTTCTGATCATTCAAAATTTTCAAAGTTAAAACGTAGCTATGCATATGTATTACGTTTTGTTAACAATTGTCAAGTAAATAAATCTAAACTCACTGGTCCATTGCAGGTTGATGAACTTGAAAATTCCTTGAGACTTTTATTAAAGCAAAGCCAATTAGAGACTTTCTTTTCTGATAAACAGCTTCTACAAAACAATAAAACCTTGCATCACAAAAGCAAACTACTACCTCTTAATCCTTTCTTAGATAACGATGATTTATTGAGAGTAGGAGGTAGACTATCTCATTCTGACTCGGAATATTCAAAAAAACATCCTGTCTTACTTGACGCTAAGCATCATTTAACTAAAATTATTTTCCAACACGAACATTTACGTTTGTATCATGCGGGTCCGCAATTGCTACTTTCATCTATTCGTGAACAATATTGGCCCATCGGGGGCAGAGTTTTGGCTCGTTCCATTTATAAAAAATGTGTGGTCTGTTGTCGTTTGCGTGGCCAGACCTTACAACCTAAAATGGGAGATTTACCTGTAGTAAGAACTTGTCCAGATTTTCCTTTTAATCAATGTGGTGTCGATTTTGCCGGGCCCTTTATGATTTCTTCTAAAAAGGGACGTGGTAAGCGTATAACCAAGGCATATTTATGCGTGTTTGTATGCCTTGTAACCAAGGCTATTCATTTAGAAGTCGTTAGCGACCTTAGTACTGATGCCTTCCTTTCATGCCTACGCAGGTTCGTATTGAGACGCGGAAAACCGGCAGTAATATACTGCGACAATGGGAAAAACTTCTTAGGCGCTAATAATGAGTTAGGTAAAGTTATGCGATCCAGTAGACATTCGATTCACGAAGGCATAAAATTTATGTTTTCACCCCCTTATGCCCCTCACTTTGGTGGGATTTGGGAATCAGGCGTTCGTTGCGCCAAATATCATTTAAAACGTATAGCAGGAAATGCTTCTCTAACTTTTGAGGAGTTAACCACTTTGTTTGCACAGATAGAGGCAATCCTCAACTCCCGACCTATATCTGCTTTATCGTCAGATCCTACTGACCTTAATCCTTTAACTCCTGGGCATTTTTTAATTGGCCGCCCGTTGATGTCTGTACCGACACCGCCTACTGCACCCTCGAGACCCAATCGATATCAGCTAATCGAGAGAATCCGTCAACATTTTTGGGACCGATGGAGACGTGATTTCCTTTCGGAGTTGCAAACCCGAACCAAATGGGCAAAGGATCGACCGTCTGTACGAGTAGGAGATCTCGTGCTGCTAAAGGAAGAAAATCTGCTTCCCTTACACTGGAGGATGGGTCGCGTCACCAAACTGTATGAAGGCACAGACAGTATTTGCAGAGTTACTGACGTTCAAACCACAAAGGGCACCGTCAAGAGGGCAGTTCAAAAAATGTGCGTCATTCCCGTGTCAGCAGAAGAAGTGTTGGAGCCCAGTCTCCAACGGCCCCCCAGGATGTCTATGCTTCCGTCGTGTCTATGACATACGGAAGCGAAAAAGGGCGCAATGACGCGTCCGCGCCGGCTGCCTGCCGGGCAGACGGCCATTTTATTAATATATCACCAACTACGTTTACAAGGTTAGCAATCTTTATTTAAGTAAATACGGCAAGTAATTAAAGTAAACAACAATAATTGTGCATCTCGGCGTGGACAAACTGAGTCCAGTTTGCCTTCTGTGTGTTAAACATGCGTGTGGTACGTATTATGTTTGTGCCTGTGGATTTCTGTTGTTTGATGCCGAATGATATGCCGTTGTGGTCCGAGCTCGTCAGTCCCTCCTCAACTCTCCAGTTGCCTACTCGGTCCAGCAGGTCGTCGGAGCACGCTGTCACATCCACGTAACTGGAGTACCTTTTTCCCCCTGATATGCCTCCGTTAGACAGACCTAACCATCCTCCTGCATTCGAAGACATAGACAAGGCCGAGTGCCTAGCTGATAATTTCGAACAACAGTGCCGGCCGAGTACTCTCCCGATTGATCCCGTGCACCTTAGCTTAGTAAATAGCGAGGTCGACAGCCGACTCTCGAGGCCACCTGATGTACATAGGGTGAGGATGGTGGACTCGGAGGAGGTCAGTGACATTATTAAGTGTATGAATGCCAAAATGGCCCCAGGCCTCGACGGTATTTCAGTACGCCCTCTTAGAAGGATGTTTATTTCCAGACATTTGGAAAGTTGCTATTGTCAATGGTATCCACAAACCGGGGAAACCCCGGAAGGTGCCTGGTAGCTACCGTCCAATAAGTCTCATTAGCTCCCTTGGTAAAGTCTACGAAAGAGTTATTAAAAGGCGCCTCAATGACGTCATAACCGACAAAAAACTCCTTCCAGACAAGCAGTTTGCCTTCTGCGAAATGCACAGCTGTCCCGCTCAAGTACACCGCTTAACGGATTACATAATAACTAGAAAAAACGACAGGAAGACGACATGCGCCGTATTCTTTGACATTTCAAAAGCTTTTGATAAAATTTGGCATAACGGACTGTTATACAAACTCTATCAAATGGGAATACCCGATTATCTTGTTTTACTAATTAGTAACTTTTTAAAAAATCGTAAATTTCATTTCCGCGTAGAAGGCGCACTGTCGTCGCCAAGATGTATGGAGGCGGGAATACCGCAGGGCTTGGTCCTCTCGCCCTCCCTATATACTAAGGGGGGTCAATAAGTCCGTGACTTTTTGAATTTCTAACCTCCTTACTGAAAAAGCAACACTACTCCTGTCAACAGGCATCTGTCAGTTGACTCCTATCAAAATTTGAACTTGCTACGTAGGTTAGTTTGTGTTTTACAGCTATCTTTATCAGACTATCCAGTAACTTAAGGAAACAATGGAAAAAAGTGAATTTCGTGTGCTTATTAAGCATTATTTTTTGCGAAAAAAAACCATTACCGTGACCAAGGCTAAGTTTGATAAATACTATGGGGACTCTGCACCATCGATTTCAATGGTAAAAAAGTGGTTTACTGAATTTCGTTGTGGCCTTACAAGCACTGAAGATGCCGAACGTCCTGGACGCCCAGTTGAGGTCTCTACACCCGAAACAATCGAAAAAATTCAAGATATGGTGTTGGCCGACCGAAGAATGAGAGTGCAAGAGATTGTGGAAGCCAATAGGCATCTCGCATGGCTCAGTGGTTTCAATTTTAAATGATCACTTGGGCATGAGAAAGCTTTCCGCAAGATGGGTGCCGCGTTTGCTCACAGTCGACCACAAACGCAATCGTGTAACAACTTCACAGGAAGGTTTGGCGTTGTTTAATCACAATATGGAGGAGTTTTTTAACCGTGGACGAAATATGGATCCATCACAATACACCAGAGACCAAACAACAGTCAAAACAGTGTGTTTCTAAGGGTGAATCGGCGCCAAAGAAGGCCAAGGTGGGTTTGTCAGCCAATAAAGTTATGGCGACTGTTTTTTGGGATGCACGTGGGATAATCCACATTGACTATCTTCAAAAGGGAAGAACAATTAATGGGGAATATTATGCCAACTTATTGGACCGCTTCAATGAGGATTTGAAAAAAAACCGACCTCATTTGGCCAAGAAAAAAGTTCTTTTTCACTAAGACAATGCAAGAGTGCACACATGTGCAGTTGCCATGGCAAAAATCCATGAACTGGGCTATGAATTGCTCCCACATCCACCCTATTCTCAAGATTTGGCTCCTAGTGACTACTTCTTGTTCCCAAACCTGAAAAAATGGCTCGGTGGAAAAAGATTTGACTCCAATGATGAAGTCATCTCGCAAACAAAGGCCTATTTTGAGGACCTCGACAAATCATATTTTTTGGAAGGGATAAAAAAATTGGAGAAGCGTTGGACAAAGTGTATAGAGCTCAAGGGGGACTACGTTGAAAAATAAAATGATTTATTTATCAAAAAATCTGTGTTTTATTCCAAAAGTCACGGACTTATTGACCCGCCCTCGTAACCTGTATACTAGTGACATCCCTAAACACGCTAAGGTGCAAATTAGCTATGTTCGCGGACGACACAGCCCTGGGAATAATATCCCACATACGAGCCTGTACCGCGTCTAAAGCCCTCCAGGAGTTAGTTACCACTCTCCGTAAATGGTTCTCCAAATGGGGAATAGAAGTTAATCCCGACAAAAGTCACGCCATCCAATTTAATAGGAAAAGTGCAATGAGGCGCACTTGCCCCCGTAAAATAATGAGCCCTAAAAGCCTGCACGGCAACATAATCCCAGAGGTCACTCAGGTCAAATATTTAGGCGTAGTACTAAACAAGTCAATGTCCTTTTCGAGTCACATTAGTAATACATTACGTAAAGCGAAATTTGTACTCTACAAATTATATCCGCTAATTAATTCGCGAAGCAAAATGTCCCTAAGACATAAACTTACATTGTATAAAGTTTGCATTAGAACGATACTCACTTATGCGTGCGTCTCTTTCGAACAGATAAGCGAGTGTCAATTGGACCGTTTGCAAAGAGTCCAAAACCGGTTTCTACGCATGGCAACGGGCGCCCCTTGGTACATGCGTAACATCGACTTGCATAGGGACTGCGAGCTCATCATAATTAAAGCCTATATCAAGGAACTCGTAGAGAGATTCTTTGATAAAGGCAAAAATCACCCAAACTCCCTTATTCAAAAGGCCCTGGACTATAATCACGACGCACAGACTTTCCGACACCCGTACAAACGGCCTAAGCATATCTTAGCCGATCCCGTTGACCCGATCACAAAATACGTAACGTACTGTGTACAGTTACGTAAACACAAATCACACGCACCCGCGAGGTTAGTATCGCACCGGGGTCGACGCCGGCGCCTACCCCGAGGTCCCACATCCGACACGACAACACGTACAGACCGACCCTAACACGGGACCGGACCCGAACCCGAGTTCGAGTTCGCATCCTAGTAGTCTAGGTACACACGAAAATAGTGTCCACGACCGCGATATTGATATAGAGAGCTCTACCAATACCGCGAACCTCATCGACATTAGGACTTACGCGCGCGAGTCATCCCAACTGTACGCGGAAGGGGAGAGGGACGGCCCTCTCTGTACCGATACCGATAAAAACGAAAGCTCCTTATCGCGATAACTCGCACGCCGCTAACGCGCGCGAGCAACCTCACTCCTCAGCGAGTGAGGAAGGGGTCGGACCCCTTAGCAGGAGAGACCCGCGTCTCACCTGTCATAATAATAGCTCACAATCCGTAGCTGACCCCAATATCCGGTCTGAACATCACCCGGGTTATGTTAGGGAAGCATCAAACCCTCCCATCGACTCTTACCAAATAAACTAGCCACCAGGCTAGTTATAGTCCGATGTAGCTACAGCGGTCTTAACCTGACCCTTAGCGTAGACCCTTTCGAAAAAAAAAAAGCGAGGTAACGCCGCATGAGTCATGTTTTTTCGTGCGTGCAGCCGGCTCCATCGAATTATAAGACGTTGTCACGTCAAAAATAATGGTTCCGTTTCCGTTAGTTCTACGCAAACGAAGTTGCGGACACCAGCTATTTATTTCATAAAAATATCACCTTATATTATATTATAAATCTGAATTACGCCCACGATTGGAAATGCATTGCAAGATTATCTACAATAAATCGACATGCAACTTGTAGCTTGCTTATAAATGCTACTAAGTCCTACAACCTACATGCATGCAGTATCGTAGCACATGCATGCACATGCTACAAATCTCGTAGCACTACTTGCATTCAAAGAGGAAGATTGAGACAAATGAAGTCCGCATATGATACGTCAACCGTGTGCTTAGTGCGACTTTTTATCAGTATTCGCCGTGAAGAGAAGAAGCTGTTGCCCGCGGCTCCGCCCGCGTAAATACCCTCCCTCTGGTACACTGTACTTTTTCGGGATAGAAAGTATCCTGTTTTAATCCAGAGCTTATACTACCATACCAAATTTCATTGAAATTCGCTCAGTAGTTTTTGCGTGAAAGAGTAACAAACATCCAACCATCCATCCTCACAAACTTTCACATTTATAAGTATTGCAGGGTTAACAACGTCATCAATGTATTACGTACGTATTTTTTGTAAATAATATTGTATTATGTATAATATATCTATATAATGAAAATGGATTACCGAAATGTTTGTACGACTGTACAAAATTGGATAAAACTATCTTCTATGTGTTCGTTATTGTCAGAAGGTTTTTTTATGAAAATGGTAAAATAAAAATATATAATAGCAAACATTAAAGAACGTTTGTGTGCCAAAGCGTATTATAAAATTAATGACTTCATTCAAGACGGCACACCTTGGGAATAAGGTGGCTCCTTATCTTATGTTATTATTTGTTACATAGACATAAGCAAACATTGTAATAATTTTGATTTTAAAAGTATAATTTTCCATCTTTTTGGTAAAAGATGGTCCCAGACGAGTTTCTTGCCGGCTCTTCTCGCTGGGTTAGTTCCCGAACCGGTGGTAGGCATCACGTAGTAACGACGTTCAAAAAGAGTATTTAAAAATACCAATTTTGAATAAAAAATTTTTGATTTGATTTGATTTGTTTTGATTTATAGATGAATGAGTGAGTGTGCGAATGAGACAGAAGACTGTGAGACGTCTAAAAATATGGCGGTACGAAGTTCACCGTGTCAGCTGGTTTATAATATTTTTACTGATTACAGCAGGAAATATTCACAAAAAATAGAAGATTTTTTACAAAACTGTTATCCAGTTCCTTTGTAACAACTTCAAACTATCTATACAGAGTTTGCAGCAGTTGCAAAAACTTCTATTTAAATCAGAAAATACAAAGTTAAACTTATAGCACTTAACTTTAGATCAGGAACGAATAAAGTTGAAAACTCGAATTTGCAAAATATGAAACGCTTTTAATACTAATAAGCCAGTTAGCAATTTCAGTTGTATGAAATTTATTTCACCGAAGCTAATTTCGAAGTGATTTTTTAAATACCAGCGTGATTTTTGAAACGCGATGAAATGAAAAAGGGACAGTAAGACATGTGAGAGAATGAGATAAAAGTATACGTGTGTACCTAGTAAAGGTGAGAGGCATATTGACAATGGAAATGTCTTTTCGTTGATTGTTTCATTGATAGTCAAATCGAAGTAGGCTACGCTCCTGTGTAGGCACACTTACTTCGATTTGACGAAAAAGTGCGATCTTCTTCTATCTCGGAGAGTTTTGAGGATATGATATTAAAAAAAGACGCGTCTTCACGAGAGCTGTAAGGTTCAAAAAGAAATATTCGAGAAAACCAAAATCGAAATAGTGAAAAAAACTTCCGAATTTTTCAATATGGCGCTCGATATTTTGGAAACGAAGAATGATATCAAAAATTTGGGAAATATTACTCTGGAAAATTTAGTCAGCTACAATTTGAGCTTAAAACAAACAACGATCGGGTTAAGGGTTTGCCTAACCTTTGAAAAAAGTCAAGTTATTTCGATTCTGTATATTCATTTCCAATGTGCTCGATAGTCGTGTGAGGCACGAAATCTGTGAATTGTTTTAATGTATCACTTTTATCGCGTATGAACTACGGGCATGTTTTTTGTATTAGATTTGAAACGTTAGTGCTTCGGCATCATCAGTCAAGTCACCTCCAAGATTACAATGTAATCAATCAAGGGACGAGTGACGGCAATTAATCAAGGTACAGTCGGCAACACTTACAGTGCGTCACTTTTGAACCTTATCCCCATGGTAATAAGTTCCAAATGTGGTACACAGGGTTGGTCGCAACAATCGGCTGCCTGAATATTTACACAAAAATGACGAAAAACCAAAGAATGCGAGATATTATTTTCTACTAATTATAACTAAAAATGAATGTTCTGACTTTAGATAGAGTATAGCGGATCCAAAATACTACTTTCTGTTTAATTGAGACTAATATTCTAAAGTATTATGACGCTCCACGTGGTGCAGTGTATTTTTTGCCTTAGATCTCAATTATATATTACAGTACTGTAATCTTCGTAGTATTATATTATGACTAGATGTTGCCTGCGACTTCGTACGCGCAAAAAAGTCACGCTGGAACCGTACATTTTGCTGCACTAAAAAGTAGCTAATATGTTATTAATTCAGAGTCCAAGTTACATCAAAATCCATTCAGTAGTTTTTCGCGAAAGAGAAACGTACATACAAACTTTCGTGTTTTATTATTAGTAAGGATTACTTAAGACATCAAAAAAGCAAAATTTTAATGACAAAAAATTGGCCAAGTGCGAGTTGGACTCGCTTTCGAAGAGTTCCGTACAAAAAGGCTAAAAATTCACTTTTGTTCTATAGGAGCCCCACTTAAATATTTATTTATTCTGTTTTTAGTGTTTTTTGTTATAGCGGCAACAGTGACAATACACCTTCTGTGAATATTTCAACTCTCTAACTATCACGGTCATGAGTTACAGCCTGGTGACAGATACACGGACGGACAGATAGACAGCGAAGTCTCAGTAACAGGGTCCCGTTCATACCCTTTGGGTGTGGAACCCTTAAAAGAACTTTCAACTTCATTATCCATCAATAAGCATTAACAGCGAAGTTTGGAGTGAGTCGTTACAATAGTACTGCAGCTAATTATCACGGAATTGCGAAGCTAACTTGTTACACAACTTCGAAGTTCGTGATAAGTGATAGACTGGAAAAGGCAAAGCACTGAGTAACGTTTTAATTGCCTCTTTAGTTATCAGCTTGTTCCTATTTTTAACCGACTTTCAAAAAGGAAGCGGTTATACGTTCGGCAAATAATATTTTTTTTTATATGTTCAACGATTACTCCGCCGTCTGTGGACCGATTTTCAAAATTCTTATTTTTGATGTAAAGGGTATAATCTCACATTGGTCCTTTTGATATCAAAGTGGTGATCTGATGATGAGATCCATTAGTAATCTGGAAACTCGAAATTTATATGGACACATATGGTGATTTCGACTTTTTCTGAAGAAGTCCAAGCATATGCTACCAAAAAGTAAGCTTTTGAACCAAGGTATACCCTGGATCCAAAAGTACTGAACAGAATTCCTGAGTCCTTATAGATACATGTTTGGAGATTCCGGCTTTGTTTAAAGAACTGCAAGAATATGCCATCGTTCCACTTACAATAATAATCATCATCATCATCACCACCATCTTCATACGAAATACCAACATATTATTATGATGACATAGGTACTCACTACTCATCAGAGTTTTGTTCACCGATATCAATGTCTTTAAATTTTGCTATTGCCAAAATTATATTCGTGATCATCAACATCACTATAGTTTAATTAATGCTTACTGCTACATTTTTGCCGCCAACTATAACAAGAGATAATAATTATTATTTAATAATATAGTATCTAATCATTTTGATCACAGGAGATTGTTTAGTATGTCCGAAGATCGATAATGCTCTCAGAAAACTGGCATGAAATAACGCTTGAGTTTGTTTTGCGGAGAGAGTGAGAATAGTGGAGGCTTTTTTGTATTTATAACTTTCTTAAAATGTGTTCATAATAATAATATAGATACTAAATTTAATTAAAAACAGAAAAAGTATAATTATTTTTAAATAAAAATTTAAAACCGAAAAAAGTAAAAATGCACAAAAAGGTATGAAATAAAAACTTATTTCCTAAACAAATCCCCTTTTAGATTCGGCTAAAATTTTAACTATTTTAACTCAATCTTCTTAATTTTGAAGTCGGTACCAGCCAACTTGAACGTGAGTTCTATATAATATTGTTTTGTCAGGATTTAGGATGTTTTTTGGGCTGGTACCGACTTCAAACTTATGAAGATTGAGTAGAGAAATAATTAAAAATTTTAGCTGAATTTAAAAGGGGAATTATTTAGAAAATAATTTTTATTTCATACTTTTTTGTGCATTTATCTAGTGATAAATAAGTGGTTGATTAGAAAATGTTAGATATAGTGTTCTTCTTTTACTTTAGAACTGTGACCTTGTCTGTGGAGCTTCCGCTATTTTCTCTGTCCTCTGCCAGAACCTTCAATATTAGGACATGACATTGACGTTCTCTAATACTTGACTTAATATAATATAGTTTTTCCTTGGACCTCCCTTATCCGACATTCCTTATATTTGTCCTTATAATATTAGGTATTTACCTATGAAATTGCCGTTTTGTATGAAAAAATTTGATGGTATTTTTTACATGTATTTTTTATTTGTTCAGTTCATTTTGTTTTTGCATTGTGTTCAGTTCTTCACAGCACACATCTGCAGTAATTCTCACCCCGTTTGGTAAGAAGCTGTGATGAATCACACCGGCGCTAGACCACCAAACAGTGAACATCACTTTTCTAGGGGTACATTTTCGTTTAGGGCATTGTTTAGGTGCTGAACCAGGATCCAACCAACTTGCTGAGCGCTTGCTGTTATTAAACAGAATTCATTTTTCATCGCAGGTAACAATGCGGTTAAAATTTCCTTCATTTATGAGTCTGTTGAGCAGTGCAAGGCACGTCTCGACGCGTATTTCGCGCTGGCGATCATTGAGTTCGTGGGGCACCCATTTGTCAAGCTTTTTTACCTTGCCAATTTGACGCAAATGGACCAATATTGTTTTGACGCTAACGTCGAAAGCTGCTGCTAATTCAGCCGTAGATTGTGTATCATTAGCTTCCACAATCGCCTTTAATTCGTCATTGTCGACCAAAGTCTTCGGACGACCGCGAGGTTCATTTTTCAGGTCAAAATTTCCAGAACGGAAGCGAGCAAACCAATAACAGGTGGTGCGTTGGTTTGTAGTGTTGGCTCCGTAAACGTCGTTGATGTTGCGTGCTGCTTGTACCGCGTTGCTGCCACGACGGTACTAATATTCCATAATTACTCGAATTTTTAACGTATCCATGATGACGAATAAGATTGAAATGCGATGAAAATGTAACACTAATCAATAAACAAATGACTACTTTTGGAAAAAGAATTCCATGTTTTTAAAATAAAATTAATTTGAAATTACAATTCTTAGCCAAACAAAAATTATTTTGATTTTAAATGGCCAGTACTGCAGAACGGCATAGGAATTTCATAGGTAAAGACCTATTATTAAAGGAGATGTCCCTGACTGACTGACATATAGACGCTCGCACAGCCGTAATTGCTACTAGTAGAAACGTGAAATTTGGACAGTAAATTTCATTTACAATGTAGATGTAACGTTGTAGTTAAATTAATATGCAATAAATGAGCGGTTTTATTTTACTTCACATGATAACGGATTACATTGTTTATACGTCATAGCATAGACTACGTACCATAGATTAGATTAGTTTACAAATCTTTACTTCACATCTCCCTTTCTTTGTAAATAAAGTAAACATTAATTTTTTTAAATAACTTTAGACATACATTGATATGACTTAAATTTTTTAAATACTACTAGTTTTCTTTAATTTTACATATAAAGTTATTGTAAATCAACAGTAATTATCATACAATAATAGATTAATATGCATGGCACAGCACTACAGTTCTTATTACAATTATTGTTTTAAACTATATTAAATTTAAATATCAAGTCTATTTATGGGCTTAATTGTTCTACCAAATCTTGATGTTCATGGAGCAGTGACTGGTTGAGCCATGTTTGTAGTCTGAATATTATTGGTGATGATTGGTGATTTATGTGTTGATGTTGGGAGTATCTCATGAACAGCCGGTGATTGGGCTTGTGCTGGTTCGTCTATATATTTAGTTTAGGGTACTACTATTTTGCTGCTAGTTATATCTGCTTGTGTCTTGTGCAGATGACTAAAGTTTCTTGGTAGTATTTGGCCTTTATCTGTTTGTATTATTACAGATCTTGGTAGATTTTCAGGATTTTCTATCACTCTCGCCCCTTCCCATTGTCGGTGAGCAACTTTGTGTCTGATTTTATCATTAATTTCAAAATATACTGGTTTTGTGGTATGTTTATTACTGTAATTGGCTTGTTTCTCTCTCAATCTCTGTAGTTCAGCTGTGACTCCTTGTATTATTTTTGATTTTAAACAGTATTCACTTGCTGGTATTGGAGATCTGGAGAGATCAGATAATTCTACTGAATAGACGTTGGTTAGGTGAACCTAAGTGTTCATTTCGTGGTGTATTTCTCCAGTTCAATAAGGCTAGTTGAACATCTGAGTTGTCAATGCAACATTTTTTTTAAAATGTTCGTTGCAGTTTGGACCGCCCGGCCCTTTCGGCTTATCCATTGCCCTGGTGGTAGTGTGGACTGGATGTCACATGCTTAAATCTCCACTGTTTCTGAAATATCTTGAACTCTCTAAACATATATTGTGTTCCATTGTCAGTTTGTAACTCATGAGTAGAAAACCATTTTTCATTTTCATATAGTTGTTCAATTACTTCATATGCTAAATGACCTTTTAATTTTTTTAAATCTTAGTATCCTGAGTAGCTGTCACAAATTACTAGGTAAGTTTTTCCTTTTAATTCGAATAGATCTGATGCAACTATTTGCCATGGTAGAGTAGGAATTTTTTTAACAAGCACTGTGTCTTTAGTATTGCTTCTTTGTGTTTGTTCACATATGGGCAATCTCTGACCAGTTTTATGACATCTTCATATTGCCCTTTCTAGTATAGAAATTGACGAGCTCTTCTGAAGCAACTCTGTATGCCAAGATATCCTTGTTGAATGTGCTTTAGCATTTTCGAGATTTGTAATGGTGGTACTACAATCTTATCCCCTTTAAATATAATTCCTTTTAAGTAGCTTAATTTTTCTTTGAAGTTAAAGTAAAGTTATAATTCGGTAGGCAAATCTTTTTTGTTCTCTGGAAATCCTTGTATTACTGTTTTAAGCAGTAATTGTAAATGTTGATCCTCTTTAGTAGCAATAATTAATTATTTTTTAACATCTAAAGATATTGGTTGTATAACTGCAATTTTTTAATTTTCTTCTGGTTCATATTTCCGGTTTGATTCACTGCAGTCTCGATTAAGAAAATCTGCTAATGGTATTTCAGTACCCTTTTTAAATACAACATTAGGTGAGTATGGAGTTAAGTTGAACATTATTTGTTGTAGCGTCGCTGGAGCTGATTGTATGTTTTTCTTGAAAATTGTCTCTAGTGGCTTATGGTCTGATTCCACTGTCAGTTGTTTACCACAGACATACTCGTGGAATTTCTTGCATCCAAATAGTATGTCGAGTGCTTCTTTCTCTATCTGTGGATAATTCTGTTAAGATTTAGTCAATGCTCTTGCTCCATAAGGTACTGGTTGTCCTTCTTGAAGAAGTGCAGCTACGAGATTTTTTGAGCTGGTATCTACGGTTAAAGTTACAGGTTTATATACGTCATATAATCTCAGTACTGGAGGGCTCTGAAGAACTTCTTTTATTCTATTAAGAGCTTCTTCATTTGTTTAATTTATTAATTTACAAAAGACTTTATTAATTTAACTACAACGTTACATCTACATTGTAAATGAAATCTACTGTCCAAATTTCACGTTTCTACTAGTAGCAATTACGGCTGTGCGAGCGTCTATACATCAGTCAGTCAGGGACATCTCCTTTAATAATAGGTTTTACCTATGAAATTGCTGTTCTGCAGTACTGGCCATTACAAATCAAAATATTTTTTGTTTGGCTAAGAATTCTAATTTCAAATTAATTTTATTTTGAAAACATGTAATTCTTTTTCCAAAAGTAGTCATTTGTTTATTGATTAGTGTTACATTTTCACTAGCATTGCTTTTGTTCAATTTGAAGCCGGATTTCTTTAATACTTCTATAACTTTACTTACAGTTTCGCTTAGTTCTTCTTTAGTTTTAGCATGTATAAAAATATAATCAATAGATACTCTCACATTTTTGAATTTGCTGAGTAAATTTGTTAATATTTCTTGGAATATTTCTGGAGCTGACAACACTCCAAATGGAAGTCTTTTGAAGGAATATCTTCCCCATGGAGTAGCAAATGTCAATATTTTTTGTGTTCTTTTTGACAGGTCAATTCGCCAGAATCCTTTTGTGCAATCTAATAATGCAAAGTATTTAGAACCTTGAATGTCAGCTGAAATTTCTTCTATAATGGTGAGAGGAAAATGACATCTAATATAGATGTCATTTTCCTCTCACCATTGAATATGATGAAGAGAGATACGTTTATCTTCGACGCAAAATACTCTTTGAACTTGTTTTTGATGATTTGCAGGTAATTTTTGTCTGCGTCGCTAAGATTGAAACTGTTATATATTTCGATCGCATCTGGGCCTATACAGCCATAAATATTGCTGCCTGGACCTCGGCTGGCTTTTTATCCAATTGTATAACAGTAGCATACCACTCAAATTGTTATAACCACTTTTTTCCAGCATGTTGATTTGTTCGAGTCACTTTGTAGGTTAGCTGGCGGCTTTATTCCAGATACTGCGTCGTTCGTAGCCATTTTACAACTTTCTCACCTATTTCCTTTTATTCTTCAGTTTATGATCCCATTTGACACCATGTAACATTGTAGTTAAATAAATAAAGTCTTATGAAATAAATGAGCGGTTTTATTTTACTTCACATGAAAACGGATTACATTGTTCAAACGTCATAGCATAGACTACGTACCATAGATTAGATTAGCTTACAAATCTTTACTTCACAGCTGTAGACGATCACTAAGAAATGATTTTAAAATTTCTACCCTTAAAGGGATGAAATAGGGTTGAAAGGTTGTATGGAAAATCTTTAAATCTGCACTGATTTAGATGAAAATTGGTATCCATGCTCTTTTATAATTATTATTATTATTATAGCTTTTTTCCACTTAGCAGTTATATAATATACAATCAATCAATTTATATTTAATTAATTAGTTTATTTCATATTTGGCCCCTCAATGGGTAAGAGCCACCACCATTCTTTTCCACCTACCTCGGTCTTTGGCTATTTGTATCCAACTTTTTCCTCCTATTTTTATTGTGCCCGTCTTTTCATTTATCTTCACACATTTCTTTTGCCTTTTGGGCCTTGCAATTTAGTTATTTTATTACTGTATCTAGAAAGATAACCAGCCCAGTTCCATTTTTATTTTAAACTAAAATAAAGAGCATCTGTTAACTTTGTTTTCATACGTATGTCTGCGTTTCAAATTTTTTTAATCTTTTTCAATTTCAGTATGCTACGTTCCATCGCATATTGACATGATTTAATTTTATTTTTCACTTTTTCAGTATAGACCCACGCCTGGCTGGCATAAGCTAAAATTTTAATTAAATGTATTTAAGAGCATCCATGCTCTTAAATACATTTAATTAAATACGTCTTTCAGGGTTTATTAGAATTCACCCTCTAAGGCATTTGAAAAAGATTTAGTTTGTATGTCACTGCTTTATCTTTCTTGTCTATCTTGTCTTTTACTTTTCCACTGTGCGAATTGAATTGTACATAATGCTTTGTTGTGCAGATAGTGTAGATTGCCACTTACAACCTCTTTGTGGTGTTCTAAGTAATAAATAAAAAGCAACATGTGACCAGCTGAGTACGGTGCATCTTTTGAATAAAAGAGAATTTTAAAAGAGCATAAGTATGTAGGTAAGAGTTATTTTTATTTGTGGGAGCGCATATTTATAATACTTTAAAATTTAATGTAAGAAGCAAGTATGTGCAAAAGACATTTTCTCTAAAAAAATCCTTTTTTTAATATGTTAAAATATATTTCGTATAAATTATTCAGTGAGGTATTACAAAAAAAAATAAGGTGAAGTCATCTTTGATCGGCAAATTATCTGTTTAAATATGTATGGACTTACAATAAAACTTTGTAAATTTCTGGATAAAATGTAAAGGAGGAAGTAATTCCCTTGTTAAGGCTTAAAGCGGACCACCTGAAGGAGATCAACAGGCTTTTAAGGAATTAATTTATGTTTTATTACGAAAGATAATAAGAAATTTTAAATGCGCCTTAAAGGTAATTTAATCGTTTTAATTATAAGTATAAGTTTTAATAGCCAAGGAACGAAAATGAGACAAAATATAGCAAGTATTTTAATTTTCTTTAAGATTAGTAATAGTTTTTGAAAATCACTATGTTTTAGTTTACATAAAATATATTTTTATGTTTATTTGCAAATTAATGATGCATTGTATGGTGTAAGTTTCTGTAGAAATAATAACAATTAAGTATGTTAGTATACTAGTTAGTTTTACAGTGACACATCGTCCCTTACTAATAAAAATATTTACATCATGGATACGCTAATCCATGTTGGTGCCTCTGTCTGTCAAGTGTATTTTCCAAAGAAACAGACAAATGCAGCAACATGGATTAGCGTATCCATGATGTAAATATTTTTATTAGTAAGGGACGATGTGTGGTGTAAATATTTTTGTTAATATGGGGGTGCATGTATAGTTACGATAGTAACTGTACTTGCGTATTTTTTATGTAATGGACAGGAAACGAGCAGCCGATTGGCTGATGGTAAACGATTCCCGTCGGCCGTGCAGACTGTGTAACAGAGGAATTACACTTGCAACGCCAGAGTTACAAGTGTAACTCCTCTGTTGTGTACAAGTGTCTCTGGTGTTGCGCACTTGCGTTCCTGGTCTTTAAAATGACGGATCCGTTGACCCTTGGGCCTCCGGTTAACTTACTCACTGGGTGAAACACAAGGCAAGCGTTATTTCACGGTGGTTTTCTGTGAGTAATTGTTTTACTTTTGTAGAAAGAAGTCGTTATATTTTTCACGATTATAGTTTGGTGCGAAATCCTTGTAAATCTAACGACGCGATTCTAGACTTCTGCTGAAAAACCAGCTCGTATTTTCTTACATTTAATCTTAAGGAGATTAGCCACTCAAAAACGGACGCCGACGCGCCTCATTTTTTATGCAGATTAACTTTGTAAAGTTTGCAGCAGTGACTTTTAAGTTATAACTGGTTTATTGTTGGAGATAAAATTAAAAGGCTCTGATTGTTCCCGGAATTTGAATAACATAATAGAGCTGAGTGAATTTGTATAAATAAGGTACAGTACAGACGGCCTGCATGTAACCGTGACCGGTCCTTGCATAACAATGGTCATACATTTTGAGTGGCTGCGACCGGCTACCTCTTGTGCGATGAGTATGTGGGAATAGTGGAAGCCTAATGGAGATCTCCGACCGAGCGAAATGGTATGCTCGGTCAGGCCGACGCCCACTTGCAAGCATTTCAGATGTATATATAGCGCCGAACTGTGAAAACTTCGATAGCGCGATTCAGGATCGTGGCGCAATATACAAAATGTTTGAAAAACTTATCGTTAGCCAGACAGTCGCGGTCACGCGTAGCCTGTTCCCGCCTAGCCTGTATGTAATGTAAAAATTTAAAAAGTAGCTTTTTTAATATTACATATCACTTAAGGTTAGCTCTAACACACCAGCAATATTAAAGGAGATGTCACTGACTGAAAAAACGTCCTGTATAGACACACACATACCCGTAACCGCTAACGGGACGGGAAATGTTAAATTGGATAGTAGTTTTAATTTACAATGTTTAATATTGTAAAAAAGACACACACTATTAGGGATTTTGAAACATTCTACCCTTAAAACCCTTTAAAGTTTGTATGGAAAATCTTTTAATCTGCACCGATGGTGATGACAATTAAGATTCATGCTATTAAACACATTTCATTAGATATATGTTTCAGGTTTTATTAGAATTCACTCTCATAAGCTGGAAAATTAAAATTGAAAGTTTGAATAAAATATTTAAAATCGGTCCTGATATCCAAGAAATTTATTATCCAAAGTTTTTTGAAATTCGTGTCCTGAAGAGGTGAAATGGGGGTCAAATGTTTGTATACTTAAATATCAACAACTGGACGAATAGCGTTGAATTTTGGCACGCAGATAGTTATTATGACTTTATTTTTTATTAGAAAGCGGACGAAGCCGCGCGCATAAGCTAGTATCATGTAAATGTGCGGACCTCGAGCATGTAGTCTTCAAATATTGAAATTGTGGTTTCAGTCGGTGAGGGCGCGTGAGAATATGGCTTTGATGTGGGCACAGGAACACTCAAAACGAGAACATTTCACACTAAAAATATTAAACAAGAACCTTTGACACTGAACATTATAATAGAGTAAAGTACACTGAAAATGTTTCTCCTGTAGTAAGGTTGTACTTTGTTTTACTTTTTTATTATTTAGGTTAATGGGCAAATGGCATCAATATGGTATGGTGGTATGTATGCTGTTGGAGATGTCTTTTAAAAATTTTAACAACAATTGTCATGACAGCGTTTTTGTTCTGTTTGTAGTTATGGAACTTTTATATTTCTTAAGCTTTCTTTATATTAAAAAAAAATAAGTATAGATAATATGTTTATTTTTTGTAAAACATATATCTTTCTTCACCTTTAGACACTTTCAACCCGTGTAAGCGTACATATATAAACGGGGAGCCTTCCTACTTGTAACCTGCAGCCTTGGGATAGGTTGGGTAAATTATTATGGTGTATTTGATGTTGTCCGCGAATTAGTATGTGCAAAAAAAAAATCCGCGGTAACTGTTTTTCCGCGAAACAATGTAGTATATGTATGTTTTACTAACAAGTACCGTAACAAATTTCATCAAAATCCGTTCAGTAGTTGTTACGTGAAGAGTAACTAACATGCATACATGCATAAAATTTTGTTTTGGCCAATAGTTGTTTACAAACTCCAATAATTACAGTTACTTAAGAAATATTTTCTGGAAACCTGTATCTATACTAGGTGAGAATATAATGCCACGGTTTCTATAAAACGTGCCCATTTGCCCATAATTAATTAGGTACGAGTGTACACTTATTTTAGTGTTTACTGTTACATATGTCAACAGTAAGATGTAACTGTCAATGTCATTATTGACATTGACAGATGTCATGAAGTAAAGCCTATCGAGTTATTTAAATATGTTCCTTTTGACCAAGAAACAAAAATTAAATATGCTGCACTTAACCGAATATACGATTGTGATACACTTTTAAATCTCCCTTCAACGCTCGTGTTAAAAAAATTTGAATTAAAAAAGATAAAACATTAGATTTTTACTTACAGTAATATGGCATAAATAATAATTATTTTTTAACAATATAGGCATAAAATGTAGCACGTACGCTAGTCTTGGCCGTTGATATAATATATGTATTCAGAAAATAAATTATAGTTTAAAAAAACTAAAAAAGCACGCTTTTATAGAAAATCTAACTAAAAAATAAAAAATAAAATTTAATGAATTTGGATTAAGAATAGTGTAAATGAAAAATAAATGTTTATTATTGTAAAAAAGCGTGGGGTGCATAGTGTCAATAGTCTGTTATAAACATTTTATTGGCAGATATGAGAAAGATCTTCACTTTGAATTATCTTAAAAATCACTTTAAACGAAATCTGATCATTTGAAGTGGATCAAAATCAAATCCACTGGAGTCGGTTACATGCAAACAAACGTACAGGTGAATACACTGCACCCCACGCTTTTTTACAATAATAAACATTTATTTTTCATTTACTACATAACTGTAATTTATTTTTTGCTTTTTACTACGATTTGCTATCTATTATCCGGGGAACCAAAGAGTAAGCCTGGATCTGCACGCATGCGTAGTTCGCGCACTAGTTCTATCTCTCTTACTCTCATACAAAGGATGCGGAAAGAAATTGATGAATCCTGGCGAATTTAATTAGGATAATCGGATATTTTAATCGAATAATTACATTGTCATCGGTCTTTGACAGGTGTGCAAAGTTTGAATTAAATCTGATCGTTCAAAGTCGAACCCAAAGGAGTCGGTTACAAACAAGCAAGCAAGCAAACATACAGGTGAAACGAATAAAAGCGTTATAATAAAGATATTGGCGACAATTATGAAGAAATCGTTCGCTATATTTGTCACAAGACAAAGCAAATAATAAACTATGCCAAGAACAATATTTACAAGCTCACACAAAGAGAGAAAATGTATTGGATCATGCATGATAAGTTATTTCTGTATTTTCCCCCATTTTCCTTCTTGTGTAATATTTTATACGTTCTTTTTGTATGAAAATTAGTGCAGCAGTAGATGTTATAAAGTGTTTAAGTGTTTCTAGCCTTTTACTGTGAGATATTTCACAAAGAGTTGCCAAGAGTTGCCAAAACACCTTGCCTTAATTTAACAGCGTTCGCAATAAAACTATGTTTATTTGAAAGGACGAGGCACAATCCTTCTGGGAACATTTGGAGTACATGTTATTTGAGTAATTTTTGATGAATTAAGTGACTTAAGTGATGTTTATTTTCTTTTACTAGAATTGAAAAGCGAAATCGTAAGCTTAAAATAATTGCGTTATATGTAATAAAAATACTTGTGATAAAATTATTATAATTGAGACTATGCAACACAGTAAATTTTGTATTATATTTCTTTATCGTTTTGAAATATAATAGTATCCAAATTATATTATATTTGACCCAACGTTAGCCTACATACCTAAGTAATGACAACTTGCAGTACTAAAAATTCTCTTTATTTACAGATAAGCAACATGATTAACATTTATTGATAACTCTTTCTATCTGTGGACACCATCGCAGTGCCCCTCGTTGTGCGATCGCCGCGCAGTATCAGCAGTGGTTATGAATCGACGTTAATAAATCGACAGTAATAATAAAATAATCTGGTCAAAATTTAAGGTTACATGATAAATAGTATAATATTTTCGAAACGAGTATCTATTTTTGTTTTGAATACAGCCTGTATATTTGTATTCACATTTGAAAAAATGTTTCACGTGATCTCTTCGTCGTCGATCGTGAAAGTACATAATGGGTAACATGCATAGTTTTTTTTAGCTTTTAGAAAAGTACAATTATGTACTTACAATATTTTCTGGCTCTAATGAGCCAGAAAATATTGTCTTTGCAATGGCATAATATCTACGACCAACCATTGACTAAATAAAGTCATCACAAAAGTAAGATCGTTGGAGAGTATTTAAAATGCTCTATGCAAAAAATAACGCACGAGTTGCGTAGTAACTATTTATTATTCTGTGGCACGAGTGATGTCACAGCAGTTGAAAATATATGAAGATAAATACAAAATTTTATTAACTTAAGTACTGCGTTTAATTAAATAATTATTTTAACATAAAATGTCACAAATAACATAAGAATTTGAACAGTAATTTTCTATTTTCAATCATAGCAAAAAAAGGTAGTTTTTTGTCCTGTAACTTTTTAATTTAGACACTGACTACAGTATTTTTGCCTTTTTTTATCCATATTTGTGTTGCCTTTCGGATATAAGAATTTCGCTGATTTAAAACAAATGCATGTTCCCTATTTTGTTGGAGTTTATTATGTATGCAAACAAAATTAACAGTTCAAAGACATTCAATTACGGGCGGCTCGCCCGCAGTCCTTGGTTCGTTCTTTATATTTTCTATACTTTATATTTACTTTATATTTTCTATTTTCAATCATAGCCAAAAAAGGTAGTTTTTTGGCCTGTAACTTTTTAATTTAGACACTGACTACAGTATTTTTGCCTTTTTTTATCCATATTTGTGTTGCCTTTCGGATATAAGAATTTCGCTGATTTAAAACAAATGCATGTTCCCTATTTTGTTGGAGTTTATTATGTATGCAAACAAAATTAACAGTTCAAAGACATTCAATTACGGGCGGCTCGCCCGCAGTCCTTGGTTCGTTCTTTATATTTAAATTACCTTATATTATGTAGGTACAAAGTTCTGGAAATTACCGAATGACACCAGAGGGTCGTTAGGCCTCTTATAAAGGTTCTGTATGTATATTATTTTCACTGAATATAAAAATTAAAATAATTAAAGAAACGAAATGCCTCCGTGCCTTTTTTAGAGCTTGGCTCTCGACTCGATCGAATCGAACCCACGACCTCCGGGTCGTGGGTTCGATTCCCGCATTGGAACAACAACAATTGTTGTTTTCAAGTCTGGCTAGGACAGTGAAGGCTGATTACCTGAGCCCCAATTACCGTAATTAACTTATACTTTCATTTTACTTTTATTGAATTATAAATTAATCGTAATGATTTTTGACCAATCAAAACGGGTTAGAAGTTGGTTTGACGCTTATGAGAATACCGTTTTGCAGCTTTAACATATCAGGACTGGAGAGTATCTGTATTATTGCAGGATTTCATTAGCAGATTAGACCTTCTGATTGTCTGACAAGAAAAGTAATCCCTGTGTTAGATGGGCATGTAAAAAGTCGGTCCTGCGCTTCGCATCTCTTGTCAGTCGTGTCGATTATCCGTCTCGCTATAAAATAACTCCTGCGTAGCCGGACTTGTTTTAACGGAACCACCGAAATCGATGCGGGAGATATTAGGTATATTATATTCACTACTCTGAATACTTGCGTATAAGAAGGGCTTCTTACATCTAATGTTTGATACTTTATATTTTCTGGCTTTGAGTAGGTATGTAACGGGGTCAAGAAGTAGTCAGCATTACGACGTATTTCAATATCATCTATGACTTATATATCGCCCCTAAGTTATGACATCATAATATTTGGAAATTTACGCCTTGGGTCCATGTATTTACAGAATATCATTTCAATGAAGGTAACCTAACCTTGTGTATCTTACTCAAATTCATAACAAAGTATTGAACAATAGATGCTTTTATGTCGAGGGACATTAACAGGGACGGGGAGATCTCACGGGCAACACAGATAACACGGACTTACAGAAAACTGGTGTCTACAGTAACATTTACGGTGTGTTTTGATAACTGAGTGAGCGTACCCAAGATGGATGGGGTTTTAAAAGACTGGCAAAGCAAAGTAAGTTATAATCCCAGTTGCAATATTGCAGTCGATGTCTAGTACAATTATATGTCATGTTTTTTTCATGTCATGTCATGTTTGTCTAGTATTTTCGGAGGTACGCCAGACAAAATTATGAGCCCCACGCGATGGGAACACAAACACAGTGAAGACACAGCCTACGTGCATGTAATATGTATTGGGGGCATCCATGACGGCGCCCTGGGAACTTTCATTGAATTACAAAGGCTGGACGCTCTTTTAGTTTTGCTATCGATTAACGGGTGAATGGATAGCAGAATAATTTTATTTTGTAGGTAAAAAAGTGACAAAAATATTACACAAGACTAATAAATAAGTGACTCTTTAACTACTATAGTGGGAGAGCCACGCTTCGGCATGAATGGGCTCGACTGGGTAAATACCACGGCCTCACAGAAAATCAGCTTGAAACAACGCTTGTGTTTTGTTTCGCCGAGTGAGTGAGGTTACCGGAGACCCAAGGGGGGTTGGGGATTGTAAGGACTGGGAACGCAAGTCGCAACACCAGAGGAGTTATAGTATATTTTTGTAATTATTAGCAAAATATTGTAATTATCAGCAAAATAATTATTTTTAAATTTTATAAAAATGATGAAAATATTGCTATTTCATTTCCATCTCATACTGACATTGAACAAATTATTAAAATTTTTAAAAACGACATAAAAAGTTATTATTTTATACTTTTTGTGGTTGTAATCTACTACTTACTACATCATTGATTTTATTCATCGTGAGGTTTTTTTTTGTAATTTTATGTTGTAATTAATACAAAAGTCACTACTCAGCACTAGTCGGTTTTTTCCCCATACAAACGCTGCTGGTGATTTGCTCTTCAAACACTGTAGACCCAAATTTTAGCGTAATATCGATTTTTATTACACTCATCAGGTCGGTATGTGCTTATATTTTTTTAATTTAAATTAGCTTAGCCTCCAAATACCGGATTTTTAGCGCAACTTTGACCATAAGTAAAAAACAAACGAAGAATTAAAATAAAAAAGCAAACACACACCGACACAGTTTATTTATTCATCAGTTGAGATAACTTCACTTCAGACAAAAATATTACATATTTTCTTCATAAAAACCAACCAACAGCTGAGTATCGATTTGCTTAATTTGAGGGCGCCTTTTCTAAAATACTTTACAAAGCGGTATAAATGTGTGCACTATAGATTCTCTTCTAAGTATAGATTACTATTTTATGGGTATGTCCTTTTTTCCGTTTTGACGTTAGGTGAAATAATAAGCATTTGCCCCGCGTCACACTGAGTTCGAGCCATTGACTAGCGCACTCTTAAAGTCTTTGAGCGAATGATGATGTTGACGATGAATATAATTTTGGGAGTAGCGAATGTTCAAATTAATCGATACCCATGTTAAAAACTTTGAGAAGTACCTATAATATTATCATATTATTATTATTAGTACCTGGGTAAGCGAGCTTTGCTCGGAGTTCTGAAAAATTACAAAAAAAATTACAAGAATCACGAAAATATTTATCTGGCCGAGATTCGAACCCACCACATTATAAATTTCCGAACAAAGCAAAACACGCTAACCAAACTGCCAATCAGACTGGCACAATAGTATCGAAATTATTGATATATCGTTGCATGACGAAAGAAAAAACATAATATATAGCTTAAAAATGTGCAGTTTCTCAAGAATAAGATCTACCTAGATCGATTTTTCTCCCCCAAAACTCCTTTCATACTAAATTTCATGGTAATACGTTGTTAAGGACAGCGGCCTCGTAATGTAAAACTTAGTGAATTTAAATCTGAACAATAAACAAGTGATTTAAACTGTACATAAAATCATAACAGTGAATATCGAGTGACTATATGTATAGATTTATATGGTATCAGTGTGAAAAATAGTGCAAAATGGTGTTTTATCGAGTGCGGGTTATTTTGCTCATATATATTAAACGATAGATAATTTTAACGTAGCTTCTTTTCACTTAGGTAAATAAGAATAATATATAACGTGTAATGTAAAGTTTTAGTTCATATAATAAATGGTAAATAAATTATTAAGCAAATAATGGTAAAAATGGTACAACATTTCATGTAAAGGACACTTAAAATGTATATAACTTTTTTAGGAAATAAGATATGTAGTATATAAGGATTGATAAATATGGTCTGAATAATAAAGATTTTCACATAATGCGTTTTGCTTCACCTGGCTCATGAAAAATGGGGAAAAATATGGAAAATAGCCGTATAGAGAGGTAAAAGTGAAAGGGAAGATCGGCCCGAAAGAGGCGTACGGGCGAGGCTCTCTATACGGCATTGCCATGAGCCAGGTAAGCAAAGCGAAAAGGTGAAAAAATGTTCTCCTCAATTCAGTGTTTTATTATCGCCCCAGCTCTGCCCAAATCGGTGTAACCTTGCTATCTTCGAGTCTAATCTGAGCCGGCGGTTGAATCCCTGTGGAATAATACAGTCCCCTACAGTAGTGCGTGGTCCTTTGGCGAGCCGAATATCAAGATCGAAGAAATATTCGAAGTCCATATCAAGTTGAAAATAACGAAGACGGCACTTAGATAAAATTAGAACAGCTGTTCTGAACATAGAAAAATTTCCGAAGACTCAAGATTTAAATTTTTACTGAAGACTGGACTTAAAAAATTTTGGTCAGCTGTTCTGAACATAGAAAAATTTCCGAAGATTCAAGATTGAAATTCTTACTGAAGACTGGACTTAGAAAATTTTCGTCAGCTGTTCTGAACATAGAAAAAATTCCGAAGATTCAAGATAGAAATTTTTACTGAAGACCGGACTTCGTCTCGGAACCGGACGAAATTTTCGTCAGATTCAAGATAGAAAATTTTACTGAACATTGAACATAGAAAATTTTTGAAGATTCAAGATAGAAAATTTTACTGAACATTGGACATAGAAGAAATTATCAGGCTAGAACATTGGAAATTTATCAACGGGAATCAACGCCAGGGATTAGATTGGACTCAGAAGATCGGACTCGGGGATACAAGGATACACCGCTGCGAACGGAAGCAAGGATTCGCAGATTTTTACCGAAAAACCTGCCGAAGATTCTTGAAATTGGAAAATTAATTTTGAAGATTAACTTAACATTTGAAGATTAACTTAACATTTGAAGATTAACATTGGAAGATTGAACTTAACATTTGAAGATGGTTATGACCAGAAGTCAGAGTGGGGCCGAGGAGAACCAGCAACCACGTAGATTTCCGGATCCGCCACGATCGCCGTCCGCTGCCGCTACGAGCCAGCCGCCGCCGACCGAGGGAAGAGCGGATCTGCTTCAAACTATTTTGAAACCGAGACCAGGTACCAGCAAGGCGCCTGCACCCTCGGAGGTCAAACCCTAGCCAGAAAGAAGGCTATTTCAATTAGATCGCGTCGATCGACAGCAAGTGTCGTCGCGCGTATTACGAGGCGGAGGAGAAACTCGCCGCTCTTCGTAAGAAGGAACTGCAGATCGAAGCAGGACTTATAAAGAAGAAGCTCGCCGCTGACGTCGCCGCTGCAGAAGATGGTAGCAGCCCCGACGACAACGAGCCATCAGAACAGGTGGAGCAACGTGTCCGAGCCTGGCTAAGCGAACAGGGTCCCGACCCGAAGAGGCTAGACAAGAGCCGACATCTATGGAAGAAAGAGAGACGCCGAAGCCAGAAGACATGCCACCGAAGGGAGCCCAGAAGACGAGGTTCGAATGGCCGCAGCAACGCCGCCCACGCTCACCCACACCGCCCACATCTAGGGCTAATGGGGTGGAACATCTTGCCGAAATACTGGACAAACTGCTGAACCAACGCCAGTCGCGCCACACTACGGAGTTGCCCATATTCTCGGGCGCTCCCACAGAATGGTTGCCATTCAAAGCAGCCATGGAAGACACCACTGCGTTCTACAAGCTCAAGCCGACCGAGAACTTAGCTCGTCTGAGAAGCTGCCTACGGGGAGAAGCGAGAGAAGCCGTGGCACCACTGCTGAGCGTCGCGTCGCCGCCCGAACAGATTATGAAGACCTTGGAAAAATGCTTCGGTCGACCCGAGGTTATGGTCGATCGCATGATGGAAGACCTGAAGAAGATACCGAGGCTCGGAGGTTCGGCGGCAGAACTCAACCAATTTGCAGTGAAGATTCAGAACATGGTAGCCATCCTGAGGAAGCTGAGGCACGGGTACCTTTTTAACCCGTTACTCACGAGAGACATCCTAGAGAAGCTCAGCCCATACGAGAAGAGCAAGTGGTACGACTACGCAGAAGAGACGTCGCGCTTCAGGAACGAGCCGATGTCGTCCTTCTCTCTGAATTCTTAATAAGTGAAGCGGACAGGGCGCTGCGCTACGGGTTCAGCACGGCACCGAAGAAGAAAACACCGCGTCTACCTCCTAACAAGAACGAAGCCCGAACAAGAAGACCAGTCTTCACGATAGCAGACGAGGGCAGGGAGTCGCCGAGTCGCAGCCAGCCAAACAGAACACGCGAAGAGCCAACGAAGTGCCCGTTATGTGCCGACCATCACGCTCTGTTCCGCTGTGCTGCTTTCAAGAAACTTAGCACTCAGAAGAGATGGGACACAGTCAAAAAGGAAGGGCTGTGTTTCCGGTGCATACGGAGCAGGCACAGAAGATACAACTGCAGAGCGAGGCCGTGCGGCGTGAAGGGCTGCAACTTGCCTCATCACGCGCTGCTGCACGAAGACAGGTCCGGCGCCGCCCCACAGACAGAGGACGCCGTGATAACCGCATCGGTCACCTCCGACCGCGCGGTGAAACTTAAGATGAGAAGAATAGGGATGACGACTACATCTAAAATATTTAGTTTCATTAATATACTTAGAAATAATGAGGCATTACTACTTGGTAAATGTAAAAAAATATAATATTTTATGTGTAGTTTATTAATTAGATACATCTAAAAAGTACAAAAAAGTTTAAATTCTTTTTTGTTAAATTAGTAAACAAAACTTATATCATTAGTTTACTCACATCATATACAAAAACATTCATTATGGTAAGTATGAACTTAAACGCACAAATATCGGAGATATTTACAAATATGTTCCTGCGACCGTATACTTCATACACTTTAACCTAGGCGTGACGTCATAGCTAGGTACGACTTTAGTATGGAGCGTTTTCACGAGACTTACGAAATTTTGTATACAAATCGCTGTACCTTTGAAAATATTGACTGTTTCTTCTGAGAAGTTACTAATATTTAAGAGTACTATTCATTCATGCAATAAAAAAAAAATTGTCGTCTAGCCTATTCAAGTTGTCGGTCCACGGGGCGAAGCGGATATCTTCGCGCTGTTCGACGAGGGCTCGACAGTGACACTACTGGATGAAGACGTCGCGAAGGCTATCAGCGCAGACGGCCCACCGAAGGTGCTGAGGATGCATGGGATCAATGCCGAGAGAAGGGAAGAAAAAAGCCGACTCGTACAACTTGGCGTACGGGGTCACGACGGTACCAGATATGACGTCACTGCGAGAACCGTGGACGGATTGAACCTACTCACTCAGTCCGTCCCGGACTCACTGTTCCGACTTGCTCACCTGCGTGATCTCAAGAACGAAGAGATATGCTATGAAGACAAGAAACCCCAACTTCTCATCGGCACAGACAACTGGCAGCTCATAGTATCCAGGGAGCTGAGGATCGGCAAGAGAAACCAGCCTGCAGCCTCGAAGACGAAGCTCGGCTGGGTAATCCATGGAAGCATCCCCAGACGCCTCATAAAGCAGGAAGAACACGAGAACATCCTGCACGTGTCTACGATCGAGACCCGAGGCGAACGACTGGAGGAAATGGTGAAGAAACACTTCGAAATAGACGCGCTGGGAATAGCGTCCAAGGCTAAGCTGAAAGTCCAAACGAACGGAAGACGGTCGATTCGAAGTGGGACTTCTGTGGCGCACGAACGGCGTCAAGCTACCTCTTAGCTACAAAAATGCGCTAAAGAGGCTCAAGAACTTAGAACACAAGCTCAAGAAGAACCCCATAGACGAGGCACAGTATCATGGGCAGATGAAGAACCTCATAAACAAGGGATATGCGGAAAAATGCGACGGGACAGAGGCCGGAAGTGACATCACATGGTACCTGCCGCACTTCCCGGTTAAAAACCCAAATAAGCCGGGCAAGTTGCGACTGGTTTTCGACGCAGCGGCGAGGACAAACGGCGTGAGCCTCAACGATCACTTGTTAGAAGGGCCTGACCTTCTGACCTCACTGCCGAGGGTACTGTTCCGGTTCAGAGAGGAAGCCGTCGCTGTGAAGGCTGATATAGAGGAGATGTTTCTTCGCGTCAAGGTCAGAAAAGAAGACCAACCGGCCCAGCTGTTCCTGTGGAGAGAAGACGAGGGCGAGCCGCCGTCCGCATGGTACAAAATGGTAGTAATGATCTTCGGAGCATCGTGTTCACCGTTCCTGGCACACTCAGCCCGGAATCAGAACGCGGAAGAATTCGCCGAGTCGCATCCCGAAGCCCATCGCGCTATCACCGAAGCCCATTACATAGATGACTAAGTAGACAGCTATCCAGACCATCAGAAGGCCATGCAGATCGTGGAACAAGTGGACCAAATACATGGGAAAGGTGGCTTCCACTTAAGAGGCTGGACGAGCAACGACCGGAGGGTGCTAGAAGGACTGCCTGAAGACCGCCTGGCCGAGAACACTACACAGCGTGTCACCAAGGACGAGCAGAAGACCCTGGGCATGCTGTGGGACTCCCGAGGCGACAAGCTAAAATTTAACACGTCGCTATCCAGAGTCCACAAGGAGGTTCGCGAGCTTCAGCGCGCACCCACGAAGAGAGAGGCCCTTAGCACGGTGATGAGCATCTACGACCCGCTGGGACTGCTGAGCTGCTACACGATCACCGCCAAAGTCATCCTACAAGGCTTGCGGCGTCAGAAGCTGGACTGGGACGAGTCGCTTCCCGCTGAGTCAGCCCAAGACTTCGCCCGTTGGCTGACCGACATGGAGTACATCAGTCAGCTCGAGCTGCCCGGGAGTTACAACGGGGGGAGCCCGACGAGAAGCCGGCAGCTGCAGTATTCTGCGACGCGAGTAAGGACGCATACACCGCAGCCGTCTATTGGAGGTTGGAACAAGAAAATGGGGAAGTACGAGTCGTGTTGGCCGCCGCCAAGGCTAAGGTGGCGCCGCTGAAGGCACAAACAAAACCAAGGATGGAGCTACAGGCTGCCCTGGTCGGGGCGAGACTGGGAAACGCCGTCGCCGCAGAACACAGGTGGAAAACGGACACGGTTTTCTACTGGATCGACGCACAAGTAGTTCTGTGTTGGATACAGAACGGCAGCCGCAAATACACACCATACGTCGAACATCGGCTAGGGGAGATCGCCGAGCTGACGTCCGTTCACCAGTGGAGATGGGTGAGCACGAAGAGCAACGTCGCCGACTTAGCCACCAGAACGGGTTACGTTCCGAAGGGCGACGATGATCCTTGGTTCCGGGGGCCGGACTTCCTGCGCAGGCCTGTGATCGAGTGGCCTGCGGAGAGTCCCGCTACAATTGAAAATCACGAAGAATACGTCGCTTTCCACACCACGGAGGCGAGCGAGCTGAGCTGTCTACCAGATGTGATGCGCTTCTCGAACTACGAGCGCCTCATAAGATGTACGGCGATGGTCTTGCTGTTCGTCGAGAAGTGCAGAGATCGTCGGACCCACCTCGACGTACGACACCTGGAGAGGGCCGAGAGGTTGTGGTATCAAAAATCACAACGAGACAGCTTCGCACAAGAGATCGAGAAAATGGCAAGTGGCAAGACGGTGCCTAGATGGAGCTCCTTGTACCGGCTCAACCCAGTGTACAAGGACGGGCTGCTCGTACTAGATGGAAGGATCAAATCAGCTCAGGTGCCGGCTGGAATGAAAAACATTATCATCCTGGATGGAAGACATCACTTCACAAGGTTACTGGTGGCAAGGGAGCACGCCAGAGCGGGACACGGGAGCCGCGAGAGAGTCGTGAACAACCTCAGGCAGAAGTTCTGGATATTGAAGCTGCGGCCGACGGTGCGTACAGTCATGAACAGATGTGCGTTCTGTCGGTTGCGACGAGCACACCCGAGGACCCCGCCAACTGGATACCTGCCAGCCGAGCACCTGGGGGCGTTCCAGAGACCCTTTTCGTACTATGCTCTCGACTGTTTCGGCCCGATGACGGTCACCATCGGCTGACGTCACGAGAAGAGGTGGGGAGCTCTCATCACATGTCTGACGACTAGGGCGGTCCACCTGGAGCTGGTGGCCTCGCTGTCGACGGACTCTGCACTGATGGCTATGAGAAGAATGGCTGCGCGGCGAGGATGGCCGTTAGTCATGTACAGCGACAATGGAACTAATTTCAGAGGCGCGGACGTCGAGCTGCGGCAGGCGTATGCCGAGTGGGCGCCGGCTATGGCTCAGCTGGACCTCACTCATCGGATGCAGTGGAAGTTTACACCGCCCGGGGCGCCGAGTCAAGGAGGCGTCTGGGAAAGGATGGTGAGGTCGGTGAAAACCGCCCTGTTAGCCACGCTGAACGAGAAGTCGCCCAAGGAAGAGGTACTCCAGACACTGATGGCCGAGGCGGAGTACTTCGTGAACGCTCGACCGCTCGTTCACGTGTCGGTGGACCCCGACGATCCCGAGGCGATTACACAGAATCATTTCCTCTTCGGGTCGTCCACCGGACTGCCGTACATCGGACCGTGTGTGCCGGCGGACAGAAGAGCGTGGAAAGTCGCGCAAGCCCTTGCCGACAAGTTCTGGAGGCGCTGGGTGAAGGAGTACCTTCCCACGCTCACACTACGCTATGGGGCCCCGCTGAGCAGCCGAGCCCTTGTACCAGGGGACCTGGTTGTCGTGGTCGACTCGACGCTGCCGCTGCCTACGTGGCCGCGGGGGGTCGTGCACCGAGTCTACCCCGGCCCGGACGGACAAGTGCGCTGTGCGGACGTGCGCACGCGCAGTGGCGTGTTCCGGAGGCCGACATCAAAGCTGGCGGTGCTGGAGGAGGCGCCGCAGTCGCAGTCACGACCGCTGGCGGAGCAGACGATGCCGGGGACAGCGCCGGACGCGGTACGAGCGTCGGAGCGGCCTACAGCGGGCACAGACAGCTCGCAGTCGCCGGAGCGGCCTACAGCGAGCACAGACAGCTCGCAGTCGCCGGAGCAGCCTACAGTGAGCACGGACAACTCGCAGTCACCGGAACAGTCCACGGCGGGACCAGCGAGCCCGCAGTTACCTGAGGACGCTGCGTAGATCCTGGCTAATGCGCCGGGGGGAGGATGTTAAGGACAGCGGCCTCGTAATGTGAAACTTAAGTGAATTTAAATCTGAACAATAAACAAGTGATATAAAATGTACATAAAATCATAACAGTGAATATCGAGTGACTATATGTATAGATTTATATGGTATCAGTGTGAAAAATAGTGCAAAATGGTGTTTTATCGAGTGCGGATTATTTTGCTCATATATATTAAACGATAGCTAATTTTAACGTAGCTTCTTTTCACTTAGGTAAATAAGAATAGTATATAACGTGTAATGTAAAGTTTAAGTTCATATAATAAATGGTAAATAAATTATCAAGCAAATAGTGGTAAAAATGGTACAACATTTCATGTAAAGGACACTTAAAATGTATATAACTTTTTTAGGAAATAAGATATGTAGTATATAAGGATTGATAAATATGATCTGAATAATAAAGATTTTCACATTGTCCACGCCGAAATGCACAATTATTGTTGTTTAATTTAATTACTTGCCGTATTTACTTAAATAAAGATTGCTAACCTTGTAAACGTAGTTGGTGATATATTAGTAATGGCCATCTGCCTGCCAGGCCGCCGGCGCGAGCGCGTCCTTGCGCCCTTTTTTGCTTCCGTATGTCATAGACAAGACGGAAGCATAGACATCCTGGGGGGCCGTTGGAGACTGGGCTCCAACACTTCTTCTGCTGACACGGGAATGACGCAAATTTTTTGAACTGCCCTCTTGACGGTGCCCTTTGTGGTATGAACGTCAGCAACTCTGCAAATACTGTCTGTGCCTTCATACAGTTTGGTGACGCGACCCATCCTCCAGTGTAAGGGAGGCAGATTTTCTTCCTTTAGCAGCACAAGATCTCCTACTCGTACAGACGGTCGATCCTTTGCCCATTTGGTTCGGGTTTGCAACTTCGAAAGGAAATCACGTCTCCATCGGTCCCAAAAATGTTGACGGATTCTCTCGATTAGCTGATATCGATTGGGTCTCGAGGGTGCAGTAGGCGGTGTCGGTACAGACATCAACGGGCGGCCAATTAAAAAATGCCCAGGAGTTAAGGATTAAGGTCAGTAGGATCTGACGATAAAGCAGATATAGGTCGGGAGTTGAGGATTGCCTCTATCTGTGCAAACAAAGTGGTTAACTCCTCAAAAGTTAAAGAAGCATTTCCTGCTATACGTTTTAAATGATATTTGGCGCAACGAACGCCTGATTCCCAAATCCCACCAAAGTGAGGGGCATAAGGGGGTGAAAACAAAAATGCCTTCAACAAATATGCCTTCGTTGGTTGCATAAGTGTGAATCGAATGTCGACTGGATCGCATAACTTTACCTAACTCATTATTAGCGCCTACGAAGTTTTTCCCATTGTCGCAGTATATTACTGCCGGTTTTCCGCGTCTCGATACGAACCTGCGTAGGCATGAAAGGAAGGCATCAGTACTAAGGTCGCTAACGACTTCTAAATGAATAGCCTTGGTTACAAGGCATACAAACACGCATAAATATGCCTTGGTTATACGGTTACCACGTCCCTTTTTAGAAGAAATCATAAAGGGCCCGGCAAAATCGACACCACATTGATTAAAAGGAAAATCTGGAAAAGTTCTTACTACAGGTAAATCTCCCATTTTAGGTTGTAAGATCTGGCCACGCAAACGACAACAGACCACACATTTTCTATAAATGGAACGAGCCAAAACTCTGCCCCCGATGGGCCAATATTGTTCACGAATAGATGAAAGTAGCAATTGCGGACCCGCATGATACAAACGTAAATGTTCGTGTTGGAAAATAATTTTAGTTAAATGATGCTTAGCGTCAAGTAAGACAGGATGTTTTTTTGAATATTCCGAGTCGGAATGAGATAGTCTACCTCCTACTCTCAATAAATCATCGTTATCTAAGAAAGGATTAAGAGGTAGTAGTTTGCTTTTGTGATGCAAGGTTTTATTGTTTTGTAGAAGCTGTTTATCAGAAAAGAAAGTCTCTAATTGGCTTTGCTTTAATAAAAGTCTCAAGGAATTTTCAAGTTCATCAACCTGCAATGGACCAGTGAGTTTAGATTTATTTACTTGACAATTGTTAACAAAACGTAATACATATGCATAGCTACGTTTTAACTTTGAAAGTTTGAATGATCAGAAAAATTTATAAATGACTCGTATACATTATTGTTGTGACAAACCAAGCTCTTTATCTCAGGTAAATTTGTAGGTGATCCTGGGAACAAGCAACCATATCTTTGAGTGATATGGAAGAAGGTCCGGAATTATTATCTTGATGCGATACTTCGGAGTAGAAATTTAAAGGAGTGTACCCAGAAGTATCTAAAAGTGATACTTCGGAATAAGGTTTGACGTCTTGAAGTGACACCAATAATGACTCCGAGGCATCTTGAAGTGATACCCGAGAACAAGCAACTATATCTTTACGTGATATGGAAGAAAACCCGGAAGTATCTTGAAGTGACACCTCAGAGTCAGGACTGATATCACGCAAAGCTTGTCCTAGTGATGTTGAAGGGTTAGACCCGTAATTATCTTCTATTGGTTTGAAATGAGGGAATCTAGACTTATCTTCACATGACACTTCACGACAAAGTGTAAAATTGGGGGACCTATGAGCATCTTCACCTGACACTTCAGGACAAAGTGTAAAATTGGGGGACCTAGAAGCATCTTCACATGACATTTCAGGACATAGTGGGACATTGGGGAACCTAGAAGCATCTTCACATGACACTTCAGGACATATAATATTACTTATACCAGAAATATTGAAACTACCAATTTTTTTTGAAACTACTCCTAATTTTCGTTTTAGGTCACCAGTGATAAAAGACACCTGGCTTCCCTTGTCTAACAGCGCGCGAGCAAGATAAGTGCGATTGGTTTCTTTGTTAATAATTTTGACTCGAGCTGTACACAGTATGACTTGGCCTGGTGATGTCGCTGGTAGACTTACTGGATTAATACAAGTTAATGTTGTGTTCTCAACAACCCTATTGTTAACTGTATTTTTGTTTTTATGTAAATATGTATTATGTTTTTCTTGAAAGATGCGGCATCGACCTTTCAAGGGGCATTCTGCTACCGTGTGACCAAAACGTAAACAGTTGATACATAAATGAAGTTTTGAAACTACAGAAATTCTATCGTGTACACTCATTGTTTTGAACTTGTGACATTGATGGACAAAATGGTTTAATTTATTACAAACAAGACAAGAACCTTTTTTGGAAACCTCCGAAACGTGAAATGATTTTATGTTTTTATTAAAATTGCCATTGCCTTTATTGTTATTATTAGATTTAATGTTATTAATTTTATTGTCATAATAATTATTGGTTGTACTTCTAATTTCTAATGTATTCGCTCTATTTTGAATAAATGTTTTAAAATCTTTAAGTGTGGCCATTTGTGAAATATGTCCTTTATAGTCTTCCCACTTGACACTGCTTACGGGATCTAATTTGGCTGAGACTAAGAATAAAACTTAAGGGTCCCACCCCGTCGTGGAAATATCAAGACTATTAAGCGCACTTAAATTTTTAAAAACTTGATCACCTAAATACCTAAGGGCACTGAATGATTCCTTCTGAATTGGGTTTAAATTTACAATCGCCTTCAAATGATTATTTACTAAAATGTTTTTATTGTTGTATCTTTCACATAAATTAATCCACGCAAGTTCATAATTATTAGCGGAAAAATCTATAGATTTAATAGTTACAGAAGCGCTTTCCTTGTAACGAATGCCTTAAATAATGAAAATTGTTAATCGGTGAAATCGCATCATTCTCATGTATTAATGACTTGAACGAGTCACGGAACTCTAACCACTTTGTATAATTACCATCAAAGGTAGGTAGATTAATAGTCGGTAGCCGTACTGGCATACTTCCACCACTCACATGACAACAATTAGACTGATGCGACTTCTCAGATCCATGTTCAGAATTTTTATCGTTTGCTGAAAATGTGTCAATTATTAACTGTGCATAAGCTATTTGAGTAACAAATTCCTTCTCGGTAATTTCACGCCGAATTATTTGTTCCTCAAAATTATCTGAAAGCTCCTCTATTTCGGTTTGTATTATATCGAAGTTTGAAAATAATTCCTGAACTTGATCCAATCTTAAACTCAATTCCTTTATTTGTAAATTTGAATAAGTAGTTGAGGTGTTAAAAACTTGTACGTAATTTTTAAAATTAGTTAACCTAGCTCGAACAATTCCACGTTTCTTAGTTAAGATTTTCACTTGGTCACCACTAGAATCCGAATGTTGTACGTTTAAAGCCATCATAGGACTCTTAGATCTTGTTTTTGATTCACTTTCAGACACTGCAAATTCACGAAAAACTTTTTATAAAAGGAAAGGTCTGACCGTTTTCGATCCAGCCGCAATCGACTCACACCACTGCGTGCCGGCGCGACGGACACTCGCCCGTCGCGATTATTGCTAGCGGAGGCCGAGGGCGCTCGCGCCGCCCCAACGCCGAGCACGCCGGCCGGCGAAACGATTTGTGATCGGCGACCCCACCGGGCGCTGAAATATTCGGCACAAAGGCTATGAAATAACAATTAAGCAATAGCTAAAAGAATTGGGGTATAATGCGATTAAATTATACGTTTGAAATTTCACATATTAATGACAACCTATAATTTCAATATGGCGATGTCCGCCTCGTAAAGTTGACATTTCTTTTTAAGAGTACGAATTATGTTAAAGATAACTTTGGAAAAAGGGAAATTTTATGATATAACAACACAAATTACAGAATAATGTTACAACTCCAATGTGTATGTTAAAATAATATGTTAGGTGCGACTAAATTAGATACCTTTGGGAAAAATATGGCGCCGACAGTACAACAAGGCGTCGACTTTGTATTTGAAATTCACAAATTATATGTTATGCACCACGGAATGAACAATACAGATAGGATTGGAATGGGAAATAGGTACGGCAAGTACTTGGGAAAAGGCAATATATGCATACCTACCGGCCCGCGTCAATGTACTTACGACACTTATTTTCAACGCACGCCAATTCACGTAGTATTCGATTGTCCTGTCACGGTCGCCACTTTGTCCACGCCGAAATGCACAATTATTGTTGTTTAATTTAATTACTTGCCGTATTTACTTAAATAAAGATTGCTAACCTTGTAAACGTAGTTGGTGATATATTAGTAATGGCCGTCTGCCTGCCAGGCCGCCGGCGCGAGCGCGTCATTGCGCCCTTTTTTGCTTCCGTATGTCATAGACAAGACGGAAGCATAGACACACATAATGCGTTTTGCTTCACCTGGCTCATGAAAAATTGGGAAAAATATGGAAAATAGCTGTATAGAGAGGTAAAAGTGAAAGGGAAGATCGGCCCGAAAGAGGCGTACGGGCGGGGCTCTCTATACGGCATTGCCATGAGCCAGG
The DNA here is from genome assembly GCA_963565745.1 of Phengaris arion. Taxonomy (NCBI): domain Eukaryota; kingdom Metazoa; phylum Arthropoda; class Insecta; order Lepidoptera; family Lycaenidae; genus Phengaris; species Phengaris arion. The sequence continues at coordinate 8,536,167 of OY751443.1, forward strand.
TAAGCAAAGCGAAAAGGTGAAAAAATGTTCTCCTCAATTCAGTGTTTTATTATCGCCCCGGCTCTGCCCAAATCGGTGTAACCTTGCTATCTTCGAGTCTAATCTGAGCCGGCGGTTGAATCCCTGTGGAATAATACAGTCCCCTACATACGTCTTAAAGCCATTTTCGAGATACCGATTATATATATACAAGATTGTACCTATAGTTTAAGTATAAGATGATGGTGTATGGTGTGATGGTGGTGGTGATGATGATGATTATAAATGACGTATATTCCGATCCTTTTCAACGTGATCTAAATGTATATAAGCAAAACAAATGAAATACAACCAAATTATTGTGTTATTGTATTTCGTTGCGCGGTGAATACTTTAAATTTTAAATTGGAAGCATACTCCGTTTTTTCGTCGGTTAAAAATAAGCCAACGTCATAGAATATAATGTCATAGAATATAAAATAAATTTTAACCCACGATGAAAACAGAGGGGTATAATATATATACGTTCTCACAGACACACACACAAACGTATCTATACGTTTGTGTGTGTGTCTGTGTGTCTGTCCGTGGCATCAATTGCTCCCAAGCGGATGATAGAAGCAATTTTGATCATTTTTTTTGTTTGATCGCTCGCATGATCGAGTATTCTTAGTTATAATTCATTATAATCAGCTCGCTCACTGCTCGACAATTCGGGAGTTATCTACTTTAATTTTTTATAAAGAATATTGAAACATTAGAACTTTTATTGAAATAAATTATTATATATTAAGCAACTTATTGCTACTAAAAATCTATTCGAGTTTGTTTTGGGTATAAACACTAAAAATTTAAATTTTAAAGCACAATTGAATAACATAATATAAACAAAACAAAGATACGTAAGTATTTAGACATTATACACATTTAATATAAAGGAAAACAACGGAACGGAACTCTTGATGTTCAGCGATGTTATGCTCGCTCGACATGCAATAACGGCAGAACTGAATGCTCACGACTCTGGTTATGAGTTATTAAACGCTTCCGTTAAAACTGTAGTGGCCCTATCTAACCTTAGAATTATAATTGACCAGGATGGAATTACTTATAATTTATTCCATCCTGGTCAATTTTTTGCTGTAGGGTCAGTTCACACCGCGACCATGCGTAAAACTACGCGGCGCTGCACTTTTTAGATAGCTATTCAAAATTGAACTTTATTCACTACACAAAAACATCCACGTTTCATAATATTTGTGTAATGTTTCCGTAGCTTATATAAAACAATTACCTAATGTTTTTTTATTATAATATTTGAATTGTGTAGTATTTCATCATATTATATCTAATATCTTTTATTTGTTAGGTTACCTGGAAGAAACTGCTGTAATCAGTAACTTTGTACAGTTCCTTTATTTTAGAAAAGTATGTAATTTTTTTTTTATGAGTGCCCAATTAAATAGTTTTCTGTTCTATCCCATTTCTATATGTTATAATAAATTTAATTATACTATTACTTTTTTTTGTAATGTTTTCAATAAAACAAAGTAATATTATTTATTTATAAATATTTATTCGAAATCAAAAGTAAACATTTGAACATCGGTTGCATGTAAATTGAGATTCTGAACCGCTATTACAAATTGGGCGTTCACATTACACAGGCTTTTCAAGTTTTCCTTTGTTTATTTTTGAGTTCTCAGCAAATGAAACAACTACCTACCGACTAAAACAATGCGACCACTAAAGTCTCGTTTAGGTAAGTTTAAGTTCTGAAACTGATAAAGTGGGTTGCATTTGCAATTCACGACCAAGTACATGTTGTATTGTTGAGCTCACGTGTGACTTTGATATTACCTAAAGAATTTTAGCTCTGACTATTATGTTAGCTTGACATAATTGCAAAGTTAGCTTTTTCAGAAATTTTCCAATGTAATAACTTCAGGTTTAGCTGTACAACATTATTGCAGCTTCGACTACAGAAATTATTTAATGAAACCAAAGACAGTTTTGAAAACATGGCTATCCTTCTGGAAGATACTGTCAAACGTAGAAGAAATCGTTAGCTCTAATTGATTTTACTCAATATTATTGACGAAATTTGAATTTCAATATTTCTGCCTTACTTGGACGCTTTTCAGGGCGTTAAAACTTACCTAAGCGATCCACTAGTAGCGGCGCCGTTAAGCGATTTACCTATCGACTGTAAGCGTGTTAATATGCCGTAAGCTAAATATTCCACATTAAATATTATAATAACATCACATTTTATGTTGTATGATGAATCCACGTAATACTATTCGGAGTCGGTATAATACGAGGGCGGGTCAATAAGTCCGTGACTTTTGGAATAAAACACAGATTTTTTGATAAATAAATCATTTTATTTTTCAACGTAGTCCCCCTTGAGCTCTATACACTTTGTCCAACGCTTCTCCAATTTTTTTATCCCTTCCAAAAAATATGATTTGTCGAGGTCCTCAAAATAGGCCTTTGTTTGCGAGATGACTTCATCATTGGAGTCAAATCTTTTTCCACCGAGCCATTTTTTCAGGTTTGGGAACAAGAAGTAGTCACTCGGAGCCAAATCTTGAGAATAGGGTGGATGTAGGAGCAATTCATAGCCCAATTCATGGATTTTTGCCATGGCAACTGCACATGTGTGCACCCTTGCATTGTCTTAGTGAAAAAGAACTTTTTTCTTGGCCAAATGAGGTCGGTTTTTTTTCAAATCCTCATTGAAGTGGTCCAATAAGTTGGCATAATATTCCCCATTAATTGTTCTTCCCTTTTGAAGATAGTCAATGTGGATTATCCCACGTGCATCCCAAAAAACAGTCGCCATAACTTTATTGGCTGACAAACCCACCTTGGCCTTCTTTGGCGCCGATTCACGCTTAGAAACACACTGTTTTGACTGTTGTTTGGTCTCTGGTGTATTGTGATGGATCCATGTTTCGTCCACGGTTAAAAAACTCCTCCATATTGTGATTAAACAACGCCAAACCTTCCTGTGAAGTTGTTACACGATTGCGTTTGTGGTCGACTGTGAGCAAACGCGGCACCCATCTTGCGGAAAGCTTTCTCATGCCCAAGTGATCATTCAAAATTGAAACCACTGAGCCATGCGAGATGCCTATGGCTTCCACAATCTCTTGCACTTTCAATCTTCGGTCGGCCAACACCATATCGTGAATTTTTTCGATTGTTTCGGGTGTAGAGACCTCAACTGGGCGTCCAGGACGTTCGGCATCTTCAGTGCTTGTACGGCCACAACGAAATTCAGTAAACTACTTTTTTACCATTGAAATCGATGGTGCAGAGTCCCCATAGTATTTATCAAGCTTAGCCTTGGTCTCGGTAATGGTTTTTTTTCGCAAAAAATAATGCTTAATAAGCACACGAAATTCACTTTTTTCCATTGTTTCCTTAAGTTACTGGATAGTCTGATAAAGATAGCTGTAAAACACAAACTAACTGACGCAGCAAGTTCAAATTTTGATAGGAGTCAACTGACAGATGCCTGTTGACAGGAGTAGTGTTGCTTTTTCAGTAAGGAGGAAGAAATTCAAAAAGTCACGGACTTATTGACCCGCCTTAGTATTACACTTGACACAATATTGCAACTGCCAATATCTACTTCGATTACTAGAGCTAACATGAAACGCAGTATTCCTATCGTTGCGTTGATGGCGACTTTTGCGTATTCCGTGGTCGAAGTCGTGGCTATAATCATCATCGCTTACGCAATATTGCATTCGCGAAACTTTCGAACATAATATTGTGTTAGCAAAGTTTAACATCACATCTGTTTGAAAGATGTTTATTGTACCTTAATGCGCAATGAAATATTTAAAATATCATCAAACAATATTTGAACCTTATAAAAGATCACGAAATAACAAGCTTTGTATAAGTTTCATCGAATTTTAACAACGTTTTTAAATGAGGTCAGCTGTGATTTTTCCTATCATAGCAATCTATTACCAAACGTCAGTGAGGGCAGCTGAGCAGCGTTTAAAATATGCATCGCCTTTAATAAAACATCCATTTTAAAAGCTATCCTTTTATCGGAATAATTTAAACGTTAATTTTACTATTTTATAGTGTTGTTTTATTTTAATTATAATTATATTTTTTACACTTGAATATCAGTGTTCAGGACAGCGGCCTCGCAGTGAAATAACACATAGAGAGTGCATAAACGAACAGTGATTAAAAACATTTTATAAACTCTAAGGCCGCGTTTCCACCTGCAAGCAAACTCGCGGAACTCTTGCATGAGTTCCTTGCAATATTTTTTACATTTCGTACTAATTCCTGCAATTTATTTCTGCAATAAATGTCTTGCGAGAAGCTCGCGGCTAATACTATCGCAACTTTTCGCGGAGGTATTTACACAAGAGAGTATACGAATGTCGCGATAGGAACTATTGCAATTTATTTCATTCTCTACTGTGAAATCATGCCGTCAAGACGCGCACGTGTAGCAGCTGCATTAACAATTTTGTTGTGGAAAAGAAAAAAAGATTAATTTGGGTTCGAGAATGGATTTCTAGGAGACGTGAAGCTGGTGCTTACCATAATTTATTACGCGAAATACAACTGGAAGATGGTCAACAATATTTGAATTTTATTCGTATGACCGCAGTTGACTTAGAAGTGTTATTAGTAAAAGTTGGTCACGTTATAAAGAAACAAGACACACATTTCAGAGATTCGATATCACCGAAGGAAAGACTCGTTTTGACGCTGCGATTTTTAGCATCTGGTAAATATAAATAATTTAATGTTACTTGGATGAGGTAGGTTGACTTTTTAACCGACTTCAAGAACAACTACAATTCAACCTGTAAGCATGTATTTATGTTTGTATGTTCGCGATTTTTTAACCGACTTCAAAAAACAAAAAAGGAAGTTCACAATTCAAATTGTATGTATGTATGTTTGTATGTCCGCGATTTTTTAACCGACTTCAAAAACAAAAAAAGGAGGTTCACAATTCAACCTGTAAGTATGTATGTATGTTTGTATGTTTTCTCGCTACTTTTTTCAGTGCTTTTCAGTACTTTTGAAGTCGGTCACGGTTGAAAGATTTTTATTATTAAACATTTTTGGAACGAAGTTCCTTATGGCGCGTTGTGAATTGTATTGAGGCTAGACGGATTATAGGCACGACACTTTTTCCACTCGAAATCACAATGTAATAACGACTATTAAGAATGATACAAAAAACGACCTTATCACCTTGACAATAATGTAGAATTTTGCATTTACACATTGTGACTGTTATGACTGTTACATATTGAGACTAGCTAGCCGGGCCTTAGGTATGCGAGCAGGGTGAGACGGAAGAGCACTTGATGTTATTACTCAGTACGGAGCCGGACTTCGCGGCAACACTGCGAGCAGCAAGCAACCCTCCTCCCTCCCCCTCACCCCTGTCCCTACCTAAGGCGCGGCCAACTAGTTCCGCGCGTACTATATAATATACTTAGTTGAACTATTTGTTTTGTATAATATAATGTGTCTGTTTGTATTTTCAAATTAACAGCTTTTATTTTCACTTAATGCATTTATAAGTATGATCGGTACTTACAATAAAATATAAATTGTTAACATTTTTCTGCCCGTCTCTCAGTCTGTGTGTTTGTTCCGGCTAATCTCTGTATATATATATATATATATATATATATATATATATATATATATATATATATATATATATATATATATATATATATATATATATATATATATATATATATTATAACTCGTTCCATCCGGGTGTCCATTGATACCTCTCAAGTTTTTGTTTCTTTTTCAGGAGACTCATACCATTCATTGATGTATATATTTAGGATTCCTGTATGCACTATATCAAAAATAGTTCCGGAAGTATGCAAGGCTATATGCTATACTATACTCTACAAGAGGAATATTTAAAAGTAAGTATAATAAACGTTACTGAAAACTAATTTATTAAAATAATTAATGAATTACAAGATACTGAAATCAAACGGTTGGTCTTCGACATCATAAGTATGTTCAATAGTGTTTTCTTGATTGGCACTCATGACTACGTCATTTTCAGAATAAGTAGATACCGGAGAATAATTTGTAAGGTTTATATAAGTTGACTGAGTTCAAGATCCACGTGAGGATATACCCTCCTCCTCATCTTGAATATCAACAATAGCTCTTTGTATTATTCGACGAAGTTTTTTATTGCCTGCACTACTGAAGGTCCTAAGCAGTAAGCTAACATATTCGCCAAATATCTGGTCATCGTCGTTTGGCTCAGATAAAATTTTGTTGCATTTCCGCAAAATATCCTCATCTTTTCTTTTCTTTGCTGCACGGTTTGGTCTGGGAAATTCAACGTTTTCCTTGACATTATCTTGTGCTACATTTGGTTGTTGTGATCCTGTTGAATTACCGCTACAGCTAGCCGCAGAATTATCCTGTAATAAAATAAATTTGTTTCAGGTCCCATCAACTGAATCAGAATGGTCGCACATAGCTGAGATTTATAATCAAAGATGGAACTTTCCGCATTGCATTGGATCGTTGGATGGCAAACACGTGGTTTTTAAGGCACCAGACAACAGTGGAAGCTTCTACTTTAACTATAAAGGCTCACTTGTATTGTACTAATGATTGTGGCAGATCCATGTTATAAAATTATTTATATGAATGTGGGATGCAATGGCAGAGTTTCTGATGGAGGAGTTTTTTTCCAAACATCTTTATTTTCAGCATTGGAAAATAATTCAATAAATATTCCAAGACCGTGTCCATTGCCGGGAAGTTCGATATTGCTTCCGTTTGTAATTGTAGCTGATGATGCATTTGCACTTAAGCCATACTTAATGAAACCATTCCCGTTTAGAAACCAACCCGCACCTAACAGAGTTTACAACTATCGGCTGTCAAGGGCAAGGACAATGCCCTTGCCAATGGTAGAAAGCGTCTTTGGCATCATAGCTAGTAAATTCCGTATATTTCGAAGGCCAATAGAACTGGACCCCAAAAAAACAAAATATGTGACAATGGCTGCTTGTGCATTACATAATTTTATAATATCTCGAAGTGAGTCTACACGTCAGCGATACATTGAAAATACAAATGACAGCGAAACTCTACCTGAACATAATTTGATAAACTTGGAAAGAGGCACTAATAATAACCCAGGAAATGTAACCCAGCAAATTCGTGAAGCATTCAAAGATTATTTTATTTCTCCGGAAGGTGAAGTAACATGGCAATATCAGCATATTTAATCATCAGTAAAACTTATATTATTAATAAAAATTTAATAAATTAATCAGTGTATATTATTTCATTTAGAAGATTAAATAAATACCCATTTATCTACGTACCAAGGCATCAGTACTGGGTGCGCTGCCCACATCTAAAAACTTAAGAGCCTCTAAATAACCCCAGTTGGATTTGTAAAGATCATCGGGGCCACTTCCACTCTTCTTGATCTTTAATTTCTTCAATTCATTCTGCCACTGACTTCTTAAATTATGCAGTTTTCGGGATATGTCATTCTCAGTTATAGAGAATTCTTGTGCGATGGAATTAAGCACAGAGCTTTTTTTAATTCGGTTTTTATAATCCGCATGCCGGTTGTCCCACAAACAAGGATTGCACTCATAAAATCCTATTAACTTTATAGTTTCTTCACGAGACCATTCACGACTTTGTCGTTGACTCATTATTTTAAACAAAAACACAAGCCGTGCGTGCGACACTTGCTGCGAGATATACGAAACTAGACCGATAAGCAGCGAGATCTGTCGCGAGTACATGCAGACATGTTTAGACATGCTCTCGCCACTACTCGCAGGAAGCGCTTGACAAACTGTCGCGACAGCACTTGCTACGGGGCTTACAAGCTGCTATCAGACAGACTGTCAGACACTTCTCGCGGAAGTTGTCTTGCTGGTGGAAACGCGGCCTTAGAGTGAAAACCTTGTGAAAATATAAGCATTAATTTTCATAGCATCAGTGTAAAAAGTTGTTTTATGATCGTAAGTTTGTTTTGATCATATTTTTAAAACCGTAGGTTATTTTAACTTAAATCATTTTGTATTGAGAAAATAAAAGTGATAACTAAAGTATATAATAAAGGTTTAAATCGTGAAATAAATGGTTTTAAAATAATAAAGAAAATAGTGATGGTTCGGTTGTACTTGTGTCTTTGAACGTGAATATTTGTAATTGTATATATGTATGTGACTATGTAATAACTTATACATGTGGAAAGTAAATAAAGAGTTTCACATAATTTGTGTCACTGTCTCTAGCTTATGGTAAAAATGAGATGGCAGATCGGCTTGAACGAGGCATACGGGTACCGGCTTTCTATACGGCATTGCCATGAGCTAGAATAGTAGCCGGCGGTGGAAATCCTATGGAAAATTATACAGTCCCATACAATCAGATCCTCTAACGTGTCTACTAGGTGTTTTAATTTCTAAAGTTTCGCTACTTTTGCCTTCTTTTCAATAATTCCACTGATAACAGAGGCTGAGGCAGGTTTGATTTTTTATTTAAATGTTTTTTTTTTGTTCTAGAAAGAAACTGGTATTTTCTCAGAGTAAGGAGGATTTGACCATTTGCCTATTTGATTGCAGCTAGCCTTGTAGATCAACACACTTTTATGGTAACATAAAATGGTATTAGTAGGGTTGTATGAAACAAACCATGAAAGTGGCTTTCAATTTTTTTTTAATTATATTAGGCTAAGACACGGTAAATAACATTTTACAAATTGTAATACTCATGTCAACTCAAAGAGTTTTAAGCAGTTTATAATATTAATGGAGAACTCAAGTAATCAGAATGTTAAAGCTAATTTTACATCTCATACATCAAGCGTGCTTACGAATTTTGGGAATCGCTAATACCTTCTGAATAAGTCATTAAATTTGTGTACAAGGTGTTCCTGGAATGTCGTATTTGCTTATCATTAATACAGTAGATGGCCCGCAAGTTTCTTCGTGCAACAGGAATATTTAGATTCAACAGGAACGTACCATTTTTTCCGGATAAAAAGTAGCCTATGTGTCAATAAGGCCGCTCAAAATAAATCATTTACTATCGCATATGATGGCCCTTAAACAGAGACAAATTTATAATTTTCCTGAAAATTGTGCCCTTGGAAGGCGGTCGCGCATGTCGGGGATTGATTTGCTCCATATAAATTCATATTACTAAGCATTGGCTCCGCGACCCTATTTTGGTCTCGGGTCGCGGTCTCGCGTCACGCGTCGCGTGCATCGGAAGGCTACCTTTAAATTTGAAAATATTGTAATATTATAATGATGTCTACCACGTAACTAATATTGTACACCCTTAAAAATTGTGATGTAAATACAATGTCCAGACCATTTATTATTCGCTATTTGAATTCGCTCCCTTCAGGCGATGGCTGTTACTTGTTTTAAAAAATAAATTTTCATAATACAAAAGCTTGATTGTTAATTATTGTAATTAAATAATTAATTAGCACTGCAGAGTGTTCATTATACTATCAGGATCATAATTTTAACATTTATATTTACCCTTTTAAATAAATTATTGGTTTTATTAAGTTGATTAAGCCGTTTAAGTCTGCTTTTTAATTAGCTCGAACGCCGATGGACTGGCTGAAGTGATTATCTCGGTGTATGATCATCTGCTTACTTATTTTAAATTCGTTTCATTACCTTTTAATGTGTTAAATTTTTTATTTCGAGTGTTAAGTACAATCGAACAGGTTGCCGCTTGACCAGGAATAAGATGAAAATCGCTTAATAGTGGCGTTGAATCGTGCGTACGCTACACGCACTCATACTCACGTGTGAACTCGTAGTTCATTCACACCTGCAGTCGTTGCGGTCACTTCCTTTGTGTTTAAATATTTAGAGTTTTTACATTGTGTTCTGTGTTATTGAACTACTTATTTTGGCTTATAATTATTATGACCTCTTTATTTATCAGATATAGTACATAAAGGCAGGGAAAATTAATTTTAGCAAGTTGTTCCATAAGTTGTGGGTTTAATTAAGTCACTTACCGACAGGTGAGTAATAAGTTATTCAAATAATTTTCTTTAAACCAAATAATTTTATAAGCATTCAATTTCCATGAACATCCTACTACTATTATAAATGTGAAAGTTTGTAAAGGTGGGTAGATGAATGGATGTTTGTTACTCCTTCACGCAAAAACTACTAAACGGATTTTGATGAAATTTGGTTTGTTTAAACTCTGTATTACAACACAAAAGTTTAAACTCTGGATTTACACATACTCTACTTTTTTTATCTCGAAAAAGTATACTGTATTTATTTGAGTCGCGAGCAAAAACTAGTATAAAATATTATAATTTTTTGTCGTTCATGTCGTCGTCCCTACAGAAAATCTTGTTTATTTAATTGTGGATAATTATATAGATTTAATTTTCAAGTTTGTGTCGTATCTCAATTCCCTATCCTTACATAATATATCAGATACGTAAGTCCAAAAATAAATCATATTTTAAGTATTTACTATAGTAACTCGATCCCCTAAATACTTAGTTTTTTAGATATATCGAACGTCAATACACTCCAATTTATCCTCTCAAACTTGAGTTGGGTTAATCTTTTATATTTTCATCCAACCCAATTTTATACAGCCTACAGTATTTTATGAAGGAGCTTACGGATTTGTATATAGTAAAATATTTTATTTGGCAACTGATAAATAGGAAAATTTATATGTCTCATCGCCCATCAATTACCTATTTATGATTGTTGCTTTCGCTATATGTATAGGTACTTATTTCAATTAATTATAAAAATTATTATAAGAGTCAGTTTACACCGCGACGATACGCGACGCTATGCGACGGTATATTTTTAAGGTAGCTATTCATAATTGAACTTTATTTACTGTATAAAAAGATACACGTTTCATAGGACATCAGTTATACAAAGCGTATGCGCTGTGCTGCGCGTTGCAACCCTGATCACATACCATTTAACTCTTACAACGAGTCGTGTATCTTGTGTAATGAATTTAGTTATTGTTCAATTTTTTTTTTTTTAATACAGTTCAATTTTGAATAGTTGTCTTAAAAATGCAGCGCCATGTCACGTATCGTTTCGTTTCCGTGTGAATTGACCATAAAACGCAATTGCTTATTAAATGAAGTAATTAAGAACAACACATTGATAATTCATTTATTTATTTACGTTTCACTTAAACTACTAAAACGTTGAAACAAAAACTTCAAGTTACAATCATACATTTTCGTGCAATGAATTGACGTTATAAAGTGAAACACAGCCATTATTACGCATATACTATATTATACAGAATTCAATTTCACAAACAATTATTACTTATCAATTAGTTTACATACCTTTTATGACAATTTTTATCTTTAATGAAAATTTACGCTGACGTTGCATAAATTACAGCTATCATTTAGGTATACATAAAAACGAATTGTATATTATGAAAAATGACGGGATTTTAGTTATCAAAGAACTTAAAAAGTAAGGAAAATTTAATTGATAACACTTACTATAATAATATGTAACAGAATATTCTCAATAAAACAAATCGCAATTGGGTATTTGACGATATTTTTTTCGTGACAAATTAATAGTGCTCTGAAAAATAATAAAGTTTACAAAAGGATATAATACTAAAAATAAATAATTTGAAAGAAACGCGGATCGTTTGAAGCATTTTTGTGAGTCTTGTGAAAAGGCCCCATTAAAAATTTACTCCAATTGTATGTACTCGTATGTGCACATGTACAAAAAATTTATATCTTCGAAGTTTGTGCGTTTATGTTCATACTTATCGTAGTAAATATTTTGTGTATTTGATGTAAGTCAATTATATAGGTATTTTACACTAATTATGAAAAAAAATATTCCAACCTTTTTGTAACTTTGAATTGCGCATAATGTCAAAACTACACATAATATAATTTAATTTGCTTTTACTTTTCTCAAGTTGTAAGGTATTTCATTATTTTTGAATGTATTAAAAATAACAAAATTATACATGTTATCAAATACCCAATTGATTCGCCAAGCATATAGAGTTCTAAGTTCTATTGACGGAGTCTTCTTTAGAGACTTTAAAAAAATATATAAATAATTTTAAAGAAAACAATTTTTTTAAATAGTTTTCTATTCTCAGGCGATAATTACAGTTAAGTTCTACTCAAATCACTGGTTTTCAATATCTCCGCTTGACTTGCGAGCCCTTTAAAAAGCGTTTGAGAATTCGGACATAGAGCGAACGTTTTTTAAACAAAACCATAAAAATTTAAAATTATCAACGACTTTCAGATAACAAAACGAACTTTTATTTCTAGCCCCACCATATCAATTCTTAGTTAATTTTTTTTACAACATACAAACAAAAATGTAAACTTTGATCTCAAATGTAATAAACAACTTCTTTGGCAATATTTTTTTTTTGCTTAAACTTTCTGTACAATAGCTCTATTTTGGCAACAACTCGGGCCATTCAAATTTATTTATACTTATACTAATATCACTTAAATTATTATATTTAAATCTAACCTCATAAGCTCACAAAGTTTAATAATATGGCTATTAAAGTCCCACACAATGCTAGTCCTTTTCCGAATATTGTACCTGAAAAAAAATTAAGGGTTATAAGAAACTCCATTACTACATTAATACATACAACAGATTTTTTTTTATGTAGGAAAGTTGATCCCATAGTTGAAGTTGCTCATTAACTCATGAAAGTTTGGACACTGACTGAAAAAATATATAATGATAAAAAAATATATATGTATATAGTATTTATGATTAAACAAGAAAATCTTGTATAATATATATAATCGGTATCTCGAAAACAGCTACAAATATTACCATGAAATATAGTATGCGGGGGACTTTTGGGGGAAAAAAAATCGAGCTAGCTAGGTTTTATCCCTGGAAAACTGCGCATTTTTAAGCTAGGTATATATGTTTTTTCTTTCGTCGTGCAACAATACATCAATAATTTCAACTCTGTTATGTCAGTCCGATTGGCAGTTTGGTATACGTGTATAATTAATAATTTTTGCTTTGTTCGAAAATTCGTAATGTGGTGGTTTCAAACCCAGGCCAAATAATTTTTGTGTGAGTCTTTTTGAATGTTCAAAATTCGTAACGCTCGGTTACTCAGGTAATATAATATAATATTATGATTTTAATTTATTAACTACTGAAACTGAACTGTGCTAAAAATAGGCGTTTTTAAGTGCAATCTTTCTGATACAGCTTGAGAATTCGAATTAAACCACATCAAAACTATCTTATACATTATAAAAAGGTAAAATAAATAATGATAATACTAAGTAAAATACTTTACTTTTAAACACAAACATATTAAAATGCATCAAATTGCTATCACCTCGGACACTCGAAAATTAAATTCTCGCAAATTCATGAATTTCGAACCCGTTTATATTGGTTTTAAATATATCCGTCGTGGAACTTGTGACGTAATTGTTTTTTTAATGAAAATATTTCCAACCGGGTATGAATTATTAATTGACATCGGTCCATAATGATGATTGCGTTTAAAATTACTATGATTGGTAATGGATAAGTAAATACTATATTTTTAATGAAAGTTTTCATGTGCGACTGGACAAGTTAAATCTTTGTACGATGGCAATTTTTAAAATAGAAACAATCCATTCAGAGAAGTACTCGTATAATACCCGTCGAAAAGTATGCACATCCACTTTTGAAAAGAGATATTCGTCGGCGTCGTGTGAACTGACCTTTAGTAGAACTCTACCAAAACTGACAATGTGAAATATTTTGTCGCTGCATTAGAGAGCAGTGTTGGACAGAGATGATGCTCTTAAAGGTCGGTTCGCATTCTATTTGGCCGGGTACCTATGACACGTAATATCATAATCTGTCAGGGTCGTTTTTCGCAAGCACAGCGTTCCACTTCTCTGAAAGAGTGAAGACAAATATCTCAGCTCATCTCTATTTGACACGTAGCTACATCTGTGAATACACGGTGACGTGGGTGATGGTCTCCCGCACGATCGGCGGCTCAACGTAACTCGTAGGGTCGCTTCCCACTGCATCTATTTACACAACAATCTCTCTTTCTCTCTCTCATCTCACCTTTATTAGCCACGTATTTAGACAGCTGCGTCCGGGAATACACGGTGACGGTGGTGACGGTTTCCCGCACGACTGGTGGCTCAACTCGCAGGGTCGCTTCGCACCGCAACCGCAGCGTACCGCTCGCGGTGGGCGGTACGGACAGCCGGAGCACTCTCCACGAGGCGCGGAGCCCACCCGCCTGAGTCGGCGACAACTCCGTTCTCTGCCATGGCTCTTGCTGTATATAAACAAAATAAAAATATAAGTATCTAACCTCCAAAATGTCAAAGAGTGAGCTAGCTGATGATGACAATTTATAGTTAAGAACCTTCACAATCACCTCAACTTCCAAGCAAAAAACTAGACCAGAATCGGTTTATTATTTTGGGAGTTACGATGCTGCAGACAGACATACCGATACTCATATATTCAGGCACGTTAAACTTAGAATACCCTTCTGTACGTCGGGAGTTAAAAATTTACATTGGACTTCTTTAAAAGTGTCGAATCTACCAGTTAACGCTGAATAATCTGTAACAAAGATCAGCACAACACTTTAGGCGAGCCTAGGCTTCGCTTTATGATGTCAGCTTAAATAATGTTTTTAATTTCCTTAATATATTTAAAAAAGGCAATATATAATATTTTTTACATTAGGTATTAAACCTTCCAAACTGCGTAGCAGTTTGTCGGCAGTTATTGTGGTCATTTTATCTTCTCATTTGCTTCGTTGATATTTACATATTTTCTATCTATGAGGCAAAAGAACATTTATCAAGTTCAAACTTAAAAATTATATGATTATTATAATATAATATTAAATATGTGTTATGTAATAAAAATTTTAAATACATGTCTAGTATAAAAGTATTAAATACATTTCCGTTGTCTGGTCACAGTACCACGGGACCAGATTGACGTGGTGTAAAAGCGTCCATAGATATTGTTATTATTACTATTATTAAATTACGACCACAAGGCTACCTCTAGTACCTATCATTATATGCCATGTCTGTAAATGTTGCCCGTTATACGAAAGCTCCGTCAAAGAGAAATCAACCAAATTGCACTGAATTTTGAATTGAAACTTTCAATTTATGAAATTGAAACATTTTGATAATTTATATCAGCGCCAACACGAGGAGGTCAGCGGCCCTCGTGTAAGCTGATAACAGCAATTTCCGCCTATACAGTTATTCTGTATTGTTTCATAACAATTAACTCATTTCTCAATCAGCCGATTGGCTTATGGGAAAACATTATACTTATCATCTATTATGTAGATTGTAGATTATAAAGCCAGTGGATGATTAAATAAGAGCGTTTTCACATTGATCCGATCCTATATGTCTTTCTCATTCGGTCCAATATCGAATATCGGATTGTATAAATGTGAAAACGCTCTAACGTTATAACACACGTGACAAAGGTTTTACTCACGTAAAAAGTCTTGTTGCGATTTTTTTTTAAATACGCCTGTACTATTAATACATTTTGCTCCTAGCACTGGCCAACTAATAAAATATTAACACAAGTAAAAAGTTTTTTAAAATCCGTTTTAGGGATGAAAAGTAGCCTTTGTTTTATTTTTCATTAATAAAGTATATATATATATATATATATATATATATATATATATATATATATATATATATATATATATATATATATATATATACATATATATATATATATATAAATGAGAAGTATAAGAAAAAAAATTAGATTCAGCTATGCTAAAATATTAAGTGACTTCTTTATCTGTAAGGAACAATGTTATTGTACACTGCCCACCATATTAACTTATTACACGGCCGGCTGTTCCCGCATGGAAAAGTTTTCACCAACTTCCAGACAAGGAATTCTTTCTTAGCGGACAACCAAGGAACTTCTTACCCTAAAACTAAGAGGGTGGACTTCGAGAGTTCGCTTTGTACAACTATTTTGTAAGGCGATCAGTCAGACAATGTATATAGTACAGCATTCTTTGAGTAGAGCAGCTAGTACAAATTTACCTACTAGAGCTCGCCCTGTGGACGAAAGTTGCGCATAATAATTCATATTACTTATATTTAAGTTTGAAATTTATAAGGGTTATTTTGCCTCTTTGATATATATTATATATATTTTTTAATTTATAACAGATTGACAAACGTCAAAGTCTAACATAATTGTATCTATCAAACGCACACTGTGTTAATAATAATCTGAGAAATGTGTGTTTGTGTTTATTTATTTTATGTATTTCTTTAAAAATAATACTTTCTGCAGTCTGCACGCACACCTTTAACTTTAGCTGTGCCACATAAACTTTAACTGCGCTGAAAGTTTTTCCTTCGTGTATTATTGTAAAATATATGATGACGGATAAAGCAATTATTGTTACTATATTATGATTTCTTAATTTTTTTTTAATCATAATAAAATTAATTCCAACTTGTTGACTTTTGGGAGTCTACGAATTTGCATATTTCATATGCAGTTTCGAATATTACCTAACGGTATACAAAGTTAAGCCTAATAACACTTAACAAGTCGTACTAAATTTAATCTAAAACTGAGTACCTTCTGCAATGCAAAGTTAAGTAAACGAATATTCAACATTTTAGCATTGTAAATTCGCTATAAACAAAGCTGGAGCTAACGTATTTTAAATTAAGGTTTCGAACTCGACGTTGAAAATTCAACAGAACCTAGATAGATTGATGTCCTGTTTCAATTATCAGAACAAGGGAGCGAAGCCTACTCGGTCCCTCGCTGCTTGGAAATCGATTCGATAGTAAATTACACGATTTAGGATCACGCTAGCTGAAAATCTACTTAAATATTTACTACAAAAAAAAGTTCAACAGGTTTTAGGGGACAGTGCTATAACATTATAACACAAATGCCTGTAAATATTCCATTTTACAGTACGTAATTTCAAAATATATATATAGTATCTTAGCCGTCTGTGATAGTTCAAACAAACTGTATAGCAATTGATATTTTATCTTAACATAAAATACTATAGGATTTTCCCCCTCTGTGATGCCCCTAAATGATAATGAAAGTTAATTTTTCATGTTTAGAATGGAAAGTTTACAGTTCCCATGTGGCGATATACTTAGTTCTAAGCGGACAAATTCGAGAGCAAAGGCAATTAGGTATTTTTGTTATAACTGGAATACAGAATAAGGATTACACTGTGCATCCTGAGCAAAAACCTGGGGTTACTTTATGAATTCTCACGTTGTAACTAACATTTCCTAAAAGTATTAGAAATGCAACTTATTTTATGCAAGCAAAAATCTACAAAATGTTCTTATACCTTCACCTTCACCTATATAAGGTGGGCATTTCACAAAGTAGGTTAGAAATGTTCTCTAATGCAGATTTAATGAAGAAAAAGGAGGTCGTAGTCCACTTTTACTGTATAAACCATAGTCTCAGAGCTACAAAGTATAAAACATCATTATAAAGCTAGGTTTTTTTTAAATATCATTTTTTAACTTTCCTTGGAAAGCTACTGATTTGGCCTAATTGATATCAACAGAAATTACTATTTTGATGCAACGGAATATTAATAATTCTTCCCAGAACGTTACTACAATTTATATACGAAATGCTAAATCAACAATAGCGTAACCTTTGATTTACATAAATATTCCGATATTACAAAGAGATATTTACACACATATTGCTCAAATCTTACTATGAAATTCAGGCAAACTACAAAAAATTCGTATCTACTCGTGTAGAAAAACGGCAAGAATATTTTTGGAAGTTCACAACACACTAGCAATATTACGCGTTACGTACCTAACTACTCGTTTAAATAAAAAATATAAAGTTTGGAAGAAAAATATAAGGCGCAAAAAGTATTTAGTACAATCTGCTAAAGAGGCATCGGCAGTTAGATTCGCTGAAGGGTTCACGAGATCGCAATCTCAAAGGCCAGTGTTTATGCTCAGTGACAGGGCTATCTTGACATACATAGACTTGAATACGAGAATTGTTGGAATGCGTGCAAGCTTGAAAGAAAGACGGATGTTTGTAATTATCATTTAAAACCAGAAAGTGATGTTCGTATTTTGATTTCAAGAGATTATTATATGGTTAAGATATTATTGAAAGTATTTAATTTGAGACTTGCAACAGCTCATTTAAGGGTAAATTCACACCAAAACGAAACGATACGCGACGCCGGACTGAATTTTTAAGATAGCTATTCAACATTGAACTTTATTTATTACACAAAAAGATAGGTACACGTTTCATTGTATAATATCGAATGTCAAGTTGCACCGCGTTGCACAGCGCATGTGCAGTGAATGACTGATGTCATAATATGAAACGTGTATCTTTTTGTGTAGAGAATATAGTTATATTTTCAATAGCTATCTCAAAATTGCAGTGCCGCGTCGAGTCGCATCTCGTTTCGGTGTGAACTGACCCTAATACTCGTATGTGCTTAGAAAGGGCTTCCAACTTTTTAAGGCAAATTTAAAATATATGCCTGAATCTCAACGCCTGAATTCAGATTATGGTTAAGTGAGTTTTATGATCTTGATATTCTATGGTATGCCTACGAACCTTCTGAAGCTCGTTGTCAAGGAACCAGTTGATATCAGCAGGTGGCAACGAGAAGGCTGTGGTGCAGTTAAGCAGCACCTGCTCGCCGGGCTTCACCAGCTTAGGAGCTCCCACTATCACGGGGTCGCTATCTGGCATCGCTGAAAAGTATTCATGTAAGAATTTGATAGTTTAAGTAAAGCTACGTCTTAAATAGGGATATTAGTTATAAAAAATATGTCTACGGGGTGATTTTTCCAACTGGGCATGGTAGGCGAAATCTGAAACTGTGAGGGATAGAAAAAAAATCAGAAATGAGTTACGACTTGCGAGCCCGACTTTGATGGAAACTAAAACTGCTTGGTTAGATTTTTGATAAATCAGGTTTCCTACCCTCCTGGCTATTCTTATCGAATGGTGAAATAAAACAGCAGTGTTTATTTTTTTCCAAAATCAGTAGGTTTGATACCTAGATATGGAAATAACGCAACTTTCTAAGATAAAAACTTGCTTAAGTTAAAATGTTATAAGTACTTAATTAATTTTCGTATGGTTAATTTTGTGATTTTGTAAACTATACTTTCACAGATATAATATTGTTATGTATAACAAAATATGTTATATTATAGTTTAATAGAATTTGTAAGAACTATCTTACAACACGGGCACGCATATCATAAACACTTACACACCTGATATTCATAAACACGAACCCTAGTGAATCTAGTTTCTGAACCCAAGACTAATTGTCGTAGGGCTAGGGTTCTAACAGGACACACACACTACACACCACATATTACACACACACTATACACCACACACCAAACTGGGCTCCGCGCTCCAAGTACATAATATGTATCTTATAACTTAGGTATTTAGATTTATTATTAACTAAATGTTTGTATATATAATACTTAAAAGAAAAATACTGCATGTGTTCTGAATTAAAAAAAAAAAAAGTAATAATAACAAAAACAAACCTGCTATGCCCTATAGTTCAGATTTCGTCTACCATGCCCAGTTAAAAATTGTCCATGTATATGACATTTCTAGTGAACTTTTGAAATCCTCACTGATATTGAACTTGGGCCTCTCGGTGGAGACCTCGCAGCTGGTCGAGAGTCGCGGGCTAAAACACTCACCGACGCTGTCGTCGGTCATGTGCTTGGTCTGGTGCGCGATCTTGAACTTGGGCCTCTCGGTAGATTCCTCGCAGCTGGTCCGAGGTCGGGGACTTTAACACTCACCGATGACAGACATGAGCTTGGTCTGGCGCGCGATCTTGAACTTGGGCCCCTGGGTGGATAGCTCGCAGCTGGTCGGGGGTCGGGACTGCAACACTCACCGACGACAGTCATGTGCTTGGTTTGGCGCGCGATCTTGAACTTGGGCCCCTCGGTGGAGACCTCGCAGCTGTAAGCGGCGCGCGCGGCCTGCGGCGGCGGCATGACGCGCACCGCGCACGAATCCGCCGCGCACTCGCCGCCCTGCACCGCGACGCCCGACACGTTGAACAGACGTATTGGTGGCTGTAACAAATAAACAGGGTCATTAATAATGTTTATAATACTCGTAGGCCAAGGCATAGCAATATGTACAGCGAAGTATAATTTTCTTAAAAGTCTTATTTCGAATAAACAAAATTAGAAACCAAAACTCGACCAGCCCATATGGGCTCCAATATTGCCTCAAAAATAAGCTCCTTCCTCTGAAAAATATCTCGCATAAAATCGATTAAGAAATAATTGAGGTTGCTTGCAAAAATCTCCTACATTGCCTTATGAATACCGAGGTATGTCAATATTGTTCGCACACCGTTAAAGGATAATATCATGAGAAACCCTGCGTGGTTGTCAGATTCCAAACGAGTGGCATGAGTTGGCATATTTGCGAGATGAGCAAACACCATAAACATTTTCTTGTGTTTTAATGTAATTCCGACCATGCTGTTGTGTTTTGTTTCCATCGAAATATTGTTTTTTACAATGTTAAACATTTTTTCTTTTGCTTCGCCTTTATGTTCTGCGAATTTAGGTAATCACAATGTTCGAAATTTTAATTGCTCTTTACAGCATTTATTTTTGAACACGAACGTCTACGAAATATTAATTTGATGTGTATTTTTGTATCTGTTTCTTAACATCAATTAATTGAGTTGCTAGTAAACCCTGCCTTTGTTAACTAGCAACTCAATTAATACAATTGGGTTGTGAAATTTCAAAATAAACATCTGGTTCGCTACAGAATTATCCTCTAGTTACCTACTTAATACCTACTTTAAGTAATTACTAATAATGCTTCAATATAACATCTGTAAAATTGATTGACCATCTGTGCTGACTTCAGCTCAGCCACGCGCTGCTGGTTCACGTACAGCGGCACCTGCAGCTGACTGATCTCGTCGCTGACATCACAACTCACAGCAGCAACAACATTATAGTACATACCGTTTGCGAGGGGTTGTATCGGAATATCTCGTACATGTCGCGGTAGAACTTGACGGAGTGCAGGCGCTGGTCGTCCATGCGGAAGTGGCAGCTCGGCTCAGGGCCACGTACAGCGGCACCTGCAGCTGACTGATCTCGTGCGCTGACGTCACAACTCACAGCAGCAACAACATTATAGTACATACCGTTTGCGAGGGGTTGTATCGGAATATCTCGTACATGTCGCGGTAGAACTTGACGGAGTGCAGGCGCTGGTCATCCATGCGAAAGTGGCAGCTCAGCTCGGCCGCGCGCCGTGGGTCCGCGTACAGCGGCACCTGCAGCTGATTGATCTCGTGCGCTGACGTCACAGCTGCAATAATATTATAATAACATTTAGATGACAAAACTGCAAAATGCAATTCAATAATGTAAGAGAAACTTATTGCCCCTTCTTTATCTCTAAGCGATTGGCCTGGGAGAGTCATGATTTGGCACAAATTGACCGGCTCTGCCGGATAAATAACATGAACTTATAGAAAACCGGCGTAAAATAAAGCTTACGTTATTTTTTGCTGAATGACTGAGATAATCGGATCCCTAATGTGGGTTGGGGATTATGAGGATTCGGAATAACACAAAGGAGTTACAAGCGTATCTTCACTGGTATTGCGACTGTCCATGGGCGGCGGTAATCGCTTACCTTCAGGCGATTGGTCTGCTTGCTACCTGGTACATTGAAAAAATAACTAATTTAGTTTTCCAATGTTAATTGGAAAACTATTATATTAAAATTAGTTTTTGTAAATTACACAACATAATATTCCGTGCCTTTATTTACCACTATTTCTAAATTAATTTAGATTTTTTTTATTTGAAAGAAAGAATTTCACGGCAAATTATATTAAAAGCGATTTCATGCTACGATAATCCAGCGACAACGAAGAATTAGAATCACTGGCTGGCGGAATTAAGCTCCTTATGGAGTAAAGGTTTGTAAATCCTATCTCACTGCTTTTTAATCCGCGATATTTCACGATTCTTAAGCAATGTTAAATATAAAACAATAAGGATCTAAGCGTCTTATGCCCGGTTTCTGATGTCTTTTGTCGGTAATTTATCTATTTCATAGCGATATGATCAGATGACGCAAAAGCGTTAATCAATCAAAAGCGCTATTGAATAGATAAACCACCGACAAAAAAACCTCAGAAACCTCAAATTAGTAAAATGGAAGGTAGGACTCTAGAGCAATAACACGCTGACAAAAGGTACCTTCATTATAATATTATCGAATGTTTAAAATAAAAGATTTTGATCATTTAATCAACCATTTAAGCAAATTTTTATCATTATAATCGATGAAAATAAACCTCCTTATGGTCTTCCATTACATAAAATAAAATCCATGATCTCAATCATGGTTGGTTTTTTTGGTATGATAAAGTTGAGTTAATGACGAACAGTCAGACAATTCCCAGATCCAGATCCCAGAAGTTTAATAACATTAGCTTAGAGTTCAACAAAAGCATGTATTCAAAATCGATAGTATAGTGTTAAGGTCAATTCACACCAAAATGAAACGATACGTGACATGCACACGTGACGTTACATTTGTAAGATAGCTATTCAAAATTGAACTTTATTCAATACAAAAAAAATCATTTGTTTCATTGTCAGAGACGTTTCATTGTCAGAGAGAATGACGAGTTGCATCCCGCTGCACAGCGCATGTGCAGTGTATGACTGATGTAATGTGAAACGTGTATCTGTTGTGTAGTAAATAAAGTTAAATTTTGAATAGTTATCTTAAAAATACAGCGCCGAGTAGCATCGCGGATCGTCGCGGTGTGAACTGACCCTTGTTATCTTAAAGGTACGATAAGTTAATTACGAACAAATTATGTCAAAAATGAGTCGATCCCAGGAGTTCAGCAATAACAGTAGAGTTGCGCGTACGGTATTAGCCGCTGAATAATAAACCCGGAGATTGTGAGGGAATTTCCGCTGCCGGAGTAATCTTAAATTGAGGCGTAAGTTTATCACCTTTTTTTGTGGCTATGTCACAAATTAAAGAAAGCTAGGACCAGATAAACACCTACATAGTTTACTTTCGATTTGATTGCACTACTACAGGCATACGGTGTGTCCACAATTTTCCTATCGCGTACACGGCAATAGTGGAAATACCCGGTTTAGACCCGCGCTTTTACCCGGTGTGTGCCGTCGAAGAGACGTTTAAATTTTCAAATATCGTGTTTGAGTTTTTATGTCAAAAAAGTTTTAGAATATTATTATTACGTTGAGGTGTTTTTCTCTATTTTATAGAGAAAAGATTAGATTTTTTGTTTGTATTGAATAGGCTCCAAAACTAGTGGGCTAGTTTTGATGAAATTTGGCACAAATATAAAATAGACCACGGGGCATAGGCTACTTTTTATCGCAGCAAAATGAACGTTTCCCGCGGGATTTCCTTTAGTGCGGACAAAGTCTTATAGCCTGGATTCATACGTAGATGTAATTATGCTACTTTTTCACCCAACAAGTGTACGGTTACCGCAGTATTTGCAATAAACATTACTATGTGGATAGTATTTTTCAGTTTTTCTAAGTTTTCTTGACTAAAATATGAGCTGACTTTCTTTTATACACCCTTATCTTAAAAACAAATCTGATTTTAATAGGAATTTTCTATTATCAAATCACCAAATAAGAATTTCTCGGCAAACGAATGATTGAGTGATTAAGGCGTGAAAATTCTTTGCGAAATACATCAAAGGTCCGAATCCCGGGAGGAAATTTTTGGCAAAAACTTGAGCACGAAATTTTTACCTTCGAAATTCGTTAGTTGTAAATAATCTCAATTACATTAAAATGCTACAAAGGCGACTTTGAATAATATAGTATGTATTATGAAAGTAGGTTGAGTCAAAAAGAAACGCAATCTATTGCATGGTAGTTCTATAGAATTCATCAGTCATAAATATTTAGGCATACCTACCAAAAAACCTTAAGCGCAAAAGAAATTCATAAGATTTTATAGATATCGATTAATTTTACTGTATTACTTCTGAGTAATTTATTCGTCAAGTCAAAGTTCCATGCCATTTATTTTAGCACTTCCGTTCGGAGGGAAGAAATGCTTTTACCAAAAGTAATTTAACCAAAGCCTGACTTTTCTTGGATAAAGATTGAATAATAATTACGGCTGCGGGACCCGTGGTAATACATTAAAATAACTTCCTGTAAACAGACTCGATATTATCCTCATTTTTATTCGAATATTATTCGAGTTTTATTCAAGTATTATTAGAGTGTTTTCAATATAAGTGGATATACGATTTCCGATGGGTTTTTACTTTTTAAACCTATTACTTTATTTGTATTTATGGTTGATGTGATTCCTCTGTGTAATTAGTTACTTGTACTATTCAATAATATCTGTAGGAGGTACCATCAATCAGAAACTTTATTGAGAATTTATTTATTTTTGAGATTAATAACGCCTTTATAAATTATATATATCATAAGAAGTAGGTTACAGATACTTCCTTAAGCTTGTACCGGTACGGTACGTTACCTCGTTGATTTTTATTTATTTGGTTTATAACTTATAATTTTATTTTATCATCCGTTTTCAATATATCTAAGTATTGGCCGGATTCTAACAATGCCGGTCAACGGATACCAGAATCCGACAGTAAATTGTTAAATAATTGTTAATTCTATTGTCCATAACATAGCTACGTTTGGTTTGGCGCCATTCCAGCCTTCGATTGTGTAAACTGTAAATCCTCCGTTTGAATAGACATGGAAAAGTTTTCGTGTGTGGAAACCGATTTTAACGACATTTGTTTATTTGGAAGAGGGTTTCTCCCAGTTTGAAACCTCTGAAATCTCTAGCGTTTACGTTTTTGGATGAAAAACGAAAATGGGGCAAGTGATACGTGATTGGCACAGACGTGTAGCACAGATTTTTGCTTACTCTATGTAATGGATATGGATGATGCATTCTACTCATGTAGCTATATCATAGACTAGCTTTTACGCGCGACTTCATCCGCGTGGACCTGTATTGCACCCCCGTGGGATGTGAATATCGAAAGATCCCTTTTTAACGGATTTCTACGTTATTATAACTATCTGCGTCATGCGTTCAAAATTCAACGCAATCCGCCCAGTTATTGTTATTTCAATATACTTTGAACCCCATTTCACCCCTTTAGGGGACAAATTGCAAAACACCATAAAGTACGCACTAGCTGATTTGTATTTATTACCACGGATTTTTCCGATTTCATGGAATTTGAAAGAGATTATATTATAAATATTTTCATACAACCTTATTTTTCACCCTCTGAATTTCCCCTGAATGAGCGAATTCTAATAAACTCTGAAACACGTACTTAATGAAATGTGTATAAGAGCATGAACTTCAAGTGTCATCGTAGTCGATGCAGATTTAAATATTTTCCATATAAACTATCAACCCTTATTTCACTCCCTTATGGATGGAATTTTGATCGAATCTCTCCTTAGTGTGCGTCTTAATTGTAAAATGAAACTACCATGATATCATGATATTGTGCATATTTATTTTTAATAGCTGATAAAAGATAAAACATAACTCTCTTCACAATGTACCCATTGTTCATCTCGTTTATCTGGCATTTTTGTCTTAGTAAATCAGAATTATATTTTCAGCTTCTTTAATCAGCGAAGTAAGTAAAGCTGGGACTTATTAGGAAGATTACTTCGTGTGAATATAATTTCTCGTACAAGTTGTAATCCAGTTAGCTTCGCAAAATCAATCAGACATCGGACTACCTTGGGACCGAAGTTGCGAAGTTGGACATCAGAAGTTAGCTCACTTTCATAATTTCGTATGAATTCGCAACGACACTCATGGTATTACTTAACAAAACATGGCACATACATTTAATTAAAGGGCTCAAAGTACTTATCCGATTAGACAAGTCTGAGGAACTCAGAAAGCATTTTGATTAACTTTATTCTTGATTATGATTAATAATAATAATCATAATGATATTTAATAATAATTCACAATAATAACAGGAAAATTCACTTTGTCTCTATTTCTGTATTATTTATCAGTTCTATACTAAATAAGTCAGCTCACACCGAGACGAGACGTTACCAGACGGGGCGTTGCATTTTAAAATATTGATTCAAAATTGAACTTTGTTCAGTAAACAAGAAGATAAACGTTTCATTGCAAGAGCGGCGCCACGCTTCGCAGAGCGGTACAGATTGACATTTGAACTCTTGCAATTAAATGTGTATCTTCTTGTGTAGTGAATAAAGTTTCATTTTGAATCGCTATCCAAAAAATGTTGCGGCGCGTATCGTCGCGTCTTGTCTCGGTGTGAACTGACTCTTAGTCAAAATACGCTAATTTGTAGTTTTTATTATGTTTTGTCTAATAATCACTTGGATTTTCTAATTTTCGACACGCAATAGTATATTTTTGTTTATATGTAGGCTGTTGGTAAAACACAATTTTGACATGGAAATATTTTTTCGAAGGCATTTCTAGTACCCTAAGTGTAAATAGGTATGTAAGTAGATAGTTACAGCTTCTATTTTCATTTGGGCTTTACATTTTCATTATGCATATTACTACTATACCTACCTACTTTATCTATGAGGTTTCTGTGGACTCGGAAATAACGTTACCGTACACCTATGCCATGGAAAATTGCATTAAACCTGCTCCATTTCACATCAAGTGTTCTCTATGCAGTATGCTTGATAGGTACCTACATAAAAGTATAGCCTTCTAGCCTAGCCTTCTATAAATCGATGGATCCGGCTGCACGCACAAAAAAACATGACTCATGCGTTACCTGTTACCCGTTATCGTTACCAAGTACCAGCGTTAGCTCGCATTGCCTTTACCTCATTATTATTGTTGTTGTTGTTGTTGTTGTTGTTATTGTTGTTGTTGATGTTGTTGACGTTGTCACGTTCAACTATCGTCAGTAAACCGACTTTACAGACAACCGGTATTTTTTTTGTTTACTTAATCCCTTTTTAACACGCTTTTATTAGCTCAGGTTGTATGTATCTATGTATGTAACGGAATCTTTGAGCTTAATTTTCACCGGTTTCTAGACGTCTGATCAACTTGAAACTTTGCACACGTCTTAATGGCCGATGACAATGCAATAACCCGATAAAAATTTTCTAAGCGTGTTTTTTTAATTTTTTTAAACTATTATATTTTTTCTGAAGAACTGAATTGCAGAAATTAAGTAATATCAATTACGTTACCTAACTTCAGACTGTATTTTTGACAGTGAATTACTGTTTTTCCACTTACCAACACTCCAGCGCCGGTCACTGGGGTCTGGTAATTTTTTTACTGATTTGAATAAGATGTGGCATATTTTATATTGTTAACTGAATCTATATAATATTATATTAATATAATATAATATTTATGGACGCTTCACACCACGTCAATCTGGCCCTGTGCTAAGTATCCGAAGAACTTGTGTTACAGGTACCAGACAACTGGAAGTATATTTAATACTTTTATACTTTACACACATTTAAGATTTTTATTATATTATACACATATTTAATACACATCCATGACCCAGGAACACAGAAAACTTTTTTGTTCCCACGGCGGGATTCGAACCCGCGATCTCCGGCTCAAGCGCCAACGCGCTAACTACTGAGCCACAGAGGTCATCGAATATATAATATATTTGCGTTAAATCTCAAGTACCTATTTGTAAATAGGCATCGCCAATATCTAGATTCAAAAATAACGCAGAAATTGAGTGGCAAATAATTTAAAGGACTTTTATTTTGAATTTGACAAATTTTTGTTACTATAATGATAAATAACTAAGGATCAGTTCACACCACGACGATACACGACGCTACGCGACACTACATTTTATGATTGCTATTGAAAATTGAACTTTGTTCACGACACAAAAAGATAGATAGTTTCGCGGTGCAACTTGACATTCGAACTCTTACAATGAAACGTGTATCTTCTTGTGTAATGAATAAAGTTCAAATTTGAATTAGCATAAAAAATGCAGTGCCAGTCGCGTATCGTTTCATTTCTGTGTGAACTGACCCTAACAATAAACACTTTTTGCTAACGCGTATTTTAATAACAAGGCAGTAAATGGATGGCGACTTGCCAGTCTTCTTTTCACATAAGTAGATAGCAAATTTTTTTTCTAAATAATATTTGTAAAGAATGAAATAAAATTAGTAAATAACTTTATATCATGTTAAAAAACGAAAAATTCACACTAAAACTGAAAAAATCACTCAGTATACTATAGACCAGTAATTCCCAAAGACCCCCAGGGGTCCACGGAGACTCGACGGGCCCCAATTTTTTGTCACGTCCAACGTGGTCTACGTCAAAAAATTGGGGTTTACAATCGTAAGCAGGGGTGCATGGAAATTAATTTGATTTCGATAGTGAAGAACTAAAATGTTGGCTTGTTATTTTAAATAATAATAGATCTTTACCTATTAAATTGCCGTTCTGCAGTACTGGCCATTTCAAATCAAAATAATTTTCGTTTGGCTAAGAATTCTAATTTCAAATTAATTTTATTTTAAAAACATGGAATTCTTTTTCCAAAAGTAGTCATTTGTTTATTGATTAGTGTTACATTTTCATCGCATTTCAATCTATTTCGTCATCATGGATACGTTAAAAATTCGAAAAATTAATGGAATATGAGTACCATCGTGGCAGCAACGCGGCACAAGCGGCACGCAACATCAACGACGTTTACGGAGCTAACACTACAAACCAACGCACCACCTGTTATTGGTTTGCTCGCTTCTGTTTTGGAAATTTCGACCTGAAAATTGAACCTCGCGGTTGTCCGAAGACTTTGGTCGACAATGACGAATTAAAGGCGATTGTGGAAGCTGATGATACACAATCTACGGCTGAATTAGCAGCAGCTTCCGACGTTAGCGTCAAAACAATATTGGTCCATTTGCGTCAAATTGGCAAGGCAAAAAAGCTTGACAAATGGTTGCCCCACGAACTGAATGATCGCCAGCGCGAAGTACGCGTCGAGACGTGCCTTGCACTGCTCAACAGACACGCAAATGAAGGAATTTTGAACCGCATTGTTACCTGCGATGAAAAATGGATTCTGTTTGATAACCGCAAGCGCTCAGCAAGTTGGTTGGATTACAAGGTAGTTATCCTGGTTCAGCACCTAAACAATGCCCTAAACGAAAACTTACCCCTAGAAAAGTAATGGTCACTGTTTGGTGGTCTAGCGCCGGTGTGATTCATCACAGCTTCTTACCAAACGGGGTGAGCATTACTGCAGATGTGTACTGTTAAGAACTGAACACAATGATGGAGAAGCTGGTACATCTCCAACCAGCATTGGTCAATCGCT
This sequence comes from Phengaris arion, assembly GCA_963565745.1. Taxonomy (NCBI): domain Eukaryota; kingdom Metazoa; phylum Arthropoda; class Insecta; order Lepidoptera; family Lycaenidae; genus Phengaris; species Phengaris arion. The sequence goes on from OY751443.1 coordinate 8,565,699, forward strand.
CGTCTCCGCTGCTCCTGCACGACAACGCGCGACCTCATACTGCACAGCAGACGGTCTCCAAGTTGCAAGAACTGGGGATGGAAGCTCTCCGTCATCCACCCTACTCACCAGACCTTGCGCCTACAGACTACTACTTTTTTCAGAATTTGGATAACTTCTTGGCGGGAAAAAAATTCAATACCCGAGAGGCAGTACAAAAAGCTAGTGAAGAATTTGTTGCCTCCCGTCCAGCTGATTTCTTTAAGAAGGGCATCAATAAACTGCCACTGCGTTGGCGAAGATGCATTGATTTCATGGGTGATTACTTCGATTAATACAAACAAAAAATACATGACAAAAATTCGTTTAAATTTTTCCCCATATAAAACGGCAACTTCATAGGTAAAGACTAATATGATACCTAAATTAAAACTTCTCAATAAGACAATTTATAAATAAATTGAGAAAAAAAAAGGGCCAACAACACAAGAAAATATACTATATTTCTTTTTACCATTCTGAATGGGACGTTTTCTAAATAAAATTTGTGAGAATTGATTGGTCCTTGTGTTGAGTCACTGTAGATTTCAAAAAAGTAAAGTTGGATGGAGTCACTTTTTCCATTGGTCAACTTTGCTTTTTTGACATCCACTCACAATACAATGAATTAAAATTTAAATCAAAATTTGTTTATTCTACCTACTTTATTATCAAGCAATCAATTCTAATTTTTTTTTTTCGAAAACTATTAATTCGTCGTTGAAACTCAACCACAACGCAAGTTTCCATAGATAGATAGATCTAATCTTTACTTTTTTTTCGAGATTTAGAAATTGGTAGTAATGTAGAATGTAGATGCAGGGGGTCCACCGGCTCCAGCAAAATTTTGAAAGACGTGGTCTATGAAATAAAAGAGTCTGCGAACCACTGCTATAGACAATACACACACTCGCACACTGCTGCAATACATATTATACAATACTTAAGCAGCTTTGACGGCCGACAGCGATCGGGCCGGCGACATGTATTGTGTCATGACTCATATTGTGTGAGTCATCGCCGGGCCGTTATAAAAACCATATTATATTTTCATACATTTCTCATCGTCTCATTTTAGAAATTATATGATAATTTTACTGTAATTGTTAAATTATATCTATCGACTAGCTGGTGCCCGCAACTTTGTTTGTATAGAGTTAACAGAAACGGAACCCTATTATTATAAACGGCAGCCTATCTTAGACCTTATAATATCTGCCAGTGAAAGTCTCGTGAAAATCCGTCCAGCCGATTCAAGGATTAGCCGGAACAAACAGACAGACAGATAGACGGACAGATTTTATTTTTTTAAATAGATTTTTTATTTTAAGTACCTATATACTTTTATATCCATTGACTGAAAAGCTCCTAATTTTAAAATTATGAACAGACACATATTTTATTTATTTGCACAGATTTGTAAAGATTTTAATTTAATTATTCTTTCATATTTACTTACTATTGCTTTACAAGTGATATCACTTCAAGAACTACAAACATGGTATTTTCATTGTACCTTTTTAATATGTGGTAAGCTCTGTTTTATGAAAAAATTCACGTGCCTTCTATTACCGCTCTTGGTATGAAGGTATTACTACTGTATTTATCTGTCGTACGAGTTGTAAGTAAATACCAACTTTTGTACTCTTTGCAATTTCGGAGCCGACATTAAAATACTGCATTATACTACTGAGATAAACAGGCAGATAGTGTGATAGTGATTTCATTTTTTAGAGTTCCGTACCTCAAAAGAAAAAAACGGAACCCATTAAAGGTATGTCCGACCGTCTTCTATCTGTCTCTGAAGACCTTTGTTTCTTAAACGGCATGAGGTATCGAGTTGAAATATAAACCGTATACTTAAGTATACGGTCCCTTGAAGCTGTGAAAAGTCAGACTTCTAAGTTGACGTAAATAAAATATATGACCGATTTTGCCACAAAAATGCATATTTCGTTACTCTGAAGGGAATTAAAATTAAAAGGATATTTCGCATAACAAGAAAAAAAACCTAAAACTGCACACTTGAAATCAAATCATAAAAATAAGGTGTCAAAAGTCTAAGAGGGGGTTAAAATTTCAAGTTGAAGCTACTAGTTCAACTTGGGTATTATATAAAAGGGGCTTGATGTGAGCATTCCAACACATATTTTAAGCCATTGCATAGCTTCTATCGCGGGCCTTGAGCGCGGAGACCGAATCCAGAAATTCCGTAACGAAAAAACCTCACGCTCCGTGCATCGTCTAACGTCGTTTCAGTTCGGCAGTCTTCGACACGGCGTTGTGTGCGTGCGATTAGACGTATTGTACGACTCTACGAAACTCGCACGAATCGAGACGAGCTGCTCCGAAATCGGACGAATACATAAGCAGCTGTTTATGAGAAAGTTTGCATAAGTTGATACAAAATGCTATGCAATAGCTTTACCGCGGCAGTCTCCGAGTGCCACACGTATTTTTTAAATGAAAAATGACAAAAATAGCTTCTTCACACAAACCTTCATCAGTCGTCACTCATAACCCATTTTTAGGCTAGTCAAAAACTGCGAGGCTTGTAATTTTCCCTGAACTATTTATGATGTTCATAATAATTATGAGCGTACATGAAAGCAAAGTAAACAAAATGCAGACCTAAGAAATTATAAAGGTAATAGCCTAGACTGTCCTACTGCTGGGCAAAGGCCTCCCCCAATGTCTTCCAGGTAGCTCTGTTCTGAGCCACTGAGTGTGCATCCAGCTCGTCGCGCCATCTTGTTCTCGGCTGGCCTTGGCGACTTGGTGGTGCATATCTTTGCCTAGCGGTCGGGATGCATTCGGCAGATGTGTCCTTCCTAGTCCCATTTAAGCTTATCTTCCTTTATTCCTACGTCTGTAATGCCTGATTTGGATCGCAGCGTAGTGTTTTGTACTCGGTCCGCTATTTTTATTACCAAGATGCTGTGCTCCATATCTCTTTGGCAGACCCCGAGGCGGAGCTTTTGTAATTCGGTCAATGACCAGGTTTGAGCACCGTAGATTAGAACGGGAAGAATACACATGTCGATAAGTATTATTTTCAGGGAGACTGGTAAATCCCCCTTCATTAATGTCTTCATTGACCAGTAGCTTTTTCAGGCGTTTTCGATTCGGCGATCGAGTTCTTTCCCTTGTCTATTTTCAAAAGATACTAGCTGGCCCATGTAGATGTACTCAACAACATAGTACACTATGCGATCGCCGAATCGAAAACGCCTGAAAAAGCTACTGGTCAATGAAGACATTAATGAAGGGGGATTTACCAGTCTCTCTGAAAATAAAACTTATCGACATTAAATTTTATAATTAATTAATTTATAATTAAACAGGTCTTCCGAAAGCTGGAAGGTCCATGGGCGGCAAGAGGTATTGATGTTGGCAAAAACAGGCTAACAAACCTTCGTTTTGTTGACGACATTATCCTTTTTGCTCCTACAGCCGTGGAACTGCAATCTATGCTCCACGATCTGAGCACTGCAAGCCTATTTGCCCATCTACCTCGACCCTACGTTTCGTGCTGTTGGTAATTATTTAAGTCTTTGACCTATTCATTGTCAGTCCCACCTCGAGGCTTGCAGTGCTCAGATCTTGGAGCATAGATTGCAGTTCCACGGCTGTAAAAGCAAAAAGGATAATGTTGTCAGCAAAACGAAGGTTTGTTAGCCTGTTTTTGTCAACATCAATACCTTTTGCCGCCCATGAACCTTCCAGCTTTCGGAAAACCTCTTCAAGAACACAGGGTCACCTTGCTTGGCACCTTTGAGGACTGGGAATTTTGGGCCGGCAGTGTTAAGTTTTATGTCAGCGGTACTATTGGAATAAATGATTTTGAGCAGTATAAGTGGGGTATATATCTTAATTGTAAAGGGATGTTAATATAGCGGTATGTTTTATACTATAAAAGGCTTTGGTATAATAGACAAAAGCTAAGTAGATAGGTTTGTTGAATTCCGAGTATTTCTCAAGGAGTTGGTTGAGGGTCTGCAGGTGTGACGCAATCTGGCTTGCTCTGCTGTTGTTTATCCAATTTATGGTCATTACGGTTTAATATAACTTTGATTAATGTTTTATACAGGTGAGAAATTAAGCTGATGGGGCTATAGTTGTAAATGTCTCCTCCTTTGTCTCCTTTTTTGTGAAGTAGCAGTATATTGGAGTAGCACATATTATTTGGAAGCTTGCTGAATTTCAGGATTGTGTTGAAAAAATTTGTAATTAGTGGCAATAAAGTAGGTGATCCGATTTTTGGCATTTCAGTACTGATGCCATCTTCTCCAGGGCTACGATTATATGGCATACTATTCAGTGCTTTCTTTACTTCCTGTTCGGTTATGTTTGGAATGGATTCTGGGCAAATGTTAAAATGTTGACAATTACTCACTACACTACAGCGTAATAGGTTTTTTCATATTACTTCAATAGTTACTGTCCGATTTCGTTATTTCGTTTAAAATAATTTTCCTCAAGAGTGTTTAGAATGATCTATAAACTCTCATAATTCATAGATCATTCTAAAATATCTCATAATTTAGATACTTTGGAGGCCGGTTACTTGAAAATGGTTGACTTTGTAAATAAGTTGAAACCTGCCTTTATTTTTAAAGATCTATTCAACAATACTCCAGACGATGGGTGATAATGGATGGGGGAATGAAAAATATTTTTGTGAAGTGGGGCTTCATATGAATGGAGAGCCACCCCTAAAACACGAAATTATTCTTACTTTACGATGCCAAAACCGAGATAGGTATACACATTATATAACTATAACAAATTTCATCCATTTACACTCATAATTACAGAAACTAGAAGAGCGGATAGACAGACAGACGGACGGACAGAGCGAAACTATAAGGGTTCCTTGAGTACGATGGAACCCTTTGCTGATTTCAGTTTCATAGTCCACATAATAATAAAATGAAGCCCATGTATTTCTAACAATTAAGCAATTGCTTCACAATACTTGCAAACGCTTTTGTTTGTACATTTCGAAGTATGAATAATTAATTTTCTCGTTACAAAGTTCAAAAGAAATTTGTAAGCCCATAATGAAATTGTACGGTTACTTTTAAAATGTTTTATCTCTGATTAACATTTTACTGTTTTCATTATTTTTTGCGTTATTTTTGAAATAACTTGTTATTTATTCACGATACACTTGTAACTTTTCCGAACGTTGAATTGTACCTGAAATTATAAACTTTATTTTATAAGAATTTTCAAGGATATAAAAAGGATAAAAATAAATAAAATTGATGTGTCTGTTTGTAATTTCAAAATAACAGCTGTGCATTAAATGCATATATAGTATATACGGTCCCTACACCAAAAAATCAATTTTTATAAATGTTGTCTGTCTGTCCGTCTGTTTGTTCAGGATAATCTTTAAAACGGCCGGAACGATTTTTACCGGACTTTTACTGGCAAATAGCTGTTATAAGGAGTAACTTAGGCTACTTTATCTTGGAGTTTCGTTAAAATAAAATAGGGTTCCTTTTCTATTAATAGTTTCACGCAAAGGAACTTTTCCCAAATCATAGTCGGTATTAAAATGTAAAAGACCTGAAATTATTTCCCCAGGATTAGGCATTCCTAAAGGAACAAGTCGGACTACTGAGATTGCACTGGATTTGCATATCTCGGGCCACCTGAGTCGAGCGAAGTGGGTCAAAAACCTAAGGAGTTTCGCGACCGAAGATCAAAGAAGTATTTGGTATGCTAAAACCGTGTATCAACGGTAAATTTGGACGGGATCCGAAAGCGATTATAATGAATATACTAGGTATTATTATACTAGACTCTGCCAACGACTTCATTCACTTCGAATGAAAATCTATTTATCCTACCTATACCTAGATGTTACCCGCCACTTTTCACGAATAAAAGAAAATCCGCAGGAGCCGTACATTTTCACGCGATAAAATGCCTATATCCTTCCTCGTGGCCTATACTATGTATGTGCCTAATTTCATCAAAATCGGTCCAGTAGTTTATATCTTAATCGGTCCATTATATTCGTATAGATGAACTTGTTAACTCAGTATATTGTACCGGTCCAGAATCATAGTTTTGTAAATGTTTAACGTCTGTTAAACAGTCTAAGGGTTAGTTCACACCACGACAATACGCGACACTACGCGGCGCTGGATTTTTAATATAGCTATACAAAAGTGAACTTTATTCACTACACAAAAAGAAACACGTTTCATATGACATCAGTCATACTCGTACACTGCCACATGCGTTGAGCAGCGCATGTGGTAGTGTACTAATATATAAAATAATATTTATAAAAAGTATTATATAACTTTGAAATATCTGAAAACTTTTATTTTCTTTAATCCTACGGCAAATTCTTCAGAGTCTATCAGTAACTGCATTAGGGTAACATAACTAGAAATAAAAAGATCGGATCCAATGCCAAGTTCGTTAGGGTCCATAATTTAATTTCCGATGAAGATTTGACGATTGAAGTCGGAATATTGGCCGTTTTAACGAATGCAGACTGGCAAGGGGCCAGTGTTTGTTTTTCATCTTCTGATGAACATCAAAATTAACAAACCAAATGCAGATTGCAAGGAAATTTTGATCAGAGGTAAGCAGTTTTAAGAGCTACTTTTAATGTTGATGAAGTTTGACCTATTTTAATTTTTATCTCTATTTTATAAAAGAGGTAGTAAAAACTACGCCTTTATTGTTGTATGTAACTGTTTTTATGCAAAATTCTTCAATTCGCAGACAATCATTTTCAAAATTGAGAATATGTTGCCTTTAATGACGAACCTCTGTGGCTCAGTGGTTAGCGCATTGGCGCTCAAGCCGGAGGTCGCGGTTTCGAATCCCGCCAGGGAACAAAAAAAAATTCTGTGTTCCTGGGACATGGATATGTATCAATTATGTGTATAATATAATAAAAACCTTAAATATAAGTATAGTATAAAATGTATTAAATATATTTCCGTTGTCAGGTACCCGTAACACAAGTTCTTCGAGAACTTACCATGGTACCAGATTGACGTGGTGTGAAGCGTCCATAGATATTATTATTTTCTTAAAATACCTTTTTTTCCTTTGTGGGCTCTACTGAAGTTGCGGGCTTGTGGCCAAACAACTTCAGGTAAAATGTGAGTTAATTATTGATTCATAAAAATTTGCGGACGATGCGGCATGTATTGAGAATGACTGCTTTTTGTAAACTATGTATGTGAGGGGGTGTATGTTAAGTGTTTTGAGGGATGTGTGCAGTGTTTTAGGTATGATGCCAGTGGTCGAAATGATTATATGGGTATTGTTCTGACTACGTTAAGTTTCCACTGCTTTTTTATTTCTATTATAAGGTCTGTATATTCAGTTACTATATTTGTGTGTATGGTAGTGAGATTGAATGAATTGGGTATGGCGATGTCAATGAGGTAAACTGATCTATTATGTTTGTCGCGAAGGGTTATGTCAGGTCTGTGATGTGCGGTATTGTCTGTCAGTATTGTTCTGTCCCAGTATAGTTTGTAGTAAGGTGAGTCCAATCAGATCTGTGGTGTGTATTTGTAGTTTAGAATTTTGTCTGTGATGAGGTTATCCTAGAGTGCGAGTATCTGGTGTATGATTGCTGCTACTTGGTCATGTCTCTGTTTGTAGTCTGTTTGTCTGATGGATGAGCAAGCACCGGTGATGTGTTGAATTATTTCAGGTTGTCTGTGGCAGTATCTGCAGTGGTCGCTACCTGTACCGCTATCCTGGATGATATATTTTCTATATTTTTTTGTGTCTATAACCTGATCCTGGCTTGCTATCATAAAGCCTTCGGTCTCTGGAAACAGTTCGCCTCTCTTTAACGACGTGTTTGACGCTACCTTGTTAACATTAGTGTTGGTTAAATCCATACGATGGCGGCCGTGCAGTGACTTCTAGGACCATGTATCTATTTTTTCTTGATTTGAAACGATTGTGATTTGTTTATTTAATACTGCAATCATGGTTGGTGTAAACGAGTCTGACCGGCATGTGGCGTTGTGAATTCTTGAATCTTGTGAGCGGTTGTAAAAGTATGTTCTAAGGAGCATAATTTGTTTACTGTGTAGGTTTGTGATATCTTTTAATCCTCTACCTCCTTATATTTTAGGTATGGTCAACTTTTGGACACAGGCCCTTGGATGATGTTTCTTATGTTAGGGCCGTGATGATTATTTTTTGCAGTATTTTGAGGTCGGTTTTTCTCCACTTGATGATACCGATTATTGTTATTATTAATGAAAAATAAACGGCAAAAAATACGTTTGTTGTATAGGAGCCCCCTAGTATATACAGCTAAATAAGCGTACTACTATTATAAATACTACTATTATAAAAATGTTTGTTACTCTTTCACGCAAAAACTACTGAGCGGATTTCGATGAAATTTGGTATAGTAGTAGTTTAGCCTAACCATAAAATCGCTTGTCCCAGGTAGGTACAGTATTTAAAGACTAGTTACTTCTCGGGGAATCAACAGTATATAAATCATCCCGTAACGTAACTAGTGTGTACCAATAGCGAGGCGTGTATACATCTCGACGTTACACCGGCTGCCCTTATGAATATTAGTTAACAGATGGCGCTAATTGCAATAAAAATATAGTGTCATTGTTCTGTACTACAATAGATATTAGTTTACGCAGCTTACCATTCCGCAGATCTCACGCTTCGCATCAGGCGTGAGTTATTGTTAAAAATGTCAATCCGCATTAAAGGAAGCAAACCACTAACACAACAACAACAACAACAATATACTATAATAAACATATTTTGCAAACTGCACATTAAAAATAACCTAACCAAGAGCATGTCAGGAAATAAAGGTCCCGTAACTATCACCGCTTAAAAGGTTTTTTTAAAATTACTTCAAATGTTACTGTCCGATTTCGTTCAAAATAATTTTCCTAAGGAGTTTTTAGCATGATCTATGAGCATGGAAACTTACAAGTTTTTATCTCCTATAGTTTAGAAATGCTATAGGGGACCAGCTTACAAGCCACTTTGGATGCCGATCACTCGAAACTAGGCGATCATGTATGTTACAATACCTTAAGAGACCGATTCAACGATACCCCACACAATGGGGTAGAATAAAAAAATATTTTTCATCCCCACTTGCATGTGAAGTAGGAATGGAGATCCACCGTTTAAATATAAAATTATTATTATTTTATGATGCCAAAACCTAGATCTATACACAATTTATAACAATACCAAATTTCATCCATTTAGATTCATAATTACAGAAGCTAGACGGACGGACAGAGCCAAATTATAAGGGTATCCATGTGTATTACGGAATCCTGATTATGAATTATTAAATACTCGTAAATCCAGATATCACAGAAAATATCGCAAATTGCTGAGAATATTGTGTTAAGAAAAACGTGTATTTAATCATTATGCCGTAACAGCTAATCATCCTAATTTTCCAAAAATTTTCATAACGTAGAGATTTTAAGGACAAGCTTTAGTTATAATATACCTATCCGAATAAATTAACCTGATCTCTTTGGACATATGCTATTTTAATATTTATTTTTACTTAATATTTTTTTTTTTCAACTAGATGGACTGGTTGTATTTGGTTACAACAATTTTACAAAGATTATTTTCATAGCTATTTGCTATGAAAATAATCTTTGTAAAATTGTTGAAAATTAATGCAAATACTCAATCCTATTACATTATTCAAATCATTCAATCAAAAACTGATTCAGCTATAACAAACACCTGTCAATTTAACATCATATCAAAATTAATAGGTACGTTCCAAGTAATTTAAATATTCTAGCAATTTAAACACGTTCTACAGATTAAACTTTGTTTTGTTTTGATAAACAAATTGCGAATGGCGTGATTATGACATTGTTTTCACAAGTATACTATTACCAAATTCAAACCTTTCAAAACCAAGCCCTCGTACCGAAAGTTTTGTTTGTGGTTGAGACAGAAAAAACTGCACTAAAATACAATAAAGCTAAAAATCGAAGTGTCAAATTTCAGATTTGACAGCTATACATGATTTTCAGCTTTATTGTACCAGCGCAGAGTTCTGTTTACAGTGCAGTTTTTTCTGTTGGGACCACAACAAAAGGTGCATTTGCCGGAAAAATCTTATATAAGATAAAACTACGCCATCTTGATTTCAGAAGATATTGTCAATTAAATGCGGAATGATTATACCTACTGTGGAAAGCAAATGTTAAAATGTCAAATGTCAAACCCCAACAGCGGAGCAGTTTAAGTATGGATACATTTTATCTCAACATGCGTCGTCTGTAAATGATAGATCTAAGGCTACTGACGAAAATTGTGTATTACCCTTGCGTTTCTTATCACAGCATTTTGTCACCCAATTTTGTGTTGCAAATAAAAGCACAGAATACTAAATATGCTACGTAAATACAAGTTTCAGACGAGAGGCCGAATACTAAAACGCTACCTAAAACTAGTGTGGGCCCATAATCACAAGCTGTCGCTGTATTTTATGAAAAATAACAAGGCCAGCATATGACTCTCGTGCCATTTATTATAAGTAGTGTATGTTTATATTTCTTTTTAGATATTTCAAAAATACGATAAAACATTGTATAAATCGTTTATCAAAAAGCCATGAAAAACAAGTACATTCGCAAGTCAGCGCTGAACGGAAACAAAAGTACCGAACTTAAGTTTTTCTATTTGTTTTGATCGTATCAGGCATATGGTTTTGTTACAAAGGCCCAACACCAATGAAACGATGGACTCGAATTGTTTTCCCGACAATAAACGTCCCTCCGATGTTTCGGCACAAATGTACTTTTTATACCGGCGCCAAACAGTTCATTCTATGTTCGCTTTTTCGATATTATTTGTCTCTTCTATCTTATCTCAAGACCCATCGAGTTTGAACATCGACATTATTATTATTGTAAATATAATAATACAATACCTACTATACTATCATTATAAAATACTAGCTTTCTCCCGCGGCTCGCGGCCCGCGTAAATATAGTATCGGGTATCCCATGGTACCTACTGTACTTTTTCGGGATAAAAGTTGCCTATGTTTTAATCCAGACCCTAAACTACTACCATATAAAATTTCATCGAAATTCAATTTCATTCATTCAGTCGTTTTTGCGTGTGAGAGTAGCAAACATTCATCCATCCATACATCCATTCTCACAAACTTTCACATTTATAATAGTATATAACATATTTATAATAGCAAGTAGGATGTGAATGTTTGTGAGGATGGATGAATGTTTTTGACTCCTTAACGCGAATGAATTTTGATTCAATTTGATGTTAGGGAGTAATTTAGGCTCTGGATTAACCAATTTACCGTGGATTAACAAATATACGGTTTTCACAATATTTATACAATACTCGTACAAAGTAGCGGACAATTAGTAATAATTGCTAGTATGTTCTTAGTACTTTAGTTTCTTTGATAGTCAATTTCAAAGTTGAGATATCTATTACTTCCTATCATAGAAATGGAGCGTTTAGTAACATAACAAACATGTTAACATAACAACATAAGTCGACCATTAAATTTCCAGACTTCAAGCAGCAGAAAGACTACGGCATTGTATTACACCAGCTTTCGCCCGCGGCTCCACCCGCGTAAAAACTGTATTTTCCTCCTGCGGAAACATTGTATTTTTTTGGAGTAAAAAGTAGCATTTGTGTTAGCCCAGAATTCAAAGTACTATCATAACAAATTTCATCAAAATCCATATAGTAGTTTTTTCGCGAAAGATTAACAAACATCCGTCTATCTATTAATCCATCCACCCATCCATCCTCACAAACTTTCACATGTATGGTCTGGATTAAAACATAGGCAACTTTTATCCCGAAAAAGTACAGTAGGTACCATGGGATACCCGATACTTATTATTTATAAGTAACGGATAACTTATTTTATTAGAATAATTTAAAGTTATGTTAGCAGGTTAATTAACTTCAAGAATCTTATGTTATGCTATGCTCTTATGCCCGCCACAGACGATACGAAATTTAATTCAAAACAAAAATGTTGTAGTAGATTCCGTACTCTAATAGCTATACAATAATATACAAATTTACAAAATCTATATCCATAATATTAATTAAGAGGCAAGATTTGTTTGTATGTTTGTTTGCATTGAATAGATCTTCGATATTGCTGGACCGATTTTGATAAAATTTACACAAGGCACAGTTAAAGAGTAGACCACGGGGAAGGCCATAGGTTACTTTATTATTGCGGCAAAATACAAGGTTTTCGGAATTTCCTTTTGCGCGCTCGAAGTCACGGGCAACATCTAGTCAAGAATAAATGCGTTTATTTTAAGTTATAAGATCATCTTTAATTTTTTAAATTAATAAAGATCATTTTAACGCAGTGATAGAGCTTTCATCCCATGTACCATATTACTATATTAAATTTTATTTATTTATCACAAATTATGTAACGCCATTTACATCTTTATTATTGTGGTAAATATATAAAGATCTATGAAGGTACAATAAATATAGTATTTTGGTTATTGTTGGTGGTTTATTAAGGTTATAGTTGTCATAAAAGATGTGTTATGATTGAATAATAAAATTTCAACCTAAATAAGAAATATACTGTATATATTATTCAATATACATACGTTGAAATGTAACTAATGAAGTAAACTTTGAAACGAAACCAGTAAGACTTACCGCATAGCGCTAGAAATGTTAAAATCTTCATCATTATTACACCGGCCGTGTTTTTTTCATTATTCCTCTTAAAGTTACACAAACACTTTAAAACTTCAAACGTCCACTAACAGTTGTATTTGCCATAATATTCACTTTGAACGCTCATGTCTTATCGGAAAAAATAAAAAAATAAACTATTTTCAAACCAAAATTCTTTGCGTGTTTTTTTCAAGTGTTGTTACTGGCACAAATTAAGAGTATACTTTTTTTTTTAATTTTGAGTTTCGCTATCGTGCACTGGACGCGGTCGTCGTCTGCCACAGACGTGGCGCGCTCGCGAGGTACGTTCGCCGAATGTCCTTGGGCTCCTTGGTTATACGAATTTCCGGTTTCCCGCGAGTTTAGAGACATGCGCAGTGGAGGGCGATTTTCTTTATTAATGTAAATTAAGTAAGATAGGGTTTAACAATTGGAAGATTATGGCTTAAAGTTATTTAAATTTTGTGAGATCGTTTTATGATGAAACTGTTTGTCTTCATCTGCTAGATAATTCCTGTAGAAACAGAAAAGACTGTTTCATCAATAACAGTTTAACAATGTTGTTTTTAAAGCAAAATGCTCTGTTGAAAGAATAAACTTATTTTTATTGAGTACGGCCTTACACCAAAGATTTCAAAACTCAAGATAGGCTATGACGTACATTTGACAGAACAAATCTTCATACAAGAAAAAGTTACGTCATCTTGGTTTTCACCATACTTCAAATGTCAGCCTTCTTGTTTTCAACATACTTCAAATGTAAAAATGGCCCCGAAAATCACAAAACTGGGGTCATTTAACTGAAGACACTATTTGCCTCAACATGTCTATACCTTACACTGTAGAACTCAACCAAAAATTTCGTTAAGAAGTCGAATAATTATTTCTTTTTATAGACTTCTATAAGATTATTTAGCACAATTATGTATTAAAGTAAAAGTAACGTATACCTTTTGATTAAATAATAAAATGGTTTATATTTAGGTAAGTTGTCTAAAAATATTATATTTTCATTATTTGCTGTGAAGGTAGTGGAGTAGTGGTAGTCAAGTGGTAGTAAAGTTTAATGTACAATATAGGTAAGTCACGTTTTCACAGTTCACAGTTGTCAAGTTCACAAGTTTTGCCCGCGGCTCTTTCCGCGTAAATACAGTATCCCATGGGAAAAGTATTTGTTTCGCGATAAAAGGTAGACGATATCTTTCCCCGTAGTCTACTCTACATCTGTGCCAAATTTCATGATGATCGGTTTTGTAGTTTTTACGTGGAAGCATAACAAACAAACAAACGCAGATTCACATATTTTATAATATTAGTAATAATGAGGCTTTTTAAATTCATGACTTCTGACAGCTTTTTGACACGACAATTACCGTCGGACACCAAGCGCCGCCTGGTGACAGAAAAGGAATCGAAAATTATTATTGACCGTTTTTGATACCACTTACGCCACCAGATGACGCTTCGTGTGAGTTGGGTCTCCCCTAACGGCAGAAAAAATATCAAAAACCCTCATTGTGTGTTCAAGTTATTGTGTATCGGACTTTTTATTGTGATCTATATAAGCACGTTTTTACATAATAAGCTTGTAAAGTTATACTGCAGCGTGAAGGATTTAAGAAATCCTTAGAATGAAGGCTAAGAATGTTTCAGCGATAAAACTTAATATATTTAGCCTAAATCGGTAACGGTAACAACAGTCAAATGATGAAATGAGAAAAACTCTTTGATCAGAAAGGGCATTCAGGTTCTGGTTTCAAAGAGTTCTTTGCGGTTACTTTGTCCTACAGGATTATGAAATCAAAATAACTATATGTCACCCTGTGGTCGAATCGCCTATAAAAATTCATGTAACTTTTAAGTTTGAACTTTATAACAGTAATTTTGCTTCTTGGACAGAAAATAATAAAAAAGTGTAAACATATACTTTTACTGTGCTAAATATCATACTCCTTCATTCGCACAACTCTCGTGAAACTGTACTGAAAGTTCTTGCTTCACGTATGAATATAATAATTTGCATAATGTCATAAAAGTTATTAGACTACAACTGAGACCATAAACTTAACTCAAGCTATTTTTAACTTCATTAGTAGTTATTATGAAAGTTATAACCCACAATTTGTGTTCATTAGTTTTTGGTATAATATAATATATCAGTTATTAATATGTTTTTACAGCAATGATAATATAAATAGGAATATAACATTTAATGTTATATTCCTATTTATATTATATTTATATACCTAATTTAGGTAGTAACGTTTGCATCTCTTGCTTTAGATTTTAGAATCTTCACTGACTTTAGTGAGTTGAGTGAGTTCTGAATATACTTCTGAGATCCTAGTAGGGTTTAATCTAGAAGAATCTCGCGCCCATGTGTGACTTTCAAACATTAATTAGTTGGCAGTAGTTGCGCCACAAAGACATGTCACTGCGGCTGACACTTCCACACAACTTCATATTAATCGACCCACAAACTGATGGTTGCGAAAATTTTGTAGTTCAGTGACTAGTTTTTTAACGCCCGACGAAAACAGTGCTGTCGTTAGTTTGACGTATCTGTCTGTACCTATATCTAACTTTGAACTTTGCGGTAATTTGAAAAAAAATCGTGTTGGGCGTTGATAGTTACGGAACCTTCCTCGGAGATGTCCTGACATGCTCTTGGTTATGTTATTACTGTTGTTTTTTTTTTTTCAATACATGAGCACTAATATTTTATTCATATTTTATTTAGTAAGCAATCTAAAATGAGGTTTTTATTATACAGAAAGCCTTTCCATTTAATATATAAAATAGCTATATAGGGATAGGCAATATTATTTGCCAATGTGACTAATGTTATGTGATAAAAGCATTTTATCGCGCGGTCACTATCAACATTATAGTGTATTCGAACATCGCCGCGATGTATAGTATAAACTTTATACAGTAGGTTAGCTACGTAGTGATCCTGGATTACAGTCTTTTTCTTTTTAGGTAATACAAAATTAATATTTTTGTTTTATTTACGAGGTATTTTTTTTATAGAGCTTTGTAAATAATTATTATACTAGTGTTATTAGATAGACAAAACATTTAATAAGAAATGGGCTTTCAAATGACTAAGAACTTAAAAAGTTTTTTCAAATAATCTTGTGCTTCATTTCTCACCGATAAAAACTCTATAAGGCGTATATTCATCGATTATAACACGTTATTTTTCGGAGATCTTTTAACATTCTGTTAACCTGCTACACTGTGACCCGCTACATTTTGTCTGCCCGCTGTATATAATTGGATTAGCTGTGTTGATTGCCTATAAAATATAAAGTAACGCGATACCACTTTTATTTCGGCATTATGAAAATTGCTTTAGTACTTACGACTTTTGGCCAGAAAGTCAGTTGCAAAAATGAGTTGCCGTTCGGCCCCTTAATTTCGTCCACTGGAATAACATTTACAAGAAATACTTTTGACTTATGACGTCACTATTTGAAGTATTTATTCTTCTGGTAAATAGTATGGTTACCACATCATAGGACTCACAAGCACTGGGTAGAAAATTTAATTTGAAAGCGTTATTAACGTACAAGCTTAACTGACATAACAACTTTACCAATATTATAATCGGAATCTCGGAAACGGCTGCAAGTATCTCCATGAAGTTTAGTATGCAGAGAGTTTTGGGGGAGAAAAGTCGATCTATAGGTGTTATAACTGGAAAACTGGGAGTTTTTGAGTATACGAGTATTATGCTTTTTATTTCGTCGCGTGATGAGATATGAGTGATTTCGATTTCTAAATGTAAAACCAGATTGGTTGGCGTCTTGTTTAACGTTGGAGTTTTTGCGATGTTGGCTTTGTTCGGTTGTGTTGGATTCCTGTACATTTCTGTGGCGGACCAAGTAGCGCCACGATCCTGGATCGCGCTATCGAAGTTTTTACAGTTCGGCACTAAATATACAACATCTGAAATGGTTACAAGTGGGCATTGGCCTGACCGAGCATACCATCTCGCTCGGTCAGAGATCTCCCTTTGGAGCTTTCACTATTCCCACATTGGTGACCACCGACAGAACACGCCTCCTTCTGGAAATCATCAACATCACTCCCCACCCTACCGCATCACGCCAGCCAGCTTCAGCCTCATCGGGTACCTCGACCACCAGCCTCAACGCACCGCGACCTTGTCGAACCCTCATTAGCTTCATCGTGCACTCTCACTACAACGACCGGTATATTTTTTTTTTATCGTTCTACTAAAACTCCGAGCAAATCTCGATCTCTCGAGGTTCTATATAGTGAACAGATAGCTTTTCACTTGTCGATTTTTCATCCCCTTTGAGTAAGATCAAAGTAGTATCTTAGTACAAATTAACTTTTATTATAATTACAAATTTTAATTAAAATAAGTTTTTTTGCCGTATAATTAAATATGAACTTTTAAATGTTTCTAAACAACCAATTTGCATGGACAAAAAACGCTACGAAAGTGCTACGGCGCTGCTGCGAAATCATAAGAAGGTACTACCTCACTGTAAAATACATACTAATGTATTTTACATTACTTATTCTATGGTAGAAAAATAAATAAATAGAAGCTACTTGATTAAACTGAATTGAACTTAAAATACACTGAATTCAATAAGAATATAATATGTGAAAATATATACGTACATCGTACAAGATTACCTACATGATTGTAAAAGATTTTATTTTTGATGTGTAATATTTTTTCTCTCACTTTCCTGCAATTTGTGGAAGTGATTTCGTGAAATGGGGCGGAATAACAGGAAGTCGTGGAAGCGCGCGCTATTTAAATTGACCAATGAGCGCGCGGTGGTAGAGTTGGCTGTCAGATTCGAATAAAATATTTCAGTATTTAGCTTTTTTAAATTTTATATTGTTTTCTGTAACTACTCACTGCTTAGTGGAAAAGTTTCCATATTTTTTTAATCATAATATTAGAAAATCCTACTAAGCATTGAGCATTTTTAAATGTTTTCATAAAATGTTAGACATATGCGACTTCTGTAAGGCTCGTTTTAATTTTTTCAATTCAGTTTAATAAATTGCAAATATCCTGTTACATTTTTAAATTGAAAAATATATTGATTTTAAACACTAACTTTTATATCTAAAAATATTTAGTAGATACTTATAATTTTAGGTATCTAAGTATATTTACTACCTGGGTGATCGAGCTCGGAGTTCTTACGGTAAAAATAACTTTTTTTAAATTTTGCAGGTTTCTATTGGATGGATTGATTGGATCCCTATGGGCCAAAACAAATGACACACAGTAACACACTGTCAAAATCTGCAGAGTCGCATATATTTTCAATACCAAAAGAAACCGCCACCGCCCGCCGCTCTCCAATATTGAATTTAAATTGTAAGTATATAACATTGAATGAATTATTGAAAAACTCTTTATAGCACCAAAAACAAATAGGACACACATAACTTTTTTTTGTCAAATTTTCAAGAACAATTTTTAATGATGTTTTATATTTTTATAAAACAAACAATTTTTAGGCCACATTTACCGCCCCATAGAAAAAAATAAAAAAATAATAATTTTGTAGCAATAAAGTTATATCAATCGCACGGTAGGTAGTGTGAGCTAACTGAGGCAGCGTTAATAATTATTAATTATAACAAATGTAATAATTAAAAAAAAATATCAGTCCAGTTGCATTGAAATTACGAAAACTTAAATTTCACTCATGTTTTTCACGATGATACCGAAGATCTGAGAGATGAAAACTCATATCGATTGACA
Source organism: Phengaris arion (assembly GCA_963565745.1). Taxonomy (NCBI): domain Eukaryota; kingdom Metazoa; phylum Arthropoda; class Insecta; order Lepidoptera; family Lycaenidae; genus Phengaris; species Phengaris arion. Next base: position 8,584,219 of record OY751443.1, read on the forward strand.
ATAATTCATTATTCGACCATAAATCGATATAGTCTTGAAAATCAAATAATCGTTTTAGTTTGACGGCTTTAGATTATAAATACACAAAGTGTGTGAACCAAGTCAATGGTAGTGTGTGATGCTGATATTTATATTGCTGATATTTAAATGAATGTATGCACAATTCTCGTAAAACTGTACTAGAAATTTTCGCTTCACGTATTAACATTATGATGAAGTAACTTGTAAATCTTCCTTTTTATGATATAAAAAAAAATAAAAGAATCTCAAAAATATTTTTTTGACCGGGATTCGAACCCGAAACACTAATTTGCCAACCACGCATGTTATTGTTTTTTTGTATTCATCGTCCCCTGTCCCCACTATAATTGTAACGTAGAACTACGTAATTGTAATATAAAGTTACATTACCTTCCAGTTAAAGTCAAATATATCAGCGCTAATAGCGCCATCTATGACCATTCTAATTTCAAGAGGTTCAAACGCCATTTATCGGAGTAAGCCTTCACTAAAATGGCGTTGGCCTTACTCTAATAATTGATTCTTATATCGATTATTTTTAATAATCTAACACACATTCGTGGCACAGATAAATAAATAGTTAACTACGTCGCAGATACATCACTTCCATACAAGAGCAAAAATACCTTCATTAAAATTACCTACGAAATCTTAATATTATTATTTCGCAGCGAAAAAAAAATGTACCATAAGTACACGCAGAAATAGTCGAGATTGTGTTGCCGGCCGTGCGACTCACACTACACGTAAGTCACGCGTGACTGCTTACATATTCGCTAGGGTTGTACCTATGAGAAATATTGTAATATATGTGTATTCTTCTTAGCCACGCTTAATCCTTAAATTAAATTAATTTATATCCATCCCTCTCTATTCCTAGGTAAATGTCGGCGTGATTAATATGTATAGCCTTGCCAAATTACAGCCCTGTAGTTATTCAAAATAAATCTTTAAAGGTGTTTGAGCAGCGAACAAACAGACAGACGGACAGACAGATAGATATACAGACGAACATGGCGAAACTATATGATTTCCTTGTTTACTACGAAACACCAAAACGACAATTTTTGGATACGAATATTTTTGTTATTTGATCCTTTTAACTAAATTAACATTAAAAACAAAAACATGTAGGTACAAAGAAATAGAAGTTGAAATTTCGGTATATAAATCGAAATAACAGGTCCACGAAAAAAAAAAAACACCTATCTTTGCGTAATGTAATTACTAGCTTTGCGTAATATGTAAGTACTAGGTAAGGTAGCTATTATAAAAACAACACTATTTATGAATAATGTATAATCCTACTACTATTATAAATCATACCACTATTATAAACGCGAAATTTGTGAGGATGGATGGATGTTCTTTCAGACAAAAACTGCTGAACGGATTTTGATAAAATTTAGTATGGTAGTACTTTAGACTTTGGATTAAAACATAGTCTACATTTTATCCCGATTAAGGACAGTGTTCCCGAAGGATACTAGTATTTACGCGGGCGGAGCCGCGGGAAAAATCTAGTGTGTTATGAATTCCAACAATAGGATAAAAAAATTTAAATTAAAAAAAGGGTATTATAAGGAGTTCAGTCCATAATTTACTATTTATATATTAATGTCTAACTACCCAAATAAGTTTTAGTATTATTACGTTGAAAGAAATAATGGTGAAAAATTGGTAAAGATAGATTTAAAAATTACTACTTTCTCTCGACAGTAAAAAAAATTACAATTTTTAATTGAATTTTTGCTTTGACAGCCATTCACTTCATAATAATTACGTGTCATTTCGACTCGTAATCGCGGGAAACGCGCGGTGCGAGTGCTCTGGCGGGCGTGCGGCGGCCATTGTCAATAGTATCTAGCGAGATACGCCGAGCTGCAAGCGGTAGGCAAATAACGCGTGTCCTTGAGCGAGTGACGAACGCCTTGTCGTGGCGAATTTCCTGATCTAAACACAACACTGGATGCGCCTCCGGAAGTTGGGCCCCCCGCGCCACGTGCTGTCAACCTCCAAAACCAGCTAAGTGCCGTGTGGTTCAAACGCCCCTCCGAACTCAGAGACACTAGAGGCTAAACCAGACATTTTGGATCATTTCCCCATGACCCTCTTCTAGTCATTTTTTTATGTAATATATTTTGTTTCGTTGGTAAATTTGTGTTTTAATTATTAAATATACCCGTAACACTATAACTGGGGGCATCTGCTACAACTAGCGTTGTCTCGTCGTCAGTTTTTGTGAGACCGTGGTGGTGAACCAGAGAGCAGGAAAGGCTAGCGCAAGTATGAGAATTTTGGCATTTGGTGAACTAAGATAATTTGGAATCAAGCCAAAATGTAAAAACTTAGTCCATTATTCTTTAAATTGTGATTACATTGAAGTAGATCCTTATACACGAACTTAGAATGAAGTTACTTACATTTGCTGAGGTATGTAACTTTGCTATTTAAATAAGAAAGTAGAATTCTTTTAGAAAGCAAAGTAAAGAATTCAGTAGAAAGTTGTATCTACTTCTAAGTTTTTTAGTTGTAGCTTGAAGATCTAAAATATTCAGGAACAGTTGCTAATCTTATACTTTAAACGATACAATCTTGTACATATATGTATAATCGGTTACTCAGAAACGGTTGCAAGTATTTATGGTGGGTTCGAATTCCGGTCAGATTAATAATTTTGTGATTCTTTTATTTTTTTTAATTTATCCTGAACTCCGAGAAAAACTCGTTTACCCAGGTACAATACTAAGGAAATCAGGGACATTTAACCCGTAAGGGAATTTGTTGGTACCCGAAAAATGTCGAAAGACTGGGCGTTTTATTTACAAAAAAAAAAACATACCGGTTGTCTGTAAAGTCGGTTTACTGACGATAGTTGAACGGGTAACAGGTAACGCATGAGTCATGTTTTTGCGTGCGTGCAGCCGGCTCCATCGATTTATAAGACGTTATCACGTCAAAAAGTCGCAACCACAAACCGTAATTATTTTAATTCAGATCCATGTATATATTATGTGGAGCGAGCTTTATATTTATAGAACGTCAATATCACTTATAATTTATTAGAAAATCTTATTATTTAAAGCGAAATTAGCTTTTGTTTTCGTAAAGTAATTTCTGTCAAAATAAATTTGTCCCCGGAGATTCGGATGGCTGTCACTTGAGCTCTTAGTGAAGATTTCTTCATAATAATATTATGTAGAATTTAAACAAATATTAAATTATATGAGAAATAATTAGATTAAAAGTTTTAAATTACATACCTGGGTCATAATTAGAAATATTTTTTGGAAATAGTTATATTATTCACACTGTCAGGTCAGGTCACACCGAGACGCTGTGCTGCATTTTTAATATAATGATTCAAAATTGAACTTTATTCACTACACAAGACGAATACACGTTTCATTGCAAGAGCGGCTCAAGATTCAAATTCTTGCAATTTATACTTATTAGTTACAACTTACATTACATAATGAGCAGGTGAAACTATCAAATATAGTGTTACATTTTTCATTAAAAAAAACCGTCCAAGTGCGAGTCGGACTCGCGCACGAAGAGTTCCGTATTGTAGTCGGCTTAAAATTCTCGTTTGTTGTATGGGAGTCCCACTTAAATAATATTTTTATTCTGCTTTTAGTATTTGTAGTTAAAGCGACACCTTCTGTGAAAATTTCAACTCTATTATCACGGTTCATGAGACTGATAGACGAATGGACGCGACAGACAGACAACGAAGTCTCAGTAATAGGGTCAGGTTTTTACCCTTTGAGTGCGGAACCCTACAAATGACATTAATGTGTTCATTTTCTTTACAAGAACATACTCTGGTACTTTTTACGTCTTTGCATAGGTTGTACCACGGTTGTACCTACATGTATGTGTGAGGATATAATATTTTTTCCTCCTAATGATTGCGTAAATTAAAATTATATTCACGCTCGCTATCTGATTCTTTCATACAACCTCTGTGCCTCAGTAATTAGCGTGTTAGCGCTCTAGCCGGACGTCGCGGGATCGAATCTCACCAGGAAACAAAAAGTTTTCTGTGTTTTTGGGTCATGGATGCGTATTAAATAAATTGTGTAGTGTATAATACAAATATTAAATATTATTATAAGTATGGTATAAAAATAATATGTTTTCGTTGTCTGGTACCCGTAACACAAGTTATTCGGGAACTTACCACGGGACCAGATTGACGTGGTGTGAAATCGTCCATAGATATACCTTTCATAACATTAAATACAAAAGGTTAAAGACATACCTCCTATTCTCGATTTTGTGCAAAATTCACCGCATATCCGTCCGCAGCGGTATCGCGTCGCGTCTTCGTTTTCAAAGGATATTCTTTACAATTTTCCGTTTAAAATTTTTAAATAATATCGAACCATTCCCTTTAGTACTAAAGTATAAGATACTTATATAAGCAATAGCATAATATATAAAAAGTTGTTGTTTTCCAAATGTACAAATTTTTGACGTGACAACGTCTAATAAATCGATGAACGCCGGCTGCACGCACGAAAAAGGATGACCCATTGTCCCGGTACTCTGTCCCGTTACGTTAGTATGCAATCATTTCATCAATGTTTTGTTATGACGTTGTCACGTTAAACTATGGTTCGTAAACCGACTTTACAGACAACCAATTTTTATTTCCTTAAGTTTTTACAAAAACAATAAATTATTCCGCAAAATTAAAACGCCAAGAATCCTTTATCGCAAGTCAATGAGACAAAAAATAAACATCACAATTGAAGACAGGAAGCTATCGTCCCAATACGAAACATAATCAAGTAATCTAGCATGAAATAAGCAACACCGAATGGAGGTTGTTAAGAGGATTTTACAGGGTTCAATATTAAATCTCTTTGTTAGCATTGAATGGGACAAAAGGAAAGATTTCGACAAAGTTCTCTAAACGAGGAAAATTTGCATTACAATACGAGAAAGGAACTTTACAGACACGAAATTACATCGAGATCGGGGTTCGCCGAAATATGGGCTCTATCGGGAACCCGGGAACCCTAATTTATTGCCCTACCCGCATTCCCGGCCCGTCTAAAATAACACTACGTAATAAAATTCCACCACAAAATTTTACGGTCATATTTCTGTTCGATAGCGTTTAAGTGTCATATTTTCAACGATACCTAAGAAATAAACGCAACTATCGAGAGATAGGCTAACTTATGGCGTATATAGTTTATAGACATTAACATTGTACTATCAGGGAATCTAAATCATAAGCAAGTGTTATATATAATTTATTTGTATTACAATGACGGCATGCAGTCTGTAATAATAGAATCGTCAATGAAACTTATAACACCACTCCTTTTGCGTCGGGGGTTAAAAATATAGCTTGCTATATAATACTTTCTTATACCTAACGAGTCGTTAGATCTTATTAGGAAAAGGCGAAAATTTATTACACATAACTTTTAATTTAGAAGGATTTAATGTCCTCGGTCAGTGGCGATAAAAACGCAGATGGTGTTTTATTACTTGCTGGTTACCGCTTTACCGGTAGGTACGAGCCAAAACCGAATTTTGTAGGGAAGTCTAGATTTCCTTAATTGTTCACATTATTTATGTAATTACAGGTCGCCTTGGGGTCGAAATTCGACCATATTTTAATTTTTAGGTTTCAACTTTTTCAAAGTTTTTTTTTTTGTCTCGCAACGCAATAAAAATAAGTAAATGTCTACGGATTGTGAAAGAAATATCGACAATTGTGTCAAACCTACTGTCATTATACGTTAATCTACGCGTAGTGATTAGTAGTGTGAGTGAGGCAGTATGTGTAACTTTATTTTTATTTTTTATTTTTTTTGTTTTTTTTATTTTTTTTTCTTTGTTACAGAGTATTACATTAAAAATATTAACACTAACCAACTATCAATTAATACGGGCAATAACAAGACGACATAATAAAAATGGCAGGAAAAAAGTTGAATGCAAATAGCAAAAGACCGAGATAGGTGGAAAAGAATGGAGGAGGGAGGGGCCACATAGCAAATATACTTATTAATCTATACTAATATAATAAAGAGGAAAAATTTTTTGTTTGCATTGAATGGGCTCCGAAACTACTGGACCGATTTTGATGAATTTTGGCACAGATGTAGAGTAGACCACGGGAAAGGAGATAGGCTACTTTTTATCGCGGGAAAAATATACGCTTTCTACAAAATTAACTTTTGCGCACACTAAGTCGCGGGCAACATCCAGTTATATAACAATTAATTGATTGTATATAATAAAACTGCTAAGTGGAAATAAAGCTACACTATTGAATAATAATAATATTAAAGGTCAATTTTAACAGTGTGTAGCTAAATAGAAAGTTAACAATTAATATCAAAATTTGGCAAAAGTCCTTATAACTAAATCTACTCTCATTCAATGTTAACCTATAAATAACGAGCGGACCAGACAGACGTTGTCCTGCCGGGCTGATTTGTGAATCTTAACCATCCAGGGCGCCACCCAAACGCATACAATAAAATTCATTTAAATCGGTCCAGCCGTTTAGGAGGAGTTCAATGACATACACACGTACAGTAGAATTATATATATATAATAGGTATATGCATATAAGAAAGTATAGGTATATAAGAAAGTCGTGTTAGTTACACTATTTATAACTCAGGAACGGCTGAACCGACTTGGCTGAAAATTGATGGGGAGCTAGCTTAGAACCAGGAGACGGATACTTAAGTACCCCGGCGAGTCTGTCTGCCTGTATGTTCAGTTAAGGTTAGGTTACTATACCCATTCTAAGTTTAAAAAAAATGATTAGAAATAATATGGTATTTTCAGACGCTATTTAGACGATTACAATTTAATTATCCTTATCTAGGAGATCTTATCTATTAGATATCTTAAAATCAAAAGTACTTGTGAAAATTTATTATAAAGTATATATTTTTACCCTGTGCTATTATTTATTATGTTATAAATATTGTGCTATTGCAGGTATGTTTGCTAAAGAAGTTTTTTGCCACGAACACTCACGCGGGCGAAGCTGCGGGCGAAGACAGTATTAAAGAAAATACATACTCGTAGAACTGTTTTTTTTATAACATTGCTTTAAATTTTAAAATAAAATAAGCTATAAGAAGATACAAATTCCTATCGTGTGTGTGTGTGTGTGTGTTTTTATGTATTTCTAAGCATTTTTTTAAAACGTATTATTTATCAGCACACATTCCGCCACATAAACTTTAACTGTGCTACATTTCAAACTCCTCCGTTTGCATAATTTTCGTAAAAAGGGGTAAGAAGTTTTCACTATTTATCATGATAAAGGTAACTTACAAAATTTGCAATTGTAAAAATAACTTGATAACCAGTAAAGACTACATTGTTACATTATTAAAATTACACAAGTGAGAAATAATTTTTCAATGAGGATTTCTAAATTTGTGACATCTGACAGCTTTTTGACACGACAAGGACCGTCGGGCTACCAAGCGCCGCCTGGTGACAGAAAAAGAATCGAAAATTCTTATTGACTGTTTTTGATACCACTTACGCCACCAGATGACGCTTTTTGTGAGTTGGATCTGCAACGGCAGAAAAAATATCAAAAACCCTCATTGTCAAGATACCACGGCGTTGGCTCCTAACATTTTCACATAGATGCGTCTTGTAGTACATAGCATATCTTCTATATCTGTCAGATAGTAGATACCTGGATGCCTGACTTCTGTACAAATAGATGGAAAAATGCTTGCCCCTTATTAAGATTCTACAAAAATAGTTTCTGAATGAATGTAATAAGCATTAAGGGTCTTCCCACACATACCGACGCGACAAAAGGCAGTCAAGCTATAGTTACGTGTGAACCACAACGTAACCACAACGCAACCACCAGCGGCACCGAGTATTTATACCGGTAATTACCGGTAATAATATACATCGACATTTTGTCGGTACCACAGCGCAACGACATGAAGCCACAGCTTGACTACCTTTTATTGGGTGGGTGTGGTGTGGTTATGACGAGTACGTAGGCCCTAAATACAGCTTGACCACATGGACTTTTAGTCAAGATGCATTCGATAATTTCGACGGCGAAGTTCGAAAACAAATGTATAAGATTTGACATTCATGGCATCGCAAGCGATATGTCACTTTGCGATGACTGATGTCAAATCCCATACATTTTTGATTTCTAACTTCGCCGTCAAAATTATCGAATGCACCCTACTACTACTATAAGTGAGGATGGATGGATAGATGGATGGATGGGTGTTTGTTACTCTTTCACGCAAAAACTACTGATCGGATTTCGATGAAATTTGGTATGGTAGTAGTTTAGGCTCTGGATTAAAACATAAGCTTCTTTTTATCTCGAAAAAGTACAGAATTCCCATGGGATATCCGATACTATATTTACGCGGGCGGAGCCACGGGAAAAAGCTAGTCTTGACTAAAGGCCCTCGCGGGTCGACATTTACTTATAGACGCTGTAAAGATGCGATAAACCGATTACCTAAGCGTCAGTCTTTACGAGCTACGGAGTCTGTAACACGCTGACGCGACGCTTCACACTACACGACGTCCACTGAACTAGAAAATTTACTATATTTGATGTTCGAAATCAATTTATATCGAAAAGGAAAAGGAATTAGAAAAAGTCACGTAACAGGGACGCTTCCTACTAATATTATAAATGTAAAAGTTTGTGAGGATGGTTGGATGGATGGATCGATGTATGGATGGATGGATGTTTGTAACTCTTTCACGCAAAAACTACTGAACGGATTTCGATGAAATTTGTCATGGTAGTAGTTTAGTGTCTGTATTAAAACAAATACTTTTTTATCCCGAAAAAGTACAGTATGCTCGTGGAATACTATAATATTTACTCGGGTGGGGCCGCGGGAAAAAGCAAGTCGGTTATAACTTTTGGAAAAACTAGCTTAAGCATTTTAGTGAGTTACTAAAATTCAGTCTGTTAGAGCGAACACTCGAGTTAACACTCTGGTTTCATATAAATTGCAATGGAAACTTGTTACATCGCCTCCATTTACAACATAAAACGTTCCGATTACCCTTGAAAATGTCTTATCTATTTTAAAAAGTAATGAATTAGGTAGGTATTTTACCTTAAAAGCATTTGTATCTATTGTGTAATGTAAATACAAAAAGAACGCTATCAAATCTTTACACACTACTCATATAATTTTTTAATTTTGTGTTTTTCTACAATGTTTACGTAAACAAAAACATGGAAAAAAACACAAACCATTAAAGATGGCTGACACAGTCCGTGCTTAATGCGCGTTTACTCACAGAAATTACCTCAGGCATCAATCATAAAAACTCCCATTCATTTAATGCGGGTCTAAAACGGTGAAATAAAATCGCGGATATTAATGCAGATACAACCTCCTTCCGCCTACTCGTGTCTTTAAATTATAAAACGTGCAATTTATATGAATTTATGTATCTACATATTAAAATAATACACAGCGTGGGTAAAGAACCAGAGTAGCGTAAGGTCAAAAATTAAAAAAAAATGTTTCACCATTCGCTTTTTTAATCCCCATATTTTTATGTGCCAAAAAACTGGAACGATGTAGTTCTTGTAACGATGTATTGCTTAGTACAAAATATATCGTATAAAAAAATTGGGTACTGGCAAAATAAAGTGTTTCAACTTACAATATTCTTGACATTATATTTTTGTCAAAAAAGTTACGAGCACAACGATCGAAACTCGATTTACAGAGCGTATTCGCTTTATTGGGCACTGAAGATGCCTTGAAAGTAATCGCTCAAATAACGTGTCTTGTTATACGTTTTAAACGCAGAAAGTTTGATTATGTAGCATAAGTTTGTTTCGTGCCAAATAAGCGTCATGACACGTACCTACTTATGTCATGTACTTACTAATCTTTATCAGATTACGTTTTACTCCAAAAATTGCAAATAATCGCTATAATATTACTAGTTCATAATTCATATCATTTCATGTTTGAACTTTACACTTTCTTTTGCCTCTTAGATATAATGGAATGTTGTCTATTCAATGTGAATGACAAATTGACTAACGTCGACATATTGTGACAAAATTGTATCAAACGCATGGTAGTGTGAGCTCATTATTAATCTGAGGTAGTGTGTGTAACGTTATTTTTATTAATTAGTATGTATTTTTAGCATAGTTTAAAAAAAATATTAGTGCAATTCAGTCCACCTCCATATAAACTTTAAATGTGCCAAATTTCATACTTCTCCGTTCGCTTGGTTTTTGTAAAACGGTGTAATAAGTTTTTGCTCCACATATTAATTTAATATTATTTTACAAAACTAATTCACAAAGCAATATAAACTAATAAAATATTAAATGTCACTATTAATAATGTACTGAAAGCGGTTTTGGACAACGAGAACTTTTCTCTAAGTGATAGATGTTCTCACAAATTACCTACATTTTTTAGTCGGTAGGAAATCGCGCTAATATGAACGGAGAGAAATTCCTCTTTGTTAACTGCGACCTGGTTTCACGAAAAGTTTCTTCCGGACTGACTTATGGTGGCTACACAAAAGCCTAGTTCCTATGATAAAATCGCTTGAAAGATTTTTATTATAATACAGAACAAGGTTGTTGAAAACCAAGTTAATTGGGACCTCAAGGAACCAAGGATTTTGTACCATTTAAAGAGGTTTTCAGTTAGGTATCTAGTTTTCCAGTTATATTTTAAAATTATAGTACTCTATTGTATTAGCGCAGAGTTCTACTTTCAGTGCTCTAAATTTTTACCGGCGTTCCGGATTCCGGAGCATATAATCCCAACCTAAACGAGGGGCTGCTGTAAATGAGACTAAAATTTTAAAATCTTATTGGAAAACTGGATACCTAAATGAAAACCTCTTTAAATGATACAAAATCCTTGGTTCCTTGAGGTCCCAATTAACAAGGTTTTCAACAACCTTGTTGTTATATTATAAATATTTCAAGCGATTTTATCATAGGAACTAGGCTTTTGTGTAGCCACCATAAGTCAGTCCGGAAGAAACTATCAGGATTCCGGAGCATATAGTCCCAGCCTTATAGAGGTTGAAATGTACCGATATTCCATTTGAGTTCAAATGCTTGTAACTGAACGCGTTGAAACCTGTTCAAATTCGCTAAAATGTCTTACTAATACAGTAAATTGAGTTACAGAGCCCCAATTATAGAGGTAGACCTAAAAAAAAACTATAAATGAAATCTCATAAAAATCCTATTAACAGAGGTAATCCGATGGAAAAGTGCTGGGACCTCATTGAAATTCTCAATTATCTAGGTCTCATATAACCAGGTTTCACTGTAATATAAGGTTGTTTCTGCAAGAATCTTATTCTAGGCGACAAACAGATTTTCGTGTCAAATAGACATACTGGTCCTACAACTATGAGTGATACCTCGTTGGATTCGGAATGACGTCTAGAAAATTGTGCTAGATTATACCTAGATTATTTTAGAATATACCTAATATTAACAGATAAATACATATTTGCAAAAGTTATAAATAATTAAAGAGACCAAAATGGGTGTTTTTGGTTTTTTGTTAATAGTTTACAACTATTTAATATTTAAGAAATTTGAAAAATATACTGAATAAGATCAGGATATTTCCAATAAAAACTCCTGACTACAGAAACTCTATCTCCATTATTACAAGTTTGGGTGGAATTCTGCAACTCAATTTTGAAGCAGATATCTTCAACCGATTGAGCTGAAATTTTGTATACACGTTATGTTTGGATGACAATACATGGTTAGCTATGTAACGTCATGCTTAATCCAACATGGTAGAACATACAAGATGGCCGACAAGTTATTTTTAATGCACTTCTACAATATGGATATCAAATGAAAGGACTTGCTGAGAATAACTCGAAAGATAAAGTTACGTCATTCTAAATCCAACATGGCGGAACACCCAAGATGACCGACAAGTCATTTTTAATGTACTCCTACAATATGGGTATCAAATGAAAGTATGGTGTGTTGGGATTTTTTTATATAAATCCTCTATAGCTATAACCAAAAAGTAACAACTAAAATAACTATCAACTTATGACGTCATTTTTTATTTTTTATTTAAGTAATAATTTATTTCACACAAGCAAAATGTATAAAATTACAATTTAACAAGAAAGACGACACAAAGGTACTGCTTATTTCTAAAAAGAAATTTCTTACAGCAGCCCTACGGAGAGAGATGGGATAAAAGACAGCAGATAGGACGTGCACAATATTACAAATACACTACTTACATATTATTATATCCTTACTAAAATTAAATTACATACATACTTAACAAATATAAAACACATAGTTGATACGATAAAATAATATTATATTATATCTATAATAGATAAATACTATATGTATATATAGTAACGGTATTTATATGGATTGAATTCCGAGGTAGTGCTCTTTCAGACGTCTTTTAAATACAATAATGTTGGGACTGTCACGAACGGTGTGGGGAAGCGAGTTCCACAATCTGACTGCATGAACGGTGAAGGAGTAGGAGTAGAAGTTGGAGCGATGGGATGGGAGGGAAAGATTTGTTCTAAGTTTAGACCTACAAGGGATATCGATGGGTCGAGAAAAGTTAAATCGATCGAGAAGATAGGAAGGAGAGAGGGGATTATACAAAATGTTATAAAGTAAACAGAGGATGTGGGAGTTACGTCGAAGTCGGATAGGGAGCCACTTGAGCTTCAATCGAAAGGCTGATATGTGATAAAATTTTCTCAGTCCAAACACAAAACGGATACAGAGATTCTGTAAACGTTCCAGTTTTGTTAACAGCTCTTCGTTGATGTCCAAGTAGCAGGAATCAGCATAGTCGAGGATAGGAAAAATGAGTGTCTGGACAAGGAAAATTTTGGTGTTCACGGGCAAAAAGTTTTGAATTACACATTCAAAACTTCAACAGTCATTACATAATTTATATGATATAATAAGTCTAAATTAAGTCGAGAATCAAACAAAACAAACTAGTAAATTAAGTTACTTGATTTGTTTGATTCTCGACAAGCTTTATATCATATAAATTATGTAATGACGTTATAAGTTGATAGTAAATGTTTCAAAGTATTCAAATAAAAGCTTGTTTTTAAAATTTAAAAAAATAACTTTAATTCAACGCTGAAAACAAGTATCCGCGCATCAATTTTAGGTTATGCGCGTGGCGGTAATAGTGGGTACGTCGCAGAAAATATATTTTTTGAAAGCAGTAGATATTAAAATTTTATAAAAAAAATCCGTGGTGTCGTGGGACACCGGATAGGAACGAAGTTCCTTATTGTAAAAATATTAATTTTGGGTTCTATTCGAGGTATAAAGAAAATAATAAAGACTATACATAAAAATGTTACGTTACGGACGTTTTTTCCCGGCTAGGGTACCCCTCCGCATCGCCCCATAAGGAACTTCGTTCCAAAAACTTTGAACAAATTAAAATCATAATATTACTTCCATTTTTTCATCTTTTGACAAGATAAAACAAATTATTACAATAAAAGTATATGCATTTTTTTTAAGTTTTACAGTTTGATCTTGTTGAGTATGTACACATAAAGACAAAAGTTCATTTTTTCTTAAATCAATAATCGTTTTACTTATTAAAAACATTTTTTATGATTATTTTCCAATGAAAATCAATTCTTCAAAGTGTTTAGTGTACGCCATATTTATTTCAATTTATTAAATTTATATTTATCTTTAAAAATATATATTTCATGCGACGTACCCATTATTACCGCCGCGCGCGTAAATGATGCGCGGTGACCAGAGCCTTTAGTCAATATGCATTCGATAATTTCGACGGCGAAGTTCGAAATCAAAAATGTATGGGATTCGACACAAGTCATCGCTAAGTGACATGTCGCTTGCGATGCTTTATATCAAATTCCATACATTTTGATTTCGAACTTCGACGTCGAAATTATCGATTAGACTGATCTATCTTAGTTTAGATAGCTAGTCTACTTCTAATACTATCCAAGTTTAGCTAATCTAGTACAAATGCGACGAGTTTGGAGCAATTTCTCTACCCTCTGCAATCAGAATCCTTTCTTATTTCCTTCACTCATATTAAGAAAAAAAAATGTAACTAAGCGACAAAGAAAACTTCCGTTTCGCGATCGTTTTAAATTTGCTTTTTGTTGGGAATAGAAATAATCGTTTCTTAGAACTGAACTACTGAAAACATTATACGCTGATCGCGGATATCAGGAATTATATAGCTTCGGTCTTCACGGATAGAAATAGTTACATAAATATCGCTTAGAAATACCGTATAGAAAATGTTGCACAATAAATAGAAGACAAAGTTTGCTCGTGTAATGAAAAATCCTATCGGCTATCGAATTTATTTTAACGGAGCTCAATGTAACAACTTACCCTAACACCCTGGCAGAAATTTGCAATTTTCGCTTGCGCAAATTTTATTCCAGTGAAAAATGGAACGGACGGCTGCCTCTGTCTATTCCGTTGAAAGTCACGTTCTTTGGACATATATCGCAAAGACACCTCACTAAAAAAATTGCATGAACAAAATTCCTTTCTGCCTTCCGATGCAAAATGGTTTCATATGATAAGTTGACAACAATATACCGGAGTTCGCTGTCAATTTAACTATTAGATTATTTTGTGCTCATATGAGATTTTCACCTACTGAAAACGAAAACTGAGGTGCGCGGGTGGCTATGAACTATTATTATGTATGCGCACTATATACTTAAAATACGGCCTCAGTTTTCGTTTGCCAGAGTTTTTTTTATTTGGTATGTGATGTCAATGAGTAAATAGGTAGTGTATAAAAATGAAAAAACACACACCGCGACAGCTCGCCTTACAAGGTAAGGCGTTGTTTCGTTACATGTGTGTGCGTGACGCTGCATAATTAATTACACGGCGAGGCGTAGTTTGGACCCTTCTCGCTGTAAACTTTGTCTTCAGTTTTTTTATTTTGTCTGAGATTGAAAACAGTAACTCTACACTATGCGTATCCCAAAAACCACTAAAGCGGTTTTTATCTATACTAATATTATAAAGAAGAAAGGTTTGATTGTATGTTTGTTTGCATTGAATAGGCTCCGAAAGTTCTTGACCGATTTTGATGAAATTTGACATATATATAGATTAGATCACGGGGAAGGAAATAGGCTACTTTTGATCGCGGCAAAATTTACGGGTCTTAGCGTAATCGACAATCGAAACTTCCATTTTCAACTCTGTTGCAATAGCGCAGAGTTATATTTTACAGTACTCAGAATTTTCACCGGAGTTCCGGATTCCGGAGCATATAGTCCCAGCCTTAAGCTGCGGAGGGTGGTCCATGGTCCAGCAACACGGTAGTGATCGAAGACGATGAAAGCTCATCGTAGATGTGGTATACTTATAAGTAACCCCCGAATTGTCAAGCAGTGAGCACTGAGCAAGCTGATGATGATGAATAGCTAAGAACACTCTCGATCGTGTCAGCTTTCAAACGAAAAAACTAGATCAAAATCGGTTCATCGGCTTCGGAGCCGATGCCACGGACAGATACACACACACAGACAGACAGACAGATACGTCAAACTATACCGCTCTGTTTTCGCCTGGGGTTAAATTCACGTTACAACAACACAAAGTCAAAGTCAACGTAAAATTTGAATCAAAATTGGTATTTTTATACACTTTCTGAACGTCGGTCTACATGATGCCTACCACCAAGAGGTTAAACCCACCTTCTATGTAGAGAATACACGACCTGATAAACTTCCCGTTAGGGTCAATTCACACCAAAACGAAACGATACGCGACGCGGCGCTGCATTTTTAAACTTAGCTATTAAAAATTTTACTTTATCCATTACAAAAGAAGATACACGTTTCACTGTAAGAGTTCGAATGTCAAGTTGCACAACGCACGTGCAGTGTATGGCTGATTTCATTTGAAACGTGTATTTTTTGTGTAGTGAATAAAGTTAAATTTTAAGTAGGTAGCTATCTTAAAAAAATATCGGTTGTCTGTAAAGTCGGTTAACTGACGATAGTTGAACGTGACAACGACAACAACAACAATAATAATAATAATAATAATAATAATAATAATAATAATAATAAAAACTCCGAAAATATTAAAATCATACAACCGCCTAGTACAGATACAATTAAGGACTATTGGGAAAACCTATGGTCCAAACCAGCCCATCACAACGTACACGCTTCATGGCTTGATACCGAAATAAGTAAATGTCACAATATTAATCCAATGCCTGAAGTTATAATAGATGATAACGATGTCACATACGCCATAAAGAAGACTTTGAACTGGAAGGCACCAGGGCCAGATAAAATTCAAAATTATTGGATAAAATATTTTACTTCAACACATCACTACATCGCCAAAGCATTCAATTCAGCCCTTAAGGATCCCAAATTAGTGCCGCTATTTATGATGCAAGGAATAACATATCTAAAGCCTAAAGATAAAAACGATACTAAAAATCCGACTAAATACCGTCCAATCACCTGCCTTCCAACTCTTTACAAACTACTTACGTCAATAATCACACAAAAACTAAATACTCACATTACTGATAATAAAATAATCCCTGAAGAACAAAAAGGCTGCACTAAAGGATCAATGGGCTGTAAAGAATAACTTATCATCGACGCCCAAATACATAATCAAACTAAAAAAGATCATAAGAACCTTTATTACGCATACATAGATTACCAAAAAGCCTTTGATAGTGTCCCGCATTCTTGGTTGATACATGTACTAAAAATATATAAGATTCATAATACTTTAATTCACTTTCTACAATATATAATGCATAACTGGTCTACTAAACTCAATCTAAGAACAGTCAGTACCACCGTCACTACCTCACCAATCAAAATTAAGCGTGGCATTTTTCAAGGCGACTCACTTAGCTCCTTATGGTTTTGCTTAGCTTTAAACCCTCTATCTAAAACTCTTAATAGGTCAAACTTAGGATATATTATAGATAAAGTCAATAAAATCAAAATCACTCACCTTCTTTACATGGACGACATAAAACTCTTCTCACCTGACAGGCAACAACTGGAACAACTTTTAAAATTAACGGAAAAATTTAGCGCTGATATTTACATGACATTCGGAACTGATAAATGTAAAATTAATTGCATTCTTAAGGGCAAACATACACATACAGAACCACTCAACTTAGAACTACAAGAAGGAACAATAGACAGCATGCAAGCGAAAGACACATATAAGTACCTAGGTTATATACAAAATACAGCTATAGATCATAAAGAAATAAAAAATACATTAAAAAATAAATTACAAACAGAGACTAAATAAAATTTTAAAAACGCAATTGTCAGGCCAAAACAAAATTCAAGCTGTAAATACCTATGCGATCCCTATATTAACGTATTCATTTGGAATTATCAGGTGGTCTGACACTGATTTGGAAACCCTCAACACCGCAACCAGAACCGCTTGTTACAAACACCATATTCACCACATCCATTCAGCAGTTGAAAGATGTACAATAAAGAGGAAGCAGGGAAGGCGTGGTTTTATAGACATAAAAAATCTACATTACACCCAAATAAATAACCTCCGAAATTATTTCAAGACAAAAGCTAACACAAGCCCACTTCATAAAGCCATTGTAAATTTACCTCATTCTGGAACACCGCTACAGTTAAATAATGACAAATTTAACCCTAAAAATAAAATAATTAATGATGAAAACAAAATAGAAAAATGGAAAAGTAAGGCTCTACATGGTAAATTTCCGTACCAGTTAAGTCAGGACCATATCGATCAAGCCGCGTCATTCAGTTGGTTAACTAAGGGCAACATTTATAGTGAAACAGAAGGGTTCTTAATAGCTATACAGGACCAAACTATCAAAACTTGCAATTACTCAAAATTTATCCTCAAAGAAGCCATAGAAACTGATAAGTGTAGATTATGCCACCAAACCACTGAGACAATAGACCATATTACTGGAGGATGCAGTGCACTAGCAAATAAAGAATATACTCACCGTCACGATAACGTGGCTACGTTATCGTGACGGTGTTTTGATGTAATGATGAATAAAGAATATACTCACCGTCACGATAACGTGGCTACGTTATCGTGACGGTGTTTTGATTTAATTGATGTATATGTTTGGCTAACATATACATCAATTAATAGCAATCAAGTTTAACCTTATAGATACACATACACCGTACTACAAATACAAACCATCTAACGTTCTAGAAAATGACTCCGTAAAACTCTACTGGGATCGCGATATCGTCACAGACCGTACCATCCTAAGCAATGGACCAGACATAACCCTCACAATTAAATCTGAAAAAACCACTTACCTTATAGACATCGCCGTTCCAAACACCAAAAACCTGAAACAGAAACACACAGAAAAAATCCAAAAATACATACCGCTTGCAGATGAGATCAAACAAATGTGGCATCAAAACACAGTAAAAATAATCCCGATAGTCATCTCCTCAACGGGTGTTATTCCAAAAACGCTTGCAGTTGCACTTAAATCCCTTAACCTTCACAAAAACACATATATACAGTTACAAAAGTCAATAGTTATAGATACCTGCTCTATAGTCCGCCGCTTCCTTAATTCATCTTCATCCTTCCCTACAACTCACACCAATTAAACTTCTTTCACGCTACATGAACAGGATACTTGGCAATCGCCCGTACCTGCTTCATTCTACCGGTTAAGCCGAGACAAATATATGTTAAATAATAATAATAATAAAATGCGAGGTAACGCTGGTACTTGTACTTGTACTGGTAAACGGTACTTGGTAACGCATGAGTCATGTTTTTTCGTGCGTGCAGCCCGCTCCATCGAATTATAAGACGTTATCACGTCAAAACGCAACGCCGCATAGCGACGCGTATCGTCGCGGTGTGAACTGTCCCAAATATTAACACAGTAAACAGCAAAAGTTTCATTTATCCCAAGGTTGCATCGATCTTGTATATTATCTTAAGCAGCATATTTACAATAACGAGCCAAGCCCTTTGGGAAAACTTGCATCTACACAGAAATCCGAACAATTTAGTTCTAATTGAATGCTTCTATTTTAATCCGACCGCCTTAGTAACTTTATTAATGCAAGTTGGCTCGGTTTATTTTCTAATCGTACGTCTCAATAGTTGGAATTGCTTTTGACATATTTATCGTTGGAGATGCCTCGACGTGGATTTAATTTCGCAAAGTTGAGATGGATGATAATTTAATAAATGTTCATTTTCTTGGCGTGTTAAGACGATTTGGGTGTAAAATTATAAAATATGCCAATGATTTTTGTCAAGCATTTATTAGCGATTTATACATTACTAACATAGATGAAGAAAAAAATTGTTACTAAATGGATTACTAACACTTATGAATGTTCTTTAATATCTGCAAAAATTACTAACATACATTAAGGAAAACTTATTACTAACTAGATTATGAATTGTACAATATCCGAAATAAGTGATTATTTATTTATTATTATTATTATAACTTAACCTAACTAACCTAACCTATACCCCTTTATTAGTGAAAATTATTTACACCACGGTTACGCTTATTCATGTTGCTTTCTTTATCTGTCAAGAGGCTCATCCAACGTATCAGACAAAGACAGCAACATGAATTACATATCCGCGGTGTTAATATTTTGGGGATAATGTTTGGTCTCGTAGTTATATTCTAAAACTTTTTTTTTGTATTGTAAAAGGTTTACAATACTTTATTGTAATATATCAATTAAAAAAAGGTTTCTAATTTTTAATTTTGTGCAGAGATGTGAATCGTAGCAATTTTTGTGGCGTAGGCGGTACTGTCCACGGTGGGTCTGCGAAAATTGCAAAAAAATTTAAAAATCCGTATGGATTGGTCTAGCGAGTATAATGTACGAAATAAATAAATTCAATCAAATTCAAATATCAAAACTCACGATGCACATAAAACTGATTCATTAGTTACGATCATTCACGTCTGAGTACACTTAAGCACTCATGAATCGAAAATATATTGAGCTAAAACCCGAATACATTTTTCATTGCAAATAACACATATTTCACAATGAAATTCTTGTCGATCGAGCAGCCGCTTTGTCTTGCCCCTTTTCTTTCATTTTTCTCATTTGATTTGTGTTCGTGAGTGTACCGGGTTCCACTGCATTCAGGACGGAATATTGGAAATATGTCAAAAGTCATAAGATTTCGCTTACCACCTTTATAATGTTCGCCATATTATGGAAGTCTGCATGTGAATGTGACTATCTCGACATGCCGATTGCGGTTCATTGACGCAGGCTGGAAGTTATCGGAATGTGAAAAAAGATTTTTAACTGCATACGCTTACCTTACGAGTATGTCACTCATGTATTGTGTGTATGGAAACGAAATTTCAGCGGAATTTTCCATCATGAATGATAATAATTATTGTGTTAAATAACCTTTCCTTTTGGCTTCGCCGTAGTCGGGTAAAAATTACTTGGTGGACTCGGGAGCATATCCTATAATCATCTCTAGAAATGGTACATCACACAAAAAAAGCTCACATTCACTCAATAACTATGTAATTCTTATTTCAGCAACATGATTATAATGTAGCATTTATAACATTATAATAGAGGTCAAAATTCGACCAGAATTTATATTTTAATTTTTAGATTTCAACTTTTTCGGGTTCTTTTGCCTCTTGGATACACAATAAAAATATGTGAATGTTGTCTATGAATAAAATGCGGTAGGATGACGGTTTTTTATTTCGTGACATCTGACAGCTTTTTGACACGACAAGGACTGTCGTGCTACCAAGCGCCGACTGAAAAAGAATCTAAAATTCTTATTGACCGTTTTTCATACCACATACGCTACCAGATGACGCTTTGTGTGAGTTGGGTCTGCCCCCAAGCAGCAGAAAAAATATCGAAAACCCTCATTAAAGATTTGTGAATGATTTGACAATTGTGTCAAATTTACTGGTAATAGGTATACAAAAGTATCGTAGTGTGAGTGCGGCATGTATTTCTAAACTTTATTTAGAAAATATTCGGTTCTACTCTCTCCTCCTTTCTTAACATAAAGTTTAACTGTGCCAAATTTCATGCTACTCCGTTCGCACAATTCTCGTAAAATTTTAGGTACCTACACAAAGTTTTTGCTTAATGTATTAATATGTAGTACCTACCCGGGAAACCGAGCTTTGCTCGGAGTTCTGGTACGGACAAAAATTAACAGGGTGGCGACACATTAGGCATTTAACATTAATTATTAACAAACATATTAGTCTGATCGGAACTTGAACACAACACAAAAAATCCTAGTCATACGTCGCTGAGCCGCGACGCACGCGCTTTGACTGCAATTAGAGAGCGAAATGACTCATACCATCTTATAAAATATAAAAGCTCAGAAATTCGAGGATTCTATGGGATAAGTCCTAGCTGGATCAATTTTTCATCCCTAAGATCCTCTGCATACTAAATTTCATGGAAATTATTGAAATAGTTTCAGAGATTCTGATCATATAGATATTTAGTACCTACCAGGCATAATTAGTTGACCAGGCTTTGCTCGATGTTTTAGTAGAACGATCTACTAGATATCTAGATTTTAGTACCCATACCGAGCTGCCAATAAGACTGACGTAAGAGAGTCGAAATTATTGATATATTGTTGCACGATGAAATAAAAAAACATAATATATTGCTTAAAAATGCGCAGTTTATAGGGGATAAGACCTAGCTTGATCGAATTTTCTCCCCCAAATCTCCCTGCATACATAATTTCACTGTAATGCTTGTAGCCGTTGTCGAGATACCGATTATATATATACAAGATCGTCAATGTATAAGATATAGATTATTATGACGATATTTTTTTATATAACATAATATTATCTACTTATAATATTAAAAGAAACACAAATACTAAAAAGATTAATATGCGATACTTGAAATTCTTTTTTCATACCCACGTTTAGTGTTACTCGATTGGTGGACGAAATGAGAGGTAACGAGCCGCATCCTTTGATCACACAGTCTCGTCACCTTCGCATTCGGATTTCGAAACTGATTGAGTGCACCGAGATGTGCTGGGTACTAGATATTTAATTTTGATAATTCGGACACTTAGCAAATTGAAAAGTACCTATCTACATACATTTTATTACCGTTCGGTGTTCATAATATTAGCGTTCGATGAACAAAACCCTATATTAGGGTGTCTATTGTCTAAATTCGACACCCTAAAGTATTTTTTTTTGTCACGAAAAAAAATATTTACATTATATCTAGTTGTTATTCTAAATTGAGCAGTACTGACTTAATAAACGTAACCAAATTCTATTGAAGTCGCACCATATGAAATCAGCTTTTTTCGATGCCAGATAAAATTTAACTGCCGAATACTCGGCCAATCTCGCCTTTGCTGAGTGTTCAAATTCATACTCATATAATATCCTCACTCATATTCATAGGAGTCACTTAATTGTTCACTAAAAAGTACTATTCTTCTTAAAATATAAAGCTGCAAGGGTATAAAAACCAACCACGCCCAAGAATACGGTATAACATTGTATACTGTATTTAATTAAAAACTGTCAGATTTTTTTGACAGACAGATTTGACATTCTTTTGTTTATCCACTTAATAGCCAAAATTTCGTCGTGATTTTCACATAACGCACAAAACAAACATAGTTTAAAGTAAAGAATATTTGGAACGACTATTGGGTAAGTAACAATACTAGTGCATTGTACAATATAAGAAAATCTGTTTTTGAAAAAAGAAAATTAAAGTTTAGCAATAGAAAAGACGAAACTGTTATAAATAGGTTAAGAATAGGTCACTGTAATGTCACACATATTCATCTTATCACTAAAGCCCCTGTAAATAAATGCACAAGGTGTAATAGTAATTTAAGTATAAAACATTTACTAATTGATTGTCCATTGTTTACTTCAGAAAGATGTATTGTTAATTTGCATAAAACGCTTAAAGATTGTTTAAGTGATTACGAAAATACTGTAAAATTCTTAAAATTGATTAGTTATTATTCTTTGATTTAATATTGTATTTACTGTAAATTCTTGTGGCCGCTAATGACCATAGTTGTTACAAGCGACCTTTAAATAAATAAATTAAAAAAAAAAAAAAACATAGTTCTATTTTAGTTAAAAAAAAAACTAACAATAATTATGAACTTCATAAAATAGGTATTATAGAATCAAAAATAACGATAATATTCTTAAAATCAATTTTGTGTGCGATGTTGTGACGTAATTTAAGAATATAATAAACGCTGTGCTATACTAGCGATGATCGAGTGACTTTCGCTCTGTTCGCTTATACAATAATTTTTCGTGTTGCTTACATTGATGATGTAATCTGCACCGAGGGACCGTTTTCACGCAAGCGAGAGTATATGAAAATATATCGTGAATCCCTGATATTATGTGAGTGAATATATTACGTGTAGATGCGAAACTTCGAACATTTTGACTATCGTTGTGATTTTTGCGTAGACCATTTTTCGGTTATTGTTTAAAAATATAGAATGTTCGATTTTTTTTTTTTTTGGTATAAACTTACATACTAATCTTGTAGTTTAGTTACTGCATCGGCTATTTTATGTTGATTGACACACCATTACAAAAACTTTTTGCTAACTTCGAGAAGAATTTATATATTACAAATTTAATTTTGATTATTATTATATTGCTATCAAGTAACTTATTTCTTTTGTAACCCGGTAGTTCCTACTTGGTTCATATTCAGTAATTATTAATCCTATCACGTAACCGTTTGTAAAAAAAATATTTATACAACGAATAAGCTAATCCATGTTGCTATCTTTGTCTGTGAAGAGGATTTTCCGTCGTATCAGACAAAGACATGGATTAGCCGCCACGCCAAATTTTTTAATAATAAAATGGCTTAGGTACACCCTCAGGCCTCAGTATTTATGTCTCCTCTACACGTATATTTACTCGTATGCAGGGGATCAAAAATCGCTCATCGCTCAGACGCGTAGAGCTTAAAATTGATATTTCACGAGCGCTTACGTTTTAAGCACGCGCTGCAGATTTCAGTGATATACCACGAATATTCATTGTCGGATATTAAGCGGTGTTTTATCAAGGTGAGTTATAGTTTGTAGGTCATACCATATCACTTTAACGTATGAGATTCAATGAGTAATGCCCCGTACACACCTACAAGGTACTCGTATAATTCAACGTATACGTCCAAGAAGCTTGACCCAACACTCAAACACAACTATTGAAGTATGATTGAACTAAACATAAACACTGGATGGGTTCGAATCTATAACCTTTATTAATGTGGACGAATCTAAGGTTTGTATGGTAGCTCGTCTTCTTTTAAGCAGCATTTGACTAAATACAACGTAATAGTAGCCACTAGTTATATTTTGACGTAAGCTACAAATAGTTTAAATTTTAATTTACATTGATAACATACCTTAATAATCATGTCTGTTAATTTTGAAAACGTCAATCGAATTCCTATCAATTCCAATTTAAATTGAATCGCTAGGTATTTTAATTAATGTTATTATGTTATTGGGAGTAGCAGGTGCCAGTAAAATTATAGAGTTTCAATAAATTAATAGGCTGATTTAAAACAAATGCATGTTGCATTGAAAGACAACATGGTTACAACATAATATACGAAAAGTGAATAAAACACAGTAATCAATTGCTAAAATAAAAAAAATACTGAACTAAAAAGGTTTTTTAAAAAACAGCGAATTTTTTTTGCTATGATTGAAAAACGAAAATTACTGTTCAAATCCTAATGTTACTTGTTAAAAGAACTCAGTATTTAAGTTAGCAAAATCAATTGTATATTTATATCCATACATTTTCAACTGCAGCTGTGATGTCAGGCCTCTCGTGCATAATTTTTTGTATAGAGCTTTTTAATGCTCTCCAACGATCCCACTTTTGTGATGACTGTATTTCGTCAACATGTGGTTGATTGTAGATATGCCGTTGCAAAGACAATATTTCCTGGATTATTATGTACTTTTCGAAAAGCCAGCGCATACTTTTTAATTTTATAATATCTCCTAAAATATTAAGAGTCATATTACATCTCGACTGTGATTTTTGCGTAAAATGGCCAATTATGGCGTTCTTGATCTCAGAAAGAAAGATACATTAACAATTTTGACATATTGAATAGTGCAGAATAGCTTTTGGCCTAGTTCGTAGCGTAAATTTTGCTTAACTTTTTAATTAAACCCAAAATTGCACAGAAAGATTTTCATAAAATGCGCGAAGGCACTTTTTTGAGCTCCTGGATTGAACTACTGTTCTAAGCAAATGAAATAATAAAATGAGAATGTTATCTCCTATATTATAGTCGTATAGCTTGCAGCGGCGTTTAGAATTTAAAATATCTTTGATTTAATATAGAAAAAAGTCTTATTCTAAGCCAAAAAAACTTATTAAATAGCTTTAAGTTAACTGTGATTTACTCCTATCTTCGCTAATATTACTAAGCAAAATTTATACAAGAATAATTGTTACTTCATGAGGAATAAAGATTTTATGATTTTAAAATATGAATTTATTAACCTATTTCAATAAAAACGATAAATACGACTGCAAAATTACTACAAAATGCGAAATGTCGGGAACGCTTCAAATACCTAATCTCGCAGAGTGCAGATTTGCAATAGGGCTCTTAATATAAATTGTATAGTGTAAGGGGCAATTGTAATACGCTTAATGTGACTAACATATTTAATTTGATAAGGATTAATACAGTATCCGTCTAAATTGCTTCTGAAAATACCTAATTACATGACGAGATTTTTTTTCAAACTTAGAATGGGTATAGTAAGCTATCCTTATAAGACTTATAAAAGAAAAACAATGCCATCAATCATCATAAAGTGTTTTCTGAGATTCCAGGCCCGCCTGACTACATTTATATTCCTACTGATAAAGTTAATATCATATAATTTGTGTACAATGTATGTGTACAAATATTCTTACTGATAAATTGTATGATATACATTTTATCAGTAAAAATATAAGGGTAGTCAGGCGGGCCTGGGATCTCAGTCCATTTATTATATCTCCAACGGATTAGGCAGCGTTGTCGATGAACGCTCCTAGACGGTTTCCGTCAACAGTTATCGTCATATTTCATCAATCAATTTCCACGAAACCTTACAGAAGATTAAACACTTAAACTGTCAATAAAATATGACAACTGCATAAAAATCAGTAGTTTTTGAGATTATCGCGAACATACAAATAGTCAGACAGACGTATGACGGTGATCCGTCTGATCGTACTCGCTCTTGTATACTAATATTATAAATAGGAAAGGTTTGTTTGTATATTTGTTTGCACTGAATAGGTTCCGTATATAATTTGACACATATAAAGATTAAACCATGGGGAAGGACATAGGCTACTTTTTATTGCGGCAATGTACGGTTACCGCGAGTTTTCTTGTAGCGCACACAAAGTCGCGGGAAACATCATTTGTGACTCGTTTCAAAACTAGATAAGTTTTGAAACATACATTTCAATGAACGAACTGTCCAAGACGCCTATTTGAAGGGCCATGCATCTCTTGAGATTTCAAAAGTGTCAACAGGAGAACTTTCCAGAAAGTGTCTGGGGCTCTAAGCTGACATCTCACGGCTTACTCCGTTTAAGTATTTACTGGGTAAATGTATTTTGCTTATGGTAATATTTCTGTTTGTTTTTATTTAAATAAAAAATGTGTATAATTTAAGCAAATATATATTATGATTGGTCTCGCTGGGCGCTCGACTAGATAGCCCTCACCCTACCTAATAACAACAGCTTTGTCAATGTAGCAACTCATTATTGTAGTGTGTAGACTGTAGATTGATAATTGACTTACATGGGATAAATTCTAGTGTGCGTGAACAATTGTGATGTCAGGCTACTCAACTTTTGCCCGATTTAATGGGAAAAATATCTCATGCTGTGGTCTATTAGTTAAGTTATTGGTTATAAATGTAGCTATGAAAATACTTAAAAACTAGCTTTTGCCCGCGGCTCAGCTCGCGTAAATACAGTTTCCCACAGGATCACTGTAACTTTCACATTTATAATTATAGTAGTAATTAAAAGATACAACAATTAATTAAAAGTAAATATATCAATTTAATATATTGATATATTAACTTTACATATTATCATTCTTATGTGCTTCTTCTTTAGAAAAAGAATAAAATAACTGTTTTACACATTTATCTAACTGTATTGTTTTAATATATTTTTTTATATTTTTCGACCTATGCTCCCTGCGAATAGTTATTTAGTTTCATGGTAGAGTCATAATAACTAGGTTAAAAAAATTAAATAGGATTATAATAAAATACAATGACAATAAATTCAGATCATAAAAATATCAACCACGGAGAACTTGATTGTTGCATTCGCGCCAACACTGAATGGCATTCTGAGTTCATGTAATTTTGTGTTGAAATTTCGGAATCATACGATACTTACTGATGAGCCCAGTGTCCTAATTTCTTGTCGAATTACTTTGACATAGTTTCACCACGCAAATATACTAGACATAAAGCCTTCAAGATGACTAAGGCTCGGGTATGCCGACGTCACCAGAGTATTTAATTCAGTAATTGACAAGCACGTTAGCTAGTTAGCTCGGTCTGGTAAAGTACAGCGCCCAGAAGGACCAATGATTTGTCTATGGGTTTGAGTTTATTTTCATAGTATCACTATGTCAAAGAATATATATTATATTACTACGTACGTACGTACGTAAAGAATCGTCATTTCACCGATTTGCACAAATGACAGCTCGCATCTGTGTGTGCGTGGCTCGGCGAATACGGAGGCGGATGGGGCGTGAGTTTTTTCCAACCAGGACTTTTGTTCACGGGGCTAGCCGCTGGCGGTTTCGTTCGCAATTGACAGTATAAATTCATAATATTTATGATAGATTTGTCTGACACGACGACGTTAAAAATTAGATATTTTGGTGTCAGCCTTAGGCTTACGTCCACATGGCTGACATTCGCCGGTGCTCGAGTGTCGCCCCTGTGACTATGTTGTATTATTCAAAATGTAGTAAGTATAATAACTATTATTATTTTTACTCATATTAATATCTGCACTATAGGTCATTGTTAAGTGATTGGTCGCGGCGCTTGACAAGATAAAACTGGCCTGCTTGAAAATGCTTTAAAAAATAGTATGCCGAACTCGGCGTTTTCAATGTGACGGGCCCGCCGTCACATTGAAATCTTCATGTCAGATTTACGTACCCAATTCACGCACACCAAAAATTGCCTTACACACAATAATATTATAAACCCAACAACTGACAAGGTGGAAGGCAAAAGACTCCGTGGTCGAAACCCTATGCGTTGGTCCGTACAACACTCAATGGCACAGTACAGGATGCACTTCGAGTGGCCGGGGACAGATAAAAGTGGAGTAGTATCTTAAGAATAAAGACCATGGAAGGTGGTGGTCACGACCCTCAGACATGAGGAACACGACTGATGGAGGATTATACCACACTACATTAATGAGTTGCCGCATTCACGGAGCTGTTGTTATTAGATAGCGCGGTAATCATCTATCTAAGACTATAGGTATTATGTGTTGACATCTCATATACCTAGTCTTGCCAATTGCCATGCCAACGCACTTTTTTTGCGACACCGCCGCCATACATCGCCGCCATCATTAATCCTTCGAGCCGTTTTTGCAGCACTGGTGCCACGGTGGAACTCGTACTCGAAAATAATACGCTATTTCAAGTTTTCCATTTTGTATACGCAAAGAAAAAACCAAAAGAGAAAAAACAAATGAATTACGGTTTTCGAAACACAAATGCATGAATAAATAGCGGTATAAATTTGAATTTGTAATTCCTAACCAAAGAAGATATATTTGAAATCAAAGTGACCAGTACGACAAAACGCCAATTTCATATGTATACCTAATATTAGGGAAGTGTCGCGTCGCGTCGTCCCTCCACTGCCGCTTAGTGCGGTCTTACCTTTAGGTTTGAGATTTAGTAGTCTTTGTGACTAAGACGTGATGCAGTCTTCAACTATGAGAACTAGAACAAAATAGTGGCGAGCTCAGGTAGCTCTGATTTTTTCTTTAACATATAACCGCCTCCTTTTTGGAAGTCAGTTAAAATAACATTTCTTACAACAGAACGATAATTAGTGTTACAATATAAGCTCAAACTAATAATGAATAAACATTTATTACTTCTAAAGTGCACGAATCTACTAATCTGATTATACTATACTTTGCTAATTAAAAGTTCTCTATAAAATCATAACATCGTTCAAATTAGTTCTGGAAACTTGAAATATGCACTGAGAAATAGTTTCCTCATAAAATTAATAACATAATAATAAGCTGTATTTTACGGTCTAAGTTTATCAGCTTTTGATGAGTTGAATACGTAAGTTTTTTTTTTTGACGTGACAACGTCTTATAATTCGATGGAGCCGGCTGCACGCACGAAAAAACATGACTCATGCGGCGTTACCGGCGTTATCTCGCTCTGAGGTGTTCCATTTATTATTATGACGTTGTCACGTTCAACTATCGTCAGTAAACCGACTTTACAGGCAACCGATTTTTTTTCAATAAAACTATTTGAGGTGCATTGAGGGTAGTTTTGGATTTCAAATGCTGAATGAAATTTTATTTCTGCCACGTGTAGGTACTGCGTATAGTGTACATAGCATTATTTTTTATCTGTCACTTAATTTCGAATTAAATCAAAGTTTTCATACATTTTATTCAAAATGGCACTCCAATACAGCGTGTTTTCGAGGATCACGAATGATTTCGTGGAAAGAACAGGTTTCTCCGTAATAATTAATTTTCTGGAAATTTTGTAATTAATACTGAATGGAGGAAGAAGAGCGGTGTCCGATAATGTTTTGTTTGTTTTGACCCTTTGACCGTCTTTTTCCCCCAACAGTTAGGTCGGGACAATTGTTTGCTATTTCAATTATTACATGTATAATGTTTATTTATTTTATAGATTACATTTCCATTTTTTACATATAACAAATCTATTTAGTTCTAAGTCTCAATTTTAGATTTATTGTCAACTTCCATATCCATGAATATTGTTGTTTGTCTTTTTGTTGTTGTTGTTTTCTCTATTGATATTATCTATTTTTTTACATCTGATCTGTTCTTACATATTCTTTCTGTTTTATATTACATTTCTGTTTAAATATCCTTATACATTTTTCTATTTTACTGTCACATTTGTATCTTACATTTCCTCTTACCCTTATATTATTTACATATATGTTTCTCACTTTCTATTTTAATTTATATCTCTGCTTCTTATATATTATTTGCTTTACTTTCTATTTATTCTATGTACATTTTTATTTGTGTTTCACATAACCTTGCACCCGCTACACCCTTGTACATTACACGCTTATCTGGTTACATTTCTGTTTTATTCTATATCTTCTTACAATTTGATTTCACAATATTTTACTTAAGTATATATTATTATTATTATTATTATTTATTATTTATTTATTTACTACTTCAGACCAATAAACAAAAAATATTAAATAAAGACCTTCAAAACTGTTCTTCAGTTTGTCTGTAGGATCAATGTTACAAAACTTAATATTATAGACAGAGTATAAAAATAAAATTAACAAGATACAACATTAATAATACTAATAATACAAAATTAGATATTGTAATAACAAAAAAAGCAAAATAAAATTAGAGTAATGATTAAAATATTGTTTTAGGTGGTGAAGGATGTACAATAAGGTAGGTAATAAAGTAAAAAGGTGTTTGTACATGTTTTTTGGAATGTTTTTGTTTTGGTCTCGTGTCGAATATCGTTGGGCAAGCTATTTAACAGATATGGTATCCTTTTATTTAAAGTTCGGTCCCCACAGTAGTTAAGAATTCTGGGTACCTTATATTTGCCTTCCGATACCGACCGAGTACCATAGTTGTGCTGCAGTATTTCTAGGTTATGGATATTATTATGGTTGTGGTTGTTAATTGCCAAAAGGTATTTGTGTTTTTTAAATAATTTAGAATAGTCGCCTTTACAATTGATAGATTTGGTTTTTTTACTGACTATGAGTTTTAAAAATCTTATTTGTAGAGATTCAAGTTTATTTAGATAACTTCTAAATGTCAGACCATAACTATCAAGGGCATAACCTAGAATTGAGTCAACTAATGCAAAGTACAAACACCTTAATATGCTTCTCGGTACTTTTAGACTTAGATGATAAAATTTTCCTAGGAGAGTTCTTAATTTGTTTGCGATGTAGTCTATATGACATGACCAATAAAAATGTTTGTCTACTTTGACACCAAGGTAAGTTATACAATCAACTTGTTCAATAGGCTTACATTGACAATTAGTATGATTATTATTAAAGCACGCAAAACAATGGCTATACGTGTGCAAAAATATGGCGAATTTGAAGTGCATAAGTAAGGAGAATGTATGACAAGTAATTTTGTTTTTTCTGAATTTAGAAGTAAGCCGTTGTCGTGAGACCATCTGACCACAGTATCAATGTCTTGTTGTACTAAGCGACATGTTTCTGCCAGATCGGTACCAGCGCGTAGAGTACATAAATCGTCCGCGTACATGTATGATGAGCAGTTGAGTATTCCACATAAACTGTTGACGTGTAGTAGGTAACACACTGGCCCACACTCGGAGCCCTTTGGAACCCCATATTTGACCGCAATATTTTCGCTGAGCGTGTTGCCTACTTTTACACGGTATGAGCGCGAAGTGAGGTAGTCCCGAAACTATTGGTTCAGCGGTTGCCCCACTCCACATTCGTCCATTGCATTCAAGAGGGATTCTGTTTCAAGGGTGTCGAATGCTTTTTTGAAATCGTAAAATATTGCCACAATAAATTTTTTATCCCCTAAATGTGAGTTAATTTCATCGGTAAATTTTGCCAATAATTTGTTAGTGCTTTTACCTTTCTGAAAACCGTATTGACATTCGGTCAGAACTCTATTTTTATGTAGGAAATTTCCAAGTTGATTTACTACACATTTTTCAATAACTTTGTCGATACTAGACAGTATAGCTAAGGGTCTATAATTAGTGACGATTTTGTGGTCAAAATACGTTTTGTTGTTGAAAGATAACGTTGTGTCGAGTGTTCGTCGGAGTGAATCGCGGGATCCGTGTCAAATACATGTCTCCATTCAATTGCTGCGGATACATAATAGTGGTCAGATGTCCTATGCTTTATGACTGCTAAGTCTATTAAGGCAATTGGAGCTCTGATGTATATATGGTCTAAACATGATTCTACTATCTTATCTAAAAGTATTTCTCTTCGTGTTACATCATTTATACATTTCGTGAATCCATATTCTGCTAAAATATTTTCATAAGATATGACACGATTGTCGCTTTTATTTAAAAGATTTATATTTATGTCGCCACACAAGACAATTTTAGAATGTTTCGGGAAACTATCAAGTAAGTTACGCAACTCTATAAAAAACTCTTGTATCCCATCACGTTTAAAAAATTTGGGCGGCCGGTAAAGTGATATTAAGTAGATTTTTTCTCCATTACTGTTAAATTTTACTGACACGCACTCTGCTGAGCGCATTGTGCTAGCGGTTTTGACCGCAGGTGTCACAATCATAGATGATAGCTCCGCTCGTGAATAAACTAATACTCCTCCTCCTTTCCGTTCTTTTCGCGTATATGAATGAACCACAAATCCTGGGATTGTATAAAATATAATAAAGTAAAATTTATATTTGGCTCTGTGATGATGATAATGTCTAGTCTATTTAAATTATTGCCTATAGTTAGTAATAAATCATTAAAGTTATTTTTTAAAGAGCGAATGTTGATGTGCAGAAGACATAGATCGTTTTTATAATTTACTTG
The DNA here is from genome assembly GCA_963565745.1 of Phengaris arion. Taxonomy (NCBI): domain Eukaryota; kingdom Metazoa; phylum Arthropoda; class Insecta; order Lepidoptera; family Lycaenidae; genus Phengaris; species Phengaris arion. The sequence continues at coordinate 8,617,243 of OY751443.1, forward strand.
TGTAAACCACATATCTAGGCTCTCAACACTAGTATAATTAAGTGAGCTATCTTTAATAGAATCTATGTTACTTAGGAAGGTGAATTTTGATTTAAATCATAGACATGATTAATAATTAATAAAATTAAATATAAAATTACTGATTATTGAATAAGGCAGAAATGTCGTTTTCAGATCGAATACATACTGCATTTTGACCTTCTGATTTCTTAACTAATATCTTTCCGTTGGAAACCCATATGAATTTATATATATCCTTTAGTTGTTTTTTTGTATTCCATAGTAAAGCTCGCATTGGCGGAGTTAGGTCTTCATTTATATTATGTATTTTATTAGTTGCCAAACCATTAGTTACCATATTACTTGTAGTGTTACTTAGATTACGTCGTTCAGCTAGCCATTTGTCCCGTGATTCAGTGTCTGTAGATTTGAAGCTCACGATGATAGGCGCTGGTCTTTTACCTTCTTTTGATGGTCTCATACGTTTAATACAATCTATATCTAAGGTATTAACGTTGAGCACATCTCCTATTTTAGTTACGATTTCTTTCACATCTTCTTCAGGTAAATTTTCTACACCAGCAATTTCGATATTGTGTTTTCTGGATATTTGTTCAATTTTGTATAGTTTTTGTTCGAGTGCTATGTTCTTTTTTTCCAGGTATGTACATTTATTATTGATATTCACCATTCCTTTTTCCAATTTATTGATTTTTTCTTTTGACTGACTATTTTCTGTTATTAAGGTATCGTACTTGTCTGAGAGTAAGCTAAGGCTTAAAGTTATCTCGTCAAGTTGTCTTTTGAATTCAGGTAATGCACCGATTTTTCTTTGAATGTCTCGTAGAATTTTTGAGTTATCTTGTTGCTCGATATTTGCTTCCTTTCCTTCACATTCATCTTCTTTGCAATTATTACAATGAGTTCTATTCTTTCCTAAGCCTTTAATACAGCCCTTGTGAAAAATTCCTTCACAAGGCCCTTGACATATAAAATGCGTACCTTTCTTTGGTAAGTTTTTTTTGCACTTTTGACATTCCATTCTTATTATAATTGTTAATATATCGACGGTATAATTTAGTATTTGTTTTATTTACAGTATTCTGTTAGTTTCTTGTCGATTTATATTTAATATAATTTTTACAATTTTACAACGATGTTGTCGCTTTGACAAGGTTGACGACTTGTTCTTATTTATTTCTATTTACAACTAATTTATATTTTACTTAACATGCCCATTAAACCTTAGGTACATTTATATTCCTTGTGTTTTTTACGTTTCTATTCTATATCTCTATTTACGTTTTAACTTCTATCAGTTACTGTCTCTTTCTACAGTTTTGCTGACTTCATTTCCGCGCTCAGCGCGAAGTGCCCGGCTAGGTGTTTTGCCGAGAAATTATTGTTACAATAATTCTTGTTGCAATTTGTGGTCAGCTACAGCACACCGTGAACATGTACAATAGTATCAGTTTACATAATAATGCTATTTTTACTTGTACATATTTATATATAGTATAGACACCAATATTTAGATACATATGACATTATTGCTTAAGCTATATAATTATGCTGTGTTATATCTACTATAACCACATATATGCCAAGTGTTTTTTGTCCGATAATGTTACAAAGTACGTAAACAATTCGATGAATCATGTGAGAATTTGAAACTGTCAGATATTGAAAATTATGAACTTATCCATTATGAATCTATTAGGACCATTGAGTTTTAACAATTACTTTTATCAATGAGTAGGTAAGTAATAATACTTGCCTTCTGTACAGGATACCCCTTCATTAATAAAAAAATTACACCACGGAGGTTGTCTGTCAAGTGGCTTTTCCAACGTATCAGACAAGGAAAGCAACATTTTTAGGATTAGCGTATACGTGATATAAATATTTTTTAATAAAGGGGATAAGGTATTTTATTATGATGTTTTGTTTTTCTATTATTTATGACGCGTCAATGATATTCAAACTACCGAACATAGAAAAACGAAAATGCGTAACATAAGAAATAAGAATATGGCCAAGATACCTGCAGTTCAAATGAAAGTAGCGATTGATTCTATTGAAGTTTTAAAGTGGAATTCCTCCCACGTCTGCCAACAGTACCAAAGGCGTATCTGTACTTCTCAAAGCTTCCAAAAATTTTAAACTCTTAAAAATATTTGACCGAGTTTTACCTGATACGGCTATCGGATACACGACTCAACTTCAGGAATGTATAATGTAACGACGTGATTTCAGTGACCAGACCCAGATTGTTTAAATACACCACAAGTTAATGTTGTTTTAGGACTAATGAGTACTTTAAATGTTCGTCACGGTCTCCCTTATAAAGGGGAACATGGCAGAATATTATTTACTTGAATGTTCCGCACGGCTTATTTTTAAAAGAATTTATATTTCATAATTATGTTTTCAGTAGAATACAAATATTCGTGATTAATGTTTACGATTTCGCTTTTGATCTGGATTCTGATTACCTTTTTAATTGCAAGGAGCAGCGGAATTTGGGGGTAATTTTTTTTTATTCGTTATTTAAGGACTTCATTTATACAGGGAATCCCGAGATTATTTCCCCGAAGAAAGCCTTACAATGTATCTCGGTCACCTACAGATACGGGGTACTACATTTGATTTAGTTACTATGCCGTGAATCTACAAAAAATATACATAGGGCTAATTTGCGACCGTACATGTTCACCCGCTCAGTCTTTAATGCTTCTTGAGGCAAACTATAAACACAATGCACCTGTGGTGATATTTATGTATTGTTAATAGAATCAGGCATTACTTTGCGGAAATCCATAGCATACAATTAAATTAATATTATATCTAGCAATATCCTGCGAAAAAATACCCCCATCCTGTAAGCATATACCTCCCTCCTCCCACACTGCTTATGCGTACATTTAGAAACCACATCGTGCAAACACCACCACCACAGAAGTAACAATGTCAGCAAGATCGTGAAAGGCCCCGCCTGACAAGGCCGCGGACCTGCGAACAAAGTTCGTTAGTCACTAACGTATGTCCAGTTCCTGAGGATGCTCCGGATTCGGGGCGAAACGCGCGTCGAGTTTTGCAACCTGCATGTGTAGTGCACAACGCAAGCAAATTTACACACGTACATTTGCTTGCAGGTTGTGGGTATTTTTTGCGGGATATTGCTAGATATACTATTAATTAAATTGTATTTGTGTATTTTGTTATAAGGTCAGAAATATCAATACTTAACCTCTATTCCTAGCTTAATAGCTAGATAAATAGAATCCTTACGCAATTTGAAACTCTCTATCTAAAGTGATACAATAATTTGTAACACTTTAGATAGAGAGTTTCAAATTGCGTAAGGATTCTATTTAAAACGCTTACCTGACCTGAAAATGAACCCGTTTTCTAATGTACATATTAATTGTTATTTACTTATTTTTAATTAGGTACTAAAGTGTTTGTATTAGCCAAAAAACTTAACTAACACCTTTATTACAAAAATAAAGACCCTCACTTTGTCAGGATCGCATTGAATCGTGGTCAGTTGTTTTCCTTTGGGAAAATAGCGTGAGCATATTATTTGTGTATGTATGTAGCATATTATACTCTTTACAAACAAAAATAGTATTAGTTTCAACTACTCCTGTAGTAACAGTACCATAAAATGTTACCAATATTTTACAAGTGTCTAGGGACCGAACATTCTATACAGCACGATACAAAGATACTTCGCATTTGAATTTTAAATGAAATTTTGATACCGTGGATTAATTTCAGTGGATCACAGATAGTCATAAATATTTAGAATTGAGGCAGAAGTGTTATCTGAGGCGATAAATCATCCTCGTGCCTGACAACTTCTGTTTGATCTATGCCCTAACATTTGATTTTAGAATCATAAAGCCTACAGCTCTCTTTGATCAATTTGATTTGTGTTGTGCGGTCGCTCGGATAAATGACCGCTCGTAAACTTGTATAATATGGGTTCCCGTTTCAGTTGGAAAATATTTTATTGAACACACTCTTATCGTAACCTCATCAATTATTGATTGTCATTTGTCGCAAATTTTGACGTTTGCAACGGCGTGTACCTTTTTCCTTGTGATATTCACTGGCCGAGCCATATCAGGCCATTCAGCAAGTCCGGCAAAACTTTGTTAATGCTAATAATGTTGTGTTAGGATCAACTGACAATTTACACGCGACGCGGAGCGCTCATTTTAAGATGGCGATTCAAAATTGAACTTTATTCTCTACACTAATTGTTAGAAAATAAAGTTCATTGTTCCCTCCTAAAAGGCCCGCAACGCACCTGCAACTCCTCTGATATTCATGAGTGACGGACGAGTGAGTCATATTCATGAATCACTTTCCATCAGGTGATACGTTTTCTCGTTTACTCCCTAATTTTCTAAATAAATAAAATATACACGTTTCATTGCAAGAGCGGTGCTGCGCTACGCAGCGCGGTGAAGCACGCAATTAAACGTGTACCTTTCTGTGTATTAAATAAAGTTAAATTTTGTAATTTTGTTATCTTAAAAAGAACTCCCCTTTGTCCTTTTGAAAGAAGAATTCTGCCGTTGTAAATAATACGACTACACAATTCACAACTTGACACTAAACTTTCTTAATTTTAGAATAATCTAATGTAATAAGTGCGGCTAGATTTATCCATATTAAAACAATTTTTGTTTATTTAACAAACAAGCCCTAGTAATAAATCTTTGCTTAATCTAAGTGAATAAAATTTATTACGGAAAGGGTTACCCGAGGAATGTACTTTAGAAATACCATCGGGTCATTAGAGCATTAGGCATCTCCGCAAATTACAAACAATTAGTGCAGTTGCGTGAACCCGAAGAGAAGTTTTGGCATTTAATATAGAAACTATAGTAAATTCGCGTTAAGTGTTCATCAGTACGAGTACAAATGTCAAAATGCCTTCTTTATTGGTTGTGAGCACGGCTTATGCGTCATTTGTCAATTTGCAAATTCACTGCAAACTTAACGCGCATTCCCTCGATTCACTCGGATTAAAATATTTCAACAACGTTAAAGCCACTCAAAATGCTTAATCATACCACCAATATAATATTATATCAACCAATCAATATATAATATCAACCACTTTCTTAATAACCCTCATCATTAACGTTTTTCTACGAAAATAACAGACGAAGTATGGGAGAATGAAGATTTCCGAAAGACATTAACAACGTAGTTGTTAATTAAGAGCTTGCTTTCGACGACGACAAATGTACCTACATAGGAAGAATGCGTACGTAGGTATCTTAAGATAGAAAAAAAAAAACATTAATATTTTCGAGACTTTTCTTCTTTGCAACACTTGACTACTTACTCGAGTACTTCCAGCTTTTTATCCTAGAAAGTCAATGAATTTCCTTTCTCAGGCGGCTTGGAACTCTCGAAGGCTTAATAGTACAAGAGAGCAAGTAGTCTTAGAATATGGATGGGTAGGCTCTGGATAAAACTTGTTTTGTTCATAATGCCGCTAGGGACTTTTGTTACGACCGCAATGTAGATGGCGTCTCAGAAAATTTATGGCTTATTAATTCACATGATTTGTGGATACGAATTTCAGATTGTTTATGCATGCATACAATTTATGAACATTGTTTTTTTTTTGTATAAAAAAATAGTCAATTTGGTATAATTTTTTCAGTAGCACAACAGTGATAACACAATAAGAAATCTGTAGGTATAAGAAAAATATCTAACATTTTTTGACCCACTTCATAAACATTTGCATATCGACACAACCTTTTGTATCAAAATAAACAAAATACATTTAGAAGCGTAGACGTATATATTATAGACGAGGCATGTCGAGGACTTTTTGCCTCGTCCACACTTAAGCTGCCACTTGTTTGGGGCAACAGTAGATTGATATTTGTTATCTTGACATTTTGACATTTGCTTTCAACAGTATATTTAGTCTGCCAGTGGCGAAGGCTGGTTCTCCTCCATAGGGAAGCCCTAGCCTGTATGATATGTAATAAATTCGAATGAGGGCCTTCAAAAGGTAAGTGGTAAGTGAAGCCTATAGGAATGAAGTCATAGGAAGTCCACGCCACGTATAGTCTGCTTTTATTTGATAAAATCTTCTGAAATCAAGATGGCGTAACTTTTTCTTGTATGAAGATTTTTTTGTCAAACTTATGGGCTTTGACGTAAGTTTGACAAAAAAATCTTCATTTTTCACCTTAGTTTGAAATCATTTTTTTTCACGTTTTCATTTACTAAATACTAACTCGTAAATGAAAACGCTCGGAAAAATTAGCCCATTCCATGATTTGCCGCTAAATAGCCCAAATAGAATTACCCCATTTTTCCATTAGATATTATTACCGTTTCATGGTCATATTTTGTATTTATTTATGCGCATCCAATATACCTAAAAAGCTATGAAATTGGCTTCTCAGCGAAAAGGGCTCTTAATATTATTAGTAAAAATTATTATTTTTAGTGGGTCGGCATTAATGTCAATGGGATAAAGGTGCTTTTGTTAATAATTGTCACAACGACTCTCACATGATCGGATTCGGAACTTCATGTTTTCTGGTCATCAGCATGCAGCAGCAGAGAGAAATCAAAATTACGATAAGAAATCTCTATGTAACACGAAAACATGTATGTTAGAAACACTGTCTACCCTAAAACATAACAGATGGAATGCTGCAAGCTCCCGAAATTCTTATTTTTCGTGAAGAGTAAACGCTCAGTGTGGAAATGTTCGTTGGATAAACATGCACCATATATTAACACAACAAAGGGTGAAGGTGCGTACCGTAAAAATGTATGTCAGGATTTTGACTTCACTATAAATATACCGTTTTCTGACGAATGAATACGAATGCTGTTAAATTTGCATTTTGAATATCATTTTAAGGGTTCCGTAATACACAAGGAACCTTCATAGTTTGGCTCTGTCGGACGGACAGAGCGAAACTATCTGTTATCTGTCTGTCTGTCTGTCTGTCCGTCCGCGCTTCTGGCTTCTGTAATTATGAATATAAATGGATGAAATTTAGTTAAATTAAAGATTGTGTATAGATCTCAGTTTTGGCATCATAAAATAATAATAATTTTATATTTTAGGGGTGGCTCTCCATTCATGTGAAGTGGGGATGAAAAAATATTTTTCATTCTACTCCATCGTGTGGGGTATCGTTGAATAGGTATTTTAAAATAAAGGTAAGATTTCATACATGACTTTTTTACAAAGTCAACCATTTTCGAATAATCGGCCTCCAAAGTGGTTTGTAAGTTGGTCCCCCCTGGCATTTCTAAACTATAGAAGATAGAAACTTGAAAGTTTCCATGCTGATAGACCATGCTAAAAACTCTTGAGAAAATTATTTTGAGCAAAATCGGACAATAGCTTTTGAAGTTATTCAAAGAAAACCTATTGCGCGTTGATAGTTACTGAACTCTTCTTAGACATGTCCTGACATGCTATTGGTTAGGTTTTTCAGCTTTCTGCAGTAAGTACGCTCTGCTGTGATGGTTTTTGTGTATCCAAATATGCCTGAAACATAAACATAATATATTTGACTAGCTTTTGTCCGCGGTAGATTGGGTTTTAAAGAGTGTTCGAAACGTGGTACTGTATTATAGTTTCTACCTTTGAAATAGGTAAATGGACTATCCAGCAGAAATAATGTATCAAATCGAACTCGTGTTTCCTGAGATTAGAGTAGCTGCCCGCGACTTCGACCGCGCAAGAAATCTGAAGCCCAATTCCGTAATTATTTCTATTAAATTCGCAGTATGGTTCCAGTGTCAGCGCAAGCTGTCGCATTCACACACGCATCAAATCGAGTGTACCCGTTAGATAGCATGATCAGATACTGGGATCCAATTGCGAATTGAAAACAAATAATTACGTGAATTGCTCCTCTGTTTTAACTTTCATCCCCATTTCACCCCCTTGCGTCACGAATTGCCGAAAATCCTTTCTTAGCGGATGCCTACGACGTATCAACTATCTACGTCTTAATTTTCAGTGCAATTCAGAGGTTTGAGCAATGCGTTGAAACTTGAAACGAAAGTCGATCAGTACTCAGACATGTTATTCAATATCCTGAAGATTATCTACTATCGAAGACTTTAAGCGCCTTTACAAACGCGCCGCAGGACCCGCATTGCCACTGTTGAAGTTTAATATGTTATTTAATTTTTATTTTTATTTATTTGGAAAACTTACAGTGATATATATAAACATCTTAAATACAACATAAATTCTTAACACTATTAACATTAGGTACTCTGTGGTTGCGATGTGTGTGTTAACGCACTAAGTGAATATCTGATACCTATCATTCGCCAAAATATAATGTTTTCCCATCAGTGTGCTGAGTGTGCAAGTTTTTGTCACTACTCGCCGCTCGCCGTTAACTACAATTTGTATGGTATCAAATTAGTTACCATTGTTTGCCACTAGGGGCGTTGTTTTGATGCCATATCAATTTTAGTTAACTTCTTTACGGCGATTAGTACATACACAATAGTACAAAAACTCGCACACAGCATACTTGGCTGTGTGCTTCATCATTCGCAGATTATTTATTTACTTTTAAGTCTACACTACGTCACAATCGAAGTAAAATCTATCAAATATTGTAATGTTTCATCCGATAGCGCGATTTTACTCCTTTACAGCGACATCTATTGGCGGCTTGTAGAAACTTGTAAGTTTAAGCAAGTAAGTATTTATGTGCCAGAATATGGTTGCAGTAGTTGTAAACAAATGTTTAAAGAAACATCACATTATACAATAAGACATGTGCAAAATTGATACATTACCTGCCCTGCGGCATGCGGCCTGCCTAATATTGAATTATAGCTACTATTGCCCAGGACTTCGTTCACGTGACACGTTGTAGATTTATATGATTATCACTAGCCGTTCCGACACACGTTGTTCTGTCTTAACTATGAACTGGAATAAATAACTAATTTACGCTACCGACAGAACGAACATCACAATATGTTTCACAGGTAGGAACAGTTAGTATGGGAAAATTTTGTTGTCGTTTTTGGTGTTTTCCTTACAAACAATTCCAATATTTCTCACCGTTTTTATAAACAATCCCTGAACTACCACAATCATTTCAAGACCAAAATCAGCGAAATCGATCCAGCCGCTTTCTAGTTTTAGCGAGACATTGAAACTGCAATCCATTGTTATATTAAGAAGAAGATTGTCTTTTAATAGCAAAAAGTTTTTATACAGCATTGCTCTTCTTTTTTCTGTGCAAGAGCGATGTAACCTAAAACTGGGTCTTGATTTAGACTAAGACCCGAAGACAGAAGCCAAAAGTAAAATTTAACTAGCAAAACTCAAATAAAATCTCGAAGCATGTTAGTGCTAATTGTAAACTTTGACTTTTTCGCTTTTAAATTTAACTTTTCCAGTTAAATTAGTCTCTGAAATGGAAAAACGCGAATTAGCGAAAATTTGAGACGTCGAGATTACGGAGATATAGGGCAATTCCCAAGTTATTTCATGCAATATAATTTCGCAAGTTGTTAGCACCTTGACAGGCGTTCGTCATCCTTTGTCGACTTTTGAACAGTTTGGAAGTTGAAAGGTAAACAACATCATTAAATCTTCCTTCAGCTTATTCTGTTATTCGCCAAATTTGTTTTCCTTTTAATGTCTTTCGGAAATACAAAACGGGAAATTATCGGATTTATAATCGTTTTATATAAGCTAATCAGGGTTAGGTGGGAATCATATAATTTTTATACGCCATGATAAGAAGATATTTTGAAAAGAGCAATTTATTTTTTAACCCTTGATGTTTTAAACCAGTGTGGAAACGCGACGTAATTACGGCTCAATGTTTTAAAAATAAAGCCGCTCTTTTTTGGCGTAGTATCTTAATTATATTATAAGTTAATTATTATTATCAATAATGTATTATGCATTGTTGCTGTGAATGAAGAACCTACCTACTGATATTGTAGAAATTATCAACTGATATGTAATTATATGTATTGTATTGTATGTTATTATATTATTATCATCAACCATGTCCAGCAGTGGACGACTACGGGCTGACGATGATGATGATGATGTAATTATATAAATGTAAAAAAATACCTACGTAGTATTACAAAAAGTGTTCGTGATCGCCATGAAATATCAAATACAAATCTGTATTCATCAAATTTTTTTACGTCGTACATTAATTCTAAACTTATAGGTACATTTTCTTATTCGCAAAAAAATACATTAAAAAAGAAAAAGAAAAAAAAAATAACTTGTTAAGTTACTTAATAATAATAATATGTATTATGATGTTTATGGATTTTTTTCTTACATTTTCCACTCTTAGATTTATCTCCGTGTCCACTTGAAGACGTGACCCTGCATTGTACGAATGGTACCGCGGGGAAATATACAGCGAGACGCGCACATTTATCAAATCGTACGGCAGACAGATTCCGTAAAGTATTACAAATCCATCTTTGTAAATTGATTTATGTGTATATCACTCGCGATCTCCCACATGACTAATGTGTATACAGTATCAAAATGTACCTTAAAAAAGCTTAACAACCCAATTCTAATATATATTCTTTGTCCATTCTCTAAAACTATTTTAATTAAGGGGTTCTAAAGGCACCTGGGGATCTAAAAAGGCCACTTTAGGTGTTTCATATTATGATTCATACATTTTTGTCAACTCTCAACTGTCAATATTATGTGCGCCATTTTACGCATTTCTATTGAAAACTGTCAAAATTTATGTTTTCTAAAATGATGAAATCAGATGAATCATGTAGCCACTTTACAATGTCACGATTTTTGGTTCGGAAAAAAAATATGAAACATATAATATATTATGAAACACCTAAAGTGGGCTTTTTGGACCTCCTGCTCTGCTTTTCATTCTACCGAGAGGTAGTGGCTACCTATAATTAAGGTTGTGTTGTGTTCCTTACTTTAAGACTGGGACTATATAGTCCGGAATCCGAAATGCCGGAAAAAAATCAGAGTATCAAAATAGAACTCTGGACTAATAATTACAATACAGTTGAAAATAGAACACATGAGTGTCGAGTTGTCAGATTTGACCTGATACTCGAGTTCTATGTTAGGTGTTCTGAATTTTTGCCGGTCTCACAGATCCCGGACAATATATTCCCAGCCTAGGTTGCGTCAGAGAAGTCGGCTGTAAGTTTCTTCTGAAGATTTGGGTATCGATAATGCCATCACAATCTATTTATCTAATACTAACGCGGGACTTCATCCGTACACCACCGTGGGGGATAAATTTCGAAAAATCCTTCTACGTCATAATAACTATCTGAGTGCCAAAATTCAACGCAATCAGTTCAGTTGTTGATATTTGACTATACAAACATTGGACCCCATTTCACCCCTTACGTACGCACGTGCTCAATGATTTGTATTTATTACCTCGGATATTAAATTTCATGGAAATCGGGACAGATTTTAAATATTTTTCATACAAACTTTCTACCCTTATTTTACACCCTCAGAGGGTGAAATCCAACAAACCCTGAAACACATATTTAATTAATCTCAATTTTTATCGAAATCGGTACCTACAGTTTTGAATTTTTGAAAATTTGAATTTAAAAAATCAGGAATCATTTTCATTTAAAACTGTCAAACCGGTAAACGTTATCGTAAACGTTAAAGCAGCGTTTAACGCCTCCTGATTGGTCCAAACGTCATAAAATACGTTTATGACAACACGTCGCTTCACTTATAATACAATCAAGTAAAATTAAAGTCAACTTTAAATACGAGAATTGAGGGTCAGAGGCGTCGACACTGTAATTAAAACTACCTACTGTCCAAATTTCACATTTATACTAGTTAGCGGTTACGGCTGTGCGAGTGTCTAGAAAACTTGTCAGCGAGTCAGTGGGAACTTTATTTAACTTTTTATCTTACATAACACTGAACCTTAAGATTAACAATAAATAATGACAAAACTGATACGATTTACCCTTGGAAGGAGAATATACATGGAAGGTACACTATAGTCAATAGGATTTTGGTTTTCTTGTACGCTGTACGAATCATGAATTTATTGCTATGTAAATAAATGACATCCTAATTGATAAAATGTCATTTGTGTGCGGAAAGCTTTAACAAAAATGGGATGTAGATGGATCGACTTATTATTAGACATCTCTTTCTTCCATGGGGAACCACCACGTTAATAGCAGGAGAAGAAGACATATTATATCGTTCCTTATTATTCTTACGACACAATATGGTACCATGTATAACAATAATTAGCATATTTATAGTTATCAATCTGAGGATTTACCGACATTTTAAACATAAAATAAATATAGGTCTTCTAGCACATAAAACTCGTTATCTAACACTAAATAACCGAATCCGAGGTTTAAGGGAAAAGCTTACAAAACTTATCTCGTCGTCTCGTTAGCTCGACGCGTCTTCTGAATACGTAAACGTGTCAATTCATGATTAAGCAAAGCGGAACGTGACTGTTGACAAAAACAACCTCGAAAATTGCGAGTCGATGCCTCTGGGGTGTAGTTTCTAAATTATTCCGCTCAATTACGAAAATATTGTGTGAGGTTTTTAAGTTGTGATTTCATTATAGTTTGAGTCTCATAAGCGGAGAGCATAGTTTGGTATTTTGTCCTTGATACAGTAAAGTTGGTACAATTCAATAGGTTTTTGTACTTTGGTTTTTCTTTTTTTTTGTAATGTTAATACGACGTCAGACGTACGAATTAGGACTTTACTGAAATGAGATAAGTAACATCTTATATCGATAGCAATATAAATGTAATTTGTGTACGGAAGATGGTGGACGGTTAGATGATGAATGCAGTAACTACTTTTTCTTTGTGTAATTAGAGATATCTTCCTTCCCCATTAGCATGTCGTAAGGAGAATAAGGAACCATATAAGTCATCTTCTCCTAAAAGTCGGGTATTTATGCTATTTATACTTATTAATCTAAGATTTTGAGGTGAACTTCAAAAACCGCTGTCATATTGAGTACTAGGAATTAGTCACCTTCAGGCGAACGATAGAGTCTGGCAAACGTAAGTTGAACCTGAGAAATGGCGGCAAATTATAAACATCTAAGGATGGTAACATTCTAATTGATATGAAAAAATTCAAATAACCTGACTAACTAACATTATAAATAGAATGTGAAATATATTTTTTTACTCTTTCAAGCAAAAACCACAGAATTTTCATATCTTTTGGTTTGTTCAATTGACTTTGAAGGTAGCATATAACAATTTATGTAGCTATATTTTATTTTTATCATTGATGAGATTGTGATTTTATTGTGAATTATTTATTTAAATTTTAATGACATTTCTTATTTTTAGAGAAAATAATGACTTTTTTTCTCTTTTGATAAATTTTAATTGTTATAATTTTTTTATTTTTTTTAACCCATAAAATTAACTTAATATTATTTAAATTATAAAATTACTATTTCTTCTTATATTTATAATAGGTATTTACCTATGAAATTGCCGTTCTGCAGTACTGGCCATTTCAAATCAAAATAATTTTTGTTTGGCTAAGAATTCTAATTTCAAATTTATTTTATTTTAAAAACATGGAATTCTTTTTCCAAAAGTAGTCATTTATTTATTTATTAGTGTTACATTTTCATTGCATTTCAATCTTTTTGTGATCATGGATACGTTAAAAATTCGAGTAATTATGGAATATGAGTACCATCGTGGCAGCAACGCGGCACAAGCGGCACGCAACATCAACGACGTTTACAGATCTCGCTTCCGTTCTGGAAATTTCGACCTGAAAAAGGAACCTCGCGGTCGTCCGAAGACTTTGGTCGACAATGACGAATTAAAGGCTATTGTGGACGGCTGAATTAACAGCAGCTTTCGACGTTGGCGTCAAAACAATATTGGTCCATTTGCGTCAAATTGGCAAGGTAAAAAAGCTTGACAAAGGGGTGCCCCACAAACTCAATGATCGCCAGCGCGAAGTACGCGTCGAGTCGTGCCTTGCATTGCTCAACAGACACACAAATGAAGGAATTTTGAACCGCATTGCTACCTGCGATGAAAAATGGATTCTGTTTGATAGCCGCAAGTACTCATCAAATTGGTTGGATCCTGGTTCAGCACCTAAACAATGCCCTAAACGAAAACTTACCCCTAGAAAAGTGATGGTCACTGTTTGGTAGTCTAGCGCCGCGCCGCACAGTGGTTCCAATTCCAAAATTCGTGGACATAGACCCCGAAGTCGGAATTTCGACTTGATTTTTTTTTCTGTGATAGAAAACAACATTTCAAACAACTTTTACTTTTTCACAATTCTTCGAAAAACTTATATTTTTCAAGATATAAAATAAATAAAAAAAATTGTATGGAGAAAAACACATTTTATTTTTTTTCTTCAACTGCCGTAGTTTGCGGGGTGTTTTGAGGCATAGGCGTATTAGATAAGGTGACAAGGAATATAAAAATAATTTTATTTGGTCTCGCAGAGTGCGGCCGCGCAAGAAAATTAAGTTTAATTTTTTTTTTATGAAAACGCTTTTTTTACAAAAAATGAAATGTTTTTCGTAATGTTTTACTTCTTTTTTGTATTTTTACTTTTAATTATATCATGTAAGAGTGAAATATTCTTTAAAATACTATAAAAAATTGTTTTTGTTAAAAATTTAATTTTATTTTATTCATTATTCTTACAAAGTTAAGACCTTTTTTAGGAATGATTTATTACTTGCAGGACTTGTTAGCAGGATTAAACGTCTGTTTAGTTAAAGAAAATGCTATATCATAACAAGAGGGTCTGAAATGTTTTGAGACTCTATAAACATTACTTCTTCTTCTATAACATCATCAACATCATCGTTGTGAAGTAATTGAACTGCTTCAGGGTGTAAATTATGATGGGCTAATTTGAAGAATTTAGGTCTAATATTGGAAATGTGTGGATCGGAGCTAATCAAAAGACCGTGAATAATATCTTCGTTCGTCTGGATCCTTCCTATTTTCCGTGTATTTCCCTCTCTTACTTTTCTGAAATCCTTATTGCGAGCTTCTGATGCTTCTTCTGATAAGATACCTAGAAAAGGAATTTAATTTCATTAGAGTAAGCCAAAGAATAACAAATGACTATATTATATTAAATAAAAATGAAGTAATATTGGCTTACCTATGGGTAAAACTGATTAATGTTTGCAAATATCAGCACCATGTATCAGAAGTTTGTGGACGCTTGTTGGCATATAATACCAAGGGTAAAGCTGGACGTACTTTTCTGCTGTTTCTCTGCAGTATAATCTGAAGGCCTCAATATTTATCGACTTTCCTGAAGATATGGCTTGTAGAATCACGGAAAATCGGAATATTAAGTTTTCATCAATTCCTGTGATTCTAGATGACCTTTTATAGTCATCAAAAAATCGCATTGCAGTGTTTCCATCGTTTGTAGTTCCAAAACCCTGTCAATTGAAGAAAAAAATAGTTAATCATAGGCTTAAATTATAAAAATGAAAGCTAATGAAGTAAAAAAAGCATTCAATTCGCAAATGAGGTAGGTACCTGTTTCACAATATCGATTAGTTATCCGATTTGCTCACGATATTCTTGTTGTGTACACTCTTTCTTGGCTTTTTTCAATGTCTGGTCTCCAGCACGAGCACTCCATTTCTTGAAGTCCATATTATACGATATGTGAAGAAGACACTCCATACACCGAATTCTCATATGGAGTGAGGATAGACCATACTCGTAAATTTCTTCACGGAGTGACTTTTGAGCCAAGACATCTAGTTTATTCATTTGACTTGGTGTTGCCAAGCAAATGGGGCATAGTTATATCTCCTATTTGTATTTGAACAAATACCCATCATCATCTATGACCGGGTATACAAACTTTGCACTATCCGGTCATAGTAGATGTTTGTTCAAAATATTTTTATTGCGGGAGTTATTACAAATAGTAGGAATTTCTAAATAGAACGTAATGTGGACCGCTAAGACCAACCTCAACTCCATTTGAGCCCCCAAAGACCCTGCTTGGATCCCCAAGATGTTTAATCCCGCCAACAAATCCTCTAAGTAACAAATCATTCCTAAAAAAAGTCTTAACTTTGTAAAAAAATGAATTAAAATAAAATTAAAATGTTCAACAAAAACCATTTTTTATAGTATTTTAAAGGATATTTCACTCTTAGATGATATAATTAAAAGTAAAAATACAAAAAAGAAGTAAAACATTACGAAAAACATTTCATTCTTTGTAAAAAAAGCGTTTTCATAAAAAAAAAATTAAACTTAATTTTCTTGCGCGGCCGCACTCTGCGAGACCAAATAAAATTATTTTTATATTCCTTGTCACCTTATCTAATACGTCTATGCCTCAAAACACCCCGCAAACTACGGCAGTTGAAGAAAAAAAATAAAATGTGTTTTTCTCCATACAATTTTTTTTAATTTATTTTATATCTTGAAAAATATAAGTTTTTCGAAGAATTGTACAAAAGTAAAAGTTGTTTGAAATGTTGTTTTCTATCACAGAAAAAAAAATCAAGTCGAAATTCCGACTTCGGGGTCTATGTCCACGAATTTTGGAATTGGAACCACTGTGCGCCGGTGTGATTCATCACAGCTTCTTACCAAACGGGGTGAGCATTACTGCAGATGTGTACTGAGAAGAACTGAACACAATGATGGAGAAGCTGGCAGATCTCCAACCAGCATTGGTCAATCGCTCGTCTCCGCTGCTCCAGCATGACAACGCGCGACCTCATATTGCACAGCAGACGGTCTCCAAGTTGCAAGAACTGAGGTTGGAAGCTCTCCGTCAACCGCCCTACTCACCAGACCTTGCACCTACAGACTACTACTTTTTTCAGAATTTGGATAACTTCTTGGCGGGAAAAAATGCAATACCCGAGAGGCAGTACAAAATGCCTTTGAAGAATTTGTTGCCTCCCGTCCAGCTGATTTCTTTAAGAAGGACATCAATAAACTGCCACTGCGTTGGCAAAGATTCATTGATTGCATGGGTGATATCTTCGATTAATACAAATAAAAAATACATAAAAAAAATTCGTTTAAATTTTTTCATACAAAACGGCAATTTCATAGGTAAAGACCTAATATTATGACATTATTTTTGTTATTATTTACAGGTTATTATCTCTAATTTAATCAAATATAAATTTTATGAACGGCACAGATTTTTTTTCTTCTCTTTTAATATTGATTTATTATAATATATTATATATATTTATATATTTATTTACTAAGCATCATTGCTACTGTATCTACCTACTTATGAAAATTTCAGAATTATTATTAATGCATGCTATACTTGTACTAGCGAATTATGATGGTACCTATAACTGTGATTTGTCATCTCTACACCCACATTTCTTGCAAATAAAGATTATTATTATTATTATTATTATTATAACCACTGGATTGTAGGATTGTAACGGAGCATCGCTATCCGTCTGCCACTACGGAACTTCCACATGAAATCACGCCTTCGCCTCAACCATCACATTCGCGTAGTGAGAGTCAGCCACAATCGCATTCACCTCCGCTTACGCTTAAAAGCCTCCGCAGCAACTGAACTGGAGAACTAAAATATTTTAAAATTGCTAAAGCATGTTACGTCGGCGGCGCCATTTTAAGGTAATTTATTTGCGTATTGAGATTACCATTTAAACTAAGGTTTTGTGGTACATACTACAATGAAAATAATAAATTCAATCAAATGTTTCCCTTTCGTGTTTAGTGTCTGTTTAGCCGCGGTAAACTACTCGTCTTAAATAAGGTTTATCCTTTATTGTTATTTACCTTTATTTGTATATATTGTTCAATCAGCTTAGAATCCGATGAAGTTATTATACAGCTAAATAAATATTTTCACGATATTATTATAGTTACCTACAAGCTCTCAAAGATTCGCATGTCTAAAATAAGATTGTGGTCAGTTAAAGTGATCTAGAATAGATCTAGAATAGAAAGTGATCTATTCTAGATCACTTAAAAAAGAGAAAAGTTTAAAATGGTAAAATCTCATGAACTAATTTATCACACAACTTTCAAAAACAGACCTCAAATGCTTATCTCATTTCCACACTTCGTCTAAAATAAGTACTTTTTCGGTCCATAACTCGAGAGCGTCGACTTGTCGAAAACATAATTTATTTTAGATTTCACCATTCCAACTTTGGTAAGTTTTTACAGCTCTCGTAGAAAGGCTTAGATAACATTTCGTTTATGACGAAAAGGTAAACGAGGTTTTTTTAGGTGTAGAAAGGTATAGAAAGGTAATATTTTAACGACCTCTGTGGCTCAGTGGTTCAGAGCGTTGGTGCGCAAGGCGGGGGTCGCGGGTTCGAATCCCGCCGAATGAACAAAAAGTTTTTCTGTGTTTCTGGGTCATGGATGTGTATTAAATATGTGTATAATATCATAAAAATCTTAAATATATGTATAGTATAAAAGTATTCAATATACTTCCCGTTTTCTGGTATCTGTAACACAAGTTCTTCGGTAACCTAGTAGGTATTAAAATGTAATAATAATTATATGTATGGACGCTTCACACCACATCAATCTGGCCCCGTGGTAAGTATCCGAAGAAATTATATTACGGGGACCAGACAACGGAAAGTATAATTAATACTTTTATACTATAGGTACATACATTTTAATTAAGATTTTTATTAGAATATAAGCATTAATACACGTCCATGATCCAGGAACACAGATTTTTTTTTGTTCCCTGGCGGGATTCGAGCCCGCGACCTCCGGCTTGAGCACCATTGCGCTAACCACTGAGCCACAGAGGTCGTCAAAATCTTTTAATAATTACGATTTTGAGTTATTTTTCATCTCTTTTATATTTCGTCTCCAGTCTCCAAATTATGATGAAGCGAACTTTCGAGAACGTCTCATGGACCGAGCTTCGGTAAACGCGCCTGAAAATTGCTAGCAATTTATTCGTTAGAAGGGTGACCCGTGATCGAAAGCGCTTGTGACTTGTCACTATAATATTATTTATCAGCCCTTTTCGATATAATATTGCTCATTTTTCCCTCGATTGTTATTTTTACAAACGCCCTATACGACCTCTTTACGATAGTTACGATATTGGTTTTCATTTTAGGTTATTTACACGTACGTTTCCCAGTCTTCTAAACGATAGAATAGCATAATATGTTATGATATGTATATTGTATAAATTTAACATAATATAAATAACTCCCCCACACCGATTTTGGTGACGGTGGCCGGTATCATTGAAACCAGGCCAGTTACGCAGGAGTAATATTATACGCCCAAGTGTGTGCGCAGTACACAAGAGCACTCTCTCTTCATAGCCCAGTGGGACGGATAACCGACTTTTTACATGCCCATCCGAGTTCCGACGCATGGATCATCTTTCTTGTCAGACAGGTGATCAGCCTGCATTGTCCTAACCAAACTTGGAAACAACATTTTTTGTTGTTCAAATACGGGAATCGAACCCACGACCTCCTAACCGAAAGCCAAGCTCTACCACTAGACCATGGAGGCTGTTTAACAAGTACAATGTATAGTATCTTCCAAAGTGGGAGTGGAATAAAATGTCTAATCAACTGACTTCCAAAGAAGGAAAACAATTGTTTCATAGCATTTTTAGAGTCGGTTAAGAGACAGCAAGAGTATAGAAGCTTAGAAAGTAATATTCATCACAATGAGTACAAACATAGTGGATCAGGGACCTCCTGCATTTAGTAGGTACACACAGAGGTGTTTTAGCTTGCAGGTTTTATTTAACAACTAGATACTGCGACTTTGTAAGCGTAAGGAAATCCCACTGGAATCTTACATTTTGCCGCAATAAAAGGTAGCTTATGTCCTTTCCCGTGGTCTACTCTATATCTGTGCCAAATTTCATCAATATCGGTCCTAGTGTTTTCGGAGCCTTTTTAATGCAAAGGAACAAATATATTTTTCTGTATATAAAATTAATAGTATAGATCAGTTAATTATGCCTCTGTGCCCTCCGTATAGCAAAAATTTGACTGCTTAAGATAAATGAACTATGAGCGGTGGAAGTGAGTTGCGGGAGAGCGGACAGCGACAAACTTCACATGATCCTATATGGCCCTTGACCGGAAAAATGTAACGACCACTCATGGTATAGTTTTTAGACTACATATAATAATTATAAATCACTCGACCATTTAATTTAATATAATATAATATACAATCAAAACATAAAGGACAAAATATAGGTTGTTATCTGGGACTGCGAAACGTCTACGAAACACGATTAAATACTGACGGACAAGAATTTCATTCCCCGGACCCTCGTCTCATTGTTTTTACGGGTCAAATTCAATTTCGCCAGTTTCGACACTGATATAAAAGCAATAGGTAGCCTTTGTTAATATTATGTACATTTTCAAAGTAATTTAATATAATCATTCCAAATATAAAGGCAAATCTGATTGAGGCAAATAAAATATTCAAACTCGAGGTACATTTTTTAATGTTTTATTGTGTCATTTCTGGACTTAAAAGAGAGACATTTGTGAGTTCTTACGAATATGATGCTATAAAATATATAAAAAAGAGGTGCCTTGATGTGTTTCAGCATGAGTTAATAATATATGAGCTGTGCCCTAGGGCCTAGGTTTACCAACAGCAACTCCGCCGTAATGAGCTCTACACATGTTGGCGCTGAGCGTCACTCGGCCAACTAGGCGAGCGACACCGAGCGATGACAAGGCAAAGCATATCGGCGTAGGTATATACTCAAAGCTGCTGTCTATTACGTTGGCGTTGGCCATCGTTTGACAACGCTCGGTCAACGTCATGTCTAGCCTATTTCATATACATACTCATACATTGTCTGTGATTTCCATAGAAAAACTACGATAGCCGAGCCGCCATTTGCAAAATGGGTTTACTGTACGTTATATTATGATTTCAATGGCATCATGGTAACTTTGACTATTGACCTCTAAGTCACAACTTTATTACATTTTAAATGGTCATTTGTAATTCATATTGAACATAAATCTTGCTGAGTCGTCCCCATTTTTGAGGTCAAATCTAATAAAACAGAGAGACCAATTTTTGTATAAGAATAGCTTTCATCTTAGCATTTGAAGTAGGCATTCTGTTGACAGATAAAGGAAAGCCCCGTCGTTTCCCCCGAACTTAATCCCGCGTTGTGTCCATACTCTGCTTTGATAAAAGTGATAAGCCTTTGTAGCCTTATTAAGGATTGGCGGTCTTAAAATTCTAATATTACATTGTCCTTTTCTCCTTTATTTAGTTTTTACATTTGAATAATATCAGCCGCGCGCAGTTACTTTTCTTGTTGCGTGGCTAGATTAAATTTAATATAATTTAAAAAAAACAGTTATTTGATTTCGTCTTTGTCATAAAATAAAAGAAAAGTTATTTCTTTGCTTTAAAATTTTATTGGAAAAAAATAAGTACATAATTTTGTGTTTATGTTTCCACATGTAGCTGGTATAATATTAATTTTCACATAGTAAATTCGTCACGACTTTCTTATGTGAAATTACTGTTTGCTCGTAGGATTTCGTACATTAACCCACCCCAAAGAGGCAAGTAACGTTGCCTCTTTCTCTCGCGCACAAATAGGTATATTGCTATCGCGCCCCTATCTCGTACCTACCTGTGTAAAAACGATAGCAATATATTCGTGCGCGAGTAAAAGAACAGCTTATGTGGAATTTCTTGTTTTATCATGCATGATCATCCATAGACGTATATATTATAGACGATGCATGTTGAGACTGTCTGCACTTAAATGGCCCCACTTTTGGAATTTTTGAGGCCATTTAGATATTTGAAGTATGGTGAAATCAAGATGGCTGACATTTGAGGTATGGTGAAAACCAAATTGGTGTAATTTTTTCTTGCAGGTATGAAGATTTATTCTGTCAAATATACGTCGCAGCCTATCTTTAGTTTTGAAATCTTTGGCATGATCATTGATCAACAAACTAAATTGCGTCTGATTGCATAATTCGTTACAGAATCCGGTTGAAGAAAATGATCGTACCTTCTTAGATTTAAAAATATCGTAGAAAGAAAATTTTATAGATATTATTTACAATAATATCTATAGAATTTTCTAATAATATTATTATTGTCATCTTCTTATTCTTCTTTAAATAAAAATGAATTGCAATTCCAATGTCTCGCTAATACTCGAGAACGGCTGGACCGATTTGGCATATTTTGGTCTTGAAATAATTGTGGAAGTACAGGGAAGGCGTAAATGTTAAGAAATATTGGGAAAATTGCAGATTTTTTTTAAATACGACGATTGAATTTTCCCATAGTAACTATATACTGTGTTCAAT
Organism: Phengaris arion; assembly: GCA_963565745.1. Lineage (NCBI taxonomy): Eukaryota > Metazoa > Arthropoda > Insecta > Lepidoptera > Lycaenidae > Phengaris > Phengaris arion. The sequence continues at coordinate 8,639,652 of OY751443.1, forward strand.
TTGTCACATGACTGCCAAATATTTCTAGGTGCGTTCAGTTTACCTGTTTGGATTTTTTTTTTTAAATCGGCACCAGTAAGTTCGTAGGTGTAGATGTAGGTGTTGGTAAAGTTATAGGTAGGTGTTGTTGTAAGTGTAGGCGTAGGTTGTTGTTGCAGGTTAATAAATTATTTTAATGGATCCTCACAGTAGGTGAAGCGCACACTATTTTAAATATTAATCCACCGTAGAATAATAAACTTGCCGAAAAGGTCGAGTTTTACAATAAGGGAATTGGATTTTTCTTACGTTGAACGTCGGTAGAACCAATTTGTTTGCTATTACAAGCAACCTTATCAAGAGCATATTGTCAGGACATGACTTAGGAGGGTTCCGTAATTACTATCAACGCGCAATAGCGTTTATTTACATTACTTCATAAGCTATTGTCAGATTTTAGTCAAAATAACTTTCCTAAATAGTTTTTAACGTGATCTATCAGCATGGAAACTTATAAGTTTCTATCTAAAATAAAAAAAAACCCAAGATGTAAGTACCTGGGTAACCGAGCTTTTCTCGGAGCTCTAGTAGAATTAAAAAATAAATAAAAAGAAAAATAAAAAGAATGACAAAAATATTTTACCGGGGTTCGAACCCACTACATTCCGAATTTCCGGACGCAAAATTAACTAAACTACCAATTGGACAATTACAGCAATATACCTACTTCTGATACAATATTGAAATTTGTTTATAGGTTTACCCAATGCAAATGGTTAAAAATGGGACCCTATTACCTCGACGCGATATGCGCAACCGCTTGATATACATTATATTACTATATCTATAGCGCTTGAGTATAAAAAGACAATTTTAAAAAACCGCATCAAAATCCGTTGCGTAGATTTAAAGATCTAAGCATACAATATAGGTACATAGGGACAGACAGATAAAGCGACTTGTTTTATACTACGTAGTGAATAATCATTTAATTGCCATTCAAATATAATTTGACATTCCTTCAAAACTGGCCAACTACCTCTATGGATATTCCATAAGAACTGCAGTACAGAATATTCGTTGAGCGAGCACCGAGTCGCGACTCGCGAGCGCCGCCGATACATGTCCCTGCATTTTAAATCTAATATAATTAAGGTACTTAATTGGATAAGGAATAATGCTGTATTGCTTAAAATCGCTTCGAAAATAAGCCGTTATTTCTCGTAAAAAGTAAAGGATAAAAAATGGTTATTGTGAGTAATCCCTAAGCGATAGACGTATACATCACGGACTTTTTTGTAGATCTTTTTAAGGTGTACAATACTGTAGTACATTATTTTGATCTATCTCGTAGGGTTCAGCCACCGTTTGCAATGTAAGCGGAAAAAATGTAATTATTTACGACATCACACTGGAAACCTCAAAAATAACAGTATTTCTCCACTATTTAATTAATGTTATTATACATATAAATCTTCCTCTTCAATCACTCTATCTATTAAAAATCATCATCAAATCACATCAAAATCCGTTGCGTAGTTTTAAAGATCTAAGCATACAATATAGGTACATAGGGACAGACAGATAAAGCGACTTGTTTTATACTACGTAGTGAATAATCATTTAATTGCCATTCAAATATAATTTGACATTCCTTCAAAACTGGCCAACTACCTCTATGGATATTCCATAAGAACTGCAGTACAGAATATTCGTTGAGCGAGCACCGAGTCGCGACTCGCGAGCGCCGCCGATACATGTCCCTGCATTTTAAATCTGTAATATCTTCGAAAATATTCATTTAAATTACATGCTATAAAGGGCCATATTGATCTATATTAAATGCACAATGAATATAATTAAGGTACTAAATTGGATAAGGATTAATGCTGTATTGCTTAAAATCGCTTCGTAAATAAGCTATTAAATTTAAATCAATGTAAAGGATAAAAAATGGTTATTGTGGGTTATCCCTAAGAGATAGATATATGTTATCGCTATCTTTTTTGTAGGTTTTTTTATGATGAACAAAACTGTGGTACATTATTTTGATCTATCTCGTAGGGTTCAGCCACCGTTTGCAATGTAAGCGGAAAAAATGTAATTATTTACGACATCACACTAGAAACCTTAAAAATAACAGTATTTTTCCACTATTTAATGAATGTTATTATACATATAAATCTTCCTCTTCAATCACTCTATCTATTAAAAATCATCATCAAATCACATCAAAATCCGTTGCGTAGTTTTTAAGATTAAAGCATACATAGCATACATAGGGATATAGGGACAGAGAAAGCTACTTTTTTTTATACTATGTAGTGATATATGAGTATATAATGGACAACTAGACATTTGGACTCCTACTCCAAATGTCTAGTTGTCCATGTGCATTGTGATGTGCTGTTAATGACTGATGACTGATGTCATATGAAACGTTTATCTTTATGCCATTAATAAAGTTAAATTTTGAATCGCTACGTTAAAAATGGCTTAAAGTAACCCCTAAGGGTTTGTACAATTCAATAAAAGTTTTTATTTAGTTAGAGGCCTAAGCTATCAGCTTACGCCTTGGTATCAGCCAACTCACACATCTACTATTATTATCTTAATACATGAAAACAATAATACAAATCCTAGTGTGCGCGCAGCTTTATTCGAGTTTTTTATCGATATGAATATTTTTCCTCGTGTAAAACCGCAAACAACACTTTAAAAATATAATAACATTGAAATTATTAATTTCGTAATGCCATTGAGGAACTTGAGCTATCATTTATTTTGAATATCACTATAACAAAAACAGCCTTTGACCTTTAGTAATAACATGTTATCGAGGCCGACGAATCCGTGGACATAATTCAGTCGAACATTCTTGTTAGTTACATAAGCACATCGAGATGAAACGCATACAACTAGCCACGATTTTTCTAGTTTTAATTATAAACTTGAGCACATGTCTCGAATATAGTGACGGAGATGATGACGATTTCCCTATAAATTTCGACGACTACATCGCAGAGGAAGACGATAGTGAAAAACCACAGGTATACGACTTGAAGGAAGCGCCGAAACTCTTCAAGAAATTCGTCAAAGATTTCCACAAGGAGTACAAAACTGACGCCGAGTACAACAGCCACTATAAGAATTTTGTGAAGAATTTGAAGGACATTAACGAAATAAACAAGAAGGGTACGTCGACGGCGGACATCAACGCGTTCGCCGATCTCAGCGAAAAAGAGTTCAGTGTCTTTGGAAGATAGTTGATAATGGTAAATATTTTTAGCAATTTCTTAGATACAAATATGAGTGTTGACTAAATGTAAAATATTTAGTTTAATTTGTAATATATTCAGTAATATTGAGGTATCATCACTTGATAAACGTAAAAGAATATAAAGTTTTATGTGTAATTTTGTAATAAGATAACTACATCATAAAAATTACGAAAAAGTTTCAAATTTATTTGCCTAAATTACACCATATATCATCTAAAAAAAATCACTGTAGTATGAATTCAAGCGCACAAATTTCGGAGATATTAGCAATTAAATTTCTGCGACCCATTTTATACAAATTTAGGAACAAGTGACGTCAGCGACTTTTGTATAGAACATTTGAAAATATTGTTTTCTAACTGTACACTGTTTCTTCTGAGAACTTACTCAAATTTTAGAGTACTCATTTGTGCAATAAAAATGCTTTTTGTAGCTAATAGCTATACCTTCGTGTAAAATTAAAGTGTTTTTCACTAATGTCCACCACTTAGTATAGCGACATAATTTCATTTATAATCAGTCCAGCCGTTTTTACGTAACTATGGCAAAGAATATGGTTGGTTGCGAAAGGCAGAGGACCGGGTATGATGGCGCGAAATGGGAAAGGCTTATGTCCAGCAGTGGACGACTACGGGATGACGATGATGATGATGATGATGGCAAAGAATATATTATATAGGGTTATAAGTTAAGGCGATATCGAAAATGTCGTAAAATATTTATTTCGGAACATGGGTTTTATTGTAGAAAATATTGGAATTGATGGGAACTACAACGCCTTTAAGGATCAACATCGACTTAACCTTAGCTTGTATATTACACTGTTTAATTGGAGCTAGTTTACCTCCTCTCTGTCTTGTATGTTGTATGTAATTTGGGGACTTTTCTATATTTGCTAAGCAAAGATTTCGTACGATATTTAAGACGTAAGAAGTAAATACGAACTTAAGAAGATGTTGGGACTCAAATAAAATTTAAATTTTCCTTATATCATTATTTAAAGGCTCCTTGGTTTCAAAAAAGTTTCATAAAAAATTATCATATTGATTGCTTTGAAGTCAGTAGATATATATTATATATTTAACCTATAAGATACACATAACTAAAAGAGATTAGAATATACTTGAGTGTACCTTTACTATTTTATGTATTTTTTCCATAAAAAGGTCTACGATCTATTTCATACAAAGGGAAAGGGTGAAAGCTTTGGATAATAAATTAAAATAGGGACCCTATGATAACCTCTGTGTCTCTCACCGCAGGGGATTGTATAGGATTACAGATACCTACTGGAAATAAAATAATCAGTTATACTAAATACATGGACTTATTACTACTAGATCTACCATTCATTGGATTAGAAAAAATTGTTTGTAACTAGCTTTCGCTCGCGACTTTGTTCATGTAGTATAGAATCTGTCATGCGAGGACTGTATTAAAAATTTGTACACCTCGTTCCTTTGAGCCTCTGTTTATGGTCGAGCGCTCGGCGAAACACAACGCAAGCGTTTATTCGCGTCGATTTTCTGTGACTCCGTGGTATCTCTCGGCACGTCACCGGTTCCATCTAGCAAGATTGCTAAATACGCGAAGCGACACGATATACACAAATCAACTACTACAACAAAATAAATCTATCGCGAGAATTCTTTGTCCATGGCACGTTACTGTTGTGCTAGGGTCAATGATTTCAAACAAAAACTAAGGTTGGGATATGACGTACCTATATTACTATATAATACAACTCCTGACTACCTAATAGAAAAATTTAGCTTCCTTGGTCATAATAATCCTTCCCTACGCTCTGCTAACAAACTTACTCTTGAATTCCTTCTCACAAAAATTCATTATATAACTCTTCTTTCACTATTACAAGACACTACAAGAAACCACTTTAGGCGGTAAGACCGCTATTTTGCATATTTTTATTTTAACTTTTATGTTAATCTTACCGTATGTACTGTATTTTATTTTTGTGCAAATAAAGAATTATTTATTTATAAATGACCGAAAAAAATATTCATACATATATATATATATATATATGTATATAGTATATTTTATTCGACTTTTTTTTTACTATTTTTCTGCCTAAATGTCTTTACATAAGCAGTAGGTAGATCATATGCCCAATATGTTCGTAATTGATTTTACCAAACCTTATAATATATTATAGACGGTTTTCGTGGTTCCGTTTTTTCCTCTAAATAAAAGAGTCACATCCAGGACTTTCACATCCGTATATGGGACATGGTGTGACGTCACGCGGTCCGTGTCGCATGAGTTATGTCCGCCGCCGTGATATATGTGCCCACTGCCCACTGCCCCCCACTGCCCACTGCCATGTGTTTGTATTGGATATTATGTTTTACTTTGTATAGAAACATAGTAGTAAGTATAAAAAATATATTGAAAATGGATTTGACCTTTTGGATCCAGGGAATGCCTTGGCACAACATTTCATTTTTTGGTAGTTGTGAATATTTAAAGAAATTGATATAGTGTAAAAGGCTATGAGAAATACCTATATCAACATAACATCATGATGTATGGTGTGATGATGGTGGTGGTAATGATGATTATTTAAAAGTGACATAATGTAATATGCATGCAGTCTTATAAACAATGCTGAAATTTCCAAACGTGTATCTTCAAAGACTGAGGAGTGCCGTTCAGTGCTTTTGGATCCAAGGTATACCTTGGCACAACATTTCACTTTTTGGTAGCTCGCTCGCTCGAATTTCTTCAAAAAAAGTCAAAATCACTATAGGTGTCCCTATCAATTTTGAGAACTTCTCTCGATTCCTCATCGATCCCATCACTAGGTCTACCATTTGATGACAATAGGACCAATTTGGGACTCAACCCTAAAAATAAAAATAATTTTGAATATGGCGGTCCACAAATGGCGGAGTAATCGCGTGACATACATACTAAAAAAACATACACACCAATTGATTTGTATGTGGACGTATATTTTTGCTTTGTTCGAAAATTCAGAACGTAGTGTGTTCGAATCCCGGTCAGATAATTATTTTTGTTATTCTTTTTATTTTGTTAATGTATCAGAACTCCGAGCAAAGCTCGGTTACTTCGATACTTATAATAATACAGAACCCTATACAATATTAAAATATTGTTTACAATAAAGGATTTTCCTTTTTCCCGCCTTTTCTGTTTAGAATTTTCTATTTTGTCGTATGTAAAACCGTATTCTCTGCTTCCAGAATCGTGACGACAAAGGACCCATCGTGTTATGCACCACACTTCTATTTAAATACATTTGAATTTATTATTTGACGTTTTATTTACCTATTTCATAAGAGAGTTTCGAAGGTAAGTTTTCTAAAAATCCTTTTCACAAAAAGTCTCAAGGGAATAACCTTTTGTATCGTGCTAAGCGAGCTGTCCCATAAGTAAGCACGCGCGTTTGGACCTTTTTAAAAATGTATGAAAAGTCACACCTTAAGTTACGTAGTCACTATTTATTAATCTGTATCTTAATTTTCCGTCCAAGAGCTATAATGCCCCAGCCCGAACGGGTCGGCTCGAGCGGATAAATTCTACGGCCTCACACAAAGCTGGAGTGAAAATAATAACTCTTGCATTGTGTTTTCGCAGATGAGTGAAAAAGTAGGTATTGGCTATTGCCCATACAGACTCTGTAAATTGAGTGTACCTAGTCTCCCATAATGATCCACTGTCACGCTCCTCTCCTACTTAAAGCAATGCAGACAGCTATTATGTGCAGCACAAATTAATAAGTAATGATAAGATTTACACGGGTTTTCACAAAGTATTGACAATGGGCTACTTGACCTTGTCTTTATTTATGCCCTAAACGCTTTAATTATAAACAATTATGTTTCATTAAATACAAAAAAATAATATAACATTAGTTTGAAACCACAAAAAAAACCTACAAAAAAACTTTTTAAAAACCGCCGAAAACACTATTCGCCGTGTTGGTTTATAGATTATCTGTGCTGTGACGTCATACTAGAACTATTTGTAATATGTGCTATAGTCCGTAGTAGTAAAACGGCGGTGTTACGTTCCGTTTGATGTTTTGACATAAATAACTTTATAAGATGTCATGAACTATTTATTTACAGGAACGTTCCGTTTCACTACTACATAATATGTGTTTAGTGTGTTTGTGTCGTCACATCCTTGCCGGAAGTCTAAGAAGAACTTCGAGGTGTTTTCATCAGTGGAAATTAAAAAACAGAAATACATATTTTTAAATTTGTTTCAACTTTATTTATCAATATTAAGTTTTTAATTTATGACGTCACTAGAATACGTTTTCCTGAGTCAAGGAACTAAAGGAAATACTCCTTCAATGTAGCCTATTGTTGTCATAATATGAGTGTAATATATCAAGTTACCCCATACAATTCATAAATCGACGGCGCCTACGTAATAAAGTTCAGATAAAACTGAAAATGCAATTTTTCTGGAGAGCGATTTAAAGTTTATTTTTTTGCATAACTTTGTTATTAATGATTTGACCCTAATGATTTTTTTATGAACAGTTGGGTTAAGATTATAAATTAGTGCATTAAATCAAAAATCCAAAATAATTTACCCCGCTAGGGCAAAATCAAAAGAAAGGGTGTTTGTTCCACCGTAGCGCCTAAACTACTGATCCGATTTTACTACATAATAATGGCTCGGGTAACATAGGCTATATAATTTACGTAGAGTCTAGTTATAGTTTTTATAAAAAAATATTAAACTACGTTCTAGGCTAGATATTTGATATCCATCTGCCTAACGACTATGCTGCTCTATTTTGCCGGATTTTGCCGTCCCGGGTCTGTGTTTCACAGTCCGTACCGATGGTGAAACTCCGTCATGCAAATAAACCCGTTATACAGTTTACTCGACAGTTTTTGGATTTGCAATCATAATATTAATTTATTCACTTTAGAAAATAATATCTATCATTTCAATAAAATATAATAACACTGTCTTGGCAGTCAATATTTTCCTAATTTCAATAGTTATTAAATCAATAATTTATAATTTTTATAGATAAAATATTTATTACTACCTGTCCCGACACACGTTGTTGTCTTAATTATGAACTGGAATGAATAAATAACTACACCTACAATGCAACCTACATTCTAGTCCTACACCTATACTCGTACAACCTACAGCTTTTCCAATATTTGTCACTGTTTAAACCTTCCCTGAACTTCTACAATTAGGTATTTCAAGACCAAAATTAGCCAAATCGGTCCAGCCGTTCTAGAGTTTTAGCGAGACATTGGAATTGCATTCCATTTTTACGTCCCTCGTGAACGGGATAAAAAGTAAACTCTGTCCGTCTCCTGGTTCTAAGCTACCTCCCCACGAATTTTTAGCCAAATCGGTTGAGCCATTCTTGAGTTATAAATAGTGTAAGTAACACGACTTTCTTTTAAATACATAGATTATGAGTAAAAATGAGACTTTTTACCTACCTATTAGCACAGATTAATAAATAGCTACTACGTAACTATTAGAGCACTTACTCACTTGCCTAGCGGAGACCATCAATTATTATTATTGTATAGCTACGAGTAGACCCCGATATAGCCCTAACTAGGCGTAGAAAACAAAATTTGAAACATAATAATGTTAGTATATAGTCATCATGAGAGTAGGTATAATATACTTACCTTATGTCTTATGTTCTATTTTTAACCGACTTCCAAAAAAAGAGGCGGTTATACGTTCGGCTGTATATATATATATATATATATATATATATATATATATATATATATATATATATATATATATATATATATATATATATATATATATTTTTTTTTTTTTTTTTTTTTTTTTTTTTTTGTATGTTTAACGATTACTCAGCCGTCTTTGGACCGATTTCCAAAATTCTTCTTTCGATGTATATATAATCCCAAATTATCCCATATAGGGTATATATAATCCCAAATTGATGGATCCAAAAGTACTGAGTACAAAACTCCTTACTCCATAAGACATAATATGTCAAGACATGTTTTGGGGATTTCGGCGTTGTTTAAGGAACTGCAAGCATATGGATGATATGCCACTATGTCAATTACGATAATCATCATCATCACCACCATAATCACAACATACCTACATCATCACAATATTACCTATGATGATAAAATATTCACTTCTCAAATTATTTTACACCGACACGAATATTTTTGAACATTACTCTGCCGTTTGTGGACCTTTTTCTAAAATTACTTTGTTTTTGTATAGGGTATAATTTGAAATTGGTCGTTTAGTCACCAAAATGGATACCTGATGATGGCCTTCATGAGGAATCGAGGGAAATCCTCAAAATTTATGGGGACATCTTTAGGGAATTTGACTTTTGTGAAGTTAATCAAGCATATTATGCTACCAAAAAGTATTTTTTTTTGCATATTTATACCCTGGGGTATAAATAGTATATAGTACAAAAGCACTAAACAAAACTCCTCAGTCTTTAAAGATACACGTTTGGAAATTTTGGTGTTGTTTAAAGTTCTGCAAGAATAAGCCAATATGTAGCTTACAGTAATCATCATCATTATCTTATCTACAATACTTAATGGAAGCTTGGCGCGTATTCAATTAAACATTGGAACGCTTATTTTAAAATTTCTTTAAATGTGTTACTAAAAATATACTTAATAAATATGACTAAAAAGGAAAAAAAATTTTTTTTTAAACAAAAAATTAAACACACTACCTGTCGACTTAAATGTAAGTTCTATAAAATATTGTTTTATCAGGGTATTGTTTGGGCTGGTACCAACTTCAAAATTATGAAGATTGAGTAGAGAAATAGATAAAATTTTAGCCGAATTTAAAAGGGGAATTATTTTTTATTTTGGAATTCGGTTTAATTTTATAGAATAAGAAAATATATTTTAGACTCTTTTTATTAGAATAATACGTCTATGTATTTTAGCATTTTCCCAAGGTTATCTTAACCTACATATTAGTCGATGGCTAAAAAGATATATTTTAGTAGAAAACATTAATAAAATAAGAATATTAATAATAACTAAAAACTACTAAAAGTCTCAATTATATAATACAATATAAACCACACAACATGAGTAGAGGAACTATTTTTAAAAAAATACTATGTTTTTCATTCATGTATTCATGCATTTAAAAATTATTTTGTAAAAAAATTAAATTAATAGATGAAAAAGACCCTTTTTAGTAAAATTACTCAGAATTTATTACTAAAATAACGTTTAGGCCGATAATATTATTTCTTTGAATTTTTTTGCGGTACCTAACTCAAATTACTAACTGTTGTTATATTTACGAAAAAAATTAAACTGTCACTGTCAATTGACACTTGACAGATGCTTGACAACTACAATCGGCGATTGACAGTTGACACTGACAAAATTTTGCGCTAAGATTTTATTTTGTTGTTACTTTTTAGTATTTATATTAAAATATCATGGAGCGGTTGTATGATTATTAAGAATATTATCATGTAAATTCTGAATTGTAACAATCTCCTACATTGCTAAGCTGATAGTGACTTCAAAAGGTATGTATTTTATAGTTATAAAATCTAATACACTTCAATCCTATCACGTCTTGTTAATTAGAAACTTGCTGAGTTGACAAGAATTTTATATAATATTTACTAGAAATCAGATTGGTATATTGAAATAAAACGAGTGTTTTTTTGTACCAAGTCAACAAAATAATATTAATATGTACATTTTAATTTGTTAACACCTGAGTTTATCTTCCTTTACTACCATTTTATTCCTCAAATTGACGAAATGTCTGTATGTAATTAATAATTTATATTATATCAATTATGTTAACAAAGTAAGAAACCTCACAAGAACATGATATTTAAAAAGATAATAATATAATATTTTGTCTCTGACTATAGTGGCTAGTTTATGAACATTATTTGCAAACCCCAAATAAATAACTAAACAGTCCAAAAGTAGCCTATGAAATTGTTTCATGATTTAAATGATTGTGTTAAGTGAAAAAAGGAAGTTTATTTATGAATATTATGGATATTAAATTGATATTGATGAAAACTTAATTTCAAATTGGTAACTATATAGAAAGAGATAACACATTAAAAATTTTTGCTTACCTGTGGCCTCTCGCTGACTGTTGTTTATATTTCTTGCAACTCAATATTTCATAACTACAAATCATTGCACTACACATGTGAAAGAATGAAAGAAAATTGTAAATTGAGTATACTTTTATTTTCTATGCAATTTCATTCAAATCAAAAAAATTGTGAATCAAATGAATAAACAAAGGTAACACAAATAAAATGTTAGTATTTTGTGACCTTTATTATTTAAACAGACTTCAAATAACTTGTAAAGAATCACACTTTAAGGGTAAACATTTAAGGAGATTTATTTTAGCTTGTTTGGTTGTACATTAAAATCACAAATATTACACATTGTTTTAAAGAAAAAAATATATTTAATATGCAAAATATTAAATATTAAGTTATTATAATAGATAAAATACATCTTGACTTGACAAAATTATCATATTTTAATATGTGTATCCAATCCTACATAATAACTATGTACTAACTCTATTTTGGTTCCAAATAAAAACTAGGTTTTTAATGTGACTAAAAAGGTATGTGTACAAAACATGTATAGGTACATTGCAAGATAGTATTCGGTTTAGCTTCACTTACTCTGATAATTTTTCGATACATTTTCCTTCCGGTCAAAGTTTTAATTTTCCTTATTAAAAGAGAGATGTGGTAATTTTAATCACTTTTAATAACAATATTATCTATTTCAGATTAATATCACTGTGTTCTCTAATCTTTTATTAGTTGATTCATATTATACGATAGTACTTCGAAAAATTAAATTACGATAGTTAATAACTTTATCGCATCATTCTCGAATTCTTCATCAAACTCGAAAAACTAAATCATCAAAAGTTAACACGCACCCCAAAACATGTTGGCTCGACCAACAAATAGGGATAAAAAAATTACAAGACATTTTTTTAATTTATATCTTTCGTCACTTCAAAGTTCAAGCTTTGTCACCTCGTCTTTTTTGCGCCTGTTGCTACGAATATCTGCTGGGGGAAACATAAAAATTTAAATTAATCTCTAAAATGGTTCTTGCCGTTGATTACCGACTATGAAAATTCGTCTGATAGGAATGTATGGGAATAGGGCAGTTAACTACATGTAAAATATTTAATTTTATTTAAAATATATTCCGAAACATTGAGGTATTATTAACCATTAAGTATTTCATAATTGTTAAAACATAAAGTTTTATGTGTAATGGTGTAATTAGGTACCTACATTTCAAAGTTACAATTATGTGGGAATACATAAATAATGTAAAAAACATCTTGAAGTAGCAGTCATGCATCAAATGTATTAAGCTGTAGCTGTCGCACACTACCGCTACACAATTCTACTACTGAGACTTCCCTGTCCGTCTGTCACCAAGCTGCATCTCCGTAACCGTGATAGCTAAAGTGGTAGAATTTTTTACATTTCACTTATGTTGCGCTATAACAACAAATACTAAAAACAGAATAAAATAAATATTCAAGGGTGGCGTTGCCATAAGCTGCATAGCCATTTGTAGAAACATGTTTTTTTATGCCGTTGTACGGAGCCCTTCATGCGCGAACCCGACTCGCACTTGGCAGGTTTTATTCATACATTGTTGCCGCGTACGTGCTAGGCTACTACAATACGTACAAGGGACTATATGAACCGGAATTCGGAAGGCTGTAGAAAATTCTGAGCATCGAAAATAGAACTCTGCATTAATACAATAGAGTTGAAAATCGAACACACGAGTGTCGGGTCAAATGTCAATGTCATATATGACAGCTCGACTTCCATTTTCAACTCTATTGTATTAGCGCAGTTTTATTTTCAGTGCTATGAATTATTACCGGCGTTCCGGATTCCGGAGCATATTATAGTCCCGTCCCACTCCAAGCCTAACCGCGCTCCGTCTCAAATGTATGACAAATTGTGTAGCGACAGCGTGTGACTCGAGTCTGGCAAACGAAAGTTGAACCTGGGTTATTTGCAAAAAGCTTGAATAAATACGCGCTTAAAAGATAGCTCTTTACAATACACCGCTTGAAGTGTGTTCCTGTCATTGCGAGTGAACGATTCATCAAGCAGTGTCGGGCTTCATCACGTTCTTACATTTATCAACTCCGCGACCCTCGGTCTTCGATCACCGCGTGTATCACGACAAACACCATACTAAATTAACTACAAGATTAATCAAATGCTCCTTTTAATATGTAGCACCATTTTTCCATTCCACCATTTTGATTCATCATCATCAAACGAAAGTTGAACTTGAGAAATTGCGGCAAATTAAAAAATCTTTGAATGGCAACATTCTAATTTCTATGAAAAAAATCAAATAACTGATGTGCTGCTTGATAATAAATAAATTAATTAATACTAACATGACAAATGAAATGTGAAATAAATGTTTTTTACTCTTTCAGGCAAAAACCACAGAAATTGTGTAAAATTTTGGTTTTCAAATTGACTTTGAAGGTCGTATCTCTAGAGTTGCCATGTTAAAAGTTTGGAAAAAACCCAAGTTCAACTTTCGTTCACCAGACTCTATATATTCACTGGTGGCTACTTATGGACGGGTTTACGAAATGTGCTGTTTGATAGATGAACATGAAGAGTGTTTCTTTAGAAATGTTTTATGCAATAAATCTAAAGAGTCGCCAAATAGAATAAACCTTATTTATTGCCAGTTGCCACGCACTAAGATTCATGCATAATAGCACAACACGTAAAAATTTTTTGGGACTTAATGCTATTTCCGAATCACTTCTTGGATTATTTTCATAACCGAATTTAAGGCAATTATATGCGCTATCTTTGAATATTTTTAAAGAAACAAAATAAGCTACATCAGAGCAGAAAAAAATTATCCTAAACACGAAATCTCTTGTAATATTTGGATGAAGTTCTGGAAAATTGTTTTTGCTGTACTAAATCATATTTTTTATAATATTTTTTACCGATTTTTAGATAAATTTCTGACAATTGTTAGTTTTGTAGGATTTGGTTTCATTCGGTCTCAAAATCGACCAAAAGCCAATTTAATATGTCAAATTTGTAAACGCGCCCGCAAGTCGATTTCCTCAAGCTACAATAACGTTAAAACTAATCAACAACAAAAAAAGTGTCATTAACAGAAGACGCTAGACCAAAATATTCTTAGCGTGTGGTATGTTTTTATTTTTGGACCACTAAGTACGATCTCCTCCGATGATGTTTAATGAATTATGAGCGAATGTTATTTATTGTTTTTATTTCTTTATTTATTTATTAGAACTACAATCTTTCACAGACACTTTCCCGCAAAACTCTTGTAGCAGTTTGTCTGTACGCAATGAGTACATTAAGATTTTAGGTTACTTACATTATATACAATTTACTTTATATCACAACATCATCACCGCGGTAGTTACATTCAGGCTGGAACTATATTTTCCGGAATCCAGTAGGCCGGCGAATATTTAGAGCAGTAAAAATAGAACTCTGCGCTAATAAAGAGCTAAAAAACAAACACACAAGTGCCGAGTCAAATTTCAATGTCATATATGACTGCTCAACACTTTAATTTTCAATTCTATTGTATTAGTGCAGAGTTCTATTTTCAGTGCTCTGATTTTTTCAGGCCCGCAGGATTCCGGATCATATGGTCCCAGCCTAAAGGAATTTACTAGTATGCATAATACGTTACGTACCATACATTCTATCTAAGGGACACCCTAAATTATAAAAACAATTTAGTTCATAATATCGTTATGTAATTTAAAAAAAATATCGTAATGTAAATCATGCAACATTTACCATTTTCACTACGTCATCACGTGGTGACGGGTTAGTGGTTACACAATTTCAAATATAACCTACACGACCAGAAAAAACCAATCTCGCAGATCCAATTTCAACAAATGGGATATCCTGATTTGTCTCAATCTGAAATCCTAGAACGTGGCTTCATAAGGAATTCAGATTGCTAGGATAAATATGTAACGTGTAATCAAAGTGTGGGAAACGTTGTGAGTTTTATTGTTCTGCATTATTTTTTACCCGACTACGGCGAGGCTAAAAGGAAGGGTAAAGATTCTGGCAGTCTATATATGTAATTTATGTTTGTTTGTTCCACCGTGAAGCCTAGACTACTGATCTGATTTTAATGAATGAGGTGTATATGTGGAAATAGATTTGTAATAATAGCCCGGGTAGCAGGCTATAAAATTTAGTTACGTGACTACTTATAATTTATATAGACTATATTTATAAATTATAAAAACTATCTCCCAGTCGGGGTTATAGTTTTTATAACAAACTGGTTGTCCCGACACACGTTGTTTTTTCTACCTACCTTAGGGCCCCCATATACGGTCTGGTTTACCTTCAGTTCGGCCCGAACGGATGCAATATCGTATCGTCTGTGTGCAATTTCGAGATCGCATCAGTCGGCCGGATGGACTTAAGCGATTCGTTCCAGAATTGCCAGCTCTGTTTTTGAAACTACTAAACTCGCGTCGATTTCTACTATAAGAAAACTATTTAAAAAAACGACTAAACTTAGGAATTCCCCATATCACCCATAAAAACATTGCATTTTAGGTTTTGTAATATTAAAATTTTATTATTTATTGACTTTTACTATAAATTTTACCTTTAAATTAAAATATACTAGGACACAATAGTACGTATATACGAGGGCGGCACTGAAAATTTCGGGAATCAAGGAAGTGACACAACATTACTATTTAAAAATGTATTTATTGCTTTTCGAAGTATTCTTAAATACTCGCGAAATTTGACTCATTTTTCCATACGATGGAACCAATCATTGAAGCAACCATTCCATTCGGAAGTTGGGGTCTCCAAAATGGCCGTTTTGTAAGCGTCCACAGCTTCTTCAGGTGATGAAAATCTCTGACCACGCAATTTATTATTTATTTTAGGGAAAGCATAGAAATCATTAGGGCTTAGGTCGGGGCTGTACGGCGGATGGTCTAATAATTCTATGATTTCTTGCTCTAAAAACTCTTTTCTTCTGTGCGCGGTGTAAGAACTCGCATTGTCGTGATGGAGGATGATGCGGCGGTTGCAGTTCTCTTTACGGAGTTCAGAAACGACCTGTGGCAAACAAATGTTAGCATACCATTCTGCATTAACCGTTCTTTGTGCCTCAAGAGGAATAGTCGCAACATGGCCGGTTTTGGAGACAAACGTGGCCACCATTTTTTTTGCAACTCTCCGTGAACGAACAATTTTTGTTGGCTTTAACTCATTTTCGAACACCCAAACTCGTGACTGGTTTTTTGTTTCGGGTTCGTACGCGTATATCCAGGATTCGTCACCTGATACGATGTTGTATACAGCATTTGAGGATCCTACGTGGAATCTTTCGAGAGTTCTGACGCACCAAGTAACGCGAGCCGCTTTTTGCTCTTCACAGAGCAAATGCGGTATCCATCGGGAAAACAACTTTTTTACACCTAATTGTTCATGCAAGATTATTTGTATTTGACTCATGCCAATGTCTAAAGTTGCCTGAATTTCGCGGTATGTCACATGTCGATCTTCCTCAATTAGCTTACGCACAGCAACAACGTTTTCTTGGGTGACTGCAGTTTTTGGACGACCTTGACGGGGATCATCACTGTGCTTGACACGTCCACGTTGAAATTCAGTAAACCAGCGATAAATTGTGGTTTTGGATGGGGCTTCATCGCCAAATGCAGAAATCATCCGGTCAACACACTGTTTTTGTGTTAAACCACTTCGAAAGTCATAATAAATCATCGCTCTAGAATTTTCTCGAGTCAATTCCATTTTCTCAACGACTAAACAAGTTTGACAAGACCTTGTGACAAGACCGAGAATCTTTTTTTAAATAAATAAACGGTATTCGATTTTTAAAACCAAGGAGTTTTAAATTAAAAAGATTTTAATATGACAGGAACAGTGGAAATATTCCATTCCCGACACTTTTAGTGCAGCCCTCGTAGTAAATAAACGGGAAGTTTTAAACAAATTACAGACGAATGCTTCAGATGTATTATGATAAGGTGTCAATTTTTTTGTTTGTTTTGTGCCTAACCACGGCCATTTTGAATATTATTATTACTGTCTGGCTGTTTTCGACTAAAACACTATTAACAACTAAATTCCTACTAAGGAGGGTATAAAATACTTAATTTAGTAAAACTTTTAAAACAACTAATTTGGCAACATTAATTCTGGACTGAACGGACCATATGTGACAAATCGCTTCAGTTCTCGCCAGAGCCGCGACCGTACGGGCGTGTATCGTGTACAAACGTAGTGAGTTTACAATTAATAAACACGACCCTAGCTCGCGGCAAACCAGAACGAACTGATGCGATTTTTCCGTGTGAACGAACTGATGTGCTCGAATCCGTTCAGGCTGAAATGACGTCAGTTGGGTCGGATGCGATTTTTTTCTGTGTAAGTGCTCGAATCCGTTCAGGCCGAACTGACGTCAGTCCTAACTGAAACGATCAGCCTCTCGTCTGTGGGGCCTTTAACTATGTACAGGAATAAAATTTAAATATTTGACAGTCCGTAATACCGAACAGGTAGCATGGGAAAATTCAATCGTCGTTTTCAGTATTTTTCCCGCATTTTTCTCCAATCACCGTTTAAACATTCCCTAAACTACCACAATCATTTCAAGACCAAAAGTATCAAAAAAAATTATATATAATATATATATATATGTATATGCAAGTTTTTTCTTAGAGAATAACAAAAACATACAAATTGTTAAAAGTTAATAAAATAAAACATAGATTTATGTAAACTTTGATTGATAGATTATCATTATTGTTATTTAATTAAAAATAATAATTCACATCCGTCAATTTGCTATCATTTGGACTTATTTGCTGAATTAGTGTGGTCATGAATAGACTAGAATTATGTTCACGCAATAGAATTAGTCGCAATAGAATCCATTCATAGTAAGTATAATTATCTGCACAAAAGATAAACCGACTAAGTGCCTTCTCTACTCTACTCTACTTTACAGGAGAAGTAAAAAACAAAATTGTAGTTTCATTGATATTTAGACAAACGATTAACAGGCGTTAGTGAAGTTGGAAGTGAATGTCTTTTGTCAACAAAAAAATGTCACTAAGAATATAACGCTTAAACTTAACCTTAAACCTTAACCCCTTGATTGAGGCAATCAAAGTTTACATAATCAACGAATCATAGGTTGACTCTATGTGTCTCAATCCCCCTCTTCACATAAACGCGTTTTACCTCTATGAAGTAAAACTTTTCTTTTATCAATTACCTATTCGTAAATATTTTCTCCTAATTATTCAATACTATTTAATTAGCGATTAAATATGATAATTTATGATCGATCGGCTATCGCATACATATGATCAATACGAATTTCTGTATGCTTATCAGATGGGTTTCTTTCATGATACATAGTTTGGGAAAGGAGTGTTTAGCTCGTTTGAAATATGTCATGTTACTATTAATTGGCCGGTGGCAGAACATAGAGGACACTCCAAAAATAACAATAAGTATATAAATATACAATACCTGGGTAACCGAGCTCTAGTAAAAAATTAATAAAAAGATTCACAAAAATATTTTACCGGGGTTCGAACCCACCACCACATTGCGAATTTCCGAACAACGCAAAATTAACCAAACTGCCAATCGGACTGTTATTATATAGAGTCGAAATTGTTTATATATTGTTGCACGACAAAAGAAATATCATATATAACTTATAAATGCGCAATTTCGCAGGGATGAAACCTAGCCAGACTGATTTTTCTCCCCCAAAACTCTGCATACTAATTTTCGCGGCAATACTTGCAACCGTTTCCGAGATAATGATTATATATTTACAAGATTAGCTCGTTTATAAAGCAATTAAAGTAATAAGATTGTGATGACATTTTTTTTTTAATCAGCAACAAACAAAAATTGGCTCAATATAAAAAGTTAGCGCCGGAAAGTTATGTGTCTCAAAAGTTTGGTGCCTTAAAAGGTTATTGTGTCCCCAGTCACCTACAAAATTTTGAGCGGCCCAAATTGAAACACCTCGATAAAACAACTTGTGACATTTGAATAATTTTATTATGGTCTTTAAAGAATTCGAAATAAAGAAAAACTAAACTCCTTCCAAGTAACATCATTGTCATCAGAGACATTTTACCGAGTGTTCGGTTAAGGTTTGAAGACGAAATTTCGTAAACTCTGAAATATCCTATATGGACTCAGTCTTGTAACGGGCTACGACCTCTTGATTGTATGTCCTTCTTGCGCTCGTGTGGTGATGATAATAATACAGCATCAATTCTTATACTCTCCTTTATTGGTGCTTACCACAGATACGTATTACAATATGTAATGAGATATGCTTAACACAATATATACGTCTACACTATGTATAGCCTTTTGGCCAACTAAAATAAACTAACTCGATAGGCTTCACTTCATGACATCTGTCAATGTCAATAATGATATTGACAGTTACATCTTACTGTTGACATATGTAACAAGTCTCAGCCAGAACTATTATTAGGTATTATTATTATTATTATTATGACCTTCATTTTATATTTTTTGATTATCTTCTTATATATAAAAATTGATTGCAATTCTAATGTCTTGCTAAAATTTGAGAACCGCTAGACCTATACTGGAGAAATATTAGAGGTTTGTAATTAAGATAAAACAACGTGTGTCGGGAAAAGTAATAGATAGATTTGGCTTATGATTTTCGATTTAAGTTTGTAATTTTATTTTTTAATTCGGTATAATTATTACAGATGATTGCTTTAACCCTTGACATGGCACGATATAATGCGTAAGGGACAGTCCTATTTATACAACCCTGGTTAGTGTAATTTAACTTTTGAATACGACGTTGTAAATAGAGAATCACTGTTCTCATTTTGGTGAAATGCGAGTTGGCTGTGTTTCGTTCCGCTAAAGCAAAATATCGAATAATACACGGACCCAACTTTGCTCGTATAATTTTGTTCCTGGGAAGTTATCTGTTGTGTTGCCATTATATCAAGCGCCGCTCATTTTCATAAAGTTGTTGCTTCCATAGTAGGTAATATAAGTTTGTTAATAATAAGTACATAACTTGTAGTTATACGTTTTTCTTTTAGCTACGAATATGAAACTTCTCGGCGTAAAATAGGATTTCTGTGCACATAAATTTTATGAATACATAATTATTGACTTTTTATGAATGACGTCTTAATTATATTTATCTTAAATGCATCCTGCATTCTGCGAAACGCGAATAGAGTATGGTTAGTGCAATTTGTTAAACGCAAGTATATATTAGTCGTAGGCAATTTGTACCAAAACAAAAACCGCGTTGCGGCAACGCAATCGTAGCGGCTAAAGTCATAAAACAAAGAAAACTGCAGTTTCGACACAGAGTAGAAACAAGTTACGTACAGAAAAACAGCTTTCATAGAACTATCCAAATCGACCGAAAAAATGTTGACGTCTCCTACAACGGCTCACAATTTTGGAGTTTACTCCTTAAGAATCGATTTTCATATAAGGCCCCCGGTATGAAAAAAATATGAGGTGTAAAATCTACTGAACGAATGACCTCGTTACGTTTTCGTGCGCAACCTATTCTGCGCACCTGTCACTTTTTTTCACATGGCGCGAATTTTTGAACAAAAATCGATCGCTAAAGTTTTTGTTCCTTCTGAGGGACGTGTTTTACTTTTTAGAGTAAACTCCAGTCGTGCGTCGGAGCTGACACACACTTTTTTTACCACACAATTGTGGACATACCGTATGCTTGTAGCAGTGCAACCAAATAGAAAGCTAAATGCAGCTGTTTATCTGTTCGTCTTTCTTTAATATGTGGTTTCGGCCCTGTATGTCCCTAAACACACAAGTTTAATAATGTCATTATTAATATCATCAAGTTAATAAATGCAGGTGAACAAAATGTCATCTCCATCCAAGAGTCGGTACAAGAAGCAGTCTCAAATACGACGAATCATTAACAAGAGAATACCGATAACAAGATGGCTGCCGGAGTACAATTCGGAGAAGGCGGTGGCGGACCTAATAGCTGGTGTGACGGTGGGACTGACGGTCATACCACAGGCTTTGGCGTATGCGACACTGGCGGGTCTTCCTCCACAGGTAAATTTTGTTGCACTTCTAAAATATCTGACGCTAGGTATTTACTAATTTAGGTAATTTATTATAAGAGTTGTTTTATCTATGTTTGGCGGCTGGGTATTCCATTTTTATCATCTGGAAAAGCAAGAGTACTAGCCCTGACAGTATTTCTCTGTAAAACATGAGAAAAGATTTTTTTTTTTTACTTTTTAGATGTATCTAATTACTAAACTGCACATAAAATATTATATTTTTTTACATTTACCAAGTAGTAATTAATGCCTCAAAATTTCTGAATCTATTAATGAAACTAAATATCTTAGCTATAGTCATCATCCATATTATTCCAGTTTATGGATGCTGGTCTGCTGGTGATCGCATTTCAACAGGCTATCTAGACAGATCCTATCCTGTATATCCTGCAGTCCTCTGCAGGTCGGATATTTCATCTATCAAATGCCTAACCAGCATATAAATACCATACAATATTAAATCAAATTAAAGAACACATTCCTTCCAGAAACAAGTGTAAATATTACAAAGATATTCTTTACACGGTCTTCTGTATTTACCCCATTATTTCGCCAGTTTATCCCCCGTCCATTAACGAGCTAACATGTTATTTCGACTTTAACTTGTTTAATATTGTTGGGAAAACAAATACGTAAATATTTACTCAGCTCAAACCTTTTATGTAAATAACAGACAATGGTGGAAAATTGGATCACATTTTCTCAAAGCAACTGCTGGGAATGATTTTCTGTGGAACGAGAAGAACTTATTTAATATCTACACTTTGAGAACTATTATCTCTACTTCCCAAACAATGCGTCATGGGAACGTTATGAAATAGATACGGTATGAGTGAGTAACTTTTCTACCTGGTCGTAGACGTTTTGTTACGGGTGAAATTGAAATAAAAGAAGGATCTCCGTGACAATAAATATATTAACAGAAAAAAGGGGGTCGTGGGCAGAAGGCCGTACGGTCTGGTCTAGCGTCTTGGTGTCTAAGGGTATCTAAGGGGCTGTAAACCACGTGGGGGACTTAGCTGTAGTCCAGTCCTTAGTCCAGGAGTCTAGCACGTGGCGAGAGAGATGGGGCTCCAACTTCTGGTAGCTTCAATCGTCCAAAAAGTCCCAGTCCGATATCTATAAGCACTCAGAACTCCAGCTAGGTATAAGTCCTTTTTAGACGGTACCTCGAGTGCTGTAGTTGGCGGAGTTTCGTGCCCCAAACCAAGTTCCTGCAAATATTCACGGTAATGTGTCGGTAGGAGTCCGGTCCTACAGCCTGTGGTGATCTTAACCCCAAACGATCAAAATCACGGGCTGTGTGACCATTACAAAGAAGGTAGGCAAAATAAAAAAAGATAAGATGATATTAAGGACAACCAATATGATACAAACATCCTAACATTTTAATAGTGCTAGATTGGAAAGATGAAACTACAAATTGAGCACGTGGTATGACCAATCGAATAATTGACAACTAACTTTACCAAGATGATAGTTTACATGATAGAATAATGCGTTTTAATACAAGCATGATTTTCCAAACATTCACAACACAGATACTTAAAATACTCACCGTGGAACACGGGATTAAAATATAATTATTATAACGACTACATCTTGAGTATAGAAAATTTTATTCAAAAAAGAAAAGTCATTCGAAGAAGTGCCATATATATATACCTTTCCTTCCTCTTTTTTAAACTTTTGACAACTATAAACTAAAGCGTAAAGATAAAAAATCCAGAAATCAAAATAAGAAGATATTATATCAATAATCAATATATTATGTAATATAATATTACAAATTTACTGTATTTTCATTATTATTCAAAATTAAAGTAGTATTTTTTTTAAGATTTAAGACGGAAAAATCGATCTACGAATTTAAGTATTAAAGCAAGGCTGACGCCGTTTTAGTAAGGACGTGCGCTGATAGATGGCGCTTTAAGCCTCTAAAAATGACTAAATAATTAATTATACAAATCATACATGACGCGAGGTACGCCGAAATAATCGATTTTATGGAAAGGGAATGTAACTACGTTACAGTTTTAATGCCTAGTGAGAATAGAGCTAGAGTATCCCTAGATTTGGGAGTTGTAAGGTTGATGTCTGCTTGCAAACATTCGATACATTCTTATCAGATAAGGAGGCGATTTAATAGAGTAGGGCCATGAATAAAGCACATGTACCCGTACTTACAAACTTTCAGGCAAAAATTTGTAAAAATTTAGCAACAAATATAAATCATTGTGCAAAACGTCTAAGTACAGTCGTCGCCAAAATCAATAGATGATAAATCAATAGGAACCTATTTGTATTACGTTACTCAATCCAAGCTCTGAGGTTTTTACGATGACAGTAAAACGGGAATATGCCAAGTCATAAACTTGTACCTCTAATTCAGTTTCCGGATGGCATATTGGCTATCACAATAAAATTTCATAAACAAACGTATCAAGTGCAACGAAATACTATAAAACTACCCTCTTCTGATAAGATGCGATGAAGATTTGATATCAAAAATATTTTGCAGATTCCTTTTAAATTTTGATGAGGTACGTATTTCACCTTTAAGACTACATAATATATAAGGACTACATTATTCGGAATCGCACCGGCTCGAAGAAAAAACAGCGCTGAGAATAGAACTCTGCGGCAATGCAATGAAATTGAAAATCGAACACATGTGTTGCCACATGGCAGCAATTTTCAAATTCGATGCTCGTGTGTTCGATATGCAGCGCAGAGTTCTATTTTCAGCAATGTTTTTTTCCAGTCGGAGAGATTCCGGATAATGTGGTCCGAGACGTAGGGCCTGTTTCACAATCTTCTAATAAGTGTCTAATTGCTTATTCGGAAGTTTTTTCACTGCTTACTTTATATCGAGGATCAGAGACAAAACATGCAATGCCTTTAAAGGATCATCGGTCGTTTATTAGCGACCAGGAAACCACAGTATGGTAAAATATGACCTTGTTTTCGTCTTTTTATTCTTAATTTTACTAAAAATAACAGTTCAATTTATATTTGAAATAAATAAGTTTGTCTAAAGTTCGACAACACTTGTTTCAACTTTAAATGATCATGATCGTTTCGACTTTAGATTCTCGGAATAGCAATAATTCGTTCTATGCAAATGTCTGCAAACTACAAAGTTGTAAGCTAGTTAGTGGACTCCTTTAGTTTTGACATAGCCTCTTTCAATTACTGTTCGGGTTCAGTTATGTATCTGTCGTGCCAATTCGACATCATTAGCTTTAATTCAAACCCGATGTTGTCAGTATGTGCTCGCGTGTACTGGTCTTTGTTGAGCAATCTTTGTTACAATTCCTGCAGTCACGAAACCGATTCACAATAACTTTTGTATTCGACTGTACTATTTTGATGTCAATATTTGTATGTTATTGAATGAGCATGTTTATCATTTATTTAATTACTAGCTGACAAACAGACATTGTTTTGTCTTAACTATGAACGGAATAAATACAAATAAATCTACACCTACAACTAAATAACATAAACCTACCTACCTACCATTCTCCCTACCTACTCACAACACTAAAAATTATGTACTCCTTGTTCCTGCTATAACTAACTAACCTACAACCTATACCTACTAACTACATCTACACCTACAACCTACACCTATATCTACACTAAATTTTTAATTTAACTACACCTACACCAACATCTGCTTCTACATCTATGCCTACTACCTACATCTACAACATACACCTTTTAGGCCGGTTTTTAGGATTGGTAGTTAGGGTGATAGTTACAGAACCCCTCTTAGACATTTCCTGGCATGCTCTTGATTAGGTTATTCTGAAATAAAGTTTTATTTTGCATCCTAACCAAACAGATAAACTGAACATACCAATAATTATTTCGTATTTACTTTTAGTTTTTTTATTTTTTATTTACGATTTTTCCTCCATATAGTTGATGTTAACATCGACTATAACCCTGTTTAAGAAGACAATTCAATTGAATGATAAATCATCGTGAACAGCTTTTCACTAAAGAAACCATTCGGAGAATTATCTGCGAATGGTTTCTTTAGAGAACGAATAATAGATACTTACTAGGTTTATATAGTGAATAATAATAATTTATTACCTAGTTAATTATAATCTATTAGTTACCAAGAACATAATAATATTTACAGTATCCATAAACTTCACGACTTACTTCTACTACAATGATACTATTTAGATAATGTTGTAAATTCAGGGCCTAAAGTCTCAACAGTGCTCCGAATACAGAGCGTCAGATGGGCATAAAAGATGTGATTCGAAACTTGCTCAAAGACACTGTAAATTTAGGGTAAATTCAGCGTAATTAGTTTGGACAGTATTTGTGCAAAACAACAAACAGAACGTAGTATGCAAAGTTTCACCAGTAAAGAACCACATTGTTCCCAAGTCAGTCTATTTGTAATTAGATCTAAGACTTATTGCTTGCCAAATTAGTTGGGAACCGCGCGATGAAGCGTAATATATTTCCTGGGTCTCTCAAGATTGCTTGTGCGGATAGTGTTCTTAGAATCTGAAACGTAACTTTTTGCAGATTACTTTGAAATATTAGTCTGAAGTTATGGACCTTACTTTTTCACAAAGATAAATTTTATGATATATCTTAGTGTCCCCCTTTTTATTATACATTTTGACAGTAAAATTCAAAGATTTCAAAACTAAAGGCTTATGACCTACATTTGACATGAAAACCCTTCATACAAGAAAATTTATTTCATCATACCTCAAATGTCAAAGTGGGCCCATACAATAAAAAATGTGGGGCCTTATAAGTGTGGACAGTTTTTACCTCGACATTTTTGCCTCGTCTATAGTATTAGGTCATTACATATGAAATTGGCGTTTTGTAAAGGAGGAACATAAAGTCGATTTTATAAACATAATATATTTATTTAATCAAAGTATATACCATTGCTATATATGCACTTTTGCCATCTCATAGGTAGTTCATTGATTCCTTTAGTAAAAAAACCATTCGGACAGGAATCAATAAAATATTTGAAGGCGCTTTGCACTGCCATCGGAGTTGAATTTTTTCCCTTGCAAGAAGTTATCCAAATTTTGAAAAAAACGGTAATCTGTTGGAGCAAGGTCCGGGGAGTACGGTGGATGTCTTAGACATTCCAATTGAAGCTCCTCTAATTTGGTAGCCGTCTGTTGTGCAGTGTGTGGTCTAGCGTTATCCTGAAGCAGCAGTGGCCTAGAGCGAATGACCAACCTCAGTTGTTTATCAGCTAGCTTTTCCATCATGATTTGCAATTGCTGGTAATAGACATCTGCCGTAATCGTCTGGCCAGATTTAAGAAAGCTGTAGTAAACGACACCAGCACTAGTCCACCAAACGCTCACAAGTAACTTTTTTTGAGTCAATTTTGGCTTGGGGCAGGCTTTGGCTGTTTCGCCAGGGTTTAGCCACTGCGATGAGCGTTTCCGATTATTGTACATGATCCTCTTTACATCACAGGTAATGATTCGATTTAAAATCCCTTCATTATTGTGCCGGTTTAATAATGTAACGCAGCAGTCGACGCGCGTTTGTCGGTTTGCTGCACCTTTCAAGCTTTTTCACTTTCCCAATTTGCTTCAAGTGGATTAAAACAGTTTTATCTCTAACACCGCAGCCTGCAGCTAACTCGGACGTGGTTTGCGATGGATCCGCTTCCACAATAGCCATAATTTCTTCATTATCAACTTTGGTCTCCGGCTGTCCATGGGGCTTATTCCACAGGTCGAAATTTCCGGAACGAAAACATTGAAACCAAAAACGCACTATGTTTTCTTTTGCGACACCGCCGTACATACACATCATTAATTATTCGAGATGTTTCTGCAGCACTAGTGCCACGGTGGAACTCGTACTCGAAAATAATACGCTATTTCAAGTTTTCCATTTTGTAAACAGAGTGACGCAAAGAAAAAACCAAAAGAGGAAAAAACAAATAAATTACGGTTTTCGAAACACAAATGCATGAGTAAATAGCGGTATAAATTTGAAATTGGAATTCCTAACCAAAGAAGATATATTTGAGATCAAAGTGGCCAGTACGACAAAACGCCAATTTCATATGTAAGGACCTAATATATACCTCTATGGTCATCCTCAGGAGAAATAATATTTATTGATTCTCAAATTACAAAACAAGGATGGATGTTTTCAACTTTTTCACGCAAAAACTGCTGGACCGATATTGATGAAATTTGGTATGGTAGTAGTTAAGGCTCTGGAAAACATAGTCTACTTTTTTCCCGAAAGTACAGTGTTCTCGTGGGATACTGTGTCACGCGGGTGAAGCCGCGGGCAAAAGCTAGTCCACCTATACATAATGCATCCATCCTCACAAACTTTCAAATTTATAATATTAAGTAGGATTATCGTCTTGCTTACAGTCTCAATATTAATTACCTTGTTTCAGTACGGCCTGTACTCATCATTCATGGGATGCTTCGTGTACATAATATTCGGCTCGTGCAAGGATATAACGCTCGGCCCCACAGCTCTGCTGTCTCTTATGACGTACGAGCAAATACAAGGGCGGAATACTGACTACGCAATCCTCCTGTGCTTGCTGAGCGGAGTGATTCAGATGCTAATGGGAATATTGCATTTGGGTAGGTGTATATTGCGGTTCTCTTCTCAATATTACTGTGGCTATGTTACTTACAAAATTGTAGCTGTGGAACTTGAGGTATGATGTTTGTGTAGTACTTTTCAAACTATAAAGAATCCCATAAAACAAAAATTGTAAAAAAACAGGTCTCGCAGCTCAGTTCTTGTACCGTAAAAAGTTGCGAGATCCATACCGTCTCATCCAAATCAGAATATCACTTAGAAGAAAGTCCTGGGTACACTTGAATCCTTTTAAGTAAGTAAGAAAAAATTGTCGAAAACTGACTTCCTTTACAAAAATCAATATTGTCCAAAATTTATGAAATAATCTAGCAAGTGTCATACCATTTTGGAATCCTTATTAGCTGCGCCAACTTTTAAAATTACCTGCCAAACAAGCGTAGTACTTTTTTTTTCCAGTACAGTCGGTTAAAGTCGAGCAAACTATTAAATTCGAATCATTGTTTTGGGCAAAAAGCCTCATTTCCTTTCAAGTCGGAGTCGTTTGATTTAAATTTTAGGCACCAGTTTACTAAAGCATTATTCAGGATTACATACAAAACAAAAAATACAAAAAAAGTAGAAATTTGTACTGCCGGGAACTAAAATACCATCACAAGATGTCGATTTTTCGATTTTTTTTAAAAGCTTTGTATTTTTTGAGACACATTACTTGGATTTTTTTTTTAATTTTTCTGATAACTATTGCAACTTAGCCTATCACAGGTTTACGGCTTGACGTCGATTTACGGGACATTCTGTATAATACCAAATCGAATTTTTTTTTCATTCCCTAGTTAAGGGACCTGTTCTGTCTTAAGTTATTACGTAATTACCTAATCTAACAACATCTTATAGTGACCACATCAATAGTAAAATATTTTATGCTTTATACATAGAATGACTAGGCCATCGCATGACAACACAATGAGTCTCACAAGTAACATATTATGTTAAATTAGAATGTTTAGTGTTAAATGAAATATAGCGTGTTTATATAATGCCTGCTTGGTTACTGAAAATTCAGGCTTCTAGTCTTATCCACAACGAAGTTATTGGGATCGTAAATGTCCTGCTTCCAGAAAAAGATGACTTTGCCGCTTTTTTTGCTCGACTTGGCAGGGGCGCTGCCGTGCCCCCAGATAAATAATTAATCCTACTAATATTATAAATGTGAATGTTTGTGAGGATGAACGGATTTTGATTAAATTTGGTATGGCAGTAGTTTCGGCTCTGGATTAAAATATAGGCTAGACTTTTTATCCCGGAAAAGTACAGTATTCCCGTGGGATACCCGATAGTATATTTACGCGGGCGGAGTCGCGGGAAACAGCTAGTTAATTAATATATCCGCATTTATACAATTATACAGATTATTCGAATACTCAGAGTTTTAAAATACTTATTTATTTTTAATTTGAAGTCACAATTATCATGCAACAAATTTTAAGTTACATACTCAGTTTGGACAAGGAATCAATGTAATATCGATAATTATGATATTAATACGTGAAGAAAATACTTTCAGTACCGTTTTACGAGAATTGTGCTACGAGAGAAGTATGAAATTTGGCCAGTAAATTATAGTTTATATGGAGGAAGGTGTGCAAAAAACTAATATTTCATTAAATAATGCTTAGAAAATAAAAATACATAAAAGTAATAAAAACAACAGCATCACAGACTAAAATTATATGAATTGTTATGGGCTAATTTCGACCACAGAGCGACCTCTAGTAAATATGGAATGTACCATAAATTTGACGTCCCCAATAATGTCAAAGGCTTTTGCATATTGCCCTATTCACTTTTGAGGATGAGCATTAGCCTAGAAATTTAATGGGGCTTTTGTACCTAAATGCTGCTTATAAAGGTGATATGTTATTGTTGCGCAAAGATGAACTTATAAGAATTTTCTCGAAAGCAGTAAACTCTACTGCCCTTGTTTTGATGTCTTTGTTCGTAACTCTGTTACTAGAAACTAGGTTTCGGGTTGCATAAATTGACTATCTGACGATCCGTTTACTCGCTTGGCCCCTGGACTTATTTATCACTTTACCTTTGCTTACTTGCTTCTATATATTTTTTTAGGTTTTATACTAATAATATTGTTGTTCCACCAGGTGTGCTCATCGACTTTATTTCTGTACCCGTGACTGTGGGTTTCACCTCAGCGACGTCAGTCATCATCGCCGTGTCACAGCTGAAAGGACTACTAGGGCTGCAGTTCAAATCAAGAGGCTTTTTAGACACCTTTAAGAAGGTATATTTAATCTGTTGGTAATTTACAAACTCCAGCGGGCTTAGCATGGCCGATATATGAAAAAAATAATTTAAAGAGAAATATTCTATCCAAAACAGTTCGTTGCAAAATAGTTCTGAATCCATGGTAAGAAGGTCGTCAATAGAAGTCAACATTTATATATAGCCATATTTTTAAAATAGCTGCCGGGAAATCTTATGTCAAAAATGATCAAATTTTCAAGTAAATGACTGAAAATAAAGAAACTATTTGTCTAGGAGCGCCTTGATGTGGAGTAGTTGACATTATATATTATATTTGACATTGAAATAAGAAAACGTTTCTACTTTAGCTGTCAAAAGAGGCCATTTTGTGAGCTCATGCTCGGGATGAAAATAAATGTTGTTTCTCGTAACGACGATACATCGACCTTGCTGCCGTACAATAAGACCTATTTTGCTCCGATTGGTATTAATGTTTCTTCAATCTGTCATTTTGTCGATTCTTCGGTGTTTCTAGGGTGCGCATGCTAAGCCTGCAGGTAGTTTTCCTTATGTAATACTCTGATGGTCGGTTACCATAATGTTTGCTACCCAAATTTTTTACTTACAAAATATTTAAATATTATGTAAGTAAAAAAATCGGTTAGGCAGCCAGTGCGCACAACGTTTTTAGAAAGTTCGCTCTAAGGTAACTAGCAGTTTAAGTTGCAATTCTCTTATTAGGCACCTATTATGTTAAATCTTTTCTAAATATCTATTATTCTAACCTAACCTGTCTCCAATCGTCGCAGTAGATTATATATTTATGCACCTAAAACTAAGTCTTTATAATAGGCTATGACCTACGTACATTTGACAGAGCAAATCTTCATACAAGAAAAAGTTACGCCATCTTGGTCTTCACCATACTTAAAATGTCAGCCATCTTGTTGTCACCATACTTCAAATGTCAAAATGGCCCCAAAAATTTCAAAAGTTGATTGAAAATTTCCATTTAACTGGAGACACTTTTACTCAACATGCCTCGTCTATAAAATATACGTCTATGGGTTTTGCTGGAACAAATATATATTTTCTGCAGCAAGCCACAGTGTAACTAACCCCTACCGCTTATATGTTATCAAGATTGTACGTACGTACTTGTATGTCAGCGTTTTACTTTCTCGGAGCCCCTCAGGCGACGCGCTCAGATGTATGCAAAACAAGGCAAAGCAAAGTTTCTTTGCCCCGTACCATTTATCTCGCCTAAAATATGGGACTTGATATTTTAACCCAGAAACATTTCAAAGGACACAATCGTAATGGTAGTAGACCGTACACTAATTTCGTTTAGCGTGAGAGACCGATACCACGGCCTCACGGAAAACCGGTGTGAAGCTTGCATTGTGTTTCGCGGGGCGAGTGAGATGACCTCTGTACCTCTGTGGCTTAGTAGTTAGCGCGTCGGTGCTCAAGCTGGAGGCCGCGGGTTCAAATCCTGCCGAGTAATTTATTGGTGGTTTTACCTGAAATAATAATACATATTTAATGACAGATTTTAAGTACGTTTCATCTAGCTACACTAGCTATAAGCAGAGTTATTAGCAAGTAAAGTTGTTGATAAAACTAAAGCCCGTGAAGTCGCAAAAGTCTGCTTAGTGCGGTCGTGGAGTACGTAGAATTTCGTATCTTTCACTCGCGTACGAATATATTGGCTATAGTACGCGATAGAAATAAATTCGTAATTCGCGCGTGAAAGAGACTAGTAGCGATGAGTCATGTACGAAATTCTACGTGCTCCGCGACCGCACTTTACTATTGAAATACGCAGCAGGTACAATACCGAAGTTATAATTGGTTTTAATAGCTATTAACTAGTATAATAATAAAATAAGCTTTTTGTTCAAAAATATCAGGTCAAGAATACTATTTACTGCAGTACTGCACTTAATTGTGATGTTGTAATGACCAATTATAATTTTATGACGATCATAAGTTTTTGTACTCGATCAATTTGCGAGCAGCGGGGCTATAATCTGTAGAAATATGCTATAAAATATTATTATAAACTAGTCGTTGCCCGTGACTGTGTTAGCGTGAAACAAAAAAAATCGTACCCCTTATTACCTAATGGACTATCCAACACAAAAACAATTTTTCATATGGAACAAGTAGTTTCTCAGATTAACGCGTTCAGTCAAACAAAGAACTCTTGTCCTTATAAAATTAGAATTTAAAATACCTATAAAAAAGAAAAGGATTGTGTGGTTTTATGAAACCACGGTAAAAGTGAAACTTTTTTTCACATTATAGACATTTAACAAAAAATTTTCGGAATAATATTCCATTAAGGGTATAAAAATCGCTTCATCAATCTTAATTTTATAGCACTGGCACAAATGAGTACTAGTCTATACACTACACGGTCAGCTGATGCGAACTATAGGCGCCGCCATATTGGCCTCGGCTGCTCTGACAAGCGCCTTTCACTTTATCCCTACTCCGCGGCCGACCGTCACGCGACATGCAACACACAGACAAAAAAGTTTGAGACGATGTAAAAAAAGTTTCACTTTAATCTTTCACTTATATCATAAAAAAATATGCATATGATCAGCACTCAGTTCACACCGCGACTAAAGGTAAGGATTAATCCTCCTTACATCGAGAAAAGACCCGAAAGTCGGTAATGATGATGATGACTACATGTTACATATTCCGTAGCCATGAATGTTGCATGAATGAAACAAAATACATAATTACTATGAACAATATAGCGGCATAATTAGTCTTATCATCAATACTTCCTACGTTAACTCTTCAAAGAAACTCACTGCACGAATTTCTATGGAAATATAAATAAAATTGTACTACACTTAATTTGCATTATAATATAACAAACAAAATAATAATAATTGGTATGGAAATTTAACAAAGCAACTTATTTATTATATTGTAGCAAAACACTCCTTTATGTAACTTAATTCGCATTGAAGTAACACTATATCCTCCAAGAATCGCCAGTTCTCCTGTGAAAAAATCAGCATATATCCTATCCAGGTTATAACCTAATACACTAATATAGTGCGGTCGCGAAACACGTACAATTTCGTACATTGACTCATCGCTACTTGTCTCTTTCACTCGCGCACGAACATATTGCTATCGCGTTCCTATCGCGACCTATACCTGTGTAAACGAGTCAATGTACGTAATTTCGCGTGCTCCGCGACCGCACTTTAGCTTAGGTATTAACAATATTTATTAGCTTATTAAGTTCTATAGATAAAACCTTACCAACTAGGAAATAACAATATACCTTATAATAGAAAGTATATTAGTAAGGATTACTTATAATAGTAAGGATTAGTAATAACTTGTAACCTTGGCGGTGATTTTAACTTGTAATATAAAACCGGTCAAGTGCGAGTCGGACCCGCGCACGAAGGTACGGAGTAGAAAGAAAAAAGGTTTTTTTTTTGTATGGGAGCCCCACTTAAATAATTATTTTATTCTGATATTGTTGGGTTTATTGTTGTTATAGCGGCCACAGATCATCACATCATCTGTGAAAATTTCAATTGTCTAGCTGTCACGGTTCATGAGATATGGATATTCAGCCTAGTGACAAACAGAAAGACGGACCGACATCGGAGTCTTAATAAAAAAAAAAAAATTATTTTATCCTTTGGGCACGGAATCTTAACAACATGTTGGCTAGACTAGACTATGGTATAGTTGAACATTAAAATATATATCTATGCGATTGGCTACATATATATCGATCGTTGAGAATACATAAACGAGCATTACAAATAACATAGGGATTTTATGTGGGGGTTAAAAAGCACGAAGATGGTAACGATTTGAGTTTCGACGAGACGAGACTTGCGAAATTTTGTAAAGAAATCGCTGTGGCTATGAAAAAATTATTTTTTCAAATACTGTTTCCTCTGAGAACTTACTCATATTTAAGGTACTTTTCATTTATGCAATTAAAAAAATTGCAATGCATAAATCAGTCGTCTAGCCTATACGTCGATGCAGGTAATAAAGTATGCACACAGCAGATACAAGCTTTTAAATTAAATTAAATTAAATTAAAAAACGTTTATTTGATAGATTAGGACATACACTACAAGATACATTTTACGAGTTGATACTTGATACTTTAGATTATCTCAAATGTACAACATTTACTGCTAATTGTATGCGCATAATACAACGCACAGCTGTCTGCCTGTAATATAAGATGCACGAATATTCACCTTTGAATTTGTATATTATGTAACGTTAACGTTCATGCATATTCATATAACGAGTTCATACAATCTTACCATGGGGCCGGATTAAAGTGGTATGGAATTTGAAAAGTGTTATTAATATTGCAATTTAGTAGCCCATTCATATGTTAATTTTTACGCTGATACAGCCATTTTTCAGAACGAAAGTGCTGGCTTGACTGGAGAAATACCACAGTCTCAAAGAAAACCGGCGAAAACCGTTAGCCGGTCTTAATCCTAATATCCTACTACTATTATAAATGTGAAAGTTTGTGAGGATGGATGGATGAATGGATGTTTGTTACTCTTTCACTCGAAAAATACGGAACGGATTTTGAAGAAAGGCGGTATGGTAGTAGATTAAGCTCTGGATTAAAACATAGGCTACATTTTATCTCGAAAAAGTAGAGTTCCCGTGGGATACTGTATTTATGCGGTCGAAGCCGCGGGGCAAAGCTAGTGTCCCATAAAAAAGTTTTTAGGCGAATTGTTTGGGTTCAATTTAGTGTTCTTGTTACAGGTTATAATGCACATCCCCGAGGCGAAAGCGGCTGATAGTTTAATGGGAATCCTGTGTATTATCATACTACTTCTGATGAGGGTAAGTTCATACCTACATACATAGTAGTACAACGAAATAAGTATATTATATTATATAGTCGCCGACAGACCCGGTGTACCACATTTCGATTTTCGACCTTATTATCATCCGGCTTAACTTAGATTACTCTGAAACGGCCGGACCGATTTTGACCGGACAAGCACTGGCAGATAAATTTCGTACATTGACATATCGCTACTTGTCACTTTTTTTTTCGAAAGGGTCTACGCTAAGGGTCGGGTTAAGACCGCTGTAGCTACATCGGACTATAACTAGCCTGGTGACTAGTTGATTAGGTAAGAGACGATGGGAGGGTTTGACCCTCCCTAACATCACCCGGGTGATGTTCAGACCGGATATTGGGGACAGCTACGGGTTGTAAGCTATTTGTATGACGGGAGAGACGCGGGTCTCTCCTGCTAAGGGGTCCGAACCCCTTCCTCACTCTCTGAGAAGTGAGGTTGCTCGCGCGCGGTACCAAAAACTAACGGCGTGCGAGTTATCGCGATAGAGGAGCTCGAGTTAATATCGGTTTCGGTACTAAGAGGGCCGTCCCTCTCCCCTTCCGCGTACGGTCGGGATGACTCGCGCGCGTAAGTCCTAATGTCGATGAGGTTCGCGGTATTGGTAGAGCTCTCTATATCAATATCGCGGTCGCCGTCACTATTTTGTAGTGTACCTAGGCTACTAGGATGCGAACTCGAACTCGGGTTCGGGTCCGGTCCCGTGTTTGGGTCGGACTGTATGTCTGTACGTGTTGTCGTGTCGGATGTGGGACCTCGGGGTAGGCGCCGGCGTCGACCCCGGTGCGATACTAACTTCGCGGGTGCGTATGATTTGTGTTTACATAACTGTACACAGTACGTTACGTATTTTGTGATCGGGTCGATGGGATCGGCTAAGATATGCTTAGGCCGCTTGTACGGGTGTCGGAAAGTCTGTGCATCGTGGTTGTAGTCCAGGGCCTTTTGGATAAGGGGGTCTGGATGTTTTTTACCTTTATCAAAGAATCTCTCTACGAGTTCTTTGATATAGGCTTTTATGGTGACGAGTTCACTTGTCTCTTTCACTCGAGCACGAATATATTGCTATCGCGCTCCTATCGCGTACCTAGTCAACGCGATAGCAATATATTCGTGCGCGAGTGAAAGAGACAAGTAGCGATGAGTCAATGTACGATATTCTACGTGCCGCACTTTAGCTGATGTTATTCAAATTCAAAATTCCAATTCAAAAAGTTTTATTGCCATATAGGTTAATAATAACACTTAGAGAATTGTCCCTACGTGAAACCTACCTCCGGTTCGGAAACAAACCCGGCGAGAAGAACCGGCGTAAGATATCGCACGGGGCCATCTTTTAGCAAAAAGATGGAAAATTGTAACTTAGTCTATAGATATTCAAGGCTACTTCTATGTACTATATAGATGGAATATAGTACACAGAAGTAGCCTTGCAGGTGGCCATCATAGGAATAGTCCCATGGTGTGCGATCGTCAATAAAATAATTTACCCTATAATAAGCAAAATTTAGCACACGAACATTCTTTAATTAATAGAAAGATTTTGAACGTTTTCGGGGATTCTGTTGTATATGCGTATACATTGACCTTTAAAAGATTTACTACTTTTACTTAGTCTGATCACTGGTATATCTAGTTTGTGTTTATTTCTTGTGTTCCTACAGTGATTATTTTTAGATAGCGGCATTTCCCCATAAAAGGATGCTGTAAGAGATTCTACTATGAAAGTAACTAAGATAAACTAGTCGCGCCGAGTCTTTGTCAAAATTTATCTATTTTTTCTGACTGCATATGCTGCAGAACTGAATATCTGCAAGATTACCAATAGGAAGACCCACCCCATTGTAATTTACTATCTAGTGTTATACCTAGGTATACCTAGGTATAACACTAGATAGTAAATTACAAAACTAGAAACAGTGGTATCCACTAAGTTCATTTTCTCATCATTTAATAGAACATAGGTTTGTACTTGCCTAACATTTGACTGTTGTCGCTTCACATTAAAAATTAGTGAAGTGTCATCGGCAAAAAGTATTATCTCATAAAATTATCTTTAACTAGATAGGGTAAGTCATTTATATAGATGAGAAAAAGAAATGGGCCTAAAATGGTTCCCTGTGGGACACCTAATTCTATTTTGGTCCCAGTGGACCTTTAACTATTCATCTTACCTACCTTTTGAGTTCTATTTTTAAGGGACTCTTATGGCGTATACCATAGTGGTGCAATTTTCTGATCAAACGACTTTATCGTGGGATTCGAACCCGCGACCTCCGGCTTGAGAGCACTGACGCGCTCAACCACTAAGATCGTCAAATACAGCCTGCGCACACTACTGCCAAAGTAGTTCTTGTGAGGTTTTTTCTCAATTAGATAGAAAAATCTTTAAATGTATTACACTTAATAAATGTAAATATTCTTAAACACGCTCGTCTTCAACTCAAATATTTTATCTTACTTCTTTACGGTCAGTTAAAAAGTGTACCATCAGACTTTGAGTATCTGCAAGATTTTGTGCCATTTATGGTTAACCTGTATGAAATCAAGCCACTGTCATGTCAACATAAACCAAGAAACGAGTAACTTTCTCTTAATGTTTTAAATGCGTAGGAATGAGATTTTACGTAACATCGTAAGAGGCGTCTTCATTTATTACCGAGCAAACCGTAAGATTGCGGCAATATAACAGATCTTTGAGACAAATATTTTCGTTATTGTTTTTGAACTAACATGTTTTTGGTGCGAAGAATTACTTTTGTTCCCTAGTAATTTTATGGGTTAAGGCCAGGTTCTATATTGTTTTTGAACTAACATGTTTTTGGTGCGAAGAATTACTTTTGTTCCCTAGTAATTTTATGGGTTAAGGCCAGGTTCTATATTGTTTTTGAACTAACATGTTTTTGGTGCGAAGAATTACTTTTGTTCCCTAGTAATTTTATGGGTTAAGGCCAGGTTCTATAATGTTTTTGAACTAACATGTTTTTGGTGCGAAGAATTACTTTTGTTCCCTAGTAATTTTATGGGTTAAGGCCAGGTTCTATATTGTTTTTGAACTAACATGTTTTTGGTGCGAAGAATTACTTTTGTTCCCTAGTAATTTTATGGGTTAAGGCCAGGTTCTATATTGTTTTTGAACTAACATGTTTTTGGTGCGAAGAATTACTTTTGTTCCCTAGTAATTTTATGGGTTAAGGCCAGGTTCTATATTGTTTTTGAACTAACATGTTTTTGGT
The DNA here is from genome assembly GCA_963565745.1 of Phengaris arion. Taxonomy (NCBI): domain Eukaryota; kingdom Metazoa; phylum Arthropoda; class Insecta; order Lepidoptera; family Lycaenidae; genus Phengaris; species Phengaris arion. Next base: position 8,678,163 of record OY751443.1, read on the forward strand.
GCGAAGAATTACTTTTGTTCCCTAGTAATTTTATGGGTTAAGGCCAGGTTCTATATTGTTTTTGAACTAACATGTTTTTGGTGCGAAGAATTACTTTTGTTCCCTAGTAATTTTATGGGTTAAGGCCAGGTTCTATATTGTTTTTGAACTAACATGTTTTTGGTGCGAAGAATTACTTTTGTTCCCTAGTAATTTTATGGGTTAAGGCCAGGTTCTATATTGTTTTTGAACTAACATGTTTTTGGTGCGAAGAATTACTTTTGTTCCCTAGTAATTTTATGGGTTAAGGCCAGGTTCTATATTGTTTTTGAACTAACATGTTTTTGGTGCGAAGAATTACTTTTGTTCCCTAGTAATTTTATGGGTTAAGGCCAGGTTCTATATTGTTTTTGAACTAACATGTTTTTGGTGCGAAGAATTACTTTTGTTCCCTAGTAATTTTATGGGTTAAGGCCAGCGTTATCGTGCTATGAGAATTGTATGAAAATCTGTCAAAATCATGACAGAGCCCATACAAATTACATGCGATAACGTTACGTTTACGCTGCTGTCAAATGTTCCTGATAGGCCCTCTGATGAACTTATGTTCGTGTCGCGGCGGGGTTAGTGTATGCAGATTTTTAAACTGCTTAAAAGTTTGTCATCATAATAATGGCAGAGATCGTGAAGATATCGATCTGACTAGTCGAATGTTTGGGTTCAACAAAAGTGTTGTTAGATTTTGTGTTTAAGATTTGCATAATGGTAGTGGTAGGTAATCGTGTGTATCTCATGCAAATGTGTAAATTTTAATTTCTGACATTACTAATGTTACTCTCGTTTTTCAGACAAGATTTTTATAGATAATATATTAGGAATTTCAATTGTTTTCATATGTTACAAACACATAAAAAATAATATTGTCGATTGATTGCATTAAAAGACAATAAAAATATGTTACTAATCCATATATGCTATAAATATATTATAAAGGGCGTAGACCCAAAACAAAGAAATTTGTATTATAATAAACATACCCGTGGGTACTCCGACAAAAGTTTTCATTATACCTGACAACAAACTGGGGTTTTTAATTGAAATGAACATGCAAAACACTATATTATTTGTAGCAGTAAAATTTAACTAATGTATTATTATTGCAACGATTTAAAGTATAATCTTTTTATGCTGAGCCATCAATTGCGGCTTTCTATCTAAGTTGATGATACCTTGGGGAGGACGAGGAGCGTTTTCTGGTTTAATAGGCATTAGATTAGTCTGTTAATCGCCTTACACGTGTGGTCGTATAAAAGTTATAACGACAGCTAGCTTAAGTGATAGTATTATTAGTTTTTAGTTGAGTTATTAGTAGTTAGAGGTCGCTTAGTGCTCGCAATTCGACCAGAATTAATATTTTATTTTTCAAAAATACATAAGGGTCCTTTTGCCTCATATAGGTATATACGTAATAAAAAATGAAAATGTTGTATATTGAAAGTGATTATGCGATAGACGGATTGACGAACGTCAATGTGTGACGAAATGTGATTGTACTTATCCGTATTATTGTATCTAACCATGCTAGTGTGAGGTATTCATCTGAGATAGTGTGTTATTGTTAAACTTAAACTTTAATTGTGCCTAATTTTTAAACTCCTCCGCTTGCGTAGTTTTTGTTCGTTCTGGTAAATAGTTTTCGCTTTCCGTATTAATAGGTATACAATATTATGATGCTATAATTGACAAGCATTTTTGAATATTTTAACTCTTCTGTTCTGTAGAATACAATAAAAAAATATATAAATCTTTGAGAGAAATAATCAAAATTTTTGCTCTTCAAATATTAAAGTTGGAAGGAATGAATATTGTATACTACCCATTTGGTTGCATACGTATCAGTTCACACCGAAACAAGACGATACGAGACGAGGCTCTGCATTATTGACCCTCTGCATAGCGCGGCGCCACTTTTGTAATGAAACGTGTATCTTCGTACGTCGTCGTGTAATGAAACGTGTATATATAATTAGTAATAAAGTGTTGGAGACACCTAATTATATGAAAGACCTGGGTGTTATTATGGACTCAAAATTAATTTTCGACAAACATATTCATCACATTGTTAATAAAGCTTCTAAAGCGCTCGGATTCGTCATTAGGATGAGTAAAAATTTCACCACAATTAAAGTAATTAAAGTCTTATACCTACTGTGCTCATATGCGTAGTATACTCGAATACTGCTCAGAGGTATGGAACCCTAAATATGATTTATATAGAAATAGGATTGAATCTATCCAAAAACGTTTTTTACGATACCTACAATTCAGAAGTAGTCATTATTTGCCAAGCTACGAAGATAGATGTAAGCAATTTCACTTTTTACCATTGACAGTACGGAGAAATATAACTGATATATCTTATTTAATTAAAATAATCAATAATAACATTGACAGCTCATACTTGCTCGAAAAAATAAACTTTTGTATCCCCACTAAGTATTTTAGAAGTTTTGTTCCAATCAATATCCCCACTTTTAAAACGTATTACCGCCGTAATTCATTTATATTTAGAGCGAGTTCTCATAATTCTCAACTAAATGAATTTTCTAGAGTAAACCCATCTTTTGATATTTTCACCGCCGAGCCTCATGCGATTAGACAGTTGGTTACTAAGTCCTTTTTTAATGTCGATTAGCTAGCTGTAGTTTAGTTTTGCTTAGCGATAATAATTAATAAGTTATTATATTATAGTAGAGTTTGTTATTGTTGCATTACTTTTAATTTACTAAAACCATGTATAGCTATAATGTTGCAATTCTTAAAAGACCTTTACACTAATAAACACGCCTAATGCCTAAATTAAGTATCTGTTTCCTGTACATTTGTGTCTTGAGCTTGTTTTACTTTCATGTTTTTACTTATGCTTTTATTTACACTCTTTATTTACTATATATTACTTATGTTTCACTGATTACTTATGCCTTTATGTGCACTCTCTTTTTTTGCTATTTGTGAAAACTTATAAATGGCTTGTAGTTAGTAACTAGTTAATTTGAATTGTAAAAGTAGCTGTAAGTTTTCCAAACAAATAAAATAAAATAAATCTTCTTGTCTTTAAGTAGACAGAAGATAGACGAGGCTTCAATTTTAGATGACTATTTTAAAAATGTACGCGCCGCGTCACGTATTGCCTCGTTTCGGTGTGAGCTGACCCCAAGTTATCCGTTTTTCCTATAGTCACTTATCTTTTTTTTTTTTCAGAAAATGAAAGACATAAAACTGCCGCCGAGCCAAAACGGTATAAAGAAGACGCTGTGGCTGCTTTCCACCTCCCGTAACGCCATCACAGTAGTGGCGTGCTCCGTTATCGCCTTCGTCTGTGAATCCCACTCAATGTCGCTGTTCAACCTTACTGGCACTGTCAAGTGAGTTAACCATATTGATATCTATCCCAATATTATAAATAGAAATGATTTGTTTGTGTGGGATGGAGTCGCCTATATTGATAGGAGATAATTGTCTTATTGAGAAGGTTTAATTTAGGTATCATATTGTTTGTGTTGTTGTATAATACAACAACACAAACAATAAATGTATGATGGACGGTGTGCTCAATAAGTTATAAATGAAATTGAAAAAGGAAAGTGGCATAGGGCCGGATAGCTCAACAGGTAGAGCACTCGGCGCGATACCGACATGGTCTGGGTTCGACTCCCAGCTCGGAACTATCCATTCTTTTCTCAATTTATTTATAAATTGTCTTACTGAGAAGGTTTAATTTATGTATCATATTATTTAAAATAACAAGCCAACTATTTAGTTCTTCACTATCGAAACCAAATTAATTTTCATGCACCCCTTTTTACGATTGTTGACCCCCATTTTTTGTCACGTCCAACGTAGGCCCCCGTCGAGTCTCCGTGGACCCCTGGGGGTCCACCTGGACCACTGGGAACTACTGGTCGAAATATAAATGCCTTCTCTTTATTTAATACGAAGAGCGAGAGAGATGACAGAATTTTCAATCAATCGTTAACTTGAACAGCCGCTGGTGAAATCGGCACTGTTTCTTGGTAACTTAGGAAGATTATGTACTGTACTGGCCCAAAATTAATTGTATATTATTTTACAATAAATCTGCAAATATTTATTCTTGAACGCTAACATAATTTACCGTTATATTACACTAACCTTAGTGGCTTAGTCAATATTTTTAGTGGACTTATTTTATAGTTATGAAAATGTTATTACTGGAATTGTGTAGCAATTACTATTCTAACAAGACTTTATTACATTTAAGGTCTGTTTCACAATCTTGTAATAAGTGTCGGATATATTATTCGGAAGTTTCTGCTTACTTTATATCGAGCGATAGAGACAAAACATACACTTATTAGAAGATTTTGAGACAGGCCCTGATCGAATTACATTTAAAACGAATGACTATAAGAACGAATTAATATATGTACCTATATTTTAATTAGTGTGCAATTTTGCATCAGTTAACTTAACGTTTATGATTACATTTCCGTGACTTATAATTAATTAATAATTATACATAATTTATGGTAACGTTGCCTGATATTACTTTTACATAACTAAATTCGTTTACACACATACATTAAGTATAATCTTAACTTGAATCGTGCGAACATGAAAAAATTCACGCTCCATACAAGCTGAGCCCCGAACTGAAAGTCCTAGCCAACAAATGGCCTCCTTCTGGCTGATTCTTTATGCGAATTCCCTATGCCATATAACACGAAGGTTCTAATATATACATAATTATTTCTTTTTCAGAGAAGGTCTTCCCCCGTGGTCTTTACCCCCAATCGGCACCTCACACGATGGCAGAAACGTTACATTTGTTGAGATGTGCTCAGACCTGGGATCGTCTATAGTGCTGGTGCCTATCATAGCTGTACTGGGAAACGTGGCTATAGCTAAGGCGTTTGGTGAGTTATTTTAAATAATAATAATAATTCAATGAAACCAGGCCAGGTACGCAGGAGTTATTTTATAGTGCCCAAGTGTGTGCGCAGTACACAAGAAATCGCGCGCGCGCGCGCGCGCGCGCTCTCTCTCTCTGCCTCTCTCTTCCTTTACTCTCGAAACCTAGTGGGACGGATAATCGACACGACTAGCAAGAGATCAGGCGCAAGACCGACTTTTTACATGCCCCTTTCGACGCATGGATTACCTTTCTTGTCGGACAATCAGGTGATCAGCCTACATTGTCCTAACCAAACTTGGAAACAACATTTATTTTAATAATACTGTTACTATTACTGTTATTTTAATAATAACTATTTGGTTACCGTTATTATAACCGTTAATACTATAATTGTTACTGTTATTTTTAATTTATTCTATTTGTAACTACATTATTCTAGTAAAGTAATTAACTAAACCTCACTTGACTATTTCAATCGTTTTGAACAATTTAAAGTAACAAAAATTACATAGGACACATTGGGGCATCAAAAAAATCGCCTAAAATGTTACTTTAAAAATATTTTAAGAACTAGTCAATAAATATTGCATTAAAACGACGTAAGATTGTCGATGTGGCCACTAGGATAGCCTGCTGTCAAATGTTCGAACTCAACGTATTATTTTTTCCAGCAAGCGGCGAATCAGTGGACGCAACGCAGGAACTGGTAACCTTATCTCTCGCCAACGTGCTGGGGTCGTTCGTGAGCGCGATGCCCATCACTGGCTCCTTCTCTCGTAGTGCGGTGGCTCACGCCAGCGGCGTCGCGACGCAGTTCGGCAGTCTGTACACGGGTAAATACTTACCTCAGCTAGTGGTAAGTCAGTAGATACAACGCAGGAGCTGATAACTCTATCTCCTACCAACGTGCTGGGGTCCTTCGTGAGTGCGATGCCCATCACTGGCTCCTTCTCTCGTAGTGCGGTGGCTCACGCCAGCGGCGTCGCGACGCAGTTCGGCAGTCTGTACACGGGTAAATACTTACCTCAGCTAGTGGTAAGTCAGTAGATACAACGCAGGAGCTGATAACTCTATCTCCTACCAACGTGCTGGGGTCCTTCGTGAGCGCGATGCCCACCACTGGCTCCTTCTCTCGTAGTGCGGTGGCTCACGCCAGCGGCGTCGCGACGCAGTTCGGCAGTCTGTACACGGGTAAATACTTACCTCAGCTAGTGGTAAGTCAGTAGATACAACGCAGGAGCTGATAACTCTATCTCCTACCAACGTGCTGGGGCCCTTCGTGAGCGCGATGCTCATCACTGGCTCCTTCTCTCGTAGTGCGGTGGCTCACGCCAGTGGCGTCGCGACGCAGTTCGGCAGTCTGTACACGGGTAAATACTTACCTCAGCTAGTGGTAAGTCAGTAGATACAACGCAGGAGCTGATAACTCTATCTCCTACCAACGTGCTGGGGCCCTTCGTGAGCGCGATGCCCATCACTGGCTCCTCTCGTAGTGCGGTGGCTCACGCCAGCGGCGTCGCGACGCAGTTCGGCAGTCTGTACACGGGTAAATACTTACCTCAGCTAGTGGTAAGTCAGGAGGTCAACGCAGGAGCTGATAACTCTATCTCTCGTCAACGTGTTAGGGTTGAACGTGGGAACGCCCCTCACCGCGCAATTCGAGGCAGAGGTCTTTAATGCACGAATGCAAAAATATTCAGTCTGAAATTCAATAAAATAAAATTTAATAAATTTCATATGATTTTTTTTTCTCATTCTAGGTATTCTAGTGCTGCTTGCGCTCAGTCTTTTAACGCCGTACTTCTACTACATTCCGAAGGCGTCGCTAGCTGCTGTGGTCATATGCGCTGTGATATTCATGATAGAGTATGAGGTAACGAACTTACATATTTAACCAACCATTGCTCAGGACAAATTTATTTTAAAACAAAAACTGACTAACTTATCATTTTGTTGGAATAAAAATCAGTCTAAAATATATCGTACCGTAGAAATACGTACTGAATACGATAGTTCTTATATCAACATTTTATCAGTATTTAAATTGCAGGTTGTACCATACCGTAACAAAACTATTTAAAACTAACTATTTAAACTTACAATAACTTATTATTTTGGTTACGTAATGCAATATAGGCGGACGTCACAGTTTAATTACTGAAACTAATTTTGTTTACATGAATGAAGGAATTCATAGTAATATTATTAAGATTTAAACTTATTTGGTAGCCAGAAACTAATATTCTTATATAAATAGTTAACGACCACTGTGGCTCAGTGGTTGAGCGTGTTGGTGCTCAAGCCGGAGGTCGCGGGTTCGAATCCCGCCGAAGAAACAAAAAGTTTTTCCGTGTTCATGGGTGTGTATTGAATATGTATATAATACAATAAAAAATCTTAAATATGTGTATAATATAAAAGTATTAAATATATTTCCGTTGTCCGGTACCCATAACACAAGTTCTTCGAGAATTTACCACGGGGCGAGATTGACTTGGTGTGAAGCGTCCATAGATATTAGATATTATATTATATTTTACAAAATTCGTGATTCAACATAGAGACCTCTGAGTCCACAATTTTAATATTTTTATATGAGAGTAGACACGTACTACATCATAACTAATAAACTATTTGTACTAAAATTTTCAGGTGGTAAAACCAATGTGGCGGTCTCGGCGAGCCGACTTACTACCGGCATTCGCGACGTTCGCCCTCTGCCTTATTGTGGGCGTAGAGCTCGGCATAGTGGCCGGGGTGTTCGTGAACGTGGTGTTGCTGCTCTACCCAAGCGCAAGGCCACAGCTCGAGGCGGAGATTGTCACGGTGAGCACATTCTGTATGTCGCTACATGAGTATGAGTCGCCCGAGCCTCATAGTGGGCGTGGCGCTCAGCATGGCCGGGGTGTTCGTGAACGTGGTGTTGCTGCTCTACCCAAGCGCGAGGCTACAGCTCGAGGCGGAGATTGTCACGGTGAGCACGTTCTGTATGTCGCTACATGAGTATGAGTCGCCCGAGCCTCATAGTGGGCGTGGCGCTCAGCATGGCCGGGGTGTTCGTGAACGTGGTGATGCTGCTCTGCCCCAGCGCGAGGCCGCAGCTCGAGGTGGAGATTGTCACAGTGAGCGCATTCTGTATATCGCGACATGAGTATGAGTCGCCCGTCCCTCATAGTAGGCGTGTCGTTCGGCATAGAGGTCGGGCTATATAAGATTAATTTATCAACATTGTAATGTTGCATGGTTTTTATTATTTTAACAAATGTGAGGTTTAGACACCGCCATGTATATTTTAAAGTAATAATTTACTTTTCACAGAGTGCCTCCGGCTTCAGCTACGTACTGATTACGGTGGGCAACAGCCTGTACTTCCCCGGCGTAGAGTACATACGCCAGTACGTCACGCGCGCAGCCAAAAAGCAGGGCTCGTGCAGCATGCCCGTCGTCATCGACTGTAGATATGTGTTGGGTAAATATAGAAAATTACAGTAAATAGGAATAAAAAATATCCAGGCTATAAATTTGCTGCGAGGATAATGTCCCGTAAGTACTTCCAGGGCATTCAGATCGTTTTTAAAGAAACAACGCATAATCGCCCATCTAACGCATGGACCATCTTTCTTGTCATAAACAGAAGATTAGCCTCCATTGTCCTAACCGGATTTGAAAACAACTTTTTTGTTGTTCCATCGCGTGGATCGAACCCACGACCTCCGAAGTCTAGAGCCAAGCTCTGGACCACCGCGGAGATGTTATAAAATCAAATTTGACGTCAAGAATGGCCCATTCACGAAATCAAATAGTCACACCCAGCAAAACGAATATGTCTTAAAAACGCCATATTTTTATTGCGGCAGTTGAACTTGTATTATCTCATACTCGCAGAACACTGATATGTTCTCCAGTAAGTTTCAAATACCTACCTAACCTCTTCGCTAATAAATCAATAGTAAAACGAACAATACGTAATTCGCATAGGTGCTGACTTCACCGCAGCCAAAGGTCTCTGCGCACTTTCCAATTCGCTGCGGTCCCGCGGTCAGCCGCTCGTGTTGTTAGCGCCGCGGGACTCGGTCGCGGCGGTGTTCAGCGGTGCGGCGACAAGCGTCGTCGTGGTCGCCGCTGCGGCGGACCTGGATCGCACTTTACAGGGTACGTCGCACACTTACCTTTAGATAAACCAACTGTTGTGAAAAATGTCGGTGGTGAATGTCTATGGTGGTCTATGGTGAAGTCATTATGCTCCTAATATATTATTTTGATCCCACGCTCGGCCATACGATTGGTGGCCCTAAGAGCATATTCTTATGTCTTAAGGACGCGTTTGCATACTGTGTTGTTTGACCGCGGCGAGTACGGACTGACTGGTCTTTACAAATATTTTGTGCAATAAATCCAAACAGTGACCAAATAAAATAAACCTTATTGGCATGCATAGTCATAATAGCAAATCACGTCAAAGTTTGGGGCGACTTTTTATGCTTGTTTCCAATTTTGAATAATGTTGTATTATTTTTAAGGTAATTTAAGGTGATCATATCCGCTATCTTTGGGTATTATTAAACAAACAAAGTAAGCTACATAAGAGCAGACCTCTATTTTGTACATTTTGGGTGAAGAGGTTCTGGAAAATTGTCCTTGCTATACAAAAAATCATATATTTTTATAATGTTCTGTAACCATTTTATAGATAAAGCGATATATTTTGCGACAATTGTTAGTTTTGTAAAATTTTGTTACGTTTGGTCGCAAAATCGACCGAAAAACAGTCAATTTATGTCAACGTGTCCTTAATGTATTAATTTACCATATGCTACTCTTAACTAGAAGCTTCATCGATTTAATATCAGTATCAATCTTTAATTTTAAAAATCCCACTTTTATGTTAATTTTAGCTTTTTAAAATTATAGTTGAAATTCATTGATACCACAATGTGTTTTTGTTAGTTTTTATGTTTTATTTGTAAGATTATCTGGTCTTTTTTATTATTAAACCTGATTTGTACGAGTACACATTGTTGCAAGATTTGTGTCATATTTTAAAATAAGAAAGATTAATATATAAATAGACTATTCTTTTTTCTTCTAGTAATAGTAATTTATAGTTATGTAACAAGAATGAAAATTATTGTGTGTATGTTGAACCTTATACAATTTTTTTTTAAATTATAGCGATTCATTTTATATGTTTCTCTTTTAGCGCCAAGGTGTAATCAATGTGTGTTTGTTTTATTGTTTCTTAATTTTACAAGGCTTTTATTTGTGTTAGCCTATAAATCTGGATTTAGTTGATGTTTAGTCATAAACGTTCGGTATTAATTTATATTTTTTGTTTTCTCTACTTTCTTATATTTTTATAAATAAAACTATCAAAGATTATCTATATTTATTATTTCGTTTTTGAATTTTATTTTTTGTAATTATTGTCTATGTATGTTATTATAGGCTTTAATTCGAAAGCTAATCATTATTTTTTTAACTAATAAAGTCATGTTCAGTCATTAGTTTTAAAATGCCTTAAAAAATAAAAAAGCATAGCTTAACGTTAGGATAGCAATGGAATAGATATTATATAAGCGTTATTTCCAGATCCTAAAAGTCAAAACTCGGAACAAATTATTGCAGACAATAAAGTGCAATGCCAAAGAAGATTTTGTATTGGAGGCATATCTTTTAAGTTTTCGCGTAGCCATCTATCAGAATTAAAATTAATTACATCAGAATGCGTATGCAATTAAGAAGAATTAATAATATTAAACACTTATTTATTGAAAAAACTGGAACTGGGTTCCGTACCATTGTCTATACAACTATTAGTACTAATATCGAGCAAAAATCGTCAATAAATCATGCTTGTTGTATGGGAGCCACCTTAAATGTTTATTTTATGCAGAAATACATTATCTGTTTATTTTAACTATCTAGCTATCACGGTTCACGAGATACATGCTGTTGACAGACAGACGTACAGCGAAATCTCAGTATGGGGTCCCGGTTTTACCCTTTGGGTACGGAACCCTAAAAAAATTACATTTCCCAAAAATCGTTCCTTGCTAGCAACACTTTCTAATGGTGCAATAATACAGGTTGATTTTTAAAACTCTTTTGTGACTCAATCCCTAATAACCCGGTTCATACTGAGTTTTAGAGAAAAATTACCATAGCATATTGATTTCTTATGTTTACGCGAATATTGGTCATTGTTTTAAACACTTACGGACTGTGTCGTACTTTCCAGCAGCCGTGGCCACGGGAGGACTGCGACTCGTCCCGTGACCACGGCTGCTAAAAATTCCGACACAATCCATAAGTGTTTAAAACAATTACCATAGCAATTTTACTTATTTATTTACATTAATTTTACTTAAATATTACTTAATTTTAAAACCAAAAATCAAGGTTTATTTGATGCCCGCGCGAAAACGACAAGGCCACAAAATCGGCATTGCCCTAATGCGCGTTTAACTAATTATTGTTAAAGCAATAAACAAAATATAAAAGAATCTTGCTAATTTAAATTATTAGCTATCTCCTAACGATAACTTACAATGCTCTCATTTTCAGATCTCACCGGTGAAATCGCTTTACCAGAAATAAGCAAACAGGGCACAACCCCGCCACCCTCATACAATTCCCTCCAAGTCGAAGACGCCATAGAAGTGATCACGGAGAACACAACGCCTCTACTAAACAGGACGGAGTTGAAGAGGGAAGTGACGTGATATTACGTTAGTATGTATGATTAGTGTTGATTTAATGGTTCCTAAACAGTATCTTCGAGTTTTCATATTCATAACAATTCATGGAGCTGTATTGTTTTTTATGGAAACCGGCGAACGATAAGATGTGTCACTTAGATTTTTTGCTATGATAAGCAAGTACCTGCAACACCAGAGAAGTTACGAGTGTGGTGGTCTTTAAAGGATTCATCGACCTCCGGTATTCTCACTCATTCGGCGAGGCACAACACAACCATAATTTCACGCCTTCCTTACTATGAGGTAGGGATGTTATGGTGCTCCGTAACCGTAACTGAAACTATCGGATATCCGAAATATGAAACAATCCGTAAAACTGGAACCAAATCCGATATAAAAGTTTCGGCTAATTTCGAATAAAGATGGAGTCTACATTTATTATTATTATCCGAAATTGTCTGAAATTTGTGGATCCGAAATAATTACGTGACTGTTTCCGTTACCGGTATAATATTATTATTCTCAATATTCGTATCCGTATCCAGATCCAAAATTTCATATTCATAACATCCCTACTATGAGGCCGTAGTCGAGCCAATACCCAATTTTGCTGAAGCATGGAGTACCCCTATCGTGATTTTTTGGGTTTCGGTCATTGCCCAACTCCATGAATTGTTATCACCAATCTGTATCAGTGACTAGTGAATGTAGATAGTTTGAATTATATACAATTATTAGATTTAAGTCCGATTTTATACACTATAATTATCTTCATAAGTAGCACAAGTTTATATTGTAATTAGTAATAAGTACCAAAAAGACTAAATGTTGTTGGTCACAAATCATAATATATCGTAAGCTAAAAGTGTTCAAGCCATGAGGCTTAGTTTAGTCGTATACTTGCCCAGAGTATTTAGTTGCGGCAATTAATAGATGTCCAGCCCCCCCCCCCCCCCCCCCCTATTTACTAATATCTAACATTTACGGCTGTTTCGCAATCTACTGATAAGTGCCAACTCTGTCGCTCTGTATAAATTAAGCAGCGACAAAACTTCCGGATAAGCTATTCGACACTTGGTGATTGTAAAACAGGCCCTTAATAATCCGTGCCACTTACTAACAAACTCTCTATAACTATAACAATCATGACCAGTAGATCTTTTATTTATTTATCATCCAGTATTATTAGTTTGTAGTTGGACACTTTTATTTTTAGTTTCTTACTCCAAATATTTCTATTTTATGTTACTTGCTAATTCTAAAATGTCTTCACTATTTAAATACTTACGGTAAGTTTAATGTTTACTGTGGAAATTATTTTCACTGTGTTATGAGGTATTTAGCCAGGGATACATTTAATGTGGTGTATGTTGTGTAATGTCCTAACTTGCCAAAAAAAATTGTTGTTTTTAATTAAAATCGCGATATACTGTGATTAAGAATATTATCTACACAGAAAAAGACATGCCTTATCCTTATGGCTAGTATAAGTTACTCAAATGTTACTATTACATACCAAATATTTAATAAGATATATTATAATCACATACAAGTGAATTAACACTGGGAAATGGTGCCGAAAATGTACTAACAATTTGCAATAGGAATTTAATCTAGATAGTGTAATGGTTTTAATCAAATGCAAATGCTTATATGTAGGTATGTGATTTTGTAATAAAATCATAAGCGGCATAACTTGTTTTATTACAGTTCCTAATTTTACTTGCAAATTACACTATAGTCTATACATGTTAAGGAGGCAGTGAATCACGCGTACAAATGTCAAAATTTACCAATTACGCATTAGCTGTCTTCACATTAACCAGTAAAAGGAAGCCATTTTGACATATGTACCTACGCATGATTCACTGACATCTTAACGCGAAAGAAAAATATTAACCTTACTTCGTTAATAGTACGTCGAAATTTTCAGTTAAGAGGCTAGTCACAGGTTCTTTTTACGATTAAATCTATAAAAAAAATCTTACAATACATTATTATGGTAAGCTCAGTAAAAGGTTTTAAAATAAAATATGAACGCTTAAATTTTTTATTAAAATAAATAAACTTACATCTACAATATGTTAGCACCATTAAGTTACGAATAATAAATGCATTTTGTGACTTTGTCATTTGTGAGTATCTTCATCTTAAAAACTTGAGAAATCTCAATTTCTCGATCGCCGGAAATAGGCGACTATTCGATTTCTTCCAAGTACTATTTCGTTTAACCTAATATATATTTATTTCTAGTAAATGCTCTTCTCTGCTTTAATTTTTTGTAGCCCTTTCTAAAAATAACTTACGTAATATAAGTACAACTGAAATTATTTTAGAAAGAGTTTAGAAAGAGTTCTTAGGATAAACTTAAACTCCCCTAAACTTTATTTGCCAAAGTGAAGGAAATTATCATCATTTTGGCAGACATTCCTAGTACTTTATGAAGATTGTTTACTTCTGCTTAAGTAAGTTATTGTCTCACTACTTTCTGCCCTTGAAACATAGGTTTGGAAGCAGATTTTAGTTTTTCTGATACTACGTGTGCGATCCTTGCGCTGCGCTGCCAAACCAACTCGCGAGTTCTTTCGTGGTTGCTATCCACGCGAACCTAAAATAAAATATGCTTATGCTTAAATTAAAAGAATCCGGCAAGGAAACTTTATGTTTATAAGTGAGAAACGATACCGAAAAAAATATAAACGTCAAAATTTTGCGAGCATTGGTTAACTAACCTGCTTTGGTTGTAAAACTTTGATGGAATGTAACGTAGCGACGCCTTCGTTATTAACGCGTAGTGCGATTTTACCAGACATCTCCGCTGTTGTGGCTGTTGCTGATTTCAATTCTTTCTTAGCGCCACGACCAACCTTAAAATTGAAAACGTGGTTAATATGCAGACTTATCTAAGTAGCCGTTAGCTGTGACGTTTGACAAAGCCACTCTTCTTTCCTTTCTTTTGTTTAGAATAAGAAATTGCTTTATCAAGTTTACTTACTTCCTTTTCCACTCTCAAAATCAGCGGACCAACTTGGAAATTGCTCTTTATCGTGGTGTAGTCCGAACTAATACTGACTGCGACATCACCATTTCTTCTCAATGAAGACAGCCCATATAATGTGCCTTTAGCTCTTGGCTTGCTCTTTTCTCCTGCCTTGACCTTATTTTTAGTAACTGGCTTCTTAGTTGTAGTTTTTGCTGGTGGCTTTGGTTTTGGCTTAGCAGTAGTTTTAGAAGGTTTTGGCTTTGGTGTTGGCTTTGCGGTAGTAGCTTTTGCTTTCGCCCTTTCATTCCTGTTATTTTCTTTCAAAGCTCTAGATTCGTTATTTTCTGTTGCATTATTGTTCAATTCTTTATTTACTTTTTCCTCTGTTTTCATTTCCTGATTCTGTTCAGGGATTTTATTTGCATTTTCAATCTCAGGTACAGTTCCGCGGGCCGAAGTTTTTTTCTTGTTTGAAGATTTCCTTAAAATGGAAGAAAAATGTAAGAAGACGCTATGAGCTGAGAGCTATAATATATATATATATATATATATATATATATATATATATATATATATATATATATTATATATATAATATAATATATTATAATACGGAGATGACTTTTAAGGATAGACGGCAATTTCATCACTTCTTTCAAGAAATCGTGTTCTTATTGTAAGTTATTTACTTTTTTAAATACTATTGGAGTATTAGAGTATATAAATTCTTTTTTTTTTACTTCGTGTAGAGCATTTTATGATTAAAATTTCATATTCATTTGCAAACTCAGTTGAATGTCACTCTTATTAATGACATTATAAATAAAATAAGTCGTCTTTAACTTACTTCTTTGATTTTGTCTTATTCTTCTTCGGCTTAGACTTCTTTTTGCTTGCGTCGATTGGTTGTAACTTCACGCTGACGGGATCGTACGAACGCCTTAATATTTCGTTCATTTTCTCGAGTATATTGTCGACAAATTTGTTATATTTCGTGATATAAACTGCGGGTACTACTTGTTTCTTTTCTGGCTCGTCCGATAAAGCACCTGTGGTATATTTTAAATTTACTTTAAACTGCCTACCACATTTTAAAATGTTTTGGATCGAATTTGGATGGATGTAGCTTTGTAAGCAAATATGGTTGCCGTAGCATTCAAATAATAAATAATTTTTAAATAAACAATATTAAGGGGTATAGTAATTCACTAAAGTCTCTAAATTCTCCCAATGCTTTCTCTTGCCTACTCCTTTCGTTAACATCGACGATAAGGTTGATTATAAAAACATTCATTAAAAAATTATAGCAGTCAAAGAATACTTTAGCGTCTTAATAATTAAGTTCTTAAAAAAATATTAAGACGCTTTCAACAATATTTAACTAACTCTAAACCTAATTCAATAATCATATCATTAAAATTTACTGTGGAGAAAGTTACGTAAAATTTTATTTAATTGCGACTTTAACATGTTGAAATGAGATATCATTTTTTACGACTCCTTGGACACTTTTCTTTAGTTAATAAGATACGGCTTGTGTAATAGTTAATCTATTCACCCCCCGCCAAAATAAATCTTAAACGAGACAATCTTGTATATATATAATTCGGTTCTCGGTAATCGGTTTCTCGAAAGCGGCATCAAGAATTACCATGTAATTTAGTATGCAGGGAGTTTGGGGTGAGAAAAATCGATCTAGCTATGTCTTATCCCTGGGAAACTGCGCATTTTTAAGCTTTATATGTTTTTTTCTTTCGTTGTGCAACAATATATCAATAATTTTCGACTCTATTATGTCAGTCCGATTGGCAGTTTGGTAGGCGTATGTATAATTTTTGCTTTGTTCGAAGATTCGGAATGTGGTGGGTTCGAATCCCGGTCAGATTTTTTTTTTGATTCTCATTTTTTTTAATGCATCAGAACTCCGAGCAAAGCTCGGTTACCCAGGTACTGTGTTATAAGTCTGACGTGTTTGTCTGTGTGCCTGTTGGTGGCATCGTAGCTCCCAAGCGGATGAATCGATTTTGATCTAGTTTTTTTTTTGTTTAAAAGCTGACAACATGATAGTGTGTTATTCGAGCTATTATTCATCATCATTTGTGAATCATCAATCATCATCACAAGCAGAGTGCTTGACAATTGGGAGATTTCTTAATTTTTTTTTTTGTATTGCATTATTTTATGTCAATATCGCGAACTATCAAAACAGGTCTGTGTAAATCTGGCACTTATCGATTAGTATTGGGTACCTGTATTTGTTTATCCATGATCAACTTATATTTTACCCTCCCTAAGCTTTATATCTTATACTTTTAACGACTTTCACTAATTTCGACTCTATAACGGTTACCCAGGCACTATCATTTATCCACTGATGTTCTTTAACTATAAGGTATCATCATTACTCTGTCAGCAATATAAAGTGACTATTACGTATATGTTTCATGATATCACGCGAATGCGTTACTGTTCGTTATTAATTATTCTACGATCTACTACGATCATAATTCATGCGCATCCAATTCTGCGCACGTAGTAACACGCGAACTCCTAACTGTTACCATCTCTGCGAGCCGGCTGAATTCTAATAGGCCATAACAATTAATAGGTCCAGTCAACGGTGGATTTTCTATTTTCCACACGTAAAAGAAACTGCTTGCCAAGTTGCGCGCACACTCGAAGAAAACTAATTGTGTTCTCAAATCTACATCAGACGATTTTTGACTGTTGCAATAGTTTACGTCTGAAGAATTTACGTAAGTTTTTAGTTTCTAGAATATAAACATATCCCTACATAGTATTTTACAAGACTAGACGTGATTAATTTCTTTTCTGTGAAAGGAAGTCGTGATCGTGATCTATCAACTTGTTTCAAGTGTTACCGGCACAAAACGGGTTTCATTTAGGTCGAATATGACTCCTCGCAACTCTCCCAGAATTTCTCAACGACAAACATTTAAAAATTTCTCTTTTCGCATCTCACTACCTCGTTTTCACTGTGCCGAACGTTCGACACGCAAATTTCGTGATTTCATCACTCAGTGAGAGTATTTAACTCGATTTACGTTCGAGAGAATGGAAAATGTTTGATTTAAGACTCCCAAGGTCGCCTCCTAAGGTTCGGACAAGGTTAAAGAAAGTGTCAAGGCTGTAAAAGAAATCGGGCGGGTTCATCGAACGTGCTCCGGATGGGAAAGTAAGCGGACGCCAGCCGCAATCCTGAGTTCGACCTCATAACATACATCCAAATAAAACTAGTTCCTCCTTAATAAGCAATAGAGAGCGGCCGGACTATGCGCTGCTTTTTTTGATTTCATACAGCGGAATCAGCAACTATTAAGTGCAATGATGTTCATACACGGATAAATATTTAAATATGGAATATATACGAATCCTAGGATAAGAACAGGGATAAGGATAAAATGTTTTGTGCGTTATATAAATATATCGGTCAAAAAGCTAGTTTTACTTAAATACTTAAAAATATGATACTATTAAAATTTAAAAATATTTTTATAAAATATATGATTGGGTATAGGGTAGGTGAATTATAAATATGAATAAATATTTTGACTAGTATATATTTATTTATCAGCATTCAAAAGTAAATTATGACTAGATAATGTCACTGACAAATTATACAACTAGATTTTTGACCGATAGAGCAGTATTTTGTAACATTTGTAATCAGTATTGACGCACAAGTCATCGCAAGGAAGATTATTTAATAAATTTAACACAACATATAGAACAAACAGATTTATTTAAAAACTGCCACGGAACCAGTGTGACATAATCTAGACATTAATTTAGCTTTTTGTCTCAACTCATTCTTACACTTTCACACATCATTCATACTCACTTAATAAATAAAATAAATAGAATAAATAAATAGTTAATAAATAGCTTAGCTAATTTGGCCTCAAGGCCGCTTAGGTGGATGTTGGGCCTGTGCCCGATCTCCCGTGTCGTCTAACTATCTAAATTTTTTGTGTTCAGCGGCTGGGACTGCGGCTGATGTCGTTGTAGCTTTGGTTTTCTTAACTTTTAGGTGGCTGGTTTTTTTCACGCTCTTTTTGGGATACGCTGCGCCGGTGGCTTTCAACTTTTTTGACTCACGTGAGTGCTTTGCGGAGATGTTCCTGCCGAGGGCGTCCGAAATGTCATCATCATCGTCGTCATCGTCATCATCATCGTCGTCCTCCTCGTCATCATCGTCATCGTCTTCGGGCTCTAGCGCATCAGTGATGTCCTCATCTTCCTCCTCGTCATCGTCTTCTGCCTCAGCTGCGGCTGCGGCAACTTCTGAACTGGCAGCTACTGGTGCTTCGACTTCAGCACTCGCTGGTTCCCTTTGTCCGCCCTCTGGCTCCTCGCCTTCAGGGAGAGTCTCATTCCCGGCAATCTCCCCTTCCTCAGAACCTACGACGCCTTCTTCAACAGAGGCGGCGGCGGCAGCGGCAGCAGGGGCGGCTGCAGCGGCATCAGCTGCGGGTACGATCGCTTGTACAACGGATGGTTCGTCGTCGTCGTCATCATCGTCTTCTCCTGTAAAATAACGCAATTTTAGTATTTAAACAAAAAATAAGGGATATAAATTTTGGAGGTTAATTATTTCACATTAAGGGATATAATGAATCCTTTAAATCTCCCAATTGTCCTATTATTATCTCTACCAATAATTGTATTATGTTTTTGTTTAGCTTGAGAAAATAATATTTACATTTTATAAATTATTTAACTCGTTTTTACCTCCAAGAATGTCATCGAAGAATCTTTCTAAGTAGTCATCATCTTCATCATCATCCGCTTCTTCAGCATCATCATCATCGTCGTCGTCGTCATCGTCATCGTCTGCTACGATAAAAAGAACCATGAATTAGTTCATTTACAGAAATTAATTAATAAAATTAGAAATCAATTATTATTAAATATCGTGTCCAATATAGAAGTGATAAAAAGTTAATAAAATAATAAAGAAGGTATAGGTATTTGTATATAACATGAATTGAATTTGGTTTGATCTAAAGTTTATGAAACGGTTTTTGTGACGATTCAATTAGTATCAATTATAGAGAATGTTAATCGAGCGCTCTGATGCGTAAAATCCTTTACTGGCTTTCGAAGATAGAAAGCAATTTCTCTGATTGAGTCTTTCTGTTTGAATTAATTACTGAATGAGAACACCTGTCACGCTCGCCTCACATACCGACTACGCGTCCTAATTAAATGGAATTTATAGATTGTAACACTTTCGTCAAGAAAATATATTTTTCTTCATTTTCCTTTCGGGTTGATAGAATGGATACTGTAGCATACTAACCCAAGCAACGCTTCATAAACTTAAGTTGCTACCTTTAAACGTAGAAAATCTAATAATCCCTATTTTCCAAAAGAGCGCTATTGTGTATTTGCTTATTGAATAGAATGGTGTGAAATAGTAAATATTTTTAAGCGTGCACATATGCTAACATAACTGTTTGTAAAACTGTACTTTGTAACTAGGACAATTTGTACATGTAATTACTTAAGGTTTTTGTCATTTTTGTTGAAATTATTAAAAGCTGAATCAACTAAAAAATATATTGTAGTGAAAGACTAACTTCAAAACGAAACAATTTATCTAATGCAATGTAAAACAATCAAGATACTTCTTAATCTTGAAATGTTTTTAAATAAACTTAGCTCATTCCCTTCCCGCATTCCCTAGCTGGAAGTGTAATTGAGTCATTAAATCGATAGAGTTAGATGATTGCAATCTAGCGAATAAATGAAGCGATAATAACACGATATATTTTCAAACCGTTAGGTCCTGTTTTCTAGAACGGTAAAATCACGTTCAACTTGTATGGACATTAAATTTTATTCTCCCATAAACGGTCAATTCTTTTTACGGGATATAAGTAGTTACTTGTAATTAAGCTCTTAATTAGAAAAAACAAAGCTTTTGCTCAACATTTTGAATTTTCTTCAATTCATTACAAAGTTGATAATATTATGTATTTACAGTCACATATTTCCTAAATATTAACATTGGCATCTTCATTGCCCAATTAGAGCAAATGAAGAAAAAGCCTTAATGAAGGCAATGTTACATATTTGGATGACAAAAATGCAAATCAGTCGATATTTGTTTATAATTACGTTTTTACAACTACCCATTAATCATCTCAATATAATGTATTCACTAAACGACTTCATCGTCAAAGCTATGATCTGTTTTCGTAGAATTAAAACGTTAAAGTCAAGAGCATGGGAATTTTATAGTAGACATACCTGCAATAGCGCCTAGGTCATCATCGTCGTCGTCGTCGTCGTCATCGTCGTCGTCGTCATCATCGCCCGTCGCAGCCGGCGCCGCCGCCGGAGCCGCCTGCCTGCTCACCTCCTTCTCACTGTTTTCCTCAGCGTGCTTGATGGGGCTCGCGTATGCTGAGATCACTAAGCAGCATATCGCCGCTAATAATAACAACGACCTCATCTCGTATCTGAAACAAACAGAGGCCTTTAGTGATGCCTGCAGCCGACCGCGATCGCGACAGTGCCGGCCACTCTCGCCCTAGTCCTCGACACTGTTGCCACCACGATATCACAGCACTGTCACACTATCACATGCACTGGCAGGGCACTTCACCTTTTGACCTTTCACACGAGTCCTTAGGCTCCAGCGGAAGAGTTCCGCCCGTGTCCTATGCCGGATCGGGACACTGACCGAGCCTGGCGAACGCAAACGATATAGCGGCGGCGTCTTCAATACACTCTCTTTTATAGAGTTACGTCACACACGCTGGGAATGAAAGTAGTGATGGTAGCCGCGCCGGCCATAGATTAGCCATTACATAGACATTCTCTCAAACATTTTGCGGAATAAATTTTCATGTTTAATAAAAAACTAATTGATTTCATTAATTAAATAGTAATAAAAATAATATATTCAATGTTTGCTCGTTAGAAACGAAAAGTAAATAATTTTTTTTTAAATAATTTCTTGTGCGTATAAAATGAAGTTACTTTTAGTTTTAATTATTAAAAATTCGTTCTTTTCGTTGGTTAATGTTAACACTTAAACAACTTTAAAACAAATTGATTGTGATTTGTGATATTATAAATTAGGTTGCCAAATTAACAGAAATTGTTTTTATCTATTTAATAATAATGTTTAAAAGTAGCGTTTAAAAAATTGTGTTTTAGTCAAAAAGTTTGTGTTAATAATAATTAACTTACTATTGTTTTCTAATTTCTCTTTTTAACATTTTTTATTTTAAACAACATGCTAATATAATATGTACGCTATGGACGCTTCACACCACGAACAACTTGTGTTACGGGTAGTCTGCTACCCGTTGTCTGCAACGGAAATATACTTAATACTTTTTAAACTAAAAATATATTTAAAATTTCATGACCCAGGAACGCAGAAAAACTTTTGTTCCTTCCGGCGGGGATTCGAACCCGCGACCTCCGGCTTGAGCACCAACACGCCCAACCACTGAGCCACAGAGGTCGTCAAGTTCTTCCTCTTAAGTCTATCGCATGTTTTTTTTTCTTTTCCCAACAAGAAAAGTCCACATCTGTCCACAACATAGTCTTTGATATCAGAAGGGGGGTAGGCCGAGTTCGAATGACTAATTTATTCAGCTTATTAGCCGACTCGGTATGTCTTGGAGAAAAGTGTTGGCGTGTGGATTCGGAATTTTTAAACATTTAAAACATTAGTATGTGGGTCCCGAAGTCTTACTTTCACTTAATGTTATGTATTCAAAATTGTCTATAGTAATTTATAACGTAACATCCAGATATATTGGAGACAGATTCGAAAATATCACTTTTACTTAACAAGGATATATGATGTTATGTAACGGTTCTCGTTGTTTAAATGTTGTCGTAAAAATATTTTTATGAACGTGAGTATATAATAATTTCTGGTAAAGTTATTTGTGATTTTAACAAATCCACAATGTTGTGAAAAGCTTTTTGTTTTCATTATTGCGGTTCAAATATTTCATGTGTTCTTTTTAATGCACGCAGAAAAAGGGGTGTTAGGTATACTTTTTACGCGTCTATTATCAGTGGCATATTAGCTCCTAGAGAAATTGACAGTCTAATGATCAGAATGGTTCATAGCTTTAACCATCATTATCACCTCACTTACCTACTGCTTGAGAAATAGCATATTAAAATAAATTAATCAATGTCGGGGGTTGTTTCAAATTTTAATTTTATTTACAATTTCATAAAAAATTATGATCATCATTTTATTTATTTTTTAACTATTGGTAGTTATGTATAATTTTTTGCATGTTTTCTAATTTTTTTTTTTGTAAACTATATGTACACAACACCATCCTATCTTTACTCTTATTTAAGGTAGGATATTGTTTAGTGGATCAGAGTAACTAGAATGTGTTATTTATTTATTTATTTATTTACTATGAAAATACAGACTTAATCTCAAAATACAGACTCTTGAGAATAGGCGCATCTTCTCTGATTTTCTTTACTTCTATAAAATTATACATAATTTATTAGACTCACCTAACTTGCTCTCGCATATTAACTTCAATATTAAATTTAGTGCTCGTAGAGCAAATAGCATAAACCTATTTGCCTTGCAAGTCTACAAAAATAATATATCCTATTTCAACCCCTTAACACGCATGGCTCGTCAATACAATAATTATTCAAAACAGTTTAAAAATTTAGACATTTTTGATAAGCTTCAATCGTATATAAAAATTATTGTTAAAGACATCCTCCATATCACCATAGAAGGTTCCAAATAACCAATTTCTAGTGTTCACCTTTTTTAATTTTTTTAAATAATTAACTTTTTTAAATTATTATGTATTATAGTTATATTTTCTCTATACAGTTACTGAGCTAATGTTATAGTTTGCAATGTATTTTTTAATAGTATGCACATATTATGTTACCTTACAATCTAGGTCACAAACTGTATTTATCATTTTACTTCATTCCGATTGTAATGTGTTTTGTGCATTAAATAAATAAATAAAAATATATTTTTTTTTATTTTAATATAAAGATAAACAATGTAACGTAAGCAGCTGTGTCTAATATGATCAACAAAAAAGCTCTTGACAATGGCGTCTGTATAAAGTTCAGCAACCTTTATGTCTGAGCCAGTGCACCCATGACCTGAAGTGTTTAGAAACAAGATTGAAACCAATATAACAATAAAGTACACAGTGAAATTTGTACCTTATTTTATTTTATTGATTAAAACAAAAAAAAATTAAAACTGCGCTGAGCTACCTTGTCCTTTTACAAAAACATTATTTTTACTATCAATTTATATCTTGACGACCATGACATTCTGAATCAACCAAAAATTCAAATTGCAAAATAAAATCATAACATTATTCTCAGAACATTTGTGCAATATGTTCGAATCATAGGGTCAACTCCCACCGAAAGGAAACGATACATTGTAAGAGTTCGAATGTCAGGTTGCATGTGAAGTGTATCATTGATGTCATACGTAACGTGTATCTTTTTGAGTGGTGAATAAAGTTTAATTTCAAATATCAACCTTGTAAATGCATCCCCGCGTAGCGTCGCGTATCGTCGCAGTCTGAACTGACCCTAACAGTCATAAATTTAAATCATATTTAATTCCTAAATGTTTTCACTTACGTTCTAAACAAACCCTGGATGTGAATTTTCTCGTTAAATATCTCAACTAACGATACGAACTTAATTCGTATTTTTTATCGAATATATTTACCAAAAGTTGCACTCGAAAGCTCAATCGTTTTAATTACTGATGACAGCTTTAATCATATTGATGATGGGAATTGGTAACTCAAAAACTATAACAAAATCTTTTTTAACTTTTGTCGATTTAAGAAAGGCAAACTCACGACACCATAACACCAGCTGCATTTACTGGGTACTGTTATGCTAACATAATATTCCTCGTAAAAAAAGTGCGAACTGCTAAAATTGCTACGTCACCAAACCGGGAAAAGTCTAAACCCGTTGTTGGTATAGTAGGTGACCACAAATATTTGTATGCGGTCTGTGAATGGACCTCGAGGACTTTCTCTTGCGAGCACATAGGCGGCCTGCCACCACTTGTAATGCGTTGACACACTCAATTATGCGACATTTGCATAGATTTTCGGAAACGTATGCCTATAGCCTAGGCATAAGAGGGCAACAGCTAAAAGTGGCAATTTCGTCAGTATCCGAAGTTTTTTTTTATTGCTGTCCGAAAATAAGCAATAATATAGTAACTTCTGCATGTAAACTCTAATGATCTCATTTTTTTCATTGCAAGAGCTGTGCTGCGCTGCGCAGCGCGGTGCGGCTCCAAATTCGAACTCTTGCAATGAAACGTGTATCTTCTTGTGTAGCGAATAAAGTTCAATTTTCATTCGCTATCTTAGAAATTCCGAAATTCTTAGAAATATGTTTTTAGTATCTTGAAAAAAAAATTTACAATTAATATGATTTACTGTTCGTCTGATGTAGAAAACATTAGGGGAACGGTGAGCCGTTCGGCTCGTAGCCAGTTACTTCTGCTTGAACGCAAATTCCTGAGAAGCGATGGATGAATGGATATTAATTTAATTGAAATCTTTTAGTCTGGATCTCCTTGTTACTCACCTTCAGTAAAATTGTGAGACTGTTTATCAAACAGAAATACCAAATTTTGTATAGGTTCACAATTTTGTTCAATTTCCCTACACAAATTCAAATTTTTGTTAGGAATTGGCTTATTAAGCTGGTTCACAGTTAACGTGGTGCCTATTCCAAAATTCGATTCCCATGTGTACAATTTCTTTTATTAAATTTATTCTTATAAAAACATATTATTCAACTTTTAACGTGAAACTAAAGTAGTTACTCAGTAGGGGAGAGCGGGCTAAAAGTTCCATGTTATAGTTAACTTTAATTTCTGAAAAGAATATATAATATATAATCTCTAGCTTTATTTTTGTTAATGAGAAATGTAACTAAATATGTTAATTTGATATTAAGAAAGTTTTTGTATTATTCCACGTAAGAATTTTTTGTAACAAATATTTAAGTATCTAAAGTAAGAAAGTAACAATATGCTCCGGCTTGGGGCTAGTTGTTAACAGGCTGGGGTAAGTTGTTAAGGTATCCTGGAAGGTAAATATATTTATTTTAAAAAATATGTTCAATTTAGGCAAGCATGTATTAAATACTCATTAACAAAGTCTTATTGATAATAATTAGTCTGTATTCTTAATTTTTGGTACATTAAACATATTTAAATTTCAACCTTTATAATTTTTCACTTATAATTTGCATTTAAAGTTAGACAACATATATTATTTGTAAATTTCTGATAATAAGTAATCGTAAAAAAATTATAACAGTTAAATAGCTAATCAGCCTTCAAATGTAACTGCAGTATTTAATTATATTTTAATAAACAACCATTATTGACTAAAAAAATAAGTATGACTCAATTTTACAAATCATCACAAGATTCATCTGAATTACAGTTTGGACAAAGGTATGTCAACAAGTCACGTTGTATACAGCACATAGAATTAGCCTAGTTTTTGCAATCTTGACACTGCACCCATTCTTCACCATATGATAAATATCTAATTGTCTGGCCACAATTTTTATTTTCTGGCCATCTTTAATAACTGCATCTGCAGCTCTTTGCATTCATTCCAGGGATACAGAACCTCGTGTAGTTTTTCAAGTATAAGTCGTCATGCTGCAGAAGAAAAACAATATTTGACAAGATGGCTGACGTCGGTGCGCTATACCGTTCTATTTTACGACGAGTTACCAAAATATATTTATATATTTTTTTCTTTGAACTATTTCATTCGGAACAACTTACCCCGGTAACTTTCAGTCCCGTTCTCCCCTATGCCATAAAAATATAATTTCATGCTTTTTCTAAATTGTCTTACTCAAAATTGAAGGAGATCGTTGTGATCTTTTCCAATTGCCATGATGTTCACAATTCTAAAGATTTTCTAAAAAGTTATTTATTAGAAAACATGTAGGGACTTATAATGCCTTTTATACACAGATTTTTATGGAAATGGGCCGATTTTGCATGCATGATGGAGATTGTCCCAACAAAACGTAGAATTGTTACTTAATAAAATGCCTATGTAATTTTTCTTTTTGAAGCCTTTAAAAGTCTTATCCAAGTCAATTTGTTGACAGAAGGCTACTTTAGAGGAAAACTTTGCAAATATGACAGAACTCGTTTCCTGAGAATTTGACCAGACGAAAGTTTTGAGAGAAATTGTTGCGTAATCATTATCATCGTCGAACATCAGTTAATTAATAGAATAAACAATTTCCTGTACTTTCTCTTTATTATTTACATACAAATTTTGGCGGTTTCTGGTATTTTTAAGTGTCTCAAGACGCTTCGTATGAAGCTCCATTATTTTAGTTTTTTCTGGCGGTTAATTTCACGGAGGCTTTGAACTACATTTTGATATATTGAAAAATATATACAAACTTGAATATCTTCAGAAAATAATGGGCGAGCTAAAGCCAACGGATGTGGAAATACAGAATATGTGACAAACTAACATAGTAGCAAGTCGACTGGCCTACTATTGCGGCTGGTTTTAAGTACTTTCTTTCGAGTTCGTCATTTCCGTCTGCGCTTTTCCACGCACAAGGACTGCGCCATCGATATACCTTAAATAGACAATACATATCTATGGCCTGGTGCTAAAAGAGCCGAAGTCCGTGTTTGTGAGGAGTATGATTTTGCTGCCATAATATTGTTTGACTATGATATTTATCTGTGGTAAAAGGGCTGAAGTGTACCGACAATCTTTTAAAAAATACAATTTCAAAATCTGGTCCAGAAATAGAAGACACAATGTCTAGTTCGGATATTGAAAATATTGTTTATATAATAATTAAATTAGATGATTAAAATTTAAAAAAAAGTAATTAGTTACTTTGTCCTTTTCATTTTATGCATAGTTTTGAACTATCAAAGGAATATTTTCAGCCCTCAAAAGGCTAATGTTATATTTATTTACCAGAATATATATTATTATAATATATTATTAATTTTGATTATAATACATAAAACATGCATCAAACACCAGAAAAAAAATCGCTGCTTTACATTATTACATTATAATAATGCATTTTTGCAACTACTAAAGTTTGTTCATTGTTCTAATGCTCATTACAGAAGTTTTGTCTTACTTGATAATTAGGTTTTTATTAAACTTAGGTATTTCATTATTGAATTTAGTAATTACATCACGACAATATCTATTTTACAAAAATATCTTGATAATAATTATTTTAAATAAATAAATATCTATGGACGCTTCACACAACGTCAATCTGGCCCCGTGCTAAATATCCGAAGATTTTGTGTTACAGGTACCAGAAAACGGGCAGTATATTTAATACTTTTATACTATACATATTATATTTTTTATGATATTATTATACACATATTTAATACACATCCATGACCCAGGAACACGGAAAAACTTTTTGTTCCTTCGGCGGGATTCGAACCAACAACCGGCCAAAAATCGGCTTGAGCACCAACGCGGTGAACCACTGAGCCACAGAGGTCGTCCTACCTTTTCTAATTTGGTGTGCCTTCCAATAACATTTTGTATATTTTGTATAGTTTAATATTTTGTTTCAAGTCGCTTACCAAGTAGCTTTTGCAAGGAATCTTATAAATAACATTTAATTATTGTTTTAAACACTTACGGATTGTGTCGCGGTGCACTTCTCTTTTTCCCGACGTTTCGGCTACTTTCCAGCAGCCGTGGTCACGGGAGGACTGAGGTGTCAATTGTCCTATTTGTTGAAGTTATTCAAATTACCCGAAGATTCTTCAATTATTATTTGCGTTCCGATCCACGCAAAACATACTAACAGTATCTTGAAGCCGCGGTGATTTTAAATTACATTTTATTTTGTTAATTATTGGATCCCAACTAGATGGCAGCACCCAGCCATCTTCTCGGTTAAAATTAGGGTACTTTTTAATTTCTATCCGTACGTATCATTCTTGGGCGATAACGGTGTTCCTTTGCCAGTACTTGTGGCTTATCAAATCTTATGTCCTATAACCTCGCCATTACATAAATAATAATTGAAGAATCTTCGGGTAGTTTGAATAACTTCAACAAATAGGACAATTGACACCTCAGTCCTCCCGTGACCACGGCTGCTGGAAAGTAGCCGAAACGTCGGGAAAAAGAAAAGTGCACCGCGACACAATCCGTAAGTGTTTAAAACAATGAACAATATTCGCGTAAACCTAAGAAATCAACATTTAATTAATTAAACACCAACATTTGTTTGCTCTCAATTTTAGTTTTAAAACATTTTTTTTATTCTGCTAATATATTCGAATGCTTAGTTTCTAACATTATATACTAATATTATAAAGAGGGGAGATTTGTTTGTTTGCAGTAAATAGGCTCCGAAACTACTACTGGTCCGATTTTGATAAAACTTGACACGGACATAGAGTAGATCACGAAATTTCTTTTTGTATGTCGCGAGAAACATCTAGTAAATAATATTAATATTATTTTACAAAATACTACAGCTACAGGGCTACAGCCCACAATATTCGCTATTCTATTATTTATGATCAATGTACTTATCGTTCAGCACGCCTTATACATTTATCAGACCATTCCCACCATTGGGACTGCGCTGCACCGCTAGTTGAGGTTCACGAGCTAGTCAATGCCAAGTCGAATGACAGCTAATATACCTGACTGGACGTGTGTTAGTTTGTCTACAAACTTGCTTAGCCATTCGTAGCTAGGGGACCAGAATATTTTTAGCCTTATGTCAATATTATCAACGTGTAGAGTTACATACTAGTCCTTTAGAAGAATAGCCTTTTTGATGCCATGCAATGTATATTCTTCTTCTCTTTTAAATAAAACCGGCCAAATGCGAGTCGGACACTCACACGAAGGGCTCCGTATCAAACGGCAAAAAAACACGTTTGTTGTATAGGAGATCCGCTTGTTTTTGTAGCGGCAACAGAAATACCATCTGTGAAATATTTCATCAAAAAAGTCAAAAATCAAAACGTTTTCTGGGATTCTATTGTTAAAGCGTATATATGAACCTTTAAACGATTTACTTACTTTGCTAAGTCTGATCACCGGTATTTCTAACTTGTTCTTATTTCTAGTATTCGTACAATGGTTGTCGCTTTTCTTTTTGAAATTATTTAGATTATTTCTGACATACAACACTTTGTCCAAAATATATTGAGAAGCGACGGTCAGAATGCCTATTTCTTTAAACTCGTCTGTCAAGCTATCACGATTCATGAGATACAGTCCGGCAGGCGGACAGTGGAGTCCTAGTGATAGGGTCCCGTTTTTACCCTTTGGGTACGGAATCCTAGTAAATTTTGAAAATATTGGCAACTACCAATTCAATCAATGAGTCATTTTTTTTTCTGGGAATTATAATAGTAGTATTAAAATTCCCAGAAAAATAGTAGTGTTAGTAGGAGGGATAGTAGTGTTTTGGATTATTTGACGTAGTTGTATGTTAAACTTTTTTTTTCGTTTCTTTATTATCTTATACTACAAAACTACTACGTAATAGTACAAGTACTTCACAGTAATAACACACATGACTTCTTGCACTATTTCCACTTTAATAAGTATTTTACATTAATTTCAATATATTACACGACCGGTTTCGACAAAATCATCATCAGGTGTGTACAAGTACTTATACTTTAAACGAGACGATCTTGTATATATATATATATATATATATAATTAGTATCTCAACAACCGCAACCTGCATGCCATGAAATTTAGTAGAAACTGAAACTTAGAAACTGCGCATGTTTAAGCAATAGGTATATGTTTTTTTATTTCGTCGTGCAACAATATATCAATAATTTCGACTCTCTTAGGTCAGTCTGATTGGCAGCTTTGTATGTAAAATTATACCTACGTATAACTTTTGCATTGTTTGGAAATTCGGAATGTGGTTTAGAATCCCGGTAAGATAAATATTTTTGTGATTCTTATTATTTCTTTTTCTTTTTTATTTATTTTTATTATTTTATCGTTCCACTAAAACATCGAGCAAGGCTCGGTCTCCTAGGTACTTTCCTTTAAATTCATCTCCTCCTGCCATCTGTTGCCGAGTGTAGACACTAATTCGCTAGCGGGTAACATTTTTAACACCACCTTTCTTTTTAACAAGTTGTGAATGTACTATGTTCGCGATACACAATACGTGGTACAGATGTCGCTATTTTGAATCGTCTGCGTTTCTTTCGGTTTCTGGCGTATCTAGAGAAATAGATTCAAACGTGGGAGGTGCTTCGGCACGAATGGGCTGGCTCGACCGGATAAATACCACGCCCCCACAATGCCGACGTGAAATATCGCTATAAAAAGGCGTGCTTTTTAATAGTTATTATTAGCAAAGGTTTTTTTCGTAGAACTCCAACTTATTATGGAATGTTATTAAGAAAGTATTTCCAGTCAATTTTAATAAAAATAATAAATTGGCTTGTACTTTATGAATTATAAATTATTACAAAGAGGCTCGCATTAGTATCGAACGCTATTCACTACAACATTTCCTTATTACCTACATAGTACATGTGTAAGTATTATGAAAATGGCGTCGAAAAATTACCAATCTCGTCAATCGATCCTGTATTGACGTGTGATCAATGATCTAAAAAGTACCAAAGCATAGAAGACAATTGATTAACAAAGGACTATCCGCATTCCGTACTGGGTTACCAAGATAGACGATAGCTATAAAGAACCACCATAGAGATTTCATCGATTATGTGCTGTGTCGTCAAAGTTTTCTACTATCGTAAATTTTCTTACAAAGATAATTTGGAATCGAATTTTCTCAGCCAATAGAGACGAAAGATCACCGATCTTTAAAAATATGTTTTTCTTAAAGTACTTATTTAGTTACATTCCTATTGTCTTTATCATTTCATTCTTATGTAAACTGGTAAAAATATTGTTTCGGGCCTATTTCACAATTTGCTGAAGTGTCAGATAGCGACAAAACTTCAGAATAAGCTATCCGACACTTATTAGAATATTGTGAAACAGGCACTAAAAATATTTTGACTAACCAGAGCTTCAGCATGTGCCACAGACTGGGTCTGATCCATGGGCAAAAAAATACTCCGCCAATTAAATTCGTTAACTGCTACCGTTCTTTATTTAAACTTGCATTGTTACTTACGTCATTAGGGTCATTCTCAGTGTTTCATGAATTTTAATAAAAGTGAATGGACACATTGTTCCCAAAACTTACGTTTTATGACCCAGTCATGTGATTTGGTCATGTGACGCGGTTGGGTGACGTGGTCATGTGACCAACAATAGCAGCCTTGACATTTCCACCGATGACACCCGCCCCTCTAACGAACTTGCATCATTTGACTTTACATACTAATTGCCTATCGAAGGCCTAGGATATTCCTATTTCATAATGTTTTGTTCTTCTATCATTCTTTAGAAGCTTTAAAACTACCATATCTATACAAATAAATAGAATTTAAGTGTCTGTTTTTGATTATTACTAAACTTATAACTAAAAAAACATATTTTTTATTTTTTGTCTGTCTGTCTGTTTGCTCCGGCTAACTTTAAAACTCTGACAGGCAGATAGCTGATGTTACAAGGCTACTTTTTAACTGACTTCCAAAAAAAGGAGGCGGTTATACGTTCAGCTGTATATACAAATATATATTTTTTGTAGATATGTTCAACGATAATTCC
This sequence comes from Phengaris arion, assembly GCA_963565745.1. Classification (NCBI taxonomy): domain Eukaryota; kingdom Metazoa; phylum Arthropoda; class Insecta; order Lepidoptera; family Lycaenidae; genus Phengaris; species Phengaris arion. The sequence continues at coordinate 8,710,557 of OY751443.1, forward strand.
GCCGTCTGTGGACCAATTTTCAAAATTCTTTTTTTAATGTAAAGGGTATAATCCGAAGTTGGTCCTGTTGTCACCAAAGTGGTGACCTGATGATGGGATCCATGAGGAATCGAGGGAACTCCTCGAAAGAAGACCGGCAAGTCGCCATACATTTACTGCCTGGTAAGTGGTATTAAATTACGAGTCTATAAAAAGTATTTATTATAAGATGTACTTATTGAACATAGGAACAAAAAAAGCATAAATATTATATGTATATACATCAAACTCGGGGATAAAAGGTAATTATTGATTAAATATAACCTAACCTATTGTTCGATACATTGGATTGCGGAAAAGCGACATCTATTAGTCAGTTACGTAATTAATTTAATAACTTGTTTGTTTGGAAACGCAATATGCTAACAGATAAGTGATAGATGTCGCTTTCACGTTACGAAAACCAAAAACATGATCATTATTTTTCTTAGTATATAAATATTATATAAATAGTATAGAGGGATCTATTTCACACCCCAAGTAACATTTTTTTCATAAATCTAGTACGTAACTGCTAAGCTATAGAAAAAAAAAACTTTATACTCCAATTAAAATAATTCTATCTACTGGGCCGCTACAGCTAGCTTTTACGCCTTAAATTGACAATGTACAGCGTAATAACCGTAGACTATATAGATATGATGACAACGATTACCACAGTTTTTTAGTAAACCAACGGCCGAATACTGAAACGCTTATTACAATTAAGAGCCCTCCTATTCTCATACTGTCGCTGTCTCTACTATCCGAAATAACAAGGACAGCATGTGACTTAAGCGTCACTCAATTTAACTATCGTTTCAGTATTCGGCCACTAACTTTTTAAGTACTATAAAACCACATATTATGTTCGAAACTTGTCCGCTCTTGATGGAAAATCTGGCAGGACTGGCCAGTATCCTTTCTAGGGACACATATAGTGATTTTGAGTTTTTCTGAAGTAGCATATGCTATCAAAAAGTAAGATTTTGCACCAAGGTATACCCTGGAAAGAGCTCCGTTGGTTAGTGGGTAGACCGTTTAATTCGCACTGGAGAGGGTGCTGCTTCGATTCCCAGGTTGTGGCGTGTACCAATGAGACTTGTTCAGATCTCAAGTACATTATAAGGATGCTCTAACGGTGAAGGAAAAAATCGTGAGGAAACCCGCACATGGTTTGGCCCCAGACGTATTGACCAGTCATTCCAGACTAGGGTGACTGTGTTGTGAGAATGCCGTATGTGCTTGGGCAACCATACGACATTTACAACTGTCACAGGCACTACAGTATTTCAAGAGTACTGTATAAATCATCCAATAACGGATGAAAAGGCCTAAAGTATACCCTGGATCCAAAAGCACCGAACAGAACTCCTCAGTCTTTAAAGATACGCGTTTGGAAATTTTGACATTGTTTAAAGAACTGCAAGCATATGCCATTATGTATCTTACAGTAATCATCATCATCATCTTATATACAATACCTAATGGAAGCTTGGCGCGTAATCAATTTTACATTCGACCGTTTATTTTAAACGTTCTTAAAATGTGTCTATCATAATATAACAAATATCACTAAATGGGATTTTTATTTTATTTTTAAACAAACAATTAAACCGACTTCCAAGGTAAAAATACACAAAAAAGTATGAAATAAATCTAATTTTCTAAATAATTCCCCATTTAAATTCGGCTACAATTTTAACTATTTCTCTATACAATCTTCATAATTTTGAAGTCGGTACCAGCCAACTTAAACGTGAGCTCTATAAACTAATGATTTATCAGGATATTGTTCCTTTTCCATTGCTTCTACGCAAACGAATTTGCGGGTACCAGCTAGTACATAGAGCTTACAAAGAAGTCAAAGTTCATTTGGTAAAATAAAGGCGTGTCTTATGCAGGCGATAATGTAGATGGCACATAGTTTTGCGTCATAAAAATGTTACATTGACGTGACGTCTCCCTAGCTTTTATTACATCCTAGATCCCAAGTCCGACGTTTGATTTGTATACTCTGTTCAGAAAGGCAAGAATTTCCAATACAGTTTTAAGTGAATTCTGCGAACTGTGGTGTATGATATTTGACACAGTCAAAGTTTATGTGGAGGAAGGTGTGCAGAAATCTATTATTTTTTTTAATAATACTTGAAAATAATATTTAAAAATTAAAATATTTGAATAAAGTTAAAAGCATAGACGTATATATAATATAGACGAGGCATGTCGGGGCAAAAACTGTCTCCACTTAAATGGTTTTTTGAGGTTTTGGTGCCATTTTGACATTTGAGGTATGGTGAAATCAAGATGGCGTAACTTTTTCTCGTATGTCGATTTGTTCTGTCAAGTGTACCTACGTCATGGGCTATATGGGCTATGGCCCATCCTTAGTATTAAAATCTTTGGATATAAGATTAAATGCCAATTTCACAAACGCCTGTTAAAGTTAGTCGTTGATTAAATATCATGCTATCTCACTCGTTTCCCGTATTAATGAAAGAGAATACATGATATTTAGACAAACTACTAACACTAATCATTTCATTCCAATAACAATTTCAAAATGTGTTTAAACCTAAGTTTAAATACTTAGGTATTGTTATTGACGACCTCTGCAGCTCAGTGGATGAGCGCGTGCTCAGGCCGGGGTCGCGGGTTTGAATCCCGCCGAAGGAACAAAAAGCTTCTCTGTGCTCCTTGATCACGGATGTGTATTAAAAATGTGTATACTATAATAAACACTGAAATATATGTATAAAAGTGTTAAATATACTTCCCGTAACCCGTTGTCTGGGCCCCGTAACACAAGTTCCTTAGCACGGGGCCAGATTGACACGGTGTGAAGCGTCCATGGATATTATTATTATTGTTATCATTATGGAGTTATGTCCATGGCTGCTAGAACAAAGAAACACCGGTGCTCATTTATGATTGAGGCATAATTATGAGTATCGGCTTAAACAGTTTTTTGCCAAAACAATAAAAATAACGACTTTAATAATATCCATTACGCATAATGTACCACCGAGTGTTTGAGAGCTTGGATGCGGGTAAACGGTGACTGTGCTGCAATTAACGATGAGGTACAGTCGTGGAGACAAGTGCTCGGGATAAATTGCACGGGAAACGAATATCCGGTATCGGGTTTTACTGTCCGGAACAGTAGAGAATAAACCCCGGTAAATGAGAGTTTTATCGACTTGTCTCTTGAATGTTCTTGAACATATAAATCATATTATAAACTGTATTAAATTCGGTCCGCAATCCATACAAAGCGTAAAACATTATATGCAGTTGAGGATTTCTTAATATTGTAACAGCTGTAATATAAACGGCCTCCATACCTCCATATAAGAGATTTCAACGCGCGTTGCGTTCATACTTCATCCAAATCAAATATTTTTGAACATATAATATTTTGGAGTATTAACTTTAGTATTCTAACATTAAACAATTATATTGCTATCCGCTATTATAACTATTTATAAAAACTTTTAAAAGTGAATATTACATAATTAGAAACAAGATATCTCGAGCCCCGTTGTAGGTTTTTACGGAGATCAAATAAACAGAAAAAGTGATTATTATATATTTTTGCTTTTAGTACTTTTATCTTCGACTGTACAAAGACTGATCCGGCTTCGCACGTGCAAGGTTCCCTCGATACCATCACATGACTGCGGACTCAATCGCATACCAATAACGAGAATGGCTCGTGTTCACACAAAATGGCCTTTTGTCTTATTATATACAACTACAACTAGCTCTTGCCCTCGGCTCCGCCCGCGCCCGCGCAATTACACGCGCGTAATCCGCATAATCCACGGGGACACTGCACTTTTTCGGAATAAAATGTAGCCTATGTGTTACTCCAGAGCTTAAACTACTATCATATAAAATTTCATTTCAAAATCCGTTCAGTAGTTTTTGCGTGAAAGAGTAACAAACATCCATCCATACATCCATGTACCCTCACACTGTCACGTTTACAATAGTAGTAGGATTTGTTAGCTGCGGCTCGGTTACGTAAAATAAGAATTGGTTTAAAAAGTTAAGATCTCAGAAGTCTACTCCGGCATCGGCGACTGTGTGGTCAGAATAACTTAGATCGGCCATTCTGCAATTTACATATCCGAGTTTTGCTAAAATTTACGTATCCGAGTTTTGCTAAAATCTACGTATCCGAGTTTTGCTAAAATCTACGTATCCGAGTTTTGCTAAAATCTACGTATCCGAGTTTTGCTAAAATCTACGTTTCCGAGATTAAAAACATACCCCGGGGCAAAGCGTGCCTATTATATATGAGATTTGTTTGAACAAATATATTTTTTTTTTGATTTTGTTAACTGTAAATTTTTCAGATCTGCGACACAATCTGCGAAACTCGAAAATGAGGTTGTTATTCTGCTAAAATCGCAGAATTCTGTTGGTATCTGGTCACACTGATCGACGAGGGGACTTTCAGCTGTTACAGTCATTACACGCATGCGCTAACTCGAATATAATGTTGTCTAGTGCTTATTACATTCTACACCACGGTTTCAAATTAAACTGCTAGATTTTAGGATAAATTCATAATTTAAAAAAAAAAACTTTGCTATTTAACGTAAGGTGCTGAAGACACATACATACTCAATACCTAGCTATTTTATTTAATCAGGCACATTGTAAATTGCCGTTGACTTATGTATATATGCAGATCATTTAAATTGTTTTTTACGTAACGTACTATAATAATAATATATATGTATGGACGCTGCCACACCACGTCAATCTGATCCCGGGTACCAGACAACGGAAATATATTTAATACTTTTATACTATACACATATTTGAGATTTTTATCATATTATACACATATTTAATGCACATCCACGACCCAAAAACATAGAAAACTTTGTTCCACTGGCGGGATTCAATCCCGCGACCCCCAGCTTGAGCACTGACACGTTCAACCACTGAGCCACAGAGGTCGTCAAAATGTAATTTACGCTGGGTATTTTACCTACATATGCATTTGGAACATTTTATTGACATAATTTGAGCTCTACCATTGATTTATGAAATACTTCGGTTTCTTTAACGATAGAAGATTTGGAAAATTTTAAGTAGAGAAGGACATATTTTTCGCTTTTCGCCTCTTACTTTTTCTAGGGTTGCTTCTCGTTTGTAAGCTCTAAAAACAATCAATTTTATTAGAAATTACGACGGTACTGCAGCCCTATTGTTAAACACTGTAAGTGGGTTGATTCCATCGTTCACATGAAATACAAAAAGTGATTAGTATTGCGACACACTTCTATGTCAATAAGGCACATGATAGAAATACAAAACACCACGTAACCTCACGTAACGGTAGCCCAGTTTACGTTTCGCAAACGTACACCGCGTTGAAATGTAAACAATGAAAGTTATGCACGCAAAAATGGACTTTCTCTTTACACGTTATGTATGAAAATCGCATGCAGTAATTTTGCTTATGGAAAGCACATGCTTAGCCGTCTCTCATAGTCACATGAGCTGCATCAAGGAAGTACTTTCTCCAATATGCGTTCCTCTGTTCAAAGGGCAAACACTTCGTATAAATCTTTGCTGCCTTCCTTATGTACATTGGATCTGTCATGCGTGGATAGAATGCGATTTATTGATCATTCATCTGCTATCTTGTTATCAAAGGTTTCTTTATGCTTCACTGCTAGCATGCGGTACGCTTTACTAACTGCTAACTTGCTTTTAAATCCTTACGTACTAGTCCTTACTAATACTATAAACGCGTTGGTTTGCATGTATGGATGTTTGTTATTCCTTCATGCTATAACTCCTGAACAGTATGCAATTTGGTATGTCAGTAGTTTATACTCTGGATCAAAACGGCAATATTTTGTCTCAGCAAATTGTGCGGTTCCCACGGGCCTCTTTTTTGTGCGTACAAAGTCGCGGGCAACATCTAGTTCTTAAATAAGGAAATACGTTAAAAAAACATCCCACAAAAAACAGTTTCATGTTAAATGATGCCAAGTCGATACCAAATGACTCGTACTGCCAAAAAGTTATCAGATCTCATCTAGAGCCAAGATTCTAACTCTACAAGGCCTAACTTCACAAACTTTACATCTTAGTCAGAATATGAGTGCTTTGAGTTTTAAAGCACCTAGTAGGTATGCTTATTGCATTTTTTGATTGAGGAAATTCAATAATAATTATTATATACATAGTTTAAACGAGTGTAGAGTGTCTTCGAGAGTAGAGTCTTTAGAACCAAACAAAATTTTGTTTTTATAATATTATCTGGATAATGAATTATGATGGATACTAAAACTGACAATTAATGGTGCTTTTTTTATTATAATTTTATATATCAAAAACATAAAATATTCTGTTTATTACATTACATAATAAAAATATCTTAAAAGTAGTACAGACTACAGTGTAATTTAAAAAAATGGTTGTCTGTTAAGTCGGTTTACGGACGATAATTTTACGTGATTACGTCATCACATGCCGAACGCTTAGTCCGATCGTGCCTCTCTATCGCTTGTTCCGCGCTGTCGCTTGCACGCTCGGCTCAGGCGGAACGTGACAGTCAGGCGGAACGTGACAATTTTTCGTGCATGCAGCCGGCGTTCATCGGTTTACAACAGTTTATTAGACCTTATCACGTCCATAAAAAACTTAAATGACAGGAACTTTGTATTAACTTAATGTTTAAGATATAAATGCTCGTATTAGGTTTTTACTAGGTGAAAAAATATCTAATGTTAATTATATATATACCGTTAGGTAGACGTTATAGATAAAATGGTATATTAAATATTATTCACGTAACTTGCTCTTGTTATTTTTATGAATATGTAATTTAAACCAGTATATAAGAAAGTTACATCATATGAATTATAGAGATAATTCTTGTTTCAAAGATTTTATCTAGAAGCTGGTTGCGCTAAAATTGTATTATCTATACAAATAAATATAAAATTAAAGTGTCTGTTTGTAATTTTAAATTAACAGCTTTGCACTATATGCAAATGACAGTATATACGGTATTTATAAAGAAAAATAATTTTTAAAATATTTGTCTGACCGTTTTGTCGGTCTTCCTGTCTGTTTGTTCCGGCTAATTTCTTAAACGGCAGGACCGATTTTCACGGTATTTTCACTGGCAACATCAAGAAGGAGCTTAGGGTACTTTTATCTTAGGGTTCCGTTTAAAAAAATAGATTTCCGTTTCTGTTAGTTCTACGCAAATGAAGTTACGGGCACCAGCTAGTATACTAAAAAATATAATTATAATAAATTGCACCATATTATAATATGGTGCAATTTATTCATTTATTTGACGATCCAGCGCGTATCTACGTTAGAGCTGGTACTTTTTCCACAGAGTAGGTACATCAATAGTGATATCGTTTGCTTGTAAATATCATCAGAGAATAGTAACAGTGGTGAAGGAAATCATCGTGAGGAAACCTGTGTGTCTGAGAAGACCAACAATCTTCGAAGACCTGTGAAGTCTACCAAGTACCAAACCGTTCGCTACCCTTACCCTCCTCACATGACGGAGAGACCCCTCCCCCCAGCAGTGAGGACGTTAATAGTCAGTGATGATGATGATGAAAATCAGCAAAGGAAATTAATCAATCAGTGGGCGTCACTGAGAGATTTGACAATGACATTGACATACCGACACTAAAGTGACAAGGCCATTAGTTACTACTTACTACCAATACTTTTTTACTCTATTGAGTTTCAATTTAACCAGTCTAACCCCCGGTTTCTGAAAGGCAAATTAACGCTAAAATTAACTAATCAGCTGTCAAATCTCTTGTCATGTGTAAATTGAGTTGCAAAAAGCTTGATCAGTCGTTTGATTTGATCAACGTGTTAGTTAACAAAACTAATGTCAAACCTATGTTCAAACCACATGTCAAACGCTGTTTTCGGTTTCTGGAAAGCTATTTAATGCGTAAATGTATCATGTCAAGGTGATCAATGATATGTTAATTTTTCAGTAATTAGCGTTTTAGACACGCAAATTGATTCAACAAGCCAGAACTCAACAACGTGTTAGTTCATCGACTAATTGCGTAGCCTTTCAGAAACCGGGTGTAAGTCAACTGTCAGTCGACCTTTTAATTATAAGTACTAGCTGATACCTGCGAGTTCGTTTATGTAGAACGAAAATCTCACCCGACACCCGATTGATAACTCAATCATTAAAATCGGATCAGTAGTTTTGGCGTTACGCTGGAACAAACATTCATACATATATACAAATATACATAGACTGTCAAAATCATTACCCTAAAGTCTAAACCCTTCCTTTTGGCTTCGCCGTAGTCAGGTAAAAACATGGTATCTTGACTCCGAATAAAGTCTTTGTTTTCCAGTTACCCGTTAAATTAATTATCTGGTACGAAGAAACAAGTGTTTTAAACATTTACATTTTATTTATAATTTCCCAGATTTAGAAGTCAGGATCTAAAAATATCTTTCGAAGAAGTCAAGTCTAATTCAGAATATGAATCATCGGGAATTTCATATTATTCTTAATGTTTTCCTCGTCCTCAAAGATATGTACTTTTTTCAATATACAATTAAGTGCCTACAGTCTATTCCTACCTACAATTCCCATGGCTCCACCAAATGCGCGAAGGAGACGGAATGATGCTCAATGCGAGTTTAAATTCTTCTTCTCACGCTGGGCCCATAGGCTCCATAACCATGATCAGGGACTATGCCCATCTACATGGAAAAGTTTAATGGGATGACGTATCCAGTACGAATACTGGGCGCAATTCTCAAGAGTTTTGGGGAATACCCCGTGTTGTCAATAGTTATGGGGGAAACCCTAGGCGAGCGACGCAGAGAAAATCGTCAACCAGGTGCGGTTGGGAACCGAGTGTGGAAACACTCCCACACGCGCCGCGTTTCTCGGGCTACCGACTCAACCGACCTGGGAAAGGGGTGAGGGAAGCTTCCGGGCCCCAGACTTTAGATTTCGATGCTCAATGCTCACATGATCACAACTTTAGCTGGTAAAACCCCGTTGCAAAGCAATAGGAGAGACAACTCTCACTATGATACTCAAGTTTCATAAATAGAGTTGTCTCTTTCCATAATAACCTAACCATAGAAATTTAAATTCTGTTATTAATTTTTGAAAATTGGATACATTCCTTTTACTTATTTTGTAATACGAAAATGTAGTCGAAAATCTAATTAGTCTAGTCGCCAGTATTGGTAATTACCGGAAATTCCGGGGTATATTGAAACCACCGACGAATCATATTTTCAAAATTGCTCAGGTATTACAAACTATTCTCGGTCGAATATCATTAAGGTATATTATTTCTTAATTTTAATTATTTTTGCACCTTAGCAAAAAACAGTAAGACGCTAATAAAATATGCTGATGACAGCAGGAACTTAATATATTTTCGATCGCAACTACGCAAAACTACAGTGGGGCCCTCATATTGTTGGGTTGGCCGACAGACTCAGTTCAGCAGCATTTGCAGTGAGTAAAATAAGACAATTTTCAGACGAAAACACAGCAAGACTTGTATATTTTAGTTACTTCCACAGTATAATGTCCTATGGCATTCTACTGTGGGGAAATGCTGCCGATATAAATACTATATTTGTGCTGCAGAAGCGAGCTGTTCGGGCAATCTACAAGCTGGCCCCCAACACTTCATCAAGAGAGAAGTTTAAAGAAACTGGAATCTTAACTGTAGCTTCTCAGTATGTTCTATCAAATGTATTATATGTTAAAAAAAATTAAATCTATTCAAAAAGAAAAGTGACAACCACAATAGAAATACCTGAAATAAGCATAAGCTTGATGTACCAGTGACTAGACTTAGTAAAGTAAAGAACTCGTTTAAAGGCCAGTGTATACGCCTATACAATAAGATCCCAGAAAGCGTTCAAAATTTTTCAATCAATAACTAGTTTCCGAACCGGTGGTAGGCATCATGTAGATCGACGTTCAGAAAGTGTATGAAAATACCTATTTTGAATAAAAATTTTTGACTTTGACTTTGACTTTGACTTTGATCATATCGTCTTTTAGATTTTAATTAAATAATTATGTCATATCAATCTAATAAAGATAAAGCCGACTTCCAAAGTAACAATGCACAAAAAAGTACGAAATAAAACTTATTTCCAAAACAATCCCCCTTTAAATTCACCTAAAATTTTAACCATTTCTCTACTCAATCTTCATAATTTTGAAGTCGGTACCAGCCCGAACAACATCCTGATAAGACAATATTTTAAAAAACTCACGTTCAAGTTGGCTGATACAAGTAGTACAGCGGAACGTATAACCGCCTCCCTTTTTGGAAGTCGGTTAAATGATGATACAGACGAAAAAAGTTCCTGCTGTCACGGCGTCATACTCTTTTTTGTAAGATGTATACGCCAACACATAATTTACTTTAACAGATCACATACTGGATATGCTTTTTTGGGAAAAGTCCGCATTGTAAAATCGTCATCCGGATTGATAAACTCGGTAAATGATGAATTAAATGGTTTTTTTAATCTTCTTATTACCATTATCATACCAGAATGGATTATGGTATAGTTTTTCTGAATTATAATGAAGTCAAATTTGTTAAAACATAATATGTTTAAAATGAAAACCGGCTAAGTGCGAGTTGGATTCGAGTACGAGCGAATTCCGTACAAAACGGCTAAACGGCACGTTTGTTGTATGGGGGCCTCACTTAAATATTTATTTATTCCGTTGTTAGTATTTGTTGTGATAAAGTATTAATGGATAAGTAAAACGATGATGGTGCCGGTCACGACGATCCTTGAGCTCCCTTCTAACACGAGCTGACCCTGGCTTGCTCACCATTAAACACAGTTTAAATCAATGTGTGTATTGTAATGATGCATCTCGACACGTTTTCCTATTTCTGGTCCCTTTGTGTCTTTGAGTAGGTAATGTAGAGAAAAAAAATCGGTTGTCTGTAAAGTCGGCTTACTGACGATAGTTGAACGTGACAATGTCAACAACAATAACAACAATAACAACAACAACGACGACGATAGTAATAATAATAATGAGGTAACGGCAATGCGAGGTAGCGCTGGTACTTGGTAACGGTAACAGGTAACGCTTGTACTTGGTAACGGTAACAGGTAACGCATGAGTCATTTTTTATCGTGCGTGCAGCCGGCTCTACCAATTTATAAGACGTTATCACGTCAAAAAAGAATTATTATTATTTCTGTTTATTTTTGAAATAACCAATCAATATTTTGTACATTATGCAAAAATCAGCCGTAGACGCGATCAAATGTGAAAATACTTATGTACTATCAACAAGTTGCCGCTCTACCAGGCATAATATGAAAATCGCAAAACAGCGCCGTTGAATCGTGCGCAAGCACACGTGTAAGTGCGTAGTTCAACCACGACTGCAGTCATTGCGGTTATTATGCGGTATATATATTGCGGTTAAAATGTTTAAAAACAGGTCGAGCAGGAACTTTGTCGATATTGTAAATATGATTTTCCCTTACACCTTCTAAAAAAATTAACGAGCCAGAAAATTGTCCCCCGACAATTTACCTGAAGTGAGTTGTGAAGCATTTGCTGTCACTCTCCAGTCTTGTGACAGATTTTCTGAATGCGTTAAACAGTTTCACAACAAAAACACCCATTGTAATAGGAAAAATTATAAATATACAAACCAGCTGTAAATTTTTTATCCTACTAAATGTACTGAGTAACTAAAAGTGAAAGTTTGTGAGGATGGATGGATGAATGGACAGACATCCATTTGTTACTCTTTCATGCAAAAATTACTTAACGAATATAAATAAAGAAGCTAGTATTTACATAAATAGTAAATACGTGATTGAGGTAAACAAAGGTCAATGAGTTCGTTACACAACGAATATGAACCAATTAAAATCGAGCGAGCCCCACCAGTCGCCGGGAGTCGCGAGTGCTGGTCACGTGATGGTGAAAGGAATTTCAACAAACTAACCAGATTTTGTAAGAACATTGAATTGTACCGGGGGTAGGCACAAGTAACGACCGAGAAGGAAGCTTTTGTTAGAATGGTACATACCAAATATACATAATATTAAGTCTGTACCATTCTCTGATGGTGGCTAGGTCTACCGAATTAATCCACGATATGTGATATTATATCTTCTTTATTTTTTGCACCAAAACAAGATATACATGAATCAGAACTAGGACTAGAGTAGGTCTCACTCCCTTTTCTATTTTGTATTTAGACGTAGTGGATGACATATAATTTATTTCATTCTTAATACAAATATACAAATCTTGTGTGGCTATCGCTTTTGAAACCTTCTCAACTCTCGAGCTTTGATAAGCCGGAAGGCGAATTGTGATAGGACAGATAGATATCATATTAAAGAATGATACATAGGATAGATATCCTACATGGGTGCAGTAGAATTTAAAATAAACTCCTCCCCTTACTAAAAATATTGAATTCGTCTAGAACGTTCATCAAGGCTATAAGAACTATAGAGATAAATATTCATTAAATTTGACATTTAGTTTATTTTCTTAAATAATAAAAAATATTGCATCACATGATCAGATCATAATACACATTAAATAAATATCTTCGTTTATCATTTATACACGTTACGATAAAATGGCACAGTTTGGTTAAACAGTGGTCGGCAGGCCGTGGGCCAACGTCACTCTAATTTCTTAAATTATCTTAATTTATTTTTTATCTATTTAAGCACTTTGAAGACTCTGTTTTATATTTCTTATTGTTTTCGCCTCTTTTTGTTTTTGTTGCTCCCTTGTAATCTGTATTAATTTAATAAAAACAAAATATAAATTAGCTTTTTCAAAATACCCAGGTAGATATCAATTATTAGGTACAAAATTATCTCACAGATTTGGTCCGTCTTCATCTATTTTTTCACTATGTGGCCCATCCGCCGAAAAGTTGCCTTAGTTTACACCGTTTAAATTATTCGAACTGTGCAGTGTTATCGTCACGTGTGTAGGAGTCATTGTGTAATTTGGACTAAGATAAGATCATGTAGGTCAGTGACTCTAACTAGTATCATTAAATCAAAAAACTCGACTGATCAGTATAATTTGGATACACCCAGTGTCGGGACGAATCTACTGACACCTCTCAAGATAAAATCCATCATACCCTTCAGTGTAGGGGTTGTTACTTATAGGGCGTGTCATTTTCCGAAAAATTTTAAATCCAGTTTAATATAGACGCTATTTTTATCACTTTGCTGTGTGATTTGTTAACAGCCTGCGTGGTTCAGTGGTGTGGAGCTTGGCTCTCGATTCGGAAGTCGTGGGTCCGATTTCCGCGTTGGAACAACAAAAAAATGTTGTTTCCAAGTTTGGATAGCACAATACGGGCTGATCACCTAAATATCTGACAAGAAAGATGATCCATGCGTCGGTGGGGCATGTAAAAAGCCGGTCTTGCGCCTGGGACATGGGACATTTACCTTTACTGGGATGGATTTAACCAACACGACTGGCGAAATATCAGTATTTCGCCAGTCGTGTTAGTTGGTTGGTTGGTAGGTTGGTGTACTGCGCACACACTTGGGCACTATAGAAATAACTCCTGCGTAGCCGGACTGGTTTTTATAAAAACCAGCCACCGCAAATGACCATAAGGTCGTGGTTCCGACATTCTTTAGTCACCTTGGTTGTCAGGTGACTAAAGAATGTCGACAGACATTCAGACAGACAGGCGGAAGTCTATTTAATGCAGCTGATTTTTTTAAACGGTAATAATGTTTTAGCTTACATTTTGTAAACCTGTAATTAATATAACCGGGCCAACGCACACTGACTATAATAAGCTGTTGGCATGGTAATTATTAACAAAGTGAGTAAAAAAACGACAGTGGTTTATGAAGACTATTCAATATTGCTTAAAGAAATCAGAAATACAAAAATTCGTGAAACTAAAATATATTTAAAAATTGCAAAAATCCTAGTCTAAGATTCTAGATAGAGATCAATAACTTGATCAATTAAAATATTCTATTAAAGTATATTGAATCTCGAATATTGCATTTTATGTCATTCATGCGGCAGCCATAACAGTTTGAAATAGCAATCACGAACTCGATCATGATTTTTGCAATTACTATAATAGAGCAGCGGTAGATGGAAATATACCTATATTGTGATTCAGCAAGTTTATTTTATTAAAAAAAAACATTTTACAAATAACTTCAAAGACTAGAAAACTATTTTCTCCATATTCAACATGCGGGTGTGAGTCGGTTCGAGTTTGAGCCTTTTTGTACAAAAACATTTGTAAATTCCGATTTCACGTACCAAAAATACATTGTGTTCATATTATGAGAACCGAAGTGGCATTATTTGTTTAAATGTCTGATATAATAATGGCGTAGGCGAAAGCGGCAAGGAGTCTTTTGTCTCGTTGGAAAAGCTGAACGAATGCGTCGTCCGCCTCATACGGAGCCAATGAAAGTGAAATTTTGTCAATATTATCATGTACCACATTTGTACGCTTGCATAATGTATAATGCGTTTTGGCCAAATATTTTGATGATCCTACGTCATGTTTCTTTTCTCGTAGGCATATAATATTATGTACTTACTCTATATAACTTTCATACGCTTATTTATTTATCAAAGCTTTTAGTTCTTTCTACAGCGTTGCATTTAATGCATTTTACCTACTTCTTGACAAAGAAATATAATATACCTAATCCTGAAAGTTGATACTTATGATATGTGTGATTTTTTTGGCGGAAGTTTATCTATTGGCTGTTGGTTGACGCGTTTGCGTCATCTTAGCCCTTAGGTTAATAACAGTGTTGAAATTTAACATCACATATTACCATATGGCACAGTTTTAGTGTTATATTCAGTGGAGCTTGCTAGCTCGTAGTATCTTGTAAGAGCATTGTTTTTAGTACAGAGCTTTTAGAAGAGAACAGAACAGACAGAGAACACGAACAGAGTGATATTGTATAGATAAACTTCCGATTCAAAATCTCAGTAAATGGGCACTAGAGACGAAATTAAATGTATTTACATTTTCAGTTATTCTTCTTCTTTTTATATTTGGCTCCGTAGTGATTCGCCAATGTCTGCTAATTGAGGAGGTCTTATGACAAGGATACAGTAAGCTGGATAAAACAAACACAAACATTTAGGCGTTAGTAACTAATAGCTATATTACAGTTATAATATGTTGTTAGTTGTAATATAATATATACATAAGTCTTTAGTACAGGAGAAAAATATATGGTCCAAGGTCTAAGCCACACTCACAAAGCGAGCTGTCCCTTACCCTAATTTTTGCAAGGAATACAGGCGAGCAACAACGTCCAAGTCTGATTCGACAGATTGTTGGGCACACTGTTTTACTTGCATTTTTATTATTTGAAAAGTCGTGGCCTAACTGGAATGCCATCTTGAAAATTTAAATGTTGACCATTGTTTGTGAAAAACAGATATACAAACGTCAACGTGTGACATAATTGTGTCAAACCCAATGGTAGTGTACTAAGGCGGGTCAATAAGTCCGTCACTTTTTGAATTTCTAACCTCCTTACTGAAAAAGCAACACTACTCCTGTCAACAGGCATCTGTCAGTTGACTCCTATCAAAATTTGAACTTGCTGCGTCAGTTAGTTTGTGTTTTACAGCTATCTTTATCAGACTATCCAGTAACTTAAGGAAACAATGGAAAAAATGAATTTCGTGTGCTTATTAAGCATTATTTTTTGCGAAAAAAAACCATTACCGAGACCAAGGCTAAGCTTGATAAATACTATGGGGACTCTGCACCATCGATTTCAATGGTAAAAAAGTGGTTTACTGAATTTCGTTGTGGCCGTACAAGCACTGAAGATGCCGAACGTCCTGGACGCCCAGTTGAGGTCTCTACACCCGAAACAATCGAAAAAATTCACGATATGGTGTTGGCCGACCGAAGATTGAAAGTGCAAGAGATTGTGGAAGCCATAGGCATCTCGCATGGCTCAGTGGTTTCAATTTTGAATGATCACTTAGGCATGAGAAAGCTTTCCGCAAGTCGACCACAAACGCAATCGTGTAACAACTTCACAGAAAGGTTTGGCGTTGTTTAATCACATTATGGAGGAGTTTTTGCGCCGTTTTGTAACCGTGGACGAAACATGGATCCATCACAACACACCAGAGATCAAACAACAGTCAAAACAGTGGGTTTCTAAGGGTGAATCGGCGCCAAAGAAGGCCAAGGTGGGTTTGCCAGCCAATAAAGTTATGGCGACTGTTTTTTGGGATGCACGTGGGATAATCCACATTGACTATCTTCAAAAGGGAAGAACAATTAATGGGGAATATTATGCCAACTTATTGGACCGCTTCAATGAGGATTTGAAAAAAAACCGACCTCATTTGGCCAAGAAAAAAGTTCTTTTTCACCAAGACAATGCAAGGGTGCACACATGTGCAGTTGCCATGGCAAAAATCCATGATTTGGGCTATGAATTGCTCCCACATCCACCCTATTCTCCAGATTTGGCTCCGAGTGACTACTTCTTGTTCCCAAACCTGAAAAAATGGCTCGGTGGAAAAAGATTTGACTCCAATGATGAAGTCATCTCGCAAACAAAGGCCTATTTTGAGGACCTCGACAAATCATATTTTTTGGAAGAGATAAAAAAATTGGAGAAGCGTTGGACAAAGTGTATAGAGCTCAAGGGGGACTACGTTGAAAAATAAAATGATTTATTTATCAAAAAATCTGTGTTTTATTCCAAAAGTCACGGACTTATTGACCCGCCCTCGTAAGTTAGGTATGTGCAGTTCACTTATTTTCCATCTACGTTTTTTTGTCTAAAACTGATGACGTGATAAATTAAAATCCTTATCTTGTAACCCACGTAGTCATTATAATATTATGTAGGTTCAACATTCTATGGCTACGTATTAAAGAAATAGTTCATTCAGTCAAAAATGACGAAAGACACTTAATGTGCTGAATTCACATTCATCAATAGACTTAAGCCATTTTGACATTTGCATTCATGACTCACTGAACTGAACGCGAATGAACTTTAGTTCTAATTTATAGTTTTTGGAGTTTACTCCTTAAGAATCAATTTTCATATAAGGCCCCCGGTATGAAAAAAATATGAGATGTAAAACTACTGAACGAATGACCTCGTTACGTTTTCGTGCGCAACCTATTCTGCGCACCTGTCACTTTTTTTCACATGGCGCGAATTTTTGAACTCAAATCGATCGCTAAAGTTTTTGTTCCTTCTGAGGGACGTGTTTTACGTTTAGAGTAAACTCCAGTCGTGCGTCGGAGCTGACACACACTTTTTTTTTGTTCCTTTTAAGACTTCGATGCTTCTCTTTTCATCTCTGACATAATTCACCAGAGAAGTTCGGTGCCTTGATGTTCATGTCACCTGTTGATTGTTATCTACGGCATGTAGCTCATTAACTTCACTGGCAAAATCTTATATAAAATTTTCCTCAGAATATATTAGATCATTGCATATGAAATTGGCGTTTTGTAAAGAAGGAACATCAAGTTGAATTTTTTAAACATAATATATTTATTTAATCAAAGTATATACCATTGTTACCTATGCACTTTTGCCATCTCATAGGTAGTTCATTGATTCCTTTACTAAAAAAACCATTAGGAACCAGGAATCAATAAAATCTTTGCAGGCGCTTTGGACTGCCCCATCGGAGTTGAATTTTTTCCCTTGCAAGAAGTTATCCTTATTTCATAATCTGTTGGAGCAAGGGCCGGGGAGTACTTAGACATTCCAATTGTGGCTCCTCTAACTTGGTAGCCGTCTGTTGTGTAGTGTGAAGATATATTTGAGATGTGGCCAGTACGACAAAACGCCAATTTCGTATGTAAGGACCTAATTATGTTACACTATTATGTTATGTTACATATATGTACTGATTAACATCTGTCCTTTTATTTTTAGTATTGCAATAATTCAATACGTAATTAGTAAATATCTGGATGACCGAGGTTTGCTCGGAGTTCTAGTAGTAAGGCTAGATCGTTTTTTTCTCCCCTAAAACTCCCTGCATACTAAATTTCTTGGAAATACTTGAAGCCGTTTTCGAGATTCTGATATATAGGTATACAAGAAAAGCTCACTTTAAAGTAAAAGATTACTACCAGTTATTCGCTGATTTGTAGCATTTTACATAAAATTAACCACTAAACTAGATGTTAAACTTATGTCCAATGAACACTATGAACATATTTCATAATGTTCATTGGACAAAAGTTCTCTCTCTCAAAACTCGGATTAGACAACATAAACAAAAAAGCTACTATGTGACCTTTTATGGTTCCATACCCAAAGGGTAAAAACGGGACCCTATTTCAGAGACTTCCCTGTCCGTCTTTCCATCTGCCACCAGGCTATACCCTTAACCGTGACAGCTAGACAGTTAAAATTTTAACAGATGCTTCTGTTGCCGCTATAATAAAAAAAAAAGTGGGTGTCAGCTCCGACGCACGACTGGAGTTTACTCTAAAAAGTAAAACACGTCCCTCAGAAGGAACAAAAACTTTAGCGATCGATTTGAGTTCAAAAATTCGCGCCACGAGAAAAAAAGTGACAGGTGCGCAGAATAAGTTGCGTACGAAAACGTAACGAGGTCATTCGTTCAGTAGATTTTACATCTCATATTTTTTTCATACCGGGGGCTTTATATGAAAATCGATTCTTAAGGAGTAAACTCCAAAAACGGACAAAAATAAATATTCAAGGGGGGCTCCCATACAACAAACGTGATTATTTAGGGGGTCCGTACAAACCCTTTATGATACTTACAGACTTCGTACGTTCAACGGGACTTGCAGTTGGCCGGTTTTTCTGAGTTCCTACAAGCAGCGATGTATTTAATTGTTTAAAGTTTGTCTAATGTTAAAAATAGCATTGAATTTAGTAGAGGTCACTGGTTTAAATCTATTAACCTTAAATTTTAAATTTTAGTTATGGACAAAAATAATTATGACAAAAAAGGAAGATGGGGTCAAATATAATCATGTAAAAGTTACTGGACATAATGCAAACAATTAATGGGTATTTGTTCGATAACTTGTGTCTGTAACAATATACATTATAAACTAAGTTTAACTGAACTGACCAATGTTGTCCGTTTATGGATTTCATTTTCCGCAATTGACATAGCTACAAATAGATGACATAAAGAGGAACAAAACAAACTTTACAGATGAAAAAAATGTTTTTCTTAGTTAAAATAGGTTAAAACTCCATATCACTTCCAAGATTCGAAGTGTTTTAAAACATAACTGTCAAATTAAAAAAAGATTAATCTACTGACCACTGGATGACATTTTAGGGATTTGGAAACTCTACGCCAGTTGAACTAAGTTTATTTAGGGGTTATATAAAATCTTGAGAAACCGGGCATTAATCAGTTACCTTGGCCTGCACAAGCAATGGAATGCTAAATATGACCTTATTTAAACTTATTAACTTAAAGTATTTCTGGTGCAAGTATTTAAGGCGCTTTCGACGTTGCTGAAATAAAAAAGAATTACACCACTATTTAAAACGAATTAGCATACTATAAACATAGATTATACGGGAGGAAAATTGTGTACTAACTATCTAGTTAACTGGGTGAAATTGCTGATTAAAGGATTATGATAGATTGCTCGATTATTAATTTGTAAGGTGTTTGAGTAACGTAATGTTGCATGTGAGCCTGATGACAGTCTTTAAGGCGGTGAGGTCTACTTGAGTTATTTGCGCTATC
Organism: Phengaris arion; assembly: GCA_963565745.1. Lineage (NCBI taxonomy): Eukaryota > Metazoa > Arthropoda > Insecta > Lepidoptera > Lycaenidae > Phengaris > Phengaris arion. Next base: position 8,730,376 of record OY751443.1, read on the forward strand.
AAATTATTCATTCCAGTTTAGTCCACAGTATTGTCACAGAGTAAAAATATATACTTACGTGCAGAGTACCTTTCTGTTTGTCTTTTGTCGTAATTTTGTCAGGGTTGTCACAGAAGATGGGGGGTAAATTAAAGTAAGTCTAGCGGCAGTTTATGTTTATACCTTATTAAAAAATACGTGTGGCACTCGGGGACTGCCGCAGTAAAGCTATTGCATAGTAAGTCTACACGCATACGTCTAGTCGCACGCACACAAACACCGTGCCGAAGTCTGCCGAACTGAAACGACGTTAGACGATGCACGGCTTTCAACGCCGCACCGCTGTGCCGGTCGGAGTGGAGGGTGTTAGATTTATTTTCGTTACGGAATTTTTTTGATTCGGTCGCCGCGCGCAAAGCCCGCGATAAAAGCTATGTAATGGCTTAAAAGTTCCTCCCCACTTCACATGGGACATGGGGCTACCCCTAAAATTATAATTATTAAATGATGCCAAAACTAAAGTCTACATACAATAACTATACAAAATGTTGCCTATTTATATTCATAATTACCAAAGATATCAAGGGAGGACAGACGGACGTAAGGACGGACAGAGCGAAACTATCAGGGTTCCTTGTAGTTACTACGTAATCCTAACAAGGTATACCCACCTTACCTCATCTCATCTAAAGGCAACTTTGAAATAGCAATAGCTTATAGTATATAAATTCCCAATTTACCCATATCTGCTTGCGCCTGTCTTTAAGTTTGCCCTGGCAACAATTTCAGAAAATATAAAACTAAAGCCTCTGAATAAATAAAAATTATTAAATAAAAAATAATAAATAAAAAAAATTTAAAAAAAGCGGGTAGAAGCTCGAAATCGTCAAAATCATCTCCGCAGTTTAATTCCGATTAAAAATACAAAAAATCCTTATATAATTTAAAAAAAGTGATTAACACAAGTGTAAGTAAGTGATTCTACTATACAAGTGTTTGTGGTGAATTTCATCTGTGAAAAATGGCAAATAATCTAAAACAACTATATGACTCTCAAAACTTTATATCAACTTATTATTAGTACTAAAGTGCATTAAATACTGTTTAGTATCGTCAGTGTCCTTATATGTTCAAAAAACAAAACTCTAAAAAGTGGAAAAGTGCAAAAAAAAATTATAATCGAACATTTCACGCAAAATATTAACGGCCGTCAGTTTTCTTTGTCTCATATAAAAAGTGGACTTTGGACTAATATTCGTTATTCGTCATCAATCCAGGAACCTACCATTTAAATACAACTTTTTAAGTGCCGCGTCATAGAGTCGGTAGCCGTGTACGTTACATGTCATGGCTGTGTAAGCAAAGTATCCCAAGTTCGATTCCCACATTTCTTAGGACACCTTTTGTGCTTCCAAAATCTAGTGAAAATCATACTACGTACATGAATTACAAGCTGGGAACGCCATCTATTAGTAAATTATTGAAGCAAAAGAATAGATGGATAGATGGCGCTAAAGCGCCATCTATCGGCGCACGTCTGAGTCCGTCCGTCACGAGATAGATTTTACTTCCGTCTTAAAAATAAAAATAAAACGCCGTGTCGAAGACTGCCGAACTGAAACGACGTTAGACGATGCGGGAGCGTGAGGTTTTTTCGTTACGGAATTTCTGGATTCGGTCCCCGCGCTCAAGGCCCGCGATAGAAGCTATGCAATAGCTTAAAAAGTCTGATAGGTACACACCACAACCCGGGATCGAACCTGCACGATCACGCGTGAGACTCAAGGGGTCTATTGGCTAGGTCATGGACTCTCTTATAATAAAGCAAGACATCTCCTAGAAAATTAAATATTTACTTATCTATTATTATCCTTAGGACATGTAAAATAAGATATATTTTTATTTATTCTGGTATTGCAGTACCATACACACAGTACAATACATAACCACTTCTTTGTGGGATATAATTTGTATTTAATATTCTAATATTATAAATATTTAACATTCATTGGACATAAATCAATATGAAAAATTGTTATTTGTCGTCATGACAACCAACAACACAATATCACAATTTTCAATCTCACATGACATAAAAACACAAACATGAAATTTGAAAATTTAGACATCCCATTGACAGCACACAATCTTGACAGATTTTTGGCATATTGTCGTGTACGTGGTAGGAGAATTGTGCTCACGTCGTATGTTTGTAGTAGGGTAATCTGATCGACAGTTTACTATGTAGATGTTTATCTGTTCCTATGTCTTAAATATGTGGTATTGTAGTGCAAGTTTCTTCAAGCAAGAAGGTTTATCTTCATTATTGAACACTTGGCCCTCGTACTCGAGAGTGACAGAAAAAACTGCACTATAAATAGAACTTTGCGCTAATACAATAGAGCTGAAAGTGAAGTGTCAATCATTTGACAACTCTACACAACTTTCAACTCTATTGTATTTAAGCAGAGTGTTCTGTTTACAGTGCAGTTTTTGCTGTCGCGACCACTAAAAACGCTCGTGGAAAGGCACTTCTTTAATTACAATCACGAAGTTCGAAATCAAAAATGTATGGTATTGACGTACTCTATGTCACTTAGCAAATGTTATGTCAATCCCATACATTTTCGTTATCAAACTTCGTCATAGTAATTAGCGATGGCATCTTGGCTAAAGACTCAGAGGGCTTAAAGTATTACATTAAATAACGTTTAATTTAGGCGGCACAGGCTCATATTATAAATACCTTACAGACTATTATTATTATATACTTAAACTACACTTTATCACGTGTTGTCGGCGACGTGATGCTCGCTTCGTTCCGGAGTCTCCCCCGGAACCTCCGGTAGACCACACCTCGGTCAGAACTCCTCCACCTCGAAGGTCGACAAAAGATGCGTCAGCACTCTCACCACAAAGGAACTGAAGTTGACCTTATGGCAAGACTCCAGACGTTCGACCCTCAAGGCGAGGGACGTCTTCTTGCAGATGTAGTCCACGACGTCCTCGCCCTCCATGGACCAGTGCAGGCGTGATACGTACAACGGCGTAGCGGGTACCTCGCACCGCAGGCGCAGTTCGGGCACGTAAGGTGCGGTGCCGCGGTGCACTCTCACCTCCCTCCTTCTCCTCCTCCCTCCTCATCACACTTCCTACTCTCGTCCTTAACAGCCTCCCAACATTAAGAAATATTTATAATTAGGCTGAAGTCTGTCACACATTGGCGGACTTCTTGTACTTCTTGTACTTCTTGTAATTTCGACGAGGTTATTCTTAACGCAGGTGATAGTTTCCATAATAATAATAGTATTTAGGGATGCTTCACACCATGTCAATCTGGCGCGGGGTGAATATCCGAATATCCGAAGAAATTGTGTTACGGGGACTAGACAACGGGAAGTATATTTAATACTTTTATTTTATATTTAACATATATTTAAGATTTTTACTATATTACTCACATATATTGAACACACATCCATGACATACACACACCGAAAAACTTTTTGTTCCTTTCGGTTATTTGAACTCGCGATCCCCGGTTTGATTACCAACGCGCTCAACCACTGATTCGCAGAGGTCGTCATACCTTCATTCTTATAACGAAAACAGTGCAGAAACGACTAGGTGCACTTACATCAATTTCATTTTCTCAGTAGATGTGCTGAGTTTGTTTCGCCAGGTCTCCTTGAAACGACATTGATTAAATAATAAAATACATGTCGCCCACATACGCGCGTCTTATCAGGCACATGCGAAAGTGAAAGCGACACAATCCAATATTTATTCAATTTAACCTGCATGTTACGTCATATGCGATTTGCGAACGTATTCGGTTATTACCATAATGCGATGTTGCTTTGTCAACGAATATGAATAAGTAAGACAGACGTGTTTTGAACTGTACCAAAATTGTTGGGGGATTGGTTTTAATAAACTGTTGAGTCCTTAATAAAAGGCTTAATACCGGTCACCGGTAGTGGTGGAATCTTATCATATATATAAAATTTTCGAGTGTAGTATTTGTTACGGTACTCCTCCGAAATGGCTCGACCGATTTTCGTGAAAATTTTCAAGTGTATTTGGAAGGTATTAGGTAGGTAGGTTGTAAGCTATTTTTCATACCCTTAAGTGATACGGGGGCCCACCCAAATATTTTATTATTGTGTAATTTTTATATAATGTTATGATTTGGCATTAAAAATATATAATATAACCCTTAAAGTTCAATTGTTCACCCTTCTAACACTAACCCCATTGTTAAATGGCGATTACTATCTTCAACCCTCAGTGGTCGATAATTATTCTTTCAACATGACCAGATTGTAGGTATTGGTAGTAGGTGTAGAGAGTATACACAGTTTTAGGTGTAGATAGTAGGTGTAGGGAGTATACATAGTTTGTAGCTGTAGGTAGTAGGTGTAGGGAGTATACATAGTTTGTAGCTGTAGGTAGTAGGTGTTGGGAGTATGCATAGCTTGTAGGTGTAGGTAGTAGATATTGGGAGGCTATACCTAGCTTGTAGGTGTAGGGAGTATACACAGTTTGTAGGTGTAGGTAGTAGATGTAGGGAGTATACAAATTTTTTAGGTGTAGATGGTATCTGTAGGGAGTATACATAGTTTGTAGCTGTAGGTAGTAAGTGTAGGGAGTATACATAGTATGTAGGTGTCGGGAGTTTACATAGTGTGTAGGTGTAGAAGCTGAAAGTGTTTGAAGGTAGATGTTTATTCCAGTGTTAATAGTTGAGACAGAACAACGTCTGTCGGCTAGCTGTGGAGCTAACGTGATTGTAATATTGGGCTCGAGCTCGATTTAATGTCTTGTATTAGATTTTTTACACCTTTACGATAAATATGCGAACGGAGGAGTATGAAATTTGTCACAGTTGTATGATATCTCCTCGTATGATATTAGGTATACTTAAAGTTAATGTGAAGGAAGTGGTATACTGAAAGCTAATTTTTTTTTAAATGTTTATAAATACATAACATTAATAAAAATAACAACAGCACACACTATCTCAGATTATTAACACACACTATCGTGCGATTGATAGACTCTATTTTTTTGTTAGACGTTTGTCAATCCGTCATAACATTTACCTTTTTTCTATCTAAGAGGCAAAAAAACTCCTGTAAGTTACTTACACTTATACATAAAAATTAAATAAATTATTATGAGCGAGTTTCGACCAATTTGCGACTTCCAGTAAAAATAAAGTAACTGGGAGACCGAGCTTTGCTCGGTGTTTTGGTATAACCATAAAATAATTAAAAGTAAATAAAAAAATATAAAAGAAAAATAAATAATAGGAATCACAAAAATATTTATCTTACCGGGATTTGAACCCACCGCATTCCGAATTTCCAAACAATGCAAAAATTATACGTAGGTATGCATACCAAGCTGCCAATCAGACTGCCGTTAGAGAGTCGAAAATATTATATTATTATATATTGTTGCACGACAAAATAAAAAAAAAACATATTGCTTAAAAATTCGCAGTTACTAAGGGATAAGACCTAGCCATTTTTCTCCCCCAAAACTCCCTGCATACTAAATTTCATGGTAATACTTGTAGCCGTTGTCGAGATTCCGATTATATATATACAAGATCGACTCCTTTAAAGTATAAGATAGAACAAAGGCTACCCAAGCTGATTATTGTTGAGTAAGTTACAATAATTAATTTTAAAATAGTTGCATAAAGCGCAAATTAAAAAGTACCTATTAAATAATGTTTAGGTACTTATTTGCATAATATACTGTGGTCTGCGACTTGATTTAACTAACCCACTTAAATAGTATTACTTTACATAAAGTAAATAATAAATATATACGAAAAGTAGGACTATTGTTTAAGATGAAAGTTTGCAAATGAGAACTGGCCGTCTGCTAACACGATTTATTTCAAATAATAGGCTGTTTGCCTCCTCGTAAGCTATGTAAGGTAATTATTATAAAATAATCTTACTTCAGTCCAAATAATCGACTTAATTTCATTCAAAACTCGATGTCGCCCGCGACTTTGTGCGCGCAGATGAAAATCCCGCGCGTATAAAAAAGTAGCCTCCTTCCCCGTGGTCTACTCCTATATATGTGCCAAATTTTATCAAAATCAGTCCAGTACTTTCGAAGCCTATTCAATGCAAACAAACAAACAAATTGTTCCTCTTTATGATATTACTAGATATTGCTCGCTCGCAGAAGGAAATCTCGAGGGAATTGTACATTTTGTGGCAATAAAAAGTAGCATAATGTTCTTCCCCGTGGTCTATTCTAAATCTGTGCCATATTTCATTAAAATCGGCCCAGTAGTTTTAGTGAAAACTAAAATGCGCCATCCAATTCTAGGTAGTAGGCAACTAATTTAATTTGCAAATAAATAGGCTTTCAGCCAACTCGGAAGTTATGTAACGTATTCAATATTTTTAATTCAGTGCACATAATCGAATTAATTTTATTGGAAAATGTAAATACGAAAAGTAGGGCTACCGTTCACGATGTCAGTAGTGCAGACGAAAATTCGTCATCCGATACGCAACCGTAGCGTCATCGCGACGTAACCGCTAACTTTCTCCCTTCAACCGATCAACCGAAGGATCCATCCAGCCTCACACCGCGGCAGTCGACGACGCAGTACGCTCGTCCGTAGTGAATTTGAATTTTGAACTTTTTTTTATTTTAAATTTGTGATTGGTTTTTGTTTTGATGATTGTTGTTTGAGTGAAACGTTAAAATGGGATCTGATAATAAGTAAGTTTTTTTTTTAATATAAAATAATTGTATTTACCTACTATCTTTAAAAAAATTTAAACTTTAAAGCTTTTACACACAGAATTTTAGTTCCTAAGAATTTAAATTGGATACCAATTTTTATTTATTAATTAATCAAGTTAGGTCTAGAATCCAGATATTATAATTAATATAGCATTTTATTCATTCGGATAAAATTTATACTTGTATGTAAATCCAATCCTTATTAAAGCAATATAATATTAATATTATTATCTCAGTCTAGATGTAGAAGTACTTAAATCTAGGAGAATGTCATTAATAAGTGCAACTTTAAACTATGTTTAAGTGCATACTTAAATCACTGTTATTATCTTCAAACTTCATCGTTTAACTTCAATAGTTCATTTTGTACTGACCCTGAGACACAACCTTGTAAAGTTGTGAACAATTTTAAGCTTTGCATTTTAACTCTGCCTCGCTTGAACACCACTAATCTACTTTAAAATAAGGAAATAAAAATCTTCAAGCTGGAAGTTATAATATAATGTAATATTAGTAAAGTAATACTAAAATTTTTTGATATATTTTAGAAAATTAGCCAATTTATTTTGTTACTGTTCCTATTCCCACAAAAGTAACTAGTTACTCAAATGTTGAATTAATTTAGTAAAATCTCGAAAGATATATTTTAATAGATAACAAAACAAACATACCTTATATTTAATTATTTACTACACATAGTAATGCAACTCCAGAATTGACATTATTACTATGTAGGTGTAAAAGTCAGCTTTTTCTCGCCGTATCCAAACATATTGCTCACTAATGAAGATATCGGTTATAAGCACACTGAAAGGCCGAAAACATAATTGATAATTATTTAAAGACTTTTTAAAATACCACAAGTAAGAGGCACTTGAACATAACTGTTATTGCAGCTGGCAACAAAGTGTCTGTTTCACAATCTACTGATGTCAGATAGCTTATTTGCATGTTTTGTCTCTGTTGCTCAGTATAACGTATCTAAGCGGCGACAAAACTTAGGCTATCCGCCACTTATTAGGCGATTGTGAGATAGGTCCTACAAGTAATCAACTAATACATATTTTTTTAGTTTAGTAGCTTCATCCACTTAACGTTTTTAAAAACGTTAAGTACCGTACCGTACATTCCAGAATACAAGCCAAAGTATTTTGTGGCACAAGCGTTGGACAAATTTCCATAAGTTACATAAGTGCCTCATGCAGCTTACACCTATTATATCATAAACCGGATAGAAATACTGGCTTTAACCTACAGGCTGTCGCTAAATATAATGGATCAGCTGATTCTTGATATCTTGGTGTTTTTTTTTTTTATTATTATTTCGTAGGGTATTTTAAAGTTTTAAAGTTAATAGATGAGCGTGTTTTAATAAACTTTATACGTATTTAAATCATATAAGAGTATGCAAAGTTGCCATACTAAAGTAGATCTACGAGGGGACGTTCATATTTTCCCCGGACAGGGGCGTTAGAGGAGAGTAATTAGGGTCATTAGGAACCAGATCTGTTTTTTTGACTCAAAATAAATACCAGGTTTCATTGTTTTTGAAATACTAGTTCCTAAACTATAAGCGATCAAAGCAACATAATCGGGTTCGCAATTTTCTGTAGAGCAAAATACGGCGCTCAAGAGGGTTCGCGCGCGGCTTCTGTGGACTACAGAAGTCAGTCTGGTGATGAAAAGAATGACGTTTTGAGTTGAATTATTTCTGGAAATTAAACAAAGGTTAACCGTTATAAACTTGAGACAAAATAAGACTCAATTCGGTGGCATAAAAAAGCTCGGTGCCACCCAAATGTTTAAGGCGAAAAAGTCAGCTCATGAGGTACGAGTAGGTTTGGGTTTCAAATTCAATTTCGCGCATGGATTACAGAGCCAAAGGTGTTTTATAACCGAGATATTGCAAGTAGTTTTTTTATTTATTTTTAACCTAGAGAATCCATTCCGCGAAAAATCCCCTCATATACAATATATCTTAAATAAATCTCTTTTTCCTTATAGATTTAGTTATACAAATCGAATAAATTTTCAAAAATTGTTTTTGCTAATATTGCTAAATATATTTAAATATTAATATATTAAAAATATATTTTTTGTTTTATTGTATGTACATCCAACTAAGTTGTAAACAATACGATAATATACGGAAAATGGTTTTCCGAGTGTTTCCTTTTGATACCTCTCGGTATTTGGCACTTATCACTATCAAATGTCTTATATAAATGCATAATATTATAAGTACATACAGGTGATTACAAAAGTCTCTGTATTCTTTACTTAGAAGTTAGTTTAAATTTCAAATTAGGATGTACAACCTAAACAGAATTACAATTATTGTTGTAGGTATTGTTATAAATAGCATAGATACTCGGCTATAAGCAGGAGAAGAAATATTATATCGTTCCTTATTCTCCTTGCATAATGCTAACGAAGAAGAAAGAGATATCTAATAACCAATGAACTCCCGATTTTTTCTAGGTGTCCCTAGTTTTTGTTAAAGCTTTCCGAACACAAATGACATTTGGATTGCTATCAATTTAAGATGTCACTTATTTACATTGCAATAAATTCGTAATTCATGGTATTAGAAAAAACTCATAAGGAGAAATATTTGCTTTCTCTTCTACTCTTATGGCCTTTGATGTTTTGTGAGACAGATAACTGTTAATTGCATAGATTTGAGTGATCCTTCCGTGTATATTCTTCTTCAAGGATAGTACAAGCGTCAATCACAGTTATGTTTAGCTGACTCTTATTACTCATGTCCCCGAAGCATTAAAATATTTAGGAATAATAGCTCCCCGCACTGTTTTCGGTGACGGTGGCCGGTTTCATTGAAACCAGGCCAGCTACGCAGGAGTTATTTTATAGCGGTCAAGTGTGTGCGCAGTACACAAGAGCACTCTCTCCTCCTTTACTCTCGTAACCCAGTGGGACGGATAACCGACACGACTGGCGAGAGATCAGGCGCAGGTCCGACTCTTTACATGCCCATCCGATGCATGGATCAACTTTCTTGTCAGACAGTATCAGGTGATCACCCTGCCTTGTCCTAACCAAACTTGGAAACAACATTCTTTTGTTGGGAATCGAACCCACGACCTCCGAGTCGAGAGCCAAGCTCCAAACCACTGGACCACGGGGGTAGTTATTTAGGAATAGTAGAATGTTATCTGGTATGTACTATCAACTCTATAAATTCAAATTACGAGCCGGATGTTAGATGTCAGTTGTTACGCAAGTTACTGGATAATTTCTTGTGACCATACCGGTTATACTCGTAACACTCGAGCTATTGAGATGAAATAAGTATCAAAAAAATTTCTTTGCTCGTGGTAAACTTATTTTTATCACCAGTGTCATAGTAGGCTTTACCTACTACCGGATACTGTTATCCGGTTGTAGATAAAATTAACAAAAACTAGATGTTGCCCGCGACTCCGCACGCGCAAAAGGAAATCTCGCGGGAACCGTTCATTTTTCCGCAATAAAAAGTAGCCTTATGTCCTTCCCCGTGGTCTACTCTATACCTGTGCCAAATTTCATCAAAATTGGTCCAATAGTTTCAGAGCCTCTTGGATGCAAACAAACAAATCTTTCCTCTTCATAATATTTGTATATGTATATACGCCATGATTAGAAAATCATATTATTTTAATTTAAAAGAATTCCTGAAAAACTCGTCTGAATAAATTCTTGTTTCACATGGCTTTAGACTGGAGCATTTGATATGGACTCTTTATGTAGATTCTATTTTGATAATACTATTTATTAAGCCTTATCTTTCAATATACCCATTTTCGAATTTAACAGTGTCATAATTTTTCTAACAAAACTTTAACACCCCAGTAATTTGGTAGTTTTACCTGGAAAGTTTTCCGGGAGTTTAGAATTTTTTTATGTTAGGCTATAAAAGTCATTAAAAAAAGATGAAAATTAAAATATAAAGGGATTTTCTGGCCAAATACCAACGACCACCGATATTAAGTAAAAGCGGGGCTTTGTTTTCGGAGCTCGTACGCCAAAACTATTGATCTTACAAAAATATTATTTAGATATAAATTTGAGGGAATTTCACTGATTTAATATTGTAATACATGTTTTATAGTAAAATTAATCGGAAAGAAAATATAATAAAAAAAGTATTTTAATATCCTTTTTTTGCGGCTCTAGCGGTCAAGTTACTAGGTGGCAAAGTTGAAATTCGAAAAGAGGACTTCAAAACCTATAAAAGTATCAAACTTTTTTCATAACTTCTGGAAAACTTTCCAGGTAATCCCCTTTTTCTCGATCGAGTCGGAAAGTAATTTTGAAATTTACAGACTTATTAATCTGTTTCTAGTTTGTATAAGAAGTGAATTATCCTCTGACAGCTGCTAAGAATAGCTTATAATAATTAATTGCAAAGATTAATTAATTATTAGAAACTTAATTAGTTACAAGTTACAACTACATTGATTAATGTCCTCAAATAGTTAATTTGACAACACTTTGTAATTTGTCTATCAAGATTAAATTTACTCACTTATTACTAGTAATATGTTATGTACAAGTTATTTACTACACGACCTTGGAAAGGAAAGAAAATCTCTGTATTCTGATTCCCAAGCACGTTTTTGTTTTCGCATTCAGCTCTGAATCTTTCATTTGTTGCGACGGCTTTTACTAATGACCAGTTGGTCGATTCTGCTAATTAAATCTTAGAATAATACAGATTCGATGCAGTATCGAAATAATGAAACTTCAAACAAAAATGTTACTATAAAATTAATGAATATTTTAATAATAAACAAATAAATTAGAGTTATCGAAATGTTAATATGATAAAAATTTACATACTACAAATAGGCAACTGAGTATGTTATAAAAATTGCAAAAATATGTAAATTCAAACCAAATAAAAGTTTAAAAGTCCAAACTCTAAAAATCGGTTTATGATGTCGAGACGATTCATTTATAATTCATTGAATGTAAATTGTAACTCTAAGTTAAATATAATAATATAGAAAATAGGGGTTCGGGAGCAAAATCGTCGGTAGGCAAGTCTAACGAACATCTATCCTACTGTAGTCGGCAAAAGGTTTTTTGGCTAGACCTTTTGCCGAAGTTAAAAATAGAAAAAAAAAGTTATAGTCTATGTTATTGTCACTTTAATTAGCTTCAAACAAAAACTCACATTCGCATCTATATTAGTTGAAATATAAGAGCAAGTCTAAACCAATCTATAAAGGCCTTCATATCAAGTTGATATTATCAACATTTTCAGTAAGTTTTTTGACGGACATGACCTAAAACATTTTTATTTGTATATTGTAATCTATTCACATCTACCCGTCAAGTGAGGACTGTTGACGCTCAACATTATGTCAGCGCTAGAATTCAGGTCGAGGTCCATATTATTGTTATTGCAAATAAATATTTTGTAAGCTTTTGTTTTTATAATATTTTAGACTTTCAAGTTATATGTTTCTAATTTGATTGATATCTTCACACCTTTCAAAACTGACTGATCGGTTTACTTAAGAAGAAATTGGAAATTATAAAATTACTTAAATAATTTTTATTTATTACAATCAAATAAAGTTTATTACACAAATTAAATTTAATTAATTTAATAAAAAAGACATTCACTTTGTAGTGCCTGATACAGGAAATTTAATGTCTGACAAATGTTAAAATTAAATTATAACAATTAGTTACATAAAACTTTACAATATTTATGAAATAATATTAGTCTGTAATATTTATCGTCTTTTAATATAAAAAAGCAATATATTTTAAACGCGTAATTGAACAGAAAAAGTGTGAGAAACATAATTCGTTCTAGGAAGGCTTAGTGATATCCGTTATATACCATCACTGATTTATTGTTGAATAGCACGAAACGATTATAGACATGGTGAATGAATATTAGAGAGCTATTTTACATTGTAAGGTAAATACGAAAAGCGTGTTCATATTGAAGAATATTCTTCCTCAAAAAACTGTCATGCTATAACACCTCTAGCACAGCCTCTAGGTGTAAGTAGGGCCCACGGCCATCTTTTTAGTGCAATCATAATATTCTTCCGCCTCATCCACGCCTCATCCACATAACAACAACCTCGACAGTGGTGCTTATTTGATTTGACCGATTTAATTATTGTTTCGTTTAAGCGAAATAGAAATAAAATCGCATTAGGTGACTAGGGCCTTCTGGACCCTTCTGAAAAAATTTTAGGGGACATCTCGCCCGAATGTAGTTCTATGAATGGGCCAGTCATACCTCTGAAAAATAACTCGGAGTCAACTGGCCCACTGAGGTAAATTCTTAAATCCATAATATGGCTACAGTCTACACAAATATAGAGTACTATCAATGACTATTGACCCTTTGCCGAAGACGTTGTTTAACATCAACATAGAGCTAATGCTCTAACCACCTCTACATGCTTTCCTAAGCTTAGTATTGAGACGTTAATTTATTCTGTCACTAGTGGAGCTGATGACCATGTGTCGGCTAATGGAGGCTTCGTTAATGCAAATGAAGGATGCCTGTACCTGGCTCTTCCTCATTGGAAATTCTTGCATAAGTAGGTTGCAACACATCTTCAACTTATCTGTTTATATATTATTTATGAACCAGTCAAGTAAGGATATACATCATATACATTGTTTCTTAGTATTATTATTAATGTGTAATTATTTGTAAGTTAACATTAAATCACGATCGATGGGAAACTAAGCAGTAAAATAACTTTACTCACCAGATGTAAACATTCGTCTATTGACGTAAATACTACGACGATCGTAAAAAAATAAAAACAGATTTTTATTGTAGTCCGTATGAATTTCACGCTTCTAAACCACTCGGTATCTTAGGCTTGTTAACCACTCGATCTATAATATTATCTGATTTAGATAGTATCTCTAAGATCTTTTGTATTTACTAGTTAGGAATACTGCATTTGTTTCCCGCCTGGATCCTATTCCTTTTTGCCAATTGGATTTTATATCACTTGGACACTATTTTCGTTTACCATTAATTGAATTATATTTCTATTTACCTCTTGGTTTCTTGTTCACCACTTATATCATCTTCTTGCTTACCACCTGCATCCTTATCAGTATATATGGGTCAGTGAAACAATGTCACAATTATCCATTGACACTTGGGGCACGCACCAGATGCGTTACGCTACCGACGTTTCGTCACATGACATTGTTTTGATGGATTTCGCGTGAGGCCATTTACTTTCTATACATGCGTAAACTTATTACCGCCTTGTACCGTATACCATGTAACGCACTTTTAATTAAGTTTCCAATTTCGTCACCCAAGTTTCGGAACCTCCGCCCTTTCCTCACCCCAAACAGAGCCGCCCTTCGGTCTCCTGTTGTAGAAGCAAATGTACATTTGCTGCTAAAATGCTGTAGTTAAAATGATTTTATGTTGCTTCCTGAATTCCTATTATAAACGTGAAAGCCGCGGGCAAAAGCTAGTTCTTTATAAAACTCGATGTACAAAATAATATTTTTAATAACTAGACATTGTAGGGAAAAAAACATTACTACTACTATTCATTGTTGATAGTCGTTCTTCAGCTCGTCCAACAAGATCTCGTCAATTGACTTTGTGAGAATGGAGGTTCGGATGTTCTTTCACGTAAAAACTACTAAACGTAATTATATTAAACCATAGATATATTATAGCTTATACATGAGAATAACACATAAAAGATACAATTTAAGCGCGAGCAAAACATCGACCAGTTGCAAGTTGCTGTTGCAGTTGCTCTAAGTAAATGGAAAATTAAATATCTGATTCTATTATCAAAAAATTCTTTCATGCATGAATTGTTTCTGGTATGTACTACCTTTATATTGGTATTTTTGTTGTATTTATACCAAAAATACTAATATAAAGTTATAGTGTTACCTTTATAGTAGTGTACTACCTACACGATAGTAAAGGTTGTTAATATTAACACATTATTCACAAAGAGAAAAGTTAGTTATGTTATGTTAACTATGAAAAACAAAGTGGCCCGGTATAAATTATCCTGACGTCTGAATATCTGACCATTTTCTTTACGCGTTTTTTCGCTGATTATGAAGTAAAATTGTAGCAAAAAGGCACTGGATTTTGGTATTTTCTAAACGTCAAAATATATTTTTGTCCAGGGTTATAATATATTTTAATAAACTTCATTTTCCTTTCATTGTCATAGAACTTAAAGGCTCTTAATTCTTATCAACATTATCAAAATTCTTAAAAATTAAAACATCAGTGAGATGATCTCACGAATCTCCGGATCAGGAAAACGAATCCGGAAATTTTACGCGTGCGGTTTTAATTAACGCTAATTTCCTTACCTACATTATGTCATCCATGCAACTACGATTCTACGAAAATTGCATGCTAGGACTTAATTATTAGTTCTGTGTGTAAGAGCATTGTAATTATTGTAGTTTTGATTTGAATAAAGGCGTATAATAAAGGCATTTGAAGTCATATTTGCAAACAATATACAAGTTTCGGCGAAAAGCTTTCTATGGACTGTGTTAAATTTTTTTAAATACCATTATTTTCTTATCTTTAATAAAATTTTCATATTCAAAATCCTAAAATTTACTTTTTAATACACTGAGTCATAAAGATTTAAAAAATGGTGCTTGCATAATGAACAGCCTCTTATTTATTTGTAAAGCTGCTTTAAATTAACTACATTAATACATCAGTTGATTACTTACCATTTCGTGCCCCGGCTCGTTTGCCGGGTTGTACGGTGACAGCTCCAACCTTTGCGCAACAAGTGGGCCCTCGCTGAACTTCCGCTGACGTAACGCGATTTTTTTAAACCGCAGGCTCCGCGGACTCCTCACTTATTAGTTAACGCACTTGTTACATACGCCCGATTTGCAGGAAGAAATGAATACGACAAAATTGGAGTTCGTGGAGACAAAATAAGAGACTAATTAAATACAGAAACTAATCCTAAGAATCATTGTACATTTATTTAAAATATGTTTGCTTAGTTTCTATTATTTATAGATTATAAATTTATGATTATTTATTTTTCCAAAACATAGTGTGATAAATTCCTAATAATGTTAATGACTTTAAAAATCATGAGGAAAAGACGAGGAAAACAATAAATCATGTTTATTTTATCTCCATGGATTCCACAGCAATTACTTACGGGCAGTGACGTTAAATGACAATGACTCAAAAAAATCATAGAAACTAGATTTAATATGTAAAGCAGGGACCAATATGTAAATATTGACTTATGGAATAAAAGTTTGCGAACAGTGGCGGCCCCAGAGCGAGATCTCCGACCGAGCGGGTTGTATGCTCGATCAGGCCGAAGAAACCTCGGTCACTATCAAAGTTATTTGAGTTCGGCGCTATATAATATACTACCACCTCAAAACAAATAAAAAAGTGAAGACAGAGTTCTTAAAACCAAACAGTGAGGCCGGTGTAAACTACGCCTCGCCGCTCTCATTGGTCCGCCACAAACGAAAATATTATGAAACGTAGCACGCGTTGAAGTCTTTTGTACTGTTGGATTAGTTGTCTAGCTGTCAAAAACTATCGCTTTCTCTTTCTTTTGCTTTGGCGTGAGTTAGCACTCAGCATCAAGTGTGAGATGAGAGTAACCCTTAACATTCAGGTCAACACTCATAGTCTATAATCTATAGTATAGCTAGTCTACCTCTTTATCTTATACTTTAAACGAGACAATCTTGTATATATATAATTAGTTTCACGAATACGGCTGCAAGTATTACAATGAAATTAAGTATGCAGGTAGTTTTGGGGTAGAAAAATCGATCTAGCTAGGTCGTCTCCCTGGGAAACATTTTTAAGCTATATATTATGTTTTTATTTCGTCGTGCTACAATACAATCAATAATTTCGAATTATGTCAGTCCGATTGGCAGTCTGGTATACGTACATTACTAAAATGTTGCTTTGTTCGAAAATTCGGAATGAGGTGGGTTCGAATCCCGGTCAGATAAATATATTTGTGATTATTTTTATTTCTTTAAATTTATCAGAACTCCGAGCAAAGCTCGGTTACCCAGGGACTAAAATTAGTAGACTCTATACTTATTAGTAAAGAGTTTATGTTATTTCATAAAGAGGTAAAGTTTGTGACTTTGTGACGTTGTGGGGTGTAATCTCTTGATCTACTTAACCCATTTTAAAAATTATTTTACCAATATAAAGCTACATTATTTGTGACTATATATTTACCCTAAAAATTAAAAGTCGTTTCCGTGGGAGTTGGATTTGCAAAATAAATCGGAAAAAAACGGTCGAACGATATATGTGATTGAAGTCTTTTTGGCGGAGGCGGAGGTCTTTGAGGAGGAATTTTAAATATTAAAAAAATATATAATTCGTCATGTGATGTTTATTGGTCATACTGGGAAATTTTAATTACCCGATTACGACGTAATGGTCCATCGTACAAGGGTAACGATTTTGGCAGTCTATGTATGTATGTATGTATGTATGTTTGTTCCACCGTAGCGCCCAAACTACTGGTCCAATTTTAATGAATTAGGTGTCAATAGATTCGTAATAATTGCCCGGGTAACATAGGCTACATGGACGCTGATAAGCAGTAGTACTGTGTCAACTCACAAAATTACAAAAATCAATATGTCGATACTAATCGCATTAAATATACTAAGGCGGGTCAATAAGTCCGTGACTTTTTGAATTTCTAACCTCCTTACTGAAAAAGCAACACTACTCCTGTCAACAGGCATCTGTCAGTTGACTCCTATCAAAATTTGAACTTGCTGCGTCAGTTAGTTTGTGTTTTACGGCTATCTTTATCAGACTATCCAGTAACTTAAGGAAACAATGGAAAAAAGTGAATTTCGTGTGCTTATTAAGCATTATTTTTTGAGAAAAAAAACCATTACCGAGACCAAGGCTAAGCTTGATAAATACTATGGGGACTCTGCACCATCGATTTCAATGGTAAAAAAGTGGTTTGCTGAATTTCGTTGTGGCCGTACAAGCACTGAAGATGCCGAACGTCCTGGACGCCCAGTTGAGGTCTCTACACCCGAAACAATCGAACCCGAAAAATTCACGATATGGTGTTGGCCGACCGAAGATTGAAAGTGCAAGAGATTGTGGAAGCCATAGGCATCTCGCATGGCTCAGTGGTTTCAATTTTGAATGATCACTTGGGCATGAGAAAGCTTTCCGCAAGTCGACCACAAACGAAATCGTGTAACAACTTCACAGGAAGGTTTGGCATTGTTTAATCACAATATGGAGGAGTTTTTGCGCTGTTTTGTAACCGTGGACGAAACATGGATCCATCACAACACACCAGAGACCAAACAACAGTCAAAACAGTGGGTTTCTAAGGGTGAATCGGCGCCAAAGAAGGCCAAGGTGGGTTTGTTAGCCAATAAAGTTATGGCGACTGTTTTTTGGGATGCACGTGGGATAATCCACATTGACTATCTTCAAAAGGGAAGAACAATTAATGGGGAATATTATGCCAACTTATTGGACCGCTTCAATGAGGATTTGAAAAAAAACCGACCTCATTTGGCCAAGAAAAAAGTTATTTTTCACCAAGACAATGCAAGGGTGCACACATGTGCAGTTGCCATGGCAAAAATCCATGAATTGGGCTATGAATTGCTCCCACATCCACCCTATTCTCCAGATTTGGCTCCGAGTGACTACTTCTTGTTCCCAAACCTAAAAAAATGGCTCGGTGGAAAAAGATTTGACTCCAATGATGAAGTCATCTCGCAAACAAAGGCCTATTTTGAGGACCTCGACAAATCATATTTTTTGGAAGGGATAAAAAAATTGGAGAAGCGTTGGACAAAGTGTATAAAGCTCAAAGGGGACTACGTTGAAAAATAAAATGATTTATTTATCAAAAAATCTGTGTTTTATTCCAAAAGTCACGGACTTATTGACCCGCCCTCGTACATTATTACATTATTCATTTCATTACATATATATATATATATATATATATATATATATATATATATATATATATATATATATATATATATATAATCAGTATCTCGACAACGGCTACAAGTATTACCAGGAAATTTAGTATGCAGGGGTTGCGTGCGTTTACGTGCTACAATATATCAATAATATCGACTCTCTTACGTCAGTCTGATTGGCAGCAATTTTTGCATTGTTTGGAAATTCGGTATGTGGTGCGTTCGAATCCCGGTAAGATAAATATTTTTGTGATTCTTATTTTTTTTTTTTACTAAAACACCGAGCAAAGCTCGGTCAACCAGGTACCTACTAAAAAAATTTATTACTAAACAAGATTTTCTCAAAATGGCGATCTACAGGGTTGACACATTATTGCTTATCAGCGTCCATATAATTCACGTAGTCGGGTTATAGTTGCTTTATAAAAATTGTATTTATTTTGATTAGCGTTTCAGTATTCGGCTGTAACATTATCGCATTACGGTTATGATATAAAGTGTATTGAGCAAGAGGCGGCGCGGCGAGGAAGGCAGACGTAACGACACGCGCGCACGTAACGTGTCTCGGTCATGTTCACTGGCGCTTCAATCATATTATATTAATTAGAAGTACTATAATCTAGTTCTAATTGTACTATATACTCTAGTAGTGCTATGGCAGCGCTTTCAAATTTTATTTCAAACTAGCTGGTAACTTCGTTTGCGTGGAACTTTTAATGGAAACAGAACCCTATTTTTTTAAACGGAACCCTAAGATAGAAAGAGCCTAAGTTACTTCTTATAACATCAGCTATTTACCAAAGTTAAAGTTCCGTGAAACTCACTCCAGTCGTTTCAAAGATTGGCTGAAACAGACAGACAGACAGACGCACAGATAAAAAACGAGCGAGCCTTACAGTAGTCGCATATGATGTGTAAGATTTTATGAAAATGTTTCTAAAAAACACTATAAGTAGTACGATTTTCTAATTTGATAAAAAAATACGGAAACTTTTCCATCAAGCAGTGACAGAATAAACGTCAAATTTAAAATATTATGATAGTAAAATAATAAAAAATACTGTAATATTATATTCGAATCTGACGGCCAACTCTACCACCGCGCGCTCGTTCGTCAAATCAAATCTTTGCGCATGCGCTTCCGCGACTTCCTGTTACACACTTCCGTCCCATTGCACGAAATCACTCCCACAAATTGCAGGAAAGCGAGAGGAAAGATGTCACACATCAAAAATTTCTGTAAACACCGTATATAATTTTATATGCATTTAGTGTAGAACTGTTCATTTAAAATTACAAACAGACACTTCAATTTTATTTTTTTATTTGTATGGATGGGAAAACCATGCTTCTAATGGGCTGGCTCGATTGGCTATTTACCCTGGCCTTACAGAGAAATGGCATGAAATAATACTTGTGTTTCGTTTCTTCGAGTGAGTAATGATACAATCCCAGAAAGTCGATTCTTATCAGAATTTAGTTATCACTAAATCCAGCAATAATAAAGTAACGATCCAGTCCCGATATGTTGAAACTGCAAAATGGTATTCTCATAAACGTCAAACCAGCGTCAAGACCGTTTTGATTCTCCAAAAATCTGTTGATATCAAGACGATTAATTTATAATTCAATAACAGTAAAATGAAAAGTGTAAGCTAATTACGAGAAGGCAATTTTTACTCCGCTAGTATTGCTAGTGTCCATAGTCGGTGGAATTTCTTATCATCGGGCGATAACTCTGCTCGTTCTCTGGTAAAACAATCTTACTACTTTTTTAAGCCACACTGACAATCAATTCGTCACCATTGACCAACTTCTGTCACATGGCAATTTTTTGCGCTTTGCTTCTTTGATCTACAATTTGGTGTACGCAATTATGGCACTTATAGGGCTTGCGAAGGCTGAGTGTCCTCTTATGGGTGCTACCTGTACAGGATATCGCCCACATTTCATGCAAATATTTGATGTCACTAACTTGAATTGAATAATATTTGCCAATCTTGACTAACAATGTTCAGAATATCTACTTCAATACGTTTTGATTATAGATATCGCTTTAGTACCGATTAAGATATTTTACCCAGATAAAAATTAATTTAAAAATTAATATACACATCCTGTGTGTGATTTGTTTATGATGATGATAAGTAAGATATTCATGCAGATATTTTAATGAATACACATATGACCTTATTTACACCATGTGCTCAATAGATATACAATTATGTCAAGTTATGTTTTGCACCCAAATAGAAAATTAATAATAATTCTACTACTCCTTACTATTCATATTTAAAAAGGCATGGGGAATTTAACTATAGAATAATTAGCCACGGCGCGGCGACCAAAGATACAATTAGGTTAGATGTAGGCGTTGTTTCATCTGGATTACAACGATATTGGTCTCATATCTGCACGAGGTGGGGGTAACTAAATACTTTGACTCATTTCGACGAATATTCATATCTAAAACGATTGATTGAGCAGTATTTCGATTTGTGGTCGCCACTTTTTGGAGTTTACTCCTTAAGAATCGATTTTCATATAAGGCCCCCGGTATAAAAAAAATAAGAGCAGTAACATCTACTGAACGAATGACAGCGTTACGTTTTCGTGCGCAACCTACTCTGCGCACCTGTCACTTTTTTTCACATGGCGCGAATTTTTGAACTCAAATCGATCGCTAAAGTTTTTGTTCCTTCTGAGGGACGTGTTTTACTTTTTAGAGTAAACTCCAGTCGTGCGTCGGAGCTGACACACACTTTTTTTAAACAGCGGGTAGAAAAATGCCAATGTCTATTGAAAATGTTTTACATACTTTTATTTATATCTCAACGTAATTATGAATCACTTATTCATAATTACTTTGAGATGTACATAAATGCAGGCTTGCATGAATACTGAGTATCGAGTATCGATTATAGTAAAGGTCACAATTACAATTATTATTAT
Source organism: Phengaris arion (assembly GCA_963565745.1). Lineage (NCBI taxonomy): Eukaryota > Metazoa > Arthropoda > Insecta > Lepidoptera > Lycaenidae > Phengaris > Phengaris arion. Next base: position 8,752,087 of record OY751443.1, read on the forward strand.
ATTATTGCTTCCGAATATGTATCAAATACCAGGATAATATAACCGTTACCATTTCCTTCAAATGTTTATTCCAATAAAAAGTATTTTATGTAGGTAGAAAGCGCAAATCGTAGAACCTACTATCTGAAAAAAATTTAAATATATAAAAAAATAATATACTGGTGCGATGAGTAATCCTTACTCACATCCTTACATAATAATAATAGCTCCCCACACCGATTTCGGGAACGGTGGCCGTTTCATTGAAACCAGGCCAGCAACACAGGAGTTGTTTTATAGTGCCCAAGTGTGTGCGTAGTACATAATAGCTCTCTCTCTCTCTCTCTTCCTTTACTCTCTAAACCTAGTGGGACGGATAACCGACACGACTGGCGAGAGATCAGGCGCAGGACCGACTTTTTACATGCCCATCATGCCACGCATGGTGGGCATGTATCTTCATCTTTCATGTCCGACAAGCTATCTAAGCTTGGAGACAGCATTTTTTGCTATTCCGGGAATCGAACCCACGACCTCCGAGTCGAGAGCCAAGCTCTAAAGCACTGGACCAAGGAGGACGATATAATTGTTTTCTATTAGAACACCCACTTGCTCGTTTGCCCTATATTTCATTATAATTAAGTAACCCCTGAATTGTCAAGCAGTGAGCGAGCTGATGATGATGAATTATAGCTATGAACAGGCTCAATCATGTCAGCTTTCAAACAAAAAAAAACTAGTTCAAAATCGGTTCATCCGTTTGGGAGCTACGGTGCCACGGAGTCCGTGGCACGGACAGACACGTCATAATTATAACACCCCTCTTTTTACATCGGGGGTAAAAAATAGCAAATATCAGCTTGTTATAAGTGCGTATTAGAGTAGCGAATACCAGGCGTACATGAGCGGTGAGTAGTCAAAGGTCACGAATACTCCCACGCAAGGAAGTAATCAAAGGCCAGTCAACCTATCTATGGAATTATCGACGGTTAATTGGCTGTAATAAAAAGTGTGTAAAAACACCAGAACAAAGTAACGGAAATTGCTGCAACTCCACAGTTTCAAGACTAGGGAACTAGACTAACGTGAATTTTAAATTGAGATTTGCATTAATATATTAGGGTAAAACAATTAATTATTGGCTATGCCCTTATAAAATAATACGGGATGCGTATTTTGTTTATATTTTTATACGCCTAGGTCCCAGATACTTAATTATGTTTTAAGCTATTGCATAGCTTCTATCGCGGGCCTTGAGCGCGGGGACCGAATCCAGAAATTCCGTAACGAAAAAACCTCACGCTCCCCACTCCGACGGGCACGGAGGTGTGGCTTGAAGGCCGTGCATCGTCTAACGTCGTTTCAGTTCGGCAGTCTTCGACACGGCGTTGTGTGCGTGCGATAATGCTATGCAATAGCTTTACCGCGGCAGTCCCCGAGTGCCACACGTCTTTTTTTTATTTATTTGTGTACTAGCTTTTTCTCGCAGCTCCGCTCGCGTAAATAAAGTGTCCCACGAGAACAGTGTACTCCTTCGGGACAAAAAGTAGCCTATGTCTTTAATCCAGAGCCTAAACTACTACCATACAAAATCCGTTCAGTAGTTTTTGCGTGAAAGAGTAACAAACATCCATCCATCCATCCATCCTCACAAACTTTCACCATTATAATATTAGTAGAATGAACATGTTGAAGCTGTTTATAATATAAGCTTCGTTTGCGTTGAACTAATGAAAACGGATTACGGAACCCTAATCTGATGCGGAACCCTAACATTAAAAGTGGACTAAAATACTACTTATAACATCAGCTATTCACCAGTGACAGTCCGGTCAAAAGTGGTCCAGTCGTTTCTGAGTTTAGCTGAAACAAATGGACAGACAGACAGACGAACAAACATTTTTTTTAATATTATTTGACGAAAATACCGTGTAAACTATCACAAACAGACACTTCAATTTTAATTATTTATATAGATATCAAGTAAAATAGAATGTAGTTTTACATTTCCAAATAGGAAATTCTTAAATTGTAGTTCAGAATAATTCTCCTATATTTAATAGTAAAGAACCCCGAAACTACTTCAGAGACGAGACTTGACATAGTTGTAGCAGTTGTTATAATTATATGAATACATGAAGCAAACATTTCAAGTACGATTTTACGAGTATTGTGCACAGGGATGAAATTTGGCACATTTAAAGTTTAAGTGGAGGAAGGCCTGCCGAAAGCTAATATTTTAAAAAATAACGCTTATAAATACATTAAATTTATAAAAACAACACACCGTACCTCACTCATACTAGCATGTTTGTATATATTACAGTCGGTTTGACACAATTGTCAATGGGTGTCAATCTTTATTTCACAATCCATAACTAACATTTACAAATATTTATTGCGTATCTAAGAGGCAAAAGAAACCTAAAACAGTTCAAACTTTAAAAATTGAAAGATGAATTGTGGTCGAATTTCGACCACAAGACCACAAGAAGACAACCTCTAGTTAGTTATTAATAAGCGATAGTTAATACAATATAATAGCCCCATTAACGGAAATAATTAAAACTTGTACACATTGATTACTGAGTGAGTGTAGTCAGAAGCAGATCATCTTTTATTCTAGAGTCTATATTCTTACTAATAAAAATATTTACACAATGGATAATCTATAATGTTATGTTTTGTTTGCGACCAGCGACTTTTCCAACGTATCAGACAAGGACAAAACATTGTGTAGCTTATTCATTGTGTAAATATTTTTTTTATTAGAACAAAACGAAAAGATACAAGAAAACTCGATAAAAATACGCAGTGCTTTCATCAGAGTGATATATGGCTCTTAGGTAGCCTGAACCGCCACTCTACAGACATAAGCCACTTGTAAATAACGGTATCTACCTATGTTGCAACTAGGTATATAAAATTAAGATTACTAGAGGTCACGCTGTGGTCGAAATTCGCCCACATTTTTATTGAGTTAAAAACTTTATAAGGGTTTCTTTGCCTAGTAACGTCAACATGTAAATAAATTGTATCAAGCGTACGGTAGCGTGAGTGTGTCTTGTTAATTTTTTTTTCCTATTTATTTAAGGTCGCTTGGAACTACATAGGTTATCAGCGACCACTGTTACATTATTTAAATTAAACCATATAAATTACAATATTTGAGGAATTTTAGAACATTATCACACATATCGGGATCAGTTAATAATACATATCTGTCATTGGTAAAGCCAAACAATTGTCTTTACTATTACAATCTATTAAAACATGACTAACAGTCAACGGTGAGCCACATCTAAGACAAGTCCGAGGAGTGCTTTTCGCGAACAAATGCGAGTGAGATGCGTTGGTATCGCCTATTCTCGCCGTGTATATGTACCAATGTATAATTTAGTTTCACCATTTAGAACGTCTTTCCTAAAAATATGTAATTTGGAAGAGTCAGTAATCCAAATATGATTCCACGTAAGATTAATTGTGTTAGATAATTCTCGAATATGACATTGAACTAGCTTCCCTAGCCATCTGGTCAGTTGTTTAGTTTTAGCAGTTAGTCACTTGTTCGTTACCATCTATTCCTTGGTGAGAAGGTATCCATATAAATACTACATTAACTGATAGTTCTTTTAATTCAAAAACCACAAAGTGAATTAATTGTATAAAAGGATTTTCGGAAAATTTATTTTGAATAGCTAAAAGAGAAGATTTAGAATCGGTTAAAATAGCATAAAATTGATGGGTGGGGTTTGTTAGAACCATTTTGACAGAACGATAGATTGCATAAGCTTCACATAGAAATATAGAATATTGGATGGGTAAACTTATTACAGTAGGATCCGAATCAAAAATGATGGAACAACCGGTTCCCTTATCAGTTTATGAGTAACAGAACCGTCAGTAAAAATTAGTTTATAGTTACGATAACAATCAACTAGATTAAAAGAAAGTTTGCGATAGACTATAGTGTCAGTCGTTTCCTTAACAAATTTATTTAGAGATAAATAAATACTAATTTTGTTTTTAGTCCATGGGCAAAACGAGGTGAATATGTATTTGGTATAATTTAGGTAAAGATGTATTTGAGGTTTCCAAATATTTTTTTAAACGTAATCTCAATAGGGCCGGCAATCTTACTTCTGCTAAGAAATCTTCGCGAAGGTATTCGACTGTAACTGCCTTATTTACGGGATTAAAAGGTGTTTAAGTAACATTAAATGCGTAAGATAAACAGAGCTTAATTCTTCTAAGCCACAGGGGGGAATTTCGCCTTGTTATTTTTATGAATTTTATGTATTAGCTTTCTGCTCACCTTCATCCACAAAACTTTAACTGTGTCAAGTGTCATGTCATACTCCTCTGTTTGAATAATTTTCGTAAAAGGGGTAAGATGTTTTCGCTTAACGTGTTATAATATAATAAACCTACTGGTTCCTTAACCCTAGATAACTTAACTATTTTCATTGTTACATGGTTACTAAACATTCGTCGAACCGACTACGCCAAGTGAAATGCATTTTTTGGAAAAAGTATTTATTAATTATATGAACTTCTGACATGGATACATTATTTGGGTCATAATTAAAAAATATATATCAAAACAGTAACTAAGAACTATTCCACACAGCTACAGCATATATCCATGTTATGAACTCCACAAATGTATTGCTTGCATTTGATGCAGCAATTTGGTCAGCAAAAAAAAAGTATTTGGTCATTCTGCGGGTCTTAGATAAACTTAAGTAGCAAATTTTAGGCATATTTGATGCAGAAGGAACTGGAGCATCTACAGGCGCAGTTATACCGAGAATGTCCTTGATGTCCCGCCTCAAAGTAACAGTTTGAAATTTTTTTCTCAACCATAGCTCCATAAGTTGGTCGGCTAACTTCAGCACAAAATCACGCCGATACAAAGTTTTTTCTGTTTCCGAAAGGAATTAGATACATTGATAGCATATGCATTGATAATATATAGGTTTAGCACATTATAAAATATACACATGGGGCATCTCACGGTTTTACGGTTGATACATATATATGAGGTGATGGGTGTGGAAACATTTCACTCGTCCTCAAAAGATTCGCTGGAACATATAATTCGTGTTCTATGTCTCTTACTTGGCCGTATGTTTTCTTCTTCTGACACAGAAAATTCGTGAAATGAGTCAGAATCTCTGCTGGTAGATTGGTACCTATATTTCTTCTTCAAAATATCCTCAGTTTCTGATTCTGATCCCCGAGTTTCTTCCTCGTCTTCGTCAGTGTCGCTTTGCTCTAGCCATCTACAAATCTGCTCCTCATGTCCTCAGTAAGTCTATGTTGAAAAAATACAAAAAAAAATGCAACTATAAGCAACATATATAATCATACGTTTATTTATGTATATAATTTTTTTGTTTTTTAATAAAAGTATCCACAGTTGTATTTTTCATTTATAAAATAAATAATATTTCATATATACTAATAAAATAAAACAATTTAGAAAAAAAAAACAGTACAATTAACAAATATTTCATTAAAATAATACAACGATCAACACATACATACCTCGTTTTTACGACGCTTTGTTCACATCTTCTTTTCTAATTATCATGCGATCACTTTCGCGTCACACAGTGCACTCTTAACATATCTTAGGAAGATAAACCACCACCTAAGGACCACCTAGAAGTATACGAACACGAGAACGGTGGGTCGTCGAATTGACGAATGTTTAGTTATATAAGGTTAAAGTTCTTATTACGATTATCTGCTACAGGCTGTATTAGTTAGATGCTTTCTAAAATCAAATTCTCCCGTCTCGATGTATTAGAATGTTCTGAAAGCTCATTTATAAAATTAAAATTGATGCTTCTTCTATTTTTTCCAAGCATTATTTGACAGGGGTCCAAGAAGCCATGATTTCACATGCCTTTATTGGCATCCAACATCCATACTGATTCATGACATCATCTCAAGTTTTGAAATGCCAAAGTAGTCATGAAAATTCCCGACGAACTACAAGCAATGCATGGTATTTTATGACATACGCGAAACGCTTACGAATGTGACTAAATTATTGAGGCGTTACCAAAGATGACATCTATACATATCCTCTTATTCATAATACCTAGCAACCCTTTGACCTTGTCCAGAAAGGCGAATTACGCGCGTAAACCTACGTGCGTATAGCTTCAAGACAAAATTTGTTGGATCTACATGCGGCCTACATGTGATGGACATTACGCACGATAGTAAAAAATCGGTTGTCTGTAAAGTCGGTTTACTGACGATAGTTGAACGTGACAACGTCATAAGAAAATACTGATGGATCGCTCACTCAAGTAGGAGAGAGACAGATTCCGCGCTCTCGCTTGCACTTCAAGCCCTAAATGGAACGCCTCAGAGCGAGGTAACGCCGCATGAGTCATGTTTTTTATATATTTATGAATAGCAAACAAAAAGTTTGCTATGCGTGTAAAACGTTGTGCGTTGCTAAAAAACAAAAGTTTTAATTCAATCGTGCAACCGAAGGAGTATGAAAATTGGCCGGTAAATTAAATTTTACGAGGAAGGTATGCAGAAAGTTTATTAACACACACTACCATGCGGTTGATAGATACAATTTTGCTACATGTTGACGTGTGTCTGTCACAACAATCTGTCACAACATTTAATTTTTTAACCAACTTATATATATATATATATATATATATATATGGCCGTATTGGTCCTTTTGATATCAAAGTGTAGTGTAACACAAGCATATGGTACCAAAAAATAAGATTTTATCACCAAGGTATATCCTGGATCCAAAAGCACTGAACAGAACTCCTCAGTCTTTAAAGATACGCGTTTGGAAATTTTGGTATTGTTTAAAGAAATGCAAGCTTAAGCCACTATGTAACTTACAGTAATCACCATCATCATCTCATTTACAATACGTAATGGAAGCATGGCGCGTATTCAATTATACATTCGATCGTTTATTTGAATCGCTCTTAAAATGTATTAATACTAGGTAGTTTAACAAATATCACTAAAAAGGGAAAAATTATTATTTTTAAAAAAAATATTAAACCGACTTCCAAAGTAAAAATGCACAAAAAAGTATGAAATAAAACTCATTTTCTAAATAATTCCCCTTTTAAATTCGGCAAAAATTTTAACTATTTCTCAACTCGATCTTCATAAATTTGATGTTGGCACCAGCAAAGTTGAGAGTTCTCTAAAATATTATTTTATAAGCATGTTGTTCGAGCTTTCATACTTTTTTGTGCATTTTTACTTTTTGGAAGTCAGTTTAATTTTTTGTTTAATTATTTCTTTTTTGTATCTAAGAGGCAAAAGAACATATATTAAGTTGAAACTTAAAAACTATACGAATTTCGACCAAAAGGGCGACCTCTAATATAAACTAATATCATGTTTCTCGTTGTATGAGTAAATTCAATGCATGCATTTCTACGCGACTGTTCTCCATAAAAAGTAAGCGAATGACCAGTTTTAATGTTTGGATAAAGTATGGTTACGTTTGATTGGTTGCTATGCGCAAATCTTCAATAGGCGAGACAAATCAACCCATCTTTACAAGTTTTAAAAATCGAGACAGGTTTTAGAGATAGATTGAATTGTGTAAATTGCTAAACATTGTAGAATACATAAACATTTCCTATAAAACGTTGAGTTATTGTTCTTCAATAAGTTTTGATAAAACTGTATTTATGGATTCAAGACCAAAAATAATATCCACGGACGCGTTCACACCACGTCAATCTGGATCCGTGTTAAGTTCTCGAAGTACTTGTGTTACGTGTACCAGACAGCGGACACAGCTCAGCGTTTCACATGTGTAAAAACGCTGAGAAAAATTTGTGCAAATCATCTGTTGTCTGTGGCGACGCATTAGTACCTATGTGGCATTAGACATTCCACATAAATAAAACCGGCCGAGTGCAAGTCAGAATCTCGAAAGAAGGGTTCCGTACAAAACGGAACAAATAGTTTGTTGTATGGGAGCCCCCCTCAAATATTACTTTCATTCTGTTTTTAGTATTTTTTGCTACAGCGGCAATAGAAATACATCATTTGTGAAAATTTCTAGCTATCACGGTTAAGGAGATACAGCGTGGTGACAAACGGACGGACAGACGGACGGACAGCGAAGTCTCAGTAATAGGCTCCCGTTTTTACCCTTTGGGTACGGAACCCTAAAAACTATTCAAAATAATAAAGACCCTTCAAACTACAAACGACCCTAACGGTCTGTTTCAACAACCTATCTACCAATAACTATTTGTTAGAAACGTCAAATTTGTAAAGCAAAAAACCGGCAAATGATTGAATGACGACGTTTGTAACAAAAATTTATTGGTAGGTAGGTTATTGAAACCGGCCACTAGACTCAAATAGCATACTATTTAAATCGTACATTAGCCATTGTATTGGGCAAGCCGTTTCCCGCTCCGGTAGGTTTTCACAACCACATTGCTTCATCTCAGCCGAGATAATTGTCCCGAGAAGGTGGTCTTCATTGTGTATTCACAGCAGCTGCGATAGCCACCGACTTCATTCGGTCGGGTTATACGTCACGTGGTCTCTTATCTAAGTCAGTGGGTGGCTGTAAAGAACGTGACTAATTCAGCTATTTACTTATTTGTGTGCAAATATTTGAGGTATTCAAATTATGTGGTATTGAGTATTGAGCAAGTTTAATGTTTTTTTTTTTTTTTGTAAAGATACTGCTCTGATAATGTTACAGACAAAGAGTGAATACTTAATTTTTTCGGTACGAATAATTTTGCTTGAGCAATTTTTAGCAGCTTAGCAAGCAAGAATCCATAGGGGTTTGAGGACGCTCGGGAGGGCACTGTAGAACTAAGGGTTGTCACGTCAAGCTGTTTGCCTAGCGTGTAATTCTAGAATTCATTTTCAAAAATATTCGACCAATTTCAAACGTTTGCATATTATACTTATGATTTTATGCATACCTACTGCAATTTCAGGACAATTCGTACCTACTTAATAATATTAATGCCTTTTTATTATAATTATTTTGGCAAACATGTTTACCAAAACAAGAAGGATGTACACGGCAAAGGTCGGCGTGAATCCGGCTCGTGAGGTCACAGCCGCGTGACTCCGAAACGGTTTTTTTTTTAATAATTCAGATCATTAATAAACAATACGGATATCCTGCAAATGCAGTTTGTCGGGGTCTTATGCGGTTGTAAGAAGTAGCTTCTGCCTGTGGTTCTGCCCGCTTTAAGATTCATCTTAGTAATAGGGGGAGCCTAAAAGAGGATTTTTGAAGTATTTCGTGTCAGATTAAGATAATATCACCTAAATTATCTCACCCGCGCTTACCCGCCAGACTCGCCTTATATTCATACTGATAAAATTTATGTCATATTAGTATTAGTTCGTGTCATATTGTAGTTTTGGAACGTAGTTTCTTATGGCGCGTTGCGAATTGGAGGCTAGGTGGATTAAAATTGGCACGACACTTTTTGTCACTCGAAATCACAATGTAATAACGACTATTAAGAATGATACAAAAAACGACCTTATCACCTTGACAATAATGTAGAATTTTGCAATAACACATTGTGACTGTTATGACTATTACATATTGTGACTAGCTAGCCGAGCGCTTGATGTTATTACTCAGTACGGAGCCGGACTTCGCGGCGGCAACACTGCGAGCAGCAAGCAACCCGCCCCATCACACCTGTCCCTACCTAAGGCGCTAGTTCCGCGCGCACTATATATACTTAGTTCAACTATTTGTTTTGTATAATATAATATATTATAGATATAATATATTATATATTATATAATATACTATAGATATAATATATTATAGATATAATATATTATGAAATAATGCGTAATATTAAGTAATCTAATCATAATTAACGAAATAAAAAAATTTGGCAGTTATAAAAATAAAATTACATTATTCTTCTATAATATACGTTAGAATCATTTCAAAGGCTGTAAGACATTATGTTAGTACAATTTTTTTGTACCTTTGGCGCCCTGTACCTGAGAATTCTGTACCGGAGAATGGGTGTGTGTGATGAAATGATGTGTGAATGAAAATGGGAATCTGGCGGGTGTACAAAAGTTAATTGTACACATAGCACAAAACAAAAACTTGAGAGATGTCAAGGGACACCCGGTCCCCGGACACCCGGTACATACCACTGTATAGATATACAGATAAACAAAATTGAAGTGTCTGTTTGTAATTTCAAATTAACAGCTTTTATTTTCACTTAATGCATTTAAAAGTATGATCGGTACTTACAATAAAATTTAAATTGTTAACATTTTTCTGTCCATCTGTCAGTCTGTGTGTTTGTATATATATATGTATATTTCTTCCAGAATAGGCTTCAATTCTTCATTATCAACTATATATTTATATTATAATATATATATTATAACTTCGTTCCATCCGGGTGTCCCTTGACATCTCTCAAGTTTTTGTTTTGTGCTATGTGTACAATTAACTTTTGTACACCCGCCAGATTCCCATTTTCATTCACACATCATTTCATCACACACACCCATTCTCCGGTACAGAATTCTCAGGTACAGGGCGCCAAAGGTACAAAAAAATTGTACTAACATAATTTCTTACAGCCTTTGAAATGATTCTAACGTATATTATAGAAGAATAATGTAATTTTATTTTTATAACTGCCAATTTTTTTTATTTCGTTAATTATGATTAGATTACTTAATATTACGCATTATTTCATAATAATCTCATTTGATTTCACTAGTGTAATAAAATCTATGAAATATATTTAAATCGAAATTATATTATGGTAATTTTATTAATAAAATTTGTAATGCATTTCATTAACATAAGACATTTACCACAAAATCATCTAAATAAATACAAGAAAATATTATAATATAATTTGCTTTTTCAATCAATTGATAGTGAAAAAAACAAAGTCGTAGAAATTATTTTAACAATCAATTAACTCTTAATAATAAACCAGGCACAGTGTCTTATAAACCCTTAAGAAGGAACCCTTTGGACTGGACTGCCAGAGTTCTATTCGTAGACGCTAATTTGACACCCAGGTACTTCGAATTCTGACCTCTTGACATAATTTCGTGGTCGGATATCGAGACAGTTTTCGCAATTTCTGACCTTGCAAGCACAATATCGATATAAATTCTCCCGTAGCATTACTTAGTTCGATTTAACGCACTTTCCAATGCAAGGTCAATATTGCAATGCGACATTGGCACAATATTATCCTAATATTATTTTTACACCAACGAAAGAATGCGTTCCTGACGTGTTTATTATTCAATATATTGTGGTATTTGGGTGATTGGATTATGCAACTATAAAAAAGAAAAAGTGGATAGCCTTGTAACCGACTTCCAAAAAAGGAGGCGGAAATATGTTCGTTTGTGGATTTTTTTTTTCGTTAGGCCCACTGTTGTATGAATGTAGGTTTTTTTGAACTGTTTGTAATATGTGCAGACAGAAAATCTACTAAAAAACGTTCTGATATGCACTGAGACGCGACGCGGCGCGCAGTTTTTAATAGCGATACAAAATCGAAATTGCTTATTGTGCATCGTTGCGCCGCGTCGCGTCTCGGTCTGAAGCTACCAGAAAACAATAAGGTCCATGATATCCGGATCCTAGTTAGAAATGTAGAGTTTACAATCTAGCCGGACGAATCCGAAGGTAAAAGTAATATAGCTATAATAACTCCCCACACCGATTTCGGTGACGGTGGCCGGTCGCATTGAAACAGGGCCAGTTACACAGGAGTCATTTTATAGTGCCCAAGTGTGTGCGCAGTACACAAGAGCGATCTGTCTTCCTTTACTCTCATAACCCAGTGGGACGAATTACCGACACGACAGGCGAGAGATCAGGCACCGGTCCCACATTTTACAAGTACCTAATACTTTATATTAGAGCACATTAAACAACAGTTCAATGACCTCCTTGTCATTTCGGCTTCTACTTCTTTTTTTATTCTTTGTCGTGTTCTGAATTCTCCGTTTGAATCGCCTTTTGTGTCAATAAATGGCGACAAGTTTGTTTTGTAGAATAAAAGTCGGTATCTTAAATGCATTTGTCTTTAGAAATAGAAAGTTTAAGACATTTATTTACCATAGTAATTAAATTTAATAGTCCAAGTTTAATGACAATAAAAAGCTATTAAATAACTATTAAAGTTTATAAGTAGGTGCGAAATAGTACATTACATTTTGTTAATTATAAAATGCTGCATGATGGTTTAACTCACATAACTATTATGTCATAGTGTTAAATAATATGTTATGTGCCAGTTCCGGCATATATGTCCGTGTTTGCTAATATGATACTCGCGTGTAGAGTATAAAATATTTAATAGAATTAAATAAGTTTTCAAATGTATAAATAAGTGTGCAATTTTGATTAAATGTTACTATGCATGTTTCTTTACGTTTCCCTCGGGAGAGCTTCGCTTTGGCACGAATCTGCCGAATCGACTGAAAATGACAAAGAGGAAATATTATTTGCTTAGTACGTTTGTTTGCATTGAATACGCGTCGAAACTACTGGACCAATTTCGATGAAATTTGGCACAGATAGTAGACCAAGGGAAAGGACATAGGCTAATTTTTATCGCAGCAAAATGTATGGTGGGATTTCCTTTTGCGCGCACGAAGTCGCAGGCAATAATTTTATTTGAGTCACGTGAATTTTTTTACCCGACTACGGCGAAGCTAAAAGAAAGGGTAACGATATTGGTAGTCTATGTGTGTATGTATGTTTGTTCGTTCCACCGTAGCGACTAAACTGGTCCAATTTTAGTGAATGAGGTGTCAATAGATTCGCAATAATGGCCCGGGCAACATAGGATATATAATTTAGGTAGTCGAGCTTTTTATAAAAATTGTAGTTATTCATGAAATCATTATACCGCAAATTGACAATAAAATTTAAAATAACATTTAGGTAGCAACCTTTTTGCATTTATATAAATAGCCTGCACATAACAACATTGCATGTAGATAATTGACTATTGTAGTTTGTATGGACATTAGTGGTTTAAGAACCCGCAGATAATCTTCCAAACCACAGTTGACAGTCAAACAGGTAACCGTAGTTTGAGTCGAAGGCCTACCTATACAGGATGCTCCGTTAACGGAAAGAGATATTCAAGGAGCGTAATCGGTGTTCGATTCTCGTTCCAAAAATATATTTAACTTGTAACCTTAAAATTTGACCAGGTTATCCTAAGAATCACTTAAATTCTTTTCATCTCCGCGCGGCCGTACACTCGTCAAGTGACCTTGAAGCTGACGCGTTGTACGGCAGGGTGATCTGTCAAAATCATGGCAGCGCCCATACGAATTTCCCTCGATAACGTTACGTTTACGCCGCTGTCAATTAATGTTCCTGCTAGGTCCACTGAACAGAGTATATTTTTAATGTCCGCAGCTAACTTCGAACTTAAAAAATATAATTATATAAGTAAAAATAGAACAGATATCATACGAGTACCTACAGAATACAGATTAATCTTTGTACAGAGTGTAACTCAAACACCTATACTGCTAATAATTTAGGAACATAATATTTACTGACACAGGGTCAGTTAACACCGCGACGAAACGCGACTCTTCGCGACGCTGCATTTTCAAGATAGCTTTTCATAATTGGACTTTATTCACTACAGAACAAGACACACGTTTCATATGACATCAGTCATATACTGCACATTCGCTGTGCAGCGCGGTGCAACCTGACATTCGAACATTAATGAAACGTTTAGCTTCTTGTGCAATGAATACAGTTCTATTTTGAGTAGGCTCTATCTTAAAATGCAGCACTATGTCGCGTAATGTTTCATTTCAGTGTGAATTTACCCTTAAGTAACGTATGACGTATGTGCTGTAGATTGGGTGTGCAGTTTGTGTTTTAGTAATATGCTGTATCAAGACTTTGTAGCAACACTCTGTATATATATCTGATAGTTGTGCTATTGACTGGGTACGGTGAATTTGAAGGACGCGAATGTCAGTGCACCCACTTCCTGACCAGACCAGTACGAAACCACGGGTGAGCTATCGTTTGAAAATACACTTATCCTTGAAAAAATAATCCTTTTTTAATATTTCGCATAATTTTGAAGTCTCCATAAATCATCAACACTTTAACAATTTCCTGGTAAATATTTTGGTCCGCTTCACTTCACTTCTTATTACTAAAATTGTAAGTGCTTAGAGTTTACGTTTTCAAATTCCCATATCTAGTTAAGTAGAAATATACTATACTTGATACTATAATAATCAAAAGTTAAAACTGTGTGGCGGACCAATTAATGCCACAATCCTGAATCGCGCTATCGAAGTTTTCTAAGATCGGCGGTATATATACAACACCTGAAATTACTATAAGAGGGCTTCTGACCGAGCATAGCACCTCGCTCGGTCGGAGATCTCCCTGTGGGGCTTGCCACCATATTCCCACAACTGTAACCCTACTACGTCCTACTGCTATTATAAATTTGGAAGTCTGTGAGGATGGATGGTTGGACGGATGTTTGTTGCTCTTTCAGTCAAAAACTTCTGAACATGATTTGGTATCGTAGTAGTTTAGACTCAGGATATATATAAAAGGATATATATAAAATATAGGCTACCTGAAATAGTACAGTGTTCCCGTGGAACACTTCATTTTCGCGAGCGGAGCCGCGGGCACAAGCTAGTAAAATATATGCCTATGTTACCCGTGTCATCACGAATCTAGTGACACCCCATTCATTTAAATCGGAATCTGAAAGGAAATCTAAACTCCTTTTAGACGTTATTATGGGACGACCAAACAAATATATATATATATGTACATATACTGCCAAAGTCTTTCCTTTTGACTTCGCCGTAGTCGGGTTAAAATCATAAGAGATTCCCAGAAAGTTAAAACATTCGTTCTATTATTTGAATGAGCTAACAAAAAAGTACGTAATATTTTACAGCTCAGCTTTTACTACATACTTACCTACTATAAAGTTACTAATGAAAATTTTCTTTTGTTTCAGGATAAGTCGAATCTTATGGGTATTAGCAGTCACATGTCTCATTCAAACACATGCACAGAAGGCGAAAACAGAAGACACAAATGTACAGACAGTGCCGAGTGACTTGAGAAGGATAGTCAGCGAGGCCCTGGCGTTAGAACGAAGGTTCCTACTAGGAGCTAATGATGCGTAAGTTTTATATAAATCTTCTTAATATAAAGATTGAAAATACATTACAGACTTAGTCAGTTTGTATCTTCTTTAACCGCAGCTAGAAAATAATTGAATAGTCGAGACTAGAGAGAGATAATAAAGCGTTCTATTTCCCTATTAAAACGGGCTCTTCATTAAAATCCATCGAAATGTAACCTTCTTAAGATACCTATTTACTTACCCCCTTACTAATAAAAATATTTACACAATGGATAAGCTATACAATGTTTTGTCCTTGTCTATGAAGCTACTTTTCCAACCTATCAGAAAAAGATAAAATATTGTATAGCTACTCCTAAATGTGTAAATATTTTTATTAGTAAGAGGGTTCGACTCAAGCTAGCCAGTATAGGATATCTTGTGGGACACCAAACTTGTTTTTCATACACTGCAACCAATGCCCCAGTATAGAACCGTCAGTACTCGTTGATGATAATGATGATGAGAACTATCCGACAAATTCTAGTCCTAAATCCTCATTTCAGGCACAACTGCACGACAGACGAGGACGACGTGAGCAACACGCCCTGCCCGCCGAGCAAGTATCGGTCCGCGAGCGGCGAGTGCAACAACGTCCGACATCGGCCGTGGGGCAGACGCGGCGACGTGTTCCTGAGGCTACTGCCGCCTAATTATGCCGATGGTGAGTCCTGGATGTCCTACAGTGAGCTAGATCTCCCCATAGATATCTAGACCCAACTGCACGACAGACGAGGACGACGTGAGCAACACACCCTGCCCGCCGAGCAAGTATCGGTCCGCGAGCGGCGAGTGCAACAACGTCCGACATCGGCCGTGGGGCAGACGCGGCGACGTGTTCCTGAGGCTACTGCCGCCTAATTATGCCGATGGTGAGTCCTGGATGTCCTACAGTGAGCTAGATCTCCCCATAGATATCTAGACCCAACTGCACGACAGACGAGGACGACGTGAGCAACACACCCTGCCCGCCGAGCAAGTATCGGTCCGCGAGCGGCGAGTGCAACAACGTCCGACATCGGCCGTGGGGCAGACGCGGCGACGTGTTCCTGAGGCTACTGCCGCCTAATTATGCCGATGGTGAGTCCTGGATGTCCTACAGTGAGCTAGATCTCCCCATAGATATCTAGACCCAACTGCACGACAGACGAGGACGACGTGAGCAACACACCCTGCCCGCCGAGCAAGTATCGGTCCGCGAGCGGCGAGTGCAACAACGTCCGACATCGGCCGTGGGGCAGACGCGGCGACGTGTTCCTGAGGCTACTGCCGCCTAATTATGCCGATGGTGAGTCCTGGATGTCCTACAGTGAGCTAGATCTCCCCATAGATATCTAGACCCAACTGCACGACAGACGAGGACGACGTGAGCAACACACCCTGCCCGCCGAGCAAGTATCGGTCCGCGAGCGGCGAGTGCAACAACGTCCGACATCGGCCGTGGGGCAGACGCGGCGACGTGTTCCTGAGGCTACTGCCGCCTAATTATGCCGATGGTGAGTCCTGGATGTCCTACAGTGAGCTAGATCTCCCCATAGATATCTAGACCCAACTGCACGACAGACGAGGACGACGTGAGCAACACACCCTGCCCGCCGAGCAAGTATCGGTCCGCGAGCGGCGAGTGCAACAACGTCCGACATCGGCCGTGGGGCAGACGCGGCGACGTGTTCCTGAGGCTACTGCCGCCTAATTATGCCGATGGTGAGTCCTGGATGTCCTACAGTGAGCTAGATCTCCCCATAGATATCTAGACCCAACTGCACGACAGACGAGGACGACGTGAGCAACACACCCTGCCCGCCGAGCAAGTATCGGTCCGCGAGCGGCGAGTGCAACAACGTCCGACATCGGCCGTGGGGCAGACGCGGCGACGTGTTCCTGAGGCTACTGCCGCCTAATTATGCCGATGGTGAGTCCTGGATGTCCTACAGTGAGCTAGATCTCCCCATAGATATCTAGACCCAACTGCACGACAGACGAGGACGACGTGAGCAACACACCCTGCCCGCCGAGCAAGTATCGGTCCGCGAGCGGCGAGTGCAACAACGTCCGACATCGGCCGTGGGGCAGACGCGGCGACGTGTTCCTGAGGCTACTGCCGCCTAATTATGCCGATGGTGAGTCCTGGATGTCCTACAGTGAGCTAGATCTCCCCATAGATATCTAGACCCAACTGCACGACAGACGAGGACGACGTGAGCAACACACCCGCCCGCCGAGCAAGTATCGGTCCGCGAGCGGCGACTGCAACAACGTCCAACGCAGACGAGGCGACGCGACGTGTTCCTTAGACTGCTGCCGCCTAATTATGCCGATGGAGAAGGACTTACCATGTCCTACAGTGAGCTAGTTTTACTCAAACCTCGGGGACAGGGCGAAAGGATTACCTTGCTTACCAAATATAACAAAATATGTAACACTATCTTTTGCCCGCGACTTCGCCCCCTTGGAATAGTGTTCTTGGAGAAAAACTTCTTCAGCAAATAACTCTAATCATTGCAATATACTCCTGTATACAATATTGAAAATGTTCTTTGGGGTTTCATACCCAAATGGGTAAAAACGGGACCCTTTCAAGTATCACCTCGACGCGACGCGCGACGTATGAGACCGCTTGATATAACTAATATAATTTTCGGGCTTGAATATCCAACCGCTATGTCCCTGAATTTGAAATCTGAAATATCTTCAAAAATATTGATTTAAATTGCATGCTGTAAATTGCATGCGGGCCATATTGATTTATATTAAATGAACAATATATTTAAGGTACTTAATTGGATAAGGATTAATGCTGTATTGCTTAAAATCGCTTCGTAAATAAGCCATTATTTCTCGTAAAAAGTAAAGTATATAAAATGGTTATTATGGTGTGTTATCCCTAAGAGATAGACATATACCATCGCGGACTTTTTGTTAACTTTTTTAAGGTTACAATACTGTAGTACATTATTTCGACATTAGAAACCTCTAAAATTATCAGTGTCTCTCTACTTTATTATGCATACTATATAAATATAAACCTTCTTCTTGAATGACTCTGTCTATTAAAAACCCGCATCAAAATCCGTTGCGTAGTTTTAAAGATTTAAGCATACATAAAGACAGACAGAAAGCTTCTTTGTTTTATACTATTTAGTGATTAGACGTTGTTTATATGAAGAAGAACTAAAGTGTTTTTGTATACGACCATGAAGACATCAGTTTATATAGAGCATAATATAAGCAAGATGTTAAACATTACTATTTTAATTTTTCTCTGTATACAAAACAATATTAAAGCCCTACTTTACTGTAATAGCTAATAGCATATTTTTAAAAACATTATTAATTATTAATATTTTTCTTCGTACTTTATAAAAGAATTATTCCACAGCAAATATGATCGAAATAAAATCATGTCTGCTCTTAAACGATTATCTTAATAACAGGTTACAAAATCTCCACCGATTACTACGGTTGAATAAATCATTACAACATACTGAAATATACTACTACCTAAATATGATAACAGGCAAAAAGTTAATAATACATGTTACATTATTATTATAAAAGATATAATAAGACAAATACGAGATGTTGTTGTGAGTCGTGAGTCGTGAGTCATGACTACGTTCGCGGAAAAAGAAAATCCTGTGCTAATAGTACATTTTTCCAGGCAAAAGTTAGCATTGTGAATATTTTTTTAGACGTTTTTTCTGCAGGTTTATTATTTTTAAAAGGCGAAATAGCAAAACCTGTATTGTTCTTGACTGTTTGCCATTTAGTAAGTTTTTAACTTTGCATTTTTATTGTAGATAATGTTGGTAATGAAAACAAAAAAAAAGACGATATTATGGATTGGTCCGTTGCGCGTTGGTCAGACGTAGAACTTTTTTTTTTATTTGATATTGTAGTAGTGTAAACGTAATAAAAAAATAACCATACAAATTATCACTCTAAAAAAAGTATTTCATAATTAATATCAATTATGAAATACTTTTTTTAGAGTGATAATTTGTATGGTTATTTTTTTATTGAATTGCAAGTACCACAAATTGTGATTTCCTTTTATGATAGGGTGTCACTATCTAGCTTGGCACTCGACGGAGGTCGTGGGTTCGATTCCCGCATTGGAACAACAAAAAATGTTGTTTCCAAGTTTGGTTAGGACAATGCAGGCTGATCACCTGATTGACTGACAAGAAAGATGATCCATGCGTCGGATGCGCATGTAAAAAGTCGGACCAGCGCCTGATCTCTCGCCAGTCGTGTCGGTCATCCGTCCCACTGTATTATGAGAGTAAAGGAAGAGATAGTGCTCTTGTGTACTGCGCACACACTTGGGCACTACAAAATTACTCCTGCGCAACTGGTCTGGTTTCAATGAAACCGGCCACCGTTACCGAAATCGGTGTGGGGAGTTATTATACTAATATTATATAGAGGAAATGTTTGTTTGTATCGAATAAACTCCGAAACTACTAGACTGATTTTGATGAATCTTGGCACAAATATAGAGTAGACCACGGGGAAGGACATAGGCGACATAGGAGATTTAATTTGCAGCAAAATGCACGGTTGCCGTGGGATTTTCTTTTGCGCGTACGAAGTCGCGGGCAACATCCAGTCGCTACATAAATAAACTAATATCCATGCACGCTTTCACACCACGACATTCTGCGACTGCGGTATCCAAAACTCGTGCTACTGGTAGGAATCTACGCTACTTCAGTATTGAGTATTAACTTAAGTTTCAGCTTAGTAAAAGTAGCCTATATCCAGATTCCAGAGCACATCATACCAAATTGCATCAATATCCGTTCAGTGGTTGCGTGAAAAGGTAACAAACATCCATCTATTTATACATCCAACCATCCATCTATTCATCCTCACAAACTTTCACAATAGTAAGCAATAGCAGTTAGTATTTTGTATAAACTTTATAATGTAGGTCGCGTAGCTACGATTACCATAAAATTACGATTACAAATACAGCTTATTATTTTATATGCAAATAAATTTACATAGTAAAAATGTCCCGTGACTTGGTCGCACGGTTGCACCTTATGAAATAAGTATTTATTGAAATTGCATAACATGCATAAATTTTTGCTTTATAAATATTGATACTTTAAGAGACAATTAAAAAACTAGTTTTATAATATAATCATCTGAGCTTTCGTATAGGCGGGAGCCACTGACTTTTAATCAAACATCATACAAGTTTTGAGCTGTAAGCCCGACATGACTTGTATTTACAAATGATTAATGATCGTTTAATGTTTGTCTAGGTAAGTTCAGTTCATTCACGTTATAATGACTTGATAATAAGAGTCGCTTTAATAGAAACGGAAGCTTTCGGAGCCCCAGACTTAATAACCAGTCATTTCCCTGGAATAAGCTGACTATGATGAGAGATAAACATTTCTTACTTACAGAGTGAAATGGCGCCTTAAACTATTTTAACTAAGAAATACAATCTTGTTCTGTAAAGTTTTTTAATTCATTTCTCTGTCAACGCCAGCTATGTCAATTTCGAGTTATGGAATAGATAAATGGACCACATTGGTCAGTTAAGTTAAACTTAGTTTATATAATGACACTTTTTGTTCGAAAACGTTATTGAACCAATAGCGCTAAGATAAACTACCGACAAATTCACCTCAAAAACTTTTATTATACTTATTAGGAGTTATACTGTCGATGAATTATAAATGAATCGTCTTGATATCATAAACTCATTTTGGAGTTTGAACCAATCAAAACGCGTTTATTTGACGTATATGAGAATACCATTTTGCTGTTTGAACATATCGAGACTGCATCTGTATTATTTTGCAATTTAATTAGGAGACTCATCCTACAGGTGTGGCAACGCCCGTCACGTCGCCACAGACGCCGGAGCCGGCGCTGGCGGTGCGCGCAGTGACGCAGCTGGCTGACTCCACCGAGCACGACTTCGTCACGAGTCTGATCGCCGCCTGGGGCCAGTTCCTCATGTATGATCTCGTGGCTACCGCTAATGGGAATAAGGTAAGTGATAACCCGTAGTAGACTCGCGTGGTACATTCCCGAAGTGAGGAGCCCTTGCACTAGTGGTAGGCAGTAGTAGTGTTATAATAATTACTAGCTTTTGCCCGCGGCTCCGCCCGCGTAAATAAAGTATCCCACGGGAATACTGTACTATTTCGGGATAACAAGTAGCATATGTGTTCTTCCAGAGCTTAAACTACTACCATTACAAGTTTCATCAAAATATGTTCAGTAGCTTATGCGTGAAAGAGTAACAAACATACATACATCTATCCATCCATCCATCATCACAAACTTTCACATTTATAATAGTAGTAGGATATAGGAAATAGCTGGGTGGGTTCCTCACATGAGAAGTCCTTGCACCAGCAGTTTATGGAGGTTCTTTTCCCAGGTTGTCTGTTTAATTCGAGTATTTCTTACATATTTTATCACCATCATGCAGTTTATTATACCTACAAATGTGCACAAAAATACCTTAATTAATTTTGATCTTAAAATACAAAGCAAGCTGAAATATAAGCAAAAAATATATATTTAAGTGACATTACCTTTAAAATAATTTGTTGTATCCATTATGGGATAATTACTATAAATAGTTTATAATCGAACGAAATAATAATAAAAAATATGCGTGTCATTGAACTTTAGTGCGGCGCGCAGTCCGTGACATTACCGTAATGTTACGATGTAATCTGTAATCGACACTAAAATGTAGTAAAATTCATATTTTTATTATTATTATTATTGAATGTAGTGTTTCAAAAGGAATAAATTTAAATGATACGACTGCATAAAAAATAACGGACTTATTTAAAATGATTGTTCTTCAATGGTTCCTTAATTCTTATACGTAAATATTTAATTTTATGTTTTAAAGTAAGGTATTAAAATTGAATGAACGGCCGTCGTCTAAATCTAGCATAGGGCCTTTAGAAGTCGCGAAAATAAATTTACCAGCCACCCACGAACTCTACTTAAATCTACCAAAGAATGTAATGTGTTGTTGTATCTCGTAATCGTCTCTAATGATTGCCTTTGATGCGTTCAACAAGCTTGTGTGTAATTGACCCTTGCGGGGTGAAGGCGGTGTGTGGCAACTGGCAACAGTGTCACGCGAATAGCTAACGATGCCTGAACTTGGCCGATATTTAGCTATTCATTATATCGCAGTATGCAGGTACTCATAAGGTTCATAAGGTGTATATTCACTCAAATACGGCGAAGCCAGTCTATGTCAGTATGTACAACTGGATGTTTCTAGTATGCCTTTTTTATGCGCCTTCGTACGCGCAAAAAGAAATCCCGCGGGAACATTTCGCTGCGATAATAAGTGGCATATTTGTTAATCCAGAGCCTGAACTACTGCCGTACCAAATTTCATTAAAATCCGTTCAGTAGTTTTGGCGTGAAAGAGTAACAAACATCTATCCATCCATCCGTCCTCAAAAACCTGAAGGTTGTGAACATTAAGAGTAGTAGTAGTAGGATGTACATCATGTTTGTTCCACCGTGGCACCTAAACTACAGATCCGATTTTAATATATGAGGTATCAATAGATTCTTAAAAATGGCCCGGGTAACATAGGCTATATAATTTACGCAGTCGGGTTATAGTTTTTATTCCGTTTACGGTAGACACCGCGTTTGATAAGTCCAGCAATAAGTAACCTATAGGTTTTAAATTGGTAGGATGATACTATATAGGAACATATAGGTCGTTATGACTGATCCCAAGACTAATTGTCAATGCTAGGGTGCTACACACTCACTCTCTCTCTCACACGCATACACACACTTACATTCATATACATACCCCTATACACCACTCTCACCATATCTGCAACTCCTTATGTATAAAAATCTCACTGGAGATTCACAGCGTATGTTATTGTCTTTTTCTGTAAATTGCTTTTATGAAGTATAAAGATTTTAAAAATTATACATATTTCAAATCAATTTTTAAAATAGACTACCTGACATAAAACGAAGACTTTGCCATGAGCTACATAGAGATATGCCAGTTTTTTGGAAGCACTTTTACAATAAATGAAACTTGTAGGTTTTCTAATGTTAAAATGTACATTTTGTTTTGGATAATGACTGCACTGTATAAGGCAATTCGTGATCCGGTGATAGTTCGTAAAGGTTAGTGAAAGCGGTGACTTAACAGGCAGTCACCAGTCATAGGGTAACTGATACATTCACCGGTACAGGAAGTGTATCGTTGTACTGTCGCGTAGAGAAGGCTTACATTAAATATTATATAAAGTGTTTTAGATTACTACTGATTTTTACACGATAATATATGCAGATGTAGTAACAGTCCTTTGCACATATCTTGCAACGTCTTAGGTTCAATTTACACCGAAATGAATTAATGCGCTTCATTTTTAAGATGGGTTTTTATAATTGAACTTTATTCACTACAAGAAGATACATTTTATTGTAAGAGTTCGATTGCCAGGTTGCACCGCGCTGCACAGTGCACGACTGATGTCATATGAAACGTGTATCTTTTCATGCAGTGAATAAAGTTAAATTTTTAATAATAGCGTCGCATATCGTCGCGGTGTGAACTGACCCTTAAGTTCCACTTTCTTTCATTAGTAATTTTAACATTTGAGGATATTAAGTCAAGAATTACTTAAGTCAAAAAAAAAACAAACAATAAAAACAGTGTAATTTTTAGAATTTGCGGATAAGAGAATAATTCGTGATAAAAATACCAGCCTTGATGCTTTTTTTGTACTAGATTATTTATTTGTAGATTAGCGCCAGGTAAAATGTCTAAACAAGTTTTCAATCATCGTACCGAAAATACTCACATAGTATTTGACCTTTAGCTTAATACTCAAATTTCTTAGGTGACGGTGATAATTTTATATAGTATGTTTTTGTTCATGAGTAATTCTTTTCCAGAAATGCGAGGACTCCTCATGTGAATACGTTCGATCGGCGCCTGCAAGAAATATTGACTCGTGCGGTTTTGGTAAGTAATCAAAATGTATCAACTAAAATAAAATCAATAAGAAGTAAGAACCAACCCGCAGTAGGGTACCCGCAACCTGGAGCGAATTAGAAAGTTATCTTCATTATACCAAGGACAGACCCGTGATATTATGATGATGGTAAAATAACATCCCAAAAATGAATATCAAAAGTTCTCCGAATAAGACATAATTCGATACATAAAATGTATTAAAAGCTTGTGACGATGACTGTACTAGATTCATGATCAAAGCGAGAGACATATCCAATGGGGGATATAAATCTATGAACCAAAATGGAAAATGAGATGTAATTATAACCTATAGCAGCATAATTGTGGGTTTGGTGTAAAAACCCACTCTCACTTATGTATGTTGTAGCTAAGAGTGAATAGAAATACGTTTTGCCTAAGAGTTCGGGATAATCTTTCTGTCTAGCTGTAAAAATCTATCAAGCAGATACGGCCTGTCATCAAGCCGCCATTAAGTAAATTTTATTCCCTACTTTGAGAAACCCTGATCTTTGGCGCACAAGTAATTAATATATACAGTACCAGGCAAATAGACATTTGAAACAAACGACCTGAGAAAGGTTGCAGGGAGTCGGTGGATGCAGGCCATGAGCGATCGATGGTCGCGGGAAATCTATGGGCAGCCCTATATGTCCTGCAGTGGACGTCAACTAGAAGAGACAAGTTCGACTGATGTCAGCTGACATAGTACAGCACTATCTATCACGATAGATGCAGTTGAAAAAGTTCCATTGGTAGCAGTGGCGTGGGATTCCTATAACTCCATTCCTATCGGCTTCACTTACCACTTACCTTTTGAAGACCCTCGTCCAAATACCTACCTATTATACAGGCTAGGGCTTCCCTATGTAGGAGAACCGGCCTTCTTCTTTTTGGTCGAGTACTCTAATGAATCTAATTCTTGCTTGGATAAATTCTCCGGCATAATAACGTATTATAATTTTTAAGTTTGAATGATTTACCTTCTAACTACATAATGTGTATTGTTCGCAGAATACAGAGATCAGATGAACTTAGCCACATCGGTGCTGGACGGGTCTGCGCTGTACGGCAGCCAGGAGAAGGAGCTCCGGTCGCTGAGGCTGTACGATGCCGGGAAGCTGGACCTAGCGTCCTGTCGCAAGTGAGTACTAGCCTTTATGTTTATGATTATATGATTATAGTTAGGGAAAACCCATGATGATAAATGGGCCATCAAGTAAGAGTCTCATCTCCTATATTCTTCACTCTGCCACACTGGTAGATCTCGCGTGATACACTGATAAAGATAAACCCTTTACGGAAAGTGTATCTGTCTTTTATTTTATTTCCCGATATTTGTAATATTATGTCTCCAAGAATGGCATAAATTGGTAAAGTTTGAACTGCGCATAGATATGACCGCGTTAATCATGACCGCGCTAATTATGACTAAGATGCGTCCACGGTTGGGACTGCTGGCTCTTATATATTTAGGCGAGTGCGCGGATCAAACTGTGAGAAATGCGCTGTCATCAACATGCCAGATCGGTCTGTCAGCCCTTCGTATCTATATGTTTGTTTCGGAGCGAGGCTTGGACCGGCGCATGTTGTTCGGGAAACGAAAACTTTACATGAAACGAGCGCTAATGTGAATATTATTTATGCTATTTCGAATGTTTACTGCACCTAAATACTGCTTAATATACATTATGTAGTTTATACGACGTATTATATGAAACCTCAAGTACAATGTGAACTTCTCAGAATATTTTTTTGTAAGTTATAATGTTTATCGTAATCTCCGCTTCGAAGGTCACAGTGTAATAATCTAACCGTTTACTGCACCATTACATGCAGGTGTGTAATAAATAAATAAATATCTATGGACGCTTCACACCACGTCAATCTGGCCCCTCGCTAAGTATCCGAAGAACTTGTGTTACAGGTATCAGAAAACGGGAGGTATATTTAATACTTTTATACTATACATATTATATTTAAGATTTTTATTATATAATGCACATATTTAATACACATCCATGACCCAGGAACACAGAAAAACTTTTAGTTCCTTCGGCGGGATACGAACCCGCGACCCCCGGCTTGAGCACCAACGCGCTGAACCACTGAGCCACAGAGGTCGTGTAATGTGCCTACGGTTAATATATATTATGTAATTAAAAAAAATATATTGTATAGGTTATAACTAAATATGAAAGATATTATTGCTGTAAACACTTTATATTGATTGATTTGATCCTGAGGATGTTTCGCTTTTTACTGTCGCTTTTTTGTTTCATTGGATCATCACAACAATACTAAAGAAATGTGAGATAAGTGGGAGCCCCAAAGAGATCTCCCACCGAGCGGGTGGTGTGCTCGGTCAGGCTGAAGTCCCACTTGAGAACATTTCAGTGGTTGTAAATATTACCTTAAGCATTGAGCTTGAGACGCTCGTGCCAGTGGAGAGATTCCCAGGGAGTCAGAGCTGTTGCAGTGGAATCCCAGTGAGTTGGAACTGCGAAGCTGCTGCACGGGCTCCGGTCAGTCGGAGTGCTGCCGTGCTACTATGCTACGTGATGAGCAGGGGAAATATGCTCTGCTTGTTGACCGGTAGTCGTAGTGAGAGTGCCGGTTGAAGCCGATGAGGGTTCGACCAGGCCGCGGTGCGTTGAGGTACCCGATGAGCCCGAAGCTGGCTGGCGTGGTGCGGACGGACGGGGAGTGATGATGATGATGTCCAGAAGAAGGCGTGTTCTTGAAGTTCGAGAATCACCAATGACGACCTCTGTGGATCGGTGGTTGAGCGCGATGGGGCTCAATTTGCGGCGGGTGTGAATCCCGCCGAAGGATGAAAATGTTTTTCTGTGTTCCTGGATCATGAATGTATATTAAATATGTGTATAATATCGTAAAAATCTTAAATATATGTATGATATAAACGTATTAAATTTACTTCCCGTTGTCTGGTCCCCGTAACACAAGTTCTTCGAGTACTTATCACGGGGCCATTGACGTGGTGTGAAGCGTCGATACTCCATTAGATATTACTATTATCAACGTGTCAAATTATTTACATACACATTATATTATATATCTGCGTACAACGCACAACAAACAACAACCAACAACCTGAATTCTCGTAATGGTTAAGTACGTGATCACATAAATGCTAAGTCTATATCATTATTAAATTTATCAGAAGATAATGTAACGTGTGACCCCAGCAATCTGTGTGAAAATCAACAATGCCTTGCCAAACGTACGTCTCGACCCTATTCCTACAGTCCACATAGATTTTACCTCTGAAGTCTGATAGGACCTTTATGCCGAAGGCATAAGGATCACTCTCTTATAAACCTATGTAAAATATTTATGAACGGACTATACAGTATACAATAGGTAATATATCTTGTGTTTTATTCTTAATTTTAACGAGACATCGACACATGGTTATTGTCTATTATTATTTATTATACAAAGAGTGTGCGTGTCTGTCGTGGGCTTTAATTAAACTTCCGGTAAAGCTATGTGATTAAAATTTAAAGATTTCGTCACTTTGATGTTTGTTTATATCATTTGATTCGATAGCAACAGAGCTTGTTGTGATGTGTGTTTGTTCCCCTTTTACGTAAAAACTGCTAAACGGATTTGTACAATGCCGAACAAATTTAGCACATAGACACTGTTTGTATACCTGGATTATCACGTAGGTAAGCCACTTTTTGGTACTTAAAATCACCATAGATATTGGAATATATACTTTTTGCGTTAAAGTCGCCGGCAACATCTGGTACTGTAAGTTATTGTACTTTCGACCATAGAATTTTTTATGTTTAGAACAATTCACATATTAGAGACGGGGCATATCGAGGCTAAAAGTGTCCTTATTTCAAAATTGAAGGTTGCTATCACAGATTATGGAAACCATTACAAGTCTTAGGTCGCTTAGATTGTAGTTCGACCGATTTTTAACATATAGTTACTGTATCCTTGTATTAAGAAATTTTTAAATGTATGTAATAGCTTATGTCCCTATGTACATGTCTATACTTTCATAATAATTTAAACAGCAACAATTAAGTGAATGTCAACAACGTCTATTGGTTTAATCATCCATTCTATTGAATTAAATAGTTTATTACCAACAGACTTGGTATACAATAAAGCACATCTTTATCAAACAATTACCTAGGAATGCCAACACGTCGTCGCAAAATAGATTGTATGTTAAACCAGTCGATGCAACCTTCGGATGTTCTAAATACCGATAGATTTTAATCTCAGATTTGTAACGATTCACGTACCACATATAACAGCTGATTCGCCCGAGTAAATGCAGTATCCCACGGGAACAGTGTACTTGTCCGGGATAAAAAGTAGCATATATGTTAATCCAGAGCTTAAACTACTACCATACCAAATTTTATCAAAATCCGTTCAGTACTTTTTGCGTGAAAGAGTACCTAACATCCTCGCAAACTTTCGAATTTATAATAGTAGTAGAAAGCGTAAAGGTGCGCTTAATCTATATATTTATTATAGTTAGGATTAGGATTGGTAAAAAAATAGAATTATGTTTTCCGTACTAAAACCTTTCACATACATTATTATTATTTTTTTTTATTTAAAATTGATACACCAACAACTTATTGCTACAAAATTACTAAAACAAAAGTTAATTACAGGTGTACACAGCATTTACAATTAATATAGTTCTCCGTGCAGTTATCAGAATACCTATTATATGTAATAGCAAAACATTATTTTAATTGATTAATATTAAATACAAAATTACATTAATATCATTTACAATTAATTAAATTATAGTTTGTTAAAAGTATTATTCTTACACGTCGACATAACAAAATTAAGGAAATGTCAATAGAATTCAGTTATTGCTTAAAATCATTAAATAATATACATTAAAATGTCCTTAAATTTAATTATAATGAAAAGATTATCACGCGCATTTAGGGGAAATGTCAAAAATTAAGATTTAAAATACAATGTGAACTAAAACTAAATTAAACCTAAACAATACACGATAAATTAAATTAATATTAAATATATGTCAATTACTCATTATATTATTATCCTTAATTAGCAAATATAATTTTTTCTTGAACTTATCTAGATTGTCATGGAAAATATCTATATCGTACGAAGCAAGTTTATTGTAGGAGTCTGTTAGTCGGTTTAGGGGAGAGTATTTTCCTAGGTTGGTTTTAGCAGGACTGGTTGAAAAAGTTTTTACGGGATTTCTGGGAAGACATCTAGGTACGTATAGGTTAATAATTTCTAATAGACTCGTTGAGTCAAAGTTATTGTTAACTATTTTGTGCAAGGTGCATAGGTCAGACACCAACCTGCGACACTCAAGGGAGTAGATATTAAAATGCGTAAGACGATTTTCGTAGCTTGCTCTGTAAGGGCACGTCTTATCTTTGAATGAAAGATAACGTGTAAATGAACGTTGGACCCACCCTGGAAAGTGGAGAATTGCTTGGCAAAGAGGTTACATATATCACTTCCAGATTTGGCCACAGAATTGTTAAGTACCATCTCGGAGGGTAAAGAGGATTTGGAAGCACGTTTTTCTTTTATATAGGACCAGAATTTCTTAGGGTCGCGGGTTATGGCATTTTTAGTTTCTGATACATACTTTGAGTAACATGATTCAAGCAACGAATCCACTCTATATTTTGCTAGCTTAAGCTCAAGTCTATCTCTTGGATTTTTATGAATTTTTAGCCGTTTCCTAATTTTTTCTTTTTCTGAGATTAGCTTAATAAGATTTTTTGTAAACCAAACCGGATAGTTGTTGTTTTTTGGTCGAGTCTTTGGTATACAAGTATCGATTATGTTGTTGATGATTGTATAAAATGTATTCACCATTTCGTTGACGTGTGTGCAATTCTCTAGTTCGCGACGCCAGTCTATTAAACGCAGCTTGTGATTTACTTCGTTATAGTCACCCTTTCTAAAGTTGTGTGGTGAATAATTTCTTATTCAATAACTGATATTCAGGTTCAACAGGGAGTTCGATATCTAATGAAGGATGGTAAGGATCTAGCTTACTAAGTAACTCAGTAAACTTACCTTGATGTGAGGGAAATTAGTTAGGACAAGATCTAGTATGCGACCATTCTGGTTAGGTATGCAATTAAACTGTGTAAGATTGTTTAGAGACATGAAGTCAACCAGTGAGAAGCCAAGGGTGTTGTTATAGTTAATCGGAGATAAATGGTTAGTGTCATTACCGTCTGGTATGCATTTAATAAAGCCTATGTTAAAGTCGCCCAGCACCGTGACGTTCCCATTGTAAGATTGTAAATTACAGTTAATGTTATCTAATAAAGTGTTCCGAGAATTAGGAGATATAGGAGGAGGTAGGTAGAGTAAAAAGATCAATAAATACTTTTTTCCTATCTTAACATTAATCCATAAGTCTTCGAAACCACTTTCGTAGTGTTCAACACGATAAGATTCAAGATCTTTGGAAACGGCGAGCAAGACACCTCCCCCAGCCTTCGATGATGAGTCCGTCGAGTGGCGATCTTTTCTATATATATTATATTTGTTAGAAAAAAGTTCGCTGTCGAGAATTGTCTGGTCAAGCCAAGTTTCAGTTGCAGCTATTAGTTCGTAATTGCATTGTAGAGTTGCTAGTCTAATATCGCTGAATTTTGACTTCATTCCTCGGAAATTTTGGTAGTAAATGTTGACCATGATGATTTCAGATAAATAACATGTATGTCCGAGATAGGTGGCTTATTAAAAAATTAAATATTGTTCAAGGAGTCGTAACACTTTATATGTTTAGCAGGAGATTGATCGTCTCTTCTCACGTATATGCGACCGTTCCTTATCCAGACGTATTTGATGCCCTTTTCTTTAGCTATTTGACGAGTCCGAGCATGGAGAGCCTTGTAATATGGAGCAAGATGTTTGGAGACATATACGTATGATTTAGTAGTGCCGTAGCCTAAGTAACTCGTGCTCAGTCTTTCATTAGCTTTGTTTTTGTTGAATTTTTGAACTGACGCTATTATTGTGTCTCGAACCTTAGTATTTCTTAATTTTACTATGATGGTGCGCGGTCTCTTTGTAGAGTCGTCAAGTTTCCTAACACGAGTACAGGACAAGATGTCAGTTTCCATGATGGGTTGAGAGATAACACTACCCAGTTGATTAATGACGGTGTAGAGATTCTCTGATTTTGATTCTGGGACTCCGTGGATCTCTATGTTGCTTTCACGAGAGTGCTGCTCTATAAGGTTAATTCTGGACGATAACGACTCAACGGTCTTCAAGAGGGTTGAATTTTCTTTTTTTAATTGTTTTATCTGTTCATCTGACTCTTTTAGATTAGATTGAAGGCGGTCATATTCGGCACTGAGGTAGTCTACTGATTCTTTGAGATCATTTAATTTTTTAAGCTCGGATTTAATTTGATTGAACTCTTTGGAAAAGAATGAGTCCATAGCTGACTTTAGCGAGTCCTTAATAGCAATTTGTATTTCATGTTTTATTATTTGTAATAGGGCTGGATCCAAGTCAGATTTTAATGTTGGATCGATGTTACTGGATGTTTTGGTACGAAAGGTAATGTTAGAGAACTGATCCATACTCTCGCTGTCGGAGATTGGAGAATTATGCACAGGATTATTGAGTGGGCGAATTGGTGTATTGCTGTTACCAGATTTCGGCTGTTTGCAGCGGCATATTTGACAAATCCAGGATTTTTTTGTTCTTTGCTCATGCTTTTGTAATTTTTCTCGCTTACGTTGGCGCATAGTACTAAGGCGGGTCAATAAGTCCATGACTTTTAGAATTTCTAACCTCCTTACTGAAAAAGCAACACTACTCCTGTCAACAGGCATCTGTCAGTTGACTCCTATCAAAATTTGAACTTGCTGCGTCAGTTAGTTTGTGTTTTACAGCTATCTTTATCAGACTATCCAGTAACTTAAGGAAACAATGGAAAAAAGTGAATTCCGTGTGCTTATTAAGCATTATTTTTTGCGAAAAAAAACCATTACCGAGACCAAGGCTAAGCTTGATAAATACTATGGGGACTCTGCATCATCGATTTCAATGGTAAAAAAGTGGTTTACTGAATTTCGTTGTGGCCTTACAAGCACTGAAGATGCCGAACGTCCTGGACGCCCAGTTGAGGTCTCTACACCCGAAACAATCGAAAAAATTCACGATATGGTATTGGCCGACCGAAGATTGAAAGTGCAAGAGATTGTGGAAGCCATAGGCATCTCGCATGGCTCAGTGGTTTCAATTTTGAATGATCACTTGGGCATGTGAAAGCTTTCCGCAAGATGGGTGCCGCGTTTGCTCACAGTCGACCACAAACGCAATCGTGTAACAACTTCACAGGAAGGTTTGGCGTTGTTTAATCACAATATGGAGGAGTTTTTTAACCGTGGACGAAACATGGATCCATCATAATACACCAGAGACCAAACAACAGTCAAAACAGTGTGTTTCTAAGGGTGAATCGGCGCCAAAGAAGGCCAAGGTGGGTTTGTCAGCTAATAAAGTTATGGCGACTGTTTTTTGGGATGCACGTGGGATAATCCACATTGACTATCTTCAAAAGGGAAGAACAATTAATGGGGAATATTATGCCAACTTATTGGACCGCTTCAATGAGGATTTGAAAAAAAACCGACCTCATTTGGCCAAGAAAAAAGTTCTTTTTCACTAAGACAATGCAAGGGTGCACACATGTGCAGTTGCCATGGCAAAAATCCATGAATTGGGCTATGAATTGCTCCCACATCCACCCTATTCTCAAGATTTGGCTCCGAGTGACTACTTCTTGTTCCCAAACCTGAAAAAATGGCTCGGTGGAAAAAGATTTGACTCCAATGATGAAGTCATCTCGCAAACAAAGGCCTATTTTGAGGACCTCGACAAATCATATTTTTTGGAAGGAATAAAAAAATTGGAGAAGCGTTGGACAAAGTGTATAGAGCTCAAGGGGACTACGTTGAAAAATAAAATGATTTATTTATCAAAAAATCTGTGTTTTATTCCAAAAGTCACGGACTTATTGACCCGCCCTCGTAAATCAAAATTTAGCTTACATGTAAAGCATGAAAGAAACTCACGGTCCTTTATGTTGTTACCACAGCCTAAACCTACACAGATTAAACATCAAGTTGGTCGACAGTATTATTTTTCTTAAATATAGCTTTTCTAACTATTATTTTTCACACCGTAGGTAAGAATGGACGTTCGCAAGTCCTGAGGAATCACAAGGGCCTTGACGGCCTTTTAAGAAGGAACATCTTCTTATTGAATATTTGAAGATCGTATGAGCCGACTACATAATAATATGATACAGCCGTCGTACCAGTTAGTGTTAAGAAGAAAGAAATTTAAAAATCATGTGTTCATTTTACAGATGCAACGACGGCTCCCCAACAGCGCCCCTCTACAAGATTCTCCTTGCCGAACACAACCGCATCGCCGGAGAGCTCTACTCCATGAATCCGTTTTGGGAGGACGACGCTATATTCCTGGAGGCGAGACGCGCGGTCGCGGCTATTATACAGCATATCACCTATAACGAGTTCCTGCCGGTGCTTTTGGGAGAGGTAAGACTGAAAACATTTTTTTGGTTGTCAATGCTATGATTAAAACATACGCTAGGGAGCTCTACTCCATGAATCCGTTCTGGGAAGACGATGCTATATTCCTGGAGGCGAGACACGCGGTCGCAGCTATCATACAGCATATCAACTATATTTCCTGCCGGTGCTTTTGGGAGAGATGAGGCTAAAGATAATTGTTTGGTCACCAATGCAGTGGCTAAAACACACGCTAGGAAGCTCTACTCCATGAATCCGTTCTGGGGTGGATGACGCTATATTCCTGGAGTCAAGACGCGCGGTCGCAGCTATCATACAGCATATCATCTATAGTTCGGCTCCCCAACAGCGCCCCTCTACAAGGTTCTCCTTGCAGAACACAACCGCATCGCCAGAGAGCTCTACTCCATGAATCCGTTTCATCATACAGCAAATCACGTATAACGAGCTTTTGGGAGAGGTAAATCTGAAGACATTTGTTTAGTTACCAATGTAGTGGTTAAAACTCACGCTAGAGAGCTCTACTCCATGAATCCCTTCTGGGAGGACGACGCTATATTCCTGGAGGCGAGACACACGATCGCAGCCATCATACAGCATATCACGTATAACGAGCTTTTGGGAGAGGTAAATCTGAAGACATTTGTTTAGTTACCAATGTAGTGGTTAAAACATACGCTAAGGAACTCTACTCCATGAATCTGTTCTGGGAAGACGACGCTATATTCCTGGAGGCGAGACACGCGATTGCGGCTATCATAACAGCATGTCACCTATAGTTCCTGCCAGTGCTTTTGGGAGAGGTAAGACTGAAGACAATTGTTTGGTTACCAATGCAGTGGTTAAAGCATACGCTAGGGAGCTCTACTCCATGAATCCGTTCTGGGAGGACGACGCTATATTCCTGGAGGCGAGACACGCGGTCGCAGCTATCATACAGCATATCACGTATAACGAGCTTTTGGGAGAGGTAAATCTGAACACATTTGTTTAGTTACAATGTAGTGGTTAAAACATACGCTAAGGAGCTCTACTCAATGAATCTGTTCTGGGAAGACGACGCTATATTCTTGGAGGCGAGACACGCGATTGCGGCTATCATAACAGCATGTCACCTATAATTCCTGCCGATGCTTTTGGGAGTGGTAAGACTGAAGACATTTGTTTGGTTACCAATATAGTAGATAAAACATCCGCAAGGGATCCGCATCCATGAATCTGTTCTGGGAAGACGACGGGCTATTTTCTTCGTACTCCTGGTTATCTTACAGCACATGACTTATATAGTCCTTTCAAAATTAGGTACCCTAGTGAGCTGGTTGAAACCCTAACTTATTCCTGGAATAATTTGTATGCATGTTTTGAGGCCATGTTGTCTTGAGTCGATCTGGCCTATTTATTCTGAAGCATGACTCTTGAAAGAATTGGCAGAAATTAGCATCTAGTAATATGACCCACATTATGGTCCGCCGGGTTTATCGGCGACCTTATCTAACATTTATTTTACTACAAAAAAGATTATTTCATTTATTTTGCAGGTCGGCATGGCCAAGGCAGAACTGAAGCTAACGTCGCTGGGCTTCTGGCGCGGGTACTCCAGCGCGAACCGCAACGGCGCCTACACCGAGCTCGTAGCCGTCGCGCCCATCTTCACGGCCATGATGAGCGACGACCTGGTGAGTGATAAATGAGCAGGCGGATCGCCTGATTGTTAGCGATTATTATAAATGAAGCAGCCCGTAGACGCCGAACACCAGAGCACCCCCAACAGCGTCCTTTAAAGCTTTATTGACAAGCTCAAGCTTGATTATGTGTATTGCAAACGTTGTTATACGCCGTTTGCCTGTAAGGATTTAGTGTAACTTCTATTTCGTTTCAGGAAAATGTAGCAATTTAGTAAAATCTCTGAATTGACATGTACTGCATACGATTTCCTATATTGCCAAACCATAATATAGCATAACTTTTAAACGTATTATCCTTTTAGTTGAACACCACAGTGACTCTTCAAGATCTAGTCAAGACCAGCGCCGACCAAGTGTCCAAGTTCAGCCCGTCAGCCCAGTGGGACCTCAACCGTGCCAGAGACCATGGTGTGCCATCTTACCTGAAGGTGTTGAGGCTATGTGAGCCCATGATGACGGTGAAGTCGTACGCTGACTTCGAGAAGCTGGGCTTCAATCGGACACAACAGGAAATGCTGGCTGATATGTATAGGTAAATATTTGATGTTATTAGTCTAAATTGGAATGTTGTATAGTTAACGGGTTGTGTAAAATAAATTATGCAATTTACATGGATGTTCTAATTTTCCGTTTTGAAATGTTATAAAAGAGGTCTTAGGGTCAATTCACACTGATACGAAAAGATACGCGACATGGCGGTAGCATTTCTAAGACAGCTATTCAAAATTGAACTTTATTCATTACACATTAAGATCATACAATATGTTTTATAGTAGGAGTTAAAATGTGACTGATGTCATATGAAACGTGTATATTTTGTGTAGTGAAAAAGGTTCAGTTCCGTAACATTTAGTTACAAGCTGCTAGGCAAGTTAAATATTTTCATATTGCTTACTTCGATGACTTTTTCTCCAGAAACGCAGAAGACGTAGAGCTTATGATAGCCGGCGCTATGGAGAAGCCCGCCACTGGAGCGGTCATTGGGTCCACTTTTGCCTGTGTTCTTGCCCTGCAATTCGCCAACTTGAAGAAGAGTGACAGGTAAGAACTCAACAGTTCTTCAATCTAAGTGACAGAGGGGTAAATGTTAACACATTATCACACTTTCACTTTTCAGATTAAAAAGACATTGGGAGTTTTGATCCGCTGTTTAAAAAAGTGGCGAGCACAAACCAAAATACTGTTACTTGGATCGTACAGTTTTCATTCACATTTCATTTCCCGTAATTATTTTAATTCTCATCCACGGACAAGTGGAGATAATCAATAAATTGTTAATCATATTTTATATGTATATTCGTTGAATATGTTAAAATATCACATTATTTAGTATTTATCCTACCTCATGCAGATATGCGACCAATACATACCGTTGTAATTACCGATTATAACCTAATTTTATGTTTGGTCGCCGTGGCTAATTGTTCCATAGTAAAATTCCCCATGTCCTTAAAAAAGTAATTTATGGTAAGTCATAACATTTTTAAAATCAAATAATCTCGTGGCGTGGCGGAGTGCCACTATACTCGCCAGTAACTGGCTCATTTAAAAAAAATACCGAATACAATTTATGACATAAAATTTTTAAAATAGTTATTTTTATACTGAAAGTGCATTCAATTGTATTGGTCGTTGTTACAGATTCTGGTACGAGAACGACATACCGCCATCTTCTTTCGCCCCCGAACAGTTGGCGGCTATCAGGAAAGTCTCTCTGGCGGGCCTACTCTGTGGCGCTGACGATACTCTGGAGAGCGTCCAACCTAAAGCCTTCGTCAAGGAGGATCCTTATTTGTAAGTAAACATTGTTCTATGTAAAGGGAACCGTTACTTGCTTATTAATCAATATACTGCTCAAAGCAGTAAACGGATTGTCCGAAAATTTGCTGTTGCGATATAGGCATGCGCTAAGAAAAAATATTTCAACGTTTGTATGAAATTGAGGTCGTTAAGAAATAATATATAATTATTAGGATAAGTGTGTGATATCGCACACTTACCTACTGAGCAACTGCATTGTAATTACCAAAATATTGTAAGACGGTTTATAAAACTGTAAAATTGCGCCATTCACGTTACCATACCGTAACACAGTTTCGGCAAGCGCAATTTTATATTTCTAAAATATTTACGAAAACACAGGAATATTATTTTGAAACACAGGTGTCTTATTTTGGAAGGAAACATTTGAAGTTTTTATCAGCAATGTCACTGACCTAATATGAACAATGAACATCTATCTATCCAATTCAGACCGCAACCATTATGACAGTTAATAATTAAAATAAATCGTGATTTAGTGAGTACAAGCCCAGCAGATAAATTTTTTATTCTTCATTATTTTCGGTTCTTTTTAAGTGCATTCGCTCGTATACTTTCAATGTTTTTGCAAATTGCTCGACGTGTTAAATTTTTGCTATGAAGATAATTTTTAACTCAGGAATGCAGCCCAGCAATGCGCGCAACACAGTCGTCTGGAGGTGTCCGCGTGGCGCGATGAAAGCGGGGCGCGCGCGGCCGAGCGAGTCTCGCAGGACGCGGTAGCTGCGGCGCTGCAGAAAGCCAAGCAAGAGATGGCTGACAGGAAGCGTCTGGAGTACATGCTGTGGGAAGCTCGTGAGTAGACGAACCTTTGCCCTAAATAGAAATCTCGATACGCGGCGTCACGACCTCAAAATGGGGACGCTTAAGCCTCGTTCATTACTGAACGAAATGAAGGTGTCCGCGTGGCGCGAGAAGTCCAAGCAGGAGACGGAGACAAGAAGCGTCTAGAGTAAATGTTGTGGGAAGCTCGTGAGTAGACGATCCTTAAATAGTTACTTACTATAGTTACTTACTAATTATATTATTTACATAAATGACAAGCTATTTAATGCTGGTGTTTTTGTCTCTCAAGTGACTTTACGAACGTATCAGAGAAAGACAGCAACATTGAATATCTAATCAGTTGTGTAAATATTTTTATTGGTAAGGTGGTTAGTAGGTATATGGGGATCTGGGTACGCAGCAACATGACCTCAAAATTCACCTCATCACCTCTTTCCTTACTGGATGTAATGGATGTGTGCGAGTGGCGCAACGAAAGCGGTTTTGACGCTCACTATATAGCGATTTTGAAGACATACTAACTTCAAAACAATATTACATTTTTAAGATGGCGGCTTGTTAGATTGCCACCTAACGCCCTTGTTCTGTTCTTATTTCTCAATATTCTGCAGGTGGAAGCGCCGATCCTAAATCATCAGTGGGTACAGCGGCGTCGTTCTCCAAAGCCAACAAATACGCACTCAAGCTAGCTAACTCTTCACTGTTCTTTGAATTCGCTACCAACGAACTACTGAATTCGCTCAATGGGTAAGTCTTATCATTTTATTTATATGTACGGTATGCTCTAAAAATATAATGGGTATTTAACCCAATTTATATATTTATATGTAATGCATGAGTTATTAACTTATTTTATGTAACTGAAATAAACTTAAAAATCCAAACAAAATCTCTAAGAAATAAATTCAAGCCTTTTAAAAGTAGATCTCGCATTAATTAAGCTATTTTTCTATATGCCTCACAGTGGCGAGGGCTGGTTCTCCTTCATTAGGAAGCCCTAGCCTGTAATAGGAAGCAATTTGGATGAGGGTCTTCAAAAGGTAAGTGGCAAGTGAAGCCGATAGGAATGGAGTTATAGGGACCCCACGCCAATGATGCTTCAATTCCTATTACGGATAATTATCAATTACGAAATATTATTTATTAGAATGCATACCGCATTTCCATTTGTCATTTACCCATTAATGTAATTTATATGGACGTTTGTCACTTGCCACTCAGTGATCTGTTCGTTTGCCCTATATCTCATAAAATATTTCTTCACATTACAGAGGCCGTCGTCGCAAACGTCAACTCTTCGACGACTCCATCGGTTTCTCCAATGACTTCGTCGAATCTCTCCAATCGGTGGACATCAACAGTTTCCTAGGCCAAGACCAGTCCGGGCCAATAATCGAGCCCCAATGTGACGACAACGGGTCCTGCAACCCCGACAACCCGTTCAGGACGTACACGGGCTACTGTAACAACCTCCGCAACCCGAACCTCGGTAAAAGTTTGACGACCTTCGCGAGGTTACTACCGCCGGTGTATGAGGATGGTGAGTTGGAAATATCTAGACTAGTAGATCTATTTCTTATAATAATAATATTAAAGTTGGTAAAACTTTGCTAAACTCACTTTTTTTAAAAACCGTTAAGCCAGACTGATGTAAAACGTCTACATATTATTTTTGACAAGTCATATTATGTTGTGTTAGTATCGTGGCGTCACTCGCCGGAATATTAGTTGGCGAGCTAACAAGAAATACTTATCTCGTGCCATCTGATAGATCATTATGAAAAATATATACGTATATGAAATATTATTATAGTTTTAAGTTTATATTGATTTATCCTAAAACCAATTTGGACCTACGGCATCCAGCTGTGGGGAACAGCCTCCTCATCAAACATAGCGATCCTGCAGAGGTTCCAGTCAAAAACCCTGCGAATGATAACTGATGCCTCCTGGTATATAACAAATACGCGTCTCCAAAAGACCTAAATGTGGAGTCTGTTAAGGAGGAAATAAAAAACTTCCTACTAAAATACTCAAAAAGCATAGATAATCACCCCAACCTCCTGGCTAGGGAGTTGATAAGCAAAAAAAAATGATTTATATGGTTAAGAGTTTTTAATTTTATCCACTTTTAGTTTTTAATTTAATTTATATATAACTCTACACGTGCGACTGCAGGTGTGCAATGTAAACAACACCTGCACTAATTGGGGCAGTAATTTTCATTTATTTTTTGGATGTGGATGATAATTACTGACACAATTGTCAGTAATTGTCATCCGCGTGCGCCTGAAAAACGACAGCTGCACTCGCAGGTGTGCTTATCAGTGCACGTGCACTGCATAAACAGGTATCTAAAGCATTTATTCCACTTGACTAAATTTAGACGTTCTAAATGATTAAGTAACTAAATTTAGTCAAGTAAATTAGCATCCTAATTAGCCTTCTAAATCGGAAGAAGTGTGGCTTCTGACTGACTAAATCGTTTAGCGTCCTAATTAGGAAGCTACTTAGGAAGGTTGAATAGCGTTTAGACGCTTCAGTCGCACCGCATCCGTCACTGCGTGAAGACTGAGTAGGTACTTAAGCAAACATTTTTAATGTCTGTTGACGGCAATAAGTGATGGGCAATATTTATCGAATTGTATAATATATTAGATGATATTATTAGGATGTTAGGCATAGATGTATTAGGTGTATGACGCTCTTAGTTAGAGATCAATATTATTGTTGGGGAAATAATATTGATCTTTTTATTTGTCAATCTTTTGACAAATAAACAAAACCAGCAACAAAGTTATAATTTTATTATTGTTTTTTATTAATAAAATGACCTATTAGAAGAAACGGCCTACGAGAAGACCGATTTTTTTTTACTTGCTAATTTTATGTTATATTCTAGGTGTAAGCCGTCCTCGCATCAACTCGGTCACCGGAACACCGCTCCCGACCCCGCGGGTCGTATCGACCGTGATCCACCCAGACATCTCCAACCTGCACACGCGCTACACGCTCATGGTGATGCAGTTCGCGCAGTTCCTCGACCACGAGCTCACTATGACGCCCATACACAAAGGTAACACCGTAATGACGCCCATATACAACGGAAACGTGGTCATACTATCTGTACATGAAATTACTATAATTTTTATAAAAAACTATAACCCAACTCCGTAAATTATATAGCCTATGTTACCCGGACTATTATTACGAATCCATTGACACCTCATTTATTAAAATCGGATCAGTAGTGTACGCCCTAGGGTGGAACAAACATCTATACATACATACGTACATAGACTGCCAAAATCATTACCCTTCTTTTATTAATAAACGCAGTCACATTTACAATAGAGAGGTAAAACCGTGGTTATATTTAAATTATACAAAAGATAAAGCAATAGGCACACATACAGACCACGAACTTACCAAGACGTCCATATAAATGTTACAAAGTGAAACTAAAAATAACCTACTTACAATATGATATGCAGCACCAAAGTTCATATTTCAAGACTACACTTGACCATGGTAACCTTGAATAAAAAGAATGGATTTTATTTTAATAATATTGTTTTCTTTTACAGGATTCCATGAGTCGATTCCTGACTGTCGCTCCTGCGACTCGCCGCGCACAGTCCACCCCGAGTGCAACCCCTTCCCCGTACCACGCGGCGACCACTACTACCCCGAGGTGAACATCACGTCGGGCGAGCGGCTGTGCTTCCCCTCCATGAGGAGTCTGCCCGGGCAGCAACAGCTTGGTGAGACTGCGTTACAACTGCAAACTGATTACCGCTTACACATACACATTAGCAGTTTGTAGTTAGCAGCGGTTGTGCAGCTCAATTGCAGGTCGGTGTGCAGTTGGCGTATAGCCTCAACGGCTTGCTGACAGAAAGCAATAAAATTCCAGTCGGTCTACTTGAGCCATCAACAAATCCAAATACCTTATACAAAGAGAATTGTTTTAAGTGAAACTGCTTTAGCGGCATTGAGAGTGAAATTACATGGTCGCGTCACGTTACGACAAGATTTTGGATATAACTTCATCCATACAACGCTATCTGTCTGAAGCTACTTATATTTCTTACTGATAACTTTAACTTTGATTACATATATAATAAGTACGACTCAATACATGGCGCTTGGTGTACAAATTTAATTTCTCTCTAGAAGTCATGTTCTTTAGGCACAATGAGATTATTTTTAGATTGTAAATGATGAATGAAGTTTCTCCTATGTCACGTTTTTTTTAAATTTCAAAATGCATGTCAATCCAACAGGACCTCGCGAGCAAGTCAACCAGAATAGTGCCTTCATCGACGCGTCGGTGATCTACGGCGAGAACCCGTGTATCGTGAACAAGCTGCGCGGTTTTAACGGCCGGCTCAACGCCACCGCCAACCCACTGAATGGCAGGGAGTT
Source organism: Phengaris arion (assembly GCA_963565745.1). NCBI lineage: Eukaryota > Metazoa > Arthropoda > Insecta > Lepidoptera > Lycaenidae > Phengaris > Phengaris arion. Next base: position 8,794,631 of record OY751443.1, read on the forward strand.
CCTGCCTAGATCTGATAGCCATCCGGAGTGTAAAGCGCCGAGTGGATTCTGTTTTATTGCTGGTGAGTTAATCGTTACATAATCTACAATAGGATAGGTTGTTGGATTGGCATATGGACATTTTTAGCGAGCTAATACTATGAGAAGCGTCTCGTATGAGTTTGTGATTAGTTGACAAAAAAGAGGAGAATCTCGTATGTTGTGTCAATTCACACCGAAACTAAACGATACGTGACATAGCGCTGCATTTTTAAGAAAGCTATTCAAAATTGAACTTTATTAATTACACAAGAAGATATACGTTTCATTGTAAGTATTCGAATGTCATGTTGCACCGCGCTGCATGTGCAGTGTATGGCTAATGTCATATGAAATGTTTATCTTTTTGTATGGTGAATAATGTTCAATTTTTCAATAGTTATCTTAAAAATGCATCGCGTATTGTCGCGGTGTGAACTGACCTGATATGCTGGAGTAAATCTTAATTCTAGCTCGCTAAAATAAATAGACTGTAGCTATACAGGAATTGTGTACGGAACAAATTTAAATATGGTTCTTATTAAAATATTATGAAATGAAAAATGTTAATAACGCTAACTGGAATAACGCTCCACTGGGTCCGGTGCGTTTTTGCAGCGGCGCGAGCGCGACGCTTGAGCGTTTCCGCTTATCATCAAACAAACTCTTAACTCCTATAGGCTAAACTTATAGTAAGTGCTATTGGGTTATAGCGTGGACCCATCAGATTGAAGAAATGCATGTTCCTTACTAAATGATCATGAAATATTAGAAAATTATAACATCCTTTATACTTTTCAGGTGACGGCCGCGCCTCCGAGCAGCCAGGCCTAACGTCAATCCACACGATGTTCTTCCGCGAACACAACAGAGTGGTGGAAGGCCTTAGAGGCGTCAACCCTCATTGGGACGCGGACCAGCTGTTCGAGCACACGCGCCGCATATTGGCTGCTCAGATCCAGCACATAGTGTTCAACGAGTTCCTACCGCGACTCCTGTCGTGGAACGCCGTGAACCTGTACGGCCTGAAGCTGCTGCCCTCCGGTGAGTTAATAGATTGATAGATTTTGCGTCAAAAAATCTTGTGGCGGATCAATTAGCGCCACAATACTGAATCGCGCTATCGAAGTTTCTGTATTTTGGCGCTATATATACAACAGCTGAAATGACTACACGTGGGCATCGGCCTTACCGAGAATACCACCCGCTCAGTCGGAGATCTCCCTTTGGAGCGTCCATGTGTCCCACAGTCTGTAGTCGCAAGCGTCAAGTATTATACTTAAGCAAGATGATACATGGAGATATTAATTGAATGATACTTAGTTCTTTTGAAATTTCAGCAGCACTCAGTGATTTTTGCAGTGAAAGAGTAACAAACATAGATAGTCACAGACATAGTTATTCTCACAAATTTTCACGTTAAAACATAAGTGAGATTTTAATATTCTACTATTAACACAGTCATGTTTATGCAGGCTACTACAAAGAATACTCACCCACCTGCAACCCATCAATCGTGACCGAGTTCGCGTCAGCGGCGTTCCGTTTCGGCCACTCGCTACTGCGGCCGCATCTGCCGCGACTGTCGCCGAGCTACCAGCCCGTGGACCCGCCTATACTGCTCCGAGACGGATTCTTCAGACCCGACATGTTTATGGACGTGAGTGCTAATGTTATATTCTTCCAAAAATATGGGGGGTGACTATGGTAATATGACCGTGCATTGTGTTTGAGAAAAAACTGTGATTTAGCAGACAGTAATATGACGCCAAATAACTGCCGTCATTTTACTTGGCTTAAAGTAAGCTTAAGCATCAGTTCATACCGAGGTGCGACGTGGCTCGGAATTTTTAAGATAGTGATTCAAAATGGAACTTTATGCACTGTAGTGTATAAGAAATTGCACGTTTCTATGCAAAAGCGACGCCATGTTGCGCAGCTCGAAATTCGAACTCTTGCAACGGTTTCATTGCAAGTGTAGTGAATAAAAATGCCGCGCCGAGTCTCGGTGTGCACTGCAGCAAATTGGCATCAACCCCTCTGATGCGTGATGGGACACTTGCATATACTTTGAAAAACGATAGTACCTATGCTATAATGCCTTGAGCTGGTTTCACTTACAAAACCGAAATTTACAATTATTTAGTAGGTTAGTACTAAAGCCTAAAACATTCCTTTCCAGCACCCACCAATGGTGGACGAGCTGATTCGTGGTCTAGCCTCAACACCAATGGAAACCTTGGACCAATTCATCACGGGTGAAGTCACAAACCATCTCTTCGAAGACCGAAGGATTCCCTTCTCAGGCATAGACTTGGTTGCGCTGAACATCCAGAGGGCTCGCGACCACGGTATACCCAGCTACAACAACTACAGGGCTCTGTGTAATCTGAAGCGAGCTTCGACCTTCGAGGACCTGGCTAGGGAGATACCTGATGAAGTTATTGCTAGGTAAGTTCTGTTATTCATGCAACCACTGTTATGGAAATGTTGTCATCATGAAACGAAATCAATTTTATGAGCAAAAAACTTGTGTCAAAATGCGTAGTGCGAAAATGATCCTAAATTCAATCAACTCAAAACAACAAAGGTTTCATTTGAAACTAATTACTTTCGATTGAGATGCATAATAGCGATTTCACTTGGACGGATTATAATTTAGCGTCTGACTCGTGGAATGTCAACATTTGGTTCCGCGCCATTTTAAAGTAAATTTAGTAAGATCTTACTTCAAACTCTCCTATTTCAGGCTGGGATTATTTGATCCGGAATCCGGCGGGACAGATAAAATTCAGATCACTGAAAATAGAACTCTGCGCAAATACTATAATATAGGGTTCAAAATTGATGTGTCGAGTGTCGAGCTGTCATATATGACATTGACATTTGATTCATTCACATTTGTGTGTTGGATTCTCATCTTTATTGTATAAACATAGTTTTATTTTCAGTGCTCTTAATTTTCGCCGGCCTTACAGATTCCGGATCATATAGTCCTAGCCCCAGACCTTGTGACCTGTTTCTTTATATTTCTCTCTCTCTCTCTCTCTCTCTCTCTCTCTCTCTCTCTCTCTGGTTCTAAAGTAGATATATCTTTCTCTGTCAGACTGAAGCGCATCTACCCGACCGTGGACGACATTGACCTGTTCCCCGGCGGCATGAGCGAGCGGCCGCTGCAGGGCGGGCTGGTAGGGCCGACGTTCGCCTGCATCATCGCCATACAGTTCCGGCAGCTGAGGAAGTGCGACAGGTTCTGGTAAGTGGATTCCAATCTACGTCAGTCGCGATCCATACCTTTTGTCTTTTTCGCACGCAATAATTACCTACTCTTTTTTTTCAAGCTGTCTCTTTTTACACACTTTATTCCCACTACGTATGCAAAGAATTTTTTCAGCAATTATATCACAATATAAATAACTAGCTTTTGCACGCGGCTTCGCCCGCGTGTATTAATGTTAGTGGAGAAAAAAAAACTTCTTCAGCAAATAACTACTCCCTGCAATATATTCTTCTGTATACAATATTGAAAATGTTTTTAGGGATTCGTACCCAATAGGTAAAACGGGACCCTATCACCTCGACGCGACGTGTGAGACCGCTTGATATATACATATTTTTCGCGCCTCAATATAAATTTTACGATATCTTCTAAATATAAGATATTATTAATTTAAAATATATCTATAGTTTGCCATAGCCATTTTTTCGATCTATCTCGTAGGGTTCAGCCAGCGTTTGCAATGTCAACGCAAACAAATGTGTTTATTTACGATATTAGAAACCTCTAAAATTAACAGTGTTTCTCTACTATATTATGCATGTTATATGCATATAAACCTTCCCCTTGAATCACTCTATATATTAAAAAGAACCCGCATCAAAATCCGTTGCTTAGTTTTAAAGATCTAAGCATACATAGGGACAGACAAAAAAGATTTCGTTTTATGATATGTTGACTGATGACCACCCGAATCGGCGCACGCACACATACGCGTCATTTACACCGCCACTAACGAAACCTCAAACAGCAGCGCCTTCAAGACTTGTCGCTGCATTTAACGACTAACGAGTTTTAGTTATTTGTGCCGCGACGCGACGCTAGCGCACTATCGACCCCTTCTTTGTAGACGTACCAGCCCTAGCGTTCGGCTCGGCCACCCTCAATCGAAGGTAAAAATTTCAAGGACACGGCAGAGTTCCGCTACTGTACATTATTTATGTTGTGACTAAGTATATATACAGTCCACGCGCGAGCTCCTAGCAGGTTCTGGCTAAGGAAACCGATTCCTCGAAAGTCAGAGCTTGCGCGCGGACTGCAGTTGCTGAAAAGATTATTTGTCGTATGTAACATTATGCTGTCCCTTTTGTGCACATTGTCATATGCATAGCGCTTTCTGACTCACACAATGTACCCCACCAGGTACGAGAACGACAACTCCGTGCGGTTCACCGAGCAGCAGCTGGCGGAGATCCGGAAGACGACGCTGTCCAAACTGCTGTGCGACAACTTCGACGTGCCGACTGACATACAGCGAGCTGCCTTCGACCTGCCCAGCAATTTCTTGTAAGTTCGTTCGTTCGTTTCAGCCTGGTAACGTCCACTGCAGGACATAGGCCTCCCCCCAAAAAAATTTCAGTGCGACACGACCGGTCGCTCGGGGCCTGTATCCACCGACTCCCTGCGAACTTTTCTCAGGTGGGAACCAGGTGGACGGACAACCTGAGAAAAGTCGGCCGTCCTTATAAGTTCATATTATTTATTTTTATTTATTTATTTATTTATTCTTTATGTACACAAATTTTACAATTAAACTCAGTGGTCCATTTGATTTTACGCATAAGATCCTGCCTCTCCTGCGTCGCCGCATCGCTGCCCGCAAGATTCGAGGCAAAGGCCTAAAGCTTCTGTCTGTTTGCTTGTTTTCCCACAGTAATCTAATTATTGTCCAGGAACCCCCGCGTCCCATGCGGTTCTCTGCCCAAGATGGACCTGTCAGCGTGGCGCGAGAACAGCGCGCAGGGATGCCTCATCGCGGGCCGCTCCGTGCCGCTCGGCGACTCCGCCTTCCCCTCTCCCTGCACGTCCTGCATATGCACCGCCGATGGGGTGAGTACATAATATGCATGCTACACCACTCTGCATGTTAGTTGTAACATTACATCTGGAGGACAATTTTCGTAAGTAATATCGGTTAAATCCCTTTTGGATTTTCAGGCTGTCCCACTCGCGCGCGCCCGTATTGATGCGTACGGGAGTGAGTCAGTGTGGAAAATAGTTAAGAGAATTGAGCTTCAGATCCCACAGTAAAGAAAACTATAATATTATTATTAGTGGACAATGTCTATTATTATCAACTAGAATCAGGAGAACAAAACTAAAATAATAAAATTTGTATTCAAATGAAATTACCTGGCGTAATAAACTATATTTTGTTCCTTTAACGATAATTATATATATATATATATATACATATACATATAATATATATATATAACACACACATACAGTGTGTGTGTATATTTTTTTTTTATTTACCTAGAACACTTTTATCCTCCGAATTTGTTATTATTCATGTTTTGGATTGTTGCACTAAAGATGCGAAATAAAAAACTATTCACGTAAAAAAATCTTCAAACTTTTATTTAATCTATATTTCTAGGCGCAATGCGCATCCCTACGCATCACAGACTGCGCTCAGCTGGCGCGCGAGTGGCCAGCGGAGGCGGTCGCGCGCGACGACGTGTGCGCGGCGCAGTGCGGCGCCCCGCCCCCCGCGCGCGCGCCCCGCAGGCACAATGTCAACTTCAACTTCCCAGACCTAACGCCTTTCATCGCCAACTGAAGTCGCTTTAGTGAAAACCCACAAGGCGTGAAAAGACCCCACGCGTAAATTGCCATATGAATCCAGCGTGTGAACACACACCGCTAAATGCGTATCGACCTCACGCATACTAAGCGTGTAACTCCAATTGAGCGTATAGACCTCGTGCGTACGCTTTTCAAATATTCGAACACTGCTGCACGCATCTTTATGTACACCGTTTCATAGCAGTACAGCGAGTCTGGCGGCGACTGTACATAATGTTTTGCCTTTGTCAATGAAATAATCATTACCTGCAACAAAAAAACTTATCTAAAGAAAGAGATAGTTGCCAATAAATGTCTCTTTATAGTTTAACGCTTTTTCTCTGCCACACTTGTTTTATTTCTGTGGTCTAGACAAACAGACATTTTTTTTAAAACAAGAGATAGCAATTAATAGTAAAAACACTTGTGCCAATGTTCGAATATTTAAATTTTAAGATCACTTACATGTGGTTTATGCAGTTTACACTGGGAGGCGACATTAGCTAGATCCAATTACAGAAATACCAGTGTGAACTCAATTAAAAAATGAATTTAGATCAATTTTCTCGTGTCATATGCTTACTGTAAGGGTCAGCTGACACCGAAACGAGACGCGACGCGGCGCTGCATTTTAAGAAAGCGATTCAAATTAAACGTGTATCTTCTTGTGTAGTGAATATAGATCAATTTTGAATCGCTATCGCGTCGTTAAAAACTGGATGCTAAAGATAATCCCCCTTACTAATAAAACTATTTACACAACGGATAACCTAAACAACGTTGCTATCTTTTTCTATCAAATGACATTTCCAACGTATCAGACAAAGACAGCAACGTTGTTTTAGTTATCAGTTGTGTAAATAGTTTTATTAGTAAGGGAGTTAAAGTATAACAAAGAAATGGCAAACAACAAAAATAAGGGTAAAAAATAAAATTCTTTGCATTTATATTTGCAGTTTTTGTCATATCTTTATTTACATAGATGGCTAAAAGAACTGACCCATTTTGAAAAAGTACCAACTTGTTAGACTGTAAAGTTAAACTAGTTTCATTATTTATGGTGTTAAGATTTTCGTAACCTTTTTTTTTTCTACTATAGAAAGGTATAATAGAAAAAAAAATGTAATCTAAACAGTCAAAAGTCCAAAATATGGGTAGGTATATGAAGGGGGCAAGTAGAAACGCCATATTTTTCATAATTTTATGTTGTTTATAAAATTGAATATTGTATTTTAATACTCGAATCACTCATTCAAAAAGTGCAAAGCATTTAACATTTTTTAAACACCTACCCTATTACTATACATATTATACTAATTATTATTATATTTTTTTATCTTCGTCGCCTGTTTAATCAATGGTTGTTTTACATGTAGCCATTTTATGGCAAAGAAATGTCAAAACGTAGTTATGTTAATTAATTAAGCTTTAATTAAATTAAATATCTCTTAAGTGCGAATACTATGAGCGTAATAGTCACAAAACAAACCTACCATAATTATTTTATAGTTTTACCAACCAATGTTACCATTTTGAGCAATATTTTTACTTTGTGATGATCACTGCCTAGGTTGTTTAGAGTAAGTTCTTGTAAATTATTGTAAAATATTGGCATAAATATTTTGTACATTTAGTCATAAAATTGTTAAGTAATATTTTTTGTATGTAGGATTCTGAATCCTCGTGAACAATAAAATTTACAAAATAAGTGTGAGTTTTATTTCATTTTCTCATTTATAAAATTGTTTGGTATGACGATGAACTAGAGTTTCCAAAAAAAACGGAGACACAAAATTCCGATTCCTCGTGCATAAAAAACAATAAAATATTTACAAACTTTTATTTCATTTATATCAAGTCTATTTCGTTTTCTTTTTACAATAAATACGTTGCATTTGAGTATAAAAAAGTGGTATCATGGTATATAACGATCACAAACACAGTTTCCTAATTAAAATGTCCCATTCATCACATTGTCCTCACTGTCCCTGCGCGGCGCGTGATGGGCCCATCACGCGGTCTGATGTGCGCCTATTGCTCCTCTTCACTCGCTTCGCACTGAGACAAAAAATAAAATTATATATTTCCAGTTTATAAAAATGCGCCTTTTCATAGAAAAGCCGAAAAACGAAAAGCCAGATGACCTGATGGTTTCATAAACTCCAAGATCAAGGCAACACGACGTTAAACCCCACGAGCAAGTGTTATACAGGACGTTCAGTAAAACGACGTTAAACCACACGAGCAAGTGTCATACAGGTGTTCAGCAAAACGACGTTAAACCACACGAGCAAGTGTCATACAGGTGTTCAGCAAAACGACGTTGAACCACACGAGCAAGTGTCATACAGGTGTTCAGCAAAACGACGTTGAACCACACGAGCAAGTGTCATACAGGTGTTCAGCAAAACGACGTTGAACCACACGAGCAAGTGTCATACAGGTGTTCAGCAAAACGACGTTGAACCACACGAGCAAGTGTCATACAGGTGTTCAGCAAAACGACGTTGAACCACAAGAGCAAAGCGTTAAACCAAAGTAGTGTTATATAGGATGTTTAGCAATACGAAGTTAAGCCCCAAGAGCAAGTGTTATACAGAGTATTCAGCAAAACGACGTTAAACCCCAAGAGCAAATCAAAGCGACGTTAAGCCCCGAGAGCAAGTGTTATACAGGTTGTTCAGCAAAACGACGTCAATCCGAAAGAAGGATGAATATCCCAGAAACGGTCCAATAGCGGCACTACATAATATATGGGATTTATATGGTTTATCTTTACTCTTCAGACCTTTATAGGATTGTCGTTGTTCTACCAAACATCCAGTATTTAGCCCGGGTTTTCTGTGAGGTTGGGGTATCTCTCCAGTCGAGTCGGCTCATTCTTGCCGATGTACGCCTTCCACGTTTTATGTGGCAATGATTGCGGCGGCTGAGGTCAGTGAACCGGTGTTAGACGATTTGCTATGACCTCTCATAACCATCTTGAGATTAATGTGGAATAAAAGCTTTTAAATTCAGTAAACTCACTGAGGCGTCACCGTGGTGTCAGTTGGCGGCGACCTCCTTGAAGCCGTTAGTGAGCGGCGCGTCCGTGCTCCGCCGCCACAGACCGTACGCGCGGCCCGGCACGCACTGCCACAGACGGACCGTGCCGTCCTCCGACCCGGACGCGTACAGCTCGCCGTCCGGCGACCACCGGACGCAGTGCACCGGACCGAAGTGGCCCTTGTTCGACTCTGGAATTTACAAGCAATTAACTTAAAATTTTAAAAAATCTAATGAAATTAAATGAATTTTTTTATTTCTAAATGTAACTTAACAAGCTTTTTTCGGAAAGACAACAGAAAAAGCTACCACCGGTTCAACCCTAACCCGCCGAGAAGAACCGGCTTAAGAAACTCGCACGGGCCATATTTTCGCAAAAAGATGGAAAATTCTTCTTTAGAAAGAAATATATATTTTACTTTATTGTAAACTTAAATCTGTTAAATATTTTTAAAAAAGTTACAAGTACATAGAGACAGCCTTGCAGGGGAGAATGTTGTTCTGAAACTGTTCTGTTAACAAAATCATTTACTTTATAATAAGCTTTAGCACAAAAACGTTCTTTGACTACTTTTTTAAATTTATTAATAGAAAGGTTTTGAACATTTTGTAGGATCCTATTGTATAGGCCCTTAAAATATTTACTTACTTTGCTAAGTCTTATCACTGGTACATCTAGCTTATGCTTATTTCTAGTGTTGATACAATGATTATCACTTTTCTTCTTGAAATTGCTTAAGTTTTTTCTAACGTATAATAAATTACCCAAAATATACTGAGAAGCTACGGTAAGTACATTTATTAAAAAACCTTTAAACTTTTCTCTCAGATATTCAAAAGGGGACATTAATTTATAAATAGCACGAATAGCTCGCTTCTGCAGTACAAATATTGAATTTATGTCGGCAGCATTTTCCCATAAAAGTATGCCATAAGACATTCTACTATGAAAGTAGCTGAAATAAACCAGGCGTGCCGTTTCATCATCTGAAATTTCTCTAATTTTTCTGACTGCATATGCTTCAGAACTGAGTCTATTTGCTAGGTTAGCTATATGAGGACCCCACTATAATTTACAATCTAGCGTAATACCTAGGAATACGTTGGAGTCTAGTTCATAGTCTGTTCGTTGTCCAAGTTCATTTTCTCATCATTAAGTAATAAATTGGTTTGTATTTGCCTAACATTTGGCAAGCTAAACTTTAAACATTCTGTCTTATTTGCATTTAAAAGTAAATTATTAACACTAAACCAGTTTACTATATTTGATAGAGCACTGTTTACCTCGTCGTAATTTGATTGTTGTCGCTTCACTTTAAATATTAGTGAAGTGTTACCGGCAAAGAGTACTATCTCATCCCTGCCTTGAACTAGATAAGGCAAGTCATTTATGTAGATGAGAAAAAGAAATGGACCTAAAATAGACCCCTGTGGGACACCTAACTCTATTTTAGTCCCAGTGGACTTTTTACTGTTAACCTCCACTCTTTGAGTCCTATTTTTGAAATAAGAACTCAAAATATTAAGAGCGGAGTCCTTTATGCCATAGTGGTGTAATTTTCTGACTAGTGTATGGTCTACATACACAATAAAATGCTTTGGAAAGGTCGCAATAAACCCCTAATGCATTCTGCGCCTCCTCCCAAGCCTCGAATATACTACAAAGCAGCTCGATACCTGCATCTGTAGTAGACCGACCTTTAGTAAAACCGAATTGTGTAGTATGCAATAAATTATTTGTATTAAAGTGTACTGTTAGTTGATTTAAGATATTTTTTTCAAATATTTTACTAAAAGTCGGTGGTATCGATATCGGTCTATAATTTGCTGGGTCCAGCATTTAAAAGAGGCATAACCTTACTATGCTTCATTAAGTCAGGAAATACACCACTTTTTATACAATTGTTGAATATTAGGTCCTTACATATGAAATTAGCGTTTTGTCGTACTGGTCACTTTGATCTCAAATATATGTTCTTTGGTTAGGAATTCCAATTTCAAATCATGCATTTGTGTTTCGAAAACCGTAATTCATTTGTTTTTTCCTCTTTTGGTTTTTTCTTCGCGTCACTCTGTTTACAAAATGGAAAACTTGAAATATCGTATCATTTTGGTTTGGTTGGTTTGCGTTTTTGGTTCCAACGTTTTCGTTCTGAAAATTTCGACCTGCAGAACAAGCCCCGTGGACGGCCGGAGACCAAAGTTAATAATGAAGAATTGAAGGCTATTGTGGAAGCGGATCCATCACTAACCACGTCCGAGTTAGCTGCAGGCTGCGGTGTTAGTTAGTTATAAAACTGTTTTAATCCACTTGAAGCAAATTGGGAAGGTGAAAAAGCTTGAAAGGTGGGTACCTCATGAATTGAGTGCAGCAAACCGACAACGCGCGTCGACTGCTGCGTTACATTCCTTAACCGGCACAATAATTAAGGGATTTTAAATTGAATCATTACCTGTGATGAGAAGTGGATCCTGTGCGATAATCGGAAACAATCATCGCAATAGCTGAACCCTGGCGAACCAAACAAAGCCTGCCCCGAGCGAAAATTGACTCAAAAATGTTACTTGTGAGCGTTTGGTGGATTATTGCCGGTGTCGTTCACTACAGATTTCTTAAATCTGGCCAGTGATTCCGGCAGATGTCTATTGCCAGCAACTGCAAATCATGATGGAAAAGCTAGCTCCTAAACAACCGAGGTTTGTCATTCGCTCTAGGCCACTGCTGCTTTAGGACAACGCTAGACCACACGCTGCATAACAGACGGCTACCAAATTAGAGGAGCCTCAATTGGAATGTCTAAGATATCCACCATACTCTCCGGATCTTGCTCCAACAGATTACCATGTTTTTCTTGCAAGGAAAACAATTCAAATCCGATGGGGCAGTCCAAAGTGCCTTCAAAGATGTTATTGATTCCTGTCCAAATGGTTTTTTTTAGTAAAGGAAACAATGAACTACCTATGAGATGGCAAAAGAGCATAGATAGCAATGGTATATGCTTTGATTAAATAAATATATTATGTTTTAAAAAAATCTACTTTATGTTCCTCCTTTGCAAATCACCAATTTCATATGTAATGACCTAATATTACGACTAGGTAAGGAGCTCCAATGTAAATTATTGATTTGATAATTCTGGTAAACATACCCCAGAGATCGGTAGTATTTTTAATATTTAACAACTTAAATGTATTTATAATATCTCTGGAATCAATTTCCCTAAATTTGAATTTATTAATATCAACAACATAACACTTTTGTTGTTGGTTATTACTTGCAAATAGGCAATTATTATTTAGAGCGCTGTACAAAAGGCTGTTTAAGCTATATCTAATTTGATTTTCTTTTTTCCTGCAACTCTTTAATGTAGGGAAAAGTAAACAGTATAATTTTTTAAATATTCTTAATATTTAATAACAAGTCTAAATGTTCTCTCAATTGTTTTTTGTTTACCTTTCCCCTTCTCCCTGCTAATATTATAAGAATTTAATAAGGACAATGAGTCACAGTTAAGGCCCTTTTTACTATCTCATCATATGTTGCCCGGGCATACAAGTATTTGTGACTAATTGTTCCTAACATAGTCTGTTTATGTGTTTACCCAGGTCCCTACCTATATCATCAGTAAATAAACTTATACATGATTGGCATTCAGTATGAGCCTTCTGACAGGAGCCTATATCTAGGTTATTTATATTTGGGGAATGACATCCTTGGTCAAGAGTGCCGTTGACTCTCAATATAGAATTAACGCGCTCCTCGTTGTAATGAATTATCTCAAGCAAGTCATTCATTGATTATATATGCCCCTGAATTTCTATTCGGGATCATTTATATTTTTTTGTTATATTATCTAAAGATTCAAGTAATTCTGAAATTTCTGTTTGAAGGCTGCATACATCGGCCTCATATGTTTGTTTCATTTGTTCAAGTTCTTTACTACAAATGAAAATTTTATTATTTAATAACATTTTGTTTTTTACTATTTTTGATAACTTACTAACACATTTTTACTTTTTATTGACATTTCTTGGCATTTTAATAAATTTCTTTACTTTGGTATAATTCTTTAACTTTTTCCTGCCATTTATATGACACGATAGCACAGTGTCCTCATTGGTCAAGTCAATTGTTGTTATGTCATTATATTCCTTGGTTTTAGAAACTGAATAATTTCCTATAATTTTGTTGAAGAGATATTTGGGTGTAGTTTTGCAAACTTAATTGTTGCTCCAGTTTTGATATAATAATATGTTCTTCGGCTTCTCTTAATTTGATTTTAATTTTAAGTGTCGCTGAGTTCTTCAAACGATCTTCATACTCATCCCTACACTGGTCAAAGCCGTCAACAAGCCTTTGAAGTTCTACATTTTGTTCATGTAAACTTTAAGATTCCTGGTTTATTTTATTTAATAAATACTGTCTATTTTTGACATAACATGAAAAAGTTTGTGTGGATGGTATGTTTCTTATTCTTCATTATAATAAGCCTCTGAACGATATCAAAAGTAATTTGGTACTCTGGTATATTATAATTTGGATTAGGAGATAGGTTTCTTTAAAACGAATAATGTTAAAAGTAAATTACCTAATTCAGTGCCCGTGTTGTAGTCAAACTTGTACACTTTGAGATCCTCCCCGCCGCACACAAAGGCGGCGCGGGACGGCGCGAGCGAGGCCGAGTAGCACTTGGTCGGCACGGGCCACTCCCGCATCTTGCGCACCACGTCCGTGGAGTAGAACGCCACGTTTGTACCTATAAAAATAATATAATTATTCATTTTAAAAAAATATATTTTAATTACTCACAAATTAAATAAAAAAGTGTGTGTTCTTATGTAAGGACACATACTTTTTAGTAGACTACATGTAGTTCTTATGTTACTAGACAGTTAACAGCTAACTTCATGATGTCGCTTTTTAGTTGTAGGTAGGTGTACGCACGCGCATAGTCAAAATTTTACTCTCATGTTTTATAGAAACGCGGCAAATGAAGTATAACTTATAAAAGATAACTGTAAGAGCTCGCACCCACGAGAGTTTTTTTGTGGTCGCGGCAGAAAAATAAAAAATCTGCACCGTAAACGCTGCGCTAATATAATAGAGCTGAAAATCGAAGTGCCAAATGTCAGATTTGACAACTCTACACGATTTTCAGCTCTATTGTATTAGCGCACAGTTCTATTACAGTTCAGTATTTTCTGTCCCGAATACAAAAAAACTCTCGTGGAAACGTAGCCTTAAGGATATAGTAATCACTTACCATAAGCAACTGTCAAAACAGCACCATCTCTTGATAACTCCAAACTGTTGGGAACAGCAGGAAACTCAATTTTTTGTATTTCCTGCAATAAAAACAAAAAAAATCAATGAACACAATCATATAATTATTATGTAAGAACTAGTAAAATGATGAATATTGGCGAGATGAATTAACTACTACGACTACCTGACCTTTTATTTAAGTCCTAAACGCTTCATAATTGCTTCATTACACACAAAAAATAATATAACATTATTTTGAAACCTAAAAACCAAAAAAAATATTTTAAAAACCGCCCAAAACACTATTCGCCATGTTGGTTGATAGATTATATATGCTGTGACATCATACTAGAACTATTTATAATCTGTGCTATAGTCCGTAGTAGTAAAATGGCGGCGTTACGTTCCGTTTGACATAAATAACTTTTTAAGATATCATGAACTATTTATTTACAGAAACGTTCCGTTTCACTACTACATATGTGTTTAGTGTATTTGTGTCGTCACATCCTTGCCGGACGTTACTTCGAGGTGTTTTCATCAGTAGAAATAAAAAACAAAAATACATAGTTTTAAATCAACTTTATTTATCAATCTTAAGTTTTTAATTTATTATATCGCTAGAATACGTTTTCCTAAGCCAAGTACAAAAGGAACTACTCCTTTATTGTATGAAATTAAATATGAGTCAAGTAGCCTATTATGTACCTATTTATAGTCACGATTTTTTTTGGAGTGTAAAACAACAAATTGATTTTAGATTACTTCACAAGTCAAAACTGAAAACACTAATAAATCTACTTATTTGTACAAAAGGCGCCCAAAGTATTAACAATACCAACAAAATTTCCTTCTATTACACTAGTCTGACAAAAATCATAAGTCCGTCCAAGAACTTTCTTAAGTAATTTCGGAATTTAGTGTGCTGAATCCAAAACCGTTTACAGAAAGATTCTACACGTTTAGTTTTTTTTAGCTTTTCTTATAAAAATTGTACTGAAATTGACTGAATTGCTATAAAAAGTACAAAATTATTTGACATACGGGATGTTAATTACAATCTTAGATGAATTAAAAACCTAATAATAGGTCTTTACCTATGAAATTGCCGTTCTGCAGTACTGGCCAATTCAAATCAAAATAATTTTTGTTTGGCTAAGAATTCTAACTTCAAATTAATTTTATTTTAAAAACATGGAATTCTTTTTCCAAAAGTAGTCATTTGTTTAGATTAGTGTTACATTTTCATTTCAATCTTTTTCGTCATCATGGATACGTTAAAAATTCGAGTAATTATGGAATATGAGTACCGTCGTGGCAGCAACGTGGCGCGACACAAGCGGCACGCAACATCAACGACGTTTAAAGAGCTAACACTACAAACCAACGCACCACATGTTATTGGTTTGGTCGCTTCCGTTCTGGTAATTTCGACCTGAAAAATTAACCTCGCGGGCGTCCGAAGACTTTGGTCGACAATGACAAATTAAAGGCGATTGTGGAAGCTGATGATACGGCTGAATTAGCAGCAGCTTTCTTCGTTAGCGTCAAAACAATATTGGTCCATTTGCGTCAAATTGGCAAGGTAAGAAAGCTTGATAAATGGGTGCCCCACGAACTCAATGATCGCCAGCGTGAAGTACGCGTCGAGACGTGCCTTGCACTGCTCAACAGACACACAAATGAAGGAATTTTGAACCGCATCGTTACCTGCGATAAAAAATGAATTCTTTTTGATAACCGCAAGCGCTCAGCAAGTTGGTTGGATCCTGGTTCAGCACCTAAACAATGCCCTAAACGAAAACTTACCCCTACAAAAGTGATGATCACTGTTTGGTGGCCTAGCGCCGGTGTGATTCATCACAGCTTCTTACCAAACGGGGTGAGAATTACTGCAGATGTGTGCTGTGAAAAACTGAACACAATGATGGAGAAGCTGGCGCATCTCCAACCAGCATTGGTCAATCGGTCGTCTCCGCTGCTCCTGCACAACGCGCGACCTCATACTGCACAGCAGACGGTCTCCAAGTTGCAAGAACCGGGGTTGGAAGCTCTCCGTCATCCGACCTACTCACCAGACCTTGTGCCTACAGACTACTACTTTTTCCAGAATTTGGATAACTTCTTGGCGGGAAAAAAATTAAATACCCGAGAGGCAGTACAAAATGCCTTTGAAGAATTTGTTGCCTCCCGTCCAGCTGATTTCTTTAAGAAAGGCATCAATAAACTGCCACTGCGTTGGCAAAAATGCATTGATTGCATGGGTGTTTACTTCGATTAATTACAAATAAAAAATACATGAAAAAAAATCGTTTAAATTTTTTCATACAAAACGGCAATTTCATAGATAAAGACCTAATATGTTCAGATTATAGTGTTGTTTTATTAGAATTACATGTTTCATGATTGATTTCCTAGCAAAATTCAGCTAACATTGATGAGGCTGTTATATCTTTTCACCATGTTTGCAATATGGTGGAACCTCTCACCATGCTCGACATACATGGCACCAATGTTTTCAGTTAAAAAATCTGAATGTTAAAAAATTCACTAAAAATGGATGGATTAAACGTCAAAACATAAATTATGTATGCATATTTCGATTAAGCATATCAATAAGTATTAATTCCACATATTATACATTGTTTTGCTGCAATTCTGATGCCAACCAGTGTTATCTACTTTTCAAATAGTAATATCATACACACCTGCCCACTGTTTCGATCCCAAATACGCATCGTCAGATCGTCACTGACACTGGCAATGCGCGAGTTGTGTAGGAAGACAGCATGTCTTATACTACTTGTGTGAGCGCTTATCTTCTCAATTGCTGAAAAATAGTAAGTAAATAAATATTAGTAAAAAAATAAAAATAACCTTCAGAATGTTAAAAAATTTCCCAGCTGTATGTTTATCTGCCCCTTATTGATATAGCAAACTTGGAGTAACAAATTCAATTCAATTTAATAAAACATCAAATATCCTGACTGCCTATTAATATTTTCATATAGCTACAACAACACCTCGCAAGCTAAAACCATCACACCATTTTCCTTGCAGGCTGTCCATTTTTAATTGTCTTCCTATCACACAAATAACTTTAAAGGCAGCCACAGACGAGAGGCCGATCGTTTCGGTTAGAACTGACGCCTGAACGGATTCGAGCCCATACACGGAAAAAATCGCATCCGACCCAACTGACGTCAGTTCGGCCTGAACGGATTCGAGCACACATACACACGATTTTGCATCCGTTCAGGCCGAACTGAAGGCAGACCGGACCATGTATGGGCCCCTTAAAAGTTATTGTCCGCTTTCCCTCAAACTAATTTTCCTAAAGAGTTTTTAGCATAGAATCTTACAAGTTTCTATCTCTTATAGACTAGAAATCCCAGGAGGGGACGAACTTATAAAACATTTTGGAGGCCGATTAGTCGAAAATGGTTAACTTTGTAAAAAAGTCATAATATGTGAAATCTTGACTTTATTTAAAAATACCTATTCGACGATACCCCACGCGATAGGATAGAATGAAAAAATATTTTTCATGCCTACTTCAAATGTATGGACAGCCACACATAAAATATAAAATAAATATTATTTTATAATGCCAAAACCGAAATTTATACACAATAGCTAATAAGCTGTAAGGGTGGGTGAACAGACAGAGGGACGGACAGAGCTATAATTATAAGGATTCTTTCTTCTTTCTCAAGGAACATAAATATTAGGTCATTACATATATTATGAAATTGGCGTTTTGTAAAAGAGTAACATAAAGTCGATTTTTTTAAACATAATATATTTATTTAATCCAAGTATATAGGTACCATTGCTATCTATGCACTTTTGCCATCTCATAGGTAGTTCATTGATTCCTTTACTAAAAAACGATTCGGACAGGAATCAATAAAACTTTTTGACTGTCCCATCGGAGGTGAATTTTTTCCCTTGCAAGAAGTTACCCAAATTTCTAAAAAAATGGTAATCTGTTAGAGCAAGGTCCGGGGAGTACGGTGGATGTCTAAGACATTCCAATTGAAGCTCCTCTAATTTGGTAGCCGTCTGTTGTGCAGTGTGTGGTCTAGTGTTGTCCTGAAGCAGCAGTGGCCTAGAGCGAATGACCAACCTCGGTTGTTTAGCAGCTAGATTTTCCACATGATTTGCAGTTGCTGGCAATAGACATCTGCCGTAATCGTCTGGCCAGATTTTAGAAAGCTGTAGTGAACGACACCAGCACTAGTTCATTAAACACTCACAAGTAACTTTTTTTGAGTCAATTTTTCCGATTATCGTACAGGATTTTTCATCCCAGGTAATGATTCGATTTAAAATCCCTTCATTATTGTGCCGGTTGAGTAATGTAACGCAGCAGTCGACGCGCGTTTGTCGGTATGCTACACTCAATTCATGAGGTTGCGACTCAATTGGGAAGGTGAAAAAGCTTGAAAGATGCATGCAGCCTGCAGCTACCTCGGACGTGGTTTGCTTCCACAATAGCCTTCAATTCTTCATATATATAACTATGGTCTCCGGCCGTCCACGGGGCTTGTTCTGCAGGTCGAAATTTCCAGAACGAGAACGTTGGAACCAACACACTGTGTATTGTTTTGTGACACCGCCGCCATACACATCATTAATCCTCCGAGCCGTTTCTGCAGTACTGGTGCCATGGTGGAACTCGTACTCGAAAATAATACGATATTTCAAGTTTTCCATTTTGTAAACAAAGTGATGCAAAGAAATAACGAAATGAGGAAAAAACAAATGAAATACGGTTTTCGAAATACAAATGCATAAGTAAATAACGGTTTAAATTTGAAATTGGAATTCCTAACTAAAGAAGATATATTTGAGATCAAAGTGGCCAGTACGATTAAATGCCAGTGTCATATGTAAGGACCTATAGTTTACCTTAAAAACTAACTTGAAAACTTCAAACTTACCACCAGCATCCGATTTATTGAGATCAAACACTCTTATGATTTTCTCATTGCTAGCAGTCAACAGAAGAGTGTTGTCAGCATTAAAATTAACACTTTTCACAATGTGCTCGTGATCAAATGTATGTACAACTTCACCGTATCTTGCGTCCCATAGTTTTGCTAAGAATAAAAATGCAATATTAAAAAACATATCCTTTTTATACACAGAACCTGGGTAACTGAGCTTTGCTTGAAGCTCTAGTAGATTTAAAAAAAATTAAAAAGAATCACAAAAATATTTTACTAGGGTTTTTTGTTAAAGCAAAAATTATACATTAGCAAAGCAATCTGCCATTCGGACAGATATAATAGTCTCGAAATTTTTGATTGTATTGTTGCAAAACGAAAGAAAAAACGTATGTAGCTTAAAAATGTGTAGCTTCCCAGGGATAAGACCTAGCTAGATCAATTTTTCTCCCCCAAAACTCCCTGCATAGGCACTGAATTTCATAGTAATACTTGTAGCCGTTTTCGAGATTATGATTATATACAGGATATCCCGTAAATCGACGTCAAGCCGTAAACCCGTGATAGGCCAAGATACAATAGTTATCAGAAAAATTTAAAAAAAAATCCAAGTAATGTGTCTCAAAAAATACAAAGCTTTTAAAAAACATCGAAAAATTGTGGTGGTTCGACATAGCTCGAATATACATTTCGACATAGTTCGAAATAGCGACATTGTCTCAATCACACTAGTAGCATTGTATCTACCCGTCTCACGTACTTGTGGCGTCAATATCTGTCTCTCTTACACTAATTGAATGTTTCTCTCCGTCTCATCCAAATCAGAATATCACTTAGAAGAAAGTCCTGGGTACACTTGAATCCTTTTAAGTAAGTAAGAAAAAATTGTCGAAAACTGATTTCCTTTACAATAATCAATATTGTCCAAAATTTAAGAAATAATCTAGCAAGTATTATACCATTTTGGAATCCTTATTAGCTGCGCCAACTTTTAAAATTACCTGCCAAACAAGCGTAGTACATTTTTTTCCAGTACAGTCAGTTAAAGTCGAGCAAACTATTAAAT
The DNA here is from genome assembly GCA_963565745.1 of Phengaris arion. Taxonomy (NCBI): domain Eukaryota; kingdom Metazoa; phylum Arthropoda; class Insecta; order Lepidoptera; family Lycaenidae; genus Phengaris; species Phengaris arion. The sequence continues at coordinate 8,814,826 of OY751443.1, forward strand.
TCGAATCATTGTTTTGGGCAAAAAGCCTCATTTCCTTTCAAGTCGGAGTTGTTTGATTTAAATTTTAGGCACCAGTTTACTAAAGCATTATTCAGGATTACATACAAAAAAAAAATACAAAAAAAGTAGAAATTTGTAGTGCCGGGAACTAAAAAACCACCACAAGATGTCGATTTTTCGATTTTTTTTAAAAGCTTTGTATTTTTTGAGACACATTACTTGGATTTTTTTAAAAATTTTCTGATAACTATTGTAACTTGGCCTATAACGGGTATAAGGCTTGACGTCGATTTACGGGACACCCTGTATATACAAGATTGTCTCGTTTAAAGTATAAGATTATAATCCCTATATAGTCAAAGTATTCAGAAATAATTACTTCAGGGTTGAAAAACATTTGCATTTGAAGGTCAGAAAAACAAAAAAGGTTTTATAGTATGGTAGTTAAAGAATAGGCTTTAACAATGTGATAAGGAAGTTTCCTTATATGTCGTAACCGACTAGGACCTTCCTGATATCACTTTCTTGTATTCAATATCACATAATTATGACGCTGAGGTCAATTATGATTTACACAACAAGTTGTTGCCATTATAATGATAACTGATTGATATGTTTACAATAGCATAACATATAGGAGTATGTATACATAACATATAGAGTATGTATACATAAATGCTTACCAAAGAGAACACTACTCTGTTTAGATCTAATTTATTATTTTTCTAAACAATTAAATGATACTTTAATCACCATGCTATAAAGAAATACAATGACAAATTTTGTTGAACTGTTGTGATCTTTAAATACATATAATATTTATGTATTTAATGATTATTTTATTTAAGATTATTTTATGATAAACATTGTAAACCATAGGTTGTTATCATATTTTGCTTACACAACACAAAAAATGCAGCCTAACTATGAAAAGCTGGACATGGGTGTCCAAATGCAAAAAATATCAAATCGTTTTCTCATGCTCACCTGAAAAATCTGCTGCACCACTAGCAGCTAAATTTGCATTTTGAGTCAAAGCCACACCCCATACCGCACCTTTATGACCCTCAAAAGTTCCAATCCAATCTCCTGTTTCTCCTTGTCTTAACATAGGTTTTCCATCTGATAGGAAAAAAAGGATATATCATATTAATACGTAAAAATAGAAAAATAATTATTTTGTAGCATACTAAATAATTATAAAATATATTTTTATCATGAAAATTTCTAAGTAATGCATTAAAGTTACTGAAGCAAACTTGTTGAACTTTAATACTTTATAATATTGTCTTATAAATATTAGACTTATAAATAATTATACTGAACTATTAACATAGAGACAAATAAAATAACTGCAAAAAACTTTTCAATAAGAATTCTTGGTAGAGATAATGTTGATTAATTAGGTAAAGCTAATAATTATTCATTGATTACATGTAATTTATAGGATGAATAACAATATTTTTAAATTGCATGTTTTGTGAAACTATTAGGTCAGGTTTTTATTCAAACCTTGATAAAGTACAAGGTGACCCAGAGTTGTTAGTGTAATGTCAACGAGACCTCAAGAAAAGCTTAGCTCTAGGGCAATTTTACTCAGCATGTAGGTGCAGCTTGTTGTAGCAGAACAAAATACGAGAATCGAAAATCAAGGCAAGCTACCACTGGAGAGGAAATATCTGAGTCAACTCAAGGCACTTCCTCATGTCCGGAGATAGAAGGTCAACAAATATGCACATAATGCATTGCTATAAATCAAGTTACAAAAAGGGAAAAGTGAAGGTTTTTAAGGTCTAATTGGACATCTAACATATGTCAAGCGAATTCACTAATTATTACACAAAAACACACTCCTAGGGCTTCCACCTACATTTAGGGCAAGGCAAAGGGGCACAAAAGTATAAAACAATCACGAAACTTGCCTTTGCAAGCCGAAATCAAAAAATATCCGTCTTTTGTAACATCACTAAAATCTAAATGCACGACTGGTCTTGTATGGCCACCACATGTAAGAGGAACTTGCTTTAAGGTAGTCATCGTAAAAAAAATTTATTGTGTTGTACTTTTTATAAAAAATAAAATAATTTTTGTAAAATTAACCTAATGAGTCTAATCGTACTGAATGTTGACAATCGACTGACGGACAAATGAAAATGTCGCAATTCGCAAACGACAAGATCAAAACAAATGTTGCTATTTGAAAAAAAATACTATGGTTTGGATAATGCTTCGTACACACGTACCACCAGCCCTTAGAGAAAGTAAAGTCTCAACTCTAAAAAACCGTCGTCGTCGCGTGTACTGTGCGACGGGCGGACGCTTGAAAACATTTTTACATTTATCTTATCGGACCGAAAACGCTCGTTGTTAGCATTAGGTAGTGCGTTTTCCTTTTATCCAATCCGATATCCGATCATATACAACCGATATCTGACCGACAGTAACTGCAGCTGCTGGTATTTCGTTTTCGTATTTCTTGAATACGACAGGTAGGTAAATGAATTTTAACCAATAGTCAGGCTGTTTTACTCCCCGTGTATCGAAAATGTACGTACATACGACGGCCGACTGGCCGAGCAGGCCAATCTAGGGACTCACGCGCGAGCAGTGAGTGACGTATGGGCGAGATTTGTTCGTTACATTGTTTTATGGATTGGATTGAATCATAGATCGATTTGAAAAGTCATTTGTTGACAAAAGTACCTAGAGTAATAGCAAGGCGGCGTGATTAGACATCTTTGAGTAATGTCATGCCTGTCTCACTTCCCGTGAAGGTATCGAAAACGTAAGCAGGTATGCGCGAATTTATTAGAATGAAAGTACTGTTAATATCTACCATAGGTTTTTTGGAAAGTAATTTGTTAGAAAAATGGAAAGTACAGCAGGTAGGTACTAGAAAAAATAAATATTGAGATTAAATTATTTTCTAAAAGGAGACAACCCTGATTTCGTCAGAAAAGATAAGAGTTGCGCGATACAAAGAGACGCAACTTCTAGGTAAAAATAACCGTAGGCAATCAAGCACTCCACGATCGGCAAATTGAACTTAATTGTATCGTAGTAAGAGTCCCTATTTCTTTAAATTACTCTTCGGAGTGAGTCTTATGTCATAGTGTCATTGTACTACTAAATGTATTCTGTACAATAGTGTAACTGTAGGATTCCCTATTTTTGAGTGATAGTGATATGGATGATGAGTACGGAGCATTAAGGATCTTACTCACTGTCCAGCCTGCAATTCCAGCACCGCTACTAATGGCCCGTAAACATAAAACGCGACCGTTAGATATTTGTCAAAACGACTAATTTCCTAGAAGATAAAGGAAAATACGAAGTAGAATAAAGTCTGACGTGGGAGTTTTGCCGGGAATCCGATGGGTGACGTTGTGGATTATGTATTTCCTTCATAAATTTGTGTTATTTCGGTTCCTTATGAGTAATATTGGTAGAATATTAACCATTAAATATTCGTTAACGTGCACAAGTGTGGGCAAGTGGTACAACTTCAGAAAACGTGCTATTTTGTGTTCCTCCAAAACTCCCTAGAAACATTCAGTAAAGCTTCTACCACTTTACTGAATCTGCTAACTTTGACTGCACTGAATATCTATTTGAACTTTGACTAGACTTTAGACTTGACGGTTTAGGAACACGGTTTTGAAAGTTTAAGGTTTTGAAAATTTTAACAAAAATTCTATTTCCCGCCTTTTTAACTTGACACTGGCAAATGGTTTAAGCCGACGCCATATATTTAAATAATAAAAAAAAAAGTCTGACGTGTCGTTACACTACGTCAAAATTGAAAATTAATAACGAATGTCATTTTATTTTGTCGAAATTGTTGTGTTCAGAAAAATCATTTGAATTTTTTGATAATTATCAAATACAATTAATAACCCAAAATGGACGTCTTTAAATATATCCCTACACATATTGATTACGTCGGACAAGCTAAGGCTGAGAAGTTATACCGTGCGATTATAACTCTATTTAGTATCGTGGGGTTTGTATGGGGTTACATTGTTCAACAATTTTCGCAGTCAGTCTACATTTTAGGCGCCGGATTTATTTTAGCTGCTATTCTTACTCTACCGCCATGGCCAATGTACAGAAGGAATCCACTTAATTGGCAAAATCCTAAGAAGACAGAAGAAAAACCGGCGGCGAAAAAGGGCAAAAAGTGAAGGTGTTTTCGTAGTGACGTGTCATAACTTCATTTTATATTCCAAACTGTGAAAATAAGAGGATCTATTTACTTTTAATTTATAAATAAAATACAACTGAAATTATAAAACATTTGTTTTAATATCATATATAAATGTTTACAAAATAAATTTTTTGTTTGAAATTACATATTCTAGAAGTTTTGTTGATATGTAAATTATATTTAAGAGAAGTAAACTAAATTCTTTTGACTAGATAAGACTTAATAAGAGCCTTTTTAACTAAGATGCCAGCAGGCTTTTGTAACATGTAAATTTTATAGAAAGGGAGTTAAAAAAAATCATGCCTACACAACTTTGTATTGAAATAAAACATGGGATCAAAAGCTTGTATTAAACATTTTATCAACCTGAACTGAAGGTTGTAAGTAAGACCTTTTTTACATTATCCAATCCAATATTCGGACACATACAATATGAAAGACAGATATATGTTTCATACATACTGTTTGCTATTGGATATCAACTATCGGCGTCTAACTCCAATATCAGATTGGATAATGGGAAGATGGTAGATGGTCTAATAACAAACATTTTTTTTCAAATATGCTAGCAAGAAATGAGCACAAAACTCAAGCCTTAAGGAACTGTGCAAATATAAAGTTATTATAAAATTATTAACGTAGGTACATACATAGGCTGCACTAAAAGTATCGGGAATGGAATATTTCCACTGTTCCTGTCATATTAAAATCTTTTTTATTTAAAACTCAAATACCGTTCGGTTTTAAAAATCGAATACCGTTTATTTATTTAAAAAAAGATTCTCGGTCTTGTCAAACTTGTTTAGTCGTTGAGAAAATGTAATTGACTCGAGAAAATTCTAGAGCGATGATTTATTATGACTTTCGAAGTGGTTTAACACAAAAACAGTGTGTTGACCGGATGATTTCTGCATTTGGTGATGAAGCCCCATCCAAAACCACAATTTATCGCTGGTTTGCTAAATTTCAACGTGGACGTGTCAAGCTCAGTGATGATCCCCGTCAAGGTCGTCCAAAAACTGCAGTCACCCAAGAAAACGTTGATGCTGTGCGTAAGCTGATTGAGGAAGATCGACATGTGACATACCGCGAAATTCAGGCAACTTTAGACATTGGCATGAGTCCAATACAAATAATCTTGCATGAACAATTAGGTGTAAAAAAGTTGTTTTCCCGATGGATACCGCATTTGCTCTGTGAAGAGCAAAAAGCGGCTCGCGTTACTTGGTGCGTCAGAACTCTCGAAAGATTCCACGCAGGATCCTCAAATGCTCTATACAACATCGTATCAGGTGACGAATCCTGCATATACGCGTACGAACCCGAAACAAAAAACCAGTCACGAGTTTGGGTGTTCGAAAATGAGTTAAAGCCAACAAAAATTGTTCGTTCACGGAGTGTTGCAAAAAAAATTGTGGCCACGTTTGTCTCCAAAACCGGCCATGTTGCGACTATTCCTCTTGAGGGACAAAGAACGGTTAAAGCAGAATGGTATGCAAACATTTGTTTGCCACAGGTCGTTTCTGAACTCCGTAAAGAGAACCAATCAACCGCCGCCGATGCAACCGCCACATCATCCTCCATCACGACAATGCGAGTTCTCACACCGCAAACAGAAGAAAAGAGTTTTTAGAGCAAGAAATCATAGAATTATTAGACCATCCGCCGTACAGCCCCGACCTAAGCCCTAATGATTTCTATACTTTCCGTAAAATAAAGAATAAATTGCGTGGTCAGAGATTTTCATCACCTGAAGAAGCTGTGGACGCCTACAAAACGGCCATTTTGGACACCCCAACTTCCGAATGGAATGGTTGTTTCAATGATTGGTTCCATCGTATGGAAAAATGTGTCAAATTTCGCGGAGAATACTTCGAAAAGCAATAAATACATTTTTAAATAGTAATGTTGTGTCACTTCCTTGATTCTCGAAATTTTCAGTGCCGCCCTCGTAATACAACTGTAATTAAACAATGATAAAAGTAAAGTCCCTCCCACGGAAGTCAACAGCCCGCAACATGTTCTCTCTCTTATCATCATACAAGATACAAGGGCAAAACACGTTTGCTATGTTGTCCCTATCATATCTATAGAGTTGTAAGAAGGAGAAAATGTTGCAAGAACAGTTTTGTCTTCCAATTGTATGTCCTTGAATAAGCAATAATATTTATAAACTTTGCATAGTATTTTAAAGAAATACACAACCTTTGGATGTACAAAATATACCTAACACATTAAAATACTGGTATATTACAGGAGTTGCTGAACTGCTTAGGCATAGTTTGACAATAAATTCAAGTAGTACTATTGTATATAAAAAACAATTTATTTTTCTATTTCTCTAATAGTTTATATTTGTTTGGTACTTACAATTTAGCAAAATATTAGTCTTCCCATGTGCTATATTAAATATGCTGATAATATTTAGGCCATTTCGTATTTAAAACAAAAAGATGCTAACAAACAATGCTTACAAAATTGTGACAAAACAAAACTATTCATAATCCATCATCATTTCAATGTAAATTATTTACCTAGCTTTGTTGTGAGTCAATAACGCTAATCATTTTCACCAAAACTGAGTTTTTCTCTAAGATTCCTAAACATTGTGTATATCCTATTTTCACTACATACGTCACAGTTGTCACGAGTGTTTTCGTTTACATTTTCCCCCTCTTTATCTCCTGTAGGATTTTCATTAGTGTCATCTGTCTCATTTTTTTCTAAATTTTCTTCAGGTGGAATCTCATTCTCTTCAGGTTCACTTTCCTCTGCTACCTTCTCTGTACAAACTTGTTGTATAGTTATAATGGCGAATATGTAGGTTATTCCGTAATTCACTATTGACAGGGAAAATGGTCCAAGAGTAAAGATTATTACAGCCATCGCAAATATTAAGGAGCACATAGCATCACTGTATTTTCTGGAAAAAAAAATTGCTACTGATTATTATAATCTGATATCGATAATATGGATTGCTACATATTGTATGCATTAGTACGAGAGGACCTATTGTCCAGAGTAATACCAAGGGTGAAATATAATCTGCAAGAATGTTTGTGTTTCGTTTTGCTGAGTAATTCAGGTTACAGGAAGCTAAAATAAACTGTAGTTTTTATAAAGAAAGCAAATCCCAAAGGAAATCAAAAACAAAGCAATTTACTTACGCTTCTTTCTTGGGTCCATTTTGTTGCCAGACAATAGATGAACAAGCCGACATGACTAAGCCAGAGTAGTATGAAGTATCAGGTTTTAGTGCTATACTATACCTGAAAAAAAACCTTTAATTCATAACTCATTATCATAAATCATTCATGCTAATATAAATGCAAAAGTATTTAAGTTTCCTTTCATTTTAATTTAAAAACGGATATACTAAATATTATGCCGTTGCTCTAATTTAAATAAAAGGGTTAGTAAGGAATAATAAAATAACGAAATAGAATTTAAAATTGGCAGACATAATAATGCCAGTATCTAATGCTTACTTAAAATTTCTAGCCCACGTCAAAAGCGCCGGTATATTGACTATAGTCACACACATCCACAGGAAAAACAACATCATGTGGAAATTCAAGTTGTTTAGATCTTCGTCAATTTCATGTTCATTGTCACATTTATCACTTTGAGTATCTATATATTTATCTTTCGATTCGTTTGTATCTTTTGTTTCCTTTTGTTCTACATTTTCTTTATTCTCTATAGCTTTCAGAACATTTTCTGAGTCGGTTTTCGAGATTTCTGAATTTTCTAATGAATAGGAGGACTGTTTTGTTAAAGCTTCATCTTCAGATTTATCATTTTTATCTTCAATGGCTTTAAGATCTGTTTTTAGTACCTTCTCTTTTGGCTTTGATTTAAATATGCGACATATTCTACTACCAACTTTCGCCATTAGTTTATAAACATAATCTTGTAAATACTCTTCGTACATTTTCGAAAGCTACAAAAAAAAATTAAACACTAACATTATAATTTGAAACAATTGTTTTTTCAAGTAAACAGAAAATTAAAAAAATGATTATTATTAAAATTCGTTTTGTAGGCAAAATAAGTGTCGACACTGTCGCATTACTGCCTGTCGTCACAGAGCGATGGCGCCGAACTCGAGCGTCGCGACGCACAGCAGGCCGCAGCTTACCCCCGCCGGCACTCGCTGCAGTTCCGCGGTTTTCTTCTTAGCTACTCACCGTGAACGCTAAGCGTGGACGGTGCCGCAACACTCACCATAAACGCGTAGAACGCAGCGCCGGCCACGAGCGCGACGGCGCCGCACGCGAGCGTCGCGCCGCAAAGCAAGCCGCAGCTCACCACCGCCGGCACGCGCTGCAGGCCCGCAGTTATCTTCTCGGCTAGAGGGTTGCCGGCGCCGCCGCCACGCCACACTAGCCTGTTGCATATTAAGAATACGAATAAATATGCATTTCAATTTAAAACGACACTATATATATATATATATTTCACAATTTAAATAATATTTTATACAAATAATTCATAAGAAATTAAATATAAGTCTCATTCCCTTGACAGTTGACATTCATTGTCAAGTCTAAAAAACAATGAGGTAAATAAGTATTAAATATACTTCCCGTATATATATATATATACGGGAAGTATATTTAATACTTTTATACTATACGTATATTTAAGATTTTTTTTATATTATACACATATTTAATACACATCCATGACCCTGGAACACAAAAACTATTTTGTTCCTTTGGCGGAATTCAAACCTGCGACCCCCGGCTTGAGCACCAACGCGCTGAACACTGAGCCACAGAGGTCGTCAATATAGTGCGGTGAGGTCGTCAATAATATTACTATGTCGTCCTTTGGTTTGTGGTATCCTTCGTTACTGACCTGAACAACACTCTATGCGCGATCTGCGACGAGAACACCATCACAATCAGCACGGCCGCCGCCGCGATATTCAGTATGCCGAGCGCGGTCATATAAACGGGTAGCACAAGTAGAGACCGCGTGACGTACTGCAGTTCGAGGTTACTCCAGCTCGCGTTCTCGAAGAATATCGCCAGCGCCGGTATTGACCTGAAGCGAATAATATCAATAATTATTATTATTAGAAAAATTCATATAAATAGCACAGAAAAAATGGAATGTGGCTGTAACATGGACTCGGACGAGTGTTGTACGTCAATACGCATCAAGATAACGTCAACGTCCACTTTCCTCTCCACAAGTCACGTTGCCTCTCTCTTTCTCACATTATTTTTTCGGTATTTGGGAAGCAATTTTAAATGTACAAAAAATAAACAAATAATTACATCCAAACACCAGCACATAGTACGGTTTGACGTCATCACTTGTGAGAGCAGGCATGTATAGTTAAACATGATCTATGTTCTTGAGATACAGTAAACTGCTTCTAGCCACAAGAAGCACAATAGGCTACTTGTCTCATATTTAATTTCATACATTGAAGGAGTTTTTCGTTTAGTACGTGGCTTAGGAAAACGTATTCTAGCGATATCATAAATTAAAAACTTAAGATTGATAAATAAAGTTGATTTATAATTATGTATTTTTGTTTTTTCATTTTTACTGATGAAAACACCTCGAAGTAACATCCGACAAGGAAGTGACGACACAAACATACTAAACACATATGTAGTAATGAAACGGAACGTTTCTGTAAATAAATAGTTCATGACAGCTTATAAAGTTATTTATGTCAAAACGTCAAACGGAACGTAACACCGCCATTTTACTACTACGTACTATAGCACAGATTACAAATAGTACTAGTATGACGTCACAGCACAGATAATCTATCAACTAACATGGCGAATAGTGTGTTCGGCGGTTTTTAAAAATTGTATTTTAAAATATATTTTTTTTGTAGGTTTTTAGGTTTCAAAATAATGTAATTTTTTTGTGTAATTATGAAGTGTTTAGGACTTAAATAAAAACAAGGCCAAGTAGCCTATTATAGCGCTAATATATGACATTGACATTTGACTCTACACTTGTGTGTTCGATTTTCAGCTTTATTGTATTAGCGCACAGTTCTATTTTCAATGCTCCAAATTTTCCCCGGCCTTCCGGATTCCGGATCATATAGTCCCAGCGTAATGGCGCTATGGTATCAAGTTGTATTTAAATACTAAACAAATTACTTACATCAATAAAGTCGAGCCCAGTCGGCCAAACACCAGTATATAGTACGGTTCGACCCCACCACTGGTCAGGGCGCCGTGTATAGTGAGGCAGGATCCATGCTCCTTCAAGTATATCAAACTGCTTCTAGCCGCTAGAAGCACTATAGCGGCTACATAAGGCACTAGCAGTGGTGAGTAGTTTCGCGCCATCTGCGCCAGCGAGTGGTACCACGATTGTGATATGCTGTGGACAAAAGATACATTTCTATAAAGAAAAAGGGAATACTGTGTACGTCTGTCAGTCTGTCTGTAAGCGCTATTGCTAAGACCAGAGGTCGCCCTGTGGCAACACCGGTCGAAATTCAACCACAATTCATATTTAAAGTTTCAACTTTTTTGGCCTATTTTGCTGGTGTGCGCGAGGTAGTGTGTGTAACGTTATGTATTTCTAAGCATTTTAAAAAATATGCTTTCTACACACCTTCATCCACATAAAATTTTGTTGTGCCTAATATCATATTGCTTCATTCGCACAAATCTCGTAAAACTATACTGAAAGTTCTTACTTCACGTATTAATTTAAAATAATAATTAGGAATGTTATTAGATTCGTAAAATCACTGGAAATTTTGTTGACGTGAAGCATTTATGTATACATAAACACTAGTTTTTGTTTCATTTAAAAATAATCTGTAGTTATGATTTTACATGCATTCAAAGTTCGCAAAAATATATTGAGACACCAAGAGAAAGCTTACATTTAAAATTAGTGAAATTGTTCATTTGTCCGTAAGGCCGCTGCCTCTGTCTGTTCTGTCACCGCTTGACAGAATTGCACTCCACACACTGTCAAGCTAGCCGTTGTGTTCGAGGCAGCGACCTTAGTGTTATAAACTGTAATTGATATTACGTTACATAAGTAAAGGTAAAGAAAAACTTTGTATGTTAATATTAATATAATCTATTGTGCTTACCTCACTGTGAATGTACACTGCGGGTCTAACAGAAGAGTTATCTTAATTTTGTCAGTAGGTTCCAGCCCTGCTGTGATATTGGGGTTGCTTTTAAACAGGCGGAGCTTCATAGGAGATCGTTTTAATTGTCTGTAATAAAATAAGTTTGTTTATATTATTTTAAATGAAGAAATAAATAATGTTATGATAGCAAAATTTATGTGAAAATAATGTTATGTCGAAACTGCACATGATATTATGGCAATAATATACATTATGCGTGTATAATAGAGGCAAACAAAAAGGCAACCAATGAAATATGTAATCTTATACTTTAAATCTTGTATATACAGCTTTTTTCGTTTTGATACAACAATATTCGCGTAAACCTAAGAAAGGTTTACTCGAATATTGTTAATTGTTTTAAACACTTACGGATTGTGTCGCGGTGCACTTTTCTTTTTCCCGACGTTTTGGCTACTTTCCAGCAGCCGTGGTCACGGGAGCCTCCCACAACACACACACTCCGTACACAATCCGTAAGTGTTTAAAACAATGAGCTTTTTTCGTTGTTAGCAAATTGGTGTCTCGGGTTCGAATACCGATCGGACGAATTTTTGAAGTGATAACTTCTTATGGGGGTGGGGGGTTTAAACCGCTTCGTTACGGCGTCAAATAAGATACGAGCATATTGTAATTTCGAATACTAATGTCAGATACGCGTAACACAGTTACGTAGGCACTTGAATTTTTGACCAATTGGTCTCGGGTTCGAATCTCGGTCAGACGAAATATTTTTATCCTTTTTATTTTATATTTTTAATTTTTTCTCCCCAGGTACTATAGTATAATATTGTTGAAAGCGGTATACCTAAATACTATTTTCAATTCTTTCGGGAGGTTATAAGGAGTAAAAAATTGACAGTTATGCCGATAGAAGTGCAAGCATTGCTCGGAGTTTTAGTAGTGCGCTATATAGACAACTTTTATAGAACTCTTTGACATTGGCTCACGCAGTAAGTACCATGCAGCTTCTTATCTCGTTATTTAAGTAATAAACCTAAGCATATAATTTTAATGTTATATCCAGCAATATCCCGAGGAAAAATACCCACAACCTGCAAGCAAATGTGTGAGTGCACGCATAAGCATGCATAAACCACCCCTCCTCCCACACTGCTTATGCGTACATTCAGAAACAAGATCGTGCACACCACCACCACACAAGCAATGATGTCAGCAAGATCGTGTAAGGCCCCACACTACCTCCCAGGTACTATAAATATTACAAATAATGTCTAACCGCCTTCAAATTAAAAATGTCAATAACAATTATGCATGCAATTTAATGAAAAAATTCAAGTAACTCACGTGTAATAATGATAATTTTCATTGTTCTCTGCCCAGGGTACGTGCATTTCCGCTGATACATGGTATTGACTCGCTTGACAAGATCCAGAAGGTTCTACATACAATAGATACGCTTGATGAACTAAATGGAATCCTTCCAGTAGTAGTTCATAGTACAAACTGTTCGGTTCCGTTCGTTCGATGACTGTGTTTCTACTGAAGGAGAACAGTGAGGGTAGTTTCACATTAATTACTCTTGATGCGTGGTCGTTTATATCAACGTTTAGTACTATCTGGAAAAATCGTTTAAGGTCCGCATGAGACTTTAACTTATTTAAAATTATGTAATAATCCACATTCGGCACGAATGAGCTGGCTCAATCGAACTGATATTAGTGCCTTGTAGAGAAACATGAAATAGTGCTGCTGTTATGTAGAACTAGCTTTGGCCCGCGGCTCAGCCCGCGTAAATACAGTATCCCACGAGAACACTGTTCTTTTTCGGGACATAAAAGAGCCTATGTGTTAATCCAGAGCTTAAGCTACTACAATACCAAACTTCATCAAAATCCGTTCAGTAGTTTTTGCGTGAAAGAGTAGCAAATATCCATACATCTGTCCATCCATCCTTACAAACTTTCACATTTATAATAGTAGTAAGATTAAAATAGCGAGCACCATACTTTATGTAAAGCCACAGCGGTCGCTTCCATCAGGTCATCTACGTGCTCGTTTTCCGTTCTAATACCACAGAAAACATACATAATAAAACTAACCGGTTTATAAGTCGGCGACACTTTGACGATGACATGTGTCCAGTCCGGCCGTATCCCCATGATGCTGTGTAGGTGTATAGTTGCGAGCTTGCGCCTGCCGAAGTCAGTCGCGGCGCCCGTCCAACGACTGAGTTGAGTTAGGGATGTCGCCTCTTTGCTGTGAAATATAATATTTCATTTTAATACTGAACCTAAGTGATCTATCAACAAAGTGATCACATACACACACACATACATGTGATACGTAGGTAACACTGAAAATGTTTAGAACTGGCCAGTTAGAAACATTGCTAATGAAAACTTTTTTTGAATTTCAATTTTAGAACTCTTTGGTAACCTAATGTAGTATATTGCATTCATTTGTCATTTGTTTTTGTGAATTGGCAGCAAATCTAAAACTCTTGTTACACGTGAAAATGAACCTAACGCGAGAAAATTTTCGGTCAATGATTTTTTATGACTTTCGTTGTGGGCTTACTCAACAACAAAGCTATGATAGGCTACGATTAGCATTTCTTAATGAAGCCCCATCTCGTGCTACTATTTACAATTGGTTTAACGAGTTTAAGCGTGGAAGCGTTGAAGCAATCTCATAATGATCCGCGTGAGGGACGTCCTTTAACAGCGACTACTGAAGATAACATCAGTGCTGTGCGACGCATGATAGAGGAAGATAAAAGAGTGACCTATCAGCAGATACGGGCAAGCCTAGGCATTGGTATGAGTAAAGTTCAAAAAATATTACACGAACACTTAGGCGTCAGGAAGCTTTGTACCAGATGGATTCCCCATACTTTAACCGACGACCAGAAACACCTTCGCATGGACTGGTGTCGCCAAATGTTAGATAAGTTCAACGGCGGTGACTCAAATGCTGTATTTGACATCGTCACAGGTGATGAAAGCTGGATATATTGCTACGAACCGGAAACCAAAAGACTATCAGCTCAGTGGGTGTTTCCTTTCGAGGATCGGCCAACTAAGGTAAAGAAAGGAAGAAGTCAAGGAAAAAAGATGATTGCCTCATTCTTTGGTCGGAAAGGTCATTTCGCGACAGTTGTGCTAGAAGATGGAAGGACAGTTACTGCAGACTGGTATGTCAATCGCTGTTTGCCTGTTATCTTGGAAAAAATTCGACAGCAGCGCCCTCGAAGCAGGATCCTCCTTCACCACGACAATGCTTCAGCGCACTCCGCAAAACGGACTGTTGAATATTTGACTATGGCAGGTGTCGAGATAATGAGTCACCGCTATACAGTCCTAACCTGGCGCCCTGCGACTTTCATTTATTCCCAAGAACTAAAGATAAAATTCGAGGTATTCGCTTTACGAGCCCTGAAGATGCGGTGAAAGCGTACGAAAATGCCATAGAAGAGACCCCTAAGGAAGAATGGGCCCACTGCTTTACTCAGTGGTTCCATCGAATGCGACGATGTGTAGAGAGGAACGTCAACGTCATAATAATATTATTAAGACGTAATTTAGTATTTTATTTTTCGTGACTATGACGTATTAAAGCTTAGGTACTACTAGTTACAAGTTTATAGCAACTAATTTTGTTAATATTTCCGGAAAGAGTAGGTACTGTAAATAAAAATTATCTGGCACCGCCGGTATAAGAACATTTTCCATGTTTTATTACCCGACTACGGCGAAGGCAAAAAAATGATTCTGGCAGTCTTTGTATGTATGTTTGTTTGTTTCACCGTACCGCCTAAACTACAGGTCCAAGACTCGTAGGTCGTGGGTTCGATTCCCGCATTGGAACAACAAAAAATGTTGTTTCCAAGATTAGTAGGACAATGCAGGCTGATCACCTGATTGTCTGATAAGAAAGATGATCCATGCGTCGGATGGGCATGTAAAAAGTCGGACCTGCGCCTGATCGGTCTGTCCGTCCCACTGGGTTTCGAGCGTAAAGGAAGAGAGGGTGCTCTTGTGTACTGCGCACACACTTGGGCACTAAAATAACTCTTGCGTAGCTAAGCCTGGTTTCAATGAAACCGGCCACCGTCACCGAAATCGGACTGGGAAGCTACTAACATAGGCTATATATTATATAATTTACGTAGTCGGGTTAAAGATTTTTATAAAATTTGTAGTTATAGAATGAAGTTTCTGCCAGTATTGTATGAAGATACAGACAGAACATACCTACATAGGCACTTCTTAATCATAATTTACCTGTGTAAGCTGTTAGCAAAGACTGAAAATCATTAATTATTAATACTTACTGTAAACACTCATAATATAATGATAAGAATAAACAATACAAACAATATTTTAATTGCATTTCCTGAATTCTAACATGATTGATAAATTACTTCACGAAGAACAAGGAGATCCCCATTTGTATTTTGATCACTCAATAAGTGATCAAAACCATATTGTGCAGTTGACACACAATAGATAATAATAGAAGTGAAACCTTTAAATTAAAAATATGACGTCCATCTCCTCTCATGCACGTTAAATCGAATAGTGCGACTATGCCAAAATAACAGAAGGGTCTTGTATCTTGCCGCTCTTTCATTTTATCGAAGATTCAAATCAAGTCAAATGTAGTACTTAAACTATGCCGTCAAAATTATTTTAAAAATATTATTTGTACCATTGGTGGTCGACAATCTTTTATCCAATTTTGTGGTCATTACATGTATGTACAACAGCTTGGCAAAAAAGAGTATGACGCGGTGACAGCGGGAACTAAAAACATTTTCGATTGTATCACCTTTTATACATAATAGATTGGAATGAATTTTATTATGTTTATTTGTTAAATTATAATATATTTAAATTTATATATGCAATTTCATAGATTGAAATTTAAGCAGAAAATATGATACCGTCGAAAATGTTTTCAGTTCCTGCTGTCACCGCGTCATACTCTTCTTTGCCAAGCTGTAGATGTGTATAAATTTTGGATCTATGAAATTTTGGTTGGTTTTTTGACATGCAATTAATAAATCGATTTAATTTACTCGATACTTACCAATATCGATACGTATTATGCACTTGGTTCGCGTTACAACCGAATACCCAATCTCTGTCGTCCACATTAATAGATTCAACAGCAACAAAACGATTTTGCGGAAACTTAACCAGTCTTATCATTAAGTAGGTCATCCTGAAATAAAGCCATTATGACATTGATATTCGTAATCAAACACCTTTATCTGTTACCTTGTTACATTTTAGATAGGCATTATATTTAAAAAGGATACAGAGATAATTTTTAAGTTCAAATAAGTGTTTTAAGCCTGGCAAAAAAGATTATGACGTGGTGACAACAGGTACTAAGAACATATTAATTTTTCCACTGTATCATCTTTTAACATTATTAGATTGGGATGGCATGTTTCATTTAAATACATTATTATATAATAAATAAAAATAATATATTTCGCTCTGGCACCGCGTCATACTCATTTTTGACCAGCTGTATGTATCTATGTATGTTTGTTATACCGTAGCGACTAAACTAATCCCATTTTAATGAATGAGATGTCAATTTATTAATAATAATAGCCCGGGTAACATGGGCTAAGAATATAACTTACGTTGTCGGGTTATAGTTAAACAAAAAAGTGGAAAAAGTAACTTGACAGACAAAGACAGCAACATTGAATGCATCCGTTGAGTAAATATTTGAATTAGTAAGGTGGTTAAAATAGACCAGAATGATGTAACAGCACAACCTAAAATAACGATTATGATTTCTTGGAAATTCTGGAAATAAGCCAGATAGTAAATACGTTCATGTAATTATTTATCGTCAGATCGCAATGTCTTTGTAAAATAAATAATCTATATCTATCAATAATCTAATCTATCTAATTGAATTTATTTATATCAATCTAATATAAATCAACAATAGAATCAACAATTTGTAGTTAGCGAAGATGAAAAATATTAGCTGTATCTTATGGATGGATTTGTATGAGAACAACTTATTTAAATAAAGGCTGGGACTGAAACAAATGACGATGCCTCACTTATCATATGTAGTTGTCATTTGTCGCACTCCGGACTCCCCGTGTTTGTTCAAACGAATTGTAGTAGTGTCATTGTAGTAAGTAACATGAAAAATAATATCTAATATTATGTCGTAGAACTTGTAGAAGACAATTAACAACCGAATGACTGAATTGTAGAACTTAACCCTGCAAACGACGCAACACAAAAACAAACATTACCGATCTATTTCTGGACGCGATATTTGGTACACGCGTCTGTTGTCCTCGTACCAAAAAGCGTCCATCACCATAGAAACTGTATTGAGAGATTCTTCTCGTATTATCATTGAACGGTTTGCCTGTAAAATAACGTTAAAAGAAGTTAAAATAATTGCTTTCCCGTCTTTGAAAAGGAATTTTTGTCCCGAGAGCCATTACCACATAGCTTTTAAGTTGCGACAGAATTACTTTATATGGTTTTCTTGTGCCAATTACATAACAATGGTCAATTAATCAAACTCGTGACATTTTACACACATATATTAAACCATATCGCAGATCAGGGTTAACCCTGTTTGCCAATAAAATTACGCCCTTTGTACACGTACAATAATGACGCCAATACCACGTCAGTGGTAACAACTATAATTGTATTTCTAAATTTCACAATACAATAATATAATGAGATAATGATCGGCTTTGCTCACAAAGTCTTTGGAGGCAGACTTTGTAACGATGTTATTATCCTCCCATTGTATTAGGATAATTAAAATCAAGGACGATTTTATTATGTCACACTTATTACATAATTAGGTAATATTAACTTAATATTATTAATAATATTTTCTGCTTTGATTTCAGCCAAATATTCCGACACGATTATAACAATGACTAATTGTTAAAACATTTTTCGTAATATTGCGTATCCTGTGAAACCTATCTCAAAATTAGACATAAAGCACCAGCCCTTAATAGAAAGATACTCATATACTTAGTCGAGGAAAATTATTCCCAGATGGTCATATTTCTGAAATTAGTCATGCTGACGACATCACGTCTTTTTAATACGAAAAAAACAATCAAACTCCCAGATATTCGTTACTCCTGACTGCACAATGTACATTCGCCGACAAACCAGCTTTTTCACATTTCGTTCTTATTGCTATAGCAGTAAGATACAGTATACAGCAGGTGTCTGCAACTGTACATTGATAGTTAAACTTTGAAATTCATTTATTTATCGGTCTCTGGAGGTTTATTGTCGGTAATTTATCTATTCAATAGCGATAATAAATTTATATATTTCAATAATAATCTATTGAATAGATAGGTAAACTACCAACAAAAAGCCTCACCAACAAGAAACCAGGCACTTGTTGTCAAAACACACCTGAAAATACTGCCTCGCCTTCGTTTTCAAATGGCCAACATTATCTGTGATCTGATTTGTATTGGTATCGACTACACTGAACAGGAATCTGTTGATCACCAGGACCAGCTGCTTGCACCACACCATGCTGACATGGTCGGGCGTGACCCAAACTCCTGGGACTGATGTAGCCTAAAATACATAATAGCACATACAATAAATAATGTATGTCGGTTTAGTTTATAGAGCATCCCTGTTAACACTACCAATGCAATGTGACGATATTTGTAATAGAAAACTCTATACAAAATATCTACAATGGCGACACTAGCAATATCTATCAATCATCCATGTGTATTCTTTACCATGTTTTACTACATTGTAAAACTTACATTACAATAGGCATTTATTTTAAAATCAATTAAGTAATTTTGATAATTAAATGTAGATGACTATTGGTTAAAAAAATAGGAAGAAGTTCACAATAAATCAACATTAAATTATGCCAGTAATATATTTTATTATCCTGAAAAAAAAATGCATAATCACAATGACCACATTCAACTTGATTTTCATATAATATGGCGACGTAAGTCTTCCGCGCAACCCGCGTCAATACGTTTGTCGGACAAATCTGTAGCTGCACAAACGGTCTACGCGTAATTATGCCAATGGAGGCTAATGTTGCGAATAAAAAATCAGTGATGCCAATCACTTACAATCAGGGAATCCATCTGAATAAACAAACTTACCAACATATTAATATAGCTATCATTAGATATAGTCAGTCCAGCTGGTATCAGAACATCACGAGGTCCACTTCCAATACTGATTAGTACTTTCTTCTCATACAACCCTGGGTCATTTCTCAGCATTTCCCATTCTCTGTCCATTCGCATGTAATAATCATTCATCGTCATGTCGAAATTCACCACTGGCGCCAGGAGTGGCGCTGCTAAAGTGATTGCTATGTTTGTTGTGTTTAACGTTCTGGGATACGCAAGAAGACGCTTTGCTACGAGTCCACCCTAAAATAGTAAAAAAATATTGTGGATATATTTTTATAGATTTAAGCCGTATAAAAGTATGTAACACTGTTTCTTCAAGTTACTTTTTGAGTTCAATGATAATTATTATATATTGATTTTAAGGAACTTTCTTTTGTATTCAATTTTAAAGATGTAAACAAAAAATTACCATTGAATGTCCAATGAGTATAACTGATGATGGGACTGTTTTAGTATATTTATTACTTTTGTATAAACTGAGTATTTTCGTCAAACAAGCGGCTGCAAATTGTGTTTGATATTGAAGAACCCCTCCGTACAGCCCTGACAACTCTTCATTGTAGCTTACTAAAAAAACAAGACTATTCAATAAGTACATAAAGATTTATATTAAAAAGTATAGACTTCTTAAGTTCATGATTTAATTTAAAAGCTAGTACAAATCCATTCCTAATACTTGTTTGAGACTATAGACTCGAATACTAATATAACCTAATCAAGAACATTTCAGGACATGTCTAAGGCCCTCCTTAAAAAAATAATATTACGCGATTATAGTTACGGAACCCTTTCCGTAACTATAATCGCGTAATATTAATTTTTTCAAATTCTTTCAAAAGTTGCTGTCCGATTTCGTTCAAAACAATTTTCCTACAGAGTTTTTAGGATGATCTATTAGCATGGAAAATCGCAAGTTTCTAAGTCTCATAGTTTAGAAATGCCAGGGGGGGCCTACTTATAAACCTACCTACCTACTTATAAAACACTTAGGGAGGCCGATTTCTCGTAAATGGTTGACTTTGTTAAAAAGTCATGTATGAAACCTTACCTTTATTTAAAGAGGCCTATTCAACGATACCCTACAGCTACACGATGGGGTAGAATGTTTTTCATTCTACCCCAAATCATCCCCACTGAAGCGAAGATGATTTTTTTTTATTCATTCTTCCCCATCGTGTAGGGTATCGTTGAATAGGCCTCTTTATATAAAGGCAAGCCCCCTAAAATATAACTTATTATTATTTTATGATGCCAAAACTGAGATCTATACACAGTCTATGACTATACCAAATTTGTTTCATTTATATTCATAATTATAGAAGCGCGGACAGACAGACAGACGGACAGACTGACAGACAGACGGACGGACAGAGCGAAACTATAAGGGTTCCTTGATTATTACGGAACCCTAATAAGGCTTGAGCTAATGTAAAACATTGAAGTTGAAAATAATGTTGGACAATTCATTTGCTTAAGGGCCATACTGCATGGACTTGCAGGCTCAAGGCTGGACAGTCAGTATTGCCCTTTACATATATATTTAATAAAAGATTTATGGTAATATTTCTACCTAATAACTAATACTCACTTGTGAAAAAATCAAAGTGATAACCATAATCTTTTGACAGGGCCTTCCTTAGAGCTACAGAAGCTATAGACCTTGCCTGCATGTGACTTCCAGAGTTCCCAGGTATAAACAACACAGGTATGCCATCAAACCTGAAAATTAGTAGTTTGGAAATTATTATGAGAAATTTCAAAGTAAAAGTAACATTAACACAGAAAAGCGAAATCTAAAGTAATGTATAAAATATAAAAAATAAAATAATATTAATATAAAGCGTACCACATTTTTCTGGCTCTTTCTGTAAAACGACCCTCACTATATGCATATAATCCATATTGTGGGAAAATTTTATTTGCCTCAAGGGATATGTGCTGAAACAAAATTGTATTTTATTACAGGGTACTGAATTTTACTCAAATAACTGTATACTAGCTTTTCCCGCCGCTTTGCTAGCTTGAAATTTGATTCTACAGGAACTAAATTCGGGTGTAATATGTGTGCCTTACTTTCCATACATACGGTATAGAAAGTAAGGCACACGTCATCATTGAAAGCAAGTGTGAGAGAATTTATTTTTATTTTACAATAACTCTTCATTTTAAATAAACCATATTATGATGTATATTAAATGCTGTAGGTATGTCATTAACATAATATTTAATTTAATAAGGATTAATACTAAATAGCTTCTAAAAATACCACATTATATGCGATATTTTTTTTTAATAAATAACAACCAAGAGCATGTCAGGACAAGGAGGGTTCTAACGTAACTATCAATGTGGAATAGATTTTTTTCAAAATACTTCAAAGGTTACTGTTCGATTTCATTCAAAATAATTTTCCTTAAAGAGTTTTTAGCATGATCTATCAGCATGGAAAATTCCAAGTTTCTATCTCCTATAGTTTAGAAATGCTAGGGGGGAGACAAACTTACAAACCACTTTGGAGGCCGACTACTTGAAAATGGTTGACTTTGTAAAAAAAGTTATGTATGAAACCTTGCCTTATTTTAAAAGACCTATTGAAAGAGACATTGGGGTACAATGAAATATTTTTTTTATTACCACTTCACATGTATGGTGAGCTACCCCTAAAATATAAAATTATGTTTATTTTATGATGCCAAAACAGAGATCTATACATCTATCTATAACTATACCAAATTTCATCCATTTATATTCATAATTACAGAAGCTAGAGGCATGGACAGACAGACAGACAGAGGGACAGAGCGAAAGTATAAGGGTTCCTTGTTATTACAGAACCCAAAAAAAGAATGGGTATAGTAAACTATCCTTAAAAAATAGACATAAAGAAGACAGCCACCGTGGACTTTATTGTAGAACTAATTAAGATAAATATATCCATTATATATTATGCAACTGTAACAGTTATAGCAGTAAAGGCTAGAATGGCTTGCAGATGGTAGAATTACGTACACTTTTCATTATGTTTTGGACAATTCACACAAAATATTTATAATTTATAGCCTAAGTGTTATTCTGATGTATAAGCTAAATTATTGTAAAGATTCATTACATTACATTCAGTACTTATTGCGAGAAAGAGTAACAAACATCCACAAATTATTATGAACTTTCAAGTGTATAATATAAGTAATATTTCGTCTCTCGGACACTCGCCCACTGTACAACACCAGCTGTGATGCTAAAATTGTGGACAGCTACATAGAGGGTCAGTCAATAGTATCAACTTGGTGTTGGCCACCAATTTGTACTGCCAATCAGCCGCTGCTGTGGTACTGACCGAGAGACCTTACAACACTAAGAAATAAATTGACTCAAACTTACAACAAACTGAGGATATTCGAACATATAAGTCATTACACAGTAATTATTTTTATCACTAAAATAAATGTTGAGAACTCCTAGAAGGTAACCAATAACAAAAACTAATGATATTATTAGAAAAATGCTCGAACTAATAATGTTAAATAACTTCATCTTTCACTATTTATTTGCTATTTATGTTCATTACTAAAAATAGAATTTTGTCTAGGTTCGTTATACGATATATGAAAATAATCTATACACCGAAATAGAATCGGTATAAAATAAATTATAATTTAGTAGATTCTTTTTCATAATCAAAATTCCAAAAGGCAAATAATATATATTTTATTTTAGCAATTTGCGCTCGTTCCCAAAAAGTTCTCAAAAGACAAAACACGAATTTTCAAATATTTATGACATTGACATTTATATAAAGCCCGTTTCACACCACGCGCGTAACCACAGAAAATAATAGGTAGGTACCCACGGAGCGCATGATAGGTACCTACTGTGAAACACGGAAGAAGCATATTATTATTACAATGAATGGTCCGCGAACACATTCGCACATCCATCGCAGCTTTGCGTTTTTTGTCCCGATTTTTGTGTTATTGGCGCCTATTGCGCCGCCTTATTATTTTTTATTTTTTTTAATATATGGCATCGGCTTTTAACCATTTGCCAGTGTCAAGTTAAAAAGGCGGGAAATAGGACTTTCGTTTCAATTATTTTCAACATCGTATTCCTATATCGTCAAGTCTTAGTCTAGTCAAAGTCCAAATAAATAGTCGGTGCAGTCAATGAGTCATGTCAGTCGATTCGGTAAAGTGGTAGACGCTTTATTGAAAGTTCCTAGGGAGTTTTGGCGGGAAACCACAAAATAGCTCGATTTTAGAAGTTGTACCACTTGCCCACACTTGTGCACGTTAACGAATATTTAATGGTTAATATTCTACCAATATTACACATTAAGAACCGAAATAACACAAATTTATGGAAGAATACAAATTCCACAACGTCACCCATTGAACTCCTCAGTAAAACTCTCTATTGTACTAACGAGTTCTATTTACAGTGAAGTTTTTTCAGCCGCGTCCACAAAATAAATTTCGTGGGTGCGAGGGCATAGTGTTAATCATTTTTGGGATTCCGTAAAATACACAAGGAACCATTATAGTTTCGCTCTGCGCGTCCGTCTGTCTGTCTGCCTGCTGTCCGCGCTTCTAGCTTCTGTAATTATGAATTTAAATGGATGAAATTTTGTGTAGTTAAAGATTGTGTATAGATCTCGGTTTTGGTATCATAAAATAGTAATAATTTTATATTTTAGGAGTTGCTCTACTTACATGTGAGTACAAGTACAAGTGGGGATGAAAAATATTCTTTCATTCTACCCCATCGTGTTGGGTATCGTTAAATAGCTCTTTTAAAATAAAAGCAATGTTTCATACATGATTTTTTAACAAAGTTGATCATTTTCGAGTAATCAGCCTCCAAAGTGGTTTGTAAGTTGGTCTCTGGCATTCCCAAACTGTAGGAGATAGAAACTTGTAAGTTTCCATACTGATATTAAAAATTCTTTAGGAAAATTATTTTGAGCGAAATTGGACAATAACTTATGAAGTAATTCAAAGAAAACCTATTGCGCGTTGATAGTTACGGAATCCTTCTTAGACATGTCCTGACATGCTAAAAAAACTGCTGAAACTGAAACTGAAATGCTAAAAAAAACCTGACATGCTAAGAAAAGGTTATTTATTTTTGTCTACAAGCCCGCTTCAAGGCCACGGTATTGGATTTGCAGAATGGATGGTGAGTAAGGCGCTTTAGTGTTCCTTTCATTTATATTATTCTTCCAAGGTACTGACGATTTATTTTGACTTTACACTTGAAGATTTAAAAAGGTGAACACTTTAATAAAAAGTAGGTTTCTTTTTAACTTGACTCAGGCAATGGTTTATCATTTCCTTAATTAGATCATTAATTGGTGATTATACATATTTATTTTGATAAGTACATTACGGTAAAAAAAAATTCTTCGAGCCGGATTTAAGCCAGGGATATACCTATTGTATAAAAAAATATTAAATGACAGTTGTGTATGTGATTTTGACAAAAACATGAAAAGTCGGAGTTATGCCGGGTAATTCAATGGGTGACGTTGTGGTTTTTGTATTTCATTCGAAAATTTGTGTTATTCCGGTTCTTAATGTGCAATATTGGTAGAATATTAACCATTAAATATTCGTTAACGTGCACAAGTGTGGGCAAGTGGTACAACTTCAAAAAACGTGCTATATTGTGTCCCTCCAAAACTCCCAAGAAACTTTCAGTAAAGCTTCTACCACTTTATTGAATCGACTGACTTGACTCATTGACTGCACTGACTATTTATTTGGACTTTGACTAGACTTTAGACTTGACGATTTAGGAATACGGTGTTGAAAATTGAAACAAAAATTCTATTTACCGCCTTTTTAACTTGATACTGGCAAATAGTGTAAGCCGACACCATATATTTTAAAAAAGTGGCAGCTGTCAGAACACCGTTTTTGGTTACTCTCAACGGTGCTTTTCAAGCTGTAGTTGATAGAAAGTTTAATTTTAAATATTGATTTTTATCTCAGACAAAGTCTTATCTTCATTTAATAAACGATAAGTAAAAGTTTCGTATCAGTAAAATTGATTGTTTAAAACTAAAATCTGCACGTTGAGTACAAAATGAAAACGATTGAATATTTTTTTGTCGTATCTATCGGTTTCTTTGCTACCAGAGTATTATATTTGTTTTACAAAATAATTCTGGGAAAATGTCAGCTGAAAAGTGTTGAACCAAGACTAAGAACACTAATAAGCATTGGATCCGGTGGCCATACTACAGAAATGCTGCGAATAGTCGGCACCCTTAATGCTTCTAAACACCAGCCACGACTTTATGTTATGGCTGATAATGATGTTAGCAGTGAGGTTAAAGTTCGTAAACTAGAAGCTCGTGAAATAAGTTTTGAAATTCGTCGTATTCCTCGAAGCCGAAACGTTAATCAGTCTTACTTCTCTTCCATATTCTCTACTCTTCGAGCCACTTTACACGTTTTTCCGATCATGTATAAATTTAGGCCACAGGTTATAATAACAAATGGACCTGGCACATGCATACCCATTTGTTTTGTTGCATTTTTTCTGAGATGTCTGTTCATACTTGACTGCAGAATTATTTTCATTGAAAGTATTTGTCGAGTAAGAACACTTTCTCTGTCTGGAAAGATAATGCAGTTTCTTGCTGATGTGTTCATTATACAGTGGCCTCAATTGAGGAATGTTTGCATACGAGGCCAATATTTTGGCAGACTGACCTAAATTAATAAAACACATGTGTAACTAGACCGGTTTATTTTGTAAAGGAGATCGCATCATTTATATAAAATATTCTATTTAATTGTAAAATTTGACTGACTTACATGTTAAGTACTATGAGACATTTTTGTTATTAATTTCATGTGTTGTTATTAGGTAAATGTTTGAAGGCGGTGAGCTAAAGCTCACATGGCTATGATCTCAACATAGTAATAAAATTATTTCCATAGCTAAACAATATGTATCAATAGATTTAACTGTAAAGTTAATTATATTAGTCAACAGATGTTATACTTATTTTAGTTTATACACATCTTATACATAAATCATTCATTATTTTGAAGAAAAAAAAAACAGTCTACTTTATGGACTATATTTGGGGCTATTTGCTTTTAGCTTTATTTAATAGTAGCAATGTATTTTTGTAATTTTTATATAAAACAAAATTACTAACAAAGTTTACTTAAAAACTTTTTTATGAACTTTATTGTGATGATCAGTTGTTGATCATTATCATGGTTGGATATGACAATATTGAATATTATATGTCTAATATTATTATATGTATTATTTATCTGTCCACAATATATTGTCTTAACATATAAAAAAGAAAATATTTTATATTGGTGTCTATACTATAAGTAATCGTAAAAATATTATGAACATAATATTATCATAATTATTATGAATGCAAATAAAAAATGCAAAAAAAAACGATTGCTCTTAGTCAATCCCATTAGCTTTATTTTGTTTCCGTTTTTATGTAACAAGCAAGTTTCTATGGAAAAATTAGTTTAAAATATTTTATACTTTCTGAATAAGTAACTTTATTTAATGGCTCACAAACTTAAGTTGTCCCTTATGTAATTTTAATGAGATTGACTCCAGAGATATTATTAACACCTTGAATTTTCTCAATTTTAAAAGTACTAACAATCTCTGGGGTATGCTATAAAAATTATAAAATCATTGCCCCCTAGCTAGCCTTAGTTTTGAATAATTGTATTAAGAAAGGTGTGTTCCCTGACCTCATGAAGCATAGTAAGGTGATGCCTCTTCAAGGCTGGGAATAAATCTGATCCAGCCAATTATAGACCCAATATCTATACCACCACCGAACTTGATTTGACTTTAATTAATGTTAATAAAGTTTTGATAAATAGAAAACAAAACGTACTCTTAAACGATGAAATGAACTTAGTGGACACCACTGTATTTCTAGGAATAACACTAGATCGTAAATAACAGTGCAATATTGCAAATCTGGCAGGCATATGCTAAGAACTGAGCCTCAGTTCTCAGCATATGCAGTCAAAAAAAATCTGTTGTCTGTAAAGTCGGTTTACTGACGACAGTTGAACGTGACAACGTCATGTTTATAGTGCGCGCGGAACTAATTGGCCGCGCCTTAGGTAGGCGTGTTCATAGATGATAAGTAACACTACTGAAGGCGTGTTGCCGCCGCGAAGTCCGGCGCCGAACTAAGTAATAACATCAAGCGCCCCCGCCTCTCCGTCCCAGCGCTCACATACCTAAGGCGCGGCTAGCTGAGGTAACGACAATGCGTCAAAATTAGCGAGGTAACGCTGGTAACAGGTAACGCATGAGTCATGTTTTTTCGTGCGTGCAGCCGGCTCCATCAAATTATAAGACGTTATCACGTCGAAAATTGAGAAATTTCCAAAATAGGGCACAGCGCTACGTGTTTATTTTAGTTATTTTCATAGTATGATGTCATCCTTCCAATAAGGCATCATTCTATGGGGAAACGAAGCGGACAATAACACAATATTAATTGTGCTGCAGAAGCGAGCTATACATTCTATTTTTAGGATGTCATGTTTTGAATCTCTGAGAGAAAAGTTTAAATAAATAGGTATGGGGGTCTAAAAAGAACACTTGAGGTGTTTCATATATTTTTTTCCATACCAAAATCGTGAAATGGTAAAATGGCTACATGATTCATATGATTTCATCATAATAAAAAACAAATTTTGACAGTTTTCAATAGAAATGCGTAAACAGGCGCAGATAATTATGAGTTGAAAAAAATATACTTACTTATTTGTTGAAAAAATATATAAAACTTATTATGAAACACCTAAAGTGGCCTTTTCAGACCCCCTGACCGTCGGTTCTTAATACATTTTGGACAATGTGTTGTATGTCAGAAAGAATCTAAATAATTTCAAAAAGAAAAGCGAACTATAAGAACAAGTTAGAAATACCGGTGATCGGACTTAGCAAAGTAAATCTTTTAAAGGTCAATGTAATAGAATCCCAGAAAACATTCAAAATATTTCCATTAATAAATTTAAAAAAGTTGTTAAAGAACGTTTGTGTGCAAAAGCTTATTATAAGGTCAGTGATTTCATTAACGATTGCACACCTTGGGAATAAGATGGCCGCCTGCAAGGCTGCTTTTATGTACTTAAGTATGTTCTATGTACATATGAATTCTGTTATATAGATTATGTTACTACATTGTAAAAATATTTTTTTGAAAAGAACAATTTTCCAATCTTTTAGGCCCCGCGCGAGTTTCTTACGCCGGTTCTTCTCGCCGGGCTAGTTTCCGAACCGGTGGTAGGCATCATGTAGATCGACGATCAGAAAGTGTATAAAAATACCAAATTTGAATATATTTTTTGACTTTTGACTTTAAAATGTAAACCTTATCCATTTACTTTCTTTTTAATTATAATAAGCAAATCATTTATTGTTATGCAGTTGTTGATAGTTAAATGATTATATATATAAAACACTACACAATCTTCTTATTGTGTCTAGATTTTTTAAAACTTAATATTATAATAGATAAATAATAACTATATTTTGTAAAAAAAACTGTTATTTCTATATGTTGTAAAATCGTAAAGGACTTTCAAATCCTAAAAGCCAAGGTTTCATTATTTATTATTTTTATTATCAACAAAGAAAACATTTGCATCAGTCTTCTTAACGGTAAGTTTGTATTTAGGTCATATAGATCACAAGAACTGTAAGTTTGTTTTAATTAAGATTTTAACATAGCACTGTGATTTAGTGACCTAATAAAATGAGATTATTAAGAAAAAATAGGAACCTATCTCATTTAAAGATAATATAACATAGATAATGGAACATTAAACATTACCTTGTGTACAGTCCTGTTATCTTTACACATTATATTCTATGAAGGTTTAAACCAAAAATGCATTATAGATCATTTAATTATAACCAACATGTTATATATGTTTGAAATGCAAAAACATTTTATCAATTTACAATCATAATCAATCTTACTTGAGATTGCAACCTAGTGGAGTGAGTGCAAAATGTATTATGATGGTTACTTATCAACAAAATATTTTAAATTTATAAACCTAACAATGATATATTAATAAATTTTAGTAATACTAAGTGAATATATTGGATGCAATTGGTTCACTCGGACACTAAAACTTTTAACTGTCATGACTGAAAAGCTTTTTCTTACAATATGACTAATTAAGGACATATCTACTAACAAGTAGACTAACACTGTCACTTTCACTTACAAGCTAGATCCTTAATCATGTAAATTAAAGACACTTCAATATAATATTGCCAATAAGTCAATATTACAGGCACATGAGATATGAATAAACCCTACAATGTAAAAATATAAGTACAAAAGGAAGAATTAAGTTATTTTCTTACACATCTAATAATATAATTTTTTATGGTTTGTTTTCAGTCGGAATTGTTTTGGTTGCTTGTTTCTTGTTTGCTGTCATTTTTATTTTCCAAAGTGTTTTTTTCATCACCAAAAAGATACATAGCTTCGTCATAAGTTGGGGGTGGTGGTTCAGAGCTGGATGGCTGGGGTTTAGTTGTTGTGTCATTAGTTATTAAGGCCTCATAGGATGGAGGTAAAGTAGCACTAGATGCAGTCCTGGGTACTTGTCCACTGTAAGCTTGTTCAGCCTGCACAGTTGCCATATCCTAAAAAAATATTCCCATAAATATTTCAGTAAGTATTTTATTTCATAAAATCTTGCTTTATTTTTCACATAATATAAGTTTTTAATGACTTATTACCAGAATATTAATTTTAAATCTTTGAATAATGAATGAAAATTAAGTGTTGAAAGGAATACTGTAGACTAAGTAGAAAGTAATACTTTATTTAAAAAAAATTATAGATTTAACACCTTTTGATTTCCTTGTCAACCATTATAACAGGAAGGCATCTAATCAAATTGAGCATAATAATTACAAGGCAAATTATAATGACAAACGGAAAAGTCTCTAAACCTACTAATTTATGTAATAATATCTATTAAGATATTATACTAAAGATTTAAATTGGCAATAATATATTTTTGAATCCTAATACTTTTAACAATAATGCAGCGAATAAATTATACCTATATTTGTTTACATACCAATATGATACATACTCATGTTAAATTATTGATGAAACATGCCGTGTTACAATTATAATTATGTTTTCAATTTTAAAGAAATACAATATAACTGAAATTGTACTGCTAGCAATCAGTACACATCGCTAAGCTGTGTTGAGACTGTTAGCTTGTGTATTGAATATATCAATTCACACAAAAGTGGAACAAAATTTTTAAGTAATACTATTTATGCTAACAATAGGAAACAAACAAGTCACATGACTTACCCTAATAATCGCTCTTTGATGCAAAAGCATTTGGATTATACTTTTTCTACGCAAGTAGAGCATACTTTTTACGGCAACCATCATTCCTGAACAAATAAATATTGGTCCAACGAGCCACATGTGTCCTAGATTACTAAGGATATATCCATCGGCGTCTCCCAAGGCTAGTACTGTTATAACAGTACCAACAGAGAACAACACCATTGAGAGTACGAAGTAAGAGTAGCTGGTACAGTCACATCTGCCAAATCTTTGATCTTCATCCAAATCAAAATCCCGATTCCGTAATCGATGTAAACGTTGTCGTATGAATGGACTGTCGAAAACGGTAGCCATTTCTAATGGATAATACAAAAATAATGCACAAATATAACACTTGTTCTCACTATGAACACATTTCAGAAAGCACAGTACAATAATCCAATATCAAAATGGGTGTAAAAACGGTGTATATCACAAATATATTTAGCATTGCATTCGAATGCACTTGCATTGACGCAGAGACGAGTAGGTACCTAGTGAATTAGTGATGTTATGTGTAAACCATAGATGATAAGTATTACTACTGATTGTAATGATCTAAACTGATGTAAATTATAGGTATTGATAATAAGAATGATAACATTTACCACAGATAGCATACGTGTACCTATGCCTATCTTCAGCTAGGAACTAAGAAATTATTTAGTCTAAGCTTAAGTCTACGCTCCCACGAGCGTTTTTAAATGGTCGCGACTCGTATGTTCTCTCCAAAACTCCCTATGAACCTTCAGTAAAGCTTCTACCATTTTACTGAATCGACTGTTTCATAATATAAAAAAGTACTCTGTGATCGACTGTCTTGACTCATTGACTGCACTGGCTATTTATTTGGAATTTGACTAGACTTTAATAAAAAAAAAAACAAAGTTCAAAGTAAAAGAAGAAGATTAATTTATAGATGACGCAAATTGTTTTGTTTTATTATAAATTCTGTCTTCGTTTTTGCAAAAGTTTTAATAATTTTTCTACGGAGAGCTAAAACTTGGTAAAAATAGTTTAAAATATTGTATGTTACAATTAGATACGGACATTTTGTTCCTATAATAATTGAAACAAAATGTTTCGATATTACAATATCTATTCTTTAGTTTGTTTTGTGATCATATTTCTAAAAGGTAAGGCATCATACTTATGGAAAACTTTGAAGTTATACTGTCTTCGTCTTCCGTATGTTTCAACTGCGTTGGTCTCCATTTTTCAGTTGTAATTGGGCTTAAGTTATCTATATCAAACAACGGTCCCGCGGTACGCGGCTCAAACGTGACTTTCACAGCTGTAGTAGGCGATTACGCTGGTGAAAATCTAAAATTTGATTTCTGGGACGATGCTCAGCCACAACACACTGCTGAGGTAAATACTATATATTGTACTCTGTAGACTGTTTCATTTGTTGTTGTTTTTAAAGTTTTAATATTTTGATAATGAACTTTATACTATTCTTTAAAGTCTTGACTGATGTTATGTTTACTTAAAATCTCATGAACATCAGCTCAAGCTATGTTATTTGATTAATTAAAATAATATGTTATTTGCAGTTTACATTGACATCAAATGTGTCCTCTTGGACAGTGGAATATCCAAAAAATCTGTATGAGGCACGGGAATACACCGTAAAAGTGAATCTTTTGAAGAACTTTATTGGAATCTGGTACCTTGATAAAACAGCAACCACGGTTTTTAAATTAACAGGTAATAAATGGAAAAATTTAAAAATTTATAGTTTGAAAATTTTAGGGTCTTGATGCCTTATATTTTACATTATTATATTTAAATAGTAGAGCTAACATTTAGCTTACTTTAATCAGAAAGAATAGAATGATTACATGATACATTTTTTTATCTGAAAATCATACTGAAACTGAAAATAACATCATAGTTTATAACAAGCAATAGATTAATATATTTATATAATAATATTATTACATATAACAACATTAGGTACAACAAAATATCACTTAAAACTGCGAAACTTGTATGATATCCATTGACAAATACGTATATTAATATATATATTTATTACCATATTATTATAATTATATTATAATTCTCAAACTTATTACTAATCTTTGAAGGAATATTATTAGTAGGTACTAGCTAGTAATGCACTTTCTCTCACCCCATCCGAAACACACCCACACTAGTGTAGTATCACACTATGCACTGATTTAGTGAATACAGTCAAACCTGGATAAGCGAGAGTTCAAGGGAGCACAATCTCATCCTCGCTTATAGAGGTTTCTCACTAACTCGAGTTTCTCTCTAATGCAGGTACATGGGTAGCGTTTCTCTCTTATAGAGGTACCCAGCAGTAACAAGTCAAAAATTCATGCATTATGTAATTTTATTTTATTTACACTTAAAAAAATCCGTCAATTTCGTTTGGGTTTCCGTTTTTGTATTTTGAATGTTTATCTCTAATTTATAAATTTTGTCGAATTTCATTTCGCGATTTTTTGGATTCAAACACATTCACTATTTTAAGTTTATTACTTAATGACAGTACAGTGCAGAACAGAACTTTCCTTCGCAAATGATTAAATATAAACTGAGTAAGTCCGATAAGAATGCGATAAAGTAACAACATTATTTAGTTCCATGAAATAGAATAGGTACAATATTGATGAGAAAATAATACAAAAACAATGGTAGGAAGGTCCAAGAAAATTAAGAATGAGTCATAAAATAGCAGATGTTAACTTTGTAATTTGTTTTGTCATTTGTTACTGTATGTGTGTATCTTTTATGTATGTATGTATTTTTATTGTAGCTATAGTTCCTCCTAAATAATATAAATAAATAAAGCTCGACTGTCGCTTATAGAGGTATAGATAAGTAGCAGTTTCACTTATGGAGGTCCATGAGGGAAAAACGACTCTCTCTTACAGAGGTTTCTGTTTCTCGCTAAAAGAGGTTTTGGGAGCTTAAAATGACGGGTCCTGGCTATTACTCTCACTTATAGAGTTTTCTCACTTATCCAGTTCTCACTTACCCAGGCTTGACTGTAGTGTGATATTTGACTGTGTTAGTGACAGGTTGAATTTATTTGGCAAAATGCATAATCTATACTAATATAACTCCTTTTTTATATTTATGATTAGTAGCTTTTGCCCGTGGCTCCTTCGCGAAAATCGTGTCCCACGGGAACGCTGTACTTTTTCTGGATAAAAGTAGCCTATGTTTTAATCTAGGGTTTAAAGTGTAAATTATAAATAAATAAATAAATAAAGCCTTTATTAGTGAATAAAGGTCAGTGGGCCATGATACAGTTTTTATCTTAACTAATACTTATATTAAATAAACAAACATTTTGAATCTTAGTCAGCTTGTCTTTCGACATAGGCCTCCCGCATTTCCCTCTGTCTCGGGTTATCCTTCTCTATCCCTTTGGGAGCTCATCCTCCCAACGTTTGACCTGTCGTCCTTTTTGTTTTTTACTATGTTTAAGGTACCATTCCATTACATACTTCGACCATTTTTTTCCACTCTCTGTCCTCATTATGTTTCCAGTCCAGTTCCATTTAAGTTTTCTAGTTTTTTTCAGTACATCAGTCACCCTTGTTATTTTCCTTATTTTGGTTGTTGTCCATCAGTCTCGTAACATTATATTAATCATACTTCGTTCCATGCTGCGTTGACAAACTGAGAGCTTATTGGTGTTTTTGCTTGTAGCTGGCCAAGTTTGACACCCATAAGTGAGACATGTAAAAATGCAGATATTTTATAATATACTTTTTATAGACATTGGTATAATTTCATT
This sequence comes from Phengaris arion, assembly GCA_963565745.1. Taxonomy (NCBI): domain Eukaryota; kingdom Metazoa; phylum Arthropoda; class Insecta; order Lepidoptera; family Lycaenidae; genus Phengaris; species Phengaris arion. The sequence continues at coordinate 8,849,520 of OY751443.1, forward strand.
TTTAAATATTTCTTTTAGTGACCAGTACCTCTTCCAGGTGTTACTTATTCTTCTGTTAATTTCTTTAGTGTATTGGGTCTTTTGTAGATATTATTTGTCCTAAGTATCATATTCTATGTTTTCCCTTATTCCGTTCGTCATAACTTTAGTCTTTGTGGGGTTCATGGATAGGCCTGCTTTCTTGCTTTCATAATTTAGTTGGTTTAGCATAGTTTGTACTGTTTCCGGTCTTTCTTCGAATATCACTATGTCGTCGGCCAACCTTAGGTGATTCAGATTTGATCCATTGATGTTAATACCCATTTTGTTCCAGTCTAGACTTCTGAATATATTCTCTAACGCCGCTGTAATAATTTTTGGGGAAAGTGGATCACCCTGCATTATACTTCTCTGAACCTTGAATTCTTCGCCTTGTCGTTCAAGCTGGATCGTAGCTATAGTGTTTTTGCATATTTCTTTAATAATAATGTGTTATGTGATTTAGTTTTTTCTATATTTTGTAACGGGTTTTCTATTTCTTCTAATATGTTTTGTGGTATGTGGGTTGCTATGTCGTGTATTTGATTGAATTGATAATATGTTTCCTTGATTTTACCTTCTTGTTTTGTATAACCCCTCTCACCATTCTATGATCCGAGTTAAAGTTTAATTTGTTCACTACTTCGACGACCGTAAATGTCTTTTTTTTGATAAAAAGAAATCGATTCCATTTTTGCCTCTACCATTTGGGGATACCCAAGTCCACTTTCTCGATTTAATTTTATTGGAAAACTATCTTTACATTGTTTTGCAAAAGCAAAATCTATTAGTCTTTGTCCATGTCGTTTCTGACACCACTACAGTGAACGCCTAAGACAAATTCGTCTTTATTTGTTTCCGTGCCCACTTTTGCGTTAAAGTCTTCCATTATTATTGTGTTTTCGTTCTTCTTATGAATAATAATGAAAAATATGCTAGGTCTTTATAAAAATTATCTTTTGCAGTTTCTGTATCCTGTTCTGTAGGTGCCTGTGTTTGAATAATCGACGTCGGTTTTTTAAACTCTGCTATTTGTATATTTACCACTGCTTATTCTGTCGGAAATTACCTCAATACTTATTATTTTCTCTTTTAAATGTTTTTTTTTACTATGAATCCCATCCCGTATAAACCTTGTGTTTTACCATAATAAACGAAAATGTAATCATAATATTCCAATAGAGTTTAAACTACTACAATACTAAATTTCATCGAAATCCGTTCAGTAGTTTTTACCTCAATACTTTTATTTTCTCTTTTAACTGTTTTTTACTATGAATCCCATCCTGTATAAAACTTGTGTTTTACCATAATAATAGAAAATGTAATCATCGTATTCCAATAGAGTTTAAGTTCAGTAGTTTTTGCGTGACAGAGTAACAAACATCCATCCATTCTCACAAACTTTCACATTTGTAATAGTAGTAGGATAACAACTATTGGACATAACATCCACTGTTATATGGTCCCTTCAATGTCAATATAATTATCTAGGTTCCACTGTATATATGAGTGTAAGTATTGTTTTTTCTTTTTCCAGATTCACTTAATGGTAATCTCATTTTAAATCAAGATAATTTAGATAGACCAAACAGATTTGTAGCTGTAAACAAAACTGTTCGCCACTATGTCAAACTGCCTGAGAATGAGATGCAATTCCTCAAACAAAATGCATCAACAGTAATCACATACTGGTTTATAGATTGTATGTACATTGATCAAACCACAGATATGTCTTTGAATTACACATACTCGGACGTAATGGGAGTCCACTATATTGATGCTTTAGTTGTTGCTAACAATGAACCTTTGCCACCGATCACAACAACAACCACTACGACGACAACTACGACTACAACAACGACTACAACAACTACGACAACCACGACAACGACAACAACAACACCAAAACCGCCAAATGTAACAGAGGCTTCAACTCCAGTACCTACAACTACACCAACTGCGAATACAACAGTTAGCAATGAACACAAGTTAGCAAAGAGATCAACAAATAATAAAACAGTAAAACAAGAGAAAGCAATCAAAGATTTTATATGCCACAACTCCAGTATTGTACCAATAGGCCCTTCATACACTTATGGACATTATCAAGAAAGTATAAGTATCAGAGGTAAGTTTTATTCATGGAGCTAGAACAAAGAGGAGTCGTTCTAATGAACTTTTAGTATAAAACTAAGCGTGATAATTTGCGGGGTGAGGGGGCTGTCAGACTCCGTCTACTTATCTAGTATGGATCTTACTACGTATTTTTGCTATCTCACACTCGATGGCACTAAACGCAAGATTACATACTGGTGGACAGGGACGTAGCTATTAAGAATATTTAAACCAGGGAGTAATTTTCATTTATTTTGTAAGCCACCTCGTTATGTTTTATTTAGTGAAAATTTATTATTATTTTGATAAAAGTGTTAAATTAAATGGCTTGTGGTAAATGACGAATGGAATTTGTTTGATCTTAGATTCAGTTTTTGAAACACTATTGATTTTCTTCGTCATTTATATTTTTTTTCTAACACTTTATTAATACATAATCTTAATAATATTTCAATAAAACACAATAGTGGTGGATTTACCAATCCGTCTGTCCGTCGGTCCGTCTGGCTGTTTATCCGGCCGTCCGGCCATCCGTTCGACCTTCCGTCGGTCCTTTTGTCCGACCTTTCCTTGATCCTTCCGTTTGACGTTCAGTCCGTCCGTTTGTCCGGCAGTCTAGCTATCGGTCCGTTGATTGGTCCATCTGGCCATTCGGCCGACCATCCGTCGCGCGCCGTTGGTTCTTCCGTTCGACGTTCCGTCGTTCCGTACGTCGTTCCATCCATCCTTCCATCCATCCTCACAAACTTTCACATTTATTATATAAAATAGTAAATAGGATGTAGTGTGCATATACAATTGGCAATGCGATTGGAAATTTGCAAAAAAAATATTTTTTATCTATACTATTATAATACTTTATTATTAATCATATTGATATTTAATGCAAAAAACTTGAAAAAAAAATCAATTAATTATAAACAATAAAAAATTGATAAAATAAATTAAAAAATCACATGACTATGAACGCCCCACGATAGGTCACCATAGTTGTAACGTCATAATGTTAAAGCTATATAATAAATAGTCGACTATAATTTTGAATTTCGAACGCCAACACTTACGATCGCCAGTTGTAAAATTAAAGTTACCTAAAATTACCGCTACCATTACCCTAAAGTTGCCAGATACCCTAAAGTGGCCTAAAGTGAAAACTAACATTATGACGTCACACGCGCTCGAATTTGTGCGAGAGCTGTTGGCGTGTCTTCGGTACTGGATTTAAAAATAAATTTTATTTTGATATAACTTTTGAATTATTGCGAAAAATAAATAACAAAAATAGTTTTGTTATAAAGCTTATATATTATGATCTTTCCATTTATCACAAATAAATAATTCAAAAACCCAATTACATACCTAGTTAAAATTAAATATATTTATGATGTAACTTGTAAGTAACGATGTTATTTTTGTTGATAAATCAAATAAATAATAGTTAAATAAATTACTTTCCATTTACGAAACAATATGGGTTTCCGTAAAAAAGTAGGCAAAATTAATCGAAATACGCAATGGTTAATGAAAATACTTTTGTGGTTTTTTTATACTCGACCATTGATGGGCGTTTAATAAATGATGGACACCTGAATATTACTTTACGACTGAAAAGTCTTAGGAAATACTGTAAAAAAACTATAGTACATATGATGATTAAAATAAAATATTAATATTGATATGAAGCTATCTAGAATATATTTTTAATCTCCGTGTTCAAAGGCTAAAAATGCCCATCTATTGGCAAGTACAATAATTTCTAATATAACCGACGCTACGAGAGTTTTCTAGAACAATTATTATAATAAATTTAGTTATTAATTACTTACACATGAAATGTAATACCCTCAATAGCACCAGAATGCCTATCTGAGTAATTTTTACAAGATAAAACACATACTTCATCCTTTTCTTCTTACAAACTAGAAAAGTACAAAAAGTTATCACAGCTGTGCACAGTACCAACACAGACAGTAAACTGATTTAGGCCACGCCCATTGTGATGACGTTGGAGCCGACTAAAAACCAAGGTGGCACAGTCGCTTATGCCTCTTTGTTCTACGTCCATTACGTTTTATTAACATGTATATAATATATTTTACTTATTAGAATTTTTAATTACTGAATTAGACGGAGTCAAGGGTAAGTAATATAGAAGTTGGGGTCATAATTCTAACAGCAATAAATTTGAAGTAAACAAGGGCCCAAGAAGATTGCTTTGGATTTAACTACGTTAAGAACTAAGTGCCAACTGTGAAAAATAATACCTTAAGTCTGCTCCGACAACCATTATTTTTAATATTTATTTGCCAGTTGGCTTCCTCCTGTTGCCTCCCATCGGCTTTTAACTTATGTATTGATAAAATAAAAAATAATTACAGAAACAATATCTACAATCAACATTACCGGAATGAATTGGCTACAACATGGAGATTTGCTGAATTTACAAGTAAAATACACTGGTAGTCCCCCATTCAACTATTGTGCAATATACAAATGGGGTCAATACAACGTAACAGGCAATGAGACGTGCATGTCCAAGACGACAACACTCTCTAATACATTCCCTCTTGTGCACTACTTCGCAGACAGTGATCAACATACTGTTGTCGTTGTTATTGAAAATGAGATTGGAAAAGCCGTGTCTCGGGCGACAATTAATATTTATAAAGGTATGCTTTTTTTTTTAAACCACACCTGGAAATTGCTTTACTAATTGTTTTGAGTTATGATTATTGTTTGGGCTGGTACTGCTACTTCAAAATTATGAAGATTAAGTAGAGAAATAGTTACAATTTGTCGAATTTGAAAGAGGATTTATTTAGAAAATAAGTTTTCCATAGTTTTTTGTGCACTTTTACTTTGGAAGTCGGTTTTAATTTTTTGTGAAGGTTCCATAATACTCGAGGTACCCTTAGTTTCGCTCTCTCTCTGTCTGTCTGTCTGACCGCTCTTCTAGCTTCTGTAATTATGAATATAAATGGATGAAATTGCTCTGGCATCTCTGCTTTGACATCATGAAATAATAATAATAATTTTATATTTCATTAGGTTTATAAGTTGGTCCCCCCTGGCATTTCTAAACTATAGGAAATAGAAACTTGTAAGTTTCTATGCTGATAAATAATACAAAAAAAAACTTGGATAAAATTATTTTCAACGAAATCGGACACAAACTTTTGAAGTAATTCAAAGAAAACCTATTGTGCATTGAGTTACTTAACCCTCCTTAGACATGTCCTGACATGCTCTTGATTAGGTTTTTTAAATGTAATATGTTATTTGCTATATGTAATGTAAATGTAATTTGCTATTTCCAGCGTCTGTGCACGCGCAGCTGTCCGTGATAGTGGTGCCTGTAGTGTTCTGTCTGGTCGCCGTTATCTTGGTGGTGTTCGGTGTCGCTTACTATCAGCACCGTTCGAGGTCTGTTTTAGTTTATTTTATAATTAATATAATTTACACTGCAATAGTAGGGATGTTGCCTAGTGTCGAATATTGCACAGTTTTACAAATTAAATTTAAAAATGGTTTATAAATCTAAAATAAATAATTGTTTAGGTTGAAGCGATTAAGAATTAAAAGAAAAAAAAATTGCCAATCTCTTACTCGCAAAACGGTTTGTGATGTCACAGGTTTAATATAATATCTCTCTCTTTCTCATTGCAAATTTAAATTATTTATACTTTTGTTATTTTTTAAGATTAACGAAAATGGATTTAAGTTTGTGTTGCATTGGATTGATAAAAAGTTATTCTAAAATATACATTGCTGTAAAGTTATCCAATAACTAATAAGAGTAATAAGTAATACAATAAAAACGACGCTTTTCTTTTTACCCCACTAAAATAGATCGCCATTCGTCTCTTCACTTTTTAAAGTGTTCCAAATTTAAATACCTATACATTTTCTATACCACAGATACACAGTAGAAGTGGCGGACTTTGACTTCGGTCAGCAGGGGCAATTCGACTACAAATCCTTTACGGAACGCCTCCGCGACAGTTTCCGGAACGCGTTCGATTTCCGACGGCGAGACGACACCGATCCACTCGCGTCCGATACACGATACGACTCGATGACGTAGGAACGTGGTGGGTTCTGTCTATGGAATTCCTATATTGTCTATGGTAGGTTGTAACGTAAATGTAAACATTACTTACCTATTTCATGATTAGTTTAATAGAAGAACAAATAGGCCTCATCCGCAGTTATGCTCGCAGTGTTCTAGATACAAACTTTGAACCCAATTTCATCCTTTTTCTAAGGAGGATTCCATCAAAGAATTCTGCAAAATTCATTAAAATCTGCGTGCCAAATTTCAATGCCATATTTAACAGATACATTTAGCTATGTTTACATTCGTGCTATAACTTTCTTTGTGAGTATAATTTTCGTTGTATAAAATTAAGGACATCATTATAATTTATAGCGAAGGAAAACTGTCGTGACGATTGTCATATTTTACGCGAATCGCATACTCTGATTAATAATCTCTGTCGGAATAAAATATTCTGTCTCAAGTTAACTGACATAGTAGGAAAGAGAGGTGAAGTGTCTAGGAATGTCAATTTATTGACTGGGATTATAAATAAGAGTATAGTTTATAATATATGTATATAGAGTTATTGTTGTGTATTAAAACGTACAATTAGTAAAAATAAGATACTATTTTTAAAACTAAAGAGTTGCGACTTTGCTTTGTAGCATTTACCAAGCAAATATCTAGCTGAAACTTAAGTCGCTATAATATGGCCATAAAAATATACATTTGGAATGTTTAATTTTTTTTTAATTTTCTAATCTGCATTTTCATTCCTATACCATATCCATAGTTCAGTATCTTATAGTTTTGATGATAAATTCATATTTCGTCTCGCTAATGTTTCATTTGCCTTCAGCCAAAACAAGTGATGTGTACTATTTGTCAAATGAAATCCGACTTATTTGTTGAAAAATATAAAAATATTTTATATGATAAAGATATTAATTATTTATTGCAAACGCCTAATTTATTAAGAATTTTTATTTTACTTTGTGACGTGTCATAAAGGTGAATTTAAAAGATAAAAGTACGTGTTTTGTCATTCCACAAAAATTATACTAAGTATACCTGTAATAATGATAATTAGTGTACCTAATTCACGTTAAATTACAAACTAGTTTTAATCAGGATTCTTTGTGTTCGAATTTTTTTAAATTGATTATTTCTTAGCCAAAAATAATACCAGTCTTTGAAAAAAACATCCTGTTTTTTGTGATAATAAAGGAAAAAAAATAACTTTCTTGATTCCTATAAAGTGATAATTGTGCCATTTGCCAATCAACTGTTAGAAACAAAATGTAGGTATTAACATTGAATTCATTGGAGATCTGTCATCTGTCGCCGACCACCTATTTAGGGCACTTATGTGAGCATAAATATAATATGAGTGTTCATGTAAAATGTATTATTATAATAAATAATAAATAAATAAAAATATATTTATTTTCTCACCACAAGAATATATTACTTTATAACTTTCGTCAAAAAATTGTCCCCGCAGAACGTTATTAAACTTATTTTCAATGTCTATAATAATATAATCCTCTATAGACTGGCTATCTATTGAAATATTTTAATTAAACATGTTTGTTAAAGGACATTTAATATATGTATTTGTTAAAATTGGGTTAATGCATGGTTTCGCTTTTGGCACAAGCAAAATATATTATTATATTAAAATAATCTCCAGTAATAAAATGTTTAACTTTCATATTTGTAAAAAATCAGCAGTAATAGTAGAGGCTTTGTATTCTTTAAAATATTATACTAATAGGAAGTACCAACTTTATTTACAAAGATTGACTTGGCAATTGAAAACAAGCCTGTGAATGCGGGTTTTTCGTATTATTAATGAAATAATTGGATTTACGTACCTAATTATAAACCAAATAAAGTACTTTATAATGATAGATTAATCATGAAATTGATAAAATTTATTACATGTTACATAGGTAGTGTTTCTTTTTTGGCTTAAGCTATTTTTATAACTTTGATGATTGTGAGTGAGATGTCATTATGTGCTATTGTCAGTCAGGTTTTGTGATATAGGATATAGCTGATATAATATAAGCCGCGACAGATTTTCGTTTATATTTTGTATGAGGCGTATGACATAGATATATGCATGATGTAGAATCACATTATATTCCTATAGCGGTATTTCTTAAGTCTAGTGTAGTTTAGTATATAAAACGTTTTAAGTTACTCCAATTTTCTCTATGGCTTGGACCTTGAGGTCAAATGTAGTAGGTAGACAATAATATAATAATTATGGTTATTGAATTCATCGGCGTCATATAAGACCATAAGTTTAAATACACAGTAGACTTTCTACCGAATGCTGTAACGCTCCTCAAAATGAGGGACCTTTAAATTACAGCATGTGATTTGAGACAGCATGTGAACAAAGACAGCATGTGATTTGAGGCCACTAATGCCCGGTTTCTGAGGGTTTTGTCTATTGAATAGCGCGTTTACCTTTTTTTTTTACTTTTAATTGGTTAACACATTTTCGTCATCCAATCAAAAGAGCTATTGAATACTTACATAAAACACCCCACAAAATACCCCAGAAACCGGACATTAATAAATTAAGTGGCTACTTAAAAGCAGCGTTTGATTATTATTTTGAAACAAAAAATTAAAACCGTCTTCCAAAGTAATAATGCACAAAAAGGTATTAAATATAAAACTTTTTTAAATTCGTCTAAAATTTTAACTATTTCTCTACTCGATCTTCTTAATTTTGGTACCCACTACCAGCCCAAACAATATCCTACAATATGTTATAGAACTCAAGTTCAAATTTGCTGACTTCAAAATTCGGGAAGTCGGTTAAAAATTCGGCAGTTAATATGTTTCCATAGATAAAATGGGAGTAAATTAGACTTTAACAATTAAATTACATCACTGAACTGATATTGTCATATTATAATTTCTTTCTCCCTTGACTAAATATGGTAAATATGCCCGATGCCTTACACCATGAAGTTTATTTAATTTGTAGCTATAATAAAAGTGTTATTGAAATGTCTTGTTTTTCTTTACTTAAATCTAATTAAACCCATTTCATACTACTTGACGTATTTTCAACCTAAAAGTATTTAGTAGTGGGTCTGAACCTGCATAATATTTTGCAGAGAAATATAAAGGTTTGTACAAAATAAAAAGACCAACAAGCGGAGCTCATCTGACCGGAGTTTAATGCGTTGTCTGAATATGTTAAAATATTGAGTGTCGATCGGCAATACCTCCTATCGCTCAGAGGTTAGCCAACGAACCTTCAATAATATGTATTTTCTTTATTTGTATGCCTCACAATATATGCTTATATAAAAGCTTTGTTCAGATCGAAGAAGACCAATATTTGTGATTTGTAATCTCATAGGATTACGCGTTTTAAGTTTTAACATTCGTTATATTACAGGACGCATGTGAATCCGTCCGTTTGTAGTAAATGTAATATTTACTACAAAGTATCTACAGAATAGTAGGTAACCTACCTACCTATGAAATACTTATAAAACAGGACTCGGCTTTCACACCAATTTCACACAATAAAATAACATTTCTAGAAAATGTATGTGGAATGAACTGTAAACCTACTTTTGTACATAATGTACATCTGCGAACTCTTCAGCTAACGATTCGTGTGGCAGAATATATGCAACCGAGCTCGAGAGCTCTCGTACTAGTGGACATGAATGCAAGCGCAGTACAAATATTTCAAAAGATTGCATTTTAATTATGAGGTGTAACGTTGGTTTTTATTTGCCCTGTCGTTACAATTGTAGAAGTTAGATTTGAATTTCATATAAACTTTTCTACAAGCTTCTACTTTTCTTCCCGCTATTAATGCTTCTTTGCATACGTACAATATCGACAAAGTTTCTGCTCGACCAGTTTCTAGACATTTTCTTTTGCACTAGGACGCCTCACAATATTAAAAACAACAACAACTGAAGTGACCGCAGCGACTGCAGACAACAGACGTGATTGAACTACATATATACACGTGAGTATTAACGACGCTTTTATGCGATTTTCATCTTAACCCGGCGTGATTGAGGTTAAAAAAAGTCGCAACAACTATGAGGTGGGGTATGACATACCCAAAATTCAAAGTGCCCTAATATTGATAATATTATTATAATATCTTATTGATATTAATTGTTGTTGATTTAGTTTTGTGCAATCATAAATAAATTAATGGAAATAACTGAAAATTATAACATTAATAATTATTATTTATTTAAGGTTATCTTTGACTAAGTATGTAATTATAGTTCCAAATGTTTAAAGGTTAACAAATTTTTTAGAATTTAACGAAAAAATCATTCGTTGGAATGCAACTCAGTTGAAAACTAAAATATGTTGAGATCCTCCTCACTAGGAAATTATAATATATTTAAAATATATATATCATTAAATGAATAAATAACGAATATGTTCTATAAAATCAGTACAATTAACTTAAATAAAACCGTTGATGTCGAACCAAAAAATGTATGTCATGAAAATTAGCCAAAAAAGGTACGTTAGCTATGAGGTCGGGTATGCCCGAAATGGATTTGCACTTGATTATGCCGGCTTGTGTCTTGTGCCACTCTTAGATCACGCCAATTACCTCTCTAGGATGCCCCTACCTCCAGCTACTGAGCAAACTAGGGTTGCCAGGCGATCTTTTAAACAAATATACCTACAATTTTAAAATTTCACTCGGGTATGTCATACCTCACCTCACTCACGCCGTGTTAAGTATGCATGGTCGAGTGGCAATTGATTCTATAGTACCTACCTAGTATCTACTGAAAACAATTTTCACGTTTTATCAAATCCAAAGTAGGTACCTACACCGAAACTAAAAAAGTGTCAGAAACTAAGTATATTTAGACATTGGACAGTGCTCTAACTACATCTCTTATAAAATATAAATACCTAACGCCTATAATAAAGTCTGTAAACAAAATTCGCAATCAAATCCCAGTTAAGACTAATTATAGTGGAGAGTTAAGAGGATAACTGGCGCATCTTTATTCACCACACATTACCAACTTTGTCAAAGCGTCCCCTAATTCAACGCGGAAAAGCCTCAGACATAAGAACAGTCGGTGGACGCTGACAGATCCGATGTATCTCTTTTGAACCTTATTGCCAAGTAATAAGGTCATACAGTAGTGGTATCTCGGTGCCGAACATAAAACACATATCCGTTTTGTTGTTAAAAATTCAGCTCGGTAACCGCGGTCAGCTTTGAGTTAAGTCTCTATAAACTTTTCGAAACCACTTCGTTTTAATCGCCATTTTTTGTACCAACTTTTACCCGACTACGGCGAAGCCAAAAGGAAGGGTGATTTTGACAGTCTACGTATCAATGTAATATGTATGTATGTTCGTTCAACAGTAGTGCCTAAATTACTGGTCCGATTTTAATAAATTAGGTGTCAATAGATTCGTAATAACAGCTCGGGTAACATAGGCTATATAATTTACGTAGTCGTTATAGTTTTTTTATAAAAGTTGAAGATATGTTATAATTTAAGCATGCCTTCGATCTGCTTTTGAAGTTACGGGAGATAGATACTTACCTCATATTACCTTAATGGTAAATGGTTCGCAACTGGCTCCGAAGTAGGTACAACATATTACATAATATACCTAAGTTATGTTGTTGATAAGACGTAGTTGTATAGATAACATATTCCCCTACATTAACTTCATTGTAATTAATTGTAGTGAATCAAAACTTATTGATTATATGTAATTTGCGAATGTTTAAAATTATAGATACTCTTATAAATAATTGACAATTATAATGTATTAGATTTAATTTTATGTTGCACACCATCAAGTGGTTCTTCAAATCAAAATCAAATTATATTTATAGAATAAGACCATATTATTGTAACTTCATTCTGGCAATAAATGAATTATGAACTTTTATCTGAATTCTGGTACCATTGCACAATATTGGAGGCTTAATATTTCTTGGATCTTCTATGGAGATTATGTGTTGGAAGATTTGTTGGGTTTAGAGTATTAGGCGCTTTGCAGGGCGGGGCGGGCTTTTTGTCCGCGACTGCCCGTCGATGTCTGCGGCTGCCCTCGCCGCGTACACAAAGCACACGACGGGCGGAGGCAGTCAGTTCAGGACGTTCGGTCTAGTGAATAGCACGTCAGTGAAAATTTACGTCGTGATTTTCTTTTAACGACGTAACATAATATATGGGCGATCTTTTCTGCACGTCAGCAATTAAATCATCTACATCGATGACGTCCATCACTAAAAAGCGTGTGGCGCGGACTAAACTAGCCGCCCCGCGCCGCCGTCTGCGTTACTGCATATAAACTGGTTTGTGTGATCCACGGCGGGCAGCCGCGGACGTGCCGCGCCGCCAGTGCCCGCCAGGCACCTGCGGCGCGGTATTTTTGCCCGCTGTGTGCGTTGGTAATATAGGATTCCCTTTGTGCTATCTTTCGCGGCGAAATTGACCGGCTCGCCCCGCCCCGTCGTCTGCAAAACGCCTTAAGGAACTCCACGCGATAGTTTACTGCATCATCAGTTTGTACTACTGAATCCACTGACTTATATGTACTGTACTTCATCTACTTCAAATGACTTGAGTAAATGTTCATTTATTGTGGCTGCGTTTTCATTTTTGGAAGTCAAAATGGCACGTTCACATAACCTTTCCACGGGCTTTGTCATGAGATTGGTGACATCAGGGCTAGTGAATTCTGTTAGTGATGTCACCACTGTTGCCAAACTTTGCGGAATAGTAATTTTACCATCAATTGTAGGGTAATCGCCGTTTCCTATTTTAAGGAAGAATTCTTAAACTGTTTATCAGACTGTTCACGTCTCAAATGGACTCTTATCATAATTGTTAAAGCGAGCTTTTGTGCGACTCCACATGTATGATGACTTTAAACACGACTTTACCTCATCCGCTCGTGTGCCCCTGGGTACAACGGATATTAAAATAAAGAGCTTGAAGAGAACATTCCAAAAATATACAACAAATATAGTAAAATGGTCAAGCATGAGTCTGACTCTGAAAAAAAATTGTGAAATACATGTTTACTCATTTTCCTTTTAGGACTACATTTACAAAGTTCTAAGCCGAAATGCTCATTTAATATTTTTTCCACATATAAAGTTTAATACCCCCTTTTTACCAATTAATAGATCGAATTTTAGAAAATATTGAATAAGGGTTTTAGTAGATCATGTCAAAGAGCAATATCACGAAATGTCAAACACATTTAAACACAAACAAAAAAGTTACATACAAACGTTGATACCCCTTTTACCCCTTTGTACTAACTCACCCCGAGTTTCGCAAAATTACTTCTTAGTGGACCTATAGTCACAGAAGGAAGCCACGGTCCAAATCAGTATTGCGTTTCTAGCTTCAGTAGTTTTGCCTCGGCGTTGATGAATCAGTCAGTCAGGACATGTTACTATATAATATAATCTAACTAATACCTATAATTATATTAAAAAAAAATGAAAACCGACTTCCAAAGTTAAAATTTTAGCCAAATGTAAAAGGGGAAATTAAGAAATTAAGAAGATAAGAATAAATAAAATAAATTAATAATAATAAATAATAATTTATAATAATTAATAATTTATAATTTCTTAATAATTTATAATAATAAATTATTAAGAAAATAAGGTTTATTTTATACTTTTTGTAAATTTTTAATTTTGAAGTCGGTTTTCATTTTTTGTTTAAAATAATATTTTTTCTCTTATATTTATTATATTATTATTAACACATTTTAAGAAAGTTATTAATATAAAAATCCTCCGCTAATCTCACTCTCGGCAAAACAAACTCAAGCGTTATATTATGCCAGTTTTCTGAGAGGTATTTCCCCAAATAAGCATTATCGATCTGTGGACCTAGTAAACAATCACCAGTGATGATAATCATTGGATAATATAATATTAAATAATTATTATTATCTATTGACTACAATAGATAATAATAATTATTTCGACTACTAAGTCGGCGAAAAAAAAGCATTAAATATAATATTATAGTGATGATGATGATCACGAATATAATTTTGCCAAAAGCATTTCAAAGATATTGATCTCGGTGCACAAATCTCTGATGAGTAGTGAGAACCTTTGTCATCCTAATAAAATGGTGTTTCGTGTGATGATGGTAGTGATGATTTTGATTACTGAAATTCACATAGTGGAATATATGCTTGCAGTTCTTTAAACAACGCCGAAATTCTCAAAACAGTCTACCTATAGGAGTCGGAGGGAGGTTCTGTTCAGTACCTTAGGATCCAGGGTATAGTTTAGTGCAAGATCTTACTTTTTGGTAGCATATGCTTGAACTACTTCAGAAAAATTTGAAATCGCCATATGTGTTCATATAAATTTCGAGGAGTTCCCTCAATTCCTCGTAGATCCCTTTATCACGTCACCACTTTGATGTCAAAAGGGCCGATTTGGGATTGTACCCTTTATATTCAAAAAATAATTTTGAAAATCGGTCCACAGATGGCGGAGTTATCGTTGAACACACACAAAACATACACTCGAATGTATGTAATAACCGCCTCCTTTTTTGGAAGTAGGTTAAAACTAGACGGTAGGTCTGAGAATCGGTTGTAATCTATCTTTTACAATAAAAAAACGTGTGGGCAGTTACGGAACCCTTCTCAGACGTGTCAGCTGATATTTTCAGGGTTAGGTTATGTATTCTTTTGAATTTCATTTAATTTCTCCTTAGGAGATGAAGTATGAATATATGGCAAAACAAAGTTGGCGGGTAAACTAGTAGAAGATTATAAAATTAATAGACTAACTTATGTATCCTCGGCATAACACCTGTGAACAAAAAAATTGCAAAATTTCCATTTTAAATCGAAGATTAAATAATTGTCGCCGTTTCGCATAAGTATACAGTACCTGGGAGACCGAGCTTTGCTCGGAGTTTCAGTAAACGATAAAATAATAAAAAAATATATAAAAGAAAAAAATTATAAGAATCACAAAAAATATTTATCTGACCGGGATTCGAACCCACCACATTCCAAATTTCCAAACAACGCAAAAATCATACATACGTTCGCATACCATGCTACCAATGACACATACATAAGGGAGGTGAAATTATTGATATATTGTTGCACGACATACATATATTGCTTAAAAATGCACAGTTTCTAGGGATAAGACCTAGCTAGATC
Source organism: Phengaris arion (assembly GCA_963565745.1). Taxonomy (NCBI): domain Eukaryota; kingdom Metazoa; phylum Arthropoda; class Insecta; order Lepidoptera; family Lycaenidae; genus Phengaris; species Phengaris arion. Next base: position 8,864,917 of record OY751443.1, read on the forward strand.
GATTTTCCCCCCAAAACTCACTGCGTACTAAATAAATTTCATGTCTCGTTTAAAGTATAAGATATTAAATTTTTTTCTTTCAAAAGGTTAGGCTACGGGGCAAATCCTTAACCCGACCGTTTGTTTTAGGCTCAAACTGTAGCTGACTAAACTGTCCAGAGCAGTTCTTGCTCAAATTTTTGATGTCGTTCTTCGTTTTCAAAATATCGAGCGCCAAAATAAAAAATTCGGAAAAAATGAATTTTTTCCACTATTTCGGCCATAACATTTTCATTTTTACTTTCAGGAATAATTCTTTTTGCACCTTACAGCTCTCGTAAATACGCGTCTTTTGAGCCTATTTTGAATATATATCTTCACAGCTCTCCGAGATATAAGGGGATCGCATTTTTTCGTGAAATCGGCCTTTATACTGGAGCGATCGAAAATACATTATCATTATTATTACCTATGTGTCGGCAGTTTCTGAACTCTTGAACTTTGTTAACATTTTGTTCTTTGTATAATATCTTATTAATTTAGGCGTTTGGTCACAAGTTAGGAAACAACAAAACAGATGCTTGGATACAATGACACAGAAACGTAAACAAGATCCCCACAGCAATAATTTGTAAAATTATTATGCCTTACCGAAACAAAATAATGGCGGTCGCGGTCGGTGGAGGGTAAAAATATTATGGAATCGTGAATGCACCATTTACATAACACTTACTTACCTATGTATTTTCAACGTTCGTTGCTATTTCTTAATTAAATTATTCATTACTTTAATATATTAAATTGCTAAGTAGGTACACGTTAATACTTATTAGCTTTTATAAATAATGGACACGACTTTTGTTTTTGTGTCTAAGTAGGTAATTAAGTTAGGATAGGCAATAGTCATCCACATTTTTATTTTAGCCATTTTATCAAAATAATAAAAGAAATGGGCTTATAACTTTATTCAAAAATATAATTTTCTAATCGTAACATGCTCATTGTCTACTTATTGTGTGATAAAATATTTACTAAAACAATGGCTCCCCAGCTACAATCGAACTTTCGATTCCACAGTGGTCTTCGCCGCGGACTATTTTGAAGAAACCATTGTTGCCCCAATCCGTGTTCCAAGAGTTTGTGATTAGCCAGTACTTCTTGGCGTCTTCTACTCCCCAACCCAAGATCTTAATAGCGTGACCTCCAAGCTCACTTCCTGCTACGTGTCTGTATACACCAGATTTGTACGTCAACAAGTCGGCGAAAACGGTGAACGCCCCCTCTACCGGTCCATTTTTGAAAATCTCCGCCCTGATGTGGTCTTCGCCGCCTCTTATCGAATATACGTGTTTCGCATACTTCTTGTCGTCCTTGTACGTTTTGGCGTACCCGTCCTCGCAAGTCCTATAACATTTTGGAGTTTTTGTGTCACCGTTGCAGGGTAATCTGTCGCCTGGAACGTGGTGCTCGCAGGGCGGCACCTCGTACGGTCGGCAGCCTTGGGAGGAGTTGTAGTTGCCCCCGGAAACGATACCAAAATGCTTGTAATACTCCCAGGCGAGGGTTGGTATTCCTCCATTGCACCCGAGCCCACAAACGGGACAGCAACTGAGTAAGTCTTCTGCTGAGAAGTGGAAATGCTTTGTGCCGTTGGAGTATATGCAGTAGCGATCCGACATAGCCTCTACGGCTCCAAAAGCCCAGCAACTTCCACACGAACCCTGGTCCCTCACTTCGTTCAGCGTTGGGCAATTCGGCCACTTGTCCCTCGGGTCGAAGTTGTCAGGCAAGTCGGCGATGACGTCATCCTCATGTTCAACGCTCATTAAATTCATGAAGTGAGGATCTTCCTTTGCTCCCATCATCTTTTTGAGAGATTCTAGCGACGTAGACGGCGGAAAATTACGTCCCGCTTTCCATGAGTCTTGTTTTGAGTTGATCAGATTTATGAAATCATCTGATAGTGGATGAGGATCGGTTTCAGCATTGGATAATGCTAGCGTATACGCGGAAACTAGTAATACGACACGTAACATCATTATATCTTTGTTTAATCGAACGAAAAATAGCTAAACGCTCATTCTTCGTGAGCGTTGCGCGTCTACTGAACCTTATATTGAGTGTGCGATAGTTTTTGTGGCGTAGGTATTACGTGTGGCCAGCATTGGCCAGTGAACAGAATCACTTGCGAACTAATTATTATGTGTGACTAATCGGATGTAGCGTGATATGAGGGCAAGAAAACTCAGTCAAAGGTCAAAACATATCGCGTACCCACAAATGTGATAAACAGTAGTGTTGCGTTTATTAGTTAAATTTTTACTGATTGTGTTTGGTGGCAATGACTTCTCATTTAAAACTTTAAATCCATCTGTAGGTACAAGAAGGAGGTCAGTGCTATTATTTTAATGGACATTGGACATACACAATACGAATACATACGTCATACACATGCCTACAACTAGTGGGTACCTACTATAAGCACTACTTAGAAGGTACTAGTACCTATTTGAATACCCTACGCACCTTAGAAACACCGAAGAATCGACAAAATGACAGATTGGAGAAACATTAATACCATTCGGACCACATAGTTCTTATTGTAAGGCAGCAAGGTCGATGCATCGTCGTTATAAGAAACAACATTAATTCTTTTCTTCCCGAGCATGAGGTCACAAAATGGCCTCTTTTGTCAGCTAAAGTAGAAACGTATTCTTAAATCAATGTCATATAGTCTTACAATAATATCAACTACTGAACATCATGGCGCTCCAAGACAAATAGTTTCTTTACGTTCCGTCATTTACTTGAAAATTTGATCATTTTTGACAGAAGATTTCCCGGTAGCCATTTTAAAAATCGATTTAGAAATGTTGACTTCTATTGACGACCTTGTTACCATATATTAAGAACTATTTTGCAACGAACTATTTTGGATAGAATAGATTTAGATAATTAAAGATTTTGGATAGACTGTTCTGGAAATTGAAATTATTTCTTCGGATCGCCATGCTAAGCCCGCTGGAGTAGTCTGTCTCTACAATCTACATACTTGTAAAATAATAGGTAGGAATGTACGACCATGTACCAATAAAACTATAGACTGACAGTCACAGCTGACAGATCTCATACATTAAAACATACACAAAAAAAAGATTTCTGCTTAGGTCTAGATGGCGTTGTTAAATAGTAAGAAAATTAATATATTGCATAATTTAGCGAAGTAAATCAATTATTTTCTCTTTTAAACAAGGAATATTATTTTTCTATCTTTTTCCAGTGTGATTTTAAAGTTCAAAGGATAATATTTGACAATTTTCTCTAAATCCTAAGAAATGAACCTCAACAGCTAGTTTCTAGACAATTATGGTAGATGGCGTAACATTAGGGTACCACGTGTGTACACTAGATGGAAAAAATTGGTGGAAAATGGATGGAAAACTTTATATGCTTAAAATATTGAATAGAAAACTACTATGAAATCAAAGTGTAACTTATTTAAAAATATTAAATTAAACGATAGACATCGCAATGATATGTTTAAAATTACAGTTCGCCAAGTCATTGACATTTGACTCAATACTCATGTGTTCGATTTTCAACTCTTTTATATTAGCGCAAAGTTCTATTTTCAATGCTCAATTTTCACCGGTTTTCCGGATCCTGGAGCATTAAATATAGTCCCAGCCTTTTACACTTGCTTTGTCATGTTTCATATTAAAACATATCTGTGTCTCTCTCTAATATGTGAAAACGCTGGTCGGGACTGGGACTTGGGGCACAGTACATACACACGCAAACATTCTCCTTATATGTTGATTGAAATCTAGGGCTGTTAAGGGTAATTTTGTTCACCAGTTTCAACTTGGATAAAATATAACATAATATTTATTTGGAGGAGGATAAATATATGAAGTTGATAAAACATCTTGGCAGATATAATTCATTATTATATTTTTTCGATCAAATTTGATCCCCTTATAAAGGTTACAGCTTAGAGCATCCAGTTGGATTAATGCTCTAACCGTGTTATTAATAAATCTAGAATAGTAACGGAGTAACTTTACTCCAAGTCTTAAAATAAGAATAAGCAAATTCGCAATTAATAAATATGGAGTAAGCTCGGAGTAGGCTAATTCATATCTACTCTCGGAGTAAAAGTTAATCCACGATTCAACTCAGTTTAACGGTTGAGTAGGAACAGATTAGGCTGTTGATTTTCGGCGTAGTCTGTCAACGCCAAAAATTGATATCTAAGATAACCTAAAAATACTTCTTGGTGTTTTCGTGTGGAGTTGTGTGGAGTGCATTTGAATTATTTCGATTGCTGTAAATTATATTAAAGATGGACAGAGATTATTACTTTGATGATTTGAGAATCATTAGTGAACTGGAGGAGTTGGAAGAAGCTGAAATACCATTAGTAAGGCGTATAAAAATATACAATGTTCGGAAAAATCCGTTTGAACTGGAAGAAGATGAGTTTAAATATAAATATAGATTTTCGCCATCAACAGCCCAGTTCATAATTGACATGGTGAAAAACGATTTGATTGGTGATACAAGAGGAGGATTTATACCACCTGAACTAAAAGTTTTAGCTGCTATAAGAGCATGGGCCCGTGGAGAGGTAAATATACCACAAGTCATTTTAACCATTTTATACCAAGGATGGTTAATTATCTCATTATTACTAAATGTACCTATGTATAACTGTTTTTTGTTTCTTATAATGGTCCTTCTCTAAATTCAACAGGTTCAAGATGATGCAGGAGACTTAAGTGGAATGAGTCAGACAACTATTTGTAATATATGCCGACAAGTTGCCCTTGCAATTGTCGCACATAAACCTGATTGGATAAAAATGCCCCAAAGTGATGCAGAACAAAATGCAGTGATTGCTGATTTTTATGCAATATCTGGCTTCAGACAAGTCATTGGGACAATAGATTGTACACACATTCAAATCCCAAAAGTTGCAGGAGACATCGGACAATATTATTGTTGTGGATAGAATTGCAATTAATGTAAATAAGACTTTAATCTGTGTGTGTACCTTGTATATAATGTATTAGAATATGTAAATAATTGTAAGACATTGTATTGTATCGAGTTTTTAGGTATAAGGTAACTTTTTACGCATCTAGCAATCTGTGGGGCTTAACAGGTTACCGCGAACGAATACGTGAGTGCAAGAAAGAGACGCACTGCACGAAACGAGATAGCATGAAACCATGACACGGGGTCATGACCTCGCAACCCTGCGGAGCCTCCCAGATTGCGGGTATAAATATAGCGCCGAGATCCGGCATAATTCACTGTAAAATCAGTCGGTCTTCGGTCCACATGACCAGAATACGAAGAAGATCTGGAAGAAACTCTGGAAGAAAACTGGAAGAAAATAGTGCTCTATGTATAGTTTCAGGGAGAATAAAAACGAACGTGCGTTTCAATCTGTCGTTTCAATCAAATCCCTGAGCTATCGAAGAGGAAGAATATACAGTCCACATAGGACCAGGTGTTGGTTTCGGCCAAGATTAAGTGTGCCAACCAATACATCTGCTGGTCCAGTACATTTGCTGGTCCTTCGCGAGCCGGATAATTGCGCCGCGAAGTACTGATTCCTCGACCGGAACGTGTGTCGGGAATCAAGAAGAATTCGCCGTGGTACGTCGGGAAGATCTCTCCGAGTGAGCAAAGTGGGTTCACGAAGCTTCCGCCGTGTGCAGCCGGTCACCGGGGAAGGCCGTATCATCGGGTCACGTGTCTTCACGTCGAACACGTCGAGTGCACAGCGTCGCTAAGTAAGGACAGTAAAACCGTGAGTTACTGAACATTTTTAAACTCAGTAAAGTGATCAGTGAACATTTGAACTGTAAGTATTAGAGACTTTAGATCTACTAGGAGTAAGTTAGTATTGTATAACGCCTGTGTAAATAGCAATTATTTATTTAAGTGTTTTGCCTTCACAAAAGGAAAGGATATTTTAGAACATTGTGAATATTAATTTGAATTTTAATTTAGATTTAATTTTAAACTATTTGTTTGTGTTTATTATTGTAAATATTAGGTTAAGTCTTGACAATGGTAGTAACCAAAAGCCAAGCCGACGCACCAGAGATAGTAGAAAGAAATCATACGGAAATGGAACGTCTACGATTTCATGATCCGCCAGCATCCCCGTCCGTACGCACAAGGGCATACACAACGGAGCCTACGGATGCAGGCACATCGCAGCTGCTTACGGAAGAACGTCAAAGAATACGATCGCCAACAGGATCACAGAGGTCCACGACGAGCGTGGTCACCCGAGTGAGAATGGCAGAACTAAAAGCTGCAGAGAAGCTAGCCGAGATTCAGAAGAAGGAGCTCGAGCTAGAAAAGAAATTGGTGCAGAAGCGACTGGAGGCTGAAGTATCTGCCATACAAGACGAGGCAAGCATCCACGATGAGTAGCACAACAGTCACACAAGGGTGACGGATTGGCTGAAGTCTACCGAGGCAGAGCCACGGGAGGAAGCTGTTCAAGTGGAGCAGCCCCAACCAATACAGCGAAACCCAACGGACAAGGGAAACTTCGAAAGGCTGGCAGAAGCCATCGAGAAGATGGCGCGGCCAAGGAGTCATCGGGTGGATTTACCTACCTTTTCGGGACTAATTACAGAGTGGCTACCATTCAAGGCAGCCTACAATGAAAGTACAAGCATGTACCATGTCCCAGCAGCAGAGAACCTGCAACGATTGCGAACATGCATGAAAGGCGAAGCAAGAGAAGCCGTATCGGCGTTTCTCAGTACTGCTACGGATCCGGAAATAATTATGAAAACACTAGAACAGTGCTTCGGACGTCCAGAAGTAATTATCGACAAGGCCATGGAAGACCTTAAAAGATTACAACGGCCTGCGTCATCGGCCAGCGAACTGAACAATTTTGCAATTAAGGTACAAAATATAGTATGTGTACTGCAGAGTGTCGATCGACGAGGATACCTCTACAACCCAATGTTGACCAGGGAAGTTTTAGAGAAGTTAAGTCCACACCTTAGATCGAGATGGTGTGACTACGCACACGAGCAAGATGGAAGTGTGCAGCCAGAAATCGTTACCCTGTCACGATTTCTCATGAAAGAATCGGACCGAGGTCTCCGATATTCATATGCACCACAAACCAGTGCAGCGTCTGCCAAGAAGGAAGTAAGACAAACAGTTGGGGCAGCTGGACCGAAAAGAAAGAGTGTGGTCTACAGCACTACCGAGGCTGCAAGTGCCTGCCCATGCTGTAGCGGCCCACACAAACTGAGCACCTGCCACAAATATAGAGGCATGAATACGAATGCGCTCGTGAAAAAAGAAAAGATGTGCTTCAAATGCATAGACAAGAGGCACCAAAGAAACGCGTGCAAAGCAAAGGGCTGCAACATCAACGGCTGCGACCGACCCCACCATCCATCTCTACATACGGAACGAAGGCAGCAGTCACAACAACAACAGCAGGAACCGCAGCAGCAGTGGCAGCAACAATCGCAAGAAGAAGTAGCGATGTCGACAAGGACAGCGTCAGCTGAAAAGGTACTCCTGAAAATGTGCCCTGTGATCGTGTCTGGACCACGGGGGGAGTACACCACGCATGCATTCCTGGACGAAGGAGCCACCGTCACACTCATCGATGATGAGTTGGCAAAAGCCGTCGGTGCACAGGGAGCTGCAAAACCTCTAAGGTTGCGTGGAGTTAACATGCAGACGACGAACGACAACACCAGCAAAGAGGTTCACTTACACATTCGTGGATTGTTCGCAGACAAACCGCTCGCGATCCGAGCACGTACAATGAAAAGCCTGGACCTGCATCAGCAAGCAATCCCGTTGAACGTCTCGTCGTATCAACACTTGAAGGATCTACGAAAAGAAGAGATCTGCTACGAAGCAGCGAAGCCAATGCTACTGGTGGGCAGCGACCACTGGCGGTACATCATCAGTCGCGAAATTAGGACTGGGAAAAAGAACGAGCTGGCAGCGTCCAGGACCCAACTGGGATGGGTTATACATGGGACGATACCGCGCAGATCCATGCCTAGCCAAGGGAAGGCAGAACGAGTGTTCCATGCGAGGACGGACGAAGAGCTCCATGAGCTGGTGGAGGAACACTTTGCCATCGAATCTTTGGGAGTAGTAGCCAAAGCACGGGTAAGTCAAGAGGACCAGCGTGCAATGGACGTCGTGAAGGCTACAATCAGACCTACACAAGGAGGCTACGAGGTGGGCCTACCATGGAAGGAGCATAATATTGAATTTCCAGGACATTGCAGCTACGAGGCAGCATACAGACGCCTCAAGAAGATGGAGGCAAAGATGGACGCTAACCCAGCGTTTGCAGAAGCCTATACGGCACAAGTAAGTAATCTTTTTGAAAAGGGTTATGCTGTTCCATGCGACGGTTCAGAAGAGCATAACAAGAGAAGCTGGTTCCTGCCGCACTTTGCCGTGGAGAATCCCAACAAGCCGGGGAAGCTCCGCCTAGTGTTCGACGCCGCAGCAAAGGCAGGGGGCACCTGCCTGAACGACGGGTTACTGGAGGGACCCGACAGGTTGATATCGCTGCTCGGTATACTTTTCAGGTTCCGAGAGAAGCAGGTGGCAGTAACAGCAGATATTCAAGAAATGTTTCTCAGAATCAAAATAATAAAGGAGGATCAAGCAGCACAGCAGTTCCTATGGAGAGGAGCCGCACGGGACCGACCGCCTCAAAAATTCAAGATGAAAAGTATGATCTTCGGGGCGGCCAGTTCACCATTCATGGCACATTTTGTAAGGGACTACAACGCGGAAAAGTATGCGGCGGAGTACCCAAGAGCTCTGGAGGCCATCACCAAGGGGCACTACGTGGATGACCTGGTGATGAGCTATGATGATGAGCAAGAAGCTAGAATGGCAGTGGAAGAAATACGCAAGGTACATGCGGCAGCAGGCTTTACGTTACGAGGATGGAGCTCGAACAAGGAACACACGCTGCGTGACGTGCGTGCAGAATTAAAAGAATCTGCAAACTCAAGTTTAGGGGGCAAGCAGCCAGAAAATAGATTCTGGGATTGTATTGGAATGCAGACAAAGATGTACTTGGATTCAACACAAGGATGAGCCGAGTACCACGGGACGTGGCTACAGGAAGCTGCGCACCGACAAAGAGACAGGCACTCAGTGCGGTCATGTCAGTGTTTGACCCACTGGGGCTCCTGTCGTATTATACGATCAGAGCAAAGATAATTCTGCAGAGTTTATGGAGACTGCAGATTCCTTGGGACGAAAACATACCCGAGGAGGAAGGTTACATGTTCAACCAATGGATTGAGCAGCTGCAAGATGTGAAGCACTTGCAGATTAGAAGATGCTACTTCGACAATCAGGACTTCGAAGTAGAGCTACATGTCTTCTGCGATGCGAGCGAACAAGCCAGCGGGCGGCGGCATACTGGCGGATCATGTATAGGGACAAAATAGACGTGGTCCTGGTAGCGGCTAAGGCGAAGGTGGCACCACGACGCACTCAAACCATACCAAGGCTTGAGTTGCAAGCAGCTGTATTAGGAGCTAGGTTAGCCGAGAATGTAAAGAAAGAACATCGACTACACCTTAGAAGAACGTGCTTCTGGTCAGACTCGACAACGGTGGTCCACTGGATAAAAAATGACGCAAGAAGATACAAACCGTTCGTGGCACATCGACTCGGTGAGATAAATGAACTCACCGACAGGAAAGAATGGAAGTGGCTACCAACGGAGGAAAATGTGGCAGACGACGCAACGAGGTTCAACGAGGAACCACTGAATGAAGACCACAGATGGTTCCGTGGTCCTGAATTTCTACGCCACGAAGAAGAGGCGTGGCCCCAAGAAAGGGCCATAGACAACCGGGAAAATGAAGAAACCGTGGCAGTCACTAGAGATGAAGAAGGCGACTTCGATTGGCTGCCCGACCCGGCCAGGTTCTCTAAGTATGACAAACTCGTACGCACTATAGCCTATGTGTTAGTGTTTACAGATCGCCTGCGGCAACGATGCTCGGGTATGACCGTGGCACGCTGAGGCCCTGCTCGTGCGGCGCTCTCAAGGGGAGAGCTTCGCCGAGGAGCTGGGGCGCCTGCGCCGAGGGCAGCCGCTGCCGAGAACGAATCGTCTCCGGAAGCTAGACTCGATGCTAGAAAATGGCGTCCTACGACTACGAGGACGCATCGGGGCAGCCACAGCACCGGAGGAGGCGAAGCGGCCTGTCATTCTGGACGGGCGACACCACATCACGAGACTGCTCGTGGCACGCGAGCACCGGAGAGCTGGGCACGCCAATCGGGAGCGTGTGACCAACGACCTGCGGCAGCGATACTGGATCCTGCACCTGAGGCCTACGGTGCGAACGACGGAACGGAACTGTATGTTCTGTCGCGCGCGCTGGGGCCAGCCACGCCGTCCCACCGTCGGGGACCTGCCCCGAGCTCGCCTGGAGCCTTACCACCGCCCTTTCTCCAATTGTGGGGTGGACTACTTTGGGCCCATGCTGGTGAAGATCGGAAGACGAAGAGAGAAGAGATGGGGTGCGTTATTCACGTGCCTAACGACGAGAGCAGTACACATCGAGTTAGTGCCATCACTATCAACAGACTCTGCGATCATGGCACTAAGAAGAATGGCGGCGAGAAGAGGATGGCCGAAGATTATGTACTCGGACAACGCCACCAACTTCCGAGGAGCAGACAACGAGCTCCGCAGCGCCTACAAGGAGTGGGGACCCGCCCTACAAGAAGAGGGTCTCCGCCACCACATGGAATGGCGCTTCATTCCCCCTGGAGCACCAAACCAGGGGGGAGCGTGGGAGCGGCTCGTACGGTCCATCAAAACCGCACTGAGCGCCACGCTACACGAAAAGGTCACCACGGAAGAACTACTACAGACCCTGCTACAAGAAGCAGAATTCAGCGTCAACGCTCGCCCACTGACACACGTAAGCGTTGATCCTCAAGATCTCGAGGCGCTGACACCCAACCAACTCCTGTTGGGTTCATCAATGGGCCTACCCTCAACGAGTCCATGCAGCGAAGACGAGAGGCGCATATGGCGCGCCAGCCAAGCGCTCGCCGACAACTTCTGGCGACGCTGGCTACGCGAGTACCTACCTACCCTGGTACCTCGAGGAGAGTCGCGGCGTGACACGGCGACAATATCCGAAGGAGACGTCGTGTTGGTCGTCGACAACACGCTTCCCCGCAACGTGTCGCCACTGGGTCATCGAGAAGACGTTCGCCGGACCAGATGGAGGAGTTCGCATCGCGGAGGTGCGGACACGAACAGGAACCTTCAAGAGGCCCGTGAGCAAGCTCGTGATACTGACAAAGGAAGAGGCTACGCAAGCTGCGCCGGGGGGAGGATGTTGTGGATAGAATTGCAATTAATGTAAATAAGACTTTAATCTGTGTGTGTACCTTGTATATAATGTATTAGAATATGTAAATAATTGTAAGACATTGTATTGTATCGAGTTTTTAGGTATAAGGTAACTTTTTACGCATCTAGCAATCTGTGGGGCTTAACAGGTTACCGCGAACGAATACGTGAGTGCAAGAAAGAGACGCACTGCACGAAACGAGATAGCATGAAACAATGACACGGGGTCATGACCTCGCAACCCTGCGGAGCCTCCCAGATTGCGGGTATAAATATAGCGCCGAGATCCGGCATAATTCACTGTAAAATCAGTCGGTCTTCTTTCACATGACCAGAATACGAAGAAGATCTGGAAGAAACTCTGGAAGAAAACTGGAAGAAAATAGTGCTCTATGTATAGTTTCAGGGAGAATAAAAACGAACGTGCGTTTCAATCTGTCGTTTCAATCAAATCCCTGAGCTATCGAAGAGGAAGAATATACAGTCCACATAGGACCAGGTGTTGGTTTCGGCCAAGATTAAGTGTGCCAACCAATACATCTGCTGGTCCAGTACAATTATATAAACAGGAAAGGATATAGTTCGATTAATGTACAAGTAAGCAATTAAAATAATTGATTTAAACATAGTTATAGTATACCTAGTCCTGTTTAATTGTACTATTAAAATGTATACCTAATTTCGTACTTATATTAAAAAGTTATTTTTTATATTGTTGCAGGTGGTCTCAAATGCTAAATTGGAAATTATGAACATAGTTGCTCACTGGCGAGGCAGCACTAATGACTCAAGAATATTTAATGAGTTTCGGTGCTTACTTCGGGGATTCACCAACAAATTAGAAAATACAAAACTATATATTGTTGCACTGGCAATTCTGCACAATATTGGTATGCAAAAACAAGATCTGGTACAAGTTGTGGAATATACCATTCCTCAGAACATACCAGTACCACATGTGGTAAATAATTCTGTTCGAGGAAATGTGGCCCGAGCAGCATTTATTACTGAAAATTTTTGAAATTTATATTTAAAGAAGAAAATAAAATATTTGTATGAATGAAATACTTTTATTTTATACTTAATTATACATATAGGTATAACAGAGATTAATACTGGCTTGTTGAGGTCCCACACATTATTTAAGTAGTAGAGTAGGTTTCATATTGAACATCTTCAATCAATTAAACTTTGCCAATTTATTCTAAACATTTATGTTTTTAGTTTCTAAAATTTCACGTTCAAATATGGCACTTTTTAACTTTTCTTTGTGGATTTCCATTTTAATTTTATGTTCTTCTGTTGCCATTTCCATTCTTAGCTTATGCTCTTCATCTTTTAACATTCTGCTATGTTTTGTCATGCTGATTATGTAATCATCTTGATCCTGCCATTATGAACATAAAAGATGAATTTCTTCCAAAAATGTTAAATAATTTTTTCCATTTTTCACAAATAGCCTTTACTCGCAAAATCTTTTCTTAATGTGATCTCATTTCAAGTAAAACAAATGAAACTTTAAATAACAAAAGAAGTGTAAGTAGATTTTAAAATAAAACCATATTTTTTTAATTATGGACCTTTTTTTTGTGTCTGCTAAATATGTAATGTGTGTTAATAACGCATTACCTTTTTGGACCCAGAACCCAACTTGGCATTTTTTTTAGCATGGGCTTTTGACTAAAAATCTGCAAAACAAACAAAAAAATGCTTATATTAGCGTTTCTAATATTTATTTATGTTTAGTTAGCTTATGATTATAATCTTGAAATTGTCTCTACATACACTTTTTCGTGGAGTTGGTTTATACCCTTTTATTGGGCTATTTGCCATTATAATATTGTCATCTTCTTGAGATGTCTGTAAGTAAAATGAAAGGATTTGAATGTACAATTTTTTTTAATCGAAATTTACTGCATTTTTCATTGGAATAAAACTATTAAACTGATTTAGTGTAGATTTATTTCAATGATTAAAAATCTCATAACATTAGGCTTCATTGTTATTTCAACTTATTATGGGTAACTAACCTGTGATGGAACAACCGTTGTTTGAATAATTGTGTCCAATTTAGCTTTACTTGTTGATGCCGTTGGAGTGATCTGAAACAAAAATAATAATTAGCAATAGCATTTCTTAACTGTGATCTAGTATGTTTCGAATTAAATTTAATATATAAATATGCAGTGTTGCTATCTGAGTTACTTTATTATTAAACTTCAGTGACTTATTAAGTAAAACTTATTTTTAGCACAGGAAGCTATGCCGTCTGACCTCTCAATCTATAGGACAAGTTTTACTTTTATTAGCCTAGGTACTTACAATTCCATCATCATCATAAATATTGCTATCTCGCAAAAGTTCTGCAGGATTCAGAAGATCTGCAACTTCTACTATTTCATCTGAAGGCGTTTTAGGCCTCCCCCCTCCACCTGTCTTGTTACATTCTTTCTTGAAATAGCTCATACTCTTTCGAGCACTCATTTTCACTCCTTTCCACTGAATTTTTAGCTGATTAAGCTGTCGAGGTCGTCTATTCAATTCATTAAACCTATTGTAGTGGATAAAAAATACAATATTCAGTAATAAGATTTAAAGAAACCAAATAAAAGACCAAGTGTGTAATACTTACTTTTTGTGCACCTCCTCCCAAGCTTTGTTTTTCAGCTTATTGTTATTGGTGTCTAATGATTTATTTTCAATAATTTGAGAATAATCCTTAAGCACTATGCGAAATAGTTGCTGAAATAAAACAAAACAAAACATTGGAACAAAAAATAACACGACCCAACATTTATACCACATGTCTAACGTTATCGTAAAGACTTATTTTTTCATCTTCATCCCAATTACTGGAACGAATACGTTTTGTTTGTTCGCTCATTGTATTTGATAATTTATATTTATTTGTTTTAAACACAGAGTCGAAGTACAAAACTTCACAGAAGTAACGTTGCAGACTTGCACAAAATGACAATAACAAAACAGTAAACACCAAAGCAAAACACGCACATTTGAATTTTGAAAGAATAACGGGCAAAGTATGTTGACTGTCAGTGTCCTAAATGTCATTTCTGACGTTAGTTCATTCCCTCAGCGACACTATTTACTTTTAAATTAAAAGGGTTGCCATAATGCACTCTTTAATCCCGATGTAAGGAATGTATTGTTACTCCAAGCTTACTCCACGTTTATAAATAAGAATTTATTTACAGAGCTAAGTCGCCCTTACTCCTGGATTAACGACTCCGAGTGTAAAAACGGATTATGCTGGGTTTAAGCCATTTTTATTAATAAGACCGTAAGGGTTTTAGTAAAAAGAACGACATATAATATTTAAAGTTGCGAAAGAATATTAAAATTTTGGGGCGTGCAAAAACCGAATATGGCATACTAATTTTTCTAAGTTGGCGAAATAATGCAAGGCACATAAAATGCTAGTTTTCTTAACTGAATAGTTATTCCAAACCAACACCGAGAATCGACATATTTTTATTTTGGCGAACAAATATAAAATAACAAACTTGGCAAAAACTTGAAAGCAAACATTAATTTATTTACGTTGTATTATTATATTTTCACCTTAATGTAGGTGATTCAAAAAACAATAAGCAATGAACCGAGAAGAAATTTAAAAAAAAAATAACCTAATCAAGAGCATGTCGGGACATGTCTAAGGAGGGTTCCGTAACTATCAACGCGTAGGTTATTTCAAATTACATCAAAAGTTACTGTTCGATTTCGTTTCAAAATAATTTTCGTCGAGAGAAATGAACCCAAGAGGTTATATCGCGAACTTTTATTCCATGTTCAAAAATCTAGTTAAAAGATTGTTAATAAAAAGGCAAGAAAAGAGTGTTAGCAACATCTTCTTTATATAATGTTTACCTATGTTTATAAAGTTTAAACATAAGTGTTTAGGTTAAGGGATAAATATATAAGTGTTTCAAATTATTAAAACGCCGTAAATAAACGCTGGTCATTACAGAACCAAAATAATATAATGTCAAATAATTGTACGCTTTATTTAAACACTCATATTTATAGCTTATTTGAATAAAGTTCCAGAATGTTGGGTATCTATTTTTTATGTATGGCAACAATAATTCGCCCTCCACACGCGCACGCAGAGAAATTACAAATTTACTAATATATAGGAATAGTACGCTAGTCAGCTAGGTACCTATATTATAAAGGCAGTTCTAAATACTTAAGTTATTTAGTGCCACCTATTGAGATTTTTTAAAAATATTAGATAACCTATGATATGTGCTTCAAACATAGTCCTAGATATGGGGTTTTTAGTTTAAAATAATTGGCTAATTTTGTAGATTTTATACACTCAGCGTCATCTAACGGTCAGCGAGAGAATTAAAAAATGATGTACGTTTTAAAGTATGAGCATTGTTACTCTATAGCAACAATTCCTGCGTGGTGCAGATGTACATGAAATATGTTTTTCTACATAAAAGATGTAGACACACAATATCTGTTCATCATTTCAGTTTTAACGTTTTCTTTGTTACTTACGTCTAAGTATACCTTACCTTTTTCCTCACATACGTGATACGACTCGTGTATTTTCCAATAGGTATATTAGTTATTTTAGTATCTGTTATTTTGATTAATACGTGACGAATCGAGCTTAATCCTTATTATAATAAAAGTAAACAAAACCATTTGCAAACATGTAGAATTATCTAAGTACCTACTACTTTCAGTGGCGTAGCAAGCCTTAGGGTACGAAGTAATATAATACAGTATATTTACGTAGGGTGCCCCCGTATCATAGCTTTTTTGGGGGCCCGGCCTAAGTGATAATATTTTTACTAAAGGAAAAAATTAAATTAAAATATAAAATGTAAAGCAACGAAAAAAATTAACAATAGTTAAATCATAGAAAGAGCTGAGTGGGCCAGATATTATGTTTGAAAGTATTTTATCGGTTCACATTGTGTTATTAATGTATGTATAATGTAATAAATATTTTTATTTACTTAAGTAAAGGTACATTTCAAAACAAAATATATAGATTAGGTACCTACTGGCAATAACGACCATGCGAAGCGCCGAAATTTTATGGCTTAATATATTAGGTCTTTATCTATGAAATTGCCGTTTTGTATGAAAAAATTTAAACGAATTTTTTCATGTATTTTTTATTTGTATTAATCGAAGTAATCACCCATACAATCAATGCATCTTTGCCAACGCAGTGGCAGCTTATTGATGCCCTTCTTAAAGAAATCAGCTGGACGGGAGGTAACAAATTCTTCAAAGGCATTTTGTACTGCCTCTCGGGTATTGAATTTTTTTCCCGCCAAGAAGTTATCCAAATTCTGGAAAAAGTAGTAGTCTGTAGGCGCAAGGTCTGGTGAGTAGGGTGGATAACGGAGAGCTTCCAACCCCTGTTCTTGCAACTTGGAGACCGTCTGCTGTGGAGTATGAGGTCGCGCGTTGTCGTGCAGGAGCAACGGAGACGAGCGATTGACCAATGCTGGTTGAAGATGTGCCAGCTTCTCCATCATTGTATTCAGTTCTTCACAGTACACATCTGAAGTTATCCTCACCCCATTTGGCAAGAAGCTGTGATGAATCACACCGGCGCTAGACCACCAAACAGTGACCATCACTTTTATAGGGGTATGTTTTCGTTTAGGGCATTGTTTAGGTGCTGAACCAGGATCCAACCAACTTGATGAGCGCTTGCGGTTATCAAACAGAATCCATTTTTCATCGCAGGTAACAATGCGGTTCAAAATTCCTTCATTTGTGTGTCTGTTGAGCAGTGCAAGGCACGTCTCGATGCGTACTTCGCGCTGGCGATCATTGAGTTCGTGGGGCACCCATTTGTCAAGCTTTTTTACCTTGCCAATTTGACGCAAATGGACCAGTATTGTTTTGGCGCTAACGTCGAAAGCTGCTGCTAATTCAGCCACAGATTGTATATCATCAGCTTCCACATTTGCCTTTAATTCGTCATTGTCGACCAAAGTCTTCGGACAACCGCGAGGTTCGTTTTTCAGGTCGAAATTTCCAGAACGGAAGCGAGCAAACCAATAACAGGTGGTGCGTTGGTTTGTAGTGTTAGCTCCGTAAACGTCGTTGACATTGCGTGCCGTTTGTGCCGCGTTGCTGCCTCGACGGTACTCATATTCCATAATTACTTACTCGAATTTTTAACGTATCCATGATGACGAACAAGATTGAAATGCGATGAAAATTTAACACTAATCAATAAACAAATGACTACTTTTGGAAAAAGAATTCCATGTTTTTAAAATAAAATTAATTTCATATTAGAATTCTTAGCCAAACAAAAATTATTTTGATTTGAAATGGTACTGCAGTACTGCAGAACGGCAATTTCATAGATTTACCTATTATTTCTGAAGGTTTCGAAAAACGTAATAAAATCAACAGCGAAGTTTACCTAACTAAAGAAGAAAGTGAACGTAATTAGACTTTTTTATAATATAGCTAAAATGGCGTACAAGTACATCAGTGGCAAAGGGTGGTTTTACTTCAGAGGGAATCCCTAGTCACTCTGGACGTGAGTTGTGCAAGTTTTTTTTAAAGGAAATTTATCACCATATTATGTATGATGGTCAAGGTCGTTCAAAGCGTGTGGAGTTGTGTCGTGTCCGAGAGAAATTATAAATGCTTAGGTAACTATTCTTATTGTTATACCTACGGTTCCTATTCCTATAGTTACATATACGGTATTCATAAACCTACAATTAGGTATATTTCAAAATACAAAATAGGTATGTATTTAATAATTAAACGTGTTTCTGTGTATTAATTAACTATTGTAAGATAATATATTAAAATAATTCCACGGTATTACCGCCTATTAAACAATAATATATAATATGTATTATGATCGTCTATTATTATGATATCTACAAATTAAAATTGATAGTCGGTACGTATTCAACTTCCTTCTTACTGTAAAAGTCGATTTATTCAAACGATTTATCACCAACAATAAACACAACACAAGTAGTCTCACATTCAATATTCACATATAAGTACATAAACACATATTAGTTTAAACTTTAAGACGAATTATATTTATCACTTCTCACTACTCAATATTATTTCAAAAATAATTATTATTAACGTAATAACATGATTTCACATCCAAGGACGAGCGAAACAGGTACCTCCGAGCTACTTTTCAAAATTTATTCATCTTATGATGCCCGTGATATTATCTACTAACGGCTCCTCATTGATGAAAGGTACAAAATTGCGTGTTAATGTCACAGAAAAATAGCCCTTAATTACTTCGAACTGTCGGACAAATCAAATTAATAATATTGTTATTTAGTTGGCCAGCTGGCTATTAAAAACAAGTTTGAATTTCAACTTTATTTCTAACGAGATAAGGTTCCTATGATCTTCCACCATCATTCCGAATATATCGGGTTTTAAAGAGATCTGTGATTCCAATATTCGTGTCAAAATTGCAACGTGTGGGACATAGATGTCGCTTGAGTATAGTATATAGTCGCGATAGCGCGATGTAGACCGCTACATTGCGCTATCGCTTGTCCAACGTGCCTCGTATAAGATATTATTGTTTTCCATATACTAGTTTTGGCTGGAGGTCTTCATATCTGAAAGGGAAGCCGATAAAAATGAAGTTTTTTAGACCCTTCGCCACTAAAGTACATACCTACACATGCAGTAAAAAATATAACCCTCCTTTTGGCAGTCACGACATAAATCATAGCAGTTATAGCACAGACAGGTACGGCTAACAGAACTACACTCATAATTTCATCACAAGTAAAAATGCTCAACGATGTGTACTCGAGACAGCTACTTCTTTATAATTTTATATTTAGATTCTGTCCGTATTTTAAGTATTTTGCACATTGGAAAAATGTATTGTACCTAATATAATGATCATCAAAGCGGAGCGGGCCAGGGCCCAAAATATTTTAAACTAAAACTGGTTCCAAACATTAGCTTATAACTTAAGAATAATAAATATAGAAAATTTTAGAATTTATGTCATCAATGGGGAGTGAGCGAGGCGAGCGAGGCTACATATTCTTTGGATATTTTATTTTTAACATGCTCGAACTTTGAATGTTTTTCTCACACACGTTTGGGGGGCCTGTAGCCCGGGGGCTGTATAATTGAAACGGTCGCTACAGCAGTAGTTACGCCTATGCCTACTTTGTATGAATACACATTTTCCTGTTATTTATCTTAAAACGTGGATTAACTTCCATTGTTTTGGTTGTATTGTTATCTGTTGTATGTCTGAATAAACTGAATAATCTGTAGATTTTATGTAAAAATAAACCAACATTATACTTAAGTTATAACATTGTTATAACCCTACGAGATTTAACATTATTTAGATTTAGCA
Organism: Phengaris arion; assembly: GCA_963565745.1. NCBI lineage: Eukaryota > Metazoa > Arthropoda > Insecta > Lepidoptera > Lycaenidae > Phengaris > Phengaris arion. Next base: position 8,884,713 of record OY751443.1, read on the forward strand.
TTCACCGAATGAACTCAATTTTTGAGATCTAGGCAAGCTTAAAGGACGGTAGACAGAAAAATCTCGTATATATTTTACCTTTGTATCTTAATGATTCATGGTAATGTTAGATTCATATCCCACAGTATCACTGAAGCTTAAGATACCAGCTGGCTAATCGTCTTCCCATTACAACATTCATTAATTATAACGAACACGGAACACACAAACAGTACAAGCTGATAAATTAATTATGGTTGTATTCTATGAACAATTAGTTCTATTTGTCTTTGTTCTATTTATTAAAAACAATACTCAACAAAAAAACAAGAAAGAAATGAAGAAAAAAAACAAAAAATTTTATAGTTGTCCTTTTTAGGTTTCTGAGGGTGCTGATTACAAAAGTTCATTCATTTTGAAATTTCGACAAGGATACCTAGATTCATTTTATGAAAAATTTATCTTTTAAATTAAAAATGGATATTATTTTTCAGCACTCGTAAAAATCTTGAAGATGACACACCCATATCAATTTTACGAAATATAAATATCCGCCATTTTGAAATTTCAAAATGAATGATATTTTTTTAATCTACACTGCCCGAAACCGAAATTAAAATGGGAATTTTGTACGCTCTTTTACGTTATGTCTGCCAGTTTAGAATATTCAGTGAACAAAACGGTTATTTAGTCGCCAGATTTGGATTTTTTGTTCATTACATTCTTTCGCCAACTTGGTAATTTAGTATTCTATATTTGGTTTTTTCATATCCAAATTTTGATTGTTTTGTCGCAAGTTTAAAAACTTGCCTTATAATATTAAGGATGCTATCACATTTTGAATCCGCTTAAGTTTAGGTATCTGAATTGAAAACAATAACATTAGGTACGCGTAACGCACACATCGAAACCGATGTCTGCTCGATTTTATAGCGACGTAACTAATCTTGGTACTTGATAGTATGAGTTTTTAATTTTGATGATTAATTTTACTGAAAGGTATTGATTAAGTAAAATTAGTCGTAAGTTCACAATCGAACTTGGTAACTGTTACTAAGTACTATCTGCGTGTCCATACACGGCACTTCTCTCTTTCTCTGTTTATGAAGATGTCTAAAGGCGTCAGAGTATCCACTACTCGTTCGCCCCATTATACAATAAAAATAGAATATATAATTATATGCTTTATTTTTATACTTCAAAATATTGTACATAGAAAATTAACAATTGCTTATGTATTTTACGTAGACAATTTGGTAATAAATGAGAAATAAAGTTGAGGATTGCGTAGGAATTTGTCAACACGTGCTAAGACAATAGATAAAAGCATACATTCGGTTATCTATTTGCAAAGTAATTGTCAAATATAAAATATTTTTTCAAAACCAAATGTAGTGCAAAGACAATAGATTGCATAGATCTTGAGTTGGGAAGTCATGGATTGCGTGGGAATTTGTCGGCACGTAAAAAGACAATATATTAAAGCTTACATTCGGTTATCTATTTGCAAAGTAATTGTAAAATATAATTTTTTTTTTTAAAACCAAATGCAGTGCAAAGACAATAGATTGCGAGATCTTGAGTTGGGAAGTTATGGATTGCGTGGGAATTCGTGGGCACGTAAAAAGACAATATATAAAAACTTACATTCGGTTATCTATTTGCAAAGTAATTGTAAAATATTTTTTTTTTTAAACCAAATGCAGTGCAAAGACAATAGATTGCGAAGATCTTGAGTTGGGAAGTTATGGATTGCGTGGGAATTTGTCGGCACGTAAAAAGACAATATATAAAAGCTTACATTCGGTTATCTTGTTACAACTAATATTAAAAATGTTAAAACAATAGTAATTGTAATATATTTTATTTTTAATATTACTATTTATTTGGCAAACAAACAATGATAACATCCTTTATCCTTTTGTTATTGAACAACAATAACAAAAGGATACAAAAAACGTACACTAATAGAGTTTTCCACATACAAAATAAACTCAAAAATTTGACAAAAAAAGATAAGCTTTTACAGTTTAAAAAACTTGAGAGGTGTCAAGGGACACCCGGATGGAACGAAGTTATAATATATATATTATAATATAAATATATAGTTGATAATGAAGAATTGAAGCCTATTTCGGACGAAATATAATAATATATATATACACAGCGATTAGCCGGAATAAACACACAGACTGACAGACGGACAAAAAAATGTTAACGATTTATATTTTATTGTAAGTACCGATCATACTTTTAAATGCATTAAGTGAAAATAAAAGCTGTTAATTTGAAATTACAAATAGACACTTCAATTTTGTTTATCTGTATAGATATAATATATTATATTATACAAAACAAATAGTTGAACTAAGTATATATAGTGCGCGCGGAACTAGCGCCTTAGGTAGGGACAGGGGTGAGGGGGCGGGTTGCTTGCTGCTCGCAGTGTTGCCGCCGCGAAGTCCGGCTCCGTACTGGGTAATAACATCAAGCGCTCTTCTGCTTAGTCACAATATGTAACAGTCATAACAGTCACAATGTGTAATTGCAAAATTCTACATTATTGTCAAGGTGATAAGGTCGTTTTTTGTATCATTCTTAAAATAGTCGTTATTACATTGTGATTTCGAGTGGCAAAAAGTGTCGTGCCTATATTAATCCGTCTTGCCCCAATACAATTCGCAACGCGCCATAAGGAACTTCGTTCCAAAAATTGTAATATTTTTCACGAAATCCTTCGTGTATCGCGACGGTACTATGGTAAAAATATAATATAATATCTTATAATGGCAGGTTACAAATCACAAAATGTACACCGTAGTACTTTGAAACTGTGATGAAATAAAAAAAAATAGATGCATCTACCTATCATTTGTTTCCGTCAATATGTTTGTACAGTCAACATGTTTGTGTCAGTATCGCTGTATACACACGGGAACGCTGTACTTTTTCCGGATAAAATACTTTTAGTCTAATGTTTTAATCTAGGGTTTAAACTACAACCATACCAAATTTCATCAAAATCTGTTCAGTAATTTTTGCGTGAAATAGTGACAAACATCCATCCAACCATCTATCCATCCATACTTAGAAACTTTCACTTTTATAATAGTAGTAGCACATACTACTAAATAGTTACTACGTAAGTAGTAGGTTTGTTATATTATTATAGTAGTACATAATGATTATATGTATTTATTTTTCTAATAAGTATTAAACTAATATAAATTAGTACAAATGTACATAAACATGCACGTCGCAAACTTCTGTTATAATCTTTAAATTAGATTTGTGTTACTTATTATCTAAGTATTAGCTGCAGTGGTATTGTTATCCTAGGGGACTGGGTACAATTTTAACTTCCGGACAGACAAAAGTGTTGGCTCACAGCGTTGTACCTCTGGGATTTCTATCTAATTCAATCTGGGGACATCCCTACATAGGTATTGTTTGAGATATTGTGTATTGTTCACTTTGTCGTAAATTTTGATGCGGCTATACCTAATAAGATTTTGGCAGCTGTGAAAAAGTTTTATTGGTCTTATTTACTACGGAATACCGAATAAGACCAGCAAACGAGCAGATGGATCGTCTAATAAAGCAATAAAAAAACAAAATAATAAGTGGCCTTGCACAATCTTGCTTACATTGTTGTGTGTTTGTTGGTGGTGTTTTTGTACGATCTTGTTTTTGACTTTTGAGTGCACGCATAAGCGGTATGCAGGGGCGTGCGCTCCTTGTAGGCAGAAATGCAGTGCTTTACTTGTCATTCACAGATATTTTAATGAAACGTTCGTACGTTTTAGATGACTTTAATTAATAGTAAATAAATTAATTTAAAAAATATAATAACTTAAAAACGCCTAATATTTTATAAATAGCAACTAATGCCGGTAAGTTCTGCAGGAAAAATCATCGCATGTGTGTGTAATTTTCATACTTCGCAAACGCACACATCCATGAATATCGACATGATTATATAGCGGTAACTCATGCGGCAGGCGATGGCCTTCGGCTTCGGTTCGGCTATCCGATCGCTTCCGAAAACCGCCGAACTGGCTTGTCGGAAATTATTCGTTGCCTATAATCCGACTAAAAATAATACGACGTGAATCTAATGAATCATATATACACATTATGCATTTTTGTTTAGTAAGGTTTAATTATTTAAATAGAAGAAACATTTTGTGTTTCGCGGGGGCCATATTGCATATTTCATGTGATAAGCATTGTTTACAATTTAATCACTCCTGTTTATTTATAGTTTTCTTAAAAGATTTTTCATTTTAACATTTGAAAGTGTGTACATTTAACAGTTTCTTACTGAGTTTCTATAATAATTGTAGTGATTAGCTTTTACTAGTGCGTTTGTTGTTTTTTTTTAAATGTTATTTGATTGTATGGGTTTGCGTTGATAATGTGTGTTTATTAAAAAATAAAAATAACAAGTTCTCACAATTGTCATTCAGTGAAAAGATTCAAATTCTGTCTAAAGGTAGGTGTGTACCCGAGTTACAACAATTAAACCAGCAAAAAAATAATGTAACTCGAAAATTTCATGTTAAAAGTTATGAAACGTATAACTGGCTGTGTGGTTGTGTACACACGATTAAATAATAGTGTTTTCCTTGCATATTATTAAGTAATTCTAGTACAGTGTGGACTGATTCGGGATATTCAGATTTAAATAATTTCTATTCCGCGGCCTCACTCACTTGGATAAGATATTTGAGGTGGCCGAAATCTTGCGTTTATTTACATCGGGATATAGTAATCTCAAGTAACCGAAACCTTGAATATGTGATAATTTAAGCTGACTGGTGAGTAGTTATAATATTTTAAAATATGCTTATTATTTTACGCCGCGACGATCGATCGCTGTTTTGTCTGCGTTGCCGTAGAAGATGTACATGAATAGTAGTACATCAGACTTGCTCTGTTGGCATGGTTTCGACTTAGAGATCCGTCGCTTGGCTGTAGCTATGTTAAAAATCTATAAACGAAAAAGTTTTTGTGACCGAGTACTTCGCCGCATACCCAGTGCCATAATCCTGTGCACGCTACTGGCGGTATGGGAGGAGGAAGGTGCTTATTTCTCACACATTTGCTTGCAGGTAGTAAGTATTTTTTCGTGGGATATTGCTAGATATAATATTAATGAAATTTTATCCAGGGCATAACTAAATTCATACAAGAAAATTCTGTATCGTAACGTTTATAGTTTTTTTTTAAACATGTAATGTAAATGTTTACGGAAAGGCTATTTTATTGGACTTTCCATTTTGAAAAGAGCCTTTGTCTTAATAGTTTTGATTAGTCATAACAAACTGTAACGCTTAGTTAACGATAACTTTATAACGTTCACATAAAACCAGCAATGGCATAAAATATTCGTATCCTTGCGAAAGGTGTTACTTTATCACGCGGAAAGCGGCCCTACTCCGAGCACTCGATTCGATTGTGATCGAGTTGGCGAACATTGAATTTTAAAGGGAATTTATTATTTTCTTCATTGCTTTAACTTGCTTGAAAAAACCAATAAATATACAGGGTGTATTCAGACCAGTCCCGATAACTTCGTGGGCTTATATTAGGCCATAACATAGATCCATTGGTACTTATCATTTGCTTTTATGTAGTAAATAAACTACGAAAATTGCATAGATTGATAACAATCTTATTTTAAGTTCTATTATCATTCCAGTACCTTTTTACTAACTTTTGTTAAATTAGCATTTATTTACTTTAAATTTTTTGTTCTGGTTAAGAAAAATAAATGAAAATAAAGTAAGATGAGGTTCATACAGTTAAATCGAACAGTAAGTAGCAACTGGCCTACCGTGCCGATGTCTAAGCGTTTTAGCCGCACTACGGGCTCCAAGACGAGGATCCCGGCGCACCGTCTAAAATTTGCTGCTTAACATTTACGTCCAGTTGCCACCTGCCGCTGGAGGCTCTATGGGCCTATTTTCTAACACTCGCATGCCTGTGTAATGGTGCGGGAGTCTAAGAGATGGTGGGCATGAGGATATCACCTCCGGTAAATCTTTAATGCCTCTGCGACATTCCCAAATGCTTCACATAAGCACATCATCATAATACTATAGTAACGCGTGGTATACGCGTATGGCGAAGGCATTTTAGGATAAAAAATCACACACAAGTCACAAACACGAAAAACAAGTCAAAACAAACAAAACAGTTGAATCGATTAATTCAGAAACAACATTTTCACATTTTTTAAGAAAATCGTTTAATTTTTTAATTTTCATAAGCAGCGATAAACGGACAAATCGGTGCTAAAGCAACTTATGTCCAAGAAATATCCATAGACTTACGACGACTTGAAAAGAAGGCTTAATACAGAAACAACATTTGTCCTGGACAAATGTGGTTTATGAAATAATTTAACTGGCAACACTTGATCGCCTGTCACTGTCACATTATATGCGCGCCTTAGGTCTGTCATCGTCAAGAGGGTTATTTATTCACGTTTTTCTGTTTTAAAATGTAAACATTCTTTAATTTTGAAAATATAAGCACTCCCAGTGTTTTGTGTACAAATGGAATCATCAGGAAGTGATGAAGAGGAAGTTGGTACTTGGAGGAAGAGAAGTAAACGTGGTATGAACGCATCTGACCAGTGCAAAAGAAATGTAATAAAAAAAGCTCGCGTACAAGGAAAAGAATATGTAAATCACAAGAATAATCAAGTAAATAAAGTGGAGATCGGTCCTGCTTGTAATTGCAAAAAAATATTCTATGATAATGTTACTGAAGAAGATAGAATATCAATTTTTTTAAAGTTCTATGATATGTCGTCCAAAAACGAACAAGATATTTTTCTACAGGGTTTGATAAAGCGCCATGATGTGGCTCGTAGGAAACCAAGGCAACTGTTAGAAAAGAGAGAATATTCATTTTCTTACAAATACTTTTTAAAGACTGACTCTAACACGACTAAGGTTGAAGTGTGCAAAAAGGCTTTTTGCAACATTCATGGGATAACATTTGAGAGAGTAAGAAGACTGTGTAATCTTTTAAAGGAAAATTTAGTGCCCTTTGATAAAAGAGGCATGGGTCGCTCAGGAAATTCTGTGCCTGTAGAGACATGTTTACAGATTGAAGAACATATCAAATCATTTCCTGTAAAAATTGCACATTATTCTTCTAAAGAGTATAGATATTTGTCTGCAGAATTATCTGTTAAGAAAATATGGGAATTGTTCAAAGAAAAGTATCCATCTGTTAAAGTCACTTATGAATTTTACTTGAAATTTTTCAAAGAGCGCTTTGAACTCCATATAGGGAGACCTCAAGTTGATAGTTGCATAACATGTGAAAATTTATCTATTAAATCGAAGTCAAGGGAGTTAAATGAGAATGCTAGAAGAACATATATTGCAGAATTGATAGTACACAAGAGACGAGCGAATAAGTTTTATAAAAAAATAAAAGAGATTGAAGAAATGTGCCAAAAAGAAGAAGATACAGTAGGACTGTGCTTTGACTTTATGCAAAATTTACAGCTCCCACATATACCTGTTCAAGATGTGTTTTATCTTAGACAGCTTACAGTCTCCGTTTTCAACATACATAATTTGAAGACGAATACCTCAAAATTCTATGTTTATCATGAAGGAATTGCTAAAAAGGGGGCTAATGAAGTTTGCTCTCATTTGTTGGACTATATAAATGAGAATATTTCTGCTGATATTAAGATTTTATATTTGTTTTGTGATGGATGTGCAGGACAAAAGAAAAATCATACTTTGATACGACTTTGTTCAGCGCTTGTGTCCCTAGGAAAATTTGAAAAAATTGTACAATATTTTCCTCAGCTTGGCCATAGTTTTTTGCCATGTGACAGAAATTTTGGTGCCATTAAAAGAGAAATTCGTAAACACGATAGAATCTACACTGTCCCTCAATATTGTCATCAAATTGAAATTGCATCAAAATCTCATAAATTTGAAACAAAAATGGTTCAGACTAATGATATTAAATCATTCATAAATTGGTGGCCAACATATTATAAGAGAAGCTGTTTAAGTGATGATTCCTATGGAAGAAACATAAAAAAAGAACAAAAAGTTACTTTTAACACTCAATTTATGGAGTTCCGACACAATATTGCATTATCTGGGAAAGTTGAATGTTTCCAATACATAGATGGTTTGTGTGGCATAAAATTTTCAATTTTACGTGATAGAATCAACCTTTGTTTGCCTTTGGATAAAGCCTACACTGATGTAGTAAAAATAAATGACAAGAAAATTACTGACATTAAAAAGTTGGAACCATACATCCCAAAACAGTATATGGACTTTTATAAAACTATTTATTCTTGGCCGACTACAGAAAATGAAGAGATTGAAGAACTATAGACACTAATTTAGTATGTTTTTTCATTGAATAAAATTAAAGCGAACATTATCGACATTTACTAATGCTATGACCTCATTTTTGCAGAATGGATGTAAAAATAACATATGTCCACGTTTATTGCAAAAACAACATATGTCCATGGCTTTAAATTTTAAATATTTCTAAAATGCTACATTGATATGTAAAAAATATTGTGTTAGTAGATATACAATATACTTCTTTAACCACAGTAAATAAGAGAAACAATTTTTCATTGTTGGCTTAGTGTGAAAAAGTTTATCGTCTATTATACTGATAAGTTGATTGAGTGTGACAAATGTTGTTTCTGAAATAATCGATTCAGTTAATACTTATTACAAATATACAACATAAACAAACGAAAATAAAAACGAAGATAAGAAATAGATAATTAAAAAAATAACATGGAACGTCACTCGAAAACGTGGGTTTACACTAATTATAGCCAACTGACCAAACTAAGAAAATGATTTTATGTAAAAAACATAGGCATGTGTACAGAATCCTGATACATTTGATACATTTGTATCGATAGATTTTCATATCGATAAATTACTTTGCATACGCATTGATTTGTATGAAGTTATTACAAAATCTACTGGAGATCTACTACTCATGGCACGTAAAAGAGCGAAGAGAGAGCACGTGAAAGACGATAATCGCATACCATCAGGCGATCTGTCTGCTCGATTGCCGATCATAAATCATAAAAACCCAGCTGACTTCATATAAAAGCAGTAACTTATTTATTACAAAAAACTAAGGAAAAAAAGCATATCAAACAATTAACTAATTTAAAAATGGACTACGTACACGAAAATGTTTAAATTTTCATAGGTCGCATCACTTAGCCTAGGTAGTTTATGAAAGAGTCGAGCGGCACGCTTTTGATATTTGACGCGAAAAAGCCATGCTGTGGCCGCGCGCGCCGCCCCGCCGCCCGCGCCCGTGCCGCATAGCGGCATCTTTTGAATTTTGCTTTCCAAGATTGTCGTTGGATATTAAGAATTTAGTTGCACTGTACACTGGTTTTGTTATTTGTCAAGCAACATTTTGTGCGTGGTATATACGAACCACACTGCAGGCAGTGTAGAGCAGGGATTTTCAAAGTGGTTTCCGTAGGATAGTCATCAAGGTTCCGCCAAAATTATTTGAAATTGTGATTACTTGGTAGTTGACAAAAATCCGGACTAGGGCATTATCTAGGTCAGAGGTCCGAGTTCCAAAATTGGATTTTGGAATCTTATCATCTTACCGTCACTTTTGTGTGTGTACGGTTCTAAGTCACCGCGTATACCACCGCTGAACGTGTGTAGGTACTGGGGGAGGAGCACAGCGCGGCGCCCGGCCTGGTGTGTCAGCGGGTCAAAGGCCTGCGTGCCTAATGAAGTAAATTATATTGCGGAATGAAGTAATAAAATTTTAAATTTTAATAAAAAATCTACTTCTAAACAGCTTGTTCTTAAAAGGTATAAAATGTAAAAAAAAAATAAAATGGAAATTTTAGAAAAAAAATATAATTCATTTTTGTAATGAGAAAAAGTTGTATAATCATATCCCAAAGTTAATAAAAAGTGGTCTTCTGACAACCTGTATATTGTACTAAAATAAATAAATATTTAATACAATAGAAGTAATCCTTAGCGGCACTTTCGGCACTTTCAAGGATTAATTCTATGTATCAGAATAATTTGTTAGTAGCCAGGTATAAAAAGATAACAAGTTCAATTAACTATTGGGACTAGGAGCAGAAAGTGCATAAGTACCCTTTTAACTTATAATAAATCTTGACACCATTTTCGAGTCGAACTCTGAAAACTCGAATTCGAGTATAATTCTGAAAAGTGGAAATCGAGTTTTCAGAGTAATACTCTCGACCGGTACCTATTTAAATATTAAATCAAATACCACTCTCAGCTTCGGTTACTTGAAGATCGTGATATAATAGCGGACGGTGAATATTTATCGAGTCTTCTCGATTGTAAATGGGCCCTCTAACTTCGTATGCTGATTAGTGTCCGTATCTGATAGGAAATAGGAGTAGGGGTTAATTTACTTTATGGGGGTGTTATATCTTCTATCTATTCGTGAGGCTATCGAAGTATTTGTGGCCAAATTTATTGCTGGCACCTTTGAAGATAAAAGTTAAACCAGGTTGACTTCGCAATTTAAATAGGCCAGGGGATTAAATCAACATGCTTTTTTAAATTGTATGCGATTGATATATTTTTGTCGATAAATCACGTGGTTGCTCCCATAGGTTTTATCATTATGAACTTCGTAATCGTTCAGAGTGCTAAGTGTGTTTTTCTTTTCGCACTTGATCGTGAGCGCGTTTGGTGTTTAGGAATTTGTATGTTATTTGACCTAGTTGTCGCGTTTACAAGTTTACTAAGCGGCGCTGTACAAATCACATACAAATAAATAAAAAATAATATATGAGTAACTCTTCAGAAGATACAGCTGTGACGTCACACCTAGTTAAAAGTGTATGAAGTATAAGTCCGCAGGAACATATTTGGAAATATTTCCGATATTGGTGCGTTTAAGTTCATACTTATCATAATGAATGTTTTTGTATATGATTTAAGTAAACTAATGATGTAGGCTTTGTTTATTAATTTAGCAAAAAATAGCTTTTTTTAATTTTTAGATCTAATTAATAAACTACACATAAAATAATATATTTTTTTAAATTTACCAAGTAGTAATGCCTCAATATTTCTGAGTATATTAATAAATCTAAATATTTTAGATGTAGTCATCTCCCCTATTAGATCTTATTGTATGTGGGAGGGCCATGCTTCGGCACGAATGGGCCGGCTCGACCGGATAAATACCACGGCCTCAAAGAAAACCGGAATGAAATAACGCTTGTGTCGTGTTCCGAGTGAGCGAGGTTACCGGAGGGCGGAGGCCCAAGGGGGTTGGAGATTTTAAGGACCAGGGACGCAAGCACCAGCGGAGTTACAAGTGTAACTCCTTTTGTGTTGCAACTGTTCACAGGCGGTGGTAATCGCTTACCATCAGGCGGTCCTACTGCTCGGGTCCTGGTCAATTTTATAAAAAATTCCGTCTATATACTAACTATGGACGCTTCCACACCACGTCAATCTGAACCGCAATTCTCGTAATCAACTAACACTTTCATTTTACTTATCACTACATAGAATAAAACAAAGCCGCTTTATCTGTCTATCAGTATGTATGCTCAGATTTTTACAACCACGCAACGGATATTCATGCGGGTTGTTTTTAATAGATAGAGTGATTCAAGAAGGTTTCTATGTTTATAACACGCGTAATATAGTAGAGACTATGAGCGCCGCGCCGGATTATTATTGTTATTGTTATGATTATTTTTATATACACTGACAATTTTAGAGGTTTCTAATGTCGTAAACAAACGCTGACTTAACCCTACGAGATAGATCAAAATAATGTACTACAGTATAAATTGTACACCTCAAAAAGGTCTACAAAAAATTTCACGATGGTATATGTCTATCTCTTAGGAATAACCTATAATAACCATTTTTTATCCTTTACTTTTTACGTGAAACAATGGCTTATTTACGAAGCTATTTTAAGCAACACAGCAATAATTCTTATTCCATTAGATACCTAAAATACATTGTGCATTTAATATAGCTCAATATGGCCCTATTCAAATCGTAATTTAAATTAATATTTTCGAAGATATTACAGATTTAAAATACTGGGACCCAGCTGATAGCGACTTACTTAATAAAACTAGCTGCCCGTGCCCAGTTCATACTTATTATTATGTAGATATAGTATTTTAAGTAGCTATTTAGACGGATACAGTATGATCTTTATCAAATTAAATACGTTACTCACTTTAAAAACATTTTATACACTTGATACCCTTATAACCATACAGCTTAAATTAATATCTTATATTTAGAAGATATCGTAAATTTTATATTAAAGCGCGAAAAATATATATCAAGCGGTCTCGCACGTCGAGTCGAGTTGATAGGGTTCCGCTTTTACCCATTGGGTACGAAACCCTAAAAAACATTTTCAATATTGTATCCAGAAGTATATTGCAATGAGTAGTATTTGCTGAAGAAGATTTTTCTACAAGAACACTATTCCACGCGGGCGTAGCCGCGGGCAAAATCTAGTTGAAACCTGATATCATAAACTGATTTTTGGAGTTTGGACCAATCAAAACGCGTTTGACGTTATAATACAGTTTAAAAGTGAGTAATACACACATTTAGCAGTTTAAATGCTGGATTGTAACTGTAGGATTTCATTAGCGGAATCGACCTTCTGGTCCTGTACTAAATATCCGAACAGCTTGTATCACAGGCACCAGACAAAGGGAATATATTTAATACTACTATAATATAATAAAACTACTATAATATAATATATTTACTATACAGTATAATATGTGATTGAAGACTATACACATACTTATTTAAGATTCTTAAATTTTATTGTACTAGCGCCTAGTTAGTACATGTTAGTACTAACAATCGCCTACTCGCCCACCATTACCGAGTAATGGCGAGTATATCCCATCCTAATACTAATATTATAAATGTGAAAGCGTGGATGTTTGTTACTCTTTCACGCAAAAGCTACTGAACGGATTTCGATGAAATTCGGTATGGTAGTAGTTTAGACTCTGGATTAAAACATAGGCTACTTTTTATCCCGAAAAGTAGTGTTCCCGAGGGATACTGTATTTACGCGGGCGGAGCCGCGGGAAACAGCTAGTAATATAGCCTAAGTGGCGGTTAGTTACATTCTCCAGGGACTTCATTAGTTTTGTGGCAGGAATAAAAGAAATAGGTGTATGGATAAAGTCAAGATGATTGCCAGAGGCAATGCCCCTCATAAACCGTGCTGAAGGCTGAAGGCTCGAACTATACGTTATTTTGATGGTGTCGAACTCAAAGGAAGCCGTGACGTCCCTATAGTGAAGGGGAATTCATCAAAATACAGACATCGGTGATCGGTTGTATGTCGAAAAACTGCTCCGGTCAGTTCGACACCGCTACGATACGCGACGCATCGCAGCATTTTAAAGATAGCTAGGTACCTACTCAATATTAAACTTTATTCACTGCACAAAAAGATACACGTTTCATATGACATCAGTCGTATACTTACTGCACATGCGCTGTGCAGCGCGATGCAACTTGACATTCGAACTTTTACAATGCAACGTGTATCTTCTTGTGTAATAGATCAAGTTCATTTTTGAAGTTACCTTAAAATTGTAGCGCCGCATCGCGTATCGTTTTGATACGGTGTGAACTGACCCTAAAACAGCGTGTAAAAATTCCCGTTGCGCTTTATACTTATCATACTTTAATTTCTTTCGCTTTCAAAAAAATCTGATGTTCAGATTAAGTTAATTAATTAGGAAGCTATAAAATAATAATAATTGTCGGATTCAGATTACGAATTTTTAAGACAGAAAAATTATAAATCTTATGCATAATATATGTACTTAGGAATGGAATAAAAAAAAATATATTTTGTTTGCTAAGGCAATATTTTTTATTGTACGTGCATCAATGATTGTTTGTAGAAAAGGTTCGACGAATGGATTTAAAAATGTCGACATTCTATTCCTCGATCGACACAACACTAGCGAAAAATAACAATTGCATGAAAAGGGGAGCATCTTCCCCTAATATCCGTCGGGGAAAATTGCCCGGTGCAGCCTCGCTTATTTATACAACGTTTTTTGCCTCAGACTCCGTGTTGATCCTTAGTAATACCAGACGTTAAAATATTATAATATAAGGTTCAGTTATATTAGAAATGAATACACTTGTGTACTTTTGACTTTTGTTATTTCTAACATACATTGAGCTTACAATGTAAAATATTGGATTTAAAAGAAAAAAAAACATCTTTTTACTAAAAAACGGCTCCGTGCGAGTTTCTTATGTCTGTTTTTCTCGGCGGCTTAGGGTCGAACCTGTGGTAGCCTTTTGTTTGTTAAGTTTCATTTATAGTTTTTTTTTATATTCATTTTAATTAATTTTCACTTGATAGGTTATATTAGGATTAGGTATAGGATAGGAAAACAACGACGAAAACTAGACTGATGAAACGAAACAACACGACGCGGCGCTGTATTTTTAAGATATCGATACAAAATTTAACTTCATTTATTACACAAGAAGATACATATATTACATACACGTTTCATTGTAAGAGTTCGAATGTCAAGTTGCACCGCGCTTCTCAGCGCATGTGCAGTGTATGACCGATGTCATGTAAAACGTGTATCTTTTTATGTAGCGAATAAAGTTAAATTTTGAATAGCTGTCTTAAAAAGGCAGCGCCGCGTCGCTCAAGTTTCGTCGCGGTGTGAACTGACCCTTATTAGTAGGTGCATTTAAGTCATTTGGTACCGTCGTGGCCGCCGCCTCAAGCACAGCGGCGAGAGGCGTTATGCTCAAGGCCTGTAGGTGGTAACTGGTAAGTTAAACTTAAACAGTCGCATCAGTAGATACACCCATTAAGAACATGAGACTCTTTCATCTATAAATCCAAGACAGAATAACGCTTAACATATGCTCTCTCTCATCATAACTCATATGCGCAGAGAGAAAACACCATAGGAACATATCCACTGACATTTCACTGCTACTAGTTCTTCTAAAGTGCGGTCGCGGATCACGTAGAATTTCGTACATTGACTCATCGCTCTACATGTCTATTTCACTCGCGCATTGCGATTACATCATATCGGTATCGCATTTACACATGTACACGATAGGATCGGGATAGCAATATATTCGTGCGCAAGTGAAAGAGCTAAGTAGCGATGAGTCAATGTACGAAATTCTACGTGCTCCGCAACCACTCTTTAGTATTAATCTTAATAATTTATAACCGTTGCATTCAAAACGCTAATGTATTTAATTAGTTTCCAACATTCTGACTTTCCCGCACTTAACCGCCGCTAAATCACCGCCGCTGGAGCGCGACGGTCGTTTTCAACTCAAATTCCTATTTATTTGTGTACTTATATATCTTAGTTATAATTTTGGAAAAGACGCGCTTTCGCATCTAGTATTTCTAGTATAATTATCTTTTAAATCTAAGAATGTTTAAGACGTGGATTTGTATGGCATTGTAAAGAATTGGCGTTGGTTCTAAATTGTAATTATAGGTATTTTTAAATTATAATATTCCCCATAAGTCCCCACTAAAGTATGTGTGTGTTCTAAACCGGCAAGTTTTGCGGAAACCGATCACGTCCCACTTGAAATGCAATAATGGACATGTTGGGCATAATAACGCGACAGGTTTAATGGCATTCTCTACCGTTTTTCCTATGATCTTTATATTTTGAGCCCGCAAAAAAATAATTAGTTGTAAAAATGTGCTTAGGAAATGGATTTTGATGACCACAATTTTAGAGAAGAGAAAAATATTTAGATTTGTCATAGAATATAGATAATGCTGTAGGAGTGATGTATGTGAATACTCAGTATAACATCCTCAAATTGGCGGCGCTTGCTTCTCCACAGCGTGCAAACATGACTGTCCTCACTTAGCGTTCCTAACCCTTCAGCGTGTTATAGAATTATTTAAGATGATGGTAGATTTTAGAGACAAACCTCCTGTTTTTGATATTTTACTTCATTACGAATGGGCCGGCTCGACCGGATAAATACCGCGGCCTCACAGACAACTAGCGTGAAATAACGCTTTGGTATGTTGTGTTTCGCCGAGTGAGTGATGTTTATATACCTTAGGGAGGTTGGGGAGTGCATGGACCAGGAACGGAAGTGCGCATCACCAGAGGAGTTACAAGTATAACTCTCTGGTGTTGCGAGTGTCCATGGGCAGCGGTAATCGCTAACCATCAGGCGATCAATCTGCTCGTTTCTTGGTCCATTTCATAAAAAAATAAACTACAAAATATAAGTAAACAATTTCATTATAATCCACTAAACTAGCGAGATACAACTATATTCTTCTTCTAACAATCGCAATCGCCTCAAAATCAAGATCTGCCCACAAAGCCTTAGGGAAGAGAAAAGGATCAGTAGTAAAAGGCTCACAGACTTACGTTCAGGTGTATAATACGTGTATTGTGTCAAGTGATCGCCTTCCATTGTACGGGATCTTTGCTCCACAATACGGCTTTGTCCCGTGTTCTTATGTTCTTGAATGTATAAACATACGACTAGCTACTAGATGGGCATGCAAAAAGAACTGTTTTGTGTTTTCTTATTGGCCATGTTTGAAACGTTTCTTTTTTATAACGCTTTTATTAGTTTCACCTGTATGTTTGCTTGCTTGCTTGTTTTTTTGTTTGTAACCGACTCCTTTGGGCTCGATTTTGTCCTACTTTGAACGATCAGATTTAATTCAAACTGCACACCTGTCAAAGACCGTTGACAATGCAATAATTCGATTAATTTTATTTCAATAATGAATTTTTATTTAATTTTAATAATTAAAAAAAATAATTTTTGCACACCTGTCAAAGACCGTTGACAATGCAATAATTCGATTAATTTTATTTCAATAATGAATTTTTATTTAATTTTAATAATTAAAAAAAATAATTTTAAAAATTAAAATTATTATAACTGCATGATTATTTATTATAATAAATTATTATAATAAATAATCATGCGTGCAGTTCCAGGCTTACTCTTTGGCAAATCGTGCTAAAAAGCAAAAAATAAATTATAGTTTGAAAAAACTAAAAAATCACGCTTTTATAGAAAATCTAACTAAAAAATAAAAAATAAAAGTTAATAAATTTTGGATTAAGAATAGTGTAAATGAAAAATAAATGTTAATTATTATAAAAAAGCGTGGGGTGCATAGTGTCAATAGTTATAAACATTTTATTGGCAGATATGAGAAGGATCTTCACTTTGATAATATCTTAAAAATCACTTTAAACGAAATCTGACCGTTTGAAGTGGATCAAAATCAAATCCACTGGAGTCGGTTACATACAAACAAACGTACAGGTGAAGACACTGCACCCCACGCTTTTTTACAATAATAAACATTTATTTTTCATTTACACTATTCTTAATCCAAATGTATTAAATTTTATTTTTTATTTTTTAGTTAGATTTTATATAAAAGCGTGATTTTTTAGTTTTTTTAAACTATAATTTATTATATTCAGTTGATAATCTGCGTATGGGGATCATTCATCATAGTAAGGTAAATTACTATGCTATTTATGCTTAGTTTCACGAGTACATTCGTGGTGGACACTGGACAATCTAACCTCACATTGGGCCCCAGCAGTGTGGACGTTAGTGGTGGGTAATGATTTTTCCAACCGACGAGTTACAACCTATAGGTAGGTATGTATATTTTCTAGTGACAAAGGTTTTACAGACGGCAAAGATACTATAATATTGTATCTTAATATACCCGGATATATTTCATATTACAGTACTTAATAATATGAATAGTATGTCTATGTGAAAATATATCTGTGATTGTAACATATTTATTTACTTATTTACAGTTCACACCGCGATGATACGCGATGCAATGCGGCGCTGCATTTTTAGGTCAGCTATTAAAAATTGTACTTATTCACCACATAAAAAGATAGACGTTTCATATGATATCAATCATACACTGCACATGCACTGTGCAGCGCGGTGCAACCTGACAGTCGAACTCTTACAATGAAACGTGTATCTTCTATGTAATAAATATAGTTCAATTTTGAATAGCTGTTTCAAAAATGCAGAACTATGTCGCGTATCGTATCGAATAGATGTGAATTGACTTTAATAGAGTACGATAAAACTGTCAAAAGATGCGTCCTGCTCGCACACTGTATTCTACTAGACTTCTACCGCAATCCACATGGGGTATAACATTACCCGTTGCATTTGGAATTGAAACGTCTAACTTGATGGCAAGTCAAAACAGTTTTGCACTGAGAAAACAGAACCGTTACGTACTCATGTAAACTAGAGGATGAAAATTTATCCCATGTCTAGGGAACATTATTTTGACGTTGACGCCGATCGCAAAGTGGGGTCGAATTTGAATAGTAGCTTAGAAAGCAAAACGTCTTTAACAAAGACCTAATAAAAGTAAGATGCGTCGTGTTAACGGAAATTAGAACAACTTTTTAAGCAGCAATGCGTTTTTGAATATAACCGTCACCGTCGCACCGCAAGACGGTGTGCTCCGTCTTTAGGATGTCAGTTTTATCTTGGGAAATTATTTCAATTCAAAGTAAACGTGAAAACTAATTCTAGCATCTTCCTAAGTATTAGAATTATAATTTTTATGTTATAAGCTAAGCTTTATAACAAAAAAAAAATAATAAAGTCATTTAATCTACACATATCATACTAAAAAAAAGACTTGTCTACAGCTGATATGAAGAAGACTTATCTCTAAAAATATCTATAAATAGAAAAACTTCCCCAGGTCGTCCCCACCTGGCAGAGTACCTAGCATACTGATACCATTGCCTCGTTGAAAAACAATGGCTATCCGTTGTGCCACATTATATATAGTTCCCGGCTCTGGGGTCTCGGGTGGCTTCAGTAAGCTTTTTTGATATTTCTTTAAAAAGCTGATGTGCGCCCGAACCCTATGCGCCCCGCCCTATTCCTATGATGGCGGGAAATGCGTCCAGCGCTTCGTGAGCAGCACAGCCCGCGGTGACCGTGGCTGTCTACGTTCACGCCGCAAACACACTGATGAGGGACGACATGGGGTGCACCAAGGCAGTGGCTAGCCGAAATGTATTGCGGCCCAGCAATGTTCAAATTCAATGTTGTATTGGTTTATGGTAGTGCCTGCAGCCAAACGCCAGACTCCAACTTCTCCACAGCTAACAGACGAGCCCGCTCTGCAGGACTGGAAGACGTGTTAAAAAGTCTATTCCGTACCAGTCTGCAGATGGGCTCGTCCCAAAGACTTTGGGAAAATGTGTTCTTCGGGCACAAGGCTGCCAGCACTAACAATGTCCCTGGCCTCGTTCGCAGAAGGAATATTTAAGGGGCAGGATGAGCGCTCTAATATATTCAAATAGCGCTCTAATATTTAATCGGTTCGTGAAGTTTCACACTATGGTATTTTACTATATTTACACGTATCAATAAGATTAAGCCGTTAATGTCCACTTTTATTGGCAAAATAATTAAGCATTATTGTTAGTTTACATTGGTCACACTGAGATTAAATTAAAACCGTTAGCGACACATCTTCAATTCCTTAAATCTCTGGTTACTTCGGTCTTTGATATCCTTAGGTCTGGATACGTCGATCTATATTCATCGAGGATAAATGATATTTTAGATACGATCTTAGGTTTATATTTTAGTATTTACTTAGTCCTCAAAAAATATTTGTATATTTTCATTTGACTAAATTATGTTAAATTAAAATTATAAAGGTATGAAAATATTATGATTCCGATGAAAAAGATTGCACAGGGCGAGCTTATCCCTCAAAGAGCACTCTGGCAGGGCTTCGACATGATAAATAACCCTGTAAGGATTGCAAACAAAGCGGAAGTATTATAAACACATTTGTGTGTTTCAGATATGTATTTTGGAACACAGTAATCGATGAAGCAGTAGAACAGGACACTTGAAGTGGTGTTCCTTGGCCACTTATTTCTTTATTGTGTATTAACATTATAGTAGAGGTCGCGCTGTGGTCGAAATTCGCCCGTAAAAAATTATATAATTTTTAAGTTTGAACATTTATAAAGGTCCTTTTGCCTCTCCTCCGTGGTCTAGTGGTTAGAGCTTGGCTCTCGACTCGGTGGTTGTGGCTCGATTCCCGCATTGATACAACAAAAATGTTGGTTCCAAGTTTGGTTAGGACAATGCAGGCTGATCACCTGATTGTCTCACAAGAAAGATAATCCGTGCGTCGGATGGGCATGTAAAAAATCGGACTTGCGCCTGATATCTCGCCAGTCGTGTCGGTTACACGTCCCATTGGGTTATGAGAGAAAGAGAGAGTGCTCTTGTGTACTGCGCACACACGTGGGCACTATAAAATTACTCCTGCGTACCTGGCCTGGTTTCAATTAAACCGGCCACCGTCACCGAAATCGGTGTGGGGGAGTTATTTGCCTCTTAGATAGAAAAAGAAAGATGTGACAGATTGACAAATATCAACGTGTCAAAATTGTATCTATTAAACGCACGGTACTGACTAGGTGTTAATTGTGTTGTTGTTGTTATTTTTATTAATTTTATGAATTTCTAAGCATTATCTTACAACCCTTTGCAAAAGGTCTACAGCAGACACATAGTGTGGTTGGCGCCTTAACCGTCATACATATGAAACGTCCCTTATTTTATGAGTCTGACCCACTTCGGGACGAGGGTTTACGGTTTTCAATATTTGTTATCCGCGATACAAGACCCCGATACCTTATGACTTATGAGGATAGTTTGCTGGAGTCCTGATGGAATGTTTTCCACCTGACCCACAGTAATGGCTCCCAGACGGGGTAGGTTGTGGTCGAAAAAGAAGCCAACTACGCCCGAGTTATTTATGGACCCCAAATGTGCTTTTATTTTCGTTCTACACATTCGGATCAAACTCTAGCCACAGATTACTATATTTACCATTACATAATAATAGAGGTCGGCCTGTGGTCGAAATTCTCCCTTAATCCTACTACATACTATTGTAAATGTGAAAGTTTGTGAGGTTGGATGGATGTACGGATGGATGTTTGTTACTCTTTCACACAAAAAACTACTGAACGGATTTTGATGAAACTTGATATCGTAGTCTTTTAGGCTCTAGATAGAAAACAAAGGCTTTCTTATTATTCAGAAAAAGTACAGTGTTCCCGTGGGTAAAAGTATTTACGCGGGCGCCGCGGATAAAAACTAGTTCACTCATAGATTGCCGCTTAGATAGAAAAAAAATGTAAATGTTGTGATAGATTGACAAACTTCAACAAGTAACAAAATTGTATCCATATATATATATATATATATATATATATATATATATATATATATATATATATATATATATATATATATATATACTCATTTCAGACTACGCTATACTATTGTGTTATATAGTATATAGCTCATAGCACAACAAAATCGCGCACCATACATTGTTATGGACACGTTCACTCACACTATACTGTACTATATATTATTGGATTACTCTACGCTATGAAATAGTGCGATACGCTGAGTTCATGCTGTGCTATATCGCGCGCCACCCTCTTTAAACGCGAAATTCTTGTATATATAAACAGAATCTCGAAAGAGGTTCCAACAATTTTCATGAAAGTAGTATGTAGGGGGTTATGCATTTTGGGGGAAATATGTATTTTGGGTGTGAAAAATTGATCTAGCTAAGTCTTATGACAGGGAAACCGCGAGTTTTGAGTTTTCTATAGTTTAATGTGATGACGACCTCTGTGGCTGAGTGGTTGAGCGTGTTGGTGCTCAAGCTAGGGCGTCGCGGGTTCGAATCCCGCCGAAGGAACATAAAGTTTTTCTGTGTCCCAGGGTCATGGATGTGTATTAAATATATTTCCGTTGTTTGGAACCCGTAACACAAGAACATACCACGGGACCACATTGACGTGGTGTGAAGCGTCCATATATTATATTACTGTTATTATTATACTCTTTGTTTCGTTGCTTAGTAAGATATGAGTATTATTTCGCTCTTTAATTGTCAAAAGCGCGTGGCTACGTATATACTTTGGACTTTTTCCGTTATTTGCAAATTGGTATTCGAGTACCAGTCTGACTAATATTTTTGTAATTTTTTAAATACCTATCGCCATCTGTTAATTTTTTCCGTACTAGCTTACTAGGTACTAGAACTCCGAGCAAACCTAGGTCTCCCAGGTACTCATTTTCTAACCATCAACATCTTATATACCAACCTAAAGGACGTAAGTGTCCCGAGCTCCTCATCCATAATATCTGCAGATTATAACCTTCACAGAGTTCCAGTAGAAACTGTATCCAGTTGCCGCGATCTTGTGTGGCTTCGCCACATTGAAAATTGACACCAGCTAACCGCAACTATAATAACCCATGACAGAGTGCAAAAACAATGATTTTGAAAATAAGAATGAGCCCCTGGAAATATTTTAGGGTGCCTACACAATTGCGTTTTGCAATTGTAGGCGTTCAATAAACGTACTTTAACGCTCAGCGTAGGTCTACGCAGGCGCAGGGAAAAAAGTGTGGAGATTTAGTTTATTTTTTTACTTTCTTTGTACGATAACTGTTTGGGAACTGACATTACTACGTCATGTCAATAGGGCAATCACGTTGGAGACATTTGTGCATAGACATGGCCTGTCCTTACGACAGCAATAATAAATATAAGCCAATGTGCAAAAAACATAATGATGTCACGTAAAGAATTAGATCTTAGGAGTTTAGAAAATGAAGAATAAAACACAGATTCGCATAGAATAAGTAGACGTGGAAAAAATTTAAACGGAGCGCTTCTGAGAAATAGAGCATGCTGATAAAGATTTTTATTGGATTTGATAAACTTTTTTTTTTCAGGACAATGAAAACAGAAGAAGCTGTTAAAGTTATAGGAATAGGCGGGTAAGATAAAAACACTGCCTGTACATAAATACAATTCGTTATTATAAACTCTATATTCGATATCTCATAATAGTAAAAAGATTAATTTTATTTTGACAGTGTATTCGTTAATTTCAAAAGCCAAATGTCATATTATTGTCATAATAATTATAAGCCATGTCTTACTAAGGCGGGTCAATAAGTCCGTGACTTTTTGAATTTTTAACCTCCTTACTGAAAAAGCAACACTACTCCTGTCAACAGGCATCTGTCAGTTGACTCCTATCAAAATTTGAACTTGCTGCGTCAGTTAGTTTGTGTTTTACAGCTATCTTTATCAGACTATCCAGTAACTTAAGGAAACAATGAAAAAAAGTGAATTTCGTGTGCTTATTAAGCATTATTTTTTGCGAAAAAAAACCATTACCGAGACCAAGGCTAAGCTTGATAAATACTAAAATGGTAAAAAAGTGGTTTACTGAATTTCGTTGTGGCCGTACAAGCACTGAAGATGCCGAACGTCCTGGACGCCCAGTTGAGGTCTCTACATCCGAAACAATCGAAAAAATTCACGATATGGTGTTGGCCGACCGAAGATTGAAAGTGCAAGAGATTGTGGAAGCCATAGGCATCTCGCATGGCTCAGTGGTTTCAATTTTGAATGATCACTTGGGCATGAGAAAGCTTTCCGCAAGATGGGTGCCGCGTTTGCTCACAGTCGACCACAAACGCAATCGTGTAACAGATTTTTATTGGATTTGATAAACTTTTTTTTTTCAGGACAATGAAAACAGAAGAAGCTGTTAAAGTTATAGGAATAGGCGGGTAAGATAAAAACACTGCCTGTACATAAATACAATTCGTTATTATAAACTCTATATTCGATATCTCATAATAGTAAAAAGATTAATTTTATTTTGACAGTATTCGTTAATTTCAAAAGCCAAATGTCATATTATTGTCATAATAATATGACAGTCGACCACAAACGCAATCGTGTAACAACTTCACAGGAAGGTTGGCGTTGTTTAATCACAATATGGAGGAGTTTTTGCGCCGTTTTGTAACCGTGGACGAAACATGGATCCATCACAACACACCAGAGACCAAACAACAGTCAAAACAGTGGGTTTCTAAGGGTGAATCGGCGCCAAAGAAGGCCAAGGTGGGTTTGTCAGCCAATAAAGTTATGGCGACTGTTTTTTGGGATGCACGTGCGATAATCCACATTGACTATCTTTAAAAGGGAAGAACAATTAATGGGGAATATTATGCCAACTTATTGGACCGCTTTAATGAGGATTTGAAAAAAAACCGACCTCATTTGGCCAAGAAAAAAGTTCTTTTTCACCAAGACAATGCAAGGGTGCACACATGTGCAGTTGCCATGGCAAAAATCCATGAATTGGGCTATGAATTGCTCCCACATCCACCCTATTCTCCAGATTTGGCTCCGAGTGACTACTTCTTGTTCCCAAATCTGAAAAAATGGCTCGGTGGAAAAAGATTTGACTCCAATGATGAAGTCATCTCGCAAACAAAGGCCTATTTTGAGGACCTCGACAAATCATATTTTTTGGAAGGGATAAAAAAATTGGAGAAGCGTTGGACAAAGTGTATAGAGCTCAAGGGGGACTACGTTGAAAAATAAAATGATTTATTTATCAAAAAATCTGTGTTTTATTCCAAAAGTCACGGACTTATTGACCCGCCCTCGTACTATGAGCACAGAGCAGAAAAAATATATACTTATGTACAGAGAAACAGCTTTTATAGAACGATCCAATTTTAAAAATTTAAAAAAAACGTCACCTTCAATGGCCCACAATTTTTCCACACAATCGCGGACACATCGTAAATCAAAGCTTACTATGTAGCTGTTTATCTGCTACTCTTTCCTTAGTATGTGCTAGGAGTATCGTAAAGATACTAAGTACAACATAAAACACAACCTACAACAAATGTACCTAGCCAATATTAAGAACTGCTTTATTATATCGGTTTAGAAAGTTCTCGTTGCGGCTATATCGAGTTCCTAGGCTACCGGACACAAGTCAGTTAAACGAGAAACGACTCGGAAAAAAGCCTTAAGTCATACTGCCAAGTGCCAAGAACCGGATCACGCTGAAAAACAAATTACTACCAAACTTAGGAGAGTTCTATGTGACGAGTTCGAGTTCGACAGTTGCGACACAATTTCCACCCTACGACCCGTAGATAGGGTTGAAATTTTATTGTTCGAGTTTAGGGTAACAGAGAGGCGAGCTTTGCCCTCCCAGAGGTCCGGAGTTATCAGTCCACAGTCGCTGTTCGACGGCCGAGCGGCGCGCTAGCCCGAGGACGTTCTGTACTAGAAATTTCCGAAGTTTTCCGAACATCGCGTTCGTGAATGAGAGTGAAATTCTCGTGACCGTGTAAGGATTGAGTGACTTAATTGCAGTGATAAACTTTTAAACCACTTTCAATATCGGCGCAGTTTCCTTGAGAAATTGCGATTTGATTATTGATGCGAATCAATCGTTTCCTAATACGGTGAGTAACAATGATGAAAATAGAAAGACATATTGCACAGACTTTAAGGTTCAATCTCTTTAGTTAAACTTATTATAATTTTAATTAATTTTAAGCGCGTCAGGATGTTGTTTTTGTCGAAATGGTTAGAGAGACGTTATTTTCGTCTAGACTAGGTACATGATAGATGTTGTCCACGATTTCGTGCGCGTTAAAGAAAATCCCGCGGAACCGTACATTTTAGAGCGATAAAAAGTAGCCTATGTCCTTCCTCGCGGTCTGTGCCAAATTTCATTAAAATCGTTCCAGTTGTTCCGGAGACTATTCAATGCAAACGTACAAACAAACAAGTCTTTCCTCTTATTATTATTATTAGGTTATCGTAGTGTCTAGCAAGTAGAAAGAAATTTTTTGATTTAGTTAAAGTACTTAAATATGCTAGGTACTTAAGGTACTGCATAAAAATAGCTGAGTAACTAGCGTATAAAAAGATTATCTGTAATCAATGCAAATTGCTACTAAGCAGTCCTTATATTTCGCTTTTAAATAAGGGGAGGTATTCATGAGGAATTGTTAAAAATACCATTTATCAAAAGGGCTTACCGTACCCTCTAGCCTTGACTATGACGGGATATCTCTAGGAATAAATGAAATTAATGTACACATATTTTATAATGTTGACAAAAAATCAATAGGTATCTAATATGGGATAGTGTTTTCCATAGATCAATTACTGTCAGATGTACTCGTAGTTACCTATGATCATTTGTATTGGCTTCTCTATTATTTATTGATTTCTTATGTATACGCGAATCTTGTTCATTGTTTTAAACACTTAAGGATCGTGTCGCGGTGCACATTTTTCCCGACGTTTCGGCTACTTTCCAGCAGCCGTGGTCATGGGAGGATTGAGGTGTCAATTGTTCTATTTGTTGAAGTTGTTCAAACTACCCGAAGATTCTTCAATTATTATTTGTGTTCCGATCCACTCAAAATATACTAACAGTATCTTGAAGCCGCGGTGTTTTAAAATGAAATTTAATTTTGTTAATTTTTGGATCCCAACTAGATGGCAGCACCCAGCCATCCTCTCGGTTAAAATTAGGGTACTTTTTAATTTCCATAGCCTCGCGTATTATTCTTGGGCGATAACGGTGTTCCTTTGCCAGTACTTGTGGCTTATCAAATCTTATGTAATGGCGAGGTTGATCCAGTGTGTATTCGCAAATTGCAGATTTATTGTTGCGACGGTTTTTAACATCTATTATTCTCTATTATTTCTGGTTAACCTTTGACTTCAGGATTGGGTGGAGCTTGGCACTATTTTACCGAATGGTTTAGTCAGGGGGGCTGATGTTATCATGTTTAAGTCTGAAGTGCTCAGAGCGGACTTAAAATTAAGTTCAGTAGAGACATGTAAGTCCGGCTAAGTCTTAGCTGGACTTCGGAATCTTTTGTAGAGCCTTAAAATGTATGTATAGATTTTACTCATAAATTTCAAAGACCTCTTTATATTCTAGTTATGTTGTTTAAGCATAGTCTTATACACAAGGACAGGCATTCGATTAGTCAAAAAAAAACTTCATGTACATGTAAATATAGCCACCATTTGTTGAACATTGATTGAACTTATGTTACCTTACAATCTAGGTCACAAACTGTATTTATCATTTTAATTCATTCCGATTGTAATGTGTTTTGTGCATTAAATAAATAAATATATAAAAAAAAGAAGTACGATATAAGCGATCGAACTAAGGCTTGTAATGGATTCCGTAACCTATGATAACAGGCTTTAATTTTTAAATTATCATAAAATTCCTTATATAGGTACTTAATAATATGATGCTAATTTTAGTTATAATATTTTATCTCGTCAATCTTTTTAATCGTTTGTCGTAATTTTACAACCTTTTACAGAGCAACACTGACATCTATATTTTCAAACGTAAAACTCGAGTGCCCCAGTGGGACATTTTTAGCCTCGCTATGCTTCATCTCTAATATATAAGTCTATGTGTTTAAGATTCTTTTGTGCCCAGTTATAGGTATGAGGTCCGCTAATAAAAATTAAGGGAGCATTAACTCCCCGGTACCAGGATATCCTGGCGTATGCCATCACTTATTATCATTATCCCGCTAAATGAGGATTAAAGAAATTTCCCTTGACCAAGCCTGTTTTCCGAAAGATTAAAAATATAAATAATGGACGAGGAAAAATTGGAAGTTTCTCGTGCAGAGGAAATATTACTCTTCCCTGCAGAATATTTCGTTTATCCGATAAAGGTCTAGACTGATAGACTCTCCCTATCACTTGAAGGTACTCGGCTCGTTATTGTATACGGTCTATTTCCTATGAATTATTATAGTTATTTTTTCGGATTAGCTATTTAAAGCTTAGTGGAACGTTGCCCACGACTTTTTTCTGTGTTTCCGAAATTCCGCGGAAACCTAACATTTTGTCGCAATAAAAAGTTGTCGCCCGCGACTCCGTGCGCGTAAAGTAAAATCTCGTGGGAACCGTACGACCGTATTTGACCGCGATAAAAAGTAGTATATGATCTTCCTCGTGGCCTATTCAATGCAAACAAACAAACAAATTTTCCTCTTCATTATACTATACTAGATGTTGGCCGCGACTACGTGCGCGCAAAAAGTAGTACCGCGGGAACCGTACATTTCGCCGCGATAAAGTAGCCTATGTCCTTCTCCGTTGTCTACTTTATATCTGTGCCAAATTTAATGATGATCGGTTAAACAGTTTTCACGTGAAAGACATTTAGGCTGGGACTATATGCTCCGGAATCCGGAAGACCGTAGAAAATTCTGTGCATTGAAAATAGATCTCTCAATCGAAGTGTCCAGTGTTGAGCTGTCATATATGACATTGACATTTGACTCGACACTTGTGTGTTCGATTATCAGCTCTATTGTATTAGCCCAGAGTTCTATTTCCAATGCTCAGAATTTTCTACGGCCTTCCGGATTCCGGCGCATATAGTTCCCAGCCGTATAATATGAGGAAGCATAGTGTAGATAAAAAAATAAATAAGTCTACTTATCCAACTTGGTTGTTTTGCGGGGCCCGTTTGACATTAACGATTGTGTGGCAAAAATAAAGACAAACGGCAGTTCCTCCCCACAGATGAAATATGAGACTATTATAAAATTAACATGAATTATTCAATAATATTAAGTGCGCCCCGGATATCTCTAGACACAACAGTTTTCATGAATTTAATTAGATCTTTGCAAGTAAAGCACAATGCGGCTGCAGTTTGTATGCAGATTAGCAGCTGGCTTATGGTAATGGGTTCAGTACACATTATCATCAGTAGCTAATAGAGTTTGAAGAGCATGGGGTGGGGTCAACGGTTCTATTGGGTGAAATTTAGTCTATGGTATGCATTATAGCGGGGTTAATTTTGATTACAAATTCTATGATGAGAGTCGGTGCTGGAGTGAGTAGGTACTATCTATAAAAAATATATGATCCAACACCTGCTTATGAATTAGATTCCCTGATTGTATATAGAAAAAAAAAATTATTCAACGGGGTGCTAAGTTCGTTAACTTATCACCCGGTTGAATTATATATTTATTCTCATTGCTAAGTTCGTTAACTTAGCACGCCGTTCTATTTTATTTATTTTATTTTATTTTATTTGGAAAACTTACAGCATATAAAATACAACAATAAAAATTCATATTAAAAAGCGAAATGCCAATAACAAGTGTTCACTAGTATAAAACAAATTAAAGTTAATGTAAGCACATGCTAAGCATCTGATCATGACATTACATAACATAGGGCCATATATAATATATATTTTTTCTAAGATTGCTAAGTTCGTTAATTTAGCACCCCGTTGAATCATATATTTTTCTATGTACTATCAGGGAATGTAATTCATAAGCAGGTGTTGGATAGTATATATTTTTTATATGTACAACCAGGGAATCAAATTCATAAGCAGGTTGACTGTTGTCATAATTTGTTCGTATTATGTTATTATTATAATATCAAACTGACATGGCCTTGACAAATGTATTAATGTGACTACATGTAGGCATTACAATACGCGTAAATGAGGGTGTTTGATATTTTTTCTGCCGTTAGGGGGCAGACCCAACACACACTAAGCGTCATCTGGTGGCGTAAGTAATCAAAAACGGTCAAGGCGGCGCTTGGTAGCCTAGCCACGACGTCCATGTCGTGTCAAAAAGCTGTCAGATGTCACGAATTTAACACCCTCATTATGAGAACACGCTACCTGCTTATGAATTCGATTCCCTGATAGTAGTATAATATTATCGATAATGTGTGTTAAACCTAGTTTATAGATAGGTACACTTACTCACCTTGGCATTACTGTTGATGCAAACCTTTTGTGCAAGCGCTCTATATTTTAAAGTGCAGTTAGTGATAGCGGATTTACACACTTGAAATGAAACTTAGCGAGTACTTTACATGAAAATGTTTTTGGTTTCCAAAGTTTCTGGCGATGCGTTACGACGCCATTTCAGACTCGAATAAGAAATATAAGTAAAGTAACACCTATTTTCTTCTAACTATAGCGAATCACGTAACGGCAAAGTAATTTTGGTTTGATGTTTTTGTAACATTTGCGATTAATTAGTATATGAATGTGAAAGATATTGTGTAAATTATTACATATTTTACACATTCTATTTTTATTTCAAGGTTGTTTGGTGTAATAATATTATCCTCATCATGTCTCTTGTTTCGAGTGCGTGTGTCGGTGGTGCTCGTGACCAGGTATATAGGCACCAGTAGCACAGATTGAAGATAGAGGAACATATACAGCCACATAGTTAACTTTCGATTGCACTCCTACAAGCATACGATGTGTCCACGATTGTGTGGAAAAATTGTGGGCCGACAGGCCGACGGTTGTAATTTTCAGATTTAGATCGGCTTGGATTGTTCCATGAAATCTGTTTCTCTAAGTGAAATCTTACCGATCAGCACGCTTAGCATGACCACAGTAGAAATGCGTTGTGTCTACGCAAGAATAGACACACTGACAGATTGAAGGGACAAAATTACAGCTTTCCTTTGTCAATCTGTAATCTGTCATGTTGTCTATTCTTCCGTAGTGAGACACCATCTCTATGGTGGGCGTACTAAGCGTGCTGTAACCGCGCATGAAGTAATAAATCCCAAATTAGTGCATTGAGACATACTTACAATAAGCACGGAGGAATTTGGTTTTATTGGTCCATGCACATAGACGTGTAGACAACGAATATAGACGAGGCGTGTTGAGGCAAAAACTGTCTCCACTTAAATGGCTCCACTTTTGAAGCGTTTGGGGCCATTTTGACATTTGAAGTATGGTGAAATAAAGATGGCTGACATTTGAGGTATGATGAAAACCAAGATGGCGTAACTTTTTCTTGTATGAAGATTTGTTCTGTCAAATGTACGTCATAGCCTATTTTTAGTTTTGAAATCTTTGTCCATTCATTAAGTAGTTAAAGTGAGCTTGTTTGTTTGGTTGTTTCTCTTTTACGTAAAAACTACTAAGCCGATCATCATGAAATTTAGCACGGATATAAAGTAGACCACGGAGAAGGACATCGACTACTTTATCGCAGCAACATGTACGATTCCCGCGGGATCTCCTTTTGCACGCACGAGGTCGCGGCCAACATCTAGCAGTTCCATACAGTTTATTTTTATTTTTTTTATTAATGATTTTATTACCAATTTCGATTTTTTACATTAACGCATCACAGGTGCAATACATTATACAGCACGGAGTATTTTGATATATCGCCCTAAAATGATGTTTTGTGAGTGTGAAATGAGTCAGTCGATTTTAAGCGCGCCGCAGTATTTTTCAATTAGTGAATTTCATTTTGATGATATTTTACTGCGGACATAAATTACTGTTTGTTTTTAGGGTTTCGTACCCAAAGGGTAAAAATCCCTATTACAGAGACTTTACTGTCGGTCTATCTATCTGTCTGTCTGTCCGTTCGTCTGTCCGTCTTCAGGCTATATCCACTTATATAACCATGATAGCTAGACAGCTGCAATTTTTACAGATGATTTAATAATGTATAATATAAAAAAAAAACTTAAATATATGTAAGTATAGTATAAAAAGTATTAAATATATTTTCATTGTCTGGTACCCGTAACACAAGTTCTTCGAGAACTTACCACGGGACCCAGATTGACGTGGTGAGAAGCGTTCATAGATGTTATATTATATTATATATTATTATTTAAATTTCTGTTGCCGCTATAACAACAAATATTAAAAACAGAATAAAATAATTATTTGAATTCCCATATGACAAACGTGATTATTTTGTCGTTTAGTACGGAACCCTTGTGCGCGAGTCCGACTCGCACTCGGCCGGTTTTTGTTAAATATTCAGATTTGTATTTTTAATATGTTGGTATATATTTCAAAGTTTATTTTAGTTTCATTTAAAAGCCACTCCGCAGTTTCCCGTAAAATTAAAAGTCAGAACTGTTTATCCAAGTTGAAGCAAGAAAGTTTGAACAATTCAATCAGTCAAATATCTTTTTGGTAAATCTAAGCTTATCCTTGACTACCAGACTTGTTTGAATTTAATACTGGTATAACTTTGTAAGAAGCTATAAAAATGGTACTGTTTGATTGGAGCATCGATGGAATAAATTAACCGACAATGGTTTTCGTTATCTCCAATTCTTTTTTACTGCGTTGGACTACTTTGGCCTATATCGTATTGTGAGGAGAAAATAAAATCCTTTCCCGTCTTCCCTACTCTTTTTTATTGCCTGTTAAAATTGCCTTTGGGATACCTTTGAGATCACTGATAAACCTGACTCGCATTAAAACAGATTTGTAAGCATTGATCAAGAACAATATATAAGGGAATATTTTCTAATGTATCCTTATTTGAAATAAAACCGGCCAAGTGCGAGACTAACTCGCGTACGAAGGCTCCTGTACTATTATTTTACAGTAGTTTTCCAAGTAAGCGAATTTTACAAGTTTCAGCATCTGTAACTCCCGAACTAACAAAGTTATGTTAGCCGTTATAGTTTTCCTATGATAAAGTTCATCACATGGACTACGATCATGATTGTTTTAAAAATTTTCGAGCCAGCCGTTTAGCTTTTAGAGGTTCCGAGAGGTGAGCTGCGGAACCCTAAAAAGAAATGTGTGATTGTGTCCTTTTGAGACGGTTGTTTAACATTACATTGGGAGGAAGGAAGGTTTGATGTAACAAAATTAAACTTAACTTTAAAGTGCAAATATATTTCAGAGTTTCCCATCACTTTGCAACATAAATTAAACGATCCACTCAAGCTGAATCTTCCATAGAATCCTTTTATGTTTAACACTTACAGATACCTGTACAAAAAGCTGTTGTTGTCTGTAAAGTCGGTTTACTGACGATAGTTGAACGTAACAACGTCAACAACAACAACAACAACAACAGCAATAATAATGATAATAATAATAAAATAATAATGAGGTACCGGCAATGCGAGGTAACGCTGGTACTTGGTAACAGTAACAGGTAACGGTACTTGGTAACAGTACTTGGTAACGCATAAGAAATGTTTTTTTGTGCGTGCAGCCGGCTCCATCGAATTATAAGACATTATCACGTCAAAACATTACTTAAGCCTATAGAACGAGCCGTATCAATTGTGGTACTTCTAAATAAACGGAGTTTCTTAGGAAGCTTTTAGGCCCTTTTCAAGTTCTCCGTGACTCGAGATTAATGACAGCAACGTCTTAACCTCACTAAACTTAAACAACCAACT
The DNA here is from genome assembly GCA_963565745.1 of Phengaris arion. Classification (NCBI taxonomy): domain Eukaryota; kingdom Metazoa; phylum Arthropoda; class Insecta; order Lepidoptera; family Lycaenidae; genus Phengaris; species Phengaris arion. The sequence continues at coordinate 8,917,974 of OY751443.1, forward strand.
TGAATTAAAATCAACAAAGGCGCAACATAAAATTGATTATGTTCTAAATTTTATTGGATTATGTGCCTAATTAATTAAGAGTGAAGAAAATTTATTGATTTATTATGCTAAAATACTTTCGAGGTTTCATTTACATGATTCTGCGAATCGTAGAAGGTTTGAAAATTAAATAATATCTCAAATGCACTAAAAAGTAGCGTTTGATATTTTCCGATTCAATATTTTGTGATATAGCCGAGTTTTTTTAACAGGTATTTGTGATCAGATTTCAAAAGTAGATCATTGACTGAGAGGTGATGATTAATTAGATACCTTCATTTTGCAGACGAATCTTAAAATATTAGTTCTACTTTTCAAATTTTAAAGTAGGCAACACTAACAAGATTACGGAATTGAGAAACAAAAATTTAATTTAAACTTAGCCATAAAGTTTGTGGATCAAAATTTAATATATAATGATTAAAATTTGAAGCGTAATTTAATTACTTAAAGATTAGGAGACTTATAATTATTATTCATTAAACTTTATCGAGTTGTAACGAATCTTCGTGTCGAAGTTCTGATGTTAGGATGCAGGGCTGCCACGAATCCAGACACGTCGAATAAGCCGGAAACTAACTGTTAGTTTTCATGACCAGCTTTTGAATAGATTATAAAAATTGGCTTCTATGTTATGAAATAAGTCCGCAGCATGAAATATGAATACACGCAATACGCATATGAAACGAACGCATATGAAATAAGCAGATGAATGATCGCCCATAGATACCAGTAAAGTAAAAGATCATTGCCGGTGTTTAACACTGACTCCTCCTTGGGGTACCCTCACTGAGCGAAGTTTTTGCTTGAAAGTGTAACAACCATTCATTTCACATTTTATTTAATATGTTAGTACTATTTATTATCACGTAATACAGCATGTTTATATACATTATATATTTCTTCATAGGAATTAAATAGAATGTTGCCACATTTAGATTAATTATACCGCCATTTTTCAGGTTCAGCTTTCGTTTGCCAGACTCTAATATTATCTTCATCTTCGCCTGCCTCAACTTCGCTCGGATTTTTCAACTAGATGATTCCCACTTTAACTAACTGACATGCCCGGCCGTCAGTTAGTTAAAGTGGGAAGTTTTCCATCCAAAGACCTGGGAAGCGGCAGCCCTATTCGTTCGGCTATTACAGCATTATATTTCGAGCCGGATTTGAGTGACTTCGCCGGTTTCGAAGTTTCAATGTTTGTATTAGTTGAGCTATGAAAATTGATTTTACACGCCAATTCGTAAAGTCTCTATGTGGTGCATCTATTTTCAGCTTTGAAGGATAATATTTGTTTTGTTATGCGCTTAAATAAAATGTATCACAATATTTTTTAACTTCAACAAAATTTTGCGTCGTCTCTGGCCCCTTAATCTTATCCAAATCCAAACTCGTACATAATAATACCACCAGATTCATTTGTAAAATAATATCTTTGTTCTAACTACTTCCTAAGAATAGTAATTGTCTTAAAGTTCATACAATTATCTAATAAACTGATATTATACAGTGGATAGATTTGTTAGTTTGTTTGCATCGAATAGCCTCCGAAACTACTGGAGCGATTTTGATGAAATTTGGCTTATTATATATAGAGTAGACCGGGGTCTACTCCCGGGGGAAAGGACAGGCTATTTTTTATTGCGGCGAAATGTAGGGGTTTGCGCGGAATTTTCTTTTGCGCGCACGATGTCGCGGGCATCATCTAGTAGCAGCTAAAGATTATAATAGCCAACTTCCTAGACTGTCAAGGCCAATTAAATCGATACGATACAGCGTGACGGATAGGTAACGGTGCACGATATACTTACTAACGGACCGTCTAATCACCCAACAATTTCAATCATTGCAAACAAACTTAAATCAATAATGTAGAGTGGGCGTTTATTTTAAATCATAGTTATATTTATGTCTAAGATTTATGTTGATTTATGTTTATTTATGTTGATGATTCATGTTTTATGATTTATGTTTATTTATGTTGATGACTAAACAAGAAATATTATACTAGCACACTGAGGAAAATGTAAAAAAGTAATAAAAGTAAAACAAATAATGTGTTTGAGCACAATGAATTGTTGAATGTGTGTGTAATATTTAATTTAGTTAATAATTTTAGTAATTGAATAACTTGTTGCCCGAGTCTCAAGTTATATAAAGTATCGACTGTGAGCTCTAATAATTGTCACAAAATTCCAGCAACAACAGCACATAGTCTGGTTTATTTATATTCTAAATTCAAATAATTTAATAAAGACACGATAGTAATTTGAGATAAGAATATGGCCGAAAAGCGCGCGCTCAGCACTTGCCGATATTTTACGGGGTTTTTAGGGATTCACTGGGATTTTCCGAATTTTCTCCGGGCTTTTTGCAATTTATTCGATAAACACGTCGTGGTATTAAATAATAAATCGATTTTACAGATTTTACTTTTACCTTATAAATACTTAATTAAATCGCTACTCAACTATTGTATTATCGTGTTAAAGTTTTTCTACTTATAACAATTGATTCACCCGAAAATAATGATTAAAAAATATTTTAAACACATAAATTAAATGGCGCCTACTATATACTTTAAAATTGTTCAGTTATTACAATTCGCGTAGGTAACAAAAGCGATTACTTAAAGGTTGTTAAATTCGTTTGCGAACGTGTAAAATTGCGCGAACATAACGTGAACAATTTCTCAATAAATTTAATTACCTCTTATTAAGTGTTTGAGAATCTGTTACAAAAGGTTTATAGCCTTTCGCGCGCAATCGTAATGAGCACACGTTGCAGAAATGTTGTAACCCACAATTGCATAGTTGAGATGCCAAACAACTTTTGTAATGTTTAACGTATTAAAGAAATATAGAATACTAGATGTTATGATGTGTTATGATATCTAGGTCATTTAGCCGATAAAGCCGATAAAGGCGAGACTACGAAGCCCAACATACAGTGAAGCTGGAGAATAAATTAGGTTCTATTCGTTGTCATATGTCCTATTCATTGTTGTATTAGTATAGATGCTAAAAGTGTTAGTAGGCTGCGATTATTTATGATTTTCTTAATAAATGTGGTTTTATATAATTTATGTACCAACTGTTAAATTAAAATCTGGCCAGAAGGGTAAATAAATTTGGATTTGAGTCTATACATCGGAATAGCCAAAAAACATGCCAAAAAAAACAACGAACAACTGTGGTGACGATGATGATTACTGTACGTGGTATCATGGCTTAAAACTGCAGTTCTTTAAACAATGCCGGAATCCTCAAACATGTATCTATAAGGACTCAGGTGTTCTGTTCACTACTTTTGGATACAGGGTATAATACCTTGGTACAAATGCTTACTTTTTGGTAGCATATGCTTGGACTATTTCATAAAAAGTGAAATCACTATCCCATCACATACCATACAGTTGGCGGAGTAATCGTAGAACATATATATATATATATATATATATATATATATATATATATATATATATATATATATATATATCGGCTGTATATATATATATATATATATATATATATATATACAGCCGAACGTATAACCGCCTCCTTTTTTGTAAGTCGGTTAATTTTATAATTTTATTATTTTAATTTTGTCTCACAAGTATAAAAGTTTGCCTCAAATATATAAAAGGATCAATATTCCTTTGTAGGCAGAGACTTGTGTCTCTGCTGCTTCTTTTTTTAAGAAATTTTGTTTTCTTTTGGTAGCTCTGAACGTCAATAGTATGAGGATGCGTTTTCTTGATGAATGCTTGCAAACCATTGCGTTTTCAGGACATCACACTCGCTCCATCATACTATGACTGTGCAAGTAAAGGTACATTATTTATGCCATATTAATTATTAAGAAAATAAAAAATTAGCTTAGCATCTCTACTAGTAGAACTATGTATATTGTATGTTTTCTATAGCAGAATATTGCGATTTTATAAAATGTAAATTTATTTGTCCTGGGGTGGGCACCAGATCATTCTGGAGTGGGCACGGCCCACCCGGCCCCCCGCTTTTTTCGCCTATGGGAATTCCGCAGGAACCGTACATTTCCCGGCGACATAAAGTAGCATATGTCCTTCTCCGTGGACTAATTTATATCTGTGCCAAATTTCATAATAATCGGCTAAGTAGTTTTTACGTGAAATCGTAACAAACAAACTTACATTACATTTATAATATAAGTAAGAATGTTTACCAAGATACCAACATTAAGGTACTTAATCATTTCCCAACATAAATTAGTTTATTAGACGTATATTACTCGGCTACGCAAAAATTATGCGCGCTGCCTAGCCTAGCCTAGCCTATGCCTTAGCCAACCATATATTATATATATATATATATATATATATATATATATATATATATATATATACCTCACACAGCTGATGTATTGATGTTATTTAGGCAACGTTTTTGTTTCCTATTCAAATCACAAGCTTTCTTCTTCTGCGGCGCCTTTGAGAGCGCAATGTAATTTTATTTAGTAGGTAATTATTTTTTTCGAATTTTTAATTATTTTTCAGCCTAAACGTCTCACAGTAGATCATTTGCCCAAAATATTCGGAATTGATTTTTAAACAACCTTATATATGTCAGTAATGACATAAAAGTTAAATGAACATAATTTCGGAAAAATTGGACGTGATAAGAGTAAAAACATGCTCGATCGCATTTTACTTATTACGTTCCAAACACGTACGAAACAAAGTCCGGAATTAATTTTTGTCCGTGCCGTATGTGTTCTCATACAAATCAGACCATCTATGCTCGTATAAAATTAATTCGTTCTGTTAAATTCTAAAACGATTTAGATGGCGTGACGAAAAAGTTGAATTATGAATGTGTAATAATGAAGTAATTTTAATTGAATAAGTTGTATAATATAAATGAATTGTAACTGAATTTAAATTTGAACTAAATCAAAATGAATTTTCATGTTATGTGTATCCAATTTATTGAACCAAATCTTGATGTACGTTCCTACACTCGCTCTTTATATCAAAATACACAGAAGACGTATGAATTTAAATAGAGGTAATATCAGTGAAATAGGGAAATAGGAATCAGGTTTTTAAGTTCCTGACATCTGTGATCTGACAGATCTTTGATAGGACTAGAACCCGACTTTTACGAAGCGCCGCCTGGTGGCAGAAAAAGTGTCGAAAACTCTTATTGACAGTTTTCGCAATCACTTCTGCCACCAGATGGCACTTTGTGTGAGTCGGGTCTTTTTATACCGTGGGTATTGGTCTACCTCATAGTAGCAGAAGAAATTACGAAAGCCCTCATTAAAATAATAAAAATAGCTGAAACTGTTTACAAAAAACCGGCAAGAGCGAGTCGGACTCATGCACGAGAGGTTCCGTACAAAACGGCAAAAAAACATTGTTGTATGGGATTATATTTATTTTATTCTCTTATTAGTATTAGTTGTTATACCGGTGTCAAAATACATTATCATGGCTATAACGGTTAAGAAGATACAGCCTGGTGACAGACGTACGGACGGACAGTGAAGTCTCAGTAATAGAGTTCCGTTTTACACTTCGAGTACAGAACCCTAAATAGGGTTAAGTACATAATTTTATCATTGAAACAAAAAACATATGTCAATAAATAGAATTCAAGATACCCATTAACTCTCTAAGCTGATGTAAACTAAGATGTGAATTATGACGTGTTGTAAACTAAGGCGAAAAGCAAAAAGCTTTCAACCACTTTCGCTCCAGTATCTCATACTTTCCATCAGCTGAGCGGTTAGCGGCACATGTACCGGTTCAAACCCTAGTATGGTCTATACTCTATGGCCAAGAAGAGTAATGACCTTGAGAAGATGTGGCTGATGATATTTGGTATCTGAATATTCTGCACGCCGCAATGTCGCCGACAGATCATTGTATATGGTGTACCATTATTGAACCTTATTGCCAAGTATTAAGGTAGAAAAGTGGTACACCGGATCCGTCAGCGTCGTACCTATTAGTTATTGCGTTAGTGGGTTAATACCACAGAACAACTAAAAGTTGCGTAGGATATAAAAAATATAAGAATCTGCACAGAAGTGTAACAAGTAGGTATTTCTCTCAATACCGTATTGTACATAATGTTATATAAATTATACTTTATGTAATATATTATAATATACTAGGACGGAGGACCACAAATAGATGACCAATACATCATCCAAGCGTCAATAACGTACAGTTAAGCTACGTTGCTAATATCTTTTGGTTATCGTCATTTTTCATACATCGCCTGTCATTTCCATAGAAAGACGACGATTGCCGAGGGCCATTACGAACTAGGTTGTACTGTACATAATGTGAATTCTCTCCGCGCGAGTCAGCGAAAATGAGACTATCGTACGCACGACTTGTTACTAATTTAGTTAACCACAGCTCAGATTTACCGGGAAATTGTAAATTACGATTCTCTGGATTATAGTCTCTAGTTTAATAAGCTCTAGAAAAGACTCAGACCAGCTGATAAAATAAAATAAAATAAAATTCCGTTTATTGCAGGCTGCATAAGCCCATATTATAAATATAGACCAACATACATATTACTATATTTAATAAACTAACACTAAAAGTAACATTAATAAGATAAAGCTGTAATTGCTTATTTAACATTTCATTAATCTCATTAAGGCCATTAGGTTTATTTGTTTATTTTTGTTTTTTTTGTTTTATTTGTTTATCTGTTCGTCTTTCTTTAATCTGTGCTTACGCGGCACGTCGCATATCGGTGTGAACTGACACTTAGACCTCCCCCACATTAGGCGTGCGCGTTCCTCGGGCGTGTGAGTGGCGCGAGCAGCGCCCGCAGCGTGCTCGCGGCGCCCACGCAGCGCCCGCATCGCTGACACGCTGACCCGAGGAACGCGCACGCCTAAGTGTCAGTTCACACCGATATGCGACGTGCCGCGTAAGCGCAGATTAAAGAAAGACGAACAGATAAACAGTTTTAATAGTTTAGTAGTAGGCTTTAGATTTGATTGCACTACTACAAGCATACGGTGTGTCCACGGCTGTGTGGAAAAAATGTGGGCCGTCGAAGGGAACGTCAAAATGTTCAAATTTAGACCGCTCTATGAAATCGGTTTCTCTGTAAAAACTAACTATGTAGCTGTTTATCTGTTCCTCTTTCTTTAATCTGTGCCCCAGTTTTGGGGACGTTAGCGTACGACAACAATGATTATTGCTACCTAATTTAATCAATAGGCAAGTACCATTTTATCAACGAAGTACCGAAATTCTATAACGCCTCCACTAAACCCAACCTTTTCATATTTCAGTGTCTAGTTACGTCTTGTGTAAGGAAACACATAAAAGTTTTATGTTAGTTTTACTTTTACGGCGTGTTTACACGCTGGACTGTGGTAGTGACTCTAGTTAACATTCAACGTTTTATTGTTAAACGTGAAACCTGGGTATATGGCAGTTTTCATGAAAGGTAATATGTAATGAAGTTAGACACCAGTTATCTATTTAATTTTATTGTGAATAGATGGATGTTAATTACTACATAGTAGAGGTTTGGTTACTACAAATGTAATACATTTTTTATAATATTATTTGCAAGCTTACTGTATATATATATATATATATATATATATATATATATATATATATATATATATATATATATATATATATATACAGTATGACTGTATGAAACGTACAGACCAACCCCTTAAGACTTGATATATATATATATGATATTGATGATATATATATATATATATATATATATATATATATATATATATATATAAAGCCGACCCCGGCTTGAGTCATTGTCATTTTACAATAATGCATTTCACTTTTACTTTTCAAAGAAATAATCACTTAGTGATTTTATTATAATAAAATCAACTTTCCTACTCCTACAGCTACTACTTATAATGGTAAAAGATGAGGGATTCATGGATTTTTTATTGTAAGAAAAAAATATCCAATGTCTTTCGAAAAACATGTTAAGTTACTAAATAACTTTAATTATTTTTAAAACAACCGTAAATACAAGTTTTTTATCAACGTGAAAGGTCATAATTATAATCCGTAATCTAAACTATAGAGCTGCAGGTTTGAACACATTTAAATTAGTTTACATAATTTTTCTCGTACTTCCATGGTTATTTAAAATTTAAAGTACACAAATATCAAACTCTACCTCGTATAAACTTTAATGCCTTAACATAATATTATTTCCGTGCTATTTAAATTTATCACATATTTTCTTTAAAAAAAAAACGACTGCAATTTTGTTGCAAACATGCCAAAAACATTGCAACTCAATTTTTGTTAATGAACTTTTGGTGGGTACCCCATTGGCGAGCCAATGACTGTCCCTGGCACCCTATTATCCATGGTGAAATTACAAATGGAGCAAATTCCATCGACTATTTTGTGAATGGTTGGACTAGAAGTGATTTTGCCTAGATAAATCTTTGCCTTTGTCTTAAAAAGTCAAAAGCTTTTGGTAGGTATATTTCTTTTCATTATGTTATTATGATTACAAGTGCAATTTAACACATTTCCTACTACTATTATTATAGATGTGAAAGTTTGTAAGGATGGATGGACTTCTTATTTGTTACACTTTCACGCAAAAACTACTGAACGGATTTTGATGAAATTTTGTATGGTAGTAGTTTAAGCTCTGGAATAACACATAGTTTACTTTTTATCTCGAAAAAGTACACAGTGTTCCCGTGGGATACCATATTTACGCGGGTGGAGCCGCGGGCAAAAGCTAGTATTAAAATAAAAGCTGTATATTATATCAAGTTCACGTGACAGAAATTATATTACCTTTTAACTAGATTACACAAACAAAATATATAATTAATGTTCTTCGAATTAATTTTGTATTATTTAAGTTCGTAACTTCGTAATCATATTTGGACATGATTAAATTTCGCCCTGATTACGCGTAAGGGTTGTCTTGAATCTCAAAACGTATTTATTCATAGGAATAATATAATTTGGCAAACATGTCTGGCATCCTCGTTTTCGTTGCGTAACGGGAGATTAGGGCTTGCATACTCTTGCGACTTTTCCAATATTATTTTGTTAATTAGTTACAAGGTAAATAATGATTTTACCGAAATAAATACTGAAATATTTGCAGTAAAAATTATTTGGTGGTAACACCAATTACCAATTAACTTATATTAATTAAGTATGTACTTTTTTAACTAAGACCAAGCTTCGTGTGCCCATTTTATACACGGTGAAGCGTTTAAAGAAATTTCGCATTAAAAACGTTATTTATTGTAATAACATTTTATTTAAAAAGGTATTTAAAAAGGTACATAACAATTTTAATGGTTAAAAATACGCAAAGCTATAAATACTTCTTTTGGCAGGCGCAAAAAAACCTATGCGAATCTGCACGTGAATAAAAATGAAACATGCAAAGAGTTGTGGCCCTTATTTCGTTAACAACACTTGTATTTTAGTACCCATTCTGTTTTCGTACTTAAAACTCTTTCACTCATAAAATAACAATAAACCCTTTGCAGTAAATGTATTCATAAAAACTGTTTTAAAACGGCCTACCATTAAATATGGAACCAGGGTAAACGAAATAAATCCTTATTACGTTTTCGTGCATTATTGTGCATTAAGTAAAAATGCCAAAGTAAGAAAATCATGTGCATTCTTACTATAGGTGGGACTAACTGGATAACATACACAAAAGGTGGATTGTACAATACATTAGTAATGATCAACATATAAGGAAACACGAAAAATCTTAGTTTTTGACAACTTTTGTACTTAACCTTCGGCATACAAGGTGAAAAAAAAATCCTTACCCGTACAACGTGGGGTTAAAATAACCCCTTAGTAAATTTCTTTCTATTAAGGCTCAGATATGGTTCTTGGCCTAATTAATTATAAAGTAATAATTAAAACCCAATATACATAATTAAGAAAATAAACTTTAATAATAAAAAAAAAAAAAACACAAAATGTAATAGTCTATCTAAAATTTAACGAATTTTCCTTAAATTTTTAAACATTACGTGGGACGTTTATATTTATAGGAACTTTTGGTCTAAGCCAATATTATAAAACTATATAAGTTTGTCTATTCTAGCGAGATCATTAATTATATAAATCAGTACAATTTTGGCATCAGATTTGCGTGTTCCTTACATATTGCCTGTATAAAATGGTAGCGTTGGAGGCGTTTCTTCTACAAATTCAGGGTCTTGCATGTTCGTATCACTATGACAATCAGACGCCTCGCTGAAATTATCAATATTATCGTCACTGTCGGAGGGGTAGTTCACTTTGTCTTCTGACACATTTTCTTCAAGTAAAGCCACCACAATATCATCATTTCGCATCCTTTTTGCCATGTTAATTAAGCTATATCTATAACAGAAAATAAACTACATAAGTGTAATCAAAATTAGATTGAAAATAATAGAAAAACATAAGAATGCATACATACCTTATCAGAACCGTCCCATACAACGTGGGGTTATAATCACCCGAGACCCGCACCCGGACGACGCACGTGCACACACGAGAGCGGTCCGCGCAGCACTGACCCAAGGTCACGAGTCGACGCGGCAACGCTTAACGCCCAACTACTGGGAATTTCAATGTTATTGCTCGATTATTACTCATAAATCGACGTATTTTTCTCGAGCTGGGGTTAATAATACCCCATGTTGTATGCTGAAGGTTAAACACGTTGTCTGATAGTTGGTACTGTTGAAAGGTAATTCGGAATAGAACAATATTTAAGCGCCATACTCACCGTCCAGGCTTCAAATCAAAGGCCGTGACCTTGAAGCGGACTTGGAGGCAAAAATTATAAATGATTTACACTTTTGACACTAATGACGGCCTTACTACTAGTACATACCTACCAGTACTGGATATGCAGGCTGGACCGTGAGTAATCCCCATTAGATACTTGATACGAGTAGGTACGCACATAAATTAATTAGAATCATCATCATCATTATTATATTTATACGTGAAACAAAAATATTCAGTAAAGATTTAGCGAGAAGTGTACGACCGTAGAAGTATGATATTTGACATAGTTAAAGTTTTTCTTGAAATGATGCTAAGAGATATACAAAATTAATAAAAATAACAACACTTGACCTTTATGTTGACCTTTGTCAATCAGTCACAACTCGCCACATTTACATTTTTTTTTCTATCACAAAGGCAAAAGAAACCTTATAAAGTTCAAATTTGAAAAATATTTAAATCTCTATGGGCGAATTTCGACTTCAGGGCGACCTCTATTTGAAACGTGGCAATATATCAACGACTTCACGAAAATTGATAAAATTGTCAAATCGTGCATTCGTGAATTATAGTCAAGGTGTTGAGACACGTATTTGCGGTCAGAGGTCGGCGGATGATCGTGACTGGAGTGATGAATGGAGTATGAAGCAATATGAGAGGACTAGTGTTACCAACTCTCAAAAATACTTATCCCCAAACGTAAGTTAAACCCCTAAATTAGCAACAATTACTCGAAAATCCCTCTATTTTATTTAATTATTAAGAATAATATAAATACTACAAAAAACGGTATAATGATAAACAATTACAAAATTTTGTGTAATATTATTCTGTTTTTTATTTTTTAGTTTATTTTCTATTCAAGTCGATATAAAAAGTTCAATATTATCTTAATTTAATTAAAAATAAGAAAATAGGAACCCCTAAAAATAACCCAAAAAAATCCTTTCACCTAGAGAAGTACCTTTCACCCTGTAGAGATTTTATCCTCCTAAATGTAGAGGGAAAACCCTAAGTTGGCAGCACTGGAGAGGACGCAGGCAGTAGGCACACAGCTTAGGCAGGGCTTACACTTTGAGCATTACTAAACGAAAATATGTAAATGCTGTCTATGGAATGTGAAAGAATGATTGAGGTAGGTCAGTAACTTTATTATATTTTACTAATTTTATGTATCTCTACGCATTATTATAATAACATTAACTTTCTGCACACCGTTCTCCACATAAACTTTTTCAGTGCGAAATTTCATACTTCTCCGTTCGCACAATCCCGTAAATCTGTAACTGAAGTTTTTGCTTCACGTAGTAATTATATTGTGATGTGATTATATTTTGTTGATTGCATCATTATTAGCATATTACTGAAACAATGACAGCGTGTTACAAGATTGATGTAACAATAGTATCTTGTGTTAACTGCACACAATATGTTGCCCAATACAAAAATACCTTTAATTGACACAAGGCTTACAAGCAATAACCACACCTTTAACCTTAGAGAAGCATACAAGCTAAAATGGAGGTCATATTTTGTTATTTGTAAGGACCAAATGGTGTATCTACTTAAAAAAATGTGATAATAATATCACATAAGTACTAGCCTTTGCCCGCGGCTCCGCCCGCGTAGCTATAGTATCCCACGGGAATACTGTACTTTTTCGGGATAAAATGTAGCCTTTGTTTTCTATCATACTAAATTTCATCAAAATCCGTTCAGTTTTTTTGCGTCAAAGAGTAACAAACATCCATCCCTCCATCTATCCATCCATCCTCACAAACTTTCACATTTATAATATTAGTAGGATATTTGTTTATTCCTAAATTGTAAGGAGCGTTTCCTCCACAAAGGTATGTACTATGCTATACAATAGCGACAAAGTTCCTGCTCGACCAGTTTCTAATAATTTTCCTTTGACGCTTCAAAATATTTAAACACAAAAGCAGTGACCGCAACGACTGCAGACGTGAACTATGTATTTACACCTGAGTATGTGTGCGTGCGCACGATTCATCGGCACTGTTAAGAGATTTTCATCATATGCCTGGTCCAAAATTCCTTCATCATGCAACTTGTTCGTTAGTACCTACAGAGTACAGACATATTTTATTTTTAATGTACTTTTACACCATAAACTTTAATTATTTTTTTTTAACAAATTTTAAAAGCAAAGTACAATACAAACTCGGTGTCACAAAAACCTAGAAGATTTGTCCGTACATCGGCGCATCTGTCATCAAATGCTCAATTTAGATATTATAACTTTACTTATTAACTTAGAACAAAACGTTAGTTTATTAACACAGAAAAATGTTAATATATACAACAACTGCTGTTCACAGTGTCAGTCACACTCATGGTAGGCATGAGGCGTCTAATGCGCGAGCGGCGCGGGCGCACGGCACGGTGAGTGCGCCCGCGCCGCTCGAACATCAGGTGACAAACAACTTGTTCGAAACTGGTATCGCACGAGTACAGGCACGGGAGATTTTTATTTTGATATTTTTATTTGTTTGATCCTTTTTCTTTATATAAAAGTATGTTTTGACGTGATAACGTCTTATAATTTGATGGAGCCGGCTGCACGCACGAAAAAACATGACTCATGCGTTACCTGTTACCAGCGTTACCTCGCTAAATATGACGCATTGCCTTTACCTCAGCTAGCCGCGCCTTAGGTATGTGGGCGGTGGGACGGAGAGGCGGGGCGCTTGATGTTATTACTCAGTTCGGAGCCGGACTACGCGGCGGAAACACGCCTACCTAAGGCGCGGCCAATTAGTTCCGCGCGTACTATAAACATGACGTTATCACGTTCAACTATCGTCAGTAAACCGACTTTATAGACAACCGATTTATTTAGTTTACTTTTTATATTTTTATCATTGATGTTTTGTTTTAGCTCTAAGGGTTAATGGTATCTACACCATACATTACTTGGTAATGTATGGTGTAGGTACCAAATATTCAAGGGATTGTTTTCCGTATAGATTGTTGAAGTGAGTGACAGTAAATTTTACATTAGTCACGCTTCGCGTTGTGATATGGTGTTTTGTCGGTATTTGAACATCCAAGTTAAAAAAGTTTTCTTTTAGGATGGTATATTTAATCATATTTTGTATGGGCATGGACTTACAGAATGAAAAAACTTCATGGTAGTTATTCTTATTTTTAAGATAATTTCTTATCTTATAGGGTACTACCCGCCCGCTTCGCGTGGCATAAAATACATGCCAAGTGAAAGAAATATTAAATTGTGTTATCTAGCTGCCTAATTATTTATCATGAACGGATTTTACGAAATTAACACACCCTTATCTACTTAGGGTCTTATCGATTTATATGAGTTAAAATAATAAATAACACAGCTTTCCACATAAATAACATACTTTTCCTCGAATCTCATGTAAGAGAAGACGCATGTGATAATATTCAGTATTTCCGGGATGTACGGTATAAACTCTACCTAAAACTTGATCTTTCTTGACTCCTAAATAACCTGAAACAACCTTACCTTTTTTTCTTCTATCAAAACGGTTATTTTGCCATACGTAATAAGCTGTAACTTCAACATACAAAAGAGTTTTTGCAAAGTCATCAACTTGGCAAAGCTCAAAAAAGCCATTAGTGTTGTTTTTTTTGGATTAATTACTTTGTCAACCACATCTTGCTCAGTAAAATAAATTCTTTGACCATTTTCAAGATCTACAGCAAGATGTATCATATCAGAAACCTGTCATGAATAGGAAAACGAAATATTCGCCAGACTGCTTCAGAGCTACTGATGTAACGTCCCGCCTGGACCTCGCGATGAGGTGACGAAATACGTCACCTCATCAAAATTCATGTTTTTAAGTTTTAAATCTACAGATTAAAAGATACAAATTTTTTTGAATTTTAACGCCCCCGCACAACCCTCTTGGAGTTGAATATCATAAAATTAGTTCTTGATAAACTCAAACATCCCCAAAAAATATATTTTGTCCAAGTTTCAAAGTTCCAAAAGCAATAGATTCTAAGATACAATTTTTTAATATTTTTAACGCCCCCGCACAACCCTCTTAGGGTTGAATATCATAAAATTAGTTTTTAATAAATTCAAACATGGCAAAAGAAATATTCTGGCCATGTTTCAGAGTTTCAAAAGCTATAGATTGGAAAAAATATTTTTTTTTAAATTTTGAACGCCCCCCCACAACCCTCTGGGGGTGAAACATCATAAAATTAGTTCTTAGTAAACTCAAAGATGCTAAAAAAATGTTTTGGTCAAGTTTCAGAGTTATAAAAGCTATAGATTGGAAGATATTTTTTTTTTTAATTTTCAACGCCCCTGCACAGCCCTCTGGGGGTGGAATATCATAAAATTATTTTTTAGTAAATTCAAACATGCCTATAAGAATATCCTGACTAAGTTTCATACCTATAAGAGCTGTAGTTTTAAAATGTGTTTTTTTTTAATTAACGCCCCCGCAACCCCTCTTGGGTGTGGAATTTCGTAAAATCCGTTCTTAGCTGACCTCTACCCGGTGAAAAGAATATTCCTACCAAATTTCAAGTCTTTAGCTCTAATGGTTCCAGAGATAACGTGATGAGTGACTATATACGTGGAAATCTCTTATATATATATATATATATATATATATATATATATATATATATATATATATATATATATATATATATTATATATAGTTTTAAGTATTTTAATTTAAGCTGGTGTATTGAATTTAGATGAGTTCTACAGGTTCTGCCGTAACTGCTCAGGCCGTATGATATAATAGATTATATGAAGGCAGCCACAGACGAGAGGCCGATCGTTTCAGTTAGAACTGACGCCTGAACGGATTCGAGCCCATACACGGAAAAAATCGCATCCGACCCAACTGACGTCAGTTCGGCCTGAACGGATTCGAGCACACACACGACACGATTTTGCATCCGTTCAGGCCGAACTGAAGGCAGACCGGACCATGTATGGGCCCCTTTAGGGTTGTATAAAGTAGGAGACGTGTGGAAATGGAAATATTATTCTTGACTATAGTAAATTTAGCTAGCAACGCACGCATTTTATCGCACACGTAGTTTATATGCTCGGTCCACTTGAAACGGTCATCTATCACGAGCCCTAGGTATTTATATGTACTGACTATTTCGACAACGCTATAGTTACATGACCGCGAGTTCAAATGTAGGCATTCATATTCGTGAGCAACTAGTTTCGGTATTATACCACTCCTGTTTTGGCTCGAGCTAAAAGCTTAGTCTTGCTGTTATTGACCACAAGTCCACAGTTCAATTACAATGATGTATCAATTATAATTGATTCCATAATAGTAATTAATTAAATAATTATTATGTACCAATCTACTACCTACATATTAATTTTTAGGGCTGTCTATTTACTATTTTTCTGTTTTAAAATAATACTGTTCATCGTTTTTATTATTTAAAAAAATACTGGGTTTACGTCATGAAATATCATTCTAATTTTGTTGTGCCAATATCAATTGGAATTTGTATTTATTTTATCGCTTAGATCATTAATTACATCGGTCGCAAATATATTTTCCCGGATGTTTTTGCAACATATAGAGCTCTCTTGGTAATGTTTGCATAACACATGACTCCCAAGAGCAACATAGAAAGTTGAAAACAATTTTGACAACCCTAACTAAAACCAACTAACTACCTTCCACTGTAAATCTATCTAGACAGTGGAGATAATGGAAATATCGAGCCTGTGTGTGCGTACAAAATATATGGACATGATAAAAGGGTACACGTCTCGGCATTGGCGAAGGATAAGTGCGATCTGCGAAAGAAGTTACACGGTGCACCAATAAATAGTGCAATTATATGTGCGGTTTCTGATACGTTGTTTGTCTCCAGGAAGCCTTTATGTACCGCTTTAGGGGTTTGGTTTAGTTCGTCTAGACTCTAGGGTATAAAGCAGTCCTCAGGTTTTGTGGCATACGATTAAAGCAAATTAAAGTGCCCGGAGGTCGCGGGTTCGAATCCTGCCAAAGGAACAAAAAAGTTTTCTATGTTCCATGGGTCATGGATGTGTATGAAATATATTTCCGTTGTCTGGTACCTACCCGTAACACAAGTACTTCGAGAACTTAGCATGTGACAGGATTGACGTGATGTTGAAGCGTCAATCCTACTAATATTATAAATGTGAAAGTTTGTGAGGATGGATGGATGTTTGTTACTCTTTCACGCAAAAACTACTGAACGGATTTCGGTGAAATTTGGTATCGTAGTAGTTTTATTTATAATGAATGATGGATTAAAAGATAAGCTTTTTATCCCGAAAAAGTACGGTGTTCCTTTGGGATACTTTATTTACGCGGGCGAAGCCGCGGGCAACAGCTAGTAGATATTAAATCTAGAAAAAGAAAAAGATAAGATACTTGTAGTATCTAATGGGAAGGCCGAAGGAGCCTATCTATACTAAGTGTCAATTTCACCAACACCGGCTTGAGCGCCGACGCGCTAACCACTGGGCCACAGAGGTCATCAAAAAATATTACATCTTAAATAACTTTCTCAACGCAAAAGTTTAATGTCCAGAAAGTAGATACGGTCCAATTTATTTTATCTTTACGCTCAAAAGGAAAACTAATTTACAAAAATAAAGCGTACCCCTGTCAAGCGAATAACACAAATGTTTACTAAATAAACAATATATTCGGTACCTGTACAGCTTAAGATAGAAAAATGTTAGCAACGTAAAGAGAAAATACCTAAATAATGATACAAACAAGATTTTACCTAATTTACTACTAAACTTAGTAAATCCTACAGACAAAATGTACCTAAAGATAGCAATCAATTTCATTATGATTGGTGTGGTCAACGTTTTTAATAATTGCGAATAGCTTAATAATAATTACTATTTTAGGATGTTATGCTTTATCAACTATCGATAATGAAAACAATATTAAACATTTCAAGTAACCCCCGAACTGTCAAGCGAGTGAGCGAGCTGATGATGATTAATTATAGCCAAAAACACAAGAGTGTTCTCTAGCTATAATTTATCATCAAGAGATCATGTTAGCTTTTTGTTATCCGTTTGGGAGCTACGATGCCACGGACAGACACGCAGACACACAGACAGACACATTAAACATATAAGACCCCTCTGTTTTCGTCGGGGGTTAAAGATATATAAAAATGACGGAAACTCCAACCCCTTGAAGAGTCTACGCTGACTTACCGTGTAAACCCGCATGAACAAAAATTCAAAGGCAGTTTAAGCTGCAATAATACGGCAAAGGTAAAAGTACTCCTACTAATGCCGGCGGTACTCGCGGAGTCAGCCACTTGGCAAATGCCCATTAATCCAAAGCCTTCACGCCAGGAAGGATTCGGCTTGTATGATTTTCACTGCATGTCCAACCCCTCAATGTCATTAGAACTTGTTTCAGCAATGAATATTAAACGGAATCGAAGGGTTTTCTAAATTGGATTTCCCTACAAAATTGATTGTATTATTCAATCGAATATTTATTATGCCTTTCAATGTTAGGGCCTCATACCGTTGTGATTTTGTTTAAACTTCGTGTACTTGAGGTACTTGAGCAAATAGTCTTCCTAATTAAAATACCTACACCCAATGCCTTAGATCATTTTCGATACCAAAATGTCATAGGGATCAATAGGGTGACAATCACTTCTAATTTTAATATTTTTACCACTTTTTATGAAATACTTTTTTAAAATAATAATAATTAAATCGTTTATTTTCAAGATATTTTACAAACATTATATATTTTTTCTGTTCCCAAAACTAGACTTAGCCTGTCCTATGGGGGAAATTATTGGATTTAAATTCTAACAAACTTCAACAGTGTTCTCATTACTATTAAAAGTAAGTAATAAATTTTAAAATTAATATTATTTAAATACTGTGTGACAGTAAATTGGTGTGTGTGTGTGTGTGTGTGTGTCTGTATATATGTGTGATGTAGTAACGCGCAATGTGACAGGTGTGAAAGTGACAGGTGCGCAGAATAGGTTGCGCACGAAAACGTAACGAGGTCATTCGTTCAGTAGATTTTACACCTTATGAAAATTATTTTTGGGCCTTATATGAAAATCGATTCTTAAGGAGTAAACTCCAATAAACCCCAAAAGAAACAAATAATTAAACTAACTATGCCATTTCATGCATTTCATGTGCCTGCCAAACCCCTTTTCTCTCGAAACGGCATAAAAATCACCCATTAGGATAATTGTTATCACTCAACGCAAATTTAACACCGACTTCTCGCCTCCACAATTTCATTAAATGAGCTAACTTAATATGACTGAACTTTTAACAAGTATTGGCAACTGAGAATATTATACGACGCTCTCACCACTTACATCTTCCCTTTCTGAATTAACGTTAGGTAAATGTAAGTTAATTATTTCAGATACGCAATTCGCGCTTTACAATTTAAAGCAATATTCAACGAAAAGTGAAGGAAAATAAAAATATATCTGCAAAGAACTGTGTACATAGTTATGCGAAACATATTATAGGCAATTATATAAATAAATGGACGGTTTTTGAAACGGATCACGCATTACATTCGACATTATTCGATCAGACACATATCCGATTCGATATCGATTCATCGGTACATAGATATTAGAATTTCAATCAGAAACTTGAGCTGAACAAATAAAGATATTCTGAATCAATGCACGGCGGTCTGCTTGATTTTAATCAAAAGTTTGAATCGGAGTGCCAAGCAGAGCAGGGCCAGCTGTAGTGGCTACGTGTGTGCTCGATCTAATACCAATTTGTTAAGATAATTGCTGGAGTTCATGAGTCTGGATAAGGGCAAATTCACAAGTTGCGTATTGTCTAAGTCAGCTTAAAATTTGCCTAGTTGGACTTTCCATTCGTAGGTACATTCGTTGGATGGTTCCACTAATTTACTTTATTTCATAGCTTAGTTTTAGTTAGAATTCCTCTTATGAAGTTGCAGATGACAATCAGTCCAGGGCAATTCTTTACATTTAATTATTTCAAAACTAACCATGGGCTATGAGTTATGACCGATGACGTAGGTACATTTTATAGAAAAAACTTCATACGAGGATAGACACGCCATCTTGATTTCAGAAGATTTTGTCAATCAAATACGGACCGATTATACTGCAGAAAGCAAAATATGTCAAATGTTAAGATGACAAATGTCAAACATCGACTGCTCCAAAAGATCCCAAAAGTAGGACACGTTTTGCCTCGACATGCCTTGTATTTAATATTATAAGGGCCTAGGTTTACATTGCTTAAAATAAAAATTCTATAAACACCTACAAAGAAGCCTCAAAGTTTGAGCTAATCATCTTCAAAGTAATAAAATATAATTTAGTAAAAAGGGAGGAAAAATTATAAACGAAGGGATATCTTCCCGGATCCGGTCCTTAAGTGAAATAAAAAAAAATATAAATTGCGCTCTAAGTGGGATCGCCGCTAAAATGAAGCACCTGAATAAATTGTGTGATAATCCACAGCAGTCCTTTAATGCTTTATTTTAGGGAGGGCATTGTAAAGAGACGGATGAAATAATGATTATTCCCGTTTCATTTACTTTTCGTTGATCCTTGGTAATTGAGAAAATTGCGCCGTATCTTGATGGAGAGTATATTCGGCGTTTTCGGTGGCCAGGGTTGGCAAATACGTCAATTTTCGCCTACACACGGGATTATGCGATAAAACTTCCGGGTAGCAACCCTAGGGCTCCATTAGGGACCAGTAATCGTATTTAATGTTTCCATCACCTGGAGGTGTGAAATAGACCATGGTATAAGGTATATTAGATTTGTCCCGCACCTAGAGGGATATTATGTAGATATTATTGTGTTTAATGTTTGTGTAACCATTAGGTACCTACGAATTAAGTATATTTAGACACTTATTTCGTACCTAGTAGTTACGGGTAAATAAATCTATAAAATATAATTAAAATCTTAAAATTATTAATATGTATAGTATTAAAAGTATTAAATATATTGTCTCGTTGTCTGGCACCAGTAAAGCGGCTTTCAGACTATGCTTTATTATAATAGCATATAGTTTATAGCTCATAGCACAACAATATCGCGCACCATAAATTGTTATGGACACGCTCACACTGTACCTTACTATAAATTATTGGCTTACTATACGCTATAAAATTGATGCGATACGCTGAGTTCATGCTGTGCTATATCGCGCGCCTCCCTCTTCCTCCTCCCTCATCCCTGGCCGTCCTCCAAACGAAACGAGCGACACAACACGTCTGGACACGATCCTGTGCCTGAGATGGATTTGCGCTGGCGCGGGCGCCAAATGATTATTTTTGTCGTAGTTTTTCTCTATTTTAGTTCTAGGATTACAACATGGAACACTTTATAGAGAGTGTAAGAAAATATCCGTCGATCGTGATGTATGCTGTGCAACTGTGCACATTCTTAAAAGATTGCGGTCAACTGAGCTTGCTATATACTATAAATGCTTGTGATAATATCGCGTACTCGTAATGTGAACGCCATGCTATATAGTATAGCATTAGGTCCTTCTTTGCTATACAATATAGCACAATAGTATAGCGTAATCTGAAATTAGTGTCACACAATTCTTCGGATACTTAGAATGGGGCCAGATAACTCTTCAACGCAATAACTCCTGAACGGATTTTAATAAAATTTGGTATGGTACTAGTTTAGACTCTAGATTAACACATAGTCTACTTTTTATTGCAGCTGAATGTACGGTTCCCGCGTACAACATCTAGTGTAACTATACTCTGTCTGTAATGCATTATACCATTGTTAAAGATTGTCACATTGTCTTTGACTTAATTGTCACTTTTAACTGCGCTTATGACCTATCTACGCTTTATTCAATATGTAGACAGAGGCAGTTAACAGTTTTAATTTCCCTCGTATACAGAGTGTTAGTAATGGACGAAACATTACCCTACTTCGGTCGAGAGCTCTTGACTCTTGTGATAACTTCTGCCCATAAAATGCAACGCGGAGTGGTTTCGCGTTTATCTTTCAAATGTGTGTCATCTTAAAATTTCCTTAATAGCCTTCGTGATGTGAAAAATATGCTTACCAGATTTTTTTTGTGTCATTTGATATTTCGTTTAAGATAATATAACCGTTTTAAAGGAAGCAACTATATTCATCATTTTTGCTAGCAATGAGTCCAATTTGTGGAAATGTTTTGTATGCGAAAACTTCTTTATATAAGCAATATATCCAAGAACACTGATAGTTAGACACTGATAGAAAGCGACAGTTTGCAGTACACGATGTAATAGTAATAGCTCTCCACAATGATTTCGGCGACGGTGACCGGTTTCATTGAAATCAGACCAGTTACGCAGGAGTTATTTTATAGTGCCCAATACAAAAGAGCACTCTCTCTTCCTCAGGCCGAACTGACGTCAGTTCTAACTGAAACAATCGGCCTCTCATTTGTGGGGGCCTTATGAATCTGTATATTATGAACAAACCCTTGCCCTGAGTATCTATTATAATCTAAAGAATCAGACTACAGTTGCTAATATTTATTGCGTCTGCGTTTTTCTATCGAAAGCAACTAGCCATTTACTATACATATACTAAACTGAATAAACTAGTTACATAGATGAGAAAGTTTTTAAGTTTCCTATCTTATTTGTTACCTGTTTGAATATTGGACGAGTCTCTTAAAACATAGTAAGTGAAGACAAGTTCTATTTATTTCTTGTTTCCTTAAAACAACAAACGAGTGCTACAGGTAGGTTTGAATTTTAATGACTGTGGAAACGCCATTTTGTATTCAAGTAACATTCCGTCTTCTTAAACAAGGTTTCTACGGGGACTGCTAATATATTACGCAAAACTTAGACGAAAGTTGCTATAATTATTTTCCCACTTAAAACTTGCGCGGGATTTGCATAATTTACGTTATGTTGAGGAAATTTATACAAATTTTATAAAAGGATAATGCTTTTTGGTAAAGGTCAGATTTGCTTTGCAATATTTTAATGATACGGTATTTTTCTGTAGTTTTTTTATTGAATATTAATAAATAAGTAGTAAGATAGTTTACAAAAGGAATAGTAAAGTAAAAAACAATATTTTCCAAGAAATTGTGCATTGTTTGAAGCACTTTCATGAGCACTTTCGTGAGTCTTGTAAAAACGACTCATACAAAAGTCGTACAGGCAGGTGACTGTAGCGGGCTACGACCTCTTGATTTGTATGAACTTCTTGCGCTTGAGTGGTGATGATAATAATACAGCATCAATACTTATATTCTCCTTTATTGGTGCTTAACACAGATACGTGTTACATATGAGAAATGTCTAACACAATTACGCCTACAGTCTACACTGAGAATAGCCTTTTACTCATATGAAATATTACTAAGTAAATAGGCTTAACTCGTGACATCTGTCAACATGATATTGACACTTACATTTTTTAAACTACTGTTGTCATTATGCAAGACGCTACTAATGTTGCTACGAAATGTATGGCCATATTATGCACAACATTTCTGATATCTCCAAAGTTTGCGCGTTTATGTTGATACTTACAATAGTAAAACTTTTTGTATTTTTGATGTGACTAAACTCAATATGTAGGTTTTTCACACTAATGTAAAAAAAAAATATTCCAACTTTTTTGTGACTTCAAAATGCATATAATTACAAAACAACACATAAAATCTTTCTTCATTTTTCTTTTATCAAGTTGTGATATGTAATTGTTTTTTAATACTCGAATCTAATTGTTTTTTTAATGTTTGAAAAAAAAACTAAATTTTTAAATGTAGGAAAATACCCAATTTATTTTACGTAACTTTACCATTCTTGTTTGGGTGAATGAACCCTACCATATCTCAATATTATGTTACAGTAATTATTGAGTTTTTGAAATATAATGAGAAATATGTTCTAGCTCGCGTAATATAAAAGTCCTCTTCAACATTTTCCACTTAAAACACGAACGTAGAAAAAATATCTTGAACATAAATTCTATGTTCAATATCGGATGAAAATATAAATTTGATTTGAGATGAAGTTTTTTCATATAATTATTATTAATGATCACTTCAACGTTTTATTAGAATACACTTGATTTTTTTTTCTAACCGTGTTTACACATGGAATTTTATATTTCAATATGAATTCCTTTTCTTTAGATGTTATATTCATGGGACTGTGCGGTGTGCGGACTGCCTAGTGTAGTGAGTATAATAAATATAATAATAATATCTTATTTGTAAAATTCTCGTGTCACTCACGTGTCTCGTGTGAGTTAGAGAACTCCTCCGATAGACTTTCGACCGATTTTCATAAAATTTTGCAGGCATTCGGTAGGTATGAGACTAGGTTGCAAGCTACTTTTCTTACCCCTAAGTGGTAACGGTGGACCACCCCAAATATATTGTTAGGTTTTTGTTATTTTATGATTTTTTGGCATTACAAAATACATATAATAGGAGTAGGTGTAGGTTGTAGGTGTTGGTAGTACGTGTAGGCTGTAGGTGTAGGTTGGTGTAGGTTGTTGTAGATGTAGGTAGCATAATATTATGTAGTTTATAGG
This sequence comes from Phengaris arion, assembly GCA_963565745.1. Classification (NCBI taxonomy): domain Eukaryota; kingdom Metazoa; phylum Arthropoda; class Insecta; order Lepidoptera; family Lycaenidae; genus Phengaris; species Phengaris arion. Next base: position 8,942,404 of record OY751443.1, read on the forward strand.
TGAAGGTATTTAGGTAGTAGGTGTAGGAGTAGGTATTCGGTGTAGGTTGTAGGTGTAGTTGTTGGTGTAGAGAGAGTAGGCGTATGTAGAAAGCTATTTATTTATTTCAGTTCATAGTTAAGAGTTAAGACAGAACAACGGCTCTTGGGTACAGCTACCAATATGCACATTACTAAAAAGTTCGAGATTACAAAATGTTGTACCAATTTAATAATGTCGAACTTTGTTACCAGAATCCGTGTTTTGCCGCTCTTCGTGTATTTATTATAAGTTTTACACGTCTATAGTGAATTGACACCTTGACACAATATTAGCTGAAATCAGATACAATTAGAATACCGTTTACATTTTTTATTACATAATATATATTGGATAGCGCATCTGCGACACTCGTACAGAGGACCTATAGGTATAGTTTGTGCTATAAACCAGATGTTACGAGTATTTACCGTTATAAAATTGACAGACAGACAGAGCAGTTGACAGGGCATGCGTGCGTGTAGTTTTGCCCTTTGAAGTACGTGAAAAAAAGACATCTGCCGAAGGCGTGCAAATAATAAATAGGTCCGCTTGTACAAATGTAAAATGCAAATATTTGCAACTGCCTCTCAAGTCCCATGGTCTGTACGGATCAATAGATTTTTCAAATAGACTAAAAATAAAAATCGGTTGTCTGTAAAGTCGGTTTACTGACGATAGTTGAACGTGACAACGTCATGTTTATAGTGCGCGCGGAACTAATTGGCCGCGCCTTAGGTAGGCGTGTTGCCGCCGCAAAGTCCGGCGGCGAACTGAGTAATAACATCAAGCGCCCCCGCCTCTCCGTCCCACCGCTTACATACCTAAGGCGCGGCTAGCTAAGGTAACGGCAATGCGTCATATTTAGCGAGGTAACGCTGGTAACAGGTAACGCATGAGTCATGTTTTTTCGTGCGTGCAGCCGGCTCAATCAATTTATAAGACGTTATCACGTCAAAAAATTAACTATGTGGTTTTGCCACTCATGTCAGTTGTACGTGAATATGTAACGAGTATCGAGTACGTACGAGTAAGTACCTCAAAGTGGCGGTACTTCGCCTACACTAGGCGCAATTTGTCACAGTTCTCACTCAGCGTACTTCTTCGAGGTTTCAGCTATTCACTGTTGTAATTTTGACTTTCACAAAAGGAAATCCCGCAGGAACCGTATAATATTTTGCAGCTTAAAAAAATGGCCTAAGTACGTCATTCTCTGTGGTCTAATCTATATCTGTGCCAAATTTTATCAAAACCGGTCCAGTAGTTTCAGAGCCTATTCAATGCAAATAAACAAATCTTTCCTCTTTTTAGGGTTCCGTAGTCCAGTATGTCCATCCGCCCGTCTTCGGCTTACCGTCAAAACTTTGCATGGATGTGTGTATTTACCACGTCGACAAAGTGCTAAAATAAAATCACAAAAAATAATTTTTTGGGGTACCTCCCCTACACGTCAAGTGGGGATACCCCATAGTATGAGCTATCATTGGATAGGTATTTTAAAAACATTGAGAGGTTGCTAAGACTACTTCTTGATTTAAGTATAAGTTTACGAGATATTCAACTTTAAAGCGCATTTTTTTGTTAAAATATTGCGTCCTCCTCCATTGTGTTTTGTTGATCTTTGAAGGAAAATTATAAGGGATTATATAACTTTTTTATTTGAGAAGTTACAGGTAGGTACTCAACTTGTGTAAACTCGCTTACTTGGAAATTTTCGTACAAAAATAACTAAATAATAAGTAAACATGTAAAATATCAGAATAATGGTACGGAACTCACGCGCGTACGGCGTGCGCGAGTCCACTCGCACTTGGCCGGTTTTTTTATAAATTCAAAACTCAAAAAGTTTTATTTCCATAAAGGTTTATAATAACACATACGGAATTGTTCCTACGTGATGCCTACCACCGGTTCAGGATCTAACCCGGCGCGGCGAGAAGAACCGGCGCGGCGCGGCGTAAGAAACTCGCACGGGCCATATTTCAGCAAAAAGTTGGAAATTGGTTCTTTTAAAAAATATATTTTTACTACCTATATGAAAACTTAGTCTATAAATTATATTAACAAAAGTCAGGATCCATATATCATATAGTACATAGAAGTAGCCTTGCAGGTGGCCATCCTATTTCCATGGTGTTCAATCGTCTATAAAATCATTTTAACAGTTCAACTATTTAGTATAGATAAGTACCTATTATGTAGCACATAACCTTTGTTCCCTGATCTCCTGAACTTATTACTCTTCATTTATATGAATGGCTCCCAACTATGGAAGCAATCTTTAAATTCACATCAAAACCGAATATTCGTTTCCTCGTTAATCGTTACGGTCGTTAGTCTTTTCCCACCGCAAGGATTCGAACACGGTGTGAATCGCCCCAGCGCTGTTTCTGAATGGGTCAATTCGGACCGCGGTTCGAATCAACTAAGACGTTATTAGAAAAGGTCGATTCCTTTAGATATTCTATAAAAAGATACAAGACGTAATTGATAAAATTTATTAAAGCAAACTTGGTAATTTGTTTGCTTGAGAACGTCATAACACAAACTTAACATTTAATTTATGCACCTAATATGTTATGTTGAACTGCTGCCTTAGGCCTTTGGTATTCCCACTCACTCGTCAAAGCAAACTTTTTCGAGGCGAGTTTCAAAGAAGTTACATATTATGCATTCCCCGAATTCGAAGTAGACCTAACCCGACTTAACCCCTAATTTTATAGTGTTATGTCATAATTATACTAAGGCGGGTCAATAAGTCCGTGACTTTTTGAATTTCTAACCTCCTTACTGAAAAAGCAACACTACTCCTGTCAACAGGCATCTGTCAGTTGACTCCTATCAAAATTTGAACTTGCTGCGTCAGTTAGTTTGTGTTTTACAGCTATCTTTATCAGACTATTCAGTAACTTAAGGAAACAATGGAAAAAAGTGAATTTCGTGTGCTTATTAAGCATTATTTTTTGCGAAAAAAAACCATTACCGAGAACAAGGCTAAGCTTGATAAATACTATGGGGACTCTGCACCATCGATTTCAATGGTAAAAAAGTGGTTTACTGAATTTCGTTGTGGCCGTACAAGCACTGAAGATGCCGAACGTCCTGGACGCCCAGTTGAGGTCTCTACACCCGAAACAATCGAAAAAATTCACGATATGGTGTTGGCCGACCGAAGATTGAAAGTGCAAGAGATTGTGGAAGCCATAGGCATCTCGCATGGCTCAGTGGTTTCAATTTTGAATGATCACTTGGGCATGAGAAAGCTTTCCGCAAGTCGACCACAAACGCCATCGTGTAACAACTTCACAGGAAGGTTTGGCGTTGTTTAATCACAATATGGAGGAGTTTTTGCGCCGTTTTGTAACCGTGGACGAAACATGGATCCATCACAACACACCAGAGACCAAACAACAGTCAAAACAGTGGGTTTCTAAGGGTGAATCGGCGCCAAAGAAGGCCAAGGTGGGTTTGTCAGTCAATAAAGTTATGGCGACTGTTTTTCGGGATGCACGTGGGATAATCCACATTGACTATCTTCAAAAGGGAAGAACAATTAATGGGGAATATTATGCCAACTTATTGGACCGCTTCAATAAGGATTTGAAAAAAAACCGACCTCATTTGGCCAAGAAAAAAGTTCTTTTTCACCAAGACAATGCAAGGGTGCACACATGTGCAGTTGCCATGGCAAAAATCCATGAATTGGGCTATGAATTGCTCCCACATCCACCCTATTCTCCAGATTTGGCTCCGAGTGACTACTTCTTGTTCCCAAACCTGAAAAAATTGCTCGGTGGAAAAAGATTTGACTCCAATGATGAAGTCATCTCGCAAACAAAGGCCTATTTTGAGGACCTCGACAAATCATATTTTTTGGAAGGGATAAAAAAATTGGAGAAGCGTTGGACAAAGTGTATAGAGCTCAAGGGGGACTACGTTGAAAAATAAAATGATATATTTATCAAAAAATCTGTGTTTTATTCCAAAAGTCACGGACTTATTGACCCGCCCTCGTAATATTATCTTAAACTTTAAACGAGACAATCTTGTATATATATAATCGTAATCTCGGGAACAAATGCGTGTACTTACATAAAATATAATATGCAGGGAGTTTTGTTGAAGAAAAATGGGTCTAGCTAGGTTTTATCCCTGGAAACCACGCATTTTTCAGTTACATAGGAATGTTTTTTCGTTCGCCGTGCAACAATATATCAATAATTTCGACTCTATAATGTCAGTCCGATTCGCAGTTTGGTTAATTTTTGCGTTGTTTGGAAATTCGGAATGTGGTGGGTTCGAACTCAGTTAATATAATAATTAAGTATTATTTGGCATTTTTTCACAGGTCACTTTTCTACTTACCTGTTTGAAAAAATATCAAGTCCTAAATATTCTGACACGAATATTTCAAACTTTGGTCCGAATCGACCTTTCTAAAAAATATCTCACACCAAAAATTTTAAGCGGTGTGAATCGACTCATTCAGTAACAGCGCTGATGCGAACCACACCGCGGTTCGAATCCTCGGGGTGTGAAAGGACTAACGACCCATATTACCAATTCTCCACTTTTTCAAGATTACTTCGGATGTACTCTTGTTTAAGTGTAATAGCAAAACATAGAGTCGCGTAACAACTTTCCTATTCGTTATGGTAGTATTTTGCATTCGAGTTTGACAGCAGACTATATAAAGGAACAACGCCATAAAAATGTAAAGATCAGTATCGGAACCACTTTCTTTATCTGAAATGAACGTTAGTCTTGTATTTTTTCTATCTTTAGGTTTATCTTTTCTACAATCTAGATTGGTGTTACGTTCATTGAAGATGTGGGCCGTTAATAATAATAGTTGAGGTAGCATTCCGTTCTTAGCGACCGCGACCAGCTAATCACAGCGAAATGTGATAAGTGCTCCTTTTAAATTCACATAATAGCTCCTCACGCCGATTTCGGCGACGGTGGCCGGTTTCATTGAAACCAGGTCAGCGTAGGAGTTATTTTATAGTGCCTAAGTGTGTGCCCAGTACACAACAGCACTCTCACTTTTACTCTCGTAACCCAGTGGGACGGATGACCGACTGGCGAGAGATCAGGCGCAGGACCGACTTTTTACATGCCCATCCGACGCATCATCATCTTTCTTGTCAGACAATCAGGTGATCAGCCTGCATTGTCCTAACCAAACATGGAGACAACATTTTTTATTGTTCAAATGCGTGAATCGAACCCACGACCTCCGAGTTGAGAGCCAAGCACTAAACCACTGGACCACGGAGGCTGTTACAAATTTCCAAATTCACACTAAGCAGTGGATCGCGCGACTACGGTCGCGGTCGTTGAGATCGGAACACGACCTTTACGTCGTAGATGAAATATATTTTCCATTTTGACACTTATGAATTATGATATGCCTATAATAATGCCTATAACTGACATTATAACTATCACATAATTTTAATATATATTAAATTGGCGTTTTGTAAAGGAGGAACATAAAGTCGATTTTTTTTAAATAATATATTTATTTAATCAAAGTACATACGATTGCTATCTATGCACTTTTGCCATCTCATAGGTAGTTCATTGATTCCTTTACTAAAAAAACCATTCGGACAGGAATCAATAAAATCTTTGAAGGTGCTTTAACTGCCCCATCGGAGTTGAATTTTTCCCTCGCAAGAAGTTATCCAAATTTAGAAAAAAATGGTAATCTGTTGGAGCAAGGTCCGGGGAGTACGGTGGATGTCTTAGATATGCCAATTGAAGCCGTCTGTTGTGGAGTGTGTGGTCTAGCGTTGTCCTGAAGCAACAGTGGCCTAGAGCTAAAGACTTACCTCGGTTGTTTAGCAGCTAGCTTTTTCATCATGATCTACAGTTGCTGGCAATAGACATCTGCCGTAATCATATGGCCAGATTTAAGAAAGCTGTAGTGAATGACACCGGCACTAGTCCACCAAACGCTCACAAGTAACTTTTTTTGATTCAATTTTCGCTTGGGGCAGGCTTTGGCTGGTTCGCCAGGGTTCAGCCGATTTAAGGACCTAATATACTGATGCAATATTATGACACTTATGATACTGTCACTGGAGAACAAAAATAAAGGTAAAAATCTAAGAGCCTTTGAGGAGAAGAAAATTACTATTGTTGAATTTTATTTTTAGGTATGGAAGTTTGACATATATATTCCACTATATTTAGTAATTTATAGTTTAAATAATCTATTAGGTGTTTTGCAAAACAGCGTGAAACTGATGAGTGCGGTCGCGGAGCACGTAGAATTTCGCAAGCTCCTATCGCGTACCTGTGTAAAAGCAAAATATTCGTGCGATAGAGATAAGTAGCAATGAGTCAATGTATGAAATTCTAGGTGCTCCGCGACCGCACCTTAGTAGGTATTGAATGTTGTTAATAGGCATGTCGCCTAAAAAAATTTTTTCGTCTATTCGATGTTAGACAACATGTTAATAAACAATCTAGTATCATTTTCGTATATCTTAAAAAATAACGAAGATACAAACAATTTCAATTTACAATATGAAAGAAAGCGATATATCGGCTTGTGACGTCATCTGTTGCCCCCGCCATACATTTGTCATTACAAAATGTATGGCGGTAGCAACTTGTGACGTAAAAAATCATTTTGCGAGAAAGAGATGGGCAATATTTTTATTTAATTATAATTTTTAATCGCGTCAACTTACATACCTTTTTCTTTTAGATTTATGTATCTTTAATCAACAATTTTAAAATTTAATTTATAAAAATGTGATATTCCACACGAGGCAACATCCTTAATGTACGACCAACTTTAAGTAGCTCCTGATCGTCGACTATCAGTCATATAAAGTACCGATGTTGGATTCTAAACTTAATGTGAAAACTTTGAACTCAGAAGTTTCTGCCTCTCAACATTAAAATGTTTGTTTTCGCATTCTAGATTTTGATCAATTTAATATTAGATATTTTTCGTTTTGTATTTAATTTATTTAGTTTCAATTCATCTAACACAGCATCCACAAGTGAAAAACAACTGATAATTAGTGTTGTGTAAATGTTAGAAAGGTTAATGGTATTTACCTGTAAATTACAATTGTTAGATAACAAAAGGTCTTACGACAAGCCAATATATTTCAACACTCAAAGTGCTGGCCGGTGTAGGACTAATGACGTTTGAAAACTAATGGCAACCACAGCTATTGTAATTCTTTGGCAAGAGTTTTTTAGGGTTCCGTAGTTCTCGTCACGTCTTGTCCGTTTTCGGCTTACGGTTTAAACGGTTAGTGCTAGAAAGATAAAACTTTGCATGAATATGTGTATTTACCACATTGACAAAGTGCTAAAACAAAAACACGAAATATTTTTTTGCGGTACCTCCCCTACCCGTAAAGTGGGGATATTTTTTTCTTCTCGCGTTTACCCCATAGTGTGGTATCAATAGATAGTATTTTTAAAACAGGAGGTTGTTAAGACGATTTTTTTGATTTCGGTATCTGTTTGCGAGATATTCAACTTTAAAGCGTATTTTTTTGTAAATTTTTTTTGTCCCCCCTCTAAAAGCTCGAAAAATCTGAAAAAACTCATGATGGTAGTCCATGAACTTTAAAGGAAAACTATAATGCTGCGTTTTCATGCTTGCCGAGGTTTGGCAAGCCTCCACAAGCACAAGCGTGGAAAGAGGTAGTTTGGCTTGGACTTGTGAGATTGTGGACATTTGTACCTGCCGTTCTAGTGTCGGTTTTTGGAGACAGATCAAAGGACATTTGCGGAAAGCGTTTCCGACGCGTTGAGTGTTGACACGTTGGCGCGCGCTTAGTAGCCGCTGTGATCTCGCGACGAACGCACGTCTAAGCTCTGTCTCCAAAATGAGAAAATGACTGGCTGGTCGAACAAAGAGAGTTTTTCATTTTTGAATATTACTAGACCGAAACGTCTGGTATCTGGAACCCCAAAGATGTTAATCATAGTTTAAAATAAAAGTAGGTTAAACCAAACGTAATAGCCGATGGAAGTTCGGTATCTGCCATGCTTGGATGCTCGTAGCACACTGACGCTTGCGTGCGTCATGACGTTCACAAATTCCAAACGAGATTTGTGGACGCTTGGGGCTTGTGTAGGCTTGCCGAGGCGGCAAGCACGGAAACGCAGCAAAACGGTTTATATAACTTTGTTAATTTCTGTAACAAACAACCATGTCAAAACAATAAAAACACAATGATTTCCCGAGCTTATTTATGTGCCTATTACGCAAGCGAACGATAAGTTAGTTCTCTTTCGTTTGTCGCAGTACGACACGAGTGAAAGTTATAAAAGTTATCTATGCTCCTGAATTGGGGCTATCTTGTACTTGTATCTAATTTACCAATCCGAAGGTCCGTTGTTCGGTTATTACTTGCTGTAACGCCCTCTTTATCTTTTATGGGCCAAACTTACTAAATGAATACGGCCCTGGAACCCGAATAAGTATATCACTGGCTTAAATATCGTTTTGTATTTGGCGTAAGCCGTAATCTCCTAGGAAACATACGACAAAATAAAACACTTGAGACCAATAAGATTAATTTAATTTCTTTTTATTTAACAGTTTTACAAACTATTGTACGGATAAATCCATCGCTCGGTAGAACGCGGATATAACGGAATAAAATAGTTTTCATTCATAAATCAAATTTTCATGGTGGTAGTAGGTACCTAATTAAAGTTCATAATTATGATCATATTGTACGGCAGATACTCAGTTACAAATGATCTTCATGCCGTAACAAAGTAGTGCCCGTCACACTCACTGTTCTGACTGCGGGAAATAAAATGCGCCGTTTCAAACCTGCTCTCCGAACCGACCTGGCATGTCAATGGCAGCGCATTTTCCACAGTTCAAACAGTATATACTTTTTTACTGTGTGGTTCAAAATGCGCGTACGTATATTTTTACGTATTATGTAAAACACCGGCAGTCCAAATCGTGACGCATTTTTGATAAGACAGTTCGATCCGTAGTCCAGTTGGTTCGATCAGTAGCGACCTTTACGTGTGCAAGGCACTATTGGCTAAAAGATATATTAATCGTTCATCGTCAGGTTTAAATAGAGCTTGTGTTCTTCTACCGGCTTTGTATATTTAGATATGAGGCCAAGTTTCAAGAAAACGCATATTTGCTTGGAAAATAAAAATATTCATAGTAATGTTCTATTTTATGCATATTTATTTATGACACACGTTATGTCTTAAAATTTGTCACCTGTCACAAATTGTTTAAACCTTCCCTGGACTTCCACGACTATTTCAAGACCAAAATTAGCCAAATCGGTGCAGCCGTTCTCGAGTTTTAGCGAGACATTGGAATTGTAATCCATTTTTAGAGTTCCGTAATACTTATATATCTATCCTATATTTAATAAATCCTATATTTTCGCTCTGTCCGTCCATCTGTCTGTCTGTCCGCGATTCTAGCTTCTGTAATTATGCATATAAATGGATGAAATTTGGTATAGTCAAAGAATATATACAGATCTTAGTTTTGGCATCATAAAATAATAATAACTTTATATTTTAGGGGTGTCTCTCCATACATGTGAAGTGGAGATGATAAATATTTTTTCATTCTACCCCATTATGTGGGGTATCGTTAGATAGGTCTTTTAAAATAAAGGTAAAGTTTCATACACTACTTTTTTACAATGTCAACCATTTACGAGTAAACGGCCTCCAAAGTGGTTTATAAGTTGGCCCTCCCCGGGATTTCTAAACTATAAGACAAACATGCAATTAGATTGCTGATAGATCATGCTAGAAACTTGTTACAAAATTATTTTGATCGAAATCGGACAGTAATTCGAGTAATCGGCCTCCAAAGTGGTTTATAAGTTGGTCACCCACCCTGGCATTTCTAAACTAGACTTAGAAACATGTAATTTTCCATGCTAAATACGAAATTTGGAATGGAATCGGACAGTAACTTTTTAAGTAATTTGGAAAACCTAGTACGCGTTTATAATTACGGAACCCTCCTTAGACATGTCCTGACATGCTTTTGGTTAGGTTATTATATATAATAAGTCTTCTTCTTAAGAAGAAGAAGGAAAATATGAATGCTAATGATGATGAGTGAACTTAACTTTTAAAACGAGCAGTGAGATTTTTACTTAAAAGTCGTTAATAATATTTTCTCGTTTCAGGTAACTGTATTAAAATTCACCTAAAAGTTTTGGTTTAAAGCGTCTGAGGTTCAAACAATGCTTCAAACGGTAAGTTCCTAGATTCTCGAAAGTTGCGAAGTTTCTTTATACCGGTAGAAAATTAGTCGATTAGCTCGCACTGTAAATTGTCCCTCAGATAAAGGGATGGGTCCACTCTGAATCGTGAAATATTACGATATGAACTTATAAGCTGCGAATAATTTCACAGTATCTTATCTCGTGTGACCTACTGAATATATATGAACTACGCAGCTAGGGTTGCCTACTAAAATAGGTATTGTCTAATAAAAAGAAAGAATACATTTTTTGTTGCATTTCTTTATTTTTACACTTGTTTCATGTTTAATATTAAAAATAATCTATATTGCACAACCTTTTTTTATGGTTCCGTAATACATAAGGTACCCTTATAGTTTCGCTCTGTCCGTCCGTCTGTCTCTCTGTCCGTCTGTCCGCGCTTCTAGCTTCTGTAATTATGAATATAAATGGATGAAATTTGGTATGGTTATAGATTGTGTATAGATCTCGGTTTAAGCATCATAAAATAATTATAATTTTATATTTTAGGGGTTGCTCTCCATACATGTGAAGAGGGGAAGAAAAATATTTTTTAATCCTACCCCGTCGTGTGGAGTATCGTTGAATAGGTCTTTTAAAATAAAGGAAGATTTCATACATGATTTTTTTAAAAGTCTACCATTTACGAGTAAACGGCCTCAGAAATGGTTTATAAGTTGCCCCCCCCCCCCCCCCCCGGAATTTCTAAATTCATTATTATTTAAATTATAATTTTATTATCTAAACTATAAGACAAACTTGCAATTTGATTGCTGATAGATCATGCTGAAAACTCGTTAGAAATATTATTTTTAACGAAATCGGACAGTAATTTTTGAAGTAATTAAAAAAAACCTTTTACGCGGCTAAAGTAACAAAATAATTAAAAAAAACCCTTTAGCGGAAACCTGTTATTAGCTTCACTTTAATTGTACTGTTTACATGCTACTGTTTTCAAAATAAATAAAATAGAAAAATTACACGAAATCCAATTGGTGCTTTGATATTTCAGTAAGTAATAGAACCTATTGAAATTATAATACATTCAATTTGAAATATAATCTGTTTTCTACACGTAAATTTCATCTACCTGAATTTTAATAAGTACCTCATACCTATTGCCTAATCAACAATAATGATATACATTATACAATTTTTGGTTAGTCCACATTTTTTTATGGGTTTGACAACCCTGTTGTCTCGTATCACCTCGGGTTGATACGAGTAGAAGTTCAATTGGAGATACCGTTTTTTGTCGCTTATCTAAATTGTTATTCGCCAGACAACTTTCTTTGTACGAACTCATAACTCTACAGCTTTTAAACTAGTTACCGAGCAGTTTACACTTTTGGTAGCTTTTATCTCTTATCTGCGACGAAATATACACGTAGTTATTGTTGCTTATACTGAACACAAAAGCATTTTCGGAGTAAATATTTCTATACATTAATTTCATTTTTATATTATACCCGTGACTATAACGGGTATAATATTAAATATAATTTAGGTAATAATATTTTTACGCTTATATTTTCAATAGCGTTTTTAGTCGCTTTACCTCGTTACGTACCTAGTTTAAATTTTGATAACCTCTGTGCAGCAGTGGTTGAGCACGTCAGTGCTAAATCGCGAGGTCGCTTGCTCGAATCCCGCCAAAGGAAAAAAGAAGTTTTATTTTCCTATGTCATTGATGTGTGTTAAAAATTTGTGTATAGTATAAAAGTGTTAAATACATATAATACTATTTCCGTTGTCTGGCAACACAAGTTTGACGTGGTGTGGAAGCGTCTATACATATTAAAATATATTATCTTAGGAACAAATATAGCTGCTGGAGTAATAACAAAGTAAGTACGTTGCTTGTAGAAATGAAAACATCAATGTTTTCATTTCTACAAGATTCGATTTTTTTATTAAAAGGCTGTGAATGCGCTTTTCAACTACTTTACTGTTACGGGTGTAATTCCTTCAGGTGATCGGTTTGCTCTTTTGTTTCCTATTCCATAAAAAATATAATATTGTAGCATGAATTACTGCGAGTATTATTATTATTGAGCGTTGATAGTTACGGAACCCTCCTACCGCCTGAAATTAATAACGTATCTTATATCTTAGATTGTCTTCAATCTTAGATTTGCAAACAAAAATTGACGTAAATTGACGTGAACTTAATCCGAACATCGTTGAAATGTATTGAAATCTTGATCTCAGATAGCTAAAACGAGATTAAGATTGATTATTAATTTCGGGCATTAGACGTGTCCTGACATGCTCTTGTTTAGGTTATTACCCTTTGGTTACGGATCTCTGAAAACGATATTTTGTGGTATGAATTATTTTCAAACCTATGTTTTAATAACCCATACGTCAAAAGTTCATTCTCTTTTGAAGAATGACGAAAAGCACCACCTTTGCTAGTAGTTGTTATATTTGGACAATTGGGACAATTCATATTTGTAATATGTACTATCGAACAAGTTGCCGCTCGACCAGACATAAGATGAAAATCGCTTTTCAGCGACAATAAATCGTGCGCACGCACACATACTCACGTGTAAAGGCGTCCCAGAGCAAAAGAAAATGTTTAGAAACTGGTCGAGCAGGAACTTTGTCGATGATACCTATGTACAATACATAGGTAATTTTTTGTATGGTCATTTTTGTTGATGATTATGATGAACCCCATAATTTCGGGCAAGTGTCAGGCTTCACCCTCGTTCGAAAACAGGTCACCGCACATTGCAAATGTCAATTGTCATTCTGTCCGTAAACATAATCACTACAGGCTTATTGGGAATTCTAAATTATGGAGTCCATTTTTTGCTTGTCTGAACAATTAAGTTATGTTTTCACTTTTCAGCGAATTGAAATATTTTCCTTTTATATTGACAGCCATTTCAATTTAGCTGGAATTTGTGGAAGCTCAAGTCTCAAGCTATATTTAGATATTAATATATTAATATTGATAAATCTTGCTTGTCCAAGTAAATTCATTAACTCTCAGGGTAGTGCGGTGGACTGTTCACATACAGCCTTATCCTTCATTGAGGAGAGATCAGTGCCTCTGTGTGGACGTAAGTCATTGATAACGAATAAAATAAAATCTTATAAAAACAATAGTTGTATAAAATAAATGCTTAATTTTATGCGTGTTAATACGGTTCCCTTTGCTGTACAACAATGCCGCAACATTAAACGAGAGAACTCCTTTACGCAATTTCGCGTTCTCAAATTCCATAGCCGTAAAAGTGTCACACGTAATTCAGGAACTACCCTCGGAAATAGCGGCATTAAGGTATTCTGATTTGCCACCCAATATGATGATACATAGCATTGCAGTCATGGAGGTCTTTTATTACTAGGGGCTTTCGTTATGAATGGTTAGACACCATAGTCTTTAAGATCGGTGGAACGAAAATCGGCTGAAGATTACCCAGTGCTTAAAATACCTGCAACGCACATTTGAATCTGCCGTTGTTGCAACAGACCGCTCGATTTTCTGTCTACATTCCATAACAAAGTCACTTTTCACTGAACACTACGAACAACAATAGCATGCTGATCATGATATTGCTAGGAATAACGATTTAAGTTGAAGCCCGCCGTGTCTAATCCGCCGCTCTTTAATCATGCGATTCCAACACTAATCCCTTGTATGAGTTTGACTTGGATGATCTACGGTCGGAGTAATTTGGACCGAAAACTACTGCAACTACCCAAAGCCGTTTTATTAGGGCTAAACACTGAACGCATGAAAAGGTAAAAGGGATATAACTACTCTTATGGCATTAAAGCGCAGTTTTACAATGCGATGAGTGTGTTTATTCTAATCTTTTTTACGTTGTTGTCGAGTCACAAGTTCTAATACGAGATATTTGTTTAATTACAAAGGAATTTTGTTTGGTAAATGTACAATTAACAGGCGAAATAGCGCCCTGCACACGTTAAGTTCGGACCGCGAATCGGACTGCGTTCTAAACCGCGGAAGGTCTGTGCGGCTTGGATAGCGGAATGCGGATCGAACTGTCGTGCTAATTACGACTAAAAATGCGTCTCGGTTTGGACGGTCGATGACATGCCAGCGCACTGTCGGCCTCGCGCATTCACACGTTTGGTTCAGAGCGCGGGTTGGAACGTCACGTGGTATTTCCTTCGGTCAGAACTGTACGTGTGATGGGCGCTTTTTTGATGTTACATTTTTATTAACTGCTATATAGTATACATATTAGATAAAGCCTTATTACAATTTACATGCACAAAATATTTTTGTGTACATACGTTGAATCTCGTTTTGTCGCGTGCATCCGACCTAACAACAAAATCATTTAAATTGCCAGCAACAATTACGTTAGGAACAACGGTGAAATGAATACGTGTTGTTTGCGAATCTGTTGAAACAACACCGACGGTGTTGCCAGGTCGCGTAAATGGATACATCGTAAACGAGATTAGGCTATTTTTTTACATGGAAATAGGTTACCTATAATTTGCAACATTTACATCATGTGTTAGATGCGGTATTTTTCTGGCTAATGCAAAAGTATGTTATAGTTATTGTACTTTTTGTAATCATTATATATAATTATATTAATATGTAGGATTGTCAAGTGACACTAAACTTTACCTATAAAATCCAAAATTTAAGAGTATAGCATAGCATATTATGGCATGTTACAAACAATATAATACACAAAGCATGTTATTTTTTTAAGGAGCTCGCATACAATAACTATTTCATTTAACCTAATAATATCAATTAGGTACAACTTCTGGTCACGGTAAAATAGTGCTCACACAGAGCTATTAGTTTTAAGCGAAAAATAAATAAATGTCGCAGTGTTTTGATACTTTGACGTGAATAAGTTGTTGTGGCCTGTGGGAGCTTTAGTATATGTTTGAATGCTAGCTCCGGCTCATATGTTTTTGACATTAACTGATTTGAATGCACGCGCTTAGGGTTGCCAGAAACCGACTCTGTTCTCCTCTTATATCGAATTTTGGCCAGTTTTCCACATTCGTCATTAGAAAATAAAATCCGCACCTTTCTCGGCTTTCTATCCAACGCGACTGCCAAATAGACAAGCTATAACGTCTGTCCGGTTTTTCGGTTTTAGGATCTGGTTTGTAGCAACCCTACATGTTGTATGTTTGTTCCACGTCGTGTTTGCTCACGTTTGATAGCTCAGCCTCTGACAAAAGACTAGTGGATTTTGACGAGTTTGAAAATGTACGGAGTTGTATGTTGTGAACAAGTTAATTTCGAATGTCAGATTGTTTGAATTCGATTTGCATCGGTTTACACGCATTTAACTAACGTTTCGGATTGTATTGAAATATAACTGAAATTGGAAACTTATGAAGTATGACTCTACGTTGATTTCCATAACATCTAATTCAGAATTGTATTACGATGGGTTTAGTGTTTAGTAATTATTATCTCAAAAAAGCTAAATAACTCTTATAAAGGCTTAGCATCAAAGTAGTTTTGACAATGTTTTATCAACTTTCATCTTATTGAGACGTTTTCACAAACCTACCACTTTACACGCATAAAAATGCAATATGTTTAATGTTTATTCATAATGCAAATGTAGCTTAAATCCAGCCGTTGTTAATCTGAACGTTTCTTTTCCATCAGAGCCTCTATTGTGTAAGCATTAGGGGGGTTATTTGTATGGCAGCTCCCGAACCCGTAAGCTATTCGTTCAGATAGCATCACAATCAACAAGATAAGGCTCACCCAGTTTCCTTGCCCGGTTAGTTACAGACTTTATTGCCTTGGTAACATCGATTTGCTTCTCAGGACCACAGATGAAAGGGTATTAGCAACTTTATTCTAGCAAGGCCGACGTTTAACTGGTTATTTAGTATGTTCTTTCGATTAACTATCTTGGTAAGAACTCGCTTTCTTTGTTTATTTTTCTTTCTGAACCAGGGCCTGTAGTCAAGATGCATTCGATAATTTCGACGGCGAAGTTCTTAAAGAAAATGTATGGAATTTGACATAAGTCATCGGAAGCGACATGTCACTTAGTTGATGACTTATGTCTAATGCCATACATTTTTGATTACGAACTTCGCTCTCGAAATTATCGAATGCATCTTGACTAAAGCCCCAGGATTGATAAAAGTTTCCCCAATTTTACATTCGAAGCTTCGGTATTACTCATTTAAGACAGGGTGTAAACAGATGAAGTTTATATGATATTATAATCGGTTAGGGTCGCAATTCCTGTCTTTATGTGAATGAGTACAGCGGGCTTAGCATGGCGATCCGGAGAAATAATTATAATAAGAAATATTTTATCCAAATAGTTCGTTGCAAAATAGTTCTTAATCCATGGTAACAAGGTCGTCAATAGAAGTCCACATTTCTAAACAGACGTTTTTAAAATTGCTGCCGGGAAATCTTCTGTCAAAAACGAACTAATTTTCATGTAAATGACTGAACGTAAATAAACTATTTGTCTAGGACCGCCATGATGTGGAGTAGTTGACATTATTGTAAGACTATTTGACATTGAATTAACAAAATGTTTCTACTTTAGCTGTCAAAAGAGGCCATTTTGTGAGCTCATGCTCGGGAAGAAAACAAATGTTGTTTCTGATAACGACGATGCATCGACATTGCTGCTTTACAATAAGACCTATTTTACTCCGAATGGTATGAACGTTTCTTCAATGTCGTTTTGTTGATTCTTCGGTATTTCTAGGGTGCATGCTAAGCCTGCAGATAAGCCCCTATGTCTATCAAATCTATCGATATATTATATTAAATCTTTAATATGCACCGATTTTGTTGAAAATTGAGATTAATGCTCTTGAATACATTTTAATAAATACATGTTTAAGGCTTTTTTTATATAATTTACCCGCTGAGGGTGTAATATAACGGTTGGAAGATTGTATGAAAAATATTTATAATCTGCCCCGATGTCATGGAAATTTAATATCTGAGATAATAAATACAAATATAATTGAGCACATCTTTTATAGTTTTTTGAAATGTGATGACGGGATGGGACGGATGACCGAAATCCGTTACTTAAAAGGATTTTCTAAAATCCCCCACGGGGGTGGAATGGACGAAGACGCGCTTCGCTTCGCGCGCGAACACAACAGATAAGCAATAATAATATCAGAGGACTCTCCATAACTCTGCGATGGGTAATTCTGCTGCATTTTGAGTCGATGCACTTACAATAATACAGATGTTGTTTGCGTTAAGTTGTCTGTTGTTTCTCGACGGTATTGAGCAATATTCAATTGTCATTGTTTCAGTCTTAATTGGCAATGAAGGCATAATTCAGAGAACAAAAGGTACGTATCAGAACATTCTAATTAACGTCGCGAAATTGAGTCAACTGTGTACCCTGCAGCTAAGACTCTACAAACAGAGGTTCGTTGCTCCATTGTTTGAGCAGACTTAATGGTGACACCGAGGAAATGTTAATTGTACCGACAGGGATTCATGGAATTAGATATTTGCGCACCCAAAAATGTGTATGGGTATACTGATAAATTTTTTCGGTCCGCAAATGTAGTCTGCTTTCCCACCTTTTGTTGTTGTTTCCCTAGGGTGGTTGGTGTTGCATTTGTTTGTGCGGAGAAATGTGTCTTGTGTTCTCAAATTTAAAGAAAATAGTTGAGTTTTCGTCTTATTAAGTCTGGTAAAAGATACTAATGATAATTGTGTCGTGTGTGGGACGTGTTCGTGCCAGTATGCCAACTGGAAAATAAGCATGTGCAGATTTTAACACAATTTGATGTGGCCAGGGGGCCAATTCACGTGTGTAATTATTTCTGTTGTTTACGCAGTTGGATTCCAATGTCAGGGCATGCTATCGCTCTCGAACACGCGTAAAATCGTATCTGAATCGAGCTTCTGCTCAGAGGGTGAGAGAGAGGAGAGAGAAATCTGCAATAAATCAATTACGATCAAGTCCCGATACGCTTAAACTACCAAACCGGTATTCTCGTAAACGTTAAACCGACGTGAAAAGCATTCTGATTGGTCCAAAATTCATAAAATCAGTTTATGATAACAAGTCGCTTCACTTATAATAGAATCAAAGTGAAATGAAAGTCTACTTTAAATACGAGAATTGAGGGTCTGGTGTTGCTGTTAGATAAAAATACATCCAGAAAATAAATCGCTAGGCGTTTGGCACAGGTTAGCCATCCGATATTCACGAGGGAAAATATTATGAATCAATCACAATTTGGCCCACTTACATAATTTGTACAGCGGCTGGCCCGCCCCATGTGCCAACTTGGAGAATAGCCCTATGTCATCATCGGTCATATAACTTGTATAACGTTGTACATTTTGTATTATTATAAAAGATAAAAAGAGTATAACTTAACCGAGAGCATGGCAGGACATGTCTAAGGAGGGTTCCGTAGCTATCAACAAGCAGTAGGTTTTTTTTTTCAAATTACTTCAAAAGTTATCGTCCGATTTCGTTCCAAATAAATTTCCTAAAGAGTATTCAGCATGATCTGTCAGTATGGGATACAAGTACTGTGACACCCTTTACTGTATGTAGTTATATAACAGTTTTATGATGAGATCATCAAAAATGTTTCCTTGAATGTCGGTGTGATCGAGCCGCGCGTTGTTGTGTATCGAAATGTCACATCCATCATCTGCGCACAGACCATTAGGTACGTAATGTATGCTTTGAATAGAATATTTCGCAATAAGATAGCATACAATACAGCATTGTGCAACATTTATATTAAAATTATAAATTATAATGGGATTTGGACAAGTGTATGGCGTGTCTAATGTAAAGTGCCTTTATATATGTATCTTTGTGGAGAATATACCTCTCAAAGTACCGTGATTTTTGTACAGACACAAGCACAAGGTATGCAAAACGCTCCGAAGTAATATGGTCAAAAACTTTCATAACTCTTATATGAAACAAGTAGCCTATCTTTTAGCCAGTACTTATCTTGTTACTTTTATTTTTAGGACCTGTTTCATAATCTACTGATAAGTGTCAGATAGCTTACTTGCAAGTTTTGTCTCTTTCGCTCAGTAAGCAGCGACAAAACCTCCGGATAAAGTTTACAATAACGATTAATTATTATTATTTAACTACTATACCTAAACGAGATTAATCCAAATGCAAATCTTCACAAAAGTACTCAAACGCTTGTGATCGAGAAATATTTATAAGGGTATGTATACCTATCATGTATTCATTCGTAAGCACAACATAACGCTTGCTTAACTAAATATTTTGCCCCGCCTTGTTCCCCGTATAATGTGTATAAATACCGGGGTAACGACTTACTGGCGCAACGCAAATGTCGGCTGAGAATTGCCCATGTGTCTAAATAACCAAACTTGTATGCACGAGAGGCAAGTTTAGTAGGACTTTCCTGACTTTTTGTCTTACTATATTAATATGTGAATAATTTTTAGCTAAAAATAGTAATTAATACGTAATAGATGTCGGCTGGTGGTCAAAATTCGACCATAATTCATATTAGAATTTTTAAGTTTAAATTTTTTAAAGAGTTCTTTTGCCCCATACATACGCAATATAAAATGTGTATGTTGACTATGGAATGTGAAAGAAAGGTAGACAATTATTGTGTCAAACCGACACTTACTGTTATTATACAAACACGTGGTGGTGTGAGTGAGGTAGTGTGTGTTACTTTATATTTATTTAAATTAGCTAATAACTTTCTGCACAACTTCCTCCACATAACCCTAATCTTTGCAAAATTTCATACTCCTCCGTTTCCACTGTACTGAATGTTTTTGCTTCTCGTGATACATAGTAACGATAAGCACGCTACAGCCAGGCTAAATAGTGCATACTATTTAGCAGTATATTACAAAGATAATTTATAGTACCTATCATATACCTATGTATCTACAAACTAATTATGATCTACAATTAGGTTATCTATAGTATCGACAGTTAGACAGACAAGATGTTGTATACAGCACAGAGTAAAATATATATATATATATATATATACTTACGTACAGAGAAACAGAATTCATAAGACGATCCAAATTCGAAAATTTTACGTCCCTTTCAACGGCTCACAATTTTCGTCGTTGACACACTATCGTGGTCACACTACTACTACTATACTTTATAGCTATAGATTGACAGTGCCATACAAATATGTTTTTCTTGAAGTTCTTGACCCGGCAAAAAAATATATTCCCGTCATGCTCCAACTTACTTTATATTATAGGCAATATATATCCTTGCAGTACAGTAAACAATAACAAAACAAGATAATGATTGGAACGTAAACAAAAACGTATCAAGTTTCGCCAAAGAAAATGGCGTATGAAGAGGCGATATCAATTTCACGCCACTTGTTCGGGTTCTACTGAACAAATATGGACCACAACCGGATTGTGGGAATACGCATATGTGACGAACAAATAGACAAAACAAACTGTTGTAATTAAATCTTTTGTCAGATTTTATGATCATAATTCATATATTATTTTATTCATATTCATTCATTCATTCATCATTAATATTCATATATATTATAATAAATACACCCTGTATTTGCTAAATATTTATTTTTTGTTCTCTGATAAGTAAAATAACCTTAAAATTAACTAATTGAACGAAATTTTATAGAACTAATATTATTAAATACTAGCTGGTAAACTGTGGAAACAGAACCCTACGTTACAACTAGCCATAGTTATTCCATTCTCGTTGTGTATGTTGCGAGGCAGACAGGAAAAGTGAAGAAAAGAGGTCACGCACTGGTACCCCAGAGATGGCAAAAGGAACAGAGGCAGAGGCAACACACTAGATAGGAAGACGACCTAAAGCTAAGGCTGGCTTAAACTGGAGGAGAGTTTTTTAAAAATTATTATTTGGAGGAGAGTTGCTACTGATAGGAATTAATGGAAATCTTTAATGGAGGTCTATGTCATGCGACACAATGAGCTTAGAGTTATTCTGTAACAATCCACACAAGAAGGAGAAGCTCAGGATAGTAAGGCAAGGTAGATAGATTATAGATAAATAGTTATTCCTAACAACATCTGCTATTTGCCAGTGACAGTCCGGTCAAAATCGGTATATTCGTTTCAGAGATAAGCCGAAACAAATAAATAGACGGACAAAAATTTAAAAAAATATTTTATTTTTGCGCACAATTTTATGTATTTGTATAGATTAGGTAGTTTTTACAAAACAAGTGCCTGTCACAGACTCGCTTAGTGAAGCAGTTGCGCACCAGAATAATTACAATTATTCTCATTTAAGTGCAAATTTAAACCACATGGTTCATTATTTTACGAAGATTCAGATTTATGAAAGGCTTTCACTTTCTTCAAACTCAAACTAAGCAAGGTCGTTTCGACAGTTAGGAATTAGGACCATAAACAAAAGCTCAAATTCTCAGGTTTATATTATAAACTAAGATAAACATTGCTCAATGTATCTAGAACAAAAAAAATTAGTAAGGCTATAAAATACATTGTTTTACAGCGATTCCGAGTATTTAATTACCACCATTTATTTATGATGAAATTAGAAATTCTTAATTCAAAATCTAAATGAAGTTACCCGGCGAAGAAGACGCATCGGCGCGGCGTCTCCTTTTGTAAATGCCTGTTGTTTAATTCATAGCAGTCTGAATGTTAATATTAAATCGGGAGCGAGGAAAACGCTGCCTTGAGATTAGGGGCAAAGGGTTGATATTAGATCATCCAATTCATTCATGTCGTAATACCGTGGTTACTGATATAAAACATAAGTTAGGCCTTTTTATAGATCTCTCACGGTTCTGTTGAGATTTCGAGGTGTTGATACGATACCGGCTAAGTTATTATAACACTAGCTTTATCCCGCGTCTCCGCCCGCGTAAATACAGTATCTCACGGGAACACTGTTCTTTTTCGGGACAAAATGTAGCCTACGTATTAATCCGGAGTCTAAACTACTACCGTAGCAAATTTCATCAAAATACGATCAGTAGTTTTTGCGTAAAGGGTAATATCCGTCCATCCATTCATACATCCTTACAAACTTTCACATCACATTAATATTAGTAGGATTGGCCGCGATTATTGTTTATGTTTGGAATATTTTAAACTTTTTACTTAACACTTTTGTAGTAAAGTCTGCTTAAAGTAGGGTTCGGCTTGCCAAGCGAATAGCAGGTAGGTAAAAACGTTGACCTATACTTATATTATAGACAAGGCATATTGAGGCAAAAAGTGTCCCCACTTAAACTGTCCTACGTTTAGGGTTGTTTGGGGCAGTAGAGGTTTTTACATTTTTGTCGTCATGACATTTTTACATTTGCTTTCCGCACAAATTCTTTTGAAACTAACTTTATTATCGTATGAAGATTAGTTCTATCAAATTTACGTCAGCATCATTGAACAAAGATATACCTAGGTGGTAGGTATCCATACAATAGTCCCCTTGTTGACAATAATAATATTATGTAATTTAAAACTACCATAATAATTTTAATATATTATGTTTTTGAACAAAGACCCTACGAAACTAAAAATCAGTTTCCATGATTAATCAACTTTATCTTGTAGAGTCTAAAAGACCTTTGGTTGGAAGGCGAGCCATTCTAAGAAGGACAATTTGGTCCCCTAATTTAATACTTTACGGAGAGGAAACGCTACTTCGCGAGACCCTTCCAGCGCCGAAATATTTTTGAGAAGAATAATTCAATTATCTTTGAAAGGTTGTTCATAAAATCCGCTTTATACGAACTAACCCCTGAGGCCAGTAATCGCTACTGGACGCCAGAGTAATATTTTTTTTAAATTAAAATTTCGTCTAAAATTCATCGCTATAAATACTTAAATGTAGGTTTAAAGCATGATGGTTTGTGTTGTAGTTTTTAGGATATATTCCATGACTAGAAGCTCTATCCATAAACTGGTAAATTATAGGAGGACCTAGAAAAGTTGGCGCGACGAGCTGGATTGGACAACGATGGTGTAGGAGGGAAAATGATGAAAGGCCTTGGGCGTTTGCCCAGCGGTGAGACAGTGTGGGCTAGTAAAAAAATATAAGTATGCTCATCAACGATTAAGATAGTCCAATAATGATTAATTTGAGACTTATGTAAGATATTTTTATTAATTTGCTAATCCAACAACGAATGAATTTTGTTTGTGTGTGTTTGAATGTTTAGACTAACTCTATGACAGGCCACTGATAGTTTAAAATTTTACCAGTATTATATTGTATGTAATATTATTTGATCCTATGACTATCGTCACTAGCTTCTGCCTAGATAATAAATAAAGCATAATATTATACTACAATCTACGCACTTGTACTTCTCAGTTGGTGTATTTCGTAATATGTATTATCTTTGTCGTAATAAACAGCGCTTGACATTATCATAATAAGAGATAAAACATTATAATGTAGAGTTATGTACACTTTTACAGCATTATTTGTATGTATTCGAGATTTGTCTATATTATGATTTTGGCATGGTTTGTTCTGCATGTTTACAAAAGTATCGTTCATGATGATAAGCACGATAATTTAGCGAATAACTTATTTTTATGACAAAGTCAGCATTATTTGTTGTTTTACTCATTTTTGATAATACTTAAAGCCTACAAGCGATGGTTAGGGATAGTGGTGCTATTTAAAACTTATAGCGAGGTCTAGTTATAAAAAGAGAATTGTAGTTCTTAGTTCAGGTTTACTAAGAAACTCGAACGTAGGAGAGTTGTAAAGCGTTTAAAAACAAAACTCTATTTACCACTGAGAAAGTAAAGCCGTAAATGTGGATCGTAAACAGCACATGGCGCTAAACTGGCTACCATTCATCACACGGGTAGGAGTGCTCGTGCGTCACTGCACCTGTCCGTGCGGCGTAGTGCGTTGGCGTGCGTCGTAGCGCGCTGGCGTGCGGTGTCGCACCCTATCGTACGTTGCGGGACGTACAATAGGGTGCTACGTGCACAGTGCACTGTGGGCAGCGTGGAGGAAACTAAAAGCATCGAGTGTACAAACAAACTAATAGTTGTAAATTGCTCTGTGATTGTAATTTATTAGCACATATAAGCGCTTGTTTGTCGAAGTTTTTATTTCCTGTTTACGCCAATTGAAACGCAGTTGCTTTATTAAAAAACCTTTTAAGAGATTTATTTTACAGTGTATTCCAACAGATGTTGCATTCTCATATTATGTTTGAATGAATATTAGCTCCTTGTGTGAATATTTTCCAATTCATATCCCACACAGTTGGCTAATATTATATATTTTCACCCGCATTCGATTAAGCGACTGATCGTATATTTGTAATTCATCAGCTCGCCACAAACTTTATAGGGTTAAATAAAATATTGGACAGGCAATTAATACGTGACCCAGCCCTCATTATGTATGTACAATTGGGTCTAACGGAATTTGTTGTGTTTCGACCATGTGGTGAGTTTAGTATTTAACGTATGATGATTACTAATGTCGGTTTATTCAACATTTTTAGCTTAAAACTAGCTTTTGCATGAGACTTAATGAGCTACATGAAAACTCATAACTACATGATTATTAAATTAACCGAGAAATCAGGATTATGTTTTCCGCATTTAGTAGATCTTTAGATTCACAAAAGTTTATTATACATATAACATACAATCTTACTTCCTACTATTATTGTAAATGTGATAGTTTGTGAGGATGGATGGAGTGATGGATTTGTTACATTGTTTTATGTTTTCCTTTCCCTGGTGTAAGATATTTTTTATCGCTGCTTTTAAATTTTCAAATTTCCATTTATATATTTTGTTTATTGCGTTCTAAGAATAGATCTTCATAACTCAATTACGACTAGGATCTTGATAGTATTTTATGCCAATGTAAAATCCGTATTGCTTATGTTAGATCCTATCCCATATTATTCCCGTTTCTCCTATTAAGTTAACAACTTCCCTACGGCCTACCCTACTACTATAAATATGAAAGTTTGTGAGGATGAATGGATGGATGTTCGTCACTCTTTCACGCAAAAACTACTGAACAGATTTTGATGAAATTTGGTATGGTAGTAGTTTAAGCTCTGTATTAAAACATAGGCTTTAATACAGAGCCTTTTAAAAAAAGTACAGTGTTCCCGTGGGACACATTATTACCGCGAGCGGAACCGTGAGAAAAGGAAAGTCCTTATTAATTAAATTATACTTAATAATATAGTAGTTAAATATCCAAAGACTTGTAAACATTTTAATGTAATTAAATAAAAATAAATTTCCATTGAACAGTTTTATAAATTGTTTTGCCTTTGTACAAGAGGGTTTTTGTGATTCTTCATTTGGTATGCAGTTATGTTTAATTCGATCACATCGTTATACGTTACGCGCATCGTAGCGCACCGACGCGACGTAGCGAGTCGTAGCACAATTTGCGGTGACGTAGCGCGGCGTAGAGTTGCGAAGAGATGCGTAGAGATGCGTAGAGCGACGTAGATCTGCGTAGCGCATCATTGTTCTATGGAACTCCAAGTCTCTTTGCTGAATTCCGATTGTTAATGACTTTCGAATGTCGCTTTGTAAAATTTTACCAAATTTAACACAGCCCAATAAACTTTGTCAACTTTTACCTACTTTAAGATCTTGAAAGGGGTTTGTTTGCTATTCCTCTTTACGGGTCCCCAGCGTTCATTTCTCAAGTTTAATAATTGAATTTGCTAATTATATTGGAAGTAAAAGAAGTTGGGTAATCATAATCTGAGGTCTTGAGACAAAGGAATTCTGAGAAGTGTGAAAATAATTTTTTGAAGAGACTTTTTAAAACTTCGTTTTTAATTATTTCATATTTACAATAAGTAATTCAAATAGTGTACATCAATACGTGAAATACAAACTTTTTACTCCTTTTTAAGGAAATTATGCGACCGAAGGATGATATTTGGCACAGCAAAACTTTATATGGAGAAAGAGTGTTCTGCACTAATGTTTTCTATAATGCTTAAAAATACATTAATAAAAATAACACAACACACACTACCTCAGAATAATAACTCACACTACAATGCGTCTGATACAATTTTGTTATACTTTTGCCAATCTGTCATTCACATTAAATTGACAACATTCAAATTTTAATTTCGTGTCTGAGAGGCAAAAGAACCCTATTAAATTAGGGCGGGGACCGTGGGCAAAAGCTAGAATTAAATAAGTCTTAAGATAATCTAGCTAGTATTAAAAAGTAATATCTATGGACGCTTCACACAACGTCAATCTGGTCCCGTGTTAAATTCCCGAAGAACTTGTGTTACAGGTACCTAAATTAAAGAAGGTAAATTAAGATTTTTACTATATTATACACATATTTAATACAAATCCATGACCCAGGAACACAAAAAAACTTTTTGTTCCTTGGACGGGATTCGAACCCGCGACCCCCGGCTTGAGCACCAACACGCTCGACCACTGAGCAACAGAGGTCGTCAATTAAATAAGTTTTAAGTTAATCCAGCTAGTATTATAATAATATAGATAGTAAATCGCTGTTCCCTGAATATAGGCGTACCGTTAGCAACATACTAGCTTCTGCCCGCTGCTCCGCCCGCGTAAACACAGGGAACAATGTACTTTTTCGGGATAAAAAGTAGCTTATGTGTTAATCCAGGGCTTAAACTACTACCATATCAAAACTTATCAAAATACGTTCAGAAGTTTTTGCGTGAAAGACTAACGAACGTCCATCCATCCTCACAAACCTTCATATCTATACTAGTAGGATAGGTCGTGGGAAAGTTGTTAACTTAACATGAGTAACGGGAATAATATGGGATGAGGGATCATAAGATCTAACTTAAGCAATACGGATTGCACATTAGCATAAAATACTGTCAAGAACCTAGTGGTAATTAAGCTACGAAGATCTATTCTTAGAACACAATAAAGATAATATATGAATGGAACTTTGAAAATTTGAAAACAGCGATAAAAATATATCTTACACCAAGAAAAGGAACACATACACTTTAAGCATTCAATTCTTTACAATACAGTTAAATGAAACTTCTAAAAAATATTATAATAATACTTATATATTTTATGGAAATATTTATCGAAATGCCATAAGACATGACTAACCTGGTTTTGTATCATATTAGTATATTCATTATTACATTAATAATTCACACGGTGTCGATGTTTTTCATAAGTATTAATCCCGACTCTAGTCTTTTGAAAATCAAAGGCATCGATTTGATAAGTGAGACACTCGCGGAATTACTTGCCGTACAATATTTCCGTGTACACTTTATTAATGATAAGGATGGTAATAGACTGTTTAAAATATTGATTGATAACAAAAATATATATAAATATAATAAAAATAAAAAATAAAATAATAATGTAAAGGCATTGATGTAAATTTTGCTGAATATATTTAATACACTAGAATATAAATAATTCCTTGTACAACGGAACCCTAAAAACGATGGCTAAAAGGTTAACTTTGTAATTTACAAAATGTACATTATTATGTACTTACTAAATAACTAATACTAATTACTGTAATATATCAAGACATTGTTTAATAAAGTAATGTAGATTTGTTTATAAAGCTGCTATTTTTGTACTCGAAAACTTCCATTATGGTCAATGTGAAAGGAGATGCTTTGTTTGTGATTACGCTACGATAAGCTGAAAACATAAAAATTTCGATATCATTAAGAATTTATTTATTTTGTTTAGTTAGGAGTCATGGATTAATGTTTTAAATAGCTTTTTACTAACTATTATTAAAAATCGGAATACAGAAAATGTTGTCTATAACTCGACAAATCGAGTCCTCCCTACACACGAGAAGTTATTCATACAACGTTATAAATCATGTAATAACAAACGCTCACGGGCTTATTAAACCATTTACACTCGATACGGGAATCGGCGAGTACGAATTGAGCAAATTAAAGTCTTTTCAAAATGGTTGAGCCAACTAGACGCGAATTGGCCTATTGTGTGTGTTAATTGATTCGAATGTATAATTACTACATATTTCATGTGGTTATAATTACGTTGTTTATAAGCTCGTCTATAACATTTTCAAAATCCAAACAGTAGTATTATGATACTAGTTAGTACGTTTGTTTGACTATAAATTAAGAACTACTTGCCTCTCGACCATTGATGTTACGAGGAGCATCTGAAGTTCAAAGGAAGTTTTTTTTTAAATTTTAAACTATAAGTCGCCTACGCCTAGTGGCCGAAATTGGACTGTAATTAATTTGTTTTAAATACTTTTGCTTCTGAGAAACGCAATAGAAATATATATTAAATGTTGTCTATTGAATGTGGAAGAAAGATTGACAATTGTGTCAAACCAATACCTACTGTTAATTATACAGACGCATGGTGGTGTGAGTTAGTGCAACTTAATTTTTATCAATTAAATGTAATAGGGTTTTACCTATGAAATTGCCGTTCTGCAGTACTGGCCATTTCAAATCAAAATAATTTTTGTTTGGCTAAGAATTCTAGTTTCAAATTAATTTTATTTTAAAAACATGAAATTCTTTTTCCAAAAGTAGTCATTTGTTTTCATCGCATTTCAATCTTTTTCGTCATCATGGATACGTTAAAAATTCGAGTAATTATGGAATATGAGTACCGTCGTAACGTACAAGTACCGTCGTAACTTGTGCCGCAGCAACGCGGCACTAGCAGCACGCAGCATCAACGACGTTTACAGAGGTAACACTACAAACCAACGCACTACCGGTTATTGGTCTGCTCGCTTCCGTTCTGGAAAATTTCGACCTGAAAAATGAACCTCGCGGTCGTCCGAAGACTTTGCTCGACACTGACGAATTAATGGCGATTGTGGAAGCTGATGATACACAATCTACGGCTGAATTAGCAGCAGCTTTCGACGTTAGCGTCAAAACAATATTGGTTCATTTGCGTCAAATTGGCAAGGTAAAAAAGCTTGACAAATGGGTGCCCCACGAACTCAATGATCGCCAGCGCGAAGTACGCGTCGAGACGTGCCTTGCGCTGCTCAACAGACACACAAATGAAGGAATTTTGAACCGCATTGTTACCTGCGATGAAAAATGGATTCTGTTTGATAACCGCAAGCGCTCAGCAAGTTGGTTGGATCCTGGTTCAGCACCTAAACAATGCCCTAAACGAAAACTTACCCCTAGAAAAGTGATGGTCACTGTTTGGTAGTCTAGCGCCAGTGTGATTCATCACAGCTTCTTACCAAACGGGGTGAGCATTACTGCAGATGTGTACTGTGAAGAACTGAACACAATGATGGAGAAGCTGGCACATCTCCAACCAGCATTGGTCAATCGCTCGTCTCCGCTGCTCCTGTACGACGATTAATACAAATAAAAAATACATAAAAAAAATTCGTTTAAATTTTTTCATACAAAACGGCAATTTCATAGGTAAAGACCTAATATTTCTAATCATTAATTAAAAAATATTAGCTTTCTGCACACTTTGCTCTACATAAGGTTAAAGTGTGTCAAATTTAATTGTCCAAAAGGATAATTTACGTAAAAAGGAATAAGTTTTTGATTACGTTTTAATTTAAATGATGATATTTAGTACGTTTTAATTACCTTGTTGAGTTTCGACGATATTGAAGGAAAGGAGCAAGTAACAACTGATGAAAAGAGAGCCCAAAACCAGATGAGACACAAGTGGGCTTTTTGAAAATGTTATTAAGACTAGCTAACACTATGGCAGGCTACATACAAAAGCGTCGCAACCCCGATAATATTGAAATGTGCATAATTAATAACCTATTTTTTACGAAGCCATGATTTTGTACATATTCCTACGAGTACGTAACGTTTGAGGCTATTGATTATTTTGTCGAGTACTAGAGTCGTATGCAAGGATTGAACAGACCCTCGACTTGTTATTAATGACTTCTCCACACAGGAACGTTGGCTTTATCTTCGCTATTGTTTCCCATACAACGACCTTTCAATAAAAAAATACTTGAAAATATCATATAAAAATAGTCTGCATGCAGTATTTGCACTGCGACTAAAGTCGGTCACAAATATTTTCATAGTGCACATGAAACCGAAAATTTTAATAAAAATACTTCGGCAAGTTCCATAAATGTCTCTTTCGTAAGAGTAATAATAATCTTTTTTTATAACGATCAAATACATTTTTTGTGTAGTAACAGTCGCACAAGGATACGACTGAATCCTCCTGAAATCTAAATAAAATAATTTCGCCTGAAGCAGATTAGAACTTTAAGTTCTAAATTATACGCTGGTCTATTGCTTTAATTAACCGAGTGAATTAAACGGCGGGAGTGAAAAGTATAGAGTTATCCCACAATATGTAGGTACTCTAGCATTGATTCTGCTCGCCGTCATTAGCACTGCTTTGGAGCTAGTGATGTACCATTTTCTTGTTAATTTCTGAAGCTATTTAGCGGCGTTGAGAGTGAAATTTCAAGGTCGTGTCACGACACGATTTTAGATATAACCCCATCCGTCCATTCGCCATCTGTCGGAAGCTACTTATATTTATTACAAAACAAAATTAGCTTTCTAAAGTACGGCTCAATACACAGATTGCGCTAGGTGTACAAAATTTAATTTTTCATTTTTTAGGCGATGTGCTTTAGGCACGATGAGAGTATTTTTAGGTTTAAAACGTTTACTTCTGCCAACGTGTACACTCTGTTGACGTTATGTTTTTTATTATTATTGCACCGACCAATAATGACGCCACTGCTGGGGCTAGTGTCTCTTATCAACGTGACAAGACTGTTGTTTATAATTGCACTGTTTTTCGCTGTTACTATTAATTTAAAAATAACTTAAATTTCATAATATTATTATATGCTTAGGTATTTTATTGATTAATTGTTATATATACATTGATGTTACTAACATATTCTATTAATGGTTTATTGCTAAAAAATACTAAGCTACTTTGGCCTAGCACGAACATTTGACAGCGGCGTAAACGTAATGTTAACGAATGAAATCGGTATGGGCGCTGCGCTGTCATTATTTTGACAAATTTTCTTACAATTCTCATTCGATAACGTTACGTTTGCTCTGCTGTCAAATGTTCCTGCTAGGCCCACTGAAGATTCCATTTCACGTAAGTAAAAGTTGACAGTTTCCATTTACAAGGCAGCGATAAGGTGTGCTATCTTATTCGTTAAAATCCAATCTCGTTTGTGTGAGCGAGACAGCAATTTGCATGTAATTGTAAGATTCGACTGAATTTTTTTTGTTGCCCCAGAACTTTCGACTTAGGACCGGAGCCGATTTTGATGAAACTTTTTTCATTTGAAAACTGGTGTTTCCCGTGTGGTCCCATTTCCATTTGGTCCAGTTCTGACTATGGCATCCATCAGGAAACCATATAAGTCTTAATTTTTTACTCTGGAAGTCGGTTTTTATTGACGTGACAACGTCTTATAATTCGATGGAGCCGGCTGCACGCACGAAAAAACATGACTCATGCGGCGTTACCTCGCTAAACATGACCCATGCGGCGTTACCTCGCTCTGAGGCGTTCCATTTCTTATGACGTTGTCACGTTGATCTATCGTCAGTAAACCAACTTTACAGACAACCGTTTTTTTTTTGTTTAAAATTATTATTTTAGAGTTTTAGAGCTATTACGCACAGTCAACTGGTCGCCGGCGTCTCGGTATCTCGGCGGCCAAGTGGGAACATAACTAAATAAACTCTAGTAAGTCATAGTCGCCGACCGAGTTGCCAGCGACTATTCCACAGTGCTAATATGCCCTAGTTACGAGTAATGCCCCCCAGAATACGCCTACGCGAAATCGAATGCACATAATCGTATTTGCTGTCCCACCACTAGCACGGCTAGTTCATTATATACGTTAACAGCAATGTCGTGTTAACGTGAGGTGAGGTGTACAGAGTATGTGTAGTGACGGGCACTACGGTAATGTCGGAACTTTCTGCACTGCATAGAAAGTTTGCCTTTTCTTACCCACTTTATGTGAAATACTGAAAGTCATTACTGCGTTCCAGTATAATAACACGGCTATATTTACTTAAAATTAAGGAATATACAATTCTCTTGTTGAGACATGAAATGTAACCGTGTCTGTGATAAGCGATTACCGCCGTCCATAGACAAGTAGAAAAGTAGAGAGTAGAAAAGTTGCGAAAATAGAACGATTATTATTATTGGTGACATTAGAAATATCTGGAATCTCTATCTTGATTTTTTCTTCTCATAGCAAATTGAGAGGAACATCTCTTATATGAATACTATATTTAAACTAACATTACTACTAGTTAGCTAATATTATAACTACTTCACTAGAACCTTGTGTTAGAAGAGAGAATTGATGCATGATAATATACATAATATCATCATGTACACCAGGAGTTCCCGACCAGCGCGGCGCGCTCTCTAGGGCATAGTACAGAGATGTCAAAAGGGGCAAAGGGGCAACATAGGTATTTTTTTCAGCCGTTATTCGACAAGTTACATTATTTATTTGTTTCCATACAAAAAATATTTGTATGGAACGCACAACGCACAACAACACAGCCACGGTGGAACTCGTACTCGAAAATAATACGATATTTCAAGTTTTCCATTTGGTAAACAGAGGTCCATTTGGTGAACGCAAAGAAAAAAACAAAAGAGGAAAAAACAAATGAATTACGATTTTCGAAATACAAATGCATGAGTAAATAGCGGTATAAATTTGAAATTGGAATTCGTTACCAAAGAAGATATATTTGAGATTAAAGTGGCCAGTACGACAAAACGCCAATTTCATATGTAAGGACCTAATATTAGCTTTCTGCACAACTTCCTCCAACTAAACCTAAACTGTGCCAAATATCATACTCCTCCGTTCGCACAGTTCTCGTAAAACTGTACTGAAAGTTTTTGCTTCATGTATAATTAATATAGTAATTAAATTTATCGCGATAGTGGGTAACTACGGAAGATATTTGTACTTCGTAGTTGGCTCTAAGGACAGTTGGCTCTAAAGAAAAGCTCCTGTTGTCGTAGTTCCTGGACGGTCTGAACTGTTTGTGTTAATAATTTCAATTTCCTTTTTCAGGTAAGATTTAACAGCTGCTTATGCTAAATCTTAAATTCTTTGAAGTCACTGAGGTATGTTACCTATTCGCCGTTTTCACTATATGAACAACTTTTTTTAACTTAGTTATTTATAACTAGGTTAAGGAAGACGTTTAAAAGCCTGTCCTATTTTGTTAAAAAAATCTGTTAAAATTTTTTAATAGCAAAATCAATTAAACACCTCATTTGCATATTCTGTTGTCGAAGTTTTCGGAAAAGGTCTCTTTTAAATTTTTTTGTACAACAAAAATACGCTTTCAAAATTGTGTAAATCATTTTTAAAACACAAAATTAATGCCCCTCGCTCGTGCCGCTTTCATGAAATCTTTCGCTTGAAAATTATCGGTTTTTAATATAACCTAACAAATTGAATTTATGGTAATTGTAAAACAGATTCCCATTAAACATTAATGGACACCTCGTAACTTCCGTGTTACTTGAACGTTAAGTATGGACGAACATTTTCACTTGCTGATTTTGAAAACCACATTGGAAAATTAATAACAATGAATTGATGGTATTCCTTTAGTCCAGATACTTATTACTTACTGTTTTCGTCGGGGAAACGACGAAAGCAGCCGTGTCTGTCTGACTGTGTGAGTGTATATTTGTATGTCTGTCTGTGTGTATGTCCGTGGACCGTGACATCGTAGCGCCCAAACAGATGAACTGATTTCGATCTAGGTTTTTTGTTTGAGATGATAAGATCGAGAGTGTTCTTAGCTATGATTCATTATAATCAACACACTCACTGCTCGACACTTCGGGGGTTACTTTTTTTTTTTTTTTTATTTCCATACTCTACTGCGGATTTGTTGATGTTCGTCTTTTAGACACCTAGATTGTCTCGTGACACTTTCATCTTTCTACGTTTCTATTAACTTATAAATCAGTGTACTTTTTTTACAAAAGTAAGTATACTGTACAATTTGATTAATAAGGATGTTGCCAGATGTAGAAAGAATTAGGTATTAATATTAATGGCGCACTTAAAGAGAGTAACGCAGGACAACATTTTCTTATTAGATTTTTCTGGAAAGTACGCAGCTATAATGTGCATATAACATACTTTGAGGATAAAATATGTGCAATTATGTTTAGAAAAAACGATTTGTTTATGTTTCAAAAAGTTGAGTTCTGAACCCCGAATCTCGTTATTAACCTAATCTTACATTTTACTTTTATTGAATTATAAATAAATCGTTTCGATAGAATTTTTGGAGCTTGGTCCAATCATAACGGGCTTGACATTGGTTTAACGCTTTTAAGAATACCATTTAACATTTTGCCGATTTAACATAATTGATCTGGATCGTAACTGCATCATTGCAAGATTTAATTAGCACAATCGACCTTCTGCATCAATAACCGTATCGACATTGAAATTTGAAAACCGAATTTGACATTGAAAACCGTATCAAAATTGAATGTCGATGTATCGACATTCAATTTTGAATATTATCATTTTTACTTAGCGTAGCATTAATTACCCAAGCCTAAAGGTTTTACCTAAAATGCCATTAGGTTAAAGAGCATTGTTTCTTTCAAGCGCTTATCTGCTAAACACCAATCATTACAAAATAAACAGTAAACTATCAATACCAAAACTTCCATGAATCCCCGAATCCCGAGGCAAAATTTAGGGCGGCCATTCGGTGACCGGCTCTGGACCGGCGGTATAAATTTTAATACAAACCCTTACAACCTTGCCCTAATGTCACGTGCAGGTGTCGTGGCCTCGTTTAAAGTTAGTCTATTTTGACTTGTACAGTGGAACCGTTTTCGTAGTAGTAAATTGTAGTAAAAGTTGTGCGGCATAAACGACCTTTACAGTCAACACTCCAAATGCTTTGTGTATTACGGTACACGCTGATAATGAACAGGTTATAAACGAACACACCAACTGCTAAAGGAGCACCAGAACTATAGTCACTTATTCTACCAACTTTGTACTTAATTTACAAAAAATGAAATTAGTGCTAACAACACAAGCCACCATGACATGGCAACACAAGTGTGTTGAACAGCGCAACGTCCGAAATCCAACCACCTTAAAAAATGTATTAAATGGTACAAAAACTTGCAATATTTACGGAATTAAGTGTAGGTAATAGGTACACATTCTACAATGCAACACGTATGAAAATGGAGCTTTCCATGCTATCATTAAAATGTTTATTAAATAACATTATGCTTACTAATTATTAAATATCTCTCACAAATTCCAGACAAAACGCATTATAAAATGTAATTAGCCCACCGAGGTATTATGTGCTAAAAATTTTAAAATATTTTAACTCGCATTTAAAGTGAGCGTGTGAAGTAAAGAAAGCTTTATGGCTCTGAGAATTAAATAGAGAATGGTGTGAAGCTAAAATAGACGTGATTTCGGTTGCCGCAAGTTACATTTGCTCGTACGGGGATCAACAACCGTTTAAACCTTTTACTATCGAGGTATTAACATGGTGGTCAGTTCACACCGCGACGATGCTTAATACTTAGTTCAACCACGTCTGCTGTCGTTGCGGTCACTTACTTTGTGTTTAAATATTTTGAAGCGTCCTATTATATAGAGCAACGAATAATGTTTAAAAACTGGTCGAGCAGGAACTTTGTCGATATTTGCCTGAGCCTTTAGCTAAGATGCCATCGCTAATTACGACGACGAAAGTGTATGCTTATGTCAAATCCCATACATTTTTGTTTCCGAACTTCGTCGACGTAGTTAGCGATGTCAACATGGCTAAGGGCTATGGTTCGCGAGCCCTGTAACTCGTACGCCTGTATATTATGTTAGCAATGAGAGAAATCTATCCATATTTATTTATCGCTATCGACTATTGGCAAGAGTTCGCAATTACGGACGATCCCGGGCGCAATTTTGTAAATTGCAGATTTTACTTATGCCGATGGCACCAGCAATTGCATATACTTATGTGCATTAGGTAGTTAGGTACATCTTCACTTTAATGGGTTTTCTCTTCATAACGCATTCATTTTATCCTTAGACTACGTTACCACGAGCGGTTTTTTTTTCCTTCGGCGCTAGTAAAAATAGCATTGAAAATAAAACTCTGCGCTAATACAGTAGAGTTGAAAATCGAACACACGGCAGGAATTTGATTACTAGACGCTAGTGTATTCGATTTTCATCTCTATTGTATTAACGCAAAGTTCTATTTACTGTGCTGTTTTTACTAACGCCGACGGAAAAACCGCTCGTCGGAACGTAGTCTTCCCTCCTCACTAATATTATAAACGTGAAAGTTTGTAAGAATGTATGGATATGTAGATGTGGGGATTTTTTAAACTCTTTAACACAAAAACTACTGAGCGGATTTCAATGAAATTTGGTATGGTAGTATTTTAGACTCTGGATTACTATTTAGTACATAGGCTACTTTTTATCGCAAAAAGGGGAAATCGATAAAGTCGATAGCATTTAGCAATCTTAAGTAAAAGTCAAGTCAAGTCAAGTCAAAAATTTTTCTTAAAATTGTCATTTTTATACACTTTCTGAACGTCTGTCTACATGATGCCTACCACCGGTTCGGGAACTGGCCCGGCGAGAGAAACCGGCGTAAGAAACTCGCAAAATTGTTCTTATCAAAAAAAAAAAAAAATTTACAATGTTGTAACTTAATCTATATAACAGAAGTCATAAGTACATAGGAGCAATATACCTGTACGGCATATTTTACATAAGATTGCTAAATGCTGTAAACAAATAATACATATTATTACATACATATACATCTCCCGCATCGATACACGGTATTGTAATAAAAATAAAGCAATAAAAATGACTATAAAATCAATGTAATATTGTCTCTCCGATAAAGAACAAAGCGTTCTTACATTCGCTTGTCCCGAATTTCCATAGTGAACTACCGAATCTGTAGGTAGAAAAAATACACCCACATTCCTTTGTATACAATGGAATGACGAAATCTCATGCGCTTTATGGTTAATATAAGATTAACATAAGATGAATACGTAATAACTTACTTTATAATTTATATACACATAATTTAATCTTTAATTAAAAATAAACTAGTTGACTGCATATTTTAAACGCTATTTTAACCAGAAATATCAAGTAGTACCTTTAAGGCAAGGTGAGAACTCACGGAGCGATTTTCAGTCGCGCCCGCCGCGATCGCGGGTCCTCGGTTTCTGTAGAATGCAAATATAAATTATGTAAAAATTAAAGCACACCTCACGACGCGATTTACGCCCGCGGCGCGCGCGATTGTTCGCGGGTGTCGCTGCACCGGCGGGCGACTAGTAGAATCGCGCGAGCCGCGATCACCCGCAGCCCCGGCGATTTGCGCCCGCGCGCTCTGCGATCGGTTGGCGGGCGAAATCCTTATGTTTAGATTTGCCCGTTTTGCAGTCGCTCGTTATGCGATTTTCGCCCGCCCCGTTTTCGGGCGATAATCGCAACCGCGGCGACTGTCGCGCGCAAATAATCGGTCTCGTGAGTTTTTAAATATAATCGCAGTTCCACGATCGCGGCGGGCGCGACAGAACATCACTACGTGAGTTCTAAGCCTTAGTTTTAACTCGTATACAACTAAAAGACTTATTTGATAATATTTTTTGTTAATAATATTTGTTTGATATGTTTCATGTTGTTTTAGTTGTTAGTTTTACTGAATAAATATTATAATTTATAGAAAAATAAATTGAAAAAGAAAAAGTTTAAAAAAATATTCTGATTTACTAAATAGATGGACAAATAGTATATAAACAAACAGTGTAAACCGTCTTTATTAAACTTGTACAAACTAAAATAAAATTAAGTCGCACAATGAAGGAACAAGATCGTGATTCGAGACTTATCAAAGTGGAGCAGAAAGCCTCGCATGTTTGATCGAGAGCTCCTAGACTAGGCTCCTCAGCTCCTTCAGAATAGGTTCTATTATATAGGTATAAATATTAAAGTAGTGTGCACAAGCATATTGCATTCCGGCCTTTTGAAATCCAGCCCGTTATACATTAATGTCGGCTCGGCGAAGCGGCGGTTGGGTTTACTAATTAGGTGCACATTGCCGTGTTTACAGTCTTTATTACAAGGGAATAGGATTTAAATTGTGCTTTTTATATATTGTATGTACAAGTCATTGCTTCTGCAAACACCTGGGATTAAATGCTAGCCTTTTAATGTGGGTCGTTAAACTATTGATTCGAAGTGTTTTTTATTGCTTTTAGTAGCTATATCACATAAAGACCAAAACATATACCTGTCTAGTAAGTATTTTCATTTACTTCAATTTTATTTTTATACTTACAGAATACTTTATTCATATTAGAAGGCAAAATGTCTTTTAAAATGTAAAGTGCACAGGTAAAGTGCGTTTTTAACGTCTTTCATTATAATAATTATTGTAAAGGGATTTTCAATACGGACGCTCGAACATAGACTACGCATATCGGCTAAATAAAAAAATTGATTAGGTACAGCTGTAAAATTTGGCATGAATAGTTACATCGATGTGATATTTTAAAGGATATGCAATGACAATCATTGCATATCCTTTAAAATATCATAAAAAAGTGATTACGTCACTTAAACATGTTGTTTTATTTCATTTCAAAGTTCGAGCGTTCTTAATGGAAAGCCCTTTATGTTTACTTATCAAATAATGCTTCGCTTTTAATATAATTGAAGTTTTGTACTCTACCTCAAAGGCCATTAAAGGGTAGTTTAATAAATTTTACTCTGTGGTGAAGGTCATACATATTAAGGTTCTATTATTTTCTACTAAAAGTAAAGTGATACCAAAACACAAAAAATAATATGTAGTCTAATATTTTTTTTTATTTATATTCTTGCAACATAAAAGGTATTTCTGTTATCCTATAAAGAAGTGTGTTTATTTTTTTTATAAATTTAAGAAACAAAGACCACAAAGAAAAACATATTCGCTCTAATATTATTTATAATTACGACTTCAATAATAATTTACTACGCAAAGGTAACAATATTTAAACCGTCTACTTAGCTGTGATAATAAAATGCGTGTTGACTTTATTTTCCACGGCCCGGGGGTATTTTGTATCCCGTACGTGAGTTCCACTATATTCGTAGTGTTTGGATTTCACTCATAAAGATTTATATGTTTCTTGCCACTTCACAGTGAAGAGGGTGCCGCTGTGTGCGACAGTGTTGGGTTAAGATTTATTACTATCTCTATACCTAGTTAATTAATAGTGAGATATTACTTTTTGTACATATGACAATGATTTCAAAACTCAAGATAGGCTATGACGTACATTTGAGAGAAAAAAAATTCATACAATAAAAGTTACGCCATCTTGGTTTTCACCATACTTCAAATGTCAGCCATCTTGTTTTCACCATACTTCAAATGCCAAAATGGCCCCAAAATCTTAAAAGTGGCGTCATTTAAGTGGAGACACTTTTTGCCTCGACATGCAACATGCATGTCTATAATATTTACGTCTATGACCTATGATGATCGAACTAAACATACTTGTTACAGCTGCCACACAGCAGTTACATAAAGTTACATAACATTATTTATCACGATTAGGGTAAGGTTACTGGACCATTTTTATTTAAACTCAATCTCTCATATGATTTTGATTACAAATTCGTAGGTATTGAAGAAGATAAATGTATGACGTATGTATAATTTCAATATACTCTAATGATACTGCTGGTCTAAACCAGAAAACTAAAAAATGTTACAAAATGACATGATTTTGTACTGTTTTAATTACACCAGAACTAGAATTTTACCTTTATACTACCTATGGCTTTTTGATTACAATACAAATTTTCCTTAGAAGTCCTATGGCATATCGTAGCAGCATTTGGCCCTCATAGTTTCACCCCCACAGCTTGTTCATACTAGGTCTCTTCTTTTACCTCGATCTGGATCTGCATTTTCATTATTATTCATCCTATGAAAAAATAGTGTCAGTTTTATTATTATTTTTGGTCCTATCACCGGACCAGTCCAATTAAATGAAACAGAAGTAGTCCATTGACGGTAACCATACTACTTAAGAATTATATGTTAAAGCAAGACATTTCGATTACTGATTCGAACATCTACAACTTGAAGTACAGAATTACTGGATTGCAAAAACAATAGGATAGATAAATAAATGTTTATTATTGTAATTCTTGCAATTTCGTGACGTGAAGATATTATTTCTGAGGACTCAAACACCCGAAGTAACTTACGCTCTTAACGGCTGCCGCTCCACAACTGGTAGGGACCATGTAATGGAGAGGCCACATGAGGCTATGTTTTTCCATTTCATTCGCCTCTAGGTATGTCTGTCTTCGAGATACGTTGGCGGTCTGTCAAAGCGTCAGTTCATCGATGACAACCACACCAACACACATCCTATATCATTATCTATAGTTATATTATAACTTCTGTGTAGGAGCACCTTACCCATCTTATATATGGCTAATCCAGAATTTTTAGTGAAGACCTAAATACCTGTTTTATGCACGTAGCACTGTATAACAATTCGAGTTCATACAAAAATCTAAATAGATTCAGACAGAAAGCAACCCACAACCTAAAAATCTAAATCTACTACAAATCCTAAAATACCATTCGGGAACAATACTGTAGCCGTAACGAAGCTGGGAAAAAGTACAATACCTACCTCCCTATACGTCAGTGAAACCAATTTGGTTTGGGGAACTTTGAAAAATATTCCTCCACTACAGTCTGTTTGGAACCTCCTGTATAAACAAACGGTACAAAGATCCGCGGGGAATCGTATTTCTCCGCTCGAGGAAAAGGTTTGGGAAGAAATTGTGTGCCTCCTATTTCTTTATAAACAACCACGGGTAATAATAAGTGTATAGGATGAGAGTGTAAACAAAAAGCTGATCTTAGTAACTCACCTTTCTTTTGTATTAGCCTTATGAGAAATAACCTAACCAAGAGCATGTCATGGCATGTCTAAGGAGGGTTCAGTAGCTACGAACGCGCAATAGGTTTCTTAATTCTTTAAATTATTTCGAAAGTTATTGTCCAATTTCGCACAAAATAATTTTCCTGAAGATTTTGTGATGGACCAACACTCTCTTGACTACAACTACAACGACCTCTCTCTACAACGACCGGTCAACAAGCAGATCACATATCTCCTGGTCAGCACCTAGCATCGGCCCCGTACGGCAGCACTCCGAATCACTGGAGCCCGTGCAGCAGCAGCACAGTTCCGACTCACTGGAATTCTCTGGCACTGGCGACTCAAGCAGACGACTCAAGATTCGACAGCACTCCTCCTCTGAAGACCCTCCGGTCTTCAGAGGAGTGATATGGCGGACCAATTAGCGCCACAAGCAGGGCCGGATTTAAAATTAGTGCCGCCCTCGACACTGAAGAAAATGCCGCCCTATCACAGAAATTTTACTTACAATTATAGTTTTTATATCTTATTTCTTTAATAGAATAACTAATTGCTTGCTCATTGCATACATTTTATTATATATTTCAATAATATAAAAAAATATTTGTTTTTCTTCCAAGAATCCATAGACAAATCATTGATCGAGCGCCCAGCGAAGCCAATCATATATCTTTGTAAGAATCATGAATTTTGCACTAACGATGATTTATGATTGTATTACATTTGTTTGTCAGGCAAACACACCTGACTTTGTAAATTGGTCGATTAAATCTTCACAATCTAAACGTCAAAGTAGACGGACGTTAAAGTAGAAGTACACGTACATATTCTATGCATAGAATGCCAATCTTTTGAGACTATTCGCAGTCACTGTAAAACGTAAGTAGTTTTTAACTCGTTTCAAACAAGAAATAAAAAATGATTAATTAATAAAATTAATTAATTATTATAATATGCAATTTTGATAATTGTAAAAAAATAATTTTATAAATATTTTTTTTACTTTCCAAATTTTGCCGCCCCATAAAATTTTCCGCCCTGGGCACTGCCCTGACTACCTCTAGTGTAAATCCACCACTGGCCACAAGCCGTAATCGTGAAGAAAATTAATATAAAATTAATAAGAAGTTTTCTCAGTTCGGCGTTATACGGGGCGTTTTCGCAGTCACTGTCCAAACTCTCAGGAGTGAATATACTTTTAAATACAACTTTTACTACAGGATCAACTTTCCTACTTGGAAAAAAAATATGCTGTTTCATACAAAATGTATCTATGCCGTAGCCCTTTTGTAGGAAACAGCTGATTTTTTTTTCAAGTAGGAAAGTTGATCCCATAATAAAAGTTGTTTATAATCAAGAGTATGAGTGAAAAAACATACCTGTATATACCTACAATGTCTGAAAACTACTACAGTGGAGCTTTGGCCTGGCCGAGGATACCACTTCGCTCGGTCGAAGATCTCCCTTTGGGGCATCATCCACTTTCCACAATTTTTTTAGCAACTTACAAGTTTCTATGTCTTATATAATTTAGAATTTAGCAATGCCAGGGCAGTGCAACCAATCCCCCTGGAATTTCTAAATTAAGTCCTCCCCCCTGAAATTTCTAACACTTTAGAGGCCGATTACTCGAAAATAGTTGACTTTGTATAAAAGTCATGTATGAAACCTTGACTTTATTCGACGATACCCCACACGATGGGATAGAATGAAAAAATATTTTGTATCCCCACTACACATGTATGGACGGCTACCCCAAAAACATATAAATATTATTATTTTATGATGATTATTACAGAAGCTATAAGGGCGGACACACAGACAAACTGACGGATAGAGAGAAACTACGGGGGTTCCTTGAGTACTACAGAACCCTAAAATATTTTTTTTAAACATGTGTTAAATGATTATTGACAAATTTAAATGAATTTATTTCACGTAATGATGTTTAGAATCGAAAATAGACCGATAGATTAGAACTGAATTCATGACAAGTTTTTGCGACACCTGTTTAGTCTGCTTGAGCGCAAACGTGTGGTTTTGTCGAGGTGATTAAACTACCTTGGGATTCTATCTAAGGTGTTATCCACTCAGTAAACGTCAATCTAGATTACCGTGGAAATTACGAGAACATTCCACGCAGATAACCGTCATTAGGTGGAATCGGCCTAATTTCTTGCAAATGCTTAGCAGTTTAATATCTTAATAGTTTATGGCTTGGGCTTGGTATTGTTTTGGGATGTTACTATGAATTGAAGGACAAAAATGTTTTGGTTCTGTCGTCTTTATAGCATGCGTATCCATATCACGGTGGATGTGGTTTCCTTCTGCGGCAGAATAGACAAATTGACAGATTGATGAGGGAAAGTTGTTATTTTGTCCAATTTATCTGTCAGAATGTTTTTTCTTGTGTAGACAAAACGCATTCTTTGGTGATCATACTGTTAGATACGTTTCCGGATCCGTATAACATTTGGCGGAAATGTCTCTGGCAGCCAAGGTTTAATAAAATTATAAATTGATTTTATATTACTTATAATTGTAATTATTGATACTGGATAAGATTATGAATTAATTTATAATTATTTTCGCAAAGATTATAAATATTATATTTTGTATTACTGAACTTCCGGTTAGTGATTGTTATTATGATTTATTGGTGTAAATAAAAGTAATTTAACAGATAAAGTAAATCATTCGATAATTGTTTGTAATAGTCATAAATTTATTTGGATTATAATTTTGTAATTTAAATATTTTTATATAATTTCCGGTGCCGCCATCTCTACACTTCCGATGCAACGTAAGAATAGAGATGGCGGCTGCTATAAAAGATGATGCCTGTCAATTTTGTGGCAATTGCCGACTGAGCATCGAAGAGTGAAGTACTCGTGGATAAAAGTGTACTGGCAATCGAATAAAAGTTGTACCAGAAGATATTATAGTGTTTGTTTTTCTTTGGCCAACTCTTATAGTTCAGAAGTGGGATAGAACAGGATACACAAAATTTCCTGCACGCCCACACGAAAAGGAGCTAAAATTAAGCGTAAGTACTGCAAATAATTTTTCCATAGTAATTTTTAAGATTGAATTTTTACACAA
Organism: Phengaris arion; assembly: GCA_963565745.1. Lineage (NCBI taxonomy): Eukaryota > Metazoa > Arthropoda > Insecta > Lepidoptera > Lycaenidae > Phengaris > Phengaris arion. Next base: position 8,986,774 of record OY751443.1, read on the forward strand.
AAGTGGCATTACAATTGAGAAGATTATTAAAATGAATTTAAGGAAATCTTAAATGAATTTCTAAAGAGATTGGAATTTTATATAATTCACTTTATCCTTTATTGCATTGCATAGATATTTTTTTTTTTCCTTGTTATTATCATTCTTTTAAAACTAATTTAATTCTACTATAACTAATTTTACTTTTATTATAATTATTTATTTAGTTTTATTTTTACTTTTTATTTTATTTTGGCAAATATAATATAGGAAGTATATTTTCATTTTAATATTTTATTGATTGCTTACACTACAGTAATTATGTTGGTTTAGTTAAACAATTAAACATTATTTGATGAATATATACATTATCCATAAGAATTATAAAATTTCTAACAATATTTTAACGTTAACTAAAGATTTATTAAATGTATATTTTATAAGAAGTGTGTTTTAAATAGATATTAAGCTTTTTATAAATTTGTTTAAGCTCCGAAACATGGAAAATGGAAATACCCGAGGTCAAGGGTTTACTGGAAATGATGCCCGAGGTCAAGGGCCCACCGAGAATGATACCCGAGGTCAAGGGTTTACTGAAGGTGATGCCCGAGGTCAAGGGCCCATCGAAAATGATGCCCGAGGTCAAGGGCCCATCGAAAATGATGCCCGAGGTCAAGGGCTAGTTACTGCTAACAATCAAAGTGAAGGATATAGTGATCATGATCGTGCCCGAGGTCGAGGGCTAGATCGTCATAGGGCCCAAGGTCAAGGGTCGAGCACTGATGAATCCCAAGCTCCTCGAGGAGTCTATGTACATGAATATCGCAGCCAAGGTGAAGGCGGCGTGCGCCAAATGGACAATATAATTCCGGAACCTACTACATCTCGCAACAAAGGTAGCCGGGAGCGAAAGAGGCGACGACGAGAGCAGCGGTCATCATCTGAAGATTCTGGTGACAACGGGAGAGTAAAGCATGGTAGAAATAGTCGATCAAGTAGGCAAAATAGAGGTAAGCGTAGATATTATTTTACCGAACTATCATCGAGCGAGTCCGATATAGCTCCGTCTAAAACAAAGCGTTCTGTTAATTCAAAAAAAAGGTCTACAGACGACATACTCGATAAATTTTTGACAATAATTAAAGATGTGAGAAGTTCGGAAAAACCTAAAATGTCCTATAATAATAATGTTGTACCCGAGTTTGATCCCATGGCAAAAGAACAAACTGTATTAACCTGGATAACTAAAGTAGAAGAATGTTCAGAAATATATGGATGGGATGAGAAAGAAACTATACATTATTCTCTTCAAAAATTATGTGGAGTTGCTAAGTCATGGTATCAATCTCTGCCAACATTGTTATATAGTTGGACTGAATGGAAGCAAAAACTTTTAGAATCTTTTCCGTCTCGGGAAGATTATGCCGAACTTCTCACTGAAATGTTAGCTAAAAGAGTTAGGTATGGAGAGTCTTTGGAGAACTATTACTATGCTAAAATTAATCTTCTTAATCGATGCAAGCTGAGTGGTAAACAGGCGGTCGACTGTTTGCTACATGGCGTAGACGATCGCGCTGTAAAAGTAGGCGCACAAGCGGCACAATTTGTAGAACCTGAACAGATTTTAAAGTATTTCAGATCGGTAAAAGTAGGTGGCACACGAGAAAATTATGATAATTATAGGAAGAATAGGGTGGACAGAAATGTTAACTCCGTAAATAACAAATCGGTAAATTCCAGGCCAGGAAGTAATAACTTTACAATAAAATGTTTTAACTGCAATCAAAATGGACATCCCAGTTTTAAGTGCGATAAACCACTAATTAAATGTACGAATTGTGATAGAATAGGCCATCAAGCTTCTAATTGTTACAGAAACAAAACTAGCGGGATCTCTAATACTGTCACTACCGAAAAAAATGAGAAATTAGTTTCAGAACTTTGCGCCTCTGATAGTCTTAATGATAAGTACATAATGGACGTATTAGTAAACGGGACCCGATTACAATGTCACTTAGATTTGGGTAGTCAATGTTCATTGATAAGGGAAAGCAACGCGAAATCCTTAAACTCAAATTTAATAACTGATGTTGATCTGCCCATACTTAGGGGTATAGGAGCAAATCTTACGCGCCCTTTAGGTATGATTGTTGCAAAAGTAGAGTTACAAAATATCATAGAAAATGTAAATATGTATGTAGTAGAGGATTATGTGCTTAGACATCCAGTTTTAATAGGACATTCGTTTACCGAAAAACCAGATATAGTAATAACTAAAACACCTTTTGAAGTAATATTGAAACGCGTATCGGATAATCCAAAAATACACTTAATATCTCGTGACGATGTTCTGATATCAAAAAATGAATTACGTGCCGTACCTGTTTTGTGCCAAAAGCTCGAGAACGGTTCTATTTATGTTGACGGGTCTATTAGAGGAAATAGGGGTCAAGAATATTACCTTATGCCGGGACAGTATGAAGTTTTGAATAACAATTGCGCTTTATTAGTTCATAATATCTCAAATGACAGCATAACTATAAAGAAAAATGTTTTACTTACGAGAGCTACACATTTGCAAACACCAACTCTAAATACGTGTCAGGTAACTATTAGTACAACCGAATCCGATAATAACGAAATAAATTGTTGTCCGGACCTAAGACGTGAACATCGTCACGCACTTCAAAATCTCTTATCGGAATATAAAAGCTGTTTCTCGAGTGGTCTTAGTGATTTAGGATTTACAAATTGTACAGAAATGAAGATCGAATTAACTGACTCAGAGCCTATTGTGTATCGTCCATATAGAATGTCGTATTCCGAAAGATCACTGGTTAGGGACATGGTAAAAGAAATGCTAGATAACAATATAGTTCGGGAATCGTCTTCACCGTACGCAAGTCCAATTGTCCTTGTTAAAAAGAAAACTGGTGAAAAACGATTATGCGTGGATTATCGTGCTTTAAATCGAAAAACAAAAAAAGAAACATTATCCTTTGCCCCGTATTGAAGACCAGTTGGACTTGCTAGCGGGTAATAATATGTTCACTTCGCTTGACTTAGCGTCGGGTTACTACCAGATACAAATAGAAGAAAACTCACGGCATAAAACGGCATTCGTAACGCCGGACGGCCAATTTGAATATAATCGTATGCCTTTCGGCCTAGTGAATGCACCGTCTGTTTTCCAAAGAACAATAAACAAAATTCTTGCGGACGCTAAAATTAAATATGCTTTGGTTTATATGGATGACGTATTAATCCCATCTAAGGACTTTCAGGAAGGGTTGGTCAGATTAAAAGAAGTATTTGAACTGTTAAAAAGTGGTGGACTGACGCTTAAAATGAGTAAATGTTATTTTTTCTTAAATAAAATAGAGTTTCTTGGGTTTGAAGTTAGCGCTAAAGGTATAAAGCCTGGATTGAGGAAAACAGAGGCTGTGTCGAAATTTCCAACGCCAAAAAACCAACATGAGTTACGCCAATTTTTAGGTTTGTCAGGTTTTTTTAGACGGTTTATTCAAAATTACGCGATAATAGCTGCCCCGCTGACAGATCTGTTAAAAAAGGATCACGACTGGGTTTGGGATGTTTCGAAAGAAAAATCTTTTCAGCAAATCCGTAAATTACTCTCAGAGCGACCGTTGCTTTCTTTATATGACCCGCAAGCCGAAACGCATTTACATACGGATGCTAGCAAACACGGTTTAGCCGGTATTCTACTACAGCGTAATGAGAAAGGCATAATGCAACCGGTTTCTTATTTCAGCCGCAAAACAACAGCAGACGAACAAAAATATCATTCTTTTGAACTTGAAACATTAGCCATAATTACTTCCCTGAATCGATTTCGAATTTATCTATTAGGTATTCCCTTTACTATACAGACAGACTGTAACGCCGTCCGATCAACCCTTCTTAAAAGAGACTTAATTCCGCGAATCGCTAGATGGTGGATTCAATTACAAGAATTCGATTGTACAATCGAGTATAGACCGGGATCACGAATGTCCCATGTAGACGCGCTAAGTCGCAATCCTGTAGGATTGGCTTTGAATGAAAATCACGTGCTTGATGTTTTAACAATAAATACTAACGAACAAGACTGGATTATTACGGTACAAACGGCTGATGACGATATCGCGAGAATAAAGAATATTTTAAATAATCCTGATGCCGCAGATGTAGTTGATATACTTAAAAATTTTAAATTGAAAAATGGTAGATTGTATCGGGTTATAGGAGATGAAATGAAATGGGTTGTCCCTAAAGGGGCGCGGTGGCAGATTTTGAAAAGGAATCATGATGACGTAGGGCATTATGGCTACGAAAAAACTCTAGAACGTATTAAAAATAATTATTGGTTTAAACGAATGAGGCGCTTTGTAAAAAAATACGTGTCTGCGTGTCTAGAATGTGCCCATCATAAAGCACCCGGTGGTAAACGCGAAGGTAAACTGCATCCAATTGAAAAAGTAAGCATTCCCTTTCATACTGTACACGCAGACCACCTAGGGCCATTTGTTAAAAGTAAGACGGGAAACTGCTATTTATTAGTACTTATAGATAGCTTCACTAAATTTATAAATATCACACCGGTCAAGAATACTAAATCTTCTACCACGATCAAAGTTTTAAAAGATCACATTAGTTTTTTTGGAGTTCCGACACGTCTCATTAGTGACCGAGGATCTAGCTTTACGAGTAAAGTTTTTAAAGACTTTATGATAGAGTGCGGGATAAAACATGTCCTCAATGCGGTCGCCACTCCAAGGGCTAATGGACAGGTCGAGAGGTTTAACCGTACCATAACAGAAGCACTAGCTACTTCTAATCACGGACTTGACGAAAAAAGTTGGGACGAACGAATACACGACATACAGATAGGTATCAATACGACTGTTCATAAAACTACACAAAAATCTCCCTCTGAGCTTTTGTTTGGATTTAACTTAAACCACAAAGCGCAAGGAATACTTAATACGGTAATAAACGATACGCTTAACATTATTCCCTCGAATGAATTAGAGTCAGTTAGGAATAAAGCTTCTGAGAAAATAAAAGAACAGCAAGAAAAAGATAGAGAGTACTATAATAAGAAAAGAAAGGCTAGTAAAAATTATAAAATAGGAGATTTAGTGCGTATAGAAAAACAAGTTCCTCATGACGGTCAATCACAAAAGTTAGTAGTCAAATACCAAGGGGCGTACCGCATAGTTAAAGTTCTCCAAAATGATAGGTTTTTAATAGAAGACACACCGTTGTCTCGTAAAGGTCGTCGTTATGAGGCAATTGTAGCAGTCGATAAGATACAACCATGGGTCAGTTTTGATAGAGACTTTGATGATGATAGTTCGGACAGTAATGATGATGATAGTCATAAAGATATTAACGAAAGTATAGATAACAATGTAGATAATGCAATAATTAATAATGTAAATAAGACCAGCAATGATATGAGTATTAATGAAATAAACGAAAATTTGGAAAATTGATCAAAAATGTAATTAAATAAGAGAAACAATATTATTGCAACACTTTTACTTATTTTTTTCATTTCTTTTTTTTAATTATCATTTTTTTTTTCTTCTTATTTTTATTACTTTTTTTTTATTAGGAAATTATAGATTTTTATTGAGAAAAAAGCACGAAGGGACTCGTGCTGTCGCAGGAAGGCCGAGCTGTTAGATACGTTTCCGGATCCGTATAACATTTGGCGGAAATGTCTCTGGCAGCCAAGGTTTAATAAAATTATAAATTGATTTTATATTACTTATAATTGTAATTATTGATACTGGATAAGATTATGAATTAATTTATAATTATTTTCGCAAAGATTATAAATATTATATTTTGTATTACTGAACTTCCGGTTAGTGATTGTTATTATGATTTATTGGTGTAAATAAAAGTAATTTAACAGATAAAGTAAATCATTCGATAATTGTTTGTAATAGTCATAAATTTATTTGGATTATAATTTTGTAATTTAAATATTTTTATATAATTTCCGGTGCCGCCATCTCTACACTTCCGATGCAACGTAAGAATAGAGATGGCGGCTGCTATAAAAGATGATGCCTGTCAATTTTGTGGCAATTGCCGACTGAGCATCGAAGAGTGAAGTACTCGTGGATAAAAGTGTACTGGCAATCGAATAAAAGTTGTACCAGAAGATATTATAGTGTTTGTTTTTCTTTGGCCAACTCTTATAATACTAAGTGGCTAAGACGTGGCTTTAAGAAAAGTGAAGATCTCTAGTACCATCTTTAAATTATTATTCTTCTTTTTGACTTTGCAGACTATAGTTTCATGTTATATATGTGGCCTAGTGGCTGATTCCTTGAGAGAGAATCGATCTCGACTTGATCCGTGTATCATACAAACGGTCCGTGTATCAAAATATATTGTTGACCATATCAACCATATCGTTATACGGGCGCTCCAACGTAAAAGGAAACATCGTAAGAAGACGCAAAGAACCATGATTCATGAAATCTCCCAGCTCGCAGTAGTCTTGCGTGCGACTACCTTCTTATAAAGCTAGACTTAGCTCCTAAGGGCTTGTGCCCATATCCGCGGTGCGGTGTTGCGACAAGGTGGGTTGACATAAGGTGCAAATTCACGCCGCCGCGTCGTTAATAATGCACGTCACGACGCCGGATCGCAGAGCCTTGTAAAATTCTGATATATTTTTCACCGTTCTGCGGCGATGTTACGTATCGACCTAGCACTAACGACGTGGCAACGCACCATGCCGCGATACCGCACCGCGCACTGTGCCGCGGCACCGCGCCATTTCACGTTGTCGACGACGTCGTGACGTAGACATGTATACACGTAATTGTCGTTAGATACGATTCAACATATACAGAAAATAAATATTTATTTCTCCACACAAATCCACATTTATATCATCTTTCGTCGGGGTAAAGCTCATCTTTAACGTGTTTTATCTAATATTCTCGCATGTCTCCACTCGTTATTTCGATCGAGCAATATAATGCAACCTGTCCATTAAGGCATTTTGTTGATATGATCTATTTGGAATAATTGAACTGGATCACGAACGTGCTTAAAGGAACCTTTTATGATAAACGATTGGCGTAAGCAAATGTGCTTTCGGAACATAAGCACCCACATGTGCAAGCCTTTTGGCGTAAAAAAGCTTTTACAAATATAATGAAGCTTAATAAACGTACTAAACTTACTAAACTTTAATTAATACTGGTTTTTCCCGCGGCTACGTCCGCGTAAATATAGTATCCCACGGGTACACTGTACTTTTTCGGGATAAAAAATGGCTTGTTTTAATGCAGAGCCATACAAAATTTCACCGAAACACGTTTACTAGCTTTTGCGTGAAAGAGTAACAAACATCCATCCATCGATCCATCCATCCATAAAATTTCACATTTAAAATAGTAGGAGGATTCTTTTATTTCGCTCAAACATAAAATGATACAAGTAGCGTAATATTATGAAAACTCCAAAAGCGAGATATTGAACGGTTATAAAGTTTAAATTTCAAAGGGCTCTGATTTTATTCATCAGAAGTGGCGTTAATTTTTCGAATCGGTAATATGCGATATGATTGCATTGTAAACTTATATAAAAATAATTGAATCGTTCCAATATGTAAATTAATATTTCAGTATAATCTTTCCTATTATCGCTTCATTGAATCGCGCATGCAAATTCGCCTTGTAATAATTTCATCGAACAATTGTTGCGATTGATGTGTCATATCGAACCATTATCATAACTAGCAGGATAAGCCGAGTTTGCATTTTATGAATTACGCAGTATTATCAAAGTAAAAAAACTCATTCTCTTAAAATATTGTTACGTCATTAGTTTACATATTGATGATGGTGCTTGTGATTGGATATTTCTCTTACGGACGCGTTTCAAAAATGTGTTGTTTGACAGCGGCCTCGTACGGACTGACATTTCTTTAGAAATGTTTTGTACCGTTAGTCCAGACAGTAACCAAAAGAAACGTAGTATTATGAAAAAATATTTTTTGTTGATTATTTTGAATACATATTTCTTCAATATTTTTCTTCACATTTAGATATATAAAAATGGATTGCAATTCCAATGTCTCGCTAAAACTCGAGAACGGCTGGACCGATTTGGTTGATTTTGGTCTCGAAATAATTGTGGACGTTCAGGGAAGGTTTAAACTGTGGTAAATATTGGCGGTGGAGGTGTAGTATTTATTTATTTCAGTTCGTAGTTAAGACAGAACAACGTGTGTCGGGACAACTAGTAGTTAACTAGTAATTAGTTAGTTACTAAAATTAAAAATAGTTAACCGTCTATCAAGATGTAAACTATCCACAAGAGCGCTAAACCGCCGCACCTAGATACCGAAGGCTAACTTGTTCCCGCTACAATCTCTTTGATAAACTCAGACTTGGCTGGCTCCCCGTACGCTTGTTTGGAAACTTCCACTTAACATGCAACTTAATTGAATTGTCCAGAAGTCGATTCGATTCTTCGCAGTATTTCCGCACTAACTATGCAAACTTTGAATGTTCTATATCGATTTTGTACCTGAACGTCTCTCGTATTTTACTATCTACTTGACATATCGTATGTACTTTTATGTCCTTAATTGCTCATACATGTACATGTATGAGCAATTAAGGACGTGTTTAGAAATTTGAAATAAATTGTCTGTTTCTGCGGTCGATTTCGCGACCAAATGAAACCAAATCCTAAAAGACAAACAATTGTCACAAAAAGACTTACTTACCAGTAAAATTATTTCAAAAACATTATAAAAAAATATGATTTTTAGTATAGCAAAAAAAATTTTCCAGAACATTCTTCAATTCTTTACAAAAAGAGGTCGTATTTAGGGTCAGTTTTTGGCTCTCATGATTTCTTTTGTTTAAAAATTCTCTAAGAAAGCTAATATAACCATTTTAAAGTTTTTTTAAAATAATCTAACAATATAACAAATTGATTTGAAAAAAAAACATAGAATGTCTTCACAAAATTTTCACAAGATTTTCTATTATGCATGAATCTTAATGCATGGCACTAAAGTTTATTTTATTTGGTTACTGTGTAGATTAACTGCACACAACATTTCTAAAGAAATGTCAGTCCGTACGAGGCCGCTGTCAAACAACACATTTTTGAAACGCGTCCACAAGAGAAATATCCAAGCACCATCATCAATATACGATAATAGTAGTATAGATTTTCTAGTATGATGGTTAATCTATAGTCTATGCTAATATTATAAAGAGGTAAAGTTTGTGAGGTTGTAAGGGGTAATCTCTGGATCTACTGAATCGGAAATTCTTTTACCAGTAGAAGGCTACGTTATTTGTGAGTGACATAAACTATATATTAACCGGAAAAACGAAAGACTTTTTCGTGTTATCCGGATTTGCAAAGTAAGTCGGAGAAATATCGGTCGAATGATAACGTTTCTTACGAACGCTGCCTTACCGATGGATGGATTTATGATTAAGTCCTAGAGAAAAGTTGTAGAGCTTCATAATACTAACTCATGGATTAGATAAGATTAGATTAAAACCATAAGTTATCGATTCTATTTCGAGGTCGCTATTTATTATTAATCCCAATTTCACGCGGGCGAAGCCGCGGGCAAAAGCTAGGACTTAATACATTTCAAGGCATCTATTCACTCTACATAATATCATTATCATTATCAGTTAGACATTTGTTACCGACCGAACTAGCAAACATCCTTTCTGCCTTACCTACAAAACAACAACAATAAAGTTTTTATAATCTATATTACGGTATCTTCAGTCCCATTGAAAGCTCCGAGGCCAAACTTTTCAAATTGACGGCCGGCTGATTACGGGGGTAGTTTTAAAAAACATTACTCCCCAACTTTTCGCTTTCGGAAAACTAAAAGTATGCTAGTGGTTAATGCTGGTTGTTTTCCAAATTAGAACGAAATTCTGCCAATTACTTTTAACGGTGGAACTTTTGAAGGGCTAGATTTTTTCGCAGCCGCATAGTCTATATAAGTATAGACTTAATAACTTTAATATTATAAAGAGGAATGATTTGTTTGTTTCTTTGTTTGCATTAAATAAGCTTCTAAGTTATTGAACCGATTTTCCGACCGACGAAATTTGATACAGATATAGAGTAGACTACGGGGAAGGCTGAGGGAGTATTTAGTAAGTAGCAAGTAGCTGTTATCGCGGAAAAATGTGCGGTTCCCGCGAGGTTTCGTTTAGCGTGCACAAAGTCGTGGGCAACATCTAGTAGTTTAATAAAATAGTAGGCCTGTGCCTGGTTAGTCCTTTGAGGGCTTAATTTCTGTAAGATAAATATTGAAATACAAATGAATAATTGTTCTGATATTAAAAAGTCTCGGTCAGTAAAATTAAATTTCTACTTCACCTTTACTTCTCTACACACGTGACGTTTCACCGCCGGCGCGGCGCGGCGCGGCGCGGCGCGGCGCGGCGCTGCGGCACAACTGGCATACAAAGTCTTCCGTACCATATACTTCATTTACTTAAACAACTATTACTACTAATATCTAGCACTTGTATTAATATCGAGCAAGAAAAACTGCGAAAAAAGAAAGTTTTTTGTATGGGACCCCCCATAAATATTTATTTTATTCCGTTTTTAGTATTCGTTTGCTATAGCAGCAACAGTACCTGTTAAAATTTCAACTGTCTAGCTATCACAGGTCATGAGATACGGCCTGGTAAGAGATATACGGACAGCAAAGTCTCAGTAATAGGGTCCCGTTTCCAGGGCTTCATTGTCAGTTAGTAGACATGAAAGACAGAGCATAGCGATAACTACATCAAAACTATAATAACATCTAATAAAGTACTTGATCAGGCTGGGACTATACTATCCGGGATCCGGTAGGCCGGGGAAATTCAGTGTATTGAAAATAATACATACAAGTGTCGAGTCAAATGTCAACGTCATATATGACAGTTTGACACCCGACACTTCGATTATCAACTCTATCGTATAAGCGCAGTGTTCTATTTTTAGTGCTCTGAATTTTCCCGGGCCCGCCGGATTCAGGATCATATAGTCCCAGCCTTAGACCAATGCATAATGTCGTCAAAGTCGAACTCTCAACCGAACACTGTTTCCAAACAATATCTTAAGTGAGTATCTTGATTATAAAGTCTTGTGGTTACAGAAGCGAAGTTCAAATATTAAAATCATCATAGTGCGCTGTTTGTTTATCACAGAATATAAGTAACTGATAATCGCTGAGGAAACGTACAATTGCCAGGTTTACAAGTACGAGGGCGGGTCAATAAGTCCGTGACTTTTGGAATAAAACACAGATTTTTTGATAAATAAATCATTTTATTTTTCAACGTAGTCCCCCTTGAGCTCTATACACTTTGTCCAACGCTTCTCCAATTTTTTTATTCCTTCCAAAAAATATGATTTGTCGAGGTCCTCAAAATAGGCCTTTGTTTGCGAGATGACTTCATCATTGGAGTCAAATCTTTTTCCACCGAGCCATTTTTTCAGGTTTGGGAACAAGAAGTAGTCACTCGGAGCCAAATCTTGAGAATAGGGTGGATGTGGGAGCAATTCATAGCCCAATTCATGGATTTTTGCCATGGCAACTGCACATGTGTGCACCCTTGCATTGCCTTGGTGAAAAAGAACTTTTTTCTTGGCCAAATGAGGTCGGTTTTGTTTTCAAATCCTCATTGAAGCGGTCCAATAAGTTGGCATAATATTCCCCATTAATTGTTCTTCTCTTTTGAAGATAGTCAATGTGGATTATCCCACGTGCATCCCAAAAAACAGTCGCCATAACTTTATTGGCTGGCAAACCCACCTTGGCCTTCTTTGGCGCCGATTCACCCTTAGAAACATACTGTTTTGACTGTTGTTTGGTCTCTGGTGTGTTGTAATGGATCCATGTTCCGTCCACGGTTAAAAAACTCCTCCATATTGTGATTAAACAACGCCAAACCTTCCTGTGAAGTTGTTACACGATTGCGTTTGTGGTCGACTGTGAGCAAACGCGGCACCCATCTTGCGGAAAGCTTTCTCATGCCCAAGTGATCATTCAAAATTGAAGCCACTGAGCCATGCGAGATGCCTATGGCTTCCACAATCTCTTGCACTTTTAATCTTCGGTCGGCCAACACCATATCGTGAATTTTTTCGATTGTTTCGGGTGTAGAGACCTCAACTGGGCGTCCAGGACGTTCGGCATCTTCAGTGCTTGTACGGCCACAACGAAATTCAGTAAACCACTTTTTTAGCATTGAAATCGATGGTGCAGAGTCCCCATAGTATTTATCAAGCTTAGCCTTGGTCTCGGTAATGGTTTTTTTTCGCAAAAAATAATGCTTAATAAGCACACGAAATTCACTTTTTTCCATTGTTTCCTTAAGTTACTGGATAGTCTGATAAAGATAGCTGTAAAACACAAACTAACTGACGCAGCAAGTTCAAATTTTGATAGGAGTCAACTGACAGATGCCTGTTGTCAGGAGTAGTGTTGCTTTTTCAGTAAGTAGGTTAGAAATTCAAAAAGTCCCGGACTTATTGACCCGCCTTAGTAACTTTGGTAGGCGCTAATTCAAATCCATTTTTGCGCCAATGAGTGTTAAATTCTTCACGGACCTACCCACCCCTATCTATTAGTAGCTACTAGGATATCCATACATCCTGGTACTAGTAAACTTTCTGTAATATTAGTAAGATGTTTCTTTCTTACAAATCTGCATCATCTTCGAATCGTGCACACATACGCCCGAAATTATTATTAATATCGGGCGTATGTGTGCACGATTACGCATACAAAATCTTAGACTGACTTCAATCTCAGATTCTCAAACAAACATTGACGTAAATTGGCGTAAAGATCCCCGTAAAGTATGGGTAGTGTAAGCGAATGAAAAAGGGATGTGTGTATGTGTTTTGTGTCATCAGATGATGACTACAAACCAAAAAAAGAATTTTTTTGTTGTCTTTTGGTTAGTAAATAAATAAATCGAGGCTTTAGCAAGGCGTGGTAACGACAAAAATTTCGGTGTTTTGTTTTAAGGTACTGTTACAAATTATACACGTGTGCAATAAATCATTATATTTTGTCTAGATTTCTATGACACTTATTTGCTATTCGCTTCAATTTAAATTTATAATACACGTATGTATATCCTATACTATTATAAATGTGAATGTTTTTGAGGATGTATGGATGGATGTTACTCTTTGACGCAAAAACTACTGAACTAATTTCGATGACATTTGGTATGGTGTAGTTTAGGTTCTGGATTAAAACATGGGCTACTTATTATTCCGAAAAAAGTACAGTATTCCCGTGGGATACCCGACACTATAATTACGCGGGCGGGGGCGCGAAAAAGCATTTTTATAAACATAATAATATGTATAATAAAACTATATTTAATCTGTAGTCTGTTATCTTTTATCTAAACCAGCGGCATTTGGAAACCGCTAATAAAGGATAGCTCATTAAAACGGTTCACCGCAAATTCACAAGTGGGAATAGACCGAATTCCAGACTAATACCGACCAGATATTTGCAACGCACTCGTAATTAATATGTGATCACAGTGCACAAAATCCCGAATTCTTCGGATGATCGAACACAAATGATGTGTAATTCTAATGCGATTTGTAAAATGTTTGATCGGTGATTTCGAGTTATTTTAATATGCGTAAACATTTGACAATTTGAATACTTTGTGGCGCTTTCTAATTAATTTTGCTATAATTGATAATTTTGTGGCGTGGCTGGTGATTGTTTATCTATCAAATTATGTTAAACTATCTTTCAAATATTATGAATTTATATCATTCCGCATTATACAATAAAGGCCTTTTTAATCCCCCACGAAAATAGAGAGTTGTTATAAGTTTGACGTGTTTGTCTGTCTGTAAGTGTCTGTGTGTGTCTGTCCGTGGCATCGTAGCTTACAAATGGATGAACCGATTTTGATCTAGTTTTTCTTTTTGTATGGATGCTGACATAATCGAGAATGTACTTAGCTATGATTCAACATTATCAGCTCGCTCACTGCTTGACAATTCGTGGGCTACTTAAAATGTTTAATTTTTCCTATAACGCGGATTGCCATACGCGTGCGGGTTTCGGCCGCAAGCAGGCTACCCGCAACCTATTATTAATTAATTCATGTTTTTTCTATCACGCGGGCAGCACGCGCGCGGTTTTGGAATTGCATCCTATTCCATACGCCACACGCGTGCGGGTCTCGTCCGCACGCGTGTGGCCGGCTACCGGCAACCCGCGTGACAGGAAATCGGCCCTAACCTAACCGTATGTGAAGCACACGTGATTTTTGATTTTTGATTCAGAAAAATTGTAAATTATAATAAGTGTAAAGTTAAATGTAACAAAGAGAAAGAATTTAGAAAATGTGACAAAGTAGGTAAAATTGTAAATTATAATTAGTGTAAAGTTAAATGTAACAAAGAAAGAAAGAATTTAGAAAAATGTGACAAAGTAGTAAAAACTGTAAATGATAATCAGTGTATAGTTAAATATAGTTAAAATAGCAAATCGGAAATGTAAAAAGAGGCGAGATAAAAGGAATGTATAAAAAATAAATAATCGTAAACGTAACAATTAAAAGAGTAAAAAATTGTCCTGGCTAATGGCCGGGGGAACAAGTATTAAAAAAAAGAAAAAAAAAAACCTAACCGTATGCGTCTAGATGAAAAAAACTGTCGCCACGATTTTCTCACATTCTTCTTCATATACTTGATAAAAAGGACAAAACAAATATGTTTTGCCGTCCATATTATTATCAAGTCTGTCTACGGTAAGACTAACATTTACGTCTACGGTGGCACAGCATTACATAATTTACATAATATTTACACTTTTTTTTACACATAACCAATAGTTTTCGAGTTTCGTATCATAGTAGAAATTTATTTATATGGTGTATTTAGTAAATTACACTTTACTAAATACACCATATAAATAAATTTCTACTATGATACGAAACTCGAAAACTATTGGTTTGAAATAAATCGAGGCCACTGAATATGGACTAGAGTTGGAAGTTGAAACTGTCGGTAAATCGACGTAGCGATATATTTGCGATAAAATAACTTTAAATCCAGCTTTGTTTTGCAAAATATCGGTAACACAAAAATATTTTCATTGTATCCGCCGCGCCATATAAATTTACATTCGCATTTTGTACGACATTTTAAAAACCATTAGTCTAATCTCAGATGGGTATCGCGGGATTTGGATGACGTTTTGTAATCGTTGCCCTGGGGGTTTTCTATTTGGGCTTTAATTTTCCGCGATGTACTATCGAACAAGTTGCCGCTCGACCAGGCATAAGATGAAAATCGCTTCACAATCACCGTTGAGTAGTACACGCAAACATACTCACGTGTAAATACGTAGTTAAACCACGTCTACTTACTGCAGTTGTTGCGGTCACTTCCTTTGTGTTGAAATATTTTGAGTCGTCCTAGTGCAGACGCCTCCGTGGTCAAGTGATTTATAGCTTGGTTCTCGACTCCGGAGATCGTGGGTTCGATTCCCGCGTCAGAACTTTTTACACGCTCATGCTTCGGATGAGCATGTAAAAAGTCGAACATGCGCCTGATCTCTCGCCAGTCCGACCGTCCCACTGGGTTATGAGAGTAAAGGAAGAAAGAGTGCTCTTGTGTATTGCGCACTGATTTGCCCACTATAAAAATAACTACTGCGTAGCTGGTCTGGTTTCGAAGACACTGGCTACCGTCACCGAAATCGGTGTGGGGAGCTATTACTGAAATAATTTCATATTACTTACCTGGCGGCAGCGAAAATTAAGTTATTACTATTTTAATAAAATTCTCATATTTTTCTTTTATAATAGCTTTCTACACATAAGTATGTGTATTTATAAATGTTATGTTCATTATGTTACTTATTGTTACTATCGCAGTATATTGTTGTGTGTAAATATTAAATGTCTATTATTACAGCTATTATATTATCCGTCAAATTCTGGCTTTTGTCAAACTGTTTACTGAGCTCCATCAACAGTTTCATAACATTTAAAGCGGCTTTCAGACTACGCTTTAATATAATAGCATATTATAGTATACAGCTCATCGCACAATATTGCGCACCATACATTGTTATGGACACGTTCACACTGTACTGTACAATATATATATTACTGACTTACTATACGCTATAAATTAGTGCGATACGCTGAGTTCATGCTGGCTATATCGCGCACCGCCCTCTTCCTCCTCCCTCACCCCGGCCGTCCCGCAAGCGAAACGAGCGACATAGCCATACTGAGCTTGCTATATACTATAAATGCTTGCGTAATATCGCGTAATGTGAACTCCATGCTATATATTATAGATTTAGGTCTTTCTTTGCTATACTATACAGGGTGTATTCAGACCAGTCCCATTAACTTCGTGGGCTTATATTAGGCCATGAGATAGATCCATTGGTACTAGTCATTTGCTTTTAATCAATTGCTTTTGTAAAAGTTAAAATTTTCAATATGCAATGTACAACGTACATAGTACATAA
The DNA here is from genome assembly GCA_963565745.1 of Phengaris arion. Taxonomy (NCBI): domain Eukaryota; kingdom Metazoa; phylum Arthropoda; class Insecta; order Lepidoptera; family Lycaenidae; genus Phengaris; species Phengaris arion. Next base: position 9,003,314 of record OY751443.1, read on the forward strand.
CCACACGGGTGGAGTTGGCGTGCGGAGGCGGGCGCGCGAGGGGTAGGCCGCGCAAACACGTCCCCCACGCCCGCGCAGGTGCGAATAGAGAAAAACAGCTGATACTAGCAGCTGTACCGTATGTAGTAAATAAACCACGAAAATTGCATAGATTAATAACAATCTTATTTAAAGTTAGATAGCTCCATGGCCTAGTGGGTAGACAGTTTGATTCACACTCGAGAGAGTGCAGGTTCGATTCCTAGGTTGTGGCGTGTACCAATGAGACTTTTTCGGATCTCAAGTACATTATACGGACGCTCTAACTGTGAAGGAAAACATCGTGAGGAAACCCGCACATGGTTGCCACCAAACGTATTGACCAGTCATTCCTCTGGACTGACTGACTATGCTGTGAGAATTCCGTATGTGCTTGGGCAACCATTTGGGACATTTCAAACCAACTGTCCCAGGCACTACAGTATTTCAGGAGTGGTTACTTTGCTCGGAGAATACTGTATAAATCATCTAATAACGGATGAAAAGGCCTCAGTTTATTTAAAGTTCTAATAACATGCAAGTACCTATTTACTAACTTTTGTTAAGTTAACATTTAATTACTTTACATTTTTTGATCTGATTAAGAAATATAAATGAAAATAAAATGAGATGAGGTACATACAGTTAAATCGAATAGCAAGTAGCAACTGGCCTACCGTGCTGATGTCTTAGCATTTTAGCCACAATGCGGGCTCCAAGACGAAGATTCCGGCGCACCGTCTAAAATTTGCTCCTCGATATTCACGTCCAGTTGCCGCCCACCGCTGGAGGCTCAGTGGGCCTATTTTCTAACACTAGCATGCCTGTGTAATGGTACGGTAGTCTGAAAGATGGCGGGCATAAGTATATCACCTCCGGTAAATCCTTACTGCCTCTGCGACATTCCCAAATGCTTCACATAAGCAAATCATCATCATACCATAGTAATGCGTGGTATACGCGTATGGCGAAGGCATTTAAGGATAAAAAATCACACACAAGTCACAAACACGAAAAACAAGTCAAAATAAACAAAACAGTTAATACTTATTACAAATAAAACAGTTGTTAAAACAAACGAAAGTCAAAATAAACAAACGAAAATTAAAAACGAAGATAAGAAGTAGATAATTAAAAAAATAACACGGAACGTCACTCCAAACAGTAACTTATTTATTACAAAAAACTAAGAAAATAAATCATATCAAACAATTAACTAATTTAAATATCGACTACGTACACGTAAATGTTTCAATTTTCATAGGCCACATCACTTAGCCTAGGTAGTTTTTGAAAGAGTCGAGTGGCACGCTTTTGATATTTGCCGCCAAAAATCCGTGCTGTAGCCGCGCGCGCTGCTCCGCCGCCCGCGCCTGTGCTGCATAGCGGCATTCTTTGAATGTTGCCGAAATTCGATAAAATAGGTTTTCGAATTTAGTTGCGGTTTTTCTTTCGAGGTTGTCGTCTGATTTGAGTTTCACTACGTACACGTACGTTGCACGTATCACACGTGTAATGATTTATGGTGCTAGCAACGATTTTCAAATTTCAAAATGCAATAAAAACACTTTCTAACAACTTTAAGTTTTAACTTTTAACGTGACACCTTGCTGCGGTCACCTGATGGTCGATGGATTCCGTGAACTTAGTACTAGAAATAGACTTTGTACCTACTACCTACTAGCAGTCATTCAGTACTCAATACTACTTTCACGTAAGTAAATAGCTATTAGCCAATAGTTTTACTTATTATGATCGGTGTAATTACGTACGTAACTTATTATCATTAATAATTATTTACTAATGTTACTTCGGGCGCCCTTTTATACACCTACATAGTTGCATTGTTACCTACAGTTCAACCACGTTACATCTTTCGGTTATTGTCGTTTTTCAAACACCGTCTGTAATTTCGATAGAAAAGCGATGATTGCCGTTGGACATTAAGAATTTAGTTGCATTGTACACAGGGCTCGTTATTTGTCAAGCAACATTTCCTGCGTGATTTACGAACCACACTGCAGGCGATGTAGAGCAGGGATTCCTAAAGTGGTTTCCGTGGGATAGTCATCAAGGTTCCAGCAAAATTATTTGAAATTATGAAATCCAAACATCCGTCACAAAAGTGACGTACAAACGTTTACGTTTACGTTGTAAGTCACTGCAATCTGCACATCGCTGAACGCGTGTACTAAGGCAGGAGCACGGCGCGGCGGCCGGCCCGTGCGTCAGCTGACGGGTCATTTCCTGACGAGCGTAATGAATTAAATTACATTGCGTAATGAAGTAAAAATAATAAAATTTTAGATTTAAATAAAACATCTACTTCTAGACAACTTGTTCTAATGATTAAAAGGTATAAAATGTAAAAAAAATGAAATTTTTAAAATAAAAATTAAAAAATATATATTTTTTGTAATGAGAAGAGGTAGTATAATCATATCCCAAGTTAATGGAAGCGGTCTTCTGACACCGTGTATAGCAAAACAGTATAGCGTAGTCTGAAATGAGCTTTAAACAATTTACATAGGTATTGGGTATTGTAACAAAATTATAAGTGAGTTGGTTTTCATCACGTAGCCCAAGCAGGAACAATAATTGACAACTACGTATTCCTAACGTTATCGAATGTCAATTATTATTGTCATAATTTTCATACAATTCTCTTTTGATATCGTTACGAATAGGCAGTTGTAAATTTTTCTTGCTAATCCCACAGGCTAGCCTACTGCGTATTGGAATGGGTATCTTTCGCAACAATAATTTATATTATAATAAAAATAAAAATAAAATTACTTTAGTACCGAACTAACTATGAAGGAATCTCCAAATCGAAATTAATTCGGAGCAGGCAATGCAAAAGTAATTGAATATAGCTTTATTTCTGTTTATAATTGGCAAATGCCTTGGCAACAGTGAGAGACAGGAAAATAATTTAAAATTACATTTCTTGGCGGCTTACATACTAAATTTAAAGTAAAGCCTGAAATTACGGAGGCATTTTCTGGAATGTTCAATTTACTTAAGGCGGAGGCGAGCCACGGATAGTATTACATTTTTACACTGCTATTGAATACAGATTTCTCAATGAACCGCTCGTAAATCGTCCAATAAATAACTATCGTTTTCTGTTAATATATTCTTTGATAATATTTATCAGTGTTATTTAGCGAGTTAAGTTATAAAAGAATATGAAGGTACACCTACATACTACGAATGTAATAATACGTTTAGACGCTTTCAGTTTTCACACCACCACATTTTCAGTCAGGTTTGCAACTATTATTTAATAACTTTTAACGGCCCTTTTTAGTTTTCTCCCTTAGAGAGACGGTACTCCTTTCCTCTTGTCTCCTTGTCATAAAGGATAAGATCTAAAAAACTTATTTTATGGGTACCAGGAAATCATATTTAAGTAAAGCCATTTTACTATGGAACAATTAGCCATGGTGACCAATAATAGAATTAGGTTAGATGTAAGCGTGAATACACCTAGATTTCTAGATAGGCTAGATTCATCTATTAAAAATGAAATGATACAAATTTATTATTTATATAGTTTCTATCATAAGAAATACGAATACAACACTATTTTGTTATATAAATATGCGATTGATTTATAATTTCTAAAACGCCAGCTGCCATTTTTTCTTGTAAGTGACGTCATAAGAACTTAATCAAATCGAATAAACAACAGCGAAAGTTTAATCTAAAGTTCATGCACTACACACGCACATATGACATTTATTTGTTTCTGTTCTCATGACGTCACGATAATGGTGGCTACCGTTTTTGCGCAAACATTTATCGTTTAAATTTTAATTATTTTTATTTGCATAAAGAGATATTATTTCCAGGAAATAAAACACTAGTTGATTAACGAATCGATACGAACATTTCAAAATATATTTGAAAAAGGATTGTGTGGTTTTATGAAACCACGGTAAAAGTGAAACTTAATAACAAAATAGCGTGGAGCACTGGCACAAATGAGTACTAGTCTATACACTACACGGTCAGCTGATGCGAACTATAGGCGCCGCTATATTGGCCTCGGCTGCTCTGACGAGCGCCTTTCACTTTATCCCTACTCCGCGGCCGACCTTCACGCGACATGCAACACACAGACGAAAAAGTTTGAGACGATGTAATAAAAGTTTCACTTTAAAAAAATAGAACAGCCTATTATAACAGCACTAGCTTTTGCCCGCGGCTTCGCCCGCGTGGGATAGTGTTCTTGGAGAAAAAACTTCTTCAGCAAATAACTCTACTCACTGTAATATTTATACTTCTAGATACAATATTGAAAAGGGTTTCCCTACCGGTCGGTACTGTTGCGCCGCAACCGCTATGTCCCTGCATTTTAGATCTGTAATATCTTCGAAAATATTCAATTAAATTACATGCTGTAAGAGCCATATTGATCTATATTAAATGCACAATGTATTTAAGGTACTTAATTGGATAAGAATTAATGCTGTATTGCTTAAAATCGCTTCGTAAATATGCTATTATTTCTCGTAAAAAGTAAAGGATAAAAAATGATCATTGTGGGTTACTCCTAAGAGATAGACATATACCATTGCGGACTTTTTTGTAGACCTTTTTAAGGTGTACAATACTGTAGTACATTATTTTTATCTATCTCGTAGGTCAGCCAGCGTTTGCAATGTAAGCGCAAATGTGTTTATTTACGACATTAGAAACCTCTACCATAATAATCAGTGTTTCTCTACTATATTATGCATGTTATGTACATATAAATCTTCCTCTTGAACACTCTACCTATTAAAAAAGTCCGCATCAAAATCCGTTGCGTAGTTTTCAAGATCTAAGCATATTATATAGGAACAGACAGAAAAAGCGACTTTGTTTTATACTATGTAGTGATGTCATATATCTGCAGGAGATGGGGTAAATACCTACTGTGTACATATTTTAACTCATATCAACGAATATTCAAATAGAATATGATAAACAATTCATTGATATTTTATTGATACCTACTCATTATCACCACTTTTTCACGGCGCTGAATAAAAATAATTATAGGAAATGAAATATGAATGAAAATAATCAAATAGTATTTTAGTTTGTGGTCGCCACTTTTTAAAACAGCGGGTTAAAAACGCCCATTTGATTATTTAGAATTTATTTCTAATTATTAAGAATTAGAAGGGTTTCCGAACTTTTTTCCTCGGTTATTGTAACTCAAATTTATCTAGTAACTTCTGACGAGGCGTCGATTAATATATTTTGTGTTAAAAAACACTATTTTGCATTTCCCCCCCCTTGACATCTCTTTACTAGGAAGGCGGCTCTTTACTATCAGTCTAGACTCTAGTATAGGGCATTCATTAGTCTGCCGCCAAGAAATTGCATAGCTAAGAAGAGAATTTACAGCGCTATTAGTGCCTTACATCAGGAACCGCTTGTATATTAAGCTTCACATCCTATATATAATAAATAACCTAACCAAAAGCATGTTAGGAGAAGTCTAAAGAGGCTTACGTTACTATCAAAGCGTAGTAGGATTTATTTAAATTATTATAAAAGTTATTGTCCGATTTCACTCAAAATAATTTAAATTTTCCCGTAAATTTTTGAGCACGATCTATAAGCTTGGCAACTTACATGTTTCTATAATATATTATAATTTTAGAAATGCTAGACTGGGGGCAATTTATCAGCCTTGGAGGCCGTTTACTCGAAAATGGTTGAATTTGTATAAAATTCAAACTTTGCCTTTATTTGAAATACCCATTCGTCGATACTCCACAACCCACACGATAGGGTACTAGTATGAAAAAATATTTTTCATACTTTACATATGTAACGTGCAGCATAAGCAATTATGCACATATGTCTCTTGTATACATGTATCATGTATGTATGTTGCCCCTAGTTAGTCTTAAGAGTTAGTTCAGTGAGCACAGTTGTTAATTAGTATCCGTAAGGGTATGTTGCCCTGCGGCACCTATGTACACGCGCTATTAATAATATATGAAGTCTAAAAATATAAACATTTAATTTATCTCCTAATAGGGCATGCCTTTACACATATAAAATGATTATTATTTTATGATGGCATAACCGAGATCTATACACAATCTATATCTTGCCAAATTTTATCAATTTATCTTCATAATTAAAGTAGTTAGAAGAGTGGACTGACAGACGGACAAATCGACGGACAGTTAGACTGACATACATACAGACAGATAAACAGAGGACGCACAACTATTGAGGGTTCCTTGTAGGACTACGGTACCGTAAAAATGGATTGCAAATCCAATGTCTCGCTGAAACTCGACAACGGCTGGACCGGTTTGGCTAATTTTGACCTTGAAATAATTTTGGAAGTTCAGGGAAGGCTTGAACTAAAATAACAGTAACACATTAAATAAAATAAATAAATATTTATGGACGCTTCACACCACGTCAATCTGGCCCCGTGCTAAGTATCCGAAGAACTTGTGTTACAGGTACCAGAAAACGGGAAGTATATTTAATACTTTTATACTATACATATATTTAAGATTTTTATTATATTATACACATATTTAATACACATCCATGATCCAGGAACACAGAAAAACTTTTTTGTTCCTTCGGCGGGATTCGAACCCGCGACCCCCGGCTTGAGCACCAACGCGCTCAACCACTGAGCCACAAGGTCGTCATTGAACAGAAATATTGGAAAAATTGCGGGGAAAATACTAAATACGAAGAATGAATTTTCCCATTCTAACTGTTCCTTTTGTTCAATTTGTTACTGTCAAATGCTTAGGTGCGTTCAGTTTACCTGTTTGGTTTATTTGGGAGGTGTTGGTGTTGGTGTAGGTTGTAGGTGTCGTGTTGTTGTTTTATTTATTTATTGCAGGTCATAGTTAAGACAGAACGGGACAGCAATTACAACGACAGTGATCGTCTGGCCAAGTAGTCTTTTATATCCATAGGTCGCGTATTCGATCCTCGTTTTCTTTCGAATTGTTAACATGAATTAAAATTAAATATTATTATAGTTATTGTCACCTCTGAAGTACTGTAATAAAACTATCGCCAGTATTTGGGAAGGTAACTTCACATAATTTCTCTTATATTGATTCACAAAAACTGAACGTAGAAATTATAGGCATGGTAAAAATAAGGAGTCCCTCGTCTGTTCGTCCTACAAATTTTCGTCCTAATAGGACGAAAAGACAAATTTATTTTTTTGTGATTTTCGTTCAATCGTTCGTCCCATCTATCCGTCCATTTCTATATACTATTGCTTTATAACAAAAACATATCAGCAAAAAAAATACTCAGTTGTAACTTGGAGTTTAATAATAATATACTTTTAATATTAATAATACCATTAAAACCGCTAACTACGAAAACTAAGTTGTAGTAGAAGATTGAAAATAAAAAATCTTCCAATTTTTTTGTACTTTTTTTTGAGGCATAATTTCTAAAAAAATATAAAGCAGCTACTCTACAAACATGTAGAAAAAAAGCTAAGCTTAAACAGCTGTTCAACTAAATATAACAATTAAGGATAACAGCAGAATGAATGGTGAAAAACTTAGAGACATTATTTCAGATAAATGTCCAAAATCTCGTAAAATTTTGGAATGGTTTCATTGAAGAAAATATTGGAAATGATGGGAACTATAATATTATGATATATCCCCTTAAGGATCAAAATCGACTTAAGACGATGTTGATCTTTATGGGGATATATCATTAGGTTAGACTAAAACCATGTATTTGTGATTGATTTTAATAATAATTGTTACTTTACAATACTGATGTTAATGATTTTATTTACTCAAACACTAAACTGACGTATTGCATCATGGCTGTTTTTAAGTCAATAATATCATATTAAACTACCAATTTTCTTTTATTTTGAAAACAACCAGTAATTTACAAACCGTATTCACTAAAATTTAAATGTCATAAAAGTCATAAAATTGGACGAACTGACGAATGCAAAAAGCAATAAAAATTGAAAATCGCCTTTTCGTCCTATTAGGACGAAACTTGTAGGACGAACAAACGAAGTACCCAAAATAAGTAAGAAATTCGTTCGAAAGTTTAAAAAAAGTATTCCTTTGTTGGCAGTCTCTTTTATGCTCTATTGTAATTTTTGTACGGCAAAAAAATCTATTACTTAAAGGAGCCCTTAGTAAATTAAAGTCAGGATTGGTCAATGTCTGGTCGCATCGGCAGAGCCGCCCATTTTTAAGCTAACCACTAGACTTTTTAAAGCTCTTGCAACTTGTACACTGTTCCAAAACACAATTCTTTGTTTATGCAGACACTTTGTAAGTATATTTTAATTAGAAGGTTTTACAAGTACCTACTTTGATAGCTGTTTACGAATCTATGATCAACTAGCTGTCGCCCGCGGCTCCGCCTGCGTAAAAACAGTATCCAACGGGAAACACAACAACATAGGCTACATTTTATATAATGTAGCCTATATTTTAAACCAGAGCCTAAACTACTACCATACCAAATTTCATCGAAATCCGATCAGTAGTTTTTGCGTGAAAGAGTAACAAACATCCATCCGTCCATTCATCCATCCATCTTCACAAACTTTCACATTTATAATATTACTAGGATTAGTGGGATTATTCAATAATACATAGACGAAAAGTTTTGTCGCTGCTTACTTTATATTCAGCGACAGAGACAAAACATGCAAATAAGCTATCATATAACACTTATCAGTAGATTGTTAACTGAATGGCTTATTCGAATGTACATAGTAATTCAGACAAATATCAAGATTAAATTTCATTCGGAAAGCAGAATCATACTATTGCGCGACAGCTCCAGCTGCGAATCATCAATTATGCAGTGTCTACATAGTTTATTCTAGGCTGATTAAGTTTGCCCAATCAAAACCCGATCCAGAACTTTCCAATTCGTTCATGAGGGCAGACAGTGTCAATATATTTATTAATTACTCACGCGCCTGTAATATTTGACTTTTATATTTGCACTGGGTCGATGGCATTATAATGTATTAATTTATATTACAACTCAGATACGGGAATTATGTTATTTGATTTATGTATGTATCAAATATAGTAACTGGGAGACTTTTAGTAGAATATTAAAATACTGTTATAGTAGGACAGTAAAATATTAAGAGATAAATAAAAAATATAAAAGAAAAGGAAATAAATGGAATCACAAAAATATTCATCTGGCCGGGATCCGAACTTGATATACCAATTTGCCAAGAGCGCAAAAGTCCAACGCTAACCAAGCCGACAATCGGATTTGACATTTAGAAATAGAAATCACTGATATTATACGCGACGCAAGAAAAAACATATTATATATTTTAGAAGTGCACAGTTTCCCTGGGAGAAGACCTAGCTAGATCGATTTTTCTCCCCCAAAAACTCTCTGCATACAAGATTTCTCGGAAATATTGCAGCCGTTTCCGAGATTCGATTATAACATGTAGGTACTACATAAGATTTGCTCATTTAAAGTTTATTGGTGTATTAAAAATTTTGAATAAACTTTATAGTTTATTCCCTACCACTATAAAACCGCTAAACTTAAATAAATTTAAGTGCTTTGTATACTGTGATTTGTGAATAAGCAACAAATTACAAACGATGAAATAATGATATCCCCATTTCCTACTTAAAACATCACACAGACAAAAAACAATCGATCTAACCATTAAAACAAATTGCCGGCATGTAAAAAGATCAACAGGACGAGTTTCCTCGGAACGCTAATTTCGAGAGCTAATAAAATTTATACGTATACAGCGTGTTCCGAATTTGTTTTAATTAAGTACAACATTTCCGAACACACTGTAGCGTCAGACATAATGAAGCTACGCATGTAAAGCATGGGGCCGTTCAAAATGTCGCGGATACGGAGTGGAGTTTAATTAAAAGTCAACTCCCCGTACAAAAAACCCTTTGAATGTCCACTTAATAGTGACTGTTAAATTCCCTTTGATTTCTATTCTGCAAATTGCAGAATTTTTGTTTTCAAAGTTTAGTCCACAGGGGTTGGAGACAAAAGTATGAATTAAATTACAAGCTTTTATTATGATAATTAGGTCAGTTTAAATGAAAAATATTCGCCCTCTGATATGATAAGGTTGAACTTTTAATCATAAATCAGTTGAATTACTGTACACTACAAATCATAATTTTCAAGCTTTTGGTTATATCTAACAGAAGGTAGATTCTGCTAATTAATTCCTGTAATAATACAGTTAAAATCCAGTCCTGATATGCTAAAACTGCAAAATAGTATTCTCTTCTTCTGTCTTCAAATCGGTGTGATTGGTCCAAACTCCAAAAATCAGTTTATGATAATATTAAAACGATTCATTTATAATTCAATAAAAATAAAATGAAAGTCTAAGGTAATAATGAAAATTGGGGTGCTGATATCATGCAAGTTCGGTCAATTAAAAACACTAGTCATTTTACTGACACGGAAGATAGTTATTTTCGATTTTCAAATTAATTAAAAGGGGACGTGTGCGTGTACATGTATTTTGTTTTGCTATTTATTCATTGCTTAGTTCACTTAATATTAAGTTATAGGTATAATTTGTGTTCGATAAAGGCATTATTAACTAAAAATATTGCTTAGTTAAATCCAGAATGTTATTGAAAATAATAATGGAAGCTTGTAATGAAAAAAATATTAAATGACTGTACAAATAAAAAGTTCCACAAAAACAATAAGTCACGTAAAAGTTATTTCGAACTTTTGGGGAAAATTGAAAGTATATCGTACAAAAATAAAGCTTTCACTAATTATTATCACGTTTATTTTACCTGGAAATGGTGAAAAAAAAATAAGTTGACTAGTATAATATTATATTTTTACTCTGTGTTGACCTATTCATATTAGGACCCTCAGAATAATGATTAATTGGACCATCCCCTCTACTTCTTTTTCTTCTCTTAAAGATGGCGTCCTCAGTACACTGGACGGCCTAAACTGACTTGAAATTCGTATTCAGCGGGTCGAAAAACATGCCCGTAGATAGGTGGCGCCCGGTGTACAGACAATTTTTTTTGTGTGCCGGTGTAATGAATCTTAATCTTATTTTAGCTATCTGAGATCAAGATTTCAATACATTTCAACGATCCTAGGATTAACTTCGAGTCAATTTACGTCAATTTTTATTTGTGAATCTAAGATTGAAGTCAATCTAAGATTTAAGATACGTTATTAATAATAATAATAATTTAGATACATTGTTAAAATTTCATACGTTCAAAATAGATTTCAGACCACTGCCTGAGATCTAATTTGAACGGTTTTACCTATCAATGGAATATGGTGCCCTCAGGTATATATATATATATATATATATATATATATATATATATATATATATATATACAGAGATTAGCCGGAACAAACACACAGACTGACAGACGGACAGAAAAATGTTAACAATTTATATTTTATTATAAGTACCGATCATACTTTTAAATGCATTAAGTGAAAATAAAAGCTGTTAATTTGAAATTACAAACAGACACTTCAATTTTGTTTATCTGTATAGATATAATATATTATATTATACAAAACAAATAGTTGAACTAAGTATATATAGTGCGCGCGGAACTAGCGCCTTAGGTAGGGACAGGGGTTGCTTGCTGCTCGCATACCTAGTCACAATATGTAACAGTCATAACAGTCACAATGTGTAATTGCAAAATTCTACATTATTGTCAAGGTGATAAGGTCGTTTTTTGTATCATTTTTAATAGTCGTTATTACATTGTGATTTCGAGTGGCAAAAAGTGTCGTGCCTAGTCAATCCGCCTAGCTTCCATACAATTCGCAACGCGCCATAAGGAACTACGTTCCAAAATAAATTTCGGGTGTTAGTTGGCAATATGGGAGATTGTGTAACCTATAAAACTTCTTATAATTTTGAAAATATCGTTATGATACACGTCATGTTCCATTCAGTACTGTAACGTAGAGAAATGTTTTAGAGACGAGCGATTAAAATGTTTGTTCATCAAAATGTAATTAAAATCACATCTAGTGGTTAAACCGACAGGAACGTGTGTGAAACATTCATTAGACCTCTGTCCCTCTGTGATTGTCTATTACCGAATAGATTACACCCTCTATATGTACTTTATGCCGAATTTAATTATCATACTGTTTTCGTGTAAATGCGAAAGTTTGTGACGATTTGTGGATGTGAATGCACTCTCGCGCCTTAACCACTAAACAGATTTGAATGAGAGCCCAGCTTAGAGAATGGATAGGCTCACGTAGGCTACCTTTTATATGTCAAAATATTGTTCTGGTTGGAAATCGTGGGCAAAAGTTGCATAGAACAAGATTATTTTCTACGTGTCTGTTTAAAAAAGGCAATTTACTTTATTTACATTTATGAAGACGTATTTAAAATGATAATATTTTTTGCAAGTCGCGGCGCGGGTGTGTTTTTTTTTTAAATAACATTATGAATGTCGTGAATATTCATCACTTCAACTTTAGCCCTTTTTATAACTTCCTTTGAACAAAGTGGGTTGAGGGCATAAATTGTAGGGTAGGAAATTGCTTTCCTTGTAATGTATTCGCCGAGTATGACCGAAACGGTCGCATTAGTCGAGTTAGATACGAACTTTTCATGTGGCATATGCTAATTCTGATAATCAGACCAGAGCTGGTGGTCTAATTTGAACGTAATTATTAATGCTATTAGGACTATTTTACAATGATAAGTTCGTTGATTAAAATGAAAGACAAATTATATTTCGTCCGTTTCTGCTTTGATAATTATCATTACCGGTGTGTTTAGCTTGTGTTACTGACGATACTATATATATACCCCCTTACTAATAAAAATATTTACACAGTGGACAAGCTATACAATGTTTTGTCCTTGTCTTATACGTTGAGAAAAGTCGCTTGACAGACAAGGACAAAACATTGTAAAGCTTATACACTGTATACATATTTTTATTAGTAAGGGGGTATATAGGAATGTATTAGTAATTAGCTTTTTAATAAAATATTAAAGTTTCTGATTGCTTAATTTTAACAAAGTAAAAAATAGCTTTTATTAGAACGGTATTTGTTTTTTTTTACCTGTAGACTGTAAACTGTAGGTAGAGTGTCTATTAATAGCTCCTTGGCTATCAGTAGACGCTCATAATAACCCCTTGGCTATCAGTAGACGCTTAATATATAAATAACCCCTTGGTTTATAACATTTTAACGACCTCTCCCGACGACGAGCCAGAAGTCAGAGGTCGCGGGTTCGAATCCCGCCAAAGAAAATAAAAAGTTTTCTATGTTCCAGGGTCATGGATGTGTATTAAATATGTGTATAGTATAATACAAATCTTAAATATGTGTAATGTGTAATAAATAAAAGTATTAAATATATTATTTCCGTTGTCTGGTGCCCGTAATACAAGTTCTTCGAGAACTCACTACGGGACCAGACTGACGTGGTGTGGAAGCGTCGATAGATATTATTATTATTAATTTAGGTATGTGAAAAATCTAATGTAATGCCTAATAAAGTCGGGGGCCGTCTTCTAGCGCGACGTGGCGATGTAACAAGTATCTACGTCGCGTTGGCGTTTGCATGATTTAACATTTATGACAATTTCAATGATGCACATACGTGCCAAGCGCCCCGATTGTTTTTTCAAGATTTACGCCTAGCTTCGTCCACATCGCTCCACAGGTAATGAAGTTTAATTTTTAATGCGGGGGTTCCCCCTAACCGTTAAACTGGGCATAAATAACGGGCGCGATTAACCGACGCGGCCCGTAATATATTCACTTGCTGATCCCAATTTGTCTGACCTAACGCAGTATTGGACCCACCCCGATATGCATAATTTTTAGGGTTTTAAACATAAGTTGTTTACTTTTTAAGTATAGGTTTTAAACGATTTACCACGTTATTTGTGTATCGTTCACGTTAGGTGTGAGAGTCAATGAAACAAATCATTCAAATAATAATTATTATAATTAAGGTCTTCTCATGTGCAGCTACGGCTATACGACAGTAGCAAAAATTTTGTTTTAACCCCCCCTCCCCCCTTGGTGGCCATCCATAGTATATGCCGAGCCCCTCCTTATCACGAATCTTAGTACCAATGGCCAGATTTGTCCTTTGGCCTGATTGATCCTGGAAGATGTTGACTACGTGACAAAAGCCTAAAAATCCCCTCCCCCCTCCCCCCTTAGCAGGCTAATTTACTACCATTCCTAACAGTAACCATTCCAAGTAAAAGACCGCAGATATATGCACAACTATACGTCAGGGTAAAAATTTGCAAAGTTGAAGAATGTTGCTTGTTTAAAAAATGAACGTGTATTAAAGTTTGTGAAGTAAACCGGAAGTTTGGTATTGACAGTTGCGTGGAGGTTTCCGGCGGTTCCAGTAACAAATGAAATGCATCCGAACCGCGTCCGACTTGAGAACAAAAATAAAACTATATAACCGGCAGGGGAACTTCCTCGTTCCCCACGATATAACTTACACTTATTTGAATTTTTCTATTGCTTCTGCTTAATTTTATTTTCTTCATATGAATGAAGTACCTATGCGAAAATTGAATTCAGTTTAACTTAGAATATAAAATAGAGAAAAAAACCACCGGCCCAAAAAAAAAACTAACTACAGCAACCTACTCGATAACAACGCCTTAGGCGTTGAGTTCGTTTACTTCACAGAAACAGCTGATTTAAAGAGGGAGCATAAATTTTGCCTGAATAACACCAATACACAGACGTGTGAGGTCAATGACCTTAATTAACAGCGCTGAACGTATTGTCATATTATTTAGTATGTTTTTTGAAAATTTTCATTACTTTTCTGCGTAAACCTCTTTACATAAACAGTAGATCATATGTCCAAAATATCCGTAGTTAATTTTGAACAACCTTAAAATATACATAACTTAGTTAAATATACATACAAGTTAAGTACCTACTGAATGTGTAATTTTTTTTTATATGATCGACTCAAACAGAAGATTTTTTATAGTGATTTAAAAAGTATTAATGTCAAAAGAATAATAACAGTCTCCGTGGTCTAGTGTTTGGAGCTTGGCTGTCGACTCCAGTCGTGGATTCGATTCCCGCATTGGAACAACAAAAAATGTTGTTTCCTCCAAGTTTGGCTAGGACAACGCACGCTGATCACCTTATTGTCTGACACGAAAGATGATCGTTGCGTCGGATGGGCGTGTAATTTATTAAAAGTCAGACCTGAGCCAGATCTCACGCCAGTCGTGTCGGTCATCCGTCCCACTGGGTTACGAGAGTAAAGGAAGATGAGAGTGCTCTTGTATACTGCGCACGTACTTGGGCACTATAAAATTACTCCTGCGTGACTGGCCTGGTTTCTATGAAACCAGCCACTGTCACCGAAATCGTTGTGGGGAGTTATTATCAATATAATATTATACTGACTCAAGAGTCGATAAACTGGGCCTTTAGTCATTCGACAATTTCGACGGCAAAGTTCGAAAACAAAATGTATGGGATTTGACAAAGGCATCGCAAGCGACATGTCACTTAGCGATGACTTATGTCAAATCCCATACATTTTTTTTTCGAAGTTCGCCGTCGCAATTATCGAAAGTATCCTGACTAGAGGCGTATAGTTAATATTTAGCGAAAATATCTTATCCTCATAAACGATTACGAAAATAGTCCTAAATATTTCCCCAGATACAACGTTTTCAGTTTTAGCGAGGCGTAATATAATTTCGAACTCCGTATCAATTAGTTTGTATCGGTAAATTCCTGGTCCACTGATCTTGTTGAGACTCCAACGTACTATTAAATACGATGTAGCTAACAATAAAGCTATTTCAGACGTAATTCAATATCAAAGGCGCTTGTACTATTCAAAGTAAGTACAGTTAGGTTTGATTAACACTTAACACGAGAAGCGTTCTAGATGAATTGACCTAGACTGTTGCAGAATTACACGACGGACGCAAAAGCTTCTCAAAGTTAAGGGCTTGTTGTCACTGTTTCTGAGTGGCAGAAAGACAAGGCAAGTACGATTTAATAAATTCTAGATGTTTTCAGAGACTTCGTACGTGCAAAAGAAAATCCCGCGGTAAAATTTTTCCGTGAGCAAAAGTAGCCCATGTTCTTCCCCGTGGTCCACTCTACATCTGTGCCTTCGTCAAAATCGGTTCAGTAGTTTCGGAGCCTGTTCAATGCAAACAAACAAATAAACATACAAACAAACAAATCTTTACTCTTTATGATATTAATTATGTACATAATGTATATATATGTCTTGTTTGCTTACCTCGATCTTTAAGTAAAATACTGTTTTTACCTGACTACGGCGAAGCCAAAGGGGAAGGGTAATGATTTTGGCAGTCTATGTCTGTATGTATGTTTGTTTGTTCCCTCGTAGCGTCTAAGCTACTGGTCCGATTTTAATAAATGAGGTGTCAATAGATTCGTGATGATGCTGCAGGTAACATAGGCTGCATAATTTTTTTCAAAATTTTGTATTTCGAAAATTGAAACTCAGATTAGAACATCTAAAAAAATTAAGCCGAGATAATCATCACGTGTTTGGTATCAAAAGGTCTTGGCAAGCACATTACAAATATGTGTAAATATTATATCATATTGTTTAATATCAAAATACACGTTTAAATGATATAGTTATGGTTGTACAATTCGTACAGCCTAGTTGTCCAGTTTTCGAACATTACATCATAATATATAACTATAAAATGTAATTTATATATTATTCTTCATACAATATATTATTTAAATATTTTAATTTATAATTATATTTTTATAGACAATACATAAACAAAAAAATCGGTTGTCTGTAAAGTCGGTTTACTGACGATAGTTGAACGTGACAACGTCATAAGAAATGAGTCATGTTTAGCGAGGTAACGCCGGTAACGCATGAGTCATGTTTTTTCGTGCGTGCAGCTGGCTCCATCGAATTATAAGACGTTATCACGTCAAAACCCTCTGAACTCTCAAGCAGTAAACGAGCTGATGATGATGAATTATAGCTAAGAACACTCTCAATCATACGTCAGCTTTCAAACAAAAAAATCTAGATTAAAATCGGTTAATCGATTCATCCGTTTTAGAAAATACAAATGAAATAAATTATTAGCACTTTTATTACTTATTAATTCGATAGATTTCACTATACGGGTCTTACATTATTCTGAATCGCAGTATCGAATACATATTTTATTATAAGGTGAATAAGTTAATTGGTGTTCACTGTTGAATGATCTCAATTGGGTTTCTTGTTTATCATAAACCATACTTACGAGTAATATAATTATCGTTCTTTATATCTATAAGAAAAAAATTCTAGAAAACTCTCCGCGCTTGCAAAGTAGATTATTTAATTTCAAGATTTTGAAGTGTTTTGATTACTTATTAATATTATTCCAAAAATATTTTTGATTGGGAAACGTAAAAATACAAAATAAAAAAATAAGTTAAAAAACTATAACCCGACTACGTAAAAAATGGGTCTAAAAAGGCCGAAACAAGAAAATAATTCAGATAGAAATCCAGAAATGCAAAGGTACAAATTGGTCAAGCTAGAGCCGTGGTCGCACGTACTTTATAAGGTTCGGAACAGTCGATGCCAAATCGCAGCCGTCTGTATCTATCTTGGGTTATAAATCTAGAAACTTCTCTAGGCCTTAGGGTCAGCTCGTACCTCGACGCGACGCATCTCGGTGTGAACTGACGCTTAGATGCGATTAGTAGGCGACCACGGCTCTAACTTGAAAACGTTTTTATACCTTTGCATTTCTGGATTTCTATCTGAACTATTTTCTTGTTCTTTTTAGACCCTTTTTTACGTAGTCGGGTTATAATTTTTATATTAAGTAAAATACTATGTTTGTAACTATCTCTGATACATTTTTTATGTATTGCTTTTACTAAACATTTCGAAATTTTCTATCGAGTCTAGATTAAACTATTAAGTGTTTTAATACCTATAGGTAAGCCCCAAGGCGTGTACAGTTGAATGTGGCTTATAGTAGATGATATCGGGGCCAGCTCCCCCGAGTAAAACGTCTACCCAACTGCGTCAATTTCTATGAACATTCGACGAGTAGAAACTGTTTATAGCTTTCACATAAAATTCGGTGCAATTTGCGACTTTAACACCCGGTCTCTGAAAGGGTAATCAAATAGTTGATGAACTAACAAGTTGTTAAGTTAACAGACTTGTTAAAAAATTTTCGTTTCTAAAACGCTATATGTAATTAGTAAAAATTAACTAATCATTGATCATCTTGACATGACACATTTACGCCCTAATTAAAACCTTCCAGAAACCGAAAACAGCGTTTGACATGTTGTTTGACCATGGGTGTGACATTAGTTTTGTTTACTAACACGTTGATCAAATCAAACGACTGATCAAGCTTTTTGCAACTCAATTTACACCGGACAAGAGATTTGACCGCTGATTAGTTAATTTTGGCGTTGTTAGTCTTTCAGAAACCGGGGGTCAGTCTTGGGCTTTAACGGGTATAAGTTTACAGGCTACCGAGTTTAAATTCGTTATCACAAGAGACTATGTGTACAATCTTTTTAGTGCTGCTAATTTGGGTTTGTATAATGTCGGTTATTTTTTTCTTTGACTGGCATAATAAACAAAATAATACTTCTTAGGCTACTATCATTGTTAAATAATATTCCTACATATTTAATTTAAACTTGAAATAATTATAATCTTATTTTATGTAGAGTCTTATTGAAGTAGTCGCAGCACCAGAGGTTGTGTTGTTGACCAACACTTGTGATGCGCACCTTAAACAGTTTTTTTGATTCCCATTAATTTACAATGATTTCAGTTTTCACCCATGAACACGTCTTAACTTTTGCTCTATTTTTTGTTATCGTGATAACGTGATACTAGTATATATACCTACGACATACGTAGGATTTTTACAATTACTGTAAAGATCTCTTTACGATTGAATTACTGTATTTTAAAAAGATAAATAACGGTAAAGAAAAAGCAATACTAGTAGTATTACAGTATTTCACACGTCTATTATATATATACGAGCGGACCCGACAGACGTTGTCCTGCCGGGCTGATTTGTGAATCTAAACCATCCAGGGCGCCACCCAAACGCATACAATAAATTTCATTCAAATCGGTCCAGCCGTTTAGGAGGAGTTCAGTGACATACACTACACGTACAGTAGAATTATATATATAAAGATATTCGTTTCGCAAATCGCAAGAATCTGTTCCAATAATTAAGCTACGCCTTTGCCTGCCTCGCTAACTAATTAATTGCTTTGAATATTTGTCTGAATACAATTATTCTATAATAGATAACAAAAAAATTGCATAAATATATGAAAAAATATGAGTTAATTCTCACAAGAAACAGTCAAAAGTCAATATTTTTAAAGGTAAAGACAGCGATTTGTATACAAAATTTCCGCAAGTCTCGTGAAAACGCTCGGCAAAAGTGTATGAAGTATACGGCCGCAGGAACATATTTGTTAATATCTCCGATATTTGTGCGTTTATGTTCATACTTACCATAACGAATGTTTTTATATATGTAAGTAAACTAATGATGTAGGTTTTGTTTAATAATTTAGCAAATAAAAAAAATTAAACATAATGTACTTTTTGGATGTATCTAATCACTAAACTACACAAACAATATTATATTTTTTTACATTTACCAAGTAGTAATGCCTCAATATTTATGAGTATATTAATGAAACTAAACATCCCTATTGTCTAGATATTTGCGAAGACTAAACATCTGGAGAGTGTATTCAAATAATAAATAGATATATCAAGGAGCATGATCAGTATTCGATTATCTTTCCAAAAATACAATTATAAATCTTTCCAAAAATATAATTATAAGATGTGACCTTAAGTTTTGAGCAGATCATCCTATTAAATAATTAACGTGGATTCATAATCTCGCGGCCGATACTGCGCGGTGGTGCTTGGCAGCCCATGCCCATATTATTAATTAGCTAATGCTGCTACAGAGTACTTACTCGAACGTCGTGGGTGTTTATGACAGTTTGACGACCTCTGTGCCTCAGTGGTTCAGCGCGTTGGTGCTCAAGCCGGGGGCCGCGGGTTCGATTCCCGCCGAAGGAACAAAATAGTTTTTTTGTGTTCCTGGGTCATGAACGTGTATAAAATATGTGTATAATATAGTAAAAAATCTTTAATATATGTATAGTATAAATGTATTAAATATACTTCCCGTTGCCTGGTACCTGTAACACAAGTTCTTCGGATACTTAGCACAGGGCCAGATTGACGTGGTGTGAAGCGTCCATAGATATTATTATTATAGATTATATTATTATAGTTTTAAATAGCTAATAGGATCAGATTCTTCAAAATAGCGCTATGAATATAGCACACAATATTTATGCTGCTACAAAGTCCTCTCTTGGGCTCCTCTACTAAATGTAATTACTACAACGACACACTGCCGTCATGCTACCATTATTGCGATACAATAGTCTGCCAGTTGTATGCTTAATCTCATAAAAATCGAAACGAGTTCGCACAATATAATTTGCATTCCCATCAGCGGACAGATCAACTGGAAACGAAGATTTTAACACGTAAAGATAATTGGAAATTCCCATTTCCAGTCATCTGGGAAGCGATGGGAATTCGGAAACGGGAATCATGGGCGACCACAATGAGTTGGACGCTTTTAGTGGAATTGAAACGTCCAGTTACTGTAAACTGTCCGCATGTTTTATTGATAAATGCACGCTCCTAAAGGCCGACTTTTTTTTTTTTTTTTTTTTCGCTAGCCTGAATGCGATTTTAATATTTTAACGTTCGATATCTGTTGTGGTGTGGAGTTTTGTGTATTACGCGCAAATCGCTTTAAGAGAGACATTTATTTAATAATAAATTACGAAATAAATTTTATTTCGAAATGTATGCTTGTTTGTGGGCTATTTTCTCTGACGTCACAATTCAGTAATATTTGATTACGTTCTCATCGTAAGATTCATTCATTAAATTTTTATAAAATAAACGAGATACTAGGAAGCTAAAGAGCAAAATTGGTTCAGCCTCTTCTCTGATCCTCATTAGGCGCTTATTAAAATGTCAATGCACCTATAACGAGATTACTGTAACAACACTCCTGATTATGATTCTACAGAGAAATTTCATCGAAATCCGTTCAGTAGATTTTGCGTGAAAGAGGAACAGACATCCATCCATCCATCCTCACAAACTTTCACATTTACAATGGCAGTAGGATTAGATAGACCACATTTGTCTACATTTTTCATATCTTAAATATCCAGTATCCACGCTAGTAAGTTTTTATCTGTCACAAGAATAAAATATTATTTCGATTAGTTACAATTTTACAACCTAATATCCAATTAACTTTTTATGGCACTGGCTAACTTAGGTCTTTGTGTATTATAAAGACTCTTGCCTCACCTAACAAAATATATATTTTTTTGTAGTGTATTAAGCACTCTTTTTATATACTTACCTGTATCTAATTGAACCATATTTATAATAAATTATGCTACTTATAGCGTTATTATGAATATTAACGCCAAACGAGTGCGTTATATGGTCTATAAAATGAAATAATATGATATGTAATAGCCGTCGCCTATTATATCAGTTGCGGCAATCTGTTTAGTTTATTGTGCCGTGGAGTGTATTAACATTATTAAAATGAATTGCCTTTTATTTTGTTCAAGCGGGTTAATTACGTAAACATATTTTAATTTAAAAAATGAGGATAACAGGAGTACAGTTTACGTAGTAACCATTCAGTAACCTGTGGACTGTGGTACAGTTCCCGGCCATAACGAATGCATTTAATATCGACGTTCGAAAATACTTATTCAGCTTGTGTCGCATTGTAGAGATGTAAAGAATTTTTGACCCCGACGAGAACAGAGGGGTGTTATAAGTTTGACGTGTCTGTCTGTGTGTGCATGTGTGTTTGTCCGTGGCATCGTAGCTCCCGAGGATGAACAGATTTTGATCTAGTTTATTTGTTTGAAATCTGACTTAATAAAGAGTGTTCTTAGCTATAATTCATGAATATCATCATCAGTTCGTCCACGGCTTGACGATTCGGGGGTTACTTAATATTTTTGAAGTGAAAACTCGTTTAGGCGCGTTGGGCACTTTTTGGTAGGGGAAAATCATGGGTTCGCGTCACCGACATGCTCATTAATGGCGCATACGCAGCGGCCGTGTGCTGTGCGCGTTAGATGCTTTTTATATGGGTGAAATGTATGGTGTATTAGTGGGCAGTAAATCTGTAGGTATACAGCTGACGTATTGTGCAATATAAGTGCTGTGTATATCTTATAAGTGAAATTGAATGGATTTAGTGAAAAGTTCAATGTTTTTACTTCTATCGGCAGTTCCTATAATTGCCATTTTTTTTCAAACGTCATTTTGGTACGCATTTGGGAGTGACAAAGATGACGCGCTACAAACTGACTTATTTTCTTAATGGGGCGACAGCAACAAACACGATGTAAGTTGAGGCAGAATCGGTGTCTGAACCCAGCATCCTCGCTAAAAAAAAAAAAAAACTAAAAATATTTGGGAATTGCGACGGTGCTAAAAAATCTAGTTATTAACGAGCGTTGTTATAGCGATTAATCTCTGTTCACGTAATATGTCGAATGTGTTCTGTATTTTACAAACGGCGATTAAAACTTATGCAGCGCGTCCCATTACGTATCATACAATTAAACCAATATTAATATGTTGTTTTATTTAACATATAGATTTAAGGTTTTTTTTTGCGTTTTGCGGATGCTATAATGATTTGTCAGTTTCGGTTAATGATAGTCATCATTTTAACGATTGTTGGCGCATGCTCCAGCTATAATCTGAACATAATACTATAAATTATATTACTTAGTTGTGTCTGGTATTACAGCCGCCAGATTAGAATAGACCTAAGCTTAGACATTGTAAGCATAACTAGTTTTACAGTAACGAAACATAACTTTTTGAAGTGTAAGTACTTTAAATTTCAAAGTCGTGTCACATTACAACACGCGTCACGGCACTATTTTTTATATCAGGCCATCTGTTGGAAGCTACTTACATACTTCTCACATAAGAAATTCACTTTCATTTTCTAAAGTACGGCTCAATATACGGACAGCGCAAGGTATACAAATTAATTTTTTTCTATTATTTGAAGTGATGTTCTTTAGCCTTGATGAAAGTATTTTTAGATTTTAAATGTAGTTTCACTTCTGCGTACACGTGACTCTGTTCTCGTCATGTATTTTATCACCGACTCTATTTCTCTTGCTTTACCTTTATCTGTATTTTTCAGGTAATTCACAGTCTTGGTGATGCTAAGAAGTGATTTGCTGTCGTGGAATTAGGTAAGTACTTTCTTCTCCGTACTCTACAGTAAGTAGTAAGTTAATAAGTCAATATCTTGTATCTAGTGTCGTGGAAAGTTGGGTTATGAGTTCACCTTGTTTTGTAAATTGATATGTGCTGTACTATTGATCGAGATTAGACTTGATCTTGATCAATAGTATAAAAACAATACGCTATAAAAACAACAAATTATCAAAAAAAAAAACGCCGTCGTGATTTCAACATACCTCAAATGTCAGCCATCTTGATTTCACCATACCTCAAATGTAAAATGACCCGAACAACCCCAAAAGTACCATTTAAGCCATTTATCTGGGGACAATTTCTGCCTCGACATGCCTCGTCTATAATATATACGCTTATGACTTTTACCATCGTGAAATGAATCTCGCATTTCCTCAGAAGGAATACTTTCTGCAACACCATGAACTACACTTCCGCTGTTATGTTTTGGAATAATTTTCTCCGCTGTTGCACAAATAGTTTCTTACCTCAACTATCCACTGTTTTTCGTCAACTTTCACATTACCATTCAACCATAAATACTTATTTTATGCGCAAAAAACCTTTGAACGCAAAAAGCTATTCGTTTTATGCCCTATAAAAACTTTTTAAGAGAGCCAAGTTTTATGATTAAAGTAAATTATTCAAGAGTTTATTTGTATTACATGAGATACATACAGTTTTGATGTAGTTAATGTATTTTAATGTTGAATTGGTGTTAGGGGACGTTGTGATTATAGGTTATCATATAATATATTATATATCCGTGCAAGACCCGTCTGTTATACTCAATACCTACCTTACTTAATATTTTAGTTATATTTAGCGGGATGTGTATCCCACAAAGTAATTGTCCAGTATTCTAAAGATTGATAAGAAAGAACTTCAATTAGTTTAGTTTAGGCCTCTATTTATAAAAAAAAGTTTTTACCTCTTTAATAGAAAATAATTGCTTTCGTTCAAGTGACAAAAGGAGGCAAGCGGAACAGAGCGTATTTTCAAATTTTTTGACGTCGCGCTTTGCTGCTAGTGCCGCGTTTTGCCGCTAGTGCCGCGCTTTGCTGCTAGTGCCACGCTTTAAAACTTTTTGCTCTATAAAACATCAAAATTGAATCCAGGGGAGTGCAACTGAAGGATTTAAATTGATAGGATTTTAGTTTAAATATTTGATATGATGTACACCTATAGCTCTATTGTTTCAGCGGCCATTGTGTTTCGTAGCTATTTCTCGTTTGGGACAGGTACCTATTATTTTATGGCTAAATTATATTTAAACTAACTTTTGCCCGTAGTTCCTGCGTAAATACAGTATCCCACGGGAACACTGTACATTTTCGGGATAAAAAGTAGCCACCAAATTTCATCGAAATCCGTGCAGTAGTTTTTGGGTGAAAGAGTAACAAACATTCATCCACACATTCATCCATCCTCACTAACTTTGAAATATATAATAGTAGTAGGATTCATATTATGTAGGTGTTAATAGAATAATATGTATAAACCCTTGTCTATCTAAATTAAAAAAAAATAGTTATAATTATGACAAAACATAAACACAAACCTTTTCAAAGAGGATAACAAAATATAACAAGATTTATGAGTCAATTATAAATTATATAAGGGTTCAAAAAGTACAATCTTATTTCATTAAAAATCTCGGTAATTTATCATTTTTCCTAGGCACGAATTACTTCTGTTTTAATTTAAGACCAGACAGAAATAAAGTAGTTGGAATGAGTAAAAGTTGGTCGTATTTTGGGCACGTTCGCCTCCCTGTAGCTTGCCGATGACTTCTAATTAATTTGAAAAAAAAAAGCGTTGTGACTTGTTTATTAAATTATATCACGACTCAACATTATTACAGTAGGAATAATCAATTTTCAACTTGCCTACATTTTACTATGCTTTCATACCCGTTAGAGCGTTTTCACATTTCGCGATACGATAACCGATAACGTCCCGGAAAACGCTCTTATGGAGTCGGCATAAGAGCTTTTCCCATTATCCAAGCCGATAACAGATATGGCATGTAATGACAAGGACAGGTTGTTTCAATATAAAACTTATATGCAGCTCTTATATTTTCGGCAGCGATATTGGATATCGTAATGTGTAAACGCTCTTACAGTCTAAAAAATCCAAAATATACCTGTCACGCACAGCCAAACAGTGTTTTAGTTTTGTTCAGTTAGTTTTTTTTTTTGTTTTTTAATAAGGGGGCAAACGAGCAAACGGGTCACCTGATGGTAAGCAACTACCGTCGCCCATGGACACTTGCAACATCAGAAGAGCTGCAGGTGCGTTGCCGGCCTTTTAAGAGGGAATACGCTCTCTTGAAGGTTTGCAGGTCGTATAGGTCCGGAAATACTGCTGGTGACAGTTCGTTCCAGAGTTTTACAGTGCGCGGCAGAAAGTTACGCGAAAAGCGCACGGTGGAAGACTGCCACTCATCAAGGTGATGAGGATGGTATGTTTTTCGCGTGGGACGATGGCGAAAAGTTGCAGGTGGTATGATTCCGAACAATTCCTCAGAGCACTCCCCGTGATACAACCGATAGAGGATGCAGAGTGAAGCTACATCTCGGCGTAATTCCAAGGGGTCCAAGCTGTTTGAAACACTATGGCACTCAACAACTCGAGCGGCCCTTCGTTGGATACGATCCAGAGGGAGCAGTTGGTATTTTGGCGCCCCTGCCCAGAGATGAGAACAATATTCCATATGAGGCCGAACCTGCGCCTTGTAGAGTTGTAGGCGTTGGTCCGGACTGAAGTACTGTCTCGCTCTGTTAAGAACACCAAGCTTCTTCGAGGCTAACTTGGCCTTACCCTCTAGATGATATCGGAACTGGACTTCGCTCGATATGAACGGTATGAATATATGAAGTTACGGTTCGGTTGGTTCGGTTGAGTATATGGTTATTGAGAAAGTCTGATTGGTACACACCACAACCCGGGTTCGAACCTGCACGATCACGCATGTGAGTCAAGGGCTCTATTCATTAGGTCGTGTATGCTCTTATAATAATGAGAGATTTCATAGGTAAAGACGTAATATTTGGTCTTTACCTATGAAATGCCGTTTTGTATGAAAAAATTGAAACTATTTTTTTCATGTATTTTTTATTTGTCTTAATCGAAGTAATCACCCATGCAATCAATGCATCTTTGCCAACGTAGTGGCAGTTTATTGATGCCCTTCTTAGAGAAATCAGCTGGACGGGATAAATTATTCAAAGCCATTTTGTACTGCCTCTCGGGTATTGAATTTTTTTCCCGCCAAGAAGTTATCCAAATTCTGGAAAAAGTAGTAGTCTGTAGGCGCAAGGTCTGGTGAGTAGGGCGGATGACGGAGAGCTTCCAACCCCAGTTCTTGCAACTTCGAGACCGTCTGCTGAGCAGTATGAGGTCGCGCGTTATCGTGCAGGCGCAGCGGAGACGACCAATGCTGGTTGGAGATGTGCCGGCTTCTCCATTATTGTGTTCAGTTCTTCACAGTATACATCTGCAGTAATGCTCACCCCATTTTGTAAGAAGCCATAATTACTCGAATTTTCAACGTATCCATGATGACGAAAAAGATTGAAATGCGATGAAAATGTAACACTTATCAATAAACAAACGACTACTTTTGGGAAAAGAATTCCATGTTTTTATAATAAATAAATTTGAAATTTGAATTCTTAGCCAAACAAAAAATATTTTGATTTGAAATGGCCAGTACTGCAGAACGGCAATTTCATAGGTAAATACCTATTATTAATTTATTCTAGTATTGTTCATACACACAGTGCAACCACTCTTTTGTTTGATATTATAATTATGTATTTAATATTCTAATATTATAAAGTTTTAACATTAATTGGACACAAATTTATATTCAAATTGTTATTTGTTGTCATGACACCAACAACACAATGGCTGTGTTTGGAAGAAAAAAGCGCTCGGGTGCGCTCGTAAGCAAAATGGCGATCGCTAAACGGTATAAGCGCTGTTAATGTTAAATGTTATTTTCCTCTAGGACGCTAAGTAAGCGTTAACCGGGCACCTAACCTAACTTAAATATATGTTTATAAAGTGCTCAATTCAATTTATATATTTATTACATACAAATATATTTCACTATTTTTGGACTGACATTATTGTTAATTTTATAATACTTTAATTAAATTAATTGCACAAAACACTAATATCTGATATCAAAACAAACAAAACAAATGTCGTATTGTGTCAGCGTTCGCTTTTTTCTGCCAAACACAGCCAATAAAATCACAATTTTCAATCTCACATGACATAAAAACTCAAACACGAAATTTGAAAATTTAGACGACGGCGGCGGCGGCTGCGACGGCGCACAATCGTGACGGATTTTTTGACACTATTGCCGTGTACGCGATAGGAGCATTGTGCACACGCCGTATGCTTGTAGTAGTGCCTTCTAATCGACAGTTCACTATGTAATTGTCAGGTCATAGCTTTCTTTAATCTGTGGTATCAGACAGAGCAACTTTCAGCATAATTAAAAAATGGCTTTAAGTAAAGTGCCTATTGAAACCATTAGAAGGCTACATGTGCATGAGTATTTTGAAACATTTAACAATGTAAAGTAGGGCTTTTTCATTTATTTACGCCGATTTCAGTGATACTGCGTAGGCAGTAGTGTACAGCGGGCCTAGCAAGAACGTCATCGAATGAGAATTATATGAAAATCTGTCAAAATTATGACAGTGCCCGTACAAATTTCATTCGATAACGTTACGTTTACGCCGCTGTCAAATGTTCCTGGTAGGCGCACTGTACCCTTGGCAAATCCGATTTCTACAAGCGACTTATTTACTTGATCATAAAACTTTACAAATGATAATGATATCAAATATTTAAAACACTCATAGACTGCTAAATAGGAGTAAATACTCCTGTAATTACGGGTGCATTTCTGTTACGATAAAGCTCGGCGTACACGCCCCTAGTATAAAAGGCCTTAAAACATTGTGAATTTACATTACCATTTTGAAAATAAAAAAGTACAACCCACGTGTAAATGGGCTTTTAGCTTAATTAAATGTGAAATTCGTAAGTGCTTGGGTAATAGCTGCGTAGGTTAGGTGTATTTCCACTTTTAGCAGGCCAATTTCATATTAGATTTTAATTGCTGTAACCGCACCTTAAGTTGTTACTTAAGCCATTTCTTGCACCTTCTAAATAAAACATTTATTTTGTATTAGAAATACACCGAGTCCCATAAGGGCTCAATAAGAGCATATATTAAAGAAAGAGGAATAGATAAATAGCTACATATAAGGTTTCGAATTGATTGCACTACTACAGGCATACGGTGTATCCACGATAGTGTGGGAAATTGTGGGCCGTTGAAGGGGACGTCAAAATGTTCAAATTTGGATCGTTCTATGAAAGTTGTTTATCTGTACGTAAGTGTATATATTTTCTACTCTGTGGTAAGAGCATTTGAAGTGTAGGGTTCATCCTTAAGTGGTCACCACAAAACCACTAACGCGACCGACCGCAAGTAGCCATTGGCTGCCAAAGATGCCTTGAATTAAGCCTTCTATTTATAATAAGAAGGTTAAATAACGTATAATTATAATATTAATTATTAAGGTACAATAAAAATTATTATATATCGTTTACTTAATGAGGGTATTTGATATTTTTTCTGCCACTAGGGGGCAGACCCTACTCACACAAAGCGTCATCTGGTGGCGTAGGCGGTATAAAAAACGGTGCATAATAATTTTTGATTCTTTTCCTGTCATCAGGCGGCGCTTGGTAGCCCGACGGTCCTTGTCTTGTCAAAAAGCTGTCAGATATCACGAATTTAAAATAAAAACCCTCATTATATAAGAATGAGAATGTCTCACAACTGGATCGTGTTTTTAACCCCCGATGAAAACAGGGGGTTATAAGTTTGACGTGTTTGTCTGTGTGTGTGTGTCTATCAGCTGTAAGTGACAAAGTAGATTTCAATATTATTAATATTCCTATTTAATTACGAGATTTTAACTATTTTTCTCTTGTACTTTCACTAAGCCCTACTTTTACGCAAAGTTATCGTCCTCGGCAACAAAGTCTTTTTTTATCTCGTCTGACACTGACACTGGCTATGCCTAAGAGAGGCCATTTTGAAGATGAAGAAGAAGAAGATATAAATATTAACAGAATACCGTTTAGAATGAATAAGTAGTTCGATCAAGCTAAAGTTAAGTTTCGATCTTATAGTGTTCGCATTGCGGTAGATTTCTGCTTTTGACATTTATGAGAATACCATTTTGTAGTTTTAACATATCGAGACTGCACTGCAAGTGGATTATTTCTGGATTTAATTAGCAGAATCGACCCTCTGACGTCATGATCGAGTGTTCTCAGATATAATCATCATCATAAGCTCGCTCACTGCTTGACAATTCAGAGGTTAGTTGAAATTATTAATTTTGTTTTTCTATCTAAGAGGTAAAAAAACCTTTACAGTTCATTAAATACATTAAAACATATTTATTACATGCGCAACAATTCCGATGAAATCGTTCTTAAATTAAATTCATTAATCGGCGCCATCTTGACAATATTAAGGTTATAAATCAAATTTAATACGAAAGTCCCTGACCCTAATTCATTAAGATATCATTTTGTAAAGTGTTCGCTTATTATATAGATAGAGATAATCGCCTTGGTATTACGTAAGGATTTTAAATCTCCCTCATTTTCACGGCGGAATTACATAATTGACTTTGGCGAGGCTCAGACACGGTTTGATAGAATTCCAAGGTATTAGACAGTCATTAGTGGTCAATTTGCTAATTTTATTAAATTATTTAAGTTGACAAATTAGCGAAGATTTTTTTTTGGTAACTTATTCCGATTCGCCTGTCCGAACTACGCCTCGCCAGTATATGGGTTCACGCACACGCTTGTAACGTAACTACGGCTTACCTTGTAAGGCGAGCTGTTGCGGTGTGTATTTTTTATGTATGTAGTGCGTAGGTACATTAATAAAAAAGCGGCCTCAGTTTTTGTTTGGCTCTGTCATCACTTTTGCGTTTGTTATGAACGATTCGCTTGTTTAAGACATACGCACGAACCGTGATCTTTAAATAACACTTTGAGCCGACCAAAAATGACTACAATAAATAAAGTAGAAAATTAGTAAATAAAAAAATCGGTTGTCTGTCAAGTCGGTTTACTGATGATAGGTTGTCTGTCAAGTCGGTTTACTGATGATAGTTGAACGTGACAACGTCATAAGACATTTCTTATGACGTTGTCACGTCGCGTCCATTGAACGCCTCAGAGCGAGGTAACGCCGCATGAGTCATATTTTTTCGTGCGTTCAGCCGGCTCCATCGAATTATAAGACGTTGTCACGTCAAAAATAAATAAGGGAAGTAATAAATCGATGGCCCGATTAAGCGAAATAACGTGTTACACTCTGTTACATTACAATCGCTGCTGTCGAGATGGGCTTCGACACGGAAGGGAAAGGTGATTAAAGGGTATATAACTAAAGTGCGGTCGACTATAATAATGAGAATAATAATAATAAGAATTGACTCATCGCTACTTGTCTCTTTAACCAATCGTGGGCACCCATTGCACCCCCGTTGGGGTTAAATTCCGAAAAAACGGATGTCTACATCATAATAACTATCTGCGTGTCAATATTCAAAACAATCCGTCCAGTTGTTGATATCACTACACAAACTTTGGACCCCCATTTCACCCTTTAGAGGAGGGATTTACAAAGACTGTAAATTTCATAGAAATGAGGGCAGATTAGAATTTCTATGGTGTAAGTTCGACTCATACGTTACGTTTATTACGTTAAAGGTTAGGGTTAGCACCGTATTGAACTAAAGTGAAAAATATAGGTTTGTTAGGTACGTCTACGTCTTGTACGTCTTTTGACCGATCAATCTGATGAATCTGATGATGATAGCAATAAATCCAAACTATACAATTATAGATACATAACCCTTCCACTTGGATGTTAACTGTTTAGGGGAGTTCTCGTGCCCGGCTTCAAATAAACGAGTCCGCTCGGTTTGATTCACACGAACGGGGAATGGGGAAGGGAATAAAACAAATCAAACGCACTATATAGTGCAGTGCAGGGTGCTCGTACTATTGATAAACTGCCTGCATCACGCTTGACTAGAATCGATCTGTTTTGGCTGCACGTCAAAATATCTTTGTAGCGACGTGTAACTAAGATGTTTTTCAGTCCAAACACTCCATAGATTAGTGTTTTGGTCTGCGTGTCGCTGCTTTCTCAATTTATTGTTAAGATCAGTACCCCAATTCTCGTAATTGACTTACACATTCGTTTACTTTTATTGAATTTTTGGAAAAATTGGGACTGGATCGTAATTGTATTATTGTAGGATTAGGATTAGGGAGCAACATTTCTCCTTAATTTGTTTAGGTCTGAAACGAATATTTAGGTACTAATTAAAAAGCAAACAAATGCGACGGCTAATTCAATGGAGATTGTAGGTAGGTATACAAAAGCAAACAAGACACCTGAAGGATCGCGGAATTTTTGCAGCTAAGCTGGGACTAAAATGCTCCGGAACCCGGAGCGCCGGTGAAAATTCAGAGCACTGTAAATGGAACTCAATGCTCATACAATATAGTTGAAAATGGATGTTTCGAGTGTGGAGCTGTCATAAATAACATTGACATTTAACTCGACACTCATGTGTTCCATTTTCAACTCTATTGTACTAGCGCAGAGTTCTATTTTCAATGCTCAGAATTTTCTACGGTCTTCCAGATTCCGGACCATATAGTTCCAGCCTTAATTGTCATTTTTTTATTTTAAATACATAATATTATAATGTTAGCTATATTTACGTTTTCATACCAACAATGGGGATTTCAGTGTCTCGCCTACGAATCAATTTATAGAATAGTAATTAAATGTTAACCTCCGTGTATCTGCGGGGCTCGCTCGCTCGCTCGCTCGCAATTTAACGCGCCACTTGCTACGGCAATGAGTGGACATTTTTGATATCCTGTGACACAACGGAAGGTTTCCTGTGAGTTGTGACACATCGGAAAACCCTTGTGTACATTATTTTGAAAAATTATAAATTATTAATAGGAGATTCATACACATGTATGTATGTATGCTTGTAGTAGTGCA
The DNA here is from genome assembly GCA_963565745.1 of Phengaris arion. NCBI lineage: Eukaryota > Metazoa > Arthropoda > Insecta > Lepidoptera > Lycaenidae > Phengaris > Phengaris arion. The sequence goes on from OY751443.1 coordinate 9,035,917, forward strand.
ATCAAATCGAGAGCGAACTATGTAACTGTTTAACTGTTCCGTTTTAATTTGTGCTGTCAGCTGGCAAAGATTGTATTCCTAGTTTTTAGAAAATCTACGGGGCAAAAATTATAATAAGAACGCCTACACACGCACCGCAGCTTCTGCGGCGTCGCCGCAGCACCGCTGCATATAGGATTTGTATATAATTTTTTGCCGCAGCGCCGGCGGTGAACGCCACAACTCCGGCGTTATATAAAAAAGCCGCCAGTGCTGCGGCGCGTGTGTAAAGGAAATAAAATATAACATTTTAAAATACATGGAGATTGCCAGTATAATAAAATGTTGAAGCAACAAAAAATTTAATGAAATAACTCATTCCCTACAATGTGCATTTCAAGCGCAGCAAATAAGATTGTATGATAAGTTTTTATGAAGATTTCTTGACAGTTATAAAGTTTTATGCGTATTTTATAGACCGCTCGGGGCGTATACGTTGCTTTTATTACGGCAGAGATATTGAGTGCGGTTTTGTTTCAGAATTCGAGTGGCGGTGTGTAAATTTGCTCCTCCGATACAACAGCCGGCAAAGGGACGGGCGCGCGCGGTAGAGTAGGGCGACGCTTCTGTCTCCCGTGTGTGGTACAAAATTTATCGAATATTTATCAGTTGTTTTTAATTAACGTGAAGTAAACCATATTCTTCGGCGCCAATGAGGATTGTCTATCCATCCGTTAAAGAAGTTTTAATAGTGTCTTATATATTTTTTAAACCTTGTACGTTAGCTCTTGCAGATGCCTCTACTGGTATAAAATTGAATGTGATAAACATCTGAGATGATAAATTAGCTAAGAAATCATTACCTTTGCTCTAACTTAGCAAAATGTTATGTAATGCTATTGTTGCTAAGCCTTTTCACTCACTTAAAGCTAAGGCGTAAGCGGCTTTTAGACTCAAATGTAACTATTCATAATAATACCTCCCCAGACCGATTTCGGTGACGGTGGCCGGTTTCATTGAAACCAGGCCAGCTACGCAGGAGCAATTTTATAGTGCCCAAGTGTGTGCGCAGTACACAAGAGCACTCTCTCCTCCTATAGTCTCGTAACCCAGTGGGACGGATATCCGACACGACTGACGAGAGATCAGGCACAGATCCGACTTTTTACATGCCCATCCAACGCATGGATCATATTTCTTGTCAGACAATCAGCCTGCATTGTCCTAACCAAACTTGGAAACAACATTTTTTGTTGTTCCAATGCGGGAATCGAACCCACGACCTCCGAGTTTAAAGCCAAGCTCTAACCACAAGAGCACGGAGGCTGTTCGCTATTGATAATATTGAACACATAGACCTATATATTATGGATTAAGCATGTCGAGGCAAAAAGTGTCCTCACTTAAACTTTTTGGGTTTCACCCTACGTTTGTCATCTTGACATCTTGACATTTTGACATTTGCTCTCCGCATGTCCGCAGTATAATCAATCCGCATTTAATGAGGGCTCTTGATATTTATTCTGCCGTTAGGGGGCAGACCCAACTCACACAAAGCGTCATCTGGTGGCGTAAGTGGTATCAAAAGCGATCAATAAGAATTTTCGATTCATTTCTGTCACCAGGCGGCGCTAGGTAGCACAACGGTCCTTGTCGTGTCAAAAAGCTGTCAGATGTCACGAATTAAAAAACCCTCATTGACAATATCTTCAGAAATCAAGATGGCGTAACTTTTTCTTGTATGAAGATTTATTTCTGTCAAATGTCCGTTATGACGTACATTGATGGGCTATGGCACATCCTTAGTTTTGAAATCATCGAATGAACACCAAATTAATGATTATTGTTAGCCAATCGAAATAATTTGACCATATTAGTAGTAGGTAGTAAGTTGTAGTCGTATTAGAACAATCTTCGTTGTGGCCAATCACTTATTGATCAATAGCAGCCTAAATTTGGCCAGTAAGTTTTTGGCCACTCGTCTACGTTTTGTGCCATCGACAGCGTTTGGCCGAACCACGCCGTGGCATTATTGCGTGGAATTGCGACACCTGTAACAGACAGTGCCGTCATATTGCTTGTAAACAGTCTGTTGACACGCGCCGGGGCCTGTAAGCGCGGAATTGGAATCAATCAGTCCCCTGACATCCGCAATACATACCCCGATATTAGACCAACAAGCATCATCGGGTATGTCGTCTTTATATATTCGATACAAGTATTTACCATCAAGGAACCTAATTCATAAGCAAGATGACCGTTGTCATAATTTATTCGTATTATGATATGAAACTGACATGTCATTGACAGTAATATTGTGACTGCATTTCGTCATTATCATACAAATAAATTATGAGAACACTACCTCAGGCAAGCTGCATGACCAACCTGCGGCCCCTGAGCGAATTTAAACCTCAAAATCATCTAATCGGAATTATTTCCAAACACGATCTATAGAAAAATCCCTATATTCGCGGACAAACGGTAATCAATCCTGTGTCTATCTATATTCTGTCGTCTACGTCTATATTCTGCACGCCCATTCTGTACGCCTGGCGTTCGAGCGTTTATGACACAATTTGATAATGTTTGAGAAACATAGAGTTTTTGGGGTTTTGTGGAAGAGTTGTGGAATTTTATAGATGTGCGGCCCGTTAGGGTTTTGCTAAAATAAAAAATGCCACGCAATCTTGGATAGGTTGGTCATGCCTGCTCTGTCTGCTTATGAATTAGATTCCTTGATAGTATTCACGGTAGCTTCAAATGAAATTAGAGATACCTCTAAAAGGTAGGATTTTGATGTGAAATGTCAGGACATTACCGAATATAAAGGACATCAATGCCATGGTGTGTGATTTTTAGAATTTAAGGTGTCAAACTTTTCACTTAAGAAAATCGAAAAGCATAAAATCTAGTATAAGTTTTTATTCGACTGTTAATCTACTACCTGACGTACTCTAAACCCGCAAAATATATATTTCTTTCCCCCCTTAGCCTATCCAAATATTACTTTTAACATATCAAAAAAGCTAGTACTTACTAGCTAGAACTAGTACAATAATTTGGAAAGTGTAGACTACTGTAAATGGAAATTAATAAAATAGCTTCATTTGCGATAAAACTAAATTAGTGCTGATCTTCCAATACATTAATTGTCCCAGACATATACTTACAGAACGTTAGATATGCCATGTTTATTAAAAATAATAAGACATATTATATTATATTTTTGTTTCTTGTAATGGATTTCTAGTTCACCGTCCAAGATATTGTAAAGAAAATCATGATCGACAAACTTGCGGTCTACTTGCAGCTAACTGTTTAGCAGTTACGTTGATACAGATTGCAGTATGACCTATAAAACCGCAGATCAGCTGTTATCTCGAGCATAGAGACGAAGTCCCTAGCTAGTAATTATGTGCTGCAAGTCACTATCTTTGATCTGCGATACAATTACAGCTTTACGGCGGTATTCCTTCAAATTACTACTTGCAATGCACCTCATAAACGAGGTGGGAGCAAATCTTTCATATAATTCCTATTTTTACCCGACTACAGCAAAGCTGAAACGACGGGTAATGATTTTGGCAGTCTATGTTTACATGTTTTTTCCACCGCCTAAACTACTGATCTGATTTTAATGAATTAGGAATGAGCTATATAATTTACGTAGACGGGTTACATATAGTTTTTTGAAACGAAGTTCCTCATCGCGCGTTGCGAAAGGGTGCTAGACGAAAAAATTAAGACTAAAAGTTGTAACGTCACTTTTTGCTATAGTTGTAAGCCGTTCGGCGTGCGCGTGTTTCTCTGTCTATCTCTCTCTCTCTCTCAATTATTACTAAAATTAAGCCTACTGATTAAGTTTATATTACATTATATTTGTTAATAATAAAAAAAATATATTATTAATAAAATTTTATTACAATTCCTTCACTAATTAATCGAAAGGAACTTCGTTCCATCTGGGTGTCCCTTGACACCTCTCAAGTTATTTTTTATCAAATCAAATCAAATCAAATCATTTATTCACTGAATGTAGTAAGTACATAGTATTACATATGCAGATGGTAAGTTTGAAAAAAAAACATACATTCTACCATGATAGCATACAATCTCCAGAGTCTACTTATAAAATATAGTTTTAAATATAAAGTAAAAGCAATTGGTCGATCTATAGATTATACAATAAATAATTGGTTTTGACCATTATGTTAACAGAAAGTTTATTACATATTATATATTAAAATAATAAAGTTAAAAATCATATAAATACTTAAAATGTTAATTAGGTCACAAAATATTTTAGGTCACAAGATAAATAATTAAATAAGTTCAATGTCAAATGTATTATAATTTTAAAATCACTTCAAAGCCATATAAATAAATGTCAACTTAATTTTTATTTATCAATAATATTACTTGCACTATAGTAATTTGATGAATTTAAGATTTTTGATAATGTTGACAAATTGATACAGGTCATTTTTTGTTCTGTAGTATAAATTCATTTATGTCATAGAAACTATTTTCTACAAGCCAAGATGTCAGATTTCTTTTAAATTTACAAATTGTAGGCAATTCCTTGAATTGATTAGGTAAATTATTAAATATGTGTATAGCTTGTATGTATGCATTATCTCTGTATAAATACAAGTTACACCAAGGGCGGTACAGTTTAAATTTATATCTTTCATTTTTTCTACCCTCCTCTGAGTTCTGTTTAAAGTATTCTGGATGTAGCCTAACAAAGATACAGAGATCTCGAATATACATACAGGCTAGTGGTAACAAACTGCAGCTATCCAAATACCAGGCACCACAAATAGCTCTCACACATTTTTTTTGGATACGAAATGCTTTTCCGATCTCTATAAATTGTAAATCGTTATCGATTATAAAAATAGTAGATAATTATTACTCAACTTTACATTGAAAAGTGAAAATCTTTATTTACCCTTTCGGTTTTAGTTTACCGAAGGTTCCGGGGGAGACTCCCAAACAAAGCGCTTATCACGTCACCGAAAGAGACAACACCTACCTAGTACATACTATACATACTATACGTAATATATTATAACACACACACTCACACCTACCTAGTAGTGTGACAGTGTGTGTTATAATATATTTAAGTATAGAAATGTATATCCGTTATCTGATTGTCATAACACAAGTCTTAACTTAGCATGGGATTAGATTGATGTGATGAATATTACATGCCTATTCTATTGTATATTATTATTAACAAAGAATTTGAACTTAATACGGTACAAAATATGAATATGTTTAAAAAAAGCTACAATAATCAAATTTGAAGCACGTGGAATTGGCGGACCTGAATAAAATTTTTTGAAAAGGATGATGCTAATGATTTATGTATGTCCGAGCAAATTAAATCCGTCCATGTCTGTATATCTCAATTAAGGAATTTACAGGCACTTCTACCAGCTTCCTTAGTCTATGGTCCATAGAGCCATGTGTAGACAACAGCGGGCCGACGCGATGTCGGAGTCTTTTATGTGTAATGACTGCGAGAATGTTCTGCATATTGCAAAGTCAACCCTCGTAACTTTGAAATTAAAATGTAATTTCATTCAATCTAAATATTTTTGAAATGAGATGAGTTTAAGGCTCAGTTCGCTGCATTTTTAAGATAAGGATCTAGTTTGACATTCGAACTCTTGCAATTAAACGTGTACCTTCTTGTATAATGAATTGAATTTTGAATCACCATTTTAAATATGCAGAGCCGCATCGGGTATCGTCTCGATTCGGTGCGACTGTCCTTTTACGATAACATGAAACGTTTAACGTTAAATGAAACCCAAACAACATTTGAAAATTATTCAGTTTTTATATCGCGAAAATTTGTCGCTATCTGATATCTCAATTCAGCTTTTTTTTGGTTCTATGCTTTTACGCATTCACGCCTTTTTCACGCGTATCGCTGAACAGATTTTAAGCAGCTTACAAGTAATTTGCTTGTACGATTTTAAGTGTAGAAAGCTTAACAGATTCCAATAAAATTTTGCTAATTCAGTGAGCAACCGTTTGTAACATTATGGGCCTGTTTCACAATTTGCTGATACGTGTCAGATGGTTTATTTGTAAGTTTTGTCTCTGTTGCTCGATATAAAGTAATCAGAAAAAAACCTACAAATAAGCTATCTGGCACTTATCTGAAAACTGACCGTCCGGCCTGCAAATTCAGCGCTGGTACCTACTTATGGCCGTCATTAGTGCCAATCGTGTCAGTGTTTTTTAATTTTTCCTACTAGTCCGCTTCAATTGGACACTATTGACTGACTGCAGGATTTGCAGGATGGACCGTGAGTATGGAGCTTAATAACTAGAAGATGGTGAAATCTGCCTTAAAGGTTTAATCTATTTGATTAACTCGATAAATATTGTTTTGTTTGTGGTTTTTGTGCAATAGATTTTCTTTCGACGTGAAGGAAGTCACGAGAAAAAGATATTGCCAAGTAAAACCGTCCGTCCGTAAACTGACTTCCAAAAAAAGGAGGTGGTTATATTAAAAGATAAACAAAAATAGTCGTTACCTTACACCTTTTATATTACAAAAATACCTTCTAGTTGAGATTTAATTTATTGAATTTCTTAGAAATATCTCGAGTTCAAATTCAATTTTGTTTATTCGAAGACAGCTTTGGGTAAATTAAATATCCTCTCTTTGAAGTCTGCAGACATTTTTAATATTATATTTTCATTAGCTTTTTGTTCACCAGATTTTAAAGATATGAAATAACTGATTTAAAACCGCGACTCTACTTGCCTTTGGTTTGGTAGAGCGAAGGTAATATAGACTGAATTAACAATACGTTCAAAAAATTATAATATCTACATATTTAAAATACATTTTTTTTATTTAAAATTTTAGCTTGAATTTCTACAGAACTGTACAATTTATATAGTACTATCATATGGCGGATTTTTTAACATCTTAGTTGATTCTGAATACCTTCTCACCATTTGTAAGTTCAAATCACTTCAATCAATCAATCAATCTAACACAAAATTATAAACATTAACTTACCGAAGTTATAACTGAGAAAGGAGGATAGGACGAAATGTATGCACACTGGTGTACCTACTCAATACGAACAAGCCAAGTCTTTTGTCTTTTACAGTATTTCCTTCATTGACCACATATATGTAAATAATTGGGTTTTTGTGTATTACACGTGAAAAAAAAAACAAAAAATCTGTTTTTTTATTATTTTCCAATTTACTGCATACAAGAAATATATTTCATAACATTACAATTTACAAAGAAATACTGGTTATTTCTAAACAGAAAATTCTTACAGCAGCCCTACAGAGAGAGATGGGATGAAAGACAGCAGATAGGACGTGCACAATTACATTACTTACATCTATCCCTACTAAAATAAAAACAAAATATAATAATTTAAAAAAATATATATAATAATTAATTAAAAAACAACACACTTTACTGTACTGTACTAAAATGAAATAAAATTGTAATAACATTAAAATTCGACTAAGTGAAGTCCTTATTTGAAATTTATTGGTATTGTTAGTTCTATAAGAGATTTACTATCTTAAGATAAATCAAGCCATAAAACATCTTAAACATAACAAATTATTCGGCGCTAGTAAAAATGGCTGACGTCACACTGGAGTGCGGTAAGCGGTAAGCGGTCAATGGCGGAGGTTCCGCTAGCGCTTGCGGAATCTTAGCTGACTCCGCGCGTTGTAATTGCGACTCTGTTGCTCAATCGCTTATTAAGCGCGTTGATCAATTAAGTTCTTATGCATAGCGAAGGCAAATTCAGTATCTAGTTTGTTGTATTTTAATTGTCAGCCTTACGGCCGAATTCTCGAACACGTCTTAATGTCTCCCTAAATCACAGGCACTGTCTCTGCCTGACAGAATGCCAGGACAGCATATGATTTGAGAGTCTCTTAGTTTAAGTAGTGTTTGACGTGTCGGATGTAAAAATTTAACATTAAACTAGTCTGAAATTTCAACGTTTTTTTTTAAATAATTGATGCTAATATAGTTATTAAAGCTTTATAGAAACTGCATTAAACTTTCGCTGATGTTGCTAGAGTTGTTTTTATATCAAAACAGATAAAGTAAAGCTTTTAGATAATTGATTATACAATCATTCTCTGACATTTGATTGATTACACTGTAATCCGATTACACCTTTATGTCACGCGATGATCATACAACTCAATATTATATGATTGAATCGAGTTCAAGATTCGAATCACGTCTGAAAACTTACCCGAATGTTGAATTGAATTATTGGTACCGATACGTGAATTAGTTGTATCGAGATACACACTCGATTCCCGCTGAATGGTGAGGATATAATTGATTTTAAATCCCGCACAAACACGGACGTTATTTAATTTTGATTAAGCTGTATTCATGTTTTGATTATTGCATTTGCTGTAAGCAGTGATAGGTGAATTGAAATGTTAATCCCCAATTACACCAACGCATGTTCGTGTTGATCATTTGTCTAAATATCATGCCATCTCTTTCATTAATACGAAGAACAATAGAGATAACATGGTAATTAATAGTTTACATAGGCATTAAAATAAAAATAAATGTCTATGTCTGATACGTTGGAAACGCCATTTGACAGACAAAGACAGCAACATGGATTAGCGAATCGGTGTTTTATTAATACATTTATTTTTATTAATAAGGCGATAAATGTTTTATAATAATGTGATAATTTGCTTAAATTCCATACGACCGAATGCCAAACACTACTTTTTGAAAATAAAATGGCCTTTTATTATACCGTGAAAGCCATTTCACGGTCTCTATTCGACAGGAACCGGCTCTTTGACTCATTATTTAAGTGGTTTTTGAGTAATCATTAGTTCTCAATATGTACATCAGTCATTAAAATATGCTAAAGTGATAAGGGAAATAAAATTGAAAACTTATTTCTCTCGAATATTATCTCCGACGATTACGGTGGAAAGTTCGCGGACTTTCGGCAGTAAATTTATTCATAATGGGCTGAGGGCGATCTTGCTTTATTGGAGATTTCACTCGTAACAAAATGTTTGATTTGATCAAAATAAAACCGGATATAAATTTTGAATGTCGAAGTATTCTTTCGAAATGTTTGAATGAATTTGAATATTCGCCCGAGACGGTTTCTGATATGGAAAATATTTTTATTGGAGCGTCCGGAGTTTTAACTTTACTGTTTAGACATATTAAAAAGTAACTGAAGATTTTTTAAGAGAGAGCATAATATTATTGTAATCTGTAAAATATTCTCATTCCTTGTGCAGGTATTTTTTAATATAGGTTTTAAATTAACTTTGAGTAGTTACTATATCATTCGTATAACATATTGATAGAGCGAGGGGATTAAATTATAACCTAACCTACTAAAGTAATATCATAGACCAATCATACATATTCCTCTATGGTATCTACAATATACAATATTATATTCAATCATTGTTAAATGATTTTCATGTTTTATGACGTTATTACCGCCATAGACGTTCTTTCAGTACAGTTATACGAGAATTATGAGTTTTAAGGCAGCCACAGACGAGAGGCCGATCGTTTCAGTTAGAACTGACGCCTGAACGGATTCGAGCCCATACACGGAAAAAATCGCATCCGACCCAATTGACGTCAGTTCGGCCTGAACGGATTCGAGCACACACACGACACGATTTTGCATCCGTTCAGGCCGAACTGAAGGCAGACCGGACCATGTATGGGCCCCTTTAGAACTGACGCCTGAACGGATTCGAGCCCATACACGGAAAAAATCGCATCCGACCCAACTGACGTCAGTTGGGCCTGAACGGATTCGAGCACACACACGACACGATTTTGCATCCGTTCAGGCCGAACTGAAGGCAGACCGGACCATGTATGGGCCCCTTTAGAAATACATAAAAAAATTATAAAAATAACAACAGCACACACTACATCAGATTATCATCACACACAAACGCACGGTGTTTGATATATAGATACAATTTTGTTACACGTTAATGTTTGTAAATCTGTCACAAAATTAACTATCTAAAAGGGACAAAAGAGCCCATATAAAGTTCAGACATAAAAATTAATTATATTATGAATATGGAAATATCGAAAATTATACTTTTTATACAGGTTTGTATCGACTTTCGAAAATCTCATCACAATCTAACAAAAATGTATTATTATATTATTATTAATAATTATTAGTCAAGGATATTTCATTGGTCTCGCTAGCGCTTGACTAGATGACGCACTCTCTAACAAAAAAAGTTTCGTAAATACGGCAACTCATTATTGTAGTGTGTAAAGTAACAATTGACTTACATGTGACAAATTCTAGTGTGCGTGAAAAATTGTGATGCCAGCTACTTAACTTTTGCCCGAATTAATGGGAAAAATATCTTATGCTGTGGTCTATTATTAAGTTATTGGTTATAAATGTAGCTAATAAAACTAGCATTTGCTGGCGGCTCCACCCACGTAAATACAGTAGGTATCCTAGAGGAACACTATACTTAAAATTAATTAAAAACAAATGTACAAATTATCAATATTATATTATTCTTATGCGCTTCTTCTTCATAAAAATGGTAGATATGTATATAAATGATAAGCCTCATTTTTATTTATTTATTAGCCAAGACGGAATAGCGTGTGTCGAGGCAGCTAGTACGATTAAAATATTACACATAATATTTAATTTTAACTGTAACGTTTTCATATTTTTCGACCTATGCTCCTTGCGAATATTTACTTAGTTCCATGGGTACATAATAACTAGGCTAACCTATATCTAAATATATCATGAAATAGGACAATAAATACACATCATAAAAAATTGGAACCTGATTTTTGCGTACGCGGCAACACTGAATGGCGTTTTGAGTTCATGTAAGTTTATGCTGAAATTTCGAAATTATACGATACTTACTGATGATATGTAATCCCAGTGTCCTTTTTATTCCTGGTCGAATTATTTTTACATAGTTCCACTACGCAACTTGGCATTTTTCCGATTTTATCCAAAATTAAATAAAATATTCGGACTGTACAACTGTCATAAAGCTTTCAATATAACTGGCTCTGGTAAGCCGACCTCAGCTGAGTTTTTATTGCAGTATTTGACAAGCACGTCAGCTCGGTCTGGTAGAGCGCCCAGCGAGACCAATGATTAGTCTATGTTATTAGTATATCTACCTAATTCATAAGGATCTAGCATGTTAACTATATTAATTATTATTTTCTTGCACACTATGTAAATATTGTGTGAAAATTCATATTTTACATGCGAGAAAGTATATATTTTAGAAGAAAGTGTATTGTGATTTACATGCCGAATGTGCGCGTTCACTTCTCAATGGGACGACCGGTGTCTAGTGTCTACCGTCTACCGGTGCTTAGTATAGATGTAAGCATTGGCAGATAGGACATAAAACTGCTGAACAGTGTTTGTTGAGCTAGAAGCCAGGTATAAAGTAAAAAAAAAAAGCGGGCATGTGCGTGTCGGACTAACACATTTGCCTGTTCGGTCCATAAATTGATTATTCTTAAAAGCGTTTGTAATGTACCGCATCTACACTTATGTAGTAAGTACCTGTTTTAGGGTTCCGTACCATACGGCAAAAAAATCACGTTCGTTGTATGGGAGCCCCACTTAATATTTATTTTATTATGTTTTTAGTATTTATTGTTCTAGCGGCAACAGAAATACATCATCTCGGATAATTTCAACTGCCTAGCTAGTAGCTATTACGGTTCGTGAGTCGTGACATACAGCCTGGTGACAGACAGACGGATGGACGGACAGTGGAGTCTTAGATAGTAAGTAATAGGGTCCCGTTTACATAGGTGTAGATACGGGATATTACAAACGCTTTTAAGATTACCAATAAATTTATGGATCGGCAATTTTACTATAGGTACTTTTTTTTTTTTTTAGGTTGGAACCTATTCTAACACCTACCGAATACACCTACAAAATTTCATAAAAAGCCGTTTCGAAAGGAGTTCTATAACAAAAACTGTGACACGAGAATTTTATAAGATTAAAATTTTCGTATGTCGTATAATTTGTTTACATAACAATCTAATTTCCGAATGGTAATATAATTTAATTGCCACCCTAGATCCATATTTTTCGCCATGTCTGCGCGATTCTGTGTGGCACGTGTGTGTCGTTGTCCACTTTCTCTGATCACTATTCAATACCCAATCCGATGGAACACGGTTCCCTCATTACCGTCCTTTTGTAGCTGACATCTGCTGTGAAACACGGACGGACGCTTGTACGTGCATACGTGGACATGTCTACGCGTTTCTGGGTTCAACGCACCAGCACAAAGGATATAATATAAACGCTGGAGATGTCTTATTGTCAACGTATTTAATAATCTATTAAAACAAAATGTACAAACCGCTATAAACAAAATTAAAAATGTTAAGTAGTAAGCTCACGAATCGCAGTGAACATGCTGATGATGATTAATTACAGCTAAGAAAACTGTCGATCATGACAGCTTACAAACAAATAACCTAACCAAGAGCATGTCAGGACATGTCTAAGGAGGGTTCCGTAACTATAAACGCGTTAATAGATTTTCTTCAAATTACTTCAAAAGTTACAGTTCTATTTCGTTCAAAATAATTTTCCTAAAGAATATTTAGCATAATCTATCAGCACGAAAAATTTCAATTTTCTAAGTCTCATAGTTTAGAAATGCCATGTTCCCATGGGCTAAAGCTATTAATATATTATACTAGCTAGTAATATATTATACTAGTATCCCTCGGGAGCACTGTACTTTTTGGGGATGAAAAGTTGTCTACGTTTTAATTCAGAGCCTTAACTATTACCATACCAAATTCTAACGTTATCCCTTCAGTAGTTTTTGCGTGAGAGAGTAACAAACATCCATTCATCCATCTTCCCAAACTTTCACATTTATAATATTAGCAGGATTATTTGTGTATGTGCGTCGATTTAATTACCTGGACAGTATACAGAACAACTTGTAAACGGCCGTAACTGTCAACTCCTTGTACTGCCTCACCGCAAAGCGTGTTCCAATCAGCGTTCTGTCTTTACTGCCGTGACGTACGATCGCTGACAGTCCCGGTGTACTACATGGATCTTATTCCTATGACCAAAAGGTTCGAAAGCGGTATGGCGGCGACTGTACTATAATTAAGTTGCCCCTGACAGCTGCTAATGAAGCAAAGTAAGGCGAATCAACAGCTTCAAGTATTACCTTCATTAGGTGTGTCTAAACATCATCCATGTGTTTAGATAAGATATTTAGCGAACACAAATAGAAAATGTGTCTAAGGCAGTTTAATTAACAGAATTTGATCAACTGAAACGTCTGCACGTTGCCGCAATAGCGAATGTTCTTAGTTATCAGCTCGCTTACTGTTTGACTATCTCGGAGGTTAGCTACCTACAATTTTTAATTTGTTTTATTTTAATATTATAAATAAGCTCAAACGTGAACACAAGGATGTACATCTGTGGACCCTTTACCTAGAATTCTTAACCGATAGTACAAAATTGCAACAAAATTACTATATAATGTTTTCTATCGTCTAATTCTTCTTCTCGTGTCATAAGTGTTCGGGACACACTCCTCCGAAACGGCTTGACCGATTGTTACGAATTTTTTTTTGCACATTCGGTAAGTCTGAGAATCGGTCGTAAAACCGGAGGCGCAAGGGGGGTTGGGGATTTTAAGGACTGGGAACGCAATTCTCAACACCAGAGGAGTTACAAGTGTAACTCCTCTGGTGTTGCGAGTGTCTATGGGCGGCGGTAATCGCCTACAATCAAGCGATCCGTCTGCTCGTTTCCTGGTTAATTTCATAAAAAAAAAAACTATTTTTTCAAACGTAAATGATAAGGGTGACTCACCCCTAAATATATTTTTTTATTTTTTCGACAGAATTTTTCATTTTTATTATTACATATTATTAAGGCAGCCACGTCTGTTGGGATTAGCTAGTAGAGTATAATATTATAACTAGAAGCTATACTCTACACAGAAACATAAAACATAACACAAACACAAGCTTAAAGCCTTAGGCTTGGACTTATTATTAAAAATGGCTGGTTTTTAGAATATCAATGTTGAGCATCGAATGCGTTTGACAGACGACAGTTGCATTGCAAACAACCTGTGCCAAGTGCAAATTACAATAATCACGTACACGCCAACGATGCACAAATGATTGAGAAAGTATATCTAGCCTATATTATGATGTATGACTTGTGTGACTGTTTTGTTTTGCAAGAAACAAGAAATAATGGCGGCGCCGCATTTCTATAGAAAGTAGGTCACCATGATGAGGAATTTCTCAGTAAATATGGGAACTGTGATCAGTAGCCAAAAGCGAGAGTGTAAATTAATATTTATAATCTACTAGTTTTAGCACGCGGCTCCGCCCGCGTAAATACAGTGTCCCACGGGAACACGAAGTAGCCTATGTTTTAATCCAGAGCCAAAACTACTTCCATAGCAAATTTCATACAAAGCCATTCAGTAGTTTTTGCGTGAAAGAGTAACAAACATCCATCCATCCATACATCTTTATATCCATCATCACAAACTTTCACTTTTATAATAGTAGTAGGATTAGCGTTAAGAACCCAGTACAAATGTCAAAATTGACCAAAGACGCATAAGCTGTGTTCACATTAATCAATTAAAGTAAGCTATTTTATTCACTGCATTCGTGACGCCAATAGACTAAAAAATATTGCAGAACTATTAATAGATGTGTAGTTCGTTTCATATGACATCAGTCATACACTGCGCATGCGCTGTGCAGCGCGGTGCAACTTGACATTCAAACTCTTACAATGCAACGTGTATCTTCTTGTGTAATTAATAAAGTTCAATTTTGAATAAAATTTAACTTTATTTATTACATAAATATTTATTACACTATTCACCTATCCATAAATGAAGCGCCGCGTCGTGTATGTTTTCGTTTTGGTGTGAATTGATGTTACTTTCCAAAGTGTAAATGACTAAAATTATGTATGAGTTTTAAATGACTTTTAAATTATGTATGAGTTTGTGATTGCAGTATTTAAGAATTATGAACCACCAGATATTGCCAGCGACTTCGTACGCGCAAAACAGAAAGCCCGCGGGAATCGTACATTTCACTACGACAAAAAGTAGCCTATGTGTTAATCTGGAGTCTGAACTACTGCTATACAAAATTTCGTTAAAATCCGTTCAGTAATTATTGCGTGAAAGAGTAACAAACGTCCAAACATCCACTGTACAAACTTTTTCGTTTATAATATTAATTAAAGATAAAGGCATTTTCCGGCTGCGGCTTTTTTCGAAAATTAAAAAAAAACAAGAATTTCAAAATAGTTGTAGTTTTATTGTAAAATCTATACTTACTTATGTACCTAATACCTTTTAATATCAATCGATTTCCAGAATGTACTATGCAACAATGGATTTTGGTCTGTTTCCTGTACACACATACAAACAATAACAAATACCTAATTATTTAGTGCAAATTTCAATATGGTGATACGCATTCAGAAAGGCTTACAGGAATTAAACACAGGATTGAATTTAATTCAGGTTTAGTTTAGGTTAGGCTCGTGTGCAAATCGCCTGCACTCTAGGTTTCGGATTGTAATAGCATCAGGCTATTGTATTCTATAAATATAATTTTACTCACCAAAATATATCTTGAACTATTTCAATTTTTGGTAACTGGCAATTTTAACAAGTTACCAAAAATTGAAATTGTCTATTTTTTCATTAAAGTTCGAATGTTTGTTGAATGGTCGAATGTTCTTAAGAATAATTTACATCATTACTTGAAAATAACACACAACAAGCCCAGCCAAATCGTTTTCTTTTAGGCATTTGGAAAAAAATACATTAATTTCAAATTCACGCTTGATAAGTTGAAGTTTTAAAATCGATTTAGCAATTTTAATTTATACAATATAATATATTGTTCATTCTTACAATATTATATAATATTTATTCTTTGAACTGTTTAAATAAATTTGATCATCAATAACCTGCAGGCTTACAGGAAACATCGCTCGCGTCCCAGGAGAAATTTGTTGGTAGCTTCGCAATATTCGTATATCACAGTCTACATAACTACGTACCCTACTTCGGCTTCGGCATTGTGAACCGACCAGAGCCTTGGCTAAAGGCCCTGAGTGCTAAGTGTGAGTTTTTCTTTTCGCATTCGATCGTGAGCGCGTTTGGCGTTTACTAGGAATTTGTGTGTGATTTGTACAGCGCCACCTAGTTGTAAACGCGACAACTAGGTCAAAAGGAGGTATTATTTTTGATCAAAAATTTTGGCAACTTGTATCTCTGCGAAATTTGTAGTGTATTTTAACCTACACATTCATTCGCAAAATGTTGCTGGGAATCAATAAGTCTGTGTCAATCGTCAATTGTTTACTAACCAAGAATCAAAATCCAAAATGTATGGAATTTGACATAAGTAATCGCTAAGTGACATGTCGCTTGCGATGCCTTATGTTAAATCCCATACGTTTTGTTTTCGAACTTCGCCGTCGAAATTATCGAGTGCACCTTGACTAGAGGCCGAGTATAGAAATGGAAGTTAGTAGAAACATAAGCACCATTTCAGTTTTTTTTTAAATTTTATACTGGATGTTGCCCGCGACTTTGTATGAGCGAAAGAAAATTAATCAATCAACTCAAGAAAAATTAGCCAACATTATAAGTATTACTAGCTGTTTCCCGCGGCTACGCCAGCGTCTATATACTATCGGGTATCCCGCGGGATTACTGTACTTTTCCGGGATAAAAAGTAGCATATATTTTTGTCCAGAGTCTAAACTACTACCATACCAAATTTCATCAAAATCCGTTCAGTAGTTTTTGTGTGAAAGAGTAACAAATAACTATCCATCCATACATGCTCACAAACTTTCACATTTATAATTAATACTAGCTTTTTCCCGCGGCTCCGCCCGCGTAAATATAGTATCAGGTATCCCGATGGAATAATTTACTTTTTCTGGATAAAAAGTAGCCTATGTTTTAATCCAGAGCCTAAACTACTACCATACCAATTTCATCGAATTTTCATCGAAATCCATTTAGTATTTTTTGCGTGAAAGAGTAACAAACATTCATCCATCCAGTCATCCATCCATCCTCACAAACTTTCACATTTATAATATTAGTAGGATTAGTAGGATTACAATGTAAGAATGACGGGAAAGGTCCCGTGATCTACTCTATATCAGTGCTAAATTTAATCAAAATCGATCCAGTGCTTTCGAAACCTATTCAATGCAAACAAACATACATACATACAAACGAATCTTTCCGCTTTTTAATATTAGTGTCTACCGTCTAGCCCTTTCGGTACGTAAGTTGTCGTTGATGATGATGAATAGTTAGCAACAGTAACAATAATTATAATAAAATGTGATTATTAACTATTGACTTCACAAATACTTTTTGTAGTTAAAATAATTTCCAAATTTATTTGGTAGTGTAACACATTGCATATATTTATATGTCTACAAATTGTTCCATTCTTATCCTTTATTGTTTAATCCTTCCTGATTTATCTTCCCAATTTTACGAGACAGGGAGCGATCTTATCCCTTCCGATGTGTCTGATGCATTCTGACGTGACGTGGCGACTATGGCGTCATTCTGACGATGTAGACTGTGGCGACACGCTGACGCGTCACTTTTGACCGTTGCGAAGAAGCGTAAGCGGTTTAGGGGTTTAATCTGTTTTGAATATTAATGATATGTAGTTTGTAGTTTTATTTAGGGTGTTTGATAAATACACTTTCCTATAATATTATAGGTAAGTGTTGTTGATGTTTAAAACATTCTGTATCTTGACCAGGTATAGTTTAATGCATTACTAATAAATGCTAATCCCATAGCTGCTATGCTGCTGCTGCTGCATGCTAAATAGGCAATATATTTTCTTCTATGTGAAGATATGCGTCTAAAATACTCTCAGAAAGTAGTCATAATTGTGTTATCAAAATAGTATATTTCAGCAATATAACCCATCGCAATTACTTAGGAACCGTCACCGAATATTTGACTAGAACTCCACAGGCAATATCTGGTTCAGTTAAAAAAAAAAACAACCGTAGGTACGTCATGGCCCGGTAGAGCAACATGAAATAAGCGGAATGTACCCAAAACTGCACCGGCCCGTAACAAGTGCCTTTTACTCTGTATAAATACAGATGTTTAAATGTTTTTCAAAACGTTCCAATGCAAACGAACCACTTGTTTTTACAACGTATCATAATATATTGATATACAATATAGTAAATTGATATATCGATATATCGATAGTCGAGATAAGACAGTAAAATACAGTTTATATTTCTTCCTGGCTAATGATACTTTTTATGGCACTGTTCATTTTTAACCGACTTCCAAAAAAAGGAGGCGGTAATACGTTCGGCTGTATATATATTATATGTTCAACGATTACTCCGATGTCTGTCAACCGATTTTCAAAATTATTTTGTCGTTGTAAAGGGTATCATTCAAAATTGGTCCTTTAGTCCCTAAAGTGGAAACCTCATGATGGGGTCTATCGAGGGAACTCCTCGAAATTTATATGAACATATAGTGATTTTGACTTTTTCTGAAGTAACTCAAGCATATGCTACCAAAAATAAGATTTTGCACCCAGGTATACCCTGGGATCCAAAAGCACTGAACAGAGCTCCTCAGTCTTTAAAGATACGCGTTTGGTGATTTCGACGTTGTTTAAAAAACTGCAAACACAAGCCACTTTGTCAATTAAAGTAATCATAATCATCATCTTATTTACAATACCTAATGGAAGCTTGGCGCGTATTCAATTATACATTCGATCGCTTATTTTAAACGTTCTTAAAATGTATTAATAATAATTTAACAAATGTCACTAAACAGGGAAAAATTATTGTTTATAAAACAAAAAATTAAACCGACATCCAAAGTAAAAATACACAAAAAGTCTTAAATAAATCTTATTTTCTAAATTATACTAGTAAATTTGAACATGAGTTATATAAAATATTGTAATATTATTATTTGGGCCTTTACCGACTTCAAAATTAAGTAGATTGAGTGGAGAAATAGTTAAAATATTTGTCGAATTTAAAAGGTTACATATTTTTAAAAAAAATCATATTTTTTGTGTATTTTTACTTTGGAAGTCGGTTTGATTTTTTGTTTAATTATCCTGTTTTTTACCTTTGACGATAAAAATTGGCCCACGGCACAAACTAGCGAGTATGTGGTTATACGTGCCTATTAACAGCCTCCGTGATCTAGTGGGTAGAGCTTGGCTTTGCGTTGTAATATTACATTTATTACAACGTAAAGTTTACATTTTTTACTAACAAACATTATATAAATATTAAAATATACAAATGTTACATAACCGCGTTATAGTTACAATTTCTATTTTATATTAGAGCGCACGCATAATTTTGTATAATTAAGATATTGCACAACGCTTTCACTACTTTTCGCTACTTTATACTGCCATGTCTTGCATGTGATAATTATAAGTATACTTAATATTAGATAACTATACTATTAATATTCTTGCCAGCGTTTAAGCACACCTAAATAATTTAGTTGATTGTACTTTAAGATAAAACGTTAGCGTTCCTGCTATTATTTTGAACACGAAAGCGATATGGAGACTCTATTTTAAATGTTCTAAGAAGTTTTCGTTTTGTCAAAAACACATTCTTTATAGATCGTAAAGAAAATTTCTACATAAGTATCTACTATTTTATTAAAAAGAGTATTTAAAATATGCCTCTGTTCAAAATACTATCAATTATATACTAAATAACTAAAACTACCTTTCCGGCAGAAGAACTGAAAAAGCATTCCTTTTCCGACCCAGTAGGCAAATCGACTCGTCGATTTTTCTTAAATATCCCAATTACATACAGTGTGTCAATCAATAATCCCAATAGTTTATGGATTATAATGAGTTTATATCGATTAGAACTCTGAAAAATCATTGTAACCTTTTATAATGATGTCAGTTGAACAATGATATTAATGTGTTAATTACATCTTCAATCATTATTCCCTGCATAATGCAATAATTTTTGTTTGACTACCATTAATTATAACAAGTGACACGTTCACAGTGTTGTTGATCGACTCGTTGCGAAATTGTGATAAATCAATGAAATGCCAATGTTTACAAGTGGACAATTCTAGCTATGTACCGACAGAAAATATTTACAGTAGGTACTATCGAACAAGTTGCCGCTCGACCAGGGCGCTTAGTCAAGATGCATTCGATAATTTCGACGGTGAAGTTCGTAATAAAAAATGTATGTGATTTGACATATTATTAAGTCATCGTTAAGTGACATGTCGCTTGCGATGCGTTATGTCAATTGACGTTGAAATGTACATTTTTACGTGTAAGTACGTAGTTCAACCGCGTCTGCAGTTGTTGCGGTTACTTCCTTTGTTTTTAAATATTTGAGTAGTCCTAGTGCAAAGGAAAATGCTTAGGAACTGGTCGAGTAGGAAATTTGTCGTTATGGTAAAATCAACAATCTACAGATACGAATACCAACATATAACTTATATATTATATATTATATACATATATAGTAATATTATTGTGCTAGATGTTGCTCGCGACTTCGTACGCGTAAAAACGCGATTCCTCATAGATCTCATGATCAGGTCACCACTTTATTAAAAACGAGACCAACTTCGGATTAAACCTTTTACATAAAAAAACAATTTGGAAAATCGGTCAACAGACGGCGAAGTTATTGTTGAACATACAAAAAAAATGTAGCCGAATGTATTACGCCTCCTTTTTAAAAAAAAACACAAATCAAATGCAACCGTATTCTACCGTCTTTGCTATTTCAGTAGTTCATACCTACGTAAGTGCTTAAAAGGCAATAAATTTCAGAACTTTTAAGTATTTACCATGCACGCCTCAAAACATCATAAAGGAATATAGATTATAGAGCAAAGAACGCGCTATTGTGGTTTCACGGTTCGTTTATAAAATACCGTAAATTTTATTATTTCAAGTCACCGGGACGGATTCCTGCGCGTACGTATTACGATGCAGGGTGTGTAAGTACGAGAAGTCCCCTTCGCAAGCACTTTTGAAACTTATTACGATAGGAATAAGGTCGAATTGTGGTACACCTGGTCTCTCGGTGACCGTACACATGGTATGTGAGGTTCCATTTACGTGATAATCTCTATGTTATTGGAATTGCCCCCGGTCTTATCCACTTGGAATTATTGCGAAGTTTATTAAGAAAATATGCAATTAATTAGTTTGTTGTAATTAATAATAGTTTGTGTGCAGATAAGCAGTTTTAACTGGTTATATTATTGAGTTTTCTGATCTTAAGAGATGTGAAAAATTGTAGCTAAAAACCATCTCTATTACATTGCTTAACACAAGCCAATGCTTACAAATAAAAAATACCCGCACCAAATTGTGCCCATCTATTCGTTTTAGGTCTTTAGAAGCTACGATACGATACATGTATACAGACGACACACGAAGCTACGATGCTACATTATATATACACAAGCGTTAAACTTATCACACCCCTCTTTTTGCATCGTGGATTAAAGAACAACCAAGTAAGTAGGGTAGATCATGGATCTATTGTAGAAATAATCAAACTATGGAAAATAAGATTTGCAATATTACAGGTTTTCGTTTTGTCATTGTAATGAACTTTATGTATGTATTGACGGCAACAATAAACACTTGAAATACTTCAATACGAAGTATTGTAACTGCCGATATTGCATTGAAATATTCTGTATTGTATTGCAACGTTTGGTAGTTAGACTAGTTAGAGCTTTCATCGACGCACTGATCCGGTTAGCAAGCCCTGTGTTATTGTAAAACAATGCTTCCGTCGGAATTATTCTCTAATGTATGCAAGTATTATTAGATAATTACACCTAATACCACTATACTCTACTAATATAATATGGTTGTTTAAAAATTAATAGACTAGACGATTGATTTTTTTATTGCATAAATGAATAGTTCTCTTAAATATGAGTTCTCAGCGGAAAGAGATTATGATCGTCCTCTGTCAATGCTACAAGTATTCTTCATTAAAGACGAATACACACACAGTAAGATACACACAAACACGCACGCACGCACACATGTACTTACCCGTATTATAATAGGATGGAATAAAATGATAAATATCGTAGTTTGGCTGGATATAAATTTCAGTTATTTAATGTATTTTATATAATAAATTACTTGAAAAAAAAAACCTACCTAATACTAGCTGCACTCAACCTCCTTGTAAAAGTCCTCCTTCTCTTAGAATGAGGGATCCATTAACGCAACGCAGTAAGGGGTCCTTTTCCTTTTTCGTAGCAAGCATGTTCTTTATGTATCCCAAAAGGGGCCTTGGGGGTAAGATTCACCCCCTAATGGGCCTTCTCGCTAAAATGACCGCGATGCTATCTGCCTTACAAGGGGACCTCATACTTATGTAAAATAATATTAAATCAATCCCTGAAAGACTTTTCATGTCTTTCGCGATGAGAGATTGTGAAACATTTTAGATATAAGAAGTAATCTGGCCATAGTAGATAAATAGAATGCAATGTAGCATCAATTTGTATAATATGAAATCTAAGTAAAATTTTGTCATAAATGTGCTTAAATTTTCGACTTGTATCACACGAGTGACCACTATTGCTCTGAGGGGGCGACACTCTCTACAAATGACAGCTCGAGCACCGTCGAATGCCAGCAATGTTGACGTAGCCTAAGGTTGACATCAAAATAATTTTGATCGTCGCGTCATACAAATCTATCATATATATTATGAAATAATGCTGTCAATTATGTCAAAGCACGAAACTACCAGCGGTCAGCCCCGTGAACGAAAGTCCTGGATGGAAAAAACTCACGCCCCGCCCGCCCCGCATTCGCCCAGCCACGCACACACAGCCGCGAGCTATCATTCGTGTATATCGGTGGAATGACGATTATTTACGTTAGTAATAGACATTCGTCGCCTGTACTGCATTTAAATTATAATTCAGTCAGGTAGTTTCATATGAATAAAAACATTATTAATGGTTTAATTTAAAATACAGATATTATGCGGTACCTATTGTAATTAAAATACAGCCACTTATTTTGAGTTGGTCTCGCACTCTTTGATAATTAATTATTTTTAATTGGATACCGTACAATTAATTCGTTTTAATTAAAAATCTAATAATGAGGTTATATTTACAAGTATGCTGTGTGTTTATTACATAATACATAACTGTATTAAATTGTGGAACGGTTGCCACAGATAAAATTGACCACATATTATCATGCAATATATTACAAAAAAGATATTTAACTTTAAAATAATACTTTTGCACTAATTATACCTATAGCCCAAAACACCCCTTTGTATTCGATACGTGTTAAACAATATGCCATTATTTCACCCCGGTTTTCTGTGAGATATCTCTCCGGTTCGGCCGGACCATACAAATTTACATAATACTAGAGATCGCTCTGTGGTCGCCCATATTAATCCATATACAGGGTGCCAGAAGACCGCTTCCATTAACTTTGGGATATGATTATACTTCGTTCGTAAGTTCGAACATTATAATAAGGGTTCTTTTGTCTCTTAGATGGAAAAAAATTGTAAATCTTGTAACAAATTGACAAACGCACAGTAGTATATTAACGAAAATTCTGAGGTTGTGTGTTGTTACTATTTTTAATAATTTTATTTATTTCTAAGCATGCAGCATTTTTTTAATATTAGCTTTCTGCACACCGCCCTCCACATAAACTTTAAATTACCGTCCAAATTTCATACTCCTCCGGTTACACAATTCTCGTGAAACTGTATTGAATGTTTTTGCTTTACGTATTAATATACACCTAGATAATATGATTATAATATGGACTTTATGCAACTCTTAAAACATAATAATCTGTCACTCGAATGTCTCCATTCTCCAGCTTTCCATTTTCCGACACAAAACGCCGTTAAGGGAATCCGGGCGGCCATACTTTCCTATAATCTTAAAATATTGTTTAAAAGTCATGTGTGATACGGCAACGAAGTGTGGCGGCCATTTTCGCGAACCACTAATGGCGCAATATGATAAGACAGCTCAGCTGCAGCGACCGTTAAAAATATTTTCGAATTCAAACTCTAACCGGCGCTATTTCAGTGTAAGCGGTTTAACTTGGCGTTCAAAGTAGACAGGTGAAATAAAAATTTTGTACACGCTTAGAAATAAAAAAAACCGGCAAATATTTTACATCTAAAATATTTGTTTCGCTTTCGGCGGTTTCTAGTATTAAATCTGAAATATTCGTGACGTAAGCTATAGCTGACGGAGCACGTTTAAACGTGAAATATATATTCGAGCGTCTATATGTCAGTAAGTACGTCATATCTATATTTAAAAGGAAATGTCCTCACTGATGGACTGACATAATATAGACGCTTGCACAGCCGTAACCGCTTATGGTACAAACGTGAAATTTGGACAGTAGTTTTAATTTACAATGTATAGTAAGGCTTTATAAGAATTCACCCTCCGAGGGTGTAAAATAAGGGTTGAAAGTTTGTGTGAAATTTATGTAAAATCTGCTCCGATTTCCATAAAAAAATATAAATAATTGAGTACGTACCTATTTTATAGATTTTAAAATTCGTCTTCTGAATGGGGGCAAAAGTTGTATAGCGAAATATCAACAACTGGACGTATTGCTTTGAATTTTGGATAGGTAGTTATTATTACGTAGACATCCGTTATTTAAAAGGATTTTCCAACTAAGTTGTGTGCAAGAGCTAGTTGATAAAATTTTCATAACTTTCCCTTCCAGCTGTACCTACAGAATCACGACGATTCTAATAAAATACCTATAGAGAAAAGGGAAAGTAATGCAGACTTGAATTTTTCCTACATAATAAGTTAATAACTAATAAAAGCTCGCTCGTTTAACTTAAGGGGCCCATACATGGTCCGGTCTGCCTTCAGTTCGGCCTGAACGGATGCAAAATCGTGTCGTGTATGGGCTCGAATCCGTTCAGGCCGAATTGACGTCAGTTCTAACTGAAACGATCGGCCTCTCGTCTGTGGCTGCCTTTAGACACCGAACTTAATTGTTCAATTCTATAATTTTTTGAGAGCTTAACATGTGCTGGATATTTGACATGACACAATGGCGATATTCCTGGCGATTTATTTTATGCGCTCTCCAATTGTGTAAGACTTTAAATCGATGTTTATAAGTCATGAGCGTCAAGCGAAAAGTTTCGTACATAAAAGTATACTCAGTCCCACAAGCCCACGGTTTTCATCTCTAGTGGGCTTTTAACGACGACAATGTTCCTTTCGAAATTAGCTCGTACGTCCCAATCGACGTCTAAGGCTTCCAAACTTTGGCGATTACTTTGGAACTGAGTTTCATGTGCCACCGAAGTTGGAGGATATTCTTTATAATGTCTTTTATCGAAAGTGTTGTGTTATAATAGCTTTTGTGCGCGTTTTTATACGCGTTTGTTTTAATTGTACAATTGTAATTGTAAAATTGTGATTGAAATTGTAGTCTTTTTACCCGACTACGCAACGCAAAGGAGTGATAATGTGTTTACTAGTGTATCTATGTATGTATAATAATAATAATATCTATAAGCGCTTCCACACCAAGTTAATCTGGTCCTGTACTAAGTATCCGAAGAACTTGCATCGCAGGTACCAGACAACGGAAATATATTTAATACTATACACATTTTTAAGATTTTTATTATATCGTACTTATATTTAATACACATCCAAGACCCAGTTACACAGAAAAAATGTTGTCCCTTTGGCGGGATTTGAACCCGCGACCTCCGGCTTAAGCACCCACGCGCTAATCACTGTGCCACAGAGATCGTCGTATGTATGTGGGTTTGTTTGTGGCACACTATATACTATTTAGATCAAACGCGTGGTCCGGTTTCGACAAAATATGATACGCCGTTTGTTTTTTCATGATGGCGCGAATGTCGTAAAAAGCATAAAAAATTTGAAAAAAAAAACAAAATGACTGACTTTGGACGCCATATTGTGAAAAAGAAAAAAATTAAAATCGACGAACTACGTCAAGTGGGGTATCGTTGAATAGGTATTTAAAAAATATTTTTAGATTTCTAATATCATTTTTTAAGTTATTCAATCTGATTTACCGTTTAGGATCTAAAACGATTTAAAATTGGTTAGTAATGATTCTCACCTATAGGCTTTTAGTCAGAACTGATAGGGTGCTGCTGATCGCAGATGGTGTTGAGTTAAAGAAAGACAATTAAAAACTGAAAAGTGTAAAATAAAATATTAATAAAAAAACCCAGCGAGCCTTACTATGATGTGTAACATTTTATGAAAATATTAAAAAAAACACATTACCTATATTGTACACACAGTACGATTTTCGAAATATGCTGGGTTTTTTAATTTTTGATGTATGACATATACATCAAAAGTTAAAAAACCCAGCTGCGTAAACCTACTGCAACTACTAGTTAGGACTGAGGTTGGGTTCATTATTTCAATCATGAATTCATTATTATTATCAAAAATTATTTATTTCCTGCGGCAAATATTAATGATGTACTTACAAATACATAAGATGATTAGGACAATGCTGATATATATTATATAAGTAGTAATATATTGTAGTGTGCGGTTTGTATGTAACACCTGTTCGGCCCAGACAAAGGGCCGCGTCATATTAATACCTACACCATTAGTATTCTGCATTTATATTAAGGGCTTAGTACAACTGTAATGTGTATAATTCATTTTATACAAATCGCTGTTTATTATTACACACATAATATTTTATCAGAAGTTTTGCTTGCGTTACAATGTGTAAAGGTAAAGTATATTATGAATCTTGTGTTTTGCAGGTCAACCAATGTTCATAACATAGATCCGCTCAGAAAATAAAAAAAAATTGAATTAATATATTTTGTTTAATCATATTATATATTTGGTAATACGTGAAGCATTTGTAATTCTTTTTATGAAAAAACATAAATACATTAGTGCACCTCGCTTAAATCCTCCACATAAACTTTAACTGTGCTTATGGCACATCACAATATCATTCTCGTAAAACTGTACCTATCGAAAGTTTTTGCTTCACATATAATATGTATGATCAATTTATTTTATCACTTTCAACGAGATTCAAGCGCCCTTTTTATCAAAAGGTCAAAAATAACCATTGAGCAAAACATTGACCGTCCAGTTACATAACCATAAGAGGCTCTACACGCAACGGGTCATCATATTCCGGGCGTGGGTGTAAATCACGAGGAAAGCCGCGGCAAAAACAGAAGCTTAGCCGTAACCACTGTTTATTGTAGGGCTAAACATTTTTATGGTTTATTTACTCCGGCGTCTAGTTATATATTTTGGTTAGCTTTACTAAGTAAGAAAGAAAAAGGGAAAAAAAACATTTAGGTGGGCCAAACAGTATTTTGTAAGGGCTTTTTTAAAAATATTAATATTACTAAAAATATAAGAACCATGAAAGCGTCAACAATATTCAGGACATAAATGTCCTGATTTTTAAATTAAGGTACTATCTATTAGTTACTCAACCTGCAGAAGATAAGCTTGATGGAAAATAAAAACCGGCCATAAAAATCGGTAGGGCTCGAGCACGAAGGGTTCCGTACAAAAAACATGTTTGTTGTCTGAGAGACCCGCATAAATAGTTATTTTAGTGTGTTTTTATTATTTACATCAAAAAAATAATTTTGACCCGCAAACCGCGGAGTAATTGTAAAACATATAAATAAATATATATGTATATATATATATATATATATATATATACAGCCGAATGTATAACCGCCTGCTTTTTTTAGAAGTCGGTTAAAAATGGATTGCAATTTGGAAATTGCAAAACGGAGAACGGCTGGACCGATTTGGCTAATTTAGGTATTAAAATAATCGTATCTGTTCAGGGAAAGTGAGAAATTTTTGAAAAATTACGGGGAAAATATTAACACGATATCTAAGGTGCGACAGAACAATATATGTCGGAACAGCTAGTGTCAATTACATTTAATGACAAAAATGTGATCAATAAATATTAAATGAAAATGCCAATACTTCTTGCGTCGACTAGGTCTTAGAATTCTCTTAGCATATTTCGCGGCGACAATTATTGCGAAAGAGTCAAAAATGTTTAAAAATGCGACTCAATATTCGAGTGGTGGCTAATGGAACAGCTGATAAACCATCACCTCTGTAACTCCTGTTTTAAATAAATATACTTAGTCCGAATAAGAAACAATTTAATGAATATCACTTCTGGCTAAAATAACACAAGAAACAAGCTAATAATTCGGTCGACCGAAAATTAATTATAAGTATTTCTTGTGCGCACAACTGACGGAGAAACATAACTAATTTGGGGCGTAAACTTCGTGGTTTGCGGTAACCATGGCTCTTCATACTTTCCTTATTTGTTCTGAGGCCTATTTACCCATAGCTTAATTTTTATCTTCTTTTTATTTACAATCAGCGAGTATTTATATTTTGGACAAGACACGTGCTATTATTTATTGTCTGTGTGTATGAATATTTTTAAAAACTTACCTAATATCATGTTATTATCATATCAAATCTATGATTTGTACAAACGCATGGTAGTGTGATTGAGGTAGTGTGTGTTGTTATATTTATTAATTTTATATATTTCTTCCTGCACATCTTCCTCCAAATAAACTTTAATTATGCCAAATTACATACTCCTCATTGTACATAACTGTATAAAACTTATTCTTGAATCACTCTATCTATTGCTAAGACTGCATTAAAATCCGTTGAGTAGTTTGAAATATCTATGTGAATAGGAAAGAAAGCGAACTCATTTTTAACCGACTTCCGAAAAAAGGGAGGCGGTTATAATTATTTTTGTACTGGCAAAAATTTTTAAATACCAATATTTAATACTCCTTTAAAATTGTTTTATAGTATGTAGTTCAGGAAAAAATATTTAAAAAAAGTTTAAGCGTCCGTATTTTGCGTAAATTCGTAGGATATGTTCCTTGTAAGCCCATGGCAAATTTAATCAAAAGTAAATATAAGCAAATCTATTTACCTTGAAGGAGGTAAAGTTTGCTTAGGTAGAAAATTCTCTACTGAACTTGAACGGAGAGTATTCTTAGAAGTAACTAAGCTTGTTTATATTCTTAGACAGATGCATAAATTAATTATTATACTATTATACTCTTTGATACTAAACTAAACTTAAATGGTGTTACAATAGATACTTATTTTAAAATGCACTATTAATAATATGGATATACCTGATAAAAGGTTCGAAATCAGCGTTCTTACCTGTAAAAGTAGGAAAAGTATTTTAGTATTGCAATAACACACAGCAGCCCATTAATTAAAAAAAAAAACCTACACCACGGATACGCCAATTCATGTTGCTGTCTTTATCTGATACGTTGGAAAATGCCACTTGAAAGACAAATACAGCAACGTGGAGTACTACCAATAATAGTAATAAATTATTCATTAGCACAATTACTATAATAAAATACCGTACTGTATATCTGAAATCGGTTGTCTGTAAAGTCGGTTTACTGACGATAGTTGAACGTGACAACGTCATAAGAAAATACTGATGGATCGCTCACTCAAGTAGGAGAGAGACAGATGTCGAACGCTGCCGAATGCATGAGTCATGTTTTTTCGTGCGTGCAGCCGGCTCCATCGAATTATAAGACGTTGTCACGTCAAAAAAAATGTTCGAAATGGCGGTCTTATGGTAGCTCTTCCGATCTATGCAACCGCGACGCGAGACCGCGACCCGCGACCGCGACCAGCAAACCAGCCAAACTGTTTCTCTGGCCATGCTCACCGGTGGCTCCGGGTATTTCGGTGTCGGATTGGTCTCGCGTCACGCGTCGCGTGTATCCGAAGGTTACCTTTACCGCTTAGATATAACGGTTTATTCCCGACAACCATTAGCTGGATTAGCGTATCCGTGGTGAAAATATTATTATTATTAAGGGGCATAATGTTTGAAAGAAAGAAGACCTACTTAATACGCTGGCTGCAGATAAAGTAGGGGTTCTATGGAATTTTGCTGATAGCAGCTGTTGAATGTAAAAAATGTTTTTAAAATAACCTTCGTTAAAAACATTGTATTTTTTAAATTTTTACTTAACTAAAAATTAATAAACTAATAAGTCTTTATAAAATTTATGATGAAATTTAACTCATATTGAGCATATAACGCGCGTATAAAAGTGCTCGTACAGCCACTTGCGATGTCATAAAACGCGCTCACTTTAAGAGAAAAAATACGGCCGCGCGTTTTCCTATTTCCAACATCAAAGGTAAATTTTGATCTAATGTCGAAATAAACAGTGTTTTTAGACTACTGGAGCTTGTTTAAAGTAAATAATATAATTATGTAGGTACACTCGATACATTTTTTCTTTTTTTAGGTGTCTGTATTTTTATGGGTCTCTTCTCAAATTATGGAGGCTTAGCCTTTAGATAGTTGGGTTATGGAAATATATAGCAAATATTATGTACTCGTACTAAATAAATCTTGACATACATTTTTCTGAATTTAGCAATTCAAAGGAAACTTTGTAGCAAAAAAAATCCGTTAAGCCCGGAAATTGCTGAATAGATTTTGATGAAACTCGGTACAAGGGTAGAGTAGATATTTAAATGTTGCGTTAAAATGTTCTCATTTGACAAAAAAGTGATCACACTTTACAGAACATTTATGCCGACGACATAAGTACCACTCGCATACAAACTTCGAAGTAAAATAACTCTGAAAGGAATATTATTATATAAAATACGTAAAGTAAAACTTTTAGTACAGTATTACGGGAATTGTGTGAACGGAGGAGTATGATATTTGGCACAGATAAAGTTTATGTGAAGGAAGGTGTGCAGGAAGCTAACATATATTTTAATAATGCTTAGAAATACATACAATTAATAATAAATAAGAAATGACATGTACAGATTACACGTAGCAGAAGTGAAACATCGTTAATTATTTAAAATCCAAAAATACTCTCATCGTGCCTGAAGTACAATCATTAAAAAAAAGTTTGACTTCAAAAAAGAAATAACATGTACAGAGTAGACGTAGCAGAAGTGACACATTATTCATTATTTAAAACCCAAAAATATTCTCATCGTGCCTGCCATTAGAATTCTAAATTACTCATATCTTATTTGTATTACACGACGAAAGAAAAAACATGAATAAATATGGCGCGTAACGGAAAAATGTGACTTACAAATAAAGATGGCGCATAACAGAAAAACGTTACAATTTTTTTACATTGCTATAAAATTTCTCCCATACGTCGATAAAGTAGTTTCACTTCAATAACAACAACACAGTGTGTGTTTCGCGCGTTTGATAGACACAATTGTGTTACACGTTGACGTTTGTCAATCTGTCACGGCTTTTACCTTTTTTTTTTTTCATCTAAGAGGCAAAATAACTCTTTTCAAGTTAAAACTTAAAAATGATACGAATTATTATGGGCTAATTTCGACCACAGGACGACCTCTAGTAGTAATTAGTAGTAAGTAATATGAAGGTATTATTTTGGTTTTTAGGTTTCCGTAGTGTACGTCTCGGAACTCTTAAGGGGTCCATACATGGTCCGGTCTGCCTTCAGTTCGGCCTGAACGGATCCAAAATCGTGTCGTGTGTGTGCTCGAATCCGTTCAGGCCGAACTGACGTCAGTTGGGTCGGATGCGATTTTTTCCGTGTATGGGCACGAATCCGTTCAGACGTCAGTTCTAACTGAAACGATCGGCCTCTCGTCTGTGGCTGCCTTTATGGTTTCGTCGTGTCCGTCCGTCCGTCCATCTTCTGCTTACCCTCCAAACGGTTAGTGCTAGAAAGATGAAACTTTGCATCCATATGTGTGTTTACCACGTCGACAAAGTGCTAAAATAAATTCACGAAAAATATTTTTTTTGGGGTACCTATAAAGTAAAGAGGGGATGATTTTTTTTTCTCGCGTCACAGTGTGGGGTATCATTAGATAGATCTTTTAAAAACATTGAGAGGTTGCTAAGACAATTTTTATTTAGGTATCCGATTGCAAGATATTCGAATAACTTTAAATCGCAATTTTTGGTAAAATAGGGGTAAAAACTGGTAAAAATCCCCCTTTTTTTAGAAAAATCTAAAAAAAACATAATGGTAGTCCATCTAATGAACTTTAAAGGAAAACTATAACGGCTCATATAACTTTGTTACTTTAGGAGTTATATATGACTTGTAAACGCTTGGAAAACTTCGTATAAAAATAACCAAATAATAAATAAAAATGTAAAATATTGGTATAATGGTACGGGACCCTACGTGCGCGAGTCCGACTCGCCGATATTTTATTACTATAAGCACTTTAACACAACAACCAGTTGACCAATACGAGTTAATTAGTGTACAAATTATGTATAACATTTGTTAAGCGCATAAATATATTTGCTTTATAATAATTAAATATTACGGCTGTGTTTGTTTTGGATACACGATTATCGTTAATGGACCTAGTCTTTTAATTGTAGCTTTTAATTTGTCATTTTTTTACATTTATATTTTTAGCGGCTCAAACGTAAGCCGTTAAACCTTCTTATATAGGTATAGGTATACAATTCTCGTGTGGGGTGTTTGTTACAGATCTCCTCCGAAACGGCTCGACCGATGTATATGAAATTTTCCAATAAATTCAGGGCACTGAAAATGTAACTCTGGACTATATACTAATTAAGAGTTAAAAATCGAACACATGAGAATCAAATTGTCAGATTGACATTGACATTTGACTTCACACTCGTGTGTTCGATTTTCAACTCTATTGCATTAGCCCAGAATTCTCTTTCGCCAGCCTTCCTGATTCCGGAGAATATAGTCCCAGCGATTTATACCTACGCCATGGACGTTCTTAAAAGAAAAGTAAAATTGTGTAGAATGTAGGTGGCACGTGCTATACCATATCATTTTTGTGTATATTAAACAAATGTGTGGAGTGCAAGTTGTAAAGTTTTATCTCGTATCGTCACTGCAGCTTAACGGCAGTCGAATGAAACATCACAGCGGTATACGAGTGTGCCATAGAGCTAGGGAGTATGTAGGTATAGCTGAATTAAACCTTACATTTATTGATTGATATTTTCCAATGGTAAATATTCCTGCCAATAATGCTATATCACATTACCTTTGGAAATATATAAATTGGTTACGTTTCTCGACACTCAAAATATGCATAGCTTAATCTACGCAATTTAAAGACCAAAGTTATTTAAAAATAATTCTGTTTTCGTATTATATTGAAGGAAATTACAAATATTTTCAGAATGCTCTTTAAATAACGAATGTTTAATGTAATGATTAAAAGTATGTGGTAAGTATTTAGAGCTCATATATATAACAATACCTCAATGTTTATTACAGTACCAACACGTCTTAATTTCCTCTCTTCTAGTTGCCCGTATCTCTCCCTTTCTGTCTCTATGGCGGCTACGCACGCATTCGCTATACACATAAAATTTCAACACCAATTTTCGGAACCGTAAAACTTGTACCACATGGCGTTTTCTTCTCGAATATAATGTTAACAGAAATTTTATGTTACCTACCCATTGTTCGAGCGAAACCTGAAAAATTAAGAATGTTTTTTACACTTGATCAGATATTGTGGAGCATTGGCCTCGATTTCTACTTGTTTTGACCAAATAAATATTAGAGACGCTAGACATTTTCTTCATGGGGTTTTGTTTGGCATCGATTTTTGCTTGTTTATAGACCAAATAAATAGCTAGACATTTTCTACATTGACGACAATGTTTGTCTATGCTAAACGTATTACATGTTTCTGGACTACTGGAAAAAAATTTATAATATTTTCATTGATTACGATAACTTTAAAAATAAATGTTAATAACAACGTTGTAAATAAAAATTGTGCTTAGGTGTGCAATAGACATAGGATGGTATCAACGTCAATTAATACATTCCAGCTGTTGGCGTGGGGTTCCTATAACTCCGTTCCTATCGGCTTCACTCACCACTTACGTTTTAATACCCTTATCCAAATCCCTACCTATTAAACAGGCTAGGACCTCCCTATGAAGGAGAACCAGCCTTCGCAACTGCAGTCCAGAGTCAGAATTATTAGCAAGCAAAGAAAATTTCGCGTTTATAAACATAATTTCATACCAAATAACGTTTTATTTATAACATACGAGAAAATCGTAATTTTCCTACATCCAAGTCAATGTCGAAAACACAAGTTACATACTAAATAATCGATGGATCGTCGAGTTGTAACGGAATTTCCCTACGTTTTAGTTTCGTTTCGTAGACAACGGTTGATGGATTTATTAAGGCTGGGACTATATGCTCCGGAATCCGGAACGCTGGTGAAAATTCAGATTCAGAAATAGAACTCTGCGCTAATACAAATACAACAAAGTTCAAAATGGAAGTTTCATATGTCGAGCATATATGACATTATAAAATGTCATGTATATGACATCAAATTTCAATGTCATAATATTATATGCACAGCATAGGTATATGACATTGACATTTGAATCGACACTCATGTGTTCGATTTTAAACTCTATTGTATTAGCTCAGAGTTCTATTTTCAATGCTCAGAATTTTCTACGGACTTCCGGATTCCGGATCATAATTATAGTCTCAGCCTTAATGAGCCGATGACATTTTCCGTGTATAAGAATTCCTGTTTATTGTAAAGATATGCAAATATGCAAGAGATTTCCTGTCACTTTACGAATTAAATGGCTCAACGATTGCGTGAAGAAATTATTGTTATTATTGGTTCAAAAAATTAAAGTAATTTAAAATAAAAGCACGCCACAACCTGGGAACCGAACCTGCACTCTCTAGAGTGCGAATCAAACGGTCTACCCACTAGGCCACGGAGCTCTTTTAATATATATAATATTTATCTTTAAATTCTCTTATACCACGTTTTCAGTTCAGATACTTTTTTGGAACTATTCTGTTATGACATCACTTTATTTATACTAGTTTAAAATATATAATAATAACAAGGAGAAGAGTTTTGTTTGTGTTTTGGAGGAAAATTTGGCACAGTTACGCGAGTGCGTAAAATAATAATATTAAATAATAATTATAATATTAAATAATAGAGTACGCGCGCATGATGTCACGGACACCACCTATGGAGTCTATGTCCAGAAAGCGCGTAATCATACGCATGTAAGGCCAACGCGCGAGTCGAGATACTAGGCCCCAATACATTGCGTCCAGAAGCTACGCGCGTATTTTTTTTACTAACGCGCGTGTCGTTCATCTCATGTAGGCCGCCAGACATTTTGTCTGGAAGCTCTACGCACGTAGGTTTACGCGCGTAATTCGCCTTTCTGGAAAAGGTCTAAGGACTTCTGTCCTGTACCTTCTACCTTCGTGTAGAAGGTACAGGAACGTTATACTAAGGAATCCCAAAAGAAAATATTAGAATTCACTGACGTGTAAAGGAAGTATAGAATAAGCAGTATCGGCAGTATCGAGGTGTGCCCCTTAGCTAACAAGGGTCTACACATGATTAGAATATTTTTTCCCGGAATTCCCTGCGTGAACTGTATCGCTCCCAACTTATTCCAACTTACCCGAACTTGTTACGAAGTTGCTGTATCATGGTAGAAATTGTATTTTTAAATTGATATATGTTTTTGCAAATGTCCAAAGTTGATGTAAGGTTGGATGGATTTAATCGAAAAGTATTTGTAGACCTACATTATATTTCGGCTTCTTGGGCCCAGTAGTGGCCCCGCCAAGACGAGCCAAGCGAACCGCAATGGCCGCGGCACTACCTTACCACCTTTTCTCGAAGCGCTTCGTCGATTTTTTTTAACCCCTATAACTTGGGTTTGGTATACCAGATAAACGAAATTTTCGCAATATGTTACCACTATTGGACTTATTAAACATATACGAAACCCAAGTTATGTGACTGTTAAGTGACTTTTCCAATGCATCAGACAAAGACAGCAACGTTGTTTAAGTTATCCATTGTATAAATCTTTTTATTAGTAAGGGGGATAAAGTTTTGCTCACAGTTTATTGTTCTCTAAAAACCCCTGAAACCTACAGATTCCCTATCCTAAACAGCTGAAATTTGCTATGTTGTCTAGTATTAGTACAACATAAAAACAACATAAAAAATTCACATATTTTGGCTGAGATGTAGAGTTTGTGAAGTTAGGCTTTTTAGAGTTCAGGTGTGTAGAGTCAGAAGCTTGAATATAGATGAGATCTAATATCTTTTTGACAGTACTAGTCAATTAGTATCGTCTTGGCATCATTTTACAAGAAAATGTTTTGTTACAGTACTATCACAAAAAGTTAATTGGTTATTAAAAACTTATTATTTTGATATATTTTGGTTACGTATTCACTGAGTTTATCTTGAACTTACATGGGCCAATGATTAAGTGATGAAACATTTTCTTTGGTACCTAGACTAAGAAAGCACAAAAGCATAGCTGCTTTTCCTGCCACGACCCACGTTGATAGCTTGCTATCTTCCAGTAATTTTATGCGTATTTTGCTATAGCGGAGGCAGTATGCCTTCGTCATTCAACCTAAAAAGCAAATCGAATCATCGCGCAGGCGACAACGCCCACAAGTTACAAAACACCAAGAGCCAGTCGGGTGGTGCCTTCACCACACGTATGCAGATAAAAACAGGCATAAATAAAGCGCTCTTCACGGAACTAGTAGCGTCAGTGGCTGGATTCATTCCTAACGAATCTTACATTTAAGATACATCATCGCCATAAACAGTTACTTGAGACTCGTCGATAACTGGTGAGTATCGGCCCGAGGCCTATATATCACTTAAAACGACAGAGCATAAATCTACGCCGGCGTCTTCGTTATTTGTAGTCGCCACGTGAACCGCCGGTTTCGGGTGAATATTAAAGATATCGCCAATTTTCCGCAAGCTTACGCCAGACGCAATTTCTCAGCAATTGGGCAATAATATCACGTCGCGGGGCTGAAAGTTTATACCGATACTGATATCAGTCAAATTGACAATGTCTGGCGTTTCTAGCGGTCTTTTTACGTCTGGTTCGTGCGGTTCATCACGTCCAGTTTTTAAATTCATATTTTTGAACCATAAACGCGTTCGAAAGGTGTTTAAAATGTCTTTTTGTGTCGACGTTTTCTCCTCGAAAATTGTAAATATTATCAACGAGATATAGTTCATGTGTATTAGGCATGTCTGTTTATTCCAAGGCATACTAAAAGTCCTGACTCCTGACATCACTGGACCATAATATTTTGGACCACAAAATTTTATATCGAGCCAATCTAGCTAAAAGCTAAAGGTTTATACCAGTAATATCCTGTGTTTAATCGTAAAATAAATCGCGATTCAGGCCACAGACCACTTATTACCTAGGAAGTGTTGTGTCAGCAAAAATTTACACTTAAAATGTAAATGAGCGCAACTTTTACATTAAAATTTTGCCGGCCTATAAGCGAGTGCGGCACTTTGAGCAGAACCTGCTCAGGCTTCGTTGAATACAATTTTACATTTCCAATTTCCAGCCTCGAAGTTAAATAAATACCACTATGTTATCCGTTTGGAGTTTTTTTTTAATGATTGTGCAGCAACTTTATCCAATTTTGTCAAAAGCGATTGTCATGACCTTTCGAATGATGTTATACAAGATCAGTGTGCTGAGTGCGAGTTTTGTCACTACTCACCGTAAAGAAGTAAATTACAATTTGTATGGCATATAATTAGTTACCATTGTTTGCCACTAGGGGCGTTGTTTCGATCCCATACAAATTGTAGTTAGTATGGCGAGTATTGACAAAAACTAGCACAGCGCACACTAATACCCGCTTATCTCTTGTCGCTCATGGAATGGGGTTTTTTTATTGGCTTTTCGAAAAGTACATAATAAGCCAGTAAATATTGTTTTTGCAATGGCATATCTACGATCAACCGTTGACGAAATACAGTCATCACAAAAATGAGACCGTTGGAGAGCATTAAAAATGCTCTATACAAAAAATTATGCACGAGTGACGTCAAAGGAGTTGAAAATGTATGAAGATAAATACCAAATTGTTTTTATCAACTTAAATACTGCTTTCATGTATATCATTGTTAAAAAAAATAACTTATGGATTTGAACTGTAATTTTCGTCTTTCAATCATATCAAAAAAATGACGTATTTTTAAACATTTTTAGTCTTGTAGCTTGTTATTTTAGCAACTGAATACGGTACTTTTTGCATATTTTGGTCCATATTTATGTTGCTTTTCGTAAAATGTAAGATTTTTTCTGATTTAAAACAAATGCGTGGTCCACGAGGTGGACGGCGGTTTCCACAAAAATCCAATATAACTTATGTCATCGTTCTGATATTACACTTAAACTAAGGCGCCTGCGTGTATTTTTTTTCATTATTCAACATTTTGAATAATGAAAAAAAATACACGCATACAATAAACTAATTTAACGCGGACGGAGCCACATAATATTAGGTAGTGAGATGTTATCTATGGCCACAATTTATCTGATCATATTAAACGACATACAACAAAACGTATAAGCCCTTTGCCACAAAGAACTAAATTGGCTTTTACAAAACTTTGAATAGGTCTACGGAATTGTTCACCTCGCGCGGGCCCCTTGGTCCCAGGGGGGACGAGTCATTACCGGGGAAATGATTACCTACTGTCTAAGTTATAGTGGGTTGGGTGAAAACCGGCGTCCACCACGTGAACCAAAATCTGCTAAGGCATAATAAAATTCAAATTAACGATTTTCAATACACGCATTTGTTTTAAATCAGAAAAAATCATATATTTTACGAAAAGCAACATAAATATGGACCTAAATATGAAAAAAGTACAGTATTCAGTTGCTAAATTAACAAGCTACGAGAATTTAAATGACTAAAAATCGACGATTTTTTTGTTATGATTGAAAAACGAAAATTACAGTTCAAATCCATAAGTAATTTGTGGATTTTTTTAACATCAATTATGACAGAAAGTAATTGTTGCCTATGAAGGTACGCTATGATGTGTTAAATGTATATCAATTTTAACAAATCTGTGTCTACAGCTGTCATTAAAAATTGAAGCAAATTAATTTTATCAATATCAAATAAACTCGATTGCTCAATTTACTAAGTAATGACGTCATTACGTCATTGATCATTCCCCGCGTCAGATGACGGATTACGTTCTCCCCCGAGTGTATCGGAATATCATTACCGTAAGTCCAGGGCGCGACTGCTGCGACTGACAGGTGACTGA
This sequence comes from Phengaris arion, assembly GCA_963565745.1. Lineage (NCBI taxonomy): Eukaryota > Metazoa > Arthropoda > Insecta > Lepidoptera > Lycaenidae > Phengaris > Phengaris arion. Next base: position 9,075,352 of record OY751443.1, read on the forward strand.
TTCCCGACTGGACGAAATTCTGCAGCCTATTCGATTTCATTAGTTAAATTGCTCCCATAAATGAGTTATTTCGGGTATTTGACAGGATTTATTACCATAATTATTATATTAATACGTAAAGCAAACACTTTTAGTACACTTTTACGAGAATTGTGCAAACGAAAGAGTATGAAATTTAGCTGGTAATTAACGACCTCTGTGGCTCAGTGATTCAGCGCATTGGTGCTCAAGCCGGGGGTCGAGGGTACGAATCCCGCCGAAGGACCAAAAAGTTTTTCTGTGTTCCTGGTTCATGGATGTGTATTAAATATGTGTATAATATAATACAAATCTTAAATCTATGTATAGTATAAAAGTATTAAATATACTTCCCGTTTTCTGGTACCTGTAACACAAGTTATTCGGATACTTAGCACGGGGCCAGATTGACGTGGTGTTAGAGTCCATAGATATTATTAAAGGTTAGGTGGAGGAAGGTGTGCACACATACAATAATATATATACATACAATTATGAACACACACTATCGTGCGTTTGTTACATGCTGACGTTAATTGTCAATCTGTCACAACATTTTTTTTTTTCTATCTAAGAGATAAAATAACCCTTGTAATGTTCAAGCTTATTATGGGCGAATTTCGACCACAGGGCTACCTTTAGTATTATGTAATGTTGTGTGTAGCGTAGAAAATAATTTATTATTATAATACTTATAAAATAGATGATGAATAGACGATTATACAGTCTGCTCCACGCACGCAGTTTAGGTTTTTAAAGATCGTGAGATGACATGGCATTTCTATTTGTTACCTAATCTGTGGTACTAAACTGAGTGTATCGGTAGCACCATTCGAAAGAGATTCTGGCTCGTTTCCCTATATGTGCATGACAATACTAAATTTACACTTTCTTTCTATTCCACAGTAGGGAAACGAGAAACGACTTTAGGTATTTACTTTAAGTTTTGTCTGAGTAAATAAATTCCGCCTTTATAAAGGTGGTTCTGTAAAGTTTTATTTTTATTTTAGTCTTCAGGCTTAAACTTGGACTTAGAATTATTTTTTCTTCGGTTTCAACTTACTCTAACTTCAGCCAGTTAATGATAATATTAATAATAACAGTACACATATAACGTCAAAAATATGTTTAGCAAGGAAAAATCTAAAGCTTTTTATTTAATTTACACTTTCGAGCAGCCATAAAGGCTGTTTCATTTACCAAATTATATTAAATCTTAATTAAAAATGTATTAATTTAAAATATATTTTAATCTAAAATATATTGAGCATAACACCCACAGACATTTAAAAATAAGGGTAATAAAAATAATTTACACTTTCGAGCAGCCATAAAGGCTGTTTCATTTACCAAATTATATTAAATCTTAATTAAAAATGTATTAATTTAAAATATATTTTAATCTAAAATATATTGAGCATAACACCCACAGACATTTAAAAATAAGGGTTGTTGACAGTTCACACCGAAACAAGATACGTGACGCGGTGCGACATATTTAAGATAGCGATTCAAAATTGAACTTTATTTACTACACAAGAAGATACACGTTTAGTTGAAAGAGTTTGTATGTCAAATTTTAAATGACTTTTGACGTCTTATGAATTATAAGACGTCAAAAGTCTTTTAAAATTGGATTGGATTAATGATTAATGATTGGATTAATGGAGCCGGCTGCACGCACGAAAAAACATGACTCATGCGTTACCTGTTACCTGTTAGCGTTACCAAGTACCGTTACCTCGCATTTCCGTTACCTCATTATTATTATTATTATTATTATTATTATTATTATTATTATTATTATTATTATTATTATTATTATTATTATTATTATTATTATTTATTAATTAGTTATTGTTGTTGTTGTTGTTGTTGCTGTTGACGTTGACACGTTCAACTATCGTCAGTAAACCGACTTTACAGACAACCGTTTTTTTTTTATGGAGCGCCCCGTCGCGTTTCGTCTCGTTTCGGTGTGAGCTGACCCTAAACTCTGAAGCATCTTATTTTAAAGGCATCACCAAACTTACCTACGGCGCATTCAGACTGAGACACTTATGTAAGTCGTTTATACAGGGTGTTGGTTATTGTGCCAAGTTCTAGGCACGAAACGAGCGCAAAATGTGCTGTACCGCTGACGAGTCTTGTTATCCTGAATATAATATATGGCTGCTGAATATTCATATTGCACTGTCTCACCGCGATAAATCCGATTTGTATTGAGCATTAAAGCAGTCGCAGACATTTTAAAATGGCTGCCTTAAGGTTACAGTGTGGTAAAGTATAAATAACACGTAAGGTTTTGTGAAATTATGGAGGAGTGGTTTCAATTTGTCTAGTTCAATATGTTTAGTCAAACTTGCATAAATGTGTGAAAAAGTGTATTTGTTCTTAAGGCTGCATTAGTCGGTTTACAAGACATTGTAGACCAAAATTTTAGCGTAATATCGACATTTTATAATATTTATCTAGGTCGGTACTTATAATTCTAAAATTTAAATTAGTTTACAACTAGTTTAAGTTAACAACTTTGAGCGTAAATAAAAAACAAAGGAAGAATGAAAATAAAAAACAAGCACATACCGACACAGTGTGATTGTTCAGAAAGTGAGATAACGTTATTTCAGATAGTAATATTATATTGTTTTTTTATAAAACACCAAGAGCTGAGTGTCGATTTGCGTAATTTGAGGACGCGTTTTCTAAAATACATGTAATATACATGTAAATATTTATAAAGCGGTATAATTGTGTGTACTAAAGCTTCTCTTATAAGTATAGATTACTATTTTATAGTATAGGATATTATTTTTTTCCCTGATGTTAGGTGAAATAACAAACATTTTCCCCGCGCACCGCAATGAGTTCGAGCCGTTGACTAGCGCACTCTTCAGGGCCCGTTTAAAGAACGGGTTGTTTGACAGCGACCTAGTACGGACTGGCATTTCTTAGATATGTTTTGTACAATAAATCCAGACAGTAACCAAATAAAATAAATATAATAAGCCTTTTTGCCACACATTAGGATTCATGTTTAATAGAAAACGACGTGAAAATTTTGAGGAGATTTTTATGCTTTATTCAAATTTTTTTTTTATATTGTTGGATTATTTTTAAGCAAAATTTATTGTCAATTTATGTAAAACAATAGCTATGTTATGTATACTTATTACTTATCTAAAATTATTATGACTATATAGAATAGTATAGTTTAGACATCCTGAAAAAGCTTTTTACTTACTTACATTCTCTAAGGTTATTTATAATATTTAAAAAAAATAAAAAATTATGTATTTCTTTTTTCTATTCTATTTCCTGCTGTGCTTTCTTTGAACCATAGTCAGGAGACTCGACCCTCCTCAATTAACGCATACTAACATGTAAATATAAAATGTAATGTTTTAAAAAAGGAACATTGCCTATTCCTAGATTATATTACTAACTAAGTTAAGCGCTGAGACAGGATATGCATAAGATTAGCGCGTCCCAAGTGCATCCCGTAATTATGTAAACACTATCCACTCTACACAGTTGAATTATTATTTCGTACTACGTAATCCTCGCGGCTTTGCTCGTGTTGCTAAGCTGGAGCAACAGCCGACGTTTCAATAGTGGCGACTGATGAAGCTTTAAACAAAACCTTCAAAGGTTGGCGTTTTACAATTTGTAACTTCTTCTGGCATTGTACGCACATGAAGTCCCTTTCCAATTTACATCAGGCGATCCCTCTGTAATTTGCCCACAATATATCATAAACAGTAGGTCATTTCTGCGAAATAAATCTTACAATTATACAGTTTCGATGCAGTCTCGATATGTTTAAACAACGAAATCGTATTATCATAAACTTCAAACCAACGTCAAACGCGTTTTGATTGGTCCAAATTCCAAAAATCTGTATACGATATCAAGACGATTCATTATAATTCATTGAAAGTAAATTGAAAGACTAAGATACATACGAGATTTGGTGTTCAGATAAATTTCTGTATAAAACTTCAAACCATTAGATAGATGGACAACCAATTCCTGTAAAGTTTTTTTTTATTTATTTATATATGGCATCGGCTTATGACCATTTGCCAGTGTCAAGTTAAAAAGGCGGGAAATAGAACTTTCGTTTCTATTTTCAACACCGTATTCCTAAATCGTCAAGTCTAAAGTCTAGTCAAAGTCCAAATAAATAGCCAGTGCAGTCCATGAGTCATGTCAGTCGATTCAGTAAAGTGGTAGAAGCTTTACTGAACTTTGGCGGGAACACAAAATAGCACGTTTTTAGAAGTTGTACCCACTTGCCCACACTTGTGCACGTTAGCGAATATTTAATGGTTAATATTCTACCAATATTACATGCATACTATGAACCGAAATAACAAAAATTTATGAGGAAATACAAAAATCACAACGTCACCCATTGAACTCCCCGGCAAAACTCCGGCGCGGCGTAAGGTTATGAAATAAATCGTGACTGACCATAGAGCGAATGAAGTAACTCGATACTTGTGTATTTTTTTTTTATTTATTTACTACAATTTACGTGTATTTACTACAACTTTAGAATGGACAACTATACAGCGATCGAAATTCGAACTGATACGTGATAACGTTGTAGCTCGACTTCAGTCAAGATCGGATGTGCACAATATTGTATTAGAAATATTTATATTCATACTTTTCTCTTAAAACTTAATTATCTCCCACTTGTAGTGTCAATTATTCTTGTATGCATGGGTTGCCCATGCATATTTTTCACTAACAGGACTATATTTTACGTACGAACGTTACGAACTTAACGCTCACAAGTTGAATAATATCCATTTTATTTCTAGAGTAGTCTTTTTTATTATTTGACTAATTACCTAATGATCGGAAATGTAAAAAAAGTACTAATTATTATTAAATAATTAAAAAGTTACGGTTTATGCATTTGTAAACCTAAGATTATAAATTTATAATTTAAAATACTATGCGCACAAGAATAATTTAATTTAGTTGTTACATACTTGTTGCGAAATTCCATAAAGTTTCCATGAAAAAGGAAAAGTAAAAAAATAAATAAAATAAAGACATTCCAGCCTTCGCCATTTTCTGGTTAATATGTGGACATTATACAGGATGTCAGGATGTAACTGTAAAACGTTTACATTCCGCGAGCAATCGGATGTTTAGTGGAACAAATGTTTAAGACAACTCCATTACTTAAGTGAGTTAAGTGAGTTTCCAAACACGTTAGGTAACTCCGACTCCAGCCGCTCACTCCGCGCTAGACGGACGCCTCGATCGCATCTATGAGGTGCCGTCAAACTTTTTTTTATCTGATGTTTTTTTTATGGCCAGGATTTTTGTAATGTTCATCCAGATTCATGCGGAACTAATGTATTTTTTTTCATTTGTTTCAGATGTCACAAGTGTAGTGTACTGTGTATTGCAATGTGAATTCTGTGCTGTTGTGCTAAATCCGTTTTTCCTGTGAATCGATGTATGTGTGACTGTTTGTTTACTCGTGTCTGAAGATAACCAGCCATGGAGACGGAGGAGCTTACCAAACTTGTGGATGGGATATACAAGGTATTTTTTAGAATAAACTTTATTGACATCCAATCTCCTATTGTAATAACTATGTGTTTAGTTAATTGTGTGTGAAAATTCACGTATTATCTGGATAGTAAAACAAATGGAAAATTACCTCGTAAATTATGAAATAACACGTTATTTTTGGGAGAAAGATTTCACTAACTCTATATAATTAAAATTTTGTTTTTTTTCCTCTCTAATCAGCTATTCAAGAAGCTCATTAAAGGAGTTTTAGTAAATTATAGATATATTTTCTGTTGGATAGCGCTAAAAGGATATCTTTTTTATATAAAATACAGCCTGAATTTAGTTAAGGTTAGAACTTAGAACGTGTACATTGGCAATAGTAAAGTTTAAATAGCCACATTTTTTTAAATCTGGCGCCACGTTAGTTCCCCGCCAAGTTGAATCTAAATATTATTGGCATAAACAAGTAGCAAGGGAAACTCAATCTGCCTCCTGATTTCTAACAGGTTATTATCATAGTGAAAGGGCCGGTAAGGCCGCTGTCGTAAGATATGACCTTAGATCAGATCTTAAGCTAAAACATAAATAGGAATTCCTAAATAATGAGGTTTCGTAACTTTTGCGCCGACATTTTGTAATTTTCTGTAATGAACGACTTTTATTGTCATGAAATTTTTGTATTCCATATATATTGTGGTTAAATTACGTCGCAGTAGGTATTCAGTCTTATAAAGTCAAAGTTCAATTGATAAAATTAATTTGATCGAGTTTAGGTCTCAAACCTCGTACTGCAGTAAGAAACAGGCGTAAAGAAATGGAGCAAGTAATTCTCGCAGGATTTCTTTTTATGGACGCGTCGTGAAGTCGTGGGAAACATTTAGTTATTTGGTAAAAGGTCAGCGAGGCTTTCTGGAAAAGTTAAGCTTAGATAAAAATAATGTAGGGTTAGTTGGACATAGACCATTTTGCCTCAAGTGATGATAATAATACACTTATGTAAAACAAACATTATAAATAGGCATTAGGCACTACCCCTCACATTAAAAAAAATATTTACACCACGGATACGCAAATTCAATGTTGCTTGCTGTCTTTGTCTGTTGAGTGGCTTTTCCAACGTATCAGATAAAGACACCAACATAGTTTAGCGTATCCGTGGTGTATAACTGGTATAAGTTATTGATTATGTAGCTTTTTGTACAAGTATTTGACTGAGTAAGTAAGTATATTTCAAAAAAGCTGTTGAAAACTATGTAGGTATGTCAAACCGCTTATGAAATTATAAATAAATGTTATTTTAGCACTTTGCCGACGTGGTAAATACACATATCCATGCAAAGTTTCATCTTTCTAGCACTTACCGTTTAGATGTTAAGCTGAAGACGTACGGACATGACGAAACCATACGGGTACCGAGACGTGAACTACGGAACCCTAAAAATAATTGTGTGTTCCCCACGAAGTTTCTTTTCCAACGTATAAGACAAAGGCGTGGATTAGCGTATCCGTAGTGTAAATATTTTTAATAATAAGGATGTATAAGTTATTGATTTAGCGCAAACATTATGTACTTAGATGAACATGATGATGATAATTTTACATTTAAACAAGAAGGACGACTCAATGCGTTTCACATGCGATGCGTGCGCAGCATTCATGGCATTAAGTGGGAAGATTGAGTTACAAATGCAGCAGTCCTTTCGAAAACGCAGTTGTCTAGTGTAGCGGCTATACTAAAACATCGAAGACTACGGTGGTTGGGACACGTGCGTCGAATGCCGCCTCACAGGCTGCCGAGACAAGTTATGTTGGGGGCGGTAGCGGATGCCAAGAGGAGCATTGGGCGCCCGAAGCTCCGTTTTAAGGATTGTGTCAAGCGTGATTTCGTCTCCTTTGACGTCAAGCACAATAAGTGGGAGAAGCTAGCTGAAGATAGAGACCTGTGGAGACAGAGTATAGCCCAAGGTGTCCGTTACCATGATCGCACATGATGACAAGCTAGCTGAAAGGAGGACCAAAGGTAGCACAAGCGTCAACTTGCCACCAAATTCATCAAACACTTTATTTTTGTGCTCAAATTGCGGGCGGTCGTGCCGGTCTAGAATTGGACTTCATAGTCATCAAATGAAGTGTTTGAAATTGCACCCTACTTGAACCATCCGTGATGGATGAAAAGGCCAATGATGATGCTAATTTATTGATGGATATCAAAAAGGATAAACAGAAAAGCTACCTACTACTTGCAAAGCTGGTATTTCCTGTTCATGTTGGCATTGATGTCCAAATAAACTTTAAGCAAGCATAACAACCATTTTCGACAGATAATTAAAAAAATTTAATCAAAAATAATGAGAAAATAATAAAAATGTAAACTCATTAAAAATATATATTTCCAGAGTTCTTTTATTTTTATTTTATCCTCGAACGGACACATGGATTGCCGAGACAATTTAAATTCCTGGGACGGAAAAAAGTGAAAACACACACAAAGCGGATCCACACCTGTTCCAAATGTCAAGACTCAAGGTCAAACGGTCAACCGCCCAAAGACAAGTTCGACGATTTCTCCGTTTTGTGTATGGCATTCCAGTGAATATGGCTTTCAAAATTTCTCTTTTAACGCTATTCTAATACTTTACGTGTTGTGATAAAACACATTGTAAAATACTTGACAAGTGCCTATTAATTTTATAGTTTTAAGCCGGTATTGTAGTCAATATGACTAATGCATACAGACTCAAACCTAACATAAAATCTACCTAAAGAATTTCAACCATAAAAAAACGTAATTTAAATAAATGAAGTAAACTTTAAGATTAATAGTTATGTAATAAAAGTAGCCACGTTATATAACTAAATCAAATTAGCGTCTTGATATCAACATCTCATTTATGGTCATACTAAAGCACTTTCATCTCTATCGAGTTAATGGATTCGAGAGAGACGGATGTCAAACGCAAAATGTAGCAAGTACGAGTACTTTCTCTCGGCGTTATCTAATAAGCAAATTATGTAAGTCGTAAGAGGTCCGGAGGTGGCCGTTTTTGTGACATGTGACTAAACGATAATTTGATTGACCTTAGTAGAAAGCAGCGTAGGGCTGTCACAAGCACTTCCTTGATATACATTTTTAGGTTTTTTGGCATTTTTTAGCTTCGATTTTTTTCGATAGGTGGACTTGGATAAATATTAATAACACTTAGATTGAAAATGCAGATTTACTTACATAGTAATATTTTAAAGTAAATAGTTATAAATCATAAACGTTGTTGAAAACTATTTATCTCATAACAGTAGCTCTCACACCGATGTCGGTGGCGGTGGCTGCTTTCGTTGAAACTAGTCCGGCTACGCAGTGGCTATTTTATAGTGCCCGAGTGTGTTCTCAGTACACAAGGGCTATGAGAGCCCAATCACCAATGGTACGGGTGACCGACACCATTAGCGAGAGATCAGGCGCAGGACCGACTTTTTACATGAACATCCGACGCATGTATCATATTTCTTGTCAGACAATCGGGTGATCAGCCTGCATTATCCTAACTAGACTTGAAAACAAATCTTTTGCTGTTCCAAAACGGGGATCGAACTCCGGAGTCAAGACTCAAGAGCTATTGCTCTAAACCACTGAAATACATAGGCGTGCATAAGCTATTGCAATTAATTTAAATATAGATTTAAATTTCTATAACAAACCTTTGAAGACCATGGCCCTAATTGGTCACCTTAATCCTCCACGAAGTCCCAACCTCGCTTTAGTTTCATATAATCACATTAGAGCGCTTGCGAGGTTTCTTTGCATGCATTTCAAAACTCATAATAGCTATATCATAAATTCAATTAATCCTCAACAAAAAGTTCTTCTCCGCGGCTTCGCTTTGGAATTTCAAAGTTCTTTAACTAAGAAGTCCATATAAGTTTAGTCAGCAATTAAAGAAAAGTATTAAAGAACGTGCAAGTTTGACCATTGAAGGAATAGAACTAGAGAGGTTCAATTATATTTACGCCAAAGCCCAAACCTCAAATCAAAGAAAATTTATACAATGTTATTATTTAAAAATAATGTTAAAATATATTTACGCATAAGATTTAAATACTTGGTTATAAGTATTTGAGAAAAAATATTAAATTAATTTCATAGGTAAATATTTCATAATATTTGTAAATTATAATGATTATTCGACCGAATAGCGTTAGACTCTGAAATTAAATAGAAATCCTTTAATTACGTAACGATGGATATTTTCAATGGAGGCTTCATTATTTGATTAATTTAGAACAGATTCTTGCTTAATTAAATGATATTAATAGAAATAAACAGCTACAATATAGTAAATTATGAATTCAAATAGGTAAGTAGGAAGAGCGCCGATAATAATTATTGAGTTTAAAATCTATATATACTTTTTAATATTCTAAACTAAGGAAGCCAACAAAAGTTAGTAGGTAATAGAAAACTAGATACCTAAGTCCTTAAAATATGTGAGGTCTGGGTGCGCACTAACTGTCCGGAGAAATTTCGAAAAGACTCATAGAGGCCACCCGAGATCCCAGAGCCGGCACCTATCTGGGTCAAAGAATTATCATTGCCATCCAGCGAGGAAACTCTTGAGCCTTCCATGTACTCTGCCTGGTGGGGACGACCTGGGAGATTTTTTTTTGTAGCTTTTTAAGTTTTAATCTCTAGTATTAATTATCTTTTTAGTACATTTATAGTTCGTTAATATTTTAAGTACTCGTAGATAGGTATAGTTATTGACATTATAATTGATAACTTAAACTGAAATAAACTATCAGTTTTGAAAATATAAATACTCTATATACCTACTAGCTGTTGCCCGCGACTCGGCCCGCTTAAATATAGTATTCCACGGGAACACTGTACTTTTTCGGGATAAAAAATATTCTGTTTTAATGCAGAGCATAAACTACTACCATACCAAATTACATCGAAATCCGTTAAGTAGTTTTTGCGTGAAAGAGTAACAAACATCTATCCATCCATCCATCCTCACAAACTTTCACATTTATAACAGCAGTAAGATTTTCTCTGTACCTACTTGTATAGCTACCTATGAATATAAATTCAGTAGAGAAAAATCGTCGATTGCAATACGATATATCAGCAAAAAGCAAAACGCCACAACAGAAAACGTAAGTTCTAACGTCCCTAATTTTTAAATTTATGCAGACAATGTCCCAATGATTATTCAGAATTGTTCAGCTACAGAAAACTGAAATCTCTCTGGCTGTGCTAAAGAACTCATAAGATTTAATTACACTGTAATAACTGGGGTTCAATGCAAAACCGATGTTAAACTTGTAACGTGAAAGCTATAAACTCAAGCCAGACTTTCGCCTAATAACACTTTGAGATTTTAATAAAAGTGCGGCTTTAATATTCTCAGTATAATAGATTCAGATTTAGTTCTTAATTAGTCCTAGTTTTTAGTGTTTTCTGAATCTAGACTTGTTGCGACTTTTATGTCAAAATCATGAATTTAACAAATGGATGTAATAATTTGGATGATAAATGATTAAATTAAATTAATATTAAGGACGTTCAGAAACTAGATTATGAGTTCAATATTTTAATGATTTGGAATCTTTGAAATGAAAATTAATTGAATGTAATATCTTGTAGCTGTTAATTAAATTCTCTTGTTGAGTTTGAAGCTGCAAAATTATTGGAGCGTGACATATTTTGTATCATTAGTACAAGATCGAAGCATCGATATTCAAAGTTCTTCAGAATATCTGCTTTACTCTATCCGTTGATAATATTAGTGAGGTATTATCCATATAACTATTGCATTGGTGTTTTCACATAGTTTGCTTAATTTCTCTAAACATACGCAATACTTCTAAACCCGGAAGAAGGAAAGAAAATATTTTTATTTAATTTAATTTTTGACATTTTTCACAACTTGCTATGTATATAAAGCCTTATTTGTCGCTGTGACTTATCACTTTGGTATGTCAAACATCAAAATTACAGGAGAATTCGCTAAACACGCCTCTAAAGATCAAGGCTTGTTACGCAACGCTGTGAACTAGTTCTGACTGAAGTGCCTACTCTTTGAGATGTTAAACAGGTTTTGTCGTTGAAGGTGCGCTTGGTAACATTTAACCTCACAGTGTAAAATGGGGTAATACATGAAACAATTATGTGTTCTTAAAAGAGTTTTGCGAATTTGTCCATTAACATTGAGGATTGCAACTTAAGAACTTGAACGTGATTAAGTTATTATTGTAGGCAGCATTTTTAATTTCGTTTCTTAAACTATCGTCATTTGTTTCGCCAGTTAAAAGTATAATCACAACAATTTAAACGGCTCAAGTAACGACATCAAATGGAAAAGTTCATAATTGGTTTTATAAGTTTGATTAATGGTCGCTACTAAATTGAATTTTCTCTTTTCGCAATAAGAACGTCAAGGCTGTTTAAGATATGCACATTTGTCTCTGTTGCGATATCGGGCGACGCATCTGATGTGAGAGCACCAGAATCCACTGATCTGTGTCGTTCGTTTGAGGTTGGATCAGATGTGAGGTTTAGGAGGTCAAGTGATCCTGGTTCCACTTGATTTTCTTACTCGAATGGGATTGCTCCGCGACATTAAACCGGCCTAATGTAAATTTTCGTCGTTACGTTCTCTGTTTGTTCTGGGAGCTGAGGGATAAGTTTCGGTCGTGAGGCTTTTAAGGATAAATGTATAGGAAATATATAATTATCTTCCGTGAATATGTTTCGCTGAATGTGTTTTGGTCAAACATAAGTAACTGTCCATAAACCACAGATTTTACAACCTTGTACCTAAATTATTTTCATAATTTTGTTTCTGGTCACGAAATTAAAATTTGTTTCGTGTTTTATCACATTACATAATTCTTATAAAAAATAGTATCACGAAGTACAATGTAAAAATTCCATTCACCGGGTTACCAGAGTTTTGAAATTCACGTTACGTTCATTTACCCGATTACGTTCGTATATGCAATTTCCGTATGGTTACTCTGAAGGGAGAACGATTAACATAACTTCCCAAGGCGTTATTCTGCTAGTAAACGTTGATTCGTAAGAGCTGAGAACATACCTAGTTGTGCCATCGATAAATGAAATAAAATCAAAAGAATCACACAGACGAAAGATCAAAAACTCGTTTATCGAAAAAGCAATATCATTGTTATGTAAGTCATAAACTAAAATGTAATGGCCACGCATTATTTCTAGTTTCGTTCTAAATAAAAATACGAGGGTCGTATAAGTAGGAGTTGAAATAAAGGAGGCTTCGCTAAAACAAATGACTGCTGCGTGATGTCATACGCATAATGTAATATCTCGACTTCTTATGCCCGGTTACATTACGATATAGGACATAGAACTGCTTTTATTGCGGTTTTTATTGGAATTCTTGTTTCTGTGTATATGATTTTTTACACTTCAGCAGCAATGTATAATTCAAGTATATCAGATTCCTAATATAATTTTGCAGCAACTTTTTATGAATATCAACAAAATTTTATATGAAATATTCCTACTTTATATTGGATGGTTAATGATGAAATTTCATCGGAGCACACTTGGGCGGTATAGTCAAACAATATCTAATTCAAAGGGTAGTCCTAGCCTTTATCTAGCCCGTGAGCAGACGACTCTCCAGGGAAAATCTCTCGGCGCACTTATTTGAATAAGAATGGCCAACTTCGCTATAGTATGGTCCGGTACCTCTTTTGATTTAGAAATTCAACCACTGAAACTGGTATTTAAATTAGTATTAAAGTTACGTTGATTTTTAAAAGTCTTTGAGTACTTACGTGAAATACTTTTGACAGGTTTTTGTGTTGTATTATTGACTTGGAAGACTGATATTTTTTGTGTTGTCCTCATTCTTAATAATTTAATGTTATTAAGAATTGTTTCTTCTGAATAATATGTCCATCATAATTTGCCATGTGTTAATAAATTAGGGGTAATTACGGTACAACCTACAGCTTAATACGCTAGTATATTTTTTAATGAAATCGGCCAGAAAACGAGCAGATGGATCGCCTGATGGTAAGCGATTACCGCCGCCCATGGACACTTGCAACACCAGAGGAGTCACACGTAAATCATCATGTGTTGCGTTCCTTGTCCTTAAAATCTCACGCTCTCCCACGTTTAACCATACTTACTAGTTTTCAGAAATTTGTTAGTAATTTCGTCGCATATCAGTAACTTTCAGCTTAACATCAAAGTTAATATTGAGACAAAACTTGATGTTAACATGTTTACTCACTCCTCAATCCCTGCCACAGCTCCGGCCGCGTCATCAAAATTCATGTCACACAAGTTTGACATTTCTTAATGCTGCATTCTACTTAGCGTCTCAGCTATTTTGACGGAAGTGAGGAAATTATGGGTGGAATTTGCGCAAAGCGTCTCCGTAATGTAATAGCGTATAGAAATGATATTACACGGTGTTATTTACTAGTTCATGCTACTTAATCTGCATGTACAATCGGCGACAGTCTGCGACTAGTACAGTAAATATAATTCTATGATATTCATTCTAAATTCTATATTATTTTAAACAATTAGACGTGTAAAACTAATGCCCTAATGTTTTAAAGCAATCGTAGCATCTAATGTGTCTCGTTTGCGGTGTCTTCTAGAAAAGTGAAGGTTAATGTCATACACTCAACAGCAATAGCATGGCCATCTTGATTATTCTAATATAATGTACTTATTTTGAGATGATGCAACGCTATGGGAATCTCAGATCTGTCATTGAAAGGTCGGGGTTCAAAGCATGCAAAGGGCAAACGTGTTTATCACGATCTATGAGGTTACGGACGTGCTGGCCATGTCTATGGACATATTTATCTAATATCTTATACTTTAAACGAGACAATCTTGTATATATATAATCGGTTTCTCGGAAACGGGTGCAAATATCACCATAAAAATTTGTATGCCTGGAGTTTTGGGGGAGAAAAACCTATCTAGCTAGGTCTTATCACTGGGAAACTGTGCATTTTTAAGCTATATATATTTTTTCTTTCATCGTGATACAACAATATATCAACAATAAATTCCAACATATTATGTCAGTCCGGTTGGCAGTTTGGTATGCGTATGTATAATTTTTGCTCTTTTCGAAAATTCGGAATGTGGTATGTTCGAATTCCGGTCAGGTATTTTTTTTTAAGCTATTGCATAGCTTCTATCGCGGGCCTTGAGCGCGGGGACCGAATCCAGAAATTCCGAAACGAAAAAACCTCACGCTCCCCACTCCGACGGGCACGGAGGTGTGGCTTGAAGGCCGTGCATCGTCTAACGTCGTTTCAGTTCGGCAGTCTTCGACACGGCGTTGTGTGCGTGCGACTAGACGTATGCGTGTAGACTTACTATGCAATAGCTTTACCGCGGCAGTCCCCGAGTGCCACACGTATTTTTTTTAATTTAGCAGAACTCCGAGCAAAGCTCGGTTACTAGCTGGGTACTAGGTAGGTAGGCTAGGTACTTATCATTGATCTCGCCAATTTGCTAAGTGCTACAACACTTGTATTATACTTACGCACATGCGCAGTAATCGCAGCTGTATAGTTAGGAATGGAAGGGCTTAAAGACGTTACACTCATTTTAAACCAGCTTGTTAAGTTGCCCATTTAACTCGGCCCGCCTAAACGTCTATTCAGCAACCTCATTATCAAAACTTATGTGTAGGCGGTATTGTATTTCGCATACCAGAAAAACAACCACGTAGATCATGATATAACGCAGCATGCAGATATAAGAGAATAGTAACCATGAAATCTCAAATCAGATGCGGCGAAATTTCTTTAAAATTTCGCACGGTGGGTACGTGATACGTCAATTATTGTGTTACATCACGTGACCATTTGCATCGTTATGAGTCAACGTCTACACTCCATAGAGAAACAGATTACTACGCGTATTAGAATATATATGGTTTGTCGGTAATAGCATCAACATCATCGCTGCCAACTTCGGCACTGCTGGGGCTTGGAATATCTTAAAAAGGATAAGGGTTAGGATGGATGTAGTCCACCACGCTGGTTAGCCGGTAGCCGATAAAGTAAGAATACAATAAAAATCATAACTTTAATATAGTAAACCTCAATAAGCATGGTAATAATATCTCCATATCGAAACGGATTAGAATATCGACTTACATTAGCATCAAAACTTTCAGCAATGAAATTAAGGATAGGGGATCAAAGTTTCGTTAGCTCTGCCTAGCCTTGCTGGGTTAATCCCCAATTATGCTGAGCCTATCAAAACGATTATGTCGCGAATTTAGCTGAATTTGGCTCGTAGACCGTTTCGGCTTGGCTTGAGAATTCGAGGCAAATTATCTTAGCACACCCGTGTAACATCACACACTGTGGCTTTCGGTGCCTGTCCCCGTGAAACCACAATTCACCTTATCAACTGTTGACTTAGGCGCTGTATGGCATGTTTGTGTACCTACTATCCTGATCCCATAAACAGTTTTCGAGAAGAAATCCACCGTTATTTTTCTGGATATAAAACTAAAGTTGTAAATTCTATTTTATGAAGCAATTTCATGCTTATGATTTCTCTAGACAATTTATGAGCTTTAAGAATTTCAATTAACATTTATTGTTTAAGAGCGAAGATTAATATCGTAACCAGACTCGTCGAAGGTCATAAGTGAGGCTGTCAAAATGAAAAATCATATATTCCATGCGCACTTGGCATGTTGAACAAGTTACAATCGATCCTAATATATTAGTATGAGCTTTCGGTATGAGCTCGATAAAGCTGGATTTGCTTCATATTTGTTACAGGATTTCGAGGGATATGAGATAAAATGGTTTAGGGGACGCTTTCTTTACATATTGAACCTTATTATAATTCATCATCATAACCTTCGTACAAGTAGTATAATCGACCCAAATAGGTATATATGTACTTATGTACTGCCGATTCTAGTTAATCTATGGATACAAACAAATAAATTTTATCTTTGTAATTTATATGAAGTTTATACGGTATATAGAAATAAAATCATTTTTTAAATTTTTGTCTGTCTGTCTCCGTTTGTTCCGGCTAACGGCGGCGGCTTCGAAACGGATGGACCGATTTTCATGAGACTTTCACTGGCAGATAGCTGAGGATATAAGGCGTAATTTAGGCTACTTTTATCTTAGGGTTCCGTTTAAACAAATAGGATTACGTTTCCGTTAGCTCTAGGCAAACGAAGATGATGGCACCAGCTAGTAGAAAATAAATAGTAGATATACCAAATTTTGGAAAAAATATTTACTACATTAAAATTATTTTGAGGGATCGAAATACTATCTGCCGATTCGTAGTTCAACTTTCATTGTGTACACAAATTAGACGTACATAAATTTGAATACAGCTGATAACATTTAAATTAAAAATATGATTTTATAATTAAAAATATGCAGTTGTTTAAATTACCACTTGGTAATTTGATATAAAAATGACGTTCCTATCGTGAAATCTTTGAGGATTTTTCTCACTTACTTTGAACTTAAAGTTTTTTCATTTTCTCATTCCACAAAGAGTAGTTAAGGAAAGAACGGCCTTAGGTACATAATAAGCTCGTAATAAGTTTTCTTGTTTCACTCAAGTGCTAATTAAAGTGCTGGTATTGTTAGCTTAAGTCTCAATGACAGTCAAAGCAGTGACGTAATCCTTAGCATTCCAGCTTCTCTCTAATGGGACTGTACAGGGAATATTTTATTTGAGAATTTTCATAAGAAGCTTATTAAGTTCTTAAGTTTTTATAGTCCTTTTGGTAGAACTTAGAATACATACGAATAAGCATTAGTAACATTTAAATTAGAATTACTTCAATCGCGATTCATTCTATTGAGGATTATTATGGACTTCCTGTTCGGCGTATTATAGTATTCTAGTAATAGCATATTATTGTGTCATATTGCGACAGGATTTTGTTTACTTTTTTATTTCTTTGGGAGCATGTTCATACTAAATTGCTTATTTCAATGAACTTCAAATACTGTGTTCTGTATTATTTCTTGTAATTGAATATGTCTATTTCATAGACGATAAACAATTGTGACAATGTAATATCCGAGAAATAAACGAATTTCCACGTAATGTAGAACAGAAATGTATTTGATTCGATGGAAAAGAGGAAAATATAAATTTAATTTGTCGTTTGGGTCGCATACGTATTAAGTTGATGCGTATTCATCCAAACGCAATTTTACGTAGGAAATTGGCTGGAGGCTCTTGGGTGTATAAAGTATATATATAGTGCGTTGTATGATAAAATGTTTTTTTTTTCTAAATTACAAGCTACTATAAGATTCTTCGATCAATTCGGTATTAGATTGCTGTCTATCGATTGATAGTTAAAATAACGTTCATCCTGTGGTCGGCTTTAGGTCCGAACTATAATATTGTCCGGAATTAGTATGGCCGGGGAAAATTCAGAGCTTTGAAAATATAATTCTGCGCTAATACAATAAAGTTGAAAATCGAACACATGAGTGTCAAGTTATACTGCATGAGTGTTTATACTGCCTAAAGCTGGCCATCAGCCCAAAGGGTCAGTTCACACCGCGACGATACGCAACGCTACGCAGCGCTGCATTTTTATGATAGCTGTTCAAAATTAATCTTTATTCGCTACACAAAAAGATACACGTTTCATATGACATCAGACACATACTGCACATGCGCTGTGCAGCGCGATGCAACCTGACATTCAAACTCTTACAATGAAACTTATATCTTCTTGTGTAATAAATAAAGTTCAATTTTGAATAGCTATCTTAAAAATGTAGCGCCATGTCGTGTGTTCGGTGTGAATTCTTAGGGTAAAGTGCACCTAATTTTCTTAAGATCCTGACATACTCAAAACATTAAAGACCAAAGTCTTTAAAACTTGTTTCGTAATTTTAGTTTAAAACAAAACTAATTTATTCATGGTAACAGAGCTGCGGTCACCTCTGATATAAAATATGATATCATTTAAAGATTCACCCGGCGTTTTCAATACAATACACTATTGTATGAACATTAAGCCCCGTGTGCCGGAATAAGAAGTTTGTTATTGTTTTGATATTTCTAATATGTATTGAAACTGATTTTCTATTTCAACGGTGTTTAAGCTTTTAGATCAAATATATGTGTTTGGTATTAGCGCTTTCAATTTAGAAAGGCATTTTGAATATTAATGTTTTGTTTGTTTTGCTCTTTAAAATACTTACTTTCTCTTCCTTGTTTTTTAAAATATTAAAAATCTGTTTATCTCCATTTTATACCTTATATTTTATAAATTTTATAAAATGTATACAACACCTTAACTAACAATTATTATAACCAAAATATACTTATTTGATGAATGTCTCTCGTCTCTGCAGATTTGTTTAAATAAATATAACAACTAAAATAAATCACTTAAAACTAAGTCGAAGTTTGTATTGGCGTCGCCAAAACTAGATAAAAGTGTGGGTCGTTGGAGATCTGATTGGGGGAATTACCGGACAGCGACCGGCACGTGATTGGCACGCGGCCAACTGAAATGCCAAACGTGTACAGTCTTGTATGCGGCGCACATCACTTGTTATACGGCATCCAGAGTTACGGCGAGATGTCTCGCGAGAAGTCTAGAACAAGAAGACGCCGAGACATTAACGATTCTCACGACTTCTTGGCAAGAGACTGTATGACCTTTTAGAATTGTTGTTTTACTTTTTTTTTTTATTAATAACCAGTCAATATTATAAAGAGTTGCAAATATTTCATTGTTATAAAATATTTAATCATCATTAAGAAAACAATAAATGAAGGATTTGATAGATAACTTTCATTGCTACGAGTACAAGGCCTACAACGACGCGACGTAGCTTGTGTCCTGTCTATTTGTATGAGCTTGACTGTTTTACTTGAGTTTCTTACCAAACTCTTTGATCTAAATAGGTCAAATAGCTACTCCACAAAGTATAAAGTTTATTAGGTAGGTACCTACTACACTATGAGATATTCAAGAAGAATCTTGAAAGAAAACAAATAAAGTACACTTCGAGAAAAGAAGACTTCCTATAAATCCTAGTTAAATAAACTAAATAAAAAAAATATATATAATATATCTAAAGCAATCAGGTTATAACATCAAATATTTTATATTAACTTCTTTTTTATAAAAAATGCTTTTCTTTAAGCCTTAAGTTGTCGTGTGTCAATTAGAATGTACAATCTAAATATTAATATGAGAAATAGAAATTTGAAAAGTATTTACTTACTCAATTGAGTTTATTGAAATGGTAATTGTAATAAAACAGACATTCTACTGAACACGTCTCTTTACGCAAATTGCGCAATTTCGTCTCGACGTATTTGCTAGAAATCATTCAATGTTTCCTTTTTTTTGTTTAGGATGTATGGACTTTCATATGTAATTTTATTAGTTCCGTTTATTCGATCGATCGTCACAATTCGACGACCTCAGTGGTTCAGCGCGTTGGTGCTCAAACCGGGGGTCGCAGGTTCGAATCCCGCCGAAGGAACAAAAGGTTTTTCTGTGTTCCTGGGTCATGTATGTGTATTAAATATGTGTATAATATAATAAAAATCTTAAATGTATGTATAGTATAAAAGTATTAAATATACTTCCGGTTTTCTGGTACCTGTAACACAAGTTCTTCGGATACTTACCACGGGGCCAGATTGACGTGGTGTGAGGCGTCCATATATATCATATTATTATTATTATAATCGTTATCTTCGGCTGACCCCACATTAGGCGTGCGCGTTCGTCGGGCGTGTGAGCGTCGCATTTTGCCGCGTGTTGCGTGTGTGCCGCGCGCACGCGGCGCGTACTCGGCGTTCGGCCACCCTGTAACTGACGAGCGAACCAGTGGGCGAAGGGGTAAGAACGCGACGCGACGCAACACACGCCACACGGCGCGGGTAACACGTGAAACTCACACGCCCGAGGAACGCGCACGGCTAATGTGGGGGACGCCTTAGATATTTAATTGTAATTATCCTACAGAAATTGCTAGACGAGAAAACACCTACAGTATATTATGTATAAATAGTATGAGATGTAATGAATGAAATGAATATAAGATGAAGTCGCTTCCGCTGTGTTCGCTTAGATCTTTCAAACTACTCAACGGATTTTCATGCAGTTTTTGGCAATAGATAAAGTGAATCAGGGGGAGGGCTTATAATATGAATACCCAATAAGTATCTACATTGCACCCGTGCGAAGTCGGGGCGGGTCGCTAATCTAGTAGTAGGTCGCTAAAGGTTTGTTTGTATATTTGTTTGTTTGCTTTGAATAGGCTCCGTAACTGCTGGACCGATTGTGATAAAGTTTAGCACATATATAGAATAGGTCACGGGGAAGGAGTTTACTTAATCAGAAGGCTACTTTTTGTCGCGGAAAAATGTACGGTTTCCGCGAGAATTCCTCTAGCGCGCACAAAGTCGCGGGCAACATCTAGTATAGTATAAATATAATAATTTGCGAAAGTATGTAATGCTTTTTTACACCAATCTAATTAAATTGTATTATTTCTTCAATAAAACATGTTCCTACTATGACATGCAAATGGTGCCTCATATTGAGTATGATGAAATAAGTAAATTGAATAAAAAAATCGGTTGTCTGTAAATTCGGTTTACTGACGATAGTTGAACGTGACAACGTCATAAGAAATGGACGAGCATTCAGAGCGAGGTAACGCCGGTAACGCCGCATGAGTCATGTTTTTCCGTGCGTGCAGCCGGCTCCATCGAATTATAAGACGTTGTCACCTCAATATATACTTCCATATAATACAAGATAAAAAGGATTTTAGGCGTTTTCGTCGTCCTTCAGAATCTTCACAAGAAATACTTAAGCATTTAAATGAAAAACCAACGTAACACCGACTAAAAAAATATTTGGACTTTTTACAATTATTGTTTTGATGTCAAGTTTTCATCGTCATCTTTTTGCTTGTCACGTATTATGATTTTGACGTGACAACGTCTTATAATTCGATGGAGCCGGCTGCACACACGAAAAAACATGACTCATGCGTTACCGGCGTTACCTCGCTAAACATGACTCATGCGGCATTACCTCGCCCTGAGGCGTTCCATTTCTTATGACGTTGTCACGTTCAACTATCGTCAGTAAACCGACTTTACAGACAACCGATTTTTTTAACGTGCTACGATACACGCCATATCTCTATAATTATATAATGCCATTCGCCTTTTGATTGTCGTTTCAGTAATTACCTATATTCTGTTCTGTCACGATTTCTGCCATGTCTCATCTCCAGATTCGGTACATACGAAACATTTTCCTAATTACATCAGGCACAAAGAGGATTGCCTTCAAATAAATTCCTTTGTCTATTCAAATTAGTGTTTAATATGTCGTGTAATACAATTGTGTTTATTAGATTTTAATTGATGTGTTAAGAATATTCACTATTCCACATTAACATTAATAAGATAAAGTAAGTAAGATAAGCAAGAAAGACTTAGTGCAAACTTCACCAAGGCCTATTAAAGTTTATTGTTGATTAAATATCATGTTATCTCTCTCATTGTTCGTAGTAATGAAGGAGGAGGTATGATTATTTGGGATTATACCATACAGGACAAATGATAAACACTTCACAATAATATCTTTAGAAATGTTTTGTGCAATAAATCTCGACAGTGATCAAATAAATAAACCTTATTGCCACTTCTTAAGATTCATGCATATTAGAAAAACACCTGAAGATTTTGAGGAGACTTCTAATCCTTTTTTCAAATCAGTTTATTTAATTTTGTTGAACAATTTTTCAATTTCATTCATGAATCAATTTTTTTAACCAATTCTAAGGTGATTGTATCCGCAATCTTTGGTTATTTTTAAACGAACAAAGTAAACGAGCAGAAAAATGATCCTAAACACGACCCTTTTTTGTAAATTTTGGGTGGATCTGGAATATTGTTTTGCTATAGTATAAATCATAATTTCTAAAAATGTGTTTGACGTAACAACGTCTTATAATTAGATGGAGCCGGCTGCACGCACGAAAAAACATGACTCATACGGCGTTACCTCGCTCTGAGGCGTTCCATTTAAGGCTTGAAGTGCAAGCGAGAGCGCGGAACGAGCGACAAAGAGGCACAATCGGCCTCCGCGTTCGGCAGCGTTCGACATCTGTCTCTCTCCTACTTGAGTGAGCGATCCATCAGTATTTTCTTATGACGTTGTCATGTTCAACTGAACGAATGTTCAACGAATGGCTGCTTTTGTAAAAACTAAATAGCTTGTTTATATTACACAGAAATATATAAACAGAAATAATAAATTCAAAATTATAAGGCCAGTAGATGCTATACACAATGAACCACAATTAAAATAATATCGTGGACAGTTTAAATACGCATTCGAAGTCGAATTTTTAATAATATGCTTTTTTCCTATCTTACAAATGTAAGACAAAATAAATGAGGAATCTTTTTGTAACTTTTCATTCTTGTAACATTGAGCGAAATCACTTACGAAACCAAGAAAATATAGTAGCCATTAATTTATACCGGACTAGAATTCCCGATTAACAATAGAAGGGTCATTCGTATCCGTAAGAAATGTCTCGTTTCCAAACAATTGCGTTGCTATTGTCTTTTTCCTTTCCGCTGAAGTGGCCAGCGATGGTTCGTTAAATATGCTGTGACACCTCACTTAGTGCCAACATTCACATTTAAATCGTTGCAACTTGACTGTTGCTGTAGGAAAAGATGAGAGTAATACACGTTTACAGCCGTAATATTTCTCACACAAAGGATAGTGCCAGGGTAACCGAGCTTTGCTCGGAGCTCTAGTAGATATAAAAAAAAAAAAACAAAAATATTTTATTTCGAACCCACCACATTCCGGATTTCCGGACAACGCAAAAATTAACCAAACTGCCAATCGGACTATATTATATATAATATTGATATATTGTTGCACGACGAAAGAAAAAACATATATAACTGAAAAATGCGCAGTTTCCAGGGATAAAATGTAGCTCGACCGATTTTTCTGATCCAAAACTCCCTACATACTAAATTTCATGTAAATACTTACAGCCGTTGCCGAGATTACGATTATATATAAACAAGATTGTCTCGTTTAAAGTATAAGATTCAAATAAGAAAATAAAATTAATTTTAGTGACAAATATGTGGAATGATTATTGCATAATTTAGAGATTTCATTTTAAGTATTATTTGAATTTCCTACCACAATTCTTTAGAGAATTTGGAATGATTAGCTGTTACGTATCGCCTGTTTTTTAATCTTCTAATAAGTGTCGGATAGCATATTCGGAAGTTTAGTCGCTACTTACTAAGGCGGGTCAATAAGTCCGTGACTTTTTGAATTTCTAACCTCCTTACTGAAAAAGCAACACTACTCTTACTCTTGTCAACAGGCATCTGTCAGTTGACTCCTATCAAAATTTGAACTTGCTGCGTCAGTTAGTTTGTGTTTTACAGCTATCTTTATCAGACTATCCAGTAACTTAAGGAAACAATGGAAAAAAGTGAATTTCGTGTGCTTATTAAGCATTATTTTTTGCGAAAAAAAACCATTACCGAGACCAAGGCTAAGCTTGATAAATACTATGGGGACTCTGCACCATCGATTTCAATGGTAAAAAAGTGGTTTACTGAATTTCGTTGTGGCCGTACAAGCACTGAAGATGCCGAACGTCCTGGACGCCCAGTTGAGGTCTCTACACCCGAAACAATCGAAAAAATTCACGATATAGTGTTGGCCGACCGAAGATTGAAAGTGCAAGAGATTGTGGAAGCCATAGGCATCTCGCATGGCTCAGTGGTTTCAATTTTGAATGATCACTTGGGCATGAGAAAGCTTTCCGCAAGTCGACCACAAACGCAATCGTGTAACAACTTCACAGGAAGGTTTGGCGTTGTTTAATCACAATATGGAGGAGTTTTTTAACCGTGGACGAAACATGGATCCATCACAACACACCAGAGACCAAATAACAGTCAAAACAGTGTGTTTCTAAGGGTGAATCGGCGCCAAAGAAGGCCAAGGTGGGTTTGTCAGCCAATAAAGTTATGGCGACTGTTTTTTGGGATGCACGTGGGATAATCCACATTGACTATCTTCAAAAGGGAAGAACAATTAATGGGGAATATTATGC
The DNA here is from genome assembly GCA_963565745.1 of Phengaris arion. Taxonomy (NCBI): domain Eukaryota; kingdom Metazoa; phylum Arthropoda; class Insecta; order Lepidoptera; family Lycaenidae; genus Phengaris; species Phengaris arion. The sequence continues at coordinate 9,100,108 of OY751443.1, forward strand.
CAACTTATTGGACCGCTTCAATGAGGATTTGAAAAAAAACCGACCTCATTTGGCCAAGAAAAAAGTTCTTTTTCACTAAGACAATGCAAGGGTGCACACATGTGCAGTTGCCATGGCAGAAATCCATGAATTGGGCTATGAATTGCTCCCACATCCACCCTATTCTCAAGATTTGGCTCCGAGTGACTACTTCTTGTTCCCAAACCTGAAAAAATGGCTCGGTGGAAAAAGATTTGACTCCAATGATGAAGTCATCTCGCAAACAAAGGCCTATTTTGAGGACCTCGACAAATCATATTTTTTGGAAGGGATAAAAAAATTGGAGAAGCGTTGGACAAAGTGTATAGAGCTCAAGGGGGACTACGTTGAAAAATAAAATGATTTATTTATCAAAAAATCTGTGTTTTATTCCAAAAGTCACTGACTTATTGACCCGCCCTCGTACTATAGATCAAGCGACAGAGATAAAACATGCAAATATTAAGCTATCTGATATTTATCCGTAGATTATGAAACAGGCCTAAGTATCTTATTAATATAGGAACAAAAAAATATATTCCTGTGTCATTGATGTGTATAATATAATAGTATTATATAATATAGATCCGTTGTCTGGTCCCCGTAACACAAGTTCTTCGAGTACTTAGCACAGGGCCAGATTGACGTGGTGAGAAGCTTCCATAGATATTATTATTATTATAGTAGGCTACTTGACCTTGTTTTTATTTATGTCCTAAACGCTTCATAATTGTTTCATTACACACAAAAAAATAATATACTTAACATTGTTTTGAAACCTAAAAACCTACAAAAAAATATTTTAAAAGTACTCCTTTTATAAACCGTCGAAAACACTATTCGCCATGTTAGTTGATAGATTATCTGTGCTGTGACGTCATACTATACTATATGCGTCCTAAGAAGATATGCGTGACAGATACTCGTAATAATTGACAATCGTAGTGAAGTTACCTAACGAAAATTAATCGATTGTTTAAAAGTATCGAATTAGTTGGTAAAGGAAATGAAATCGAAATTATCGATTTTATATTTGTGAATTAAATTGCTAAGAAATGGGTAATTTGTAAATAAATAATAATAAAAGAATAAAAACTATTCAAATCGTTTATTTTCTTATTCACTGCAGTCGGACCTCGAAGATTGCGAGATCGTTTTGGAATCGGAAACAAAAACAATAACAAAAAACTCAACAAAAAACAATAACAAAAGTCAAAATCAACAAAAACTCAAAGCAGACGCAACGAAAACACAAATCGCATACCTACAAGGCAGATACACTCGTACTGACATTTCCGAGTTGCAATACGATCACAAGATGGCCGTTCCTATTCATCGATTTGATGTCGATTCAACAGTGTCAATCTCTATTGACAGAAGTTCCGTTACATGCATTTGCCATTTTTATGACATATTTTCTTAATTTAATTTCATATTTATATTTCACAGTCATTATAAGATATCAGAGTTAATAATAAGAATAATAGCAGTTTCATTTATAATTAAAGAAATATTATTTTTTGTCAATGGAATATAATTTATTTCGTTTTCTTTTTTTTTGTTTTCTTGTAAGAAGTTTGCGTAGCAAGGAATATAAGAACTGTCACCCATATCATCATACGACGCACGAAGTATAGTACTATTTGTAATCTGTGCTATAGTCCGTAGTAGTAAAACGGCGGTGTTACGTTCCGTTTGACGTTTTGACATAAATAACTTTTTAAGATGTCATGTACTATTTATTTACAGAAACGTTCCGTTTCACTACTACATATGTGTTTAGTGTGTTTGTGTCGTCACACCATTGCTGGAAGTTACTTCGAGGTGTTTTCATCAGTAAAAATTAAAAAACAATAATACATATATTTAAATAAACTTTATTTATCAATCTTCAATAGTTTTTAATTTATGATATCGCTAGAATACGTTTTCCTAAGCAAAGTACTAAACGTAATACTACTTCAATGTATGAAATTAAATATGAGTCAAGTAGCCTATTAATGACGATTTCATACGATACGTCAAAGTGCATTTATACTGTACCTATTTTATTGACTTAACGCCTTAAACGGTAACACTAGATTCAACCATTACCATGCCGGTACAATCGTCATGTAAATCGGTTTCGGTAAATATTTGCACGACAGGCTAAATACGTGCTTTACCGATTAATGGCTATACAGTTACTTGACCGTTTGTTTAACATATCAATACATTGATTGGAACAATCATTCAAACAATCATTCAAAACAAGTTTCATTTTTACTGGTTCGATGGTGGATAAACTGTTATTCCGACGAATTTGTTTTGTGAAAAGCATAGACTGGATATATGGGATTATCATTATTTTCATTCTTTTTATATACCGAAGAAATCCTTAGAAGACGGCAAATATATTATCTAAGCAGTAGCTCAAGTGTTAATATTAATTTTGTTTCTATTGCATACACTGTTTTTCTAGTTTTCATTTTATCTAAAGTCACGCTTAGACCACCATAGAATTTTTTTTTAGAACGAGTTTGGGTGTTCGAAAATGAGTTAAAGCCAACAAAACTGTTCGTTCACGGAGTGTTGCAAAAAAAAATGGTGGCCACGTTTGTCTCCAAAACCGGTCATGTTGCGACTATTCTTCTTGAGGGACAAAGAACGGTTAATGCAGAATGGTATGCTAACATTTGTTTGCCACAGGTCGTTTCTGAACTCCGTAAAGAGAACTGCAACCGCCGGCATCATCCTCCATCACGACAATGCGAGTTCTCACACCGCGCACAAGAAATCATAGAATTATTAGACCATCCGCCGTACAGCCCCGACCTAAGCCCTAATGATTTGTATACTTTCCCTAAAATAAAGAATAAATTGCGTGTTCAGAGATTTTCATCACCTGAATAAGCTGTGGACGCCTACAAAAAGGGCATTTTGGAGACCCCAACTTCCGAATGGAATGGTTACTTCAATGATTGGTTCCATCGTATGGAAAAATGTGTCAAATTTCGCGGATAATACTTCGAAAAGCAATAAATACATTTTTAAATAGTAATCTTGTGTCACTTCCCTGATTCCCGAAATTTTCAGTGCCGCCCTCGTATGACATTAATTCGAATTCACGTAGGTACCGATATAAACTAAAGTTTGATAAGTTTCGTTCAGTCGGTTTCGCAAGACAGTCTTTGCAATTTAAATGATCGCTTACAAGTGGCCATTGTTTTTACGCCCACAGCTATAATTATAATGTCAAAGCGTTGGCGCACTTCATCAAACTATAATATACTCGAGGCTCGGCGCATAAAAGCAACCACGATGCGACAGTAGGGGAGATGACTACATCTAAAATAAGTATTTAGTTTCATTAATATACTCAAAAATATTGAGGCATTACTACTGACTTGGTAAATGTAAAAAATATAATATTTTATGTGTAGTTTAGTAATTGAATAGGCATCTTAAAAGTACAAAAAAGTTTATTTTATTTGCTAAATTAGTAAATATACAAAAGCATTCATTATGGTAAGTATGAACTTAAACGCTTAAATATCGGAGATATTGACAAATATGTTCCTACTTCATACATTTTTACCTAGGCGTAACGTCACAGATAGGCACAGTCGTACCTAAGGGCTTTAGTATGGAGCGTTTTCACGAGACTTTCGCAATTTCTTCGCAAGTACCTTTGAAATATTGACTTTTGATATACTGTTGCTTCTTAGAAGTTACTCATATTTAAGAGTACTATTAATTTAAGCAATAAAAAGATCGCTCATTTAGCCTGTTGACCCACCACACATTCCCTCCATGTTTCCATCACTGCAACTCCTGTGAAGCAACAAGAAACCCTTTCATATTATGATCTCAGAGGCGCCCGAGTGACAAGTTAAAGCATGGAAAAATGTTGACCCGCTTTTTCCTACATTTTATATACTCGCCGCATGAAAAGTAGCTTATGTATGTACTATGCAGACATCCGAGGCAAAACCTACTACCATGCCAATAAAAATCGATGCCGTTTCAGCGTGAATGACAGTCAAACAAATACACATACATTTTGGCTTTTATGATATTAGTGTGATTATTAAGTGAGGGCCACCGTACGCGGTCGCTTGTGGCCTATCTGCGCCCAGCCTAATAGTCATAACTGTATAAACGGGTCACAAAAGTTCATAATTGCTACCTCTAATTGGCTTTGCAAATAACGTTAAAAACGTTTAGAAAACACGGAGTTTATTGACCCAGTACGTTTCTATGTTTGTTTTGTTCAGTTTTAAAAATATAGAGTAATAATAATTAATAACTTTCATTAAGAGAGTTGGTAAATTTTATTTTGAATAATTTTAACATGCTTTATCCGAAAATGTTGTGAAAACATTTATCCAAACAATTCTCAATATTATTATATTCTCAATATTACAAAAATCCCTTTGAAGGAATAAAAGTCATCATCTTTTAAATGAATGGAATTTCGTAGAACTAGGCCAAATACAATAACAACACATCATTCAACAAAAAGCTTACAAGCCTTACAATATTTTTAAACCGCCGCAATCACTTAAAATTTAATCCCAAGAAGGAAAATTTCATTATGGTAAAATCACGGGCTTTATCACGCAAATCTTTTGAAATATTTTATCACACTTTTTTTTAAATAAATCAAATCCATTGTGCGTTAAATATCATCGCATTTAAAAAGGTTGTTTTATTTTGCACAATGGAATTGAATGTTAGTGTAGTATCTCTATCTTTGTAGTTTGTGCCATTTTAAGATTTATTAAATGAACTTATACGTATTTAAAGTCTTTACTTAACGTTACAATATATGTAGGCTACTTAAATATTTAAATATTACTAGAATTATGTGTTTTTTCGTTGAGTTAAAAATGGCTATGTTGAAATTACTATCAGGATATTTGATCCTTTAGCGTTTTGATCGCTCTTATAATTTTGTTTGTACCTTTTATAATGATACCTAGCTTTTACCCGCAGCTTCGCCCGCGTCGGAGTATACGTGGCAAAAAACTTTCATATCAAATATACCTGCAATATGGGTACTAATATCATAGAGTAAAAATATAAACATTATAATAAATTTTCACACGTACTTTTTAATTTTTAGATATCTCCTAGATATAATCTCCTAGATAAGGATACCTAAATTGTATCTGTCTAAATAGCTTCTGAAAGAACCATATTATTTCTGATCATTTTTTTAAACTTAGAATGGGTATAGTAACCTATCCTTAAAATATAGACATATCTATGGCATCGCGGACTTTTTTGTAGACCTTTAAAAGAGAAACAATACCACCATATATTGTTTTGTTATTTATCTCCAATGGGGTTAGGTTAGGCAGCGTTTTCGATAGATGTTCCCTGACAGCTTGATTTTTTCGGACACCTTCAACAATTATCGTCATAAATCAAACAATTACCACAAAACCTTAACAAATGATTATCGACCTAAACCTTACTAACGAAACCCTCGGTCGGTAAATGTAAACGGCATGAAAATCCTTTCAGTAGTTTTTGCGATTACCGCGAACATACAGACAGACAGTTGGCGGGGTACTTAAGTATCCTATATCCGTCTCCTCGTACTGAGCTACCTCCCCACTGATTTTCAGCCAAATCGGTGCAGCCGTTCTTGAGTTACAAATAGTGTAAATACCACGACTTTCTTTTATATAATAAATAGATTGTAGGCTGTGTTACCCTAATTACTTTTTTGTTCTATTTCATTTTAAGAACCCTTATAAAAAATGTCAGTCCTATTACCCTAATTAATTTAAAGCAAGTTATTTTCCAGTCATTATGTGATGTGGTAAAGGTGTGGTACCACTGTGCAGCTGTTCTCAAAGTCATTGAGTAATTTGTGCTAATTTTGAAAATTTGCATGATAACTGTTTTTTTAGGTACTCAATTAGTTAAAAGAATTTAAGAAAACTCCTAGTAAAGCAAGGCTTTTTAATGCTTGCTTATCATGGGTTGATCGTTAAAATCGGGGAAGATATATCTTATTCAAGTCAATTTAATAAATTTAATGTGTGTAAAAGCTTAATATGTATACAATAACATAAATACATAACGTTTTGTAAAATTAATTACAGAGAACACATGATTTACATATTGACATTATGTAAAGACGTTTAGACACCACATGGCCGAATCAAACCTATTTTTTGCTAAAAACTTACGTTTAAAAGTCAGCTGTGAGGTGAATCTGTGGCAGGATTCGTTTTATTTCTAAATACATTAAGTTTTCGACTTTCAAACATTTTTTTTCTGCCTAAACGTAAATAAGTTTAGGCAAAAAAAAATGTGTTTTGCAAATGCATAAATATATCACACGTAACAAGATACACCAACTGGCACATTTTTGCAACAGTATTGCGATGTACCGCGGAAGAAGAACGCGGAATGCGGGTGTTTCTTGCGTTTCTTGATGTTTCTCAATCCGTGACGTCACTCGTGCATGATCACAACTATCACTTAACACCCTCAGAAATAGCTATTATATTTTATGCACACAATTCACATACACGCTTACGCATATTACCACTACTCACACTACAATGTCCTGCGTATACTGTGGTAAATTGGCTATATACTGGCACTATAATTGTTTTTCTCGTATTATTATAGCAGGCATAAATACTGCTAACTGTTTTTAAACTTGTCTTTACACTCTACATTATGAATTTATATGACCCGCGTCGCGCGACCGGTGAGCGTGTTCAGAGAACCTGATTGGCCGGGTGGTGGTCGCGGGTCGCGGTCTCGCGTCGCGGTATCATAGACTGGAAGGCTGGCATAAGATATTTTTCTTTTATTGTGCACGATGAAAGAGACTGGTCTCCTCGACACAGGGAATCCTAGTGTTTTATGCAACTTTGGAAACAATAAAAGATTTATTATTATTATTATTATTATTAGGTACTATGATGTTATTCACCACTCACTAGTTACAACGTCGCTTAATATGAAGATATATATATGAAGATAATATATGCATGACAGTGCTCAGCTGACTTGGTTGTCTTGGTCTAGATATGCGCTGTATTTTTATTAATATATGTTACTATTATCCTCATTATTGACATTATTATAATAACAGCTCAGTGGCTATAGCCTTAAGGTCATAACATTATATTCCACTTATGATAATGGTCGGTATAGAATTTACTATGCAGTATTCAGTAAGCTGGGGCAGTAAGTGTTTAAAGGACACTAGCTTTTTGCTACAATTTTTGACGATCTTTGTTGTGTGTAAATCTATGCTTGTTTTAATAAGGACTATAATTGTCATTTAATGTTTTTAGAAGAATTCTTACGGATTTGTTTCTTTAACACTTTATAACTTTACACCCGTGCCTACATGCACACCTATAATATGATAGATACGTAGTTCAAAATAAAATAAAAATAGCACTAATATTTATGTTCATTTTATTTCCAACACTGCACCCGAAATGTGAATTCGTTCGGATAACATCAAAACAAAAATATTTGTGAAAATGAAATATGTCAAGTAAAAATCTTTAATCTTTATTGCAGTTGAAATAAGTTAAAAATATAAGTCAATAAAATGTATTAAACGTTGATGTTACTAAAATGAAGTAAACTCAGGAGGAATAAGGGTCAATTCACACCGAAACGAAACGATACAGGACACGGCGCTGCACTTTTAAGACAGATTACACAGAAGATGCTCATTTCATTGTAAGAGTTCCATTATCAAGTTGCACCACGCTGCACAGCGTATGTGCAGTGCACTGATGTCATAATATAAAACGTTTACCTTTTTGTGTAGCGAATAAGGTTCAATGTTATCTTTAAAATGCAGCGTTGCGTATTGTCGTGGTGTGAAATGACCCTTAAGCTTAAATAAAACGTCAAATTCAAATAAGAAAGCGAAATAATAACTCCATAATCGAAAAAACATAAGAATGACGCAAAATTCGAATACAGGAATAACGCCAAATAAAAGTACACTAGTACAGGGCTACGGGACACGAGAAGGCAAGTTAAATTGTAATCTTACTGCCATCTCGGTATCGCAGGGGAGTTGGCTTAATCGTTACCATTTCATTTGCAAGGCTCCCATCACTGGGACATGCAATTATTTCATTTGTTTCTTATCTTTGGTCTTGTTGTTTCTAGAAGAAAGTCGAAGCGAATAGAATAGGAGATTCTGATATAAAGACCTGTCATAATTGTTTGCTAATAACCCAAATTGTAATCATCGGAATTAATTTGCCTTTCAGAGTTTCCACCCGTTTGCTTTTCTATCGATCAATTCAATTGACTTCCACCATACACGCCTAAATGTTTTTTCTATTCTACGTGGTCCTTCGGATCCTGACGGATGGAATTATCCAAAAAAGCTGTCTGAACATTTTCCCATAGGTATATAGTGAAACCTGGTTAATTTGAATCCGGATAAGTTGAAAACCTCTATTATAGAGAATTTCAATCTGGTTCCGGCACTTTTTCATCAAATTACCCCAATTAAAAGGACGATTCGAATAGAACCTGGTTAAATGAAATTTGATTTCTAGGATTTTTTTGATGTTTACTATAATTGGAGCTCTGTGCCTGTATAAGAGACACGTTTTAGCAGGTCGGGACAGGTTTCGACTTACGACACATTTCACAAAGATCTGAACTCTATAAATGAAATAACAATACATGTCAATCTCTATAAGTGGGACGAATATGTAATTGAGACTGCTATAACCGTCTAATTAGAAAACTGGATAATTGAAAACCTGTTTAAATGGTGCAAAATTATTGGTCCCTTGAGATCCTAATTTACCAGGTTTCACTGTATATATTGGCCTTGTCGTCTTTTACAGACGATTTAAACACCTAGGTCCTGTATTATTGATATTAGGCTCAATGTTCATGCCCAAGTTTTAGTGCACCTAGATACTCGTCTGTAACTATTACTTAGTTCTGACTTCTGTGGTTGGAGGTAGGTACGAGGTATTTCTTGATGTAAAAAATAAAAAGGAATTTCTAATCCTCCAGTTCCAATTGTAGGTACCTTATAAAAGAGACACAATAAGTAATTATATGATTTGGCTGCCAAATCGAGCGAGTGCGTATGCCAAATATTATAATAAAAGATTTGTTTTGGCTGGTGGTAGACTAGTGCTATCTTTTTAGTACAATATTTGTGAATCGAAAAAAAGAACCCCGACTGCGTCATTTTAATGTACCCAGTGTCACTCCCACAACTAGACGAATCTAATTTACCTCTCAATCTCGACTGCGACGAGCCATTACGGCTCTAGAGTCTAAAAAATAAGTCGGATAAAAAATAGAAAACAAAGTCTATTTTGAAAAATAAGGCTAAAAATATTTTTATGGTTTTCCTGAATAATAATTTCGCTGTATCAACGCGCAATAAAACAGAATGGGAATAGAGCATATAATTAAAATTAATTCCGGTACATTCATCATAAAGTAAAAGCCATCTTACGCTGAGAATATTATGAAAGATGCTTACCTTATTGCGAAGAAAATTACATCTTTTGGTTGAAATTAACAATTTCATACTATCATAGATCACCTATTATTGTTTGAAAGAATGAATTTTAAGCAAAATAAAAAGACGATAAAACTTGAAATAATTATAATCAACTTACTTTTTAATACAGTTTAATAATAAGTATTGTTTGTTTCAGGTAATTTCTGTGGTGTTAAACGTGATGCCTGAAGAAGCAATAGCTGAAATGTTTAGTGATTTATAAGCCATGGTCCGTTTAGGCGAGTATAGAAAGAAGTATGTAGGTAAATAGGTGTAATATTTGTAGGGGGAAACCGCTGCAGCTTTGAATTTTGCCCAGAAAATTAAGCCGTCTCAGACCAAAAAAAAAAGTAAAATGAGACTGCAAACAACACAGTGAGGCCTGTCTAAATTACGCCTCGCCGCGCAAAGTTTAATTACACAGTGTCACGCACACATATGTAATGAAACTACGCCTTACCTTGCGAATTGTTGCGGCGTGTGGTTTTTAAAACCTGCCTCGGGTTTTAAAACCTGCCTCACTTTTTTCAATTTTAAACCGACTTCAAAAAAAAAGGATGATGTATGTTTGTATATACATATACAAACATACATCATCCTTTTTTTTTGTATAGAAACGTATTGTTATATTGTTGTATTGTTTGTAAGTTTGTTCGCAATTTTCTCAAAAACTACTGATGCTATTTAAACGGGGTTTTCACTATTGAATAGCACATTTATCGGGGAAGGCTATAAAATTATCTATAGGTATTATACACAACCAGGACGTAGACTTGCAAATAGTTTGAAATGAGATCATAACAGGTAGGAAGGTAATAACATCGTGATACAGATAACATTGACCCACCTGTTTAACATAATAACATTCTTTTCATGTACTGATTTAGGTATTAACAGTCTTAAGTACCTACTTAATTGAAGCAATACATTGTAATGAATCACGTTCAGTCAGCAAAAAAAAAACGTGTATATAAATAACCTTTTCTCTACCGGCGTGGTAGACGGTTTGATTCGCACTCGACTCTCGCGAGAGTGCAGGTTAGATTCCCAGGTTGTGGCGTGTACCAATGAGACTTTTTCAGATCTTAAGTTATGACGGACGCTCTAACGGTGAAGGAAAACATCGGGAGGAAATCCGCACATGGTTGGCCCCAAACGTCTTGACCAGTCATTCCTCTGGTCCAGGTTGACTGTGTTGTGCTGTGAGAATGCCGCAGGTTCTTGGGCAACCATACTGCATTTAAAAAACCGACTGTCTCAGGCACTACAGTATTTCAAGAGTGGTAATTTCTACTACTTACGCGAGCAAAGCCGCGAGCGTAAAGCTTATCATCCAATAACGTATGAAAAGGTCTTAGTTTTTTTTTCTCTACTACATTACATTAGTTATTTGTTGGAGCATAGAGCGATTATGTAGCTGAGGTCATCTAGTCATTCAAGTAATTTTTGAGAATAAATTACCGTAAATAACCGTAACATAATTTGACGACCTCTGTGGCTCGTTAGTTCAGCGCGTTGGTGCTCAAGTCGGGGGTCGCGGGTTCGAATCCCGCCGAAGGTTTTCTGTATTCCTGGGTCATGGATGTGTATTGAATATATGTATGATAAAATAAAAATCTTAAATACATGTATAGTATAAAAGTATTTATATATACATCCCGTTTTCTGGTACCTGGTAACGCAAGTTAGATACTTAGCGCAGGGCCAGATTGACGTGGTGTGAAGCATCCATAAATATTATTATGATATTATTATAATGAGATGAAACAACAATCGAAAGTTACATGTTTGTAATTAACATTGTATTATAATTCGATTATGATATTACGTTACTGTTGCGTCTAAGTTAGTCAAAACACAAGAGAAACTATTTGGAACTAACCCTAGTTTCTAAGTTCAAACGCCTTGTTAGTTGACAAAAGCTAGTTTAGTGTGCTAGCGACCTTGTGCGCTTATTGTTGTTCACAGACTTGTAACTTGTGGTAGGCATTCAGTGAAAATGCTTAACTTAATAAAGGCTGGCTAAGTGGCCACAAACTTAATATTATGATAACAATATCTATGGATGCTTTCACGTCACGTCAATCTGGTCCCGTGGTAAGTTCTCGGAGAACTTGTGTTACGGGTACCAGACAACGGTATTAATACTTTACGTACCATAATTTTATTTAAGATTTTTATTATATAATAGGTACACATACATTACCCACGAAGTTAGGAACAGAGAAACCTTTTTGTTCCCTGGTTGGGGATTCGAACCCGTGAGCTCCGGATTGAGCGCCAACGCGCTAACCACTGATCCACAGAGGTCGTCATGATGCTTTACTTAAATTGTTTAAAGGACATTAGTTTGTAGTGCCGTATTGGTTCTTAGTTCCTACGAATTGTTTCAAAATTCATATTTTAAATAAACACATTAGAAGAGAACGAGCAATTCATCGTTAAATAGATTTCGCTTTTGCATTTATCTTTACTATTTACCACGATAACTTTAAAATATGATCTATAAAAATACTTTCTATAGATATAGCTAAAGAAGATTCTACAAAGTATTCAGGCAAAGACAAAAATAAAATTAAAAACTTTTAGTAAGCCGCGAATTGTCAAGCAGTGGGCGAGCTGATAATAATGAATTATAGCTAAGAACACTCTTGATCATGTCAGCTTTCAAACTTTCGTTTAGAAGCTACGATTGCATGGCCAGAAAGACAAACAGACAACTACAAAATTTATAACACTCCTCTTTTTGCGTCGGGGGTTTAATTAGGATTTCGCAAAATTTAAAAGCTATTAACACAGGCCACAGCCAGTAATTATAAACGAACCGTCTGTAACACAGAGAATGCATAACAAAGAAAAGTTATTTCAGGGAAGTTCTGTAAGATTTTATCGATGCTAATCGAATGCGTCCAATTGGATTCTGAAGTAGGCACCGTGCCAGCTCACATACGAAAAGGCTTTAAAGCGGAACTAAGAAAATACGTTTCCATACAAAAAATTGGACTACCTACTCATAATAAATCATGATTTTTATAATTTAACAACGCAAAATACCGATAGTTTGAACTAAACATTACAATTTTAAAGAATAATCACCTAGCTATAGCTAGGCTCTATTATAATAGAGGTTTTAAACTAGAAGAAACTTCATTTATAGGTAGACTACACTACTACACTCTACAAAATCGACGTTTAACTTCGTCATTTGATTTGTCAAAACGCATATAATTTTTACGAACACAAACATGTAATGCTATCTCGTTTGTGACCTAATCCAGATGAGTTTTCTGTTCTCAGTTACTCTACTCCATAGTGTGTGTTAGCTGTGCCTCAAATTTAACTAAGCTAAAGTGCGGTCCCGGAGCACGTAGAATTTCGTAGCTTAACTCGTCGCTACTTGACTCTTTCACTCGCGTAATATATTCGATATTGCTATCGCGCTGCTATCGCGTACCTGTGTAAACGCAATATCAATATATTCGAGAGTAAAAGAGACAAGTAGCGATAAGCCAATGTACGAAATTCTAAGTACCTACTCCGCGAGCGCACTTGTGATCATGATATTAATGATATCCTTACTAATATTATAAATGTGAAAGCCTGGATGTTTGTTACTCTTTTACGCAAAAACTACTGAACGGATTTCGATGAAATTCGGTATGGTAGTAGTTAAGACTCTGGATTAAAACATAGGCTACTTTTTATTCCGAAAAAGTAGTGTTCCCAAGGGATACTGTATTTACGCGGGCGGAGCCGCGAGAAACAGCTAGTTAATTTATAATCTCAGTATGAAAAACACTGAAAAACTGAATTTTATTCACAATTCTTTCTTTATTTGTCAGTTAGTAGAGACAAAGCAATGGATCGGATCTCTTTTTGCTGAAATTAAAAAATCCCAAACTACTCCATAGTGTCCATAGCTTTACATTTACACACAATTGCCACGATGAATGTATTGGCCTTAAGTTTTGACACAAATATATTTTGTAAATCTCGGTCGTCCTTGCTCATAACACGCTTTGTTTGAACTATTGTCGCTAAATGTGAGCTGCAAGGATTTCCGTTTCGGTTTCATACAACTTGTCAAACCCGTGAGACTGGTATTATGTTATAAACTTACACTTTTTTCAAAACCATTAATTGGTATATTTAAATGGCTTATTATAAGTAGCAATTTTTGACATTGGAGATTTCATTTCGTTCGCTCTACTAGTAGGCTCAGATTTCTTAAAAAATTGCGATCCCCCTACATCTCGGAGAGAGAGTGAAAATATGATATTCAAAAATACTCGAATGACGCGTATTCGCGAATAATTGCACCAGACACGGTGCAATTCGAGATTAGAATTTCACACACGAAACAAAACTACACGAACAAAAATTCGAGAAAGTCAAAAATAGTGAAAAAAAATTCAACTTTGGCGCTCAATATTTTAGAAACGAAGAATGATATCAAAAATTTGAGATACACTCCTCTGGACAGTTTAGTCAGCTAAAATTTGAGCCTAAAATAAAGAAGATCGGCTTAAAGGTTTGCCTGTAGCCTAACCTTTTGAGAAAAGTCAAGTTTTTTCGAATTGCGTACATAGATTCATTTCCAATGTGCTCGATAGTCGTGTGAGGCACGAAATCTGTGGATTTTTTTTTCAAAAATACTGTAATTTAGTTTGCACTTCAGAATAGGCACAAATATTTTATGTAAAGTGGCAATTAGTAACACAGTCTTATAATTAGCTCTTTAAATATTTTAACAAGCTTAAAACATCTTGCACTTCGAAGTATTAAAACTTAAATTTTGCTAGATGGAAAACTTAAATTTATTTAAAACTCGGAGATGCGCCATCCATACCAGTAGTTTAATATAAATCATTAAATGCCCGTCCAAAGTATATTTAAAAGTTCCGTCGTCTAGTTCTGTAAAAATTTAACTTTTCAAACGAAATCGAAGCCGGGAGCGGCAGCGAAGCGCTTATTCGAATTGCGTTCTGCCTTTTGTACCTACTCAACTTCATTTAGTGAACTTTAAGAGGCAAATACGTTTATTTTCCCCTAGCGAAGATTTAAAGGACGCATTGTTGAATCTGTAACAAATTGCACACAGTGAATACGTTAAGAAGTCGGAATTAAACTGTTACCTCTATAACGATCTTTGAAAAGAATTCATTGGCAACTTTGGAAAGGAATTGTTTAATTAATTCCGATGGAAAGATACTTTGAATATTTTTTGCATTTCAATTTCAGGTATCTCCTTATAGAACTGTTTTTATTGCTGATTTCGTTTGACGTTCGAATATTTCTTTACGACTTTGATCATAGAAGAATAAATTACTTTTCACCCTTTATGTTCTAGTATTTTAATGTTCACAAAAAGTGAATAAACATTCCAACGAGTTTTATCACGGCTAGAGTAATTTAATTTAGCACTATTGTTTTATAGATGAAAAAACACATCATTTGCGTTATACTACCCGAATTTATTAATTTATCGTTAAATTTAACAAATATTACACTAAAAAGTAATAACTAGAATTTTCATAAAAAACTATAGTCCGACTACGTATATTATATTACAGCTTGTATATATGTTACCCGGGCTATTATTACGAATCCTTATTTATTAAAATCGGATCAGTAGTGTAGGTCCTACGGTTAACGATGGAACAAACATCTATACATACATACATAGACTTCCAAAATCATTATCCTCCCTTTTGACTTCGCCGTAATCGGGTAAAAAGTTGTCTGAAATATCGACGAAGAAATCGAGCCCACCACCTACGATTTCTTCGTGTCAAAAATCTGCTCACTGTTCGTAGAAATTGTGGGTATTACTCGCTTTACGGGATATATCCGGCCACTAAAACCACAATATATGGGCTCCGGTGGCCACTTAAAAGCCCCAAAAAACTAATCTAAGTTTCCAATTTCCTGTTTTACTTTACCAATTGTATGAAGTGGGCAAGTTTGCCCTAAATACTTACACTATTTACGAACATTCAATTCGTATCACGTACGAGGTAGCTACGAATGTATGTAAGGCGATTTCTTGTTTTAGCTACAGCGATTGAGGCTTGTTATTTCCTTTTGTTTTTGTAAACACAGCTTGAACAGTGTTCTCGATATATGAAAAATAGTTTCTTAGACGTTTGTACCAATTACAGAAGCGGATAATAAAGCTCGTACCTTGACCCCAGATGTTCTAGACACTTCTATAATTGTCGAACAAATAATAAAATAAACGAGCAAAAGGCATAACTTTTTGTTTGATATTTTGTGAATTTTCTTCGGGCATTTGTTGCGCGAACAAAGTTTAAAGTAACCTATTTACCGAATGAATGCACAGAATTTGCCCTTATTCTAAATAAATTGTATTATGCTACTGTGTTGTTTCAACAACAATATTATAATTATTGTAAAATAATAACCGTTTATACGAAGACAACACGGAACCGGAAACGGAAACAAGAACAACCCGTCCGAATAACAACAACAACAAAAACACGAGATAATAATCGAGACTGTTCTGCGAACTTAAGGAATTATTTGCGGTTTGTATCTTTGTTTGTTGAGCACACACACGAGGCTCCTGAGTGTGCTTTGTTTTGCAACTTTTGTTGCAGCTACAAGTGCGAAATAGGTGCAGTCAGTAGCATTAGGTCTAGATAATTATATCTAACCAACGCAATAACTTTGCTTCGAAACTGGCTTATTTTAAATATTTGCGCTGAGGATGCTAGGCCAATTATTATCTTTTGAACGCGTTATATTCTATGATTTATTTTAAAAGTAAATCGTGATCGTGATCCTAAATGGACTAGTATTTACCAAACATCACCTATGAAGTTAAAATATACCTAAGACGACAAAAATTTTTCTATGTAAACTTTTTTGACTTACTTACGTATATAGTTGTTAAGTAAACAACGTTATTCCGTACAGAGTGGTACAACAAGTGATTTGCTCGCTATTTTCATACAAAATTGTCATATTGTATCGTTTACGCCATGTTACGTAACTCATCAAAACTATCCAAAAAAGGTTCCTGCTACCTACCGATTTAGTTACTTTTACGTCCGCTAGAGGCGCTGTCATGGTTTTTATACAATTATTTTGTACAGTTTATGTACACGTTACTAGGGCTAGCAGGAATATTTTGCGAAAATATACTGAACACAACTCCAACCTGAAAATATTATTCCAAGATGGCGGACATCGGAATATGAATTTTTAAAAATGGAACTTTATAATCTAAAATCTTTGTAAAGGCCATTGAAAAGAAGGATTTAAAATGGCAGACTGAGATCAGTCTGGGGCGAAAATTCTTTGAATACTACCAAAACGTTCTAAGGATTTTATTTTGAGAATCTTTTATGGCATAAAAATAGTAGGTCTTCGCGTACCAACACTTTTTTTTCTCATTTTCAGTTTTTTATACTCACTTTACCATTTATCACTACTTACGCTAATAATATAATATTACATATTCTTTGACGCTACAAAAAATATCTCCGATATGTTACAAAAGATACAACCTAAAATAATATTAAATGTAAAACAATTTCGGAATAAACCAAAAATATTGGGCGCGTGTGAAAGACATAAGAAAAAGTAGTTCCAAAGGGTGTGACCCGGCAAGAGGTTCTGCCTAAGGCAATTTACTTCCACATGTCGCTTTCTACGTGCCCCACAAATAAAAAGAAATATCTGTATATCTCTTGAAGCCGTTACTTTGTCCCAAAATAATCAATTTAGAGTCGACTTATTCACGAATTCTTTTTACGAATGTCTAAAGAGACGTGAAGTGATGAGATAGAGAATTTTTCTTTTTCAATTTTTTTTTTTTTATGCGACACAATTATTTAGGTACAAAGTGTAACAGCCAGTTTAATGTACTTACTTAATTATTTGTTGAATGTTTCAAATAATATCTATATTTCTGCTTTATTTTTATAAAAACAATTTTCGCTTTTTTATCAATATAAAATAGTAACTACCAATATCTTAATATGAATACTACTTTATATTGTTTATGACTTTGTTTATGTAATTTAATTATCTATAGTATTTATAGTATTAAAATAACAATTTTAGATAAAATACGAGTTTTTACATTTAAATTAGCGTTGCTATTATATCAAGTAAATGTGAGGCCTGCCCCATATATTAATTTGCAGTTAGGCACTTTATGATACGAGTATTCAAATTTTATGAATATAGCACCCAATTGTGATGTAAACTATTATATTACGTCGTGACGAACTCTGGTTGCAATAGCAGCTTTAATTGTTAAAAAATTAAATAACTTCTTACGATTATAAGAAAGTCTTATAAAATAATGGGTAATTTTTAGTAAGTTGTAAGTTTTAATTGATCCCTGAAATAAACAGAATCAAATAAAATTTGAACCAACAAAATTCTTTACTTTTAATACAATATACCATAATAAAATATATTTAAAAATTATACAGTACTAATTCTTAGGTTTTACCTAAAGTAAACGCCTGCACAAGGCACTAAGATGTATAATCATTATATGTACCACAAAAATATTTCAATGAGAAGTAGGTAAAATTACATTTTAGTATTTATCTAAACATAAATTATAGCTAATATTGCTCCATTCGTAGCATCCCCTAATTTCCCCTACGCCTATCGACAGAAGTATTTTAAACGTCTGATTTCAGTGAAATATAAGCTACCCGGCTCCCGCCCTTACCAAGAAGCCATACATAAGATTCATCGTTAGACATTCGGCGACGGGGACCTGTATCGAGAATCGAGATAGATTAGCGCAATTTATTTTTTAATATTCTTAAATTACATAAATGATTATGATTTATGACTTATAAATTAACTTAATAATCGTTATCAACATTTCCTATTCCATAATCAAAAAATATCCTTTCTTACAACTTAATGCAAGTAGACTTTTATTTTACTTTGATTGTATTATATAAACTAATTATGTGACGTTTGGACCAATCAGGAGGGGTAAGACTTTAACGTTTACGAGAATACTGGTTTGACAGTCTTAGCGTGTCGGGACTGGATTGTAATTATATTAATGCAAGTTTTATTTAGCAGAATTGACCCACAGATTTTGTGCGGATGAATTGCGGCAAGGTCTATAACAGAAATAAAGTTAAAAGCTCAAAACGTTATCGCTAGCAATCTCCGTCAGACAGCCTTTGCGTAGGAGAGATTAATATATCTTTAAAAATTGCAGGTGGTAATGGTGAATAAAAATAAGCCAATGATTCAGTCTTAGCAGGTACAAAAAATCAATAACGCGTTTAAGTGCTCGCAGTTTGAAATACCTAAGCATTTAAATTTTATAAATTTTACATTTTCCAATAGCAACGAATAAAGACTGCTTGCGAAACTTAGTGAAAGTTACTAAGTAATACTTTTTAACAATTTACTTAGAGCAAACTCAAAGAACTTGTTGCGTAAATATACAAGTTTTAAAACGTGAACTCTATAAATAGAGCTAAATAATGTAGCTAGTTCGAGATCACTTTTCGAACTCAGTATAAAATAAGTTTCGCTTTAAAATATTATGTGTTTGTCAGTTGAAGCCTGACGTGAAAGTCATAAGTTAATCTTCGCTAAGCTGGCTCTAGCTAAGTTGGACGGGAGCTGTTAATATATCGAAAGTGTATTTTCCCTTCAAGACTGTAATGTTAAACTTATTTTCGTGTTTACTGCTATATTTTGCAAGACAGGTATTGCTAGAATTTAAAATTGGATTTTGCCCAGGTTTTATATATATATATATATATATATATATATATATATATATATATATATATATATATATTGACTAATATCAGTATATTAAAGCATTTTATGAACTGGTTGACTTTGTCAAAATAATAAACATACTCGATATTATGTATCTACTCAATGCATGAATTAAGTTCATTAAATAAAAGCATTATTAGAATTGCAATTAGTTGAGTTTGCCATTTTACATAAAAGTTACATGAGTTATTTTATAGAAAGAAATAAAACGCAACAGCCTTTGCAGAAATAATTATACACTACAACTTGATAAAAGTAATTAAGATTTTATGTGTAGTTTTGTAATTAGATGCATTTTGAAGTTACAAACAAGTTGGAATATCTTTTTACAACATCAGTGTAAAAAACTTACATAATAAGTTTACTTACATAAACTACAAAAAGATTTACTACGGTGAGTATGAACATAAATGCGCAAACTTCGGAGATATCAGAATTTTTGATGCAAATGGCCATACATTACGTAGCAAACTTGGTAGCAACTAATAATCATGTGACGTCACCTGCTTGTACGACTCTTGTATGGGGCGTTTTCACAAGACTCATAAAAGTGCTGGAAACAATCCGCAGTTTCATTGAAAATATTGCTTTTTAGTATTAACTCATTTTACTACATTTTACTACATTTTACTCAATTTACTACTCATTTTGTAAACTGTCTTATTTTTCAGAGCACTATTCATTTATGTAATAAAAAAATGAAGAAAGTACCCTAGAGTTAGTTTTATAGGTATTCTATGTCACTCTTTAATGCCTAGATTATAAAAGTTTCTAATACTTGGGACTATATCTATAACATAGTCCATGTTATAGATTTTTTTGGGTTAGTAAATATCAAGCCTCTTTCACATAGGCGTATTATTATATATCTGTAAAATCTATGGCCGTATCAAGTCGCGGGAGATGTTCGATATCACGTCTGCCGGTATTGTGAGGCATGACGTCGTAAAAGACATTAGCACGTGCCCCGAGACCCTACCCCTGGCTGGAGCAAAAGGGATAATGCATGGCGTTTTTCTAATGTCCCTATAAAGTCGATATTGCGTAGGAATTTGGTAGCGCTGTCATTCTTAAAGTACGCACTAGGACACAATAGCAATGGAAAACTAAAGAACAGACGCTAATATAAAGAAAGAAAATGTTGTCAATGTAACATTTTCTTTCTTTATATTAGCGTCTGTTCTAGCGTCTAGGACGGTAAGCATTTGAAAGGTCAATGTACGATTTCTTTTCTACTTAGACTTACAAAAAAAAAAACCAACGGTCAATACTATCATGCGAGCCAGCCAGCCAGACAGCTGCTTCCGTAAAGTTCACCTAGTTATCACATTGTATTTAATCTTATGAGAAAACAAATAATAGAAATTAACCCCCGAATCGGCAAGCGAGCGAGCGAGCTGGTGTTGATGAATTATAGCTAAGAATACTCCCGATTATGTTAGCTTTTAAACAAAGAGAGCATATCAAAATCGGTTCATCCGTTCGGGAGCTACGATGCCACGGACAGACACACAGACAGATACGTCAAACTGATAACACCCCTTAGTTTTCGTCGGGGCTTAAATAAATAAGTGTGGCTTTTTCTCACTTTTCTGTTTTAGTGGATCGCCAAGTGTGTACGCAACTTTAGATAACCAATATTAAGGCTTGACCAATTTTGATCTGATGTAACAGCTATGGTCGTTTTAGTAAGGTACCTATAACATAAAATTAAATTGATACTTTTATTAAATTACCGTGTACTTTTACTGGACTATCATAGTGCGGTTAGAGGCAACGACAACGACAGTAGTATGTGCAGTATAATTTAACTATATTTTGTGAAACAATTGAAGTATGACTTTTTGATAATTTCGTGTTCGTTTTGTAAAAATGTTTGAATGGCGGCCGCGTAAATGTCAAGTAAAGATTTCTTATGGCATTTTTCGATTGGGTAGCCAAAAGTTGGCAGATAATATCAGTAACTTGAAGATTAGTTAACTACCACTTTTAAAAACGACTATTAAAAACCTTTAAGGAGATCTGAAATATGCAGTGTAATTTAAGAAGCTATGTCTTAAATTATATACCTACTTAGTTTTTTAAATAACACTCGAAGCAAATCAAAGAAACGCATCGTTTTGTAAATGTCAAAATTATAAAATTAATGTTATTGTATCTAAAAGAAACCTGTTAGCGCGTCGACAGGAATAATATAGGGATGCTGAATGTACTTAGTATTTTGACATTAAAATTATATCATTTCATAAATCGAACATAGACTTATATAATATTATAATCCTACTTTAGGGGATGTTTGGGGCAGTGGAGGTATGATATTTATAATCTTGACATTTGCTTTCCGCAAAGTCGCATAAAATTGACAAAATCTTCTGAAATCAAGATGGCGTAACTTTTTCTTGTATGAAGATTTTTTTCTGTCAAATGTGCGTAATATCATAGCCCATCCTTAGTTTTGAAATCATTGCACTCGAAGCATACAGAAATATATCGTTTTGAAATGTCAAATCCATAGTTAAAATATTATAACTGTGTCTATAACAAAGCATTTAGCGCGTCGACAGGCAAACAAAATGTAAAAATCAACACTAAAATTTAAATACACAAAGTCAGATACGTTTTAAACGCAGGATTAAGGTAAACACATGTAAGTGGAACACACGCTTTCGTGGAATGCTTTCAGCCGTACATTCTGGAAAAACACAGCCTGCACGTACTATTACTGTGGTTTCTTTTAATACAATGGCTCAAAGAATGTAAACATGCGGTAGTCGTTTAATTAAATTACTCAAAGACTTTAAACTCTATCTTTAGAGTTTTCTTTGTGCTCCAAGAAGCACCACAAACATTTTAGAATTGCTAGGTAAAGCTCGGTTTTACATTCACAAATGTATTTTCGGCTAGTTTTAAGATGAAGGATTTGTAGATAAAGTATCTCCAAGCGTAGTCTGAAAATTTTTGTACTTTGATCATTCTCGAGACTTATTCGTATTATTATTAGTATTATATGAGTAATCGGCAAGACGACAGAATTTTTTTATTACGTAAATGAATAGTACTCTTAATAAGTAACTGATCCGAGGAAACAGTAAATTTAAAATCAATATTTTCATATCTACGGCGATTTGTTTACGAAATTTCGCCGTTTACCTAACTGTTACGTCACGATTAGGTAAAAGTGTATGCAATACGAGGGCGGGTCAATAAGTCCGTGACTTATGGAATAAAACACAGATTTTTTGATAAATAAATCATTTTATTTTTCAACGTAGTCCCCCTTGAGCTCTATACACTTTGTCCAACGCTTCTCCAATTTTTTTATCCCTTCCAAAAAATATGATTTGTCGAGGTCCTCAAAATAGGCCTTTGTTTGCGAGATGACTTCATCATTGGAGTCAAATCTTTTTCCACCGAGCCATTTTTTCAGGTTTGGGAACAAGAAGTAGTCACTCGGAGACAAATCTGGAGAATAGGGTGGATGTGGGAGCAATTCATAGCCCAATTCATGGATTTTTGCCATGGCAACTGCACATGTGTGCACCCTTGCATTGTCTTGGTGAAAAAGAACTTTTTTCTTGGCCAAATGAGGTCGGTTTTTTTTCAAATCCTCATTGAAGCGGTCCAATAAGTTGGCATAATATTCCCCATTAATTCTTCTTCCCTTTTGAAGATAGTCAATGTGGATTATCCCACGTGCATCCCAAAAAACAGTAGCCATAACTTTATTGGCTGACAAACCCACCTTGGCCTTCTTTGGCGCCGATTCACCCTTAGAAACCCACTGTTTTGACTGTTGTTTGGTCTCTGGTGTATTGTGATGGATCCATGTTTTGTCCACGGTTACAAAACTGCGCAAAAACTCCTCCATATTGTGATTAAACAACGCCAAACCTTCCTGTGAAGTTGTTACACGATTGCGTTTGTGGTCGACTTGCGGAAAGCTTTCTCATGCCCAAGTAATCATTCAAAATTGAAACCACTGAGCCATGCGAGATGCCTATGGCATCCACAATCTCTTGCACTTTCAATCTTCGGTCGGCCAATACCATATCGTGAATTTTTTCGATTGTTTCGGGTGTAGAGACCTCAACTGGGCGTCCAGGACGTTCGGCATCTTCAGTGCTTGTACGGCCACAACGAAATTCAGTAAACCACTTTTTTACCATTGAAATCGATGGTGCAGAATCCCCATAGTATTTATCAAGCTTAGCCTTGGTCTCGGTAATGGTTTTTTTTCGCAAAAAATAATGCTTAATAAGCACACGAAATTCACTTTTTTCTATTGTTTCCTTAAGTTACTGGATAGTCTGATAAAGATAGCTGTAAAACACAAACTAACTGACGCAGCAAGTTCAAATTTTGATAGGAGTCAACTGACAGATGCCTGTTGACAGGAGTAGTGTTGCTTTTTCAGTAAAGAGGTTAGAAATTCAAAAAGTCACGGACTTATTGACCCGCCCTAGTATAAGGCCGCAGGAACATATTTGTAAATATCTCCAAAACTTGTGTCTTTAAGTTCATAAATTAATGTTTTGTATAGTAAGATGTAAGTGTACTAATGATGTAGCATTTTTTACTAACTAGCTGTTGCCCGCGGCTTCGCCCACGTAAGTACATCCCAAAGGAATGCTGGACTTTTTGGGACAAAAAATCAATATTTCCGAGTCGGTTATAAATTAATCGTAATATTTTACATGTGAGTGTCTCCCGTATTCACATGTAAAATATTACGGTATCGTCATTAATTGCTTGTAGAAGAAGCTTGGAGAAGCTTGGAGAAGAGTTATATCTCTAATTTCAGTAGTATACTAAACACGAGTACATGAATCTGATAAACATTTAAATTCCACGACTCACCTATATCACCTTATGTGCTTAAAGGAGTAAGTTGATTTGTGAGCTGTAATGTAACTTTTAACATTTAAAATATATTCCAAAGGGTGTTATAGTATCTTGGCGACATTTCGCATTCGTGGTCAGTTGGCACATTAATATGTGGGTCCGAAGAAGTGGCTTGGAGTATTACGACGGAATGTGGTTACCGCGCCTATCGAGGCCAGCCGCAGCATCCTTGAAAGGCCACATTCCAACTGTTTACGGTCTAAGACCGCATTTCCTTTGACACAAATTGTCACAAGAATTTCACAAACATTCAAATTATTACCAGTACACACCAAGTACAGCTTACTTATAGGTTTTCGATATTTTTCTGCCGCCAGGAGGCAGACCCGACTTACACAGTGCTATCTAATGGCGGAAGTGATTTCGGAAACTGTTAATAATAATTTTCGATACTTTCTGTCACCAGGCGGCGCTTCGTAAAAGTCGGGTCCTACTCGTGTCAATAGCTGTCAGATGTCACGAACTTAAAAACACCCTAATTATATCCTTAAATAGTCATTATGTAAAGCAGGTTACATTTAAAAGACAAAAAACGGCCAAGTTCGAGTGAGACTCGCGCACGACGTGCTCCGTACTATTATCGATACAACTATTAGTACTAATGTCGAGCAAAAAATCACGTATGTTGTATGGGAGACCCACTTAATTTTTTTTTTAAATATTTGTTGTTATAGCGGCAACAGAAATACATCATCTGTGAAAATTTCAACTGTCTAACTATCACGGTTCACGGGATACAGCCTGGTGACAGACAAACGGAATGACAGCGAAATCTCAGTAATTACCCGTTTTTACCCTTTGACTTCGGAACCCTATAAAATGTATTAGGCTCAAGGCTAATAGAGACATAGAGACTTCGCAGTATGCACACACAAAAAACCTATTAGACTATTTGAATGCATACACTACATACAGCCTTGTAAGGTACATTAGTTGTATACTCACACTTACGCATTTATCTTGCAGTGCAAAAAGAGTAACCTACATAATATATCTGTAAGGCTTAACTACAAAACTTACTAATAGTCAGTTCACACCGAAACGAGACGACGTATTACTGCATTTTTGATATGGCGATTCAAAATTGAGCTTTCTTCACTACACAAGAAGATACTCGTTTATTTGCAGGAGTTTGAAAGTCAAACTGCACCGCTCTGCATACCCCGCCACCGCTATTATAATGAAAAGTGTATCTTCATGTGAACTGAATATAGTTCAATTTTGAATCACTATTATAAAGCGCAGCGCCGCGTCGCGAATCTTCTAGTTTCGTTGTGAGCTGACCTTAAGTCGTGAAATACAATAAATAAACTTTGAGTTACGTTAAATAAACGATTAAGCACCAGCAGATTATATCAAATCATCATCATCATAAATACCATTTACTTCACTGATGGGGCATGTGTCTTTCTTCAATGTAAAAAGAATAAGGTTGTTGCAAAATTGAATTAAATTATAATGTATGATTATTGTTACAGAATATCCTGGACAAGTTTAATCCGGGAGCGCGGCAGATGATCACGGCTGGCAAGGCCTATTTGAAGGCTCTACATGGTAAGTTTTTATGCTCTACAACTACCTATAAATAAAAAAAAACTAATTTATTGATCATAAATTTACTAGGGCTAACCTAGGGTCACCGGTTTCACATCGAATTAAAGCCAACAGGTCGTGGTTAAACCAACTTCTAATCAAAGTATTAAGCCCCGATTTCACCAAGCTTTAAACGCGCTTTACGCTAAGCCCGGATTTAATCTCTCTGTCTCATTCAATGTTACAATCTGATAGACAGTCGAGAACCTTACTTCAGTGTTAAGATAACTTAAGATAACTGTGGCATCACATCGATCGATGTTTACCATTAATACAGCCCGATATTGCAAAGTAAATCTGCTCTTCTGTTTACTAAACTGTGACATGATAATCTTGCAAGTCAAGACGTGAACCCGCTTGCTGCTCATTCGGTCGGGCGTAAACAATTAATTTATATACCTAGAGCCAAATGGCTGCATCTATATGCAAAACCTCAGAGTTGTGTGCTTGTTTGGCTGCGAAACTGGGACGGAGTGTGTGCCAAATTGTCTGCCTGGCTTATCTGGGTATACTAGACGCCATAAACACTGCCACGATTTAGCTACTGTTGCTTAATGTGCTATAATTACTAAACGTAAGAATAATCGTGTCTATGACTGAAGAACTTGACTCGTGAGTAAGAGACCTGATTCAGCGATCCGACCCCGAAAAGGCAAGTGAATTTGTTAGGATAAATTGACTAGGCCGAATCACTGAATGAAAAATATTGAAAGACTTAAGATTCGTCTCACTCTCTCTCAAATCACTGACTAAGTCTTTACGAAGATGTTACGTTCCAAATTTTTAGAGACGCAAAGTAAAATGAGGTATTACAATTCATTAAAGAAATTGGCGAATATATTATACTAGCTGTTTCCCGCGGCTCCGCCCGCGTAAATACAGTATCCCTCGGGAACACTACTTTTTCGGGATAAAAAGTAGCCTATATTTTAATCCAGAGTCTAAACTACTACCATACCGAATTTTATCGAAATCCGTTCAGTAGTTTTTGCGTGAAATGCTAACAAACATCCACGCTTTCACGTTTATAATATTAGTAAGGATGTGATTGTAACTTTAGCCTTCCACAAAGTAACATAAAATTCCGTATCCAAAAAAGTGAATTCAAAAGTCGACCTTTCAATTGGAGGCAACAAACTTCTAGCGACTGAAAGTAGAAATAAAAGGGGAATGATCCTGCTTTGAGTACAATTTTTCAGTTTGTTAATTAGAAACTTTCTTTTATACGTCACTGAATACTTTAGTTTCTAAAACTGGGTATTGTTTTTTACCTAATAGCAGTGTGTGTTTGGTATCGAAATGACCGATTGTTGGCAAAGGAATTTATGAGGATTGTAGGAAAGGCTGTAAATAGAAACTGTCACAGCCTACATTACATAAATTGAATTTAAACACCGTCTAGTAAAAAAATATTAGATGGTGTTGTGATAGTGATGATGATGACAAATCGTTACGATAATTCGCAGAGATGTTATTATACACACGATCGATAAAACTGCAAAGTTCGCGCTACACCGTTAAATCGTTACGATGAAACGTTACGTGTGTAGCGGGCATAACTCAAACAATGTGTTCGGCGAGGCTCAGTTTTTTCCGTTAGTTTGTGGATCATCTGTGGCGAATTTTAGCACCAGCCTCAATACTTTCTGTTATGCGCTACTTATTGCAAAATAAATAAAAACAAATGAATGAACCGCACCTTTAAAACTGACACTTAACAGTTTCTTAAGGTTCAATAATAGCTGGGACAAAAATATTCTATATATTTTTCTTGACATTCTTACTTCGTCTCGTACTTTGTCTCTATCGAATTTTATCCCAATCGAATACTAGAGAGGAATCCTTAAATTATTTATTTTACTAACGGCCGATTAATGTGAAACGCTAATGAAAATTAGGAGCCCTCCTATTCACAGGCTGACGCTGTCTCTGCTAGCCGAAATGACAAGGACAGCATGTGACTTGAGCGTCACATAATTAGAGTTTCGTCATGTCCGTCCGTCCGTCTTTGGTTAACAAACAGTTAGTCTATAAAGATGAAACTTTGCATGGATATTCAACTATCGTTGCAGTATTCGGCCGTAAGTTTATGCAATACGAATCTTCTTTCCATACGAGTATTATTATAAAGATAAAGTTTTTTTTATTTTACGTTATTTTTACGTTTTATTAAATTTGTGTTACGGGTACCAGACAACGGAAATATATTAGGTCATTACATATGAAATTGGCGTTTTGTCGTACTTGGCACTTTGATCTCAAATATATCTTGTTTGGTTAGGAATTCATGCATTTATGTTTCGAAAACCGTCATTTATTTGTTTTTTTCTTTGCGTCACTCTGTTTACAAAATGGAAAACTTGAAATATCGTATCATTTTCGAGTACGAATTCCACCGTGGCACCAGTACTGCAGAAACGGCTCTAAGGATTAATGATGTGTAAGGCGGCAGTGTCGCAAAAGAAAACACAGTACGTTTTTGGTTCCAACGTTTTCGTTCTGGGAATTTCGACCTACAGAACAAGTCCCGTCCCGTCCCCCCAATACTTTTTGGAACGAAGTTCCTTATAGCGCGTTGCGATATTGAGGGTAGGCGGATTATATTGGCACGACACTTTTTGCCACTCGAAATCACAATGCAATGCAAAAAACGACTATTAAGAATGATACAAAAAACGACCTTATCACCTTGACAATAATGTAGAATTTTGCAATTACACATTGTGACTGTTATGACTGTTACATATTGTGACTAGCTAGCCGAGCGCTTGATGTTATTACTCAGTACGGAGCCGAAATTCGCGGCGGCAACACTGCGAGCAGCAAGCAACCCGCCCCCTGACCTCTGTCCCTACCTAAGGCGCTAGTTCCGCGCGCACTATATATACTTAGTTCAACTATTTGTTTTGTATAATATAATATATTATATCTATACAGATAAACAAAA
The DNA here is from genome assembly GCA_963565745.1 of Phengaris arion. Taxonomy (NCBI): domain Eukaryota; kingdom Metazoa; phylum Arthropoda; class Insecta; order Lepidoptera; family Lycaenidae; genus Phengaris; species Phengaris arion. The sequence continues at coordinate 9,128,895 of OY751443.1, forward strand.
TTGAAGTGTCTGTTTGTAATTTCAAATTAACAGCTTTTATTTTCACTTAATGCATTTAAAAGTATGATCGGTACTTACAATAAAATATAAATTGTTAACATTTTTCTGTCCGTCTGTCAGCCTGTACATATATATTAAATATATAAACATCTATGTATATATATATATATATATATATATATATATATATATATATATATATATATATATATATATATATATATATATATATATATTTCTTCCAAAATAGGCTTCAATTCTTCATTATCAACTATATATATATATATATATATATATATTATAAGTTGGTTCCATTAGGGTGTCCCTTGACACCTCTCAAGTTTTGATACTATACTTATATTTAAGATTTTAATTATAATATAGTCATTACACGTATTGTCTACCTCTAAAAATGTTGAGGTTATAAAAAGGCTTTTAGCACTAACAGAGAATAGTCTCTTAGTAAACGAATCTCTTGTACGAAGTACGGTACGGCGCTGGAACACAGAAAGACCAGCTCGTAAGAGCGTACTCAAATTTATTCCTGGTGTTTATTTTCAGGTTATTTCCTAGAGATTTCTTGTATTTTCCTAAAGACTATCAGAATAAAGTCTTAAGAGAATATTCCTAAAATTATCTTGCGTAGATCTGCCTACAAATTTAATTCATAAACACAATAAACAAATTAAAACCCTGAAAGATATGAATGGGTGTTTAAATTTCAACGTATTATGCACGAAAAGCTAATAAAGCTATAAAGCTTATCAAAGTAACCAATATAAATTACATTTAATTGAACTTTACTATTGATTGGTTAAATTATGGTCGAAAATTGGGTCAACCTCAAAAAATAATCCGGCTCCACTCGTGTTCCCCGCCACGCGGAATAATACACTCAATCTGTGTACGAATAAACGTAATTTATTTATAATGAACGACTCAAATGCAATAAATTTGCAAGATAATTCGATAAAAGTAGGCACGAGGTGCGTAGGATTTTATATTTGTAACTACACCCGCGACTTCGTGCGCGCTAAAAGGAAATCGTACATTTTGAGGCGATAAAAAGTAGCCTGTGACCCTCCCCGTGGTCTACTATATTCGACGACCTCTGTGGCTCAGTGGTTAGCGAATTGGCGCTCAAGCCGGAGGTCGCGGGTTCGAATCCCGCCACGGAACAAAAAGTGTTCCTTGGTCATGATTATATTATATTAAACACATATTTAATACACATCGTATTAAATACGTGTATAATAACCCATATTACGCAAGACCTACACGTCTTCCTTAAGACCTAATTGTACGGCTTTTAATAAAGGCTGTTTTGAAATTACTAATTTTTAAATAAACTTAATTTACCTTATTAAGTAAGCAGGAAACAGTAAATAGTTTAACTAAGTAGATAATAATAATTATTTGGTCTCACTCTGTATGTTTTTGGATCAAATATTATTTTCCAGAAATTATTCATTATATCTATTTTAAGTCATTCGTGAAATACATACTACCTACAATTGGAACAGTTTATATTATTATCGGCAAATCTAATGCTGCTTACACGTGCCGTAGCAGACCATTATGACAGCACGACACTCGTGTTTTTGATTTTCAGCTCTATTGTATTTGAACAGAGTACTATTTTTTTTAATATGCCATCGGCTTATAACCATTTGCCAGTGTAAGTGCCAGTTAAAATAAACTGAAAAAAAAATGTTCTGTAATATTATTTTGTCCTTTTTACATTGAAATATAATTCCAACATTTTCTTTTCTACAGGTTAACTTTTTAAATAATTAAAACAGTTCAATAGCTTAATTTAATTAAAAACAAGAAAATACAAACCTCTGAAAAATAACCCCTAAGTTGGCAACTAAATCCGTGGTTTGCTCCGGACCAAGTCTGTAGGTACGTGTGTAAATACTAGATGGGCTGTGACGTAAATTTGACAGAAATAATCTTCATACAAGAAAAAGTTACGCCATCTTGATTTCAGAAGACTGATTTTGCGGAAAGCAAAAGTCAAAATGTTAAGATGATAAATATCAAACCTAAATGGCCCCAAACAACTCCATGTTTGGGGCCATCTAGGTGTACACACTTTTTAAATCTACATGCCTCGTCTATAATATATACGTCTATGATTATCAATGTATTCATAACCTTTATTCTATCAGGTGCGGCAGCCGCCTCCCGACTGTACGTGGACGCCGTGGGCAAATTGGGCAGACAAGCCCAGCAGGGCACGTGGGGAGGATGCGCCGATATTGGTATGTTCACCAGAAAATTTGGATACACACAAATTGAAAATTCATAACTTTCAGTCACATACCTAATGCATATAGGATTCAGTAACTTTTTCTGAGCACAGTTATTTATACAAATTGTAATTGAAAACGACATCTTGAAGATAGGCTAGGTACATAATAATAATAATAATAATATCTATGGCCGCTTTCACACTACTTAAATCTGGTCCCGTGGTAAGTTCTCGAAGAACTTGTGTTACGGGTACCAGACAACGAAAATAAATTAAAGTGCTCTTATACTATACATATATTTAAGATTTTTATTATATTATACATAATACACATATTTAATACCTACATGACCCAGGAACACAGAAAGCTTTCTTGTTCCCTGGCAGGGTTAGAGCACGCAACCTCTGGTTTGAGCGCCAACGCGCTTACCACTGACCCAGAAGACGTCGTAGAATGCATGGAGATTGTATATTAAAAATTAATAATAAGAACTGTAGCTTTTTAAATTCAATATGTGATATCGTGTGCCTTGAAAACAAAATAGGTAATAGTATTTTCGTAATCCTAACTCATAGTGTGTGGAGTGTGGACCCACTGTATGTAATAGAATTGTCTGGAAGTGGGATTTTAGTTAAACAGAGGGACACTTAAGTCAACTCCACTAAGCTTTTCCGCGGGATGAGTGTACTCTAAACTCACCTATTCAATGTACAGTTTTTCTTTGGTCAATTCGAAATTTAAACAACTTTCAAGTAACTTTTTTTTATCAAGTCATAATTCTGTGTTTAAAATATCTTTGTATTTATTACGAGATAATAATCACAGGCATGATTAAAAAACATGAAAACACAAAACTATTTAAAATTCAATGGTTTTCACCACAAATGGCGAAGGATTTTAATTATTGAAAGTTATTGAAACCGAGAACAATAATTTCAGGTACAGCCCTGATGAAAGTCGTCGAGGTATACCGAGAGATACAGGACCAGCAAATGAATATTGTAAGTTTCACGCATTTTTTCATTCAGTTTCATTGAATAGTAAACAAAAAAAGATGAAATTGAACGAAATAAAATATGTATCATTGTATGTTTCTTAATTGCATGGTAAATAAGTAATAATTAAATTGGTAGCATTATGTATGTGTTCTATTATTATCTTTGTTAATAGTCAATAGTCAATAGTCAAATTATTTATTCAAAATGGGTTCTTACAACACTTTTGGACGTCAATTTATAATTTTGTTTTTAACACTTTCTTATTATTATTATACATTAACATGGTCATTATACTAATTTACATTTTCGTACATATTTTAAGTCATCTTTATATTTATTTAACATAGTATATTATAAAGTCAGTATGCAGAAGCAGAGTGCACATTGTGCACAGAGTGATTTAGCTTACACATACAACTTTGTGGTATATATTCTTGTACTTTATAATAAGATTTTGAAATTAAAACTCCTTTAACTTGTTGCTTAAACTTAGTGTCAGTAAGGTTAGTTACACTAGTTGGTATTTTATTATAAAACCTAACACAGTTACCTGTAAATGATTTTTTAGTTTTGCTTAGTCTATATGTTGGAATCTGAAGCTTTTAAGCTGAAGTTAATATGAATCTAATCGAAGTATATTGAATAAAATATTATCATTTGTGAAGTGGTTTAATTATCTATGTATATAAAAGGCAAAGCTGATTGACTGATATAAGTATTAATTATTAACGCACAGGCCAAACCCTTAAGGCTAGAAATTTGAAATTTTGCACACGTATTTCTCAGATTATGACGTAGGCATCCACTAAAGGATTTTTAAAATGACTTTCGTTTCGACTCCCTAGAGGGTAAAATAGGTGATAAAAGTTTGTATGAAATTTTTTATTCTTTGGACATAATATTTGAATGATATTTCGTATGAATTGAGTACGGAAAAAATAATGAATGACCTATTTCAGCGTTTTCTAAAATTCAGCCCCTAGGGTGGGTAAAATAGGGGATGAAAGCTTAAAACCTAATTTCACGCGGGCGTAGTAGCTGCGGGCAATTAATGCTATTGTTAATAGATAATATCATCAATGTTCATATTGTCGATGAGAAATGTATTTTATTGTGTAGAGTCTATTGTTTTATTTTATTGTAAAGTCTTTCTACTTTCTTTTTAGTATTTTTCCTCGGATAATAACAAATCATAATTATTGGATTCCATTGTCTTAGATACTTTTAATATTGTCGAAGTATTTGTATAACTGACCTTCTTTATAATAAATTTAATGATTAATGATGGTTTCAGTACTTCACTAATAAAGTAGTATATCTAAATACTTTGAACTACAATATATAAATTTAGTACAGTAAAAATTACAATACAAAGTCGCAAACACAGAATAAAGAAAGAGAAACAGCTACATAGTTACCTTTTGATTTGATTGTACCACTACAAGCCTACAGTGTGTCTACGATTGTGTAGAAAAAAAGTGGGCCGTTGAAAAATTCACTCAAAATTATCAAATTTGGATCGATTTGGATGGTTCTATGAAAGTTGTTTCTCTGTACGTATGTATATAAGGTCTAGAAAAATCAATAACGAATATTTCGGGCGCATGTTTTACTGCTTATGTGAAGACGTTTAGGCTACTCGAAAAAAATATTATATCTTTAAACGGGCGAGTTTGCGTTTAGCGGCGAGATACAAAAAATACATGAGATGATTTTTTACTTTGAGTATGATGACAAATACTTTTTTGCCTAAACGTCTTTACACAAGCAGTGAATCGTGTGCCCGCAGTATACCGAAGTATACACTATAAGTACATGATTTTCGGAGACGTTATATACAATATATTTTCTACTATGTGGTGGCAACACCAGCAATGTTATTTTATAAATTCATAGAGTCACATAAAATATTGTCATAAAAACGTTTTTGGAACGAAGTTCCTTATCGCGCGTTGCGAAAGGGGGCTAGACGGAAAAAATTAAGACTGTAACGACGCTTTTTGCTATAGTTGTAAGCCGTGCGGCGTGCGCGTGTTTATCTGCTCTCTCTCTCTCTCTCTCTCTCTCAATTATTACTAAAATTGAGCCTACTAATTAAGTTTATATTACATTATGTTTGTTAATAATAAAATAAATATTATTTTTAACTTAAAAAAAAATCAATTCCTTCACTAATTAATCGAAAGGAACTTCGTTCCATCCGGGTGTCCCTTGACACCTCTCAAGACTTTTATTCGTGTGTTTATAGTTTTGTGTTATTTGTTTGTTACAGCTCAAAGCGTTCTACGTGGACCTACTCGTGCCGCTGGAGACGAACTTGGAGAAGGACACTAAAGTTGTACAGGTAAGTAAAATAACTATAAGGGTCAGTTCACACTGCGACGACACGCGACGTTATAAAAAGTCTTCAATGTTAGTATGAAAGTGTTTCTCATAAAACCGTGCATTTCCAGCAACTTAAGAGTTAATTCACACCGGAACGAAACGATACGCGACACGGCGCTGCATTTTTAAGATGGCTATTCAAAATTGAACTTTATTCAATACACGAAAGATACACGTTTAATTGTAAGAGTTCGATGGTAAAGTATCAGCTCGCTGCACAGCGCATGTGCAGTGTATGACTGATGTCATATGAAACGAGTATCTTTTTGTGTAGTAAATAGTATAGATCGACTTTTAATAGCTATCTTCACAATGCAGCACCATGTCGCGTATCGTTTCGGTGTGAATTGACCCTAACTGCTAACAAAAATAATAATATTTAATTGTTTATTTTAGTCGGAACAAAAGCGATTCCTGCAGCAACACAAGCTACGGTCGGAGAGCTACAGCAAGGCTGCCGCGACCATCAAGAAGCAGAGGAAGAAGAAGACAAACGTGACTAAAGTAGGCTCTGCAATGGATAAAGAAATGAAGGTACTTTTAGTGCTATTTTATCTTTTAAGCTAGCTGGTGCCCGCAACTTCGCGTGCGTGGAAATATTAATAGAAACGGAACTCTATTTTTTTAAATGGAGCTGTAAGATAAAAGTAGCCTAAGTTACGCCTTATAACATCAGCTGTCAGCCAGAAAATGTCAGGTCAAAATCGGTCCGGCCGTTTCAGAGATTATCTGGAATAAGCAGACAGACTTAAAGTAGGCGTTAGTAAAAAATATATTTGAGTAACTTTAATTATCTCAATTAAAAGGATAAATACAAGAAAGAAATATTAATAAGCCTTCTCATTCTTTTCCTAAGCCCTGCAAAACTTTTTTGAAGGTCTCCGTAAATATTTATTTTACTCCCGGAAATCCTTTTTACTAACCTTTTCGCTTTTATGTAATAATGGCTGTGTTTGTACAATTAATAAAATAAACGATTATTTCAACGTTTTCCTATTTATTAAAAGATAGTTTTACTTACAGTAGCCACCTACATTATAGTTATTATTATAATTATTAGACATAATATTCAACCATTCTGCCTATCTTCCAATTTGAATGACGCTGCAGGCTGTAATTATACGACATGCCAATCCACGCCCACGGTCATTTCTAGCTGATTCCATCGGCAGCGTCATGCCGATTGGACGATAGGCAGCCATGGTATATGGGCACTTATGCACGAATTAAGTCGTTTATAATCAAAAAACAACTGCTTCTTATTTATAGGTTACGTTTTAGTTTTTTACACTACGAAAGAATAAAGCATAAAATTCCCGTTGAAAAATAGTTTAAGTTTTGGCTTATCTATCGTACATTTCGATTTGATAGTTGACATACAAACGATACAAGTTGGTAAGAAGTTTAAAGAATTCCATTTGTCTTTGCAGAATATGCAAATCTTGGAGGACGAGAAAACTAAACTGGATGCATTCTGTGAACAAAGCTTGAAGAATGTAAGTATACGAATATTTATTTTGATAAAATAAACCGTATAGGAAGTGAAAGGAGATTATGATACATCGTGTTTAGAGGTGGTGTTCTTTTTTAAAACGCGTTTGTCAAGCAAACATTCTTTTTTTTTTTATTATATGGCGTCGGTCTAAAACCATTTGCCAGTGGCAAGTTAAAAAGACGGGAAAAATAATTTTCGTTTCAGTTTTCAACACCGTATTCCTAAATCGTCAAGTCTAAAGTCTAGTCAAAGTCCAAAGAAATAGTCAGTGTAGTCAATGAATCAAGTTAGTTGATTCAGTAAAGTGGTAGCTTTACTGAATGTTCCTAGGGAGTATTGGAGGGAACACAAAATACCAAGTTTTTTGAAGTTGTACCACTTGCCTACACAGCACGTTAACGAATATTTAATGGTTAATATTCTACCAATATTACACATTAAGAACCAAAAAAACACAAATTTATGAAAGAAATAAAAAACCCTTTCAAAAACCACAACGTCACCCATTGAATTCCCGTCAAAACTCCAAAACATTATTAATTAAATCGTTGTTTTTTTTTCATTTTTTTATTTTAAGTATTGTTTTAACAGGCCATGACACAGGAGCGCCGTCGCTACGGCTTCGTACTCGAACGTCAGTGTTCGCTGGCTAAACACTGGCTGGCATACCACACCGCTGGCAGTGCGGCCTACAACGCTGGACTTGAGGAGTGGCTGGAGGTCTCTCGTACCCGCGAGTTCCTGCCATCCAACGTGGAGGCCATGTTCGTTAGCAGGATGAGGGTAAGATATTAAACTATGTAAAGTATAAAGGTTAAACTAAAGTATGTATTATTTGCAAAGAAAACTGTACTAGTCTTATTGACACCCATAGAATGTACTCACGACATTATTTGCTTAAAACTAATAGTATAATATTATAGAAGTTTGTCCAATGTCCATTGTTCATCCAATTTATGATCTATGTAACCAATTTCAACCCATAGACATTTATTACTAGCTGTTTCCCGCGGCTCCGCCCGCGTAAATACAGTATCCCTCGGGAACACTACTTTTTTGGGATAAAAAGTAGCCTATGTTTTAATCCAAAGTCTAAACTACTACCATACCGAATTTCATCGAAATCTGTTCAGTAGTTTTTGCGTGAAAGAGTAACAAACATCCATATAACATTATTATGATAAAAGTTTGTAACTTGTTTATTTAAATAATACTGTACAAGATACTAGATTTGACTGGAAAATCAAATGACAATGCGTGGAATAGTCCGAGAAAGCTAATATAGAAAGCCTCCAGTGATTGCTCTGTCCATAACTCTGTTGGAAATTGGAATCGAAACGCAATCACAGATTCACTACTTCAAATGATAGTGAAGTAGTGAAGCATAATAATATTTTAATACTAAAATGACTACATAATGATAATCATGTCATGTCTCCACTATTTAAAGAGATACGAGTACTTCACGCAAAGGTGACGCAGAAGTGAAGAAATTACTCGGTTATAATGGTGAAAATAACCAAGAGATAAAAAAAAAATTTTAGTGTGAAGTGTCTAAGCCATGTTTGTTTCTTTATCGAGTTAAAATCTCTATTAAGTCTTCAGACATATTATCGTACCTATACGTAACAGTCTTTGACTAAGACACATAATAAAATAACTAGATCTTTGATACACAAACCTCATTAGACGTACATAGACGAGATACTCTCGTCTAGGAATAATATTAAAATAATAGAACTAAAAGTTAGACCTACACCTCTATATACGTCGGTAGTCATTTTGATATCTTACCTTTTCTATCTCATTCGTAACGAGATGATCTAAAAGCATTTAAACAAGCGATGTAAAAACATTTCAATGTTACAAGCGATTACCTTAATGAACGTAAAGAAAGATCATCGCCTAACAAAACTGTTTCAGTTCCCAGACTTAACAATAGGCTAAGTGTCTACATCTTAGTACAATCGTACATTCATACAAATTAGAGCCAGTTAGATTTTAATTATACATACATCATCATTTTACGGTTCCGTACCCAAATAGTTAAAACAGGACACTATTACGGAGACTTCGCTGTCTGTCTTTCACCAGGCGTTATCTCCTTAACCGTGTTAGCTGTAGACAGTTTAAATTTAAAATACACCTGTATTTCTGTTGCCGCTATAACAAAAAATACTAAAAACAGAATTGATTAAATTTTTAAGTGTAATACAACAAACGTGATTGATTTGTCAGCAGTTTTGTCGTGCACGAGTCCGACTGGACTTGACCGGTTTGATGTAGATTTTTCTTTTCTTCTGCAGCAAGTATCATTCTGGGCTGACGAGGACTTGTACGCGAGCCCGCGTATCGGAGATGACGATGACCGCGCGTCGGTCGGCTCGGCCCTGCGCAAGACCAGGTCCGTTGACGCCTCGTGCTTGGACGTGCGCTCTATCGGGGATTTGGGTTCCCCCTCGCATGGCTTGTCCCGGGCCAAGTCCGACTTGAATCTACAAGCGACCCTGCATGATGATGGTGAGTAGAACAAGAAATTATCACTATTGCATTAACGTGTTTTAATTGCTATTTAGTGGTATTGCTGTCCTTGTCCTTAAAGTATCGGTTAAGATAAAATTAAGATTTACATGTACTTGTTTGCATAATATTAAGCGCATGTTAAATGTTAAAAATAAAGAGAATCACAAAAATATTAATCTGATGGGATTCAAATCCATCACATTCCGAATTTTCGAACAAATCAAAAATCATAGAACCTACATAAACATATCAAACTGCCAATCGGACTGACAAAATAGAGACGAAATTATTGTTATAGGTATTGTTGACCATGACGAAAGAAAAAACACATATAGCCTAAAAATGCAGTTTCCCAGGGATAAGACCTAGCTAGATCATTCTCCCCTAAAACTCCCCGCACACTAAATTTCATGGTAATACTTGCAGCCGTTTTCGAGAAACCGAATACATATTATAATATACAAGATTGTCTCGTTTAAAGTATAAGATGTACAATGTACATACTAATCGTAAACTACGCATCGTGTACATATTGAAAAAGAAAGTAGAGACTAGCTATCTAATCAAACATAGAAACTCCCAAGAAGTTTCCTTAATCTAAAGTACCTCGTATAAGACAATAGGAAACATCGTCTTCAGACAATACACCACGAACTTTAACGTAGACGGAACAACTTAATATCTGCCTTCGAAATGGACAGACTGTATTAAGCCTAATGAATATAGAGCACTATCAACAGAGCCAAGTAATACAAGGTTATATTGACTAAGCAAATTACTCCTTGGTGGAGCATCAGGCTATTACAATGTGTAAAGTTATTTAATAAAACTTATCGTTACTTTTTATCGCTAAACATTTCGTTTAAAAGCTAGGTTCATACTTTAATTACTCAACAAAGCAATTTCATTTTCTATCCAGCACAAAGTTTGTAAAACGTATATTACATTAAACGACTAAGGCCCTATTTCACCAAACTTCCAGAAACGCGCTTGATACTGAACCCGGATTCTTTCTCCCTCTCTCATCCAATGATAGAATTAGAACAGGACAAACAAATATTAAACCGTAGTTCAGCCCTAAACGTCGATTTAACGCGTTGGTGAAATTGGCGTTGAAAAAATAACCTTAGCGGTTATCATTATGGTATGTTGGTCTAAAGCCCAGTATAGTGAATTTATATTATGAACTATTTTTAGAATACTTAATGAGTTAGACCGAAGATTTAAATGCTATGCTATGAAAATTATTTTTTCGGCTAAAAAGACCATCAAAACTTCACCAATAAAACAATATTTATTCCACAGATACAGACATCCGCACTAAGACCCGTCCCACATCTCTCGCTCCACCGACCTGCACTTCGCGAGACCCGCCTCTAGCCCGAGCTCTCTACGCCTATGCGGCCGCCGGAGACAACCAGCTGAGCTTCCAACAAGGAGACATGCTGGTCCTACTCGGAGACAGGACCAAGGGCTGGCAGTATGGAGAGAATCTACGCACTCATAGTTCCGGATGGTTCCCGCTGGCTTACACTGAACCGATAGCTAATGATGAGACTGGGTAAGTAATACATTTACCAGTTTATAAGGTAAAATTTACTTAGTTCTTAGGGCGTGTCTCAAGCATTCAAAGTGAATCTTCTTGGCCTCTGAGTTCTACATAAGTTTGCATGATATGCTTGGCTTCCCACTTCCCACTTATCTGTGGCTTGAAAAGTAATATATTATAGTGATCCCTATTTATACATCAATCATAACAACCGGCAAAAGTGATGATGATAATAACTTTTTTACCACTGAATAGCATAGGTAATGTGTTTATATTTAGGTGTATTATCTTGTGCTCCTATTGATTCCTTCTTTTTTCTCATATTTTCATTAATTCTAATCTCTGAACCTTGCATAGTGAATGTCGTGTTATTATTATCTAACGTTAGCTTTAGTGCTTTTGCTAATTTTAACTATGATTTCATTATAAAGTTTTCATAAATGCATGTTTTTATTAATATATTTAAGTATTTGTTCGATGTAATAATGTCTTAAGTATGCAAACACCTCACAAGTACTGTGTTTATGTATTTTGCTTCTCGCTATTAGTGAAAACATTTTATTGGCTTATAGTGAGTACATAGCTTTATTTATTGTTAAAGTAACTGTAAGTTAGCTGAATAAATAAATAAACTTAATGAATATACCTCAGAGGGAACTCACCGGCGCGCTGGAGCATCGTGCAGACCCCGAGCGAGACGCCGCCTCCCGCGCCGGTCGCGCACGCGGCCCCGCACCACCACCCGCCCCGCATGTTCGGCGACACCGTCACCGCTCATCACGTCGCTAAGGTATAACGAACTATCAACCAGTAATGTTTACAATAATCTACTTCGGGAGTAGACCAGCGTTACTATAATGAGAATTATTATATTTAAATGGCAGTCCAACTTACTGGAAATAGGCGAGGGGTATAGCATCTTTACACTGAGGAGATCTATGAAACAGTAGAATATTATTAACAATTACTGAATACTGGCCGGTTTCGATAACCGATCTACCAATAACTATTTGTTAAGAATGTCGTCATTAAATCATTTGCCGATTTTTTGCGATACAAATTTGACGTTTCTAGCAAATAGTTATTGGTAGATAGGTTATTGAAACGGGCCGTAAGTCACTAGTTTGTTAAGTAACTTGGTTATTTTATCGTAATTTACACATGGAATAAAACTTTCCCACTATGAATGCTTGCTTTTATAATATAAAGTTTATCTTTCTCAGGGTCGTCTGTTAGCGAACGCTCCAGGTCTACCACCCACACTGCCCGCTCCATCTCCGAGTGCACTAATCTCGTCTGCCAGCGCCACATTCCATTCCACGCCAAGCGCCGCGCCATCCAGCGCCATAAAGAATTCTACTTCGGCCGCCAATTTCACAACTCATGCCGTCATCGAGACCCGAAGCTTTGGACCACAAACATTACCTTTGAGATCACAGGTATAGACGAGTATATTTTAATCGAATGATATAGGCCATCCTTCTAAAAAACTCATTTTAATTTATTTGCTCTTTTTAGATGGCACAAAATAAAGCTGGTCCCACAAAAACTGTAGTCTCAGCGGTGGGCGCAGTTGGAAACGTATCATTACACAGCTCTAATGATTCTGGATTTTCTAATGAGCCTCCACCGCAACCAGACGTTGATTATAGTGATGAAGAAGCGCATCGTCATCGTGTACCTATCAGGTATTTAATCATTCATTAGAAGTAGACGAGCTTTGTTTTTTTTTTGTGTTGCTTGAATTATTTGTAGATGTGCTATGTTCATTTTTTTGTTTTCATTTATTTTGTAGTAAGACATCACAACGTAACACCGACAACAAAGCGTATTTATTTAAAACGCAAAGTTTGAGGCGAGGTACGAGACTGAACAGTTCTAACAATGGATACTTAACTGATGACCAACAATTGCTGCTCCGTAATATGATGGATAGTGATTCTCAAAGAGTTAAGAGAACTAAATCTTTCTGGAAGTTTGGACGTACTACTTCAGAAGAAATAATGGAGGGGATGTGTTTATGGCAACATCGTGATATTGTTGACACTGTCCCTGAATATAAGAAAAAATTGTTCGTAAAACTGAAAAAAGAATTGAGGCCTGCCCCAGAAGTGCCGGACTCTAAAAAAGTTAACAGCACTGAAAAACTTATTCCAGCTGAAAATGGGATTTCTACAAGACCACAAGAGACTATTGACCGTAAAGATATTAAAGTCAACAATGGGATGAGACAAGCGAGAAGTATGGGCTCGATCGAATATAATGATCGTCACGACAAAGAAAAGATGAACAAACCCACTCAAAGTCAAACACCAGCAATGAAACAAAAGAGTGCTTCTGAAAAATCTGTTGTAGAAGAAAAACAAGAAGGATTTGTTCCCCGTAATGTGGAATCACGACACTCAGACCTGACAAACACAAGCACAATTAAGACCAATTTTGAAAATAGCTTTTATAATGATGAAAATGGTGAAGGATTCGTTATGAAAACTGTAAAACGCAGGGAAATATTACAAAGATACGACAATGATAGCAACTCTGATGATAATAATTCTGTAGCTTCGAGCACAGATCCTTACGATTGTATTATTGTAGATGATCACATGACATCTAAAAAGCAACAAGAAATAAATCGTCGACGACAGACTAATTCGATGGAGAATGAAATTAAAGCTACGAAAGAAAACGCTTATATGCCAGAGTTTGAAGAAATAGAAGTTACTCCAATACGACCACACATAAGGGCAACATTAGCATCGGACAGATCAAAGAAACCCTCACCACCTAAAACAATGGAATTTAAAACATTCAAAGACAGCTCGAAAGAAATTAAAACTTTCTCTGCATCGTCTGAAACTCTAAAGTATAAAGATAATGAACAACCTACTGACCGTTACGGTAACCCGATTGAGATGAATAATAATGAAATTCATAACGGTGATAATTACAACGGTAACGACAGCGGAACTTTAAAAAATAAGAAGCGTTCGAATGAAGATAAAACTCGTAAAGAACAATACAACGGTCATAAAAAAGAAATACCACAAGTAGAAGCTAGAAGCCAAAAGCGTCCATATCATGCCACTGAACCAAGAATTGATTACTCTTTGGACAGACGTAATGTGAGAAAAGAATTTTCTAATAATAATAGTCGCGATGTTAAAAACAGAAACAGATTAAATAGAAGTTACGACGATAGTAGCTTGCCATATAACGGAAAGAGGGAGGAAAGGTACTACGAGTCAAACATATCCTATTTCAGCGACCAAGAGAGACGTGCATCGCGATATGATTATGAAACTGATTCAAAGAAAGCCGAAAAATCAAAGATGAGGCAGGAAGAAGCTCGGCTTGAGGCGAGGCGCTTAATGGATCGTCGAAATGAGGCACCTTACAGTGAATCGGATGATCAGAAGTTTAATGAGGCTTTGAAGCAGCAAAGACCTCAATTGCTTCCTCGAACTAAATTGCTCAAAAAACCCGTAGACAGCAATGAGCCGCCTGAAGATGGTCACACTTTTGGACCGTGGTATGACTTATGGGGCAGGGAAGCGTCTATGTATAAATAGTCATTTACTTTTTATTTTATTTTCTTTATCGTATGTGCTAATGTAGATTAGATGCTTTGTATCTTTACTTCATAGTTTGTATGTTGTTGTTTATTTTATATACTATTTTCGTTTTAAAGTACTTTTAAAATACCATTTAGTATACTAACAGAATACTCCAATCAAGTGTTTATCTTACAATACATGTTATTATATTGTCGTTGGTTATAAACTAATAATAACATAAGTCTTTAACGAAAGTGATATTTACAAATTGTACAAATATTTACCTCATTTATTATACATAGAAATATTGGAATTTTCGTCCCTTTATGAAATTACAGTAGAAAATAAATAATCTGATATATGAGGGTTGTCAGTAACTGATATGTTTTTGCGCAGGCCCCAACAATTCGCCACGGTGAAACTGAGAAAGGCCCTAACAAATGATCGGTCGTCACCTGCCATTGAATGAATTATTACCATAATTATTATTATGTTTATTTTGTTAAATATATATTTATATGTACATTAGAAGCATCGTGTATTTTGTACAGTTATTCATAGTTTAAGAAAGAAATATATCACATTTTTATAACGATTGTTTTATTTTATATACCTATTAGTTATAGCTTACACAATAATACTAAGGCGGGTCAATAAGTCCGTGACTTTTTGAATTTCTAACCTCCTTACTGAAAAGCAACACTACTCCTGTCAACAGGCATCTGTCAGTTGACTCCTATCAAAATTTGAACTTGCTGCGTCAGTTAGTTTGTGTTTTACTGCTATCTTTATCAAACTATCCAGTAACTTAAGGAAACAATGGAAAAAAGTGAATTTCGTGTGCTTATTAAGCATTATTTTTTGCGAAAAAAAACCATTACCGAGAACAAGGCTAAGCTTGATAAATACTATGGGGACTCTGCACCATCGATTTCAATGGTAAAAAAGTGGTTTACTGAATTTCGTTGTGGCCTTACAAGCACTGAAGATGCCGAACGTCCTGGACGCCCAGTTGAGGTCTCTACACCCGAAACAATCGAAAAAATTCACGATATGGTGCTGGCCGACCGAAGATTGAAAGTGCAAGAGATTGTGGAAGCCATAGGCATCTCGCATGGCTCAGTGGTTTCAATTTTGACTGATCACTTGGGCATGAGAAAGCTTTCCGCAAGATGGGTGCCGTGTTTGCTCACAGTCGATCACAAACGCAATCGTGTAACAACTTCACAGGAAGGTTTGGCGTTGTTTAATCACAATATGGAGGAGTTTTTGCGCCGTTTTGTAACCGTGGACGAAACATGGATCCATCACAACACACCAGAGACCAAACAACAGTCAAAACAGTGGGTTTCTAAGGGTGAATCGGCGCCAAAGAAGGCCAAGGTGGGTTTGTCAGCCAATAAAGTTATGGCGACTGTTTTTTGGGATGCACGTGGGATAATCCACATTGACTATCTTCAAAAGGGAAGAACAATTAATGGGGAATATTATGCCAACTTATTGGACCGTTTCAATGAGGATTTGAAAAAAAACTGACCTCATTTGGCCAAGAAAAAAGTTCTTTTTCACCAAGACAATGCGAGGCTGCACACATGTGCAGTTGCCATGGCAAAAATCCATGAATTTGGCTATGAATTGCTCCCACATCCATCCTATTCTCCAGATTTGGCTCCGAGTGACTACTTCTTGTTCCCAAACCTGAAAAAATGGCTCGGTGGAAAAAGATTTGACTCCAATGATGAAGTCATCTCGCAAACAAAGGCCTATTTTGAGGACCTCGACAAATCATATTTTTTGGAAGGGATAAAAAAATTGGAGAAGCGTTGAACAAAGTATATAGAGCTCAAGGGGGACTACGTTGAAAAATAAAATGATTTATTTATCAAAAAATTTGTGTTTTATTCCAAAAGTCACGGACTTATTGACCCGCCCTCGTAATTTCAGTATCTACTTGTAGTAACAGAGATTAACAAAATTGTTATTTTTGACTAATGCTGTCTAGATCTTAGGTTTTAATAAATTTTATACAAATCTTATATGCCAGTTTAGTTTATCCTTCTACATGAAAACTCACAAGTTATATTGAGAAAATATGACTCTGGTTTCTTTACTTGCAAACACAATCTTGGTACTAAACGCAAAGGATTAAAATTAGACTACAAGACAACACTAAAAGGCCTCTAAGCTTCTTAGGTCTTCGAAGTCGAGTGACCAATGCCACTGGCGAATCAGATGTAGATTATGCAAAGTCAACAGATCCATATGCAACAGATATTTGGGATAGATTGGACAGGGGCTGACTGCTGATAGTTTAATACTGAAAATAAGCATCTCATAGCCATTTCATAGCCATTCATATACCAAGAATAAATTATTATCAAAACAATCAGGCTAGTAAATTTAATAATAATAATTATAACTCCCACAGCAAATTTTTTGGTGACGGTGGCCGTTTCATTCAAACCATGCCAGTTACGCAAGAGTAATTTTGTAGTGCCCAAGTGTGTGCGCAGTACACAAGAGCACTCTCTCTTCCTTTACTCTCATAACCCAGTGAGACGGATAACCGAGACGTCTGGCGAGAGATCAGGCGCAGGTCCGACTTTTTACATGCCCATCCGACGCATGGATCATCTTTATTGTCAAACAATCAGGTGATTAGCCTGCATTGTCCTAATCAAACTTGGAAAAAACATTTTTTGTTGTTCCAATGCGGGAATCGAACCCACGACCTCTGAGTCGAGAGCCAAGCACTAACCACTAGACCACGGAAGCTGTCATTATATTTAATAGTTATTATATAGATAGGTGAACCGTGAAATTAAGAGTAAGCACTAACTTCCTGAATAATAAAATACATATGAATTATTAGGTATTCTAGATACAATAAATAACTTCAAACTTACCTACTCCCATTTAAATTCGAAGCATTTGCAGTAGGTTAATATATAAATAACTTCTACCGAGCTAAAATTACATCTACTGTGTCATTAGATTCAATAAATTCAACTTATATTTAAGCTCCCAAAAGTAATAAATATAACAATTGTTATAAACATGCTGAATATCCCGCCAATACGTAGGACACTCGTGGAATAACAAGCAGGGACATTGCGGGCATTACTGATGGAGCAGATCAGCCGAACAATTTCCGCAGACAACGAGTATATACGAAATGTACCTAGTATGTTAGGTATATCTGCTGCAGTACATTATTATTACCCTTACCTACTTAACATCATAAACGCAAAAGTTTGTATGTTAGTATGTAGTTTTTCACGCAATAACTACTGAACGGATTTCGACGTGGTATGGTCCTAGTTTGGGCTCTAGGTTAACACACGTCATATGCTACTTTTTATTCCGATAAAGTACAGTGTTACCGTGGGATACTGTATTTATGCGGGCGCAGCCGAGGGCAAAAGCTAGTACTATTATAAACGCGAAAGCTTGTATGTATGGATGTTTGTTACACTTTCACGCAATAAATACTGAGCTAATTTTAATGAAAGTTGGTACGGTAGTATTTAATTAATAATAATAATATCTATGGACGCTTCATACCTCGTCAAGCTGGTTCCGTGCTAAGTATCCTATCCTATGTACCAGACAACGGGAAGTATATTTAATACTTTTATTCTATACATATTATATATTTAAGATTTTTATTATAAGATACACATCCATGACCCAGGAACACAGAAAACTTTTTGGTCTCTCGGCGGGATTCGAACCCGCGACCTCCGGCTTGAGCGCCAACGCGTTAAGCACTGAGCTACAGAGGTCGAGGTCGTCAAATTGTGCGGTTCCTGCGGCATTTCTCTTTGCGCATACGACGTCGCGAAAGTAGAACAGTCTGAATAATAGAATGTTTATAATATTGATGTTCTATTAACAAGGAGATAGCGGCTGCAGAATGTATTACAGACAGATGCACATATTGCAGACGATACGCGACGCGGTGCGATACATTTAGAAGATAGCGATTCAAAGTTGAACTTTATTCTCTACGCAAGAAAATACATTCATGTTTAATTCAAGAGTTCAAATTCCATACTAGAACGCTCTACATAGCGCAGCACCGCTCTTGCAATGAAACGTGTATCTAATTGTGTACTGAATAAAGTACAATTTCGAATCAATATTTTTAAAATGCATACGTGTCGCGTATCGTCTCGTTTCGGTGGGAGCTGCATTAGGTATACTTAATTATTTATTTTTATTACTTAGTTTAAGTTAAGACTTTAGTAAGATAGGAAGTATCAAATGAATTCTACATTGAAATCAGTCCGCAGCAACAGCATCAGGAAGGAATAGACAAAAAATGTAGATAATATTACGTACTTTAGTTCTTCTCTTAGTACATCAAACCTAAATCCTTGATCAGCACTGAAGTGAATATTCTACGGGACCATAGAAAGTTATAGTAACAACAAAAAACAACAGAAACATGAGAAGAAATCAATGTCAATCGGCCGTATCCAAAAATGTTGGATGATTTATCGTGACATCGCTTCCGGTAGATTTTCCTCTATCTAACACAACAGCGACGACGCAACACAATATTTTCCTCCTAAACAAGGTTATTTTTTTATATTTTGTATCAAAAAACCTGCACAAATCGGGTTGTTGAAGCAATGTAACAGTGTTAATATTAAATATTTACCTGGCACGTCTAAAAGCGCATCTATACGCGTAGAATAATAATATATTGAAGCATATGTATTAGACAATAATTACAGGTTTTTGGAATTACCATTCGAATAGTTTCTGTTTTACTATGAATAATAGTATTACTGGAACTCTGTCTGTCATTCTGTCCGTCCGTCTGTCATCAGGCTGTATCTGTATAACCGTTATAGTTAGACAGTTGAAATTTTAACAGACGATGTATTTCTATTGCCGATATAACAACAAATACTAAAAACAGAGTAACATATATATTTAAGGGATCCCAAGCAACAAAATTGTTTTTTTTTGCCATTAAGTACGGAACACTTCGCACTTGGCTGATTTTCTAAAAACTAAGCTTGTCAATGCATACTAAAAGCTTATTTTTATTTCAACTTTACTATTTCAATCAAATAAAAAGATTAGTATTTCCGAAAGGCAACAACAATATAGCGCACGTCACACGTACAGTTCTGACCGCGGGAAATAGCACGCGCCGTTCCAAACCGCACTCCGAACCAAACGTAGCGCGGTGCCGACAGTCGGCACGTTATGACATATATTGACGTATTATGTAAGACGCCGGCAGTCAAAACCGTGTCGCATTTTTGTCGTTATTGGCACGACAGTTCGATCCGCAGTCCAAACTGCACAGACGTATGCAGGGCGCTATTAATTCGACATCAGTGGACCTAGCAGGAACATTTGAAAGCAGCGTAAACATAACGGCATCGAACGAGAATTGTATGAAAATCAGCGCCCATACAAATTTCATTCGATAACGTTATATTTACGCCGCTGTCAAATGCTCCTGCTAGGCCCCCTGATAACAAATTAATCCCCTCCACAGTGTACTGCAAGCGGTTAAGTTGCCCGGTATTATGTCACCTCGAGTTAGCTGCAGTAAGCCACCAATTGCCGCGATACGAAGATAAACGACGTACCTGATATTGTTGCTTTTGTCAAAATTTCCACAGTAATTAATTGTGATTTATTGCAAGAATATTTTTACGACGGCGTTTGATTTAAGAGACATTCTTTGCTGAGATTAATTTATAAACGCCTATGCTTAGGTGAGAAATAGAAATCAACTAATACAGCTATTATAGATTTAGCTCGAGTCTTTGACAAGCTCGAATAAGAGGTATAAAATAAAGCTAGTATATCTAAATCCACATAAATTATAATCTTTTTTATGTTTCTTTGGGGGTCCCACTGAATTATCGCATGATGACAATCTCATTCTAGGTTCAATATATTTTAAATCTCTTATGTCTAATTCCAATTGTAAGTAGAAGAGGAGAGAGCATTAGAAAGAAAATACTAACACAAATAATTGAAAACCTCTAATATTTCTAAAACTTCTATGTATATATTTCTTTCCTTTATGTAGGTACTATCAGGGAATCTAATTCATATGCAGGTAGACTGTTCTCATCATTATTTCGTATTATATAGAATAGTATTTGTTGTAATGACGGCATGCAGTCACAATACAATTGTTAATGACATGTCAGTTTGACATAATAATATCTTATACTCTAAACGAGTAACTCTCTTGGTATACTTTATATATAATCGGTATCTCGACAACGGCTACAAGTATAACCATGAATTTTAGTATGCAGGGAGTTTTGGGTGAAAAACATTGATCTAGCTAGGTCTCATCTCTTAGAAACTGTGCGTTTTTAGGCATTATATTGTTTTTTTATTTCATCGTCCAACAATATATCAATAATTTCTTATTGGCAGCTCGGTATGCGTTCGTACTACCTACATATCCCGGTACGATAAATATTTTTGTGATTCTTATTATTGACGTGATAACGTCTTATAAATCGTTACCAAGTACCAGCGTTAGCTCGCATTGCCTTTACCTCATTATTATTATTATTATTGTTGTTGTTGTTGTTGTTGTTGTTGTTGTTGTTGCTGCTGCTGTTGTAGTCGTTGTTGTTATTTTTGTTGTTGTTGTTGTTGTTGTTGTTGTTGTTGAAGTTGTCACGTTCAACTATCGTCAGTAAACCGACTTTACAGACAACCGGTATGTTTTTTATTTTTATTTTATATAAGTATATTTTGTTTTCTTTATTTTATCGTTCTACTAAAACACCGAGCAAAACTCGGTCAACCAGTTACTTATACATAATACGAACTACTATACTATTATAAATGTGAAAGTTTGTGAGGATGGATGGATGGATGTATTGATGAATGGATGTTTGTTCCTTTTTCACGCAAAAACTAATGAACAGATTTTGATGAAATTTGGTTTCGTAGTAGTTTAAGCTCTGGATAAAAACAAAGCTACTTTTTATCCCCAAAAAGTACAGGGTTCTCGTGGAATACTTTATGTATGCGAGCGGATCCGCGAGTAAAATCTAGTAATACGAATAAATTATGACAACAGTCAACTGCTTATAAATTAGATTCCCTAGTAGTCCATAATGTCTACATATTTGCACACCGAAATAACCAAACACGTACAGCCCTCTCTATACAGTACACGGTACAGGAATACAAAAGGCACGTTCACACGAAATTTCCCGCCCGCTGAGTACGCACCTGAGCGGAGGACTGCAATTATATTCTTTCAGGAGCTGCCAGCTCTACACTATCCCAAAGTCTATGTACAACAAAAGGTATTGAGGTCGCGTTCTTGAAATTTTTAGGTTTATCAGCCTAGGCGTCTCCTGAGTCTTGTTTTACTAATAAGTAGGTAGACATAGGAAGAGATAAACTCAGTATTATAGAAATTAGGTAATTTTATATAGTAAAAGATTTTGAAAGAAGAAAGAAGAAGTATTACCTGATGGTGTAGGGTATTTAACAAATCCTACTACTATTATAAATGTGAAAATTTGTGAGGTTGGATGGATGGATGGATATTTGTTACTCTTTCACGCAAAAACTACTGAACAGGTTTCGATGAAATTTGGTATGGTAGTAGTTTAAGCTCTGGATTAACAAATCGGCTACTTTTTATCCCGAAAAAGTACACAGTTCCCGTGGGATACTGTATTTACGAGGGCGAAGCCGCGGGCAAAAGCTAGTAAATATACTTTTCAACAGTAATTAGTATTACTTCAATGTAGAGCATTTACACGAACAAGTATGAGCAATGCCATAGAGAGACAAGTGTTGCCAATTGTTAGAGACGTATCGAATAAACCATAGCTAATCCGGTTGCGTTCCAATCCTATCAGAGGGTATCAGTCTCGTTTATTCAGCTGCAATAAGGTTTCTTTTTATTACGTGAGTTTTTGGGCGCATAAATTTTTTTTTATTTCATTTTCCGGTTCCGGGTTTTGAAAATACTAGAATTATAATTCTATAAGAAATTACAAACTTCATTCGAATTCAATTTAAGCACAAAGAGCAATCAGGGAATCTAATTCATAAGCAGGTATAATGTTTTAGTAAATATTTTATTTGTACCAATTGTAAGAATGGTACGCAGTCAATATTATATCATAATATTAATTTAATACAAACAAATTATAACAACGGTCAACCTGCTTATTAATTAAATTCTCCGACAGTACTTTAGTATTATATACAAAAATATTATAACAGTAAAAATAAAGATTTGTTAAAAAGATAAACATGAAAAGTTGTACAGTTTATCATGATATTATATTCACACCTTTATAAGAGTAAGTGCAACGCCGAGAGAACCTGCCGCTAAGCCTGTAAGCCGATCAGACAACTTGCTGGAGTGTTCCAGAAAACTGCAGACGCAGAAAGGCAGAACTTGACGCAAATCCTCATAAAACATCTAGTTGAAGCATTGTTTTGTTGTTATGCATATACTAGATGTTGCCCGAGACGCGCAAAAATAAATCCCGCAGGAACCGTGCATTTTGCTGCGATAAAAAGTAGGTAATACCAAATTTCGTCAAACGTCGTTATTGCATGAAAGAGTAACAGACATCCACACATCTATACATACCCGTTTATACGAGTAAGGGTTTATAGTAACTCGTGTCGTGGCCGATTCTTATTTGTCCCAGATCACAAAAAGAAATCACGGTTTAACGTAAATTAAACTTTAGGTCCTACTTATAAGCAGGGTACACGAACATTTAACGTTGTTTTGTATTATGAGGTACCTCACTAATGTAGTCTCGCAAGTAAAGTCAAATACGTAATTACTTAAGTTACTCAGAAAAATTAAATAAATTCTTGCTACTATTTATAAAAGAATCCGCTTAACCGTGATAAAATAACTCGATAAAAAGTTTTTGAAGAGTTCGTTTGCCCCCAGTTTTCAAATTACGACGTAAATAACAAAAGATTATGGTGGAGCAACGATGACAAACAAAAAAATGCTTATTGATCAGCGGGTATCGAAGTAAAAATCAATTTACAGTGCAAATCGAGCGTTGGACCAATGTTTTCCAAGTCATCGGTTTCCTTAGAGCGACTCGGGTTGGAAAAATTTATACTTCACAAATAAAATGTGCGTCGATCATTTTTTTATACAGCTCGATATATTCTAGCAAATGGGGAGATATTCTTTATTGGATTTGGTTTAGCAAATCTATACGAATGATTATTTGTCTGCGTCTGATATTCTCAATAACATTTGTATTTGTGAAAATGAATAAATATCGCAATATTATTTTTATGTATTTTGTTTTCGTAACATTTACCTTTTAGATTCTACTCTCTTCAAAAGGAAGTCATTGACGAAAAAAAACATAGGATGAATAGAAATTAAGTTACTTTTCCTAAAACTTCTATCTAGTGTTGTTTTTTTAGTATGTAAAATTAAAGGTTTTTTTTTGTATATTAGTGCCTTACGTGCACTTACATACTAAAAAACTTTTAATTGAACTCAAATTAAAATAAAATTACCCATTATTTAACAGGGGCGTGCGCTCCTTGTAGGCAGAAATGCAGTGCTTTACTTGTCATTCACAGATAGTTTAATAAAACGTTAGGGGACCATTATCACTGAATTATCGCATGACAATCTCATCCTAGGTTCAATAAATTTTAAATCTCTTATGTCTAATTCCAAGCATTAGAAAGAAAATATTAACACAAATAATGAAAAACGTCTAATATTTCTAAAACTTCTATGTATATATTTCTTTCCTTTATGTACTATCAGGGAATCTAATTCATATGCAGGTAGACTGTTCTCATCATTATTTCGTATTATATAGAATAGTATTTGTTGTAATGACTGCATGCAGTCACAATACAATTGTTTATGACATGTCAGTTTGACATAATAATATCTTATACTCTAAACGAGACGATCTTGGTATACTTTATATATAATCGGTATCTCGACAACGGCTACAAGTATAACCATGAATTTTAGTATGCAGGGAGTTTTGGGTGAAAAACATTGATCTAGCTAGGTCTCATCTCTTAGAAACTGTGCGTTTTTAGGCATTATATTGTTTTTTTTTATTTCGTCTGAAATGCAGTGCTTAACTTGTCATTCACAGATAGTTTAATAAAACGTTTGTACGTTTTAGATGACTTTAATTAATAGTAAATAAATTAATTAAAAAATATAATAACTTAAAAACGCCTAATATTTTATCAATAGCAACTCATCTCATGCCGTTCAGTTCTGCAGGAAAAATCATCGCATGTGTGTGTAATTTTCATAATTCGCAAACGCACACACCCATGAATATCGATATGATTATATAGCAGTAACTCATGCGGCAGGCGATGGCCGAACCGAGAGCCGAGCCGAGAGCTTCGGTTCGGCTATCCGATCGCTTCCGAAAACCGCCGAACTTGTCGGAAATTATTCGTTGCCTATAATCCGAGTAAAAATAATAAGACGCGAATCTGATGAATCACGTATGCACATTATGCATTATTGCAAGAAACGTTTTGTGTTTCGCGGGGGCCATATTGCATATTTCATGTGATAAGCATTGTTTACAATTTAATCGCTCCTGTTTATTTATAGTTTTCTTAAAAGATTTTTCATTTTAACATTTGAAAGTGTGTACATTTAACAGTTTCTTACTGAGTTTCTATAATAATTGTAGTGATTTGCTTTTACTAGTGCGTTTGTTGATTTTGTTTTAAATGTTATTTGATTGTGAGGTTTGCGTTGATAATGTGTGTTTATTAAAAAATAAAAATAACAAGTTCTCACAATTGTCATTCAGTGAAAAGATTCAAATTCTGTCTAAAGGTAGGTGTGTACCCGAGTTACAACAATTAAACCAGCAAAAAAATAATGTAACTCGAAAATTTCATGTTAAAAGTTATGAAACGTATAACTGGCTGTGTGGTTGTGTACACACGATTAAATTATATCGTTTTCCTTGCATATTATTTAGTAATTCTAGTACAGTGTGGACTGATTCGGGATATTCAGATTTAAATAATTTCTATTCCGCGGCCTCACTCACTTGGATAAGATATTTGAGGTGGCCGAAATCTTGCGTTTATTTACATCGGGATATAGTAATCTCAAGTAACTGGAACCTTGAATATGTGAAAATTGAAGCTGACTGACTGATGAGTAGTTATAATATTTTAAAATATGCTTATTATTTTACTTATTAGAATTTCTTCCGCCGCGACGATCGATCGCTGTTTTGTCTGCGTTGCCGTAGAAGATGTACATGAATAGTAGTACATCTAAGACTTGCTCTGTTGGCATGGTTTCGACTTAGAGATCCGCCGCTTGGCTGTAGCTATGCTAAAAATCTATAAACGAAAAAGTTTTTGTGACCGAGTACTTCGCCGCATACCCAGTGTCATAATCCTGTGCACGCCACTGCTATTTAATACTTCAAACCCACTTGCATGTTCCCATGTTAAATTTTTGGATGCAAAATCATTAATAATGTACGCTGCGTACCACTGTTCAGCACCTGTGCTACAAATTATCATCAGACATCGCAAAATCGATATTTACTATATTGCTAGTCAATATAATAAATATCAAATTATAGCCAGTAGCCACGAGCATATTGTGTTATCCTTCTAACTATAAGTTGGTTATAACCAAATTCGTAATATTTAATCCCTTTATGATGATCCGTTAGGCAAGCTCTGTACCAGATATGTGAAAAAATATACTTCCAACGCTCCTCATATCTTGAGGTATAAAAACGTATGAAGTTTTTTCCAGATTTTTCTCTCCATTCCTCTCGGAAATTCTGAAAAAGCGATAAGTATTTCCCGATGAATTTCAGTCGATGTGAACTGGCGACATATAAAGGAAATAGTGCGGTTTAGCCAACGGACACAAAATAAAACTGTTTCGGACTTTAATGTTTAGGCGAGGAATGCGAATTAAAGTGGACTCTGGACTTTTTTTTATTTTTCTCTCCGAATACGTGAGGAAATTTAAAAATAATCTTTGCCCGGCACTTGTTAAAATCCATTGCCTAGGTGGCGAATCGAATTGAATACGCAGAATTTTTGAATAGATATGCTATTATATTTTATCGGCGTCTAATATTTTAGAACAACAATCAATATCTATCTATGTATACGAACATACATTGCTACATCGAATATGAATGTACCTTCACTACGAGTTTAAAATACTTCTAAATTACCCAGAAATATTACCAAAGAGACCAAACTTATTCATCGTTCAGCATCATATTTTGCTTAGTCAAAAATCCATGAATTTAAAATGGGATATCGGTGACGTATTGTGGGCAGAGCAGACGTAATCCGGCTGATAAGCGGCCAGGCTATTTGGCACGGCCGGCGACCTCCATCACACTGCCAACTGCCGCCGTAAACTGTGCCCTAATTTATGTTAAATACATGACCTACAGTTTACTAGTTTTAGTATAATATTACACTATATTGGCGGCTTGGTCTGATGCGTACTTAAATTCCTCTAATTTCTGAAGACTTGCTACCATTTGAACGGGAAACTACTTAACTGTTTTTGTAAAATTAAGTTATTATGCCTGGATAAATATTAAAATAAACTATTTACCTTACTCCTACATCGCCTCCGGCCAAAATTATTTACCGCTAAACGCGCAGCAGGTGCAGCACCTACCTTTTTAGTTTTGAGTGTCTTTTGCAATGATTTCAAAAGTAATGCCTGTTACACACCACAACGCTAAAACTGTAGTAAAAGTTTGGTCACAGTCGACGTATACAGTACTACATCTTCATAGTTTATACTAGACCTCTCGCATCGTCGCACGCACATATACTAAATGTGTCGACTGTGACCGAACTGTGAGGTTTTATCGTTGTGGTCTGTAGCGGGCATAAGGATGACGAACATTTGACAGAAAAAATCTTCATACAAGAAAAAGTTACGCCATCTTGATTTCAGAAGATTATGTCAGTTAAATGCGGACTGATTAACGGCCCGTTTCAACAACCTATCTACCAATAACTAATTGTTTGAAACGTCACATTTGTATCGCAAAAAACCGGCAAATGATTTAATGACGACGTTTTTAACAAATAGTTATTGGTAGATAGGTTACTGAAACCGGCCGTAAACTGCGGAAGGTAATGTCAAGAAATAGGTTGAAAGTTGTCACTTCAAACCTCGACTGTCCCAAACAACCCCTAAAGTAGGGCAGTTTAAGATTAAATGTCTATCTATGGTCTTTTGTAAACGTAAGCTTCTTTAATTGTCGTATTATCTATTTCATAGCTCATAATTACTATTGTATGTTGTGTCACAACAGAAAGTAGAGAATAAATTCGGTCCTGATGATAATAATTATGGACAGGTATCAATGTATATATCACAGGTATCATTTACATATACAATAAAATTCTAAACTAAAACAGCCTCCGTGGTCCAGTGGTTTAGAGCTTGACTCCCGACTCGGAGGTCGTGGGTTCGATTCCAGCGTTAGAGCAGTAAAAAATGTTGTTACAAAGTTTAGTTAGGACAATGCAGGCTGATCACCAGATTGTCTCACAAGAAAGATGATCCATGCGTCGGATGGGCATGTAAAAAATGTCGCTCCTGCGCCTGATCTCTCGCCAGTTGTGTCGGTCCGTCCGTCCCACTGGTTTTCAAGTGTAAAGGAGGAGAGAGTGCTCTGATGTACGGCGCACACACCTGGGCACTTTAAAATTACTTATGCGTAGCTGTCCTGGTTTCAATGAAACCGCCCACCGTCACCGGAATCGGTGTGGGGGGAGTTAATATTCTAAAGAGGAAAGATTTGTTTGCTTGGATTGAATAGGCTCCGAAATTACTGGACCAACTTTGATCAAAATTTGGCACAGTTATAGAGTAGATAGATCACGAGGAAGGACCTTGGCTACTTTTATCGCGGCAAAATGTACGGGTCCCGCGGGATTTTTGCGCGTACGATGCCGCGGGAAATACATTTAATAAGACGCATATTACAGCTTTAGAATCGCCAAACAGCTTTGGTAAATAATAACATATTAAGATATATTAATCTTACGATATCACATTCTCTTTGAATTGTTGTTATTAGAAGGGGGATCTATTGCCATCTATCTTAATTGAATGACAAAATTATATTTAACATCCGAATTGCGTGTTCCGAACCCCATTAGGGGTCTTGTTAAACTTGTAAACTGAATTATAAGATAGATAAATTACTGATAACTAGGTTTATAACAGTAGAATCCATCTAATCGTTATTATTAGGTACAATCACGAGAACTAATATAATAATAAAGCCCAAGAGCTACTAGCAAATTTAGAGCAGGTGTTTGAAATTTCGAATTGTCTCAAACATAGTTTTTGGTAAAAAAAAAACACTTTTCAAAAATTTGTATATTGACTTAGCCCCGCTTCTGACCAGCCAGTCCTGCTGTCTCATATTGGGGTAAAATAGGAGAACAAGGGAACAATATAGGACAAGGTTTCCGCCTTATTCAAACACCTGCTTTAAATTTCTTAGTAGCTCTCCATCTAATAATATGGTGGGTAAGTTTTTTTTTTATGTTTACAAACCTGCCAGCCCTATGCAAAAAACATTTCTGATTGATCACTAATCACTTTAACACTGTTTTGAAGCCACTCTATTCGAATATGCATACTTGTTGCCAATAAAACTGTAATATAATTTTAAAGTTTTTTAAGGATTTTTTTTTTTTGATATTCCGACGCGACATTTTGACTACTACAACCGCCGATATAGCCGATATATTTAAGAGCAGGTATCCGAGGTGATATTCATTCATTTGATTGAAAAATTTCAAACTACCCGCAGATTCTTCAATAATAATAAGCTTCATTTTTTGTATGCTGTTGGTACAAAGCCGCGATAAAATCTGTAATAGTAGTTTTATTTTCTATTAGTTAAAATACGCGAAATTCTAATATTATAGCCATAATCAGAAACAAAAAACTTCTCATCAAAAAATGAATACCAGGGAACTTCCTCGTGGTAAAATGTGACGTATTCCGTTATCCGATTCAGGCCACTTATAAGCACTATCCGTTATTATAAATGGCCTCGTCCATCTCTGCCCAATCAGAGGCCTGGGAATCGACAGGCCTGGGTTACTCTCATTTGTTATTGTCCTATTTCCGAAGCCAAGTGTATGAGCCAAATTTTATATTGGCAGTGAAATCGGGATAGAACATTGGCTTACTATTCCTGAAATTAAAGTGGTTTTATGCTTTATGAGTATTGGGTATAAATATTGGAGCGGGTTACAGATTAATACACTTGGTTTCAGCATATTATAAAAGTTGAATATGAGATTTTAAATTGTTTATATTAAGTTCGTATGCCTTCTTTAACTTGTAGTAACTACAAGTAAATATTATGACGTATTAAAAGTATTTTTGAATACGACAGGCTACCGTTTATTTCATAATATTTCCTCTACAACCTACATAATATTATGGCCTTTGAAACGCAGCGGCGAATAAACTTTAATGAATATAGTGCTGGACCCTAGTTAAATTTTATTTAGGAATACCTTTCCTTTTCGGGTCTCGTGCAACGATATTAGGGCGCGTGCACACCAGGAGTACCAGTAAATTGTGGCGACACCAATGGCGAAGGCTGGTTCTCCTTTAAAGGGAAGCCCTAGCCTGTATAATATGTAGGGATATGGATGAGTGTCTTTAAAGGTTATGTGGTAAATGAAGCCGATAGGAATGGAGTTATAGGGTCCCCACGTCAGTGGGCGACACTTTTAATGAGAATATTTTTTACCTTTACTAAAATATATTTTTAAAATTAGCAACATCATGCGTTTTTTTCACCCACGTTAATTATTCTCTCGACACAATTCCATTGAATCAATTTTTGAACGGATTTGTATGGACTATGGACACTCAGTGTGAACACACCTGGGTTTCTTCCACCATTACCGTATACCAGGACTATCGGATTGCGTTAGTGGCTTAGCCTTATCTTTTAACTTTGGCAGGAAAACTCCCTTTAGAGTTAGAGCTTCTGTAACTCAATTTTGGGGAAAACATTCCACTTACACGCATTTTGTGTAGTGTTCATAAGCTCAGTGTTATTTCTTTTAGTTTATATATCATGTGGTTTGAAAGTTACCTTATGTATTTTGAGTATTATGTACTTGGACTTCGTGAGCCGTGGCTTTTGCTTGGACTAGTGCGGAAAAAATAAAATTATGTAAAACTAGATGATCCGTGCCCACTTTGCTGGGATTGGGCGTTTAACATTTTACTTGTGAAAAAATTCTGATTTTCGTTCTGTTAGTAATGAGTGCTTTTTATCATTGTTAAAAAAGAGAATTATAATTTTACTTATTCTTCTTTAATCTTTTGATTTTTCAGGTTAGTTTATATCGTCTATACAATTTACAACTAATTTGTTAAAAAAATCTAAATCGGTTCAGTAGATCCAGATATTTTCCACGACAACCTCACAAAGTCACAAGTAGTTTTTGAGATTATGGCGAACATACAAACAGATGCAGCGGGGGACTTTAATTTATAATATTATTTAGAGATATATACACGATACTGCCTACTCAATTCTCAAAGAACTTGGATTTTCCATTTTATTAAAGAAATTTAACACAAAGAACAAATCGGGCAAAGAAGTAAGTACGAACATTTTAAAATTCGACCATCATTGGATTTAACGCAAAGGTCAAAAACTTTTCTCGTAAGACGTAAAAAAGGTAATCATGGGGCGTTTGTGTAGCCCTCCTTATTTCCGGCCTTTACAAAAACATAAAAAAACGACGCAGTGTGAAACGTGAATGCATTTGATATAAAACGAGAGTAAATTTTATACGTAGAATATTTTTGAGATTTGACACGTATGAAAAATTAATGAAGAGAGTTTTTTGTCGCGATGAAATGTCATAAAACTGTACCTAATAGCACTAGCATTTCTCTCTGACGATTATTTCACGTATATATTTAAAAAAAAAAAAACTACGTTTGCCACAGAACAATTCCTAAAATAATTCTGAAGGAGCGTGTAAAATAAGTCTAATTAACATTACAAACAATAATCTTAAAAGAGTTCCTTTTTTTTCTTAGGTATCCTAAAAATGGGCAAATAATTTTGTTTTAAAAATAAAAAGAAACAAATATTTAATAAATAGTTTTACGTAGTTTGTACGTTCGTTACGTCCTTTGTTTTCGGTATTTGCATGTGGACAACTTCACTAATTGTAATGTCCGATGTCCATTCTTCACAAAACAAATACATAACGGTACCTTGTTAGAGAAATGTGAAAAACTTGTTTAATTATGTTCCTAATTAAAATATTGATTAGGTAATAGATTTACGCGTTTCCAAAATGTGTTGTTTGACAATGGCCTATTACGGCATTTCTTTAGAAATGTTTTGCACAGTAATAACCAAATATAATAATCCAGATAATAACCAAATAAAATTAATCTATTGTCACGAATTAGGATTCATGCATAATAGCAAAACTTATAAATAGAGACTTTATATGCTATGTATTTCCATATAAATTTTAAATATTCTTGATTTATTTTTAGCAAATTTTAAGGTGATTATTTTCGCTATTTTTGGGTATTTATAACAAATAAAATAATATTAAGTTACATAAGAGCAGAAAAAAATAACCAAGAGCATGTTAGGACATGTCTAAGGAGGGTTCCGTAACTATCAACGCGCAAATGGTTTTCTTTGAATTACTTAAAAAGTGTCCGATTTCACTCTAAATAATTTTCCTAAGGATTTTTTAGCATGATCTATCAGCACGGAAACTGACAAGTTTCTATCTCCAATAGCTTAGAAATGCCATTGGGTTGCCATAACCAACTTATAAACCACTTTGGAGGTCAATTACTCGAACATAGTTGACTTTGTAAAATAGTCATGTATGAAACCTTTCCTTTATTTAAAAATACCTATCTAACGATACCCCACACGATGAGGTGGAATGAAGAAAATTTTTATCCCCGCTTCACATGTATGGAGAGCCACCCCTAAAATATAAAATTATGAATTATTACTTTATGATGCCAAATCCGCGATCTATATGCAATCTTTAACTATACCAAATTTCATTCATTTACATCCATAAATAAAGAAGTTAGAAGCGCGGACACGCAGACAGACAGGCCATTCAGACAGACAGACGGACGGACGGAGCGAAACTATAAGAATTCCTTAAATATTACAGAACCCTAAAAATTAACCTTTGGGTGAAGAGGTTCTGGAAACTTTTTGCGGTAGGTACCTACTAAAAATCAATTATTTTATAATATTTTTAAACCAGATAAATCGACCGAAAAACAGAAAATTTATGTCAAATTTGTAAACGCGCCCTTAAGCATTAATTTATAACAATTGCGTATGTACCTACTGTCAGGTAATCTAATTCATAAGCAGGTAGAGGTTCTCATAATTTGTTTGTATGACAGCGAGGACATGAGTGACAATATATTAGAAAATTATTGTCAATAACATGTAAATTTGATATCATAATATATTATACGTCTTTAAACGAGACACTCTTGTATATACGAGTACAATATATAATCTTAATCTGGAAAACCGCAGCAAGTATTACCATGAAATTTACTATGCAGGAAATTTTGGGGTGTGTAATTTTTGTGTTGTTCGGAAATTCCGAATGTGGCGGGTTCGAACTCCGGTAAAATATTTTTGTGTTTTTTTTTAAATCTACTAGAGTTCCGAGCAAGGCTCGGTTACCCAGGTACTTAATAAAAGGCCAATCTGCTTAAGTATTAAATTCCCTGATAGTACTTCTAGTAATCTAGTCTAGTAATCTTCAAGCTTTCTAATATATCTACATACGAGTATATCATTAATTATTATTTAAAACAATCTTGGAAACATGTCGTTATTAGTAATTACATAAATTGCTTTTTCGACATCGAATATCATAAAATATTAATGTATTAAATATTAATACATCAGATCAAATTAGAACAAACAAATCTTTATTGTTGTTGGGGTGAGGGTGGCGAACAATAAAATAGAAAACAACAATCAGCGATCGTGGGGCTGTCTCAATGACCCCAATCCATTGACAATTCTCAACTTGATCGAAGACATTTAATTTAGAGTCAGATTTTAGATATTCGCCGTCGGCGAAAATGCACTGCCATTTATTTCGTGTTAAAATCATTATATTAATACTTGAAGCTTGAGACTTGAAGCAAAAACTTTCAATACAGTTTTACGAGAATTGTGCAACCGGCGGAGTATGAAATTTGGCCAGTAAATTAAAGTTTATTTGAAGGAAGGTATACCGAAAGCTAATATATTTTTAATAATAAAATAAAATTAATAAAAACATCAACAGCACACACTACCTCAGATTATTAACACACACTACCGTGCGTTTAATAGATACAATTTTATAACACGTTGACGTTCGTCAATCTGACACAACATTCTCTCTCCAGTCACATGCTATCCTTATCTTTCTGCCACGCATGTGATTAAGAAAGCCCTTATCTTAAAGAAACTTTTGAGTATTTGGGCATAAGATCTACCCAGGTATGTCTAGCTCACGAGCTTACTCAGTTTACTTATGCTCCAAAGTCATAACCCTCCGATGGTCGTGCAAACAACGGGAAATGTTTTCGGTAAATGGATTATGTTAGCACAATGCTGCCTGCAGCGTGTTTGGTCAACACTCAAGACTTTGATACGTATTACATTAGTACAATTTACTTCGGTACAGTCATGTTTAGGAGATTGCTAGTAATCCACGTCGAAATTCTAAAGAAAGGTGTCCCGCGACTTCGTTCGTGCAAAAGGAAATCCCGTGGAACCGTGCATTTGGCCACGATAAAAAGTTGTCTTTCATACAGTGCCAAATTTAATTAAAATCGTTCCCGTAGTTTCGGAGATTATTCAATTCAAATAAACAAATAAATCTTTCCTCTTTATTATTTTATTAGTGTTCCTCTTTTTACCCGACTTGGTTGTTTTTCGCGCGTATCTTCCAAACGGCTGGATGGATTTCGACAATTAAGGTATCGTTAGATGTTGACCCAAGTGTCCTTGACTAGTTCAAAGAAAAAATATAAAATGGCGGATTTTGGCGCCAAATTGTAAGTAGTTCATTGTTTTTTTAGCCAAACCTATCGAGAGTATCAATAGGTATCAAAATAATGGAAATTAATAGGAGATTTCAAAAATATACATATATGTTATGTGTATTTAAATTTTATCAGGAATAATTACAGCCATTTTTATTTAATCATTCGAATAAATTTGTAATCAATGCATTCAAACAGTCGTATTTTTGCTTATCCATTATATTATAGTTTATCCAACTGTATGTTAAAATAAAACGTAAATAATAAAATAAATAATTTATAAAATAAAAAAATACACAACTTCAAAAAAGACAGATAGGTACCTAAGCAACGCACTAAAAATACCGAAATAAAACTGAGCTAAAAGCCTACGTGAATTAAGAAAATGTTTCGTAGCAGGCGGGACCAATTTATTTTTGTACGATTTATAATTTGCAAATGGGTCCCGCCTGCTACCAAACATTATATCAATTAAATAATTGACATAATGTTTGGTCGAATCGGGCCTAAGTGAAATCACTTAGGTCCGATTCGACCAAACTTGAAGTTACACGAGTGTAACTATAATGAGAATAATTTTACTCCTTCAATTTACTCTAGGATATCTTCGTTTGCGTTTTACCAAGTTACTCGAAGAGTATACTATGCTAGGTATTATTATTCAATGAATAATGAACGAATGTATAAACCGACAAAAAATCATGTACTATTGTTTGTATTAGAATGACTTGTACGCCATAACAATTTAATTTCGTAGAGTAATACAGTAAAATGTCAATGTCAAATTATAACACTTCACAATGACATTGATCGTGACAATTGACAACCAGCTGTGCGACTATTCACTATTCTCAGTTTAATACTTTACTCCGTCAAAATCGCCCGTGTAAATATTTACTCCCGTGTAATTACCTTATTCTTGGATTAGAAGTTGGAAAAACGCAAAACCAGCTTACTCTTAGATTAGGAAACATTTATACTCGAGTAAAATTTTACTCCAGTTTGGTCGAATCCGCCCTTAGACTTTTAGCTCAATCTTGTTTCGGTCTTTTTAGTGCGTTGCTTAGATGTCTGTCTTTTTTTTGCAGTCGGGTTTTTTTTTTAAATTATTTATATAATACATCTATGGTGTAGATGAAAATAAAATATTTGTTCTGTTGACTGTGCATTTTGTTACATGTTATTTAATAATATGATTTAACATTAAAAAGAAATAGATTCTATGTTTAAAAGAATAAATGCTTTGTATTTAACAAATAGTGAAATTATAATGTTGGAAGCGAACTCTAATATTTGTTTTTCTTTTTTGGCTAATCTCCAAAAGGGTTTGCTTTTCTTTTACTCTATTTACTCCGAAGAGTTACTAAAATTCGACATGAAAATATTTACTTTGAAATATATTACATATTTTCTTGATAATATAATAAACCAATAAATATAATATGAGTAAGGAATAAATTTATCAAAATTGAATTGCTTATTACGATTCCTGTAACTAAGGTAAAGATCGCTGAAAGCATCTTAAGCTAATATAATCCCCTCGAATTCGCGTGACGCAAGCTCGAGAGTCGAGACACTGCATGTTTACCCTCCGAAAGTAAATGTCAATAGAGTACAAAGACGCCCGGAGGAAAAGTGGCCACGTTGTTCTTAATGTATAAAACATGTATAACCTTTGGTATTGTGTTCTGCGTGTATTGGGTTCCGTATAAGAAATAATATATACCTAGACCTAGTGTTAGAAGTGTTGTGATCGTTGTGTTTTTACGCTTAAGTGATTTTATTTTGGTTTTGACATCTGGGGCCTTAGACAAAGATCAATATTGAAACGTAATGTAACGAAGTTTTGAAATATTAAAATGTATAGAAGCAGCGACGTGATTTATTTATGACATTATATATACAGTTTTTATAATCTTACTTTGTCCTGAAGTGATATTTAAACTATAGTAAAAATCGATAGATTTTAACAATAATTAAATTATCATAAAACATGGAAAATAATTCATAAATCATAATATCATGCGATCAATCATATTATGCAATACACTATTTGACAATTCAATACGTGTTTAAAAACATTACAAACACCAAAAACAAGACAAATTAAGACATACCTTACACGTTATTATATACGTTACAATAAAAACACAACAAAATAAGATAAATAAATAGCATAAAATGGTGAAATAATAATATTAAAGATTTTAATACTAGGTTCTGCCAGAGTCAGATTGTCGGTAGTGCAGTGTAATAATGCCTAACCGTCAAAATGGAGACCACTCAGGCATACCACCACGGCGCAAACACCACAGTGCCAGGTATTATGTGGTTCCATCGGTACTGTCATTTGAGGTATGTCACTGTCATATTAAAGTTTCACATCAACATTATAATTCCAAAACTCAGTTAAAGAACAGGAAAACCCAATAAGTAAAAGGCTGTCTCCACGATGTGTGAGATGACATAACGAAACCAATGATTCAATGTTCGCTGAGGGTGTGAGGTTGTGAGGGAGCGACCGTCTTGTCACCTGCGATTAATATGTCGGCGTCAGCCGAAGGATAAAGGTACACGTAAGATCAGACTTTGGA
Organism: Phengaris arion; assembly: GCA_963565745.1. Taxonomy (NCBI): domain Eukaryota; kingdom Metazoa; phylum Arthropoda; class Insecta; order Lepidoptera; family Lycaenidae; genus Phengaris; species Phengaris arion. The sequence goes on from OY751443.1 coordinate 9,166,388, forward strand.
TCTTACGTGTACCTTTATCCTTACTTTATTTTTACAATTCACAATAAGTTGTAGATAAAAAATGTAAACGTAATTGTAGTAGTATCGTAAAACCTATTCTGTTGATAATTATAGATCGTGTAATTCCGTTTAATATAATTTCCATAAGAAATTTAATTTGCAAACTTTTCTGTAGGTTCCATCATCCATGCACAATGCACATGTGTAAACCCGTAACTACTATACTACTTATATTTCGTACTGATGGTTCTTGATGTAAATCCATGCTTCATAGTATTATGATACAAGTTTTGGCAACCTCTGTGGTTCAGTGGTTAGCACGTTGGCGCTCAAGCCGAAGGTCGCGGGTTAGGTTATGTTAGTTAGCACGGGGCCAGATTGACGTGGTGTGAGGTATCCATAGATATTATTATTATTAATTTTTTTGTTTTTTTTCTAAAAAGTTTGCTTTCTAAAAAGAAAAGCTATTTCGTTTCTATTTAACTTTATTCAAAAACTGATATCTAACAATAATCCTGAAGATGTTGAAGGCAGACACGATTGAAATCGATACAGACAACTGATAGTAACTCAAAGATCAAACGGCGTTGAAATTCAATGTGAAACAAAATCACATTGTTTTGAATTTTATCCACAGAGTGCTAAGGCATACATATTCTAGTAGCTCGAAGATTTAAGTTTTCGCGATTTGTTTTAAAAGTAACCAGAACGCTCGCAGGTTAAACCCTAACTTTGTTTCTGCTATATAATTTTTTGCGTCTAGACTTTTTTAAATAAATAAAATGAACTTAGGTTTATGAAATTATTTGGGGCTTAAATTCATTTGGGAATGAAAATGATGACCCAGTCTTAGATATTTCTTTTTCGAGAACATCAGCCGTGAAACGCAAGCTTTTGGCTATTCAAGAATTTATGTCTAGCTATATAAGCACTAACGAGGCCAGATTTCCATAAGAAACTTGTATTTATATTCATAAAGGAGGATAGGTATTCTGTAACAATAACTCTGTTCGGGAACTAACTCGGCGAGAAGAACCGGTGTAAGCCTTACGCTGGTATTTTAGAAAAAAGATGGAAAATTGTTCTTTTAAAAGTGGTTGTCTGTTAAGTCGGTTTACAGACGATAATTTTACGTGATAACGTAATCATAAGTCGAACTATCCAGCGCTCTATCGCTTGTTCCACGCTGTCGCTTGCACGCTCGGCTCAGGCGGAACGTGACAGTCAGGCGGAACGTGACAACAGTGACGTTCATCGATTTATAAGACGTCATAACGTCAAAATATATAATTATTATATTTTTACAACTCTATATAATATTAACAAAAGTCAAGATAGATATAATACATAGAAGTAGCCGTGACCATCCTATTCCCATGGTTTGCAATTGTCAATAAAATCAGTGACCCTATAATAAGCTTTAGCACACACCGTGTCTTCATTAGAAATTTTCCTAACTTTTCTGACTTCATATGCTGCAGTACTGAGTCTATCTGCAAGATTAGCAATATGAGGACCCCACTGTCATTTACTATCTAGTATTATACCAAGGAATATAGTGGTGTCCACTAAGTTTATTTTCTCATCATTTAATGATATATTGGTTTGTACTTGACTAACTTTATTTGAATTTAAAAGTAAATTAATAACATTAAATGAATTCTTGTGGGACACCTAATTCTATTTTGGTCCCAGTGGACCTTTTACTATTTATCTCCACCCTTTGAGTTCTAATTTTAAGATAAGAACTCAAAAGGTTGAGTGAAGAGTACCGTATACCATAGTGGTGCAATTTTCTAATCAATGTAGCATGCTCAACACAATCAAAGGCCTCGGAAAGGTCGCGAAACACACCTAATGCATCCTGCGCCTCATCCCAAGCTTCAAAGATACTACAAACAAGACCTACACAAGCATCCGTTGTGCATCGACCCTTAGTAAAACAGTATTGATAATTGTATAATAAATTATTCGAATTATAATGTACTAATAACTGTCTTAAAATTGTTCTTTTAAATAGGTACCTATACATTACTTTACTTTACATTAGTACTAATTGGCATGTTTAAGTGCTGAAGTTGTTGTAACAGGCGAAGATTTGGGTCTTGGCTTCGTAGTAACATTAACTTATCTCAATAATACCTACCCAACGTTGTATATCACGTAGTAACTCTATTAGAATTTTCTTATGCATTGGGCCAATATTAGTTTTTTTAAAATAATAATTCATTTTAATTATGCAAACATGCGGTGCATTTGATGCTACCTAACCCTCTCCTCCGCGAATCCCGCTCTAAAAATACCGTATGGAGGTAATTTATTTTCTGCTCATAGTCAAGAGAAAAAATTGATATTACACAAAAACTCCACTATTGACAAATTTGTGGTCAAAGAAAGAAATAATATACAATAAATGCCCTTTGATATATGGCTTATTCGTATCGAGTACGTAGACCAGCGTCCAAACAGTCTGCTCATCCTCCTTTCTAGCAATTCCGATGAGACGCGACGTACCCAAGCTATTCGCTTCATACGTAACAGCTCTAACAAAAATAAAGTATAAAGTAACTAACCTTTTATATAAAAAGATAACGAAACAAGCATATTTTACGCTCACAGAATTAATTCTGTGTACACAGAATCTGTGCAGATCCTATCACGTAAAAAGCGATAATTAATGTGACACTTAAGAACATTCCAGCCACCATTAAAGCCTCGCTAAGGATTACCCCATTGTAAAATATAATGAGTGTTTCTTAACTAATGACCACGATCTAGGAGTGGGAAGACTTCACTTTTAATGGTTTCCTATTTATGGCTGGTTATTCCCAAAAGATCCTGTCAACTCAGTTGAATTCAATTCAAGAGAAAACTTTAAACTCACTCAGGTAATGAATGATCTTCTTTTAGTCATCTTTTTTTTCACTTTTATTTACTTATATAATATGTCACCGTAAAATTGTAATATAACTAGCGAGATTGTCAAATGTCGAAAGATTGTGAACGCGAACATACTGCGTACAATATAACGCATTATTTTTCGTTACATTAAGTATAATCTAGTGAACTGAAACTGTTAAATTACACTTTATACAATATTTGATAATACTACAAGAATGCTTATTGCTTAGACACGTACCGATTCAGTTTGGACCAGACCAATAAAACAGATCGACACTCATGTGTTTGATTTTTAGCTCTGTTGTATTAGCACGGAGTTCTTTAATCTATTTACAGTGCATTCCGATTTTTGTGCAGTGCTCCAAGTCTCAAAAATATTTTTTCTTCCCAAAATTAAATAAACTGATAAGTACTTAAATTAATGTTCTGTACTATTTTTCGATCCTTTATACATTAAAATATATGTACTTCCAAAAGTTTATTTGTCAAAAGGTTGACTTTTCAAATCGCTTGTCGATATAACGGTTCAATAGCTTAACTTAATTAAGAACAAGTATATACAAACTTCTAAAAAGAACCCTAAAGAGTCCCCCCTAAAAAGTATAATGAAGAGAATTAACATTGCCAACTTACATTACTTCAAAAGGTAGGTGATAAAAACCTCTAAGCAATATTTTTACTTACACAGGCGAATAATAATTGTTCTATTTGTGTTGGTAAGCAAATTATAAGAAGTAATATTAATTCTGTAAGTCTATAAATTTACTTACATGACAAGAAAATAATAAATTTTAAATCGCAAGTTTTTCAAAGGAACAATTTCCTTGGGTTTCTTCAACATTGTTTAATTTTAATTTCCATTTATCCAGCAATTTTCTTAACCTGGAACTTGTAAGAGAGAATAACTGTGCGAGACGTTTTGAATATCAGCCTTTCAGTATGGATTTTAAAAAATGTCAAAGAGTATAATACTGCATGGTAACAGTCTTCAGAATATACTAAGTTACTTTGTTGTAGTAATGCAGACAACAGAATATCTAAAGTTTAAAATACCTTATTAAAATAGAAAAACTTAATCCTCCTTATAAGTAAAAATATTTACACCACGGATATGTTTATATTACGGACAGCAACATGGATTATTGTATAAGTGGTGTAATAATTTAATTAATAAGGGGGAATCTGTTTATGAGTGTGCTGATTGTACTTAGTAGGTTGTAATATTAACAATATTTTCATAAATAAGCTGCAGACTTACAGAAATTTACATATTGCTAGACTGATTTATGAGTTTGTTAAAAATCAAATACTTATATTTTGGACATTTAATCTATTGCTTATGTAAAAACGTTTATGCCTCAGATTAAATAAATATAGCCCATAACTCATTCCATAATAATAAATCAACAAAAAATAATATCCAGCCAAAAATTCATTGAATTATTCTACTTAAGATCGCGAATAAATCTTCGTCAAGTACACCTGACGGCGGCCGTGATAAATACTGAAAGGCAGTGAAAGGTTAAAAATGGATATACTAATGCCGTTATTTTTAACTCCGGCTTCAGTCGGAGATGTTTTGTGTGACTTTTTAATCAAACGATTTATTAACATCATTGTCCTTTTGCCGTTTATATTTTGGAACAAAGATTTCAAAACCAAGGATGGGCTACGCCATCTTGATTTCACCATACTTCAAATGTCAAAATCCACAAAAGTGGGGCCGTTTTTGCTTCGACAGATTTTGGCTCGACATGCCTCGTCTATAATATACCTATATGTCATTTAGAATGTAATTTTGTAGATTTTTAACGCTTGGTATTTTAGGGTTTGTTACAAAGGCGTAAAAGTTACATTGTGGCGGGAGTCTAGTCGAGATTTTCACATTAAATGAATTGAAAAATGCATAAAGACAGTGTGTAACTTTCTGCTCAGACGAAGTCGGAATGAATCTACATAAAAACACGTTTGTTTGCTATAATTTTTACAACCACGGTGCTGGTAACTTTAAAAACTAATTTAAGTTTAAAAACCTATTTTACTAATAATAAAATTTGCTATAAAATAAAAATAAATAGTAATTTTTGAAAACAATCTTTAATTCTATCACGATTAGGAATGTTACTAGATATGAAAAATCACTTTAATCTTTGTTACAGTTTTTATTTATAAACTATGTAGTTTTTGCTTTATTCCAAAATTCGAAGTTCGCAAGATCATCGAGTACCCCTAACTGTCGCGTGACGACAAGATGTAACAGGGACTTGATTACTCGAAAGTGGTTCACTTAATAAAAAAACATCTTTATTAAAAATGATGTATTCGACAATATGGCTCTCGATGGGGTAGAATAAAAAAAATCCTACTTCTCATGTATTATTATTATTTTATTTTGCCAAACATAACATCTATACGTTATCTATTACTGTACCAAATTTCATATATTTTTATTTATTACTAGCATTATTTGCCCGCGGCTCCGCCCGCGTGAAATTGGGTTTTAAACGAAACCTTTATAATAATTTAAAACTTTCATCCCCTATTTTAGTCTCTTAGGGATTCAATAATTGAAAACGCTGAAATACGTAACACATTATTTTTTCATATTCAATTCATACGAAATTTCTTCCAAACATTATGTCCAAGGAATGAAAGTTTCCTATAAACTTTTATGTGTGTTTGTTTTTGTGTGTGTGTTTCACCACCTTTGGGGTTGAATTTTGAAAAATCCTTCCTTAATGGATTCTTTGGTCAAATGAGAAATACGTGTGGAAAGTTTTCGATATTTAACCCCAAGGGGGTTGAATTTTGAAAAATCTTTCCTTAGTAGATGTCGTCGTGGCGATTTAGCATGTGTGTTTATTTAAAACTTTCATCCCCTATTCGCATTCCCCTATTAGTTTTTTTTTGTACTCAATTCATGCAAATATGTCAAAGGAATAAAAAGTTTTCTACAATCTTTTATCCCCTATTTTACCCCCTTGGAGGTTGAATTTTGAAAAGTCCTGCCCTAATGGATACGTTTGTCATATGAGAAATACGTATACAAAATTTCAAATTTCTAGCCTTAAGGATTTGGCCTGTGCGTTAATACATCACTCAATCAGCTGTATATATAGATATAGATAATGCGTGGCTGCAAAAAACGTGTACGCTAATTAAAGGTAAAAATTAAACTCATTTTAAGCAGAAGATAAAATATACAGGTATATATTTTGTCTGTAATCATTCACTATCTGCATCACTTTGCACGTATTCAAATTGCGAGTACCCTGATGAGGTATAATATAAACGGCGCCAGTCGAAAAGACGTTTATTCGTTATTTAATTAGACTGCACTCGGCAGCCTGGAGATATTAAACTTGTAGTGTTTCATGGGATATTATAGGGATAATTCTAAACGCCAAGTTGGGATAGGAAATCAAAAATTAAAGTAATTCAAGTTGGAATTTCTTCGAAACCTATATAAAAAACAATCAATTTTACAATAAACAAAAACTTTTATAAAAGGCACCTTAATGAATACACAAACTTACCAGCAATGAGCGACTATCTTATACTTTAAACGAGACAATTTTATCCCTGCGAAAATGCGCATTTTTAATTTATATATGTTTTTTCTTTCGGTGTGCAACAATACAACAGTAATTTCGACTCTATCCGACTCGTCCGTTTGGCAGAACTCCGGAAAAATATTTTTGTGAATATTTTTTTTAAATGGACTAGAGCTCCGAGCGAAGATCGGTTAGCCGGGTACTTATGTTTATACACATGCCCCCTTACTAATAAAAATATTTACACAATGGATAAGCAATACAATGCTTTGTCCTTGTCTGTCAAGCGACTTTCCCACGTATCAGATAAGGACAAAACATTGTATTGCTTATCCACTGTTTAAATATTTTTATTAGTAAGGCGGAATATCTGTACCTACATATTAAGTAATTAATAGTACTTTCAAAGAAATTTTCAAATCCTGTCCCTTACAGGTCTGAAAATCTGGACATACTACGTTACTAGTTACACGTTACTAGTTACACGTTACTAACTACGTTACTAGTTACACGTTACTAACTACGTTAGTAGTTTTTTTCTCGCAAGTTCCGAACGTAAACGGGAAGTGTAAATGATATTAAATTATTTGTATACTTGTCAGAGATACTGAAGTTTCATTGTTTAATGAAAACGAGAAATAAAAATCGCTATTAATATTACATGTCACATAGATAGTTTATGGATTAGGTAGTTGTTTACACCTAGCATTAGTACACTTGTTATGGTTCCGTAGTACAAGGAACGAACAGTTTCGCTTTGTCTGTCTGTCTGCCCTTCTAATTTCTTAAATTATGAGTATAAATTGATGAAAATTGGTGTAGGTAATTATTTATTGTTTAAAGATCTCAATTTTAGAGCATCATAAGAGAGGATGATAAATATTTCTTGATTCTACTCTACCCCATCGTGTGGGGTATCGACGAATAGGTCTTTATACGTGACTTATTTACACAGTAATCGATATTATAAAATAATCGATAATAAATAGTACATTTTCGAGTAATTGGCCTCCAAATTGGCTTAAAAGTTGGTCAGTTCTGAATAAATTTGAAACAAATATTTTCAGAATTGTCCTATTTGCTTACCCTACCACCTGACCCACCTTGTTTTTTTCATGAACGATAGAAATAATAATACTACTGAGTACTGTACATAAAAGTATCTCTGTATTTTCGTGGAAAAAAAAAACATTTTAGGCACATACCTACTAGTATTTAAATTGTACACAATATAAGAATTCAATAGGATAATATTCTACAATTTTTTAAAATGTTCGTATCGATTCGATAGTCGACTAGTATTTTTATTTCCTGGATATAATCTTTATGCAAAGAAAAAATGATTAGAATTTCAACGATAAATGCTTGCGCCAAAACGGCAGCCACCATTATCGTGACGTCATAAGAACAGAAACAAATGAATGTCATATGTGCGTGTGTAGTGCATGAACTTTAGATTAAACTGTCGCTGTTGTTTATTCGATTTTATTATGTTCTTATGACGTCACTTAGAAGAAAAATATGGCGGCTGGCGTTTTAAAAATTATAAACCAATCGCATATTCACATAACAAAATAGTGTTGTATTCGTATTTCTCATGATAGAAACTATATAAATAACAAATTTATATCATTTGATTTTGATAGACGAAACTAGCCTATTTTATATAATCGTAAATTCAAAACACATTAACTACCTAGTGCAATTTGCAATAGTTTCTACTACACCCGAGATTACGCATAAAATCCAAAAGTTACGCGAATTTCATGGAGTTGGCCTTAAATTAGGAAGTTAGAAAATCTCATTGACGTACCATTTCTAAGACATTCACATTTGTGAATATTTTTTACGCTTGAAAGGTGCTATTACAAATAGCCGTACTGTAAAGGCATAAGATTAACTTTTTCTGTTTGTCAGTCGCCTAAGACCTAAAAGAACATTGTTAGACCGAAAAAAACTTTTGGCTCGAGACAACGAGATATTAGGTCGCGTCACGTTATTTTCATATTTTGCTATTGACTGGATCCCGGTAAAGATCCGAAAGCGATGTCTGGAAGACAAGTTCAAAATAAAGTTTTCTATTTTTTTCTATTTCGCTGTCATGGTGCACTGTGCACTATAGATTTTCATTGTCGATTTCGTATCGTTCGAGATCCCCAGATAGTATGTCAATTCAAGTTTTAAATTAGGAAGTTGTTCGAAAATCTGTTTAAGTCTGCGGCGCGAAGGAAATGATATTCTGAACATGATTACCTACCTCACTTCCCAACGCACCGCATCCGCAACCGTACCCAATATTCGATTAATTTTAATATAATTTATTCGCAATCAATGTTTTTATGTACCTACCCATTTCTTCATTTCCTGTGTGTTTATTTTTATGTTGCATAACTGATTACATCCAGTATAATGTCACCTGTTTTACGTTTTATATATGGTTTGGTAAAATCAATTTCGGATATTTTGGGCTATATGACGTACTGCTTATGTAAAGTAACGTTTATTACTAATATACGTTATTTAGGCAAAGGCTTTGCTTTCGCTTGAAAGTCAGCTGTTTCTGTGAAGTCAATGATATAAAATGTATAATATATTTTATTCAAAATTTTGTTTTTTTTTTTTTTCAACCGAAATGTTTTTACATGAGCAGTAGATCATATGCCCAAAATATCTGTAATTAACAAACCTTATATTATTTTGTGTGTACACTGTACTTTGTTATATTGTGTAAGCTGTAAGAGATGCTTTCTTTGCCTCTTTATTTGCTACCGTAATCAGAAAAGCTGTTTAAATTTTAAAGACACTCCGCAGAACTTAAACTAAGAATCAGGGTAAAAATGTATGTTTATTAATTTAATTTCTGTACCTACCCATTTTCGACACCTTCAGATTTTCAGGCTCATGTGACCCCAGAAAAACTCATTCCTTATCTGTTCCTGTATTCAACCCAAGTTTGGCACAATATACCGAAGCATTAGACTTTGATTTATCCTAATTTTACATGCGTGTGGTGTTCCGTCTGCCGCGTTACGCGTACGACTAACACGTGCAAGAGTGTAATAAAAAACCTATGCCTACTCAGATGAAAAACCAAGTAAGTAATCTGCGATAGCAAATATAAACTCAATATGGAAGTATTCATTTATTAAAGTATTTACTTAACGACAAAACCCCAGAAACATAAAATGTTCTCAAGTTTTGTAGGTAAATGTGCACAATATTGACATTTTTAGACGGCTAAACCAAATTGAAGTTTTGCTTCACCTTTCATCACAACACAATTGTAATATTACTGGCTGTCGCCCGCGGCTCCGCCCGCGTAAATACAGTATCCCTCGGGAACACTACTTTTTCGGGATAAAAAGCCTATGTTTTAATCCAGAGCCTAAACTACTACCATAACAAATTTCATCGAAATCCGTTCAGTAGTTTTTGCATGAAAGAGTATAACAAACATCCATCGATTCTCACAAACTTTCACATTTATAATATTAGTAGGAAGTAGGATTGTAATTGGTAGCCTACGAATACGTAGATAACTGGATACCTGAAACATAATTATTAATTTTACATTAACATATAGAAAATGTGCTTTATATAAATATATTTTCACCTAACGTTTATGATAGTTACATTTTGAAGCGATATTTCGATTTGGAAACAAATTTAATCACACACAAGTGGTATTCGCGGAATGTTTGCCAACAACCCTTTACGTTTTACGCTTTTAGGTGTTCCGAAATTTAGTTGGCTCCAAATTAATAACTTGTTTTACATTACAGTTGTATAATGTGCTTTCGTATGAATATAATACTTAGTTTTTTATTATTACTTTAATAATATTATTCATGGATCAGATCAGAGTATGGATGGATGGTTGGATGGATATTTGTTACACTTTCACGCAAAAACTAGCGTATGGATTTCGATGAAATTTGGTATTGTAGTAGTTTAGGGCTCTGGATTCAATTATAGGCTACTTTTTATCTCGAAAAAGTACAGTATTCCCGTGTTATATTCCCTTCATTTATGCAAGCGGAGCCGAGGGCAAAAGCTAGTTTCAAATAAAGATGTATCGTTTTTTATTTCCCTAATGTACTTAACATACAAGAAACAATTATGAAGTCCATTGGAAAAATTGTTTAAGTCATCTTTTTAATGATGAATAACTGTTTATTAACTAAACAAAGAAGCGAAAAGGTTTAAATGTGTTATTAGAGTATACAAACATAATAAAGAACCTTTTGAAATATTCGCGCGTAATTAAGAAGAAATTTTAAATTAAAAAAAAAATATATATATTCGTACTTTATATGAATAGAAGTTAACGATGTCCAATTCAGTAGGGAAATCACAGGAGAGCTATTCACGTACATCGCACTGAAAATCATAATTTTTAAACTGTACGAGAGAAGAGGGACACTTGAACGTATTGGTAGACTAGTTACACTCAATTTACAGAATCTGTATGAGCAATACTTTGTTTTACAATTTACAGTGGCTATGTCGGTAGTATACGATACCAGCAAACTTTTCCAAATTAGTAGAATACGGTATTTTCCTGTATTTTTTTTTATTACATAAATGAATATGTAATCAAATAAAATCTGTCAAGCTTACAAACGAAATAGTATACTAAAAATCAAAATTTTCAAATAAGTATATTGCGGATTTTTTGAAGCACTTTTGTGAGTCTCGTGAAAACGCCCCCATACTAAAGTCGTACAAGCGTGTATGGCCATATGCACAAATTTTCTGATATCTCGTAATTTTGCGCGTTTATGTTGATGCATGCCATAGTAAATATTTTTGAATTTGATATAAGTAAACGAGTTATCTAGGTCTATACACTAACTTTTTTGTGACTTCGAAATGCATATAATTACAAAACTACACACAAAAATCCTAATTCTTTTTACTTGTATCAAGTTGTAATTCCTAATTATTTCTTAATTTATTTAAAAAACTAATTTTTTAAATTTTTACATGTAGGAAAATACCCAATTGTCAAATATGGCACTTTCTTAAATGGTGGCAGATATTTTGTAGGTTGTTGCAGATTCTTGTGGCCAGACGAATTCCACGTATTTCGGTGGCAAAATTTTTCAAATAGGACTTAATACATGTAGGAAATCCGGTTTAAGTGTCCCGAGTTTCCCCTATAATTCCGAGCCCATCTTATACTTTAAACGAGACGATCTTGTATATATATAATCGGTATCTCGACAACGGCTACAGCTATTGCCATGAAATTTAGTATGCAGGAAGTTTTGTGGAGAAAAGATATCTAGCTAGGTTAAACAAATAATGCTTAAAAATGCGCAGCTTATAAGGGATAATTCCCTTATAAACTGCGCATTTTTAAGCATTATTTTTTTAAATTTCGTCATGCAACAATATATCAATAATTTCGACTCTCTTACGGCAGTCTGATTGGCAGCTTGGTATGCGTATCTACTTACTACCTATGTATAATTTTTCCATTGCTTGGAAATTTGGAATGTGGTGGGTTCGAATCCCGGTAAGATAAATATTTTTGTGATTCTTATTATATTATATTCACCAATTATATATTTTTTTTTAATTTTTTTATCGTTCTACTAAAACACCGAGCAAAGCTCGGTCTCCCAGGTGCTGACTTTTAAAATGTTATTTTCTTATAAAGTCCTCATTCGTAAAATATAATGTATTTTCAAACTATATGTAAATGTTATTTCAGTGTCGCAATTACGAAATATGGACAAAATGATACACAATTATAGATACTCTTTTTTTTTCAATATAAAATATTTGAATTCAACAACAACTCATATCGTAGGACAACATTTCAAAGCTGCTTCATACATCATATATATTTTTTATTATTTTTTTACAATTAGATAAGGATCTTCAAATAATCGTAGGTATGCCGATGTTTCATTTCGAAAAAACACGATAAAATCGTTTTAAAAATAATTATCAAGTTAAATGCATCAAAAATATTCTATCAGATTTTAATTCAAACATAAGCCAGGGGGTCCCTCAGGATGAAGTGGTCAATCTCCTCGTTACGGCGACCTGTAAACGATCCAGAAGCACTTTTGAACAGACTGGAATATCCTGAGGGACGATAACTTGTCGCCGCAGGAAAAGTAACTTGTATGTGCCTTTGTTGTGTTGCTGGTTAGCGTAGTTTTGCATTTAACGTCCAATTCAAAGATTTTAAAACTAAGGATGGGCTGTGACGTACATTTAACAGAACAAATCTTCATACAACAAAAAGTTACGCCATCTTGTTTTCACCACACCTCAAATGTCAGCCATCTTGATTTCACCATCCCTCAAATGACAAAATTGCCCCAAAACTCAAAAAGTGGACCCATTTAAGTGAAGACAGTTTTTGCCTCAACATGCCTCGTCTATAATACGTCTATGGTCTCACTAGTATAAAATATGATAGATAAGTTCGACAGCTGGTGTGGATGGATGTGTTATGCCCGTTATACACGTAACGATAAAACTGCACAGTTCGGTACTCAAAATATCAAATAATTCCTACTTATGTACGAATTAAAAATTATAATAAACTACTTTCTGTTGCAAATACATATTTATGTATGTAAATAAAACGCCGAGTCACCGATTGATAATACCAGATTATCATGGTGGGCTGAGTAAAGCCCACTAAACACCTTACGTTTCATAGTAACGATTTAACGGTGTAAGCAGTAAAAGTGTAAAACAAAACGTAAAGCGGGCATAAGATGGAGGTAAATAGCGCACTCATTGGCATTTATCCCAACTTCCATCCCCACGGAGTTGCAGATTCATACAAATAAGTACCAACTTCTGTGGGGGTTGCTGTAGTTATCACAAAGTTGTCAATATATTATTATTGTAATGAGGGTTTTTAAGTTCGTGACTTTTGACAGCTGTTTGACACGACATGGACTTATACGATGCGCCGCGCCGCACGAGGCAAAAAAAGTGACGGAAATTCTTATTGATAGTTTTTTATACCACCACTTCAGCCACCATTCGGCGCTTTGTAATGTAGTTGGGCTAATGAGCAAGAAAAAACCGACCAGGTGCGAGTCGGACTCGCGCACGAAGGGCTCCGTACAAAACGGCAAAAAATATGTTTGTTGTATGGGAGTCCTACTTAAATATTTATTTTATTCTGTTTTCAGTTATTGTTGTAATAGCCGCAACAAAAACATCATATGTAAAATTTTCTACTGCCTAGCTATCACGTTTCATGAGACATGAGATACAGCCTGGTGACAGATAGACAGATAGATGGACAGCGAAGTCTTGGTAATAGGGTCCCGTTTTTACCCTTTGGGCACGGAACCCTAACAACTACAACATTCTTGTCATAATTTTTAACAGGTAATAACGAACAAATTTTTTTTGTGTAACTAAATTCTATCAAATTACAATATATCCCTGAAATTTAACGAGACAGGTGTCCTAAGTGTTGGAGCTCTACCTGTTTACACAGTTAACAGGTATGGCGGCAGGATGAAGACACTTATAGAGAATTTCCCGCATATTGTGTTATGTACGGTGATCGAGTACATAGCGCGAAATAATGTCGCGCTAGGTATCACGAAGTGCCACAGATAAAAGAAAATAGAAGATGTGGCATGTAGATATTTTCTAGGATAAGCAGAGGCCACCCATATGATCAGCAACTACACGCAGAATAAAAAATTACAAGTGTGTTGCCAGGCTTTTTACTTTTTCTCTGTATTTAATTTATAAACGAGCCATTACCTCTTGTTTATGTCGCTGACAGACGCTTAAATTTGGTTCGAACGGACAACGGATTTGGTTCGCTTTCAAACCAAATCTGACCGTCTGTAGAGTATTCCGGCAAACAATTATTATTAACTGAGTCGCCGCGCTCCATATCGGATCCGAACGTGTGGACGGTTGGGCCCGACCACGATTGATGATCTCAACGGCTTTCAGGAATTGACGTTTTTAACCGACTTCCAAAAAAAGGAGGCGGTTATGCATACGGCTATATTTTTTTTGTATGTTCATCGATAATTCCGCCGTCTGTGGACCGATTTTCAAAATTATTTTTTGATGTAAAGGGTATAATCACAAGTTGGTCCCGTTTTCACCAAAATGGTTACCTGATGATGGGATCCATGAAGAATCGAGGGAACTCCTCAAAATTTATATGGACACATATAGTGATTTCGACTTTTCTGAAGTAGTAAAGTTCGAAGTAGTGAAAATTTTTGCCAAATTTGTATTTTTTTTGTATGTTCATCGATAATTCCGCCGTCTGTGGACCGATTTTCAAAATTATTTTTTGATGTAAAGGGTATAATCACAAGTTGGTCCCGTTTTCACCAAAATAGTTACCTGATGATGGGATCCATGAAGAATCGAGGGAACTCCTCAAAATTTATATGGACACATATAGTGATTTCGACTTTTCTGAAGTAGTAAAGTTCGAAGTAGTGAAAATTTTTGCCAAATTTAAAAGGGGAATTATTTAGAAAGTGAGTTTTATACTTTTTTGTGCATTTTTACTTTAGAAGTAGGTTTTAATTTTCTGATAAATAATAATTAATATATCGTCTCATGTCTGTTATATCAATAAACTAAATTAAATAACATTTATTTCAGGCGGCTAAGGCCCATATTATAAATACCTTACAGGCTAACATACATATTATTATATACTTAAACTACACTTTATCAATGTCAGCGACGTGATGCGCGATTCGTTCCGGAGTCTGCCCCGGAACCTACGGTAGAGCACACCCGTCGGCTAAAACTCCTCCACCTCGAAGGTCGACAAAAGATGCGTTGGCACTCTCACCACAAAGGAGACTCCAGACGTTCGACCCTCAAGGCGATACACGTCTTCTTGCGGATTGCAGGCGCAATCCCGGTACGTAAGGTCCAGTGCCGCGATGGTTACGGGCGGCGGGCTTCCTCTTCTTTCTTCTTTCTACCAGTATGAACCCTCCTTATCACACTTCCTGCTCTCGTCCTTACCAGGTCGAGGAGGATCAGCCTTTCAGCTCTCAACAGCCATGTGGCTCTCTTTCTCCCCCTTTGTCTTCGCCCGCGGGGGAGGTGCGGGGCGACAGTCGCAATTTATTTCTGCTGAGTCGTCTGTTGACTCGGCGTCTGCTTGCTGATGCATCTGAGCTATGATGGTTTGGCAGTCAAAAATATATTGAAATTGATAATATTTATTGAAAACCCAGGTATCCAAAAAGTTTTTACGAGTCTCACTAATACCAAAAATAGTTGATATTATATTTTAAATATATCTACATCTTTCTCATATCTATGCGGGCGCCAGACGTTACTGAATATAATATCGCTATTACAAACTACTCATCAGCACGAGATCAGCTGTTGCGGGCTGGTAACTTTCCGATTTTACATAGGTACACCCCAACTTCAGCGTTTACGCCGCCATTCCCAAGTCTATTAAACTATATAATTAAACTTTCAAAATGCTAATTCATCTTGCAAAGACTTTTCTCCATACTCTTTGTTAGGTATTAGATTTGGTACACTCGAAAAAAAATAAGTATTTTATAATATTTAAAAATTTTAAAGGCTGTTAATTTAAGTATGTTAAAAAGTACCCAAGGTGAGATATTATTATTTTATGGACTTAGGTTTACTTCGGCTCTAGTACCTAGAATTGGCAATAAAAGTAGCACTTGTAAATTTTAATATAGCATACAATGATAGTATTTATAAATTTATAATAAGAAAACTCCTAAGCGCGAAACAAATGGTTTTTATTCGGTAGGTGCTGGAAAACGGCCAATCGGATCGCTTTGTTTGTGGAGCACACGCCACGCGACGCCTTGCGACACTACGCCACGCTACGCCACACCATACTACGCGATTTTATGGCATATTAGTTTTGGTGACAATCGACCCTTATCAATAAGGTTGGCACAACTTTGTACGTTTATACAAAGTTATGTCAACGCGAGAAATACCTTTATTTTGGTATAACCAGAATATTACGAAAGTTTGAACGGACTTGATCGTTGTACTGGGTCATTTTATTATTATCCGTATAAATATCAAGTTGATGGCTAAAACTCTATGCATGAACTATGAAGTCATCGCTTTCGCTAGAATGCTAGTGCCAGATTTTTAATGATTAACTTTACTTCATTGAAAATTATGAAAATCAAAGATACACGAAAATTTAAATTAAGATATTTATGTATCAAATCTATATTTTAATTATAGATATTATTATAATATAGATTTATAAATATGTGAATAATTTTCATTTTCAAGTTCGATAGTCTGCAGCCTTACAAATTCTATGACGCTAGATTTAAATATGAACTCTTTAAAGGTTGTAAATTCCCAATTTGATTTTTATAGAATTTAATTCTAATATATTGCAGTAAGTATCAAGACAGGTGCAGTAAGATTTAAAAGAAATCAAAGACTAATAGGGTAAACTATTAAACATAGCTATTATATGGGTCTAGCTTTCATAACATATCTATGGTCATTCAATACAGTAGCAATACAGAGGCAAATATTGGAAACCTGCCTAACAGTTATTCTCGAATAGAATGTTACTTTATATTTCTTTTTCATTTATATTCTACCTATGTATTCCAGAATGTGTCGCATAGACTTTATGTTTTGTTCTTTCAGAAATTAATTACTAAAAACAAAAAATAAGATATTGATGTTTTTCAATATTATCAATGATAATGCCTCCCAAAACATGGTCACCTTTGAGTAGCAGATAGAAAGCTAACTCAAAGCTTGTGAAATTTTGGTGTTGTCATGACTTGATAAAATGTATTGTTATTTTGAAATTCTGAGATATTACATAAAATTATAACCAACAATCAGTTGCAAGTAAAATACCTGCAAGTGACGTAAAACACATGCAAAATCAATATTTTAAACCATTTAATAATAATCAAACTAATTTTGTTGATGCCTTCATAAACGTAGATACTATCATACAAACGTACATACTATCCTACTACTATTATATGTGAAAATTTGTGAGGATGGATGGATGGATTTATGGGTTGGTGGATGTTTGTGGACTCTCTCACGCTAAAACTACTAAACGGATATCGCTGAAATTTGGTATGGTAGGTAGTAGTTTGAGCTCTGGATTAATACATAGACTATTTTTCATTACCGTGGGATAGTGTGTTGACGCGAGAAAAAGCTAGTTTCAAATAAAACAAGATAATAATATCCTCGCACCATTAAACAGTAACCTACATTTGTCAAAAACTATCCTTAAATATAATGTAGAGTGGGGCTAAACGTGTACGTCCTCCAATTAGAACAAGGGGCCTTTGCTCCATTGTGAGGCACAAACAATTGTTTTAGACTGTGATTTTGCCTTTTGAAAAAAAAAAGGCTGTTTTATATTCTGGCTGCATCTTGACACCAAAAATGTGAATGCCAGTCTTGGTAATTCTGTGCCAAACGACGTGTAGTGCAATGGACAAATTGTGCTTTTGCTAACGTTATAGTTTAACGATTTAAATGGAGTGTAAGTAAATCATAATTATAATTAAACGGCTTGACTGATGGGAAGCAGCTTATGTAGCTTCTTGGCTAAAGTCATCAGTTCAGCCATCTGTAAATGCAAAGTACGATGCTTATATTTTCCCTCTCCTTATATTATTATGTTTAACATCCTCCGTGGTCCAGTGGCGTAGAGCTTGGCTCGATTCGCACATTGAAACAAAAAAAATGGTGTTTCCAAGTTTGGTTAGGACAATGCAGGCTGATCACGTGAAAAGTCGGTCCTGTGCCTGATCTCTCGCCAGTCATGTCGGTTATCCGTCCCACTAGGGTTAGAGAGTAAAAGAAGAGAGAGCGCAAGAGCACCAAGTGTGTGCGCAGTACACAAGAGTGTACTGCGCACACACTTTGGCACTACAAAATTGTGGTTTCAATTAAACCGGCCACCATCACCGAGATCCGTGTGGTAGTTATTATATTATACTAGTCATCCATCATTATCATCAGTCATCAACAAACATCCATCCAATCATCCTAACAAACTTTCATTTTTATAACTAGCTTGTGTCCGCGGCTCCGTCCCTGTAAATACAGTATCCCAAAGGAACACTGTACTTTTTCGGGGTAAAAAGTAGCATCAGATGTTCTAATCCAGAACCCAAACTACTACCACATCAAATTTCATCGAAATCTGTTCAGTAGTTTTTGCGTGAATGAGTAACAAACAGCCATCCATCCATCCATCCATCCATCCTTACAAACTTTCACATTTATAATATTAGTAGGATCTTTAAGTTAAGGTCAAAAAGTATGATAATTTAAACATTTACACTAATCAATAATAAAATAAATTTATAACCCCTCCAAAATGACTTACGACCCGTTTCAATAATCTAAATCTAACTATTTGTTAGAAACGTCAAATTTGTATCGCAAAAAACCGGCAAATGATTGAATGACAAAGTTTTTAACAAATAGTTATTGGTAGATAAGTTATTGAAACGGGCAGTTAAGCTATTAGACACCATCGACATCAACTATATTTTGCTTATGTTGCGTGTTGTATATTTAATACTTTACCCATATACTAAAACTCTAACACATTTGTTGAAATAACAATAAAATTAAGCAGTGGAGATGTGCACCGATGTGATTTGGGACCAGTTGCGGCCTCTGCACGGCTAACTTTTGGGGCACCGTAGTATAATTACTACTGTTTTAGCTTACTGTTGTATTTTATTTTATATTGAGTGTCTTACTCTTTGCTATTTTATTCTTAGAATTAAGACTTACTACGAGGGCGGGTCAATAAGTCCGTGACTTTTGGAATAAAACACAGATTTTTTGATAAATAAATCATTTTATTTTTCAACGAAGCCCCCTTGAGCTCTATACACTTTGTCCAACGCTTCTCCAATTTTTTTATCCCTTCCAAAAAATATGATTTGTCGAGGTCCTCAAAATAGGCCTTTGTTTGCGAGATGAATTCATCATTGGAGTCAAATCTTTTTCCACCGAGCCATTTTTTCAGGTTTGGGAACAAGAAGTAGTCACTCGGAGCCAAATCTTGAGAATAGGGTGGATGTGGGAGCAATTCATAGCCCAATTCATGGATTTTTGCCATGGCAACTGCACATGTGTGCACCCTTGCATTGTCTTAGTGAAAAAGAACTTTTTTCTTGGCCAAATGAGGTCGGTTTTTTTTCAAATCCTCATTGAAGCGGTCCAATAAGTTGGCATAATATTCCCCATTAATTGTTCTTCCCTTTTGAAGATAGTCAATGTGGATTATCCCACGTGCATCCCAAAAAACAGTCGCCATAACTTTATTGGCTGACAAACCCACCTTGGCCTTCTTTGGCGCCGATTCACCCTTAGAAACACACTGTTTTGACTGTTGTTTGGTCTCTGGTGTATTGTGATGGATCCATGTTTCGTCCACGGTTAAAAAACTCCTCCATATTGTGATTAAACAACGCCAAACCTTCCTGTGAAGTTGTTACACGATTGCGTTTGTGGTCGACTGTGAGCAAACGCGGCACCCATCTTGCGGAAAGCTTTCTCATGCCCAAGTGATCATTCAAAATTGAAACCACTGAGCCATGCGAGATGCCTATGGCTTCCACAATCTCTTGCACTTTCAATCTTCGGTCGGCCAACACCATATCGTGAATTTTTTCTATTGTTTCGGGTGTAGAGACCTCAACTGGGCGTCCAGGACGTTCGGCATCTTCAGTGCTTGTAAGGCCACAACGAAATTCAGTAAACCACTTTTTTACCATTGAAATCGATGGTGCAGAGTCCCCATAGTATTTATCAAGCTTAGCCTTGGTCTCGGTAATGGTTTTTTTTCGCAAAAAATAATGCTTAATAAGCACACGAAATTCACTTTTTTCCATTGTTTCCTTAAGTTACTGGATAGTCTGATAAAGATAGCTGTAAAACACAAACTAACTGACGCAGCAAGTTCAAATTTTGATAGGAGTCAACTGACAGATGCCTGTTGACAGGAGTAGTGTTGCTTTTTCAGTAAGGAGGTTAGAAATTCAAAAAGTCACGGACTTATTGACCCGCCTTAGTATCTAATCTAATATGATAAAGAGCGAGATTTGTTTTTCTTTGTTTGCATTGAATTATGAGTAGGATGATGATCGATTTTGATGAAATTTGGTACAGATATTGACTAGACCATTATATCGCAAGAATGTACGATTCCCGCATGATTCTTTTTTGGCGCACACGAAGTCGCGGAAAACATTTAGTATTAAAATATAATAAAAAAAAATCGGTTGTCTGTAAAGTCGGTTTACTGACGATAGTTGAACGTGACAACGTCATAAGAAATGAGTCATGTTTAGCGAGGTAACGCCGGTAACGCATGAGTCATGTTTTTTCGTGCGTGCAGCCAGCTCCATCGAATTATAAGACGTTATCACGTCAAAAATCAGTATTTATTTTTATTAAATAGTCTGTGTGATAATCTGCGTAGAGAGAAAATTTTAAACAAACTGAAACTCTACAAAAAACAAAAATCGTTATTGCTAATTATTATATCAATTATACCTATAATAATACTTACAATCAATAAAAATATAATTCATTTAGCGCCACGGTAGTCCGTATATATATAATATAATAAATTTAAAAAAATATTAAAAGTGTACAATTTTAAGAGCCATCTTTATATTATGACGTTTAATATCTAAGGGAACCAAGATATCATTTCAGTCTAGACTAGATATAGACAATAACAAACCTTCCTAATATAAGGGAGCATCTGTTAAGCGGCAGATATCCTAGCTATAAATAAATTTCATCTTAAGTGAAATGTCACGAAGACCGTGTGGAGGTAGTTTAAAAAAATATTACCCACCTGATGGCGGGATGTCAGTGTTTCCAGCACTAAAATATTTTCCCCTTGGACGGAGTAATAAATCAGTCTATACGTTCCCTCTTTCCCGGTTCCCGCGTCATTATTTATATTTTCTGCTTACTTTGTTATCCTTATCACGCCGCCTTGTTAGATTAGACATTACTTTTATTAAAAACAAAAAGCGAACGATCCTATTTAGTAAGAATGACGTTGCAATTTTTGGAACGATGTTAAGACGTTTGATTTGTAGTGATTTATTATAATTATTTTATATTTATTAAAATTACATGACTGTGTTAAAGATATTTCAGTAAACTTCTAGTTCACATCGCGGCTTTTAATCTTTAAAGATAGGTTAAATGTTAATGTTGATATTAATAAGTAAGTAAGTAAATTGGCTTGAAATAAAACAAAATATTCTATAATAATTTTAAAAACCATTCTAATAAATCGCACTCAAGATAAAGGCCAAATATTTACGAAGAACATAAACAAAATAAATAAAAAACATCAAAACATAGTAAGTACATTTGCAAATATTGTATTAGTAAAACAAACACTTAGCTGCATACTGTAGAGGTTTGATAACAGAACACCCTAAGTAGAGTCAGCAGAAATATCAGATTACGGAGTGAGGCGAAAAAGTATGGAGAAAAATCCCCGAATAGCGTTATTTATTTCACGAAAACCTGTACTTACAGACAAAATGTGTCGTTTTATGTATTGATAATAAGTACCTACTCTGCTTGCTTAAGGTAACAGTTACTAAGTAGATGTATAAATAGAATTAGAGGAGACTGAGGACACTTGATCCCCCGTTTTGTTTCTAACCCTTATTTCTCACATATATATAGGTCCTTTTTGAAAAAAAATACACTAAAATACGTGGAATTTATCTGGCTACAATTCTGTAACCACTATTAGAATATAATTTAAAATATACTATTTAAATTTACCTACTAAATCTAGAGACAGGGAATTATACTAAGTGTCCCCTATATTATAATGTATCTACACTTGATCCCACGAGGATCCTATATAATTTAACTTTAATATTTGATTATTAGACCACTTAAAGGGTAAATAACTTTTTACGTTTTAGTATTAATTTTACATATTATGTATAACATTTTTTACCGGCCTTTTTTATGGTTTGGTACTCTTTTAAATGTACTTACCTTCTCTTTTTTGTTATAACTAAGTATAACTATGGAAATACATATTAAATAGTTAAAAATAGTTTTGATCCAGGAGGGATAAAGTCTCTCTAAATGTGTACCCGAAAGTACCTACCATGTGTACACGGGAGTAGTTAAATGCTATAAACAAATTATTACATAAAAAAGTCAAATAAGATTTACATAGAAACGAAAGACACATGGATAAAGATTTTTTTTTCATTCATTCACATCTAAAATGTAGTTTCTAAATAACTGTTAAATCAAAATAAAAACTTGCAAGATAATAATTGATTTGATTGCGACAAAAATTGTTTTTAGTACAAATATCAAAGTGCCATATTATCTGACGATTCTACTCATTTGGAAAAGTTTTCTGGTATTGTATACCTACTGCCGACATATCCCTGTAATAGTAGGTATTGCCCATACAGTATCTGTAAATTGAGTGTACCTATAAATCTTCCATAAGGATCAAGTGTTCCTCTCCTCCCGTGTGATTTAAAAAAATAGCAGCGCCTCATATATATATATTAATAATTATTGCAAATAATTTAAATAAACTAGTTTAACACAATCATAAAACATAATTTAATATACAGCACGAGCACGATCTCAATGTCTTTCGGTTATCGACATTTTTTATACATCGTCTGTCATTTCCTTAGAAAAACAAAGATTGCCGTAGACCATTAGCAACGTAGTTTTACTGTACTTAAAACTTCTTAGAACTAAAACAAAGTTAAAAGAATGTATACTAACAGTTCCTATATTACTCCTTCGCTATCTTTATATCGTATCCACAGTCTTTTTTTTGCGGACTCTACCAACTGCACGCTGCGCGACTAATATTAAAGAATAGCAAATAACGCACCCTGTAGACAGTAGGTAGCAGTACCCTCTTATTAACAACACCATGTGTGAGCGATAAAGCACATAACACGCATATTGGTAAGAATACGTAAAGGACTTGGCTCACGCTCCATACAAGGTTGGCCCACAGTCCAGTAGCCGGCCAACGAAAAATAAAATCGGTTGTCTGTAAAGTCGGTTTACCGACGATAGTTGAACGTGACAACGTCATAAGAAATGAGTCATGTTTAGCGAGGTAACGCCGGTAACGCATGAGTCATGTTTTTTCGTGCGTGCAGCCGGCTCCATCGAATTATAAAATAAATATAAAAATTTAATAGGTTTGAAAAGGAAACCAAAATGAATGTTTTTTACTAAGGCAACAGTTCTGTACTATCACTGGCTCAAAAAATATACAGTTTTTAAATGGACTTGTAAGGTGAAGTCTAAAACTATGAGTTTTAGCGAAACGTGATGAAGGGAGTCTTATAAGTTCGATTTTGATAAAAGATAATTTTAAAGGAGATATTAATTTTAAAGAAAGTTTTTCTGCAGTTTTATTTCTTATCAAAATCGAGATGTTTTGCTAACATCCTCGTTACTTCTGTGAAACGTCAACCTAGATAAATGCTGAACAGCAAAAAAAATGTTTACTAAGCGTATTCAAAAAGTAATTTCGCTTGTGCTCCTCAAGATAAGATAACCGCAAAATATAATGTCGCCAGTAAGAGCTTCATATTTTATTACTCTCATAACCTCCAGAAGAAGTAATCTTTTTTATTTACTTCAAAAAAAATCGTAGATGGTATACATTATGTGGTATTACAATAAATTACTTGCTTACATTATTAAAAATCACATACTGTTATTAGGACCCTTTGTTCCGAATTTTCATTGTGGTAGTGAAAAAAAAGTTATAATCTTAGATGAAGTCAATTATACATTTAATATAGGCACACCGAATATTAATTCGGAGTGCCTGTTGGCAATGGCATCCTCCAGCTCATTCTATCTTTTGCTACTCTAGTCCAGAAGGGTCCAGCAGTTAATTTTAATTCATCTTCCCATCTCATGATTGGCCGACCTCTTAGTTTTATACTAGTAAAATCACTTATTACTTGTATAAAACTAAAATTGTGGTACCTAATTATTTAATAAGCCATATTAAAAAAATGTAAGTAACATCAAAATAGGTTCATCCTTTTGGGCGCTACGATGCATTATATGGAATAAAAAAAAAACATTTTAAGGAATAAAAAAAAAAAACGAATATTGGCTTTATTTACCGTCCGAATTTACTCCATGAAGCATTTCATCCCCAATTGTGATACAGTTTAATTTCATGTTGCTATCAAACCATTGCAAAACGAACAAAAAATGTTACTTTCATACTCTTGTTTAGCCCTGGCACCAGTCAAAAGGTCATTGTACTGACGATTCTGCAGCGAACGAGTGAAAAGCCCGTTTTTCGTCTAGATATAGCACTATAGCAACCACCATTCAGCCTTAAATAGAGGGCTCAAATTAAAACCAGACGTTTATACGACTTAAATAGTGAAAAACGTGAATAGAATTCATACAAATATATACCTACATGACAAAAAACTCGGTGTAACTGGCGGAAAATCGGCAATCTGTAGGGTAAAAAATGCTTTTCAAAAATTGAAAACGATGAACTAATGAAATTATTTTAATTGACCTTTGGGCTGCAATATTCAATTTCCAGTTTCAACAGATTTTATATTTCTATCTAATAATATACTTTTGTATGAAAACCTTTTAAACAGTAGGTAAAGATGCATAACGCAGTTTCAATATTTTCAATTAATATTTTTGGTATAAAATTGTACGGTCAGGGAAAATCAATCTTAGCGTTAAATCGTCTTTGTAATTAATCGTTTTTTAGGGTTCCGTAGTCACTACAAGGAACCCTTATAGTTTCTGTCCCTCGCTCCGTCCGTCTGTCCTCCCTTGCTAACTTCCGTAATTATAAATACAAAAAAACGAATATTGTGTAGTTTTTTTTTATTGCACAAATTGCATGTTTACTTATTGCACTTTATATTTGACTTCATAAAATAATTATAATTTTGTCTCAATTTTGCATTTTAGGGGTGGCTCCCTAACCTACATGTGATGTGGGATGTTTTTTTTTTCATTCACCCCATCGGCTATCATGTGGGATGTCGTTGAATAGGTAGGTAATTTTTAAATAAAGGCGAGGTTTCATACATGCATTTTTGACAATGTAAACCACTTTGGAGTAATCAACCTCGACATTGTTTAAAAGTTCGTCCCCTGACATTTCTAAACTATAACAGGTAGAAACTTGTAACTGTCCATACTGATAGATCATGCTAAATACTTTTGAGGAAAGTAATTTTGAGCAAATTCGGACTACAACATTTAAAGTAATTAAAAAACAAAAATTGCGCGTTGATGGTTACAGAACCCTCGTTAAAAATGTGCTGGCTTGCTCTTGATTAGGTTATTTGTACTATAGTTCACCATCACTCGCTTTTCATTAGAAATTGGAACTAGAAGTTCATGACTATATTATTGCAATTAATTTGTTGTCTATTAAACCATACGTTTCTAGATTCTTCTGTATTCTAACTTGCGATTATGAACAACACAAAATATCCTTGTTATTAACGTTGCATGTGCCAACATATTTTTCTATCGTCTCATCATTATGCGCATAAAAGGAGTCCAATTTGGTAAAGTTAGTGATGAATTAGAATTTCAATCAGGACCGTTAAAATTATTCTGGTGTAGCGTATAATTTTTAAATCGTTTTTTGTGAATAATATTTGAATAGCATAAGAGGCAGACATGTTTTGCTTGTGAAAAACATGTTGTGCTTATGTAAGTTCTTGAGACCTCTGTGGCTCAGCAATGGTTATCGCGTTGGCGCTCCAGCCGGAGGTTGCGACTCCCGCCAGGGAACAAAAATTTTTTTGTGTTTCTGGGTCATGGATGCGTATTAAATATGTGTATTATACAATAAAAAATTTAAATATAAGTATAATATAAAAAGTATTAAATATATTTCCGTTGTCTCGTACCCGTACAACACAAGTTATTCGATAACTAACCACGGGACCAGATTGACGTAGTGTGTAAGCGTCCGTAGTACGTAGTACCTACTAATTTCCTTTGAACTTACAATATGATCAAGTAAGTTCAATTTTTGAAATCTTTATGACCGTTAGTTTAAGACTAAATTGTAATATTCACTGTTCTCATATAAGTGACTATGTATGTATTTTTAAAAATAAATTCTTTAAACCTAATTTTTTTTTAAAAATGGATAATGAAATAAAAGTACCTAATATCGCTCATATGGTTTTTGTTTGATTTTTACCCGACTACGGCGTAGCCAAAGGAATAATATAATGATTTTGACATTCCAGCGTAGCGCCTAAGCTACTGATCCGATTTTATCTTACATATGCTATATAATTAACGCAGTTGGGTTATAGTATTTTTATAAAAAATTTAGTTTCCTATTGTTATAGTTTTTATTAAAAAATTAGTTTCCTATTCAACAGTAAAATTGACAATTAATGTTATCTATTTATACTTCGAGCTTTCTTTCAGTATAAACGAATTAAGGTAGATAATTCTCGGAGTTTTGGGTTCAAAATTTATGGCACCAATATTTTTATTTATCATAATTAAAAATCTTGTTTTATATTTCTCTTAGAACAACAAAAATTGCAAAAAAATATGAAGCCGCTTAATTTCTTCTTGTAATTATTTAAATTTTGCGACAGAAAGTTGTTTCGGATTCAAGAACAAGTCAAAAGATTTACGTCATTTTGTGCGTGGGCCGTAACACTTTTTTATGAAATCAAAGTTTTTCAGCGCAATTACTACTATTTATATTATTTTGTCATGGATATACAGAATTTTAAAATTTAACTGTTTCATACTTACAATTTTATCCCAAATTGGCATGTGGGTGATGGTAAAGTAGGATGACAAATTGGTTTTTAAAATACTCGTAATTTTCTCTTGCTTTTCAAAATTCTCGAAGCAAGAGACAATTTCGTTTTTAAACGACTACGGCGAAGCCAAAAGGAAGGGTAATGATCTATGTATGTATGTAATTATGTATATATATTCTGTGTTTGTTCCACCCTAGGGCCTAAACTATTGATCCGATTTTAATGATAACATAGGCTAAGTATATAATTTTCGTGGTCCGTAACCCGACCACAAAAATACATTTTTTTTTTATAATAACTATTAAGTTTTTATTAAAAAATTGTAGTTATTCTTAAACCGATTCCTGATATCCATAGTCATCAGACTACTTGTACGTGTATTTTTTCCTTTATTTCCGTCCTTAAACAAATTATTTTATGTTTTGAATGTTATTCAAAACCCCAGGCTTTATATCTAAAAAAACAATTTCAAATCATATAACATATTATTTTATAATTGTGTTTTATATCACCCTTTGTTCGTTACAGCTACTTCAGTGCACCGTGAGGGTGAATCAACCCATTAGGAGCAAGTGCCACTCGTATGAACGACCTGGAGATGATTGACAGAAAATTGATACCAGATACTCGCTTTTGAACTTTACTCATAGAGAAAACCTTTTTTAGATGGTAAGATGATGATAATGATGAGGCCACCTCTCGTCTCATTGCAATATGACCCAATGATGTGGACGATATTATAACAGCAAAACTTTAGTTTTTAGGGTTCCGGACCCTAAGGGTAAAACGGGACTCTATTACTGAGAATCTGTCTGTCTGTCCGTCCGTCTGTCACCAGGTTGTATCTCATGAACCCTGAAAGCTAAAGAGTTGAAATGTTTTACAGAAGGTAGGTATATTTCTGTTTGGTAAGAACAGAATAAAATAAATATTTAAATGACACTCCCATACAACAAACGTGAATTTTTAGTCGTTTTGAACGCTCTTTTCGTGCGCGAGTCCGACTCGCACTTGGCCGGTTCTTATTATATTCAGAGAGAATTAGCTGAGCATTGAGCAATACATTAAGTCTTTCAATGTTGTGAGCCTGGCAACGATCAACGATGCCAATTAATAAATTAGTTATATAATTACTGAGAGAGAAATATGAGAAATTGAATAAATTGTTATCCGCTTAAAATGACTGGATGCTAGGACCGATGCGATCAGAAATATAGAGCGTAACTTTGTAACCGCTAACTGATTTTTGGTTGACAAAAAAAATTTACTACGACTTCAAATGTTATAAACATGGGGACTAAAGTAAAGAAGTAGCTTCTCCGTGCATGAAAAAGTGTCCTTAAAAGCGTTAAATAAGATTTAATCTTCTTCGGTTAAACATAAAAAAATATTTTCGAATACGCGAGTAATAAGAATTTTCATGATTTTCTGAATTAACTACTAAAGTCGTCAAAAATTTTTAATGACAACTCAACTCACTTCACTCCATCTCTTATTGCTAACTTCATATCATACACCATTCTGACTCTAGCGCCATTATGGCCAGTTTTTGTAACTATTATTATGTACTTTTGTCGAACACTTTTTAGCTTTTCAGGCAGAAAAGAGAGATGGTACTCCTTTACTCTATTCTCTATGGTTATGCGAACCTTTAAATCAACAACCTACAAAATTTCTAATCGCCTTTACACACATGCCGCAGCACCAGCGCGCGGCTACGCCACTGTACTATTTGTATGGATTTTTCCCCGGAGCTCCCACGGCCTGCAGGAGCTGACGTTGCGGCACAAAATCCATACAAATCCTAGTGCAGCGGCACTGTGCGTTGCGGCACGTGTGTAAGCGTACCTACTAACGTGCAGACTGAGTTCACTGAGTCATTAATTTTCCGCCTCGATTCGAGCAAATCCTAATCGAGTTGCTTTGGCATTTCTAAAGTAAAACAAATACTGGCTGGCAGCTTTGTGAACGCCATTGATTTCAGTGACACCGTGACACCACCACCACCACACACCACAGTGACAGTGGACTAATTGATTGCCGAACTCTAAGGTCTAATACTCTATGGCCGTATATTCTGTGGCCGAATACTCCACGGCCGAAATAGGTATACAGTACGAGTTCCGTTTCCGTTGTAACTGACCAATTACAGACTAGTTTGCAATTCACTTTGCGAATGCGAAAATAACTCAAACACTCGAAATCCGTGTGCTTTAAAATCGTGCGGAATGCTAAATGCATTAAAACGTTATGCCAAAAACGGTTGGTTTCTTTTTTTCGATTTTAATTGAGAATTCGCTGCCTTAAAAGTTTTTAATCGTATAATGTCTACATATTGTGTTTTATTAATAACCATATATGACACAAAGAACTGTTTAATAGGTAGACATTAAATTAATATACTGGTATACCTATACCTAATTCAATTCCTTTTAATTAGAAAGATTCACAATTAATTGACAGTCATAAAAGCTGCTTGGTAATAGGTACATCTCGTGAGTAGGTATCAGGGAATCTAATTCATAAGCAGGTTGACTGTTGTCATAATTTGTTCGTATTATGTTAATAGTATGATATCATACTGACATAATATTAACATTGTCAAATGTATTGTTACTGAATGCCATTATTATAATACAAATAGGTAAATTATTTAAACACTTCACTTGCTTATGAATTGGATTCCCTGATAGTACAGCATCTAATGCAGCATACTACAGCTGCAGTTAACTGTCACATTTTTGTTGACTTGACTGCAGCTGCAGTACCTAAATTCATAATATAAAAA
Organism: Phengaris arion; assembly: GCA_963565745.1. Lineage (NCBI taxonomy): Eukaryota > Metazoa > Arthropoda > Insecta > Lepidoptera > Lycaenidae > Phengaris > Phengaris arion. Next base: position 9,196,486 of record OY751443.1, read on the forward strand.
CATAATATATCCCACTACTATGGGACGCTACTTGCGTCGATACACTTGCTCCGTCCCATGTCAAGGGCACCTCGAGTTCTGCAGGTGCGGCCGCCAATCAGGCGGAAAACCTCAAGCGGCGCAAATATGAGAACCTTAGTGGGGATCTCATATTTGAACCGTTTGGGGTTGAAAACCTAGGTACATGGGGTCTGGGTGCGCACAAACTTTTCAGAGAAATCTCCAAAAAACTCATTGAGGCCTCCCGAGACCCCAGAGCCGGCACCTACCTGGCCCAGAGAATAAGTATCGCAATCCAGCGAGGAAACTCTTTGAGCCTTCTAGGTACTCTGCCTGGTGGGGACGACCTGGGAGATTTCTTTGTTTTGTAGCATTTTAAGTTTTAGAGTAGTTATTATTTTTTTAGTACTTACCTACTTTTATAGTTTCTAAATATTTTAAATAGATTTTAGTTAATTTTAGCTTTTAACATTAATTACAATAATTATAAATTCCTGCTACAATAAAATCATATAATTTCAAAAATCCTTTGTGGAACGAAGACAATAATATGTCAAACCGAGTTTATATATTTACAGATGTCATATATCCCACTAAAACATACATAAAATGTAAAAATCCAAGTATTCCCTTCGTAAAAAGTTTTAACATATATTGTAGAAACCAAGTTTAATCCAAGACAGGTCATATAATTAGTTCCATATTAAAATATTGTGATTGTGTGTGGATGATTTATTTTTTATAATTTATTATAGTAATCTATATTAGACTTGGCAATAAGTTTGTATATGAGCTCCAAAACTGCGTTTCTTGCCAATTATTATATCGAAAACTACACACGACTTTTTAAAAGTCAAAACATTAGTAATAACACTTACAGGACTTCTTGCTCTATTTCCACTTTAATAAGTATTTTACATGAATTTTAATATATTACACGATCGGTTTCGACAAAGTAATCATCAGGTCACCTGTTTAGTGCAAAAAATCCTGTGTGTTATTACTGTGAAACATTAATTTCCACCAAGAACCTACAGTACAATCAATAACATATCAAAACATTAGCTCGTGTTACTAACGATTCGTCGACGACAAAAATTACGACCACTAGCTTTATTACAAACGCAAAAGTTGGGGCGCGAAAAAGCCGCTAAATTCTTTAAGGCTCTGTATAACGCCAGTGATCATGAGCGTCAATTCCCATGCTAATTATGTAGGCGACAAGGGGGTTTCGCGCCGACCGGAGAGAATTTAAATCGGATAAAAAATCGCTAAAATTATTTGAGACAAAATTTGCAAAAACTAAAACGACCTTTCCCTGAGTCTTGTCTTACTTAAAATACTGAAGTAATTTTCACACTCGTGTGACTTATAGTAGAAGAGAAAAAAGTTTTTAACTTAAAAAAAAGGGTGGACTTAGAATATTTTTAAATGAATATATAAATAAAAATTTCAATTTATAAAAAGACAGTCCTCGGCTAAATATAATGCAGATTGACATTTTTTTTTTGGGATTTTTCAATACGACCATGGCTGAGAATAAAAGTTTCAAAGAACTCCAATTTTCAGTTCTATCCAGCGCACAACGCCTTAAGAAAAGATAGTACGGAGATCTACGGTACGGGACTTGGCGAGATCACTGCCGCAACTTCAGATTTTTAGATAATCTGTGATATTCGGATATAAAGATTTTGATGTAACTGATTTGATGTAAATCTAACATTTAAGTAGTCATCGTTGGACAGTTAATTGTATTTACAGCTGCTGTACGTTATACACATTCTAAAATTTTCTGTTACATTGCGCTAGGGATTTTCCAATAATTTGTCGTATTACACGATAATTATTTAATTTGCCCAGGTAATCATTATAATTATAGTACGACCATCAAATCTATTAGCGTTGATATAATGTCATTTAATTATAAAATGCCTTATAGTCATCAATTGATAATTAAGAACCCTACTGTGTACCTACCAATAGAAGTAAACTAGTATTACGTAGAAATATATTAGATTCTTTGCTAGTATCGAGATGTGACTGACATAAGGAGGTTACATCACAGTGTTTATTGGTGATTTAATTTAAAAAAAATAAGTTAACGTATACAAAAATGCTTATAAACTATTTTCTCTTGTTGTGCTCATTTGGAATTTTTCATGGAATGTGTTCGTTTGGTAATGTTTAATTTTAGTTTATTTAATTGTAGATGTTGCCCACGAATTCATGTGGAAATATGTGGAATTTCCAAAGGAAATCCCGCAGGAATAAATTTGTCTATGTCCATCCCCGTGGTCTGCTCTATCTGTGCCAAGTTTCATAGAAGTCGGTCCGGTATTTCGGAGTCTATCCAATGCAAACAAAAAACAAATCTTTATTCTTTTTAATATTAGTATAGATAAATATCAACAGCTCCCGTGGTCTAGTGGTTAGAGCTTGGCTCTAGACTCGGAGGTCGTGGGTTCGATTCCCGCATTGGAACAACAAAAATGTTGGCTCCAAGTTTGGTTAGGACAATGCAGGCTGACCACCTGACAAGAAAGATGAGCAATGCGTCGGATGGGCATGTTAAAAGTCGGACCTGCGCCTGATCTCTCGCCAGTCGTGTCGGTTATCCGTCCCACTGGGTTATGAGAGTAAAGGAAGAGAGAGTGCTCTTTTGTTCAGCGCACACACTTGGGCACAGTAAAATTACTCCTGCGTAACTGGCCTGGTTTCAATGAAACCGGCCACCATTACCGAAATCGGTGTGGGGAAGTTATTTTTATTTTTATAGATAAATATAATACATATTATATCTGTACGTACGATTCTATTATCACGAAAACGCGTTGAGGACAGACGTTATTAACCTTACGATAACGATAAAAAAACATAAAGTTCATAGTGTTTATAACAACAATGAATTCATATTTCTACCCGAATACGCCGAAGTCAAAAGGAAGAGTAATGATTTAGGCAGTCTTTGTATGTGTGTATAAATGTATGTTTGATTTACCATAACGAATGAACTACTGGTACAATTTTATTAAATGAGGTGTCAATAGATTCGTATTAATAGCCCGGGTATCATAGGCTATATAATTTACATAGTTGGGTTATAGTTTTTCGTTTTCAAACTTTTTCGTCTGTGTGTTGCATGTCGCGTGACGGTCGGCCGCGGAGTAGGGATAAAGTGAAAGGCGCTCGTTAGAGCAGCCGAGGCCAATATGGCGGCGCCTATAGTTCGCATCAGCTGACCGTGTAGTGTATAGACTAGTACTCATTTGTGCCAGTGCTCCACGCTATTTTTTGTTATTAAGTTTCACTTTTACCGTGGCTTCATAAAACCACACAATCTTTTTCTTGATTGGTTTACAACCCAAAAATACTTCACATTAGTAAGGCCCTCATAAACATCTTATGCAAATAGGTTCGCTTTACCTATAGCGTGATCTAGCGGCAAATCAGCGCCATCTAGTATGCCATATGAGAACCAAAGTTACTTAAGAAAATTAACTTAAAATCTAACGCATAAACAGTCTGTATATTGATAAAGACCGCATTTAACTCAATATGTAGTTCACGCGAAGACACAAGAAGCGCATTTTATTGTTATTAAGTTTCACTTTTACCGTGGTTTCATAAAACCACACAATCCTTTTTTTTTGTAAAAATGGCAGTTATTGTACATAGAGATTCATACATATACATATCTATAGTAGATAGTAAAAATGTATTATTTATTAACCAGTCAGTGCAATAGCTATTGCAAACAACAAAAGTATTATAAAGAAGCTAATGAAATACGTGATACAGGTAACAAGTATGGCCTACTCATTTGTTTATGTGATAATAGAGATGATGAATACATATAAAATATTTAGTTTCATTAATATACTCAGAAATATTGAGACATTACTACTTGGTAAATGTAAAAAAAATATAATATTTTATGAGTAGTTTAGTGATTAGATACATTCTAAAAGTACAAAAAAGTTTACTCAATTAGTAAACAAAAGCTACATCATTAGTTTACTTACATCATATACAAACAATTATGGTAAATATCGGAAATATTTACAAATATGTTCCTGCGGCCTTATACTTCATACACTTTTACCTAGGCGCGACGTCACAGCTAGGTACGACTTTAGTATGGAGCGTTTTCACGAGACTTGCGAAATTTTGTATACAAATCTGAAAATATTGATTTTTGATATACTGTTTCTTCTGAGAAATTACACATATTTAAGAATAATAATCATTTATGTAATATAGTATCAATAATTATTTATCTAATCTATTGAACGACGATACGGTTTTTAGGAATTGTTACCAAAATGTAAAAAAATAATAATAAGAGTAATTTTCAGTTCCATGCAATTCCTGTGTGCCGATAGAGGAATGCCCGTTCGTCCGCAACCTGAGTGCTGAAGAACAGAGAGTGTGGATGGAGCGGTACCATTGCGGCACAGTCACTATTGGCACCACCAGAATATATGAGGGATTCTCCTCTATCGCCAAGGGAGACCATGTAATATATTTGTATAGAACGAGAATAATATTTAAATCTGATTCAGTTAAATATACAACAGAAACATAGTACATACCGGTTGTAGAGTCCCACATTGGGACTTTATTTGGTATGTAGCATCTCTCGTAATTTGGGACTTTCCGCAAATTAATCGACGCGTTCAAATGATTCCTCTCATTACCACTTCCATGCTCTGTGGAATGACGACCTCTAGAGGCAATGACGACCTCTGTGGCTCAGTGGTTCGGCACGTTGGTGCTCAAGCCGGGGGTCGCGGGTTCGAATCCCGCCGAAGGAACTAAAAAGTTTTTCTGTGTTCCTGGGTCATGGATGTGTATTAAATATGTGTATAATATAATAAAAATCTTATATATATGTATAGTATAAAAGTATTAAATATACTTCCCGTTTTCTGGTACCTGTAACACAAGTTCTTCGGATACTTAGCACGGGGCCAGATTGACGTGGTGTGAAGCGTCCATAGATGTTATGTTATGCTCCAAAAATAGGGAAGGTTAAGACGGTGGTTTCCCTGTTTGCCTTCCGTCTCGCAGTGTCGAAGCCGATTTAACCAAGGAAAAACTATATTAGTCAACTTGTAGAGAATGTAATTGTCATGTCCTATAGAGCTGAAAGTACTAGTGGAGGACCTATCCTCTATGGCGGAAGCTCCACCGATAAGGGCCCTGCCCTTAAATTAAAGATGGAAGAAGAGGAAGCTTAGATGAAAAAATAATCCTATACTTACACTACTTGTATTGTATACTATTATGTATTCTGTGCGTATACTTTAAACGAGACAATGTTGTATATATATAATCGGTTTTTCGAAATCGGCTGCAATTATTACCATGAGATTTAGTGTGCAGGGAGTTTTGGGGGAGAAAATCGATCTACCTAGGTATTATACCCAGGAAACCTTTGCTATTGTACTATTATTGTACGAAATGTGTTTCTAAATAGTAAAATGTATGGTGGACTTCAGCCCGCCATTTACCTGACAAATTAAAATGAACTGTTAATCGTTATTGAGACTGCACGAAATTTCGTATAAGGTTAAATTCTACACAAGACGAAATTCATTTTTATGACGATCTCAAAATATTTGCCGATAGATCTAATCAGCGACACTTTATTTTCATTGGCAATATTACGAGCGAGCATGGCAAGCAGGCAAATATGACATTACATTTTTTAACATTTATCTATAATGGAGAAAATTCACTAATTTTAAATGTAAAATTACTGTATTCTCCGTGGAAAATAAATAATACTCTTGAAATAATTATTTCGATTCGTCAATTAGTTTTCAAGGATTAATTTTTTTAATTTAAAAGTGGCGCTTCCTACTTTGTCTCGCAGCCATGCATTATTACAATAATTATAATGAATAAAAATTAATGAAATTTGGTACCCACAGTAATATACAGCGTAAAGATTTTATTATTTTCATTATTAATTAAGAATAATTAATAATGCCAATAATAAAATTAAGAATAATTTTATACACACATGGGAAGTGGCGATATTTTTATTTCATTGTTCACCATCGAGAGGTGTATGCCGTATGATCGTCGAATAGGTATTTAAAAAAAAAGGTTTGATACTATATGATTTTTAGCGTTGCGTACAAACAGGACCTTATTAGTAACACTCCGGTATCCGTTCGTCCGTCCGTCTGTAGGTATGTCTGTCAGACAGAAATTTTCACAAATGATGTATTTCCGTTGCAGCAGCTATAACAACAAATATTAAAAAACAGAATAAAATAAATATTGAAGTGGAACCCCTAAGTACGCGAGTCCGACTCGCACTTTCCCGGGTTTTTTTTAAATTAAGTGAACCACTTTCAAGTAATCAAGGCCCTGTTAAATTGTGACATCACGTTAGTGGGACTCGATAATTTTGCGAATTTTGAATGAATGTAAAATCATAACAATACAGTTATAGGAAAGCTTACAAAAATACGAAGTAATTTTACTTCGTATTTTTCTAAGCTTTACTGTAATAAAGTTTTAAGTGATTTTACAGACCTAGTGACATCCCTGATTCGATATTTTAACGAATCATCTAATTTTAATCCACAATTTTGATAAAATCGTTATGTTATAGACAACGTTTAAAAAAATAAGAAGAAGTGTTTTCTATATTTCCTAAAACAAATTACAGATACTGTGTTGTCCTCACACAAATCAACCGAAAATTGAAAATAGTACAATCGAAAAACCGAGAGTGGAAAGAAAAGCCAACACCAAATACAACGCCTCAATCATAAACATAAGGAACCTTCCAGAACCAAGACTTAGACAAATAAGGCAAGTGGAAAATGGGAGTAACCCGTTCTTCCTCAAAAAGCCTGCTAACCCTACGCAAACTGACCCTCCAAATGATATGGGATTAAATGAGCCATCAAAAGATATGGAGGCGCAGTGTAATGTGCTAACGAGTGTTCCCCCAGACCCTGAAAGTAGATGCTGCGGTCTGGATACGTCTGATACTGACAGGATAACTGGTAAGTCTAATTTTAGAGTCTAGTCTGCACTGCATTTCCATTCATTTCACCTAATAAAAGCAATTGCATACGAGAGAACTATTTTCTTATTCACAATGTTTTCGCATGTAATGTACTTGGGAATAATTACGCGATTTGCCCGCAAAAAGCACTATTATGTTCTTTTATCTCTTAATTGCTTAATATAGTTGGTTCTTTGAATTAATTACTGCATTGTATTCCATAAGAATGTACTTATGAATCTTATGATGAGCTAATCAAGCATTAAAATTCAATATTTATTTTGACTATTATTTTAATTGATTTACATTACCATTTTTTGCACTCTCTAGTCTCTGCTTAATTTAATGATAGTAAATTTAATAGAAGTAAAATATAACATTTTATGGTTCCATGCAGTTGTAGATATTACTTTTTTAACAATTTATATCAAATTTAATAAACAATTTAGCAGATTGTTCCTATTTTCCGCAGAATTCTTTTTCACAATATAGCACACGGTACTTTTATTTTCTGTTGATGTATTTGCACAGATTTAGAAAGCTTTCTACCCACTCTTGCACCCCTAGTCACGAATAAGTGGGAGCAGTATTTCTTACCCAAAGCACCCAAGTCAACTGATCGGAAAATCAAGGGATCAACAAAAAACAAAACTGATGTCGTGGATTTAGAGCCTAAAATATCAGGTAAGTAAATAAGATCGATACTACAAGTAGATAAGATTTTTACGCCTTCGTACAAAGATAATGTAATGTAATACTTACAATCTTAGAGCATTAAACCAACATACACTACGATAAAGGTTATGTCTTTTTATTGGAATAGCTATTATTTATTGTAGTGTCTACCTAAAAGAGACAGGATTATTGACGAAGATATTACATTCACTTAGACCACCTTTGTGGTTGAGTGATTAGCGCGTTGACGCTCAAGCCGAAGGTCGCGGGGTCGGATACCGCCAGGGAACAAAGAACATATAACAAATATATTATGCACAGTTTAAAAGTATTAAATATATTTCCGTTGTCTTGTACCCGTAACACAAGCTCTTCGAGAACTTAGCACGGGACCAGATTGGCATGGTGTGAAGAAAATTTAAAATATTAATGTCAGTGTTACTAGCAGCACTTATAACTGTACTTCCTCGAAGACTCATCACATAATGATGATGTTATAAACACATCCATATACATTCTGGTTGAATTTGTAAAAATATTAATACTGCCATAATAATAAATAATTAATTAGGTAATATAATAATTATGAACGCACTGGGTGTTGGTTGTAATAAAATTTACTGTTAAACTAATTATTTCATTTGCACATACATACAGCAATTTAAAGCACTCAACTTACATCACATGCTCTGTTTATTTTTCGAGGAAAGCGTAAGCGACCTGAAGTTATGACCTAAATTTTGTTACTTTTATGGTGCGTACACAGTAGGTGTTTAAAACATGACACACAAACACCCGACACGACGGTTTTTGCCCGAGGTCCGTCTGTAGCCTGTCTCCCAACTTTTCGAGGATAACGGTCAAAGAAACAATGAAAAAATTTCAGGCCACATGAGTCTATAGACTGACGCCGAGGGTCACCATGCTTAATTTCGCAACTGCTTTTTACCTTATATCTAATACTATTTCCTTTCCAAATTGAAACTAATCGTGTTGAGTCAAATAGTGGCTTATCCGCGATGTCGCCTATTGCGTACGCACCTTTAAAGTTCGTGTTTTTTTTTCGCGCAGCTAAACTAAGCCGTGTTTATAGGTGGCAGTGAAACCGAACTGGAACAATATCCCTGGACCGTGCTGCTGCATATTTTGTTCAATTTTGGCAACAAAGTGGAGGAGTTTACCTGCGGTGGGTCTCTGATAAGCTCAACATACGTACTGACTGCTGCACACTGCGTTCGCGAGAAGAATGCGGAATTAGTCAAGTAAGTTTTTTTGATTGCCTTCATTTGCGGAAAAGTGATTGTGTTTTTTTACATTCCATATTTAATTAAGTATAATCATTTACAATGGTCTTCCGCAAAGTAACACCAGGGCCTTTAGTCAAGATGCATTCGATAATTTCGACGGCGAAGTTAGAAAACAAAATATATGGGATTTGTAAATAGATCGAATGCATCTTGACTAAAGGCCCTGAAGCCCAATTCTCATAACTATTTTTGATTAATATACTTAATTCCGCTTCGGTCCGCGTGCTGAATCATTCCTGTACGCGTTGATAGGTGCGAACGCGAGCGGGACAGACTGAAAATCCAAACGGGATTAAACCTATTATAATATATTATAATATTTAGGAGATTTCCCCTTCTGATTCAAGTTACAGAATATTGAATTATTCTGTGTTCAAGTCCTAAAAATAGGTAAAGACTAGAACCGTAATTATAGTCTGTATGGTCTCCACTCTCATGACATTTTTCTGCCTAATGATTAATCTACAAGAACTGAAGTGTCACTGATAATACTTCATTTCAGGCTCGATATTGCTTTAGCCGAGTACGACGAGCGAAGTTTCCCGAACGATTGTATTGCGGTGGGGGAAGGTCGGAAGTGTATTCAAAATATTGTAATTCCCGCCCAAGACGTAATAGTTCACCCCTCGTATGAGGAGACTTGGCTCCATAATGACATCGCCCTCATAAGACTTCGCAGCCCCGCGCCTTACACGAGTGAGATATATTAAATTCTACACAATTGGTGATCCAATTAAGGATAATTTAAATTGGCTTAAGCGCAACTGGGAGAGGAATAAGTGTTTCTATTTTATACCAATTATGGAAACATAATGCAAAAGGCAGTAAATAGTCGAGTTACTTGAAAGTTTATTTCTTAGAGGAATATTCATATTTTCTGATAGGCAACATAAATATGGACCGAAAAATGCTAAAAGTACAGTAGAAGAATCGACGATAGGTATCTTTTTTGCTATTATTGAAAAACGAAAAAACTGTTTAAATACTTTTGTTATTTATGACGTTAGTTTTTGTAATAACAAAATGATATACATAAATGTAGTATTTAAGTTAATTAAATCAATTTTGTATTTATCTTCATACATTTTCAACTGCTGTGACGTCACTCGTGCATCAATTTTTGTATACAGCGTTTTAAATGCTCTCAAATGATCTCAATTTTGTATGACTGTATTTCGTCTACGTTTGATTGTTATTGTTTGATATGCTATTGTAAAGTCAATATTTTACTGGCTTAATATGTATTTTTCGAAAAACCATTAATAAATAAAACTATGCATGTTCCCCATTTCTATTAGTTAGAAAAATCGCGTAGTAGTGTGTTTTAACTGTTTGCGGGTACTGGTAGATGGTAATAAATTTATTACTAAAATTACCAGTCTCCCTGGTCTCAAGCACATACCGCGGCGATAAATGCAAAACAGTCGAGAAGGTATCAAAGCGCGACACAGTCCTCGCCCCTCGGTGTCAAGTGTGTCGCTTTTTGACACCTCGTATTTTCGAACTCCTCGCTGTAAAATGTGCTCAAGAGCCACACAGCAGCTGAATTGATTCTTGTTAGCGTATAACATTTCGATTTCTATTTTAGATGTCGTTAGACCAATATGCCTAGCGCCCTTAAACATAGACACGCCAAAGCTAACCAACTTTCCTCTGACCGTTTCGGGCTGGGGCCAGAACCGGCAGTTCTACACCAGCGTGAAGCAGTCCACGGTCCTCAATCTGATCCCGAAGGAGGAGTGCGTGAGATCTTATCCGAATATATCGAAAGACCACATCTGTGCGGTCGGCAGCACGGGCGAGGATACTTGTAGAGGCGATTCTGGAGGGCCTTTGATGGTATTTTTTTCTTGTATTAATATATGTATATACACCAGGTCACTCACGGATACTCTACTTACTGAGAAATCAACACACAGCTCAAACTACTGAACGAATTGAAATAATATTAATAACTCGTACCTATTCATTTGTTAGCCGAATGTAGATCGAAATTCTATGCATTTAAATCTATCTAGTATATAACTCTTTATCTATACTCTGCACTGTTAAAAAGATGGAATTGGGTCAAATTATTGTGTCACTGTATTTTTATTGCACGGTAAATATTTAAATTGGTAGCATTATATTCGCTATTGTCACTTAGTTTACATTTAAATGAAATTGGATCTGAACGTATTAGAATATGACGTAGGCTAAGTAAGTTTTCTTCCTGTCCTAATGAAATTGAGTCGATAAAGTGTATGGGACTATAATATGATTCCGGAACCCGCCGAATTCCAGGAAAATTCAGAGCACTGAAAATAGAACTCTGCGCTTATACAATAGGATTGAAAATCGAAGCGTCGAGTGTCCAGCTGTCATATTATATGATATTTACGTTTGACTCGACACTTGTGTGTTCGATTTTCAGCTCTATTGTATTAGCGCAGAGTAATATTTTCAATGCTCTAAATTTCCGCCGGCCTACAATGGGACAATATAGTCCCAGCCTAACGAGCGAAAATGCTTAGTACAATACTTTTTAACCCCCGACGCAAAAACTGTCTGTCTGTGTGTCTGTCTGTGGCATCGTAACTCCCAAACAGATGAACCAATTTTGATCTAGTTTTTTTGTTTGAAATCTAACATGATCGAGAGTGTTCTTAGCTATAATTCATCATTATCAGCTTGCTCACTTCTTAATAATTCGGGGATTACTAAAAATTATTAATTTAATTTCGCTTAATATTGTTACATAATACTTACACGACATTAAAGTATGTAATAATATACAATAAGGGTTAAAGAGAAAGATATTTTTACAGGTGCTGTTTCGAGGCCGGTACTACGTCATGGGGGTGGTGAGCGGCAAGCGAGCGGACAGCCCCTGCGGCACCTCAGTCCCGTCGCTCTTCACCAATGTCTTCAATTACATCGATTGGATACTGGGGGTTATCCGGCGTGATAATAATTAACTAGAGCTTTCCGCACACCTTCTTCCACATAAACCTTAGACTGGAACTATATGCTCCGGAATTCGGAACGCTGGTGAAAAGAGCACTGAAAATACAACTCTGCGCTTATACAATAGAGTCGAAAATGAAAGTTATGAGTGTCGAGTCAAGTGTCATTTATGACATTGACTTTTGACTCAACACGTCTCATGTGTTCAATTTTGAAATCTATTGTGTTAGCGCAGAGTTCTATTTTAAATGCCCCGAATTTTCTTCGGCCTTCCGGATTCCGGATCATGTAGTTCCAGCCTTAACTGTGTCAAATATCATTCTCCTCCGTTGGCACAATGTGTATTATGATGGTGATGATTATATATTATGTTACTTATAGTTCCACGTTACCTTCAATAGAAATATAACATTTAATAATATTGATCAATCGTATTTGCCTTTTACATAATCGGTTAAGATTCATTTTAACCTTAAGGGGTTGTACGCTGGATAGAACTTAAAATTGGAGTTCTTTGAAACCTTTTTTATCAGTCATGGTAACATTGAAAAACCCCAAAAAAATGTTAATCTGTTTTTTAAGTAGCCGAGGACTGTCTTATTATAAATTGATTTTTTCTCTAAATATTGATTTAAAAATATGCTAAGTTCGACCTTTTTTATAACATTTTTATTAGTTTCACCTGTATGTTTGCTTGCTTGCTTGTTTGTTTGCTGGTAACCGACTCCTTTGGCCTCGATTTTGTCCTACTTTGAACGATCAGATTAAATTCAAACTTTGCACTCCTGTCAAATACCGATGACAATGCAATAATTCGATTTAATTTAATTATAATTTTAAAAATTGAAATTATTTATTATTATTATAAATAATCATACGTGCATTTCCAGGCTTACTCTTTGAAAAATCGTACTAAAAATCAAAAAATAAATTATAGTTTAAAAAACTAAAAAAACACGCTTTTATAGAAAATCTAACTAAAAATAAAAATAAAAAATAAAATTTAATAAATTTGGATTAAGAATAGTGTAAATGAAAAATAAATGTTTATTATTGTAAAAAAGCGTGGGGTGCATAGTGTCAATAGTTATAAACATTTTATTGGCAGATATATGAGAAGGATCTTCACTTTTATAATATCTTAAAAATCACTTTAAACGAAATCTGACCGTTTGAAGTGGATTAAAATCAAATCCACTGGAGTCGGTTACATACAAACAAACGTACAGGTGAAGACCCCACGCTTTTTTACAATAATAAACATTTATTTTTCATTTACACTATTCTTAATCCAAATTTATTACACTTTATTTTTTATTTTTTAGTTAGATTTTCTATAAAAGCGTGTTTTTTTAGTTTTTTTAAACTATAATTTAATATGTGTGAAAATTATTTTAGAATTTTAAGTAAGACAAGACTCGGAAAGGTAGTTTTAGTTTTTGAAAATTTTGTCTCAAATATTTATAACGATTTTTTATCCGATTTCTATACTCTCCGGTCGGCGCGATACGCCCTTGTCGCCTACAAAATTAGTATGAGACTTGAAGCTCAAGGTCACTGGCGTTATTACAGAGCCTTAATGTAAATGTCACTTATTTTATTAACCGTCATTAGAAATACAATGACACAATAATAAGCCCCATATACTTGTGGCGCGCGTTGTCGTGCAGGAGCAGCGGAGACGAGCGATTGACCAATGCTGGTTGGAGATGTGCCAGCTTCTCCATCATTGTGTTCAGTTCTTCACAGTACACATCTGCAGTAATGCTCACCCGTTTGGTAAGAAGCGTGGTCTAGCGCCGGTGTGATTCATCACATGAATCACACGGCGCTAGACCACCAAACAGTGACCATCACTTTTCTAGGGGTAAGTTTTCGTTTAGGGCATTGTTTAGGTGCTGATCCAGGATCAAACCAACTTCCTGAGCGCTTGCGATTATCAAACAGAATCCATTTTTGATAGCAGGTAACAATGCGGTTCAAAATTCCTTCATTTGTGTGTCTGTTGAGCAGTGCAAGGCACGTCTCGACGCGTACTTCGCGCTGGCGATCATTGAGTTCATGGGGCACCCATTTGTCAAGCTTTTTTACCTTGCTAATTTGATGCAAATGAACCAATATTGTTTAGACGCTAACGTCGAAAGCTGCTGCTAATTCAGCCGTAGATTGTGTATCATCAGCTTCCACAATCGCCTTCAATTCGTCATTGTCGACCAAAGTCTTCGGACGCCCGCAAGGTTCATTTTACAGGAAATTTCCAGAACGGAAGCGAGCAAACCAATAACAGGTGGTGCGTTGGTTTGTAGTGCTAGCTCCGTTAACGTCGTTGATGTTGCGTTCCGCTTGTGCCGCGTTGCTGCCACGTCAGTACTCATATTCCATAATTACTCGAATTTTTAACGTATCCATGATGACGAAAAAGATTAAAATGCGATGAAAATGTAACTCTAATAAATAAACAAATGACTACTTTTGTAAAAATAATTCTATGTTTTTAAAATAAAATTAATTTGAAATTAGAATTCTTAGCCAAACAAAAATTATTTTGATTTGAAATGGCCAGTACTGCAGAACGGCAATTTCATAGGTAAAGAGCTATTATATTATGTATAGTATAATAGTATTAAATATATTTCCCGTTATCTGGTACCCGTAAGGTCGTAACACAAGTTCTTTGCATACTTACTAAGTAATTTCTGACCTATGCTAAGTATTACTTAGCACAGGCCCAGATTATGTAGTGTGAAAGCGTCCATAGATATTTTACAAAAAAACAAGACTGATACTCGAAGGTGTCTCTTTTCCTTCAATGTGATGACCATTAATTTTAAAATCAAGAACAACTGAACACCTTCTTAGACTATTAAAACATACTATTATTAGAACTATACTTAGCCCATCAATCGCATATCACTTTCCAATTATACCACTATGTATCAGTTTCAACTTTCAAACGAACGATGCCCACGTGTCATTACCGTGGGGGAGTCTCGCAGGAACAAACACTATTATCAGGAAGTGGCCACGAGATTTCCCCCGGGGGCACTCCGCTTAAAAGTGTCGCCCCATTGACCGCTAGCACTTTTCTTTAAATTACATTGCCAAAGAATTGATTAGGTGTAAAAACGTTGTTTTCTAGGGTTCCGTATTCAAAAATAAAATTTTGACGGATTTCTCAGTTCATCTGTCGTGTATTCAGAGTCAGTGGGTATGAAAAACTCTTTTTTTAACAGGAAGCCCAAAATTTATTATTCCACTTTATTACAGCATTTCCACATTACGTTATATTGTGAGAGGTAGCTATATGTTTTAACATTGAAACATATACCTGTCATTGTCATTACATGATATATTATTGGCACGACATCAGATATCGAACCAAATCAATGTGAAATCGCTCTTGTACCGACAACATAGCAGTGTTTTTCGGTCTGATATCGGCTATCGTATCGCGTAATGTAAAAACGCTCTTAATGAGCGTTTTTAAATTCGTGACATCTGACAGCTTTTTGACACGACAAGGACCGTCAGGCTACCAAGCTCCGCCTGGTGACAGAAAAAGAATCAAAAATTCTTATTGACCGTTTTTGATAGGCCACCAAATGATGCTTTGTGTGCGTTGGATCTGACCCCTAGCAGCCAAAAAAATATCAAAAACCCTCACTGTCATACCTATCCCTGTTCCGTAGTTCTGAAATAAGCTAATTCTGAAATAACTTAAATGGTGACGAGGTATTTCAATTAAGGATTTTCTTTGTCCGGTAAGGTCATTTTTTGACTTATGAGTATGTACCTATTACTATAGAGTTTGTTACCTATATAATATGTTACGGTAAGTATAAATTATGCAGATTTTAATTCAATAATTCAATGCTGTAGTAAAACTAAATATTTTTCGAACAGTCTTGAAACAAAAGAACAATGGCAGCACTAGATTATAACAAAGTTAACAAACGCCATTTGAAAAACGACGATGAAATGACGAAAAATATTTGGTTGGAAATTTATTGTCACCCTGTCCCAAATCCGTCCTCCCTTTTCGACGTGTCAGCGAGTTGATAATTTTTTTACTCGAACAAAACCTATTCATACTTTGAATTTTATGTATCGTGAATTGAAAGAAAAGAATTTATCTCTTTGTCGGGGAGTAAATAGGGTCTGTCGGGAGATTTATGTAAAATCAATGCAGCAAATAAAGAACGATGCGGTAAACATCCGCGCTGTGTCACAATTAGTGCGTGTCCCGCTGGGAGAGACGCGTTTTGTTATTTGCTATTCGATATAGTGACGCCATAACCATCGATACATTATGTACAGCCTGACCAGGAAAATATATAACCTGCACTGAGGGTGCTTCATATTTGGGTTCCGTACCTCAAAAGGAAAGAACAAACCATTATAGGATCAATTTGTTGTCCGTCAATCCGTCCGTCTGTCCGTCTGTCTGTACTACCTTTATTTCGGGAACGCGTGGGTCTAAACTCTAAAATCTTAATGTAGTAGGTCGAAATATCAAATTAAGCTACTAGGTCAAATCTACCCCAGATAGGTATGATATGATTAAACAAAAAATTAAAGCGACTTCGAAAGTAAAATACACAAAACAGTATGAAATAAATCTTATTCTCTAAATAATTCCCCTTTTTAATTAGGGTAAAATTTAACTATTTCTCCACACAATGATCATTATTTTGAAGTCGGTACCAGCCCGAAAAATATCCTGATAATTCATTATTTATATGGCTCACGTTTAAGTTGGCTGGTACCGATTTCAAAATTATGAAGATTATGTAGAGAAATAGTTAAAAAATTAGCGGAATTTAAAAGGGGAATTATTTAGAAAATAAGATTTATTTCATACCTTTTGTGTAATTTTTACTTTGGAAGTCGGTTTAATTTTTTGTTTAAAAATATTAATTTTTACCTTTTTAGTCATATTTGTTATAATATTATTAATACATTTTAAGAACGTTTAAAATAAACGACCGAATGTATAATATTGAATACGCGCCAAGCGTCCATTAGGTATTGTATATAAGATGATGATGATGATTACTGTAAGTTACATAATGCTATATGCTTGCAGTTCTTTAAACAATTTCGAAATTTCCAAACGCGTTTCTTTAAAGGCTGAGGAGTTCTTTTCAGTGCTTTTGGATCCAGGGTATATCTTGGTGCAAAATCTTACTTCATGGTAGCATATGCTTGGGTTCCTACAGAAAAAGTTAAAATCACTATATGTGTCTATATAAATTTCGAGGAGTTCCCTCGATTCCTCATAGATGCCATCATTCAGGTCACCACTTTGCTGACAACGAGACCAACTTTGAATTAGGTGTAAAAAGGCTTGATGTGCGCATACCAAAACACACTTTATTTTTTACGAACCATAATTTATTATAATACAAAAAGTCAAAAGTAATAGCTTCTCCATACAAACTTTCATCCCCGCAAGACTCTATTTATAATGTCCTTACTTTGTGCAGAACCCTCGATGGGCGAGTCCAACTCACTCTTGTCCGATTTTTTGTTAGAGCAACACGAAAGTAATTGGTTAAATCTCGAAGACAATACAAATGACATTTCAATTTAGTTCCGTCAATTTCCGCAATGAGTGAGGTTTTAATTATCCTGGTCATGCTATACTCTATTCTATTTTTAAATTTGAATTCCGAACACTATAGAGTTACTCGATGTTTTGATATGTTATGGATTTTACTGTAGGTTCTTGGTGGAAATTCATGTTTCACAGTAATAACACACAGGACTTCTTGCACTATTTCCACTTTAATAAGTGTACTCGATGTTTTGAATATTGCGTTATGCGATAGAATACGATCTATTCAATTTTTACAACTTGTCTAGACTCTTGACACTCATGGTCTATTAAGGAATAACGCGAAAGTCGCAATTCATTTTATGTTCTTAACCAAAACAAAGAGATTTATTTCTTCTGTCTTTTATAGTTCAAACTCTAGTACCTATACATACAGCTATGAAATCATGAATCATTTCATTTCAACAGTCAGGAACAGATTTTTTTTAAAGGAAAACCGCCATCGATATAGAGTACCGACTAGCTTTTTTCCGCGGATCTGCCCGCGTAAATATAGTATCCCACGGAAATACTGTACTTTTTCGGGATAAAAATAGCCTATGCCTAAACTACTATATAATCCAGTACCTAAACTACTACCATACCAAATTTCATCGAAATCCGTTCAGTAAGTTTTTGCGTGAAAGAGTTACAAACATCCATACATCCATTCAACCATCCCATCCAGCCTCACAAACTTTCATAATAGTAGTAGGATAATATTATATCTACATTTGTTTCAACAAAAATCATGGAATTCATCGACATGGTTTTCATCTCATGACATCCCTACAAAGCTCTCCCTACTGTGCCATTAAAAAACAGCTTTCAAAACAATATGTCACGGTCAGCCAACTATGGAGTATGAAGTATGGACCAATGACTGTACATAGGTATATGTATTTTCTATATAGGCGATCCCTACGTTGGCGTTAATACTTATAGTTTTAATCAATAAACATGTAAGCTCATATTAATGTCTAAAGCAAAAAACCTAACCAAGAGCATGTCAGGACATGTCTAAGGAGTGTTCCGTAACTGTAACCCCGTAAAAGGTTTCTTTCAAATTACTTAAAAAGTTACTTTCCGATTTCGTTCAAAATTTTTCCTAAAGAGTTTTTAGCATGATCTATCAGCATGGAAAATTGCAAGTTTCTATATATCTCATAGTTTAGAAATGCCATGGGGGACCAACTTATAAACCACTTTGGAGGCCGATTACTCGTAAATGTTTGACTTTGTAAAAAAATCATGTACCTATGAAACCTTGCCTTTAAAAAAAATACCTATTCAAGGTTTATTATATATGATGAGGTAGTATAGGAATTAGATAATAAAAAGGAATAGATAAGGTATATTGGAAAACATTTTTCATCCTCACTTCACATTTATGGGTGGCTCCCGATAAATGACTAAAATATAAAAATATTATTATTTTTTGATGCTAAAACTGAGATCTATACACAATCTATAACTATGCCAAACATTAATTTATATTCATAATAACAGAAGCTAGAAGCGCGGACAGACAGACGGACGGACAGTACGAAACTATAAGGGTTCCTTATGTATTACGGAATCCTAAAAAGCTCCTAAAATTATTGAAACCTTTCGCATTCGAATTCACAAAACAAAGTACCTAAGAACAATATACTTATTACTATTCGTAGTATTTATATTATATTCGTATTCAAAATATTATATTATTAAATCGTCATTTTTTAAAGATTTACAAACATGGGTTTTAGATTGTTTATTATATTATGTTTGTTAACACAAAAATAATATTTTATTCAAAATGCCTATCACACCTTTTTCATTGGCCATTGCAAATATTTGAACATTATGTACACTCGTAGTATCTAATTCAAAGCTTACCATTCGATATCGTGTAATGTGGGGTTATTAACGATCGGGTTTCGATGTGCCGACTGCCGACTGCCGACTGGCGAAGTAGAAACACAAGATTGTTTCCGTCCAATAGCTCTAATCTGCCGGCTGTGTAGTCGTGCTGAAGTGATCCCCTTTTATTGGCGTTACTCGAGCATTCAGACGTTTTCATTTGTTAGGGAAATTTTAGACATTCTTGACCTTAATTCTTGTAGGCCTTCACGCCTTGTATGTATTTAATTTATAGTTTTAAATTTAATTATTAATTACGATTAAGAAACACATGAGCTGAGCTGACAAATCTCCTAATGCAAATAAAAGCCACGTTAGGCTAGTGGATAACATGGCTTTTATTGGCTGAGGCTGCTAATGTATTGGTCCGGAATCCGAAAGGCCAGAGAAAATTCATAGAGTTGAAAATCGAACACATGAGTGTCGAGTTGTCGGATTTGACATTGGCATCTGACTCGACACTCGAGTGTTCGATTGTATTAACGCAAAGTCCCATTTCCAGTGCTTTGAATATTCCGCGGCCTTAAGGCCGGGGAATATTGTTAAATATATTGTTAATTAATATATTATTAAATATATTCTAAGAATATATTGTTAAATATTAATAATAAGGATTCCGGGCAATATAGTCCCAGATCCAGCCTTATAATATTATTTTATTATGTCTCGTTAAAGGATACTAGGTATTGGATACCTGTATACTTGTCTATTCATAATAGGATTTCCCAACCCGTGGGGCGCGCCTCTCCTAGTAAGATGACAAAGGGGGGCAAACCACTACCTAATGAGGATTTTTAAATTCGTGGCATCTCACAGCTTTTTGACACGACAAGGACCGTCGGGCTACCAAGCGCCGCCTGGTGACAGAAAAAGAAACTAAAATTCTTATTGACCGTTTTTGATATCACATACGTCACCAGATGACGCTTTGTGTGCGTTGGGTCTGCACCCTAGCGGCAGAAAAAATATCAAACGCCCTCATTCAACATACCTACGTATTTTTTTAACAGTAATATTAATCGACTAGACTTAATATATACATATTTTTTTTGTTACTTTTTTAATTTTTAGACAAATTTCTGCAAGTTTCAATTTTTATTTATTCCCATACAAAAAGAGACTAGTATGGAACTAAATAAATATAGATATTTTTTTTAATATAAATGCTCAGGGGAGAGGAGTTATAAACAATACTTGAAAGTACTTGAAAGTATTGTTTATAACTCCTAGGAGGGGGCGGCGTAAAAAAAAAGTTGGGAAACCCTAATGAAGTTCATCAAAGGCCTTATCACAATTGCAGAAATCCATACTTTTTATCTAACAGTGCAGTGGGTAGCTCAGGGAACTTATTGCGTCGCAAAGTTCATAAAGTTCGCCTATAAACACTTTTATATATAGCACCATGGTGTCGTATGCTGAAAAACAAGATGTAATTTAAACATGAAATGCATTATAAATATGCAACGAAATCTGACGCGCGGTCAGGGACGCCAGTAGCGGCCGGGGTGCCGACAGCTGCATACCTCTTACGTAAGTATCTCTTATTGTTTTTATCTTAATAAATATACTTTAAACAAGAAAATCTTGTATATAAATAATCGGAATCTCGGCAACGTCTGCAAGTATTTACATGTATTTTATTATGCGGGTAGTTTTGGGGGAGAAAAATCGGTCTAGCTAGGGGTCTTATCCCTGTGAAACTGCGCATTTTTAAGTTATATATGTGTTTTCTTTCGTCGTGCAACAATATATCAATAATTTAGACTCTATAATGTCAGTCCGTTTGGCAGTTTGGTTAACTTTTGCGTTGTTCGGAAATTCGAAATGTGGTGGGTTCGAAGTTCAAACTCCGGTAAAATATTTTTGCTATTATTTTTTTTAATATAACGAGAAAAGCACAGCTACCTTAGGTAATTTATTTTTAACCCCCAATTTAAACGCTTCTTAAAGTCAGGAGGCTCTCAAATGATTGCTTTTCTTGTCATTCTGCCAAGCCCAGACATTGACAGTATTGCAAAAGGCCTTTTAAAGTTAACTTTAGGAAGCTTTTGAGAATTCAGCCATAAGAGTGGCAAACGGACCGCCTGATGATCGGTTTACCACCCATCGACACCCCAAACCAAATACAGTACCCCAAGCAGAAACAATGGGCCTAGCAGGAACATTTATCAGCGGCGTTATAGAATGAAATTTGTATGGGCGCTGTCATAATTTAGCAGGAACGTTTGACAGCGGCGTAAACGTAACGTAATGAGAATTATATGATAATCTGTCAAAATCCTGACAGCGCCCGTACAAATTTCATTCGATAACGTTACGTTTACGCCTCTCTCAAATGTTCCTGCTACGCCCCCAGCTTGGCCTTGGAATTACTTATAACCAAAGATTTCAGAATTAAAGATAGGCTGACGTACATTTGACAGAACAAATCTTCATACAAGAAAAAATTACGCCATCTTGGTTTTCACCATACTTCAAATGTCAGCCCCATCTTGATTTCACGATACCTCAAATGTCAAAATCTCCAAAATCGGGGACGTTTCAGTGGAGACAGTTTTCACCTCAACATGCCTCGTCTATAACATATACGTCTATGGTTATGTCTTATAAGTCCGTTGTCGGTATTCAGTTCGGTTTCGGTAAGTTTATATTAAGTGATACCAAAATTTAGTCAAGCGACAAAATTTATTATTCAAAATTAAACTTTCCTTTCGGTGCTGTAGATTGTCAGAATGTCTTGGAAGCGAGTGGTAGCGATCACTGGGTGTGACACTGGACTGGGCTGGGCCATAGCCGCGCGCGCTGCCAGGGAGGGTCTGGTCACGGTTGCAGGTAAGCTTGTACAGCTAACTACTAATGTAGAGCCTAAGGTTCAATTCACACCGAAACGAAACGATACGCGACATGGCGCTGCCTTTTTAAGAAAGCTATTCAAAATTGAACTTTATTCACTGCACAAGAAGATACACGATTCGTTGTGAGAGTTGTGTCAGGTGAGGAAGAATGTCAGGTTGCACCGCATGTGCTACGTGAGTGATGTGTAAGTATGAAACGTGTATATTTTATTATATATATAATGTTATAGCGTCGCGGTGTGAACCAGCCCTAATATGTAAAGTGATGTAAAGTACTAATACGAATACGGTTTTAATCAGCCTAGCCTTTAATAAGAATGAAGTCCATTTATAGAGTTACCTGTAATAAAACAGTTAAAAGAAATTAACTTCAGATGTACATAGCATGTAGGTAAATGCTTACCATCAGACGATACGCGGTAATTGTTTCATCTTTGCCATAAGAAACGAGAATAAACTTCAAAACTTCATTTTTTTAGATTAAATTGACTTTTAATGTTGTCTAATGTTAAGTTTATATTTTGAAACACCTAAAATAATCCTATTCGTATACTTTAAACAAGAAATTCTCGTCTGTACCTACTATAATATTATAAGGAGGAAAGATATGTTTGTTTGCATTGAATAGGCTCCGAAACTACCGGACCGATTTTGATGAAATTTAGCACAGATATAGATTAGACAACAGGAAAGGAAATAGGCTACTTTTTATCTCGGCAAAATCTCGGCATTAGAATCTCCGAAACGGCTGAAAGTATTTCCATGAAATGTAGTATTCAGGGGGCTCTGGAACAATAAATTGATATACTTATATCCATTTGGTGTGCGTATGTGATTTTTTTTTACGCTATTGGCAAATCGTTGTCTCGGGTTCGAATCCCTGTCAGACGAATATTTATGTGATTCTTTTTTTTTTTTTAATCCAAAAGTACTCGACCCAGCTCGGTTACCCAGGTACTATTTTTCACATACCATCGTGCATATCGTTTCCTGTTTGCAGGAATGTATGAAGGCACCGACACTGCTGCGGCTCGGGCGCTCAAGTCGGTGTGCGCTCACCCGTACAAGTTGGACGTGACGGACTCAGCCAGCGTGACCGACTTCAGGCGATACGTGATGGACCTGCTGACAAGCAATCCTACTTATAGTAAGGACTTTCTACTTACGACTAGCTTTAGTTTTACGTAGATCCAGTATGTAAGGACTTTCTGACCTCCAAAAACTTAGGTAAAGGTAAATTTTCAGTATTCTAGATGAAAAAAGTACCTAAAAATTAATATATTAGGTACTTTTAGGACCTTTACCTATATAGGAAATATCAGGTACCTACTACTATTATAAATGTGAAAGTTTGCGAGGATGGATGGATGGATGTATGGAACATTGTTATTATTATTATTATTACTCTTTCACGCAAAAACTACTGAACGGATTTCGATGAAATTTGGTATTGTTGTAGTTTAGGCTCTGGATAACAAGTACAGTATTCCCGAAGGATACTGTATTTACGCGGGCCGAGTCGCGGGCAAAATCAAGTATAAAAATATATTAATAATAATTAGATAGGTACCTATATAGTTAATATTATTGTGAAATACTTAGAATTACCTTTTAAGATAATGTGTTAGATGATTATTTCCTAAAGAAAACCGAAATTGTTCGTGAGTTCCAGCAATAATTTTAATAAATAGAAAGATAAATAGAAAAGAAAAAAAGTTAGATAGTGAATGCCTTTTGTACAAGCTCGTACGTTTTACTTAAATAACAGTTAGTAATAACCCCATTCTTCACGTCTCAGTTTTGCCTCCGGAGACCGAGCGATCAATGTCGCCTTGCCGTAATGGATTGATATTCGATTATGCAAAAAAGTTTCATTACTTACTGGAAATGATTAATCTTCATTTGCTATTGTTGTTTCTAATTTTTAAATTACGAGTGACGAGCAATTTGTACTGAATAGTTCATGTATATACCTACACATGTATTCGAAATTGGAATTCTAGATTGTTAGTTCGTAATTCAAATTTATATTTCGACTGCCCTGCAACGGGGCAGTTTGAGGTGCTGAAAACAGTTATTAACTTTTTGGTATTAGCAAAACGGTGACCTCAGTGTTTTTCTTTTTTTTTCTTTTAGAATTATACGCATTAGTCAATAACGCTGGTGTTATGACGGTCGGAAACTATGAATGGTTAACACCGCAGATAATAGAGAGCACAATAAACGTAAACTTACTCGGAGCTATGAGGACTGTCACTTCATTCCTGCCTGACTTGAGGAGGACAGCTATAGAGTTAAGTGTCTAGTAATTCTAAACAGCTTGAGGCTTGAACTAGGAACTCTCCCACGAAGATAATAAATTAGTTGTTTTACAGTAAGTTTAAAGACTAGCAAAGCTTTGTACCACAAAGTAAGTAGGTACCTATGTCAGCAGCTGAATTTGTTACTATAGGAGAAGGGGGACACTTGATCCCCCCCTTTTGTTTGTTATCCCTAATTTCCTTCAAATAGTTGAAAATACTTGGAAAAATTTACACTGGAATACGTGGAATTTATTTGGCTAAGTACAAGAATCAGTGACAACCAACAGAATATCCATTGAAAAATACCACTATAACGTTTTTCACGCAACTTTTTATGGATTGGTACTCTTTCTTGTGTACCTTATCGTTTTAACAGGACCTTGATCAGGACAGGACTATCAATTAAGTATTATTAAACATATTTTAAGGGGCCCTTGATGATACTCTCTTTATAAAAACGAAAGACACGTAGATACACAATAACATATAATAAATATTATATTCTAAATAACAGCAGGCTTAGCATGCGCACCCTAGAAACACCGAAGAATCGACAAAATGACAGATTGAAGAAACATTAATACCATTCAGAGCAAAATAGATGTTATTATAAGGCAGTAAGGTCGACGCATCGTCGAGAACTGAGAAACAATATTTCTTTTCTTCCTGAGCACTCATGTCAGATGTCACAAAATGGCCTCTTTTGACAGCTAAAGTAGAAACGTTTTCTTAGTTCAATGTCAATTAGTCTTACAATAATGTCAACTATTCCACATCATGGCGCTCCTAGACAAATAGTTTCTTAACGTTCAGTCATTTACTTGAATAATTGTTCGTTTTTTGACAGAAGATTTCCCGGCAGCCATTTTATAAATACGGCTGTTTAGAAATGTTGACTACTATTGACCACCTTGTTACCATGGATTAAGAACTATTTTGCAACGAACTACTTGGATAGAAGATTTCTTCATTAAATTTATTTCTTCGGGTCGCCATGCTAAGCCCGCTGGTATAAATCAAAATAAAAACTTGCAAATTAAAAGTTGATTGCAAGAAGAATCATTTTCCGTCCACCATTTAAAAAAGGGTCATATCTGACGATTCTACTCATTTGGAAAAGTTTGCTGATATCATAAACCTACCTACTATAAACGAAAAGGCCACTATAAACGTAGGTATTGTCTATACAGGCTCTGCAAATTGACTGTTCCTCATACCTAGTCTGCCATAATAATCAAGTGTCCCTGTTCCCCCTTAAACAAAACTCCAACAAACGAAGGATTCAAAATAAGACTCACCCGGGAGGATTTATACGCATGTTATCTTTCCGCTGTATCTTTTTTTATTGCGTCATAAAAAACTTGAGGCTAAACGCTGACTTAGAATACTTAATCCACTGAAGGAATCCAAAGGTAATGTTTATTTTATATTTCAGGGCGTAGTAAAACCCCGTATCATTAACATAGCCAGCCACTGTGGGTTACAGCCTTTACCTGGATTTGGGCCTTACGGCGCGAGCAAAGCTGGCTTGTTGGCATTGACTACAGCGCTGCGGATTGAGAATCAAGAGTTTGGCTTGAAAGCAGTTTCATTTATACCAGGTACTGGTAGCCACCGTTTATCACAATATGTTTAAACTATTAAGAAATACCTATCTACGTCTTAAATTAAATAATCCTTCTTCGTCTTAAATTTAATAAGTTTATTTCCGTCGGCATAGGCCCATATTATAAATAGTTTACAGACTAAAATATCTACATATTATTATTATTGTATACTTATACTACACTTTATCACGTGTTGTCGGCGACGTGATGCGCTTAAGAATTTACAATTATTTTCTTTGTACTTTGTGCCCCTTATTAATAAACATAATAATATTTAAAGTTGCTGTCTTTGTCTGATACGTTGGAAAAGCCACTTGACAGACAGAGACAGCAACATGGAATCTAAATCCGTGTTGTGTAAATATTTGTATTAATAAGGGGGACGTAGGGACATTGGTCTTAACAGCTGATTTTATTTCCAGGTGGTTTCATAAGCTCGAGCAATTTGTTAGCAAGCCAGTCGAAAAATGGGAGCGCCATGCTAGAAGCTTTGGACGATGAACAAAAAATTTTATACGGAGAAAAGATATCGCAACTCATTGGCTACTTACAAAAAATAAGTGATAATGCAAGTTTTGATTCTTTAACAGACGAAAGTATTCTTGAAACTTTTATGCAAGCTCTTCTTGACGATGATCCTAAAAAACTGTACAAAGTTGAATCGTGGCGATACAAAATGTATTATACGCTATTCAAAATACCATTCCATGAAAGAATTCATGTGTGGTTGTTAAAACAATTTCTTAGTTTACCAACGCTTTAACGTTAATAAATAAATTATTATACGTTTCTCTGTTATTTTTTGTTCATCTTACATAATCATATTATTATTTTATTATTTTGCTATTATCATCCTGGTAATTGCCGTTATTACGGGGTAGTACAATAAGTGACATTTTGCTTTTTGTCGTGTATTAAAAAAAATATCAGTAAAGTCATTTAATACAATGCGTTAACTACTGTAGTTTAATTGCAATCAAAAAACACTATTATGAATATACATAAGAAGTTCTAAAACCAGTATCGCATTTCAAACACATCAATCGTAGCCACGAAGTAAGTGTACGGGCGCGTTGTCGATGAGCATAATATGGTAACAGTGGTAACTTCATAAGAATTTGGTGAGATACCGGATATTTAATCTAAAGTGGTAAAAATATTGTATAGTAGTTAATAACTGAAGGTTTTATAATTATTTTCATTTAATTTACAATCTATTTTAATAAATATCACGACTAACTATGTTCAGAGATCACATGCGATGCACCTAATTGCGGGAGTATCACGGAATAAAAAAAACTCAGTATGAAATATTTTCATCTCTGAATGATACTACCTACTAGATTTATTAATAAGTTTGATGTAAGTTAATGTATTATCTGCAAATTATTGTGTTTTTTTTTTCATTTTGAGCCTTAAAATCGAGTCTGAAATTATAACTCGGTATGTTTTATTGTACGAAGGAATGGAGTTGATGGTAAAGAACGGTACCCTTATCTTATGTTCCCACGACAGTTTTTTAATTGTTGCGATAGAAAAAACAGCACTATGCATACCGACTTCAAAATAAAGAAGATTGAGTAGAGAAATAGTTCAAATTACAGCCGAATTTAGAAGGGGAATTATTTAGAAAATAAGTTTTATTTCATACTTTGTTGTGCATTTTTACTTTGGAAGTTGGTTTCATTTCATACATCTCTATGTATGGAAATAAATAAAATTGAAGTATGTAATAAGAAAATAAATAAAAATTTTAAATTTTTGTCTGTCTGTTCCGGCTAATCTCTTAAACGGCCGGACCGTTTTTGATCCAACTTTCGCTAGCAGATATTTGATGTTATAAGGAGGTACTCAGGCAACTTTCATCGTGGGTTCTTTTATCATAGGCCAACTTCCGTTAAAAAAAATTGTTGGTCTAATACTCTAAGAAAAAATAGGGTAAAAACTGTTTTCATTAATAGTTCCACTCAAACGAATTGCAGGCATCAGCTAATCAAAAATATCAAACAATTATTGACGTCATTATCTACCGCAAGAGATCGATTTATTATTATCTGTGACCTACAAAAAGTCTAACATATCGCACGTTCAAAACCAAACCGTCACTAAACAAAAAACACAATTTTTCAGTAGGGGCGCTCAAAGTCACCACATAAAAGATCATTGCAAAAATGTATTAAAAGTAACAGAATCATTGTTTTTTCAGATCCATAAGATTGATATCCAGCCTGGCTTCCATGTGAATGGTAAAAAATATAAATAATGTATTAACCTACGTAAATATTTATATTTTTTTTACAAAATAGTGTCACTTTTCCATTTAATATTTAAAGGTGTCATTTTTTTAATAAAAAACCTGCAAGTGTATGAAATTATTCATGCTTAAGTGACACTATATTAATATAATTTTTAGTGTTGGAAAATAAAAATACAAAACTATCAAAAAGAAAGATATATAATAATGAATATTATATATTGTAACAATCTACCAAAGTAAAATATTTTATACCTCATCCTGAGGTAACTTTAACAATAAAAATATGGGCACTCAAGTTGTAACAGTTAAATTTGCGTAATATTTTTAAACAATTAACTTAAATTAAAAATCAGTCTATTGCATAGTCAGTCTCCTTAAAACATAACCAGACTTTATGTTCAGGTACCTAGGTATACTTATTATTAATTTACTTAGATTACATAGTAGTCAGAAACTATTGTAAATGATAAAAAATTAAACAAAACTTAAAAATATCTTAGGTAATTAATTAAAACCTCTAAAAATACTCAACTTTAGAAAAAAAAACTTTAGAATTGTACTTTGGAATCAACTGAGTTACAAAATATGGTTGTAAAAAGATGATGCGTAGTAAGGAGGAATTGCGTTTTTTCTTTCGAGGTCTCTAAGGTCTTGTTTTTTCTTATCTGAAAGTGGTAACTTGTCTGTATACAAAGGTACTAATTGGTGTATTGCTCGACGAATCTTGCCTAATTTTATTTCCTTGTAATTCTCTTCCATATAAGATTTTTTGTATAAAACTTTTTCATCTGAATCTGATTTTTCTACTCTCAAAATTCTTATTTCTCCTACTTTGACAGTCGCTCCCTCTGTGTCTTTAATGAATTCATACTCTAGAAGCTTTTTAATATCATAAAATTCCTTGTGTGACAATTCTGTTATATTATATTTATTGCCTCTTTTCTTCGCCTCTCATTTTTAGCATTTTTTTTAATTTGCCTCTCATTAGTTGAATGTACTGAATCTCCTTCATTCTGAGTATGACCTTTTACCATAAACTTGTGAGTTATTGAGTGAATGTTTGGTAAGTTCTTAACAGCGTAAATGTACATAGAAAAAACAAATTGGTTTTTCTGCTGTCCACAGCAGTTGTCAGAGTAAAAAATAACGTTTAGTGTTTTAGATGTTGATGCTGATTTTTTTGTAAGTATTTAAAAACACAAGAACCAATTTCGTTGGCCCCCTTCTGACCTTCAACTTCAGTCCAAAAATAACATTCAGTATTGTCAGCTTTTAATTCACAAATGGTAAAGTTCAAGGAATTTAATCGGCATTTGTAGTAGAATGAAGACACATCGCCTTTAGGAACTTGCATCATAGCTTGTAAGTCGTAACAAGCCACAACGTTATTGCTGTCGATTAAATTCTTGTCTCGTGATTTTTCTTCGCGACTTACTTCTTTTTCTTTAATGAGCAGTCTATATTTCTCTTCCATGTTCTCTTTTTCAGTTGGGTTTGCATTTTCAAAAGCGACACAGTCTTTGCACCTGTCCTTTTTCGGTACAAAAAAACTTATATTAAAATCTTCTTTAAATACTTTGCGATAAATATGAATTTTGACAAAATCAACTTGGTTCTTTGGACACTCTTTTACGTAATCTTTATATAAGTCATTTAATGTTTTTCCTCCTATGAATTCTCTCGTCGTTTGTTGACATAAATAGTGGCTCTCTATTCTTGGTATACTGTTAATATGACTTTTTATTGCAACTATCAATTCCGATAGAACTTTAGTTCCATGGTTTTCATGTTTTCCACGCATCTCTGGCTCTACGATGCCACTAGAATTTATTTTATCAATTACAGTTCGAATGGGTCTGTCGTTAATGCCTTAAGTATTCTTAAAAAATATCTTACACACTCTCTTTTTCTCACCATTAACAGTGAAATAAAATGCATGTTTGGGTTTTCGATTGTTATTATATTTTTTATACTGGTACTTGGGCTTCACTTCGGTTATATGTTTAGAAATAAAATCTCTTTGTCTGGATAATGCTCCCATATTCCAGTAGTTTTTAAAAATTCGGCACGGTCTGCCTCGGAAATATTAAGAGAACACTTTAATCTGCAACGACAATTACAAGGATTCTCAATTTTTCTTTCAGGAATAACTCTATGTTTGGATGATGACGATATATACTGCAACCCAATATTTCGCAATGTTTTTGCTAGAGCTTTTTTACTACCTCGCTTTCGTTTTCGAGTTTCTGCGTTAGAAATATTATTTAGGCTCTCGATTTCAGGCACCACTGCCGGAATCACTCTTTGGGATGTGCAATTCAAAGTTTCTAGTGCAATTTTCTAGTCCAAAGACGGTGGATTATTAAGATGAGAATTTAGTTCTTGAGCAAACTCAAAGTCAATCAGGTCTGAATATGTATTATCAGGTAAAAGAGATGGGCTTGTTGAATTTATTTGTTCATGTCTTAAGCCAGAATCCGTAATAGTCTCAGCGATTTGACCATGGTGGTCAGTATTCGAATGAGTGTCATCAAGTGTATGCATTTTATATGAATCATTACTGAATTCAAAATTGTTTTTATTGTTACCATCATCTTCACACGAGGAAACATTGCCGTATTCTAAAGATATTTGTTGTAAACCAGTCAAATATTTATTACACTCCTTGACAACAGTTTCAATAATCATCCGCGATTTCACACTCATA
This sequence comes from Phengaris arion, assembly GCA_963565745.1. Taxonomy (NCBI): domain Eukaryota; kingdom Metazoa; phylum Arthropoda; class Insecta; order Lepidoptera; family Lycaenidae; genus Phengaris; species Phengaris arion. The sequence continues at coordinate 9,227,671 of OY751443.1, forward strand.
CAATATTTATCTAAATCTGAATCATTAGAGTCTGAGCTGAAAGAGGATTCAGATGAACTTGTTGACGATGTTCATGCACTAGATTATCCTGGGGAACTGGAAGGTCTTGAAGAATTAGATGACTTTGATGAATTAATAATTGCAGATATCATTTCTAACTCCGAACAATTTGCAGGATGTAGCCTTGAAGTAGAGGCATCATTCAAAGTTGTATTTTGGCATCGTCTTTCCTTTGGTAATGTAATCTGAATAGATTCATCAGAGCTAGATGAACTCTCGATCAAAATCAGAAGCAGGTGAGTAATCTCGAACAGAATGATGGCTAGAAGAAGATGAGTCTGACAGACTTCTAACGTGTTGCTTTTTTTGTATTCCAGGAGCATTAGAGCTTGGGCCTGCTGTTGGTTCAAAATTATTTTCATTCGTTTCCAATTCTACAAAATCATTAGCATTAACTGTTGAGATGTTATTACTATATTTTGAATTAATTTCTTTTACCAATTCTTTTAATTTTCTAGTTCTTGGGTTAACAGGAGGCATAATAAACGGCTGCAATAAAAAAATCGTATGTAGATACTAGGGTTTTTCAAATAATATAATACACGTCTACAATAATTTATGAGTACAAATAAGAATAAAGTTATGATTATAGCTATTAACATACAATTTTAAGTGAATCGCAATAGCAGGATTCCTATTACGCAATGTTTTCATAGTTAATGCCTCAAAATACTAAACAACAGGTAGCAATCGGAACAAAAACTATTATTACTTAGGGGCATTAACTCAAAATATGCAAAACGATCATGGGATAAAATGGCACTTTTTCGTTAATGTCAATAATATAATACGATTATAATATATTAAAATCATTAATTTTATTAGAATAATGTCACAATACTTAAAGCGACACTAAACATTTTAATATATTTTGTGAACATTAGCTAAACGTAACAGTAAAACTGACACTTTCCTATTAAATACATTATTCTTTTCAACAGTCATCTTTTAAAGAAGTAAAAATATTGTTCAAAACCGTCACTTTATGCATAACGACATTATTCGTTAAATAATAGTCAAACACGTACATATTAATAAAAGGAAGACTGTCAGATTAAGTTTAAGTGCAGTATTCGTGCAAATAATGGTCTTACATACCTTGAAATTTCACAGCAATTTGTCTTTAAATAAAAAATGACACTATTCTGCACAGAGTTCACGTGTAAGCCACGGTGTCCATGTCGCTAATGAAAAAATGTCAATGTCATTGTCACTGGCTGACGCCAGCCCCACCAAAACGCATAACGACACTTCCGACATCTATGATCGTATTAGGGCTAAAACTATTGGTGTTTTTGCATTATGTATTTCTGACAAAGTGTCACTAGATGGCGGCAATAGCTCAAACTTCGCATATTTTGTTTAGTGACGGTTTGATTTTCAACGTGCGATATTGTGACATGGGGTTGGTTCTTAGAGCATTTATCCAACGGTTGGCTTAATCCTTTATGGCCTTGAAACCTCCTGAAACGGATATGTAGGCAAACATTTTTTTTTATAATAGGTCTTTACCTATGAAATTCTAATTTCAAATAAATTTTATTTTAAAAACATGGACTTCTTTTTCCAAAAGTAGTAATTTGTTTATTGATTGTTACATTTTCATCGCATTTCAATCTTTTTCGTCATCATGGATACGTTAAAACTTCGAGTAATTATGGAATATGAGTACCGTCGTGGCAGCAACGCGGCACAAGCGGCACGCAATATCAACGACGCTTACTGAGCTAACACTACAAACCAACGCACCACCTGTTATTGGTTTGCTCGCTTCCGTTCTGGAAATTTCGACCTGAAAAATGAAGCTCGCGGTCGTCCGAAGACTATGGTCGACAATGACGAATTAAAGGCGATTGTGGAAGCTGATGATACACAATCTACGGCTGAATTAGCAGCCGCTTTCGACGTTAGCGCCAAAACAATATTGGTCCATTTGCGTCAAATTGGCAAGCTAAAAAAGCTTGACAAATGGGTGCCCCACGAACTCAATGATCGCCAGCGCGAAGTACGCGTCGAGATGTGCCTTGCACTGCTCAACAGACACACAAATGAAGGAATTTTGAACCGCATTGTTACCTGCGATGAAAAATGGATTCTGTTTGATAACCGCAAGCGCTCAGCAAGTCGGTTGGATCCTGGTTCAGACCCTAAGCAATGCCCTAAACGAAAACTTACCCCTAGAAAAGTAATGGTTACTGTCTGGTGGTATAGCGCCGGTGTGATTCATCACAGCTTCTTACCAAACGGGGTGAGCATTACTGCAGATGTGTACTGTGAAGAACTGAACACAATGATGGAGAAGCTGGCACATCTCCAACCAGCATTGGTCAATCGCTCGTCCTCGCTGCCCCTGCACAACGCGCGACCTCATACTGCACAGCAGACGGTCTCCAAGTTGCAAGAACTGTGGTTGGAAGCTCTCCGTCATCCGCCCTACTCACCAGACTTTGCGCCTACAGACTACTACTTTTTCCAGAATTTGGATAACTTCTTGGCGGGAAAAAAATTCAATACCCGAAAGGCAGTACAAAATACCTTTGAAGAATTTGTTGCCTCCCGTCCAGCTGATTTCTTTAAGAAGGGCATCAATAAATTGCCACTGCGTTGGCAAAGATGCATTGATTGCATGGGTGATTACTTCGATTAATACAAATAAAAAATACATGAAAAAAATTCGTTTAAATTTTTTCATACAAAACGGCAATTTCATAAGTAAAGACCTATATAAGTAAAGAGATATATATAAATATGGCATCGGCTTATAATCATTTGCTAGTGTCAAGTTAAAAAGGCGGGAAATAGAACTTTCGTTTCAATTTTCAACACCGTATTCCTAAATCGTCAAGTCTAAAGTCTAGTCAAAGTTCATCCTTCCAGTAAATAGTGCAGTCAAGTCAGTCAATTCAAGTGGTAGAAGCTTTACTGAGTTACTAGGGAGTTTTGGAGGAACACAAAATAGCACGTTTTTTGAAGTTGTACTACTTGCCCACACTTGTACACGTTAACGAATATTTAATGGTTAATATTCTACCAATATTACATATTAAGAACCGAAATAACACAAATTTATGAAAGATATACAAAAACCACAACGTCACCAATTCAATTCCCCGGCAAAACTGAAAACTGTCTTATTAAAAAGGCGAGAAACTAGAACTAACAGTTCTCAACACTGTTTTTAACTGACTTCAAAAAATAGGAGGTTCTTTAAATTCGTCAAGTCCAAAGTATAGTCAAAGTCCTAGTAAATGGTCAGTGCAGTTAAGAACAGAAACAACACAACTTTATGGAAAAAATACAAAAACAACAACCTCTCACTTTCACATCCCGCCATTTCACACCACATTACAGTGTGTTGTAAAGTGCAATTTTGTTCAGAATGTTTTTGATAAGTAGCTAATTTTATCTAAAATAAAGGTAATATCAATTTTCGTCATAGTTTTGCTATTATGAACTATAATTTAGTTGCGTCCATATACCAACCCAAACAATAACCGTTACAAAAACAGTTTTGTATTATAATAAACTATGAATATTTCTGGTAATATTTATCTTCTAATAATAGAAAATATTATTAACGATTATTTTACTATAATAAAAGAAATAGTTAGTATTATAAATAAATCAGAAAATAAAAAATAATAATAATACGATTGTGGGAACCTACCTATGCTCGGTCAGGCCGAAGCCCACTTGTTTGAATTTCAGATATCGTATATATAGTGCCGATCTTTGAAAACTTCGATAGCGCGATTCAGGATTGTGGCGCTAATTGGTCCACCACATAACTCCCCCCCGAAGACCGGAGGTCGAATCTTGAGTCTTCTGCTTGAGTCGCCAGTGCCAGAGAGTCCCAGTGAGTCGGAGCTGTGCTGCTGCTGCACGGGCTCCAGTGTGTCGGAGTGCTGCCGTGCGGGGCCGATGCTACGTGCTGACCAGGAGAGATGTGCTCTGCTTGCTGACCGGTCGTTGTAGTGAGTGTGCCCTTGAAGCCGATGAGGGTTGGACCAGGCCGCGGTGCGTTGAGGCTGGTGGTCGAGGTACCCGATGAGGCTGAAGCTGGCTGGCGTGGTGCGGAGGGGTGGGGAATGATGATGATGATGTCCAGAAGGAGGCGTGTTCTGTCGAGGGTCACCAATGTGGGAATGTGGTGGCACGCCCCAAAGGGAGATTTCCAACCGAGCGAGGTGGTATGCTCGGTCAGGCCGAAGCCCACTTGTATGAATTTCAGATATCGTATATATATAGTGCCGATCTTTGAAAACTTCGATAGCGCGATTCAGGATTGTGTCGCTAATTGGTCCGCCACACGATGTTTGCTATTAACCGTTGTACGGTTTCGGGACGCCAGGCATTTTCAAAACAAAATGGCGGCGAAAATTTAAATTACTAATTAACATACAACTGTGGTGTCGCCTAAAAGTCGGTTTTATTTTCTACATACAACCCACTTTTTTATTTTCGTATAAAAAACATACTTACGTCGTAAGTTTTTACATAACTATGAAGTTTTATCAATTTTTCAAACAATTTTTAATAACTAGAAAAGCCTAAGAAATGTGTATTTATTTATTTTGGTTCTAAATTTTGTGTAGTTTTTGACAAAACAGCACATAATATGTAAAAACATCAAACTGATAAACTTTTATCAACCTATTATGTAAGAGAGGTATTTTTACCGGTTTTTTTTGTATTTTAAGATTTATAATGATCGGGCTACTTAATATGCATTATTTTTTTTAAAAGGAACTCTATATTAGGTAAGGTTTAATAAGAGACCACAAAAAATATAACTTGTTTTTAATATAATTAGTGTATTTATAATGTGTCTAGCGTCTTAAATCTGCATTTTAGAGCTGACCGGCAACTTAGGTCATACGTCAGATTTGAACGGGACGCCCTATGACCTAGGACATAAGCACTAGGAGGCGCCCGAGAGGTTAAATACTGTGTTTATGTCTGTATATATCCCCAGTCCTAATCTTTCCATCCTTTCCGAACTTTCATCTATCATTTCCTCCATTTCTCTTCCCCGGGTTGTATTGGGTGATTTTAATATTCACCACACAACCTGCGGCTCCTTTTTCAATGACTCCAACTCGTCACTATTCATGGACATTTTAGATGATAATATCCTGGTTGTGCTTAATGATGGATGTCCCACTCGTAGGGTCTCGCCTTTGCAAAACCCGAGGAGTGTGGTAGATCTCTCATTGTGCTCACCGTCTATTTTTTCTTTGTGTTCATGGTCTGCCCTTTCCAGCTCCTATGGTAGTGATAATTTCCCTATTCATATAACGATAACTTACTCGATTAGACAGACAATATCCCCTAATCCACCAAGACAAAAATATAAGCCCAAAAAGGCGAATTGGGCCGAATTCGCAATACAAACATAGATGATCCTCACACTCAGTATCAAAATTTAAAGAACATCCTTCTGCAAGCTGCGGATAGGTCGATCCCCCTTAAGAACACAGGAGATCGTAGATTATCATCCTTGGTGGGATGACAAATGTGCTTCAGACTGTAAGCGTCGTAAGTATGCTGAAAAACTTTAGGCAAGGGCCATGACAGTGGCAAATTTTCTAAATTAGGTACAAAAATAAATTTCGGCTGAGGTTTCAAAATTATTTTCGTAAAAAAAGAGATAAGGATGGTGACAGTTCTGTTTAAGTCTGTCGCCTTCGTCTTAACCCTCGATCGTTTGGAATAATATGAAAACATTTCGTGGCTCCTTATCGTCAAGCGATTACCGTCAGTCCAATGATTCTACTGAATCGATTGACGCATTTTCGCGAAGGTTGGCACCTCCGACGGCTCCATCCCTCGACAAACATTGTGTTGTCACTTCTATAGGATCCTCTTCAAATTATTTAGACTTCCCATTTTCTCTGGAGGAATTTCGTCTGGTTTTAGGGTCATTAAAGGATACCGCTCCTGGTGCAGATGGAATTCCATACTCACATTCCATACATAATTGTCAACAGTGGTTCAGACACACAACTCCTATGAGTTGAGAGAGAGTTTTAAATGACATCTTCCAGTCGGAGGTTCCCCCGGAGGAGTGGCGTTCTCAAATTATTTTACCTATCCTTAAACCGTTAAAGCCACCCATCTAGCTATAGACCCATTGGTCTTTCGGCTACACTAAGAAAAATTCTAAACCACCTGATCAAAAACAGGTTGGAATGGCTAATGGAGAGTCGGGGTGTGTTATCTAAAACAGTTCGGTTTTCGAAAAGGCTTTTGCACTACGGACAGTATAGGAACCCTGGTAACCGATATTCGCATAGTTTTTCGAAAATGGAACATGTGGTAGCGGGGTTCCTGGATGTATCATCTGCATACGACTATGTCAGTCTTCCGGTACTCAGGCAAAAACTACAACAGTTGAGTGTCCCAGCGAGGATGACAAACTATATTTGCATTATTCCCTTTCCTTCCGTTCTCTTATCATCTCTTCTTGTTCGTGTTTATTTGGATTCCAGACTAACTAGCGTCCATCACATAAATGTGGCGAAGAAATGTAAGAAAAATATTAATATTCTCCGATCACTCTCTGGTGTGTGGTGGGGTTCACATCCTTACACGCAGAAGCTGATGTACGATTCGCTGATTCGTAGTCACCTAGATTACGGCTCTTTTCTTTTGGAACTCTGCAATAAATTACCACTGAAGACTCTAGACAAAATTCAGTCAAAGTCCTTAAGAATTACTATTGGGGCCATTAGATCGTCACCAATTAATGCGCTCCAAGTTGAGTGGAGGGATCCACCACTTAACATCAGGAGGCAGTATTTATCTGATAGGTTTATGTTTAAACTGTTTCAAAATTCCTCCCATCCACTCATTGAAAAACTCCACACCCTTTCTCAGCTAGCTAGCTCTTCAAGCTACTGGTTATTTAAGGAACTGCCTTGTCTGTTGATCAGCTACCATACAATTACCCGTCTTCCTTGCCCTATTTTCCAGTGTAGACTCAGTCCTGTTTTTTCCACTTCCATTAATGCACTTACCTTCTTTCTAAAAGTGCTTCTAAATTTTGCAATTGATAAGGGCTCTGCTGTGGCTAACACTCAGTTTCAACATATCATTAATCAACATTTTAAGGTTTGGTTGCATAATTTTACGGATGCCTCTAAGCTTTTGGAGAAAGCTTAGAGGCATCCGTAGCAGCTTTTAGCTGTGTTGGAGTGGCCGTATTGATTCCGAAAGTTAATGTGATTTTAAACTTCAAATTACCTCCAGATTCATCAGTATTTGCCGGGGAAACTCTGGCTATCTTGGAGGCACTTACCTTGGTTGAGTCGTCACTGTATGATAACCTCCCACCTACATTTCCCCGCCCTATCAATTTTAAATCTACTCTATGTTTTGTAAACACTCCTTTTATTGAAATGTTGTGTACATATATTGTTACTAACAGAATAAAATTGTAAGGTCTGGGTACTAACAATTAATGTTTGTGCTTGTTCTAGGTTAGAGATCTTTCAACAACTGCCTTCAGTTTACCGTACCCTTGTTTTTTCATAAAACCTACTCTTAAGGCAGAGTCCCGCCAACACACTCTGACATTGGCGATTTACAAAAGAGCCATTTTTATAAGAAGAAGAAGAAGTAGTACTTATCATGATTAAAGTGTTTTTAATGTTTATAGTACATTTGATAAGTATTTTAATACCTACATGCGAGATTCATAATTTAAACAATTTTAATTTGAACAACAGTGAAAACTAAGTTCAAGACCTATAATTAGTGTAAAAATATATCAAGGAATGTTATTATTTAAAAACACTTAAACGTCAATAAGCATGGAAGTTAGGCCGAGTCCGAATTCGGTGGATGAACCGGTAAATTGTTACCTATTTATTTTTAAATTTCATCAACATTTTCATATTTTGAGCACCTAAAACTATTTTAACTATTTTTCAGTCTTTACTTTACAAGTTACAACGTAAAATTAAGGTTTTTAACACAAATAACCCCCTTCCTAATCGAGGATATAATTTAGTGACAAGCTCAAGTAAATATGGGCTTGTTTTCATCGCATCACCAAGCAAGACTATTTCAGGTACGCAAGGTTTAAATATTAGGTTTCTTATTACTCCTATTTTGTAAACAGTCTAGCCATAGCTTTTTCATTAGACTTATGCCCGTTTTCACCAACTGACTCCTAATTTTAAGTGTCCCTTAGCGGCCATTTAGGGCGCCTCTTAAGAAAAATTGTTTTCACCAACGCTTAGGTGTCACCTAAGACCTTAGGGGGGCCTCTAACTTTAGGGGCCCGATATTTCGCGACTTAACTGTCACCTAACATTACATTGTGATTGAAAACACGTGAATCCCTTGAAATGGAAGACGATCTAAGCCAGTTTTTGGAAACTTTAGACGCTGTTGAAGTGCTTAAATTATTTTCTAATGACTTGTTACCAAAAAGACCCCGTTTATATCGCCAAAGATTGGAACATTTTGAAAAATATGATGATATCGACTTCTTCATCCGATATATGTTGACAAAACCGAGCGTAATATTTTTATTAGAAAAAATTGAACATCTTCTTGAGTATAAGGACAGGTAAGTGTATATTCATTAACATTTTACATTTAGGTACTTTTCTCGTACTTACCTACATACTCCTTTTCCAATGGAATTCATAATTTTCTAATGATACTTGAATATCATGTCGAAATAAAAAGCAGTGATTGTTCTTTTAATATGTATTTACCTGTACCATTACCTACTTGGACGTATCTGATACAATTTCATACAAATAGGTATTTCACAAGTAGCAGGCAGCGAAACATAGTTAATGGAAAATATTTTTAATTTTAGAAACAAGTCCGTATCACCTATGAATCAACTATTAACAACTTTAAGATATTTCGCCACAGGCAATTTCCTCTTGACTGTTGGTGACTTGTCTGGCATCAGTGTAGCTACTTGTTGCCGCATTATCAAACGAGTTTCTGCTGCTATAGTAGCATTAAGAAAGGAATTTATAAGATTTCCGGAATTACCAGAAGAAATTTCAACAGTCAAAGGACAGTTTTATAAAATTGCTCGCTTTCCAAACGTCATTGGCTGCATAGATTGTACACACATCAAAATACAATCACCTGGTAAAATTAATTGTCTAATCTCAACTTAAAAAACAAAACAAAATTAATGCTTTAATACACTTTTGTGTATATTTATTATCTTAGGTTTGAAAAGTACACAATAATATTATTATAGTAAAAATAGAATGTATTACTTATGTATGAAATGAACAAATAAGTAATACATAGTATTATAATTATTTTGTTACCAGGTGGCAATGATGCAGAACTGTTTAGAAACCGCAAGTCATATATGTCTATTAATGTACAGACTATATTATGTGATGCTAATCTGCTGATCACTGATGTTGTTGCCTGTTGGCCAGGATCGACACATGACTCCACTATATATATCAAAATAGTAGCAGGTATCGCAAATTTGAAGAAGGTATTTACGGAGTATCATACCTTTTAGGCGATAGTGGATATCCATTAAAGGTAGGAAATGTGGGTGAACAAAATGATGGTAAATAATTAGACATATTATTTAATGTAAAATAATTTTAATGTTTGTATTTTTATTAGATACTATTGTAATCAATATGTTAATATACAATCAAATGAAAATCTTTTATATATTATTTATTTATGTCATTCCTGTCCGTAGAACAACCTGCAACAATTGAGATATTTCACAATTATTGTAACTTACTTGGACACCACAATCATCATACAAAATGCTATTTTGTTTGACATCAGTGTGGTACACACCACACTATAAGCACCTTCAATTGTATAAATTGTTCAATTTGTAAAAGAAGGTTATATTATAAACACAATATTATGTATATATAATACTGCAATCTGTGTTCAACTTTGAATTGCAGAGTCATCTACTCACTCCATACTTAAATCCAGTTAATTATGGTGAGAGAAAATACAACAAAGCACATATTAAAACAAGAAACACAGTGGAGCGACAGTATGGTGTTTTAAAAAGAAGATTCCCTGTGCTAGCTGTAGGCTTACATCTTAAACTTAATACAACAGTAAATGTTATAGTAGCTTGTTGCATACTACATAATATTTGCATTTTAAATAAGGAGCAATATCCAATTAATAATCAGGCAATTCCAAATTTAGAAGAATTAATTTATAAGTAATTGAGTAATTATGTATGTTTAGATAATAAAGAATTTAATTTGTAAATACCTTTTAATAATTGATTGAGGACTTCAGTCTTTATCTCCAATTCTTTTTCTGCAACTGCCAGTTGTAATTTGTACAATTTTCTTTTAAACTCAATTTCTTCTTGAAGCAGCTGTTTTTTTAATTCTTCAATATCTTCTTTTTTTTATTGACATTTTTGTAACTAGAGCATAGAGAGGACATTGCCTCAGCTCTCTCTGTATTTTGACTTATTTGTGGTCTCCTTCTCGACCACAAAGGAGTTTCACTTGTAGTAAAATCCTGAAATAAGAAAGTACTTTTAAAACAAATGTGTTTCTGATAACATTATTTGTTTAGTTTAATAAAAAAACCTACTTGGTTTGTTAATCCTTGGGACATTGATGGATCTATTTCAATAGTGACTGGTTTATCAGCCTCGGAGACTACGATTGGAGGTATGTCTATTGGTAATATAAAGTCTGTTGATACAGTGGAGGTCTCTAGTCTCGGGACTTTTGAGTACAGGATATTGTCATCAAAGTCACTATCCTGAACTCCTTCTATTCCTGTGCACGCCTTTCCAAGCAGTGCACAAACTTGCTCCAAAACTGGATCTATTCTTATGTCCATAGAACTGCCACCAGTTTTATTCAGACTTCTTCTGGACGTCTGATAATAGATTTTACTCTCGCTTTTCATTTTGTCCCAAATCTTTATGAGAGATTCTTTGGTTCTGTGAAAAATAATATTTTTTTTAACTCAATAGGCACACTAGCATAAAAAACGCTAGCATAAAAAATTTTGATGCAAATTGTACCTACACAACTTCTCAATGTTATGCTTGGTTCAAAGATAACTATTACTCATAGACTAGACTAATTAAATGGAATCATAACATTTACCTGAATATTGTTGCTGTTGTATTAAATGCTTCGGTGACTTCGCCCCACGCCTTAGTCTTACCATCATTCGATGTGCCATCCGTTTTTTTATTTAATATAGTGCCCTTGTGCGAGCCTAATAATTTAACTAACCTATCTTTTTCTTCTGCAGACAAGTTTTGACTTCTCTTGCGCTTTTCTGCCATTGCTTATAATAATTGTTATTCTAATCAAAAATGATCACGAAAGAATAAACGTACAATCTGGAGGTTGTGAATTGTAAATAAACAACATCAAATAAATAGTCTGTCACTCATCAGTGAAACTGACATTATTACTTTTTAATTTATAACACAGTACATTTTTAAACATGCTGTACGACATCGTCTTACTAATTTAGTTATTAAAATTGCTGAATAATTTATCAAAGCATACAAAAGTACACTAGCTTGGATTTATTTATATTATATTATTTATCTGTGAATTATTTATACTAGAATTTGCAATGTTACATTTATCGATAAAATATCGATAGTATGAGCGCAAATTAGAAAAAAAAATACTGTCACTTAACTAGGAGTTCCCTAGCTAAGTGTTACCCAGCTTGATGAAAATGAAAATATGTAGGTGGCGATTTTAGGAGACCACCTATCCAAAGGGTCACTTACATAAGAATCGTTTAGGAATCAGTTGGTGAAAACGGGCATGTATATATTATATTCAATAACTGATATGGCCTATATCATAATACCTTTATACTTGTTGAAGATCAACATAATTAATTTTAGTTCCATTGCGATTTCAGCATATTACCTAAAAGACCTAATAAATAAAGATTGTGAGCCAAAACATGTGATAGTGCAACTGCCAATACAACCAACTCATGTAGCCGTCAACAGTGATCAGGAGTGGCTGGCTGTTACAGGCGATCAGATGCTCATTGTATACAAGTGTCAGGACTTTCAAAATCAGGTATGTATAGTTTGTTTTTTATGGCAAAAGGTGGTAAGTTTTGTTTTATGATGGTTTTCAGTGAGGCCTTCATAATATCACTTAAGCTGGAAGATATGTCCCACAATATGGTTTCTCACGACAAAACTTCCTGAGTGCTAAATAGTAATATTGATTTTATTAATTTTTTATTCAGGTTGTTGGTCCAGCTGCATCAATAAAATGTGATGTTAGCCCATCAACTTTCATATCTGCTTTACAATGGAACCCGTGTATACCAGACACCATTGGTCTGGTTTATTATGATGGCAGTTTGATTACATGTCAAGTCAGTACTATGCAAGTGAAGAAAATACAGTCCAATGCTAAGTAAGGATTTTTACGAGACTGAATTTATTTAACAACATTTCTCTAATCATCTTCTAAAATTGTTTCTTATGCTTCAGAATATCTAAAATACTATTTATACATAAACATAGTGGATACGCTATGCAATGTTTTGTCCTTGTCTTATATTATGTTGGAAAAGTCGCTTGACAGACAAGGAAAAAACATTATATAGCTTATTCATTGTGTAAATATTTTTATTAGTAAGGGGGTTTGAGTTAAGCTATGGCTAAGAAAAAAAAATGTTAAGTAGGTAAATTGCTAATTACATCTGATTAATGTTCTTCATTAAATTAATCTTCATTTTGTTTTGAAGATGTCTTTGCTGGAGTCCCAAAGGGAAGCAGTTTGTTACTGGCAACAATGACGGTACTCTCACCCAATACAAACCTGATCTAACACAGATGAAGGTTGTACCCGCACCTAACTTGTTTCAAGGAGCTCCTACAGAAGTGCTGGCTATATATTGGATAGCTACATACCAGTTTGCAGTGACATACAGAAATGCCTCAAATGACAGTCGGCCAGGTAGGAAATTACAATAACATGACTAAGTTTTGTAGTTTAGTCATGTTACAACAGGCTATAATACAGTGTTATCACTCTGAACCCCAACTCTCGTAATTAACTTACACTTTCATTTTACTTTTATTGAATTATAAATGAAAAGTCTTGATATCATAGACTGATTTTTAGACTTTGGACCAATCAAAACGGTTTGATGTTTATAAGAATACCATTTTGCAGTTTTAACATATTGGGGCTGGATCGTAACTGTATTTTTGCAGGATTTAATTTGCAGAATCGATCTTCTGGTCATGTAAACAAGTGAATTATTAATAATATTAAAAAAAAACATTATTTGTAAGGCTTTGAATATACTTTTTTTCATATGCTATGAATAAAACAACTGTTATTTATAAGCATCAGCTCATCATCAGGCATCAGCCCGCGAAAAAAATTATCTCGCGGGAACCGTACATTTTGCCGCGATAAAGTAGCCTATGTCCTCCGTGGTTTACTTTTTCAAGGCCAAATTTCATCATGATCCTACGTAGTTTTGATGTGAAAGAGAAACAACCCTTAACACAAAAACTCACTTTCACATTTATAATATTATTAGTTCTACTTCCTTAAAGTAAAAATGTAGCTTACAGTATGATAATCTATTGAACTTTGAAATATTTTTCAGCTGTGGCCATAGTGAACACTCCGAAAGGTGGCATAATGTCCTGCATTAACTATGAAGATATTTGCTACAGCATGGGCTCTAACAGGCCTTGGTATTACTACTTGTTTGGAATACCGCAGTGGTAAGTCACATTTTTGTTTGTATCATTTCGACTATAGAGAATGTTTAATGTTTTTTCTCCCAGGCACATGTAAAATGTTGCCGCTGCAAAATATTTTATAATTATATATATATATATATATCTTTACAGGAACATGATACTTACTGCATCTTCTAACAGCATGGAAATAGCAACTCTCGCTTCTGGCGATGGTTCTAATTGGCTACAGTTTTGTCAGGTATTATTTTTATAGGTTTGTTCTTTTCTAATATTATTCGGCATCATTTGTCAGTTCAAGTTATTTTTCTTTAGTATATTTTATGGAAATTTTATTATGTGGATACTTGACGATAGTAAACTAAACTTGGGTAATTAGTAACTACAATTTATGTTATTCTAATTTTCAGTCCGATGATGGTAGACCGGAGCTACCTTTAACTAATAAGAAGATAGAGAATTATCCAGTGGGTGTATGTATAGATACATGCGCTATACATCAGTTGCAATGGGGTAAGTAGCTCTTAAAGTCCTTGTTCAGAAAGGGCAAATTCTCCGCGAAACAGTACGCGCGTAATAAGGTACTATAAATTACGTCCACAAGCTTTCAAGTAGTCAAATCACGCGCGTAAATCACGAGAACTACTACATTCAAGATATTGGGGGCGCCTTGCTAAGTCCATTTGTCGGTCCAGAGTCCACGCGCGTAATTCAAAGTGCGAGTTGCATTATTCAGAGAGAGAGATATAAGTATCAAGTTCATGGGCTGACACAGCACTCGCGTGGGCTTTGCGCGTTGTAGACTCTTGACGCCTTCTGAATGCAATTTGCGCAACATACGAGAAATTGCGTATAAACTTATTATGTAAGTTAGTTTATTCATATAAAAAATTATAATTCAGTTGAGAACGACCAGCTACCGCCCATGCCGCTCCTCCACGTGGTGTCTCACACAGGCCTGCTGACAGTGTTCAACGTCGTCAACCTGAGCAAGTCCGCCGCGCAGCTGTGTGCGCCACCGCAGGAGCTCACCCTATCGCAGGCCGCTATGACTAGGTGAGTGATTGTAGGATTGGAGTGGGTAACAGAAACACTTCCTTGCTGCTGCTGTGCCGTTCGCTTGGCGGTCGGTATTGGAATGGTAGTGAGTACTTCATCACCGTACCACGTCCCACGAGAGGGCGTGTTCATATTTTTTAAGTCTCAATATACTACATTGACATTAGAGTTTTTACACAAAATTAAATTTTGTGATGCGATGTCGCCTCGCTAAAATGACGTCACACAAACAATTATCATTCATGTGAAGTATAGACAAGCTTTATGTATGACACCTTTATGTATGACATACCTAGCCTACCTCTACCTAAATTATCATACATAAAAATTATTATGAATGTCGTGTAACTTTCTCGGTCTCTGTACAAGCTGTTATAATTTCTATTTTTTTCACAGTCAAATTCCTGATGATGCGCCGCCGGTATCGGAACCTGTGCCACAACAAGCGGTATGTTAAAATTTTAAATGTAACTGAAAACAATAAATTCTACTATACACGATATTTATTCACGATATTTTCATGTACACTATACTAGTTACATGAAAATATCGTGTGTTCAAAGCAAAATGGCATATTTTAAATACCTACCTAAAATATTTCCTTATCAATCTATTTGAATTGACGAAAACCATTTTCTTTGTGCACCTAGTTATTACACATAAAATTATCTTATTTGGACCTAGTTATTCTGTGCAAATATTGCATCTAATTTTCTTTTTTTCAGCCACCTAAACCACAAGTACAACAAGTTATCCAACCACAACCAGTCCAGACACAACCGTTTCAACCGCAACCTGCTCAACCGCAAACATTCCAACCACAACCTGTTCAACCGCGACCTGCACAACCGCAACCGTTTCAACCCCAACCCGTTCAACCACAACCGCTAAGTTTTAAACCGCAACCGACATCCCAACCGCAACAACCATCATTTTTATCGTCATTTGCTTCTGCTCAAGCATCTCAAGCTAATGTTGTAAAGCCTTTGCTTAAAACTGAATCTACAGGTACACATTATAACTACTATAAATACTATCAAAATTGTAGTAAAATTAAAAAAATAGATAATTTGTGCAAGATACAACTAAGAAGGTTATCTATTCTGTATTTTGAATATGATACCCTTTTTCACTTATTATAAACAAAATTATTTTCACATGCTTATTTAAAAAAAAACTTTTTTTCAGTCCTATCCACAGTTCCAAAGCCGAGCACACCTGCTACTGATTCTTTGGTAAGTTTCATATTTTAAATAACATTTATTTCATATCTGATATAGAAATCAGAAAGCTTTTTGACCTAAAAAAAGCTTTCTGATAGCTTATTCGGCCTTTAATTATATATTATATTCTTTCAGCAAAAACCATCAGCCATACAATCTCCCAGTGCAGCTGAAGCTCAAGCATTGAAAGCGGAACAGATTAAGATCAACAAAGCGAAAGCACTAGAGGAACTTAAGAAAATGCTTGTTAAAGAAGTTAATGACTTCCAATTGGAATTGTATCAGTTTAGAAAGCTGACTGCTGAGAAATTGTGTCAGGTATGCGACTAGAATTTACAAGCGACTTAGTTTGAAAAAAGCTGTCTAACCTGTTCCCCACATAATCATAGTTTTTTCTGGGATAAAAAATATAACAGTATAAATAGCAAGCAGTCTCTGTCAAATGCGTCTTGCGTTTTTTTTTATGTGAAAGAGTAACTTAATGATTCGGGGGTTACTTTAATTTTGTTTTTATTTTAGATCCAAAACAACATACAATCTGCAAACGTGCCCGACTTACATCATCTCAACACTCAGCAACTGCAAAAGGATTGCAGTATAGAAGAGCTTCATGAGTCTGTTGTGCAGCTCAAGTTGGAGTTAGTACGCGCATGCGCGGTGGTTGCTGAAGCGAGAACGCATGCTCAGTAGGTGTTACTTGACATTTGCAGTACTCGAATACGTCTATATAATTGCTTCTATAGGGGGCAACTTGAAGAACGAATGATGACAAAACCAGGGGATAATGTTTAGTTTTGCACATCTCCATCCAAAATTATATTTCTTTACTGGATAGATAAAATTTTTAAAAAAATAATTACGCTTTAGCGATGAGGACCTAAATGTATCGCGCTTTGTTCTAAAATTTTCAACATTTACCTTTGATAACTTATCTATATCTTCACCATTTTCGCTATTCGTCTCTGGAACTCATTACCCGATATCATAAAAAAATCAGACTCAATTAATATCTTAAATAACGTGTAAAGACTACTATTTCGACCTAGCTCTGTCTATGTAAAACTTTATGTGTAGGTAAGTGGTATGTGTTATAATAATTATTATATTTATCTACTTTTATTATATCTGAGTAACTAAATGTGTGTAGTTTATTTATTTTTGTAATAATGTGTAAGATATTATGTTAGTCTTAAGTATACATTTGTATAGAACTTATATTATTCTAATTAATATCTAATCTAACTTATATTGTTCTAATTTTTCTTTTACTGCAGCAATGGTTGTCTGGAAGAAACCGCTTTAAGCGGCAGTACCACCATTTTGCACATTTTTTCATGTTATACTTCCCGTACTGCATGTCCGCGTTGCGTTGTGTTTGCGTATGTGCAAATAAAATTTATTATTATATTGCGTTTGAGCGTTATCTATATATATATATATATATAAAAGACAAAGCTGATTGACTGATGTATCAACGCACAGGCCAAACCCTTAAGGCTAGAAATTTGAAATTTTCCACACGTATTTCTCATATGATGTAGGCATCCAATAAGGAAGGATTTTTCAAAATTCAATCCCCCAGGTGGTGGAGATTTAAGTTTGTATGAAACTTTTTATTCCTTGGACATATTTGCATGAAATAACGTATAAATTGAGTACGGAATAATAATGAGTTACGTATTTCAGCGTTTTCTAATATTCAGCCCCCATGTGGGTAGAATAGGGGATGAAAGTTACAAACCTAATTTCATGCCGGCGAAGCCGCGGGAAAATAATGCTAGTTAAGTAGTAAGTGTCGATAGATACATACTACATTACTTTCTTAATCAATTTCAGAGCCAAAGACGAAGAATGGACGCAGGAAGATCCGCTCACGGCTAAGCGAATCGCCTCAGTGAAGAAGTTGGCGTATTACGTGGAGAACCAACTGGACCAGGCGCGCAGAGCATTGGATCATAAGTGGAACGAAATGGCCATGAGGGATGAGTATAAAAAGTAATTAATAACTGCTTGTGATCATGACTTTTATGATCGTTCGTATACTTATAATTTTTTGAAAATAATATTATACTTTTGATTTACTGATTGATTATTTGAATAAAATACAATTTCAGACCAGGAGACCATATGATTCGACCTATTCTAGACGACGTGTACCAGCCGCTAGTGAAACAACAGGAAATATTAACACGACAAGAGGCGGTGCTTCGTACGTTGAGGAATACGCTCAAGGAATGCGACATAAGCCCAATGTTTAAAACCACATCGCTGTTGCGAAGCACGCCTTTCAAGAAGTAAGTGTTAAAAATCGGAAAGATGAGGTTTCACAAATAATACTTCTATTATAAATTGTGTCAATTTGGAAGTTACAAATAATAAGACATGTATTCATCTAAAATCTATGATGAATAAAATATTATAAACTCTGTAAGTAATAAATTAGCACAATTATCGTTTTGCAGGGACCCATTATCAAAACTTACCAAGAACATTCTGAACATGAGCATTGAGCCACAAAACAAACCAAGAGAACTTTTGAGCTCGCAAAAACTGGACGCACTAAGAGATATGCTGTCAAATCATACGCCAAATAAAATAAAACCAGTGCATGTTGACCTCCGGAAACACGTGGAAAACATGAAAAAACGTTACGAAAAGAGTTTAAAAGAGAAAGAAGAATTGAAAAATGTTAAACCAGTCGCTGTTAAAGTTGAACCGAGTTTGAACCAAGCTGAAGTTCTCCCAAAACCGGTGCTAAGTGCGTTCGAACAAAAAACCCAGGTGAAATCGCAAGCCGTGCCTAGTATGCCACAGGCGCAACCGTTCGGTAAGTAAGATAGTCCGATATAAGATAATCTTAGTCAGTAAAGTTTCTAGGCATTTTACCTCTCTTCCCTTTTTTGTGTTAGTAAAGACATATTTTTTTTATACTGAGTGAGATTCTAATAAATCAATTAAACTTTACCTACCTACTGTACTTAAATTTATTTGATTTTAAAAACTTACGAGCCACATTATAATCTTTTGAGAAAATTGTAATATTGGTAATCCTAATTTTTGTTTGCAGTGAATTTATTTTTTTTAACTTCTAAGTGAGTCAAATAGGTTTTTTAATGAAGACCATTTTTAGTCCATCAGATGCCAATAAAGGTTGAAGCTAGAGCTGATAAACCTAAAGAGTCACCGATCAAGATTCCTACTTTCACCCCTGTTAATGTAAAGACCGTCAAAAATACAGGCACCGTAGCTCGAACATTGTTTACTGATGGTAAGAGTTAAAAAACATTGAAGCATGATTTATAATGTCTCCTTTGTGCTTAATAAATTATTTGATTTATGTTCTACGGATTAAGTATGTTAAAGTGAAGTCAATTATTTTAATTAAAGTGCAATAGTTATCTTAAGTGCTACATGATATTGACTATACTAAACAAAAGAGTTTTTGTACAAAATACATGCCAATATACTTATACAATGCTTTAGTTGATCAGGTTTTTTATTTTGATTATTTATTACTATTCACAGAGCCTAAACAGGAGCCAGTGGTGCCGACGCCGGTATTTGGTCAACAGTCAAACAAAAGTTCATTCACCCCAGCGGAACCACCAAAATCTACACCGGCCCAACCGAGCATGTTACACAGTGTCCTCACAACTGACACCAAGCCGTTTGCTCAAGTGAAAAGTACGGAAAATACTTTCATGGGACAAAATATTTGTTCTCCGCTTCCATCTCCAGCTTTTAGCTGTATGTATAAAACTACCAAGACATGCTTATTTTATTAACTACCTAAGCAATAAGCATAAGTGTAAAGTGTTACTAGGAGCGCGCGCTCACTTCAGACACGACAGTCATAAGACAGTCTCTTGCATCACAAAATATAAGAAGATGTGCACACTTGAAACTGTCTAGGAGCTACACAGATGTCTTAAAACTGTGGATGTTTTAGTTGTAGTCGTAAGACAGACTCGTTATTGTGAGACAAAACTGTCTTAAGAGACTGTAGTGTCCCAAGCGAGCGCTCGCCCTAATTTGGTCGCATTTTGCAATGATTTAGACACATTTTTTAACACAATTTGATATATTGAATTTTTTTTTCTTTTTCCAGTTTCAAAACCAGCACCCACAAATACTTGCACAGAAAAACCGATAAGTGATATTTTAATATTTTCTAAATTTGCCGCCCCACAACCTAAGCCTGAAGGCACAACATCGGATAAACAAAAATCCGACGAAACGGGCGAACAAGAGGCATCAGTAGTATTAAAACAAAATGTGCCATTTAGACCTACATCAAACATTTTCAATGTGCCAACGACACCCACTGCAAGAAATACTCCTGACATTCAAAAGAGTTTCCAAGTATTTGGCTTTGCGCAAGTAGACAATAAGAATAAATCACAGGATAAAGAATCCGAGAAGGCGAAAGAAAATATAAAGGATGGTAAAAAAGACTCTCCATTGGATAGTAAGAAAGAAAATGAAAGTGCGAAAATAACAAACAAACCTGGCGATAATAATCAGACCGTCATAGTTGGTAGGATATTGTAAACAGATTTTTTTTCTAGAAAATGCTACTTAAATTCATGTGGAAAAACAATAAAACAATACCTTCATTTACAGTTGACCTTAAGAAGAAAACAGATAGTTCTACTGACAAGCCAGTTGCTACAGTTTTTAGTGTCTCCAACACAGCTCCTGTGTCAAGTAAGTGTATGATATTTATTGTAAATTCATTTCTTGTGTAAATTCTTGTTCATTATTGTAAATTCATTTTTCATATTAATTTTATGTATTTTTTTTATTATGTATATTTTTTCAGGTTCAAATCCACAACCAATTATTACTGCTCAACCGAAAGTAGTATTTGGTTCCACTGTTTTAGCTCCAGCAACTAAAGAAAAGACTCCAGATTCTGCTGTTATAACGCCAGTAACAACAAGCGAAACAGAAACTAAAACATCTTCAAGTGAAGCTGATACAAATTCTTCTACCTCAACCACTGATTCTCTTACAATAAAACCATCGACTCAAACAACGCAAGCATCGGCGTTTGTTTCCATACAACCGAATACAAGTAATGTTGAAGCTAAATCAGATACAAGTACACCAACTACTCCTATCTTCACATCGTCTTCGAAGCCCACGTCTCCAGGGTTCGCTGCAACTACTAGCGCCTCATCAATTTTTGCTTCGGCCAATACATCTAATTTTGGTGCCACCACAACACAATTTTCTGTATTCGGCACCAAGTCAACAATTCAAAGTCCATTCGGTCAGACTACGACTACCAGTTCAGTTTTCGGTCCCGCATCGTCAGCCCAAATTATATTTAGCGCAGCCGCAACAAGTACTTTTGGAAGTACACCGGCAACTACTCAAAGTGTATTCGGAACTACCACTGCGACAACTCAGTCTAGTGTGTTTGGATCTACCCAAGGTTCTGTATTTGGTGTGTCGAATAAGACATCGGTGTTTGGATCACCGACGACCCAAGCGTCAATATTTGGGTCGCCTACTACTCAGGCGTCCGTGTTTGGTAGCCCTGCCCAAACAACACGAGCACCAGTCTTTGGTACCCCAACCCAAACTACTCAAGCGTCTGTATTCGGATCCAGTCCATCTCAAGGTTCCGTTTTTGGGGCACAGACGACCCAAAGTGTTTCCGTATTTGGATCTCCGGCTAGTACTCAAAGTGGTTCGATATTTGGTGGCGCGGAGTCTAATCTGTTCGCTGCAGCGAGCATATCTACTACCAGTGCGTCGTCACCTACCAGCGGAGGAAGAATTTTCGGTGGTGGGTAAGTGTAAACTGTAAGTTGTGTGACTTTTTAATATAAGTTTCGTTTATAATATAATCGTCTTGAAAATTACATCATATATTTGATTATGTACGATATTAAAACTATTTTTTCAATTAACTTTTATTTCAAATGTGTGCTCGATAGTATTAATATCTTTATAAAGTCTATAAATTACTGACTTTTAATACATAAATAAATACATAACTTTATGACCACATTGGTCTTATCCCTTATGTATGTTAATGTTAGGACTTAATTAAAAATTCTGTTTGAAGATCATACATAATATAGTAAAATGTTTTAATCTTTACTTCAGTTCGTCAGCTTTCGGCGGTAGCGGCGGTACCAACGTGTTTGGCGGTAAAGCGTCATTCAATGGCACCAACCCCACCGCGGCGAATATCTTCGGCGGCATCAGTCAGACTCGGAAACCCTCCACCGACTTCTGGAGCGGCGGTGGTAACGCCAATACTGGCTCCGGATTCTCTACACCGGCTTTTGGTGAGTCTTTGAGTGTGGTTGCTGATGGGTATTTATTTTCATAAAGATTATTTTTATATACAATTGAAAAATTGTCAGACAAATGTATACAGGGTGTATTTATTAGGCTATTAAGTACTATTTAACGTAAGTGATGATGACAGTAGACATAACCAAAAAATTTGCGTGATTTACAGAAAAAGTAACATGATTAACATTTCCTGGCAACTATAACTACATTATATAGACACTCTCGTACTGCCGTGCAAAGCGCCGGCCTTGAAGATCACGCGCCCACATGTTATATATTTTTTTGGAACGAGAATCGAAAACTGATCACGCTCCTAGAATCTATTTTTGTTTTAAAATCATTCTGTATATTTCCTAATCCTAAGCGTAAAGCGTAAATCGTAAGGCTTAATCGTTTTTGTGACAGCGGCTCGCTGGTGGCTGTAAGGTAAACACGAGACGTACGAATTTCTTCCGTACAATTTATTTATTCCGAATATTACCCGTACACTCACTGGGCAATATGATATTCTCCTCAGGCCAACAAGCCGCTACCCAAGCATCGTCCCTATTCGGCGGTACTACGGACGGTAGTTTTAGCGCGCCGTCCACCGGACAAGCCTTCGGTAGCCCCGGGCCGTTTGGTGGAGGAGAAAATAAGTCAGTGTTTGGCACGCCGCAGCAGCAGACTGGTAAATACGTTTTATATTATTTATTTATTTTTTTAGATAAAAAAGCAAGATGTTTTCTAGCATAACACTGATTAAAATTTGATCTAACAAGACAGGTTGGGTTTTTTATTGAAATTGAAATACATAATATAAACGTTATGTGTTCGTTAAAAAATAGAAAAACTTATATCATCTTTTAGTTGTTAAAATAAAAGGTAAAAATAGTATCCATGTATATTCAGGTGCTGGAGCCTTTGGTGGTTCTCCAGTGTTTGGTTCAAGTTCTGTATTTGGAGATAAACCCAGGTAAGTGACCAGATTAAATACATAACAATAAAATTATAATTCCCGCTACACAGCTAACGTTTTATCGTATCGATTTAACGGTGTAAGAGCCATACTTCACTCTCTCGATCACTTCAAACGAGATTCGAATGAATTTCTATATGCAACAATCATAATCTAATCTAAATGGAACGCGCGTCATTTGCGTGTTTAAATGGATCGTGTGTGTGTGGCAAATCGTTACAACAATTTGCTACGATTTGCTGTCACACGATCCATTAAACTACAGTTCTGCTTGCACCGTTAACTCGTTACGATAAAACATTAGCTCTGAACTTCGAAGTTTTTGTTTTCTTTTTCTATAATGACGACCTCTGTGGCTCAGTGGTTCAGCGCGTTGGTGCTCAAGCCGGAGGTCGCGGGTTCGAATCCCGCTGAAGGAAGAATTTTCTGTGTTCCTGTGTCATGAATGTGAATTAAATATGTGTATAATATAATAAAAATCTTAAATATATGTATAGTATAAAAGTATTAAATATACTTCCCGTTTTCTGGTACCTGTAACACAAGTTCTTCGGATACTTAGCACGGGGCCACATTGACGTGGTGTGAAGAGTAAAAAAAAAAACCCTTAAAAAACATCCCTTTTTCGATTTAATCTCGATGCCAACCCATGTAATTATTTTCGATCGTTTGTGTTGGCACGTGGCACACGCGTGACGAGTCTAATCTGGTCAAGTTTGACAGCATCAAGCATGGCAAACTATCCGAAACGTTACCGAAAATAATTAAGTGAATTGGGTTTCTCATTAAACCGTTTCGCAGAATTCAATCCTTCTAGCACAATGTTTTTTTTTTGTATTCTTTAGTAGTTTAATACATAAATAACATAATAACATTTTTGCATAAATGGGTAATAATATAAGTTTGTTCCAAAATCAATAACGGATATTTTGGGCATATGATCTACTGCTTATGTCAAGACGTTTCGGCTAAAAAATAATAAAAAATTTGAAAAAAATAATACTAAACAGAATTAAATTACGCCCTTTACGGCGCTGTTAAGGTCATTAAACTCACACAACTGACTGTATTGATGTTGTTAGGCAAACTCTTTGCTTCCTCTTAAAATCACCCGTTTCTGCGAGGTTAATGACCTCATCCCCTTAGAGAGCGCATTGTAATTTCATTTAGTATAATTGCTTTTATTTCGAAATTTTCAGTCGAAACGTCTTGACATGGCGTGCATCATATGCCCAAAATATCTGTAATTGATTTTGAACAACCTTTAATAATGTTCTCCCACAGCTTCGGATCCCCCGTGTTCGGCGGCGCGGGCGCAGGAGCGGGCGCGGGCGGGTTCAACAAGAGCCCCGGCGGGTTCGGCGCGGCGCCCGCGTTCGGCGGTGGCGCCACGTTCGGCGCCCCGGCTTTCGGTAGCACGTCTCCGGGGAAGGTGTTCGGCGGTTCTAGCCCTGGTGAGTGGGAATGTTCTAGGGGTTTTACACGCGAGAAAATAAAATGCTTTACAGTTTGGCGTGCTTCTGAAATTGATCATGTTACCTTTTTCTAACGGCAAGCGATGATGTTGGCATTACGTCGTTACTCTATCAAACATGAGAACCTTATAATAACAATATTCTCATCATAATATAATGTCATCAGACTGTTTATTATTAATTTCCGTGAAATATAAGTACTTGAAAAATGCAAAAATACCTACTAAATATTATGAATAAAATATCATAAGACTCATTAAACAAGATAAGCTAAAACCGATAGTGAGAAGCTAAATGCTAGCAAAAGTCCAATGTTTAAAAAACAACCGCCATCTAAGAGTTGGTTGGCAGATGTGAACAAAATCAATTTGTACAAATCACCTTTCGCGCATTGGAGTGGTTACGCGTCACATTGCCACTGTGGCGTGGTGAATCGTTCAAACAATAAGACAGGCATTACATTAATACATGACAAATAAATCCGTAGACTTATATATTAGAGACGGGACATATCGAAGCTAAAAATGTCCTTACTTTGAATGTCCAATTGGGTACACTTGAGTTTTACATATTAGACTATAGAGGTCAGTATTGCGCTGAAATTACGACAACCGAGTAAAAAAAGTACCCTGATTTTAAAATTTAAATAATTTCAAATCTATAGAAGTAAGGCTGACCCCACATTAGCCGTGCGCGTTCCTCGGGCGATTGTTGTAATTAAAGTACTTACATAAGGTATTTCATAATAATTTCAAAAGTGTTACGGAATCGATTACAAGTCCTAGTTCCATCGCCTACGTAGTACGGTCGATTCTCAACAGATGGCTCCACTTTTTCCTTGTATGATGAAATTTTAAGGCTGAATGTATGCAATAGAAGTCTATGAATAAAACATGATGCTTAAATGAAATATATTAAATCAGGTTTCGGCTCACCGACGCAGCAATCGGCGCCAGTGTTTGAGAGTCTAGCGACGCAGAACACCCTGACGTTCGGCAACCTGGCGCAGCAGTCTGGCCCGCCGACCCAGGCCGCGCCGAGCTTCAACACGTAAGTTATACTCTTAATTTGGCACTATAATATGATCCGGAATCCGGAAGATCGTAGAAAATTCTGAGCGTTGAAAAGAGAATTCTACGCTAACACAATAGGGTTTAAAATCCAACACATGAGTGTCGAGTCAAATGTCAATGTCATATATGATAGCTCGACACTTAAAACTTCCATTTTCAACTCTATTGTATTATCGCAGAGTTTTATTTTTAGTGCTCAGAATTTTTTCCGACGTTCCGGATTCCGGAACATATAGTCCCAGCCTAAACGAGCTGATGTACACCAAAACGTTAGAATGGCCATACGAGACGGACAAAAAATAATAATAAACAACATCATTAAAAGGGCAAGGGCACGAAGGTGACCAGCGACCATGATTTTAGTTAACAGAAACCGCGATGGACTTAAGCAACTATATATTATTATAAAATTATAATAATTGTAGGAAATTTATAAATATCCTGAGCGTAACAATTATTGAATAAAAAAAAAGCAGATGTATCGCCCGATGGACGATTACCGCTCAAGGACAACCCGCCACACCCGAGCTACAAGTACGTTGCCGCCAAACGGATTCACCTGAGGGCCTAGCAGGATCATTTGACAGCGGCGGAAACGTAACGTTATCGAATGAGAAAATAAAGGGAAAGGCTAGATGACTGATTTTTTTTATTGCACAAATGAATAGTACTCTTAAATATCAGTAACTTCTCAGATTCTTCTGAGAAGTTACTGTACAGTATATTAAAAGTCAATATTTTCAAAGGTGCAGCGATTTGTATACAAAATTTCACAAGTCTCGTGAAAACGCTCCATACTAAAGTCGTGCCTAGCTGTGACGTCACGCCTAGGTTAAAGAGTATGAAGTATAAGGCTGTAGGAACATATTTCTAAATATCTCCGATATTTGTGCATTTAAGTTCATACTTACCTTAATAAATGTTTTTGTATATCATGTAAGTAATCTAATAATGTAGGTTATGTTTACTAATTTAGCAAAAAAAAAAACTTTTTTTGTACTTTTTAGATGCCTATCTAATAAATAAACTACACATAAAATATTGTATTTTTTACATTCACCAAGTAGCAATGCCTCAATGTTTCCGAGTATATTAATGAAACGAAATATTTTAGATATTTGTATGAAAATCTGTTAAAATCATGATACAAATTTCATTCGATAATCTTTCGCTTACGCCGCTGTCAAATGTTCCTGCTAGGCCCCCTGGCAAAAAGCTTATACCATCGCCCCCAGATCAACAACAAAGCACCATTGAAATACCGGCAGGTTTGAAGGCTGAAGGTCGTAACGGTCCGAAAATTCCGCTAGTTCATCCCAAAGTTTTATTATGCGCTGCAGAAAATTCCGGAATGAGTGCACAATAGAAGACTGCCAGCTATTTTCACGTCACGAGGGTGGATTTGCTCTCGCGTGGAATGGTGGGAGGGTTGTGAACTGTGATCCTTATACCATTATACGTCATAAAGTCAAATAAGTCGATACAAAAATACGATCAACATAAAACAGTTTTTCAGGATTCCGTACCCAAAGTGTAAAAACGGGACCCTATTACTGAGACTTCGCTGTCCGTCTGTCTGTCACCAGGCTGTATCACCTTTACCGTGATAGGAAGACAGATGAAATTTTAACAGACGATGTTTTTCTGTTGCCGCTATAAGAACAAATACTAAAAACAGAATAAAATAATTTTTTAAGTGGGGCTCCCATACAAAAAACGTGAATTTTTTGCCGGTTTGTACGGAACCCTACGTGCGCGGGTCCGACTCGACATAATCCTTATTTTTGTCCACAGGTCACCATCATTTACTGGATGGAGAGGATAATGAGAATCATTTACAATAAGCTTCTCAAATTTAATAATGTTCATATTTTTGTAATGCAAAATAAAATATTACGAATTTTAAATAATTAATTAGTTTTAATGTTTTCTTTATACAATCTAAGTATAATTATAATAACAAACAATTACAAAAACACTCTTAGATATTTCTCCATATTTATAGTTAGTATTTTTCCATTATATTAAATTTACTAACGCTAAAATGGATTTCCGAGAAAACAAATCAATTTTTTAACATACTACATCCTACTTTATAAGTTCTTTATGTAAAAAATTCTCGTAGGATAAAGTCTACGAAAGTTCTAGGCGAAGTTGGTTCGTTATAGCTCTCGGTCAGGATTGTCAGAGATTTATATTTGTTGCCAACTTATCTGGAAGTATAATGGCGCGGAGTTTACACAAAGGGCATTGGACGCTCGCACACAGAGTACAGACTGTTCAGAATTTATTTACCTCGGGGTTTTTTTTTAAAGTGATCCTTATGTAGACGGCATAAAGGTCCTGTGAGAGGTAAAATTAACGGACTGTAATGAGCAATGGCTTACTTTAATTTATTAATTTGAACACGGCTTAAGTATGCGTCATTGGTCCAATTTAACCCAACCCAAATTTAAGGAGGATATACAAAAACCAGAACGTCATCCATTGAATTCCCCGGCGGCAATATCTTGATTTATGTTTATCTATTCAACAATTTTATTAAAATATGTTATTCCATACTACACAACATCCCTAATAAAAAAACTATTCTGTCAGTGTCAAGTGACATTGACATTTGACAAGTATAGTAATTTTTAAAAAATTGTCTCCTGTGAAAATGTGAATTGTTGTGCATAAAGTTTTGTACCTACTTACTACATAAATAATTACTAAAACTACAGCTAAGCTATTGTGAAATTTGTTGCAATGATTATTTATATTTAAAATGCAATAATGGGACGTAGTTTTTATACTTGAGCTATGAAAATCCAAAACTTTGACTGATCATTGTACCGAGTCTTTTAGTATGTCGAGGTTTATTATAATCCAATTATGTTTAATATTCATCTGTTCACATGGAAATGCATCAGACGAGGCTTACCTTGAGAGAAATGTAGTCGTAGACTGTAGCACGTTACGTTTAGGTCAATACATATGCCCTGATCCCAGCTACAATCCAATAGACCCTGATACTCAACAATATCGTGGATGTACTAAGGGAAAAGAAGTACCATCTGAGGGAGAAGCTAAAGGTATGACGTTTCTCATAAATTATTCACTAAAATATTTTTGTTATACTCAGCTGTGGCCTGTAAATTTCCACAACGAATGCTTTAACACATTTACATTATATTTTAAGTAACAAAGACTGTTATAAACATTTAAGTATTAAATTTTCAGTAATATGTCTTGCTGCAGAAGGTATTACTTGTAATGAGACAAACAACTCTACATTTACAAAAACATTACCATGTAAATGGACGTAAGTACTTTACTATCACAAATAATGTCTAAAGAGCTACAAAATTCCTGTGTGCCATAGACACTGTTTGTTTTTTAAGAAAGACAAAATATACATTGAACGCATATTTAATGTTATATGTTTTAAATTACTAATTTGGTTTTCTTTATTTTGCAGAAATGGATACTCATTGGAGATATCTTTGTTACTGTCAGTGTTTTTAGGCATGTTTGGTCTAGACAGATTTTACTTGGGATACCCGGGGATCGGACTAGCGAAATTATGCACACTTGGTTTTATGTTCCTAGGACAATTATTAGATATAATTTTGATAGCAGCACAGGTATGATAAAGTGAATATTACCCTTTAGGCGTATCCCACATTAGGCATGCGCATTCATGGAAGTGATGAGGGCACTGAGTGAGTGTTGCGTGTATGCAGCGCGCATGCAGCACACACTTGGTGCTTGCATTAGCCTCCCTGTGACTGACGACCGAAACAGTAGCAGGCGGCGGGACCAGTGGGCCAAGGGGTAAGAATGTGACACGAGTGCCGTGTGCACTCTCCATATACGCCGCAGAGCAGCAAAATGCGACGCTCGCACTTGCACCGCTCCTACACCCGAGGAAAACGCACGCCTGATGTGGGGTCGGCCTTACAAATTTTTTAATTTAGTACTTATACAGATGTTGAAAAGAAATGCCTACACAATTTGTACACCAGGTTTATTAGCTGCTGAAATTCAGTCACTGAAAAAGTGTGACTGAATTTCAGCAGCTTGTGTACCATCACATTTGGACCTTATTGCCATAGTTATAAGATCATAATGTGGCACACAGGGTCTATCGGCAACCATTCATATGAAAAACATATCAGAAATAATATTATATTTTGGAAAAAAAATTGACAATTCAGGTGAGATTCAAACTTTGTGAGTAGACTGAAACTTTCAACTAATTTGTCTGTTTTTAGGTGGTTGGTCCAGCAGATGGCTCTGCTTACGTCATACCATATTATGGAGCTGGCGTCACTGTTGTACAAAGTGACAATGAGACTTACCTCCTTCCCCAGGCAGATTGGCACAATATCACCTGACAGTGGGGAACCATTTCCTTTTTTGAAGTCGATGAGGACTATGAATGGACATAATAGTTCTAAATTGTGTTGAATCTGTGCAAATAGAAAGCTTACTCATAACTTTCTGCTTCAGTGTTATTTAAAAAGTAATTTTGGAAAGGATATTATTTAATATATCTGCACAGAATTTTTGATCAATAAAATATGTGTATGGACTTTATAAAGTGTTGGTGTTGTACTTATGTGTAAGTAAATGAATTGTAAAAATGTAAATAAAAGGTTAACACTTAAATAGTTTATTTATCAACAATAAAAATAAGTTATTGTGTTTTCTCTTCACTTTCTGCAGGTTGAGTTTCAAATAATGATACATCACTTGGCGGTGCTAGTAATGTAAATATTACTGGTATAGTGGATAGACTAGGATTATCATATTTTTCTAAAAGCCTTATCCATGATAGTAGAGAATCTCTTGATGAAGTACCTGTTAATAAAAGTAACAATTAACATTGTTATAATATTAAAAGTTAATTCAAAATTTCTTGGATTCATGACTTGGATGTGCTATAATATCTATCTATGGACGCTTTCACACCACATCAATCTGGTCCTGTGGTAAGTACTAGACAACAGAAATATATTAAATGCTTTTATACTATACATATACTTATTTAAGATTTTATTATATTATACACATATGTAATACACATCCATGACCCAGGAACACAGAAAACTTTGTTTCTTCAGCAGCATTTGAACCCGGCGGTTTATTTAATTTAAATTTAAATTTAATTACGGCTAGACCCCACTAACCACTGAGCCACAGAGGTCGCCATAACATCATTTCATCAACATCATTAAAAATGTACTATTGTTTTAATTGTATAATAGTGTATAAACTGTAGTAGTTAATTTAAATACTAATTACCAGTAGCACAAACTGCGACAACAGTTCCATCATCCTGTTCGTGGATTGTATTTTTTAACTGAGGTAATACTACTCTACCCACTCCAGGTATACCAGTTGGTTTATTAATGTTAGATACATCTGTAACAGTAAAATACAATTTTTTATAGAAAACTATAACCTGACTACATAATTTATATAGCTATTATTACAAAACTATTGACACCTCATTTATTAAAATTGAATCAAAGGTTTAGGCGTCCATACACAAATATTACCCTTCTTTTTGGCTTCGTCATAGTCAGGTAAAAAGGTAGTGAAATTTTTCCAAATAAAGAACTTTTACGGCCACATTCAGAGATATTTAATGCTTACTTAAGGAATCAGACTTTAAAGTCTGTACTAAGTGGCTCCTTAGGTAAGCAATAAATGTCTCAAAATGCGGTCATTAGTCTTCAAAACTAATTTGACATTTTAGACTAGAGAAAATACAGTAACTACATATTATTATTATGTATACAAAAGGGCAAGAGAAGGTATAAGATATAATTTGAAAGTACCGTCCACATCTTTGTCATCTATAACTTCTGGTCGTACTTTTCCAAGAAGTACAAAATACGACACAGTCTGGTCCCTCAAATACACAATGTAAGGCCCTTTTATGACCAGAGGGACATCTGTTGGTTGCTCCGATAAAAGCACTTGTTGCGCTCTGCTCTGTGCGCTCACTAACCATGTCATGTCTAACGATGCTTCAATTTCTTCTGTCTGACAAAATTTATCATTAGCATAAATATTAAACACTACAATTTATTACAGAAATGAAAAGAATATTATAAACTCAAAACATTATTATTTTGAACAATTCATACATAAGCATATAATAAACAAATAGGTACCAATAAACTAAAGTAACAGTAACATCTTATGTAATATAAGAAGTATCATGATAGAGCATATTTAATAAATACTTAAAATGTTTTACCTGCCAAACATTCACAGTCGTATCAGCATCAATGGATGTTATTCTTTGGATTGCCAATATTGCCAACTGTAATGCATCCTGTGGTAGCTCGTCTGGCAAAGACCATGGTGTGAGATGTTTGAATTTAGGCATCCAATACATCATCCTCCAATATTTCCTCAATGGTATACCTCTTCGGCCAAAAGTATTTAACAGTATTTGCTCCATTTCAGAATCAGGCATTACACCTAAAATTATAATAAATAAATTATTAATAATGTAAATTAGAATTATTAAGAATTCGGAATATGGTATATCCAATAGTCATTAACAGTCAGCTTATTGAAACATAAAACATAAGTCTATAAAATTACCATTATCTTCCATTTGTTCAAGTAAATCGACAGCACACTGTTGTTGTTTAGGATAATGCATGAATTCAGCTTGAAAAATGTTTGTGGGAATTAACTTTCCCTTCGGCAAAACCTCTACAAGCGCTTTATACACATCTAAGTCTTTTTGTACACCAAATTCCTTCATTCTGCTTAGAGCTGCATAGATAAACTCCACATGACCTCGCCGTCTAGTGTCTTGTTCTTCGAACTTCTTTATCACTTCTAAATAAGTTTGCTTAGTCTTCTGAGGTTTAGAATAAAATGGGTCGTAAGGTGCTATATCCCTAGAATTGTTGGAATAAGGGCGGTGCACTAACAATAGCTTTGGCCTAGCAGTAAGAAAATTTCTTAATATTCTAACAGACATCTTGAAAACAAGACAGTTTTTATATTGATACTGAAGATTTCTAAATTATTTTGCGCTGTTTTTCATTTTAGAAAATTAAGTTCTTATAATTATTTTTTGGTTATGTTTACGTATCCTTCTTGTATAAATGTCAATATGACAGATAATGATCGTTAAAGATTATTTTTTTCTTGTTTAAAGTTTAGACCTTAGACACAAGAGGAAAAATTGTACCGTTACATTCTTATGTTTTAGGAAATACTTATTTTGTAATTGTTATTTATAGCAGTTCTCACCTATAAATGTTACATATTCTATGTAGACATATAGTAGTATTAAAACTAATAAATTTGTTTTAAAGATTCATTTTAAAACAGCAAAAAGCTTGTGTCCAGATTCGTAGAAAGTTTGATTTGAGTTTGACATCTTGCGCCATGTTTCTTCCATTTTGAAGTTTGAACGAAACTTCAAATTTCGAACTTTATTTTGATAGTTCAATTTATAGCGTGACGGGAGGAGGTACTGTTTTTGGTGCATTAAGTTGCGCATAACATACGTAAACATTATTCGTGATGGTATTTTAATTATTGTAACAGTAACGAAAAATTAATAATTAAGAAAAGAGATAAAAAGTTACTTCTGCTTATAATTTTTGTATAGTGACAATGGTACCCAAAACAGTGTTATTATTGTGTTTGAATTTGTTTCTAGTTATGCACTCTGTGGGTAAGTTGATTTTAATTGTGAAATAATTTTATGAACATTAAGCCTCAGATTAAAAAACAATACATTAGCAAACTATAGTTTCGAATAAAATTTAACTAGGCAATTAAGTACATACATAATAGTTTTTCTTACGTTTGAGACTAATGGTTCTGTCCACTATCTGTAAATTTTAGCCACTTCCATGTTATAAGTAACAACTTAATGAGTAATTAGTAATTTTATAAATTAATAATACTAAGCATATAATTATTATACATTGCGATTTGTGAAAGTAAATTGAAAACCTAATAATATTGAAAACCTAAAGTATATAGGTATACAAATTTTCACTTTTTAACTTGTGATTCACTAAGTGAAAATTGGCGTGTCGTTCACAACTTGTGAACCACACAATGACCGTGTTGTTACATATTCCTCAACACGCCTTCACCGAATGACCTTGCTTTAAGTCGAAATAGACTCACTAAGTTAATAACTTCTCTAGTTCCTATTATGAAGAGGTGTATGGAAAACCTATGAAAACCTTCAAACACGTTAGCCGTTTATTTTCTTGTAAAAAATCGTTTGTGAATAAATATGAAACAAATTAAAGAAGAATTTATGAGTTCATAGGGTTTTTTTATAAAGCAGAGACACAATATTGAGACCTAGTTATAGGTACTCTCGTTTGCGATGATAATTGACCGAAACTTTGAATTAGTTCTATTCGTACCGAGTACCACAGAGAAACCCCTGAAATGAGAACCAATTAGAATTTTTAAAGTTTGCTGCTTGTCAGCTTCAGCAGCAGCAGCAGCTAAGGACATTGAAATATGAAAAATATTTGAGATTTCTAAAACTTTTATTAGTACCTGTTTTGAAAAAATATTTGCTCATACATTTACCTACTTAGTAATAGGCACCTAAATTAACTGAACTGTAAATTTCAAACTGTTGAATTATAATTTACCTAATAAAGTACTAGGTAAATTAGGTAAGTAATCAACGATGAAAATTTTAATAGTTTGTACCGGTAACACTAAGGCTGGAACTATATTATGATCCGTAATCCGGCGGGCCGGGGGAAATTCAGAGTACTGAAAATAGAACTCTGAGATAATACACTTAAATAGACTTGAAAATCGAAGTTTTGAGTGTCGAGCTGTCAAATATGACATTTGACTCGACACTTGTGTCTTCGATTTTTTGCTTGTAATAGCGGCCTACCGGATTCCTGAATTTGATAGTCCCAGCCTTAGGCGGGTACAACAGATATTATATTGTTTATTTATCAAATCACACTTACGTGATAATTGACGGTACTCACACTGTTTACGTCTTGATATTTAACATGTAATCAACAATTTGGGCAACTGTTCAAACGCCCACGAGATATTGTTCCGTGTCTATTCATAAAATGATACTCGTCACTGAAGGTGTTAAGTATTATTACTAACTTCTGCCCCATTGCCCATTGAAAAGTAGATGAAAATACTCCACCGTCTCCGATTCCACGCTCTAGACTTTTTTTCCGCTTTCATGTATCAGTCGGACCCCTGCTTAAATTGCAAAATGAAAGTGTTTTAACAAATTTAGTTTTAGCAGTTATCGTTTTACACGATCGACGGCGAAAGGAAGAAAAAGGATGGCAATATAAAATTAATTAAAACGTAAACATTCGAAATCAATACTCAACCAAATTGTTTAATCGTAAACGAAAATGCACACAATTTTAAAGTAACGATTTTTCGTATCCAGAAGAACATCAAGTAGCCTGTACTAAACACCATAGATCAAAAAAGTGAATAAAATTAAAAAGTCATACTCGATTCTGCCAATTAAATACTGCAATAATACAGTTAGAATCCAGTCCCTATTATGTTAAAACTGCAAAATGGTATTCTTAATTCTCATGAACGTCAAACCACTTTATACACAAGTCAAAAATCACTTTATACGATATCAATTCGAATAATTTATAATTTAATAAAAGTAAAACGAAAGTGTACCTAAGTTAATCACGAGAATAATTATTGAAATAAAGCTGACTTTATCTCAAGCCCAATAATTATTTTGTTTTAAATATAAATTATAAATGCTTAAATATTTTGTTATCAATAAATATTAAGTGTTGAGCAAGATGCCTTCTTTCAAGTTTTAACCCTATAACACTGCGTGACTGCATTATCAAAAGGGTATTTTATAGATGTATGATAAGTATATTTAGATATTATCTACATAGTTAAATGCAATTTAAAAATGTAATGTGCTACGTTAAAGCACCACTTGTAAGGATTCGATTCAATCGCTCGTTACTTTCATTAACGTCTAAAACTGTGCCAGCTTATTTCTTATCTTAGCAGTTGGCAACCTGATAGCGTATCAACGTGCGAATTCCAGAAGAGGTCAATCAAAGTTCAAAATCGTTAAAGACTGAGGTTCTACTTTCATTTAGACCTTCTGGACAGCCCGAACAGTGCCCTAAATTAGAAGATGATCGGTGAACTTGTAAAGAGAATATTAAAAGCTCTAAATACCTTTAGCATCGAGCTGCAACATTTTGCAGCTCGATTTGATTGCCTTGAACTCTTGTAGTTCTGCAAGGCACCAAAAAAATATTCCTAAAAAAGTACAAACTTATCACAGCTGCCCACGGGACCAAAAGAACTAGACTTGTGATTTGTGAACAATATTTTTAGGGTTCCGTAGCAACTACAAGGATGAAGGAACTTAGGGCCTCCATATACGGTCCGATTGACCTTCAGTTCGGCCTGAACGGATGCAAAATCGTATCGTCTGTGTGCAATTTCGAGATCGCATCAGTCGGCTGGATGAACTGAAGCGATTCTTTCCAGTGTTGCCAACTCTGTTTTTGCGAAACTACTACGTCGATTTCTACTAAAAGAATACTGCAAACTATCAAAAAAAGCTACTAAACTTAGAAATACCTAAACCTTTCAAAAAACCACTGAATTTTAGGTTTTCTTTTATTAATTTTTTATTATTTATTGAATTTTATTATAAATTTTACCGTTAAATTAAAATATACTACATTTTACGTATAAAGTAATTAAACGGGTAGTTTCAAACAAATTACAGAAGATTACTACGTATTATGTTATGGTAATCTTTGTTTTGTTTTTTTTATGCCTTACCTAAACCATTTTGCATATGATTACTGTCTGGCTATTTCCTACTAAAACACCAATAACAACTAAATTCCTACTAAGGAGGGAATAAAATTCTTAATCTTGTAGTAAAACTTTGTAAAATACTAGGTGGGCAACATTAATTCTGGACTGAACGGAGTCCGTTCAGTCCGTCCGTTCAACGCACCATGTGTGACAAATCGCTTCAGTTCTCGCCAGAGCCGCGGCCGAGCGGGCGTGTATCGTGTACAACCGTAGTGTGTTAATAAACAAGACTGTAGTTCGCGGCAAACCAGAACAAACTGATGCGATTTTTCCGTGTATGTGCTCGATTCGAATCTGTTCAGACCGAAATGACGTCAGTTAGGTCGAATGCGAATTTTTCCGTGTATGTGCTCAAATCCGTTCAGGCTGAGCTGACGTCAGTTCTCACTGAAACGATCGGCCTCTCGTCTGGGGGAGGCCTTTATAGTTTCACTTTCTCCGTCCGTAGCTGTCTGTCCATCCTCCCTTGCTATCTTGTAAATAAATAGACGAAATTTTGTATTATAATTTTGTATTTTAGAGGTAATCTGTCCAATAATACTTGCAGCCGAAGACTAATCGGGATTTATGTTGGCCGCATAGTTTGGAATACCGGCCGAAATTGTTTTATCCTAATTTATGGGCCACACAGGAACGGCTTAAATATTTTCAATGCAATATTCGCAATATAACTTTTGATCTATTTTGCCACATATAATTATATACGTACGTTAATTCCGTAACCGCTAATATGTTTGCCAAAATGCATTTATCTTCGCAGCAATTTATATGATAATTTTGTTTAACGCTAAATATTACGTCACCGAAATTGAACCAAAATTGTAATGCCAGGCGTGACACGTCCTTTCGATGAAACTGTGATTAATTTAATTTACAAAACGATGTCGTCATTTAGTTCTATGAAAGGAAGGAGGAGATAAGGGCCTTATTAGGTTGAATAATGGATTAAATCATTAACTTAAATGTCTCTAATGTCTCGCCAATATTTGCAGGTTTTCCTGTAGAGAACGTGTCAAACTATGCGTCTTCTTCAGAGAAAGGAAAATAACCTATCTTACCAATTACACGAGTTTGCAGTACATCTGTTGCCGAAGAAATTTTAGCTGTTGCTGACTACATAATATGACATGCTATTTTCAAAAATATAATTAGAATATTTTTATCAGCTCTAGTTTCTCGAGTTTTAGCTATGTAGGTATAAAACAGAAGAAAAAAACATGTATTCACTCAGAAAAACATTACTAAAAAAATTATTAATCATTGAGTTCTAAAAAACTTCGTTTCAAAGCTCTTCTCGGATGTGTAGATTTTAGAAAATGACGTATCAGAGACCAACAATAGTCAGGCATCATATTCGT
Organism: Phengaris arion; assembly: GCA_963565745.1. Taxonomy (NCBI): domain Eukaryota; kingdom Metazoa; phylum Arthropoda; class Insecta; order Lepidoptera; family Lycaenidae; genus Phengaris; species Phengaris arion. The sequence goes on from OY751443.1 coordinate 9,265,784, forward strand.
ATCCCGGAAACCCTGATAGCGCTCTTCCATGACCCGTAAGTCCTGATGCATACGTTCTCCCTGCTCTTCGCTCACATCAAAATTTTTCGGAAACCTGTCCAGGTGACTATGGAGAAAATAGAGTTTTATTTTTATTTTAGTAGGTACCTCAAGAAAGCAATTTTTTTTCTTTTAGTCTTGATACTAACAATTCTGAAGCTTGTTTAGAAAAATTTAAACCACTTACATGATCATCTAACTCATTTGGGCTCATTTGACATACCTTCAAAATCAGCATCATTTTGTGACGAGCTTGGTCCTTCAATGTCTTGAACCCTTAGTTCAGATATATTTTTAGTCATTGAAAAGTCAGGTGAACTCTGCACTGGACGTTGAATACAACTAGTACTTGGGTACTGCCATTTAGATCGGTTTTTAGTGTTTAAACCGTTTACGTCCACGCTACAAAAATATTCGAAACAGTCTTCGAGATGATTTCGTGGTTTTCGCCAAATAGTCGGTGTTCCAAATTTAAAGGCACTTCTTTTACCACTTTTCCATAATCATAAATATTCCACACACGATTTTCAAACACAATTGGGAACCCAAGACTTCTCACTTTTATCCAAGAGCAACCCAAAATACTCAAAATAGGTATTTTTCACCAACTACCTATGATATAACTTTTCTAAAATTGTTAAACACATATTGGCCTTTTCTTTTTAGTTATATTTATTTAATTTCGGCAATTTCATAGGTAAAGACCTAATATATTAGGTCTTTACCTATGAAATTGCCGTTTTGTATGAAAAAATTTTAACGAATTTTTTCATGTATTTTTTATATGTATTATTCGAAGTAATCACCAATGCAATCAATTCATCTTTGCCAATGCAGTGGCATGTTTATTGTTTATGGATGCCCTTCTTAAAGAATTCAGCTGGACGGGAGGCAACAAATTCTTCAAAGGCATTTTGTACTGCCTCTCGGGTATTGAATTTTCTTCTGTAGTAGTTTTCTGTAGTCTGTAGGCGCAAGGTCTGGTGAGTAGGGCGGATGACGGAGAGCTTCCAACCCCAGTTCTTGCAACTTGGAGACCGTCTGCTGTGCAGTATGAGGTCGCGCGTTGTCGTGCTGGAGCAGCGGAGACGAGCGATTGACCAATGCTGGTTGGAGATGTGCCAGCTTCTCCATCATTGTGTTCAGTTCTTCACAGTACACATCTGCAGTAATGCTCACCCCGTTTGGTAAGAAGCTGTGATCAATCACACCGGCGCTAGACCACCAAACAGTGACCATCACTTTTCTAGGGGTAAGTTTTCGTTTAGGGCATTGTTTAGGTGCTGAACCAGGATCCAACCAACTTGCTGAGCGCTTGCGGTTATCAAACAAAATCCATTTTTCATTGCAGGTAACAATACGGTTCAAAATTCCTTCATTTGTGTGTCTGTTGAGCAGTGCAAGGCACGTCTCGACGCGTACTTCGTGCTGGCGATCATTGAGTTAGTGGGGCACCCATTTGTCTAGCTTTTTTACCTTGCCAATTTGACGCAAATGGACCATTATTGTTTTGACGCTAACGTCGAAAGCTGCTGCTAATTCAGCCGTAGATTGTGTATCATCAGCTTCCACAATCGCCTTTAATTCGTCATTATCAACCAAAGTCTTCGGACGACCGCGAGGTTCATTTTTCAGGTCAAAATTTCCAGAACGGAAGCGAGCAAATCAATAACAGGTGGTGCGTTGGTTTGTAGTGTTAGCTCCGTAAACGTCGTTGATGTTGCGTGCCGCTTGCGCCGCGTTGCTGCCACGACGTTACTCATATTCCATAATTACTCGAATTTTTAACGTATCCATGATGACGAAAAAGATTGAAATGCGATGAAATGTAACACTAATCTATAAACAAATGACTACTTTTGGAAAAAGAATTTTATGTTTTTAAAATAAAATTAATTTGAAATTAGAATTCTTAGCCAAACAAAAATTATTTTGATTTGAAATGGCCAGTACTGCAGAACGGCAATTTCATAGGTAAATACCTATATTAGGTCCTTACATATGAAATTGGCGTTTTGTCTTTGATCTTAAATATATTTGATCTTTGGTTAAGAATTCCAATTTCAAATGTATACCGCTATTTACTCCTGCATTTGTATTTCGAAAACAGTAATTTATTTGTTTTTTCCTCTTTTTGTTTTTTCCTTTGCGTCACTCTGTTTACAAAATGGAAAACTTGAAATATCGTATTATTTTCGAGTACGAGTTCCACCGTGGCACCAGTGCTGCAGAAACGGCTAAAAGGCATAAAGGATTATTGATGTGTATGGCGGCGGTGTCGCAAAAGAAAACAGCGCGTTTTTGGTTCCAACGTTCCTTTCGTTCTGGAAATTTCGACCTGCAGAACAAGCCCCGTGGACCCCGTTAATAATGAAGAATTGAAGGCTATTGTGGAAGCGGATCCATCGCAAACCACGTCCGAGATAGCTACAGGCTGCGGTGTTAGTGATTAAACTGTTTTAATCCACTTGAAGCAAATTGGGAAGGTGAAAAAGCTTGAATGAGTGCAGCAAACCGACAAACGCGCGTCAACTACTGCGTTACATTACTCAAACGGCACAATAATTACGGGATTTTAAATCGAATCACCTGTGATGAAAAGTGGATCCTGAACGATAATCGGAAACGCTCATCGCAATGGCTGAACCCGGCGAACCAGCCAAAGCCTGCCCCAATCGAAAATTGACTCAAAAAATCGGTTGTCTGTACATTCGGTTTACTGACGATAGTTGAACGTGATAACGTCATAAGAAATGAGTCATGTTTAGCGAGGTAACGCCGGTAACGCATGAGTCATGTTTTTTCGTGAGTGCAGCCGGCTCCATCGAATCATAAGACGTTATCACGTCAAAAAAGTTACTTGTGAGCGTTTGGTCGACTAGTGCCGGTGTCGTTCTCTACAGCTTTCTTATATCTGGCCAAACGATTACGACAGATGTCTATTGCCAGCAACTGCAAATCATGATGGAAAAGCTAGCTGCTAAACAACCGAGGTTGGTCATTCGCTCTAGGCCACTGCTGCTTCAGGACAACGCTAGACCGCACACTGCACAACAGACGGCTACCAAATTAGAGGAGCTGTAATTGGAATGTCTAAGACATCCACCGTACTCCCCAACAGATTACCATTTTTTTCGAAATTTGGATAACTTCTTGCAAGGGAAAAAATTCAACTCCTATGGGGCAGTCCAAAGCGCCTTCAAAGATTTGATTGATTTCTGTCCAAATGGTTTTTTAGTAAAGGAATCAATGAACTACCTATGAGATGTCTAAAGTGCATAGATAGCAATGGTATATACCATTGCTATCTTTGATTAAATAAATATACACTGGCGGACACATAAACTGCATCATAGTGCAAGAACACATTCAATCAAATTTTACACGAGATATTGTTCCGTGTCTATTCATAAAATGATACTCGTCACTGAAGGTGTTAAGTATTATTACTAACTTCTGCCCCATTGCCCATTGAAAAGTAGATGAAAATACTCCACCGTCTCCGATTCCACGCTCTAGACTTTTTTTCCGCTTTCATGTATCAGTCGGACCCCTGCTTAAATTGCAAAATGAAAGTGTTTTAACAAATTTAGTTTTAGCAGTTATCGTTTTACACGATCGACGGCGAAAGGAAGAAAAAGGATGGCAATATAAAATTAATTAAAACGTAAACATTCGAAATCAATACTCAACCAAATTGTTTAATCGTAAACGAAAATGCACACAATTTTAAAGTAACGATTTTTCGTATCCAGAAGAACATCAAGTAGCCTGTACTAAACACCATAGATCAAAAAAGTGAATAAAATTAAAAAGTCATACTCGATTCTGCCCATTAAATACTGCAATAATACAGTTAGAATCCAGTCCCTATTATGTTAAAACTGCAAAATGGTATTCTTAATTCTCATGAACGTCAAACCACTTTATACACAAGTCAAAAATCACTTTATACGATATCAATTCGAATAATTTATAATTTAATAAAAGTAAAACGAAAGTGTACCTAAGTTAATCACGAGAATAATTATTGAAATAAAGCTGACTTTATCTCAAGCCCAATAATTATTTTGTTTTAAATATAAATTATAAATGCTTAAATATTTTGTTATCAATAAATATTAAGTGTTGAGCAAGATGCCTTTTTTCAAGTTTTAACCCTATAACACTGCGTGACTGCATTATCAAAAGGGTATTTTATAGATGTATGATAAGTATATTTAGATATTATCTACATAGTTAAATGCAATTTAAAAATGTAATGTGCTACGTTAAAGCACCACTTGTGAGGATTCGATTCAATCGCTCGTTACTTTCATTAACGTCTAAAACTGTGCCAGCTTATTTCTTATCTTAGCAGTTGGCAACCTGATAGCGTATCAACGTGCGAATTCCAGAAGAGGTCAATCAAAGTTCAAAATCGTTAAAGACTGAGGTTCTACTTTCATTTAGACCTTCTGGACAGCCCGAACAGTGCCCTAAATTAGAAGATGATCGGTGAACTTGTAAAGAGAATATTAAAAGCTCTAAATACCTTTAGCATCGAGCTGCAACATTTTGCAGCTCGATTTGATTGCCTTGAACTCTTGTAGTTCTGCAAGGCACCAAAAAAATATTCCTAAAAAAGTACAAACTTATCACAGCTGCCCACGGGACCAAAAGAACTAGACTTGTGATTTGTGAACAATATTTTTAGGGTTCCGTAGCAACTACAAGGATGAAGGAACTTAGGGCCTCCATATACGGTCCGATTGACCTTCAGTTCGGCCTGAACGGATGCAAAATCGTATCGTCTGTGTGCAATTTCGAGATCGCATCAGTCGGCTGGATGAACTGAAGCGATTCTTTCCAGTGTTGCCAACTCTGTTTTTGCGAAACTACTACGTCGATTTCTACTAAAAGAATACTGCAAACTATCAAAAAAAGCTACTAAACTTAGAAATACCTAAACCTTTCAAAAAACCACTGAATTTTAGGTTTTCTTTTATTAATTTTTTATTATTTATTGAATTTTATTATAAATTTTACCGTTAAATTAAAATATACTACATTTTACGTATATAGTAATTAAACGGGTAGTTTCAAACAAATTACAGAAGATTACTACGTATTATGTTATGGTAATCTTTGTTTTGTTTTTTTTTATGCCTTACCTAAACCATTTTGCATATGATTACTGTCTGGCTATTTCCTACTAAAACACCACTAACAACTAAATTCCTACTAAGGAGGGAATAAAATTCTTAATCTTGTAGTAAAACTTTGTAAAATACTAGGTGGGCAACATTAATTCTGGACTGAACGGAGTCCGTTCAGTCCGTCCGTTCAACGCACCATGTGTGACAAATCGCTTCAGTTCTCGCCAGAGCCGCGGCCGAGCGGGCGTGTATCGTGTACAACCGTAGTGTGTTAATAAACAAGACTGTAGTTCGCGGCAAACCAGAACAAACCGATGCGATTTTTCCGTGTATGTGCTCGATTCGAATCTGTTCAGACCGAAATGACGTCAGTTAGGTCGAATGCGAATTTTTCCGTGTATGTGCTCAAATCCGTTCAGGCTGAGCTGACGTCAGTTCTCACTGAAACGATCGGCCTCTCGTCTGGGGGAGGCCTTTATAGTTTCACTTTCTCCGTCCGTAGCTGTCTGTCCATCCTCCCTTGCTATCTTGTAAATAAATAGACGAAATTTTGTATTATAATTTTGTATTTTAGAGGTAATCTGTCCAATAATACTTGCAGCCGAAGACTAATCGGGATTTATGTTGGCCGCATAGTTTGGAATACCGGCCGAAATTGTTTTATCCTAATTTATGGGCCACACAGGAACGGCTTAAATATTTTCAATGCAATATTCGCAATATAACTTTTGATCTATTTTGCCACATATAATTATATACGTACGTTAATTCCGTAACCGCTAATATGTTTGCCAAAATGCATTTATCTTCGCAGCAATTTATATGATAATTTTGTTTAACGCTAAATATTACGTCACCGAAATTGAACCAAAATTGTAATGCCAGGCGTGACACGTCCTTTCGATGAAACTGTGATTAATTTAATTTACAAAACGATGTCGTCATTTAGTTCTATGAAAGGAAGGAGGAGATAAGGGCCTTATTAGGTTGAATAATGGATTAAATCATTAACTTAAATGTCTCTAATGTCTCGCCAATATTTGCAGGTTTTCCTGTAGAGAACGTGTCAAACTATGCGTCTTCTTCAGAGAAAGGAAAATAACCTATCTTACCAATTACACGAGTTTGCAGTACATCTGTTGCCGAAGAAATTTTAGCTGTTGCTGACTACATAATATGACATGCTATTTTCAAAAATATAATTAGAATATTTTTATCAGCTCTAGTTTCTCGAGTTTTAGCTATGTAGGTATAAAACAGAAGAAAAAAACATGTATTCACTCAGAAAAACATTACTAAAAAAATTATTAATCATTGAGTTCTAAAAAACTTCGTTTCAAAGCTCTTCTCGGATGTGTAGATTTTAGAAAATGACGTATCAGAGACCAACAATAGTCAGGCATCATATTCGTATCCCGGAAACCCTGATAGCGCTCTTCCATGACCCGTAAGTCCTGATGCATACGTTCTCCCTGCTCTTCGCTCACATCAAAATTTTTCGGAAACCTGTCCAGGTGACTATGGAGAAAATAGAGTTTTATTTTTATTTTAGTAGGTACCTCAAGAAAGCAATTTTTTTTCTTTTAGTCTTGATACTAACAATTCTGAAGCTTGTTTAGAAAAATTTAAACCACTTACATGATCATCTAACTCATTTGGGCTCATTTGACATACCTTCAAAATCAGCATCATTTTGTGACGAGCTTGGTCCTTCAATGTCTTGAACCCTTAGTTCAGATATATTTTTAGTCATTGAAAAGTCAGGTGAACTCTGCACTGGACGTTGAATACAACTAGTACTTGGGTACTGCCATTTAGATCGGTTTTTAGTGTTTAAACCGTTTACGTCCACGCTACAAAAATATTCGAAACAGTCTTCGAGATGATTTCGTGGTTTTCGCCAAATAGTCGGTGTTCCAAATTTAAAGGCACTTCTTTTACCACTTTTCCATAATCATAAATATTCCACACACGATTTTCAAACACAATTGGGAACCCAAGACTTCTCACTTTTATCCAAGAGCAACCCAAAATACTCAAAATAGGTATTTTTCACCAACTACCTATGATATAACTTTTCTAAAATTGTTAAACACATATTGGCCTTTTCTTTTTAGTTATATTTATTTAATTTCGGCAATTTCATAGGTAAAGACCTAATATATTAGGTCTTTACCTATGAAAAGAGACGAGCGATTGACCAATGCTGGTTGGAGATGTGCCAGCTTCTCCATCATTGTGTTCAGTTCTTCACAGTACACATCTGCAGTAATGCTCACCCCGTTTGGTAAGAAGCTGTGATCAATCACACCGGCGCTAGACCACCAAACAGTGACCATCACTTTTCTAGGGGTAAGTTTTCGTTTAGGGCATTGTTTAGGTGCTGAACCAGGATCCAACCAACTTGCTGAGCGCTTGCGGTTATCAAACAAAATCCATTTTTCATTGCAGGTAACAATACGGTTCAAAATTCCTTCATTTGTGTGTCTGTTGAGCAGTGCAAGGCACGTCTCGACGCGTACTTCGTGCTGGCGATCATTGAGTTAGTGGGGCACCCATTTGTCTAGCTTTTTTACCTTGCCAATTTGACGCAAATGGACCATTATTGTTTTGACGCTAACGTCGAAAGCTGCTGCTAATTCAGCCGTAGATTGTGTATCATCAGCTTCCACAATCGCCTTTAATTCGTCATTATCAACCAAAGTCTTCGGACGACCGCGAGGTTCATTTTTCAGGTCAAAATTTCCAGAACGGAAGCGAGCAAATCAATAACAGGTGGTGCGTTGGTTTGTAGTGTTAGCTCCGTAAACGTCGTTGATGTTGCGTGCCGCTTGCGCCGCGTTGCTGCCACGACGTTACTCATATTCCATAATTACTCGAATTTTTAACGTATCCATGATGACGAAAAAGATTGAAATGCGATGAAATGTAACACTAATCTATAAACAAATGACTACTTTTGGAAAAAGAATTTTATGTTTTTAAAATAAAATTAATTTGAAATTAGAATTCTTAGCCAAACAAAAATTATTTTGATTTGAAATGGCCAGTACTGCAGAACGGCAATTTCATAGGTAAATACCTATATTAGGTCCTTACATATGAAATTGGCGTTTTGTCTTTGATCTTAAATATATTTGATCTTTGGTTAAGAATTCCAATTTCAAATGTATACCGCTATTTACTCCTGCATTTGTATTTCGAAAACAGTAATTTATTTGTTTTTTCCTCTTTTTGTTTTTTCCTTTGCGTCACTCTGTTTACAAAATGGAAAACTTGAAATATCGTATTATTTTCGAGTACGAGTTCCACCGTGGCACCAGTGCTGCAGAAACGGCTAAAAGGCATAAAGGATTATTGATGTGTATGGCGGCGGTGTCGCAAAAGAAAACAGCGCGTTTTTGGTTCCAACGTTCCTTTCGTTCTGGAAATTTCGACCTGCAGAACAAGCCCCGTGGACCCCGTTAATAATGAAGAATTGAAGGCTATTGTGGAAGCGGATCCATCGCAAACCACGTCCGAGATAGCTACAGGCTGCGGTGTTAGTGATTAAACTGTTTTAATCCACTTGAAGCAAATTGGGAAGGTGAAAAAGCTTGAATGAGTGCAGCAAACCGACAAACGCGCGTCAACTACTGCGTTACATTACTCAAACGGCACAATAATTACGGGATTTTAAATCGAATCACCTGTGATGAAAAGTGGATCCTGAACGATAATCGGAAACGCTCATCGCAATGGCTGAACCCGGCGAACCAGCCAAAGCCTGCCCCAATCGAAAATTGACTCAAAAAATCGGTTGTCTGTACATTCGGTTTACTGACGATAGTTGAACGTGATAACGTCATAAGAAATGAGTCATGTTTAGCGAGGTAACGCCGGTAACGCATGAGTCATGTTTTTTCGTGAGTGCAGCCGGCTCCATCGAATCATAAGACGTTATCACGTCAAAAAAGTTACTTGTGAGCGTTTGGTCGACTAGTGCCGGTGTCGTTCTCTACAGCTTTCTTATATCTGGCCAAACGATTACGACAGATGTCTATTGCCAGCAACTGCAAATCATGATGGAAAAGCTAGCTGCTAAACAACCGAGGTTGGTCATTCGCTCTAGGCCACTGCTGCTTCAGGACAACGCTAGACCGCACACTGCACAACAGACGGCTACCAAATTAGAGGAGCTGTAATTGGAATGTCTAAGACATCCACCGTACTCCCCAACAGATTACCATTTTTTTCGAAATTTGGATAACTTCTTGCAAGGGAAAAAATTCAACTCCTATGGGGCAGTCCAAAGCGCCTTCAAAGATTTGATTGATTTCTGTCCAAATGGTTTTTTAGTAAAGGAATCAATGAACTACCTATGAGATGTCTAAAGTGCATAGATAGCAATGGTATATACCATTGCTATCTTTGATTAAATAAATATACACTGGCGGACACATAAACTGCATCATAGTGCAAGAACACATTCAATCAAATTTTACACGAGATATTGTTCCGTGTCTATTCATAAAATGATACTCGTCACTGAAGGTGTTAAGTATTATTACTAACTTCTGCCCCATTGCCCATTGAAAAGTAGATGAAAATACTCCACCGTCTCCGATTCCACGCTCTAGACTTTTTTTCCGCTTTCATGTATCAGTCGGACCCCTGCTTAAATTGCAAAATGAAAGTGTTTTAACAAATTTAGTTTTAGCAGTTATCGTTTTACACGATCGACGGCGAAAGGAAGAAAAAGGATGGCAATATAAAATTAATTAAAACGTAAACATTCGAAATCAATACTCAACCAAATTGTTTAATCGTAAACGAAAATGCACACAATTTTAAAGTAACGATTTTTCGTATCCAGAAGAACATCAAGTAGCCTGTACTAAACACCATAGATCAAAAAAGTGAATAAAATTAAAAAGTCATACTCGATTCTGCCCATTAAATACTGCAATAATACAGTTAGAATCCAGTCCCTATTATGTTAAAACTGCAAAATGGTATTCTTAATTCTCATGAACGTCAAACCACTTTATACACAAGTCAAAAATCACTTTATACGATATCAATTCGAATAATTTATAATTTAATAAAAGTAAAACGAAAGTGTACCTAAGTTAATCACGAGAATAATTATTGAAATAAAGCTGACTTTATCTCAAGCCCAATAATTATTTTGTTTTAAATATAAATTATAAATGCTTAAATATTTTGTTATCAATAAATATTAAGTGTTGAGCAAGATGCCTTTTTTCAAGTTTTAACCCTATAACACTGCGTGACTGCATTATCAAAAGGGTATTTTATAGATGTATGATAAGTATATTTAGATATTATCTACATAGTTAAATGCAATTTAAAAATGTAATGTGCTACGTTAAAGCACCACTTGTGAGGATTCGATTCAATCGCTCGTTACTTTCATTAACGTCTAAAACTGTGCCAGCTTATTTCTTATCTTAGCAGTTGGCAACCTGATAGCGTATCAACGTGCGAATTCCAGAAGAGGTCAATCAAAGTTCAAAATCGTTAAAGACTGAGGTTCTACTTTCATTTAGACCTTCTGGACAGCCCGAACAGTGCCCTAAATTAGAAGATGATCGGTGAACTTGTAAAGAGAATATTAAAAGCTCTAAATACCTTTAGCATCGAGCTGCAACATTTTGCAGCTCGATTTGATTGCCTTGAACTCTTGTAGTTCTGCAAGGCACCAAAAAAATATTCCTAAAAAAGTACAAACTTATCACAGCTGCCCACGGGACCAAAAGAACTAGACTTGTGATTTGTGAACAATATTTTTAGGGTTCCGTAGCAACTACAAGGATGAAGGAACTTAGGGCCTCCATATACGGTCCGATTGACCTTCAGTTCGGCCTGAACGGATGCAAAATCGTATCGTCTGTGTGCAATTTCGAGATCGCATCAGTCGGCTGGATGAACTGAAGCGATTCTTTCCAGTGTTGCCAACTCTGTTTTTGCGAAACTACTACGTCGATTTCTACTAAAAGAATACTGCAAACTATCAAAAAAAGCTACTAAACTTAGAAATACCTAAACCTTTCAAAAAACCACTGAATTTTAGGTTTTCTTTTATTAATTTTTTATTATTTATTGAATTTTATTATAAATTTTACCGTTAAATTAAAATATACTACATTTTATGTATATAGTAATTAAACGGGTAGTTTCAAACAAATTACAGAAGATTACTACGTATTATGTTATGGTAATCTTTGTTTTGTTTTTTTTATGCCTTACCTAAACCATTTTGCATATGATTACTGTCTGGCTATTTCCTACTAAAACACCACTAACAACTAAATTCCTACTAAGGAGGGAATAAAATTCTTAATCTTGTAGTAAAACTTTGTAAAATACTAGGTGGGCAACATTAATTCTGGACTGAACGGAGTCCGTTCAGTCCGTCCGTTCAACGCACCATGTGTGACAAATCGCTTCAGTTCTCGCCAGAGCCGCGGCCGAGCGGGCGTGTATCGTGTACAACCGTAGTGTGTTAATAAACAAGACTGTAGTTCGCGGCAAACCAGAACAAACCGATGCGATTTTTCCGTGTATGTGCTCGATTCGAATCTGTTCAGACCGAAATGACGTCAGTTAGGTCGAATGCGAATTTTTCCGTGTATGTGCTCAAATCCGTTCAGGCTGAGCTGACGTCAGTTCTCACTGAAACGATCGGCCTCTCGTCTGGGGGAGGCCTTTATAGTTTCACTTTCTCCGTCCGTAGCTGTCTGTCCATCCTCCCTTGCTATCTTGTAAATAAATAGACGAAATTTTGTATTATAATTTTGTATTTTAGAGGTAATCTGTCCAATAATACTTGCAGCCGAAGACTAATCGGGATTTATGTTGGCCGCATAGTTTGGAATACCGGCCGAAATTGTTTTATCCTAATTTATGGGCCACACAGGAACGGCTTAAATATTTTCAATGCAATATTCGCAATATAACTTTTGATCTATTTTGCCACATATAATTATATACGTACGTTAATTCCGTAACCGCTAATATGTTTGCCAAAATGCATTTATCTTCGCAGCAATTTATATGATAATTTTGTTTAACGCTAAATATTACGTCACCGAAATTGAACCAAAATTGTAATGCCAGGCGTGACACGTCCTTTCGATGAAACTGTGATTAATTTAATTTACAAAACGATGTCGTCATTTAGTTCTATGAAAGGAAGGAGGAGATAAGGGCCTTATTAGGTTGAATAATGGATTAAATCATTAACTTAAATGTCTCTAATGTCTCGCCAATATTTGCAGGTTTTCCTGTAGAGAACGTGTCAAACTATGCGTCTTCTTCAGAGAAAGGAAAATAACCTATCTTACCAATTACACGAGTTTGCAGTACATCTGTTGCCGAAGAAATTTTAGCTGTTGCTGACTACATAATATGACATGCTATTTTCAAAAATATAATTAGAATATTTTTATCAGCTCTAGTTTCTCGAGTTTTAGCTATGTAGGTATAAAACAGAAGAAAAAAACATGTATTCACTCAGAAAAACATTACTAAAAAAATTATTAATCATTGAGTTCTAAAAAACTTCGTTTCAAAGCTCTTCTCGGATGTGTAGATTTTAGAAAATGACGTATCAGAGACCAACAATAGTCAGGCATCATATTCGTATCCCGGAAACCCTGATAGCGCTCTTCCATGACCCGTAAGTCCTGATGCATACGTTCTCCCTGCTCTTCGCTCACATCAAAATTTTTCGGAAACCTGTCCAGGTGACTATGGAGAAAATAGAGTTTTATTTTTATTTTAGTAGGTACCTCAAGAAAGCAATTTTTTTTCTTTTAGTCTTGATACTAACAATTCTGAAGCTTGTTTAGAAAAATTTAAACCACTTACATGATCATCTAACTCATTTGGGCTCATTTGACATACCTTCAAAATCAGCATCATTTTGTGACGAGCTTGGTCCTTCAATGTCTTGAACCCTTAGTTCAGATATATTTTTAGTCATTGAAAAGTCAGGTGAACTCTGCACTGGACGTTGAATACAACTAGTACTTGGGTACTGCCATTTAGATCGGTTTTTAGTGTTTAAACCGTTTACGTCCACGCTACAAAAATATTCGAAACAGTCTTCGAGATGATTTCGTGGTTTTCGCCAAATAGTCGGTGTTCCAAATTTAAAGGCACTTCTTTTACCACTTTTCCATAATCATAAATATTCCACACACGATTTTCAAACACAATTGGGAACCCAAGACTTCTCACTTTTATCCAAGAGCAACCCAAAATACTCAAAATAGGTATTTTTCACCAACTACCTATGATATAACTTTTCTAAAATTGTTAAACACATATTGGCCTTTTCTTTTTAGTTATATTTATTTAATTTCGGCAATTTCATAGGTAAAGACCTAATATATTAGGTCTTTACCTATGAAATTGCCGTTTTGTATGAAAAAATTTTAACGAATTTTTTTCATGTATTTTTTATATGTATTATTCGAAGTAATCACCAATGCAATCAATTCATCTTTGCCAATGCAGTGGCATGTTTATTGTTTATGGATGCCCTTCTTAAAGAATTCAGCTGGACGGGAGGCAACAAATTCTTCAAAGGCATTTTGTACTGCCTCTCGGGTATTGAATTTTCTTCTGTAGTAGTTTTCTGTAGTCTGTAGGCGCAAGGTCTGGTGAGTAGGGCGGATGACGGAGAGCTTCCAACCCCAGTTCTTGCAACTTGGAGACCGTCTGCTGTGCAGTATGAGGTCGCGCGTTGTCGTGCTGGAGCAGCGGAGACGAGCGATTGACCAATGCTGGTTGGAGATGTGCCAGCTTCTCCATCATTGTGTTCAGTTCTTCACAGTACACATCTGCAGTAATGCTCACCCCGTTTGGTAAGAAGCTGTGACCATCACTTTTCTAGGGGTAAGTTTTCGTTTAGGGCATTGTTTAGGTGCTGAACCAGGATCCAACCAACTTGCTGAGCGCTTGCGGTTATCAAACAAAATCCATTTTTCATTGCAGGTAACAATACGGTTCAAAATTCCTTCATTTGTGTGTCTGTTGAGCAGTGCAAGGCACGTCTCGACGCGTACTTCGTGCTGGCGATCATTGAGTTAGTGGGGCACCCATTTGTCTAGCTTTTTTACCTTGCCAATTTGACGCAAATGGACCAATATTGTTTTGACGCTAACGTCGAAAGCTGCTGCTAATTCAGCCGTAGATTGTGTATCATCAGCTTCCACAATCGCCTTTAATTCGTCATTATCAACCAAAGTCTTCGGACGACCGCGAGGTTCATTTTTCAGGTCAAAATTTCCAGAACGGAAGCGAGCAAATCAATAACAGGTGGTGCGTTGGTTTGTAGTGTTAGCTCCGTAAACGTCGTTGATGTTGCGTGCCGCTTGCGCCGCGTTGCTGCCACGACGTTACTCATATTCCATAATTACTCGAATTTTTAACGTATCCATGATGACGAAAAAGATTGAAATGCGATGAAATGTAACACTAATCTATAAACAAATGACTACTTTTGGAAAAAGAATTTTATGTTTTTAAAATAAAATTAATTTGAAATTAGAATTCTTAGCCAAACAAAAATTATTTTGATTTGAAATGGCCAGTACTGCAGAACGGCAATTTCATAGGTAAATACCTATATTAGGTCCTTACATATGAAATTGGCGTTTTGTCTTTGATCTTAAATATATTTGATCTTTGGTTAAGAATTCCAATTTCAAATGTATACCGCTATTTACTCCTGCATTTGTATTTCGAAAACAGTAATTTATTTGTTTTTTCCTCTTTTTGTTTTTTCCTTTGCGTCACTCTGTTTACAAAATGGAAAACTTGAAATATCGTATTATTTTCGAGTACGAGTTCCACCGTGGCACCAGTGCTGCAGAAACGGCTAAAAGGCAGAAAGGATTATTGATGTGTATGGCGGCGGTGTCGCAAAAGAAAACAGCGCGTTTTTGGTTCCAACGTTCCTTTCGTTCTGGAAATTTCGACCTGCAGAACAAGCCCCGTGGACCCCGTTAATAATGAAGAATTGAAGGCTATTGTGGAAGCGGATCCATCGCAAACCACGTCCGAGATAGCTACAGGCTGCGGTGTTAGTGATTAAACTGTTTTAATCCACTTGAAGCAAATTGGGAAGGTGAAAAAGCTTGAATGAGTGCAGCAAACCGACAAACGCGCGTCAACTACTGCGTTACATTACTCAAACGGCACAATAATTACGGGATTTTAAATCGAATCACCTGTGATGAAAAGTGGATCCTGAACGATAATCGGAAACGCTCATCGCAATGGCTGAACCCGGCGAACCAGCCAAAGCCTGCCCCAATCGAAAATTGACTCAAAAAATCGGTTGTCTGTACATTCGGTTTACTGACGATAGTTGAACGTGATAACGTCATAAGAAATGAGTCATGTTTAGCGAGGTAACGCCGGTAACGCATGAGTCATGTTTTTTCGTGAGTGCAGCCGGCTCCATCGAATCATAAGACGTTATCACGTCAAAAAAGTTACTTGTGAGCGTTTGGTCGACTAGTGCCGGTGTCGTTCTCTACAGCTTTCTTATATCTGGCCAAACGATTACGACAGATGTCTATTGCCAGCAACTGCAAATCATGATGGAAAAGCTAGCTGCTAAACAACCGAGGTTGGTCATTCGCTCTAGGCCACTGCTGCTTCAGGACAACGCTAGACCGCACACTGCACAACAGACGGCTACCAAATTAGAGGAGCTTTAATTGGAATGTCTAAGACATCCACCGTACTCCCCAACAGATTACCATTTTTTTCGAAATTTGGATAACTTCTTGCAAGGGAAAAAATTCAACTCCTATGGGGCAGTCCAAAGCGCCTTCAAAGATTTGATTGATTTCTGTCCAAATGGTTTTTTAGTAAAGGAATCAATGAACTACCTATGAGATGTCTAAAGTGCATAGATAGCAATGGTATATACCATTGCTATCTTTGATTAAATAAATATACACTGGCGGACACATAAACTGCATCATAGTGCAAGAACACATTCAATCAAATTTTATTACGAAATATGCAAACTTTTTACATTTATTGGTATTGGAAAATAAAGACATAAACACAAAAACAAAATCAATTTTAAATATGGTACTGTCACAAAAAAAGAAAATTTTCTATAGAAGAAATCTTGTCAATTATTAAAAGATTAACTCGTTGTTACGTTAATGTTGTGATTGATGGTTATTTTTTTTTTATTTTGTTACATGTTGAATTATCGTTACTAATAGTTTAATTGCTAGTCTGTTTTCATTTTAAACACGTTTTTCTCTCACGAATATGGACGTATCGTCCGAAAAAGCCGCACAAATTGTTGGTCTAGTGCAGCAAGGCCTAGACCAACGAACAATTGCTGCACATTTAAATGTAAACCAGTCTACGGTTTCCCGAGTTTACAGAAGGTTTATGAAGACAGGTTCATTCAAAAGAAGACGTGGAACCGGCAGAACTCGGGTGACGTCGCGTGACAACAGGTTTATAGTGACAGCTTCCTTGCGAAGTCGGGTTTTAACGTCTATAAGCATTAAAAATGAGCTCCACCAGGTACGTGACGTAGCAGTTAGTGCACGAAGCATAAGAAGAAGGCTAGAAGAGCGTGATATCACACCTTTCAGACCCGCAAATGTACCAAAATTGTCTGCAGCTCACAGGCAAGCTCGACTAAGATTTGCTCGTGAACATTTAAATTGGACTGAAGAGCAATGGGCTTCCGTATTATTCACTGATAAGTGTAGGACTTGTTTGTACGGTGCTGATGGTCGCAGATTAGTCTACCGTGGACGAGGAGAGCGATATGCTCCAAATTGCACTGAGGAGAGGGTTCCATTTGGAGGCGGGTCTTGTATGGTTTGCGGCGGCATATCGATGGATGCTCGAACTGAACTTGTGTTTATTGACGCAGACACACATGGCCGTGGTAACCGTGGTTTAACATCACATCGCTATATAACGGAGATATTGGACCCTCAGTGGTACCTTTTAACGGATTTATAGGTGAAAACTTCATTCTGATGCAGGATAATGCTCGTCCGCATGCATAAGAGATAAGTTGACCAATACTTTACTTAGGTTGAGATTCGTTCCATGGATTGGCCAGCACGTAGCCCGGATCTCAATCCGATAGAACACGTGTGGGACAACCTAAAAAGAGCTGTATTTACAATAAATCCGGTCCCACCAACGGTTGCGGAGCTCAGAGTTGCATTGTCACAAGAATGGGACAGTACTCAGCAAGATGTTTTAAAAACACTGATCAGGTCGATGCGAAACCAATTGAATCAGTTATTAGGGCAAGAGGAGGTAATACACCTTATTAAAAACAAAAAAAATCTTTTGTAAATGTAAAATTTTCATAAAAAAGCCGTTTTTGTTCTATTACTGTTTTATTACAAAAAGCTGCAAAAGGAGTAATTTGATTCTTTTAGTGAGAAAAGTTGACCTATACACACATGAATTGATTTTTTCATCAGATTAAGAACCAGTCTTAGCATTATCATTGAAATAAATCAAAATAGTTTGCACTTTCACTAATTATATTTCATTGAAAGTTATCTTGCACTATGATGCAGTTTATGTGTCCGTCAGTGTATTATGTTTAAAAAAATCGACTTTATGTTCAAAACGCCAATTTCATATGTATATTAATGACCTAATACTTACAGCCGAACGTAAAACCGCCTCCTTTTTTGGATATCGGTTAAAAATGTGTTAAGTTATAATAGGCAGTAACCACAGACGAAATTAACAAGGAAATGAATAATTTTTTTTATATGTTAATCTGTACAAGGTACAGTCGGTTAGCTCTTATTAATGATGATGATTGCGAAAGAGCAGCAAAGCGGATGCTAACACTTCGATAAAGATAATGCGATTCGATTTCCTCAGTAACAGATTGAGCCAGTGAGCCGTGGAAAAAGTTTTCGTATCTCACGGCTATGACAAATGATCCAGTCCCTGATCGATTCACTTCCAAATCATTCCGATCATTAGAAGTTTGTTATATTATGAGCGTATTATTGACGTGCGATCGCGTCACTCGTCATTAGAACGAGAACATGAAATATCGTTTATATATCAACTACTAAATGCCAACAGTTAACCTTACCTATGTATTACCTTACCACCTAATAGACATACACCCCCTTGGCCCTTACTAATAAAAATATTTACACAGTGGATAAGTGGATAGTGGATACAATGTTTTGTCCTTGTCTTATACGTTGGAAAAGTAGCTGGATAGACAAGGACAAAACATTGTATAGCTTATACACTGCATAAATTGTATTATATGTACACAATTAATAACTTAAATAATATTTTTATTATTAGTAAGGGGGTAAGATCTATTTGAGTCAATACTCAATTGAAAGCTTTTTGTCGCACATGCATAAAAGTAATCACTTTCATATAAACTGTACAAACATTTCATTTCATTAATTCAGAAATAAATTTAAATCGTTTTATTATTTTAGTTTTAATATTTGTTTTTTCAATAATTTTCATTAATTGAAAGTTCTTTCAAACACGTAACGCAGAAAGTTAGACATTTTTTGATTAATTTTATGAATACATTTTTTGTAAAATGTAAGGTTTGAAAATTTCTCAACACTATAATATACCTACTTACATAGATTTTGATTGTAGAATATTGTCGAGTCTCGACGTAAAAGCTAGTTTTAGATGAGTTTTGTTAAAAATTATATTATATAATACTAGCTGTTGCCCGCGGCTCCACCCGCGTAAATACAGTATCCCACGGGAACACTGTACTTTTTCAGGATAAAAAGTAGCCTATGTTTTAATCCAGAGCTCAAGCTACTACCATACCAAATTTCATCAACGTCCGTTCAGTAGTTTTTGCGTGAAAGAATAACAAACATCCATACATCCTCACAAACTTTCACATTTATAATATTAGTAGGATTATGTATGAATAAAATATAATATGTGCATATTAGGATATAGGACATACTTACTGTATTACATTACAGTAAGCATGTCCTTCTTTTAATACATATATTTTACATGTCCATGCAAAGTGTCCATGCCAAACCGGTGGGCGGTGAGTAAACGCGGAATTCTTTGACCTCTGTGGACATTCTGTTTACACGGACGTTATATTAACTCTGTTGAAACCTGTTGGCCGTTCGTTCAATAATATTTGCGAAATCGCGATGGTTCGGAACCTAAGAGTTTTGTTTAGTACATCCGCAAAATCTTCGATAAGTTTTTGTTCGACATGAAAGTCACCAAAAATAGGTTGAGGAAGCATATATAATATGTTCGGTGACCGGTACCGCGTAGTCCGTACCTGGCACTTTACCCTTGAGGTAGCGTTTCAAAATTGAATTTTATTTACTACACAAAAAGATACACATTTCATTCCAAGAGCGGCGCCGCGCTGCGCATTGCGGCTCGGAATTCAAACTATTGCAATGAAACGTGTATATTATGTGTAATAAATAAAGTTCAATATTGTAGCGCTAACTTAAAAGTAGCGCACCGCGTCTCGTCTCGAACTGACGCATTAGAGAGACTTAAAATAGGATCTTTAAACTTGATTAAAATTATTTCCTTCTTTTGCACTTTACTCTCTGGCCGCTGCCAAATCGTTCATCTCATTGCGTTTGCAATAACGTTGTGATAATTATTATTGATTCAATTTAAAAAAAAAAACTTATAACCGCAACATACTCTTTAAGTTATAAAATATATTGAATATAATAGATTGTAATACATTTATTTTATCATCACACAACACACATCAAAATTAAATATAAAAGAATAAACTAAAATTAGGCACATTAGTATTTATACTATGTATGTTATGTGATGCCAAAAATTAATTCATTGTAAACTTAATTCAACAACCAATTACATTTTTTGTCATCCAATTTTTGCCCATAGGATAGGTACTTTGTGAAATTCCCGTGCAGGCTATTATATTATAATTTCTTTTGCCTGTATTTATAACAAATATCATCAACTTTTGGACTGTATAAATAAATAAATACATAATAATTATGACTCACATTAAATTTCTAAAATCCGAAGAGACTGATTTAGTTATCACGTAGCGTAGTCGAGTTACAAAACAAATACTTATTAGGCAGTTTCCATGATGTAACACGGATATTCACAAGCCAATACAGTGTAGGGCTATATATTAGGCAGTTTCCATGATGTAACATGGATATTCACAAGCCAATACAGTGTAGGGCTATATATAAGGTAGTTTCCTTGATGTAACACGGATATTCACAAGCCAATACAGTGTAGGGATATATATTAGGCAGTTTCCTTGATGTAACACGGATATTCACAAGCCAATACAGTGTAGGGCTATATATTAGGCAGTTTCCATGATGTAACACGGATATTCACAAGCCAATACAGTGTAGGGCTATATATTAGGCAGTTTCCATGATGTAACACGGATATTCACAAGCCAATACAGTGTAGGGCTATATATTTTATTTTTGTATGTTACTTCAAAACATTTTACAATACATGAGAGCTTTTTTTTCGAATTGAGGAAATTAAGAATTCTGATCTGTAGTCCAGGGGTCCCTAAACTTGTGGCGATATCAGTTTGTGACGTCACAAATCGTTTTGCGGGAAGGAGATGGGCAATATTTTCAATTTGCTTATAATTTAGTAATTTGCTTATATTTTTAAGCGGGTGAATGCTAATATCTATTTCTAATAGATTTTCAAATTTAATTTATAAAAATGTAATTTTCGTACTAGGCAACATCCCTATTCTAGTACTTATACTGGTGCAAGAAATGGCTTCCCTTTCAAACAGTTTCTTAATCAGGATGTTACTACATCGAGCTGACACATATTCGTATGGAAAAGTTTCTTCACTTTATAGTTTTTATTACTTGTTACATAGATAGAAACTGTCGTTGTTAGTAGGGGAGCCCAACAGAGGGACTTGAAGTAACTCGAGAGCAGAAGGTTAAGATAGTATGGATGTCCCACGTCTCGAGTAACTTGGGGCTGCCATCTCTTTAATTTGACAACCCGGACAAGACGCGTGAAAACCCCGGATTTTGGAGCTTAAAACCCGGACATATGAAAAGTTATTTTCGAGTAATAAAAAACACTTGAAAAATGAAAAGAAATCATAGACTAAAAATTTAATTGAGTAAATTAAATCATTCAATATCTTTTTAAATGTAACAAAAATATTATTTTATTAGAACTACTTACTTATTAAGGAAATAATTATAGTTTGTTACAATTTTTCAGCTATTTTATATGTTTCTCAATAGGTAAATCTAAAATACTGTTTATATTAAAAATAAAATGTTCTTTGTGAAAAAGAAAGGAACGAGCGGAGCGAGCGAGAAATTTTTCGATAATTGTTATTTAATAAAATTCTATCGGAAACGCTGTCTACTTTAGATTTTTTTTAAGTATACAGCGTTGAATAGACGTAAGTGCTAATTAATGTTATTATGTCTGCTCCATGTTAAAAAAGCGAGCGAGCGGAGCAAGTGAGATTTTATTAAAAATATTTACCTATTAAAACTGTCATTCTGAAAGACTGTGCACATAAGAAAAAAATTGTTGAGTATAATATTGACAGAGAGCGAGCGGGGCTACTGAGAACAATTTACCCTTATTTATAGCATTAAACTGCCATTATAAGAAAAACATACAAGAAAAATGTTTCTGTTAAGTCGGTTTAGGGACGATAATTGTACGTTATAACGTCATCACATGCCGAACGCCGATCGTGCTTCTCTATCGCTTGTTCCGCGCTCTCGCTTGCACGCTCGGCTTAGGCGGAACGTGACAATCAGGCGGAACGTGACAATTTTTCGTGCGTGTAGCCGGCGTTCATCGATTTATAAGATGTTGTCACATCAAAAAACTATTTGAACGACAGTGCCCTTTTTTAAGATCAGTAAAAACAAAATGTACATAAATAATAAAATCTATTTATAAACTTATTAATTAATCCAAAGTCAAACAATAATTACTTGATAATCTTTTTTATTATTTGTGCAAAACAAAACGAAAAAAAAATACCCCTCAATAAATATGGCCACAAAAATTCGAACAGCAAATGAAGTCCGACCCGGACGTTCCCCGGACGCCCTCTAGGACAAATCCGGGGAAACCCGGACGGACGGATGGCAACCCTATGGTTATTATTTTATTATTTGTGGTAATCAAGGTATGAAAATTAGTTTATTTATTTGGGGGGTTAGAAAAGATAAAGAATCGGTTCCGTCAGAATAAAATATGGGATGTTAAGAAGGTCTCATAGAAGCTCCAACTTCAAGTACTGAAGATGTGAATGTCGGGTAAGCTCGTAGGGACACTTTACCTAAAATTAAAAAAATAACAACTCACTATATTTAAATAATCGAGTTTCTCAGATGTTTTATATTGAGAGTCTAGTGTTAGTTCATAATTTAAAGCATATCTTTATGACATTTATTTTTATCTAAGTTTAATATATGGATACAAACTACTAAAATAAAAAACTTTCAAAATCTTTTTTTTTCTTCTACCAACTAATCTACTAAACCTAGTAGGTCATCACGATCACGCCGCTCGAATAACTCTACATATGTAGCATCATGAGCTCCCCAACTGTTTTGAATACACAGTTGTACAGTACTAGGTGGTACTAGGAACTGTCGTTCTACTCACCATGTTTGCTTGTGATAAGTGATAAGTGATAACTTTTTGCAAGATGTCAAAAGATAAGATACGGATAAGATTACGCCGTCTACGGTGTAATCTTAACATTAAGTAATCCGCAGATTCAAGTTTAAAAGTACTGTCGTAGATAGATAGGCACGTACGTTTATAAATCTGCTTCCGCATTATTATGTTGGGAAATTATATATATATAATATTGACTTTTCTGGTCATAAATTAATTATTAAGTAAGTGATAACAATGATTTTCTTTAGTAAATTTTATATTAAAACATATTGGATGTGTCGCGCAGATGAAATCACGCGGGAACCGTACATTTTGCGATAAAAATAGCCTATGTCCTTTATCAAAATCGTTCAATTAGTTTCAGAGCCTATTCTATCCAGACAAGGAAACATACAAATAATCAAATCTTTCCTCTTTATAATATTAGTAGATTATAATATTACGATCAATGTTCTCGAGTATTTGTAATTTTCGTTGTTATCGCATAATATAATACTTAGGTTTTTATTTGCTTCCAGATGATACGCTTATAAAATGTCTACGTATGCTATCTTTAATGCGATTAGTAGTTCTTACTTTGTGAATATACTGGGTGATTTTTTATTCCGTTTCAGTAAACACAGCGTATAGTAAGTAGGTGAATGAATTGGAGTACTTTAATAAACTTTTTATTATTATTATTATTTAGTTTCATTTCTTATTGTAACCTTTGTTTTGAATGTTGTAAAAATTGTTTTACAACGTTGTACTAGCTACCAATTTAACATGGAAAAAATTAAAATTATTCTCACCCAATTTTACTGTATGTTTCAATGAATTGGCGATGGGGAGCGTGATATCAGCTGATATGTCACGGGTAGGGTTGCCAGATTTTTTCCAGCCTATAAGGGACAAATGCTTACATAAGCCAAAAAATACGGGATTTCAGATTTTACCCGGGAAAAAAGAGAACAAAATTAATTAGCGACAATTTTTTTACATTTTTCTGAGGATCGAGCGAGATTTTGCATTTTTGATTAGTTTTAGGGTTATTATTATTAGTTTTTAATTTTAGATAGCTCGATTTACGGGACAGCGCTTGTCCCGGCGCGGCGGGACGTTTTAAATTATACTTAAACTACGGGACGTCCAGGAAATACCGGACGTCTGGCATCTCTAGTCGCGGCCACGGGTCACCTCGCAGTTGTCGTTGCCGAGATTACGATTATATATATACAAGATTGTCTCGTTTAAAGTATAAGATTATAGAGTGATAAGAGAAAATCCATAGTTTTATGGTCCATAGTCTGTTAGTAGAGATATTTTCTCCTGCTTTCACAATTCAATAGGTTTTGTCACAGTCATCTAGGTAATAGTTTAGTGGTTACAATATCTCATATTGTTATATTCATTACTGGCTTTAATTATTATTAGCCGTGTAATCAATTGCTGTTGTATTCAATATACAATATATAATTACATAATATGTATATATATTGTGACCTAAGTATGTTTATGGGAGCTTCTTAATTATTATATGCGATATAATTATTATATAAATGTGAGTAGAAATTGGAATGAAGAAGGAAATATCTGATTTTAAATGCCAAACCACTTGTTTCGATAGCAAAACCTGTCTTCATTAGGGTTCCGTAATACACAAGGAACCCTTATAGTTTCGCTCTGTCCGTCCGTCGTCCGCGCTTCTAGCTTCTGTAATCCTGCTAATATTATAAATGTGAATGTTTGTGAGGGTGGATGGATGTTTTTCACGCAAAAACTACTGAACGGATTTCGATGAAATTTGGCATGGTAGTAGTTTAGGCTCTGGATTGAAATATAGCCTACTTTTTATCCCGAAAAAGTGCAGTATTCCCGTGGGATACTGTATTTACGCGGCTAAGCCGCGGGCAACAGCTAGTTATGAATATAAATTGATAAAATTTGGTGTAGTTATAG
Source organism: Phengaris arion (assembly GCA_963565745.1). Classification (NCBI taxonomy): domain Eukaryota; kingdom Metazoa; phylum Arthropoda; class Insecta; order Lepidoptera; family Lycaenidae; genus Phengaris; species Phengaris arion. The sequence continues at coordinate 9,290,620 of OY751443.1, forward strand.
ATTGTTTATAGATCTCAGTTTTGGCATAATAAAATAATAATAATTTACTTTTTTAGGGGTGGCTTTTCATACATGTGAAGTGGGGATGAAAAATATTTTTTCATTCTAACCCATCGTGTGGGGTATCGTTGAATAGCTCTTGTAAAATAAATGCAATGTTTCATATATGACTTTTTTACAAAGTCGACCATTTTCGAGTAATCGGCAATCCAAAGTGGTTTGTAATTTGGTCCCCCCACAATAACATTTTTAAACTATAGGAGATAGAAACTCGTAAGTATCCAAGCTGATAGATCATGCTAAAAACTGTTTAGGAAAATTATTTTGAACGAAATCGAACAGTAACTTTTCAAGTAAATTGAAAAAACCTATTACGCGTTGATAGTTACGGAACCCTCCTTAGACATGTCCTGACATGCTCTTGTTTAGGTTATTTTGTTGATTGACATCATATTCTGTGAAAATTTCAACTGTCTAGCTATCAGGGTTCAAGAGGTAAAGCTTAGCAAACCTTCAATATAATATGCCTTCCATCTCATTCTCTCACATGTATACGTTATGCATGTCTTTTTGTCATTTTTCATCAAAGTTCAAATCATAACGCTAAATGCTCATGAAACTTTTGAATTTTTAATTCACAAAAACAGGTATATATATTCATTCCAAGTACTTCATTGGAAATTCTATAATTATCACGTATTTAGTCACCCGTGGCCTTTCATCAACTTTTGATAATGTTGAATGATACAATAAGATAATTATTATGAAAAGAGTAGGTAATGCAATTTTTTTTATAATTTTTAATTTTGCTCGCGGCCATAAAGTATGAGCAAGTTTCTGTTTAGAAACATTTTGCCATAAAGTATACTCCACATTCTACATAACACTTGTAGGTAACGCGTGTTATAACGTGTTCGAATATGATTATCATACAAGTTGACAAACCGGTAACAAGCTTACACCTCCATCCAATTACTTGTAAAACGAACAATTTAATTTTAAACTGAAATTGTTTACAACAATTTCAAGGGAATACAGTTTTTATACGGCTTCTTGGAGCGACGACGCTTAAATTACTCTTCGATATGTGTTGTGTATCGTACACGCGCGTACAAGCTTCGCTCACCCACACATAGAGAACATCGTACGATCCTCAGCAGCCAATAGAAATTAGTAGCGTGGTGGGCTCGGCTCCCCACTATACCAATGGAATGCAGCTGCTAGTTGCTTGACGACACGACACAGAATAAACGACGCGATGTGATATTAGATCACCTTTGGATGGAATTGTGTGAGATTTTTTTTTACTATTATTGCTAGAGATCTTGTGACTTAGACATTACCTACTTCATCGGCTTGGTGCTGCAAGTCTTGAAGTAACCACCGTCTAATATCAGAACCGTATGCGCTACGCGGAAAGACGGACGGACGGATCAATCGCGTCGTTGCCGTGTCGCCAAGTGCGTTGGCCCTTACGTTACATAGTAAAAATAAACTGGCTAAATTAAATGGGACATGCTGGACAGACATGGGCCAATGTCGTCAGCTGTAGATCAAATAACCCAAGAAAATTGGTACATCGATATGTAAATTGTTGTCTCTATCATAACTCTTTGTTAAATTGGTATTGCAAGTGAAGTACAGATGAACATTGAACCAGTTAGGTATAGATTATGAATGGCATAAAAATTCATCTGTCGTCTGGCCTCATTGTAAGAGTAGGTCCGCGACACAAGTCAATTTTAAATCATCTCTAATTAAATTGTCATAATTATTTGGCAAACGAACTTATCAGAGGTGTTGATTCATAAAAATGAATAGACCAAGATCAAAGTCTTAAGTCTTGAACTCGTCATAGGTATTGTATATACCTTTGCCTTAAGCCAAAAAAGCTTCTTAAATAAAGATCGAGGCTCTTTGGTATATGTTCTTCTCATTCTACCTAGCAGAGAAGTAAACATGACATTGCGGATTTGGATACGGATATGGATATCGGAATTAAATTATATTGGTTTTGGTTACGGTTACGGATATAAATATATTTCGGATTATTCGTTATTTTCGGCTAATTTCGCTTACGGATATTAGGTTTATGGCGAATGTAAGCAAAATGCAAACATATAAAAGCTAGTCATTCGGCAGTAAATTAAAATAAGGTAACTTATTAAAATATTTATTAAATATAAATAACCCCAACATTAAGCAGCGTTTGAGAAATTGGCCACAACAAAACAGAATCGTCAGTAATCGCAAAGCCTGAGACACGATGTCACGAGTGCATTGCCGGTATTGTCGATACTCGGCGGTAACTTTCTATTGTGATAACCTCTTATTCATTTTCCGATAGTCTCTGCTATCGAGCATCTGCGCGCGCGCACGTGAATCGCGATGTTCACTCGCGTGTGACGTGCGCGTGTTTATTTATACCGTGTGTCTACACAGATAATAATATGGAAAATTAATAAATAGGGCTGCTTATTTTGTCTTCATTTTTAGCTCCACTATTCACTAACCTTGTTGTCTGGTCTTATTTATTTTTTGCGGTGGCCAATATCAAGAAGATTCACGCATTTCCTAATTGTTGATCGTCGTTTCCTTATGGTGGCCAGTACCACGAAGGTTCTTGCACATAGACGTATATAATTATTATGAACGAGGCATGTTGAGGCAAAAAATGTCCCCACTTACATGTCCCCACCTTTGGGCCATTTTGACATTTGAAGTATGGTGATTTCACCATACTTCAAATGTCAAATAAAGTTGTGTTATTTAAACGTCAATAAAGTTATTTTTAACGTCAACAATTTTTTTTTTAAGAAAACTGCACGGCTATGACGTACAATGTAAGTACGTTTGACAGAACAAATCTTTATACAAGAACTAAACAAAAAATTAAACCTACTTCCAAAGTAAAAATGCACAAAAAAGTAGGAAATAAAACTTTTTTCTAAATAATTGGAGAGAAAACTCAAAACTTAACTTCAAAATTTTAGCCAAATTTAAAAGGGGAATTATTTGGAAAATAAGTTTTATTTCATACTTATTGTGAATTTTTACTATGGAAGTCGGTTTAATTTCTTGTTTAAAAATAATAATAATTTTTCCCTTTTTAGTGATATTTGTTTTTTATTTACCTTGGTGAAAAATATTACTTTTGGGTAGCATATGCTTGGGTTACTTCAGAAAAAGTCGAAATCAGTATATATATCCATATAAATTTTGAGGAGTTCCCTCGATTCCTCATGGATCCTATCATCAGGTCACCATTTTTGTGAAAACGGGACCAACTTCCGAGTATAGCCTTTACATCAAAAAAATAATTTTGTAAGTCGGTCATCAGACGGCGGAGTTATCGTTGAACATACAAAAAATATATACAGCCGAACTTATAACCGCCTCCTGTTTATGGAAGTCGGTTAAAAAGGTACGCCATCTTGGTTTTCACCATACCTCAAATGTCAGCCATCTTGATTTCAAGATTGTTGATTGTACGTCATAGCCGTGCAGTTTTATTAAAAGTTTTTTGTTGACGTTAAAAATAACTTTATTGAAACTAATAAAAATACGAAGTGACTAAATATAGGATGAATAAAACATTCCGCACTGCGTACCTACGTGTTTTATTAGGTACCTACGCGATACGTCTATGTGATTTTATTATAAATATTTTTTTTTTTTAATACTTATATTGTTCATTTTATGACCTACGTACAACTACTAGTTTTATGACGAAATATTATGCTTTATTTGGTTTTATTCAGGAACTATGTATAAAAGTACCCAAATTGATAATTATCTAATGCAGAGCAATGTATTAAATTCCATTGGTTCTGTGTAAGGTTACCTAATTTATTTTGTTTAAAACTCACAAGTCACAATATAATTCTTACAAGAATTTATGAATAATCTGTTGGTGCCTGCAACTGAAACGGAACTCTAATTTTTTAACGGACTCCTAAGATAAAAGTAGCCTAAGTTACTCCTTATAACATCAGCTATCTGCTAGTGAAAGTCCAGTCAAAACCGGTCCAGCCGTTTTAGTGATTAGCCGGAACAAACAGACAGACAGACGGACAGACACACAAATAATTTAAAAATTTGATTCTTTTGTGTAGGTTAGGTACCGTATATACTATCATATGCATTTAGTGCAAAGCTGTTACTTTAAAATTACAAACAGACACTTAAATTTTATTTATTTGTAATAGATGCATGGATTATAAAGCAAATAGATGCATGGAAATAAGTGTAACATTCAAGATATATTTCAATAGACAAACTAACTGATTGTAATAAATGATTCCTGTTTATAATTATAGTATAGATAATATTAATAGGTTATCTACCTGTAATTTTGAAGACGTTGTTTTTGGCAACCCTAATATGCATGATATATAAACAATGGTTGTTTTATGGACCACTAGTTGAAGGTTGTTTGCTGTGTGATTACTTTGACCTTCGAAACGCTACTGGAGTAATTACTACTGTCTTTAATTTTATTGTAATTTTTATATGAAATGTTTCTCGGCATTTTGTTTGAATTATAACTTCATATTATTTGGTGTAGGAAGTAAAAGTAAAGTTGTATTGGCTTTGCTAAAAAAAGTCAATTTTTTAAGTTGAATTTCTTGGGCATTTTATGAGATGGGAAAAAAAACCACCGAAGTTGCTACTCTGTTACCGACTCCCGTGCGTTATGACTTATGAGGTAGGGCGGGGCGGGCAGGTTACGCGTACATGCTTGCCTGTGCGCTATTGTTTTCACTTCTGACGGCACTTCCAGAGTTCCACTGGTTTTTTTTTAGTAAACAAAATAGCTACTTCTTCAAGTGTGGGCGTCATTTTGCAACTCTTGTAATTACCGCGATTAGCTGAAGTCCAAACTCACAATAACATTAATTGAGATATTATGTAGTAAATATTACTACATAATATTTCAACTAATATACGATTTCGACCTCATTGCACCCCCGTGGGGTATGTATTTCGAAATATAATTTTTAACGGATTTCTTCGTCATAATACTTAACTTAGCGACAAAATTCAACATAATTCGACCAGCTGTTGATATTTCAAACATTGGACCCATTTCACCCGTTTAGGGGACTAATTTAAAAAATATATATAATACGTAGGTACTTACTACTTAATCATTTCTATTTATATCCTCAGATATTAAACTTCATAGAAATCGTGACAGGTTTTAATACAGACTTTCAACCCTTATTTTACACCCTCAGAGGGTGAATTCTAAAAGACCCTGAGTCTCAGTTTTCAATGAAATCGGCGCAGATTTAAAGATTTTCGATCCACACTTTCAAACCCTATTTCACCCCTTTAAGGGTGAAATATTTCAAGATACCTTCTACATTGTAAATTAAAACTACAGTTCATATTTCACGTTTCTACCATTAGCTGTTACGGCTGAGCGTGCGTCTCCGAAACGTCCCGCCGTTTCGGAGGAGTGTGTTCACTATGACACGAGAATTTTATAAATTAGATATTACATACTTATAGTTAATAAAGAGAAAATATATTTTGTTTGTTTTCTCCCAAACTACTGGACCCATTTTAATGAAATTCGGCATGGATATAGATTATAATAGAAAGTAGACAAACGAGGAAGGAGATAGGTTACTTTTTTTATAGCGGGAAAATGCGTGGATGTCGCGGGAAACACCTAGGTATACCTAACATGTTTTATAATCTGATGTTGTGCGAAATAAATTAATTTTACATACCAACTTGATTTTTTTCCGATTAATGTTTAACGCCATCAGATTTGGACTTTACTATTTACTTAACAGGAGTTGAATTTAAATAAGCTGCTTATAATACAAACCGACAAATGTAGCTCGGTATTGTTGATTGCGTTTCCTATTCGAAACGGTATTAGAGCACCTTAGAATTTGAATATCAAAATATGTATCTGCTGTTATATTATTTAGAATTTAAATTGCTATATCTGCATTTCTAAATATCTAAGCAAGGATTTCGAAACTACAGTGAGGCAAGTTTATCCTAAAAAATATAAAGATTAAAGAACCTTTTTTGAAAGAAAGAAGAATTTGCCTCGGCAGGCAAATATTTTTCCGGGTACCTACTTTGTAACTACTCGTGCAGTTGTATGTACAGCCGCTGACAGATCTGGTGTACCACTTTTGGAGCTTATTGCCAAGTAATAAGGTCGAAAAGTGTTGTACCGGATCCGTCCACGAGCTTACCTACTACCGACCCACTGTAGGTACTTTACCTTATTCGTTGGTCATAATTTGTTTAAAAAATTACATATAATATGTGATATAAATTAGTAGTTGGTGGTAGCGCAGATTAATGGAAGGGAAACAGATAAATAACTACATAGATAGCTTTCGATTTGATTCGATTTCGAGGGGACGACAAAAATTTCAAAGGAGATCGGCGAGTTGCCATACATTTACTGACTGGTAACTAAAATACGTGGCTACAAAAAATTTTGATTAAAAGTTGTGTTTTATAAAGATGGGAACATAAAAAGCAATAATAATATACAAATATAAAATACAAACTCGGGTGATAAAAAATAATTAATTAAAGTAACCTATTTTTCAATAAATTGCCCTAGTGGCAGTTTGCGGAAAAGCGACATATATTAGTGGTGATGTCAATTACCTAATGAAATTAATAACTAGTTTGTTTGGAAACGCAATATGCTAACAGATAAATGATAGATGTCGCTTTCACGTTACGGAAACCAAAAACATAATAATTATTTTTCATAGTATAAATATAGTATAGAGGGATCTATTTCACACCCCAAGTAACATTTTTTTTTCATAAATCTAGAACTAAACTGCTGAACTATAGAAAAAGAAAATAGCTTTATATTCCGATTAAAAATAAATCTATCTAATGGGCCACTGCCCATAGATTTATTTTTAATATTCTACATCTAGTGAGATGGAGCTTTTACGCCTCAAATTGAAAATTTACAGCATGATAATGATGATAAAATTATGATAAAAAAATGAAATGAATGAAATGAAAAATGATAATAAAACAGATATGATGACAACGATATCTCTGATATTCGGAGATTCATAACTTTTTATTCCCAAGTCTTAAGAATATTTTTTTTGTTTAATAACTTTTTAAGTACTCTAATACCACATATATTCGAAACTGGCTGCTCTTGATGGAAAATCAGGCAGGATTCGCCAGTGCCCTTTGGATCGATTTTGATCGTTCTATGAAAGCGTTTAGAAATAGTTTCTCTGTACGTAAGTGTATATATTTTCTACTCTCTGGTAGTAGCCTCAATTATGTAGTTGAATAACTTAATTTAAAAGGAATTAAAAATAAATAAATAAAATTAAATACGAAAAAAGCTTTAATTTAGTAGGTGTGAAAAAAGCTACGAGAGCTTTAAGCACTTCAAAGTTGTAGTGTGCTTAATGAGCTGTGAACGTCAAAGCTTTGATGTACTCCAATCACCTGTCAGCTGGCACTAATGAGGCAGGGCCCCCACTATATTTGTGCAATTATTTCTGATAACTATTTGATATTGATTCATAACATTTTTATCGTTCCGTGATACGTTATGGTTGTCTGCCTCTCTGCCCCTGCTAACTTCGGTAATTATGTACATAAATTTTGAAATTGAGTACACTTATATATTCCGTCAATACTTAACTTTTGGCAGAGTAACATAATAAAAAAATATAATTTTTTTTTTAGGAATGGCTCGGGCGCTTCCCGTACAAGTGAACTGGGGTCAGGGGAATGATTTTTTTTCTCATTCTACACCCATCGTACAAACTATACGAGTTAGATACTTGTAACTTTCCATGCTGATAGATGATGCTAAATACTCTTTAGGAAAATTATTTCGAACGGAATCGGACAGTAACTTTTGAAGTAATTAAAAAAAATAACTTATTCCGCTAACATGCTGTTGGTTAAGTTTTGCGTTTTCTTTGTTATAATGTTTTAATTTCGAAATAAGTACCTATTTACTTTTCGCGTGTGTAAATTTTCTGTTGCATACAAAAATATTTTTATTTTTAGATGGTTGCAGATAACTGCTATCACAGCTATCGTAGTATTCGGAATTTTAAATATTTTTTTGCAAAATTAGGACTTATCTACAATGCCTTACAATGTCTACAGAACTCATAATTTTAAAATCAGTCAAGTGTTTATTTAAATAAATAAGTTGATAGACTCCTAAACTTTAACCGCGATTAAGGCATATAAATCAATGGATAGTGGAAAACGACATTAGAATTAGCAACAAAATTAATACAGTAATTAATAATATTACGTACCCGCCAGTGGTGTGGGGTTGTAATAACTCCATTCCTAACGGCTCCACTTATCTTTTGAAGAGCCTCAGGCCTCATCCAAATCCCTACCTATTATACGGGCTAGGGCTTCCCCATGAAGGAGAACCAGCCTCTGGTATCCGCTATAACTATGATTATTTATTGTTCGCAGGAGCTGCGAAAAACAAATGCAATAAGGAAGAGAATCTGTACCAGAGGTGTTCTATGGCACTGCCAGTTCTAAGCTCTCCGGACATCTCTTTCGCTGTTACGAAGGAAGAGCTGGACAAAAGTTGCATGTAAGTTTTTATAATGTAGAGTCCACTATTATATATACAAATACACAAATAGAAAAGGCAGAGTCTTAAACTCTGGCAAAAAACCTTTTTTTGACGTGATAACGTCTTATAATTTGATGGAGCCGGCTGCACGCACGAAAAAACATAACTCATGCGTTACCTGTTACCAACGTTACCTCGCTAAATATGACGTATTGCCGTTACCTCAGCTAACCGCGCCTTAGGTATGTGAGCGGTGGAACGGAAAGGCGGGGGCGCTTGATGTTATTACTCAGTTCGGCGCCGGACTTCGCGGCGGCAACACGCCTACCTAAGTGGTCCCATACACGGTCCGGTTTACCTTCAGTTCGGCCTGAACGGATGCAAAATCGTATCGTCTGTGTGCAATTTCGAGATCGCATCAGCCGGCCGTATGCCGTTGCCAACTCTGTTTTTGCGAAACTACTAAACTCGCGTCGTTTTCTACTAAAAGAGTGTGTTGGTCTATGACCTCTTGATTGTAAGTCCTTCGTGCGCTCGTGTGGTGACGATAATAATACAGCAGCAATTCTTATACTCTCCTTTATTGGTGCTTACCACGAATACGTATTACAATATGTAATGAGATATGCTTAGCACAATATATACACTATGTATAGCCTTTTGGCCAACTAAATAAACTAACTCGATAGGCTTTACTTATGACATCTGTCAATGTCAATAATGACATTGACAGTTACATCTTACTGTTGATATATGTAACACCTCCCTTATCGAGTATAAAAGCAAACTAAAAATATAGGTACATAACTAATAACAAATACATTACTTATCTACTCAAATTTCTCATGCATGTACAATTTAGGACGCTTTACACTTCTACCAGACCTGGTTACGTAACCGGTATTTTCTAGACTCTCCATAGGAACACAGTTCTCATCGTTAATGCAATTTTGAACGGGACCGTTTCCGCGTTGTGTTAAACTCATGGGATCTATACTCTCCTACATGGGAGGCATATTGATTGTGCTGCCATCGCCATAAAAAGAAGGTGGAGGATTTATTTCTTTTAAATTCTTTTTTCTAGGTCTAATGTGTCCCCTATTCCTCCTATACACAACACCGTTTGGATCCGCAACATAATATGATCTACCACATCCTAATTTCTCTTTAATTATTCCCGGAGACCAAAAGGATTTAGGATTTTTTTTGAAGTAAATGTCATCTCCCGGCTCAAACTCATGAGATGTATGCTTCGCATTCCTGTCAAAATAAAAAGACATTTTGTCTCTGCTCTGTCTATGACATTTTTCAAATGTCGAAAATTTTACAATTTTAGGTTTTAATTTTTTGTTAAGAATTGGTAAATTTACTCGCAAGTTTCTAGACATTAATAATGCGGCCGGACTGGGAAAATCTCCCTTCGCAGCGTTGCGATAGTGTAATAACGCCAAATGTATATCCGAGCCATCTTCTCTGCATTTTCGTAATATGTTTTTAACAATTTTAACACCGGTTTCAGCTTGGCCGTTAGACCTCGACCAGTACGGACTAGTGGTTATGTGTTCTACATCCCAATCAACAAGAAAAGACTTGAATTTGCAGGAGTTAAATGGTGGACCATTGTCAGACACCAATGCCTTGGGTATACCATGTCGACCGAAAAACGATTTTAGACTTTTAACAACATTATCGACAGTGTAATTCTTATGCAAAGAAGCTAACTCTATGTACTTGGAATAATAATCCATGCAGACAAGGAAATTTTTCTCCATCAAAATATAATAAATCTATACCTACCTTCTCCCATGGAAGATAAGATATCTCATGGCATTTCAACGGTTCACGGGGTGGATTTGATCTGTATTTAGCACAGACGGAACATTGATCAATTAAGTTCTTAATATCCGCGTTTATATTTGGCCAATAAACTGTTTCTCTAGCGATGTTTAGTGTCTTATTAATACCTAAATGACCACAGTGTATTTTATCTAAAATCTGTCTTTGCAAGGACTTTGGAACAATAAGCCTATTGCCTTTAAATATTAAGTCATTCATTATATGTACTTCATTTTGAATGTTCCAATATGGTTTCACAAGAGAGCTTACTTTATTTTTGCTTCTTGGCCAACCATTCTGAATATAAGACTTGAGCAGATTTAAAGATTCATCATTTTTGCTTTCTAATAATATAAATTTTAAATAAGGCTTACTCATTGAGAGATTAGAGAATACTGAATTAACATGATACTGTAAGTCTTGCTCATACTGAGGTATGTATGTATCACTAAGTGAGGCTCTTGACAAAGTATCTGCTATATACATATATTTACCAGGTACATAAACTACTTCTAGGTCATAACCTTGCAACGATAACATCATTCTTTGTAGCCTAGCAGGTACTTCATGAAGAGGTTTTTTAAAAAGGTAAATTAAAGGTTTGTGATCAGTATGAACAGTTGTTTTACTGCCATAAATATATTGGTGAAATTTATTACATCCAAACTGTATGGCAAACAATTCTTTTTCAATCTGGGCGTAGTTTTGTTGAGAGGGGGTAAGTGTTCTTGAACTATATGCAATGGGTCGTTTGTCTTGCATCAAGACCGCTCCCAGTGCATTCTTTGATGAATCTACCGACAAAATGACAGGTAAGTTGCAATTATAATTAGTTAACACAGGTGCTTTAGACATGACTTCTTTTAATAAATCAAAGCACTTTTGACAATTTTCATCCCATAACCATAACATATCTTTTTTTAACAAATTTCTTAGGGTATTAGTTTTTTCTGCTAGATTTTCTATAAACGGTGCTAAAAAATTTATCATGCCTAAAAATCTCTGCAAATCCTTAATATTTTTAGGTATGGGCATGTTTTTTATCGCTTTAACTTTTTCTGGATCGATTTTTACACCTTCTTTACTGAAAATATAGCCCAAATATGCTATTTCTTCTAGAAGAAACTTGCACTTGGCTTTATTTAATTTTAAATTAACTTGCCTAGCCCTGTCCAAAAACATTTCTAACCTTTTATTGTGTATTTCAATTGTTTCACCGTATATTAAAATGTCATCACACCAAATTATTATACCTTCTATGTCTCCGAAAAGATCTATCATGGTTTTATAGAAAATTTCTGTAGCCGTGTTTATTCCAAAAGGTAATCTTAAAAATTTGTATCTGCCAAATGGAGTTTGAAATGTACATAGATCACTACTTTCTTTAGTTAATTTTATGTTATAGAACCCAGAAAACGCATCTAAATGTGAAAAATAAGAGGCTTTGGACAATTTAGACCTGACTTCATCTATATTTTTAATTGGATAATGACATCTCAATAAATTTTTATTTAAATTTCTAGGATCTAAGCAAATTCTCAATCCACCATTCTTTTTCATGGCTATAACTAAACTACTCACCCAGAGAGTAGGTTTGTTCACCTTCCGTATGACTCCCATGTTCTCCATGAGTTGAAGCTCTTTCCTTAACGGTTCAACCAACGCAAAGGGTACCTTTCTAGGGGGATCAACGCACGGAATAGCATCCTTTTTTAGCACGATGCTGTGTTCGTATGGGAGGCAGCCTAGACCCTGAAACACATCATTATATCTGGTCACAATTTTGTCACAAGTTTTTTGATACATATTATATACATTTTGCTCAACATTTTTTTCATTTTCCATTGATAGAGAAAAGTTTTTTGTTATTAAATTTAGCTTTATACAAGTGGGTAAACCAATCACAGTTGGACAATTTAATTTTGTTACAACAAAAGTAATGTTTTCTGGTTTTGTTTTGTTTTCAACCAAACAACAAATGTTTAACACTGAAATTATCGGTATTCTGTGCCCACTGTAGGCAAATATATTATATTTTTTACACATTTCTTTACTCTGCTTGTTAAATTTAAGATTCAATTCTTTAAATACTTGATAAGACATCACATTTATGTCTGCTGCGCCAGTGTCAATTACATATATCAACAGTAAGATGTAACTGTCAATGTCATTATTGACATTGACAGATGTCATAAGTAAAGCCTATCGAGTTTATTTAGTTGGCCAAAAGGCTATACATAGTGTATCGATAACTATAAAAAAGGTACTCAACTTAGGAATCCCTAAAAGTTTTTTTAGGGATTTTGTGTTTTCAAACATACATACATTTTCAGTTTTAATATTTAACCGTTAAATTAAAAAAATATAGTAGGAAATATTATGTAAATAGAAATTAAATCGGTAGTTTTAAGCGACTTACGGATGCGTGCTACTATGTGCTATTATGATAAGGTGTCATAATAGCACATAGTAGCAGGCCATTTTGCATATTATGATTACTGTCTAGCTATTTTCTACAAAACCACTACTAACAATTAAATTCCTACTAAGGAGGGAATAAAATACATAATTTAGTAGTAAAACTTTGTAAAACAACTAAGTTCCGTACAAAATGGAAAAATCACGTTTGTTGTATGTGAGCCTCAAATTTTTATTTTATTTTGTTTTTAGTATTTGTTGATAAAACGGCAATAGAAATACCTACATCATACATGTGTGAAAATTTAAACTGCCGAGTTATCATGGTATAAGAAGGTTATGATACAGCCTGGCGACAGACGGACGAATAGCAAAGTCTCAGTAATAGGGTCCCGTTTTTACCCTTTGGGTACGGAACTCTAAAAATGGCACGTGGTCTAAAGAAATTTATTAAAGTTCATTGAAGTATTTTAACTTTAGAGCCACTGTGGTTGATAAAATCTAAAGACTATTACTATAAAACAAAGAGAAATGATTTCTATAACATATTACTGGAAAAATGTATGACACAATAATTCGGTTTCGGTGATACAGTACGGTAGCGTGATTACAGTTGCAGCAAAATACAATTAATAAATAAAATAATAGCCTAAACTGACCAAGAGCATGTCACGACATGTCTAAGGAGGGTTCCGTAACTATCAACGAGCAATAGGTTTTCTTTGAATTACTACAAAAGTTATTGTCCTAAATTTATTACAGAAGCTAGGAGAGCGGACAGACAGACAGACAGACGGACGGGCAGAGTGAAATTATAGGGGTTCCTTAAGTATTACGGAACCCTAAAAACACGACCGAAGCTCGCGGCAACTTTCCGTGTATGTGGTCGAATCCGTTCAGGCCGAAGCTTAAGCCGCGTTGACACTATCAAAGTATGCTTGGACAAAGTAGATTTGACGGCTTTTTGGACGCTACTTTGATCATGGCAACACTTATCAAAGCGCACTTGGATGACGGCGTCTAATCAAAGTGGACTTGGACCGCGTTCAACTTTTCCAAGCCTACTTGGATGTCAGTTGATGAATCAAAATGGCGTCAACTGCAAAAACGGTGGCATTTCGCAATAAAAGAAAATGGAGTGAACGCGATACTTTCAAATTCGTCGAATTATACGAGGCAGAAGCTGTTTTTTGGGATGTGCGGCTCAAAAATTACAAGAACAAGGATGCCAGAAACGCTACACTAGAACGTATTGTAAGAAATCTTGAAATCGACGATATTACTACTCAAGATATTATCAGCAAAATTAACAAAATACGTACTACGTACACACAAGAAAAGGCGAAAATAAAAAAAATCTCAGGGCACTGGATCCGGGGTGGACGACATCTATATGCCATCTCTGCCGTGGTACGAAGTGGCGGACAGATTTTTATCTGGAGTTGTCAAATCGAGGAATACTTTTACAAATGTGGTAAGTACCTACCTATCCCTAGTTCGTACTAATATTATAAATGAGAACATGTGTATGTATGTTTGTATGTATCTTCATTAATTAAAGTGACTGTTGCTTAAGTACTCTAAGGACTGTTGTTTTGGTTATCTGTTAACCTTGCCCTATCCTGTATCTGAATTAAATGAAACTTAGTAGTTATTTTCAAATATTATTTTGTTTATTATGTTTATGTAGGTACTTATAAGTTATTACAGAAGTACATAGTGTAACTAAATTTCATGTTTGATATCTAAAATATTCTGCTATTTTGCCACGGAACTGCTCCTTCTCCCATAAAGTAATTTTTATAATTGGTTCTTCGTTGTTCTGCTATATGCGTATAGTTGTTGCTGCCCTGATTTTCAAGGTTTCTTATATACCTAGAACTGGATTCTAGCCTCCATTGGCCAGGTCTTTCTTCAGTATCCATTGTTCCCAAAGGTGCATATGAACGCAGTGACGTTTTGATCAGCCAATTGTGCAGAGCACTGGTTGCTTTTACAATTTTATCAACTTTAGCAGGAGATACATATATAGGAGTGCGATAAATCCGAAATTACATCACCATCACCCCGAAGGCATTTTCGACGATTCTTCTGGCTCGTGACAGGCGGTAGTTAAAGACTTTTTCTTCAGTTGACAACGGCAACCGACGTGAATAGGGTTTCATCAGATATTTTTTTAAAGCGAAGGCTTCATCTCCCAAAAGTACACCCCAAGTAGGAAAATTTAGTATGTCATTCTCTATTTTCGTTTTCAATGACGAGTTGTTAAATATTGTACTGTCGTTCACTCTTCCTTGAGCTCCCACATCAATATATATAAAACAGTAATTGCTATCCACAAGGGCTAGAAGTACAGTACTAAAGTGGCCTTTGTAGTTAAAAAATTACTTCCAGTGTGTTCTGGTTGTTGAATATTGACGTGTTTACCATCGAATGAACCACAACAACCAGGAAAGTTCCATCGATGGTTATATCCCCTTTCAATAGTCTCCCATTCTGTTGTTGTTTTTGGAATCTGAAAAATACATTAAAAAGGTCAATAAAAGCACCTACTTATCTTTTTTTACAGATCAATTCGGACTCTGATCGGAATGAGATAAGCTCTCCGGATATACCAACAAGTCCATCTCCAGATATACCAACTTCTCCTGCAATAGAAGAAATAGGCTCACCGGCAACAGCACAAGTAGGTACCCTCATCAGCTTCACCCTCACCAGCTTAACCCTCAGCAGCTTCATCCTCAGCAGCTTCAATTTCACATGAACCATTCGTAAAGCCTTAGAATGTTAGGACCAAGAAACGAAGTAATGTAGACCGCATTGAAAAGTCAATTGATAAACTTCAGAGTATAAAAGACCAAGTGTTGTCTAATAATAAGGAAACAGAAGATGAATTTTCTTACTTTGGAAAGAATACTGCTAGTCAGCTAAGGCAACTTCCTATCATGGATGCTCTAGATTTAGAATCAGATATTTTGGAGTTAATAAAACGAAAGAGGAAATCCGTTTATGAACTGCGAGTAGAACAAGAGTCTTCTACAAATACTGGCGATGGCCTGTACCCTACACCATTGAAATACCGGAGCATATTTTGAAAAGTATTTGGTCACAGGACAATCAAGAAGAATCACCATCAATACTGATATCTCAAATGAATCAAGAAGAATCACCATCAATACTGCTATCTCAAGAGAATCAAGAAGAGTCGTCATCAATTCTTACATCCCAGGCACCGGCATCACAGCCACGTAACGATCCATTAGGCGAAGCAATAAGAAGCATCGGAGGTTTTTATGAAGAATGATTATAGATTTAAGATTTAAAGAGCCAGCCGTAGCCAACCAAAACGTCCAAAATACTTTTACTGCAATGTATGATGATGTGATGGGTTTTTAAGCGGTTTATGTTTCACAGCTTCTACTTTAATTTGTATTTTTTAAATAAATGATAAAAAATTTAATGTTTTCCTTTTTTTATTTACCTGAATGTATTCCTCTAACGCTTCATAGATGGCATCTAAGACTGACGGCAGAAATTTAGATATACTCCTCTTAGGAACACGGAAACTACTTTCAAGGGACGAGAAACTATCACCAGTTGCCAAATATCTCATGACTATTTGTAATTTAAGTTTTGCAGGTAATGCTGGTCTTAAAATAGTATCTTCTTTTTGTATGTTCGTCTCGACTTTACTTAGGAGGTAGTCAAATTGTTCGCTATTCAGCCTTAAATGATTTTTATACGTAGCGGGGTCTTCCTGTTCTACTTCTCGAAGAAAGTTGTTAGATGCTCCCTGTCCATTGCGGCGTAGAATCCAAGGGCGCGTCCAAACACTTCATTTTCCTTTTTTTCCCGTCTTAGCTCTTCTATTAACAAGTCTGCTACAATTTCGAAACCATTTAGCAATAAATCTGTCTGGTCCGACATCTTTCGATCTTGAAGAATGAAGAAAATGATCAAAGTGAACTATGTTAGTGTCAATAGGTATCAAAGTGAACTTTGAACAAAGCTACTTTGTCAACTCTACTTTGTCAAAGCATACTTTGATAGTGTCAACGCGGCTTTAGATTAAAACGCCTAGAAACCGGGTACGCGCATGAAAAGTGAAGCAAATCATACTGAGCCATATCGGCTCAGT
Source organism: Phengaris arion (assembly GCA_963565745.1). Lineage (NCBI taxonomy): Eukaryota > Metazoa > Arthropoda > Insecta > Lepidoptera > Lycaenidae > Phengaris > Phengaris arion. The sequence continues at coordinate 9,307,596 of OY751443.1, forward strand.
TTGTTCGAACGACCCGTCAGTTGTCAGGGTCAAGCGCTAGTGCATACATCTCCGACTATTAAAAACATTATGACGGTTTGTGTCCGTATTGGGTGTCACAATGCATCGGAAAAGAGTTAAAAAAGCTTCGGACATAACATTTCATATGTAAGTATGAAATGTTATGTCCGAACAATTTGACTTGTATTAAGTCAAATATTTAATTCATTTTAAAATAAAATCATATTATGTCGCCATCTTGCTGCCCTATTGTGAATTCTGAAAGTGTTACTATAGAGTAAAAATATATTTATTTCAAAACTTTTATGGCTAACTAATAGTTGCAACTAAGACAAAGTTTTATAATATTTTCTGATTTTTGTAACTATCAATTTAAAGTATTTCCAGTATTAAATTAATCCTTAATATATTCCTTAATACCAGTTTAATATAAATAAAGTTCACAAATTGTGTTTAGATGGTTTAAAATGAAATAGGTATAAGTTATATTTTTACATCTTACGATATTAAGAAAAACAAATACAATAATTCCAATTTTAAGAGTACACACTCCAGAACTTAAAAGTTTTGTTTGTCCGATTTTCTCCGTGTATGTGCTCGAATCCGTTCAGGCCGAACTGACGTCAGTTCTAACTGAAACGATCGGCCTCTCGTCTGTGGAGCCCTTAAGGCGCGGCCAATTAGTTCCGCGCGCACTGTAAGCATGACGTTGTCACGTTCAACTATGGTCAGTAAACCGACTTTACAGACAACCGATTTTTACCGGCACTTTTTCGCGACTAAACTAGCTTACAGGACTGGTTGTTTACGGGATAAACCACGGATAAACAAACTTTCGTTAGTTAGGTATATGGCGTTTGTCAGAATAATGAAAAAATACCCTCGATGAAGGGATTAATAAAATTGATTAACTTAAGATACTTTCAGCTGAGCATTACCTTATTGGAAAACAACTTCGATCTTCATTAACGGACTTAGAAAAGTTAGCGGATCTTAAGCAGATCGCGTTGTCAACGCCCTGAAACTTCTGACAGAATAGCTCTGGGCTCTTCGATAGTAAAGCGGTAACCGACTTTTTGTTTGGGCAAAAATTGAACGGGTAGATATAATAATTTGTTGCAATATTATTGGTGTTTTCTGTCTGCGTTTGACATCAGACTGTTATATTTTATTTTATCCGATTTGTAAACTTACTACTGTGGGAGAGCCACGCTTCGGCACCAATGGGCCGGCTCGACTGGATAAATACTACGACCTCACAGAAAACCAGCGTGAAATAACGCTTGCGTTGTGTTTCGCCGAGTAAGTGACGTTACCGGAGGCCCCAAGGGCGGGATTGGGGATTTTAAGGACCAGGAACGCAAGTACCAACACCAGAGTAGTCGCAAAAAAGTATAACTCCCTGGTGTCGCGAGTGTCCATGGTAGGCGGCAATCGCTTACCATCAGGCGATCCGTCTGCTCGTTATCTGGTTCAATTCATTAAAAAAAAATTGCAAGACTTCTGTCTTTTTCGTCTTCTTCTGTCTGTTTTTTTGTGTTGCAATGAGACATTATATTAATTTATTTTTGCCCACAAAAGTTGATAGTCTATGAGATTATTATTATTTATTTATTATTTAATAAAAACTTAACACAAAATATATAATAACATAGTCCTACAAAACTGTTCTTCAATTTGTCTGTAGGATCAATGTTACAAACTAGGGAAGAAAAGAGCGTTAAATCTAAAAAGAGTAATATAATAATTATTCTTAATTACCGAAAAAGAAATCGGTCTTATTTTTGTACTAGAAGCATTCCAACACAGCGGATGGCTTCCCAATTTATTGTTCTTGTTTGTAATAAATTGTAATTTGAAATTTGGTCCAAATGTCCAAGTTACCAACGCTTGATTGGACCGCTGAATAGCCAATGAAGCCTAAGTTTGTACAGCTGTATCAACCGAGTTATTGTGTGGACTTACTTGTACGCTTGTGTTGTGTACTTCGTTATTATAAGTTACTGAAGTTTGCGGCGATTTCACTAATGAACTGATGTTGGTGATTTTGAAGTCTAGTTTAGCGAAACCATAGACATTAGACGGTTGCAAATGCTACATCGCTGTTGATTATTCGTTTTAAGTTGTTAAATAATCACCAAATTACCGTACCCATTTTTTACCACCCAATTGACCCAATTCACACCTTAACTATATGGGACATGACGCTGCATTTTTAAGATAGCAATTAAAAATTTAACATTATTTCAATAGGTACTACACAAAAATACACGTTTCATTTGACATACAGTGAGTCATACACTGCACATGCGCGTTGCAACTAGACATTCCAACTCTTATAATGAAACGTCTATCTTCTTGTGTAATTCGTAAAGTTCAATTTTAAATAGCTATCTTAAAAATGCAGCGCCATGTCGCGTATCGTTTCGTTTCGGTGTGAATTGCCCCTAATTCGCCAGTCAAGTTTTCCTAACCATTTCATTCTGTTTTAGAGAGCTGCAAGCCGGTGTAAGATGCATAGACAACTACACAGAAATATGCATGGAGAAGAATGAACAGGAAATGTTCAGGAAGATTTACGCGGGCATCAGAGACGTGGTGAATGACTTGTGTACTCGTGGCAATTACCAAGATGAGTATTTACGGCATGCAGTATGCGTGAAGAATGTGAGACCGGAGTATGAGGTCTGCAGTATGAAGTACGAGGTGACCTTGACGGCGCTAAGCAGTCATCAGAAGAAGGACCAGTACAATACTGATGTTGCTACTAGTCACGAGGACCATTTAAGGACGGTTTGTTGGTAAGTAGGTACCTACTATCGAGTACCGTATAAGTTACCGCTCGACCAGAAGGTCGATTCTGCTAATTAATTCCGTAAATAATACAGATACGATCCATGGCTCCAGCCCTTGTCTTCGTTAAAATTCGAAAAAATCTGTTGAATCGTTTTCTCTTTTGAGATAACGACATTTATGCTCTAGCTTACTTCACTCTGTTGCTCAATCGTTCTTGCTTTGATTTCAACGATATTTTCGCCGTCAGTTGTGAAGTGTCAACTGTCAAATGTCATAATTTTTTAAAATTTATTAATGGTGTTACAGCTTAAAATCATTTGTCAGTGTCAAGTAAAAAAGGCAAACAAATAGAATTCTTGTATAAGTTTTTAATACCGTATTTCTAAATCGTCAAGTCTAAAGTCTAGTCAAAGTCCAAATAAATAGTCAGTGCAGTCAATGAGTCAAGTCAGTCGATTCAGTAAAGTGGTAGAAGTTTTACTGAAAGTTCCTAGGGAGTTTTGTATCATATAGATTCAAATTTCAACTGTAGAAATTTATAATAATAATAAAGTAGATACTTATAATTTATCACAGGAGATTATTACTGATGTTAGGCTGGGACTTTATGCTCAGAAATCCGGAACACCGGTGAAAATTCAGATCATTGAAAGTAGAACTCTCAGAGAGAGCAGAGTTCTAATTTTACTGTTCTGAATTTTCGCCGGCGTTCCGTATTCCGAATCATAAAATAGTCCCAGCCTAAGGCAGGGACTATATTACCGGAATCTCCTCTACCGAAAAAAAATCAAAGCATTGAAAATAGAACTCTGGACTAATACAATCGGACACACAATTTGACAACTGTCATATTTGACATTGACATTTGCCTCGACACTCGTGTGTACGATTTTCAACTGCATTGTATGAGTCCAGAGTTCTATTTTCAATGTATGATGTTCAAGGTCGTTACAAGCTTGTAGAGTTGTGTGTGTCGTGTCTGAGAGAAATTGTAAATACTTAGGTAACTATAAGAATACCTACAATTAGGTAAGTATATTACAAAATAGGTACTTAATAATAAAACGTTTTTCTGTGTTTTAATTAACTATTGTAAGATAATCATAATATTCAAATACTTCCACGGTACTACCGCCTATTAAATAATAATATATAATATTATGATCGTCTATTAATATGATAACTACTAATTACAATTGATAGTAGGTACGAATCCAACTTTCCGCTTACCGTAAAAGTCAATTTTTTCAAACGATTTATCACCGACAATAAAAACACAACACGAGTGTCAAGTAGTCTTACATTCAATATTTACATATAAGTACATAAACACGTATTAATTTAAACTTTAAGACGAATTATATTCAATATATTTTCAAAAATAAATAATAGTTGAACAATAATCATTATTAACGTAATAACATGATTTTACATCCAAGGACGCGTGACTGAGGTACCGCCGAGTTACTTTTCAAAATTCATTCGTCTCATGATGCACGTGATATTATCTAATAACGGCTCCTCATTTGTGAAAGCTACAAAATTGCGGGTTAATGTCACAGAAAAATAGCCTTTAATTACTTCGAACTGACATAGGACAAATCATATTAATGATATTGTTCTTTGGTTGAACAGCCGGCTATTAAAAACAAGTTTGAATTTCAACTTTATTTGTTCCTATGATCTCATATAACTCTGAATATTTCGGCTATATGCCGAAGTTTGGATTTTAACCTTATTTCTAACGAGATAAGTTTCCTATGATCTCCCACCATAAGTCCGAATATATCGGCCTATAAAGAGATCTGTGATTCCAATATTCGTGTCAAAATTGCAACTTGCAGCGCATAGATGTCGCTTGTCGGACCTGACTTGTATAAGATAAGATATTATTGTTATCATCCAGTTTTGGCTAGAGGTCTTCATGAAGTAATCTGAAAGGGAAGCTGATAAGAATGGAGGTCTTTAGACCCTTCGCCACTGATGACTAGTAAGATGTTACTGTTGATTTGTAAGTAAAATGTTAAAATAAAGATGTTAAAACAGTTATCGAGTTTAAATTGTGCTTAGATTTGTTAATTATACTTACTTATATATATATATATATATATATATATATATATATATATATATATATATATATATATATATATATATATATATATATATATATATATATATATATATATATATCACTTTTTTATATTTCTTTACATTATTACATTTTATATTTAACAAAATCTCACCTTTACGACAAAGACATGACGATTTTATGTTTTTCTGGATCACGATTCTTATAGAACAGTAAGCCAGTATAATAGTAATACATATTATGACTACCCATTTTATTATGCTATCAGCTATACATATTAAAAGGAATGTTTTTAATAGATACGAGTGTGTACCTTGTTCCATATAAAATACTAACTATAAAACTGAACATTGAATCAATTTAAGAAGTAATAAAATAAAATAAAAAAGTAAGTTACGAAGAAATTTATGAGATATACACACTCATCAATAAAATAATCTGATACTTTTTTATAATTTAATTTTAATAAATTTTTATTTTAAGTTGTAAGTGTTCAAAATCACAATCTGAATAAATAAAAACACAATTTGATTATATCAAAATTATATAACTATATTTCTTTTTTCACTTTTAGAAATATATTCAATTACTTCTTAAATTGCTTCAATCTTCAGTTTTGCTAAAACATCTAGGTAAAAAAACATCAAAGTTTTATAAAAAATGTAAAAAATTAAAATATTACTTATATAAAACTTCGGAAAAATCCGGATTATCCAGATTTTAATAAATAATAAATCATAAGCATAATGATGTCCGCATAATATTATAATGAACTTTAGAATTCAAGAATACATTACTCATAATTTTTATAGTTTTTTTTACTATCAATAGAAATGAGTGTTTAAAAAATACTTCTACTTTTTATTTATTTGTTAGACTATTCAATACTTAGCAGTCTTTATTGTTTTTACCGTGTGAATAATATTATTTAATAAATCCAAGCTTAAGTTGTATTGACTTGTAAGTTGTTGTTGAATGAAGTGATTGTTTCATGATGCATGTGATTGACATGATTATCCGTATAATCCGGATTTTTGTGAGAAAAAATCCGGATTTGAAAAAAACCGGATTTTGCAACCCTAACTCCCAGCCCTTAGGCAGAACAAGTCTTGCCAGATATACGGACTTTCGATCTGCGACATAGATTAGATGCGGATACGGATATTATACGGAATTATTCGAATTTTATACGGAGTCATTACATAATATTATATTATTCTTGAGCACAGTTATACGAATACACTAACAATAAATTAAACATAATATAACTATAATACATTATAATATGTATTTACTATTTTTATTGATCATACAGATTTTATTAGATACAGATTTCTTGCCAAATGGTCATAGAACACACATATTATGCAGATTATAATAGGTTACAGATAAATAGTGTAATGATCCTGGCAACAATGCACATAACAAGTATGAAGTAGCTAGTTTCATTATTTAACTTATAAGATTAAACTACCAATAGGTACGAGAAACAGCGAAGTGACGTTTTTAAAAGTGTTTCTAAAAGTTGTTTTAAAACCTGTCTTTATTTAACACCGGCGACTTCGAAAAATTACGCCAGTGTCACCGCTGGTCCCACCGTACCCCCGCGAGCTGAGACAAAGGGGGTAAAAGAGAGCCGCAAGGCTGAGCCTCCTTGAACCGTCTAGGATGAGAGTAGGAGGTGCGATGAGGAGGGCTTCATACTGGTGGAGAGAAGAAAGATGAGGAAGCCCGCCGTTCGCAACCACCGCGGCACCGCCCCCAGCGAACCCGAGCAGCGCCTACGGTGCGAAGTGCGCGCTACACCGCTGTACGTGTACCGCCAGCACTGGTCGTCGAAGGTCGAGGACGTCGTGGACTACATCCGAAAGAAGACGTCTTTCACCTTAAGGGTCGAGCGTCTGAAGTCTCGTCACAAGATCAACTTCAGTTCCTTTGTGGTGAGAGTACCAACGCATTTTCTACCGACCTTCGAGGTGGAGGTCTGGCCGACATACGTGGTCTACCGGCGATTTCGGTGAAATAAAACGATGCGCGCATCACGTCGCCAAAAAAAGACAATACATGATAAAATTCAGTGTGCGTGTGAATGAAAATAATACTAAGGCGGGTCAATAAGTCCGTGACTTTTTGAATTTCTAACCTCCTTACTGAAAAAGCAACACTACTCCTGTCAACAGGCATCTGTCAGTTGACTCCTATCAAAATTTGAACTTGCTGCGTCAGTTAGTTTTTGTTTTACAGCTATCTTTATCAGACTATCCAGTAACTTAAGGAAACAATGGAAAAAAGTGAATTTCGTGTGCTTATTAAGCATTATTTTTTACGAAAAAAAACCATTACCGAGACCAAGGCTAAGCTTGATAAATACTATGGGGACTCTGCACCACCGATTTCAATGGTAAAAAAGTGGTTTACTGAATTTCGTTGTGGCCGTACAAGCACTGAAGATGCCGAACGTCCTGGACGCCCAGTTGAGGTCTCTACACCCGAAACAATCGAAAAAATTCACGATATGGTGTTGGCCGATCGAAGATTAAAAGTGCAAGAGATTGTGGAAGCCATAGGCATCTCGCATGGCTCAGTGGTTTCAATTTTGAATAATCACTTGGGCATGAGAAAGCTTTCCGCAAGATGGGTGCCGCGTTTGCTCACAGTCGACCACAAACGTAATCGTGTAACAACTTCACAGGAAGGTTTGGCATTGTTTAATCACAATATGGAGGAGTAGAGAGAATTTTTAACCGTGGACGAAACATGGATCCATCACAATACACCAGAGACCAAACAACAGTCAAAACAGTGTGTTTCTAAGGGTGAATCGGCGCCAAAGAAGGCCAAGGTGGGTTTGTCAGGCAATAAATTTATAGCGACTGTTTTTTGGGATGTACGTGGGATAATCCACATTGACTATCTTCAAAAGGGAAGAACAATTAATGGGGAATATTATGCCAACTTATTGGACCGCATCAATGAGGATTTGAAAAAAAAACCGACCTCATTTGGCCAAGAAAAAAGTTCTTTTTCACCAAGACAATGCAAGGGTGCACACATGTGCAGTTGCCATGGCAAAAATCCATGAATTGGGCTATGAATTGCTCCCACATCCACCCTATTCTCCAGATTTGGCTCCGAGTGACTACTTCTTGTTCCCAAACCTGAAAAAATGGCTCGGTGGAAAAAGATTTGACTCCAATGATGAAGACATCTCGCAAACAAAGGCCTATTTTGAGGACCTCGACAAATCATATTTTTTGGAAGGGATAAAAAAATTGGAGAAGCGTTGGACAAAGTGTATAGAGCTCAAGGGGGACTACGTTGAAAAATAAAATGATTTATTTATCAAAAAATCTGTGTTTTATTCCAAAAGTCACGGACTTATTGACCCGCCCTCGTATAGAAAATAAGATTTATGTATATTGTATAGTAATGTAGGTATAGTATAAAATTGTGTGTGTATATATAGTATAAAAATATATATCTGTTGGCTGATAACAAAAAGATAAAGATACCGATTATTATTAAAATTTAATAAGCGCTGCGAGATGGGAATGTGACCAAATGGGAAGGAGCCGTTCAACTTAGCACGGTATATTTTTATGTGTATCTGAATAAATTGAATTGAATTAGAAATTGAAAATGGAATTGAATTTATTTTACAGTTATGTCAGCTAAAAAATCTGATAAATAAAACAATCACTTCATTCAACAAACAACTTACAAGTCAATACAACTAAGCTTGGATTTATTAAAAAATATTGTATCACACGGTAAAACAAAAAATACTGCTGACTATAGAATAGTATAACAAATAAATAAAAATTAGTAGGTGAATTTTTTTAACACTCATTTCTATTGATAGTAAAAAAACAATATAAATTATGAGTAAATTATTCTTGAATTCTAAAGTTCATTATAATATTATGCGGACATCATTATGCTTATGATTTATTATTTATTTTCTACTACTAAAATATTACCATTATCTTATGTAAAATGTGTTTTAAATCAATATAATTTGTAGGTATACGATAATGTTGTTGTTTGTTTATGCAGTTTTACTGTAGTTAGTGACAAAATCTTCATAATGTAATCAATGTATCAAAACCGCTACCAAACCATAGATGTATTATATTCAAAAGAGGTAGATATGGTATGAGCGCGCAAAAAGTGAAGACTCGAAACTGCCCGGAGTCGGGCAGTTTGTGGCTAGTATGCGACGAGCCGGTCGACAAGTAGCACGTATAGAGACACGTGTAGTAGACAGTATAAAAGCTGTAAAAACCATGACATGAAACTGAATAAAAGTCAATTAATTTCATTCCACATGTAACTTTACAATGTTAACTTTTCACTATCAGTCAAGCATTTTCTTAAAAATATATTTTTTAACAATAAATAATGCAAGAAAATACTTGACAGTTTATGACGTAAGAAAAAAGGAAAGCAATGTCAATATATACTTTTTTTGTGAATCAATTATGGATCCATGCATTTCTGCCATTGAGTAAATAGTGTAGAAGCGAATGTCGTTAGTTGTACAGAATTACAGACCGTTCACTTATTTTATTTTATATCTAGCTTTAAAGATATTTTGATAAGATTGACGAAAATAATTCAATTATATCGTTCAATCAGTTGAATAAATATTCATAAAATTATAATATATAACTTCTTAAAATTGTTAGTGAATTGTGATAACTTAGAACGAACTGAGGGCCTAACAGTAAAGTAACTGCTAGTTTTATTTGATTTAAATTTATCGATCTTAAATTTTTCTTTAAGGTCCCTAAGTAATGAAGTAGGTACGAATACAAGACTGGACCGCAATAGTCCGCGAACAAAGAGATAAAGCCGGATGGATGCCCTCAAAAAATAGTATAATTCATACTACAGACATCTATACTTCTAATAAAGGTTACGCTCTTCTTAAAAAGAGTTACTTAATATTTATTTGTTATTTTATATTATTTATTGATTGTTAAAATTCCTACGCGCCTAGATTTTAAAGCCTGCATTTAAGAATTTGTTGATTTTCGTATAAATCGCCAATGTCTTTATCACAACATTTTGTTATATTTCTAAATTTGTGAAATAAACAGTGATTTTAATAAAAACGTATTTTTTTTTTCTATTATCTAATAGTGGACATAAAAAATCGAATATTCGAATATCAAAATTTTCGAATATTTGCAAGCCCTACAGCAGATTACCGCCACCCATGGACACTCGCAACACCAGAGGAGTTACACTTGCTTTCCCAGTTCCCTTGGGGATTTTAAGGACCCAACATAAGTCCTTACGTTATTTCACGCCAGTTTATTTGCAAGATTTTTACTTGGCGATTCTGTACGTTATTCAAAGTCAATGTGACAAACCAAAATTTGACAAAATTTCACTGAATTTTTTGCTTAAAAGCGTAAAACATTTATTTCACGTTGTTTTTATCATCTTAGTACTTATTAAATTAGTTATCTAGTTATATTTATTATATTACGAGGGCGGGTCAATAAGTCCGTGACTTTTGGAATAAAACACAGATTTTTTGATAAATAAATCATTTTATTTTTCAACGTAGTCCCCTTTGAGCTCTATACACTTTGTCCAACGCTTCTCCAATTTTTTTATCCCTTCCAAAAAATATGATTTGTCGAGGTCCTCAAAATAGGCCTTTGTTTGCGAGATGACTTCATCATTGGAGTCAAATCTTTTTCCACCGAGCCATTTTTTCAGGTTTGGGAACAAGAAGTAGTCACTCGGAGCCAAATCTTGAGAATAAGGTGGATGTGGGAGCAATTCATAGCCCAATTCATGGATTTTTGCCATGGCAACTGCACATGTGTGCACCCTTGCATTGTCTTGGTGAAAAATAACTTTTTTCTTGGCCAAATGAGGTCGGTTTTGTTTTCAAATCCTCATTGAAGCGGTCCAATAAGTTGGCATAATATTCCCCATTAATTGTTCTTCCCTTTTGAAGATAGTCAATGTGGATTATCCCACGTGCACCCCAAAAAACAGTCGCCATAACTTTATTGGCTGACAAACCCACCTTGGCCTTCTTTGGCGCCGATTCACCCTTAGAAACCCACTGTTTTGACTGTTGTTTGGTCTCTGGTGTGTTGTGATGGATCCATGTTTCGTCCACGGTTAAAAAACTCCTCCATATTGTGATTAAACAACGCCAAACCTTCCTGTGAAGTTGTTACACGATTGCGTTTGTGGTCGACTGTGAGCAAACGCGGCACCCATCTTGCGGAAAGCTTTCTCATGCCCAAGTGATCATTCAAAATTGAAACCACTGAGCCATGCGAGATGTCTATGGCTTCCACAATCTCTTGCACTTTTAATCTTCGGTCGGCCAACACCATATCGTGAATTTTTTCGATTGTTTCGGGTGTAGAGACCTCAACTGGGCGTCCAGGACGTTCGGCATCTTCAGTGCTTGTACGGCCACAACGAAATTCAGTAAACCACTTTTTTACCATTGAAATCGATGGTGCAGAGTCCCCATAGTATTTATCAAGCTTAGCCTTGGTCTCGGTAATGGTTTTTTTTCGCAAAAAATAATGCTTAATAAGCACACGAAATTCACTTTTTTTCCATTGTTTCCTTAAGTTACTGGATAGTCTGATAAAGATAGCTGTAAAACACAAACTAACTGACGCAGCAAGTTCAAATTTTGATAGGAGTCAACTGACAGATGCCTGTTGACAGGAGCAGTGTTGCTTTTTCAGTAAGGAGGTTAGAAATTCAAAAAGTCACGGACTCATTGACCCGCCTTAGTAGTTGCTCGATAACTGATTTAATTAGTACTAAGTGATGAGTTATCAGGTTATTTGAATATAGGAATTAGAATGTTGCCGTTAGATTTTTTAAATTCTCCAGACTCTAAATGTGGAAGCGTGTGTAATTGGTATTGACAAGTCATCTTTTTCTTTGCTATTGAATTAAGAATGCCATCCCTTTCACGAATTATTGCTGTGTGAGTGAAATGTAACAATAGTGAAAAATTTCAATGTGTGTCGCGGCACAGAAATATTGTCAGGTTTGTAAGAATATAACGTATCTAGTTAATAATTAGTAGTAAGTACCAACCTAAGTTAATTTGTATTCTTTCCGTGACAGGCTCTGCCTAGTGTATGTACACTAAATAATAATTACCGTGTTGAATTTTGAAATTGTATAATAATATTATTGTATTAAGTGACTTTAAGATAAAACAGTGAATTAAGCTTACTTATTAACTACCTGCATTAATTCTTTTGCAAGAAATAAAAGTCATTTTTACATTTTAAGTTTATTTTCTTACATAAGGATATAAAACTATGAACTAAAACAAATTTAGATACTCTTGTATTGTGTTATTGCTTAATCCATCTTAATAAGTCTAGCAAGACAATGCCTGTAACTAATTCAAAGTATTATGGTCGCTTGTAATATTTTATATGTATGTGGTATATGAAACTGTTAGGTTTAATTATTGCAATAGTACTCTTTACAGTCGAGGTACTTATAATTTATTACTCCCAGCTAATTATACTTCCACTAAAGTTATAGTCCTGTAAAATTATGAAGAATATTTAAATTATTTAGTAACAAATATACTAGGTATAGAGAATTAATATTAAGTAGTTAATTTAATACTACTTGACTGTTTATAATAGGTATATTATTAGTTTACTTTTCTTTGATAAGGGATTTCTTATGAGGTGTTTGTGTCCTTCCGTCCTTGTTTAAGGTCTGAGGGTGTTGAGCATCGGTGGCAATAACTCTGTACTAACTCACATGTTACCGGTGAGCCTTTTACTACATGTTAAAGTCTGAGAGCATATTGTATGTACCTAAAAAAAGTAGTATAATATTATTATAATAAGTTACATTGTGTACATATGTTAAAATATCATTACATTTTGTAAAAACTTATTATTATTATTATTTTTTTTTTTTAATTAATTTAAATTTAATTTAAATTTTAATTTCTTAATACAAATATTTATTTCCAAGGAAGTTTCAGAGAAACTTGCTTAAGAACGACATTTTTACTATAACGTAGGTACATATTATACACCTAAAATTGCTTTCAGCTGGTAATAGTAGCGTGTAAAGATTACAAACTGCAAGTAAACTACAACTGCAAAATAAGAAATTTATATATAAAAAACAAAGTTATTCATCACTTTGTTTTTATATATAAATTTTGTAGTATGAATTAAATACTAGGTATTGATAATAATTACGATATTATGAATACTTTAGATTGAATTCTATTGACTTTTTAAGCAATATTCATCATTCAATAAGCGCAGACAATACACAATTATTATTGATCAACGTTTATAACAATGACTAGAATATCCAATAATGATTAGGTCATTAACGATCAAGATGACGATCTGCTAAGTGTCACTTGAGGCCTCTTGTCTAGGCATTGTATGGAGATAAAGCGATTGAGCAATTCGCTGTTAGCCTAGTCGTTCAAAATGGCTGTTTGGCTACCATTTTTCTTAATGATACGATTGAACATGTCATTTTACGCACGCTTATATCAATCCCATACATTTTATTTGCGAAGTTCCCGTCGATATTATGGAATGCATCTCGACTAAAGGTCAAGTCCTGTCCCGGTATTCTCATAAACGTCAAACCGATATCAAACATGTTTTGATTGGTGCAAACTCTAAAAATCAGTTTATGATATCAAGACGATTCATTTAAAACATGTGTAAGTGTAATTGGGGTTCAGGCATAACAAAAAAATATTAAATAGTATATGCCGCGGTGCGTCTCTTTGTGAGCTGACCCTTAATATAATATTTCTTTTGTGAATTTAAAATTTAATATAAACTCGGGACTCAATAGATAGGAGAGTTCAAAGGAGCTGGCCGTAAAGTTTTCCAACAAAGTAATTTACGACGAAACAGTAACTCTGAATGCACTGGAATGAGGATGATAATATGTATGTAAAATAGTGCTTAACTTATGCCTGAGCGTAAGTTACGGTTTGTTTTCTATTAAACGAAATTATATTAGAAAACTAATTAAGAGGTCGGCTGGGAGATTTTGGGGATGCCTTTTTTTGTCAAATAAATTATCAAAACCAATAAAATATTTTTTTTGTACGGATTTTGCATGAATTTTAAGACCTTTGTTCAGACCGTAGCTGCAGCATAACGCAATTATTATTGAGCAACGAATCGAAAAGCCCTTTATAAAAACAGAACTTCCCAGTTTACCTACCAAGCATTACCTACCAACATTCGAAAGCGATTTAGGTTTCCAAAATTTGTGAAACGCCTCTACCATTTCGAGACCGCTCGGCCCCATCATCAATGTGTCATTTTAATAACTCTTCAGAGGGGTAAATAAAAAACAAAATGATACTATTCCTATGAACACTAGATTATATTATAGTAGGCACCCAGAAGACCGAGCTTAGCACGGTGTTTTAGTAGAACGATAAAATAATTTAAAAAATATAAATATAAGAAATAGAAATAATTAGAATCACAAAAATATTTATCTTACCGGGATTAGAACCCACATTCCACTGATACATTGTTTATTGTTGATATATTTTTGCACTACAATATAATAAAACACATTGCTTAAGAATGCGCAGTTTCTAAGGGATAAGACCTAACTAGATCGACTTTTCTCCCCCAAAACTCCCTGCATACCAAATTTCATGGTAATACTTGTAGCCGTTGTCGAGATACCGATTATATATATATATATATATATATATATATATATATATATATATATATATATATATATATATATATATACAAGATTGTCCCATTTAAAGTAAAAGATTATCTCTTTTTAATTTATCTATGCTTTGATTATTACATAGAATATACGTTATATCCTTACAAAAGTTCAGTTCGTTCTAAGTTATTTAACATCTCACAACTCACTGTTTTGTAGTTTAACAATTTTAAGAAGTTATATATTAGGGTCATTACATATGAAATTGGTTTTTTGTAAAGGAGGAACAGAAAGTCGTTTTTTTTAAACAATATATTTATTTAATCAAAGTACCTATATACCATTGCTATTACTCTTTGGACTGCCCCATCGGAGTTGTATTTTTTCCCTTGCAAGAAGTTATCCAAATTTCGAAAAAAATGGTAATCTGTTGGAGCAAGGTCCGGGGAGTACGGTGAATGTCTTAGATATTCCAATTGAAGCTCTTCTAATTTGGTAGCCGTCTGTTATGCAGTGTGTGGTCTGGCGTTGTCCTGAAGCAGCAGTGGCTTAGAGCGAATGACTAACCTGGGTTGTTTAGCAGCTAGCTTTTCCATCATGATTTGCAGTTGCTGGCAATAGACATCTGCTGAAATCGTTTGGCCAGATTTGAGAAAGCTGTAGTGAATGACATCGACACTAGTCCACCAAACGCTTACAAGTAACTTTTTTGAGTCAATTTTCGCTTGGGACTGTAACGGGCTACGACCTCTTGATTGTATGTCCTTCTTGCGCTCGTGTGGTGATGATAATAATACAGCAGCAATTCTTATACTCTCCTTTATTGGTGCTTACCACAGATACGTATTACAATATGTAATGAGATATGCTTAACATAATAATATATACGTCTACACTATGTATAGCCTTTTGGCCAACTAAAATAAACTCGATAGGCTTTACTTCATGACATCTGTCAATGTCAATAATGACATTGACAGTTACATCTTACTGTTGACATATTATGCAACAGGGACAGGCCATACACATCATTAATCCTTCGAGCCGTTTCTGCGGCACTGGTGCCACGGTGGAACTCGTAATTGAAAATAATACGATATTTCAAGTTTTCCATTTTGTAAACAGAGTGACGCAAAGAAAAAACCAAAAGAGGAAAAAACAAATGAAAAACGGTTTTTGAAACACAAATGCATGAGTAAATAGCGGTATAAATTTGAAATTGGAATTCCTAACAAAGACAGATAGATATATATTTGAGATCAAAGTGGTCAGTACGACAAAACGTCAATTTCATATTTAAGGACTTTTCATATTTAATATTTTAATTTCTAAGAATATTTATTTAATTAGTTCAACGATATAATTGAATTCTTTTCGCCAATCTTATCAAAATATCTTTAAAGCTAGATATAAAATAAAATAAGTGAACGTTGAAATACAACTAACGACATTCGCTTCTGTACTATTCACTCTATGGTAGAAATGCATACATCCTTAATAGATTCACAAAACTGTCAAATATTTTCTTGCAATTATTTATTGTTAAAAAATATATTTTTATGAAAATACTTTACAGCTTACAGCTTATATAGACACTCGATGGCATTTTGTGTAAGGCGCACGGGACGCGTAGTACGTGCTACTCGTCGACCGGCTCGTCGCATACTAACCACAAACTGCCCGACTCGAGCAGTTTCGAGTCTTCACTTTTTGCGCGCTCATACCATATCTACCTCTTTTGAATATAATACATCTATGTATCTACGCTTTATACAGAATAAATGTTTAGGTGACAATAAAGTAGGTAGACTCTAGTGCGTTGCAAGTCTATTAAAAAGTTCTCCCAAGAAAAAATTAAAAAGGCATTTTAGCCAGAAAATTTATGAGATTTTCATTATTGACAGTACTTTTATAATTGTGATGATGGATGAATGGATGGATGGATGTATATGACTCACGCAAAAACTACTAAACGGTTTTGGATAAAGTTTGGTAAAGTAGTGTAGGCTCAAAATTAACACATAGGCTACTTTTTATCCTGAAAAAGTTCCAGTGGGAAACTGTATTTGTGTATGTATGTTAGACTGTGCACTATTAACGCGGTTGGAACTGTGAGCAAAAGCTAGTAAATATAGTAATATCCCCATAATATCTGTTTCTTTGTTTACATGCAAAAGTAATTGATAAGAAGACTCATCAAGTCATCACTCAAAGTACGATACTCAATATAAAATTCTGAACTTCATTGGTTTCCATAAATTGAGTAAAATTAATCTTTCATAAATTAAATATTTATGAAATTCAAATCAAAATATTATTATTTGTAATGATATTATATGCGAAAATTTCTTCATCTTTTTCTTATATATGTCACCGTAAAATTATAAATACCGCTAGATTGTAATATAACTAGCGAGATTATAAATGTAGACAGATTGTGAAATAAACATTCTGCTTACAATTTTACATTTTATTTTTCGTCATAATATTATAATATAACGAACTAAAACTCGTTAAATTGTAAAACGGAACGCAACCCGCGCGCTGATTGGTTGAACGATGCGCCGCTATATTTGTTTGCTATTTCATTTCATATCGAATGTTGTTACTATTTTAACATCAAAATAACATATGTTAAATCGCATAAAAATATAGAACACGGGAAATATATTACAATTTAGGCCATGTTTCGTGACTATTTATTAATCTGTGCTAACACTAACTAATTTATCATTTAAACTGCATTTCTTTGGCTAATGACAGATTTAATTTACTTCCACGATATGTTTATATACCTAATTCTAAAACTGAGTTATTTTAAACACGAAATCAATTTAAAATCACCTAAAAACTGTTTACATAATTTAACAAATAATAAACAAACAAATATGGCGGCGGGGGGGTATATGACGTTAACGGTTCAACCAATCAGCGTGCGAGTTGCGTTCTGTTTTACAATTTTACGAGTTTCAGTTCGTTATATTATAATATTACGAAAAATAATGTGTAAAATTTAGAGCAATATGTTTAGTTATATTACAATCTAACGGTATTCAGAACTTTACGGTAACATAATATTATATAAGAATAAAATGCAGTTACTTTTTCTCGCTAAAACTCGAGAACAGCTGAACGATTTGGCTAATTTTGATGTTGATATAATTGTGGAAGTTCAGGGAAGATTTAGACAGTGAATCGGAAAAATTGCGAGGAAAATATTGAACACGACAGTAAAAATTTTCCATACTACTGTTCCTACCTGTCATCATTTGAAGTTCGTTGCGTAGCCGCGTCAATAACGAAATTCGGGTCTCCAGTGTCACTTGACTATATATATATTTATAGTTATATTTAAAAGAGTTCTATTTAAGAAAAGCCAAATCATAAAATAATAAAAAAACGACAAAAAATGTTTTTCTATTCTTTTTTGAAGTGATAAGTGTTTATCACTTAGGGGTATGAAAAAATAGTACATGTGGCAGAAGTGAAACTTCATTCATCATTTGAAATCCACTTCAAAATATAATAAAAAAAATAAAATTGTGCGCCTATCGAACTATTGAGCCGTACTTTAGAATGTTAGGGTGTTATGTAAGAAGTATAAGTAGCTTTCGACAGACGGCGTTATATTATCGATGGTGCTATATTCAAATCGTGTGATGCGTGTCGTGACGTGACGCGACCTTGAAATTACACTCTCAACGCCGCTAAAGGAGTTTCAATTCAATAATAGTTTACAACCTATTCTCAAACCTTTAAAATTAAAATCGGCCTAACCATCTAGGAGGAGTTCTGCCATAAACACTTTACAACTACAACAAACATTTTAAACACTAAACAACAAACATTTTACACAAGAATTTCACATATGTACCTATAAGGTTTTGTAGAACTGTTTTTATTGAACGAAGCAGCCCTAGGTGTTCAAGATACCATAAAAATATTCCATAAAATATGCACTTATTTCGGCGTGATAAAACGTTCAACATATCACAGGGTTTCAAGTTCACTGGTTCTCATGCATCGATAAGATAAATAAAAACAATGCTATTTTTCTGCTGAATCGATACGAACAGTCTGGAAATAAGATCAGAAATCATTTGCTCGCAGTAAAATTGTTCGCTCAGTTCCTCATTACGCGACAAATAGATACGGTTTCTTTTGTCATAGAATTTAATCGAAGCTTCGAAAACTTGTCGATATTTTCTTTTGACTCTTAATTTCTATGGGCTTCTAGAAGCTTGTCGATATTTTCTTTTGACTAATTTCTGAGGACTATTGTGCAATATTATTAAGTTATTTCAAACTATGACGCACTTGTACCTTAAAAGTGAACACCTAAAAAGATGACTACCTCCGTCCCACACTTTTCGAGTGTCCTTTTTCCTTAATCGCATTATGTATGGCGATCGTAGGATGTAAATTGTTGTAACTGTTTATTTTTTAATCATACATGAATTGGTCTGATCAAGGTTTTGTATTATTTATTTTGTTATTTATCCTTAAGCAATAGTATTAGTTTATATTATGTATCTATTGGGATTTCAACACCCCAATTCGAGTATTTAACTTTAACTGTCAATCGTCTTGATAAGTTCTGATTTTGAGTTAACCAAAATCCCGTATTCTCCTATTTCATAATCACATCACGGTCAATTTTCCGTCTACTCGTTCGTTCCTTTCATACCTTATACTTTAAACGAGACAATCTTGTATATATAATAGTAATCTCGGCAAAATAATATAAATAATATAATAGTAATTTCGGCAACGGCTGCAAGTATTTACATGAAATTTAGTATGCAGGGAGTTTTGGGCAAGAAAAATCGGTCTAGGCTAGGTTTTACCGCGGGGAAACTGCGCATTTTTAAGATATATATTATTTTTTGTCTTTCCTCGTTCAACAATATATCAATAATTTCGACTATTAATGTCGGTCCGATTGGCACTTTGGTTAATTTTGCGTTGTTCGGAATGTGGTTGGTTCGAACCCCGGTAAAATATTTTTGTGATTCTATATTTTTATCTATTAGAGGTCGGTTACCCAGGGAGTTAGTTAACTTAATATACCAATTTGACAAATGAGATTTAACATTGTAAGTTATAATGTTGTCAATGTATGGTTTTATGGATGAAGTGGCGATTCCGAATTTATTGGTGACATGAAGCGTGGTTTATTTGTGACTCACTCATGACTCATGGTATATTTTAAAAAAATGCGATATAATTATACTCTTTCGTGCGTTCCGAAAATACGCATGAGGTTTGAATAATTTCTCTTTGAATACAGATTAAGGATGTATTCTACAGTTGTGAAAATTCGTACATTGACAAGTCATTATCCATCTGTATGACACCCGTTTATAACCCTGTCCCGTTCGCATAGTGGCATAAATATGCGATTTTCTTGATGATTTTCTTTTTATTATAGGCGCAATCTTTACAGTTTATGTCTATAAATATACTAATTTGTTATGTCCACGCATCTACACTAATATTATAAAGAGGAAAGGTTTGTTTGTTTGCATAGAACAGGCTCCAAAACTACTGGACCGATATTGATAAAATTTGACATAGATATAATGGAGGAGACCACAGGGACATAGGCTACTTTTTATCGCGGCAAAATGTACGGTTTCCTGTCTGATTTCCTTTTGCGCGCACGGAGTTGCAGCCATCATCTTGTCTATCACAAAATGTATGTTTGTCTGTTCGCAGTTCATTCCAAGAGTTCCTGACGTGTTCGGAGCGGACGGTTCAGAGGTCGTGCGGTGACGAGGCGGCGTTGTTCACCAGCGCATTCCTCAGGCGTATGGCTTCCAATATAATTAAGGTTCGTTCATTTATAAGTGTCAGATGTATTGAACGAATAGTCCAATAAATGTCCCACGTATCTGTAACAGTGCCCTCTTAAGTGTACATCAGATTTAAAATGGCCACATTAAGTGAATCGTACTATGAACCATCAGCTTTTGAAGAAACTTCTAACAATTCTATTTTGACAGTTTTCGATAGAAGCGTGTAAAATGGTACACATCAAGTCGGCAAGTTCGAAGCATCGTCGTCAAGAGAAGACAACATTTCTTTTCTTCCATCGACGATCAAGCACGACCTCGCACGACAGCTACGAATAGAAACATTTCTTCTTAAAAATATCAAATATTCTTCATCGTGTCGGTCCAAGAATAGAGTTTCTATCCGTTCGCGGGGCTATTCACAAAGTCGGTTCAATACGGATCCGATAACTTTCCCCCGCGGCGATTGGTCGCCTACGCTAATCGCAGCAAGCGTTTATTGGTTGCCGCGCGGTAAAGTTATCGTACGGGAATTATGAATAGTGCCACTAAAACATTTAGTTCAAAATTTGTTAAAAGTAGCCAATAAAATATGGCTGCCAAGAAATGTTGACTACGCTTGACGACCTTGCTGCCTTGGACTTAAAGAACTATTTTACTACGCACTGTATTTCCCTATTATTTCCTAGAAAGAACTCATTACTATCGAGTCATGCTAGGCCTGCAGAAGTATGTATGTCCATCTGTTAAAAATATCTAAACTATTTCTGCTCCAACCGGCGCAGTAGGAGACATATTAGACGTAGGTTACTAAACAAAACTTATCGAAGAGAAATTATCCTATATAATGGGAGTATATATAATGGGAGTAGAACTTATGGGAGTATAATCTTCCAAACATAAAATATATTTTTCAAATCGGTCTATAGAGTCTAGACTCCAGACGTCTTCGATTAATGACACCACATACCTACATAATTAGGTAACTCTCGTATTGTCTCCCACTACTTGCCAGAGAGCTGATGATGTTGAATTATAACTAAGAACACTCGATTAGGTCAGCTTTCAATAAAAAAAACTAGATCAAAATCGGTTCATTCGTTTAGGAGATACGATGCCACGGCAGACACGCATATAGACACGTCAAACTTAAAACCCCTGTTTTCGTCGGAGGTTAATAATATGCCGAATTGATAACTCAACACACTGGAAGCCGGTTCTTTTGAACCGGCTTCCAGTGAGTTGCATGAGGGCATGTAACTTGCGACAATACAATCAAATTTTGGGTGTAAAAAACCGAATATTAAATACTAAATTACCAAGTTGGCGAAAGCATATAAGGAACAAACAATTTTAAATCTGGTGACAGATTAATAGAGATAGAGATAGGACAGATATTATTTTAGCGAACAAATAACCACTTTGGCGACAATTTGAGAGTACACATTTAATTTAAGAATAGGTACATATATTTTACCTGATGAAGGTAATTCTATATAAATAAATAAGGTAACTATTTTAATTTCTCGCCATGACATTCTCTCAAATTTAATTATTGATTTATTATAATTCTTAATTTATTACCACGCATGAATTAATTTATTAAATTGTTTCTGAATATGTATTGTGATGTGATATTGTATTTTTATTGTAAGTGAAATTTGATGGGTCTATGATACCTGCAATAAATACATTTTATTATTTATTATTATAATTCAAAAAACATAATAAGCAGCAAAACGAGCGCACATAAAAAAGCATAAAGGAGCGTACAAAATTCCCATTTTTAATTTTTCTCGGTTTTGGGGGGTGTAGATATTGTGTAGATATGGGTGTATGTAAATCATAAAATTGATATGGGTGCATAGACGTATATATTATAGACGAGGCATGTTGAAGAAAAAACTATCTCCACTTAAATGGCCCAACTTTTGGAGTTTTTGGGGCCATTTTGACATTTGAAGTATGGTGAAATCAAGATGGCTGACATTTGAGGTACTTTGTAAAAGGTGCATCCTACTGAAAAAATAATAAAAATTTCCTCACCCTTCATGATAGGAGAAAAAGAAATTTGAAAATCCTGAATTGTCCAACATTTCTATAGCTTTATACATAGCTCGTAACTCAAAATAGGCATTGCCATATTTCTTTCTATAATCGCTTCTATCTCGGAAACGGTGCATCCTACTGAAAAAATAATGAAAATTTCCTCCCCCTTAGTAACCGGGCAACCACATATTTTCTTCATGATGGGAGATGAGAGAAAGAAATTTGAAAATCCTGAATTTTCCAATATTTCTATAGCTTTACCCATCGCTCGTATCTCAAAGTAGAGCATTGCCACATGCAATCACCCTGCACCCCAAAAACCTTGAAATCGACACCAATACCAAAGAAACTAAACGACAACAGTATCCAAAAATGCGATTTTCCGTAGCCTGCAAATTGAATTGAATTTAGCAGCCATTAATTTATCAACCCAATCTGATTTTATAGCTGCTTACATCGTATAATAGTCACCAACTCTGAAATTATGTCGCCAACTTATAAATTTCGGTGCCAATTTGGATTAAATTTCACCACTTTTTATCTGCCGATTTTTGTATTTTTTGTCACCTGAGTGCTTTCGCCAGTTTGTAGTCGCCAACATATTAATTTGCTGCCAAATTCAGTAATAGAGTATGCTAATGTGCAGTCGCCAACTTATTTTTTGTTCGCAAGATTAATTATATTCCGTTAAAAAGTAGTCGCAGTGACTGTTAGGAGGTGAAAGAACTGTTTACAATTAACAAGTATTTTGTTTGCAAAAAATATCTGGTTAAAATCCCTTTTCATACTAGTTACTACATTCAACATTTCAATGTGATTTCAATACTCAATTACATTTTCCAATAAATGAATGTTTGACGTGATATACGAAATGAAAGTCATTTATTTGTTGTGAATGACAATGCCGTCTTTCGCGTTCGTTTACAGGAAATTGGGTTTTTTCCTACATATAAAAGATTAGTTTTTTTAAACATTCAGAAATAATTAGGTAATAACATGATGAAAGTAAAAAGAATTTGTAATTAGATGTATTTCAAATTCACAAAAAAAATTATAACATTAGTGTAAAAACCTCCATAAGTAATTAGTTTACTAACATCAAATACAAAAAGATTTACTAAAGTGACTATGAAGATAATCTTCGGAGATATCAGAAATTTTGTGCATTGTACATTTCGTAGCAACTTACAAGCGTGTTTCGTCACCTGCTTGTACGACTTTTGTATCGGGCGTTTTCACAAGACTCACAAAAGTTGATCGAAAGGTTCGGTAGAGCGTATGTTCCGTTGGAACCCTGAAACCCAATTATCGTAACTATTTCTGATCATAATCCTGTTTCGGTCCGCGCGGTGTCTCACGCGCGATAGACGCGTGTGTGAATGCTACACCGCGCGGGTTTTGACTTTTGACAGAATTGGGCTTACGACTCGCGCCACTGACTTTGTCAAAGCCCACTAATTACTGGGATCATTTTAGTTCGTAATTACAGTCTTTTGAAATGAGATATTTGGTTAGTTTCGGCTTTGCATAACATCATTCCTGTCAAGCACTGCCAATGTGATTTGTTAGGGAAGCTGTACAAAGTTGACACTGGTCCAATATTTCAAAGGTCGATATGCATTCTTTTTGGCCGGGTACTGTATAAATTTCTTTGATTGGCCCATGGGGTTATTGCGAATATTGTTTGCGCAGGCGCTAATTTTATGTCGTGTAGTACTGTCACACTCTTCCGAAAGTCTCTCGTCTGTGCCGAGCCTAAAAAAATAAAAATGTGTATCAACTTAAAAGGCTTATTTAATACTTAAAATAGTAAAACTAGAGTACCTACTCTACTTTACTATTACTTATTATCGACTACAAAGATAATAATTATTAGTTAATAGAGTCCAAACAGAAATACCTCTAGATTAAAAATTTAAATGTAGTAGGCTATTTTTTCTGTAGCGTTATATATTTAAAATTATAATGTTTTGTATTCTAATTTATTCAACTGTATAATCTTAGGTATCTATGTGGAAAATTTGGTTATTTGCGAAAATCCTTGGATTAAACACACCGGCATAATTAGCGGAACACAAAAAAAAGGTCCATAATTAAAAAAATATGGTTTTATTTTAAAATCTACTTACTACACTTCTTTTGTTATTTAAAGTTTCATTTGTTTTACTTAAAATGAGATCACATGAAAAACAGATTTTGCGAGTAAAGGCTATTTGTGAAAAATGGTACATTTTTTAACTTTTCATGTGACAACCGGGAAAAGTGAAAATTAATATTAAAATATCAATTAATTAAATTAGAAAAATGGTGATTAATATCGCGTATTTCCTCCACGTGCTCTTGTTAAAGTTTCTACCCGCCTAGGCATAATGAGAATGATGTTATCGATGGTCTCCTGGGATAGTCTCCGCCATTCCTCAACTACGGCGATTCGCAGTTCACCCACGTTGGCAGGAGCTGGAATTCTGGACTTAACTTTTTTTTCAGCAAGTCCCAACTCCCCCCTCCATAACAGTGATATTCATATCATTAAGATAAGTCACTGATATATGGGGCAAACGGTAAGACATTTTCTTCTAAAACTTCTCTGATATAGCGGTCTGCAGTCAGACTCCCTCTGTTAATCACTACCAAGTCTGTGCGAGCTCCCAAACAAATTCCCGCCCAAACCATTATTGATCCACCACCGTATGCAACTGTAGTTTCAAAATTTGTCTGAATGTATCGTTCTACTTTGCGTCTGTATATTCTTTGCCTGCCGTCAATTTCATTTAAGAGAATTCTTCGAACCTTCTTCGTACCGTACGCTCACTTACGGTTACACCCCGCACTGCTTCTAACTCATGTCGGGCTTGGACGGCCGTCAAACGGGGGTTCCTACGTACACGAAGCCGAATGAAACGATCATCCCTACTCGAAGTGCGTCTTTTTCTGCCTTGTCCTGCTCTTCTCACATAAGTACCGGTTTCCCTGAACCGTTGGATACTGCGATGGATCGTTGAAACCGGTCGACGAAGATCTCTGGATATCACTCTGTAGGTTTGACCATTTCTTCGCATTTCGAGTGCCCGGCAATCTCCGTTGGGGCTAAGTCAGGCATAATTCAGTCCTCAACTCCAAAAAGATACGCGATTAAAAAAAAACTAACAAAAACAGTATTTCAATGAAATTTTAAATCAAACTCAGAAGGAAGAAATACTCCAAGTTCGCTCCAGATAAGGTGTATTTGAATAAAATTAAAACAATTGCATAAAATGTGACGTTCAGTTGTTTTCTTAATTTGAAAATATTTCTTTTTAAATTAAATGACGTATAAACCAGCCAGCAACCTTATATGATACTGATATCAAACCTTTATTTTATGTTCCGTTAAATATTCCGGTGTGTGTATTTGCAAAGAGCCGGATTAATTGATTATGGGATAAAATTTCGACATCTCTCTAACATATTTCAAGATCTTCGAAAAAAACCCGAATGTCCTAGGAAAACTTGAGTAGGTACTGATTAGACGTTGCAAAGAGTGAGTTTAGAGCACCTTTATTCAGATTGGTCAAAAATCAGCAAGGTATACTTCTATTATAGACTTTAGACAGCAAATTAACGCGCACGACATATAAAGCGTCAGAGATTTCTCGCTATTATCCTAGTACAGTCGGGTTTTTTGCGAAGATCCTGAAAATTGTTAAACTTTTTGTGTGTAGTGAATAAAAATCAATTTTGAATAGCCGTCTTACAAACGCTGCGCCGCGTAGGGTATCGTCGCGGTGTGAACTGACCCTTAGATATAAGTATTGGGTATGGATTTATTAAAAACCGTATTCAATAAAATGTTGTTTTTTTTCTGTTTTTCCAGAGTTTCTGTCTGGACTACCGCGGGCTAGAGTGCGGGATGTCGGGCGCAGCTACGTACAACCAACACTTCATGATGCCAATTACCACGTTAGTTATTTTTGTGTACACTATTTTGGCGCCAGCGTAAATTGTTAATAAGAGAGATTCACCGAATATAGCTAGAAGCCGTACAATGAAAACTCACTGGAATGTAAATAATTAATGGTTAAGTCTTAACGTGTAGCGAACTGAGTCGGAGATTGTTTCTTTGTGATTAGAATATACGTAAATTATTTCACATATGTGAAAACGTTAGGCTTGGAACGGAAGACGCGAGTGTCGCCCTATATAAGTCTGTAAAACGCGTCATCGGCCAAACACAATCGCCACTATAAGCGCGAAAGAGTGGAGAAGGTGAGTCGCGATTAAATCTTTACGCTCTTGATCTCACTTTAGGTGGCGTTTGAGTATCTGCGCCTTAAAGTTGTGTTAAGTAGGCATAATGGCGCTAGTCTCGAAGTTGTGGAAGAATATCTTGGCCAAACTATTTAAATAGGGCGGCACAACTTTGAGAAGGAGGCGAGTAGAAGAATACGCTTGGGCTGGGCTGCATTTGAGAAGTTCCGGGACATGTTTGAATCGTCGATCCCACAGTCCCTTAAGACCAGGGTCTTTAATCAATGCGTTCTACCGGTAATGACATACGGAGCCGAATCGTGGACACTCACCGTAGGGCTGGTTCACAAGTTCAAGGTTGCTCAGCATGCGATGGAAAGAGCAATGTTTGAGGGTATCTCTGGTGGTTGAAATTCGTAACGATGTCATTCGCCAGAGAACTAAAGTCACCGACTTTGCTCATAGAATTAGCACGCTGAGGTGGTAGTGGGCCGGCTATGTCTGCAGACGGACAGACGGTCGATGGAGCAGACATGTATTAAGAGTGGAGGCCACGCTTAACAACGTAGGCAAACGTAGGGTCCTGCGGCACGATGGACTGACGATTTGAAGAAGGTGGCTGGCAGCGGATGGATGAGGGCTGTCCAAGATCGGGATGGTTGGCGCTCATTGGAGGAGGCATACGTTCAGAAGTGGACGGCGATAGACTGATGATGATAATGATGATGAAGTACCTATGTATAATATCGAATTTTGACACCTTCTCTACTCTCTCGTTCATATCGCGGCAGACAGGCTCTTATTTCTTGATGTTATTATGACGTCATTCCCTGCTTAGCATAAGGTATCATTTTAAGGCATCTTCGGCGAAATGGAGATTAATTAGTTATTGATTGTTACAGATAGAGTATAAAAAAAGCATGACGTGTAGGTAAAGATTACACGTGGCGGTGGTGAAATTTAATTCATTTAAAATTCAAAATCGTGTCGTATGACGTGACGTTGAAATTTCACTGTCAACGCGCCTAAAGTGGTTTCACTTAAAAAGAAAATAGGTTTTGTTGTCATTGTTACTCGGCCTTGAGACCAAACAAGTCAACAAGAGTACATTTATAATTATTGGCATTTCAAATGGATTATGTCTCGTCTTCCTGTAGGTACTAACATTTTATTATTATTAAGTACCCTTCGTACCTTCTTAAGTTTTATGTGTAATGCCTAGTTTGTTTTTTTTTTCAAATGTTATTAAAAGCTTACGCACATAAGTCTTGCTTCGTTTCTTGAAATGTAGTCCTTAAGGACTTTTAAAAAGACCTATTAGTTATAAAAGTAGTATATTTTTTTAAGTCACTAGTAGCTCATTATATACTGTGATAGATTGTGTATTATGTATTGAGAGAAAATGAAAAATAGCTTATCTATGTTTGACTTGATTAGGCGTTAATCTATACCTATACTGATTAATAAATTAGTAAAATGAAGTTACTAAACACATTTAGCTTTGTTACCTTATTTATCAGTTAAAAAAGACAAAATGATTTTTGGCTGTCGTTTTACTGACATTAAAACTCAGACTATAGACAAAGTTCGTTGCAAACGATTTTTAAACTTGTGCTAAGAGATTAAAGTTCATAAACGCGTGCGGTGTTATAGGCTGTTGCTGAATGTCATCACTCATCGCACGCAAAATTGAATTTTACCAAAATGTTAATAGGGTTCTGTTTTGATCGATGTTGTATTCAGAAAGTCGTGGCGTGGTGTCTAGAGTCAACTTGATACTTTTGGTTTGTTACCTACATGCATGTACTTTCGCTTTTGAATTAATATTAGGTAAGATGGGGCAAGTGGTGAATACTATAATTTTATTATCTGGTCAAGAGTAATGCCCGCTACACACCACAACGATAAAACAGTTCGGTCACAGTAGGCGTATACAGTACTACATCTTCATACTAGACCTCCCGAATCGGCGCACGCACAAGGCACTTGCTAAATGTGTCTACTGTGACCAAACTGTGCAGTTTTATCATATGCCACTATTTACCAACATCATCTTGTCCCATCTGACAATAGTTATAATCTAGCAATTTATAAACGTATTAAAAACACGCTTGAGATTAATTACATAAAAGAAACATTCAATTCAATTCATTTTCATCAAGTTTTAAGCATTGCGCATACTTTTACACACTTGGTAAATCTGAAAAAAATAATAATATCTAAATCAACATATCAAAATACATATTTCGAACCTAATAAATAAGTAAATATCATTTATGGATTATACCAATTAGGTAATTAAAATCTGTTCGATTGTTAAAACTTATAACGGTATGTTTTTAATTAAATTACACACATAAAATTGTGATCTACCCAAGTACCCACTATACCCATTAATAGTAGGTATTAGTCGTTACAACTATTTAAAGTTTCCAACTAAAGAAACAAAAAAATATATCGAGAAAAAAAACCCTGTAGTGAGAAAAGTTTATGTATGGATGTACCAAATGAATATTTTTAGAATTACTATTATTAAAATTTCAATAAATAATTTGTACTTTATTTTGTATATAATAAATAACACTAAGTATTAAGTAACCATTGTATATAACCATAGACATTTCATAGAAATGTTGTAGATACGAATATACTCATATTGTTAAATAATTTAAAACAAAATTGTAATACAGTTAAATAAAGTTCTAAATTTTTGTTCATCTTGTTTTTTCTTCTTTGAATGTACTACCAGGGAATCTAATTCCTAAGCAGTTGATCGTTGTCATAATTTGTGCGTATTATAAAATATTATGGTAACAAAGTGACATGTCATTGTCTATAATTGTATTGTTATGTTGCTTATGCTTACACACGTACCGATTTGGTCTGGAGCGGACCATTATGACAGAACGACACTCGTGTGTTTGATTTTCAGCTCTATTGTATTAGCACAGAGTACTATTGTAAATATGTATTCCGATTTTTGTGCAGTGTTCCAACTCTCAAAAATACTTCTCCCTAAATTTAAATAAACTGATAAATAAACAGTAAAAAAAATTGTTATGTACTATTATTTTGTCCTTTTTACATTAAAATATACTTCCAAATGTTTATTTTCTACGGCTTGACTTTTCATCATATCGCTTGTTGATAATAATTAAAACAGTTCAATAGCTTAATTAATTTTAAAACACGAAAATACAAACCTCTAAAACTAACCCTAAAAATCGAATCGAATCTCCGCGAGGATTTTTCCTTAGGGAGAAACTCCTAAGTTGGTAACCAAACCCGTGGCTTACTCCGGACCAAATCTGTAAGTGTGTTAATACTTTTAGTGCATGCCATCATTTTATTACAAACTAGCTTTTGCCCGCGGCTTCGCCCGCGTAGTATAGTGTTCTTGGAGAAAAAACTACTTCGGAGAATAACTCTCTATTTACAGCAATATACCTACTTCTGGTACAATATTGAAAATGTTTATAGGTTTACCCAATGCAAATGGTTAAAAATGGGACCCTATCACCTCGACGCGACATGCGCGACCGCTTGATATACATTATATTATTATATATATCGCGCTTGAGTATAAAAAGACTATTTAAAAAAACCGCATCAAAATCCGTTGCGTAGATTTAAAGATCTAAGCATACAATATAGGTACATAGGGACAGACAGATAAAGCGACTTGTTTTATACTACGTAGTAAATAATCATTTAATTTGCCATTGAAATATAATTTGACATTCCAACAAAACTGGCCAACTACCTCTATGGATATTCCAGAACTACAGTACAGAATATTCGTTGAGCGAGCACCGAGTCGCGACTCGCGAGTGCCGCCGAGACATGTACCTGCATTTTAAATCTGTAATATCTTCGAAAATATTCATTTAAATTACATACTATAAAGGGCCATATTGATCTATATTAAATGCACAATGTATTTAAGGTACTAAATTGGATAAAGATTAAATCTGTATTGCTTAAAATCGCTTCGTAAATAAGCTATTAAATTTAAATCAAAGTAAAGGATAAAAAATGGTTATTGTGGGTTATCCCTAAGAGATAGATATATGCTATCGCGGACTTTTTTGTAGGCTTTTTTATAATGAACAAAACTGTAGTACATTATTTTGATCTATCTCGTAGGGTTCAGCCACCGTTTGCAATCGCCTGCGCCTGATCTCTCACCAGTCGTGTCGGTCATCCGTCCCACTGTATTATGAGAGTAAAGGAAGAGAGAGTGCTCGTGTGTACTGCGCTCACACTTGGGCACTATAAAAATTACTCCTGCTAGTTTTGTAATTATATGCATTTCGAAGTCACTAAAAGGTTGAAATATTTTTTACAACATTTAATTTAAAAGACCTACATAATTAGTTTACTTACATCAAATACAAAAAGATTTACCATAGTGAGTATGAACATAAACGCACGAACTTCGGAGAGCAACATTACTAGCGTGTGACGTCACCTACTAGTACGTCTTTTATATGGGGCGTTTTCACGAAACTCGCAAAAGTGCTTCAAACAAACCGCAATATCTTTGAAAATATTGATTTTTAGTATACTATTCCTGTTATAAACTGTCTTATTTTTCAGAGCACTATTCATTTATGTACGTAATAAAAAAAATACAGGAAAATGACGTATTCTCGTAATTAACTTACACTTCCATTTTACTTCTATTGAATTAAATGATGAGTCTTGATATCATAAACTTTTTTTGGAGTTTGGACGTATCAAAACGGGTTTGACAAGAGTTTTGCAGTTTTAAAATCAGGACTGGATCGTAACTGTATTTTTGCAGTATTTTATTAGCAGAATCGACCTACTGGTAACACTTTAATTATCAATCTACTGGGGCTCTAGTAAATACATACAGAACAATATTACTACATAATTAAATAATATATTATATCACGTCAACTAAATCCCGTGCTAAGTTGAAGTTGTGTTACGGGTATCAGATAATAGGTAGGTAGTATATATTGTGTGTGGTCTCGTAATTAGGCCGTAGGCGTGTAGCGGGTGTATAGATTACATTGTGTAAACTGTTGTGGCGTTTCACACGATATGCGTTTACGTGTTGCGATTTTTGCTGCGATTACCAGACTATAAATAACCAAAATGCCTAGAAACTTAAATTGAACAAAAATGAAGTTCGAAGTTTGTGATAGCTACAATTATACTCGTAATTGTACTTACAGGCAGTCGTATTAACAACACTTGGAAGCATTTTGAACTAAAAAGTTAAAACCGGCCAACCGTCGAGTTGGACTTCGCACTAAGTGTACTAAATACTTTTATCTTTACAAGTATTAGTATTAAATCCGAGCAAAAGACAGCGAAAAAATCAAGTTATTTGTATGGGAGATAACAGATAAGGGTATTTTTTTTTTCGAAAGGGTCTACGCTAAAGGTCGGGTACAACCGCTGTAGCTAAATCGGACTATAACTAGCCTGGTGACTAGTTAATTAGGTAAGAGTCGATGGGAGGGTTTGACCCTCCTTAACATCACCCGGGTGATGTTCAGACCGGATATTGGGGACAGCTACGGATTGTCAGCTATTATTATGACAGGGGAGACGCGGGTCTCTCCTGCTAAGGGGTCCGGCCCCTTCCTCACTCGCTGAGGAGTGAGGTTGCTTTAATCTTTACAAGTATTAGTATTAAATCCGAGCAAAAGACAGCGAAAAAATCAAGTTATTTGTATGGGAGATAACAGATAAGGGTATTTTTTTTTTCGAAAGGGTCTACGCTAAAGGTCGGGTACAACCGCTGTAGCTAAATCGGACTATAACTAGCCTGGTGACTAGTTAATTAGGTAAGAGTCGATGGGAGGGTTTGACCCTCCTTAACATCACCCGGGTGATGTTCAGACCGGATATTGGGGACAGCTACGGATTGTCAGCTATTATTATGACAGACAGACTAATGTCGATGAGGTTCGCGGTATTGGTAGAGCTCTCTTATATCAATATCGCGGTCGCGGACACTATTTTGGTGTGTACCTAGACTACTAGGATGCGAACTTGAACTCGGGTTCGGGTCCGGTCCCGTGTTAGGGTCGATTTGTACGTCTGTACGTGTTGTCGTGTCGGATGTGGGACCTCGGGGTAGGCGCCGGCGTCGACCCCGGTGCGATACTAACTTCGCGGGTGCGTGTGATTTGTGTTTACGTAACGGTACTCCCGCCTCCATATATCTTAGCGACGACAGTGCGCCTTCTACGCGGAAATGAAATTTACGATTTTTTAAAAAGTTACTGATTAGTAAAACAAGATACTCGGGTATTCCCATTTGATAGAGTTTGTATAACAGTCCGTTATGCCAAATTTTATCAAAAGCTTTTGCAATGTCAAAGAATACGGCGCATGTCGTCTTCCTGTCGTTTTTGCTAGTAATTATGTACTCCGTTAAGCGGTGTACTTGAGCGGGACAGCTGTGCATTTTGCGGAAGGCAAACTGCTCGTCTGGAAGGAGTTTTTTGTCGGTTATGACGTCCTTTTAATAACTCTTTCGTAGACTTTACCACGGGAGCTAATGAAACTTATTGGACGGTAGCACCTTCCGGGGTTTCCTCGGTTTGTGGATACCTAAGATAAGGGTAACGGCTGAGCGGGCTTTTATATATCAGTCAGTCAGTGGGGACATTCCCTTTAATATATAGTATAGAAAATTAGTTATGCAAAATTCTTAACATCAAATTAATGCGATTTTGCCCATGATATTGTGAGGAGTCATTACAAACTCTCCCAAACCAACATAATCTGATAAGTGCCGCGTAACTGCCAAAATATTCATATATATTTAATTATAAATATATATGAACATTTTGGCATTATAAATATAATATATCATTATAAATGGATGTAAACATTTAAGCGAAATTTCATTTTTTAAATGTTGTTAATATTAATAATTGATCTAATAACTATACTCAAAAGTATTTGTTAATACGGCATCTAGACATACGGCGAGTCAAGTCTTCAAGTCTCGCGAGAATTTATCTCTCTTGCCAAAAATCTTCACGAGCGCGAGTGCGAGAAGCTCAAGTCTCTATAATAGGCGCACATTCCCGGCGTTCCTTGCCACACGAGTCTGAATGGGCCTTAAATTTTTTATCTACAAAATCGTAGTCACGGTCCACACTGAATTTCACTGGCGAATAATTTCACAAATTGAAAATAAACTTTCACACGGCGCACGGAATCACCCAACCGAAGTGTTCAGATAAGCATTCCACGACTTAATAACTTTTTATCAATCCGCACTAATTCTGTATAAAAAGTAAGTTTGCTAAACCAGTTCTAGCGTCGATGAAATTTATTCTGGAAATTCATAAAACGCACTATGCAGTATGCATACAAAGTTAGGTCGCTGATTATACCTCACTAGCACAGTAGGCAAGACGCGACGCGATATATTTTATTCTTGGGTTAATGTCAAATATTTCCCGTCGAGTCTTCTCTATTCCAATAGGCATGTAACCTAAAAAGTTTTTTTTCGCCAATTCGATGTAAGACAACATGTAAATAAACAATCTAGAACCCATTTTTGTATATCTTAAAAAATAACGAACATACGAAAAATTTAAATTTGCAATATGAAAAGAGAGCGATATATCAGCCTGTGACGTCACGAGTTGCACCCGCCATACATTTGGCATTACAAAATGTATGACCGTCGTAACTTGTGACGTAACAAATCGTTTTGCGAGAAAGAGATGGGCAATATTTTTTATTTGCTTATAATTTTATATCGCGTCAATCTTTCTTTTAGGTTTACGTATCTTTAATCAACAATTTTATGATTTAATTTATAAAAATGAGATATTCCACACTAGGCAACATCCCGATTGAGCTGTAGCACTAAAACCCACTTCTTTCACAGTCATAATTCACAGAACTTCTTGCACCGTTTCTACTTTACTTATTTTGCATTAATTTTAATATATTACACGACCGGTTTCGACAAAGTCGTCGTCGCGATCATCATACCTTCTTGCAACACAATTTCCAATCGAAATTAAACAACAATAGTTATTTCTGGTCAAGTTTTTTGTTAGAAAATATAATATTTAAAACAAAATACAACCGCGATTAGAACTCGCGCACGAAGAGCACACAAAACGGCAAAAAAACACGTCACTTGTAAGGGAGCCCAACTTAAATATTTATTTTATTCCGTTTTTAGTATTTGTTGTTATAGCGGCAACAGATATACACTGTGATAACTGTCTAGCTATCGCGGACGAACGGACAGCGGAGTCTTAGTAATAGGGTCCCGTTTTAATTTGGGTCCGGAACCCTAAAAAGAAATATATTTTAGTAACAACCATGACGTCGACTCATGCCGTTACTTCTGAATGGAGTTTTGCGTTCAACTCGTAAAGGCTTTTGAAGTCATTTGATGAGCGGCGTTTATTTACAGACCTGCCAGCTATTTGCCGGCTGAAATCAAGACTCGGACATTCTATATCGTGTTGAAGTAAATAGAAATTACTTTTCTAGTTTTAAAGTAATATTGGAGAGTGTTGCTAGAGTAATTAAAAAAAAAATGTATTTTGTGTTCTGTATAAATTATCGAGGATCAATAATAATCATTAAATTACAAAAATACAATGTTATCTTGGATGCTACTCTCGCATTAATTTTGTTTTTATCACTAATTTAAATATTACGACAATAATTATCTTGTACTTGGTAGTAAAACTTTCATATAGATAACGTAGCCCCGTAGCTGGAGCTACGCCGTAGCTCATGCTACGAGAATTTAGGATGATTTACTATGTAACGCGTGTCGTGTAAGCTGTACAGGACCTTTAGTCAAGATGCATTCGATAATTTAGACGGTGAATTTCGTAAACAAAATGTATGAGATTCGACATAAGGCATCGCAAGCGAGATGTCACTTAGCGATGACTTATGTCGATCCCATACATTTTTGATTTCGAAGTTCGCCGTCGAAATTATCGAATGCATCTTGACTAGAGGCTCTGATCGTTTTCTTAGGGCCAATTCATACCGAAACGGAACGAGACGCCACCCGCGCTGCATTTTTCAGATAGCTATTCAAAATTAAACTTATTCATTACACATGAAGGTACCCGTTTCATTGTAAGAGTTCGAATGTCATTATAAAAGGATTGTGTGGTTTTATGAAACCACGGTAAAAGTGAAACTTAATAACAATAAAATGCGCTTCTTGTGTCTTCGCGTGAACTACATAACGAGTTAAATGCGGTCTTTATCAATGTACAGACTGTTTATGCGTTAGATTTTAAGTTAATTTTCTTAAGGAACTTTGGTTCTCATATGGCATACTAGATGGCGCTGATTTGCCGCTAGATCACGCTATAGGTAAAGCGAACCTATTTGTATAAGATGTTTATGAGGTCCTTACTAATGTGAAGTATTTTTGGGTTGTAGACCAATCAAGAAAAGGATTGTGTGGTTTTATGAAACCACGGTACAAGTGAAACTTAATAACAAAATAGCGTGGAGCACTGACTCAAATGAGTACTAGTCTATACACTACACGGTCAGCTGATGCGAACTATAGGCGCCGCCATATTGGCCTCGGCTGCTCTGACGAGCGCCTTTCACTTTATCCCTACTCCGCGGCCGACCGTCACGCGACATGCAACACACAGACGAAAAAGTTAGAGACGATGTAATAAAAGTTTCACTTTAAAAATATAAAATTTTACGTGTTGTTTTGTAATTAGGTGCATTTCTAGGTTACAAAAAACGTTGTAATTTTTACATAATAAAGACTTTTTACATAATTAGTGTTAAAAACATACGTAATAAGTTTACTTACATGAAGAACACAAACATTCATTGTTGTAATTAGAAACTTACAGCAATAATTTCGAAGATACTAGCAAATATGCTCTTGCGACCTATCACACAACCATACACCTATCATCACACGACCATACAACTGCAGAAACGCGTGACGTCAGATTTTATTATGGAGCGTTTACACAAGACTTGTTAAATTCTGTATTACAAATCGTACATTTGAAAATATTGATTTTTAATAAAGGTACTGATTTTTAATAAAGGTACCTGTTTCTTATGATAAGTTATTCATATTTAAGAGTAGGTAC
Source organism: Phengaris arion (assembly GCA_963565745.1). Lineage (NCBI taxonomy): Eukaryota > Metazoa > Arthropoda > Insecta > Lepidoptera > Lycaenidae > Phengaris > Phengaris arion. Next base: position 9,344,384 of record OY751443.1, read on the forward strand.
TATTCATTTATAAAACCTATAGACTAATGTGAGGTAGTTTCTGTATATTTACAGGTTTATAATTATCATTTAGCTTCGCTTCTTAAAATTAGAGTCGCCTAAAGTTACAGGCAGTCATTGTCTTGATATAATAACAGGGCAGCATGTACAGACGGTATTTATTATCAAAATTGAACTGTATTTACTACACTAGAAGATACACGTTTCATTGCAAGAGTGGCGCCGCGTTACGCAGCTCGAAATTCATACTAGACATATATCTCCTTGTGTAGTGAATAAAGTTTAATCTTTTATAGCATTAAAAAAATGCAGCGCCGCGTCACGTATCGTCTCGATTCGGTGTAAAATGACTCTTATTGCCACTTAATCGTTGACGGTTAGGGAGACCGGGGATGGTTGACCAACTTTTGGCTTCAGCTCATATATCTTGGATGTTTGAATTAATATAAAGAAAATAACGGCTGTTACATATAGAAAAACTACCCAGGTAGTAGTAATTATTAATTTTAATACATATTTTAATAATTACAACACTTATTTATTCGATTTTCTCAACCTCTGCCTCTTGGTCAACCTACCCCATGTCCGGGGTTGGTTGACTATAAGTATGGGGTAGATCGACCTAGGCAGTAATTCACGTAAATACAAAGGATTAAATGAAAATAAAACTTTATAATTTAAAAATGGTAATACCTCTTTTAATCAACATCACAGATCAATATTCAATACTTGCTTTTAAATATAAACATAAATCAACATATTTAACCTACTATAAACTAAAACATTCTTCTTCTAGAAAACGAACTTAATAAATTATATAAACTACAAATCTTTTGTTTCTTCTTTTTTCTCTGTCATTCTTTTATATGTCCTCGTTTTCTGTAAAATACAAATTTGGCGTAAAATAGTTAACTTACTTTGTTTATTATTGCGGTAAATTAATTAGCCTACCTACCCCGAACAAACTTCGTCAACCGGGCTTACGATAATTTAACTTTTAGCCCCGTGACTTGACTCAAATCAATTTATTGTAATATACAAAAGACTATCAAATTTACATTTGGCATAGTAATAACCATGTTTTAAATAGACAGGTAGATACAAAAATAAATAAAGTATAAAGCAAAAAAAATTACTTACCAACAGCAAAAACAAAACATGTATTGCCACTCCCGAACGTTACGCGACTGCGCCGGCGCACTTCGCACAAGTTATCGGGTCGCACGGGTGCGTCTTCGCTTGTGAATGGTTGACGAAAAATACGTGACAGTAGCGAGTTATTGCCGCTTAGTCTACCTACCCCTAGAGTCAACTATCCCCGGTCTCCCCTACTTGACGACCTCTGTCTCAGCTCAGTGGGTAGCGAGTTGGCGCTCAAGGGATCGTGGGTTGAAAAAAGTGTGTTCCTTGGTCATGAATGTGTATTAAATATGTGTATAATATAATTATACTAAAGATCTTAAATATATGTATAGTATAAAAATATTCAATATACTTCCCGTTGTCTGGTATGCATCACGTATCTGTATGTATCACGCCAGATTGACGTGAAGTGAAGCGTCCATAGATAATAATTATTATTAGCGTTTAAGTATTAGACCCCTAGACAGGGAGAAATCTCGCGAGAAGTTGTCTCTTTCATCATAATTCCCACCGCAAAAGCGAATAAACCTTTTAAAGGAGATTAACAATAAAAAATTCAGACCATAACTGGCTTCCATTTCCAATTTAGGCCATAAAGGGCTAGCAAAGCCTGTAAAGTGATAGAACTAAATTAATCCTAGTTTAGCCCTTTTCGCATTACTTACACCCTGTAGTACACTGAACTGGGCACGAGAGTAATCTGTGAATGATCACAAAGGGGGCTTAAAGCTGGCACAAAGCGGCATAAAAGGGGGATAGGTATTAGGTGGCAAGTACAAGGAAATTATACTTAGAGTCTGTTTCACAATCCTACTAATTTTATATAACTAATATTATTAATGTGAAAGTTTGTGAGTTGGGGGATGTTTGTTACTCTTTCACGCAATAACTACTGAACGGATTTTGATGTAATTTGGCATGTTAGTACTTTAGTAGGTACTGGATTAACACATAGGCTACATTTATCCCGAAAAAGTACAGTGTTCCCGTGGGATAATGTAATTACGCGGGCGACGCCTCGGGCAAAAGCTAGTCTACTGATAATTGTCAAATAACTTATTTGCATTTGTGTTGCCTCTATCGCTTAGTATATTAAAGTAAGCAGCGACAAAACATCCGAATGAGCTATTCGACAATTATTATTAGGTGATTGAGAAACAGGCCCTTTGTGTTCTTGTAAGGTAAACTCGTTCTCATAAAATATACAAGTAAATCGTAATAGGTCTTTAAATACTTATATTTATACTATTAAATACATTGAAATCCTTTTTTTCTATAATATCGAAATACGTCTTCAGTCTACACGATGAAGCAAAATTTATGTCTCTTTGTATTTAATTTAAAGATTGTACATTATTAAAAAAAAACAACGTTTTTTCAGCTTTATAACAATAAAGTGATATTTCGTTATTTAGTTCGTTCTTAGTGTAACAATAATTGCTTGAAATCATACGCAGTGTTGATTCTCGATTGCTAGACTTGTTTTAGTTTCTATATGTTTTTCATATTCTACAACTTTTGAAGAAAATAGGGAATAATCAAGTGGTAATAATCGTATTGACTAAAATAAAAATTAATAATACTAATTAAAAGTTTTACAAGTACCAACATTATAATATTGGCGAGATAACTATTTTTATTAGAATATAATAATTTTGGGTATAATATAGCAGCTGCTTTCCTTCTGTTTTTTCTTGATCACCATAATATTTTATGGTACAATGTGGTTGGTAAACTTGTGTGTATATTACCTCTCAAAAAGAATAATGTTGACAAGATATTCGTTTTTTTTTCTTTGGAAAAAAAGTTCTTGTATCCTACTAATATTATAAATGTGAAAGTTTGTGAGGATGGATGAATGGATGGATGTATGGATAAATGATGTATGGATGGACAGATGTTTGTTACTCTTTCACGCAAAAACTACTGAAATTTTGATAAAATTTGGTATGGTAGTAGTTTAGGCTCTGGTTTAAAACATAGGCTACTTTTTATCCCGGAAAAGTACGGTATTCCCGCGGGATACTCGATAGTATATTTACGCGGGCGGAGCTACGGTAAACATCTAGTCTATTATAATGGGGATGTTGCCTAGTGTGAAATATTACATTTTTATAAATTGAATTTTGAAAATTGTTGATGTAAGTAAGATACATAAATCTAAAAGTAATATATCTAATAAAAATATTAACCATATTTTTCTCGCAAAACGGTTTGTTACGTCACAAGTTGCTACCGCCATACATTTTGTAATCACAAATGTATGCAACTCGTGACGTCACAGGCCGATATATCGCTCTCTTTCATATTGTAAATTTAAATTGTTTGTATCTTCGTTATTTTTTATGACATACGAAAATGGGTTCTAGATTGTTTATTAACATGTTGTGTACGCATGTTCCCTAAAGAAAAATTTTTAGGTAACATGCGTATTATACGATGAGTATCGTTTTTATTCAATTGATAGATGTCCGCGGATTATGTTGATTGTGGTTTATAATGAGGCGATTGTTAAAGAAAATTCATTCCCAAACTTTGAGGAAGGAAGAAAAAGAAAGAAATATGGACAAATTATGTACATACATTATTGAGGTCGCCATTGATTACTATAGACTATGAAAATACGTCGCAAGTCTGTTTGTACAGTTAATACTTTTATGTAACGGGTGTCCCAATAAGTGCCCGATTTAAATTTGGCGCCATTTTTTTCTGAGCAAGTGGCAGCTCTGAGACTTGACAGCTGTCATCTATGATTGTTCCGATTATTAAATATGGTGCGTTACACAAAAGAACAACGCGTTATCATTGTGAAAACCCATTACAAAAATGGGGAAAACTACGCTGAAACCGCTCGCAAACTTCGCGTAATTTTCGATAGTGAAAGTGCACCAAATGTGTCAACAATTCGAAGAGTGATCAATAAATTTGAGGAAACTGGGTCGATTATGGAAGGCAAGTCTAGTGTGCGTCGGCGTACCGGTCGGTCTCTCGAAAACGTCGCTACTGTAAACGAGAGTGTCGCCGAAAACCCGGGAACATCAATTCGGCCATGATAACAGAGTTATTGTGGCCCCAATTGGAAGGGCTGGACCTGGACGACATGTGGTTCCAACAGCATGGCGCGACCTGCCACACCGCCCATGAAACAATTCATTTATTGGAGGAAAAATTTCCGGACCGAATAATCTCCCGAAATTCCGATGTCAACTGGCCACTGAGATCTTGCGATTCAACGCCTTGCGACTTTTTCCTTTGGGGTTTTGTTAAAGCTCAGGTCTATGCGAATAAACCACAAACAATTCCCGAGCTAAAAGCCGAGAACCAACGCGTCACCGGTGAGATAGAGCCGAAACTCTGTGAAAAAGTCATCGAAAATTTCATGAAAAGAGCAAGGGTCTGCCACCAGAGCTGTGGGGGCCATATGCAGGATATGCTATTCCATACTTAACGGAACATGTGTACTTTATAACGCAATAAAAATATCACCTCTCGCTCAAATAAATATGTGTTTTTTCTTAAAATTAAATCGGGCACTCTTAGTGGGGCACTCTTAGTGGGACACCCTTTAGTAATTTCAACAATAATATTATAATCAGAGATATTTATTTAGTACTTATTACTAGGATATTACATAATAAGGAATGAATTAAAATAACTCAATTATTATCTAAACTATATTACAGTATTTATAATAAACAAAAAAAAAATAGTTTACCTCTAGGTACCTACGGGGCGTTGTAGAGTCAGTCGTCACATACTATTAACTATTTACTTGATGGGCCTTTTTAATAATAATATTTATTGGGTCTCCTTAATAATATTTCATTATTTTTATAGTGAGAAAAGAAGCCATTTTTAAATGCACCCTAACCGACATTATAGCTTTCTTCTTCAATGCAATATCTCATAAATTATTCTACCTATAACAAGAAACATCAAAGTCAAACGACCGGCAATAGTTAAAAAATCGTGTTCCTTTTTCATTGAAACCACAAAGCACTTCCATGTTGACATCGAAATTGGACGTACCGATTGGTTAATGCAGCGTTGACGTACAACATTTCTAAGGACTTCGCACCACATACAAAATCGTCAATGAAAAGTGGCAACATTTTAAATATAACAATAACAAAAATATACTCTGACATGAATGGGCTGGCTTGACCGGAGACATGCCACGACCTCTCTGAAACATAACTTGCGGTGTGTTTCTACTAAACTTCTCTAGTGTAGCGGGTGTCCATCGACAGAGGTACCTAATAGCTTACTATCTGGCATCAGAAGATCTGACCGCTCGTTTGCCCGTCGTTTTTCATACAAAAGTTAAGAAATTTCGATATCCATAGGCATTTGGCGACGAATAATGCGATGTCCTAACGTAACGGTACCTATGTCAATGTAATGCAAAATCAATTTATGATTTATTGTTATTTATATTTTCTCTGCTACTGTGTCAAGCTTGTTTCGTATTGCAAAATAAAATATCAATGTAACATCAAAAATAAAGCCCCGCCTTCCGTAATGTATTCAGTAGTCAATCAGGTTTTGGAACAGGGGTTGAAATGATGTATGAGTTATGAAAATAACTCAGTAATTTGAATAAAAATATAAAAACCTATGCATACAATATATATTACATTAATTATGATCTTTTGTATTTTATAAACAAAGATTTTTTTTTTCTCAAATCAAAAAAATCCAAGAAATTTAATTTAATCTATAGGTCTAATTTTGTAAACTGTACCTACAATAATTATAAACGTGAATGTTTGTATGTACGGATGTATGGATGTTTGTTACACTTTCACGCTAGAACTACAGAACGGATTTGTTGAAATTTGGTATGGTAGTAGTCTAGACTCTGGACTTACACATAAGCTCGGTACTTTTAATCAAAGAAAAAAGGAACGGCTTCTGCTGTTTTTAATGCGCGTGCAAAGTCGCGGGAAACCTTGAGTATATTATAATGAATTAAAACATTGTAATAATTATAAAATGACAAAAGGAAATAATGCTGCGAACGTCAAAACTGTCTTATATAAATTTTGTCGGAAACAAAAGCTTTCTTACAATATTTTTCATTAACGCTCTCAAGCGTTCAAAAACAACATCAGTACCGAATTAAAGAATATAATAGCAGTAGTATCTGGGAGACAGAACTTTGAACGGAGTTCTAATAAAACGGTAAAAAAACACTACTACGCCATTTTTTCAATAAAACTACATTTCTACATGATACTAGGTTTAGACAGGTTCAGATTTTTATCCATAAGAAAATAACACGATTAATGTTCGTGGGCTGTTTCTGGAGTCTAGTTATTAGGCAGTTTTATTTGTAAGCTTATTATGATAAATTACGTTACAAATATTGAAATACCGAGTACAGCATTCGTTATCAAATACAGCAGTAATTCCTAAAGTAGTCTAGGGGTCCATGGGAGACTCGACGGGGGTCTACGTTGGACGTGACAAAAAATGGGGGTCTACAATCGTAAGCAGGGGTGCATGAAAATTAATTTGGTTTCGATAGTGAAGAACTTAAATGTTGGCTTGTTATTTTAAATAATATGATACCTAAATTAAACCTTCTTAGTAAGACAATTTATAAATAAATTGAGACTAAAATGGATAGTTCCGAACTGGGAGTCGAACCCAGACCATGTCGGTATTGCGCCGAGTGCTCTACCAGTTAAGCTATCCGGCCCTATGCCACTTTCCTTTTTCTATTGAAATTATAACTTATTGAGCCACACCGTCCATCATACGATAATACAACAACACAAACAATATGATACCTAAATTAAACCTTCTCAATAAGACAATTATCTCCTATCAATATAGGGCCTATATATTATAGGCAGATAATATTTTAAGAATCTCAGCGACTGTTACTTGTAAAACTTGCATATTCTTGTTTCTTGCATAGACCTGTTGCCGCGGCGGCCGCCGCCGTCCCGTCCGCAATGCGTGTTCAAACGTGCAAATTAATACGACTTGTGGTGTATGTACTTGCAATCTTGTATGAACGTGTTTAATTCTTCACCAATATAAATACGAATGTCAAGGAAAAAAATTACTCATTTGTTTCCGAAATTTCATAAAGAAAAGTGAATCGATATTATTGATTACCAGTGTCGGAAAAGTAAGTACCTACCTGCCTATTCGTATACCTAGATACCTGCCTATATAATATAATTTCGCGTGCCTAATGCTAAAAGGGCGCATTTTTCAACATTTTGTATTAAAACTTGATTTTTTTAATTATTATTTACAGGTAGGTAATTGATACGAAACATGACCGAATCTAAGAAGAAGTGTCGTCAGTACAGTGTTGAATATTTAAAATTTGGTTTTCTTCCATCACAGGCAGATAAACGATAGCCCACATGCCTTTTATGCAACAAAGTTTTGAGCAATGACTCTATGAAACCTTCAAAGCTGGAAGACCACCTAAGAAGGTGCCATCCTGATAATATAGGTAAAGATTTAAAATATTTTCAAACATTAAAGGAAAAATATGAAGAGAGACCCACCGTGCTCAGTATGTTCGCTTCAACGTCTGAAAGCAACGATGATGGCTTGCGGGCATCTTACAATATCTCATTACTTATAGCAAAATCTGGAAAACCACACACCGTTGGAGAACAGTTAATTTTAGCTGCTGTTGAAGAGGTTTCAAAAGCTGTTCTGCACAAATCTTCATTTGACATACTCAAAAGATATCCTTTGAGTAACAACACTGTACAAAGACATATTGATGAAATGAGCTCTGATGTTGAAAGTTTCTTGTGTCATCATCTGCAAACAACTCATTTTTCTATTCAACTGGACGAGTCAACTTTACCTGACAATTAAGCATTATTATTGGCATATGTTCGTTTTGTTATGGGCGAAGAAATTCATGAAGATCTACTATTCGCGAAAACTTTGAAGACGGACACTAAAGGTAAGTCAATATTATATGTCCTGAGTGATTTTTTAAAGAAAAATCGATTCCATTTACAAACGTTATTTCGGTGGCAACAGATGGAGCTCCTGCCATGGTCGGGTGATATCGTGGGTTTATAGGCCATCTTCAAAGAATTATACCAGAGGTAACTGCAATTCACTGTGTTATCCACTGACAACATCTAGTAGTGACAAATTTGAGTGATAGATTGCACCAATCGCTTCAATTTATGATTAATGTAGTTAACAAAATTAGAAGCAATGCATTAAATACGCGCTTATTTGCACATTTTTTTGTAATATTACAAGAGGAGCTCCTCGAGCTTAGCACTAATGAGGAGCTGAAAGTGACATTTAAAAGAGGGTATAAAAAATTTTGGCTGCAGGCAGAAATACCTGAAAAATATCCTGGACTGTGGGGAATCGCGCAAAAGCTTCTGATAGCGTTTCCCTCGTCATATCTCGTCGAAAAAGTTTTAGTGCCGTTACAAACTTTTTAACAAAAAAAGGAACTTGAATATCACAGAACGGGGAGATTTACGGTTATTCCTTACAAAACCCAAGGCAAATATTGATAATTTGCTGTCAATCCATCAAGTACACCCATCTCATTAATTTTTTTTTGTTATTACCATTGTAGAAGTTACATTACGTTATAAATAAGTATTTAATTTTGATTATATTACGACTGTTAAAACAATAATAATTATTAGTGTAATAATTTATATATTTGAATATTTAATATATACCTACAACACAAGGAAATATACTATTTTTCTTTTTACCACTCCGAATGGGACGTTTTCTAAATAAATTTGGGAGAATTGATTGGTCCTTGTGCTGATCACTGTAGATTTCAAAAAAGTAAAGTTGGATGGAGTAACTTTTTCGATTGGCCAACTTTGCTTTTTTGACATCCACTCACAACACAATGAATTAAAATTTAATTGACAATTTGTTTAGTCTACCTTCTTTATATCAAATAATTAACCCTTTCAAGCAATCAATTGTAACATTTTTTTTCGAAAACTGTTAATTCGTCGTTGAAACTCAGCCACAACGCAAGTTCCATAGATAGATCGTTTTTTTTTCGAGATTTAGAAATTGGTAGTAATGTACATGCAGGGGGTCCACCGGATCCAGTAAAATTTTGAAAGTGGTCTATGAAACAAAAGAGTCTGAGAACCACTGAAATATAGCATAATAATTTAGGCTTAGCTCAAAGCTGTGTGAAAAGGTCAAATTATCCTCATATTGAGGAATGATGATGATTAGAACACTGCTATTGACGACATTGCTATTGAAGTATAGAGCATACGATACAAAATAGTTACTTTGTAAATTATAGCGCCAATTTAACGTAGTGGAAATCATCAAAAAACAAGCAACAACTTAGTAAGTGAGTAGACAAAGGATCGCTAACTATTCTTTGATCTCGCGAATTAGCTCAGCTTAGCAAAGTTACCTCATTTCCTCTCAACCTCTCTCTTTTGTTGTGTACATGGTGTTGCCATACGTCACATTCCGCCGAAATTACAGCATTTCGGAAATAATTTTCTACTAAATAAAACTTAAGTTTAAAAACAATGTGTTGAAGCAGGAAAAGAATAATCAGCGACAATGCTGACGAAATACGATAGTGGAATGGAATTAAAACAAACAATTTCAAAACGTAAACTATAAGTCCCAATACGCAATTCGCTTTTATAAGTCCAAAGGAAAAAGAGTCAAAAAGCCTTTTTAATACTTGATACCACAAATTCAAGTAACAAATTTGAGCACTGTACCTTTGACACCTTCTCGAATCTCTCGCGATTATTACGGTGATTATGCTGAGGCATCTACACCTCACACGCATAAGAACTGTTAAAATATATGTATGTAAATAGTATTTTGCTTGTCTGGAGAACTTTTTCCGTTTTACCATAGCAACACAATGTGTATCTAGACATCACGTCTTGGCTGTTCCGCCGTCTCACAGTATATTAGTTTTGTTTCCGGCGTTTAGATTATATTTTAAAAGTGTTTCTGTTTACAATTTGTAGCGAGCTATGACCTCTTGATATGTAAGTCCTTCTTACGCTAATTACATACGGTACCCTAAAGGAGATCGCTGACGCTGCGGCACGTGTCTGGTCAACGTCCCGGCTTCGAGGAAATCATTCTGCTGTTCCAGCAATTTACCGCATTTTGCAATTTTAAATAATTATATTAATTCATTCATTCTATTCTGATCTAGCATCGATCACGGATATAATTTTGTAATTTAATTATAAGTTAATTAATAAAGTTTAAGATAATTTTTGTTTTTTTTTTGGGAGTCCGGGCTGCCGAAATCGTTATTGGCGCAGTCTACGGATAATTTCGGGGCTACAGCGATTGCAAAAAGGAAGATTTCCGGGGTCTAGATTCGACACCGCGCGCAGTCGTTCTAGCTGTCGCTCTCAAGCGTTCACCGAAACATCGAACATCACTAGGAAGCAGCCGGGGCGCACTCAAACTTCAGTGCAGCTCAAAGAAAACCAGGGAAGTCGACGAGTTATGTGAGTACATTGATTTATTTTCCATCAGTGTTGCTTTCTCCTCGTCACAATTTTCCGTCCTATGAAAAATAGTCCTGCCTCCTCCAGGCTTAAAATTCGTAGGGATAGTTTAGTAGACTCGAATCGTCAATTAAGTGAAGGCTCGAATTGCCCTCCAGTAGATTTAAATAATTCAGATTTATTAGCTATACATTTAAATAATTTTCCTGAGAGCTGAATTGTCCTCCAAGTTTAGATAGTAGTTTGAATTTAAATTTTAGCAACTTAGATTATAAAATGGATCCTGATACAGTATATAAGGCTCTCCGCCCAGTTCCTGAATTTGACGGGAACCCACATATTCTTCCTAGATTTATTAGAATTTGTGATCAGATAGTAATTCAATGTGTGAAAGACGAGACCGGCTATATCTTATTAAGCTTAAGCTTATCGAACTTATGCGTTATTAATGGCATCTTAAATAAAATTACTGGTCCAGCAGCTCGTACAATAAATTCAAACGGCATTCCTGAAAATTGGTTAGGGATTAGGAACACTTTGATTAAAAAAATTTCTGACCAAAGGGACGAGACCGCTCTTTACAATGACTTAGCATTAGCGACACAATGTAATGAGACACCGCAGGAATTTTATGACAAATGCCAAAACCTTTTTAGCACTATAATGTCTTATGTATCGTTGCATGAGACACTAGAGACAACCGTGGAAGCTAAAAGAATTTTATATCGTAAATTAACTTTACAAGCATTTGTAAGAGGATTAAAAGATCCTCTCGGGTCCCGTATAAGGTGTATGAGACCTGAATCTATTGAGAAGGCTTTGGAATTTGTCTGAGATGAACTTAATGTCATGTATTTGCAGCAGCGAAATAATTTAGCAACAGATCAGAGAAAACCATCATCATCATCAACACCACACAACTCACACCAACAATTTATACAGCCTAAATTTCCTTCTATGAATATCTTTAATTCTCCTAAATTTTCACCTGGACCTAGCTGGCAAAAACCTAATTTTAATCCCCAATTTAATAATCAGCAGCGCATGTCTATGCAACCATCACGTACTCCGTGTTCCGAGCACCGTTGCCTAACTATAATAGCAGTTTTAGGATACCTAACAGGAATCCTCCACAGAATAATTCTGGCCCTGAGCCTATGAGTGGCGTGAGTCATTTTGTGACAAAACCTTTACCGCCTAGAATGTATGGTCATGATTGGCAAAAATTTGGCAATCCTCCTCCATCTAATTACTTTAAGTCTAGAGAACTTAATTTTAATGAATTTTATGATTATAATGATTATGAATACGGTAACGATTACAATGATTATGCTGACTACAATTACTGTAATACTGACTATGACTATAATGACTTTTATGGACAATACGTTAATTATGACTATGATAATAATCAGTATAGTGAACAACAAGACTCACTACCGATAGAAGTTAGCCCGCGCTATGACAGTAATATACCTAGTACTAGTAAAGCTATTCAACCAAGACATTTTAATAGTAAGAAAAATCAGGATTTTCAACAGGGCCACAGAAAATTCGCACCAGAATAGAATTAAATTTACACTCGAAAAAAGAATTACCTTATGTTAAAATTAATAATCCACCTTTGAAGCTTCTCATTGATACAGGAGCAAATCAATCATTCATAAGCCCTGAAGCAGTGGATAAATATTTCAGTAATATTCCAAAAATGTACGATACTTTTGAAGTAACTAATTATAGAGTAACAAGCATTCATGAACATTCAATATTAATTCCTAGTTTTTCCGAATTTAATGATACTAAAAATATAAAACTATTCATCTATAAATTTCATAATCACTTTGATGGTTTAATAGGATTAGATTTGTTAGAAAACTGTAGAATTGATCTTAAAGACAATATATTAATTACTGAAAATGCTGAAATTCCATTATTACGTTATCAATGTAGAAGGCGTAATACAGATCAAATAATACCAGCAAAATCCTCTCGTTTAGTTAACATACCGCTGTGACGTATTTATACCGGAACAATTTATATCTAATTGCATTATTCATGAATGTATTACAACTGTGACTGACCAGACTGGTATAGTAGAAGTTGAAAATATGACAGACGAAGACACTGTAATTTCATCTGAGAGACCTATAGAACTTGATTTATTTAACTTTGAAAGTTCTTATACTGAACCCGACTCTGACAGAGTAAAACAGGTTTTGGATAAGCTTAGAACTGACCATTTAAATAATGAAGAATGAGCAAATTTAGAAACTCTTTGTAAGCGCTACGCTGACATATTTTATATTGAAGGCGAACCATTAAATTTCACTAATAAAATTAAACATAGCATTAGGAGTCATGACGAGAACCCCGTTTATTCCAAAAGTTACCGATATCCTTTTGTACACCGTCAGGAAGTTAGAGAACAAATTTCTAAAATGCTCGATCAGGGTATTATACGACCATCTGACTCTGCTTGGAGCTCACCCATTTGGGTAGTCCTAAAGAAAGCTGACGCTTCTGGTAGACAAAAATGGCGACTTGTAGTAGACTTTAGAAAATTAAATGACAAGACCATCGACGACAAATACCCAATTCCCAACATCACGGACGTTTTAGACAAATTAGGTAGATGTCAGTATTTCACGACCCTTGACCTTGCATCTGGCTTTTATCAAGTCGAGATGAATCCCGAAGACATACCAAAGACCGCATTTAACGTAGAACATGGTCATTTTGAATTTCTACGTATGCCGATGGGACTAAAGAACTCACCATCGACATTTCAACGTGTAATGGATAACATCCTTAAAGGTTTACAAAATGAGATATGTCTAGTATATCTTGATGACATCATAGTTTTTAGTACATCTTTGCAAGAGCACATGATTAATTTAGAAAAGGTATTTAGCAGATTAAGAGAGTCCAATTTCAAGATCCAGATGGACAAATCTGAATTTTTAAAACTTGAAACCGCTTACCTAGGTCATATAATCAGTAATGAAGGTATTAAACCGAACCCTGATAAAATTAGAGCCATAGAAAATTACCCTTTACCTAAAACGACTAAAGAAATTAAACAATTTTTAGGACTATTAGGTTATTATAGGAAGTTCATACCTGATTTTGCTCGACTGACGAAACCAATGACTAACCCCCGGTTTCTGAAAGGCTAATCAACGCCAAAATTAACTAATCAGCGGTCAAATCTCTTGTCAAGTGTAAATTGAGTTGCATAAAGCTTGATCAGTCGTTTGATTTGATCATCATGTTAGTTAACAAATCGTATGTCAAACGCTGTTTTCGGTTTCTGGAAAGCTATTTAAGGCGTAATCATAGATTAAACATATGTCAAATCTATTGTCAACTGATCAATGAATTTCGGCGAATTAACTTTCGAAAAATATTAGTTTTTCCCATTTTTCCACTGATATTGTTTACAGAAGGTATGTAAAGTGTTTTTACTAAGTTAATTTGACGCTTGTAATATTTTTATACGGTACCTAGTACTTATTTGCTAGAAACTTTAAGTAAAAATAATTATGGCTATCACTTGTATTGATTTCCAAAATTTTACAAAATTATTATTTGTGTTTTAGATATTATCATGTCATTATCCGATCTCAGCAGCCTTTCCAGCAGTGATGATGAAGAGCGATCCTAGCGTTCTTTTAAGACCAGAATGAACTCTTTTCAATTTTACAATGAAGCAGAGTTTAAAAATCGCTATCGTTTATCAAAGGCCGTGATAATTATACTAGTAAGCCAACATGAATATAAAATAAAACCTTTTACATTAAGGAACAAGTCCATAACTGCTCTGGAACAAGTTTTATTAACAATTAGCTTCTACGCAACGGGGGCCTTTCAAATAACAGTGGCTGATCATATTAGGATACATAAATCAACAGCAAGTAGAATAATAAAAAAAGTGTCAGCAGCCATTGCGGAACTGAGGCCTGAATTTATAAGAATGCCCAGGACAGAAGAAGAGCGAAACCAGGTTAAAAATGAATTTTACTTGATAAGTTCATTTCCTGGTGTTATTGGAGCTGTAGACTGTACGCATATTAAAATACAGTCTCCTGGAGGTCCACGAGCAGAGCGATATAGAAATAGAAAAGGATACTTCTCACTAAATGTCGGTGTAAAAACTAAAATTTCGGTAAAATTTTTGCCTCGAGAACTCATTTTGAAATACTTCTATTAGTCAAGAAAAATTCGAAATTCGCGGAATAACGAATACCGGACGACATAAGTCGAAAATGAAAAAATACCTTACTTCGGACACTTGACAGCTATCTGCTTGACAAATTGTTTTTTTTTTTTCAAAATGGCATTAGGCAATTTACATTAATTTCACACTTTACAACGAAATATTGAACGACAAATTGGACGCCAAACACTGTGTGACCATGTTAAAAATCAAACTTCGTGTCATGTCAAGGTGATCATTGATTAGTAAATTTTTCACTAATTAGCGTTTCAGAAACGCAAATTGATTTAACAAGCCTGTTAACTTAACATTCGTGTTAGTTGATCAACTATTTGATTAGCCTTTCAGAAACCGGGTGTAAGTGTCTTAAAAAGACTAACAACTTTAGATTCTGAATATATTAAATGTTTTGAGAAATGCAAAACCTTACTAACTAACGATCCTATTTTACAATATCCCGACTTCAATAAAGAGTTCATCCTAACAACAGACGCCTCCAACGTAGCTTTAGGTGCAGTACTCTCACAAGGTACAGTAGGCTCCGACAAACCGATCTGCTATGCTTCTAGAACATTAAGTGACAGTGAATTAAATTACAGTACAATCGAAAAAGAACTTTTGGCAATAGTATGGGCAACTAAGTATTTTAGACCCTATTTGTTTGGTAGAAAATTCAAAATTATAACTGACCATAAACCACTTCAGTGGATTATGAACCTGAAAGAACCGAACTCGAGACTGACACGATGGCGACTGAAACTGAGTGAATTTGACTATACAGTAATATATAAAAAAGGAAAGTATAACACCAATGCTGACGCTTTATCCCGTGTGCAGATTAATAATGAGGAAATAGAATCACTTCTTAAAGAATGTGGTATAGATGTTTCAATAAGACCTGAGCCATCAGGATCTACTACTGTAACAGCGCATACATCCGCTGAAAATCCCATCCTTGAAATACCCATTACAGATGAACCCCTAAATAAATTCCATAGACAGGTTTGTCTGACTATAGTAGGTGACATAAAAAAAAGACCGACTGTTACTAAACCTTTTGATACCCACACACGCACACACATACAAGTTTCAGAATCTTCATTAGAACAGGACGTTGTAAATGCAGTAAAAGAATATGTAAATCCTAAAATAAAGACAGCCATTAAAATAACTCCACCATTAGGTATGTATTCTATAATTCCAATTTTGCAAAATAACTTTAAATGTAATTCTATGCACCTAGTTTTAGCAAAAACTGAGCTAGAAGATGTAAAGGAGTATTTACGGCAGCAAGAAATAATTAAACACTATCATGAAGGCAAAACTAACCATAGAGGCATCAACGAATGCTATTTAGCTTTATCACGTCGTTATTACTGGCCTAAAATGAGAGAAGTTGTTAAATATATAAACGAGTGTACAATTTGCGGATAGACTAAATATGACAGAAACCCCATTAGACCACAGTTTAACATAGTACCCCCTGCAACTAAGCCCTTTGAAATAGTTCATATGGACCTATTCACAGCGCAATCTGAAAAATATCTTACCTTCGTAGATTCTTTCTCCAAGTACGGCCAAGCATACCATTTACGAGATGGTACCGCCATAAGTATTATCCAAGGACTATTAGATTTCAGTACTCACCATGGACTACCTTTGACTATAGTGACAGATAACGGGACTGAGTTCACTAATCAACTTTTCGCAGAATTTGTTAGATTACATAAAATTAATCATCATAGAACACTAGCTCATTCTCCTAATGACAACGGAATTATTGAACGATTCCATTCCACTTTACTAGAACACCTTCGTATCCTTCACCTGAAAAATAAAAATGAACCTACAATAAATCAAATGCCTTATGCAATCCTAGCTTATAACAGTTCAATACATAGTTTCACCAAATGTAGACCACACGACATCATTAGAGGCCACTTTGACCCCAGAGACTCTTTAGATCTTAATTTAGCTGAACACCTCATGCAACAGTATATTATAACTCATAGAGATCAGATGAAGACAGTATACGAAATGATTAGTAAAGCTACAACTATTGACCGTACAAACTTAATGACTAATAGAAATAAAAATCGTGAGCCAGAAACTGAATATGTACCCGACCAGCAGGTTATTAAGAACCCCTTAGCTACTAGACAGAAATTAGCACCACGGTACACTCACGACACAGTCCTTGCAGACCTCATTCACATTTACACTTCAAGGAAAAAAGGACCTGTTGCTAAATGTCGCCTGAAACGAGTACCAAAGTCATCAAAATTGTTACAGGTACCGACTAATACTGATAATGACAATGACGCAGGCAGCAGAGATAAAACTTGAGACTCTTGATAGTGGACCTGGACTTCTACCTTTTAAACTTGGTCAAGCCAAGCTAATATCCCAATACCATACTTTTATACAATATTTAGAACTTTCAGAATTAGAAAATCGTATTTATTCTATAAATGAACAGTTAGATTATTTTAAAACTAAACTTGATAATACTACTTTGCCTATCTATGAAATTCAAATTGATTATCTTTATACTAAGTTGTCAAAAATAGATTCTCAATTAAAAACTTTAGAACCTTCTAGAGTAAAAAGAGGACTTATAAATGGACTGGGATCATTTATTAAAGGTATTTCAGGTAATTTGGATCATACGGATGCTGAAATATTTAATAAAGCCATAGAGTTATTAGAAGTAAATGAAAATAAATTAGTGTCTGAATTAAATGATCATATAAGTGTCAATAAAGATTGGATGAGTCAATATTCGCAACTTATTAGTAATTTAGCAGAAAACCAAATTAAAATTAATGAAACGTTGGAATTAGTTGTAGATAAGTACTACCTTTTTGAAGCTAAGTTTGCTAAATTCGCCCAACTATTAGCTATTATCACCGAAAATGCGGATGATTTATACCTAGAATTAATTAGAATAGAGAATATTTTAGGATTTGTACGTGCAGCAAGCACGCACCATAGTATGATAAGCATAGATAACTTAGCATATATGATAAATAGACTTAGAGAATTATATAGTAATAATGAAATCTTAGATATTGATTTAAGAGAATATTATAATCTTATAAAACCAGGTAGTTATTTTATAGGTAAGAGAATTGTTATAATTTTTAGAATTCCTATTATATCTGAAGATAGTTACGACTTATTTAGGCTTGCCTTTGTTCCTAATAAATTCCAGCAGACCTTTATACCTATACATCCTTTCATAGCAACCAATGGGAAATTTTTCATGTACTTGCAAACCGAATGTCCGAAGATTGGAGAATATCTTCTCTGTGAAGAAAGCGCGAATTATTACCAGCCACGAGAACAAGCAGATTGCATCCAGAGTATCATCATCCATCAATCTTTAGACAAGTCATGCAGCCCCACTGAAGTCTCCATCACTAGTCAAGCTATGGAACAACTGGACGATAGACACTATACTATCGTCTTCCCAAAGCCTACGAAAGTCGAACTTCAATGCGAACGGCAGGAATATGTATCCCTATCTGGCAGCTACTTAGCACCAATTCCCCATGAATGTTCTCTACGAACAGACACCTTTAAGATAACCAATAGTGAAGATGGAATCAAGGGACAGCCTCTGAAGATCACCGAGATACGAAGTAACTTCACTGAAGCTGAAAATAACGAGATCCCACATATCACTCTAAATTCCTTGAATCTTGATAGCCTGCATCACCTGGAAAATAGAATTCTACTACAGAACCCGGTTAATCTTGCCCATTTTGATTCTTCACTGTACCATACAACGTTGCCTCTCTATGCACTTGTATCTGGTATAGTTATAACTTTCCTCGTCTTTTCTCTTCGACGATACCTGCGGAAGAACCCTGATACGCCAGAAGAAGAACCAAGAAGCAACCCTATATATGCTGTTCCTGATGACTCTGAAAACCATGGAATACCAGCAACATTTTCCCTCAAGGTGCTCAAATAGTTGCTGCTCTGAGGGTGGAGGAATTACATACGGTACCCTAAAGGAGATCGCTGACGCTGCGGCACGTGTCTGGTCAACGTCCCGGCTTCGAGGAATCATTCTGCTGTTCCAGCAATTTACCGCATTTTGCAATTTTAAATAATTATATTAATTCATTAATTCTATTCTGATCTAGCATCGATCACGGATATAATTTTGTAATTTAATTATAAGTTAATTAATAAAGTTTAAGATAATTTTTGGTTTTTTTTGGGAGTCCGGGCTGCCGAAATCGTTATTCGCTTGAGTGGTGATGATAATAATACAGCAACAATTTTTATATTCTCCTTTATTGGTGCTTAACACAGATACGTATTACAAATGAGATATGTCTAACACAATTACGCCTACAGTCTACACTGAGAATAGCCTTTTAGTTATACGAAATAATACTAAGTAAATAGGCTTTACTCGTGACATCTGTCAACATGACATTGACACTTACATCTTTTAAAACTGCTGTTGTCATTATGCAACACAATTTAATTAATATTATATTTATGGAAGCAAATGTGTGAGTGCAAGCATAAGCATGCGTAGAGCACCTCCCTCCTCCCACACTGCTTATGCGTACACTCAGAAACAAGATCGTGCAAACACCACCACCACACAAGCAACAATGTCAGCAAGATGCACACCACCATGCAGGTTGCAAAACTTGATGCGCGTTTCACCTCG
Organism: Phengaris arion; assembly: GCA_963565745.1. Lineage (NCBI taxonomy): Eukaryota > Metazoa > Arthropoda > Insecta > Lepidoptera > Lycaenidae > Phengaris > Phengaris arion. The sequence continues at coordinate 9,363,930 of OY751443.1, forward strand.
AACCCGGAGCATCCTCAGGAAGTGGATCTGCCAACAATGTTCGTTAGTAATGCCGCCAGCCAAACCACCAACTTATATACCCTACTGGCTACTAGTACCCCCACTTCCGTGTCTTCCAAAATAATACTTTGAAAAATCAATTGTGTCATAATAAGGACCGGATTGATTTAAATTATCAATCCGGTGTCTATAAAATCTACTATCCTGAATACTGGACGCAACTTTGAGACTCGGTACAAAGAACACATAGCGGCTTATAGAAATGGTTATTATTGATAAATCACATTTTGCTAAACACCTGTAATAAAAACATACACAATTAAAAGTATTTACCCTACGTATCAATAAGCTTTTATGGAATAGTAGGATAACGAACAAATGGATCGTATAATGGTTGGCAATTACCACGCGCTTAGCTTTCAGAATGAGTACCATTATGTTTTTAAGCATCTTCTTAAATTTCCTTCAGTCGTAATCAAACTCTACGTTTTTTAATTTCATGTATAAAAAGCAGGATATTTACTTATTACTAAAGGTCACCCTGTGGTCTTCGACCATAAAATATGTTTTAATTTTGTAGTTTCAACTTTTTTAGGTTTCTTTTGCCTCTTAGATACGTAATAAAAATATGTAAATATTCTATATGGATTGTGAAATAAAGATTGACAATCATTGTGTGTTGTTGTTATTTTTATAATTTTAATGTATTTCTAAGCGTTATTTGTAAAAATATTAGTTTTGGCAGGCCTTCTTCCACTTAAACTTTAAATGTGCCAAATTTCACACTGATCCGTATGCACAATTCTCGTAAAACCGTACTTGAAATTTATCTTCACGTATTAATATAATGATGACACGTTGAGACATCACACGCGATCGTCATTTGTCTCAATCCCTGTCTTCATATATTTACACCGATTAATATGTCAGCGACAAAGAATTGCGAAACACAGGTAATGTATGTCGCGCTAAGTGTGAAATATAGGTACGACGCAGGAGCGAGGGCCACTCTCCGATAACGTAGTTGTACCCAATGAACATTCATCTGCCACCTAATTGGGGTTCTGTACCTTTATTTTATTGACTTAAAAGACTTTTAAGGCATTTTACCCATGAGGAAAACTTGTTATCTCATCCTCTATTTAAGATAGAGCTCTTTCTGATTTAAGACTTAGATTCTGTTTCAAATAATTTTACGTGAAATATAAATATTCGACTATAAATATATTAAAAACAAAATACTTTAATGTAACTTAAGGGCGCGTTTACAAATTTGACATAATATATTGAATGTTTTCCCACAAAACTAACAAATGTCACGAATAGAGTACTTCTTTTTCTAAAAGTCGGTTAAAATAATGGTTTTTAACCTCTTCAACCAAATTTTACAAAAAGAGTTCGTGTTTAGGATCATTTTTCTGCTCTTCAGTAGCTTATTTTGGTTGTTTAAAAATATCTAAAGATAGCGGATATAATTTTATTAATCAAATAATTTTGAAAAGACTTTTATGAAGTATCTTCATCATTGTCACGTATTTGTATATTTATAGTATTTTGTTTATATATTTAAATATTATGTAGGTTTATTTTAAATAAAGAGTTATAATAGTATTTATATTGTAGTATTTATTATTATTATATATTTTATATATATAATCAAAATGTATAAATCTATTTCCTTTTAATATTATGCATCTACCTGACAATGTCTCTGCATCACCCATAGGTTGGCTGGTAGAAAATGCCACAAGGCATTAAGCCCGCCTCTGTACCATATTGTGTGCATAAAGTATAATAAATAATAAAAAAATATATTTACCGAGAGATAGAAAAATCCTTCCCGACAATAATTATTGAGAAGACGGCTACATGTAAAATATTTAGTTTAATTATATACTCGGAAATATTGAGGTATATTACTACTTGATAAACGTAAAAAATATGATATTTAATATGTAGTTTAGTTAATAAATACATTTAAAAAATACATTTTTTTTCTAATTTTGTAAAAAAAAAAAACATCGTCATCATCATCAAAAAAACAACATCATTAGTGTACATTCATTACGGTAGGTACGATCTTAAACGCCCACATTTCGGAGATATTTACAAATAATATGTTCCCGCGGCCTTATATTACATACACTACCTTATAATGACGTCACAGTTAGGTACGACTTTTGTATGGAGCGTTTTCACAAGAATTGCGAAATTTGGATACAAATCGCTCTGTACCCATGAAAATATTGATTTTCAATAAATATGAGTACTATTCATTTATGCAATAAAAAACATCAGTCGTCTAGCCTATTTCCAAATAAATGATTCAAAGCTTTTAAGTCGCGTTACCTTTGATCTCTAGTTACGACTGCGGCGTCACACACTCCTTAGAGTATTTCAGATTCAACGAAACAGATTTCAAAGTCATAAAGTTTTGTATGTTTTATTATGTTGCGTAGTTTTTATGTTTGTCCGTTTGTTAGGCATAATATGATGCCTGTATTGCTAACCTTATGTTTTAGAAATGCAGTAAGGATGCATTAGCTATATAATGTCTGTCTGCTTGTTTGTTTCTGAGTAGCAAAACAATGAACAAATTTTAATGTTAATTAAATATTATATCAATTACTAACAATTATAATTAAAAAAACGGCAACTTCTGACATAAACATAGTGATAATAAAACATTTTTAAAAACACTGTCTTAAGGCCTTATTAAACTATGTAGTAAGGTCTTACTACATAGTTTAAGTAGGTCTAACGGCCGCACTCAGAGACATTTAATGCTTACTTAAGGAGTCACTTAGTAGAGATTTTGACAGAAACTGTATAGACTTTATGTCAAAATCTGTGCTAAGTAGCTCCTTAAGTAAGCTTTTAACGTCTCTGAGTGCGACCGTTAGAATTTAAACTGCAAAATTAAACAAAATAAATTTGTTTTATTAGATAATTAAGATCTACAAATAATAATAACACTTCAAAGACTTACAAATAACATTTTTTTTATAAGTCAGACAAACTGTCCATGGTGCCACTTGCTGCATTTACAACACTTCCTCATAGCAGCCTGTTGGTGTTGCTTACATCTGTGATAGTAATAAAGAGAGTTGGCATGGTGGTTGAGTTTTATAGGCCTTAATACCCACCAACCACATTGTGAAGAAGATTTTAAAAGAAACGGTCTAATTTATAATATTCCAACATCACAATTACCCTCTAAAGCATGATACTAATTATGAAACTAATAGACAAATAAATTTCAAGACAATGTATCAAAGTGTAACATTTCATTCGACTGTTACATTATAATTTGAGCTCGCTCCGCTCCGCCGTCCAGGATGAATGTCGTCGAACTGGGGGTTTAAAAAGGTATTTTTTTCAACTCATATTATGTGCGCCATTTTAAGCATTTCTATTGAAACTGTCAAAATTGATGTTTTCTAATATGATGAAACCAGATGAATCATGTAGCCATTTTACAATTTCACGATTTTTGTATGGAAAAAAATATATGAAACTTATTATGACACACCTAACCTAACCTTTTTAGCTCCCCAGATGGCAGCGAGTGCTTGAGCGAGACGTGACATGTTTGGGGCACCATCTCTGATAGGTAGCCTGCGACTGTGACTTCCGACCGTGGGGATTATTTTAAGTTGTGTTTTACTCGACAAGCCAATAAGGCCGCACCTACCATAATATAGTATTACTTATTTAATAGGTTTTCTTATTGTGGCCAATAAGCAGGCACCAACAATGACCTAAAGCAGTAGTCTTTGTTCACAATTTTTACAATGTAACCAAACTATAATTTATTCCCCCAAAAATATTCGTCCATAATCCATAGGGTAAACCGTGAAACATATCATGTGTATTATGTTTAATAAATAACTACCCGCAAGGGATAAACTGCTCAAGTAATAAACTAAAGTACCGTTTATGGTATTTCTCATAAAATCTAAAAATTTCATCTCATCAAAATATGTAGTTACGAGACACACGTGAAATTTCTAAGAATATTCAGCGACGTATTGTCTAATTATTATATAGAGTACCTGGGTAATCGAGCTTCGCTCGGAGTTGTGCGAAATTTAAAAAATAAAGAGTATCACAAAAATATTTATCTGACCGGGATTCGAACCCACCCACATTCCGAACTTTCGAACAAAGCAGTTACACATACGAACCTGCCAATCGGCCTGACACGATAGAGTCGAAATTATTTATAATAATGTATTGTTCCACGATGAGAGAAAAACATATATTATTAATTACATTATATAGCTTATTGAAAAATATAAAAATATATATTATTAAATGCGCAGCTTCCCAGGGATAACAAGGGATAAATCAATTTTTCTCCCCCAAAACTCCCTGCATACTTTCATGGTAATACTTGCAGCCATTTTCGAGAAACTGATTATAATATATTATTATACAAGATTGTCCTGTTTAATGTATATTAAGATTATACGTATATTGTAATTTAAATTCCAATTATGTACCTACTTATATTTTGTTAAAGAAATTATATTAAAACTAAGCAATGTTATTGAAAACTAATCCGTTGAAATGTATCTCGAAACAGACATCAAATGATCATGTAGAGACGTCGCAAACTATGAAACCATACAGAACATGATCGAAGCACAGTAACTTTTTACACTCAACAAGGCAGGGTTCCGTAACTTTTTTGTGCGGGATTAAATCTTTTCCCTTTGCATTTCAGTGCAGAATTGGGGCACGAGCGTAATAATTGATTGGATTATACCTTTCATCGGGGCTGTACGTGATCTCTGTACATGATTGCTGGATGCGACACAATTTATTTAGCTGTGACAATACATGTTATACCATTTATACTTTATACCTGTTGTGATTGGATTATTATAAATTAAAAAAAAGGGTTATTCAATTGCGTTGAATCTTTTTATAAATATCGCGCTTTTAAGGTCACAAGTAGGGGAATAGTCAACCTTTCTATTAATTAAGTTAAGGGCAAGTTCACATAGAGAGGCGACGCAGCGTGCACTTTTTATGTTAGCGATTCAAAGTGTAGTGTATCTTTTTGTGTAGTAAATGAAGTTCAATTTTGAATCACTATCTTATATCTCGCCGCGTCGCGTCTCGGTGTGAACTGACGCTTAAATTCTACGTTTGGAAAACTAACCTTGCAACAGCTGTTAGTACGCTTACACACGCACCGCAGCTCCCGCGGCGCCGCTGCACTAGGATTTGTATGGATTCTGTGCCGCAGTCCCGGCGGTAAAACGCCGCAGCCCCTGCGGCGGCGGCAGCAAAAATCTACACAAATCTATAAAAAAGCTGGGGGAGCTGCGGTGCGTGTGTAAACTTTAAAGGACTCTCAGTGGAATAAGAGGTGTGATTTAGGTATATTTTTGTGATGTTTTATGGCTTATTTGATTGTGTTGTATTATAGCCCAATAACGTAATGGTTCAAAAAGCGCATCAATATGAGGTACACGTTTTTAATATTTGGTTTAAGGGTCAGTTCACACCGCGAAGAGGCGAGAGACGATGCGACGCGGCGTTGTATTTTTAAGATAGCCATTCAAAATTGAACTTTATTCACTACACAAGAAGATACGCGTTTTATTGCAAGAGCTGGAATGTCAAGTCAGTCAAAGTCAGTGTCGAAGGCATTTGCAATGAAACGTATATCTTTAATGTAGTGAATAAATATTGATTTTGAAAAGCTATCATAAAAAAGCAGCGCCGCATCGCGTTCTGTTTCGGTGTGAATTGGCCCTAAGTAGGAAATTAATCACAATTATTAATACACTTCAACAGAACACATATTTCCGTTCGAAATCGTATGAATAAAGTGGCAATATTTAAATAAAAAACTCTTGTAGCCGAATGGTACAACAAAAATGTAGTTTACCTTAGCTTTGTCCGGCGGCAATGTGGCCGTGTTGCTGGAAAAAATGAAATGAATAATTTTTTATGCACCTGCGTTTAAAAAAGAACAATCGAGACTTGACGTAAATTGTTACAGTTTTAACTTTTAGTCACATACAGCCAGGGTTCAGTATGAAATTGAAACTTAAAACCGTTTTAAACGGAACTTGAATGTCCGTTGGTACTGAGTACTTTTACTTCAGAGCCCAGGAGGCCAAGCAGGATCAATTGACACTAACATAATCGTAACGTTATCGAATGAGAATTGTTAAATTAAAATTATGACAGTTCAGCGCCTAAAAAAAAAGACAAAAAAACATTCCATAACGTGACGATTACGTTGCTGTCAATTGTTCCTGCTGGCTGCAGGCCCCCTGAAATGTTAGCACGAAGTATAGATATAAGGAGTCCGAACGGTATAGGCTTTTCCGTAGTATTTATGTACCCAATAATAAACCCAGATCATAGTTCTCTTTTCTGCCACTAGTTGCGCAACTATTCAGGACGTACCGATACTATTATTATTATTATTATTACTGATTATTACACGTAAATTTAATTTATACTTATAAACTTACTTATTTGTAATTTATACTATTTTAATAAATAATATGTTTAACAAAAACTTCTTTATTATTTCTCTTCCACCAAGTATATTTCTCGTGATACTGAAATTAATAGGCATTTGGCAATTATTAAAAATATTTCAACTCGTAAATTTTATAGTTTTAAGACAAATTAATTTGTAGTTTCATTTACTTAATTCATTTGAATTTTTTTTTTTCAGCACTTACCTATTTTTTAATTGAATAAAGTTATATGGTGTGGGCTAATTTTTGTTATTAATTATTTATTGTTTATTTATTGACACCAGATGTTTACAGCTTTACAGATTATCTCTTAACCTGCTCTATATTGTTAGGTTTAATGTACTTCAAGTTGTAGAAATTTCCTTCAACTTATTTTGTTACACGTTTCTCAGAATATATTTTTTCCAAAGGTGTCAATAGTAACTTCCCGCGTGAGGATTTAAACGAGTTCCTCTTCAAAAGTGGCGCGCTCTACCGGCAAAAAAATCTGCCCCCTAAATTGAGACCATTTGTTCAACATTACGTTCGGACTCCTTATCTACTTCGTGGATGTTAGCACGAATAATTGACAAGGGCATTCGAAACGTTATCGAATATCAATTGTATAGGCGCTGTCATAATTTTCACTCAATATACTTTCGATAACGCTAGGAATACGTATACTTGTCAATTGTTCGTGATAGCCCCACTGCACTGATAGCTATAAGAATATGACGTCAGACTTGCCGTTGGTGAACTGATGAGCCCGTAAACATTTTGGTAAATCACAATATAGTTACTTCGACTTCGGCAAAATACTTCGACTTCGTAGGCACGTGCAAAAGGAAATGTAGTGGGAACCGTACAATTTCCGACGAAAAGAAGTAGTCTGTCCCTGTCTATTCTATATCTGTGAAAAATTTTATCAAAATCGATTCAGTAGTTTCGGAGCCTATACAATGCAAATAAACAGATAAACTCACAAACTCGCGACGTTGTGCCCACAAAAACAAAACCCTGCGAAAATCGTACATTTTTCCCGAGAAAAAGTAGCCTATGTACTTCTATGTGGTCTACTCTATATCTGTGCCAAATTTCTACAAAATAGGTCCAGTAGTTTGCATTCAATGCAAAACAAACAAACAAAAAATATTTCCTCTTTGTAATATTATATTATATCTGTTATTATATTATTATAGAATAGAAGTATAAATTACGAGTACCTAACGACCAATTCTGCGATTATTCTTGTAACATTTCTTTCAATTCCTAAACTGATCTCTGATTTATTTGGTCTCTTGTTTTAAAAGCTACAAAATCATATTGATTCAGTTTCGTTCTTGCTTAGTTTTTTGGCAACATACACTGACATCAATTAAGCCTTTCATTTTTTTTTAACAAGGAGTTTATCATCATATATATATATATATATATATATATATATATATATATATATATATATATATATATATATATATATATATATATATATATATATATATATATATATATAAATTATAAGCATTTAAAGAAAAATCCATCCCTTTCTCGCAAAACGATTTGCGACGTCACAATATGCTACTGTACCAAATTGTATATGCATATTCAGTAGGTCTGAGAATCGGCTACTGGGTATTTTATATATTGATAAGTGCATTTGTTGAATGAAAAATAGTAAATTATTACAACTCGAGACTGACGGCGACCATATTGTTTGTGTGACGGGATAGCGATCGACGTTGCCATGGTGACATACTTATTTAGTCACTTCAATATATATATATATATATAATTTTTAATCGCTTCAACCTAAATAACTTTGTCATGTAGATTTATATATCTCTAGCCTCTATTCAATAATTTTTAAAATTTAATTTGTGAAAATGTGATATTCGATATTAGGAAACATCCCTATTGTGTGCTAAATACTAACATTATTGTGTCTTATCACTTAAGCTTCCAGCGTGACTGAGTCTGCCTTGTGCAGGGGTATAGGCACGGATAAGATAAATAAGGTTGGATTGGAAATGTGCGCAGGGCAGACGCGCCACAAGTATGATTAGATAATCATACTTCAACCGAACCACGCGTTCATACTTTTTAGTCGCTTGTTGATTGCCTCGCAGTAAGGAGCAGCGCTAATATCCTTTGAAAATGCCGTGTTTTGCGATTGTTATGTGCAAATTAAAGAGTCAGACGTCAAATATGAAACAAGGAGGAATTTCTTTTCATCGGTATGCATACAAACCTTAGTTTTTTAGTATTTTTCCCAAAAAACTAGTTCGAATTATGAAATTCTAAGTAGAAACGACAATTAAGCCAAGAATCACAGAAAATATACATTGCTGGTGAAGTACGCAAATATTTCGCGAGAAGACACATCTGACGCGCAATGGGTTGCGAAGCGAGCCAAATTACCGCGCCTTTCGACTCGTTCGCGTCACGTCCGCTTTGGTCGCCTGGATAGTGCAGTCAGTGATCGATGATTTATCGACAAATTATTTTTCTTCAGAATGAGTTACTACTGTTCTCGGTAGTAAAATTTTGCTAGTCTTTTTTTGCTACATAATATTTATCGACCATCGACTTCTTTTTTTGCTTTGATTTTCTAATTATTTTTGATTACAAATAAAGGTTACATGTTGATATTTTTTTTCATTTTCTATCCCAATACCAATTAAATTCGCCTTTGACACAATGTTTTAGTTAGTATAAAATTACTAGTGCTCCCGTTGTTATTGTACATGCGCAACCATACTTGCCCCGCTACTGCCCCCGCCGCATTCAAAAGTTAGGGCTCATAAATCGTAAATCTAACTGAAACTAAGATGATTTCAAGATTCAAGTTTGACCATTTTCATTATCAAAAATTCCTATCGACCATAGCAAGCCCTAGCGTGCGTGTAAATTTTGAGCATGTGGTTGTGTCGTAACGTTACCGACTCAACGTAGTTTGGTACTCACCCAAATCGCAGCCCTCTGTTCTAGGTGTGATTTGTTAATTAGTGTGCGTAATTCGTGTATGTATTATTATTTCTTATGTAGTGGAGTGCATTGGTGGGAGACAGGCGGCGACGCTGGTTTTCAAGTAAAAGTATCACGGTTGCCAATCCTACCTCATTTATCTTATCCGTGGGTATAGGGATAGGTAATCACCGTTGTATGTAAGCTTTTTTGGTGAATAAAACATTATTTATCTTAGATCAAGTTTTATAGAATTTTAGATCGATTTCCCTTCTGATCTACTCACAAAGAACATCCAGTATTGCATATTATAGTTTTCGATACATGTTACCAAACTGAACCAAATTATTTTTAAAGCAAAGACGGTCGAGCCGTGTGGTCCCGGCAGAGTAGAATAGGACCTCCCTCATTCCAACCGAGGTGTCGTACGAGGCGACTAAGGTACAAATATGCGTGCACCATTACCGCACACAGAGAGAGAGAAGGAGACTCTTCTCGGCTCGACGCCGGGCCCCTGAAAAGGGCCTTACGGCGGACCTAACCAATACCAGGGGCTAAGCCCCTCTAATTGGAGTGGGAAGACGCGCCCAGTACGAGTACTGGGCGCATGAGTCTTATGTTTTATGGGAAGACCCCCCGCGGCAGAACGCGGGGAAAACCCGTGGGGGGGGCAACCAACAGTAACGAGGGAGTGTCGATCGACCAATCCAGGCCCAACCAAGACCGGCGGTCGGCTCCAAGCGGCGCGTGGGGGTCCCGACCCGGGGGTCGAGAAAACGTGTGTGGGACCACTCCCTCACACGCCGCGTTTTGCCGGACCGTGGACACAAGCGACCTGGGGAAAAGGGAAAAGGGTAAAACTTCCGGGCCCCGACTTTTTATGTCGGGGGGGGAAGGTACGCCCCGGGGACGACGGGGTGGCAATAGGGCTGCCACTCGTCAGGCCCCGGACGCGTTTTAGACAGGTTTCGCCGGCATCTGGTTTGCCGGCGAAAGGGGAAGGTAGGGGGGGGGAAACAATCCCGCAGTGGTGGTGGCGCGGTTGCGCCAGAGCGCATCAATGCGCTAGGTGCGGTGCATCATTGCGCCTGGGCTCCTCCTCTTCGGGGGCGGCGAGGCGGGCTGTGTGGCTCCGCTGGGTCCTCCGGAGGGACGGCATCCCTCGGCAGGCGGTGGCGGCCCGGCGGGCGGGCATGCTACGGCGCCAGGTCGGTCAGCTCGACCAGGCGCGAGGCATCCGCCCGCGCAAACAGCTTCGCGGAGAGCTGGGCCACAAAGGCCTCCACGCTCTCCACCCTGAGGTCCCTCGCTATGGTGGAATTGCGGACGTACCACGGTGCGCCCGCGATGCGACGCAGCACCCGTTTTTGGGCCCTCTGCAACAACCCTTTCTGGGGCCGCACACAGAGAAGGAAAACTGTTACTAATTAAACCCTCGCCAATACGCCTTTGCCCAGCGCGGCGAGTAAGGGCAACTCTTCCCAATGAGTCGCGCCAGAAGGCAGAGGACCTGGTATGGTGGCGCGAAATGGGAAAGGCTTATGTCCAGCAGTGGACGACTACAGGCTGACGATGATGAAAGACCGACCCAGCTATTACCCTCTTAATGCAAAGATTTTTACGCAATTTGTATGCAGAACAATGTAACGGGTTCAAAATTTAATTTAACAGTTTTAACTGTACTAGATTGTTGAACGAAACGACAAAGTAAACAAAATAAAAGCTTTTTAGTATAACATGATTGCTGGTTTTTTGTTTTACTTTAGTTTTTAAAGTCCATGTTAAACAGCAAGTGAATTTTATGATGAAATTTTTAATGCTACTTGTGGCCAATCGACGATTAAATTTCAGATCTGTGGCAAGTTTTTTTAAACAAATCAAAAAGCCGATGGGAGGGAAATTGTTTATGAAAATAAGTTAAGTCCTAAATGAAACATAAAGAACAAAAATTTATATTGCAGGCATGTAAAACTGATTTATAACTTATTTGTTGGACCTCTTACGAGTCTACTAGAAGCCTCATAGTAAAGGAATCTGAAAATTAATAATAATATCTATGGACGCTTCATGCCACGTCAATCTGGCCCCGTAGTGAGTATCCGAAGAACTCGTGTTACGGGGACCAGATAACGGGAAGTATATTTAATACTTTTTACCATATAAACCTATTTAATACACATCCATGACCCAGGAACATAGAAAACTTTTTGTTCCCTCTTCGAACAAAAATTAAACTTCTTTTTTCGCACGCGCACAGACAAAGCTCGTCACAATCACTGTACATTTTCGTTAACCATTTTTCTGCGGTACCTTTACAAACTAAAGATTGAGGGCCTTCGCAGACGGTGCTTTGGCCTCTTTATCGTTGGGCTGTAAAGCTTATAGGTACTTGGCAGTTTTAGCACAGAGTAAATAGTAAATACTTACGCATAGAGGAACAGCTTTCATAGAACGATCCAATTTTTTCAGGATTTTACAAAAGATGGGCGTGAATTAAACTAAGTCTAGCGTCCGTATACAGTCGTTGAGAAAATCTCATTAGTAGACAACGACAACGTCAACAAACCGGCATCGAACCTGCAGCATCTCTTGTGTGATTCAAGGGGCATGTGATTCTATACTAGGCTATGGACGCTCTTATAATAAAGCAAGGCGCCCACTAGAAAATTAAATATTTACTTACCTATTAATATCGTTACGCTAGATAAAATAAGATATATTTTTATTCAATCTATAATTTTCATGCTTGCAGTATATAACCTTTATTTTTTTAAATATCATTTGTATATAATATTCTATAATAATGTTTGAACATTCATTAGACACAAATACAATATCAAAAATTTGTTATTTGTCGTCATGGGAGACAACCAACAATAATCAGTAGCACACCTCACAATTCTCAATCTCACATGTAGGGGACTGTATTATTCCACAGGGTTTCAACCGCTGGCTCAGATTAGACTCTGATAGAGTTACTACCTTGCTAGACTAGAGGATAGCAAGGTTACACCGATTTGGGCAGAGCCGGGGCGATAGTAAAAACGCTTATTTTTGAGGAGAACGATTTTCACTTTTTTCGTTTTGTTTACCTGGCTCATGGCAATGCCGTATAGAGAGCCCCGCCCGTACGCCTCTTTCGGGCCGATTTGCTATCTCACTTTTTACCTCTCTATACGGATATATCTTTCATAATTTTCCCTATTTTAATGAGCCGGGTGAAGCAAAACCCGTTATGTGAAATTCTTTATTGTCATAACCATGTACTTATATAAACCCTTATATACTAGGAATCTTATTCTATAAAAAAGATATTTACCACTTAAAGTTTACCATACAAGAAATGTTCTACATTTTTACCATTATTTTCTTAATAACTACTTAACCCTTTATTATATAATCTAAATCGTTACTCTACACGTTAGGTATTATGTTTATCTATATAAATCAAAGGAAGCGTTGAGTTCTGCGGCCGAACCTCCGAGCCTCGGTATCTTCTTCAGGTCTTCCATCATGCGATCGACAATAACCTCGGGTCGACCGAAGCATTGTTCCAAGGTCTTCATAATTTGTTCGGGCGGCGTCGCGACGCTCAGGAGTGGTGCCACCGCTTCTCTTGCTTCTCCCCGTAGGAAGCTTCTCAGACGAGCTAAGTTCTCGATTGGCTTGAGCTTGTAGAACGCAGTGGTGTCTTCCACGGCTGCTTTGAATGGCAACCATTCGGTGGGAGCACCCGAGAATATGGGTAACTCCGTAGTGTGGCGCGACTGGCGTTGGTTCAGCAGTTTGTCCAATGTTTCGGCAAGATGTTCCACCCTATTAGCCCTAGACGTGGGCGGTGTGGGTGAGCGTGGGCGGCGTTGCTGCGGCCACTCGAACCTCGTCTTCTAAGCTCCTTTCGGTGGCATGTCTCTCTTTCTTCTATTGATGTCGGCTCTTGTCTAGCCTCTTCGGGTTCGGGACCCTGTTCGCTTAGCCAGGCTCGGACACGTTGCTCCACCTGTTCTGATGGCTCGTCGTCGTCGGGGCTGCTACCATCTTTTGCAGCGGCGACGTCAGTGGCGAGCTTCTTCTTTATAAGTTCTGCTTCGATCTGCAGTTCCTTTTTACGAAGAGCGGCGAGTTTCTCTTCCGCCTCGTAATGCATATGCGCAACGACTCTTGCTGTCGATCGACGCGATCTAATTGAAATAGCCTTCTTTCTGACTAGGGTTTGTACTTCCGAGGCTGCTGGAGCCTTGCTGGTACCCGGTCTTGGTTTCAAATAGTTTGAAGCAGATCCGCTCTTCCCTCGGTCGGCGGCGGCTGGCTCGTAGCGGCAGCTGACGGCGATCGTGGCGGAGCCGGAAATCTACGTGGTTGCTGGTTCTCCTCGGCCCCACTCTGACTTCTTGTCATAACCATCTTCAAATGTTAAGTTAATCTTCAAATGTTAATCTTCAATGTTAATCTTCAATGTTAATCTTCAATGTTCAAATTCCCTTTCAAGAATCTTCGGTAGGTTTTTCCGATGAAAAATCTGCGAATCCTTGCTTCCGTTCGCAGCGGTGTATCCTTGTATCCTCGAGTCCGATATTCTGAGTCCAATCTAATCCCTGGCGTTGATTCCCGTTGATAAATCTTGATAATGTTTCCAATGTTCTGACTTGATAAAATTCTTCTATGTCCAATGTTCAGTAAAAATTTCTATCTTGAATCTTCGGAATTTTTTTTGTGTCCAAAACAGCTGTTCCAATTTTTTCTAAGTGCCGTCTTCGTTATTTTCAACCTGATATGGACTTCGAATATTTCTTCGATCTTGAAATTCGGCTCGCCAAAGGACCACGCATTACTGTAGGGGACTGTATTATTTCTATTATTCCACAGGGTTTCAACCGCCGGCTCAGATTAGACTCGAAGATAGCAAGGTTACACCGATTTGGGCAGAGCCGGGGCGATAGTAAAAACGCTTATTTTTGAGGAGAACGATTTTCACTTTTTTCGTTTTGTTTACCTGGCTCATGGCAATGCCGTATAGAGAGCCCCGCCCGTACGCCTCTTTCGGGCCGATTTGCTACCTCACTTTTTACCTCTCTATACGGCTATCTTCCATAATTTTCCCTATTTTCATGAGCCAGGTGAAGCAAAACGCGTTTTGTGAAATTCTTTATTGTCATAACCATGTACATAAACCCTTATATACTAGGGATCTTATTCTATAAAAAAGATATTTACAACTTAAAGTTTACCATACAAGAAATGTTCCAGATTTTTACCTTTATTTTCTTAATAACTACTTAACCCTTTATTTTATAATCTAAATCGTTACTCTACACGTTAGGTATTATGTTAATCTATATAAATCAAAGGAAGCTACGTTAAAATTCACTTTAGTTTAAAATATATAAGCAAAATAACCTTCACTTGATAAAGCACCATTTAACACGATTTTTACACACTGATGCCATATAAATCTATACATATAGTCACTGAGTATTCACTATATAGTTTTATGTACTGTTTTTAAATCACTCGTTTATCGTTCATTTTAAATTCACTTATGTATTACGTTACGAGGCCTCGTAACGTAATACATAAGTGAATATAACAGCGGCCGCTGTCCTTAACATCACATGTCATAAAAACTCAATCAAAAAACTCAGAAATTTTAAAATTTTGACGTCTCTTCGACGGGGCAGAAACTTTACAGTATTTTTCCAGTGTTGCTACTGTCAAGAAAACATCGTCGTTGACTTGCTCCCAAATTATAATCATTAAGTACAGTTTAAATCAGTAATTCCCAAAGTGGTCCAGGTGGACCCACAGGGGTCCACGGAGGACTCGACGGGGGTCTACGTTGGACGTGAAAAAAAATGGGGGTCTACAATCGTAAGCAGGGGTGCATGAAAATTAATTTGGTTTCGATAGTGAGGAACTAAAATGTTGGCTTGTTATTTTAAATAATATGATACATAAATTAAACCTTCTCAATAAGACAATTTGTAAATAAATTGAGAAAAAAATTGAGAAAAAAAATTAACATAATTCCGAACTGGGAGTCGAACCCAGACTATGTCGCTATCGCGCCGAGTGCTCTACCAGTTGAGCTAACCGGCCCTATGCCACTTTCCTTTTTCAATTTCATTTATAACTTAATGAGCCACACCGTCCATCATACGGTAATACAACAACACAAACAATATGATACCTAAATTAAACCTTCTCAATAAGACAATTATCTTCTATCAATATAGGCAGATAATATTTTAAGAATCTCAGCGACTGTTACTTGTAAAACTTGCATATTCTTGTTTCTTGCATAGACCTGTTGCCGCGGCGGCCGCCGCCGTCCCGTCCGCAATGCGTGTTCAAACGTGCAAATTAATACGACTTGTGGTGTATGTACTTGCAATCTTGTATGAACGTGTTTAATTCTTCACCAATATAAATACGAATGTCAAGGAAAAAAATTACTCATTTGTTTCCGAAATTTCATAAAGAAAAGTGAATCGATATTATTGATTACCAGTGTCGGAAAAGTAAGTACCTACCTGCCTATTCGTATACCTAGATACCTGCCTATATAATATAATTTCGCGTGCCTAATGCTAAAAGGGCGCATTTTTCAACATTTTGTATTAAAACTTGAATTTTTTAATTATTATTTACAGGTAGGTAATTGATACGAAACATGACTGAATCTAAGAAGAAGTGTCGTCAGTACAGTGTTGAATATTTAAAATTTGGTTTTCTTCCATCACAGGCAGATAAACGATAGCCCACATGCCTTTTATGCAACAAAGTTTTGAGCAATGACTCTATGAAACCATCAAAGCTGGAAGACCACCTAAGAAGGTGCCATCCTGATAATATAGGTAAAGATTTAAAATATTTTCAAACATTAAAGGAAAAATATGAAGAGAGACCCACCGTGCTCAGTATGTTCGCTTCAACGTCTGAAAGCAACGATGATGGCTTGCGGGCATCTTACAATATCTCATTACTTATAGCAAAATCTGGAAAACCACACACCGTTGGAGAACAGTTAATTTTAGCTGCTGTTGAAGAGGTTTCAAAAGCTGTTCTGCACAAATCTTCATTTGATATATTCAAAAGAATTCCTTTGAGTAACAACACTGTACAAAGACGTATTGATGAAATGAGCTCTGATGTTGAAAGTTTCTTGTGTGATTATCTGCAAACAACTCATTTGGACAATTCAACACTCAACTGGACTGGATTATTGGCATATGTTTGATTTGTTATGGGCGATGAAATTAATGAAGAGCTACTATACGCGGATACTTTGAAAACGAACACTAAAGGTAAATCAATATTTTATGTCCTGAGTGATTTTTTTAAAGAAAAATCGATTCCATTTACAAACGTTATTTCGGTACCAACAGATGGAGCTCCTGCCATGGTCGGGCGATATCGTGGGTTTATAGGCCATATTAAAAGAATTATACCAGAGATAACTGCAATTCACTGTGTTATCCACCGAAAACATCTAGTAGCGAAAAATTTAAGTGATATATTGCACCAATCGCTTCAATTTGAGATTATTGCAGTTAACAAAATCAGAAGAAATGTATTGAATACGCGCTTATTTGCACAATTGTGCGTTGAAAATGATGAAAACTTCAAACGATTGCTGTTACATACCGAAGTACGCTGGTTGTTGAAAGGTGCAAGTTTATCAAGATTTTATTCACTCTTTGACTCAGTTTTAGAATTTCTGGAAAGTAAAGATCCTGATTTAAAAAAAAACCTAATCAATTTTAAAGCAGACATCGCGTATTTAACAAATTAAAAAAAAAAAATTAATGACCTCAACTTACAATTACAAGGGGACAGCCTTAATTTAATAAAAACAAAGAGTGTAATTTCAGCTTTTATTGGTAAATTGAAATTTATGAAGAAAAATATTGGTCGGCGCAAATTTTCACAGTTTTCAAACTAATCGCAGGTAGAATGCCTTGTTGAAGATGAATAGACATACGTTCAACATTTGATTGCCCTGCATGATGATTTTAAAATCAGATTTGAAGACATTCTGTCGATGGAAATACCACCATGGATCATAAATCCATTTGATAAAACGGAAGTGGAGAATGTAATATTACAAGAGGAGGTACTCGAGCTTAGCACCAATGAGGAGATGAAAGTGACATTTAAAAGAGGGTATCAAAAATTTTGGCTGCAGGCAGAAATACCTGAAAAATATCCTGGACTGTGGGGAATCGCGCAAAAGCTTCTGATAGCGTTTCTCTCGTCATATCTCGTCGAAAAAAGTTTTAGTGCCGTTACAAACTTATTAATAAAAATAAGGAACATATTCAATATCACAGAACGGGAAGATTTGCGGTTATTCCTTACAAAACTCAAGCCAAATATTGATAATTTGCTGTCAATCGATCAAGTACATCCATCTCATTAAAATTATATATATTTTTTAATTACCATTGTAGAAGTTACATTACGTTTTAAATAAGTGATTAATTTTGATTATGTTACGACTGTTAAAACAATAATAATTATTAGTGTAATAATTTATATATAATATATATACCTACAACATAAGGAAATATACTATATTTCTTTTTTCAACTCCGAATGAGACGTTTTCTAAATAAAATTTGTGAGAATTGATTGGTCCTTGTGCTAAGTCACTGTAAAGTTGGATGGAGTCACTTTTTCGATTGGCCAACTTTGCTTTTTTGACATCCACTCACAACACAATGAATTAAAATTTAATTGAAAATTTGTTTAGTCTACCTACTTTATTATCAAATAATTAACCCTATCAAGCAATCAATTCTAACCTTTTTTTATAAAACTGTTAATTCGTCGTTGAAACTCAGCCACAACGCAAATTTCCATAAATAGATAGATCTATATCGTATCTTCACTTCTATCTATATAGTATCTTCACTTTTTTTCGAGATTTAGAAAATGGTAGTAATGTAGAATGTAGATGCAGGGGGTCCACCGGATCCAGCAACATTGAAAGTGGTCTATGAAACAAAAGAGTCTGGGAATCACTGGTTTAAATAGTTGTGAAAAGTTGTGAAAAGTGCGTGAATTTACGAAGGGAACTGCACTTCTGACTTCGTACAAACTGTAAGGGAGGACTATCTTAAAGAAATCCTGATTAATAGAAAAGAACTTATGGAGTACTATAAATAATGAAGTAAGAAATCAGTAAAGGCAAAGAAGCATATATCAAATACGACAGACTAATAGTTAAAGAAAGGAGCAACGAAAAAAGAAAAAGATCACCCACATACTGACCGGAAACCCCCACAGCTACTGGCACAACATAAAATACAACTAGGAAGATAAACAAAAAGGGGGAATTTCCCACATCCAGCAACTGCTAGGCAAACGACAATACCACACCAAACGAACGACAACTCCGAATATCAACTAAACAACACCAGCCGGAAGAAAACAACAAGAACAAATAAGCAACATAATTTTTTTATTTAAAAGTAAATTAAATTCAGAAAGACGTACCTGAGTCACCGTTGTATATAATAAAATAGTGCAACCATATTGCGATATTACTAGGTAGCTGTTTATCTGCTCCTCTTTAATCTGTGGTCTTAGTGTGCAAACGTTTCGTACTTGTTTACCGTCGTATCACATGTGTTTGAAATGTTTTTTTTCGAGTCTTATAGCAATTTTAACTACGAAGACCTTAAGGCTCGTCTAAATATCACGCCAGAATAACATAGTACGGTCAATGTTTAAAATTCAATCATCCTTACTAATATTTTAAATTATTAATGTAAAAGTTAGTTTGTTTGTTTGGTTGTTTCGCTTTCACGTAAAAACTACTTCACCGATCATCATGAAAATTGGCATAGTTATAAACTAGACCACGGAAAAGGAAATAGGCTACTTTATCGCGGCAAAATGCAAGGTTCAACGCTAGATAAGTGGAGGACACAAAGCCGTCTTGTACGGGGTACATTATTTCTAAATTGTTCAACAAGCAGGAGTGTGAAACCTTTCCTATTACACATTGTATATAGCGGCACATAAAGTGGTTGGTTGGTATATAAATAAAGGCTGCAGGCGTTGACGGCGGCTGTCGTGACCCCCGTCACAACTGTCAGCGGAGACGGGCATACATGTTTATAAACTAGCGAATAGAAACTTAAGTGTACCGTGATCTAATATTTATACCCGTTCCCCACTAAATCGGAATAATTCTATCTTTAATATTGTATAAGGATGAAAATATATTCTACATTATTTATGTACCTATTCAAACGACATTACACGCCCCCGCACTGTAGTACTTGAGGAACTCTTATAGTTTCACTCTGTCCGTTCATCTGTCTGTTTGTCTGTTAACTGACTTCAAAAAAAGGAGGCGGTTATAAATTTTTTAATTTTTGTATGTTAAACGATTACTCCACCGCCTGTGGACCGATTTTCTGAAAAATCTTTTTTGCTGTAAAGGGTATAATTACCAATTGGTCTTTTTGATATCCAAGTCGTGACCTGATGATGAAATCCATGAGGAATCGAGGGAACTCCTCGAAATTTATATGAACAAAAATAGTGATTTTGACTTTTTATGAAGTAGTCCAGGCATATACTACCAAAAATAATCCAAGGTATAACCTGGATTCAAAAGTACTGAACAGAATTCCCAAGTCGTTATATATATAATGAATTGGGAGTATAAACATGTATCTACATATTTGGGGATTTCGGCGTTGTTTAAAGAACTGAAAGCATATGCCACTATGTCAATTAAAGTAATCATCAGCAATCACCGCCTTCATAACACCATACACCATCACGTTATGATGATAATAGGTACCTACTTCTCATAGTCTTTTACATCGACACGTATATTTTTTAAACATAACTCTGCCGTTTGTCGAAGCAGTTTCAAATTTTTTTTGTTGTTGTATAGAATATAATTCGAAATTAGTCCCTTAGTCACCAAGGTCAAGGCATCCACGAGGAGCAAAAATCACTAATAAATAACAGATGAGGGTATATATTTATTATACCGGATCATAGACCATTTCTAGCTTTAAGGGTTTGGCCTGTGCGTTGAAACATAAGTCAATCAGCTTTGCCTTTTATATACAGGACATTTTTTCAAAGACTATCCAAATTTTTACAGGAGGTTCAGACTTAGTAGTGTAACCGATAATTTGAATAAAAACATATATTATTTTCAAAAAAAAAATACAAATTTATTCCATAAAAAACAGAAGTTGTGGACAGTGCGGAAGTCATACGTAAGAAATTTTACTACGCACGCACACAAACGTAAGATGCCAGGTGGACGCGGCGCGGTGAATCGGAAGGAAAAAAACATTCGGCTAGTCTAGCGCTCGGCTCATTCCTTGTACCGCTTGCCTCTTTCCCCGCCCGCAAGGCGCGCGGCCGTTGCAACTTGCAAATGCAACCCCAGCGCGCCCCTTGGTGACCTGCGTGGCGTAATCAGTTGCCGTTTAAATGGTGTAAGATTAAATGGTGCGCAAAGACCATACCAAAGTGACTCCTTACCGCGTTTACAAAGGCAAGGCATTGCTTCGAGAGTGCCGAATCGGAATACCATTATGGCATCTAACAAAAGATTATTAGTATTTGTGCAGTTTACTCCACCGACGCATGAGACATCTCAATGTTGTGATTAGCCCCATAATCGTGAACTCTGTGATTGAGTTTTTTGAGCGGCATCCTCGTGCTAGCACTAGCGACGCAGCCCGACAATTTGTCGTTTAATTCTGTTCTGATTAATTCTTTAGGATACCACCATTATCAGCATGTTCAAGCACTACATGACAACGATGGTCCACGTCGAGTACAATTTTGTCAATGGCTATTGTCGAACATTGACTCTGCAAACATTTTGTGGACTGACGAAGCCTTATTTACGCGCATAGGACTTTATAATAGTCGTAATGAACATTATTGGGCAGTGAACAATCCCCACGTAATTAAAGACAGTCATCATCAAGTGCTATTTAGTGTGAACGTTTGGACTGGCATCATCGGTAACGTAATCGTGGGTCCTACTTTATTCACGGACGATACGACTGGCGCTAATTATTTGGACATTTTACAAAATGTGCTTCCAGATTTATTAGAGGACGTACTCCTAGCGTTGTTTAATAATCTCTATTTTCAACAAGACGGTGCGTCGCCGCATTATTTAAGTGTCAAATGTTTCAAGAGTGTGTATAGATTAAGCGTTAGTCCACGCCGAGATGCGACGCGGCGCAAAATTCACTACAGAAAAAGATGCACGTTTAATTGAAAGAGTTCGAATTTCTATCTGCACTAAGCTGCGTAGCGCGGCGCCGCTCCTGCAATGAAACGTGTATATTCTTGAGTAGTGAATAAAGATTATTTTTTTATCGATATTTAAAAAATGCAGCGCCGCTTCGTTTCTCGGTGTTACTCTGTGTGATATGACCCTTACCCCTCGCTGTAATATGCATAGCTATTCCCCGTAGAACTTACCCTATTGGTGGAACTGCACAGCCTTATTAACCCTTTTTTGTGCTCGTCGATAGTAATCGACGTCCTTGCCTTACCTTATCAGACCTTAGCTTACCCTTAAGTTATCTACCTACTCATTCAATGCCATAATCGCATTATTTCATAGACTTTCGTGAAGGATATACGTCTTGATATTTTGACGATCCCTGTGACTCAGTGGAAGGTCTCAAGCCAGAGGTCGAAACAAAAAAAAATGTTCCTTAGTCGTGGAAAGGTCATGGATGTGTATTGAATATGAGTATAATATTATAATTAAAATATTAAATATATGTGTGTGTAGTATAAAAGCTTTAAAATATTTCCGTTGTCTGGTAGACTGTCCTGTGGAGAGCATACCACGGGACCACCGATTGGACGTGGTGTGGAAGCATCCATAGATATAATATTTGTATAGAAATTATTATGAATAATGACCTGAAGCTTATTAATTCAAAATTGTTTTTGCCATTTAATTTAAAATTACCTGGGCGACCGAGCTTTGCGCGGTTATTACTATTTATTGTAATATGTTGAAACTCGAAAGCATAAATCTTATTCACGTAATTAGTATAGGTAAATGTTAGACATATTTATGAGAAATATATATTGTTATCTCAAAAATTAACTACATTTTTTTAAACTTGTCTAAAAACAATAAAAATAAAAAAATTATATATAAACTTGAACATATAAAAAAAACAAAAGTGAGTCACCGAGCGGGATTCGAACCCGTAATACTCGTTTCTTGCCGTCCGCGTCTTAACCCGCTGGACCAAACGGACAGTGGCAAGACGAAATTAGCGACCATAATCTGCGTGGACAGATCTAGATAATCTAGATCGATTGTTTACCCCCGAAAACCCCCATATACCAAATTTCAGCAAAATCGTTAAAGCAGTTTTCGAAATTACAGAAACATATAAATAAATATACAAGAATTGCTCGTTTAAAGGTATAAGATATTATATTTCTGCGGCTTTTTGTTGGTACTATATAATATATTCAATAGCGCTTTTGTTTGGATGACGAAAACGTGTTATCATTTTAATTTTAATATTTTAACTTCTCAATCAACGTAATAATAATGACGAACAATATTTTTTGACTATATACTTTTGACTATATATTGACTACTTGTCAAAAAAAATTAGTAAATTCAAATGAAAAATTTCGTTGCCGTTTAAAACCATAATTATTAATTATTCATCAAGACGAAATTTTTATTTACATCTAATTTTGCTACATTAACAATACCGTTGACTAGTTACGCAGTTGTATGGAATGTGGACTGGCCTGACTGGACATCCAGCGCCGGCCTCAAAGGCATCGGAAGTCGTTACTCCATTGGCAAGTCAGCACTATTAGGTACAGCCTTGGTAAAGCTGAATGATACATTGGTATGTAATCGTGTGGTAAATATATTTAAATCTGTATAACAACCGTGCAATGAAGTTACCGTGTAATTTTAGTGTAGTTACTAGGTACTTAATAGTGATATTAGTGCCCTAACGCCTCTGTGGTCTACTGGTTTAGAGGTTGGCTCTCGACTCCATCTAGTCCAAACAAAAAAAATGCCGTTTTCAAGTCTGGTTAGGACAATGCACGCTGATCACCTGATTGTCTGACATAAAAGATGATCCATGCGTCGGATGGGCATGTAAAAAGTTGGACCTGCACCTGATCTCTTGCGAGTCGTGTCTGTCATCCGTCCCACTGGGTTCCGAGAGTAAAGGAAGAAGGAGTACTCTTGTGCACTGCACACACACTTGAGCTCTATAAGAAACTCAGGTATATCAGGTACTTAATACGCAAGTAGCCGAACTGGTTTAAACAAGTTTAGCTACCGCCATCAAAATTGGTGTGGGTCGCTATCTTATACTTTAAACGATCTTGTATATATATATATATATATATATATATAATCTATATATAATCTTGTATATATATATATATATATATATAATCGGTATCTTGACAACGGCTATAAGTACTACAATGAAATTGAGTGTGCAGGGTATTTTGGGGGAGAAAAATCGATCTAGCTAGACCTTATCACTTCGAAACTGCGCATTTTTAAGTAATATATTATGTTTTTTATTTCGTCGTGCAACAATATATCAATAATTTCGACTCTGTTACGTCAGTCTGATTGGCAGCTACGTATAATTTTTTTGCATTGTTTGGAAATTCGGAATGTGGTGGGTTCAAATCCCGGTAAGATAAATATTTTTATGATTCTTATTATTTATTTTTCTTTAATATATTTTTAATTATTTTTTCTACTACTAAAATACCGACCAAAGCTCGGGTCCCATGTACTAATTATTTATATCAGTTTCCTCACAAAAATAATGGTAGCAGAAAATAATACCAAATAATTTTCGGTTCAACATTCGCTAGATTATAATGTAAAATAAATTATTGTTTAAAAAAACTAAAAAAACACGTTTTTATAGAAAATATAACTAAAAAAAAAAATTTAATTAAAGAAGCAATTGTGTGGTTTTATGAAACCACGGTAAAAGTGAAACTTAATAACAATAAAATGCGCTTCTTGTGTCTTCGCGTGAACTACATAACGCGTTAAATGCGGTCTTTATCAATTTACAGACTGTTCATGCGTTAGATTTTAAGTTAATTTTCTTAAGGAACTTTGGTTCTCATATGGCATACTAGATGGCGCTGATTTGCCGCTAGATCACGCTATAGGTAAAGCGAACCTATTTGCATAAGATGTTTATGAGGGCCTTACTAATGTGAAGTATTTTTGGGTTGTAAACCAATCAAGATAAGGATTGTGTGGTACGGTCAGCTGATGCGAACTATAGGCGCCGCCATATTGGCCTCCGCTGCTCTGACGAGCGCCTTTCACTTTAACCCTACTCCGCGGCCGACCGTCACGCGACATGCAACACACAGACGAAAAAGTTTGAACGTTTAAAAGTTTCACTAGTGCGCGAACTACGCATGCGTGCAGTTCCAGGCTTACTCTTTGGCAAATCGTACTAAAAAGCAAAAATAAATTATAGTTTAAAAAAACTAGAAAAACACGCTTTTATATAAAATCTAACTAAAAAATAAAAAATAAAATTTAATAAAAGCGTGTAAAAAAGCGTGGGGTGCAGTGTCTTCACCTGTACGTTTGTTTGTATGTAACCGACTCCAGTGGATTTGATTTTGATCCACTTCAAACGGTCAGATTTCGTTTAAAGTGATTTTTAAGATATTATCAAAATGAAGATCCTTCTCATATCTACCAATAAAATGTTTATAACTATTGACACTATGCACCCTATGCTTTTTTACAATAATAAACGTTTATTTTTCATTTACACTATTCTTAATCCAAATTTATTAAATTTTATTTTTTATTTTTTAGTTAGATTTTATGTAAAAGCGTGTTTTTCTAGTTTTTTTAAACTATAATTTATTTTTTGCTTTTTAGTACGATTTGCCAATGAGTAAGCCTGGAACTGCACGCATGCGTAGTTCGCGCACTAGTTCTATCTCTCTTACTCTCATGCAAAGGATGCGAAAAGAAATTGATGAATCCTGGCGAATTTAATAAGGATAATCGGATATTTTAATCGAATTATTGCATTGTCATCGGTCTTTGACAGGTGTGCAAAGTTTGAATTAGGATAACAGTTTGAAAGTAGGACAAAATCGAGCCCAAAGGAGTCGGTTACAAACAAACAAACAAGCAAGCAAGCAAGCAAACATACAGATTAAACTAATAAAAGCGTTATAAAAAGTAATGCGATACATTGTAAGCAGTATGTTCGGGTTTACAATCTTTCGACATTTTACAATCTCACTAGTTATTACGGTATTTACAATTTTACGGTGACATATACACCACAACTTAGTTTCTTTTTGCCTGCCTAAAACAGTCACTAAACATAAATAAAACTGCACTGTTATTTTTATATACCAGTCAGTAGCCAAATAATTTTGTCATAGCATATACATTATGTATAAACTTAGGCCTTTTTTATCCGTTATTAGATGATTTATACAGTATTCTCCTAACGAAGTAACCACTCTTGAAATACTGTAGTGCCTGGGACAGTTGATTTTTAAATGTCGTATGGTTGCCCAAGCACATACGGCATTCTCACAACATAGCCACCCTAGTCCAGAGGAATGACTGGTCAATACGCCTGGGGCCAACCATGTGCGGGTTTCGTCACGATGTTTTCCTTCACCGTTAGAGCGTCCGTATATTGTGCTTGATATATGAAAAAGTCTCATTGGTACACGTCACAACCCGGAAATCGAACCTGCACTCTCTCGAGTGCGAATCAAACGGTCTACCCACTAGGCCACGGAGCTCTTTTACATTACGTATATTCGTGTGTTATTTGTACGGAACATACACGGGGGAAATAACGGACAATCAAAACTTATCGGCGTGATCGTCACTGCGATATATATACCCGATACTATTACCCCCAGTATACCTAGTCTTGCCATAAATACTGAAAGAAAGAAAAAAAATATTTTCTATTGCAAATAACATTTATTACTTTTACAGTGTGGTAGTTTAATACATAAATATAAAAAAATATATATATAAAAAGCTTATTCGAAATGGTCTCCATTGAATGCAATACAGTCCTTTAAACGTTGAGGCCAGTTATCCATGGGAAAATTCTTCACTGCCAATCGTACGGATTGTTTTAGGGACTCCAAATTATCATGGCGTTAAGAGCAAGCCGTACTCTCTAAAACTGACCATAAATCATAATCCAGCTGGTTAAGATCGGGACTAGACGAAGGCAAGTCTTCAGCTCTGATGATGTCCGAAACGTTCGTTTCCAACCAAGACTGCGTAAACCCAGCTTTATGACCCGGCGCCGAGTCTAGCTGGAAGGACCATTCTTGGTTATTGAACATGATGTTGTTAAGGGGCTTCACTACCTTCTCAAGAATGGTATCTTGATACACTTGTGCCGATGTTTTGATATCTTTTTCACAAAAGTATGACTTAGTCACTCCTTCATAGCTAATACCCTACCAAACCATCACTGAAGTCTGATAGTGCACACGTTGCACTCTGTCGACTAATTAGGAAGCTTTCTTAGAGCTTTGATCATAAATACATCATAAATAAATCATTTTGTTTGTTAAAATGTTGGTCAATTATAAAAAAATTCTCATCCGTATACAAAAATTTTCTGTGACCTCCCTTTTGGTACCGCTTCAGTAGTTATTCGATTTTACCACCCTATTCTTTTTTAAATTATCAGTTAAGAAATGACGAATACGTCTTTTATAGGCTGCAAGTCCTAAGTCATCTTTTAAAATACGCGACATGGTTCTAGGTGCATCTTCATCTCCCGAGATAAAAATCTTTTGCTTTCGGACAGGATTTCTTCGAATTCTTTCCGTTACTGTTTGACCACTTTTCTCGTACGAAGACTACGTGGACGGCCAGATCTTTTTCTGTCACAAACAGAGGAGGTCTCATTGTACCTATTAATAGCCCGGTACACAAACATTTTACTAATACCAAGCGTATGGAGATTTAAAAATTGCATTTGGTTCCATACCTACTTTGTGTAATGCAATCACAGCAATTTGGTTCTCTTTATCACCCCACTCCATTTTAATATCGCAAAATATTGTACAATGTATGAGCGCCAAAATGAGAGAATTTAATGAACAATCATATAAAAATGACAGATTCCAAATTCAAATGTAATATTTTGTTTATTTTTAATTGTAACAGTATTTATGGCCAGACTAAGTATATTTCAACGCTTTATTATAAGTGGCATACTAGCTTTTGCACGTGACTTCACTCGTGTATATTCTGTATAAATTATTTTACACAAGGAAATTTACAGGATAACCGAAACCGACGGTCGTCCGTGATCGTCGACATCATAATTTTTTATTGTCCAATGATTGTCCCGGTTTATATTTCAACATTTAACATAAACCAGCCTTTGCCCGCGGCTTCAGTTGCGTAAAGTTCTTGCTAAAATAACTCATTTAAGTTTGAGCGCACTGCGTAGCACACAGGGTGCCAGAAGACCGCTTACATTAACTTTAGGATATGATTATACTACCTTTTCTCATTCAAATCACAAAAAAGTTATTTATTTTTATTTTTATTTTCAAAAATTTCATGTTAAAAACATGAAAATTTATATAAAAAAATTTTTTTTTTTTTGCATTTTATACCTTTTAATCATAAGAACAAGCTGTCTAGAGGTAGATTTTTTATTCAAATTTAAAATTTTATTCTTTTTACTACATTACGCAATGTAATTTACTTCATTACGCGCGCCAGTCAATGACCCGTCAGCTGACGCACGGGCCGGCCGCCGCGCCATGCTCCTGCCTTAGTACACGCGTTCAGCGATGTTTAATCTATGCAGATTGCAGTGACTTACAACCGTACACACATAAAAGTGACGGATATTTGGATTTCATAATTTCAAATAATTTTGGCGGAACCTTGATGAATATCCCACGGAACCCACTTTAGGAATCCCTGCTCTACACCGTCTGCAGTGTGGTTCGTAAATCACGCACGAAATGTTGGTTGACAAATAAGGACCTCTATGTACAGTGCAACCAAATTCTTAATGTCCAATGGCAATCATCGCTTTTCTATCGAAATTACAGACGGTATTTGAAAAACGACAATAACCGAAAGATGTTACGTGGTTTAACTGTAAAGGGTGCCCGAAGTAGCATTAGTAAATTATTATTAATGATAATAAGTTACGTACGTAATTAAACCGATCATAATAAGTAAAACTATGCCTAATAGCTTATTTACTTACGTGAAAGAAGTATTGAGTACTGAATGACTGCTAGTAGGTAGTAGGTACTAAGTCTATTCCTAGTATTAAGTTCACGGAATCCATCGACCATCAGGTGACCGCGGCAAGGTGTCACGTTAAAAGTTAAAAGTTAAAGTTGTTAGAAAGTGTTTTTGTTGCATTTTGAAATTTGAAAATCGTTGCTAGCACCATAAATCATTACACGTATCACATAAAACTTAACAACACAACACTACGTTTTTAAACACGACCTAATAGTGAAAGTTAAATCAGACAGAGTGAATCAAAAATAACAAAATTCAGAAATAATGCCCACGCTATGGGCGCGGGCGGTGCGCGGCCACACTACGGCTTTTTGGCGGCAAATATCAAAAGCGTGCCGCTCGACTCTTTCAAAAACTACCTAGGCTAAGTGATGTGGCCTATGAAAATAGAAACATTTACGTGTACGTAGTCGATATTTAAATTAGTTAATTGTTTGATATGATCTTTTTTGTTTAATTTTTTGTAATAAATAAGTTACTGTTTTTATACCAAGCTGGGTTTTTATGATTTATGACCGGCAATCGAGCAGACAGATCGCCTGATGGTATGCAATTATCGTCTCCCACGCGCGTCTCTCTCCGCTCTTTTACGCGCCTTGAACCTCCAGTAGATTTTGTAATAAGTTCATACAAATCAATGCATATGCAAATTAAATATTAATTTATCGATATGAAAAACTATCGATACATTTCTGGACACATGCCTATGTTTTTTACATAAAATCATTTTCTCAGTTTGGTCAGTTGGCTGTGTGAACCCGCGTTTTGGAGTGACGTTCCGTGTTATTTTTTTAATTATCTACTTATTATCTTCGTTTTAATTTTCGTTTGTTTATTTTGACTTTCGTTTGTATTAATAACTGTTTTATTTGTAATAAATATTCACTGTTTTGTTGTTTTGACTTGTTTTTCGTGTTTGTGACTTGTGTGTGATTTTTTATCTTAAAATGCCTTCGCCATACGCGTATACCACGCGTTACTATGGTATGATGATGATGTGCTTATGTGAAGCATTTGGGAATGTCGCAGAGGCATTGAGGATTTACCTGAGGTGATATACTCATGCCCGCCATCTTTACGTACCCCGTACCATTACACAGGCATGCGAGTGTTAGAAAATAGGCCCATTGAGCCTCCAGCGGTGGGCGGCAACTGGACGTAAATATCGAGGAGCAAATTTTAGACGGTGCGCCGGGATCCTCGTCTTGGAACCCGCAGTGTGGCTAAAAAGCTTAGAAGTCGGCACGGTAGGCCAGTTGCTACTTGCTGTTCGATTTAACTGTATGCACCCCATCTTATTTTATTTTCATTAATTTTTCTTAATCAGAACAAAAAAAATAAATTAATTAAATGTTAACTTAACAAAAGTTAGTAAATAGGTACTGGAATGTTATTAGAACTTTAAATAAACTGAGCCCCTTTCATCCGTTATTGGATGATTTATACAGTATTCTCCGAGCGGAGTAACCACTCTTGAAATACTGTAGTACCTGGGACAGTTGGTTTGAAATGTCGTATGGTTGCTCAAACACATACGGCATTCTCATATCATAGTCAGTCAGTCCAGAGATTCCTCTGGTCTGACTTTTTGGACTGGTCAATAGGTCTGTGGCCAACCATGTGCTCGTTTCCTCACGATGTTTTCCTTCACCGTTAGAGCGTCCGTATAATGTATTTGAGATCTGAAAAAGTCTCATTGGTACACGCCACAACCTGGGAATCGAACCTGTACTCTCTCGAGTGCGAATCAAACTGTCTACCCACTAGGCCACGGAGCAATCTAACTTTAAATAAGATTGTTATTAATATATGTTATTTTCGTGGTTTATTTACTACATGCGGTACAGCTGCTAGTATCAGCTGATTTTCTCTATTCGCATCTGCGCGGGTGCGGGGGACGTGTTTACGCGGCCTACCCCTCGTGCGCCCGCCTCCGACCGCCAACTCCACCCGTGTGGATATGTACTATGACGTTGTACATTGCATATTGAAAATTTTAACTTTTACAAAAACAATCGATTAAAAGCAAACGACTAGTACCAATGGATCTATCTCATGGCCTAATATAAGCCCACGAAGTTAATGGGACTGGTCTGAATACACCCTGTACATATAATAGTAATAGTTTTTTTAACATTCAGAACTAATTAGGTATTACAGCTTGATAAAAGTAAAAATAATTATTTTTTATGTGTAGTTTTGTAAATAGATGCATTTGAAAGTCACATAAAGATGCAATATTTTTTACAACAATAGTGTAAGAAACCTACATAATTAGTTTACTTACATCAAATATAAAAGATTTGCCATAGTGAGTATGAACATAAATGCACGAACTTCGAAGAAATCAGAAATGTTGTGAAATGACCATATATAACGTAGCAACTTACAAGTGTGTGACGTCATCTGCTTGTACGAATTTTGTATGGGGCGCTTTCACAAGACTCACAAAAGTGCTTAAAATAATCCGCAGTTTTTTTGGAAATATTGATTTTATGTATACTATTACTTTTGTAAGTTAATTAATTTTCAGAGCACTATTCATTTATGTAATTAAAAAAAATACTGTATTTAAAACTTACAGTGGCAAAGTTTCACGATTCATACATACTTACCTATCTAGATTTCCATACATCATTTTTCCTAAAAAGAGAACACAATGGGCATTAGTACATAAAAGCATTCTGCTTAAAGATTTACGTAATGAGAAAATTGCTCATCCTTTTCGTATGATCTTTAAAAATATTTTCTCGACATGAAATCTTACAATTATAAATTGGGCTTATTAAAAAGTACATTTAGGCTGTTACAATAATTTAGTACCATGTTATACTGGGTAAAATTTAAAATTATTTTCGTTTGCTTTTATACTAAATTAAACATCCTATTGTACAATATTCTAAGGAATCATGGTTAATTAATTGAATATGAAAAGTTTAAATCTTCGATTCTATGAGATGCTCAGAATATGAAGAGATAGAAAGAACAAGAGTGACATAATGAAGAGTCCGAAAAGAGAGACATAATGAAAATACCTAAAAGCGAGACATGAGTCAGGAGTCATAATGAAGAGACCTAATGTGAGAGAGAGAGAGACATAATGATGAGATCCAAAAGATTTCATTACGATTAGAATAGCACTAAAACCCATAATTTAAAATTTACATTACAGTTACATTAATCATTGTACATAAATGATTGATAACTGAAATGTAGCACTAAAATGTAAAAACCATAGCACTGTTTTATGGTAATGGATAATCCATTTTAAGTGTTTTAAAATTAAATAAAATCCGAACGAGTTTATTCGTAGTGTAATCCTAAATGGCAACAATTCAACGATTTAAATGTATTCTCGTTTCGTCATTTAACGCTGAATTGAGGTAATTACCGCTGGCCACTAACGGAGATTTTAGCAGTATGTAGACGATGCCGTTGATAGCTTCATCTATCGTTATTACTAGTAATATCGATAGATGAAGCTATCCACGATAATCGGACTTTCGATAGGCCACTCTAGCCTACTGCATTAGTAAACTTTGCGTGTCGCAGAAGAAAGTCTTCTTGAGGTAGTATTCCGATCTTTGCGTCCGCGACGCGAGACCGTGACCCGCGACCGGGGCCAGCGAATCAGGTTCTATGGCATGCTATTGGAGCATTAAACAAATCACGCAACCGCGTCACACGATTTGTTTAGTGCTCCATTAGCAATTTTTTACTTATATAAAGACATTATTACTAATTAATACATAGTTCGTTATACCTAAGTAAAAAGTTAGGTGCTGGACGATGTAATTGCGTGTAGTCCACAAGAACCCTAACGTCATTTGTCACTACAAATGCAAATTCATGAAGTTTGAGTGTAAACCGAGCGATCTACCTTCGTTTTGTGCGTAAGCTATTTCCGTAAAATAAAGATACAGTCGCTCACATTGTTGCTGTACGACTTTTGAACCATCCACTTTTATCCATAGTTATACGGACTAATTGTTGTACACCGAAAGTCCGTAACTGTAAAATTAATGTGAAATATAAACATAAGGCTTAATTGAAAGTTTTGTTCAGTAAATGTATCGAGCCGAGGCAAACATACGTACGTGTTAAGCGTGGTAAGCGATAAATAAACCGTGGTTACGAGATTGACTCATTTGGGATTCATTCACTAGACCGTATAATTTTTACGGATAAATTTTTTGACGAACTAACGTGACGGGTGGCAAAAATAAAAAAATGATTATTCTCTGTTCAGATACAATTTCAGATGACGAAATTATTTTGTCATTGTATTTCTTTATTGCGCGGTAAATATGTCACATTTAAATTGGTAGCATTAGGTATAACTGATGACTTTTTGTTTACTAAAATAGTAAATTGGATCTGAACAGTGTATAATATTTTGATGTTGCGGAGAGTAAAAACTAACTGAGTACTGACACGGCGATGTAAACCGTCGCCACGCTGATTTATAATATGATGTATACATGAAACATAAATCATCATAATATATCTATCTATATATATGGAGATGTCCCCACTGACTGACTGACGTATGACGCGATCGCACAGCCAAAACCACTAATAGAAACGTGAAATTTGGATAGTAGTTTTAGTTCGCTGTGTAAGGGGTTTTGTAAAATTGCCCCCTTAAACGGGTGATCTTTAATTCTGCACAGATTTCGTTACAAATTGGGTTGAGCACTCTTAAATGCATTTTATTAAATATGTATTTCAGGCTATTTTAGAATTTACCCTCTGAGGATGTAGAATAAGGGTTGAAAGTTTGTATGAAAAATATTTAAAGTCTGCTACGATTTCCATGAAATTTAATATCAGAGGTAAAAAATATAAATTTTTGAGTATTGAGTATTTTATAGTTTTTTTTAAATTTGTCCTCCTTAGGAGTAAAATTAGGAACCAAAGTAAGTGAAATATCAACAACTGAAAGGTTGGCGTTGAATTTTGGCACACAGAAATCCGTTAAAAAAGATTTTTCGAAGTGCATACCGCACGGGAGTGCAGTGAGGATCCATGCGGAACAAGTCGCGCGCAAAATCTAGTATTTATTACATTCACACGTGAAGCAAAAACTTTGTGTACAACTTTCGTACAGTTTTACGAGAATTGTGCGAATGGATTAGTATGATATTTGGCACATTTAAGGTTTATGTGGAGGAAGGTTTGAAGAAAGCTAATATTTTTTTAAATAATATAATAAAAATAACAATAAACAGATTATTAAAATACACTACCGTGCGTTCGATAGATTCAATTGTGTTACAGGTTGACGTTTGTCAATCTGTCACAACATTTTTTTCTCTATCTCAGAGGCAAAAGAAGTAAATTAAATTAAATTAATTTTTATGGGCTAATTTCGATCTCAGGGTGGCATCTATATAAATTAAAATAAAATGACATACCTACACATATAAAATATTTAATGTCAGATATTAATATTAAGTAAATAAATATGAAATTGGCGTTTTGTCATACATTTTGATCTCAAATATATCTTCTTTGGTTAGGAATTCAAATTTTAAATTTATACCGCTATTTACTCATGCATTTGTGTTTCGAAAACGGTAATCCATTTGTTTTTTTTCCCCTTTTGGTTTTTTCTTTGCGTCACTTTGTTTACAAAATGGAAAACTTGAAATATCGTATTATTTTCGAGTACGAGTTCCACCGTGGCACCAGTGCTGCAGAAACGGCTCGAAGGATGGCGGTGTTGCAAAAGAAAACACAGTGCGTTTTTGGTTCCAATGTTTTCGTTCTGGAAATTTCGACCTGCAGAACAAGCCCCGTGGACGGCCGGAGACTAAAGTTGATAATGAAGCGGATCCATCGCAAACCACGTCCGAGTTAGCTGCAGGCTGCGGTGTTAGTGATAAAACTGTTTTAATCTACTTGAAGCAAATTGGAAAGGTGAAATAGCTTGAAAGGTACCTCATGAATTGAGTGCAGCAAACGGAAAAACACGCGTCGACTGCTGCGTTACATTACTCAATCGGCACAATAATGAAGGGATTTTAAATCGAATCATTACCTGTAATAAAAAGTGTATCCCGAACGATAATCGGAAACGCTCATCGCAATGGCTGAACCCTGGCGAACCAGCCAAAGCCTGCCCTAAGTGAAAATTGACTCAAAAAAAGTTACTTGTGAGTGTTTGGTGGACTAGTGCCCGTGTCGTTCACTACAGCTTTCTTAAATCTGGCCAGACGATTACGGCGGATGTCTTTTGCCTGCAACTGCAAATCATGATTGAGAAGCTAGCTGCTAAACAACCGAGGTTGGTCATTCGCTCTAAACCAATGCTGCTTCAGGTCACCGCTAGACCACATACTGCACAAAAGACGGCTACCACATGAGAGGAGCATCAATTGGAATGTCTAAGGTATCCACCGTACTCCCCGGACCATGCTCCAACAGATTACCATTTTTTTTTCGAAATTTGGATATATTCTTGCAAGTGAAATATTCAACTCCGACGGGGCAGTCCAAAGCGCCTTCAAAGACTTATTGATTCTACCTATGAGATGGCAAAAGTGCATAGATAGCAACGGTATATACTTTGATTAAATAAAGATATTATATTAAAAAACGACTTTATGTTCCTCCTTTACCAAACGCCAATTTTATATGTATATGTACCTATTAGGTATATAATATATATTTCATGTGTATATGACATAATATAAATGTAGGAAATGTAGGAAAAACTCATCATTTCAAATTAACATCCGTCAACATGCAACATTACAAATTGTTCGTTTGAGTGTTTTTGGCATGTATCATATAACGGGGAGTCCCTGCGGTGATTAACGGTTAAGTTACATCTAATTTTTTAACCGAATTTAAACAATTCAAAAAGTAAGTGATCATCAATGTGATGCTTTATTGATATTAGATGTATTGAAATTTGAAAATATATTCTACATATCTTATATTATTGTTATCGCAAATCTTCTTGTTGATACATAAAATTGAAATCAAATGCTAGCAAATTCACCCTTACGTCCACAACGTAATGCACAAATTCTTTCTGAGGCGAAAGAAATACGCGCGAAGTTGCGTGTAGAAGTGGGGATGACATTTTCTTGTCACTCTACCCTATTTTATCGGTATCTTCAGAAATATCTTGTAAAATAAAGTTGAACGATCGTTTTAAATAAAAGTGAACTATTTTCGAGTTATCGGCCTCCAAAGTGATTTACAAGTAATAAATGCCAGGGGCGGGCTGGCATTTCTAAACTAGAGGTAGAAACATGTAAGTAACCTTTCCATGTTGATACATCATGCTAAATACTCTTCAGGGGAAATTATTTTGAACGATATCGGACAATAACTTTTGAAGTAATTTAAAAAAACTTATTGCGCGTTGTTATTTACGGAATACTCTTAGATATGCTCTTGGTTATTTTTTTATAAGTAGAAATACCTTTCAATGCGGTTTTTGTGTTAATTTCCTATATTATTATGTTTTCAGAATTTCGCTTCGGTTCGACTCTGCACTAGTATGTATTGACCCTAATGGAATTGCGTTTTAAATGTACGTGTATTAATTTGAATATCTGACGAAAAGCATTAAATAGCGTCCATAAAATGGGCCTCACTTTTATAGGTCTTAGAGGAAATCCGACAATGGCCGTAAAGAACATTATGCTAATTTATGACACGCCGGATTATGCGTGATGAATGATTAAAATAATTTCCTTAATTCCCCTTATTCTTTCTTCTTTTCTCTTTAAACATTTAAAAAAATCAAGAAAAAAGTGATCCACATAAGAAAAGAATTTATAATACTAACGTAAAAAATCGTCATTCCATCGATTTACATTTTACACGATTGACAGCTCGCGGTTGTGTGCGTGGCTGGGGGAATGTGGAGGGAGGCGGGGCGTGAGTTTTTTCTAGCCAGGACTTTCATTCACGGGGCTGGCCGCTGGTTGTCTCGTGCTTTAACATAATTGACAGTATAATTTCATAATAATATTTATGATAGATTTGTCTGACCAGACAGACGTTTGAAATTATTTTGGTGTCACCTTAGACTTACGTCAACATTGCTGACATTCGCCGGTGCTCGAGCTGTAATTTGTAGAGAGTGTCTCACCTTGAGGTGCATATAAAATAATTACTCTGAAGTGACAAAAGATAAATTAAAATAAATGTGTTTCTTAACATTCACTTAACCTTTAACCAGTGACGTGTAGCCTCACAGGCGTCGCGTGTTATGCGAATTCTCAGAATTGACCCCTTCCTTGCTGCGTCCTTGCGTCTTAGTAGCTTTATTTTAGTGCTAAAACGACCGGGAAGGAGGCGGAGGTGACATCGGTTGTTTAACACGAGAGTAATACTCATAAGAAAATCGGCCGTAGCCTGTCAGGTTACATGTCCCTAGTTGTCCTATAAATATTTTTTCGAACATTTTTTTTATTTTAGTGCAAAATGGCAAATAACGGTAGAAAACGTCAACCTCAGCGTTCATCAAGGAACAAAATATTACGGACACACAGTCCATCGTTTGAGGAGGAGGTCAATTCACTCATGCTGGCGTTAGACCAATCTGATAGTGAAGGAGACATTGAAGAGTTTTTGGTTTCCGATCGTCAATTTTTGCAGCTTCGTGAAAGTGATCCAGATAAAGATCTAGAGCAGAACATACCAGAAGATGATGGCAGCAATGTTGGAAATCAGATCACTCAATATGAAGTTAGCATCGACAGTTGTGATGATGACGTGCCTATTTCGGAATTACGAAGATCTAATTTTTATTATGGGAAAAATCGTTATAAATGGTCAAAAATCTCTCCTACTACTAGGGTTCGTACACCTCAACACAATATAATTACTCGTGCTTGTGCCTCAAGATTGACTGATTAAGATGCAAAAGACCATTTCATCATTTGGAATAAATTATTTGACGAAGAAATGCTTTTACAGATTTTGACTTGAACCAACAAAAAAATATGCATAGTGTAAAGTTCGCTCGTGAGAATAAACCTGAACTAACAGACCTAGATATGATTGAGTTAAAGGCTTTTGTGGGTGTTTTAATATATTCAGCTGTCTTGAAATCAAACCACGAACGCACAAGTTACTTATTTGCTAGAGACGGTACAGGGTGTGAAATATTTAGATGCGGCATGTCAGAAAATAGATTTGTCGTTTAGTTACTATGTTTGCGATTCGATAATCCAGATGATCGCACTGAAAGGAGAAAAATATATAAGTTGGTAGCTGTATCCTTTATTTTCAAGAAGTTTGCCAACAATTCTCAACAACTGTACGAATTGAGTGAATGCGTCACCGTTGATGAGATGTTGGTAAAGTTAGCGAGGAAGAAGTCACATGATTTCGTATATGCCGAAGAAACCCGGCAAATATGGACTGGTGATACGAGCATTATGTGATGCAAAAAATGCTTATTTTTATAATGGATATGTTTGTACCGGAAAAGGCTATGATGGTCACGGATTGACCACACAAGACAAAACACTTCTTTGATTGATACAACCAATTGAAGGAAGCTACCGAAATGTAACTGCTGATAATTAGTTCTCATGTATGGAACTAACAGATGAGCTATCAAAACCGAAGCTAACTTATGTAGGTACTATGAATAAAAATAAGCGTGAGATACCTAGCGAATTTCAACCGCACAAAAATCGCGAAATCCAGTCTACTTTGTTTGGTTTTACGAACAAAAAAACTATGTGCTCATATGTGCCTAAGAAGAATCGAGCTGTGATACTTGTGTTCTCAATGCATCATGATAACAAAGTTGCCGAGGATACTAAAAAGCCTGAGGTTATACTCGATTACAACATGACTTACGGAGGCGTTGATGAAGCGGATAAAAAATGCTCCATTTATTCCAGCAGCCGCCGAACGAGAAGATGGCCAATGGTAGTTTTCTATCGCATTGTGGACTTGAGTGCCATGAATGCTTATATACAGTACAATATGCATCAGCCCAAGATTACAGACAGAGGAGATTTTCTGAAGTCATTAGCCCGCTCGCTAGTGCTACCCCAATGCAAAAACGTGTTGTGTGCAGTCAATTACCAAGAGAGTTACGGCTAGTGATAGAGCGAGTTCTGAGTGACGACATGGTCGAAGAAGATGTCCAAAACCCTCGAACTAGTCAGGGCAAGCGAAGGGCATGCAGTATTTGTCCACCTAAACTACACATAATGTCAACATACACGTGGGTCGGTTGTGACAATCCAATATTATGTTTAAAATGTTCTCGCCCTTTGTGCAAAAATTGCCAATGATTTATGCCAAATTGAGTTCATGTCAGAATTTTTAATTTTTGTTTTCAGAACAATCTTTTACGTTTTATTGTTTTATTATTAATTCGATTTTAAGTAAAAAGTGTTAAATATGTCTAATTATTTATGTAAGGTTTATTAATGGATCTTATGTCAATTAAGGATAAAAAGTACTAATAAGTGTTAATTGTGTTTTTCTCCTATAGTATTTATAAAAACTGATTGATATCATTTATAATTGATTCATTATATTCCAATAGTTAAATATCACGACAATTTTGAATAAGCCAAATGCAATTTATGACAAAATTTAACTTTCAAAGTAGTAACCTGTGAGGCGTCACGACCCTTATAGAATTACAAATTTGTCATGTCAGCAGATAAAGGTTAAGGATCGTTTTAAAGTATTAAAATAAAATAAAGGCTAACGTGAAGTCTGCAGTTGTGGTGAAGTATCTATACCTGGTTGGCTAATGTCAGGAGGCTGATGATAATGATGGTGAATTGAAATAAACATTGTATATTTATTTAGAAACATGGTCTATAAATTACTATAATGTGTTTATGAAATTGCCCACGAACCATCGATAAAACGTAGCACTCACGAAGCACATTTCGTAGAACAGGTGCTACGCCGTAGCACTACCGTAGCAAAAAAGCACTCAATAACATAAGTTTTCTATGAAAAACCTGTATTTATATTTTCCTTGGCACTTTTGTATATTGTGAACGTGAAAATAGGAAGCATTTTCATAATATATAGCTCATTTTGCACCGATACAGCTGACGTACCGCCTGCTACTTTATAAAAGTCTATTTTTGCATTTAAGGGTCAATTCACACTGAAAATAACGATACGCGACATGGCGCTGCATTTTTAAGATAGCTATTCAAAATTGAACTTTATTCATTACTTAAGAAGATACACGTTTCATTGTAAGAGTTGCACCGCGCTGCACAGCGCATGTGCAGTGTATGACTGATGTCATATGAAACGTGTAGTGTAGTACTCTTTGTCAAGTGAATAAAGTAAAATTTTATAATAGCTGTCTTAAAAATTCAGCGCCGCGTAGCGTTGCGTATTGTCGTGGTGTGAACTGACTCTTAGATAAACTTATCGAATCTTAATAATAATATCCATCACTTAACCATCCT
Organism: Phengaris arion; assembly: GCA_963565745.1. NCBI lineage: Eukaryota > Metazoa > Arthropoda > Insecta > Lepidoptera > Lycaenidae > Phengaris > Phengaris arion. The sequence continues at coordinate 9,404,159 of OY751443.1, forward strand.
TACTTAATAATAATATTATAAATGTGAAAGCGTGGATGTTTGTTACGCTTTCACGCAAAAACTACTGAACGGATTTCGATGAAATTCAGTATGGTAGTAGTTTAGACTCTGGATTTAAACATAAGCTACTTTTATCCCGAAAAAGTAGTGTTCCCGAGGGATACTATATTTACGCGGGCGGAGCCGCGAGCAACAGCTAGTACAAGTATTTTATCAACTATAATATAAGCATACATTTGCAATTTTTTACTAGATACTGTGGTAAATGAAACATAAATTAGATGGACATATTCTGTAAAGAAACTTGCTAATTCAGCATAATATTATGAGCGGCAGACATTCAAAATTATTATGTAACTCACGCGTATCTCCTGCACTGGAAACCACAATTTAGTTTGTGATACATGCTTCACACAGATATCAAAATCCTTTCGGTAATAACCGTTAAAGTACCTTTACTATGGTTTACTGTAAACTATTTATATAAATTGCATCTAATGACCAAATAGTTTCTTATACTACTTGGCTATTTAATGCAATTTTCGGTTGATTTGAAAAAATAAAATTGTTAATCTTAATCGGAACTCGGAACGGATGTGTCTATAGGCACTATGTCTTCATTTTCTACTAGATGTTCCGCGCAACTTCGTGCGCGCTAAAAGAAAATTTGCGAGTAAAACCGTACATTTTGCCGCGATAAAAAGTAGCCTATGTCTTTCCCCGTAGTCTAATCTATATCTGAATCGAATTTCATCTAAATCCGTCCAGTCGTTTCGGAGCCTATTCAATGCAAACAAACAAACTTTTCCTCTTTATAATATTAGTAAAGATAAGTATATAAGTATAGATATAGATTATAAATTCATTTAATTAACTTATTTAAGCTACTACATTTCCAGCTCATTATGCTGATGTATGTGTGTTGAATCAGCCAATTTCAGTTAGGAAAAGGTTTCCAACAACTTTTAGATAAGTAATTTTAGTTTTAATATTCTCCAAACAAATTATTTTTTTTCACTATAAAATATTACCAGAATGATTGAAGTAATGAAAGTAAAATTTAAATGAAACTTAAGAACGTACAATTAGGTTCTTCCCACACAATAAATTGTTGAACTTCGCACGAAGCCAACGATAGAACTTAACTACTCGTAACTTTAATTAATGTTTAAATTTGTAAATTAGAAATAGACTATTGATTTCTTATGTTTACGCGAATATTATTTATTTTATTAAACACTTACGGATTGTGTCGCGGTGCACTTTTCTTTTTCTCGACGTTTCGGCTACTTTCCAGCGGCCGTGGTCACGGACTCGAGTCGTAGTCCTCCCGTGACCACCACCAAATCATCAAACAAAACAATCACCAAACATCCAAATATCCATTTTTACACATAGCACATGATTTACACCTCATATTATCGATGGAAGTTATAAGAAGTTACCTATCTGTTTAATATTATAAGTTAAATTTCACCAACGCTGCTAGTGTTCATCGTTTGTCTAAATATCATGGCCCCTCTTTCATAAATTCGAAGAGCGAGAGAGATAACATGATATAAATATCAACGATTAACTTTATCAGGCGTTGGTGAAATTGACACTTATTTATTAATTATATTATTTGTCATACGAGTTTCAACCATCATAGTATACAATAAGTATCTAATTGTTTTTTGCATAGTACCAAGTTCCCAAACTAAATACTCCAAGTTCCAAAACTAAATATGGCCAGAATGCCATACTTACCAAGCCACAAGTGGTCACATACTGGGAATGGCACGGCAGCAACCACGCAAGTCATCCGCATGTTATGCAGTTTACCAGAATACGTCGTTTGGCGTGCTAGAAACCCGCGTCATTTAGCGTGCCAGAAACCTGCGTAATTTAGCGTGCAAAGTTACAGTGCAAATAGAAGTGTATTGTAAATAGGATGAATGTTTCTCGTTATATACAGTTGGTAAAAGATTGGTTTTGCTCTGACTCGTTTTCAAAGCTTTGCATTTAAATGAGGATTATAAAGACGGGTGCACTTTCAATATTTCATAAAAATCTTGGATTTTCCGATGACTTCACTTCTCATGAAATTCGAATTTAAATAACGCTTTGATGTTTTATACAATGAAGCTGTGAAAAATTTAACTAGAAACTTTATTATTACTCTTTGTCGTGATGTTACAGTTCGTAGATAGTGAAATCAACAGCCGCTATAAACATGTAAAAATTTGTTGATATTAACCTAAGCTTTCATAAGTTAAAATGAAACTTAGCTAAACTTAAAATTTAAACAAAGAGTTCATGGATTAGTATATACTATAAACTGTTTCTGTTACTTAACAAATTTAAACTTACGTTTACAAATTTGACATAAATTGACATAAGAAATGAAACCAAATCCTACAAGAGTTTTGTAGGTGTAAACTCAAATAGAGTACTTCTTTGTCTATAAATCGGTTAAAATAATATTAAAATTATGATATAAAGAAACAATTTTCCAGATAACTTCACCCAAAATTAACAAAAAGAGGTCGTTTTTAGGATCATTTTTCTGCTCTTATGTAACTTATTTTGTTTATTTCAAATGCTTAATGAAAGCGGATATAATCCCCTTTACATTCGGTTAGAAATATTCTAACAATACTAAGAATGTAATTGGAAAAATCCTCAAAATTTTCATGTGTATTGCTATTATATATAAATCTTAATGCGTGACAATAAAGTTTATTTTAGTTGGTCACTGTCTGGATTTATCGCAAAAATATTTCTAAAGAAGTGTCAGTCCATACTCAAAATAACTGTCAAACAACACATTTTGTAAACTCGTCCTTAATAAGTAACTGTATTTAAACTTAATCTGTAATAGGTTATTGTTACTTTAGCACTGTATGTTATAAATATTAGACTGAAAACAAGCGCGTTACTTAGAATTTTATAGTCCTTGTTTTACTCCCTACAATGAATAGCTCCCCACACCGATGTTGGTGGCCAGTTTCATTGAAATCAGAGTTCTTCATAGTGCCTAAAAGTGTGTGCATAATACACAGCACTCTCTTATACTTTACTCTCGTAACCCAGTTAGACGGATGACATTAGGCGCAGGACCTACTTTTTACATGCGCATGCGACACGTGGATCATATATCTTCTAAGACAATCAAGTGATCAGCCCGCATTGTCCTAACCAGACTTGAATACAACATATTTTGTTGTTCCAACGCGGGGATCGAATGTACAGTTTTCGGAGTCGGAAACCAAACACTTAACCACTGAACCACATAGGTATCTCATCTTACGTAAAAGCTTTGAAGTTATTATCACTAAAACTACGAAAGTATGTCGTATCTGTTACACGTTATTCACGCGTATCCGCGTTGGAGCACTTAGCTCTCACGTTTCAGTACTCAGGTGTCCTGCTGAAACATCAACGAGTTTCTACTCATTTGCATGGACTATTATTTAGGTAATTTCTCGTACAAGTCCTGCTTGGTGTGCGTCTTACTAATATTATACATGTGAAAGTTTGTGAGGATGGATGGATGGATGGATGTTTGTTACTCTTTCACGCAAAAACTACAGAACGGATTTTGATGGAATTTGGTATGGTTGTAGTTTAGGCTTTGGATTAAAACATAGGCTACTATACAAAATTTAATCAAAATCTCTTCAGTAGATTTTGCGTGAAAGAGTAACAAACTTTCACATTTATAATAGTAGTAGAATTTTAAAATTTTACCTTTTGTTTAAAGTATTTGATGTACCTCATTTGAAAAAAAAATTACGTATATTTTTATATACGATATGTACCACTTTGAAACTCATTGAAAATTAATTAGATCGAAAGTGGTATATTCAACAGATCTAATATGTTACAGTGCTTATTTTCAATGAATTTCAAAAGGGGTTTACCTACTGAAATCCCAAAACGTTGTTATTTAAAAATATTCCTTCAGTTATTAAAAAAATATGGACACCTTTAGTTAGACACAATTATCGCTACTAGAAAATATGGCTTCGCCGTAATCGTGCGAAGGAGCGTGACGTAAGAAACAACGTTTTTGATAAATTACTACATGCTTTAGAAGTGAAATCAATTTAACATTTTCCTCAACTCAAGTTGTATTAATTAGGAAGGTAATTTAATGAATGTGTAAGCTAAAATGTTGTTTCTTAACTGTGACTGGCCACTAAGTTACAGATTTTGTATAAAAAATAGGAAAATATTAGAATTAAATGCGTCAATTTTTTTTATGAATCTATGTATCTAAATTCTAAATCTGTGAATATTGTTTTTTATGCAACAAGTGAAAAAAATTCAGCGTATTACTTCTATTATACACTGATGCTAATCACAAAACAAAAACTTTCATCTGTCTGAAAAATACAGCTTTGACACAAAATCTCAAAGGCTTGGAAGATCCCAACCACTAAATTGTTCTCTGTTTCTTTGAAGGAAATAAATAAAAAATCTTTCAAGTTAAGTCCGAACTAGAATAAAATAAAAATTAATATCGCATCGGATTTATAGAAGCGACGAATGATATTCAGAGAGTATTCTTACGGCTTTGAAAACGTTAAAAGAATTTTAATACAAAGTGTTTTCGTATAAAATGAATTCTCGTTTTGATCCTCCGCTGCAGAATTACAAAGTAAGATCGCCAAGATCACAAGAGTGGTTACGGATCTGAATTATTTTGTATTTACCTACATTAAAGGCGCCCATACATGGTCCGGTCTGCCTTCAGTTCGGCCTGAACGGATGCAAAATCGTGTCGTGTGTGTGCTCGAATCCGTTCAGGCCGAACTGACGTCAGTTGGGTCGGATGCGATTTTTTCCGTGTATGGGCTCGAATCCGTTCAGGCGTCAGTTCTAACTGAAACGATCGGCCTCTCGTCTGTGGCTGCCTTAACGCAATGCTTAGTTCAAACTACGTACTAAGTAAAACAACCTTAAAAATACCAGAAATTTTTGGCCACATTTATAAAAATATACTAAAAAAATACAGCCGAATATTTTAAAGTCGGTTAAAATAAATAAAATTAAAAAAATTAAGTAACCCCCGAAATGTTAGTGATGGTGATGAATTATAGGAACACTCTCGATCATGTCAGCTTTCCTACAAACAATAAAACTAAATCTTTTCTAGTTATTTATATATATTATCTCTTTTTGCGTCGGGGGTTAAAAATAACACTATAATTTAAAATCTCATGCTTTCTATTCCCCAGCTGATAAATATAATAACGGTATACATTACCGGATCATTTTTGCTGTATCAAGCTAAACATTACCTTTTTGTGGACATATCACACATTTGAAGGTCTATACATCCGTCCATACTTATCTGAAGGTGTAGGTACATTGTGTGTGGTTTGAAACATTTCAAGTGTATTATTTTTATATAAAGTATATAATAACCTAACCAAGAGAATGTGAGGACATGTCTGATGAGGGTTCCGTAACTATAAACGCGTAATAGGTTTTTTCGAATTACTTCAAAAGTTACTGTCCGATTTAATTTAAAATAATTTTTGTAAAGAGTATTTAGCATGATCTATCAGCATGGAAATTGCAAGATTGTAAGTCTCATAGTTTAGAAATGCTAGGAAATACCAACTTATACCACTTTGGAGGCCGATTGCTCAAAAATGGTTGGTTTGCAAAAAAGTTAGGTATAAAATCTTGCATTCATTTTAACAGACCTATTAAACGATACCCCACACGATGGGGTAGAAATAAAAAAATATTTTTCATCCCCTTTTCACGAGCATGGAGAGGCATCCCTAAAATATAAAATTTTATTATTTTATTATACCAAAACCGAGATCTAGACACAATATAATATAACTATACCAAATTTCATCATTTTATATTTTTAATTACAGAAGCTAGAAGAGCGGACAGACAGACAGACGGACGGGCACAGCGATATTATACCCTTATTTATCCTCATTTTTAAGGTTCCGTCGTACTCAAGGATATATATATATATATATGTATGTATGTATGTATGTATAATAAGGGTTCCTTGAGTACGACGGAACCTTAAAAATGAGGATTTTAATTCAATGTATTAAAATAAAGAGAAAAGTAAATTTAATTAATTATACATATTTATACAAATTTAAATTGTACAATTATACATATACTTCTGTTCAATTCATATTTTAACATTTATTTAGACTTAATAAAATAGTGGTAGTAATTTAGATTACTTTATATTATTATAATCATCACCTATCGCCGTCCACTGCTGAACGTGGGAGACCCCAATGAGCGCCAACCAGGGATGAGCATTGGATTTAGATCAGCCCTCATTCATGCGCTGTCAGCCACCTCCAGTTTTACTTTATATAGCTATAATAATTTGCATGATAATCTTCACCATATAAGACGGTACATTAGTATTCCGCTCGCGTCCAGTATTTGTTTTCGTACACCTGCCGAAGACCTGAGTTAGCATACACCTGAACCAAACAATACCAACTTGAATAAATCAGAAGTGGGATCAGCACGACATGTTTTATATACGCGCATGATTTCGAAGTAAGGATGAGCCTCTAGGAATATTATACATAAACATTTTCCTCATACAAGTAAACATTAATATGTTTTATCATGTTGCACGCACAACGTTCTCGAGTCTCGCGAACCGTTGGCGGCCATGGGGCACACACGTTAGATATACTTTAAGGCTTAGACAGGGCATCTCCTAACGACAGTAATACATGAGTCAATATCCCGCTGCCGCAGTAAATCTGACCTTTGGATAGTTTAACTTTTCATTCGCAAGCTTATGTGCTTTTACATTTATATATTTTTTAAGAATTGAATACAAAATTGAAACTATTCTTAGCGGTATTATTTTATGTCAATCGAGGCATAAAACTATGTAAGCACTAAACAATCGTTTATTCCATGAGCATTATTTTTGATAATATTATAAAGTTACACCGAACTTGGTGACGATTAGCGGTAAGTTTCAGGTAAGTAAAGCTCAGCCACAGCTTAGCTGAAAATCTCCACTTATGCAGCTTCCAAGTGCTTTGCTTAGCTAAACTAATGAAGCTAACCTTGACTTAATGCTATTGAGATGAATTATGCAAATATTCAGTATGGAAATATTTTATTATTAAAGTTAATGGAATGCCTTTGATTAATATAACTTTGCGTATCTCACAAAAACAGAAATTTATTTTTATTAATTATATTTTCAAGCCTACAAACAGCGTGAAACTTAATATTAAAATTCAATTTATTTTTTCTGGGAAAATATACGAACATTTTTGTACATGCATATTTGATGTTAATTTAAATAGGCTTCCGCTCATTTGACCGACTGCGAAGGAGAGATTAAGAGAAGTTTATACAAAATAAGCACGTGAAGCAAGTTTAGTTATTCATAAGACCCTTGGCATATGCCAAGGGTCACATTTAGTGTGGGTTTATTAAATTACTGCGCTGTTTTCAAGCAGTAAACTTATTAAGGTCTGAAATTCACCGAATTATTCCTCGTAGGTACACTTTTCTCGTAGGTACACTTTCCTCGTACACTTTTGAAAAAAGTTCGCCTTTATTCCTTATATAATAGATCCACTTTTTAAAAACCAATGTAGCGTTTCCTAATTTGGGAACAGTTGTGTAAACAAAAGTGTAATTAACAAATTCACTGCCAGTCGTGCCGGCAACGCACATACTAAGGCGGGTCAATAAGTCCGTGACTTTTTGAATTTCTAACCTCCTTACTGAAAAAGCAACACTACTCCTGTCAACAGGCATCTGTCAGTTGACTCCTATCAAAATTTGAACTTGCTGCGTCAGTTAGTTTGTGTTTTACAGCTATCTTTATCAGACTATCCAGTAACTTAAGGAAACAATGGAAAAAGTGAATTTCGTGTGCTTATTAAGCATTATTTTTTGCGAAAAAAAACCATTACCGAGACCAAGGCTAAGCTTGATAAATACTATGGGGACTCTGCACCATCGATTTCAATGGTAAAAAAGTGGTTTACTGAATTTCGTTGTGGCCTTACAAGCACTGAAGATGCCGAACGTCGTGGACGCCCAGTTGAGGTCTCTACACCCGAAACAATCGAAAAAATTCACGATATGGTGTTGGCCGACCGAAGATTGAAAGTGCAAGAGATTGTGGAAGCCATAGGCATCTCGCATGGCTCAGTGGTTTCAATTTTGAATGATCACTTGGGCATGAGAAAGCTTTCCGCAAGATGGGTGCCGCGTTTGCTCACAGTCGACCACAAACGCAATCGTGTAACAACTTCACAGGAAGGTTTGGCGTTGTTTAATCACAATATGGAGGAGTTTTTTAACCGTGGACGAAACATGGATCCATCACAATACACCAGAGACCAAACAACAGTCAAAACAGTGTGTTTCTAAGGGTGAATCGGCGCCAAAGAAGGCCAAGGTGGGTTTGTCAGCCAATAAAGTTATGGCGACTATTTTTTGGGATGCACGTGGGATAATCCACATTGACTATCTTCAAAAGGGAAGAACAATTAATGGGGAATATTATTCCAACTTATTGGACCGCTTCAATGAGGATTTGAAAAAAAACCGACCTCATTTGGCCAAGAAAAAAGTTCTTTTTCACTAAGACAATGCAAGGGTGCACACATGTGCAGTTGCCATGGCAAAAATCCATGAATTGGGCTATGAATTGCTCCCACATCCACCCTATTCTCAAGATTTGGCTCCGAGTGACTACTTCTTGTTCCCAAACCTGAAAAAATGGCTCAGTGGAAAAAGATTTGAGTCCAATTATGAAGTCATCTCGCAAACAAAGGCCTATTTTGAGGACCTCGACAAATCATATTTTTTGGAAGGGATAAAAAAATTGGAGAAGCGTTGGACAAAGTGTATAGAGATCAAGGGGGACTACGTTAAAAAATAAAATGATTTATTTATCAAAAAATCTGTGTTTTATTCCAAAAGTCACGGACTTATTGACCCGCCCTCGTACTATGCATTGAAATAAGAAATGCGTTAAAACAATGTAGAACTAAGATCCTTATCATTTCTATCGCTTATCTGCTTTGCTGTACATAATGAAAGTGGATCTATAAGGAATAAAGGCGAACTTTTTTCAAAAGTGTATCTACGAGGAAAGTGTACCTACGAGGAATAATTCAATTCACGTCCCTGTTTTTCGCAGAAAGTTGACAAAGTTTCATTTGTGAGTAGGTTACTGTTGCGTAGAGTTCGTACAAAAAAAGTAAGTAAGAATTTTATTTAAATACTTTATTAGTTAATCCAACTTCTTAAGCTTCTAGACATTTAAATGCTTATTGAAATGTCAAATAATCTGATTCCTTAACAGTATAAAAAGTTTCTAATCTAAATTAAGGAATGAAAATCATCAGTAAAACTAAAGCATTTTATTGGTAGTACTCGTAGGAATCAAATTCGCGACCTCAAGACGATGACAGTTTTTCAGTTTCTTAACATTAAACCATAGAGTATATAATATGCATCTATACATCCGTCTACTATTATAAATGTAAAAGTTTGTTCCTTTTTCAGGTGAAAACTACTAAACATGTTTTGTAAAATTTGGTACGGTAGTAGTTTAAGCTCTGGGTTAAAATATAGACTGCTTTTTATCCTCAAAAAGTACAGTGTCCCTGTGGGATACTTTATTTACGCGAGCGGAGCCGTGGGCAAAAGCTAGTCTTATTATGATAGTGAAATTAAGTCACTAGAAACAAATAAATACTATGTAAATATATAAATATGTAGGAGCCTCTCGTAGCCAATTGTGCATCCCATTGTGAAAATACCGCGCACTATGTGCCGACATGTTTTGTACGAATTTTGTTATCTGGGAGTCTTTTCAATGCATAACAGATACGGAAAAGTTAAAACTAACTGAAAGTTTCGCGGTCGTATTTTTCTTACTAATATTTCACAGTTTTTCCAGTTTCATTCCGCTAGTTTTACAAGAAAATTTATTTTCAACGAACCTCCGTAGAGGGATATTTTATAAACTATTTGACATCGCGATTTTTGCGATGAATGGTTTTATATAATGTTTCTTGCCTTTTTCAGCACAATATACGAGACAGTCAAGAAGTTGTCATGTCTTTGAAGTAGAGTAAGTTTGTCGCTTTTGCCTTTCTGATACCTTTTGGGCTGGATCGATGACGAGTTTCTCGATGCTTTTTTTTGCAAATAAATTTTTTCATAATATCTTCTAGTCGGATTAGGAATTACATTCACGTGGTGTTCATGACATACTTTCGTGTCATATACTTTAATCTAGCAAGGTCTGGTATGTCGCTGCAGTGCGGCCTACATACATACATAGGTCAGTCTAGTTACTAGTACAATTACACCAAGTTTTCTCATTAGCAACTAACTTATTGTGTGGAATAACACGCGGCGTATAATGGGGTACGTAAAATACATTTTATACAAATATACTGACAGGGATTTGTTGTGAACAACGCGTTAACTACTTTGAGCTTTTTCTTCTCTATACTGTTTAACAAGATTTTTAAAATTATTTAATTCCTAAATAAGGAAAGGTCCGTTGAAGATTTTTTCTTTTTTTTTTTAACAAATTTAGAAAGCAAGGCACAATACACAAAAACTCGATGTCACAAAAACCTGGAACGTTTGTCCGTACACTGGTTCATCTATCATCAAATGCTCAATTTAGATATTATAACATTACTTATTAACTTAGAATAAAATGTTAGTTTAATAACACAGTAAAATGTAAATATATACAACAAATGCTGTTTACAGTTTCAGTCGCATTCATGGTAGGCATGAGGCGTCTAATGAGCGAGCGGCGCACTGCACTGCACAGTGAGTGCGCCCGCGCCGCTCGCGCATTAGGTAACAAACAACTTGTTCAAAACTCGTATCTCACGCGTTTAGGCACAGGGGAAAATACTTAGGAGGTTTTAGAATTTTTATTTTGTTATTTTTATTTGTTTGATCATAATTCTTTATTAGTTTAGTATCTATTTAGTTAATGAATTGTAAAAGTATGTTTTTAGTTTACTTTTCATATTTTTATCATTGATGTTTTGTTTTAGCTCTAAGGGTTAATGTATTTAATGGTGTAGGTACCAAATATTCAAGGGATTGTTTTCCGTATAGATTGTTGAAGTGAGGGACAGCTTATTCTACATTAGTCGCGCTGCGCGTTGTGACATGGTGTTTTGTCAGTATTTGAACATCCAAGTTAAAAAAGTTTTCTTTTAGAATGGTATATTAAAAACATAAATAAACTGTTGATAACATGAAAAATAACATTGACAAAAATTGCCTAGTTCATCTCAAGCGAATGTGGAAAAATAAGGAAATAAGGAATTACCCGGGTATAAATAAGGAATTTTCTTATCTTGCCCCAAATTACAATATTATTCGTTCAAGACCTCGCTAAACCTCTCTAACTTGTGTTAACAGATTTAAAACGTTTCTTAAGGATATTTATGTAGCTCGAAGTATAACATCGATCTTCTTATCGACGACAATTGTGAAGCGAATATAATCCGTTTCTCGTAGATTGAGCTGTCCAAGTATTACTAGACTTCTGTCCGTAACTCCGTCCGCAACTGAAAAACATAAATAGCTTTTATTGGGGATATATAAAAGGACTAGTAAGTGTCGAATAGCTTTTCCAGCAGTTTCGTCGCTGCTTACTTTATGTCGAGTTACAGTTATCTATCTGATACTTATTAGTAGATTGCGAACAGGCTCTAAATGTACTATCGGGGAATCTAATTCATAAGCAGGTAGAGTGTTCTCATAATTTATTTGTATTATAATGACGGCATATAATCACAATACAACTGTCAATGACATGTCAGTTTAATATCATATTAATAACATAATATGGACAAATTATGAAAACAGTCTGTCCAATAATGACATTGAATGTTATAAAAAAAAGCTTAAAATATATTTAATATATTTTAAGGTCCTGTTTCACAATCGCCTAGTAAGTGTTGAAAAGCTTATTCGAAAGTTTTGTCGGCGCTTGCTTTAAGCTGAGTGTCAGAGACAAAACATGCAAATAATCTATCTGACGCTAATCAGTAAATTGTGAAACAGACCGTGAGACTAATTCCAAGGCCTGTAAAGTCATGCATCTCGTGGGGGATATAGCTTAAATCTTACTAAGAGGGATGATTTCAACGACAGTAGGACGTTAGCTGAGCAGTCGGTGATGATGATAATATTCAATATTATAGACACAGTAAGGCATGAAAAGTCCAGAATAATATCCGTATGTCGCTTCCCATCATAAAAGTCTCAACGGGCGAAACCAGATGGACGATTTAACGCGAATGTCAAGCAATTTTAAAAGAAACGTCCCAGTTTCTGTACAGAATAATGAGCGCACGTACTCGGACGTGGCTCCGTTTCGCATATCCGTCCCAATTTACACTATCACCGCATTTATAGTGCACTTTACGATTGCACCGGCTATTTGTTGCCAATAAAATTTTAAAACCTAATATCGATACGGATATCGGATGGAAAATTTAATGGAATCTATGGAGTGAATTTTTATTTCATACTAGCTGTCCCGACGCACGTTGTTCTGTCTTAAGTATACTTAAATCTACACCTTTAACACCTACACTTACAACTACACCTACCCCTTTGGCAGTTTGAGCGTATCGGGACATGATTGTAATTGTATTATTACAGGTTTTATTGAGCAGAATTGACCCTCTGTTTTGCAACCCCATAAAATAGATAAACTGAACGCACCTATAAATAATTGACAGTCAAGTGACACTGGAAACTCGAACATACGCTACCGTCTGAACGAACATCAGATGTTTGACAGGAACAGTTAATATTGATTTTTTAAGTATTTTTATCATATTATAACATTTCTTACCGTTAAAACTTTCACTGAACTTCCACAACCATTTTAAGCTAAAATTTAGCCAAATCGGATCACCTTTTATCGAGTTTTAAAGAGACAAAGAAACTGGAATTTTTATATAAAAGAAGATTTTTAAGATATAATTTAACAATTTTACTACTTTTTACGTGTAAACAGAAGGAAAAAAGGTAATTTGATGATTTGAAAGGCGTATGAAATTAATTTCACGTTATTTGTATATGTTATAGATAATTTGCTATTGTGATAAATTGCCTTGTATTGTTTTTATTATTACATTCAGTTATGTAACTAAATGTCTAGAAATAGTTTTCATAAAATAACCTGTTTCGTTATTTTGTTAAAGTTAGTTTTACTTATCGTCGGGGCAAAAAGGGCAGGGTGCCCTCTTTTGCCTCCGATAATTGCAGTTTTGTATACTTTTTACAGCTATAATAATGGTTCGTCACTACGAAAGGAAGACATATCGTGCAAGATAGAGCTTGGAGGATATTGAAATCGTTGTAATGGAAGTGACAAATGGAAGATTATGCTGTAAAAGACCTGCTTTACAAGTACAATGGGCCACGATCAACGTTGCAGTGAAAAATTGAAGAGTTAAATAAGAAACAGCGTTTGTCACCTACCAAACTGGTAGCTATGGACCGTTATTTTAAAGAAAAATAAAAAAATAAGGACTGATGAGTCGGAAGATGAAGTCGTAGAGAATTTTTACTGCGGGAATTAGTACTCGTAATCTGCTGATGGTTGGGTCACATGCCGTGCCTGCTATAGATGGGCCCACTGTTCCTGTGCTGGTAAGGATTATCATGACGACGAGTCTCTTCACATTTGATTTTGATGTTTTTGTACTCGTTTTTAGCTTTTAAAATATGTATGTCCATTACAATGACAATGACATATGACAATTTCACATCGGGTACGGGGCAAAATGGGCAATTTCCTTATTTTTTGAAAATTAGATTTGTATAGAAAATTGATTAGATTATTATATATTATAAGACGATTTTTTTGTTATGTTTAAACATCAATAATAAGACTAATACATGACTGTTAATTTTGTATATTATATGTGATTTCCACTGTTTTATTCACGATTTTCCTTATTAACAGAGTGTGTATGTGAGTGTGTGAGAGCTTATGTTTTGAGACTAAAGTAGCTTATTTGCCTGTGACTTTTTTAAACTTTAACAGCCGAAGTACCTAGTTTTGATATACAAGATAAATGGATTTTTTATAAAAAAGAAAATTTTTCATTTTATAAAATAAACTCTCATTCACAATAATTCACCTGCAATCAAAGGTAAGTGGTGCCTTTCTCGCTAGTTATATCATAATCTAACGGCTTTTACAATCTTACGGTGACATATATATCTTATAAAATTTAGGAAATGCCTTACTGATCTCTAAATAACAGATAAAAATAAACTTATTGAAAAATATCCAAAACAATTATTATAATCTTTCGATAGACAATCCCAGATGTTATCAACAACTTATTCAGCCAATTACTAAAACAGCTGTTGTTAATTAATATAGTGAAGTTGTTGTTATTTAATAATTAATTTTGATTAACAATTAATCTTGCTTATGAAAATAAATAAGGCCTACATATAATACATAATACACTACGCAACATCTGTTGCACGACGAATTGCTAATCTTGTTGTGCAACTTAAATTTGGTAGCGTTATCTACTGATATCACGGTCCTTCGAACATTATAGACATAAGATTATAAGATAAGATGTATAAATAGCTGCTCTCAGCACGACGCTTTTTTAACGTAAGAGCGTTCGTAAATGATGTACTTGACAAAAATCCTATTGGTAGAGGCTAGCACCCGGAGTTGAACCTGCACTCAAGCAATCTACCACTACGCCACAAACTCATGACGAAGACGAGACTTTACGAAATGGCAGGAGGGATTTAATCAAGTGCAAAGCTGCGTAATGGCCGATGTCGTTAGGTGAGCGTTAGAGATACCTCACAGTTACAAGTTAAGTAATAGCCCAAAGTTCGCGTTATAGCACATATGGGTGTAACTTTACCTTTAAGTTTTTTTAATAAAATTGCTATGATAATAAGAAAGTTTCATAAAAGCGAGTATTTCAATTCTTACTTATGTATCCATTTGTGTATGTTTGTTTATTGTCATGGTTGACATGACGAATTGAAGAAGGTGGCTGGCAGCGGTTGGATGACGGTGCCTAAGATCGGATGGTTGGCGCTCATTGGGGGAGGCCTACATTCAGCAGTGGACGGCGAAAGGCTGATGATGATGACGATGACTGACGTCATACGACGTCGTTTACGTACGTTTTTGACTCGTCTTTTTTTAAAATAATTTTATTTTTCTTTTTTTATAATAAACTTTGAATTTTGTGAATTTATCTATGATACGGGAACCATTCCTCTAAAGGTAAAGGACAAAGTAGCCTATGTCCTTCCCCATGGTCTACTCTATATCAGTGCCAAATTTAATTAAAATCCATTAGTTTCGGAGCCTATTCAATGCAAACAAACAAAATTTTCCTCTTTATAACATTAAATACCTATAATGCATGACTAAAAATGAAAACACCCCTAGAAATGAATAATAAACGAGACAATTATTATCGAGGTAGCCCATACTGTAATTATAATCTTGCAAGGGTAGTTTATGATTGAATATTAGTTTCAAGTGAAGCGCAAAATAGGTTAATGTAGCCCATGGGCTTCAAAAGGGCCATAAATTGATACTTGTATTACACATGCGAGTATAATCTTACCCTTCACGGCGAATTGCCCTACCGACAAGAATTATTTATTAGCTACGAGTATCCTAAATGCATTTGGGTAAGTAAATAAACAAGATATTAATGTGATATATGATAACTTTTGCTTAATTAGTTTTGGTAAGTGTTCAATTTTCACCCATTTTTGTGCACTATAAAAATATGTAATATCAGGGGTATAAAGGGACATATATTATTTAGTCTCAGATCAAATAAAAATGTAAGACAGAGCTTAGTCAAACAAAAACCGGGGCTGGTATTTTATGTATGTAGTGGGCGTTTGGCTTCGTATTACATACGAAAAATATACACCGCAATAGCTCGCCTTTGAGGGTAAGGCGAGCTAGATATTATTTAATTACTTATTATTTTATTTACTTTATTGATCACGGATTTTCTATGCTGATTGTACTTTTAAATACACAAAAATTCCCCGAGGAAAAACTGTGACAATTTCAACTTTGTTTATTAAAACGCAGCAGATGACGGAAAAGTTTGATGAATCCCGCAATTTCCGTTGCCGATTAATCCGTGATTTACATAAAATAATTAATCATTGATCAGATGAAAAATAAAAAGCAATCAAAAGAACAATCATTAACATACTGATAGATTCATTATTCACGGACTGAAGATACTATAAATAATTACGGGAAATCTCCCCGGGAAAAAGTTCGCTCCGAATTTTATCGTACCTGGAGATTTTTCACGTGCGGGGATTTGCATTGATACCCATTATTCTTCTTTTTATCTTCTTTATTTGTAATGCAGACAAATGACTCAAATTGCCGATTGAATAATGATTGTGTGCAGCGTGAGAAATGGTACACTTTTAGTTTGTTTGTGCTAACTGCTCTGATTAATAGCTCCCCGATACTTCGTGCTATTTTTGTTTGTATGGATTTTTAATACAAAGTTGATTTTTTTCTTCATAATCATAATATCTTTATTTTCCAGAAATGTGTGTGGAAAGATGTCATTAATAATTGATAACGGTACCAAGTTTTACTATTCGTACTACCACAATTCGCTAGTACGTATATCGTCCAATTTTATTTTTAGCACAATATACATTAAATTTAATGATTTGAATTGAATGAATGAATTGTCACTGAATCACTTATTAATCACTCAATTCATGGCCAGTTTTATGACAAACACTTTATGAAATTAATAATATTTTACATTAGTTTTTCACACGGAGCTTATGCTCGCGCGCCGGTTTGCGCGGTGTAGCGTTGAGGCAAGGCTGACACTATTTAGGGCATACTGTCAATGCTTCTACACGTGTCAGCTTTGGGTCAGCTGCTCTAAAACCGCGAGGAGCAGTATCAGGGTGCAGTACAATAATGCATACAGCATCCTGATGAAGCTGCCAAAGTACTGCAGTGCATCGGGCATATTCGCCGACGCCAGAGTCCCCGATTACTTCACCATTATTAGGGCACGTGTCGCAGCGTTTTGGTATCGCGTCCGTTCTTTTGGAAACGAGATCCTCAGTGTGTGTGCCAGGTGTCTGGAAAACCCGATTCTAAATAACTGGCTGACAGTACATCGCGACGAAAACAAAACAGGCTGATTTATTTTACTTGAAATGTCTTGAGTGTCTACGGTATAATAGCAGAATATATATATTTTTTAATTTTTTCAATCTGAATGTTTAAATTTTGTCTGAATGTTAATTTTTAATAATGATCTTTTGTTGTTTTTATTACTTTTATTTTTTTAATTACTTATACAATATGTAGTTTTATGGATATTTTGCCTGAAATAAATATGATTTGATTTGATATGATTATGTTGTTACTTCACGTTTCTACCATTGATTTCCAGACCTTCTATTTGTGCAGTAAAAACAATCCATACCATCATTCATTTGTATATTCTACAGTCCTAGACGAACTTATGCTTATAGGAACATTCCTATAAGCATAAGTTCGTCTAGGACTGTAGAATATACAAATACCTATACAAATACAAACACCTACATAGGTACAAAATAAAATCATATATTTCAACGTTCGTCATTTTATTTGTAAAATTGGTACTTGCTTGTTTAATGTTTTTATTTTTATTTTAATTGGATAATCTAGCTTGACTCGTAGTTCTAGTAGATTTTAAAAAATAATAAGAGACACAAAATACTAATCTGAGCGGCGGGAGCTAACGCTAAAATTATACATACGCACGTGATAGGTTAAGCTATAGAGTATCAAAATTAAAAGTCTCAAGTGGTTGACTCATTAAAAGTCAACCTAATAAAATAATGTACAAATAATATATTGTCATATAGACATAGTAGTTATTATATTCAAACGGCATTAATATTGGTGTTGCCAAACATTTAACGGAACTAACGAAACCTATTGATATGTTTTATTTAAATTCATATCCGACTTGTGTATTTTATTATCGAGCAACATTAAGTATGTTCGCTTCATAAGTAAGTACGAATATTTTATCGATTCATCTATACCTCTATATATAACCATATCTAATACACGCATGTTGCACGACGAAGGAGAAAAACATATTACATAGCTTGAAAATGCGCAGTTTTTCAGGGATAAGACCAAGCTAGATCGATTTTTCTTACCCAAAACTCATAAAATGTTATAGTAATACTTGCAGCCGTTTCCGAAATTCCTATTATACATATATTATACACAAGTTTAGCTCTTATATAGTATAAGATGTAGTAAGAAGCAGTACTTTTATTGGTCACAGGCACAAATTAAAAAATATATATTCCTTTTTATATATATATAAAAATAGATTGCAATTCCATGTCTCGCTAAAACTCAAAAACGGTTGGTGTGGTGGGATCAATTCTGTGGTGGAGTGGGTTATGTGTTTATTACTTCTAATATTTAATTGTAATTATTGAAGAATTAATATGTAACTGTTTTTTGTTCCGAACAAAAGAAAAGACAGAACAACGTGTGTCGGGGAGTCGGGACAGCTAGTAATAAATTCTAGGATGTAGATAATAGTGTAATATTGCCTACATGCAATATAGGTTATGTGCATATGCAAAATAGTTTATAAAACAGTACCTATTAAATGTTAACTTAAAACACATAATTTTAATTAAAATGAGTAAATCTTTCAGTCAGTCCAGCGTTCAACCTGAAACCTCCTAGTGAGAATTATCACTACGTCGCCACTACATGACATCCTAATTACATTGTAGAGGGACCGTTATAATAACTCTGGCTAATTAATTGCTCTTATAATAAATACAATTAAAAATAAACTTTACATGTCTGCAAATAAAGTGGAATATCCAGTGAAGCCCGATATCGGAATTCAGAATTGAATTTATACCTACAGCTGAAACCTAATATCTTAGTGCTCCGAGATTCTGGAGAGATTACCTAACTAATTTAGCGGTCGAGTTGAACGTAGGTAGATGTATGTTGATACCGATTGTCATTCCACCGCCTACCCAGAAGGAAACTGTCCAGTTTGCTACGAATGCTCGATTTGGTTCTGCCTCTCTTCGACGTCTATTAAGGTTAGATTTAAGGGAAACACAATGTGGATAATGTGGAAAACATTGAGTTTACTACCCTCGAACCTATTAAAAAAAGTATAAATAATCATATAATTAAAATAAGATTTGCTTTTAAGTTTTCGTTAAGGTTTTTTAAAGATTTTTCTTAAGTTGCAACACAGAATAAAAATATATAGTGGTTGCAAGCCGTATGTAGTGCAGAACGTGTTTATACCTATAATATTTGTAACTTCATTTGTAACATATTCTGACAAATAACACATTTGATTGATAGATTGAAAAAAATTAGGCTCGACCGGTATAATATTCAGATCAAGATCGATAATGTTCAGATCGAGCTGGATTTGAACTTTAAATTTTAAGTGACAGTCACAAATTTTATACAAGATTAGAATTTTCATATGAAACTTTTTTCAAGTTTAATTATTAGACACAAAAATGAAAGTTATGATATTAAATTTTTTATGATGCAAGTATTTTGTTTTCTACACACTATAATTGCAATTTTTAAGTTTTATACCGTTCGTGAAAACTTTAGTAATAACAACTGAGCGTAAATCTTACTTCTTTTATGAAAACGGGTCTTTATATTTTAAATAAACTTAAATTAAGAACTTGGCCCAAATGAAGATAAATAATTTAATAATAATTTGTGATTTACGTTTTTATTATGAAAACGCTAAAATGCTGTTAGAATGTTCTCTTTATATTTTTAATTAAATTTTATATTGCCGTCGTAACGACGCGAAGATACGAAAATTTATATTTTATTATCATTATACATGATTCGCTTATTTTTTGTGTTTGTAACGCAAACGTATTTATTTGAAAAATAAATAAATAAATATAAATATCTATGGACGCTTCACACCACGTCAATCTAGCCCCGTGCTAAGTATCCGAATAACTTGTATTACAGGTACCAGATAACGGGAAGTATATTTAATACTATACATATATTTTAGATGTTTTTATTATATTATACACATAATTAATACACATCCATGACCCGGGAACACAGAAAAACTTTTAGTTACGTCGGCGGGATTCGAACCCATGACCCCCGGCTTGAACACCAACACGCTGAATCACTGAGCCACAGAGATCGTCATTGAATGACATATACATTTGAAATTAGTAATTTTATTATTTACCGGCAAGCGACTAACGTCAATATAATCCAAACAAATTGCGAGGACGAATCGTTTAGGAGCTCACACCGAGAAGCGACGCGGCGCGCACTTTTTAAGGTAGCGAGTCAATAGTGAACTTTATTCACTACGCAAAAAGATACTCGTTTCATTGCAAGAGCGGTGTAGCTCGCAATTCGAACTCTTGCAACAAAGATGTATCTTTTTGTGTAGCAAAATAAAAATAATAAAGCTAAATATTGAATCACTGTGTTAACGTTGCACGCACATTGCGTGCCGCGTTGCGTCTTGGTGTGAACTGACGCTTACATTCGGTCTTGATAATGTACAATCTTTTCTATGACCGGTACCGTACGGCTTTTAACTCTGTCAGCTTGAACTAGTGACGACGCGGTCGGTTTTATAATTAATGTGGCCTTAATTTTTAAATATTCATATTTTAATGAGATGTCTGATGTTATAATTATTCACGTTTGACCGAGTTAATTAAATTGTTATTTTTTTTAATTGATGACAAAGCTGTATTTCTTAATGTATCATCTGTATTTCATAGCAAAAATAATAAATTAGAAATGAAAATATGAAATGAAAGCAACTACTTACTTTTCAGGAGGTATAAATACAATATAAAAAATACAAACACTGTTTTTTATATACAGACATTAAATTATCTATTTATCCGCTATGTATAGTAATAATATACGCGAGATATAGTTAACAATTAAGGCAGAACTAATATCTTACTGCCACAGCTTATAACAATACCAGCGTTAAACTGTGCTACGAAGATGCTACGAAAGTGCTACGCAGAAGCTACGCTAGTGATTCGCAAAATTTACGCACTCCACTATGAGTCGTATAGTCGCCTGATGGTGAGCATTTATCGCTGTCCTTGGAAATCTGCAACACCAGAAGAGTTACAATTGCGTTTCCGATCACTGATACCTCTCTCTTGAAATTTTAATTTTTGGCAACTTCGATTTTTATGTAAGTAAGTGTAATGTTATATTTAAGACAGCAAATAGGTGTAATTAACATATATTTTCTTCCAATTGACCAACTCATACAGTTGAAAGTGCTCATAATTAACAAAGTCCATAAATACGAAAAATACATTTTCAAGCAATTGGTAAGCCTGGGAACCGCTGCAGGTTCAGCGACAGCATAATAACATTAAATTCAGCCATGCATTATACATAAATATTGTGGCCGCCGTGTTGGACTTAAAATAATCTCATTTGCTGTACTGTTTCCTAATACTAAATATGGCTCGAATGTCAGCAGTATTATTCCTATAATGGCATTTCTTACGTATTTACCTTAAAAAACCGGCCAAGTTCGTATTAGGCTGCGCATAGAAAAGGTTTCCATAGTCACCCATCTATGCCCCTGGCAGAGACGCATCATTAGTTGTCGTTTCAGAATATTAATTGTCCGCTAGTATTATGCGAGGCCGTGGCATCTCATCGGCCGTCCTAAACGTGCCGAAGCATGACATCGTAAAATTGTATCAATTTCAGAGCTTTATGTTTAATAGTTTTTCCATTTAGTCCAATGAAATATGTAAAATATAATGTAATTTTAGTTTACGTACAAAGTATTACGGTTAATTTTTATTTAATAACATTCATGAGTTTCCCAAATCACAATTTTATTTGCGAACACAGCATATATTACCATAATGCGACCGCGCTCTCTGAAACCAGTATTTGCCCGGAAAACTAGTAATTATAATTGTAACAAAATGCTAATGTGAAAAATTAAATAATACTTATTAGGTCATTACATATGAAATTGGCGTTTTGTAAAGGAGGAACATAAGGTCGATTTTTTTAAACATAATATATTTATTTTATTAAAGTAAAGTAGTTAAATGGTATATCCATTGCTATCTATGCACTTTTGCCATCTCATAGGTAGTTCATTGATTCCTTTACTAAAAAAACCATTCGGTCAGGAATCTATAAAATCTGTGAAGGCACTTAGGACTGCCCCATCGGAGTTGATTTTTTTCCCTTGCAAGAAGTTATCCAAATTTCGAAAAAAAAAAAAGGTAATCTGTTGGAGCAAGGTCGGGGAGTACGTTGGATGTATTAGACATTCCAGTTGAAGCTCCTCTAATTTGGTAGCCATCTGTTGTGCAGTGTGTGGTCTAGCGTTGTTCTGAAGCAGCAGTGACCCTAGAGCGAATGACCAACCTCGGTTGTTTAGCAGCTAACTTTTCTATCACGATTTGCAGTTACTGGCAATAGACATCTGCCGTAATCGTCTGGCCAGATTTAAGAAAGCTGTAGTGAACGACACTGGCACATAGTGGCATGACATATAGTGGTTCCCTAGAAAGGTTTAAGTATAAAATTTGTTAAAATTTGTTAAGGTTTTTAAGAAAGGATTTGTTGCCCTATGACCTTGAAGAGATGCATTTTAATTACTTTAACCAAGCTTTCCCAACATCCACCAAAATGTGGTGAAGCCGACGGAATAAACTTCCAATCAATATCATTAATGGAAAGTTCCTCCTACAGAATCGTGCGGTACTCTTTATTTAGAAATTTAAGGAGATTACGTAAATAAGAATCCGACCAAAACATTTTCAAGTAAAGTGATGCCAAGACGATACCAAATGACTCGCACTGTCAAAAAGCTATCAGATCTCATGTAAAACTAAGCTTCTGACTCTACCAAACTTCTAACCCTACAATACAAGCCTAACTTCACAAACTCTACACCTTAGTCAAGTTATGTGGCCTATGTAATTAAATATCAATATAAGACCTATGTAATCAAAACTTTATCCCTCTTACTAATAAGAAATTCTTAAACATGCGTTTAACGTATGAATAGTTGAATTCGCTGTTTATGTTATACGTCCGTTATACAACGTGTGTACAGCTGTCTACTAATAAAGATATTCAAGACCAAGGTCTTATAAACAAGTTTAACTATAATCACACTACACATCATAGACAGAAGACTCAAAGAAAAACGTTTAGGAATTGAGTGACACGCAAATAACACGTAGGTATCTGATGTTCGCGTGTTGATGACAAAAGTGACATAAAATTTACGTTGTTATGGACCTCGTAATTATATACAAAATTGATGTTTACACATTTTTAATCAAGTAGTTAATTATGTAAATTTTGTAAATTTGAGTAGTTCTACAAAGTTTATATACTAACATTTTTGAACGCACCTCTGTCAAACTGTCAAAATATGTCATTAAAATTGTCATTTATCACAAGATTTTCGCTATTTTTAATTTGTAAATGCAGTTCTTGAGATTTTCAACATGTTAAATAAGAATTTTGTAATTAGAACAATAATAAAATCTGATAAATTCTAATTGTGTTAATTCCCGCACAGAAAGTAACACAAGCAATAGAGTAATTTGTTTTAGATATCTGCGAACATCTGTGAAGTATAGTGTCCAACTACATTATTTTTCAACAAGTGATTGATAAAAATAAACATGTATAATAAAATATAACGCCTTTCATTGGTTTTTAATTTAATCTAAATGTTTCCAAGAATACACAAATAGGTTATGTAATGTATCTTTTCTCTTTGTTCTCAGTTACTGATTGTACTGTATCATAATAATTGTTTGTAGTTGTCTATCACAGAATATGATGAGGATATGTTTGTTGTTTTGTATCACTTTATCTAACTATATATATAAAAGGCAATGCTGATTGACTGATATATCAACGCACAGGCTTAGAGCCCTTAGAACTAGAAAACTCACACACTAATAGCTGTATGGATAAATGGTTGGGTAAGTATTAATGTCAGTGGACGCTTTACTCATAAAAGTAAGTATAATATTGGTGGTGCATTGCAACAAAAAAGGTTAGTAGTTAACATTTATAAATATTAACAATAAATAAATAGTTGGACGACCCAGATTTCAATAAAAAATGAAAATAGTATAGTATCCAAAACGATATTTAAATACAAATCATCAAGTGTGTCATAATTTCAATTCTGCTTAAAATTCACGTTGCGATTATGGTGCTTACAAGGTTTTAAACATAATAATGAAATAATTCGAGCGGTTGTGAGGGCATCTTTTTATTAATGATTGTAGGGAATGTCGTTGCAATCTCAAAAAATGAAATTCAACAAATCTAATTTTTTGGCATTCCGTAGATCTACTATAATAATAAGCTTTATCAATTATGGACCTTCTGGGCTTATGATCTACTGCTACTGTAAAGACACTTATGCAGAAACATATTGTCATACTCAGGAGGGAATAATCATTCTTTAAATAGTTTGCACTAGGTCACCTTTACCTGAGGTTAGGTTGTTATTTTTTTTGCCTAAACATCTTAACATAAGCAGTAGATCATAATTTACAATAATTATGCCCAGAATATCCTTGATTTTAAGATAATTGACTTTGCCAAACCTTATATACAAGAAACAATACAAGGCTGTTTCTTCTTCAGGGGATAGCCCTAGCCTATATAATAGTATAACTCCATTTCCTTCAGGGGAAGCTCTAGTCTGTATAATAGGTAGGTAGTTATAGGTATAAGGTAGAACCCGTACTCCTTACCTTTTGAAGACCCTCATCTGAATCCCATAGCACTACTAAGAAGCCTTATACCTACTTAGTTTCACCCTGTCTGCCCTTATGTTAGTATGAACAGTTAATTGTACCTAATCAGGGATTGAAATTGATGAAATTAGGTCATTGTCTTTTACAAAAAATACAACAAAAATGAATTATCACGATCATTAAACATTTGTATTTTTCCGGTCGCAATAATAATTTCCTAGCCTAAGAATCAATATTTATGTAGTTACTCAGAAATAGAACGCTAACGAGATTCGAAAGAATATAATCTGCTGATGTATTGAAAATCCGCCATCTTACTCTTATCCTACTTACCACTACGCTATACCACTTTTCAACAAGGGTCTTGCCTTGTTTAAGCGTTGGTAGTAATAAGCAGGCCTTATGTCAAAAAAAAGATTCTTAGATCGCCTGTATACGCACTGTGTAACATTTTATTAGTAAAGGGGTACATGTTTAATAAGTCTGCTACTGGGGAACATATCCTGAAAATTTTGTTTATCTGGTATAATTCAAACCTATGTTATGAGGGTTCAAAATATCGACGAAACGCTTCGAGAAAAGGTGGTCTGGTAGTCCCCTTGTGCTTCGCTTAGCTCGACTTGGCAGGGGCACTACCGTGCCCCCAGGCTTGCACCCACGAAACACGTGCCGTTATCCGTGTACAAACACGTTGTTTTAGGGATGCCAGAAATGACACTGTGCGTAAATCCGTCGCAACTTCGATATATGCGTAGCGCGCGTTGTCAAACATTTAAAAATACATACCCAAGCTTTAACCGCGAACTGGTGTGTACTGGAGCGGTTCTCGAGCGGTTCGGGAGCAAAATAGTAAGTACCTGGGTAACCGAGCTTTGCTCGATACTCTGATGATGATGCGGAAATGTGTAACAGGAAATCAAGCATGCAACAGTTATAATAAAATAGGTATTCCTTATATTTTTGATGTGATATGCGTGAACAACAAGCCGTTTCTCATTACGTAGCCATCGTAATCGTATCGTAATCATCGATGTATGTAGCCCCAGAGACGCTCAAGTGCTATCGAACATTATGCTGCATTTGTATGTAACGGGAAAGATGTTCATCATTATCGTCATTCAACAGTCACAAACCTTTTCAATTGAGAATTACCTAGAGGCAATATAATATAATCTCGCCGTTCTCGGCTGTATGTGTAGGTACGTATTTGAATTAAAAAAATATCGGTTGTCTGTAAAGTCGGTTTACTGATGATGGTTGAACGTGACAACGTCAACAACAACAACAACAACAACAACAACAACAACAACAACAATAATAATAATAATCATAATAAAATGCGAGGTAAGATTGGTACTTGGTAACGTTAACAGGTAACGGTACTTGGTAACAGTACTTGTAAACGCATGAGTCATGTTTTTTCATACGTGCTGCCGGCTCCATCGAAGTATAAGACGTTATCACGTCAATAATATAACGCTTCCAGAGAATCAATAACGGATACTTCAAGCACATAATTTACTGCTTATATAAAAACGATTATGCAGAAAAACAGCTGTGATACTCAAAAAAATCATCTCATGTAATGACGACTTTCTGCGAAACGCAAACTCGTCCGTTAAAGTTTTGAGTCTCTTGATTGAGTATGTCAACTATATTTTTCTGCCTTACCGTCTTTACATAAGTATAAAATACGTGCCCGAAGTTTCCGTAGGTAATTGATTTTTGGATGCTTTGTACTCATGTATTCACTCATGTAAATACAATTAATAAAATAATTATTAGATTGAGCGTGTCACTACAAATATTTTTGTCGACCATTTCAAATTTATTGGATAACAATAGATTTTGTTTATTTTTCAAACAACCCCCTTACTAATAAAAAGATTTACACAACGGATAACTTAAACAACGTTGCTGTCTTTGTTTAATGCGTTGGAAAAGTCACTTGACAGACAAAGACAGCAACGTTGTTTAAGTTATCCGTTGTGTAAATCTTTTTATTAGTAAGGTGGTTAATTTAATTGTTTCATACAACAAAGTCTCTAGCCAACGAAATTATTCTAAGCCTCAATTGTTACAAAACAAATTTTGTAACGATATTCAAATAGTGAAACATGAAAACATTAACATATTTGGATTACAGGTCTATCGTTTGGCCGAAATCGCAACAACTGAGCTGACCCGACTGAAGCTAAATTGTTCATTATGCAGTTAGGGCTAGTGGAGGCCCGCTCTAGTAATTCTCCTAATGATGGCCCAGCGTTATGGACCGGCATAACGTCGCATTGTTCGCTTTAAGTATTTATATACCGCTCCAAATTTTGGAACAATATTCTAGCGACTTGCGGTTTTTAGGTCAGAAATGTAAAACTGTTTACGTACAAGTTTTTTGAATTCAGATTAAAAGTTATTATAATTAGCTGTTAAGAAGCCGACAAAGAAACTAGCTGTCCGCGAAATCATTTCACGTGACGTAACGTCACGTGCCGAACGTATTATGTTAGTTGTTAGATTTTTAAAAAATTGCATTTTTTTTGCAAAGAACTAAGATTTCAAGAGCTCTAAGGCTTTTACAAGTACCTAAATTATAATAATATTATATATACCTACGTACATTATATAGTAACAATAGCAATGTTCAATCTTTAATCAATAAATAAATGAAAGAGTCTATATTCAATTACTCATCATAAACTTTTTAAACAACGCAACTCCATTACAGCTCATTATGTTTAAATGAACTGTTAGTTCGCTTACACACGAGCCGCGGCTCCCGCGAACTTCGCGAGGAATTCCTTACAAAATACGGCCGCCCCGCCGGAGCCGCGGCGCGTGTGTAAAAGCGCTTAGATCAGTTCACACAGAAACGAGACGATACGCGACGCGGCGCTGCAATTTTTTAAAGATGCTTAAAATCAAGAACTAAACTTTATTCAGTACACAAGAAGATACACGTATACAGAGCCTTGCAGTTTGACATTCGAACTCTTTCCAATTAAACGTGTATCTTCTTTTGTGGTGAATAAAGTTCAATTTTTTATCGCTATCTTAAAAATGCAGCGCTGCGTCACAAATCGTCTAATTTCAGTGTGAATTAACCCTTAGTTCTTCACATCAATCTCCCTCCATTACCGATATTATATTATGTCAGAAAATGCGTTTTAAACAGCGTCGATTTATAAATTATTTGTGCCATGTTTAATTAATGTTATCAGACATTTCCAATATTTAAAACATGAGCATAGTGTGCTAAGCAGCATTTGTTTTACATGGCGAATAAAATAATCAAAAGTTAAAAACTTTAAGCGAACTACTTAAATTATTTAGCCTGTGTTACCCGTGCCATTGTTACAAATCTATTGACACCTCATTCACTAAAATCGGATCAGCAGTTTAGACGCTACGGTGGAACAAACATACATACATAGACAGCCAAAATCATTACCCTTCCTTTTGGCTTCGCCGTTGTCGCATAAACAAAAACAAGGCACTGCGTGGGGTGGAGTCTGTACAGAGTAGGTACACGTGGCATAAGGTAAACTTTATTCATCATGTATCTAAAAATACTCTCAACGCGCATAATGCAGTTACACTAATAATGCATTTGTTGTTCTGCATAATAGGTAACGTTGTTCTGCATGATAGGTAATTGTTGTTCTGCATAGGTAGTTAGTAGTTAGCAAAAGGTAATTAGTAAGCAGTAGGTACTTACCTGTTAAGTGCAATAGTGTCAGTGTTGTTAAACGTGTTATTGTTAAGACAAGAATCTTATCTTAATTTTTAAGATGTTAGAAGATAAAATGATCACAATACCTGCCGACAAACCGCTACGGAGTTTGGCAGGTTTAATACCTAATGTAAAAATTTGCCAATAAAGTATTTATTATTATTATTTAACTCCAAAAAGTGTGTTTAAAGGGCTTTATGATATATATTTTCTTACATTATCCCATGTTAGATACGTTGCCGCGTAATTTTCTAATGCAGAACAGTAAGATATTAGAACCTGCCACTATTCGATAGGAATACTAATGCCGCCCGCGTTAATTTGGTTACACAATTTGTATTAACTCTATGACGTTTACGGTTTATCAGAGAATCAGTTGGTTTAATGCTCTAAGGAGAATCACGAATTTGACAAATGAAATTATGCCACGCTTACATACGAAAAGGGAACAAATATTATATTGATTGTAAGTTTGGCACGTCCAAAAATTATCAAATTTTGTGACCTTTAGTAAATGCGATGTAATAATTTTACGATACATAATTAATCTTAGTTAAGCGACGATTTTTCATAAAGTATGGGATAATATGATCGTATGTATAATTTAGCTTTGAATAGATTTAAAACACTTCATAGTTGGTAGTAATATTATAAATATTCTGTTACTAAAGAGGTTATTCAAATTTTTTTTTTTTTATTAATTTATTCATGACAATGGATACAAAGTCCTTCAGTCGTAGGTTATTCTAAGTCCCGCCTGTGTGGCCGCAGGCAATATGTATATGCCATTACCAGATTTAAATAATTTTCTATAATAATAAAGCAATTTACATTATAATTATGATTTCTACATTTAATAGACTTTACTAGTTTCTGCCCACGATTTTGGTCGTCTACATCTAAAATTGGGAACCCTGCATTTTGCCGTGTAAAAATAACCTTTAGTTGGCGTTATTTCAGTCTTTTAAAAAATGTGGATTAAATTTAATTCAAATCTGTTAAGCCTTTTCGTTTCGTATCTTATGAATACTATACATAAAAACTGTCCCTATCTTACTATATACGAGCTTATCTACTTAAAACAAGCTAATCTTGCATATATAATTGGCTTCTTGAAACGGGCATTAACTTGCATTTTTAAGTTTTATTATGTGTTTTTTCTTTCATCACGTAATAACATAATATAAGTTATTTCGGTTTCTATACAACCAGATGAATAATCTAGTCATTCTATTTATTTCATTTATAATTATTTTAAAATATTTTTTATCAATCTACTAAAACTCAGTCTCACGGATACTTAGAATAATGCGAAAAATGTAGCACCCAGCAGTTTTCTATAAGAGAAGTGGGAAAATCTATATTTTATAGTGATCAAACTTTGGACACAGTATCGATAAAGCCGATGCCTCTGGAATTATTCGAGTGTAAGCCACAGCCGTCTCAAAGCATAAAGATAGGTCTGAACCTGGCCTAAGAGGCTTTCGCTTAAATCCAGATTGAATATAGACATTCTTCTCTCATTTTTAATTCGTCTGTACCTCGTGTCTAAGGTGTATTGAAAGAAACGCGCTAAAGCGCCATACATGTTCAAGAAATGTGATCAAAAATTTTTTATGTTAAAGAAGTATTTGGAAGAACGAAGCCAGTAGATTTTTTTACTTTGGTTGTGATTTTGTTGGATTTTCTAGTACGTCGTATGAATTTTAAGTTTATTGCAATCTAAACGTCGCAGGCATATTGTACGATTCCGCCGTTTACATACGGCATAGTCAGTTTAACAACGCTCGCTGTTTTGTAATATGCCGAAGGCAAAATGTATATTGTCGTGTCATTATATATTATGTCTAAACATTTGATTGACGATTCAAACGCCATTTACAAAATGCCGCGGCAAATTTAAGTATTTAGTTCTGTTTTTTATCACGCGCGTCGCTGTTGACCAAAATAAACAATACGGCGTGAAGTAGCGGTTTTGTGATACAAAAGTTATTGAAAATAGTGCAAATACTAAGTTGTTTTCATTCATTCTGCTCTCGGACACCGTCCGATGAACAGCTCCGCTCGTTCCGTCGTCAGTCAGTACTCGCTAAGCGCTCTCGCTCTAGCAGTATCGCTCTCTCTCTCGCGTGTGCCATCGCTCGCGAAAGAGAAACCATAGGACGAAAGAAGACAGAAGACCGAAAACTCAAGAGAGAAGATCCAAGGCGTCACCCAACCGCCTTTGCCGCCCAACCCGTCCCGTACCGTGTCTCGCGCCGCGACCGCCGAGTACCGGATCGTCCTGTCTCCTAGTTCGCGTGTGTTTGTGTCTCACTCCGCGTTTCGTGTCGTCTCGTTCTGACTGCGTAGTAGTGACTCGCTCACTCCGCATCAGTGCCGTCTCGCTCTAAGCGCGTTGAGTGTCTCGCTCACTCCGCGATCGTGCCGATTCCGCCCTCTAGTGCAGTTTTTGTGAACCTCTTATAGCGACCGTCAATTTACACCCTACTTCGTTAGAATAGGTTGTAAATTGGCGCCTTGCTGGGAGTTGAACTGTTCTTGACCTCCCGTTGAGATTTACTCATCGCTGGGGTCACGAGGAGCCAGCCCTCACAGTGTTTGTGATTAAACCGTGCAAGTATGTACACTTTCGTGACTGCTTAGACACTAAATACGTGTTCCGTGTTCAGTGTTGCCTTGTTTTGTGTGAGTACTCTTTACTTTTAAATTGTTCGTTGTACATGTACATTGTATTTCTGTGCGTGTATGTTAATATGTGACTGTTTTTGTGCGTCATGTCCACGTACTTATAGTACAATATAAACTATATTCTACCATGGCCGACCGTGGTTCGCGGCCGCATAGCCGCGATCGCCCCAGCCATTCCCGCGCCAGCTCAGCTGCGTCGCGCAGCGGACCCTCATCACGGTCCAGCTCGCGCACGTATGAGCGCGCGTACCTGTCCGCCACCGAGCCCAGCTTGAGCGGTACGGATACCGCTCGCCCCGGGCCGCCTTCGGCATTATCGCGGGGGTGTACTGACACCCCCCGCCACAATGCCTTCCGACGGCGCCCCGCCGCGAGTCTGGGCCCCCACCCCGCCCAGCCAAAAAGGGTCCGGCCTCACCGCCGCGCCTCGCGCGCCCTTCGACGGAGGTGTGCACCCCCCGCCACCCTCCAACAGCCGCCGCAGTGAGCACTAAGCTCACTTTTACCGCCTCGCCGGCATCACCGCCTCAAGAGGATCGTCGTGCGGTAAGTGCTCCTGCTCCGAGGGCCCCCGCTCCGGCCCCCTCGTCGAGCAGCATGCCCCCGCCCCCTGCCCCCCCCGCGCAGGTCTCCAAACGGCAGCGACAAGATGCACCATCTGACATCTCGCCACCTGCCAAGCGCGCCGATCGCCCGGCGACGTACGCAGCAGCGACCACGGCTGCTCAATCCGGATCTCCATCGGCCTCGACATCGAGGGCCGTATCGCCGATGGATACTACCACGGCAACCTCCGTGACACAAACACGGAATGTGTCTTCGCCACCGCCTCCCCCCGCCCCCCGCTGCCCGCCACTCATCGTGGAAAAGCTGGAGGACTGGGTAAGGTATTTTAGTAATCTCGCAGATCTCCTCGGCCACCCTCCCAATGCGAAGCCACTGGGACAAGGGATCAAATTCACCCCAAAAGGGGAAAAAGAATACCGTGTCGTCCAAAAATATTTGGACGACCTAAGCAAGACTGAGCGCGTAAGCTGGTTCTCTTACGCGCTCCCGCAGGACCGTGGACTTAAGGTAGGTGTCCACGGCCTCCCGGTCCATACCCCAACTGACGCCATAGCCACCGCACTCAACAAGAAGGGCTACGAGGTAGAGCACGTGTCTCGGATCCTAGCTAGGAAGGACCGCCCAGGGTGCTCGTACTTCGTGCTGCTGAAACGCACCCCGGACCTGGTCCCCGGGATCTTCCAGCTGACGGAACTCCTGAATATGCCAGGTATTAGAGTGGAAGCCTGGCGTGGCAAGGACGGCCCCGCCCAATGCCACCGCTGCCAGCAGTTCCGGCACTCTAGCCAGAACTGCCACCGAAGGCCGGCGTGCGTCAGGTGTGGCGAAGAGCACTTCGCAACTGACTGCCCCCGCCCGCCCTCTGAACAGCCCACCTGCGTCAACTGCAAGGGGGCCCACCCGGCCAACAGTAAAAACTGCCCGGTTTTTAAACGCGAGGCCCGAAACCGCCATGCAGGCCCCACTGCCCGCACCAGGCGCGCACCTCACCGGGTAAGCCAAGACCCCCCCATAACGGAGAAGGAGGTCCCCCCTCCACCGCCTACGGCCACATCCCTTATGGCCGAGGCCAACGACCCCACCCCCCGTCCCTCATCCTCCACTCTCCCCGCCCCCTCAGTGCGGAAACAGAGGAAAAGAAAGAGGACCAAGAAAAAGGGCCCCAAGTCCGGTGCCACCTCCGCGGCAGCAACGGACTCAGAATACGAGCCCCTTGCACTTCCGCTGCCAAATGTTGAGGCTGTTGTGTCGCCCCCCCCTTACCTGCCCAGCGCCCCCCTGTGTCGCCCAGCGCCAGACAGCCGTGGCAAAGGCCAAAGCGGCTACCGCGCAACTGCGCCCCGCCATCTCATCTCCTCAGATCCCGCTCAACATGCGGACTGCCTTGTACCAAACCTACATTAGGTCCCGCCTCACCTACGCAGCACCTGCGTGGCACCACCTGCTCTCTGCACCCCAGAAAAGGTTGCTGCAGAGAGCCCAGAAGCGGGTGCTGCGCCACATCGTGGGCGCCCCCTGGTACGTCCGCAACTCCACCATTGAGAGGGATCTCAGGATGGAGAGCGTTGAGGCCTTTGTGGCCCGGCTCGCCACCAACCTGTTCGCGCGAGCGGATGCCTCGCGCCTGGTCGAGCTGACCGACCTGGCGCCCTGGCACGCCCGCCCGCCCGACCGCCACATCCTGCCGAAGGACGCTGTCCCCCCGGCAGACCCAGCGGAGCCCCGCCACCCCCGAAGAGGAGGAGCCCCGGTGCAATGATGCGCCACCCCGCCCTCGAAGAGGAGGAGCCCAGGCGCTTGACGCGCCTCCATGCCCCCGAAGAGGAGGAGTCCCGGTGCATTGATGTGCGCCTCACCCGAGGCGCATGTTACAGCGCTCCAAACACCGCTGGACCGCTGCCCCCCCCCTCTTCCCCCTGCACCGGTAAGAAATAAAACCTACCGGTACAACCTGTCTAACTTCACCCGGGGTCTGTCGGGATGGCAGCCCTCTTGCCACCCCGTCGCCCCCTTGGTGCACCTTCCCCCCTCGACACACAAAGTCGGGGCCCGGAAGTTTTTCCTCTCACACTTCCCCCCCATCCCCCAGGTTGTTCGTGTCCGCGGTCCGGTAAACGCGGCGCGTGAGGGAGTGGACCCACACACGTTTCCCGGCCCCCGGGTCGGGACCCCCACGCGCCGCTTGGAGCCGACCGTTGGTCTTGGTCGGGCCTGGATTGGCATAACGTCATTCCCTCGGAATTTGTGTTGCCCCCCCACGGGTTTCCCCCGCGTTCTGCCGCGGGGGGTCTTCCCCCAAAATTGACTCTTTGCGCCCAGTATTCGTACTGGGCGTGTCACCCCAATTAGAGGGGCATAGCCCCTGATATTGGTTAGGTCCGCCGTAAGGCCCTTTTCAGGGGCCCGGCGTCGAGCCGAGAAGAGTCTCCTTCTCTAACAGTACCGGACGACCGTGCGACCGCTCGCATCGTCCGTCTCGCTTTGGTGCGAGCCCTCTGCTCGCACCCCGCCGCGTAGTAACCGCCGCACTAGGACGAGCGTGCGACCGGTCGCATCGTCCGTCTCGTTTCTAGCGCGAGGCTTCTGCTCGCGCTCCGCCGCGTCTCGTTCGCGAACACTAGCGCCCTAGTGTTTATTGTAACGTTTGTGAGTGAGTTCCAGCCGCTCGAGGAACAATTGTAAGTACCGTGACACGCTTAGGCACACTACTACACGAGGAGTTTTACTCCCTACACACCTCCCCTCCCGGCCCAATAATTAATTAGAGAGCAGAATCCCACTCCCGGGATAAACTTTCTAATTATGTCTGACGCCATAATTAGAAAGTTTCTGGAGTTTTTAAAACTTGAAGTCCCCGATGTCGCGTCCAAGTGGGAACGCTTCGTGCGCACGCACGAAGCAGACTCACCGGCGTCGCCCGATAGCGACGTCCCGTTAATTCCGGCCGATAACAAACCCCTATCATCTCCTTCAGAGATGTCTTGCTCAGAGCAAAAATCCGACCGTAGTGAACGAGTGAAGCGCCCAGAGAGCACCTCCTCTCCAGTCTTATCTTCCCCGTCGAAATCGGCAACTAAGATTAAGAAGGTCCCCCGAACCTCTCAGGCCCATCCGGCCTCCCAGGCCCATCCGGCATCCCAGGCCTCTCAGGCCTCCCAGGCCCCTCAGGCCGTCCGTTCCCCTAAATGCCTCCTCCTGTAATCATACAGGAGAAGGCCAAATGGAACCTATTCTCCGCAGCGATTAACGAGCATAAGCTTCGTTACTCTTCTGCACACACGACCCCCATCGGTATTAAAGTGCAGGTTAAGACTTCGGCGGCTCACCGCCTCCTTACCGCGTTCCTACGCAATAAAAGCATAGGATATCACACTTATGCCCTCGAAGACGAGCGCCTTCTGCGCGTCGTCATTACCGGTGTCGATAAGTGCCTCTCCATAAGAGAGGTAATAATGGACATCCAGTCCCAGGGTTATCCCGCCATAGAGGTACATCGTATGTACCATCCAATTAAAAAACACGAGTACAATATGGTACTCGTAACACTTCCTCTTACGCCAGGGGGTAAGGATATCTTCAATATCCAAGCCATCTGTCACATTACAGGCAACCGCGTCGAGCCCCCCCGTAAAAGGGGCATCCCTGGCCAGTGCCACCGATGCCAACTTTACGGGCACTCGGCACGAAATTGCCAAGCTAGGCCGCGTTGTGTAAAGTGCGTTGGTGCACCTCTGACTGTCCCCGTAAGAGCCCAGCTGAGGAGTCCGAACCCCCCAGCTGTGTTCTCTGTAAGTCCCAAGGACACCCCGCCAAATTACAGAGGGTGCAAAAAAGCACCCAAATTAAAAAAGCGCATTGCACCACATACGAAAGGTGCAAGATACGAAATACGAATATAAAAACGAAATACAAGATACGAAGATACGAAAGGCCCAAGCAGAGATTCGTCCCTGCCCCCCCCCCCCCCCTACCCTCCCAATCTGCGTGGTTCAAGCCCACGCAGAATCGTTCGGAGTTAGCGGTTTTACCCGCTCTCCCAAATAAGGCCCTCCGCGCCCAAAGCGCCTAAGACCCCCAGATCTACTCTCCTCTCAGAACTCCTGTGTAGCCAGGATCGACAGTCGTAACCAACCACAAAAACCCTTTGATATGATCTCAGGGGTGCCCGGGGGACATGCTAAATCTGTCTTAGAACCCGCAATGAAATTAATCAGAAGATTGTAGGAGGAGTAGGAAGTATTCCAGTTTCCCTCCCCAAGCAAAGCGGGAGACAGCAAAAATTATGATGACAAAAAGTCAGAATTAAAGGGGAAGCACCACGGGAATAACATGTTTTTTTTTTTAATGACTACAAGACAGAATGTAATTAAATGTTTTAATTTATAATATGACAATTAATTACAATGACAAATATAAAAATTTATAATGACAAAATAGTACTTATGACAAAAACGTTTGAAAGCTCGGAAGTTCTTCGCGCAACCCACGAGATCTTCATAGTACACAACCCTAGAAACACAATGGACGCTGTTCAACATTTCGATTCTTTCGTCATACCAGAGATCACACTCCCAGAGTATGTGATGAGCAGTTTGTTCATAAGGGCTACCTTCGGTCGAACACTCGCATAGCGGAGACGAGACTAATGTAAATCCAAAAAGTTTCGCTTTAAAGTTTCCGTGTCCTGTCAAAAATTGTGCGACGTAGTGGTCTATTTCTATCCATTGCTTCGAGAGTCGATCGCGTACCGAAGGGAAGAAATTATATAGGTGACGCCCTTTGATAGTGTTGTCCCACCGTTCCTGCCACTCAGAAATTAGGTTCTGTATAAAATTATCTAATGGCTCGAATAATCTAGTTATCTTATTACTCTCTTTCGCGCTTAAAAACTCAGGGTTAGTCAGCCATGTCGACATTCGCCTAGCGCAGGAGAGTTTTTAAAACCTAGTATGAGGAGCCCTAAAATAGCTAACTACAAAATAGTCAGAAACGATAGAACTCGATCCCGACTCGGAGGTACTCTTATCTACTATAAAAAATCATAACATTGTATTCCCCTAGAGCCACCGCCATTATTAACTTTAGAGACATCTATTTGCCACATTAGTATGTCCGGTCACGGACCAATTGTAATAGTAAGCGCGTACTGAGCGTGCAACAAAGAACTACATTCTAGCGACCTACAGTCGCTATTTAACTTAGGCAACGCCGTCATTATTGCCGGCGACCTAAATTGCAAACACACTGAGTGGGGCAACGTACATAACAATAGAAACGGCATCATTCTTTGTAGTTTAACCGATACTCTAAATTTTGCACTATTAGCTCCCACTGACCCCACTCGCTATGACACCAATGAAAACATCAACGGTGTCATAAGCGATCCTAGTACGATAGACATAGCTTTAGTAAAAAATGTTTCTCTCAATATCTATATTGAGACTCTCCACGAGCTTAACTCGGACCACAGACCGGTTACGATTACACTTGGTAGTCTTAACGCCAACAATTCAAGTACTAGGAAGATAGTAGACTATAAATTATTAGCGGAGAACATCAAAGTCCTCCAATCTAGTCACCTAGATAAAATCCCCGATAGTATAGAAAGCAAAGAGACAGCTATAGAGGCCGCCTCCCACTTGACCGATCACCTGGTAGCGACCATAGAGAAATCATCTAGGGAGGTGTCAACGACCACCAAGGGCCGCTGGCCCCTCCCTGAGGACATAAAGGAGTCCATCAGACTCCGGAATGCGGCTAAGCGCACATATGATCGCTACCCGTCGGAAGAGTGGAGGAAAGCCCTCCGTCACTACGAGAGGGAAGTAAAGTTTAAAATTAAACAGCACAAAGCCGAGAGTTGGGATCGACTTCTCAGCGATTTAGAGCCGTCTCACATGGCGTACTGGCCACTCATGAAGGCCCTCAAAAACAACACGGAGCGCGATATGTCTCCGTTAGACAGACCAAATCGTCCTCCTGCATTCGAAGACATAGACAAGGCCGAGTGCCTAGCTGATAATTTCGAACAACAGTGCCGGCCGAGTACTCTCCCGATTGATCTCGTGAACCTTAGCTTAGTAAATAGCGAGGTCGACAGCCGACTTTTGAGGCCACCTGATGTAGATAGGGTGAGGATGGTGGACTCGGAGGAGATCAATGACATTATTAAGTGTATGAATGACAAAAAGGCCCCAGGCCTATATTTCAAACAAAACACTTAAAATGTTACCGTTCGAGCTAATTCAACTCCTAGTGAATATCTTTAACGCCCTCTTAGTAGGATGTTCATTTCCAGACATTTGGAAAGTAGCTATTGTCATAGGTATCCACAAACCGGGGAAACCCCGGAAGGTGCCTGGTAGCTACCGTCCAATAAGTCTCATTAGCTCCCTTGGTAAAGTCTACGAAAGAGTTATTAAAAGGCGCCTCAATGACGCCATAGCCGACAAAAAACTCCTTCCAGACGAGCAGTTTGCCTTCCGCAAAATGCACAGCTGTCCCGCTCAAGTACACCGCTTAACGGAGTACATAATTACTAGCAAAAACGACAGGAAGACGACATGCGCCGTATTCTTTGACATTGCAAAAGCTTTTGGTAAAATTTGGCATAACGGACTGTTATACGAACTCTATCAAATGGGAATACACGATTATCTTGTTTTATTAATTAATAACTTCTTAAAAAATCGTAAATTTCATTTCCGCGTAGAAGGCGCACTGTCGTTGCCAAGATATATGGAGGTGGGAGTACCGCAGGGCTCGGTCCTCTCGCCCTCCCTATATAACCTGTATACTAGTGACATCCCTAAACACGTTAAGGTGCAATTAGCTATGTTCGCGGATGACACAGCCCTTTATTATTCCCACATACGAGCAAAATATCCCTAAGACATAAGCTTACATTGTATAATGTTTGCATTAGAACGATACTCATTTATGCGTGCGTCTCTTTCGCACAGATAAGCGAGTCTCAATTGGACTGTTTGCAAAGAGTCCAAAACCGGTTTCTACGCATGGCAACAGGCGCCCCCTGGTACATGCGTAACATCGACTTGCATAGGGACTGCGAACTCATCACTAATAAAGCCTATATCAAGGAACTCGTAGAGAGATTCTTTGATAAAGGCAAAAATCACCCAAACCCCCTTATCCAAAAGGCCCTGGACTATAATCACGACGCACAGACTTTCCTACACCCGTACAAATGGCCTAAGCATATCTTAGCCGATCCCGTTTACCCGATCATAAAATACGTAACGTACTGTGTACAGTTACGTAAACACAAATCACACGTACCCGCGAGGTTATTATCGCACCGGGGTCGACGCCGGCGCCTACCCCGAGGTCCCACATCCGACACGACAACACGTACAGACGTGATGACCGACCCTAACACGGGACCGGACCCGAACCCGAGTTCGAGTTCGCATCCTAGTAGTCTAGGTACACACCAAAATAGTGTCCGCGACCGCGATATTGATATAGAGAGCTCTACCAATACCGCGAACCTCATCGATATTAGGACTTACGCGCGCGAGTCATCCCGACCGTACGCGGAAGAGGGACGGCACTCTCAGTACCGATACAGTCAAAGCTCCTCTATCGCGATAACTTGCACGCCGTTAGTTTTTGCTACCGCGCGCGAGCAACCTCACTCCTCAGCGAGTGAGGAAGGGGTCGGACTCCTTAGCAGGAGAGACCCGCGTCCCCCCTGTCATAATAGCTCGCAATCCGTAGCTGCCCCCAATATCCGGTCTGAACATTACCCTGGTGATGTTAGGGAGGGTCAAACCCTCCCATCGACTCTTACCAAATAAACTAGCCACCAGGCTAGTTATAGTCTGATGTAGCTACAGCGGTCTTAATTACTTACTCGATCCTTAGCGTAGACCCTTTCGAAAAAAAAAAGTTTTCTTCATGGTCACCCAAAAACTACAACCAACGTTCAAATTATAACGATTGAACGAGTTGACATTTTGCCTTCGGCATATTACATAACGCCAGGCATATGCTACCAACGCCGTATGTCAACGGCGGAATCACACAATATGCCTGCGACATAAATAAGACATCTTAAATCGATAGAATGTCAATGTCATTTGTGTACGGCTAACTTCAACAAAAGAGGGATGTGGATTGAATAAAATTGATTAGACATCTCTTTCTTCCCCATTAGCATGTGTCGTAAGGAGAATAAGGACATAATATGTCTTATTCTCCTGCTAATAGCCGGGTTTCCACTATCTATGCTATATATAGTTATTAATCTGAGGTAGAATCAACCGCCGTAAGGCCCTTTTCAAGGGCCCGGCGTCGAGAAGAGTCTCCTTCTCCAACAAGAATCAACCATATAGGTACAGCAGACGCAATGATATTTATTTATCAAATCATAATATAATATGTTACGCACGGGTTTTTGACCTACTATTTTAATTTACAAATTTTGTAATTTTCTTAAAAAACCAAATTCAATTTAGGCAATAGTACGTATGCCGAGATATCATTTAAACAAAGGATTTGTAACAGCTGTTCTTCAGAATTAAGATTGTTTATGGACGTCAGAAAAGCCATCAGTTTGGCTGATTGATTACGAAGCTTATCTTTTGATAGATTGATACTCCACAAATGTTTTTATCTATTACACGAAATAGCTTTTCACGGCCTCTTTATTAAAATACTTTCATTAGAAACGCAAGTCGGGTAGCAACACGCCATATTTCCAATCGTCTAATCGGCATGACGCTGAAGCTTGATCCAATCTGCGGTTCGTCCATATACACCACTGTCATGCCATTCCATGCCCACACACGGTCAATTCTAACTGACATGCCGATTGGACGATAGGAAGTATGGTTTAATAGCCCTATACCTTAAGAAAAATAGCATGTAAATACGTAAATATGCAGTGGGAATATTCTAAATACTTATACCTACACAAAAGTAAGATTTACAATCATAATCTTAGTAAGGCCTTTTTTACGAGGGCAAATGCGTTATGCATACCCCACGACCCCGGGGCACCGGTTTACCAACTAAAACCCCCCGATATCCTTCACGCTTTAGGCTGGGAACTGTTGTGATTACGACAACCCAGCTGACGTTTTCCCTCATCGGGCGTCATCTTATTATAGATGACGGCGATGCTGCCATCTTCCTTCGCTAAGGGTTCCCCGGACACAAGGGAACCCTAAGTCTTAGTAAGGCCTGGTGCGCATTATTCACTCCAGGCAGCCAGACAGCAGCAGCCTGTCAAACTCAAACTCATTTCTTTTAATTTTTACATAGCTTAATAAATAACACTTATAGAATTGTCCTACATGATGCCTACCACCGGTTCGGAAACGAGCCCGGCGAGAAGAGCGAGCGAGAAACTCGAGAATTTCGCGTTCGACGTTTCGTTAGATATAATTATGTTTCTGTCGTTTTCGTGTGTGTCGTTACCCGCGACGTATAACTGCCCGAGTTTACAAATGTTAGGTACCTTAAATTGATTATTATTAATTCACTATTATTAAAACACTCAAAATCTCTAACCAACTAGGATAATTCTAGTGCTGTGAATAATTGAATTTCTAAACTACTTAAAAAGCCACATGTAACTGAAAGTTTTTCGACATTTAAACCGTACGACCTTGCGGAATCTGAGTTCAGCTCTAGACTTATTTCAGTAATGCTTTAGGGATAAGCGGTAAGCTTTAATTTTAATGAAAATAATTATGTAATTCAAAGTGCAACTAGAGCGTGGGGGGGTTTTTTTGAAGGTCCTCTTTAGGCCCTTTTCATTCCAGTGTAATTTACTGTGTAACATCCGTAGTATCTATTTGGGGTATTGTATTTTTGGTCGTTTAATTTTCTCGTAGTAATCAGCGTAACGAGTAATTTAACGAGAAACATGTTTTGCATATTCATATTCAATTTTGTAATATTTACCTATACCTAGTAATAATTATTATTTCAGCAAAATATAGAATATATTTCTTACACCATTTTAACCATTATTACCTTTATATAACTCATTCAATATTATTTTACGAATGTTCGTATTATGATTGTAAAATTTAACCGTGTACTTAGTATAGCGATCCGCGACAGCCTGTTAATAGGGCACTTCGCCAGAGATAAGCCTTAAAATACACCAGTAATGAGCAAGCCTAACTGGATATAAATTTAAGAGGATTTTTAGCTTACGTATTCTAGGGATTATCGTATAGACGATGTATGCGGACATTGCAATGTTTCAAAACTCTTTATATTAAGTTTAATACATAATTTACCTTATCTATATCAATATTATAAAGAGGAAAAGTTTGTTTGTTTGTATGTTTGTTTGCATTAATAGGCTCCCAAACTACTGTACCGATTTTGATAAAATTTGGCAGAGATATAGAGTAGACCACGGGGAAGGACATACGCTACTTTTTATCTCGGCAAAATATACGGTTCCTGCGGGATTTTCTTTTGCGAGCAAGAAGTCGCGGGCATCATCAAGTAATTTATAAGGTAATTGTTACTGATAACACGTCCCTGTATGTTCTACAATTTTTATAGAAATAAGGGACGGAACCCTGTAGTATAATCCAAACTTTCAGGAGTAAATATACTCTTGAATATAAGCCACTTTTACTATGGGATCAACTGTCCTACTCGAAAAAAAAATCTGCTGTAATGTCCTACAAAAGGGCTACGGTATGCTCTAGATAGCATTTTGTAAGAAACAGCAGGTTTTTTTTTTCAAGTAGGAAAGTTGATCCCATATTAAAAATTGCTTATATTCAAGAGTATATTTACTCTTGAAAGATTAACGAAGTTTTTTTATAAAAATTGTAGTTATTATACTACAGGGTTCCGTCCCTTATTTCTATAAAAAATGTAGAACATACAGGCACGCGTTATCAGTAACAATTACCTTATAAATTACTTGATAATGCACGCGACTTCTTGCTCGCAAAAGAAAATCCCGCAGGAACCGTATATTTTGCCGAATATATTCACTCCTGAAAGTTTGGACACTGGCTGAAAAAACACCCAGTATAGCCTATTATTACGAATATATTGACACCGCATTAAAATATTACCAGTAGCAATAAATATATAGGTATTACTAACGTAAAGAATCGTCATTCCACCGATTTACACGAATGACAGCTCGCAGCTGTGTGTGCGTGGCTGGGCGAATGCGGAGGCGGGTGGGGGGGAACTTTTTCCCAGCCTGGACTACGGCTCACGGGGCTGGCCGCTCATCGTTTTGTGCTTTGACATAATTGACAGTACAATTTCATAATATCTATGATAGACTTGTCTGACGCGACGTTATTTACATATTTTG
The DNA here is from genome assembly GCA_963565745.1 of Phengaris arion. Lineage (NCBI taxonomy): Eukaryota > Metazoa > Arthropoda > Insecta > Lepidoptera > Lycaenidae > Phengaris > Phengaris arion. The sequence goes on from OY751443.1 coordinate 9,447,376, forward strand.
GTGTCAACCTTAGGTTTACGTCAACATGGCTGACATTCGCTAGTGCTAGAGCTGTCGTTTGTAGAGAGTGTCGCCCCTGTGCCAGTAGTGAGGCGCTACGGTGCAGTGGAACAACCATACATACATAGACTGCCAAAGTCATTACCCTTCCAATTGGCTTCGCCATAGTCGGGTAAAAATGCGCAAAACCACACAGTAAGTAATAAGTACTGCCAATCCTCACTACTGGACGCACCATATCACTTCAGTACATGCGTCATCATAATTAGTACATCTATATTAGCGCTCGAGACTAGTGTACTTCAAAAGCTCAAGCAACGAATAATCTATTGTTTAAATTAAAAAAAGGTTATCCACGCAAGTTGTAGTCAGCTCAAACCCATCAGTTGTTAATCCCGTGAAGACTTATCAAAGTATTATGGACAAGCGCTTACTTGTGAAGCTCGCTAACTTAGATACTGATCTAAGTTTGCGAGCTTTTGATAAACACGATTTAATCGTGAAACTTTACGATTATCCCGTTTCAAAACGAAGCAATTGAAACATTTTATTTTTTAAACCCATACTATTCTCTCTTAGTTATTATTGTATGTATAAAATGCAAAGATGATTGACTGATGTATAAACGCACAGGCCAAACCCTTAAGGCTAGAAATTTGAAATTACGTATTTACGCACACGTATTTCTCATATGACGTAGGCATCCACTAAGGAATTATTTTTACGAAATTCAACCCCCATGATGATATAGGGGATAAAAGTTTGTATGAAACTTTTTATCCCTTGAACATATTTGAATAAAATTTCGTAGAGATTGAGTAGGAAAAATAATGTGTTATGTGTTTCAGCGTTTTCTAATAATAATATATTCAGCCCCTAAGAGAGTAAAATATGGGATGAAACTTTTAAATAAATATTATAAAGATATCGTATAAAACCCAATTTCACGCGCGCAAAGCCGCGGGCAAATGCTCCTACAGTATGTAACTAAGTAATTTGGGAAATAAAATATCGGTAGATATTGTGCATATTTTTATAAAATTTAATTGTCAAAGAATATACCTAAAGTTGTTAAATTAATTCATGTAAAGAGGGGAAAACACTAAACCTGTTTGGAAATTACGATAAAGTGACGATTTTAATGTTTAAAATCGTCACATACTGCATTTCGATTGAATGAACCATGGAAAGCGTTTTTTTTTACATTTTAGCGTAGTTTACATTTTTTCTAAAACTAGTCAAGTAAAACCGACTCAGTCATACTTTTATTACATTCAAATAATATTTTAAACCGGCCAGGAAAATTATTCCATCAGAGAAAATTGCAGAAACTCTAATTTCCCGTAGATAAGTGGATGGAAACGACTCTGCACCAGTTTCCAGCCAGCTTCATAATAACTCTCATACTATCAAAAAAAGTATATTTCTATTCAAATATTATGTTTATTGGATAGTTAGGCTAAGAAGAGTATTTTAAAGCTTTTACTTACGAGTACTTTAAAAATACTGTACCTACTGTCACCGACAAAAAAGCAGAAATATTTAGCATTTGATGATTTTGGCATTCTATGTATATATGTATATTTCCACCGTAGCGCGTTAACCACTGTTCCGATTTTAATAAATGAGGTGTCAATAGATTCGTAATAACATCCCGGTTAACACAGGCTATATAATTTACGTAGGTGAAATAAAGTTTTGAATAAAATGTTTAGTTATTATTTGTTTTGAATTTAAAATGAACAGCACAAATTTAACACTGATTAAATTACGATGAATTATGATCATGATGACCTATATTCTCTGAAATATATATATCACCAATCTGAAACAAAGACATCTTTGTCAAGTCAGGGTCTATGATAGTCTGTTTATTTGTTTCTAATCTCTGAAATGGCCCGATTTTATATTATACCGATATTATATTATACCTACGGTAAGGACATTTAAAGACGCACAATATCGACCAAGTTCCTGCTCGATCAGTTTCTAAACATTTAGAAAACACTAGGACGCCTCAAAATATTCAAACACAAAGGAAGTGACCGCAACCACTGCAGACTTGGTTGAACCACAGATTAATAAAAAGTTACTACGTATGTTTACACGTGAGTGTAATATGATTCAAAGGCGATTTTCATCTTACCTATGCCTGGTCGAGCGGTAACTTGTTTGATAGTACCTATCTGCGTGGAATATGTCCTATGGAAAGTAGCAAAATTACGATATAAAGTAATCAGTACTCTGTGGTTGCGACCTTTTTAAATAAAATGTATTGGGTCATTTTAAAACTTGTGTTCGTTCTCACCGCATCATAAAAGACACGGCCGAAAATCAATGAAATCATTAAAGTTAACACGGCTTAAAATTCTGTGCCGGATTACTGAGCGTCGCGCATTGGTCAATTAGCGCTGACTTGCGATAAATATGCTATTTGTGTGCTGAACTGTTGTGCTGACATGCTGAAACAAATAACTAGGGACGCCGAATATTCGATACGGCTGGCACAGTAAATTAATTATTTCCTGTGAGTCTGGTGTGTAAAAATATTCAAAAAAATAATTTGTAACTTAAAACTAGCATAGATTAAAGAAAGAGAAACAGATAAACAGCTACTTAATTAGATTGCGATTCGATTCCACTACTATAAGCATACGGCGTGTCCACGATTGTGTGGAAAAATTGTTGGCCGTTGAGGGCGTCGTCAAAATTTCCAATTTTGGATCGATTTAGTTCGTTCTATGACAGCTGTTTCTCTGTACGTAAGTATATAATATATTTTCTACTCTGTGACATGAGCGTGCCGGCGAATGGTCTATATATTATAAAAGACTCAGAGGGGTAAGCACGAACAATTGACAAGTACGTATTCTTAACGTTATGTCAATTGTATAGGCGCTGTCATAATTTTCATACAATTCGCTTTCGATAACGTTACGAATACGTACTTGTCAATTGTTCGTGCTAGCTCCGCAGACTACTTATAAACCACTTTGGAGGTCGATTACTCGAAAGTGGTTTACATTCTATAAAAGGCATGTACGAAACCTCGCCTTCATTTAAAAATACCTATTCGATGATACCTCACACGATGGGGTAGAATGAAAAAAAAATCATCCCCACTTCATATACCCACCCATCCCCATATTATGTCACCCATAAAATACAAAATTAGAATTATTCATAGATGATTCAAGACTTCATAAATGAAGTCTGAATGTAATCTATAACTGTACAAAATTTCGTCTATTTTGTATTCATAACTACCGAAGTTAACAAAGGAGGACGGACAGACGGACGGACACAGCGAAACTATAAGGGCTACTGCGGAACCTACAAATGATGTCTTATAGTTTCGGCGTACGAGCATCGATGGTTGTTGACGTTTGGCCAGGAAATAAAAGTAAATAATAATGTATAATAATGTTTAATAATGTATAATGTATTTATATGCTTGTTCCGCAGTAGCGTCTAAACTACTGGTCCGATTTTAATAAATGAGATGTCAATCGACTCGTAACAATAGCCCAGGTAACGCTATATAATTCACGTAGTCGGGATTTTTTTATGATGTTACGTTTACGCCGCTGTCAAATGTTCCTGCTAGGCCCACAGAGGGATATCGCTGTCCCTGTCCTCTTGTGTGTGTGGATTAAGGCCTTTTAGAAATTTGGAATTTAACCTGAAATTAATTTAATTCAATTTTCTTCTTTACCGAATAATCGACTAGTGTTTTGTTGAATCGATAGCGAAACCTCAGGTCAACTGGCGAGACTGACAGGGTTATATAAATTATTCGCGCTTTACGATGGTGATATTTATACAACAACTAAAATGCCATACAACAGAAATAATATGCTTTTTGATAGAAAATAGGTATCTTTTATTTTAAACATTTGACATCGAGCCAAATGTTTAAAATATCTAAGATAAAGCTCAAAGATCTACCTTTCTTTACTCGTACTTACAATATTAAATTATAATTGCGAAGGTGTGTTTATCTGTTGAAGATACTTTGAGTCCCAGCAATTTGAGGATACAGGATAGTTTTTAAACCCTGAAATCAAAAAAAGGAGAAAAAGGTTGGTGAAAGTTTGTATGAAAATGCGTATTTAGGCTGTTTCAAATACTTACAATTGAAAATACTTTTTTTATTGCACCCCCAATCGTGAGGGTAAAATGAGGGATGAAGGATTTTATCCGACTTCAACATATTTTTTAAACTAAGAAGTATTAAATAGTTGTAAGAATAGACAGTTTAAATGAAAATCTATTTAAGTAACATATTTATATATAGGTATTGGGTACTAAGAATTTTCCGTTTTACTGCATACCTATAATTTGGAATGGTTAAAATGATAATACGACATAGGTATAAAATACGCGTCCACTTTGTAATGTAATGAGAGGTTTTCAAGACACTATTTCTATACAACACGTCATAATCTATAAATAGAAATAAATTGATTTTTCACCAAGAAAATTTTATTTACAACAAAATTAAAGTTTTCAACAGTATGTTTTGGTTGCCTAGCTTAAGAGACAAGTACCTGGGTAACCAAGCTTTGCTCGGATTAGATTAATTTAAATAAATAAAAATAAGACAAAAAAAAATATCTGACCGGGATTAGAACCCACCACACTCCGAATTTTCGAACGAAACAAAAGTTATACATATGAATACCGAGCCGCCGGTCGGACTGACATAATAGAGTAGACATTATTGATATATTGTTGCGCGAAGAAAGAAAAAACCTTCAAAATGCGCAGTTTCGCAGGGATAATACCTAGCTAGATCGATTTTTCTCCCCCAAAACTCTCTGCATACTAAATATTGTGGTAATACTTGCATTCCTTGATTTCTTCCTCGGGATTAAGATTATATATATACAAGATTGTCTCGATTAAAGTATGATATTTAAACTATCAAATACAATATTATAATTTTTATAATTAATCTACATAAACCTAACATAACTATAAGAAAAATGCACTGTATAATATGTATATACCAGCAAACTGGGGTTCGTCCTCGATGTTATGGTTTATAGTCACATAAAGGTAATTTAATAATCAAATAATTATACCTGTCCTTAACCGGACTCGAGACAGAAACCCTTTGACCATTATTACCTGCCTAATTATTACCCACAGAAATTGACCACAGACAATGCAAACACACAGAATTGGCTGCTGTAATTGGGACGGGAATCAACTGTGATGGTTGGCCAGCTGTTGGTCACTGAAGATAACTAATATATTTTATGAACATATTATAAATGAAAATAATTAAAAAAAGAACGTAGCTGCAGCATTTTCGCTTGCAAATATCTAAATTGATTTGACCATGACACCAAAGAAATCTTCTGCATTGAGCGCTCAAATCTTATACAACTTTATATTAAATCCATTACTGATATTTTGGGCATAATATCATCTAATGTTTATGTAAAGACGTTAAGATTGACAAATAATTTTATTTTCGAAAAAAAAAACCAGCGCTTGGCTCCCAACACAGATGATTATATGATGGTATTGATATAATGAGCACAGCATCTTAAGAGAACGGAATGTGATTTTATTTAAAAAATAAATCTGCCTAGAGTTAGTCTTCATCGTATATCGTTTGCTAGTATTGGTAGCATACCTGCTTATTGGCTGACTTAAACCTTCAAACTTATATACTAAGTATGTAATGGAATTATTATGAAAACATTTGTAGCGTTTAGATTTTAGGGAACGTTGTACCTAAGAGACAAGTATTCTCTCCGTTCCTCTCTTCGTTTCTTAGATCTGTGGTAACATACAAATATTATAAGGCTCGTAATTTCATTATGATGGGGAAATAACTGACCCTAGAGATATATGCCTTCGGAATATTTGAATAAATAATAAAAACTTCACACATGAAATATAAATACATCTCAAGTTTATGTTGAACAATTAAACCACGAAGATTATGTTATTATTTATAGCCTTACAATTAGAGAATAATAAAGGCGATAGAAAATATTATTTTTTTAAATAATTATATTATAGGCATTACATATATTAAACTGTAAACTGTATTACTTAATCTTTGTTTATTACAAGGGATTTTTATAAATACAAGAAGATGATGATGTCAATCCCATCGTTCCATATTCCAAATACACTGCTACTTAATTTTAAACTAGCTTTTGCCCGCGGCTTTACCCGCGTAAATACAGTATCCCATGGGAATACTGTACTTTTACGTGATAAAATGTAGCCTATGTGTTAATCCAGAGCTTAAACTACGCATGCTAATGCGAAATTTCATGGAAATCCGTTCTGTAGTTTTTGCGTGAAACAGTAACAAACATCCATCCTGGATGGATCACAAACTTTCACATTTATCAAACCTAAAACTAGATTTAGATTCAGCTAGAATGGTATGAAATAGACCTAGGTTACATATGCATATATTTAATTAAAACTGTAAACTGTATTTACCATTAGTGATAAATTGTCATTTCTTTGTCTTGTTTGTAATCATTTATTTGAGCTCGCATGTAGGTACGTTATAGCCAAACAAAATAAGCTTGAATTCGTAAATTTCTCAAACACAGCAATGAAAAATATTGTAAAATCACGTCTTACCGCACAATAAAACATACATTTCAAAACAATCAAGCCACATATTACGCTGAAAGAGAAAAAAAAGGAACGGCTTTGCCTGTTTTCACGAAAAATAAAAAAAAACATTTAAAGCCATTAGAAACAAATCAGCAGTATAAATTGATCTCTCGAACTAGTTCACACCGCGATACGCCGCGAAGATAGATCGTTAATTTTTATCCCGATTAAGATCCCTCTGGAGAGTTTCTTGTGGAAAAAAACTATGATAGCTTTGGAACATTAACAGGAGGTAAATTACTTGAAACACACAATTCAAGTGTATTGAACACATATGCAACAATTTCAATAAAACGAATTGATTATTAAATACCAGCTTTTGCCCGCGGCACCGCCCGCGTTAGTAGAATATCTCACAGGAATGCTGTTCTTTTTCGGGAAAAAAAGTAGCCCATGTGTTTAATCCAGAGACTAAACTACTACCATACTAAATTTCATTAAAATCCGTTTTTGCGTGAAAGAGTAACAAAAATTCATCCATCCATCCTTAAAAACTTTTACATTTATAGTAATATAGTAGGATATAAGGTTTTCATCATCATCATTCATCATACAATCAGTAGATATTATGACTAAAATTATAGAAACCTACCCTACCCATTTTGTAAGTATATGCATAATTAAAATAGCACTACTTACAATCAAACTGACTCTACAAGATGTCAATATTATCTTATTTGTAAGTGTTATTATAGGTACGAGTAAATTGTAGCGTTATTCAATTAAGGGAGTTTGTGCAGTTACATGGCCTACCCACGTAACAGCCGCGGGAAATTTTTAACCGACTTCCAAAAAAAGGAGGCGGTTATACGTTCGGCTGTATGTATTTTTTTTTTTTTGTATGTTCAACGATAACTTCGCCGTCTGTTGACCGATTTTCAAAATTCTTTTTTTGCTGTATTGGGTATACTCCGAAATTGGTCTCGGTGTAACCAAAGCGGTAACCTGATGATGGCATCCATGAGGAATCGAGGGAACTCCTCGAAATTTATATGGACATATATAGTGATTTTGACTTTTTCAGAAGCAACCCAAGCATATGCTACCAAAAAATATGATCTGCAATAAGGTATACCCTGGATCCAAAAGCACTAAACAGAACTCTTTCTCTTTTAAGATACGCGTTTAGAAATTTCGACATTGTTTAAAGAACTGCAAGCATATGCCATTATGTAACTTACAGTAATCATTATCATTATCTTATATACAATACCTAATGGAAGCATGGCGCGTATTTAATTATACATTCGATTGTTTATTTTAAACGTTCTTAAAATGTATTAATAATAATTTAACAAATATCACTAAAATGGGGAAAAATTATTATTATTTTTAAACAAAAAATACCCATCCGACGCATGGATCATCTTTCTTGGCAGACAATCATGTGATCAGCCTGCATTGTCCTAATCATACTTGAAAACAACATTTCTTGTGGTTTCGACGCGGGGATCGAACCCACGATTTTCGGAGTCTAGAGCAATATCTACCACACCACATACGACATCATACCACAGGACCCTGGCAGCGTTCTAACTAAAACCTTTGATACAATTCACAGCAACCAGGATGTCAATATTAACTTAAAATCCCTTTGTCCAGACGTTGGCCAATTTCTGAAGGAACAGAAACTATAACCATACACAGCAATCGCAACAGATTCAAACAAAAATCATATTCGCTACAAATTCAATTTTGTATGGGATTTATTTGTTATTGAATTTTGACTAGGAAAATTCAGTGTCCGAATTGTGAATGATGGAAATATTTTTCGGAAATCGAATTATTTAAAAAATCGGATTGCACGAAAAATGGCGGACGTAAGTGTTATAAATGTGCAAGAGACTTTTTGTATATCAATTCTTTTAATTCGATGTGTATATCAATTCTTACATATTATCAGAAGCTCAACCATTCTCGTAATTAAAACTGTTCAATTTGCAGTATGGCATCAAGTGCGGGAAAATAATTGACCTCCTGAAATAAACAAAGGAACTTCTATCCCTCTGTCATTTTGTTTGATACTAACCTTTGTTTTAAGGTTTTGTAGTACTACAAGGGCCGCTCTGTCCGTCTATCTGTCTGTCTCTCTTTTAACCGTAATAACTTTTTTTATAATTATGAATGTAAATTGATAAAATCTAGTATTGTCATAGCTTTTGTGTAGTTATAATGTTGGCATCATAAAATAATTATAATTGTGTGGACAAAATAAAATCATTCCCACCTCACATGTACGGAGAGCCGTAACGTAGCCGTAACGTATGTATGGTTAATTTTTTTCATACTACCCCGTCTTGTTGGGTATCATCAAGAAATACCTTATTTCTAATGAATGTGAAGTTTCATACATGATGTTTTTATAAATAGGCTACTTGACCATGCTTTTATCTATGTCTTAAACGCTTCATAATTGTTTCATTACACACAAAAAAATAATATAACATTATTTTGAAACCTAAAATAAAAACCCTCAAAAAAATATTTTAAAAATACACTTTTTAAAAACCGTAGAAAACACTATTCGCCGTGTTGGTTGATATCTGTGCTGTGACGTCATACTAGTACTATTTGTAATGTTTTGTGTTTCGTTCCGTGTGACGTTTTGACATATTAAATAACTTTTTAAGATGTCATGAACTATTTATTTACAGAAACGTTCCGTTTCACTACTACATATTATGTGTTTGTGTCGTCACACCCTTGCCGGAAGTTATTTCGATCTTAAGTTTTCAATTTATGATATCGCTAGGATACGTTTTCCTAAGCCAAGTACATACTACTTCAATGTATGAAATTAAATATGAGTCAAGTAGCCTATTGTACTTACTGTTTTTGTGTAATCCGCCTCCAAAGTGGTTTAGAAATTGGTCCCTCCTCCTGGCATTTGTAAACTATACGAAGTAGAAACATGTAACTTTGGTCATGCTAAATACCTTCTCTTTAAGAAAATTATCTTGAACAAAATCGGAGAGAGATTTGGAAGAAAAAAAAACCTATTGCGAATTGATAGTTACTGAACCCTCCTTAGACATTCTCTTAGTTATTTTTTAAAAACTACTAGGTAATTTTCATCCCACGTGACGTCTCCGGCTATACCTATAATATCCTTATTATTATTAAAATTATAAATGTGAATGTAAATGTGAGTTTGCTTGTTTGATTGTTACGCTTTCACGAAAAAGCTACTTAACCGATCATCATGATATTTAGCACAGACATAGTATAGTAGAACTCGGGGAAGGACATAGGCTACTTTTTATTACGGAATATTGTACGGTTCCCGTGGGAAACTGTCTTTACGCGGTACTAGCCGCAGCCAAAAGCTAGTATCTTATAAATCTTTCACACTTTCCAATATTATATCGCCAAGGCGAAATAAAATTACATTACGAAGGATCAAAGGTGCTTATTACGTGAATGCATTTGAATCTATTTTGCGGTTTCGTGGTCGCGTATGCGGAATTCGGTTGTATTTGACATTCTGCGCTGAACGTTTTCGATTTAATGTGCTGAATAGTGAATATTTAGATTTAATACAGGTAATGAAAAAGCTATGTTCAAATGCGTTCGCAAGTGCGATTTCGCAGAATCCCTGACAAATATGCACGTTATATTAATTCAGGTTTGCAATTTGACAAAATGTGTAAAAAATTACAAACCATCACTTATCATCACTAAAAATCCTACTACTATTATAAATGTGAATGTTTGTGAGGATGGATGGTAGATGGATGTTTGTTACTCTTTCACTCAAAAACTCAACGGGTTTTGATGAAATTTTATATGGTAGTTAGTAGTTTATGCTCTGAATAAAAACATAGATTACTTTTTATCCCGTAAAAGTACAATGTTCCCGTCGGATACCGTTATTTACGCGGGTGGAGCCGCGGGCAAAATCTATCCATCCATCCATCCGTATATTCATCTATCCTCATAAACTTTCACATTTATACTAATAGTAGGATTCCTAGATTATTAAAATTTGTTAACATTTTAGTAAATTCAATTGAAACAAACTGCAAGTAAATCATAAATAAAATTATTTGAACAGTTCTATCTAGTAGGACTCTGGAACGAAATGAAAAGCTTGATTGATGAACTCAAGACGACTCTCCGTGTAGGACGTTAGTTATTCTGCGGTGGAACGTATGTACCTACGACGTGTAATAACGTAACTCAATGGATACAGCTTTGTTATGTTGCACCTGTAATTATCATTTACTCGCTCACCTGACACTAAAATAGAGTTACTATAAGATAAGTAGAAAATAAAAAGTATAAGTAGAAGGTTTAACCCATCCGGCACCTTCTCTGACTCGACAAAACACGACGCAAGAGTTATTTTACGCCGGTTTTGTGCGAGGGAAAAGTAGATAATAATAGTAATATTATGATATTTATACTATGGGCAAATGCCCATATTACAAATATCATAATACTTAGTGAAATATGTAGGTATTATAAAATTTTCGATGTCCGTGGCTTTATTTCTGTAACCAGGCAACAAAACGCAATGATTTTTTTTATATAGTTGAGCTAAGTACAACTTTTTTCTAATAATTTCAGTCTAAGTATTACAAAAAAAATGTTAAAAATCCCTTCTTCTCATTAGCCAGGGGTGTCCGTTTGCCATTTTCTGCAACAAAATCGTCTATAACGCATTTTCTCTTTGATAAATCTATGTAAATTATATGGAAAGGAAATTAGTTATGATTATATTATTATTATTATTATTATTATTATTATTATTATTATTATTATTATTATTATTATTATTATTATTATTATTATTATTATTATTACATTATTACATTACTTTCCTCTTATGAAAAATATACTCACTGGGCGTAGCTAAATTAGCTTGTTTTCTAAATCAGTAAAGAAGACGTGTCCGGCGTAAAATACTAATTAGCCAGGTACAAGTTGTACTTGACTGTAACTGCTTTAGTGTTAGCAATGAGAATGTGGTTTACCACGTGTGAGCAAGCAATAAAGAAGCTAGTAGGCGGACGTGCCGCTGATAGTTTTCGATCCCGGTCTTACGAAGATAAATTTATCATTAGCCTGTGTTTGGTTTAAGCAGTATTATCATTAAACAGTCTACTCTATAAAGCTTATTTTACTATTGTAAAACTTCAATTTGCGTTTTCTGTGATGCTTATGGGTTATAGATTTATGTGTGAAAATAATTATTCTCAAACTTATATGTATAATGAGTTATGCATGGTTATAGACATAATTCTCATTTGCTTTTGTCTCGTTAGCCTGGTCAAAAGACCTGGCCAATTGCATGAGGGGAGCACTTTTTTGTGTAATTCTCGAGTTCCGTAGAGTACTAACGACTATAAGGGTTCCTTGCATTAACAAGAAACCCTCATTTTTTGCTTTATTAAGATGTGATATCATGTATATCTTTGTTATAAAACCATCATTGTTCAAAATTCTTAAGACATATCTTTATTTTTTGTATTATTTTATTATTACAGATATCAGAAGAAGGTTAAAAATAATGCCGCAAACTAAAGATGAAAAGAAAAAGAAAACTAACCTGAACAACAGCATTAAAGTTCCTTCATACAAATTCAGCCAAGTCAATTCTGGATCTGACCGTCTCGGTAGATAGCTGATTTTTCAGTGAAATTAGTTCGGTAAACCGTTTTCATTAAAACAGATCATTCTTGTTGTCACAACAGTGTTGTGAGAATATGATTATATTTTGATTAAAAATGATTTTATTTACATAAAGTTTTTTACTTTTTGTTCTTCTTAACATTAGCCTGTATGAAATCCTCATTAGCCTGTACACATAATATTTGGACGTCGATATTTTGAAATATTCTCTATGAAAACGAGTCCCTCATGCAAATATATGTTTTTTGGTGTATCTATTTTTATTTAAACACGTGTTACAGACCTAAAAGTAAAATTAAAATTTGACCAGGCTAATGACACGAAAAATAGAAGAAGAAGTACACTTATATTATTATGCCGGTCGAATACTGAAACGATAGTTAAATTATGTGACGCTCAAGTCGCATGCTGTTTTTGTCGTTTCGGCTAAAAGAGACAGCGACAGCCTGTGAATTGGAGGGCACTTAATAATTCTGATTAGCGTTTCAGTACCTATTCGGCGACAATTTTTTTTATTAGCTTTTTTTTACTATCATGACATTATCATGCCTACTAACGTTATAACTAATATTCCGACTCTTAAAGAAGTTACGGACATCTTCCCAAAGTGAGGCAGATTAATCCAAAGTCTACCACGCACTCAGCGGTTAGGGCGTTGGCGCTTACGCCGAAGGTCCCGGGTTTGAATCCCGCCAGAGAATAAAAAGTTTTCTGTGTTCCTGGTCATTGATGTGTATTAAATAATATGTTTATTATATAGTAAAAATTTAAACATTTACCCCCCGAACCAAAACGACTAGCCGAATGGCAGTCACCAGACCGACTAAGCTAAGACGATTACACAATAGATGATTGTGTATTGACACATGATATGATGACACGAAGATTTACACAATGGATAACTTAGACAACGTTGCTGTCTTTGTCTGTTAATTAAGTGACTTTTCCAACACATCAGACAAAGACAGCACCGTAGTTAAAGTTGTCCGTTGTGTAAATCTTTTTATTAGTAAGGGGAATATGTATAGTATAAAATATATTTCAGTTGTCTGGTACCCGTAACGCAAGTTCTTAGGCGGTATCAGATTGACGTGGTGTGAAAGCGTCCATAGAATATTATATATACTTAATTATATTTTATTTTATTACATTAATATAAGCGAGTTTGCACAAATTTTAATTGGGTTTTTTCCATTACAAAGAAACAAATATTTATACTCAGATTATAATTACAAACAACTTGGAATTTGAATGCTGATCCCCGTCGCGTCGGTAATATCGTACATAAGACTTAACCACGCCGGTTTCGTAGGCGGCTTAAGTTTAACCAAAACACCGAGCGAAGCCACGCTTAACCAACCTTATTTTGTACTTTATTCTAATATTTAATGTAGCATTTTATTTTTGCAGAAATACTATAAATTATGTAACAATAATGTTTTGTAAAAAAGGTTTGTAACGTAAAAACAAATTCGAACAACAAATTTCATCAATATCCGTTCAGTAGTTTTTGCGTGAACTAGTAACAAACGTCCAACCATCCCATCCATCCATCCATCCTCACAAACTTTCACATTTATAATATTAGTAGGATATGACGGACAAGACAAAAGCTTGACGAAGATCGGGGAAGGCAATACTTTTTCTGAGATGGCGAACGGTTAAGATACTCCGAATAGACAATATAGCCGAGTATCGTTAAGCAATAGCAATAGATAGTTAGGCAACATATTAGAAACTATATACAACATATAAAAAACTTTTAGTAATTATCTGTCCGTAGTAGTTGTCCAAGCAATAAAAGAAAAGCTACCATGACTACCTACCATGACAACCATTCCTTTCATATATTTGTATGTACATGGCTAGTGCTCCTAATCTAAAGCCAGTATACTATGGCCATGATCTGACGTCACGTCCGGTCACTAATAGCTGGGTGTCCAGATGAGTGTCGCAATCGTAAAGACCGAATCGTAAGAGATAATTTTAGGTATGAACTAAATATAACAAACAAAACATATAAAACTTATAAGAATGTTATGCTTTACTGGAACACGAAAATAAGAACATTTAACAAAAGTATCCAAAGTTTTGAAATCCAAAACATTGTCGTACGACAAAAAATTGGTGTGATGCCAAAAGATAAAACGGAAACTACTTTTGGATCGACGAAAAACGCCAACGAAATTAGCTTTGAAACAGCCGAACGCCGAACTCTTTTAATTATTCAACTCTCTAAAATTCCGTTCTAACAGGTCATTATACAGAATATCATGACTTCGAATTAAAAAAACTGAAGTATGCTTCCTGAATAACGTAATTCAGCTATGTGCTTATAAGTACTTTTTAAAAAGATTTTAATATTTTATTTATTTTATAATTATATATGGTTTAAATATACATAGTTGCCGCAGTAAACTTAGTGGTTTTTCAACGTGGGCACGAATAGACCAGTTCGGCTGGAGATACTACGGTCTTACAGAAAACCGATGACACAAGGTACATACTTGCTGCAAACTTAAGATAAATAAATGCTATAATGCATTTTTCAAAACTTTTAACGAAGGGAACTTTTTAGGGTTTAAAAATATTAAACCTTACGACCAAAACTCATTCACACACTTCAAAGACTCATTACATAAAAGACCGGCAAGTGCGAGCCGGACTAGCGCACGAAGTGTTCCGTACCATCTATAAAAACATCTAAGTATAAAAAACGACAAAAAAATCACGTTTGTTGTATGGGGCCCCCTTAAATATTTATTTTATTCTGTTAGTATATAAAAGAAAGTAAGTAAGTAGTTAGTGTGGAAAAGAAAATAAGTAAAGTATATATTATGTACCTACTCAATGTGTGAAGATTTTTGAAGAAGAAGAGAAGATTAATTTCACCAAAAATTTGTGAACGAAAAGACGAAAGACGAAATAGTAGATTGTTAGCCTAGGGTTGAAAAGAATCAATTCCCGAGGTAGTTAGAGTTAGCGGCTATAGTCCGAGTAGGAATTTAATCTTTTACCCGTGGCAAACACTCTACTTTTCATTTAGAATATGAGGAAAATAAAACTAGTTGTTTATCTAAACTATTTATTGATAATAATATATTAATAGTGCCTATTTAAAATTAATAGTCAAATTAGGACAATTCGTGAAATTAAAAGTTATATTTTTGTTTGGAATATTATTATAGTATAGAATATTTATAGTTTCAATATTTCGCTTGAACTCATTTTTAATATTCAATTGAAATCTTAGCACAAAAGTCCGTCACAGATACATACTGTATAACAGATTTTAGTATCCCGCCAATTTGTGTTGACTTTTTAAATTTTAAATATGGAACTTGCCGCTCGCCGCGTAATTGTCGCGGCACTCGCGGCTTATTCCGCTCAAATAAGTTTGCGCTAAATTCACACTGGCTGTTTAGAAAGTCATGTCATTTTTTAATAGTTTTTTTTTACATAAAACTCTTCACAGCTGACTGCAGTTCTATTTTTGAAGTTTTTCCGGCCCTCGAGCCGGAATGAATTTGTATGAGTTTTTCCCTCCCTATGAAAGGAAAGCAGCATCTTCCACCCAATAATCAGATCAAAACAACACTACTTTCCGAGTATGAGGAATGAAAAAAAAAATGTGAACTACTTAGGTATTTAATTTGGTTTAATGCAGCAACACTGGGTGTTCAGTTTCAGTTCTGGCTCATTTCATTTTGCAATTACGAAATAAAATGATCTAGTAGGTATATTGCTGCATGAAAAGAAGTTTCAACGTTATGTTATTAGGAATGAGGCAAGGTTTATAAACTTTATAGTTGATAAGGTGGATACTTGACTCATTTTTATTTTTCGGTCTTATATTTTGAATCATATTGCAATTTATTATTGCGAATTTGGTACCACCGCTTATTCACTCAGACGACCCCTTGCTTATACTCGTATGTTAAAAACGACTCAAGTTCCTACAAGAGCCAATTACCATATTATATTATTGAATCCTATATATAACTGGTGAAATCTTTGATCTCAATGAATGTTCTAAGCATAAAATTATTATCATCATCACTAAAAGTAATTTCATATTTCGTTGCAGGAATTCTAATTATACAATATACATATAATAATAAAAAAGTTTTTTACGTTACTATCTTTAACGTAAACAATAAAATTAATATAATTAAAAGACCGACTGCGTAAAAACTAAGAAAAACAAGAAAGTCCAGTTAATCGAAACTTTTGCTATCGAATCTTATTGAATAAGAATAAGAATCCTACCACTGAAATAGTTTGGTGATCGATAAATTCGAAAAGAAAATATATAATATTAGGGAACATTACGGTTTTAAAACTCGGGATTCGGGACCGATTACTTATAAGGAAGCCGGATATTTGATGGGTCCAGACTCTCAAAATTGTTGTTCTTTATTGGAATGTTTTCTTTTTTACTGTATTGATCACTAAACTATTTCAATGGTAGGTCTCGATTTCGACTTTCTTTTTTTTCCGTTTTATTTCATTCGCGCAGTTGGATTTCTTTTGTAATTATTTTATTTTACCCTTTTAAATTTTTGTTTATTTACTAAAATCGGCCCACGCGATTGGTCTCAATAGTGCCCCAGGTGCCAACACACATACATTGGCAGATAAACACATTACCACGCCTTTTTGTCGCGCAGTAGTGTAAAAACAACTTGATTTAATAAAAAATGTTTTATTTGATACTATGTGCTTAGAAAATTAATCACTTCATAAATTCGATTTAATAACTGATTAAAATTAAAGTTTTTTATCTATAGACACAAGTAGGTAAAAGCGGGGTATTTAAGTATGATAGTTTTTACTACCCAAGTTTCTGGTGAGGTATGTATTATTAGTATAAACTTATTTTAGGTACGACTCCACACATTCATAAGGTCCAGTTTAAGTGATTTTACGACTCCTTAATTTTTGTTCGTGGTCTATAAGCTCAATGACAACGACCTACTTCTAGTTACGACTCATTACAATGAAACATCTGAAAGATATATGAGGTGTATAAACCATTTTTACAAAAAAAAAAATGGTCGTTAGTCCACGCTAACTTCTAAACTAGGAGACTGACAATAAAATAAGGTTTTCCATTGCAAAGAACATAAAAAATGACATATATTACTTAAAAGAGTTAATATACATACAAGAAAAATTTGTTTTTTAGTCTATTTTTTTTTTTAATTTTGTTATTTGCTTCTCCTGTAAAGTTTTGGCTTTCTACCCCAAGGTTTGTTTGTTAGAAAACCTGTCGACATGGACACCGCAGCCAGAGAAGTTACATGATGATTCTCTACCGAGGCCCCAGCTGACATTGTAAGTACATTCGAATACTGTCGTATACGAACTTAATGTTTCTGAAAATGTTTAATTGCATGGAAGAAAACCTTATTACTTATTAAAGAAACAATTAACTTTTTATATCTTGTGATAATATTATGATTAAAGTCGATTAATAATGGCAATTTAAGTATAACTTATAGATAAGTACCTGGTAACCGAGCTTCGCTCGGAGTTCTAGTAATATCTTTACACATTTTGGTCAGTAGAAAATAACTACCATGTTTATAACCGGCAGACCGACGGTTTTATATCAAACTTTTGTGTTCCTAGCGACCTAAAATAGTCCTATGCTCGTACTTATTCACCTCCTTTTACGACGCTGAACTCTCGGTGAAAACTTTAGCATGTCCGTGTATCATTTCATTAATATTTATTCATAGCGTCATTACAAGTATCACGTGACTATATTACATTACAAATAAAGGGCTTCTATTTGGCGCTCGGACAAGTTCATAATTATATTGGTTCGCTAGTCCAAATATTTGCATCTCTAACGACTTTGGAAAACCAGTCGATTTTGTTTTTAGGTCGTAATCCTTGATTGCTTCACTGGTTATGATTTTTTCGCATTTGCCATTTGCGACAACGGTACTTGAAAGACTCTTACTCAAATTTATACGTTAAAAGGTTTTTAATCTGTGCATATATTACTAAAATTATTAAAGCTATCCTAAATAGTATGTTTTCAATAAAGCTAATTAACTATTCTGTCTTATCTTTATAAAAGGCTGATGTATCAACGCACTGGCCTAACGCTTAAGTATTTTATTTATTAACTTATTTCAAACTGTAATTTGAAATTTTGCACACGCATTTCTCATATGACGTAAGCATCCACTAAAGAAGGATTTTTGAAAATTCAACCCACAAGGGGGTAAAATAGGAGATAAAAGTTTTAATAAAACTTTTTATTCCTTGGACATATTTGCATGATATTTCGTATGAATTGAGTACGAAATAATGAATTAATATTGGGGATGAAATTTATGCATCACTGTATAAGTGAAAAACTGATGCAAAAATCATAATTTTAACCCCCAAACGAAAACAGACAGGTCTGTCCGTGGCATCGTAGTTACCAAACGAATAAACCTGAAATGGGTTTTTTTTTGTTTGAAAGCTGACATGATCAGGAGCGTTTTCAGATATAATTCATTAACATCAGCTCGCTCAGTGCTTGAAAATACAGGGGTAACGTTAAAATTTTAATTTTGTTTATCTCTGTTTTGTGTTTATGAGATTTTATAAATAAGATTGTAAAAACGTATCTAATACACTGCTTTAACATTTTCAGCGGAAAAAAACAGTAGTTTCAAGGCAAATAAAGTAAACGAATCTAGGACATAAAGGACAAGTTTGTATAATAAACGAGAAAAAGTCATTAACTCATACAACTTAGCGCATACAACCATAAAAAAAAAAAAACTAAAAAACTTTCACATCACGCGTCCCCGCGTGGCCGCTTAAGTCTCCTAATGTCTTTACCCAGTATTTTATGGCTATGGTAGTAATAAATAGCAATAAAAATTTTAGTGACAATTCGTGAGCGTCTTACAACTAAATAACCATTAAGATTGATGAATGAAACGGGCAATGTTCATACAGACCATTTGTTACTTTAATGGTTTCGTTTTTATCGTAATAGTATAATTGCTTGTACAATAAATATTTTCTCTTTCATTCGCGTTCAATTGAATTAAACACGAAAAACACATTTTTTGCTTATGATTTAATTTAATTTTAACTACACTCTGTTCAGATACAATTTAATTAAAATACAAACGTAAACAATACTAATAAATTCGCCAAAATTAAAGCGTCATTGTATTTATTTATTGCTCGGCCGATAAGTGAAATTCAAATTGGTAGCATTATAGTGTTTATTGTCGTTTTGTTTTTAATAAGATTAACTAGGGTACGAGTGAAACCGCGAGCTAAAGTAAGTTTGATTAAAGCTTGAGTTGAATTTAAGTTTATTATGACAGCGAGAATTGTGCCTTCCCATGGAGACACTTCAAATACATTGTGAAGAAACTTGGATGAGAGCCATAAAAACAACAAGTAGCTGTCGAGTTCTTACAAAACTTTCGGCGCCATTTTATTATCTCATAATAGTAATAAGTAATACCTACAAAATTTAATCGTAATATAAACGAAACAGACTGACTGACCTTCGTATTAGTTTAAAATATCTAAATTCAAGTAAAGGTTAATGTTTAAATAAGGCATGTACTTACTTGAAATAAAACAATCAAATTTTGGGTGTGAAAACACTTTGGTTTTTTTTTTGAATACTAAATTACCAAGTTGACGAAAGAATATAAGGAACAAAAAATTTCAAATCTGGTGACTAATTAATACCAGTTTTTTTCACTGACTATTCCAAACTGGCAGACACATATTGTTTTAGCGAACAAATACCCATCTTGGCGACAATTTGAGAGTACACATTTAATTTAAGAATGGGCACATATATTTTCCCTGATGCAGGTAATTCAAAAAACATAATAAGCAGCAAAACGAGTGCACATAAAAAAAACATAAAGGAGCGTACAATATTCCCATTTATAATTTTTCTCGGTTTCGGGGGGTGTAGATATTGTGTAGATTCAATTTGAAATAAAAAAATGGCGGATATTTATTTTTCGTTAAATTGATATCCTTTTCCAGGTTTCTGGTTATAAAATTGTCTTCCCATTTCAATTTCCAAAATGGAGAATTGTACAAAATGGTGTATATTTTTTTTCATGAAAAAAAAAAGGAAAACCATTTTGGAATTTAATGTATTTAATTTTTATATTATTCTGCAAAACCAAAAACCTTGAAAACGACACCCATACCAAAGGAAAACAAACTCCAACTTCCGTAGCCTGCAAATTGAATTTTTAGCAGCCATTAATTTATCAACACAATCTGGTTTTATAGCTGCTTACATCGTATAATAGTCAACAACTCGGAAAATAAGTCGTCATCTTATAAATTTCAGTTCCAATTTAGATAAAATTTCCAATTTCCGATTTTTGTATCTTTTGTCGAAAGAGTTCTTTCACCAGTTTAGTAATTTAGTCGCCAACATATTAATTCGCTGCCAAATTCAGTAATACAGTATGCTCATGTGCAGTCGCCAACTTATTTTTTAAGATTAATTATAACCCTTTAAATAATAATATACCTATTACCTCATTACCTAGATATATTCGGAAATCTGTAGGTCGATTATGCTCATTAAAACCTGCAATAATAGTTCAGTTACGATCCAGTCCCGATATTTGAAAACCATGTTAAAGCTTCATAATAATATTGTCATCCAACGTAAAACTCGTTTTGATTGGTCCAAACTCCAGAAATCAGTTAATTATATAAAGATGATTCATTGATAACGAGAATTGGGCTGAACTAACATTATCACATACGACCAGTAATAGGCTAGCGTAGATAAGTACATTCAATAGTTTAGTATTTTTAAACATTGATAAGGAAACATAGAAATATGAGTGGTCCAGGATGACGATGAAAATTGGTACTTTGTTTGTAACCGCATGTTATACTTTCACCTGTATTAATAAATTATATTTCTTCTCGTACCTTTTTAAAGGAAGATAATAATTTATAAAAAACGATAAAACCACGTGAATACTCTTTATTTTAATTTAAAAAAAGAAATATTTAAAAAATATGATATAATAGGTAGGCTTTACCTATGAAATTGCCGTTTGCCGTCTTTTTCCAAAAGTAGTCAATTGTTTATTGATTAGTGTTACATTTTCATTGCATTTCAATCTTTTTCGTCATCATGGATACGTTAAAACTTCGAGTAATTATGGAATATGAGTACCGTCGTGGCAGCAACGCGGCACAAGCGGCACGCAACATCAACGATGTTTACGGAGCTAACACTTCAAACCAACGCACCACCTGTTATTGGTTTGCTCGCTTCCGTTCTGGAAATTTCGACCTGAAAAATGAACCTCGCGGTCGTCCGAAGTCTTTGGTCGACAATGACGAATTAAAGGCGATTG
This sequence comes from Phengaris arion, assembly GCA_963565745.1. Classification (NCBI taxonomy): domain Eukaryota; kingdom Metazoa; phylum Arthropoda; class Insecta; order Lepidoptera; family Lycaenidae; genus Phengaris; species Phengaris arion. Next base: position 9,469,050 of record OY751443.1, read on the forward strand.
TGGAAGCTGATGATACACAATCTACGGCTGCATTAGCAGCAGCTTTCGACGTTAGCGTCAAAACAATATTGGTCCATTTGCGTCAAATTGGCAAGGAAAAAAAGCTTGACAAATGGATGCCCCACGAACTCAATGATCGCCAGCGCGAAGTATGCGTCGAGACGTGCCTTGCACTGCTTAACAGACACACAAATGAAGGAATTTTGAACCGCATTGTTACCTGCGATGAAAAATAGATTCTTTTTGATAACCGCAAGAGCTCAGCAAGTTGGTTGAATCCTTGTTCAGCACCTAAACAATGCCCTAAACGAAAACTTACCCCTAGAAAAGTGATGGTCACTGTTTGGTGGTCTAGCGCCGGTGTGATTCATCACAGCTTCTTACCAAACGGGGTGAGCATTACTGCAGATGTGTTCTGTGAAAAACTGAAAACAATAATGGAGAAGCTGGCACATCTCCAACCAGCATTGGTCAATCGCTCGTCTCCGCTGCTCCTGATCGACTCCTCCTGTTCCTGATCCTGTCGAATCGACATACTGCACAGCAGACGGTCCCCAAGTTGCAAAAACTAGGGTTGGAAGCTCTCCGTCATCCGCCCTACTCACCAGACCTTGCGCCTACAGACTACTGCCTTTTCTAGAATTTGGATAACTTCTTAGCGGGAAAAAAATTCAATATCCGAGAGGCAGTACAAAATGCCTTTGAAGAATTTGTTGCCTCCCGTCCAGCTGATTTCTTTAAGAAGGGCATCAATAAACTGCCACTGCGTTGGCAAAGATGCATTGATTGCATGGGTGATTACTTCGATTAATACAAATAAAAAATACATGAAAAAAAAATAGTTTAAATTTTTTCATACAAAACGGCAATTTCATAGGTTTTTTTATAGGTTAGGTACCGCAGACTTTTCGGGATAAAAGTAGCATGTGTCAATCCAGAGCTTAAACTACTATCTAACCAAATTTCATCCATATCGGTTCAGTAGTTTTTGCGTGAAAAAGTAACCAACATCCATCCATCCTCAGAAACTTTCACATTTGTAATAGTAGTAGGATGTAGTCTTAAGAGTATTCTAACCTAAAACCACTTTCTTAACCCTAAAATTCTCGCTCACAACTATTTCATAAAACATAATATCATATTTCAGGAAATAAATGCCAAATGGAAACATTCAAAAACACACACAATCTATATTACAAAGTAAAGTACCCATACAATACCGAACCTAATAAAATCTATTCGGAAGTTTGGAGACCCGTATTATGTTTATTAAGCCCCTTTATAAGCCAACAATAGGGCCAAATTTTACCTGAATCACATTGAAATGCCCGGGATCGCTCCAGTCAAATATATTTTTACTTTATTATGAATTAGTATTTTGAGTACGGAGCCGAGAGGACGCGGTCAGAAAATTATATTTCATCCGTCCACTTTTGGGGGAGAATTCATCCACTATAACGGCCATCGAGGGCCTACCGACCCTATTATAGTTTATCGGAGTTTGTTTGAAGTTGATACTCAAATCATGCAATTTGTCCAAACAAAGGATTACTCTGAGTTAAGCTACCTAAGCGTCTTTATGTTAATTAAATACAAAACTTGTGAGGGATTCTTATTTTGTATGGTATATTATTAAAATACTAGCTGTTGCCCGCGGCTTCGCCCACGTAATTACAGTATCCCACGGGAACACTGTACTTTTTCGGGATAAAAAGTATCCTACGTTTTAATCCAGAGCTGGAACTACTACCTAACCAAATTTCATCGAAATACGTTCAGTAGTTTTTGCATGAATGAGTAAAAAATACCATCCATACATCCATCCATCCATACATCTATCCTCACAAACTTTCATCTCTATAATATTAGTAGAATTCTGCACAGAAGATATTAAAATAAAATTTTCACAATCCAGTATATAATATAGATAGGTATAGGTGGGACTCATACCCGATAATCTTATTTTATTAATCAGTAACTTTCTTAAAAATCGCAAATTTCATTTCCGTGTAGAAGGCGTACTGTCGTCGCCAAGATATATGGAGGCTCGGTCCTCTCGCCCTCCCTGTATAACCTGTACACTAGCGACATCCCCAAACATGCTAAGGTGCAACTAGCCATGTTCGCGAATGACACAGCCCTATATTATTCCCACATCCGTCCCTGTACCGCGTCTCCTCAAGCCCTCCAGGAGTCAGTTACCGCTCTCGGTAAATGGTTCTCCAAATGGAGAATCGAAGTAAATCCCGACAAAAGTCACGCCATTCAGTTCGACAAAAAGTCTTGCGCAAAGAAGCGCACATGCGCCCGTAAAATGATGAGCCCTATAAGTCAGCACGGCAATATAATACCAGAGGTCACTCAAGTCAAATATTTAGGCGTAGTACTAAACAAGTCGATGACGTTTTCGAGTCACATCACTAACACGTTAAGAAAAGCGAAATTTGTACTCTACAAATTATATCCGCTACTTAATTCGCGAAGCAAAATATCCCTTAGACATAAGCTTACATTATATAAATTATGTATAAGAACGATACTCTTTCGCACAAATAAGCGAGTCTCAAATGACCTATTGCAAAGAGTCCAAAACCGGTTTCTACGCATGGCAACAGGAGCCCCCTATTACATGTGTAACATCGACTTGCATAGTGACTACGAACTTGTCACTATAAAAGCCTATAGTAGAGAGATTCTTTGATAAAGGCAAAAAACATCCAAACCCTCTTTTCCAAAAGGCCCTGGACTACAACCACGACGCAAAGACTTTCTGACACCCGCACATGCGGCCTAAGCACATCTTAGCCGATCCCATTGACCCGATCACAAAATACGTAACGTACTGTGTACAGTTACGTCCACAAATCACACGCACCCGCGAAGTTAGTATCGCACCGGGGTCGACGCCGGCGCCTACCCCGAGGTCCCACATCCGACACGACAACACGTACTGACATACAGACCGACCCTAACACGGGACCGGACCCGAACCCGAGTTCGAGTTCGCATCCTAGTAGCCTAGGTACACTACAAAATAGTGACCGCGACCGCGATATTGATATAGAGTATTATAGAGAGTTCTACCAATACTGCGAACCTCATCGACATTAGGACTTGCGTGCGCGAGTCATCCCGACCGTACGCGGAAGGGGAGAGGGACGGCACTCTCAGTACCGAAATCACTAATAACTCGAGCTCCTCTATCGCGATAACTCGCACGCCGTTAGTTTGTGCTACCACGAGCGAGCAACCTCACTCCTCAGAGAGTGAGGAAAGGGTCGGACCCCTTAGCAGGAGAGCCCCGCTGTCCCCAATAGCCGGTCTGAACATCACCCGGGTGATGTTAGAGAGGGTTAAACCATCCCTTCGTCTCTCACCTAGTCAACTAGCCACCACGCTAGCTAAAGCCCGACGTAACTACAGCGGTTTTAACCCGACCGTTAGCGTAGACCCTTTCGAAAAAAAAGGTGGGACTTGACCATAAATAATTGAAAAAATAAAAAAACCCAACCGTAAAAAAAGACAGATCATACCTAAGCAACGCACTAAAAAGCACGAAACAAGATTGAGAAACAGACTACACTATGAGCTAAAAGCCTAAGCCCCGATTTCACCAAACTTCTTTTAACGCGCTTGTCGCTAAACGGATTTGATATCTCTCTCTCATTCAACGTAAGAACAGGACTGACAGATTTTGAAGAAGACGTCTTCTCACGCCGGGCCCCAGTAGAGGGCCTTGGGCGGGGAACCAAAATCAGGGGCAGAGCCCCTCTACTTGAGGTGGAAATGACGCACCCAGTACAAGTACTGGACGCATTTTGTCGGATTTTTAGGGAAACCCGTGGGCGAACAAAAAGGGAATGCCTTTTGCCAAACCAGGCACGACCAGGACCGGCGGTCGGCTCCAAGCGACGCGTGGGGGTCCCGACCCGGAGGCCGAGAAGCGTGTTTGGGTCCACTCCCTCACGCGCCGCGTTTGCCGGAGCGTGGACACGAGCGACCTGGGGAAAGGGTGGGAGTTTTAAACTTCCGGGCCCCGACTTTTGTGTCGGGGGGGAAGGTACGCCACGGTGACGATGGGGTGGCAATAGGGCTGCTACTCCTCAGGCACCGGACGCCGGTTTTGGGCTCTCTGCAACAACCCTTTTTGGGGTGCAGAGAGCAAGTGCCACGCGGGTGCCGCGTACGTAAGGCGAGACCGTACGTACGTCTGGTAGAGGGCGATGCGCATCCTCAGGAGGATCTGCGGAGACGCGTAGGCCGGACGCAGCTGGGCTACCGCCGAGTTCGCCGTCGCCACCGCCGATGAGCACTGGGCGGCCATAGAGAGTCGGCGGTCCAGGGTGACCCCGAGGTACTTGGCTGTTCTCCCCCACGGGATAACAGCATCACCAATCTTCAGAGGCGCCGGAAGGGAGCACCTCTTGCTGACGGCGAGCGCCTGGGACTTGCCTGCGTTGACAGATAGTCTCCAGTTGCTCAGCCAGTCAGGTCAGCGATGTCAGTCAATTAGGTCAGCGATGTGGCGAGGAAGAGGGGGCCGCTTGAAATGGCGGCGGGTGGGCGGCTGGGTTGCCGCGTCCATTGCAGCTGTTATCGCCTCGGTGATCTGCAGCGTCATGGACTCGACGGTCTCTGCAGAATCAACCGGGATGACAGATTTTAAACCGAAGCTCAGCCTTAAACGTCGATTTAATACGCTGGTGAAATTGGGGCTAAGTGAAATAATAATTGACATTAAGTTTGGTAGCAGACCCATTTTACCTAATTGTTTAGGTATGATCTGTCTTTATTTATATTCGGGTTTTTTAAATGATTTATTTTATTTTACATTTTTTAGTTTATTCAACCACACTTTCGATTTAAAGCAAAAATACGACTATTTGAATGCATTGATTACAAATATTTTAATCAAATGATTTCATTACAATGGTTGTAATTATTCCGGATTAAATTTTAATACTTGACATATATGTATATTTTTGAAATCTAATTCTTAATAAATAATCTAATCTTTATTTTATTACCCTACTCGATAGGTTCTGGTTAAAAAAAATAAGAACTACTTACAATTTGGCGCCAAAATCCGCCATTTTGTATTTTTTTCTTTGAACTAGCTATCAAAGGACACTTGGGTTTTTGAGACAAATCTAAAGATTCCTTAATTGTCGAAATCCATCCAGCCGTTTGAAAGATACATGGGAATAAAGGAGTTTACAAACATACATAAAAGAAATGTATATGTAAAAGTAATGTATACAAGAAATGTATTTTTTTATAGAACTGTTCTGCATTCTACCCTAAATAAAACGCACCTATAGATATTTGATAGTCGATGTGAACTGGAGACCGGAAGTTACGCTACCGACGCGACGGAACGAACATAAAATGATTGACAGGTAGGAACAGTTAGTAGGTATGGGAGAATTTAATTGTCGTTTATCTTATTTTCCCGGCAATTTTTCCTATATTTCTTACTGACAAAGCCTTCCCTGAACTTCCACAATAATTATTTTAAGATATAAATCATACAAATCGGTTCAGCCGTTCTCGAGTTTTAGCGAGAAAAAGGAAATCTCATCTCATTTCTATGCCGTGAAAACCCTTTAAATATGTTTTAATGTTGGTTATAACGACTTTCAGCTATTACGACTTTAACAATATATCAGTCCCTGCAATGATGTTGAAACAGATTTTCACTGTAAGTATATTAGAAGATAAGATTATGCAAACTGTATCCCTGTGTACGACATTTCGATCCTATTACTATGGCAATAACGTCCAAAAGTGGTACACGATGTCAGCGACAGTACCTACATTGCACAGTACATGCAGGTTTATATTGTACAATGTACAGCCGTAGGTACCCTTCGTTCGCGTACCAATCACTTTTATTGATTTCCAACCGGACACAATTACTTTTCGGTCCTCCAAAACGACACACGGTTATTCTTTGTTTTAATTGACTGCACGAGGTGCTACGTGAAAATGATTTTCAAAAAACGGAAGATAAAAATATTATTAGGTGTCGCAACTTTATCGACGAAAATTATATAACGGAAAACGTACGTTTTGCCAGCATAAAAGTAGCCCATGTCCTTCCTTTTCCTTCCAACTTCAAATCTACCCCTGCACCAAATTTTATCGAAATCCGTTAAGTGGCTTAGGCGTGATTGCGTAAATGACAGAATAACATAAACAGACAGACAAACAGAAAACCCAGTCTTTTTTAAACGAAAGATGAAAGTAGCCGTTGCTTTTGTTAAAATCAGCTTTCTGTCAGTAAAAGTCCGGTGGTCAAATTCAGTCTGAGATTAGCCGGAACACACAGATAAACATTTTTATATTTGATTTTTATGCAAATACCGTATATCATTCATGGCATTTGCCTGCGGCTTCGCCCGCGTGAAATTGGGCTTAAACGATATCCTTATAATAATTTAAAACTTTCATTCCCTATTTTACTCTCTTAGGCGATGAATAAGTATTAGAAAATGTTGAAATACGGAACTCATTATTTTTCCGTACTCAATTCATACGAAATTGCATGCAAATATGACCAGGGAATAAAAACTTTTATCATTATTTCACCACTTTGGGGGTTGAATTTTTAATAATCCTTCCTTAGTAGATGCTTTTGTCAAATGAGAAATACGCGTGCAAAACTTCAAATCTTACCCCTTGGGTTGAATTCTGAAAAATCCTTCCTTAGTGGATGCCTTCGTAATAATGGTTACGTCGCATAAAAAATATATTTTAAATAAAAATGATAATATTACTTCGATTTTTTCATCTTTTGACAAAATAAAACAAATTATTACAAAACTATACCTAAGCATTTTTTTTATTTTTCCTGTTTTATCTTGTTTAGTATCTATATTAGTCTAAGATCCGGTATAAGAAATATATACCCTCATCTGTTATTTATTAGTGATAGAAAACCAATGGGAAACGGGATTGGATCTATGAGGAATCGAGGGAACTCCTCGAAATTTATACGGACACATGGTGGTTTCGACTTTTTCTAAAGTAATCTAAGCATATGCTATCAAAAAGTAAGATTTTGCACCAAGGTATACCCTGGATCCAAAAGTACTGAACAGAACTCCTGACTCCTTATAGATATATGTTTGGGGGTTTTCGGCGTTGTTTAAAGAACTGCAAGCATATGCCACTATGTCAATTACGGTAGTTACCATCATAAACACCATCATCACACTATGATGATATAATAGGTACTTCTCATAGTATTTTACACCGACACGGATATCTTTGAACATTAGTCCATTACTTTGCCGTACGTCAACCTATTTGCAAAATTGTTTTGTTGTTGTAAATACTCTAATTAAACATTACACTTTGAGCATTAGGTTCTTTATTTTATTAACATAAAACAAACAATATCCGTAGTTGTACGCTCATCAATCACTTAGGTTGGTCCGGAGTGTTAAATAACAACAAAAATTACAATCATTCAGATTAAAACAGTTTTTTTTTTATGTGAATGAATGTAATTTTTGAATGAAGCTTTTATTAATTAATGAACTAAATGAAGCTTTTAATATTCTAACTAAGTTAAATAACTGGTTAACTTATTATAAAGTAGATAAAATAATTATATTTCATCTACTTTATCATTAGATAACCACTTAGTTACGTTTGTTAGAATATTAAAAGCTTGTTTTCAATTTAACAGATCATCTAAGCACATGATCCCAATTTGAGGGGATGATATAACTGGTCGAGTTGTAATCGGCTTATCAAAATTACTACATTGTTAATGCTAAGTAGATCCTTTATGATATTAATCCTAATGAGAGGTTTGATAATTAATTTAAATTGAAGTGATATTCCTTAATATAGGTATCATCATATCATGTGATCTAAGCAGAGACTTTTGTGTGTCCCTTTTTAAAAATCATTGCAAGTTAGGTATTCATACGATCTATGTTGCTGTCTTTGTCGTTGGAAAAGCCACTTGACAGACAAAGACAGTAACATGGATTAGAGTATACGTGGTGTAATTAGGGGCAAAATAAAGGGTCGAATTGCCCTAATCCAGATATGTACTGGACTGCAATCTGTCTCCCTCACCACTGCCGACCGTATACGGTCTTTAGTTTATAGTTGTCAAAAGTTTAAAAAAGAGGAAGGAAGGGTATATATATGGCACTCTTTCGAATGACATTTCCTTTTTGAATAAAATTTTCGCTAGACTCAAGATGTAGTCGTTATAATAATTATATTTTAATCCCGTGTTCCACGGAACTTGGTTTCGGGCACAAGCACCGCCAATTCAAGGCACCGATTAAAAAGGGCTTAGCATTCTCCCACGTCTGGAGTGCAGAGTGCCGCTAGATGTTCCGGACTGAAACTTTGATTTAAAATCGGACGAACTACCTACGACGAACGTACGCAGCGGTGACAGGGAGACGCTTCGAGAAGTTGGAGCCCCATCTCGCTCTAACGCCACGTGCTAGACACCTGGATTCCTCAGCTAAGTTCCCACGTGGTTTAGAGCCCCTACAATACGCTTCAGACACCAAGAGGCTAGACCAGACCGTACGGCCTTTCGCCCACGACCCATATTTCTTTTTAATATATTATATTGTCACGGAAAATCTTTTTATTTTAATTTCACCCGTAACAGAAGTCTCTATGCAAGTCAATGTTGCGTACTTAACGTGGCGCGCCTGTTGCTAAGCGCAAAAAGCAGTTTTGAAACCTTTGTAGGCGTTCCATTTGATTATATATTCCATTTATTATTTTGATTATTTGATTATGTGTGCGAAAGAGACACACGCATAAGTGAGTATTGTTCTAATACACGTTTTATACAAAGTTTTATGTCTTAGGGACATTTTACTCCGCGCGTTTAACAACGGATATAATTTGAAAAGTACGAATTTAGCTTTACCTATTGTTGATGTTACGTGATCGGTAAACGTCATCGACTTGTTTAGTACTACGCTTAAGTATTTTACTTTTTTAACCTCCGGGATTTGGTTTCCGTGCAGGCCAATTTTTGTTGTTATTTGTTATATGTGATTTTTTTAAATTGAATTGTTTTACTCTTTTCGGGATTTATTTCGATTCTCCATTTTGAGAACCAGTCGCCGTGAACGGTGACTGCTTTCTGGAGATTATTTGTTACTGTTTCTGCATTGATGAGCATAGTACAGGGCTGTGTCGTCTGCGAATAATGCCATTTGCACCCTAGGGTGTTTGGGGATATCGCAAGTGTACAGGTTGTAGAGAGAGGGCGAGAGTACCGAGCCTTGCGGGACTCCCGCCTCAATATCTCTGAGGGAGGATAGTGCGCCTTCGACTCGGAAGTGAAATTTTCGGTCTTTGAGGTAGTTGCTGATTGTCAGAACTAGACAATCCAGTACGCCAAGCGGGTACAGTTTGTACAACAGAACTTGGTGCCAGATTTTGTCTAATGCTTTTGCGATATCGAAGAAAACGGCGCCTATCGATTTCCTGTCGTTCTTGCTTTCGAGTATGTACTCCGTTATGCGGTATACTTGAGCGGGGCAGCTGTGCTGTTCGCGGAAGGCGAACTGCTCGTCTGGTAGGAGCTTTTTCTCTGTTATGGCGTCCTTTAGACGCCTCAGTAGAATTCGCTCGTATACCTTACCAAGGGAGCTAAAGAGACTGTTTGGTTGGTAGCTAGTAGGCTGCACCCGGGGTTTGACCGGTTTGTGAATACCTATGATAATGGCTACTTTCCAAATGTCTGGGAATGAACATCCTACTAAGAGGGCGTTAAAGATGTTCACGAGAAGTTGAATTAATGCGGGCGGTAACATTTTAAGTGTTTTATTTGAAATACCATCTAGGCCAGGTGCCTTTTTGGCATTTATACACTTTATGATATCTTTGACCTCCTTCGATTCCACCGGCCTCATGCTCTCTTCAGGTGGTCTCGATAGACGGCTTTCGACCTTGCTATTTACTGCCCTAAGGTGCAGGGGGTCTATTGGGAGGGAGCTCGGCCGACACTGTTGTTCGATTGTGTCGGCTAAACATTCGGCCTTGTCTCCATCCTCCAGTGCAGGAGGGCGATTTGGTCTAAACAACGGAGGCATGTCGCTCTCCGTGTCTTTTTTGAGGGCTTTCGCGAGTGGCCAGCAGGCCGTATGAGACGGCTTTAGCTCGCTTAGAAATCGATCCCACTTTTCGGCTTTGAAATCTTTTATTTTGAATGTGACCTCTCTTTCGAGGTGACGAAGGGTCTTACGGCACTCTTCCGACGGGTAGCGATCATAGGTGCGTTTAGCCGTATTTCGGAGTCTGATGGACTCCTTTATGTCCTCCGGGAGGGGTCTGTATCTCTCGTGAGACACAGACATCTCCCTAGATGACTTTTCTATGGTCGCTACCAGGTGGTCTGTTAGGTCTGAAGCAGCCGCTATAGCTACTTCGCTACTTTCTAGATTATCTGATATTTATCGCGATGAATCGATTGAAGATTTTGGATGTTATCGGCCAACTGTTTGGTGTCGATAATCTTTTTCTTACTATGGTTAATCCTGTCAGAATTACCAAGAGTAATTTTAACCGGGCGGTGGTCTGAGTTAAGCTCGTGAATAGTCTCGATAGAAATATCGAGAGAAATATTTTTGACAAGCGCTATGTCTAAAACGCTGGGGGTTTGGATGATGCCACTGCTACTTTCGCTGGTGTCGTAGCGAGTGGGGTCTAGAGGGGCCAAAATGGCAAATTGTAAAGTGTCGGAGAGTGTGTTTAGAATGGTACCGTTTTTATTATTTGAAAGGTTACCCCAGTCGGTTTGTTTCTACAGTTTAGGTCGCCGGGGATTAAGACAGCGTTGCCTAAATTAATTAGCTTTTGTATGTCGCTAGAAATTAACAGTTTGTTACCCTGTTGGTACGCACTGATAATGATTGACTCGTACCCTGTCATACTTACATAACAAATCGAAATTTCTAATGTCTCTAAAGGTGGCGGTTCTAGAGGGATGCAGTGGAGGGATTTCTTATAGTATAAAAGAGTGCCTCCTAAGCGGGATCGAGTTCTGTCGTTTCTGATTAATTTGTAATTAGCTATTTGAGGGCTCCTCATGCTAGGTTTAAGGAACGTCTCCTGCACTAGTAGTACGTCTACTTTATGGCTCTTGACGAAATCACGGATTTCGTCAATGTTATTTAATATGCCGTTCGTATTGAACGACACGACACATATCGAGTGTGGCTTTGTTCTCCCCGGGGATGTCATTAATAACCGGCATAGGAGATTTCCTTGATCTTGTTGATCAAGGCCGTGTGACTTGCCAGTGCCGAGAGGCGTTCCTCGAAGGAACCTCGCAGCTTAGCGACAAAAATATTTAGCTCCACCGAGTCGATGTCGCTTAGAAATTTGGCGGCAAACGCTATGTCGGCGCCAAAGTTAGAAGTCGGGGAGAGACTTGCAGGTCCCGTTTGTGTGGCCCTTTTGGGCGGGGGAGGGGGAACCATATTCGGGCTGACTGGGAGAGCCACCGACATTAGTAGAGGAGGTCCTTGAGGGCCCCCCTCTGGGATATCACCCAAGCAGGTTTGGAGGGAGGAGGGGCAGGGATATACCTCTGCTTGGGAGGGGGCGGGGGGCAGGGACATATCTCTGCTTGGGAGGGGCGCCTATTTTTGGTGGTGCTTGGCGCCTCTTTACTTGGGGTGCGCGTTTGCACCCTTTGTAGTTGGCTAGATAGTATAAGACAAATTATGTTTTCTTTAAGTAAAACATAGGTAGTATTTAAGTAATAAATGGTAGCCTACGTATAACATAAATAATGTTTGCTACATGTAACACATAGGCGACCATGTATTACATAAATTATGTAATCTTTATGTAAAATATAGGCTCTCGTATATTATATAAATAATGTTTACTTTATTTAATACAAAGGCTACTATGTATTATATAAATAAAGTTTTTTTTAAGTTTTCTTTTATAACATAAAGGAAAAAATTATGTATTTATTTTATGTATTTATTTTAAGAAGAAAACATTATTTATGTTATACATTGCACATGTATTACAACATAAAGGAGACATTATGTAATACATGGTAGTCTATGTATTACATAAATAAAATATTTTTTATGTAATACACGGTCGCCTATATATTACATGAAGCAAACATTATTTATGTTATACATAGGCTACCATTTATTACATAAATAATGTTTTTATTATGTAATATATGGTAGCCTATGTATAACATGAAGAAAACATTATTTATGTAATATACGAGAGCCTATATTTTACATAAAGAAAACATTATTTATGTAATACATGGTCGCCTATGTATTACATGAAGCAAACATTATTTATTTTATACATAGGCTACCATTAATTACATAAATAATGTTTTCTTTTTAATACAAAGGCTACTATGTATTATATAAACAAAGTTTTCTTTAAGTTTTCTTTTATTACATAAAGGAAAAAAATTATGTATTTATTACATGTATTTATTTTATGAAGAAAACATTATTTATGTAATACATGGTCGCCTATGTATTACATGAAGCAAAAATTATTTATGTTATACATAGGCGACCATTTATTACATTAATAAAGTTTTATTTATATATATTTCGTATAACATAAATAATGTTTCCTTTATGTAATACAAAGGCTACCATGTATTACATAAATAATGTTTTCTTTATGTAATACATAGAGTACCATGTATTACATAAATTATGTAGTCTTTATGTAAAATATAGGCTGCTGGCAGGGGGCACTTAAGCCTACTGTCTATCCTAGAGTAGATTATTGAGTGCACGGGTATGCGATCCCGCCTTCCCCGAGCTACTGTAGTCCACAATCCTCTACTCCGTGGCTATGGTATCCTGTCCTCTCCTTTTCCATATTCCTTCATCGCTCCTTATAACCTACCCCTATAAGCGGTTCTTTTCCGCTCATCACTAAAAGTCTGACTCGGTGAGGAAGGCAACACAACGCAGATATGCAGAGTGTCTTGGTTTACTTGGCGGTCAGCAAGGCAACATGGATGGCCTAGGGCGACGGTGGGGGGCGTGCAGTCACCGTCGGCCAGATACAACATCCGACATCTCCTCAGTCGTAGCGGTTCCCCGTTCCACTGATCCAAGGAGTTGACGGACGAGTGTGTGCGTCTGCGTCTGCGCGAACGCTTACGCACCTAAATATATCCTGCGTAACTGACCGCTTCTGTATTTTGACTCCGATTTCAAAGTCCTGTGGCGATGGGTAAAAGTAGAGAGGTCCAGCTCGATGCATGTTGGGCTTTGTCTGATGCCTGCACACAGGCGGTCCCGGGGGTGTGAGTACACGCCGTGGTCGTCTCTGCGTTGCAAGTTTGGGATGACAGCGCAGGCTCGGCAGCACCTGAGATGACAGAGCAGCCCTATTTAGGGAGGCACTGCTCTCCCTGCTCAGCCGGGGACGGGGCTAGAAAAGGTACCCTAAAAAGATATTCGTCCCTGTATGGTAGGTGGTAGTAACCGCGGCTGCCATCGCATCACTTTAAATCGTGGTCGAAACAATAAAGTAAATAGACTCTTGAAAACACCTATCATGACTTTCGGTGCGTGGAACGTGAGGACGCTTCTTGACCGAGATTGCAACACCTGCCCTGAACGTAAGACCGCTATAGTAGCCCGGGAACTTCATCGCTATAACGTGGATGTAGCTGCTCTCAGCGAAACACATCTTGCCGATGAAGGGGAGCTGGTGGAAGTAGGTGGCGGATACACTTTCCTTTGGAAGGGTACTGCTTCTTCCGAAACTCGACGATCAGGCGTGGGCTTTGCAATCAAAAATCAGTTACTAAAGCGACTAGAGGAGTACCCTGTACATATCTCGGACCGCGTTACCACACTGCGCCTTCATCTGGACAAAGACAACTACCTTAATGTCATCAGTGTCTATGCTCCAACGCTAGACAAGTCTGATGACATCAAGGACAAATTCTACCACGAATTAACTCCCTGCCTGGATAGCATTAACGTCAAAGAGTAGGTCTTATTGCTGGGCGATTTCAATGCCAGGGTTGGTCGGGACTATGAGGCCTGGCCTGGAGTTCTGGGTGGACATGGAGTGGGTAACATAAACAGTAATCATCAGTTACTGCTCAGTCTTTGTACTCAATACAGGCTGTCGATTACAAACACTATGTTTAGACTTCCAGCCAAGTACAAGACAACATGGATACACCCAAGATCCAAGCACTGGCATCTGATTGACTATGCTATTGTTATTTATTACATACATATTGTTTTCTTTATGTAAAATATAGGCTCTCGTATATTTCATAAATAATGTTTTCTTCATGTCATACATAGACGATCGTATATTACATTAAAAAATATTTTCTTTATGTAATACATAGACTACCATGTATTACATAATGTTTCGTTGATGTTGTAATACATGTGCAATGTATAACATAAATAATGTTTGCTTCATGTAATACACAGGCTAACATTTATTACATAAAAAATGTTTTCTTTATTACATACATAGGCTACCATGTATAACATAAATTATGTATTCTTTATGTAAAATATAGGCTCCCGTATATTACATAAATAATGTTTTCTTCATAAAATAAATACATATAATAAATACATAATTTTTTCCTTCATGTTATAAAAGAAAACTTAAATGAAACTTTATTTATATAATACATAGTAGCATTTGTATTAAATAAAGAAAACATTATTTATGTAATAAATGGTAGCCTATGTATAACATAAATAATGTTTGCTTCATGTAATACAAAGACTACCATGTATTACATAAATATAATATAATAATAATATAATATAATATCTATGGACGCTTCACACCACGTCAATCTGGCCCCGTGCTAAGTATCCGTAGAACTTGTGTTACAGGTACCAGAAAACGGGAAGTATATTTAATACTTTTATACAATACATATATATAAGATTTTTATTATATTATACACATATTTAATACACATCCATGACCCAGGAACACAGAAAAACTTTTAGTTCCTTCGGCGGGATTCGAACCCGCGACCCCCGGCTTGAGCACCAACGTGCTGAACCACTGAGCCACAGAGGTCGTCATAAATGGTTAAATAAATGGTTTCTTCATGTAACACACAGGCGACCTTATATTACATAAATGTTTTCCTTATATAATACATAGGCTATCATTTTTACATTAATATTTTTTTCTTTATATTATACATAGGCTATCATGTTATACATAAATTATGTATCTTACATGGTCGCCCATGTATTACATGAAGCAAACATAATTTATGTTATACATAGGCTACCATTTAATACATTAATAATGTTTTCTTTATTTAATACAAAGGCTATTATGTATAATATAAATAAAGTTTTCTTTAAGTTATCTTTTATTACATAAAGGAAAAAATTATGTTTTTATTATATGTATTTATTTTATGAAGAAAACATTATTAATGTAAAACATGGTCGCCTATGTATTACATGACGCAAACATTATATATGTTATACATAGGCTACCATTTATTACATAAATATTGTTTTCTTCATGTAATACATAGGCGTACATGTATTACATAAATAATGTTGTGTAAAAAATGTTTTCTTTATGTAGCCTATGTATTACACAATGAAAACATTATTGTGTAATATACGAGAGCCTATATTTTACATAAAGAATGCATAATTTATGTAATACATGGTAGTCTATGTATTACATAAAGAAAATATTATTTATGTAATACATGGTCGCCTATGTATTACATGAAGCAAACATTATTTGTTATACATAGGCTACCATTTATTACATAAATAATGTTTTCTTTATGTAATACATAAACTACCATGTATTACATAAAAATGTTTTTCTTATGTAATACATGGTAGTCTATGTGTTACATAAAGAAAACATTATTTACGTAATACATGGTCGCCTATGTATCACATGAAGCAAACATAATTTATATTATGTTTGCTTCGCCTATGTATAATATAAATTATGTTTACTTCATGTGATACATAGGCGACCATGTATTATATAAATAATGTTTTATTTTTTAATACAAAGGCTACTATGTATTATATAAATAAAGTTTTCTTTATGTTTTCCTTAGTAAATAAAAGAAAATATTATGTATTTAGTAAATGTATTTATTTTATGAAGAAAACATTATTTATGTAATACATGGTCGCCTATGTATTACATGAAGCAAAAATTATTTATGTTATACATAGGCGACCATTTATTACATTAATAAAGTTTTATTTATATATATTTCGTATAATATAAATAATATTTCCTTTATGTAAAACAAAGTCTACCATGTATTACATAAATAATGTTTTCTTTATGTAATACATAGACTACCATGTTTTACATAAATTATGTAGTCTTTATGTAAAATATAAGCTCTCGTATATTATATAAATAATGTTTTCATTGTGTAATACATAGGCTACATAAAGAAAACATTTTTCTAACAACATTATTTATGTAATACATGTACACGTATGTATTACATGAAGAAAACAATATTTATGTAATATACGGGAGCCTATATTTTATATAAAGAAGACATAATTTATGTCATATATGGTAGCCTTTGTATGACATAAAGGAAACATTATTTATGTTATACGAAATATATATAAAGGAAACTTTATTTATGTTATAAATGGTAGACTATGTATAACATAAATAATGTTTGCGTCATGTAATACATAAGCTACCATGCATTACATAAAAAATGTTTTTCTTATGTAATACATGGTCGCCTATGTATTACAGTAAAAAAACATGTACGTAACACATAGGCTACCACGTGAAAATGGTAGCCTATGTATTATATAAGGAAAATATTATTTATGTAATACATGGTAGTCTATGTATTACATAAAGAAAACATTATTTATGTAATACATGGTCGCTTATGTATTACATGAAGCAAACATTATTTATGTTATACATAGGCTACCATTTATTACATAAATAATGTTTCCTTTCTTAATACAAAGGCTACTATGTATTATATAAATAAAGTTTTCTTTAAGTTTTCCTTAATAAATAAAAGAAAAAATTATGTATTTAGTAAATGTATTTATTTTATAAAGAAAACATTATTTACACAACATTATTTATGTAATACATGTACGCCTATGTATTAAATGAAGAAAACAATATTTATATAATATATGTCTTCTTTATGTAAAATATAGGCTATATTTTACATAAAGAAGACATAATTTATGTCATATATGGTAGCCTTTGTATTACATAAAGGAAACATTATTTATGTTATACGAAATATATATAAAGGAAACATTTATGTAATACATGGTGGTCTATGTATTACATAAAGAAAACATTATTTATGTAATACATGGTCGCCCATGTATTACATGAAGCAAAAATAATTATTTTTTCAAAAAACTCACACCCCCGGGACCGCCTGTGTGCAGGCATCAGACAAAGCCCAACTTGCATCGAGCTGGACCTCTCTACTTTTACCCATCGCCACAGGACTTTGAAATCGGAGTCAAAATACAGAAGCGGTCAGTTACATTTACAGTTACAATGTTTCCTTTATGTAATACATAGACTACCATGTATTACATAAATTATGGTTTCTTTATGTAAAATATAGACACTCGTATATTACATAAATAATGTTTTCTTCATGTAATACACAGGCTACCATGTATTACTTATGTATAACATAAGGAAAACATTATTTATGGAAGCCTATCTTTTACATAAAGAATACATAATTTATGTTAAACATGGTAGTCTATGTATTATATAAGGAAAACATTATTTTTGTAATACGTGGTAGCCTATGTGTTACATGAAGCAAACATTATTTATGTTATACATAGGCTACCATTTATAACATAAATAAAGTTTCCTTTACATATATTTCGTATAACATAAATAATGTTTCCTTTATGTAATACAAAGGCTACCATATAAGACATAACTAATAAAATATAGGCTATATTTTACATAAAGAAGACATATATTATATAAATATTGTTTTCTTCATTTAATACATAGGCGTACATGTATTACATAAATAATGTTGTGTAAATAATGTTTTCTTTATAAAATAAATACATTTACTAAATACATAATTTTTTCTTTCATTTATTAAGGAAAACTTAAAGAAAACTTTATTTATATAATACATAGTAGCCTTTGTATTAAAAAAGAAAACATTATTTATGTAATAAATGGTAGCCTATGTATAACATAAATAATGTTTGCTTCATGTAATACATAAGCGACCATGCATTACATAAATAATGTTTTCTTTATGTAATACATAGACTTCCATGTATTACATAAATGTTTCCTTTATGTAATACATAGACTACCATGTATTACATAAATAATATTTTCCTTATATAATACATAGGCTACCATTTTCACGTGGTAGCCTATGTGTTACGTAAATGTTTTTTTACTGTAATACATAGGCGACCATGTATTACATAAGAAAAACATTTTTTATGTAATGCATGGTAGCTTATGTATTACATGACGCAAACATTATTTATGTTATACATAGTCTACCATTTATAACATAAATAAAGTTTCCTTTATATATATTTCGTATAACATAAATAATGTTTCCTTTATGTAATACAAAGGCTACCATATATGACATAAATTATGTCTTCTTTATATAAAATATAGGCTCCCGTATATTACATAAATATTATTTTCTTCATGTAATACATACGTGTACATGTATTACATAAATAATGTTGTTAGAAAAATGTTTTCTTTATGTAGCCTATGTATTACACAATGAAAACATTATTTATATAATATACGAGAGCTTATATTTTACATGAAGACTACATAATTTGTGTAAAACATGGTAGTCTATGTATTACATAATGAAAACATTATTTATGTAATACATGGTAGACTTTGTTTTACATAAAGGAAATATTATTTATATTATACGAAATATATATAAATAAAACTTTATTAATGTAATAAATGGTCGCCTATGTATAACATAAATAATTTTTGCTTCATGTAATACATAGGCGACCATGTATTACATAAATAATGTTTTCTTCATAAAATAAATACATTTACTAAATACATAATATTTTCTTTTATTTATTAAGGAAAACATAAAGAAAACTTTATTTATATAATACATAGTAGCCTTTGTATTAAAAAAGAAAACATTATTTATATAATACATGGTCGCCTATGTATCACATGAAGTAAACATAATTTATATTATACATAGGCGAAGCAAACATAATATAAATTATGTTTGCTTCATGTGATACATAGGCGACCATGTATTACGTAAATAATGTTTTCTTTATATAACACATAGACTACCATGTATTACATAAATAATGTTTTCCTTATATACTACATAGGGTATCATTTTTACGTGGTAGCCTATGTGTTACATAAATATTTTTTTAGTGTAATACATAGGTGACCATGTATTACATAAGAAAAACATTTTTATGTAATACATGGTAGCTTATGTATTACATAAAGAAAACATTATTTATGTAATAAATGGTAGCCTATGTATAACAAATAATGTTTGCTTCATGTAATACATAGGCGACCATGTATTACATGAATAATATTTTCTTTATGTAATACATAGACTACCATGTATTACATAAATTATGCATTCTTTATGTAAAATATAGGCTCTCGTATATTACACAATAATGTTTTCATTGTGTAATACATAGGCTACATAAAGAAAACATTTTTTACACAACATTATTTATGTAATACATGTACGCCTATGTATTACATGAAGAAAACAATATTTATTTAATATACGGGAGCCTATATTTTACATAAAGAATACATAATTTATGTCATACATGGTAACCTTTGTATTACATAAAGGAAACATTAGTTTTGTTATACAAAATATATATAAAGAAAACATTATTTATGTAATAAATGGTAGCCTATGTATAACATATATAATGTTTGCGTCATGTAATACATAGGCGACCATGTTTTACATAAATAATGTTTTCTTCATAAAATAAATACATATAATAAAAACATAATTTTTTCCTTTATGTAATAAAAGATAACTTAAAGAAAACTTTATTTATATTATACATAATAGCCTTTGTATTAAATAAAGAAAACATTATTAATGTATTAAATGGTAGCCTATGTATAACATAAATTATGTTTGCTTCATGTAATACATGGGCGACCATGTAAGATACATAATTTATGTATAACATGATAGCCTATGTATTATATAAGGAAAACATTTATGTAATATAAGGTCGCCTGTGTGTTACATGAAGAAACCATTTATGTAATACATGGTAGTCTTTGTATTACATGAAGCAAACATTATTTATGTTATACATAGGCAACCATTTATTACATAAATAATGTTTTCTTTATTTAATACAAATGCTACTATGTATTATATAAATAAAGTTTCATTTAAGTTTTCTTTTATAACATAAAGGAAAAAATTATGTATTTATTATATGTATTTATTTTATGAAGAAAACATTATTTATGTTATACATTGCACATGTATTACAACATCAACGAAACATTATGTAATACATGGTAGTCTATGTATTACATAAAGAAAATATTTTTTAATGTAATATACGATCGTCTATGTATGACATGAAGAAAACATTATTTATGAAATATACGAGAGCCTATATTTTACATAAAGAAAACAATATGTATGTAATAAATAACAATAGCATAGTCAATCAGATGCCAGTGCTTGGATCTTGGGTGTATCCATGTTGTCTTGTACTTGGCTGGAAGTCTAAACATAGTGTTTGTAATCGACAGCCTGTATTGAGTACAAAGACTGAGCAGTAACTGATGATTACTGTTTATGTTACCCACTCCATGTCCACCCAGAACTCCAGGCCAGGCCTCATAGTCCCGACCAACCCTGGCATTGAAATCGCCCAGCAATAAGACCTACTCTTTGACGTTAATGCTATCCAGGCAGGGAGTTAATTCGTGGTAGAATTTGTCCTTGATGTCATCAGACTTGTCTAGCGTTGGAGCATAGACACTGATGACATTAAGGTAGTTGTCTTTGTCCAGATGAAGGCGCAGTGTGGTAACGCGGTCCGAGATATGTACAGGGTACTCCTCTAGTCGCTTTAGTAACTGATTTTTGATTGCAAAGCCCACGCCTGATCGTCGAGTTTCGGAAGAAGCAGTACCCTTCCAAAGGAAAGTGTATCCGCCACCTACTTCCACCAGCTCCCCTTCATCGGCAAGATGTGTTTCGCTGAGAGCAGCTACATCCACGTTATAGCGATGAAGTTCCCGGGCTACTATAGCGGTCTTACGTTCAGGGCAGGTGTTGCAATCTCGGTCAAGAAGCGTCCTCACGTTCCACGCACCGAAAGTCATGATAGGTGTTTTCAAGAGTCTATTTACTTTATTGTTTCGACCACGATTTAAAGTGATGCGATGGCAGCCGCGGTTACTACCACCTACCAAACAGGGACGAATGTCTTTTTAGGGTACCTTTTCTAGCCCCGTCCCCGGCTGAGCAGGGAGAGCAGTGCCTCCCTAAATAGGGCTGCTCTGTCATCTCAGGTGCTGCCGAGCCTGCGCTGTCATCCCAAACTTGCAACGCAGAGACGACCACGGCGTGTACTCACACCCCCGGGACCGCCTGTGTGCAGGCATCAGACAAAGCCCAACTTGCATCGAGCTGGACCTTTCTACTTTTACCCATCGCCACAGGACTTTGAAATCGGAGTCAAAATACAGAAGCGGTCAGTTACATTTACAGTTACAATGTTTCCTTTATGTAATACATAGACTACCATGTATTACATAAATTATGGTTTCTTTATGTAAAATATAGACACTCGTATATTACATAAATAATGTTTTCTTCATGTAATACACAGGCTACCATGTATTACTTATGTATAACATAAGGAAAACATTATTTATGGAAGCCTATCTTTTACATAAAGAATACATAATTTATGTTAAACATGGTAGTCGATGTATTATATAAGGAAAACATTATTTATTTAATATATTGAATAAATGAAGAAAACATTATTTTTGTAATACGTGGTAGCCTATGTGTTACATGAAGCAAACATTAATTATGTTATACATAGGCTACCATTTATTACATAATGAAAACATTATTTATGTAATACATGGTAGCTTATGTATTACAAAAAGAAAACATTATTTATGCGATAAATGGTCAAGTCAAGTCAAGTCAAATTTTTTTATTCAAAATAGGTATTTTCATACACTTTCTGAACGTCGATCTACATGATGCCTACCACCGGTTCGGAAACTAGCCCGGCAAGAAGAACCGGCGTAAGAAACTCGCGCGGGGCCATCTTTTATCAAAAAGATGGAAAATTGTTCTTTTAAAATATAAAAAAGGCATATATAACAATGTTATGACTAAAACTACATAACAAGAGTACAATAATATATGTAATTTAGAAGTAGCCTTGCAGGGGGTCACCTCATTCCCATGGTGTGCTATCATTCAAAAATCATTAACTTTATAATAGGCTTTAGCACACAAACGTTCTTTAACTACTTTTTTAAATTTATTGATTGAAAAATTTTGAACGCTTTCTGGGATCTTATTGTATAGGCGTATACACTGGCCTTTGAACGAGTTCTTTACTTTACTAAGTCTAGTCACTGGTACATCAAGCTTATGCTTATTTCGGGTATTTCTATTGTGGTTGTCACTTTTCTTTTTGAATAGGTTTAAATTTTTTTTTACATATAATACATTTGATAGAACATACTGAGAAGCTACAGTTAAGATTCCAGTTTCTTTAAATTTCTCTCTTAATGAAGTGTTGGGGGCCAGCTTGTAGATTGCCCGAACAGCTCGCTTCTGCAGCACAAATATAGTATTTATATCGGCAGCATTTCCCCACAGTAGAATGCCATAGGACATTATACTGTGGAAGTAACTAAAATATTCAAGTCTTGCTGTGTTTTCGTCTGAAAATTGTCTTATTTTACTTACTGCAAATGCTGCTGAACTGAGTCTGTCGGCCAACCCAACAATATGAGGGCCCCACTGTAGTTTTGCGTCTAAAGTTATACCTAGAAAGACAGCTGTATCTACTAGTTCCATACCTTTTCCATTCAATAGAACATTGGTTTCAGTTTGCCTTACATTTGGCAAAGTGAACTTTATACATTTAGTTTTTTTGCTATTTAACAATTATTAACACTAAACCAGTGTTCTATTTTTGAGAGAGCATTATTTACTTCGTCATAGCCTGAGGTTTGGCGATTAATATTAAAAGTAAGTGACGTGTCATCGGCAAATAAGACTATCCCGTTTTTTCCATTAATAAGGTATGGTAGGTCATTTATATAGACCAGAAAAGAAAGGGTCCTAAAATGGATTCTTGTGGGAACCCCCATCTCAATTTTGGTACCTGTGGATCTTTTTCCATTTATCTCAACCCTCTGAGTCCTATTTGATAAATAAGATTTTAAGAGGACGAGTGCTGGTCCCCTTACTCCATAGTGGCATAGTTTCCTGATCAATGTTGTGTGCTGCACGCAATCAAATGCCTTAGAGAGATCGCAAAAAACTCCTAGAGCATCCTGCGACCTCTCCCAAGCATCAAAAATATAACTAATTAGATCAACGCCAGCATCTGTTGTAGAGCGACCCTTCGTAAAACCTAATTGTTTATTATGTAAAATGTTATTAATATTAAAGTGTGCTAGTAACTGAGTAAGTATTATTTTTTCATATATTTTACTTAGTGTTGGCAAAATAGATATAGGTCGGAAGTTAGATGGATCCGACTTACTACCAGACTTAAACAAAGGTAAAACTTTACTATGTTTCATTAGATCAGGAAATACGCCACTTTTTATACAATCATTAAAAATAGTTGCTAAGTAAGGTGCGATAATATCGATTATAGATTTAATAACTTTCATTGATAGACCCCATAAATCTGCAGTATTCTTAATATTTAATAAATTAAAATTTTTAATAATATCTTGCGGTCCTATTTCTTTAAATCTAAATTCGAATTCACACTCTTTTACATTATCTTTAAGAAGTAATTCAGCATCAGCAGGAGAGGCATACAAATTTTTGGTGGTTGAAACTGGAATGTCAGCAAAGAATTTCTCAAAAGCAGTTGCAACTTCACTGTCGGATTTAATTATTTTATTATCTATATTCAATTTAAAATATGTGTTGCGGCTGGTGACTCTTCCAGTTTCATTTGCAATGATTTGCCAAGTTGTTTTAATCTTATTTTTCGAATTCTTAATTTTATTTCTAATGTGAAGAGATTTTGCTGCAGAGCAAACTTGCTTAAATGTTTTTGAATATAACCTTACATAATTTTTAAATTCTTCACTTTGATTCATTATTCTTTCATTATAAAGTTCATACAATTTTAATCTACTTTTTAAAATACCTGCTGTTGCCCATTCGCTGAATTTACTTTTACTGTTTGTTCTCACTGTCTTAGGGGTGAAAATAGTATCAAATTTATGTTTTATTAATTTAAACAGTTTACCGAACGACATATCCGGGCTCCTATGATACTCTAAGTGTCCAATATTAGCTATAATTTCACCTCTAAACTTCTCAATATATTTGACATTTATTGGTATACATGTGTTTCTGTCCTTGTGTAATTGTTTGCAATTATTATCTATAGGGAAAATGGCCCGCTGTCCACAGAGATCAGAGCTTAGTATGTTAATGACTTCCTTATTTAATAGATCTATGTTGGTAAAAATGTTATCAATGCATGTAGCAGAGCTATCACTGATCCTTGTTGGTTCAAAGAATAAATGTTATATGATTGAAGTTATATGATTTTAACAATGAAGTAAATCTAACAGTGGTGGAATTACTTTCTAAAATATTTATATTAAAATCACCACATAATAATATATGTTTGTTAGATACACTTATCTTAGTTAATAACGTTTCCATTATTTTTTCAAATGAATCATATAACCCTAAAGGAGGCCTGTATACGCTAACAATAATAAAGTGTCCCACCTCTATACAGGCTATTTCAGTTGTTCGTTCTGTAGAGAGGCTTACTATGTCTTTACGTTCTTTATATTTTAAATTCTTCTTAATTAATATAAGTGAGCCGCCTCTTATGGCTTTTTCTCTACAGAAAGAACTAGCTAGCTGGTGCATACCAAGATTTAACATAATTTCATTTTTCTTAAACCAATGTTCGGTTATACATAAAATGTCTAAATTATTGTTTAAAAACAACTCAATTTCTAATTCCTTACTAGACATACCTTGTATGTTTTGATGCACCAGCGTAAGTTTACATAATTTATTATCTTTAATTAAATTATTATTTTCATGAGTACTTATACCTACAATGCTAGAGATTTCCTCTGTTGTCTTACAGGCTAATTTAAATTATTATTATTTGGAACATTTTCCAAGGTGTTATAATAAGTCATATTATTATGACTAAACTGCTCAATAGAAGCAGTTGTCTTACTAGCCAAGTACTTGGCTGAGTTAAAATATAAAAAAGTTAATAGCGTACTTGCTATAAGTCTTGTAAAATAAGAGGATAAATAATATCTATCTAATGTCAATTTACATAATTTATAATTTACAATATTATTAATGTCGATTATATTTATTTTATTGTCATATTTATTTAATAATATACAATTATTATTAACAGCAGTATACAATTGGCTATTAAGCTTATATCTAATTTTGTTTTCCCATGGCAACCGTTTTATGTAAGGAAATGTGAGTAACATAATCTTACTAATATTTTGCAGTTTGTTCAATGCTTCTATATAATATTCTAATTGGTTACTATTCACATTTCCCCGTCTCCGTTTATTAGTGTTGTATTGGGACAGTGAGTTGTACTTAAAATCTTTTTTATTATTTGTGAAAATGTTGCACCCGGCATACAGGTGTACTATAGGTGTAATATAGGGTAGCCTATGTATAACATAAACAATGTTTGCTTCAAGTAATATATAAGCGACCATGTTTTACATAAAAAAATGTTTTATTTATGTAATACATAAACTACCGTGTATTACATAAATGGTTCCTTTATGTAATACATTAGCTACTATGTATTACATAAATTATGTATTCTTTATGTTAAATATAGGCTCCCGTATATTAAATTAATAATGTTTTCTACATAAAATAAATACATATAATAAATACATAATTTTTTCCTTTATGTAATAAAAGAAAACTTAAAGAAAACTTTATTTATATAATACATAGTAGCCTTTGTATTAAATAAAGAAAACATTTATGTAATAAATGGTAGCCTATGTATAACATAAATAGGTCATTGTCATAGCCGCATAAAACTTGGCTATCGAGAAAAATCAAGAACTTAAACATTGATTAAAAATAGATTTATTAATAAATTATAATTTAATGATTTAATAATAAATAATACATTGATTAATAATAAGAAAGTATAAATAACATCTACATTCATATGGTCATGGGCTAACTACGAATAACAATGTTGTAGGCTTATTGTTATTATTTTTGTGATAAGTTGGATAAAGAAACACAGAATTGTAATAAGTAAAGACATGTATAATATGCAGAAAATTTAACTTCAGTATATAATGAATAACAAATTATTGAAATGAATCCAACTAACATTTTATACATTTTAAATAAAAACATAACTGATAACAAGCATAATGACATATGAAATACTAATGAGATTTATGTAATTGAGATTTTCCACTGACAATAGTTTGTATTTGTGGACTGATTTTACATGTACCAATTATTAAAAGAGATTTAAGATGCTCATCAGTTAATTTAGATCTGTAAACATTTTTTGTGTACTCCTATATAATGTTTTCATCGTGTAATACACAGGCTACTATTTACTTCTTATGTATAACATAAGGAAAACATTAATTAAGGGAGTTTGTTTTACATAAAGAATACATATTTTATGTAAAACATGGTAGCCTTTGTATAATACAAAGAAAACATTATTGATGTAAAAATAATAACCTTTGTATTATATAAGGAAAACATTATTTATGTAATATATGGTCGCCTGTGTATTACATGAAGAAAACATTATTTTTTTATACATGGAAGCCTATGTTTTACATGAAGCAAACAATATTTATGTTATACTTAGGCTACCATTTATTACATTAATAATATTTTCATTATGTATTGCATGTAAGCCTATGTATTAGACAAATAATGTTTTCTTTATGTAATATATAGGCCACCATGTATTATATAAATAATGTTTTCTTTAAGTAATACATAGGCTACCATGTATTATTTATGTATAACATAAGGAAAACATTATTTATGTAATAAATGGAAGCCTATGTATAACATAAATAATATTTGCTACATGTAATACATAGGCGACCATGTATTACATAAAAAAATGTTTTTTTCATGTAATACATAGGCTACCATTTATTACATAATAAAAACATTATTTATGTAATACATGGTAGCTTACGTATTACATAAAGAAAACATTATTTATGTAATAAATGGTAGCCTATGTGTAACATAAATAATTTTTGCGTCATGTAATACATAGGCGACCATGTTTTACATAAATAATGTTTTCTTCATAAAATAAATACATATAATAAATACATAATTTTTTCCTTTATGTAATAAAAGAAAACTAAAAGAAAACTTTATTTATATAATACATAATAGCCTTTATATTGAATAAAGAAAACATTATTTGTGTAATAAATGGTAGCCTATGTATAACAAATAATATTTGCTTCATGTAATACATAGGCGACCATGTATTACATAAAAAAAGGATTTCTATATGTGATACGTAGACTACCATGTATTACATAAATGCTTCCTTTATGTAATACAAAGGCTACCATGTATTACATAAATTATGTAATCTTTATGTAAAATATAGGCTCTCGTATATTATATAAATAATGTTTTCTTTATTTAATACAAAGGCTACTATGTATTACATAAATAAAGTTTTTTTTAAGTTTTCTTTTATAACATAAAGGAAAAAATTATGTATTTATTACATGTATTTACTTTATGAAGAAAACATTATTTATGTAATATATGGTCGCCTATATATTACATAAAGCAAAAATTATTTATGTTATACAATGGCTACCATTTATTACATTAATAAAGTTTTCTTTATATATATTTCGTATAACATAAATAATGTTTCCTTTATGTGATACAAAGGCTACCATGTATTACATAAATAATGTTTTCTTTATGTAATACATAGAGTACCATGTATTACATAAATTATGTAGTCTTTATGTAAAATATAGGCTGCTGGCAGGGGGCACTTAAGCCTACTGTCTATCCGAGAGTAGATTATTGAGTGCACGGGTATGCGATCCCGCCTTCCCCGAGCTACTGTAGTCCACAATCCTCTACTCCGTGGCTATGGTATCCTGTCCTCTCCTTTTCCATATTCCTTCATCGCTCCTTATAACCTACCCCTATAAGCGGCTCCCTTCCGCTCATCACTAAAAGACTGACTCGGTGAGGAAGGCAACACAACGCAGATATGCAAAGTGTCTTGGTTTACTCGGCGGTCAGCAAGGCAACATGGATGGCCTAGGGCGACGGTGGGGGGCGTGCAGTCACCGTCGGCCAGATACAACATCCGGCATCTCCTCAGTCGTAGCGGTTCCCCGTTCCACTGATCCAAGGAGTTGACGGACGAGTGTGTGCGTCTGCGTCTGCGCGAACGCTTACGCACCTAAATATATCCTGCGTAACTGACCGCTTCTGTATTTTGACTCCGATTTCAAAGTCCTGTGGCGATGGGTAAAAGTAGAGAGGTCCAGCTCGATGCAAGTTGGGCTTTGTCTGATGCCTGCACACAGGCGGTCCCGGGGGTGTGAGTACACGCCGTGGTCGTCTCTGCGTTGCAAGTTTGGGATGACAGCGCAGGCTCGGCAGCACCTAAGATGACAGAGCAGCCCTATTTAGGGAGGCACTGCTCTCCCTGCTCAGCCGGGGAGGGGGCTAGAAAAGGTACCCTAAAAAGATGTTCATCCCTGTTTGGTAGGTGGTAGTAACCGCGGCTGCCATCGCATCACTTAAAATCGTGGTCGAAACAATAAAGTAAATAGACTCTTGAAAACACCTATCATGACTTTCGGTGCGTGGAACGTGAGGACGCTTCTTGACCGAGATTGCAACACCTGCCCTGAACGTAAGACCGCTATAGTAGCCCGGGAACTTCATCGCTATAACGTGGATGTAGCTGCTCTCAGCAAAACACATCTTGCCGATGAAGGGGAGCTGGTGGAAGTAGGTGGCGGATACACTTTCCTTTGGAAGGGTACTGCTTCTTCCGAAACTCGACGATCAGGCGTGGGCTTTGCAATCAAAAATCAGTTACTAAAGCGACTAGAGGAGTACCCTGTACATATCTCGGACCGCGTTACCACACTGCGCCTTCATCTGGACAAAGACAACTACCTTAATGTCATCAGTGTCTATGCTCCAACGCTAGACAAGTCTGATGACATCAAGGACAAATTCTACGACGAATTAACTCCCTGCCTGGATAGCATTAACGTCAAAGAGCAGGTCTTATTGCTGGGCGATTTCAATGCCAATGGGTTGGTCGGGACTATGAGGCCTGGCCTGGAGTTCTGGGTGGACATGGAGTGGGTAACATTAAAAGTAATGATCAGTTACTGGTCAGTCTTTGTACTCAATACAGGCTGTCGATTACAAACACTATGTTTAGACTTCCAGCCAAGTACAAGACACATGGATGCACCCAAGATCCAAGCACTGGCATCTGATTGACTATGCTATTGTTAGGCAGAGTGATGTCAGCCAAGTGCAAGTTACCCGCGTCATGCGTGGTGCTCACTGTTGGTCTGACCACCGGCTTATTGTCACTAAGTTGCGACTCCGCCTTCGTCACCCGACTAGATCTTCAACTAAAAAGCTTGCGTCTCTGAACGTAGATAAGCTAAAAGATCCTGAAGTGAGGAAGAACTACGCTGATGCCTTGTCTGAAAAGCTGTTTCCAGCTGATAAGGAAGGTGACGTTGACGCTGCTTGGGGAACTTTGTCATCTCATATCTTAGAGACGGCCTCAACTGCACTTGGCAAAAAATGCCGTCGCAATGAGGACTGGTTTGATGAGAATGACGAGGTTCTACGAGCATTGCACGACAAACACTGAGACCTTCTGAAACAGCATAGTAGGCGGAAAGGAAGCTTAGCGGTGGTCAAAGCTAGTGACCAAGATTGCGCAAGATGTCTCGTCACATAAAAGACAGGTGGTGGCAGAACAAAGCTAGTCATATGCAGTGGCTTAGTGATATGACCAGATTGGGGAGTTCTACGGCGAAGTTCGTACACTGATTGGTACATCCTACCATGCAAAGGTTCCTTTAAGGTCATTAGACGGTAGGAATCTGTTGACAAGCAAGGAGGATGTACTTAAGCGCTGGGCAGAACATTTCAATACCCTGCTTAATGTAGATCGATTAGCAGATCTACTAAGTATCAGTTTAATGCCCCAATCCCCCTTCGCCACTGAACTGGACGAGCCTCTCTCGCGAGACGAGGTTGTTACTGCCATCAGACAGCAACAAAACAATCGGGCGCCTGGCATTGATCTTATACCGGGAGAGCTGATGAAGTACGGCGGAAAGGAGCTGCATACGTCGTTGTGGGAACTGTTTGCTCGTATGTGCGAGGAAGAGCGCATTCCAGATATTTTGAAAGTATCGCGCATAAGTGCCCTCTATAAGAATAAAGGTGACCGTTCTGACTGCAACTCTTATCGCGGTATTTCCCTCTTGTCGGCCCCTGGGAAGGTGTTTGCCAGAGTTCTTATGAACCGCCTAATTAAACTATCGGAAAGGATCCTGCCGGAAACCCAATTTGGCTTCCGACCTAACCGAGGCACATGCGAAGCGATTTTCTCCGTGCGACAACTTCAAGAAAAGAGCAGAGAATAGGGTTGTCAGTTGTACCTCTGCTTCGTTGATCTGGAGAAGGCTTTCGACAGCGTGCCTCGTGAAGCCCTTTGGATGGTGCTAGGAAAGCTAGGATGCACGGAAAAGTTTGTGAGACTTATTAGACTCCTGCATGACAACATGCAATGCTGCGTCTCTGTAGACGGTGATCAGACAGACCTCTTCTCCGTAACCTGTGGAGTGAAGCAAGGTTGTGTTTTAGCACCTACTCTGTTCGCCTTATACTTTGCGGTGGTAGTTAGAGAAGTCTTACAAACGATTTCCCAAGGAGTCCGCATCCGCTTCCGTACTGACGGCGGTCTTTCAAGACTTGGCTAGACTTAAGGCCCGCACCAAAGTGTCGCATGCATTAATTTCTGAGATTATGTATGCTGACGATCTGTGCTTTATAGCAGAATCCCCAGACGGCCTGCAGCAGCTGGTATCGGCTTTCCACCTTGCATGCCGCAAATTTGGCCTGAATATAAGTGTCAATAAGACGGAAGTGATGTCCCTAGACAATCACGGTCACGAGTCACTAGCCATAATGCTTGGTGAGGATATGCTGAAGCAGGTCAATAAATTTCGTTATCTGGGGAGCACTGTAACATCCAACTGTAACCTTGATGCTGAGATCAATAGCAGAGTCGGCGCTGAGGCTGCAGCATTTGGCAAGCTAAGTTCCAAGGTTTTCTGCTCGCATGACCTTAAGTTGGCCACCAAGATATCTGTCTATATGGCAATTGTGCTGCCAAATCTCTTATATTCCTCTGAGACGTGGTGCGTGTATCGTCGCCACATACGCATTTTAGATCGCTTCCACCTTAAATGCATCCATTCCATCATGAAGATCAAATGGTCTGACAGAGTGCGTTCTGCGGCGAGCCAATGTCGGTGGCATTGAGGCCTATTTAATGCGTCGGCAGCTTCGGTGGTGCGGTCACGTATTGCGCATGCCCGAGGAAAGATTGGCGAAGCGCATCTTTTACTCTGAACTGGAGGAAGGCAAGCGTAAGCATGGCGGACAACTCCTCCGGTTCAAAGATGTCCAAAAGCGGCATACGAAGAGATTCAATATAGAGCCCTCTCAATGGGAGCATTTGGCAGCACAGCGACCAGAATGGCGCAGGATGGTACATTGCCACGTCCGCGATTTCGAGGAGCAACGAAAAGCTGACCTTGATACCAAGCGCGACCAGCTTAAGGCTCGTCCGCCTGCCGCCATTACATACCACTATGTAGACGGCGTACTTACGTGTCCTCAATGTGCACGGAGTTTTGCCGCGAAAACAGGTTATAATAGCCACCTTCGCGCGCATGAGCGCCAAAATGCCGGATAGGAGTCGAAGTGATGGCCATGGCCGAAATAGGTCGGAAGCATCATCATCATCATCATATCATTTATTCGCTCATTCGCATACATATCAAGCGTTTTGTGATCCCTTCAGTCATCAATGAGCGTATAGTGAGTGAAGACGTGTTTGTGTTTTAAGTGACTAATGTGCAACGTTGCCAGAAGATGTAAGTATTCTACTTCGTTTTTAATCCTTACAAATAGATATCTGTGTTTAGACGGTTAAATTAATACACCTAGTATTTAATTAACCGTTAAATACTTAAATAATACTTATTAACCGTGTAAACACAGATACCTATTTGTATTTTTGAGCGTCTCTTGCCTGCAGTATGTACGACATTTAAAATTGAAATAAGACGAAAACTACAGTGTTTTATAGTGTTATTTATTTTAATTAATATACAGTGTTACGTTTACGTTTTTTGGCTGATGATTGGATTTTATTATAGAGTATTATTCAATTTTGAGTTTCCATTACGTCTTAGGTAACAATTTAATCTAAGCCAACATTAATAATTTCTACATGTTAAAGTTTTTCGTTAAATAGAACTTCTATAATTAAGGTATGTTTGAATTATTTTATTTTAATTTGCAGGGCTTAACCGGGCAGGGATGAACCTTCTTCAACCGCGACTAGCGCCACTCCAAGCACGTCAGTATCACTCGAGTCGACGACAACACTTAAAAAACGAAATCTGACTGATTACTTCAAGTCTTCAGATTCAATACAAGCTGTTATTTCTCGAATGACTGCTTTAGATGGCGCAAGCTTCCGATTTTTTTCTGAAAGCCAAGATCTTCGACAACTTTTTAAAAAAAGTGGATACGATTTACCTAAAACAGCAAACACTATTTCAAAAATGGTTTTCGAACATGCCGACCAACTCAAATGTGAAACAGTGAAAATCATAGTGTCCATGAAAGAACACGGAGAAAGATTTACACTAACCCTAGACGAGTGGACCTCTCTTAGAAACAGGAGATACATGAACATAAATCTTCATTGCAGAGCTTTCGGAGAATTCGAATTGAAGAATCTTGGACTAGTTAAAATAACGGTATCTATGACAGCTAAAGCATCTCTAACTACAATGCACGAGCACCTTGCCAAGTTCAGTATTGTTCTTGAGGAAGAGTCTTAGTCAAATAACCGATGGCGCCAGCGTCATGAAAAAAATGGGTTCATACATACCCGGCCACCATCAAATTTGCCTCGCCCACGGAATTCAGCTCGCCGTTATAGATACCTTATATAAAACGATGGAAGCCGAAGCTGAAATAGAATCATCACTGAAATAGAATCACCATGACTCCACAAACCGCTCAGATTCAGAAAGCGACATTGATAATGATTCGTCAACAGAGGGTGATGGATTCGAAGTAGAAAATACAAGAGCTCGTACTGCTGATGCTCGTACTGAGATTGTATAAATAAGTAATTGGCAAAGTTCGACGCCTCATAAGATCGATCAAAAAGTTACCTCTCAAAGCCGATGCTCTAAGAGCTTATCTCAGTAAAGAGTTTCGTGAAAACATTCAGTTGCAGTTAGACTGTCGAACAAGATGGTCCAGCATGAATGACATGATAGGTTCATTCCTAAAAATGAAAGACTGCATTTTCAAGCTTCTTATCGACATAAAATCAGATGTATCTTTCACAGATGGAGAAATGATGGAGAAAGAAAGGACGCTAACCGAAATGCATAATAGTTTGGAAGTGGTAAAATTGACTGTACTGTCTATTTGCCGACGTGATGCCACTCTCTATACAGCAGACACAGCACTTAAATTCATGCTTAATAAACTCGACCAGCAAAATACATATCTGAGTTCACGTCTCGCTATGAACTTACGAAACCGAATAAAAGAAAGAAGACTTTAAATCGCAGGAGTATTACATTACCTTCATGACGCCGAAAATTTTTACAGTGCCTCAGAAGATGATACATTTCTCAAACCCACAAGCGAGCAAATATGTCATGTTATCGTCAGCATGTTAAAACGCCTCAAATATAAAGAAAACCTAAGTAGCACCCTGGAAACAGATAAGGAATCGACGATGACGGCTGTTTCATCTTTTGATGAAGATGATGAGCCCCTAGCTCCTCGTCTCGCTACAACGAGTGAGCTGACATTGCAACAAGAATTCGACAAAGAACTAGAGAAATGCAAACAAATAAAGAGGGTATTGCCTGCGTCTGACGAATTTGACCTTATGGGGTTTGTAATGACGGAGAAAGCAATATGACAATAAAGGAGAAAGTGGTGTTTATTTGACGCAGACATACACGTATCTTGCATCCATTTTGCCTACCAGTGTTGAGGAGTGAGCGTGTGTTTTTGTCTGCTTCGTATTTTTGTAACAAAATACGAAGTGCTCTATCTGATAAAATGCTTGATGCTTTGTTGTTTTTAAGAACATATTATCAAGAAAAGCGTACATATAAAATATACCTAGCCATGATTAATATTTTGTTCCTAATTATTGTGATTTTATATGCTAATTTTTTTATGTTGATTTTGAGTTAGTTTAATTAAAGTAAGATAGGATAACGTGACATTGTGATTTAGTATTTTAACAGAAATTATAAAGACTGAGTTTTGTTCCTAATTATTTCGATTTCGCTTGCAAATTTTACTTTTATGTTAATTTTGAGTGGTTTAATTAAAGTAAGATAGTATGATGCGACAATTTGATTTGATACTTAAACAGAAATCTTTTTTCAAGAATTTAAGAAGATTTTTCACCGGAAAAGCCTCCCGAAGATTCTTGAAAGGGAATTAACATTGAAGATTAACATTGAAGATTAACATTGAAGATTAATATTGAAGATTAACATTGAAGATAAACATTGAAGATTAACATTTGAAGATTAACTTAACATTTGAAGATGGTTATGACCAGAAGTCAGAGTGGGGCCGAGGAGAATCAGCAACCACGTAGATTTCCGGATCCACCACGATCGCCGTCCGCTGCCGCTACGAGCCAGCCGCCGACGACCGAGGGAAGAGCGATCTGCTTCAAACTATTTTGAAACCGGGACCAGGTACCAGCAAGGCGTCTGCACCCTCGGAAGTACAAACCCTAGCCAGAAAGAAGGCTATCGACAGCAAGTGTCGTCGCGCGTATGCATTACGAGGCGGAGGAGAAACTCGCCGCTCTTCGTAAGAAGGAACTGCAGATCGAAGCAGAACTTATAAAGAAGAAGCTCGCCGCTGGCGTCGCCGCTGCAGAAGATGGTAACAGCCCTGACGACGATGAGCCATCAGAACAGGTGGAGCAACGTGTCCGAGCCTGGCTAAGCGAACAGGGTCCCGAACCCGAAGAGGCTAGACAAGAGCCGACATCAATGGAAGAAAGAGAAACGCCGAAGCCAGAAGACATGCCACCGAAGGGAGCCCAGAAGACGAGGTTCGAGTGGCCGCAGCAATGCCACCCACGCTCACCCACACCGCCCACGTCTAGGGCTAATGGGGTGGAACATCTTGCCGAAACACTGGATAAACTGCTGAACCAACGCCAGTCGTGCCACACTGCGGAGTTGCCCATATTCTCGGGCGCTCCCACCGAATGGTTGCCATTCAAAGCAGCTATGGAAGACACCACTGCGTTCTACAAGCTCAAGCCGATCGAGAACTTAGCTCGTCTGAGAAGCTGCCAACGGGGAGAAGCAAGAGAAGCCGTGGCATCACTGCTGAGCGTCGCGACGCCGCCCGAACAAATTATGAAGACCTTGGAACAATGTTTAGTGATCAATGGCTGGGGTCTTCAAATTAAATATCTGATGTACTGAATTACTTTATTTGACAACCGGTTAAGTTGGCGAGGGGCAGACGACTGACTCTCGCAGGAGTTATATCTTATTGCGACGTACATATACATAACATAACAAAGTAAGCTGACTCTACATTTTACAATTACTGAGAAATAATATATACACTACATACACCCCCCTCTAAAAAAAAAAAATGATTTACATAATTAACAAAAACAAAAATTTTGAATTTACCAAACATTAACATTTGGGAGTTTGTTTTGCGACAAAACACTTAAATTAGTTCCTTGATTACAATTTAACTTCTTCTTTAACATCTTCCTTACACTTGTAATACAACTTTGTATATAATAATAGCACAAAACAGAAAAAGGATGACTGCCATAACTGTCACTGTGATGCTCAACACTTCCAATTTATAATTAGCATTGGATGCTGTTGCATGATTTGCTCCATTCTGAGCGATAACAATTTCTTAATCTTTCTTTTCTACCGAATATGTTTTTTCCATTTTGTTAAATATAATTTAACTTTTAATACTGTCAACTTTAAACTTTGTAATCAAATTTATATAATGATATATAATTAACTTATTGGGCCGACACTAAAATAAAATGAATGCAAATATGCATAACTAAAACTTATAACATTTCGTATGTGCTGAGGTGACATTACGCAATTTTCGCGTACTTACTTGCTAATAAAAAAATGTCAATGCACTGTTAACCAAGTTACAGTCCAAAAACCTTACAGGTCTTTTAATTTTTCTGCCACTACGTGATTGCTGTAAAGGCGTATACACATTAGCCTCTCTATGCTGATCTAAGCTACTGTCATGTTTAACTTCGTTTTCTTCTAAAATATACGCGGGCTTGAGTCTATCGATCGAAACATTACATTCTCGATTATCAATTAATATTTTAAAAACTTTAGTAGCCCTTTCTAAAACTTTATATGGTCCGCTGTACGGAGGCGTTAGCGGACTCCGTACCGCGTCCACTCTTAGAAAAACATGTGAACAGGACTTTAGATCAGCATGCACAAAAGTACTATTACTTTCTTTAAATGCCCTTTTTTAATTTTTGGCTTAATTTTGCTCAAGGTATCTCTTAACTTTATTATAAATGAATGTGGGTTATCAATTTTCATACTTTTATCAGAACAAAATTCTCCCGGCAACCTTAAACAATGACCCAGAGCGAATTCCGCAGCACTAATATTATCATTGTCTACTTGACAAACAGCTCTTAATCCTAACATGACCGTGGGTAGTTTTACTAACCATGAGAGATTATTATTCAATCTAGCCGTCAACGCCGATTTTAAAGACCTATGCCACCTTTCGATGTTACCATTACACTGTGGGTGGTATGGAGTAGTCCGCGTTTTTTGAATACCTAATAATTTCATTAAATCTGTGAATAATTCGCTTTCAAACTGTCTACCTTGATCAGTGGTAATAATTTTAGGACAACCGAAACGACATATCCATCCCTCATAAACTGCTCTAGCTACCGACTCGGCGGTCATGTCCTTCACAGGGCAAATCTCAGGCCATCGCGTTAGTCTATCGATCATAGTGACGCAATAACGGAAACCGTGCTCGGTTTCCGGTAAAGGTCCTATCAAATCTACGTGCAAATGTTCGAAACGCTCGCTATGATTAAAATCGCTAAGTTTCGAAACTGTGTGCCGAATAACCTTACTTTTCTGACATCTCACACAATTCTTGGCCCAGGTCCCTATGTTTTTATTCATACCTGGCCAAAAAACTTTTTTACTAATTAACGTACGCGATGCTCTAACTCCGGGATGAGAAACATCGTGAAATTTATGAAAAATACTTTTCCTAAACTGAGATGGTATATACGGCCTAATATTCTGAGCTGATGTTTCGCAATATATTTTAATATTCTCGTTATTATCGAGCGATAAATGTTTCCATTGCAATTTATCATTTGTTTTCATTAAATCCGCGAGCTCAGCGTCTGTCGCCTGCGCTCGCGCAACTTCCACGTATTCGCTCGAACTAGGACATATGATACTCTCGATTCTCGATAAGGCGTCGGCCACCTGATTTTCAGTGCCTTGTATATGTTGTATGTCGCTCGTAAATTCGCTAATATACAACAATTGACGCGCTTGCCTAGGTAACTCTTTATTAGAACTTAATTTACTTAAAGCAAATGTGAGAGGTTTATGATCTGTGTAAATTGTTAAATTTCTACCTTCGACTAAATCCCTAAAATATACTATTCCCGAATAAATCGCCAAAAGTTCCTTGTCATAAGTTGAGTACTTCTTTTGTGGTTCTGATAATCTTTTTGAAAAATATCCTAAAGGTTTCCAAGAACTTCCTTCCCACTGATTTAACACTGCCCCTATACTAAAATCTGACGCGTCAGTCATTAAACCTAATTTAGCATTCGATATCGGGTGCGAAATAGTGACAGCATTTTTTAAATTTTCTTTACATATTTCAAATGCGCTATTCGCCTTATCGGTCCAATCTATACGCGTCTTATCTCGTTTCTTAGCCCCATGTAAATACCTATCTAAAACCCCCTGAACTCGAGCAGCGTTAGGAATATGATTTCTATAAAAATTTAGCATGCCCAAAAATCTACGTAATTGCTGCCTTATGCCTTTTTCTGAAACTAAATAGCCTAAAATTTCTATAGAGGATTGTCCAAAAACACATTTACTTAAATTAATAGACATTTTATATTTACTTAACCTTTCAAATATTAACCGCAAATGTTCTCTATGTATATCAGGGTTTTCCGATCCTACTATTACGTCATCTATGTACCCGAATACGACTGACTGCACTTCGCCTCCTGTACAGTCGCCGACATAATTCAATTGCTCTATACCCGATAAAACTGCATTATTAATAAATCTTTGAAATGTTTGTGCCGCGTTACGCAGGCCAAACGTCATTCTTGGAAATTCAAAAAGCCCAAATGGCGTAATAATGGCTGTTTTTTTATGTCATCTGGATTAATACCTATAAAATGATAAGCTCTACAAATATCTAATTTTGAAAAAAAATTTTTATTACGTAGCCCATACGTAAAATCTTGTACTCTAGGTATAGGGTAACGATCTGGCTTCGTGATTGAATTTAACATCCTATAGTCCCCGCAGGGTCGGATACCGCCGTCTTTCTTAGGTACTACATTTAAAGGACTGGCCCACTCACTGTTTGAAGGTCTACATATGCCTAGCTCTTGCATCAACTGAAATTCTTTTTTAACCCTATCGTACCTGTCCGCGGGTAACCTCCTGGCGCGCGCGTGGACAGGTGGTCCGGTTGTCTCGATGTGATGATAAACGGAATGCTCTGGGACGTCCTTGAAGGCTGGCGGTCGCGTGATGTCCTGGAATTGTTCCAGTAAATCCGCGTAAGGATGGTTGCTATTTATACTTTTAATAGTGTCGAAAAAATTTGTACTTTTTAGTCCACAAACATTTAAGCTGGTAACTGTATCAATTAACTTTATTTATTATACAAATCGTAATTAACGTTATTATACAAATCCACATTTAATTTAAAATTCTTCAAAAAATCGGCACCTATTATAGGCTGTTTTACATCACATACGACAAAAGGCCATTTAAATGACCGTCTTAGGCCTAACGATAATTCTAAATTACATATACCATAACATTTAATCTCGCTGTCATTAGCGGCATACAACTTTAGATCGCATTTCTCAATAGGCTTTCTAACACACTACTTTGGAATGACGGAAATGTTAGCGCCTGTATCGATCAAAAAATTACATTTTGTTAATTTATCCCTAATTAATAAACGATGGCTTTTATTTACCTGACCTTGAGTACATCCGTCCACCGAGCCCGCATGTACTCCAACTAGTTTCCCGACTGCTTGGCTCGCCACGCGCAGGGTTGCTCGCAGCGGTTAGCTCTCGATCTGAACCGGAAGTGAAAACGGCACAGGCAGTCCGGGTCCCCAGGTACTCTTCTAGGCCGCGATATTGATCTTCTAAAATCGGTCAATCTCTTGTTGCTCCTAGCGCGCTCGTGACCCCTCATCTCGGCGCGCAGCGCTGCAACCTCTAGCTCCAATCTACTCATCTGCTCGTCCGGCTGTTTATCTTCTTCTCTCTTGCTTGATACTGCTGCAACATCTCCAGCGTTGGTGTATTCTGTTATTTTATCCGCCATGGCCGCCAGCTTCTCCAAAGACTGGTCTTCACACACCGCCATAACTGCTCGAACCGATGATGGCATCTTCGATAACCACAGGCTCTTGAGTGTGGTGTCTGCAATTTGTGCGCTGCGACCCAGATCCCTCATTCTTCTTAAAAACTGGGAGGGTCTTTGCGAACCCAACACCAACTTCTGCATTTGTCTTTCGGCACTCTATTCGTAAACCTGCAGCAGTCTCACTTTAAACGCCGTATACTTGTCCTGCGCGGGTGGTGACATCACCAGGTCGCTCACCTGCTGGATGGCTTCTTTTCCAAGTTTTGAGATGACCATGTTGAATTTGGTCTCTTCGCCCTGCTTCTGTGGCGCCATCACAGCCTCGAACTGTGCGAACCATAACCTTGGCAAGTCTGTCCAAAAATCCGGCAGCTTTGTGGACACGCTTATAGATGCCAACGCTGCGCCTGACGCCTCTTCCTTATACCCCGTATCTGCTGCTGCGTTCATTTTCTTAAAAAAAATTGAGCTGACGGGATGATGAGCCGCCTGCCGTTGTACTCGCCACGTGCCGCCGCGTGTTCTTCTATTGCGTCACGCTTGCTTCCTGTCGCCGCGTTGAATTCGATCTCAAACAAAACTTACCCCACAGCCAATGTCACTCTGTACGGCGATTTCCTTCACTAGGATCACGTCGGGGTCACCAGTTTAGTGATCAATGGCTGGGGTCTTCAAATTAAATATCTGATGTACTGAATTACTTTATTTGACAACCGGTTAAGTTGACGAGGGGCAGACGACTGACTCTCGCAGGAGTTATATCTTATTGCGACGTACATATACATAACATAACAAAGTAAGCTGACTCTACATTTTACAATTACTGAGAAATAATATATACACTACAAATACTTCGGTCGACCCGAGGTTATGGTCGATTGCATGATGGAAGACCTGAAGAAGATACCGAGGCTTGGAGGTTCGAAGGCAGAACTCAACCAATTTGCAGTGAAGATTCAGAACATGGTAGCCATCCTGAGGAAGCTGAGGCACGGGTATCTCTTTAACCCGTTGCTTACGAGAGACATCCTGGAGAAGCTCAGCCCATACGAGAAGAGCAAGTGGTACGACTACGCAGAAAAGACGTCGCGCTTTAGGAACGAGCCCGATCTCGTCCTTCTCTCTGAATTCTTAATGAGAGAAGCGGACAGGGCGCTGCGCTACGGGTTCAGCACGGCACCGAAGAAGGAAACACCGCGTCCACCTCCTAACAAGAACGAAGCCCAAACAAGAAGGCCCGTCTTCGCGATAGCAGATGAGGACAGGGATTCGACGAGTCACAGCCAGCCAAACAGAATACGTGAAGAGTCAACGAAGTGCTCATTATGTGCTGAAGATCACGCTCTGTTTCGCTGTGCTGCTTTCAAGAAACTGAGCATGCAGAAGAGATGGGACACAGTCAAAAAGGAAGGGCTGTGTTTCCGGTGCATACGGAGCAGGCACAGAAGATACAACTGCAGAGCGAGGCCGTGCGGCGTGAAGGGCTGCAACTTGCCTCATCACGCGCTGCTGCACGAAGACAGGTCCGGTGGCGCCCCACAGACAGAGGACGCCATGATTACCGCATCGGTCACCTCCGACCGCGCGGTGAAACTTAAGATGAGAAGAATTCAAGTTGTCGGTCCACGGGGTGAAGCGGATATCTTTGCGCTGTTCGACAAGGGCTCGACAGTAACACTGCTGGATGAAGACGTCGCGAAGGCTATCGGCGCAAACGGCCCACCGAAGGTGCTGAGGATGCATGGGATCAATGCCGAGAGAAGGGAAGAAAAAAGCCGACTCGTACAACTTGGCGTACGGGGTCACGACGGTACCAGATATGACGTCACTGCGAGAACCGTGGACGGATTGAACCTACTCACTGTTCCGACTTGCTCACCTGCGTGATCTCAAAAACGAAGAGATATGCTATGAAGACAAGAAACCCCAACTTCTCATCGGCACGGACAACTGGCAGCTCATAGTATCAAGGGAGCTGAGGATCGGCAAGAGAAACCAGCCTGCAGCCTCGAAGACGAAGCTCGGCTGGGTAATCCATGGAAGCATCCCCAGACGCCTCATAAAGCAGGAAGAACACGAGAAAAACCTGCACGTGTCTACGATCGAGACCCGAGGCGAACGACTGGAGGAAATGGTGAAGAAACACTTTGAAATAGATGCACTGGGAATAGCGTCCAAGGCTAAGCTGAGCAACGAGGAGCAGCAAGCCATCGACCTCTTTGTCAGAACGGCCAAACGAACGGAAGACGGTCGATTTGAAGTGGGACTTCTGTGACGCACGAACGGCGTCAAGCTACCTATTAGCTACAACAATGCGCTAAAGAGGCTCAAGAACTTAGAACACAAGCTCAAGAAGAACCCCCTGGACGAGGCGCAGTATCATGGGCAGATGAAGAACCTCATAAGCAAGGGATATGCGGAAAAATGCGACGGGACCTCTGTCCCGTCGCATTGCCCGTCGCCGGAAGTGACATTACATGGTACCTGCCGCACTTCCCGGTTAAAAACCCAAATAAGCCGGGCAAGTTGCAACTGGTTTTCGACGCAGCAGCGAGGACAAACGGCGTGAGCCTCAACGATCACTTGTTAGAAGGGCCGGACCTTCTGACCTCACTGCCGAAGATACTGTTCCGGTTCAGAGAGGAAGCCGTCGCTGTGAAGGCCGATATAGAGGAGATGTTTCTTCGCGTCAAGGTCAGAAAAGAAGACCAACCGGCCCAGCTGTTCCTGTGGAGAGAAGACGAGGGCGAGCCGCCGTCCGCATACAAGATGGTGGTAATGATCTTCGGAGCATCGTGTTCACCGTTCTTGGCACACTCAGCCCGGAATCGGAACGCAGAAGAATTCGCCGAATCGCATCCCGAAGCCCATCGCGCTATCACCGAAGCCCATTACATGGATGACTACGTAGACAGCTATCCAGACCACCAGAAGGCCATGCAGATCGTGGAACAAGTGGACCAGATACATAGGAAAGGTGGCTTCCACTTAAGAGGCCGGACGAGCAACGACCGGAGGGTGCTAGAGGGACTGCCTGAAGACCGCCTGGCCGAGAACACTACACAGCGTGTCACCAAAGACGAGCAGAACACCTTGGGCATGCTGTGGGACTCCCGAGGCGACAAACTAAAATTCAACACGTCGCTATCCAGAGTCCACAAGGAGGTTCGCGAGCTACAACGTGCACCGACGAAGAGAGAGGCCCTTAGCACGGTGATGAGCATCTACGACCCGCTGGGACTGCTGAGCTGCTGCACGATCACCGCCAAAGTCATCCTACAAGGCTTGTGGCGTCAGAAGCTGGACTGGGACGAGTCGCTGCCCGCTGAGTCAGCCCAAGACTTCGCCCGTTGACTGACCGACATGGAGCACATCAGTCAGCTCGAGCTACCCCGGAGTTACAACGGGGGGAGCCCGACGAGAAGCCGGCAGCTGCACTTATTCTGCGACGCGAGTAAGGACGCATACGCAGTAGCCGTCTATT
Source organism: Phengaris arion (assembly GCA_963565745.1). Classification (NCBI taxonomy): domain Eukaryota; kingdom Metazoa; phylum Arthropoda; class Insecta; order Lepidoptera; family Lycaenidae; genus Phengaris; species Phengaris arion. The sequence goes on from OY751443.1 coordinate 9,512,923, forward strand.
GGAGATTGGAACAAGAAAATGGGGAAGCACGTCGTGTTGGCCGCCGCCAAGGCTAAGGTGGCGCCGCTGAAGGCACAAACAATACCAAGGATGGAGCTACAGGCTGCCTTGATCGGGGCGAGGCTGGGAAACGCCGTCGCAGCAGAACACAGGTGGAAAACGGACACGGTTTTCTACTGGATCGACGCACAAGTAGTTCTGTGTTGGATACAGAACGGCAGCAAATACACACCGTACGTCGCACATCGGCTAGGGGAGATCGCCGAGCTGACGTCTGTTCACCAGTGGAGATGGGTGAGCACGAAGAGCAACGTCGCCGACTTAGCCACCAGAACGGGCTATGTTCCGAAGGGCGACGAGGACCCTTAGTTCCAGGGGCCGGACTTCCTGCGCAGGCCTATGATCGAGTGGCCCGCGGAGAGTCCCGCTACAATTGAAAATCAAGAAGAATACGTCGCCTTCCACACCACGAAGGCGAGCGAGCTGAGCTGTCTACCAGATGTGACGCGCTTCTCGAACTACGAGCGCCTCATAAGATGTACGGCGATGGTCTTGCTGTTCGTCGAAAAGTGCCGAGATCGTCGGACCCACCTCGACGTACGACACCTGGAGAGGGCCGAGAGGTTGTGGTATCAAAAATCACAATGAGACAGCTTCGCACAAGAGATCGAGAAGATGGCAAGTGGCAAGACGGTGCCTAGATGGAGCTCCTTGTACCGGCTCAACCCAGTGTTCAACCAACAAGGACGGGCTGCTCGTACTAGACGGAAGGATCAAAGCAGCTCAGGTGCCGGCAGAGATGAAGAACCCTATCATCCTGGATGGAAGACATCACTTCACAAGGTTACTGGTGGCAAGGGAGTACGCCAAAGCGGGACACGGGAGCCGCGAGAGAGTCGTGAACGACCTCAGGCAGAAGTTCTGGATATTGAAGCTGCGGCCGACGGTGCGTACTTTCATGAACAGATTTGCGTTCTGTCGGTTTCGACGGGCACACCCGAGGACCCCGCCAACTGGAGACCTGCCAGCCGAGCGCCTGGGGGCGTTCCAGAGACCATTTTCGTACTGTGGTCTCGACTGTTTCGGCCCGATGACGGTCACCATCGGCCGACGTCACGAGAAGAGGTGGGGAGCTCTCTTCACATGTCTGACGATGCGGGCAGTCCACCTGGAGCTGGTGGCTTCGCTGTCGACGGACTCTGCACTGATGGCTATGAGAAGAATGGCTGCGCGGCGAGGATGGCCGTCAGTCATGTACAGCGACAATGGGACTAATTTCAGAGGCGCGGACGTCGAGCTGCGGCAAGCGTACGCCGAGTGGGCGCCGGCTATGGCTCAGCTGGGCCTCACTCATCGAATGCAGTGGAAGTTTACACCGCCCGGGGCGCTGAGTCAAGGAGGTACCTGGGAAAGGATGGTGAGGTCGGTGAAAACCGCCCTGCTAGCCACGCTGAACGAGAAGTCGCCCAGGGAAGAGGTACTCCAGACACTGATGGCCGAGGCGGAGTATTCGGTGAACGCTCGACCGCTCGTTCACGTGTCAGTGGACCCCAACGATCCCGAGGCGATTACACCGAATCATTTCCTCTTCGGGTCGTCCACCGGACTGCCGTACGTCGGACCGTGTCTGCCGGCGGACAGAAAATCATGGAAAGTCGCGCAAGCTTTTGCCGACGAGTTATGGAGGCGCTGGGTAAAGGAGTACCTTCCCACGCTCACACCACGCTACGGGGACCCGCTGAGCAACCGAGCCCTTGTATCGGGGGACCTGGTTGTCGTAGTCGACCCGACGCTGCCGCGTAATACGTGGCTGCGGGGGGTCGTGCACCGAGTCTACCCCGGTCCGGACGGACAAGTGTGCTGTGCGGACGTGCGCATGCGCAGTGGCGTGTTCCGGAGGCCGAAATAGAAGCTGGCGGTGCTGGAGGAGGCGCCGCAGTCGCAGTCGCGACCGCTGGTGGCGGAGCAGACGACGCCGGGGACGGCGCCGGGCGCGGAACGAGCGTCGGAGCAGTCTACAGCGAGCACGGACAGCTCGCAGTAACCGGAGCGGCCTGCAGCGAGCCCGAAAGGCTCGCAGTCGCCGGAGCAGTCTGCGGCGGGCGCGAACGGCCCGCAGTCGCCTCCGCACCAGCCTATAGCGAGCACGGACAGCTCGCAGTCACCGGAGCAGTCCACGGCGGGACCAGCGAGCCCGCAGTCACCTGAGGAGGCTGCGTAGATCCTGGCTACTGTGCCGGGGGGAGGATGTTAAGGACAGCGGCCTCGTAATGTAAAACTTGAGTGAATTTAAATCTGAACGATAAACGAGTGATTTAAAACAGTACATAAAACTATAATAGTGAATACTCAGTGACTATATGTATAGATTTATATGGCATCAGCGTGTAAAAATCGTGTTAACATGGTGTTTTATCAAGTGCGGGTTATTTTGCTCATATATTCTTAACTAAAGCTAATTTTAACGTAGCTTCATTTGATTAACATAAATAAACGTAGTACCTAACGTGTAGTATAACGCTTAAGGATTTATAATAAATGGTTAAGAAATTATTACGACAACAGTGGTAAAAATGTACAGCATATCATATAAGTCGAACTTTAAGATGTAAATAACTTTTCTATAGAATAAGATTTTTAGTATATAAGGATTTATGTATATGGTCATGATAATTAAGTATCTCACACAACGCGTTTTGCTTCACCTGGCTCATGAAAAATGGGGAAAATTATGGAAAATAGCCGTATAGAGAGGTAAAAATGAGATGGAAGATCGGCCCGAAAGAGGCGTACGGGCGGGGCTCTCTATACGGCATTGCCATGAGCCAGGTAAGCTAAACCGAAAAGTGAAAAAATGTTCTCCTCAAAAATGAGTTTTATTATCGCCCCGGCTCTGCCCAAATCGGTGTAACCTTGCTATCTTCGAGTCTAATCTGAGCCGGCGGTTGAATCCCTGTGGAATAATACAGTCCCCTACACTATCTTAGACATAAAGAATACATAATTTATGTTAAACATGGTAGCCTATGTATTATATAAGGAAAACATTATTTATATAATATATGGTAGCCTATGTATTACATGAAGAAAACATTATTTTTGTAATACGTGGTAGCCTATGTGTTACATGAAGCAAACATTATTTATGTTATACATAGGCTACCATTTATTACATAAGGAAAACATTATTTATGTAATAAATGGTAGCTTACTTATTACATAAAAAAAAAACATTATTTATGTGATAAATGGTAGCCTATGTATAACATAAACACTGTTTGCTTCATGTAATACATAGGCGACCATGTATTACATAAAAAAATGTTTTCTTTATGTAATACATAAATGCTTTCTTTATGTAATACATAAGCTACCAGGTATTACATAAATTATGTATTCTTTATGTTTAATATAGGCTCCCGTATATTACATAAATAATGTTTTCTTCATAAAATAAATATATTTAATAAATACATAATTTTTTCCTTTATGTAATAAAAGAAAACTTAAAGAAAACTTTATTTATATAATACATAGTAGCCTTTTTATTTAATAAAGAAACCATTATTTATGTAATAAATGGTAGCCTATGTATAACATAAATAGGTCATTGTCATAACTGCATAAAATTTGGTTATCGAGAAAAATCAAGAACTTAAACATTGATTAATGAAAGAATAAATAACATCTACATTCATATGGTCATGGGCTAACTACTCATAACAATGTTGTAGGCTTATTGTTATTGTTTTTGTGATAAGTTGGATAAAGAAACACAGAATTGTAATGAGCAAAGACATAATATGCAGAAAATTTCACTTCAGTATATAATAACTAACAAATTATTGAAATGAATCCAACTAACATTTTATACATTTTTAATAAAAACATAACTTATAACGAGCATAATGACATATGAAATACTAATGAGATTTATGTAATTGAGATTTTCCACTGACAATAGTTTGTAGTTGTGGACTAATTTTACTTGTACCAATTTTTAAAAGAAATTTAAGATGCTCATCAGTTAATTTAGATCCGTAAACATTTTTTGTGTACTTCATTTTGGAGAAGGTCTTCTCACACAAATAAGTAGTACCAAAAAACAGAAAACAGCCCACGAGCAAATTTATGCAAATTATCAAATTGTGTCAGTGGAAGACCCTTATAAAATTCCAACAAAGATGAGTTTTGATATTTGTTCTTAATTATATCACTGCACTGTAGATCAATCATTTCCATTTGAAGTTCCGGGGCTAGGGTTTCAATGTCAGTATCAAAAGGATTCTGAAAAATCTTAATTTGATTCGCAATGGCATCAAAGTCCGAGAAACGAGTATCAAAATTTATTTTCAAAGCACTCAAAGTTTCGATTGCAAAATCGATAGGAAATTCAGTCTCAGTGGTGTAGCTGAATATTTCACATGTTTTAAAATGTGAAAAACATTTACTTCGTAGTTGTGATTGAAACAGTATCAATTTCTTCCGGAATGGTTTGATATTAGTGTATAAATCAGGAAGATGCTGGTTTTCTCCTTGCAATCTCAAATTCAGTTCGCTCACATGTTTTGTCAAATCAACATAGAATGCTAACTTCCACAGCCTTGCGTTGTTTTGTAATTCAGTTAGAGGGCGATGCTTTTAATTCAAAAAAATTTCGATCACTGCTCGAAGTTCAAAAAAACGCTGAAGGACTTTCCCACAACTAAGCCAACGTACGGCAGTATGATAAGGTAAGTCATTTTCTCCAATCTCTTCAATAAATTGTCGGAATTGTCGGTGATTCAGCCCAAAAGATCTAATAAAATTAACAGTTGATATTGGTTGATAACTGACTGGTTTCAGAACTTCAGACATATCCAAACATTTTCCGCACAAAGACTGTTGATGAATGATACAATGTAAGACGGTTTTGAACCACCGTCATTTTCTACAGCCTTTGACACAAGAGCGACCACTCCTTTATCGTTCCCACTCATGTTTTTGCCTCCATCAGTTGTAGTTGTACATTTCAAGTTTTTCCATCGAAGGTTCTTTTGATTAATGGCCATTTCAACTCCTTTAAAAATATCTGTACCAGTAAACCGGAGCCGGAGTAAAACGTCGACAAAGTATTATTTATATTATATTTTAATTAATTAAAAATGGGGTGGGTTGAATGGCCGATCTGGTTTGCTCACTACTCTCCTGATTGTAGTGGGGGCTCCGAAGGTAGCGGTCGTAATCGGGAACACGGGGCGATGGCGGTTGGGTCGGCGTATCTCACGTCAGCCGAAGATATACGGCTCAGTTATTCCCAGCCAACGCTTACTCCAAAAGTCGGACCCCTATCGGGGTACAGGCGACACTTGTAACTTTTTTTGTCGAGAAAATAAATATTAAATTTAAAAGGCCGCGAAGATCGTGGTGCCTACGAAAACAGACGTGATATAATTTTAAATAATATATCTGTATAATCAGTGGTAACTGTTCTTGACCGAAGAGCGCGGCCGACTGGTTGCCGGGCGCAGACGCATCGAACACTAGGTATATCTGAACATTGCCGAGCCGAGCGACCGGTTTTACAGCATGTACAGTGAGCAATAAAAATGCTACGTATTAATATTTTATTAATTAGTATGGTACATGTACGTGCAACGTTACATTACCCCCCGGCTTACAAAAGGATTTTATTTTCTTATAAATAAAATCCTGACTAAGATATTGATATTTAGAAAGTGATAATTATTTATTTAGGTCAATTAATTTTAAATCCTTTATATGCCAATTACCGAGATTCTTACCCGATATATCTTCTAAAATATAAACTAAGGGAGATTTTTTCTCTTTGACTCTGCACCTAATGAATTTTGGTGCCAGCTTCTTGGAAAAATACTTATCCTTGTCACTTAAAACATACGCACGCTTTAACACTACGTCGCCAACTTTAAATTCAATTGGTTTACGACGCAAGTTATATTGCGAACTATTTTTTGCATGAGCATGCCAAAGTTTTGCCTGAACGTTGTTAAAAATATCCGCAAGACAACCCAAATTCTCCGCATAACAATCGCGAGGAAGGAAAACTAATTCTTTGCCTATATCACTTTCTACATAGTGAGTGCCGCAAACCACTAACTCTCTGCCGTACACTAAAAATGAAGGAGTGTAGCCCGTTGCCTCGTTAACGGTGTTGTTAATCGCAAATTGCACCTTGGGAATATAAGTGTCCCATGAACGGTGATCATCCTCCACGAATGTTGATAGGCAAGTTATAATTGTACGATTATAACGCTCGACAGTGTTGACTTGAGGTGTGTATTTCGGGGTATAAAAAACGTTAGGAACGCTGTATTTCTTAAAAAACTTCTTAGTAACGGCACTTATAAATTGAGTCCCATTATCCATAAATATTGTTTGTGGTATTCCGTGTATGAGAAAGATAGAGTCTTCTAGGAATTTACAAACGGCTGTAGCGGTTGCAGAACGCAAAGGGGAAATTAAGCAAAACTTGGAAAAGCAACATGTTACTACTAAAATGTAGCTGTTTTGTTTCCTAGTTACGGGAAGAGGGCCCATAAGGTCCACAGAGATAGCTTGGAACGGACGACAGCATTGTTTTGGTCGACCCATTTCTCCTAAAGTTTGATGATTCTGAGCTTTATATGTAAGACATTTAGTACACGAACCCACGAACTTAACAACGTCCTGGTGCATTCCTGGCCAGTAATAACGTAGCGCAAGGCGACGATACGTTTTAAAAATACCAAGATGGCCAGCCGTGGGCTCGGCGTGATTTTCTAAAATAACCTGCTCTCTTAATTCATTCGGTACTACCTCCTTCCATGCAAATTCTGAAGTTAAGTCGGGCGAGTTAAGTTTGTCCTTTGTCAGCCTGAAACGGGAATTATTTTTAATGTAAAAGTTAGAAAATTTTTGTGGTTTAGTAAGACAAGAATTATAAATATTTTTGTACCATGAGTCCGTTGTTGTTGAAAAGGTTCCTGCGGTTCTAATCGTGATAACGGGAACAGCCCTACTTAGTGCATCTGGTACGACGTTTGACCGCGACGATGTTTCAGCTCAAAGTTAAATGCAGACAACCTAACGCCCCAGCGAGCTAAACGACCGGTTGGATTATCTAGGGATAGGAACCATTTTAAGGCGCTATGATCGGTAAAGACCGTGAAAGGCTTACCATTCTGTAAGTAACATCTCCAGTGTTCTAAGGCTATAAGTACGGCAAGTGTTTCTCGCTCCGTGATACTATAGTTCTTTTCCGCCGCTGACAGTGACTTGCTCATGTAAGCAATTGGGTGCTCCTTGCCATCGATGATTTGGGTAAGCATAGCGCCCACTCCATAATTGCTGGCATCAGTGTGCACCTCGAATGGCTTGTCATAGTCAGGGCAGGTAAGGACTGAAGCAGAAACTAAACATTCTTTTAACTTTCGAAAAGCTAAATCTGCTTCTGGAGACCATATAAACGGAGGACCTCCTTTTTTACAAGTGGTTAATTTATTAAGGGGAGCAGCGATAGTGCTAAAGTTAGGTACAAAACGACGGTACCATGTAGCTGTCCCAAGAAAACGCTTAATGTCCTTACGACAATTAGGTGTCCGGTAATTGAGGATAGCTTGAACCTTCTCGGGATCGGCACGTAATCCATCACTATCAACGACGTAGTCCAGATATTTAAGTGAGCTCCGGAAAAACTTGCACTTTTCTAGGTTGACAGTGAGATTGGCTTGTTTTAATTTATTAAGAACTCTCAATAAAATGGATACATGAGAGTTAAAATCGTTTGATACAACCAAAATGTCGTCAAGGTATGCGAAAACCTTAAGGTCGAACTCACTAAAGAGCCTATCAACCAGTCTCTGCTGAGTTGCAGGTGCGTTTGTTAACCCGAACGCAGTACGCTTAAACCGAAATGTACCACGATTTGGCACGTAGAAAGCAGTTTTGTCCCGGTCTTCCGGAGCTATAGGAATCTGCCAAAACGCTTTGGACAAATCAATGCTGCTTAAGTAACGAGCGTCTCGAAGATTGTCCAGAATCTCGGATACGTACGGCAAGCTGTAGGCGTCACGTTTAGTAACTGAATTAAGTTTACGACTGTCGAGGCAAAAACGAGGCTCGCCATTTTTTTTGTTCACAATTAAAACAGGGGAAGACCAAGCGCTCTCACAAGACTCGATAACATCGAGGCTTAGCATTTCATCCACCTGCTCAGCAAAGATACGCTGTTTTTCTGGTGACATTCGGTAGTAGCGTTGTCGAATAGGTTGAGCATCGCCAGTGTCGATACGGTGAACAATTGCATTGGTCTTACCCAAACCTATATATTCGGAAGAGATTTCTTTGTACTGAGAAATAACGTTATCCGCAACTAATTTTTCTGAATTAGACAAATGATCGTACGCCTGAATAAGGGGGGCACGATCGGTTTGAAGGCTAGCGGCAGAAACGGGTGTATTAAAAAATATAATGCTGGAAAGACGATTCGGAAAAATGTTAAATCGTTTCCAAAAATCAATTCCTAAAATAAAATCTATATTAATATCTGAAACGACATAAGCTTTTATAATATGCAATGTCTTTTCGAAGGTGACAGGTAAGTTCAAGTAGCCAACACTAGACATGGTATGGCCACCTGCCGCTGAAACAGCTATGCTATTATCTTTTTGAATTTTAAAACCTTGTTGTTCAAAAACGCGATGAAAATTATTACCTAAGATTGTTACAGCTGCTCCAGAATCCATCAGAGCATGATATTTTATATTATTTATATAGATAACGGCATAAGGCCTAGGGTCATTAATTGGTTGACTCTGCAGAATTGTGCTTACTTTATAAGCGGAAAATTATAAACCTAATGTTTGTAACTAATTCAATGGTCCAATCTTCGCTATCAAATTTTTTTGATTTTCTAATTGTGATACTATTCTGCGAGGCGACTAGTTTTTTTGGAAGCGCGGGCTTACTTTTATTGCAAGTCGGGCATTCAGGTGTTTTAACGCCTTCGTGGCCACAGACGAAACAAAGAATTTTATCTTTGCTGGCCTTACATTGCCTAAGATTATGAGTGTTGTTACGACAACGCGGGCAATACAGAACCTTAGGGGTAAACGACATTGCATGTACATAATTACTGTTAGAGCCACTTTTAAAATCATTATAATTCTTACTAAACTTTGTGTTATCCTGCGGTCTTGATGACGAATGACCGGTGAAAGCAAATTCAGGTGCCATAGTTTGCGAATCGACTCGAGGAGGTTCACGAAAACCAGCAAGACGTGCTTGTATATTTTCATAATTACGGCATAACGATCTTAAGGTGTCCACACTATCGATATTAGCGGCAGATGCTAAGGTGCTCGCATAGCATGGTCTAATATTATGTAGAAGTATTTCTAATTTATCTTCGTTAGAAAGGGGCTTTGATAGACGAGAGAAAAGACCAGACATTATGGACAAATATATTATTATGTTTTCCGTTTCGCCTTGAGTTCTAGAACGTATTTCCGAAAGAAGTCTGTAATCATAGTCCGCTTGATCAAAGTCATTTTTTAATAAAACAATAAGCTCATTCCAATCTGTTACCCGGTCCTGAACTCCGCGATACCAATGCAAAGCATCGCCTGAGAATATTTCTGCAGCATAAGACAGTAATTTCGTAGGCGAGATATTTCTAGCTGTACTAAACTCTGTGACGCGCTGTATAAAAGAGCGGACATAAGATTTTCCGTCAAATTTAATTCGGGAAAATTCACCAGTTACTCCACGTTCGCATGTCACGTGATATTTAAAGGATTACCAGCTGATTGATTTGAAGGGCTAGAAGAGGCCGAACTCAATAAAGAATCAACAGCAGAGTCTTTAAGTGTGATTGTTCTTTTAAAAAATTCTTCGAATTCTGCGACCGCGGCATTATAAAAATCCTTGAACTGGTCATCACACACTATCCGATTTAGTCGGTGATAAAGATGATGAAGGTAGTTTTGAGCCCGAAGAACCACACTCTTGTCCGGCTTCGAAGAAAGAAGGACTCTTACTTTAGTGAGAACGTCATTAGCTCCTTTTAAGTCTTGATTAACTAAGAACGGGCTGTCAAGGATGTCTTCAGAAGGAAAAAGGGGTCCTAATTTAGAAATTTGTTTCCGTAAATCCTCTACAGTATTACCAGGCTGTTCTCCTCTAATGGCTACCTCGTATTCTAACTCTGATTTTTGTAGTGACATAAATTTTATGTGATACTCCATAATTAAAGATGAGAAAAAAAACAACAATAATAAAAAAGAGTTAAATAAATGTTTAGATTTCTCGCAGTACGAAGGAGAGAGAATGTCTTATAATGTATGACTGCTTGAAAACTTGAAGCGAAGACGCTGCCGTGTTCTTAGGTATGCACCGCAATAAGTAAGCGTTGAACAACGTTTGGATAAACTACTCCGTTCTGTTACAATTCAAGCTAACGTCATCTCTATCTCACGTCAGCCGAAGATATACGGCTCAGCTATTCCCAGCCAACGCTTACTCCAAAAGTCGGACCCCTATCGGGGTACAGGCGACACTTGTAACTTTTTTTGTCGAGAAAATAAATATTAAAAAAAAAGGCCGCGAGGATCGCGGTGCCTACGAAAACAGACGTGATTTATAATTTTAAATAATATATCTGTATAATCAGTGGTAACTGTTCTTGACCGAAGAGCGCGGCCGACTGGTCGCCGGGCGCAGACGCATCGAACACTAGGTATATCTGAACATTGCCGAGCGCGACCGGTTTTACAGCATGTACAGTGAGCAATAAAAATGCTACGTATTAATATTTTATTAATTAGTATTGTACATGTACGTGCAACGTTACAATACTATACATATCAAGAAGTTCTTCATGAACTTCATAGCTTTTATCTACTCCTCGAATATAAATCAACACCTGAGCAGTATCTGACACATCCGTTGACTCATCCAAGGCCAAAGAAAACCACTCAACAAGTTCATTTTTGTCGAACAGTTGAGAGGATATATATTCAGCGATGTTTTCTACCCTTCGAGCCACAGTGTTTGCTGACATACTGACAGTTTTTAATAAATTTACCTTTTCAGGGCACATTTCTTCGGCTACTGCAATTATGCATTCTTTGATTATTTCTCCATCGGTGAATGGTTTTCCACGTTTTGCAATTTCAAGAGCCACACGAAAGCTGGCACGAGTTGCAGCCTATTGTTCAGTTTTGAGTTTTGTAAATAAAGATTGCTGCGATTTCAATCCGCGCTTCATAGCTTCGAATTTTTCTGTCCGCAAACTTCCTGTATATTTTGAGTAATTTTGAAAATGTTTTGTTTTATAATGACGTTTAATGTTATATTCCTTGAGAACGGCTATGCTTTCATTGCAAATCAAACATAGCGCCTTGTTACTGTACTCCATTACGAAATACAGAATGTTCCACTGATCTTTGAATTTTCTGCATTCACTATCAATTTTTCGCTTCTTTTCCATAATACTAAATCACACACAAAAGCAACAATTCAAATCAAAATACTGTTACAAAGATGTCTTAAACTTAAACACGCAAAAACACGTTTTAAGGAGGAACGCAATATTTTATATCACAACAGTGTCATAGGAACTGACTTGTGGTTGCGCCACTAGCCTTCTTATATATTCCAATAACTGCCATCTAGAAGTGAGTGGAACACACCAGAACTTTCTCGAACCAACGAGATTATTCTGTACGTGCTATTAAGCGCCATCAGTTAGCGATAGAAGGTACTACTTATTTCCACTTGTGTCCACCAGATGTCGTGTCACGTTACTCCTCATGGCACGTACTCTACGACTAATCTAGAAATTACGGATAATGACAGGAAAATTTATAATATGCAGTGTTGCCGTTTTGCGGACTTGAGTCCGATTTGCAGCCTTTTTTTAAACGTAGCGTTTTAAAATTTTTCGGACTTTTTTTTTCATCAGTGGATTAGTTGGATATTATGTTATACGAAATATATATAAAGAAAAATTTATTTATGTAATAAATGGTAGTCTATGTATAACATAAATAATGTTTGCTTCATGTAATACATAGGCTCCCGTATATTACATAAATAAAGTTTTCTTTATGTAATACATAGACTACCATGTATTACATAAATTATGTATTCCTTATGTAATACATAAGGTACCATGTTTTACACAAATGATGTATTCTTTGTATAAATAATGTTTACTTCATAAAATAAATACATAATTTTTTCCTTTATGTAATAAAAGAAAACTTAAAGAAAACTTTATTTATTATAATACATAGTAGCCCTCGTATAAAATAAAGAAAACATTATTTATGTAATAAATGGTAGCCTATGTATAACATAAATAATGTTTGCTTCATGTAATACATATACTACCATGTATTACATAAATGTTTTCTTCATGTAATACATAGGCGACCACATATTAAATTAATAATATTTTCCTTATATAATACATAGGCTATCATTTTTACATAAATAATGTTTTCTTTATATTATACATAGGCTACCATGTCTTACATAAATTATGTATTCTTTATGTAAAACATAGACTCCCATAAATAATGTTTTCCTTATGTTATACATAAGTAATACATGGTAGCCTGTGTATTACACAATGAAAACATTATTTATGAAATACATGGACGCCTATGTATTACATGATGAAAACATTATTTATGTAATAATGGAGAGCCTATATTTTACACAAAGAATACATAATTTATGTAATACATGGTCGCCTATGTATTACATGAAGCAAACATTATTTATGTTATACATAGGCTACCATTTATTACATACATAATGTTTTCTTTATTTAATACAAAGGCTACTATTTATTATATAAATAAAGTTTTCTTTTAATTTTCTTTTATTACATAAAGTAAATAATTATGTATTAATTATATGTATTTATTTTATGAAGAAAACATTATTTATGTAATATACGAGAGCCTATATTTTACATAAAGAATACATAATTAATGTAATACATGGTAGCCTATGTATTACATAAAGGAAGCATTTATGTAATATATGGTAGTCTATGTATCACATAAAAAAAACATTTTTTTATGTAATACATGGTCGCCTATGTATTACATGAAGCAAACATTATTTATGTCATACATAGGCTACAATTTATTACATAAATAATGTTTTCTTTATGTAATACATAAGCTACCATGTATTACATAAATGTTTCCTTTACTTAATACATAGACTACCATGTATTACATAAATTATGTATTCTTTATGTAAAATATAGGCTCTCGTATATAACATAAATAATGTTTTCTTCATGTAATACATAGGCATTCATGTACTTCATAAATAATGTTTTTATCGTGTAATACACAGGCTACCATGTAGTACTTATGTATAACATAAGGAAAACTATACTTATTGGGAGTTTGTTTTACATAAAGAATACATAATTTATGTAAAACATGGTAGCCAATGTAAAGAAAACAATATATATGTAATAAATTGTAGCCTATGTATAACATAAATATTGTTTGCTTCATGTAAAACACAGGTTCCATGTTTAAAAAATAATGTTTTCTTCATGTAATACATAGGCGACCATATATTACATAAATAATGTTTTCCTTATATAATACACAGGCTATCATTTCTACATAAATTATGTATTCTTCATGTAAAACATAGACTCCCATAAATAACGATGAAAACATTATTTATGACATACATGAACGCATAAGTATTACATGAAGAAAACATTATTTATGTAGTATACGAGAGCCAATATTTTACATAAGGAATACATAATTTACGTAATTACTTGGTAGCCTATGTATTACATAAAGGAAACATTTGTGTAATACATGGTAGTCTATGTATTACATAAAGAAAACATTAATGTATTACATGGTAACATATGTATAACATGAAGCAAACATTATTTATGTTATATATAGGCTACCATTTATTACATAAAAAATGTTTTCTGTATTTCATACAAAGGCTACTATGTATTATATAAATAAAGTTTTCTTTAAGTTCTCTTTTATTACATAAAGGAAAAAATTATATATTTATTATATGTATTTTATGAAGAAAACATTATTTATGTTATACAAAGGCTACCATTTATTACATAAATAAAGTTTTCTATATATATATTTCGTATTACATAAATAATGTTTCGTTTATGTTATACAAAGGCTACCATGTATTACATAAATAATGTATTCTTTATGTAAAATATATAAAGAATACATCATTTATGTAAAACATGGTAGCCTATGTATTATATAAGGAAAACATTATTTTTATACATGGTAGCCTGTGTTTTACATGAAGCAAACAATATTTATGTTATACATATAAATATAGTTTTCTTCAATTTTTTTACATGAAGCAAAAATTATTTATGTTATACATAGTCTACCATTTATTACATAAATAATGTTTTCTTTATGTAATACATAGACTACGATGTATTACATAAATGTTTTCTTTATGTAATACATAGGCTACCATGTATTACATAAATTATGTAGTCTTAATGTAAAATATAGGCTCCCGTATATTACATAAATAATTTTTTCATTGTGTAATACATAGGCTGCATAAAGAAAACATTTTTTACACAACATTATTTATGTAATATACAAGAGCCTATATTTTACATTAAGAATACATAATTTATGTTATAGCCTTTGTATTACATACATGTACAATGTCTTTTAATGTAATACATAGGCTACCATGTATTACATAAAGAAAACATTATTTAGGTAATGAATGGTAGCCTATGTTTAACATAAATAATGTTAGCTTCATGTAATACATAGGCGACCGTGTATTACATAAAAAATGTTTTCTTTATGTAATACATAGACTACCATGTATTACATTAATGTTTCCTTTATATAATACAAAGGCTACCATGTATTACATAAATTATGTAGTATTTATGTAAAATATAGACTCCCGTATATTGCATAAATAATGTTTTTATTGTGTTATACATAGGGTACATAAAGAAAACATTTTTTAAACAACATTATTTATGTAATACATGTACGCCTATGTATTACATGAAGAAAACAAAAATTTATGTAACAAATGGTAGCCTATGTATAACATAAATAATGTTTGTTTCATGTAATACATAGTCGAACATGTATTACATAAATAATGTTTTCTTCATAAAATACATATAATAAATATATAATTTTTTCCTTTATGTAATAAAAGAGAACTTAAAGAAAACTTTATTTATATAATACATAGTAGCCTTTGTATGAAATACAGAAAACATTTTTTATGTAATAAATGGTAGCCTATATATAACATAAATAATGTTTGCTTCATGTTATACATATGTTACCATGTAATACATTAATGTTTTCTTTATGTAATACATAGACTACCATGTATTACACAAATGTTTCCTTTATGTAATACATAGGCTACCAAGTAATTACGTAAATTATGTATTCCTTATGTAAAATATTGGCTCTCGTATACTACATAAATAATGTTTTCTTCATGTAATACTTATGCGTTCATGTATGTCATAAATAATGTTTTCATCGTTATTTATGGGAGTCTATGTTTTACATGAAGAATACATAATTTATGTTATAGCCTTTGTATTACATACATGTACAATGTCTTTTAATGTAATACATAGGCTACCATGTATTACATAAATTATGTAGTCTTAATGTAAAATATAGGCTCCCGTATATTACATAAATAATTTTTTCATTGTGTAATACATAGGCTGCATAAAGAAAACATTTTTTACACAACATTATTTATGTAATATACAAGAGCCTATATTTTACATTAAGAATACATAATTTATGTTATAGCCTTTGTATTACATACATGTACAATGTCTTTTAATGTAATACATAGGCTACCATGTATTACATAAAGAAAACATTATTTAGGTAATGAATGGTAGCCTATGTTTAACATAAATAATGTTAGCTTCATGTAATACATAGGCGACCGTGTATTACATAAAAAATGTTTTCTTTATGTAATACATAGACTACCATGTATTACATTAATGTTTCCTTTATATAATACAAAGGCTACCATGTATTACATAAATTATGTAGTATTTATGTAAAATATAGACTCCCGTATATTGCATAAATAATGTTTTTATTGTGTTATACATAGGGTACATAAAGAAAACATTTTTTAAACAACATTATTTATGTAATACATGTACGCCTATGTATTACATGAAGAAAACAAAATTTATGTAACAAATGGTAGCCTATGTATAACATAAATAATGTTTGTTTCATGTAATACATAGTCGAACATGTATTACATAAATAATGTTTTCTTAATGTAATACATAGACTACCATGTATTACATAAATGTTTCCTTTATGTAATACAAAGGCTAGCATGTATTACATAAATTATCTATTCTTTACGTAAAGTATAGGATCACGTATATTACATAAATAATGTTTTCTTCATGTAATACATAGGCGTTCATGTATTTCATAAATAATATTTTCATCGTGTAATACACAGGCTACCATGTATTACTTATGTATAACATAAGGTAAACATTATTTATGGGAGTCTATGTTCTACATAAAGAATACATAATTTGTGTATAACATGGTAGCCTATGTATAATATAAAGAAAACATTATTTATGTAAAAATGATAGCCTATGTATTATATAAGGAAAACATTATATATGTAATATATGGTCGCCTATGTATTACATGAAGGAAACATTTGTGTAAAATATGGTAGTCGATGTATTACATGAAGCAAACATTATTTATGTTATACATAGGCTTCCATTTATTACACAAATAATGTTTTCTTTATTTAATACAAAGGCTATTATATATTATATAAATAAAGTTTTCTTTAAATTTTCTTTTATTACATAAAGGAAAAAATTATGTATTTATTAAATGTATTTATTTTATGAAGAAAACATTATTTATGTAAAACATGGTCGCTTATGTATTACATGACGCAAACATTTTTTTTATACATGGTAGCCTATGTTTTACATGAAGCAAACAATATTTATGTTATACATAGGCTAACATTTATTACATAAATAATATTTTGTTTATGTATTACATGTAAGCCTATGTACGAGTATTATACAAATAATGTTTTCTTTATGTAATATATAGGCCACCATGTACTATATAAATAATGTTTTCTTTAAGTAATACATAGGCTACCATGTATTACATAAATGTTTTCTTTATGTAATACATAGGCTGCCATGTATAACATAAATTATGTATTCTTTATGTAAAAGATAAGCTTCCATAAATAATGTTTTCCTTATGTTATACGTAAATAATACATGGTAGCCTATGTATTACATAAAGCAAACATTATTTATGTTTTCTTATAAATTATGTATTCTTTATGTAAAAGATAGGCTTCCATAAATAATGTTTTCCGTATGTATTGCATGTAAGCCTATGTATTAGACAAATAATGTTGTTTTTATGTAATATATAGGCCACCATGTACTATATAAATAATGTTTTCTTTAAGTATTACAAAGGCTACCATGTATTATTTATGTATAACATAAGGAAAACATTACTTATGGAAGCCTATTTTTTACATAAAGAATACATAATTTATGTTATAAATGGTAGCCTTCGTATTACATAAAGGAAATATTATTTATGTTATACGAAACATATATAAAGAAAACTTTATTTTTGTAATAAATGATAGCCTATGTATAACATAAATAATGTTTGCGTCATGTAATACATAGGCGACCATGTTTTACATAAATAATGTTTTCTTCATAAAATAAATACATATAACAAATACATAATTTTTTCCTTTATTTTATAAAAGAAAACTAAAAGAAAACTACTTATATAATACATTATAGCCTTTGTATTAAATAAAGAAAAAAATATTTATATAATAAATGGTAGCCTATGTATAACATAAATAATGTTTTCTTTATGTAATACATAGACTACCATGTATTACATAAATTATGTATTCTTTATGTAAAATATAGGCTCTCGTATATAACATAAATAATGTTTTCTTCATGTAATACATAGGCATTCATGTACTTCATAAATAATGTTTTATTCGTGTAATACACAGGCTACCATGTATTACTTATGCATAACATAAGGAAAACATTATTTATGTAAAAATGATATCCTATGTATTATATAAGGAAAACATTATTTATGTAATATATGGTCGCCTATGTATTACATGAAGAAAACATTTTTTTTATGCATGGTAGCCTATGTTTTACTTGAAGCAAACAATATTTATGTTGTACATAGGCTACCATTTATTACATAAATAATATTTTGTTTATGTATTGCATGTAAGCCTATGTATTAGACAAATAATGTTTTCTTTATGTAATATTTAGGCCACCATGTACGTTATAAATAATCTTTTCTCTAAGTAATACATATGCTATCATGTATTATTTATGTATAACATAAGGAAAACATTATTTATGGAAGCCTATCTTTTACATAAAGAATACATAATTTATGTTAAACATGGTAGCCTATGTATTATATAAGGAAAACATTATTTATGTAATATATGGTAGCCTATGTATTACATAAAGAAAACCTTATTTTTGTAATACGTGGTAGCCTATTAGTTACATAAATGTTTTTTTAATGTAATACATAGGCTACCATGTATTACATAAGGAAAACATTATTTATGTAATACATGGAAGCTTATATATTACATAAAGAAAACATAATTTATGTAATAAATGTAGCCTATGTATAACATAAATAATGTTTGCTTTATGTAATACATAGGCGACCATGTATTACATAAAAAAAATGTTTTCTTTATGTGATACATAGACTACCATGTATTACATAAATGCTTCCTTTAAGTAATACATAGCCTACCATGTATTACATAAATTATGTATTCTTTATGTAAAATAAAGGCCTCCGTATATTACATTAATAATGTTTTCTTCATAAAATAAATATATATAATAAATGCATATTTTTTTCCTTTACGTAATAAAAGAAAACTTAAAGAAAACTTTATTTATATAAAACATAGTAGCCTTTGTATTAAAAAAAGCAAACATTATTTTTGATATAAAAGGTAGCCTATGTATAGCATAAATAATGTTTGCTTCATGTAATACATAGTCGACCATGTATTTTATAATTAATGTTTTATTTATGTAATACATAGACTACCATGTATTACATAAATGTTTCCTTTATGTAATACAAAGGCTACCATGTATTACATAAATTATGTATTTTTTATGTAAAATATAGGTGTAACGGGCTTCGACCTCTTGATTTGTATCTCTTTCTTGCGTTGAGTGGTGGTGATAATAATACAGCAACAATTCTTATACTCTCATTTATTGGTGCTTACCACTGATACGTATTGCTATTATTAAATTAACTTGCCTAGCCCTGTCCAAAAACATTTCTAACCTTTTATTGTGTATTTCAATTGTTTCACCGTATATTAAAATGTCATCACACCAAATTATTATACCTTCTATGTCTCCGAAAAGATCTATCATGGTTTTATAAAAAAAATCTGTAGCCGTGCTTATTCCAAAAGGTAATCTTAAAAATTTGTATCTGCCAAATGGAGTTTGAAATGTACATAGATCACTACTTTCTTTAGTTAATTTTATGTTATAAAACCCAGAAAACGCATCTAAATGTGAAAAATAAGAGGCTTTGGACAATTTAGACCTGACTTCATCTATATTTTTAATTGGATAATGACATCTCAATAAATTTGTATTTAAATTTCTAGGATCTAAGCAAATTCTCAATCCACCATTCTTTTTCATGGCTATAAATAAACTACTCACCCAGAGAGTAGGTTTGTTCACCTTCCGTATAACTCCCATGTTCTCCATGAGTTGAAGCTCTTTCCTTAACGGTTCAACCAACGCGAAGGGTACCTTTCTAGAGGGATCAACGCAGGGAATAGCATCCTTTTTTAGCACGATGCTGTGTTCTTATGGGAGGCAGCCTAGACCCTGAAACACATCATTATATCTGGTCACAATTTTGTCACAAGTTTTTTGATACATATTATATACATTTTGCTCAACATTTTTTTTATTTTCCATTGATAGAGAAAAGTTTTTTGTTATTAAATTTAGCTTTATACAAGTGGGTAAACCAATCACAGTTGGACAATTTAAATTTGTTACAACAAAAGTAATGTTTTCTGGTTTTGTTTTGTTTTCAACTAAACAACAGATGTTTAACACTGAAATTATCGGTATTCTGTGCCCACTGTAGGCAAATATATTATATTTTTTGCACATTTCCTTACTCTGTTTGTCAAATTTAAGATTCAATTCTTTAAATACTTGATAAGACATCATATTTATGTCTGCGCCAGTGTCAATTAGGCAATCTACATTTTTGTTGTTTATCTTAAGAGAATAATGCCAGGACTTGTCTGTTGTGCTTATCAAATTTGTACTAGCATTCTGTGACTACGTTTTTAATATTGAACAATGCATATATATATTGTAAATCTCTCAGCCTCAGCCTCAGCACTTTTGGGGCTTGATTCATCATCGAGATTTATGCTACCTACCCCAGTAACAACAGTCTTGACACTATTTTTCTTGAAACATAAATGAGTAAAATGTCCATATTTAAAACATGACCTGCATCTGTGTTTCCAAGCTGGACAGTAATTGGCGCGACCATGCGATGTGTTGCACTTTACACACGATGTTGTTCTTGATCCAGGTGTAGCTGACCTTGGGTGACCTTGGCATGATGGAGATCTTGCGTTTTTTCTTTTCTGGTATGAGGGGGAACTGGCCCGATGACTTTTGTGTAGCTTGTATATTGTGGCTTCTCTTCCATCTGCTGCATTGATTGATTTTTCACTTTTCTGCGCCATCGTCAGTGTTCTACAGAGGAGTTTGGCTCTTTCTAGGGATAAATCTTGCTCTTGTAGGAGCTTTTGACGAAATTGCGAGAAGTTTGTGGCCATATTAGCAATGAGGATGTCCTTTACAAGGGAATCACGTAGCGAACCAAACTCACAGGCATGACTTGCGTTTTCTAATTCCATTAGAAAATTTTCCAAGGATTCGTTCACACGCTGTTTCAACGTAAAGAATTTGTGCCGTGCCACCGTCATCTTACTGTTGATATATGTAACAATAGGCTCTCGTATATTACATAAATAATGTTTTCTTCATGTAATACATAGGCGTTCATGTATTTTATAAATACTGTTTTCATCGTGTAATACACAAGCTACCATGTATTACTTATGTATAACATAAGGAAAACATTATTTATGGGAGTCTATGTTTTACATAAAGAATACATAATTTATGTAAAAATGATAGCCTATGTATTATATAAGGAAAACATTATTTATTTAATATATGGTCGCCAATGTATTACATGAATAAAACATTATTTTTTTATACATGGTAGCCTATGTTTTACATGAGGTAAACAATATTTATATTATACATACGCTACCATTTAATACATAAATAATGTTTTCTTTATGTATTCTATGTTAGCCTATGTATCAAACAAATTATGTTTTCTTTAAGTAATACATAGGCTACATAAAGAAATCATTTTTTAGACAACATTATTTATGTAATTTATGTACGCCTATGTATTATTTAAAGAAAACATTATATATATATATATATATATATATATATATATATATATAGTACATGGTGGCCTATATATTATATAAAGAAAACATTATTTATGTAATACATGGTAGCCTATGTATAACATAAATAATGTTTGCTTCATGTAATACATAGGCGACCATGTATTACATAAATAATGTTTTCTTCATAAAATAAATACATATAATAAATACATAATTTTTTCCTTTATGTAATAAAAGAAAACCTAAAGAAAACTTATTTATATAATACATAGTAGCCTTTGTATTAAATAAAAAAAAACATTATTAATATAATAAATGGTAGCCTATTTATAACATAAATAATGTTTGCTTTATGTAATACTTAGGCGATCATGTTTTACATAAATAGGGTTTTCTTCATAAAATAAATACATATAATAAATACTTAATTTTTTCCTTTATGTAATAAAAGAAAACATAAAGAAAAGATTATTTATATAATACATAGTAGCCTTTGTATTAAATAAAAAAAACATTATTAATATAATAAATGATAGCCTATGTATAACATAAATAATGTTTGCTTCATGTAATACATAGGCGACCATGTATTACTTGAATAATGTTTTCTTCATAAAATAAATACATAATTTTTTCCTTTATGAAATCGGAAACGAGATTAATGTCAATATCGATGAACAGCAAATTGGAGATGTGTTTCGTTTGAAAACAAAAAAAGGGGATAATAACCCTATTATAGTAGACTTTTCAACAGTCATTAAAAGATCAGTCTTAAAGATAAAATTATAAAATCATTAAAATCATTCAATGAAACTTGTAAAGACCCTTAATTAAGTACATCACACTTAAAACTTGAAGGAGGGTCAAAACCTATTTTTATAACAGAATGCCTTACTGAGAATACCAAAAGGCTGTACTACGTAGCTCGAGAATTTAGTAAGAAGCACTCCTATGCATACTGCTGGACGGCTCATGGCAAAGTGTTCCTGCGCAAGAAGGAGGGTGCCCCCTGTCGACGTATAGCATCGGAAATGGACTTAGACAAACTTTGCCACTCACATGATGATATCGGACTAAAAAGTAATTTGTTCTGCCATACTCCATATCTCCTGCTAAAGTTTAATATTGTTTTATTTAATTTGTCTGCATGTTTTAAATACAAATTTCATTTAATTTTTAAGATGTACCATAAAATTTTAATATACACAAATTACTATTGGATTTTATGTATGAAAGTAAATTTTTTAATTTGGTTTAAAATAACAATAAGTATTAATATCTTAAATTTACTCCGACTAAAGGTGAATTTTATTTAATATAATTTGTCTGCATGTTTTAAATATAAAATACTTTTAATTTTTAGGATGTACCATGAAATTTCAATAAACAAAGATTACCATTGGATTTTATGTATGAAAGCAATAATTATAATTTGATTTATAATTATAACAAGTAATAATATCTTACATTTACACAAAACAAACATTCATAATTACATACACCAAAAACTTATATATTTTAAAACGTTATACACTCTACACACATTATATAATACAGTACGTAAACACTATTTTCAGGACGTATATCGGTTCATGTCGTACGTTCTACCACTAAGGGTATACATAGTTAAAATTCGATCCCACAACAAATATATCGCGTGATATTGACCTTATGGAGGTTTCACAATTAACTGTATGTAGTCCAGAGATGCTAAAACTACAATCTGGAAGCTTATCAGGGTCTCTTAAAATAATGCATATGAATATTAGAAGCTTGAGCTGTAACCTAGACTCATTATTTCTTTTGATAGAGATAATTAATATTCAATGCGATATAATAATCCTCTCTGAGTGCTGGTTGAGTAAACTGACAGTGACCACTGAAATAAGGGATTACACATCGTATACATCAAATTTTTGTAACCAAAATGACGGTGTTGTTATTTACGTTAAGTCTCATATTCAGCACAATCTCTTAACAGACATTACTTTAATCGACGCAACTAGTATTATTATTCAACTTCATGATAGTGACACTGTAATTCTGGGAGTATATCGTTCACCATTCTACAAAAATATAGATAATTTCTGTGATAGCCTAGATTCGTGCTTGTCAAGGTTAAGTAAAGTAAAGTCAGTGATTTTAGTTGGTGACATCAATATAAATATAAGATGCTGCGATATGAACAGTAATACATATATGGACACTCTAGCTACTCATGGTCTACTTCCATCGCACTCTCAGCTCACACGCCTTGACAGCTGCCTCGATCACGTTACGGTTAAATCGGATCGCAGATCATAAACTTTTATCTTGGACACGTTTATCACCGACCATGCACCACTTTTTTTAGCTTTGGAAAGTAGAGTCAATCGTAATGTAAATAATGATTTTCGTACAAAAATAAATTATAGGAATTTAAATGATGATCATGCATTGGCAGATTTTAGTCGGGTATATCTCGCCCCCGATGCAAATTTGGCTGCCGCTGCCTTTGTTGAAATCGTTTCTAACGCAGTGTCTGCTAACTCTACAAAAGTATGAGTACCCATAAAAAGCGTCTTATCAAGCCATGGCTTACACCAGGTCTTGTACGATGCATCAGAAATCGTGATACTTTGCATAAAAAGGCCAAATTAAACCCTAACAATCCTATTTTACAGATAACTTACTCTACATATAGAAATTTTTGTAATAATTTGCTAAAAACGCTTAAAACTGCATACGAACAAAACTAATTTCGAAAATTTAAAAATAATCCTAAAGGTCTGTGGAGTACTATTAATAAAATAACATACTTAAAAAGGACAAATGCGCCACCAATCGGTCTTTTAAATATTTCCCAGAATTGTCACGACTCGGTGAATTATGTTAACAGTTACTTTGCAGAAAAAGGTAAAACTTTGGCTGATGCGATATTACTTAAGCGAAACAATAACTCGCCAAATCTAGTCAATATTGCCGAACAACACTCACAAAGAGATTCAATGGTACTAAGTGATATAGATCACGCAGAAGTAGAAGCCATAATAAAAAAAATCAAAAATGATTGTGCAACAGGCGTAGATAATATTTCGACATTGGTTATAAAGACTGCCGTGACAAACTTGACCCCCCCCCCTATGTATGCTTCATGTAATACATAGGCGACCATGTATTACATAAATAATGTTTTCTTTATTTAATACAAATGCTACTATGTATTATATAAATAAATTTTCTTTAAGTTTTCTTTTAATACATAAAGGAAAAAATTATGTATTTATTTTATGAAGAAAACATTATTTATGTAATACATGGTCACCTATATATTACATACAGGAAACATTTATGTAATACATGGTAGTCTATGTATTACATAAAGAAAACATCATGTATAGTATGGTAGCCTATGTATAACATAAATAACGTTTGCTTCATGTAATACATAGGCGACCATGTATTACATAAATAATGTTTTCTTTATGTAATACATAGACTACCATGTATTACATATATATTTCCTTTATGTAATACAAAGGCTAGCATGTATTAAATAAATTATGTATTCTTTATGTAAAATATAGTCTCACGTATATTACATAAATAATGTTTTCTTGATGTAATACATAGGCGTTAAAGTTTTTCATAAATAATGTTTTCATCGTGTTATACACAGGCTACCATGTATTACTTATGTATAACATAAGGAAAACATTATTTATGGGAGTCTATGATTTACATAAAGAATACATAATTTATGTAAAATATGGTAGCCTATGTATAATATAAAGAAAATATTATTTATCTAAAAATGATAGCCTATGTATTACATGAAGAAAACATTTTTTTTATACATGGTAGCCTATGTTTTACATGAAGCAAACAATATTTATGTTATACACAGGCGACCATTTATTACATTAATAATGTTTTCTTTATGTATTGCATGTAAGCCTATGTATCAGACAAATAATGTTTTCTTTATGTAATATATAGTCTACCATGTACTATATAAATAATGTTTTCTTTAAGTAATACATAGGCTACCATGTATCATTTATGTATAACATTAGGAAAACATTATTTATGGGAGCCTATGTTTTAAATAAAGAATACATAATTTATGTTAAACATGGTAGCCTATGTATTATATAACGAAAACGTTATTTATGTAATATATGGTAGCCTATATGATACATGAAGAAAACATTATTTTTGTAATACGTGGTGGTAGCCTATGTATTACATGTAGCAAACATTATTTATGTTATACATACGCTACCATTTATTACATAAATAATATTTTCTTTATGTATTGCATGTAAGCCTATGTATTAGACAAATAATGTTTTCTTTAAGTAATACATAGGCTAGCATGTATTATTTATGTATAACATAAGGAAAACATTATTTATGGGAGCCTATGTTTTACATAAAGAATACATAATTTATGTTAAACATGGTGGCCTATGTATTATATTATAAGAAAAACATTATTTATGTAATATATGGTAGCCTATGTATTACATTAAGAAAACATTATTTTTTAATACGTGGTAGCCTATGTATTACATGAAGCAAACATTATTTATATTTTACATAGGCTACCATTTATTACATAAATAATGTTTTCTTTATGTATTGTATGTTAGCCTGTGTATCAAACAAATTATGTTTTCTTTAAGTAATACATAGGCTACGTAAAGAAATCATTTTTTACAAAACATTATTAATGTAATTCATGTACGTCTATGTATTACTTAAAGAAAACATTAAGTATATAGTACATTGTGGCCTATATATTAAATAAAGAAAACATTATTTGTCTACTACATAGCCTTACATGCAATACATAAAGAAAACAATATATATGTAATAAATTGTAGCCTATGTTTAACATAAATATTGTTTTCTTCATGTAAAACATAGGCTACCATTGTAGCATAGCTACATTTTAACGCATTAATATAACTTATAACGACGCTCCTAGCGTCATCTATTGACTGTTATTCCTAACTTTAATAACTTAATTATGTTAGACGACGCCATCTATTGGCAAAGGTTTTGTAACTAGAGCTTCATCTCCAATATCTCTTTATTGTGGCGGTTGGATTATGCATTACCGCTAGTTGTCAGTTAAAAAAAAAAACATTGTCAGTAGGAGTATATAAGGACTGTCGCGAGATGACAGGGCCTTTTTTTCCTCCTGCTAGAAGACGAAGTAGAATTTTTACTGTTGAAGTTTTTCCAGTTTCTTTTAACTCTTAATCCCGTGTATCACGGTGAGTAATTTAGTGTATCTGTGTTGTGAATATTTAGAAAATCATGCTTGTATTAAAACGCATTATTCTTTCATGTAAACTATCATCTTGGTAAATTAGTTGTCAATTATTTGATTGGCCATACCACGTGCTCAATTGTAGTTTCGTCTTTCCAATCTAGCACTATTAAAATGTTACGATGTTTGTATCATATTGGTTGCCCTTAATATCATCTTATCTTTTTTATTTTGCCTACCTTTGTAATGGTCACACAGCCCGTGATTTTTGATCGTTTGGGGTTGAAATCGCGCTGGCTGTAGGACCGGACTCCTACCGACACATTACCGTGATTATTCCAGGAACTTGGTTTGGGGCACGAAACACCGCCAACTACAGCATTCGAGGCACCAATTAAAAGGACTAGCTGGAGTTCAGAGTGCTGATGATCATTGGACGGGGATTTTTTTTTTTTTATTGAGAGGATCTATCCACGACGTACGGACGCAGCGGTGACGGAGAAGCTTCCAGGAGTGGTAGCCCTAGCTCGCATCCGCCACGTGCTAGACAGCTGGATCCTCAGCTAAGTTCCCACGTGGTTTAAATCCCCTAACCCTACCTTGACACCAAGAGGCTAGTCCAGACCATACGGCCTTCTGCCCACGACCCCTATTTTTTTTCTTTTTTTTAAATATATATTGTCACGGAGAATCTTATATTTTATTTTTAATATCACCCGTAACACCATGTATAAAAAAATAATATTTTCTTCATGTAATACGTAGGCAACCACGTATTACATAAATAATGTTTTCTTTATGTAATACATAGGCGTCCATGTATTAAATAAATTATATATTCTTTATGTAAAATATAGGCTCCTGTATAATTTTTTCTTCATGTAATACATAGGCAACCATGTATTACATAAATAATGTTTTTTTCATAAAATAAATACATATAATAAAAACATAAGTTTTTCCTTTATGTAATAAAAGAAAACTTAAAGAAAACTTTATTTATATAATACATAGTAGCCTTTGTATTAAATAAAGAAAACATTATTTATGTAATAAATGGTAGACTATGTATAACATAAATAATATTTGCTTCATGTAATACATAGACTACCATGTATTACATAAATAATGTTTTCTTCATAAAATAAATACATATAAAAACTACATAATTTTTTCCTTTATGTAATTAAAGAAAACTTAAAGAAAACTTTCTTTATATAATACATAGTAGCCTTTGTATTAAATAAAGAAAACATTATTTATGTAATAAATGGTAGCCTATGTATAACATAAATAATGTTTGCTTCATGTAATACATAGGCTACCATGTATTACATTAATAATGTTTTCTTCATAAAATAAATACATATAAAAATACATAATGTTTTCTTTATGTAATACATAGACTACCAAGTATTACATAAATTATGTAGACTTTATATAAAATATAGGCTCCCGTATATTACATAAATAATGATTTCAGTGTGTAATACATAGGCTACATAAAGAAAACATTTTTTACACAACATTATTTATGTAATACATGTACGCCTATGTATGACATGAAGAAAACAATATTTATGTAATATACGGGAGCCTATATTTTACACAAAGAATACATAATTTATGTTATATATGGTAGCCTAGGTATAACATAAATAATGTTTGCGTCATGTAATACATAGGCGATCATGTTTTACATAAATAATGTTATCTTCATAAAATAAATACATATAATAAATACATAATTTTTTCCTTTTTGTAATAAAAGAAAACTTAAAGAAAACTTTATTTATGTACTACATAATAGACTTCGTATGAAATAAAGAAAACATTATTTATGAAATAAATGGTAGCCTATGTATAACATTAATAATGTTTGCTTCATGTAATACATAGACTACCATGTATCAAATAAATTATGTATTCTTTATGTAAAATATAGGCTCTCGTATATTACATAAATAATGTTTTCTTCATATAATACAAAGGCATTCATGTACTTCATAAATAATGTTTTCATCGTGTAATACACAGGCTACCATGTATTACTTATGTATGTAACATAAGGAAAACATTATTTATGGGAGTCTATGTTTTACATAAAGTATACATAATTTATGTTAAACATGGTAGCCTATGTATTATATAAGGAAAACATTATATATGTAATATATGGTCTCCTATGTATTAGATGAAGAAAATATTATTTTTTTATACATGGTAGCCTACGTTTTACATGAAGCAAACATTATTTATACTAAGCATAGGTTACCATTTATTACATAAATAATGTTTTCTTTATGTATTGTATGTAAGCCTATGTATTAGACAAATAATGTTTTCTTTATGTAATAAATAGGCCACCATGTACTATATAAATAATGTTTTCTTTAAGTAATACATAGGCTAGCATGTATTATTTATGTATAACATAAGGAAAACATTATTTATGGGAGCCTATGTTATACTTAAAGAATACATAATTTATGTTAAACATGGTGGCCTATGTATTATATAAGGAAAACATTATTTATGTAATATATGGTAGCCTATGTATTACGTGAAGAAAACTATATTTTTGTAATATGTGGTAGCCTATGTATTACATGAAGCAAACATTAATTATTTTTTACATAGGTTACCATTTATTACATTAATATTGTTTTCTTTGTGTATTGTATGTTAGCCTATGTATCAAACAAATTATGTTTTCTTTAAGTAATACATAGGCTACATAAAGAAATCATTTTTTACACAACATTATTAATGTACTTCATGAACGTCTATGTATTACTTAAAGAAAACATTAATTATATAGTACATGGTGGCCTATATATTAAATAAAGAAAACATTATTTGTCTAATACATAGGCTTACATGCAATACATAAAGAAAACAATATATATGATATAAATTGTAGCCTATGTGAAACATAAATATTGTTTGCTTCAGGTAAAACATAAAAATAATGTTTTCTTCATGTAATACATAGGCGACTATGTATTACATAAATAATGTTTTCTTTATGTAATACATAGACTACCATGTATTACATAAATGTTTCCTTTATGTAATACATAGGCTACCATGTATTACATAAATTATATATATTGTTTATGTAAAATTTAGGCTCCTGTATAATTTTTTCTTCATGTAATACATAGGCGACCATGTATTACATAAATAATGTTTTCTTTATTTAATACAAAGTCTACTATGTATTATATAAATAAAGTTTTCTTTAAGTTTTCTTTTATTACATAAAGGAAAAAATTATGTAATTATTATATGTATTTATTTTATGAAGAAAACATTATTTATGTAATACATGGTCGCCTATGTATTAAAATAAAATAAATAAAATAAAAATAAAATGTTTTTATTTCGGTCAACAGGCCATAGTGTTAGTAAACATTTTTACTTAGAAGCTATGTTAGTATATTAAAATTTGCTTTTTAAAATCTAGTTGTATGAGTGGCACCAATATCACGTACAATATAAGTATTATACGTGATATTGGTATCCTTGGTGAGATGGATGCGAGTCCAGTGCCGCATGATAGCACTGTCCACGTCCAGCCTTCCCGCTACTGTCTTCAGGAGACTGTTGGCGCTGCCACGCACCCACTGTATATGCATATACATATATGCATATTCCACATTATAACTGTCAATAATGGCATGCAACTCACGATAGCAATGAGTAAATTCCACTTAGTGCATTGGTTGATCTGTACATCAACATGTTACATAAAGAAAACATCATGTATGGTATGGTAGCCTATGTATAACATAAATAATGTTTTCTTACTAAAATAAATACATATAATAAATACATATTTTTTTCCTTTATATAATAAAAGAAAACTTTATTTATATAATACATAGTAGCCTTTGTATTAAATAAAGAAAACATTATTTCTGTAATAAATAGTAGCCTATGTATAACATAAATAATGTTTGCTTCATGTAATACAAAGGCTACAATGTATTACATAAATAATGTTTTCTTTATGTAATGCATAGACAACCATGTATTACATAAATGTTTTCTGTATGTTATACATAGGCTACCAAGTATTACATAAATTATGTAGTCTTTATAAAGTATAGTAAAATATAGGCTCCCGTATATTAAATAAATAATGTTTTCATTGTGTAATACATAGGCTTTATAAAGAAAACATTTTTTACACAACATTATTTATGTAATACATGTACACCTAAGTATTACATGAAGAAAACAATATTTATGTAATATACGGGAGCCTATATTTTACATAAAGAATACATAATTTATATTATACATGGTAGCCTTTATATTACATAAAGGAAACATTATTTATGTTATACGAAATATATACATAATATATATAAAGAAAACTTTATGTAATAAATAGTAGCTAATATATAACATAAATAATGTTTGCTTCATGTAATACATAGGCGACCATGTATTACGTAAATAATGTTTTCTTTTCGTAATACATAGACTACCATGTATTACATAAATGTTTGATGTATATAATACATAGGCTACCAAGTATTACATAAATTATGTAGTCTTTATGTAAAATATAGGCTCCCGTATATTACATAATATATAATGTTTTCATTGTGTAATACAAAGGCTACATAAAGAAAACATTTTTTACACAACATTATTTATGTTATACATGGTAGCCTTTGTATAACATAAAGGAAACATTATTTATGTTTTACGAAATATATATAAAGGAAACTTTATTTATGTAATAAATGGTAGCCTATGTATAATATAAATAATGTTTGCGTCATGTAATACATAGGCGACCATGTTTTAAATAAATAATGTTTTCTTCATAAAATAAATACATATAATGAATACATAATTTTTTCCTTAATGTAAGAAAAGAAAACTTAAAGAGAACTTTATTTATATAATACATAGTAGCCTTTGTATTAAATAAAGAAAACATTATTTATGTAATAAATGTAGCCTATGTATAACATAAATAATGTTTGCTTCATGTATTACATAAACGTTTCCTTTAAGTAATACAAAGGCTACCATGTATTACATTAATTATGTATTCGTTATGTAAAATATAGGCTCCCATAAATAATACTTTCCTTATGTTATACATAAATAATACATGGTAGCCTATGTATTACTTAAAGAAAACATTATTTATAAAGTATATGGTGGCCTATATATTACATAGAGAAAACATTATTTGTCGATAATATGTAATATAAATAATGTTTTCTTCATGTAATATATAAGCGCCCATGTATTACATAAATAATGTTTTCTTCATAAAATAAATACATATAATAAATACATAACTTTTTCCTTTATGTAATAAAAGAAAACTTAAAGAAAACTTTATTTATATAATACATAGTAGCCTTTGTATTAAGTAAATAAAACGTTATTTATGTAATAAATGGTAGCCTATGTATAACATAATTAATGTTTGCTTCATGTAATACATAGGCGACCATGTATTACATAAATAATGTTATCTTTATGTAATACATAGACTACCATGTTTTATATAAATGTTTCCTTTATGTAATACATAGGCTACCATGTAATACATAAATTATGTATTCTTTATGTAAAATATAGGCTCCCGTATAATATTTTCTTCATGTATTACGTAGGCGAAAATGTATTACATAAATAATGTTTTGTTTATGAAATACATAGTCTACCATGTATAACATAAGGAAAACGTTATTATTATTTATTACATAAATATTATTATGTATAACATAAATGTTTTTTTATGTAATACATAGGGTACTATGTATTACATAAGGAAAACATTATTCATGTAATAAATGGTAGCCTATGTATAACATAAATATTGTTTGCTTCATGTAAAACATAGGCGACCATATATTACATAAATAATGTTTTCCTTATATAATACATAGGCTATCATTTTTACAAAAATAATGTTTCCTTTATGTATTGCATGTAAGCCTATATTATAGACAAATAATGTTTTCTTTATGTAATATATAGGCCACCATGTACTATATAAATAATGTTTTCTTTAAGTAATACATAGGCTACCATGTACTATTTATGTGTAACATAAGGAAAATATTATTTATGGGAGCCCATCTTTTACATAAAGAATACATAATTTATGCTAAACATGGTAGCCTATGTATTATATAAGGAAAAAATAAAAACTATATATTACATAAATAATGTTTTCTTTATGTAATATATAGGCCACCAAGTACTATAAAAATAATGTTTTCTTTAAGTAAACATGTAATACATAGGCGACCAAATATTACATAAGCAATGTTTTCCTTATATAATACATAGGCTATAATTTTCACATAAATTATGTATTCTTTATGTAAAACATAGACTCCCGTTAATAATGTTTTCCTTATGTTATACATAAGTAATACATAGTAGCCTGTGTATTACACGATGAAAACATTATTTATGAAGTACATGAACGCCTATGTATTACATGAAGAAAATATTATTTATGTTATATACGAGAGCCTATATTTTACATAAAGAATACATAATTTAGGTAATACATGGTATCCTATTTATTACAAAAAGGAAACATTTATGTAATACATGGTAGTCTATGTATTACATAAAGAAAACATTATTTATGTAATACATGGTCGCCTATGTATTACATGAAGCAAACATTATTTATGTTATACATAGTGTGACGGTATTGACGCGGTATTGATTGGTAAACGGTAATACGTCAAATCGCCACTCTGGGATCGAGAATGTTTATAATTCTCGCCGATAAATACGATACACAATACGACAAATAACCAAGAGAAGCAAAGCGTTAGCACTCACCAGGTCTGATGGAGACGCCGTTGAGTAGGGTGAAGGAGCCTCTCAAGTAATGTCGAATTGAACAGTGTTCTTGTTTTCTTCTTTAGACAATACAGCCGGCCGGCGCTTTGATTATTAATGAAAGAATGTAAGATTCCACACGCGGTAAATTCTTTAAATTCGGTAACTTTTGTTCGTTCCACCGCTTCGTTCGTTCCACCTTTTCGACTACGGGGGGCGCTAGAGTCGCCCGGCTATGTGCCACGCAATGCGATTGGCCAGAATGTCAGCATTGTGTACCAATCGGAGGCGACAAATTGACGCGCGGTAAATTTAAACGTTACAATAATATTTAAATCGATAGAAACGGAACATTCCGCCCACCAAAATACCAATGGGATTTTCCCAAATTATTGAAAAGAAACGATAGTTAAAGTATAAACTACTTACGATACTAAACTTAAAATTAATCTTTCAAAAGTTAATCAATAACGGTTATTCTAATGGAAAAGGACATAACACAAATTTGAGGGGTAATTTACTTAATCGACCTTTATTAAGTAAATTACCCCTAAATGTTCGTATAGTTGCCACTCGAACTACTCCATCCAGGCCAGGATGTAGGGAAACTACTCGTCCTAACGGCCAGTATAGAGGAGGTCGATTGTTGTCTTTAACAAGCACGATAGAATTTACGGTTAACGGTTTTGAATCCTTGGTCGATTTTGCCCGCTGAGTTAGTGCATGTAAGTACTCGTGTTTCCAACGTTTCCAAAATTGTTGTAAAATTAGATAATGAGTCGTGTTTAGACCAGGACACTATATCATTATCAGGATACAGCTGCCGTAAGGACACACTTCCTTGGCAACAAGGCAGGATGTTTGTGCTCGAATTCTAAGCCCGAGCGGGCGAGACGTCCGCCCACCCTGAGTATACCCTGATCGTCGATAAATGGATTAAGCTTTCGAAAACTACATGATAGCAGTTTCTTCTGCTTTAATTTTGCAATTTCATCCGAAAAATAACGATTTTGAAAATGTTTAACGATAATAAGGAGGGAAACGATGACGCTCTGTTTCGGTTATGAACGTATTTTCATATGGCAAAACTGTGCCGCGCGCTTTATAAGAAAATCTACGAATGTAGGCGAGAATGCGACAGATTTTGTCCAAGGATGAATATCTCTCGAACAGTTGATTCGGTTCTTTCATCCCACGTAGTTTCATCCCATGTAGAACCGATAATCCAAAGTTTTTGGAATCGTTCGTTTGGTACATGGATTTCTTGACGGTTGAACGTTAAAAACGAACAAATCAGACGCAGGTTCCCATTTAAGACCAAGAACCTTGACAGTTGTCTTCGGCTTCGGTAAAAGTCATAGCTTTCGAAAGACACGCTTCTGAAGGAAAATCACTTAAAAGTTCGGGACGGTTACTCACCCATTTTCGCAGCTCGAAAGAGCCAAGATCGAGAAGAGCGAAGAAAATGTTCACGATAGCGAAGAAGGATCTCAACAATGTTTGATTGCAACTTTGGACCAGTCAGTAGCATTTCGTTAAGCGATTTGGAATTAGCATCCTTCGCCGATGCGTCAAAAGCGACACGAAGTTTAGTCGTCGCGCTGTCCGGTCGTAGAACGCAATGGTGCGGTATGTAATACCTACCCTGACCCATTTGTTTAGCAGGCACTAACGACATATGCCCACTGTCGTTATAATCAGTCATAAATTCGATATATTGATGTTTGAGATCCGGCTCACGAGGCAAACGTCTTTCAATAGCATGAAAGCGTCGAGGAGCTATTTCTCGAGAGACTTCGAAAATTGGCTCTGCGTTGTCCTTGAAAGGAAGAAAGACGACGTATCTACCCGTCTCATCGCGATATGCATTATATTATAGTATTATTGCGATTGCATGTAAGCCTATGTATTAGACAAATAATGTTTTCTTTATTTAATATATAGGCACCATGTACTATATAAATATTTTTTTCTTTTAGTAATAAAAAGGCGTACATGAATAATTACATAAATAATGTTGTGTAAAAAATGATTTCTTTATGTAGCCTATGTACTACTTAAAGAAAACATAATTTGTTTGATACATAGGCTAACATACAATACATAAAGAAAACATTATTTATGTAATAAATGGTAGCCTATGTATAATATAAATAATTTTTTCCTTGTATAATACATAGGCTATCATTTTTTAATTCCTTGTACATGTTTTAAGTTATAACTAATCAATCAATAATACATTTATTTTCTTATTTTACCAACTTACTTATTTCCTACTACAATTACACCTAACCTACGTGAGCTCCCTCTCACTTTGGTTCGGAAGCTCAATGACCTCCACCACCCTTATTAGCAATCCATTTCCATCCGCATCTGCATAGAAAGTTTTCAAAATAATTAATACTTCTTGTAACTAATCACAACATTTAAGCTTACATCTAATTTCAATTATATCTAATACCTACTTTATCTACAAACCAATCATACCATTTAAGCTTACATCTTATTTTAATAATATCTAATACCTTCTTTATCTACAAACTAATCACACCATTTATACTTACATATTATTTCAATAATATCTAATACCTTCATTATCTACTAACTAATCACACCATCTACACTTACATCTAATTTCAATTATACTTAATTCTTTCTACATGTTTTAAGTTAAAACTAATCAATCAATAATACTTTTACTTTCTTATTATACCAACTTACTTATATCCTACTACAATTACACCTTACCAACGTTGAGCTCCCTCTAACTTTGGTTCGGCAGCTCAATGGCCTCCACCACCCCTATTAGCCATCCCTTTCCATCCGCATCTGCATAGAAAGTTTTCGAAATAATTAATACTTCTTGTTACTAATCACAACATTTAAGCTTACATCTAATTTCAATTATATCTAATACATACTTTATATACAAACCAATCACACCATTTAAGCTTACATCTTATTTTAATAATATATAATACCTTCTTTATCTACAAACTAATCACACCATTTATACTTACATCTAATTTCAATTATACTTAATTCTTTCTACATGTTTTAAGTTATAACTAATCAATCAATAATACTTTTACATTCTTATTAAACCAACTTACTTTTTTCCTACTACAATTACACCTAACCTACGTGAGCTCCCTCTCACTTTGGTTCGGAAGCTCAATGGCCTCCACCACCCCTATTAGCCATCCCTTCCCATCCGCATAAAAAGTTTTCGAAAAAATTAATACTTCTAATAACTAATAACAACATTTAAGCTTACATCTAATTTCAATAATATCTAATACCTTCTTTATCTACTACCTAATCACACCATTTCCACTTACATCTAATTTCAATTAAACTTAATTCATTCTACATGTTTTAAGTTAAAAATAATCATTCAATAATAGTTTTAATTTCTTATTATACCAACTTACTTATTTCCTACTACAATTACACCTAACCTACGTTGAATTCCCTCTCACTTTGGTTCGGAAGCTAAATGGCCTCCACCACCCCTATTAGCCATTCATTTCCATCCGCATAGAAAGTTTTCGGAATAATTAATACTTCTACTAACTAATCACACCATTTAAGCTTACATCTAATATTAATAATAGGTTTTGGTTTAAAGATTCTTTATTTCTCAAAAGATTACAAAATCACTTACGAGAAATACATTTTGTGACAATATAATATCTAATACCTTCTTTATCTACTACCTAATCACACCATTTCCACTTACATCTAATTTCAATTATACTTAATAATTCATTATACATGTTTTAAGTTAAAAATAATCATTCAATAATAGTTTTAATTTCTAATTATACCAACTTACTTATTTCCTACTACAATTACACCTAACCTACGTGAGCTCCCTCTCACTTTGGTTCGGAAGCTCAATGGCCTCCACCACCCCTATTAGCCATACCTTCCCATCCGCATAAAAAGTTTTCGAGATAATTCATACTTCTACTAACTAATCACAACATTTAAGCTTACATCTAATTTCAAAAATATCTAATACTTTCTTCATCTACAAACTTATCACACCATTTACACTTACATCTAATTTTAATAATATCTAATACCTTCTTTATCTACTAACTAATCACACCATTTCCACTTACATCTAATTTCAATTATACTTAATTCATTCTACATGTTTTTAGTTGAAACTAATCATTCAATAATAGTTTTAATTTCTTATTATAACAACTTACTTATTTCCTACTACAATTACACCTAACCTACGTGAGCTCCCTCTCACTTTGGTTCGGAAGCTCAATGGCCTCCACCACCCCTATTAGCCATACCTTCCCATCCGCATAAAAAGTTTTTGAGATAATTAATACTTCTACTAACTAATCACAACATTTAAGCTTACATCTAATTTCAAAAATATCTAATACTTTCTTCATCTACAAACTAATCACACCATTTCCACTTACATCTAATTTCAGTTATACTTAATTCATTCTACATGTTTTTAGTTGAAACTAATCATTCAATAATAGTTTTAATTTCTTATTATACCAACTTACTTATTTCCTACTACAATTACACCTAACCTACGTGAGCTCCCTCTCACTTTGGTTCGGAAGCTCAATGGCCTCCACCACCCCTATTAGCCATCCCATTCCATCCGCATAGAAAGTTTTCGAAATAATTAATACTTCTACTAAGTAATCACAACATTTAAGCTTACATCTAATTTTAATAAGATCTCATAACTACTTTATCTACAAACCAATCACACCATTTACACTTATATCTAATTTCAACAATATCTAATACCTTCTTTATC
Organism: Phengaris arion; assembly: GCA_963565745.1. Classification (NCBI taxonomy): domain Eukaryota; kingdom Metazoa; phylum Arthropoda; class Insecta; order Lepidoptera; family Lycaenidae; genus Phengaris; species Phengaris arion. Next base: position 9,551,520 of record OY751443.1, read on the forward strand.
TACTAATCACACCATTTACACTTACATCTAATTTCAATAATATCTAATACCTTCTTTATCTACAAACTAATCACACCATTTACACTTACATCTAATTTCGATAATATCTAATACCTACTTTATCTACAAAGCAATCACACCATTTACACTTACATCTAATTTCAATAATATCTAATACCTTCTTTATCTACTAACTAATCACACCATTTCCACTTACATCTAATTTCAATTATACTTAATTCATTCTATGTTTTTAGTTTTATCTAATCAATCAATAATACTTTTACTTTCTTAATATACCACTTTACTTATTTCCAACTACATTTACACCTAACCTACGTTGAGCTCCCTCTCACTTTGGTTCGGAAGCTCAATGGCCTCCACCACCCCTATTAGCCATCCCTTTCCATCCGCATAGAAAGTTTTCGAAATAATTAATACTTTTACTAACTAATCACAACATTCAAGCTTACATCTAATTTCAATAATATCTAATACCTACTTTATCTACAAACCAATCACATCACTTACACTTACATCTAATTTCAATAATATCTAATACCTTCTTTATCTACTAATCACACCATTTACACTTACATCTAATTTCAATAATATCTAATACCTTCTTTATCTACAAACTAATCACACCATTTACACTTACATCTAATTTCAATATTATCTAATACCTTCTTTATCTACTAACTAATCACACCATTTACACTAACATCTAATTTCAATAATATCTAATACCTACTTTATCTACAAACCAATCACACCATTTACACTTACATCTAATTTCAACAATACCTAATACCTTCTTTATCTACTAATCACACCATTTACACTTACATCTAATTTCAATAATATCTAATACCTTCTTTATCTACTAACTAATCACACCATTTCCACTTACATCTAATTTCAATTATACTTAATTCATTCTATGTTTTAAGTTTTATCTAATCAATCAATAATACTTTTACTTTCTTAATATACCACTTTACTTATTTCCAACTACATTTACACCTAACCTACGTTGAGCTCCCTCTCACTTTGGTTCGGAAGCTCAATGGCCTCCACCACCCCTATGAGCCATCCCTTTCCATCCGCATAGCAATAATATAGCAAATAATTAATACTTTTAATAACTAATCACAACATTCAAGCTTACATCTAATTTCAATAATATCTAATACCTACTTTATCTACAAACCAATCACATCATTTACACTTACATCTAATTTCAATAATATCTAATACCTTCTTTATCTACAAACTAATCGCACCATTTACACTTACATCTAATTTCAATATTATCTAATACCTTCTTTATCTACTAACTAATCACACCATTTCCACTTACATCTAATTTCAATTATACTTAATTCATTCTATGTTTTAAGTTTTATCTAATCAATCAATAATACTTTTACTTTCTTAATATACCACTTTACTTATTTCCAACTACATTTACACCTAACCTACGTTGAGCTCCCTCTCACTTTGGTTCGGAAGCTCAATGGCCTCCACCACCCCTATTAGCCATCCCTTTCCATCCGCATAGAAAGTTTTCGAAATAATTAATACTTTTACTAACTAATCACAACATTTAAGCTTACATCCAATTTCAATTATATCTAATACCTTCTTTATCTACAAACTAATCACACCATTTACACTTACATCTAATTTCAATATTATCTATTACCTTCTGTATCTACTAACTAATCACACCATTTCCACTTACATCTAATTTCAATTATACTTAATTCATTCTATGTTTTAAGTTTTATCTAATCAATAAATAATACTTTTACTTTCTTAATATACCAACTTACTTATTTCCTACTACATTTACACCTAACCTACGTTGAGCTCCCTCTCACTTTGGTTCAGAAGCTCAATGGCCTCCACCACCCCTATTAGCCATCACTTTCCATCCGCATAGAAAGTTTTCGAAATAATTAATACTTCTACTAAGTAATCACAACATTTAAGCTTACATCTAATTTTAATAAGATCTCATAACTACTTTATCTACAAACCAATCACACCATTTACACTTACATCTAATTTCAACAATATCTAATACCTTCTTTATCTACTAATCACACCATTTACACTTACATCTAATTTCAATAATATCTAATACCTTCTTTATCTACAAACTAATCACACCATTTACACTTACATCTAATTTCAATAATATCTAATACCTACTTTATCTACAAAACAATCACACCATTTACACTTACATCTAATTTTAATAATATCTAATACCTTCTTAATCTACAAACTTATCACACCATTTACACTTACATCTAATTTCAATAATATCTAATACCTACTTTATCTACAAACCAATCACACCATTTACACTTACATCTAATTTCAACAATATCTAATACCTTCTTTATCTACTAATCACACCATTTACACTTACATCTAATTTCAATAATATCTAATACCTTCTTTATCTACTAATCACACCATTTACACTTACATCTAATTTCAATAATATCTAATACCTTCTTTATCTACAAACTAATCACACCATTTACACTTACATCTAATTTCAATAATATCTAATACCTACTTTATCTACAAAACAATCACACCATTTACACTTACATCTAATTTTAATAATATCTAATACCTTCTTAATCTACAAACTTATCACACCATTTACACTTACATCTAATTTCAATAATATCTAATACCTACTTTATCTACAAACCAATCACACCATTTACACTTACATTTAATTTTAACAATATCTAATACCTTCTTTATCTACTAATCACACCATTTACACTTACATCTAATTTCAATAATATCTAATACCTTCTTTATCTACAAACTAATCACACCATTTACACTTACATCTAATTTCAACAATATCTAATACCTTCTTTATTTACTAATCACACCATTTACACTTACATCTAATTTCAATAATATCTAATACCTTCTTTATCTACTAACTAATCACACCATTTCCACTTACATCTAATTTCAATTATACTTAATTCATTCTATGTTTTAAGTTTTATCTAATCAATCAATAATACTTTTACTTTCTTAATATACCACTTTACTTATTTCCAACTACATTTACACCTAACCTACGTTGAGCTCCCTCTCACTTTGGTTCGGAAGCTCAATGGCCTCCACCACCCCTATTAGCCATCCCTTTCCATCAGCATAGAAAGTTTTCGAAATAATTAATACTTTTACTAACTAATCACAACATTCAAGCTTACATCTAATTTCAATAATATCTAATACCTACTTTATCTACAAACCAATCACATCATTTACACTTACATCTAATTTCAATAATATCTAATACCTTCTTTATCTACTAATCACACCATTTACACTTACATCTAATTTCAATAATATCTAATACCTTCTTTATCTACAAACTAATCACACCATTTACACTTACATCTAATTTCAATATTATCTAATACCTTCTTTATCTACTAAATTATCACACCATTTCCACTTACATCTAATTTCAATTATACTTAATTTATTCTACATGTTTTAAGTTTTATCTAATCAATCAATAATACTTTTACTTTCTTAATATACCAACTTACTTATTTCCTACTACATTTTCACCTAACCTACGTTGAGCTCCCTCTCACTTTGGTTCGGAAGCTCAATGGCCTCCACCACCCCTATTAGCCATCCCTTTCCATCCGCATAGAAAGTTTTCGAAATAATTAATACTTTTACTAACTAATCACAACATTTAAGCTTATATCCAATTTCAATTATATCTAATACCTTCTTTATCTACAAACTAATCACACCATTTACACTTACATCTAATTTCAATATTATCTAATACCTTCTGTATCTACTAACTAATCACACCATTTCCACTTACATCTAATTTCAATTATACTTAATTCATTCTATGTTTTAAGTTTTATCTAATCAATAAATAATACTTTTACTTTCTTAATATACCAACTTACTTATTTCCTACTACATTTACACCTAACCTACGTTGAGCTCCCTCTCACTTTGGTTCGGAAGCTCAATGGCCTCCACCACCCCTATTAGCCATCACTTTCCATCCGCATAGAAAGTTTTCGAAATAATTAATACTTCTACTAACTAATCACAACATTAAAGCTTACATCTAATTTCAATAATATCTAATACCTTCTTTATCTACTAATCACACCATTTACACTTACATCGAATTTCAATAATATCTAACACCTTCTTTATCTACAAACTAATCACACCATTTCCACTTACATCTAATTTCAATTATACTTAATTTATTCTACATGTTTTAAGTTTTATCTAATCAATCAATAATACTATTACTTTCTTTATATACCAACTTACTTATTTCCTACTACATTAACACCTAACCTACGTTGAGCTCCCTCTCACTTTGGTTCGGAAGCTCAATGGCCTCCACCACCCCTATTAGCCATCCCATTCCATCCGCATAGAAAGTTTTCGAAATAATTAATACTTCTACTAAGTAATCACAACATTTAAGCTTACATCTAATTTTAATAAGATCTCATAACTACTTTATCTACAAACCATTCACACCATTTACACTTACATCTAATTTCAACAATATCTAATACCTTCTTTATCTACTAATCACACCATTTACACTTACATCTAATTTCAATAATATCTAATACCTTCTTTATCTACAAACTAATCACACCATTTACACTTACATCTAATTTCAATATTATCTAATACCTTCTTTATCTAGTAACTAATCACACTATTTCCACTGACATCTAATTTTAATTATACTTAATTCATTCTACATGTTTTAAGTTTTATCTAATCAATCAATAATACTTTTACTTTCTTAATATACCAACTTACTTATTTCCTACTACATTTACACCTAACCTACGTTGAGCTCCCTCTCACTTTGGTTCGGAAGCTCAAAGGCCTCCACCACCCCTATTAGCCATCCCATTCCATCCGCATAGAAAGTTTTCGAAATAATTAATACTTCTACTAACTAATCACAACATTTAAGCTTACATCCAATTTCAATAATATCTAATACCTTCTTTATCTACAAACTAATCACACCATTTACACTTACATCTAATTTCAATATTATCTAATACCTTCTATATCTACTAACTAATCACACCATTTCCACTGACATCTAATTTTAATTATACTTAATTCATTCTACATGTTTTAAGTTTTATCTAATCAATCAATAATACTTTTACTTTCTTAATATACAAACTTACTTATTTCCTACTACATTTACACCTAACCTACGTTGAGCTCCCTCTCACTTTGGTTCGGAAGCTCAATGGCCTCCACCACCCCAATTAGCCATCCCATTCCATCCGCATAGAAAGTTTTCGAAATAATTAATACTTCTACTAAGTAATCACAACATTTAAGCTTACATCTAATTTTAATAAGATCTCATAACTACTTTATCTACAAACCAATCAAACCATTTACACTTACATCTAATTTCAACAATATCTAATACCTTCTTTATCTACTAATCACACCATTTACACTTACATCTAATTTCAATAATATCTAATACCTTCTTTATCTACAAACTAATCACACCATTTACACTTACATCTAATTTCAATAATATCTAATACCTACTTTATCTACAAACCAATCACACCATTTACACTTACATCTAATTTCAACAATATCTAATACCTTCTTTATCTACTAATCACACCATTTACACTTATATCTAATTTCAATAATATCTAATACCTTCTTTATCTACTAATCACACCATTTACACTTACATCTAATTTCAATAATATCTAATACCTACTTTATCTGCAAAGCAATCACACCATTTACACTAACATCTAATTTCAACAATATCTAATACCTTCTTTATCTACTAATCACACCATTTACACTTACATCTAATTTCAATATTATCTAATACCTTCTTTATCTACTAACTAATCACACCATTTTCACTTACATCTAATTTCAATTATACTTAATTCATTCTATGTTTTAAGTTTTATCTAATCAATCAATAATACTTTTACTTTCTTAATATACAAACATACTTATTTCCTACTACATTTACACCTAACCTACGTTGAGCTCCCTCTCACTTTGGTTCGGAAGCTCAATGGCCTCCACCACCCCTATTGGCCATCCCTTTCCATCCGCATAGAAAGTTTTCGAAATAATTAATACTTCTACTAACTAATCACAACATTAAAGCTTACATCTAATTTCAATAAGATCTCATTACTACTTTATCTACAAACCAATCACACCATTTACACTTACATCTAATTTCAATAATATTTAATACCTTCTTTATCTACAAACTAATCACACCATTTACACTTACATCTAATTTCGATAATATCTAATACCTTCTTTATCTACAAACTAATCACACCATTTACACTTACATCTAATCTCGATAATATCTAATACCTACTTTATCTACAAAGCAATCACACCATTTACACTTACATCTAATTTCAATAATATCTAATACCTTCTTTATCTACTAACTAATCACACCATTTCCACTTACATCTAATTTCAATTATACTTAATTCATTCTATGTTTTAAGTTTTATCTTATCAATCAATAATACTTTTACTTTATTAATATACCAACTTACTTATTTCCTACTACATTTACACCTAACCTACGTTGAGCTCCCTCTCACTTTGGTTCGGAAGCTCAATGGCCTCCACCACCCCTATTGGCCATCACTTTCCATCCGCATAGAAAGTTTTCGAAATAATTAATACTTCTACTAAGTAATCACAACATTTAAGCTTACATCTAATTTCAATAATATCTAATACCTACTTTATCTACAAACCAATCACATCATTTACACTTACATCTAATTTCAATAATATCTAATACCTTCTTTATCTACTAATCACACCATTTACACTTACATCTAATTTCAATAATATCTAATACCTTCTTTATCTACAAACTAATCACACCATTTACACTTACATCTAATTTCAATATTATCTAATACCTTCTTTATCTACTAACTAATCACACTATTTACACTAACATCTAATTTCAATAATATCTAATACCTACTTTATCTACAAACCAATCACACCATTTACACTTACATCTAATTTCAACAATATCTAATACCTTCTTTATCTACTAATCACACCATTTACACTTACATCTAATTTCAATAATATCTATTACCTTCTTTATCTACTAACTAATCACACCATTTCCACTTACATCTATTTTCAATTATACTTAATTCATTCTATGTTTTAAGTTTTATCTAATCAATCAATAATACTTTTACTTTCTTAATATACCACTTTACTTATTTCCAACTACATTTACACCTAACCTACGTTGAGCTCCCTCTCACTTTGGTTCGGAAGCTCAATAGCCTCCACCACCCCTATTAGCCATCCCTTTCCATCCGCATAGCAATAATATAGCAAATAATTAATACTTTTACTAACTAATCACAACATTCAAGCTTACATCTAATTTCAATAATATCTAATACCTTCTATATCTACAAACCAATCACATCATTTACACTTACATCTAATTTCAATAATATCTAATACCTTCTTTATCTACAAACTAATCGCAGCATTTACACTTACATCTAATTTCAATATTATCTAATACCTTCTTTATCTACTAACTAATCACACCATTTCCACTTACATCTAATTTCAATTATACTTAATTCATTCTACATGTTTTAAGTTTTATCTAATCAATCAATAATACTTTTACTTTCTTAATATACCAACTTACTTATTTCCTACTACATTTTCACCTAACCTACGTTGAGCTCCCTCTCACTTTGGTTCGGAAGCTCAATGGCCTCCACCACCCCTATTAGCCCTCCCTTTCCATCCGCATAGAAAGTTTTCGAAATAATTAATACTTTTACTAACTAATCACAACATTTAAGCTTACATCCAATTTCAATTATATCTAATACCTTCTTTATCTACAAACTAATCACACCATTTACACTTACATCTAATTTCAATATTATCTAATACCTTCTGTATCTACTAACTAATCACACCATTTCCACTTACATCTAATTTCAATTATACTTAATTCATTCTATGCTTTAAGTTTTATCTAATCAATCAATAATACTTTTACTTTCTTAATATACCAACTTACTTCTTTCCTACTACATTTACACCTAACCTACGTTGAGCTCCCTCTCACTTTGGTTCGGAAGCTCAATGGCCTCCACCACCCCTATTAGCCATCCCTTTCCATCCGCATAGCAATAATATAGCAAATAATTAATACTTTTACTATCTAATCACAACATTCAAGCTTACATCTAATTTCAATAATATCTAATACCTACTTTATCTACAAAACAATCACACCATTTACACTTACATCTAATTTTAATAATATCTAATACCTTCTTAATCTACAAACTTATCACACCATTTACACTTACATCTAATTTCAATAATATCTAATACCTACTTTATCTACAAACCAATCACACCATTTACACTTACATCTAATTTCAACAATATCTAATACCTTCTTTATCTACTAATCACACCATTTACACTTACATCTAATTTCAATAATATCTAATACCTTCTTTATCTACAAACTAATCACACCATTTACACTTACATCTAATTTCAACAATATCTAATACCTTCTTTATCTACTAATCACACCATTTACACTTACATCTAATTTCAATAATATCTAATACCTTCTTTATCTACTAACTAATCACACCATTTCCACTTACATCTAATTTCAATTATACTTAATTCATTCTATGTTTTAAGTTTTATCTAATCAATCAATAATACTTTTACTTTCTTAATATACCACTTTACTTATTAACAACTACATTTACACCTAACCTACGTTGAGCTCCCTCTCACTTTGGTTCGGAAGCTCAATGGCCTCCACCACCCCTATTAGCCATCCCTTTCCATCCGCATAGAAAGTTTTCGATATAATTAATACTTCTACTAACTAATCACAACATTTAACCTTACATCTAATTTCAATAAGATCTCATAACTACTTTATCTACAAACCAATCACACCATTTACACTTACATCTAATTTCAATAATATTTAATACCTTCTTTATCTACAAACTAATCACACCATTTACACTTACATCTAATTTCGATATTATCTAATACCTACTTTATCTACAAACCAATCACACCATTTACACTTACATCTAATTTCAACAATATCTAATGCCTTCTTTATCTACTAATCACACCATTTACACTTACATCTAATTTCAATAATATCTAATACCTTCTTTATCTACAAACTAATCACACCATTTACACTTACATCTAATTTCAAAAATATCTAATACTTTCTTCATCTACAAACTAATCACACCATTTCCACTTACATCTAATTTCAGTTATACTTAATTCATTCTACATGTTTTTAGTTGAAATTAATCATTCAATAATAGTTTTAATTTCTTATTATACCAACTTACTTATTTCCTACTACAATTACACCTAACCTACGTGAGCTCCCTCTCACTTTGGTTCGGAAGCTCAATGGCCTCCACCACCCCTATTAGCCATCCCTTCACATCCGCATAAAAAGTTTTCGAAATAATTAATACTTTTACTAACTAATCACAACATTTAAGCTTACATCTAATTTCAAAAATATCTAATACTTTCTTCATCTACAAACCAATCACACCATTTACACTTACATCTAATTTCAACAATATCTAATACCTTCTTTATCTACTAATCACACCATTTACACTTACATCTAATTTCAATAATATCTAATACCTTCTTTATCTACAAACTAATCACACCATTTACACTTACATCTAATCTCGATAATATCTAATACCTACTTTATCTACAAAGCAATCACACCATTTACACTTACATCTAATTTCAATAATATCTAATACCTTCTTTATCTACTAACTAATCACACCATTTCCACTTACATCTAATTTCAATTATACTTAATTCATTCTATGTTTTTAGTTTTATCTAATCAATCAATAATACTTTTACTTTCTTAATATACCACTTTACTTATTTCCAACTACATTTACACCTAACCTACGTTGAGCTCCCTCTCACTTTGGTTCTGAAGCTCAATGGCCTCCACCACCCCTATTAGCCATCCCTTTCCATCCGCATAGAAAGTTTTCGAAATAATTAATACTTTTACTAACTAATCACAACATTCAAGCTTACATCTAATTTCAATAATATCTAATACCTACTTTATCTGAAAACCAATCACATCATTTACACTTACATCTAATTTCAATAATATCTAATACCTTCTTTATCTACTAATCACACCATTTACACTTACATCTAATTTCAATAATATCTAATACCTTCTTTATCTACAAACTAATCACACCATTAACACTTACATCTAATTTCAATATTATCTAATACCTTCTTTATCTACTAACTAATCACACTATTTACACTAACATCTAATTTCAATAATATCTAATACCTACTTTATCTACAAACCAATCACACCATTTACACTTACATCTAATTTCAACAATATCTAATACCTTCTTTATCTACTAATCACACCATTTACACTTACATCTAATTTCAATAATATCTATTACCTTCTTTATCTACTAACTAATCACACCATTTCCACTTACATCTAATTTCAATTATACTTAATTCATTCTATGTTTTAAGTTTTATCTAATCAATCAATAATACTTTTACTTTCTTAATATACCACTTTACTTATTTCCAACTACATTTACACCTAACCTACGTTGAGCTCCCTCTCACTTTGGTTCGGAAGCTCAATGGCCTCCACCACCCCTATTAGCCATCCCTTTCCATCCGCATAGCAATAATATAGCAAATAATTAATACTTTTACTAACTAATCACAACATTCAAGCTTACATCTAATTTCAATAATATCTAATACCTACTTTATCTACAAACCAATCACATCATTTACACTTACATCTAATTTCAATAATATCTAATACCTTCTTTATCTACAAACTAATCGCAGCATTTACACTTACATCTAATTTCAATATTATCTAATACCTTCTTTATCTACTAACTAATCACACCATTTCCACTTACATCTAATTTCAATTATACTTAATTTATTCTACATGTTTTAAGTTTTATCTAATCAATCAATAATACTTTTACTTTCTTAATATACCAACTTACTTATTTCCTACTACATTTTCACCTAACCTACGTTGAGCTCCCTCTCACTTTGGTTCGGAAGCTCAATGGCCTCCACCACCCCTATTAGCCATCCCTTTCCATCCGCATAGAAAGTTTTCGAAATAATTAATACTTTTACTAACTAATCACAACATTTAAGCTTACATCCAATTTCAATTATATCTAATACCTTCATTATCTACAAATTAATCACACCATTTACACTTACATCTAATTTCAATATTATCTAATACCTTCTGTATCTACTAACTAATCACACCATTTCCACTTACATCTAATTTCAATTATACTTAATTCATTCTATGTTTTAAGTTTTATCTTATCAATCAATAATACTTTTACTTTATTAATATACCAACTTACTTATTTCCTACTACATTTACACCTAACCTACGTTGAGCTCCCTCTCACTTTGGTTCGGAAGCTCAATGGCCTCCACCACCCCTATTGGCCATCACTTTCCATCCGCATAGAAAGTTTTCGAAATAATTAATACTTCTACTAAGTAATCACAACATTTAAGCTTACATCTAATTTTAATAAGATCTCATAACTACTTTATCTACAAACCAATCACACCATTTACAATTACATCTAATTTCAACAATATCTAATACCTTCTTTATCTACTAATCACACCATTTACACTTACATCTAATTTCAATAATATCTAATACCTACTTTATCTACAAACCAATCACACCATTTACACTTACATCTAATTTCAACAATATCTAATACCTTCTTTATCTACTAATCACACCATTTACACTTACATCTAATTTCAATAATATCTAATACCTTCTTTATCTACTAATCACACCATTTACACTTACATCTAATTTCAATAATATCTAATACCTCCTTTATCTACAAACTAATCACACCATTTACACTTACATCTAATGTCAATAATATCTAATACCTACTTTATCTACAAAACAATCACACCATTTACACTTACATCTAATTTTAATAATATCTAATACCTTCTTAATCTACAAACTTATCACACCATTTACACTTACATCTAATTTCAATAATATCTAATACCTACTTTATCTACAAACCAATCACACCATTTACACTTACATCTAATTTCAACAATATCTAATACCTTCTTTATCTACTAATCACACCATTTACACTTACATCTAATTTCAATAATATCTAATACCTTCTTTATCTACAAACTAATCACACCATTTACACTTACATCTAATTTCAACAATATCTAATACCTTCTTTATCTACTAATCACACCATTTACACTTACATCTAATTTCAATAATATCTAATACCTTCTTTATCTACTAACTAATCACACCATTTCCACTTACATCTAATTTCAATTATACTTAATTTATTCTACATGTTTTAAGTTTTATCTAATCAATCAATAATACTTTTACTTTCTTAATATACCAACTTACTTATTTCCTACTACATTTTCACCTAACCTACGTTGAGCTCCCTCTCACTTTGGTTCGGAAGCTCAATGGCCTCCACCACCCCTATTAGCCATCCCTTTCCATCCGCATAGAAAGTTTTCGAAATAATTAATACTTTTACTAACTAATCACAACATTTAAGCTTACATCCAATTTCAATTATATCTAATACCTTCTTTATCTACAAACTAATCACACCATTTACACTTACATCTAATTTCAATATTATCTAATACCTTCTGTATCTACTAACTAATCACACCATTTCCACTTACATCTAATTTCAATTATACTTAATTCATTCTATGCTTTAAGTTTTATCTAATCAATCAATAATACTTTTACTTTCTTAATATACCAACTTACTTCTTTCCTACTACATTTACACCTAACCTACGTTGAGCTCCCTCTCACTTTGGTTCGGAAGCTCAATGGCCTCCACCACCCCTATTAGCCATCCCTTTCCATCCGCATAGCAAAAATATAGCAAATAATTAATACTTTTACTATCTAATCACAACATTCAAGCTTACATTTAATTTCAATAATATCTAATACCTACTTTATCTACAAAACAATCACACCATTTACACTTACATCTAATTTTATAATATCTAATACCTTCTTAATCTACAAACTTATCACACCATTTACACTTACATCTAATTTCAATAATATCTAATACCTACTTTATCTACAAACCAATCACACCATTTACACTTACATCTAATTTCAACAATATCTAATACCTTCTTTATCTACTAATCACACCATTTACACTTACATCTAATTTCAATAATATCTAATACCTTCTTTATCTACAAACTAATCACACCATTTACACTTACATCTAATTTCAACAATATCTAATACCTTCTTTATCTACTAATCACACCATTTACACTTACATCTAATTTCAATAATATCTAATACCTTCTTTATCTACTAACTAATCACACCATTTCCACTTACATCTAATTTCAATTATACTTAATTCATTCTATGTTTTAAGTTTTATCTAATCAATCAATAATACTTTTACTTTCTTAATATACCACTTTACTTATTAACAACTACATTTACACCTAACCTACGTTGAGCTCCCTCTCACTTTGGTTCGGAAGCTCAATGGCCTCCACCACCCCTATTAGCCATCCCTTTCCATCCGCATAGAAAGTTTTCGAAATAATTAATACTTCTACTAACTAATCACAACATTTAACCTTACATCTAATTTCAATAAGATCTCATAACTACTTTATCTACAAACCAATCACACCATTTACACTTACATCTAATTTCAATAATATTTAATACCTTCTTTATCTACAAACTAATCACACCATTTACACTTACATCTAATTTCGATAATATCTAATACCTACTTTATCTACAAACCAATCACACCATTTACACTTACATCTAATTTCAACAATATCTAATGCCTTCTTTATCTACTAATCACACCATTTACACTTACATCTAATTTCAATAATATCTAATACCTTCTTTATCTACAAACTAATCACACCATTTACACTTACATCTAATTTCAAAAATATCTAACACTTTCTTCATCTACAAACTAATCACACCATTTCCACTTACATCTAATTTCAGTTATACTTAATTCATTCTACATGTTTTTAGTTGAAATTAATCATTCAATAATAGTTTTAATTTCTTATTATACCAACTTACTTATTTCCTACTACAATTACACCTAACCTACGTGAGCTCCCTCTCACTTTGGTTCGGAAGCTCAATGGCCTCCACCACCCCTATTAGCCATCCCTTCACATCCGCATAAAAAGTTTTCGAAATAATTAATACTTTTACTAACTAATCACAACATTTAAGCTTACATCTAATTTCAAAAATATCTAATACTTTCTTCATCTACAAACCAATCACACCATTTACACTTACATCTAATTTCAACAATATCTAATACCTTCTTTATCTACTAATCACACCATTTACACTTACATCTAATTTCAATAATATCTAATACCTTCTTTATCTACAAACTAATCACACCATTTACACTTACATCTAATCTCGATAATATCTACTACCTACTTTATCTACAAAGCAATCACACCATTTACACTTACATCTAATTTCAATAATATCTAATACCTTCTTTATCTACTAACTAATCACACCATTTCCACTTACATCTAATTTCAATTATACTTAATTCATTCTATGTTTTTAGTTTTATCTAATCAATCAATAATACTTTTACTTTCTTAATATACCACTTTACTTATTTCCAACTACATTTACACCTAACCTACGTTGAGCTCCCTCTCACTTTGGTTCTGAAGCTCAATGGCCTCCACCACCCCTATTAGCCATCCCTTTCCATCCGCATAGAAAGTTTTCGAAATAATTAATACTTTTACTAACTAATCACAACATTCAAGCTTACATCTAATTTCAATAATATCTAATACCTACTTTATCTACAAACCAATCACATCATTTACACTTACATCTAATTTCAATAATATCTAATACCTTCTTTATCTACTAATCACACCATTTACACTTACATCTAATTTCAATAATGTCTAATACCTTCTTTATCTACAAACTAATCACACCATTAACACTTACATCTAATTTCAATATTATCTAATACCTTCTTTATCTACTAACTAATCACACTATTTACACTAACATCTAATTTCAATAATATCTAATACCTACTTTATCTACAAACCAATCACACCATTTACACTTACATCTAATTTCAACAATATCTAATACCTTCTTTATCTACTAATCACACCATTTCCACTTACATCTAATTTCAATTATACTTAATTCATTCTATGTTTTAAGTTTTATCTAATCAATCAATAATACTTTTACTTTCTTAATATACCACTTTACTTATTTCCAACTACATTTACACCTAACCTACGTTGAGCTCCCTCTCACTTTGGTTCGGAAGCTCAATGGCCTCCACCACCCCTATTAGCCATCCCTTTCCATCCGCATAGCAATAATATAGCAAATAATTAATACTTTTACTAACTAATCACAACATTCAAGCTTACATCTAATTTCAATAATATCTAATACCTACTTTATCTACAAACCAATCACATCATTTACACTTACATCTAATTTCAATAATATCTAATACCTTCTTTATCTACAAACTAATCGCAGCATTTACACTTACATCTAATTTCAATATTATCTAATACCTTCTTTATCTACTAACTAATCACACCATTTCCACTTACATCTAATTTCAATTCTACTTAATTTATTCTACATGTTTTAAGTTTTATCTAATCAATCAATAATACTTTTACTTTCTTAATATACCAACTTACTTATTTCCTACTACATTTTCACCTAACCTACGTTGAGCTCCCTCTCACTTTGGTTCGGAAGCTCAATGGCCTCCACCACCCCTATTAGCCATCCCTTTCCATCCGCATAGAAAGTTTTCGAAATAATTAATACTTTTACTAACTAATCACAACATTTAAGCTTACATCCAATTTCAATTATATCTAATACCTTCATTATCTACAAACTAATCACACCATTTACACTTACATCTAATTTCAATATTATCTAATACCTTCTGTATCTACTAACTAATCACACCATTTCCACTTACATCTAATTTCAATTATACTTAATTCATTCTATGTTTTAAGTTTTATCTTATCAATCAATAATACTTTTACTTTATTAATATACCAACTTACTTATTTCCTACTACATTTACACCTAACCTACGTTGAGCTCCCTCTCACTTTGGTTCGGAAGCTCAATGGCCTCCACCACCCCTATTGGCCATCACTTTCCATCCGCATAGAAAGTTTTCGAAATAATTAATACTTCTACTAAGTAATCACAACATTTAAGCTTACATCTAATTTCAATAATATCTAATACCTACTTTATCTACAAACCAATCACATCATTTACACTTACATCTAATTTCAATAATATCTAATACCTTCTTTATCTACTAATCACACCATTTACACTTACATCTAATTTCAATAATATCTAATACCTTCTTTATCTACAAACTAATCACACCATTTACACTTACATCTAATTTCAATATTATCTAATACCTTCTTTATCTACTAACTAATCACACTATTTACACTAACATCTAATTTCAATAATATCTAATACCTACTTTATCTACAAACCAATCACACCATTTACACTTACATCTAATTTCAACAATATCTAATACCTTCTTTATCTACTAATCACACCATTTACACTTACATCTAATTTCAATAATATCTATTACCTTCTTTATCTACTAACTAATCACACCATTTCCACTTACATCTATTTTCAATTATACTTAATTCATTCTATGTTTTAAGTTTTATCTAATCAATCAATAATACTTTTACTTTCTTAATATACCACTTTACTTATTTCCAACTACATTTACACCTAACCTACGTTGAGCTCCCTCTCACTTTGGTTCGGAAGCTCAATAGCCTCCACCACCCCTATTAGCCATCCCTTTCCATCCGCATAGCAATAATATAGCAAATAATTAATACTTTTACTAACTAATCACAACATTCAAGCTTACATCTAATTTCAATAATATCTAATACCTTCTATATCTACAAACCAATCACATCATTTACACTTACATCTAATTTCAATAATATCTAATACCTTCTTTATCTACAAACTAATCGCAGCATTTACACTTACATCTAATTTCAATATTATCTAATACCTTCTTTATCTACTAACTAATCACACCATTTCCACTTACATCTAATTTCAATTATACTTAATTTATTCTACATGTTTTAAGTTTTATCTAATCAATCAATAATACTTTTACTTTCTTAATATACCAACTTACTTATTTCCTACTACATTTTCACCTAACCTACGTTGAGCTCCCTCTCACTTTGGTTCGGAAGCTCAATGGCCTCCACCACCCCTAATAGCCATCCCTTTCCATCCGCATAGAAAGTTTTCGAAATAATTAATACTTTTACTAACTAATCACAACATTTAAGCTTACATCCAATTTCAATTATATCTAATACCTTCTTTATCTACAAACTAATCACACCATTTACACTTACATCTAATTTCAATATTATCTAATACCTTCTGTATCTACTAACTAATCACACCATTTCCACTTACATCTAATTTCAATTATACTTAATTCATTCTATGCTTTAAATTTTATCTAATCAATCAATAATACTTTTACTTTCTTAATATACCAACTTACTTCTTTCCTACTACATTTACACCTAACCTACGTTGAGCTCCCTCTCACTTTGGTTCGGAAGCTCAATGGCCTCCACCACCCCTATTAGCCATCCCTTTCCATCCGCATAGCAATAATATAGCAAATAATTAATACTTTTACTATCTAATCACAACATTCAAGCTTACATCTAATTTCAATAATATCTAATACCTACTTTATCTACAAAACAATCACACCATTTACACTTACATCTAATTTTAATAATATCTAATACCTTCTTAATCTACAAACTTATCACACCATTTACACTTACATCTAATTTCAATAATATCTAATACCTACTTTATCTACAAACCAATCACACCATTTACACTTACATCTAATTTCAACAATATCTAATACCTTCTTTATCTACTAATCACACCATTTACACTTACATCTAATTTCAATAATATCTAATACCTTCTTTATCTACAAACTAATCACACCATTTACACTTACATCTAATTTCAACAATATCTAATACCTTCTTTATCTACTAATCACACCATTTACACTTACATCTAATTTCAATAATATCTAATACCTTCTTTATCTACTAACTAATCACACCATTTCCACTTACATCTAATTTCAATTATACTTAATTCATTCTATGTTTTAAGTTTTATCTAATCAATCAATAATACTTTTACCTTCTATATATACCACTTTACTTATTAACAACTACATTTACACCTAACCTACGTTGAGCTCCCTCTCACTTTGGTTCGGAAGCTCAATGGCCTCCACCACCCCTATTAGCCATCCCTTTCCATCCGCATAGAAAGTTTTCGAAATAATTAATACTTTTACTAACTAATCACAACATTTAAGCTTGCATCTAATTTCAAAAATATCTAATACTTTCTTCATCTACAAACCAATCACACCATTTACACTTACATCTAATTTCAACAATATCTAATACCTTCTTTATCTACTAATCACACCATTTACACTTACATCTAATTTCAATAATATCTAATACCTTCTTTATCTACAAACTAATCACACCATTTACACTTACATCTAATCTCGATAATATCTACTACCTACTTTATCTACAAAGCAATCACACCATTTACACTTACATCTAATTTCAATAATATCTAATACCTTCTTTATCTACTAACTAATCACACCATTTCCACTTACATCTAATTTCAATTATACTTAATTCATTCTATGTTTTTAGTTTTATCTAATCAATCAATAATACTTTTACTTTCTTAATATACCACTTTACTTATTTCCAACTACATTTACACCTAACCTACGTTGAGCTCCCTCTCACTTTGGTTCTGAAGCTCAATGGCCTCCACCACCCCTATTAGCCATCCCTTTCCATCCGCATAGAAAGTTTTCGAAATAATTAATACTTTTACTAACTAATCACAACATTCAAGCTTACATCTAATTTCAATAATATCTAATACCTACTTTATCTACAAACCAATCACATCATTTACACTTACATCTAATTTCAATAATATCTAATACCTTCTTTATCTACTAATCACACCATTTACACTTACATCTAATTTCAATAATGTCTAATACCTTCTTTATCTACAAACTAATCACACCATTAACACTTACATCTAATTTCAATATTATCTAATACCTTCTTTATCTACTAACTAATCACACTATTTACACTAACATCTAATTTCAATAATATCTAATACCTACTTTATCTACAAACCAATCACACCATTTACACTTACATCTAATTTCAACAATATCTAATACCTTCTTTATCTACTAATCACACCATTTCCACTTACATCTAATTTCAATTATACTTAATTCATTCTATGTTTTAAGTTTTATCTAATCAATCAATAATACTTTTACTTTCTTAATATACCACTTTACTTATTTCCAACTACATTTACACCTAACCTACGTTGAGCTCCCTCTCACTTTGGTTCGGAAGCTCAATGGCCTCCACCACCCCTATTAGCCATCCCTTTCCATCCGCATAGCAATAATATAGCAAATAATTAATACTTTTACTAACTAATCACAACATTCAAGCTTACATCTAATTTCAATAATATCTAATACCTACTTTATCTACAAACCAATCACATCATTTACACTTACATCTAATTTCAATAATATCTAATACCTTCTTTATCTACAAACTAATCGCAGCATTTACACTTACATCTAATTTCAATATTATCTAATACCTTCTTTATCTACTAACTAATCACACCATTTCCACTTACATCTAATTTCAATTCTACTTAATTTATTCTACATGTTTTAAGTTTTATCTAATCAATCAATAATACTTTTACTTTCTTAATATACCAACTTACTTATTTCCTACTACATTTTCACCTAACCTACGTTGAGCTCCCTCTCACTTTGGTTCGGAAGCTCAATGGCCTCCACCACCCCTATTAGCCATCCCTTTCCATCCGCATAGAAAGTTTTCGAAATAATTAATACTTTTACTAACTAATCACAACATTTAAGCTTACATCCAATTTCAATTATATCTAATACCTTCATTATCTACAAACTAATCACACCATTTACACTTACATCTAATTTCAATATTATCTAATACCTTCTGTATCTACTAACTAATCACACCATTTCCACTTACATCTAATTTCAATTATACTTAATTCATTCTATGTTTTAAGTTTTATCTTATCAATCAATAATACTTTTACTTTATTAATATACCAACTTACTTATTTCCTACTACATTTACACCTAACCTACGTTGAGCTCCCTCTCACTTTGGTTCGGAAGCTCAATGGCCTCCACCACCCCTATTGGCCATCACTTTCCATCCGCATAGAAAGTTTTCGAAATAATTAATACTTCTACTAAGTAATCACAACATTTAAGCTTACATCTAATTTCAATAATATCTAATACCTACTTTATCTACAAACCAATCACATCATTTACACTTACATCTAATTTCAATAATATCTAATACCTTCTTTATCTACTAATCACACCATTTACACTTACATCTAATTTCAATAATATCTAATACCTTCTTTATCTACTAATCACACCATTTACACTTACATCTAATTTCAATAATATCTAATACCTTCTTTATCTACAAACTAATCACACCATTTACACTTACATCTAATTTCAACAATATCTAATACCTTCTTTATCTACTAATCACACCATTTACACTTACATCTAATTTCAATAATATCTAATACCTTCTTTATCTACTAACTAATCACACCATTTCCACTTACATCTAATTTCAATTATACTTAATTCATTCTATGTTTTAAGTTTTATCTAATCAATCAATAATACTTTTACTTTCTTAATATACCACTTTACTTATTAACAACTACATTTACACCTAACCTACGTTGAGCTCCCTCTCACTTTGGTTCGGAAGCTCAATGGCCTCCACCACCCCTATTAGCCATCCCTTTCCATCCGCATAGAAAGTTTTCGAAATAATTAATACTTCTACTAACTAATCACAACATTTAACCTTACATCTAATTTCAATAAGATCTCATAACTACTTTATCTACAAACCAATCACACCATTTACACTTACATCTAATTTCAATAATATTTAATACCTTCTTTATCTACAAACTAATCACACCATTTACACTTACATCTAATTTCGATAATATCTAATACCTACTTTATCTACAAACCAATCACACCATTTACACTTACATCTAATTTCAACAATATCTAATGCCTTCTTTATCTACTAATCACACCATTTACACTTACATCTAATTTCAATAATATCTAATACCTTCTTTATCTACAAACTAATCACACCATTTACACTTACATCTAATTTCAAAAATATCTAATAATTTCTTCATCTACAAACTAATCACACCATTTCCACTTACATCTAATTTCAGTTATACTTAATTCATTCTACATGTTTTTAGTTGAAATAAATCATTCAATAATAGTTTTAATTTCTTATTATACCAACTTACTAATTTCCTACTACAATTACACCTAACCTACGTGAGCTCCCTCTCACTTTGGTTCGGAAGCTCAATGGCCTCCACCACCCCTATTAGCCATCCCTTCACATCCGCATAAAAAGTTTTCGAAATAATTAATACTTTTACTAACTAATCACAACATTTAAGCTTACATCTAATTTCAAAAATATCTAATACTTTCTTCATCTACAAACCAATCACACCATTTACACTTACATCTAATTTCAACAATATCTAATACCTTCTTTATCTACTAATCACACCATTTACACTTACATCTAATTTCAATAATATCTAATACCTTCTTTATCTACAAACTAATCACACCATTTACACTTACATCTAATTTCAATATTATCTAATACCTTCTTTATCTACTAACTAATCACACTATTTACACTAACATCTAATTTCAATAATATCTAATACCTACTTTATCTACAAACCAATCACACCATTTACACTTACATCTAATTTCAACAATATCTAATACCTTCTTTATCTACTAATCACACCATTTACACTTACATCTAATTTCAATAATATCTATTACCTTCTTTATCTACTAACTAATCACACCATTTCCACTTACATCTATTTTCAATTATACTTAATTCATTCTATGTTTTAAGTTTTATCTAATCAATCAATAATACTTTTACTTTCTTAATATACCACTTTACTTATTTCCAACTACATTTACACCTAACCTACGTTGAGCTCCCTCTCACTTTGGTTCGGAAGCTCAATAGCCTCCACCACCCCTATTAGCCATCCCTTTCCATCCGCATAGCAATAATATAGCAAATAATTAATACTTTTACTAACTAATCACAACATTCAAGCTTACATCTAATTTCAATAATATCTAATACCTTCTATATCTACAAACCAATCACATCATTTACACTTACATCTAATTTCAATAATATCTAATACCTTCTTTATCTACAAACTAATCGCAGCATTTACACTTACATCTAATTTCAATATTATCTAATACCTTCTTTATCTACTAACTAATCACACCATTTCCACTTACATCTAATTTCAATTATACTTAATTTATTCTACATGTTTTAAGTTTTATCTAATCAATCAATAATACTTTTACTTTCTTAATATACCAACTTACTTATTTCCTACTACATTTTCACCTAACCTACGTTGAGCTCCCTCTCACTTTGGTTCGGAAGCTCAATGGCCTCCACCACCCCTATTAGCCATCCCTTTCCATCCGCATAGAAAGTTTTCGAAATAATTAATACTTTTACTAACTAATCACAACATTTAAGCTTACATCCAATTTCAATTATATCTAATACCTTCTTTATCTACAAACTAATCACACCATTTACACTTACATCTAATTTCAATATTATCTAATACCTTCTGTATCTACTAACTAATCACACCATTTCCACTTACATCTAATTTCAATTATACTTAATTCATTCTATGCTTTAAATTTTATCTAATCAATCAATAATACTTTTACTTTCTTAATATACCAACTTACTTCTTTCCTACTACATTTACACCTAACCTACGTTGAGCTCCCTCTCACTTTGGTTCGGAAGCTCAATGGCCTCCACCACCCCTATTAGCCATCCCTTTCCATCCGCATAGCAATAATATAGCAAATAATTAATACTTTTACTATCTAATCACAACATTCAAGCTTACATCTAATTTCAATAATATCTAATACCTACTTTATCTACAAAACAATCACACCATTTACACTTACATCTAATTTTAATAATATCTAATACCTTCTTAATCTACAAACTTATCACACCATTTACACTTACATCTAATTTCAATAATATCTAATACCTACTTTATCTACAAACCAATCACACCATTTACACTTACATCTAATTTCAACAATATCTAATACCTTCTTTATCTACTAATCACACCATTTACACTTACATCTAATTTCAATAATATCTAATACCTTCTTTATCTACAAACTAATCACACCATTTACACTTACATCTAATTTCAACAATATCTAATACCTTCTTTATCTACTAATCACACCATTTACACTTACATCTAATTTCAATAATATCTAATACCTTCTTTATCTACTAACTAATCACACCATTTCCACTTACATCTAATTTCAATTATACTTAATTCATTCTATGTTTTAAGTTTTATCTAATCAATCAATAATACTTTTACTTTCTTAATATACCACTTTACTTATTAACAACTACATTTACACCTAACCTACGTTGAGCTCCCTCTCACTTTGGTTCGGAAGCTCAATGGCCTCCACCACCCCTATTAGCCATCCCTTTCCATCCGCATAGAAAGTTTTCGAAATAATTAATACTTCTACTAACTAATCACAACATTTAACCTTACATCTAATTTCAATAAGATCTCATAACTACTTTATCTACAAACCAATCACACCATTTACACTTACATCTAATTTCAATAATATTTAATACCTTCTTTATCTACAAACTAATCACACCATTTACACTTACATCTAATTTCGATAATATCTAATACCTACTTTATCTACAAACCAATCACACCATTTACACTTACATCTAATTTCAACAATATCTAATGCCTTCTTTATCTACTAATCACACCATTTACACTTACATCTAATTTCAATAATATCTAATACCTTCTTTATCTACAAACTAATCACACCATTTACACTTACATCTAATTTCAAAAATATCTAATACTTTCTTCATCTACAAACTAATCACACCATTTCCACTTACATCTAATTTCAGTTATACTTAATTCATTCTACATGTTTTTAGTTGAAATAAATCATTCAATAATAGTTTTAATTTCTTATTATACCAACTTACTAATTTCCTACTACAATTACACCTAACCTACGTGAGCTCCCTCTCACTTTGGTTCGGAAGCTCAATGGCCTCCACCACCCCTATTAGCCATCCCTTCACATCCGCATAAAAAGTTTTCGAAATAATTAATATTTTTACTAACTAATCACAACATTTAAGCTTACATCTAATTTCAAAAATATCTAATACTTTCTTCATCTACAAACCAATCACACCATTTACACTTACATCTAATTTCAACAATATCTAATACCTTCTTTATCTACTAATCACACCATTTACACTTACATCTAATTTCAATAATATCTAATACCTTCTTTATCTACAAACTAATCACACCATTAACACTTACATCTAATTTCAATATTATCTAATACCTTCTTTATCTACTAACTAATCACACTATTTACACTAACATCTAATTTCAATAATATCTAATACCTACTTTATCTACAAACCAATCACACCATTTACACTTACATCTAATTTCAACAATATCTAATACCTTCTTTATCTACTAATCACACCATTTACACTTACATCTAATTTCAATAATATCTATTACCTTCTTTATCTACTAACTAATCACACCATTTCCACTTACATCTAATTTCAATTATACTTAATTCATTCTATGTTTTAAGTTTTATCTAATCAATCAATAATACTTTTACTTTCTTAATATACCACTTTACTTATTTCCAACTACATTTACACCTAACCTACGTTGAGCTCCCTCTCACTTTGGTTCGGAAGCTCAATGGCCTCCACCACCCCTATTAGCCATCCCTTTCCATCTGCATAGCAATAATATAGCAAATAATTAATACTTTTACTAACTAATCACAACATTCAAGCTTACATCTAATTTCAATAATATCTAATACCTACTTTATCTACAAACCAATCACATCATTTACACTTACATCTAATTTCAATAATATCTAATACCTTCTTTATCTACAAACTAATCGCAGCATTTACACTTACATCTAATTTCAATATTATCTAATACCTTCTTTATCTACTAACTAATCACACCATTTCCACTTACATCTAATTTCAATTATACTTAATTCATTCTATGTTTTTAGTTTTATCTAATCAATCAATAATACTTTTACTTTCTTAATATACCACTTTACTTATTTCCAACTACATTTACACCTAACCTACGTTGAGCTCCCTCTCACTTTGGTTCTGAAGCTCAATGGCCTCCACCACCCCTATTAGCCATCCCTTTCCATCCGCATAGAAAGTTTTCGAAATAATTAATACTTTTACTAACTAATCACAACATTCAAGCTTACATCTAATTTCAATAATATCTAATACCTACTTTATCTACAAACCAATCACATCATTTACACTTACATCTAATTTCAATAATATCTAATACCTTCTTTATCTACTAATCACACCATTTACACTTACATCTAATTTCAATAATATCTAATACCTTCTTTATCTACAAACTAATCACACCATTAACACTTACATCTAATTTCAATATTATCTAATACCATCTTTATCTACTAACTAATCACACTATTTACACTAACATCTAATTTCAATAATATCTAATACCTACTTTATCTACAAACCAATCACACCATTTACACTTACATCTAATTTCAACAATATCTAATACCTTCTTTATCTACTAATCACACCATTTACACTTACATCTAATTTCAATAATATCTATGACCTTCTTTATCTACTAACTAATCACACCATTTCCACTTACATCTAATTTCAATTATACTTAATTCATTCTATGTTTTAAGTTTTATCTAATCAATCAATAATACTTTTACTTTCTTAATATACCACTTTACTTATTTCCAACTACATTTACACCTAACCTACGTTGAGCTCCCTCTCACTTTGGTTCGGAAGCTCAATGGCCTCCACCACCCCTATTAGCCATCCCTTTCCATCCGCATAGCAATAATATAGCAAATAATTAATACTTTTACTAACTTATCACAACATTCAAGCTTACATCTAATTTCAATAATATCTAATACCTACTTTATCTACAAACCAATCACATCATTTACACTTACATCTAATTTCAATAATATCTAATACCTTCTTTATCTACAAACTAATCGCAGCATTTACACTTACATCTAATTTCAATATTATCTAATACCTTCTTTATCTACTAACTAATCACACCATTTCCACTTACATCTAATTTCAATTATACTTAATTTATTCTACATGTTTTAAGTTTTATCTAATCAATCAATAATACTTTTACTTTCTTAATATACCAACTTACTTATTTCCTACTACATTTTCACCTAACCTACGTTGAGCTCCCTCTCACTTTGGTTCGGAAGCTCAATGGCCTCCACCACCCCTATTAGCCATCCCTTTCCATCCGCATAGAAAGTTTTCGAAATAATTAATACTTTTACTAACTAATCACAACATTTAAGCTTACATCCAATTTCAATTATATCTAATACCTTCATTATCTACAAATTAATCACACCATTTACACTTACATCTAATTTCAATATTATCTAATACCTTCTGTATCTACTAACTAATCACACCATTTCCACTTACATCTAATTTCAATTATACTTAATTCATTCTATGTTTTAAGTTTTATCTTATCAATCAATAATACTTTTACTTTATTAATATACCAACTTACTTATTTCCTACTACATTTACACCTAACCTACGTTGAGCTCCCTCTCACTTTGGTTCGGAAGCTCAATGGCCTCCACCACCCCTATTGGCCATCACTTTCCATCCGCATAGAAAGTTTTCGAAATAATTAATACTTCTACTAAGTAATCACAACATTTAAGCTTACATCTAATTTTAATAAGATCTCATAACTACTTTATCTACAAACCAATCACACCATTTACAATTACATCTAATTTCAACAATATCTAATACCTTCTTTATCTACTAATCACACCATTTACACTTACATCTAATTTCAATAATATCTAATACCTACTTTATCTACAAACCAATCACACCATTTACACTTACATCTAATTTCAACAATATCTAATACCTTCTTTATCTACTAATCACACCATTTACACTTACATCTAATTTCAATAATATCTAATACCTTCTTTATCTACTAATCACACCATTTACACTTACATCTAATTTCAATAATATCTAATACCTCCTTTATCTACAAACTAATCACACCATTTACACTTACATCTAATTTCAATAATATCTAATACCTACTTTATCTACAAAACAATCACACCATTTACACTTACATCTAATTTTAATAATATCTAATACCTTCTTAATCTACAAACTTATCACACCATTTACACTTACATCTAATTTCAATAATATCTAATACCTACTTTATCTACAAACCAATCACACCATTTACACTTACATCTAATTTCAACAATATCTAATACCTTCTTTATCTACTAATCACACCATTTACACTTACATCTAATTTCAATAATATCTAATACCTTCTTTATCTACAAACTAATCACACCATTTACACTTACATCTAATTTCAACAATATCTAATACCTTCTTTATCTACTAATCACACCATTTACACTTACATCTAATTTCAATAATATCTAGTACCTTCTTTATCTACTAACTAATCACACCATTTCCACTTACATCTAATTTCAATTATACTTAATTCATTCTATGTTTTAAGTTTTATCTAATCAATCAGTAATACTTTTACTTTCTCAATATACCACTTTACTTATTTCCAACTACATTTACACCTAACCTACGTTGAGCTCCCTCTCACTTTGGTTCGGAAGCTCAATGGCCTCCACCACCCCTAT
Source organism: Phengaris arion (assembly GCA_963565745.1). Classification (NCBI taxonomy): domain Eukaryota; kingdom Metazoa; phylum Arthropoda; class Insecta; order Lepidoptera; family Lycaenidae; genus Phengaris; species Phengaris arion. Next base: position 9,580,214 of record OY751443.1, read on the forward strand.
TAGCCATCCCTTTCCATCCGCAAAGAAAGTTTTCGAAATAATTAATACTTTTACTAACTAATCACAACATTCAAGCTTACATCTAATTTCAATAATATCTAATACCTACTTTATCTACAAACCAATCACATCATTTACACTTACATCTAATTTCAATAATATCTAATACCTTCTTTATCTACTAATCACACCATTTACACTTACATCTAATTTCAATAATATCTAATACCTTCTTTATCTACAAACTAATCACACCATTTACACTTACATCTAATTTCAATATTATCTAATACCTTCTTTATCTACTAAATTATCACACCATTTCCACTTACATCTTATTTCAATTATACTTAATTTATTCTACATGTTTTAAGTTTTATCTAATCAATCAATAATACTTTTACTTTCTTAATATACCAACTTACTTATTTCCTACTACATTTTCACCTAACCTACGTTGAGCTCCCTCTCACTTTGGTTCGGAAGCTCAATGGCCTCCACCACCCCTATTAGCCATCCCTTTCCATCCGCATAGAAAGTTTTCGAAATAATTAATACTTCTACTAACTAATCACAACATTTAAGCTTACATCTAATTTCAATAAGATCTCATAACTACTTTATTTACAAACCAATCACACCATTTACACTTACATCTAATTTCAATAATATCTAATACCTTCTTTATCTACAAACTAATCACACCATTTACACTTACATCTAATTTCAATAATATCTAATACCTACTTTATCTACAAACCAATCACACCATTTACACTTACATCTAATTTCAACAATATCTAATACCTTCTTTATCTACTAATCACACCATTTACACTTACATCTAATTTCAATAATATCTAATACCTTCTTCATCTACAAACTAATCACACCATTTACACTTACATCTTATTTCAATATTATCTAATACCTTCTTTATCTACTAACTAATTACACCATTTCCACTGACATCTAATTTCAATTATACTTAATTTATTCTACATGTTTTAAGTTTTATCTAATCAATCAATAATACTTATACTTTCTTAATATACCAACTTACTAATTTCCTACTACATTTACACCTAACCTACGTTGAGCTCCCTCTCACTTTGTTTCGGAAGCTCAATGGCCTCCTCCACCCCTATTAGCCATCCCTTTCCATCCGCATAGAAAGTTTTCGAAATAATTAATACTTCTACTAACTAATCACAACTTTAAAGCTTACATCTAATTTCAATAATATCTAATACCTTCTTTATCTACTAACTAATCACACCATATCCTCTTACATCTAATTTCAATTATACTTAATTTATTCTACATGTTTTAAGTTTTATCTAATCAATCAATAATACTTTTACTTTCTTAATATACCAACTTACTTATTTCCTACTACATTTACACCTAACCTACGTTGAGCTCCCTCTCACTTTGGTTCGGAAGCTCAATGGCCTCCACCACCCCTATTAGCCATCCCATTCCATCCGCATAGAAAGTTTTCGAAATAATTAATACTTCTACTAACTAATCACAACTTTAAAGCTTACATCTAATTTCAATAATATCTAATACCTTCTTTATCTACTAACTAATCACACCATATCCTCTTACATCTAATTTCAATTATACTTAATTTATTCTACATGTTTTAAGTTTTATCTAATCAATCAATAATACTTTTACTTTCTTAATATACCAACTTACTTATTTCCAACTACATTTACACCTAACCTACGTTGAGCTCCCTCTCACTTTGGTTCGGAAGCTCAATAGCCTCCACCACCCCTATTAGCCATCCCTTTCCATCCGCATAGCAATAATATAGCAAATAATTAATACTTTTACTAACTAATCACAACATTCAAGCTTACATCTAATTTCAATAATATCTAATACCTTCTATATCTACAAACCAATCACATCATTTACACTTACATCTAATTTCAATAATATCTAATACCTTCTTTATCTACAAACTAATCGCAGCATTTACACTTACATCTAATTTCAATATTATATAATACCTTCTTTATCTACTAACTAATCACACCATTTCCACTTACATCTAATTTCAATTATACTTAATTTATTCTACATGTTTTTAGTTTTATCTAATCAATCAATAATACTTTTACTTTCTTAATATACCAACTTACTTATTTCCTACTACATTTTCACCTAACCTACGTTGAGCTCCCTCTCACTTTGGTTCGGAAGCTCAATGGCCTCCACCACCCCTATTAGCCATCCCTTTCCATCCGCATAGAAAGTTTTCGAAATAATTAATACTTTTACTAACTAATCACAACATTTAAGCTTACATCCAATTTCAATTATATCTAATACCTTCTTTATCTACAAACTAATCACACCATTTACACTTACATCTAATTTCAATATTATCTAATACCTTCTGTATCTACTAACTAATCACACCATTTCCACTTACATCTAATTTCAATTATACTTAATTCATTCTATGCTTTAAGTTTTATCTAATCAATCAATAATACTTTTACTTTCTTAATATACCAACTTACTTCTTTCCTACTACATTTACACCTAACCTACGTTGAGCTCCCTCTCACTTTGGTTCGGAAGCTCAATGGCCTCCACCACCCCTATTAGCCATCCCTTTCCATCCGCATAGCAATAATATAGCAAATAATTAATACTTTTACTATCTAATCACAACATTCAAGCTTACATCTAATTTCAATAATATCTAATACCTACTTTATCTACAAAACAATCACACCATTTACACTTACATCTAATTTTAATAATATCTAATACCTTCTTAATCTACAAACTTATCACACCATTTACACTTACATCTAATTTCAATAATATCTAATACCTACTTTATCTACAAACCAATCACACCATTTACACTTACATCTAATTTCAACAATATCTAATACCTTCTTTATCTACTAATCACACCATTTACACTTACATCTAATTTCAATAATATCTAATACCTTCTTTATCTACAAACTAATCACACCATTTACACTTACATCTAATTTCAACAATATCTAATACCTTCTTTATCTACTAATCACACCATTTACACTTACATCTAATTTCAATAATATCTAATACCTTCTTTATCTACTAACTAATCACACCATTTCCACTTACATCTAATTTCAATTATACTTAATTCATTCTATGTTTTAAGTTTTATCTAATCAATCAATAATACTTTTACTTTCTTAATATACCACTTTACTTATTAACAACTACATTTACACCTAACCTACGTTGAGCTCCCTCTCACTTTGGTTCGGAAGCTCAATGGCCTCCACCACCCCTATTAGCCATCCCTTTCCATCCGCATAGAAAGTTTTCGAAATAATTATTACTTCTACTAACTAATCACAACATTTAACCTTACATCTAATTTCAATAAGATCTCATAACTACTTTATCTACAAACCAATCACACCATTTACACTTACATCTAATTTCAATAATATTTAATACCTTCTTTATCTACAAACTAATCACACCATTTACACTTACATCTAATTTCGATAATATCTAATACCTACTTTATCTACAAACCAATCACACCATTTACACTTACATCTAATTTCAACAATATCTAATGCCTTCTTTATCTACTAATCACACCATTTACACTTACATCTAATTTCAATAATATCTAATACCTTCTTTATCTACAAACTAATCACACCATTTACACTTACATCTAATTTCAAAAATATCTAATACTTTCTTCATCTACAAACTAATCACACCATTTCCACTTACATCTAATTTCAGTTATACTTAATTCATTCTACATGTTTTTAGTTGAAATTAATCATTCAATAATAGTTTTAATTTCTTATTATACCAACTTACTTATTTCCTACTACAATTACACCTAACCTACGTGAGCTCCCTCTCACTTTGGTTCGGAAGCTCAATGGCCTCCACCACCCCTATTAGCCATCCCTTCATATCCGCATAAAAAGTTTTCGAAATAATTAATACTTTTACTAACTAATCACAACATTTAAGCTTACATCTAATTTCAAAAATATCTAATACTTTCTTCATCTACAAACCAATCACACCATTTACACTTACATCTAATTTCAACAATATCTAATACCTTCTTTATCTACTAATCACACCATTTACACTTACATCTAATTTCAATAATATCTAATACCTTCTTTATCTACAAACTAATCACACCATTTACACTTACATCTAATCTCGATAATATCTAATACCTACTTTATCTACAAAGCAATCACACCATTTACACTTACATCTAATTTCAATAATATCTAATACCTTCTTTATCTACTAACTAATCACACCATTTCCACTTACATCTAATTTCAATTATACTTAATTCATTCTATGTTTTTAGTTTTATCTAATCAATCAATAATACTTTTACTTTCTTAATATACCACTTTACTTATTTCCAACTACATTTACACCTAACCTACGTTGAGCTCCCTCTCACTTTGGTTCGGAAGCTCAATGGCCTCCACCACCCCTATTAGCCATCCCTTTCCATCCGCATAGCAATAATATAGCAAATAATTAATACTTTTACTAACTAATCACAACATTCAAGCTTACATCTAATTTCAATAATATCTAATACCTACTTTATCTACAAACCAATCACATCATTTACACTTACATCTAATTTCAATAATATCTAATACCTTCTTTATCTACAAACTAATCGCAGCATTTACACTTACATCTAATTTCAATATTATCTAATACCTTCTTTATCTACTAACTAATCACACCATTTCCACTTACATCTAATTTCAATTATACTTAATTTATTCTACATGTTTTAAGTTTTATCTAATCAATCAATAATACTTTTACTTTCTTAATATACCAACTTACTTATTTCCTACTACATTTTCACCTAACCTACGTTGAGCTCCCTCTCACTTTGGTTCGGAAGCTCAATGGCCTCCACCACCCCTATTAGCCATCCCTTTCCATCCGCATAGAAAGTTTTCGAAATATTTAATACTTTTACTAACTAATCACAACATTTAAGCTTACATCCAATTTCAATTATATCTAATACCTTCATTATCTACAAATTAATCACACCATTTACACTTACATCTAATTTCAATATTATCTAATACCTTCTGTATCTACTAACTAATCACACCATTTCCACTTACATCTAATTTCAATTATACTTAATTCATTCTATGTTTTAAGTTTTATCTTATCAATCAATAATACTTTTACTTTATTAATATACCAACTTACTTATTTCCTACTACATTTACACCTAACCTACGTTGAGCTCCCTCTCACTTTGGTTCGGAAGCTCAATGGCCTCCACCACCCCTATTGGCCATCACTTTCCATCCGCATAGAAAGTTTTCGAAATAATTAATACTTCTACTAAGTAATCACAACATTTAAGCTTACATCTAATTTTAATAAGATCTCATAACTACTTTATCTACAAACCAATCACACCATTTACAATTACATCTAATTTCAACAATATCTAATACCTTCTTTATCTACTAATCACACCATTTACACTTACATCTAATTTCAATAATATCTAATACCTACTTTATCTACAAACCAATCACACCATTTACACTTACATCTAATTTCAACAATATCTAATACCTTCTTTATCTACTAATCACACCATTTACACTTACATCTAATTTCAATAATATCTAATACCTTCTTTATCTACTAATCACACCATTTACACTTACATCTAATTTCAATAATATCTAATACCTCCTTTATCTACAAACTAATCACACCATTTACACTTACATCTAATTTCAATAATATCTAATACCTACTTTATCTACAAAACAATCACACCATTTACACTTACATCTAATTTTATTAATATCTAATACCTTCTTAATCTACAAACTTATCACACCATTTACACTTACATCTAATTTCAATAATATCTAATACCTACTTTATCTACAAACCAATCACACCATTTACACTTACATCTAATTTCAACAATATCTAATACCTTCTTTATCTACTAATCACACCATTTACACAAACATCTAATTTCAATAATATCTAATACCTTCTTTATCTACAAACTAATCACACCATTTACACTTACATCTAATTTCAACAATATCTAATACCTTCTTTATCTACTAATCACACCATTTACACTTACATCTAATTTCAATAATATCTAATACCTTCTTTATCTACTAACTAATCACACCATTTCCACTTACATCTAATTTCAATTATACTTAATTCATTCTATGTTTTAAGTTTTATCTAATCAATCAGTAATACTTTTACTTTCTCAATATACCACTTTACTTATTTCCAACTACATTTACACCTAACCTACGTTGAGCTCCCTCTCACTTTGGTTCGGAAGCTCAATGGCCTCCACCACCCCTATTAGCCATCCCTTTCCATCCGCAAAGAAAGTTTTCGAAATAATTAATACTTTTACTAACTAATCACAACATTCAAGCTTACATCTAATTTCAATAATATCTAATACCTACTTTATCTACAAACCAATCACATCATTTACACTTACATCTAATTTCAATAATATCTAATACCTTCTTTATCTACTAATCACACCATTTACACTTACATCTAATTTCAATAATATCTAATACCTTCTTTATCTACAAACTAATCACACCATTTACACTTACATCTAATTTCAATATTATCTAATACCTTCTTTATCTACTAAATTATCACACCATTTCCACTTACATCTTATTTCAATTATACTTAATTTATTCTACATGTTTTAAGTTTTATCTAATCAATCAATAATACTTTTACTTTCTTAATATACCAACTTACTTATTTCCTACTACATTTTCACCTAACCTACGTTGAGCTCCCTCTCACTTTGGTTCGGAAGCTCAATGGCCTCCACCACCCCTATTAGCCATCCCTTTCCATCCGCATAGAAAGTTTTCGAAATAATTAATACTTCTACTAACTAATCACAACATTTAAGCTTACATCTAATTTCAATAAGATCTCATAACTACTTTATTTACAAACCAATCACACCATTTACACTTACATCTAATTTCAATAATATCTAATACCTTCTTTATCTACAAACTAATCACACCATTTACACTTACATCTAATTTCAATAATATCTAATACCTACTTTATCTACAAACCAATCACACCATTTACACTTACATCTAATTTCAACAATATCTAATACCTTCTTTATCTACTAATCACATCATTTACACTTACATCTAATTTCAATAATATCTAATACCTTCTTCATCTACAAACTAATCACACCATTTACACTTACATCTTATTTCAATATTATCTAATACCTTCTTTATCTACTAACTAATTACACCATTTCCACTGACATCTAATTTCAATTATACTTAATTTATTCTACATGTTTTAAGTTTTATCTAATCAATCAATAATACTTATACTTTCTTAATATACCAACTTACTAATTTCCTACTACATTTACACCTAACCTACGTTGAGCTCCCTCTCACTTTGTTTCGGAAGCTCAATGGCCTCCTCCACCCCTATTAGCCATCCCTTTCCATCCGCATAGAAAGTTTTCGAAATAATTAATACTTCTACTAACTAATCACAACTTTAAAGCTTACATCTAATTTCAATAATATCTAATACCTTCTTTATCTACTAACTAATCACACCATATCCTCTTACATCTAATTTCAATTATACTTAATTTATTCTACATGTTTTAAGTTTTATCTAATCAATCAATAATACTTTTACTTTCTTAATATACCAACTTACTTATTTCCTACTACATTTACACCTAACCTACGTTGAGCTCCCTCTCACTTTGGTTCGGAAGCTCAATGGCCTCCACCACCCCTATTAGCCATCCCATTCCATCCGCATAGAAAGTTTTCGAAATAATTAATACTTCTACTAACTAATCACAACATTTAAGCTTACATCTAATTTCAATAATATCTAATACCTTCTTTATCTACTAATTACACCATTTACACTTACATCTAATTTCAATAATATCTAATACCTTCTTTATCTACAAACTAATCACACCATTGCCACTTACATCTAATTTCAATTATACTTAATTTATTCTACATGTTTTAAGTTTTATCTAATCAATCAATAATACTTTTACTTTCTTAATATACCAACTTACTTATTTCCTACTACATTTACACCTAACCTACGTTGAGCTCCCTCTCACTTTGGTTCGGAAGCTCAATGGCCTCCACCACCCCTATTAGCCATCCCATTCCATCCGCATAGAAAGTTTTCGAAATAATTAATACTTCTACTAACTAATCACAACATTTAAGCTTACATCTAATTTCAATAATATCTAATACCTTCTTTATCTACTAATTACACCATTTACACTTACATCTAATTTCAATAATATCTAATACCTTCTTTATCTACTAACTAATCACACCATTTCCACTTACATCTAATTTCAATTATACTTAATTCATTCTATGTTTTTAGTTTTATCTAATCAATCAATAATACTTTTACTTTCTTAATATACCACTTTACTTATTTCCAACTACATTTACACCTAACCTACGTTGAGCTCCCTCTCACTTTGGTTCTGAAGCTCAATGGCCTCCACCACCCCTATTAGCCATCCCTTTCCATCCGCATAGAAAGTTTTCGAAATAATTAATACTTTTACTAACTAATCACAACATTCAAGCTTACATCTAATTTCAATAATATCTAATACCTACTTTATCTGAAAACCAATCACATCATTTACACTTACATCTAATTTCAATAATATCTAATACCTTCTTTATCTACTAATCACACCATTTACACTTACATCTAATTTCAATAATATCTAATACCTTCTTTATCTACAAACTAATCACACCATTAACACTTACATCTAATTTCAATATTATCTAATACCTTCTTTATCTACTAACTAATCACACTATTTACACTAACATCTAATTTCAATAATATCTAATACCTACTTTATCTACAAACCAATCACACCATTTACACTTACATCTAATTTCAACAATATCTAATACCTTCTTTATCTACTAATCACACCATTTACACTTACATCTAATTTCAATAATATCTATTACCTTCTTTATCTACTAACTAATCACACCATTTCCACTTACATCTAATTTCAATTATACTTAATTCATTCTATGTTTTAAGTTTTATCTAATCAATCAATAATACTTTTACTTTCTTAATATACCACTTTACTTATTTCCAACTACATTTACACCTAACCTACGTTGAGCTCCCTCTCACTTTGGTTCGGAAGCTCAATGGCCTCCACCACCCCTATTAGCCATCCCTTTCCATCCGCATAGCAATAATATAGCAAATAATTAATACTTTTACTAACTAATCACAACATTCAAGCTTACATCTAATTTCAATAATATCTAATACCTACTTTATCTACAAACCAATCACATCATTTACACTTACATCTAATTTCAATAATATCTAATACCTTCTTTATCTACAAACTAATCGCAGCATTTACACTTACATCTAATTTCAATATTATCTAATACCTTCTTTATCTACTAACTAATCACACCATTTCCACTTACATCTAATTTCAATTATACTTAATTTATTCTACATGTTTTAAGTTTTATCTAATCAATCAATAATACTTTTACTTTCTTAATATACCAACTTACTTATTTCCTACTACATTTTCACCTAACCTACGTTGAGCTCCCTCTCACTTTGGTTCGGAAGCTCAATGGCCTCCACCACCCCTATTAGCCATCCCTTTCCATCCGCATAGAAAGTTTTCGAAATATTTAATACTTTTACTAACTAATCACAACATTTAAGCTTACATCCAATTTCAATTATATCTAATACCTTCATTATCTACAAATTAATCACACCATTTACACTTACATCTAATTTCAATATTATCTAATACCTTCTGTATCTACTAACTAATCACACCATTTCCACTTACATCTAATTTCAATTATACTTAATTCATTCTATGTTTTAAGTTTTATCTTATCAATCAATAATACTTTTACTTTATTAATATACCAACTTACTTATTTCCTACTACATTTACACCTAACCTACGTTGAGCTCCCTCTCACTTTGGTTCGGAAGCTCAATGGCCTCCACCACCCCTATTGGCCATCACTTTCCATCCGCATAGAAAGTTTTCGAAATAATTAATACTTCTACTAAGTAATCACAACATTTAAGCTTACATCTAATTTTAATAAGATCTCATAACTACTTTATCTACAAACCAATCACACCATTTACAATTACATCTAATTTCAACAATATCTAATACCTTCTTTATCTACTAATCACACCATTTACACTTACATCTAATTTCAATAATATCTAATACCTTCTTTATCTACAAACTAATCACACCATTTACACTTACATCTAATTTCAATATTATCTAATACCTTCTTTATCTACTAAATTATCACACCATTTCCACTTACATCTTATTTCAATTATACTTAATTTATTCTACATGTTTTAAGTTTTATCTAATCAATCAATAATACTTTTACTTTCTTAATATACCAACTTACTTATTTCCTACTACATTTTCACCTAACCTACGTTGAGCTCCCTCTCACTTTGGTTCGGAAGCTCAATGGCCTCCACCACCCCTATTAGCCATCCCTTTCCATCCGCATAGAAAGTTTTCGAAATATTTAATACTTTTACTAACTAATCACAACATTTAAGCTTACATCCAATTTCAATTATATCTAATACCTTCATTATCTACAAATTAATCACACCATTTACACTTACATCTAATTTCAATATTATCTAATACCTTCTGTATCTACTAACTAATCACACCATTTCCACTTACATCTAATTTCAATTATACTTAATTCATTCTATGTTTTAAGTTTTATCTAATCAATCAGTAATACTTTTACTTTCTCAATATACCACTTTACTTATTTCCAACTACATTTACACCTAACCTACGTTGAGCTCCCTCTCACTTTGGTTCGGAAGCTCAATGGCCTCCACCACCCCTATTAGCCATCCCTTTCCATCCGCAAAGAAAGTTTTCGAAATAATTAATACTTTTACTAACTAATCACAACATTCAAGCTTACATCTAATTTCAATAATATCTAATACCTACTTTATCTACAAACCAATCACATCATTTACACTTACATCTAATTTCAATAATATCTAATACCTTCTTTATCTACTAATCACACCATTTACACTTACATCTAATTTCAATAATATCTAATACCTTCTTTATCTACAAACTAATCACACCATTTACACTTACATCTAATTTCAATATTATCTAATACCTTCTTTATCTACTAAATTATCACACCATTTCCACTTACATCTTATTTCAATTATACTTAATTTATTCTACATGTTTTAAGTTTTATCTAATCAATCAATAATACTTTTACTTTCTTAATATACCAACTTACTTATTTCCTACTACATTTTCACCTAACCTACGTTGAGCTCCCTCTCACTTTGGTTCGGAAGCTCAATGGCCTCCACCACCCCTATTAGCCATCCCTTTCCATCCGCATAGAAAGTTTTCGAAATAATTAATACTTCTACTAACTAATCACAACATTTAAGCTTACATCTAATTTCAATAAGATCTCATAACTACTTTATTTACAAACCAATCACACCATTTACACTTACATCTAATTTCAATAATATCTAATACCTTCTTTATCTACAAACTAATCACACCATTTACACTTACATCTAATTTCAATAATATCTAATACCTACTTTATCTACAAACCAATCACACCATTTACACTTACATCTAATTTCAACAATATCTAATACCTTCTTTATCTACTAATCACACCATTTACACTTACATCTAATTTCAATAATATCTAATACCTTCTTCATCTACAAACTAATCACACCATTTACACTTACATCTTATTTCAATATTATCTAATACCTTCTTTATCTACTAACTAATTACACCATTTCCACTGACATCTAATTTCAATTATACTTAATTTATTCTACATGTTTTAAGTTTTATCTAATCAATCAATAATACTTATACTTTCTTAATATACCAACTTACTAATTTCCTACTACATTTACACCTAACCTACGTTGAGCTCCCTCTCACTTTGTTTCGGAAGCTCAATGGCCTCCTCCACCCCTATTAGCCATCCCTTTCCATCCGCATAGAAAGTTTTCGAAATAATTAATACTTCTACTAACTAATCACAACTTTAAAGCTTACATCTAATTTCAATAATATCTAATACCTTCTTTATCTACTAACTAATCACACCATATCCTCTTACATCTAATTTCAATTATACTTAATTTATTCTACATGTTTTAAGTTTTATCTAATCAATCAATAATACTTTTACTTTCTTAATATACCAACTTACTTATTTCCTACTACATTTACACCTAACCTACGTTGAGCTCCCTCTCACTTTGGTTCGGAAGCTCAATGGCCTCCACCACCCCTATTAGCCATCCCATTCCATCCGCATAGAAAGTTTTCGAAATAATTAATACTTCTACTAACTAATCACAACATTTAAGCTTACATCTAATTTCAATAATATCTAATACCTTCTTTATCTACTAATTACACCATTTACACTTACATCTAATTTCAATAATATCTAATACCTTCTTTATCTACAAACTAATCACACCATTGCCACTTACATCTAATTTCAATTATACTTAATTTATTCTACATGTTTTAAGTTTTATCTAATCAATCAATAATACTTTTACTTTCTTAATATACCAACTTACTTATTTCCTACTACATTTACACCTAACCTACGTTGAGCTCCCTCTCACTTTGGTTCGAAAGCTCAATGGCCTCCTCCACCCCTATTAGCCATCCCTTTCCATCCGCATAGAATGTTTTCGAAATAATTAATACTTCTACTAACTAATCAGAACATTAAAGCTTACATCTAATTTCAATGATATCTAATACCTTCTTTATCTACTAATTACACCATTTGCACTTACATCTAATTTCAATAATATCTAATACCTACTTTATCTACTAACTAATCACACCATTTCCACTTACATCTAATTTTAATTATACTTAATTTATTCTACATGTTTTAAGTTTTATCTAATCAATCAATAATACTTTTACTTTCTTAATATACCAACTTACTTATTTCCTACTACATTTTCACCTAACCTACGTTGAGCTCCCTCTCACTTTGGTTCGGAAGCTCAATGGCCTCCACCACCCCTATTAGCCATCCCATTCCATCCGCATAGAAAGTTTTCGAAATAATTAATACTTCTACTAACTAATCACAACATTTAAGCTTACATCTAATTTCAATAAGATCTCATAACTACTTTATCTACAAACCAATCACACCATTTACACTTACATCTAATTTCAATAATATCTAATACCTTCTTTATCTACTAATCACACCATTTACACTTACATCTAATTTCAATAATATCTAATACCTTCTTTATCTACAAACTAATCACACCATTTACACTTACATCTAATTTCAATATTATCTAATACCTTCTTTATCTACTAACTAATCAAATTATTTCCACTTACATCTAATTTTAATTATACTTAATTTATTCTACATGTTTTAAGTTTTATCTAATCAATCAATAATACTTTTACTTTCTTAATATACCAACTTACTTATTTCCTACTACATTTTCACCTAACCTACGTTGAGCTCCCTCTCACTTTGGTTCGGAAGCTCAATGGCCTCCACCACCCCTATTAGCCATCCCTTTCCATCCGCATAGAAAGTTTTCGAAATAATTAATACTTTTACTAACTAATCACAACATTTAAGCTTACATCCAATTTCAGTAATATCTAATACCTTCTTTATCTACAAACTAATCACACCATTTACACTTACATCTAATTTCAATATTATCTAATACCTTCTTTATCTACTAACTAATCACACCATTTCCACTTACATCTAATTTCAATTATACTTAATTCATTCTATGTTTTAAGTTTTATCTAATCAATCAATAATACTTTTACTTTCTTAATATACAAACTTACTTATTTCCTACTACATTTACACCTAACCTACGTTGAGCTCCCTCTCACTTTGGTTCGGAAGCTCAATGGCCTCCACCACCCCTATTAGCCATCCCTTTCCATCCGCATAGAAAGTTTTCGAAATAATTAATACTTCTACTAACTAATCACAACATTTAAGCTTACATCTAATTTCAATAAGATCTCATAACTACTTTATCTACAAACCAATCACACCATTTACACTTACATCTAATTTCAATAATATCTAATACCTTCTTTATCTACAAACTAATCACACCATTTACACTTACATCTAATTTCGATAATATCTAATACCTACTTTATCTACAAACCAATCACACCATTTACACTTACATCTAATTTCAACAATATCTAATGCCTTCTTTATCTACTAATCACACCATTTACACTTACATCTAATTTCAATAATATCTAATACCTTCTTTATCTACAAACTAATCACACCATTTACACTTACATCTAATTTCAATATTATCTAATACCTTCTTTATCTACTAACTAATCACACCATTTCCACTGACATCTAATTTCAATTATACTTAATTCATTCTACATGTTTTAAGTTTTATCTAATCAATCAATAATACTTTTACTTTCTTAATATACCAACTTACTTATTTCCTACTACATTTACACCTAACCTACGTTGAGCTCCCTCTCACTTTGGTTCGGAAGCTCAATGGCCTCCACCACCCCTATTAGCCATCCCTTTCCATCCGCACAGAATGTTTTCGAAATAATTAATACTTCTACTAACTAATCACAACATTAAAGCTTACATCTAATTTCAATAATATCTAATACCTTCTTTATCTACTAACTAATCACACCATTTCCACTTACATCTAATTTCAATTATACTTAATTCATTCTATGTTTTAAGTTTTATCTAATCAATCAATAATACTTTTACTTTCTTAATATACAAACTTACTTATTTCCTACTACATTTACACCTAACCTACGTTGAGCTCCCTCTCACTTTGGTTCGGAAGCTCAATGGCCTCCACCACCCCTATTAGCCATCCCTTTCCATCCGCATAGAAAGTTTTCGAAATAATTAATACTTCTACTAACTAATCAAAACATTTAAGCTTACATCTAATTTCAATAAGATCTCATAACTACTTTATCTACAAACCAATCACACCATTTACACTTATATCTAATTTCAATAATATCTAATACCTTCTTTATCTACTAACTAATCACACCATTTCCACTGACATCTAATTTCAATTATACTTAATTCATTCTACATGTTTTAAGTTTTATCTAATCAATCAATAATACTTTTACTTTCTTAATATACCAACTTACTTATTTCCTACTACATTTACACCTAACCTACGTTGAGCTCCCTCTCACTTTGGTTCGGAAGCTCAATGGCCTCCTCCACCCCTATTAGCCATCCCTTTCCATCCGCATAGAATGTTTTCGAAATAATTAATACTTTTACTAACTAATCACAACATTAAAGCTTACATCTAATTTCAATAATATCTAATACCTTCTTTATCTACTAACTAATCACACCATTTCCACTTACATCTAATTTCAATTATACTTAATTTATTCTACATGTTTTAAGTTTTATCTAATCAATCAATAATACTTTTACTTTCTTAATATACCAACTTACTTATTTCCTACTACATTTACACCTAACCTACGTTGAGCTCCCTCTCACTTTGGTTCGGAAGCTCAATGGCCTCCACCACCCCTATTAGCCATCCCTTTCCATCCGCATAGAAAGTTTTCGAAATAATTAATACTTCTACTAACTAATCACAACATTTAAGCTTACATCTAATTTCAATAAGATCTCATAACTACTTTATCTACAAACCAATCACACCATTTACACTTACATCTAATTTCAATAATATCTAATACCTTCTTTATCTACAAACTAATCACACCATTTACACTTACATCTAATTTCGATAATATCTAATACCTACTTTATCTACAAACCAATCACACCATTTACACTTACATCTAATTTCAACAATATCTAATGCCTTCTTTATCTACTAATCACACCATTTACACTTACATCTAATTTCAATAATATCTAATACCTTCTTTATCTACAAACTAATCACACCATTTACACTTACATCTAATTTCAATATTATCTAATACCTTCTTTATCTACTAACTAATCACACCATTTCCACTGACATCTAATTTCAATTATACTTAATTCATTCTACATGTTTTAAGTTTTATCTAATCAATCAATAATACTTTTACTTTCTTAATATACCAACTTACTTATTTCCTACTACATTTACACCTAACCTACGTTGAGCTCCCTCTCACTTTGGTTCGGAAGCTCAATGGCCTCCACCACCCCTATTAGCCATCCCTTTCCATCCGCACAGAATGTTTTCGAAATAATTAATACTTCTACTAACTAATCACAACATTAAAGCTTACATCTAATTTCAATAATATCTAATACCTTCTTTATCTACTAACTAATCACACCATTTCCACTTACATCTAATTTCAATTATACTTAATTCATTCTATGTTTTAAGTTTTATCTAATCAATCAATAATACTTTTACTTTCTTAATATACAAACTTACTTATTTCCTACTACATTTACACCTAACCTACGTTGAGCTCCCTCTCACTTTGGTTCGGAAGCTCAATGGCCTCCACCACCCCTATTAGCCATCCCTTTCCATCCGCATAGAAAGTTTTCGAAATAATTAATACTTCTACTAACTAATCACAACATTTAAGCTTACATCTAATTTCAATAAGATCTCATAACTACTTTATCTACAAACCAATCACACCATTTACACTTACATCTAATTTCAATAATATCTCATACCTTCTTTATCTACAAACTAATCACACCATTTACACTTACATCTAATTTCGATAATATCTAATACCTTCTTTATCTACTAATCACACCATTTACACTTACATCTAATTTCAATAATATCTAATACCTTCTTTATCTACAAACTAATCACACCATTTACACTTACATCTAATTTCAATATTATCTAATACCTTCTTTATCTAGTAACTAATCACACCATTTCCACTGACATCTAATTTCAATTATACTTAATTCATTCTACATGTTTTAAGTTTTATCTAATCAATCAATAATACTTTTACTTTCTTAATATACCAACTTACTTATTTCCTACTACATTTACACCTAACCTACGTTGAGCTCCCTCTCACTTTGGTTCGGAAGCTCAATGGCCTCCTCCACCCCTATTAGCCATCCCTTTCCATCCGCATAGAATGTTTTCGAAATAATTAATACTTTTACTAACTAATCACAACATTAAAGCTTACATCTAATTTCAATAATATCTAATACCTTCTTTATCTACTAATTACACCATTTACACTTACATCTAATTTCAATAATATCTAATACCTTCTTTATCTACTAACTAATCACACCATTTCCACTTACATCTAATTTCAATTATACTTAATTTATTCTACATGTTTTAAGTTTTATCTAATCAATCAATAATACTTTTACTTTCTTAATATACCAACTTACTTATTTCCTACTACATTTACACCTAACCTACGTTGAGCTCCCTCTCACTTTGGTTCGGAAGCTCAATGGCCTCCACCACCCCTATTAGCCATCCCATTCCATCCGCATAGAAAGTTTTCGAAATAATTAATACTTCTACTAACTAATCACAACATTTAAGCTTACATCTAATTTCAATAAGATCTCATAACTACTATATCTACAAACCAATCACACCATTTACACTTACATGTAATTTCAATAACATCTAATACCTTCTTTATCTACTAATCACAACATTTACACTTACATCTAATTTCAATAATATCTAATACCTTCTTTATCTACAAACTAATCACACCATTTACACTTACATCTAATTTCAATATTATCTAATACCTTCTTTATCTACTAACTAATCACACCATTTCCACTTACATCTAATTTTAATTATACTTAATTTATTCTACATGTTTTAAGTTTTATCTAATCAATCAATAATACTTTTACTTTCTTAATATACCAACTTACTTATTTCTTACTACATTTACACCTAACCTACGTTGAGCTCCCTCTCACTTTGGTTCGGAAGCTCAATGGCCTCCACCACCCCTATTAGCCATCCCTTTCCATCCGCATAGAAAGTTTTCGAAATAATTAATACTTCTACTAACTAATCACAACATTTAAGCTTACATCTAATTTCAATAAGATCTAATACCTTCTTTATGTACAAACTAATCACACCATTTACACTTACATCTAATTTAAATATTATCTAATACCTTCTTTATCTACTAACTAATCACACCATTTCCACTTACATCTAATTTCAATTATACTTAATTCATTCTATGTTTTAAGTTTTATCTAATCAATCAATAATACTTTTACTTTCTTAATATACAAACTTACTTATTTCCTACTACATTTACACCTAACCTACGTTGAGCTCCCTCTCACTTTGGTTCGGAAGCTCAATGGCCTCCACCACCCCTATTAGCCATCCGTTTCCATCCGCATAGAAAGTTTTCGAAATAATTAATACTTCTACTAACTAATCACAACATTTAAGCTTACATCTAATTTCAATAAGATCTCATAACTACTTTATCTACAAACCAATCACACCATTTACACTTACATCTAATTTCAATAATATCTAATACCTTCTTTATCTACAAACTAATCACACCATTTACACTTACATCTAATTTCGATAATATCTAATACCTACTTTATCTACAAACCAATCACACCATTTACACTTACATCTAATTTCAACAATATCTAATGCCTTCTTTATCTACTAATCACACCATTTACACTTACATCTAATTTCAATAATATCTAATACCTTCTTTATCTACAAACTAATCACACCATTTACACTTACATCTAATTTCAATATTGTCTAATACCTTCTTTATCTACTAACTAATCACACCATTTCCACTGACATCTAATTTCAATTATACTTAATTCATTCTACATGTTTTAAGTGTTATCTAATCAATCAATAATACTTTTACTTTCTTAATATACCAACTTACTTATTTCCTACTACATTTACACCTAACCTACGTTGAGCTCCCTCTCACTTTGGTTCGGAAGCTCAATGGCCTCCACCACCCCTGTTAGCCATCCCTTTCCATCCGCACAGAATGTTTTCGAAATAATTAATACTTCTACTAACTAATCACAACATTAAAGCTTACATCTAATTTCAAAAATATCTAATACCTTCTTTATCTACAAACTAATCACACCATTTACACTTACATCTAATTTCAATATTATCTAATACCTTCTTTATCTACTAACTAATCACACCATTTCCACTGACATCTAATTTCAATTATACTTAATTCATTCTACATGTTTTAAGTTTTATCTAATCAATCAATAATACTTTTACTTTCTTAATATACCAACTTACTTATTTCCTACTACATTTACACCTAACCTACGTTGAGCTCCCTCTCACTTTGGTTCGGAAGCTCAATGGCCTCCTCCACCCCTATTAGCCATCCCTTTCCATCCGCATAGAATGTTTTCGAAATAATTAATACTTTTACTAACTAATCACAACATTAAAGCTTACATCTAATTTCAATAATATCTAATACCTTCTTTATCTACTAATTACACCATTTACACTTACATCTAATTTCAATAATATCTAATACCTTCTTTATCTACTAACTAATCACACCATTTCCACTTACATCTAATTTCAATTATACTTAATTTATTCTACATGTTTTAAGTTTTATCTAATCAATCAATAATACTTTTACTTTCTTAATATACCAACTTACTTATTTCCTACTACATTTACACCTAACCTACGTTGAGCTCCCTCTCACTTTGGTTCGAAAGCTCAATGGCCTCCTCCACCCCTATTAGCCATCCCTTTCCATCCGCATAGAATGTTTTCGAAATAATTAATACTTCTACTAACTAATCAGAACATTAAAGCTTACATCTAATTTCAATGATATCTAATACCTTCTTTATCTACTAATTACACCATTTGCACTTACATCTAATTTCAATAATATCTAATACCTACTTTATCTACTAACTAATCACACCATTTCCACTTACATCTAATTTTAATTATACTTAATTTATTCTACATGTTTTAAGTTTTATCTAATCAATCAATAATACTTTTACTTTCTTAATATACCAACTTACTTATTTCCTACTACATTTTCACCTAACCTACGTTGAGCTCCCTCTCACTTTGGTTCGGAAGCTCAATGGCCTCCACCACCCCTATTAGCCATCCCATTCCATCCGCATAGAAAGTTTTCGAAATAATTAATACTTCTACTAACTAATCACAACATTTAAGCTTACATCTAATTTCAATAAGATCTCATAACTACTTTATCTACAAACCAATCACACCATTTACACTTACATCTAATTTCAATAATATCTAATACCTTCTTTATCTACTAATCACACCATTTACACTTACATCTAATTTCAATAATATCTAATACCTTCTTTATCTACAAACTAATCACACCATTTACACTTACATCTAATTTCAATATTATCTAATACCTTCTTTATCTACTAACTAATCAAATTATTTCCACTTACATCTAATTTTAATTATACTTAATTTATTCTACATGTTTTAAGTTTTATCTAATCAATCAATAATACTTTTACTTTCTTAATATACCAACTTACTTATTTCCTACTACATTTTCACCTAACCTACGTTGAGCTCCCTCTCACTTTGGTTCGGAAGCTCAATGGCCTCCACCACCCCTATTAGCCATCCCTTTCCATCCGCATAGAAAGTTTTCGAAATAATTAATACTTTTACTAACTAATCACAACATTTAAGCTTACATCCAATTTCAGTAATATCTAATACCTTCTTTATCTACAAACTAATCACACCATTTACACTTACATCTAATTTCAATATTATCTAATACCTTCTTTATCTACTAACTAATCACACCATTTCCACTTACATCTAATTTCAATTATACTTAATTCATTCTATGTTTTAAGTTTTATCTAATCAATCAATAATACTTTTACTTTCTTAATATACAAACTTACTTATTTCCTACTACATTTACACCTAACCTACGTTGAGCTCCCTCTCACTTTGGTTCGGAAGCTCAATGGCCTCCACCACCCCTATTAGCCATCCCTTTCCATCCGCATAGAAAGTTTTCGAAATAATTAATACTTCTACTAACTAATCACAACATTTAAGCTTACATCTAATTTCAATAAGATCTCATAACTACTTTATCTACAAACCAATCACACCATTTACACTTACATCTAATTTCAATAATATCTAATACCTTCTTTATCTACAAACTAATCACACCATTTACACTTACATCTAATTTCGATAATATCTAATACCTACTTTATCTACAAACCAATCACACCATTTACACTTACATCTAATTTCAACAATATCTAATGCCTTCTTTATCTACTAATCACACCATTTACACTTACATCTAATTTCAATAATATCTAATACCTTCTTTATCTACAAACTAATCACACCATTTACACTTACATCTAATTTCAATATTATCTAATACCTTCTTTATCTACTAACTAATCACACCATTTCCACTGACATCTAATTTCAATTATACTTAATTCATTCTACATGTTTTAAGTTTTATCTAATCAATCAATAATACTTTTACTTTCTTAATATACCAACTTACTTATTTCCTACTACATTTACACCTAACCTACGTTGAGCTCCCTCTCACTTTGGTTCGGAAGCTCAATGGCCTCCACCACCCCTATTAGCCATCCCTTTCCATCCGCACAGAATGTTTTCGAAATAATTAATACTTCTACTAACTAATCACAACATTAAAGCTTACATCTAATTTCAATAATATCTAATACCTTCTTTATCTACTAACTAATCACACCATTTCCACTTACATCTAATTTCAATTATACTTAATTCATTCTATGTTTTAAGTTTTATCTAATCAATCAATAATACTTTTACTTTCTTAATATACAAACTTACTTATTTCCTACTACATTTACACCTAACCTACGTTGAGCTCCCTCTCACTTTGGTTCGGAAGCTCAATGGCCTCCACCACCCCTATTAGCCATCCCTTTCCATCCGCATAGAAAGTTTTCGAAATAATTAATACTTCTACTAACTAATCAAAACATTTAAGCTTACATCTAATTTCAATAAGATCTCATAACTACTTTATCTACAAACCAATCACACCATTTACACTTATATCTAATTTCAATAATATCTAATACCTTCTTTATCTACTAACTAATCACACCATTTCCACTGACATCTAATTTCAATTATACTTAATTCATTCTACATGTTTTAAGTTTTATCTAATCAATCAATAATACTTTTACTTTCTTAATATACCAACTTACTTATTTCCTACTACATTTACACCTAACCTACGTTGAGCTCCCTCTCACTTTGGTTCGGAAGCTCAATGGCCTCCTCCACCCCTATTAGCCATCCCTTTCCATCCGCATAGAATGTTTTCGAAATAATTAATACTTTTACTAACTAATCACAACATTAAAGCTTACATCTAATTTCAATAATATCTAATACCTTCTTTATCTACTAATTACACCATTTACACTTACATCTAATTTCAATAATATCTAATACCTTCTTTATCTACTAACTAATCACACCATTTCCACTTACATCTAATTTCAATTATACTTAATTTATTCTACATGTTTTAAGTTTTATCTAATCAATCA
Organism: Phengaris arion; assembly: GCA_963565745.1. NCBI lineage: Eukaryota > Metazoa > Arthropoda > Insecta > Lepidoptera > Lycaenidae > Phengaris > Phengaris arion. The sequence goes on from OY751443.1 coordinate 9,603,202, forward strand.
ATAATACTTTTACTTTCTTAATATACCAACTTACTTATTTCCTACTACATTTACACCTAACCTACGTTGAGCTCCCTCTCACTTTGGTTCGGAAGCTCAATGGCCTCCACCACCCCTATTAGCCATCCCTTTCCATCCGCATAGAAAGTTTTCGAAATAATTAATACTTCTACTAACTAATCACAACATTTAAGCTTACATCTAATTTCAATAAGATCTCATAACTACTTTATCTACAAACCAATCACACCATTTACACTTACATCTAATTTCAATAATATCTAATACCTTCTTTATCTACAAACTAATCACACCATTAACACTTACATCTAATTTCGATAATATCTAATACCTACTTTATCTACAAACCAATCACACCATTTACACTTACATCTAATTTCAACAATATCTAATGCCTTCTTTATCTACTAATCACACCATTTACACTTACATCTAATTTCAATAATATCTAATACCTTCTTTATCTACAAACTAATCACACCATTTACACTTACATCTAATTTCAATATTATCTAATACCTTCTTTATCTACTAACTAATCACACCATTTCCACTGACATCTAATTTCAATTATACTTAATTCATTCTACATGTTTTAAGTTTTATCTAATCAATCAATAATACTTTTACTTTCTTAATATACCAACTTACTTATTTCCTACTACATTTACACCTAACCTACGTTGAGCTCCCTCTCACTTTGGTTCGGAAGCTCAATGGCCTCCACCACCCCTATTAGCCATCCCTTTCCATCCGCACAGAATGTTTTCGAAATAATTAATACTTCTACTAACTAATCACAACATTAAAGCTTACATCTAATTTCAATAATATCTAATACCTTCTTTATCTACTAACTAATCACACCATTTCCACTTACATCTAATTTCAATTATACTTAATTCATTCTATGTTTTAAGTTTTATCTAATCAATCAATAATACTTTTACTTTCTTAATATACAAACTTACTTATTTCCTACTACATTTACACCTAACCTACGTTGAGCTCCCTCTCACTTTGGTTCGGAAGCTCAATGGCCTCCACCACCCCTATTAGCCATCCCTTTCCATCCGCATAGAAAGTTTTCGAAATAATTAATACTTCTACTAACTAATCACAACATTTAAGCTTACATCTAATTTCAATAAGATCTCATAACTACTTTATCTACAAACCAATCACACCATTTACACTTACATCTAATTTCAATAATATCTCATACCTTCTTTATCTACAAACTAATCACACCATTTACACTTACATCTAATTTCGATAATATCTAATACCTTCTTTATCTACTAATCACACCATTTACACTTACATCTAATTTCAATAATATCTAATACCTTCTTTATCTACAAACTAATCACACCATTTACACTTACATCTAATTTCAATATTATCTAATACCTTCTTTATCTAGTAACTAATCACACCATTTCCACTGACATCTAATTTCAATTATACTTAATTCATTCTACATGTTTTAAGTTTTATCTAATCAATCAATAATACTTTTACTTTCTTAATATACCAACTTACTTATTTCCTACTACATTTACACCTAACCTACGTTGAGCTCCCTCTCACTTTGGTTCGGAAGCTCAATGGCCTCCTCCACCCCTATTAGCCATCCCTTTCCATCCGCATAGAATGTTTTCGAAATAATTAATACTTTTACTAACTAATCACAACATTAAAGCTTACATCTAATTTCAATAATATCTAATACCTTCTTTATCTACTAATTACACCATTTACACTTACATCTAATTTCAATAATATCTAATACCTTCTTTATCTACTAACTAATCACACCATTTCCACTTACATCTAATTTCAATTATACTTAATTTATTCTACATGTTTTAAGTTTTATCTAATCAATCAATAATACTTTTACTTTCTTAATATACCAACTTACTTATTTCCTACTACATTTACACCTAACCTACGTTGAGCTCCCTCTCACTTTGGTTCGGAAGCTCAATGGCCTCCACCACCCCTATTAGCCATCCCATTCCATCCGCATAGAAAGTTTTCGAAATAATTAATACTTCTACTAACTAATCACAACATTTAAGCTTACATCTAATTTCAATAAGATCTCATAACTACTATATCTACAAACCAATCACACCATTTACACTTACATGTAATTTCAATAACATCTAATACCTTCTTTATCTACTAATCACAACATTTACACTTACATCTAATTTCAATAATATCTAATACCTTCTTTATCTACAAACTAATCACACCATTTACACTTACATCTAATTTCAATATTATCTAATACCTTCTTTATCTACTAACTAATCACACCATTTCCACTTACATCTAATTTTAATTATACTTAATTTATTCTACATGTTTTAAGTTTTATCTAATCAATCAATAATACTTTTACTTTCTTAATATACCAACTTACTTATTTCTTACTACATTTACACCTAACCTACGTTGAGCTCCCTCTCACTTTGGTTCGGAAGCTCAATGGCCTCCACCACCCCTATTAGCCATCCCTTTCCATCCGCATAGAAAGTTTTCGAAATAATTAATACTTCTACTAACTAATCACAACATTTAAGCTTACATCTAATTTCAATAAGATCTAATACCTTCTTTATGTACAAACTAATCACACCATTTACACTTACATCTAATTTAAATATTATCTAATACCTTCTTTATCTACTAACTAATCACACCATTTCCACTTACATCTAATTTCAATTATACTTAATTCATTCTATGTTTTAAGTTTTATCTAATCAATCAATAATACTTTTACTTTCTTAATATACAAACTTACTTATTTCCTACTACATTTACACCTAACCTACGTTGAGCTCCCTCTCACTTTGGTTCGGAAGCTCAATGGCCTCCACCACCCCTATTAGCCATCCCTTTCCATCCGCATAGAAAGTTTTCGAAATAATTAATACTTCTACTAACTAATCACAACATTTAAGCTTACATCTAATTTCAATAAGATCTCATAACTACTTTATCTACAAACCAATCACACCATTTACACTTACATTTAATTTCAATAATATTTCATACCTTCTTTATCTACAAACTAATCACACCATTTACACTTACATCTAATTTCGATAATATCTAATACCTACTTTATCTACAAACCAATCACACCATTTACACTTACATCTAATTTCAACAATATCTAATGCCTTCTTTATCTACTAATCACACCATTTACACTTACATCTAATTTCAATAATATCTAATACCTTCTTTATCTACAAACTAATCACACCATTTACACTTACATCTAATTTCAATATTATCTAATACCTTCTTTATCTACTAACTAATCACACCATTTCCACTGACATCTAATTTCAATTATACTTAATTCATTCTACATGTTTTAAGTTTTATCTAATCAATCAATAATACTTTTACTTTCTTAATATACCAACTTACTTATTTCCTACTACATTTACACCTAACCTACGTTGAGCTCCCTCTCACTTTGGTTCGGAAGCTCAATGGCCTCCTCCACCCCTATTAGCCATCCCTTTCCATCCGCATAGAATGTTTTCGAAATAATTAATACTTTTACTAACTAATCACAACATTAAAGCTTACATCTAATTTCAATAATATCTAATACCTTCTTTATCTACTAATTACACCATTTACACTTACATCGAATTTCAATAATATCTAATACCTTCTTTATCTACTAACTAATCATACCATTTCCACTTACATCTAATTTCAATTATACTTAATTTATTCTACATGTTTTAAGTTTTATCTAATCAATCAATAATACTTTTACTTTCTTAATATACCAACTTACTTATTTCCTACTACATTTACACCTAACCTACGTTGAGCTCCCTCTCACTTTGGTTCGGAAGCTCAATGGCCTCCACCACCCCTATTAGCCATCCCATTCCATCCGCATAGAAAGTTTTCGAAATAATTAATACTTCTACTAACTAATCACAACATTTAAGCTTACATCTAATTTCAATAAGATCTCATAACTACTATATCTACAAACCAATCACACCATTTACACTTACATGTAATTTCAATAATATCTAATACCTTCTTTATCTACTACTCACAACATTTACACTTACATCTAATTTCAATAATATCTAATACCTTCTTTATCTACAAACTAATCACACCATTTACACTTACATCTAATTTCAATATTATCTAATACCTTCTTTATCTACTAACTAATCACACCATTTCCACTTACATCTAATTTTAATTATACTTAATTTATTCTACATGTTTTAAGTTTTATCTAATCAATCAATAATACTTTTACTTTCTTAATATACCAACTTACTTATTTCTTACTACATTTACACCTAACCTACGTTGAGCTCCCTATCACTTTGGTTCGGAAGCTCAATGGCCTCCACCACCCCTATTAGCCATCCCTTTCCATCCGCATAGAAAGTTTTCGAAATAATTAATACTTTTACTAACTAATCACAACATTTAAGCTTACATCCAATTTCAATAATATCTAATACCTTCTTTATCTACAAACTAATCACACCATTTACACGTACATCTAATTTCGATATTATCTAATACCTTATTTATCTACTAACTAATCACACCATTTCCACTTACATCTAATTTCAATTATACTTAATTCATTCTATGTTTTAAGTTTTATCTAATCAATCAATAATACTTTTACTTTCTTAATATACAAACTTACTTATTTCCTACTACATTTACACCTAACCTACGTTGAGCTCCCTCTCACTTTGGTTCGGAAGCTCAATGGCCTCCACCACCCCTATTAGCCATCCCTTTCCATCCGCATAGAAAATTTTCGAAATAATTAATACTTCTACTAACTAATCACAACATTTAAGCTTACATCTAATTTCAATAAGATCTCATAACTACTTTATCTACAAACCAATCACACCTTTAAGCTTACATCTAATTTTAATAATATCAAATACCTTCTTTATCTACAAACTAAAAACACCATTTACACTTACATCTAATTTCAATAATATCTAATAACCTTCTTTATCTACAAACTAATCACACCATTTAAGCTTACATCTAATTTTAATAATATCTAATACCTTCTTTATCTACAAACTAATCACATCATTTACACTTACATCTAATTTCAATAATATCTAATACCTTCTTTATCTATTAATCACACCATTTCCACTTACATCTAATTTCAATTATACTTAATTCCTTCTATATGTTTTAAGTTTTATCTAATCAATCAATAATACTTTTACTTTTTTAAAATACGAAAGTTTTCGAAATAATTAATACTTCTAACTAATCACAACATTTAAGCTTACATCTAATTTTAATAATATCAAATAACTTCTTTATCTACAAAGTAATCACACCATTTATACTTACATATTATTTCAATAATATCTAATACCTTCTTTATCTACTTACTAATCACACCATCTACACTTACATCTAATTTCAATTATACTTAATTCCTTCTACATGTTTTAAGTTATAACTAATCAATCAATAATACTTTTACTTTCTTATTTTACAAACTTACTTATTTCCTACTACAATTACACCTAACCTACGTTGAGCTCCCTCTCACTTTGGTTCGGGAGCTCAATGGCCTCCACCACCCCTATTAGCCATCCCTTTCCATCCGCATAGAAAAGTATATAAATTATTTATACTTCTACTAACTGATCACACCATTTAGACATACATCTTAATTCAAAAGTACCTAATACCTTCTAAATCTCCTAAATAATCACACCTTATATCTAATTTGAGTAATACTCATCACTTTTGTTTTACATTTCTTCATGTTTTCCTAAATTTTTAAAGTACCTAAAATTCTTAAATTCTTCCGATTCTTTCATCGGTGTGTACCTATATCCTAAATATATATATATGTATGTATATTGCTATCGCGTTCTGAATATCACATCGTCACACATTGTAATTATTTAAATAAGTCATGAGAACTCTAAAATAATATTATTCTGAAGCATACATATTATATATGACATATATATGTACCTGAAAAGAATAAAAACAAATAATAGATTTCCCTCAATATTTTAAATACTTTTAAATTTCACTCTCTCAGTACCTAGGTACCTTTAATTCCTTAGTCCTTTTGATTTTTATTAGGATGTATTTTCTAAAAGTATAAATGAAAATTCATTGAATTTCTCAATTCATTTATTCACATTTTCACAAACAAAACGTTTCCTTAACCCTATCTCCTTAGAAATACCACATCACACATTATAATTCTGTAAATAAGTCATGAAAGCACTAAATTAATATAATCCTGAAGCACACAATAGCAATTCATGCATTTCCTATGCGATTTTACTTTATTTTTTGTAACAGTTAGATAATTTAGACTGCACTAACATCAAACACACCCGCCTCGCACTATGACACATTATACACTGGTATTTTGACATATCTGTAAATATATAAATTAGGTTTGACATACTGTCTTCGTTCCACAAAGGATTTTTGAAATTTGAATTTTGAATCTACTCTCGTCGTCATGGAGACGTCAAAAAATACGTCATGTCAAAATATTCAAAAAATCTAATTTATTTCAATTTTTTAGGATTTGTAGCATATGCATGTTAGGTATTATCTTAGTTAATCTAAGACAATATCTGCAAAGAATAATAACAATTGTTATTATTGAAAATAAAAATTGTTACTAATAAAACTTCCTAAATATTTGAAATACTTTTAAATATTTCAAATATTTAGGAATTTGCCTTTCTATACCTAAAATTCCTAAGTCCTTCAGACCTTTTATCGGGATGTATTATCTAAACATATTAATGAAAAACCATTAAATTTCATAATTCATTTATTCACATTTTCACAAACAAAACATTTCCTAAATCCTACCTCAATCGAAATATCACATCACACATTATTATTCTGTAAATAAGTCATTAAAGCACTAAATTTATATAATCCTGAAGCACACAACAGCAATTCATGCATTTCCTATGCGATTTTACTTTATTTTTTGTAACAGATAATTTAGACTGCACTAACATCAAACACACCCCCGCCTCGCACTATGACACATTATACACTGGTATTTTGACATGACATCTGTAAATATATAAACTAGGTCTGACATATTCTCTTCGTTCCACAAAGGATTTTTGAAATTTGCATTTTGAATCTACTCTCGTCGTCATGGAGACATTAAAACATACGTGATGTCAAAAAATTTTAATAATCTATTATATTTCAAGTATTTGGGATTTTTAGCATACGTATTAACTCAGATAATACCTGAAAAGAATAAAAACAATTAGTATAATTGAAAATAAAATTAGTTACTAATAGAATTTCCTAAATATTTAAAATACTTTTAAATCTCACCTTTCCTATACCTAAAATTCCTAAGTCCTTCAGACTTTTTATCGGGATGTATTACCTGAAAATATAAATGAAAAACCATTGAAATTCATAATTCATGTGTTCACATTTTCACAAACAAAACGTTTCATAAATCCTATCTCATTCGAAATATCACAACATCACACATTATAATTCTGTAATTAAGTCATGAAAACACTAAAATAATATAATCTTGAAGCACACAATAGCAATTCATGCATTTCCTATGCGATTTTACTTTATTTTTTGTAACAGATAATTTAGACTGCACTAACATCAAACACACCCGCCTCGCACTATGACACATTATACACTGGTATTTTGACATGACATCTGTAAATATATAAACTCGGTTTGACATATTCTCTTCGTTCCACAAAGGATTTTTGAAATTTGAATTTTGAATCTACTCTCGTCGTCATGGAGACATTAAAACATACGTGATGTCAAAAAATTTAAATAATCTATTATATTTCAAATATTTGGGATTTTTAGCATACGTATTAACTCGGATAATACCTGAAAAGAATAAAAACAATTAGTATAATTGAAAATAAAATTAGTTACTAATAGAATTTCCTAAATATTTAAAATACTTTTAAATCTCACCTTTTCTATACCTAAAATTCCCAAGTCCTTCAGACTTTTTATCGGGATGTATTACCTGAAAATATAAATGAAAAACCATTGAAATTCATAATTCATGTGTTCACATTTTCACAAACAAAACGTTTCATAAATCCTATCTCATTCGAAATATCACAACATCACACATTATAATTCTGTAATTAAGTCATGAAAACACTAAAATAATATAATTCTAAAGCATACAATAGCAATTCATGCATTTTCTATGTGATTTTACTTTATTTTGTATCAGATAAATAATTTAGACTGCACTAACTTCAAACACACCCACCTCGCACTATGACACAATATACACTGGTATTTTGACATGACATCTGTAAATATATAAACTCTGTTTGACATATTGTCTTCGTTCCACAAAAGGATTTTGGAAATTTGAATTTTGAATCTACTCTCGTCGTCATGGAGACATTAAAACATACGTGATGTCAAAAAATTTAAATAATCTATTATATTTCAAATATTTGGGATTTTTAGCATACGTATTAACTCAGATAATACCTGAAAAGAATAAAAACAATTAGTATAATTGAAAATAAAATTAGTTACTAATAGAATTTCCTAAATATTTAAAATAGTTTTAAATCTCACCTTTTCTATACCTAAAATTCCTAAGTCCTTCAGACTTTTTATCGGGATGTATTACCTGAAAATATAAATGAAAAACCATTGAAATTCATAATTCATGTGTTCACATTTTCACAAACAAGACGTTTCATAAATCCTATCTCATTCGAAATATCACAACATCACACATTATAATTCTGTAATTAAATCATGAAAACGCTAAAATAATATAATTCTAAAGCATACAATAGCAATTCATGAATTTTCTATGTGATTTTACTTTATTTTGTATCAGATAAATAATTTACACTGCACTAACTTCAAACACACCCACCTCGCACTATGACACAATATACACTGGTATTTTGACATGACATCTGTGAATATATAAACTCGGTTTAACATATTGTCTTCGTTCCACAAAGGATTTTTTAAATTTGAATTTTGAATCTACTCTCGTTGTCATGGAGACGTCAAAACATCAAAGAAACTATTTACTTATATTTATGATTTTTAGGACACATATCAACTGAGATAATACCTGAAAATAATAATAACAATTATTATATACATTTGTATAAAAAATAGGTGTCTAATAGATATTCCTAAATAGATATTTAAATTTCCCACTTTCTGCACCTAAAATTCCTTAACCCTTCGAACCTTTTATTGGGATGTATTTCCTCAAAATATAAATGAAAAATCATTGAATTACACAATTCAAAAGAACGTTTCCTATTTCGTTTCAAATATCACATCATCACACATTATAATTCTTTAAATTTATATTAAACGCACCTGCCTCGCACTAGGACGATGGACGATTATAATATGTTTTCATAGTATTCTCTTTGATGTTTTGACAGGATCGTATTTTTTTTTTTTTACAAAGTAGACAGGATCGTTATCACATCATTTTCATATTTTGTACAGTAGGTATATGATCACACTCGTGTGCTCATATACCTACTATACCTAGCCTACCTACCTCATATACTTACCTAGCCAATCCGACCGATCGTCAGCGATCGGATCGGCTAGCCGTTATCGTAGCGTAAACGTATCAATAATAAAAGTCTCGGACGCCTGTTGTGTACTACTTTTATGAACTAAATATGGAAAAAAGGGTTTATCGGCCTATGTACACGGATGGCCGCGTCCGGTGGAGTTTGTAAAAAAAGACGATTAAACAGGACCGGTAACGCACTTGTCTTGCGTGTGTCTATGGACACATGCGAACAATTTGCCCGTTTGCTGGTCTTGTTTCTCAAACAATAATTATTGTTGCGGTAAGCAGTTAAGGTGCAAACCAATAGCAATTACCATTGATAACTTTCAAAAGAACAAGGCCGAAAAAAAAAAAAAAAAATTATTTTTTATTAAAAAAAAACCGTCACAAATTCTACGAGTCCACAGCATAATTTGGGTGAACAACAAGCAGAGGGTCATCTTCGATCTCTTTCTGGGCTGATTTCTGTGTTGTTTTCAATCCGGTGGTCGACAGAGACCTACCAGAGAGAATAACTTGGTCCTGAAAAATAATTTTAATTCACAACTTATATTTCAAATTATTATCTCGTCAAAAAAACGAAAATCTAAAACTATCCCAAAAGCTTTACATTTTTATGTCCATTAAGCTTAAGTATAATACAAGAGGAAAGATTTAAGTAAAAAAAACTACTCGATCGATTTCACAATTTCCTTCACCATTTGAATGCTATGCTAACCCTGGGTTTTTGCGTATTTAAAAAAACTTATTTAACACGGGTGGAGCCGAGGCTGAAAGCTATGGACCGTGATCCCAGTGCGCCAGACTACCCTTTATATTCTTAATGATAAAATGTATAATTATCATATTGTAGTATTGAAGTGCACAATGAACGTATGCATACCCCCTAGTTTGTGCCGTGGGGATTAGGTATAAGGAGCTAAAGTTACGGAAAATTGTACTCACTTTACTTAAATTCTGATAAAGTAAAAATCTTATTTTTTGGTTTAAGAATTACGTAAGGAACAATACTTATTAAAGTCATTTTTATCTAAACCTTATAATATTTAACAGTCATTATTCTACTATAACATACGTTACAATCATTTCAAAGGCTGTAAAAAAAGTTAGTACAATTTTTCTGTACCTTTAGTGCCCTGTACCTGAGAATTGGCCCTCCACATAAACAAGCGGGTATGCATACGTTCTTTTTTGTAATTGTAACTTTTGTAAGCAGTGTATTTTCACAAATAAACTTTTATTTATTTATTTATAATCCTACAATGTTATACATTTTATCAGTAAGAATATAAGGAGAATCTGGCGCGCTTTTGATCTCAGTCCACTAGACACGTATAAATGCCACAATATAAAATATCTCGTAAAGCAACTTTAGAACGCAACAATGGGGAACTACAACGCCATCTGTTGATGGAGAATATAAAACAATTAAATAGAAATAATTTTTCAGTTTTTGTGTTTTATATTGTTTTCCTTCGTATTTTGGATATCCAGTGGCGTTATAAATAACCATTGTCTGCTCGATAATATCCTCTTAATCTTCTCGGACTCTTATTACAACACACTATTCGCCGCGATAAGCGATAGAGTGGCGATATCTAAACCCGCACTTTTCACCACTCCGAAGGCTGTTACATCTCTACGTCGTGTAGGTGCATTTTATCGTCGCCGCACCATCCGTTGCGTTACTCATGTGGTACATTAGGCGGTCGAAGACACGAGCGAGTCCTCGTCCTCGATGTCGTCGCGCGCGACCAGCCGGAGCAGCGCATGCCGGAGCTCTCGGAACCTATGGTAAACAAAAAGGATTCATTATTTTAATATGGATTACTATTTTTCGATGTAGAACCAGCGGAAAGGCAAATGCTTCACGCTCGATGTTTATCTTGTGATATTTCTGTCTTTTCAGCGATCCGTATCACGATCCGTGATACGCTATAATACACGCGCGATAAATATCGAAATCCTGTATCACGATCCAAAGTTCTGGGAGTTCTTCTTTTCTTATCTTTAGCTAGGCGATATTTTATAGTAGGCCATACGACTGCTTTTTTATTGCATAAATTAATAGTTTAAAAAACCGGCCAGATGCGTGTCGGACTCTCGCACGAAGGGTTCCGTAAAGGGCAAAAAAAACACGTTTGTAGTATGGAGACCCCTTAAAATTCGGCTTTTAAATTCGGCTAAAATTTTAACTATTTCTCTACTTAATTTTCATAATTTTGAAGTCAGTATAGCCCAAAAATAGCCTGATAAAACCAATATTTTATAGATTTTATTTATTTATTCGGGGAACCAATAGCTTATAAATAAAAAGTAGAAAGCAGACAGTTGAGAGTTAAGCCAATAATAGGTTTCCACTAATAGCTATAAAATATAAAATTAAACAAACTTAACAGCAATCACAAGCTACCAATAATAATAAGATATGAACCTAGATCTAAGTACATGGAAATTTGAGCTTAGAAATTTTGACAATATACTTAAAAATAACACAAGTACCATACTCACTTTATGCATCAATATCAAAAATAAAAAATATATTATTAAATTCCGATCTTGCTTTAGCAACTTTAGTAACAAAGGTTTCCAAGTCTAGTTCTTTACATAGTACATTAAAGGTAATACTTGCTCGCACCAAAAAGGAATTTCTTCTATAGTTAGTGTTGTAAAATGGGACTATCGTGGAGGGTTATATCTACGGGATCTGGAAGGAATATTAAAATTTAACTTATAGAGTAGATTAGGACAGTCAAATTCGTTATTTATGATTTGTAGGATATATTTGAGTCGGTAACATAGAAATCTAATAAATCGTTTTTGAATATTTTCGACTCGACCAATATATAGGGTATAGCATGGATTCCATATTTGAGAGCAATATTCTAGATTTACTGTAGCTACTGACAAAGCTACAGTAAAGTACTTTGAAAGTTTTAGCTAGCCTGAAAGAAGAACTTACTCTCATTATGAAACCAAGAGCCTTTGAGGCCTTCACGATGATTTTATCAATGTGAGCATTAAATAGCAGTTTTTCATCATGATATACACCGAGTTCCCGTACAATAGAACTTCTAGGTATTTCATGTCCCTTGAGATGGTATGAGGTGAGGATTCTGTTTCTTTTCCTGGAAAAAGTAGTTATGGAGCATTGAGACGGATTCAAGTCGAGGTTATTGAAGAGGCAGTAGTCATCCAGTCGGGCTAAATCGGATTTGAGATTCTCCACGTCTTCTGGTGATGATATAGGTAGGAAAATTTTCATATCGTCAGCGAAATATAAGGAACGCGAATAGCGGAAACATGGAGTCGATATCGTTGACAAAAATGATGAAGAGGAGAGGCCCCAACAGCGATCCTTGCGGGACACCACTAGGTATGGGTATCCAACCAACAACTGCCTGTGACCTGTTGTCCAGGTATGATCAAAACCATCTATACAGGTCGCCATGAATTCCGATGTTAAAAAGTTTAGTTTTAAGTCGGTTGTGATCAATACGGTCAAAACACTTACTGTAGTCTGTGTATATGACATCTATTTGAGTGCCGCTGTCCATTTTACTTGTTAAATAGTCATTAAATAAGATAAGGTTTGAGACAGTAGATCGGCCTTTTAGGAACCCATGCTGTGAATAGCTAAAAGAAGATTTTAAGGTAGCATATACTTGATTATGTACTATGCGTTCAAATAATTTGGGAATAGCACATAATTTGGAAATCGGCCTGTAGTTAGTAATTTCTGATTTGTCACCTTTTTTATGTATAGGTGTAATAAAGACCGATTTCCAAATTTTAGGGATTGTACAAGAGGAAAGTGACATTTTAAAGAGAATTGAGATTGGTAAAGCTAAAGTTTCATAACAGCCAGTTAGAAATGTAGGGGAGATATAGTCAGGCCCCGCTAGTTTATTTGGGTCTAGACTCTTTAGATGAAATTTGACTTGTTCAGGTGTGACTTCAATGGAGCTCAAAAATGTGGTTGGCTCACAGGGGTTTTTAGATATCAGTTGAGAATGGTAGCGATTAGTGACATCGTCTTCATTAGTAACATTTTCAGATCTGAGAAAAGATGAGTGGAAGTAATAAGAAAAACCATCACAAACTGACTCACCTGATGAGAAGGTAGTCTCATTGTAAGTAAGATTTTTAAGGAGCATGTAAGTTTTAGAACGATGTTTAATGAAACTCCAAAAGTTCTGAGGATTTCTCTCAATAGATCATTCCGTCAGAGACAAGTAGTTACTACAGTAACTACTTGTCTCTGACGCTACAGCAATCAGACTCAAGCTTTTTGAACCTATCACGTAACAACTTAAAAGTTCAAAGATCTGCAATTCTTTCATATTTTCTATATTTTTTATGAAATTTGTTTTTTTTTTAATTTCACGTTCAAGTTGCCTTTAATTTATTATTTATTGAAAAACACAAAAAAATTTAATTTATGTTATGTAAAACAATTTTTCTTATTGCCCGACTGTTAAGAAGGGTTATGTTTTTCGCACGTATCTTGTATGTATGTATTTATGTATGTATGTACATCAGCGGATGGCGCTATCTCATGAGTAATTTAGGAACTAAATTATAATTCTGCATTGATAGGCACCGACTTCAAAAAGTGAATTAAAATAAAGGAATTTACAAAAATACATACAAGATACGCGCGAATAAAGACTTGCAAAATATTTAAATTTGAATTATTTTTGAGTTTTTCAGTAAGTTGGTTTTTTGAAGGCAGTTCTCTTTTTCGTTATTAGTATTTACAACAGAAATACATCATCTGTGAAAATTTCAACTGTCTAGCTGTTACGGTTAAGGAGATACAAACGGACGGACTGGACGGAGCCTGGTGACATACAGACGGACGGACAGACATACAGCGAAGCGAAATACCAATAGGAAACGAGATATATATAGCAATAAATGTGTACAAAATATTTTTTTACCTTTGACCGTGGAATATCTATAGTCGCGGACACCCTACGATAAATAGGTTTTGAGAGTTTGAGGGTTCTAAAATAAAGGTTTATACAACTTTATAGCTGACTATCTCTCATTCCGAGATTCATGAGACTAATATAACTGGACTATAGTACTTTTATATATAATTAAATCATATACATTTATATTATACCTACTTCCTCCGCCTCAGGTTCCTCTTTTCTCATGAAGACTACGAGCATATTATTTAACGATTTGTACTCTTCAAACTACAATGTTAGTTTCTTCTTAGCCGCATCTCCATTTACCGGTGTTTCTGTAAGTAATTTATATTTTAAAACTTAAGCTTTAAACAATAATAGCATGGAGGAATTATTACTATAGAGTGACAATGCCCCTTATTTTAAAATGTACATCATTTTTTAATTTTCTTGGTGACCGTTAGCGTCATCTATCATCTGAGTGTATCAAATCTACAAAATTAGCCATTTATTTTAAAATAAAAACGCCATCTCTAGGACTGAAGCACGTCATAGGTTATCTAATACCTCAATAGGTGGCGCTAAACAACTTTAAAGCTGCTTTTATAATATAGGTACCTATATTTTGCTTTTTTATTAACAATTTTTTAACTCGATTTTTCAACATGGAATAAAAGTTTAAAACGTCTTGGTTTCATTTCTCTTGAGGAAAATTATTTTGAACGAAGTCAAACAGTAACATTTGAAGTAATTTTAAAAATACCTATTACGCGTTGATAGTTACGGAACCCTCCTTAGACATGTCGGGACATGCTCTTGATTAGGTACTCGGTTCATTGCTTATTGTTTTTTGAATCACCTACATTAAGGTAAAAATATATTGTGCCCATTCGTAAATAAAATGTGTGCTTTCAAGTTGTTGCCAAGTTTGTTATTTCATATTTGTTCACCAAAATAATAATATTATGTCGATTCTCGCTGTCGGTTCGTAATAACTATTCAGTTAAGAATTTTATGTGCCTTGCATTCTTTCGCCAACTTAGTATTTCAGTATGCTATATTCGGTTTTTGCACGCCCCAAAATTTGAATATTTTTTCGCACCTTAAATATTATATGCCGTTCTTTTTACTAAAACCCTTAGAGCAATAATCCAACTGGATGCTCTAAGCTAATACCTTTATATGGGAATCAAATTTGTTCTAATAAATATAATAATTAATT
The DNA here is from genome assembly GCA_963565745.1 of Phengaris arion. Lineage (NCBI taxonomy): Eukaryota > Metazoa > Arthropoda > Insecta > Lepidoptera > Lycaenidae > Phengaris > Phengaris arion. The sequence goes on from OY751443.1 coordinate 9,619,019, forward strand.
ATATCTGCGAAGGTGTTTTATGTGTTATCCAAATAAATATTATGTTATATTTTATCCAATTTTAAATATTGGTGAATAAAATTGCCCTTAACATCACTAGATTTCAATCAACATATAAGGAGAAATCATAATAAGTTACCTAATTATAACTCCGCAACAACATTCGCGCGCGTGGTTAGCCATACTCCTGCGTCAGACGAGCGCTGTGACGTGTGTGTGTACGTGTAGGTACTGTGCCCCGAGTCCCAGTCCCGACGAGCGTTTTCACATATTAGAGAGAGACAGAGATATGTTTTAATATGAAACATGACAAAGACAAGTTTGCGTAAGGCTGGGACTACATTTTATGCACCGGAATCCTTGAAAATTGAAAACAGAACTCTGTGCTAATACAATAGAGTTGAAAATCGAACACATGAGTGTCGAGTCAAATGTCAATGTCATATAATATGACAGCTCGACAGGCGAAACTTCCATTTTCAACTCTATTGTATAAGCGCAGAGTAGTACGATAAAAACTTGAAACGCTCTTATGCCTAAGACATAAGAGCGTTTCAAGTTTTTTATCTGATATCGGTGTCGCGTAATGTGAAAACGCTGTACTCCCTAGTCACTCCCGACCGCAACGTAATGTATGTACGGTCACGGACAGATACGGTGTATCACTTTTCAACCTTATATCTTGGTAATAAGGTTCAAAATAAAGTTCACCTGATCTGTCCGCGACTGCACTCGACTTGGCGAACTGTAATTTTAAACATTTTCATTGCGATTACTTATCGTTTATTTTAATATTTTAAATAAGTAACACTTTGATTTCGTAGTAGTTTTCTTGATTTTTTCAAGAGTTGTATTATTTTTTAGAATAGGTATTTAGTTTGTTTTAGTTTGTTATTTCATAATTAACGTTGTCTTTTTATCCAAAGGACGAAGTCGCGGGCAACACCTAGTTACGATTATTATCAATACAATACATACAACATTACACCTGTTCAGTTATGTACTTTTATGAGGAATCCGATACTTTTGGCGCGCCATCTAGTGATCACACGTGGTACCCAAATACAACGCCATCTACCATAATTGTCTAGAAACAAGCTGTTGAGGTTCATTTTTTAGGTTTTAGAGAAAATTATCAAATATCATCCTTGTGAACTTCAAAATCACACTGAAAAGAGACCGAAGAACAATATTTCTTGTTTAAAAGAGAACATAATTGATTTACTTCGCTAATTTGTGCAATATATTGATTTTCTTACTATTTACCAACGCCATCTAGACCTAAACAGAAATCAACCTTTTTTGTGTACGTTTTAATGTATGAAATCTGTCAGTATAGTATAGTTTTATTGGTCCATTATAATAGTGAAAAAACTTCAAAAGTATGCTGTTCTGCACGTTAAACTATATCGCTGCCATCAGCACTACCATGCGAGAAAATGGAAAAAGACGATTATTACAGTCGAAATGAAGTCAAAATATATACATGTATTGTTCTACTAAAAGCCAATATATGTTGTCCCCCCCACCCCATCTAAATTTTCACGTAAGTAATTAATGGGCGCCCCCTTACGGATATTTTCGGCATATGATAAGAGCCTTAGATCATAATATTATTAGGTATGCCTAAAATATCCGTAATCGCTATTTAACAATTTAAGGCTCGGACATCATCCGGAAAACGGCAACGCACGGCAGCAATTTAAAAACGACGCTCGTTGTAGGGCATAGTTCTATTTTCAGCGTAGTTTTTTTTCCGGTCGAAGAGATTCCGGATGATGGAATCCGAGCCTAAAACTCTTTTGCTGCTACATTTTTGAAAAAAAAAACTAATACTCACCACTCTCGGGCGTTTCCTGATCGACGTCCATGCCGGGCTCGTACTGCGGGTCCTCCTCGTCTAGATGTATGTCCGGCTGTTCCACGCGTATGATGGACTTGTTCAGCAACCTGGACAAACAGAGCAGTTGCTCATTGCTGCTATAATCATATGTAATAATATGTCAGACATTTGTGGTTATTGGAAATTCAGAAGCCCAATTCTCTTTCACTATTTTCGATATAAATCGGTCAACGCGCTGACTCATACGCGACAAATGTGCGCGCGCGATCTGGACAGCCTGGAAATCCAAACAAGATTTAATATTTACGAGAATGGCCCCCCTGATTTGCGACATTACATTACTAATGAAACGCAGGGCAGGGCATAAGGCAGCCTTAGCATGACCACCCTAGAAATGGGTCTATTCACATAGACAAAATGATAGATTGTAGAAACATTAATACCATTCGTAGCAAAATTGTGTTTATTTGAAGGCAGCAAGATCGAAGCATCGTCGCGTCGTTAAGTGAAAGCAACACTTCTTTTCTTCCATCGACGATTAAGCAGCGTTCATTAGTTGCCGCGCGGTAAAGCTATAGAATCGTGAATAGTCCCGCTAAAAGCATTTATGTCAAAGTTTGTTCGCTTCTGTCAAACGTAGACCGTAAATTTGGGTCGCTGCAACGCAGTAAGTACTGTCAAAAGTAGACAATAAAACATGGCTTCATAAAATGTTGACTTTTATTCACGATCTCATTACCTTACTTTAAGAGCAATTTTGCTACTTTCTACGCGGTGTTCACGATAAGCCCGCAGAATAGTTTCGAGTGCGTTACCGGCCTTCTAAACACTGTTTCCCTTAAGCTGGGACTATATGCTCCGGATTCAGGCATGCCGGTGAAAATTCAGAGCACTGAAAATAGACCTACAATAGAGTTGAAAATCCAACACATGAGTGTTGAGTCAAATGTCAATGTCATTTATGACAACTCGACACTTGTAACTTCCATTTTTAACTCTATTATATTCAGAGCAGAGTTCTATTTTCAGTGCTCTGAATTTTCACCGGCGCGTTCCGGATTCCAGAGTATATAGTCCGAGCCTACGTCATACGATATTTACCATCACTAGGCACGAATGTTACTTCACGACGGTGTGTGTGGAAGAGTTTTTGCTTCAGCGGAACTAGCATAGATAAAATATGTCTATGGAGTTAATTTCCAGGCCCAATACTTTTTACGAGCCACCCGATACACCTGTGCGACAGTTGTAAGGGTCAATTCATACTAGCGAAGAGCCAAAACGCTGTGAAACAAAATTATGACAACGTAATATAGCAAATTCATTTTATTCCTTCCGAGATAAGAGTGAAGCGTTGGTCGCGTAGACGCGCGAATTTGCGCGAATGCGCGCGGATTGCGCCTCTTCTATTTATTTCAGAACATAATTGACCGCCGGTTTACCTGTGCGCTAGAGGCTATGACGTGGTGCGGCTGCACGCGGCCGCTGCAGTGCATCTTGGCGAGCGCCTCGCTCAGCCGCACGAGCGTCTCCAGCTGGCGCACCGTAATTCGCCACGCGCCGGCGCCGCGCCGCCGCCCCGCGCTCGCAGCACAGTGTGGTACTCCACTAGCAATCGGCCTGCCTCCTGTGTTACCAGACACGATTAACTTTTAATTCCTTAGATTGCACAATGAAAAACTTCATAATAATTAAATAACATATTTATGAAAAACCGCAATGTGTCTGATAGCTTATTGTTAACGAGCATGTGTTACTATTTTGTTAGTTTGTCAAGTGACAGACCTATGAATAAGCCCTCATCAAAATATGATTGTGAAATAGATCCGAAATCATTAATAAGGCTGGGACTACCTATATGATCCGGAATCCGGAAGACCTATATTCAGTGCTGCGAATTTTCACCGGCGGTCCGGATTCCGAAGCATATAGTCCCAGCCTTATACACGAGGATCATATTCTGAGGGCAAAATAAAGAAAAAGTTATTATAATCAGTCAGTCTTTTTTTATTTTGACCCGGCGAGAGTGAAGTAAAGAAATGTAACAAGAAGTATGTGGTGAAGTATAAAGGAGGATGTGCAGAAATATATGAACACCAATCTACCAACTAAAAACCACAAGACACATGTCATCGGAAAGGGCATTTCTTCTACATTCCTTCGTTAAATTGGGCCAGGCGGATTCCAGGTGATATAATCCCAGCGTAATAAATTCAAGAGTAGAGAAATGTCGATCCTCGAAATTTATGTTTCTTTTTATAATTCGTATAATGATAACGTAAATAAAATCAAAAAAATCTATAAATTCTAGACACTGGCAGAATGGTGTGAAACCTTTGCAACCGCCATTGCCATAAATAAAACAAGAAGAAATTAATTGATGTTTTCTATGGTTTGTTGTTTTCAAAATATGAATATTTATTTATTAGATTTATTTAGTACTTATCTCTAGGATATTACATAAAAATAAATGAATTAAATATGTTTACGAACTTTTCGTTAACCAGGTTGTTTTCGTCGAGGTTTGTAAATAAAATAAGTACAAGGAAATCTATTTCAATGTGCTGACTCATCCTTACAACAGTTTAAAGTGCTCAAACAAGATACACTGTCTCATCACATCGCCTTGCATCACTTTTTCTTACTTTCTTGCACCTTTCAGCATACGAAAATAAACTTTGTCAGGTTCAGTTTTTGTATTATTTTCGCACATAGGGACGACACAATATTTATAACATGGGTTGCTGTGATTTTCCATGGTATTATGTTGATTTTATAACTTTGTGAACATTACTTCGTTGTTCTTCTTCTTCTTCTTTTGGCATAGCCTTCCTTGTAATAGGAGTTGCCAGCGTCAGAGTGATGCAGCAGATGTTCAGTGAAAAGCTGATGGCGTACAGTGCAGGGAATGGCTCATGCAATGACTTCATGGGTACCTCATGAAGATACAAGATATAATTACTAGTATAAAAACAGAATGATATGCAAAGCCAATGTTTCTTAGCCTCTTTTTTTTATTTTTTAATAAAAAATAATATACAGAACATATATAAATAAAATAAAAATTAATGAAAATAAGTTATATATTAGTAATTCATAATCAAAGTTTTATGTGATTTGAAGCTATAAATGAACATAGAGTGTTCACAAATGGAGTAAAGACGTAGGATACTTAAGACTATTTGTCTTAAGATTAATGGGTCGAGAAATGTGTGTAAGAAGGAAGTCCTATAAAGAAAGATTTATAGGACAGTTAAAGAAGATATGATCAGGAGAACCCTCATCTAAGCCACACTCGCACAATGAGCTATCCTTGACTCTTATTTTGGCCAAAAATACATTATTACACGAATGTCCAAGACGAAGTCCGTTGTTTGTTTACATCGAACTTGCGTATGACTGTATGTCAAAGTCAAACAATGATTTATCTGTCAACTGTCTATTTTTTTATTTTTTTTATTTAAATATATGGCGTCGGCTTAAAACTATTTGCCAGTGTCAAGTTAAAAATATAATTTTCGTTTCAATTTTCAACACCGTATTTCTAAATCGTCAAGTCTAAAGTCTAGTCAAAGTCCAAATAGAGAGTCAGTGCAGTCAATGAGTCAAGTCAGTCGATTCAGTAAAGTGGTAGAAGCTTTACTGAAAGTTTCTAGGAAGTTTTGGAGGGAACACAAAATAGCACGTTTTTTGAAGTTGTACCACTTGCCCACACTTGTGCACGTTAACGAATATTTAATGGTTAATATTCGACCAATATTACACATTAAGAACCGAAATAACACAAATGTATGAAATTATAAAAACAAAATCCACAACGTCACCCATTGAATTCCCCGGCAAACTCCACCTGTCTATTTTAGGTGCGATGACGTTGTGACGAGTTGTGACACAACTCAAGCTCGCGAAAATTGCGTGTTTAAATCGCCCAAAAATTATTGTGATTTTGAACCATTTTTTCCAGCCTAATGGATGTGTTATAATATATATTTGGTAATGTTATAACCAGTATTACACGCTAAACAATCTAAAAACACAATCCGCAATTGCTTACCATCAGGCGATCAGACTGCTCGTTTCCTGGTAAATTTCATTGAAAAAAAACCTAGTGTTTTGATATAGTTATTGAAAACACTAGATTACCGCCGCGAAACAGAACCGCGGCTTCGCTTGCGTGGCAAATGTGTCTACTGTCTATCCTACTGAAAGCAAACATGGCACTATCATTTATAAGACTTGTATGCCAAGCTTAATTTGAATCTGTGTATTTATGTGATATATTACAATCAAACATACATCCATACTCACAAACATTTAACAACTTCTTTATGAAATTTGGCAAAGGAGAGGGCAGATCGCCTGATCGTAAGTAATTACCGCCACTAGGGCCTAGGCGATACACAACATGTCCAGCCGGTTTTCAATGAGGCCACGGTATTTTAACTCACCTTGACAACGACGGCGGTGAGACCGGCAGCGGACGGTGCTTTGCCGCTGGTGTACACCGCTCTAGGACAACTGGGATTTGGCCGTGCTGGGATCGTCGACTATACACATGTTAATGTCGCCACGCAGAGTTGAACCTGGAAGATAAATTAGCTAATTTTAATCGTAAATTCTAAATTTTAACGAGAGAGCGTTGCAGAAGTATCATGTGAATAATAGGAAATTAGTCTCGAACAAATGGCACAGCGCCCTCTATCGGTAGTACTGAGAAGTTTTTTTACATAATAATTTTTCTTCTTAAACTATATAGATGGCGCGTTGGCTACCGTTCTTCTTATGAACTATTTCTCGCATTATTTTTTATTTTATCAAAACAAGCGCGTTATAATTGAATTCAGACGAATTTGTTTATAAATATTTAATTAATATTATTAAATACAATACCTCCAACATTACCACTTGTACACAACACGAACTGATTCAGGGAGCTTGCAAAAACGAGTAGAAATGTGTTGCAAGTACTTACATTAGAAACTACTAGCTGACACGGCAAAAGTTTAGCCATTTTTTTTTCATACAAACCTTTTCCTGACAATAACGAACACATAAAAGAAAAAATTATCCAATGTTGTGCAGTCGTTTGGAAGTTATGCGCGTACAAACATTTCGGTAATTCATTTTTCTGTTGATTTTTGACGACCTCTATGGCTCAGTTTTTGAGCAAGTTGGTGCTCAAGCTGGGGGTCGCGGGTTCGCATCCCGCCGAAGGAACAAAAAGTTTTTCCATGTTCCTGGGTTATAGATGTGTATTAAATATATGTATAATATAATAAAAATCTTAAATATGTGCATAAAGGTATATTAAATATATTTCCGTTGTCTGATACCCATAACACAAGTTCTTCGAGAACTTACCACAGGACCAGATTGACGTGGTGTCAAGCATCTATAGATATTATTATTAATAAGTATTTCATATTTTCTAAATAAGCAGAAACATCAAACATGTCAATATTTTGTTGTAATGTTCTGTATCTATTGTATCTATCTATTAATATTCATATAAAATAATATTATTATTCTGATTATTATTTTTAAATGTGTTTTGTTTGTATAATTATTTTTTGTTACTGATTTTAAATAACATCTATTATATAATCCTGAAATGTTATTGTAATTACCGACAAATATCTACTCGATTGACATCATAATATATTATGTACTGACTGCTAATATTTTGCGAATTTTATTATTAATTTAAATGTGTTATGTGTGTTTATTTTTTTGTTATCTACTAAACTTCCTAACAGTTTTGACATGTAATTACTAATGAAATGTAAAATAAAATAATTAGAATACAATATTTAATGTTAATAATTTATAATAATTAGAACTTAAATTATTGTAATAAATATTTGCATGCTATTTATACATAGCTAAAATTTTGTTACCAACTATTGTTACCACTTTTAGAGCAAATAAACGAATTTAATTGAATTGAAAAAAAAAAAATTAGGGGATTAAGGCAAATAAATTCTTCACATAGTACAATGAGAAAAGACAGTGGATGCGACTTTATTACGCGAAGCCAACAGGAAAGGTAATGATTTTGGCAGTCTATGTACTTATGTAAGTTTGTTTGTTCCACTGTAGCGCCCTAAACCACTGATCCGATTTCATTAATACTATGTACAGATTTGTATTGAGTTGTTACTAAAATTTCAGGCAAAGTATTAAGCATTAGTGACAGCACATAAGAATGGGTACCTTTGACAGTGGTCTTCGCAACTCCACCACACAACATGAGCAGGATGCCTCGTTTGACCTCATTATTGCCGTGAATGCTCGGGAACAAACTCGTTATAAGTTTTTATTGTTGTATAGATTATGGTCATGAGATATCTCGTATACCTAGAAAAATTAAAACTTTATTATTAGCTCACGACTTAGTTAAAGTACTTTTCACCTGACTATGGCGAAGCCAATAGGAAGCATTGATTTTGATTTTGTAGTTTTTTATTTTGTGAGTTGATGTATGTATGTCTACGTATCAGTGGCGAAGGCTGGTTCTTCTTTATAGGGAAGCCCTAGCCTGTATAATAGGTAGGGATTTGGATGAGGGTCTTCAAAAAGGTAAGTGGTAAGTGAAACCGATAGGAGTGTTGTTATAGGAACCCCACGCCACTGCTATGTATGCATGTTACTACTACTGATACCATGTATGGTGTGTGTGTGTGTCTTAAAGTAAACACTGTGTTCAAACCGCTCCTCGAATTTTCTTGAATATATCAGTTCCAAGTCACCGTAAATAGTAAAACTGCTATGAAGATTTAAACAATAAAGTCGAAGAACTGAAGACATAAATTGGTTGTAGCTGAAACACATTTCATGTCATTTTTTTTGGCTAAAAAGCGTACCCAATTCCAGTTAAGTACTTGATGTCAATACTCACACATAGAAGTTGCTTTGAAAATCAGCTAAACACCAAATAATTAACGATTTTAAGTAATTAGTTCGTTACTAATTTGTAAAAACACTTTGTTTACACCACAGACTACTTAGAAGAACTAACGTTTACACCACTCGCTGGCTGCTGCGACTACTGACAGATGACAATTTTTTTTTTATTTATATATAGCATCGGCTTATAACCATTTGCTAGTGTCAAGTAAAAAAGGCGGGAAATAGAACTTTCGTTTCAATTTTCAACACCGTATTCCTGTATCGTCAAGTCTAAAGTCTAGTCAAAGTCCAAATATATAGTCAGTACAGTCTAAGAGTCATGTCAGTCGATTCAGTGAAATCTTAGGGATGAAAGTTCCTAGGGAGTTTTGGCGGGAAACACAAAATAGCATGTTTTTAGAAGTTGTACCACTTGCCCACACTTGTGCACGATAATGAATATTTAATGGTTAGTATTCTACCAATATTACACATAAAGAACCGAAATAACACAAACAGATGACAATTGTGTGACAGAAAACTGATATCTGTCATAGACAAGATCGCGAGCCGTGCAGTTGCGAGCCGTATTTTCTTCTTCTTCCTACAAAGAAGTTTTTTGCCAATAAAATTTGTGTTGTGCAAAAGTCACAACAATTGACTTTTACCTGTACACTAGTGACATCCCTAAGCACGCTAAGGTGCAATTAGCTATGTTCGCGGACGACACAGCCCTTTATTATTCCCACATACGAGCCTGTACCGCGTCTAAAGCCCTCCAGGAGTCATTTACCGCTCTCGGTAAATGGTTCTCCAAATGGAGAATAAAAGTTAATCCCGACAAAAGTCACGCCATCCAATTCGATGACGGGACCGGACCCGAACCCGAGTTTGAGTTCGCATCCTAATAGTCTAGGTACACTTCAAAATAGTGTCCGCGACCGCGATATTGATATAGAGAGCTCTACCAATACCGCGAACCTCATCGACATTAGGACTTACGCGCGCGAGTCATCCCGACCGTACGCGGAAGGGGAGAGGGACAGCCCTCTCAGTACCGATACCGTTAAAAACAAGAGCTCCTCTATCGCGATAACTCGCACGCCGATAGTTATTGCTACCGCGCGCGAGCTACCTCACTCCTCAGCGAGTGAGGAAGGGGTCGGACCCCTTAGCAGGAGAGACCCGCGTCTCTCCTGTCATAAAAATAGCTCACAATCCATAGCTGTCCCCAATATCCGGTCTGAACATCACCCGAGTGATGTTAGAAGGGTCTACCTTTCGAAAAAGAAAAATAAAAAAAGGTACTGTTTCAAATCACTTTTGTTTCAAAACCACTCGGTCTCCCCTATACACAAGATATGTACACTATACAGTATAGTTGATTGTGCCTTTAATATTCTTAGGATGTTGTGTTTGTGTGGGAGATGAAATATCTAAGCCCGGGTCAGCACGGCCACGCAGGTATTTAGTTTATGTACCCAATTAACCGCATATTTGCTTTGTCTAATGACGCCGTGCGGTCTGCGCGTATTAATAATGTCCGTGATGAGCTATGGCCATAATTATTTAGCACACAACTATATTTTCATTTGATTAAATATGTTGTATTGATATTTTAAATATTATTATTATCGTAGTTTTTGGTAGAAGAATCTACATACCCCGTAACCACAACTAATGACACGTGTGAGATGTAGTGTCCTACCGAATGTTCGGTTTCGGTCGAGTTTCGGCAAAAAAACAGGTTTCGGTTTAGTTTTGGCTTCGGCGGAAAACCTGCCGAAACTACGACCGAAACCTGTTTTTTTGCCGAAACTAGTTCCCCATAGATAGTCCGGTTTACCTTCAGTTCGGCCTGAACGGATGCAAAATCGTATCGTCTGTGTACAATTTCGAGATCGCATCAGTCGGTCGGATGGACTGAAGCGATTCGTTGCAATGTTGACAACTCTGTTTTTGCGAAACTACTAAACTAAAAAAAAAACTACTGAAAACTACTAACAGAATTGGTACAATTGGTACTGAAAACTATCAAAAAGCTACTTAACTTAGGAATACCTAAAGCCCCCAAAAAAACCACTGCATTTTAGGTTTTGTTATATTAAAATTTAATTATTTATTGAATTTTTACTATAAATATTTGAGGTCTTCAGGGTAGAGAGTGAAACTCGATCTACAGTAGTGAAGTGAATAATTTAGTAACTAAATGTACAGGCTTATATACAAAATTTTATCGTAATTATTATCATTAAAAAAGAAAAATAATTGGATGAAAAAGGTTGTTTTTGATTGGTTAGCCAGCTGGGCATATCACCATCATGTTTTCACACATCCCCTGCCTCGTTCGCCCGCGGCGCGCGACGCCCGGCTATAAATATGCCTAGACGCACACTGGTCCGAAAGTGAAATAAACGGGACATTAAGAATTTTCGGATCGAAGGTCAACGGATCAGGCTGATTTTTTTTTGTAGACAGCTGATGCAATTACCAGCCACTTTTATAGATGTCGTTTTTTTCAAATATGCCGTATCTACAGAGATAAAATTTTTTTTTTTTTTTGTAGGTATGGACAAAATCATAATTTTGATTTTTTATTCCAAGATTCAAACGTATTCAAAATAAATCATAGCACAGCTTATAGAGGGACTCTTGTGGTACATTTGTGTCATAGACACTTAACTGCGATTTTTGCGCCTTAAGGAGCTACAGATACTTTAATTTTTATTGTTTTGTATAATTTATTTTTGAGTATTTCATATGGATTTTAATAAATATTGTTAAGGATAGACAAATACTAATGTTTTCTTTATTGACAAGTAACTCTTACTAATGTCTTATTCATAAAAAAGCCTATATGTATATCCTTAAACTAAACAAATTAAAGTAGAAATCTCAAATCAAGTACGTGCAGGTAAATTATTTTATGGCTCATCTAGTTTGCAAACATTGTTTGGTAATGACTCATTGTCTAATTACTCCATTACTTGGAATTTGGGATCTGTTTTGTCATTTAGCGCTAGCGAATGCTTCGAAAACGCTAAATCACAAATAAGCATATAGATTGCAATTCAAATTTTCCCTTCGTACTTTTACAGACTTCGGAAAGTCAAAACACAAACTTATATAAACTAAATATAGTTAATGTATTAACAATAGTGGAAATCTCAAAACGTGTTGCTGTATTGCCGTCGTTTGTTGTCCCAAAGCCTTGTTTGACGATATCAATCATTAAACCAGTTACAACAAAAAACTCATTCTGCGTCAACTCTTTCTTGTTTTTCGTAGCAGTTTGTTCTCACCTCCTCCGGCCGCCCATTTTTTAAAATCTAAGTTGTAAGATATATGCAAAATACATTCCATGCATCGCATCCACATGTGAAGGGAAGATAAACCATATTTGTACATATCATCGTTCACTGGTTTGTTAAAAACGCGGTTCAAGTTATTCATGTCTTTCGGAGTTGTTAAGCATATGTTACAATTGGCTGCAGAATCTGTCTCAGAAAGTGCTGTGCATACTTTGCCATCGATCATCGTCATATGCAACTCATGAAAAACTTCAAATTCGCCATTTAATAGTTTCGTCGGTATAAGGTTCTGAATTTCTTCTTCTATTGTTGCTTCTACTTGCTGAATATATTCTTTTGTTTCTTGTTTGAATTCGAACATGATTGGTCTACAATAGCTTGTTGACGAAGGGCGTGGATTTTCCCATACTATGACATCGTCACTCATAAGGCGAAGTGGTACAAAACTAACCATAAATACAGAAGATTCTGAAAAAATATCACCAGTTGGTTTTTTTTTATAACAACTTTGTGACGAAGCTCCATCACAGCCCCATTTATTCACTAGCTTCAAAACACCACTATTAATATTCGAACCGGTCACTTTCACAATCTTCTCAGCTGTTAAATCTAAAACTGCTTGTAATTTAATTTTCGCTCCTGATTCTGATATGGTAATATCTTCCTTAGCTGGATAACATTCTTTCTTCTTTAACAGTAACTTATGGTAAGATGGAAAAGCCGCTATGCCATTTGTATTTAAAGTAGACCTCAAAGTGAGATACTGCCATTTTGATAAACTTAATGCAGTGACAAGGGCTAGAGTTTCTTCCTCAGTAACCGATTGATTACAGTCTTTGAATATAAAGTCACTTACTTCTTGCACTTTTTCTGGCTTATTAGAGAGGCACTTAATAACTTGAGCACAAACGGTTCGCCCATTTTCTTTCAGTTTTGTAGCAAGAGCATAGAACAGTTCTTCTTCGGAATGCTCCAAAAGAGACAAAGAACGTCTTTTCTTCTGTTTATTTGATAAATCTTCAAATGGTCTTTTAGTTCTTGAGCTAGGGGTATTTGTGGCAGCTTCTGATGTAGATGCACCCGCTTCCTCTCCATATGATAAATTATGCTCTTTTTCTACTTCTACGTCTTCTATGGTATATTCTGGATCAAATAACATAGGGAAATTCACAGAAGTAGAAGTGGGCCACACAATTTTAGACTCCAACCACTTTTTGTTCTTAGTTGATTCACCAAAGTGTTTGTTCCTACTTGATTCTTCCCATCTTCTAGCTAGGTTTGACGTGTAATTTTTTAATTAAAAAAAATACGTGTGGCACTCGGGGACTGCCGTGGTAAAGCTATTGCATAGTAAGTCTACACGCATACGTCTAGTCGCACGCACACAACGCCGTGTCGAAGACTGCCGAACTGAAACGACGTTAGACGATGCACGGCCTTCAAGCCACACCTCCGTGCCCGTCGGAGTGGGGAGCGTGAGGTTTTTTCGTTACGGAATTTCTGGATTCGGTCCCCGCGCTCAAGGCCCGCGATAGAAGCTATGCAATAGCTTAAAAAAACAAAACTTTTTGATAATACTGAGCTCTTCATTTGGAATTTCACTTAGAATATATTTAATAATGGTTTGAAACAATAAATCACTATTTTTAAGGCACCTACTATTTTTTTTAAAATTAAAAATATCCAAATTAGTTACAAACGTAGCCATCTTGGTAAAAAAAATACAAAAATAATTATTTGTATTGGCAATAAAAAAAATTAAAATATATGGTGATAGTTGATGAAAAGTTGTTGTTTTTACGAGCACAAGACGCGTAATGAATGAAAACTGATCACGCAAGCCTCATATTACTTCAAGTAGTGGGGGTAATTAGACAATGAGTTATAAAAAAATGCTTACAATACGGATGACTCACGCAATTCCTTCGAGCCCCAAGCGGTCGCATGCGACCGCGATAACAATAGAAAGGCTATTGTGTCTCGTTTTTCCACGATCGAAGAAATAATTTACATGTACAAACACGTTTTGAGATTTCCACTATTGTTAATACATACATACTATATTTAGTTTATATAAGTTTGTGTTTTGACTTTCCGAAGTCCGTAAAAGTACGAAGGGAAAATTTGAATTGCAATCTATATGCTTATTTGTGATTTAGCGTTTTCGAAGCATTCGCTAGCGCTAAATGACAAAACAGATCCCAAATTCCAAGTAATGGAGTAATTAGACAATGAGTCATTACCAAACAATGTTTGCAAACTAGATGAGCCATAAAATAATTTATCTGCACGTACTTGTTTTGAGATTTCTACTTTAATTTGTTTAGTTTAAGGATATACATATAGGCTTTTTTATGAATAAGACATTAGTAAGAGTTACTTGTCAATAAATAAAATATTAGTATTTGTCTATCCTTAACAATATTTATTAAAATCCATATGAAATACTCAAAAATAAATTATACAAAACAATAAAAATTATAGTACCTGTTGTACCTGTGTGTAGCTCCTAAGGGCGCAAAAATCGCAGTTAAGTGTCTATGACACAAATGTACGACAAGAGTCCCTCTATAAGCTGTGCTATGATTTATTTTAAATACGTTTGAATCTTGGAATAAAATGACAAAATTATAATTTCGTCCATACAAAAAAAATTAATTATTTTTTATCTCTGTAGATACGGCATATTTGAAAAAAACGACATCTATAAAAGTGACTTGTAATTGCATCAGCTGTCTACAAAAAAAAAACAGCCTGATCCGTTGACCTTCGATCCGAAAATTCTTAATGTCCCATTTATTTCACTTTCGAACCAGTGTGAGACGTCGCGATGCGTCCAGTTTCTGCTCTCGGACACTGTCCGCTCCGTTCGTCGCCGTCGTTCCGATTAAGCGCTCTCGCAGTATTACACTCTCGCTCTGTCGCGTGTGCTACCGCTCGCGAAAGAGACACTACCTGAAGAAAGAAGACAGAAGACTCAAGAGTCAAGACAGCAAGAGTGAAGAAACAAAGGCGCTACCCAACCACCTTTGCTGCCCGACCCGTGCCGTACCGTGTCTCGCGCCGCGCCGCGACCGCCGCGTACCGGACCATCGTGTGACCACTCGCATCGTCCGTCTCGCTCTTTGGTGCGAGCCCTATGCTCGCACCCTGCCGCGTAGTAACCGCTGCGCTAGGACGAGCGTGCGACCGGTCGCATCGTCCGTCTCGTTTTTAGCGCTAGCCTTCTGCTCGCGCTCCGCCGCGTCTCGTTCGCGAACACTAGCGCCCTAGTGTTTAGCGTAACGTTAGTGAGTGAGTTCCAGCCGCCCGAGGAACAATTGTAAGTACCGTGACACGTTTAGGCACACTACACGAGGAGTTTTCCTCCATACACACCTCCCCTTCCGGTCGCCGGGAGGGGCTGTATCCCCAATAATTAATTAGAGAGCAGAATCCCACTCCCGGGATAAACTTTCCCGTTCCTGGAGTTTTAAAACTTGAAGTCCCCGATATCGCGTCCAAGTGGGAACGCTTCGTGCGCATGCACGAAGTAGACTCACCGGCGTCGCCCGATAGCGACGTCCCGTTAGTTCCGGCCGATAACGAATCCCTATCATCTTCTTCTTCGTCTTGCTCAGAGCAAGAATCCGACCGTAGTGAACAAGGCGAGTTCACCACAGTTAAATACAAGAAGACGAAGAAGAAGGAAGAAGGAAGCGCCCAGAAGGCACCTCCTCTCCAGTCTTATCTTCCCCGTCGAAATCGGAAACCAAAACTAAAAATAGGAAAACCGTGCAGGCTCATAGCTCCGCGGCCCCCGTTACCCCATCGGCCCTCCCGGCCCCTCTGGCCTCCCAGGCCCCTCTGGCCACCCAGGCCCCTCTGGCCACCCAGGCCCCTCTGGCCTCCCAGGTCCCCCGAACCTCTCAGACCCCTCCGTCCTCCCAGGCCCTTCCGGCCTCCCAGGCCCTTCCGGCCTGCCAGGCCCCTCAGGCCTCCCAGGCTCCTCAGGCCTCCCAGGCCCCTCAGGCCGTCCGTACTCCAAAAATGCCACCTCCTGTAATTATACAGGAGAAGTCCAAATGGAATTTAATCTCCGCAGCGTTTAACGAGCTTATGCTTCGTTCCTCTTCTGCACATACGACCCCCATCGGTATTAAAGTGCAGGTTAAGACTTCAGAGGATCACCGCCTCCTCACCGCGTTCCTACGCACAAAGAACATAGGTTATCACACTTATGCCCTCGAAGACGAGCGCCTTCTGCGCGTCGTCATTACCGTAGTCGATAAGTGCCTCACCACAAGAGAGGTACTTATGGACATCCAGTCCGAGGGTTATCCCGCCATAGAGGTACATCGTATGTACCATCCCATTAAAAACACGAGTACAATATGGTACTCGTAACACTTCCTCTTACGCCAGAGGGTAAGGATATCTTCAATATCCGAGCCATCTGTCACATTACGGGCATCCGCGTCGAGAGCCCCCCCCCCCCCCCCGTAAAAGGGGCATCCCTGGCCAGTGCCACCGATGCCAACTTTACGGGCACTCGGCACGGAATTGACAAGCTAGGCCGCGTTGTGTAAAGTGCCTCGGTGACCACGGCACCTCTGACTGTCCCCGTAAGAGCCCAGCTGAGGAGTCCGAACCCCCCAGCTGTGTTCTTTGTAAGTCCCAAGGACACCCCGCCAATTACAGAGTGTGCAAAAAAGCACCCAAAGTAAAAAAGCGCATTGCACCATATACGAAAGGTGCCCCCCCCCCCAAGCAGAGATTCGTCCCTATCCTCTCAATCTGCGTGGTTCAAGCCCACGCAGAATCGTAATTCAGAGTTAGCGGTTTTCCCCGCTCTCCCCAATAAGGCCATGCCCTCCGCGCCCAAAGCGCCTGACGCTACGCCATGTAGTATGTCCGGACACGGACCAATAGTAATAGTAAGCGCGTACTTAGCGTGCAACAAAGAACTACATTCTAGCGACCTTTAAATTTTGCACTATTAGCTCCCACTGACCCCACTCGCTATGACACCAATGAAAACATCAACGGTGTCATACGCGATACTAGTACGATAGACATAGGCTTTAGTAAAAAATGTTTCTCTCAATATCTAAAGGGTGTCCAGTGGAAAATTTTCAACTTTGCACAAAAAAAAACTACATAGATTTTATTTATTTTTATTAAAACTAAATGTACTACATTAATGCGGATTTCATTTCTTAAACACTATATCATCTAAATGATGACCGTTTTTTTTGTACGCACTCCTGTAGTCGGACCCTTACATTTGCAATCACGCGACGGCAAAGCTCTGGAGTAATGCTTTGAATTTCACGGCGAATATTGGCCTGCAGGGCTTGAATTGTCCGGGGATTGTTCTCATAAACCTTCGATTTAAGGTAACCCCATAGAAAAAAATAGCAGGGCGTGAGTTCGGGCGACCTGGGCGGCCATGAGATGTCTCCGTATTTGCTGATCAGTTTATTTGGAAAAATTGTTCTTAACTTTTCCATCGACACCCTAGCTGTATGCGGAGTGGCACCATCTTGCTGAAATTGTGTCCTATTGTTGTAACCTGAATACAGCTGCAATTGCGGTACCAGAAATTCGTCTATCATACGGAAATACACCGGAGCAGTGACTGTTTCTCCTTGGTTAAAAAAATAGGGCCCAATTACACCGAAATGGCACACCAAACTGTGGTTTTCAAGCAATGTAAACGTTTCTGGTGGCGTTCTCTTGGGTTGTTCGGGCAGCAGTATCTCATATTCTGTTTATTTACATATCCATCAATATGGAAATGTGCTTCGTCACTTATTAAAATGTTTCCCAATGTGGTAGGTGTTCAAAAGCGTTCCAGCATTGTTCTTGCCAAGGTTTCTCGCAAAGGGTAGTCGCTTTCATTGAGAACCTGAACAATTTGCATTTTGTATGGATGGAGTCTTAATTTCTTCTTCAAAATAATATGCAATGTTGACTTTTTGATTCCTGTGGAGGCTGCAATTTTCCTAATCGACTTGCGTGGATTTCTAAAGATTTCATTTCGAACTTCAGACACACGTTCGGGCGTTGCTGCTGATGTTGATGGTCCTGGAGGAGTTCTGTTGAGCGTTGTCCCTTCTTGCCTAAATCTTTGTACCCACGACCAAATAAGTTACGTGCTTGGCCCATCACTTAAGCGCCGAAATATATTAAAATGAGTACAAAACGTTCGACGCGCGCAAACCAACGATTCACCATTCTTTAGATATTGCTCAACCGCGAACGAGCGGTGCGCTCCTGCCCAGTGACTCATAGCTACTAACAAATCCGCAAGTACCGCGCTTTCAATGGTACCCCTCCCGCTCACGTCACCCTGCTATTATTTCGATAATTGCAGTTTGAAGTTGAAAAATTTCCGCTGGACACCCTTTATGTTGAGACTCTCCACGAGCTTAACTCGGACCACAGACCTGTTACGATTACACTTGGTAGTCTTAACCCCAACAATTCTAGTACTAGGAAGATAGTAGACTATAAATTATTAGCGGAGAACATCAAAGTCCTCCAATCTAGTCACCTAGATAAAATCCCCGATAGTATTGATAGTAAAGAGACAGCCATAGAGGCCGCCTCCCACTTGACCGATCACCTGGTAGCGACCATAGATAACTCATCTAGGGAGGTGCCAACGACCCCCAAGGGCCGTTGGCCCCTCCCTGGGGATATAAAGGAGTCCATCAGACTCCGGAATGCGGCTAAGCGCACATATGATCGCTACCCGTCGGAAGAGTGGCGGAAAGCCCTCCGTCACTACGAGAGGGAAGTAAAGTTTAAGATTAAACAGCACAAAGCCGAGAGTTGGGATCGACTTCTCAGCGATTTAAAACCGTCTCACGTGGCGTACTGGCCACTCGCGAATGCCCTCAAAAGAACATGGAGAGCGATATGTCTCCGTTAGACAGACCTAACCGTCCTCCTGCATTCGAAGACATAGACAAAGCCGAGCGCCTAGCTGATAATTTCGAACAACAGTTCCAGCCGAGTACTCTCCCGATTGATCCCGTGCACCTTAGCTTAGTAAATAGCGAGGTCGACAGCCGACTCTCGAGGCCACCTGATGTAGATAGGGTGGGTATGGTGGACTCGGAGGAGGTCAGTGACATTATTAAGTGTATGAATGCCAAAAAGGCCTCAGGCCTCGACGGTATTTCAAACAAAACACTTAAAATGTTACGGTCCGAGCTAATTCAACTCCTAGTGAACATCTTTAACGCCCTCTTAGTAGGATGTTCATTTCCAGACATTTAGAAAATAGCTATTATCATAGGTATCCACAAACCGGGGAAACCCCGGAAGGTGCCTGGTAGCTACCTTCCAATAAGTCTCATTGGCTCCCTTGGTAAAGTCTACGAAAGAGTTATAAAAAGGCGCCTCAATGACGTCATAACCGACAAAAAACTCCTTCCAGATTGTAACGTAGTTACATTCCCTTTCCATAAAATCGATTATTTTGGCGTTACTCGCGTCATCTATGATTTGTATTAATTATTTAGTCATTTTTAGAGGCTTAAAACGCCATCTATCGGCGCACGTCCTTACTAACGGCGTCAGCCTTGCTTTAATACTTAGTTCGTAGATCGATTTTTCCGTCTTAAATCTTAAAAAAATACTAATTTAATTTTGAATAATAATGAAAATACGGTAAATTTCTAATATTATATTACATAAATATTGATTATTGATATAATATTATCTTTTTATTTTGATTTCTGGATTTCTTATCTTTACGCTTTAGTTTATAGTTGTCAAAAGTTTAAAAAAGAGGAAGGAAAGGTAATATGGCACTTCTTCGAATGACATTTCCTTTTCGAATTAAATTTTCGCTAAGACTCAAGATGTAGTCGTTATAAATAATTATATTTTAATCCCGTGTTCCACGGTGAGTAATTTAGTGTATCTGTGTTGTGAATATTTGGAAAATCATTGCTTGTATTAAAACGCATTAGTCTTTCATGTAAACTATCATCTTGGTAAATTAGTTGTCAATTATTTGATTAGCCATACCACGTGCTCAATTTGTAGTTTCATCTTTCCAATTTAGCACTATTAAAATGTTAGGATGTTTGTATCATATTGGTTGCCCTTAATATCATCTTATCTTTTTTTATTTTGCCTACCTTCTTTGTAATGGTCACACAGCCCGTGATTTTGATCGTTGGGGTTAAGATCAGAGGCTGTAGGACCGGACTCCTACCGACACGTTATCGTGAATATTTCAGGAACTTGATTTGGGGCACGAAACACCGCCAACTACAGCATTCGAGGCACCAATTAAAAGGACTTATATCTAGCTGGAGTTCAGAGTGCTGATAGTCATTGGACGGGGATTAATTTTTTTATTGAGACGATCTATCTACGACGGACGGACGCAGCGGTGACGGAGAAGCTTCCAGGAGTTGGAGCCCTATCTCGCATCCGCCACGTGCTAGACACCTGGATCCTCAGCTAAGTTCCCACGGTTTAAAGTCCCTTACCACCACCTTGACACCAAGAGGCTAGATCAGACCATACGGCCTTCTGCCCACGACCCCTTTTTTTTAAATATATATTATTGTCACGGAGACCTTATTTTATTTTTAACAACACCCGTAACAAGACGAGCAGTTTGCCTTCCGCAAAATGCACAGCTGTCCCGCTCAAGTACACCGCTTAACGGAGTACATAATTACTATAAAAAACGACAAGAAGACGACATGCGCCGTATTATTTGACATTAAGAGTGGCAACGTTGTTGCATAGGGACTGCGAGCTCATCACTATTAAAGCCTATATCAAGGAACTCATAGAGAGATTCTTTGATAAAGGCAACCAAACCTCCTTATCCAAAAGGCCCTGGACTATAATCACGACGCACAGACTTTCCGACACCCGTACAAACGGCCTAAACATATCTTAGCCGATTCCATTGACCCGATCACAAAATACGTAACGTACTTTGTACAGTTACGTAAACACAAATCATATGCACCCGCGAGGTTAGTATCGCACCGGGGTCGACGCCGGCGCCTACCCCGAGGTCCCACATCCGACACAACAACACGTACAGACGTACAGACTGACCCTAACACGGGACCGGACCCGAGTTCGAGTTCGCATCCTAGTAGACTAGGTACACTTCCAAATAGTGTCCGCGACCGCGATATTGATATAGGGAGCTCTACCAATACCGCGAACCTCATCGACATTAGGACTTACGCGCGCGAGTCATTCCGACCGTACGCGGAAGGGGAGAGGGACGGCCCTCTCAGTACCGATACCGATAAAAACGAGAGCTCCTCTATCGTGATAACTCGCACGCCGTTAGTTTTTGCTACCGCGCACGAGCAACCTCACTTCCTCAGCGAGTGAGGAAGGGCTCGGACCCCTTAGCAGGAGAGACCCGCGTCTCCCCTGTCATAATAATAGCTCACAATCCGTAGTTGTCCCCAATATCCGGTCTGAACATCACCCGGGTGATGTTAGGGAGGGTCAAACCCTCCCATCGACTCTTACCTAATAAACTAGCCACCAGGCTAGTTATAGTCCGATGTAGCTACAGCGGTCTTAACCCGACCCTTAGCGTAGACCCTTTCGAAAAAGAAAAAAAAAGCGATGCGTCTATTTCGTTCGAGCATCCGCGGAATCACGACGTCTTGCTGCTCCTCGCCGCTCCGACTGTAGCCATGTGAAGTAGTGAGAAACGTGTGTGCTGTGTAGTGCTACGAAGAGAAAACGGCTTGATGAAGAATTCTTATTAGAATTTCCAAAAGTCCTTTCAGGACTGCACTGTGTTGAAGATGAAGATGTTTTCAGTCACGAATAATAAGTGATGTTATTCGGACACTCGTTTCTTTCGTAACAAACGTGTGTCGCTTTTTCGAAGCGTTTCTTGTTTCATTCGACAGACCGGCGTACGTTCTTATCAGAACGATGTTGTTCATATTTCAATCTTACTTTGAGCGTATGCTACAAATATTACTGTTAAACTGGGACATAATATTACTTATCTAGTAATTAAACGGGTAGTTTTAAGCGAATTACAGACGAATTCTACGAAGTATTATTTTGATAAGGTTACAATTTTTTTTTGTGCCTAACCTAGGCCTTTTTGCATATTATGATTACTGTCTGGCTATTTCCTACTAAAACACTACTAACAACTAAATTCTTACTAAGGAGGGAATAAAATACTTAATTTAGTAGTAAAACTTTGTAAAATAACTAAGTTGGCAAATTAATTCTGTACGGAACGGATGGATTCAACTCTCTCCAGTCTCCAGAGCCGCGGCCGTGCGTGCATGTATCATGTATAAGCGTAGTGAGTTTACAAATAATATATATTATTAATATATTCTATTTTCAGATAACTGTGGGAAAGCGATGCTACTTAGTTAATAAGGCTAACTCTCGTTAACTACTTTTGATTTAGTCATAACGAGAGTTAGTCGTTTTGTGGAATATTTATGACAAGTTTAAAGGATTAATGATACATCATACATAATAATATAGTTCTTCTACAATAAAAAATTGTAAATATAGTGCTTTTTCCTAAGGTACAAGTTTTATAGCCGTATTAGGGATTAGGATGGATCACACTTCACCACATACTTTTAAATTCCTCCACGACACTCCCGCCGGGTAAAAAAACTAACCTAAGAACAACGTATAACCTTTTATCTTAATAACCATAGACTAACGTAGTAAAATTTATTTATCTGTTTTAAGAGCATGTCGGGACATGTCTAAGGAGGGTTCTATGACTATATTAACTATGATAACTATGAACACGCTATTGTGCGTTGATAGTTCCTATCTTATTATTTTAATTACTAATTCAAAGAAAACCTATTAGTTTTCTTTGAAATACTTCAAAAGTTATAACCCGACTTCGCTCAAAATAATTTTCCTAAAGATTTTTTAGCATGATCTATCAGCATGGAAACTTACAAGTCTCAAGTCATGTCTATCTTTTATAGTTTAGAAATTCCAGGGGGTGGGGGGGGGGGGGGGGGCGAGCAACTTATTTAAAACCACTTTGGAAGCCGATTATTCGAAAATGGTTGACTTTGTAAAAAATTCATGTATGAAACCTTATCTTTTTTAAAAATATTTATTCAGTGATTCCCCTACACGATGGGGTAGAATGAAATAATATTTTTCATCCTCACTTCACATATTGTATGAAGAGCCACCCATCTAAAATATAAAATTATTATTATTTTATGATGCCAAAACCGAGATACACAATATATAACTATACCAAATTTTATCCTAAATGGATGATGTTCATAATTACATGAGCTAGAAGGGCGGACAGACAAACAGACAGACGGACGGACGGACAGAGCAAAACTGCCTTATAGTTTCGCTCTGTCCGTCCGTCCGCCCTTTTTGCCGGAAATATCAATAATAAGGGACGTTGTTTTATTTGTATGTCTTTAAAAATTTGTTTCATTTCGGTTTTTAATGTGTAATATTGGTAGAATATTAATTACCATTACATATTCGTTGATGTGCACAAGCGTTGGCTAGTGGTACAATTAAAAAGCGTGCTTTTTGTGTTACCTCGAAACCTCTTTAGGAACTTTCAGGAAAGCTTCTACCGCTTTTATGAATTAACTGACTTGACTTATTGACTGCACTAACTATTTATTTGGACTTTGACTGAACTTTAGACTTGACGATTAAGGATTACGTTGTTGAAAATTGAAACGATAATTCTATTTCCCGCCTTTTCAACTTGACACTGGCAAATTATTTTAAGCCGACGCCATATACGTAAATAAAATAAAAAAATTGTTTGACAATTGACATTTGACATTTACGTTGAACGCGATAGACATTCAACATTGCGATTTGCGATCTTGTGGATTAGAAAACAACAATTTTCGCGTATGTTATTATAAATCGATTATGATTTTTAACGCATGGTTAATGAAAATAATAATTATTATAAAATACTTTTATTTCAGAATAAAAAACATTCCATGCCAATAACAACAATAAAATGTGCGATAGTGATGACCCAAGCGAACAGGGCCGATCCGGCCTGGATTTGACTGGATTTCTGTTTGGAAACATCGACGAAAGCGGACAGTTAGAAGACGATGGACTGCTCGATGAGGATTCAAAGCGAATGCTATCATCACTCAGTCGGCTGGGACTTGGCTCTATGCTCTCAGAAGTATTAGAGGAACAGGAGCCAAACAATGATGATGAAGATAAAGGTTTGTGATGAGAATATACGGAATTAATATGAAATAATGATTTGAATGAAAAGTGATGTAAACGTTTCTAAAAGTCAAATAAACAGTCAAATATTCACAATAACTTTCTATGGCTAATGTGACTTGTCAAATTCTTAAATATCTTTGGAAATAATGCTCAGTGCCCAGTGGTAAGATTATATAATGTATGATTGTATTGCAGATTACAATGAGAAAAGTCCTTCAGCTGTTGATTTTTTTGATACAGAAGAAGTAGCAGAAGAAGAAAAGGTAAATGGCATTGATAATGTTTCTAAGAAATGACAATTATGTTATCTTTTGGTGTGTGGATACTGTATAGTAAAATTTCGAATTGTATATTTCCATTAGTCCATTAAGATTTCTAATTGTATTTTATTTTGAATTTGCTTATTATACCTTTGTTTTAATTTCAATTTTAAATAATTGTGAATAAATTCATAAATAAAATAAAGCCTACTTATTTTAGTTACATTCTCTTCCAATTTTCCCTTTTTATTTCCATTTGATATCAAACATAAGATTAATGTTATGATATAATATGATTTAAATAATATTATGAATCACTTAGAAAAATAATTTGTTTTATTTTGACAAGTTGTAATAATTTAAAGCAATGCCAAACAACGAAAAGGTGTAAATAAATGTGTATTAAACATGATTATGTTTGGCAGATTGATATTGAACCAAAAAATGAAGAAGAAAGGAATGATGATTTAGAATTTAATCAAAATAAGCAAGAAAATGTACCTAAACAAGAGTCTTCCCAAGATGGTGGTGAATTGACAAAGCCAAATGATGAAAGAGAATGGAAAGATACAGATTATGACAGTCAGACAGAACAACGTAATAATGATGATGGTTATGAGGGTGATATGGAAGGGGACGGAGGGCTAATGCCACCTCCTTCAAGTGTTCCGTAAGTGCTTATACCCATTTTAGTTTCGACTATGGAGCTGATTTATAATCCATGCAGAACAATTTTTTAATTAACGTTTACTTTACTACTTTTACTGTATATATATGTGATCCAACTATGATGATCTTGCTTGCTGAAAAATGCTTTTTTTTAAATCATTCTCATTTAAATATGATTCTTATGCAGTGTGCAGTAAGAATCTACGGTCAAAATAGTATAGGTACTATTAAATAGTACTTATATACTTTTCAAATATTATTTTTTCAAATATTCCGTTGTTATTAATCTGTTCCATATAAAAGTGTCTAAAAATATTTTATAGCAAACAAAAATGTGATAGACCTAAAAGGCTGGAAACACCATTGGCAGCAATGTTACCATCAAAATATGAAAATGTGGATGTCACAGAACTGTTTCCTGATTTTAGACCAGACAAAGTAAGTTGGCTTTAAAAATTGCCTCTTAATTCAAGAAGTTCTATTACTTATTTGAAAGTTTTGTCACTGCCAAAAAAGGTGTCTTTGAATCCTGAAGACATTTGCGGAATAGGAAAATTTTACTTTTAGAGCTACTCCTGTAGTTAATAAAAACATTTTGTATTAAATAAACATTCTGAACTATTTAAAGAAAATTACATCATTAAAAATAAACGTTATTTAATTTATTTTAATTTTATAATATTTCAGGTGCTCCTATTCTCTCGATTATTCGGTCCGGGAAAGCTATCGAGTCTACCTCAGATATGGCGCGGCGTGAAAAAGCGGAGACGGCGCAAGCGTAGCGGCAGCACGTCTAGTGATACACCTCTCCCATCTGAGGTACAGGAACCGCAGTATGCTAGCGATGACGAGGAGAAGTTTCTCAGGTAGCTAAAACACCACCTAATCTAAGGTCACCTAATGGTTGATGTTTACTACATGTACATTCGCCCATTTGTACTAAACGTCAATCAATAGTAGGCCAGTGTACATCTTTTGAACCTTATTGCGTAATAAGAACAAGTGGTACACTGGTAAATGAAATATTTGTTATACTTACAAGAAAGACTAGGAAAGTAACATAAACATGTACTTTGCTTCACAACTATACAACTTAGTTTTTAGCATTAATAAAATTGATACTCTAATAGACCAATGGAAGAGAACCATCAGTCTTCCCAGCACGACAACAACACGTCGTCAACCGGTGACAAGTCGCAGAGGCCAACTCCGGCGCACTGGCGCTTCGGCCCCGCGCAGGCGTGGTACGACATGCTGAATGTACCTGAGACGGGCGAGGGATTCGACTATGGATTCAAAGTCAAGGTAATAGAGTTTAGATTCATGTAAAATCTGCTTAAGGACGGCAATAGTTTGCATTATTATGTTAGGGAAACAATAGGAAAATGCTTGTGTTAAACAAGTGACTTTGGGATTATTAGAGTTTGTTTTCTGTAGCCACTTATCGGCGGTCATCAAAGTTTACGATTAATGTCAATACTTTACAGCTTTATGGATTATACCTTGAGAAATGCTAGATTCGACTCAACTGTGGCATTGTCACTGGGAATATCAAAGTTAAAATCTGATCCAAACTTTCAAGGCACCATCGCCCGACCCAGAGGCCAAGCCAGAGGAGGAAGCAGAGAATGAAGACTCTCCAGACAGTGGTTTTCCTGATGACGCGTTCCTGATGGTGTCGCAGCTGCAGTGGGAAGACGATGTTATATGGGACGGTAGCGAGATTAAACAGAAGGTAAAAGTTCTTATGAACCTTATTATTTACTTTTTATTATTGAGAAATATGTTGCAATTTGCGTAGGGAAAGATGAAGATATAATAATAAAATTGATTGACTAAATTTACTTCCTCTATGGCTGATCATACTGGCGGTTCTAGAGTTTAACGCCAATCGAGTACGTAGCGCACGCGGCGAAATAAATTCGAACACATTGCGCCCTCGTTTTGATACTCGCTCGCGAATCGCCAGGGACAACGGGAAGACCCGAGCATAGGTATTGTTGCAATATAGAAATCTTAACATATTTATTTTTAGGTGCTAGCACGTCTCAACAGCAAGAGTAACGCGGCGGGCTGGGTGCCGACATCCGGCAGCCGCACCGCGCAGCAGTTCTCCCACCCGCGCCCGCAGCCGCCCGCGCTCGTCACTCCCAAACCGCCCGCGTGAGTCACGTCTATATACAGCGTGTACTAGCTCATACAACTCTATAGACAGAGTGTGCTAGTTCATCAAATGAGTAAAAATGTAAGATATTTTTACATTTATATCAAATTCATTACACGGCATTTCTACAGGTCCACAGCATCATCGACGACCACGGGTGCACCAGGTGAAGGCGAAGATAACACCTGGTACAGTATCTTCCCTGTGGAAAACGAGGAGCTAGTGTACGGGACCTGGGAGGATGAGGTCATATGGGACGCAGAGAATATGCCCAAAGTACCTAAACCCAAGATCCTGACGTTGGACCCCAATGATGAGAATATAATACTGGGAATACCGGACGACGTTGATCCATCGAAGATTACTAGAGGTTATTTTAATTTTTTTAGTGACTGGGATATTTAATTTTTATGGCGAATGCTACAGGCTCGATATAAGATTATTGAGTACTATAGTTATTGCGTTGTATGATGATATGCGTGACAGTTGTCATATTCCCGGCTACGCAAACTTCTTGCAAGTAATCGAAATAAATATACTACTACTTGTCTAAATAAATGTTTATTAGAAAATTACATATTAAACTATTAATATTATTTTAATGTACTGCACTTTATTATTATTATAAATGTAAATTATTTAATGGAAATTAAATAAAAAATATGTTAAGTTAAAAATGTCAAATGCATGGAATGGAACTACTGCCAATAGAGATTAACACTGCTGATTCGATATCGAAGCGATGAATACGAACGAACATCTTGTAGTTGTAATTATTCCTATGTAAAAATCGGCAAATCCATTTTTTCCCAGATTGTATTTCCTTTGCCAACTGATTCGATACTTCTAAACAATCGTTTAAGTTTCGTTATGTAACTTCACTAGAAGTGTCAATGAATATATCTGTCACGCATATCATAACGCATTGACTATAATTTAGCGTATTGTATGGTCGTTTATTACCTGGCTTATAATAATTATAATTTTTTTTTCCAGAAAGAGGACCAGCACCCAAAGTGAAGATCCCGCACCCTCACGTCAAAAAGTCCAAGATTTTGCTGGGCAAGGCGGGCGTGATCAACGTGTTGCAGGAGGACGCGCCGCCGCCGCCGCCCAAGTCGCCTGACAGGGATCCCTTCAATATATCCAACGATGTGTGAGTATCAAGACCTGTTGGGCGCTCTAATATATCGAATATAGACATATAGACAGAGACTTATTCATGAATATAGACATATAGATAAATACATATTTAATGATGTGTATAAAGGCTGGATGGAAGCTCTACATAACCTAAGTTCATCAAAGAACTTTCATCAAATATGTTTAAAAAAACAGCCTGTATATTTATTTACCTTTTTCTTTTCTCAGATACTATCAACCAAAATCCCAGAATCCGCGCCTTAAAGTCGGCGGAGGACAGCTCATACAGCACAGTACGCCCGTAGTGGAGCTTCGCGCGCCATTTATACAGACGCACATGGGCCCGGCTCGCCTGCGCGCATTCCACCGGCCCGCCATGCGCAAGCTGACATATGGTCCGCTCGCCGCGCCCGTCCCGCATCCTGTCCAGCCGCTAATTAAACACATCAATAAGAAGGCCAAGGTAAATTTCTGTGGATGCCAGGATCCTAGAACGCAGTACAGTGTGTATGCACAGAGTTCGTTTACCAAATCAATAAGACGGGTGTATTCATTTGATGTCTTAAGTTTAGACGGCAAATCAATACACTCGTTTTATGTTACGTCACGTCACGTCACGTCCGAATACTGAAACGCTAATCAAAATTAAAAGCCCTCCTATTCACAGGCTGTCGCTGTATCTGTGAGCCGAAAGGACAAGGATGGCATGTGATTCGAGCGACATTTAATCTATCGTTTCAGTATTCGACCGTTAGACTCTAAATAACGGCGTATCTTATATTATCTATATTCTATTTATAATTTTTAATGTTTTTTTTTGTGATGATTGCAGCAACGTGAAGCCGAGCGTCTCGCGTCGGGCGGTGGCGACGTGTTCTTTATGCGCACGCCCGAGGACCTGAGCGGGCGGGACGGCGAGCTGGTGCTGGTGGAGTTCTGCGAGGAGCACCCACCGCTCATCAGCCAGGTCGGCATGTGCAGCAAGATCAAGAACTACTACAAGCGCACCGCCACCAAGGTTAGTACATACGTAAACATTACATACGAATACGTCAGAGTTACGCTGCGTTTGCGTACGCCGGAGTACCTGAGCGGGCGGGGCGGCGAGCTGGTGCTTCTGAAGTTCTGCGAGGAGCACCCGCCTAGATGAAGAATGAACAAGCGCAAAAACATTTAGACATTGGTTGGTAGCTATAGCCACGCTATAAATAGCTTTCAGAATTTTTATTGAGATATTTTAATCTATGTTTTAAGTTACGTTTTAAATACCCATGTGATATTATGCAGAGTTGTGTAAAAAAAGGATTATAATGTTGCACATATTAATCTTTAAACGCATAAAATAAGCAATCCTTTTATGTTCTACCGTTTTATTATAAAATAACAAATCCTTTAAAAATGGTTAGCGGTCAATTGCTTTTCTAATTAGATATTTTGTTACAGGATAACGGTCCCAAGTCCCTCAAGTATGGTGAAGTTGCGTACGCGCACACGTCCCCGTTCCTCGGTATACTGGCGCCAGGCGCGACGCAGCCAGTTATCGAAAATAACATGTACCGCGCGCCCATATACAATCACCAGCTGCCGCATACTGACTTCCTGATTATACGGACAAGGTAACATTATAATGCGGCCATACTTAAGGAAAATTATTGAAGTGATGTTGGAATACGAATGCGGATGAAGTCGCGACTTACCGGAATCAGCCGTTACGAAATTGGCACTTTAATACAAAATTGTTTACAATTTAATTAATATTATATCTAGCAATATCCCACGATACATTTTATTCGCGAGATATTGCTAGATATAATATTAATTAAATTGTATGCTATGGGTAAAGCAAAGTGGCAAAGTAACTGTATATAAAAATTGTTTACCTTGAGTAGTAGCTCGAGGATTAAGTTTTTAAAGGGATACTTTTAATATGTTTATTTATTACATAGAAGACTTCGTCATACAATATTTTTTGTAATAACTTCTCTAAGTCTAAAGGTATGATGTTGTTTCAGACAAGCGTACTACATACGTGAAGTGGACGCGTTGTTCGTGGCCGGGCAGGAGTGTCCCTTGTACGAAGTGCCCGGTCCTAACTCAAAGCGCGCTAACAATTTTGTCCGAGACTTCTTACAGGTATAATAATTAATAAGTTATTGGAATCCAAAATTGAATGCAAATTATTTAAACGTGAATATTTTATATACTATTTTTTTACACATGCATGCTAATCTAACCTAACTTATGCAACAGTATACTTAACGTCAGAAAAGTGGGCGTGGCTAATGGCCGTCACACTGACATCACTTTGTCCTGTGTATTTGTCTATAGATTTTAATGATTTAGGACGAAAAGGATCATACCACTACATTAAAAGTAATAATATCAACTTAATATTACTATATTTTTCTAGGTGTTCATATACAGATTGTTCTGGAAGTCGCGCGACAATCCGCGCCGTATCAAAATGGACGACATCAAGCGCGCGTTCCCCTCGCACTCGGAAAGCTCTATACGTAAACGTCTGAAGTTATGTGCGGATTTCAAACGTACTGGGCTGGATTCAAACTGGTAAAAACAAGATTTCATGTCCCTTACATGATCACGTTTATCTAAAGCAAATTATCCAAAAAAACGACGTGTCTATCACGATGATCGAGTACACGTGGGCAAAGTGAAAATTTTGTCATCATTTAAAATCCAAAAATACTCTCACCATGCTCAAAGCACATCACTTCATAAAATAATAAAAAAATAAAATTTGTACTCCAAGCGCCATCTGTGTATAAGTAGCTTCTGACAGATGGGTTTATATCAATGGCATTAGGTATATCCAAAATATACGATACGCTTCACAACAAGCATGACGCGACGCGATCTTGAACTTTCACTTTCAACGCCGCTAAAAAAGTAAGCATAAAAATAATAAAAGAAAATAGTTTGAACTGTTTTTGTCATCACAAAGCGAGTGGCAAATTTCAAACACCGCATTGTTTTCTATAAAAGCCAGTCATGAATAAATGTCAACGGTGTGATGACGCGTTACATCTCCACAGGTGATCGGTTTCACTAGTTTGTGACCCACATGAATTAATTAATTTGCGCCTATTGCAATATATATATATATATATATATATATATATATATATATATATATATATATATATATATATATACATATATATATACAATATATATAAACCCATTTTGATGCATCCAGGTGGGTAATAAAACCCGACTTCCGTCTGCCCTCGGAGGAGGAGATCCGCGCTATGGTATCCCCGGAACAGTGCTGCGCGTACTTCAGTATGGCGTCCGCGGAACAGCGGCTCAAGGACGCGGGCTACGGCGAGAAGTTCATATTCACGCCGCAGGAGGACGACGATGAGGAGTTGCAGCTGAAGATGGATGATGAGGTTAGTGATATGATCATGTATAGACTGGAAAAATGTATGTAGTTATGAGGAGTAACAGATAAGATTTATAAAAAAAGTAGCAAAAAATCGTCATTATTACGTTAGCCAATGGAGTATATTACTAGGTATGTACAGTCACTTGAAACTTTTTTACAGTAAAGCTATTAAATATACAGATACACTAGTTTTTGTTTTATTAAAAAATTTCAAGTTGAAAGTTCCGAAAATTTTCGAATCCCGCTAACAGTAGCGTGACGTCACGCTACACTTCGAACATACAGCCCCGAGTTCGGGCCGTACTGCGCACCACTTAGTCGCAAGTTACTGTCTGTGCCACTTTAAAGTTAAATATCTTTGAAACTAATTGACGTATCGAAATTATACTTTCACGAGTATTTTAT
This sequence comes from Phengaris arion, assembly GCA_963565745.1. NCBI lineage: Eukaryota > Metazoa > Arthropoda > Insecta > Lepidoptera > Lycaenidae > Phengaris > Phengaris arion. The sequence goes on from OY751443.1 coordinate 9,651,345, forward strand.
TATTTGCCACTGAGAATACAGAAAGCTTACATTATTAAATTAATGAAAATTCTCTATTGGGAATCATGAATCGTTGCAAGAAGTACGTAGAAATTAGGCCCTAACTGGTACACAGTTCAAGCCAATTAATGAATAGCACAAAAATTTTGTCTGTAGATAAAACGAGACATAAAACGCAGAACCATATTTAAGTGGACAGACGAGTCACGAGAGTGAGGCGTGGTAAAAATATTCCCGCTAAACTAATAACGTTTCTCAGGTAAAAGTGGCTCCATGGAACACCACACGGGCGTACATTCAAGCGATGCGCGGCAAGTGTCTACTACAGCTGACGGGTCCGGCTGATCCCACCGGCTGCGGCGAAGGGTTCTCCTACGTTAGAGTGCCGAATAAGCCTACCCAGCAACCCACGGATGAACAACAGCCCAAACGCACGGTTACGGGCACTGACGCCGATTTGCGTCGTTTGAGTCTTAACAACGCTAAGGCGCTTCTCCGCAAGTTCGGCGTGCCGGAAGAGGAGGTAAGATATTCCTGTCTCATCTTAACATTACACTCTAAATTGATTTGTGTGTGCGTGCCCTAAATGGTAATTTAATCGACGGAGTTTATATATTTATTAACATATTTAACTCTATTATTATGTAGGATTATTATTGTTCTTTATATCTCTGTCGATTATTATTATTCATAGCGAATTTAATTTTTGATCAATGTTATTTCAGATCAAAAAGCTGTCACGTTGGGAAGTTATTGATGTGGTGAGAACACTTTCCACAGAAAAAGCGAAGGCCGGTGAGGAGGGAATGACGAAGTTCTCAAGAGGAAACAGATTTTCCATAGCGGAACATCAAGAGCGGTAAAAAAATATTGCATTATTTTGTTACTGCACTTTACTAATTTAATTATATTTTGTGCGTACGAAGTCGCGGGAAATACCTATACTTGATAAGATAAGAACACTCAATAGATGATGGTAGCTTAGTCTTAGTCCTTCTATAATCCCAAGAACTAATGATGTGAAACTTTTGAGAGTGACATGTCCACCTGGCACATTAGCATTGGCTGCTGGCGTCATGTAATGTAAATTGGAAACGTCAGTATACTTTTTTTCTCTCTTTTAAATTTTTGCTTTAATTTAATTTTGTTTCTAATATGTACTATGTAATTTATCTTCTAGATACAAAGAGGAATGTCAGCGTATATTTGAGCTACAAAACCGAGTGCTACAGAGTACAGAAGTACTTAGTACGGACGAGGCCGAGAGTTCTGTGAGTGAGGAGTCAGATCTCGAAGAGATGGGCAAGAATTTAGAGAATATGCTCGCTAACAAGAAGACTACAGAGCAAGTGAGTTGGATTATTAAATTATTATCAGGTAAAACTTATTTCAAGATTTATATTTATTTTCGTATGTACGATAAAAATATTGCGTATAAAGGATTTTTAAAGAATTTATAGCTTTTGGTCTAATTTTATTTAATTTAATAAGACAGTATAAAATACTTTTAAATTATGTTTTACATTAAATGTAAACCTTTTGAATATAGCTGACTAAAGAAAGAGAGGAAGCAGAGAGGGAAGAACTAAGAAAGATGATCCTCGGACAGTCTGAGAAGAAACCACAGATCAACCAAAACGAGCAACAGTCTAATAATCAAGGTACTGATTTACTATAATTTTATTTAATTAAAAATAGTACTGATTGCTATAAATATTACCAGAGGAATAGGTTAGCTATTTTATTAGTACATAGATGAATTATAGTAGTCTTAAAAAAAGGTAACTTCTCAGTAGAAACAGTATATTAAAAATCAATATTAATAATAATAATATAATATCTATGAACGCTTCACACCACGTCAATCTGGCCCCGTGCTAAGTATCCAAAGAACTTGTATTACAGGTACCAGAAAACGGGAACCATACATACCATATTATCAAAGGCACAGCTATTTGTAATACATAATTTCGCAAGTCTCGTGAAAACGACCCATACAAAAGTCTGATGTCCCGCGTTTCTGCTGTTTTATGAAATAAATAGGTCGCGAGAGCATATTTGCTAATATCTCCAAATTTTTTGCGTTTATGTTTATAATTACAACAATCAATGTTTTTGTATTTCATGTAAGTAAAGTAATTATGTAAGTTTCATACACTAATTATGTAAAAGAATATATTCCAAATTTTTAAACAGATAAGGAATACACAGGTAGAGTTTTATAAAGGTAAATGAATGAACTGGGAATAGACAGAGACATCAATATGTTTATTTCAGGCCGCGTGTTGCGTATAGCGCGCACGTTTCGCAACGCGACCGGCCAGCGCTACACGCGCGTGGAGTTCGTTCGCAAAGCGGCGATAATAGAGGCGTATACTAAAATACGATCGACCAAAGACGAGGCGTTCATACGGCAGTTCGCCACCATGGACGAGAGTCAGAAGGAGGAGATGAAACGAGAGAAACGCAGGATTCAGGTGTGTAGAACATATTAATTCTTTGAACTTATGTTCGATGTGATGACTTAGCCTTTGATCATGGTGCAAATATTATACTGCTTAATATTAAGCTTTAATACATTGGGCGTTTTTGCCCGCAGTTTAAAAAAGTGGAAAGCACAAACCAAAATACCATTAGATTGTACAATTAATTTAATTCAGATCAATGGAGTAGTCTAGATAGTCAATAAATTTTTATATGAATATTTGTTAAAATGAGTTAAAATATCACACTATTTACCCTACCTCCTGCATATATGCGACCCATGCAGTTGTAATCACGATTACATCTAACCTAGTTGTATCTTGTACTGTAGGTAGGTGTGTATTGTAGGTCGCCATAGTCATCGCTAATTTTCCCATAGTAAAACGGCACATTGTATCTAAACGATCTAAAATGCTGTACCTATTATTTTTGTACCATGCTTTTAAATCTCATCAGATTTAACGATTTTATTGTATGATATTTGTATTGTTTCCTACAGGAACAACTGCGTCGTATTAAGAGGAATCAAGAGAGGGAGAGATTGGCTGGGAATGTCACCGTACCGGCCACGCCCAGCAATGACAGTATGTATTTTGTACTTTATTTTTGTTACCGGTATCATATTTTATATTGTATCCTATTTCTCTCCATAAGAAGTTTCACCCAACAGGAAGAAATTTCTTTTTAGAAATAAGATTAGTGACTTAAAATTATGTCGTCTAACTTTATAAATTGTACTGTTTTAAATTTCTTTGTATACAAAAATTTTTGTTAATAATAAATAAAATAAATGGTAAATATTGCCTAGACTCTTTGTAATTTTGATATTATGATATTATGTAAAAGTTAAAAAGTGCCTAGCATTCTAAATATAAAAAATAAATGACCTCAAAATCCCATCGTTACCTCTTCGACCGGGTACAATGTGCCACAGTCCTCACTTAGTGCAATGATATCTTTGTTAGATTATACCTTCTAACATATCATTAAATTCGTTTGCTCCTCTTCAGGTATGAGCATGTCATCCTCCATGCTGGATCGCGGCTCGCCAGGTCTTATCCCGCTCGGTCAGATTAAGCAGGAGCCCGACCTCCCCACGCCGTCCCGCCGCCGCGCCAAGCTCAAACCAGATCTCAAGCTGAAGGTAAATAAAAATAAAGTATGTATTGCTTCATTACATTTTTCAATGTGGCGTCCTTATTCGGGGGACTAATTCTCGTAATTAAATATTATGTATTACATTTAAAATACAGTGTCGATTCAGACTTAATGAATATGAAGTCGTATTCGGGCACCCGCGAATTGACGTGTTTTTAATTACGATAATTGTCCTTCTGATTTTTTATCTCAGTCAGTTAAATGATAGCCGAAAAATAACTACTTTACAATCTTAAAATAAAGAAAGAGAGATGAAGTGAATAGAATATTGATAAATCCAACTTTACGTTTGCATGTCAATCATAATATTATTATTATTATTACGCATGCTTTTCTGTGAATATTGAAAACGCCGGAGGATTCATCTACTTGATTTTAATTTATGTTTTTTTTTATATGTTTGAGTGTACGAAGGTTTTGCAGGCTTTAAGTATATATTGCGCATGGTTTTCTATGAATATAAGAAATGCTAGAGCATTAATGTTTGTTTCTAATATGTAGGTAGGTTTTGCAAGTGTGAGGTTAATAAAAATGCCTTCTGTGTATGTACCTTAAAAAATTCCTACAATTAAGAATATTTTTTCCGTCGCAGTGCGGCGCGTGCGGTCAAGTCGGACACATGCGTACGAACAAGGCGTGCCCGCTGTATACGGGCGGTGCGCCGTCGCCGGAGCACGACACGCCGCCCGAGCCCGACGAGGAGGAGCTCGGCTACGTCGACGGCACCAAGCTGACGCTGCCTACTAAGATCATCAAGGTAATAGGCCATAAGTAAAAGGCTAAGGTCATCAATAGTGTTAGCACTAGGTTACAATCCTGCCTGAAAAAAAAAGAAACTTGACTAGTTTTTTCAATATAATATTATAACATGATAACTACAATTTTTAAAAAAACTATTACCCGACTACGTAAATTATATTGCCTTTGTTACCCGGGATATTATTACGAATCTATTGACACATCACTTAAAAAAATCGGAGTTTAAGGTTAAGGTTTAGGTCAGTAGTTTAAGGCCCTACGGTGGAACAAACACATACACACACCGGCATATTTAGCGGAACATAAAATAAAGGTTTGATATCAGTGTCATATAAGGTTGCTGGCTGGTTTATACGTCATTTATTTTAAAAAGAAATATTTTCAGATTAAGAAAACAACTGAACATCACATTTTATGTAATTGTTTTAATTTTATTAAAATACACCTCATCTGGAGCGAACTTCGAGTATTTCTTCCTTCTGAGTTTGATTTAAAATTTCATTGAAATACTGTTTTTTGTTAGTTTTTTTTTTTAATCACGTATCTTTTTGGAGTTGAGGACTGAATTATGCCTGACAGCCCCAACGGAGATTGCCACTCGAAATGCGAAGAAATGGTCAAACCTACAGAGTGATATCCAGAGATCTTCGTCGACCAGTTTCAACGATCCATCGCAGTATCCAACGGTTCAGGGAGACCGGTACTTATGTGAGAAGAGCAGGACAAGACAGAAAAAGACGCACTTCGAGTAGGGATGATCGTTTCATTCGGCTTCGTGTACGTAGGAACCCCCGTTTGACGGCCGTCCAAGCCCGATATGAGTTAGAAGCAGTGCGGGGTGTAACCGTAAGTGAGCGTACGGTACGAAGAAGGTTCAAAGAAGCTGGTTTGGGTTCATTTGTGCCCGCCAAGGCTCCAAGGCTCGAGGTAAATCATCGTAGAAACAGGTTAACTTTTGCTCAGGAACATCGACTTTGGAACGCGGACCAATGGAGTAAGGTATTGTTTAGTGATGAGTGCAGAATTCTCTTAAATCAAATTGACGGCAGGCAAAGATTATACAGACGCAAAGGAGAACGATACATTCCGACAAATTTTGAAACTACAGTTGCATACGGTGGTGGATCAATAATGGTTTGGGCGGGCATTTGTTTGGGAGCTCGCACAGACTTGGTAGTGATTGACAGAGGGAGTCTGACTGCAGACCGCTATATCAGAGAAGTTTCAGGAGAAAATGTCGTACCGTTTGCCCCATATATCGGTGACGATTTTGTTTTTATGCAGGATATTGCTCGGCCGCATACCGCTCGGGTAACTCAAGCTTATCTTAATGATATGAATATTACTGTTATGGATTGACCGGCGAGATCACCGGATATGAACCCAATAGAGCACGTTTGGGACTTGCTGAAAAGAAAAGTTAAGTCCAGAATTCCAGCTCCTGCCAACGTGGGTGAACTGCGAATCGCCGTAGTTGAGGAATGGCGGAGACTATCCCAGGAGACCATCGATAACATCATTCTCAGTATGCCTAGACGGGTAGAAACTTTAATAAGAGCACGTGGAGGAAATACGCGATATTAATCACCATTTTTCTAATTTAATTAATTGTTATTTTAATATTAATTTTCACTTTTCCCGGTTACATGAAAAGTTAAAAAATGTACCATTTTTCACAAATAGCCTTTACTCGCAAAATCTGTTCTTAATGTGATCTCATTTTAAGTAACACAAATGAAACTTTAAATAAGAAAAGAAGTGTAGTAAGTAGATTTTAAAATAAAACCATATTTTTTTAATTATGGACCTTTTTTTGTGTTCCGCTAAATATGCCGGTGTGTTTATATACATACATAGTCTGCCAAAATCATTACTCATTGTTTTGTCTTCGCCGTAGTTGCGTAATAACAAAATGGGAGATTCCGTTTGTTTTTATTATTTATAGCTATATAATTATAATATTTTACCTATTACTCTTAAGACTAAGCGAATACTGTCCCGTATCGCGAGCAGTGTTAGGGAAAGTGCCGCCAATATATAGTCATTTTTAATTGTTCGATGGCATCTAAGTTTTATATAAAAAATAACCAAATTATGCTAATAATAATAACATTAACATTACAGAATTTGGATCAGGGCGATGAGCGCGGGCGCCGCATAGGTGGTCGGCGCGACTCGCGCGGCCGGCGGCGACGCAACCCGAGTGACTGCGACTACCTCGTGCGACGGCCGGCCGAGCGCCGCCGCACGGACCCGCTGGTGACACTGTCGTCGCTGTTGGAGGACGTGCTCAACCATATGCGCCATCTGCCGGACGTGCAGCCCTTCCTGTTCCCTGTCAACCAGAAGGTATCATCACCATCATGATCAACCGTTAACGTTCGAATATTGTTAGATTGCCTAGATACGCAGTTTTTGCCATGATGTTTTATGTAACTGAATATTGTAAGTACTGGAAACAAAGAAAAATGTGTATACACTAAAATTTGGAATAAACCTTGAATTTTCTTAAGTGGATTTCAATTTAAGATTTCAATAGCCTTGTCATCTGTTCTGGATTATTTATCCAGTGTGCGTAATATTGAGATACCTTTTGGCGTTTGTTAGGTTTAACTTTACTATACCGTATACGTCATACAACTATTACAACAATATCTAACAAGGTATAGGTTAAGTAAGGTTAGGTAAGGTTAAGTGTCAACTACAGCCGATATTTCACATTAATGTCATCCCATTATCATTTGCACATTGTGGCATTAGTGTAACAATTCAATTATTCACAGTTGGTGGCCGATTATCACCGCATAGTGCAGCGGCCGATGGACCTACAGACGATCCGGGAGAACCTTCGGCAGAAACACTATCAGAGCCGCGAGGAGTTCCTTGCCGACGTCAATCAGATCGTCGAAAACTCAACGCTATATAATGGTAAGTAAATACTAAGCTAAATAAAAAAAAAATAACAATAAGGTAAATTAAATTGAAAGAAAAGTACGTAAGTCCAAATATACTTTTTTCATAGTTCATAGGCAAATAATTTAGTTACATAAGAATGAACGATATGCCATAAAGTATGTATACTTTGTAGTAATCTAACATACTTGCAAGCAAAACAAAGACGTTTTAGTAAAGAAAGGGACAGAGATAAAATATGAAGCCTACAAATGATAAGTCAAGATCATAATATTATGTTAACTTTATTTATCCCAGTTCCTATCGTTATTTAAACGAGTTATTCTAGTATATCTCTTGTACAGGTCCGAACAGTAGCCTGACCGTGGCCGCTCAGCGTATGATGCAGCGGTGTTTTGAGAAGTTGGCAGAGAAGGAGGAACAGTTTATGAAGCTCGAGAAACAAATTAATCCACTGCTGGATGACAATGATCAAGTGAGAATCCACATCTGAACTCTTTTGCGAATTTTAATCCCCTTCGCTATATGGCACTTTTTTGTGTTATCGGTGGGTAGGTGGGTAAATCAGCATTATATTTATTTATATAAGTCGATAATACGACGGTTTTAATTTTTACTAGTGAAATATATTAAGAAACTAAGTGTCAACTACAGCCGATATTTGGCTATCTACTTCGTGTTGCAAATAGCTTAACTATTTGTAAGCAGGGTGCAAATATAAGACATTGTAAAGAATAATATTTGCACCGTGGTATAAGACACGATAATATTAACCAAACGTTTTTTCAGGTTGCACTTTCCTTCATATTTGAGAACTTATTGACAACAAAACTCAAAGTAATGCCAGAAGCGTGGCCTTTCTTGAAACCAGTAAACAAGAAGCAAGTCAAGGATTACTACAATGTCATAAAGAAACCAATTGACATGGAGACTATTGGGAAAAAGATTCAAGGTATATTTTCATTTCCTATTTACGTTTTTACCCAAATAAGGCTGTGTGATTACGGAAAAAGAAAGTGACAGTAGAAAAAAACCCTTTTTTCCTGTTGTCTCCTTTACCAAGTTTATGGCTATGTACAATCAGGGAATCTAATTCATAAGCAGGTTGACCGTTGTCATAATTTGTTCGTATTATAATAAGTACCTGGTTAACCGAGATTTGCTCGGAGCTCTAGTAGATAAAAAAAATAAAAATAATCATCAAAATATCTTACCGGGGTTCGAACCCACCACATTCTGAATTTCCGAACAACGCAATCGGACTGACATTGTTAGAGTCGAAATAATTGATATATTGTTGCACGATGAACGAAAAAACATCTATACCTACCTTAAAAATACGTAGTTTTCCAGGGATAAGAACAAGCTAGATCAATTTTTCTCCCCCAAATCTCCCTGCATACTAAATTTCATTGTAATATTTTCAGCCGTTTTCGAGATAGCGATTATACTATACAGGTGTCCCAAAAGTCGACGTCAAGCCGAAATAGTCTGATAGATAAGGTCATAACAGTTATCAGAAAAATATATAAAAAAAAATATGTCTTGTCTTTTTAAAATTATAGCAAAAAATAAATATTCGGAAAATGTACACCCTGTAACAGTTTTTACTTTCCTGTTGCTACAAATCTTTACTTTTTGCAATTTTTTTTTTACTCATTTCATCGTGAATAGTGCTTCTGTAATTTGTAACCTTAAAATCTGAGCTAACTGCTCCATATTGAAAGCAGATGTCATGTTTTGCAGAACCACGTTTTGAAAATCAGTTTTTCGCCCTACTTTAAACTTTAACTGACGGTCCTGAAAAAAAATTATACCACGCAAGTCTGGCAAGTAATTTTAAAAGTTAGCGCATTTAATAAGGATTCTAAAATGGTATAACACATTTACATTTTTATGTTATAATGTAATTTACAATTACATTATTTCTTAGATCGGGTACAAAAAAATATTTTTTCAAGGAAAGTCGGTTTTGAATAAATTATTTGTCTTTACTAAAAGTGATTCTAGTGACCTCAAAGCGTTCCTTAAGACCATTGCGTTGTTTTAATGAGACGGAGTAAGACATTCTATAAAGTGTGAGCGAGACAGGTAGTGACGCTCTCGAAACAGAGACAGAGAAAGTATTTTTATGAAGTGTGAGCGAGACAGATAGTGACGCCGCTTTTTGGTATTGGCAATTGTAATGCGTATTACAGATAAGTACGCTACTCTCCTTCGTTTACTACGCATCTTTTCGTATTCGATCGTGTTATTTTGTGTACTAACTACTTTTGGCTTCGTTTATTGGACTTGTTTGCTTGTGATTTGGATTTGGACAGTATCGATCTCTCTACAACAACCTTCGCTTTTTACTGGACTAACGTGTGATTGTGTATTGGTACTATGGCTGTGTAAACCAAACAGGAATATGCCAACATGCACCTCATTTATGGGGAATGCAGATGTAACGCTAGTGCTGCCTCGAGACTCTACCGCCAGAGATACCCAAATGCTGATCGTTATCCAGATCACAGAGTATTTACATCAGTACATCGTCTACTTTTCTTCGAGGGCCGACTTCCAAACCAAGTGCATGGTGAAGGAAGAATTTCATTATCTTACGAGGACGCAGTGGTGTGCACAGGATTATGACACTGGGTATGCGGCGAAGTACTCGGTCACAAAAGCTTTTTCGTTTATTGATTTTTAGCATAGCTACAACCAAGCGACGGATCTCTAAGTCGAAACCATGCCAACAGAGCAAGTCTTAGATGTACTACTATTCACATGAATAAAGATGTACATACATCTTCTACGGCAACGCAGACAAAACAGCGATCGATCGTCGCGGCGGAAGAAATTCTAATAAGTAAAATAATAAGCATATTTTAAAATATTATAACTACTCATCAGTCAGTCAGCTTAAATTTTCACATATTCAAGGTTCCGGTTACTTGAGATTACTATATCCCGATGTAAATAAACGCAAGATTTCGGCCACCTCAAATATCTTATCCAAGTAAGTGAGGCCGCGGAATAGAAATTTAAATCTGAATATCCCGAATCAGTCCACACTGTACTAGAATTACTAAATAATATGCAAGGAAAACAATATAATTATTTATTAATTTTTAATTTTTAATAAACACACATTATCAACGCAAACCTCACAATCAAATAACATTTTAAAAAAATCAACAAACGCACTAGTAAAAGCAAATCACTACAATTATTATAGAAACTCAGTAAGAAACTTAACTTAAAAAACTTAAGTTAAAGAAACTTAAGTTAAATGTACACACTTTCAAATGTTAAAATGAAAAATCTTTTAAGAATACTATAAATAAACAGGAGCGATTAAATTGTAAACAATGCTTATCACATAAAATATGCAATATGGCCCCCGCGAAACACAAAACGTTTCTTCTATTTAAACAAATAAAACCTTACTAAACAAAAATGCATAATGTGCATACGTGATTCATCAGATTCGCGTCTTATTATTTTTACTCGGATTATAGGCAACGAATAATTTCCGACAAGCCAGTTCGGCGGTTTTTGGAAGCGATCGGATAGCCGAACCGAACCTCTCGGCTCGGCTCTCGGTTCGGCCATCGCCTGCCGCATGAGTTACCGCTATATAATCATGTCGATATTCATGGGTGTGTGCGTTTACGAAGTATGAAAATTACACACACATGCGATAATTTTTCCTGCTGAACTTAACGGCATGAGATGAGTTGCTATTTATAAAATATTAGGCGTTTTTAAGTTATTATATTTTTTTAATTAATTTATTTACTATTAATTAAAGTCATCTAAAACGTACGAACGTTTTATTAAAATATCTGTGAATGACAAGTAAAGCACTGCATTTCTGCCTAAAAGGAGCGCACGCCCCTGCGAGGACGTTGTCCTTAAAGCAGTGGAAGAAGACCCAAGTACTTCGGTACGTACAATTGAGGCCAGCACAGGAGTTCCTAAAAGTACAGCTCATCGAATATTGAAAAAAAATGAGTTCCACCCATATCATGTGCAGCGAGTACAAACTCTTTTGCCTCGGGATTATGAGCCTCGGGTTGCGTTTTGTCAAACTATGATTCAAAAACATCGAGAAGGTCCACAATTCTTAGAAAAAAAATTATGGTCGGACGAATCGACGTTTAAAACGGGTGGATACATGAACTTACATAATTTACACGAGTGGCGCGTAGAAAATCCAAACTTAATGAGAGAAGATAGATCACAGTATCGTTTTAAACTCAACATGTGGACTGGGATTTTGAACGGAAGAGTCATAGGACCCTTTGAGTTACCAGAGGTCTTAAACGGTGAAATTTATTTGGATTTTTTAGTAAACCATTTACATAATTTACTCGAAGACGTGCCACTGAATATTTTGAGAGATATGTGGTTTCAACAAGATGGCTGCCCAGCGCACTATAGCCGCTCAGTTAAGGAACATCTAAATGAAGAATATCCGGGCAGATGGATGGGCGGTCTGGTAAGATCTCGTGGCCAGCCCGCTCACCTGATTTGAATCCATTGGATTTTTTTTATTGGGGAGCAGTTAAAGAAAAGGTATATTCAAAATCAATCGAAAATGAAGCTGAGCTCCGAGAGAGAATTACGGAGGCAGTTGATTTTGTCAATAATGGAAGATTCGCCCGTCTGATATCAAGATCTTTTTTAAGGAGATGTCGTGCTTGTATTTTATCTGAAAGAAAACTGTTTGAACATCTTTTGTAAATAAATGTTATCATTGAAACGGAACTGATTTTTATTTTATTTTTTACTACTAGGATCCTTATTTGCTTCTGTGACTCATAAGCGTCTCTGTCTTTATCTCTACCACTTTATGGAATGACTGGTTCAAATGAGAATTTGAAATTTGAGGTCTTAAAGAACGCTTTGAGTTAACTAGAATCACTTTTAGTAAAGTCAAAGAAATTATTCAAAACCGACTTTCCCTGAAAAAATATTTTTTGTACCCGATCTAAGAAATAATGTAATAAGTGTTATACCATTTTAGAATCCTTATTAAATGCGCTACCTTTTAAAATTACTTGCCAGACTTGCGTGGTATAATTTTTTTTCAGGACCGTCAGTTTAAGTAGGGCGAAAAACTCATTTTCAAAACGTGGTTCTGCAAAACATGACATCTTCTTTCAAGATGGAGCAGTTAGCTCAGATTTTAAGGTTACAAATTACAGAAGCACTATATACGATGAAGTGAGTAAAAAAAAATTGCACAAATTAAATATTTGTAGCAACAGGAAAGTAAAAACTGTTACGGGGTGTACATTTTCCCGAATATATTTTTTTGCTATAATTTGAAAAATACAAGACATATTTTTTTTCTAAATATTTTCTGATATCTGTTATGACCTTACCTATCAGGCGATTTCGGCTTGACGTCGACTTTTGGGACACCTGTATATTATACAAGATTGTCTCGTTTCAAGTATAAGATAGAATGATGTCAAATTGACGTGTCATTAACAATTGTACTGTGACTGCATTATCATAATAATACATATTATTATAATACAAATAAATTATGAGAACACTATACTGCTTATGGATTAGATTTTCTGATAGTAGTATGAGAGATAAAATGTATTTTTTTTGTTTTTAGCTCATAAATATCACAGCCGTGGAGAGTTTCTGCGTGACATACAACTATTAGTAGATAACTGCCGCGCTTACAACGGTCCGAACTCTCAGTTCACAAGACAGGCTGAAGCTATACTTAATGTGACAAAAGAAGCATTGGAACAGGTAACATACTGCTGCTATAGTTCAACAACCAGTTTTCGTATAAAAAGATCATAAAAAAGTTCAGTTTAAAAGCGCCATCTGTCGCTCACACTTTTTCCACTCTTGGCAGTTCGACGAGTCACGAGCACGTGTCTCATTTCGAGGCGAATATATTTTTAAATCTGTTTAAAAGAGTTGAAATATGTACACGGTATGTAATTACAATCTTACGTCCAAAAAATATTATTTTTCATTGAGCTAAATAATAGGTTATACCTATGAAATACCTATTTATACCTATGAAATTGCCGTTCTGCAGTACTGGCCATTTCAAATCAAAATAATTTTTGTTTGGCTAAGAATTCTAATTTCAAATTAATTTTATTTTAAAAACATGAAATTCTTTTTTCAAAAGTAGTTATTTGTTTATTGATTAGTGTTACATTTTCATCGCATTTCAATCTTTTTATTTTTTCAATTTCATTATGGAATATGAGTACCGTCGTGCCAGCAACGCGGCACAAGCGGCACGCAACATCAACGACGTTTACGGAGCTAACACTTCAAACCAACGCACCACTTGTTATTGGTTTGCTCGCTTCCGTTCTGGAAATTTCGACCTGAAAAATTAACCTCGCGGTCGTCCGAAGACTTTGGTCGACAACGACGAATTAAAGGCGATTGTGGAAGCTGATGATACGCAATCTACGGCTGAATTAGCAGCAGCTTCCGACGTTAGCGTCAAAACAATATTGGTCCATTTGTGTCAAATTGGTAAGGTAAAAAAGCTTGACAAATGGGTGCCCCACGAACTCAATGATCGCCAGCGCGATGTACGCGTCGAGACGTGCCTTGCACTGCTCAACAGACACACAAATGAAGGAATTTTGAATCGCATTGTCACCTGCGATGAAAAATGGATTCTGTTTGATAACCGCAAGCGCTCAGCAAGTTGGTTGGATCCTGGTTTAGCACCTAAACAATGCCCTAAACGAAAACTTACCCCTAGAAAAGTGATGGTCACTGTTTGGTGGTCTAGCGCCGGTGTGATTCATCACAGCTTCTTACCAAACGGGGTGAGCATTACTGCAGATACCAAAGTAGGATGTACTGTGAAGAACTGAACACAAAGATGGAGAAGCTGGCACATCTTCAACCAGCATTGGTCAATCGCTCGTCTCCGCTGCTCCTGCACGACAACGCGCGACCTCGTACTGCACAGCAGACGGTCTCCAAGTTGCAAGAACTGGGGTTGGAAGCTCTCCGTCATGCGCCCTACTCACCAGACCTTGCGCCTACAGTTTTTGTTGCCTACCGTCCAGCTGATTTCTTTAAGAAGGGCATCAATAAACTGCCACTGCGTTGGCAAAGATGCATTGATTGCATGGGTGATTACTTCGATTAGTACAAATAAAAAATACAAAAAAAAATTGTTTAAATTTTTTCATACAAAACGGCAATTTCATAGGTAAAGACCTAATATACACCATTGGTATTTTCTGTATTTTTTAAAAACGCCATTTTTTTCCTGTTATATTCTATTTCCTGATATATTTTATCGCCCGCACTAATAAACTGTTCCGCAGTTCGACGAGCACGTGTCTCAGCTCGAGGCGAACATCGTGCGCGTGCAGCAGAAGATGCTGGAGGAGGCGGAGCAGTCCGACACGGAGGAGGAGCCGGCGACGGACGAGAAGCGCGGTCGCGGCCGGCCAAGGAAGCACAAGCAGCCGTCCACATCCACGGACGGTATGTACTATCGGGGAATCTAATCTTTCGGAAGTTTTTGGCGGGGAGGTGGAAGAGTGACGTTGTTGTTTTTCGTATTTCTACCATAAATTTGTATTATTTCGGCTCTTAATATTGTGTCATATGGGTAGAATACTATCCATTAAATATTCGATAACGTGCACAAGTGTGGACAAGTTGACAATTTCAAAAAGCGTTCCATTTTGTGTTCTCTCAAGAACCTCCTAGGAAGTTTCAGTAAAGCGTCTACAACTTTACTAAATCGACCGACTTGACTCGTTGACTGCACTGACAATTTATTTGGACTTTGACTAGACTTTGGACTTGACGATTAAGAAAAGCGTGTGTTGAAAACATAAATGAAAATTCTATTTTTCCGCCTTTCTAACTTGACACTGGCAATGGTTTTAAGCCATCCGTAGTTGTAACAATAAAGTTTGACGTTTGGGTAATGTTTCTTGCAAAATATAATCAAACAATGTTTTACAGTACAAATTCATTACGCTAAGTGGCGAATTAGATGAATCGCGCACCTTTAAATAGCTCCGCAATTTTGCTGTGTGTCAATATTTTTATCATGACTTAAACGTATTTACGTACCACAAACAACCCTGTCCATGTCTCTGCTATGTACATTTACGAATAACTAATAACTTTTTTGTAAATTTGCTTAAATTTATCTGGCTGTGCAGACGCAACACCGAGAAAGCGTGGTCGGCCCAGGAAAGACCAAAACAGTCTCGTTGACGGTAAGTTTTTAAAATTTCAGTTTCCGTTAGTGTTTAAAAATCTATATCTAGGATAGGACTGCACTAGGCGGAGCGGCGCGACTCGACGCGTAGTTCCGCTGCTGCGTAGTGCGTTATATCTCATACAATTTCATAAAACGAATACTTGACCGTGTCGCGTCGCGTAGTTCTGCTGAAGCGTAGTTAAGCCTAGTGTGGCCTCACCTTTAAATATTCTATCTTATGTATAAATAAATGGATTGCAATTCCAATGTCTCGCTAAAACTTGAGAATGACTGGACTGATTTGGCTATTTTTGGCCTTGAAATAATTGTGTCAGTTCAGGGAAGGTTTAAACGGTGAGATATATTGGTATATATACGTGTGTCGAAACAGCTAGTTTAAAATATTGATGTGTATTACAAATTATTATATTATTATTTTCCAGATCTGCAATATTCGGACAGCGGCAGTTCAGGTCTAGAGGAGGTCGAACAAAAAGAAGCGGCAGAAACCATGGTGCAGTTGTCCGTGAAACCGGGTAATTTAATCAATTTATTTATTTATAAAGTACTTATAAAGTAGAGTTTGATTGGATTATGAAGAAAATGTCTGTTCCATAAAATTTTCATGTGTAAATGGTTAGATTAACGTTTGTTTGCCTTTCACACCTATATATACCTCTGAGCCAAGAGAGAATAGAACTCTGCGCTAATACTATAGATCTGAAAATCGAACACACAAGTGTCGAGTCAAATGTCAATGTCATTTATGACAGCTCGATACTCGACACTTCGATTTACCGCTCTATTGTATTAGCGCATTTTTAGTGCTATGAACTTTTCCGGAACCGCCGGATTCCGGATCATATAGTCTCAGCCTAACTAGTTTTTTACCTGACTACGGCGAAGCCAAAAGGAAGGGTAATGATTTTGACAGTCTTTGTAGATGTATATATGTTTGTTCCCCCGTAGCGCCTAAACTACTGATCCGATTTTAAAGAATGAGGTGTCAATAGATTTGTCATGCTGGCCCAGGTATCATAGTTTGCGTAGTTGCGTTATAGTTTTTAACTTTGATTGTTTTGTTAGTGATTTTCATTTGCCATTCTCTTTTTTTTTATTATTCAGACGAGGATATGCCCGGCACGTCGTTCGACTCGGAGCTGGCGATCAAGCGCGAGATACCGGACGAACCGCCGCACGACACCGGCGACCTCGTGGACCTGGACACGCACAGCACCGACTACACCTTCCCGCCCGTCGTCAAGGTAAATAAAATATATAAAATCTTTATTCAGAGTATTTTAGACATTACATGACAGTAAAACAGTGGCGCCACAGAACAAGAATAACAAAAAAGAAGAATAAAAAATTGGTCAGATAAGAAGTGTAATGTCTAAATCCGAAATGGAGATCACTCAGGTGTATCACCACAGGGCGCCCAGTTACCTGGTCTTCCGTGGCCCCATAAAGTGAAAGATGTTTTCAATTCACACAAAAACACTTGTATTGTATTACCGTTCAGTACAAAATTAACGTTATAAACAATGATTTGATAACTAAGGATGGGCTATGATATGACGTACATTTGACAGAACAAAATATTCATACAAGAAAAAGTTACGCCGTCTTGATTTCAGAAGATTTTGTTAGTTAAATGCGGACTGTATAAACTGCGGAAAGCAACTAAAATGTCAAGATAACAAAATATGTCAAACCACGACTGCCCCAAAAAACCCTAGCAGTTTAAGTGTGGACACATTCGCCTCGACATGCCTCGTCTATAATATATAGGTCTATACTCTATGGTATCAAATGGTATAATGGTACACCAACCTGCGCAGTAACTGAATAATTGTCTGCATGTCAATGTAGGTAGCGCCTACCCGCCTGTATTCCAGTTACATTCGCGAAAACCCTCAACGTACCGGTCTAGAACCCCATTGCAATAATAATAAGGCCAAAATGTGGTACACCGAGCTTACCGAACCCGATTAAACCTACTAGTAATAAAAGCATAGTCCGCCTACCGGTCAGTTCAGAGCCTGAATTTGACATAATCATCGTTTTCTAACATAATATATGTCATTTGTATGACAAATCTCATACATTTTTGTTGTCAAACAGCAATTTGTCTAAAGGCTTAGTTCAAAGTCAATAGAATGCACCCAGTTCGTATGCGGATTATACGTATTGTAATAGCTGCAAGCTGGTGGTCTTATTCCAGCACAGAAGTGAGGTTACTCTTTAAACTTAACCTCACTACACACCTAACGTTTTATCGTATTGATTTATAACGATCGTGTGTATGGCAAATCGTTACGATAATTCGATTTGCCATACACACTATCGATGAAACTGCACAGTCGACTATTAGTGAATATTTCCCGTATAATTTTTTGTGTGTAGGAGGAGCCGATCGAGCCGGACATTAACATGGAGTCCCCGCTGTTGGACATGAGCAGCGGCGTGCTCGGTGGCGTGCCTGGCGGCGTGCCTGGCGGCGTGCCTGGCGGCGTGCCCGGTGGCGTGTCCGGCGGCGTGCCCGGCGGCGTGCCCGGCGGCGTGCCCGGTGGCATGCCCGGCTCCGGCAGCCTGTCTATGGACCCGCCGCAGTTCAAGGAGGAGCCCATGGAGAACTGGCAGGTTAGTTATAATGAAATTTGAAGTATTAAGGCTCACTTGCGCAGATCTATGGTATAGTTAACCCCTGGGTTAAAATATCATGCCTTGTCTTTCATAAATATGAAGAATGAGAGCGACAACATGATATGTAACCCAGGGTTAACTTTAACCCAGATCTGCGCAAGTGGGTCTAAACAGCTTTTCTAAATCATTAAATCAATAGAACCAAAATACCATATGTCCTTTATCATGAGTGGATACATTAGACGAAAAATTAATGTCATCCTTTAAAATAAAAAAAAATGGCTGCCCATTTCATTTTGATATACCTACAGCCCAGTGTCATTCTCATAGTTGCAACAAATCTAAAGACACCTCTAAGCTTAATAGGCTATTTTACTTTAAAAAAATTCGTCTAATCAATGCTAGGTATAATGGTAATAAGCAATATGAAACCCTTTATATCTTAAAAAATAAAGAGATACAAAAATTTAAACTTTCAGTACGAAAGAGAGCGAAAAACGGTCGGAATGACGTCATTGCGCTAGTCCGCCGAACACCATGCATTTTTCCCAAAATTGTTTTGCGAGAAAGAGATGGGCAATGTTTTGTTTCATTTAAAAATTATAATAAGTATATATAAAAATAATAATAATAATATAAAAATAACTATTCTTTTAGACATATATATGAACATGATACATAGATATGAAATAAAAAATAAAATAAAATTAAAACCCTTTTTATTCAGAATAAAAAACAAGGTTTCGTTTTCTGAACGTTAAACAAAAAAAAGGATTACAATTACCACCGGTTCGGAACCCTAACCCGGCGAGAAGAATCGGCGTGAGAAACTCGCGCGGGTGCCACCTTTTACTAAAAGGGATAGTCAAAATTGTTCTTTTAAAAAATATATGTGTATCATACAATACAACAAAAATAAAAAAATATGTAAACAAAAATAAATAAATATTAAATTACAATATCTACAATATATTACAAAAATACATTGTTTAGTTAGTAAACTGAAATGTGCTGTCCTCAATGAAATCTTTATCTTTACAATAACCTTTAGCACACAAATGTCTTTTAACTACTTTTTAAAATTTATTTATTGACAATTTTTTTACTTTTCCTGGGAGTTTATTATAGAAACGTATACACTGACCTTTAAAAGAATTGCCTATTTCTCTGAGTCTAGTCACTGGTACGGCGAGTTTGTGTTTATTCCTAGTATTTATGTTGTGTTGGCACATAAATTATATTATGAACTGGTAAACTACCATATTGATATGATGTGATAATATCGAATCGAATCTTCCCTTATTCCTGAAATATAAGCTCATTGATATAAAATATATCAATGAGCTTATATTTTATAAGCTCTTTGATATAAAAATATATCAATGAGCTTTATTTCTTATGTTCGGTTTTTGAGGTTTTATTGTAGGTAGAGTATCTATTCAGTAGCGCTTTGATTGTTACCGCATTTGCGTCATCCAATTAAAAGCGCTGTTGAATAGATAAACTACCGATAAAAAACTGCAGAAATCGGGAATTGCTTACTTGTTGTGCTTGTTTAAAAGTAGCAAGCCCATAAGGATTTACATTATCGTAACATTGTGTTGGTTTTTCAGCCGGAGCCCGCTATACAAGACGACCTGCAAGTCACTGACAGCGAAGAGGAGGCAGAAGACGGATTGTGGTTCTAAGATATAAATTTTTATTGATTTTATATAATATAATTTTGAATTAATTAGTTTAATGTAAGCAATAACATTATTTGATATTATACTCGTTGCATTTTTCTTTTATAAAACTATAACGCTACCCAAACACTTGAAATAATAGTGAATCGTGGAGTTTGCGCAATCTATTGGTACATATAGACAAACTAATAATAATATATATTGGAATTCAAATCTCGTAAATCCTATTTTACCTGTTATATTAATAATAATATCCTACTACTATTATAAATGTGAAAGTTTGTGAGGATGGATGGATGGATGTTTGTTACTCTCTCACGCAAAAACTACTGAACGGATTTCGATGAAATTTGATTTGGTAGTAGTTTAGGCTCTGGATTTAAAACATAGGCTGGTATATATATTTTTTATACCAGAAAAGTACAGTACCCCCGTGGGATACTATATTTACGCGGGCGAAGCCGCGGGAAAAAGCTAGTTATTGATATTCGGGTGTATGTGTAGGTGCAATACAAAGTTATAATATTGTTTTACGAGCTTTGAACACAACGAAGAACTTTGTACGTTTGGTATCCAATGATCAACCGTGTTTCAATAACATGTTGTTTGTTACATAAATAATATTAGGTATATTATTCTCCATATCGATATTAAAACTACTTATCCTTACAAATTTCAGATATAATGAAAGAAATATATTTTTCCTTACGCTTACACAAAACAAATGTGAATGATGCGGGATAGTGTTGCTAAAATATTATTTCGATTACGTAATCTTTAGTACCTAATCTTCAGATTTTTCTTCGAAATTACTTATTTACCGATTATAATATTATATGTATTCGATGCTTAAATTAACATTTTGTGTGGAACAAAGAGATGCACACATAAACATGAATTTACAAACAATATTGTGGGCCCACGTTCGCAGAAGTTAAATTTTACAGCGGAAAATTAGCGGCTATTGTACACAGACTGCTATAAGTGCTTAATAACACAGGGTCACGGAACCGTTAGATATGGCATAAGACCAAAATGTGTATGGTAAGTATTTTATCTATAAGGCTGGGACTATAATATGATCCGGAATCCGGAACGCCGTAGAAAATTTTGAGCTTTGTAAATAAAACTGTGCGCTAATATTAGGTCTTTACCTATGAAATTGCCGTTTTGTATGAAAAAATTTAAACGAATTTTTTCATGTATTTTTTATTTGTATTAATCGAAGTAATCACCCTTGCAATCAATGCATCTTTGCCAACGCAGTGGCAGTTTATTGATGCCCTTCTTAAACAAATCAGCTGGACGGGAGGCAACAAATTCTTCAAAGGCATTTTGTACTGCCTCTCGGGTATTGAATTTTTTTCCCGCCAAGAAGTTATCCAAATTATGGAATAAGTAGTAGTCTGTAGGCGCAAGGTCTGGTGAGTAGGGCGGATGACGGAGAGCTTCCAACCCCAGTTCTTGCAACCTGGAGACCGTCTGCTGTGCAGTATGAGGTCGCGCGTTGTCGTGCAGGAGCAGCGGAGATGAGCGATTGACCAATGCTGGTTGGAGATGTGCCAGCTTCTCCATCATTGTGTTTGTCAAGCTTTTTTACCTTGCCAATTTGAAGCAAATGGACCGATATTGTTTTGACGCTAACGTCGGAAGCTGCTGCTAATTCAGCCGTAGATTGTGTATCATCAGCTTCCACAATCGCCTATAATTCGTCATTGTCGACCAAAGTCTTCGGACGACCGCGAGGTTCATTTTTCAGGTCGAAATTTCCAGAACGGAAGCAAACCAATAATAGGTGGTGCCTTGGTTTGTAGTGTTAGCTCTGTAAACATCGTTGATGTTGCGTGCCGCTTGTGCCGCGTTGCTGACACGACGGTACTCATATTCCACAATTACCTACTCGAATTTTTAACGTATCCATGATGACGAAAAAGATTGAAATGCGATGAAAATGTCAATAAACAAATGACTACTTTTGGAAAAAGAATTCCATGTTTTTAAAATAAAATTAATTTGAAATTAGAATTCTTAGCCAAACAAAAATTATTTTGATTTGAAATGGCCAGTACTGCAGAACGACAATTCCATAGGTTCTTTACCTATGGAATTGTCGTTCTGCATTATTCTGCTATTATAATAGAGTTCAAAATGGAAGTTTCGAGTATCGAGCTGTCGTTTATATGTCATTGACATTTGACTCGACACTCATGTATTCGATTTTCCATTCGCCGGCGGCGTTCTGGATTCCGGAGCATATAGTGTCAGCCTTAGGGTCAGGCAGACAGCGGCTCCGCGCTGCGCAACTAGCAATTCGAACTCTTGTAATGAAACTTTATCTTTTTGTATATTAATTAAAATTCAATGTTGAACCGATATCTTTTAAAATACGCCCTGCGTTGCGGGATGAACTGACTCTTATATAAGGCTTGTCCTAACATAATAATAGAAGTTTAGTGTAAATTTCTCATTTTCGTCGGGTACCTATATGAGAAATTTACATTAAACTTATATAATAGATCGACGATGGCAAGTATTACTGAAGGATGACATGTTAGTACCTAAATGTTTTACCCCCTTACTAATAAAAATATTTATACGGTGTATAAGATATACTTACAATGTTTTGTCCTTGTCTTATACGTTGGAAAAATTGCTTAACAGACAAGGTTAGTATGAAAAGAGAAAACTGTAAAGTTTGAACACAATATTAGCTGTGGGCTGGATATTACAATAATTACTACCCGGTCGGAAGCTCACTGCACCTCGCCGGAATACGACGCCTCCCCACACCCGCTTGCCCCACTTCGTTTTGGCATTGGCTCACGCCAAAATGTCATCGCCGACAGGTGCAGAGATATTGCGACCAAGTAGTAATTTTGATGCCATGTCTCCTAGTCCCTATCCACTTATATCTATGTCCGAAACCACCGTCTGTGTGAGATGTGACGGACACTCGCATGCACATTAAATTAATTATGGAAATAGTTACGTGTGCACGTCGAGCATTAAATGTTTAGACTTTACAGCCGGGGTCGGTAACCTTTTGAGTCGGAGGAGTAAAAAATTTCAATTAACAAAATTTCAAAGTTTTTAATGTGCTGCAATCTTTTTTCTTGCCAAAAATAAATAGTATATGCATGAACAACAACATTAATATCTTTATTCAAGTAAAAGTAAGTAGGTATCTATATATTCATATTTTAGTAGTGTTTTTTACCCGAATACGGCGAAGCTGATTGAAGAATGATTTTGGCAGTCTATACTCGTATAATATGTTTGTCGACCGCGGCGCCTGAACTACTGATCCGATTTTAATTAATGAGGTTTCAATGATTCGTAATAATGTCCCGTGTGCAGGGACCGGAACCGCTTTCCCTTTTAAGGGTTTTATCAGGGTTTTTGGAACGGCTGAATATTTTAAGTTGATTAAAAACCCTATGATTTGATGTCCCATTCGTTCCACTTACCATTTAAAATGGTAACCTTTTTAAGGGGTAACCCACAAACAATTCAAATTGTTACCAATTCACAAAAAAACCCTTATGAAGGGGTAACCCTTTACAAAGAGGTTACACATATAAAGCGCTTTCCTGCCTCACATCTCAAGCGAGTTTCGTATTTATGTGTACTACGGTAACTCCTTTTTGCTGTACACGAAGGCGCGGCGTCGGCGCGTACACAGCACATCAAACGTCGCGCCGCCTATTCATTCGAAAGTACGCCTTATTAGTATAGTAGTACAATCTTTGTTGTTTGAAATGCTCGCCGAACCGCCTGCCACCCGCCGCCGTCGCACCCCCTGTGCACTGCTCGCTGTGCACGTTGCGAACTTGTTGACACTTGTTAGTTGTTTGTTTTTGTTGCATCATTCTTTGATTAATTCCGCGCGGGCGCAATCCAAAAAATATTTTCCATTTCTCGTGGTTTTTCATTCATATTTTATTTTACTATGCCTCCACCAAAAAAAGATGCAGTTCATAGATATTTTGATTATGAAGAGACTAATAGTAATAATCACAGCCAGTGCCGGCTATGTAAAAAGAAAATTAAGGTAAGTACATATTCCACTACTAATAAATATACTTACCTAGTGCTTATTTAGGTACTGTCGAACTCGCCACGCCGGTCGCCTCGGTCACGCCAGGCAGTATTCGATACTATACTAGAATTATTTTAAGCAATTTTGTCCAACGGTTGCAGAAAAAAAGTTTTTAAATCTAATTTTTTATGAAATTACCACTTTTCATCACAAATCTGGCTGTAGTTTCGACCAAAATTAAAAATGTTTAACTTTGTTTCCTGTAGGCTGTATATGTATGGCACGTTATCGGGTTAAAAGACTTTGACCAGTGGTCCCCAACCTTTTTTTCATACGGGCCACAAATATGTTTTGGTCTTGGTGTCGCGGGCCGCAACAAAAATTTTTTAGGGTTAAAAAATAACGTTCTTCAAAATTAACGATTTAAAAGTGGAAAAAATTTTCGACTTTTCGAAAAATTTTCACGACTTTCACGACGACTTTACATTATTTTGCCGGTGGGTGTGAATTTCAAAATAGTTTAACATCACGCGGGCTACAGATAAAGTCCCGGCGGGCCGCATGCGCAATGCACTACTTTTACGGTACGCTACTACTTTGACGGTACTAGTCGGCGAGACGCGGCACAGTGGTTCCAATTCCAAAATTCGTGGACATAGACCCCGAAGTCGAAATTTCGACTTGATTTTTTTTTCTGTGATAGAAAACAACATTTCAAACAACTTTTACTTTTGCACAATTCTTCGAAAAACTTATATTTTTCAAGATATAAAATAAATTTAAAAAAATTGTATGGAGAAAAACACATTTTATTTTTTTTCTTCAACTGCCGTAGTTTGCGGGGTGTTTTGAGGCATAGGCGTATTAGATAAGGTGACAAGGAATATAAAAATAATTTTATTTGGTCTCGCAGAGTGCGGCCGCGCAAGAAAATTAAGTTTAATTTTTTTTTATGAAAACGCTTTTTTTACAAAAAATGAAATGTTTTTCGTAATGTTGTTCTTCTTTTTTGTATTTTTACTTTTAATTATATCATCTAAGAGTGAAATATCCTATCAAATACTATAAAAACTGGTTTTTGTTGAAAAATGTAATTTAATTTTATTCATTATTTTTACAAAGTTAAGACCTTTTTTAGGAATGATTTGTTACTTGTTAGCAGGATTAAACGTCTGTTTAGTTAAAGAAAATGCTATATCATAACAAGAGGGTCTGAAATGTTTAGAGACTCTATAAACATTACTTCTTCTTCTATAACATCATCAACATCATCGTTGTGAAGTAATTGAACTGCTTCAGGGTGTAAATTATGATGCGATAATTTGAAGAATTTAGGTCTAATATTCAAAATGTGTGGATCAGAGCTAATCAAAAAACCTTGAATAATATCTTCGTTCGTCTGGATCCTTCCTATTTTCCGTGTATGTCCCTCTATTACTTTTCTGAAATCCTTATTGCTAGCTTCTGATGCTTCTTCTGATAATATACGAGGGCGGGTCAATAAGTCCGTGACTTTTGGAATAAAACACAGATTTTTTGATAAATAAATCATTTTATTTTTCAACGTAGTCCCCCTTGAGCTCTATACACTTTGTCCAACGCTTCTCCAATTTTTTTATCCCTTCCAAAAAATATGATTTGTCGAGGTCCTCAAAATAGGCCTTTGTTTGCGAGATGACTTCATCATTGGAGTCAAATCTTTTTCCACCGAGCCATTTTTTCAGGTTTGGGAACAAGAAGTAGTCACTCGGAGCCAAATCTGGAGAATAGGGTAGATGTGGGAGCAATTCATAGCCCAATTCATGGATTTTTGCCATGGCAACTGCACATGTGTGCACCCTTGCATTGTCTTGGTGAAAAAGAACTTTTTTCTTGGCCAAATGAGGTCGGTTTTTTTTCAAATCCTCATTGAAGCGGTCCAATAAGTTGGCATAATATTCCCCATTAATTGTTCTTCGATTTTGAAGATAGTCAATGTGGATTATCCCACGTGCATCCCAAAAAACAGTCGCCATAACTTTATTGGCTGACAAACCCACCTTGGCCTTCTTTGGCGCCGATTCACCCTTAGAAACACACTGTTTTGACTGTTGTTTGATCTCTGGTGTATTGTGATGGATCCATGTTTCGTCCACGGTTAAAAAACTCCTCCATATTGTGATTAAACAACGCCAAACCTTCCTGTGAAGTTGTTACACGATTGCGTTTGTGGTCGACTGTGAGCAAACGCGGCACCCATCTTGCGGAAAGCTTTCTCATGCCCAAGTGATCATTCAAAATTGAAACCACTGAGCCATGCGAGATGCCTATGGCTTCCACAATCTCTTGCACTTTCAATCTTCGGTCGGCCAACACCATATCGTGAATTTTTTCGATTGTTTCGGGTGTAGAGACCTCAACTGGGCGTCCAGGACGTTCGGCATCTTCAGTGCTTGTACGGCCACAACGAAATTCAGTAAACCACTTTTTTACCATTGAAATCGATGGTGCAGAGTCCCCGTAGTATTTATCAAGCTTAGCCTTGGTCTCGGTAATGGTTTTTTTTCGCAAAAAATAATGCTTAATAAGCACACGAAATTCACTTTTTTCCATTGTTTCCTTAAGTTACTGGATAGTCTGATAAAGATAGCTGTAAAACACAAACTAACTGACGCAGCAAGTTCAAATTTTGATAGGAGTCAACTGACAGATGCCTGTTGACAGGAGTAGTGTTGCTTTTTCGGTAAGGAGGTTAGAAATTCAAAAAGTCACGGACTTATTGACCCGCCTTAGTACCTAGAAAAGGAATTTAATTTCATTAGAGTAAGCCAAAGAATAACAAATCACTATATTATATTAAATAAAAATGAAGTAATATTGGCTTACCTATGGGTAAAACTGAATAATGTTTGCAAATATCAGCACCATGTATCAGAAGTTTGTGGACGCTTGTTGGCATATAATACCAAGGGTAAAGCTGGACGTACTTTTCTGCTGTTTCTCTGCAGTATAATCTGAAGGCCTCAATATTTATCGACTTTCCTGAAGATATGGCTTGTAGAATCACGGAAAATCGGAATATTAAGTTTTCGTCAATTCCTGTGATTCTAGATGATATTTATATGATCTTTTATAGTCATCAAAAAATAGCCTTGCAGTGTTTCCATCGTTTGTAGTTCCAAAACCCTGTCAATTGAAGAAAAAAATAGTTAATCATAGGCTTAAATTATAAAAATAAAAGCTAATCAAGTAAAAAAAGCATTCAATTCGCAAATGAGGTAGGTACCTGTATCACAATATCGATTAGTAATCCGGTTTGCTCACGATATTCTTGTTGTGTACACTCTTTCTTGGCTTTTTTCAATGTCTGGTCTCCAGCACGAGCACTCCATTTCTTGAAGTCCATATTATACGATATGTGAAGAAGACACTCCATACACCGAATTCTCATATGGAGTGAGGATAGACCATACTCGTAAATTTCTTCACGAAGTGACTTTTGAGCCAAGACATCTAGTTTATTCATTTGACTTGGTGTTGCCAAGCAAATGGGGCATGTTGCTTGCGATGGAACATCTGCTATTGTGTTTACCACTTTCCCATCAATCATCGTCATATGCAGTTCGTGGGATATCTCCGCATTATTATAACGCGTGGGAGTCAATTCTGCAATCGCTACCTTCATATCAGACTCTTCAGCCTTTATGAAATCTGAAGTTTCCGTTGAGAAGGTGAATTTGACTGGTCGACAGTAATAAGTTGAACAAGGAGCTGGATTCTCCCAAACAATCAACTCATTTCCATCTACCAGTCGAAGTGGGACGACACTGGTCATGACGTATATTGTACTCGGAAGCCTCTAGATTCCACCGTTGTTTATAGATACTCTGTGATGAGGAGCCGTCAAGACCCCACTTTCATATCATTTTTAACCCTTCATCATCTATGACCGGGTATACAAACTTTGCACTATCCGGTCATAGTCGATGTTTGTTCAAAATATTTTTATTGCGGGAGTTATTACAAATAGTAGGAATTTCTAAATAGAACGTAATGTGGACCGCTAAGACCAACCTCAACTCCATTTGAGCCCCCAAAGACCCTGCTTGGACCCCCAAGACGTTTAATCCCGCCAACAAATCCTCTAAGTAACAAATCATTCCTAAAAAAAGTCTTAACTTTGTAAAAAAATGAATTAAAATAAAATTAAAATGTTCAACAAAAACCATTTTTATAGTATTTTATGGGATATTTCACTCTTAGATGATATAATTAAAAGTAAAAATACAAAAAAGAAGTAAAACATTACGAAAAACATTTCATTCTTTGTAAAAAAAGCGTTTTCATAAAAAAAATTAAACTTAATTTTCTTGCGCGGCCGCACTCTGCGAGACCAAATAAAATTATTTTTATATTCCTTGTCACCTTATCTAATACGCCTATGCCTCAAAACACCCCGCAAACTACGGCAGTTGAAGAAAAAAAAAATGTGTTTTTCTCCATACAATTTTTTTTAATTTATTTTATATCTTGAAAAATATAAGTTTTTCGAAGAATTGTACAAAAGTAAAAGTTGTTTGAAATGTTGTTTTCTATCACAGAAAAAAAAATCAAGTCGAAATTCCGACTTCGGGGTCTATGTCCACGAATTTTGGAATTGGAACCACTGTGCGCGGTGGCGGCGTGTATCAAAGGATTTGTCGACTCTTTCTGATTCGTGGCGTCGGCTCTGCCCACTCGCTCACTCGCTGCGTACCCGCCTGTTAATTCGTTTTTTCGTCACTTGTCAGTGCGTCAGTTGGTGCTCGAGCTTGTGTTTTTTTAGACGTGCGGATAGTGTTGGCGCATAGCAGTGCCATACACGCATGTTATTTACATAGTTGGATAGCTTATTAAATGTAGATTATGGGGATACAAATAACTCAATACCGACAATAAGGTCCCTTCACGCTGATAATGACACAAATATCTACTTATACATAAGTAGATACATAAGTAGATAAATATCTACTTATGTATGCTTTGTATGCTCGTTTTACGGCTTGCTTAGCAATAAGTAGATAGGTAATTATTAGTGTTCTGTGAGGTAATCACTTACTTTCAAGAGCACGGCGAATACACTCCTTTAGCTCCTCAGTTGCCTACATCATTAAAAAATGCTCACTTTAATCACAATACATCACACGATCACTAAACTAGTACTCAAGCTACTACTAGCTACGCTAGTAACAAGCACTGAGTTGAGCGATCTGCGAGAGACGCGAAGAAACTAAATTGCCAACTAATATGAAATACCAATCACAAATCAGAACCAAAAATCGGACGTGTGTGGGGATAAAATCCCTTGAATAGCGGAAACCCAAACCAGGAAGCGCTTACGTTTTCTTTAGGGTTTCCCAGTTCATAGGGTTTATTAAGCGCTTAACTTACTTGAAGGGGTAACCCTTTCAAAGGAAAGCGGAAAGCCAAATACTGCTCGAACTGGGTTAAGCGCTTACCCTGTTTTAAAGGGGTAACCCTTTCTAGAAAAGGTTAGCGGTTAGTTTTTCGATATTGCTTAAATATCCCCTTTAAAAGGGTAACCCTAATAGCTGGGTTATCTTATAAACAGTGTTTCCTTAATTTTGGGATATTTTGTTAAAGGATTATCTATTTAAAGGGTATTCATATTAAGCCGCTTGTCGGTCCCTGCCCGTGTGACGTCGCCTATACCTAGGGCGGTACCCGACTACGTAAATTATAGTAAGTAATTATAATTTACTTAGTCGGGCTATAGTTAGGTAAGTAATTATAATCTACGTTGTCGGGTTATAGTTTTTTGCTTTTGCTTATTTCACAACAAAATAGAAAATATAATATAATATCGTATTATTAGATTATTACCTACTCATTGTTATTTTGAGTAAATAATTTTTAATTAAAAATAAATATTTAATTAACATTTACTTAGGTACCTACAACACTAACTTGTATTTCAATAACAAACGATTGATTGGGGCCATTTAACTGGGGACACTTTTTGTCTTGACATGCCTCGTCTGTAATATATACGTCTATGTAGTTTTGAGGATTAGGATGGAAGAAAATTAATGCTCCACAGTTGTGAGTACTAACATGGATACATGTACACCTAAAACAGTACAGTAGGGCCTCGCTAATCCGGATAGGGAAAAACAGGACACCTTCCGAATTATCGCAATACCAAATTATAGTATAGGTCATTGTTTTAAACACTTACGGATTGTGTCGCGGTGCACTTTTCTTTTTCCCGACGTTTCGGCTACTTTCCAGCAGCCGTGGTCACGGGAGGACTGAGGTGTCAATTGTCCTATTTGTTGAAGTTATTCAAACTACCCGAAGATTCTCCAATTATATATTATTTGTGTTCCGATCCACGCAAAACATACTAACAGTATCTTGAAGCCGCGGTGATTTTAAATTACATTTTATTTTGTTAATTATTGGATCCCAACTAGATGGCAGTACCCAGCCATCTTCTCGGTTAATTAGGGTACTTTTTAATTTCTATAGCCTCGCGTATCCTCGCGAAATTCCTCAGTCCTCCCGTGACCACGGCTGCTGGAAAGTAGCCGAAACGTCGGGAAAAAGAAAAGTGCACCGCGACACAATCCGTAAGTGTTTAAAACAATGAACAATATTCGCGTAAACCTAAGAAATCAATTATAGTATAGGTATTAAGTATGCAAAAATATGTTCTTAATGGGCATTAAACACATTTGTGTGTATTTTACAAAGTAGAATGTTTACACAGCGGTTCCATTTTGTCAGCGAACGCGCGATAAATTAACTAACACTGCAGGGTGATAAAGAAAAGTCTGTCGAGTGACTGCAAAATGCAAATGACTGAATATTCACATGCTGGAAATGGCAGCTACCGCTTTAACCATTATTTTTTAAACAAAAACTAAACACCGACTTCAAAAGTAAAAATTTAAGACTTACATGCCATTGTCAGAACAAAGTAGACCAAATTGAATTTGGACCACACGGATGGACCAGCTTTCAAGTAAAAAAGTATCATCACAATCGGTTCACCCAGTGGAAAGTTCTGAGGTAACAAACATAAAAAAATAGTTGAATTAAAAAGCTCCTTTTTTATGTCGGTTAATTTGCCGCCTCCCCGGCCGGTCCGGATTATCGAGGCTATACTCGTATTAATGTTAATACGAGTAAGCCGACGAAAAGTTTATTCGGAAACATACTTATTTTACAAGTTAATGTGGGTTAACATCTTCGTGATGTTCGTTCGTTTGGCCCGTACCTTTGTAAGTTTTCGTCACTGTACAGTACCTACAACCACGTTGTTAATGTCTTTTTTCATACATCGTCTGTCATTTTCATAGAAAAACGATGATTGCCTAGGGACAGGAATTTACAGTAGAGCCTCGTTAATCCGGACTCCATTACTTCAGAGCACGCTGTAATCGTCCGGATTACACTAAGATACAAGTAGCATAAGATACCTACTCCTGATAACATAAGCTAGCTGCCAGTCCGGTGAAAATCGGTCCAGCCGTTTCAGAGTTTACCCGGAACAAACAGACTGAAAGGGGACCAAGGTACACTTTCAAAATCGTTTTTTAACTGTAAGTACAGTTAGTGAAAAGCTGTTAATTTAAAATTACTAACAGACACTAATTCAATTTTATTTGTGTAGGTACAATAAGTACTTACATATTGCATTGCAAGCGTTTCGATAATTCGGAATGGGTCTTGTTTTTTCCCTATCCATATTAGTCAGACCCTACAGCTGTACCTAGCCGCACTATACGTATCCCCTCTACACAAGGTTACAACATAAAATAAAGATCTTTACGGCGTTGTTAAGGTTATCACTTAAGTTACGTATCGTTATGGCTATCATTGTCCTCACATAACTGATTGTATTGATGTTATTTAGGCTAAGTCTTTGCTTAGACTATTGAGAGCGCAGTATTTATATTTTGTATTATTTATATTTAATTAATTCTGACATAAGCAGTAGATTCCCAAAATATCCGAAATCAATTTTGAACCACCTTTTATACCATTATCTATGTACGTAACGATGGTGAAAAATTAATATTAAATTCACTAGGTAGTTACTTTGTGTCTAGAAATCTTTATTATAAAATTCTACTTAATTAAAATATGTAGGTAATATTTTGAAGGTTATTTTATTTAATTGAAATTCAAAGCAAATTAGTTTTCGTTCCATTACTTTGCTTAAAACGTCTCTAATTGACTTCTGATCGTGAATGTTCTGGTTCTAGCGTTTCCTTAATTGCGTTCGTTAGGTTACAATTAAATGTTTAGGAAAAGGTTAATTAAGTATGCAAGACAGGAGGGTAGGATTCAAGGAGCGACTACACTTTCCGATGATACTGTTGGGCATACCAATCTTCGATGTGTACGACGGCCTCACCGAAAACCGTCGTAAATTAACGCTTGTGTTTTGAATAATTCGCGACACGCGATGGGAGATTCAGACGCCGGCATAACTTTTAGGCAATATTCTCCGGAATCCGGTAGGCTGGGGAAAACTTAGAACATTGAAAAGAAAACACAAGTGTCGAGTCAAATGTCAATATATGACAGCTCGACACTCGACACTTCGATTTTCAACTATATTGTTTTAGCTTTAGTTCTATTCTTAGTGCTCTGAATTTTCTCCGGCGTTTCGGACTCCAGATCACAAAGTCCCAGCCTTATCCTCTATTGTTGCGGGCGTTCATGTGCGACGGTAGTCACTGACCGTCGCGCGTCGGGCGATAGGTCGTTTGCAATCTCAGGGTCCGTTCACACCGCGACTATACACGGCACTGCATTTTTAAGATAGCTATTCAAAATTAAACTTTATTCTCTAGACAAAAAGATGGAGACGTTTCATTTGACATCACTCCACATGCGCGGTGCAGCGCGGCGCCACAACATTCGAACTCTTACAATGAAACGTATATCTTCTTGTGTAATGAATAAAGTTCAATTTTGAATAGCTATCTTGAAAATGCAGCGCTGTCACGTATCGTTTCGGTATGAATTGACTCTTATTGCAAAAAAAAATACAAACACATATTTGTATGTTTGTACCCCGTATGTTTTCAAGATACTGTTATTGTAATATGACAAATTATGTTTCAGCATTAAGTGTTTTGTTTACAGAAATAAGATGTTTTGCATGTTATAACAAAACATGAGCTAGTTTGCATATTTTTTCCGGCGAAAACAAAGTAATTTATCAGGCCTCGAACATACGTCCGGAGAAATAAAAGAAACAAATTGGTAACAAAACATCTTGATGCTTTCAACGTGACTAGAATTTGTCTGAAAAACTATGTTTTTTGCGTTGAAATGGAAACTCAAGTTATTTTGTAAATGTTGAATTGCATTGATTTTCTTTAAATACCTACCTTCTGTAGGTATCACAGTAGGCTAATATGACGCGAGTGCTATTTATTTGCACACACACACACACATAGTTATATACACAACAATATAATAAGTACAAAAGGCGATGTCACTGCTTACAGCAATTTTTCCCAGATTTTATATACTTACTTAATAAAATATTTTTTGCAAATATGGTCCAAACTTGATCCAAAGATGAAATTGTTAACTAATATTTAAAAAAAGGATTCATAATGTAATTACCTATGTAATTACCAGAAATATACTTTTTTCATCACAAATGTCACTTGACTTTGGCAATAACACTATTTGTCGGAGTTTTGCCGGGGAGTTCAATGGGTGACGTTGTGGTTTTTGTATCTTTTCATAAATTTCGGTTCTTAATGTATATTGGTAGAATATTAACCATTAAAATATATTCGTTAACGTGCAGAAGTGTGGGCAAGTGGTACAACTACTAAAAACGTGCTATTTTGTGTACCCGCCAAAACTCTCTAGGAACTTTCAGTAAAGCTTCTACCACTTTACTGAATCGACTGCCATGACTCATGGACTGCACTGACTTTATTTGGACTTTGACTAGACTTTAGACTTGACGATATAGAAATACGGTGTTGAAAATTGAAACGAAAGTTCTATTTTCCACCTTTTTAACTTGACACTGGCAAATGGTTATAAGCCGATGCCATATATAAATAAATAAATAAATAAAAACACTATTTGTCAACTTCATAAAACAAGTTTAGTGAAAAATCAGTTTTTTTTCAAAAGCTTTTGTATCAAGATGAGTAAAGATTTGGTTTATACTTATATAAAACAGCGACTAGAATTCGGTAAACAACCCTTGTTTAGCGAGACACCAGTTGCCCTGCTGGATTCTATTAACCCGGACAAGGCGGAACAAAAACGGTACGGTCTACGGAACCCAGTGCATCAGTTCACACAAACTGGTATAGAATTCGCTCAACACGACGTGAACACAGCCCGTATAGTCACTCGCGACTACGGCATCTGTCACTCTGAAGGTGGATGGCCGAAAGAAATAAATTACGATGACGAGGAGACAACTGCCCGACACAGACGAAAATATGAACGCGACGATGCCTACATTGACGCCGTTCTTCACACGTATCCTCGTCTTAATCATTATGCTGATCAGAATAACGCAATAGAAATGTACAATGTGTATTTCAAAGAAATGCCACCTATGGAACCAATTGAGAAATCCTCTGTTCGCGTCACGAACGTATTCAATGATCGCGATGAGCGACCCATAAGTTCCATAGCTTGGACCCACGAGGATGATCCAAAATTGGTTGTATCCTACTGTGATAAAACTTATCCAATAACTAAACTCTTGAACAAAAATATTTCATGCTACGTTTGGGATGTAGAGAATCCAAATGAACCATTCTCTGATTTTTCGCCTCCATCAGCATGCTGGCAAGTGGCCTGTCTGCCCGGAAGTCCCCGAAGTATAATCAGTGGTCTAGAAGATGGAAGGGTCTGTCTGTTTGACCTGCGCGCTAAGAACGTGTACAGTTATATAAGCCCAATGCACTTGGCACATAGTGACCCAGTCAGTGCACTCGTTTTTATCGCATCACGTACTAACAATGAATTCTTTAGTGGTTCGCACGATGGTCAATGTATGTGGTGGGACATCCGCAATCTCAGCCAGCCCACCGATACCCTGATCATGTCGGTTAATGTTCCAACCGGAGAGCCCGTAAGTTTGGCTAATTCTGAAGGCGTAAGTTGCTTGCAATATGAAAGATCATTTCCTACGAAATTCCTGTGTGGCACGGTGACGGGAATGGTCATAAATGTGAACAGAAGGGGGAAGAGCCATACAGAAATTATGAGTGCAGTATATGAAACACATAATGGGCCAGTGAAGGCGGTGCACCGTAGTCCTTGTACTTCCAAAGTGTTCATCACTTGTGGGGATTGGACCACTCATATTTGGAGTGATGATGTCCGTGGTTCTCCTATCGTGATGGGGACTGGACAACGAAATCAGATTACAGACGTCGTGTGGGCCCCCCACAGGGTCTCGAGCTACATGACCGTGGGCGCTGATGGTAAATTTCGCTACTGGGATCTTTTGCGGAAATATCGTGAACCGACTTACACATTGCCCGTTTCGAATCACCAACTGCTAAAAATAGTACCTAACGAGGGAGGAAACCTCATAGTAGTTGGAGATATAAGAGGTTCCGTATATCTTCTGTCTCCCTCCGAAAATTTGATAACATCTGGGGAAAAAGACAAGCAGCTGATGCTGCAATGTTTTGAGCGAGAAGGACGACGGGAGCACATCTTAGAGGCTAGGATTAAGGAGATTAAGTTGGCGAAACTAAAATCTACTAGCAAACTAGCAATAGAATCTTCTACTATCATGGTAGAAGATGATCCAGCTCAGCTGAAGGCAACGGAAGACGCGTACAGAAAAATAGTAGTTGAGGAGTTTCGTCACGCAGGCGTTAATCAGGAACGCCATGCTCTACAAGCTCAAAGAAGAAAATAGCTCTTTTAATGATCGAACTTTGGTCTTAACTAGCCTTCTCTATCTCTTCTATCTCTCACCTTACTACCGCTTTAGCAGGTTTTTCTTTATTTATTTTATTTAAAGGAATAACGAGTTACTTTGGATTACTTTATTAAATGCAGTATTTAGAAAATAATAGGTACCTAAGTTTTAATTTAACCCTGTTTTAATGTTTATTCAAATGTGTGATATTTATTCTTTACTTACACATATGATATAGATTTATTCAATTTGTTTGTTCGTATTTTCAGTCTAAGTGTAAACTTAGTCTTCAGCTTTTTGGAAGAATATCAATTTGAAGAATAATGAATGAAGTTATTTATTTTCTATAATCTATATTTGTATTAATTATTAGAGCTAGTTCGGTAAATATAGACTACCTGCATTTTGTCAAAAAAACCGACTCTTGAAGTCCAATACATTTAAAAAGGTACGATATTTATCTGGCAATAACGATGTATTAAATTCTTCGGAAACATCAACATCTGAGAGAAAATCATAATTTTTTTAAATATGTAATTTTTAGTAGTTTCAAAAGAGCGTATTAATATGGGCCACGTGGTTTCAAATATGGACCATATTCATATTTATAAAGTAACACTAGTCATGATGCCTAAAATTAAATAAGGGTATAACACCACTTATCATTTACATTGTACAAAAAAGCACTTTGTCATCATTAATGTTGGCTGGTACGCCAAAGATCGGATGTCCATGAATATACTTGGGTAATCATGAATATTCAATTTTCCTAGAATATCAACTTTTCGTATTAAATTCCCTTTTCGTAGTAGATACTGTATTTTTATTTATTTATTTATCAGTTTATTATACGCACAAATGATTAATAAAAATATACACAGAAAGCAAGACGATACAAAAGGTATCTTATCACTTAGTGGTATATTTCTTTTAGTGATAAGGCTGCTTATCACTAAAAGAAATGTCTTCCAGCAGTCCTACGGAGAGAAATAAGATGAGAAATATCAGATTGTACCACAATAATTTCCGCAATGTAAATCAAAATCTAAATGCTTGGTCTTTTTTTATATGGCAAACCATTAGTCCATATTTAAAACATGCTGATGGCCCATATATAATATAAAAACGACTTTATACTTCAACTTAGTATAAATGATTCTACAATAACTTACCGTTGTTCTGGTTTAATTCACATCCTCTAAGACTATAGATATTTGTTGAAATTACTAATTTACAAAGTTATCTTAAAAAATATATCAAGAGTTATGAAAAACGTGAAATGGTTCCAGTAAATACATACGCGCTCACTACCGGCCTGAAAACAACCAGCGAGCTTGGAAG
Source organism: Phengaris arion (assembly GCA_963565745.1). Classification (NCBI taxonomy): domain Eukaryota; kingdom Metazoa; phylum Arthropoda; class Insecta; order Lepidoptera; family Lycaenidae; genus Phengaris; species Phengaris arion. The sequence goes on from OY751443.1 coordinate 9,688,514, forward strand.
GGTTGAAGCTTGGTGATCTCTGGCCTCTGACCGATACCTCATTACTTTGTTACGATGTTTTTCAAGAAACTCCGATAGTCCATATTACATTACTAGTCCATATTAAAACCCGCCTTCTATTAGTGTATTGTGTATAATATTGATTTCTACGTATCCCTACGCTAAATACAGATTTTCATCGGATATTTTCGTGTTTTATTCTAATTCTATGTTATAATAAACTTTACTTCAGTCACAGAGAAATGTGAATATGTGGTCCGTGTAGACTGCAGTCTTTATCAGTTAAAACTTGAGTGCAAAAGGAGATTACTCTCAACTTTACGACAGCAAGTAAGCTTCCTTCTGAAAACTTTTGACAGTGCTACTCAAGCGAAATATACACAAAAGGTAACTTCTCATCTGTTGATGTAATTGGTTGTTTATATAACGAAATATTTAGCTACTCGGATTTTTAATCTCAGTAAGTATAAAATGAAACCAGCCAAAACATAAGGGTCAATTTACTATTTGCTAATTTGCAATTTACTAATTGATAGGTGAAGTCAAGCTTACATAAAAAACACAGATAAATTTTCGTGAAATATCCTGCATGTTTAAGATAGGGATTCAAAATTAGACTATTATAATATTGCAGCGCTTCGTCGGGTCGTGTCGCGTCTCGGTGTGATGTGCCGCTAATTTTAAAATACCTGGGACTTATATTAAACATACCTGGCGTAGATCCTTCGTAGACAAAATCTACTACAGAGAATTCAATGTTTTAGAGGCACAGAGGCACACAATATTATGTATTTTACAGCATAATCTGGACGGTAATACAAAGTACGTAATGTGCTACTGAATAACTAATTTATAAATCCTATCAGCCAATGGCTGTTGTACTATTGAGTTAGTATTTTGCCCTAAAATCCGGTTCGTTTCTTGAAAGTGTGTTCTTCATTATAGCTTGCTTGAAAGTGGATCTTGTAATGGCGGCTGTCGTCCGTTAGTGACGTCGTTTAAGCAAATGAGATGCCTTCAGTGCCGGACAAACGCCTGGCCCCGTCGGTATATATGTACAAATTTCCCATAAATCTAAAAACGGGAATAACATTATGTTTACGCAGTGACGAATACGTACAAAGACAGTGTTTAATAGGACGTATATATTTTAATACCATTTTTGCGGAAGGCGGTGTACCCGGAGATTAAATTATCTTTGTTTTGAATATGCAAAGGAACTGCCCGAAGTAAAGCGAATTACCAGTTTTTCAAGCGATTGCAAGGACTAATAGCCTATGACTCTACGAATGCATTTCACTGGTTCGAAACACAAACTTAACCACATGCTTTTCGTATACATTCTGACGTGTATGTTTTGTAATGTTAATGATTGTAATGTAAGATTTGGTACCACATCTTAATTTTTATTTAGTCTATGGCCTGTATTTAGAACGCTTTGAGTTGGATTAAGCGCGACTTACTATAGCAATTTTAAGTAACAAGTTTATGTAGCGGGACTTACACGCCGTTTAGATTGCTTGTACCTTCTTTAGATACTGTATAATTTAATTATGCCGGGCGGTCCCCGTGCTAAGAATCTACTAAGTAGATATGTATTTTGTAACATTTGTGTATAGTATCCATGTAAGAGAATGCGTATAAATCTAGTGGATCTGCCTATGTATGTAATAATTACGGTCTACTTACACTAAGCGACTTTTATGAGTCAATGATTTTTTTGAGATGATTTAATTGACATGCACACTAGTCGCTAGATTTACTTTGCAATGAAGATTTTTAATTATATTTATATTTTATATAATAAAATTTACATAATATAATGCCTGGGAAAACTTACTAACTACAGAACATTATGAGTTGTACGCAGTCAATTGTATGCATAACGTAACAGATGTATGAATAAACAAAGCGTTGCGCGTTGTAGGTAATGAATGTTTGAAAACGTACGGAATCTTGTCAAGTTACAGTCCCGCAGTGAAATGGCGCAGTGTTTTATTTTCGCAGTGAAATCCGGTGACACGGTATCAATGATATATTTAACAACTAACACGGATTGGCGTGGAAAATGTACAATAAAAGTTTGGTTTGATTTTGTGATTTATGGCGTTAGTAAAACTCTCGTACAATTCTTGTTATCTTGTGTGTGAGATGAGTTAGTGTGTGTAGCACCCTACATACATTCACTTTCTCTCTCTCTCACACACTAGTAAAACTGGATTTTATCTTGACTTCGAAATAGAATATCGATTCATTATAATCAATAAATCAATAATGTTTCATAGTATTTTAATAAATGTATGATCTATCCGTATTACCATATTTAGGTATCACCATCATACGTAGATAGTAAAAAATGGTATTTCATATTATCAGTATTCCAGTGAATTGAAAACTAAGTTATTTGTAAACAAACTAAAGTTGGTGTACATGTTTTCGTAGGGTGAGATAAAAGTAAATTGGGATTTAACTCGATTTTCCGATTACTTTCTTCTTGTGCAGTTAAAATAAGGTTTATGACAGTTTTATTTATTTCGAATGACTTTGTGATATGTCATAAATATTTATTGCTTCAAGCGTTTGTTTATTCGCTTTCGTGGATTGCTTGTAAAAACTTGTAAAATAGTTATTTGAACCGCGGCTCCGCCCGCGTAAACACTGCATCCCACGGGAACACTACACTTGTTCGGGATGAAAAGTAGCCAATGTATTAATTAATCTAGAGCTCAAACTCCTACCATACCGAATTTCATCATATCCGTTCAGTAGTTTTTGTGTGAAAGGGTAACAAACATCCAAATATCCATCCTCAAAAACTTTCACATTATTTTCAGCGGGTCTTTTATCGACAAAATAATAAAATGTCTCGACGGAAGAATATTTTTAATGTTATGGAACTCACAAAAAAGGAGACACATAGCATAATATTATGGTGAGAAATAGACAAGTGTCCATGGTACACTCGCAACACGTGAGGAATTACAATAGGTACCTATCTCTTGTGTTATGCTGGTAGAGACGCCGCATACGTGCCGAATCCAACGGCTAAAATTCTTAATAAGCTATAATGTTTTTAACCGTTAAATGCCATAGTAAAATAATATTATGTAGTAATTACCAATAGCTTTCATTTTATAGCCTATAATGTTTGAAGCAAAATTAACTTTTTGAGTGAATTGAGCGTTAAAATTGCGAGAATATTTCCAAAACCGCGATGTACTTTAAACTGGCTGTATATTGCAGCTACAACATTTAATTACGTGTAACTTAAATCTGTCTCATATTATGGGTTACTTATTACATTTTAAATATTGTTAAATTAAACTGTGGCATAATGTTGTAAGTAACTAGCAGACCCATCAAACGTTGTTATGCAATTGTATGTAATTTTCAATGCCACATCGTATATTAAAAAAAAAAAAAAAACAATCTCGAAAAAAAAAAAATCAATTATTTAGGGGTCTTATCATTTGGGGTTTGAAAAAATAGATTACGACCAATTCTCAGACCTACCGAATACCTATGTAAAAAAAAATTATAAGAATTGGTCAAGCCATTTCGGAGGAGCGTGTCTATGTCTATGTATATGTCTTTCGCGTCCCTCGAACACCATGACACGAGAATTTTATATATTAGATAGAACCTACATGTGACTAGTACTAATATAGCTGACGAATGAATCCCACATTCCCACAAATAGCATAGGAATCATTCATTTTTCCAGACTTGGACTATTCGACGAGCATTTTTGATATTTTTTATGTAATCTGTTTTTCTGTTTTTGCGTCAAATCATGAAACAGTTGCGTAGGTACACCTACGTAATGTTATTATTATACGTACAGGGACAAAACTGAAATAATAATATAAATTGAAATCACATAAAATATGCTGTACAAAAATAAGTCTGAACTTGAAAGTAATTAGAACTTTTCATGAGGGATTTCTCTTGGTACCAGAAGTTAATTATAATAAGTGCTACGTACTTATAAATATTTGAGTTGACTATTGATTTAGCACCATTTCATATAATCAATGTCTAGCTCATATTTTATCATCTACAAACGACTTTGGCTGTTGTTATCGTTCGGGTCCTAGTATGAGTACAGATAGATAAGTTTATAATGTCTGATTCGATATCTAAACCATCTAGATTTAATGTTTGCAAATGTCATATTGAAGACGCGTTGGAATTAAATATGAGAAAAAAATTGTTGCCTCAGGAAAAACCGATTTGTAATGTTGTTTCTTTATATCGATCTAGAGGGTGAGTATTTCATATCTAAAAGCCATCAAAACATCCTTACTATCTAATGTTATTTTAGGTAATTAGGCTCCCAACACTTGACAGTGTCGGATAAATCCCTCAAACGGGAACTATACTAATAATTAGCCTACAGATTAAAGATTTAAAATAGTAGAATATTTTAAAAACACTACATAATATTGAAAAAGTAACAATATAACATGATAAAACAACGCTTGGAATTTGTTCGTTCAATGCACATTTAGTTTTTTACTCAGCCGCTTTAATCCCACTGCTCAAGAGCACACGTTATTCAGGATTACATTTTAATGAAGCAAGCTATTAAATTATAATTAAATAACTACATATATTTACTCATAACCAATAATTTGTACCGTCTACTTTATTTGATGATTTGCGTCGATGATGAATTCGCATTAAAGACATCCAAATTGCTCTATTTGTTTCAACTTTTTAAGCTGTAGACAAACAGACAATGGACTCGAGAAAATCTTTCTTTTATGCGGGAGATAAAGAACGATCAATACTTTCGCCCCTTTGCAATTTGTTCGATGTAGTGATCTAAAATAGTATCTAAAATAATCTTATAAATCTTAATTGTTATAATCGTAATAATCTAAAATAATCTTATACTTTATACGAGACAATCTTTTATATTTATTTATACATAACCGGTTTCTCGAAAACGGCTTTATATATTTTCATGAAATTTAGTATGCCGGGATTTGGGGAGAAAAATCGATCTAGCTAGGTCTTATCCCTGGGAAGCCGCACATTTTTAAGTTATTATGTTTTTGTCTCGTTCGACAACAGTACTTCAATAATTTCGACACTATTAATGTCAACCGTACGGTAGAATGATAATTTGTGCATTGTTTACGAATTGGTCTCGGGTTCGAATCCTGGTCACACGAATTATATTTAAAATATGATATATGATGATTGTTATTATTTTTAAAATTTTAATTGTTATATCGTTCCACTAAAACTCCGAAAAAAGCTCGGTCTCTCATGTACTAATAATTTAGGCACAGAAAACAACAAACACGATAGCAAAAAAATCTACTGACGATCATAAAACCCTTCGTCCGTTTTAAAAGTAGGATTAAAATCGGTGTAAAGTGTAATATAAAAAAAGAAGGCTACTTTTACGTTGTCACTAGGCAATATAATAACAAGAAAATCAAGGAATGGAATAGATAGGATCATTACCGTAATACCTGTAACCTGGTACGTACACTATCTGTAACCTGGGGATAAATTGTGAATTCTCTTGCAGGAATTACTTGCAGCGCTTGGAGCAATTCGAGAAAGCAATCCTAGCCTACAACGAGGCCCTGCGATGGAATGTTAGTAATTCAATTATTTCATAACTTTGTACTATCAGGGAATCTAATTCATAAGCAGGTAGTGTGTTCTCCTAATTTATTTGTAATATAATAACGACGTGAAGTCATAATACAATTCACATAATATGTCAGTTTAATTTGGTTTCATATCGTATTTTAATATGTCTTTTATATACTTTAACCGAAATAATCGGTTTCTCAAAAACGGCTGCAAGTATTACCATGAAATTTAGTATGCAGGGAGTTTTGGGGGAGAAAAATCGATCTAGCTAGGTATTATCGCTGGAAAACTGCACATTTTGATCTATATAATATGTTTTTTTAACCGCCTTCAAAAAAAAGGAGGCGGTTACACGTTCGGCTATATATATAAAAGAAAGTCGTGTTAGTTACACTATTTATAACTCAAGAACGGCTGAACCGATATGGCTGAAAATTGGTGGGGAGGTAGCTTAAAACCAGGAAACGGACATAGGATACTTAAGTGCCCCGCCGAGTCTGTCCGTCTGTGTGTTCGCAATAATCTCAAAAACGATTGAAAGGATTTTCATGAGGTTTATATTTACCGACGTGTAGTTCCTTAGGAAGGTTTAGTTCGATAATTTGAAAACAAAAAAGTTTTTGTTAAGGTTTTGTGGAAATTGTATAATTTATGACGATATTGTTGAGAAGGTGTCAGAAAAAATCAAGCCGTCTGGGAACTTTTATCGAAAACGCTGCCTAACCTTACCAGTTGGAGATAAATTACAAAACAATTTATGGTGGGATTGTTTCTCTTTTATAGGTCTACAAAAATGTCCGCGTTGGCATAGATATGTCTATCTTTTAAGGATAGGTTGCTATACCCATTGTAAGTTTAAAAAAATTATCAGAAATAACGTGGTATTTTCAGAAGCTATTTAGACGAATACAATTTAATTATCCTTATCTAGGAGATATCTTAAAATTATAAAGTACGTGTAAAAAAATATTTTAAAATATATATTTTTACTCTTTGCTATTACTATATTGCAGGTATATTTGCTAAAGAGTTTTTTGTCTTATACGCGGGCGAAGCTGCGGGCAAAAGCTAGTACATATATATATAATTTTTTTTATGTTCAACGATAATTCTGCCGTCTGTGTCAACCGATTTTCAAAATCTTTTTTTTTGTAAATCCTTTTTTTGATACAAGTTGACTGGTACTGACTTCAATATTATGAAGATTGACTAGAGAAGTAGTTTAAAATTTTATCCGAATTTAGAAAATTATGTTTATTTCATACTTTTTTCTGCAGTTTTACTTTGGGAGTCGGTTTACATTTTTTCTTTAAAAATAATCTATAGTCGTGTCGTCGTGGAATAATATAATAATTATTATCAATAATTTCGACTCTAAAATGTCAGTCCGATTGACAGTTTTGTATGCAAATGTATAATTTTTGCATTGTTCGAAAATTCGGAATTTGGTGGGTTTGAATTCGGGTCAGATACTTAATACTCTTGTGATTATTTTTAATTTTTAAATTTATCAGAACTCCGAGCAAAGTTCGGTTAGCCAGGTACTTATTATCATACGAACAAATTATGACATCAGTCAACCTGCTTAAGAATTAGATTCCCTCATAGTACTTACATTGACTAAGGCAACCTTTGTTCTAGAAAACAAGTTCCGTTAATTTATATCTATGAACGCTTTTTACACCACGTCAATCTGGTTCCGTGATAAGTTCTCGAAGAACTTGTATTGTGGGTACCAGACAACGGAAATATATTTAATACTTTTTTACTATACATATATTTAAAATTTTTAATACGTAATACACATATTTAATACACATCCATGACCCAGGAAGACAGAAAATATTTTAGTTCTCTAGCGGGATTCGAACCCACGGAATCCGGCTTGAGCGCCAACGCACTAACCACTGAGCCACCGAGGTCGGCAATTAATTAAGAATAAACACCTAAAAGAGTTTTGCCGGGGAATTCAATTGGTGACGTTGTGGTTTTTGTATATCTTTCATAAATTTGTGTTATTTCGGTTCTTAATGTGTAATATTGGTAGAATATTAACCATTAGATATTCGTTAACGTGCAAAAGTGTGGGCAAGTGGTACAACTTCAAAAAACGTGCTATTTTCCGTTAACCTCCAAAACTCCCTAGGAACTTTCAGTAAAGCTTCTACCACTTTACTGAATCGACTGACTTGACTCATTGACTGCACTGACTATTTATTTGGACTTTGACTAGCTTTAGACTTGACGATTTAGGAATACGGTGTCGAAAATTGACACGAAATGAATGGATGAAATATAACATTCATTGCGGCATAAATTACTTTAAGTTTAAAATTTTGGAAAAAGGTTTTACTTGTCCTAATTTATTTTTACAATTAATTTATATCTCACATTTATTTTATATTATTATTATTTTATAAGTTTTACAACTTACAAGGTGGTTACATCACATCTGAATGTACATTTCGTAGCCTATTTTTTCAATTGGTGAATGCTTACTTATAAGAGTTTATAAGTAAGTAGATAATAATATTATCATATATCAGACTTATATATTGTAGACGAGAAATGTCGAGGTAAAAAGTGTCCACACTCAAACTGCCCCACTTTTGGTGTTGTTTAGGACCTTTTGTCATCTTAACATTTTTACTTTTGCCTTCCGCCTTCTTTCCACAGTATAGTTAGTGCGCAAATACTTGAGAAAATCTTCTGAAATTTCTGAACGATTTTTTCTGTCAAATTCGTAGTTTTAAAATAATTGAATAATATGCTGACTGCATGTTGACTCTTTTGAATACCTTCCTATATAGTTACATATTCATAGTTTATGTCCATGTTTGCAACCACGACGCTGATCGGCGGTTAGCAGTAATTGATTCCGGTCAATCCGTCACTCATAAGCCGACTATTTCCTCCCAGACTAATTCAAAATCGATAATAGCCTTTGGATACTGTTTGTGAATTGCGATTCAGAAATAAGGAAATTACTTAAACGCCTAGAAATGTACACAATTATTTGAGAAATGAATTATCTACATATTATTATTAATTACGTTAAATGAGATTGGCAAGTTGCCGTACATTTTCTGCCTCCATACTGTCAACAACAACACAAACTGTTTATTGCAAGTAAAATTAAACTTTATGATTCTAGTAAAAAAAAGTAATATTTTTTACCTAAATACAAAAGTCGATAAAAATATTTTTGATCAATATAATTTAACCTTTTCACACATCATAATATTGTCCAGTTGATCTGTTGGGGGTTAAATTAAAATATCCATCTGAAAAAACCTGCACTTTATTAATACGAGGGCGGGTCAATAAGTCCGTGACTTTTGGAATAAAACACAGATTTTTTGATAAATAAATCATTTTATTTTTCAACGTAGTCCCCCTTGAGCTCTATACACTTTGTCCAACGCTTCTCCAATTTTTTTATCCTTTCCAAAAAATATGATTTGTCGAGGTCCTCAAAATAGGCCTTTGTTTGCGAGATGACTTCATCATTGGAGTCAAATCTTTTTCCACCGAGCCATTTTTTCAGGTTTGGGAACAAGAAGTAGTCACTCGGAGCCAAATCTGGAGAATAGGGAGGATTTGGGAGCAATTCATAGCCCAATTCATGGATTTTTGCCATGGCAACTGCACATGTGTGCACCCTTGCATTGTCTTGGTGAAAAAGAACTTTTTTCTTAGCCAAATGAGGCCGGTTTTTTTTCAAATCCTCATTGAAGCGGTCCAATAAGTTGGCATAATATTCCCCATTAATTGTTCTTCCCTTTTGAAGATAGTCAATGTGGATTATCCCACGTGCATCCCAAAAAACAGTCGCCATAACTTTATTGGCTGACAAACCCACCTTGGCCTTCTTTGGCGCCGATTCACCCTTAGAAACCCACTGTTTTGACTGTTGTTTGGTCTCTGGTGTGTTGTGATGGATCCATGTTTCGTCCACGGTTACAAAACGGCGCAAAAACTCCTCCATATTGTGATTAAACAACGCCAAACCTTCCTGTGAAGTTGTTACACGATTGCGTTTGTGGTCGACTTGCGGAAAGCTTTCTCATGCCCAAGTGATCATTCAAAATTGAAACCACTGAGCCATGCGAGATGCCTATGGCTTCCACAATCTCTTGCACTTTCAATCTTCGGTCGGCCAACACCATATCGTGAATTTTTTCGATTGTTTCGGGTGTAGAGACCTCAACTGGGCGTCCAGGACGTTCGGCATCTTCAGTGCTTGTACGGCCACAACGAAATTCAGTAAACCACTTTTTTACCATTGAAATCGATAGTGCAGAGTCCCCATAGTATTTATCAAGCTTAGCCTTGGTCTCGGTAATGGTTTTTATTCGCAAAAAATAATGCTTAATAAGCACACGAAATTCACTTTTTTCCATTGTTTCCTTAAGTTACTGGATAGTCTGATAAAGATAGCTGTAAAACACAAACTAACTGACGCAGCAAGTTCAAATTTTGATAGGAGTCAACTGACAGATGCCTGTTGACAGGAGTAGTGTTGCTTTTTCAGTAAGGAGGTTAGAAGTTCAAAAAGTCACGGACTTATTGACCCGCCTTAGTATGTATTGTATGAAAATCTGTCAAAATCATGGCTGAGTCCCTACAAATTTCATTCGATAATGTTACGTTTACGCCGCTGTCAAATGTTCCTGCTAGCCATATTCGGTGTGAATTGACCCTAATGTTTCTTACTTGCGAGCTACAAATGGAGGTGTTTAAAACTTGTGTGTGTTATCATACTACGAGTAGCACTTTAATATTAATATTCCGCTGCAAATGGATGTAGATTGAGGTACCGGTGATATCGTGCGAGAGTCGAGAGATCGTGCTACATACGTATAAATCTCATCTCGCTGCTTACTTTATACTGAGGGGCAGAGACAAAACATGCCAATTAGCCATCTGCCACTTATACGTAGATTGTGAAACAGGCCCTAAATGTCAGTTCGCGTTAAGCTAGTATTCTGGTCTAGTAGGACCTAGCTTTCTTTAATCTGTGCTAGTACTTAGTGCGTAACTGTTAAGATAAGAAATTCGCCACTGCAGCCGTTTTGCACCGATCGTTAAAAAACAAATTAAAAATTTAAACGCACATTCAAACGGTAACGTTTTATCACTAGATGATACAAGTAGGCGATGGAACGTATGAAACTAATATTATCATTAATACAGTAAACGCGTCATTTATAACACCAGCGAAGATACAACTTCAGTTTTGTGTGTTGTGTGGACAAATGTTTTGTGATAAGTTCTACATTATGAGCGGGCGTCGTGATGTTTAATTTTCATCTCAGACAAGTTTATTCGCGAAGTTTTCGCGCTGTATTAAGAAATCTCATGGCAAATGTGAGAATTATGTTCGCGATATTCCTGCCTTGAATTAATTTAATATTATTATTAAAATAATTAACGCTTCAAATTAACCTGCCTTGCTTCGTGGAACTACATTTTGTGGTGGTTGAACTTTAAATACGTCCATTTCATATGCCGCATATTATGATATTGTATGTACGATATGAACACAGTAGTAAAGTTTAAAATTAATAAAATATGTATTTGTTCTGTTTTAATCTCATTTACTGTAAGTAATATATAAGTAATATTGTGAAACTCCCAATTACTGGCATGCTTTTAATTACTTTTACTATAGTTGTGGAGAGAATCGATTAGCTAGTTTACCAAATTTTTTTATTTTTTTATCTAAGAGAACGTACCCATACCACAGATTAAAGAAAGATATAAGCAGCTACATAGTTAGCTTTCAATTTGATTACACTACTACAAGCATACGGTGTATCCACGTTTGTGTGGAAAAATTGCCGGCCGTTGAAGGGAATGTCAAAATTTTCAAATTTGGATTGTTCTATGAAAGCCGTTTCTCCGTACAAAAGTATATATATTTTGTACTCTGTGCCCATACAATGCCCATGCTACGCGACCACGTTTTGCCCACGTCCACCCACGGTGATCATCCGTATTATGTTTTGTCGAGATGCCTTTCTTGGCCGTTGCGAGAGATTTCCCAGAAGATGTTGACTACGTGACAAAAACCTTAACCCCCTCCCTCCACCTGGTGACCAAGCGTAGTACTTTGAAGACCCTCCTCTCTCACCTAAACAGTTCACGTTGTATGGGTATGTATAATATAGTCTAAATATATTTTTTTACAAAAATGTAAGCGAAACATCAGAAATGTGAATAATATAAAATGTAATTCGTTCTTTGAATGCTAACTTTCTAGAGCGCTTGTAAATTGTGAAGCATTTTCAGCGATGCACAGAATCTGTAGACTTAGACACAACGTTTTGGTAACTCATTTTTATTCCTCGGTCATATTTGTCAACTGTATTTTACTTGCATACAATTCTGTACTGTTTTCAAAATAATATTAAATACTAGACGTTGTTTGCAACTTAGTGCGCACAAAAGGAGTTCTCGTGGCTACCGTAAAATTTACCGCAATTAAAAGTAGCCTACTTCCTTTCCCGTGGTCTACTTTATATGTGTGCAAGATTTCATAAAAATCGGTGCAATATTTTCTAAGCTTAGCCTTATTAACAAATCTTTCCTCTATATAATATTAGTATAAATGTTGATAAAACTGTTTATATATTAGGTCATTGGAACATATGAAATTGGCGTTTTGTAAAGGAGGAACATATAGTCATTTTTTTTTAAACATAATACATTTATTTAATCAAATATTATTATTATTATTTATTTTATTTATTTAATCCTGCGTCTTGGCACCCCCCATGTCGTCCCCCATCGCTGTGTTTGTGGCGCAAGCCTCGGACACCACGGACTGTCCTGTCAACGAAGCGCCGGCCGCATCGCCCGACATCACTGCCTGAACGATCTCATCCGTCGGGCTCTTGTCACCGCCGGCGTGCCAGCTGTGCTGGAACCCGCTGGTTTGGCGCGCGACGATGGCAAGAGACCAGACGGTATGACCCTGGTCCCTTGGAGAGTGGACGGGCTCTTGTATGGGACGCTACTTTCGTCGATACACTTGCTCCGTCCCATGTCCAGGGCACCTCGAGTTCTGCAGGTGCGGCCGCCAATCAGGCGGAAAACCTCAAGCGGCGCAAATATGAAAACCTTAGTGGGGATCTCATATTTGAACCGTTTAGGGTTGAAACCCTAGGTACATGGGGTCTGGGTGCGCACAAATTTTTCAGAGAAATCTCCAAAAAACTCATTGAGGCCACCCGAGACCCCAGAGCCGGCACCTACCTGGCCCAAAAAATAAGTATCGCAATCCAGCGAGGAAACTCTCTGAGCCTTCTAGGTGCTCTGCCTGGTGGGGACGACCTGGGAGATTTCTTTGTTTTGTAGCATTTTAAGTTTTGGAGTAGTTATTATTGTTTTGTAGTACTTACCTACTTGTACAGTTTGTAAATATTTTATTTCCTGTATGTATTAATATTGTTTTGTATATATTTTTGTGTGTCTGAATAAATTACTCTTTTAATCAAAGTAAGTATATACTATTGCTATCTATGCACTTTTGCCATCTCATAGGTAGTTCATTGATTTCTTAATAAAAAAAACCATTTGGACAGAAATCAATAAAATCTTTGAAGGCGCTTTGGACTGTCCCATCGGAGTTGAATTTTTTCCCTTGCAAGAAGTTATCCAAACTTCGAAAAAATGGTAATCTGTTGAAGCAAGGTCCGGGGAGTACGGTGGATGTCTTAGACATTCCAATTGAAGCTCCTCTAATTTGGTAGCCATCTGTTGTCCAGTGTGTGATCTAGCGTTGTCTTGAAGCAGCAGTGGCCTACAGCGAATGAACAACCTCGATTATTTAGCAGCTAGCTTTTCCATCATGATTTGCAGTTGCTGGCAAAAGACATCTGCCGTAATCGTCTGGCCAGATTTAAGAAAGCTGTAGTGAACGACGCCGGCACTAGTCCACCAAACGCTCACAAGTAACTTTTTTTGAGTCAATTTTCGCTTGGGGCAGGCTTTGGCTGGTTCACCAGGGATCAGCCATTGCGATGAGTGTTTCCGATGATAATCGGAAACACTCCTGTGCGATAGCACAGGATCAACTTTTCATCACAAGTAATGATTCGATTTAAAAACCCTTCATTATTGTGCCGGTTGAATAATGTAACGCAGCAGTCGACGCGCGTTTGTAGGTTTGCTGCACTCAATTCATGAGGTACCTTTCAAACTTTTTCATCTTCTCAATATGCTTCAAGTGGATTAAAACAGTTTCATTACTAACACCGCAGCCTGCAGATAACTCGGACGTGGTTTGCGATGGATCCGCTTCCACAATAGCCTTCAATTCTTCATTATCAAATTTGGTCTCCGGCCGTGACAGGGGCCTATTCTGCAGGCCAAAATTTCCAGAACGAAAACGTCGGAACCAAAAACGCACTGTGTTTTCTTTTGCAACACCGCCGCCATACACATCCTTCGAGCCGTTTCTGCAGCACTGGTGCCACGGTGGAACTTGTACTTGAAAATAATACGATATTTCGAGTTTTCCATTTTGTAAACAGAGTGACGCAAAGAAATAACCAAAAGAGGAAAAAACAATTGAATTAAATCAATTAATTATGAACAAACAAACAAATTAATTAATAATGAAAGTTTTCGAAACACAAATTCATGTAAATAGCGGTATAAATTTGAAATTGGAATTCCTAACCAAAGAAGATATATTTGAGATCTTTGTAATTTGTTGAAATGTAAGTTGGTCCAATTACATGAATACTTGTTTACAGGAGTCCGACGTCCGAGCCCTCCTCGGCCGAAGTTTAGCCCGGGCAAAAGCGACGCATTATGTCGAAGCTCTTGCAGATGCCGCGAGGGCCACCGGTGCGAATGTCAATCCTATTATCTAGATAGTATAGTTCAATTTGATTTAAATAATGCACATGCAATTACTTCTCGTTTCGCATAAACTTGTAGCTCATAAAGTTTTTCACAGATGCGCCCGGATATAGATCTTTCAAATGGAAACACTATTTTTGATTTCACAATATGAAAATACATTCCTTTCTGAGAGTGATCCTTATGTAAACGACATTAAGGTCCTACAGGTAAAATAACTCTCAACGGTCTGTATCAATAGTGTTGTGAAAAATTTGATTGATGCGCTGCAGTTTTCAGATCGACATTCAAAATTTAACTTTCTTTACTACACAAAACGATACACGTTTCATTTGTGATCAGTCATCATACACTTCACATGCGCTGTGCAGCGCGGTGAAACCTGACATTCGAACTCTTACAATGAAACGTGTATCTTTTTGTGTAATTATTAAAGTTCAATTTTGAATAGCTAGCTTAAAAATGCAGTGCTAAGACGCGTATCGTTTTTTTCGGTGTGAATTTCCTCCTCCCGGTATTCATGACAAGTAGTGACGATATTTTACTCGTAGCACTTCGTAGTCCGTATGTTAACTTCCTGTCATGGTTGCGTAGTACGCCCACAATATTATATTTAACATTTATTATATTTCTCTATAAACGCGAAAATGGAACCTGTAAATCTGAAATGAAAATCAGTTCCCACCGGGCTTATCTTTCAAGATTATTACACCACTAAGGGGTGATTTCTGAAATTAGCCCTAAGTATTATATCCAATAACCAATAAGTATATCTGCCATTTTGTATAGGTAATATAATATCTTATACTACAGAACTAGAGCCTTCGAATTCGACCGCACTGCACATCCGCGCACAGACAGAGTATGAGAAATGCGAGTTTGAGCGCGCGCTGGTGTTCGCGCAGCGCGGCCAGCGACTGCGGCGGTGCCCCCCCAACTTCGCCGAGTGCGCCAGATGTGCTGAAGAAACGGTATCATTGTGGTCATTACTTAGTAAAAAGCATTGACGTATCGTTCGGGGACATCGCATGTTAATTAGAACCGTCGAATTGCGTATGCGCTTTGCATCCGCACAGAGTAGTATTTTTTGACATCTTGACTGCATACTACCAAAAAAAAAAAACAATCGCAAACAGATTTTTTCTATGGGAATCGAGCACGTGCGGTCTCACAGACAACGGTCGAAGTTTAAAACAAAATAACTCACTAAGTATGCAGCCGGCGACGCAACTTTCCGCCTCTGGGCATATTTAGATACCAAAATTGAAGATACTGAGAGCCGTAGGAGCGGAGGTGCGGGAAAGTGAGGTACATGCGATTATTGCATACGAGACTGCGCGTCCATAGTTAAAGGATAAAGGAGTTACAAGTGTAACTCCTCCGGTTATGCCTGTGTCTACGTGCGGCGGTAATCAGGCGTTCCCTCTGCCAGTTACGTGGTCGATTTCATAAAATAAAAATATGCGAAGTTCCTAGAAATTATGGCACGTCAATGGCTTACGAGGTAAAGCAATTAATAAGGATTCATTATCTTAAATAGGGTCTTTTACTAAATGTGCGGCTTAAGTCGCATAAAACATGCGTTTTAATGTTTACGGCCAATAATTTTCAATGGCGCGGGCGTTCGCAATTTTAGAGAAAACAGAAAAGGATAATGTTTAATACTATCCTTTTATCTTTACTTATACTATATAATGTTATGCAAATAAATTACGGATATTTTGGGCATACAATCTACTACTTAAAATTAAAAAAAAAAAATACGAAGTTTGTTAGGAGTTGTGAGCGATGGTAGTGTGTTCTCTATGCTCGCATACTTATAACGGTTAACACCTTCATTGCGTCAGCCTATTTCGTTAACCTTCAGTTGGACCTATATCAGGCATTCTAGACCTGTTTTTAAACTAGTCCATGCAGCATCACGGGGTCGAATAGATCTGTTCGACATGCATAAGTTTATATGCAATTTACTTGCTGGAGGTAATAATTTCAGTTTATTTTAATCTACTATCAATGAACTTGTCAACAAACATCTCGGGTCATATGCAAATGGGATAGTGGAAACATGTTAAAAAAAAAATACGGATCTTTTCGACCTGATGACCGCACAGAACGTATGAATTATCGACAACGATAACAACAAAAAAAAATGTTCTGTCAAAATAATTACTGTATCTACATATTTATTTTTGCAGTTTAAATAATTAATAAATATGAACAATACCCTTCTTGGCAGTCGAGTAACAAAAATAATAACTTAAACATTGTTAATTGTTATTAATAAAATATAAATTATAATTAATGTTTTATTAGTCACTGAAATATTTTTAGTTATTAATGTTACCCTCTCGGGCGCCCCCTAGTTTTTATGTCCTAGGTAGTAAGGCGTCCCGTTCGAATCTGACTGTATGACCTAAGTTGCCGGTCATCGCTAAAATGCAGATTTCGACGAAAATTCGTATGAGTGCACTAGCTCATATTAGTATATTCGGAATCTACGGAATAAAATTTGCTATAATAAGTATTTAATATAATCTAAAAAAATTAACAAGTGGAATTATTCTAATAAGAATATCGCACAAGTTTCTAAAGTCACACCTTTGTTGTCGAAAAAAGCATTTAAAAAACAATTTAAGACATTAAAAATAGACTAATAATATTAAAAACAAGTTATTTTATTATTATAAATTAAACACAATATCCTCTGCTTAAGAAAATTGCAAAAAAAATATATAAAGCGAATGATTTCAAAAATAATAATTGTAAGAGACGCGAGTTCAAAAGCCTTTTTGGATCTGATTATCCCCATAAATGTATTTTTTGTGGTCTCCTATTAAACCTTACCTAATATAGAGTTTCTTTTAAAAAAAATCATGTATAGTAAGTGGCCCGATCATTATAAATCTTAAAATACAAAAAAAAAAACGGTAAAAATACCACTCTTACATAACAGGCTGATAAAAGTTTAACGGTTTAGTGTTTTTACATATGAGCTGTTGTGTCAAAAACTACACCAAATATAGAAACTTACGAACAAAAAATCTTTGGAGTCGTCTTTCGTCAAATTTTTTAAAATGTTTTTGTCAGACATTAAAAATTAACTTAATTGACTATTTTACATAAAAATATTAGTCGTCTTTCGTCAATTTTTTAAAATGTTTTTGTTAGGCATAAAAATTAACTTAATTGAGTATTTTACATAAAAATAGTACGTTAGATATCGACTTTTAGGCGACTCCACAGTTGTATGTTCATTAGTTATATAAATTTTCGCTGCCATTTTGCTTTGAAAATGCCTGGCGTCCCGACACCGTACAACTGTTACTAGCAAACATCGTATTATTATTTTTTGGAATTTACTCCTTAAGAATCGATTTTCATATAAGGCCCCCGGTATTAAAAAAAAATGAGCAGTAACATCTACTGAACGAATGACAGCTTTACGTTTTCGTGCGCAACCTATTCTGCGCACCTGTCACATTTTTTCACATGGCGCGAATTTTTGAACTCAAATCGATCGCTAAAGTTTTTGTTCTTTCTGAGGGACGTGTTTTACTTTTTAGAGTAAACTCCAGTCGTGCGTCGGAGCTGACACACACTTTTTATTTTCTGATTTATTTATAACACTAACTAGTTCTTTTATTATAGTAAAATAATCGTTAATAATATTTTCTATTATTAGAAGATAAATATTACCAGAAATATTCATAGTTTATTATAATACAAAACTGTTTTTGTAACGGTTATTGTTTGGGTTGGTATATGGACGCAACTAAATTATAGTTCATAATAGCAAAACTATGACGAAAATTGATATTACCTTTATTTTAGATAAAATTAGCTACTTACCAAAAACATTCTTAACAAAATTGAACTTCACAACACACTGTAATCCAGTCGCGAAGTATACTAAACAATGAAAGCAATTTGACACCACTTATGTTGTTTTCAATTGGCTATAGCTTTTGATATTTGTTAGGATTATAAATGTATCTTAGATTTGTCATCCTTTTCATTAGCTTCAATATTAAATACATTAAAAAGACACCCAATATTTTTTGCACGTAATTTAATTGTTTTTTGTTACTATTACCCAGCTGCCGAATCGTAAAGCATATAACCGTACAACAGTGACGGTAACTGTAATGTTCAATTATTATTGATAATAAAACCGCATTTGTAGTCATATTAATCGTGTTGTAATTGCACTTGAGCTCTGCACTAGACAAACTCTCCTTAAATCTAGTGCTGTTATCAGGTCATTGGTCGAAAGGACCACACTAGTCGACTATCAGGACCAATCGACCCAATCCTTTTTTATTGTACCTTTTAAAATTCTTTAACGAAGCAATTATTACAAAATAATAACTGTCTCTTTTCTTCTCCTAAGCAAACCGAAGATATTGGCAAAGTAACTATTAGGTCCTTACAAATGAAATTGGCGTTTTGTCTACTGGCCACTTTGATCTCAAATAATATAATATCTTCTTTGGTGAGGAATTCCAATTTCAAATTTATACCGCTATTTACTTATGCGTTTGTGAGTTTGTGTTTCGAAAACCGTAATTCATTTGTTTTTTCCTCTTTTGGTTTTTTCTTTGCGCTACTCTGTTTACAAAATGGAAAACTTGAAATATAGAATTATTTTCGAGTACGAATTCCACCGTGGTACCAGTGGCACCACCAGAAACGGCTCGAAGGATTAATGTGTATGGCGGCGGTGTCGCAAAAGAAAACGCAGTGCGTTTTTGGTTCCAAAGTTTTCGTTTTGGAAATTTCGACCTGCAGAACGAACACCGTGGACGGCCGGAGACCAAAGTTGATAATGAAGAATTGAAGGCTATTGTGGAAGCGGATCCATCGCAAACCACGTCCGAGTTAGCTGCAGGCTGCGGTGATAGTGACAAAACTGTTTTAATCCACTTGAAGCAAATTGGGAAGGTGAAAAAGCTTCAAAGGTGGGTACCTCAATTGAATGCAGCAATCCGACAAACGCTCGTTGACTGCAGCGTTAAATTACTCAACCGGCACAATAATGATGGAATTTTAAATCAAATCATTACCTGTGATGAAAAGTGGATCCTGTACGATAATCGGAAACGCTCATCGCAATGACTGAATCCTGGGGAACCAGCCAAAGCCCCTGCCCCAAACGAAAATTGACCCAAAAAAAGTTACTTGTGAGCGTTTGGTGGACTAGTGCCCGGTGTCGTTCACTACAGCTTTCTTAAATCTGGCCAGACGATTACGGCAGATGTCTATTGCCAGCAACTGCAAATCATGATGGAAAAGCTAGCTGCTAAGCAACCGAGGTTGGTCATTCGCTCTAGGACACTGCTGCTTCAGGACAACGCTAGACCACACATTGCACATTAGACGGCTACCAAATTAGAGGAGCTTTAATTGGAATGGCTGACTGAAAGACATCCACCGTACTCCCTGGACCTTGCTCCAACAGATTACTGTTTAATCATATCGATGGGGCAGTCCAAAGCGGCTTCAAAGATTTTATTGATTCCGGTCCGAATGGTATTTTTAGTAAAGGAAACAATGAACTACCTATGAGATGGCAAAAGTGCTTAGATAGCAATGGTATATACTTTGATTAAACAAATATATTATGTTTTAAAAAATCGACTTTATGTTTCTCCTTTACAAAACGCCAATTTCATATATAATGACCTAATATTTAGTAATCACGCACCAAAGCACCAAGGTACAGTATTTTCTATGCCGCTCCAGCAGCAAGTTTACAATCGGTTGTATGAGACATGATAACACAATGAACGTGTTAATAATGATTGATTTAAATTTTCAACGCAATAACATGGTTTTTAAATAGTCAATTTTCATCTACCAAAGTATCAATCAATGGGTAGGATCCTATAAAAAAATTAAATTTACGCAAATAAATTATCAGGTAAAAGCTAATTAAATACTAACAGAAATATTTTCACAACTGATTAGCTATTTTATGTTGCTGGCTTTGTCTGATATGATACGTTGGAAAAAACATTTGACAGACAAAGACAGTAACATTGAATATCTAATCAGTTGTGTAAATATTTTTATTAGTACGGGGGATATCATAAATACTTCAGATAAGGGAGTGCTGCGACACAAGCGCCAGCAAAGTATTGGCGTATGCGGCTAAAATGTACAAGCCTGAAGAAGCCAAGAGGTCCATGGGTATCGAAATTAAAGTTGAACCCCCGAGGCTCACCCGACAAGCGTCGCCGTCTATAGCGGTAAGTAGAATATTCTAGTGTCAAGAGTTTTTCTCCCTTATATATTTTATACTAAACACAAATCTATGAACTTTATAATCATAAGAGTTTAGATGGAGTTTAGGGAATAAAGGGCCATCGCCATAATTGACAAGAAAATAAAGTTCGTTCCTCTCTTACTCCATATGACCTTATTGGTTAAAATGTCGGTATCATTAACATTTATGTTTGTAAAAAATCCTTTAAACGTGTGAATAAAATTAAAATCATTAAATTTTTTAAAACGTCGACGAACGTCGAAACTTGTAAACTTTGAATTAAAATTTCTTCCAAGTTGAGATGAGAATAACGAAACTGGCACTAGTTTTGCATTAATTTTGTGAACTGAATTACTTAAATTCATCGCTAGAGCATTTAAATTTAATTGCGCGGATGAGACTTAATATATTTCCTACGAATCAGGTCCAAGAGATATCTCGTGTGCAAAGACAGAAGGCGGAGCATATATCTCGTGTAATGGCTTCCAAATATTTGGAGCAAATGGCCCATGATAAACATTTCCTCACAGCGCTATGTAAGGACGAAAGACTTCATTCCGCGAACAAACAAGGCTCCGAAAAGCTCCAAGATTTGGCTAATAAGGCGCTCGCTGATATCGAAAAAAGACAAGTAAGTTGAACCCGGCTACACGATTCGGCTTTATTTATATAGTCTTGTCATTAAATTAAATTTTTTAATCCCTCGAATGGTGTTAAGCTGTTTATAATATAATTAAAATATGTAACTTAAAATATTTACAAATATTTAATTTAAAATACAAAAAAATTAATACTAGAAAAACTTAAAAAGCTACATTAGAAAGAAATCTCCCAGGTCGTCCCAACCAGGCAGAGTATAGTGGATATATTGTGACTCCTTCATGTTATAGTACCCCTATGTTGCTTATAAACTAACGATATGTTACGTTGGGGTTGGCGCTGCCAATTCTAATTATAATAATATAGTCTAAGACTAATGCAGTCCAAGTCTATGGTTTATCTTTATTATATTCGTAGCAAATTTGGTGGCATATTCGTAGAGTGCGCGGTAAAATACATAATGTATCACACGAAAACTGTTACGTGCGGCTACAAAAACCAACCAAGTCCTTGGTGACAGAGTAAATGAAATATGCCTTCGTTGTGTAGTCCAAATTCAAGATACTACTACGCTTATTCTACCTATCTTATGTAGCTGAAAGTTAGCCGTTACACACAGCTTGTCCTCAAGTTGGAACGTCTGACCGGACCTTAGACAAACGCAGTCCAAGACTATGAAGTACCTTTAGCATATTCGGAGCATGTTTCTTAGCATATTCGTAGTATTACGTAGAGTACGCGGTAAATACATATTATGTGGGGTCATTGGTCACAGAGTAAATAAAATATAGTGCCTTCGTTGTGTAGTCCAAGTCCAAGATACTACTACGCTTATTCTATCCATCTTATGTAGCTGAAAGTTAGCCGATACACGCAGCTTGTCCTCAAGTCGGAACGTCTGACCGGACCTTAGACAAACGCAGTCCAAGACTATGAAGTACCTTTAGCATATTCGGAGCATGTTTCTTAGCATATTCGTAGTATTACGTAGAGTACGCGGTAAATACATATTATGTGGGGTCATTGGTCACAGAGTAAATAAAATATAGTGCCTTCGTTGTGTAGTCCAAGTCCAAGATACTACTACGCTTATTCTATCCATCTTATGTAGCTGAAAGTTAGCCGATACACGCAGCTTGTCCTCAAGTCGGAACGTCTGACCGGACCTTAGACAAACGCAGTCCAAGACTATGAAGTACCTTTAACATATTCGGAGCATGTTTCTTAGCATATTCGTAGTATTACGTAGAGTACGCGGTAAATACATATTATGTGGGGTCATTGGTCACAGAGTAAATAAAATATAGTGCCTTCGTTGTGTAGTCCAAGTCCAAGATACTACTACGCTTATTCTATCCATCTTATGTAGCTGAAAGTTAGCCGATACACGCAGCTTGTCCTCAAGTCGGAACGTCTGACAGGACCTTAGACAAACGCAGTCCATGACTATGAAGTACCTTTAGCATATTCGGAGCATGTTTCGTAGCATATTCGTAGTATTACGTAGAGTACGCGGTAAATACATATTATGTGGGGTCATTGGTCACAGAGTAAATAAAATATAGTGCCTTCGTTGTGTAGTCCAAGTCCAAGATACTACTACGCTTATTCTATCCATCTTATGTAGCTGAAAGTTAGCCGATACACGCAGCTTGTCCTCAAGTCGGAACGTCTGACAGGACCTTAGACAAACGCAGTTCAAGACTATGAAGTACCTTTAGCATATTCGGAGCATGTTTCGTAGCATATTCGTAGTATTACGTAGAGTACGCGGTAAATACATATTATGTGGGGTCATTGGTCACAGAGTAAATAAAATATAGTGCCTTCGTTGTGTAGTCCAAGTCCAAGATACTAACTACGCTTATTCTATCCATCTTATGTAGCTGAAAGTTAGCCGATACACGCAGCTTGTCCTCAAGTCGGAACGTGTGACAGGACCTTAGACAAACGCAGTCCAAGACTATGAAGTACCTTTAGCATATTCAGAGCATGTTTCGTAGCATATTCGTAGTATTACGTAGAGTACGCGGTAAATACATATAATGTGGGGTCATTGGTCACAGAGTAAATAAAATATAGTGCCTTCGTTGTGTAGTCCAAGTCCAAGATACTACTACGCTTATTCTATGCATCTTATGTAGCTGAAAGTTAGCCAATACACGCAGCTTGTCCTCAAGTCGGAATGTCTGACAGGACCTTAGACAAACGCAGTCCAAGACTATGAAGTACCTTTAGCATATTCGGAGCATGTTTCGTAGCATATTCGTAGTATTACGTAGAGTACGCGGTAAATACATATAATGTGGGGTCATTGGTCACAGAGTAAATAAAATATAGTGCCTTCGTTGTGTAGTTCAAGTCCAATATACTACTACGCTTATTTTATCAATCTTATGTAGCTGAAAGTTAGCCGATACACACAGCTAGTCCTCAAGTCGGAACGTATGACTGGACCGTAATACAAAACGACTCATTTACAGAGTAAACAGAATTAAACGAAGCTATACAAGTGTAAAACAAATATTTGCGTCCGCATTTGAATGAACAACAGGTAAACAACAACAAGATTTGTGTGTGTTTACCGTTTGGAATAAAAACAATTTGGAATATTATCATTCACCGTTATATCTCATTGCAAAGAGTATTATTATACATATTTTCCATCTTTATTAATAATACTCTCTTTCAGCTTGCCAAATGTTACGCAGGCACAAACCAATATACTATTAAATAATGAGAAAATGAAATTAGTAGACACCACTGTTTTTCTAGGTATAACATTAGATAGTAAGTTACAGTGGGGACCACATATTGCTAAATTGGCAGATAAGCTGAGTTCTGCAGCATACGCTGTTAAAAAAATTAGAGAAATTACCGACATAGAGACCGCGCGATTAGTTTACTTTAGCTATTTTCATAGCATAATGTCGTACGGCATCCTCTTGTGGGGAAAAGCTGCGGACATTAATACAATATTTGTGCTGCAGAAACGTGCTATACGTTCTATTTATATGATGTCGACTTTTGAATCTCTAAGGGAAAAGTTTAAAGAAATAAAAGTTCTGACCGTCGCATCTCAATACATTTTGGAAAATGTGTTATATGTAAGAAAGAATCTAAACAACTTCAAAAAGAAATGTGATAATCATTGTGTAAACACTAGAAATAAGAACAAGTTAGATGTGCCAGTGTTCAGACTAAGCAAAGTTAGTAAATCCTTTAAAGGCCAATGTATACGCTTATACAATATAATCCCAGAAAAGGTTCAAAACCTTCCCATTAATAAGTTTAAAAAAGTAGTTAAAGAACGTTTGTGTGCCAAAGCGTATTATAAAATTAATGACTTCATTCAAGACGGCACACCTTGGGAATAAGGTGGCTCCTTATCTTATGTTATTATTTGTTACATAGACATAAGCAAACATTGTAATAATTTTGATTTTAAAAGAATAATTTTCCATCTTTTTGGTAAAAGATGGCCCCAGACGAGATTCTTGCCGGCTCTTCTCGCTGGGTTAGTTCCCGAACCGGTGGTAGGCATCACGTAGTAACGACGTTCAAAAAGAGTATTTAAAAATACCAATTTTGAATAAAAATTTTTTGATTTGATTTGATTTGATTCTATGCAATGAGATACATAAATGTTGTTGAAGTAATACTACTCATCATCATCATCATCGTCAGCCCGTAGTCGTCCACTGCTGGACATATGCCTTTCCCATTTCGCGCCACCATACCCGGTCCTCCGCCTTCCGCATCCAACCGCTTCCCGCCATCCTCTTTAGATCGTCGGTCCACCTCGCGAGAGGTCGTCCTACGGGTTTTTTTTTTTTTTTCGAAAGGGTCTACGCTAAGGGTCGGGTTAAGACCGCTGTAGCTACATCGGACTATAACTAGCCTGGTGGCTAGTTTATTTGGTAAGAGTCGATGGGAGGGTTTGACCTTCCCTAACATCACCCGGGTGATGTTCAGACCGGATATTGGGGACAGCTACGGATTGTGAGCTATTATTATGACAACAGGAGACGCGGGTCTCCTGCTAAGGGGTCCGACCCCTTCCTCACTCGCTGAGAAGTGAGTTTGCTCGCGCGCGGTAGCAAAAACTAGCGGCGTGCGAGTTATCGCGATAGAGGAGCTCTTGTTTTTGACTGTATCGGTACTGAGAGGGCCGTCCCTCTCCCCTTCCGCGTACGATCGGGATGACTCGCGCGCGTAAGTCCTAATATCGATGATGAGGTTCGTGGTATTGGTAGAGCTCTCTATATCAATATCGCGGTCGCGGATACTATTTTGGTGTGAACCTAGACTACTAGGATGCGAGCTCGAACTCGGGTTCGGGTCCGGTCCCGTGTTAGGGTCGGTCTGTACGTCTGTACGTGTTGTCGTGTCGGATGTGGGACCTCGGGGTAGGCGCCGGCGTCGACCCCGGTGCGATACTAACCTCGCGGGTGCGTGTGATTTGTGTTTATGTAACTGTACACAGTACGTTACGTATTTTGTGATCGGGTCATCGGGATCGGCTAAGATATTATGCTTAGGCCGTTTGTACGGGTGTCGGAATGTCTGTGCGTCGTGATTATAGTCCAGGGCCTTTTGGATAAGGGGGTTTGGGTGATTTTTGCCTTTATCAAAGAATCTCTCTACGAGTTCTTTGATATAGGCTTTGATAGTTATGAGCTCGCATTTCCTATGCAAGTCGATGTTACGCATGTACCAGGGGGCGCCTGTTGCCATGCGTAGAAACCGGTTTCGGACTCTTTGCAAACGGTCCAATTGAGACACGCTTATCTGTGCGAAAGAGACGCTCGCATAAGTGAATATTGTTCTAATGCAAACTTTATACAATGTAAGCTTATGTCTTAGGGACATTTGGCTTCGCGAATTAATTAGCGGATAAATATGAAAAGTACAAATTTCGCTTTACGTAATGTATTACTGATGTGACTTGAAAACGTCATCGACTTGTTTAGTACTACGCCTAAATATTTGACCTGAGTGACCTCTGGGATTATGTTGCCGTGCAGGCTTATAGGGCTCATTTTTTTATGGGGGCAAGTACGCCTCATTGCATGTGCACGTGCATTTTTACTATCGAATTGGATGGCGTGACTTTTGTCGGGATTAACTTCTATTCTCCATTTAAAGAACCATTTACCGAGAGCGGTAACTGACTTCTGGAGGGCTTTAGACGCGGTACAGGCTCGTATGTGGGAATAATAAAGGGCTGTGTCGTCCGCGAACATAGCTAATTGCACCTTAGCGTGTTTAGGGATGTCACTAGTGTACAGGTTATATAGGGAGGGCGAGAGAACCGAGCCCTGCGGTACTCCCGCCTCCATATATCTTGGCGATGACAGTACGCCTTCTACGCGGAAATGAAATTTACGATTTTTTAAGAAGTTACTAATTAGTAAAACAAGATAATCGGGTATTCCCATTTGATTGAGTTTGTATAACAGTCCGTTATGCCAAATTTTATCAAAAGCTTTTGCAATGTCAAAGAATACGGCGTCGTCTTCCTGTCGTTTTTTGCTAGTAATTATGTACTCCGTTAAGCAGTGTACTTGAGCGGGACAGCTGTGCATTTTGGGGAAGGCAAACTGCTCGTCTGGAAGGAGTTTTTTGTCGGTTATGTAGTCCTACGGGACATGTTGTTCCTTTTATACTACTCAGTTACTTTACTGAGTAGTATAAAAGCGAACTAAATTCTTTATTGTTCTTACAGCTTCAATTTGTATCAAAAGAAACGTAGCACCACACACAAAAACATGATGACTATACATCTACCCCCTTACTAATAAAAAGATTTACACAACGGATAACTTAAACAATGTTGCTGTCTTTGTCTGATGCATTGGAAATGCACTTAACAGACAAAGACAGCAACGTTGTTTAAGTTATACGTTAGTAAGGGGGATTAAATGTGCTCAGAAATAAAGTGGCGAAGGCTGGTTCTCCTTCATAGGGAAGCCCAAGCCTGTATAATAGGTAGGGATTTGGATGAGGGTCTTCAAAAGGTAAGCGATAAGTGAAGCCGATCGGAATGGAGTTATAGGTACCCCACGCCACTGGTAGAGTACTATTTATTTATGCAATATAAAAACAGTCGTCTAGCCTATTAGACTATCTAGACAATTCCATAGACAACTAAAACGCGCTAAAATAAGTACGCTGTACCTTTGAATATATTGAATTTTGATAATATACTGTTTCTTCTGAGAAGTAACTCATATTTACGAGTACTATTAATTTATGCAATAAAAAAATTCTATCATCATCTAGCCTATTGAAAATCTACGCGTTGACGCGTCGAGTCTTGCTTATTATTTCAGTATATTGCTGTATGTTTCCTCTAACAGTAGCATTAAAAGTAAAAAAAAAACCTGCCAGGCTGTACTTCGAGAACGTCGTCCACTTTACGCGGCATTGGCGGCTGAGGCAGAAGCCAGGGCAAGACTGTCCAAAGCGAGAAAAGAAAGACTGGGCAATACACAAAGGCAGCACATAAAAGACGCCAAGCGCCTCCTGCAAGCTGCAGAGGCATTGTACAATGAGCGAGACACGGCAAAATGTCTGGAGGCCGTCGAATTCGGATTGGGGCAAATCTCACGAATACCAGCCAGATTGTTGCCCGGGAGAGACAAATTTATCCAGCAATTGCAGAATATCGTAGCGCAAGCTTTCTTGGATCAGGTAGGTTCAACTTTAACCCCCTTATTATCAAAAATATTTACACCATGGATACGCTATACATGTTACTGTCTTTAGCTGATACGTTGGAATAGCCACTTGACAGACAAATACAGCAACATGGATTGGCGTATCCTTGATGTAAATATTTTTATTAAGAAGGGAGTAAAGGTGTTTTGTTATTTCTTAATATTATGTTTAAGTTAGTTTTTTTTAAGAGGAGGCCATTGCCAAAGCAGGGCCAACATTCTTTAAAAATGTAGTTAGTTGTTAGTTGTTAGTTACATAGTTAGCAGTTAGTTGCAGTGGATCATGCTCTTGGACTATAATTAACATATAACATATAATAATTGAAGTCACATCTTGGACTATAAAGATAATACAAGTCGTGCAGTTTCTTCATAAATTACGAAAGAAATCATATATTATGTAATGAAGTTATTGTAAAAACTGATTATAGGCTTTCAGTATAATTATAAGTAATGCAGTGAACGTTTATCAAAAGTGCTATAATAATTAATTCGGATGAAGTGTAAGAAGTAGGTGTAGCAGGATCGCAATAAGTAGATATCCGTAATATTACCTACGAGTACAGGATATTTTAACCTACCCTTTCGAAAAGCTGAGTGAGCATACATACTACGAGTAGTAAAAAAATATGCAGTGTTATGAGTATAATAAATTATTTGTAATGTACACACCGGCATATTTAGCGGAACATAAAATAAAGGTTTTTAAAATTTAATTTTAAAAGGAATATTTTCAAATTAAGAAAACAACTGAACATCACATTTTATGCAATTGTTTTAATTTTATTCAAATACACCTTTATCTGGAGCGAACTTCGAGTATTTCTTCTTTCTGAGTTTGATTTAAAATTTCATTTAAATACTGTTTTTTGTTGGTTTTTTATAATCGCGTATCTTTTTGGAGTTGAGGACTGAATTATGCCTGACTTAGCCCCAAACGGAGATTGCCAGGGCACTCGAAATGCGAAGAAATGGTCAAACCTACAGAGTGATATCCAGAGATCTTCGTCGACCAGTTTCAACGATCCATCGCAGAATCCAACGGTTCAGGGAGACCGGTATTTATGTGAGAAGAGCAGGACAAGGCATAAAAAAACGCACTTCGAGTAGAGATGATCGTTTCATTCGGCTTCGTGTACGTAGGAACCCCCGTTTGACGGCCGTCCAAGTCCGACATGAGATAGAAGCAGTGCGGGGTGTAACCGTGTGACTTGTGTGTTTATTGTTATGTTTACGTAACAATGTCGGACCATGACCCGCGGCCACGCCGCGACTACCTGGATTTCTCATGTGCGGACTCTGTGTCGTCGTACAGCCCAGCCTCATCGAGGTCCAGCTCACGCTCGACCCAGGACCGCACGCACCACCGCCTGCTCTCCGAGCCTAGCTTGCGCGGGCAGGACACCGCCCGCCCCGGGTCGCCTTTGGCATTCTCGCGGGGGTGTACTGGTACCCCTCCGCCCCTATGCCTTCCGACGGCGGCCTGCGACGAGTCTGGGCCCCTGCCCCGCACAGCCGACCAGGGTTCGGCTTACCCTACGCATACCTCGCGCCGTACTGTGCAAGCGGGCGACCCTCGCCAGCCTGCCGCTCACCATGGACGTTACATCGTCCAACAAGGGGACACACCCCGTACCTCCGCGGGCACAGTCCGCCCTTCGCCAGCTATCCAGCCGCGACACCACCGCGCCGAGCTGGCTGCTCAGCCGCGCGGACCATACCAGCCTACCGTGAGCTCTCCGCGCTCGCCTGATGTTTCGCCGGCCCCACAGCCGCGCGACAACCGCCGAGCCGCACCTAGTGCGGACACAGAAACCCGCTCAAGCGCGCCGCACGGGTACCGCCACCGCGCGCCTACCTTTCCGCCACCGCTCATCGATTTTTCGACACCACCGACGGCCAGGTACACCGACCGTCAGCTGTCTTACGCCGAGGTGAGTGCTACCAGCCCACAAGTAGGCATTTACAGACACCCCCCTCCGGCGCCGTCGGAGAAGAAAACACCGCCTCCGTCTACTACCACTCGCTACCCGCCCCTGATCGTCGAACGAATCGACGACTGGGTGCGTCACTTTCGCCGCCTCCGAGACTTGCTGGAGCACATACCAAATGCCAAATGTGACGGCCGTGTGATTCGCTTTTCGCCCCAAAGCGAACAAGAACACACAGTCGTTAAGCGATACCTCACGGACCTGGAGAAGCATGGACAAGCCTCCTGGTTGTCCTACTCGCTGCCACAGGAACGGACAATCAAGGTAGGTATAAGGGGCCTACCTTCCATTAAAGACACCGGAGAGATCAGGGCCGGTCTCGCCGAACTGGGATACGTGGCGGAGCACGTCTCTCTGATTCAGGCGAGGTCTGATCCCGGCGCCTGCTTATTCCTCGCCCTAATCACTAGGGCCCCGGACGTTGTACCCGGCATATACAAGGTATGTGAGCTTTTAAATATGCCGGGAGTAATCATCGAAGCCTGGCGGGGCCGTGGCGGCCCGGCCCAATGCCGCCGATGCCTCCAGTTCCGGCACTCTAGCCACAACTGCCACCGAAAGGTGGCCTGTGTCCGGTGTGCCGAGGAACACTCTGTGCGGGACTGCCCCCGCTCCCCCTCTGAGACGCCCACCTGCGTAAACTACAGGGGGGCTCACCCTGCCAACAGCAGACAGTACCCAGTGTACCGTAAGGCGGCACGGAAACCGCGAGCCGATAATGCCCGCTTCCCCCCCTTTCTACTAATTTAATTTAAATAAATTAATAATAATTTCCCCCCCTCCACTACCGTCTCTCCTGCGCAACCTTCCAGGAGGAAAAATCAGCCGAGCCCCAGCCCCCCCCTGTGATGCCGCCGCTACTCCAGCCAACTCCCAGTTGGAGCTTGAGCCGCCCGCGCTCGCCCCTCCGCAGGCGGACCTCACGCGGGCCACTCGGCGCTCACAGCGCTCCCCGCGCAGACCTGCTGACTCCCCCGCGGCCACCACAGCCGCGGCAACAGAAATCGCCTCGGAGCCTGCAAACCGTGCGGCCGCTCCGTACTTTCAGCCTCCGGTGCCCGCTCCGCCGCCCCAAGAGCCGGCGCAAAGCGAGGCCTTCGCATCGACTGCAGAGCTTCTGCAGTCTCTCCTCTCCCTGGCCGTGAGCTGCGTCCAGAAGCTTATGGCCGGGAAGGAAGTTTTTCCAACCATCGTAAAGGCCCTCATAGAAGGCACCCCCCTTGCTGCCGCCCTCGCACAAATCTGGCTCCCCCGGCCCTAACCCGGACCCGCGCCCAGATATCTCCGGTATCCAGAAGCTCCTATCAGAGGAGCCGACTGTCGACTGCCGGAGATCTGCGCCGCGCGTTCCGGACTCGGGACACATACGCGTGATATGCTCCGCTCCCCCCGCGCTCTGTGAACGCGTTAATTTTTCTGCTCAGTTACAGGATCACCGAACTACTGCACGAGCGGAAGCCACGCACCCGGCCATCACCGACCCGCTGCCGTGGCATGCCCGCTTGCCAAACGGCACCCACCCTGCTGACACCAGACGCAGAGAGCATCCCGGAGCTACGCTACCGAGACGCCCCAAGCGCGGTGCGCCCCCCGACTAGCACCGTTGGATCGATGCCCCCCTAACCCCCCGCGTCGATTGTAAAATCGGCGCAACCACCTTTCCGTGCGCCCGGAGTATGACGTGGGGCAGCCCTATTGCCCCACACGTCAGCCCCGTGGTAGCCCTTTCCCCCCGACATCAAAAGTCAGGGGCCCGGGAACACCTTTCCCCCCTTCCTATCCCAGGTCGCTTGGTTCCGCGGTCCGGTAAAACACGGCGTGTGAGGGGGTGGACCCATACACGTTTCCCGACCCCCGGGTCGGGACCCCCACGCGCCGTTTGGAGCCGACCGCCGGTCTTGGTTGGGCCTGGATTGGCATAACGTCATTCCCTTGGAACTTGTGTTGCCCCCCTATGGGTTTCCCCCGCGTTCTGCCGCGGGGGGTCTTCCCCAAAAACTGACTATATGCGCCCAGTACTCGTACTGGGCGCGTCATCCCACCCCAATTAGAGGGGCTTAGCCCCTGGTATTGGTTTCCGCCGTAAGGCCCTTTTCAGGGGCCCGGCGTCGAGAAGAGTCTCCTTCTCGTGTAACCGTAAGTGAGCGTACGGTACGAAGAAGGTTCGAAGAAGCTGGATTGAGTTCATTTGTGCCCGCCAAGGCTCCAAGGCTCGAGGTAAATCATCGTAGAAACAGGTTAACTTTTGCTCAGGAATATCGACTTTGGAACGCGGACCAATGGAGTAAGGTATTGTTTAGTGATGAGTGCAGAATTCTCTTAAATCAAATTGACGGCAGGCAAAGAATATACAGTCGCAAAAGAGAACGATACATTCAGACAAATTTTGAAACTACAGTTGCATACGGTGGTGGCTCAATAATGGTTTGGGCGGGCATTTATTTAGGAGCTCGCACAGACTTGGTAGTGATTGACAGAGGGAGTCTGACTGCAGACCGCTATATCAGAGAAGTTTTAGAAGAAAATGTCGTACCGTTTGCCCCATATATCGGTGACGATTTTGTTTTTATGCAGGATAATGCTCGGCCGCATACCGCTCGGGTAACTCAAGCTTATTTTAATGATATGAATATGACTGTTATGGAGTGGCCGGCGAGATCACCGGATATGAACCCAATAGAGCACGTTTGGGACTTGCTGAAAAGAAAAGTTAAGTCCAGAATTCCAGCTCCTGCCAACGTGGGTGAACTGCTAATCGCCTTAGTTGAGGAATGGCGAAGACTATCCCAGGAGACCATCGATAACATCATTCTCAGTATGCCTAGATGGGTAGAAACTTTAATAAGAGCACGTGGAGGAAATACGCGACATTAATCACCATTTTTCTAATTTAATTAATTGTTATTTTAATATTAATTTTCACTGTTCCCGGTTACATGAAAAGTTCAAAAATGTACCATTTTTCACAAATAGCCTTTACTCGCAAAATCTGTTCTTAATGTGATCTCATTTTAAGTAAAACAAATGAAACTTTCAATAACAAAAGAAGTGTAGTAAGTAGATTTTAAAATAAAACCATATTTTTTTAATTATGGACCTTTTTTGTGTTCCGCTAAATATGCCGGTGTGTTTATATTGAAGATGTGGGAAAAAGGGAGTGTGGAAGTAAAGATAATATAGTTACATAGTATCTCAAGTGTACTAATAATTGTATGCATAGAGCGTGGTTTTTTAGTCCATCATAATAATTGTAAAAGAACATTTTGTTTTTTATATTAACAGAAACGCGTTAAGAAAAGAATGACTGAAGAAGAGATAGAGAGGCGAGCGTACATACTCCTCGGTATACAGATCTCGCACGAGCCGAGCCCGCGGGACTCCATGATCCGTACGAGGCCTCCGCAGCCTCGCGACGCTAAGTATATTGATTTTACTATGGAACATATGAATGGTCCGGGCTCTATCGGAGAAATGTTACTCAGAAAAGTGGCGATAAATTTCGACCTTTGTGGCTCAGTGGTTAGCGCGTTGGCTAACAGATTAAAAAGAAGGAATAGATAAGTAGCTACATAGTAAGCTTTCAATTTGATTGCACTACTACAAGCATACGGTGAATGTTTGCGTGTGCACGAATCTCCTATCGCGTACGCGGCAACAGTGGAAAAATCCGGTAAAGATTGTGTCCCGTCGAGGGACGTCTAAGCTTTCATACTAAGATGTCTCTACGTAGGAATATATTTTTACTCTGTGGCGCTCAAGCCGGAGGTCGCGGGTTCGGATCCCGCCGAGGGAACAAAAAGTTCTGAGCCTAGGCCATGGATATTTTTATGATTTTTAGATTATTTTTAGATCAAATATGTGTGTAATTTTGTAAAAACCTTAAATATATGTAAAATAATTATATATACTTCCCGTTGTCTGGTACCTGTAACAAGTTTTTCGGATAGCACGTCAATCTGGCCCCGAGCCAGATTGATGTGTTGTGAAGCGTCAATAGATATTATTAGATATATTGTATTATAAAGATTGTGTAGATTCGCCGAATGAGCGATACTTAATAATAGAGGGTTGGAGGGGTTTTTAAAACCGGAAACACACTTGTAAGTTGTTGTGCACTTACTTAGCACTGAATTGCTTAGCACAGACTTAGCACTGAATTGCCGAATACCATTTATACCATTATATTGGAATCATCATCATCAGTTAGTTGCAGTCGATCATGCTCTTGGACTATAATTAACATATAACATATAATAATTGAAGCCACCTCTTGGACTATCAAGAAAATACAAGTCGTGCAGTTTCTTCATAAATTACGAAAGAAATCATCATATACTGTAAATGCTGACGCCGCATCATCACCGTGGTGGTCCCAGCTCCGTGGGACCGTAAATTTGGTGTTAAGTTGGACACTTCAGATCTTACCTCGGTAAAAGTCGGTAGTCTTGATTTAATTATAATTCTTGAGTTTAGGTCCAACATATCATCATTTGTAATCTAAATTTAAATACTTACATGTTTAAATAAAATCGTTTTTTTGAAACTCCCGTTGGAGAACACTAGAAGTTGCATCGATCAGGTGTTTTACGGCTTATACTATTAAATATCATCATATTTAATAACTCATACATCACGCTTATACATAAAAAATACAATTTCATAGTACGAGGCCTCCTTAGCCTCGCGACGCTAAATATGTTGACATCGTACAGCACTCTATTCCAGAAACTTCCTTTGAACTTTGAAATTGTTTGCAATAAAAGATCTACAGCTACTATGTGTTTTTTGAGACCGCGCGTTATTTTTTGTTTAACGAAATACGCGAAAACTTATGATGCGAAGTGTATCTATTTATAACTTGTCACAAAAGTTTTGTACTTTTATGAAGTTAGTAAAGAGACAAAAGAAGTAGCTTTATAATAAATTAAAGCTACAATTATAATGTATCTAAAATTTATTTTAAATTGATGAGGTTTCTAATGAAAGAGAAATATTTCTACAACGTATTGAGAGAGCCAGACATTTGTATTTTAGACTATAATATCTTTATATTACATTCGCCTATAACATTCTAAATTTTACCGTTACAAATATATATTATATTTTTGACAAGTTACTTATCGATAAGGCGTTGCAGCGCGGTCGTGATAACTCAAAATGTATGAAACTTATGTAGCGACTAGTCTGTGCCGAGCCTTATGTACTGATTGTGTCTAGCTTTCGCATTTTCCAGACGCCGACTCCGCGTATTGGAGAGAGGATTATCGCTGAGCGGGCGAGCGTCGGAGCGCTGCTAC
Organism: Phengaris arion; assembly: GCA_963565745.1. Lineage (NCBI taxonomy): Eukaryota > Metazoa > Arthropoda > Insecta > Lepidoptera > Lycaenidae > Phengaris > Phengaris arion. The sequence continues at coordinate 9,723,879 of OY751443.1, forward strand.
GTATTGCACGAGCTGGCTCGGCTACACGCGGACACCAAACAGCCGTACCGAGCGAGGTTCTACGCGCTCAAATGTCAATCCGGTAAGCCTATTTTTAGCCTTTTGTAAGCGCGTTGTTCGGATTATAACGGGAAAATCCTTGTTTGAGAATGTACATTTTCAATGGATGAATACGTTATGTGTTGTTGTAGAGAATTTTTCGTTTCATTAAAAATTTTATTCTCTCGATAACACCTCCATAAAAGGTGCAAACAGACGAATGACTGTTATGTAGCTATCGCTACCGCTACATAGAATAGAAAATATTTGAAAACTCTTAATTTGCAGTCATAATAAAACCACATAACAATAATCCGTTCCGTACCCAAACAATTTGGTACGGATCGGGACCCTATTACTATGACTCCTATTCGTTTGTCGGTAACCAGGCTGTAACTCATGAACCGTGCTAGACTAGACAGCAACAGAAATACAGATAATGTATTTCTGTTGCTTCTATAACAATAAATACCAAAAACAGAATAAAATAAATACTTAAGTGGGTAATACAAAAAGCATGTGTTTTGCCATTTTGTATGCAACCCTTCGTGCGCGAGTACGACTCGCACTTGGCCGGTTTTTTTTCGTTTCAGAAGCGCGTTTACAAGAGCAACGCGTATGGCTCCTGAACGCGACGTTTCTGCTCGCTCGCTGCCACCTCCAACACAACAACGTGCCAGAGGCGCGGGCGACGCTGATAGAGGGCGCTGCGCTTGCGAGGTCTTTTGGATACCATGACGTGGCAACTTTCTTTGATACCGTAAATATCAAGACGCTTTCCTTGAACTATTACAGTATACCTAATCGTATTTGAGGTGGGAGGACGATATTAAAATGACTGCTAGACCAAAGTGGAGACGAATAACCTAAGACAGACCGTAATGGAAACTGGAGATAAGAGAAATTCTGTAATATTATGTAATATAGTAAATCAAAAAATGTTGTAAAATTGTATTATATCACAGTCAGCCCTTCAGGCTTTATTATGGATTGTATTTAAAAGTCCTAAAATTGTCTGAATTACAATAATTGTGATTGATATTTTTTAATAAATCCAGGCATATTGTAATTTACAATTAAATTGAGACATAAAATAATAAATATTGAATCGGTAAAGCTCTATAATGCATAGATCATTAATTTTCTTCACTGCTATAAATTTAAACCGTAGCAATTATTACTAATTGGAGTCTAACATATTTAATTCGATACTGTTCGTTTGAATTGAAGTAATCAATGGACATGACTTCAATTATGTCTATTTTAGACGCGCGCTCGAATTTATTTTGTATTACAGGCTGGACACTACGTGTCAGCCTTTTAAATATTTACATTTTTGTTGGACTATTTTAAACGATTCTGTGACATTTACAGTTACTTTTGTTACATTAATGCATATTATAAAAGCAACGTTTCGTTACAAATTTCGTTTATCGTTGTTTTTACAAATTTAGCATTTTTTATGAATTGCTATGGGTTTTATAGGTACTTTCTTTCCTAATAACATTGCTTGTTATGCAAAAATATAATATAATTTTCGTTCTTACAATACAATATCAAAATAGTCGTGGTTAATACAATTGTACCAAACATTTTAAATGCATTTCTCCTTTTTTTTACACGTAAAAAAATGTCAGTCGCCGCGTCTTATACTGAGCAGCCAGCAGGTACGGGCCCGCAGGCGAATCGTGTCGGCTCAAAGGACAACCCGTTTACAAGAATCCATTTAAGCAACTTCCCAGGAGCCTTTTAAGACTTTAATTGAAGTTTAAAGGGTAAAAAGGTTTTAAAAAACCTGACTGTTTAATCGGTTGTTGAATTAAAAGTTACAAGCAATTAAAAAATTGTCTCTTACAAAAGTTTTGCTACGAAAGTCTAAAGTTTGTTATAATGACTATATATTTATGACATCACAGATTGTTTTTCATATCTGGACCCTAAGGTCAGTTCACACCGCGACGATAAGAGACGTTATGCGACGCTGCATTTTTATGGCTCACTACATCGTAAAAATAGGCTTCTTTAAAACATTTTTTGAGGTGAATGAATACATTTTAGTGCAGCAAAAAAATATATTATGTTATTCTTGGTCATATGTGTAAGGAGACCTAACTACGTTTTCATAACACGTTTTCTGTAATTTTCTCGATAAAAAAATCATAAAATAACCATTAAAATATATATTATTTGTGATAAAAAAAAGAGAAAATTAATTACAGTTTCGTAATACTTAATAAATAAAGGGAATTGTCGTTTTTATTTTTCGATTGGAATAAGATATTTGTTAGGATTAATTTATTTCAATGATAAATAATTCATTGTCATCGCGAAATGGCGACCTGTCATTCCATCTCATTCATTTGTATAGAAACGGTAGTACCAGCCACAGAGTACTGATTTATGGTACCAGCTGAGATGTTATGCTAAATGGACCTATGTTATTTTGTTCCGCACTCCGGTCGTCAAAAATCAAAGTTATTTTATCTCCGACTTGACCTTTATGTCGACGACATAAGGATCTTAGTTTGTCATGTTTTTTCATTCGTCGTGTAATACTAATATATTATATGAGTAATTTCGCCATCTGACGTCGAACACTCGGTAGCACAGCTGCGTAGCCCATTGGCTTTTTGCGTTGTTGACCAATTGGTCTCGGATTCGAATTCCGATCGGACGAAGTTTTTTGTTTCTTTTTCTTTCTTTTATATTTTTTTTTCTCGCACTATAAAACTCCGAGCAATGCTTGTTCTCCCAGGTAGTATAGTATATTGTTGAAAGCTGTATTATTATATTTATATAGTTATTTATTAGTATATAGTTATTTATTTTATTATTAGTTTTTCTAAGTTGTTGTAAATTTTAGTCGATATTATAAAAAAAATATGAACAGATTGTATTCGATGAAAGTACAAAAACCCTCTTTTTGACATAAGTACCCTGGAGACCGAGCTTTGTTCGGAGTTTTAGTACAACGATAAAATAATGAAAAATAAATGAAAAATATAAAATAAAAAGAAATAATGAGAATCACAAAAATATTTATCTTACCGGGATTCGAACCCACCACATTCCGAATTTCCAAACAATGCAAAAATCAAACGTATGTAAATCAGACAGACGTAAAAGTGTCGAAATTATTGATATATTTTTGCACGACGAAAGAACAAAACATATTTTGCTTAAAAATTGACAACATTGATTGACAACAAAATAAATAATATATATATTATTTATTGTGTTGTCAATATATATATATTATATATATATATGTCAAATATAAATCTTACTTAATAAATATACATCTTACTTAGGTACTACAAGAAAAACTAAGATCTTTATGTCGTCGGCATAAAGGTCAAGTCAGAGGTAAAATAACTTGAAATGGGCTTTCAACAATAAATTCGATTGACTTTTGACGGCCGGAGTGCGGAACAAAATAACATAGATCCATTTAGCAAAACGCCTCAGCGGGTTTTTTTTTCGAACGGGTCTATGCTAAGGGTCGGGTTAAGACCGCTGTAGCTAAATCGGACTATAACTAGCCTGGTGGCAAGGCAAAAACTAGCGGCGTGCGAGTTATCGCGATAGAGGAGCTCTCGTTTTGAATGGTATCGGTACTGAGAGGGCCGTCCCTCTCCCCTTCCGCGTACGGTCGGGATGACTCGCGCGCGTAAGTCCTAATGTCAATGAGGTACGCGGTATTGGTAGAGCTCTCTATATCAATATCGCGGTCGCGGGCACTATTTAGAAGTGTACCTAGTCTACTAGGATGCGAACTCGAACTCGGGTTCGGGTCCGGTCCCGTGTTAGGGTCGGTCTGTACGTCTGTACGTGTTGTCGTGTCGGATGTGGGACCTCGGGGTAGGCGCCGGGGTATCGTATCGTTAGTATCGCACCGGGGTCGACACCCCGGTACGATACTAACCTCGCGGGTGCGTGTGGTTTGTGTTTACGTAACTGTACACAGTACGTTACGTGTTTTGTGATCGGGTCAATGGGATCGGCTAAGATATGCTTAGGCCGTTTGTACGGGTGTGGGAAAGTCTGTGCGTCGTGATTATAGTCCAGTGCCTTTTTGATAAGGGGGTTTGGGTGATTTTTGCCTTTATCAAAGAATCTCTCTACGAGTTCCTTGATATAGGCTTTAATAGTGACGAGTTCGCAGTCCCTATGCAAGTCGATGTTACGCATGTACCAGGGGGCGCCTGTTGCCATGCGTAGAAACCGGTTTTGGACTCTTTGCAATCGGTCCAATTGAGACTCGCCTATCTTTGCGAAAGAGACGCACGCATAAGTGAGTATCGTTCTGATGCAAACCTTATACAATGTAAGCTTATGTCTTAGGGACATTTTGCTTCGCGAATTAAGTAGCGGATATAATTTGTAGAGTACAAATTTCGCTTTGCGTAATGTATTACTAATGTGACTCGAAAACGTTATCGACTTGTTTAGTACTACGCCTAAATATTTTACCTGAGTGACCTCAGGGATTATGTTGCCGTGCAGGCGAATAGGGCTCATTAGTTTACGGGGGCAATTTCGCCTCGTTGCCCTTTTACTATTGAACTGGATGGCGTGACTTTTGTCGGGATTAACTTCTATTCTCCATTTGGAGAACCAGTTACCGAGAGCGGTAACTGACTCCTAGAGGGATTTGGACGCGGTACAGGCTCGTGTGTGGGAATAATAAAGGGCTGTGTCGTCCGCGAACATAGCTAATTGCACCTTAGCGTGTTTAGGGATGTCACTAGTATACAGGTTATATAGGGAGGGTGAGAGGACCGAGCACTGTGGTACTCCCACCTCCATATATCTTGGCGACGACAGTGCGCCTTCTACGCGAAAATGAAATTTACGATTTTTTAAAAAGTTACTAATTAGTAAAACAAGATAATCGGGTATTTCCATTTGATAGAGTTTGTATAACAGTCCGTTATGCCAAATTTTATCAAAAGCTTTTGCAATGTCAAAGAATACGGCGCATGTCGTCTTCCTGTCGTTTTTGCTAGATATTACGTACTCCATTAAGCGGTGTCCTTGAGCGGGACAGCTGTGCATTTCGCGGAAGGCAAACTGCTCGTCTGGAAGGAGTTTTTTGTCGGTTATGACGTCATTGAGGCGCCTTTTAATAACTCTTTCGTAGACTTTACCGAGGGAGCTAATGAGACTTATTGGACGGTAGCTACCAGGCACCTTCCGGGGTTTCCCCGGTTTGTGGATACCTATGACAATAGCTACCTTCCAAATGTCTGGAAATGAACATCCTACTAAGAGGGCGTTAAAGATGTTCACTAGGAGTTGAATTAGCTCGGAGGCCTGGGGTCTTTTTGGCTTTCATACACTTAATAATGTCACTGACCTCCTCCGAGTCCACCATCCTCACCCTATCTACATCAGGTGGCCTCGAGAGTCGGCTGTCGACCTCGCTATTTACTAAGCTAAGGTGCACGGGATCAACCGGGAGAGTACTCGGCCGGCACTGTTGTTCGAAATTATCAGCTACGCACTCGGCCTTGTCTAAGTCTTCGAATGCAGGAGGACGGTTAGGTCTGTCTAACGGAGGCATATCGCTCTCCGTGTCGTTTTTGAGGGCCTTCGCGAGTGGCCAGTACGCCACGTGAGACGGTTCTAAATCACTGAGAAGTCGATCCCAACTCTCGGCTTTGTGGTGTTTAATTTTAAACTTAACTTCCCTCTCGTAGTGACGGAATGCTTTCCTCCACTCTTCCGGCGGGTAGCGGTCATATATGCGCTTAGCCGCATTTCGGAGTTTGATGGACTCCCTTATGTCCTCAGGGAGGGGCCAACGGCCCTTGGGGGTTGTTGGCACCTCCCTAGATGAGTTCTCTGTGGTCGCTACCAGGTGATCGATCAAGTGGGAGGCGGCCTCTGTGGCTGTCTCTTTACTATCGATAATATCGGGGATTTTATCTAAGTGACTAGATTTACTATATAATAGACTAGAGGACTTTGATGTTCTCCGCTAATGATTTATAATCTACTATCTTCCTAGAACTAGAATTATTGGGGTTAAGGCTACCAAGTGTAATCGTAACCGATCTGTTGTCCGAGTTAAGCTCGTGGAGAGTCTCAATATAGATATTGAGAGAAACATTTTTAACTAATGCTATGTCTATCGTACTAGGATCGCGTATGACACCGTTGATGTTTTCATTGGTGTCATAGCGAGTGGGGTCAGTGGGTGTTAATAGTGCAAAATTTAAAGTGTCGGTTAAACTACAAAGGATGGAGCCATTTCTATTGTTATATACATTGCCCCACTCGGTGTGTTTGCAATTTAAGTCGCCGGCAATGATGACAGCGTTGCCTAAATTGAATAGCGCCTGTAGGTCGCTGGAATGTAGTTCTTTGTTGCACGCTAAGTACGCGCTTACTATAACAATGGGTCCGTGTCCGGACATGCTAATATGGCAAACAGATGTCTCTAAAGTTAACAATGGCGGTGGCTCTAGGGGAATACAATGTAATGATTTTTTTATAGTAAATAAGAGTACTTCCGAGTCGGGATCGATTTCGATCGTTTCTGATTATTTTGTAGTTCGCTATTTTAGGGCTCCTCATACTAGGTTTAAAAAACGTCTCATGCACTAGAAGAATATCGACATTTTGGCTGCTTACAAAATCGCGAATTTCGCTTATGTTATTCCTAATGCCGTTCGTATTGAACGACACTACGCGTAACGAGTGCGGCTTTTTCCTTCTCGAAGGCTCCATTAATTACCGTTGGTGGAGAGAGCCTTGATCTGACGGATCAAGACCTGATGGTCTGACAAAGCTTGGATGCGGTCTGTGGCCGATCCTTTTAGCTTTGTCGCTAAAATAGAAAGCTCCATCGGGTCAATAGGCCCGATGTTGCTTAGGAACTGCTGGACAAAAGAGAGGTCTGCAGTGAAGCTGGGAGTCGGGGGGGGCGTGGCCTTAGGCGCTTTGGGCGCGGAGGGTATGGCCTTACTGGGGAGAGCGGGGAAAGCCGCTAAATCCGAACTACGATTTTGCGCGGGCTTGAACCATGCAGATTGGGAGGGTAGGGGGGGGGCACCTTTCGTCTGTGGTGCAACGCGCTTTTTTACTTTGGGTGCTTTTTTGCACTCTCTGTAGTTGGCGGGGTGTCCTTGGGACTAACAGAGAACACAGCTGGGGGGTTCGGACTCCTCAGCTGGGCTCTTTCGCGGGCAGTCAGTGGTGCCGTGGTCACCGAGGCACTTTACACATCGCTGCCTAGCTTGGCAATTCCGTGCCGAGTGCCCGTAAAGTTGGCATCGGTGGCACTGGCCAGGGATGCCCCTTTTACGAGGGGGCTCGACGCGGATGCCCGTAATGTGGCAGATGGCTCGGATATTAAAGATATCCTTGCCCTCTGGCGTAAGGGGGAGGGTTACGAGTACCATATTGTACTCGTGTTTTTTGATGGGATGGTACATACGATGTACCTCTAAGGCGGGATAACCCTGGGACTGGATGTCCATGAGTACCTCTTGTGTGGAGAGGCACTTATCGACTCCGGTAATGACGACGCGCAGAAGGCGCTTGTCTTCAACACGCCCGTACGTATGATATCCTATGCTTTTATTACGTAGGAACGCGGTGAGGAGGCGGTGGTCCTCCGAGGTCTTAACCTGCACCTTTATGCCGATGGGGGTCGTATGTGCAGAAGAGTAACGGAGCTTATGCTCATTAATTGCTGCAGAGATTAGGTTCCATTTAGCCTTCTCCTGTATGATTACCGGAGGAGGCATTTTGGGGGAACGGACGGCCTGAGGGGCCTGGGAGGCCTGAGGGGCCTGGGATGCTGGAAGGGAAGGGAGGCTGGAGGGGCCTGAGAGGTTCGGTGGACCTGGAAGGCCAAAGGGGCCTGGGTGGCCAGAGGGGCCTGGGAGGCCAGAGGGGCCGATGAGGTAACGGGGGCCGCGGAGCCGTGAGCCTGCACGGTTTTTCTATTCTTCGGGACCGATTTGGTCGGGGAAGATAAGACTGGAGAGGAGGTGCCCTCTGGGCGCTTCCTCTTCTTTGTCTTCTAAGATTCGACTGTAGTGAACTCGCCTTCACTATGGTCGGATTCTTGCTCCGAGCAAAACATCTCTGAGGGAGATGATTGGTCCTCTATCGGTATGTTGACTACGTCGCTATCGGGCGATGCCGGTGAGTCAGCTTCGTGCATGCGCACGAAGCGTTCCCAATTAGATGCTACATCGGGGACTTCGAGTTTCAGGAACACCAGGAACTTTCTAATCATGGCGTCAGACATGATTAGAAGGTTTATCCCGGGAGTGGGATTCTACTCTCCAAATTAAATATTGGGGATACAGCCCCTCCCGGCGACCGGGAGGGAAGGTGTGTAGGGAGGAAAAACTCCTCGTGTAGTGTGCCTACACGTGTCACGGTACTTACAATTGTTCCTTGGGCGGCTGGAACTCACTCACTAACGCTACGCTTAAGACTAGGGTGCTAGTGTTCGCGAACGAGACGCCGCGGAGCGCGAGCAGAAGGCTCGCGCTAAAAACGAGACAGGCGTCGCAACCGGTCGTACGCTCGTCCTAACGCGGCGATAACTACGCGGCGGGTGTGCGAGCAGAATGCTCGCACACCCGCGCGAGACACGGTACGACACGGGTCGGGCGGCAAAGGCGGTTGGGTGGCGCCTTTGAGTCTTCACACTTGCTGTCTTGTTCTTGAGTCTTTTTTCTTCGGTCTTCCTTCTTCAGGTGGTACACTTTCACACGCGAGAGCGCAATACTGCGGGAACGACGGCAACGATCGGAACGAGCGGAGCTGTTCATCGGACGGTGTCCGAGAGCAGAATGCAACCAGAGAAGGAGACTCTTCTCTCTCGACGCCAGGCCCCTGAAAAGGGCCTTACGGCGGAAACCAAACCCAGGGGCTTAGCCCCTCTACTTGGGGTGGGATGACGCGCCCAGTACGAATACTGAGCGCATGAGTCGTTTGTTTTAGGGGAAGACCCCCCGCGTTCTGCCGCGGCCGTGGGGGGCAGCCAACAACAACAAGGGAGTGTCGATTTGCCAAGTCACCACTCCCTCACGCGCCGCGTTTTCCGGACCGTGGAACGAACGACGAACGATGAACGGAAATTGTATTAACTTCCGGGCCCAGACTTTTTGTGTCGGGGGGGGGGGGGGGGGGGGGAAAGGTACGCCCCGAGGACGTTCCTCCTTCCTTCCTTCATCCGCTGGGTCCTCCGGAGGGACGGAATCTCTCGGCAGGCGGTGGCAGTCGGGTGGGCGGGCATGCCACGGCGCCAGGTCCGTCAGCTCGACCAAGCGCGAGGCATCCGCTCGCGCGAACAGCTTCGCGGAGAGCTGGGCCACAAAGGCCTCCACGCTCTCCACCCTAAGGTCCCTAGCGATTGTGGTGTTGCGGACGTACCACGGTGCGCGGTGCAGCACCCGGTTTTGGGTTCTCTGCAACAACCCTTTATGGGGTGCAGAGAGCAAGTGGTGCCACGCGGGTGCCGCGTACGTCAGGCGGGACCGTACGTACGTCCGGTAGAGGGCGATGCGCATCCTCAGGGGGTCTGCGGGGACGCGTAGGCTGGGCGCAGCAGCGCTACCGCCGCGTTCGCCTTCGCCACCGCCGATGAGTACTGGGGGGCCATGGAGAGTCGGAGGTCCAGGGTGACCCCGAGATACTTTGCTGTCCTCCCCCACGGGATCACAGCATCACCAATCTGCAGAGGCGCCGGGAAGAAGCACCTCGTACTGACGGCGAGCGCCTGGGACTTACCTGCGTTAACAGAGAGTCGCCATTTGCTCAGCCAGTCAGGGAGGAGATCCAGCGTCCTCTGAATCTTGATGGCAGCATGCTCGGTGGTCAGCGAGGAGGAGAAGTACGCCGTGTCGTCGGCGTACAACGCCACGGTGGTGCCCCGGTCCGCGGGCACATCGCTGGCGTAAAAGTTGTAGAGTCCTGGTGAGAGGACGCTACCTTTGGGGACGCCTGCGGCGATGGGGCGCTCGTTGGAGAGGACTCCGTCAACGCGAACCTTGAAGGTCCTGTCGGAGAGGAAGGAGGCCACTAGCCTTACCAGGGGGGGAGGTACGTTGGCCCGGATGAGCTTACAGAGCAGACCCTCATGCCAGACACTGTCGAACGCCTTCTCCATATCTAGGAATACGGCTACCGACGATTCCTTTTTGTTAGCCGCAACGGACAGGTGGTGAATAGCACGTACCAGCTGGAGGGTGGTACTCAGGTTGGACCTGAACCCGAACTGTTCCTCACGAGGAGGGAGGTAAGGGGAGAGGTGTTTTAAAAGGAGAAGTTCGAAGACTTTGGAAAGGGTAGAAAGGAGGGTAATGGGCCGGTAGCCCTTAGCCCTTCTTAGATTCTTGTGGGGCTTGGGTATGGTTACGACCAGACCCATTTTCCAGGGGGTGGGGAAGTGGCCGGTCCTGACAATACCATTGTAGAGGCGAGTCAGGGCGGCCACCGTCCTGAAGGGAAGGTGGCGGAGAGCGGAATTTGGGATGCCATCTGCACCGGGGGCCTTTTTTGGTTTTAGGCGGCGGAGGGTCTTTTGGACCTCCCTCGGTGAGAAGGAGAAATTTGGGGGGGAGGAGGGGGAAAGAAGGAAAACCTTTACCTCCTCAGAGACCATTCGGGCGTGTTCCATTGCGGTCGTCGGCAGCGGTGAAAACTGGCGCTCTAGGTGTTCGGCATGAATGTCGAGAGCAGAATGCCTCAGCGGGTACTACTCTTTATATTATATATACTGTATTATCTGTGGGTACTGCCATTTCTATACAAATAAAAGAGAAGGAATGACAGGTTGCCATTTCGTGATGTTTCATTCGACTCGTCCGAATTATTTATCATTGAAATAAATTAATCCTAACAAATATCTTATTCCAATCGAAAAATAAAAACGACAGTTCCCTTGCTTTTAATGTGTATTACGAAACTGTACACAACTGTTACAACTCCAAGAACATCTATTTTAATGATTATTGTATGATTTTTTTATCGAGAAAATTTACAGAGCACGTGTTTTGAAATATATGTATTTATATATCTTTTTTTTTGCACTAAAATGTATTCGACTCAAAAAAAATTAAAGAAGCATATTTTTACGATGTAGAGCGCCTTTACCGACTTCTAAAAAGGAGGCGGTTATACGTTCGTCTGTATATATTTTTACTATTTTTATATTTATTACTCCGTCGTCGGTGGACTGATTATCAAAATTCTTTTTTTTACCGCATAGGGTATAATCCCAATTCGGTCCTATTGATACCAAAGTGGTGACCTGATGATGGGATCCATGAGGAATCGAAGGGACTCCTCGAAATTCATATGGATACATATAGGGATTTCGAAGATTTTTCTGAAGATACCCAAGCATATGCTACCAAAAAGTTTGATTTTGCACCAATGTATACCCTGGAACAAAAAGTAAGTAAATCATTACCACCATCATCACACCATACATATTGACATTATGATGATAATAGGTACTTTTCATAGACTTATGCATCGATACATATACTTGAATATTACTCTGCCGTTTGTGGACACATTTGGAAAATTTTGTTGTTGTAAATGGTATATTTATTACTCCGTCGTAGGTGGACTGATTTTTTTCTGCATAGGGTATAATCCCAATTCGGTCTTTTTGATACCAAATTGGTGGCCTGATGATGGTACCCATGAGGAATCGAGAAAACTCAAAATTTATAGGGACATCTATAGGGATTTGACTTTTTTGAAATAAATCAATCAAAAGTAAAATTTTGTGCCAAGCGAACTGATTGTACCCTGGGTGTACCCTGGGGGTACACCCAGGGTACAATCAGTTCAGCACTTTTGGATCCAGATCCAAACTGAACATAACTCCTCAGTCTTTAAATATACACGTTTCGAATTTTCAGCGTTGTTTATATAACTGCAAGCATATGCCATTATGTAACTTACAGTAATCATCATCATTATCTTATAATAGGTCTTTACCTATGAAATTGCCGTTCTGCAGTACTGGCCATTTGAAATCAAAATAATTTTTGTTTGGCTAAGAATTCTAATTTCAAATTAATTTTATTTAAAAAACATGGAATTGTTTTTCCAAAAGTAGTCATTTGTTTATTGATTAGTGTTACATTTTCATCGCATTTCAATCTTTTTCGTCATCATGGATACGTTAAAAATTCGAGTAATTATGGAATAAGAGTACCGTCGTGGCAGCAACGCGGCACAAGCGGCACGCAACATCAACGACGCTTACGGAGCTAGCACTAAAAACCAACGCACCACCTGTTATCGGTTTGCTCGCTTCCGTTCTGGAAATTACGACCTGAAAAATGAACCTCGCGGTCGTCCGTCGTCCGTCCTTTAATGACGAATTAAAGGCGATTGTGGAAGTTGATGATACACAATCTACGGCTGAATTAGCAGCAGCTTTCGACGTTAGCGTCAAAATAATATTGGTCCATTTGCGGCAAACTGGCAAGGTAAAAAAGCTTGACAAATGGGTGCCCCACGAACTCAATGATCGCCAGCGCGAAGTACGCGTCGAGACGTGCCTTGCACTGCTCAACAGACACACAAATGAAGGAATTTTGAACCGCATTGTTACCTGCGATGAAAAAAAAAATCCTGCAAGGTTGCATCCTGGTTCAGCACCTAAACAATGCCCTAAACGAAAACTTACCCCTAGAAAAGTGATGGTCACTGTTTGGTGGACTAGCGCCGGTATAATTCATCACAGCTTCATACCAAACGGGGTGAGCATTACTGCAGATGTGTACTGTGAAGAACTGAACACAATGATGGAGAAGCTGGCACATCTCCAACCAGCATTGGTCAATCGCTCGTCTCCGCTGCTCCTGCACGACAACGCGCGACCTCATACTACACAGCAGACGGTCTCCAAGTTGCAAGAACTGGGGTTGGAAGCTCTCCGTCATTCGCCCTACTCACCAGACCTTGCGCCTACAGACTACTACTTTTTCCAGAATTTGGATAACTTCTTGACGGGAAAAAAATTCAATACCCGAGAGGCAGTACAAAATGCCTTTGAAGAATTTGTTGCCTCCCGTCCAGCTGATTTCTTTAAGAAGGGCATCAATAAACTGCCACTGCGTTGGCAAAGATGCATTGATTGCATATGTGATTACTTCAATTAATACAAATAAAAATACATGAAAAAAATTCGTTTAAATTTTTTCATACAAAACGACAATTTTATAGGTAAGGACCTAATATACAATACCTAATGGAAGCTTGGCGCGTATTCAATTATAGGTCAGACCGAGGATAGTTGACTATAGGGGTAGGTAGACTAAGCGGCAATAACTCGCTACCGTCACGAGTTTTTCGTCAACCCATCATCGTCGCTGGCGCAGTCGCGTGGCGTTTGGGAGTGGCACTACATGTTTTGTTTTTGCTCTTGGTAAGTAAATTTTGTTGTTCATACTTTTTGTCTCTATCTATCTATTTAAAACACAGTTGTTACTATGCCAAATGTAAATTTTATATTCTTTTTCTATATTAGACTGAATTGATTTCATATTAGCACCAAGGTGTAGTCAAGTCACGGGGCTTTTGACGAAGATTGTTCGGGGTAGGTAAACTGATTAATTTACCACAATAATAACCCAGTAAGCTTACTATTTTACGCCAAATTTGTATTTTTACAGAAAACGAGGACGTATAAAAGAAATACAGAGGAAAAAAAAGAAGAAACAAAAAATTTGTAGTTTATATTATTTATTAAGTTCGTTTTCTAAAAGAAGAATGTTTTAGTTTATAGTAGGTTAAGTATGTTGATTAATGGTTATATATAAAAGCAAGTATTGAATATTGATCTCTGATATTGATTGAAAGAGTTATTACGAGGGCGGGTCAATAAGTCCGTGACTTTTGGAATAAAACACAGATTTTTTGATAAATAAATCATTTTATTTTTCAACGTAGTCCCCCTTGAGCTCTATACACTTTGTCCAACGCTTCTCCAATTTTTTTATCCCTTCCAAAAAATATGATTTGTCGAGGTCCTCAAAATAGGCCTTTGTTTGCGAGATGACTTCATCATTGGAGTCAAATCTTTTTCCACCGAGCCATTTTTTCAGGTTTGGGAACAAGAAGTAGTCACTCGGAGCCAAATCTGGAGAATAGGGTGGATGTGGGAGCAATTCATAGCCCAATTCATGGATTTTTTCCATGGCAACTGCACATGTGTGCACCCTTGCATTGTCTTGGTGAAAAAGAACTTTTTTCTTGGCCAAATGAGGTCGGTTTTTTTTCAAATCCTTATTGAAGCGGTCCAATAAGTTGGCATAATATTCCCCATTAATTGTTCTTCCCTTTTGAAGATAGTCAATGTGGATTATCCCACGTGCATCCCAAAAAACAGTCGCCATAACTTTATTGGCTGACAAACCCACCTTGGCCTTCTTTGGCGCCGATTCACCCTTAGAAACCCACTGTTTTGACTGTTGTTTGGTCTCTGGTGTGTTGTGATGGATCCATGTTTCGTCCACGGTTACAAAACGGCGCAAAACTCCACCATATTGTGATTAAACAACGCCAAACCTTCCTGTGAAGTTGTTACACGATTGCGTTTGTGGTCGACTTGCGGAAAGCTTTCTCATGCCCAAGTGATCATTCAAAATTGAAACCACTGAGCCATGCTAGATGCCTATGGCTTTCACAATCTCTTGCACTTTCAATCTTCGGTCGGCCAACACCATATCGTGAATTTTTTCGATTGTTTCGGGTGTAGAGACCTCAACTGGGCGTCCAGGACGTTCGGCATCTTCAGTGCTTGTACGGCCACAACGAAATTCAGTAAACCACTTTTTTACCATTGAAATCGATGGTGCAGAGTCCCCATAGTATTTATCAAGCTTAGCCTTGGTCTCGGTAATGGTTTTTTTCGCAAAAAATAATGCTTAATAAGCACACGAAATTCACTTTTTTCCATTGTTTCCTTAAGTTGCTGGATAGTCTGATAAAGATAGCTGTAAAACACAAACTAACTGACGCAGCAAGTTCAACTTTTGATAGGAGTCAACTGACAGATGCCTGTTGACAGGAGTAGTGTTGCTTTTTCAGTAAGGAGGTTAGAAATTCAAAAAGTCACGGACTTATTGTAAAGTAACCCGCCTTAGTACCATTTTTAAATTAGAATGTTTTATTTTCATTTAATCCTCTTTATTTACGTGAATTACTGCCTAAGTCAACCTACCCCGCACTTATAGTCAACCAACCCCGGACATGGGGTGGGTTGACCAAGAGGCAGAGGTTTCGAAAATCGAATAAATATGTATCGTACTGATAAAAATTTGTATTATAATAAATAATTACTAGTACATGGCTAGTTCTTCTATCTGTAACAACCATTATTTCTTTATATTAATTCAAACATCCAAAATATATGAGCTGAAGTCAAAAGTTAGTCAACCATTCCCGGTCTCCCCTACATTCGAACGCTTCTTTTAAACTTTTTTAAAATTTGTTATTAAAAATATAATAAATATGACTAAAAAGGGAAAAAATATTATTAAAAAAAATTAAACTGACTTTCAAAGTAAAAATGCACAAAAAGTATGAAACAAATCTTATTTTCTAAATAATTCCCTTTTTAAATTCGGTTAAAATTTTAACTATTTCTCTACTCAATCTTCATAATTTTGAAGTCCAGCCAGAACAACATCTTGATTAAACAATATTTAAAATAGAACTCACGTTCAAATTTGCTGCAGCCACCGTGGTCGAGTGATTTAGAGCTTGGCTCTCGACTCGGAGGTCGTAGGTTCGATTCCCGCATTGGAACAATAAAAATGTTGTTTCCAAGATTGGTTAGGATAATGTAGGCTGATCACCTGATTGTCTGACAAGAAAGATGATCCGTGCGTCAGATGGGCATGTAAAAAGTCGGACCCGCGCCTGATCTCTCGCCAGTCGTGTCGGTTATCCGTCCCACTGGGTTATGAGAGTAAAGGAAGAGAGAGAGTGCTCTTGTGTACTGCGCACACACTTAGGTACTGTAAAATTACTCTTACGTAGTTGGCCTGGTTTCAATCAAACCGGGCACTGTCACTGAAATCGGTGTGGGGAGCTATAATATTATTAATATTAAAGTTCAATTTTGAATATCTATCCTTAAAATAACACGTACCGAGTCGCGTTCCGTTTCATTTCGATGTGAATTGGCCCTTATTCATAAATCCCAAATGTATACCTACCTAGTAATTTTTAATATATATATTAGAGACAGACGTCTATAGGTATATAAACATATACCTATAGACGTTATAATATAGTAAAATTAAATTTTAATAATATCTTCTTGACTGACTTGTACTGAGAACTAACTTTTAGATTGTTAAAACGAAAACTTACTCAGTAGCGTAATATTAAAGTAGGTATCTATTTAGGTAATACAAACTGTCTAATATCCCAATTTCTCTACGGATACACGAGGCTAGGCTCAGCTAATGAACCGTGTAAAATACGGTGTGTATTATGAAAGCTTCAGCAGCTTTTATGGTTATGGACCTATCTCACATAATATCGGCCTAAAGTAACAGTACCTCTTACGCGAAAGTTACGACTTATTTTGGCCTCAAAAAAAAAGTTAAATAGTTATGATACTAACAAGTTTAAACGTAAGCATTTATGGGAAAAGTTTTTTAATATTACAAAAACTAAATTTAGTTTGTTTAATTGTTAACTTCGGCACGCAGTGGCGGACGCTGTAGAATGTGTTAATTTTTCAAAATGTGAAAAATATCTTAAAATATAAAGATAATGACTAGCTGTTGTCCGCGGCTTCGCTCGCGTAAATACAGTATCCCAAAGGAACACTGTAACTTTTCGGCCTATGTTTTAATCCAGAGCCTAAACTACTGCCATAGTAAATTTCATCAAAATCCATTCAGTAATTTTTGTGTGAAAGAGTAACAAACATCGATCCATCCATCCTCACAAACTTTAACATTTATAATATTAGTACGACTAAAACGATATTTTTCACACTTTGAAAAATAATACATTTAACGGAGTACTGAAGCCGATTTACTGAGTTCTGAGATTTACTTAATGACATAAATTAGTATTCCCAGTAAATATAAGCAATTGAAATGACTTTGTAGAAATCAGATTTAATCACGTGACGACACATTACTTATCCACAAAACTACATCGGCACCGAGTGTCTAACGCCCCTATTGCTGTGGCTCGGGTCCCTCCTCAATGTCAGAAGAAAGGAAGTTCTCTCTGTGACGACGTGTTATTCAGCTATGACACTATGCCCATATGCTACTTTTTTCAGTGTGTCAACATAGCAATGGAGGGAGAGATAGAGATGTCAGACGCCATTCTGGCTAAGCGCGAGAAGGCAATGGTCAGCCTCATGCAAGATGACGACATGAAGAAGGAAGCCGAGCATCTCTTCCGACGGATGTCTGTTATACCCGCTGAAAGGTATTATATATAAATGCATTTTGATACTTTATTAGTATTATGCCCTAGGGTCAATTCACACCGAAACGAAACGATACGCCACATGGCGCTGCATTTAAAGATAGCTATTCAAAATTGAACTTTATTCATTACACAAGAAGATACACCGCTGTCACGTCACTAGTGCATAATTTTTTGTGTAGAGCGAGCGAACATTACAAATGTTCTCCAACCATCTCACTTTTGTGATGACTGTATTTCGTCAACGGTTGATCGTAATATGCCATTGCAAAGACAATATTTCTGGCTTATTATGTACTTTTCGAAAAGCCATTAAAAAAAACTATTAATGTTACCCATTATGTATTGTCTATAAGGTTTTACTTCTTTTGTCATAAATGTCATGAATCAGTAGTATGTCTGGTCTGCTATGATGTACGGAATTGTCAGGCAATGTTGTCCTGTCCCTATTTTATTATCAACCAAGACTAGATGTTACCCGCGTCTTCTTGCGTGCAAAAGTTGATCTTGCGGAAACCGTACATTTTCCGCTATAAAAAGTAGCCTATGTCCCCTTCCCCATGGTCTACTCTATATTTATGCGAAATTTTAAATAATTGATCTATTAGTTTCGGAGCCTATTCAATGCAAACAAACAAACTTTGCCTCTTTATAATATTAGTTTACAAAACATTACAAATTTTCAAGGACAGTAGTCTACCTGAAGATGTAACAAAAATCTCTCTCTCTTTCTAGACGGTTCTCGGTACTCCCTGGCAGCAGGCCAGACTCTGCTCCCAGGTCCAAGTCCGCGCGCCGCCTGTCGATCATGCCCCGCGCAACGCCCGCGCCGCCTCCTCGCCACACCAAGACTCGCCATCCATTAGGATTCCAGGACTTTGATATTTAGACGGAATTATTGATTTATCATCATGTCCATTTGGATTCGAATACTTTATTATTTTAAGCGCGTAGATTTTGATGATTCTTTTTTTATTTGAAAACTGGTGTTTTCCGTGTGGTCACATTTTTACTTTGGAAGACGGTTTTAATTTTTTGTTTGAAATTTGCATTTGGGTCCTAATTGGGACGTCTGAATTTTGTGATACACGCTTAAATGTACTTAATTATTATTTTTGCTAAAAGTTTTACTAAAAATAAAGATTTTTGGATGATGATTTATTTTACTCTCGGGAAGTATAGAGTTTATTATATTTTTGTTACAGTGATAAGAAAAAGTTTTTTTTGTTACTTTAACTTGATGCTTCAGGTTTTATTAACAGTTAAAAACTCAAACTTGCTTTTATTATTTTCTTATAAATTACAAATAAATAAAATTGGATTGTCTGTTTGTAATTTCAAATTAACACCTTGCACTAAATACATATGATTTTCAAAACTTTATCTGTTTGTGCGTCCGACTGTCTGTCTGTCTGTCTATCCGACAGTTGTTCCGACTAATCTCTGAAACGGCTGGACCGATTTTGAAACTGCTGGACTTTCTCTATAAGGAGTAACTTAGGCTACTTTTATCTTAGGGCTTAATAAAATAGGTTTCCGTTTCCATTTGTTCCACGTAAACGAATTTCCAGGCATCAGCTAGTGTTGTATAACTCTCTAAAACGAAATACAAATTCTAAGTTTAATTAAGGGCAAGCTACCTTGAATAGAAATTATTTTGTATTCGAGTATTACGATGCAATTATAGACCTTATTGTAATGCATTAAGAGCAGCAAATTGTTAATTGTGGAAATAGTGTCTGGACACCGGCTTTTGCACAGTCGAACAATTCGGACGGACCGATACCACAGCTACGTATAACTAAGGTTATACTAAGGTAAATAAACGTTATTTAGACGAGGCTATTTCCTTTAGGTTCATCATCATCGTCATCATCAACTTGAAAAAACTTTTATTATATTTCAATAATAACAATTAATAATTAAATAAATAAACATTTATTGGAGATTTTTGACATCACACTATACACAACAAGAAAAACAAATTGCACAAATAGCGAGAAAAAAAAAGATAGAGAGGACATAATTAAACAAAAATCAAAAGAAAGCAAATCAAATAATAATTAAAAAAAAAAACAACACAAAGCGAATACAAAAAAGAGAAACCAAACAAGGGCAAGAACAAAGATTACATATCTGTATCGTAGTGTAATGCACAAACCGTCGAAATGGAATCCACTCAGGATAGTGACCGTGGATACACCAGTCCCTGCTATTCTGTGGACCCATATGGTCAGGTGTGAGACAGACTACTCTAGGATCATTTGTATAATAAAAATCGGTTGTTGTAAAGTCGGTTTACTGACGATAGTTGAACGTGACAACGTCATGTTTATAGTGCGCGCGGAACTAATTGGCCGCGCCTTACGTAGGCGTGTTGCCGCCGCGAAGTCCGGCGCCTCACTGAGTAATAGCATCAAGCGCCCCCGCCTCTCCGTCCCACCGCTCACATACCTAAGGCGCGGCTAGCTGAGGTAACGGCAATGCGTCATATTTAGCGAGGTAACGCTGGTAACAGGTAACGCATGAGTCATGTTTTTTCGTGCGTGCAGCCGGCTCCATCAAATTATAAGACGTTATCACGTCAATAATAATATTATGAGTACAAGTAAATAATTATATATAAAGAAATGTAATTAAATAACATAAAATTAATTGAATTAAATAATATTGTATTTCTATAATAAGTTATACTAGTATTAGATATGTGCCCAATTTTCCTATTGAATACTTTCAATTCACTGCTCGAAATAAAAATCAAAGTGTATCTAAGTATATAATAGCTATGAAGTTTCCAAAATAAGTAGAACGTAATAATGGAAACTCATGCATGATACATAAATAATTAATTAATTGAATGATTAATTAGACAGTTAACCCTTTGGCCTGTCCGTGACGCACGGACAGTAATTGGTCGTCGGTATGACACATGACCCCCTGCTTTCTCCTCTTGGACCCCCAGGGGGACCTCGAGCTAGACCGAACTACGGTTGCTAATTTGAGAGCTAAATCGATTGAAATATTAATTACTACTGAATTTGCATGATACCTTTGTCAATAAATTAGTCCTAATATCGTACAACGCATGAACAATCGAGTTAACCAAACTTAATTTGCTTCAAGCTAATACTGTATGAAACAATTTAAATTAGGATATTAACCCCCTTATTAATAAAAATATTCACACAACGGGTAAGCTATGCAATGTTTTGTCCTTGTCTGTCAAGCTACTTTTCCGACGTATCAGACAAGGACAAAACATTGTACAGCTTATCCATTTTGTAAATATTTTTATGAATAAGGGGGTCATTAATGTATAATAAACAGGGCAGAGATAAATATAGCTATGATAAATATAAACAAAGTATAATATCCAATTCAGAGTCCTATAATGATAAGTGAAGTATAAGTAACTCCTGACACATCAAAATATAAAAAGTAAATAAATAAATTTATATTTTAGCCTTTCAATATTTTTATAAAGGATCTTTTTAATATGTGCGTCACCGAGTCGGGGGACCGCGGTGAGTATGATTTTTATTTAGCTACGTTTAAGATACTAAAAATATGCAGGTACCAGTTTTGAATATTTTATATACCTAGATTAAAAAATATTTATTTCATATTATATAGCCCATTTTAAATATTTATTGCGATTTTTTTTATTCTCTATCGTAATAGCCAAGAGAAACATCTTCACACTGCGGTAATAAAGGTATAATGAGCCCAAACATGACACCTCTGGAGTAAGTTTGAGAGGAGTTGGGTATCCTACAGATTCCTGGTGATGCTGCAGCATCCGCTTAACGTTATCAAGTGTAGGTAACATTGTTAAATTGCCAGGATACGAAATATTAAGCTTATCAGATTAGTGGAAGTTGGTTACAACCTTTCATTAACTAGATAACCCCCGTATTCTTAGGCAGTAAGCGAGCTTATGATAACACTCTCAATCATGTCAGCTTAAAAAAAAACCGCATCTAAATCGGACCTTTCGTTTAGGAGATACAATTCCACGGACAGACAGACAGACAGCCAGACAGACACGTCAAACTTATAACACCCTCCTTTTTGCGTCGGGTATTAAAAATTAAATACCGTCAAAGTTTCAAAAACGAAGAAAAAGTAGGCGCGTCTGACTCGTACTTGGCCAGTTTTTTATTTACCTTATACCTTGCAAATTATTATACATTTTAAGTAAATTCCTGATAGTGGTTCATTCAGCTATCAGATCAAAAATAAAAATTGGGCCATCGAGTCACTAATGAGTTACTTAATTAATTGTGGAGCACGGCGGCCAGTGAATGACGAACAATTTGTTACATTCTCTTATGATTAACGAGCTTTTTCAAATTCGCCATTGTTCCAAAACAATGCCCAAATTACGTGCTTTTTTTGGTTTTTGGGGTCAGAGGTTGTGTTAATTTATATATCATTCATAATATTTTTCAATCAAGGACAATATGCAAGCAAGATGGTGCAAGATTATTTTAAAAATTATTACACAATATTACTATACTAGGATTTATTTTATAAAAAAGTTTATACACTATTAAAAATTACAACTATGATATTTTAATAACTTATATTCAACTAAATTAGTTATAACACACACCTTGACTAAATTAAACTTCTAATTTCAAAAATGTCAACTAAACATTTAAATTGATTGATAGAGAAAGCCTCTACAAAATTCAGAGTGATACTGACGCGCCATTCCAGTACTTTTACGGGATTCGTCGCGCGTGTGTGCGTACACTTAGTGTTCCGTCCTTCCACGTTATTTGTGAGTACTCTTTTTGTTTATACGTACACTTGTTACTGTGCAGTGTGACTGTTAGTGACTCGTGTGTTTTATGTTGTGTTACCATTTGTATTAAACATGACGGACTATGACCCGTGGCTATCGAGCCGCAACCACCTGAACTATTCCCGTGCGGAGTCCGAGTCGTCGTACAGCCCAGCCTCATCGAGGTCCAGCTCACGCTCGACCCAGGACCGCACGCACCACCGCCTGCTCGCCCAACCTAGGTTGTGCAGAAAGGACACAGCCCGCCCCGGGTCACCTTCGGCATTCTCGAAGGGTTGTACTGGTAACCCCCCGCCCCAATGCACTCCGACGGCGGCTTGCGGCGAGTCTGGGCCTCCGCCTCGCACAGCCGAACAGGGTTCGGTCAAACCCATGCGCGCATCGCGCCGTACTGCGCAGGTGAGCGACCCCCGCCACCCTGCCGCACACCCTGGACTCAAAAATGTCTAACAAACGGACGCACCCCGTACCACCGCGGGCTCAGCCCGCCCCTCGCCGGTTCTTCAGCCACGACACCACCGCGCCGCGCTGGCTTCTCAGCCGCGCAACCCACACCAGCCCACTGCGAGCACTCCGCGCTCTCCTGATGCTTCGCCGGCCCCACAGCCGTGCGACACCCACCAAGCCGCACCTACTGCGACTCCAGAAAACCACCCAAGTCCGCCGCGCGAGTATCGCTACCGCGCGCCTACCTTCCCGCCCCTCCTCATCAATCTACTTACACCACTGCCGGCCAAGTACACCGACCGCCAGCTATCTTACGCCGAGGTGAGTGCTACCAGCCCACATTTGCAGACCCCTCTCTCTGGCGTCCTTCGCTTGCCTATCTATCCTAGATAGATAGGCGAGGTCTGATTTCGGCGGCTGCATATTTTTCGCCCTCATTCCCAGGGCCCCAGACGTCGTAACCGGCATATACATATAAGGTCACTGAATTTTAAATATGCCCGGAAATCAGCATCGAAGCCTGGCAGGGCCGCAGCGGCCCGGCCCAATGCCACCGATGCTACCAATTTCGGCACTCGAGCCACAACTGCCACCGTAAGGTAGCCTGTGTCCGATGTGCCGAGGAATACTCCGTGCGGGAGTGCACCCCCCCCCTCCCCCCAACGAGGTGCCTACCTTCGTTTACTGCAGGGGGGCCCACCCTGCAAACAGCAGACAATGCCCAATCTTCCGTAGGGCAGCACGGAAATTGCGAGCAGAGAATGCCCGCTCTTTCCCCCCTACGCATACTCCGACCCGCCTCTCCCCAAGCAAGAAGGTTATCCAAACCGGTGCAGAAACGCTTCTATGTACGCCCGGGACAACCCTATTGCCCCACACGCCAACTCTGTGGCAACTTTTTTCCCCCCCGACATTAAAAGTCTGGGGCTCGGGAACACCCTTCCCCCCCTCTCTTCCCAGGTCGGTTGTGTCCGTGGTAGGCAAAAGCGGCGCGTGCGGAAGTGGACCCATACACGCTTCCTGGTCCCCGGACCAGGACCCCACGCATCACTTTAGTCGACCACAGGTCTTGGCCGCCCACGGCCCTCGCCATCACCCTCAGTCGAAACCTCGGGTTTCCCCTGCGTTCTGCCGCGGGGGGTCTTCCCTCAAAACGTGACAAAATGCGTCCAGTATTTGTACTGGGCGCGTCATCCCACACCATGTAGAGGGGCTCTAGCCCCTAATGTTGGTTCCCCGCCTAAGGCCCCCTTCAAGGGCCCGGCGTGAGAAGACGTAGTAGCATTACCATTGTTATTTCATTTATCGTTACTCATAAGCTGCCTCAGTCATCACGACTAGAAGTTAGATCCATGCTAGTTTCACACACTTATTATCGTATCTTTAGTCTTAGGTTCCTATAAGTGTGCAAAGAAAAACTAACACTAGAGTTTTCTTTCCTTTATTCTTATCTCCAACCACAATTCACCTTTAAGCCTAGGATAAGCCAACTAACTTTTAGCACCTTGAGTCTAAGGCAACGTCTAGTACTTAGTTTTTATAGGGTCAACGAGAAAAAAAAAGAAAGCCTCAACATAATGCCGATTTTAAGTTATACTGTTTAGTGAATTTTGTTAATAGATTTTAACTAATAATTTTCCACTGATTATATTCTCAGACTTTACCTGTCTCTACATATCGAAATATAATATCAATAATTGACATGCAAACTTGTAACCTAAATAAGAGAGGAAGTAAATACTTAATAAGGTAAATATAATTTGTTAGAACATACACCAAGACCATATTATAACTTGCTAACACGAACCATCGACTAAGTCTAAATCGTGGCTTTTGATCCATGGTTTCATGTTCTCGGCTACTGCGATTCTAGTGTATGAAATTTGATCCTTCCTTAAAACTTTTTTACCTGAAATGATCCCTTGAATGATGGCATTAGTTTTTTTGCTTTTTCCGTCGTTCGACTGACTTGCTATTTTGACTAATACTAAGTCACCTTCTTGGTACTGCTTAGCTTTAATTCGTGTACGATCAAATCTCCTTTTTTGGTCCTGCGCACTGGTTTTTATGTTCTCCTCTATCTTTCTACTCAATTCTGTAACGCCTACACTATCTGTTCTCAACCTATATCCCAACAAATATTCATACGGCGTTGCCTTATTGGTTTTGTGGTAAGTACTAATAAGAGCTTGCTGTAAGTGTTTTATACCCATCTATCCTCGTCTAAACTTTTGACGTAATAACGTCTTATAATTTGATGGAGCCGGCTGCACGCACGAAAAAACATGACTCATGCGTTACCTGTTACCAGCGTTACCTCGCTAAATATGACGCATTGCCGTTACCTCAGCTAGCCGCGCCTTAGGTATGTGAGCGGTGGGATAGAGAGGCGGGGGCGCTTGATGCTATTACTCAGTTCGGCGCCGGACTTCGCGGCGGCAACACGACTACGTGCACTATAAACATGACGGTGTCACGTTCAACTATCGTCAGTAAACCGACTTTACAGACAACCGATTTTTATCAAAATATTTTTTTTTTATCTTTTTTAACAAACAAATTAGTATAAAAAAATTCTTACATTTAGCCCAAACTTCACCAATCTATACAATTATTGCGTCACTAGACATAGGGTACGATAACGTAATATTAAATCCTCTCACATATAGATATCCTCGTCTAAACTTGCACCCACAGTTTTCATTGCTTCCAATATTGTACGATTAAATGTTCTACCTTTGTAAAGATATGACAATGGCCAGAAGTTCGAGTTCAAACAAATGGTACCTTTTTTCATCTTTAGTTATTTGTCGACTATAATACTGTATTGGGTTTTCAACCTCATCAGTCACTTGCATCAAAATTCCCGCTAGCCCGTCCCTACTCGCGTCCGTTTGAAGAATATGTATTCTTGATATAGATAATGTTATCTATTAGGATCAAAAATAGTTAACACATTTTCCGAAGTCAAAGTACGTTTTGAAATGTCTGTTCGTGTTTAGAATCCCATGTATATGTACTATCCTTCTTCAGCAAACTAGTTAGCGGACTCGACATAACTGCACAGTTCTTAATAAATACGAAAATAGCTTATTAGGCCCAAAAATTAGCGACGCTGGTGAATATTTGTAGGGGTAGGAAAGTCTTTTAATGCCTTAACTTTGCTAGGTCTTATACTGTCCTGCTTAACCCAGGAACTCAATCTCGTTTTTAAGAAAATTACATTTCTTGTTATTTATAATTGTTATTAGTTCAAGTTCAGCGTCAGTCAGTTTTCTTTAAATAAATTAAGGACCTGTTTCAAAAGCTGTAAATTCTCCTCTACAGTTAAAATTAAAAGTATGTCTTCCAAATAAATAATTACCTTATTAAATCGTAGATTACCCAGAACTTTGTGCATCATTTGCTGAAAACATGATGGTGCATTGGCTATTCCAAAAGGCATAAAAGCAGTCTTTGAAATATAATCGTCTTCCTCACTCATTTTAAATTGGTAGTACCCGCTTTGAGGTCTTAGAGAATACCCTACAGCCTTGAAGACTATCAATGAGATTTTCTATACGAGGCATGGGGTACTTATCATTTACCATCACTTTATTAAGAGTTCTGTAATCTATACAAAGACGTTTTTGTCCATTTTTATTATTTACCAAGGAGCGGGACTAGAATAGGGTGAATTACTTTCGCAAATTATTCCACTATCCAATAGTTCATCTACCATTTCCCGTATTTTCTTTCTATCTCTTGGAGAAGCTCTGTACGGCACTGAATAGGTGTAGAATCACTCAATTTAAATCTCATATGTATTAACTTTTCCCAACTCTTTTATATTTGATGTTTTCTCTACAAAATTCAGAGTGATAATTCAATAAAAAAATTCAGAAAGGGTCTACGCTAAGGGTCGGGCTTAAGATCGCTGTAGCTACATCGGACTATAACTAGCCTGGTGGCTAGTTTTTTAGGTAAGAGTCGATGGGAGGGTTTGACCCTCCCTAACATCACCCGGGTGATATTCAGACCGGATATTGGGGACAGCTACGGATTGTGAGCTATTATTATGACAGGGAGACGCGGTTCTCTCCTGCTAAGGGGTCCGACCCCTTCCTCACTCTGGAGTGAGGTTGCTTGCGCGCGGAAGCAAAAATTAGCGGCGTGCGAGTTATCGCGATATTTTTTTTTTTTTATTTTTTTTTTCGAACGGGTCTATGCTAAGGGTCGGGTTAAGACCGCTGTAGCTAAGTCGGACTATAACTAGCCTGGTGGCTAGTTTATTTGGTTAGAGTCGATGGGAGGGTTTGACCCTCCCTAACATCACCCGGGTGATGTTCAGACCGGATTTTGGGGACAGCTACGAGTTGTGAGCTATTATTATGACAGGGGAGACGCGGGTCTCACCTGCTAAGGGGTCCGACCCCTTCCTCACTCGCTGATGAGTGAGGTTGCTCGCGCGCGGTAGCATAAGCTAGCGGCGTGCGAGTTGTCGCGATAGAGGAGCTCTCGTTTTTATCGCTATCGGTACTGAGAGGGCCGTCCCTCTCCCCTTCCGCGTACGGTCGGGATGACTCGCGCGCGTAAGTCCTAATATCGATGAGGTTCGCGGTATTGATAGAGCTCTCTATAACAATATCGCGGTCGCGGGCACTATTTAGGAGTGAACCTAGTCTACTGGGATGCGAACTCGAACTCGGGTTCGGGTCCGGTCCCGTGTTAGGGTCGGTCTGTACGTCTGTACGTGTTGTCGTGTCGGATGTGGGACCTCGGGGTAGGCGCCGGCGTCGACCCCGGTGCGATGATAGTCGCGCGGGTGCGTGTGATTTGTGTTTACGTAACTGTACACAGTACGTTACGTATTTTGTGATCGGATCTACGGGATCGGCTAAGATATGCTTAGGCCGTTTGTACGGGTGTCGGAAGGTCTGTGCGTCGTGTTCATAGTCCAGTGCCTTTTTGATAAGGGGGTTGGGGTGGTTTTTGCCTTTATCAAAGAATCTCTCTACGAGTTCCTTGATGTAGGCTTTAATAGTGACGATTTCGCAGTCCCTATGCAAGTCGATGTTACGCATGTACCAGGGGGCGCCTGTTGCCATGCGTAGAAACCGGTTTTGGACTCTTTGCAAACGGTCCAGTTGAGACTCGCTTATCTGTGCGAAAGAGACGCACGCATAAGTGAGTATCGTTCTAATGCAAACTTTATACAATGTAAGCTTATGTCTTAGGGACATTTTGCTTCGCGAATTAAGTAGCGGATATAATTTGTAGAGTACAAATTTCGCTTTTCGTAACATGTTACTAATGTGACTCGAAAACGACATCGACTTGTTTAGTACTACGCCTAAATATTTCACCTGAGTGACCTGTGGGATTTTGTTGCCGTGCAGGCTTATAGGGCTCATAAGTTTACGGGGGCAAGTACGCCTCATTGCACTTTTAATATCAAATTGGATGGCGTGACTTTTGTCGGGATTGACTTCTATTCTCCATTTGGAGAACCAGTTACCGAGAGCGGTAACTGACTCCTGGAGGGCTTTTGACGCGGTACAGGCTCGTATGTGGGAATAATAAAGGGCTGTGTCGTCCGCGAACATAGCTAATTGCACCTTAGCGTGTTTGGGGAGTTATCGCGATAGAGGAGCTCTCGTTTTTATCGGTATCGGTATTGAGAGGGCCGTCCCTCTCCCCTTCCGCGCACGGTCGGGATGACTCGCGCGCGTAAGTCCTAATGTCGATGAGGTTCGCGGTATTGGTAGAGCTCTCTATTTTAATATCGCGGTCGCGGACACTATTTTGGTGTGTACCTAGACTACTAGGATGCGGACTCGAACTCGGGTTCGAGTCCGGTCCCGTGTTAGGGTCGGTCTGCACGTCTGTACGTGTTGTCGTGTCGGATGTGGGACCTCGGAGTAGGCGCCGGCGTCGACCCCGGTGCGATACTAACCTCGCGGGTGCGTGTGATTTGTGTTTACGTAACTGTACACAGTACTTTACGTATTTTGTGATCGGGTCAACGGGATCGGCTAAGATATGCTTAGGCCGTTTGTACGGGTGTCGGAAAGTCTGTGCGTCGTGATTATAGTCCAGGGCCTTTTGGATAACGGGGTTTGGGTGATTTTTGTCTATATCAAAGAATCTCTCTACGAGTTCCTTGATACAGGCTTTAATTGTGATGAGCTCGCAGTCCCTATGCAAGTCGATGTTACGCATGTACCAGGGGGCGCCTGTAGCCATGCGTAGAAACCGGTTTTGGACTCTTTGCAAACGGTCCAATTGAGACTAGCTTATCTGTGCGAAAGAGACGCACGCATAAGTGAGTATCGTTCTGATGCAAACTTTATACAATGTAAGCTTATGTCTTAGGGACATTTTGCTTCGCGAATTAATTAGCGGATATAATTTGAAAAGTACAAATTTCGCTTTACGTAATGTATTACTGATGTGACTCGAAAACGTCATCGACTTGTTTAGTACTTTGCCTAAATATTTGACTCAGGTCAAATACCTCTGGGATTATGTTGCCGTGCAGCCTTATAGGGCTCATTAGTTTACGGGAGCAAGCACACCTCACTGCACTTTTAATATCGAATTGGATGGCGTGACTTTTGTCGGGATTAACTTCTATTCTCCATTTCGAGAACCATTTACCGAGAGCGGTAACTGACTCCTGGAGGGCTTTAGACGCGGTACAGGCTCGTATGTGGGAATAATAAAGTGCTGTGTCGTCCGCGAACATAGCTAATTGCATAGGTTATATAGGGAGGGCGAGAGGACCGAGCCCTGCGGTACTCCCGCCTCCATATATCTTGGCGACGACAGTGCGCTTTCTACGCGGAAATGAAATTTACTATTTTTTAAAGTTACTGATTAGTAAAACAAGATAATCGGGTATTCCCATTTGATAGAGTTTGTATAACAGTCCGTTATGCCAAATTTTATCAAAAGCTTTTGCAATGTCAAAGAATACGGCGCATGTCGTCTTCCTGCTGTTTTTGCTAGTAATTATGTACTCCGTTAAGCGGTGTACTTGAGCAGGATAGCTGTGCATTTTGCGGAAGGCAAACTGCTCGTCTGGAAGGAGTTTTTTGTCGGTTATGACGTCATTGAGGCGCCTTTTAATAACTCTTTCGTAGACTTTACCAAGGGAGCTAATGAGACTTATTGGATGGTAGCTACCAGGCAGCTTCCGGGGTTTCCCCGGTTTGTGGATACCTATGACAATAGCTACTTTCCAAATGTCTGGAAATGAACATCCTACTAAGAGGGCGTTAAAGATGTTCACGAGGAGTTGAATTAGCTCGGACGGTAACATTTTAAGTGTTTTGCTGTAAATACCGTCGAGGCCTGGGGCCTTTTTGGCATTCATACACTTAATAATGTCATTGACCTCCTCCGAGTCCACCATCCTCACCCTATCTACATCAGGTGGCCTCGAGAGTCGGCTGTCGACCTCGCTATTTACTAAGCTAAGGTGCACGGGATCAATCGGGAGAGTACTCGGCCAGCACTGTTGTTCGAAATTATCAGCTAGGCACTCGGCCTTGTCTATGTCTTCGAATGCAGGAGGACGGTTTGGTCTGTCTAACGGAGGCATATCGCTCTCCGTGTTGTTATTGAGGGCCTTCACGAGTGGCCAGTACGCCACGTGAGACGGCTCTAAATCGCTGAGAAGTTGATCCCAACTCTCGGCTTTGTGCTGTTTAATTTTAAACTTAACTTCCCTCTCGTAGTGACAGAGGGCTTTCCTCTACTCTTCCGACGGGTAGCGATCATATGTGCGCTTAGCCGCATTTCGGAGTCTGATGGACTCCTTTATGTCCTCAGGGAGGGGCCATCGGCCCTTGGGGGTCGTTGGCACCTCCCTAGATGAGTTCTCTATGGTCGTTACCAGGTGATCGGTCAAGTGGGAGGCGGCCTCTATGGCTGTCTCTTTACTAACTATACTATCGGGGATTTTATCTAGGTGACTAGTCTAGTCTCCACTAATAATTTATAGTCTAGTACTAGAATTGTTGGGGTTAAGACTACCAAGTGTAATCGTAACGGGTCTTTGGTCCGAGTTAAGCTCGTGGAGAGTCTCAATATAGATATTGAGAGAAACATTTTTTACTAAAGCTATGTCTATCGTACTAGGATCGCGTATGAAACCGTTGATGTTTTCATTGGTGTCATAGCGAGTGAGGTCAGTGGGAGCTGATAGTAATAAATCTAGAGTATCGGTTAATCTACAAATAATGATGCCGTTTCTATTGTTATGTACGTTGCCCCACTCAGTGTGTTTGCAATTTAGGTCGCCGGCAATGATGACGGCGTTGCCTAAGTTAAATAGCGACTGTAGGTCGCTAGAATGTAGTTCTTTGTTGCACGTTAAGTACGCGCTTACTAATACAATTGGTCCGTGACCGGACATACTAATGTGGCAAACAGATGTCTCTAAAGTTAACAATGGCGGTGGCTCTAGGGGAATACAATGTAATGATTTTTTATAGTAGATAAGAGTACCTCCGTTTCGGGATCGAGTTCTATCGTTTCTGACTATTTTGTAGTTAGCTATTTTAGGGCTCCTCATATTAGGTTTTATAAACGTCTCCTGCACTAGAAGAATGTCGACATTTTGGCTGCTTACAAAATGCTTACAAAATCGCGAATTTCGCTTATGTTATTCCTAATGCCGTTCGTATTGAACTACACTACGCGTAACGAGTGCGGCTCTGTCCTTTCCGAAGGCTCCATTAATTACCGTCGGGAGAGAGCGCCTTCATCTGACGGATCAAGACCTGATGGTCTGACAAAGCTTGGATGCGGTCTGTGGCCGATCCTTTTAGCTTTGTCGCTAAAATAGAAAGCTCCATCGGGTCAATAGGCCCGATGTTGCTTAAGAACTGCTGGACGATAGAGAGGTCTGCAGTGAAGCTGGGAATCGGGGGGGGGGGGGGCGTGGCCTTAGGCGCTTTGGGCGCGAAGGGTATGGCCTTACTGGGGAGAGCGGGGAAAACAGCTATTTCCGAACTACGATTCTGCGTGGGCTTGAACCACGCAGATTGGGAGTGTAGGGGGGTAGGGACGAATCTCCGCTTGGGGGGGTGGCACCTTTT
Source organism: Phengaris arion (assembly GCA_963565745.1). Taxonomy (NCBI): domain Eukaryota; kingdom Metazoa; phylum Arthropoda; class Insecta; order Lepidoptera; family Lycaenidae; genus Phengaris; species Phengaris arion. The sequence goes on from OY751443.1 coordinate 9,755,718, forward strand.
GTATGTGGTGCAATGCGCTTTTTTACTTTGGGTGCTTTTTGCACCCTCTGTAATTGGCGGGGTGTCCTTGGGACTTACAGAGAACACAGCTGGGGGGTTCAGACTCCTCAGTTGGGCTCTTTCGGGGACAGTCAGAGGTGCTGTGGTCACCGAGGCACTTAACACAACGCGGCCTAGCTTGGCAATTCCGTGCCGAGTGCCCGTAAAGTTGGCATCGGTGGCACTGGCCAGGGATGCCCCTTTTACGGGGGGGCTCGACGCGGATGCCCGTAATATGGCAGATGGCTCGGATATTGAAGATATCCTTACCCTCTTGCGTAAGAGGAAGTGTTACGAGTACCATATTGTACTCGTGTTTTTTAATAGGATGGTACATACGATGTACCTCTATGGCGGGATAACCCTGGGACTGGATGTCCATGAGTACCTCTCTTCTGGAGAGGCACTTATCGACACCGGTAATGACGACGCGCAGAAGGCGCTCGTCTTTGAGGGCATAAGTGTGATAACCTATGTTCCTTGTACGTAGGAACGCGGTGAGGAGGCGGTGATCCTCCGAAGTCTTTACCTACACTTTAATACCGATGGGGGTCGTATGTGCAGAAGTGTAACGGAGCTTATGCTCGTCAAACGCTGCGGAGATTAAATTCCATTTAGCCTTCTCCTGCATGATTACAGGAGGAGGCATTTTTGGAGTACGGACGTACTGAGGGGCCTGGGAGGCCGGAGGGGCCTGGGAGGCCGGAAGGGCCTGGGAGGCCGGAGGGGCCTGAGAGGTTCGAAGGACCTGGGAGGCCAGAGGGGCCTGGGTGGCCAGAGCCATGAGCCTGCACGGTTTTCCTACTTTTTACGACCGATTTGGTCGGGGAAGATAAGACTGGAGAGGAGGCGCCCTCTGGGCGCTTCCTCTTCTTCGTCTTCTTATATTTGACGGTAGTGAACTCGCCTTGTTCACTATGGTCGGATTCTTGCTTCGAGCAAGACATCTCTGAGGGAGATGATTGGGCTTCTACCGGTATCGGGACGACGTCGCTATCGGGTGACGCCGGTGAGTCTGCTTCGTGCATGCGCACGTGCGTACCATCGGGGACTTCAAGTTTTAAAAACTCCAGGAACTTTCTAATTATGGCGTCAGACATAATTAGAAAGTTTATCCCGGGAGTGGGATTCTGCTCTCTAATTAATTATTGGGGATACAGCCCCTCCCGGCGACCGGGAGGGGAGGTGTGTAGGGAGGAAAACTCCTCGTGTAGTGTGCCTAAACGTGTCACGGTACTTACAATTGTTCCTCGGGCGGCTGAAACTCACTCACTAACGTTACACTAAACACTAAGGCGCTAGTGTTCGCGATCGAGACGCGGCGGAACGGGAGCAGAAGGCTCGCGCTAAAAACGAGACGGACGATGCGACCGGTCGCACGCTCGTCCTAACGCGGCGATAACTACGCAGCGGGTGTGCTAGCAGAAGGCTCGCACTAAAGAGCGAGACGGACGATGCGAGCGGTCGCACGATTCGTCTGGTAGGCGGAGGACGTGGCGCGGCGCGAGGCACGGTACGGCACGGGTCGGGCGGCAAAGGCGGTTGGGTGGCGCCTTTGTTACTTCACACTTGCTGTCTTGACTCTTGAGTCTTCGATCTTCTGTCTTCTTTCTTCAGGCGGTGTCTCTTTCGCGAGCGGTAGCACACGCGACAGAGCGAGAGCGCAATATTGCGAGAGCGCTTAACGGAACGACGGAAACGATCAGAACGAGCGGATCTGTTCGTCGGACGGTGTCCGAGAGCAGAGACGCGCGCCGGTCCATTCCAGTACTTTTATCGAGTTCGTCGCGCGGTAGAAGTGGCAACTCGTTTTTATTTCCGACTTGACGCCGCTAGATGGCGCCTCGATTTGATAAAAAGACGTAGATTACATTTAGTATGTAATAATATTATATTAAGGTCTATTTAAAACTAGATATAGCCCGCGACGGAAAATGTCGCGGGACCGTACATTTTGCCGCTATAAAAAGCCTAATCATTCCCCGTGATCTAGTCTATTTCTGTACCAAATTTCATTAAAATCGGTCCGTTACTTTCGGAGCCTATTCAACACAACTAAACAAACAAACCATAAACCGCTAACCTTATACCCTATATTATAAATAAATTTTAATATTGTTGAATACCTTTTTTCCAGGTGATTATGTCCGCTATATTGGAATACTTTTAAACAAACAAAATAAGCTACATAAGAGCTGAAAAATTATCATAAATGTGATCTCATTTTGTGAGTTTTTAAATTTATTAGATTGTGGAAATCCATTTTTGCTGCACTAAAAATTATAATTTTTCATAATATTTTTAACTATTTTATAGATGAAGTAGTATTCTATTTGTGACAATTGTTAGTTTACTAGAATTTGATTTCACTTGGTCGCAAAATCGACCAAATTTAAAAAAAACATCTATTTTATGTCAAATTTGCAAATGCGTCATTCCAAATTTAAATCCACAAAAAACCCGTTCGTGTATTCTACTCACGGTTCACAATTCAAACTTTGATTTCCTGCCATCGAGATACTTATATTGCTGGTCTGGAATGTTCTTAAATTTCCCTTATTCCGCAAACGGAATCGCTTGTCTCTAAATTTAGATATCAATTCTTAAAAAACTCAAAACTCATTCCAACTTTCCTACTGTTTCTGATGGAAAACTGTGTAGCCAATTTTTCACTGTATGAAAATCTCAGTCAATTCAAGTGAAAAGTCCAACGCTAGCGGGCTTTATGGCCGTTAGACGAAACCATAGATGATAAAAGTCGTAGAAATACAAAATTTTAAATGGTTTAAAATGATTGTAATATGCAATTAATAAAAATATTTGCGTACTTTAAAAAGTAACCAACGATGAAATAAAATTTCATTATTCAAAAAATAAAGCCTTTTTTTGTAAGGTGAAAATAATTTTTTTCCGCAATTTCCTTGGCCTAAAAGTGCTTAATTTTTTCTCATTTATTGCATTAATTTCTTCATGTCGCATCTAACTTATTCTCTAATCTGTGGACGAAATGAAGCTGGAACTTTTACAAAAGCCCGAATAGGAAATTCCTCACGTAGCCTTATGATATTCCCGATACGTATCTTCGAGAATTTGTAAAATTTCCCGTAAGCTTCCGCACAATATGTAAATTTTTATTATACTAGATGTGTGAAAGAATTTTATTGAATACATTTTGAGGACATATTAAATAACATTGTGTATCATTAGCGAAGGGTGGTTTTACTTCAGAGGGAAGCCCTAGTCGCTAGACGTGAGTTGTGCATGTTTTTTGAACGTAAATTTAGCACCATATTTTGTATGATGGTTAAGGTTAGCGCGAAAGTGTCCGAGAAAAATTGTAAATACTTAGGTAATAAGAATACCTACAATTAGGTAAAATACAAAATTGGTACTTAATAATAAAACGTTTTTCTGTGAATTAATTAACTATTGTAAGATAATCATAATATTTAAATACTTCCGCGGTACTACCGCCTATTTAATAATAACATATAATATTATGATCGTCTATTAATATGATAACTACTAATTACAATTGATAGTAGGTACTTATCCAACTTTCCGCTTACCGTAAAAGTCAATGCATTCAAACGATTTATTACCAACAATAAACACAACACAAGTACAAAGTAGTCTTTTTTCACATATTACAGATTTACACCTTTACATTCAATATTCACATATAAGTACATAAACACGTATTAGTTTAAACTTTAAGACGAATTATATTTATCACTTCTCACTGCTCAATATAATTTCAAAAATAATAGTTGAACAATAATTATTATTAACGTAATAACATGATTTTACATCCAAGGACGCGCAGCTGAGGTACCGCCGAGGTACTTTTCGAAATTCATTCGTCTCAAGATGCACGTGATATTATCTAATAACGGCTCCTCATTGATGAAAACTACAAAATTGCGGGTTAATGTCACAGAAAAATAGCCCTTAATTACTTCGAACTGACATCAGACAAATCTTCAAGTCAAGTTCTTTAGTTGGCCAGCAGGCTATTAAAAACAAGTTTGAATTTCCACTTTATTGTTAAAGAAATAAGGCTCCTCGATCTCCCATAACTCCGAATATTTCGGCATATACCTAAGATTAAATTTCATCTTTATTTCTAACAAAATAAGGTTCTTATGGTCTCCTATAACTCCGAATATTCCGGCATATAAGTTCGAATTTCAACTTTATTTCTAACGAGATAAGGTTCCAATGATCTCCCACCATAACTCCAAATATATGGGCATAAAAAGAGATCTGTGATTTCAAAGTTGCAACGTGCATCACATAGATGTTGCTTGAGTCGGTCTATATCGCGCTATCGCTTGTCCGACCTGACTTGTATAAGAAATTATTGTTTTCCTTATAGTAGTATTGGCTGGAGGTCTTCATGAGATAATCTGAAAGGGAAGCCGATAAGAATGCATAAGACTCAAGCATACATAAGACCGGTTTTCATCTGAACCGAAAAGTGTAGTAAGCCACGGATATCTTGTACCTTTCTACACATCAAGCACTCCACATGTTAATAATAATACTACTAGATGTTATAATAACTTTACGTGCAAGAAAATATTATATACATTTTAGGTAATATATGCATAGTACATATTTTAAATAAAGTACAATATAATAAATGAACAAATATATAATATAAGCTGCTAGACTAAAACACCTCAGATACAACATAATAGACCAGATATTTTCTATATAACTAGCTGTCCCGGCAAACGTTGCTTTGCCATATTAAGTATTTCGCCCATATTATTTTATTGAAGTGACTAAATAAGTATGTCACCATGGCAACGTCGATCGCTATCCCGTCACACAAACAATATGGTCGCCGTCAGTCTCGAGTTGTAATAATTTACTATTTTTCATTCAACAAATGCACTTATCAATATATAAAATACCCAGTAGCCGATTCTCAGACCTACTGAATACGCATATAAAATTTGGTAAAAATCGGTAAAGCCGTTTCGGAGGAGTACGGTAACTAACATTGTGACATGGAAATTTTATATATTAGAAGATAATACACGAATAAAGAAATAGTAACTAACGGTATTCATATTATCTATTTAAAATAAAACTAATTTTGTTTTTCGTATGAACGACATATTCCCAACTATTATATTATATTTACGCTGCTCCTCAATGAGAAACCTTTTCAAGTGACGTCTAAAAGTGCCTAACGTGTTAAGTGTTCGTATCGAGGAGGGATGTATGGAGGGTGCATACAGGATTATCAGTTATAAAAAAATAGACATTCAAGGAGCGTAATCAGTGTTCGATTCTCGTTCCATGAATATATAATATACCATGGGACCTTAAATTTTGACCAGATTATCCTATAAAATACGCGCTCGTTCAACTCGACAAGAATGTGACCTTGAAGCTGACGCGTTGTACGGCAGTGTGATGGTGTCCATGCGAAGTGCAAGTTGTTAGGAAATATTAATCATGTTATTTTTCTGTAAATCAAGAACATTTTTAGTTACTGCCATTACTTATGTAACATTGTGGTCCAATGTTAGATTAAATATTTCATTCTGGTTATCCGAATGAAATATTTAACCCAACATTACAACAATAGCAGTATACTGTATCACTCATAATTAACATTCAGTTAGGATATAGTAACTAAATTAACGTATAGTAGGTTAACACATAATTTTTTTGGACAGTCTGCACATTGCATGTCTGTCCGTCCGTCTGTCACCAGGCTGCACTTCTCCTTAACGGTGATAGCTAGACAGTTGAAATTTTCACTTATGATATATTTCTGTTAATATAACAACAAATACTAAAAACAGAATAAAATAAATATTTAAAGTGCGCAAATACAACAAACTTGGCTTTTTTGCGTTTTGTACGGAATCTTCGTGCGCGAGTCTGACTCGTACTTGGTCGGTTTTTTAATATCTCTGTTTAGTAATCATATTTTCATCTATTCTTCAATCAAAATCTTTCTTTTATAATAATAATATACAGGTGATAACTAGCTATCAATATATCATATAATGTATGCCTGCCGTAGGCATTAGTTATTAATAGTATTGCATCAAGTACAATTACTCGGGCGACAGTGCTGGCGGGCGGCGGCTGCTAAGCGACGTGACAAGACAATCCTCTCAGTCTCAGATGATAGGATTATCCCTATTATGAGAACGTAGGGTCATTTCACACCGAAACGAAACGATACGCCATGGTGCTGCATTTTTAAGTCTATCAATTTTTTTTATTTAACAATTTATTGTACACAAGAAACATTTAAAACATTACACTTTACATGGAAAAATGACACAAAGGTTCTGCTTATTTCTATTATCAAATATATTTATGTCTATTATAATTATTGTGTATAATATTTATTTATAGAAAAATTATTGTATTTTGGAGCTAACTAGAATTCACTGCATTTTAAGATAGCTATTCAAAATTGAATTTTTTTCATTACACAAGAATATACAAGTTTAATTGTAAAAGTTCGATTATCATATTGCTGCACAGCGCAAGTGCAGTTTATGACTGATGTCATATTCAATAGACTTTATTCACTCCACAAAAAGATAGACATTTCGTCTATCTTTTTGTGGAGTGAATAAAGTCTATTAAATAGTTAGTTAGATTTCCTACTACTATATAATTGTGAAAGTTTGTAAGGATGGATGGGGATGCATTTACATTTATTACTCTTACACGCAGAAACTACTAAACGGATTCTCTAGGGTAACAAATACATAATATGCTACTTTTTATCCCGAAAAAGAATAGTGTTCCAATTGGGATACTGTATTTACGCGTTCGGCACCGCGGCCAAAACTAATACTGCATAATGCTACTAAATATTATAGTTCTTAAGTGCCTCTTGACCTGACCAAAGGAAATGTTTTAGTGGAATGCAACATTATGTGCGTGGCTTTATTTGTTGTGCAAGATTAACACTAAGTTAATTGTATCAACTATAATATTATCATATTTTTAGGATGTAATTAAATGTAAACGGTTCCGTAATTTTAGACTATTTTTAGCTAGGATGCTTGTGCAATATGCACAAGCAAAGGATCTTGCTAACTTAGTTGACAAAATTTTCTTGCAAAATTTGTCTTCGCTAGGATAAGCTCTGCTAAATGAACATAAACATAATTAGCTAATATACTTCAATGTATCGTAGAATATATATGTACAGCGTTAAGCTCGGCTTCATTAGCGAATGATATATTTTATTGTGAAGCGTAGTGCTTACTAGTTATTTTCGACTGCGTCTCCTGTATGCAGTTTCATTTGAGGAATTCTGAATAAAAGTAATAAATACGGGAAGCGGAGAATTAATACAATAAAAAAAAAACTAAAAAAACAATAAGTATCCGGATAATTTCTGCAGTGAACGTAGGTAGGTAGGTAGGTAAATTTATCGCTGGCGCGTTATCAGCTTGTTGTTATTGTTACGTTTGCTGTTTTGATCCCTGACTACAGGGATCACTCAGCGAAGAAAATTACCCAACCGAACCCGAACTCATCTAGCTATGCCGCCGTTACCCAAAATGATACATTCCCAAAGAAAAACCAAGAAATAGTTATGGATGCCATTGATAACACACTTTTAAAAGAATATACAGAGGCCTTGTTTAAGATAATAAATCCCACGTTAGTAAGATTTGTATCAAGAATTGCTAATAACAGAATCTGTGTTTATGTTGCCACTAAGGAGTATTAATTTTTTTATTATAATTAGTCGATTATATTAAGTATATTATATTATATTATATTATATCCACTAATTAGTCGACAAACACAAAATAATATACGTAAATGAACAAAACATTGCTATTAGACCGCTTGTCACTAGTAACAAAAGAATTGTTCTTTCTAATGTTTGTCTAGTCATTCCCCATGAAGTTATTAAAATGAGTTTAGAAGACCTCAACATAATGCTTCAATCCCCGATTACTTTTCTACGTGCCGGATTTACTGAACCAGGTTTTAACCATATTTTAAGCTTCAGGCATCAGGTTTATGTAACTCCTGAAGATAGTGATAAACTGCCGAACACCAATCAAGTAAAATTCGATGAAACCAATTACTGGATTTATTTGACTTCGGATTCAATACACTGTTTTACATGCAAAAAAATTGGGCACATTGCTAAGAATTGTACTGAACTATTAAATCAGCCGGGAATAGTCGTTACTTCTCTCGAGTCAGATATTTCACAAGTATCTCGCTCGATGCTAAAATACCCACATCCCCCATCTTCTGATTCCATTCCTATACACCAAAATAAGACCCAAGAATTGCCTGAAAATAATATTTTAGTACATAACGAAGAGAATATTATATCTGAGGATGCATCGAGGTTCAATGACGTCATCAATAGATTTGGCCAAAAATATACGGAAAATGAAGAAAACGTTGCGTACGTTTTCTTCGTTTCGTTTCATTACGTTAGTGACTTGGTGGTGGCTGATTGGGACAAGATAAATACAATTATTATTTCGTCCTCTAATTGCTATCCAATGAACCAATTAGAATTTAAGAGTTTGCTTGAAAAAACCCATGGAGTTCAAAGTATTAGTGCCATTTGTGCTCAATACTCTAAAGACCCTTCTTCTATTGCTAAAATATTAACGGATCTGTACCCGTATATCACAAATAGAAGTATTAAGAGTTGTATTACTCGTTTACAACGAAAACTTAAATTACTAAATAAAATTTAAAATGTCTAGGTTAGATATATTTCAATGGAATTGGCTGGAAAAAAAAATGGTTTTTATAAACGTAAACAAAGATTAAAAATTTTGTTATCAGAAAGGAAACCTAGATGTATTTGCTTACAAGAATCTAATTTTAAAAATAATTATTGTCATCAAATCTCAGGATATAAAGCTATTTTTAAAAACATAAATAATACTCTCCACGCAAGTGGAGGTTTAGTGTCTTATATTAGGTCTAATATTTTTGTATCCGAGGTAAATCTTAACACAAATTTAGAAGCTGTTGCTAATATCATAAAATTTCCCCCAAAAAAAATATGCTATAATATTTATTTACCGAATAGTACTGCTTTAATTAAAGTAGATCTTTTATATTTAATTAATCAATTACCGAAGCCATTTCTGTTGATTAGTGATTTTAACTGCCATAGTTTGTCAAGGGGGAGCTCAAGAACTGATTCTCGTGGTAAGATTATTCTTGATATTTTTAGATGCACAAAATGACATAACTACACCGTTATCCTTGAAACCAGTGGTTTAGTTTCACTTATAGAATGTAAATTCAATGAAAAAAAAAAATACATTTTTTTTTAAAGTAAAGTCTCAATTATTCCTCAAAATTATTTTACCCTACACGCAAGCGTTAGATCAAATAGCTGGCCGCTAGCCGCGTGCGACGGGTCACGGGAGTTCATGCAACCCCGTCTCGTCCACACCCCTCAGTCTGGCCGCAACCTCGCCATCGATCGCACGTCACTCTTGCTCGCAGCGCAGCGCTGCGTACGCGCCGCCCGTGCACCATTTCTCAATTTCGCGCAATCAGTGTATAGTGATTATGTCGTACACAAATGTACAGTGGACTGAAATGGTTCGACTTTACGCCGCGTCGGGTGATAACCTGAACGAAGCTCGAAGGATGCACGCAGAGTTCCCTGGACAACCTGTGCCAAACCGAGAAACGATGTTGGCGGCTACTCAAAGGTTACGTAGCTACGGCCAATTCACCGTGCCGGCCCATGCTCAGAGGCGTGGCAACCAGCAAAATGCGAGTTGACCTTCAGGAACGCATACTGAATTTCTTCGCGGAGAACCCTGAGGAGAGTAGGTACAAGGCGAGCAGCCGCTATTTTTGATGTTTCCCACTGGACTGTGTGGAAAATTCTACATATCGATGGTCAACATCCATATCATTTTCGCCCAGTACAAGAATTAAATGAAAACGATCACATACCGCGGATGCTATTCTCACAATGGCTAATCCAAAATTTTGATAACATTTCCATTTTTTTTACGAATGAAGCAATATTTACGAGGTCGGGCATTTACAATGTTCATAATGAACATTACTGGAGCCGGGTAAATGAACTTCGCATACGGCAAAACAAATATCAACATCGTTTTTCCGTAAACGTCTGGGCGGGAATTGTAGACGGAAAACTTCTCGGACCCTATTTTATTGACGGCCATTTAAATGCACAGACGTACATGACTATTTTAAGACATACTGTGTTCGACAGGATGTTGGAATATGTGCCTCTTCGTTCCCTGAGAAATCTTTACTACCAACATGACGGTGCCCCTGCACATTTTCAGCTACAAGTCAGAGCTATGCTGGATGAAGAGTTTCGTGGGCAATGGATAGGCCGTGGATTGCCAGTGGCCTGGCCCGCTTGCTCGCCAGATCTCACACCTCTGGATTTTTATCTGTGGGGGGAATTGAAGCGCCGGGTGTATGCCACTGAGTTCCGTAATTCGTAACGCCTTTAGAGACTTGAAAAATGACACTTTGGTGCTTTCGAGAGAGAAACAATTTAAAAAACGTGCGGAGGCATGCGTGGCCGTAAATGGATCCCATTTTGAACAGATTTTGAGATTAATGTAAATAAGTGTTAAAGTAAATTAATTCAGTGTAGATAGGTATTTAATCAGTGTAAATAAAACTAGTATTTTTTAATTAAACTGTAAATAAAAATGTGATGAACTTTTAAATACGCCAAACATACCTACCTAGTTGTTTGTACCTTTTTATTTTCTTTGTTGTGAAATCTAACTTACATCTGGACTCGTGACGCAACAAAGGTAGGTATTTTTGCCTGTCGTAAGCCAGGAAAAGTATGAAGGGAAGTTACATCACAGGAAACGTGTAAGGATTGTGTTTTTATGACAATGACGTAGTTAGTTAAAACTGTTGTAGGTATTTGTATCGGTTAGTGCAGCAGGTCAACGCTCTTTGCAGTGATAACGTAACTCGGGCGCATGGTATCCATGAATTTACGGACGGTGTCGGACAGAATGTTTTTGAATTTTTTAAAGAAAAAATCGTGATATTATTTTTTAATTCTTATAAACATATTTATAAGTAAATCAACTACCTGTGGTTTTAGTGACAACGTTGTTTAACCTTCCAGACTGTATACTGAACGAAAATGAACCCACTTATTTTAATGTTGCCAATGCGTTGACTACTACAATTGATTTAGCTTTATCTTCATGTACGATAGCGCCTTTATTTCAATGGAATGTATTAGACAACCTGTATGATAGCGACCACTATCCTATAATAAAAAGGCATTCATCTTCTTCCTTAGAAAGTAGTTCTAAGGTTAAAGGTTCCTAAATGGATTCCTCAAAAAGCTTTGTATTTTTCTAAGGTTCCTAAATGGATTTTGAAAAAGCGGATTGGTATTTATACGAGGATTTAATAAATAAGGGTATTAAGGAACTGCATGATATTTCACTTATTACTGATACGACAATTGATCAAAGTTTAATGAAGTTTAATAATTTATTGATTAACTCTGGCAGAGTTGCCATTATATATTTGCCATTATATTATTATAGCCATTCCGAAAATACAAGGAATCAAAGGTAATCGTAAAAAATTGCCTTGGCTTACCAATGAATGTATAACTGCGATTCAAAATTACAAGAGCATATAGGAGATATTTAAAATATAAATCAATCGAAATAATGATTATTTATAGAAAAAACTAGGTTATTTGCTAGAAGACTCTTGAAAGAAACTGAGCTTAAGTCCTGGCATGATTACACTTCTTCAATTACTCCCCAAACTCCATCTTCTGAAATCTGGAACAAAATAAATAGATTAAAAAATCGTTAAAACATTAACCCAATACCTCCTTTTTTACTTGACGATGATTTAAACAGAATTATATTTAACATTGATAAGTAGTAACAGTAACAGTAGTGAATTTATCTCACATTTATCAAAAATATACATAGAGTCACCGGAAAATGTATTCAGTACACATGATGAAAACTCACCTTGATGAACTTCTTTTTATACTAAATAACTGCAAAAATTCCTCACCTGGCACTGATGGTATTCCAAATTGCCTAATTAAAAAATTACCAAATAGTGGTATTACGTATCTTTTAAATTTATATATCAAAATTTGGAAAAATAATTTATTTCCCGAGATATGGCGTACATCTATCGTAATCCCTATTCTTAAACCAGGCAAAGATTATACCTTACCTAATAATTATAGACCCATAGTCTTAACGTGTAATCTTTGTAAAATCTTAAAAAAATAATTTCAAATCGTATTCGTTGGAAATTAGAACATAAAAAACGTATATCAACCTTTCAAAGTGGCTTCCGTAAGTTTCGCTCAACGAATGATCATTTAGCAGTGTTAGATACAGCTATTTGTGAAGCCTTAGCTATAAAAGGTCAATGGACATAGAAAAAGCTTACGAAATGATTACAAAGAATATAGTGTTAAAGGCCTTAAAATTACTTAATATTGCAGAAAATAATGTTTTTCATTTCGTAAACAATTTTTTTTCTCACAGGAAAATCAAAGTGAGAATAGATTATGAATATTCTGATTCAATTGATATTGCCAATGGACTTCCACAAGGCTCTGTAGTTAGTGCAATTTATTTATACTTACTATTAATGACGCTCTTTCTGTTACAAAAAGTTCCGTTAAAGGTTTGCTTTTCGCGGATGATTTAACATTGTACTGCATTGGAAAAATATTCAAACAACTAGTCCAAAATTCTCTTAATGTACTGCATAAATGGTCTAATGAAAATGGTTTCAAGTTTTCTAAATCTAACACGGAGTTTACTTTTTTTTTCTAGACAAAAAAGTTCCCTTGATAACATTACACTAAATCTTGATGGCCATCCACTTACTAGGACTTATTCTATTAAAATTCTCGGAATGTTATTTGATAGTAAACATACGTTGAAAACGCATATTAAAAAATTAAAAGAAGACTGCCATAAACTTTTAAAAATAATTAAAGTTTTATCCTCTGTAACGTGGAGATCAAATAAAGGCAGTTTTTAATTATTTACCGGGCAATAATAAGCTCTAAACTCGATTATGGATCGATAATTTATGATTCAGCTAGTAAAAATTTACTATGCAGGCTGAATTCAAATCAAAATACAGCTCTGAGATTATGTTGGGGGCTTTTAGATCTAGTCCTTCCTACAGTTTATTTGCAGAATCAGGCAAAATTCCCCTGTGGCTTAGAAGAATTAAGCTTTGTTTATCTTACGCATTTTATGTTACTTCATTACCTTTTAATCCCGTAAATAAGGTAATTACAGTAGAATACCTTCACGAAGTTTTCCTAGCAGAAGTAAGATTGCCGGCCTCATTAAGATTACGTTTAAAAAAAATATTTGGAATCCTCAAATACATCTTTACCTAAATTATACCAAAGACATATTCACCTTTTTTTAAAGGAAACAACTGACACTATAGTCTATCGCAAACTTTATTTTGATCTAGTTCAACTAGATCAAAATAAAGTTATCGTAACTATAAATTAATTTATACTGACGGTTCTGTTACTGATAATGGAACCGGTTGCTCCATACTTTTTTTAAAGGATCCTACCGTAATAAGTTTACCCATTCAATATTATATTTTTTATGTGAAGCTTATGAAATCTATTATTCTGTCAAAATGGTTCTAACAAACCCCACCTATCAATATTATGCTATTTTTACCGATTCTAAATCTTCTCTTTTAGCTATTCAAAATAGATTTTCTGAAAATCCTCTTAAACTATTAATACACTCTGTCGTTTTTGAATTAAAAGAACAATCAGTTGATGAAGTATTTATATAGATACCTTCTCACTAAGGAATAGATGGTAACGAACAAGCTGACCAGATGGCTAGGGAAGCTAGCTCAATGTCATATACTTGTAACGACATTCCCATTATACTTACCGATGCTAAACGAGAATTATCTGACACAATTAATCTAATGTGGAATCAAATTTTGATTACTGACTCTTCCAAATTACATCTTTTCAGGAGAGACATTCTAAAGGGTGAAACTAAATATTTTAAACATAATAGAAAATACCAATGTATAATAACACGGCTGAGAATAGGCCATTCCAACGCATCTCACTCGCATTTGTTCGCGAAAAGCACTCCTCGGACTTGTCTTAGATGTGGCTCACCGTTCACTGTTAGTAATGTTTTAATAGATTGTAATAGTAAAGACAATTGTTTGGCTTTACCAATGACAGATATGTATTATTAACTGATCCTGATATGTGTGATAATGTTCTAAAATTTCTCAAATATTGTAATTTATATGATTTAATTTAAATAATGTAATAGTGGTCGCTGATAACCTATGTAGTTCCAAGTGACCTTAAATAAATAGGAAAAAAAAGATAAATTCCTGAATAAAAAACCGACCGAGTGCGAGACGAACTCGCGCATGTAGGGTTCCGTACCATTATACCAATATTTTGCAAGTTTACTATTTCGTTATTCTTATACAAAGTTTTCTAAGTAAACGCATTGTACAAGTAAGGTATCTATAGGTTCTCCTGAACTAACAAAATTATCTAAGCCGTTTAAGTTTTTGTTTAAAGTTCATCAAATCATCACATAGACTACCGTCATAATGTTTTTCAGATTTTTCGAGCCAGCCGTTTTGATTTCAGAGGGGGAAGGGCCCTATTTTAACAAAAAAATGCAGTTTAAAGATAATATCTAAATCAAAAATCGTCTTGGTAACATTTAAATGTTTTAAAAGACCGATAGATCTCATAAAAACATTTAAATATTTAAATATGCGGTAGACGCGAGAAAACAAATCATACCTACTTTACGTGTTGGGGACGTACCCCAAAAATATTTTTCGTGATTTTATGTTCGGAGACGTGAACTCCGGAACCCTAAAAATAAATCATACGACTTACTTAAAGATTTACTCTAAACGTATTTCGAGTGATTTATCTTAGACTATTTCTATCGCCTCCGTTGCTGGTGACCTGGAAAAAATCGACGTTTTTAGTTTTAGTTTGACATAAAAACTTCGAAGATATTAAAATTGAGAGCATTTTCTTGTCATGCGGCGCAACTTTGTACTATGAAATTTTAAAGAACGCGAAAAATATTTATGCATCCGCGTGGATATAATAAAAGATCGTAACATCCTTTGCTATAAGAGACTTAAAAGATATTGGCCATTTTACTATGGAACAATTACTTACGGAGATCAAGGATAAAATTAGGTTAGATCAAATTCTGGATCTGGATTTGGCATCTGGAAAACAACGGCATAGGTTGCATATCTACAAGAGGTGAAGGTACTGTGATATTTTATGTTATTTCATCGAACATTTATTTAAAATATGATTAACAATATATTAATTATCTCCACTGCTCCATGGGGCCGAATTAACATAATCGCAGAAAATTAAATGTGAATAAAAATTGTACAATGTATTGTACCAAATGTATTTTGGTCGAGACTTTTTTAACAAGCGGGTGAAAACGCCCAATGTCATTTTAAAAAGTTGTCTCTTGTGCCATGAATGTAGTGGTGGATAATATAGTACCCAAATGTATTATGTATACTGTACAGTCGCGGTCAGCAACTTTTAACCTAATTATTGGCATAGTAATAAGGTTGAAATGTGGTACACCTTGTTTGTCGGCAACTGTACATTATTGACACCAACGGAGGGTTTGTTAAGCCATTACCACTAAATATCGTGCTTGTCTCTTTTTTTAAAAATAATAAGAATCTTGTGGGTACTTTAATACTTTAAACGAGCAATTTCTGTAAATATATTAAATTAATATAACCAAAATCTTCGACATGGCTTCAACAATATCCAAAAAAGTTTATATGCTGTCTGTTTTGGGTGCAAAAATCGATCTAGCTAGGTTGGGAACTCGAAAATGGTTTAAATTAAAAAAAAGTCATGTATCAAACCTCACGTTTATTTAAGACAAACGTAAGCTGTGAGCGTTCAACGAATACAATATAATTAACGCCGCTTTATGAACAATGAAGGTTTGATTTTTACGATCACCATGTATTACGTCATAAAACAATGCACCATCACCCTGTACACGACCCTCTCCATTACTATTCCTATTAGAGGGTCCCCTAATTGAGTTCCGTATGAGGAAAGCTAATTAGATATGGTGCTCCCTCCCTTTAGATTTAATAATAATTCCCGACGTGCCGAAATTGGTACGGTAATTCTAAGCAACCGATGTCTATTGGCAAATATATTATTATAGTTTTGCCCTGAATAATAAAGTATACCGTAGGAACACTGTACTTTTCGGGATAAAATGTAGCCTATGTGTTAATCCAGAGCTTAAACTTCTACCATACCAAATTTCTTCAAAATCCCTTCAGAAATTATTACGTGAAAGAGTAACCAACATCATTCATCCATCCATCCATCCTTCCTCACAAACTTCCACATTTATAATAGTAGTAGGTATTAGGTGGTCCTGATTTTGGAAGGTAAATAAACTATAGCCAATTGATATTATAACAACGCACCTTAGGTATCATAATTTTTAAATGTGTGTGTAAATATACAGTGTATGTGTAATACTAATTATATTACATTGGCATTGCTTGTTTTGTATGTTTTCACTTCTGTTGTAACTAAATCTCTTGAATATAATTTACTAGCTTTTGGCCGCGGCTGCGCTCGAGTAAATAAAGTATCGCACGGGAACACTGTACTTTGTCGTTACACGGTACTGTTAAAAAGCAGCTTATATTTTAATCCAAAGCCTAAACTACCACCATACCAAATTACATCAAAGTCTGTTCAGTAGTTATTGCGTGAAAGAGTAACTAACATCCATCTATCCGTCCAACACATGCATCCTCACATACTTTCACATTTATAATAGTTGTAGGATCTTTTGTAACTTTACCCAGAAATCTACACTTACATATCAATTAAAACTTGTGAGATTTAACTGAACAATTTAAGATGAACTGCGAAAGAACAATAGCAGAACTTAACAGAAATAGTTTACTCGTAGACGTAGCGAATGCGTTGAGTGGCTTGCGAAAACTGTTCCCGAGTTTCGCGTCTTTAACGAAGCTGCTCATTGTTAGGTATAACTTTTATAATTGTAATAAACTAAAACCATTATTTACTACTATTCGGATTACTACGGATACTAATCGGATATTGAATAGGTAAACAATTTCCTATGTATCAAGTTAGAAATAGCAATTGTTATATAAGTATATATACGTCGAAATTATTACCAACAAAGGGAAAAACAACCAATTGATGGCCCCCGAACAACTAATTGTTGGTTACCCCAATTATTGACTACCCCATTATCATTTAAAATACTGGTTGCGTACCTATTCGTTTTGTTTATCTTTTTATAATACTCAATTATGTTGTTTGTCATTTATTTATATATATGAAGAGTGGCCGTCACAGAGTATGTACTTTAAATATTTGGAGGCCAATAACATGGGGGATGCCAACAATAGGTCATCATCCCCTATTCAAGTATTGAAATTTGATAATTTCAAGAAATAAGAATACGTTCCTAATTAATATGTATCACAAATTTGTGAGTCTCCCCCACCATCGTTTTTACTGTACAGATATTTCTGTCGGAAAAAACGTCTTTGATTGTCATGTCGTTTCATGTGGGACGTAAAACGTTGGCGTAGGTCTTAAGAGTGTAGTCTATAAGGCTAATGTTGCAACACGTACAGATTTGGAGCGGACAATTATGACAGCACTACACTCGTGTGTATGATTTTTAGCTCTATTGTATTAGCACAGAGTACTAATTACAGTGCATTCCGATTTCTGTGCAGTGTTCCAACTCTAAAAAATATTTCTCCCTAAACTTAAATAAACTGATAAATAAATAATTAAAAATTGATTTTCTGTAATATTATACTGTCCTTTTTACTTTAAAATATACTTCCAAAAGTATATTTTAAACAGGTTGATTTTTCAAATTGCTTGTTAATGTTATCGATGAATATCTTATTTGAATATTAAATTAAAAACAAGAAAATGTAAACCTCTAAAAGTAACCTTAATAAATCCTCCCCCTAGAGGATATTTTTCCCAAATTTTAGGAAGAAACCCCTACGTTGGCAACCAAACCCATGGTCTGATCCGGACCAAATCCGTACGTCTGTTAATACTTAAAGCATGTCCACAAATATAAAAGTATTTTTTTCATACCAATGACAGGCAAAAGTTTTCCCTCGGCGAAGCTAATACAGAGTAAAAAGTATTTTACTAAAATCAATAAAGTGAAGTCTCACTTTATTGATTTTTCACGTCTTCTCAAACGTAATCACGTACTCGTATGTATGTATATACAATGCCGGCCGGTATTTCCAAACCTATACAATAGTATATATAATATGTATATATTATATATACTATTGTATAGGTTTGGAAATACCGGCCGGCTCCATTAGACCGGCACAATACGCGGCCTCCGGCTACAGAATAGAACATGCAATAAAATATACAATATACTTCACGCCTTTCTTCCTTTGTAAATTTCTATTGCCTTTTCTTTTGTGTGTTCTTGACTGTGAATACGTTAAAAAGACAATATTGAAGGAACATATTTCAAAAAGAAATTAGTTTAAAATATTAAGTATAGATGATGCCCGCGACTTCGTGCGCGCAAAAAAAGATATCGCAGGAATCGTACGTTTTGCCACCATAAAGTAGGCTATGTCCTTCTTCGTGGTCTACTTTATATCTGTGCCAAATTTTATGACGCGCTCACCTGTGATACTACTTTTGAATATTTTTGCGTTAGGGCGAGCGCTCACTGGGACACGACATTCCTAGGATAGTTTTGCTCTCACATAGACAAGCCTGTCTTATGACAACATATTAAACATCTCAATCTCAATAGATATGTCTAATTTATCATTTAACCGATTATGCGGGCGGCCTGCTGCATCGTTGAACTCCCTCGATTTAGGCTTAGTCGTTTTGAGAATTAGGTATACCAAGAGGTTGCGGGTTTGAATCCCGCTGAAGGAACAAAAAAGTTTTATATGGCCCTGGGTCATGGATGTGTATTAAATTATGAAGTGTTAATATAATTAGAATATTAAATAATTATATTATGTATAGTATAAGTGTATTAAATTAAATAATATTTCCCCATAACATAAGTTCTTTGGGTACTTAAGACGGGGTCATATTGACGTGGTGTGAAGCGTTTATAGATATAATTAAAAACCCGACTACGTAAAAACTAAAAAGAAAAAAAAAGAAAAAACTCCAGCAATCGAGACTTTTGTTATCGAATATTAGTGAATACCTGAAATAGTTACGTGGTCGATATATTCAAAACGAAAATATTCTACTAGTAGGCTGATAAACAAATTACTACTCCTTTGCGTTGCGCAGTCGGGTAAAAAAAGATATAATATGTAAGGTTGTTCAAAATTCATTACGGATAATTTGGGCATATGATATACTGCATAATTAAAGACATTAAACATTTAGTCAGAAACAAATTAAACATTTGGAAAAAATACAGTAAATAAAATTATTACATTGTGCTCTCTAAGGCGCTGAAGATATTCACCTTACAGAAACAGGTGATTTAAAGAGGGAGCTAAGACTTTGCCTAAGTAACATCAATACAATCAGCTGTGTGAGGTAAATGATCTTAACAGCTCCGGACAGAGGGTAATGTAATTTAATTTTTTATTATTTTCTGCCTAGACTTAAGTCTAGACATAAGCAGTAGATCATATGTCCAAAATATTCGTAATTTATTGCAAACCACCTTATATATAAAAACCCAGTGTGCGTTTGTCGGCGAATGTACATAGTGTTGTAAGGTCGGAACAAAAATAATGTCACAACTACTGCCGCTGCCGCTGTTGAACGATTTATAGTGACGTTTGCCTTTGCAGCAACGTCAACATACATTTTAAGAGTGTCAATTTCCTCGACGCATGTTAAAGTGCATAATTGATTAAAGATCATGTTATCTCTCTCGTTCTTCGTATTAATGAAATAGAAGGCATGATATATAACAGAATACTATGGTTATTACCAAAAGCTCGAAAAATAAAGCATGTATATTGTATACGCCTAACAAACCCCTCTTTCTTCCTTAGCCTCTGTGATATTTATTCCAGTTGAAATAAATATCACAAATGTATAGACATCGCTCAGTTATTAATTCATATTAAGACTATAGATAAACGCCCTTACTAATAAAATAGGTATTTACATAACGGATAAGCTATGCTGTCTTTGTCTGAAACAATGGAAATGTCACTTGACAGACAAAGACGGCAACATTGAATTGCTTATGCGTTGTGTAAATATTTTTATTGTAAAGGGGCTATTCTATAAAATTCTCAGATCCCTGAAGCCTTCAAAGCTCTCAGACTGTAATATAATATTGACAGTGTCTAAGTACGAGCTACGCAAACAAATTCAATAATATCTGGTTATCAAGGATACTTGTGTTTCGTGGTACTACTGCTTTGCAAATTTACCCTTAACTAACTAAAAGCACGATAAATCGCTCAGTAAGACCAACCAACAATGCACAGTTATGGCTGCTTGTGAAAGTTAGACTTTAGTACCTAAATAGGAGCGTGCATTATAGCTGAACACAGACAACTTAATCTAGTCAAGTCCGAAGTATATTAAACATCAATATAATATAATATAGTTTAATATCTATTGTTTAGTTAGCAGCGTCTACATAACACTTCTAATTAGTTAACTTCTCATAAATATTATGCACTTTAAGAATTTTTTTAGGTCTCCGTAGTAACTACAAGGAACCATTATAGTTTCGTTCTGTCCGTCGGTCCTCCCTTGCTATCTTCGGTAATTATGAATATAAATAAATTAAATTTTGTACTTTTTTAAATTCCTTAAAGACTTTTAACATCATAAAATAATTATAATTTTGTATTTTAGGGGTGTCTAAAAATACATGCGAAGTAGGGATGACTTTTTTCATTCTACCCCATCTTGTCGGATATCGTAAAAAGGGTATTCGTTTAAGCGTGTAATTTAATAAATTGGATACTTAACTCAAATTTTTTATTACATATAGGAATGGTCTGAAAAATTTGAAAGTTTACAAAAGGAATATTATACTAAAAATCAATATTTTTAAAGAAACTGCGGATTTTTCAAGCATTTTTGTGAGTCTGGTAAAACGCCCCATACAAAAGTCACTACGGTTGTGACGTCATATTTCGTAAGTTGCTACGAAATGTGTGGTCACATGCATAAAGTTTCTAATATCTCCGAAGTTTGTGCGCATAAGCGCACAAACTTCGGTTCATACTTACCATAGTAAATCTTTTTGTATTTGATGTAATTAAAATATTTTTTTACTCTGTATTATTTATTTTTTATCTGTATTAAAAATATATTCCAAATTTTTTGTGACTTAGAAATGCACGTAATTATACCCAATTTAGTTTTAGGAAGTGACTCATCTCACTCGTTCGACAAAGAAGAAAAATTAGGTATTTTCATCGCTTTCAAGGTATTTATTTGGCCAACAACGCTTTCAAAATATACCTCAACATAATATATTAAAATTCAGGCAGCTTATAGACTCAGCGGTTAATCCACGGGTTAATCACATTGTAGTTGTTTAGTTATAGATCGCATAGTGTGAATAGAATTATGTTCAACATACATAATTAAGTAGCTCGTGGACAGCTAAAACCGCACAATGCATAGAAGCTTAATTATAGGTACCTAGTTTGAAATACACAATATTGGCTGTTCAAAATCTACATTATTAAACTGCTATAATATATCAATTTAACTAGTGTTATTTAAAGTTGTTATTCTACCATCGTTTTCCTTTAGATATATAATTCAACAAATAGTTACATACATTAAATGTTTAAAATATGATGTATCTTAAAATATTGTTTTAAGTATTGAAAATGTACTATGAGGAAATCAAATTATATACTCCAGTAGTCAGCCACTTCAAATCACACTTAAATTCAGTAATGAACAATAATATTTTTGCGATACTAAATCAGAAAGTAAAGATTGCGAAAAAGTGATTGCGAAAGAAGGTAAAGATCTTTTTTCGCAAGCACTGGACGTTATGAAAAAAATGTCTGCCATCACTTTTCACACTCTTTGGTTATGCACGTAAAACTAAATGCGGCTTGTTGTTAAATAAGCTTTTAATAACACACACTGGCAATAGTGTTGTTGGCCAAAAATAGATCGAGAAACCGAATTAACTTCATGTTCTAGGTAAAGATAATAATAATAATAAATAATAATATTAAAAATAATAAAAATGCTTTATTTTTCACACAACAAAATAAAGGTACAAACATTACAAAATCAATAGCGTGTGAACTGGAGCCTAAGCTAGGGTACCCTGTATTTCAGGACTCCAGGTTCCACCCGCGGATATGAGGAGAACATCATAATATATTATAAATATATTATATTTAATTAAGCATAGTTGTCTGAAAGATGAAGAATGTGTGTGTGTGTGCGTGTGTGTGTGTGTGTGTGTGTGTGTGTTTGTGCGTGTGTGAGGCATGAGTAAATGAGATAAATGAATAAATTATATCTTATACTCAGTTACTGTAGTGTTGATATATCAAAGATTCTGTTTCTTTATAATTAAGTTTTAATAGTCATTTTTTTAGAATTATTTTGCATTTATTACGCGTTTTATTGTATATATTTAATAATCTGTTTATTTTATTGTAGATATGTGGTGCGAGGAAGGGCAAGTGTCGTGTGAGGAAGACAGAGTGATGTTTTGTTATATTGCAGACCTTATCTGATCTCCGTTTAAGCAGTATAGTAGAATTACAATTGAGCTCAGAGTGTGTTTATGCAGTGTAGCATGGAGGATATAATATAGACGTCTGATTGCCAGAACTTGAGAGTCTTGATAAAGATTATTAGTAGGATATCTAAATGGCTTCTTAAACATTACTTTGAGCACCGACCTTTGTGCTCGTTCAAGTTTGATAATTTTAGATTTACAATGGGGAGGCCCATGCAGTGATACAATAGCCCAATACAGATTGAGCTAGTGCGAAATAAACAGTTTTTAGAAGTTGAGACTTAAGGACGTCACGCAGGTTTTTAAATATTCAGGTCAATTTTCGTGTAAGTGCTGAAAGGAGGTTTATGTGAGCGTTCCAAGTTAAAGCATCGTCTAACTTGACTCCCAGATATTTAATCTCACTAACTCTTTCGAGTGTAAGACAGTTACAGGATGATATAACGTATTCCGTTCCACAGGTGTGTGCTTTGTAGATGTAGAAGACCGTTATTTATTTAACTTAGAGGGCATAAAAGGTTACTGGCGTAGAGCTGACTGTTGGTGCCGTTACCCCACTGTCCATTTCCAAAAAACACACTTATTTTGCCACATGTAATTACTTGAAACAATGTACCTGGCCGTTTACGTTACATTTCGAATGTAAACTAAAATATAATCAAGCTGAGGACATGGAAAAATGGCCAGAATACCGTTTCCTTTTTCGCACGGCAGGACATAGGAGATGTGTCATATATTCGTATGGCGCTTGACGCGGCAATAGAGTCACGTTATTTTTGTTCAGTGAGGGGCTTACTTTTGTTACTTTAAGTTTAAGTATTATATTTTCGTATATTTTCATAATATTTCTATGAAAATATACGAAAACATAATGTCGCAATGAATCGGAGAATCATATTTATTTATAATAATATTTATTTCATTTTCAGTTAACGAAATTATAATATAAAAATCAATAAGGGTCACCAATTCCTCCAAAGTAATCAAACGCTAATTAATATAATTATAAATTTGTATGGAGTGACGTCATCCGGATTACCATTGAAATTTTACACGGTAATCCCACCCACTTCGTATTTGAACATTTCAACGATCCTAGGATTAACTTCACGTCAATTTTTGTTTAAGAGTCTAAGATTGAAGTCAATCTAAGATTTTAGATACGTTATTAATTTCGGGCGTTAGATGGTGGATTGTACAGTTATGAGCTTGAATGTTTACCTTATATTATATTGCGAAGTTATTATTAAGGAAATAATGGTTTTATTTACGGTGCATCTGCGGCATACCACACGATAGGCACAGGGTAAATAATAATAATTATGTATGTATTATGAGTCGGCGTCCGTGACCGTACCTAGTGGCCTGCCTGAAGAATTGGCCTACCAGACCGTACATACATGCAGTTAAGCATACGTTCATTATACACATGAATACTACGATAGTGTGATATTTATGTTATCAGTAAGAATATGTTAGTAAAGTCACGCGGGCCTGGGCTGAGAGCTCAGGCCTGTGTCATATAATATATGTAACCTCATTGCTTCTCTTTTATATACTTTTTAGACTTGACAATGAATGTCAACTGTCAAGTGAATGAGACATTTAATTTCATATGAATAACTTATTTAAAAATATTATTTAATTTGTGAAATATAAGCATTAAATGTTGTTTCTTTAGTTGTAAAGCAACACATTATCTTTTATTTCCATATTGTTAAAAATCTTATTATATATATACACACAGATCTATAGTTACCTATAACTGATGATAGTGTTCTATGATATTTCACACATACCTAGACATTCAAGACTGATACAAATAGTTTCATATTATATTACTTACCAACATGAGAAAATATCTTGTACGCATTATCTACCGATTTCGTGTTTCGTATTTCGGCATTCAAGCAAAGCTCGGCTGTTTATAAAAAAAATAAACCTAACCTTCAACAACCCAAATATATCAAGTTTGGATTTGTTTGATTTGCTCAAACTTTTAAGTGTCCACACACTCAAAAGTAAATGCATAATACTTGCCCTAAACTTTTAATAATACATCAAGTTACATCGATATAGAAAGTAATAAGTTGTAACACGTGTAAGCTAATCAAAATATTAAATAGACTAAAATCTTATACTTTGAACGAGACGATCTTGTATATATTTAATCGGAATTACAAAAAAGGCTATAAATATTTCTATGAAATTTAGTTTTCAGGGAGTTTTGGGGGAGAAAAATCGATCTATCCAGGCCTTTTTACTGGGAAACTGCGCATTTATACATGTCATACATGTTTTACCTTTCGTCGTGCAACATATACCTACATCAAAAATTTCGACTTCATAAATGTCGGTCCGAGTGGCAGAATGGCATGCTTATGTATAATTTTTGCGTTGTACGAAAATTGGAAATGTGGTGGGTTCGAATAGCGGTCAGACAAATATTTTTGTAATTTTTTTTTATTTCAAATCTACTAGAACTCCGAGAAAATCTCGGTTAGCCAGGTACAAATATTATTTTAAAACTATTATCTACTGAATAACCATTAAAGTAAAATACTTATGAGTCAATTTCATAATTAAGTACATACAGTCAAAAAGGATAGATAAAATAATTGTTATGTTATGAACGAAAGAAAATTCCTCAAAAGGTACCGACAAAAGGCTTGATAAATGTTTTTATTTTCACGTGAAAAACACATACCTACGCATTGTATAGTGCTAACAGAATAAGCTGTAAATAATGTAGTTGAAAGGCCAAGCCCTGAGATAAAACATGTATCGGCGGCCGGATTGGGCCATCATTTATGCAGATACGGGCCTTAAACGGCCGAATATCTCCAGATTTATGTACGCAAGTATTACAAAATAAATAGCCTGCGGGGCAAAGGTACATCAGGTCAACAGGGCGAGTGTGCTCCTATTCATCTAAGTCAGCCAGCAGGTAGGCCAATATATGTGACAAGTCGCGATATACTGCCGTATGGGATTACCTGACAAATGGACCCAGATTATGTGTTTAGGCAATATTAATCGTGAAATGTTTGTTATAATGTAATAATCAAGATAAGTAAATCCTTTCTAATTATTATATGTGAAGAAAAAACTTCCAGTACAGTTTTACGAGAATTTTGCGAACGGAGGAGTATGATATCTGGCATAGTTAAAGTTTATGTGGAGGAAGGTTTGCAGAAAGCTAATATTATTTTAAATATTTAATATAACAACAATACACACTACTTTAGATTATTATCACACACTACCATACATTTGAAAGATACAATTTTGTTACACGTTGAGGTTAATTGTCAATCTGTCTCAACATATTTTGTCCTACTAATATTATAAATGTGAATGTTTGTGAGGATGGATGGATGGGTGTACGGATGGATGGATGTTTGTTACTCTTTCACTTTACAAAAACTACAGAACGGATTTCGATGAAATTTGGTATGGTAGTAGTTTAGGCTCTGGATTAATACAATTGCTACTTTTTATCCCGAGAAAGTACAATGTTCCCGAGGGATACTATATTTACGCGGGCGGAGCCGCGGGCAACAGCTAGTTTTTCTATAAAAGAGGCAAAATAGCCCTTAAGGCCCACAGATGAGAGGCCGATCGATTCAAATAGAACGGACGTCATTTATGCCTGATCGGCCTGAACGGATTCGAGCACAAAATCGCATCAGTTCGTTCTGGTTTGCCGCGAGTTTCGGTCGTGTCTTTAGGGTTCCGTAATACTTAAGGAACCCTTATAGTTTCGCTCTGTCATTATGTAAAATTATCATATTTTCAATATAGTAAAACTGAATATGTAGTGGTTTTTTGTGGTTTTTTAGGGATTCTTAAGGTTAGTAGCTTTTTTTATAGTTTTCGGTACTATTTTAGTACTTTGTAGTAGAAAACAACGTGAGTTTAGTCGTTACGCAAAAACAGAGTTGGCAACCCTGAAACGAATCGCTTCAGTCCATCCGGCCGACTGATGCGATCTCGAAATTGCAAACAGACAATACGATTTTGCATCCGTTCAGGCCGATCTGAAGGTGGACCGGACTGTATATGGGGGCCCTTATAGAGTTCAAACTTAAAAGTTATATTGATTATTATGGGCTAATTTCGACCACAGGGCGACCGGTTTACAACGACCACGCCACGTCTACTACGTCCACGAATTTGTACTGAAATGTCTAGAGTATTTTATGGTATTAGCATTAACATAACACAATACTAACGCTATTGAATATAATCCTTTTTAGACATTCGAAAGTACTACTAAATGGCAGTAACATCTTATAGTATAAACGAGCAAATCTTGTTTATATATATAATCGGAAATTTAGATTCGGCTGCAAGTTATTCCACGAAATTTAGTGCACTGGTAGTTTAGGGGGAGAGAAAGTAAGACCTGGCTAGATCGCTTGGAGATGTTCTCACTGACTGTCTGACACATAGACGCTCGCACAGCCGTAACCGCTAATGGTAAAAATGAATAATTCCTGTGAAAGATTGTATGGAAAATCTTTATATCTGGCCCATTTCGATGAAAATTGAGATAAATGCTCTTAAGTACATTTAAATACGTGTTAAGGATTTATTAGAATTCATTCTCTGAGAGTGCTAACTATGAGTAGAAAGTTTGTATGAAAAATATTTATAATATGTCCCGATTTCCATGAAATTTAATATCCGAAGTAATAAATACAAACATTTGAGTACGTACTTTATATATTTTTTTAATTCGTCCCCGGAAGGGGAGAAATAGGGGTCCAAATTTTGTATAGTGAAATATCAACAACTCATACACGACGTAATGACGACGTAAACGACGTATGTCGTTGAATTTTGGCACGCAGATAGTTATTATGGCGTAGAAATCCATTATGAAAGGATTTTTCAAAATACATACCACACGGGGGTATAATGGGGATCCCTGCGGACGAAGTGGCTCGCGAAAGTGAGTAGACAATAATTAGATTGTTTGTAATCTTTACATGACAATCATTGCTTAGTTTTTGGCGCGACCGCCGTATTACCGTTGACATAAACTGTAATGTCGGCGGCGGTTATTGGATCAGAAATCAGAATTGAATCCACAGCTGTTAGTAAATGAGGCCACAGAATAACAGAATGCAGTAGGTCGATGGAGGTATTGGAGGACTTGTTTTTTTTTAAGTTTTAATGTGTTTCATCTTGTGCATTTCGAAAAAAATACGTTTTATAGAAGTACCTACTACGTACTAGCACTATTACTTATTCTGAAAAATTAAGAAAATGATCTTTCACTGAAAAACTACTAAATGGATTTCGATAAAATTTGGTAGAGTAGTAGTTCAGGATCTGGATTAAAACATAGGCTACTTTTTATCCCGAAAAATCACTGTATTCCCGTGGGAAACCCGATACTAAATATACGTGAGCGTAGCCACGGGAAAAGGCTCATATTGAATATTTTATTGTTTGCCACCAACATTATGGTTAGTTTCTGTTATAGTTAGTTTTTGTAATTTCAAATTAACAGCTTTGCACTAAATGCATTTAATGATATGGCAATGTGGTGTATGGTGGTATTGTAATGGTGTAGGTGTATACTGCCGTATATACCTACGCCAAAAAATATTTCTTTTAATTTTTTTCTGCCCGCCTGTCTGTATGTTACCGGTTCCGGCTAATCTCTGAAACGGCCGGACTAATTTTCAACGGTCTTTCACTGGTAGATAGCTGATGTTATAAATATTCATTTGAGCTACTTTAATTTTAGGATCCCGTTTAAAAAATATGGCTCCGTTTTCATTAATATTTCCACGCAAACGAAGTTGGGGGTACCTGCTAGTTAATAATAGTAATAGTAGTGTTATAAACTCTGTACGTATCTAAATACTTCTAACACATATAAAGCTTCGTTGACAAGCTACCAATTGGGGCCCCATAAAATAGATATAATAGAGATTCCGCACTGGGAAACTGTATATCACTACTCTGTGGTAAGTTACCGGCAAATTGCATGTACGCGACGCGTTCCACCCCGCCGCAAATTATGGTCGTAATCTCGAATGCTTACGCTCCGCGCTCGGTAGCCTTCTAACTGCTTTAACCTTTACACTTGTACTACGAGGGCGGATCAAGAAGTCCGTGACTTTTGGTATAAAACACAGATTTTTTGATAAATAAATCATTTTATTTTTCAACGTAGTCCCGCTTGAGCTCTATACACTTTGTCCAACGCTTCTCCAATTTTTTTATCCCTTCCAAAAAATATGATTTGTCGAGGTCCTCAAAATAGGCCTTTGTTTGCGAGATGACTTCATCATTGGAGTCAAATCTTTTTCCACCGAGCCATTTTTTCAGGTTTGGGAACAAGAAGTAGTCACTCGGAGCCAAATCTGGAGAATAGGGTGGATGTGGGAGCAATTCATAGCCCAATTCATGGATTTTTGCCATGGCAACTGCACATGTGTGCACCCTTGCATTGTCTTGGTGAAAAATAACTTTTTTCTTGGCCAAATGAGGTCGGTTTTTTTTTCAAATCCTCATTGAAGCGGTCCAATAAGTTGGCATAATATTCCCCATTAATTGTTCTTCCCTTTTGAAAATAGTCAATGTGGATTATCCCACGTGCGTCCCAAAAAACAGTCGCCATAACTTTATTGGCTGACAAACCCACCTTGGCCTTCTTTGGCGCCGATTCACCCTTAGAAACCCACTGTTTTGACTGTTGTTTGGTCTTTGGTGTGTTGTGATGGATCCAGGTTCCGTCCACGGTTACAAAACGGCGCAAAAACTCCTCCATTTTGTGATTAAACAACGCCAAACCTTCCTGTGAAGTTGTTACACTATTGCGTTTGTGGTCGACTTGCGGAAAGCTTTCTCATGCCCAAGTGATCATTCAAAATTGAAACCACTGAGCCATGCGAGATGCCTATGGCTTCCACAATCTCTTGCACTTTCAATTTTCGGTCGGCCAACACCATATCGTGAATTTTTTCGATTGTTTCGGGTGTAGAGACCTCAACTGGGCGTCCAGGACGTTCGGCATCTTCAGTGCTTGTACGGCCACAACGAAATTCAGTAAACCACTTTTTTACCATTGAAATCGATGGTGCAGAGTCCCCATAGTATTTATCAAGCTTAGCCTTGGTCTCGGTAATGGTTTTTTTTCGCAAAAAATAATGCTTAATAAGCACACGAAATTCACTTTTTTCCATTGTTTCCTTAAGTTACTGGATAGTCTGATAAAGATAGCTGTAAAACACAAACTAACTGACGCAGCAAGTTCAAATTTTGATAGGAGTCAACTGACAGATGCCTGTTGACAGGAGTAGTGTTTCTTTTTCAGTAAGGAGGTTAGAAATTCAAAAAGTCACGGACTTATTGACCCGCCCTAGTATTATGTATTCTGTGCCTTTACTTATGTTCCAAATGTGCAATTTATTTTAAACTTTAACGTGTGACGTAACGTGACGTCATGTTACGTTTACTTACGAAATATTTTGGACACGTTAATTTATAAAAAAAAAATGAAGTTTGAAATATATTATCTATATATACTTAGTCTGGCCATAAATACTGTTACAATTAAAAATAAACAAATATTACATTTGAATTTGGAATCTGTCATTTTTATATGATTGTTCATTGGGTTTTCTCATTTTGGCGCCAATACATTTTACAATATTTTGCGATATTAAAATGGAGTGGGGTGATAAAGAGAACCGAATCGCTGTGATTGAATTACACAAAGTAGGTATGGAGCCAAATGCAATTTTTAAAACTCTCCATACGCTTGGTATTAGTAAAATGTTTGTGTACCGGGCTATTAATAGGTACAATGAGACCTCCTCTGATTTTGACAGAAAAAGATCTAACCGTCAACGTAGGTTCGTACGAAAAAGGTGGTCAAAGCAGTAAGGGAAAGAATTCGATGAAATCCTGTCCAAAAGCAAAAGATTTTAACTCGGGAGATGAAGATAGCACCTAGAACCATGTCGCGTATTTTAAAAGATGACCTAGGACTTGCAGCCTATAAGAGACGTACTGGTGATTTCTTAACTGATAATTTAAAAAAGAATGGGGTGGTAAAATTGAAACAACTACTAAAGCGGTACGCAAAGGTTATAGAAAAATTTTGTTTACGGATGAGAAATTTTTTACAATTGAGCAACATTTTAACAAACAAAATGACCGTATTTATGCTCGAAGCTCTAAGAAAGCTTCCCAATTAGTCGACAGAGTGCAACGTGGGCACTATCCGACTTCAGTGATGGTTTGGTGGGGTATTAGCTATAAAGGAGTGACTGAGTCATACCTTGTATGTCAAGTGTATCAAGATACAATTCTTGAGAAGATAGTGAAGCCCTTTAACAACACCATGTTCAATAACCAAGTATGGTCCTTCCAGCAAGACTCGGCGCCGGGTCATAAAGCTCGGTCTACGCAGTCTTGGTTGGAAACGAACGTTTCGGACTTAATCAGAGCTAAAGACTGGCCGTCGTCTAGTCCCGATCTTTATCTGCTGGATTATGATTTATGTTCAGTTTTAGAGAGTACGGCTTGCTCTAAACGTCATGATAACTTGCAGTCCCTAAAATAATCCGTACGATTGGCAGTGAAAAATTTTCCCATGGAAAGAGTGCGTGCTTCTATTGTTAACTGGCCTCAACGTTTAAAAAACTGTATTGCAGCCAATGGAGACCACTTCGAATAAGATTTTTATATTTTAAATTGTAATATGTAATACTTATAATATTAGATATATTTTCTGCGACACCGACGGCCGTTACCATGATTTTTCAGTTTGTAAATATCTAGCAAATAAATATTTAAGTACAATAAAATAACATAAATGGACTGAGATCCCAGCCCCGCCATACTCCCCTTATATTCTTACTGATGAAATGTATGTCATGTTGTAGTATTCGTACCCGCCAGATTGTGCGGTGGGTTCAATTTTCAATTCAAGTTCAAAAAAAATTCAATCAATTCTCAGGTACAGGGCGCCAAAGGTACAAAACAATAATTTTACTCACTTTTCTTAGAGCCTTTGAAATGTTGTACATTATAGTAGAATACTGATATTTGAATATTAAAAAGTGTGTTGCTGGTGAAAAATGAAAAGGTGTTCTAAGATATAAAATTAGACACCTTCATAAGCCGATCATAAAGGCACAGACTTGTTCGTATTACATTTACGTTGGTAGGATTATTCTCTTCCACGTTTTCATATTGACTAAATACTTATTTCATACTGTAAAACTTTTATTTAGGAAAGTGTTAAACAATAAATTTATTATAATATAATAATCTCGTTTCTTTGTAATAAATAAAGTGAAAAAAAAATCAAATTGAAACTTAACAAGGATTTTTTTGGAGAGGAGAGGAGTCAACAGAAAATCTACCACCGGTTTAACCCTAACTCGTCAAGAAGAACCGGCGTAAACGCACGGGGTCTTCTTTTAGCAAAAAGATGGAAAACTATTCTTTTAAAATAATAATATATATTTTGAATTGTAAGCTTATCTAATCTATGTTAGATATAACAAAAAGTCTAAAGTACAAAAGCACAATAGAGCCAGCCTTAAAGGCAAGCAAAAAGCTTATTCCCAAGGTGTGCAATCGTTAACAAAATTATTTAATCTAATAATATAATAAGAAATAAGTTTTAGTAGCGTGTTACTACTACTAAACGTTCTTTGACTACTTTTTTAAATTAATTCCGAGAATATTTGATGATAATATATATTTTACATCGGTCAAAATCTGGTTGAGTCGCTCGTCGTTCGGGAGATCAATGACTGAAAATAATACAGTTAGCATTTAGAACGCCTATAAAACTAAGCACTCGGAGGCTTTAGTGTCGAAATAGCTTGACACATTCATTCGCTGTAGTCCATACATCAGAGATGCCTGGATGCAGATTTAAAAGCTCTCCTGGATAACGAACGAACGCAATATGAGCTAAGAGCTATCATGTACGACGTGCCGGATTGAGTACTTGATTGGATTTAGAGCGAGAGAAACTAGTTTATTTATTCTATCCTTTTTTTTTAAATATTTTGAGAACAAAAACTAACAATTTAAGTTTTATGCTTTATATCTACCGAGTAGGCTACTTCATGTCGTCGGGATTTTTAAAGAAGTGATATAGTTATGATAGATACGAGTAAGTAAATAATAAAAAAAAAGGTCTTTTTCTCATATCATAACAAAAGCATTATATTAAATATATGTCGTAGGATAATTGAAGAATTAGGATCTTAGCGAAAATCCTAGAATCATTACAAACAGCAAGATTATTTAATTATGAGATAAAATTTTGTCATTTCTAACAATTTACAGGACCTTCGCAAAAAACCCGATAACTACGATAATAGTGAAAAATTTCTGACGCTTTAAATGTCGTGCGCACTAACTGGCTGTGTAAGGTCTATAAAACTATACCTTGCTGATTTTTGACCAATCTGAATGAAGTTGCTCTAAACGGGCTCTTCTTTCTCAAAATCAGTACTCAGCCATAATTATGGGAAACTTGAGAACCAGGATCTTTGCAAAAAAATCCCGACTGTACCAGGAATATTCCTAGTACAGTCGGGTTTTTTGCGGACATCCTGAAAATTATTAGGAAGATGGCGAAATTTTATCTCCGAATCAAATAATCTGATTCTTTGTAATAATCCGAGGATTTTTGCCCAGAACCTTATTTTCCAATTATCCTACGAAATAATATACTTATACGGGAAAGTTTAGGTTAGATAACCTTTAATGGATATTGGGTAAACGACCATGTTTCTACTATGTGGTTCTTCTGCTACTTAATAACCTGCATCTTTTTTAAAATTAAAATCTAAAACTATGTCCCTGGCGCTGTGATTAATGTTCGCAGTGCGCTCGCGTTAATTAGCAAAGTCAATATTTGAAGTATTTAATGGTGCTTTGAAAATAATTGGATACGTATTTCGATTTTCATTCAATATTAAAGGAAGTGAATTACCAATTAATAATACATTATTAATTGACTTTAAATAATATACTTTGTTGAAATACATTTTGATGACGCTTTCGGGAGTTATGCAATTGAATTATTAATATCTGAATTGGTGTTGTGGGGCAGTAATTCAGCTTTTTTTTTTTTATTTGTTTATTGAAACTTAATGCACAAACATGTACAAAGGCGGACTTAATGCCTTATGGAATTATCTACCAGTCAACCTTTGGGCGTTACAGGAGCAGAATTATATAGGTGCCGGTTAAGTGAAAAAAATACGGAGAAAAAGAAATCAAAAAATCCTAGATGAAATAGGGATACAATCATGATACAATACAAGAATATAAATACAATGAAGATAGATAACATAAATATTATAACAATATATACCTATGAAATACAAAATTACTATAAAATTTATATATTATACATATATACATTATATATCTATTATAATATTATCTTACATAATGTTATACAATGTTATACAATATTTTACAATAGACTACAATAATATTTATATAACAAATACTAAGAATCTGAATTCACGATTCACACGACGATTCACGACACACAAAAATTCACGAACCCTGCGCTTGAACGTGTCCCTAGTTTTGGACATCCCGATTTCTAGAGGAAGTGCATTCCAGAGAAGAATAGCCTGGATATTGAAAGAAGAATGGACGATATTAGACTTATGGGGGGGGGGGGAAGGGGGCAAAATACAAGCTCGTTGTTAGTCGATCGGAGGTTCTTGTCGTGCCTGCTGCAGAGATATAAAAAGTGAGAAGAGAGATACTCGGGAGCGTGTTGATGGTGCAGCAATGAGTAGAGCATGCACAGTGCCCGGACGGAGCGGCGCTGACGTACTGGCAACCAGTGCAGCTTGAAGCGATAGGAAGAAACATGATCGATTTTTCGTAGGTTGAAGATAAATCTTATACAGATAAATATTATACTGATTGTAAAGCATTTTTGAGCCATGAATAGAGTGATTCAAGAGAAAGCTTTATATGTATAATAGATTGCACCCGTGCGAAGCTGGAGTGGGTCGCTAATGTAAAACAATAAAAACAAAATTCCAATTTCTGTCAAAACCCCACTCCTGAGGTGAATTTCGTCACACTAAATAATTATTTGCGTGGCAAGAGCTTTTAACTGATATAGGTTTGAAATCTGTTGGTGGGTGGGGACGATTTTTTGCATGGTCCTTTTACTAAAATAGCATAGTGTTATATAAAATGATAACTGATAAAAGTATTACGGATAAATACTGAAATGCTAATCAAAATGCATGTATCTTGAGCGTCACTTAATTTAACTATCGTTTCAGTATTCGGCCGTTCGATTCTCTTACGTCAGTTTGATTGGCAGCTTGGTATGCGTACCAACGTTTAATTTTTGCATTGTTTGAAAATTTGGAATGTGGTGGGTTCTAATCCCGGTAAGATAAATATTTTGGTGATTCTTATTATTTCTTTTTCTTTTATATATTTGGCAAAACGTTATTGGGTGATTATTCTCAAAGTTATATTAAATAATAAATCGCTTATTCGTTTCCACCGAGTTTACGATTGGAACCAATAATTCTAAAGAGTGCGCGTTAGAAAGTGAAAGGATCAAGTGGACTTCTGTTAAAGTTCTAATAGAGAGAAGAAGAGGAAAGTCCCCAAAAATTGAGCACAGTATGAAAATTTTATTAGAAAAAACAGAATAAACATAATATCCATTTTTTTATTGTTGCAATGTAATTTTAATAAATAAGAATCTGTTTACTCCTATGAGAAACCAAATCCACCATAATATTATATAAGGTGTCTGTATAGTATGTATGTAAATGGATTTATTCCAGTACGGTCGAGGTACCTGTAGTAATCTGAGATTATCATCTGCCCGCATGCTCGATTCAAATAAAACCTCGTGCCAGTCCGCTGTGATCAGGCTCCAATATTTCAAACCTCACTATAAAGCTTGTACAACTTTAATCCGTTCCAAAAAATAATAAACAGGCATCCAGTAATTATTTGGTTACATTGCATTATTTAGCACCAAGTGTAACATCATAACTTTTATTATATACTAAATTTACGAAATGTGTATTATAGATTCCGTTGATCATTATAGAATTCATGCGATAAAATATCGAACAGTATGCGAATATAGCCATATACCACACGTAATCGATAGAGTACTGTGAAGACCAAAAAGTTCTAAAGTGGATTAAACGTTCCGCACACAATTTGTGAAATTGGGAAATGAGAACACATACCAAATTAAGTGAACTTTAATGGCATGCAATTCCGATTTCGAGCACATAATGGATTTCGAGTATGATGGACGCGTTCCGCATTTTTGTTGTTCCATATTTCATTGCGAAATTCAGCCGATATTATAATCCGCCCGGTGATGGATTGAATTATTGCATTTCATTACACGTGAAATGCTGGTTTGTTTGTTAGACTTTTATAGGATTGTCTGATTGACAATTGTAAACATACATTTACAAGCATAGATGTATGATTATATAGGTTTTATGGAAATGTTTGACAATGCAACTTAATTATGGTGTGTTGTCTTGAGGTTAAGAGATTTTAACAGCAGATAAAAGGTTTAATTTATCGACAAAACATCGCAACTATAAATAAATAATTTTGTTTATGACCTACACACGTCTGGGTCTCATTTTATTACTCAAATTATTTTTTACATTCATGAATTATTTATTTCATAACTTGCTTAGAAAAAATTTTAAGAATTACATTTGAATCTCAAGAAACGAAAATGCTTGTGTCTAAGGACATATCTTATACGAGGGCGGCACTGAAAATTTCGGGAATCAAGGAAGTGACACAACATTACTATTTAAAAATGTATTTATTGCTTTTCGAAGTATTCTCCGCGAAATTTGACATATTTTTCCATACGATGGAACCTATCATTGAAGCAACCATTCCATTCGGAAGTTGGGGTCTCCAAAATGGCCGTTTTGTAGGCGTCCACAGCTTCTTCAGGTGATAAAAATCTCTGACCACGCAATTTATTCTTTATTTTAGGGAAAGTATAGAAATCATTAGGGCTTAGGTCGGGGGTGTACGGCGGATGGTCTAATAATTCTATGATTTCTTGCTCTAAAAACTCTTTTGTTCTGTGAGCGGTGTGAGAACTCGCATTGTCGTGATGGAGGATGATGCGGCGGTTGCAGTTCTCTTTACGGAGTTCAGAAACGACCTGTGGCAAACAAATGTTAGCATACCATTCTCCATTAACCGTTCTTTGTCCCTCAAGAGGAATAGTCGCAACATGGCCGGTTTTGGAGACAAACGTGGCCACCATTTTTTTTGCAACACTCCGTGAACGAACAATTTTTGTTGGCTTTAACTCATTTTCGAACACCCAAACTCGTGACTGGTTTTTTGTTTCGAGTTCGTACGCGTATATCCAGGATTCGTCACCTGATACGATGTTGTATACAGCATTTGAGGATCCTGCGTGGAATCTTTCGAGAGTTCTGACGCACCAAGTAACGCGAGCCGCTTTTTGCTCTTCACAGAGCAAATGCGGTATCCATCGGGAAAACAACTTTTTTACACCTAATTGTTCATGCAAGATTATTTGTATTTGACTCATGTCAATGTCTAAAGTTGCCTGAATTTCGCGGTATGTCACATGTCGATCTTCCTCAATCAGCTTACGCACAGCATCAACGTTTTCTTGTGTGACTGCAGATTTTGGATGACCTTGACGGGGATCATTACTGAGCTTGACACATCCACGTTGAAATTCAGCAAACCAGCGATAAATTGTGGTTTTGGATGGGGCTTCATCACCAAATGCAGAAATCATCCGGTCAACACACTGTTTTTGTGTTAAACCACTTCGAAAGTCATAATAAATCATCGCTCTAGAATTTTCTCGAGTCAATTCCATTTTCTCAACGACTAAACAAGTTTGACAAGACCTTGTGACAAGACCGAGAATCTTTTTTTAAATAAATAAACGGTATTCGGTTTTTAAAACCAAGGAGTTTTAAATTAAAAAGATTTTAATATGACAGGAACAGTGGAAATATTCCATTCCCGATACTTTTAGTGCAGCCTATGTACCTAACATCTATATTATACCTACTCATAATAGAAACCTACAAGTTAATTAAAAATAATATATAATAATTTATTCTAAGCGATAAATAATTCGGAGCTAATGCGTGCTCTTGCTGTAATTTATGCATGATTTGCATATTGCGTGCGGCGGGCGGCCGACAGCGGGCGGCGGGCTTCCGCAAGTTGTATTGATTTGATCTTTACATTAGCGCTTATCCGCGAATAGCGTGATAATGATCATGTGGCGAATTAGCAAGTCTGAACTAATAATATTTTCTGATTATATTAAAAGCCAAAATGAACAAAACCATATGAATTAAAATGAAGCAATATGCAACAAACAATAAGGATGTCGCCTAGTGACGAATACCAGGTATCATATTTTCACAAATTAAATTTAAAATTGTTGAATCGATGAACATAAATCTAAAAAACTAGCTAATTAGGTTGACGCGATTAAAAATTATACGCAAATAAAAAATATTGCACATCTCTTTCTCGCAAAACGATTTGTTACGTCAAAAATTGCTATCACCATACATTATTTAAGAAAAATGTATTGCGGTGGCGGTTGTTGACGTCACAGGTCTAATATATCTTATACCTTTAAACGATCAATTCTTATATATTTATTTATTTATATGTTTCTGTGATCTCGGAAACGGCTCTAACGATTTCGCTGAAATTTGGTATATGGGGGTTTTCGAGGGTAAGCAATCGATCTAGATTAGTCTTATGTTTGGGAAAACGCGTGTTTTCGAGTTTTGATGCGTTTTTCTGTCCACGCAGAATATGCTCGCTAATTTCGTCTTTCTGGCCACTGGTTTTTTTTATATGTTCATGTTTATGTATATTTTTTTAATTTTTATTTTTATTTTTATATGGCCCGGCGAGAAGAACCGGCGTAAGAAACTAGCACGGGCCACCTTTTAGCAAAAAGATGGGAAAATTGTTCTTTTAAAAAATATATTTTTACAACGTAGTAACTTAATCTATATAACAAAAGCTAAGATACTTAAGTAGGTACATAGAAGCAGCCATGTGCCACATGGCCACCTGGCCATCATATTCCCAAGGTATTACAATCGTTAATGAAATCATTGACCTTATAATAAGGTTTAGCACACAAACGTTCTTTAACAACTTTTTAAATTTATTAATGGTAAGATTTTGAGCGTTTTCTGGGATTCTATTGTAAAGGCGAATACATTGACCTTTAAAATATTTACTTACTTTGCTAAGTCTGATCACCTGTATTTCTAACATGTTCTTGTTACTAGTTTCCTACAATGAATGTCGGTTTTCTTTTTGAAATTATTTAGATTATTTCTGACATACACACATTGCCCAAAATGTATTGAGAAGCGACGTTCAGAATACCTATTTCTTTAAACTTTTCTCTCAGAGATTCAAAACATGACATTTTATAAAAAGAACGTATAGTTCGCTTCTGTAACACGAATATTATGTTATTGCCCGCAGAGTTTCTCCATTTGCATTATACTATGAAAATAACTAAAATAAACTAGTCGCGCTTTTTGACTGCATATGCTGCAGAACTGAGCTTATCTGCCAGATTTGCAATATCGGGAGGGGTCCCTATATTGCAAAAGCAATTTACAATCTATTGTTATTCCTAGAAATACAGTGGTGTCCACTAGGTTCATTTTCTCATCACTTAATAGTACATTGGTTTGTGCCTGCCTTACATTTGGCAAGCTGAACTTTAAACATTTTGTTTTATTTGAATTTAAAAGTAAATTATTAACATTAAACCAATGTATCATTTTTGAGAGAGCACTATTTACCTCGACGTAGTTTGACTGTCGTCGCTTCACATTAAAAATTAGTGAAGTGTCATCAGCAAAAACTACCATATCATGCTTATCTTTAACTAGATAAGAAAGGTCATTTATATAGATGAGAAAAAGAAAGGGGCCCAAAATGGAACCTTGTGTTCTCTTAGTTCCATTTTGGTCCCAGTAGACATTATAGAATTTACTTTTGCTCTCTCCGCTTTAGTTTTAAGATAAGAACTTAAAAGTTTATTTGCCGTGTCCATTATACCATAGTGATATAATTTTCTGACCAAATATTTATGTATGAAATATATCGAAACTAATACTTTGAAGAAGAAATATTTGTTTGTTTGTTTGTTTGAGACTTCGAAACTACCGGACCGATTTTGATGAAATTCGGTATAGACCTAAAGTTGACCGAGGTGTATACAAGCTACTTTTTATCGCGGCAAAATGAACGGTTCCCGAGCGATTTCCTTAAGCGCGCACGAAATTGCAGGCAACATCTAGTATTAATGGAATATGATAAAAAATCTGTCTTACCAAGGCTACATTTTTTTTATTTCTTTTACTGAATTTCAAAATATTTATATACTATTAAGCTCAAATATACATTATCCGTTTTAAAGTAAACAGAATAATCCTATCACATTAATAAAATTAAACA
The DNA here is from genome assembly GCA_963565745.1 of Phengaris arion. NCBI lineage: Eukaryota > Metazoa > Arthropoda > Insecta > Lepidoptera > Lycaenidae > Phengaris > Phengaris arion. Next base: position 9,796,139 of record OY751443.1, read on the forward strand.
GTTCTTATCAGGGCTATCTTGTCAGCTTTTAGCATGATTAAAATTTACTTTACTAGATACTCGTTATGTTAATATTTGCAGCCTATCCTGAGAAATACTTTGAGCAGACGTTTGTACTTATATTTACAACATATTTTATCTTTAACAAAATATATTATGATATGTTTGACATGATCTCGTACTGATCATTGATGTAATAGAAAAACTATGAAATTATAACATTTATTTTATTATATGAAACAAGTTTTTGTGTAATTAACATTTTTAATGTTTGAAAGTTTATAACTTTGTCTTACATATTAATTGTTTAGAAACTACTCATAGGAACTTTAGTTTACTTTACAGAGATCAGCCCTAGATACAAATAAACTTATGGCAAATTTTAAAAAATATTTAAAATTAGAAAAAAGAAAGTAATTAACTATTATAAAGTACAAAAACTGTACTAAACTATATATATTATCATGTATAGTATAAAATTATTGAGTTTACTTTGCGTTGTCTGGTCGACGTAACACAAGCTCTTCGCGTACTTAGCACGGGGCCAGATTGACGTGGTGTGAAGCGTCCATAGATATTATTATTATACTTTTAAAATACAGATTTTAAGCTCGGTCACTCCAAATTAAATTGAACTGTTTCCGGTAGTCAATCTTCAAATCAAAACGTAAGCCACAAACAAATTGCAACCAATTTTCCGGCCTTTGACAATGTAATTTTATATTTCAATCAAATTGTGCTATTTCATTTATTGGTTACCGACTGCTCTTAAATTATTATTAATATTCTTATATTTATACCGTAACTTATTAAATTTTTTATTTTTAATCTCTAGTGGCGTAGCACCGCGTAGCACAAGCAAATAACCACGTAACATTAATGTAGCACCGCGTAGCACTATACATAAAACTCACTACTCTTGGCGTTACTTAACACTTGTCCCGGAGTGGCAATAACCAAGAAGTAACATCTTTGGTAGACTATAAAATACGTGCTCAATAATTTGACGTATCGGGACAGATATTAAATATTTCTCATACTAACTTTCAATCCTTATTTTACACCCTCAGTCGAATTCTAATAAACGCTGAAACACGTATTTAATGAAATGTATTTTAAAGCATGTCTCTCAATTTTCATCGAAATCGGTGCAGATTTATAGCTTTTTCATACAAACTTTCAAGCGTTATTATCCTTTAAGGGTGGAATTTTTCAAAATCCCTTCTACTGTCCAAATTTTAGGTTTCTACTATTAGCTGATACGGTTGTGCGAGCGTCTATACGTCAGTCAGTCAGTGGGGAGATCTCCTTTTATATATATAGATAGTAAGGATTTTTAAGGATGCTTTAGTTGATATGCTTTGCTTTGAATATTACCCAAGATACTACTTGTAAATTATACGATTTTTACAAAGGCCTGCTTACTTATAATTATATTCCTCACATAGTTTACTTTTACTAGCAAAGATGTTCTTATACTAGCAAAATAGTGAATCTACATTAGTATATCTAGTGTAACATGGTGCTCCGTGGTCTAGTGGTTAGAGTGTGGCTCTCAACTTGGAGGTCGTGGGTTCGATTCCCGCATTGGAACAACAAAAATATGTTGTTTCCAAGTTTGGTTAGGACAATGGCAGATGATCCATGCGTCGGTTGGACATGTAAAAAGTCGGACCTGCGCCTGATCTCTCGCCAGTCGTGTCGGTTATCCGTCCCACTGGGTTATGTGAGTAAAGGAGGAGAGTACTTGTGTACTGCGCATACACTTGGGCACTATAAAATTACTCCTGCGTAACTGACCTGGTTTCAATAAAACCGGCCACCGAAATCGGTGTGGGGGAGTTGTTATTACTGTAATATAATATGTAGCTTATATATTTAATGTAAACGAGAGAGTAATTACTTCGCCCGGCAAATCTCATACATTTTATGCTTCGCCATGCACTACAAGCTACATGGGTTCATTTTAAAATTATTGTTTTGTTTTACATTTAATGTACCTAATACATTATACTGATATAGTAATAGTAGTTTAGTGGTACTACTATACGATCTGCGATTATTATTATTCGTCTGTTTTTGTTGAACAGGAAATTAATGTATATATATGTTTAAAATGAATTAAGACTGTATCTGAATGAATTGTATCCCTGGTTTTGGGGTTGGTGCTAATATTGAAAATATTGTATACATAATAAAATATAAACTTACGAAAATGTTTTAAGTCACAATTTTTCAGAACTATTCCGGTAGTATTCGAAAATAAAATTACCGACAAAGTGTTTTAAAAATCCTGATTGCGACGACAAAACTGTACAGTTTATTTATGAGAGACAAAAAAAGCAAAAACTAATGCACACAACAAAATATGCTTTCACTGTAAGCTCCTTTCCGTAATTCCAGCTCAAATTGCCAACATGCATAATAAATTCCGGTTTTATAATGGAAACGGTAGAAATTCTATCAATTTCTCCGAGAGTCTCTAAATCCTTTGACGAGAACGTGAACTACACAAAGAGACACGTCGACTCCTTTGCTAAAGCCTTCTCTGTCTCATTTATCTTTTAATAAGGTATTTGTGTCTTCAATAATTGTCTTTTAAACATCATTATAAATTTATAAATAGTGTAAAATTGCGCACTGTTTTCTAATCGTATGTAATACCATGCTTTTTACATATTCTCTCAATGTAGATTTGTATCAGGGGCAAGATTAGTTAAGGTTAGTTTTACTATGCATTAAGTTATGGAACTAATCCTATTATTTTAAGGATATTAAAAATATTAAATACATTATTCAAGTAAGCAGTGTCTAGCGTTTAGTATTTTTGTCATCATCATCATCGACCAGTAGACAGTACAGTCTGCAGCGTGACAAATGTCAACGTGAAATACTGGGCGTTTTTTATTCCGTTTCGAGAGAAACGGACATGCCCCGTTTCTATGTATCAAAACTAGAATCTAAATACAAAAGCTTTTATGTCAAAACTCAAGTAGGTATTTAAAAGTTGAAAAATCTTAAAAAGATCATGAATTTAGATCACCTGCGAGGCTGCCGCGTACGATCCAATCACGCGCGGCTCATAAAAGTGACAACAATTTGTAGTTTCAATATGTGTAGTTATATTTTTTTCCTAAATGCATTTTAAAATATATAAGTTAGTAATTTATGTTATAAAATAGAGCCAAGTTATAAAATAGAAAAAAAAGTAGACACTCTCTAACAGCTAATGTCGGCCATGTTGACGTAAGCCTAAGGTTGACACCAAAATAATTTCAGAGCTCGCGTTAGATAAACATATTGTGAAAATATATTGTCAATTATGTCAAAGCACGAAACGACCACCGGCCAGCCCCGTGAAGGGAAGTCCCGGCTTGAAAAAACCAACTATCCGCAGCACCCCGCATATGCCTAGCCTCGCCACACATACGGTCCGCAAGCTATCATTCGTGTAAGTCTATTAAATGCCGATTCGTAACGTTAGTAATAATATATTATAACATATTCTTTGCTAAAGCTCTAAAATCTAAGATCTAAAACCGAATACGTCTTTCTTTTAACTCTAGTTAAAAATAGCTAAGTGAAGTTAATAAAATAGTTAAACTAACAGGTTAGAGGCTACAGTTAACTGAACCTTGATTGGATTTTTAATCCGACCAGTATCGGGGAAACGTGCGACGCGGTCACTGCAAGATCACTTCACTAAAACCAAGTTGGATAATCTGAAATAGAATCCTGGTATTCCGTTCGCTCTATGGATTAATTTTGCACAAATAAGTTGGCTTATTCAACATTCGATTCTGAAACGTTTATTCATATTCTTCGTATAATGGTTTTTCTTTGATCACATTGAAGAATAGACCTGTTGGAAATTGCTCACAAAAAACGCCTTACTCATGGTCCAGGCTGCAAATTCAACACCTGTACTATAATAGCCGCCATTAATGTCAATAATGTCAAACATTATAATGTAAACATTATAATTTTTGCCTACAAGTCCGATTAAAGGTCGCAATATTGTATTTACAGGCTGGCCCGTGAGTAAGGCGCTTTTGTGATCGATCAAATAGAGTATGGACTCTACACTAAAGTAAAAAAAAAACTTTGTTAAAAGCTTTATCATCACTAAGCCAGACTAGTTACAGAATAGCGTGCATCACTGTCATATTACTTAAAGTATTCTAAGTGTATGTAATATATAACTATGTGAGTATATATAGGTACAGAGTATTACATCCAGCGTATGGTTTATGAAGACAATGCCAAATGTCGCCAGCCAGACGCGGTGAGGTAAAGTTTCATTTGGTTTGTTCAGACACGTGCGCCAGAGTTATGTCTCTCTACAAATGGGTATACCTTGCAGAGAATTTTAAACAGTTCAGTGTTCAATAGCAATACTCGATAATTTATGTAAGTCTTATTAGTTATTTGTAATTCTTAGTATATATTGAATGAAATTACAAATGTTGTTTTCAATAGCAATTTATTAATTTACTTTGAACGCTTTTAATATTATACTTAAATTTAAAAAAAAATAGTAAACGCAATATCCTAATTTATTAATCAAGAATTGGTCATGCTTAATGGTTTTAGTAAATTTGACATCAAATTCAGCAAATATTAGTAATAATCAATACTTTACAATATAAATCTCTAAAGCTATAAAACTACTATCAAGAAATTTTCCGAGGATCCAGCTGGAGAAGATTGCAACTATTTATAAAATAAATGAGCAAGAAAGTTCATTTCACGCGCCAACACCTCCACCGATCGTTGTAAAATCTCTACTAAGGGATGTCTTCATCGAAAACATTATGTGCCTCCTCAAACTCTCATTTGATGTAATGATTTGTTGAAGTGAAACTACTTACGGCGCGTTAAGAGTAATTTTGGATTTTAATGCCCGGAATACACGAGGCTAGATTTTCAAGCCAGGATAGCAAGCTAGATTTCTCCTAAACTGTCCTGACTTGCAGTCCTGGCTTTTATTACTGGCTACTTGCTTAAAAGTGAAGCTAGTTTTGTCTACACGAAACCAGAACTACTAGTTTGCTGGCTTAGTGACACTAGCTTGCTTTCCTAGCTTAAAAAACTAGCCTCACGATGCTAGTTTTTTAAGCCAGGAAAACACGTAATCACGTAACCTAGGCATTACAGATTGAAAAAAAGCTCACTTCTGCCACATGCACTTGTCGGGATTTATTTATAAAATTGAATAAATTTGCCTACGATTTACGTATTTCTATACTAATATAAAGAGGCAAAGTTTTTTTGTTTGTTTGTTTGCATCGAATAGGCTCCAAAACTACTAGGACCGATTTTGATGAAATTTGGCATAGATATAGAGTAGGTAGGACTACAGGGAAGGACGAAAGTTACTTTTTATTGCGGCAAACTATACGGTTCTTGCGAGATTTCTTATAGTGCGCACGAAGTCGCGGGCATCATCTAAGTAATGTTATAAACTTAACTAAAATTGAACATTAAAATTAGACTTTAAGCTGGAAATTTAAGACTTAAGGTTTAAAATAAAGATTTAAGAGAGATTATTTTATTAAATTGTAAATAATGCGTATTATGAGAAGACAGCAAATATGTAATCGAAAATTGTAATATATTTTTAAAATATTAATGATAATTTAATTATTATTCGTATTATGAATTTTATAATGAATTTCATAATATTGTGATTTATTTCTCTATAATATAATTTACATACTTTGATTGTCATTTTTTTCACGATATTTCTAAATATCCTGTACGTTCCAGAATATATGGTCTATTCAAAAACTTCGGTTTGGCAATACTATCTGGGTATTTTTATTACTTTATATTATTCAAATATAGGGTATATTTGAATAATATAACAAGATGTAGGTCGCCCTGTGATCGAATGTTTGCCCATAATAAGTCATAAATTTTTTTAATTTGAATTTTATAAAGGTTCTTTTGCCACTTATATAGAAAAAATAAAAATAAAATTTTAATGTTGTGACAAATTGACAAACGTCAACGTGTAACAAAATTGTATCTATCAAACGCGCGGTAGTGTGTGTTAATAATATCTGAGGTAGTGTGTGTTGTTGTTGTTTTTCTAAATTTTATGTATTTCCTAAAATTAATAGTACATCATTTTAAAAAATTATTACCCTTCTGCACACCTTCGACCACATAAACTGTAACTATCAAAAACTGTACCGAAAGTTTTTGCTTTACGTATATATATATATATGATATTTTGTCATTATAAGTGACCCTGACATATTTACGTAAACATCAGACCATATTTTCGCTCCACTTCCATGAGAAATTATTTATGAACAAAAATAGGGTTATAAGAATTAGGTTTCCCAAGTCAACCAAGGGTGAAATAGAAACTCCGCCTCTCGAGGCCATTTTTTAAGTTCGATGACTTGTTCGTTTATCTTGAAGGCTGCTGCTGAGATTTCCCACAAGAATTATTTATACTACAGGCGTTTTATATTCCGCTACAAACGTGTCCGCTGGGAAAATAACGGCATCCGCATCGAGTTGTATTAGTTGAGATAAGAGCCTGCGTCTTGACCAAGGAATAAAGGTTGTTAAGGCTATGTAACTTATGCGTGATATTATTATAAACCACCAATCATTTATGAAATTAGTGCCAATGAACGTATGGTAATTTTTTTCTAGTTTAAAAAGGAGGAGGCGGAAGGATTTTTCAGCATTTGACTATCCGGTTAGAAGCGTCCTACCAGGTGGTCAAATGCTAAAAAATTGTAGGTAAAAGAAAATGCAGCTAGTGGATGTGGAAATTACTGTGGATGAAGCTCTCTAAAAAGTAAAGAAATACCCATTTTTAATCCTCAATACTTTATACTTTAGTAACATATTCGTACTAATTAACGGTGAAGTTCATTTTACAAACTGGGAAGTTCGTCAGTGTAAGTAATCATTGCAAGTTTCTAATACCCCGTAATACCTGCAGTTTGATATTCGATAAAACTTTTCTAATTTAAAGTTTACATTGAACTTTCGTAATACAAATTAGTTAATAAACTTAAACTTATTGAGAATCAACTTGATTGTGTTAAAATTAGTACACGGACAATGAAGTCCCGTGGATAAATCTGTTTAATATTGCACAACGAATAAAATAAATATTCAATGCTAAATATTACTTTCAATTGATAAATCGTTTAATTACAAAACACCTAGATATAAAATATGCAATTAATTCTACCTATCATATGTGAAGAATGCTCTGGGTCTATGTTAATGCGTGGTTATATAATAATATGCTTCGATACAAAAATGACTACTGAAGATATAATACAGCTTCGCATATAAAAAACCTAAATCACGCTTGCGTTGTGTTAAGAGTAGGTAATGGGGGATTTATATAGGTCAATTTTCGCCGCGCGAATTTCGAATATCGACTGTGTAAGGTCGATTCAGACCAAAACGAAACGGTACGCGACATGGCGCTGCATTTTAAAAGATAGTTATTCAAAATTGAACTTTGTTATTTACACAAGAAGATCCACGTTTTAATGTAAAAGTTCAAATGTCAGTTTGCACCGAGCTGCACAGCGCATGTGCAGTATATGACTGATGTCGTGTGAAACGTGTATCTTTTTATGTTGGGAATAAAGAGAAAGAATTCAATTTTGAACAGTTGTCGTAAAATTCAGCGCTAGCGTGCGGTGTGAAATGACTCTAAATGACAATCCGCCTAGATTGTAACTACAAAGTAATTTTGCCAACAAATATGACAAGGTGATCTGTCAAGCGACTCGTCACGGCGACAATCGACCCATGTAAATTCCGCAGTGTGGTTACGAGTGGTAATCGTTATCGTATAGCTGGTGGTAATCGTTAACAAATGCGATGTATCTGCTCCCTTGTCGGTATTATTCCATAAAAAGATCACAATGTGAAATCACAAGGAACGATATTAAATAAACGGGATAACATTCCAGTATCCGCTATCTGTTTTCTACATTCCTGCGCAGGCATGGGGCACATTTACTATGATAAACTACTACGGGTGCATATAAATTCACTTGGCTCGGTGAGCAGACGTCCGCTCCGGAGGTATATTTTATTATGTTTTCATATTTGTTCGGGCTTTCCGATAGCTGAAAATATGCGAATGGAATAATATTTTGTACTCTTTCCTATTGTGATTTAAAAACAAAACTTAAGTGTTTTCGTTGCATTTTTTAGAGAATAAGTTGGTAATTACTATTATTATGTATAATAATAGTAATAATTACTAGCTTTAGGCACTAATAGAATAGACAAAACGGGACCGAACGGAACAGATTAAAACATAATAGTAAAGAAATTATAAATTGCAAGTAATCTACTTTACGATCCTAGGAGGTATACTTTGTTGAAAATTATTATTTTTAAACAAAAAATGAAATGCACAAAAAAGTATGAAAAAAAACTTCTTCTCTACATAATTCCCCTTAGGAATTTGCATAAAATTTTAATTATATCTTTACTAAATCTTTATAATTTTATAGTCGGTACCAGCCAAAACAACATCCTGATAAAACAATATTTAAAATAGAACTCACGTCCAAGTTGGCTGGAAGTCGGTTCAAAACACTAAAGTTACTAATGCATTCTTTGCAGCTTAGGTACTAACAAACATTAAAATGAATAATTATTCTATTACAAAGGTATTTTTTATAAAGATATAATGTCAACAAAGATAATTTAAATTACATTACATACATATGACGTTTTTACCCGCTGTTTACAGAAGTGGCGATCACAAATCAAAATACTATTTGATTGTACAATTTTCATAAATATTTAATTTCCAGTACTTAATTATTTTAATTCAGATCCAAGGCGTAGTGGAGATAATCAATAAATTGTTAATCATATTTAACTATTCGTTGAGATGAGTTGAAATATCATAGTCTTTACCCTACCTCCTGCAGATATGCCATCTATGTCGTTGTAATTTTTAAATTCTTTATTAAATAATTCAACAATTCGTCCGTTCGTTATTTATTGTAGTCATGAAATTCGTCTATTGCAATTAAATTATATTAAGTAACATCAATATATTATTGTTTTAAATATGTTTTAATAATGCTTCTGTAAAAAAAAAACGACTTGTTGCACTCCGGGAGTGCCGGCAGAAGTGAAAACTTGAATATTAACGTTGTGCATTTTTGATATTTTGGAATGGTTAGAGAATATATTTTGTACGAATTGCTTTCATTATCAGTATAAAAGTACTATTATTTATGTGGTGGAATACAATATTAATTTATTGCACTATCGTACACAAACATGACAATTTATATTACATTAAAAATTTAACACTTCAGAACTATTACAATTATTTTACATAATAATAATAAATAATAAAATAAACAAAATAAATTAATAATATTAATCTCATCCATGGATGCGCGTGGCACGCTGTAACATTAACACACACGAACATTCGCGCAAGCGCCCTGCGCCGCCTGTCCTCTCTCCATCCGTCTTACGAATTTTCGATCAGGTCACGTGTCCTGACGCGAGTTTAGAAATTTTTACCCATTCCAAAAAAAGTACACAGCGCCGCTAAAGAAGTTTTCACTTCAAAAATGCATAGCATAATTATTGGAAAATATAAATCTAAAGGAAGTTACTATTTAATCACCAGATTTCTTGAATTTAAATATCATATTAATGTAATGGATTGTGCATAATAAAGTGGTTCTGTACTAAAATGACGTTTCGATTCACTAGAGGAAACGATAAAAGCGTCCCAAATGTCTCTAAACGTTAAGTGGTAAAAGCTCCAGACTCTAAGTGGCTCTTTATTAGCGGACCTCCTAATTCAAACATTTCACAAATTCATTATTTTAAATACACTGCGTCCCTTCAATAAGGCAAAAACATACAGTGTTGCGCGGGACGGTGGATTCTATAATATAGTTTCACAAGATATAATGACTGCAAGTTCGTTCGCACGGGAACATTATTTTACCGATATAAAAAGTAGATTTTCCTCCTTGCCGAAGGTATAATATTTTATCCCTTAATCACAGTGGTTTTATCCCAGTGCCAAATATCATTGAAATTCGGCAAGTAGCTTAGGAGCAATTGCGTAACAGACAGACATCGTTGAATAAGTGTGTTTATTCTATACAGATTGAAATGCTTGCATATAATTAAAGTCTGTACCCCGTGCGCACAGTGTGAGAGTCGCCTTAGCGGACCTTCTTATTCAAACATTCAAATTCAACTATTTAAATACACAATATCCCTTCAATAAGATTAATTACAAAGAACGTGAAAATAAATAATTATGCAGTTTACATATTGGATTGATCAAGTTCTGAGAAATTTATTTACCCTTAATTGATATCCGGCTAGTTTCATTTCGTATTCTGATGTAAAAATCATTTCTTTAAAATAACGAATTTCACTTATTATTATTTTTTTACTATACAGAATGTTAATTATTCCGTTTCGTGAGAAACAAGAATCGGCTGTGTGCTTTGTGTGTTTTTTAGCCCCCAACGCAAAAAGAGGGGTGTTATAAGTTTGTCGTGTCTGTCTGTGTGTCTGTCCGTGGCATCGTAGCTTCTAAGCGTAAGGCCCGATTTAGATTCGGTTTTCTGTATGAAAGTTGCCATGATCGAGAGAGTTTTTAGCTATAATTCATCATTATCAACGCGCTTACTGCCTGAGAAAGCCCTGAAAAAAGAGGGTTCTATTTGACGAAAAATTGTAAGCAACTTCTAGGATACCCAACTCCTCACAAACTTACAGCAGACTGCAGAGGCATCGTGTTTGGGCACATTGAAAAGGCTCCAATGAATAGTCTCCACATAATGTTGCAGCATGATACTAGAACTTCGCTTAATACATTAAAAATGTATGCAAATTTTATAAGTGCAGGTAAAAATATATTATGTATCTATAGTCGTCGTGTCTATAGTCCAAGGAACCACGTCCACTTACGGTTAATTAGTCAATGGTAGCATGAGTATATTCAGAATTTCAAATGGAATGTTTAATAGGCACGGAAGGTACGTTTTCTGGAACGGATTACATAATGATATAGTACCTACTGGAAATATGAGACAAAAACCATCATTCAAATTTTAAAAAAAGTTATGAATACTATCACCTCTTCTAATACCTATTAATATAATTTTTTAAATACTTCTAGTCCCTCTTAGATAATCTACACTTTTGTACACTATAGTTAACTCCTGCCTGTAAAATTTACAGATTGTATACAGTTTTCATTATTCGTAGCAGCTGGTAGGCTCGATGCCAACTTTTTAGTTCGACGACTGCTTCGCTCGACAAGATATTGCGAGCTGGACCTAAATTTTAAATATAAAACGAGCCAGGTTCTGACTAAACTTTTTGATTTGGCTTTGTCAGCATGAGATTTTTCATTTCATGAACATTTTATTATAACTATAACGAGAAATTTAGTATAGTAACCATGCTTGTACTTGGACGCTTTGGCAAGTTCTCGGACAAAGTAGAACTTGCCGAATGTAAAGTATAAGATTTTTTAAATATACTTACCCCCTTACTAATAAAAATATTTACACAACGTGTAACTTAAACAACGTTGCTATCTTTTTCTATCATGTGACATTTCCAACGTATCAGATAATGACAGCAACATTGTTTAAGTTATCCGTTGTGTAAATAGTTTTATTAGTAAGGGGGTAAATATAATATGCCATCACGTTTCTAATTGTGATTTTAATACCGAGTTTAACGTAGACAATGTGTAATTTCATTAACGTAGGAAACGTGTTAGTATTTTGCCATGACATTACTGTCGCATAAAAAAAAAAAAATAATTTCAGACCAAGGTCCAAAAAATAGTTACAAGCACGAAGCACATACAAAGTTATGAGAAATTATAAAAAAAAATACAAGAATGATAATACATAATTACTATCCGCGCGCATGTCAAACGCTGTCGGGGCCTGAGGTGGGGGACATCCCCCTGTCGCCCGTGCACCACACCTCATGCGCCGGTCAATATCTAAGAATTTTATCTTCCGCGGGCCAAATATAAAGGTAGTGTAAGCAAAAAAATTGCTGCCGCTCGATAAAATACATTGAAATTAAAAAAACTCTAACCCTAAGCGCGCACTGGCGGCCGGGCCAAGGCGGCCACCGAAATGTCAGGCGCTCTTGGGCTTTAAGTTAGTTCACATCGAAACGAGACGCGACGCAGCGCTGCGTTTTTTTAAATAGTGGGGCTATGCGGAACGGTGTAGTTTGACATTACAACTATTGCAATTTAACGAGTTCTTGTGTAGTGAATAAAGATCAATTTTGAAACGATAAATTAAATTGTAGCGCAGCGTCACGTAGCTTCTCATTTCGGTGTGAACTAACCCTAACGTTACAAAATAAAATATATTCTTGGAGATCAACCTACGCCAGTTTGGTATTATAGTATCATTGATAGCTATTACAGGGCAGTGTTATAGTTACATACAATATGTAACGGAGCGATTGTTTTACAATCCTTCGCAAGTCGGGCCCGGACACGAACGGAATATTATATCGGATCAGATCTCAGAAGATGAATGAGCTGATCGATTTCAAATGCTTTAAAAAGAATAATAATAATATTCTATGGACGCTTCCTCAACAGGTCAATCTGGTCCTGAACTAAGTATCCGAAGAACTTGTATCACAGGTACCACACCTAGACCAGACTACGGAAATATATTTAGTACTTTTATACCATACACATTATACATATTTAAGATGTGTATTATACTATACATATATAATGTCAACAAACCTTCGATCTAGACTGCGCAAATATCCCAGATAAAAAACGTAAGCAGATATCCAATGACTACAGACGCAACTGCACTAATCTAACCTAACCTAACCTAACTGCATATTGACTCAGCGAAAGCTCGGCGACAATACTAACACCCCGGTCCGCCAGGCACCGCAGACAGTTTATTGAGAGTGACTCCGAAGGTGCGACAACCCCCACTAGAGGAAATGACTCTTCTTACGTCACTGAGGTTAGGCTTCGCGATATCCTAAGACAAGAGATAGCAGCGCTACTTAAAACTACCATTAAGGAACATGTCACTAAAGAGCTCTCTTATATTCACCAACAGATTGTCAGCTTTCATGAATCTCTTAATTTCTTTTACGAAAAATATGAGACAGTGCTGAAAGAGCTCGAAGACAAGACCGTTGTTATAAAATCTCTCAAGGCCGAAAATGCAAACTTATTGTCCACCGTAAACAACCTCTCTAGCAGACTGACAGTAATGGAGCAAACTTGGCGCGAATGTAACGTAGAAATAAATGGCATACCGGAGCGTAAGTCTGAAAACCTACTAACCACAGATGCTAACCTTGCCAAATCTGTAAACCATACAATTTCCGAGAGCGAGTTGTCACACGTGACCAGAGTGGCCAAACTTAACAAAGACAGTGATCGTCCTCGTGCTGTCATTCTCAAGCTCAGTAGTGCTCGACGACGTGACGCGTTTCTTGCAGCAGTTGCAACTTACAACAAAAATAACCCTCGTAAAAAACTAAACACAAGTCACCTTGGCTTCGATGGCTCTATTAAACCCGTCTATGTTGCTGAACACCTTTCGCCAACTCTGAAGTCTCTTCTTCATGCGGCCACTCGTAAGAAATCCAGGGAAGCAAACTAGAGATTTGTGTGGGTAGGTAACGGAAGAATATACGCACGTAAAGATGAAACGCATCAAGCCTTGCACGTGCACAATATGGACAGCTTGAAAAAGATCAAATAAGCTTCGAGACTCCACTCCGAGACTCCAAGATGTATATCTTTTGCTCATCATCTTTCTCTTTTCTTTTTTTTCCTAATTGGTCAATGTTACTGCTATTTTGTTTCAAAATGTTAGAGGTCTTAGAACCAAAACAAATGATGTATACTTGAAAGTCACGCAAGCAAGCTATGATGTCATTGCATTTACCGAAACTTGGCTGAACCCGGATATTTATGATGGAGAGCTTATCGACGAGAGGTACACAGTATATCGTAGAGATCGATGTTCATCGTCAAGCTTGAAATCCAACGATGGTGGCGTCATGATCGCTGTCTCGCGTGACATTCACTCCTCACATGTCCAGTCTTGGGAGACCGACTGCGAAGAAGTCTGGGTTTTAATTAATATCAACTATAATGAACGTAACACCCACAGCCGAAAAAAGATCGCACTATGTACTGTGTAACTCCCGCCACCAGTCTCAATTGGCCTTCTGTCGAAATTCCTTAACAATGCTAGTAATGTTCTAAACTATGTAGATGATTTCATTATCCTGGGAGATTTTAATCTAAATTTTATCGACTGGTCAAAAGATCAATGTTTCGACTACATGATACCTAATAACTTGAATAATTCGACCTTAGGGTATGAATTAACAGTTTTCATGTACGCTAACAGCATGTTCTAATATAACAACATCAAAAAAAAAATAAAAAAATAAAAGCGATAATAGAATGCTCGATTTAATCTTAAGCACCGCAACGATTACGAATGTGACAAACCCGCCGAATGTTATAAGTAAACTGGACCCAAAACACCCAAGTATATCGTTTTCACTATAGGACGTCATGAACGCTACGACTCTATAATCCAAAGTATGTTCTGACTACAACTTTTTCAAAGTCGATTATAAAAGCATTCAGGCGGATTAAACGCCATCGACTGGGAAAATAAGCTCTTATATCTTAGTGTTGACGAACAAGTAGAGTCATTCTATACCGTACTTATGGACATTGTCGATGCTCATGTTCCCAAACTCAAGCCAAAAAGGTCTAGCCAGCCTCCATGGTTTACGCAAGCTATGATCAAACTTAAAACTGAACGAGACAAATTGAGACTTAGATTTCAGAACTACGGTAATCCACGCAACAAACTAGAATATGATATACTTCGCAGACGCTTTAAAAGTCAATCCAACAAATGTTACGTAGAGTATAAACAAAAACTTGAGCACAACATCTACTCTAATCCTAAAGCATTTTGGAAACACGTAAAGCATAAACGTAAAGGCAAATCCATAATACCTACTCAAATGTTTCTTCATGATGACCATGCCGATACCGGTCCCGATATTGCAAATTTATTTGCCGATCATTTCCGTTCCACATATTTACCTACTAATATGAATGTACCCCCTCCTACCGCGCCATCAGTAAATGTGGAAACGATCGGCCACCTCTACGTGCCAAAAGATATGATCCGACAAAAAAATAAATGTCTTAATACCTGTAAAGGCGCCGGTCCTGACAGTATTCCTGCAATGTTCATAAGGAAGTGTGGCACGCCCCTAGACTATCCATTGTTCCTTATTTTCAACAAGTCCCTACAGTCAGGAATATTTCCCAAAAAATGGAAGTCGGCTCGAGTTACTCCCATTCATAATAAAGGTGACAACGATATGATAACCAATTATAGACCAATTTCAATCTTATCATGTTTTGCTAAAATATTCTAATTGATGGTGTGCCCTACTATCTAAAAACACATCGAAGTCACTCTAAGCGATAAGCAACACGGCTTTCGGCGGAATCGTTCAACTGAGTAAAACCTGCTGCCATATGTGTCCTTCTTATCTCGAGCAGTCGACTGTGGATCACAGGTAGATGCAGTCTACACCGACTTTAGTAGCGCTTTTGACAGGGTCAATCACGTTTTACTGATACGCAAGTTGGAATCGTACGGGATTCATGGCCCCCTCCTATCCTGGCTTGCCTGTTATTTAGGGGGCAGATCTCAGGTAGTTTTGGTGAACGGTTATGAGTCATACGATTACGCTGCTACATCTGCTGTTCCCCAGGGATCCCACATCGGTCCTCTCCTATTCTTCGCATTTATTGACGACGTCTTATCTTGCATTAGTCACTGCGAAGTCTCGATGTATACAGACGACCTCAAATTATATAGAGTCGTCTCTTCTCATGCAGATAGCTTTCTACTACAGTGCGATCTTGATGCCCTGAGTATTTGGTGTACCCTCGATGGCATGGTCCTGAACCCAAAGAAATTTGTCCACATCAAATTCACCAAAATATATTTACCTCATGGGTCCTCTTACCACAAGGAACTTTACTTTACTTACAAGGAACCCAATTGACCGAGGTAAATGAGATCCGTGATCTTGGTGTCGTGTTTGAAAGTAAGCTTGAATTCAATCGACATATCAACACGATTATTAAGAAATCTGCTAGCATGCTTGGCTTTATCAAACGCAACACCATAGGATTCAATCCTGCGACAAAAATTCTGCTCTTTAATTCATTAGTACGTAGTCATATTGAGTACGCAAGCTCCGTATCGAGTCCGTCTTATGTCCAGTCATCTCAGAGAATCGAAAAAAATCAGAAATTGTTCACGAGACACTTGGCTTTTTCAGACAGAGGCATTTACCATAGAAGCCCATACGAGCAGCACCTGAGTTTCTACAAAATTAACTACTATACCCGTTTTCACCTGAAAAATAAAAATAGCCAAAGTTAATCTCGAATAGAGATTAAAAGCGTTAGTGGATATATAAGGTAAGGAAATAGTAATCTTCCCAGGAAAGAACGAGATCCTGTTTATAAGCATTTCTGATTATAAACAGACACTCACTATCAAACAATCTAGTATTTTCGCACAAGATATAGATCAAGGTCTAACAAAGTTCAAAACGTTAGACATAACACAAGGTCTACAAGAGTAGACATAACACAAGGCCTACAAGAGTAGATATAACACAAGGTCTACAAGAGTAGACATAACACAAGGTCTACAAGAGTAGACAAAACACAACGTCTACAAGAGTAGACATAACACAAGCTCTACAAGAATATACATAACATTGTTACTCACAAGCAAAGAAAGCGGCACACTACTCGGAGGTCCACTCGCGCCCTTCCAAGGCACCATGTACTGGGCCGCGAAATATGTCACCTTGCCATAAGATCCAGCCAGCAGTTTCAGCTCGAAGTGGTCATTCTGTAAAACTTTGTTGACCTTCTAAGGACCCCGCATGCCAGAATCCAGCTTCCACTTGGATTGTGAATACTTAATAACAAAACCAAGATCATTTTTCGTGAATTTACGGGCTGGATGACGTAAAACGATCCAACGATGGTCGGAGCGTAGAGTGCGCTAACGCGCCGTGGCGCCTTGGGGGCGGGGCGACAAGCGGCGTGGCTCTATGGGGTCCCCAGCGCTGATGGCGTCACGGGGCAGAAGTCTATGGTCAGGTGGGCGGGCGTGCCACGGCGCCAGGTCGGCAAGCTCAACCAGATCCGAAGCATCAGCTCGTTCAAAGAGAGTGGTGGCGAGCCTGGAAACAAAAGCTTCTACGCTCATTATGCGGAGGTCTCAACTTATGGTGGTATTTCTCACGTACCTCGGTGCTCCAACGATGCGGCGCAGCACGCGATTCTGCGTATGCTGCATCTTCTTTTGGAGAGACGCAGCGAGTGAGGCGTGAGCAAATGTGAGTTTTGAAGAGAGCCAGCCTCATATTGAGCGGGACCTGGGAAGCTGAATAGATCGGCGACAGTTTGACTGCTGCGGCTCTGGCGCTAGCAACCGTGGCATTGCACTGACGGTGCATGGTCAGTCGCCGATCTATTGTGACGCCGAAGTGCTTTGCGGTCTTACCCCATGGTATTTCCTTCTCTCCGATCTTTAGGGGGGCGGGTATCCCCTCTTCCGGGTGACGGCGAGCGCCTGTGACTTACCGGCGTTGACGGAAAGTCGCCATTTGCTCAGCCATGCCGGGAGGGGGTCGAGGGTCCTCTGGAGTTGACGATTACAGTTTGATGAATCGACAGTTACGTCATGGACTATGACATTAATTACCGGGGTTGTACCTTCAACTCTTACCAGTAAATTTAGTGGTGATGCTTGAGTGGTCTTTTGTTTTGTAATTGTTGCATAAATTATAATCTGTGCTAGAATAAGGGTCTATGACCGTTATTCTGTAGTCTATGGCCTTTTTGGTATTTTAAAAAAATCTCGTGTGCGCTCGTGAAATAAAACATGTAATGTAAGTAACACCGAATTTTAATTATACACTAACCCAGCAGCCTTGCACATATTTAGCAAATATGTGACAGTGGCGACGAGGATAAAAAGAGAACAGTGAAAGTTTTACGTGTTACGCCCGTATAAACTACAAAGGAAGATAATAATTTCGAGTTGTTACGTCGGACGAAATTTCACAAAATGGCGGCTGCTGGGCTCTCACTGCCTGAGTTTTCTGCTGCAAAATGCACATTTAAGGTGTACAAACAGGTGTTTGAAAACAAAATGAAGATCCACGAGGTGGATGAAACGAAGTGGTCGCAATATTTAATCTCGTATATAGGTTTTGACATGGTCACGTTGCTATCAGAACTCTGTTTCCCGAAAACACCACAGGATATAACGTATACTGGATTACTGGAACTTGTTGAAAAACACTTGGTGCCACAGCAATCAGAAATTGCGGAAACATATAAGTTTATGAAACGTGAACAGTTGGCAGACGAGTCAATATGTGAGTTTGTGGTAGCGTTAAAGAAATTGGCACAGACGTGCAACTTTACCACATATTTAGAACGATGTCTAAGAGATAAATTCGTTCATGGATTAAAGAGTGAAAGCATAGTTAAAAGATTATTTGGTGAAAAAAATTTAACATTTGCAAATGCAGTGGTGATAGCAATGAGCATGGAACTGGCGGAGAAGGGAGCAAAATTGATAACTGCTGGCAGTTCTGGGCAAGAAAGCTCAGACATACACAAAATAAGTGAAAAACATGTGAGCATTAAATGTCATTGCTGTGGGAAAATGGGACATATAAAACCCCAATGCAAATTTAAAGAAGAAGAATGTTTTAAATGCCACAAGAAGGGGCATATGGTAAGTGTTTGCAAAGCAAACAGTAACACAACTTTACAAATCCAAGAAGGTCCATGAAATTACAAATGATGAAGAATTTTCTGTTATGCAAGTTAGCGAAGTACAATTATTGAACAGTGAATCTGCGTATGATAGTTATGATTTGTCCAGTTTATATCAGAAACAGAGAGTCAATTAAATATTAATTTCATGAGCTAAACAAGCTCCTAACCCATACATGGAAGCGTTATAGCTCAACACAACTGGTAGCTTTGGATTATAATGAATCAATACTTGATCTGATACAATGGCTTTCTTGGCCCATTCATATGATAGTTCTTGTTGTTTAGACCATACCCATTTTTCTGAATTCTTTAATAATGTATATAAAGGTTTTAAATTTTCAGCGGCATTCTTTAGAAATTTATGATAAAAATTAATAGTGCCAAGGAAACTACGTAATTCTTTAATATTTTTAGGCTGTGGTGCTTCCAATATAGCCTTAATGTGCCCTGGTGTCTTGTGAATGCCTTCCTTATCAATCACATGCCCGCAATACTCTAATTGTAGGGACATCGACATAGTTTTCTCTTTATTTACTTTAATATTTAAATTTTTAAGTTTTTGAAATATACACTCTAAAGTTTTTAAATGGCAATCCACATTACTATTTGCAACCAAAATATCGTCAATGAAACAATATACATTTGGCATATTAAAATGTTCATCCATAAAATCTTGCCATTCCTGTGGCGCAGGTGACATAGCGAACATTATGAATATTGGTCTATAGAACCCCCATGGTGTGGTAATTGCCATAAGCATTTGTGCCTCCTCATCCATTCTCCTGTTCATATATGCCTCCCCCCCTCCCCCCGCGATACGAACACCGTCTGACGTGCGCTCCGGGAAATAAATTGTTTTCAGTGGTTTAAAATCAACAAATACGTGCTGAGTGTGTGTAATAAGCTAGGTAAAGGTGTGAGCAACGTTTACTGTAAGTTTTTGAAGCACATTTGTTCGTAGTTTGTTGGATTTAATTCGGTTAGTTGATTTCCTTGTTCACTTTTATTGTTATGAACAAGTAGGTAGGCAAAAAATTTTTACTGTCGGTAGCTCTCGCGCAGCGCCGGCCGCTCTGTTCGAACAGCTGTTAGTTATTTACCTATTTAATCTTTATTTTGGCTATTGTTTTTCTATTGCATATTGAAGTGTAGTATTTAAATCTTTTTAGTCAGTACCTAGCCAAAATGTCGAGTTATAATATGCCACCGGATAAAGATACAAATCCGTTTTCGAAAAATGACAAAATTCCCCGCTCACCGCCAACTTCTTCAGGTACTAAACGTTTATTATCACAATTATCGCCCTCTTCTCTGTCACCTGATGAAAAGCGCCACCAGCCCACAAGGGACGATCAACCGCCCCCCGTAATTTCGTTATTGGATACAAGCCGTGGCCCCGACGATACGTGCAATTATTACGAGCTAGTTCGCGAGGCTTCTTCATACTTGTCAAAAATAAATGAGTTCGCAAACGACACAGTATCTCATCGCAATAACTTCGCAAACAAAGCAGAAATAATGAACATGACACAAAAATTAACGGCCATCATCTCACTTCTGGCACTTAAAAATTCGTCATTAGAAACTAAAGTCGCTAATTTTGAAAAGGATTTGCTGACCGCCAAAACTACTCAGGTTGAGCAACCGGCCGCCTCAGCGCCGCCATTTTCTTATTCTGACGCACTCAAACTCAGACTCGCGAAGTCGGTACCTATTGAAACGCGTAGATCGCTCCCGTGCGTAATAGCTTATCCGACGCAAGATAAATTGGCGGAATTAAAATCCTCTGATGAAACCAAACAGGCATTAATGAAAGCGATCAACCCACCTGACGGCTTTCAAATCCACGGCGTCAAAAAGACATCTAATTCGGGCGTGATCCTGCGCTTAACAAGCGAGTCACAAGTCAGGAGATTAAAATCCGTAGAAGGTTTAAAATCAGCCAGTCTGCGTCTAGAAACACCGAGAGGGCGTAACCCGCGTATTCTAATTAAAGATATCTCGCAAAATATTACGGACGAAAATTTCCTTTTATCGCTTTATAACCAAAATATTAAAGGCGAAATTAATGTGACTCAAGAACAATTTCAAAACTCGACAAAAATTATTAGACGGCGCATAAATAATAACTACAATCGGAAATGGATGGGCCTAGAGTTAGACCCAAAGATTCGGAAACATCTCATTGAAACTAAACAAAAACTTTTTATTGACTGGGCAATGTGTCGGTTCATCGATGACGTCGTACTTGTACGCTGCGCTAATTGTCAACAATACGGTCACATTGCTAAATTCTGCCGCGATTCAGACCCGTGCTGTTGTCACTGCGCCGATAAACATACCTCAATTAACTGTCCCAAAAAAGACTTAAGAGATTTCAAACCGGTTTGCGAAAGCTGCACCCGGTACATGAAACCTAACGACCACCCTACGGGTTCCCCTGACTGCCCAACATACAAGGCAAAAATGGATCAATTAATTTTAACAACTCGCTATGGATAAGTTAGTTATAGGACAGTTGAACCTACATAACAATAAGCACGCGACGATTGAATTAGAAAAATTGGTGTCGGATTATAATTTAGACTTAGTTCTCATACAAGAGCAATATCAATCCGTGTCGCTAAGGTCGAAAGTCGTACAAGTTAACAACCTAGCGCGCGCCGGCATTTACACACCTCAGTCTAAATTTTCAATTACGGCCCTTACAAATCTGTCAACGTCTCACTGTGCGGTAGCGGAGGTTTCGTGTCTTCACTTTAGATTGTACGTAGTTAGTTGTTATTTTCAATACTCCGATCCTGTAGGTCCTCACTTACACCAACTACGTCATGTCCTACAATGTCTTGCGGGGAATAAAATTGTTATTGGTGCCGACGTAAATGCTTCTTCGCCCTTATGGCATGGGGAACTTAGATACACAGACCGCGACCGTCGTAGCTCAGTGGACCACCTACATTTAGCAGCCCCTCTGGTGAATCTTCCATCGACGTCACGCTTTCCAGCGCGTACATCCATAATAACAATATAACAAATTGGCGCGTCATTCCTGATGCGTCATGCAGCGACCATCGTTTAATTGTCTTTGAGTTTATTCGCGCACCCTCGAGTTGTCCCGTGATTGAGTCGAAAGATTATGAACATAATGTTAAAAATGGTAATTGGAATTTATTCCGGTCCCTTATGCTCGCTCATTCCAGAGATTTCACTCGTCCAGACTTGAACTCAAATGATAGTGCGGATATAATGACCAACACCTTTGTCTACTGTGCCGACATCGCCCTGGGCCGAAGGCAGCTTAAAACAGAAAATAAGTGTAAATGGTGGCACGATAATTTATATAACTTGCGTCGGGAGTTTAGGAGAGCCAGACGGAAAATTAATAATGCACGTAGACAGGGACTCGGTCTATTGGACGATAATTACGTATTATTATAATTTATAATGCGACGTACCTCGGCAGCATATGCTATGGCGCATCGGCTTGGGCAGATAGGGCTACAATAGGAGCGGCCCGTCGTGAACTTTTACAAAGCCAACGTCTCGCCTTAATATTTTTATGTAAGGCATACCGTACCGTAAGTACTGAAGCACTTCCAATCTTAGCCGGAGTCCTACCAGTAGATTTAGAGATACAGCGTCGTGCAGCACTATATTATAAATAAAAAAAATGACTAACCCTGAGTTTTTAAGCGCGAAAGAGAGTAATAAGATAACTAGATGATAAGATGATAAACTTATTAAATTTCGGGCCACCGGGTAGCAAGCGGGGAACAATAAGACGTTCTAATAATTTACCTAAGCATGATAATAGCGTTATAGGATGGAAGGATTTCGGATCGTCTGGTGGTTTATCACCGGCTTTTGGAATTAATTTTATTGTGCCGATTCGCCAGATTTTTGGAAAAGTGCCTTCTGCAATACATTTATTAAAAACCTGTAATATAGATGAGCCTACCGCTAGACACGCCTGCTTAATCATAATATTAGATATTTTATCCTCGCCTGCTGACTTTTTCGTAGGTAACAAATTAACTGTTGAAGTGAACTCATCAAGTGTAGGTAAGTCAGATTCTGGCGTATTGATGGGGTCTAACATTCTGAATCTTATCTCGCGGTGAAAATCATTGTCCAAGTCCGGCTTGTCGTCTGGAATTAGTACGTCGAGGTACGCCTTCGCCGTGTCTCTTAAACTATGAGTATACGAATGATTAATCATGATATTTGAAAAATACTGTGGAGCAGTGGTATTATTTGGTTTGAGTTCATGGTATAAAGAAGACCATGGTCCCTCCTTATCCAGTCTTACGGCAGCATTTCTCAACATATTATTTTTGCTAAGGTGACGGCGGCGCGATAACGCGACCTTGAATCCCTAAGGTCAGCTAGGTACGATACGTAATTATCGTCCAATAGACCGAGTCCCTGTCTACGTGCATTATTAATTTTCCGTCTGGCTCTCCTAAACTCCCGACGCAAGTTATATAAATTATCGTGCCACCATTTACACTTATTTTCTGTTTTAAGCGGCCTTCGGCCCAGGGCGATGTCGGCACAGTAGACAAAAGTGTTGGTCATTATATCCGCACTATCATTTGAGTTCAAGTCTGGACGAGTGAAATCTCTGGAATAAGCGAACATTAGGGACCGGAATAAATTCCAATTACCATTTTTAACATTATATTTATAATCTTTCGACTCAATCACGGGACAACTCGAGGGTGCGCGAATAAACTCAAAGACAATTAAACGATGGTCGCTGCATGACGCATCAGGAATGACGCGCCAATTTATTATATTGTTATTATGGACGTACGCGCTGGAAAGCGTGACGTCGATGGAAGATTCACCAGAGGAGCTGCTAAATGTAGGTGGTGCATTGGGAGTGTTATGAATTTGCAGGTTGAACTTTGCTATGAAGTCTTCCACTGAGCTACGACGGTCGCGGTCTGTGTATCTAAGTTCCCCATGCCATAAGGGCGAAGAAGCATTTACGTCGGCACCAATAACAATTTTATTCCCCGCAAGACATTGTAGGACATGACGTAGTTGGTGTAAGTGAGGACCTACAGGATCGGAGTATTGAAAATAACAAATTTAGACTGAGGTGTGTAAATGCCGGCGCGCGCTAGGTTGTTAACTTGTACGACTTTCGACCTTAGCGACGCGGATTGATATTGCTCTTGTATGAGAACTAAGTCTAAATTATAATCCGACACCAATTTTTCTAATTCAATCGTCGCGTGCTTATTGTTATGTAGGTTCAACTGTCCTATAACTAACTTATCCATAGCGAGTTGTTAAAATTAATTGCTCCATTTTTGCCTTGTATGTTGGGCAGTCAGGGGGAACCCGTGGGGTGGTCGTTAGGTTTCATGTACCGGGTTCAGCTTTCGCAAACCGGTTTGAAATCTCTTAAGGCTTTTTTGGGACAGTTAATTGAGGTATGTTTATCGGCGCAGTGACAACAGCACGGGTCTGAATCGCGGCAGAATTTAGCAATGTGACCGTATTGTTGACAATTAGCGCAGCGTACAAGTTCGACGTCATCGATGAACCGACACATTGCCCAGTCAATAAAAAGTTTTTGTTTAGTTTCAATGAGATGTTTCCGAATCTTTGGGTCTAACTCTAGGCCCATCCATTTCCGATTGTAGTTATTATTTATGCGCCGTCTAATAATTTTTGTCGAGTTTTGAAATTGTTCTTGAGTCACATTAATTTCGCCTTTAATATTTTGGTTATAAAGCGATAAAAGGAAATTTTCGTCCGTAATATTTTCTTATCATCTTCACATCTTTAATTAGAATACGCGGGTTACGCCCTCTCGGTGTTTCTAGACGCAGACCGGCTAATTTTAAACCTTCTACGGATTTTAATCTCCTGACTTGTGACTCGCTTGTTAAGCGCAGGGTCACGCCCGAATTAGATGTCTTTTTGACGCCGTGGATTTGAAAGCCGTCAGATGGGTTGATCGCTTTCATTAATGCCTGTTTGGTCTCGTCAGAGTATTTTAATTCCGCCAATTTATCTTGCGTCGGATAAGCTATTACGCACGGGAGCGGTCTACGCGTTTCAATAGGTACCGACTTCGCGAGTCTGAGTTTGAGTGCGTCAGACTAAGAAAATGGCGGCGCTGAGGCGGCCGGTTGCTCAACCTGAGTAGTAGTTTTGGCGGTCAGCAAATCCTTTTCAAAATTAGCGACTTTAGTTTCTAATGACGAATTTTTAAGTGCCAGAAGTGAGATGATGGCCGTTAATTTTTGTGTCATGTTCATTATTTCTGCTTTGTTTGCGAAGTTATTGCGACGAGATACTGTGTCGTTTTGCGAACTCATTTATTTTTGACAAGTATGAAGAGGCCTCGCGAACTAGCTCGTAATAATTGCACGTATCGTCGGGGCCACGGCTTGTATCCAATAACGAAATTACGGGGGGCGGTTGATCGTCCCTTGTGGGCTGGTGGCGCTTTTCATCAGGTGACAGAGAAGAGGGCGATAATTGTGATAATAAACGTTTAGTACCTGAAGAAGTTGGCGGTGAGCGGGGAATTTTGTCATTTTTCGAAAACGGATTTGTATCTTTATCCGGTGGCATATTATGACTCGACATTCTGGCTAGATACTTACTAAAAAGATTTAAATACTACACTTCAATATGCAATAGAAAAACAATGGTTTGGCCATTGTTTTACCAATATTCATGATGTTCGGTATGTCACCTGCGTCACAGGAATGGCAAGATTTTATGGATGAACATTTTAATATGCCAAATGTTTATTGTTTCATTGACGATATTTTGGTTGCAAGTAGTAATGTGGATTGCCATTTAAAAACTTTAGAGTGTATATTTCAAAAACTTAAAAATTTAAATATTAAAGTAAATAAAGAGAAAACTGTGTTGATGTCCTCACAATTAGAGTATTGCGGGCATGTGATTGATGAGGAAGGCATTCACTAGACACCAGGGCACATTAAGGCTAAATTGGAAGCACCACAGCCTAAAAATATTAAAGAATTACGTACTTTCCGTGGCACTATTAATTTTTATCATAAATTTCTAAAGAATGCCGCTGAAAATTTAAAACCTTCATATACATTACTAAAGAATTCAGAAAAATGGGTATGGTCTAAACAACAAGATTTATCATATGAATGGGCCAATAAACCATTGTATCAGATCAAGTATTGATTCATTATAATCCAAAGCTACCAGTTGTGTTGAGCTGTGACGCTTCCAAGTATGGGCTAGGAGCTTGTTTGACTCATGAAATTAGGTTAGGTAATAATATTGTGGAACGCCCTATCGCTTTTGCATGCAGAACCCTCAATGAAGCAGAAGTAAAATATTCTCAAATAGATAAAGAAGCCTTAGCCATTATATGGGCAGTTAAGAAATTTGATTTGTATTTAAAAGGTAAAACATTTACATTAGTTACTGACCATAAACCACTGATATCTATATTTAATCCAAATAAAACAGCTGATAGCATATATGCAGATAGAGTGACTAGGTGGGCATTAATTTTATGTAATTACAACTATGACATAAGGTACAGGACTTCACAACATAATGCGGCAGCAGATTTTCCGTCTAGGTTGCCAATTAAAAATAGTAATGAGGAGGAGAAAATTAATATGGAAGGCAACATTAACAGCATTGTATTGGATAATACGCCTGTAACTTTATCAGAAATTGCCAAACATACTCAAAAAGACCCTAAATTAAGCAAGGTTTGTACTTACTTAAGAGAGGGTTGGCCAAAAGTTATTAATAGAGAGTTATGTAATTTTAAAGGCAAAGAGACTGAGTTATATATAATTAGAGATTGCATTTTATGGAGGGATAGAGTAGTTATACCAGACAGTATAAAGAACAAAGTTTTAACTGAACTGCATTCTGGTCATTTGGGTATAAATAAAATGTTATCTTTAGCTAATAGTTGTTTTTGGTGGCTAAACATCTCAAATGATATAAAAACATTGACTAATAATTGTGCAGGTTGTATTCAGAATAGGAACTTACCACCTATTAAACCTATACATAGATGGGAGTGGCCAGAGGAGCCATGGAAACGTATTCATGCTGATTTTGCAGGCCCATTTTTAGGGCATATGTGGTTAATCATTGTAGATGCACACTCAAAATGGCCAGAAGTAGTTAAAATGAACAATATTACCTCTAGCAATACTATTAAATGTCTTCGTAGTATTTTTGCTAGATTTGGTCTGCCGGAACAAATTGTGACTGATAATGGTCCACAATGGACATCTGAAGAGTTTAATGTTTTTTGTAAAAATAATAATATTAGACACATATGTACTGCACCTTATCACCCAGCCAGCAATGGCTTAGCGGAAAGGGGAGTTCAAACCTTCAAAAAGGCCATGTTAGCATATAAGTTTGATAAGAATTGTTTAGATCATAGTATACAGCAATGGCTATTAGCTTATTCTACAGCACCACATGCCACAACAGACAAGGCACCGTGTGAGTTAATGTTCGGTAGAAAACTCCGTACACGTTTATCTTTAATAAAGAAAGATTTAATTATTCCTCGGCAGTCGATTTGTAATAAACTTGTAAAGCAATATTTACCGGGTGATAAAGTATTGATTGCATCATATGATAACTCTAGAAAATGGCTAGATGGTGTTATTGATAAACCAGTAGGAAATGTTATGTATGATGTGCACACTGACAAAGGCATACTCACCCGGAATGTTACTCAGTATTTGCCTAGCTATAGTATACCTAATGAAAGTGTATTGGAGCAAGAAAAAGAATCGGAGAAATTAGAATTAAATAAGCCGTTAATTAACAAAGAAATACCAAATAACATTGCTAATTCTCCTATTCTAGTTCAGCCAGAAGTGCGTAGAAGTGCATGTACTCGTAAGCCTGTTCAAAATCTTGATTTGTAATAGGTAAATTAAAAATTAGAAGAGAGGAGTGTTGCATAAATTATAATCTGTGCTAGAATTAGGGTCTATGACTGTGATTCTGTAGTCTATGGCCTTTTTGGTTTTTAAAAAAAATCTCGTGTGCGCTCGTGAAATAAAACATGTAATGTAAGTAACACCGAGTTTTAATTATACACTAACCCAGCAGCCTTGCACATATTTAGCAAATATGTGACAGTAATATTTAACACGAGTTGCGCAAGCGCCACAACTCATCGGACCACTTACTCTTTTTGTAATTTGTTTCTATTCGCAACATGTTAAGAAGAGTACGCAAGTATCCCTCTACTTGTCCGTTGGCTTGATGCATTTTGGGAGTAATGTAATGGATAGCACTACCTTAGCTATTAAGCCATTTTACGAAATGCATTGATTTAAAAACTCGACCCCTGTCGGTTATTATTATATAGGCATCGATTACTAATATGATGTGCTTTTAACCTTTAGACTCAGGCAAAGGGCCCAAAACATCAACGTGAATTGTATTAAAATCCATATCTGGCTTTGTCCAGAAAGTAATTGGTTGCAAAGGAGATCGAGGAGCTCTTTTATTTGCTATGCATGTCAAACAATGGCTTAGGTATTTTTGAACAAAAGCACGCAAACCAGGAAACCAAAAATGATTATGTATCAGTCCAATAGTCTTATCTGCTCCTACGTGACAATTTTCATCGTGGAAAATTCTTAAAAGACTTACCCGATAGCCCTTCGGCACAAAACAAAGTAACCGAGCCTGTTCTCCCACGGGAGAATATCGATAGAAAAGAATATCGTTATTTTTTACAAATTGATTACTATCCAGCTGCCCGTCCTCTAACTGGCGAATTAATTTCCGAGTTTCCTCGTCACCTGTTTGAGCTATTTGTGCCCAGTTTCGCGGTTTAACAATGTTATGTAAATGCCTGATTGGATTCCGGCTAAGATAGTCTGTGTGTGGTAATAAAACGCCCTTTCGATACGATTGTAAAATTAAAATCTTGTAAATAAACCCACCACCTAGCCACACGAGGAAGTAGATCTTTTTTATTTTGAATAGATTTTAAAGCATTGCAATCCGTAATAACCTTAAACTCTATTCCTATTAAATAGTGCCTAAAATGACGCAGCGCTTTAACGACAGCTAGAGTTTCTAGCTCATACGAATGATATCGAACCTCTGCTCCGTGCGTTACTCGACTATAGTAGGCTACAACGGATCTCTGACCATCACTAGCGATCTGTAGTAATACTGCACCGTAGCCGCGACTACTGGTGTCAGTATGTACCTCAGTAGATAAATCTGGGTTAAAAATCGCAAGAATAGGCTCACTAGTTTAGTTAGCATTTAATTATTTCTTTACGTGCCATTTCTTGTTCTTCTTGACTTGACGTATATTTTCTGGTATAGGAGAATTAATTAATGCTGCTATTTTAGATTTAGAGGAACGGACCAGTCCGTTTTTAATAATACGACCTAAACATTCAATTTCATTACACAAAAATGAACATTTTTTCATATTTAGCGAGAAACCAGCACCGGTCAAAGTGCTAAGTACATCGTGTAAAATCCGTAAACCGTCCTCAATGTTTTCATTTAATAACAAAACGTCATCGATATAGACCACGACCGTTCCCCGATTGATATATTCACGGAAAGTATTAGTAATTATTCGTTGAAACACGACCGGGCATTTGCAAGTCCGAAGGGCATTTTTAAATATTTCTAAGATAATCCAGTAAGAGGTATGGACGCATCATCAAGATAGATCTGGCAAAACCCAGATGCCATATCGAGGATAGTAAAATAATTTCCTTTACCCAACCTATCTATGTGATCGTCTATCAAGCGTCTATAGGCGTTCCTTGAATTATACCGACAATTACATCTTTATTATTATTAATTTCTGGCAAGGAACAAAGACTAACCTTAGTTTTATTTTTTTCTGAGCGTTGTTTCAACAAACAATCATTAATGTGAAGACCTATTTTTTACAATACGCACAATTGTTTTTGGTATTAGGCTTTATGTCGCCATTACTGGTCGATGGTTTTTGCTTGTCGGTACAGCTATTCTGTTTATGTCCAGTCTGATCACATAGAAAGCTCCTAATTGGTAAATTTGGATAAAAACGCCCCGTATGAGTAGGTTTCAAAGAATCTTTTCTTAGTATATGGTCCCGTTGAAAACATTTACCCTGTTTAACGTCGGCTGGTTTGATAAAAGTCGATAAATAATTAACTAACTCGCTCGGCTTAAGGTTTTCATTTGTTGCTGCCGCTTTGACATGAGGGTCTTTTATGCTGCGTATAACTATAGCACTCGTCAACTCATCAATCAACCCTTTTACGATACGCAAGCGCAACAACGAACGACGTGCATATTTCGCATAAGTACTATAAAAATCCAAACTTTTATTCATGACGTCGTACAATATGTTGTCTACGTCCATTTTTTTACACACAACGATTTAAAATCTTTCTTAAAATTACTCCATGACCGATCCGTCGTAACCCAGTCGTCTATGCATGATTTCGCATCCTCTTTTAAACAATGACCTACTCGGGATAAACATTCCATATTATTCCATTTATTAATAATTTGCACTCTGTCTACCTCTGCAAACCAAGTATCAACATCATGGATATTAGGATCAAAACTAGACATGTAAAAAATTGATGAATTATTTGATTTTAACGATTGAATGGCTTGTACGATTTTGTCGGTTGAATTACTTAACGAAGTTGTAGCATCGAATTGTCACTTATTGACGGTACATGCAGTGGAATATTATTTTCTGTGGGTACTGTAGCCGAAATATTAGGCAATGAAGGTACTTCTACATTTGATATGCTAGTTACCGAAGACCTATCTTCCAACGCATTTAAACGTAATATTATGTTTTGCAATAACTCGTGCAAATCGAACATGTCTTTAGATTCCGAACCCCGAATAGACGGACTTCTGCGACGACGCTTAGGGTTGCCGCCATATTTAGAATTTGAGCGACTACGCGACCGAAATGTTTGCCCATATTTTACACGACACAACAATAAATCACGCACGCGACACGACTGTTCAAATCAAAAATCAGTAATCACTCAATGTGCTAGTTTTGATTTAAGTTGGGTAATGAAGCACAAAACTAGGACATTTATATGATTTATACGCTTAAAAGGAACAATTATTCGATAGTTAACGTTACCAGTGATGCGACCCTTACCGCCTACACTGCGACCGTCTCGAACGAAATAAAGAGGCTGGACAAAGGGTTGATCGCCTTGTTATAGTACTGTCGACAGCCCTACTCCAGTCCAATGGTTGCGGGGGGTAAATGTCAAACACGGGTTGTCCACGTGATGGCAGCTCCTGTCATCTTGATGGCAGCTCCTGTCAGCTTACAATATATTTAATACATCCAAGGAACACAGAAAAACTTTTGATCCCTTCAGCGGGATTCGAACCCGAGGTCACCTCCAGCTTAAGCACCGACGCGCCAACCACTGAGGTCGCCAATGAATTATTTACAGTCAGATACTCAATGACAACTTTAATTAGGAGGCTCTTAAGTCACATGCTGTCCTTGTTATTCTGTCAATCAAAGAGAGACAGCGATATGCTTTAATATAAACTCTTATACCTGTCCGATAAGGACAAACCTTATCGGTGCGACATGGATATTGGAAAAACGCACTTACCCAAAAGACAAAAGGTACGTCCTTATGTCTTTTGGTAAATTTATTAATGAGAAATGCGATATCGCACCACGCTATATCAACACCTAATAAAAAATATTATTTTAGATTACCTATTGTAGATATTTTCTGCCTGTTATTATAATATTTAGACAACTAGACTAAGAGGATTATTTCCCAGCCTCTCGAGGGGTGAAGCTTAAATTTATTTAACTGAACGTAGGCGTAGTTATAAACAGCTATCTTGTCTTATGCTCGAATGAATTTCGGCTTCGAAATTATTAAAGGTCTACGCGAGCATTAGTTACTTTGTTGGATGAACACGAGTTCGCATTAACTCTTAATTTATTTTAAGACGGTGGGAATCTATGGCTTATTGCTTTTCTTTGTATTCTGGATTATGGCCAAGATATTCGATATTATGTAGGTAGGTTTAATAGCCTATGTTACCCGGGCTATTTTTACAAATCTATTGATACCTAATTTATTAAAATTGGAACAGTAGTTGAGGCGCTACGTCGGAAGAAACATACATACATACATAGACTGCCAAAATCATTACCCTTTCAATTCACATTGAGTTGTGACCAGAAACAGTGACAAAAGAGATCGACTGGTTACTACATTTAATATAAATTTATATTATAATGTAGGTGCTCTACACAGCATTCTAGCCGAACCAGACTCTGATGCGTCTAGTATGCTGGTAGCTTTCGATGTTAGTGGATAGTTTTTATACTAGATTTAATATGTACTTAATTAGTATTATTATCTAAGTTCGTTCTTTTTATAAATGTGTTGTGTTTACTGTTAAGAGTACAATAGGATTGGCATAGTCATTTCATGTACTAAAATCCTTAAAATAAAGAATTAAAAAAAAATAAAAAAAAATCTTTGGCTTCGCCGTAGTCAGGTCCAGGTAGTCTTCTAAAATGTCTTCGACACATAATGTGTGTTTGTGTTACCCGTTTAAGTATGATAACCTTAATACGGTAAGCAGCGAACGTAAATACTCAGTACCTGGGAGACCGAGCTTTGCTCGGTGTTTTAGTAGAACGATAAAATAATTAAAAACGTATTTAAAAAAAACATACAATACAATATTGGTATTTAGAAAAATAAATAATAACAATCACAAAAATATTTATCTTACCGGGATTCGAACCCACCACATTCCGAATTTCCAATAAATGCAAAAATTATACGTAGGTACGCATACCAAACTGACAATCAGACTGACGTAAGAGAGTCGATATTATTGATATATTGTTGCACGACGAAATAAAAAAACATATGTTATGTATCTCATTTAATCTTAAAGTACCTGGGTAATCAAGCTTTGCTTTATTAAAAAATCTACTAGAGTTCCAAAACTCTAGTAGATTTTTTAAAAATTAAAAAGAATCACAAAAATATTTGACCGGAGTTCGAACCCACTACATTCCGAATTTCCGAACAACGTAAAAATTAACCAATCGTACTGACATTATAGAGTCGAAATTATTGATATACTATTGCACGACTAAAGCAAAAAAACATATGTAACTTAAAAATGCGCAGTTTCCCAGGGATTAAACCTAGCTAGATCGATTTTTCTCCCCCAAAACTCCCTGCATAGTAAATTTCATGGTGGTACTTGTAACATATACAAGATCGTCTCGTTTAAAGTTAAGATTAATATTGTGTTACAAATGAGGTAAACTATAAAAATTACATTTGCCTTTGAAGTCGCAAACGCACGTGTGGACGCGCAAATAGGAAAGGTAGATCAAATATTTTGCTTCGTGAATATTCATTCATAAATTTTTTATTTAAAATATATATTTTTTTATCAAAGCTCACAGCGGGCGTGCCACAACATTAGAATTTCAGTTGAAATTAGATCAATGAAAAAACGAAACCAACAATTGGATTGTGGATCTAGTTAGATGAATTTGAATTTAAATTAAAAATATGGAAATGTGATCGTGGAATCGCTTTAAGAATCTTAAAGTACATGTCATGAGATTTTACGAGACTTTGTTGTGGATTAACGCATCTACGAGACTTTGTTGTTAATTAAGGCATCTACGAGACTTTGTTGTTAATTAAGGCATCTATGCTAGCAGAAAATTAGTCTTCCACATTTGTCACATCACCGTGTAGTAATTCAGATATTCAAATTTCAAACTGGCTTCATTGCCATCATAAGATGCAGATATATCATCATTAACATCTGTTT
Source organism: Phengaris arion (assembly GCA_963565745.1). Classification (NCBI taxonomy): domain Eukaryota; kingdom Metazoa; phylum Arthropoda; class Insecta; order Lepidoptera; family Lycaenidae; genus Phengaris; species Phengaris arion. The sequence continues at coordinate 9,829,941 of OY751443.1, forward strand.
TACAAAAAAAAATATGCGAACGAATGAATGAAATAATGAAAGTGTATAGAAAGCTATTATTTTTTTACATACATCAAATAAAAAAAAAATAACAACAACACACACTACCTCAGACTATTAACACGCACTACCATGCGTTGATAGATACAATTTTGTAATACGTTGAAAATCAATAATTTGTCACAAGTCACAACTTTAAAAAAAAATACATAGTGGCAAAAGAACCCTTAATCGAAAAGTCACTTAATTCTCGTACACCAAAGGTTTTTGCTTTACGTAATAATAATAATGGTTTGAATATGTCTATAATACGAATGGTAAATCTCAAATTACGATATTAAATCTCTTATCAAGCACAATGTGTGAGGCAATGGAAGCCGAAAAAAAATACACGCTATTTAGGATCTATATTGATAAAAATCGAGCGCGGAACGTATTATTGGATTTGACAGCAAACTGACAGCCTAGATAACCTAGTTATAGACTATCATAAGTTAAATAATGATAATATTCTAGATACTACCATGATAACGAAACTGTCATTTCGGCTGTTGACAGGAAAAAGCTTTGAGTATGATAAACGACTTGAGAGTTTAATTTCCAGTTTAATTTATTATCTACGTATGAATTATTGTTTATTATTGTTATTTCATTTTCGACAAACACATTCTTTGTTGCTGTGAACAATCTTGTTTATTTATCTTATTACTGGATGTTGCACGTGATAGATTAGGTTATAGATTAAAAGAATAAAAGTGTATAATATAGAATTTAGTGATTGATTCTCAAATGGTTGACTCTTCAAAAGTCAACCGAATAAAATTATGTACAAATAATATGTTGTCAGATCTGGATACAGACATAATTGAAATTACTTACCTATAGGATGAAAATAAGCAATTTTAATTGTATTAGTGGAAGTTTATTTTATTGGTTGATTTCCCATAAATCTTTCCCATAAAATTTTATTAACATAAAGTAATATTTAGCTAATAACTGATATTAATCTATAACCTGGAATTTATTTTACTGATATTTCAATTCGAACATTTAACCATTATAGCAAATACATTTATCCCAACCTACCCAAGCAATTAAAAGTAGGTAGATATAAATATATCATTTATATATATACCATTTGTTAAAAGAGCTTTATCATTATCACAGTTTAAAATTTAAACTAAGAGATTAGTCAAAATTGTCTATTGATTCTGAAATAACATAAAACAACATGTGGGTAGCTATGAGATATTTTAATAAAAGTCTCACTTTCTATTTGCAAAACACTATTAATCTAACAACACAATTACTAATGACATTATATCCCTTGACATTATATATATTAGGTCTTTACCTATGAAATTTCCATTTTGTATGAAAAAATTTAAACGAATTTTTTTCATGTATTTTTTATTTGTATTAATCGAAGTAATCACCCATGCAATCAATGCATCTTTGCCAAGGCAGTGGCAGTTAATCGATGCCCTTCTTAAAGAAATCAGCTGGACGGGAGGCAACAAATTCTTCAAAGGCATTTTGTACTGCCTCTCAGGTATTGAATTTTTTTCCCGCCAAGAAGTTATCTAAATTCTGGAAAAAGTAGTAGTCTGTAGGCGCAAGGTCTGGTGAGTAGGGCGGATGACGGAGAGCTTCCAACCCTAGTTCTTGCAACTTGGAGACCGTCTGCTGTGCAGTATGAGGTCGCGCGTTGTCGTGCAGGAGCAGCGGAGACGAGCGATTGACCAATGCTGGTTGGAGATGTGCCAGCTTCTCCATCATTGTGTTCAGTACTTCACAGTATACATCTGCAGTAATGCTTACCCCGTTTGGTAAGAAGCTGTGATGAATCACACCGGCGCTAGACCACTGTTAAGGACAGCGGCCTCGTAATATAAAACTTGAGTGAATTTAAATCTGAACAATAAACGAGTGGTTTAAAAAAGTACATAAAACTATAACAGTAAATACTCAGTGACTATATGTATAGATTTATATGGCATCGAAAAAGTGAAAAAATGTTCTCCTCAAATAAGTGTTTTATTATCGCCCCGGCTCTGCCCAAATCGGTGTAACCTTGCTATCTTCGAGTCTAATCTGAGCCGGCGGTTGAATCCCTGTGGAATAATACAGTCCCCTACAGTAGTGCGTGGTCCTTTGGCGAGCCGAATATCAAGATCGAAGAAATATTCGAAGTCCATATTAAGTTGAAAATAACGAAGACGGCACTTAGAAAAAATTGGAACAGCTGTTTTGGACATTGAAAACTTTCCGAAGATTCATGATAGAAATTTTTACTGAAGACCGGACTTAGAAAATTTTCGTCAGCTGTTCTGAACATAGAAAAATTTCCGAAGACTCAAGCTAGTAATTTTTACTGAGGACCGGACTTAGAAAATTTTCGTCAGCTGTTCTGAACATAGAAAAATTTCCGAAGATTCAAGATAGAAATTTTTACTGAAGACCGGACTTTGGACATAGAAGAATTTATCAAGCTAGAACATTGGAAATTTTATCAAGATTTATCAATGGGAATCAATGCCAGGGATTAGATTGGACTCAGAAGATCGGACTCGGGGATACAAGGATACACCGCTGCGAACGGAAGCAAGGATTCGCAGATTTTTTACCGAAAAACCTCCCGAAGATTCTTGAAATTGAAAAATTAACATTGAAGATTAACATTTGAAGATTAACATTTGAAGATTAACATTTGAAGATTAACATTTGAAGATTAACTTAACATTTGAAGATGGTTATGACCAGAAGTCAGAGTGGGGCCGAGGAGAACCAGCAACCACGTCGATTTCCGGATCCGCCACGATCGCCGTCCGCTGCCGCTACGAGCCAGTCGCCGCCGACCGAGGGAAGAGCGGATCTGCTTCAAACTATTTTGAAACCGAGACCAGGTACCAGCAAGGCGCCTGCACTCTCGGAAGTACAAACCCTAGCCAGAAAGAAAGCTATTTCAATTAGATCGCGTCGATCGTGTCGTCGCGCGTATGCATTACGAGGCGGAGGAGAAACTCGCAGCTCTTCGTAAGAAGGAACTGCAGATCGAAGCAGAACTTATAAAGAAGAAGCTCGCCGCTGACGTCGCCGCTGCAGAAGATGGTAGCAGCCCCGACGACGACGAGCCATCAGAACAGGTGGAGCAACGTGTTCGAGCCTGGCTAAGCGAACAAGGTCCCGAACCCGAGGAGGCTAGACAAGAGCCGATATCTATGGAAAAAAGAGAGACGCCGAAGCCAGAAGACATGCCACCTAAGGGAGCCCAGAAGACGAGGTTCGAGTGGCCGCAGCAACGCCGCCTACGCTCACCCACACCTCCCACGTCTAGGGCTAATGGGGTGGAACATCTCGCCGAAACACTGGACAAACTGCTGAACCAACGCCAGTCACGCCACACTACGGAGTTGCCCATATTCTCGGGCGCTCCCACCGAATGGTTGCCATTGAAAGCAGCCATGGAAGACACCACTGCGTTCTACAAGCTCAAGCCGACCGAGAACTTAGCTCGTCTGAGAAGCTGCCTACGGGGAGAAGCGAGAGAAGCCGTGACACCACTGTTGAGCGTCGCGACGCCGCCCGAACAAATTATGAAGACCTTGGAACAATGCTTCGGTCGACCCGAGGTTATGGTCGATCGCATGATGGAAGACCTGAAGAAGATACCGAGGCTCGGAGGTTCGGCGGCAGAACTCAACCAAATTGCAGTGAAGATTCAGAGTAGCCATCCTGAGGAAGCTGAGGCACGGGTACATCTTTAACCCGTTGCTCACGAGAGACATCCTGGAGAAGCTCAGCCCATACGAGAAGAGCAAGTGGTACGACTATGCAGAAGAGACGTCGCGCTTCAGGAACGAGCCCGATGTCGTCCTTCTCTCTGAATTCATAATAAGAGAAACGGACAGGGTGCTGCGCTACGGGTTCAGCACGGCACCGAAGAAGGAAACACCGCGTCCACCTCCTAATAAGAACGAAGCCCGAACAAGAAGGCCAGTCTTCGCCATAGCAGACGAGGGCAGGGATTCGCCGAGTCGCAGCCAGCCAAACAGAACACATGAAGAGTCAACGAAGTGCCCGTTATGTGCCGAAGATCACGCTCTGTTCCGCTGTGCTGCTTTCAAGAAACTGAGCATGTAGAAGAGATGGGACACAGTCAAAAAGGAAGGGCTGTGTTTCCGGTGCATTCGGAGCAGGCACAGAAGATACAACTGCAGATGATGATGCAGATCTACGATCGAGACCCGAGGCGAACTACTGGAGGAAATGGTGAAGAAACACTTCGAAATAGACACACTGGGAATAGCGTCCAAGGCTAAGCTGAGCAACGAGGAGCAGCGAGCCATCGACCTCTTTGGCAGAACGGCCAAACGAACGGAAGACGGTCGATTCGAAGTGGGACTTCTGTGGCGCACGAACGGCGTCAAGCTACCTCTTAGCTACAACAATGCGCTAAAGAGGCTCAAGAACTTAGAACACAAGCTCAAGAAGAACCCCCTGGACGAGGCGCAGTATCATGGGCAGATGAAGAACCTCATAAGCAAGGGATATGCGGAAAAATGCGACGGGACAGAGACCGGAAGTGACATCACATGGTACCTGCCGCACTTCCCGGTTAAAAACCCAAATAAGCCGGGCAAGTTGCGACTGGTTTTCGACGCAGCGGCGAGGAAAAACGGCGCGAGCCTCAACGATCACTTGTTAGAAGGGCCTGACCTTCTGACCTCACTGCCGAGGATACTGTTCCGGTTCAGAGAGGAAGCCGTCGCTGTGAAGGCCGATATAGAGGAGATGTTTCTTCGCTTCAAGGTCAGAAAAGAAGACTAACCGGCCCAGCTGTTCCTGTGGAGAGAAGACGAGGGCGAGCCACCGTCCGCATACAAGATGGTAGTAATGATCTTCGGAGCATCGTGTTCACCGTTCCTGGCACACTCAGCCCGGAATCGGAACGCAGAAGAATTCGCTGAGTCGCATCCCGAAGCCCATCGCGCTATCACCGAAGCCCATTACATGGATGACTACGTAGACAGCTATCCAGACCACCAGAAGGCCATGCAGATCGTGGAACAAGTGGACCAAATACATAGGAAAGGTGGCTTCCACTTAAGAGGCTGGACGAGCAACGACCAGAGGGTGCTAGAGGGACTGCCTGAAGACTGCCTGGCCGAGAACACTACACAGCGTGTCACCAAAGACGAGCAGAAGACCCTGGGCATGCTGTGGGACTCCCGAGGCGACAAACTAAAATTCAACACGTCGCTATCCAGAGGAGGTTCGCGAGCTACAACGTGCACCGACGAAGAGAGAGGCCCTTAGCACGGTGATGAGCATCTACGACCCGCTGGAACTGCTGAGCTGCTACACGATCACCGCCAAAGTCATCCTACAAGGCTTGTGGCGTCGGAAGCTGGACTGGGACGAGTCGCTGCCTGCTGAGTCAGCCCAAGACTTCGCCCGTTGGCTGACCGACATGGAGTACATCAGTCAGCTCGAGCTACCCCGGAGTTACAACGGGGGGAGCCCGACGAGAAGCCGGCAGCTGCACGTATTCTGCGACGCGAGTACGGACGCATACGCCGCAGCCGTCTATTGGATTCAGGAGAGGAACTGATGAAAAAGATAAGAGATACTGTAGATGCGAAGGATGGATGGGTCAGGGTGGAAAGAGTTAGAAAGGTTAAAAATAGAAGGGTAGTCGTCGGCTGTATAAATGAGGAAGAAAGAAATAAGGTGAAAGAGAGACTGAGAAAGAATGAGGGATTAGTGGTGGAAGAGGTGAAAAATAAAAACCCTCTTCTGGCCTTCAGGGGTGTGATGAAGTACGACACAGCCGACTTCATCACCGCGTTCTCCAACCAGAACGTGAACATCCTTGGGGGCCTGGAGGGGGAGGAGAGAAAGGTGGAAGTAGTTTATGTGATGAAAGCGAGGAACCCCCTACAAAACCACGTCATAACCAGAGTTAGCCCACAGGTGTGGAAGAAGTTTGTGAATGCGGGATACGCCCATATAGGTATGGGCAGAGTGAAAGTCGAGGGCCATAGTCCGTTGGTACAGTGCTTCCGCTGCCTCGGGTATGGGCACACGAAGAGGATGTGCAAGCCAAATCGCCACAAGGGAGTTATTACTCGAAGCCACCAAGCGTAAGGTTAGCGTAGCGTTGCTTCGGGAGCCCTACATAGGTGGGGCGCGGAGTATGAGGACATACAACGGAGTGAGGGTCTACCAGAGCGATGGGGAAGGGAGTGGTATTGTCAAGGCGTGTGTTGTGGTATTCGACGACACTCTGGACGTCGAGCTACACACACGCCTCAGAAACAACAACATAGTTGTGACCACCCTCCGAACCAAAGCCTGGGAGACGGTTGTAGTGTCCTTTTACTTCGAGCCCGATAAGCCTGTAGGGCCCTACCTGGACCATCTTATGCAGATAGGGAGAGAGTTGGGATCTCATAAGATGGTCCTGGGAGGCGACGCGAACGCTAAAAGCCCGTGGTGGGGTGGCGACGCGGAAGACCCGCGAGGAAGGGATGTCTGCTGTACTGGAAGCAATGAGCCTACATATACTCAACACTGGAGACACCCCAACTTTCGACACCGTTAGAGGGCGAAAAAGGTACTCCAGTTACGTGGATGTGACAGCGTGCTCCGACGACCTGCTGGACCGAGTGGGCGACTGGAGAGTTGAGGAGGGACTGACGAGCTCGGACCACAACGGCATATCATTTGGCATCAGACAACAGAAATCCACAGGCACAAACATAATACGTACCACACGCATGTTTAATACACAGAAGGCAAACTGGACTCAGTTTCGTGAGAAACTGACCCAGCTGATGTCGAACAGACAATTGACTATACAGGACATGGACACAATACACAGCACACAACAAATAGAAGAAGCAATAGACAGATACACGGACGTCATAACACAGACATGCAGAGACACTATGCCGACCAAAAAACACACACAGAGATTCACCTTGTCGTGGTGGAATGATGAGCTCGTGCAGATGAAGAAGGAGGTCACCACGAGGAATCGCAGGATCCGTAACGCTGCGCCTGATCGCAGAGACCGCGTACTTGGACTGTACCTGGAAGCGAAAGAGAAGTATGAAAAGGCAGTAAAAGATGCACAGACTGAAAGTTGGAAGGAGTTTTGCTGGAAGCAGGATAGGGAGGGGGTCTGGGAGGGCATCTACAGGGTGTTGAGCAGAGTCAGAGGGAGGGAGGAGAATCTGCCCCTTACGAGGGACGGTGAAACCCTCGACGCCCGAAGCTCCGCGGAATGGCTGGCGGAGACCTTCTACCCCGAGGACCAGGAAAGTGGTGAATGTGAGGAACATCGGCGGACGCGCCGGCGGGCGGAGTCCTTAGACACCGAACCGCCGGCGGGTCCGGACGACCCTCCTTTCATCATGGAGGAGTTGAAGAGAGCCGTAAGGTCCTTCAACCCCAAAAAGGCCCCCGGGGCGGATGGACTCACGTCGGACATCTGCCAACACGCTGTGGAATGTGACCCGGAATGGTTCCTTGCTCTGCTGTATAGGTGCCTCACCGTCGCCTGCTTCCCCAAACAGTGGAAGCGGGCGACCGTGGTGGTGATAAGGAAGCCGGGCAAGGAATCGTACCGGGTACCAAAAGCCTATCGACCGATCGGCCTCCTGCCTGTTCTCGGCAAAATCTTCGAGAAGATGCTGGTCGCCCGACTTAGGTTCTACCTGCTGCCCAGGATCAGCCCTAACCAGTATGGCTTTATGCCCCAAAGGAGCACCAAAGACGCCCTCTATAGGTTGGTGAACCATATCAGAAAGCAGAAGGAGGAGAAGAAGCTTTCTGTTGTGGTCTCGCTGGACATAGATACCTTCGATAGTGCTTGGTGGCCGGCCATAAAGGTTAGGTTAGCTGAGGTTGGGTGTCCGGGGAACCTGAGGCGGGTGCTCAGCAGCTACCTGAGCGAAAGAGGAGTGAATGTAAGGTATGCTGGTATGGATGTGAGCAGGGAGACCAACAAAGGGTGCGTGCAGGGGTCCATAGGTGGACCAATCCTGTGGGACCTCTTGTTGGACCCCCTGCTATGGATGTTAGAGGAGATGAATGTGTGAAACCAAGCCTTTGCCGACGACATAGTATTAGTGTTTAGTGGAGAAACAGCTCTGGAAATAGAGCGAAAGGCAAATGGGGTTCTTGAAAGAATAAGTAAGTGGGGGGAGTTGAATAAGTTGAAGTTTGCCCCCCACAAAACATGCGCTCTTCTATCAACGCGAAGGTTGAAATACGACGTGCCAAGACTCTCGATGGGGGGTGTCGACCTAAAATACTATGACCACATTAAAATATTGGGCTTAACCATAGACAGCGCACTAACGTTTAACACCCACGTCAGCAACGCCTGTAGTAAAGCTATCACAAGATATAAGCAGCTTGCCAAAGCCGCTAGAGTAGGTTGGGGGCTTAACCCCCAGATAGTTAAAACAATATATATGGCCGTGATAGAGCCGACTATTCTGTATGCATCGGCAGCGTGGGCACCCACCGTGGAAAAGATGGGGGTCCAAAAAAGGCTCAACTCCGTCCAACGGGGTTTTGCCCAGAAGATTTGCAGAGCATATCGGACCGTCTCCCTGAACTGCGCAATGCTGTAGGCTGGGATACTCCCTCTTGATCTTAGGATACTCGAAGCTTCGAGGCTCTATGAGATCTAGAAGGGGGTACCACACCCGGTGTTGAAGGACAGGGCGGTGGAACGAATGGCTCCAGCGGTCCAGGACCCACATCCGGCAGAGCAGGTAGAGCTCAGGTTCGGGTCGGTGGACGAGGACTCATATGCAGACGTGGTTAACAGCCACGTCCATAGGATCTATACGGACGGCAGCAAAATTGAGGGTCGAGTCGGAGCCGCACTCTCCGTATGGAAGGGTGAGGCCGAGACGAAGGCCGTCAAGCTTGCGTTGCCGCCGTATTGCACCGTCTATCAAGCCGAGCTTCTAGCGCTCCAGAGAGCTGTAAGTATAGCCTGCAAGAGTGGAATGGCGAAGGTCGGTATCCTTAGCGATTCCAGATCGGCTCTCCAGGCTGTCACCCTTAGTTCCCCTCATCCCCTGGCAGTGCAAACAAGGGAGGCCCTCCGAAAAGCTGCATCACAGAGGCGGGAGGTCTCCCTGTTTTGGATTAAGGCGCACGCAGGGTTGAGAGGGAATGAGAGGGTTGACGAATTAGCCAAGGAGGCCGCGCTGCGATTGAAAAGGAAACCTGACTACGATCTGTGTCCTGTTTCATTTGTCAAGCGTATCTTAAGAGAGGATACGGTTGGGGAATGGGACAGGAGATACGAAGTGGGAGGGACGGCTGGAACCACGAAGCTCTTTTTCCCAAGCGCTGCTGCTGCATACAGGATAGTCAACAAAATAGACATAACACACCACACTACACAGGTACTGACTGGACACGGCAGGTTCGCCTTCTACTTGAACAGATTCAAGTTGAAGGAGGACCCGTCGTGTTCATGTCAGCCAGGAGTTGAGGAGACGGTTCCTCACCTGTTACTCGAGTGCCCAATTTTTGCTAGCAGTAGATACGATACTGAGCAAAAATTGGGCATATCGATTACGGGTGAGAGCCTGTCTTCCATCCTGGGGGGAAAGAAGAGGGAAGTTTTTCTCTCTTTTTGTAAAAAGATCGTAGATAGTGTAATGAAAAAGAACTGTAATATATTGGTATGATTTTAGTGTAGGCTCTAGATTAAGTTTATTGTGATAGTAGGTCTAAGTGGAATGTATGTGCTGTTGTTTACTTTGACTTTTATTAATTGAATAGTATTTTTACCACATTGGAATTATTATTATTGACTTGATTATTTTATCTATATTATTTTCACTATATTTTATATGAATTGATTTATATTTTACTGACATTTTAAATTTAGATTGATAATTTTAATTGCATTTTATTGCATTATTTTGGATTTTAATTATTGTATGGATTATTGGCTTTTAAAAAATTAATACTTTATTAATCAGACTTCTTAGAAAAATAAATAATTTTGACAAGTACATTACCTCATGACAGAATTACCATTGTAATAAAGAACTTAATCATTGTAAATATAAAAGTTAATAATAAGATAAGAAAATTGTAAAAAGTAGAAAAAAGACTATTATAAAAACTGAAAAAGAAAAAGAACAAAAAAGATAAATAAAAAGCCCTGATCATGTGAGGGGGAGGGAAAAAAAAAAAAGCCGTCTATTGGAGGTTGGAACAAGAAAATGGGGAACTACGAGTCGTGTTGGCCGCCGCCAAGGCTAAGGTGGCGCCGCTGAAGGCACAAACAATACCGAGGATGGAGCTACAGGCTGCCCTGATCGGGGCGAGGCTGGCAAAAGCCGTCACCGCAGAACACAGGTGGAAAACGGACACGGTTTTCTACTGGATCGACGCACAAGTAGTTCTGTGTTGGATACAGAACGGCAGCCGCAAATACACACCGTACGTCGCACATCGGCTAGGGGAGATCGCCGAGCTGACGTCTGTTCACCAGTGGAGATGGGTGAGCACGAAGAGCAACGTCGCCGACTTAGCCACCAGAACGGGCTATGTTCCGAAGGGCAACGAGGACCCTTGGTTCCAGGGGCCGGACTTCCTGCGCAGGCCTGTGATCGAGTGGCCCGCGGAGAGTCCCGCTACAATTGAAAATCAAGAACAATACGTCGCCTACCACACCACGGAGGCGAGCGAGCTGAGCTGTCGTAATGTAAAACTTGAATGAATTTAAATCTGAACAATAAGCGAGTGGTTTAAAAAAGTTCATAAAACTATAACAGTAAATACTCAGTGACTATATGTATAGATCTGATAGATAAGTGTGTAAAAATCGTGTTAAAATGGTGTTTTATCAAGTGCGGGTTATTTTGCTCATTAGTAGCTTCTTTTCATTTACATAAATAAACATAGTACATAACGTGTAGTGTAAAGCTTAAGTTTATATAAGAAAGGGTAAATAAATTATTACGAAAATAGTGGTAAAAAATGTACAACATTTCATATAAGTTGAACTTAAGATGTATATAACTTTTTTATGGAATAAGATTTCTAGTATATAAGGATTTATATACTAGAAATCTTATGTATATGATCATGGTAATAAAGATTTTCACACAACGCGTTTTGCTCCACCTGGCTCATGAAAAATGGGGAAAATTATGGAAAATAGCCGTATAGAGAGGTAAAAATGAGATGGAAGAGCGGCCCGAAAGAGGCGTACGGGCGGGGCTCTCTATACGGCATTGCTATGAGCCAGGTAAGCAAATCGAAAAAGAGAAAAAATTTTCTCCTCAAATAAGTGTTTTATTATCGCCCCGGCTCTGCCCAAATCGGTGTTACCTTGCTATCTTCGAGTCTAATCTGAGCCGGCGGTTGAATCCCTGTGGAATAATACAGTCCCCTACAACCACCAAACAGTGACCATCACTTTTCTAGGGGTAAGTTTTCGTTAAGGGCATTGTTTAGGTGCTAAACCAGGATCCAACCAACTTGCTGAGCGCTTGCGGTTATCAAACAGAATCTATTTTTCATCGCAGGTAACAATGCGGTTGAAAATTCCTTCATTTGTGTTTCTGTTGAGCAGTGCAAGGCACGTCTCGACGCGTACGTCACGCTAGCGATCATTGAGTTCGTGGGGCACCCATTTGTCAAGCTTTTTTACCTTGCCAATTTGACGCAAATGGACCAATATTGTTTTGACGCTAACGTCGTAAGCTGCTGCTAATTCAGCCGTAGATTGTGTATAATCAGCTTCCACAATCGCCTTTAATTCGTCATTGTCGACCAAAGTCTTCGGACGACCGTGAGGTTCATTTTTCAGGTCGAAATTTCCAGAACGGAAGCGAGCAAACCAATAACAGGTGGTGCGTTGTTTTGTAGTGTTAGCTCCGTAAACGTCGTTGATGTTGCGTACCGCTTGTGCCGCGTTGCTGCCACGACGGTACTCATATTCCATAATTACTCGAATTTTTAACGGATCCATGATGACGAAAAAGATTGAAATGCGATGAAAATGTAACACTAATCAATAAACAAATGACTTTTTTTGGAAAAAGAATTCCATGTTTTTAAAATAAAATTAGAATTCTTAGCCAAACAAAAATTAATTTGATTTGAAATGGCCAGTACTGCAGAACAGCAATTTCATAGGTAAAGACCTATTAATATTACATAAGGTTTGAAGTAGTAGATACTTTAGATACTTCAAAGTTCAAACATTTGTGGCTCTTCATAACTTTTATACTTAGTGCAGCCTATAACGATTCAAATCATAAAGTAATATGCATTACATCTAGAAACAAAACGCAAACGATATTATACTTTGTACAATCGTAACTTTCCACATTTATTCCAATTATTTTAAATTATAAAACAGAAGTAATAATCATAAAATATAATCAGGGTATTTTTAAACAAATGAAAATTACAGAAATAACAAACAAGTACGTCATCTGACTATTACAGCATTTCGTGTGAGCCGGTGGTCGTCCTTTTTATAGACTAGCACCACTACCGTCTTGGGGTTGCCATAATTAATGTACAGACTATTTAGACACGACTGTGGCTCAGTGGTTGAGCGTGTTGGTGCTCAAGCCGGGGGTCGCGGGTTCAAATCCCGCCGAATGAAACAAAAAGTTTTCTGTGTTCCTGGGCCATGGATGTGTATCAAATATGTGTATAATATAATAAGTCTTGAATATATGTATAGTATAAAAAGTATTAAATATATTTCCGTTGTCTGGTACCCGTAACACAAGTTCTACGAGATCTTACCACGGGTCCAGATTGACGTGGTGTGAAGCGTCCACAAATATTATTATTATTTATTATTATAAATATATTTATACATTTCGTCTTCACAATTACACATTTCTTTTGTAATAATATTAATAATTACATCCACGACTCATAACCAAATAAGGTTTAATATAGTAATTATTATATTTAAACGGCATTAATATTGGTGTTGCCAAACATTTAACGGAACTAACGAAACCAATTGATATGTTTTATTTAAATTAATATCCGACTTGTGTATTTTATTACCGAGCAACATTAAGAATGTTCGCTTCATAATTAAGTATGAATATTTTATCGATATCAATACTTAACGAATATACCTAACCATATCTAATACCCGCGACTTCGTGCGCACAAACGTTAATTTTACCGTACACGTTTTCGCCATAAAAGCATGTAGGAGTATAGTATATATAGTATTATTATATTAAGTAGCATGTCCTTCCGTTGTAGTATAGTATAGTAATAGTAAGTAGCATGTCCTTCCCCGTGGTCTACTCTATATCTCTGCCAAATTTCATCACAATCAGCCCAGTAGTTTCGGAGTCTATGCAAATGCAATGCAAAAAAACAAACATTTCCTCTTTATAATATTAGTATAGACTAGCTTTTGCCTGCGGTTTCGCCCCCATAAATAAAGTATCCCACGGGAACCGTATACTTTCGCGCGATAAAAAGTAGCCTATAGATAAAACTAGCCATCTCTGTAGTCTACCCTATGTCTGTGCCAAATATCATGATGATCGGTTAAGTATATTTTACTTGAAAGCGTAACTACCAAACAAACAAACTCACATTCACCACATTTATAATATTGTATAAATGTGAATAAATGTAGTAAAGTAATGTAATATTAAATAAGGATAAACCGAGTGTTGTTTCAAATGCTTCGTGAACTAAATTTTTATAGTTACGGTCACCGTCAGACCCGGTGTACTACATTTGAATCTTATTACCAAGTAATAAGGTTGAAAAGTGGTACACTGTGTTTGACGGCGTTTATACATAATCTTACAACAGTTTTCTTGTTATAACCCAGTTAAAGAAACAAAAAACAAGTTCATTTACATATTTATATTGCTTTCGAGAAGAAACTCAATTGTACGTACAGTCGCCGACAGACCAGGTGTACCACTTACGATCTTATTACTATACAGCATAAAGTTCAAAAGTGGTACACCAAATTTGTCGGCGACGGAACTATGTTCAGGGACTATGATAAAAGTTAAAAGACGGTAAATAAAACCTTTACAAAAAGTTTTCGTTCCAATTTCTTCGAGAGAGGTGAATTAATATGCAAAACTATTAACTTTATCGGAGTCTCAAATACATTTTGTTTCCAAATAGTAAACGGAATGTTCTATTAAAGTTGTGTTCATATTTGTTGTAATGTAATTTAATTCATATAAACATACGTTTCTAAAACACACTTTACTGTAAATATTATCAAGGAAAAAACATTTCATTTTCAATTAAAGATAAAATAAAATTTCCAGAGCTTATTACGCTAGAAGTATTTTGTTTCCTTTAATGAATCTAGAATATTGGTTGTGTAAATTGAAGAATTAAAAAAAAAAGTAAGGTCCTTATGAAATAAAACACAGATTTTCATTTTCGCGAACAAAATCGCGAGCAACAAGCAAAACAAATAAATTGCAAAACGGATTTACATTTAAATATTGAAGAGTTTTAACAAATACACTTTTTGAAGTGAAACTCTTTGGCGGCATAAAATTTCAAGGTCGCATCACGTCATAACACAATTTTTGATTCAACGCCATCTGTCGAAAGCTACTTCTTCTTTCATTACTACTTAACTTTCTTAAGTACGGCTGAATACACAGACAAGTATACAAATTTTAATTTTTAATTTTTCTATTTTGAAGTGATGTCTTTAGGCACGATGAGAGTATTTTTGCATTTGAAATGATGAATGAAGTTTCACTTCTGTCACGGTTACTCTGTACACGTAATAGTTTTTAGAACTTAATTTGTACTTTTCCACGCAGTCTAGGTCTAAGATTTTATTCATTTCACCTGAAAACGAATCTCGTCTCGCTTTACAGACTTATACACTCAAGGGCTCTATAATGAATGTAAAAATCTTATAGGAAAACTTTTTCAAATAAAGTTATAATATTATGTACAATTTTCATATTCGGTGTGATTTGATGATATGATTTGCATATAAACCCCCTTACTAATAAAAATATTTAAACAGTGGATAAGCAATACAATGTTTTGTCCTTATTTCTTTTTATTATTTCTAGGTTATATTATATACTGACTGGAGTTGTAGAATTTACTGTAAATCAAGTAAACAGTTTTACAGACACGGTGGCAACAGTTGAAAATACCTAGAATTTGAATTTCACGGCTATTACCATACCATTTGAATGAAAGTGACGGACCTGTAGCCGCTAAGTGGTAAATGCTAATACGTCGACAGCGCTGACGTGAAAATCTACTTACCTACTGCGAAAACATCATTAAAGCGCATTTGCGCAGAACGAGGTAAAAATATCATGCATTCTCATTCATAAATACGAAGAACGAGAGAGATAATATGATATTTAACCCTTTAACCAAGATCTGCGCAAGTGTGCCTAACCTATCTAATGATGATGAACTTATTAGGCACTTTGTTCGAGTGCAATTTAATCAAGATGAATTTCGACAAAATTAATGTGTTATTTAATTTCTGTATTTCTCGGTAAATAAGTGACATTTTAATTTGTAGCTTATAGCGTATTGTCTCGCGCAGGTTTATGTGCGATGCATGACCCAGGAACACAGAAAAACTTTTTGTTCCTTCTGCGGGATTCATACCCGCGATGTCCGGCTTGAGCACCAACACGCGTTCGTCAAGTATTTTACAACAAATATTTAAAAATACGAAAATGCAGACGAAGATGCGAAAAAACGTATTTATCATCTAAGCCTGACTTATAAGCAAACTGCAGACGTGCAATCTTATCTGTCAAGTTGATTTAAAACAAGCGGTCTCTTACAAAACAGCGAAGAAGGAAACATTTAAAAAAATACACCGTACGTTGTAAAATAAATGACGGCAGTCATTTACTGAACGACCTTCTGAGAGTAAGAAATTGTTTTGGCTTGAGCGCTACATAATTAGCTCAGGGATACATTTCGCATATGTTGAAGGAGAATTCATACTTTACTTTCTGTACCTCGAAGAATATAATACACTTTGGTTCTGGACCTTTTCAACGACCTTTAAGTAATCGCGTAGTTTTCAAGCGAACTTCAGTACAAAAAATTTGGGCAAATACTATTTATTTATAGTATAATACTATACAGTAAAGAAATATATTATAGTGTCAGAAGGAAAATAATTTTCGTTTTAGTGTATTGCATTGGCATGCTGGTCAGCAGGTGGGACCCCCTGCTAAGGCATTGGATTGGCCTGCATGCGCCTTTAGCGAGGTGCAATATAATTTAAAAACTACTAGCATTACTAACCTAGATTAAGGAAAAATTGTTACAAGCTAGATTATTAACACTTATGGACGTACAATTTTCAAATAATAGATTATTTATTAATTTACACCAAAAGAATGACCACAGATAAATTCACAATCCACGGTACCTACCTATTATAATGTAGCCTACGTTATAATTGTCACCTTAGTGCGAAATGTCTAAGATTTAGTATCAGGATTTTTTAAATTAAGGCCTTAGAGGGGGATACAAGAATATTATTACCGGACAAAAAAGTAATTTTATAGCAGAGAACACCGGATAAATTTCTGAGAATAATAAAAGCTTCATCTAGGTATGATGATACTGGCAGAACTACACCTAAAAAATGTATGAAATTTTCTTTTAAGATCATAAAATAATATCTTCACACGACGGCATTCTGGCCCCGTGGTAGGTATCCGAAAATCCGTGATAAATTTTATTTAATACCTACTTTCGTCCTTTATATATATATTTATATATATATAAGATATATATTTAAGATTTTTATTATTGTTCCACTTTTGTTCCCTCGATGCGATTTGAATCCGCGACTTCCGACTTGAGGGCATATTATACACTATCCACTGAGCCGCAGAGGCCGTCAAAAATATAGTATTTGCAGAAAATGGAGCCGGAATACAAGAATAAAATGCAGTTTTTAAGAGCAAGAATCTTACTTTTTACTACATTAAAATATCCTTTTATTTATCTTTAAAGAACACCAGTGGCTTTGAATGTTTCGTTCAGAAATGCCATATCAATTTACTCTACTTCGCTTTCTCCATTTTAAAAACAACTTAATTTAAACTTTAAATTACTTATTTCTTAATGAAGTATCTGGATAATCGAGTTTTGCTCAGAGCTCTAGTAGATAAAAAATAAATAAAAAGAATAACAAAAAAATTTTACCGGGGCTTAAACCCACCACATTCTCAATTTTCGTACAACGCAAAAATTAACCAAACTGCCAATCGGACTGACATTATAGGGTCGAAATTATTGATATATTATTGAACGACGAAAAAAAAAAACATATATAACTTCAAAATGCGCATATATAACAAAAATGTTTGTCTCGTTTAAAGGATAAGATAACCTTTAGGCTTCGTCTTCCCGCGCCGAGCCCCTGAAAAGGGCCTTGGGCGGGGGGGGACCAATACCAGGGGCTAGAGCCCCTCTAATTGGGGTGGGATGACGCGCCTAGTACTAGTACTGGACGCATTTTGTCTTTAGTTTTAAGGGAAGATCCCCCGCGGCAGAACGCAGGGGAAACACGAGGTAGCAAAAGAGTGATGATGGTGGCGAGGGCCGCGGGCGGCCAAGACCTGCGGTCGACTCCGGCGACGCGTGGGGTCGTTTGTCGACCACGGACACAACCGACCTGGGAAGGGAGGGGGGGGGGGAGAGGAGGTGTTAAGAAGGCTTCCGCTCGCTCGGGGAGATTTGGTGATCCTGCACTTAAAGAAAAAATTATTCACGTTCGAAGAACGCGGGGGGAGGCGGTGCATAGCACGCGTGCGTCCCGCGTCCAGGACGTGCGTCGTAGATCTCCAGCAATCACAGTCAGCTCCTCTGATAGGAGCTTCTGGATGCCGGAGATATCTAGGCGCGGGTCCGAGCTAGGGCCTGGGGAGCCAGATATTTATTAATCCAGCCAAAGTGGGGGCGCCTTCAACGCCTTCATGGCCAGGGAGAGGAGAGTCTGCAGAAGCTCTGCTGTGGACGCGGGGGCCTCGCCTTGCACCAACTCTTGGGGCAGCGGAGGAGGTAACGGAGGCTGTGAATGCGGGGCAGCCGCGAGATTTGCGGGCTCCGGGGCTATGGTTTTATCCACGGCTGTGATGGCCGAGGAGGTGGCACTGGGTGTGCGCGAGGTGCGAGGGGAGCGCGGGGGGGTGCTGTGGGCGCCGAGTGGCCCGCGTGTGGACAGGCTGCGGTGGAGCGAGCGTGGGTGGCTCCAGCTCCAGTTGGGTGCTGGCTGTGGGAGCGACGGCAGCACAGGGGGTGGCCACAGGAGATGCGGCACCTTTCCTCCTGGTTCTCGGTTTCTTTATTCTCTCGGAGTCGGGGGCCGAGGGAGCGACTTGTTTGGGAGACTAGTCGTCTGCCTCCGCCATCAGTGAAGTTGAAGTCGGCGGAGTGGGTGGGGCCTCCTTCACGAGGAGAGGCGGGTCAGGGTTTGCGCAGGGGGGGGGGGGGGAAAGAGCGGGCATTGAATGCTCGCACTTTCCGAGCTGCCTTACTGAAGGCTGGGCATTTCCTGCTATTAGCAGGGTGGGCCCCCCTGCAGTTGACGCAGGTAGGCGCCTCGGTGGGGGGGGGGGGGGGGCTTCACTCCAGCACGGAGTGTTCTTCGGCAAACCGGACACAAGCCACCTTACGGTGGCAGTTGTGGCTCGAGTGCCGAAATTGAAAGCATCGGTGGCATTGGGCCGGGCCGCTGCGGCCCTGCCAGACTTCGATGCAGATTCCCGGCATATACAAAAGTTCGGTGGCTTTATATATGCCGGGGACGACGTCTGGGGCCCTGACAATGCGGGCGAAATAAATACATCCACCGGGTTCAGACCTCGCCGGAACTTCGGACACGTGTCCCAATTCGGCGAGTCCGGCCTTGATTTCCTCGGTGTCTGTGGGTGGGTAGGCCCCTAATTCCTACCTTGATTGCCCTGTCTTGCGGCAGAGAGAACGAGAACCAGGAGGCGTGTCCCTGCTTCTCCAGGTCCATGAGGTATCTCTTAACGGTCCTGTATTCGTGTTCGCTTCGGGGTATAAAGCGAATACCAGGACCGTTTTGTTTGGCGTTAGGTGCATGCCCTAGGATATCGCGGAGACGACGAAAGTGGCGCACCCAGTCAACGATCTTCTCGGCGACCAGAGGCGGGTAGCGAGACGTAGAAGGGGGTGGCGACGTTTTAGTTATCACCGACGCCGGAGCGGGGGGTCGGTACATGTCTTCCTGTGGGCTGGTGGCACTTACCTCGGCGTAGGTCAGCTGGCGGTCGGTGTACCTGGCCGATCGTGGTGCATGTAGGTTGATTAGTGGTGGCGGGAAGGTAGACGCGCGGTAGTGATACTCGCGCGGCAAACTTGAGCGGGTTTCTGTAGCTGCAGTGGGTGCAGCTCGGCGGTTGTCGCACGGCTGTAGGGCCGGCGAAGCATCAGGCGAGCGCGGAGAGCTCGCGGTGGGCTGGTGTGGACCGCGCGGCAGAGCAGCCAGCACGGCGCGGTGGTGTCGCGGCTGGGGAACCGGCGAGGGGCGGGCTGTGCCCGCGGTGGTGCAGGGTGGGCAGGCTGGCGAGGGTCGCCTGCGTGCGCAGTACAGCGCGAAGCGCGCTTAGGATTGGCCGACCCCTGATCGGCAATGCGGGGCGGGGGCCCAGACTCACCGCAGGCCGCCGTCGGAGGGCATTGGGGCGGGGGGGTACCAGTAAACCCCCGCGAGAATGCCGAAGGCGACCCGGGGCGGGCGGTGTCCTTTCCGCACCAGCTAGGTTCGGTAAGCAGGCGGTGGTGCGTGCGGTGCTGGGTTGAGCGTGAGCTGGACCTCGATGAGGCCGGGCTGTGTGACGACTCGGAGTCCGCACGGAAATAGTCAAGGTAGTCGCGGCTATATAGCCGCGGGTCATGGTCTGTCATGTTTACACAGGTAAGCACAACATAGAACACACAAGTCACACAAAACAGTCAACACTGAACGGCAACAAGTGTACGTATCTCAAAAAACAAAAGGTACTCACACTTAACGTGGACGGACGATACACTAAGTGTATGCACACGAAGACGGTACACACACTTAGGGGGGCTGTCTCCTCGTGACCCAACGTTGAGTCGAGACTCAACGGGAGGCCAAGAGCAGGGCAACTCAACCCTATTCTAATGAATAAGGTGTGAATTGACGATCGCTATCAGGAGTTTGTAGGCACTGCGCTAAAGGCGGGATCGGCATGGGGCGCGTAGGCAGGGCTACGACGTAGCGAATACGGAACAACGGCTCAACGTATACGCTACGGAGCGACAGAGAACGCGCGCGCACTAGCGGAGACAGGACGATCCGATAACCTTTCCTCTCAGGACATAATATATATAGAGGGTCCACTTTGGAGGCCGATTACTCGAAAATACTTGACATTTTAAAAAGTTATGAAACCTAGTCTTTACAAAGAGATGTTATTCGACGATATCCTTTACGATGTGGTAGAATGCAAAAAAATGCAATCTCCACTTCACATATATTATGAAAGGCATCCTAAAATATGAAATTTTCATTATTTTATCATGCCAATAACAAAAAACTATTTACCTTACCAATTTTCATACTTATAGAAATTAGAAGGGTGGACAGACAGACATAATGATAGAAGAATGATAGACAGACAGACAGACAGATAGACGAACAGAGCGAAACTAAAAGGGTTCCTTGTATTACTACGGAATCCTGAAAATAAGGAACCTAAAAAAACCCTCACGTTAGTAGGCTTGCTTTTAATTATGCATTGAGTGTAATAAATTTAAAAAATACAATAATATTATATGAAAATATTAAATGACTATCTCATATTTTAAACGAGACAACCTTGTATATTATACATTATAGATAATCGGTTTCTCGAAAACAGCTATTTATTACCGTAAAATTATCATGTCAAGTATTACCATGAAATTTTGTATACAGGGAGTTTTGGGGGAGAAAAATCGATCTAGCTAGGTCTTTACTGATACTGCGCATATTTAAGCTAAATATGTTTTTTCTTTTGTCGTGCAACAATATATCAATAATTTCGAGTCCATTAAGTCAGTCCGATTGCATTATTCGAAAATTCGGAATGTGGTGTGTTCGAATCCCGGTCAGATATACCTATATTTTTGTGATTCTTTTTATTTTTTTTAATTTATCAGAACTCCGAGCAAAGTTTGGTTACCCAGGTACTTGTTATAACAATTTATTTTGTTATATACACGAGACATTACGATTGTTAAATGTTGTGCTATATATACCTACAAAAGAATAACATAATATTTCGGTTACCATAATTATGGACGGTAACTATAAATGCTCAAAGTTATATCTAAAATTCTACAATCACCCAGTGAGAAAGTTGATTCGAAGTTTGTGTGGTTTTTGCAAGTTCTCAAAAGTCAAACGCTGAAATGTTCTGAAGGGGTTGGAAACAGGTCACCTGTGAGACATAAAACCCAAGCCAAGGATCACAGCAGAACATTACACTTTTGTTCTCCTTTATTGCCGAAGGTTTTGACACAGAAGCGAATGCGAAACGTGAACCTTTAATAGGCAGCTTTAGAAAATCTTACTCTTGCAATTCTTTTCATGTGCCAGGCAAAAAAATAAAACGCTTCGACAATATTTACGAGGATTATGACGACGATATTTCATCGGAAGAAAAAATGTCTTCACCAACATAAAAAATAAGATGATAATATACATGAAATGCTTAAAATATTAGGAAAATATTAAGAATGGATAATTGTGGCTTTCATGTACTTATACTGTAGTTTTCAAATATCATACTATAATTTATTGCAATTAAAAACGTGAGTCTCCAGCGCTGTAAATATATCAATTATTTTCGAAAATAAATTTAATTGGAACTGAAATAGCAAAAATATAGTGCAAATTGCGAATTGAGTAATAAATTCTAGCAAACGGCAGGTTTTACTCCGACGTAGTAATAAATCGTCTTACGTTAGCATGAAGTATTTTTATTTATTTTATTCCATCAAGCTGACTTTAAGCCTCTCCTTCGTTTAGGTTTTTCTAAGATTACCTAAGTGTGTATGTCTATTAAATTACTTCCAAAATATTATGTTCATATAAATTTTTGTTCACGACACTGACACAACATCAATTTTGAACTTAGCATAACATTGCTAAGTTTTTATCTTCATCACGTGCTTGTTGCTGTTGGTAAGACTGACACTTTACGTGGTATTTGTCAGAAACTCTCATTAACAACAGTATGGGCCACGACATTAACGCCACTGTGAGACAAACTACATGGTTTTAACTGATAATGGAATGTCAGGGGCGGATAAAGCCACAAGAGTGGTCTCGTGTTCTTTCTACCCCAAGATAGACGGAGATAGGAGGGCGTGGAGGTCTCGTTCTTCGAAAGACTTGACACAAACACATCTTGTTTATTCATTAGAAGCCTAAAATACTTAAAAGTTTTAGATGGAGTCTTCGTTCCTAATTTATGTGTACCTAATTAAGGTAATATAATACCGCCCTCAGACTAATAATGTTTTCTTATTTCTGATAAAAATCATATTAAATTTACTTATAATACCTATAAATATAAAATTTAATAACAAATTAAGTGCCTAAATTATACGTTCATCAATTTTTAACCTAATGAGATACAGTATACTATATAGATATAGTATAGATACTTAAGTTACCCATTTCCTTAGCGCCGCCACTGCATTGTCTTAAAACACAATAAGCTGCGGTTAGGACAGTAACACGAGCGACAATTTACAACATATTAACAAGTTTACAATCCATTTCGCAACCATTAAGCTCGAATATGAACTTCAGTACAAGGAACTGATATGTTATTATGTAATTTACTCTATGAATTTACTAGCTATAATAAATTTACATTGTTATATTGTATTGCACGAATCTGAAAGTAATTTATCATTGACAATGCGCTTGTAACTACTCTGGTTGGCGGATTTCCATGGGCGACGCTAATCGATTTCTATCAGGCGATCGGTTGAGCGTTTTACTCCTACATCATAAAAAAGGTTATTTTTATGCATTATGTTTTACTTTCATTAGGTTATTGGAATAAGTTTTTAAGTTTTTGCAAGCTACGTGACTTTATCGAAAAAGTACAATAACATGAAGTTTTTAGCGGTGAAACAATGATGAATGAGCGGTTGATTGATTAATATAATATGCAATCTAGAGGAAGTTCCTAAAAAAAAAAAAATATTTAATAAAATCAAACTACAGGATTTTAAAGCTCATACCTTTTTTAGCCACATATAACAATTATTATGCTCGGGACATTTATAAATTTCCTTAAAATATATTAGATAATAATATATAATTGTTTACGAAGTCCATTACGGTTCTCGTAAACTCAAATTAAGGTCGCTGATTACCTTCGTTCCCTTGCTGTTTTAATAATTAATAATGGGTGTTTTTTGCCCGTCTCGTATGGCAATTCTAACGTTATAGTCAAATACCACGTCGACTGACGCATTCATCGGTCGCCTGATAATATGAAAAAATATAATATATTTGAATCTTAGTCTATAAATACAAACTTTACAGTCAAACTTCAGCACGCTATCAAATAACTCTGCATAGTATATTCATAACTTAACACACTACATTTAACAAGGTTTAACACCGTTAAGTCAAAAGTGCAGTGGAAATAAACATCGGTTGAAATAGGTGTTAATGGAACCGCCACGTTTGTTAGTGGAGAGTGCTACAGTCCAACCAGACTTGTTTTACGTCTGATACGACCTTTATGCCGAGGACATAAGGATCACTTTCACAGGAACTCTGACTCATAGAACTCATACTCGGACTCTAAAAGTTACAAAGCGCGATGTGTTTCTCTCTATTTCTCTCTACTGAGTGTTGTTCATTTATTATTTAAAAGGACCATTATACCATACATTTTTCTTGCTTCTCTTGTTGTAATGTGAAATCGGATATATCTCTGTGTTTGTTTGTTTATTTGCAAAACAGTAATCATTAAATACTTGGCATTAGACATGTAAGGTTAGCAGTATCATCAAAGGAAATTAATTTAATTTACTTGTTTCACCTTTGATATTTCAAGTTTATTTTCAAGATGTAAGGCATAGATACATTATATAAGTATACTAAATATAACATTAGAGGTCTAAGTCTACATCTATTTTTTTTTTAAAGGATACGTCCCTGACATACCTCACGTCACCTCTGACTCACTGACATATAGACGCACGCACAGCCGTAACCGCTGATAATAGAAACGTAAAAGGACTTGTTTTTTAATTCATAACGTACATGAAGAAGGGTTTTTGAAAATGCCCTTTCCTAAAAGGGGTGAAATAGGGGTTGAAAGTTTGTACGGAAAATCTTTTAAATTTGCTACGATTTTGTTATTTGCAAAATCAATTAATACTTGTTTCACATTAGAATTCACCGTCTGAGGGTGTAAAACAAGGGTTGTTTGTATAAAAAGATTTAAAATCTGACCTGATTTTTATGAAATCATTATCATATATGTCCTAATAAAATATGCAAAAAAATTAGTAAGTATTTTATAATTTTTGAAATTCATCCCCAAATGGCTGAAATGGGGGTCCAAAGTTTGCTGTATTTAACTATTAAATATCATTCATTAACTGGAACTGCTTTGAATTTAAGACCGTTTTTAAGGATTTTCCCCACGCGGACGATGCCGAGCGCAAAAGCTATTGTACTATAAACAGGACAAGATCACGAAAGAAATAACAAACTGACAGTGTTGGTTACATCACAATTCGCATCAAAATTATTCAGAATCGCAACTATATTCCGATTTATTTCAATAGGCGATGGGCGAGAATTTAAAATATAAAGGTTCTGCATATCGCCATTCAGAAGTAATACATATTCATAAACTTGAATGCACCGAATTCAAACTCGATTCAGGAAATTGTTCGAATAAAGTGTAAAATCTGTTACGAAATTCGATATTATTGCGAAAAATATGACCGCGATGTAAAGTTGGCTGAGGAATAGAAAAAGTTACTCACTAAGCGCTACTTTTTATACGCTAATATTATCCGCTACGTGATATACACTATTAAGCCTTGTAACAACTAGGCAACATTTGGCGCGAGACATGTTACCCAACATGTTTAAAGTGTGCGCGGAACTTTGGTTTAACATCGTTATTTGTTTACGAATCTACTGGTAATCATGTTGCGTGCTAGTTGGAGCAACGACTGAAGGTCTTTGTATCCATTGTCATAAATAAATTAATTAAAAAAAACAGCTGAAGCTTCGCGAAGAAACTTCGCGCGTTATTTTGCGGCTTTTCACTCGCTGGTCGCTACACTACTCTGCTATGAACTATGTACTACAAGTCAGCTGGCAACGACGCGTGTTGTTTTGCAACGTAAAAAAATATATGTTTAGCGTCCCGTGTTGCGCGTCAATACGGTATTTTCTTTTTTTTTCACATAAATTAATATTGCTCTGAAAAATAAGACTAGAATAAAAAGAAAATAAGAATAGTATAATATCAACTAAAAATCAACATTTTCAAAGATATTGCGGATCGTTTGAAGCACCTTTGTGAGTAAAAACGCCCCATATAAGTTTCCGCCCCCTCTCTGCTCCGTTTCAGAACTAATTTCGTGGGTGCTACAGTGATCAGACCCAACTTCAGAGTCGGACTCGTCGAAAGAATCGTTCAAAACTTCGTTTAATATAAATTCAATTCGTTCGTCACTCATTTTGAAGGAAAACTGCAAAAAACATAGTGAAATTAATATTTAAAAGCCAAATAAATTACAACAAAACTAATTTCAAAACACATACACCAGCTATGTGGCAGGGTAAAACTTACCCGAGACAGGTTAGCACGCGTATAACTCCCGCGCAGGTACGCGCAACACTGGGATCACAGAGTACTTTTTTATATTATGAAAACTGGGATCACGCCACTAAAACCCCCCGCACTCCCTTGCCTGCAGCTACTGAGCGTCGCGTTGCTGCTAAGCGCGAAATAAAAGAACTACGCGAGTTTAAGTAATGGGCAGGGTGTAAAATACCCTGCCACATTCTCGCCGGGTTAATAAAAAGAAATGCACTAAAGCGGGTCAGGCTTATATTTAGTTGGTTCCCGTAGATAAAATGGTGAACGCTTATACAATGAATTTTAAATTGAGGTATAAATTTGTAATGTAGCGAATAAGGCTGAAACCATCAAAGGTTGATGAGTTTGCAAAAGCACTCAAATTGGAGCTTTTTTGGGTCATGTACGAATCTGTCGTGGTAAAATCGTTTTATAAAAAACCCCTGCAATCAGAAAGCCATTTCAAATTACGCTAAGTTTGCTGGATCTTACAATTTTAATCCAAACCCGACACCCGCTATTAAAAATAAGAGTCATTCTTTTTTATCTTGTCTACTTACAGTGAAGAGAAATGTAATGAGAATTTTTAAGCACTTCATGATGAAATTACTTAAGAGACATATAAATTTAGGTAATAAAAAATACTAAAACATAGCAATTTGAAATAATGTTAATCAAGAAACAGTTTTCTTAATTTTAAAAAGAATTTACTTTTAATTGTCAAATACTAGTTTTTATGACGGGTTAGCGAAGTCCAGTAAAACGGGACCGTTTCGTGACTTCGTTGTTTGTCCGTCTGTCCGTCCGTCTGTGTGTCACCACTCACCAGGTTATATCTCATGAACCTGTATAACTAGATATTTGAAATTTTATCAGATGATGTATTTCAGCTATTACCGCCATAACATTAAAAAAAAATGCTAAAAACAAAATAAAATTAATATTTGAGTGGGGCTCCCATACAACAAAACTGATTTTTAACCATTTTGTACGGAACCCACCGTGCATGATTCGCTGTCCGGTTTTTTTTAAATTATTGCTCGAATGTCAAAATAAAAACGTATTAAGTCCATTTTTAGAAGTTTACTAAAACACTCATCAGTATGGTGAAATGACTACGAGGCTACATGCATTTCCCTTAAAAGGGTTTTTAAGAGCGTGAAAAATTAATATTTCTCAACCTATTTTTGCAGTGAATTATACAAGTAATCTTTTATTAGTAGTATTTTGTATGTTACATCTATACTAATATCATACAGAGGAAACAGTTTTTTGTTTGCATTGAGTAGGCTCCGAAACTGGAGGACCAATTTCGATAAAATTTGGCAGGGATATAAAGTAGACCACGGACATAGGCTACATTTTATCGCGAAAAAATGTGCAGTTTCCGCAAGATTAACTTCTGCGTGCACGAAGTTGCAGGCAACATCTGGTGTATGACAAAGTAGCGACGCGTCACTTGTACACGTCACACAAACCTATCTAATCTAATCGCGTTTAGTTTCACATCTTTTGTAGTACCCAATGTAACTACATCACGTTTTTCAGAGAGTTTAGCGTAGCAGAGATTTGTCGGGACGTGTGAAAATAAAAAATACGGCCAATAAAGAACGCCGGTTCGTTAGTGAGGCAAGCGCTTTGATAATAATTCTTTTGGCGAGTGCTCGTGACGTGAAGCGATCGTATTTACGTTATGAGTTACCAAACAGATAAAAGGAAATACGGAGACACACGAAATTGCGAAACGTTTTGATATTCGTACAAGGTTGAAATGTGACAGAGAAATCGGTAGGCTTAAAATTGTGAATTACTTAATTTTGTATTGACATTATTTATACAAGCATTCGACGGAAGTGAATTTAAAAAAGTAATAATGAGTTATAAATTACACATACTTATTTACTTTTTTAAGCTTAAGACATACTTTTTATATTGTTGACATATTTAATGTATAGACATTAAATATGCCAACAGTAAGTAGGACAATAAGTGTAGACTTATGTACTAAAACGTTGAAATAAAGTTCCCTTAAAATTTAAGTTTAAATAAAAAACTTCAACATGTTGTATCACTGTTCAGTTAAATAGTGTTATTCACAAACTCTTGCCAAATATCGTAACGGTATTGTTGTTTATTATAATGGCCGAAAGGGTAATCATTTGATAAGTAAAACTATCACATATCAGTGGCAGGACTATTGATCGGTGTACACCTTCTGTTACACTCCCGGGGGAAAACCCAAGCGGTCATGTCTTAAAATATACTACCAACCCCTTTTTGTACATTAGCAAATTATTAGGCAGTTTTATGTTTATTTCAAAGCCTAAATCTAAATAATATTAATAGAAATTCCTAAAGCTTAGAATATTTTAGTGTGGAATTGAGGTATATTCTCACGTGTTTAGGCGTGTACATTCTAGTGAAAATTTTACTGGCATCTATTATTTTACACTTATAACTTATAAGTTACAATAGCTTAAATATATCCGTATAGACGTTACAAATGGTTATAATATTAAAGGGATTTTTAAAGAGCTAACAAATTAATATATAGTTACAAGCCACGTCACGCAGAAGCAATTACATCAAAAAACGGTAAAAGCGAAAATGAAAATATTTTTAAAATCGTCTTGTCATGCAATTCATAATGTAAACAAGATGGTACTTGATGTTATATGTCACGCCTCATACAAGGGCCAGAACGTGACTTTGCGGAAAACTTCGAGAAACACGAGGAGTTTAATTAATAGAGACGGCATTCTAACAAAATATATTTTAACATTTATTTACTACGTGCTTCTACATCTATCAAGTAAGATAAAAAGAAGAACACTTTATACTAAAATAACTATTCTAAGTAAAAGAAATGCAGGTTTATTCTCAATCTACTTAATTATGGCATGGACCAGCAGGCATTGCATGCGCACCCTAGAAGCACCGAAGAATCGACAAAATGACTGATTGACGAAATATTAATACCATTTGGAGCAAAATAGGCTTATTGTAAGGCACCAAGGTCGATCCATCGTCGTTATAAGAAACAACATTTCTTTTCTTCTTGAGCATGAGCTCACAAAATGGCCTCTTTTGACAGCTAAAGTAGAAACGTTTTCTTAATTCGATGTCAAATAGTCTTACAATAATGTCAACTACTCCACATCATGGCGCTACTAGACAAATAGTTTCTTTATGTTCAGTCATTTACCTGAATATTTGTTCGTTTTGGACAGAAGATTTCCCGGCCGCCAATTAAAAAATATGGCTGTTTAGAAATATTGACTTCTATTGACGACCTTTTTACTATGGATTCAGAACTATTTTGCAACGAACTTTTATGGGTAGAATATTATTTTCTTCTTTAAAATTATTTCTTCGGATCGCCATGCTAAGCCCGCAGACTGCGTCGACTTTGTTCACATGAAAAATCGTATTTTGTTTTGTTTTAACCTTCAACAGCCCACAAGTACCTCGCAGACACAATTTTTTTTGATCGAGCATAAAAACTTAACTTCATACTACCATTTAAATTCCGATTCACCTGATAGCGCAGCCGCGCTATCGCCAAGTCTTGAGTGTTTATTTATTTATCCTTTATGGTTTTAGGATTCTAAGGGCCTGGTCACGACATGACGTCGTCAACTGGAAACGGCACCATGTCGCGCGTTGTCGCGTCGTGATATTCCACGCACGGCGCGGTACGGCGCAAAATATCAACGCACCTTGCCGCGACACCGCGCTAGACGTGGGTCGTTACGTCATTTTAAAGAAACGTAACGAAACCAGTGATTTGGTTGGTGTCACCAACAAAAAAATTGCTAGTTACAAAAATCACTAGTTTTCATATTTATTAATTATATTTACATAATAACAAAAAAAAAACGTTACATTAAAACATGAAATATCAAAATAACATATCAACGTTAATTTTTAGAAGAAAGTACTCAAAATTATATACAAGTACTTACAACTACGACTAAAACAAACTAAATAGTAAATTTACTTTAAATTCAAAGTGACGCTCGCTTAACGGAATCACCAGCCCGTTAAATTTATTCACAATCAGAGGTACAAAAAAATTGTAACCACTTTACTTAGATTCAATAAACAAAATAAAATTTAATTTAAAACATCGCGGCTTCAAGATGTTTTGCGTGGATCGGAACACAAAAAATAATTGGAGAATCTTCGGGTAGTTTTAACAACTTCAACAAATATAGGATTTGCCATTTCCACCTCAGTCCATCCGTGACCACGGCTACTGGAAAGTAGCCGAAACGTCGGGAGAAAGAAAAAGTGATTCCGCATAA
The DNA here is from genome assembly GCA_963565745.1 of Phengaris arion. NCBI lineage: Eukaryota > Metazoa > Arthropoda > Insecta > Lepidoptera > Lycaenidae > Phengaris > Phengaris arion. The sequence continues at coordinate 9,860,173 of OY751443.1, forward strand.
TAAGAAATCAATATGATTTTAATTATTTTTTTTAAAGCTATAAAAATTTGTAGTGTGGGCCGCGGGGAATCATTTCAGCTCAATATTTTAAATATCGTTTTGGAAAAATAAATATTTATTTAAAAGTACAAATATTTGTATTGTGTAGGTAAATATTCTCCACGTTAAATAAATACCAACATAGTTTGTTTTCTGGGAAATGTTCTGTTTGAAAAAATAAGTCCGGAAAATATGCTATAGAGATTTTGAATCGCCCTTCAGCATCAAAATGACGATTTTTAGTAGGTTATTATCGTTGTATCCCTGTTAGTCATGTAAATATTTAAACGATTAGCTAATCAATGTGTAGTCAATCAAACTACTCGTCAGCTTCTTTGATGAAGTAGTTTTATTACTTAGTATTTCAAAAGAAAACAAATAACTTCGAAGTTTAAACGCGAAAATACCTGAGTAACCAAGCTTAGCTCGGAGTTCCGAGAAATTTGAAACAATAAAAAGGATCAAAAAAATATTTATATGACCGGGATTTGATCCCACCACATTTAGAATTTTCGAACGAAGCAAAAATTATAGATACTTAGGAATACCAAACTGCCAATCAGACTGACATGAGTTCGAAATTATTGATTTATTGTGACGCGACGAAAAAAAACATAAGCTTAAAATACGCAGTTTCTTTGGGATAAAACCTACCTAGATCGATTTTTCTCCCCCAAAACTCCCCGAATACTCAATTTCATGGTAATATGTGGAGCCGATTTCGAGAAGCCGATTATATTAATACAAGATTGTCTCGTTTAAAGTATAAGATAATAATATACTAGCTGTACCCAACAGACACAACGACCAGATTTCGGTACGGTGGCCACTTTCATTGAAACCAGGCCAATTACACAGGAGTAATTGTATATTGCCGAAGTGTGTGCTCAGTACACAAGAGCACTCTCTTCCTTTACTCTCGAAACCCAGTGGGACGGTCGGACCGACACGACTGGCGAGAGATCAGACGCAGGACCGACAAATATCTTTATTTTACAGAAAGGAAAACTCAAGAAATAATTACTAACCCTTGTATATATAATATAATATATATACATAATATTAAATTAATACATAAAAATAAATTGTAATAACTTATTAATAATAATTATTATATGGTTAAAATATTTATGCACGTACGTGATAATTATAATTGCAAGAACTTGCAACAACTTTTATAAAATATAGTATTCGTTATGAAAATCTTAACATGCGTTTGAAACACAAATGTCGAGAGAGCCGAGCAAGCACCCATTTACAGGTAAAGAACTAAAGCCTTACCTAAAAACTTTGCTTGGGAATATACATTTGCTTGTATAATTTCTTCAGTGGCGGAATTCTTGTTGATACATTTTACATTTTATTTGTACAATACTAAGAATGAAAATCCAACAAACATATCTAATCTAAGTAATGGTGATTTTAATAAAATAAATTACTTACTATTATGTTTTTTTATGATACTTCTATAGGTAGGTAGTTAAGTTAGTTTAAGGTTTGTCTCATCTTAGCGACCGCCATCCGCAGTCGGTGCCAGGTCAAATGACCCACGTCGTCTGAACGAAATTTGGTTAACATTTTAATTTGCGCAGAAACAGTGGAGATTGAATCAGAAGTGATAATAACATAATCACACGCATAATCTCATTTAGCTATGAGTAATACAGAGATACTGGAGAGACAGTGAAAGTCAGGAGAGGCTCGCATGTGCGTTTCACCAGTTACTTTTAAAATAAATAAATACAAGTGGCAATAGCACATGTTGCTTGTCTGGCACTATGCCAAGAAGAAAAAGACAAAGAGACATAAATTGTTACAAGGTGTTACTTAACAGTACAACGAAAAGATATCTGAAGTTACTCTTTTCTTTAGACTTTGTTTATAACTGTGTTGCAGTTTTTATGAAATTCAGGCGGTTGTTTTTTTTTAATAACTATGACAGGATTAGATATTTTGAAAACTTTTTATAGCAAATTTTAATAGTATTGTGGGAATAGTGAAAGCCCCAAGGGGAGATCTCTGACCGAGCGAGATGGTATGCTCGGTCAGGCCGAAGCCCTTTGTATTCTTTTTTTTTTTTTTTCGAACGGGTCTATGCTAAGGGTCGGGTTAAGACCGCTGTAGCTAAATCGGACTATAACTAGCCTGGTGGCTAGTTTATTTGGTAAGAGTCGATGGGAGGGTTTGACCCTCCCTAACATCACCCGGGTGATGTTCAGACCGGATATTGGGGACAGCTACGGGTTGTGAGCTATTATTATGACAGGGGAGACGCGGGTCTCTCCTGCTAAGGGGTCCGACCCCTTCCTCACTCGCTGATGAGTGAGGTTGCTCGCGCGCGGTAGCAAAAACTAGCGGCGTGCGAGTTATCGCGATAGAGGAGCTCTCGTTTTGAATGGTATCGGTACTGAGAGGGCCGTCCCTCTCCTCTTCTGCGTACGGTCGGGATGACTCGCGCGCGTAGGTCCTAATGTCGATGAGGTTCGCGGTATTGGTAGAGCTCTCTATATCAATATCGCGGTCGCGGGCACTATTTAGAAGTGTACCTAGTCTACTAGGATGCGAACTCGAACTCGGGTTCGGGTCCGGTCCCGTGTTAGGGTCGGTCTGTACGTCTGTACGTGTTGTCGTGTCGGATGTGGGACCTCGGGGTAGGCGCCGGCGTCGACCCCGGTGCGATACTAATCTCGCGGGTGCGTGTGTTTTGTGTTTACGTAACTGTACACAGTACGTTACGTATTTTGTGATCGGGTCAACGGGATCGACCAAGATATGCTTAGGCCGTTTGTACGGGTGTCGGAAAGTCTGTGCGTCGTGGTCATAGTCCAGTGCCTTTTTCATAAGGGGGTTTGGGTGATTTTTGCCTTTATCAAGGAATCTCTCTACGAGTTCCTTGATACAAGCTTTAATAGTGACGAGTTCGCAGTCCCTATGTAAGTCGATGTTACGCATGTACCAGGGGGCGCCTGTTGCCATGCGTAGAAACCGGTTTTGGACTCTTTGCAATCGGTCCAATTGAGACTCGCTTATCTGTGCGAAAGAGACGCACGCATAAGTGAGTATCGTTCTGATGCAAGTTTTATACAATGTAAGCTTATGTCTTAGGGACATTTTGATCGCGAATTTACTAGCGGATATAATTTGAAAAGTACAAATTTCGCTTTACGTAGAGTATTACTGATGTGACTCGAAAACGTCATCGACTTGTTTAGTACTACGCCTAAATATTTGACCTGAGAGACCTTAGGAATTATGTTGCCGTGCAGGTTAATAGGGCTCATTAGTCTACGGGTGCAGTTACGCCTCACTGCCCTTTTTCTGTTAAATTGAATGGCGTGACTTTTGTCGGGATTAACTTCTATTCTCCATTTGGAGAACCAATTACCGAGAGCGGTAACTGACTCCTGGAGGACTTTAGACGCGGTACAGGCTCGTATGTGGGAATAATAAAGGGCTGTATCATCCGCGAACATGGCTAATTGCACCTTAGCGTGTTTAGGGATGTCACTAGTATACAGGTTATATAGGGAGGGCGAGAGGACCGAGCCCTGCGGTACTCCCGCCTCCATATATCTTGGCGACGATAATGCGCCTTCTACGCGGAAATGAAATTTACGATTTTTTAAAAAGTTACTAATTAGTAGAACAAGATAATCGGGTATTTCCATTTGATAGACTTTGTATAACAGTCCGTTATGCCAAATTTTACCAAAAGCTTTTGCAATGTCAAAGAATACGGCGCATGTCGTCTTCCTGTCGTTTTGCTAGATATTATGTACTCCGTTAAGCGGTGTACTTGAGCGGGACAGCTGTGCATTTCCCGGAAGGCAAACTGCTCGTCTGGAAGGAGTTTTTTGTCGGTTATGACGTCATTGAGGCGCCTTTTAATAACTCTTTCGTAGACTTTACCGAGGGAGCTAATGAGACTTATTGGACGGTAGCTACCAGGCACCCTCCGGGGTTTCCCCGGTTTGTGGATACCTATGACAATAGCTACCTTCCAAATGTCTGCAAATGAACATCCTACTAAGAGGGCGTTAAAGATGTTCACTAGGAGTTGAATTAGCTAGGACGGTAACATTTTAAGTGTTTTGTTTGAAATACCGTCGAGGCCTGGGGCCTTTTTGGCATTTATACACTTAATAATGTCACTGACCTCCTTCGAGTCCACCATCCTCACCCTATCTACATCAGGTGGCCTCGAGAGTCGGCTGTCGACCTCGCTATTTACTAAGCTAAGGTGCACGGGATCAATCGGGAGAGTACTCGGCCGGCACTGTTGTTCGAAATTATCAGCTAGGTACTCGGCCATGTCTAAGTCTTCGAATGCAGGAGGACGGTTAGGTCTGTCTAACGGAGGCATATCATTCGCCTGTTTCATTCGTCAAGCGTATCTTAAGAGAGGATACGGTTGAGGAATGGGAAGTGGGAGGGATGGCCGGAACCACAAAGCTCTTTTTCCCAAGCGTTGCTGCTGTATACAAAATAGTCAAGAAAATAGACATAACACACCACACTACACAGATATTGACTGGACACGGCGGGTTCGCCTTCTACTTAAACAGATTCAAGTTGAAGGAGGACCCGTCGTGTTCATGTCAGCCAGGAGTTGAGGAGACGGTTCCTCACCTGTTACTCGAGTGCCCGATTTTTGCTAGCAGTAGATATGATACTGAGCAAAAATTGGGCACATCGATTACGGGTGAGACCGTGTCTTCCATCCTGGGGGGAAAAAAGAGGGAAATATTCCTTTCCTTTTGTAAGGAAATTACTGTGTACACAAATAGAAAAAACTGTGATAAATTGGTGTGATTTTAGTATAAGCTCTAGATTAAGATTTACTGTGATATTAGGGTTAAGTTGAATGTGTGTGCCGTAGTTTTATTGTTGATATTTTAATTGTATTTTTCTTTAGTGTTTTATTGGAATTATTATTTTAATTACTAGTTATTATGAATTATTATTTTATGGAAATTATTATGATTGTGTAACTATTATTCATCAAACTATTTTTATTGACTGTATCCAATCTTATGGTACTAAAATAAAAAAAGGTAAGTATTAAAAAATTATTGTTAAAAAGTATAGAATAACAATATGTAATGTAAATAGAATAAGAACTAAAAATGATAAAAAATGAAACAAAAAGAGCAAACAAACAGCCCTGATAATGTTAGGGGGACGGAAAAAAAAAGAAAAAAAAAACGGAGGCATATCGCTCTCCGTGTCGTTTTTGAGGGCCTTCGCGAGTGGCCAGTACGTCACGTGAGACGGTTCTAAATCACTGAGAAGTCGATCCCAACTCACGGCTTTGTGCTGTTTAATTTTAAACTTAACTTCCCTCTCGTAGTGAGGGAGGGCTTTCCTCCACTCTTCCGACGGGTAGCGATCATATGTGCGCTTAGCCGCATTTCGGAGTCTGATGGACTCCCTTATGTCCTCAGGGAGGGGCCAACGGCCCTTGGGGGTCGTTGGCACCTCCCTAGATGAGTTCTCTATGGTCGCTACCAGGTGATCGGTCAAGTGGGTGGCGGCCTCTATGGCTGTCTCTTTACTATCTATAATATCGGGGATTTTATCTAAGTGACTAGATTGGAGGACTTTGATGTTCTCCGCTAATGATTTATAATCTATTATCTTCCTAGTACTAGAATTATTGGGGTTAAGACTACCAAGTGTAATCGTAACCGGTCTGTGGTCCGTGTTAAGCTCCTGGAGAGTCTCAATATAGATATTGAGAGAAACATTTTTAACTAAAGCTATGTCTATCGTACTAGGATCGCGTATGACAACGTTGATGTTTTCATTGGTGTCATAGCGAGTGGGGTCAGTGGGTGCTAATAGTGCAAAATTTAAAGTGTCGGTTAAACTACAAAGGATGGATCCATTTCTATTGTTATATACATTGCCCCACTCGGTGTGTTTGCAATTTAAGTCGCCGGCAATGATGACAGCTTTGCCTAAATTGAATAGCGCCTGTAGGTCGCTGGAATGTAGTTCTTTGTTGCACGCTAAGTACGCGCTTACTATAACAATGGGTCCGTGGCCGGACATGCTAATGTGGCAAACAGATGTCTCTAAAGTTAACAATTGCGGTGGCTCTAGGGGAATACAATGTAATGATTTTTTTATAGTAGATAAGATCGAGTCTATCGTTTCTGACTATTTTGTAGTTAGCTATTTTACGGCTCCTCATACTAGGTTTTAAAAACGTCTCCTGCACTAGAAGAATATCGAAATTTTGGCTGCTTACAAAATCGCGAATTTCGCTTATGTTATTCCTAATGCCGTTCGTATTGAACGATACTACGCGTAACGAGTGCGGCTTTGTCCTTCCCGAAGGCTCCATTAATTACCGATTGTGGAGAGAGCCTTGATCTGACGGATCAAAACCTGATGGTCAGACAAAGCTTGGATGCGGTCTGTGGCCGATCCTTTTAGCTTTGACGCTAAAATAGAAAGCTCCATCGGGTCAATAGGCCCGATGTTGCTTAGGAACTGCTGGACGAAAGAGAGGTCTGCAGTGAAGCTGGGAGTCGGTTTGGGGGGGGGGGGCACCTTTCGCCTGTGGTGCAACCCTTGTATTCATTTCAGATGTCGTATATATAGTGCCGATCTTAGAAAACTTCGAAAGCGTGATTCAGGATCGTGACGCTAATTGGTCCACCACAGTATTATATAACTAGTAGAAAGCCGATAGTGTTATGAAAAACGTTTATTTATTTAAAATCTTTAACTTTTATAATAACAAAAAAAATATTTAAAAGTGTACGATGTCGGGATACGATGACGGACGGGTCAATAAGTCCGTGACTTTTGGAATAAAACACAGATTTTTTGATAAATAAATCATTTTATTTTTCAACGTAGTCCCGCTTGAGCTCTATACACTTTGTCCAACGCTTCTCCAATTTTTTTATCCCTTCCAAAAAATATGATTTGTCGAGGTCCTCAAAATAGGCCTTTGTTTGCGAGATGACTTCATCATTGGAGTCAAATCTTTTTCCACCGAGCCATTTTTTCAGGTTTGGGAACAAGAAGTAGTCACTCGGAGCCAAATCTGGAGAATAGGGTGGATGTGGGAGCAATTCATAGCCCAATTCATGGATTTTTGCCATGGCAACTGCACATGTGTGCATCCTTGCATTGTCTTGGTGAAAAAGAACTTTTTTCTTGGCCAAATGAGGTTGGTTTTTTTTCAAATCCTCATTGAAGCGGTCCAATAAGTTGGCCTAATATTTCCCATTAATTGTTCTTCCCTTTTGAAGATAGTCAATGTGGATTATCCCACGTGCATCCCAAAAAACAGTCGCCATAACTTTATTGGCTGACAAACCCACCTTGGCCTTCTTTGGCGCCGATTCACCCTTAGAAACCCACTGTTTTGACTCTTGTTTGGTCTCTGGTGTGTTGTGATGGATCCATGTTTCGTCCACGGTTACAAAACGGCGCAAAAACTCCTCCATATTGTGATTAAACAACGCCAAACCTTCCTATGAAGTTGTTACACGATTGCGTTTGTGGTCGACTTGCGGAAAGCTTTCTCATGCCCAAGTGATCATTCAAAATTGAAACCACTGAGCCATGCGAGATGCCTATGGCTTCCACAATCTCTTGCACTTTCAATCTTCGGTCGGCCAACACCATATCGTGAATTTTTTCGATTGTTTCGGGTGTAGAGACCTCAACTGGGCGTCCAGGACGTTCGGCATCTTCAGTGCTTGTACGGCCACAATGAAATTCAGTAAACCACTTTTTTACCAATGAAATCGATGGTGCAGAGTCCCCATAGTATTTATCAAGCTTAGCCTTGGTCTCGGTAATGGTTTTTTTTCGCAAAAAATAATGCTTAATAAGCACACGAAATTCACTTTTTTCCATTGTTTCCTTAAGTAACTGGATAGTCTGATAAAGATAGCTGTAAAACACAAACTAACTGACGCAGCAAGTTCAAATTTTGATAGGAGTTAACTGACAGATGCCTGTTGACAGGAGTAGTGTTGCTTTTTCAGTAAGGAGGTTAGAAATTCATAAAGTCACGGACTTATTGACCCGCCTTAGTATTATATTATAATATTAAGTTTCATCGTGAAATTAAAAAACTGTTAAGGATAGCAGCTTCGTAGTGATATAACATATGGTGAGTGTATAAACAAACGCTACATACTTAAAAACTTTTTATAAACTCTAAGAGTGAAAATTTAGTGAAAATTATGTGTTAATTACATAGCATAAGTGTAAAATAGTTGTTTTTGAACGTAAGTTTATTTTGATCATATATATATATATATGGAAAAGTAAATAAAGAGTTTCACAAAATGTGTTTCACTATCCCTGGCTCATGGTAAATAGAAAAAAAAACGGCGGAAAATAGCCGATTTGATAGTAAAAGTAACATGCCAAATCGGCTCGCAGAAGGCGTGACCGAGAGGCTCTCTATACGGCATTGCCATGAGCTAGAATAGTAAACCGATTTTTGTTTACAATGTTCTCCTCAAACTCGTGTTTTATTCTACGCCTCGCTCTGTCTATATCGGTGTAACCTAAATCTTCGAGTCCAAACCGAGTCGGCGTTGGAAAAAACCTATGGAAAATTACCGTCCCCTACAAAAACTAAATAAACAATTATTTTCTGCCAAGAATACGTACGTCTCAAAAATTGCTGGCAGACCAGAAGATAATGATTTTAAAATTTGAGCTTTTTAAGATTGTTGCAGGTGGTCAATAGAGAACATCCGGTGGTGTAACACTTTTGAACCTGAGAGCGTTTTCACAGTATTCGAACCGATATTCCATAATGATGAGGATAAACCTAACCAAGAGCATGTCAGGACATGTCTAAGGAGGGTTTCGTAACTTTCACCGCGTAAAAGGTTTTTTTAAATGACTTCAAAAGTTACTGTCCGATTACGTTCAAAATAATTTTCCTAAAGAGTTTTTAGCGTGATCTATTAGCATGGAAAATTAAAAATTTCTAAGTCTAATAGTTAGAAACCAACTTATAAACCACTTTGGAAGCTGATTACTCGTAAATGGTTGACTTTTTAAAGAAAACAAGTATGAAACCATGCCTTTATTTTAAAAGACCTATTCAACGATATGATGAAAACGACGAGATAGGATGAAACAATTTTTTTCATCCCCACTTCATATGTATGGGACCTTCCCTAAAATATGAAATTATTATTATTTTATGTATGTATTTTATGTATATATATTTAAACCAAGATCTATACACAATAACTATACCAAATTTCTTAAAAAAAATCGATAAGTATTATTATTCCTACGTATAGTTTTTTTTCATTATAGGCTTGAATCTATTGCAGTTTTGACGATAATACGTAAAAAAGCTAAGGTATAAATTTGAATTTCGAACACTTTTTGTTTATTCGGAGTGCCACCTCTTATTACGTAGTACTCGTATAGTTACATTCTCTTTGCTTCGAAGTATGATTTTATTTTAAATTTCACATTCCTTTTCACGCGACTCCTAGCATCAAACTGTTATATTTCACTATTGAATTTGCCAAAAAAATCACGATAACTATAGTAAAAAATCATCCCGAGTTTTGATTCTCAATTGTACGTACAATATTAACGCTTTTAACTAATAAATATATTAATTGTAAATAAATATATTATAATTGTTTAAAATATTAATTGTTATGTAGTTAGCAACGGATGAAACGTTTTAAAAGGCTTGAATAGGCGAGAGGGAAGGATGCTATACTTCATTGTACAAGAATAAATAGCTCCTATTTTTGATTGTGAAACGCAAGGTAAAGATAAACAACAGCTTTCTGTTTATCGGGGATAGCTATATTTCTTTAATCGTAGATATGTTATTGAGAATGGCCATAAGTAAAGTTAGTAAATCTTTTAAAGGCCTTGTTCAATTTTCCATCTTTTTGCTTCGAGTTCCTTACGTCGGTTCTTCTTGCCTGGTTAATTTTCGAACCGGTGGTAGGCATCGCGTAGAGATAATTCTATAAGTGTTATTATTATCCTTTATGGAAACAAATTAAATTTAAATTTCATCAATTAATATTGACTTCATACAACATATTATTTGTCTATATCTCAATATTGTACAATATTTTTACGCACATTCATCAAGCAAAGTGTTAATATTGTAATAACGTATCCATTAGTTAATGCGTTGTCCATGTTCCGATGTTATTGAAAATCAATCTAAAGGATTTTGTTTATTTTTGGTCATGTTATCACATTTATGCATTCAGGATACCTATTTTTTGTTATGTAAAGCTGTATTTCATTCCAACAACCAGTAACGCCTAACTTCTAGATTCAATTATTGCCATCACTGCTTGGGCATTCGACGTTTGCATAATGGAGACTGGAAAAAAAAAGCCAACTCAAAACTAAATACCTAATTCCAGACTGCCTCTGAAATTAAATAAGAGTTAGGTTCGGTACTTATAACTAGCTTATAAATTCAGTGCTAATTTTACACAAGCTCCACATGTATGAACTTTAAATTAGAAAACTTATGTCGAATATTAAGCTTTGGGTACTACTGCAATTTCACCTTTTATTGCATAATATATAAGTGTAGTTATACATATTTAACATTTAATAATATTTATACGTGTGTAAAAAAGTTAACGGTCATCCCGAAACGGCTTTATAATAACACAATTTATTCCATCACTGACTTTCAATAACAACATTCCGCTATATACGAGTTTTCTTTGAACATAAAAATATAAGGAGCCCCGATGAAAACTTGATACCTAAATGAAAATGTTTTTGTAACAGATTCAAGAAAATATCTGTTGGGATCGCTTACCTAATATAATGATAACATTGTTGTTTGCGAACCTCGTAGAGAATATTTGATCGATATGTTTAGCTCTAGGGTCGTCTTAGGCTGGTTTGGTTTGAGGTTCGCCATGGTAATCGCGAGCATAGAGGAAACAGTCCACACCCAACAATATTCGGAGGGTATCGAAAATGAATTCGGACGGAAAAAAACTTTCGACAAACATTTACGGAAGAATTAATACGCAACCGTTGGAAAGATGTCGAGTCAACTTTTGCACGGATATGGAGAAATCTGTGCTGATGAGCAATTTCGAGAGGCGCGGCTGGAACCAGGTGGGACCCGATGACGAATGGAACTTTTATTGGTCCTCGACGCAAACTTGCCGAAACTTATTTAGTGTAGATAGCGGCTATCGAATGAACGATAACCAAATAATCAATCATTTTCCTAATCACTACGAACTATCGCGAAAAGATTTGTTAGTGAAGAACATTAAAAGGTACCGCAAGGAATTGGAAAGAGAAGGAAATCCCTTAGGTGAGAAAGCGGAGGTGGTGCTGCCGGGTGGACAGGTGGTTACTCGGTACGTTCATCTAGATTTTATACCAGTGACCTTCGTCCTACCGGCTGATTATAACATGTTCGTCGAAGAATACAGAAAATCACCGCAGAGTACTTGGATCATGAAGCCCTGTGGGAAATCACAGGGAAACGGAATATTTTTAATAAACAAACTATCGAAGTTGAAAAAGTGGTCCCGGGAGGCGAAAGCTCCGTTCCATCCGCAGTTAAGCAAGGAGAGCTACGTTATATCTCGCTACATAGACAATCCCCTGTTAATTGGCGGCAAGAAATTTGATCTGAGATTGTACGTCCTGGTAACATCGTTTAGACCATTGAAGGCGTATCTCTTTCAGCTCGGTTTTTGTCGATTCTGTACGGTGAAATACGACACGAGTGTTACGGAATTGGACAACATGTATGTTCACCTCACTAATGTGAGCGTTCAAAAGCACGGCGGCGACTATAACAGCATTCACGGCGGGAAAATGAGCGTCGAAAATCTGAGGCTATTTTTAGAAGGAACGCGCGGGAGAAACGTCACGGAGAAACTATTCGCAGCCATCCAATGGCTGATTGTACATTCCTTGAAAGCCGTTTCCTCCGTTATGGCTAACGACAGACATTGCTTCGAATGTTACGGGTACGACATAATAATCGATAACCAATTAAAACCTTGGCTCATCGAAGTGAACGCTTCCCCATCCCTTACTTCCACTACTGTGAACGATAGAATCATGAAATATAAACTGATTGACAATATTATGTCAGTGGTACTACCCCCTGAAGGCACACCAGATGTACGTTGGAACAAGTTACCGAGTCAAGAAGCGCTCGGTAATTTTGATTTGCTTATAGATGAGGAGCTTATAGACAAAGAAGAATCTTCTATCGCACGAGCTTCAAAGCATGGGAAAAGTAAGAATTCGTGAATAGCTACGTATTAAGAAACGAATTAATCAGTGTATTAAATTAAACTAGAGGTGTTCGCCCGATGGTCGAAATTCGCCTATATTAATTCATACAATTTTTAATTGTGACCTTTATGAGGGTTCTTTTGCTTTTTAGATAGAAAAAAATGTAAATGTTGTGATAGATTGACAAACAGTAATGTGTAACAAAATTGTATCTATGAAACGAATGACAGTGTGTGTTAATAATGTGAGGAAGTGTGAGTAGTTGTTATTTTTATGTATTTATAACTATTATTTAAAAAGTATTAGCTTTCTGCATATCTTCCCTCCACATAAACTTTAAGTTACCGTACCAAATTTCATACTCTTCTGAATCCTCGTAAAACTGTACTGCAATTTTTCGCTTCACGTATTAAAAATAGGACCTGGATAAACTCTTCTGAGTGAGTTCTGAGAAATTTAAATGTAAAGAATCATAAAAATATTTATCTGACCGGGATTTGAACCCACCACATCCGAATTTCCGAACAACGCAAAAATTACACATCCCAAAATGCCAATATGATTGACATATAAGAGTCGAAATTATTGATATATTGTTGCACGACGAAAGAAGCATATATAACTTAAAAATGCGCAGTTTTCCAGGTATAAGACCTAGCTAAATCGATTTTCCTCCCTCAAAACTCCCTACATACTAAATTTCATGATTTACTTTTCCTTCCAGCAGCTTTCGAAAAAGCGATTATATATAAACAAAATTGTCTCGTTTAAGGTTTCGAGAAAGCGATTATATACATATACAAGATTGGCTCGTTTAAAGTATATGATAATAATATACCAAAGTCCTAAAAGATAGGTTACTATAAAATAACGCGAATACAAGTTTAATTGTAAATACAAGTTACATTATCTCTAGTGTCCCAGTTACATAGTTACAAGGAATCAGATTTACTTTTACATGTATGTAACTTTACCTATCTAACTATTATTATACCAATAATACCGATCTATTGATTATGTGCGTATTATTTTGTTTTTAAATTCTAAATACAAAGGTTTTTGAACATCTATCACAATTATGTGACTCAAATTTTATTACAATATCTATGCTTAAATAAAGCATCAATCGGTAATTTTATTTACAACCAGCATTAATTGCCCGCGGCTTCGCCCGCGTGAAATTAGGTTTAAAACTTTCATCCCCTTCTTACCCACCTAGGGGCTGAATTTTAGAAAACGCTAAAATACGTAGCTCTTTATTTTTTCCGTAGTCAATTCATACGAAATATCATGCGAATAAATGTCCTAGGAATAAAAAGTTTCATACAAACTTTTATCACCTATATTACCCCCTTGAGGGTCGAATTTTGAAAAATCCTTTCTTAGTGGATGCTTACGTCATATGAAAAATACGTGCACAAAATTTCAAATTTCTAGCCTGTGCGTTGATACATTAGTTAATCAGCCTTTTTTAAATTTAGATAGAAGATACCAAAAAATCAAAGTTTGCAATGACAAAGATTGAGAAATAGGGCTCTCGAAACGATCCGATTCCACTACGATCGGTTGGAAGACTCATGTTAAGTTGATAGCGATAAAGCATTGGAATCAAAATAACATTAAAGAAATCACATTTTTAGGATCAGTTCACACCGAAACGAGATGATGGCACTGAATTTTTAAGATAGCGATTCAAAATTGATCTTTATTCACTACAACAAAAGACACACGTTTCAAATTACGACATCAGTCATACACTGCACATGCGCTGTGCAGCGCGGTGCAACTTGACATTCTAACTCTTACAACTTACAATGAAACGTGTCTATTCGTATTTAATTAATAAAGTTCAATTTTGAATAGCTATCTTTAAAATAAGTCTCGTTTTGTTGTGAATTTGCCCTTATAATTTGCACGTTACTAAACGCTATGATGTTTATAATTTCAGTTGCTGATATTGGTTACAGATTTTTAGATCATTCTTTTTTCCTGATCTAAAAATCGTTAACCAATATCAGCAAAAAAAAAGAAGATACTCAATGTATATGTAAATAATGATAAAACCATGCTGATTAATTTTTTTAATTATTGATTTTTTATAATTATCTCAATCAATCTTTAAGTCGCAGGCATATTTTGTGATTCCGCCTTTTACATACCGCGTAGTCCCTTTAAAAACGCTTGGTGTTTTGTAGTATGCCAAAGGAAAAATGTCAACTCATTCAATTGTTATAATTTGAACGTTGGCTGTAGTTTTAGGGTAGTAGGGTAGGGTAAGTATGAAGAAAACACGGGTTGGACAAATCAGACTTCATTGTTATTATTATGCACTTTGGTTCACTTTTTTTGGGCTTTGTACTTTGTTAAAATATTTTAATAACGAAAGCATTTATATTTTAAACAGTAAAAATGATACTTCTTAAAGTCCACAGTGGCAATATTTATTACCGCATATTTTTTTTACCAATAATACTGTGCAGAGGTCCTCCGAGAACCAGATTCTATAGACACCTTATTATTTTTCAGGTGCCCGATAACCTCAAAAATCTTTTCAATAATTTGTCCACTGTTTTTTATTGCTCCCACTTGAAGATCGTTAAACTTTTCGTCTTTAAAATCACAATTATTTTGTAAAAATTCTTCTGAATATTTAGTATTTGCACTACTTGCAATAAGTTTTTGTGTCACAAAACCTCAACTAGATGCCATTTTGTTTGTTTTGATTAACACTCAACAGCGACGCGCGTGGTAAAAAACAGAACTAAATACTTCCATTTGTCGCAGCATTTTGTAAATGGCGTTTAAATCGTCAATCAAATGTTTAGGCATAATATATATAATGATACCGCAATATACATTTTGCCTTCGGCATATTACAAAACTGCCAGTATTTTTAAACTGACTACGCCGTATGTAAACGGCGAAATTACACAATATGCCTGCTACATAATATAGGTAAATACGTGAAGCGAAAAATTCAAAGTAAAGTTTTACGAGAATTGTGCATAAGGATGAGAGTAAAGTTTGTTTAAATTAAACTTTATGCTGAGGAAGGCATGCGGAAAGTGTAAAATTCTTAAAATAATGCTTCAAAATACAATAAATTAATGCAAATATCAGCAACACACACTACTATGGATTTGGTTCACACCTAGGTTACCTATTTATAAGATAAATATAGTTTGGACACAGTGTTTGAAATTTGTAGTGTTGTACCCTTATGAAGTTTATTAGTTGAAATTAAATAGATTTTCAAAACGCCGTCAAATATAAACGCATGTTTGCATTGTCAAAACTATATCGATTTATGGTCGATTGATTATTGTCAATCCCTATGAGTGTAAACGTTCGGTTTCATCGTAAAAAACATGAGTGAAATTTTATTTTTCTTAATTTTAATGGAACTGGTTATTTTAATTATTACATTAATAATTATAGTTTATAAATCAGATTATATAATTGACAGCCAGATGTAACGTACGCAACGAACGGATTGATGCTACCTTTGAGACATGTGTGCGTAAGTCACTCGTGAAAAACTGTCGGTACACGAACATGTGTGTGCGTGTAATGATATCAGAAACAGAAAAAATCTCCCATCTTTTTTTACCCGTGACAGAACAGGTGGTGGAACGGGGAACTTTCTTTAAATATTCTTATCCAACAATAGTTTCTAAGGCAATAATTAGATAGAAAAAAATACCAAAAAACTATACTGCTTTTATTTTACAACATTTTTGTTTATCCTACTACTATTACAAATGTAAAAGTTTATGAGGATTTATGGATGGATGGATGGATAGATGGATGTATGGATGGATGGTTGGATGTTTGATACTCTTTCACGCAAAAACTACTGAAAGGATTTTGATATAGTAATAGTTTAGGCTCTGGATTGAAACATAGGCTACATTTTATCCCTAAAAACTACAGTTTTCTCGTGGGATACTGTATTTAGGTATGCGTGTGGAGCCACGGGCAACAGCTAGTAAGGTAATCAATTTTTAAAATAAGAAAATATGAGAAAATATTACTTATCTATTTTCTTGTAACATATTTATTTATTAAAGACACTTTTAATTTTTTTAATTGTAAAATATATAGAAAAATTAACACACAAAAAATTATTATTCCAAAAAAATGGCTGGAGTAATGAAGGATGGATGAATGGATTGGACGTATTTGTAACTCAAAAGTGCGTTCTCGTTCCTCAAAATCCTGAATCTCCCTGTGGGCCTCCTGTACCATCTCTCACTGGGAAAAACAAAATGCAAGCTTTAATTCACGCCAATTTCCCGCAGTAAAAAAAAATGTTTATAATATTCTAACAATGTTATGTCTGCCGAAACTAAAATAAATTTTATAGTTATAACAAACGGGGTTTTTCTGTAGACACTAAAACTACTAAAAATAAATTCAAACATAAAATGTATTGTATGTTATTGATTGTACTGCAGGTTCTTGGTGTAAATTCATGTTTCACAGTAATAACACACAGGACTTCTTGCACTATTTCGACTTTAATAAGTATTGTTCATTTTAGAAATTAAAAATTAATGTAAAATACTTATTAATACTATATTAAGTATTTTACATTTATTAAAAAAAAAAGTTGTAAAATACTTATTAAAGTGGAAATAGTGCAAGAAGTCCTGTGTGTTATTACTGTGAAACATGAATTTACACCAAGAACCTGCAGTACAATCAATAACATACAATACATTTTATGTTTGAATTTATTTTTAGTAGTTTTAGTGTCTACAGAAAAACCCCGTAAGTTACACTTTTATGGCTTTACAAAGAAATAAAGTAGGGAAAAAGAGATTTTTCTAATGACATATTATATCTCGTGTATATTGAGTAGGTAGAACCAGAAATGTGGCATACGCCCTTCAGCCACTGGCTAACTTTTTAAGTGGACCTTAAGTACACAATTTTTTTGATTGGAAATAATTTGCCTATACCTGAAACCTCTATTTATGCAAAAAAGAAAATTTTCAAAACGTTAGTTAATACCCTTTCCCTTCTTTCACTCGTGTTTTCATTATTGTCAAATGGTGAAACTAAAGTACCCCACAAATACTTTAGAGTTATAAATACCCGAACAAAGTAAAATCGCTTGTTACGTACTCATAATATCACAATTCGATTGTAAATAAAAATAAATTATTATTGTGATATACCGTTATTGAATTATCATTACTAGTATTATTTAGCATTTATTGAAATTAATGTTAGAAACATTGATAAAATTAAACCTAGAAGTAAGTTCGCCAAATGCAGGGAAAAATATACACTATATTTACAGCTTCAGCATCCAGCTCACAATAAATTTAAAAAAAATGATGTTGACATTTTGTGTCCCGAGAGAAGAGCAAAGATAAATTGTAAATATTTTATAAATTATCAAATGTCTATGGGTACGACGCTCTGTTGAGCACTGCGGTGAAATCGTAGTAGCTTTTGGTTACATAGTAGGTTTTGCTGTTACACCTAGATGTTCGGTGCGCTCAATCTGGTTATTATATAAATAATCTGAGGTTTATAATTATAGATTTATTAAATTAAAAAGAGGCCTGTAATTATTATTATCGCTACCTCAGTTAGCTCACACGTGCGTTTGATATAATTTTATTACACGTTGACGTTTGTCAATCTGTCACATTTATATTTTTTTACTATTTTCTATCTTAGAGGCAAAATAATAAATAAGAAGGTATATATTTCAATAAAAAAAATATAGCTGTATCTCATTATCATTATCATTATCAAGCGCGATCATTATCGACATCGCATTATGTGAAAACGCTCTAATACGTGAAGCAAACTCACGTTTTCACGGTTTAGACCTATTTTAAGGGCCATCGTCACAGTCCAGTCTGCAAATCCAACAGCTTGTCAATAATTAGTTTATATCTTTTCATCTGTTGTCCGTAAATAGTAGTAAATATGCAGGCGGCATATTTTAGATAGCGTCAAAATATGTGGCCCAAACATTTTTTGTCTTTCAGAAATATTATTTGCATACAAAAATTATTCTCGAAAAATTATAAAAAAAATATATTTTAGTACTGAACAGTATACTTTGCACTCTAACGTCTAAATATAAAAAATACTAGACGCTCTGTAAACTATACTTATGCGGTAATTAATATACAATGCAAAATATTCTAAAAGCGTTTCAACATTAAAAAATACAATCTAAATTTCTATTTTTTTATTAATATTTATTCAATGTTTTTTAGATAAGAGTGGCGGGTGGCGGCGGGTTCTTTTGGTATTGAGAAGATATGCGACTCTGCAGATTTTGAATGTGTTACTGTGTGTAATTTGTTTTGGTCCATAAGGATCCAATAGAAACCTGCAAAATTAGAGACATTTTTTTCTCGCTCGCTCCGCTCGCTCATTTTCAACGTACAGAATATTATTATATTGTTTCTAATATTTAGTAGTCTTTGGTCTATTTTGCGCTCTTGATTATTCCAAAGAATAAACCTTTTCAGATAGGTATTTGTTACAAATTAAACCAGTACAATTTAAAAAAATGATTTATCCAATTTTATCCTGCGAAATTAAATACATTTTTGTTTGCTCGCTCCACTCGCTCGCTTTCAAAGTAGAATGTTGTTTTTATTTAAATAATACACACTTTCAAATAGCTATTTGGTACAAATTTCAACCAAGACAGTTGTAAAAAATTACAATTATTGTATGTTAATTTAAATATGAATTATAGTCGAATTTCAACCACGGGGCGATCTTTAGATTTAATAAATCAATCACTTTAAAAAAATAATTGTGATAGTCTATAGAACATGCACTATAAAAAGCTTTACAACTATCAACTACACAAGTCAGATAAAATTTCGCGTTTAAGTTCAAATAAAATAAAATGTACGTTGTAAAACTTATTTCCTTTGGGCCATTACAGGTTAATACGTTACTAAGGCTACATACGGGTACATACGAAGGTTAGTCGCACGTGCTCGGCTTAAATGGAATTCTACCTCAGACGTTTGTATCCAGTTTTGGCAGTGTCTTCATAAGCAGGAGTTACGTGTGCCATTCCCGGGCATTTCATAATATAGTGCTAGAGTTCCTGTAAGTTGGATTGAGATTCAATTGAATGTGGGTTACATTAAGGTTCATATCTTTAAAGTTTATTTGATAGATTTAAAAATAATTTCATAAATAATTGACTTAATTACTAAAATAATTAACGACTGTACGATTGTTAAAGATGGTTGTCAAATGGTTTTTTTTTTAAATTTGTGAGTGAATGCAGTTTCAAGGTTTTTGTCTGATTGTCTTCAAGTTTGATAGAACCGATAATTTTTGATTCTAATATTAATACTTTCTTATCAATAATGTTCCTAAATATTACTTATAAGTTATAATAATATACCCGAAAGAATTATATGCCGATATCATTATTTATTTCATTTTATCGGTAAGAATAATTCTTGAAAAGTTGAATGGAGTCCAGGATTTATTGATAGTTGAAGCGCAATTTTAATGAAGTATCAAACTTAGCTCGGCTCCCGATCGCAACAATAGCTATAGAGCGCTCAACGCGCTTTGAGTTCTGCAGATTAAGAAGCCAATTAACTTACTTTCAACGGCGTTCAATGTTGTGTGCGTTACTAATGTTTCATGTACTCACGAGCTCGCAGATGTATACGCTTCAAAAAACTCTTACTCTGGTTCTTTGAGGATATGACACAGATACAAAATATGCAGATTCAGTTCTGTTAGAACTTTATACTGAGTGTCCATGACGCATTAGTATGGATATTTAAAACGAAGACTCGCCTATTTGAACCATGTACGATTAATAATGTTATACATTGCACTATCAGAGAATATGATTCCTTAGCAGGTGAACGCTCTCATAATTTGCAGTTTTCACGTATTATAATGACGAAGTAATAATACATTCGGTACCTACCTACCTCCTACCTACATATACGATAAGAAGGTGTGTTAGCTATTTTTAATACCCAAAATTAATCTGCCATGTAGCTTGAATACCTAATAATAACATAATTTTTTTAAAGTAAGCAAAAACGTAACTTGTTACTTTGAGCAAATTACCTGTCAGTCTGGTGGGTGTATCATAAGTAATTACTCAGCAGCTTCCTCATAGTAGTCAACGCGCGAACACGACTTGACTGTTTCATACTCAATATCAAACGCCTTACTCACGGTCCAGTCTGCAAATCCAACACTAATAGCCGTCGTTAATGTCAACAGTGTCGATCATATAAAATTTATGCCTACGAGTCCGCTTCAAGGCGCGATATTGGATTTGCAAGCTGGAGCAAAGCGCCATAATACACTTAATAATTTAAAAACTAGAGGGCTATGACATACAATATCGACAAAGTTCCTGCTCGACCAGTCATTGTGAACATTTTCCTTTGCATTAGGATACCTCGAAATATTTAAACACAAAGGAAGTGACAGCAACGACTGCAGACGTGGTTGTACTACGTATTTACACGTAAGTATGTGTGAGTGCACTTAATTCCACGGCACTGTTAAGCGATTTTCATCTTATACCTGGTCGAGCGGCAACTTGTTCGATAGTACATTTGACAGAAAAATCTTTATATAAGAAATAGTAACGCCATCTTGATCTCAGAAGATTTTGTCAAATAAATGCGGATACTTAATACGTAATAGCTATTTCACTGATTACAGATATAGGTGCCTACTAACAAAAATTACGATTTACTCATTAGGTAGCAGTAGCGAGGCGTGTACACAAGTCGACGTCGCATCATATCGACTTCCCTTATGAATATTACTTATTAGATGGCGCAAAGTGAAATAAAAATAATAAATAGTATCGTTGTTCCCCTAGTACAATAGATATTAGCTTACGCGGCTTACTATTCCGTAGATATGACGCTTCGCCACCGTTAGGTTAGGTTAGGTTAGGTTAGGTTAGGTTCCCCCCGATGGTTGCCCGCCTGGTCGTGGCGGAGGGGCTCAGTAACCGTGGATGGGGACCACGGTGAAGCGAAGAGGCAACCAGGGCCGGCTTGGCAGGAGGCCGGGCCGGCCCGAGGAGGGGCGCTCCCGGCGGACTGGAGGAGCCAGTCCGCTGCGGACGCGCCTGGAGGTGGGACCGCAGAAGAAGAGGAGTGCCGGTATTACGGTGCGCCGTACTCCCTATCTTCTGCGGCCGTGGAGGATCGCAGGGGGAGAGGGTGGTGGTGTTTTGCCGCTATCCCTACCCCCCTGCGAGCTGGCGGGGCCGTTCCGCGCGGTAACGGCATCGGTGGGGCCGCAGGGGAACAGGGCAAGTTTGGTATTACGGTGCGCCGCTTGCCCTATCCTCTGCGGCCGAGGTGTAGTTGGCCTCCACCAGTACTGGTGGAGGCGGAGGAGGGAGGCGCACCTTACCATCTGGTGCGCCTGCCGCCGGCGGGGTCGCGGATGTGTGTATCGTTCCCGTGGCCCCGTCGCAAGGCGGCGTGGAGGAAGGTGGGGGGGGTTTTATTGGGTAAACCGTGGGTCTCATTAGCCTATACGGGAGTCCCACATCACCACTCGGGTGCCCCCTGCGCCCGGGTGGTATGCGTAATGCATTTCCCCCTCCGGAAACAAAAAAAAAAAAAAAAAAAAAAAAGGTTAGGTTAGGTTAGGTAATCAAGGTAGGTGCGTTACTTTTTCTTGACAAAACTTTTAAAATAATATATTAATTTGTAACAACACTATGGATCTATGGTCTGAGAATAAATTATTTTAATAAGTTCCAAATCGACACTTTTATTTCAGAACAGGTATTTCAACATAAATGTTTCACAAAGAGGAAAAAAATAGGCTAGTATTGAGCGAGATTTCCTGCGAGAGTTGGAGTTAGCTCACTAAAATTGGACGTCTTACTGAAGACAATGGATTTTTTACCTCGAAAGAGCAGCGAAATCCCTTTTATAACGATAATAAATCATGACTTATTCGAGAAATCGCTATTTAATGCATAAATTGATTGAGTTTACTTGTTTTTGTATTGAGTTCTGGATTTATCGACATCCCATCTAATATTCGATTTTATTTACATAAAGTTCTCGAACTCAGATGCATTTTATGAAAATTGGGAATTATAGTGCGGTCGCGAAGCAAGAGACAAGTAGCGATGAGTCAAAGTACGCAATTCTGCGTGCTCCGCAACCGTAACTCACTCATTTTAGAAACATGTAACAACTACTTGATACTTTATTTCGGTGTTCGTATAGTAATGGTTTATTTAATTTTGAGATTGTTTTACTCAACCTAGAAAATGTTTACATATAAGTTCTCTCTCCTGAGATGATATCTTACTACTATTATCAATGTGAAAGTTTGGGAGGATGGATGGATGGTTGGATAGATAGATGGATGATTGTTACCCTTTCATGCAAAAACTACTGAAACGGGTCTTAATGAAATTTGCTATGGTAGTAGGTAGTAGTAGTAGCTCTGGATTAAAACGTAGACTACATTTTATCCCGAAAACGTGCAGAGTTCCCGTGGGGTACTGTACTTACGCGGACAGGGCCGCGATCATAAGCTAGTTATTATTATAAATAAGTAGTGCAAAAGCAGTTCATGCGTCACCAACATGACCTAAAGGTAAATTGAGGAGGTTCTTTTCAAAACTTGACTATTCCACTTGCGACCAAAGTGGATTTTTTATTTTTTTTAAGTTGGTAACATTGAAATCTATATACATCGAAAACAAAATCCTAACAAAACGTGATCAATCCACTAGAAAAAAACATTTCAAAACGCATGATTTCGACAAAAGTAGATTATTCCTCTTCGAATTAACATGTTCAAAATAAGGATTTTAAAATTGCAACAAAACATGATTAATCCTGAAGAAATTTTTTTTATTACTAGAAATTGTAACAAAACATGTTTTTTCCTCATATTTTTCAGGTAGTTTAAACTTTTAAAGTTTTTATGTTCTCATTGGTGCTAAATCTGCCAAGTTTTTGAAAGGTTGAGTCAGGCTTGAAAGGGCAAGAACCCAGAGCCGTAAAACGTTTAAAAAAATCCTATTTGACATCTCATAGCTTGACAGTGAGTGACGTAAATTATTTTGTCAAAAATTTTGTCTGTCGCGGTCAGTTGCAGTTCTCTATATTATATTGTATTATCTATGGTTGCAGTTTATTATCCTTTTGTGTTGCGAATTGTGTTTTCTGCATTTCGAGGATCAAAATAATTGAGAAATGGAGTGTCAAACAACAGTACAAGATATTAATACAGGTTCAAGAAGTAGAAAGCGCCGACGACAAAATCGAACGAAGTAAGTTTTTGTGTTTAAACTTAGCTACGAATCTATTGTCATAAAATTTCTGTGATTTTTTGAACATTTTGAACATTTTTTTAATATTGCATTAGTTTTATTTATTTTATTTCGAGATGAAAATGAGGTTAGTGAAATAAAATATTACTTAGTAAAGAACGATTTTAAATTAATGTGAACAAAATAAGATTAATCCATAATGGTTTGAATCAAAACTAGATTATTCCTATAGAACACATAACAAAACTTGATTATTCCAATCAGCCTCGTCAAAACTTGATTATTCCATTTTAAGATTCTGGATTTATTCAATATTATAATAATGCTAAAATTTTGAAACTCATACGAAATAATCACTATTCTTGTTGTATATTATAATTCACCAACATTTTATGTTAAACATGTAACTCTGTTCTTAAAATTATATTTCTTTAAATTATACAAAGATCCAAAAAGTGGAATAGTCAAGTTTTGAAAAGAACCTCCTCAATTAAGCTGAAGTACCTGGGTGACCAAGCCGACCCGATGCTTAGGCAAAGTCGTACTTGAGCTAATACGGTGTATTGTGTAGGTACCATTGACAATGTAATAGTTATCAATGTTCATATTATTATATTGTTGTTAATGTATAACTAGTTATTAAGGGGTTTTCACATTGCGCGGCGCGATATCGCATGTCACACCAATAAATTATCTACTAAGGTACACTCTTATGTCTTTTGTGTAAGTGCTTTTTTCCTATATCCAGACCGATAATGACGCACCGATAATGACAAAGACAGGTGTTATGTTTCATATTAAAACATAATATCCCTGTCTTCTCATACTTTAGTAATTAAGGGGCATCGAAGACGGCGAAGATACTGTAGGGACCACGTATGTGTGAATGTGCGAGTTTCAGCAGATTCAGGCATAGACGAGGCATGTTGAGGCAAAAAGTGTCTCCAGTTAAATAGCCCCACTTTTGAGATTTTTGGGGCCATTTTGAGATATGAAGTATGGTGATAGCATGATAGCTGACATAATGAAGTATGGTGAAAACCAAGATGGCGTAACTTTTTATTGTATGAATATTTGTTCTGTCAAATGTACATCATAGCCTACCTATCGTGAGTTCTAAAATCTTTGGTGTGAGAGACGATGTATGATGGTAACGACAGGCAGTGAGGCTCTGTCGGTGTGTACGAACGAGTGTTAGTTTTCAGGATAATAACAGGCCATTTAATCGATAATTCGTTTTTGATTTATGTAACCTATAAGACGGAGTTAAATGTGATAAGTGAAAACTTCTACAATACTATAATATTTTATATCAACATAAATTAAAGCTTACTATACAATTTGTATGAACTATCACAGACAGATAAGATACTATATATTACGTACTTTATTATGAAATAAATTAATATAGGAAGGCATCTTAAGATAAAATATTATAGTATCTTCGCCGTCTGTGACGCTCTTTATGCACTGCGCAATGTGAAAATTTAAGGTTAATGTGCTGAAAATGGTAGAAGGCGTGTAAAAAGTTGGATTGGGTTGGATTGGTTGGTGGAGTCTTTTTATGGAACGATTGACGTCTGAAGGTTTGGAATTGATGGCCACCATTATTGGACCCCCTCGCTAATCCCCGCAGTATCTCAACCTCCTTGTTTTTGTTGATGTCACGTTGAGTAATCCAAAATTTATCTGTTTTAATACCTCGTTTATTTTTGGAAATTAAAAATTATATTTCATAATAATATTTTTATAATTTCATTTCTTTGTCTAAATTTACAAATGAAATTTATAATATTATGATCACTTTGAACATGGGTCTATCGAGAATTATAAGAAGTTGGTCTATGTCATATTATTTTGCCAACAATAAAAAGAAAAATGTCATTTGGTTGTCTTTGCTGTAGTAAAATTTATTTTTTCATGGTTTTTTTTTACAAATAATTTAATGTTATGGCTCAGGATACTAAAAAAGTTTCCTCACGGAACTCGTATGGCGAAAAATATAAAGTCACGTACTGCACTGATGTGGAAAAGTCGGTTATTATCAGCAATTTCGAGCGCCGCGGCTGGCTCCAAGTAGGGCCCGAGGACGAGTGGAATATTTACTGGTCGTTTACGCAAAATTGCCGTAATATTTTCAGCATCGAGAACGGATATCGCCTAACCGACAACCAGATGATTAATCACTTTCCGAACCATTACGAACTGTCGCGGAAGGATTTACTCGTAAAAAACATTAAACGCTACCGTAAGGAGCTCGAAAGAGACGGCAATGTTCTGGCCGAAAAAACAGAAGTCACTTTACCTAATGGACAAGTGGTCATACGGTACGCTCATCTAGATTTCGTTCCTACAACGTTCGTCCTACCGGCAGATTACAACATGTTCGTCGAGGAGTACAGAAAATCACCGCAGAGTACCTGGATTGTGAAGCCGTGCGGAAAATCACAGGGGACCGGGATCTTCTTAATAAATAAACTTTCCAAATTAAAGAAATGGTCCCGCGAAACGAAAACTTCATTTCACCCTCAACTAAGCAAGGAAAGTTACGTGATATCGCGTTACATAGATAACCCACTTCTGATTGGAGGCAAAAAGTTCGATCTGAGATTGTATGTGATGATAACATCTTTCCGACCTCTGAAGGCTTACCTATTCCGGCACGGATTTTGTCGATTTTGTACCGTAAAGTATGATACGAGCGTGACCGAATTAGACAACATGTATGTGCATTTGACGAACGTTAGTGTGCAGAAACACGGTGGGGATTACAATACCTATCATGGTGGTAAGATGAGCGTGCAGAATTTGCGCTTATATCTAGAGGGTACTAGAGGACGTCCAGTTACGGAGAAGCTCTTTGCTGAGATGCAATGGCTGATCGTGCATTCGCTGAAAGCCGTCGCACCAGTCATGGCGAACGATCGCCACTGCTTTGAATGTTACGGCTACGATATAATCATAGACGACTCCTTGAAACCTTGGCTCATCGAAGTCAACGCCTCTCCGTCGCTGCAGTCCACGACGCACAACGATAGAATATTGAAGTACAAATTGATCGATAATATTATTTCCGTGGTCGTTCCCCCAGATGGGGTCCCCGATGCGAGATGGAACAAAATACCGACGGCAGAGGCGCTGCGAGACTTTGAAGTTTTGATTGATGAAGAATTAATAGAAAGGGACGACGTGAGCCCACGTACGAAACCTCGCACGAGGTTATAAATTATTATGAGGGTGTTACATTTTCTTATAAAAACCGTTGAAGTTTTGTTGTTTTTTTAACATGCAAATTATGTTTTTATAAACAAATCTTGACTTTTATGATCAGTATGCTTAAATTTTTCACAATATATTCTCACCTAATATAAAACAATATAAGTACCTAATTTTTCACGATGTCCCAGAGAGTTATTCCTTTTTTATTCTACCTACTAAAACGTTTCGTTTGTAGAAATACCGAGGATTGTTCGAATATTTATCGATTGACTTGGATATTTTATAATTTACTAGCTGTTTCCCGCGGTTTCGCCCGCGTAAATATACTATCGAGTAACCCGCGGGAACACTGTACTTTTCCATGATAAAAAGTAGCCTATGTTTTAATCCACTAACTACTAACCAAATTTCATAAAAATCCGTTCAGTGGTTTTTGCGTGAAAGAGTAACAAACATCCATCCATCCATATATCCACCCATCCTTTCAAACTTTCACATTTTTAATATTATAGTAGGATTTTCTTATTTTTTTATCTTTATTTTATTTAAGAGCCCAGCCCCATCATAGCTTATACTAAATATGCCTATGTGTTAATAAAGAATTATATACAAAAATTTTGCTTCTCCACTCGCAGGTGAAGCAAGAATGCTCATATATAAACCTAAATCACAAATAGTAAACTTACATTTCTCTAACAACTCCTTTCTTTCATCGGCACCTTTCACACACTCCATGTGGTGAATATTCTCCATCACCCCACACTCATCACAGTTAGGCAAATCAGATATTTTAATCATATAGCTATAGTAACTACAAGGGCAATGACCCGATCTTAAACGAAATGCTAAAGCAGTGTCCCTTCTATAACGACATAATTGATACCATAGCTTGTGTTTTATACAAATTCGTATATCCTAGAACTGCATCATATATGTAGTAGGATATAACATATCATATACTAAGCCGCTTATAGTTACAAGGTAACAAATCCGAAAATCAGGTCCCTAAGACCTGATCAAAAGAGGATTATCCATGTGTAATGGATAATATATTACTATTCGTCATTTTTTATTACAATTTCTGTGCTATTCAAAAATATATCGAGTGTACCAAAGTGAATACACATGACATTATTCCTAAAAATGTTTAGTAAACGTAGGTTGCTATTACTCAAGGTAGTTAGTTATACATGGGATTGATTAGTTAAGTAGTTATAGAAAAATTAATTTTCTAAAGCTAATTAAAATAATGTGAAATATATATTTTTTTAAAGTTACGAAGTTTAGATTTAAAGTAATGTCGAATCCCCTTTAGGTATTGTAGGTTTAATAATAAGCTTCAGCAAGCTAAGTAAATTGTTTTATTAAAAATGAAATCTTTTCAGTTTTCCATAGGTAACCTATTAAATGTTAATTATAGGTACCTAATAAAATGTTTATAAAAGCACCTACCAACGAATATTAATTACCTACCTAAAAACATAAATCGAGAAAAAAGGCAATTTGGTAGCCTTTGACATGAAGTCTTCAGGACTTCTCACAGAACGTATTAAGTAACTACGAATATACAATTTCTCATTATTTACTGGAAACACACTATTTCGGATCGACTTACTCAACAGATAAAGCAGTCTCACCGCCGAATTCTCAAAGTTATGGGCTACTTAAATCACATGATATCACTGTTTTAGCTTTGTAAAAGGACACCGTGTATATGTGACATTATTTTATACAGTCACGACTTATGAGAATCAAAACCTACATTTAAATAAATTTACATGTCACAGTCAAATCGTATAATCCGCCGTATTACACTACGGCTAGCCAAGGCCGTTTTTAAATGCGGCGGATCAACGATGAGCCGGATTATTTACGGCTGAATGACAATCCGCCTAAATGTATTCGGTGACATACGAGTACGTTCTTCAACACGACTAGCCGTAATGCCGGCTGCATTTTTTTTGTAAACAACTACTATTTGTAATACAAATCTTTGACAGTTTTTAGTTCTCATTTTTAACACTCGTGGCGCTGGCTTCTATAACAACAAATATTATTTTTATTTAGTATATACCTAATAATATTATGTATAGTAACTATGATAATAGACTTGATGACAAACATTTATTATTGCATAAATAAATTGTACTCTTAAATATGAGTAACTTCTCAGAAGAAACAGTATATCAAAAGTCAATATTTTCAAAGGTATAGCGATTTGAATACAAAATTTCGTAATTCTCGTGAAAACTCTCCATACTAAAGTCGTACCTAGCTGTGACGTCACGCCTAGGTTAAAGTGTTTGAAGTGTAATGCCGCAGGAACAAAATATTTGTAAATATCTCCGATATTGGAGCGTTTAAGTTCATACTTCCATAATTAATGTTTTTTATATGATGTAAGTAAACTAATGATGTAGGTTTTGTTTACTGATTTACCAAAAAAAAAAACTTCTTTGTACTCTTTAGATATATCTAATTACTAAACTAAACATAAAATATTATATTTTTTTACATTTACCAAGTAGTAATGCCTCAATATATCTGAGTATATTAATGTAACTAAACATTTTAGATGTAGTCATCATCCCTATTATTCTTTATTAGTGAGGTTATAGTAAACTTGCAAATAGATAAACTTTAACGATTTTTTAAAATTCCGGCTTTTAGATCCGGCTAAACCTAGTCTTATTGAAAAACGTATTGCAATGACAACCCGGTTAATCGTTGAACCGTCGAATTCCAAAACAGCCCTGTATCTGATAACAGCTAGCCGTAATGTAATACGGCGAATTATACAATCCAACTGCGACATATTATACAAGTCGAAACTAATTACTATGTCGTATCAAAAATGTAATTGTTACCATAAAAAGGCATTTTGGGCTTCCTACTTGGAAACATTATTATTAAGTTGAATCCCTCGTACCCACTATAGTTTTTTTTTGTGGTCGCAGCAGACAAAAATTGCACTGCACGATAATGCAATAGAGCTGAAAATCGAAGTGTCAAGAGTCAAATATCAGATTTGCAGCTCTGTAGCCCAAGCAGGAACAATAGACAACAACGTATTCGTACCGTTATCGAATGTCAATTGTTATATGGGCGCTGTCATTATTTTCATACAATTCTTTCTTTCGTTAACATTACGACGTCGTTGTCTATTGTTCCCGTTAACCCCACTGCACGATTTTCAGCTCTATTGTATAATAATATAATACTACTATGGACGCTTCACACCACGTCAATCTGATCCCGTGGTAAGATTTTCTAAGAATTAGTGTTACGGGTACCAGACAACGGAAATATATTTAATACTTTTATATTATACTCAAATTTAAGATTTTATTATATTATACACCTATTTAATCCACGACCCAGTAAGTCGGAAAAACTTTCTGTTCCTTCGGCGGGATTCGAACCCGCGACCCCTGGCTTGAGCACCAACACACTCAAAAGTATTGTAGTAGCACACAGTTCTATTTACTATGCATTTTTTCCTGTCGCAACCACAAAAAACGCTCGTGGGAACGTAGCCGTAGTGTGGCTAAGTAAGTGCTAGTGCCCGTGCAAATTATTTATAATCACATGATTTTATATAATTTTTTACTACGTAAGAACATTTTACTACATACGTAGAATTAAACTACATAGTTTAATAAACTAAAAAAAAAATAGAATTAAACTACATAGTTTAATTCAGAAATGCACGATAAAAATAACCGTGTAATCTGCTTATTTATATTGGAGCTTCTTATTTATATTGGAGCTTGAACAAGTAGAGCAGTTTAAAATACTTCGGCAAAGTCTGCAATACGGAGTTGTTGAAAGGTAGTGTGGCCACTTCATTTAATGAAAAGCAAACGAGTAACACCAATGTCTGTTTTTAGGCTGTGCTTGTTTAAAGTTTGCGGTATACTCCGTTCAGAGTTATTTTACCCCTGAATTTCTATGAAATTGGTCCTTATGTCGTGGGTATAAAGGTCCTAAATATATTAACTTTGAATGGACTGGAGCATGTACCGAACGCGGCTAAAAAAAAACTTACTTTCCAATCTGATAAAAATCCCGTTGAAAAAATAAAGTTTTCATTTGAAGCGTTTTTAATTATTTTGTTCAAAAACTAGTCATGAACTGGCATAAAATACAAAACTGTTTTAGTAATGTGAAAAATTACTACGTCCCTCTACGTTGATTAGAAATACCTAAGTATGTAGGGTAAATCAACCAATAGGGTATTTTCCAAAAAAAATGCTTATATTTAAAGGTTGTAGCGAACGATTTAAATAGGTATAAGCAGTTTTAAAAATTTTTGAAAATATTGTTGGCCCCGAATAGCCAATTGTTAGCCACCCAATAATTGGGGTTAATGGCTACCCCCTTATCATACAAAATACGGGTTGCATATTCGTTTCGTTTGACAGCCTCCGTGGCGTGGTGCAGTGGTCTAGAGCTTGGCTCTCGACTCGGAGGTCGTGGGTCGTGGGTTCGGAGGTCATGGGTTCCCGCGTTGGAACAACAAAAAATGTTGTTTCCAAGTTTGGTTAGGTTAGGACAATGCAGGTTTATCACCTGATTGTCTCACACGAAAGATGATCCATGCGTCGGATAGGCATGTAAAAAGTCAGTCCTGCGGCTGATCTCTCACCAGTCGTGTCGGTCATGCGTCCCACTGGGTTACTAGAGTAAAGGAAGAGAGAGTGCTTTTGTATACTGCGCACACCCTTGGGCACTATAAAATAACTCCTGCGTAGCTACTTACTCTGCGTCTTTGTCCTAACCAAACATGAAAACGACATTTTTTGTTGTTCCAACGCGGAAATCGAACTTACGACTTCCGAGTCAAGAGCCAAGCTCTAAACTACTAGACAACGGAGTCTGTTTATGTAACATTTTCAGGTATAGAAGATAAATGACAAGTTATAGACGACTTAACATAAGTTACAAGGATTAAAGTTCTAATAATTTTAGCTTAAGTTTAGCACTGTAATTAGCTTTCAGAGTTCAGCGTTTAAATGATTTAGTTACAGCATTCTCTTGCTGTCATCTTGTTACTTGAGACTAGAATAATGTTAGGATTAAGTTATTGATTTAAACATTGACTACAGCCATTATTTGTATAGAAAGGGCTTCAAGCAACTAACGGCCGAATACTGAAACGCTAATCAAAATTAAGAGCCCTCCTGTTCCCAGGCTGTCGCTGTCTCTGCTATTCGATATGACAAGGACGGTGTGTTACTTGAGCATCGCTTAATTTAACTATCGTTTCAGAATGCGGCCGTAAGTTATTGAATAAACACTACTCGGACTGAGAGATGCCAGCTGCGGTATGAATGGGCGGGCTTGACCAGTGAAAGACCACAGTCTTGCAGAGAAATGGCGTTTAGTAACGCAAAGGCAACTGGCGACGGACTTGTAACTTTTCTGGAGGACTAGAAATAACTATTTGTTTTTAAAACTATAACCCGACCACGTAAATTATAATAGCCTTTGTTAGCCTGGATATTATTACGAATATTTTGATACATCATTTATTATAATCGGATCAGTATTTTAGGCGTTACGGTGGAACAAACATACATACATGCATAGATTGCCAATGCCTATTGATTTCGCCGTTGTCGGGTAAAAAACTATGAACCCTTTTTTCCGTGAAAACAATCTGTATGCTTTTTGGTTTTGGTTACATATTTATTGAAGCTAGTTTAGCTTTTCAAATTATAATTTTTTAATTTTTATTATAGTATAACAATTATGGATCGAAATTTTGAAACCTATTTCATCGTAACAGCTTTGTTAGAGCATTACAAGCCTGAGTCTGGCCTATCAAAATACGTAACCGTAGGTCGAACAAATGGGAGCCAGAGAGTTTATTTAGTTTGCTAAATAAACTCATTCAAAGGCTGACATAATCATTAAATTTATATAATCTTTAAATAAAGAATGAAAAAAAATAAAATAAATAAAACACGTCCCTCAGAAGGAACAAAAACTTTAGCGATCGATTTGAGTTCAAAAATTCGCGCCAAAACGTTAAAAACGGTGATGCATTGAAATGTACATAGATGGCGCTTTACACATTTCGATAGATTAATTATTTATAATATTTAGCTCTGAGTACTAGGAGATTCATCTTGAGCAAGACTTGTTGACATTTTAAATGCTTAGTATTTAAATTGTATAACATTATTTTTATTTTATTGGGCAATGTTAAAAAGTGCGTACTTCGAACAATAAACAAATATTATGATAACTAAAGTGATTGATGATAGGAAATTTTATTTTAGTACCGCAAAATATATATAAAAAAGTATTTAAAATTAGAAACAATCTATTCCGTATAAGCGCCATCTACATTTTTTCTGTAAAATTATTAAGACCAAACCAATGGTTAATGTTTATTTCCATAGATGGCGTCCGGACTGGAAAACAATAATATGAACTTCTATTTCCCTTAGTGAAAATTGGGTACTAAATGGGTACTAGGTATTAAGGCTTTAAGTAAGTGCCAACTACTAAGAGAAATAGGCAAAAAACTAGACACAGTTTTTAAAAACTTTAGCGATCGATTTGAGTTCAAAAATTCGCGTCATGTGAAAAAGTGACAGATGCACAGAATAGGTTGCGCACGAAAACGTACGCTGTCATACGTTCAATAGATTTTACATCCCATATTTTTTTCATACCGGGCGCCTTATATGAAAATCGATTCTTAAGGAGTAAACTCCAATAAACTCCAAAAAAAAAAACTCATTCAAAACAATAATTTTCTAACAACGATAATGGTCAATGGTTTGGAAAAAAATGTTGTGATCTCAGTACTTCTTAATATGACAGTAATACGTAATAGACAGAACTTCTTGCAAGAAGTTCTGTCTATTACGTATTAACTTTTTCCACTTTAGTTTGCAAGAATTTCTATCTATTACGTATTAACTTTTCCACTTTAATAAGTGTTTTACATTAATTTTAATATATTACACGACCGGTTTCGACAAAGTCATCATCGGTTTGTTATTTCGGTCGGTTATTCGGTCGTGTTATAATAAATTATAATTAATGTAAAATACTTATTGAAGTGAAAAAAGTGCAAGAAGAACAAGTGTATTATTACTGTGAAAACTGAATTACCACCAAGAACCTACAGTACAATCAATAATATATATTTTTAATACAATTAATTAAATAGTTCCTCCCTTTCCGTCATATTAATATTTTTATATATTACTTGTGCAAGTTGCGTCAAAACAGTGACGGTGCATAATATTCCAAATCATTTTTTACTCCTTTTGCAAAAAAAGTTAATAAATAAATCAATGAAATGAATTTTACAGTAATTATTTTACAATTAAGTATAGCATTTTTTTAAATATTTGCTCCAAAAAACTAATACAATTCATGTGAGCATTATGTACGAAATCTGCTTACAAAGTGCGCTGTGAGCGTTACGGTGGATTTGGTAACTCGATATCGCTTTTATGCAATTTTCCGAACCGAGATATCAAACTTCCATAGTTATGAAATCTTATAATTTCTTTGCTTCAACTCCAAATACAGTTTAATAATACGGTGTTTTGTTTTGTGAAGCCGTTGTACTTTTCCGGTCAAGTCGGTTTATTCGTGCCAAGGTGTGGCTGCCCCATGGCTTACCTAGCCATGGCTTATACCATAAAAAATCACGGATTAAAAAAAAACTCAGTAAGCAGATAGCTGCTTACTGAGTTTTTTTTAAAAGAAATTATTTTGTTTTAACCTCCTAAGACCCCGCATACAAAATTTTGTACAAAATAAACAACCACGGCTAGCTTAGAAAAAAGTTTGTAGTAATAACGACAACGTGTAAATTTTTGTGCAAATTCTTTGCGCTCCTGTACGTTTTTAAAATTTGTCATCTTTAATTTCACTTATCAAAATTACTTCATTACTCTATATTCTCTATGTTATCAATGGTACTAACCAAAAATATCCCTTAGATACTAACACTAATTGCATAGTATTAAGATAAAAATACTCCCAAAACTCTAAACGAACTTGCTATCAAATGACACTGAAATAGAAATCATTTATTTGCATAAATAAGGTACAATATGGTGTTACAGTTTAGGTACATTACAGCCTTCTTATTTTGCCTTTTAAGTAGCGTGAAAATTTTCGCTTAAATACTAGGTACTAATTCTTACAACCACTGCATCTTAAAAAACTGTCTAAAACTTAAATCATAAGGACATAATATCAGTCATACATTAGATAGCATTTTTTTTAATGATTATTATTATTGTTTTAATTGAATTAATTTTTATTGATATGTCAATTTGTCATTATTATGAAATTAAATTTAAATCAAAACATCGAACAATGAACATCGTGGGCCCAAAAGTAATGGCTTGAGATATGGTTTAAAGGAATCGACTTCTTTTTTAGTCCTTAAATACAAAAAAAATCACCTCAATTCTCAATCTGGGAGCCGAGAAAAATAAGAAAGATGTTTAGGTTTCGTGATATCGTCCGTTTATTTCAGTATTACAGTAAATACTTTTTGCACAAGATATTTAAAATCGTCAATTTTGTCATAGGCCGTTTGCGTTTTGACTTTTGATTCACCCGTTTCGTGTTTTCTAATACGTTATGAGCCTCTTACGAAATAGTTTATTTTCAACGACCACTTCTTTAATTAAAACAGAATTCTGATGACAAAACTTGAACAAATTATTTTAGTCTCCGGGTGTCGTAAAGGAAATGCAGCTATTCTTATGTACGCTTCTATCTTAATTGCATAGTAATCAGACGCACTGTTGGAGCCTGCTGACTGCTCATTGCTCATGTTAAGTGTATCATACTATGCTACCTTAGCTGGACAAGGTATAAAAATCATATTGCTCCAACTGAAAAATTTCTTGACGACATTTAACTATTTATTTAAGACGAATAAACTATTTAAACTGCATTATAATTGTTCTGTTTTCTTATAAACCTATTCCTGTTATATCTTTATAGTTGTTAAGGCATCATAATAATCATAAATAATAGCCTATTATTGACTTTTCACGCGGTCTCCACCTAATATATTGTGTTATAAAGTTTATTTCATTGGTATTGAAACAAAACCTTACTATCACTAAACAGATCATAACTTTGTTCTCAGATTTCCAAAAATAACAGAATTTTCCACAAGGCTCTCATGAATCTAAATTTATCTATATAATAGGTCTTTACCTATGAAATTGCCGTTCTGCAGTACTGGCCATTTCAAATCAAAATAATTTTTGTTTGGCTAAGAATTCTAATTTCAAATTAATTTTATTTTAAAAACATGGATATCTTTTTCCAAAAGTAGTCATTTGTTTATTGATTAGTGTTACATTTTCATCGCATTTCAATCTATTTCGTCATCATGGATACGTTAAAAATTCGAGTAATTATGAAATATGAGTACCGTCATGGCAGCAACGGGGCACAAGCGGCACGCAACATCAACGACGTTTACGGAGCTTACACTACAAACCAACGCACCACCTGTTATTGGATTGCTCGCTTCCGTTCTGGAAATTTCGACCTGAAAAATGAACCTCGCGGTCGTCCTTTGGTCGACAATGACGAATTAAAGGCGATAGTGGAAGCTGATGATACACAATCTACGGCTGATTTAGCAGCAGCTTTCGACGTTAGCGTCAAAACAATATTAGTCCATTCGCGTCAAATTGGCAAGGTAAAAAGCTTGACAAATGGGTGCCCCACGAACTCAATGATCGATAGCGCAAAGTATGCGTCGAGACGTGCCTTGCACTGTTCAACAGACACACAAATGAAGGAATTTTGAACCGCATTGTTACCTGCGATAAAAAATGGATTCTGTTTGATAACTGTAAGTGCTCAGCAAGTTGGTTGGATCCTGGTTCAGCACCTAAACAATGCCCTAGACGAAAACTTACCCCTAGAAAAGTTATGGTCACTGTTTGGTGGTCTAGCGCCGGAGTAATTC
Organism: Phengaris arion; assembly: GCA_963565745.1. Classification (NCBI taxonomy): domain Eukaryota; kingdom Metazoa; phylum Arthropoda; class Insecta; order Lepidoptera; family Lycaenidae; genus Phengaris; species Phengaris arion. Next base: position 9,896,979 of record OY751443.1, read on the forward strand.
ATCACAGCTTCTTACCAAACGGGGTGAGCATTACTGCAGATGTGTACTGTGAAGAACTGAACACAATGATGGAGAATCTGGCACATCTCCAACCAGCATTGGTCAATCGCTCGTCTCCGCTGCTCCTGCACGACAACGCGCTACCTCAATACTGCACAGCAGACGATCTCCAAGTTGCAAGAACTGGGGTTGGAAGCTCTCCGTCATCCGCCCTACTCACCAGACCTTGCGCCTACAGACTACTACTTTTTCCAGAATTTGCCAGCGTGCCAGCTTCTCCATCATTGTGTTCAGTTCTTCACAGTAAAGTCAGTTGGCAAGGTAAAAAAGCTTGACAAATGGGTGCCCCATTTGTCAAGCTTTTTTACCTTGCCAATTTGACGCAAATGGACCAATATTGTTTTGACGCTAACGTCGAAAGCTGCTGCTAATTCAGCCGTAGATTGTGTATCATCAGCTTCCACTATCGCCTTTAATTCGTCATTGTCGACCAAAGTCTTCGGACGACCGCGAGGTTCATTTTTCAGGTCGAAATTTCCAGAACGGAAGCGAGCAATCCAATAACAGGTGGTGCGTTGGTTTGTAGTGTAAGCTCCGTAAACGTCGTTGATGTTGCGTACCGCTTGTGCCGCGTTGCTGCCCCACGACGGTAATCATATTCTATAATTACTCGAATTTTTAACGTATCCATGATGACGAAAAAGATTGAAATGCGATGAAAATGTAACACTAATCAATAAACAAATGACTACTTTTGGAAAAAGAATTCCATGTTTTTAAAATAATATTAATTTTAAATTAGAATTCTTAGCCAAACAAAAATTATTTTGATTTGAAATGGCCAATACTGCAAAACGGCAATTTCATAGGTAAAGACCTATTACGAGTATATAATTTTTATCTTATTACATTCTTAGCCCAAGAATGTTTAAAATGGTTTCAGTGTCCTTTATGAAGTTTTGTCTCTGGGTCTGACAGCAATAAATCAATTTGTACACAATTATGTACTATGGGTCTACTTCGTCTTCTCACATGGGCCCTTGAAAAGGCCTTGGGTGGGGAACCATGATCAGGGGCTAGAGCCCCTCTACATGGGAAATTCTTTTTTATGGGAGACGCGTCCAGTACGAATACTAGACGCAAAGATTTTGAGGAAGAAAGAGGTTGAGGCGAGGCGATAAGGAAGAAAACCGCCATCGACTTCGACCGGCAGCCGACTCCAAACGACGCGAGGGGGTCCAGACCCGGGAAGCGTGTATGTGGAACACTCCCGCTCGCGCCGCGTTTGCTATGGACTCGACCGACCTGGGAAAGGGGGGAAAAACCTTCCGAAACCCAGACTTTTTATGTCGGGGGGGAAGCGGCGCCACGGAGTCGACGGTTGGGGCATTAGGGCTGCACCACGTCAGGCTCCGGGCGATTTGAGAAAAAGGTTGCACTGGCGTTTTTGGTTACCGGTGCAGGGAAAGGGAGGGGAGCTGCGATCCAGCGATGGGTGGGGCGCATCATTACGCCAGAGCTCCTTCTCTTCGGGGGCAGTGCAGTGGACGGCGTGGCTCTACTGGGTCCTCCAGGGGGATGGCATCCCTAGGCAGGCAGTGGCGCTCTGGCGGGCGTGCCACGGCGCTAGGTCGGTTAGTTCGACCAGGCGCGAGGCATCCACGAGCGCTAAAAGTTTGGAGGCGAGCTGGGCCACAAAAGCCTCGACGCTCTCCACCCTCAGGTCTCTCGCGATGGTGTCGTTTCTTACGTACCAGGGGGCACCTGCGATACGGCGCTGCACTCGGTTCTGGGCTCTTTGCAACGACACTCTCTGGGGTGCAGAGAGCAGGTGGTGCCACGCTGGTGCCGCATACGTGAGGCGGGATCTATTATTATTATTATTATTATTATTATTATTATTATTATAAGCCTAAGCTGTCCCACTGCTGGGCAAAGACCTCCCCCAAAGACTTCCATCTGTCTCTCTCCTGCGCCACCGCTGGCCAGCCTGGCTGGTATGCCTCCAGCTCATCACGCCATCTTTTTCTAGGCCGGCCTCGGCGGCGGCGTCCGTCTTCAGGTGCCCACTCTGTTGAGATCTTTGCCTAGCGGTCGGAATGCATACGGCCAACGTGACCCGCCCAATCCCACTTCAGCTTGGCAGCCTTGACACCTACATCCTTGATACCTGTTTTGGAGCGCAGTGTGCTGTTCCTTATTTTGTCCAGAACTTTTACTCCTAACATACTGCGCTCCATTGCTCTTTGGCAAACCACGAGTTGGGACTTTTGTGAAACGGTCAATGACCAAGTTTGTGCACCGTAGGTTAGGACAGGCAGAATGCACATGTCGACGAGTCTGCGCTTCAGGGAGATCGGTAAATTTCCCTTCATCAGCGTCTTCATGGGATCTATCATAAGTTTTAAGGAGGGCTAACCGCTTGTTGAGAGGGATCTGTGGGGATGCGTAGGCTGGTCTCAGCTGGGCTATGGCTGTTCCGGTCTTGGCCACCGCAGACTGGCACTTATTTCGCCGTTCTCCCTCATGAGATCTCGGCGTCTCCGATCTTCAGAGGAGCCCGAAAACCTATTCTCGTGGTGACGGCAAGCACCTGGGACTTGCCTTCGTTAACAGATAGTCTCCATTTGCTCAGCCAGTCAGGGAGAGGGTCCAGCGTCCTCTAAAGCTTGATGGCGGCATGATGAGGAAATGAAGGCTGTATCGTCGGCGTACAGTGCCGTGGTATAGCCAGGATCCTTGGGCACATCACTGGCGAAGAAGCTGTACAGCCTCGGAGAGAGCACGCTTCCTTGAAGAACTCCCACTGCTATGGGGTACTCACCGAAGAGGGTTTCATCAACGCGGACCTTGAAGGTCCGGCCGGAGAGAAAGGAGGCCACGAGCCTTATCAGAGAGGGGGGGGAAAGTCGGCACGGATGAGCTTGTAGAGTAGAAGTATTACGCTTTACGCAACGGATTACGCTAGAATGGTCTCCTCGGAGACCATTCTAGCGTAATCCGTTGCGGTCATAGACAGCACTGAGAATTGGCGTTCCAGGTGTTTGGCATGAATCTCTATCCTCTGCACGGTACCTTAAATTTTAGTCTGAGTGCAGCAAGGGGCTAATGGGATGGTTCCGGTCAGGCTGCGGCAAAGGCGGTGAAGAGAGGGCCAGTTCTCGCCTGCCTTCTGGATGCGCAGGGTCCAGTCTGCAGCATTTAGGTCTTCTAGTAGAGAATTTACTTTGACAGTGAGGCGGTTGAGCTGGTTCTTCATCACTGGGCAACGGGTGAGCTGCCATCGGCGCGCAGTCGCTTCTTTTCCGCAAATAGGTCGGCGATGTGGCGGAGTAGGGTGGTTCTTTTGTGCTGCCGTCGGGTAGACGGTTGGGTGGTCGCATCCATCGCGGCGAAAATTGCCCCGGTGATTTGCCGAGTCATCGATTTAGCCTGGATTTTAGTGTAAGTTGCCATGACCAGGGAGAAAAGGGCTTGGAAGAGCTCGGCAGTGGATTTAGGAGTCCCGGATTGACGTTCCCCTTGCAGTTCTCTCTTCGGTAGAGAGGCGCGGCAAACACTAGCAGCGTGTTATTCGCCGCACCGTATGCACGCAACTATGCGGTGGCAGTTCCTGCTGGAGTGCCGAAACTGCTGGCATCGATGGCACTGGGTGGGACCGCTCTTACCACGCCAGGCCTCAATCTTAATGCCCAGCATGTTTAGCAGATCAGTGATCTGGTAAATCCCAGGTAGCAGATCTAGGGTGCGTTTGAGCAGTACGAAGTAGCTGCGTCCTGGGCGGTCTTTTCTGGCTAAAATCCGGGATACGTGCTCCACCTCGTATCCCAGGTTGTTAAGTTCAGTGGCAATCTCGTCTGTTGGGGTGTTGACTGGTAGGCCGTGGATACCGACCTTGAGTCCTCGCTCCTAAGGGAGGGCGTAGGAGTACCAGCTTACCTGTGTAGTCTGGCTCAGGTTGACCAGGTACCGTTGTATGACCCGGTACTCCTTTTCGCCCTGCGGGATGAATCTAAAGCCTTGACCGTAGGGCTTTGATTGAGGGCAGGAGATCTATGATGTTACGGAAGTGGCTTACCCAGTTAGCCAGCTTCTTGACGATTAGTGGTGGCAACGGGGAGTGGGCGGTGGCGGCAGCGAGGTCACTTTCGTCGCAGAAGCAGAGATGGTCGCCGTGGTCGTGTCCATCGGCGAAGGAGCCCTCGAGGTAGAGGCTACGAGGGAACCGGACGATGCAGGAGCGGTAGTCGCTGCGGCGTACGTCACAAGGCGGTCGGCGCGCTTGGATGGCGGCGAAACATCGGACGAGACTGTCTGTCGTAGTCTTTTGGTGACCTGCGCAGGAGGTGTAGGGGGCCCGGGGCCCGACAGTATTGGTGCTTACCGCTCTACGGTCTTCTTCCGGCGGGGAGGCCAGCGAGGAAGCGAGGGCGAGCTGAGTGCTCGCAGGAGACGGACGGGAGGTTGGCGCGGGGCGCACACCTCCACAGTGCGGCGCATGTGGCGCGGCGAGGAGGCCGAACCCTGATCGGCTGAACGGACAGTGGCCCGGACTCGCTGCGTGCCGTCGTCGGAGGGCATTTGGGCGGGGCGCTATCAGTACACCCTCGCGAGAATGCCGAAGACGGCTCGGGGCGAGCGGTATTCGTCCCACTCAAGCTAGGCTCGGTAGGCGTCTGATACGCGCGCTCGGACGTGCGCAAGCTTGACCTCGATGAGGTGGAGCTGCGCGACGATCCAGAGACGGCGCGGGGGCGGCTGGTGCGATCGCGGCTATGCGGCCGCGAGTCACGGTCAGTCATGGTAGCGGCACAGTTATTACGTGCACCGTACAAGCGTCAGGGACATGATTACAACACGACACATGTAAATTGGACAGTTAACGAACAGGAAAAGTACACACATACAACACAGGTAAAACTAAACACTTAACACGTATTTAGAGTTTTAAGTAGTCACTATAATGTACGTACTTTGGACGGCACACACACTTGTCCCAACGTTGGAACGAATTACAACGGGAGGCCAAAGGCAGGACAACTCCTCAGTAAGGCGGCAATCTACACTTTATTCTAACGAATAAAGTGTGTATTGACGAACGCTATTAGGAGTTTGTAAGGCACTGCACTTGTAGGCGGGGTCGGCACGGAGGAGAGAACACTGTGACACAAGCGCGCACTACGGGAGTCAGGACGATCCACCTATGGGTCTTAATTACTACCTTGTTATTTAAAGTCTGGATCTTAGGAGGCTTAAATAATATTAACACAAAACTAAAAATACTAAAGGTCGCCCTGTGGTCGAAATTCGCCCATAATTATACTAATTCCTATAATTTTTTTAAGTATGAACTAATAAAAATCATAAATTGAATGTTGTGACAGATTGACAAACTATGTCAATGTGTTACAAAATTGTAGGCCTTATATATCATGCGCAAACGCAAGGGAGTGTGTGGATTAGTAATCAGAGGTAGTTTGTTTTGTTATTTTTGTAAAAAATAAGTATTTCTAAGCATTGTTAAAAAACATGTTAGCTTTCTGAATACCTTGCTCCACATAAACTTTAAGTGTGCTAAACTTTAAGTTTCATACTTCTCCATTCGCACAATTCTGCTAAAACTGCACTCAAAGTTTTTGCTTCGCTTTTATTAATGTATAATGTATATGATGATGATGGTGATCTGGAAATTGTCTAAGAAAAATTGGATACTAAGTTTCAAAATCATATTATAAAATACCTTCGGAATAATCTATCCTCATGGTTTCCTATTATCCTAAGTTTTCCTTTTCCATATAAAACCCTAATACCCATCACTTTTACGACTTTATGTCGTAAATTTCAGAGTTTATAAGAATTCCAATATCTAAAAGCAAAATATAAAAATTTTGGTAGCTTTAGTACATATCTTTTTTATTAAACAATATCCACAAAATATAAGGAATATTTTAAGATTTTATCATTATAATCTGGATTTACCTATGTATGAATTTTATAGATCAAAGATAATGTCCTACTCAGAGCCCCTTACACTCGCTACAGGTTCCCCCGGATCAGCCTGTCAGTTCTACGGCACAAAGTCACAGGCATCAACGAGGTTTACATAAACGTTTTAACCACATTTTATGGTGTAAATATACATTGCATAGTTTACAAATTCCCGCAAGAGAATTTGAATGCCGCAGCATTGACGTATCATATTAATGTTAACTCACTAGATAATTTGGAATGTGTATACTCATGGGATGTCACTACCACGCGATCTAATTGTATCCAACGTAAACTCTAAGATTAGGTAGTATAAGGTAGACTTAAAGCTGCTTACCCGGCACCCCCGTGGAAATCAAAGTGGGAGATGGAGAGCTGCTAGGGTAAAGAGGGCTCTCTTTGGCTAAGGAGAGCTGCAAGGCTGAATCTCCTCGACCTGTTGAGGACTAGAGCAGGATGTGCGATGCTTCATACTGGTGGAGAGAAGAAAGAAGAGGAAGCCCGCCGTCCGCAACCACCGCGGCACCGCACCCTACGTACCCGACCTGCGCTTACGGTGTGAGGTATCCGCAACCCAGCTGTGCGTGTCCCGCCTGCACTGGTCCATGGAGGTCGAGGACGTGCTACATCCGTGAGAAGACAACGTCCTACACTACTATTACTACTATTTTTTATCATATCAGAAAATCATAGGTAATATCATAATCACACATAATATTATGCCACTACTGTAAGGCTCACTCATTCTTTTTTTTTGTTTTGGAACTTCACCGTCGTAATTAGCGATGATAACTTGGCTAGAGGATCAGCAGCGTTTAACTCTGTCTAGCGGTGTCTAACAGGTGATCCATATACTCGTATTTATTTTTCGTCTTCAATCTATTTAAAAAATAACACTATTTCTTAAACATGAGATGCGACATCCCTCGATGCTGTACATCAATGGATGCAGGCGTAAGAAAGCGTGCTTAAAGTTCTAGGAAATACTTTGGAGCTGATGCAACGGCTTTTGAATTTCCCACCGGGGCCTAACTTTAAAATAGGTATTGATATGTTGTTTTTTTGTTTGGCCGAAGTTTGGCCGATCTCACACGGCACTGTGATAATCTTATTTTAAAAATAAAAAGATTTGCTTTATAAGTTTTACAAATATATATTATTGATCGGTGTAGAACAATTATCCTAGTAACATTTTGTACATTGCATAAAAAGTGAAAAATAACTATAAAACATTGAAAATTAGTATCGGTTTATAGTGAGAGTCAGCTGTTCAGTGCATACCTACCCACAGTGTATTTTTTATTTTATTTTTTTTTACAAATCGCATTTGCAAACTTGATAAATATGCCTAATTTCAAGTGCATCCAATGTGCAAAATTTCTGAGAATTAATGACAGCATTAAATGCATTAAATGTAGTGGTACATACCATCGATACTGTGCCAAAGTATCTGACTCCAAAAGCATAGCTAAGTGGCTTTGTCGTACCTGCAACGTTGGCACCGAGTCTCCCTCACTGGAAAGCCAAAACTCCCCCCAGGATATATATGTCGACGCACCACTTAACACCATGGGATCTCACTCTCCAAACTCCCTAGCAGAGGAGATTAAACTATTGAGGGAGGTTATATGTGATTTCCGGTCAGAGATGGTGTCAGTTAGGCAGGAAATCACGAAACTTAGCGCAACTATCGTGGAGACTCATAATCGCGTGGGCATAGTTGAATCGCGCCTAGCTGCAGTGGAGCAAAGGATCGAAGCGCACACATGCACTTGCGAGGTTGGCCCGGACGTTACTGAAGTGATCGAGCGATTAAAGCTTGATGTGAATGATCGAGATCAGCAGAGTTTGCAATGCGACGTACAATTATCGGGCCTGCCTGAAAAAAATGGGGAAAATGTTGTCCATCTGGTTGGATTGGTAGCCAAAAAGATAGGCGTTGATATTGGCGAATATGATATTGTGAGTGCTGTTCGGAAAGGCGGGAAAAAAGTAGCAGTCAGCGCTGAGGATAGTGACCGCCCGAACTCCAGGCCCATTGTCGTCAGATTTTCACGAAAATTATTATGTGACAATATCCTGAAGGCAGCGCGGGTTCGTCGTGGCGTCGACACATCAGGCGTCGTAGATGGAGTGCCTCGTCGTATATATATAAACGAGCGCCTAACAAAATTGAACCGTACTATATTCCACCTAGCCCGGGAGGCGGGACGACGTAACAACTGGCGATATATCTGGACGCGTGGTGGGGCCATCTTTGCCAGGCGGGATCCAGGTTCTGTAGTGCACCGTATACGAGCTGAGAGCGACTTGAAACGGGTTTTTGGACTATCCTCTGTTGGTCAAAGTCCTTAGACTTATTATTATATTGTCATACACTAGTCTCATACATATATACCTTTTTGTTTCGGCTACCACATTTAAATTTTAATATTTTGTATATTTTGCAACGCATCACTAAATTACGCCTAATGACTATATTTAAAAAAGCATTGTGGTACTATTGCGAATATGCAATGCCTTACCCTTCTAAACCAACAACTGAACTAAAATTATGTTACTGTCACACGGCACATAGTCTTACTTTATTATCAAGTAACTCTTTGATATGTTACATATATAACTCACATATTATATACACGCATATTTATAACATAATCGCAATCCTTAAAAATGTAAAATATACTAAATTATTCCTTATCGAATCCTTATACCTATTACTAAAAAACAATCTACAACGTATTTATTATAACTTTATATATTTTTATCACTTAATACAATTATGCCACCTATATAGTGACTTTCTAAAATGATAAACACAAAATATATTAAATTAGGATTCTTAAATCCTGGATCTCTTGGTTCTAGACATGATGACTTCTTGGTGGCTATGAATGTTCATGACTGTGATCTCGTAGCTATAAATGAAACTTGGCTACGTTCTGGCGAGGAGGGCCGCGCGCCTCGGGTCCCTGGTTATCGCTTAGTCCACGTACCTAGACCCGTGAGTGTGCGAGCTCGCGGGGGCGGCGTCGGTTTCTATTTGAAAAACACTTTAAAGGTACGTGTCCTAACGCACCCAGTGACAAATAACGTAGAACAGATGTGGCTATCTTTTCAGGCTAACGGAAGGATTATCTGTGTGGGTACGGCATATAGACCTCCATGGCTGTCAATCAACGTGTTCCTTGACGCCCTATCAGACACTATCAGTACCTTGTCTTTTTACGACTACATATATTTAATGGGAGATTTTAATATTAACTATTTACATGTAAATAATAATTCTTTTCTTTTGTTAGAGGATTTCTTAACTTTGCATCAATTGCGACAGTATACAACTCAGCCTACACATTTTACGTCTGATACGGAAACCTTACTTGACTTGGTCTGTTCGAATGCAGACCAATTTCAAGTTTGTGTTGATTATATTCCGGATCTCAGTAGTCATGCATTTCTATCTTTCACTAGTAACATACGCAAAGAAAAGTTTACCCCAAAAATAATGCACTACAGAGCTATAAAAAATATCGAAGCAGATGATTTGGAATTAGCCGTTGGTACTATAGACTGGTCTACAATACAACAGCAGGCAGATATTAATGATATGGTGCGTGAATTTAATAGTAGTGTTTTATGGGTATTTGATTTGCTTGCACCTGTTAGAACTTTTTACATAAAACAAAAACAACACCCATGGATCACTTACAACATTAAATTAATGATGCGGCGAAGAGATGAGGCTCATCGGCGAGCACGCAAAAGTAAAAATGTAACGCATATTGAGTTTTATAAAAACCTCAAGCGAGAAGTGGCTCTGGCACTGGCTAGAGAAAAAACAGCTTATTTCCAATCGTGCATAAACTGCAATATCAAACAGCCGCGACTTATGTGGAACCGCCTTAAAGAGAATGTAACTATTAGCAATAGTAAAACAATCCTTTCTCTTCCGTTACATCTCAAAAATCCTACTTTAATAAATTTACACTTTCTAGATATGCCAGGCGATAATTCTACACCTTCTTTCCTAAGTTTCTTTACATCGAATAGATTTAACTCTTCTACCTTCTCGTTCACCTCTGTATGTAGTAATGACGTTCAAAAGATTCTAAACTCGTTTAAGTCAAACGCTATGGGTGCTGATTGCATTACGCTTGATATGATACAGACAGTCTGTCGTTATCCTGCTTGTCTTAATAGTTTAACTCAAGTAATCAATAAATCAATGAGCTCTGGTGTTTTCCCTGAAGCCTGGCGCCTCGCCTTGGTTAAACCCGTTCCTAAAAAGGAAAATATTAGCGAACTAAAGGAGTTGAGACCTATAAGCATTCTTGCTTGTGCGTCAAAGGTTCTCGAGAAGGTTGTTTGTAACCAAATGACTCAGTACCTAGACACAAACCGTATTTTGCCTGAGGTTCAGTCGGGATTTCGGAGAAGTCACAGCACTACCACGGCGCTCATGGACGTAGTAGATAATATTCTTGCTGCGCAAGATGCAGGCGAGGGTACAATACTTGTACTACTTGATTTTTCACGTGCGTTTGATACTATTAACATCTCTTTACTACTAGCTAAAATGAAATATTATGGTTTCGATCAAAATTCTTTCGATTGGTTCTCAAGCTATTTAAACAATCGTACCCAACTTGTGGAGATAATTGATGATTGTAGTGGAATATCGTCACGTTCAGACCCATGTGATGTAAGTAGGGGAGTACCTCAGGGGTCGGTTATTGGACCAGAGGCCTTCGCGTTATACTGTGCTGATATTGTACGAATCATAAAATACTGCAAATTCCATATCTACGCGGACGACATACAATTATACATATCTTTCAGGCCAAATAAAATAATTGAGGCTGTTAGTAAGCTAAATAGTGATCTGGCTGGTATTTCAGATTGGGCTAAGGCCAATGCACTTGTTCTCAACCCGGCGAAAACTAAGTACATGACATTGGGAACAAGGCTACAAATTCAAAAAATAAAAGCATCGCAACCAAAAGTATATGTAGATGGAGAATTAATCGAAAGAGTAGACGAGGCTCGTAATCTAGGTGTATTAATGGACGAAAAATTGAAGTTCGAGAAGCATGTTATAAAAACCGTCAGCAATTGTTTCTACCGGCTAAAGGTACTGTATAAAATTAGAAATGTTCTGCCCGTCAACATACGTGTTATACTGTGTGAGTCCCTAATCTTATCTAAACTAAATTACGCTGATGTGGTAGTCGGCCCCTGTTTGTCATGTAAGTCAAAAAAACTAATACAAAAGGTTCAGAACTCTTGTGCCAGATTTTGTCATAACGTCCCTCCTCGTGCTCATGTATCCCCTTACATTAACGAAACGCGTTGGCTTAGAATGGATAATAGAAGGCAACTTCAATTTGCCACGCTGCTGTTTGGGATAGTAAAATTTAAATTACCAACCTATCTCTATAATAAACTACAGTGGGCAGGAGATAAACAGCTGACTATCACAACTAGGGGATCATCCTATCTTCTTATTAATCTTCTGCATCACACCTCCGCATTCAGAGGTAGTTTCCGGTATCTGTCGAGTAAGGTCTGGAACAATCTGCCGCCACCAATCCGAGCTCTGCAAACAATACAGGGGTTCAAGTTAAAATACAAAGCCTTTATAATGCAGCAACAACTATCTTCTTACCAGTCTCTTCAAAACTAATGACAACTGAATTGTAATATACCAATTAGTATTTAATTTATATATAACTGTGTCGTTATTACTTACTCGTAGGTATATCAATTATAGTATCCGTAGTATATTATTTAATTTCGAATCGCAGAATGCAAACCCTATCTATATATTATACTCTCCCTATAACTACAATAACTACAATCTTATATACGTATATTACATTAAGTGTGATATAATTTTCATTATACTTACCGAAGTGTTGTAAGCTGTAGTTATGGCGGTGTAAATTCTTATCACCAACGTCAATGTCTGCTCACTGCATAAATGTAGTAAATAACAGAGGATTCCTTATTTATTATTCTTCCCGTATATTTATGAATTACATATTATATGATTGTGTTTATATTTACTAAAAATATTATTTCATCTTATTATTACTCGTAATCATGATATTTTCAATTATATAATATTATATTATATCGAGCGTCGTTGTCGTGCCGCCCGTGTCGAGGCAGGAGCGCTGAACGCGTCACGATTGTGTGCGGTGACTATGAGCGTCGTTGTCGTGCCGCCCGTGTCGAGGCAGGAGCGCTGAACGCGTCTCTGCGCCGACTGACTGATTGTGTGCGGTGACTTTGTGCGCCGTGAAATAAACAGCTTGAAGCGATAATAACAATGTAATTAGTATTGTATCTATACTATTATATGTATATATGCGTTGTGTTTTATTTTTATTATTTTTTTTTGTACCTTTTTTATTTTTGTAACTCAATAATTATGATTGTGTGCCGTCGTGAGATCGCGAACTTACAAGGGGGTCACGGAAGATCAGGCGCCACGGCTTGCCGCGGTCGAAGCCTGAGTGGCATCCCTTTAAACACATGGTGTGGGCATTGCATAGCCTTAAGCAGCTGTGTTTTTAAAACTGTCTCTTTTCGTATTCTTTGAATGATATAGTGCGTTAGTGTATAATTTACTTGTTTTTTGTTAAAATTTGGCTGTGTCATGTCCCTTGTGTGTTTAATAAAGATATTTTTATTTTTTTTTTTTTTATATGTCGCAGTTTAGTTGCGGTTCTAAGGAAGCTATACAAAATATCCTGACTATAATATTATAAACGCGAAAGTTTGTATGTATGGATGTGTGGTGGATGTTTATAACTCTTTCACATATTAACTATTTAAACTTGGTATGGTAGCAATTTAAACTCTTGGATTAACACATAAGCCCTTTTTTTATCGCAGCAAAACGTATGGTTCATGCGGGATTTCTTTATGCGCGTAAGATTTCGCGGGCAACATTTAGTAGATAGGTAGGTACTTAATAAAGTAATATAAGCCAACATTATAAAACTATAAGTGATTTATAGAAAGGTTTTAATGAACTCAAAATGAACTGTAACATAATCGTATTAAACTTTTTAGTAAAATATCTAGGTAATTAGTAATATTAAAATATAGATTTTTAATTATCGTGTAAGTAACTCACACAAACACTAAATATATTAAGTTATTCCTATCTAGTAAGTATCCAAAAAATAGCACATGCTTTTACAAAAACGCACAAAATGTAACAGTGAAAATATATCAGAAAATGAAATGATGTTTTCTGATTACAAAAGCTGTGTCCAACAAAAGGCTTTGAAAAGAAATAATTTTCATTTTTTGTCGTGTTTGAGTAAGGAGTAGGCGACAATGACAGTATTATAAATGATGAGCCATTGATTTGATATGCAACGTATTCTCAGAGGGTAAGTACTCTGTTTATTTCAGTAAGCGTATGTGATAATATTTGTGTTACATGTTTCTTCATTGGTAATCGCTTACCATCAGGCGATCCGTCTACTCGTTTCCTGGTCTATTTCATAAGAATAAAAAAAGTAAGTAGATCGCATGGTTTGCACACACACACACATGGGTGCAAACCATGCGATATAGTTATACCCGGTACTAGGCCACGAAGGCTTTATTTTACATAGTTATTGTGTCTATTTAGAAGTCTTATGCTCTAACTTGTATAATAAAAGTTTAAGGGACTTTATTACTTTGCTACTTGGCCTTAATTACAAAGCCGATCACCATGGAACTTTGCACGCATTGTCAGGTTCTATATAAAGCTAATTTTGGATTCTAGAACTTTCTACCTTGCAAACTAACCTAACCTTGCAAATCTACTTAGATTTGCAAGGTTTTAAAAAGCTAAATCAAAGGAATAAGAACCTATTACAAAGCTCATTAAATAACAGGTAGAATATTACGTATTGCAATATCTAGGCTCATGGGTGTTTGGGGATTTTAAGGACTGGGAACGCAAGTTGCGACACCAGAGGAGTTACAAGTGTAACTGCTCTGGTGTTGCGAGTGTTCATGGGCGGCGATAATCGCTTACCATCAGGCGATCCGTCTGCTCGTTTTCTGGTTCATTTCATTTAAAAAAAAACCGTCCTACTAGTACTCCGAGTAAAGCTCGTTCACCCAGGTATTAATAATTTAAATAAATGATACACCATCGCTGGCGGTTTCAATTTTGATTAATGCATTTCCCGTGACTGCTTGAGAGATTAGAAAATACCTTACAGGTTACCACCCTTGAGCTTTTATTTTGAGGCGAATGAAAAATGTATTTGCTGTGATACACGGTCTTTGAAATCGCTTACATAGGAGCCAGAATGTTCTGTATCTTATTTAATCTTAAAGTACCTGGGTAATCGAGCTGTGCTTGGAACTCAAAAAATAAAAAGAATCACAAATATATTTTACCGGAGTTCGAACTCACCACATTCCGAATTTCCAAACAATGCAAAAATTAACCAAACTGCCAATCGGACTGACATTATACAGTCGAAATTATTGATATACTATTGCACGACTAAAGCAAAAAAACATATATAACTTAAAAATGCGCAGTTTTGCAGGGATTAAACCTAGCTAGACCGATTTTCTCCCCCAAAACTCCCTGCATACAAAATTTCATGTAAATACTTGCAGCCGTTGCCGAGATTAAGATAAGATACATAACGTTATCGCTAGTAAAGGTAATGATAACTTCGTGGGAAAAAACAAGAATATTTTGATAAATAACATTTAAACAAGCATAGTATTGCAGATGTTTGTTGCTGTCGATAACATCACTACAACTATCCGTATACGTCCATAAACATATAAATATTAAAAAAAATTATTAAAAAATCGTCAAACCAATAAATTTTATTGTAGTCTTTTGTGAAGTGAGGGGGAAAATCGCTTGACCTGGCTGAAGGGCCTCCGACCAAGGTGACAATGGAACGTGTCTGAGTGTCTTGTAAACGAATAAATAATGAGGACATAAACGTATTTTTTATATAAGGTTTCTAAAAATATACAAAGAACACGTCTTTAGAACTGCATGATTTTCGCATGCGAACATCGTCTTCTTTTGATACCGAAAAACTTGGAGGATTACAGAAACTAACAATACAAAAAGTATAACGAGGTTTGAAAGGACTAAAAAATAATATATGAAAAACTCGCCATTAGGTCAAGGTCCTCAGGTTATAACCAAATTAGATATAGGCAGATCAATAATAACTCCTCAAATAATTGAAAATGTTCGTTAATATTTTTATAATAGTGGAGCAAACCACAAATGTAAGACAACAAAGAAGAAACCGCAGAAAATGAAATGAAAACAGAAGTACAATATTGTTGGGGTCTGGGTAAAATTAAATATATTTTTTCTGTTGAATAACTATTTTATATGACCTATTTTTTTTGTTTTAAAATGCTTATAATTATTAAATTCCTATCTCTCATACGTAAGTTGAGTAGGTAAGGCTGCGTATATTTGTGGCATCCTATGTACTACAAAATATTTTCAATACAGTTTCATGCGATGACTTATTTACAAACATCAAAACAAAATATATGCTAATAACTATAAAGGTGTAATAATTCAGTCCCATCAGATACGCAACCCTCAATTAAAACTTTGTTTTACCTACAATAATTAGCAAATGTCAGATGGTTAACATCTGATTTTAGTCCCAAAGGCCGCCCGCGGGCAGACCCATGTATTATCCGCTTAGTTTTGTTTCATGACACGGTGAAGTTATAGATTAACCACTTTACTTATCACAACAATAATGTCCCTACTAGATATTATCCACTTCATAATATTACTAGCTGGTGCCTGTAACTTCATTTGCGTAGAACTAACGGAAACGGAACTCTATTTTTAAGGGAACCCTGAGATAAATTGGCCTATGTTACACCTTATAACAGTAGCTATCTGCCTGTGAAAGTCCCGTGAAAATCGGCCCAGTCGATTAGCCGGAACAAACCGACAAACAGACAAACTGACAAAATAAAAATAAAAGTTTTTTACTATATGTACCGTATATATTTTCATATGCATTGTATAGACTATAGATTATGTTGTTTTATAAACTTTTGCAAAATTTGTACTTTTATTAGTTCCTGGGAGACCGAGTTTTGCTCGGAGTTCTATTAGTTTGGAAAAAATAAACAGATAACGATAGTTATTTAAAATATTATCACAAAAATATTAGACTGATCGGGACCCACCCATACCCCCCAAAACCCAGTGCGTACTAAATTTCATGGAAATTGTTGAAGTCGCCGGAATGCTCTCGTTGGTATTTCAGTAATTTCCAAAAAATATTATCAAACAAAAATGTCAAGTCTAAACTACTGTAAATCGATGTGTTTTATCTAGAATAATTGCCCAGTATCTTGTAAGTTTCAATCGAGGACTTATTATGAAATTAAAAAATTCTCAGATTGTGTAATTTTTATGCTAGGCTTCACGTAAATTTTATCGACACTGTCCAAAATACCGTTTAAACTGTCGTGTCTGTAAATTGTACAAAAAGGTTAATCCAGAGGTCGATACACGTATACATAATTATTAATGTAATTGGATAACAGGAGCTGAAGTCGGGCCATTCATTCAATTATACACATTCAGGCCCTGTATTGATTTTTTACATCAGCTAGACGTTTCTCCCGACTTGCGTAGAGCGTATATGCATTCTATAAATGGCCTAGGCAATTCGTCCAATATAATTTATTTCACACATTGCCGATACGATTATTGGGATTGTAAACAGTCACGGATTACATACATTTCCTGTATTATGATAAACAAATAGGTAAATAAAATTGAAGTGTCCGATTGTAATTATAAATTAACAGCTTTTCACTCATTGCATAAGAAAGTAGATAAGGTTCTTAGTACTTACTTACAATTACTTTTTATTTTTTTATTTTGTCTGCCCGTCTGTCTGCTTTTCTGCCTGTCCGTCTATCTATCATTCTGTTTGTTTTGGCTAATCTATGAAACGGCTGACCGATTTTCACGGAAATTTCACTGGCAGATAGCTGATGTTCTAAGGTATAACATAAGCTACTTAGGGTTTCGTTATCAAAAGGGTTTCGTTTCCGTTAGTTATTAGCAAACGAAGTTGTGGGCACCAGCTAGTAGTAAATATAATCAACATTGAAAACTATTAAAAACAATGAACTTTTAAATCATGCTGCATACAAATTAGAACAAAAGCAACATAACTTTGAATCTTATAACAGTAACGTATTGTTTAACATCATGCAGTATTCCTAATAGAGACAAAGTAATTTAAGTTGTCAATTATTGTCTAGCTGCATATTATTATATCAATTAAAACTTTGCAGTAATTCTGCAATAATTTCCGCGTGTGCAGTTCCAGTGTGCAGTGACATAGCTAAGTTGTGTAAAAGGACAATAGCACAGCTCTCTTGCCAAAATTAACTTAACACAATGCGGATACATTCTAGTTCGTATAAGACAATGTTATTCTAAATTTATGGCTTATAGTTGAGCTAAGTTTGAAATTAGTTGTCAAACTATTTAACAGTTTCATCCTTATAGGTTTTATTAGGCGTCTGGAATATGAACAAAGCACAGTCAGCCAAAATTTGTTGGCAGTTTATTTTAGCATTGAATAAAATCTTGTGCTGCTGCTTATTTCATTATGTTTATGGTTCAGCTCACACTGAGACGCGACGCGGCGGTGCCATTTCTAAGATTGCGATTCGAAATTGAACTTTGTTCTCTACACAAAAAGATACACATTTTATACGACATAAGTCATATACTGAACATACGCTGGAGCTGACATTTGGGGCTTATGTACAAGCGATTTTAAAGACATACACTGAGGTCAAAAAACTATAGAAAGTGTTCAAACGAACTAGATGTCTCCCGTCAGTTTACACAGTGGTTAATCCGGTGCCAGGTGTCACGCTACTGTACAAACGCCCACTAACTTCACCTTTGTGAAGCCAATTACTAGCTGTTTGGTTTTCATTAAGTGTTAGGAAAAATTAAGATATGAAGAAAATGGTAAAGTTGTTCGAAAAAGTAAAGTTTAAAATGAAGTTTTGTACTTAATACTCATTAACTGGCCCCACACATATTAGTCAACTCAAGGGCTAATGGTGCGCTAAGTATTTTTTTTTATAAATGAACTTTAAAAACTGTAAAGTTTATCTTAATAACCAAATAATGAGCATATCAGGAAATGTCTAAGGAGGGTTCTGTAATTATTTCTGTGCAAAAAGTTTTCTTTGAATTACTTCAAAAGTTAGTTAAAGTAAATTATCCGACTTCGCTCAAAATAATTTTCGTTAAGATTTTTAGCATGATCTATCAGCATGGAAACGTAAAAGTTTCTATCTCCTATAGTTTAGAAATGCCAGGGGGAGGCAACTTATAAACCACTTTGGAGGCCGATTACTCGAAAATGGATGACTTTGTAAAAAGTCCTGTATGAAACCTTGCATTTATTTTAAATGACCTATTCAACGATACCCCACACAATGGGGAAGAATTAAAAAATATTTTTCATCCCCACTTCTCTCTCAGGCTCTCTAGCACTAAAACATAAAATTACACATTTGAATTTCATCCCTATAAATTCATAATTACAGAAGCCCTGCTAGGGTGGACAGACAGATAGACAGAAAGACGGACGGACAGAGCGAAACTAAATGGGTTCCTTGAGTATTACGGAAAAAAAGTGTCATCGATGGAAAGATTTTAAAATGCAAATTCTACACAAATAAACAATTAGATACATTGTCTGATTAGTTGTGATTCGGCGATAAAAGCTTCAGCTATTATCGCCTATAGTAAATACTAATACCAATAACTCGGAAAATCTATTTTCAATAACGTAAAACAACGCGCGCGAACCGAACTAATAATTGCCATTGTATTATTTAAATCGTATGTTTGAGCGGCAAAGTAATTAGTAATATGAAAATTCATTGGGTATATTGGGAGTTTAAATTAAATCAAATCCAATATTGTGTCTGCCAGAAAAGCATTTTGTATATTATAATGGTCATTTCATTTCACTAAATAGTCGTGATTAAAGTTTAAAAAACTACTTGAATTAATCAGTTTTGGCTATGCAGTCGGATAGTTTACGGGGGACCTTTGTTTCTGACATTCAAATAGACTGCGAAGAGATAGCAATTCATCACTTTCATCTTTCGGATATATTACTATCTTGTACAGATTATATGGACAGTATCGAACTCTTGAATCATTTAATTCCAGTGACAGACAGACAAAATTAATTCTAAAGAATATTCAAGAAATTTCTACGACGAAAATATCAATGATATTTTACTCAAAAACGCTATCACATACCAAAAGAAATGAGAAATAAACACGAAATGGACGAAAATAATATTATTTCTGTTATAACAAGAATATTGCGTGTTATTTTCTTTTGGGAACTGTTATAATAATCTCTAATGATAGTTGTTTGTTGATAGTTACGTTTATTGTTCCCTTTTGCTACTATTACAACTTTTTATAAATGATAATGTACCACGTTTTTAAAAGCGTCACTAGTCACTTCCCACATATTATTACTGTATGTTAAGAATTTTGTTGTAAACAAAACAGCTTTAATGGGTTTTTAAAATCTTAACTCTTTTATAATTAATATTACCTTTAAAATCAGCGCCATAATATGAATATGGTCTTTAAATATTTTCAATTAGATAAGTCACTGCTTCGTATAGCAAGTCATAAACGCATAATTAAATATTTAAAACAGGTTCTATAGATAGAGGCGGATAATAAAAACAAATAACCTAACCAAGAGTATGCCAGGCCATGTGTAAGGAGGGTTCCGTAGCTATCACTGCGCAAAAGGTTTTACTTAAATGCCTTCAAAAGTTATACTTAGTCCGATTTCTTATCTGACTTATCTTTAATATCCGATGACTTTGTCTACCTTTTCGACGATACCCCACACGACGGGGTAGAATAAAAAATATTTTTCATCCCCACTTCACATGTATGGAGATTAGAGAGCCACCCCTGAAATAAAAAATGATGCTACAACTGAAATCACAATCTAAAACTTAGCTTATAAACCTACCAAATTTCATCCATTTATATTCATAATCACAGAAGTTAGAAGGGTGGCACAGACAGACAGACAAAGCGAAACTATAAGAGTTCCTTGTTGTACTACGGAACCCCGAAAAAATGAATTTTTCACCCTCTCAAGTTTATTATTCCAGCAACACAATCATAATAAAGGGGTCGTGGCAATGTGCTTTTTGCCCGAAGTAACAAACAAATGAGGGGCAAAAGTGTGTCACTGATACAATGACATTGTCACTGTTTCATTTAGTTTTTGTAATGCGCACTAAAAACTTAAAACTAATGAATAGAAAGTGGAATAGGTCAAGACTGAATCCATTCAGTGTATGATGAAATTATTTCATAAATTTTAATGGTACATGTGACAAAAATAACATTGAAAGAGAAATTTCAACAGAAATTCTCTCTCTTTTCACTCGTATATAAGGTTTGGTAAAATGAATTATGGATATTTTGGACATATTATGATCTACTGCTTATGTAAAGACGTTTAGGCAGAGATATAATTTTAAAAAATCGTTTTTCTTTTTTAATAAAATTACATTATGTTCTTTACGGCGCTACCGAGGTCATTTACCTCACACAGCTGATTGAATTGATATAATTTAGGTAAAAACTGCTTTCGCTTTAAAGTCGGCTGTTTCTGTGATGTTAATGACCTCAGCTTAGCGCCTTATACAGCGCAATGTGACTTTATTTAGTTTAATATAATATTATTTTATTCGTAACTTTTAAATTATTTTTCTGCCTAAACGTCTTTACATAATGAGTACATCATATGCCCAAAATATCCGTAATTGATTTTACCAATTCTTATATAAATTTAGATCATAATATTTTATATTTCGGTGATGAAATTTTTGAAAACATCATCTGCGATAGAAATGGCACACTAGTCATTTAATAATTGTAATAAAAAATATCAAAAACCTACAAGGCCGACGAGTTTCTATTGTTTCCTAAAAATGTTCATATTATTTGCAATTTTCAAATTTTACTTTAATAGTCAATTCTTTTACATTCAAAACTCATACATTACGTCTTACAGTATAAGGGAGCATATTAAAATCGGTTTTAATATTGGGTTGCATTTAATTTGAGCAAAGTCTAGTCTGGTGCGTCGTAAATGGCGAGATGGCTTTTTAATTAAATTCAAGAACCGTGCACGATGTTCTATGAAAACCTTTATTATACTTGAAGGAAGTCTTTATAGTTGACGAGAAATTATAAAGAGTCTTTGCCTTGTCTTCATAACTTCTTGACGTCTTTGGGTCTTTGCGATTTTGGTCATTTTTTTAAATTTTTTTTTTAAATTAAGAAAGCTCTCTACCAAAAAAGACTGTAAGTACAAATAAATATTAGCACAGAGCCAGAGACTGCAGTTTTTAGGGTTCCGCGCATCATCATCATCAGCCTATCGCCGTCCACTGCTGAACGTAGGCCTCCCTCATCCATCCGCTGCCAGCCACCTTCCTCAAATCGTCGGTCCATCGTGCCACAGGACGTCCTACACTATGTCTGCCTAAGCGACAAGCGTGGCCTCCACTGTAACACTTGTCTGCTCCATCGACCATCTGTCCGTCTGCAGACATGGCCGGCCCACATTTACTTCAGTGTGCTAATTCTATGAGTAATGTGTAATATGAGTAAACGATGACTTGAGTTCTCTGGCAGGTTCCGTAAGCAAAGGTTAAAAACGGGACCCTATCACTAGGAAGTCTCAGGACTTCGCTGTCTATTTGTCTGTCCGTTCGTCCGTCACCAGGCCGTATCTCTTTAACCGTAATAGTCTGATAGCAGTTTAAATTTTCACATATGTATTTTTGTTGCGGCTATAATAAAAATACCTACTAAAAATAGAATAAAATAAATATTTAATCTCATACAACAAACGTGATTTTCGGAACCTTCGTGTGTGAAGTTCGAATAACGATATTTTGCATACAAAGAAGCAGAAGAAGAAGAATACCTAATATGTGTCTTAATGTTTGCAAGTTTGTAAATTATATTTATTGAAAATGATATTTCAGAAATACTAAGCATTATAGTAAGTAAAGGGCCTTAAATCATAGGCTGTCACAGTCTGTGCGAAGCAGAATGACAAGTATGGTGTGCGACTTGAGAGCCTCTAAATTTCAGAAGCATTTGAGATAAGTGGGCAGTAATTTAACTATGTGAATGGCTACTTGCATGTAGATAGTTCTCTTCACACGAGCAACTGTGAGTAGCTAACGTTTCACATTATGTCCAATTAACTATCACTCCGTCCGAAACTTACCAGTAACTAGTAAGCAACGGTAGTTTGAGGCAAGTTCTTAGCCCAGCAATAATTTAAAGACTCTAGAACATACTAGAACGGTGTAGTAGCTATACAACACATATTCAGAAATGTAACAGATAATATTATATGTTTTGTTTTTAGATTGAAGAGAATGGTCCGTGTAATCTACAAGAAAAATAATATTTGTTAAAGTACAGTTCTTGTTTGCTTATGAAACTTAACGTAGAAAAGTTTTATATCATTGGTGTATTATATACGGGAGGAGAGTGACACTGTCGATCCTCATGGAAGATTTTAAGTAGTATTTAATAAGCGATAAGTGAAGGTTTAATCAACGTTTTAAGTTGCATAGTAATTGTATATGCATTAAAAGTCATAGGAAACACTTGGTACAATGCCCTGTCTTTAGTTTTAGTAGGTAAATTAGTTTTTTTTACATACATTCTGTTAGTTGTCGCATATTTATATAGCCAGATAAATTCCACGTTTTCCAGTCCCAAAATTTTTAGAGCCAGACCTATATGTAGGAAATAAGAGTTAAAAAAACATAAGGGAGATTAATTAGTGTCCCCTATTTATTTGGAGCATTTGCTACGAGAAATGTTACACATACCTACTAAAACAACACATTTCATCAAATAAATACGGCGATTGTCTGATCGTCTTTATCTGCTTAGCGATTTTCGTAATGTAGAAAATTTGAGAGAATGAGCCTTATGTGGGTTTATCTCATTTAGAACTTATCAAGAGTTATTTATCAGGTCAGCGATGTGTCAGTCACAGTGAGGTGCAGCTGTTATCTCACCCTCGTCAGACATGACGCGCTCTTATTACTTCCACCATTGTATGTTGAAGAAACAAACATATTGTGCCATAGGATGTACATTGTATACTCACTTATTACATGAAGAGGTTTGTTACTCACACGAGTTTTGTTATTTTAAAGTTAATTGTCTTTAAAATATATATATTTTCAAAATTAAAACTAAGTTACATTTATTATTGAATTTACGATTACTAATGGATAACAATCAGCATAACGTTGCTAAGTGAAAGGTGGCTTTCAACTGCTGTCTACTCTTAAGACTACGGCTTATATCTATGAGAGGAGAATGGTCGCGGGAGGCAAGTCCTGGCGACTGCGGCAGCTGCACGCGGGGCGGCGGCGCGAGGTCACAGCTGTGATGTTGGCCTGCTGTATTTACATAAGGCTTCGGATGCTGGTGTCCCAGGAACCGCTAGCATCTAATGGTTTCGGTGGCTATTAAGCCGAGGATGTTAATAGCGGTGTTGGGCTTATTCTTCGAAAGGAGCTCTGCTATGGTGACATAACTCACGAGACAGTTTCTTTTTGCATTGAGGGCGTTTGAAAATACTGACTTATTACATAAAGAGGTTTGTTTCTCATACGAGATAGTTTATTTTGCATTGAGGGCGTTTGAAAATACTGACTTATTACATAAAGAGGTTTGTTTCTCATACGAGATAGTTTATTTTGCATTGAGGGCGTATGAAAATACTGACTTATTACATAAAGAGGTTTGTTTCTCATACGAGATAGTTTATTTTGCATTGAGGGCGTATGAAAATACTGACTTATTACATAAAGAGGTTTGTTTCTCATACGAGATAGTTTATTTTGCATTGAGGGCGTTTGAAAATACTGACTTATTACATAAAGAGGTTTGTTTCTCATACGAGATAGTTTATTTTGCATTGAGGGCGTTTGAAAATTCTGACTTATTACATAAAGAGATTTGTTTCTCATACGAGATAGTTTATTTTGCATTGAAAGCGTTTGAAAATACTGACTTATTACAAAAAGAGGTTTGTTTCTCATACGAGATAGTTTATTTTGCATTGAGGGCGTTTGAAAATACTGACTTATTACATAAAGAGGTTTGTTTCTCATACGAGATAGTTTATTTTGCATTGAGGGCGTTTGAAAATTCTGACTTATTACATAAAGAGATTTGTTTCTCATACGAGATAGTTTATTTTGCATTGAAAGCGTTTGAAAATACTGACTTATTACAAAAAGAGGTTTGTTTCTCATACGAGATAGTTTATTTTGCAATGAGGGCGTATGAAAATAAATGCCCTTGTAAATTATTAATTTAACTTTTCTCCTTTGTAGATCAAAATCAATCTGACAGTAACAAAATTATAAAATAAGTCTTCTTCTTCTCAAAGATGTGGCGTAAAATAGTCTCTGAAGACTTAAAAAAAAACCTTCCATAGACTATAAGTAGGTGTTACCAGTTGCCAGGGCATAGAACGTAAAATCGGACATTATTTCTATTAAAAGGATAATAATACACTTAAAAGGATAACAATACACTCCCCACACCGATTTCAGTGACTGTGGTCACTTTCTTTAAAACCAAGCCAGTTACGCAGGAGTGATTTTATAGTGCCCAAGTGTGTGCGCAATACACAAGAGCACTCTCTCCTCCTTTACTCTCGAAACCTAGTGGGACAGAAAACTGACACGACTAGCGAGAGATCAGGCGCAAGTCCGACCTTTTACATGCCATCCGGCGCATGGATCATCTTTCTTATCAGACAATCAGGTGATCAGCCTGCATTGTCCTAACCAAACTTAGAAACAACATTTTTTCTTGTTCCAATGCGGGAATCGAACCCACGACCTCTGAGTCGAGAACCAAGCTCTAAACAACTGGACCACAAGGCTGTTAAAAGGATACTATAATATAAAAACGCTACTTAAATTAAGAGCGTCTGGATTCACATACTATCCTTGTCATTTGGCTGAGCAGAGACAGTG
This sequence comes from Phengaris arion, assembly GCA_963565745.1. Taxonomy (NCBI): domain Eukaryota; kingdom Metazoa; phylum Arthropoda; class Insecta; order Lepidoptera; family Lycaenidae; genus Phengaris; species Phengaris arion. Next base: position 9,922,134 of record OY751443.1, read on the forward strand.
ACAGCCTGCTATTTAGGGAGCCTATATTGAAAAAGTAAGGAGAATTGGGTTTCAAATCACGCATATCACTGACACGTACAGATATATAATTATTTATTTATTTATAGCCCCTGATATTATGTATAGTTGAAGTGTTTCTTGTACAACACAACAATGTGTGTGAAAAAGTCTGATTAAAAACAAATGAAGCGTAAAATCAATATAATGAACTCATGCACCTTCAATATGCATGACTTCCCCCTTTTAAAGATTCACCAATCGAGGCACGTTAAATATGCATTGTGCTGTATAAATATGGTACAGTGTTGCTACGATACTTAATATTACTATCACAAATTGAATGAATACGATTTTATTTATAGATTAGTTTTCGACCGAAAATGAATTTTCAGTTTAAAGCGAAAACGAATGTTTGGCTTTATTTAGTCTCTTTTTTGGCTGAAAATGAAAACAAAAATGATTTAGACATAAAAATTGAAGACAATAAATTGGATTACAAATAATGGATGATATTTCCGTTATATAAGGAAATATAATAGTTTTTTTCCTTTCAAGCAAATGAATGCTTATAAAAGCGGTCTTTTCCTTTGTCCCAGGCACTACAGTATTTCAAGAGTGGTTACTTCGCTCGGATAATACTGTTTAAGTCATCCAATAAGATGAAAAGGCCTAAGTTTATATATATATATATGACAATCACCATTAATATCAACTAAACTTTGTCAAGAATCAACGTTCTTAAACAGATTGTTTTATAGAACCTTATCTTTATTACTCTTAAATGAAGATAACGAAACACGTATTCTTTTAGCTTTTCTTAGTACTGATTAGTAATATTCTAGATCTCTCTGATATATTTGGTACTTTATGATTTGAAAATAATCAGTCGTGACAAAAAATACAATCATCTGTGATTATACGACTGCGTCATATTCACGGACGTCTGATATTCGGCTTAGCCGAAGTTTCGGTTGGTTTATGGCCGAAAACGAAAACATGGCTGAATATCCATTTTTTGGCCGATAATGGCCGAAAACTAATATTCGGTCGGTCATTGTTTCCTATACATTTAATATTAAGCAACCAAATTTACTAAAACTGCTTTATTTTCTATCATGAAATCATACACTTTCCTTCTCAGTTGTTTTAAATGTGACGTTGCGCGTACCTTTTATTTTTGTATAAATTTTACGCGTAGGTATATAATATTATGTTAGTCCTCGCAAGTTTAAAATAACAAAAGGTTCTTAAAACCAATAATTTAGTAACTACCATGAATTAGGTAATCTTTATGACAGTAAAACTCGTCATTGTCCGCATCCACAAACAGCCGTTTTTCATTAAAAATATTTTTGACGCCGTCCGAATTTACCTGTAGCCGGCGTAGCATCGAAATTTGTGTTAAACTTTGTATTTTTATTACGTAATACTGTATGAAGCAGTATATAATACATGTAATGTAAATTGCATGCAAAATGTACGATAAAGTAAGATATGAATGCCTGGCGTTAAAACGCGCGGCGAACGTTTTTCTGCCGCATAATGAAATTCGAGAGATCCGCCGAATAGCTCTCATTTCGGTTTACGGAATCGCCTGTAATCATTCGCCGAAAAAAGCGATTTGCGTCTGTTTATGGGACTGTTAAAATAAATGACTTTAATGGATTTGTCTGATTTATTCTGGATTGTTGTATAATACACTTGATTGAATGTTGCTTTTCAATCATTTTAAATACCTAGTTACAGTAAATAGGTAATGACATAGAAAGAAGTAAGTAATACCATAGATTACTAGATAGTTACCACGTAATACTATCGCTATGTGATTATGACAAACTCAAATTCTTAGATGGCTAGCTGTTGCCCGCGGCTGCGTCCGAGTAAATACAGTATCCCAAAGGAACACAGTACTTCTTGGGGATAAAAAGTAGCCTATGTTTTTTTTTATCGAAATTTTATCGAAATCGAAAAAGTAGTTTTTGCGTGAAAGAGTAACAAACATCCATCCATCCTCACAAACTTTCACATTTATAATATTAGTAGGATATTAAGACCGTAATATTCTTTGTAGCTTTGTGCTGCGTGTTGAGTTTTTCGTTCACAAAATAGACTAGGGTGTAGAAACATGATTCGTTATACGTGATGATATATTAGACCTAGTGCTATGAATAATAATTACAATTACTTTATTTACTTATCAATTACGCCTACTATTAGGGCCTGCTGGATTTGGATTTAAAGTAAATTTGTAGACTGTATAGGTATTTATAGCTGCCGTTGGGGTCCAAAATCACAGTTACAGAACAATAATAATTTTAGCATATTTTTTGCGCGTGCACTTACCATAATTTCGGAACCTTTAGTCCGCTTACCATCATTTTGAAACAGGTTCCTTCTAACAGATGACATTTCATACCATAATTTCAAAGTTAGCCGTAGCTTATCGTAAAGCAACGCGAGAGTGCGCGCGCGCAGGTTGAACATTGCGAGTGCGCACTGTGCGTGTGCGTGGTATGACTGCGGGGTAAGTGAATATTATAATATTTGAACATATCAACGCACATAACGTCCACAACTACTCCAAAACATAATTACAAAAATTCGAGACTATAACAAACATATAACACAACTCGTGTCTATTTAAAATCAGTACTTATTTTTTGTGTTTTTGTTATTAGTTATTACTAACTGGGTAAAATTAGGTACTGGCATGAAGATAGGCCATTTGAGATTCACGGTACAATAACGGATGACGTCATAACAATACGGCGGCGACGGGAACGTACAACATATTTTCTCCCGTAATGTCCTCACGCAGAAATCATTATTGAATTCGCTCGCACAAGTTATGGGAGGCGTTTGTCATTATTATATTTGTGACATTGCAAGAAATATGTTCTCGCTTTCTCTTAGGGTTGAACAAATAAAATCGTATTTCATTGACAAAAATGCGGACGTATACTGTAAATCTAATATTGTAAACGAGCAATACATACAATCGCAGTACATAAATATATTATCATAATCAGAATATTGGAAACTGCTTCAACACTTTCCACGAAATTTAGTATGCAGTTGTAAGTAGTTGTTGAATGTTTTGGGGGTGGAAAATTGGTCCAGGTCACATCCCAATAAACAGATTTTTTTTAGTTTTTAAAATTTTTTTTTATTTCGTTGCGTAATAATATTTTTTTCGCGATCTAATTTTCGAAGCGCATGGCTCAGCTACGTATGCATAGGGATTTTTGGCTTGTTGGCAAATTGGTTTCTCAGGTTCAAGTCCCATTCAGGCTAATATTTAGATACAAATTTAAAACATTGAGGGGTTTGAGAGTCTGTTCAAGTTTAAATGCATTTTTTTAAAATATCCCTGTAAAAGCTAAACGGCATCCCACCCCTCTAAAAGTTAAACGGCTGGATCTTAAAAAAAAATCTTTAAAAGTTCATGATGGTAGTCCATATGATGAATTTTAATGGAAAACTAAGTATAACGGCTTATATAACTTCTTTGTTACGAATCCCTACTTAGATATGTCCTGACATGCAGGAGCATGTACGGTTAGGATAGGTTATATTTCCACGCAACCGCTTTCCATGCACCTCTGGCGCACTGTGTCGAGTAGCACGTCACTAAATTAATTTAAGAAATAAAAAACCCGACTGCGTGAAAATTAAAAAAAAAAAAACAAGAAAGTCCAGTAATCGAGACTTTTGTTATCGAATATTATTGATTAACCCCACCTACCATTAAAATAGTTTCACGGTCGATACGTTAAAAACGAAAACATTCCATTACGGAACACCTTAAAAAATCGGGACCCATAATAAGACAGCGGGATTTTTGATAGGCCCCGGCTATTAAAATAATAATAGAATGTTTTCGTTTTGAATGTATCGACCACGAAACTAGTGCAATGGTATAGTTATTCACTAATGTTCGATAACAAAAGTCTCGTTTACTGGACTTTCTTGTTTTTTCAAATGTTTTATTCATTAATTTTATTTTACTTTTAGAACTTTTAAGTTCTTCTTTGTTTTTATTTTACCTCAAGACCATTTGCAGTCAGTAGCATCATCTTAATATCAGTTCTGTCTAAAAGCCTATAATATATGAGAATCGTTCCTAACCAACTTTAAATCGTTATAGGTTATCCTAAATGGTAATACTGATTGTAAAACATGACAAATCAAACGACGTATCATTTTTCAAAATGAACCTGGAAACGAGCAGAAGGATTGCATGATGATAAGCGATTACCACCGCCCATGGACACCAGAGAAGTTACAAGTGCGTTCCTAGTCCTTAAAATCTAACCTAACCCAACCCGTCTCGGCCCTCCAGTAACCCGAGTGGTGGCCCAAAAAGGCTCGGCGAAACACAATGAAAGTGTTAATTAACGCCGGTTTTCTGTGAGGCCATAGTATTTATCCAGTCGAGCCGATCCATTCGTGCCGAAGCATGGCTTTCCAACGTTCAAAGTTAAGACACCTAAAAAAGAAAACGATTCGCAACTACTAACTACATGAACGACTCCGCCTTGAGCGAGACATTTATAAAGATTAAATATTTCACTTTGCTTTTAAATGAGAAAGTGTAATAGAATATAATTTGAGTTAAATGTTTACAGTGCAATAATAATTATTATATAGTCAGGGAAATCCAAATTCTATTTTTATTACGTTCCTCCTTTCTAGCGAATAAAGTCATAGAACCAAAGATCTTGCGTTTCCAATTGTTAAACAATATTTTTTCGGGTATTTGGTAGGAAGCGACCTCCCCTCTTGTCTACTTGTTAGCACCAGGTAGGTTACCAGGTAGCCAAGTGAAATAACAAGCTTACGTATATTGTTTACACCTCATACCTCCAAGTGATTTTGTATTAGTTTCTAAATGCGTATTTGAACCACTTTATACAAAAACTATCATTTGCCTGCGGCTTGCCCATGTGAAATATTAAACGAAATCTTTATAAAAATTTAATCTTTACTTAACTTTTTACCCTCCTAGGGGCTCAATTTCAATAGACGCTGAAATATATAACTCATTATTTTTTCCGTACTCAATTCATACGAAATATCATGCAAATATGTCCAAGGAATAAAAAGTTGTATACAAACTTTCATCCCCTATTTTACCCCCTTGGGGTTGAATTTTGAAAAAACCTTCCTAAGTGGATGTCTACGTCATATGAGAAATACGTGTGCAATTTTTAGGTTCTTACATATGAAATTGGCGTTTTGTCGTACTGGCCACTTTGATCTCAAATATATTAATTCTTTGGTTAGGAATTCCAATTTCAAATTTATACCGCTATTTACTCATACATTTGTGTTTCGAAAACCGCAATTCATTTGTTTTTTCCTCTTTTGGTTTTTTCTTTGCGTCACTCTGTTTACAAAACTTGAAATATCGTATTATTTTCGAGTAGGAGTTCCACCGTGGCACCAGTGCTGCAGAAACGGCTCAAAGGATTATAATTATGTGTATGGCAGTGGTGTTGCAAAAGAAAAACAACAAAAAACATCTCGTTTTTGGTTCCAACGTTTTCGTTCTGTAAATTTCGACCTGCAGAACAAGCACCGTAGACGGCCGGAGACCAAAGTTGATAATGAAGAATTATTAATTATTATAGAAAGGCTATTGTGGAAGCAGGTCCATCGCAAACCACGTCCGAGTTAGCTGCAGGCTGCGGTGTTAGTGATAAAACTGTTTTAATCCACTTGAAGAGAATTCGGAACGTGAAAAAGCTTGAAAGGTACCTCATGAATTGAGTGCAGCAAACCGACAAACGCGCGTTGACTGCTGCATTACATTACTCAACCGGCTCATTAATGAAGGGATTTTAAATCGAATGATGAAAAGTGAATCCTGTACGATAATCAGAAACGATCATCGCAATGGCTGAACCCTGGCGAACCAGCCAATGTTTGCCCCAAGCGAAAATTGACTCAAAAAAAATCGACTTTATGTTCCTCCTTTACAAAACGCCAATTTCATATGTAATGACCTAATATATGGTTAGGTTTATGTATAACAACTGTAAATTCTCATAATATTTGGTTTATTATTCGTGTGAAAAAATTATAAAGCTCAAGCGAAGCATCGAGACAATTAGATCTAGCATTTAGTTTCAGTGCGAAGCTGTGCTGCTTGAGTCAATTACGCTTGGCAAGATTCCATTGAGATGATGCTATCCCAGCTTGTCTAATTTTTTGCTCAGCGAAGCAGAATATTCATATTTTTCTTTCTGATACTTATGTAACATCTGTTTTATTATCTTTGAGTGCGGAAACGAAACGATGTTTTCCTTGCTCTTTGGAAATAATCCTAATATTATTACAATATGTTTTACTTATTTCACCATATAACGTTGAATTTAGGTACATTTATGTTTGAACTCATAATATTAGAAAAACAACTCGTAACTGCAAACATTTTATAAAAAGAGATTGATTTTTTTTGTGCCTTTTGATTAATAAGCCAGAAACATGCATATTTTATTCCTCAAGTTAGCTATAATTTGAAAAATAAGACTAGTATAAAAAAATGGGATTTGTACCTAGTACAAATTATTAATATCGAAAACTTTCCTTATATCTATTAATTTTCAAAATATTTACCTACTTGTACCTTATAATTATTGAGTAATTACAAATATTAATGAGCTTAAGTAAATTTTTCTCTTTTTTTTGCTTGTCTAAAACAGAATTATTATCATTATCAGGTTTATTCTCTTCGCGATTTCTATTCTAGAACTCTTCAGCCTGTAACCGGTATTAAAAATACATATTATATAATCCTACTAACACTAACCTCCATTATTTTTTAAGGATATTAGTACTGTAATAATCTTTAACCCTCAGTTGTAGATAACTCTTTCACACATCACACACACAGTTAAGATAAAACATCATTTGTTGGGTACAGCTAGTAAGAGTCTAAAATATATCGATCTACTCCCGTGCAATATTAAATAAAATATAAAATGAGCCAACTTTGACTTGTATATATATTTCCACTCAGCAAGTAAAATACTATAAATCTAGTATGCTTTCAAGTAAGCGCCTTTACCCACGCACTGCAGATTACTACCAGTTTTACAAGCGTACTATAAGGAAATTTTGATGCAGAATGATGTAATAAACAGACCCACATAATAAATAATTAAGTTTTTACAATATTGATAATATGGATACATTATTAATGATTTAACGGCGGCACTTGTTCTCGTGACGGAGACACATGAGGACGGTAATTGGGCGGTGATGTGACGTATGGCCCGCTACAATACCGATAAATCTAGTGAAATCCAGAGAAATAGCAAAAAGTATAATAAAATCACGAAAATCCAGAGAAATCGGGAGATGTTAACGATTGTGTAGCGCTGAGCACAAGATAACGAAAATGGTTTGGTTAAATGCAATAGTCTATAGCTAATCACAAAGTGTTTAATGTTATGTGATCTGCAACCACAGAACAAAATAGTAATTTACTTTTCCTTGTCTGCAACATTTGAGACAAATGAATTCCTTATCTTCGAAATTTAATTTCTAGTCAACAGACAAAGCTTAAGTTACCCCATGGATAATTATTAATTTACATATACATAAATATACTTTTTCAGTTGACAGTGGCGTGGAATCTTTCATAATTTACTGCAGATTGCTCACTGTGACTGACCCTTAAATACACGTGTTAACACCTGCGTCGAAACAGACATATCTAATCTCCCGCTACAACACGAAAAAATATATTATGAACGCTCTCTTAATAAATAGGTACCTTTATACGTCATTGTCAGATACCTTACCTTTTGTTTTGTTATAAATGTCCTCTATTTTATCTCTTTCTCTCTTTTATCCCCCACTCTCTCCCACCCGTGATATAAAAACCCCATCACCTAACGAGGACTCATTAAGTCATATATCACAGGTGTTTCATTAGCGAGCCGAGAATAAAGTTGTGATATTTTTATGGACTAACTTCCTGCGATGCGGCTTAATGGAATTAATAAAAAAGATAAATCTTATACATTAAAAAAACGGCAACGGCAACGGCAAAAAAAAACTACATGAACGACTCCGCCTTGAGCGAGACATTTATAAAGATTAAATATTTCACTTTGCTTTTAAATGAGAAAGTGTAATAGAATATAATTTGAGTTAAATGTTTACAGTGCAATAATAATTATTATATAGTCAGGGAAATCCAAATTCTATTTTTATTACGTTCCTCCTTTCTAGCGAATAAAGTCATAGAACCAAAGATCTTGCGTTTCCAATTGTTAAACAATATTTTTTCGGGTATTTGGTAGGAAGCGACCTCCCCTCTTGTCTACTTGTTAGCACCAGGTAGGTTACCAGGTAGCCAAGTGAAATAACAAGCTTACGTATATTGTTTACACCTCATACCTACAAGTGATTTTGTATTAGTTTCTAAATGCGTATTTGAACCACTTTATACAAAAACTATCATTTGCCTGCGGCTTGCCCATGTGAAATATTAAACGAAATCTTTATAAAAATTTAATCTTTACTTAACTTTTTACCCTCCTAGGGGCTCAATTTCAATAGACGCTGAAATATATAACTCATTATTTTTTCCGTACTCAATTCATACGAAATATCATGCAAATATGTCCAAGGAATAAAAAGTTGTATACAAACTTTCATCCCCTATTTTACCCCCTTGGGGTTGAATTTTGAAAAAACCTTCCTAAGTGGATGTCTACGTCATATGAGAAATACGTGTGCAATTTTTAGGTTCTTACATATGAAATTGGCGTTTTGTCGTACTGGCCACTTTGATCTCAAATATATTAATTCTTTGGTTAGGAATTCCAATTTCAAATTTATACCGCTATTTACTCATACATTTGTGTTTCGAAAACCGCAATTCATTTGTTTTTTCCTCTTTTGGTTTTTTCTTTGCGTCACTCTGTTTACAAAACTTGAAATATCGTATTATTTTCGAGTAGGAGTTCCACCGTGGCACCAGTGCTGCAGAAACGGCTCAAAGGATTATAATTATGTGTATGGCAGTGGTGTTGCAAAAGAAAAACAACAAAAAACATCTCGTTTTTGGTTCCAACGTTTTCGTTCTGTAAATTTCGACCTGCAGAACAAGCACCGTAGACGGCCGGAGACCAAAGTTGATAATGAAGAATTATTAATTATTATAGAAAGGCTATTGTGGAAGCAGGTCCATCGCAAACCACGTCCGAGTTAGCTGCAGGCTGCGGTGTTAGTGATAAAACTGTTTTAATCCACTTGAAGAGAATTCGGAACGTGAAAAAGCTTGAAAGGTACCTCATGAATTGAGTGCAGCAAACCGACAAACGCGCGTTGACTGCTGCATTACATTACTCAACCGGCTCATTAATGAAGGGATTTTAAATCGAATGATGAAAAGTGAATCCTGTACGATAATCAGAAACGATCATCGCAATGGCTGAACCCTGGCGAACCAGCCAATGTTTGCCCCAAGCGAAAATTGACTCAAAAAAAATCGACTTTATGTTCCTCCTTTACAAAACGCCAATTTCATATGTAATGACCTAATATATGGTTAGGTTTATGTATAACAACTGTAAATTCTCATAATATTTGGTTTATTATTCGTGTGAAAAAATTATAAAGCTCAAGCGAAGCATCGAGACAATTAGATCTAGCATTTAGTTTCAGTGCGAAGCTGTGCTGCTTGAGTCAATTACGCTTGGCAAGATTCCATTGAGATGATGCTATCCCAGCTTGTCTAATTTTTTGCTCAGCGAAGCAGAATATTCATATTTTTCTTTCTGATACTTATGTAACATCTGTTTTATTATCTTTGAGTGCGGAAACGAAACGATGTTTTCCTTGCTCTTTGGAAATAATCCTAATATTATTACAATATGTTTTACTTATTTCACCATATAACGTTGAATTTAGGTACATTTATATTTGAACTCATAATATTAGAAAAACAACTCGTAACTGCAAACATTTTATAAAAAGAGATTGATTTTTTTTGTGCCTTTTGATTAATAAGCCAGAAACATGCATATTTTATTCCTCAAGTTAGCTATAATTTGAAAAATAAGACTAGTATAAAAAAATGGGATTTGTACCTAGTACAAATTATTAATATCGAAAACTTTCCTTATATCTATTAATTTTCAAAATATTTACCTACTTGTACCTTATAATTATTGAGTAATTACAAATATTAATGAGCTTAAGTAAATTTTTCTCTTTTTTTTGCTTGTCTAAAACAGAATTATTATCATTATCAGGTTTATTCTCTTCGCGATTTCTATTCTAGAACTCTTCAGCCTGTAACCGGTATTAAAAATACATATTATATAATCCTACTAACACTAACCTCCATTATTTTTTAAGGATATTAGTACTGTAATAATCTTTAACCCTCAGTTGTAGATAACTCTTTCACACATCACACACACAGTTAAGATAAAACATCATTTGTTGGGTACAGCTAGTAAGAGTCTAAAATATATCGATCTACTCCCGTGCAATATTAAATAAAATATAAAATGAGCCAACTTTGACTTGTATATATATTTCCACTCAGCAAGTAAAATACTATAAATCTAGTATGCTTTCAAGTAAGCGCCTTTACCCACGCACTGCAGATTACTACCAGTTTTACAAGCGTACTATAAGGAAATTTTGATGCAGAATGATGTAATAAACAGACCCACATAATAAATAATTAAGTTTTTACAATATTGATAATATGGATACATTATTAATGATTTAACGGCGGCACTTGTTCTCGTGACGGAGACACATGAGGACGGTAATTGGGCGGTGATGTGACGTATGGCCCGCTACAATACCGATAAATCTAGTGAAATCCAGAGAAATAGCAAAAAGTATAATAAAATCACGAAAATCCAGAGAAATCGGGAGATGTTAACGATTGTGTAGCGCTGAGCACAAGATAACGAAAATGGTTTGGTTAAATGCAATAGTCTATAGCTAATCACAAAGTGTTTAATGTTATGTGATCTGCAACCACAGAACAAAATAGTAATTTACTTTTCCTTGTCTGCAACATTTGAGACAAATGAATTCCTTATCTTCGAAATTTAATTTCTAGTCAACAGACAAAGCTTAAGTTACCCCATGGATAATTATTAATTTACATATACATAAATATACTTTTTCAGTTGACAGTGGCGTGGAATCTTTCATAATTTACTGCAGATTGCTCACTGTGACTGACCCTTAAATACACGTGTTAACACCTGCGTCGAAACAGACATATCTAATCTCCCGCTACAACACGAAAAAATATATTATGAACGCTCTCTTAATAAATAGGTACCTTTATACGTCATTGTCAGATACCTTACCTTTTGTTTTGTTATAAATGTCCTCTATTTTATCTCTTTCTCTCTTTTATCCCCCACTCTCTCCCACCCGTGATATAAAAACCCCATCACCTAACGAGGACTCATTAAGTCATATATCACAGGTGTTTCATTAGCGAGCCGAGAATAAAGTTGTGATATTTTTATGGACTAACTTCCTGCGATGCGGCTTAATGGAATTAATAAAAAAGATAAATCTTATACATTAAAAAAACGGACTGAGTACGAGTCGGACTCGAACACGTAGGGTTCCGTAGCGTTGTAGTTTGTACCAATATTTAACATGTTTACTTATTATTTCGTTATTTTTTTACAAAGTTTTTCAAGTTAAGTGAGTACATTGGCACCCTAATTTAACAAAAAAAAAGTGCGTGTCAGCTCCGGCGCACGACTTAAATTACTCTAAAAAGTAAAACACGTCCCACATAAGGAACAAAAACTTTAGCGATCGATTTGAGTTCAAAAATTCGCGCCATGTGAAAAAAAGTGACAGGTGCGCAGAATAGGTTGCGCACGAAAACGTAACGAGGTCATTCGTTTAGTAGATTTTACACCTCATATTTTTTTCATACCGGATATTCATTCTTAAGGAGTAAACTCCAAAAAAACATAAATTTCATGGTAATACTTGCATTATTCGTCGTCGTATTCGAGAAACCGTAATTAGTAAAGTAATTCGAGAAAAAGAGAAGAGATTGGTATGTCTCAGGTTCGAAACCCGGTCGGACGAATATTTTGTGATTCTTTTAATTCCTTTTTCTTTTATATTTTTTATTTATTTTTATTTATTTTATCGTTCAATTAAAAATCCGAGCAAAGCTCCTGGTCTCCCAGGTACTGTTTATTTATGAGTGTACCTTCACGTCAAACTACTCCTCCTATACCTGCTGGCAGGTGGTGTTACCAAAACTATGAACTACTTATGAACCCTGCCTGCAACTATAAAAACATAAAACAACCATTTGGTTTGAAAAAATATTCATTTTTTACCGAATTTTCACCACTGAATTCATATATGCGTAAAAACCAACTCGCGTTATATTTTATGGAAACGTTTTATGTATTCTGGGTACTAGTTTATTAGTATTCTGCCCGTATCCCATCCCCTACCCTTGATATAAACTTTTGAATACCGCTAAGTACTTTGTTTCATTATGTTCGGACGCAGTAAGCTGCGCTGGCAACTTTTAAACTGTTTTAATACCATGGAAATAAATTTTACATCACCATTTAACACTTTGAGAGAAAATATTTTACAAACTTAGTTTTATTAATATGAGAAGAGTTTTGGTGTAATTAAAATGATTCATAACTAACCAAAAATTCAAAAAGTTTACCGTCAAAGCTAAATTTAATTTTCGAAACGGCCCTTAGCGCAATCCCAAAGAAGTTATTTACACAATCTCGCTGTAATTCACCCAATTATTTGGGTAAATAAATTATAGATATATCCATTCAGATAGCGTATGGATAAAATGGAGCGATAAAAATTTCTAAAGCGCACCCAAGACTCCGGATACGAAGCTTAATGTCTACGTGGCTTCCGGATAGGCCCTGCAAGGGCGGGTAGGGCCAGCAATAGCGGGCGTGCGGAAGCGAAATTGAGAAAAGCCTCGACTTTATCAGTGCCAAAATGCTTTATCATTTCATAATACGAGGGTGGGTCAATAAGTCCGTGACTTTTGGAATAAAACACAGATTTTTTGATAAATAAATCATTTTATTTTTCAACGTAGTCCCCCTTGAGCTCTATACACTTTGTCCAACGCTTCTCCAATTTTTTTATCCCTTCCAAAAAATATGATTTGTCGAGGTCCTCAAAATAGGCCTTTGTTTGCATCATTGGAGTCAAATCTTTTTCCACCGAGCCATTTTTTCAGGTTTGGGAACAAGAAGTAGTCACTCGGAGCCAAATCTTGAGAATAGGGTGGATGTGGGAGCAATTCATAGCCCTATTCATGGATTTTTGCCATGGCAACTGCACATGTGTGCACCCTTGCATTGTCTTAGTGAAAAAGAACTTTTTTCTTGGCCAAATGAGGTCGGTTTTTTTTCAAATCCTCATTGAAGCGGTCCAATAAGTTGGCATAATATTCCCCATTAATTGTTCTTCCCTTTTGAAGATAGTCAATGTGGATTATCCCACGTGCATCCCAAAAAAACAGTTGCCATAACTTTATTGGCTGACAAACCCACCTTGGCCTTCTTTGGCGCCGATTCACCCTTAGAAATACACTGTTTTGACTGTTGTTTGGTCTCTGGTGTATTGTGATGGATCCATGTTTCGTCCACGGTTAAACTCCTCCATATTGTGATTAAACAACTCTAAACCTTCCTGTGAAGTTGTTACACGATTGCGTTTGTGGTCGACTGTGAGCAAACGCGGCACCCATCTTGCGGAAAGCTTTCTCATGCCCAAGTGATCATTCAAAATTGAAACCACTGAGCCATGCGAGATGCCTATGGCTTCCACAATCTCTTGCACTTTCAATCTTCGGTCGGCCAACACCATATCGTGAATTTTTTCGATTGTTTCGGGTGTAGAGACCTCAACTGGGCGTCCAGGACGTTCGGCATCTTCAGTGCTTGTAAGGCCACAACGAAATTCAGTAAACCACTTTTTTACCATTGAAATCGATGGTGCAGATTCCCCATAGTATTTATCAAGCTTAGCCTTGGTCTCGGTAATGGTTTTTTTTCGCAAAAAATAATGCTTAATAAGCACACGAAATTCACTTTTTTCCATTGTTTCCTTAAGTTACTGGATAGTCTGATAAAGATAGCTGTAAAACACAAACTAACTGACGCAGCAAGTTCAAATTTTGATAGGAGTCAACTGACAGATGCCTGTTGACAGGAGTAGTGTTGCTTTTTCAGTAAGGAGGTTAGAAATTCAAAAAGTCACGGACTTATTGACCCGCCTTAGTATCTTTCATTACCCGACGGTCGAAACAAATTTTTTAGAGCTTATGCATTCGAGAGTATATTCGTTTTTAATAATAACGAGCTGGTACCCCCAACTTTATATGCGGGGACCTAAGTGTGTAGGGAAGTAGAAGGGAAAGTAGCCTAAAGTAGTATTAAGTAGTAATAGTAGTAAAAAGTTACTCCTTAAAATATCAACTATCTGCCAGTGAAAGTCCGATCAAAATCGGTCCGGCCGTTTCAGAGATTAGCCGGAACAAACAGACAGGCGAAATGACAAAAATTTTATAATTGATTTTTTGGTGTAGGTATAGTATCTATATGATGTCATAATATGCATTTAGTGCAAAGCTGTTCATTTGAAATTACAAACAGACAACTCAATTTTGTTTGTTTACATAGATGTTACATACATGATTAATTCACTACAGCTAGCTCGCTATAACAAGTAAATAGTACAATATACTCATTGGATCTACAATAAGCGCGGGTGTATTACTAGCTTAAAACTGTCCGTCTTGGACCTAAAGCGCCATATTCACGGCCCATTCAGCAATTCCAGCACCGGTACCCTTTAAGGGCCATACTGACCATGCAGCCTGCAAGCCCAATGCCGCGGACTTGTAGGCAAAAATGATCAATTATTGACACTAATGACACTAATGACGGCTTTTAATACCGGTGCTGGATTTTGCTGGATTTCACGGCCCGTGAGAATGGTGCTTTATTTGATTTCGGCTATAATCTCTTTCTCCACGTGATTCTGTCTTATCTCATGTTAGACTCTCTGATTTGACCAATTTTACAGAAAATTATAATAATAAGCTAGTATGTTTCATACAGATGTAACATACTAGTTTATCTTAACATAGTTTAAAGCCAAGTATACTATAGTTCACGAACTATATTTTTTGTAATATAAAATAATATAAGGTCATTTTCACATTTGAAATTGGCGTTTTGTAAAGGAGGAACATAAAGTCGATTTTTTTATTCAAAGTATATACCATTGCTATCTATGCACTGTTGCCATCTCATAGGTAGTTCATTGATTCCTTTACTAAAAAAACCATTCGGACAGGAATCAATAAAATCTTTGTAGGCACTTTGGACTGCCCCATCGGAGTTGAATTTTTTCCCTTGCGAGAAGTTATCCAAATTTCGAAAAAAATGGTATTCTGTTGGAGCTAGGTCTGTTGTGCAGTGTGTGGTCTAGCGTTGTCCTTAAGCAGCAGTGTCCTAGAGCGAATGACGAACCTCGGTTGTTTAGCAGCTAGCTTTTCCATCATGATTTACAGTTGCTGGCAATAGACATCTGCCGTAATCGTCTGGCCAGATTTAAGAAAGCTGTAGTGAACGACACCGGCACTAGTCCACCAAACGCTCACAAGTAACTTTTTTTTACCATTGCTATCTATGCACTGTTGCCATCTCATAGGTAGTTCATTGATTCCTTTACTAAAAAAACCATTCGGACAGGAATCAATAAAATCTTTGTAGGCACTTTGGACTGCCCCATCGGAGTTGAATTTTTTCCCTTGCGAGAAGTTATCCAAATTTCGAAAAAAATGGTATTCTGTTGGAGCTAGGTCCGAGGAGTACGGTGGATGTCTTAGACATTCCAATTGAAGCTCCTCTAATTTGGTAGTCGTCTGTTGTGCAGTGTGTGGTCTAGCGTTGTCCTTAAGCAGCAGTGGCCTAGAGCGAATGACGAACCTCGGTTGTTTAGCAGCTAGCTTTTCCATCATGATTTACAGTTGCTGGCAATAGACATCTGCCGTAATCGTCTGGCCAGATTTAAGAAAGCTGTAGTGAACGACACCGGCACTAGTCCACCAAACGCTCACAAGTAACTTTTTTTTAGTCAGCCATTGTGACGAGCGTTTCCGATTATCCTACAGGATCCACTTTTCATCACAGCTTTCCATCCGTCCCGAATGGATTTAAAATCTCTTCATTATTGTGCCGATTGAATAATGTAACGCAGCAGTTGACGCGCGTTTGTCGGTTTGCTGCACTTAATTCATGAGGTATCCACCTGTCCAGCTTTTTCACCTTCCCATGAGTAAATATTGGTATAAATTTGAAATTGGAATTCCTAACCAAAGAAGATATATTTGAGATCAAAGTAGCCAGTACGACAAAACGACAATTTCATATGTAAGGACCTAACATATCTTGTTATTTATTATTTTGCCTTGTTTGTCATGTGTTTTTCGTCAACCAATCACGAACGAAAACGCGACCCGCTAACTCGTGCGAAGTGCTCTGACGCAGTCGGGAGTGGCACTACTTACATCTTATGTTTATGCTCTTGGTAAAATAATTTTTTAGCTCATACTTTATTTGTTTTTGTGTCTGTCTATCTATTTCAAATATAGTTGTTACTATGCCAAATGTAAATTTGATAGTATTTTTCATTACACTGAATTGATTTCATACTAGCACCAAGGTGTAGTCAAGCCACGGGACAAAAATTTAAAATGTCGTAAGGGGCTGATTGACGAAGTTTGTTAGGGGTAGGTAGACTAATTAATTCATCACACTAATTAACCCAGTAAGCTTACTATTTTACGCCAAATTTGTATTTTTACAGAAAACGAGGACGTATAAAATAATGACAGAGAATAAAGAAGAAACAAAAGATTTTAAGTTTATATTATTTATTAAGTTCGTTTTCTAAAAGAAGAATGTTTTAGTTTATAGTAGGTTAAGTATGTTGATTAATGTTTATATATAAAAGTATGTATTCAATATTGATATCTGATGTTGATTGAAAGAGTTATTACCATAATTAAATTATAATATTTTATTTTCATTAATTCCTCTTTATTTATGTGATTTACTGCCTAGGTCGACCGACCGTCGTACTTACAGTCAACCAACCCCGGACCTGGGGTAACCTACCAAGAGGCAGATGGATGGATGGATGTGTATTAAATGTGTGTATAATATAGTTAAAATCTAAAAATATATGTATAGTATAAAAGTACTAATTATACATCCCATTTTCTGATACCTACCTGTAACACAAGTTCTTCGGATACTTAACACGGGGCCAGATTGACGTGGTGTGAAGCGTCCATAGATATTATTATTATTTATTATAAAATACAATACGAGTAATATTTATTTAGAATCATACAAATTTACAAATTTATATAATTCTGATGTTCGTGTTTCCAAAAATAATTTATGTGATTTGTAAAATGGTTTGAAGAATCTCCAAAATATTTGAAACTACAAAATTAACAGTCATCTACTCTAGTCTACTCACACATATACTCTAATTAAATAAATGAACAATTTAGCATCGTTATATGCTCCAAAATGACGTGATTGAAATAGTATCGTGAACAAGACATTGGGAAGTGCTACTATTAATGTTTTTTTTTGTGATATGCATGTGTTATATTAATTTGAATAGCTCTGTAAAAGCGCGTGTCAACAACGTGAGCAAACACAAAAGGAATTTACAACACTCCAGATAAAGGGTGACTCGCTCCAGCCAAACAATATCAGCTTTCATAGAACGATGGAGCTGTTTCAGTACAAAAAAACTTAAAATAACTTGAAGCATACTTTACTTGGTTTTGTTAAAATCGGTTAATATATTTAATAAAAAAATAAAATTGGTTAAAATCACACGAATTCATTGGCTGTTTTTTTATGAAAATATAATATATCTATGCTATAGAAAATTATATTGGTTTAACATCTTGATATAACTTAGCCTTAACTAATTATTAAAAATTAATTAACGAATTGAATAATTATGGTTAACTAAAACACGCTCGCGCGTTTACTTTACTTTGCCATTTGTGGCATTTGTTATGCTGCTCGGGATCGAACCTGCGACGTCTCACTTGCGACTCAAGCGATCCATCGGACTACGGATGCTTGCGTAACAACCAGTTTAATATCCATTAAAAATAATAATATGAAATAACAAAATCACTAGTGATTATTGTTGAAATGAAAAATTTATTATTTTTATTTTATGATCGAATCGGAAGCCGATATCATTGAGATTATCTTGGGTTGAATCGGATTATAACATAAAGGTAATTAACGCTGGCAACGTTATTACAATGAAAATTGTTTAACCCGGATCATCCTAATTGCTTAAAGCCCCAGTTGTTCATCGATTCGAATTATAGAAATTTTTATATTTTGTAAGGTTTGTTCCCCAATAGGAGGGGCAAGAATAAAACAATACTCTATATTTATATATTCGTCAAAGGAAACATACTTTTTGTATGGCAGCTGTCATCTTTGACCGAACCTTGCCAATTAATACAGTACTAACAAATGTTTGCAACAAGAAAGTTTAAACGGTTAGAAATATTGATTGAATACTGAGTACATCCCTATATATTGTGGAAGTTCAGGGAAGGATTAAACGGTCAGAAATATTGAATGACTTTCGAGGGTATACTAAAATGACAATAAAATTTTATGGTAACAGATTACTGTTATTACCTGTTAAAGTTTGATGTACGGGTTTCCAGTGCTACTTGACTGTCAAATATTTATAGGTCCGTTCAGTTTATCTATTCCTCAGACCTCAGTAGGCCCCACTTACGTGTAGTTTGTAGGTGTAGGACGTACGTGTAGTTTTTGGTGTTGAAATTGTAGGTACTAGGTAGGTAGTAAGGTAAGTGTAAATGTAGGAGTAGTTGTAGACGTAGGGGTGGAAGCGGGTGTAGGTTGTAGATGTCGGGTTAATTATATGTTTATTCCAGCTAGGACAGAACAACGTGTGTCGATACAGCTAGTATAATATAAGATAGGTGCGGCCAATTAGGTCTATCCGGTAATAAGGCCCAAGTCTTAGAAACACAACATAAAATAATTCCCACTGCCCGAAGTCACAGTCGGATCGTCCTGTCTCCGTTAGTGCGCGCGCGTTCCCAGTTGCTCCGTAGCGGTATACGTTGAGCCGTTGCTCCGTATCCGCTACGTCGTAGCCCTGCCTACGCCCCACTACGTGCCGACCCGCTTCTAGTGCAGCTAAAGACTCCTGATAGCGATCGTAAATTCACTCCTTATTCATTTGAATAGGTTGTGGATTTGCGCCTTGCTGGGGAGTTGCCCTGCTCTTGGCCTCCCGTTGAGTTCGGCTCAGCGTTGGGTCATGAGGAGACAGCCCTCCTAAGTGTGTGTACCGTCTTCGTGTATGTACACTTAGTGTATCGTCCGTCCACGTAAAGTGTGAGTACCTTTTGTGTTAGTGATACGTACACTTGTTACTTGATTTTGTGACTTGTGTATTTCTATGTTATGTTTATTACGTAACCATGTCGGACCATGACCCGCGGCTAAGCCGCGATCACCTAACCTATTCCCGTGCGGACTCCGTGTCGTCGTACAGCCCGGCCTCATCGAGGTCCAGCTCACGCTCGACCCAGGACTGCACGCTCCACCGCCCGCTCTCCGAACCTAGCTTGTGCGGGCAGGACACCGCCCGCCCCGGGTCGCCTTCGGCATTCTCGCGGGGGTGTACTGGTACCCCCCGCCCCAATACCTCCCGACGGCGGCCTGCGACGAGTCTGGACCCCCTGACACGCACAGCCGATCAGGGTTCGGCCAACCCTACGCGCGTCTCGCGCCGTACTGCGCACGCTGGCGACCCTCGCCAGCCTGCCGCTCATCTTGGACGATGCAACGTCCAACAAAGGGACGCACCCCGTACCCCCGCGGGCACAGCCCGCCCCTCGCCGGCTACCCAGCCGCGACACCACCGCGCCGCGCTGGCTGCTCAGCCGCGCGGTCCACACTAGACCACCGCGAGCTCTCCGCGCTCGCCTGACGCTTCACACAGCCGTGTGAAGCGTCAGGCGAGCCCCCACAGCCGTGCGACAACCGCCGAGCTGCACCTAGTGCGGCCACAAAAAACTCGCTTAAGCGCGCCGCATGGGTACCGTTACCGCGCGCCTACCTTTCCGCCACCACTTATAAATTTTACACCACGGCCGGTTAGGTATTCCGGCCGTCAGCTGTCATACGCCGAGGTGAGTGCTTCCAGCCGCCCACATGTAGGCAACCACAGCCTCCCCTCACCGGCGTCGTCGGTAAGTAAGACGCAGTCACTCTCTACTGCCTCTCGCTACCCGCCCCTGGTCGCGGAGCAAATTGACGACTGGGTGCGTCATTTCCGCCGTCTTCGCGACATATTGGGCACATACCTAATGCCAAATATAACGGCCGTGGGATTCGTTTTTCGCCCCAAAGCGAAAAAGAATACAGGGTCGTCAAGCGCTACCTAACGGACTTGGAGAAGCAAGGACAAGCCTCCTGGTTCTCCTACTCGCTGCCACAGGAACGGACAATAAAGGTAGATATCAGGGGCCTACTTCCTCTACAGACACCGGAGAGATCAGGGCCGGTCTCGCCGCACTGGGATTCGTGGCGGAGCACGTCTCCCTGATCCAGGCAAGGTCCGATCCCGGCGCCTGTATATTCTTCGCCCTCATCGTTAGGGCCCCAGACGTCATACCCGGCATATACAAGGTTAGTGAGCTTCTGAATATGCCGGGAGTCAGCATCGAAGCTTGGCGGGGCCGCAGCGGCCCGGCCCAATGCCACCGATGTCTCCAGTTCGGGTACTCCAGTCACAACTGCCACTGTAAGGTAGTCTGTGCCCGGTGTGCCGGAGAACACTCAGCGAGGGCGTCTCGGTAGGGCAGCGGGGGCAGCCCTACCGAGACGCCCACCTGCGCAAACTGCAGTGGGGCCCACCCAGGTAACAGTAAGGATTGCCCATAGTTTTGCAAGGTGGCAAGGAAACTGCGAGCAGACAAGGCCCGCCTCTCCCTCCCCTGCGCAAACTCTGACACGCCTCCCCCCGTGCAGGAGATCCCACCTCCTCCGCCAACTTCAACATCCTTAATGGCGGAGGCCAACGACTGCACTCCCAGACGCGTCGCCCCCCCGGCCTCCGACTCCTCCGTGCGGAGAATAAAGAAGCCGAGAACCAGGAGGAAAGATGCCGCAGCTCCTGAGGCCACCCCCTGTGCTGCCACCTCTCCCCCAGCCAGCAGCCTGGAGCTGGAGCCACCCATGCTCGCTCCACAGCAGCCTGACCACACGCGGGACTCACAGCGCCCCCCGCGCTTCCCGCGCACCTCGCGCTCTCCGCGCCCCCCGCGCTCGTCGCGCACCCTTAGTGCCGCCTCCTCGGCTACCACAGCCGTAGAAATAATTGCTACCTCGGAACCCACAAACCACGCGGCCGCTCCGCACACCCGGCCTCCGGTGTCTCCCTCGCTGCCCCAAGAGTCGGTGCAAAGCGAGGCCCCCGCATCGACTGCAGAGCTTCTGCAGTCTCTCCTCGCCCTGGCCGTGAACTGCGTCCAGAAGGTTCTGGCCGGGGAGGAAGTCTTCCCTGCCATTATACAGGGGGGCGCCCCCCGACTAGCACCGTTAGATCACTTCCCCCCTTCCCCTACCCCCGCGTCGGTTATAAAAACCGGCGCAATTACCTTCTTTTAGTGCACCCGGAGTATGACGTGGGGCAGCCCTATTGCCGAACACGTCAGCCTCGTGGTAGCCTATTTCCCCCCCGACATCAAAAGTCTGGGGCCCGGGAATACCCTTCCCCCCCTTCCTATCCCAGGTCACTTGCTTCCACGATCCGGTAAACGCGGCGCGTGAGGGAGTGGACCCATACACGTTTCTCGGCCTCCGGGTCGGGACCCCCACGCGCCGTTTGGAGCTGACCGCCGGTCCTGGTCGTGCCTGGTTGGCAATCGTCACTCCCATTGTGTACATTTGCTCCCCCACGGGTTTCCCCCCTGCCGCGGGGGTCTTTCCTTAAAACCGACTCAATGCGCACAGTACTCGTACTGGGTGCGTCATCCCACCCCAATTAGAGGGGCTTAGCCCCTGGTATTGGTTCCCCGCCCAAGGCCCTTTTCAGGGGCCCGGCGTGCGTGAAGAGTCTCCTTCTCCGGGAAGTCACAGTCATAGGTAGCTAACAATCAGAGATGGTCACGTCTCGTCAAGCACTCGCTGCCATCAGTTCGACGTCATTCATTCCGGACAGCGGACGCGCAGCTCGAATTATAATATAACAGTCGAATGAAATGTACGTAATTTTTGTAATTTTACAATTTGATACATTATTATGCAGTCTATTTGTCTATTAGTTTATGCTTTGGAGGGTTGAATTGTTGGAATATTGTAAATTAGACCGAATAATGTTTTGGAACGAAGTTTCTTATGGAGCAATGCGGAGGGGTACCCTAGTCGGGAAAAAAACGTCCGTAACGTAAGATTTTTATGTATAGTCTTTATTATTTTCTTTATACCTCGAATAGAACTTAAAATTAATATTTTCATAATAAGGAACTTCGTTGCTATGCGGTGTCCCACGACACCATACGGTTTTTTTTTAATTTTCTTTAGAAAGTAGTCGGTGGGTATTAAAGCCTATAAAATTCAACCACCATACCAACTTTCTTAATTACTGATGTAAGTAGTACCAACAGGCTGCTATGAGGAAGTGTTGTAAATGCAGCAAGTGGTACTATGGGGAGTGCGTTGCATTGTCAGAGGAGGACGATCCAATTTTTTCGAATCTAATACGTTTCTTATAATGTATGTTATTTTTAAGTCTTTGCTGTGTTATTGTTATTTTTAGATCTTAATTACCTAACAAAATAAGTTTATTTTGTTTAATTTTGCAGTTTAAAGTCTTATGCCTTATTATACTAACATAGTTTAATAAGGCCTAAAGACAGTATTTTTAAGAATGTTATTTTGACCATGTTAAGGCAGAAGTTGCCGTTTTTTAATTATAATTGTTAGTAATTGATATAAATATTTAATTAACATTAAATTTTGTTAAGTCTCGCTTAACTAGGCCGTCTTGGCCGCACCTACTATATTTTAACTCCAGTATTTTAAATAATAATACAATAGAAAATAACGCCTAAATATTATAATATTATTAACATTTTGAGACGTTAAAATAAAGTCTTTGGTAGACAGTACGAACATCACGGGAATATTATTGTTCTCGAGTGCATTTTAAAGTGTCCAAAGTAAAACTTAGGATGCAGACTTCAGACATAATTCCTTGGAAATTTTTAATTAAATACCATTTGCCTTTGTAGAAAAATAAATTACTTTTTGGTAATTATTCATAGAAACACAAAATTAAGTGAATTATAGTAGATAGTTTTAAATGTTAGGTAAGTATATATCTTCAAAAAAAGTGGCCTACAAATTTTACGAATAGGAATGAGACAAAGATACATTTACGAGTAGGTATGGACATTATAATAATAATTTTTTTATTAATATAATGTTATAAACTATAGGTTCAGCCTATAATAGGAAAATATTTTATTTACTCCGTTGTAACTGTAAAATATTAATATAAGATAAATATATGAACACACGGGTACGCATAGGGGTAGGCCTAGACAAGATTTAATGAAAAAGTATTAAAAAGTACCAGAGAAACTACGAATTTATTTTTTGCTATAGTTGAGAAATTATACTTACCGTTCAAATTCTAATGTTATTTGTGACTTTTTTTTAACAATCATATTACACTTACATAAACCCAGTACTTAAGTTGGTAAAATCATTTTTTTATTCATCGCCATAAATTTTTAACTGCGGTCGGGACCAGTGACGTCATTTGTTATGCATTTGTTGTATAGGGCGTTTTTAATGTTCTCCAACGATCTCACTTTTGTAATGACTGTATTGCGTCAACGGTTGATCGTAGATATGCCAATATGGGAAATATTGACTTATCTACTTATGTCCTTTTGGAAAATCCAATAAAAAAATATATCAATATTCTCTTCTATTAAGTACAAATATTTATTAACCTTATACCTACAACGAAAATTCCTTATCGATTTTGAATTAGTGTAGGTATTAGAACAGTTTAAGCTCATAAGTAGATCAGTTGACCCGACAACCGTACAGTCGCACGAGAACCACCGGTCAACACGGTTAGCTTCTAATCAAATGTTGAAGGAATGTGAACCTTCAACATTTGATTAGCAGTTAACCGCTTAGTGTAAGATCCGGTATAAGAAATATATACCCGCATCTGTTATTTCTTAATGATAAGAAATAAATCATAGATAAAATATTCACATTGACACATTGCAAATAGGTTGCCTAGTTAAATGCCGATCCATACCGAAAATCAGCGGAGCGGCGAGCAGCATAACTGTCATATACTTAATTTTAAACTTTATTTTATTAAGTATAAAACACAGTTTCGCTTGAGACAACTGCCGCAGCTCACAGCAGCTGATGGCCGCTAGCGACCGTAGCGGCAATCGGCGGCCGTGAGCGGTGAGCAGTTCGGTCCAAAAAGACCACTTTAGTTGTTTCATATTATGTTTTATTTATTTTTTCCATACAAAATCGTAAAATTGTAAAATGGCTACACGATTCATCTGATTTCATCATATTAGAAAACAGAAATTTTGACAGTTTTCAATAGAAATGCGTAAAATGGCGCACATAATATGAGTTGAAAAAAATATATGAAACACAATATGAAACACCTAAAGTGGCCTTATTAGATTCCCAGATCCAAATCTGTTTCTAAACATAAACCTACATCTATACCTATCGACTCATATACACCTACAAATTTAACACCATTTTTTTTCGCAATTTGCCAAAAATTACCCATTTAAACCTTCCCTGAACTTCCACAATAATTTCAACATCATAACTATATTTTTTTACAAAAACTTTAACCAGACTACGTAACCTAAACAGCCACTGTTACCCGGACTATTATTACAAACCTGTTGACACCTCATTTATTAAAATCGAGTAGTTTAGGCACTACGGTGGAACAAACATAGCTACATACATATTATATACATTATACATAGGTACATAGACTACCAAAATCATTACTCTTCCTTTTCCGTAGTCGGGTAATAAACAGAGCGACAACTTAAATGGTAAAGGTAAGTAACCTTTTAAGTTGTCGCTCTGTCCGTTCGTCCGTCTGTCCATCTGTCCTCCCTTGCTAACTTTCGTAATTAGGAATAAAATCGACGAAATTTTGTAAAGAACCTATAGATGGAATACCTGTCGACTTTATTTTTGGCATCATAAAATAATTATAATTTAATATTTTAGGGGTGGCTTACATGTAAACCATCCCCAAAATAATAATATCAATCTATATATCTCAAATAAACTGTTTCTCAGTCGCAAAATTAATTAAGTCCTTTGTTTTTCTATACACTTCAAACCTCATTGAAAAATAGCAGACGTCGGGGTAAACACAGCTTCAATTTGTTTAAGTCGATTCAAGTACCCCTCGTACGCTTTCCTTAGATTGGACACGTGCGGGAAACTATTTTATTGAATGCAATGGCATTAGGATTTAGGTACATGATTGGTTGTGTATAAAAGTTGGCAAGACGTTTGGTAAACGATACAGTATGAGGTAAATGTTATCTTTTCAAGGCCGGTCATAAATGTTTTAACTTTTTTTAAAACCAAGTTTTTAACCAAGAGCACGTCAGGAAATATATATATAAATATACAGCATACTGCACAGCAGACGGTCTCCAAGGTGCAAGAACTGGAGTTGAAAGCTCTCCGTCATCCGCCCTACTCACCGGACCTTGCGCCTAGAGACTACTACATTTTCCAGAATTTGGATAACTTCTTGGCGGGAAAAAAATTCAATACCCGAGAGGCAGTACAAAATGCCTTTGAAGAATTTGTTGCCTCCCGTCCAGCTGATTTCTTTAAGAAGAGCATCAATAAACTGCCACTGCGTTGGCAAAGATGCATTGATTGCATGGGTGATTACTTCGATTAATAGAAATAAAAAATACATGAAAAAAAATAGTTTAAATTTTTTCGTACAAAACGGCAATTTCATAGGTAAATACCTAATATTATACATAATCTGGAAAGTCCAAAGCGTGATCGACAAATAGATACCAATATATGTCAAACTCAAACGTCACAAATGACAGCGTCAAATGAAGTACAGAAACAAAAAAATGTGGGTAGTCAGAAGAAAAACAACATCTTCATTCTGGGTGACCAACAATATTGCCAACCAATTGTTGACCAAAAATCTACATGTCAAAATGTATCGTTCAAGACTAAATAACTGGAATGATGTGTATAGTATAAATGGGTTTATAAAACCATTTGCTTCTGCTTCACTACTTAGCGATTGTCGTAACATAAAAAAAAATATGTAATGACGACATTGTAATTATAAGTATTGGGACAAACGAAATATATCCCTACTTACTTAACTCGGACCTTAGCCATACACTTGAATGTTTAAAAAATAGTAATATATTTATAGTTGGCGTAAGCCATAGTCCGTTCCTAAGCACAAATCTACTGAACTACAATATACAACAAATTATTAGAAACTTTTCTAACTGTACATTTATAAATCTAAAACAAAAGTTTTATTCTGACTATCGATACAAGCCATTGATTCAAAATTTGTGCTTTAAATGTAATTTTAAATAAAATTATAAAAAATCTATGTAAATAAACCAGTCAGAAAACTAAATATAAACAAAAATATAAAGAGGACTATACCATTTTTTTTTCTTGTCAAAAAATTTAAATCCAAATAAAAACTATATTAATACAGAAATTAAACATGATGGTGATGAAGATAGTCTTAAAAGGGGCATTCCTTACTAATTTAATAAAAAAAATACAATTATAAAAACTAATAATAATTTACCAAACGATAATCACTTTTTTCGTGTATAATTTAACAAATACTAATATTTTAGCCCATCAAAATATTCAGGGACTACTTGGTACTCGTAAACAACTAGAATTAGACTTATTCTTAAAGAGACGCAATATTCATATATTTTGTATAACGGAACACTGGTTATGGGATGAACAAATGATTATTATTAATAATGAATTTTATAGCATTGCTAGTGCCTTCGTAAGAAAGGGATCCATACGCGGTGGGTCACTTTTTACATACAAAATGATATCAAATATAAAGAACGTACAGACATTGTCATACTTTCCTCCGAATGTACAGCAGAGATATCCGTTATCCGATATAGTTTGTGTGTACCGACTCCCACAGAGTGATTTGGATTAATTTGACTCAATAATGAAAAATGTGTTAAATCGTTTACTCACACAAAAAAATAATATATTATGTGGTGACTTAAACGTTAATTTGCTAGAGAAGTCTTCTAAATGTAATAGGTTGGTAAAATTATTTGAAACATTTGACCTTAAGTATCTATTTTTTGAGCCAACTGGGATTACTTCACATTCAGCAACCTGCTTAGATAATATTTTTTGTAACTGTCAGTGTATAAAAAATATTTATTTAGTGATGTAACATCTGATTATCTAGGCCAACTTGCCGTTTTCCGGCTAAAACTTATTCTAATATTAAAACAATAACTTGCAGACCAATCACTTCAGCTAAGATTAATATTGTAAGGATAAAATAACAAACAAAATTTTAAATATAGATATTACCCAAAAAGATCCACACATTATATATGAAAATTTACTTTATGTTATTAAAACAGAACATGACATTATCTTTAAAACTAAAATATTTAATATAAACAAGAAGATAAAATTCTGTGACTGGGCGACGACCGGTATATATATATGTAGGAATAAATTATATGACCTATATGACTTAAAGAAATATAATTTTCAACCTTCATTTATTCAGTACGTTAGGGATTATTTAAAATATTTTAAATAACATGTCTCGCTGCTAAGCTTAAGTAATAAAATAAAGAAATCAAACAATAAGATTCGCAGTACATGGATCATAAGTAACAATGAAACCGGACGACATGAAATAAACTAAAATCAAATTCAACAAAATATTAATGGTCTGACAATTTCTGATAATTTAGAATTAGCTCACTTCTTTAACAACTACTTTTTAAACATACCTTTAGAGACAACTTGCTCCCTAGGTTCTTTCTCGCTAAAAGCTAATGTCTTACTAAGGACAAATGTGAAAGAAAGTGAGGCCTTATTTAAATTCAGACACATAAGCCCTCAAGACCTTTTATAGATATTCAAATCTCTAACCTTTAAGAAATCTGTAGACTTATGGGGCGTTTCGGTTAATTTACTTGAAATTAACTTTTAAGTTTTATTATGAATATTTATTTTACTTTGTATTTTAGTTTCACTTGTCAGAAAAGCTTTTGTTGCTACTTAGTTTTTAGATGCGGAAACGTGTAAATAGTGCTAAGACTGTATATAGCATTTAATTTTGAAATAAATCACTGTATGTTTTCCTAAAAAAAAAAAAAAAAAAATAATATAATTGTGGAATTATCACCATAATATCTAACTGCTATATTCAATGGCTGTGTAGAAGCTGGCGTATTTCCCCGTCTCATGAAGAAGTCCATAATGGTTGTTGTTGTTGTTTTTGAACCTTGTTTAAAAAAGGTTCAAAAAGTGAAAAGGTAATTTTAGACCTATCTCTATTTTGCAGGCAGTAAGTAACATATTCGAAAAAGCGATACTAATTCAGTTGCAGAGTCACTTCGGTATTAATGAATTATTGCACAATCGTCAATCGGTTGCACAATCATCAAATGCACAATCCGTTTCACTAAAAATGTCTCAACTACCGACGTGGGTGTAACTTTAATTAGATTTTTTTTTAAATCTTGGAAAGATTCTCATGATGTTATTGATGTGTTTTGTGATCTTTCCAAAGCATTCGACTGCTTTGATTATAGTACACTTTTACAAAAACTTAATTACTATGGCATTAAAGATACTGCTCTCAATCTAATCAAAGATTATTTGATAGACAGAGTACAATTTGTTGATATTGATGGTCATAAATCATCGGGATCACCAATGAAAATGTGAGTACCTCAGGGTTCCATCTTAGGACTTTTTCTATTTCTAATTTTTTTCAATGATTTACCTTTTTTATAGAATACTTTTGTGACATTGTGTTATTTGCAGATGATACATCCCTTTTGTTTAGAATAAACCTTAAAAATCCATATGTTGACAGTATAAATAGAACACTTACACTAATATTGGAATGGTTCACATCTAATAATCTTGTACTCAATGCCAAGAAAACGAAGTGTGTCAAATTCACAATGCCTAATGTAAAATCTACAAGCACAATGAATATAAAAATTGGTAATAAGAATTTAAATTTTGTTGATTCCACAATGATTTTAGGTCTTACACTTGACTTTAAGCTTCAATGGAATATTCACATTTCTAATATAGCAAAGAAGCTTAGTTCAGCAGTCTTTGCGGTTAGAAAAATAAGACAATTGACAAACGATGAAACAGCCCGTCTAGTTTACTTTAGCTATTTCCATAATAAACTATCTTATGGCTATTATTATGGGGAAGTGCTGCTGATATTTAAACAATATTTTTATTACAAAATCGAGCAGCATGTGCTATAGCCTATATATATAGGTTATGACCCAGATCTTCTTTAAGAGAAAAATTAATAGAAAGAAATATTTTGACAGTAGCATCACAGTTTATTTTTGAAAATATCATATATATCAGGAAAAGCTACTAATTATTCACGGCTTCATAAGGTTCAAAACACTTTTGTAGGACTCGGTATACGCTTTTATAATAGGTTGCCTGTTAATATCATAAACTTACCCATTAACAAATTTAAGGAATGTGTCAAAAATAATTTAATGCAAAAGGGTAGCCCTTTTTTATACTATTAATAATTATTTTAATGACATTCAACCATGGAAATAATAATAGTAATAATATTTTGTTAATTAAAATTGACATATTTTGAATTTAATTAACAATTTTGCATGTTTAAAGTATGATAATAAATTGTATACAACTGACGAACTACACTAAATATATATTAAGACGATAATAATTCAACTATTATAGTATTTAAATAAGAAAAGGTTAAAATAATATAATTTTAACTGTTAAATTGTATTGTAATATCTATATTTGTTATGTAATATCGATATAATGTAATAATTTGTTAATTGTATTGAATTCTAATAATCTTGACGTTCATAAGTGTTACAGTGTGACCTATTTGAATAAATGTTTTTGATTTGATTTGAATTGATCTATATTCTGAAGTTTGTAAGATTTATAATTTGCAAATGGGTCCCGCCTGCTATCAAACATAACGTCAATTATTTCACTTAGGCTTTCTTATAACTTCAGCTTATTTCTATAAGACTTCAGCTTATGAGCTAAGAGAGAAAGCCTAAGTGAGATAGTGTAGTACGTTTTCCGAATCTTATTTTCGGTCTTTTTAGTGCATTTTCTTAGGTATTTTTTTGCAGCCGGGTTTTATTCATTTTTTTAATTCGGTATTTAAGCATCGGGTAAAAAATTGTCAATGTTTTTTTGTCAGATAACTGAAAAAGGGGTTTTTTTTTATGGGCGGCTATTAACTAGCATAATATTATAATTTCCAGTATTTATGGTCTACAGCTTGTAGTAACGTTATGCTTTTGCTCATAGTATTTTTTAAATAAAAAAGACAAATACTTTTTCTAATACGATTTACGATTAGTTACCTACTCATTGTAGGTATGTTTGATAAGGATGGTTTCCAAAGATACATTAACTGACTAAACATGAGGTTAATGTTTAGTCAGCCCCATGGCGTTATCCGGCCCTTCCTGGTTTGCGATAAATTATTATTACCGCCTTTGTGATCTCCTTACATATAAATCTTCATTTATTTGCGATTTCCAAACTGTGTTGAGTTCTAGTACTATAGGACTTGCAGGACCCTTTGGACGCATCAGGGGCTACAGGTGGCCTGAAATATTTTTAGTGTATGAATTCCTGGAATCGTATCTTAAAATTTCCCAAATTTTTAGATTTACAGAACTTACTGTATAAAGCTGATCTTAATATTATATTTAAGTGATCTCATAAAAGCAATCTGAGGAATGAATTTGTATGAAGATGTCACCTTACCATAAATGCTACTTTCAAGTGTTTTGGAAATTAAAATGTTTGAGAACCACTTTTTGCGTGTTATTAACACACATCTGGGAATGTTTCCTTATTATTTCGATGGTAAAGATCTTTTAGCTATTTTCTGATTAGATTTGGTTAGGTAATAAAAACAAATTGGTTCTTTGCTATTAAAAGAAAAGACTATCCTAAAAATATAAACAAAAAAGATCTGCAACCGTTAGTACAATCGTACAACAATTCCACTGCCATAATGACACAAATAAAAAATTTGCAGGCTAATGAATAACGAAAACACACTTGTGAATTTACGAGGAGATAAGAGGATGTCCTTCGTATTACATTAGAATTGAAAGGAACGCTTGTCTATTCATAACAAAATGCATTGAAATGTCCATTGTTTTCAAATCAAAAGCCACTAAGCTTTTTGCTCTATAACAATGTTCTATTAAAACATAATAAGCCTTAGTCTTGTTAATTTTAAAAGTTTAATTATATAAGTAATTATAATACAAAGGGAAATTTGTATATACACACTTAATACACTATATTATGTTATAATTACACTATACACTGCAACTCTCTTGTATAATATTCAGAATTATATTTTCAACGCTCTGAATTTTCTACGGTTTTCCGGATTCCAGATTTTATAGTAACAACCTAAGGCCGGTACTATATTATTATGATCCGTAATCCGTAAGGCCAGGGAAAATTTAGAGTATTGAAAAAAGAACTTGGCGCTAAAATATTAGAGTTGAAACCGACCATACGAGTGTTGAGTCAAATGTCAATGTCATATAATATGACAACTCGACACTCGACACTTCGATTTTCAACTGTATTGTGTCAGCGCAGAGTTCTATTTTCAGTGCTCTGAATTTTCGTCGGCATTACGGATTCCGGACAATATAGTCCCGGCCTTAAAAGTAAGGTTAAAGGTTTATAGGATTCAAAAAGGATTTTTATAATTTTATTTACATTGTTGGCTCTTATTTTTCTTTTACGTCCATTGGGACGCACTGATTTTTGAGACGGGGTATTAAATATTGTGACGATCTCTGGTCATAGAATTTGGTAAATTTTGGTGGTATTTATATCTGATATTTAATACCGATACATATTTGTAACGGTTATTCCCCGACATGAATGCGGTAATTCCCTAACCACACTGCACGGCACAGCTACTAATATTCGTGATTGAAATTTATTTAATGTTAGTTGGTCAAAACAGCATAATAAAGCTGATTTCATCAGTTGCAATTAAACAAATACACAATATATAGATATTGTTAAGGTAATGAATATCGACAAAGTTCCTGCTCGACCACTTTCTAAACATTTTCCTTTGCACTAGGACGACTCAAATTTTTTTTTATTCACCAAGGAAGCGACCGCAACGACAGCAGACGTCGTTGAACCACGTATTAACACGTTAATGTTGGCGCTGTTAAGTCGTTTTCATCTAATTCAATCGGTCCCCATCAGTCGAGGGGCAAATTCTTTGATAGTACTTATATCATCATTCATCCACACTGACTTTTTTCCACACATTTTTTTCGTTGTTTATCAACCTGTCAATTTTATTGCCTTGTTTGTGCATTTAAATTCGCGGTTCACAAATTGCACTCGTAATCACTATTTACAATTTAAGTCTGTTAAACGAAGGCATATATAATTTATAATTCTACTTATTTTATTACTTACTTCCTACCATTTAATTTTTTAGTAATTACACATAAGCTGCTTTTTAATAAATCTTATTTCAATTTACTTAGCAATAATTACGAATAGCTAAAACTTTATAACAATTTCATCATGAACTGAAAATTAAAAATTGACATAAAAACAAATAAATACCGAATAATTGCTTTGAATCAAAATACATCTTAATTAAATATTCCTTTACTTTTAACTTTCTCGTGAATTTAACTTTCTAGCTATTTAATAAGGTTCAGTTATTTCCCTTGACTCGAAAAGAGGGGTGTCCTAAGTTTGACTCGTCTGTGTACCTGTCTATGGCATCATAGCGCCCCAACGAATAGACAGATTTCTAAGCAGTTACCATTAGTTGAAAAATGATCGTTTCTGAGCTATTACGCATCATATACTCACTTATCGTTTGACAAAAACTAGTCGGGGGCTACTGAAAACTATTAATTTTGTTATAGATTCAACATCTTAACATATGGATTAGGATTAAATATATAGGTTATTTAACGTTAATAACACGAGCCAAATGTGTACACATTTTTATTCAATTAAATATTTACTTTAAAGCGTACCGTACACGGGGAGGCCGATCGTATCAGACCATTTGGCCTGAAATATCGCTTCAGTCCGTTTCTAGTTTGCTACAAGCCACTAGTTGTCTAGTCGCAGATTATATACAAAAATGAATTACTAAGTTATCCTGTCTTAGTTATAACTTCTATAGTTTTTTTTTAAATTATAAATCGTAACAAGAATTTCACTTCGTTTTATTATTATAATTATTGGATACTAGCTGATGCTCGCGGCTCCGCCCGCGTAAATATAGTATCCCTCGGGAACACTAGTTTTTCGGGATAAAAAGTAGCCTATGTTTTAATCCATAATTCGGTATGGTAGTAGTTTAGACAACTACTACCATACCGAATTTCATCGAAATCCGTTTAGTAGTTTTTGCGTGAAAGAGTAACAAGCATCCACGCTTTCACATTTATAATATTAGTAAGGATTAGTAGCCAAAACGGCTCTAAAATTCAAAATAATTTAATTAAACTGATAAATATAATATTATGTTTACACTACGATGTTAATTTTATACAGCTTGTAAAACGTGTAAATATCAAGTGATTTGTCATACACGGTCCGTTCAGTCCATTCGTTCAGGCCGATCTGAACGAATCGCCTCAGTCCATCCAATCGCCTGATGCGATCTGCCCCAAAACTAAATAGCATAAAGACGATACGATTTTGTATCCGTTCAGTCCGAACTGACGATAGGCCGAACCGTACATCGGTATATACCGGTGGCTCTAAGGGAATATAATCATTTAGGAGGTAAATCACTACTAGTACATTAATTTAAAAATGTAGTACTTGTGAGCTCGTAGCTTTACTTAAGGTCACTTGATTGAAGTGATGACGTCCGAATAATTTGAATCAAAACATTTTGCACTGTTTTTTTTAACGTTTCAAGATTCTGATGGATGAAATCATACTTAACCTTCATACATATACATACTACATAACAATGTGATGCTAACAATTGTTGCCAATGGCCCTCGGTAATCTTCTTTTTTCATTCTGCTACTACATAAATCTAAAAGTTTGTGAGGATAGATGGATGGATGGATGGATGTTTGACTCTTTCCCGCAAAAACTACTGAACATGTTTTGATGAAATTCGGTATGGTAGTTGTTTTTTTTATTAATAAAAACAAACTACAGGCTTAATGCCCAAATGCCAAATTTCCAATGCCCTTTTTATCCACATTTTACAAATATGTTCACTACATTTATACATTTAGTACAATTATTTTATAGTAATTTATAAATGTTTACAGAGTCCGTTACGGTTTTTTAAATAAAAATTTAAATGGTAGTAGTGTGGATTAACACAGGCTACTTTTTATACCGAAAAAGGACAGTGTTCCTGGGATGAATTTACACAGGCGGAGCAAAAGCTAGTTGGATTACTGAGGCTGTACAAAAAACGAAAAACATTGAGATTGCAATCGTACTGTACATATCTCCCTCGATTTTCAGAATGGGAGCAATGCAAGCAGTCTTGAATTAGATTTACCTCGTGTAGATCCAAGTGCATCGTACTCCGTATTGCTAAAGGAGATTACTATTTGTTCAGGTTGGGGTCTAAAGTAAATATGGCCGTTTGGTATTGCCTAAGCTCCAGCCATACGTGTTCAAATATTACAGGCTTGTGTTACATCATTTGTTACTTATTTTGTATTTTGATGTACAACCTACGTAAGGACTGAGACAAAGTCTACTAGATTAATATACTATCTATACCTATATTATAAAGAGAAAAGCTTTGATTGTTTGTTTGTTTGTATTGAATAAACTACTAAACATATTTTAATGAAATTTGCCATAGATATAGAGTAGGCGGACAGGCTTAAGCTACTTTTATTGCGGCAAAATGTACAATTCCTGCGTGATGCGCGCACAAAGTCGCCCAACGCCGCAACGTCTATATACAATAATTATAATATATTTTGTCTCAATCTTCATCTTTAATGTGGCTTTTAGTAGCTCGTGCTTTAGAATTATTATTTATAATAGGATTAAATAAATGAACAAATATAGTATTTAACTATTTTATTTCAACTTTTATGTTATTTTTATGCTTGGAAATCAACACAGTAATTAAAAAAAAACATACAGAGAGCGCATAATTAAGCACACAGATCAAATAATAATCACATTTTTTTAATTTTTTTCTGTGATTAAGCTCTTTAATACATTAAGCAGGATTTTGAGGATAGTGAAACTATTATTTGCGAAATTTTCAGCTATACCATAAATTGCAGTATCTATGTTGTTGATAAGGTAAAAATCCTCTGACGCCACACGTGATCAAGTAAATAGATTTTAAAAGTTTAACACAGGCTACTTTTTATACCGAAAAAGGACAGTGTTCCTGGGATGAATTTACACAGGCGGAGCAAAAGCTAGTTGGATTACTGAGGATGTACAAAAAACGAAAAACATTGAGATTGCAATCGTACTGTACTTATCTAACTCGATTTTCAGAATGGGAGCAATGCAAGCAGTCTTGAATTAGATTTACCTCGTGTAGATCCAAGTGCATCGTACTCCGTATTGCTAAAGGAGATTACTATTTGTTCAGGTTGGGGTCTAAAGTAAATATGGCCGTTTGGTATTGCCTAAGCTCCAGCCATACGTGTTCAAATA
This sequence comes from Phengaris arion, assembly GCA_963565745.1. Taxonomy (NCBI): domain Eukaryota; kingdom Metazoa; phylum Arthropoda; class Insecta; order Lepidoptera; family Lycaenidae; genus Phengaris; species Phengaris arion. Next base: position 9,958,322 of record OY751443.1, read on the forward strand.
TTACAGGTTTGTGTTACATCATTTGTTACTTATTTTGTATTTTGATGTACAACCTACGTAAGGACTGAGACAAAGTCTACTAGATTAATATACTATCTATACCTATATTATAAAGAGAAAAGCTTTGATTGTTTGTTTGTTTGCATTGAATAAACTACTAAACATATTTTAATGAAATTTGCCATAGATATAGAGTAGGCGGACAGGCTTAAGCTACTTTTATTGCGGCAAAATGTACAATTCCTGCGTGATGCGCGCACAAAGTCGCCCAACGCCGCAACGTCTATATACAATAATTATAATATATTTTGTCTCAATCTTCATCTTTAATGTGGCTTTTAGTAGCTCGTGCTTTAGAATTATTATTTATAATAGGATTAAATAAATGAACAAATATAGTATTTAACTATTTTATTTCAACTTTTATGTTATTTTTATGCTTGGAAATCAACACAGTAATTTAAAAAAAACATACAGAGAGCGCATAATTAAGCACACAGATCAAATAATAATCACATTTTTTTACTTTTTTTCTGTGATTAAGCTCTTTAATACATTAAGCAGGATTTTGAGGATAGTGAAACTATTATTTGCGAAATTTTCAGCTATACCATAAATTGCAGTATCTATGTTGTTGATAAGGTAAAAATCCTCTGACGCCACACGTGATCAAGTAAATAGATTTTAAAAGTTTAACACAGGCTACTTTTTATACCGAAAAAGGACAGTGTTCCTGGGATGAATTTACACAGGCGGAGCAAAAGCTAGTTGGATTACTGAGGATGTACAAAAAACGAAAAACATTGAGATTGCAATCGTACTGTACTTATCTCCCTCGATTTTCAGAATGGGAGCAATGCAAGCAGTCTTGAATTAGATTTACCTCGTGTAGATCCAAGTGCATCGTACTCCGTATTGCTAAAGGAGATTACTATTTGTTCAGGTTGGGGTCTAAAGTAAATATGGCCGTTTGGTATTGCCTAAGCTCCAGCCATACGTGTTCAAATATTACAGGCTTGTGTTACATCATTTGTTACTTATTTTGTATTTTGATGTACAACCTACGTAAGGACTGAGACAAAGTCTACTAGATTAATATACTATCTATACCTATATTATAAAGAGAAAAGCTTTGATTGTTTGTTTGTTTGTATTGAATAAACTACTAAACATATTTTAATGAAATTTGCCATAGATATAGAGTAGGCGGACAGGCTTAAGCTACTTTTATTGCGGCAAAATGTACAATTCCTGCGTGATGCGCGCACAAAGTCGCCCAACGCCGCAACGTCTATATATAATAATTATAATATATTTTGTCTCAATCTTCATCTTTAATGTGGCTTTTAGTAGCTCGTGCTTTAGAATTATTATTTATAATAGGATTAAATAAATGAACAAATATAGTATTTAACTATTTTATTTCAACTTTTATGTTATTTTTATGCTTGGAAATCAACACAGTAATTTAAAAAAAACATACAGAGAGCGCATAATTAAGCACACAGATCAAATAATAATCACATTTTTTTAATTTTTTTCTGTGATTAAGCTCTTTAATACATTAAGCAGGATTTTGAGGATAGTGAAACTATTATTTGCGAAATTTTCAGCTATACCATAAATTGCAGTATCTATGTTGTTGATAAGGTAAAAATCCTCTGACGCCACACGTGATCAAGTAAATAGATTTTAAAAGTTTAACACAGGCTACTTTTTATACCGAAAAAGGACAGTGTTCCTGGGATGAATTTACACAGGCGGAGCAAAAGCTAGTTGGATTACTGAGGATGTACAAAAAACGAAAAACATTGAGATTGCAATCGTACTGTACTTATCTAACTCGATTTTCAGAATGGGAGCAATGCAAGCAGTCTTGAATTAGATTTACCTCGTGTAGATCCAAGTGCATCGTACTCCGTATTGCTAAAGGAGATTACTATTTGTTCAGGTTGGGGTCTAAAGTAAATATGGCCGTTTGGTATTGCCTAAGCTCCAGCCATACGTGTTCAAATATTACAGGTTTGTGTTACATCATTTGTTACTTATTTTGTATTTTGATGTACAACCTACGTAAGGACTGAGACAAAGTCTACTAGATTAATATACTATCTATACCTATATTATAAAGAGAAAAGCTTTGATTGTTTGTTTGTTTGCATTGAATAAACTACTAAACATATTTTAATGAAATTTGCCATAGATATAGAGTAGGCGGACAGGCTTAAGCTACTTTTATTGCGGCAAAATGTACAATTCCTGCGTGATGCGCGCACAAAGTCGCCCAACGCCGCAACGTCTATATACAATAATTATAATATATTTTGTCTCAATCTTCATCTTTAATGTGGCTTTTAGTAGCTCGTGCTTTAGAATTATTATTTATAATAGGATTAAATAAATGAACAAATATAGTATTTAACTATTTTATTTCAACTTTTATGTTATTTTTATGCTTGGAAATCAACACAGTAATTTAAAAAAAACATACAGAGAGCGCATAATTAAGCACACAGATCAAATAATAATCACATTTTTTTACTTTTTTTCTGTGATTAAGCTCTTTAATACATTAAGCAGGATTTTGAGGATAGTGAAACTATTATTTGCGAAATTTTCAGCTATACCATAAATTGCAGTATCTATGTTGTTGATAAGGTAAAAATCCTCTGACGCCACACGTGATCAAGTAAATAGATTTTAAAAGTTTAACACAGGCTACTTTTTATACCGAAAAAGGACAGTGTTCCTGGGATGAATTTACACAGGCGGAGCAAAAGCTAGTTGGATTACTGAGGATGTACAAAAAACGAAAAACATTGAGATTGCAATCGTACTGTACTTATCTCCCTCGATTTTCAGAATGGGAGCAATGCAAGCAGTCTTGAATTAGATTTACCTCGTGTAGATCCAAGTGCATCGTACTCCGTATTGCTAAAGGAGATTACTATTTGTTCAGGTTGGGGTCTAAAGTAAATATGGCCGTTTGGTATTGCCTAAGCTCCAGCCATACGTGTTCAAATATTACAGGTTTGTGTTACATCATTTGTTACTTATTTTGTATTTTGATGTACAACCTACGTAAGGACTGAGACAAAGTCTACTAGATTAATATACTATCTATACCTATATTATAAAGAGAAAAGCTTTGATTGTTTGTTTGTTTGCATTGAATAAACTACTAAACATATTTTAATGAAATTTGCCATAGATATAGAGTAGGCGGACAGGCTTAAGCTACTTTTATTGCGGCAAAATGTACAATTCCTGCGTGATGCGCGCACAAAGTCGCCCAACGCCGCAACGTCTATATACAATAATTATAATATATTTTGTCTCAATCTTCATCTTTAATGTGGCTTTTAGTAGCTCGTGCTTTAGAATTATTATTTATAATAGGATTAAATAAATGAACAAATATAGTATTTAACTATTTTATTTCAACTTTTATGTTATTTTTATGCTTGGAAATCAACACAGTAATTAAAAAAAAACATACAGAGAGCGCATAATTAAGCACACAGATCAAATAATAATCACATTTTTTTACTTTTTTTCTGTGATTAAGCTCTTTAATACATTAAGCAGGATTTTGAGGATAGTGAAACTATTATTTGCGAAATTTTCAGCTATACCATAAATTGCAGTATCTATGTTGTTGATAAGGTAAAAATCCTCTGACGCCACACGTGATCAAGTAAATAGATTTAGAATGCAAAACTTTTGAACAGAACTGAAGCACAAAATTCTGTATCGTTGCCTGTCAATAGATAGTTAATTTTTCCTTTCCTAACTATTTAACAAACTGTTTTGTTTCAAACCTAATGATTTACTTAAACTTCTGTGATCATAGTCATAGCACTACTTCACATTTTATGGTGTACATTATTTTTAAATATCATTATTTAATTATGAAAAGGAATGTTTACGAGGATTCAGCAGATTTTAAGTTTTCAGCTTTGATAATTTTCACCACATTGGTCCCGTAAATATCAAGGAAGGGAAATTCAACGCTAAGATTAAACTGGAAATCTATCTTACGGCGGTCACTGCTATTACAATGTTTCTTTTACTTTTAGTTCTATTCAATTTCACAATCTTATATTTGAAATTATGTTTCTCGTGGAACTCCGTATGTAACGAATTTTCTTCTATTGGTGTCTTTTCTTTCATTTCACTTTTAACTTTTATCCATCTATCATTTTTCCAGTCGTATTTCTTCCCCATGGCCAGTAAAATATCATTAAATTTAGGCCAACTATACCTTTCATCATCCAAATGAAAATTATTTGTTTCGTTCATGCTTCGATCTTTTTTATTTTCTGTTTTTAACGCTAAAGGTTTGTGAAGTTTTATTTTTTTGTATGTTATAAGACTAACATCTTTAATATCACTATCATCGATTTTCGTATATTCATGTTCTTTTTCGTAGTCTTTTATGTGAAATAAGTCATCTTGATAATATTCTATGATCGGATCATCGGGATACTCATTGTAAAATGTTTCTAGTTCTCTATTTATTTTACCTGTAAAGAAGATTTTAATTATTTTATGAATATCAATACTTCTGGGACAATTCGTCGCGAAAAATGTGAGAGAATCGAGACGTAGCGTTACACAGTCCTTGGGGTGGTGAAAAGGGTTTTACTTTTTGATATCGTCTTGTCTGTCTTATGTTTAATCACAATTAATAATTGTGCAAGGACTTACCAATCATTTTCTTATACAATTTTAAGTCATACTTTAAAGTATCCTTTGCTGTTCTTTTTATACGACCGTCGCCTTGTCCTGAAAAAATATGACATATTTTATGTTCCTGTAATGCCTCTGTCAATATTTATTAATTATATAGAACAAAACAATTACTTTTAGATTTTGAAAATAAGAAATAAAATAAATTATACACTATTTATATATTTTACTTATATATTTACATTAGTTTTTTTGATGCAAGAATCAGACACATAAATATATTTGATGATCTAAAATAATAATAATCTATCCCTCTAACTTCATATTATTATTTTAGAAGCGCTGGTCTCAAAACAAAAAACACCATCAATTTTGAGATTTCTTCAAACATAGGACGCTTCTTAATATAACTTTATACAAAACTGCGTTTAGTTACTTTTAATTTAAATGATGACTTTTATAAACTAAGCAATAGCTAGTTGAGTATAAATTGAATATGAGTATAAACAAATTCGAGATTGAAAAATGCTGAAATGATTAATGAGTTATCAAAATTATTAATAACAATATTTAAATATATAAAAAAATATCCCTTTACTAGGTAAGATACGTACCTACATAGAAGGTCATTAAGACAATGAAATAGGCATACTGTAAGAGCAAATACGCCATCCCAAATGAAACCTGCAACAAAAAGTATTTGGTTATTCTATAAGTGAAGTCTTGTGAGATTTATAATCAAATATTTATAACATAAGATTTCATATGTTCCTAAAATTATAATTGCGAAAGTTTGTGAATATGATTATTGTATACTGCACTATGTAATCGCTATAATGATTTTTGTATTTTTGTTACTCTGTACAATGAAAACGCTAAACGAATCGATTGAAATGTTGGACACATAATAAAGTTTTTACCGTCAAAATGTACGGTTCCTGACTGAGGAAAACCGTACGAGGTGCGACCTCGTTCAACATAATTGACAGTATAATTTCTTTATATATTTAATATTATTAATATCTACGATAGACTTGACTGACGCGACGATAAAAAATATTTTGGTGTCAACCTTAGGCTTATGTCAGGCAACATGGCTGACATTCGCCGGTTGCATTCGCCCCTGTGTCTAAAGTCAATAGGTTTTTGTACTTTGGTTGTTACTTGGTTGTAATGCTAATGACATACGAATTACGACTTTATTGCAATGTAAATAAGTGACATCCTAAATTGATAGCAATACAAGTGTCATTCGTATACAGAAAGCTTTAACAAAAGGTACATACACATGGACTAGCCTGCAAATCCAGCAGCCTGACAATAGTTTCAATTGGCCGTCAATAGTGCTACGTTAGTAATATAATTATATTCTTTGATAGTGCCACGTAAAAAGATTTTAAAACTAAAGATTGGCTATAACGTACATTCAACAGAACAAATTTTCATATAAGAAAAAGTTACGCCATCTTGGTTTTCACCATACCCCAAAATCATAAAATTCAAAAGTGGGGCCATTTAAGTGGGGACAGATTTTGCCTCAACATGCCTCGTCTATATGTACGTCTATGGCCACGTATTTAAACGTGAGTGTGTGTTTCGAATTCGATTTATTGCACGATTCAACATCGCTGGTAAGTGATTTTAATCGTATGCCTCCATGAGTATGGTCGAGCGGCAACTTGTTCGACAGCACATGCACATTTTGATGCTAAGTAAAACTAATTCGTTACTAATAGCTTGCTTTTATGCAATATTTGAACATGTGTACCTATCTATAGATTAACAATAATTTAATACGAGAAGTAGAGTACATAAAATATTATTTGTTCTTATTACAGGAAACGTGGCGGAACGTGAAAGAATTTTCATTATCATAATGTTTTCGCCACGCACACATTACTTTATTCGCTAGATATAACTATTGATATTTGAGCTATTCTTTGTTCGCTAGATATAACTCTTGATTATTATTAGCTCGGAGTTCTGATAAATTAAAAAAAATCACAAAATATTTATCTGACCGAGATTCGAACCCACCACATTCCGAATTTCAGAACAAAGCAAAATACGCATACCAAACTGCCAATCGGACTGACATAATAGCGTCGAAATTATTGTTATATTGTTGCACGACGAAAGAAAAAACATAATATAAAGCTTAAAAATGCGCAGTTTTCCAGGGATAAAACCTAGCTAGATCGATTTTTCTCCCCCAAAACTCCTGGAATACTAAATTTCATGGTAATACTTGCAGCCGGTGCAACATGGTAAGCTTGTCTCGTTTAAAGTTTTTAAGATTAGTTATGATTTTCGGTAGAGTTTTTTTTATACAATGGCAACAGGTTCGCGTCTGTTATTAAAATTCTTAAAGTATAGCTAGCTATCTCATGCCTGGTTTTGAGGTGCGACTTTGCGTTATCCAATTTAAAGCGCTATTGAATAGATAAACCACCGAAGAATTCACCTCAGAAACCGGGCATTATTTATGTATAACAATTAATGTTTTTTGAATAACGTAACAAACTAGCAAGTACTATAATTAAAAACTTTTTTAATAAAATTCATTGAAGAACTCTAGAATATCTAATATAACTGTTGTAAAGTAATTGTTTATTAAACTTACGTTATTACGTTACAGTAAAGTCAACTATCGAATATTTTAAAAATAATGGCGTACTTATCGATTAGATAATACTGATAGTGTTTTATAATAATTTATCATCGTATAAGCTATCACGCAATATGTATATTACCAAAACCTTCTTGTTAATTGTATGGAGAAAGGACAGAGTATTATTGTTCAAATATTAATTATATAAAATATATTATTATATTGCCTACTGACACTGTTTGCGTAAGTCGAAAATATGTGTACGTATTCCGCGGTGTATTCGGTAATAAAGGCTGTATAGCTGCACTGTACAGTATACACTGATGCTGTGTGCGCGACTGATTTTTGCTTCAAAAGAAAGAAACACGTCCATACGTTCTCTTTAATTTTTGCATTCGTAATAATCATAAATCGTAGATTTACTTCTCTCCTTTCCTTTTCAATAGATACTAGTTTTTCTCCGACTCCACCCGCGTAAATACAGTATTCCACGGGCACACTGGGCATTCTTTTTCGGGATAAAATGTACCCTATGTTTTAATCCAGAGCCTAAACTACTATCATACCAAATTTCATCAAAATCCGTTTCTGTAGTTTTTGCCGTTGGTAATAAACATCCATCCATCCATCCATACATCCATCCATCGATCCATTCATCCTCACAAACTTTCACATTTTTAATAGTAGTAGGATTAGTCAATTACAATGTATTTCTCATTTTGTATACAATTTGACTCAGGTTAAATATAAACGTATAAAAAAGTATAAACAACTTAGCCAATGTAAGGCAAAAAGCTCCAAGGAGTTTAACTTGTTGGTTGTTCTAACAAAATCTCTTAAAATTCCACTTAAATATTAAATTTCGCCTTTAAATTGCAATATTAATTTTATTAACAATATTAAATTTTGCCCATAAATTACATAACTAAACTAGCTTTTGTGCGCGATTTCGTCCACGTGGATACTCATTGATCGCCCGTGGTATATATTTCGAAAAAACCTTTTTAACGGATTTATACGTCATAATAACTAACTGCGTGGCAAAATTCAACGTGATCTGACCAGATGTTGATATTTCACTATACAAACTATGGACACATTCCACCCCCCCCCCCCCAAGGCTCTCCCTAAGGGACTAATTTAACAAAAAACTATAAAATACATACTCAATGATTTTTATTTCTTAACTCGAATAGTATATTTCATCGGGAAATCGGGACAGATATTATTTTTTCATAGATAAATTCAACACTTATTTCACACCCTCAGAGGGTCAATTCTAACAAACCCTAAAACTCGTATTTAATTAAATGTTTTTAAGTGCATGAATCTCAATTTACATCGAAATCGGTGCAGGATTAAAGATTTTCCATACAAACTTTCAACCCCTATTTCACCACAAAATCCCTTCTGCATTTAGATAGTAAATTAAAACTACTGTCTAAATTTCACGTTTCTACTAGCGGTTACGACTGTGTGCCAGTCAGTGGGGACATCTGCCTTTATATAATTATAACTATAGATAGTTTACAAAATATAATTATCTTTAAGCTATTATGAGTAACTTATACTTCACACAAATATTTTTGATTATAAAGTATTCTTTGTATCTATGGAGGTTTCATTTCTTATCTCAATATTTTTTATTAAGTTTAATACCCATACTTACTAATTCACTTAAATTTTGAAACCAAATTAGTTTTAAAATTAGTGGTATTTTAACTATGTATTTTATTTTTATTTGTGTGTTTTATATTACAACACACTTAACAAAGTATTTTAATTAGCGCAAACAAGCAAAATATTACGGTTTTTCACTTGAGCAAAGAATTTATTTAGTAAATCAATTATGTTTAGAAAATCAAAAGCTAACTTAAGTGTCCAGAAAAAGATAAAAAAATAGAAACTCTCTTATTAGATATTTTACGTTTCACCATTTAAGACTGAAAAAAACCTCTTGTATAAAATATAACAATAAATTACAAACATAACATTTTTAAAATATGACAAAAATAATATTTAAATGTCTAAAAAGTAATCTTTATGAACTAATTTCATCGAGCAAAACTTCAAAAAACTAACCTGTAACTTTTCTTGACGTCAATAAGCAACAGAAAAAATGGAAAACAACCGACGTCCTCGAAAAAATCAACTTCACGAAACTTTAATTAACTTATTTACGAATTTTCTCCCGCGGAGCTGCCTTTGTACACGACTGCATTGAATGCGAGTCAGAACAACACTGAAAGCTTTCCTCTTGGAAAACTCAATATACACCAACTTTAACTACGAAAATTTCGTCGACCGTGTTTGTTCTGCACCGGGTATACGTTGCTGGTTTTGCGTTAAACTGGTGCTACTTGATCAAACAAACAAAGCAATGGATTTGTTGTGTGTATGACTGGTGATACAACGATCAAAATATTTGAAGTGTGATGGCGTACCTCTTTGGTTCTACCTGTAATACTCCACCATATTTAAACTAGCATGTCTACAGGTATGGATCGTTTAATGCGGGAAAGGCTGTATAGGCCGGCGAGCATTATTCGTGGCTATTGAAGAGTTAATTAATTTCCATTGAGTGTTTTGTATCACGAAACAGAGGCCGCTTCAATGCAGCGCTGTGCCTCAATATTATTATTTCATGAGCAAAACTTTGATGGGTGTTTCTGATTATAGTTTTAGTTAATAAAAATTGACACTTTGTCTATTGTTTTCACATTTGTGTGATATTGTCATTGACGATATTACACGTACTTTATTATATTTTACCTACCACTCTTAACACTAATTAAAATATATATTATATTAGTAGATACTATCTACTATTATTATATATTAATAATAATAGTATCTACTACTATTATTGGGAAATATATGACAAAAGTAATTTAACACTTTTGTACAATTTTGTTTCTTCATCGTCCAAGTCAGTTATCTAATTTTAAAAAATACGCCATCTTCAATAAAGCATCTTATACAAAATCCCAATGTTTATGGGCTGAATTAGCACTCAGCCCATAAACATTGGAATCATAAACATAGGATATCGTTGAAAAGGTATCCGATATCGAGGTCGATAATGTGTCTAAGTCGAACCTGTCTTGCTTCATTTATGTTTCCGTCTATAACTAATAAGGCTATTCTTGTAATAAAAAGCTAAGTTTAAAAACTTGGCATTAGATAATAAGCCAATTTTATATTCAGTTTGAAATTTTAAAAATTCAACACCAAATACAGCCAGGAAGAGTCCTGTTAACGGTCTTTGTCCGTTAACTCACTCTTGACTCTTTTTTTCGTCTTCTGTATTAACCACGTATTTTTAAACCCCTTTTTAATATTTCTATTATAAGCTACTGTCCCATGATTTCTTTTGCTTTATTTCATTTTCATTTTATATTTTATCCAGCCATCACGAAATTCGAAACTAAAAAATGGTGACAAATTTAGCTCCAGTAGAAATTTTATTAAAAAAATTTCTAGCAATTAACGCGCTGTTACAGCAGTGTAGCCCCAGTTATATTAGTTACAATGTTCATTCTCTTGAGACATATAAATATAACTGATGCCATTATAAAGTTAAATCTATATAAATATTTCCTTTTTATTATTAAATTTATACAAATTTAATAATAAAAAGGAAATATTATATTAAATTTATATTAATATTAAATTAATATATAAAATATTAATATAAATTAATATAAAATATTAAAATATTAATATTAAATTTATACAAATTTAATAATAAAAAGGAAATATTTATTTGTTTGTATGTTTGTTTTTTTGCATTGAATAGGCTCCGAAACTTCTTGACCGATTTTGATAAAATTTGGCACAGATATAGAGCAGACCACGGGAAAAGACATAAAGGCTTTTATTACGGTAAAATTTACGATTCCCACAGGATTTCCTTTTGCGCGCCCGAAGATGTGGGCAATATATTCTGGTATATTATAATTGTATAAAAAGAATTGGTGTAAAATATGAAACTATTTTAGTCTTATTTCCATAGATATGTACGTCGTGGCAATATCGTAGGATTTGAATACTTCATGAAATACTCGATAATTTTATGAAATGGTCGCATTTCCATGATGTGGGTAACTTAATTTGATCAGACCATTTAACCGTTAACATTTTACGATTTTGTCATCTGGCCACATTTGGACAGATTTGAACGGTTCTAGCAGAAGAAAACTCACTAAGTGTCCCCCACCACATTGAAGGATTATTAAAAAATTCTGTTTATTTTGTTCCCATTTTTAAATATATTGTCAATACTGTTGGAAAGGTTTAGATCTTTGGTTTAGATAAACACATTGTGTAATTTATAGGTTATATTTAATGTCATTTTGTAAAATGATATACTCCTCCTACTTCAGTTAATAATGTCTTATATGTCAAAACTCAAAATGTATCCGACTGAAGGACTTTGTATCCATGGTCATGAATAAATTAAAAAAAAAATTTGAACGGTTTCAGTTGATGTGTAGGGTGTTTTTGCGTGTCTTACGTAGTACTCGAGAACCTTTTATTCGTAAACTCTTTTGCTATCATATTTGAATAACAAATTATTTACTTTTTCAAAGCGAGAAAAAATATTCTCGTCAGCAGCCGCCATCTTACATATAAACAACCCCTTCAAGCACCTCTCCCGGTAATAAATATAATTATTTTACGATATAATTTTATTTCAAATAATCTTGACCATTTCATAATGTAGCCGCGCGTTTGCTTGGCCATATCGATAAACGATTTCTTATCATTGATCTGCCCAAACCGCATCATGATGTGGCTAATAGAGAGTGAAACATTTCATGAAATGCGACCATTACATGGAATTCTTGAGCCTTTATGATGTGAGCAAATCTACGATATGGCCACGACATATGTAGTTGTAGTATAGTAAACTATAAAATTAGTATAGGCAGAAAATTAATAATCTTATTTATAAAAGCAAAAAATAAATAAGATTCTTCTATTTCTTTCATTTCTTATTCTTTTAACCATAAAATAAAATGCTATTCTATTTTATTTTTTTTAAATATGAGCCGATTTAAAGCCAAATGATTACAGACCAAAGCTGCCGAGGACCCATCTCAAAATCTTTGTAATCCAACCTTTGTCACTCGTAACGTTTTAACGTAAATCTTTCTTTAAAACACAAATCCGTGTTTTTGTTTACGCAAATCTTTGAAATGTTTTATTGAACAACTAAACATAATCAACAATAAACAACATGCAAACGCCACAACGTTCTTTATAAACTTTATTTTGTACTATACAATGTATAATTGTATAATGTATACAGAGTATTAACTAACTTTTGCACACGGCTTCGTGCACTTTTGCCCGAAGGCATTAGTACGAGGGCGGGTCAATAAGTCCGTGACTTTTGGAATAAAACACAGATTTTTTGATAAATAAATCATTTTATTTTTCAACGTAGTCCCCCTTGAGCTCTATACACTTTGTCCAACGCTTCTCCAATTTTTTTATCCCTTCCAAAAAATATGATTTGTCGAGGTCCTCAAAATAGGCCTTTGTTTGCGAGATGACTTCATCATTGGAGTCAAATCTTTTTCCACCGAGCCATTTTTTCAGGTTTGGGAACAAGAAGTAGTCACTCGGAGCCAAATCTGGAGAATAGGGTGGATGTGGGAGCAATTCATAGCCCAATTCATGGATTTTTGCCATGGCAACTGCACATGTGTGCACCCTTGCATTGTCTTAGTGAAAAAGAAATTTTTTCTTGGCCAAATGAGGTCGGTTTTTTTTCAAATCCTCATTGAAGCGGTCCAATAAGTTGGCATAATATTCCCCATTAATTGTTATTCCCTTTTGAAGATAGTCAATGTGGATTATCCCACGTGCATCCCAAAGAACAGTCGCCATAACTTTATTGGCTGACAAACCCACCTTGGCCTTCTTTGGCGCCGATTCACCCTTAGAAACACACTGTTTTGACTGTTGTTTGGTCTCTGGTGTATTGTGATAGATCCATGTTTCGTCCACGGTTAAAAAACTCCTCCATATTGTGATTAAACAACGCCAAACCTTCCTGTGAAGTTGTTACACGATTGCGTTTGTTGTCGACTGCGAGCAAACGCGGCACCCATCTTGCGGAAAGCTTTCTCATGCCCAAGTGATCATTCAAAATTGAAACCACTGAGCCATGCGAGATGCCTATGGCTTCCACAATCTCTTGCACTTTCAATCTTCGGTCGGCCAATACCATATCGTGAATTTTTTCGATTGTTTCGGGTGTAGAGACCTCAACTGGGCGTCCAGGACGTTCGGCATCTTCATTGCTTGTACGGCCACAACGAAATTCAGTAAACCACTTTTTTACCATTGAAATGGATAGTGCAGAGTCCCCATAGTATTTATCAAGCTTAGCCTTGGTCTCGGTAATGGTTTTTTTTCGCAAAAAATAATGCTTAATAAGCACACGAAATTCACTTTTTTCCATTGTTTCCTTAAGTTACTGGATAGTCTTATAAAGATAGCTGTAAAACACAAACTAACTGACGCAGCAAGTTCAAATTTTGATAGGAGTCAACTGACAGATGCCTGTTGACAGGAGTAGTATTGCTTTTTCAGTAAGGAGGTTAGAAATTCAAAAAGTCACGGACTTATTGACCCGCCTTAGTAGCTACGTTAATAATAATATTTTGCAATATGTAGTATCGAATAAATTGCCGCTCGGACAAGGCATAAAATGAAAATCGCTTAACAGCGCCCTTAAATCATGCGTGTAAACACTTCAGTTCAACTATGTCAGCAGTCGTTGTGGTCACTTCCTTTGTGTTTAAATATTTTGAGGTGTCCTAGTGCAAATGAAAATGTTTAGAAACTGGCCGAGCAGGAACTTTGTCGATATTGTACAACAGTTATTTATAACTAATATTTTTAACATTAAAAATATAGTTAGTAAAAATATAGTTAATAGTTATACAAAACGTTAAAAATCTTTCCATTAATACATTTTAAAAAGTAGTTAAAGAACGTTTGTGTGCTTATTATAAGGTCAATGATTTTATTGACAATTGCACACGTTGGGAATAGGATAGCTACCTGCACAGCTTCTTCTATGTATCCTGACTTTTGTTAAAATTATATAGATTAAGAAGTATTACATTGTAAAAATATATGTTTTTATAAAATAACAATTATACATCTTTTTGCTAAAAGATGGCCCCGTGCGAGTTTCTTACGCCGGTCCTTCTCGCCGGGTTAGCTCCCGAACTGTTAGTTTTTTAATTAACCTATATGGAAATAAAACTTTTCTAAAATTTGAATGCGTGCTGCGTAGCGCTACGCCGCATACACCGCGTAGAGCTACGAAGCGTAGCACTGCTATGATAGTATTCTATGCTGTATAATATTATTATGCAATGTGCTACAGCTTAGCAAACTACTTTTTTAGCCTACTATTGACAAGTAAAAGTAATTTGACCCAACATCAAATACCAACGGACATCTGACGAAAATCATTAATAGCTCAATATTAATTGTTTTTACTTAATATACACTAATTCAATAGACATAATAACAATAGTGCCAAGGCAAGATATGAAAAATCGACATTGATATCGTGCCGGCTAAAAAAGTTATAAAGGTCAAAAGGTTATGAAAATCTTTTTTTTATTTGCGGAAAACTTTTCGCGACCTATTGCACGGAGTTCTCGGAACAATAAAATACGGAACATCTGCCAGTGAAGGTCGTTTGTATATTATATAGTAGATTTTACTATGTTCCCAAACCTCTATAATCCTACTCATATTATAAATGTGAAAGTTTGTGAGAATGGATAGATGTATGTTTCTTACTCTTTCATGTAAAAAGTACAGAACGGATTTTGATGAAATTTGATTTGGTAGTAGTTAAGACTCTGGATTGAAACATAGGCTCCTGTTTATTATTTTATAAATTATATAGGGCGGAGCCGCGGGATACAGCTAGTACAAAGATATTTTACACAAAACGCCCAGGTATCAGATAGAATAGATAATAATAATAATATCTATGGACGCTTATCTTATTTTCTAATATATATAGTAATAAAGTTGTATACAAAAATTCAGCTCACTAGGATTTTTTCCGCAAAATGTGAATTAAAATGCCTAAAATTATTGGACTATATCTATATTGTTATTCTTCTATGAATCCTACTATTGTGTGATGAATGGATGGATGAATGGATGTTTGTTACTCTTACATGCAAAAAAAAACTACTGAACGGATTTCGGAGTGAAATTTGTTATGGTAAGTAATTTAGGCTCTGGATTAAAACTTAAAAATAGAATTCTTTTTATCCCGAATAAGTACAGTGTTCTCGTGGGATATCCTATGCTATATTTACGGGGGCGGAGCCGCGAGAAAAAACTAGTAAATATACATATTCATAAAAGAAACCACTATGTCTTTATTAATAAACTAATGGAAGAAACTATCAGTTTTTTCTTTTCTAGAAATTGTAATCGCAGTCTTGATATTCGAATTTCCCGATAGAATGTAGAAGGAGATGTATTACATATATTATGCATAATATTTTCATAACACCAATTTTAACTGCTCTTACTTTTCGATATAATATTATGAACTAGGTGTTGCCGATGACTTCGTACGTGCAACAATAAATCCCACCGGAACCGTACATTTTGCTACGATAAAAAGTAGCATAAGTGATTAACTCATAGGAGCAAAGTTTAAAGTTCTAACTTCTAAGTCTTCTACCATGCCAAATATCATCAACATGCTTTCAGTAGTTTTTGCATATAATACATTACACAAACTTTCGCGTTTATAATAAAAGTATTATGAATAAGTACTTAGAAATTCAAATTTTATACTTTAAACGATAATTTATATATAATCGTATATATCGACAACCTTTTATGTATATAATCGGACTCTCCACAACGGCAGAGTTTTGAAGGAGAGAAATCAATCTAGATAGGTCTAACCCCTTAGAAACTGCGCATTTTCAAGCCATATATTTCGTTAGTCGTTTTTTATTTCGTCTTACAACAATATATCAATAATTTCGACGATACGAATGAATATATTTAGATTATACGTTAAAAAGACAATAATATAGTAAATTAAACTTTAAAGACTAATTTCTATTGTAACTTACTAATACCAGGCATCTGTCACTCGATGTACTTGCGCGCGTTAAATGCCTACTGCTCGCCCCATCGCGGGCGATCCATTTCGCAGTGGGTTGTCGACATTCGAGCGCCATGCGCGCGTACTTATATTTATTAAATTAACTTGACGTCGTCTGGCAATTTATGTGCTGGTCATGGATGTATTGTAAAAGAAAAATTAAAGAAAATCTTTATTTTTCCATTTACCTAGTGATTAAAAATAATAACACTCACTTGTCGAGTGTCATTCTTAGGTAATGGGTATTATTAAACATTATATAGATATAAGATATAATTCAAAACTTGTATTTTAACAATTCATTAGTGAAAGTAGACATTGAATATATGTGGAATTTATAATTGTAAATGTTAAAATCTATTTAAAATATGTACAAACTATAAAAGTAGGTAAGTACTAAAAAAATAATAACTACTCCAAAACTTAAAATGCTACAAAACAAAGAAATCTCCCAGGTCGTCCCCACCAGGCAGAGTAGCTAGAAGGCTCAAAGAGTTTCCTCGCTGCATATAAGATATATTATTGAGGATTTTCAAAATAAACCACAAATTGTTTCTCTGAAAATACAAAGTTTTGTTTTATTTAACACGCCTTTACCATATTACAACAATTATGTTTAACTATGACAATTACACTTTTATCTCACCTGAAAATACAAAGAAACGACATTTAAAGTTCACTTATATCCTTTCATTTATCTCTCTACAAGTTTTTATAACAATTAAATACACAAAATTATCTGAACATCATTTCAAATTTAATCGTAAAATTAAACGTTATGGTAATCACAGTGATTACCTAATTTTCTCATTACTTAGGCGCAGAGCGAATTATTAGAGCACGCGTGCTATGAGTCTTATATAAGTAAAACTGAGAATTCTCTTATAAATAATCCCAAACTGTTTTGGAATTTTGTGAAAGGTAGCAAAGCTTCTTCCACATTTCCTTCCTCCATGTGCTATGAAGGAAAACTAGCAACTGAAGGTGATACAATTTGTAACCTATTTGCGACATACTTTTAAGCAAACATTCTTGATTCTAGTACCTCACCTAGTGATTTGGATTCTGAATTACATACTATGAATAACAATTCCATTGGGGACGTCAAGATAGATTCTGATGACATACTCAAACTGCTAAGGTCCGTAAATTTAAATAAGGGCGCTAGGCCTGACGATATTTCCCCTGTACTGGTTGTTGAGTGCGCCACTAGCTTGGTTACGCCATAAAATATATTATATTCAAAATCAATCAAGGAAGGATATGTACCAAGCATTTGGAAATCAGCATTTATTACACCTGTACATAAGGGCGGGGATAAAGTCAATATTAAGAACTACAGGCCAATATCTAAGCTTTGAATTTTTGCTAAACTCTTTGAGAGCATTATACATCAACAAGTTTATTCTGCACTTAAACGTTGGTTCATGAACAACATGAGTTTCTAAAAGGGCGCTCAACAACCTCAAACCTTCTTCTAACTTATGACCATGTCAGTTCGGGTATGGATTCAGGCGCACAGGTGGATTTAATATTTACGGACTTTAGCAAGGCGTTTGATCGTATAGACCATTGTATCTTACTCCAGAAGTTGTCTTATATTCCATGTATACATATATATATATATATATATATATATATATATATATATATATATATATATATATATATATATATATATATATATATATATATATATATATATATATATATATATATATATATATTATGTCGTATACATGGAAATCTTCTCCGTTGGTTTTCCTCGTATATTAGTAATAGATCCCAAGCAGTAGCTATTAACGGCTTCATTTCTAGATGGATATTTGCACCTCCTGGTGTTCCTCAAGGCTCTCTGTTGGGGCCATTGCTCTTTGCTATCTTCTTTAACGATATTACTTCTTGTTTTCAGCATTCAAAATTTTTATTGTATGCTGACGACTCAAAAATACTGAAAATAATTTCCTCGTATGACGACTGTCGCCTCTTACAAGAGGATTTGAATAGGTTTTCTAACTTCTGTGTAATTAATAAATTAGACCTGAATGTATCAAAGTGTTTTGCCATTAATTTTAGTCGTAAAATAAATTGAGTTAAGTATAATTATTATGAACTTAAAAATAAGGTACTTATATTTAGGAAATCGATTAAAGATCTTGGAGTTATTATTGACTCTAAATTAATTTTCGATGAGCACATTGACTATACTATTAATAGGGATTCGAAAGTTTTAGGCTTCATTATAAGTTCTTGTAATAAATTCAAATCAATTAAGGTTGTAAAAGTACTTTATTGTGCATACGTTCGCAGTCTTTTGGAGTATTGTTCAGAGCTCTGGAAACCTGATTTCTTCAATTTAAATGCCACTTAACCCTTACTGATTATGATGCCAGGTGCAAAAAATTTCTTCTTTTGCACTTCTATTCTTCATTTTCTTCCTTTACACTATCTTAGGAAGATCTCTGACCTGGCTTTCTTGTGTAAAATTATTAACAATAAAATTTATGTACCTGAATTATTACTTAAAATCATCATCTTAACGTTCCCATTAGAACTTCTAGTAATTTTATGCCTTTTTATATCCCGCCTTTTAACACCTACTATCGTCGGAATTCATTTGTTTTTAGATCCAGCGCACAATTCAACAAATTCCTAAATAGTAATCCATGTGAGGACTTATTCTTACTAAAGCCCAAGAAAGTTAGAAAACTTATGACTGATGCCTTTTTAAATCTAATTTATAAGCTCCCTATTTAATATTTTATGTCCTAATTATTTATAAAAAACCATTTGCTGTGAGTATGAGTATGTGTGACGTGTCCTTTGATTTTATTATCACCTTTGATTTTATTATTATCTTTATTGATCGGCTAGCCTTTTCTTGTGGTTTGAGTATTTAAGTATTCATTATGCTGATCATTTTTATTTTTATTGATTTACGTACGTAGAAGTTTTACTTTTATGCTCTATTACTATTATTGCTCTATGTTATATAATGTCATGATCAGATGCTTAGCATGTCTTACATTAACTTTAATGTGTTTTATACTAGTGAAAACTTGTTATTGGCATTTCGCTTTTTAATATGTTTTTTTATTGTTATATTTTATATGCTGTAAGTTTTCCAAATAAAATAAAATAAATAAAATCATCCGCCATTCAAACACGCGTCACTCCGATACATCCTCTATCAACTTCCACAGACAACACACAAATTTGAATTAATGAAATGTCATTTCATTATATAGATACCAACTTGCAACTTAGCTATTTATTTTTTTCTATAGGTAAGAATTTACAACTTTACTTAGATAAATTATACTTAGTACAAACTACAGGTGGATTTTTTTGTAGTGAGAAATTATTACCGAGATTTTTCGTAGCTCAAAACACATCTCGTTTGTAATAACTAATAGGTAGAAGCTACCTAAGTACCTACATTACTGGAAGTAATTAGCAGAGTGCTAATAGAAAGTAGTAGTTTTACTGTTGTAGGTATTTCTCGCTTATTGAATAGACGAGGCGAGTGTTTATAAACCACATGTGACTACATATTTTGTTATATTTTTATAAATTGTTTATAAAAACAATTAAATGTATACATATTGTATAAGCGTAACTTTATTTACCTACCTACTTATAATAATAAATATTTAATTGTAGGAAACAACCCCGAGTGGTCCCCGACCGATTGTCTCAGCACTTAAATGCCGCGTCATTGTGCGCTATCGCATTAGAATAACAAACGAGCGTCCGAGCGTTAAGGTTCATTTTCAGATGCAGCAGTGACCTTCCAGTAACTGTAGGCATTTAAAAAAGTAGGTATTGAGTTTTTAGTATGGAGTGATTTATCTGTTACGTAGCAACTCTTTAGTAATCTGTGCTAATACGAATAATGTTATATAGAGGAACTATTGTTTGTTTGTTTGCATTCGACTTCGAAACTAATGGATCGATTTGAAAAGAAATTTAGCACAGATATGGGGGGAAAGGTCAAAGGTTATTGTGTCAAAATGTACGGTTTCTTTGGGGTTTCCCTTCGCGCGCACGAGGTCGTGGGCTATACCTAGTTACAAATAAACTGCGACATTAAGATTTCAACTGATCAGGATTCATGTTTTACTTAAATCTACTTGGTGTAAATTTTTATTGAAAAGATAAATTTTTCAACCATTATAAATTCTGCACCAGAATCAGTAACTTATTTGAATAATTTTTATCCAAATACTTTCGTAATGAGTTGTCATTGTGTTTTCTGCATATTTAATCATCATTGTAATATAACCAAAAGTTTGCTCCTTTTTAGGTGTCCGTAAAACTCAACGAACCCTTATAGTTTCGCTCTGTCAGTCCGTCTGTATGTCTGTCTGTCCGCGCTTCTAGCTTGTTATATGTGTCTATATCTCGGTTTTGTAACCATAAAATGTAATAATTTTATATTTTACATACATGTGAAGTGGGGATGAAAAATATTTTTTCATTCTACCCCATCGTGTGGGGTATCGTTGAATAAGTTTTTTTTTTAAATAAAGGCATGGTTTCATACATGACTTTTTAACAAATTCGAAAATTTTCGAGTAATTAGCCTCCAAAGTGGTTTGTAAGTTAGTCTATGCCATTTCTAAACTATAGGACACAGAAACTTGTAAGTGTCCATGCTGATAGATCATGCTAAAAACTGTAGGAAAGTTATTTTGAGCGTAATCGGACTATAATTTCTGAAGTAATTCAACGAAAACCCATTGCGCGTTGATAGTTACGGAGCCCTCCTTAGACATGTCCTGACATGCTCTTGGTTAGGTTATTTTACATTCCAGGGTTGTATTGTTATCCGAATTAAATATATAACCCAACATTAGGATGCAATATTATATAAGTAATGACAGTATGCTTAACTAAACAATTGCGTAATTTACAGGAAAATAACATGATTAACATTTCTGCCGTCCTTATCATAAACAACGCAATCGACATTTTTTTTTTTACGAAATTTAGTTATTAATATATTCGGAATCGCTGAAATAAGATCTACCAGGATCAATCACTCGTTTTTTAATATCTTCCATAGTTTTCATTTTATTGTTAGTCATAAACAGCGTATGTGATCTTTTCCAAACTTATTACTAGTAATAAACATCATATTACAATTACAATTAGCTGACAAACAATTACCAAAGAAGACTGACTTAAGTGAAATATGGTCTAGACCTGTAGATTTAAACAATTTTAATGTTATATTTAATCATCAGTACCGCAACGAATATGACAATTCATTCAGATATGTGCTAACGAGTGATTTGTCTGAACTAAAACAACATTTTGACAAATATATTTGTACCATCAGCGCCAGCCCTAACCTGCCTTCCTTATACTGCTATGAACAGTTGTGCATTTCAGGACCTGAAGGTGAAACTTCAAAGAATGACGATATTTTTAACAATTCTGACAATAGTCTCGAAGATAGAGACTACATTCCTGATTCGTATGAAAGTTCTTCTGATAATGAGCACGTAGAGATAAAATACTACACGCATCGAATAAAAAAAATTACATTTACAGAAACTGAACCTAATATTATAAGTAATAGTATTATAAACCACAGAGTGACTGTATTTGATGAATCAAGTAAAGAAAATTTGAACAAGAGTCAATTGACGCAAAACGCTGAGATTTTAATAGAATATATCAGTAACAACCAAATTACACAGGATTACAGAAGTACAAAGGAAATGGATGGCAAAAGACTGACACAAAAGAAAAACACGGCGAAAGAGATAGCGAGCGACGAACCAACTCAGCAGAAAAATAACGCAGGAGAAGAAACTATTATAAGCGACCAACAGAAAAATTTAAATGTGGTAAGCAATAATAACACTAATCAGGAAGAAAGCATTACTGACGAAATGACAAAATCTGGAAATCCAAGGAAGAGGAGAAAATTTAAAGAATCTTTGAAAGACAGAAAAACTAAAAAGTTAGAAGAAAAGAAACAAAAGCTTTCATTAAAAACCCATGTAATGAAACATGTAAAAAGAAATGTTACACAAAAATAAATCATGAACAAAGGCAGAAAATTCATGATACTTGTATTAATATGAGTTATGAAGAGCAGGGAGTATTCATAAAATGTATGATAGACCAAAAATAAGTACATAGAAGAATAACAATTACAAGTAATAATCATTTGTACACAAATACAATTCGTATGTTTATCATTTAAAAGTTGGTAATGACCGAGTTGAGGTATGTAAATCATATTTTTTAACTACACTTGGATATAATGACGCCAAAATTAGATGTGTAATAAAAAAAGCCTTTGATGATCAAAAATGCAGTCGTGGTACTTATAAAAGAGTGAACAAAATTGACAGAGACATAATTAAAAACCATATAAATTCATTTAATCCTTGTATCTCGCATCACAGGCGTGAACATGCGCCAAATAGATGATATTTACCTAGCGATGTCACTCTATAACCATGATGCATTAACAATTTAATATAAAGTATCCACAGTTAAAAGTTTCATTTGAGTTGTATAGAACAGTTGTTAATGATATGAACATTTTTTTGCACGATTAGGTAATGAGGAATGTGAACAATGTGCATTGTTCCATAAACACAATCCGAATCATAATGATGAAAATTTGTGCGAAACTTGCAATGAGTGTATAATTTATCAAATACATAAACTAAAATATACTGAAACTCGAATTGAATACAAAAAAGACGTAGATGTAGCAGCCCAACATCCAAACGATGTACTGTATTCAGTAGATCTGCAAAAGGTTATAATGCTCCCCAGAATAGAGCTATACAAGTCTTTTACAAGTATTTTCTGCCCTAGAATTATAGCCTTCAATGTAAGTTTCGTCCCTTTGGGTACTCGAACTAGCGCAGGCATGCATGTTCCTTTTGCAGCTGTTTGGAATGAAAGTATAGCAGGCAGGAATCAAGAGGATATTATTTCTACGTTTCGAGCTTTCTTACTTTATAAACGCGATTTTAAAAATATAACGATTTGGCTGGACAACTGCGCTGCCCAGAACAAAAAGCTTTTTTGTACAAATTATAAACAGCAATTTAATTACCACAACAACAATAACCCTTAAATATTTCGAACCCGGCCATACTTTCATGTCCGCAGATTCATTCCATCATCAAGTTGAACAAGCTTTGAGAAAAAAGGGCAAGGTGTACGATTTGTCTGATTTTATTTACACACTATGTACGTGCTACAAATTCAAATAATAATTTTGTCAAAATAATGGAGGCATCGGATTTTTTCAATTATCAAGATCACGTTTCCCAACATAAATTTAAAAAATATGAGCCACTTAAAGGATATGATGGCTATCAGGTTTGAGAAAGGGCTCTACGAAATGAAATATAAAAGAAGTCATTCTGATGACGAGTTTCAGGATCTTGATTTTTTGCAAGTTAGAGTGAAAAAATCACAGGAATTTCCTACATTCACTGCTAAGGTACAACCGCGAGGTATTAATGAAGAGCGAAAACTGTCCATTATTTCAAAGCTTGTTGCTCTTATGGCAGAAAATAGAAAACATTTTTGGTATAGTTTATTCGTTTCTGATGCCAAAGATTTAACTCAAAATTACTGATTTTTTCTACTAAATTAGTATCTTAGAATTTATTTTGATATGTTTTGTTTTTTATTTTTTAAGCTTATGAAGGAAAGAGTTCGTTTTTTTTTTGTTCCAGGGGATAATTTTTTTAATTCCCATTATCCTTGTTATTTACGTAGTAAATTGTTGCTCATTACGTAAAAATGTGTTATCTGTTATAAATTATAACTTATAATTATGTAGTAAATAACATATTGGATAGATTCATTGTTCTACTTTATATTATGTGTTTTATAATTTTACGAAGAGATAATTTTTACTTACTCAAATAAAACCTGATCTCAATTATTTTAGTTCAACTTATAATAAGTTAAGTATTGCCATGAAAATTATTGTGATAAACTAAGTACAACTAATAAATTAAGCATTATCGCATCGTCCATTGAGTGCTAAGCATCTATTTTAAGCATTTATTTCATTAACCGACTTCTTTTTGTTATTCTAATAAATATTTGAAATTATTTAAGTTGTTTTTTTTTGTTCGGTTACAAAAATATGTGAGCTGATGATGATGTGCAACATATACGTTATAAATGTGAACGTAAATGTAAGTGATTCCATTTTCTTTGCTAGATATAAACAACACAAATGCATTTCCCTAGACATAAACAACGCAACTGTCATACATGCGTTGATTATGCTTAGTAAATTATCATTATTGCAATCCATGTTTTCTAGTCATAAACAATCTTTCGTCTTTAAAAATATTCAAAATAACTAAATATATAAATATAGCATCGCACATGCAAAGTTCACATTTAAAGGCACCAAACAAAACAAAAATATTTGGAATATTCTTGTTAGTTTCATAGGGACTACAAAAAAAAGAATTAAACTTTAGGCGCGAATTACTCGAAAGTTGCCGCCATGCAAATGCGTTGTTTATGATAAGGGCGGCAGATTTCCTCACAACTCGCACTATGCATGGACTCTCTCTTACGCACAACGCGCGGGCTTTGAAGATCACGGACGCGCGCGCGCTATACAGGATTACTGGCACGCAGTCATAAATAAAATTTAAGTATTTTATAGGTTAATCTGATCAAAATTTAAGGTCACATATTAAATATTATTATATTTTTGGATTGAACTGATTATTCTCCTTGAATATCTTTGTAAAAGAAACATTCTGAATAAGTTGTTTATCTAATTAACCGTTATTTTTAAATATGACTATTAATAAATGTTATAAAAGTCTCCATAATATTAAAAAATATAATAGACATATAAAAATATAAAAAAATATATGTTAGAAATAAAAATTAAAGAAGATCTTGTAAATAACACCGAATGTCGATAATGTTGAAAATTGAAAAAAAAAAAAATTGTAATTATTGGCACAAAATGGCCGTTTGTTGTAAGCAATAAAATAGTTTATCCCAGGAATCAGCTATGAAAACACAAAAGTAATCATAAACGGAAAAAACATTGCCAGATTGCTAAATTGGCGATACCTTTATCGTTTTTTGTATCTAGAATCGGAATGAAGGGGTCTTTAATGACGGTGTTTTTTCACTACGACTCGCTTTAATTAAAAACACTCGTTCACTCGGACCGAAACTAAATCGTCGGCGTAATCTCCGTCTAGACTCGGGTGATAATGAACATGTGTTATTCTTGTTCTAAAATGTTGTCTGTGGCACATGTTTTTTAATCGTTAGGGTCAGCTCACACCTAAACGAGACGATACGTGACGCGGCGCTGCATTTTTAAATAGTGATTCACTACACAAGATACACCTTTTATTTGCAAGAGCGGCGCTGCGCTCTGCAGAGCTGTCTAGTTTGAGATCCAAACTCTTGCAATGAATCGCGTATTTTCATAAAGTTCAATTTTGAATCGTTATCATAAAAATGCAGCACCGCATCGCGTATCGTCTCGTTGCGGTGTAAAGTGACGTTTAATGGCCAATGTAGTCGCTGTTCTACGTGTTGTCATTATGTATGCATTTACAGGGTGCTTTTACGTTGTCATTAAGATATGTAAAATTTTTAGTATGGTATCTTGATTTAATATATAAACGTTAAGTAAAAACTATGAATTCCTTTTTACGAATATTATGCGAATGGAGGAAAATGTAATGTGTCATTGTTATTCTTACTAATATTTAAAACGCGAAAGTTTGTAAGAAATTATGGATGAATGGGTGACGTGTGGATGTCTCTTACATTTTCACGCAATAACTCAATAACTACTGAACGGATTTGAATGAAATTTGGTATGGTAGTAGCTTAGACTCTGGGTTAACACATGCACTACTTTTTATGGCAGCAAGATGTACGGTTCTTTTTCGCGTACGTCATCGCTGGCAACATCGAGTAGTTTATATGGAGGATAAACTTTAACAGTGCAAAGGCGGCCGAGAGGCCGCCGCGCTTTTGTTAAGCACGGTTGGGTGATATTAGGTTATTGGTTGTGGCCTAGTCGATAAAGCTCAATTTGCTATGAATGAAAGCAGGTGCTCGTTCGTCGCGCGCCTCGTTTAACTATACCCTTATCATGGTCGATTAAAAATTTACAAACATGAACATAGTATTAATATCATCAGAGCGGATTCCTATCAAAGTATAAAATATATTGCGCATAATATTATTGTCTTTGTTTGAATCTAATATAAATATATGAAATTCTCGTATCATATCGTTCGTGGACACACTCTTCCGAAACGGCTTGACCGATTCTAATGTTTTTTTTTGCATATTCGGTAGGTCTGAGATTCAAAAACAAAGATGAAAAGGGTGCACCTCTAAATATATATTTTTAATTTTTTCGACATTTTTTTTACTTTCATGTTTATATTATGATGTGACATTGAAAAATAGATACAAAGGCAAAACAACGTTTACCGGATCAGCCAGTAGTATATTATATTGTGCCTCACTAAGCAATGCACGTCTACAGCTGAACTAAAGCTTGTTTAACTAAAGCCTCGCTATAGACTACGTAGTAGGTAGCTCCACATTATATAGGTAACTGACGTTGAAGGGACGTATATAATAAAACTGTCAATTATTACCTACCCTTGTCACTTTTTTCATAAACTTTGTGCTCAAGAGGAACGCTTTGTATGACGGGTACAAAAATATTATGATTCGAACCGAATTATTAATGGCAGACAGGTTGTTGAATTCAGGAAATCTGATTTGAGAAATCGTTCTGTGTAAAAAATAAAAATGTTGACTTATTTCCTTAGATTAATGACGAATTATGAACGCAAAATAAATAATGATTAATTTGATCTCAGTATAGAAATGGCGCTATCAAAAAGGAGTCGATGACTATAAATTGACTTTGATGAAAATGGGAAGAACATTGACATTCTCCTTGACTGTATCTACTATGCTCGAGAGGTATACAGAAGATAATTTTAAACACTCACCCATGTGGCCGTAAAAGTGCAGCCATTAAGTTAATTGGCTGCCGTAACAGTTTTCCGCCTTGGCTGATAAACGGTTTAGGAAAATTGCTTTTAGAAAGAGATTAGAGCCCATATTTTTTCGTTTCCGATGGTCATTATCCTAACTTTGGGCGTTTGAATTATGTTTTTGCGAGGATAAATCGTTATCTTGAGTTTTATTTTGGACATAATGAGTATACAGCGGGTTTCATTACAAAACACAATCATTAGGAAATTATATTTTGGTATGTCATTGTAACAATTATGAAAAAATATTCGTGGAATTTGGTAATGTTATTATTTTTTATTTACTTATTTTTTTTTTAAATGTATACAATAGGGAATAATATACACAATAAGGTATACAGGTCAAGAAAAATACAAAATAATATAACAACAATATACCCGATATCTTCTGGTGGTTTGTTCGTTGTTATTTTGGCCACAACTCGCCGCATGATGAAGTAATTAGTTCTAACTTAGGTTTCGTTTTTTGTTATTATTAAGTTTTAATGTATTGTTGTATGTACTTAGTTATATGAGTAGAAATTTGGTAGTTAGAACTTAAGTCGCAACTTGAATCATATTTAATTTCTTAGCCATTAGTGTAAACTTATTGTGTTTAATCGTAAGCTTTTAGTTTTTCGAATAAATAAAAAAATAATATTTTACACTATACAGTATCTACGAAGCGAGCCTCAGGAGAAAAGCCCACCCCACAGCGTACCGGACTAAGGTAAGGTATTAGATTATTGAAACGAAACATAGATATAACGTATATATTAGGTCTTTACCTATGAAATTGCCGTTTTGTATGAAAAAATTTAAACGAATTTTTTTCATGTATTTTTATTTGTATTAATCGAAATAATCACCCATGCAATCAATGCATCTTTAACAACGCAGTGGCAGTTTATTGATGCCCATCTTAAAGAAATAAGCTGGACGGGAGGCAACAAATTCTTCAAAGGCATTTTGTACTGCCTCTCGGGTATTGAATTTTTTTTCCGCCAAGAAGTTATCCAAATTCTGGAAAAAGTAGTAATCTGTAGGCGCAAAGTCTGGTGAGTAGGGCGGATGACGGAGAGCTTCCAACCCCAGTTCTTGCAACTTGGAGACCGTCTGCTGTGCAGTATGAGGTCGCGCCTTGTCGTGCAGGAGCAGCGGAGACAATGACAGATTCGCGGGACAGATTGACCAATGCTGGTTGGAGATGTGCCAGCTTCTGCATCAATGTGTTCAGTTCTTCACACATCTGTAGTAATGCTCACCACGTTTGGTAAGAAGCTGTGATGAATCACACCGGCGCTAGACCACCAAACAGTGACCATCACTTTTCTAGGGTAAGTTTTCGTTTAGGGCATTGTTTAGGTGCTGAATCAGGATCCAACCAACTTGCTGAGCGCTTGCGGTTATCAAACAGAATCCATTTTTCATCGAAGGTAACAATGCGGTTTAAAATTCCTTCATTTGTGTGTCTGTTGAGCAGTGCAAGGCACGTCTCGACGCGTACTTCGCGCTGGCGATAATTGAGTTCGTGGGGCACCCATTTGTCAAGCTTTTTTACCTTGCCAATTTGACGCAAATGGACCAATATTGTTTTGACGCTAACGTCGAAAGCTGCTGCTAATTCAGCCGTAGATTGTGTATCATCAGCTTCCACAATCGCCTTTAATTCGTCATTGTCGACCGAAGTCTTCGGACGACCGCGAGGTTCATTTTGCAGGCCGAAATTTTCAGAACGGAAGCGAGCAAACTAATAACAGGTGGTGCGTTGGTTTCTAGTGTTAGCTCCGTAAACGTCGTTGATGTTGCGTGCCGCTTGTGCCGCGTTGCTGCCACGACGGTACTCATATTCCATAATTACTCTAATTTTTAACGTATCCATGATGACGAAAAAGATTGAAATGCGGTGAAAATGTAACACTAATCAATAAACAAATTACTACTTTTGGAAAAAGAATTCCATGTTTTTAAAATAAAATTAATTTGAAATTAGAATTCTTAGCCAAACAAAAACTATTTTGATTTGAAATGACCAGTACTGCAGAACGGAAATTTCATAGGTAAAGACCTATTATATAGTATATATTCGATTGGCCCCTAAACTCAAAATTCGTATGACATTTTTTGTTTTGGTGGGCTACTATAATTTGTGCACCAGTTAAAATTTAAGATTCAGTATTTGGACGCAATATACTCATCCAGATATATAGTACATAATATAATATTGTGATTGTAGAAGTAAGGCTGGGACTATATTATATAAGACACTGAAAACAGAAGTCTGCGAGTCATCGAGTGTCGAGCTGTCATTATATAATTATGACAATGACATTTGATTCTAGCTCTATTGTATTTATCGCAGAGTTCTATTTTCAGTGCTCTAAATTTACCCCGACCGGCTACGTAGTAAGCCGGTAACTGGACCTAGCCCAGATTTCAGTTTACACCGTGACGCGACGCAATTTGATTGCAACAAAAAGTGTATCTCTTTTGTAGTGTAGAAAGTTCAATTGCGAATCTCTATTTTAGAAAGTGCGCGCCGCGTCGTTTCTCGGTGTGAGCTGACCCTACAGCAAAATGATGATACCAAACAACGAGAGGAAAAACGGTAAATTAGTCCGTGTTTTAGAAGCGTAATTGCTTTCATTTTCCTAAAAAAATACTGATATGGGTGAATATATTTTATGTCCATACAGTTTTTGTCAAGTCTATTTTAAACTGAATAGTTTTGTGTACAAGTTTTTAACCGACTTCCAAAAAAGGAGGAGGTGTATATTTTTTTTTGTATGTTCAACGATTCCTCCGCCGTCTGTGGACCGATTTTCAAAATTCTCGTTTTGATGTATATGGTATAATCCCAAATTGGTCCTTTTGATATCCGTATTCTGAAGTATACCCTGGATCCAAAAGTACTGAACCGAACTCCTGACTCCTTACAGATACATGTTTGGGGATTTCAGCGTTGCTTAAAGAACTGCAAGCATATGCTACTATGACAATTAAAGTAATCATCATCACCATCATCATCACATTATGATGATATAATAGGTACTTCTCATAGTATTTTATA
This sequence comes from Phengaris arion, assembly GCA_963565745.1. Classification (NCBI taxonomy): domain Eukaryota; kingdom Metazoa; phylum Arthropoda; class Insecta; order Lepidoptera; family Lycaenidae; genus Phengaris; species Phengaris arion. Next base: position 9,988,921 of record OY751443.1, read on the forward strand.
CCGACACGGATATGTTTGAACATTACTTTGCCGTTTGTGAACCTATTTGTAAAATTCTTTTGTTGTTATAAAGGCAATTGTTTTTATAAATTCCAAATTTGTTCTTTTGCCACCAATGTGGTGACCTGATGATGGGATCCACGATAAATCGTGGGAACTCTCCGAAATTCATATGGACACATATAGTGATTTCGACTTTGTCTGAAGTAGTCCAAGCATATGCTACCGAAAAGTAAGATATGCACCAAGGCATACCCTGGATCCAAAAGTACTGAACAGAACTCCTGACTCCTTGTTTAAAGAACTGTAAGCATATTATACCTTCATACCACTTACAGTAATCATCATCATCATCACCACCATCTTCACACGAAACACCAACATATTATTATGATGACATAGATACTAACTACTCATGAGAGTTTTGTGCACCGATATCTGTCTTTGAAAATTTGCTTTTGCCAAAATTATATTCGTGATCATCATCATCACTTTAGTATATTTAATGCTTACTGCTACATTTTTACCGCCGACTATAACAATAGATAATAATAATTTTTGAATAATATAATATCTAATCATTATAATCACCTGGTGATTGTTTAGTACGTTCACAGATCGGTAATACTTATTTGGGGAAATACCACGGCCTCTCAGAAAACTGGCATGAAATAACGCTTGAGTTTGTTTTGCCGAGGGAGTGTGAGGCATGTTTGTATTTATAACTTTCTAAAAATGTGTTCATAATATAAAGTATATATATATAAAAGAAAGTCATGTTATTTATACTATTTATAACTCAAGAGCGGCTGAACCAATTTGGCTGAAAATTGGTGGGGAGGTAGCTTAGAACCAGGAGACGGACATAGCGGCTTCAAAATTAAGAAGATTGAGCAGAGAAATAGTTATAATTATAGCCGAATTTAAAAGGGGAATTATTTAGAAAATAAGTTTTATTTCATACTTTTTTGTGTATTTTTACTTTGGAAGTCGGTTTTAATTTTTTGTATAATGTTTTTGTATAATGTCCAAATTTTTTGAAATTAAACTTCGTTAGCGGAGTGAAATATCAATGTCTCACGGCACGATTTTGGATATAACGCCATCTGTGAGATGCTATTACTTCTTACATAATATCAACTTAACTTTCAAAAGTATGGAGCAATACAAAGATGGCGCTTGGTGCACCTACATATTTTAATTACACAGTACAGTACAGTTATTGTTTAATAATACTAAACTATAATTATTTTCAACATTGATATGCTGTCAATCTTTATCAAGTTGTCGTCGCCCATATTAGTAATACTTAATATTATTAATATGGGGTTGTAACCGTATTATAAGTAAGAAGGATATAATACAAATAACCTAACCAAGAGCATGTCAGGACATGTCTAAGAAGGGTTCCGTAACTATAACCGCGTAAAAGATTTTTTTCAAATTACTTCAAAAGTTACTGTCCGATTTCGTTTAAAATAATTTTATTAAAGAATTTTTAGCATGAACTATCAGCATGGGAACTTACAAGTTTCAATAGTCCCCCCTAAACTATAATACTCTTATAGTTTAGGGGGGACTAACACTTTGGAGGCTGATTACACAAAAATGGTCGACTTAAACAAGTCATGTATGAAACCTTGCCTTTATTTTAAAATGCCTATTCAATGATATCCCACACGTTGGGGTAGAATGAAAAAATATTTTTCATCCCCACTTCGCATGTATGAAAAGCAACCCCTAAAATATAAAAGTATTATTATTTTATGATGCCAAAACTGAATGAAAAACACAATCTATAACTATACCAAATTGCATCCATTTATATTCATAATAATAGAAGCTAGAAGCGCGGACAGACAGACAGACGGACGGACAGAGTCTATAAGGGTTCCTTGTGTATTACGTAACCCTAAAATTGCCCTAACTGAGTAAAAACTCAAATAGCCCGGCAAACTGAACTGAAACTTGTGTTTTAGGCTGAGTTTTAAGCGAACAAACCGCACTTTATTTTTTGTGTCTGTGGACATTCTGTCAGTGAGTATTTTGAGGGAACAACTTTTTTACGTTCCACGTTCAAAGCCTTTTATTTCTTTTTGCGTCTCGTCAAAGGGTAAAGCAATATTTGCAACATGACAGAAGCGTGACCGACTTTCGAAACAATATCGTTTACGTGATCCGTTTTGAGTATTCTTGGTGGATGTATTGAATTATTGGAGAAAAAAAATGAAAACATCTGTGTTCAATGGATCATTCAATTGCAATGCAATATTTTAATTTATTATAAAAGCATAGTATTTAGTTTGCAAAAAAAAACTGCTAACTACAGCCTCCGTGGTCCAGTGGTTTAGAGCTTGGCTCTCGACTCAGAGTCATGGGTTCGATTCCCGCATTGGAACAACAAAAAATGTTATTTCCAAGTTTGATTAGGACAATGCAGGATGATCACCTGACACCTAATGATGATTGTCTGACAAGAAAGATGATCCATGCGGCAGATGGGCATGTAAAAAGTCGGTTCTGCGCCTGATCTCTCGCCAGTCGTGTCGGTCTGTCCGTCCCAGTGGGTTCCGAGAGTAAAGGAAGATAGAGTGCTCTTATGTACTGCGCACATACTTGGGCAATATAAAAAAATAACTCCTGTGTAGCTAGGCCTGGTTTCTATGAAACAGGCCACCGTCATCGAAATCGGTATGGGGAGCTATTACTATATTATTAGTCTTTAGTTTCTATGATAAAGAGCTCCGTGACCTAGTGGGTAGACCGTTTGATTCGCACTCGAGAGAGTGCAGGTTCGATTCCCAGGTTGTGGCGTGTAACAAGACTTTTTCAGATCTCAATTACATTACACGGACGCTCTAACGGTGAAGGAAAACATCGTGAGGAAATTGACTAGTCATTTCTCTGGACTAAGCTGACTATGCTGTGAGAATACCGTATGTGCTTTGGCAAACATACGACATTTAAAAACCAACTATCCCAGGCACTACAGTATTTCAAAAGTGGTTACTTCGCTCGGAGAATACTGTAATAAATCATCCAATAACGGATGAAAAGGCCTAAGTATAGTGTTTTCAAGTATGAAAGTTTGATAGTTAATCCTCTTTTTTAATATAATTAATTATACATCTATGTAGTTAATCATCAATAAATACGTGTGATAAAATCGTAACTGGCCGCTGACTGCACGTGGAAGATAGATAAGAAAAATTATTAAATTTGCACGAAATAGAATAGTGATATTAAATTATTTTTTGTTCGCGCAAATCTTAAATATTTTTATCACCGCGGGATTTCTTTTTGCCCGTACGACGTCGGAAACCTCTAGTTTTGAATATTATTATATTATGATAATTTTGATTTTGGCCATTTCTTCTGATAAAATGTCGACCTCTGGGGCTCAAATCCCGCCAAAGGAACAAAAATGTTTTCTGTTTTTCTGGGTCATGGATATGTATTAGAAATATGTAAAAATATATTAAAAATCTTAAATATAATATGTAATTATGTATAATATGTAATGTGTTAAAGTATTTTTAATATTTCCGTTGTCTGCATATCCGTAACACAAGTTTTTCGAGAACTTATTACGGGACCAGATAAACAATATTATTGTGATTCTTTTTATTTTTTTAAATTTATCAGAGCTGCGAGCAAAGCTCGGTAACACAGGTGCTTATTGTTATAATAAAAAAAATCAAAACTGTAACTGTCAATGAGTTAGCTTATGTTAAGTTTTGTTAGTAAGTTATTTTATGTAATTATTGGACTCTATAGAATATATTAGTATAAAGTTATTTTGTGGGTAATATTTATGTACGTATCATATTTTTAAGAATTTCTTTTCAAAAACGTTACAGGCAGTAACATTTATTATATTTTTTATAATGCCCGAGGATTTATTATAATTTAACATAAATGTGGGTTGGTAGTTTGTATCCACCGCGATTAGGATCTGACCCTCGCAGCGGTTGAGGTTGTACTGGATCCCAGTGAATGTAGCTACCACAGACATATTATATTTAAAAAGACCACACAATTTTTGAATATTTGATAAATGTAATATTAAAGTTGAAGACAAGAAGTTGAAAGACGCCTCCTCCAACGTCCAAATCATCCTTATTTTAGTAAAGCTGTCACGACACACGTTGTTCTGTCTTAATTTCATTATTTTGAAGTAGGTACTTTGGTTAAATAAATATATTATGTTTAAAAAAAATCCACTTTATGTTCCTTTTTTACAAAACGCCAATTTCATTTGGCGTTCATATTATTATTAACACATTTTAAGAACTTTTAAAATAAACGATCGAATTTATAATTAAATACGCGCCAAGCTTCCATTAGGTATTGTATATAAGATGATGATGATAATGATTACTGTAATTTGCTTGGCATATGCTTGCAGTTCTTTAAACAATGTCGAAATTTCCAAACGCGTGTCTTTAAAGACTGAGGAACTCCTCAGTTCAGTTCTTTTGGATCCAGGATATATATTGGTGCAAAATCTTGCTTTTTGGTAGCATAATATGCTTAGGTTTCTTCAGAAAAAGTCAAAATCACTATATGTGTCCATATACATTTTGAGGAGTTCCCTCGATTCCTCATGGATGCCATCATCAGGCCACAACTTTGGTGACAATGGGACCAATTTCGGATTATACAATTTACATTAAAAAAAAAAATATTTGAAAATCGGTCTACAAACGGCAGAGTAATGTTTAAAGATATCCGTGTCGGTGTAAAATACTATGAGAAGTACCTATTATATCATCATTATGTCATGATTTATGGTGTGATGATGGTGGTGATGATGATTATTACTTTAATTAATATAATGCCATATACTTGCAGTCTTTACACAGTTCTTTACACACTTGCAGTTCAGTGCTTTTGGATCCGGGGTATACCTTCGTGTAAAATCTTACTTTTTCATAGCATATGCTATGCTATGAAAAAGTAAGCTTGGGTTTCTTCGGAAAAAGTTAAAATAACTACACTGGCGGATACATAAAATACGTCATAGTGCAAGAACACATTAAATCAAATTTTATTACGAAATATGCGAACTTTGTACATTTATTTGTATTGGAAAATAAAGGCTGGTTTATAAACACAAAAACAAAATCAAATTTAAATATGGTACTGTCTCAAATTAAAGAAAATATTGTAAAGAAGAAATCTTATCAATTTACTAAAGATTAACTCGTTGTTACGTTAATGTTGAGGTTATTTTTTTGTTTTGTTACATGTTGAATTATCGTTACGAATTGTTTAATTGCTAGTCTGTTTTCATTTTAAACAGTTTTTCTCTCCCGAATATGGACGTATCGTCCGAAAAAGCCGCATAAATTGTTGCTCTAGTGCAGCAAGGCCTAGACTAACGAACAATTGCTGCAGATTTAAATGTAAACCAGTCTACGGTTTCCCGAGTTTACAGAAGGTTTATGGAGACAGGTTCATTCAAAAGAAGACGTGTTACCGGCAGAACTCGGGTGACAACGTCTCGTGACGACAGGTTTATTGTGACAACTTCCTTGCGAAATCGGTTTTTAACGTCTATAAGCTTTAAAAATGAACTCCACCAGGTACGTGGCGTAGCAGTTTGTGCACGAACCTTAAGAAGAAGGCTAAAAGGAGTGATATTACACCTTTCAGACCCGCAAATGGACCAAAATTGTCAATTAGCCAAATCGGTCCAGCCGCTCTCGAGTTTCAGGAATTGCAATCTATTTTTATAAATATGAGATAACATAATATTTATTTAGTACTATAAGTTTATTTTGTATGGTAAAGTGCCCTAACCATGATACCTTGCCCACACGTATGGAATCTTCTTCAGTATGTCTTTGGTATAAATCTACGCCAGCTTGTTCGCAAATATAAATGGGAGTTTTGTACATTATTTAGTGTTTCCAAATGTGGGTATCCCTTTTTTGGTCTACTCAATCTCGTTGGATTATTCTAGAATGTAAATATATTATATTTGAAAAAACATAATATATATACAAAAGTAATTAATTTATAATATGTACAATGTTTCTACACCACCAAAAACATTTTCATGTAAAGTGATGCCAAGACCATGCTCATGTAAAACCAAGCTTCTGACTCTACCAAATTTCTAACTCTACACGCCTTAAATCTACAAGCCCAACTACACAAACTATACACACACCTTAGTCAAAATATGTGGCCTGGCAATTTCGATACATTCGCGTAAGGCGGCATAAGGGCGTAAGGTGCAAAATGTACGGAGTGTTTTTCTGTTTACATGAGATCTGATAGCATTTTCACAGTGCGAGACACATAGTATCGTCTTGGCAACACTTACATGAAAATGTTTTTGGTGGAATTTCACTTGTTTTTTTATTGTTACTATTTATAACAGGGATCCCTACAACAATTTTCAGACATCTAGAGTAAAAATTTGCGTAGGTAATTCTCTTACAAATTTTCATTCCCCAGTTGGAGGATAAAAGTTGCAAGTTTGACAATTTTTATGTTTTTTATGTGCTAATACTAGCTTATGTACAAAATTTCAGCTTTCTAGTACATTCGGAAGTACCTTATAATTTTGTTGATTATTAGTGAGTCAGTGGCGAACTGAGGGGTTTTTAGATATCATTATAATCTAAAGTATAAGACCTATGTAATTTACACTTTACATGTTTTATTAGTCTGCTACTAGGAATATATCCTGAACATTTTGTTTATCCGGTATAATCGAAACCCAAGTTATGAGAGTTAAAAAATCGACGTAACGCTTCGAGAAAAGGTGGTCTGGTAGACTGGTCGTACCCTTGCGCTTCGCTTAGCTTAGTTTTGTCGTTTTTAGATACAAACAAATTAAAATTTTAGTTTTACATTTGGAATTCTATTTTTCAAACTATTTCTTACATTATACCTACTTTCTACCTCTTAGGTAATATTGTTTAATAAGCTGAGCCCTTGGATTCTCCGAGAGCAGATTTAACGAAACGTTGTTAAAGCCATTAGAGCTCTCAATCATTTCGAATCTTAGTCCTTTCGAAAAAATTTTTGCTTAATGTCATGTAAAGGCCAGTTCATAGCGCGACGATACGCGGCGCTGCATTTTTAAGATGGCTTTAGAAAATTGAACTCTATTCACTACACAAAAAGACTGATACACGTTTTATATGACATCAGTCATACACTTCGCATGCGCTGTGCAACATGACATTTGAACTCTTACAATAAAACGCGAGTTTTCTTGTGTAATGAGTAAAGTTCAATTTTGAATAGCTATCATTAAAATGCAGCGCCATGTCATGTATAGTTTCATTTTGGTGTGAATTGACCCTAAATATTTTGATGTAGAATAAAAAGACGATTTTGTACCAAAACCCGCAACACATTTTCTCATTTCCCCTTTTAAACGCACAATATTATGACACATGAAACTGCGTAGAATGTACAAATTTTACGTGCTGTGCATAAATCTGTCGGGACATAAGCATCGCTAATAAATTACGAAGGCAGTTTCGTAGAGCAGCTGCACTTAATGATATTGCTTCGGCTGAAATTATTGCAGTGCGAAATATTTTAAGCTCGTCATACGAAAGAAATAGGATTTTTCTTACGTCAATCATCATCATCATCATGCTGGAACTCGGGTATTTTCTTGATGTAAGTTAGGCTAACCAGTATCCAACCAAGCTAGCCTACTGCGATCCTTGAAAGTGAACACGTATCTTTGAAGGTTGCAGTGGCGTGGGGTTCCTATAACTCCATTCCTATCGACTTCACTTACCATTTACCTATTGAAGACCTAGGGCTTCTCTATGAAGGAGGATCAGCCTACGCCAATGGAAGGTTGTAAGTTTTCTCTGACACTCACGTTTTTCACGTTGTTTACCTTTTCTGGTTAGTGTTTGAGTATTCATATAATGAACTAGTTTAAAATATTATATATAGGATATATAGGATTTAAAGAAACTAAAAAATAGGAAAACAAGATTAGGAGGACTATTTATAACATTAAACATTTACAGAAATATTTGGCACATGTCATACTACTGGTGTGACTTATTTGCTAGAAACGTCAAATTTGTATCGCAAATAACCGTCAAATGATTGAATGACGACGTATTTAACAAATAGTTACAGATAGATAGGTTATTGAAACGGGCCGTTAGACGTTAAGGCAGCGAAAGTATAGATAGGCGGGTCACATGACGAGATACAGTAAAGCAAAATGGACACGATTAATAGCAGAGTGGCAACCATGCAATGGTAATAGAAAAAGAGGCAGACAGGCAAAAAGGTGATTAGCCGATGATATCAGGAAAGTGGAAGAAGTTACTTGGATGAGAAAGGCTAGAGACAGAATAGAGTGGGGTAGCGTATCACAGGACACGCTGTCCTTTATACCTGGGAACTAGATGTGTTTAGACTTTATTGTAAAACTGATTATTTTTGATTAGGTTTAATTCTTCAGCAATAAAAGCAACAAAAAAACGTAGACATGTGGGCAGAAAAAGAATCGCGAAAAAAATACAAAATTAAATTGAATTACACTCTTTTCAACATCCAGAAATTCATTGACCTCACACAGCTGATTTTAATTAATTGAAATTGATTGAATTGATAATATTAAAATCAGCTCTGAGGTCAATGACCTCCGTGTTGTAAGAGATCAATGTAATTTTATTTTGTATATTCTATTCGAGCTCCATACTTATTTTTCTACCTAAACCTCTTTACATTAGAAGTATATCACATGCCCATATTTACTGTAATTGATTTTGCGAAACGTTTAAATACAGGGCCTTTAGTCAAGATGCATTCGATAATTTCGACGACGAATTTCGAAAACAAAATGTAACGGATTTGAGATAAGGCATCGCAAGTAACATGTCTCTTAAAGTTAATAAAAAAAATAAAAAATAAAAATAAAATAAAAATAAAAATGTTTATTTTCGGACAAATTATAGATCCATTAAAATAAAATAAAAATAAAAATAAAATGTTAGTATAGTCTTATATCTAGTTGTGTTAGTACTCATATTTAACTAAAGACTTCGTAATATTAACTAAGTTGCCAACAAACGGACAGCTCCCGCCATCGGCTATCTCCTTCAGAAGACCGTCACTGCTGCCTCTTATGCGATGTAGCAATGACGCGGCTTTTTTTGCGTAAGATGGCGCTAAAGCTATCTACGTCAGTGTGAGCGAACATAGATGAGGCGCTGCAAAAAGGGGGCTACTTTAACAGTGCTCTGAAGGTATTATTATACTGGACCCGCAGGGCGCTGTACGATTTTTGCGTGTACTTGACCCACAGACTGCTCGAGTAAAATGATGTGCAATATGCTTTAAAAAGCGTCACTTTAACTGCAATAGAGCATCGAGCAAACCTGCGTGCCAACATATTCGCTCTTACCGAAAGCGCCCTGCGTTCCCTCTCCATGTCAACATCATCTTTTAAGTCTTCAGTCACATAATGACCCAGATATTTAAATTGCTTAACCCTTTTTAAAGGCTTATCATATAGATTTATTGGAGGTATGATATTTGGACACTTATTACCAGCTTTAAATACCATGTAATCACTCTTTGCGACATTGTACACAAGTCCATGGATACCTGCATACGATTCGCAGATTTTTAAAAGTTTTCTGAGCGCGCTTACCGAGGGGGCCAGCAGCACCATGTCATCAGCGTAACTTACATTATTCACACATACGTGGCCAATGTGACAACCAATATGTGTGCTGCTGAGCTCCTCGATCAGCTTATTTACGTACAGGTTGAAGAGGTTTGGCGAGGTTAACCCCCCTGTCTCACCCCACACTCCATTTTGTAAGGCTCAGAAAACTCATCCGCCCATCTAACAAAATTAACTTGACTGCCGTACCAGTATTTAAAGACCTCCAATAATTCTCTTGACAAGCCCATCTTTTCGAGCTTATCCCATAGAGGATTATAAGCAACCAGGTCAAAAGCCTTCGATAAATCCAGGAAACAGGCATACACAGGAGTACGCCTGTCAGTGTAGTATCTGACAGTGTGCTTCAAGCTGAGGATGGCGCTCTCTGTGGACAGTCCACGCCTAAAGCCGTGTTGTCCGTAATGTAATTTAAGAAAAGCGTCCAACTGAGAATTAAGCACACTGTCAAATACTTTGGCTATAACAGTCGCAAGAGATATTGGCCTATAATTGGTTCCATCTGATATTTTTCTATTCCGTTCTATTTTTGACTATTGGCACTACAATTGTTTTCAGCATCTCATCGGGCAGGTAATAATGAACCAAACATAAATTAAATAACAATGCTAACACCCTAGGTAGATGAAAACCAACGTGCTTTAGGTGCTCAACGCTGAGACCATCGTGCCCAGGTGACTTACCTTTTTTCATTGATTTTATTATGGACTCAATAGTCTTTGCCTTAATATGCGTGACAAGGTGGCCTGTTCGCGATGGTCCAGCATTGAGCGATCCTAATGACTGGCCTAAACGAGACTTGATATTAAATTTATTTTTAAAAAGATTTGCAATATCTTTGGGGTCGTTAATACCATCGACGCTCACAGGGAGACCCGATCTACTATTTAAAGTGTTAGTGGCTTTCCAAAAACGTCTAAAATCACCCTTAGAAAAATGGGAAGCTAATGCATCCATTTTTAACTGTTCCTGGTTATTTTGACACTTCCTTTCCAGTCTTCCTTTAAAAATCTTTCGACTTTTTACCATCTCATCATATTCTTCTCCATATTTAGGTCGACCAAACCATGTCCAAATAAGAAATTTAGACTTGGCCTCCCTGTGTGCATCTTTGACATACTTATTCCACCCCATCATTTTTTTCTTACGGGGACCACTATTAGAAGAGGTCTCACTAGCAGCAGATATTAAGGTGGATACAATTTTGTTATAAAGATTATCAATTATATGTTTATGAGAAGAATCATTACAGAAGTCGAAACAACATGTAGTAAAACTGTCTGGAAAATCAATTAATTTTAATCTTTCATTACATAATTCTAAGTATCTTTTTTTTGATTATCTGATCTAATCCCCCATATTGCACTGTTACTCTTGTTATTTTTGTACATCAATTTCTATCTAGTAAGATTCAAGTTACAATTAGTTAAGAGTGGAAAGTGGTCAGACCAGTATGTGTCATAAAGGACCTTAGTTTCAACAATTAGTTCCCGGGCTGCTTCAGTGACCACGCAATGATCTAACCACCTTTCACTCCCATGGGCATCACTAATATATGTATAAGTATCAGAATTTAAACCTAAGTTACTTATATCACTGCATATCCATAACTAAATAACATTCATTTTTCATAACAAAAGTCCATAAGTTCATTGTAAAATAACTCACCAGGGTGTGCATTATAGTCCCCCAAAATAAATACCGACTCCACAGCACTTTCCTCCACAATAGCATATAAAGAGCTTAGGCAATCCGTAAACTCAGCGAGGTTTTCCGGCTTATTGCAAGGCATGTAAACACTGCAAAACATACACGACTGACCACTAAGTTCTACTTTAATAGCACATATTTTGGGGTTATCACTTGGTATTACTGAAACACATTGGAATACACTTTTTCTCCATAATATTGCTACACCTCCATGAGGTCTGCCCACCAGCAACTCCTCTGATGTATCAACTGCAGAGGTTCCCGTACTCCCAAAATCCTGATGCACAGATGATAAAAAAGGCAAATCATGTGGTAATAGCCACGTTTCCTGCAAGGCCAATATATCAGCTTCTTCACATAGCTGTCGAATATTCTCAATTGATCTTTTTAGGGATTTACAATTGAAAGTAACCAATGAAGTCAAACCTTTCAGTGTATTTTTACTATCCATTATTATTTGTAATCACAGCATTTGACCTTTTGTCGACGTTATTATGAATAAATCGCCGAAACAAAATACCCTTAGGCCACAAGTTTTCTTCTAAAAATAGATTAAGCTTATATATTGGCACAAAAAGCTTAAACGCATTATATCTCCCTTCTATTCATTGTGATAACTTCACCAACGAAACCTGCTCGCCAGTTCTATCCTTTATATATTTTATAATGTCCTGCTCCTTAGTTTCCTGGTGAACATTTGTAATAAATATTGGGACTTTGCTATCCGCTGCTTTAGCTTTGCACATCTTTCGCACAACCTGACTTGCTAGTATATCTCCTATTTGTCTTCTTTTCGACCGTCTTCCACTCATTTTCTTTCTTATTTTGTATGTGGACATTCTTAAAAATATCATCGCAAAATATTACCGCGCTGTCACTTCTATTTATTGTGACAGGCCGCTGTACATTAGCGACATCCGCAAAAGATAACGACGTGCATTGTATAGAATCGGTCAGCTGATCGACTGAACTCGTACTTAAACCGGTTGTACACGTCGTAAAAGTAGCCGGTGCCGGCTCGAGCGCGGGAGCACCGCTGCCTTCTGTGCCTACCGTCATAATATCACACTGCGGCACATTTTTACTAGTTTGTACATGTGTCGGTAGCACCTGAGATGATAATATGTTTGATATTTCCACATCTGTCGCACTGCAATATTTTTCGCATTGCAAAACATTATTGCAACTGTTTTCAGGGAGAATTCCCATCGGGCCACTATCACATAATGAATCGTCGAGTCGATATGCGCCTCTTTTCTTGTTCACATAGCTGAAATTATTTATAACAGCTACCGTTTTCAAATTTTCAAGATCGTTTTGGAGTTGTGTCATTTGTTCAATGGTGGCACAGGAATTACGAAGGCTAACGATTTCTTGACGCATAAGTAGCATATCTTTCAACAACTTTGATGCATCCAGATAATCAAATGTCACCGGGGGTAGCTTATTTAAATTCCTTGCTACAAATACCGGTATGACATTAGGATCACTTGCTTTCAACAACCAAATAATATCTTCAATGTCACGCTGAGACTTCCCTTCACCTTTTCTATTTATCTTCCTAGTAGTGTTCGGAACGGATTCGAACAATAAAGTTTTAGCCACAGATATTTCCTACGCCGAAAAGGAATCTATACATATACGTTGTATGCTAACTTCATCCATAATTTCTACTTTATTTTGAATGAAAGTCAATAATTCCGAGATCACGACATCACAATTTGCACACTTTATAATCTTTGTGGTAGCCATATTGTCTTTGTGGTAGCCACATTGTCATAATATTTCACAAAAAAAATTGTTAATGATGACTTATGTCAAATCCAATACATTTTTGATTTCGAAATTCGCCGTGAAATTATCGAATGCATCTTGACTAAAGGCCCTGGCTAAGTGGCTACTAATTAAGATATGTGGCTAAAAATTCAGCGCAAAAAGTTGATGTCAGTTGAAAACAATGGAATGTAGCTTGACGGGTTAATTTGGAAACAAAGTTTGACACAGCTGTATGAAACAAGGATTTTTCTCCCAAAATAGTAACACCATGAAATTAGTAGGTAACTTTTATGTATTGAAAATTTAATCAAATTTTTCGTTGGTTTATATTTGCATTAAACCCATTTTTCATCACTAATTAAATCCTGCTACATCATCATAATCCTCTCGGGAAAGTCTACAAGAGACTGTTCTCCATATGAAAGATAAATCCAGATCTTTCATAACTCTACAGCAGTCACAAATTACTTTGTTTTATTTCTAAATTTTTCATTTCTTACTTATAAACATAACTTATTTAGTAAACTCAATCTTAGTCGCGTTAAAAATATTTGTTTTCCGACAAAAGAAATTTATGGGGCGGTCGGTGGTAATCAGATTGGGAGTTCAGCGAAAGGAAATTACAACCGAAATATTTGGACACCCAGGGAAAACATTTCCGAACTTAATCTCAACTTTCTAAAAAAAAACAAAGAAATAAACAAAGATTTCTTTATATTTTACAATCTTGATGGATTGACCCCATATCTAGATATTAATTAACAGATCATTTCTATCTAAAGTATTCCTACTGATATAATATAGAAGAATCTAGCTAGCAAAAGTAATTTTGAAATGAAATCCTTGCTCTAATTCTTTTATACCTATCACATCGAAAATATTAGTTACATGCAGGACAATCAATTATTTATTTATGAAATTCACAAAAAAAATCATAAAATATTGAAAAACTGCGACGTTTTTCTGACTATTCAACATTGTATAATTAGTTTATGCGAACAAAATGTCAATTTAGCTAGTTTCAATTGGAGCCAACTTTAAATGGAATTTGAATATTGAAATATGCCGCAGTAAAATATTGGTTAGTATCGTATGTTAGTAAACCGAATATAAAAGCAATATTTTAGAAGCTATGTACCCAAAAATATAAAATTATTATTATTTTATGATACCAAAAGTAACCATACAATAAAATATAACTATACCAAATTTCATCAGGGTTGGGTTCCTTATAGTATTACAAACCCCTTAAAAGAACAATGTGAACTTTATTTTCTTTTAAAAGAAAACGACACACTCTTAGCTATTCACAAAAACATTCCATTTTACAAAATTAATTTAGAATTCGAATTTGAAATTTCGGTTCTGGTACAGTACCCTCGTTAACAAATAACAACCATATATCGCGGTTTTATACCGAAGTTACACTCGAGTTTGTTAAACAAAGGATAAATTTTGTTCTTATCTTGCGGATTAAGCGGTATCATTAATTAAAAGTTGAGCGATTAGCGCCGAATACCTCAACCGCGCCGAGACCTTTTATCAACCGTCTTGGTGCTTAGCTACAATTATTGATTCATTTGCTAAACCATAGCATATACTTCACAGTAACCTGGCTCAAATTAAATATCGACAACGATACATTTTCCCGCAACGCGGCGCGACGGAACGGAGACGGTTTATATAACAATTATGCGTTAGGGCCTAGGAGAGAGGTGTTTGTCGTTTCTAATGTTGCCTATTGCCATGACTGTATCTCCAAAACGACTTGTCCGATTTTGATGCGGTTATCTCTTCTCCATTTTATCACTCATTAGCTACATAATATAACTATAATTATCTCTACAAAAACTATAGTAAACAAATAATTTAATATCACAATAACACATATCACTCACAAAAAAATGGAGAAGAGATAAAAAAAATCGACCATATTTTTAAACAACTTAAAAGTTCAAAATCTCGTAAAATATTGATTTTCGAAAATGGGTTTCATTGAAAAAAAATATTGGAAATGATAGGAACTACAACCCCTTAAAGAATCAACATCGATTATGATTAATATCGGTCCGATATCGGTTTACGGATAAGATAATAGGAAAACTTCCAAAAGTGTCAAACAATAAACAAAGTATACGATACCCACAAACTTTTTAAAGTCAGCAAAACTGTTAGATCTGGCACTATTTTAAATAGCTGACGATAAATGTTTTTTGTTGCTTTTGTTGTTTTTTTGATAAACAAAATTAGTAATTCCACGTTTCTCTTTGTTTCTTACTTTTCAATATAAAAAGCGCTCATCTTAATCAACTTTTAAAAAGAATTAGTTAATAATTGCAGTGAATGTCTTCTTATGGTTAAGAGATTTTAATTACAGCAGCAAGTTTAATTTTACCAACAAAAAACCTTTTGGAGGACGTGGGGACCGCAAATTTTGAAATTGTATAGGAAAAGCGCATATGCCTTTTTGTCTTTTTGCGCTGGGCAGTGTTTTTGGCTAAAGATACTTCTATATTTTTAGAGAAATTACATAGAAATGTTATCTTGAAGTAAGTTAAAATGGTCGTACGGTCTAAGTGATCCTAGGAAACTTGAATCGTTTGTGAAGGGGTTGCAGATGTTACAACTTACAGCTGCCGCGAGTTGTCTCCCTAATGCGACAAGAAAGTTAACTTATATTACACGCCAGAAACTACCAGAATATTATCTTGAAACTACAGAATGTCTTTGTGATAAGTATAGTCAAAGTCAAAGATTTTTATTCAGAATTTTGTTAAAAATAATTTTGAACATCCTACATGCCCTTGCAAAATATTGGCTATGTGCCATAATATTATGTATTTATTTTAATACTGATACTAATTTTAAGCACAATGAAAATCTTTCGCATTGTTTAGTCATTTACATACCTTTTACTCTTTTCTATAAAGTAACTCGTGTCTAGTGGTACACATATTACTTTAACTAACCCTTGTTATAACATAATAGAAGGCGTTTCGAACAAAGGGTTAATTAGGGCCGCTTTGTTTGGACAAGTGAGTGTATTATAGTAACACAACACTTTATCAATATGTACATGATTGATGGGGTACCGAAATTCACTTGTGTTTTGTTCTATTTTTCGCTAGTGTCGAAAAAGAAAGTAGTTTTCTTTTTGGTGATGACTGATGAAGGACGTATTATGTTCGTCATACATATTTTGGCCGGAATAATTTGACCCAATAACAAACTATTTATTGAAAAATTTAAAACGTAGTGCATTTGACCACACATTGTTTAAGCTTTTTACCAACCACGTTCGTCGTTCATGCCGGATCGACCGCTACAGGACTTGATATTGACTTGAACTATGCCACGTTTTTGTCCTGTAATCCAGATTACACGTATGCAACTGCAACAACCAGAAAATACAACTGGGCGGGTGCTCTATTCTACGGGGGCTCGCCACCAACAGGCAAACATGCTTGTTTGGGAGAATTTGCAACCGTGTGCTGAGATCTTCGCCATTATTTGTTGTTCAGTAGAGAGCCTAGAGATGGCCCTAGTCCATCTTAATCATATCTAACAGTCAGGCTGCGCTTAAAAGCATTGACTGCAGCAGAAATTTCATCTAAATAAGTTCTGAACTGTGGTGACACGCTAAACATGCTATAACGTGACTAAAGTATCTGTCTGGTATAGGTTCTGGGACACAGCAATATCACAGCAAATGAGTTGGCTAGGCTGGGGGCCGAAAGTCTCATTTACGGCCCAGAACCAGTCTGTTATATAATAATAATGAATATTAACAAATACATAATAAAACATTATCTATAACTATATTTTTATAAAAAATTTAACCCGACTACGTGAATTATATAGCCCATGTTACCCCGGCTATTATTACAAATCTTTTAACATCTCATCCATTAAAATCGGATTAGTACTTTAGGCGCTACGATGGAACAAACATACATACATACATACATAGACTGCCAAAATTATTACCCTTCCTTTTGGCTTCGCCGTAGTCGGGTACAAATATAGTTAGTGATATTTAGGTAGTATGCCATTTATAGCCCCGTCACAGAGTGTAATGATTTATACCTGATACCCGACCGAGGGGATTTCTGGAGATTTGGAAATGTGAGCCTAATACGGTGACGCAGGACCGCTACATTGAATATCATTTCACATACATTTGAAGCCAATTTGACCTACATTGTAGATTGTAAGTTGGCTTGGGACATAAGCTTCTTATGTTTTTTATTCTCGCAGATTTGGCAATAGTATTAGGCGTTTGTAGTACTATCAGGGAATCCAATCCTTTGGTATCAATGGTATCATATTTAACTTGTGTTATCTCACAAATATTGTACAGTGACTGTGGGTTGTAATTATTATACGATCAAATTATGAAATTATATTGTAACGCGGGACCGCTACATTGAATAGACGTCTAGAAACCGGTGAAAATTAAGCTCAAAAAATTCCGTTACATACATAGATACATACAACCCGAGCTAATAAAAGCGTGTTAAAAATCATTAAACTTCTAACCTTCATATCTCGGTTAAGAGACTATACTAAGTTAAGAGAAAAATTACTTAAGAACACGTGCAATACAATAGCGTGCTTATTTTGTTGTACGGCACCTATTCATTTGATTGTCATCATTAGATGCCGGCGATAGATATAAATATATAGATATAAATTGTAATAGAGAAAACTCACAATAATGAAGTTCAAAATTCACAATGTCAAATTTTCCATACAAAAATTAGAGAATTATTTTAGGCTTTTCATTATTTACCATAATGGGTTTCTGGCTGCAGAGCGCCGTGTAATAGGATGCCTTTTGGTTACAAACAAATTTTAAACGTCCAGTAAATAATCTGATGTTGATGAATCGCTCCTCGTGAATCTTGAAGGGCTCAAAAGACCCACAGCGGTTCCAAACAATTATCTAAGAAATTGGATTTTAAGGAGAAATCATATTAAATTTTTCGAAGAGCAAACAATTTATTTCAAATACAAAATTGTCCAGTAATTAAGTGAAGGTTTAATTTATATTGTACTAGCTGTTTCCCGCAGCTCCGCCCGTGTAAATATACTATCAAGTATCCCGCGGGATCTCTATATTTTTGCGGGATAAAAAGTAGCCTATGTTTTAATCCAGAGTCTAAACTACTACCATACCTAATTTCATCAAAATCCGTTTTCAGTAGTTTTCGCGTGAAAGCGTAACAAACAAACTTACATTCACATTTATAATATCAGTAGGGATAAATAAAGGAGAAAGTTTTTTTTTTTTTTTTTTTTTTTTTTTTTTTTTTTTTTTTTTTTTTTTTTTTTTAATCTCCAAAACTTAAAATGCTACAAAACAAAGAAATCTCCCAGGTCGTCCCCACCAGGCAGAGTACCTACAAGGCTCAGAGAGTTTCCTCGCTGGATTGCGATACTTATTCTCTGGGCCAGGTAGGTGCCGGCTCTGGGGTCTCGGGTGGCCTCAATGAGTTTTTTGGAGATTTCTCTGAAAAGTTTGTGCGCACCCAGACCCCATGTACCTAGGGTTTCAACCCCAAACGGTTCAAATATGAGATCCCCACTAAGGTTTTCATATTTGCGCCGCTTGAGGTTTTCCGAGTTTTGAGGGCACCTCGAGTTCTGCAGAACTCGAGGTGCCCTGGACATGGGACGGAGCAAGTGTATCGACGCAAGTAGCGTACCATACACGAGCCCGTCCCACTCTCCAAGGGACCAGGGTCATACCGTCTGGTCTCTTGCCATCGTCGCGCGCCAAACCAGAGGGTTCCAGCACAGCTGGCACTCCGGCGGTGACAAGAGCTCGACGGATGAGATCGTTCAGGCAGTGATGTCGGGAGATGCGGCCAGCGCTTCGTCGACAGGACAGTCCGTGGTGTCCGAGGCTGTCCACGTTTGCGCCACAAACACAGCGATGGGGGACGACGTGGGGGGTGCCAAGACGCAGGGAAGTGGCTAACCGGAAAGCTGTTTGATCCAGCAATGTGCCCGTATTGGGTGACGGTAATGCTTGTAGCCAAAGGCCCGACTCCTACTTCTCCGCAGCTAACAGGCGAGCCTGCTCCACAGGACTGGAGGACGTATTAAGAATATTATTCCGTACCAGTCTGCATTGTCAGGCAATTCGCTACAAGCACTAGTTGCGCTCCAGGCGTCCTTGGCCTCGTCCAGAAAGGGAACTGTATTGGAGTAGGATGGGTGATGTAGTATTTTGGAGATAAGACTATTGTTCGCATGGACTGAGGACAAGAAGGCCGGAAGCGATATGTCAGAGGGCTTTCGAACACCCAGGCCACCGAACCTAACTGGAAGCGTTGCCTGAGTCCATGCGCGGTCATCGAAATTTGTGTTCAAAATATTGGAGAGCGTTACTCTTATGGTATCATCCAACTGTTTGAGAAGTTGAGGGAACTTCCACAGTTGACAACACCGTAACACATATGTCAATTTAGGTACGAAAATGCAAAAACGGATTAAAGTAAAGGCCATGTGACAGTTAATTTGGAGGAGGCGGTCTAAAGTTTCACTAAAATTTTGTAATTTGTTATCTACTAAGGCGGGTCAATAAGTCCGTGACTTTTTGAATTTCTAACCTCCTTACTGAAAAAGCAACACTACTCCTGTCAACAGGCATCTGTCAGTTGACTCCTATCAAAATTTGAACTTGCTGCATCAGTTAGTTTGTGTTTTACAGCTATCTTTATCAGACTATCCAGTAACTTAAGGAAACAATGGAAAAAAGTGAATTTCGTGTGCTTATTAAGCATTATTTTATGCGAAAAAAAACCATTACCGAGACCAAGGCTAAGCTTGATAAATACTATGGGGACTCTGCACCATCGATTTCAATGGTAAAAAAGTGGTTTACTGAATTTCGTTGTGGCCTTACAAGCACTGAAGATGCCGAACGTCCTGGACGCCCAGTTGAGGTCTCTACACCCGAAACAATCGAAAAAATTCACGATATGGTGTTGGCCGACCGAAGATTGAAAGTGCAAGAGATTGTGGAAGCCATAGGCATCTCGCATGGCTCAGTGGTTTCAATTTTGAATGATCACTTGGGCATGAGAAAGCTTTCCGCAAGATGGGTGCCGCGTTTGCTCACAGTCGACCACAAACGCAATCGTGTAACAACTTCACAGGAAGGTTTGGCGTTGTTTAATCACAATATGGAGGAGTTTTTTAACCGTGGACGAAACATGGATCCATCACAATACACCAGAGACCAAACAACAGTCAAAACAGTGTGTTTCTAAGGGTGAATCGGCGCCAAAGAAGGCCAAGGTGGGTTTGTCAGCCAATAAAGTTATGGCGACTGTTTTTTGGGATGCACGTGGGATAATCCACATTGACTATCTTCAAAAGGGAAGAACAATTAATGGGAAATATTATGCCAACTTATTGGACCGCTTCAATGAGGATTTGAAAAAAAACCGACCTCATTTGGCCAAGAAAAAAAGTTATTTTTCACTAAGACAATGCAAGGGTGCACACATGTGCAGTTGCCATGGCAAAAATCCATGAATTGGGCTATGAATTGCTCCCACATCCACCCTATTCTCAAGATTTGGCTCCGAGTGACTACTTCTTGTTCCCAAACCTGAAAAAATGGCTCGGTGGAAAAAGATTTGACTCCAATCATGAAGTCATCTCGCAAACAAAGGCCTATTTTGAGGACCTCGACAAATCATATTTTTTGGAAGGGATAAAAAAATTGGAGAAGCGTTGGACAAAGTGTATAGAGCTCAAGGGGGACTACGTTGAAAAATAAAATGATTTATTTATCAAAAAATCTGTGTTTTATTCCAAAAGTCACGGACTTATTGACCCGCCCTCGTATTAAGTCCGGAAGAGATTCGTCTAAAATAGGTGAACCCAAAAGGAAGAGCGAATCCTTGTTAATGACAGACAGTTGTGGAGCTATTTCTTTAAAGCTGGATATAATCGCGTTTCTATCCCCACAACTGTCTGGCACAAAAAGTTCGCACTTACCTAGGTTCAGCTGCAGACCTACTTTTTGGAACTCGCAGATCAGAGTGCGGAAGTCTGATAATACAGTGGGTGCATCGCTTCCAAGGGTCCCATCATCCAAATACCAAACATTAAATTTTGAATTTCCTCGATGACCGGGTGTATAGCAAGGCTGAAAATTGCTGGACCTAGAGGGTCGCCCTGTTGGCAGCCCACTTCGGATGAGATGAGGTAGTCTTTGTAAATGAGTTTGGTGGGGTCGTTGTAACACTGGAGCAAAAATGGTAAAATGGCAGATACTTTAGATTTAATTTGGGCCAACATGGCGCCTCGGTCAACTGAGTTGAAAGCGTTTTTGACATCGACCTTCAGAAACACATCATCGCCTTGATTGTGAATAGCTGTCCTGAAAGAGTGAATGGCGGCCTCACAACCCCCTTTGCAGGCAAAACCGAGCTGTTTTGGCTGGAAGTATGACGCGAGGGAAGTGACCGATTTGCAAGCTAGTTTGGCTGTAAGGCGCCGGTATGTGGAGCCGACAGCAATCGGACGAATGCCACCATCTCTCTTCCTCAAGGCGCAGAGGTTAGCTCCATACAGAATGTCCACGATATCTGATGCGAACTCTCCACGTAGCATCAGGTGGTTACACAGATTTGTAAGTTCATGCAGGAGCTTCTCGCCGGTCTCCCCGCAGCAACCGCTGGTGAGGTCCTTCAGATGCTGAGGGGTGAGACCGTCGAGGCCGACAGCTGAACCCGGAAGAAAGGACATGATGGCTCCGCGTACTTTCTCTGTCGACGTTTGTAGTGGTGGTAATGCGTCATCGGAAACTATGAAAGGATTGGATTGTGATGGATGTTTGTTTTGCAGGGCGATGAGGGTTTCTGGGCAGTCGGGGGCGACCGTGTCATTGGAAAACAGGAGCCGCGCTGCACCCTTAATGTCTCCTTCACTTATTTTATTTTCCACAGTTTTCACGATATTATGTTTGACCGAGGAATGTGAAGAAAAATTTGGGTTGAGGTTAATGTCTGAAACACAGTTCTTTTTGATTCTTGAAGTGAGGGAGGCATTGTTGAGCGGATCTCTAGTGATATGTAGAAATCGGTAGGGAAAGGTGAGTAGGTTTTCCCAGGCTTGCCTCGAGTTCTCCAGCACTGTATGGCGTATTGTCTCGGCAAGCTTCTGGGCTACAGTCACTCTGGCACCCCTAGGGATCCGTCTTAGAACTGGTACAAAACGTTTAAATTTGGATATTTCTTGCCAGAAATTTGTTTGATAGATTGAAAATTAATTCAAAGTTTTTATTATAGTACCTATATCTTTGAAGGTGAACCATTCGTTTATATTGAATGGTAAGTTTAATTTTCCTAATTATTACCTGGAGCTTCAGAGCACAAACTGAAATTAGGTATTGAAAAAGGACGAAAAACTATACTAAATCATTGGTACGTACATTGAAAGGCGTACTAAATAAACACACCATGTCAATCTGGTCCCGTGCTGAGTTCTCTAAGAACTTGAGTTAAAGGTACTAGACAATGCAAATATTATATAGTTACGTAGTAAGTATTTATTAATCTTTGGTATCGGTGAATTTCTACGATGATGTATTTTTAGCGGAAACGCAGGTCAGCTAAATTATTAAGGGTGTACGTAGTAACAACTGCTCGCAACTTTTGATTTTGTAGTCAAATAAATAATATTGTAGCTTAATAAGCCAAATAAGTCAAACAACTATTAGCAACTTTTGATTTTGTAGAATAAAAATTGTTTTGTAGCCTAATAAGCGATTTAAGCCTAACATTGTGCTGGCAATTTGAATTTGTAGCATAATTTATCATATTCTAGCCTAATAAGCCAAATAAGCTTTACAACAGTTGCTCGCAACCTTTGATTTTGTAGCCTAATAAATAATATTGTAGCCTAATAAGCCAAATAAGCTTTACAACAGCTGCTCGCAAGCTTTGATTTTGTAGCCTAATAAATAATATTGTAGCCTAATAAGCCAAATATGCTTTACAATATCTGGTCGCAACCTTTGATTTTGTAGCCTAATAAGCCAAATTAGTCTAACAACTACACGGAACATCGATTTGTAGCCTAATAAATAATCTAAATAAGCTTAGGCTTATTTAGCAGTTGTTAGCAACCGCTCGCATTCGATATTAAACAACTTTCATAATGTATGACGTATCCATTTTGGAAAATATTACAATTCACAATACAATAAAGCTTAAATACTATACATAAGTTACGCACAAAGAATTGTGGATGTGCATTTACGGATAAAAACTCAAACGCCTCTTCAATTACATGCAAATGGGGAGACGACTACATGTTAATTATTTACTTTAATTTATATACTCACAAATATTGAGGTAATTGATAAAGGTAAAAGAATATAATATTTTATTTTTTAGTTTAGTAATTAGATACATCTCAAAAATACAAAATATTTTCAAATGTTTTTGCTAACCTAAAAACCTAAAAAAACCTACATCATTAGCTTACTTACATCGTAATATACATAAACATTCATTAAGGTAAGTATGAACAAATTTTAAAAACAAACAAAACAAACACACAAATTTCAGAGATTTTTACAAATATCTTTCTGCGGCCTTACATTTCTTACACTTTTACCTAATCGTGACGTCACTGTTAGGTACGACTTTTGTATGAAGCGTTTTTACGAGCCTTGCGAAATTTTGTGCACAAATCTTTGTACCCATGGATAAAGAGGTATAACTGTTTCTTCTGAAAAATTTCTACTATTTGAGACTACTATTCATTTATGCAAAAAAAATGTCGTCGAGCCTAATATAAGGACTAAAGTCTCATGTCCATGCTATTTTATCAAGCAGAGACCACTCCTGATTTAGGGGGCTCTGAATTTAAGTAGCTTTTAATTGTTCAGCCCTTAGCGTTTCTACTCTACCATGACGCGATGTGCGTACGCACCCCTAAAGGGTACAGCAAGTAGCACTCGCCTCTCTGATTACGAATACAACATTAATTATGTTTTTGCTCCAGAAGACACTCGAGTTATTTATGTGGTCTCATCTTACGTCAAAATAAATGTTTGCAATAATTTTGCGGCCGGCGTACCATCCTTGTTAGTAAATTATGAGACGTCGAAAAGTACAATAATTTTTCTGTTTCATCTAATTAGGCTAACCACTTTATTCAATTAATGAGATTAAAATAGGAAAATGAAAGTGTGAATGATATTGATTGTTTGTTTCAGGGAAGTTTACAAAATGTGGAGCCGCTTGTAAAATCTTTGTTCAGACGACTTGATATCTACAATCTACGTAATATATAAGTATAAGCACTTTCTCTAAGATTTAGAGGTGTCACGAACGTAAATATTTATCTTCATGCGTTATTTATATTAGGGTCTGTTTCACAATCTACTGATAAGTATCAGCTTATTTGTATATTTTGTCTCTGTCACTCGATATAAAGTAAGCAGCAATAAAACTAATCTGAATAAGCTAGCTGACACTTATCAGATGTTTGTGAAGCAGGCCCTAAATATTATCTACATTATCATTATAAAGCTCCTGACTTATTACAGAAATATATTATTGCACGGTCATGATTTCAGCGACGGAAATGTCGACTCGGGAAATTGTCATTGGAAACTGTCAGTTATTTCGCGAGATGCAACTCTTGTCAGACATTAATAACGTATTCGATTTATGCTCGCAGCTTCAAGTTTTATGTGAAATTCACGAGCATTTCATATGATTATAAGAGAACGACTTGATAAAACGAAAATTAAATAAAACTTTAAAAAATTGAGAGCTGTGAATGGAATTAAATGAATGAAAAAGAAATGAAAATATGCTTTATTGTGCACAATTAGTAGTTACACATACACCTAAAATACATAGACATTACCTTCTTTTTAATAATTATATTAAACTGTCTGTCTGTCTACTGTGTACTGTCCATATATGTATTAACATATATGGACAGTACAAATAAAACAATTATAATACACAAAGGCGGCCCTGTTACTAAATAGCAATTCCATTCATTTCCATTCCTCCAGACAACCTTTAATGAATATAGAAGAAACCTTGAAAATATTAGTATGTGGTCGGGAAAATTATAACATGACTATAACATACTATGTAAGGTTATGTGGAGATATTTTTGATACTGTTTATTATAATACCAATACACACAATAATCTATTCAAATGGATCGAAGCTTTACTAGAAGGGAAAGAAATTTAGTGCGATGCGCAGGCTTGGGAAGTCCGTGATACACACACTACATCAGAATAGGCTAAAAACTTTGATAAAAAATTTCGAAAGGAAACGTAATTGTATAGAGAGCGCAGAAACGCGAGCGTTTTCAGCTTCGTTAGACATTGTGTTTGTTCAGCCCATTCACAAGTTAGATTAATGAATGTCTCGGTAAATTGCCGCGTCATAAATTAATACTTTCATTCAAATGCCCTGTTTGATGTTCTTGAGGTTTTTGTCGGTAGTTTTTTCGCTTTTAGTTAACGCTTTTGCGTCATCCAATCAAAAGCGCTATTGAATAGATAAATAACCTTCAAAAAACCTCTGAAGCCGGTCATGAAAGCGTATTATGCTTTTTAAAAGATAAAAATATATATTACCGATTTTATACCCCCGACGCAAAAAGAGTGCTATTATAAGTTTAACATCTGAACGTCTCTCGTGTTTCCTAAATGAACAAATCAGATTTTGATGTGTTTTTGGTAACATATTTTTAGCTATAACTTATCATCATTAGCTAACTACTTGATAAAACGCTAAAACTAGGTAAAATAGATCAATTTCAGAGGTGCCTTAAAGCTTTTACCTAATTTTGTTTACCTATCTATTAATAATCTACATTTTCATACTTGTTATTTTCAGTCAAATTACCAATAACAATATAATATGGATATTGAATAATTTGCAGTTTATTGAACTACAGATTACTATAAAGTTACTGCTGAACCTACCTATTACACAGCACGGTAATAACCAATGCACAAATCAACGGCCGCTACAAACACTATCGAAACTGCAAAAATGGCATTTATGTTTTATTGCACTAATGACAACTAGAAATTAAGATCTAGATTCTAAATAAATTTTTGTACAAATTTTTACTCCTTCAGCTGTTTTTAAAACTACAAACTCCCCTTTCTTCCCACAAGTAGACTGCAGTGAGCAAACAGATCTTTCACAATACAACGCATTATTGTAGTGAGGCAGTGTTATCAAGAAAGTGGGTGTTGGTGTCGTAGATAAAAGCCATAATTCTATAATTTCCTTGTATAGAGAAATATTTTGTTTTCTAATAATGGCTTATAACATTACTTTTAGTGTGGAAAATTCAAAATTTGTTTTGAAAACAAGCTAAAAGATTTTTAATACTTCCAATAACGAAACAGTGATTATATTGCTGTTTCGATACTGTTTGTAGCGGCCGCCAAAATTTATAACCCATCGTAACTATATTACAAACCGTGGCATCATATTTGACGACCTCTGTGGCTCAGTGGTTCAGCGCGTTGGTGCTCAAGCCGGGCGTCGCGGGTTCGAATTCCGCCGACCGAATTTCCGGTCATGGATGTGTATTAAATATGTGTATTATATATTAAAAATCTCAAATATATGTATAGTATAAAAGTATTAAATATACTTCCCGTTTACTAGTACCTGTAACACAAGTTCTTCGGATACTTAGCACGGGGCCAGATTGACGTGGTGTGAAGCGTCCATAGATATTATTATACATACCTACTGAGTATACCTACATAATAATTCACCGCCAAGTTAATAATAAATAGGTAAGGCTGGTTACAAATTACACAAACCCTACTTAAAGTTGAGGCCCCTAAAATACAGGCTGATATTGACTCTGCTTGGCAGGTTGTCAAAGACAACATGCCACTCGAGAGACTCTTATTTAAGAAGTGTGTAATTACTCGGCCGTAAGTTTGATGCATCTTCGTATTTACAATACAAACGACGCCGATTTCAAGATGTTAAATATGTTGATTTTTTATTTATTTTTTAAGTTTAAATAAAATGTTAGTGTTTAAATTTTTTTGTACCGTTTATTATTATTATTTATTTGTTATTATTTTATTTTGCATTTGAGACAAAAACCGTAGAAGCAACACTATATTATAAAGGTGCCCTTATTATTTTCTATAAACTTTACGAACTGAAAGTCGTAAGAAAAGAAACTGTATTTATTTCAATCTCCTAACCCTAACATACTACCCAGACGTAAATCTGGACTCTCAAATCTACGGGTCGACCACATTCCTTTGTTAATTCAGGGCAATTTAGACATTTTAAAATTCATAATCAGAAGGCACAAGTAGGTATCATTCGTGCACGTGCGAGTTAGACAAAATATACTGAGACTAAGACAAACTGCGAATTGAACATTTTTAATTACGAGAATTGGTCCTCTGATAACTGATTATGAATTTACAAATTTATAAATTACCCTAAATAGGTGCTTCCAGATTTTATAGGCCATGAAAACGTAAATCTATTTGATAACGCTTTTGTTTTGGGAATTACACTCATTATCTGAAGATGCCATGGAAATAATTTATTCGGCTATTAAGCAGCCAATATATAATAGGCTAGATGACTGAATTTTTTTTATTGAATAAATGTAATAGTACTTTTAAATATGAGTAACTTCTCATAAAAAAAAGTATATCAAAAGTCAATTTTTAAAGGTACAGCGATTTGTATACAAAATTTCGTAAGTCTCGTGAAAACGCTCCATACTAAAGTCGTACCTAGCTGTGACATCACCTTTAGGTAAAAAGTGTATGAAATATTATAAGGCCGCAGGAACATATTATATGTAAATATCTCCGATATTTGTGTGTTTAAGTTCATACTTCAGTTGCGCGCGCGCATCCATGCACTTAGGTCGCATACGCACGTTATTTGTTCTTCGATACGCATTTTTGTTTATCGATCGCGAAACCGGTTTGCTATAGTGCCGGCCCGCCGCGCTTGCGGGTTGGCAGGCCGGTTACTGTATAGATAATGACGGAAGATTCAGAATGTAATAATATTATATTAGAAGAGGAGAATAATGTTTATCTTGAGGACAATATATTGGATATTTCAAGGAGGGAGGAAAATGATATTTTGATGGAGACAAGTAGAAGATCTAGTAAGCGAGGACGTGAATATAATGATGATCAAGAAGGGGATGATTGGCATTTAGTACAGAAGCCAGGAAAAAAACAGGCTGCGGAAAAAATAGAAATGTATATTACCAGTAAAGAAATGCTTCCCAAGCAGTTTGCGTTGGCTAAGATTTTTAAAGAACAGAAAATTATGAATATTACTAAAGTTAAGTACATTAATCCCTATAAAATTCTAATTAATATGGATAATGAAGACAGTGCAACGAAGTTATCATCGTCGGAATTTTTCAAGGAGAAAGGATGGCGATTCAATAGACCATTTGAAGTCATCTTTCGGGATTATTAAAAACGTGGAGTTAAGTATGTCAGAGCAAGATATTTTGGATATTATTTCTAGCTCTATCAAAGTAAAATCTGTTAAACGCTTAAATCGGAGAACGGAGAAGGGGTGGGTTGCAAGTGAAACTATTTGGCTTGGGTTTGAAGGAACGTCATTGCCGGCTTTTATTAATATTTACGAACTTAAAATTAAGGTGGAACCATATAGATTCCCTGTAACTCAATGTTCCAAGTGTTGGAGATTCGGTCATACCCTCAACAGATGTCCATCAGTCAATTTTTTCTGTCCAAAATGTGGCGATAAACATAAAATTTGTGAGACTAAAACTTTTAATTTTAGTCTCACAATTTTGCATTAACTGCTCTGGAGATCATCTAGCCCTTTCTAAGCTGTGTCCGTTTTATAAAAAGGAAAGTAAATTAAGAAATCTTATGTCGGAGTTTAACTGTTCCTATAGGAAAGCTCTTAGTATGTATGTACCTCCTGTTACTCCTCCTACTATAAATATTTCATATTCCGAGCCAAGAGTAAATCAGACTGAGAGATTTGATAATAATCCTCAAGAAAATCTAATTAATACTCCAGCATATTCGGAAGTACTTAAAAAGAAACCTAGCGCCAAGACAAGATTATCCCAGATAGAAAAAGTGCCAGTGCTATCAAAAGAAAGAAGAAGGATACAGTCAGAAAAGAACAAAGAAGAAAATGGCGTTACTAATTTTTGGTCGGAAACGGAGATGAGCGTGGATTCAGTTTCTAGTGAAATTCCTAATGTTTCAGAAAGGGAAGGTAAATCGAAGAATCGACGATTAAAAGGGGTTTCGACCTTTGATAGTTTACTTAAGAAGTTAAAGGATATTGTATTTTGTAGCAGGTATACTTTAAAGGATAAACTTAATAGGTGTATTAAATTTTTTTGTAACTGGGTAATAGCTTATGTAGTACAAAATTGTAGTGATTATTTTTTATATATAAGTGATGATGGATAGATGTAACCGCGTCGTTAATGCTATCCAATGGAATTCACAAAGTATTCAACCTAAGTGCTCTAGTTTTGAACATCTTATTCAAGAAAAAATACATTTTGCTATTTTGAGTGAGACATGGTTGGCTCCTGGGTCAATTTTTCGTATTAAAGGATTTAATATATTTCGATGTGACAGACAAGACTCCTATGGCGGTGTCGCCATTGTGGCTCATAATTCTATTCATTGCATGACTTGTCCAGTTCAATCCCTTATAAGTGGTTTAGAAGTTATACATTTAAAAGTATTTAACTGTTACTATTTAGAGAATATAGTTGGAATATATTTTGTCCGCCTTCGATTCGTACTTCTTGGGCCGATTGGAATTTATTATTTTCGCAGTTTTCTGCGAATACGTTAATTTTGGGTGATTTTAATGGTCACCATTCTACGTGGTCCAATAGAACTGACTCTAGGGGCACTCAAATTTTTGATTCCATAATTGATAGTAATTTTGTGACTTTGAACAACGGTTCTCCAACTCGAATAAAGCTGGTGAATGGATTGTTACAACAATCATCGCCAGATATTTCATTAGTATCTTCTAATATAGCTTGTAGATTTGATTGGTCTGTCACAAAAGAAACATTAGGTAGTGACCACGTCATTATTAAAATTTCATGTTCCGAAAATTATCCATCAATTTTTATAAAGAAAAGAAATTTTAAAGCGGCCGATTGGGATTCTTATAGACAAAACTTTGAGACGTTGCTTTCTCAATGTGCTGTATCGGGCAATCTTCAGAAGCGTTATAATTCTTTTGTGGATATTTTAAATCAAGCGGCTGAACATAGTATTCCTTTTTATAAAATTAGTCAAAGCATATGTAATAAATTTAGCCCTAAATCTTATTGGTCTCCGAGTCTATCTAAGGTAGTAGCTGAACGGCGTCTTGCCTTAAAATTATTTAGACAAAATCCCACTCCTAATAATCACCGTTTGCTACAGAAAAGGGTTAGAACGGCTCAAAGATTAATAAGGAAAGCTAAAAGTGAGTCTTGGTTTCAGTTTTGTTCTTCACTTGATCAATCAGTTTCAGCTCGTGATGTTTGGCATAAAATGAAATGGTTTAAGGGTTGTAGGCAACCAAGAGGCTACGTGGATAAGAATACTGCTAATGACATTCTTACCTATTTAACTTCTGATTTTACTCGTCCTCCACAGCCTAGATTTGTTTCGAATAACCACAAGGTAGAAGCTAGTATCTCTTTTCAGGAATTAATCAAATGTATTAAGTCAAAAGATTCTGCCCCGGGATCGGACGGAATTTCTTATTCCATGGTTAAAAATCTACCCGACTGTGGAATTAGATTCTTACTTCTCTTATACAATCTCTTTTTAAATTATAGTTTTGTTCCAACTCAATGGCGCATTATCTCAGTAATTCCAGTTCTTAAGCGAGGGTCAAATGTTTTGGATAAATCATACCGACCTGTTTCCTTAATTTCTTGCTTATGCAAAATATTTCACATGATTTTAAAAAATAGATTGGAGTGGTTTCTCGAAAAAACTAATAGATTTTCTGACAATACAGTTGGATTTAGAAAAGCGTATTCTAGCATGGATAGTTTGTCATCTCTTGTTACTAAAGCGCAAATTGGGTTTTCTAAAAATGAATACACAGTGGGTTGTTTCTTGGACATTGAAAACGCATATAACAACGTTGATGTCACTTCATTATTGTTAATTCTGGACAGTTTTGGGGTAGGATCTAAAATTTGTAAATATCTCTGGTATTTTTTAAATGAACGTATGTTGACTATTGAAACATCGGATTATAAGTGTCAGAGAAGTACAGGTCGTGGTCTACCTCAAGGAGATCCTTTGTCTCCTTTTCTATTTAATGTAGTTACAGTTCCTGTTTGTAAATCACTGACAAATGTTTATTTTAATCAGTATGCGACTTCGTCATATATGTAATTACGAAAAATTTAGAAGGAGCCACTTTAGAATTACAATCGGCATTAGATTTAATATATGAAAAATTTTACGATTTAAATTTAGACCTATCTGCTTCAAAAAGTAACGTTTGTATATTTAAAAGAGGTTTTCATATAAATAGTATAGATTTAAAAATTAACGGTAGGTCTTTACAGGTTGTGGATTCAGTTAAGTACTTGGGAATGTGGTTGGATCGTTCTCTTAGATGGGGACTACATATCAAACATTTGTCACAGAAAACTTTAAAATTTATTAACATATTTAAAGTGCTGGCTGGTTCTGGATGGGGATGGGGATGGGATACATCCAATTCATTTAAGAAGATTATATATCTCTCTTGTTTGTAGTAGACTTGACTACGGATGTTTTTTTATTTGACAATAGCTGTAACTCAAATTTAAATAAGCTAGATGTAATACAAAATTTGTGAGGTAGTTTTATTAAAAGCACTCCAAAGTATGTTATGGAGAGTGAACTTTGTCTTCATCCATTGTTTTTGCGTCGTAGATTTTTAGCAGGGAAATTTTGGCTTAAAAGTAAAAGTATGAATAAAATCAGTATTAATTTAGTAGAACAGCTTTCTAGCTTATGTTATAATCGGTTTTGGAATAATAAGCGTAAACCTATTTTAGTATCGATCCATGAATCATTTAATACTCTCCCTATTTATATTAGTAATAGATTGGAAATGTTTTCTTTAACTACTTGGGTGACGAACATTGTTCTAAGTCACATTATTAAAATTAATATTGGCAGGTTACCTATACCGAAGCGTCAGTTTAATATTCGGGTTTTGAGGAATTTATGTATGGATTACCTTACTTCCAATTATTCTGATTGTGTTTCTATATATACTGATGGATCTAAAGATATTAACGGAGTTAGTGCTGCTTTTCTAGATACTCATTCAAATATTTCAGTTAAGTTAAAGCTAGATACCAATAGTTCTATAATGTCAGCTGAACTTACAGCGATAAAAGAGGCGCTCTCATATGTAGAATTAACTAATCACAACAAGTTAGTCCTGTTGTCTGATTCAAAAAGCTCGCTTCAACACCTGGCTCGGTGCACCTCGACCGTTCGAGGAACACCGACAGCCTATGATATTTTAAAGATTATTTGTAAGCTCACTTCTCAAGGAAAATCGATTATCCTTCAATGGATACCGTGACACATAGGTCTAGTCTATAACGAGGTAGTGGACGGTTTAGCAAGGGAAGCAGTCTCCGATGGTACTCCGTATTTGAGGTATCCGGTAAATAGTGACTTCGTTAGTGTTATTAAAAAACAATGTTATGATATGTGGAAGGAGTATTTTGATGAGGTTTCGAAATTGAAGGGAATATGGTACAGAACGATCCAGTCGCATCCACCTAAGTCGCTCTGGTTTGACAATAAGGACGTAGTCTTAAGCAGGACGGAATTGACCGCTGCATTGAGGCTTCGTTCCGGTCATACTCCTTCAAATAAATTCGCCTTTTTAATGGGTAAATCTTCTACCCCAAATTGCCCAAGATGCAACGTGATTGATGACGTATATCATGTTTTGATGGAGTGTGTCTGTAACGAGGCCTTAAGATCTCGTAGGGTGATGGACGTGGGAGTCTGTAACAGCTCTCTGACAGATCCTCTGTCCGATTTGGCCAGGGAACTGTACAAACTTTTGTTAATCAAGCGCTATTGATTGTGGTTTTTTTTTGTTTTTTTTTTTTATTTAATTGCATAATTCATATTGTGTTAATTATGTATGTTTATGAACTCGGGTGTCATAATCGCTTTGCGATAAAACCCTTAATTAAAGATTTAAAAAAAAAAAAAAAAAGTTCATACTTACCATAATGAATGTTTTGGTTTATGATGTAAGTCAGGGATCCCCAAACTATTTTGGACAAGGACCCCTTTTCCAAAATGAAGTGTTATCTCAGACCCGCATGGCCAAATTGCATACTTTTAATATCAACCCCCTTATTCATAATGGTCCGCTAACATAAAACAGGTGCTACAGAGTGTTATTTATCATTCTGACTTAGGTCAATAGAAGAAGGCAGAGTAATTAGCAATGCTTTAAGTTGGCAGACTATTATGAATAAGGGGGCCTATCTTTAGTTTTTTCCTATTGCTACAAAATACCTAGGTACTAAGGTACCAACTGGAAAACTTTGCACTTGCTTAAGTGAGTAAAGTTGACTTCATTTTCTCATCAAAATTTAACAAAATAAAAATACATACAATTCAGTAAATATCAAATTTAATTTATAATGATTATTACAAATTAAGTACTTAAAGAATCCTAATTAAGTAGGTAGGTAGTAACCCTTAATTAAGTAGGTAGGAAATTATATTTAAAAAAGTATTAATTCGCAAAGAGAAAATAAAACATTCAGTGTGATGGATGAACCTGGTGACTATCTACCAATCTAGCTAAATCCGGTTCAATATTGGTGACTTGCAGTCTTAAATCTCCACGTTCGTCGATTTTCAAACGGTTTCTTTGTTTCATCAAAATGTTTGTTATCACACTGAAGCTTTTTTCAACTAGGTATGATGATGGAAAAGCGATAAGGTATTTTTCAGCAATGTTCCACAATGTAGGATACTTTGTTTCAATGTTGCTGTGCAACCAGAACTGATAGCCTTGGTTGAACTTCTGCCTAAGCTCTTCGTCTGTGCTGATAGTAATCAACTCTTCTTGCATTATCACATTGGCTTCTTTTATGGCTGTGGTATTGTACGGATTTATTATCCATTGAGGAATTTGTAAATTTAAAAGATCCTCAGACCTGGGCTTACTTTTTATGTCAGCATGTACTCTTGATAAGTGGTCATCCATTTTTGAAGGCTTCATGGCATCGTTACTGAATACTTTTTCACATATGAGACACATCGGCAAGTGTTGATTTGATGGAGATGCAATAAATCCGAACTTCAAGTAGTCCAAACTGTATTGTCTGCATTTTTTTTCGTGTCCGCCTAAACTCTCAGTAATCCTGCAAATAAAAAAAAAGAAACTACCTAAATAAAAAACAATAATAACACACTTTATTATTGTTTTTTTATTTATAAACACACAACAATAATTGCACACTATCTTATTTTTATCACACCCAGGTAATGGATGTTTGTTAGGTATTACTGACTTACTCATTGATAAACTTGGATACCTATATTAGGTAAGTAACTGTAGTAGGTAATTAGGTATAGAAAATTTGTATTAGGTAAGTAGGTACATATCAGCATAAGAACGAAAACCAAAGCAAACTGAACACTTCAAAGTTTAGGTACCTACAAATACTTTTATATCTTCCTATTTAAAATATGTTGTGATTACCATAGGGCAAAAAAAAATTACAATCAAATACTAAAACAAATTAAACTAGTAAATTTTTACAATTGAAACAACTGAGGCAACTGCAAACTGTTGCAAACTATCTACAGATAGCTCAACTGATCACTATCACACAGTGGGGCAATGTTGATGCGCTGTGCCGGATAAAAACTGTTTGGTACTTACACTGTAAATTTTTCATAAACTACAGATATTGTATGGTTACGCTATTAACTCGCGTAGGGAGCACAGCATTTTGTAAATTATTTTTCAGTCACTTTACTTCACTGAATTTAGCTATGTAATAACTTTGTAATCTCTTGAAATAAATGAGTACTTATATGACTTATTATCGTTCAAGCTCCAACGAATTTCAAAACGCAAATGAACTTTCAACCTAAGTGCAAGCTCATTAAATAGTAAAATATCAGGAACACGTTTGGACTTGTTGATCGTTCGTGTTAAATTGCCTAAGCGTCAAATAGAGAGCAAGTCAAAATGCGCCTGAAAGACGTACGCTCGAACTCATTATCTTGCACAAACTTGTCCACACTAACTTGCCGAGTTTTTCATCTTGTACGAAGATTAGACTTTACATTACTACAACAATGCTATTTCCTACAAAAATATTAATTATTCTTAGTACACGTAATACAACATAAACAATACAGTACCTACCTATCTTGAAAGATTGAAATAAGAACTCGTGTTAATTTAATAGGGGTCGATTTTTGGACCTCGTCGACCCCCAAAATCAGTTTTGGTTTATGTCGACCCCTAGTAAACCGATATCGACCACTTTGGGAATCCCTGATGTAAGTAAACTAATGTTGTAAGTTTTGTTTACTAATTGAGCAAAATAAACTTTTTGTACTTTTTAAATGTATCTAATTAATAAACTGTGAGAGTACTTTTTCAAATGATGAATGAAGTTTCAGTTCTGGCGCGTGTACTCTGTTATTTTATAACTCAGTCCATTTTGAAATCAACATCTAGGTACCGATATTTCTCTGTGGATTTAACTTTAAATCCGTATTTGTAACCAAGCCACAGTGAGCACTTTCGACATTTTCATAATGTTATCAATAATTTCCATTAAGTAATTAATTAGTCGGGTTTCAGAACTACTACAGTTAATCATGCTCCTACTAGCCTTTACTAGGTTGTGATTGACGGTGTCGCTAATGTACTAATGTATTTCAATTGTCATAATTATCAGTTATAATTATTATTTAGATTTTCCACTAATGCGGGTTTATGTTGACAGATATTACCATTCAAATTAGGACATATCCAATATTTGCTCTTATGTCGTATTAGGTACATTAGCTGGGAGACCTAATCGGAGTTTTATTAGACCTATAAAATGATTAAAAAGAAATTAATAATTTTATGAAAAAGAAATAAAAAGGATCACAAAAATATTCGTCTGATCGGGATTCGAACCTGAGATGCCAATTTGCCAACAATGTAAATAGTCCAATGCTATCCAAGCTGGCGTCTTGGTTGGAGGCGTTGGACTATTTTGACATTTATAAATTAAAAACCACATATATGACATGGGTAATATTTTAATAAGCGAAAAAAGACAAAACATAATATATAACTTCAAACTTCGCTGTTTCCTAGGGATAATCTAGATCGATTTTTCTCCCCCGAAAATTCCCTGCATAGGACGTGGAAATACTTGACGGTTTTCCGAGATTCCGATTATTAAACAAGATTTGCTCATTTAATGTAAAATATTATGAAATAACACGCACTTCACGAGACTAATGGTACCTACTTTACAACCACTTTATAGTAAAGTTTGGTTTAAAAAAAAGTACGTTTAAAAGTAAATACATAAAGTACATATTATATATCTCTATATCCTATGTAGTCTAATACGAGGGCATACTTTATTTTTCTTTCTGGGTGAAGAGGAACAAACTTTTGCGATGGCACTGACCATGTTTCTTATTAACCCATATATCATATTATTTCCCTATTTTGCATATATTTCGATATAAATGATATCACACTGATAGCGTAGTAACTAAAATTTCCTTGCAATGTTGAAATTACAATTTCCCTGTCGGAAGACCAGTATTTGAAGTTGAAACAAGCTTTGGAACTATCTCAAGCGGGGCTGATTAGCGATTTTACATCTCAATTATACAGAACCATAGGATCTTTACGTTCAATTAAAGTTCGAATTACCATTAGCGCTGTTGCTTGAGTCTAATGAACGGTTTTACTCGTGAGCAATTCTGCCTTACTTTAGACCGACATCCGACATATTTACTAAAGCTTTTTTTTTATTAAATATGTTCACACAGATCATCTGGTGGAAAGCTATTACCGTCGCCCATGGACACCCGCAACACCAGACCCGCACCCGCAAGTGCGTTGCCAGCCTTTTAAAAAGGAGTACGCTGTTTTCTTAAAGAATATTACTGGGAACTAAAATATTTTAATCATACACCAAACTATTGGACCAAAACGCACATATTTTTTTTTATTGCTCCATCATCCATGCTGTTTTAAATCTTATTTTTCGTACCAGTCTGGTATGATAATAGTCGAACTTTGGATTTGATAAAAGTGCTAGAACACAAAATATTCCTTATATTTTGTGTTCAAGCACTTTTATGTTATATACAAAACGTTTAAAGCTAATCCTAAACTGGAATGTATCCAACAAAATATAAGCGAAACATGTTGGCTAATGCAGCCGAGACAAAGGCATCAACTAAAGCAACATACTAAAGCTTATCGAGCTAAAATATACCTTATACTAATGTAATAAAGTTGAATACCGTGCTGATTCTATGGTAATGTTTTTTTGAAACCAACCACCAACAAAACAAACCAACATGGAATGGAATCAAAATATTTACGTTTAACAAAAATATTTTAATTCCTTAAGGAAATAAGATAAGGTAACTTGTAAATCTGCTTAGTTTTTAAAATACAAGGTTTTAATTTCGCAAACCAGTCGGATATTTTCTTCGTTTGAGCCTATTGGGCTAATGCTTCAAAAGGGTTTGTTCCGTGTATTTCAACCCCTGTCCTATGTACAATGATTATTGTGTTGGTCTATGACCTCTTGATTGTAAGTCCTTCGTGCGCTCGTGTGGTGACGATAATAATGCAGCAGCAATTCTTATACTCTCCTTTATTGGTGCTTACCATAAATACGTATTACAATATGTAATGAGATATGCTTAGCACAATATATACGTCTACACTATGTATAGCCTTTTGGCCAACTCAAATAAACTAACTCGATAGGCTTTACTTATGACATCTGTCAATGTCAATAATGACATTGACAGTTACATCTTACTGTTGATATATGTAACAATTATAAGGTCGATGGTTGAAAATCTAGGGGTTGAATACGTAATAAACCGTCAAAAGGTACTAGGGCAGAGGGATACATTTTGGCTACTTTTCAAAAGCTCTGCATACTATCTGGTAGAGCAGATGTTTATAGGTACGCTATTTACTTTATTTACTTTCCATTGAATGGAATCTAATAATCGATTCTATCATACTTCTTTTAATGCGCTTAATGCTATACCCGGATTCAATATATTCT
The DNA here is from genome assembly GCA_963565745.1 of Phengaris arion. Taxonomy (NCBI): domain Eukaryota; kingdom Metazoa; phylum Arthropoda; class Insecta; order Lepidoptera; family Lycaenidae; genus Phengaris; species Phengaris arion. Next base: position 10,027,478 of record OY751443.1, read on the forward strand.
CTCTCTTTCAATGTTAGAACAGGACAGACAGATCAAAAACCTTAGCTCAGCGTTAAACGTCGTTTTAATACGTCGGTTAAATTGGGGTTAAGAGATGTAGTATCGGATTTTTTGATAGGATACTAGTATTAAATGATGTTGATATTAAGAAAAAATATACAAAGCCAATAAAACAATAGAATTAGAAAAAACTTAAACATAAGAATGAGAGATATTTTAAACATCTATAAAACGAGCCATAAAGATGTCTTTTCAACTACGAAACTCATAATTGCTATATGTTTGGTCTATTTAGCCCATTTACTAAGAACAGTAATGTTTTCGCATAACAACAGCTCGTGCATGGAACTGTGTTGCCATTAGCAATGCAGATATATCGCTATCTGTTCACATCCCAAGACAACAGGATTTAGCACTACCAGATTACCCGAATTAACATGCTTAAAGCTGACCCTAAAACCTAGAGTCTAGATTCTAGAAAATCGGAGATAATTTTTTTAGGTTATTTGAACGGAGGCCTTATCTGAGGACGCAGTTGCACCCTCGCCAATTCTTGAAGCGACCATACCATTTTTTCTCGAAACATTCCGCGGCTTTTTCGTGATCCCATATTTTAATCAGTAACAAAGCTAGCGGTCTGAATTTTTATATTCTATATAGGCCCTATAGCAGCCCTATAGCTATAGCTCTATAGTAGCACTGTAGTAGCTCTGTAGTAGCTCTGTAGTAGTCCTAAAGTAGCTCTGTAGTAGCACTGTAGTGCACTGCAGCACTGAAGTGGTACGCAACAAACTTGAATACTGCCGCCCTGTCTGGAACCCTCTTTACGCTATTTATACAAAGAACGCGTTCAGAAACGATTCCTATGGCACCTCTCTTTTAAACATGGCCTGGCTAAAAAAAACTACATTATAAAGACAGATTAACCTTCTTCAAGATGGAATCACTTTTAGATCGTAGGCGATATTTAGATTTATTTTTCTGCACAAGCTAGTAACATTGATTGCAACCAACTACTTCGTAAAATATTCTTTAATGTGCCAAGTAGGATACCCAGAAAAAATCGTTACAAGCAATTCCACATTATGCTTTCTGAAATTAACTTGAGGCAATTTGCACCGGTTAATAGAATGTGCAGGTCATATAATAATATATAATGTCATGTACGACCGACGCCTGTATATTCAAATATGTTATATGAATCATTAGAATATACAGGCCTCATAAAAATAACAAAAACGCAATCAAAATCAAGGTAATTGTCGACCCACTTTGCTAATTATCAGCCATTATAATTCTCCATTTATGTTTTAATTTATTTCGTTTATATCTCATTAGTTATTAAGTTATTGATTAAGTTTTTGTCTTATTTTTAAATTAAATTAATTCATATTAACATAATTAGTATCCCTAAAATTATGTAAGTACTTATAAAAGATGTAAGCTCTATTACACCTATAATTAAGGCAGCATTTAGATATTATAAACAATATGAATGTGCAATTTTAGCTTTCAAGAATGTTTGTTCCTTGTTGGTGTATCTATTAAACAAATAAATAAGTAGTAGCTCTGTAGTAGCATTATAGTAGCTCTGCACTAGCTCTGTAGTAACTCTGTAGTAGCTCTGTAGTACCTCTGTAATAGCTCTGTAGTAAGCTCTATAGTAGCTCTGCACTAGCTCTGTAGTAACTCTGTAATAGGTCTGCAGTAGTCTATAGTAGCTTTATAGTTGCCCTAACTTCAGTAAAAGAAACCTACATCACGTTCATAACTAATAAATTTTCCCGAGAATCAGGCAGCAGTAAATCGAAGTCACGATCATATAACATTATGTAACAAATATCTAAATTTATCGTCCAACAATTCTATGTAAATATCGTGATTGTAAATCACGATATTTTCGTCCCTATAAGCGTCCTCAAAAGTTTCTACTTACAATACTTATAGTTTCACCTCTCCTATCCCGATAAGCAGATTAGTTCCTAATCCGTATTATGAGTGAAACTCCACTGAAACTAATAGATCACTCACCGCAGATTTAATCCGTTAAGACGATACGCACTAGGGAAATATAACTACTCTTAGTGAGTGACTACGCTTTTATTTAGGCCACTTTTATTGAAGCGATTGAATGGATAGCCTCATAGAAAACCGGAGTAAAATAAAAGTGGGAGAGCCATGCTTTGGCACGAATGGGCCGGCTCGACCGGATAAATACCACTACCGCACAAAAAGAGGCCGGATTTGTAGCGTCGCCAGACGAGGTAAGGCGTAGTTTTGTTACATATGTGTGCGTGACACTGTATAATTACAATGACAGTATGTGTCTTAAGAGCCTCCTAACTTAAGTAGCTTTCAAGTATTCAGCCGCATATCAAACTGGCAGAAATATTGTCTCGCCCCGTGAGAAAAACTCGAGAATTCGACCCGAGCGAATAAATCACAGAATCTAAAGTCTAGAATAGGGTATCGGGTCAGCCGTATATTACGTCACGACATCGAGAACAACCCGAAATTGTCTCGAGACGCCATCTGGGATGAAAAATAAGGCATGAGAAATAAGAATGTGGGCTCTATTATTTATTTTTCCCATAGCCGCTATACGATTTGTAAGACTGATTGACCCGATCAGAGTGCTAGTTTTACATACTGTACAAATCACATAAATTTTTTTTTCTTTTCTTTTTATTTACCAAAAATAAAAATTACAATTCTGCTACAATATAAACAGCATTAAAAACCACTGAGGTTTGTCCAATGCTGCATACAGCCTACATAGAAATTGTATGTGATTCGTACAGCGCCACCTAGTTGTAAACGCGACAACTAGGTCAAATCATATACAAATTCCTATTAAACGCCGAACGCGCTCACGATCGAATGCGAAAAGAAAAACTCACACTTAGCACTATGTATTATGTTTTCTTTCTTAAAATGTTCATTAAAAAATAAGCTCACCTCACGTGTACACATTTTCACAATAAGCTATTAGACACTCTTTTCGTCTAAAGGTAGCTTTCCGATATATGCAATCGCGAAACGAGACCACGACCGCGATGAGCAAACCAACGAATAAGGTTTTTGGTCACGCGACGCGGGTCGCAGGGATTGTTGAGTGCTCTATATAAATTCATATTAAGCTCTGCGACCCTATTTCGGCCTCGGGTCGCGGTTTCGCGTCGTGCGTCGCTTGCATCTGAAGACTTTAGCGTAAAAACTCTTATATTCTTTATATAAACTTATATATTCTTTATTTTATATAGTACTATATTCTTTATTTTCATAACTCTATGGCCAGTGATAATTTATAAGATCCGGGAGCACCGTACGAAAATTGATTAAGAAGAAAATATTATAAAGTGGGAACCAGTTCTATAATATAACAAGACTAACCCCCAGCGACTGAAAGCTTTTTATTTATTATAACTTTTATTTATTATAAAAACGTTTATATTTCTTTATACGGAACTCTCGAGAAACGCCGCTTATAATATGCAATATGTTTGCATTGAATATGATCCGAAATAACTGGGCCGCTACTTTTTGTCGCGGCAAAATATACAACAGTTCCTGCGATATTTATGTAAGATATAAGCTTAATTTAATGTTTGCATATTATTATAACATGTTAAAATAATATGCAGATATAAAATTAATCTGAAGCCTGTTACACAATCTACTGATAAGTGTCAGAGTGCTAAGTGTGAGTTTTTCTTTTCGCATTCGATCGCGAGCGCGTTCGGCGTTTACTAGGAATTTGTATGTGATTTGACCTAGTTGTCGCGTTTATAATAGGTGGCTACAAATCACATACAAATTTCTAGTAAACGCCAAACGCGCTCACGATCGAATGTGAAAAGAACAACTCACACTTAGCAATCAGATAGTTTATTTACATGTTTTGTCTCTGTCGCTCGATATCAAGTAAGCAGCGATAAAACATCCGAATAAACTATTTGACACAGAAGATTGTGTACACATTTGATCAATGGCAGTACGTAGAAATAAGTAAATACCATTAAATTCTAACCTAAGTAAGTTAACTACCATTAAATAAGTAAATACTATTCATATTTTCACAAGAAAATTAACAAATTTCTAGAAAACCTCATTTGCCATAAAAATATTATTCCTAGCACCAGCAAAGCAACGTTATTTTTATATCGCAAAGAAAGCGTAATCAGGTGGGGTGGTATCGTTAGTGGAGTAAAAATGCTTTCATACAGTTTCCTTTTGTTGGCTCTTGGCTTATCAGCTGCTGCCCGTAGTGCAAAGAGCGTGGAAATGGCTTATAACTACTTAGCAATTTACCACGAATGAAAATATTGTTTTGTTTTTCTTTTCGAAATAACCTACCAACCGTGAAATCTTGTGCGTTAGCTATAATTCGTTTGAACAAAAAGCGGGACGGTTACAATTGAAGACTACAATAATTATATTTGTATCAGTCCCCTTTTTTTTTCAACGACTAATAATAATAAGTAATAAAACTAAGTTATACGAGATATCTTAATGGCCTATTACGTACACATGTAAGTCTTTTGTATTAGCACTGTTCAATTAAAAGAAAAATTGGATGCAAGTAAAACAGCATCACGTTATTATATTATACTAGATGTTGTCCGTCCTTCATTGCTTCATCATGTCCTTCACCGTGGTCTACCTATATGTCTCTGCCAAATTTCATCAAAATCGGTCCATTAGTTTCGGAGCCTGTTCAATGCAAACAAACAAACTTTTCCACTTTATAATATTAGTATAAACATAAGTTTATATGGAGGAGGAGCGAGGTGCACTAATATTTTTATAGTAATGCTTATAAATACAATAAATTAATAACAACATTACACACCCTACCTCAGGTAGGGTGTGTAATGTTAATGTTGTAGGTACACACAATCTCAAGAGAGAAAACCCGCAAAAAGCTTGTAAAACAAGGCCGTATATAGATATTATGCAGTAGAATATTTCTCAAATTTAAATGCCAAACTTAGGTAGTACGAGTTGAACCAATACACATTAAACTATACAACTCATATTTAGAACGCGGGGGGTCTTCCCTTAAAACTAATGACTCAATGCGCTCAGTACTGGGCGCGTCATCCCACCCCAAGTAGAGGGGCTAAGCCCCTGGTTTCGGTTCCCCGCCCAAGGCCCTTTTCAGGGGCCCGGCGCGAGAGAAGAGTCTCCTTCTCTAACTGAAGAGGATCGCATAAAAAAATTGAGGTGGAATAGTTTTCGGTACTCATGCGCCGATTCCGCCTGGACTAGTAGAAAATTTCTCAAATTATTGGCACCGTGCCAAACTTACGTAGCACGAGTTGAACCAATACACATTAAACTATACAACTCATAATTTTATAACCGTCTTTTACGGTTGTATACTTTAGTTCGAACACTTTAGATTTAACGAGGCTGTTTTCCCATATGGCCTTTGGTTTCTCGTTGTCAGTAGTTGGCAAACATTTTTGTTGTGAATACAGTAAATAGGTTAAAGTTTAATTATTCTGTAACTTTATAGATTGTAAGTTATTTTCTCTGGGATTTATTTATGCATTTATTTCATTTTGGAAACCAACAGCTTATAAACTAAGTTACATTAGATAAGACATATATAAGGCATAGTTAACATGAAGCCAATAAAAGGTTTTCACTGAAAGTTACAAAATATAAAATTTTTTTTTTTTTTTTTAAAACTGGTTACGTCTTAACACGAGTCATGAAATAGTAGTAAAAATATACAGCATAGACACAAACTAAGTACCTACATGAATAATAATGTTTAGAAATTTTAACCAATACATGTAGTTAGTAAAAATAATAGTATTACACAATATACTACAGATCTTGCCTTGGCAGCCCTTGTAGCAAAAGGATCTAAGTCTAGTTCCTTGCATAGTGCATTAAAGTTATTACTTGCGCGCACCACGAAAGAATTTCCGCTATTGTTGGTATTGTGGCTGGAACCAACAGTGGAGGATAGAATCTCCGAGATTCATATGATACGTACCTATTTTTATATATAAAATAATCAATTATTAATTATATAGCTTTTGCCGGCGGCAACAATTTTTTTTTCAGCCTATATGTTATGATTGGGTATGATGATTCTGCATCTATGAATCCTAGCGTCATGATACAGACTACATTATTCGTGTCGAAAACTGAGACTACAAAAGTTAAAACTTCAATCATTTCAATCTTTTGAAAATATTATTTGATTAACAGTTACGAACTTCTGTCTAAGAGCTTATTTTAAGCCGTATGTAACAGGTACTTAATTTCGGTGGGATTTATTAGCGCAAGTTTTTATTGCAACCCGTAAAGGCGCAGTTGGGGCATGTATTAAATTATATATTAAGCACCAGAATCCGCCCCTGTTTTATAACCACTTACTTATAAGAGTACTCGCATTCCTTCCGGTGTAGCAGATGGTTGCACCGCTTATTCCTTTCATCAGTGCTTGGCTCAAGACAGAAGGGTATATTTACGACTATTACTATTTGAAAATTACTACAATAATAATACTACTAATATAAATGTGAAAGTTTGTGAGGACTGATGGATGGACGGTAGGATGTTTGCGATTTTTCAAGCAACAACCACTAAACGAATTTTGATGAAATGTGGTATGGTAGTATATAAGGCTCTGGACTAAGGGACTTTACATCCCGGATAAGTATAGTGTTTCTAAGGGTTACTAGATATACGCGGGCGCAGCTGCGGAAAAAAGCTAGTACTAAAATAATATTTAGATACAATAACATAATATTAACCCTCATACCAAATAGGGAGAAACAAATTATATCGCAATAGTGAGTCCTTTGTGCAATGCTTTGTTCAACAATAGCTATGATGTCCATTGTCCACATACAACATTCTGATCAATAAAGATTCAATGTACTTGAAAATGAGTTGTGTCTGGCCGCTGGTGCAATTTCTAAAAAAAGTAACGACTCATATTTTTACAAAAATAGGTAGTACCTAGACGAAAGATATTGGGGAGAGAATAATATGTAAAATGTTTAGTTTAATGTATACACTTACCTACTCAGAAATATTGAGGTAATTACTACTTGTAAACGTTACACATGAAATAGAAAATTTTATGTGTAGTTATGTAATTAGACTTATCTAAAAATACAAAAACATTCAAATTTTTTTTGGTAAATTAGAAAAAAACCTACATCATTAGTTTACGTACATGATACATCACATACAAAAACATTCATTATTATGAAAATAAATGGCCAAATTTCAAAAATATTTTTACATTGTATACAATTTTTTATTTACACAAATCATTGAAATAATAATTTAAACATATAAAATATTTACATAACAACTAAAAAAATATTTTACACTTTTAGTAAAAATAGAATAAAATTATTAAAACACTAAATCTATATTAACTATTGCTAGTACATAATATTTTGTCATGTATACAATATGTCGGTAACATGTTACGCACCCGGAGTGCCGCGCTCCGCGCGCCTTGCCTTAAGTACCTAGTACCTAACGAATAACAATACATAATAACAGGAATTGTTATCGTTAGGTGTGCGAGCGCTCGGTCGGCTTGCAAATCGTTTTCAGTACGAAATTCACTTCCGTGCGCTGATCCTGTATTATCAGCTGCCTTGTCGTGTAATAAACATACGTTTATTACGCGATCTACCTACAACTGGTGACCCCGAGAACACTTTTAAGGATAAACATGAGTGGAAGTGATAATGTCTCGATAAAAAGTGTTAAGACTGCAGAATCGCGGCACGACGAACATGTGACGAACATCCTGGCGCTAATGCTACAGCCAAATTTGTTGCAGACCGTTTTGTTTGGCCGGGCGTCAGAAAAGACTTCCATGAATGAACTCGTCAATATTTGTCAAATGTCAATGCAAATGCAATGTGGCGATAAACCTTAGCGCGTTGTCTTCTCCATTGGGCATGTTCGATATACCGCGCGCTCGATTTGCATTTATTCACGTGGACATTATTGGCCCTCTTCCTGTTTCACAGGGCTACCGCTATTGTTTAACGGCGGTGGATAGGTACACACGATGGCCTGAAGTTACACCAATGTTTGACATGACAGCGGAAACAGTAGGGATACCCAGGTTTGGATGTACAATGGATATTGTAACCGATCGAGGTAGACAGTTTGAATCTTCGCTTTTCCAATATCTAGGAAAAGCGATTGGATTCAAACATCGCAGAACAACCACGTATCACCCTGCTTCTAATCGCCTCGTGGAACGTTTCCACCGCCAGTTAAAGACGGCAATAATGTGCCATGCTGATGCAAATTGGGTCGACATGTTACCTCTTGTGCTATTGGGCATAAGAAGTGTATTTAAAGACTATCTGAAATCTTCGTCTGCCGAATTGGTATATGGGGAACTATTGAGGTTACCTGGACAATTTTTCCAGACCTCGATACATCAAAGTACATATATATCGGATTTAACTACCCGACTTCACCAATTCGTTTACAAATTGAGACCCTCACCAGCATCACGACATTCAAAGCATAAGATCTTTGTGTATAAGGACCTCAACACCGCTAGTCATGTTTTCTTATGACACAGTGCGTGGTTCCTTGCAGCCTCCTTACTTAGGCCCATATCAATTACTGCAACGAGATAATAAAACCTTTAAAATACTTATTAAAGGAAAGAGCGTCACAGTGACCATAGACCGCCTCAAGCCGGCCTATACGCTGGTGGACCCTTCGACTGTTCCTGATTCCACGAATTCTCCCATTGCAAGTCCTTGCCTTAATCCATCACCGGACTCTGCAGTGTCACTCCCAGATCAACAAAATGTTAAACGTACACGATCCGGTCGAGTAGTTCGTTTCCCTGATTTTTATCGACCCCAGTGACGGTCTCAGGGGGGGAGTGATGTGGCCTAATACAATAATATAACATAATATGTAAGTCAGTATACACAGCTATATTCAAATCATTTAAATAATAATTTAAACATAGAAAATATTTACATAATAACTAATAAATTATTTTACAGTTTTAGTAAAAATAGAATAAAATTATTAAAACACTAAATCTATATTAACTATTGCTAGTACATAATATTTTGTCATGTATACATGTCGGTAACATGTTACGCACCCGGAGTGCCGCGCTCCGCGCGCCGAGCCTTAAGTACCTAGTACCTAACGAATAACAATACATAATAACAGGAATTGTTATCGTTAGGTGTGCGAGCGCTCGGTCGGCTTGCAAATCGTTTTCAGTACGAAATTCACTTCCGTGCGCTGAACCTGTATTGTCAGCTGCCTTGTCGCGACATACGTTTATTACGCGATCTATTGTAATTAGGCTTTAATATTATATTTAAGTAATACCTAATTACTATCCTTTAAGTTCTCCTTCTTAAACTGTGTATGGTAATATAAGGTGTGGACTATATGCGCCGTATTACTGTAAAAAAGTAAACTATAGTTAAAAGTGTTTTGTGTTAAGTTATTTATTCAACCTAAAACTCATATCACACCTCAACCACCTACACGCCCTTAAATTAATCATTCTATTTTATTTAAATATTTCAAATTAAATTCGATATTAATTCATTCTCGCTTCTTTATCTATGAATATTACTGAATAATAACGTCACAGTACGACTTCTGTATGGAGCGTTTTCTTAGTATACTGTTTCTTGTGAGAAGTTGCTCATATTTTAGAGCACTATTCATTTATGCAAAAAAAATCTTATTTCGTCTAGCCTGTTACATCATTGAAAAGTCGAAAAAAAGTTTTTTGAACACTTTGATCAGTAGCTAAACTAGATCCCACCTCATTGGTAATTTAGGTCAGGTGCTTACGGAACGGAATTATTCCCAGAATCGCTTCAACAAATACGCACGAAACTTCTAACTTTACGAATGGCCTTTTAATGGCCTCAGTGAGATATTGATAGGAATGTTGAGCAGAATGCTCCAGAGTTTGAAAACATTTTTGAATTCGAGCACATAATACACGATTCTTTGAAAGTTGAACACGAGCTCGCATTTCCTAATATACGAGCATTTCTTTCAATGTACGAATGTGAAAAAGTGTAAGTTTGAATTTACTATCGTCAGCTCGATCATTTAAAAGGTTTTCCAATGTTTTAATAATTAGACATGATTAGACTCACAAATAAAATCATACATTAGTAGTTCAAATACATTCACTATACTATAGGTATGTAGGTATATTGGAAAATATTCACCCTAAGCTTAAGTTTGCAAAAACTTTTTAAACTTATCGCATTGAATCTTGCAAAACCTAATAATGTACTAGGAGTAAATAAAATTAGGTACTTTATCAGAGAGCCATAATATAACCTAACCATGAGCATGTCAGAACATGTCTATCGGCCGTTTTCAATAACATATCGAAGATTAATAAAAAAAGATAGCTAGAGATTTAGATAGATCCCCGTTAAATAGTACGCTGTTGTTTATCTTTAATTTGTGTTTCACAATCAAAGAGAGGACCTATTTATTCTTGTCCAACGAAGGATAGCATCCTTCCCTCTCGCCTATCCAAGTCCTCTTGAAACGTTTCATTCGTTGCTAACTACATAACAATTCGTGTTTTAAACAATTACATATTTGTAAATATTGTTTTTAAAATTGAAAATCAAAACTCGGGATGATTTTTTACTATAGTTATCATGGTTTTTCATCAAATTCAATAGTGAAATATAACCGTTTGACGCTACGAGTCGCGTGAAAAGGAATGTGAAATTTAAAATGAAATCAAACTTCGAAGCAAAGAGAATGTCACTATACTATGTAATAATAGATAGCACTCTGAATAAAAAAAATTATACCTTAGAAGAAATTCAAATTTATACCTTAGCTTTTTTACATATTATCGTCAAAACTGCAATAGATTCTTCGAAATGAAAAAAAACTATTCGTAGGTTATTATTATCGATTTTTTATTTTAAGACCAATTGTTGGGTTAAAAGGTAAATAAAACAACAAAACAACTATAATTCAATCATTTTTATTGCATTTTAAAGAAAATAAATCACAAAAGTAAGGCTACGAACGTATTTTTTTTGGTCGCGACAGAAAAAACTGCACTTTAAATAGAACGTAGCCTTCAGTATCAGTTGTCAAATTGATAATATTACTATAAGTTCAAATTGATAAATACGACAGTGGTCAATGCCTAGAACTTTTGGTAAATTGTTATTTACAATGCCTGAGGTTGTAAAAAGTTTTGCACGATAATCATTTATCTAGTTAAAGGTTCTACTCAAGTTAAAGGAGTTTTGTGAAGCAGAACAGCAGAATAAAAGGTATTCTAATACCCATAAAAATTGCTGGCAATATTTTATCGCGCGATCACAGCGCCGCGTCTAAGGCACTTCTTTCCTGAAAAGAACTTTCTCTATATAAGTCCAAATAAATCATCAATTCAGTCAATGAGTCAAGTCAGTCGAATCAGTAAAATGGTAGACGCTTTACTAAAACTTCCTAGGGAGTTTTGAAGGGAACACAAAATAGCACGCTTTTTTAAGTTGTACCTACCACTTGCCCACACTTGTGTACGTTAACGAATATTAATTCATAGTAAATATTATTTCAAAATTACACATTAAGAACCGAAATAGCACAAAAATAAGGAGGTAATACACAAACATCAACGACACACATTGATATCCTCGGCAAAACGGACACGCAACTGGTTTTCTTTGAATTACTTCAAAAGTTATGGTCTGATTTCACTCAAAATAATTTTTCTAAAGAGTTTTTAGTATGATCTATAATCATCCATGCAGATATGCTTGCCTCCTTCGAGTCTGTTAGTTTGGATGCTATTTTAGTATCGGAAACCTGTCTTAAACCTTGTCTTCTATCTATCAGCTATAGTTTGCCCGGTTACCATATTGATACGAAATGACCGAGTAAGCAGGAAGGCGGTGGTGTTGCTATCTACTTACGTTCCCACATTCCTTACACCGTGATAGCAGTATCTGACCAGTCATTCTGCGATCTCGAGTATATTAATGCTGCTCTCGGACACCGTCCGGGTAACAGCTCCGATCGTTGTCGTCAGTCCGTCTAAGCGCTCTCGCAGTATTGCGCTTTCGCTCTATTGTGTGTGCTATCGCTCGCGAAAGAGACACTACCTGTAGAAAGAAGACAGAAGACTAAAGAGTCAAGCCTCAAGTGAGAAGAAACAAAGGCGCCACCCAACCGCCTTTGCCTCCCGACCCGTGCCGTACCGTGTCTCGCGCCGCGCTGCGACCGCCGCGTACCGGACGATCGTGCGATCGCTCGCATCGTCCGTCCCACTCTTTGGTGCGAGCCCTCTGCTCGCACCCCGCCGCGTAGTAACCGCCGCGCTAGGACGAGCGTGCGACCGGTCGCATCGTCCGTCTCGCTTTTAGCGCGAGCCTTCTGCTCGCGCTCCGCCGCGTTCTCGTTCGTGAACACTAGCGCCCTAGTGTTTAGCGTAATGTTTGTGAGTGAGTTCCAGCCGCCCGAGGAACAATTATAAGTACCGTGACACGCTTAGGCACACTACACGAGGAGTTTTCCTCCCTACACACCTCCTGTATCCCCAATAATTAATAAATAGAGAGCAGAATCCCACTCCCGGGATAAAGTTTCTAATTATGTCTGACGCCATAATCAGAAAGTTCCTGGAGTTTTTAAAACTTGAAATTCCCGATGTCGCGTCCAAGTGGGAACGCTTCGTGTGCATGCATGAAGCAGACTCACCGGCGTCGCCCGATAACGACGTCCTGTTAGTACCGGCCGATGCCGAATCCCTATCATCTCCTTCAGAGATGTCTTGCTCGGAGCAAGAATCCGACCGTAGTGAACAAGGCGAGTTCACTACCTTTAAATATAAGAAGACGAAGAAGAGGAAGCGCCCAGAGGGCACCTCCTCTCCAGTCTTATCTTCCCCGTCGAAATCGGCAACTAAAATTAAAAATAGGAATAAGGGGTTTAGGAATATACCTAAATTGCAAACACACTGAGTGGGGCAACGTACGTACAATAGAAATGGCATCATTCTTTGTAGTTTAACCTATACTCTAAATTTTTCTCTATTAGCTCCCACTGACCCCACTCGCTATGACACCAATGAAAACATCAACGGTGTCATACGCGATCCTAGTACGATAGACATAGCTTTAGACAAAAATATTTCTCTCAATATCTATATTGAGACTCTCCACGAGCTTAACTCGGACCACAGACCGGTTATGATTACACTTGGTATTCTTAACTCCAACAATTCTAGTTTTAGGAAGATAGTAGACTATAAATTATTAGCGGAGAACATCAAAGTCCACCAATCTAGTCACCTCGATAAAATCCCCGATAGTATAGATAGTAAAGAGACAGCCATAGAGGCCGCCTTCCAATTGACCGATCACCTGGTAGCGACCATAGAGAACTCATCTAGGGAGGTGCCAAGGGCCGTTGGCCCCTCCCTGAGGACATAAAGGAGTCTATCAGGCTCCGGAATGCGGTCAAACGCACATATGATCGCTACCCGCGGAAGAGTGGAGGAAAGCCCTCCGTCACTACGAGAGGGAAGTAAAGTTTTTTTTTTGCGGGTAGGCGTAGCATCAACATCTAAAGTAGACTCGGGATCTTAATATTGAAATTAAAAATACTTACAGCTTTTAGAACAGCTTATGTATTACTTTAATTAATTGTTGAAACCCTTCTTTGCTCGCCACATTATAAATATCACACAACTTCAGCACTTTTAATCACTTTCAACAACAATCATCACCAAGAAAAATGGATATGTCATTGCAACTTGCTGCTAACATGGAAGAGTTGGCTAAGCTCTTCCAATCACGCATGGACTCCTATGAGCAGCGACTCCATGACACTGCATCTTCGCCTGCTAATCCAGATCTCTCCAGTTTGAGCGGTCAGTTCCAAAATTTTAACATCTTTGTTTGGCAAACGCTCTCTAAATTAAAGACGCAGCTTGATCTCCTAACTCTAGGCCTCGACAGGCATGAGACATACCTCCGCAAGAAGACACTATTGTTCCATGGTATCTCTGAAGCCAATGATGAAAAGTTATTTGATGTCATTACTAACACTATCAAAGACAAAATGAAAATAACTGAGTTTACCAGTAGTGATCTTCAGTCATGCCACCGCCTTGGTTCCCCAAAAGGGAGAGCCCGTACAGTCCTAGTACGATTTAGAGATATTGATCAGAGGCGCTTGGTCTGGGATGCTAAGACTACACTGAAAAGTAGCGGCATTGTAATCTCTGAGTTCTTGACCAAGTCTAGGCATCAAGTCTTTATGACTGCATGGCAGCACTTTGGAGTACGTAGCTGCTGGTCCACTGAGGGAAGATGCATGCAGGAGCTCAAACCGCTAATGGCTACATTCCCTGCTGTTAAAGACACCAAAGCTACTCCTCTCCTGCCGGTTGTCAAAAGTGGTCATGGTGAGGTATCAAAGCCCAGTACTTCTGAGAATAATCCCTCCAGCACCGCTGCATCTTCCCGCCGTACAAGAAGGACTTAGGTTTGCATGCATCCACATTCCACAGTGAGCTCGGTGATGAATTAATATCCATTCATAGTGTGTCAAGTTCTACCCATTTTTCTGCATGTCTCAATTTACTCTGTTGTTGTTTATTTTAAGGTAGTACTGTTTTTTTTCTGTTTTAAGTATAGTTTTGAAATTTTTATGTTTTACATTTAGGACTTTTTCGTGACTTTGACATATGTCATTTGTCAATGTCATGCATGTTTTTTTTTATCACAAAACTAATTGGTATTGATGTAATGCTGAGTTGCCAGGGATCAAATAGATTCTCTTTTTTTTTACTGTTTCCCTTCTAAGTTCTTGGCCTGGCTAATTAACTGTAATTATTAATTATTGTTTAGTTCTGAACTCATGTCATGTATGTAAATAAGTGTGTAATTTCTTCTTTCATTGCTATGGTGAGCTAAAATGGGTTTTATTATAATAATTATTACAGTAAATTAAAATAATATTTATTATAGTATACACGTAATAATATTTATTTATATTAGGATTTATTATTTTTATATCTTTAGATACCTATTATTATATTTTATGTTATATTGGTAGTTTTATGGATTCAATCGATCACAATGTTAATAATGATGATTTTTTTTCATGCTCTTCTTCGTCTGAAAGTTTTCTCAGCCTGGATAGTGGTGATGGGACATTGGGTACTTTTTCTGCTCATGAACAGTTAGTAAGTTCCTTTTCCTGTTATCCTAATAACTTCAATATTGTACATGTTAACGCTCAGAGTATACCGCGCCATTATCCTGATATTTTGGAAATGTTTAGCGATTCTTCTGTAGATGCTATTTTAGTCACCGAATCCTGGCTTAAGCCCTCACTTTCATCTGCTGCTTATGCTTTACCGGGGTATAAGTTAATTCGAAATGATCGCTTGGGTAAAAGTGGTGGTGGAGTTGCCATTTATTTGCGCGGTGACATCGTGTGTAAAATTATTACAGCCTCACCAAATCGATACTCTGGCTCAGTCGAATACTTGTGTGTTGAGGCCACCCTACATCACAAAAGAGTCTTGCTCTGTGTGGTCTATAGCCCGTCTATGCGTATAGATTATTTTAACACCTTGGTATCTCTGCTAGCCACACACAGCGCGAACTACGACTACACTTTCCTTGCGGGTGACTTTATTACTTGTCTCATAAAATCAGATTCCCGTGCCTTTAAGCTCCGCTCTTTATTTTCGTCCCTCAACCTCAGCATCCTTCCGCTTTCAGCAACCCACCACGCTCCTAATTACACTCCTTCTCTCTTAGATCTTCTCATCACCTCGTCCCCCGATCTCATAGCTTCTCATGGCCAATTCCCCTCTAACCTTGAAAGGAAAACTAAATCGTGATATGAATATCACGATTTAGTTTTCCTTTCATTTAAAATTAAGCCTCCCCGTCGAAAACCCAAGTATCAATTCCTGCGTAGTTTTAAGAACATAGATTTGGAGGCTCTTAAACGTGATCTGTCTAATACTAACTGGTATCCTGTCTACTCAGTCACGGATATTGACCTTAAAGTGACGTTGCTAACTAATGTACTAACCAACATTTTTGATAGACATAGCCCCTCTTCGAAAAATCAAAGTCAAGCACGTACACCCTGGCTCTCGGAAGATATTATAACCCAATAATGGCCAAGCGCAACCGAGCCATGGGTCGATATAGGAAACGACCAACGGATGAAAATTTAGCGAAGTATAAGTAACTCCGTAGAGATGCTAAAAGACACCACATACACTATTCTATAGACCAATCTAACCCGTCCCAGATCTGGAAATTTCTTTCGACACTTGGCATTGGAAAATCTTCAGTCAGTTCTGACAGCACTGTGGACCTAAATGCTCTCAACGCTCACTTCTCTTGTCCACCTGTAATCGTTGACCAGGTAACAAAAGCGCGCACCATTTCCCATCTCTCTTTCTCTTCCCTCCCATCTTGTACCTCGTTTTCATTCGATCCTGTTACTGAGGACGATGTCAGCAAGCATATTAAGGCTATAACATCTACTGCTGTGGGCAATGATAACCTTAGTCCCCGTATGATATCCCTCGCCCTTCCTGAACTCTTGCCAGTTCTCACACATGTCTTCAATTATTATTTGGCAACGAGTTGCTTTCCTTCAGTATGGAAACGTGCTGATGTTATTCCACTACCCAAAACCTCTAATCCCTCTTCTTTATTCCACTACAGACCAATCTCCATATTATCATACCTTTCCAAAGTACTTGAACACATTGTCCACATGCAGCTTTCTCACTTTTTAACCTCTAATAATTTGCTTTCACCTTTTCAATCCGGTTTCCGTTCTGGTCACAGTACTGTTACAGCGCTGCTAAAAGTCACAGATGATCTACGCCTAGCCTTGGAAAATAAGTGTGTCTCCATCCTAGTGTTACTCGACTTTAGCAGTGCTTTCAATTCTGTAGACTTTGACATCTTCCTTTCTGTCTTTCGCTCCCTTAACATATCCTCCTCGGCCATAAACTGGTTCGATTCATATCTTCGGGGACGTTCGCAGCGAGTTTGCTCTGATGAGGCTACCTCAGACTGGTGTGATCTTGATGCGGGAGTACCCCAGGGTGGTGTTCTTTCTCCATTTCTCTTCTCAATAAATTTTTCATAAACACTATCACCTTAATAATAAAATCTAACTTTCATCTTTACGCAGACGACCTGCAGATCTATCGCCATTCATATATTCATGAATTAAACTCTGCAGTTAACGATATCCACTCTGATCTACAGCGAATAGCGAACTGGGCAAAATCTTTCGGTCTGTTGGTCAATCCTAGCAAATCGCAAGCTATGATCATAGGTAGCAGATACATGACTCAACGCTTAGATAATGTGCCTAGAGTTATTAATTACACAGATTCTGCTAACAACTTAGGTATAATTCTAGACAGTAATCTCTCCTGGGTACGTCAGGTGAGTGAAGTGAGCAGAAAGGTTCACTACTCGCTGCACACGTTGAAGTGCCTCCAAAACTTTTGCCTATAAACACCAACATTTTCCTTGTCCAAACACTCATCTTCCCTATCCTTGACTATTCCGATTCCTGCTACTTAGACGCTACCGAGGAGCTGTTAACTAAACTGGAAAGTTTACAGAATATCTGTATTCGTTTTGTGTTTGGTCTAAGAAAGTTCGACCATGTTTCAGCCTTTCGATCGAAACTCAAGTGGCTCCCTATCCGCCTTCGGCGCAACACCCATATCCTCTGTTTACTCTACAACATTTTGCATAATCCTCGCTCTCCTCGTTATCTTCTTGATCGATTCAATTTTTCTCGTCCCCTCAATATTCCTTGCAGGTCCACTGTCAGAACAAATCTTTCTCTCCCCTCCCATCGCTCCAACTTCTACTCCTACTCATTCACTGTTCATGCAGTTAGATTGTGGAACTCTCTTCCTCACACCATTCGCGATAGTCCCAAAATCGATGTATTTAAAAGACGCTTGAAAGAACATTACCTCAAATCTGAATCCATATAGATACCGTTATTATGTATACATATAGTATTCATATATTATAGTTATATTAATAATATATTAGTATTTATATATATTAACTAGCTATAATTTTTAATTTATTTAATTAGTTTATTTACTATATTTTATTTTATTATAGATTTAAATATTTGAATGATTATTTATACAATAATTGTAGAAATAATATTTTGCACGTCCTAACTGCTATATTTCATCCCATTTCTCTCCGTAGGGCTGCTGGAAGAAATTTCTTATTAGAAATAAGCAGTCCTTTGTGTCATCTTTCTTTGTTAATTGTATTGTCATAATTTCTGTGTGTACAATAAATTGTTAAATAAAATTAATAAAAGTTTAAGATCAAACAGCACAAAGTCGAGAGTTGGGATCGACTTCTCAGCGATTTAGAACCGTCTCACGTGGCAAGTACGCCAGTAGGCCACTCGCGAAGGCCCTCAAAACAACACGGAGAGCGACATGCCTCCGTTAGACAGACCAAAACGTCCTCCTGCATTCGAAGACATAGACAAGGCCGAATGCCTAGCTGATAATTTCGAACAACAGTGCCGGCCGAGTACTCTCCCGATTGATCCCGTGCACCTTAGCTTAGTGAATAGCGAGGTCGACAGCCGACTCTCGAGGCCACCTGATGTAGATAGGGTGAGGATGGTGGACTCGGAGGAGGTCAACGACATTATTAAGTGTATGAATGCCAAAAAGGCCCCAGGCCTTGACGGTATTTCAAACAGAACACTTAAAATGTTACCGTCAGAGCTAATTCAACTCCTAGTGAACATCTTTAACGCCCTCTTAGTAGGATGTTCATTTCCAGACATTTGGAAAGTAGCTATTGTCATAGGTATCCACAAACCGGGAAAACCCCGGAAGGCGCCTGGTAGCTATCGTCCAATAAGTATCATTAGCTCCCTTGGTAAAGTCTATGAAAGAGTAATTAAAAGGCGCCTCAATGACGTCATAACCGACAAAAAACTCCTTCCAGACGAGCAGTTTGCCTTCCGCAAAATGCAGCTGTGCATTTTGCGGAGCGTGACAGCTGTCCCGCTCAAGTACACCGCTTAACGGAGTACATAATTACTAGCAAAAATGACAGGAAGACGACATGCGCCGTATTCCTTGACATTGCAAAAGCTTTTGATAAAATTTGACATAACGGACTGTTATACACACTCTATCAAATGGGCATACCCGATTATTTTGTTTTACTAATTAGTAACTTTCTAAAAAATCGTAAGTTTCATTTCCGCGTAGAAGGCGCACTGTCGTCGCCAAGATATATGGAGGCGGGAGTACCGCAGGGCTCGGTCCTCTCGCCCTCCCTATATAACCTGTACACTAGTGACATCCCTAAAAACGCTAAGGTTAGCTATGTTCGCGGACGACACAGCCCTTTATTATTCCCACATACGAGCCTGTACCGCGTCTAAAGCCCTCCAGGAGTCAGTTACCGCTCTCGGTAAATGGTTCTCCAAATGGAGAATAGAAGTTAATCCCGACAAAAGTCACTCCATCCAATTCGATATTAAAAGTGCAATGAAGCGTACTTGCCCCCGTAAAGTAATGAGCCCTATAAGCCTGCACGACAACATAATCCCTGAGGTCACTCAGGTCAAATATTTAGGCGTAGTACTAAACAAGTCGATGTCGTTATCGAGTCACATCAGTAATACATTACGTAAAGCGAAATTTGTCTCTACTCTAACTCTACTAAACTCTACAAATTATATCCGCTAATTAATTCGCGAAGCAAAATGTCCATAAGACATAAGCTTACATTGTATAAAGTTTTCATTAGAACGATACTCACTTATGCGTGCCTCTCTTTCGCACAAATAAGCGAGTCTCAATTGGACCGTTTGCAAAGAGTTCAAAACCGGTTTCTACGCATGGTAACAGGCGCCCCCTGGTACATGCGTAACATCGACTTGCATAGGGACTGCGAGCTCATCACCATTAAAGCCTATATCAAGGAACTCGTAGAGAGATTCTTTGATAAAGGCAAAAATCATCCAAACCCCCTTATCCAAAAGGCCCTAGACTATAAGCACGACGCACAGACTTTCCGACACCCGTACAAACGGCCTAAGCATATCTTAGCCGATCCCATCGATCCGATCACAAAATACGTAAGGTACTGCGTACAGATACGTAAACGCAAATTACGCGCACCCGCGAGATTAGTATTGCACCGGGGTCGACGTGGGCCGTGAGAGATATTTGAATTGCTGCAACAAAATTGTGAGAGACGCACAAAGACGCTATATTCACTCTTCTGTCGAGAACAGCTATGCTAAAAATTTGGAAATTTCATAAGTCACTAGGTGTTGGCAAAACTGTTGATTCTTCTGCGTCACTAAATAACTTCGACAAAAATATTTTAAATAATTAATTTACTTCCTCTAATAGCTCACTCGATCCTAATTTCAAATCACAATTGATTCAGCATCTTACCAACACCTAATTACCATCCTTTCCTCTTAAATCAGGTCATTGTTGGCGAAATTAAAAAGAATATTATGGTAATTTCATCTAATGCAATTGGTGATGACAATATAATAATATTTACAATATACTAATATTTTCTATGAAGTTTTGGAAAAGAGTAAAAAAAGTAAAAAATAAAGTTCAAGAAATTGTATTATTAGTATGTTAGGTTTTATGTTTAGTTCCAGTTTTTGTATCTTCTGAGTTGCACTGCGTTAACTTTTTGTTTCCATACGTCGCCTTGGGGGTTGCTAGGAATAAATCACTTTATAGCGATAAAGCCGCTTTGTATTCATGCTAAAACTGTTAATAATATTTTAAATCATATATGTACATTTTTGAACACAGTAAAGCATTCATTCATTCATTCTATCTCCTATAGTTTAAAAATACCAGGACCATAATCGAAATAGTCGACTTTATAAAGAAGTAATGTATGATACCTTACCTTTATTTTAAAAGACCTATTCAACGATACTCCTCCACACGATGGGATAGAACAAAAAATATTTTTCATCCCCACTTGACATGTATGGAGAGCCACCACTAAAATGTAAAATTATTATTATTTTATGTTGCCGGAACCGAGATCTATACACAATCTTTAACTTTACAAAAATTTCATCAATTTATATTCATAATTACAGAAACTAGAAACGCGGACAGACAGATAGACAGACAGACGGACAGAGTGAAACTATAAGGGTTCCTTGATTATTACGGAACCCTAATAAAAGAGCACAATATTCGCTAATTTAATAGAATAAAAGCGAGTTGAGAGGTTTTGCTTAAGCTAGATCTAAAGTAAATCCTCTAATCCCTTGAAAAGCTGACGAGTATTTTCTTAAAACATTTATGTAACTCCATAACATTATGAGAGCGTTTTGCTAAGTACAATGTCTAATGTTTATAAAGCGATTTTGTGGCTTGTGTTTGTTTTCATATCCCCGATATGTAGTTATACTGTGTTCAGATCCAATTTAAATAAAACGTAAATAAAACGGCAATAGTGAATTATAATGCTACCATAGACGTATATATCATAGACGAGGCATGTTGAGGCATAAACTGTCCCCACTTCAATGGCCCCACTTTAGGTGTTGTTTGGGCCCATTTTGACATTTGAGGTATGGAAAATTTGTATTGTCAAATGTACAGTCGCGATCAGATCCGGCTTACCACCCTTAAGGCGAGATTCCTTTGCGTCTACTGCGGCCGATTTCAGTTAGCCCACCGTTCACACAAACAAAAAATGTTACGATTCTTGAATGATTAAGTATGTGTGCGCGTAATTATAATCATAATAGTATTTTAATGATCATATTATTATATTATATTTAATACTGACAGCTACATTTTTTCCGCCGACTACTGCAATAGTGTCTAATCATTATCATCACTGGTGATTATTTATTTGGTCCACAGATCGGTAATGCTTACACGGGGAAATACCACGCCCTCTCAGAAAACCGGCAAAAAAAAACGCTTGAGTTTGTTTTGCTGAGAGAGTGAGAATACCGGAGGCTTTTTTTGTATTCATAACTTTCTTAAGATGCGTTTATAATAATAAATAGAACTAAAAAGGAAAAAAATATTATTTTTAAACAAAAAATGAAAACCGACTTCCAAAGTAAAAATGCACAAAAAAGTATGAAATAAAACTTCTTTTCCAAATAATTCCCCTTTTAAATTCGGCTAAAATTTTAACTACTTCTCTACTTAATCTTCATAGTTTTGAAATCGGTACCATGGTGTCGACAAAAAAGTCCGCGATGGCATAGATATGTTTATCTTTTATGGATAGGTTACTTTACCCATTATAAATTTAAAAAAATGATCACAAATAATGTGGTATTTTCAAAAGCTATTTAGACGGATACTTTTTAATTTTAATATATTATATATCTATATATATATTATATATCTAGGATTAAAATTAAAAAGTACGTGTGTAAATTTATTATAAGTATATATTTTTAGTCTGTGCTACTACTATATTGCAGTAGGTATATTTGCTAAAGAATAATACAATAAATTCGTCACGGGTCGCTGTCTGTACTTTATTAATTTAATATTAAAGAAAAAAGTTTCTCCGTACGTTTGTACGCGCTAATTTCGGAACCTACTAGACGGAAATTGATGAAATTGGGTATGGTAGTAGCTTAGACTCTGGATTTTTTAGACTCTGGATCATTAGCTAGCATTAGCCGCTTTTTATTGCGGAAAAATGTACGGTTCCGGCGATATTTGTTTTTGCGAGTACGAAGTCAACGGCTTAACCGATTTGAATGCGGTTTTCAGTAATGCGTTTTGGTTTGCTCCACTTAAAATGCAATTTTTATTTCATTTCAATCGGTTCATAAATATAAAGTGTTATATCAGTCTAAAGAATATAACATATAAAATCCTATAGAATAACTGATCAGTTGAATTGGCTGAAACTTTACGTAGGTATTACCTAATCATTAATGTTTATTATTAATACCAGGAGGAATAAGTGAGAAGTTCTATTATGGTCGTAACGCTAACTCATGTTAACGCCGGTCGTGGATTCAACTAGTATGGGTGACCACAATCCCAAATATTTTTAAGGTCAAAATCTTAACGCCTAATACCTACTAATGTTTTACTATTCAAAAGATTTTCGAAATCATTAAAACACGGCGTCGAAGATATCCTTCCTTAAAATATTATAAACGTGAAAGTTTTATAAATATATGGATGTAAGTATGAATGTTGGTTACTCTTTCACGTAATAACAACTAAACGGATTTGGAAGAAATTTGATAAGGTAGTAGTCTCTGGATTAAAACTCAGGCTACTTTTATTCGCGGCAAAAAGTACGGTTCTCCGGTATTAATTTTTCAAGTACGAAGTCGTGGCTAACATCTGGGTTCTAGACTATACTGATATTATAAAGAGGTAAAGTTTCTTTAAAGTTGTAAAGTTTGTTTCTTTGTGAGTTTGTGACTTACCGACATTGTAAGGGGTAATCTCTGGATCTAATTCAACCTATTTTTTAAATTATTTTACCAATAGAAAGCCACATTATATTTTGAACGCCATAGGCTATATATTAACCCGAAAAATGTAGTCTTTTCCGTGGTAGTCGGATTTACAAAATAAATTATATAGCCAAGGGTATGTAAGGACATGTCTAAGGAGGGTTTCGTAACTATCAACTTGCAATAGGTATTCTTTAAATTACTTCAAAAGTTATTGTCCGATTTCACTCAAAATAATTATCCTATAGAGTCTTTAGCATTATCTATCAGTATGGGAAATTTAGAAATGTCAACTTATAAACCGCTTTGGAGGCCAATTACTCGGAAATGGTTGAGTTTGTAAAAAAGTTATGTATAGGAGTACTATAAATGACTTTTTAGATTGGTAGAAACATTACTTTTATTAAAAGACCAATTGAACGATACGTGTGACTTAGACACGATGGGGTAGAATGAAAAAATATTTTTATCCCCACTTAACATGTATGGGAAGCCACCCCTAAAATATAAAATTATTATTATTTTATGATGCCAAAAACCGAGATCTATACACAATCTATAACTATACCAATTTTCATCCATTTATATTCATGATTACAGAAGCTAGAAGCGCGGATAGACAGACAGACAGACGGACGAACAGAGCGAAACTAAAAAGGGTTCCTTATGCACTACGGAGCTCTGTGCTATTATCAAATTGGAGTCAATACAATAATAGCACTGAGTAAAAAATGTATTATTAAGTATAATATATTTTTAGGAATCAGAAGCAGTTTAACTAAAAAAACAACAATCTATTACACACGATTACATTTATTTACTATGGAACACATTTAACACAGTCTTTAACAAAGTTTAAATAGAACTCACGATTCTTACAAATCACACCGGCCGACAATCTAACCAGCATCACACGGCAACAGGATCGGACGCAAAAAGTGGTCCTTACACGCTGACGCTCAGTTTTATATCCTAATGGGAGAGGGTGGGGCCTCTCTCCCACCACCTATATAGAAATCCCTACCAAACTGCTAACAATATTTTATGTAACAGTTGTTCAATATAAATTTATTATATAGTATATATTTTCACTCTGTGCTATTACTTTATTGCAGTAGGTAAGTACATTTGCTAAATAAGTTTTTGCCACGAACACTCTCCAACAATTTAAGATTTTCTAGCTTTTGCCCGCAGCTTCGCCCGCGTGTGAGAGTGTTCGTGGCAAAAAACTTCTATAGCAAATATATCTGCAATATAGTAGCAACTAGTACTTAAACAGACACATTAATATTGTATCCGTCTAAACAGCTTTTGAAAATACCATATTATATTTTGTGATTTTTTTTAAACTCAGAATGGAATATAATGTGTATAGTAATCTATCCTTAAAAGATAGAGATAATAATAATATTAAAGCATAAAAATGCAGTCGCAAACTTTTTTGTAGAACTTTAGAAGAAAAACAATCCCACTATACATTGTTTTGTTATAAATTGTCTCCAACGGGTTGGGTTAGTCAGCGTTTTCGATAAAAGCTCAGAAGACGGCTTGATTTTTTTCGACACCCTCAACAATTATAGTCATAAATAAAAGCAATTTCCACAAAACCTTAACTAATTATTATCCACCTAAACCTTCCCATATAACTACTCTATCGGTAAATGTAAACTGCACGAAAATCTTTTCAGTACTTTTTGAGATCATCGCGAACATACAGACAAACAGACTCAGCGGGGGACTTCAATTTATATAAATTTTAGAGAAAAGCGGCGGGTCAATAACCGCCCACGCTAGTTAACACGACCTTAGGCTGGGACTATTATCCGGAATCCGGTGGGCCGGGAAAAATTCAGAGCATTGAAAACAGAACTCTGCGCTAATAAGCTGAAAATCAGAGTGTCGAGTGTCAAACTGTCACAATATATGACATTGACATTTGACTCGACACTTGTGTGTTCGATTTCCAGGTCTATTGTATTAACGCAGAGTTCAATTTTTAGCGATATGAATTTTCTCCGGCCTTCCGGATTCCGGATCATATAGTCCCAGCCTTATCTCTTTAACCTTTCAAAAAAGTGTGCAATATTTTTTATTTGAAGAAAGCATCTACTAAGGAAGGATTTTTCAAAATTCAATCCTCCTAGTGGATGCAATAGGGGATAAAAGTTTGTATAACTTTATGGAACGACGTTCTTTATGGAGCGATGCGGAGGGGTACCCCTAGCCGGGGAAAAAAGTCCGTAACGTAAGATTTTTATGTATAGTCTTTATTATTTTCTTTATACCTCGAATAGAACTTAAAATTAATATGTTTATAATAAGGAACTTCGTTCCTATCGGGTGTCCCACGACACCACACGGCTTTTGTGCACAATCAGTAGTTACACATATAAACCAATATAGACAATTCTTACAAAGAGAGAATTACGATTTACGATTCTCTCGATACGAGATCTACGATTAGTAAATAGCAATTTCTTCCAGACAAGTCTCACGAACTACCAACTTATTTATTATCAATACATAGGTTTGTATTGGCTGAATGTTTTTTTATTCCTTGGACATATTCGCATGAAATTTCGTGTGAATTGAGTATGGAAAAATGATATAGTTTCGTATTTTAGCGTTTTAAATATTTAATAGCTAAGAAAGTAAAATCCCCTAATTTACTTTGTAATGAAAGTTATAAATTATTATAAAGACATCGTTTAAAACCCCAATTTATGCTAATGCGGGCTAATGCTATTTATATTTTTTGCAGGCACTATCAAACTCTAAAAATTTTCTCTAGAATTCTATTGAGTTTATCTTTCATCTCTCATCGTTTCTCAAAAACGATTTCTTTCGCTCGTATTTTTTCGATTTATGTTGCAAATCTGACTACCACGGAAAAGGCTTATTGTTTTAAATAATGTGGGGCTTTCTATTGGTAAAAGAAATTTAAAAATAGGTTGAAGTAGATCCAGAGATTAGCCCCTTAAAATCTCGGTAAGTCACAGACTCATAAAGAAACAAACTTTACCTCTTTATAATATTAGTATAGTTCAGATGTTAGCCGCGACATAATACGCGAAAAAGAAATCCCAGGAGAACCGTCCTTTTTCCTGCGATAAAAAGTAGCCTATGTCTCTGGATTAACCAGAGACTGTTACAATATCAAATTTCATTAAAATCCGTTCAGCTGTTATTACGTGAAAGAGTAACGAACATTTATACATCCATACATAAAACTTTCGCGTTTATCATAAGTAAGGATATGTTCGTCGTCGTGTTTTAATGATTTCAAAAATATCTTGAATAGGAAAACGTTAGTATGTATTAGGCGTATAGATTTTGATCTTAAAAATATTTGTGATTGTGGACACTTTCCTAGTCGTGTCCATGATCAGCGTTGCTTAACATGGGCTAGCGCTACGACCATAATAGAACTTCTCACTTATTACTCCTTATTAATATACATCAATGTATAGGTAAAGTTTCAGCCGTTTCTAGTAATCAGTTATTCTATAGCATTTTATATGTTATATTCTTTAGACTGTCATAACTTTAATATTTATGATCAGATTGAACAAATACAGATTTTTAGTAGAGCAAACCAAAACTCATTAGTGAAAACCGCATTAAAATCGGTGAAGCCGTTGATTTCGTACGCACAAAAACAAATATCGCAGGAACCGTACATTTTTCCGAAATAAAAAGTAGCCTATGTGTTAATCCAAAGTTTAAACTATTAGCATACCAAATTTCATCAAAATCCATCCAGTGGGTTCTGAGATTATCGCGTACAAACGTGCAGACAAACAGACAAGAATTCTAAAAATGATTGTTTCTATTTTCTATGCCGTTCATAAAGACCCTCTGTAATAGTTTTTCTTATTTATCTTCCATGTACAGACAGCGACCTGTTACAAATTTATTATATGTGTTGTTAAATATATGTATAATAATCTATTTATTATACATATATTTAACAGTGGCGAAGGCTGGATCTCCTTCATAGGGAAGCCCTAGGTAGGGATGATAAGGGTCTTCAAAAGGTAAGTTGTAGGAATTGAGCTATAGGAACCCCACGCCACTGATATTTAATATACATCCATAACACAGGAACACAGAAAACTTTTTGTTCCCTCGGTGGGATTCTTTTGATGGATTTGTTTACACGACTACGGCGAAGCCAAAAGGAAGGGAAACGATTTTGTTTAACGTAAGCTAAAACCTTTTTTTGTTTGCGTTTAGATTAAATTGCATCAGAACAGAGTATAGAGGCGGATAACAGTCTCCGTTGTCTAGTGGTTAGAGCCAACTCTCGACTCTGAGGTCGTGGGTTCGATTCCCGCATTGGAAAAAAAAAATGTTGTTTCCAAGTTAGGTTAGGACTATGCAGGCTGATCACCTGATGGTCTGACAAGAAAGATGATCAATGCGTCAGATGGGCATGCAAAAAGTCGGACCTGCGCCTGATCTCTAGCCAGTCGTGTCGGTCATCTGTTCCACTGGATTATGAGAGTAAATGAAGAGAGAGTGCTCTCGTGTACTGCGCACACACTTTGGCACAATAAAATTACTCCTGCGTAACTGGCCTGGTTTCAATGAAACCGGCCACCGTCATCGGTGTTGGGAGTTATTTATCTGGAGGCGGATACAGATACATAATAAATATAGGTACAACCTAGTTTTCTATTTTTACGCCTCATTACGATTTACATTTTTTCATCTATGTTTTTTTTTATTAAAAATATATTTATCTATACAGATTTAAGTACAGATAAATAAAATTGATCTGTCTGTTTGTAATTTAAATTTTATTTTCACCAATCCATATGAAAGTATATACGGTATTAACAATAAAAATCAATTTTTAAAATTTTTGTCCGTCCGTCTGTCTATCTGTTTGTTCCGGCTCATCTCTGGAACGGCTGGACCGATTTTCACGGGACATCAGCTATCTGCCAGTGATAGCTGATGTCCCATATATTATAAGGCGTAACTTAGGATACTTTTTATCATCATCATCATCATCAAAAAATGTTTAACGCCCAACGAAGTGGGCACGGGTAGATAGTATATAAATAAAAATGAATTATCGAAATGTTATTCACGTACCTCCAAACGACTGCACCAAATTGGATAAATCTTTATTTTATGTCATGAGGGTCTTTAGGCTAAAGAATAATTTAAAAAATGATACCAAATTGATGACAAAAAATATGGCGGTACGAAGTTCGCCGGGTCAGCTAGTTAAAGAAAAAAAAAGTTCTATGAAGTTTTTATCTTATGCATGTTTATCCTGTGTATATGTCCTATCTTTGTTCATATTTTGTTGGAAGTCCACATTGATTTTATGCATGTTTGATCTATCTCCATATACCATTAAAATAATATAATTTTTAAAACCACTATAAACTAAACTTATGAATATATCTGCATAGGATACTATTTTATAAGGAAAAAGGTTTTAATCTAGAAAATATAAATAAATTAAATAATTAGAGAAAAAAAACTTCTACTGTAAATTTTACCAATTGGTAGATAGAACAAATAAGCACTGGGACGACGATAACAAAATGTTATTAAAATTGCTGCTTTATATACTAAAGGGAATAACTTAAATAGAAAGAGTTAGTGAGACTAATTATCTGGGTGTCCAGTTAGACGCCTCTTTAACTTGGAACGCTCACATAAACCTCTTTTCAGCACGTACACGAAAATTGACCTGGATATTTAAAAAACCTGCGTGACGTCCTTAAGTCTCAACTTCTGAAAACTGTTTATTTCGCACTAGCTCAATCTGTGTCACTACATGGGGAGGCGCTTGTAAATCTAAAATTATCAAACTTGAACGAGCACAAAGGTCGGTGCTCAAAGTAATGTTTAAAAAGCCATTTAGATATTCTACTAATAATCTTTATCAAGACTGAAGTATTGTCGATCAGACGTCTATAGATCCTCCATGCTACACTGCATAAACACTCTGAGCTCAGTTGTAATTCTATTATACTGCTTAAACGGAGATCAGATAAGATCAACAAAAACAATAAACAAAACATCACTCTGTCTTCCTCACACGACACTTGTCCTTCCTCGCACCACATATCTACCATAAAATAAACAG
Source organism: Phengaris arion (assembly GCA_963565745.1). Lineage (NCBI taxonomy): Eukaryota > Metazoa > Arthropoda > Insecta > Lepidoptera > Lycaenidae > Phengaris > Phengaris arion. Next base: position 10,057,146 of record OY751443.1, read on the forward strand.
ATTATTAAATATATACAATAAAACGCGTAATAAGTGTAAAATAACTCTAAAAAATGGCTATTAATACTTAATCATAAAGAAACAGAACAGAACCTGAAATCCAGGGTAGCCTAGCTTAGGCTCCAGTTCACACGCTATTGATTTTATAATGTTTGTACCTTTATTCTGTTGTGTGAAAAATAAGCATTTTTATTTATTTATTTATTATTCAAATAGGTAAACACTAAAATCATCTACATGACAAAGCAGGACTTAAAAACGTTTTTAGCATTTCCTCGTCGTAGATTTTCACACTTTTATCATTATAGTTCAAAGCCTCGCACACTCGGCAATAATGGTAAGACGGCGAACCGAAGTACCCGTGCTCATTCACCACTTCAAAATCCTTCCTCCACGCGTGGTATTCCAGAATTTGTGACTCCTCCCCGCTTATATACTTGATATGGTTAGCTAATTCCTCCGCGCTTTTATAATTGTCCACGTGTAGAAAAGAATTCGGTGGCAGAAGTGTCTCGCATTCTTTCACCGAAGGTCCCATAATAATGGGTACTGCGCCTTTGCCGTATGCATGATAAAATCCTTTTTCCGTTAAATATTCACGGCATTCTGAATTTTCAAACACTAGATAGAATATGTATTCGGCTATCACTTTGCAGTCTGCTGAAAAGTGGCCGGGGCAGCTGAAAAAATAAAAGGTATTCACTATGCAGATTTTAAAGGTGATTTAAAAATCAATCTTCATAAAACAACCATAGGAGAAATATGATTCAACACGAATTGACTTGTGCGAACGGGGGGATACAACGTAAAATAACGTTGACTTTGTGTTTTGTTACTTGAGTAAGGGTCAGTCCACACCGCGAATATACGCGACGCGGCGCGGCGCTGAATTTGTAAGATAGCCATTCATTCATTAATTGGTACTTATTCACTACACAAAAAGATACACGTTTCATAATATAATATCAGTCATACACTGCACAATTGCACATACATGCGTTGCACCGTTCGAACTCTTGTAATGAAACGTGTAAGTATCTTCTTGTATAATTTATAAAGTTCAATTTTAAATTGCCATCTTAAAAATGCGTATCGTTTCTTTCAGTGTGAATTGACCCTAAGGGACCGGTTCGGGAGACCCGTCCGGGTAACCCGAACAGCAAATGAAATCCGGCCCGGTCGCTCACCGGACGGCCTGGAAACGGTCGGCCCGTACACCCCTCCCGGACAGCTGTGAACCAGCCTTAAGCTGGGACTGAATGCTCCGGAATCCAGAACGCCTCTGAAAATTCACAGCATTGAAAATAGAACTCTGCGCCAATACAATAGAGTTGAAAATCGAATACATGAGTGTCGAGTCAAATGTCAATGTCATATATTGACGACACTTTGACACTTCGATTTTCAACTCTATTGTATTAGGGCAGAGTTCTATTTTCAATGCCCGAATTTTCTACGACCTTCCGGATTCTGGATCATATAGTACCAGCCTAACAGATTCACAATATGAGCTGCGGCAATCGCTTACCATTGGTGTCTCTCTACTCGTTTGCCTGTCTTGTTTCAGTACAAATTTTTTGGATCGCAATTTACTCTGACATGGGCAGCTTTTTTATAATTTGTAGTTTTACTTATAGAGTACCTAAGTATATAGAATTTACTCTTTATAATAAAATTTGATGTCAGGTAATCAATTTCTCATAAGCACTGAGCACGTATATATGCGACTCACGTCTACAACGGTTTTCACAACTCCTGAACGGCTCGTTTATAATCCATCATACCTCAGAACTTCTGTACTCGTTCATTATTATCTTTTGAAGCATCAGCTGTTAAGAGTTTGTAGCTAATAGTTCGCTTTGCCAGTAGTTTGCTTGCAGTGCACGCAATGGGTTATTTTAAGCGTACTTTAGACGCATAGTAATATTTTAAGATTCATCTAGGAATTATCCTAGATGAATCTGAGATATAATGTTTCCTCTATGTTTTTAACACAAATAAAGTATTTATTTATAGTTCTCACTTCTAAGTGATTTTATTAATACTCCAAACTGCCAATAAAACACCTCATACGACGAAAGAAAACTACTAAAATTAACTTCGATAGCACATCGACTCCTGTAAATTTTTCGACATAACTGTATACAATATAGATCTATACTACGAAAAATTGTGTCACGTTATCAAATCTAATATTTTATTTTGCTATCTTAAATATTAATTCAATATATTAAGCTCTCTGAAACGAATTATTGATTGAGGTTTGAATCGTAATTTCAGAACGTTTCACGATATTTTTTTATTTGTATAGTATTTACGTATAACTCAATATTTAAAAGCTGGCATGAGCAACGCATTGACATTTTACGTATGTGTGCTGTCTGTGAATAGATCATTACGTCACGTAGCACTGAATTTCTCTATCATTCCCTCTCGCCTGGTTAAGATTTTGATTATGAATGCCGTGCAAAACAAATGCCGTGCATTCTGTTCTCGGACACCGTCCGATGAACAGCTCCGCTCGCTCCGATCGTTCCGTCGTTTCCGCATTATCGCACTCTCGCGTGTGTGTGTACCACTGAAGAAGGAAGCCCGAAGAAAGAAGACAGCAAGAGTCAAGCCTCAAGCCTCAAGAGTCAAGACAGCAAGAAAGAAGAGACAAGGCGCCACCCAACCGCCTTTGCCGCCCGACCCGTGCCGTACCGTGTCTCGCGCCGCGCCGCGACCGCCGCCTACCGGACGATTCGTGCGACCGCTCGCATCGTCCGTCTCGCTCTTTTGTGCGAGCCTTCTGCTCGCACACCCGCCGCGTGGTTATCGCCGCGTTAGGACGAGCGTGCGACCGGTCGCATCGTCTGTCTCGGTTTTTAGCGCGAGCCTTCTGCTCGCGCTCCGCCGCGTCTCGTTCGCGAACACTAGCGCCCTAGTGTTTAGTGTAACGTAAGTGAGTGAGTTCCAGCCCGCCCGAGGAACAATTGTAAGTACCGTGACACGTTTAGGCACACTACACGAGGAGGTTTTCCTCCATACACACCTCCCCTCCCGGTTGCCGGGAGGGGCTGTATCCCCAATAATAAATTAAAGAGAACAGAATCCCACTCCCGGGATAAACTTCCCGATCATGACTGACGCCATGATCAGAAAGTTCCTGGAGTTTTTGAAATTAGAGATCCCCGACGTAGCGTCCAAATGGGAACGCTTCGTGCGCATGCACGAAGCTGACTCACCGGCGTCGCCCGATAGCGACGTCGCGTTAATTCCGGCCGACAACGAATCATCATCATCTCCTTCAGAGATGTCTTGCTCAGAGCAAGAAGACGACCGTAGTGAAGGGGAGTTCACTACGGTCCAACATAAAAAGACGAAGAAGAGGAAGCGTCCAGAGGGCACCTCCTCTCCAGTCCTAAGCTCCCCGACCAAGTCGGTCATTAAGACTAAGAATAGGAAAACCGTGCAGGCTCATGGCTCCGCGGCCCCTACTACCTCATCGGCCCCTCCGGCCTCCAAGGCCCCTCTGGCTTCCCAGGCCCCTCTGGCCTCCCAGGTCCCCCGAACCTCGCAGGCCCCTCCGGCCCCCCAGGCCCTTCCGGCACCCCAGGCCCCTCAGGCCTCCCAGGCCCCTCAGGCCTCTCAGGCCCCTCAGGCCGTCCGTTCTAAAATGCCTCCTCCTGTAATCATACAGGAGAAGGCAAAATGGAACCTCATCTCAGCGGCGATAAACGAGCAAAAGCTGCGTTACTCGTCCGCACACACGACCCCAATTGGCATCAAGGTACAGGTTAAGACCTCGGAGGACCACCGCCTCCTCACCGCATTCCTACGTATTAAAGGCATAGGATATCATACTTATGCCCTTGAAGACGAGCGCCTTCTGCGCGTCGTCATTACCGGAGTCGACAAGTGCCTCTCTACACAAGAGGTACTTGCGGACATCAAGTCCCAGGGTTATCCCGCACTAGAGGTACATCGTATGTACCACCCGATTAAAAAACACGAGTACAATATGGTACTCGTAACCCTCCCCCTTACACCAGAGAGCAAGGATATCTTCAATATCCGAGCCATCTGTCACATTACGGGCATCCGTGTGGAGCCCCCCCGTAAAAGGGGCATCCCTGGCCAGTGCCACCGATGCCAACTTTACGGGCACTCGGCACGGAATTGCCAAGCCCGGCCGCGTTGCGTCAAGTGCCTCGGAGACCACGGCACCTCTGACTGCCCCCGCAAGAGCCCAGCTGAGGAGTCCGAACCCCCTAGCTGTGTTCTCTGCAAGTCCCAAGGACACCCCGCCAACTACAGAGGGTGCAAAAAAGCACCCAAAGTTAAAAAACGCGTTGCACCACAGACGAAAGGTGCCCCCCCGAAACAGAGATTCGTCCCTGCCCCCCTACCCTCCCAATCTGCATGGTTCAAGCCCGCGCAGAACAGTAGGTTGGAGCCAGCGGCTTTCCCCGCTCTCCCCAGCAAGGCCATGCCCTCCGCGCCCAAAGCGCCTAAGGCCACCCCTCCTCCGACTCCCAGCTTCACTGCAGACCTCTCTTTCGTCCAGCAGTTCCTAAGCAACGTCGGGCCTATTGACCCGATGGAGCTTTCCATTTTAGCGACAAAGCTAAAAGGATCGGCCACAGACCGCATCCAAGCTTTGTCAGACCATCAGGTCTTGATCCGTCAGATCAAGGCTCTCTCCACAAACGGTATCTAATGGAGCCTTCGGGAAGGACAAAGCCGCACTCGTTACGCGTAGTGTCGTTCAATACGAACGGCATTAGGAATAACATAAGCGAAATTCGCGACTTTGTAAGCAGCCAAAATGTCGATATTCTTCTAGTGCAGGAGACGTTTTTAAAACCTAGTATTAGGAGCCCAAAAATAGCTAACTACAAAATAATCAGAAATGATAGAACTCGATCCCGACTCGGAGGCACTCTTATCTACTATAAAAAATCATTACATTGTGTTCCCTTAGAGCCGCCGCCATTGTTAAGTTTAGAAACATCTGTTTGTCATATTAGCATGTCCGGTCACGGACCCATTGTTATAGTTAGCGCGTACCTGGCATGTAACAATGAATTACATTCCAGCGACCTGCAGGCGCTATTCAATTTAGGCAACGCTGTCATCATTGCCGGCGACTTAAATTGTAAACACACTGAGTGGGGCAATATAAATAACAATAAGAACGGCTCAATCCTTTGTAGCTTAACCGACACATTAAATTTTGCTCTTTTAGCTCCCACGGACCCCACTCGCTATGACACCAATGAAAACATCAACGGCGTCATACGCAATCCTAGTACTATAGACATAGCTCTAGTTAAAAATGTGTCCCTAAATATCTATATCGAGACCCTCCACGAGCTTAACTCGGATCACAGACCGGTTATGATTACACTTGGTAGTCTTAACCCCAATAATTGCAGTACTAGGAAGATAGTAGATTATAAATCACTTGCGGAGAACATCAAAGTCCTCCAATCTAGTCACTTAGATAAAATCCCCGATATTATAGATAGTAAAGAGATAGCCATAGAGGCCGCCTCCCACTTGACCGATCACCTGGTAGCGACCATAGAGAGATCATCTAGGGAGGTGCCAACGACCCCCAAGGGCCGTTGGCCCCTCCCTGAGGACATAAGGGAGTCCATCAGACTCCGAAATGCGGCTAAGCGCACATATGACCGCTACCCGTCGGAAGAGTGGAGGAAAGCCCTCCGTCACTACGAGAGGGAAGTTAAGTTTAAGATCAAACAACACAAAGCCGAGAGTTGGGATCGACTTCTTAGTGACCTAGAACCGTCTCACGTGGCATACTGGCCACTCGCGAGGGCCCTCAAAAACGACACGGAGTGCGATATGCCTCCGTTAGACAGACCAAACCGTCCTCCTGCATTCGAAGACATAGACAAGGCCGAGTGCCTAGCTGATAACTTCGAACAACAGTGCCGGCCGAGTACTCTCCCGATTGATCCCGTGCACCTTAGCTTAGTGAATAGCGAGGTCGACAGCCGACTCTCGAGGCCACCTGATGTAGATAGGGTGAGGCTGGTGGACTCGGAGGAGGTCAGTGACATTATTAAGTGTATGAAAGCCAAAAAGGCCCCAGGCCTCGACGGTATTTCAAACAAAACACTTAAAATGCTACCGTCCGAGCTTATTCAACTCCTAGTGAACATCTTTAACGCCCTCTTAGTAGGATGTTCATTCCCAGACATTTGGAAAGTAGCTATTGTCATAGGTATCCACAAACCGGGGAAACCCCGGAAGGTGCCTGGTAGTTACCGTCCAATAAGTCTCATTAGCTCCCTCGGTAAAGTCTACGAAAGAGTTATCAAAAGGCGCCTCAATGACGTCATATCCGACAAAAAACTCCTTCCAGACGAGCAGTTCGCCTTCCGCGAAATGCACAGTTGTCCCGCTCAAGTACACCGCTTAACGGAGTACATAATATCTAGCAAAAACGACAGGAAGACGACATGCGCCGTATTCTTTGACATTGCAAAAGCTTTTGATAAAATTTGGCATAACGGACTGTTATACAAACTCTATCAAATGGAAATACCCGATTATCTTGTTCTATTGATTAGTAACTTTTTAAAAAACCGTAAATTTCATTTCCGCGTTGAAGGCGCACTGTCGTCGCCAAGATATATGGAGGCGGGAGTGCCGCAGGGCTCGGTCCTCTCGCCCTCCCTATATAACCTGTACACTAGTGACATCCCCAAACACGCTAAGGTGCAATTAGCTATGTTCGCGGACGACACAGCCCTTTATTATTCCCACATACGAGCCTGTACCGCGTCAAAAGCCCTCCAGGAGTCAGTTACCGCTCTCGGTAACTGGTTCTCCAAATGGAGAATAGAAGTCAATCCCGACAAAAGTCACGCCATCCAATTTGATATTAAAAGTGCAATGAGGCGTACTTGCCCCCGCAAACTTATGAGCCCTATAAGCCTGCACGGCAACAAAATCCCACAGGTCACTCAGGTGAAATATTTAGGCGTAGTACTAAACAAGTCGATGTCGTTTTCGAGTCACATTAGTAACACGTTACGAAAAGCGAAATTTGTACTCTACAAATTATATCCGCTACTTAATTCGCGAAGCAAAATGTCCCTAAGACATAAGCTTACATTGTATAAAGTTTGCATTAGAACGATACTCACTTATGCGTGCGTCTCTTTCGCACAGATAAGCGAGTCTCAACTGGACCGTTTGCAAAGAGTCCAAAACCGGTTTCTACGCATGGCAACAGGCGCCCCCTGGTACATGCGTAACATCGACTTGCATAGGGACTGCGAAATCGTCACTATTAAAGCCTACATCAAGGAACTCGTAGAGAGATTCTTTGATAAAGGCCAAAACCACCCCAACCCCCTTATCAAAAAGGCACTGGACTATGAACACGACGCACAGACCTTCCGACACCCGTACAAACGGCCTAAGCATATCTTAGCCGATCCCGTAGATCCGATCACAAAATACGTAACGTACTGTGTACAGTTACGTAAACACAAATCACACGCACCCGCGCGACTATCATCGCACCGGGGTCGACGCCGGCGCCTACCCCGAGGTCCCACATCCGACACGACAACACGTACAGACGTACAGACCGACCCTAACACGGGACCGGACCCGAACCCGAGTTCGAGTCCGCATCCCAGTAGACTAGGTTCACTCCTAAATAGTGCCCGCGACCGCGATATTGTTATAGAGAGCTCTATCAATACCGCGAACCTCATCGATATTAGGACTTACGCGCGCGAGTCATCCCGACCGTACGCGGAAGGGGAGAGGGACGGCCCTCTCAGTACCGATAGCGATAAAAACGAGAGCTCCTCTATCGCGACAACTCGCACGCCGCTAGCTTATGCTACCGCGCGCGAGCAACCTCACTCATCAGCGAGTGAGGAAGGGGTCGGACCCCTTAGCAGGTGAGACCCGCGTCTCCCCTGTCATAATAATAGCTCACAACTCGTAGCTGTCCCCAAAATCCGGTCTGAACATCACCCGGGTGATGTTAGGGAGGGTCAAACCCTCCCATCGACTCTAACCAAATAAACTAGCCACCAGGCTAGTTATAGTCCGACTTAGCTACAGCGGTCTTAACCCGACCCTTAGCATAGACCCTTTCGAAAAAAAAAAAAAAAAAAAAAAAAACAAATGCCGTGTTAATCCTACTAAAGATTAAGATGAACACTTGTAAAGACCAAATAGGTTATGCACAAATTCAATTAATATTAATTATTAATTTATTGTTTAAAGTTCTCTGGCTTTCAAATACAACGTCATAACTTATAATTATAATCTAGACACATAGTCGCGTGTCAAGCCAAGTTCAAGCAAACAGAACTGGCGAGCCCGTGTGTAATATTACACGATCCATTTAGAACCACTTTTGACCCACTCGTAATTTAAAAAATGCTTCACATAAACATGTCAAATTTGGCTCATATTATATTGAGACTTGCAAGATGCATATGTGCTCCAAATTTCATAAACACACCTCAAACTGTTATTTAGTTAATATTATTAACGTCCAAAAATCGATATTTGTATCACTTACTGACCTATTGAACAAAACTCTAATACCTACAGTTTTAAATGACCTAGTTAGTTCTAATTTGGCATCCAGATAGGTAGGTAGTTGCGTTATGATTTTATTATATGTTTTCAATCAATTGGTTGTGTTAGGAACACTTATAGTGCCTAAAATAAAGAATCAGCAACAACACAAATACCTACTAATAATTCCTGTAAAAAAAGTTATATAATACCGTCAAAAACATAAAACATGCGAAATGAGAGCCAAGTTATATATTATGATGACACTTTGAGCTTTGGTTGTTGAGTTCAACAACGAAAGAAGTGAGATCTTAATGGGTGCCAAGTACAATGGTTCAGTCCTGAAATTTATTTATAACGACATAAAATATTTTATAACAACTTAAAATATAATTTCTTCTTTTATCATAGAATAATATATTGAAACTCAAGGTCTGACTTATAAACATCCAAAGAAATCAGGCTGTAAAATAACAATTGAGTAGGTGTAGTAGGTGTAGTAGGTATGTTGCTTCATTTTGAAGAGACTTTAGAAACAGTAACTGCAGGAATAATATCAGCCGATCCAAGTGTTATAATACCAACCAATACCAATAGATACCACAGAATTCAAAAGAAAAACACATTAAATAAATTAGGTACCTTTTCTGGTGATCTTTCGAACATTTCCCGTAGATATCCACATTGATGTATTTCTGTAGCTCCTTTATGTAATTCATGCGACGAGATACACCACAGTTTGATATTAGAATTGAGACGAATATGTCTCGACGTTTTTGCTGCCAAAAGGGCACTTCGACTGATGGGAGAGGTAATATGCGCTGAATTGTTCGTCCATATGGCACCGGCACATCTGAATCGCTTCTGCAATAATCAAGACATATCACGTTAATATATTTGTACTTTGTACGTTGGGGAAGTTTAATATTATCTTTGTACTATAGCATTGGTTCAGAACCTGGGGGTAAACCTGCCAGTCTATAGGGTGTAACACAGGTGGTACCTAAAAAGATGAATAGACAGAAAAAAAATTGTTTCAAATAAAATAACAGTAGGTACGCAGCTTGGCGCCCTCTCGCGTTCATATAATCGCGGTGAGAATTATGAACTCTGTACATTTAGGCGAAAAGCAGCTTCAGAATACCCTGTCATTGCTGAAAGAGTTCTGAAAATGTTGGTACCGTTTTGTGCCACTTATAGATGTGAGAGAACGTTAGTAACAAACTGGTATTGTAAATTTGCATTTTTTTATAAATAAAGATATATGTAGGTACTTGCTTTAAATCATTTTTGGGGATGGGGGTTAACTGGGGGCAAAATTTAACAGGTCATAGGGGTAACAGTTCTGAAAAGGTTAGGAAGTTTTGTTATGAATCTCTTAAAAAAAAATTGTCTGTATCACGATTAATGACAGTAGATACACTTATGCAATTTGCAGGTTTTTCTCCTTTACAAGACTTCCGAAGTTTTATTCTATACTATCACACACACCCCATAGTGCCTGCGCTCCAGTAACTTGTATATAGTTCAGACTTCAGCATAATATTATACCTACCTATATTACAACTATACCTATATTACAAGACCCTGGTAAAACGCAGTGTCTGTGACTACGATAATAGACATTTTACAATTATACGACAGATCTTTGTTAATAAGTATCCGAATAACTTATCTTTACTAATATTATAAATGTGAATGTGAGTTTGTTTGTTTGGTTGTTACGCTTTCACGTAAAAACTACTTAACCGGAACAAATGACATAGGCTACTTTTATCCCGGGAAAATAGACGAAGCCGCGGGCAAAAGGTAGTGCCTCCTACATAAAAATGGAGAAAATTATTTTCTAATGAGATCAATAATTGTGTCTGGTTTGAAAATGGCATTTTTCAAAAAATGTTTACTAAGTAGTAAGTACGAGTGCTACAATAACGCGCTAAATAATATTATTACAATAATAATTTAAGCGCGTTATTCAATATAACATATCAATAATATTTTAAATGATGATTATATCGCATGATTTTACAATCATTGTTCAATGTGAAAATTTTCCACAGAAAATTAAAAAAACAAAATGATTCAATGTTGACTTCCATGAATTGTTCATTGTTGGCTTTCGTTAAAGTATAGACTCTTCAAAATAAATAACAGATGTGTACGAGTAGGTATAATATTATAATATATAATATTACGACGTTTTAAATAAAATTAAGGGACTTTAATTTTGATTAATTTTGTTATATCTCACTCATTATAAAACCTGGGTAACCGAGCTCCTGCTCGGAGTTCTGATACATAGTAGAGTCACAAAAATAGTGACCGGGATTAGAACCCACCACATTCCGAATATATACTTTATATAATACCAAACCGCCAATCGGACTGACATAATGTTAGAGTAAAAATTATTGATATAATGTTGCACTACCAAAGAAAAACATATTGGACTTAAAAATGCGCAGTTTCTCAGGGATAAGACCTAGCTAGATCGAATTTTCTCCCCCAAAACTCCCTGCATACTAAAATTCGTGGAAATACTTGTAGCTGTTTCCGAGATACGATACGATTATATAACATTATACAAGATTAGCTCGTTTAAAGTATAAGATAATGAAGATTAAGGATATTCTGGTTGGGTCCCTATGCCTAGTGGCGTTCCTCAAGGTAAGGTTCCTGTTAGGCCCTCTCCTGTTCATCATATTCATCAACGATATTGATATTTGTTTCAAAAATTCCTACTTCCTATACTTTGCGTACGATATGAACATTTTTTATCCCATTTCCTCGATTATAGATTCTGATGCACTTCAAGTTGACTTAATTCGTCTATATCAGTACTGTGATGATAATAATTTAGACCTCAAACCAAAAAAATGCCAATTATTCACCTTCAGTAGAAAAACTAACATCTTCCCGACTGACAACTATCTTAAGGGTATTCACCTAATATTCTAATAATAAATCTACCGCCTCAAAATACCCTACGACTCCAATATTTATCTTTCATTGTGCAAGAAATTCCACATTCAACCTTTGTTCAATCGCCGTTATATTTCCGATTTTATATTTATATTGAAAGTAATAACTAATAACCAATGAAATTGACTGTCCGGATCTTCTTCGTAAACTTTTATGTAGCTACAAGACATCGCAGATGTAATCCAAAATTACAAGCGTAACTCCTGCCTGGTGCGAGCTAGCATTGAATTTAATAACATATGTGAAAAGTCTTCTTTGACCCACACACATTGCATAGCAGGAATGCGAGAGATAAGCTTAACCTTAACTTCTTTGAATAAAACTTTGTCTGGTTTATATACCTACATTAAGCAATTCATATTTTGAATGTTTTGTTTGTTACTATTTAAGATTTACGTTTGCTTGTTTATACTTATTTGTTTACCAATCGTGAAAACATGTTATTGGCTTCCTTTTTCTCTATGTTATGTCTTTCTAAGTTATGTCTGTAACATTTATACAAGTAAGCTGTTGGTTTTCTAATAATAATAAAATAAAATAATAAAATGTAGCGACATGTTCAAGTATTATTAACATTGTTAGATGGGGCAAGATTGAAGATGGTTTATGAGTGAATATGATCAATACCATAATATGTATAATGTGGACAAAGTTCCTGCTTGACCAGTTTCTAAATATTTTCCTTTGCACTAGGACGTCTCAAAATATTTAAACACCAAACAGACGTTGTGGTCACAAAGGAAGTCACCACAACGTCTGCCAACGTGGTTGAACTACTTATTTACATGTGACTATCTTTTCGCGCGCACGATTCAACGGCGCTGCTAAGCGAGCGAGGTCGAGCAGCATCTTGTTCGATAGTACATAAAAAGTATGTTATTCTTGGTCCAGAAACAAAAATTACAATACAACAACAAATATTATGTGAAATTTTAACTGCTCACGTGATACATAATAGCATACGTGAGCATTGGTACACATTAGTATAGTGATAACACCTAACTTTACTAGCCAAATAACCATATCAGCGATCTCTAACTCCAGCCAAGTGTAGAAATACATTTGATTTTTGTAACAAAGTGCTGGCGATTGGCGTTCAGTGGCATTTAGAGTAGGTAATGGTGGTAAAACCATACCTACTTCGGCATGAACAGACCAGCACCGATTAAGTGAGGGTTCGGGGTAGCATACACCTCAAGAAGGTAGGGATTTGTGAATCTGGATTCTGGGCTCGTGAGTTTCAATGGTTGACGGATGTACATGATGAGGCGATTCGTCTGCTCACTTGCCTATCCCATAAAATATTATAATTTTAACTCACAATTAGGTAATCAAGTCCTGATATGCTAAAACTGCCATACCGGTATTCTTGTAAAAGTTAAACAAGCGTAAAACGCGTTCTGATTGGTCCAAACTTCACACTGATTTTACATAAACTGATTTTTTGATAACAAGTCGCTTTACTTATAAATTATAACACGTTCAATGTAAAAAGAAGTTAAAGTTAACCCTGGGTTAAAATATCATGCCTTCTCTATCATTAATACGAAGAACGAGAGAGATAACCCAGATCTGTCCAAGTGGATGATAATGCCAAAGTGGATCATAATGAAGTTGTAATCATAAGTGATCATGTCATCATATGTGAGTTGTGATCATAAGTGATATTAAAATATCATTACCTGTAAGTCATTGACCAATTGAATACTCCCGCTAGATCCTGCAACTTCGGCTTCACTCTGGCCATAGAGAATGCATTCTTGGGAGATTCATCGCTCAGAAATATCCACCGTTGGTTGATGTTTCTTTTGGTGACGTTTGGAATCTGACCCTTCTGGATGTGGATTAACACAGCATCGGCATTAGTAATGTCTTTGGTATCCCCAGAGAATAAGCAATTCCGTACACCACAGTCGTGCAATGGATCAGCCGGTCTGTAATATTATACTTATTTATGACAAAGGGTCAATTCATACTAGCGCAAAGACGAAGCGCAGCAAAGCGAAATTCCGAAATTTAATATAGCAAATCCACCCTTAAGTCCCCACATACTTAGTAATGCATATATTATATTCCTTCTGAGATCCTTTGAGATCCATTTTTTTATTGATCTGATGGAATGGATGAATAATAATAATCGATGGTCAATTTTTTCTAGAAAACGCACTGATTGCAATAGTGCAAAACACAATAAAGTTGGCCAGAAATACGAAACAAATCCCACCGACTATTATTCTCTATCTATAATAAGTGGGTCATATCTTAAACGAGCAATTTTATACTTAAAAAATTGGCCAAGTTTGAGTTCAAGTCATGCACGTAGGATTTCGTACCATTATACCAACATTTTACATGTTTACTTATGATTTCGATATTTTTGTACGTTTCTCAAGTAAGCGCATTTTACAAGTAAGACATCTATAACTCCTAAACTAACAAAGTTATAGTTTTCCTTTAAAGTTCATAACATGGACTATAATCATGGTTTTTTTCGGATTTTTCGAGTCAGCCTTTAGAGCCAGCTCAGTCAGCTTTTAGGGAGGGGATATCTCGCAAACGGATACCTAAATCAAATAACCTAACCAAGAGCATATGAGGACATCTCTAAGGAGGGTTCCGTAACTATAAACTCGTAATAGATTTTGTTCAAATTACTTCAAAAGTTACTTTCTGTTACAGTTACTGTCTGATTTCGTTCAAAATAATTTTCCCTAATGGCCGGTTTTAATAACCTGTCTACAAATAACTATTTGTTAAAAACGTCGTCATTCAATCATTTGACGGTTTTTGCAATACAAATTTGACGTTTCTAACAAATAGTTATTGGTAGATAGGTTATTGAAACGGGCCATCAGAGTATTTAGCATAATCTATCAGCATGAAAAATGTCTCATATTTTAGAAATGCCAGGAGGGGTCCAGCTTATAAACCACTTTGGAGGCCGATTACTCGAAAATGGTTGACTTTATAAAAAGTCATGTTTTCATACATGTGAAGTGGGGATGATAAATATTTTTTCATTCTACCCCATCGTGTGAGGTATCGTTGAATAGGTCTTTTAAAACACTTTAGACATGTCCTGACATACTCTTGGTTAGGTCATTGAGTTACATATTAATATCTATTATTTCTTTCGTTGCGTAATAAGATAGGTAAGGATTATTTGATATTTCACTTTCAACCACCGGGTTGTTGTTGGCAAATTGGTGTCTCGGGTTCCGGTCAGACTAATACTTATTTTTGTGATACCTATCGCCATCTGTTAATTTTTTTCCGTACTACTAGAACTCCGAACAATGTCTTCCAGATACTATGCGTTTAAAAATTATACGAATATAATTTTTAAATAATCTATGCCTAATTCACTATTCTACCTAACACCAGTTCAGACTTGACAAGGACACATCACACAGCACAACATTATCACGGGCATATCTATGTCGAAACGAACAAGGCTTTCACAAGGTTACAAGCACGAATACATAATTATTTTGAACATTTTCAACATAATTATATTACGATTAACAAGCACAATATAACCAACTCGCAGTTTTTTTTGCCGTTTTGTAACCAGTAACCCTTCGTGCGCGAGTCCGACTCGCACTTGGCCGGTTTTATATACCATTAGGTCTTGAGCAGAGATTTATGTACCCACTACACTACTACAAAGTATTGATGATGATGGGATACGAACCGGTTTTTATCGTAATTGAAGACGTGGCGGTTTTCCAACCAATTCCAATATTTCCACACCAGTATTTTATAAACACGATTCACTTGAGGTAAGTCACGTGGAGCTTCATTTTTAAATAATATTGTTCCCAGATTTGATGTATTCCAGTTCTGAAATCAATAGAATGAATTATTTTCTCAAAAGCGCTTAAAAATACAGTCACCTTTCCACGTAGCTGCAAATGCCTACAGAAATGAATGCTACGTACAACAGATGTTTTTACAGTTTACCCCAGTAATTTTGTAGTTTTTCCTCGAAAGTTTTGCAGGAGTTTAGAAAATTTGGTAAATGAGATGCGAAAATGGAACCTCAGATTCTATTCTAAACAAATTAAATCGAGATAATCATCACGTGTTTGGTATCAAAAGCAAGGTATTGGCAAGCACACTACAAATATTTAATATATGACACGTCTGATGACGGCCATAGTTACCGTATTAAACCTACTTCGCCGGATCATGGTCCGATAGTATATTTATAAAATTACATAATATTGTCTACTCTTTCCGAGTGAAAACAAGTTCGAAATAAATTGTCATGATTAAGACCATCCTGTATATGCCAGATGTATGAATAGGGTAAATAGACCAAACAAGCACGCAAAAATGGTACAGTCACTTGATTGTCCTTCTAAATCAGTTAGTGTATTATATGTAGGTGATACAATTCCTTTTAAAAAAACATGACATGTACAGAGTACACGTGGCAGAAGTGAAATTACATTCATCATTTAATTTTTTTTTAAATACTCTCATCGAGCCTAAAGCACATCGCTCCAAAAATAATATAAAACTTAAAATGTGTACACCTAGCGACATCTGTGTATTGAGCTGTTGTTAACTTTAGCAAGTTAAGTTGTTATGTAAGGAGACAGATGGCATTATATCGATGGCATCATATCCAAAATTGTCTCGTGACGCGACCTTGAAATTTCACTCTCAACGCTGCTGAAGGAGTTGCACTTCAAAACTTCCCCAGCTCCCAAATTCTATGAGGCAAAATGTTTAAAAACCACAAAAATCAAAATTGATTTACAAGAAACTAAAAAAGTTTTGATCTTCAAAATATTCTATGTACATCTCTGGTACCAATGATATGCTATGCGGGGGCAAAAGACATACACATACATATTAAAGTGATTTTCCGACCAAACACCAACGAACACCAAGGGTCCCTTCATAAAGCAAGTAAAACACTTAGCACCATGTTTGCGGAGCTCATACACCGAACCCATTGATCTAACAAAAACATTGATAAGACATGAATTGCAGAAAGTTTTATCAAGTTTAATGATGTATTAGGTACATGTTTTTATTATCAATGAGCGTGAAAGAAGATAGCATCATAAAACTGTTTTGAGGTAAGTAAAAACTATTTTCAAGATAGCGATAACGGCGCTACAGGCCAAGTTACAAAGTGTCATAGTTGAAATTCGATTACACGACATATTATCAAGATCTATTGAACTTTCTAGGTAACCCCTTTTTCTCGACCAAATAATTGGGGTAGTTTGTTAACATTAGACTTATACGTATTTTCGTTTTTTATTTTTTTATTTTGTGTGTACCTACTTATGTTGCCAATTGTTGCCACTTCTGTCATTGCTCTTGACTATACAAGCGTGCAATCATATCTTCGCCCTAGGTAGAGACTAGTATTTTAGGTTTTTTGTATGCACAGAATTTTTAGTATTCAAGTATTTTTATATACTTTTATATTCATATAGATAATGTTTTCTGATATAAGGAGCAAACGAGCATACGTATCGCTTGATGGAAAGCGATAAATACCATCTTCAAATTTTTTTAAATCTTTATTTATCAATAAAAAATACAAAACATTACATTTCCATACCATACGCCGTTCTGTCGTTGCTTCACATTAAGCAATAATATGTATGTATTTACACAAGTTATTTAGGACGTTATGAAACATTGTAATTCAGGTGTGTAGTAGTGTACAATGTAGGTACATAGGTGTGTGACGCATTATCATGAGCGTGCGTTGCGCGCGCTTATGGCTGATGACAAACGCTACACTGAAAATAGCCGGACATCCTAAGTATACATACCTTTCGCTTTTCAAAATATAGGTCTATATTAATATAAGTTCTTTTTAATTGTAAGTAATCACTTGTGTACATTTTCAATGTTTTGATGTTATCAAAACTATAATTAATTATCAAAACTGATAAACAGAAAACAATTAAGAGTAGACGATAAAAATGGTGCACCACGAATTTCGATAAGAATCGGATAAAATACATAATATTATGTCTTGATCCTTTTGCTAATCACAAAAAGGTTTCACAAAACTCTTACACACCGGCATTCAAATCAGTATTCATTAAAACATTTGAATTTATTAATTTGCACAAATGAAATCCACGATTCGCTAAAAATATTTTAATACTGGCACTATGTACTGACACTAATTTTTATTTTTAATTTTTCACGCGTCTTATTTATTTCGCGTCGTCAGTCATGACTCGTCGCGTCCGCATTACAAGTTACAAAATTTTACTACTATGACTATCTACAGTTGTTTTATCGTTCAACGTAGATACGGTTCACAGAAAAATAATCATTTTCCATTATGCACGCGTACGTACGTACGATTGTAAAATTGTAAACTCGTAAATTATGTCTGCGACGACTTTACACTGTGTCGTTAACATAGTTTCTTTGAATATTTTTCTAGATTATACATACATAATAATAGGCTGGACAACTGAATTTTATTATTGCGTAAATTAATAGTGAATATATAAGTAATATCTCTGAAGAAACAGTACATAAATAAAAAACAATATTTGTTTACAAAATTTCACAAGTCTCGTGAAAATATAAGGCCGCAAGAACATAATATTATTCGTTAAAATATTAAGAGCAGAAAAACACTTTTTCTTCTTATGTGGTAATAGGTACCTCGCGAATGTCGAGGAGTCAAAAAGTGACAGTAATGAGTGGTTCAAAGTATCGCTTCATTATACCTTTTCGACTCACTTGCTTCTCAATATGTCGAATAATTATGCTAGGGGGAGCTGCAACCTTAGCTCTGAAGTATAAACGTAGGCCATAGCTAGTGAAAGACACGTTTTTGCGCCCTTGTCTGTTTCAAAACTATTTTGCGTTTTGTGCACCTGATTAATTGGAGACCTTTGTGGCTCAGTGGCTCAGAATACAGAACAAAAAATAGTTTGTTCTGTTTTCTGAGCTCAGTGGTTAGCGCGTCGGCGCTCAAGCCGCAGGTCACGGGTTCGAAATCTGCCGAGGGGACAAAAAGTTTTTCTGTGTTCTTGGGTCATGGATGTGTATTAAATATGTGTACAATATAATAAAAATCTTAAGTATATGTATAGTATGAAAGTATTTAATATACTTCCCAATTGAGCACTAACGCGCTGAACCACTGAGCCACAGAAGTCGGCCGTCGGTTTATACAGTGTTAACAAAGGATTTAAATGAGTAAAACGTTTATTTCTACTTTAAATGTTTATATGAGAGTTCCAAATAACATACATAAGATTTGTTACAATCTTGCAAAAAGAAATTATTTTAACACAACAAATACACTCTGCTTAGATTAAGTTTTATCGGATTCTATGTCACTAGAAACCAAGTTTGGCCTGATCTTCAGAATTGATATCTTTTCCAGCGCCCATATTTTATATAATATTTTATTCGATATAGGCAATTTATTTTTCATAGTAACATACAAAATTGTTATTTTCACAGACGCGAACGGCTGGCGAAAGTTTTTTGGTTTATGTCCAAACGAATGGCCGTGTACGCTTTCAAGGTGCAAGATCGTTGCTGATGTACGTATAGAAAAGGTATAAGGTGGTTAAGTGTTGATATTATAATTACTTTGATGATTATTTATTCCTTATCAATTTAAATAACACGCATGATAGTCACGTCTAAAAATACCCATGGTAAAGGATTTCAGCAAACATCGTCTCCCTGTAAGTGGCGTTATCGCTACCTACACAATAAAAATTATTAATATTACTATTTTTAGTCGCCGCAGCCAGCTACAAGTTTGCATCAAATCTAGACAAAATCTATGAAAACCATGTTCAGGTAATTCATCTGAGGTTTATGCTATAATATTTTGACGCTGTCTACAAAAAAATAGTACCTAAATATAATGAATATTGCCTCTGTACATAATAATAATACGGGAGGAGAACGAAACTTGATCCATAAGTGAGACTAGGTACACTCTATTTACAGAGCCTGTATGAGCAATACCTACTTTTACAGTAGCTATGTCGGTAGTATACGATACCAGCAAACTTTTCCAAATGAGTAGAATCTTTATTTGTTATTCTCTTTTATATCTTCCTATTTTATGTCATGTTATATTTGTGTCTTTGTGAACTGAAAATAATTTTTTCTTTCTCTCTTTCTTTACTACTTACTAAATAAGGCACTTTTTAAATGGAGGACAAAAAATATTTTCTGTTGCAAACCTTTAGAAACTAATATAAATAGTTTCTATCCTAATTAAACAGTTATTAACCAAAAAAACGGAGGCGGATAATCGCCTCCGTTTTTTTTACGTATAAACGTTCCGCTGTATATACATGTAAGGTTTGGTAAAATCAGTTACTGGTATTTTGGGTATAATATGATCTACTGCTTATTATAAAGATGTTTAGGCAAAAAAATATTGTCATACTACTCAAAGCAAAAAAGTCATCTCATGTATGAGAGAATCTCCACTCAACGCAAACTCAATATAAAGGAAGATTTTATTTTCGAGTTTGACAATTATTTTTCTGCCTAAAAGTCTTGATACATACATAAGCGGTAGATCATATGCCCAAAATATCCGTAATGGATTTTACCGAACCTTATATAATAGGTCTTTACCTTTGAAATTGCCGTTCTGCAGTACTGGCCATTTCAAATCAAAATAATTTTTGTTTGGCTAAGAATTCTAATTTCAAATTAATTTTATTTAAAAATAATGGAATTCTTTTTCCAAAAGTAGTCATTTGTTTATTGATTAGTATTAACATTTTCATCGCATTTCAATCTTTTTCGTCATCATGGATACGTTAAAAATTCGAGTAATTATGGCAGTGGCAGCAACGCGGCACAAGCGGCACGCAACATCAACGACGTTTACGGAGCTAACACTGCAAACCAACCACCGCCAGTTATTAGTTTGCTCGCTTCCATTCTGGAAATTTCGACCTGAAAAATGAACCTTTGCGGTCGTCCGAAGACTTTGGTCGACAGTTAAAGGCGATTATGGAAGCTGATGATACACAATCTACGGCTGAATTAGCAGCAGCTTTCGACGTTAGCGTCAAAACAATATTGGTCCATTTGCGTCAAATTGGCAAGGTTGACTTGCTGGCAAAGCTTGACAAAAAGCCCCACGAACTCAATGATCGCCAGCGCGAAGTACGCGTCGAGACGTGCCTTGCACTGCTCAACGGACATTTGTGTATGAAGGAATTTTGAACCGCATTGTTACCTGCGATGAAAAATGGATTCTGTTTGATAACCGCAAGCGCTCAGCAAGTTGATTGGATCCTGGTTCAGCACCTAAACCAATACCCTAAACGAAAACGTACCCCTAGAAAAGTGTTGGTCACTGTTTGGTGGTCTAGCGCCGGTGTGTTTCATCACAGCTTCTTACTAAACGGGGTGAGCATTACTGCAGATGTGTACTGTGAATAACTGAACACAATGATGGAGAAGCTGGCACATCTCCAACCAGCATTGGTCAAACGCTCGTCTCCGTTGCTCCTGCACGACAACGCGCGACCTCATAATGCACAGCAGATGGTCTCCAAGTTGCAAGAACTGGGGTTGGAAGCTCCGTCATCCGCCTTACTCACCAGACCTTGAACCTACAGACTACTATTTTTTCCAGAATTTGGATAACTTCTTGGCGGGAAAAAAATTCAATACCCGAGTGGCAGTACAAAATGCCTTTGAAGAAAGACGGTAAAGACCTATTATCTGGCCATCCACGTGGTATTCGTACAAAAAAGGTGGTCAAAGCAGTAAGGGAAAGAATTCGAAGAAATCCTGTTCGAAAGCAAAAGATTTTATCTCGGGAGATAAAGATGACTTAGGACTTGCAGCTTATAAGAGGCGTACTGGTCATTTCTTAACTGATAATTTAAAAAAGAATAGGGTGGTAAAATCGAAACAACTACTGAAGCGGTATGCAAAGGGAGGTCACAGAAAAATTTTGTTTACGGGTGAGAATTTTTTTATAATTGAGCAACATTTTAACAAACAAAATGACCGTATTTATGTTCAAAGCTCTAAGGAAGCTTCCCAATTAGTCGACAGAGTGCAACGTGGGCACTATTCGACTTCAGTGATGGTTTGGTGGGTTATGAGATATGAAGGAGTGACTGAGCCATACTTTTGTGAAAAATGTATCAAAACATCGGCACAAGTGTATCAAGATACCACTCTTGAGAAGGTAGTGAAGCCCCTTAACAACACCATGTTCAATAACCAAGAATGGTCCTTCCAACAAGACTCGGCGCCGGGTCATAAAACTCGGTCTACGCAGTCTTGGTTGGAAACGAACGTTTCGGACTTAGTCAGAGCTGAAGACTGGCCGTCGTCTAGTCCCGATCTTAATCCGCTGAATTATGATTTATGGTCAGTTTAAGAAGTACGGCTTGCTCTACACGCCATGATAATTTGGAGTCCCTAAAACAATCCGTACGATTGGCAGTGAAGAATTTTCCCATGGAAAGAATGCGTGCTTCTATTGATAACTGGCCTCAACGTTTAAAGGACTGTATTGCAGCCAATGGAGACCACTTCGAATAAGCTTTTTATATTTTAAATTGTTTTATATTTATGTATGAATCGAGAGAACTCCTCGAAATTTATAGTGATTTTGACTTTTTCTGAAGTAACACAAGCATATGCTACCAAAAAATAACATTTTGCACTAAGGCAGGGGTCTCCAAACTACGGCCCGAGGGCCACATACGGCCCGCGGACAGATTTTTTCCGGCCCGCGGAGAGCTAGCATACTTGAAAACTCCTTTTAGAGAACATATATTTTATAGCAAATTAAATTTAGTTTACTGAAGTATTCTAATTTTATGTTGAATAATTATTAAAATACATTGATATGGTCTTGGGCTAACTACTCATAACATTGTTGTAGGCTTATTGTTATTGTTTTTGTGATAAGTTGGATAAAGAAACACAGAATTGTAATGAGTAAAGACATGTATAATATGCAGAAAATTTAACTTCAGTATATAATAAGTAACAAATTATTGAAATGAATCCAACTAACATTTTATACATTTTAAATAAAAACATAACTTATAACAAGCATAATGACATATGAAATACTAATCAGATTTATGTAATTGAGATTTCCACTAACAATATTTTTTAGTTGTGGACTAATTTTACTTGTACCAATTATTAAAAAAGATTTAAGATGCTCATTAGTTAATTTAGACCTGTAAACATTTTTTGTGTACTTCATTTTGGAGAAGGTCTTCTCACACAAATCAGTAGTACCAAAAACAGAAAACAGCCCACGAGCAAATTTATGCAAATTATCAAATTGTGTCAGTGGAAGACCCTTATAAAATTCCAACAAAGATGAGTTTTGATATTTGTTCTTAATTATATCACAGCACTGTAGATCAATCATTTCCATTTGAAGTTCCGGGGCTAGGGTTTCAATGTCAGTATCAAAAGGATTCTGAAAAATCTTAATTTGATTCGCAATGGCATCAAAGTCCGAGATACGAGTATCAAAATTTATTTTCAAAGCACTTCAAGTTTCGATTGCAAAATCGATAGGAAACTCAGTCTCAGTGGTGTGGCTGAATATTTCACATGTTTTAAAATGTGAAAAACATTTACTTCGTAGTTGTGATTGAAACAGTATCAATTTCTTCCGGAATGATTTTATATTAGTGTATAAATCAGGAAGCTGCTGGTTTTCTCCTTGCAATCTCAAATTCAGTTCGTTCACATGTTTTGTCAAATCAACATAGAATGCTAAATTCCACAGCCATGCGTTGTTTTGTAATTCAATAAGAGGGCGATGCTTTTCATTCAAAAAAATTTCGATCACTGCTCGAAGTTCAAAAAAGCGCTGAAGGACTTTCCCACAACTAAGCCATCGTACGGCAGTATGATAAGGTAAGTCATTTTCTCCAATCTCTTAATAAATTGTCGGAATTGTCGGTGATTCAGCCCAAAAGATCTGATAAAATTAACAGTTGATATGACTCGTTTCAGAACTTCAGACATATCCAAACATTTTCGGCACAAAGACTGTTGATGAATGATACAATGTAAGACTAATGGTTTTGAACCACCGTCATTTTCTACAGCCTTTGACACAAGAGCGACCACTCCTTTATCTTTCCCACTCATGTTTTTGCCTCCATCAGTTGTAATACATTTCAAGTTTTTCCATCGAAGGTTCGTTTGATTAATGGCCATTTCAACTCCTTTAAAAATATCTGTACCAGTAGTTGTGCCACGCATACTATACATATCAAGAAGTTCTTCATGCACTTCATAGCTTTTATCTACTCCTAGAATATAAATCAACACCTGAGCAGTATCTGACACATCCGTTGACTCATCCAAGGCCAAAGAAAACCACTCAACATGTCCATTTTGTCGAACAGTTGAGAGGATATATTTTCAGCGATGTTTTCTACCCTTCGAGCCACAGTGTTTGCTGACATACTGACAGTTTTTAATAAATTTACCTTTTCAGGGCACATTTCTTCGGCTACTGCAATTATGCATTCTTTGATTATTTCTCCATCGGTGAATGTTTTTCCACGTTTTGCAATTTCAAGAGCCACACGAAAGCTGGCATGAGTTGCAGCCTCTTGTTCAGTTTTGAGTTTTGTAAATGAAGATTGCTGCGATTTCAATCCGCGCTTCATAGCTTCGAATTTTTCTGTCCGCAAACTTCCTGTATATTTTGAGTAATTTTGAAAATGTTTTGTTTCATAATGACGTTTAATGTTATATTCCTTGAGAACGGCTATGCTTTCATTGCAAATCAAACATAGCGCCTTGTTACTGGACTCCATTACGAAATACTGAATGTTCCACTGATCTTTGAATTTTCTGCATTCACTATCAATTTTTCGCTTCTTTTCCATACTGCTAATGCTTTCATTGCAAATCAAACATAGCGCCTTGTTACTGGACTCCATTACGAAATACTGAATGTTCCACTGATCTTTGAATTTTCTGCATACACTATCAATTTTTCGCTTCTTTTCCATACTACTAAATCACACACAAAAGCAACAATTCAAATCAAAATACTGTAAGATGTCTTAAACTTAAAGACGCACAAACACGTTTTAAGGAGGTACGCACTATTTTATTTCACAACAGTGTCATAGGAACTGACTTGTGGTTGCGCCACTAGCCTTCTTATATATTCCAATTACTGCCATCTAGAAGTGAGTGGAAGACACCAGAACTTTCTCGAACCAACGAGATTATTCTGTACGTGCTATTAGCGCCATCTGTTAGCGATAGAAGGTACTACCTACTTCCGCTTGTGTCCACCAGATGTCGTGTCACGTTACTCCTCATGGCTCGTACTCTACGACTAATCTAGAAATTACAGATAATGACAGGAAAATTAATAATATGCAGTGTTGCCGTTTTGCGGACTTTAGTCCGATTTGCAGCCTTTTTTAAACGTTGCGTACTTTTTCATCAGTGGACTATTTCACTTTTTACCACCGGCAACAATGATAATATGGTTTTGGCCCTCGGAACTTACTGGAGTAATCAGTATGGCCCTAAGGCTGGAAAGTTTGGAGACCCCTGCACTAAGGTATACCCTGGATCCAAAAGCACTGAACATAACTCCTCAGTCTTTAAAGATACGCGTTTGGAAATTTTGGCATTGTTTAAAGAACTGCAAGCATATGCCACTTTGTAACATACAGTAATCATCATCATCATTTTATTTACAATACCTAATGGAAGCTTGGCGCGTATTCAATTATACATTGTATTAATAAAATTTAACAAATATCACTAAAAGGGGAAAAAATATTTTTTAAACAAAAGTAGCGCGGTAACTAGTAGCGCGGACAGACAGACGGACGGACGGACAGAGCGAAACTACAAGGGTTCATTGTTTATTACGGAACCCTAAAAATGGATAGGGATGATGACTACATCTAAACTATTTCGTTTCATTAATATAAGCAGATATATTGAGGCATTACTACTTGTATTTATACATTACTAAAGATTATTTTATGTGTAGTTTAGTAATTAGAGACATTTATAATAAGTAAAATAGTTTCAATTTTTTTTCTAAATTAATAAACAAAACCTACGTGATTAGTTTACTTACATCATAATAAACAAAAACATTTATTTAATTTAAACGCATAAATATCGGAGATATTGACAAATATGTTACTGCGGCCGTATACTTCATACCAGGGATGTTTGCGGATGCATTTTTTTTCACATCCGCGGATGCGGATGCGGATTTTAAGAGGCTCACATCCATGGATGTGCAAATCACACACTGTACAAACATTCACTTACATCTGTACAAAAAACTTAAGTGTTGGTTTGGTAGAGTAAAAATACAACGAGGATCTAGGTAAGTGGCTATGACATATAAGTTATCCTCTTCCAACAAAGTGGAAAATTTTCCTAAAATTTCAGCTTTGAAAGTTGTGGCTGCATGGTGAATTGGAGATTTCGGTGAAACTGTCAAATAGTCACAAACTTTTTGCGACAGCATTCGAATTATCCTTTCTTTCTCGTCGCGACCTGCTACACATCCGCATCTGCATCAGCTCCGCATCGATTTATACGGATTCGAATGCAGATGCGGATGTCTAAATCGATGCGGATGCGAATATTCGCAACATCCCTGCAGCATACACTTTAACCTAGGCGTGACGTCACTGCTAGGTATGTAAGACTTTAGTATGGAG
This sequence comes from Phengaris arion, assembly GCA_963565745.1. Taxonomy (NCBI): domain Eukaryota; kingdom Metazoa; phylum Arthropoda; class Insecta; order Lepidoptera; family Lycaenidae; genus Phengaris; species Phengaris arion. Next base: position 10,083,398 of record OY751443.1, read on the forward strand.
CGTTTTCACGAGACTTGCGAATTTATGTAAACAAATTGCTGTACCTTTGAAAATATTTTGATATAATGTTTGTTCTGAGATGCTACTTATATTTAAGAGTAGGTAGGTACTATTTATTTATGCAATAAAAAAATGTAGTCATCTAGCCTATTCCAATGTCCCGCTAAAACTCCAGAACGGCTGAAACAATTGGGTTAATTTTTGTCTTCAATCAAAAAAATTCAGCGAAGGTTTAAAGGGTGAACGGTGAAATATTGGAAAACTTTCAGGGAAATACTAAAAACCTGCAAGTGCAAGTCGGACTCGAGCACGTAGGGCTCCATACCAATATATCAATATTTAACTGGTTAACTTATTATTTCTTTATTTTTGTTCGAAGTTTTCCAAGTAAGTGCATTTAACAAGTTAAGAATCTAAAACTCATGAAGTAACAAAGTTACATATAAGACGTGATGGTTCTCCTACAAAGTTCATCAAATGGGCTACGAATTACGATCATATTTTTTTCAGATTTTTCGAGCCAGCCGTTCAGCTTTTAGAAGGAGGATGCCAAATGTTTGCTATTTTAGGCATAAGTATCCTATGTCATATTATGGCATAAGTATATCCTGGTATAAGAATACTACGCAGTAAATAGACAGGTGGACAGATCAAAACTATAATGGTTCCTTTAGTATTACGAAACCCTAAAAACACACTATTGTTCTAAGCCAGCAGCAGCTTGTGCAGTGCAGTTTTCCAATAATGTTTTTTTTTTTATTTTGCTGGTCATTTTCTGACTCCAAAGAAAAGATAAAAAAATATATATTTTAAATAAATCGTCGAATTAGGGGTTAATAGCGATTTTAGTGCTATATTAATCTTCAACCCTCGTCCCTCGGTGGTCGATAACTGTTTCACACAATATCACGTGGTGGGCATCACGTGTTAGATATTTAATAACCTAAGTATATGGAAATAAAACTTTTTTGATTTTGAGAATGTAGGTAGGTTGTAAGGGTGCCACTGCACCCTGCAACCCACTGGTTGAAGGTGTAGATAGATGTAGATGTAGGTAGTTTATTATTATGTAATTTGTAGGTAGGTGTAGTTGTATGTGTAGAAACTGTATGTGTATGTAGGCAGTTATTTATATTATTATTTATTATCCTACTAATAATATTATAAATGCGAATGTTTGTGAGGATGCATGGATGAATGTTTGTTACTCTATCACGCAAAAACTACTGAACGGATTTCGATGAAAATTGCTATGGTAAAACATAGGATACTTTTTATCCCGAAAATATACAGTGTTCCCGTGGGATACTATATTTACGCAGCCGGAGCCGCGGGTAACAGCTAGTTTAATATAATAATGTGATCTGGAATAAAAATATAATATACCTTATATTTATTCCAAATCATATTTAAGAAAGAACAACGTCTGATGTAGGGTACAGCTGCTAGTTATAAGTTGAGGAGCTTCTTTTCAAAACTTGAATAGGTATTCCACTTTCGATGAAACTGATTTTTTATTTATTTTTTTGTTTGGTAACGCTCTTTTTAATATAATACATCTATTATTTTATAATTGGGCCAAAACTTGATAATTACACCAGAAAAAAAGATAAAAATTCATGATTTAAATGTATTGACGGCCCATAAGTCGTAATGTAGAGTAAATGACTGCGGAGTTCCTCAGGGAGGTGTGATAGGACCATTATTGTCTTCAATTTACATCAACGACTACTTTAGGATGTCCAACTTAAGGACGAGGCGAACAATACACGACCTGCTCCTATTACATAAAATAGTTAACGGCCTTACAGCTTGGTGTGATCTGCAAAATCTTTTCTCCTTGGCTGTCCCAAACAATTTACCTCGAAAATCGATGACCAATATCCTGTGTGGCCCCATTTCCAGAACTAATTTGGGGATGCAAGCACCAACCACCAGAATGTGCAAATTTATACAGTAACGTTTGCACGAACCTCAACAATGACATTGATATTTTCGGTATATGCCACAACCAATTTAAAAACAAGCTAGCTTATTATTATAAAATCAAAAGGAAGTTTAAAATCAAAAAGAAGTAAAAAATGAATTATTGACGATAATAAAAAATTTAAATTCCTATTATGTATCTTCACTTCCTTGCTATTATGTTCAATTAAACTTTATTTGTATTGCATGACACAAAAATCAATTAGGTATTTTAAATGAACAATAATCATCACTAAATTTTGTTTCATATTATTTTATAATCAGGTTAAGTAACTATGTATTTATAATTAGTTTAAGTTTAACTTAATTTGATTCTATCATTATTAATCCATTTATTTGTATAAATACTGTATAAATATAATTACTGACGCTCTAATCAATATGTATAGTAATTGATGCAACGTAAATTAATTACCCCAATGACATGTAATTTATTTAACTATATCTTATTTTAAATCATCAATTATCTATTCATTGCTATATCTAATATTGCTTAGTTAACATTATGATTTACTTGTACTTTTGCCAATGTTGTGTCACCTATAAAGGTGCATGTATCAAGAATACTGTATAAATTAATTTGTAATTTGAGTGTATAATACATGCGCTGCTGGTGTCCTTTCTAAATAATAATCTTCCTTACAGTACACCTGATGATACGGACTGTACACTCTTTGATGATTATACATGTATATCTATAATTATAAGTAATAATAATGACATAAAAGTCGACAGTAAAATAAATGAAATAATAATAAAAAATATAATACAATGGATGCAAAAAAATAATCTTAATATTATTCTTACTAAAACTAATTATATTGAATTTAATAATCACGGGAATAAAAAAAATATTCTGCTAAAATTATGTACAATAACGAATTAATTAAAAACGTTCATGAAACAAATTTCCTAGGGGTGCTATATTGATGAAAACAAACTGGAAAGCGCATGTAGAGCGTGTATGTAGCAAATTAAATAGTTTTGTTTTCACTCTCTACAGATTGAGACAAATATGTACGCTATCTACAGACTGTCCTCGCGGCGTACCACGCTTACGTAGCATCTGTACTTAGATACGGCCTTATACTTTGGGGATACTCTACAGAAATTCAAAAATTTCATAGTTCAAAAGAAGTGTATCAGAGCAATCAGTGGGAGGCCACCGTACGAGTCATGTATACCACTTTTTAAAAGACTGGGAATTCTTACCTTACCTAGTTTATATATATTTGAGTTGGCCAACTTTGCAAAATCAAATTATAACAATTGTACTGAAGCACGTGATATCTATTCACGTTGTAATAGAAATGGTACTTAACAGATTAGTACTCGATACAGTACCAAAAATAGCATTGTATCAAAAACAATGTTTATCAAAGTATACAATGCTATACCTAAAGAAATAAAAGAATTACCGTATATTAAATTTAAGAAAGAAATTATTAAATGGCTTAAGTACAAAAACTTTTACTCTATTATTGAACTGCTCGAAATGTAAAATTATTTTTAAAAAATACACTGGCGGACACATAAACTGCATGATAGTGCAAGATCACATTCAAATAATTTTATTACAAAATATGCAAACTTTTTAAATTTATTGGTATTGGAAAATAAGGGCTGGTTTATAAACACAAAAACAAAATCAAAATTAAATATGGTACTGTCACAAAAGAAAGAAAATATTTTATAGAAGAAATCTCGTCAATTTACTAAAGATTATCTCGTTGTTACGTTAATGTTGTGATTGATGGTTATTTTTTTTTGTTTTGTTACATGTTGAATTATCGTTAGTAATTGTTTAATTGCTAGTCTGTTTCCATTTAAAACACGTTTTTCTCTCACGAATATGGACGTATCGTCCGAAAAAGCCGCACAAATTGTTGCTCTAGTGCAGCAAGGCCTAGACCAACGAACAATTGCTGCAGATTTAAATGTAAACCAGTCTACGGTTTCCCCAGTTTACAGAAGGTTTATGGAGATAGGTTCATTCAAAAGATGACGTGGAACCGACAGAACCGACGAAGAAGAGGGCTAAAAGAGCGTGATATCACACCTTTCAGACTTGCAAATGGACCAAAATTGTGTGCAGCTCACAGGAAAGCTCGACTAAGATTTGCTCGTGAACACTTAAATTGGACTGAAGAGCAATGGGCTTCCGTATTATTCACTGATGAGTGTAGAACTTGTTTATGCGATGGTCGCAGACTATCCTACCGCAAACGAGGAGAGCGATATGCTTAAAATTGCATTGAAGAGAGGGTTCCATTTGGAGGCGGATCCAGTATGGTTTGGGGAGGCATATCGATGGATGCTCGAACTGAACTTGTGTTTATTGACGCAGACACACATGGCCGTGGTAACCGTGGTATTTTTCATAATAAAGCCGTATTTGTTCTATTCACTGCTTCATTCCGAAAAGCTGCAAAAGGAGTAAGTAATGTGATTCTTTTAGTGAGAAAAGTCGACCTATACACACATGAATTGATTTTTTCTCAGATTAAGAACCAGTCTTAGCATTATCATTGAAATAAATCAAAATAGTTTGCACTTTGTATGTTTGCACTTAGTAGGTGTGACCACGGCTCTACCTTGATCATTTTTCACAGTAATGACACACAGGATTTCTTGCACTACCATTGCACTATTGTAGGCTACTTACCTACCTATTATAGTGTATTAACACAATTACACATTTATAATAATTTTATATTTATAATGTCAGTTGGACATATCGACAATAGTTATCGATATGACTCTCGCACTATAGTGCGGGACCGGTTCTTTGGTGTGCGCCTGCGCAGAGTGCTCGCGATACCGATAATGCACTCGTGCGCCGTGCCAGTGGATATCATACCTTGATGCGATACGTATGTTGAACATTCGATTTATCGCTTTCGCTAAATAATTTTATGTTTGATAATAATTGTTATCTTTCCGTTTATTTACTTTAGTGCTGTGCTTTACTGTGTTCGTATTAGGTCTTTACCTATGAAATTGCCGTTTTGTATGAAAAGATTTAAACGATTTTTTTTATTTTATTTAATTGAATTTTTTTCATGTATTTTTTATTTGTATTAATCGAAGTAATCACCCATGCAATCAATGCATCTTTGCCAACGCAGTGGCAGTTTATTGATGCCCTTCTTAAAGAAATCAGCTGGACGGGAGGCAACAAATTCTTCAAAGGCATTTTGTACTGCCTCTCGGGTATTGAATTTTTTTCCCGCCAAGAAGTTATCCAAATTCTGGAAAAAGTAGTAGTCTGTAGGCGCAAGGTCTGGTGAGTAGGGCGGATGACGTAGAGCTTCCAACCATAGTTCTTGCAACTTGGAGACCGTTTGCTGTGCAGTATGAGGTCGCGCGTTACGCAGGAGCAGCGGAGACGAGCGATTGACCAATGCTGGTTGGATATGTGCCAGCTTCTCCATCAATGTGTTCAGTTCTTCACAGTACACATCTGCAGTAATGCTCACCCCGTTTGGTAAGAAGCTGTGATGAATCACACCTGCGCTAGACCACCAAACAGTGACCATCACTTTTCTAGGGGTAAATTTTCGTTTAGGGCATTGTTTAGGTGCTGAACTAGGATCCAACCAACTTGCTGAGCGCTTGCGGTTATCAAACAGAATCCATTTTTCATCGCAGGTAACAATGCGGTTCAAAATTCCTTCATTTGTGTGTCTGTTGAGCAGTGCAAGGCACGTCTCGACGCGAACTTCGCGCTGGCGATCATTGAGTTCGTGGGGCACCCATTTGTCAAGCCTTTTTACCTTGCCAATTTGACGCAAATGGACCAATATTGTTTTGACGCTAACGTCGAAAGCTGCTGCTAATTCAGCCGTAGATTGTGTATCATCAGCTTCCACAATGTTTTTAATTCGTCATTGTCGACCAAAGTCTTCGGACGACCGCGAGGTTCATTTTTCAGGTCGAAATTTCCTGAACGGAAGCGAGCAAACCAATAACGGTGGTGCGTTGGTTTGTAGTGTTAGCTCCGTAAACGTCGTTGATGTTGCGTGCCGCTTGTGCCGCGTTGCTGCCACGACGGTACTCATATTCCATAATTACTCGAATTTTTAACGTATCGATGATGACGAAAAAGATTGAAATGCGATGAAAATTTAACACTAATCAATAATCAAATGACTACTTTTGGAAAAAGAATTCCATGTTTTTAAAATAAAATTAATTTGAAATTAGAATTCTTAGGCAAACAAAAATTATTTTGATTTGAAATGGCCAGTACTGCAGAACGGCAATTTCATAGGTAAATACCTATTATATAACATTCCTTCTATTCCTTCTGACTTTTAAATCATGTGTGTATAACTGGTGTACTAATAAATACCGTACCTAATGTAAGTAGAACTTTTATTCCACTGGCTGTGCTGTGTGCGACACCTATTTTCACTCATCACACTAAACTATCATTGTATTGACAATTTATGTACCTATGCATTTCTAGATTTCTATCTGAATTATTTTCTTGTTTCGGCTTGTTTAGACCCTTTTTTATGTAGTCGGGTTATAGTTTTTCAAACTTTTTATTTCGTATTTTTTCGTTTCCCAATCGAACATATATTTTTTTGGAATATTATTATTAAGTAATCAAAACAATTGAAATTAAAAATATCTTCTTCACGAGAGTTAAGTTATTAAAATTTAATTGTCTGTAAAAAATCAAAATTAAAACTAAGTTACAATTATTATTGAATTTACATTTACTAAGGGATAGCAATCAACTTATCGTTGGTAAGTGAGAGGTGGCTTTCAAATGAGGTTTTTTTTCCGAATGGGTCTACGCTAATGGCTTGAGGCAGTCTTAACTTAGTCGGACTGGTTGGACTGGCGCCTATTAGGCCGAAGATGTTTATGGCGGTGTCGGGCTTATTCTTCGAAAGGAGCTCTGTTATGGTGACATAACTCGAGCGTCAAATTTTTACATTGAAAGTCGGTTTTTATGCTCTAAACTCATACATTTTTCGAAATAGTCATAACCTAGTACCTACATTGTGGCAGGAATGAGTTTTATTTGTGTGTGTTATAAAATTGTAAAAATAATGGCAATAGAACTCCAGACAAGTTGTTGATTATAGTGCCGGAAGATATCGAAATGAGGAAAGTTTGGTTGGAAGTTGAAACTCGCAAATAGATATCCTAAATCATTTACAACTAACAGTTGATTGTATATATTTTGTGAAACTTACTTCAATGTAAGTAAATCTCTATTTCTTGCTACATTTATATGCTTTAATAGTTGTATGTAGTAAATAAAACAGACTTTTAGGCGACTCCACGAGTTCTATGTTCATTAGTAATTTGAATTTTAGCCGCCATTTTGTTGGCGTGTCGCAAATTGTTGAAAAAAAAATGCCTGGCGTCCCGACGCCGTACGACGGTTAGTAGCAAACATCGTCTTATTATTTATTATTTTCTGATTTCTTTATAACACTAACTAGTTCTTTTATTATAGTAAAACAATCGTTAATAATAATTTTCTATTATTAAAAGTTAAATATTACAAAAAATATTCATAGCTTATTAAAATACAAAACTGTTTTTGTAACGGTTATTATTTGAGTTGATATATGGACGCAACTAATATATGGACGCAACTAATATATTATAAAAAACAAGTTCGTAATAGCAAAACTATGACGAAAATATAATATATTACCTTTATTTTAGACTAGCGATCCGCCCCGGCTTCGCACGGGTACAATACTGATACTAATACTACAGAATGGTTTTAAACCTCTAACAAAACGTGCGTAATTTTTTCAAAACAAACAGAAACAAATTAATATAGGTACCTACTAAAACTCTATGAAATAAGTAGGTAGGTATACTTTTATCGTATGAAATACCTATACTATTCAGGACTAACAATACAACAAACACTAAATAAATAGGTATTCAAGTATCTATCCATCATAGTTACAACGAACACGAAACAAAAAATTTGACCAATAATTCTTAAGGATCGAGGAATTTTTTCCGACACGTCTTACAAATATCAATATACTATATTAGTCAAATGTACACAAAAACTAAACAAATTATATACGTAAACCTTCCGGAAGAATCGTTCTATCGATCAGTAACAACCGCATGAAAATCCATGTAGAAGTTTTTGAGTTTAAAATGATTCCCAGATCAATTCACAGACACCAACACTAACTTCGACGACGCATTATCCGCAGGCTGCATAGATTGTCTTTCTGTGGATGTTAAAGTTGTAAATGATGAAAATATTTAAATGTAATTAATATTAAGTTTTCACTTCTGCCGGCAGTCCCGGAGTGCAACCCGTTGTTTTAGGATAGATAACTAAAGCGATTATTGTAGAGCTTCTCTATAAACAACATTTGACGTTAAATTATTTTCAGATAACAAAATATACTGATGGTCGGGAGCCCCGACCCGTGATAGGGCAACGTAAAGTTGCCCATGCGTAAAACATTATTTTCGTAAATCAATTCCTACTAATTTGAATGTTTGGCCCTGGGATTTGTTTATCGTTAGTGCGAAAGAAATTTTTACTGGAAATTGGAGCCTCTTGAAGGGTATAGGCAAATCAGTAGGGATCATGGGTATTCTTGATATATGAGCTAATTCATCAGCTGCAGGGCCGGTGATAATCTTCGCTACTATTAAATTATCTTTTAGCTCATCTATAAGAAGTTTCGCGCCATTACACATGTTGGGGGGGCTTAAATTTAACGACAGTTCATGAGGTGGTAGCCCAGCGGGGTTCAGAGAATTTAAAAATTCCTGGGGATAGTGCACTGCGTCCTCGATGTTAGTGACGGTGTCTATGGATTTATAGCACTTAACTTCACCCGGTACTTTCTACATAATTAAATTGTTTATTTCGTTGACTGTTTTATTCCTGGGTTGCTGTTGCTCTACAACACAGCCAGCGAAAATCATTTTGATGTAAGTTTTCGATGTCAGGATATATAGCATCTATCAGACTATCTAAATTATGGACTATTTAGCCTGGAGACTCATCTAAAGTAACCGCATAATCGGTGCCCAAATTTAAAGATGGAAAAATTCCTTCTCCAAGTTTCAGCAGCTGTTGTGGAAAATTGCTATGCGTATTTCCATGTAGATGAGCTCTCATATTGGTGCGCAAATTCAAATGTTGAACAGATGTCCCAAGGTGAGACCTTTTTAAACATGCCTTCATAATATCTGCTCGCGTACCTCTGTTGGCGACTGGAAGCGTTTGTCGGAAATCTCCAGCAAATACAAAAGTGATACCAACCATGACATTAGCAGAGCTTCGGAGGTCTTTTGAAGTACGGTCCACGGCCTCCACATGAGCTCTATGACTCATGGTGCATTCATCCCATATTACCAACGACGCGTCTTGCAGCAACTTACCAAGACGCCCATTTTTTCGAATAGAGCACGTAGACCGTTGATCTAAAGCTACGGATAGAGGGAGTTTAAACGTAGAGTGAGCAGTTTTTCCTTCGTTCAAGAGAGTTGCAGCAATTCCTGGCAAAGCAACTGCAATCGCTATCTTCTCTGATTGCCGTATTTTAGCAGGTATCAAATTTGCGAGAAAAGTCTTTCCGGTGCCTCCTGGTGCGTCCAAAAAAAATAATCTCCCCATGTTATTGTTCACGCTGTCCACAATAGTCTCATAAGCATGTCTTTCATCTGGTACTAATTTTGGCACATTGTCATTAACAAACGCTGCTAGATCATTTCTGTTATACTGTTGTGCCATTGTGTCAATAGTATTATTCTGGGTACGAAAGGGAGAAGGTAATCCAAAATCACTTAAATTTGTGTCGTTTAATTCTAGAAGTTTGTTTTCTATTTCAATTAATCCTTCATTATAAATGACTTCAGTGAAGGGTAAAGTGTTATCCTGATTTTGTTGTCTGATACGATGTCTAATATCTTCACAGAACTGATCTTTGAAAGTATCCCATAACTTCAATAGTTCCGATGGTTGAGAAAATAAAAGTATGACTACGAATAACTCCCTTAGTTTTTTTGGACAATGTGATAACGAAGCTTCGCTTAAAGTGTTACCCCAATGGTCATCGTTTTCAAGTAAACCTCGGTCACGGCAAGCTGCTTGATACGTCTCTTTGACAATACCGTTTACAGTTTTAAGGTATGCAAATGAGGTTGGACCGCGTACGTGGTGCAGTAGAATCCTAAGATAAAAACACTCTGATTGGGATGGATGTATCCCGTAGACTCTACCTAAAGCGGCATCTTTTTTTATCCCCGGATGTCCAACTACATCTTCACCACGCCTCCTTCTAGTGAATTTATTATTTGCCCATGTAAAGTATTGCGGGACTTCATGATACAGAAGAGTTTTCGCGAATTCATCTTCATTACAGAGAGAAAAAAATGCCAGTAATGTGGTATTGCGTGGGTTTTCGACAACTTGATGAGCTGTCCCTGGTGTAAAATACACCCTTTGACCGTTCTCTAGATGAACGGCCAAATGCACTACAGTAGGATTCCGGTCGTGAATGGGAAATTCAAATAAGCTCCAGACAGCTTCAGATGTGCTTATGTACCTGCCATTTAAATAGTTTTCGACCTCATCGTGTGGGTTTCTAAGGTTAAAAGTCGCCTGATCTGAACCTTTATTTATATACTTACATATATATTTAATGGCTTGGACAGAGTGGCAATACTCCACGTTTATATGAGCGTTAAAAGTCATACATAGTAGCGGGAAGTATGGAACAATCCACCTATTATCTATCGTCACCATGTTGCCCCTGTTTTTGTATTTGTAGCGTAGTGCTCCGACCGCCATTTCCTGTATCGCGCCTACGATAAACTGGATACCCATCCTCTCCAGTCTGGGTATCGTTCATGAAACGGCGAGGGTATTTTTTGTGCAGACACCGTTCTTCATGCATGGTGCAGCTAAATTATGTTCTCCGCAGGGTCCATGTACCATATTTTTAGTTATAATGTCGTGTAGAACTGGATCAATTTGTTGATCGGGTAGCTCCGCAACTATGACACTGTCGATCTCATCTGGTTGTATTTTAGTTTCTAGCCAGAACAGCAAATGACAATGAGGTAAACCGCGCTTTTGCCACTCCACACTTGCCATATAACATTTTACTTCACCGAATATCTGTTCTTTGACAAATAAATTGATGAATTTCTTCATCTTTAAATGAAATACACGTGAAATTATGTCATGACGGTCGAAAGACCGTTGTCCTGGTAGCAGCTCCGCTTTAATTTCAAGCCATTCGGGGTTACATGTAAAAGTACAAATATGTCAGGTCTACCATAATTTCGGACGTACGTCATCGCGTCCTGCGTTTTCTCGTGCATAAAACGCGGAGAACCTGTAAATGACGATGGCAATATGACATGTTGACCGATATTTGATGGGTCAACATTTGCGTCATGATTTAAGGCATTTCTGAGATGAATGTAGTCATCAGCCCTCAGTCTTTGTTGATTCCGAGAAATATAATTAAATCTTTTCGATATCATTTTCGCCATCATGTCAACACAATATTGACTAAATAAGTATCTGTAATAATTTAACGGATTAAAAGAGTTAGTTCTAAAAATTAATCTAAATGCATAAAATTGCATACACGAAACAGTTTTATTACGCGCAGAACCCTGCTGAGGGATAGTCAAATAATAACCGTCTTCTCCTGTCACAAACATTATAGGATACTGTAGTGGATGTAGGATGATGGATGATGGACCGATGTAGCTCAGAAACTCTTTTGAGCTGTCCGCCTCTACCCTGTAAGACTATAAATCAAATCAAATCCAATCAAAATTTTTTATTCAAAATTGGTATTTTTAAATACTCTTTTTGAACGTCGTTACTACGTGATGCCTACCACCGGTTCGGGAACTAACCCAGCGAGAAGAGCCGGCAAAAAACTCGTCTGGGGCCATCTTTTACCAAAAAGATGGAAAATTATTCTTTTAAAATCAAAATTATTACGTTTGCTTATGTCTATGTAACAAATAATAACATAAGATAAGGAGCCACCTTATTCCCAAGGTGTGCCGTCTTGAATGAAGTCATTAATTTTATAATACGCTTTGGCACACAAACGTTCTTTAACTACTTTTTTAAACTTATTAATGGGAAGGTTTTGAACCTTTTCTGGGATTATATTGTATAAGCGTATACATTGGCCTTTAAAGGATTTACTAACTTTGCTTAGTCTGAACACTGGCACATCTAACTTGTTCTTATTTCTAGTGTTTACACAATGATTATCACATTTCTTTTTGAAGTTGTTTAGATTCTTTCTTACGTATAACACATTTTCCAAAATGTATTGAGATGCGACGGTCAGCACTTTTATTTCTTTAAACTTTTCCCTTAGAGATTCAAAAGTCGACATCTTATAAATAGAACGTGTAGCACGTTTCTGCAGCACAAATATTGTATTAATGTCCGCAGTGTTTCCCCACAAGAGGATGCCGTACGACATTATGCTATGAAAATAGCTAAAGTAAACTAATCGCGCGGTCTCTATGTCGGTAATTTCTCTAATTTTTTTAACAGCGTATGCTGCAGAACTCAGCTTATCTGCCAATTTAGCAATATGTGGTCCCCACTGTAACTTACTATCTAATGTTATACCTAGAAAAACAGTGGTGTCTACTAATTTCATTTTCTCATTATTTAATAGTATATTGGTTTGTGCCTGCGTAACATTTGGCAAGCTGAACTTTAAACATTTTGTTTTATTAGAATTCAACAGTAAATTATTAGCATTAAACCAATGTACTATTTTTGAGAGAGCACTATTTACCTCGTCATTGTTAGATTGTCGTCGCTTCACATTAAAAATTAGTGAAGTATCATCAGCAAAAAAGTACTATCTCATGCTTATCATTAACTAGATAAGGTAGATCATTTACATAGATGAGAAATAGAAAAGGGCCCAAAATAGACCCCTGTGGTACTCCTAGTTTAATTTTAGTACCATTAGACCTTTTGGAATTAACTTCTACAGTCTGTGTTCTATTTATTAGATAAGAGCTTAGAAGCTTTAGAGCCGTGCCCCTTACACCATAATGGTAAAATTTCCTGAACAGCGTATCATGCTCGACACAGTCAAATGCTTTGGATAAATCACAGAATATACCAAGTGCATCCTGTGACTTCTCCCAAGCTCCAAATATACTGCACAGAAGACTAATGCCTGCATCTGTTGTGGACCGACCTTTAGTAAAACCAAACTGATTACTATGTAACAAATTATTCGAGTTGAAGTGAAAAATTAATTGATTTAGAATAATTTTCTCAAAAATTTTACTTAAAGTCGGTAATATGGATATTGGTCTATAGTTAGCTGGGTCTGCTTTATTCCCAGCTTTAAAGAGAGGCATCACCTTGCTGTGCTTCATCAAGTCAGGGAACACGCCACTTTTAATACAATTATTAAAAACTAATGCTAGGTGAGGAGCAATGATGTCAATTACTGGGTTTATAACTTTTGTGGACATACCCCAGAGATCAGTTGTACTTTTAATATTAAGTAATTTAAATGCCTTGATAATGTCTCTAGAGTCTATTTCTTTGAAAATAAAATTTACATCACATTCCCTCACATTATCTCTAAGTATTTTTTCGGCAACTGTAGGTGATGAATTTAAGTTTTTTGTAGTTGAGATCGGAATGTCTGCAAAAAACTTCTCAAATACTGTCGCAACTTCAATGTCAGAGCTAACTTTTTTATCATTAATATAAAGTTCAAATTTAGAGTTGCGACTGGCGACTCTTCCAGTCTCATCTGCAATTATTTTCCATGTGGTTTTCACTTTGTTTTTAGAGTTCTTAATTTTTTCTTTGATGTGAAGAACCTTCGCTGCTTGACATACCTTCTTGAAAATCTTCGAGTATTTCTTGACATATAGTTTAAAAGCTTCACTCCTGTTCATTGACTTCTCGTTATACAAGTCATACAATCTTTGTCTACTAACAATAATACCTGCAGTTGCCCACTTACTAAAATTATTTCTTTTATTATTAAATCTGACCGATTTAGAAGTAAATACAGAGTCAAATTGGTTTTTTACTACTTTAAATAAATTATTAAAAGTTTCATTTGGATTAATTGACTCATTGAAACATTGAAAACTTGAAAGTAATTTACTTCTAAATTTCTCAATACGTTTTGTGTTTACAGGAATAAACTCAATATTTTCTATCGGATTATTATCACATTTAAGATCAAATGATGCTAGCTGTCCACAGTGATCAGAGTTAAGTACATTAATTATTTCTTTCCTAAAAGTAGTGACATTTGTGAAAATATTATCTATACAAGTAGCTGTTGTTTCACATATTCTTGTTGTTTCGTAAAATAAATTAATTAGATTATACGATTTGAACAAAGATGTGAATCTAACAGTGGTGGAGTTAGAGTCTAATAAATTAATATTAAAATCACCACATACAATAATCTTCTTATTAGAGACACATACTTTCGTCAGCACTTGATCCATTATTTGTTCAAAAGAATCGTATAAGCTTGATGGGGGCCTGTATACGCATACAATAATAAGGTGGCTCAACTCAATACAAGCCAACTCAATAATTCGTTCACTAGACAGTTTTACAATATCTTTACGTTCCTTACATTTCAATTTTTTATTAATCAAAATTAAGGAGCCACCCCTAATGACATTTTCTCGACAGAAAGAGCTCCCTACTTGGTGATCACAATAGTTAAATATTAATTCATGATTTTTTAACCAATGTTCTGTTACGCATATAATGTCAATTTTAAATTCATTTAAAAATAACTCAAGTTCTAATTCTTTCCCTATTATGCCTTGTAAATTTTGATGCACCAAGTTTATATTAAAATTACAGTTTTTCCCAGAGTTCTTAGGCCTTACCTCCTACGAAGGTTCTAGGCCCTTCGTAGGAGGCATCAGTATAAATATTTCCAGCTAAGAAATTGCTAGAGTGAGCCTCTGTTGTTCTATAATCTAATTTAAATTATTTGGAACATATTCCAAGTTTTTACTAATAAAATTGTCAGTATAAGAACACTGCTCAATAAAAGCAGTGGTCGGCTTAGCCAATTTTTTGGCTTGTCTTAAAACTAAAAAATTATATAGCCATTTAGCTAAATGTCGTGTAAAAAATTTAGATAAGTAATACTTATCATATGTTAGATTATTTAACCTAGAGTTAAAAATATTATTAAAGTCAACCACATCGATTTGTGGTAAAGTCTTATTTAAAACTATACAATTTTGATTAGTAGCACTACACAGTAGGCTGTTCAATTTAAACCTAATATAATTTTCTTTACTCTCGTGCGGCAGTTTATTATTTGATAATTTGATGTAAGGAAAGGTAAACAATAAGATTTTTTTAATATTTTCTTTGTTACTTAATGTAATCCCTGTATATCCCTGGGACCTTTGTCTTCATCGACCAAGAGAACGGCTACCTCGTTTACAGTATGAGCATTATATCTGCCTCTGTGTGCTGTCTGTGGAGTGCGATCTGAATGAATAAAACAAATAAAAAATAACTTTAAATTATTTTATTCCACTGGCTGTGCTGTGTGCGACACCTATTTTCACTCATCACACTAAACTATCATTGTATTGACAATTTATGTACCTATGCATTTCTAGATTTCTATCTGAATTATTTTCTTGTTTCGGCTTGTTTAGACCCTTTTTTATGTAGTCGGGTTATAGTTTTTCAAACTTTTTATTTCGTATTTTTTCGTTTCCCAATCGAACATATATTTTTTTGGAATATTATTATTAAGTAATCAAAACAATTGAAATTAAAAATATCTTCTTCACGAGAGTTAAGTTATTAAAATTTAATTGTCTGTAAAAAATCAAAATTAAAACTAAGTTACAATTATTATTGAATTTACATTTACTAAGGGATAGCAATCAACTTATCGTTGGTAAGTGAGAGGTGGCTTTCAAATGAGGTTTTTTTTCCGAATGGGTCTACGCTAATGGCTTGAGGCAGTCTTAACTTAGTCGGACTGGTTGGACTGGCGCCTATTAGGCCGAAGATGTTTATGGCGGTGTCGGGCTTATTCTTCGAAAGGAGCTCTGTTATGGTGACATAACTCGAGCGTCAAATTTTTACATTGAAAGTCGGTTTTTATGCTCTAAACTCATACATTTTTCGAAATAGTCATAACCTAGTACCTACATTGTGGCAGGAATGAGTTTTATTTGTGTGTGTTATAAAATTGTAAAAATAATGGCAATAGAACTCCAGACAAGTTGTTGATTATAGTGCCGGAAGATATCGAAATGAGGAAAGTTTGGTTGGAAGTTGAAACTCGCAAATAGATATCCTAAATCATTTACAACTAACAGTTGATTGTATATATTTTGTGAAACTTACTTCAATGTAAGTAAATCTCTATTTCTTGCTACATTTATATGCTTTAATAGTTGTATGTAGTAAATAAAACAGACTTTTAGGCGACTCCACGAGTTCTATGTTCATTAGTAATTTGAATTTTAGCCGCCATTTTGTTGGCGTGTCGCAAATTGTTGAAAAAAAAATGCCTGGCGTCCCGACGCCGTACGACGGTTAGTAGCAAACATCGTCTTATTATTTATTATTTTCTGATTTCTTTATAACACTAACTAGTTCTTTTATTATAGTAAAACAATCGTTAATAATAATTTTCTATTATTAAAAGTTAAATATTACAAAAAATATTCATAGCTTATTAAAATACAAAACTGTTTTTGTAACGGTTATTATTTGAGTTGATATATGGACGCAACTAATATATGGACGCAACTAATATATTATAAAAAACAAGTTCGTAATAGCAAAACTATGACGAAAATATAATATATTACCTTTATTTTAGACTAGCGATCCGCCCCGGCTTCGCACGGGTACAATACTGATACTAATACTACAGAATGGTTTTAAACCTCTAACAAAACGTGCGTAATTTTTTCAAAACAAACAGAAACAAATTAATATAGGTACCTACTAAAACTCTATGAAATAAGTAGGTAGGTATACTTTTATCGTATGAAATACCTATACTATTCAGGACTAACAATACAACAAACACTAAATAAATAGGTATTCAAGTATCTATCCATCATAGTTACAACGAACACGAAACAAAAAATTTGACCAATAATTCTTAAGGATCGAGGAATTTTTTCCGACACGTCTTACAAATATCAATATACTATATTAGTCAAATGTACACAAAAACTAAACAAATTATATACGTAAACCTTCCGGAAGAATCGTTCTATCGATCAGTAACAACCGCATGAAAATCCATGTAGAAGTTTTTGAGTTTAAAATGATTCCCAGATCAATTCACAGACACCAACACTAACTTCGACGACGCATTATCCGCAGGCTGCATAGATTGTCTTTCTGTGGATGTTAAAGTTGTAAATGATGAAAATATTTAAATGTAATTAATATTAAGTTTTCACTTCTGCCGGCAGTCCCGGAGTGCAACCCGTTGTTTTAGGATAGATAACTAAAGCGATTATTGTAGAGCTTCTCTATAAACAACATTTGACGTTAAATTATTTTCAGATAACAAAATATACTGATGGTCGGGAGCCCCGACCCGTGATAGGGCAACGTAAAGTTGCCCATGCGTAAAACATTATTTTCGTAAATCAATTCCTACTAATTTGAATGTTTGGCCCTGGGATTTGTTTATCGTTAGTGCGAAAGAAATTTTTACTGGAAATTGGAGCCTCTTGAAGGGTATAGGCAAATCAGTAGGGATCATGGGTATTCTTGATATATGAGCTAATTCATCAGCTGCAGGGCCGGTGATAATCTTCGCTACTATTAAATTATCTTTTAGCTCATCTATAAGAAGTTTCGCGCCATTACACATGTTGGGGGGGCTTAAATTTAACGACAGTTCATGAGGTGGTAGCCCAGCGGGGTTCAGAGAATTTAAAAATTCCTGGGGATAGTGCACTGCGTCCTCGATGTTAGTGACGGTGTCTATGGATTTATAGCACTTAACTTCACCCGGTACTTTCTACATAATTAAATTGTTTATTTCGTTGACTGTTTTATTCCTGGGTTGCTGTTGCTCTACAACACAGCCAGCGAAAATCATTTTGATGTAAGTTTTCGATGTCAGGATATATAGCATCTATCAGACTATCTAAATTATGGACTATTTAGCCTGGAGACTCATCTAAAGTAACCGCATAATCGGTGCCCAAATTTAAAGATGGAAAAATTCCTTCTCCAAGTTTCAGCAGCTGTTGTGGAAAATTGCTATGCGTATTTCCATGTAGATGAGCTCTCATATTGGTGCGCAAATTCAAATGTTGAACAGATGTCCCAAGGTGAGACCTTTTTAAACATGCCTTCATAATATCTGCTCGCGTACCTCTGTTGGCGACTGGAAGCGTTTGTCGGAAATCTCCAGCAAATACAAAAGTGATACCAACCATGACATTAGCAGAGCTTCGGAGGTCTTTTGAAGTACGGTCCACGGCCTCCACATGAGCTCTATGACTCATGGTGCATTCATCCCATATTACCAACGACGCGTCTTGCAGCAACTTACCAAGACGCCCATTTTTTCGAATAGAGCACGTAGACCGTTGATCTAAAGCTACGGATAGAGGGAGTTTAAACGTAGAGTGAGCAGTTTTTCCTTCGTTCAAGAGAGTTGCAGCAATTCCTGGCAAAGCAACTGCAATCGCTATCTTCTCTGATTGCCGTATTTTAGCAGGTATCAAATTTGCGAGAAAAGTCTTTCCGGTGCCTCCTGGTGCGTCCAAAAAAAATAATCTCCCCATGTTATTGTTCACGCTGTCCACAATAGTCTCATAAGCATGTCTTTCATCTGGTACTAATTTTGGCACATTGTCATTAACAAACGCTGCTAGATCATTTCTGTTATACTGTTGTGCCATTGTGTCAATAGTATTATTCTGGGTACGAAAGGGAGAAGGTAATCCAAAATCACTTAAATTTGTGTCGTTTAATTCTAGAAGTTTGTTTTCTATTTCAATTAATCCTTCATTATAAATGACTTCAGTGAAGGGTAAAGTGTTATCCTGATTTTGTTGTCTGATACGATGTCTAATATCTTCACAGAACTGATCTTTGAAAGTATCCCATAACTTCAATAGTTCCGATGGTTGAGAAAATAAAAGTATGACTACGAATAACTCCCTTAGTTTTTTTGGACAATGTGATAACGAAGCTTCGCTTAAAGTGTTACCCCAATGGTCATCGTTTTCAAGTAAACCTCGGTCACGGCAAGCTGCTTGATACGTCTCTTTGACAATACCGTTTACAGTTTTAAGGTATGCAAATGAGGTTGGACCGCGTACGTGGTGCAGTAGAATCCTAAGATAAAAACACTCTGATTGGGATGGATGTATCCCGTAGACTCTACCTAAAGCGGCATCTTTTTTTATCCCCGGATGTCCAACTACATCTTCACCACGCCTCCTTCTAGTGAATTTATTATTTGCCCATGTAAAGTATTGCGGGACTTCATGATACAGAAGAGTTTTCGCGAATTCATCTTCATTACAGAGAGAAAAAAATGCCAGTAATGTGGTATTGCGTGGGTTTTCGACAACTTGATGAGCTGTCCCTGGTGTAAAATACACCCTTTGACCGTTCTCTAGATGAACGGCCAAATGCACTACAGTAGGATTCCGGTCGTGAATGGGAAATTCAAATAAGCTCCAGACAGCTTCAGATGTGCTTATGTACCTGCCATTTAAATAGTTTTCGACCTCATCGTGTGGGTTTCTAAGGTTAAAAGTCGCCTGATCTGAACCTTTATTTATATACTTACATATATATTTAATGGCTTGGACAGAGTGGCAATACTCCACGTTTATATGAGCGTTAAAAGTCATACATAGTAGCGGGAAGTATGGAACAATCCACCTATTATCTATCGTCACCATGTTGCCCCTGTTTTTGTATTTGTAGCGTAGTGCTCCGACCGCCATTTCCTGTATCGCGCCTACGATAAACTGGATACCCATCCTCTCCAGTCTGGGTATCGTTCATGAAACGGCGAGGGTATTTTTTGTGCAGACACCGTTCTTCATGCATGGTGCAGCTAAATTATGTTCTCCGCAGGGTCCATGTACCATATTTTTAGTTATAATGTCGTGTAGAACTGGATCAATTTGTTGATCGGGTAGCTCCGCAACTATGACACTGTCGATCTCATCTGGTTGTATTTTAGTTTCTAGCCAGAACAGCAAATGACAATGAGGTAAACCGCGCTTTTGCCACTCCACACTTGCCATATAACATTTTACTTCACCGAATATCTGTTCTTTGACAAATAAATTGATGAATTTCTTCATCTTTAAATGAAATACACGTGAAATTATGTCATGACGGTCGAAAGACCGTTGTCCTGGTAGCAGCTCCGCTTTAATTTCAAGCCATTCGGGGTTACATGTAAAAGTACAAATATGTCAGGTCTACCATAATTTCGGACGTACGTCATCGCGTCCTGCGTTTTCTCGTGCATAAAACGCGGAGAACCTGTAAATGACGATGGCAATATGACATGTTGACCGATATTTGATGGGTCAACATTTGCGTCATGATTTAAGGCATTTCTGAGATGAATGTAGTCATCAGCCCTCAGTCTTTGTTGATTCCGAGAAATATAATTAAATCTTTTCGATATCATTTTCGCCATCATGTCAACACAATATTGACTAAATAAGTATCTGTAATAATTTAACGGATTAAAAGAGTTAGTTCTAAAAATTAATCTAAATGCATAAAATTGCATACACGAAACAGTTTTATTACGCGCAGAACCCTGCTGAGGGATAGTCAAATAATAACCGTCTTCTCCTGTCACAAACATTATAGGATACTGTAGTGGATGTAGGATGATGGATGATGGACCGATGTAGCTCAGAAACTCTTTTGAGCTGTCCGCCTCTACCCTGTAAGACTATAAATCAAATCAAATCCAATCAAAATTTTTTATTCAAAATTGGTATTTTTAAATACTCTTTTTGAACGTCGTTACTACGTGATGCCTACCACCGGTTCGGGAACTAACCCAGCGAGAAGAGCCGGCAAAAAACTCGTCTGGGGCCATCTTTTACCAAAAAGATGGAAAATTATTCTTTTAAAATCAAAATTATTACGTTTGCTTATGTCTATGTAACAAATAATAACATAAGATAAGGAGCCACCTTATTCCCAAGGTGTGCCGTCTTGAATGAAGTCATTAATTTTATAATACGCTTTGGCACACAAACGTTCTTTAACTACTTTTTTAAACTTATTAATGGGAAGGTTTTGAACCTTTTCTGGGATTATATTGTATAAGCGTATACATTGGCCTTTAAAGGATTTACTAACTTTGCTTAGTCTGAACACTGGCACATCTAACTTGTTCTTATTTCTAGTGTTTACACAATGATTATCACATTTCTTTTTGAAGTTGTTTAGATTCTTTCTTACGTATAACACATTTTCCAAAATGTATTGAGATGCGACGGTCAGCACTTTTATTTCTTTAAACTTTTCCCTTAGAGATTCAAAAGTCGACATCTTATAAATAGAACGTGTAGCACGTTTCTGCAGCACAAATATTGTATTAATGTCCGCAGTGTTTCCCCACAAGAGGATGCCGTACGACATTATGCTATGAAAATAGCTAAAGTAAACTAATCGCGCGGTCTCTATGTCGGTAATTTCTCTAATTTTTTTAACAGCGTATGCTGCAGAACTCAGCTTATCTGCCAATTTAGCAATATGTGGTCCCCACTGTAACTTACTATCTAATGTTATACCTAGAAAAACAGTGGTGTCTACTAATTTCATTTTCTCATTATTTAATAGTATATTGGTTTGTGCCTGCGTAACATTTGGCAAGCTGAACTTTAAACATTTTGTTTTATTAGAATTCAACAGTAAATTATTAGCATTAAACCAATGTACTATTTTTGAGAGAGCACTATTTACCTCGTCATTGTTAGATTGTCGTCGCTTCACATTAAAAATTAGTGAAGTATCATCAGCAAAAAAGTACTATCTCATGCTTATCATTAACTAGATAAGGTAGATCATTTACATAGATGAGAAATAGAAAAGGGCCCAAAATAGACCCCTGTGGTACTCCTAGTTTAATTTTAGTACCATTAGACCTTTTGGAATTAACTTCTACAGTCTGTGTTCTATTTATTAGATAAGAGCTTAGAAGCTTTAGAGCCGTGCCCCTTACACCATAATGGTAAAATTTCCTGAACAGCGTATCATGCTCGACACAGTCAAATGCTTTGGATAAATCACAGAATATACCAAGTGCATCCTGTGACTTCTCCCAAGCTCCAAATATACTGCACAGAAGACTAATGCCTGCATCTGTTGTGGACCGACCTTTAGTAAAACCAAACTGATTACTATGTAACAAATTATTCGAGTTGAAGTGAAAAATTAATTGATTTAGAATAATTTTCTCAAAAATTTTACTTAAAGTCGGTAATATGGATATTGGTCTATAGTTAGCTGGGTCTGCTTTATTCCCAGCTTTAAAGAGAGGCATCACCTTGCTGTGCTTCATCAAGTCAGGGAACACGCCACTTTTAATACAATTATTAAAAACTAATGCTAGGTGAGGAGCAATGATGTCAATTACTGGGTTTATAACTTTTGTGGACATACCCCAGAGATCAGTTGTACTTTTAATATTAAGTAATTTAAATGCCTTGATAATGTCTCTAGAGTCTATTTCTTTGAAAATAAAATTTACATCACATTCCCTCACATTATCTCTAAGTATTTTTTCGGCAACTGTAGGTGATGAATTTAAGTTTTTTGTAGTTGAGATCGGAATGTCTGCAAAAAACTTCTCAAATACTGTCGCAACTTCAATGTCAGAGCTAACTTTTTTATCATTAATATAAAGTTCAAATTTAGAGTTGCGACTGGCGACTCTTCCAGTCTCATCTGCAATTATTTTCCATGTGGTTTTCACTTTGTTTTTAGAGTTCTTAATTTTTTCTTTGATGTGAAGAACCTTCGCTGCTTGACATACCTTCTTGAAAATCTTCGAGTATTTCTTGACATATAGTTTAAAAGCTTCACTCCTGTTCATTGACTTCTCGTTATACAAGTCATACAATCTTTGTCTACTAACAATAATACCTGCAGTTGCCCACTTACTAAAATTATTTCTTTTATTATTAAATCTGACCGATTTAGAAGTAAATACAGAGTCAAATTGGTTTTTTACTACTTTAAATAAATTATTAAAAGTTTCATTTGGATTAATTGACTCATTGAAACATTGAAAACTTGAAAGTAATTTACTTCTAAATTTCTCAATACGTTTTGTGTTTACAGGAATAAACTCAATATTTTCTATCGGATTATTATCACATTTAAGATCAAATGATGCTAGCTGTCCACAGTGATCAGAGTTAAGTACATTAATTATTTCTTTCCTAAAAGTAGTGACATTTGTGAAAATATTATCTATACAAGTAGCTGTTGTTTCACATATTCTTGTTGTTTCGTAAAATAAATTAATTAGATTATACGATTTGAACAAAGATGTGAATCTAACAGTGGTGGAGTTAGAGTCTAATAAATTAATATTAAAATCACCACATACAATAATCTTCTTATTAGAGACACATACTTTCGTCAGCACTTGATCCATTATTTGTTCAAAAGAATCGTATAAGCTTGATGGGGGCCTGTATACGCATACAATAATAAGGTGGCTCAACTCAATACAAGCCAACTCAATAATTCGTTCACTAGACAGTTTTACAATATCTTTACGTTCCTTACATTTCAATTTTTTATTAATCAAAATTAAGGAGCCACCCCTAATGACATTTTCTCGACAGAAAGAGCTCCCTACTTGGTGATCACAATAGTTAAATATTAATTCATGATTTTTTAACCAATGTTCTGTTACGCATATAATGTCAATTTTAAATTCATTTAAAAATAACTCAAGTTCTAATTCTTTCCCTATTATGCCTTGTAAATTTTGATGCACCAAGTTTATATTAAAATTACAGTTTTTCCCAGAGTTCTTAGGCCTTACCTCCTACGAAGGTTCTAGGCCCTTCGTAGGAGGCATCAGTATAAATATTTCCAGCTAAGAAATTGCTAGAGTGAGCCTCTGTTGTTCTATAATCTAATTTAAATTATTTGGAACATATTCCAAGTTTTTACTAATAAAATTGTCAGTATAAGAACACTGCTCAATAAAAGCAGTGGTCGGCTTAGCCAATTTTTTGGCTTGTCTTAAAACTAAAAAATTATATAGCCATTTAGCTAAATGTCGTGTAAAAAATTTAGATAAGTAATACTTATCATATGTTAGATTATTTAACCTAGAGTTAAAAATATTATTAAAGTCAACCACATCGATTTGTGGTAAAGTCTTATTTAAAACTATACAATTTTGATTAGTAGCACTACACAGTAGGCTGTTCAATTTAAACCTAATATAATTTTCTTTACTCTCGTGCGGCAGTTTATTATTTGATAATTTGATGTAAGGAAAGGTAAACAATAAGATTTTTTTAATATTTTCTTTGTTACTTAATGTAATCCCTGTATATCCCTGGGACCTTTGTCTTCATCGACCAAGAGAACGGCTACCTCGTTTACAGTATGAGCATTATATCTGCCTCTGTGTGCTGTCTGTGGAGTGCGATCTGAATGAATAAAACAAATAAAAAATAACTTTAAATTATCTGAGGAGTTAAGTTCTAAGTTTTGTTTAAAACTTCATATATACACGTTATGATTATTCAAAGCAGTCTGTAATTCGCGAATTAAATCCATTTTTAAGGTTGGTGCGATGCTTGATCTCAACGATAACTGGTCTGCATCCGAAATAAAATATATTTGCAAAAACTGTGGGTTTTGGCCTGATGGTGGTAAAAGGCTACCAATGAGATGATACACCTGTCCTTCAATTTTAAAAGTAGGCATAAAATTTCCTTGCCTGATTTCTTTTGCGCCAAACGAAGTCATTTGAAAAAGATTATTGTATTTACGTTTGTTAAAAAATGACCAGATAATGGATGGTTATTAGTGAAAAGATTTTTATTGGTTGTGGCGGCTCCTGAAGGTTAGGAAGACAAACTTTACCTGAAGCACAGCACATACCATTAGGTTCGTCCGCCCATTTCTTGGCAGAGCAGTTAGAGCAGATCTTATTCATGACTCCGATTTGGACGGACGCTTGTTGTGCATAATCAACGTGCGGATCATATCTTAAAGCAAGTCTGTTGCTGTTAGCTAAAATTCGATTACGAACTCTATTTGTGGACAACTGCTGTCTCTCTGCCTGAGCTCTAAGTCGCTGAAAACGCTCGACACTCAACTCTTTTTCGCGAATTTTATTTTGTTCATGAAGACGTTGGGAACGCTCCAGCCTGATTCTTGAGCGTATATCGCAGAGGCTCTCAAGCTTTGTTCGGCAAGGCGTTGCGAACGCTCGACACTCGACTCTCGCGCGCGTAACTCGGAGGTTCTCAGACTTTGTTTGGCAAGGCGTTGCGAACGCTCGACACTTGACTCTCGTTCGCGTAAGTCAGAGGTCCTTACATTTTGTTCATGAAGACGTTGGGAACGCTCCAGCCTTGACTCTCGTGCACGTAACTCAGAGGTTCTCAAATTTTGTTGTGCAAGACGTTGCGAACGTTCGACACTCGACTCTCGTGCGCGTACCTGAGAGTTTCTCTGATTTTGTTCAGCAAGGCGTTGTGAACGTTCAGGTGAAGATTCTCCTATACGACGTATTCTTGCTGCCCGTGCTTGAGAACTATGTTTAGAAAGATGAGACCTGGCTCTCTTAGGCATTTTCAAATGTGTAAGAAAATATTAATAGCGTGTAATATTCTAGCTCTGAAAAGAACTGTTGTTTAGCCCTGAAAAGATCTGTTGGTTAGCCCTGAAAAGAACTTTTGCGTAGGTGTAGTTTTAAGAACGAAATCTAAAAAATCGCACGAAAATTATTAGACTTCGCGCACGACCACTGCGTAGGGAGCCGACCTCGCGTCGACAAGCGTCCGTCAGTCGTTCAAATACCGAGCCCTCTTCACTCTTAGTTGTGCGTTTCGTTATACGCAAAATTGAGACCGAAAATGGCATAAAATTCAAGACATACTTAATAAATTAGATTCACATATGATTGATAGTAATTAATTTTTTAATCGTAATAATATTATTATTATCGTACAATCGCAGGTATCTGCGTGTTATTTTATCTTTTTCTTACCAAATATAGTAGAATGCATACACATAACGGGAACGGAACGTAAGCGCCCTTTTGTTTTGTTTGACTGATAACATCCATCACCTTTGCAGCAAAATAAAAGTACGTAGGTATATAATCTCTGTTATTACGACTTTTATAGTAGAAACTATAATGAAGTTTCTAGTAGTGTTTTACGTACAACTTTTGAAATGGATATTACGCCGGTGATTACAGATGTTTGCCGCTTAAAATATTGCAACGTTTTGGAAGATTTACTTCATTTAGGTATATTTCTGTTACAGAAAACAAAGAAGCCTATGAGTAAGCATGAGGTTGCCTGCTTGTGGATCTCATACAAAGCAACCCAATACTTACAACAAAAGAGACCAATGTGGCCACAAACAAACTTAAAGAGGAATGTTGGGCTACTTTGACCAACACATTTAATTCAAAATGTGGTCTTTTTGACCACATTTTGAAACCACGGCAGCGAGAGCAACTCAAATTGAAATGGGACAATTTGAAAAAGGCTGCTCGTAAAAGAGCTGCGAATATAAGAGTGAACAATTTGAAACAAATTTTTTATTAAATTAAAATAAATACTGTTAATTTCAGGCTGCATAGGCCCATATTATACCTTATAGACTAACATACATAATATATAATAAACTAACACTAACATTAAACACGTATTGTCTGCGACGTGGGGCGCGAAGTGTTCGGGAGTCGTCCTCTAAATCTTCTGTAGACGACTCCAATCGGCCAGAACTCCTCCTTCTCGAAGGTCGGTAAGTGATGGGTTGGAACTCTCACCACAAAAGAACTAAAGTTCACTTTATGACAAGATTCCAAACGCTCGACCCTCAAGGCGAAGTTGGTTCTTCTCCTGATGTAGCAACATTGTTATTAAAGCATAATAATAATAATAATAATAAACATTTATTTGACACAATGAGACATTACACTACAAATAAAACAAAGACATACATACAACAAGTCATAAAAACAGGACAGAAAAACAACTTAAAACAAAAACATAAAAATTACGTACCATGAGTAGGAGTAGGTACGCAAGAGATACTATTGTGGATAGGAAGGTAGGTAGTGTAATGCCTAACCGTCAAAAAGGAGACCGCTCAGGCGTATCACTGCGGCGTAACACCACAGTGCCTGGTATTATGCGGTTCCATATTGTTGTCGTTTGATGGACAGATTTAATACACCTTAATGTCAACAATACCTGATGTAGTGGAGATATCCCATGATTTCTGAAATAACATCAATAATTTATTTCACTATAATGGAGTTTTTACTCTTATTTTAGGTAGGTATGAGGTTATGTTTCCATAGTATATATTTTGACGGTGTACAAATGCCTCCAACATACTAACCTGGCTCCTGTTACTCTTAAGTGTAGATAAACTTCAAGTAGGTAGTAACTGTTCAACAGATTCTTTATCAAGTCGAAATCTCCTTTGAAATTCGTACGAATCCAGCGTCGCTAAATAATTCACTCTTTCTTTATATACTCTATCCCGCCTATTATCTTCTTCTGAATCAGTCTCACTGGAGTCTGTGGTGATAATATCGAACACTTCCCTATCACTGTCTGAACTCGACATTTCTTCAAATTTCTTGCAGCTTGCAGCGAAAACAGTGAAATAGACACTAACCGACCGAAATTGACAGGTAACCGTATGGAATTACGAATAGTAATCTTGACAAACTACTGACGTTTAAAATATTTATAGGAACGGCCTAAACTGTCTTCTTCGTACATTACGCTTACCGTCCGTTACTAGTAACCCTCCCTTCCGTTAGTAGCAAGCCGACGGTAAGTTGCTTAACGAGCCGTTTTTTATAGGAACGGTTTAAGCTTACGCACGAGGCGTATAATATTCCACCATTCGTAACTAGAACGGATCGTTTTTCAAATATAGGAACCGGGCATCAGCCGCGCAGGTACCTTACTCATAGATCTAAACTCCCCTCCCGCACCCCCGCCTTGGTGACGCCCACTTCGCAACGGGCTTGCAGCAGAAATCGTAATATTTTAATTTCGCCATAACTTCAAAACCAAACGTCCAATTTTAATCATTCAAAGACCAAATATTATCTACATGAACTGTACTTAGTGATGAAATAATTTATTTTGATAAGGATTAATAGCATGAGTAAAATAAACGCGTTTAAATGTAGTCCAAAAAAATTCAAGATTTCTAAATAAAAAAATGGTTGTTGTGCCTCACTCGACATAGATAGGTATAGTGTGTCGCGGATTTTTTTGTAGTTATTTATAAGATCTATAATTAATTAGAACATTTTATGGTTCTATCTTTTATAGTTTAGGCAGCGTACACAAAATAAGTAACTTTTCTGGTTGATTTTTTACACCTTGGGTCCGAAAAAACCAAATATCTTATGGAACCCTATTTTTTTCCAAAATAAAATTTAGCCTATGTTACTCGTGGATAAAGTAGCTTTCGAATAGTGAAAGAATTTTTGAAATCAGTCCAGTACTTTTTGAGCCTATTCATTACAAACAAACAAAGAAACATACAAACAAAGTTTTCCTCTTTATAATATTAGTATAGATAAAATCAGTTATATACCAAAAACATTCCGATTCAACCGTACAACGGTGATGGGATGCCCGGTTTTTTCTGTTTTTGTTTTGGTATTTGATTATTTATTTATAAGTATATATTTTGTGCCGTCTTAGTACAGCTGGTATGTGTTTGTTTTACGTGTTTAATGTATTTTTAAATCATGGAGGGTAATGAACCCCCAGACCCCTCACCTCCTGACAAAAACCTAACTCCTGATGATTTTTCATACTCCCCTGTCCTCTCTGATCTTTTTTTTCCTTTTTCTTCCTTTACTGCCCTAAAAACTTCCATTAGAAAAAGAAACCTCACTACGTCCAATGAACCTCCTACCAAACAGAAGAAATAAAATGAACATAGGATTCTTTATAACGATACCGACAAACGTCCCTTTATTGTTCATGTCACAAGGATAGAAATTGATCCATCAGCTAACACCACACTACACCCTGTGAAGTTTTGCCAATTCCCAAAAAAAAATGAATTTAAGATATTCTAAATAATGGCGTCAAACGAGTCGGACGAAATAGGGTGTCGATAGAATTTAAATCCCCCGAAGATGCCAACACATTTTTGACTCACTCATCTCTTGTTCAAAATGGCTTTAGTACTTCTATCCCAACTTTTAATATCACGCGCATGGGTGTTGTCCGCGATGTTCCTACTGATTGGTCTCTGGAGGAAATTGTTAGCAATCTCGAGGTCCTCTTAGGTTGGGGAAAAATTGTTAAGGCACGCAGAATAAACAGAAAAGTGATTGTGAACAGTTCCCCCAGGTGGCATCCTACCCAATCGGTAATTCTGACATTTGACGGATAAACCCTACCAACTCGAGTTTTTTGTTGTTACACATCCCTCCCAGTTGAGCTGTATAAATATCCGACTATCCAATGTTTTAATTACTGCCGTTTTGGACACACCAAGAGTCAATGCAGATCTAAATCCAGATGCTACAAATGCTCTCAAGATCACAGTGGTGAGGGTTTCTCTTCACTGCTCGGGGAGCCATTTTGCTGTGAGTAAGAGTTGCCCTGAATATTTGAGACAGATGGAGATAAAAACAATGATGGCAGAGCGTAACATATCTTATGAGGAGGCCTCTAAATGCCTACCTCATATAGATCTTACGCTGATGTTTCCAAACATAGTACCATTCCTCAACACAAATCCCTCACACCATCTATTTCCTCATTGGACTTACATCGAAAAACTCCTACATCCTACAAAAAACCATCTTTATTTCCCGGAAGCCTCGCCCTATCCAAGCGCCAGGATATAATAAACAAGCTCACAATACTATTTTAAATGATTTTAGAATCCATGAATCCCAAAATGGATGTGGATCTATGATCCTTGTTAATAATAATATCTCATGCAACATTTTACCAATCCCTGCTCACATCAACATTGTTGGTGTTAAATTGGAAGGTATAAACAACTTATCCATATATATTCCACATCCTAATACTTCTATTCTACTTCTTGTTCTTGGTGATTTCAATAGCCATAATTTAATGTGGAGTTCAGAGGTGAATGACTCCTTTGACAATGACCTTGGAGAATTGTTAGAGGAGTTAAGCCTCTGCATCTTGAACAATGAAACCTACAAGAATAACTCCTCCTGAACAAAGAAGGAGTTGTGTAGATCTCTCATTTTGTACAAATGACTTGTCTTCCCTTTTACAATGGGAATGTTTTCTTAGTTCATATGGCAGTGATCACTACCCTATTTGTATTGTTTATCCTCTCAGATGCATCCCCCAAATCAACCACATTCCTTTACTCAAGTACAGATTGTCACATGCCAATTGGGACCAGTATAATTAGCTTTTAGAATCCAAAGTAACATCATTACCTGATATCAGTTCAGAAAATATAAATCAATGTTACTTTTAATTTTGTAATATTATTTTTGAAGCAGCCGATTTAATTATCCACATCAAAAATTCTTTAAAAATAAAAATATCATTCCCACCCTGGTGGGATAGTGAATGCACAGAAATGATAAAAGCTAGGAACACAGCAGAAAAGACTTATACGAGGGCGGCACTGAAAATTTCGGGAATCAAGGAAGTGACACAACATTACTATTTAAAAATGTATTTATTGCTTTTCGAAGTATTCTCCGCGAAATTTGACACATTTTTCCATACGATGGAACCAATCATTGAAGCAACCATTCCATTCGGAAGTTGGGGTCTCCAAAATGGCCGTTTTGTAGGCGTCCACAGCTTCTTCAGGTGATGAAAATCTCTGACCACGCAATTTATTCTTTATTTTAGGGAAAGTATAGAAATTATTAGGGTTTAGGTCGGGGCTGTACGGCGGATGGTCTAATAATTCTATGATTTCTTGCTCTAAAAACTCTTTTGTTCTGTGCGCGGTGTGAGAACTCGCATTGTCGTGATGGAGGATGATGCGGCGGTTGCAGTTCTCTTTACGGAGTTCAGAAACGACCTGTGGCAAACAAATGTTACCATACCATTCTGCATTAATCGTTCTTTGTCCCTCAAGAGGAATAGCCGCAACATGGCCGGTTTTGGAGACAAACGTGGCCACCATTTTTTTTGCAACACCTCGTGAACGAACAATTTTTGTTGGCTTTAACTCATTTTTAAACACCCAAACTCGTGACTGGTTTTTTGTTTCGGGTTCGTACGCGTATATCCAGGATTCGTCACCTGATACGATGTTGTATACAGCATTTGAGGATCCTGCGTGGAATCTTTCGAGAGTTCTGACGCACCAAGTAGCGCGAGCCGCTTTTTGCTCTTCACAGAGCAAATGCGGTATCCATCGGGAAAACAACTTTTTTATACCTAATTTTTCGTGCAAGATTATTTGTATTTGACTCATGCCAATGTCTAAAGTTGCCTGAATTTCGCGGTATGTCGCATGTCGATCTTCCTCAATCAGCTTACGCACAGCATCAACGTTTTCTTGGGTGACTGCAGTTTTTGGACGACCTTGACGGGGATCATCACTGAGCTTGACACGTCCACGTTGAGATTCAGCAAACTAGCGATAAATTGTGGTTTTGGATGGGGCTTCATCACCAAATGCAGAAATCATCCGGTCAACACACTGTTTTTGTGTTAAACCACTTCGAAAGTCATAATAAATCATCGCTCTAGAATTTTCTCGAGTCAATTCCATTTTCTCAACGACTAAATAGCTTTGACAAGACCTTGTGACAAGACCAAGAATCTTTTTTTAAATAAATAAACGGTATTCGATTTTTAAAACCAAGGAGTTTTAAATTAAAAAGATTTTAATATGACAGGAACAGTGGATATATTCCATTCCCGATACTTTTAGTGCAGCCTATGTAATAGAAACATGACCGAATCTAATTTGATAAACTACTGAAGAATTGTAGCTATGTCAAAACGTTTGTTTAGCAAAAAGAAATTTCTTAGCTGGCGTCAATTCTGTGCATCCCTCTCCCCAGGTACTGGTTCCAGCAAAGTTTGGAATCAAATTAATAGATTCCATAGTGGTTGTTCTCCCACGAATTCTCCACATATCTCTTATGATGTTGCTATGTCCTTCTTTGATAAAATAGTTTGTCCCAAACATCTGTGACATACCAAATACAAACCGATCACATCAAAACCATAATCTCTGCTCTCCATTTTCCATGACAGTTCTGTCATTTAAGTTCTTAAATCCGTCTTTTCCCATGTCAAAGATTCCACTCCTGGAATTGATGCCTTCCCTTGCGCCTTTTTAAAGAAAGCGGGTCCAAAATTTTTAGATTATTTACTTAAACTTATTAATTATTTTTTTGACAGTAATTTCATTCCACATTAATGGAAAGTACAAATAATTATCCCTATTCTCAAACCAGGAAAACCACCTGAGGTAAGTGATAGCTATCGTCCCATAGCTCTATCTTCCACTTTTTGCAAAGTATTTGAGATCCTCCTAAAGAATCGGCTTGAATGGAAGCGGCCTCATCCCTCCCTGCCTATTTGATTTTCACAAAAGTTTGAGCACATATGATTTGACACAAAAGTTTGAGCCTCAGTTTATTACTTTCCGATATTAATATAGCTTTCTCTAGAAAGGAATTCCTTGTGCTACATTTCTAGACATTTCGGCGGCATATGATAATGTTCAACTTTCTATGCTCAGGTAAAAGTTACAACAGCTGAACATACCAGAGAAGTTTATAAATGTCATTTATAGCCTGCTGATGTGTCGAGAAGTTAAACTCCACATTCCTGGCTATCATTTTGATTCCCGCTTTGTCTGGATAGGTCTTCCTCAGGGATCTGTAATCAGCCCAATCCTCTATAATCCATATTCATCCTCTTTTCACCTCTCCCTAAACATAGACTGTCACATCCTTCAGTATGCAGATGACCTTGTCCTATTAAATCCCTCAATTCTAGCAGCTTCATCTTCTATGCAACACTCATTAGATTCCCTAATATCTTCATTACAACAGATTGGTCTTCAATTATCAGCCTCAAAAAGTAATGTGGTGATTTTCAGTAGGAAAAGAAATATCTCTCCTGTAGATCTGAAAATTGAAAATCAAATCATTCCTCTCAAAAATAGTGTTAATTGGAGCTAGCTATATAAATAATATAATTTAAAAAACCGAACGCAATCTAAACTTATTAAAGGATCTTGCATGTGTCTCCTGGAGCTCCCATCCCTTTTCCCAAAAAATTCTATACAACGCCATTATCAGAAGTTTTTTTTGATTATGACACGAAAATATGAAAGGTCAAGTCGGCAGAATAACTCGTTTTATAGATCAAAATTTAGTGCTCATTTAGTGCTGAAATATGATATTTGGTGCTGTGATAGGTGGTCCAAAAATGAGAACACTGCTAACTTTTAATTATGCTAGCAGTGTACCGCGCAGCGCAGTGTATTCGTGACCGCGCTATGATACAGTTGCAACGAGAGGCACATGAGTCAATAATTTTGTGCTCGATTAGTGTCGCCTGTATAAGCAAACAGATTTTTCGAAATAAAAATTTTTCGGTTTTTAAGTATAGTTTACTGCTGACATAACAACACGAGCAGTCATAGGGCTGAAAGGCGGACCTTAAAATCATTATTGGTGAAATTGAAAAAAGTTACTAATTAATGCTCAATTAATGCTGCCAGTAAAGCTAGAATATTTTTTGGAAAAATAATGTTTTAACTTCCCGCTAAAAAAATCTAATAAAGGCAGCCACAGACGAGAGGCCGATCGTTTCAGATAGAACTGACGCCTGAACGGATTCGAGCCCATACACGGAAAAAATCGCATCCAACCCAACTGACGTCAGTTCGGCCTGAACGGATTCGAGCACACACACGACACGATTTTGCATCCGTTCAGGCCGAACTGAAGGCAGACCGGACCATGTATGGGTCCCTTAAAGGCCTCCACAGACGAGAGGCCGATCGTTTCAGTTAGAACTGACGTCAGTTCGGCCTGAACGGATTCGAGCACATACACGGAGAAAATCGCATCCGACCGAACTGACGTCAGTTCGGCCCTTAGATTAATAACGCCTAGATAGTCTTCAAACAAATGCATCGTACAAAGTGAAGCAAGCAACAGATAGATGTAGGCGTAAGCATTAAGGAATATATTAAGGATTATGTTAATACATAATAAAGTATTGCCCACTCTAAATTTATAATTAAAAAAATCTGAAAATATTATAAAACTTTGTCTTAGTTGCAACTATTAGTTAGCCATGAACATTTTTAAATAAATTTATTATTACTAGTAATACTTTCACAATTCACAATAGGACAGCAAGATGGCGATATAATATATATATAATATATTATATAATACTTACATATGAAATGTTATGTCCGAAGCTTTTTTAATTCTTTTCCAATGCATTGTGACACCCAATAACGACACAAACCGTCATAATGTTTTTATTAGTCGGAGATGTCATGCACTAGCGCTTGACCTTGCCAACTGACAAACTGAGCCGATATGGCTGAGTATGATATACTTCACTTTTCATGCGCGTACCCAGTTTCTAGGCGTTTTAATCTAAGGTTCGGCCTGAACGGATTCGAGCACATACACGGAAAATTACCGCGAACTTCGGTCGTGTTTTTAGGGTTCCGTTATACTTAAGGAACCCTTATAATTTCACTTGGCCCATCCATCTGTCTGTCTGTCCGCCGCTCTCCTAGCTTCTGTAATAAATTTATGACAATAACTTTTGTAGTAATTCAATGAAAACCTATTGACGACGTGCCATTTTTAAGGTTCCGTACCCAAAGAGTAAAAGCGGGACCCTATTACTGAGACTTTGCTGTTCGTCCGTCTGTCGCCAGGCTGTTAACCTTCTTATACCGTGATAGATCGACAGTTAAAATTTTTACAAATGTATGATGTAGGTATTTCTATTGTCGTTATAACAACAAATACCTACTAAAAACTGAATAAAATAAAAATTTGAGGCTCACATACAACAAACGTATTTTTTTTCCGTTTTGACCGGTTTTATTTTACACTCGAATTTTATTACCGTTCAGTCCAATTTTATTGCCGTTCAGTCCATCCGTGCAGGTCAGAATTAATGTTGCCAACTTAGTTTATTTACTACTAAATTTTGTATTTTATTTCCCTCCTTAGTAGGAATTTAGTTGTGAGTTGTGGTTTTGTAGAAAATAGTTAGACAGTTATCATAATATTATGCAAAATAGCTTGCTTCTATGTGCTATTATGACCTTATAATAATAGCACATAGTAGCACGCATCCGTAAGTAGCTTCAAACTATCGATTTAATTTCTATATATGTAATATTTCCTACTATATTTTTTTAATTTAACGATTAAATATTAAACCTGAAAATGTACGTATGTTTGTACACAAAAAACCCCAAAAAAGATTTTTATGGATTCCTAAGTTTAGTAGCTTTTTTATAGTTATATAGTAATTTTTTTATAGTTTATATAGTTTAGTAGTTTTGCAAGAACAGAGTTGGCAACACTGGAACGAATTGCTTCAGTCCATACGGCCGCCTGATGCGATCTCGAAATTGCACACAGACGATACGATTTTGCATCCGTTCAGGCCGAACTGAAGGAAAACCGGACTGTGTATGGGGCCACTAAGATTTTCAAAAATCGGAGTTATTGGTTTTACCCCGTTTTGCAAAAATCGAGTTTTCATCAGATCTCGACGTTTTAAGGTCTCAGGAAACTACCCTGACTACTGTGTGTGTGTCTGTGTATGTGTGTGTGTAAGTATGTGGCCCGCTTATAACTTTTGAACGACTCAACCGATCGGAACCTACCAAACGGCATTCTAGAGAGTTCCCTCAAACTTAGATTTCCTGTAAATTTGAACCGATTCGGACTTTGATTTATTTGATTCGGATTTAGAGAAATCTCAAAAAACTGAGATTTTTTTTGTGTTTTCTTGGAATAACTTTTAAACGGCTCTATCGATCAACTCCAAAATATACTAATCAGCTTTTAACCTTAGAAAGCCACGTCGATCGCCGCTAATCCGGTCAAAATCGGTAGATTCGTTCGTGAACAAACGGTGAAAACCGAAAAAGTGTTTTTTTCGGAATTACTCCGATTATTTATATTAAAAATTCTTTATGAGGCTTAAAAAACTGCGTCGAATACTGCGTGAAAATCGGTTGATTCATTCAAACGTTATTGCGGATTGAAAATTCAATAAATAGTATTCTATGAAACTTCAATCAGACTTTTGAGCTCGAAGAGCAAACTCGTAAAGCTCGAACTCCCCGGCAAAACTCTAGTAATACTTATCATCATGTTTACGTGAGTTTTGCCGGGGAATTCAATGGGTCACGTTGTGGATTTTGTAATTTTTTTAATTTGTGTTATTTCGGTTCTTAATGTGTAATATTGGTAGAATATTAACCATTAAATATTCGTTAACGTGCACAAGTGTGGGCAAGTGGTACAACTTCTAAAAAAACGTGCTATTTTGTGTTCTTTCCAAAACTCCTCAGGAACTTTCAGTAAAGCTTCTACCACTTTACTGAATCGACTGACATGACTCATGGACTGTACTGACTATTTATTTGGACTTTGACGTAGACTTTAGACTTGACGATATAGGAATACGGTGTTGAAAATTGAAACTAAAGTTCTATTTCCCGCCTTTTTAACTTGACACTGGCAAATGGTTATAAGCCGATGCCATAAATAATAATTAAAAAAAATTTGTTTACGTTCTCTAAACACGTAGAATGTTTGGGTTCATAAATTTATTAAGTTCTCCATGATCACAGAATACCTTCAGTAGAGTTACTTATCATCTATGCATGATTGCGTTGTTATTTAGCAACCTAGCAAGCAGCAAGGAATAACTGCGTTAGTACCTAGTACCTAAAATACCTTTCTGTGCTGGTGTAAAAATACGAATTTAAAAATTATTAATAGTAAGCAATGTCTGAGAACAACAATAACACTGATTTTGAGGAGTTTCGAGAATTGGAACAAGAATTAATAGAAGAACAGAGACAGGAACCAGAAAAGATGTCACCAGTGCAAATACAGCAGGAATATTTTGAGAACCTTCCAGACTGTGATTGGATCAAGTAAGTCCAAAGTACTTACATAAAATGTTTGTTCACTTATTTCTGGAAGTTAAATCAGATTAAACGTAAATAAAATGTTTAATGAGTCATGCAATGATTACAGTTAAATTATTAAACCTCGAGTATATTGCATGAAAAAAAAATCCACAACACATTTCAGACCTTTGAACTCTTTTAATTGCAATATAAAAAAGATAACTGATACTTATTTTTATTTTTTTTAGGTATGAGTCGAACAATAGAAAGTATCTGTTGCAAAATATAGCATTTGCCCTATTCGGAAGTCCGAGCCTCGAGGGAGATATGTTATTACCTTTTGATTTGGAGCAAGCCAGTCTTGAAGGATATACTACAAGACAACAGGAACAAGTGATGAACATTTATGAGAAAATACTGGAGCAAAGTAAGTTTCTAACATCTATTATTTGAAATTTTATTATTTTAAATAATTTAAATGAAACATTGTTGAATTGTAAGTATAAAATGAATATGTGAAACAAAAACTTTGTAGTCTGTTTTACAATAGACTTAGATTTTTCAGCTAATTGTGATTACAAAAACAATTTTTTTTTTTTATGAAATGAAACAGGAAAGGAGCAGACAGATCACCCGATGTTAAGCAATCATTGCTGCCCATAGACTCACACAATACCAGAGGAGTTATACTTATTGTTGTTTTCATTACTATACAAATATGACTATAATATTATTTTTATAGCTTAATAACTGCTTATCAACTTCTTCAGAGATTTCATTATTTTTCTAATTGCTTTCTATTCCTTTCAGAAAAGTATTCACAGAATGATGAAGACATTATGATGTCCGTGCTGTTAGTAGTGTGTGCGAGGCCGGACCCTGTTCCATTTTATAAAATACAGCCTAAGAATCATTGGGTGGATCTACACCAAAGGAACGATATAAAAGGCATTTGGTGTACTGCTGTCTTTAAAATAAGAAAATGCATCTCTACTATTATTGGAGGTATATAATGACTTATAAGTGTTTATGATAATATTTATCTTGCTGCACTTATGGAATGATAGCAGTAATATTATAATATAATATTCTATTACAGTCTTCATGCAATACAAATAAAGTACCTATAATGAAAACATATTTTATGGACGCATTTACAAAATGTGTTGTTTGACAGCAGCCCAGTACGGAGTGACATTTCTTTAGAAATGTTTTGTGCAATAAATCTAGACAGTGACCAAATAAAATAAGGATTATTGCCACACATTAAGATTCATGCATAAAAGCGAAACACATGGAAATTTAAGGGAGACTATGCTTTTTTCAATTCTATTTTTAATAGTGTTGAAACATTTTTAAGCAATTTTTAAAGTAAAGACTTATAATATCCGCTATTTTTGGGTATTTTTAAACTAACAAAGTAAGCTACCTAAGGGCAGAAAAATGATCCTATACTAAGCAGAAAAATATATCTTTTTGTACATGGGTGAAGAGGCTCTGAAATATTGCTTACGCTTTACTAAAAATCTTAATATTACTTTAAATTTTAAACCAATTTTAGACAAAAAAGTACTCTATTTGTGACAATTGCTAGTATTGTGGCATTTGATTTCATTTAGTCACAAAATAACTTAATTCCCGCGTTTATTGTTTTCAGAAAAGTCCTGCAAAGTGTATGTTGATGAGAGTGCAAGGGTGTATCACGATTGGGACTCCTATTTGAAGAATAATTCTTTGCCAGAATGTGTCATGGTTGCTCCCAAAGATGGAGAATATCAAGGTATCACAGTAGAGGTAAATATTTTTAATCCTCTCTTTCATTACAACAGTCTACTAGTACTAGTCTACTGATTTGTTTTATTGCATAAATGAATAGTTATCTTAAATATTAGTAACTTTTCAGAAAATACAGTTCACAAAAAGTATATAGTATTCAATATTTTCAAAGGTACAGCGATTTGTATACATACAAATTATATTCGGTTATGAATTTGTATGAAAAAATTTAAACTAATTTTTTTCATGTATTTTTTATTTGTATTAATCGATGTAATCACCCATGCAATCAATGCATCTTTGCCAACGCAGTGGCAGTTTATTGATAATTATAATGATATAAGATATATATAAGAAATTTTAATATATTTAAAGATATTAAAATTTCTTAAAGAAATCAGCTGGACAGGAGGCAACAAATTCTTCAAAGGCATTTTGTACTGCCTCTCGGGTATTGAATTTTTTCCCAGGCAAGAAGTTATCCAAATTCTGGAAAAAGTAGTAGTCTGTAGGCGCAAGGTCTGGTGAGTAGGGCGGATGACGTAGAGCTTCCAACCATAGTTCTTTCAACTTGGATACCGTCTGCTGTGCAGTATGAGGTCGCGCGTTGTGCAGGAGCAGCGGAGACGAGCAATTGACCAATGCTGGTTGGAGATGTGCCAGCTTCTCCATCAATGTGTTCAGTTCTTCACAGTACACATCTGCAGTAATGCTCACCCCGTTTGGTAAGAAGCTGTAATGAATCACACCGACACTAGACCACCAAACAGTTACCATCACTTTCCTAGGGGTAAATTTTCGTTTAGGGCATTGTTTAGGTGCTGAACCAGGATCCAACCAACTTGCTGAGCGCTTGCGGTTATCAAACATAATCCATTTTTCATCGCAGGTAACAATGCGGTTCAAAATTCCTTCATTTGTGTGTCTGTTGAGCAGTGCAAGGCACGTCTCGACGCGTACTTCGCGCTGGCGATCATTGAGTTCGTGGGGTACCCATTTGTCAAGCTTTTTTACCTTGCCAATTTGACGCAAATGGACCAATATTGTTTTGACGCTAACGTCGAAATCTGTTGCTAATTCGGCCGTAGATTGTGTATCATCAGCTTCCACAATTGCCTTTAATTCGTCATTGTCGACCAAAGTCTTCGGACGACCGTGAGGTTCATTTTTCATGTCGAAATTTCCTGAACGGAAGCGAGCAAACCAATAACAGGTAGTGCGTTGGTTTGTAGTGTTAGCTCCGTAAACGTCGTTGATGTTGCGTGCCGTTTGTGCCGCGTTGCTGCCACGACGGTACTCATATTCCATAATTACTCGAATTTTTAACGTATCCATGATGACGAAAAAGATTGAAATGCGATGAAAATGTAACACTAATCAATAAACAAATGACTACTTTTGGAAAAAGAATTCCATGTTTTTAAAATAAAATTAATTTGAAATTAGAATTAATTATTTTGATTTGAAATGGCCAGTACTGCAGAACGGAAATTTCATAGGTAAAGACCTATTATAATATGTATCTCGTGAAAACGCTCCATACTAAAGTCGTATATAGCTGTGACATCACGCCTAGTTAAAAGTGTATGAAGTATACGGCCGCAGGAACATATTTATAAATATCTCTGGTATTTGTGCGTTTAAGTTCATACTTAAATGAATTTCATAATGAATGTTTTTTGTATATGACTGTAAGTTGAAGTAATGATGTAGATTTTGTTTACTAATTAAGCAAAAAAGAAACTTTTTTGTACTTTTTAGACGTATGTAATTAATAAACTATATTTATAATATTATATTTTTTTACAATTAAATAGAAGTAGAAGTGCCTCAATATTTCTGAGTATATTAATGAAACTAAATATTTTAGATGTAGTTATCTCCACTATTGTAGCACACTTCTTTCACTTGCTGAACCTAAATATACAACATATTACTGAAAGTAAGCTCTTGCTTTTTAGTTTTGGCATATCTAAGTTTATAGGTGGTGCAGAACATACAATGATACAACGAACTTTTGAAACTATTTTCTGCCTAAACGTCTTTACTTATGTAACATTTAGGCAGAAAATATTATGCAGTGGATCATAATGTTATATCCAAAATATCTATATATGATTTTACCAAATCTTATATGTGTACAAAACTTATTACAACTCATTACAACTTATTGTAACAATAAATAGGAAAAGAATTACTTCAACAATATACTCATGATTGAAGCAACAATTATTGTGATGATCATAAAAATCTTTATGTTTCAGGGTGAAGAATATCTAAAAGTGAAACTAACAGTCACTCCGTCACCTGCCTTAGGTCTTACCGCTAAAGTTCTGAGCACAGCAGACACCGCAAGTACGGTTGCCTCGCTCGGTGCTCTAGGAGTGCTTGGTGCGGCTGCCTTTACACCGATAGGCCCAGCGGTGTTAGTAGGAGCGCTAGCAGCTACCGTCGGTACTGGAGTGTATGGACTGGTCCGGTCGTCCATGCATTTACATGATCGACGAATTCACGAACAGGTAATTAGGTATTTTCCAACATGTACATTTTTTTTTCATATAGTATTTTGTACAGTAATAATTA
This sequence comes from Phengaris arion, assembly GCA_963565745.1. NCBI lineage: Eukaryota > Metazoa > Arthropoda > Insecta > Lepidoptera > Lycaenidae > Phengaris > Phengaris arion. Next base: position 10,125,138 of record OY751443.1, read on the forward strand.
CGTAATTAAGAATTAAGATTTTATGTGTAGTTTTGTAATTAGATGCATTTCAAAGTCACAAAAAGTTGGTATATTTTTTTACAACATTAGTGTAAAAATCTTCGTGTGGTGTTGGCTGCTGTTAAGTAAACTGTGTGTAAAACGGTGTGCAGTGTTTTAACATAAAATCGAGTGCAATACCGACTACCTAAAAGTTAAAGTGACCCAAATCAATGAACCCTGATCTGAAGAACATAAATACATTATGATTTCAAGCTAAACACAATTTTTAACTCCCGGAAAGTGCTTATAACTATCGTAGTGACTTAAAAAACTACAAATACGGCACATAATAATTTCCGGTGCACGTTCTTGTTCTTTTTATATATGGCTCCATAGTGATTCGCCAATGTTAGAGTGAGTGACGGAAACTCTGCTAATTTCTTCTTTTTCTTCTTCTTTTAAAAATGGCTCCTTAGTGAATCGCCAATGTGATGGCGGAGACTCTGCCTTAAGAGTAGGTTTTATGAAAAAACAAGAGTACGGTGAACTGAAGGAAGTCTGTTGAAAGATCTAACCTAAAACAAGCACAAACATTTAGGGTTAGTACCACATACCTTACAATTTTATTTTGTTAGTAACAATATATGTACACAAAATTGAAATAAAAGGAGTATTTACAAAACATAGAGCAAATTTAAAATTGATAGGGCGGGGAAATGTAGGAGGGCTCTGCTAATTTCAGTCTCTAACATCAGGCTGGCACTGCCAACTGTTAAACTACGCTCTGTTTGACATTTAAACTGCCATATAAAGGCGGTGTTGCTGGTCAAAAAAAATATATAGAGTATACCGAGAGTGTTGCCAACCCAATATAAGAAGAAGAAATATAATTAAACAATAAAAGAAGAAGAAGAAGAAAAATATACCACGACGGGAAATGTAGGAACAGATAAAATTGTTTTGGTCACAGATGAAAGAGGAGATGGGAAAGCAGAATATTATGATCCTAACGAAAGTTATCACTGAAAATACTTGAAGAACATTTAATGCCTATCAAGCTTGAAAATGAAAAATTAAGGAATGAAGTAGATAACTTGAAGGCTAAAGTAAAATATCTAGATTTAGGGTCGCGGAAAAACAATATATTGTATGGAATGGAAGAAAAGGAAAGAAATACGACAGAAATGACAGACATGGTGTTGAAGTTTCTGAATAAATCAAACGGAGATCGAAAAGAGCTCACAACTGAGACATATGGGATAAATAAAATTCACAGAATTAAGAAAAAGGTCGAAAACATAGTGAGACCAATAAAGATATGCTTCGCATTAGAGTGGCGCATAACGAAATCCTCAAAAATAAACAAAATCTACCAGCAGGCATTTATGTGGCTGAGGACCTACCAAAAGAAGAGCTGGAAAAGAGAAAACACTATTGCCCAAACTAAAAGAAGCAAAAGAGGCCGGAAAAACTGCGTTTATAAAAAACGGAAAACTAATCATATTAAATGCTGTAAATGAACCAGGCGAGAAAAAAAGAGTCCCATCTCGTAGGTGTATGCACCTACAGAAAAATGCTCTGACGAAGACTTAGCTGAAAATATAATAGTGATGGGTGATATTAACGCCCAAATAGGAGTAAAACTCAGCTCGTCCGCGCCGCTCTGTCTGGCGTATGTGGACTATGAGAAAGCCTTCGATTCGATCGAAACCTGGGCGGTGCTTCAGTCTCTTCACCGGTGCCACATTGACTATCGCTATATAGAAGTGTTGAAGTGTTTGTATAACAATGCCACCATGTCGGTCCAAGTACAGAATGGAAGTACGAAACCTATTCAATTGCAAAGAGGTGTAAGGCAGGGAGATGTCATCTCTAAACTCTTCACCACAGCATTGGAAGATGTTTTTTAACTCCTAGACTGGGAAGGATACAGCATCAACATAAAAGGCGAATACATCACTCACCTTCGGTTTGCTAACGATAAAGTCATAATGGCAGAATCGCTGAAAGACCTTAGCGACATGCTCGGTGACCTCGATAGAGCTTCCCAACGAGTGGGTCTAAAAATGAACATGGACAAGACGAAAATTATGTCTAATGCCCATGTTGTATCCGCTCCAGTATTTGTTAGGAACTCTAAAATCGAAGTTGTTGACGAATACGTCTACCTGGGACAGACAGTCCGATTAGGCAAGTCCAACTTCGATAGTGAGGTCCAACGACGAATCCAACTCGGATGGGCAGCGTTCGGGAAACTACGCAGCATCTTCGAGTCCGAAATACCTCAGTGCCTAAAGACAAAGGTCTTTGAACAGTGCGTGCTGCCAGTGATGTCTTTTGGATGTGAAACGTGGTCCCTCACTGTTGCCCTCTTAAATAAGCTCAAAGTCACTCAAAGAGCGATGGAGAGAGCTATGCTCGGGGTTTCTCTGCGTGACAGAATCCGCAATGAGGAGATTCGCAGACGAACTGGAGTAACCGACATAGCTCGCAGAATCAGCAAGTTGAAGTGGCAATGGGCAGGCCACATCGCTCGTAGAACTGATAACCGCTGGGGAGTAAAGGTTCTAGAGTGAAGACCACGAACTGGAAAGCGCAGCGTAGGACGGCCCCTCCTCTCTACGGCTCCCTCTAGGTGGACCGATGACCTTATGAAGGTCGCGGGCCGCCGTTGGTTGCAGGTGGCCCAGGACCGTTCGTTGTGGAAATCTTTGGGGGAGGCCTATGTCCAGCAGTGGACGTCCTATGTCTGAAAAAAAAATGAAGAGATAGCATTCGGAAAATATGAATATGGAAAAAGAAGTAAGCATGGCCAATGCTTAGTAGAATTTGCTCTCGAAAACAACTTAAAGTTTATTATCAGTATGTATCAAATAAAGCCCCAAAACAAATGGACCTGGAAAGCACCAGATGGGATCACCAAGAATGAAAGCGACTACATACTGAGTAACAAAAACACATACATAAATAAATTCGACATAATTAACAACCTTAACTTTTATACGGACCATCGAATGATAAGATGTAGAATTTATTTAAGAATTGGAAAGCCAAGATCGCATATTAGGAAAAACAAACACCAATACACAAGAGACTTACCAAGGTTAAAGGGAGAAACAGGAAAACTTGAATGGGAAGAAAAATTTCGCAAGGCTATAATAGCAGCTTGAACCAACACGCAAATACAATATAATAACTTTATAAAAGTAATGGAACATCTGATAACATAGATACAAACTAAGACACAAGAGAATAAAGATGCATTTGACGATGAAATTAAAAAACACAGAAAAACGTTATACCAGGAAAAAAGAACGAAGGAGAACAGTAGTAGAATAACACAAATAAGTAAACTAATCAACAGGAAAATTTCACAACACAAGAAACATACTAAAAAAGTTACATTTAAAAAATCATAATAAAAACCAGAAAAACCCCGAATCAATGGTCAAAATCAACAACTATACTACTTCATAAGAAAGGAGAGAGAAATAATATGAATAATTACCGACCAATTAGCCTGATGACAAACATATATCATTTTTTATTTTTCAAATGTTTGTGTTGTTGTTGTAGTTCAATTCAAATGTTCATTTCATCAATTCCATTTGAATTGATGAAATGAACATTCATGACCATATGCAAGTACTAAATAGAAAAATATAGAAAATACAAGAACTTTATATATTGAGCTCATTGATTTTACAAAAGCTTTTGATTCTATTAGCCATAGAGCAATATGGAAGGCTCTCATAACACAAGGCATAGAAACACCATATAGCGAAATAATACACAGCATACAGCAAATGTTCTGCAAAGATCAAGTTAGAACGAGAAGGTCCAGAGTTCCCTATTATGAGAGATGTCAGACAGGGTGACCCCTTATCTCCCAAGATATTTTCTGCAGTGCTGGAAGAAATATTTAAGCGCATAAATTGGGAAGGGAAGGGCCTAATATAGATGCGAGACCGTCTAAGTCATTTGAGGTTTGCAGACGACGTTGCTGTTTTTGCCGAAGACTCAAATGAGTTACAGGAAATGCTACATGATATAGCACGCGAGAGTATGAAGGTAGGACTTATGGTTTATGGCACCAAGACCAAAATAGTCACGAATGGAATAGAGAACGACATTGTAATAGACGGTGAAGAAATTGAATATGTAATAGAATTTATATTTCTAGGACTTATCTATTTTATATATTTTTATCATTTGAAAATCAAACAGAAAAATGAAATAGTATGTTTAAATTATTATAATATATTTTCAGAGTGATTTAAAAAGGCGCAATATCTGCACAAAAACCAATACACCGCTGCTCTCGACTTGTGTGTGCGCGCTCGTATATTTTCGATCTTAACATTTTCCAGTCATCCCGCGTTCCCTCAAAACTTTTGTTTATAATTTCAGAGTATAAGTATCGCGAACCCCGAAGCTCGTGGCAGCTGGATAAACATAACGGCGTCGGGCGTTGGGCTCGCGGCCGGCGCGGCTAGCACACTGCTAGCGCGGTCCGCAGCCGCGGGTACTAATATGACTAAGGTAATTATTTTTTAAATCACCACCACGTCAATCTGGTCCTGTACTAAGTATCCGAAGAACTTTTATCACAGGCAACAGACAACGGAAATATATTTAATACCTTTATACTATACATATATTTAATGCACATCCAAGACCCAGGAACACAGAAAAACTTTTTGTCCCTTCGCCCGGATTCCAACCCGCGACCTCCGGCTCAAGCGCCGACGCGCTGACCACTGAGCCACAGATGTCGTCAATCATTACTTGACTATTTTAAGTTTGTGACATAGAATATGATAGATAGGATTGTGGTCACTAAAAATTGTTGATTACAAAATTTTTGCCGTGTAAGAGCGTTTACACCGTGGCGGCGGTGCGCGTTAAACATAACGCAAAATCATTGTATTAATTAATTTTACATTGGCCTCAAATATGAAGTAAATATTATAAATTTGTCTATCCCAATAGAACCGTACATTTTGGGGATAAAAGTGGCGTTTTTCCTAAGTATGGATTACCTATTATAAAAACTTCATATTAAAGCCTGTTTGATTTTCTTCCTCACAAACTTCTGTATTTATAATATTTTTATTATACATTTCACTTAGAAATAGTTTTCTATTTTCAGACAGGCCAGGCACTGGCTATGTCAGTGGAAGTCCTACGGCACGCCAACATAGTGACCGGCGGCGCGGGCGTTGTCAACAGTCTTATCCACATCATACTCAAGGTAAAATCAATTGAAGACCTAAGGAAGCTGTGCTTTGACGTTTCAGTTTAATAAACGAAAATAAAATTTACTTAATACTTTACTTCCATATACACCCCGTAGTGTTATCTAAATCTCCGGTTTACTTTCGGACTTTTTGCTGTGGTCACACTTTTATGAAAATAAGTGTGTGTGAGAGAGAGAGAGAGAGAGAGAGAGACAAGTTTTTCCGTTTACTAAAATTAAAAGATTTGTAAGTAAAATATCAACTTTTATTTCAGTATAAGAAACACGGCGAGACGCCGACAAAACTAGAGCTGTTCCAATTTTCTGCCGCAACGCTGTTTTTCTGTAACGCTGTGGTATCCAACAGGACCGCTAAAACCATTATTGAGGATGCACAAGCAAATACCATCAACAAATATCGTTTGACACTGAGAAGTAATAAACACAGGTACAATACTGTTTTACAATCAAGAACACAAAAGTTTTAATATTGTTATTTTGTTTAGTTTTTTATTTGCAAAAACATTTCTTCTGAAATATATATTTCGGAGGACCAGATTAAAAATTGGAAAATCTACCATTTTTTCAATGTTTACTCAACTGAGATATTTTTATTTTATTTTACAAGATGAAAGAAATGTTTAATATATTTATGGTAATAATTAGAATTACATTTTGCAGGAGAATATTTGATAAGCTCAGTGCTGAAACGAGAAGAGTTCAAGGGACAGTGCAAGGAAATGTTGAAGTGATCAAAGGTATCATGAATATTGCCGATAAGGACCAATACTTTGCAGACATTCTGAAAATAAACAAGGATGTAAACAACCACAAACTCAGAATATCTATGACATCGGACGGACAAGTGAATTTGAATGCTGTACACAAATTCAACCCATCCGACTTGTACGGATTGGGAAGGGATGGCAGGAGTGAGCTGTTCTCTACGTTGGGTCCGGCTAACATTACCTCCAGGAACGTACCCACGCAAATAGCACCGTCCCCCACAGCAGTCACCCGGTACCTTGATACGGAAGAAACTAGTAACAGTCTACTCGTTGGCATCAACCCTGGTGAAATATTACGCATAGGCGGTGTCTTAGTGAGAGTCAGCGCTGAAGGTGCTGAAAGTGTGGCATTTTTACTGGAAAACCTAAGCAAAAATCTGTATGATACAGTCATCACCATTGCCCTAAATCTCCTGTCAAAGTTAGTGCCAGAAGAAATTGCTAAACTCAAACTTCTTAGTCCAGATGAAGATTTGATCGTTCAAATTGTGAAGTTTGTTTTCAATTATCTGAAGCATCAGAGGCCTATGGGTGATCCTTGCCGGAATGACGATAACGGAATAGTGATTGTACTCAAAGAATTTTTTCAAGATGGAGTCATCAGAAAGGACACAATACTTTATTTGAAGGAAGTTTTGCTGAAGTGGGTAGAAAACAAGTTGAATGAAAGAAGTCGAAAATTCCCTCACAAAAAGCAATTTATATGTCCAACCTGCAATGGTGTCAGGTTTGCTTGATTTCGTTACTAATTTTCCTACATTTCCATTTAGTTCAGATTGTAGTCTTTAGTTCTCATTTTAAGGTAGAGCGGGGCCTCCTAATACAAGTATATAGTACAGTATAATATAATACCTAGAGAGTGTTTTTTAAATATTCTATTGAATGCACCAAATTTAACTACAAAAGCCTCACACAACAACGAGTAGGTAGTATTTATTAGGCTTTGAAAACTGTGTAGCTGTAAAACATTTGCACAAAACTGTGATTACTACACTAACATATCATTATGTGATTGATATTTAACCATAGTAGGATATATAGTATAGGTAAGAAACGGGGATTGTGAGTTTCAAAATTTGTGATAGATGAAAAAAGTGATTAGAAAATAGTGCCTTGCTTTTATATGAATATGTAAAGCGTCCTGCAAAATTATACAAAGAAGTATTAATTTATGTATATTGGAGTACATACATGAGAACTACTTAGGCCTTTAGCTATTAGAATTTTTAAGCCTTATTTAAAGCCTTTAGCTAATAAAATTACATTAATAATAGGCTAGACGACTGTATTTTTTTTATTGCATAAATGAATAGTACTCTTAAGGCTGCACTAGTCGGTTTTTTCTCCATACGAACGCTGTTGGTGATTTACTCTAAAGTCAAACATTGTAGAGCCAAATTTTAGTGTCATATCGTTTTTAATTACACTTATCTAGGTCGGTATGTGCTTATATTTCTAAAATTTTAATTAGGTTTGAAGATAAAAGCCTCCAAACATCGGATTTTTAGCGCAACTTTGACCGTCAATAAAAAACAAACGAAGAATGAAAATGAATAAGCAAACACATACCGACACAGTTTGATTATTCAGCAACTGAGATAACTTTACTTCAGAGCAATATATTATGTGGTTTTTTCATAAAATACCAACAGCTGAGTGTCGATTTGTGTAATTTGAAGACGCCTAAAATACTTTACAAAGCGGTATAAATGTGAGCACTATAGCTTGTCATAAAAGTATAGATTACTATTTTATGGGTATATCTTTTTTTCCCGATGTTAGCTGAAATAACGAGCATTTTTCCCGTGCGCCGCACTGAGTTCGAACCGTTGACTAGCGCACTCGTAAATATGAGTAAGTTCTCAGAGGAAACAGTAAAATAAAAATCAATATTTTTATAGGTACCTACAGCAATTTGTTTCGCAAGTCTCGTGAAACGCTCCATACAAAAGTCGTTCCTAATTGTGACGTTACGATTAGGTAGAAGTGTATGAAATATAAGGTCTCGGGAACATATTTGTAAATATCTCCGAAATTAGTGCGTTTAAGTTCATACTTAGGTACTATGAATGTTTGTATATGGATTATGGTGTAATCAAATTAATGATGTAGGTTTTTTACTGATTTAGCAAAAAAATTACACGTCATAAAATATATTTTTTTACGTTTATCAATTACCTCAATATTTCTGAGTATATAAATTAATCGAAATATTTGACATGTAGTCATCTCCCCTATTATAATAATATGATGTGATGCACTTTAAAGGTTTGATACCTTCCAAAAATCATAGCTGGGCATTAACTCGTGAATCCGTTATTCGTTAATTAACGAAGTTAACATTTTGATTAACGGATTAACTTTTAAGTTAACTTTTAAAAATTTTAACGAACACGTTAACTTCCGTTAATATGCAGAAGTCCGTTAATCGTTAATCCAATGCCTAATAGTTACCGCACGGCACCGACAAGTGCCGGGCGGCGCGTGGCAGCGAGTGAAACAAAAACAAAACTTGATATAATATTTTGAGGGCGCGTGCGAGTGAGAAAGAAAACTGCGAAGAGATTTGTTTCGTTTGATCATTTCCTTAGCGCCGGTGCTTAGAGTGACGAGTGTTTTGTTTGTTTGTTGTGTTGATAATTGATGAATGAATTAGAACCTAAACCAACAGGTTTTATAAGTTCCCTAACGCAACGATATAAAGATACACATATTAACGGATTAACGATTAACGTTAACTTGCGTTAATTCTTCCGAAATGTAACGCTTTAACGTTTAACGAAGCTAACTTTTTATGTAGCGGATTAACGATTAACGAAGTTAGCTATTTGATTAACGGTGCCCGGCTATCCAAAAAATGTACTATGTAATGATGTCCCTTTTTCTTGTGTTCTAATGAAAAAAATGCACTTGCACAATCGGTCAGTAATTTGTAATTAGATTTTGTTTAAATCTATGATATTCTTGTGTGTAAACTTAATCTTATTTTATTAATTATTAAAATTATACCAATATTGTATACTAAAAAATGAATATGTACTGAATATTTATTAGGCTATGGAAGTTTTTGTATTCAACACCTAGTTTTAGAAAATGTTTATATTGTGAATTGTTTTAAGTTATATATTATCCCCCTTAGTAATAAAACTATTTACACAGCGTATAACTTAAACGTTGCTTTCTTTGTCTGATACGTTGGAAATGTCACATGATAGAAAAAGGTAGCAACATTGTTTAAGTTGTCCGTTGTGTAAATATTTTTATTGCTAAGAGGGTAAGTAAACATTACAAACTTATTTGTGTATTTGTATTTAAAAACGATTTATACGAAAACTTATTATTTATTTTTAAATCACTCTGCACAGGACGAAACAACATAACCTCCACGTCCTTAGCGCAAACACGTTTTAACATTTCTTTCATATTTTGATAAGAATAATACACAAAAATGATTTTATTAATATTGTATTTATTGTTGTGTTGTAAAGTTTCAAATAAATAGTTTCATTGATTCATTATAGTAATTTATTCTCTTTCTTGTGGATTGTACTAAAGAATTTAGTAATGAAATACCTGAAATAACAGTATTGAATGTGTTAGGTACAATTATCAAAAATAAGCTTACTAATAATTAATATTAATTACAGAATGGCAAAAACATATATGACGCGGTGACAGCAGGAACAATACAGGTTTGCGTAAATGAGGGTTTTTGATATTTTTGCTGCCGTTAGGGGGCAGACCCAACTCACACAAAGCGTCATCTGGTGGCCTTAGTGGTATCAAAAACGTTCAATAAAAATTTTCGATTCTTTTTCTGTCATCAGGCGGCGCTTTTAAAATCCTTGAAAAAAATAATATTGTCATGAGTACCTGTTACTAGCGAGAATTTAGAAGAGTTCTTTTGATTCCTTTGCATTGGATAGAAGTCTCTGGCATAAGTATGTATAGTCTGCTCAGGTCCAATTTTATTTTAACGTTGCCTAGTGTGGAATATCACATTTTTATAAATAAAATTTTAAAATCGTTGATTATATCTTGTATGTAAGTTTGTAAATTTATTTATTCCCATGTATCTTCCAAACGGCTGAATGGATTTCGAAAATTATGGTATCGTTCGATTTTTTTTTGTTTATTGAACAATATATGATAAAACTTTTGATACAGCTTTATGTGTACCATAAACCTACGAAGGTTTGTGCGGTACAGTAAAAATTCACCGCGCGCAATATACAATTATACAATTTACAATACATAAAATAATGTCTTGTAAGTTTTCATTAAAAAGTGTTTATATATTAGCTTACAATTGTTATCATTTAACTTAATTTTTACATTTTGAGGGACACTATTTACGAGTTTTGGCAGCAAATATTCCACTGTTCTTTTGCCATAGAAATTCTTGCATTTTGGTATTTCAAACATTCCATCAGATACTTTTCTTGTTGTTATTTTGTGACATGTTGGGACTAATAGATCTTTATTATAATACTGTTCAATTAAAAATTATAAATTGAATTTGTCAAATATATGTAACACCTTACAAATTGCAAATAAGTCTGTCACGTTATCTTTATACTGCTGTTTTAATTTCGCTGGTACTACGGATTTTAGTAGTTTGCATAGTAGTTTAAAAATTTTGTTTATGTAGGTACCTATTAGATGTTCTCCCATAGCTTGTGATACCATATGATATAACTGACTCTGTTAATGCTACATAAATATTGACTACAGATGTGACACGTCTTGTTCTATTTTCAATAATGTCGTAGTATTACAATTTGTTATAGTATGCAAGCACTTGTGGTCGTGTGCAATGATATTAAATGAAGGAAAATGTTTATCATGGGTGGAGTGGACATGTATTATTTTTGTTTTCTTTGCGTTTATCACAAGATTAGCATCATGAGCCCTTGTGAAGTCGTCTTGCATTTCCTGAGCTGCTGTACTAAGGTTTTCACTGGAAGCCAGAAGACAGGTGTCATCTGTGTACTGATATACAGAACAGTGCTTTACCATATATTCCATGTCATTAACGTACGTGAGGTAGTGTTTTGGAGCGATCATAGAGCCTTGTGCGGTTCCCTCTGTAACGTCAATATCATCACTAAATTCATCTCCAATTTTCACTCTATATTTTCGGCCAGTCAAGTAGCTTTTGCACCAATTTAAGATAGGGCCCCTGATTCCAGAGTTATTTAGTTTTTGTAGTAATGTACAGTGTTTTAATGTATCAAATGCTTTACTAAAATCTATAAAAAGCAGTATTACATGTCTCTTTCTGTTTAAACATTCATTTACTTCATTAGTAAACTTTGAAAGTAACTGAACTGTCGATTTCTTTGGTTGAAAGCCATATTGATTCGCAGAAAGTATTTTATTCTTAGAATAGAAATTTTGTATTTGCGAACATACAAACTTCTCTATTATTTTGTCTATTACTGGTAGTATAGTGATTGGCCTATAGTTGCTATATTCGGTATGGCTACCGTTTTTATAAATTGGCCTTACAGTTCCGGTTTTTAAGTGTTGAGGATATAAGCCCTTACTCAAACTAGCAATAATCAATTTTACTATCACATTTACTATTTTATGACAAATAGGTACTCTGTATATCTAAACATCGTATCCTATCAATTCCGGGACCTTTGTTGTTGTTTAAGCTTCGTACAATTTTAAGAACGTCAATGGGCGTTGCTTTCTTAAAAAGCATGGATTTATTTACCCATAATAAATATTTATTACAATTTGGCAATATTTTCCTTACACTATCTCGAAATTCTGTAGCAAAGTTATTTGCTATGTCTTTTGTGGTGATTGTATTTTTAAATGCGTTGAATATTGTTTCATCAACTGCTATTTTAGTCTCAAAAACCCATGTGTCCTTATCTAGCTATTTCAAAGAAAGAAAATACAAAATGGCGGAAATTGGCGCCAAATTGTAAGTAGTTCAAAAAAATTTTTTAACTGAAGGTTCAGTTAAATCGTAAAGTCATCAAGTAGTGTATCCAAATTCCAAATAAAGGAAATTTCAAAAATATACATATGTCATGTATGAAATAATTACAACCATTTTAATTCAATCATTCGAATAAATTTGTAATCAATGCATTTAAATAGTCGTATTTTTGCTTTAAATCGCCTGTGTGAAAATAAAGTGTGTGTTGGATTTACTTAAAAATCTAAAATAAAATAAATAATTTAAAAAATAAAAAACCCAACTGCCAGAAAAGACCGATACCCAAGCAACGCACTAAAAAGATCGAAACAAGATTCAGAAAACAGTAGTAAACATCAATTAATTCGCTTAGGCTTTCAGCTCACAGTGTAGTCTGTTTTCTCAATCTTGTTTCGGTCTTTTTAGTGCGTTGCTTAGGTTTTTTCTGTCTCTTTTTTATTTTTAAATTATTTATTAATGAGACCAAACACGAAAAAAAAGTCAATGTGATACTTTCAGGAGCATTCACCCTTGTGGAAAAATAGAAAAGTACTGCGGTCTGGAGTTCACGAACCTAATCCAGTATCAGTAGCTAAAAATCCAGAAATAGAAAATAAAAAAAAGTATTATGTACCACCACAAAGACTTGTCGACAATTTAAATAGTAGAGTAAGTTTTTTATTTTTTTATTTCTAGTAACTATATATACAAGTACGCTTTTAGGGTTCCGTAGTTCACGTCTCGTCGTCGTCTCCAGCTAACCGTCCAAACTGTTAGTGCTAGACAGAAGAAACTTTGCATGGATATATTGTGTCGTCGACAAAGTGCTAAATATAATAGTAATAATCATGAAATATATTTTTAAGTCCGGTCTTCAGTAAAAATTTCTATCTTGAATCTTCGGAAATTTTTCTATGTCCAAAACAGCTGTTCCAATTTTTTCTTCGTTATTTTCAACTTGATATGGACTTCGAATATTTCTTCGATCTTGATATTCGGCTCGCCAAAGGACCACGCACTACTGTAGGGGACTGTATTATTCCACAGGGATTCAACCGCCGGCTCAGATTAGACTCGAAGATAGCAAGGTTACACCGATTTGGGCAGAGCCGGGGCGATAATAAAACACTTATTTGAGGAGAACGTTTTTTCACTTTTTCGATTTGCTTACCTGGCTCATGGCAATGCCGTATAGAGAGCCCCGTCCGTACGCCTCTTTCGGGCCGATCTTCCATTTCATTTTTACCTCTCTATACGGCTATTTTCCATAATTTTCCCCATTTTTCATGAGCCAGGTGAAGCAAAACGCGTTGTATGAAAATCTTTATTACCATGACCATATACATAAATCCTTATATACTAGAAATCTTATTCCATAAAAAAGTTATATACATCTTAAGTTCAACTTATACGAAATGTACATTTTTTACCACTATTTTCGTAATAATTTATTTACCCTTTATTATATAAACTTAAGCTTTACACTACACGTTATGTACTATGTTTATTTACGTAAATGAAAAGAAGCTACGTTAAAATTATCTGTCGTTAAATATATATGAGCAAAGTAACCCGCACTCGATAAAACACCATTTTTAGACGATTTTACACACTGATGCCATATAAATCTATACATATAGTCACTGAGTATTCACTGTTATAGTTTTATGTACTGTTTAAACCACTCGTTTATTGTTCAGATTTAAATTCACTTAAGTTTTACATTACGAGGCCGCTGTCCTTAACAATTCTGCTAAAAACTACTGATTTTTCAAATCTGGGAAACTGTAAAACTGGGTTCTAAAATTGGCATTTACACGATCGATTTGCACCGTCCTGCGGAAATCGTGCGGCTAGTCACCCGTATTTAAAATGATACAAAAGTTAGGGCTTGCTGTTTCACTCGCGGCCTCGCCGAATTGACATCTACACGGTCGATTTTCACGTATTGCGGAAATCGTGCTGCTTTAGACATCCGCGTAAATCCCACCTAACCGATGATACGTTTTCCAGTTCCATGCTGTATCGTGAGCAATTTGGACACTGATAATAAACCAGGTTCCCATATATATTTGGTTTGTCATACATATTAATAAAAACATATTGGACAATACTTTTATTCTTATTATGGTCGCTCTCCACGAGGTTGTCACCGAAAGTTGGTAGAGAGAAATTGTAGAACACGGTCATATATATATTATATGACTAGAGTACAAAATGATTATACCGTGGTTTGTGGAGAATACTGTATGTTTCTGTATTATATTTATAACAATAAGTCACTGAATGATTTCCTAGTACATTTTAGTGCTTATATACCTTTCTTGCTAATACCTATCTTTACGTGGCAAAACCACGCTTGGCATGAATGGGCAGGCTCGACCCGGTAAATACCATGGCCTCACAGAAAACCGGTATGAAAGAACGCTTGCGTTGTGTTTCCCCGAGTGAGTGAGGTTACTTAAAATCTTCCCAGTCCTTAAAATCTTAGATTAGTTCTTATCTTAGGTTACTCCTTAGATTTTAAGGACTGGGAACGCAAGTCGCAACACCAGAGGAGGGTGTTGCTAATGTACTGGGCGGCAGTAATCGCTTACCATCAAGCGATCCGCTGATCGTTTCCTGGTTCATTTCATAAAAAAAAACAACGATTTGAAATTATGTACTTTATTTGAGTGTTAAGTATTTTATCAATAAAATGACTAACTTATAATACTGCCGCCAAAAAAATTACTTACTTGGTGCTAAAACGTATGCGACGATCTAGGTCAAATCCACCACTGTGCATTGCCATAAAATATCCAAAATATAATTTGCACTATTTTTGTTTCTAGTTATATTCCAGTATGTTGACTGAATTTTGTATATAAACATGGCCTTTCTTTGCAGCAATCTTAGTTGAAGGATATCAAAGTCAGTCTGCAGAGACGGGGCTTTATTTTTTTACGTACCCAACTAAAAACTCCATCGTGCGGTAATTCCCCGATTCATATGAGTGAGTGTGGAACTTACGTTTGTCACGCAGTGTCCTACCCATAGATAATACAGTATATATATAGAGAGCCCTACCCCTGTTAGTACCTAGCTAGTAGCCTTTTTGTGCTGGTATAAAAATACGAATCTTACGAATTTTTATCAATAGTTAGCAATGTCTGACAACAAGAATAACAATGATTTTGAGGAGTTTCGAGAATTAGAACAAGAATTAATAGAAGAACAGAAACAGGAACCAGAAAATATGTCACCGGTGCAAATACAGCAGGAATATTTTGAGAACCTTCCAGACTGTGATTGGATCAAGTAAGTCCAAAGTACTTACATAAAATCCTTGTTCACTTGTTTCTGGAAGTTACGTCAGATTAAACATAAATAAAATGTTTAAAACCTCGGTTATTTGGATGAAAAAAAAATCCACAACACATTTCAGATCTTTGAACTCTTAATTGCAACTTAAAATAGATTATATTATCTGATATTTATTTTTATATTTTTTTAGGTATGAGTCAAACAATAGAAAGTATCTGTTGCAAAATATAGCATTTGCCCTATTCGGAAGTCCGAGCCTCGAAGGAGATATGTTTTTTGATACGGAGCAAGCCAGTCTTGACGGATATACTACAAGACAACAGGAACAAGTGATGAACATTTATGAGAAAATACTGGAGCAAAGTAAGTTTCTAACATCTATTATTTGAAATTTTATTATTTGAAATAATTTAAATGAAACATTGTTGAATTGTAAGTATAAAATGAATATGTGAAACAAAAACTTTGTAGTCTGTTTTACAATAGGCTACTTGGCCTTGATTTTATTTGTGTCCTAAACGCTTCTTATTTGTTTCATTACACAAAAAAAATATATTACAGTATTTTGAAACCTATAAACCTACAAAAAATATTTAAAAATATACACTTTTTAAAAACCGCCGAAAACATAATTCGCCATGTTGGTTTGTAATTTGTGCTATAGTTCGTAGCACGTTCGTAGTAGTAAAATGGCGGTGTTACGTTCCGTTTGACGTTTTGACATAAATGTAAAATACCTAAGTAAATTTAAAGTTGCTATCTTGTTGCTATCCGTATTATTATAGCGTTCTTATCTCTAAGACAATTCTCAAGAAAGTAATAATGTTGTTTTAATAGACCGTACATAAATACAGCTGTAGGTACGGCGTATCAAGTGAGTGCGAACGTAGTAAATAGTAATAAACGAGACTCGTTACTCAAGTACGCTGTCATTGCTGTCAAACTGTTACTTGAGACGCGGTTTCGTGGGTGCAGTCAAACCATAGATGATAAGTCCAACTACTGAAATTGAGATACAGTACAATATTATTTGTTGTGTTTTTGGTTGTGTTACAATGATGTAAATTAGAATCTAAATACTTATTATTAAAGAAACTCAGAATTTACACTACATACTCAACACAAAACAAAGCTAAAAAAACAAGACGCTTGTTGATACTTTCTTCTTATTTTTTTGTTTTGGCGGTTGCAAAGGTTTTGGACCATTTTACCAGTGTCGAATATTTATAGAATATTTCGAATATTTTTATTTATTTATTTACATTATACGAATTACCTATTTGATTTATAATAATAGCACTCAATACCAAAGTTAAAAGTCAAAACAAAAGTGACTTGATTTTACACTTGACAGCAGAACTTTTTTTTAGCTGCCCAAAAAACAATCGTAATTATATGATCCCCTCCCTCCTACAATTATTATTTCTCGTTCTATCAACCTTAGAATCTGTTCTGTTTTTTGTAAATACTCCTTTTACTGAAACTTTATGTACATACCTATTATCAAAAGAAAACTGTAGTACTGACCCTAAATGTTTGTGTTTGTTCTAGGTTTATATTATTCAACAGACTTCCTCCTGTACACCATGCCCTTGTTTATTCATAGAACCGACTCATAAGGCAGAGTTTTCGTCAACACAACACATTGGCGAATCACTAAAGAGCCACTTTAAAGAATAAGAAGTACTTTTTTTCGAATGGCAATGATCCGTATTCCGTTTTACGTAGTTGTCAAAAAATATGGATAATAATATGCTAGACATTAATAAATATTAATATCTACGTGAAAATTAACGAAATTCAGTACAATATAAAAAATACAGACTACTTTTTTTGGTATTTATATTAATAAATATTACATTGTTAAAAAGAAATATTGAAGGAATGTATAATCAATAAATCCGTCCTTTGTAGAAGTGTACACGAAACATTATTTTATTCGTTGTTTGTCGTGTAGATGACAATTAAAAGTTGTTGTGATCTCAAACGTTACGTAGTAACTAATAATTAATCTGTGATCTCAATAACGAATCTGATACGGTATTGAGATCATGCTATGAATTAAACATCTTGAGAAGCTAATCGTTACTTGAGTCCGTCTCAGCCAAGAAAGTTCTTGAGAACGAGTTTCAGAACGGTTTATTAATACGGGCCTTAAAAATGCAGCGCCATTTGCTGTGAATTGACCCTTAGATTTTTCAGCAAATTCTGATTACAAATATTGTCATTTTTATGAAATGAAATAGGAAACAGCAGACAGATCACCTGATGTTGAGCAATCACTGCCGCCCGTGGACACTCGCAACACCAGAGGAGTTATATTTGTTGTTTTCATTACTATACAAATATGACTATAATAATAGGTCTTTGACATATGAAATTGCCGTTCTGCAGCAGAGATGTGCAAAATAGGTTATAAAATGTATTTAAATGTAAAATGCAAATACTTTTTGTATTTTGTTATTTCAAATACAAGATACAAAATAGTTTTTCATTTTATACCTATTTAAAATACTAAATGCAAAATACGTATTTACAAAATGCTTTAATAAAATAAAATACTTTGAGTTTTAAACAATTTTTATTGTGTTAAAAAGTTTATTTATTTCAGTCAGCTAACAGGCTGGTAAAATTACTTTGATAACTTACTTAAATTAAATTTACTTAACAGATTTTAATAAAATAATTTGCTAAAATACACTGTCGCTCATCTTTCTCCTGTGTGGTCTCATAATCATGCCACCATAAGAAAAAAGTCTTTCTACCGGCGCAGAGCTAGGCAAGCCAAGTAATATATTTCAAGAATAACATCTTTACTGTAGGGTATTTATTTAATGATTGCAGGCTGACATCATTATCCTTCAAATATTGCAATGATTCCAGGTCAATAGTGGTGTTTGCATTCGCACTATCACTAGCTAGTGAGGAATCCGAATCATCATAGAACATGTAGGATTCATTTTTTTCTTTTTTGTGTGATGATTGAGGGGTATTATTTACATCTTTATGATCATTTTTAAGTTTTCTCACTTCTGCAAGGAACAATTCCTTTATATGTTCTCTATTTCCTTTTGGCACCCATTTTAATTTAAAAAAAGGATATGACACCGATGCCAAAATTGCATCTTTAGCTTGAGGATTCTTCAAATCATGAAATTTTCCAAACCTCTTCTCTAAGCTTTTTTTTATTGTCTCTATCAGTACTCCACAGTATATGGGATTGTCCATTTGTAATGAATGCAAGATTTTTTGTATTCTTATTAACTCCAGTAGCAGGCATCCATAAAATGTTTCTTTATCTCCCTCTAAGCTTTTAATACCGTCTGCTATGGGTTTTGTACAGTTGTTATATTCAATTAGAAACTGCAATTCAATTTCTTTAAAAACCGACAATCCTAGTTTTTTTTAAGGTTTCATTTAAAGTTTCCTGAACCTTCAAAAGATCCATAATACAGTTATAATATGAATTCCATCTTGTTGGACATGGACTTGTCGGAGATTTCCCGGTAGTTTTAAAATATATTTCAGATGCTTTGGGACCTGGAACACAAATTCCAAATTGCTTGGCATTTAGCCATAGTTGCATCATGCAGCTTTTTATATGAAATATTTTGCGATCTTGCCTGAATAATGTCACGAGAGGTAATTAAATGCAATGTGTGAGTGGTACATCTTTCATGGTTAGGCAGTTGATATGTTTCTTCAGGTTTCTGAGATTCAGGAAATTCCTTTAAGAGGAATGTCTTATCATCATCGTCGTCATGTTTATCATTATTATCATGTTCGTCATCATTTTTAATTACTGAAATAATTTCTACATCAGATGATAAAGAAAAAATTCCATCAGTAGCGTCCACTTCCAAATCAGATTTTCCATAAATTTTAAATGCTTTTAACATATTTGAGCCATTATCAGTTACAGTATTTGTTATTTTTGGTACCCTAAAATGATACTCTGTGTGTATGTCAATAATCAGTTCTGCCACTTTATCAAAGGTATGATTTCCTTTAAATCTTCTACAAGCAAGAGTAAAACTATTTCTTTCAAATGTGTGAGGATCAATCCAATCAACAGTCATACCTAGGTAACTTCTCCTTGATGATGACCAAACATCTGCTGTCGTACACGGTTACATGTGCGACGGCACATAAATTTTGGTGGGTTTTGTAGTTTTTGAGCACCTTAATTAGGGTCCTAAATGATTTATTTTCGACAATAGATATTGGTGACATTGTATCAATTAGCTTTTCTTATTACTGAAGTTACGTGATTTGCAAATGTCATCGACTTGTTTAGTACTACGCCTAAATATTTTACTTTATTAACCCCGGGATTCGGTTTCCGTGCAGGCTGATGGGACCAATTTTTTGATTCTTTTTATTACGATTGATTTTATTAAATTGGATTGATTGGCTTTTAGAGGGATTTATTTCTATTCTCCATTTTCAGAACCAGTCGCCGAGAGCGGTGACTGCATTCTGGAGATTATAAGTTATAATATCTGTATTACGATGAGCATAGTACAGGGCTGTGTCATCTGCGAATAATGCCAATTACACCCTAGGGTGTTTGGGGATATCGCAAGTGTACAGGTTGTAGAGGGAGGGCGAGAGTACCGAGCCTTGAGGGACTCCGGCCTCAATGCCTCTGAGGGAGGATAGTGCGCCTTCGACTCGGAAGCGAAATTTTCGGTCTTTTAGATAGTTACTGATTGTCAGAACTAGACAGTCCGGTACACCGAGCTGGTACAGTTTGTACAACAGACCTTGGTGCCAGATTTTATCGAATGCTTTTGCGATATCGAAGAAAACGGCGCCTGTCCATTTCCTGTCGTTCTTGCTTTCAAGTATGTACTCCGTTATGTGGTGTACTTGAGCGGGGCAGCTGTGCTGTTCGCGGAAGGCAAACTGCTCGTCTGGTAGGAGCTTTTTCTCTGTTATGACGTCCTTTAGACGCCTCAGTAGAATACGCTCGTATACCTTAGCAAGGGAGCTAATGAGACTGATTGGTCGGTAGCTAGCAGGCTGCACCCGGGGTTTGCCCGGTTTGTGAATACCTATTATAATGGCTACTTTCCAAATGTCTGGGAATGAACATCCTACTAAGAGGGCGTTAAAGATGTTCACGAGAAGTTGAATTAATGCGGTCGGTAACATTTTAAGTGTTTTATTTGAAATACCATCTAGGCCAGGTGCCTTTTTGGCATTTAAACACTTTATGATATCTTTGACCTCCACCGATTCCACCGACCTCATGCTCTTTTCAGGTGGTCTCGAGAGTCGGCTTTCGACCTCGCTATTTACTACCCTAAGGTGCAGGGGGTCTATCGGGAGGGAGCTCGGCCGGCACTGTTGTTTGATTGTGTCGGCTAAACATTCGGCCTTGTCTCCATCCTCCAGTGCAGGAGGGCGATTTGGTCTGACCAACGGAGGCATGTCGCTCTCCGTGTCTCTTTTGAGGGCTTTCGCGAGAGGCCAGTAGGCCGTGTGTGACAGTTCTAGCTTACTTAGAAATCGATCCCACTGTTCGGCTTTAAATTCTTTTATTTTGAACTTAACCTCTCTCTCGAGGTGACGGAGGGTCTTACGGCACTCTTCTGACTGGTAGCGATCATAGGTGCGTTTAGCCGCATTTCAGAGTCTGATGGACTCCTTTATGTCCTCCGGGAGGGGCCTGTGTCTCTCGTGAGCCACAGGGAGATCCCTGGATGACTTTTCTATGGTCGCTACCAGGTGGTCTGTTAGGTTGGAAGCAGCCTCTATTGCTACTTCACTACTCACTATATTATCTGGAATTTTATCGAGATAACTCGATTGAAGATTTTGGATATTATCGGCCAACAGTTTGTAGTCGATAATCTTTTTCTAACTATAGTTAATTCGGTTAGAATTACCGAGAGTAATTTTAACCGGACGGTGGTCTGAGTTAAGCTCGTGAATAGTCTCGATAGAAAAATCGAGAGAAATATTTTTGACAAGCGCTATGTCTAAAACGCTGGGGTTCAATATAAGGCCACTGCTACGTTCGTTGGTATCGTAGCGAGTAGGACCCCACTCGCTAGGGGCCATTATACCAAATTCAAGAGTGTCGGAGAGTGAGTTTAAAATGATACCATTTTTATTATTTGAAACGTTACCCAAGCGCTGATGATGATGATTGGCTCGTGGCCTGTCATACTGACATGACAAATTGAAATTTCTAATGTCTCTAAGGGTGGCGGTTCTAGAGGGACGCAGTGGAGGGAATTCTTATAATATATAAGAGTGCCTCCTAGCTTGGATCGAGTTCTATCATTTCTAATTAATTTGTAGTTTGTTATTTTAGGGCTCCTCATACTAGGTTTAAGGAACGTCTCCTGCACTAGTAGTACGTCTACGTTATGGCTCTTGACGAAATCACGGATTTCGTCAATGTTATTATATATGCCGTTCGTATTGAACGACACGACACAAATCGAGTGCGGTTTTGTTCTCCCCGGGGGCGCCATTAATAACCGGCGTAAAAGAACTCCTTGATCTTGTTGATCAAGGCCGTGTGACTTGCCAGAGCCGAGAGGCGCTCCTCGAAGGAGCCTCGCAGCTTGGCGACAAAGATGTTAAGTTCCACCGAATCGATGTCACTTAAGAATTTGGCGGCGAACGCTATGTCGGCGCCGAAACTAGATGCGGGCTGGGGCGGATTTTGTGGTCCCGTATGTGTGGCCCTTTTGGGCGGGGAGGGGGGAGGGGGAGGGGGGGACCACGGTCGGTCTGGCTGGGAGAGCCACCGACATTAGGGGAGGAGGAGGTCCTTGTGGACACCTCTGGGGTGTTACCCAAGCAGGTTTGGAGGGAGGGGGGGCAGGGACATACCTCTGCTTGGGAGGGGCACCTCTCTGTGGTGGTGCTTGGCGCCTCTTTACTTGGGGTGCGCGTTTGCACCCTTGCACCCTTCTGGCCGGATGGCCAGAAGATTTGCACAGGACGCAGCTTGGGGGAGTGGTCTCCTCAGCTGGGTTCCTGCGCGGACAATCAGACGTACCGTGGTCGCCCAGGCACTTTACGCAGCGCGGTCTGGCGAAGCAGTTCCGCGCTGAGTTGCCGTATAGCTGGCAGCGATGACACTGCCCTGGCATTCCTCTTTTGTAGGGGGGTTCAATGCGTATGCCCATGATGTGGCATACGGCTTTTATATTAAATATGGCTTTCCCCTCCGGAGTGGGGGGAAGCACTACAAGTACCATATTATAATGGTATTTCTTATTAGGATGGTACATTCTGTGTACCTCTTTGGCGGGGATCCCCTGTCTACAGAGGTCCTCCAGTACGGACTCAGTGGTCAGCTCCTTATCTACTCCCTTGATGACGACACGCAGCATGCGTTCGTCCTCCAGGGCGTAGGTATGGAAACCAATCTGCTTTTCCCTAAGGAAAGCAGTCAGATGCCTATGGTCACTTGGGGTAGGGACCTGCATGAGGATACCATTTGGGGTGGCGTGGGCTGACGAGTAGCGGATACGCTGCTCGTTTATGGCCCCACTTATTTGGTTCCATTTTGCCTTCTCCTGTATTATAACCGGAGGCGGCAATTTGGTTGTCGGTGGGGTCGACTGGGAAGTCGACTTGGGGGAGTTAGAGGCCGCGACTTTTGTGCCGTCAGCCTGCACGGTTTGCGCACGGGGCGCTGTAGGGGGTTTGGGTTTAGGACCCATTTCACTGTTTGCGGCTTTTGCCGCTTTGGCCGGTGGCGTCGGTGATGAGCAGCCCGCAGAGGAAGCGCCGTCCGAGCGTTTCCTCTTTTTGGACTTCCTACTTTTGACGGTTTTGAATCCGTCTTCCCCCTCGGAGGCCTCCTGCTCGGAGCAGGACATCTCCGACTGGGATGAATTATTGTCATCGCTCTCTGGCGATGACATTGTAGTCGCTGTCGTCTCAGACTCCTCAGACGAAGCTCCCGGAGAAGCCGGTGAGCTGGTGGGGCTTCTACTTTTAATAAATGTTTCCCATGCCTCGGAGGCTCCTGGGAATTTCTCCTCCAAAAAGGTCAGGAACAGCTTTACCGTGGATTCTTCCACTGCAAAGCAGTTTACCCTGACCTTTTGGGCTGCTCTCTATAGATAATTAAAATTTAATTTAATTTAAAGATTCAACCTCTCCCGGCATCCGGGGGGGGAGGTGTGTGCGTGGAGGAGTCCACTGGTGTGTAAACCTAATCGTACAATTACACTTTACTTACTTTCTTCTGTTCCTCGGACGCAGGAACACACCGACACTACACTATCGCTATGCGGAGCGATCGCGACGGTGGAAAAGTGTTAAAACGGTCGCGGCGAAAAAATAACGGTCGCGGCGAAAAATAACGGTCGCGGCGGGAAACCTAACGGTCGTGATGGAACGCGCGAAACCGGCGTCACGCCGCTGCGTGAAGGCCCGAGAAGAAGGCACAGGGATATTAATATTTCTAAACACTATACTTATATACTTACTATACACTTTATATAAATATAATAATCGAAAATAGAAAGAGAAAAAGACTAATTGAATCGAATGCGCAGTGCGTACTACTAATTTCTGCCACCCAGATCGGAATCAGCAGAGAGCAGAATGATGAGATTACTACTATATGTGGCCTGACAAAAAAGTAGTTCAATTCAGTGTTACTATAGTGAGAAAAAAAGTATCATTATTCATCACATTAATTATTAATTCTTTGATGTTTACAAAACTTAGCAAAAAGTATTTTGCATTTTGCAAATATAAAATATGTCCTAAAAGGTATTTCAAATAAAATATAAAATGCTTTTCTAAAAAAAAAAGTATTTAAATACAAAATGGAAATAGGTATTTTGTATTTTGCATTTCAAATACTGTTATTTTCAAAATGTTACATCTCTGTTCTGCAGTACTGGCCAAAATATTTTTTGTTTGGCTAAGAATTCTAATTTCAAATCAATTTTATTTTAAAAACATGGAATTCTTTTTCTAAAGGTAGTCATTTGTTTATTGATTAGTGTTACATTTTCATCGCATTTCAATCTTTTTCGTCATCATGGATACGTTAAAAATTCGAGTAATTATTGAATATGAGTACCGTCGTGGCAGCAACGCGGCACAAGTGATACGCAACATCAACGACGTTTACGGAGCTAACACTACAAACTAACGCACCACCTGTTATTGGTTTGCTCGCTTCCGTTCTGGAAATTTCGACCTGAAAAATGAACCTCGCGGTCGTCCGTCGACTTTGGTCGACAATGATGAATCAAAGGCGATTGTAGAAGCTGATGATACACAATCTACGGCTGAATTAGCAGCAGCTTTCGACGTTAGCGTCAAAACAATATTGGTCCATTTGCGTCAAATTGGCAAGGTAAAAAAAGCTTGACAAATGGGTGCCCCACGAACTCAATGATCGCCAGCGCGAAGTACGTGTCGAGACGTGCATTGCACTGCTCAACAGACACACAAATGAAGGAATTTTGAACCGCATTGTTACCTGCGATGAAAAATGGATTCTGTTTGATAACTGCATGCGCTCAGCAAGTTGGTCGGATCCTGGTTCAGCACCCAAACAATGCCCTAAACGAAAACTTACCCCTGGAAAAGTGATGGTCACTGTTTGGTGGTCTAGCACCGTGTGATTCATCACAGCTTCTTACCAAACGGGTGAGCATTACTGCAGATGTGTGCTGTGAAGAACTGAACACAATGATTGAGAAGCTGGTACATCTCCAACCAGCATTGGTCAGCATCGCTCGTCTCCGCTGCTCCTGCACGACAACGCGCGACCTCATACTGCACAGCAGACGGTCTCCAAGTTGCAAGAACTGGGGTTAGAAGCTCTCCGTCATCCGCCCTACTCACCAGACCTTGCGCGTACAGACTACTACTTTTTCCAGAATTTGGATAACTTCTTGGCGGAATAAAAATTCAATACCAGAGAGGTAGTACCAAATGCCTTAGAAGAATTTGTTGCCTCCCGCCCAGCTGATTTCTTTAAGAAGGGCATCAATAAACTGCCACTGCGTTGGCAAAGATGCATTGATTGCATGGGTGATTCCTTCGATTAATACAAATAAAAAATAAGTACATGAAAAAAAAAATAGTTTAATTTTTTTTCATACAAAACGGCAATTTCATAGGTAAAGACCTAATATTATTTTTCTAGCGTAATAACTGCTTATCAACTTCTTCAGATAATTCATTATTTTTCTAATTACTTTCGATTCCTTTCAGAAAAGTATTCACAGAATGATGAAGACATTATGGTGTCCGTGCTGTTAGTAGTGTGTGTGAGGCCGGACCCTGTACCATTTTATCAAATACAGCCTAAGAATCATTGGGTGGATCTACACCGAAGGAACGATATAAAAGGCATTTGGTGTACTGCTGTCTTTAAAATAAGAAAATGCATCTCTACTATTATTGGAGGTACGTAATGACTTATAAGTAAGTGTTTATGATAATATTTATCTTGCTGCACTTATGGGATGATAGCAGCAATATTATAATATCCGTGGTCTAGTGGTTAGAGCTTGGCTCTCGACTCGGAGGTCATGGGTTCGATTCCCGCATTGGAACAAAAAAATGTTGTTTCCAAGTTTGGTTAGGACAATTCAGGCTGATCACCTGATTGTCTGAGAAGAAAGATGATCCATGCGTCGGATGGGCATGTAAAAAGTCGGACCTGCGCCTAATCTCTCGCCAGTCGTGTCGGTTATCCGTCTCACTGGGTTACGAGAGTAAAGGAGGAGAGACTGCTCTTGTGTACTGCGCACACACTTGGGCACTATGACATAACTCCTGCGTAGCTGGCCTGGTTTCAATGATACAGGCCACCGTCACCGAAATCGGTGTGGGGAGCTATTATTATTATTATTCTATTACAGTCTTCATGCAATACAAATAAAGTACCTACAATGAAAACCTATATCGTATGGGCGCATTTACAAAATGTGTTGTTCGACAGCAGCCTAGTACGGACTGACATTTCTTTAGAAATGTTTTGTGCAATAAATCTAGACAGTGACCAAATAAAATAAGGATTATTGTCACACATTAAGATTCATTCATAATAGCGAAACACATGGAAATTTTAGGGAGACATTTTATGCTTTTTCCCATTCAATTTTTAATACTGTTGAAACATTTTTAAGCAAATTTTAAAGTTGAGGCTTATAATATCCCCTATTTTTGGGACAAAAGGGCAGAAAAATGATACTATACTAAGCAGAAAAATCTCTTTTTGTAAATATTGGGTGAAGAGGTTCTGATAATTTGTTTACGCTATACTAAAAATCTTAATATCCCACTAATATTATAAATGCAAATGTTTGTGAGGATGGATGCATCTTTGTTACTCTTTCACGCAAAAGCTACTGAACGGATTTCAATGAAATTTGGTATGGTAGGAGTTTAGGATCTGGATTAAAACATAGGCAACTTTTTATCCCGAAAAAGTACAGTGTTCCTTTGGGATACTGTATTTACGCGGGCGGAGCCGTGGGCGACAGCTAGTTACTTTATATTTTAAACCAATTTTAGACAAAAAAGTACTCTATTTGTGACTAGTGGCTTTGTGGCTAGTATTGTAGCATTTGATTTCATTTGGTCACAAAATAAACTTAATTCCTGCGTTTATTGTTTTCAGAAAAGTCCTGCAAAGTGTATGTTGATGACAGTGCAAGGGTGTATCACGATTGGGACTCCTATTTGAAGAATAATTCTTTGCCAGACTGTGTCATGGTTGCTCCCCAAGGTGGAGAATATCAAGGTATCACAGTACAGGTAAATATTTTTAATCCTCATTCATTACAACAGTCTACAACAAAATTACGTTTTTTCATAAAAGTGTGCTAGATGTAATAGGCTAGATGACTGATTTGTTTTATTGCATAAATAAATAGTACTCTTAAATATGAGTAACTTTTCAGAAGATACAGTTCCATCAGTCAATATTTTCAATTATATATAAAGTATACATACAAATTATATAAGTTCACCTTGATGAGTGGCAGTCTTCCACCGTGCGCTTTTCGCGTAACTTTCTGCCGCGCACTGTAAAACTCTGGAACGAACTGTCACCAGCAGTATTTATGGACCTATACGACCTGCAAACCTTCAAGAAGAGAGCGTATTCCCTCATAAAAGGCCGGCAACGCAGCTGCAGCTCTTCTGATGTTGCGAGTGTCCATTTTATAGTCCATAGTTGCTTACCATCAGGTGACCCGTTTGCTCGTTTGCCCCCATATTTAATAAAAAAAAAAATAAGTATGTAACTCGTAAAAACTCTCCATCCTGAAGTCGTATATAGCTGTGACATCACGCCTACGTAAAAGTGTATGAAGTATACGGCTGCAGGAACATATTTGTAAATATCTCTGGTATTCGTGCGTTTAATTTCATAATGAATGTTTTTTGTATATGATGTAAGTTGAAGTAATGATGTAGGTTTTGTCTACTAATTTAGCAAAAAAAAAACTTTTTTGTACTTTTTAGATGTATCTAATTAATAAACTATACTTAAAATATTATATTTTTTTACATTTACCAAGTTGAAGTGTCTCAATATTTCTGAGTATATCAATGAAACTAAATGTTTTGGATGTAGTTATCTCCCTTATTGTAGCAAACATTTTTCACTTGCTGAACCTAAATATACAACATATTACTGAAAGTAAGCTCTTGCTTTTTAGTTATGGTATATATAAGTTTATAGGTGGTGACGAACATACATTGATACAAGAAACTTTTGAAACTATTTTCTGCCTAAACGTCTTTACTTATGTAACATTTAGGCAGAAAATATTATGCAGTGGATCATAATGTTATGTCCAAAATATCTATACATGATTTTACCAACAATTATATGTGTACAAAATTTATTACAACTCATTACAACTTATTTTAACAATACATAGGAAAAGAATTACTTCAACAATATACTCATGATTGAAGCAACAATTATTGTGATGAACATAAAAATCTTTATGTTTCAGGGTGAAAAATATCTAAAAGTGAAACTAACAGTCACTCCGTCACCAGCCTTAGGTCTTACCGCTAAAGTTCTGAGCACAGCAGACACCGCTAGTACGGTTGCCTCGCTCGGTGCTCTAGGAGTGCTTGGTGCGGCTGCCTTTACACCAGTAGGCCCAGCGGTGTTAGTGGGAGCGGTAGCAGCCAACGTCAGTACTGGAGTATATGGACTGGTCCGTTCGTCTATGCATTTACATGATAGACGAATTCACGAACAGGTAATTAGGTATTTTCCAACATTTACTTTTTTTTTTCATGTAACTCAGTAATAATTACGTATATAAGAATTAAGATTTTATGTGTAGTTTTGTAATTAGATGCATTTTAAAATCATAAAAAGTTGGTAGGTACATTTTTTAACAACATTAGTGTAAAAATCTTCGTGTTTATTGTTTGGCTGCTGTCAAGTAAATTGTGTGTAAAACGGTGTGCAGTGTTTTAAAATAAAATGGAGTGCAATACCGGCTACCTAAAAGTTATAGTGACCCAAATCAATGAACCCTGATCTGAATCTGAACATAAATACAAAAAGATTTCAAGCTAAACATCATTTTTTTTAACTCCGGAAAGTGCTTAGAACTATCGTAGTGACATATAAAACTACAAATACGTATTTTTTTATTTTTTTTTATTTATTTATATATGGCATCGGCTTATAACCACCATTTGTCAGTGTCAAGTTAAAAAAGCTGGAAATAGAATTTTCGTTTCAATTTTCAACACCGTATTCCTAAATCGTCAAGTCTAACGTCTAGTCAAAGTCCAAATAAATAGTCATTGCAGTCCATGAGTCATGTCAGTCGATTCAGTAAGGTTGTAGAAACTTTACTGAAAGTTCCTAGTGAGTTTTGGAGGGAAACTCAAAATAGCACGTTTTTAGAAGTTATACCACTTGCCCACGCTTGTGCATGTTAACGAATATTTAATGGTTAATATTCTACCAATATTACACAATAAGAACCGAAATAGCACAAATTTATGAAAGAAATGCAAAATCCAAACTGACCACCCAAACCAATATGGGTGACCCATTGAATTTCCCGGCAAAACTCCCAACTACAAATACGGCACATAATAATTTCCGGTGCACATTCTTCTTCTTTTTATATATGGCTCCGTAGTGATTCGCCAATGTTATACTCGGCGCGGCGAACCTTGATCTCTATGACACTGACAGTTAATCTCACGACATATAATTGTAGTGGCGTCACCATTAAATTAGGATTTTATTTTATTTTTTATTTTATTCAAAAGATACACCAACAACATATTGTGACAACATTCAAAACTTAAAACTGATACATTTTTTTATACTAACACAATAGTTAATTACAGGCGTATGCAACTGTTTTAGAGGTCTTTGCTCCTTACATTAAAAATAAGTTTAGTTAAAATGTGTCATAAGAAATGCTTAACTTACTATATTTAAAATAATTAATATAAACGAACTTACAATTAATTAGAAGAACTAATATTTAATTTTATTTCATTATAATTAAGAAAGAAAAAAAACAATACAATTAAATTTTTGTCAGAATAACTACAAGTTTAGTAACGAGATGTCATAGGTAAAAAACAAAATACATTAGCAATAATAATAATACCATAAAATTTTTGTCAGAATAATTACAAGCGAGATGTCATAGGTAAAAACAAAATACATTAGGAATAATAATAAAAATAATAAACAGGTATGTCAAAATTATCAATTTACAAATTTTATTGGTATTTTATATTCTTAAGTCTAAACAATATCGTACAACGTTTTCTTGAAATTGACAAGAGAGTCGTGGAAGATGTCGGTGTCATGATGGGCTAGTTTGTTGTAAGAGTCGGTTCATAGTAGAGTATTTTCCCAGGTTCGTTTTAGCAGAACTGGGTATAAATGTTTTTTGTGGGGTGCCTGGGAACACATCGGGGTACATATAAGTTGACGAGACCTAGTATATTTGTTGAGTCCAGTGTACTGTTGACAATTTGTGGAGAACACAGAGATCAGCAATCAGCCTACGCTGCTCTAGGGAGTGGATTTTGAAATGTTTAATGTGTCTGTCGTAGTTGGCTCTGTATGGACATGATTTGTCTTTATAGGAAAGGTAGCGTGTGAAAGATTTTTGAACTCGCTCTTGTCTTTGGATATGCGTTCCATAATGAGGATTCCAAACCACCGATGCGTATTCAAGTGTAGAGCGTACTAGGGCGTTGTATAATGTAATAATGCAGTCTGGGTTTTTAAATTCCTTGATGTTTCGTTTGATAAATCCTAGCAGTGACCATGATTTAGCAAGAATTTGGTTTTGGTGTTCCAGGAATGACAATTTGCTATCGAGCATGACGCCCAGATCTCTAATTACAGAGGTTTCTTGTAAAAGTGTAAGCTGCTGACCTTCGATAGAGTAATACGTGTTGAGTTTAATTCTTTTGCGGGAAAATTTTATATGAGCACATTTGAGAACATTGAGGGACATTTTATTGTCGCTGCACCATTTCTGGATAGAGTCGAGGTCTTTTTGCAATAGGGCGCTGTCTTCGATCGATTTTATTACCCGGTATATTTTAAGATCATCGGCGAACAAGGAGCATTTACTGAAACGAATTTTTAAAGTGATATCGTTAATAAAGACCAGAAAGAGTATTGGGCCAAGGTGGGAGCCTTGAGGCACTCCTGACGTGGCGAAAAAAGGTTCAGAGGAATATCCATTAACCGTAACCGTCAAAACTCGTTTTTCTAGGTAGGATCTAAACCAGGAGAGTAAGGGATCGTGAATGCCGTATGCTTGTAGTTTTCCTATTAGTATTTCGTGGTCTACCCTGTCGAAAGCACTGCTGAAGTCTGTGTATATCGCATCAACTTCCTGTCGGCCGTCTACGCTTTTTATTATATCGTTTAAGTAACTTAGTAAGTTTTTAACTGTAGAGCGTCCTTGGCAAAAACCGTGTTGATCTTTGGTGATTATACCTTTGAAGTAGCGAGTAAGTGTTGGGCAGATCAGGCTCTCAAATACCTTCGCTAGCACACAGAGCATTGATATAGGTCGATAATTACATACGCTGTGTCTCGAGCCCTTTTTGTGTATTGGGAATATATTTGCCGATTTCCATGTGTTGGGGAAAGTTGAGGTTTCTAAAGATTTATTAAATATAATCTTCAGGGGTAGCGTAAGGTACTTATACGTTTTTTTAATAAAGATGGGTGGGATACCTTCAGGCCCGGCGCCTTTACTAGCATCGAGTCTTTTTAGGGTTTTGCATATTTCTCGTTCAGAAATGTATAGTAAAGAAAGACAGGTCTGTGGGTAATTTTGTGTCGTAATTGATACGGTACTCTGGTTAGGAGTTGGCTCTGAAAACAGAGCAGAAAATTGTTTAGTGAACAAGTTACTTATGTCTCTACCTGATTTGGCCACTATCATTGAGAGTCATTTCAGAAGGAATTGAGGAAAGCGATGCTCGTCTCTCTTTTATATAGGCCCAGAACTTCTTCGGTTCACGTTGAATAGCATATTCCGTGTTAGATATGTATTCTAAGTAGCAAGATTTCATAAGAGCCTCAACCCTAGATCTAGCTATTTTGAATTCGATCTTGTCTCTGGGATTATTTTGTGCTTTTAGACGTCTCCTTATTTTTTCTTTCTCCGTGATCAGCCTAATTAAATTATTTGTAAACCAAATCGGGTATTTCTTATTTTTTGGCTTGACTTTGGGAATGCATTAATCAATAATATTTTTTACAATTTGGTAGAAAGCAGTAATCATGTCGTTCGCGTCATTGTATTTTTGTAACTCGTGACTCCAGTCTATAAGCCGGAGCTTAGCGTTAACAAGATTGTAGTGCGCTTTTCTAAAGTTATGGGTTACGAAGGTTTTGTTGCATAGTGGTTTTTCCAAATCAAATGAGAGTTCGATGTCTAACGGAGGGTGGTGGGTCCAATTTGCTTAATGGTTCACAGGATTTTTTTACAGTGATATTAGAGGAATTGGATAACACCAAGTCTAGGATGCGCCCATTGTGGTTGGTTATACTGGTATATTGTACGAGATTAATAAAATCTATTAGTGAGAAACCTAGCGTACAATTGTAGTTATTCGGAGTAGTTTGTGACGTGTTGTAATGTGTTGTGGTCTTGTCTGGTGTCCAGTTTATAAAACTCAAGTTGAAATCTCCGAGTAATAAGAAATCACCCTGATAAGACTGTAAAGTATTGCTAATGTTATCTAGAACAGAATTTAATGTATTATTGTTTACTGGCGGAGGTAGATGAGCACACAAATTAATAAATTCTTATTTCCTAACTTAACGTTAATCCAAAGGTCATCCAGTTCACTTTCATACTGTTCTATTCGACGATATTCATATTTATTTTTAACAGCGAGCAGAACGCCTCCACCTGATTTGGAGCATGATGAGGTTGTTTCTCGATCTCGCCTATATGACCACATATAGGCGAGATTAGAGAGAGAGAGAGAGTATTCACTGGTAAAGAGTTCGCTGTCAAGTACGTTTTTATCGAGCCATGTTTCAGTCGCTGCTATAATGTCGAGTTCGCATTGTAGAGTAGCTAGTCGAATATCTTGGAGTTTAGAGTTCATACCGCGAAAGTTTTGGTAGTAGATATTAGCCATTTAGATAGATTTGTAGGAGTCAAGGTCTCGGTCTGATATTTTGAGGCTTAAATATTATTAAGAGACTCGTAACATTTAATTTGTTTGGCTGGAGATTGGTCGTCTTTTCTGATATATATGCGGCCGATTCTAATCCAAACGTATTTAATACCTTTTTCTTTTGCTACCTGGCGAGTTCGTGCATGTAATGCTTTGTAGTGTGGGGAAAGATGCTCGGATACAAATATGTTTGACTTCGAGGTGCCGTATCCCTCAATGACTTGAGCTAAGTCGATCGTTGGGTTTGCTTCTGTTAGGATCATATTGGAGGCGTCTAAAAATGCCATTTATAAATTTTACGTAGCTTTATGCCATTACAATGATATTGTTAGAATTTTTAACAATTCTTAACATTTACAAGAAATTATCTCAATCTGAATTTACGTTTACGTCCTGCAAAACTTACGTCGTGTGACATTTCGTGTGACATGTAAGTTTTGCAGGACGTAAACGTAAATTCAGATTGAGATAATTTCTTGTAAATGTTAAGAATTGTTAAAAATTCCAACGGAATATCATTGTAATGGCATAAAGCTACGTACAATTTATAAATGGCATTGTTAGTAACAATATATGTACACAAAATTTCAATAAAAGGAGTATTTACAAAACAGAGCAGATCTAAAATTGATAGGGCGGGGTAATGTAGGAGGACTGCTAATTTGAGTCTCTAACATCAGGCTGACACTGACAACTGTCAAACTACGCTGTTTGACATTTAAACTGCCAAATAAAGCCGATGCCGGTTAAAAAAAATATATAGAGTACACCGAGAGTGTTGCCAACCCAAAATAAGAAGAAAAAATATAATTTAACAATAAAAGAAGAAGAAGAAGATTAATATACCACGACGGGAAATGGAGGAACAGATAAAATTGTTTTGGTTACAGATGAAAGAGGAAATGGAAAAATAGAATATTATGATCCTAACGAAAGTCATCACTGAAAATACTTGAAGAACATTTAATGCCTATCAAGCTTGAAAATGAAAAATTAAGGTATGAAGTAGATATCTTGAAGGCTAAAGTAAAATAAGTCTAGATTTAGGGTCGTGGTAAAACAATATTATATTGTATGGGATGGAAGTAAAGGAAAGAAATACGACAGAAATGACAGACATGGTGTTGGAGTTTCTGAATAAATCAAACGGAGATCGAAAAGAGCTCGCAATACATATGGGAGATAAATAAAATTCACAGAATTGGAAAAAAGGTCGAAAACATAGTGAGACCAATAAAGATATGCTTCACATTAGAGTGGCGCATAACGAAATCCTCAAAAATAAAAAACATCTACCAGCAGGCATTTATGTGGCTGAGGACCTACCAAACGAAGAGCTGGAAAAGAGGAAAACACTATTGCCCAAACTAAAAGAAGCAAAAGAGGCCGGAAAAACTGCGTTTATTAAAAACGGAAAACTAATCATATTAAATGCTGTAAATGAACCAGGCGAGAGAAAAAGAGGTCCCATCTTGTGTATGCACCTACAGAAAAATGCTCTGACGAAGACTTATGAATATACAGGGTTACAGGAAAAGTCGACGTAGATCCGTTAAGGGCGTGTAGTTTGCATCGTTTCTAACTGATTTGTCTATGAAACACCCTATCCTAAACCTAACCGTTTTCGAGATATTCGACTTTATTTTTTTTTCATAAATTTGCCGAATTTTTTGATATTTGATTGTATAATATGAAATTTAGGAGTCAAAATCGCATCATTTTTTGCTTTTTACAACAAGGACAAGATGCCTTATGACTAAAATTGTAAGTAAATTAACTTAACAGGTCGTACTAAGACATTGAAAGTTAAAAAAAGTAATATTTATTTATTAAGTTTATTTTTCTTTAAAGGATATAAAAAAAAAATATTATGAAAGATGTTCTGCAGATGTACTTTAAAATATCTTCATTTCATCAGCTATCCAACAAGGTATCGCAATCAAGGGTTTTGTCAAAAATAATAGAAAAAACACTTAGTTACAAGCACCCAGGTAGCAATTCTCGGTCCCTTGCCTATTGTCCTTTGAGTTGGTTCGGGGCGTGCAAGTGAGACAACTTACGATTTATGCAGCTATGAGTGAGAAAGATAATGTGCCGATGCCGAAGGAGATTGGGACAACATGCCCTATTGTTTGTGTTTGGATGTTAGTCTGCTTATGTGATTCGTCCATGGTAGATCCGTTATCGTTTTGCTTTCTGTTTTCTGTTCGACTTGGCTGTGTTTCTGGACTGTTTCTTCCGATTTGTGACTATTGTGCTTGTTTACTGGACTCTGATTTTGCTTGTGATACGGAACTATTGACGATGACGACCTACACGAACCAGGAATATGCAGATATGCTAGTTTGCTACGGATACTGCAATTGTGTGTCCGCGCAAGCTCGTAACGAGTACATAAGACGCTATCCCGGCCGTCGAGTACCGGATGTGAGAGTTTTTGAAGGACTCTATCGAAGGCTTCGAGAAACTGGCTCCGTATCGAGACGACGGACAGATTTAGGAAGGCCACGTGTTATTGATGATGACGAAGAACAGGACAACGAAATAGTGCAACGATTCCGATTGAATCCAACCACCTCTATAAATATTGTTGCCGCTCAACTGGGAGTCTCGCAATGGAAAGTGTGGTATAACGTTCACACTGCGGGCCTATACCCATACCACTACACGCCTGTACAGGATATTGAACAAGATGATCCCGTAAGACGATTGGGTTTCTGCCGATTCATGTTGAATGCAGATGTAGAAGACCCGACTTTTTTTAAAAAAATCTTGTGGACGGATGAGTTAAAGTTTGACAAAGACTGAATCACAAACTACCATAACGTCCATTATTGGGCCCCGAAAGAACAGGGAAATCCAAACAAGAAGAGGGTTAAGGGATCACGACGCCGATTCAGCTTGAACGTGTGGATGGGTATCATTTCGAATCATTTGATTGGCCCATATTTTCTCCCTGATAATTTAAATGGGGAATTTTATAAATATTTCCTGAGAGGAGACCTCAATGATTTACTAGAAGATTTGCCACTCACTCTGCGCCGAGACATGTGGTTTCAACATGATGGCTGCCCTGCGCATTACAGGAGAGGTGTCAGAGAATGGTTGGATAGAAATTACCAGAACAAATGGATTAGGCGAGGTGGGCCTATACCCTGGCCACCGAGAAGTCAGGACCTAACCCCCATGGATTTTTATGTATGGGGGCACATGAAGAGTCTGGTGTACAGTGAGCCTAACCCGATATCATCTGTACAAGAATTGAGAACTAAATTAATTAACGCGGCGAATGAAATAAGAGGCAATTTAACAACTGGCGTAGTGAAAAGTTGACTGAGAAAAAGACTGCGAAAATGTGTGCAAAACAGGGGTGGTCATATTGAACATGAAATTTAAACATGTGTTATTAAGTAATAAATGTTATTGTGTACTTATTTATTGTTTTATTTTGTTTTCTGGGATCAAGGGTTAAATTAAACGTAATCAACTAATGTAATTTTTTACCTCCTTAGTTGCCGTTGAATCTAAGTTTTTTGCACCAATTCCAATAAAATCTTTGATTGTTATACCTTGTTGGATAGCTGATGAAACGTAGATATTTCAAAGTAGATCTGCAGAACATCTTCCATAATATTTTTTTTGGATATCCTTTAAAGAAAAATAAACTTAATAAATAAATATTACTTTTTTTAACTTTCAATGTCTTAGTATGACCTGTTAAGTTAATTTACTTACAATTTTGGTTATTGAAGTCATAAGCCATCTTGTCCTAGTTGTAAAAAGCAAAAAATAATGCGATTTTGAGTACTAAATTTCATAGTATACAATCAAATATCTAAAAATTCGGCAAATTTATGAAAAAAAATTAAAGTCGAAAATCTCGAAAACAGTTAGGTTTAGGATAGGGTGTTTCATAGCCAAATCAGTTAGAAACGATGCTAACTACACGCCCTTAACGGATCTACGTCGACTTTTCCTGTAACCCTGTATATAAAAGAAGTAAGCATGGCCAACGCTTAGTAGAATTTGCTCTCGAAAACAACTAATAACAGTATCTATCAAATAAAGCCCCTAAACAAATGGACCTGGAAAGCACCAGAGGGGATCACCAAGAATGAAAGCGACTACATACTGAGTAACAAAAACACATACATAAATAAATTCGACATAATTAACAACCTTAACTTTTATACGGACCATCGAATGATACGATGTAGAATTAATTTAAGAATTGGAAAGTCAAGATCGCATATTAGGAAAAACAAACACCAATACACAAGATACTTATCAAGGTTAAAGGGAGAAACAGGAGAACATGAATGGCAAGAAAAATTCTGCAAGGCAGTAGCAGCTTGAAGCAACACGCAAATACAATATAATAACTTTATAAAACAAATGGAACATCTGCTAACACAGATACCAACTAAGATACAAGAGAGTAAAGATGCATTTAACGATGAAATTAAAGAACACGAAAAACATACCAGAAAAAAAGAACGAAGGAGAACAGTAGTAAAATAACACAAGAAACATACTAGAAAAGTTACATTTAAAAAATCATAATAAAAACCAGAAAAACCCCGAATCAATGGTCAAAATCAACAACTATACTACTCCATAAGAAAGGAGACAGAAATAATATGAATAATTACCGACCAATTAGCCTGATGACAAACATATATCATTTTTTTTTTCAAAAATAATGTTCATGACCATATACAAGTAATAAATAGAAAAATATAGAGAATGCAAGAACTTTATATATTGGGCTCATTGATTTTACAAAAGCTTTTGATTCTAATAGCCATAGAGCAATATGGAAAGCTCTCATAACATAAGGCATAGAAACACCATGTAGCGAAATAATACACAGCATACAGCAAATGTTCCGCAAAGATCAAGTTAGAACGAGAAGGTCCAGAGTTCCCTATTATTAGAGGTGTCAGACAGAGTGACTCCTTATCTCCCAAGATATTTTCTGCAGTGCTGGAAGAAATATTTTAGCACATAAATTGGGAAGGGAAGGGGCTTAATATAGATGGAGACCGTCGAAGTCATTTGAGGTTTGCAGACGATGTTGCTGTTTTTGCCGAAGACTCAAATGAGTTACAGAAAATGCTACATAATATAGCACGCGAGTGTAAGAAGGTAGGACTTATGCTTAATGGCACCAAGACCAAAATAGTCACGACATTGTAATAGACGGTGAAGAAATTGAATATGTAAAAGAATTTATATATCTAGGACAAATAATATCATTTGAAAATCAAACAGATAAATGAAATAGTGTGTTTAAATTATTATATATTTTCAGAGTGATTTAAAATAAGGCAGTGAAGTGTCAAACAGCAAACATCGTTACTGTACAGTCCGTATTAGAAAAATCATAAAGTGGTGAATTTACAAGTGTTTCAAGCATACAAATTACTTTTGCTATGCTTACTACCGTCTAATATCATTTGTGCATAACGCTAACGTTTGTGTTTAGTGTACAATTAAAGATATTCATTTTATAGTAGTTAACAAACTTTTTAAATTCGTGATACTTGTGGGTAATTCTCAAAAACATTGAACATTTAGCAGTCCAAAAAGCATCGTAGTGTCAGCGCCATCTATGTTTGGCGCAGTGCCCTAAAATTATATCCAACTCCACCTTGTGCTTGCGCCATCTAGCGTTGCCTCAGCATCAGCAAACTACAGGCGTATTCTTCTTCTACTTCTCACTTTAATACCCAGTGGCTCGTATAGATTGAATAAATAATGTTTAACTGCAAGCGTTGCGAGACATAATATTATGAGGGCCCTAAATGTGCAATATGTCTCGGACAATTCTACTTTTCTTGCTCAGGTATCACTGAGGTTGGATGGCGTAAATTAGGAGAACGTAAAAATACGTGGAGATGCATGAGCTGCAAGTCGCAAGTGCAATCTAGTCCGCGTTCCACAACCCCATCTGTGGTCAGACCCTCACGGGCCTCAACACCCCAACCTACAGATATGGATGATGGATACGCCAATAATACACTTACTAAGAGAGACTTTAAGCATATGATGCTCGAAGAAATGCAAAAAATGAATGGAATGATTAATAGTTTTCAACAATCGTTTACTTTTTTGAACGACTTCTTTGAAGACATGAAGAAGTCCTTGGAAGATAAAAATAATAGAATACTTAGAGAAACATAACTCAGAGCTACAAACCTCACTGGTGGAAGTATCAAAGAGACTAGATAATATAGAACAGCAGTCAAGATCCAATAACGTAGAGATCCAATGCGTCCCTGAACATAAATCGGAAAATGTTATAGCAACTGTTCTACAATTGGGATCAGTAGTTGGATGTAAGATAATAGACTCGGACATACTTCATGCTTCGAGAGTGGCAAAAATGATAACACAAGCAAAATACCAAGATAGATTGTTGTGAAATTATCCACACCGAGAGTTCGCGACTCTCTGTTAGCTGCGACTATAAAATACAATAAAAACCACCCCAACGAAAAATTAAATAGTGCACATCTCGGCATGGCTGTAAACACGCCACAGCCTATCTATGTTACTGAGCATCTATCTATGCATAACAAGTCCCTTCACGCAGCAGCTAGAATAAGAGCAAAAGAACTAGGGTATAAATTTGTCTGGGTCCGCAGTGGAAGAATCTTCATGAGAAAAACCAAAACTTCACGATGTATGTGTGTAACGAACAGTCATATGTTAAAATCTTTAAATTAATAATTTTTTTTCGTTATATATATTTTATATTATGCATTGTCTACATTTTTTCTGGATAAAATTCGATACTCTAAAAATTAATTACCAAAATGTCCGTGGACTTAAAACCAAGACCAATGACTTTTATAAAAATGTATGTTTGTATAAATATGATGTTGTAATACTTTCGGAAACTTGGCTTAATAGTGACATATACGATTCAGAACTCGTTCATGACCAGTACACAGTTTACAGAAGAGACCGTGAGTCATCGCGTTTTGATGTAAAATCCGATGGCGGAGGGGTATTAATTGCTGTGGCTAAAAATTTAAAATCTTTACGATTAGAATATATTGAAAGCTCAAATGAAGATTTATGGATTAGTTTAGGAATTAAAACTAATAACAAAATGAATAAACACGAAAAAACATATCTTTGATCGGTATATTTCCCTCCACCTCCGAAACAAGCTTTATTAAATGAGTTTTTTGCAAAAGCTCAAAAACTAATTGACAAGAATCACAAAGTTATCATTATTGGCGATTTTAACTTAAGTGGGATAGAATGGTCAAAGACTGATAACAAAGAATACACTGTTCCTTCAACAAATAAAAGCAGAGAGCTGCAATAATAATTTTTAGATTTTATGAATTGTAACGCGCTTCATCAATATAATTTTTACAAAAATCAGCGAAATAAGAAATTGGACTTAATTATTACTAACACAAACTACATTCAAAATATTTACACTATGGAAAATGATGACGCTTAAACGAGAGTTGACGAAAATCATCCTCCCTTAAAATTCACATTGAATGTTGTGCCACATTCTGGGCTAACTACTAACTTTAATACTCGTCCTAACTACTTTTGAGCTGATTACGAAAAAGTAAATAATTAATTAGAAAGCATATTATGGGATTAACTTTTTGCCAAATGCAATACAGTAGAGGACATCCTTAATATTTTTTACTCGGAACTACACGCAGTAATATCTAGATGCATTCCATTTAAAGTCTCGTAGCAAAAAATATCCTGTTTGGTTTACTCGTGACTTAATAAAGATCATAAATGAAAAACATAAATATCGTTGTAGAGTTAAGAAATATAAAAACGATATGGATATACAAGGGCTGCACTAAAAGTATCGGGAATGGAATATTTCCACTGTTCCTGTCATATTAAAATCTTTTTAATTTAAAACTCCTTGGTTTTAAAAATCGAATACCGTTTATTTATTTAAAAAAAGATTCTCGGTCTCGTCACAAGGTCTTGTCAAACTTGTTTAGTCGTTGAGAAAATGGAATTGACTCGAGAAAATTCTAGAGCGATGATTTATTATGACTTTCGAAGTGGTTTAACACAAAAACAGTGTGTTGACCGGATGATTTCTGCATTTGGTGATGAAGCCCCATCCAAAACCACAATTTATCGCTGGTTTGCTGAATTTCAACGTGGACGTGTCAAGCTCAGTGATGATCCCTGTCAAGGTCGTCCAAAAACTGCAGTCAC
Organism: Phengaris arion; assembly: GCA_963565745.1. Lineage (NCBI taxonomy): Eukaryota > Metazoa > Arthropoda > Insecta > Lepidoptera > Lycaenidae > Phengaris > Phengaris arion. The sequence continues at coordinate 10,166,290 of OY751443.1, forward strand.
CCAAGAAAACGTTGATGCTGTGCGTAAGCTGATTGAGGAAGATCGATATGTGACATACCGCGAAATTCAGGCAACTTTAGACATTGTCATGAGTCGAATACAAATAATCTTGCATGAACAATTAGGTGTAAGAAAGTTGTTTTCCCGATGGATACCGCATTTGCTCTGTGAAGAGCAAAAAGCGGCTCGCGTTACTTGGTGCGTCAGAACTCTCGAAAGATTCCACGCAGGATCCTCAAATGCTGTATACAACAGGTGACGAATCCTGGATATAGTACGCGTACGAACCCGAAACAAAAAACCAGTCACGAGTTTGGGTGTTCCAAAATGAGTTAAAGCCAACAAAAATTGTTCGATCACGGAGTGTTTCAAAAAAATGGTGGCCACGTTTGTCTCCAAAACCGGCCATGTTGCGACTATTCCTCTTGAGGGACAAAGAACGGTTAATGCAGAATGGTATGCTAACATTTGTTTTCCACAGGTCGTTTCTGAACTCCGTAAAGAGAACTGCAACCGCCGCATCATCCTCCATCACGACAATGCGAGTTCTCACACCGCGCACAGAACAAAAGAGTTTTTAGAGCAAGAAATCATAGAATTATTAGACCATCCGCCGTACAGCCCCGACCTAAGCCCTAATGATTTCTATACTTTTTCTAAAATAAAGAATAAATTGCGTGGATTGCGAGGAAAAAGAGATTTTCATCACCTGAAGAAGCTGTGGACGCCTACAAAACGGCCATTTTGGAGACCCCAACTTCCGAATGGAATGGTTACTTCAATGATTGGTTCTATCGTATGGAAAAATGTGTCAATTTTCGCGGAGAATACTTCGAAAAGCAATAAATACATTTTTAAATAGTAATGTTGTGTCACTTCCTTGATTCCCGAAATTTTCAGTGCCGCCCTCGTACTGAATTTCGAATTATTAAGGAAAAGATGCACTAAATTAATGAAAGAGTGTTATAGTCAATATTTAAGGAGGATTGAAAATTCTATAAATAGAAACCCAAAATATTTTTGGTCTTTTATTAAAAACAAAACAAGTAATAATAGTTTATACCCTCATCAAATGGAGCATGAAGATAAAATTGCTACTAGTAGCCCTATGGTGTGCGAACATTTTGCTCAATATTTTTCTAAAGTAACTATATAGTCCAATCAATCAAAACCATAATTTAAGTTCAGCCTTTAATCACCTAATGCCGTCACCAAAAGATTTTATTTCGTCGTCCTTATGCAAATTGTCATTTTCTGAACGAGAAATTCTAAAAGCTCTAAAATCATTAAATTCTGGAAAAGGTGCCGGCAGTGATGGTATCCCACCAATATTTATTAAATCTTGCGCGAATACACTGTTTTATCCATTAGAAATTATTTACAATAAATCTCTTGCAGACGGAGTATATCCTAATCTTTGGAAAGAGGCACTAATAGTTCCGTTACATAAATCTGGTTCTCGGCACTTGATTTCTAATTATATACCAATATCTATTCTTAATATTTTTGGAAAAGTTTTAGAAAAATTAGTTACGACACAACTCATTCTTTTTTCACACAATTCTGGCATAATAATCTCACACCAACATGGTTTTGTCAATAAAAGATCTACTACAACTAATTTAGCTTCTTTCACTTCAAATGTTCACAAATACGTAGATAAACGGATTCCAGTTCATGCAATATATACAGATTTTAGTAAAGCTTTTGATAAAGTTGACCATAAAATTCCTTTCTACAAAATGTCTAATGCTGGTGTCAATGGTATATTGCTTCGTTGGTTCGAGTCATACTTGTCAGAACGGTTTTCTAAAGTAGTAGTTAACGGATTTACATCAGAAATTTTTGGAGTTCCACAAGGGTCACACTTAGGGCCAATATTTTTTAAATATATTTATAAACGATATTCATCATTGTTTTCAAAATTCCGACTTTTATTTATTTGCTGATGATTTAAAAATTATTAAACCTATATACTCACATTTGGATGCAAACTACTTCAAGATGATCTAGACAGATTATATAATTGGTGTATACAAAATAATATGTTACTGAATATATGTCATCATATCTGTTTCTCTCGTAATAGCAAAAACCTAAATTGCTATAAATATAAAATTAATAATCAAGAACTGGAATCGGTAGAAGAAGTCTGCGATCTAGGCGTTGTTATAGATAACCAACTTAAATTTGATAAACATATAAACAACATCGCCAAGAGAGCTTTTAAAATGCCGGGCTTTGTTATAAGAAATAAAAAAGAATTCAAACAATCTGCTTCTAAAATCAAATTGTTCAATGCGCTTGTTAGACCCATCTTAGAATTTAACAGCAGCATTTGGAATCCGCACTATGAAGTATATATTAAGCGCCTAGAAAGCGTACAAAAACGGTTCCTATGCAATTTATCTTACAAAGATTATAGGTCTAAAGAACTTCGCGGATATGACAACAGGTTGAAACATTACAAAATGTTATCTTTAAAAAGTCGCAGAAAGATATTCGACTTAATTTTTCTACATAAAATAATCAACTTCAAAATAGATTTCCCTGAACTGTTACACATGCTACAAATTAATGCCCCTTCGAGACTACCAAGGAAAAATGCTTTTAAGTTATTTAATATACCAGCGTCAAACACCAACCTCGGACTTTTTGCTATGTTGAGTAAGTATGTGACTTTTTGTTATTGCCAAGGATCTGCAAGGTCTACGACTTTCTAAAAGTAATGAATTGGACATTGGTCTTAATTTAACTTGCTACAAAAAGCACATCAATAGCCTTCTGACAATTTAAGTTTCACAAGTGCCTATGAAATATGAAAACTACGAGGGCGGGTCAATAAGTCCGTGACTTTTGGAATAAAACACAGATTTTTTGATAAATAAATCATTTTATTTTTCAACGTAGTCCCCCATGAGCTCTATACACTTTGTCCAACGCTTCTCCAATTTTTTTATCCCTTCCAAAAAATATGATTTGTCGAGGTCCTCAAAATAGGCCTTTGTTTGCGAGATGACTTCATCATTGGAGTCAAATCTTTTTCCACCGAGCTATTTTTTCAGGTTTGGGAACAAGAAGTAGTCACTCAGAGCCAAATCTTGAGAATAGGGTAGATGTGGGAGCAATTCATAGCCCAATTCATGGATTTTTGCCATGGCAACTGCACATGTGTGCACCCTTGCATTGTCTTAGTGAAAAAGAACTTTTTTCTTGGCCAAATGAGGTCGGTTTTTTTTCAAATCCTCATTGAAGCGGTCCAATAAGTTGGCATAATATTCCCCATTAATTGTTCTTCCCTTTTGAAGATAGTTAATGTGGATTATCCCACGTGCATCCCAAAAAACAGTCGCCATAACTTTATTGGCTGACAAACCCACCTTGGCCTTCTTTGGCGCCGATTCACCCTTAGAAACACACTGTTTTGACTGTTGTTTGGTCTCTGGTGTATTGTGATGGATCCATGTTTCGTCCATGGTTAAAAAACTCCTCCATATTGTGATTAAACAACGCCAAACCTTCCTGTGAAGTTGTTACACGATTGCGTTTGTAGTCGACTGTGAGCAAACGCGGCACCCATCTTGCGGAAAGCTTTCTCATGCCCAAGTGATCATTCAAAATTGAAACCACTGAGCCATGCGAGATGCCTATGGCTTCCACAATCTCTTGCACTTTCAATCTTCGGTCGGCCAACACCATATCGTGAATTTTTTCGATTGTTTCGGGTGTAGAGACCTCAACTGGGCGTCCAGGACGTTCGGCATCTTCAGTGCTTGTAAGGCCACAACGAAATTCAGTAAACCACTTTTTTACCATTGAAATCGATGGTGCAGAGTCCCCATAGTATTTATCAAGCTTAGCCTTGGTCTCGGTAATGGTTTTTTTTCGCAAAAAATAATGCTTAATAAGCACACGAAATTCACTTTGTTCCATTGTTTCCTTAAGTTACTGGATAGTCTGATAAAGATAGCTGTAAAACACAAACTAACTGACGCAGCAAGTTCAAATTTTGATAGGAGTCAACTGACAGATGCCTGTTGACAGGAGTAGTGTTGCTTTTTCAGTAAGGAGGTTAGAAATTCAAAAAGTCACGGACTTATTGACCCGCCTTAGTACATTTAAGAAGTAGATATACATTTGTTTCTTTTTTTTTAAATTTAAAACTAAGCAATTTGAAAGTATTAAATATGTTATCTTAACCTGTCTACAATGTTTCTTACAATTGTTTTTGTTTGTTGTTGAATAATGTTAGAAATAAGAATGTGTTTTTGTAATATTTTGTTTGTTACTGGTTACAATTATTATTGGTGCATGCTGTGTTTGTCTATAAAAGATTGTAACACTCAATTCTATACTGATTCGAGTGTTTTATGTGCTTAGTAATAGTGTTCACAATTGTTAGCAAACCCTATAAATAAATAAAAAATAAAAAAAATAATAAAAAAAGGCGCAATATCTGCACAAAAACCAATACACCGCTGCTCTCGACTTGTGTGTGCGCGCTCGTATATTTTCGATCTTAACATTTTCCAGTCATCCCGCGTTCCCTCAAAACTTTTGTTTATAATTTCAGAGTATAAGTTTCGCGAACCCCGAGGCCCGTGGCAGCTGGATAAACATAACGGCGTCGGGCGTTGGGCTCGCGGCCGGCGCGGCTAGCACACTGCTAGCGCGGTCCGCAGTCGCGGGTACTAATATGACTAAGGTAATTATTTTTTAAATCACCACCACGTAAATCTGGTCCTGTACTAAGTATCCGAAGAACTTTTATCACAGGCAACAGACAACGGAAATATATTTAATACCTTTATACTATACATATATTTAATGCACATCCAAGACCCAGGAACACAGAAAAACTTTTTGTCCCTTCGGCCGGATTCCAACCCGCGACCTCCGGCTCAAGCGCCGACGCGCCTACCACTGAGCCACAGATGTCGTCAATCATTACTTGACTATTTTAAGTTTGTGACATAGAATATGATAGATAGGATTGTGGTCACTAAAAATCGTTGATTACAAAATTTTTGCCGTGTAAGAGCGTTTACACCGTGGCGGCGGTGCGCGTTAAACATAACGCAAAATCATTGTATTAATTAATTTTACATTGGCCTCAAATATGAAGTAAATATTATAAATTTGTCTATCCCAATAGAATCGTACAAAATCAAAATCAAAATCAAAAAATTTTTTATTCAAAATTGGTATTTTTAAATACTCTTTTTGAACGTCGTTACTACGTGATGCCTACCACCGGTTCGGGAACTAACCCAGCGAGAAGAGCCGGCAAGAAACTCGTCTGGGGCCATCTTTTACCAAAAAGATGGAAAATTATTCTTTTAAAATCAAAATTATTACAATGTTTGCTTATGTCTATGTAACAAATAATAACATAAGATAAGGAGCCACCTTATTCCCAAGGTGTGCCGTCTTGAATGAAGTCATTAATTTTATAATACGCTTTGGCACACAAACGTTCTTTAACTACTTTTTTAAACTTATTAATGGGAAGGTTTTGAACCTTTTCTGGGATTATATTGTATAAGCGTATACATTGGCCTTTAAAGGATTTACTTACTTTGCTTAGTCTGAACACTGGCACATCTAACTTGTTCTTATTTCTAGTGTTTACACAATGATTATCACATTTCTTTTTGAAGTTGTTTAGATTCTTTCTTACGTATAACACATTTTCCAAAATGTAATGAGATGCGACGGTCAGAACTTTTATTTCTTTAAACTTTTCCCTTAGAGATTCAAAAGTCGACATCTTATAAATAGAACGTATAGCACGTTTCTGCAGCACAAATATTGTATTAATGTCCGCAGCGTTTCCCCACAAGAGGATGCCGTACGACATTATGCTATGAAAATAGCTAAAGTAAACTAATCGCGCGGTCTCTATGTCGGTAATTTCTCTAATTTTTTTAACAGCGTATGCTGCAGAACTCAGCTTATCTGCCAATTTAGCAATATGTGGTCCCCACTGTAACTTACTATCTAATGTTATACCTAGAAAAACAGTGGTGTCTACTAAGTTCATTTTCTCATTATTTAATAGTATATTGGTTTGTGCCTGCGTAACATTTGGCAAGCTGAACTTTAAACATTTTGTTTTATTAGAATTCAACAGTAAATTATTAGCATTAAACCAATGTACTATTTTTGAGAGAGCACTATTTACCTCGTCATTGTTAGATTGTCGTCGCTTCACATTAAAAATTAGTAAAGTATCATCAGCAAAAAGTACTATCTCATGCTTATCATTAACTAGATAAGGTAGATCATTTATATAGATGAGAAATAGAAAAGGGCCCAAAATAGACCACTGTGGTACTCCTAGTTTAATTTTAGTACCATTAGACCTTTTGGAATTAACTTCTACAGTCTGTGTTCTATTTATTAGATAAGAGCTTAGAAGCTTTAGAGCCGTGCCCCTTACACCATAATAGTATAATTTCCTGAACAGCGTATCATGCTCCACACAGTCAAATGCTTTGGATAAATCACAGAATATACCAAGTGCATCCTGTGACCTCTCCCAAGCTCCAAATATACTGCACAGAAGACTAATGCCTGCATCTGTTGTGGACCGACCTTTAGTAAAACCAAACTGATTACTATGTAACAAATTATTCGAGTTGAAGTGAAAAATTAATTGATTTAGAATAATTTTCTCAAAAATTTTACTTAAAGTCGGTAATATGGATATTGGTCTATAGTTAGCTGGGTCTGCTTTATTCCCAGCTTTAAAGAGAGGCATCACCTTGCTGTGCTTCATCAAGTCAGGGAACACGCCACTTTTAATACAATTATTAAAAACTAATGCTAGGTGAGGGGCAATGATGTCAATTACTGGGTTTATAACTTTTGTGGACATACCCCAGAGATCAGTTGTACTTTTAATATTAAGTAATTTAAATGCCTTGATAATGTCTCTAGAGTCTATTTCTTTGAAAATAAAATTTACATCACATTCCCTCACATTATCTCTAAGTAATTTTTCGGCAACTGTAGGTGATGAATTTAAGTTTTTTGTAGTTGAGATCGGAATGTCTGCAAAAAACTTCTCAAATACTGTCGCAACTTCAATGTCAGAACTAACTTTTTTATCATTAATATAAAGTTCAAATTTAGAGTTGCGACTGGCGACTCTTCCAGTCTCATCTGCAATTATTTTCCATGTGGTTTTCACTTTGTTTTTAGAGTTCTTAATTTTTTCTTTGATGTGAAGAACCTTCGCTGCTTGACATACCTTCTTGAAGATCTTCGAGTATTTCTTGACATATAGTTTAAAAGCTTCACTCCTGTTCATTGACTTCTCGTTATACAAGTCATACAATCTTTGTCTACTAACAATAATACCTGCAGTTGCCCAGTTACTAAAATTATTTCTTTTATTATTAAATCTGACCGATTTAGAAGTAAATACAGAGTCAAATTGGTTTTTTACTACTTTAAATAAATTATTAAAAGTTTCATTTGGATTAATTGACTCATTCAAACATTGAAAACTTGAAAATAATTTACTTCTAAATTTCTCAATACGTTTTGTGTTTACAGGAATAAACTCAATATTTTCTATCGTACATTTTGGGGATAAAAGTGGCGTTTTTCCTAAGTATGGATTACCTATTATAAAAACTTCATATTAAAGTCTGTTTGATTTTCTTCCTCACAAACTTCTGTATTTCTAATATTTTTATTATACATTTCACTTAGAAATAGTTTTCTATTTTCAGACAGGCCAGGCACTGGCTATGTCAGTGGAAGTCCTACGGCACGCCAACATAGTGACCGGCGGCGCGGGCGTTGTCAACAGTCTTATCCACATCATACTCAAGGTAAAATCAATTGAAGACCTAGGGAAGCTGTGTTTTGACGTTTCAGTTTAATAAACGAAAATAAAATAGTCTTAATACTTTACTTCCATATACACCCCATAGTGTTATCTAAATCTCCGGTTAACTTTCGGACTTTTTGCTGTGGTCATACTTTTATGAAAATAAGTGTGTGTGTGTGAGAGAGAGTTAAGTTTTTCCGTTTACTAAAATTAAAAGATTTGTAAGTAAAATATCAACTTTTATTTCAGTATAAGAATCACGGCGAGACGCCGACGAAACTAGAGCTGTTCCAATTTTCTGCCGCAACGCTGTTCTTCTATAACGCCGTGGTATCCAACAGGACCGCTAAAACCATTATTGAGGATGCACAAGCAAATACCATTAACAAATATCGTTTGACACTGAGAAGTAATAAACACAGGTACAATACTGTTTTACAATCAAGAACAGTAAAGTTTTAATATTGTAATTTTATTTAGTTTTTTATTTGCAAAAACGTTTCTTCTGAAATAGATATTTTGAAGGACCAGATTAAAAATTGAAAATCTACCATTTTTTAAATGTTAACTCAACTGAGATATTTTTATTTTATTTTACAAGATGAAAGAAATGAAATTTAATATATTTATGGTAATAATTAGAATTACGTTTTGCAGGAGAATCTTTGATAAGATCAGTGCTGAAACGAGAAGAGTTCAAGGGGCAGTGCAAGGAAATGCTGAAGTGATCCAAGGTATCAAGAATATTGCCAATAAGGACCAATACTTTGCAGACGTTCTGAAAATAAACAAGGATGTAAAAAACCACAAACTCAGAATATCTATGACATCGGACGGTCAAGTGAATTTGAATGCTGTACACAAATTCAACCCATCCGACTTGTACGGATTGGGAAGGGATGGCAGGAGTGAGCTGTTCTCTACGTTGGGTCCGGCTAACATTACCTCCAGGAACGTACCCACGCAAATAGCACCGTCCCCCACAGCAGTCACCCGGTACCTTGATACGGAAGAAACTAGTAACAGTCTACTCGTTGGCATCAACCCTGGTGAAATATTACGCATAGGCGGTGTCTTAGTGAGAGTCAGCGCTGAAGGTGCTGAAAGTGTGGCATTTTTACTGGAAAACCTAAGCAAAAATCTGTATGATACAGTCATCACCATTTCCCTAAATCTCCTGTCAAAGTTAGTGCCAGAAGAAATTGCTAAACTCAAACTTCTTAGTCCGGATGAAGATTTGATCGTTCAAATTGTGAAGTTTGTTTTCAATTATCTGAAGCATCAGAGGCCTATGGATGATCCTTGCCGGAATGATGATAACGGAATAGTGATTGTACTCAAAGAATTTTTTCAAGATGGAGTCATCAGAAAGGACACAATACTTTATTTGAAGGAAGTTTTGCTGAAGTGGGTAGAAAACAAGTTGAATGAAAGAAGTCGAAAATTCCCTCACAAGAAGCAATTTATATGTCCAACCTGCAATGGTGTCAGGTTTGCTTGATTTCGTGACTAATTTTCCTACATTTCCATTTAGTTCAGATTGTAGTCTTTAGTTCTTGTTTTAAGGTAGAGCGGGGCCTCCTAATACAAGTATATAGTATAGTATAATATAATACCTAGAGACTGTTTTTTAAATATTCTATTGAATGCACCAAATTTAACTACAAAAGCCTCACACAACAACGAGTAGGTAGTATTTTTGAGGCTTTGAAAACTGTGTAGCTGTAAAACATTTGCACAAAACTGTGATTACTACACTAACATATCATTATGTAATTGATATTTAACCATAGTAGGATATATAGTATAGGTAAGAAACGGGGATTGTGAGTTTCAAAATTTGTGATAGATGAAGAAAGTGATTAGAAAATAGTGCCTTGCTTTTTATATGAATATGTAAATCGTCCTGCAAAATTATACAAAGTTAATATACATTAATTTATGTATATTAAGAGTACACACACGAGAGCCACTTAGGCCTCTAGCTATTAGAATTTTTAAGCCTTATTTAAAGCCTTTAGCTAATAAAATTACGTTAATAATAGGCGACTGTATTTTTTTATTGCAATTTATATCAATATAAATGAATAGTACTCTTAAGGCAGGCTGCACTAGTCGCTTTTGCTTTGTTTGGTTTGGTTTGGTTTGGTTTGGTAATGCTGTTGGTGATTTACTCTAAAGTCAAACATTGTGGAGCCAAATTTTAGCGTCATATTTTTATTTATTTATTTACACTTAATGCACAAAAACAGGTACATAGGCGGACTAAATGCCATATGGCATTCTCTACCAGTCAACCTTAAGGCGTACAAAAGCAAAATTGTGCAGGTGCTAATAGAGAAAAAAAATAAAACAAGTCAATAATCAGCTCTAAATAAAATAATAAGATGTAGCTAAAACACATAAATAAAGCAGTATAATATAAATACACAAAATATATGTATATAACTAACAAATACAAATAATATGCCATATAATATTAAAAATATAAATACCATACTATATAATATATAAATAATAATAATATAATATACTAGGATTCTGCCAATTGTGTCGCATAAAACTCAGGGAGTCTGCGCTTAAACGTGTCTCTGGTTTTGGACATCCTGATTTCTAGAGGAAGAGCATTCCAGAGAAGAATAGCCTGTATGTTGAAAGACGAGTGAACGATGCCGGATCTATGGTAAGGGCAAAAAAGAAGTGCGTTGTTAGAGGATCGGAGGATCTTGTCGTGACTGCTGCAAAGATACTGGAATGATGAAGTTAGATATTTGGGAGTATTTGTATGATGTAACAGAGAGTACAGCATACACAAGGCTCGTACAGAGCGGCGCTGTCGTATTGGTAACCAGTGCAGTTTACAGCACAGTAACAGCGACAGGCGGAAACATGATCAAATTTTCGCAGATTGAAAATAAATCTTAAACAAGAATTGAGAAGGCGATCAAGTTTATTAAGTTTCTCGCCATTGAGATCGAAATAGCCCACATCACCATAGTCTATGATGGGAAATATAAGTGATTGGATGAGCATTGTCTTGACCGGGAGGGGAAGGAAATTTTTAATACCAAAGAGGGACCCCACGATGCCAGTACCTTACAAGAAACATTTGTCTAAGTAAGAGTCGAATGTGTAAACCAAGATCCTTGACGCTTGGACTAAAAGGAATAACAGAGCCGTTATAGATAACGGGTGGAAGTCTTCCTAGGTCCACTTTGCTTAAGTATCTAGGACTACCCAATAGAATGGCCTGACACTTAGCGGGATTCACGGTTAGTCCAAAGTTATTACACCAATCTTTAATGGCATTAAGATCTCGATTTACAACTTCGATGGCAGTTGATAGGTATTCTAGTTCTGCCTGCCATAGAGTCGTAGGTCATCAGCATACAGATGATACGCACTGCGAAGTAATCTAGTAACAAGATTTATGAAAATTGAGAAGAGAAGGGGAGATATTGCCAATTGGAGGACGACTTATCTATACGTACAGACTGTTGACGCCCCCTTAGATAGGAAGAAATCCAATTTATTGCTTCAGACGAGATCGAAAGACATGAGAGTGCTGCCAGTGGGATGTCATGATTGACATGATTAAATGCGTTTGAGAAATCTACCAACACCAGGACTGTAATCTTAGTGTTCTCGAAGCCTGTTCTAATATCACCTGTCACTTTTAACAGTGCTGAGGTTGTACTATGTCCAGGTCTGAAACCGGATTGAAGTGGAGAAAGTAAATCGTTTTGGTAGACAAATCTAGACAACTGCCTATGGACGCAGGCTTCAAGAACCTTCGATAGGTAGGGAAGGATATAGGGCGGAAATGTGTAGGATGACTGGAGTTGGTGATTTTCGGAAGCGGAAGTATAAAAGCTTTGCGCCACAAGGTTGGGAATTCAGATGATTTGAGGGAAAAATTAATAATATGGGTGATAGCAGGCAAAAGTTGGACTTATCACATCCCGTAGCTTTAGAAACAATAGACTTGATTGTCTTGTCGATTTCGTCCGAAGCAACAAAACTGAAGTGGCACTATATTGGGACGAGGTAAGCAGTTTAAGTACCTGATGGATTGTAATTTAGTATGACCATCTAGTGCTATCGTGGTAGAAAAATGGAGATTAATATCGTCAGGACTAATAGTACTAGGCAGTTCAAGATCATGTGACTTGCCTACACCCAATGGTTTGAAGGAACTTCCAAATATTGGAAGGGGATTAAAAAGCTACAATCTCAAGTATATGGCGGCGTTTAGCATTACGTATCATCTGGTTGCAACGATTTCTAGCAACTTTAAATGCTTCCCAATTAGTCGTGACGCATCGGTATTCGGTCTCTTTTAAATTTAATAAAGGTACGATCCCTGCGCCTCATCGCCACCCGAATTTCTTCAGACAACCAGGGTGCTGGTTGGTGTTTTAATTTGATTTTCTTTATCGGTGCATGAGTGTTGTACAACCTATTTATGGTCTCATTAAAAATGTTGATTTTATCATTAACAGTTAATGCACTAAGTAATGGTCCCCAATTAATAGTTGCTGCGTCGTTTCTTAGCCGATCCATATTAATCTTATTGAAACATCGCTTATATATCATTCTAGGACGAGGTTTATGGGGTTTTAAGATATAGGAAATGAATTAGAGGTCGTGATGAGAAAAGTCAGGAGCAGGGAGTTGACCATGGTATTGGGCCAGAGAGGGATTAGAGGTAAGTATTAAATCAAGCCAGGTATCATCACCGTTGATGTTATGGTGTGAAGCAGAAAGCGGTAAAAGATGAAGACTGGCTGATTCAACTATGTGGGAGAGATTTTAGTGATCGAGAGGAAGACGGGTCTAAAAGATCTGTATTGAAGTTACCCATTATGACGTGGTGTGCATACCCCGAATCCAACGCCTCCAAAACAGACTCTAGCTCAGAAAAGTAATCGGCAGAAGGAGGGCAGTAGACTACTCCAAGGGCTAATTTAGTAAATTTGATACAGATCTCAAGAAAAAGGTATTCTGCAGCAGCAGAACCATCGGTAGAGGAGGAGGCTATTATTTTATAGGGAAAATCGCTACAGAGATAGATGGCTACTCCACCATCACGCCGATCGATCCGATCGTTGCGGATAAGAACGTAGCCGGACAAAGCATAAGATGTGGAGAGAAGATGAGATTTGAACCAACTCTCAGAGATCAGGATGGCATGTACGTTTTTACCAGTGAACGCTTCGATCAAATCACTTAAGTGACTTGGAATACATTCAAATTTTTACAAGTAGTGCGGTCATAACAATCGTGGTACAACATGGCGCAGGCATATACCGGCGCGCGCGTTCAACGCGATTTCCTAATTATCACTGTCCAGGCTGCGCGCTCGCGGCGAACTAATGGCATCAAAAGAAAACGAATGAAAGCGAGCGGACCTCCGGACTCTACCGCTTCGGCTAATAGTGCTGCCAGCCATTTTATTGCGCGCTATAATTCTTAATATTATACCAATATTGTATACTAAAAAATGAATATGTACTGAATATTTATTAGGCTAAGGAAGTTTTTGTATTCCTAGTTTTAGAATATGTTTCTATTGTGAATTGTTAAAAAAAAAGATATATTATCCCCCTTACTAATAATAAAACTATTTGCACAGTGTATAACTTAAACAACGTTGCTCTCTTTGTCTGATACGTTGGAAATGTCACATGATAGAAAAAGATAGCAACGTTATTAAATAACGTTGTGTTTTAAATATTAAATAAAAATAAAATTAAATATCATTACACAACGGACAACTTAAATTTTAAGTTGTCCGTTGTGTAAATATTTTTATTGGTAAGAGGATAAGTAAACATTACAAACTAATTTGTGTATCTGTACTCAAAAACTTAAAACTTATTATTTATTTTTAAATCACTCTGCACAGGACGAAACAACATAACCTCCACATCCTTAGCGCAAACACCTTTTAATAATAGGTCTTTACCTATGAAATTGCCGTTCTGCAGTACTGGCCATTTCAAATCAAAATAATTTTTGTTTGGCTAAGAATTCTAATTTCAAATTAATTTTATCTTAAAAACATGGAATTATTTTTCCAAAAGTAGTAATTTGTTTATTGATTACTGTTACATTTTCATCGCATTTCCATATTTTAAGTCATCATGGATACGTTAAAAATTCGAGTAATTATGGAATATGAGTCGTGGCAGCAACGCGGCACAAGCGGCACGCAATATCAACGACGTTTACGGAGCTAACACTACAAACCAACGTACCACCTGTTATTGGATTACTCGCTTCCGTTCTGGAAATTTCGACCTGAAAAATTAACCTCGCGGTCGTCCGAAGACTTAGGTCGACAATGACGAATTAAAGGCGATTGTGGAAGCCTATGATACACAATCTACGGCTGAATTAGCAGCAGCTTTCGACGTTAGCGTCAAAACAATATTGGTCCATTTGCGTCAAATTGGCAAGGTAAAAAATCTTAACAAATGGGTGCCCCACGAACTCAATGATCGCCAGCGCGAAGTACGCGTCGAGACGTGCCTTGCACTGCTCAACAGACCCACAAATGAAGGAATTTTGAACCGCATTGTTAACTGCGATGAAAAATGGATTCTGTTTGATAACCGCAAGCGCTCAGCAAGTTGGTTGGATGCTGGTTCAGCACCTCTAAACTATGCCCTAAACGAAAATTTACCCCTAGAAATGTGGTGGTCACTGTTTGGTGGTCTAGCGCCGGTGTGATTCATAACAGCTTCTTACCAAACGGGATGAGCATTACTGCACATGTGTTCTGTGAAGAACTGAACACAATGATGGAGAAGCTGGCACATCTCCAACCAGCATTGGTCAATCGCTCGTCTCCGCTGCTCCTGCAAGACAACGCGCGACCTCATACTGCACAGCAGACGGTCTCTCCGTCATCCGCCCTACTCACCAGACCTTGCGCCTACAGACTACTACTTTTTCCAGAATTTGGATAAACTTCTTGGCGGGAAAAAAATTCAATACCCGAGAGGCAGTACAAAATGCCTTTGAAGAATTTGTTGCCTCCCGTCCAGCTGATTTCTTTAAGAAGGGCATCAATAAACTGCCACTGCGTTGGCAAAGATGCATTGATTGCATGGATGATTACTTCGATTAATACAAATAAAAATACATGAAAAAAATTCGTTTAAATTTTTTCATACAAAACGGCAATTTCATAGGTAAAGACCTAATATTTCTTTCATATTTTGATAAGAATAATGGGAAGACAATACACAAAAATAATTTTATTATTATTGTATTTAATGTTATTGTTGTTGCAAAATTTCTAATAAATAGTTTCATTGATTCATTATAGTATTTTGTTCTCCTTCTTGTGGATTGTACTCAAAGAATTTAGCAATGAAATACCTGAAATAACAGTATTGAAAGTGTTAGGTACAATTATCAATAATAACCTTACTAATAATTTATATTAATTACAGAATGGCAAAAAAGAATATGACGTGGTAACAGCAGTAACTATTAACATTTTCGATAGTATCATATTTTAATATCATTAGATTGGAATGAAATTTATTAACATTATTGGTTATATTATAATATATTTAAATTAAATACTTATTTCGTGCTTATTTCATTCCAATGTAATGGGGATAAAAGATGATACAGTGGAAAATATTTTCAGTTACGTACTGCTGTTACCGCGTCATACTCTTTTTTGCCAAGCTGTACAAAAAAGGACACTACAATAAACGGGTTTGCGAAAATGAGGGTTTTTGATATTTTTGCTGCCGTTAGGGAGCAGACCTAACTCGCACAAAGCGTCATCTGATGGCGTAAGTGGTAGGTATCAAAAACTTGTAAGAATTTTCGATTCTTCTGTCACCAGGCGGCACTTTTAAAATTCTTGAAAAAGATCGTATTGTCATGAGTACCTGTTACTAGCGAGAATTTAGAAGAGTTTTTTTGAGTTTGTTGTTGAAGAGTTTGAGACACTGGATACAGTGCGAGGGAAGTCTCTGGCGTAAGTACGTATAGTCTGCCGATTTCATTTAAACGTAAAAAAAAAAAGAAATTAGACAAAATTAATCTCTGACCATTGTAATAGGGATGTTGCCTAGTGTGGAATATCACATTTTTATAAATAAAATTTTAAAATTGTTGATTAAAGATACATAAATCTAAAAGAAATGGAACTTATTTCGATTGACTAAATCGAATTATAAGCAAATAAAAAATATTGCTCATCTCTTTCTTGCAAAACGATTTGTTACGTCACAAGATGCTACCGCCATACATTTTGTAATGACAACTGTATAGCGGGTGCAACTCGTGACTTCACAGGCTGATATATCGCTCAGCGCTCTCTTTCATATTGTAAATTTAAATTGTTTGTATCTTTGTTATTTTTTAGTATTTTAACATAAATATATTTTAATATAAGAGAAGTCCTATGATAAGTTCTAGATTGTTTATTAACATGTTGTCTAACAGAATAGATTAGTCGTGGCAGCAACGCGGCACAAGTGATACGCAACATCAACGACGTTTACGGAGCTAACACTACAAACTAACGCACCACCTGTTATTGGTTTGCTCGCTTTCGTTCTGGAAATTTCGACCTAAAAAATGAACCTCGCGGTCGTCGGAAGACTTTGGTCGACAATGACGAATTAAAGGCGATTGTGGAAGCTGATGATACACAATCTACGGCTGAATTAGCAGCAGTTTTCGACGTTAGCGTCAGAACAATATTGGTCCATTTGCGTCAAATTGGCAAGGTAAAAAAGCTTGACAAATGGGTACCCCACGAACTCAATGATCGCCAGCGCGAAGTACGCATCGAGACGTGCCTTGCCCTGCTCAACAGACACACAAATGAAGGAATTTTGAACGGCATTGTTACCTGCGATGAAAAATGGGTTCTGTTTGATAACAAGTGCTCAGCAAGTTGGTTGGATCCTGGTCCAGCACCTAAACAATGCCCTAAACGAAAACTTACCCCTAGAATAGTGATGGTCACTGTTTGGTGGTCTAGCGCCGGTGTGATTCATCACAACTTCTTACCAAACGGGGTGAGCATTACTGCAGATGTGTACTGTGAAGAACTGAACACAATGATGGAGAAGCTGGCACATCTCCAACCAGCATTGGTCAATCGCTCGTCTCCGCTGCTCCTGCACGACAACGCGCGACCTCATACTGCATAGCAGACGGTCTTCAAGTTGCAAGAACTGGGGTTGGAAGCTCTCCGTCATCCGCCCTACTCATCAGACCTTGCGCCTACAGACTACTACTTTTTCCAGAATTTGGATAACTTCTTGGCGGGAAAAAAATTCAATTCAATTTACTTAAAAACCACCACAAGATGTCGATTTTTCGATTTTTTTTAAAAGCTTTGTATTTTTTGAGATACATTGCTTGGATTAAATTTTTCTGATAACTATTGTAACTTGATTGTAGCCTATCACGGGTTTACGGCTTGACGTCGATTTACGGGACACCCTGTATTTACACATATATTAGGTAATATTAGGTCCTTACATATGAAATTGGCGTTTTGTCGTACTGGCCACTTTGATCACAAATTTATTAATTGGGTCTTTTCCTATGAAATCGCCGTTTTGTATGAAAAAATTTAAACGAATTTTTTTATGTATTTTTTTTTCTGGTGAATATATATCAATAATATAGAATAATATATCTGGTGAAATTATTTCTTAAATTTTGGACAATATTGATTTATGTAAAGGAAGTCAAATGTTCAAACTGCCTCCCAACAGCATAAATGCAAGCTCGACATCTTTTTAAAAAAGACCGCTTTATCAGACTGGCAAATCTGCCGTTATTAACTAATTCAGCTGATTGCGATTGATTGCTGATTGTCGTCGTAGTTCAACTACATTTTCAATTGGCTTTGTATACACTTTTTCTTTCACAGCTCCCCAGTAAAAAAAATCTAGCGGATTTATATCAGGTGAATGGGCCGGCCACGAAATGGTACCAGACCGCCCTATCCACCTTTCTGGATATTCATTATCTAAATAATCTCGAACTGAACGGGCATAGTGCGCCGGGCAGCCATCTTGCTGGAACCACATGTCTCTGTAAATGTGCAGAGGTACATCTTCCAATAAATTTGGTAAATAATCATTTATTAATAAATTAAAAAGTCCAAATAAATGTCGCCATTCAAGGTCTCTGGCAGTTTAAATGGTCCGATGATTCTCCCGTTTAGAATCCCGGTCCACATGTTTATTTTGAATCGATACTGGGATCTATCCTCTCTCATCAAATGTGGATTATCTACATGCCACTCGTGTAAGTTGTGTAGATTCATGTACACAACTTACACGAGTATCTTTTTTAAAAGTCTCATTGGACCATAAAACTTTGTCTATGAATCGTGGATCTTTCCGGTGTCTTTGTAACATCGTTTCACAAAACGTTACTCTTGGGAGATAGTCCCGGGGTAGTAAAGTTTGTACTCGCATGACGTGGTATGGGTGGAGCTCATGACTTTTCATGATTCGATGGGCTACACTTTTGGGCACTCCTGTGCTTTCTTCGATTTGTCGTACTGAAGTACTTGGATCTTCTGCGACTGCTTGTAGTACGATGTCATCGTAAGGCAAGCGACTTCTTCCTTCACTTTGTACTTGGCTTGGGAATCGTCCCTCTGAGAGTGAACGGTGCACATTCACAAAAACTCGATGATCGGGATGACGAGCAGCTTTTGGGTATCTTTGGCGGTAAAGCCTAGCTGCAGCACTAGCATTGCATCGGCATTCACCATAAATGAGATGCATGTTGGCATATTCCTGTGCGGTGTACACCGACATGGTGGTACTACACAATCACACGATCAACGATAGTTCAGGAGAAAGCAAAGGTCGTTGAAAGAAAAACTAAACAGTCCAAATCCAAATCACAAGCAATCGAGTCCAATAAACAAAGCAATAAGTGGTATGTACGAAATCAAGACGGACGAATACGGTGTGCGCAGTAAACGAAGTAGAGTAACGTACTGATCTATTGTACTTTGTGTGCTGTACGTTGGGAACATGGACAATAGCGACATTGTCTCTCTCACACTACTAGCATTGTATCTACCCGTCTCGCGTACTTGTGGCGTCACTATCTGTCTCGCTCACACTAGTATCATTGTGTCTACCCGTCTCGCGTACTTGTGGCGTCAATATCTGTCTCTCTTACACTCATTGAATATTTCTCTCCGTCTCATCCAAATCAGAATATCACTTAGAAGAAAGTCCTGGGTACACTTGAATCATTTTAAGTAAGTAAGAAAAAATTGTCGAAAACTGACTTCCTTTACAAAAATCAATATTGTCCAAAATTTAAGAAACAATCTAGGAGGTGTCATACCATTTTAGAATCCTTATTAACTGCGGAAACTTTTAAAATTACCTGCCAAACAAGCGTAGTACATTTTTTCCAGTACAGTCGTTTAAAGTCGAGCAAACTATTTAATTCGAATCATTGTTTTGGGCAAAAAGTCTCATTTCCTTTCAAGTCGAAGTCGTTTGATTTAAATCTTAGGCACCAGTTTACTAAAGCATTATTCAGGATTACATACAAAAAAAATTTACAAAAAACGTAGGAATTTGTAGTGCCGGGAACTAAAAAACCACCACAAGATGTCGATTTTTCGATTTTTTTTAAAAGCTTTGTATTTTTTGAGACACATTTCTTGGATTTCTTTTTAATTTTTCTGATAACTATTGTAACTTGGCCTATCACGGGTTTACTGCTTGACGTCGATTTACGGGACACCCTGTATATATATTTAAAATATCTTTGTAAATATAATTATAATACGTCTATTTTAGTGTAAGTACTAAGTACTCTTGGAAAAATAAATATAAATAAATAAATAAATATCTATGGACGCTTCACACCACGTCAATCCGGCCCCGTGCTAAGTATACGAAGAACTTGTGTTACAGGTACCAGAAAACGGGAAGTATATTTAATACTTTTATACTATACATATATTTAAGATTTTTATTATATTTATACACATATTTAATAACCATCCATGGAATCCCAGGAACACAGAAAAACTTATAGTTCCTTCGGCGGGATTCGAACCCGAGACCCCCGGCTTGAGCACCAACGCGCTGAACCACTGAGCCACAAAGATCGTCAAAAAGAATATACATGGAAGGATCACTAAAATCGAATCGAATTTGTGAAGCGGCTATCAGTCTCACAAAACATCAATGGCAAAAACCCATAAGAATGGAAGAGCAAGCAAATCCATGTCTTTTTGCTCTTTTCAAAGGCTGTCCGCACTTGGTCACCTTTTGGTCACTTTTATATACGACGTTGGAATTACAATATTATTGCACTGATAATAAGTGTTAACATGTGGGATAAGGAACGAAACATATTTCTTCTCTTTCTAATAGCCGCGTAGATATCTGTGCTATACTTATTAATCTCCGGTACTACTAACCACACCAATATCTCTACAGCTATGAAGAAGCATGCGCCGCACGCCTGTAGTGCTGCGACGGTCGGCTCCGTACTTCCCCGCACCGCCGCTGCGAGCATCGTTTCGCTAATGTCGGTCACGACTTCCAACGCTGTCACTAAAAGCGCGGGCACCGCCAGCCACCGTACCCCGCAGCGCCACCACGCCTGCTGTAAGTAGAAAAAAATTTATCACTATAGTATAAGTCGTTGCTATTTATCCATGAACATTAGTAATTTGCAATACTAAGACGCGCAGGTGTATTGCATATATACATATTTGGGAGAGTCGCAGAAAAAATCCATTGCGCAAACTGGACCTCTGCGCCAACTACTGCTGATAGACAAACTTTTGTGAAAGTCTTATCAGTACGCCATAGGTAGACTTTTAAGAGGAATAACTTCCAAACTTTTCATACACTTTGAAATAACATTGTATCATTAGAGTACGTTTCTTACTTTGGACATGACAGCGAGTAGCACCAGCAGTGACGTCATGGCCGTCACCAATACGCTCAGTTTACTGCAGCCCATCACGAGGCGGATCGTCGGCTTGGTTATTCTGATACAGGACATTAAAATCAGTACGGAGGACTTCCTTCACAACAGCCCGAAGGCAATCGGCCAATAATAATAATAATTAAGTCTCTGGTACCCCTCATAACGAGGCCAACTTCCTTGAAGTTCTTCAATGCTTGGACTAAAGATAGAGTCGAAATACTTATGTCGGAGGGCTTAGAGGGGGGCCATAAAGCACCGCTAGCTGCTAAAAATGCCAATTTTGTAAGACGCCTAATTTTTAAGGTAAACAATGTTTCGAAGTATTTATTGCTTGTACTGCCTATGTATTTAGTGTGTACTACACTGAGAGTCCAAATGTGTCGGAGCCCCGATAGCTGCTACGAATACTAATTTAGTAAGACGCCTAATTTTCCAGGTAAGCAATGTTTCTAAGTATTTATTGCTTGTATTACCTAAGTGTGTGTTCAATGTGGACTACAGGGAGAGGCCAAATATGTGTCGGAGCCCCCATTGGTGCTGCTACTAATACTAATTGTGCAAGACGCCTAATTTTTCAGATAAGCAATGTCTCTAAGTATTTATTGCTTGTATTTCAGTGTTCGAAAAATGTATGTATGTTTCGGCGCCATTAGGATGGCTCTATCAGAGTGATGTCGCGGCCTGTCATTGCAGCAAACGCAAATGCGTTATATTTTGCAAAATACTGACGACCCAAAAAGTATGCCAAGCTTATTACCGTCGCGCAAAGGTGACGTTGTTTAGTCCCTGAGATATTTCATCGTTGATCTCCATCTCCACCGGCTGCGAGGCGAAGGCGCAGGCCGACAAAGATATCCCTAGTAATGCGACGAGTAACGCACGGAGCTTTACGTTTATGTCATTCTGGATTTGAACAGACTTGAGCTACAATTATATTAAAAACCAATGACGTATACAAGGTGTTACGTTACGAGGCAAAGAGATTTTCTGTTATTAAAACCTCTTTGCCTCCAAACAAAACACAAGTAGATATGAAAGGTAGGAACCCTTCCTTTTAAACACACGAAGCCATATTACAGCAGGCACTAATTTTAGCTATTTGTCCTACCTAACAACGACACCTATTCCTCTTAACTTATAGATCTTATAAATAAAATTGGATTGCAATTCCAATGTCTCGCTAAAACTCGAGAATGGCTGGACCGCTTTGCCTGATTTTGGTCTTGAAATAAAATTATTGTGGTAGTTCCGACATTTTTCTCCGTTTAAACCTTCCCTAGGTTTAAACGGTGAAAAATGTCGGAAACTTTACTAGGAACATATCAAAAACGACAGTTAAATTTTCCCATACTAACTGAAACATTTGATGTTCGTTCTGTCGGTAGCGTAAATTAGTTATTTATTTATTCCAGTTAATTATTAAGACAGAACAACGTGTGTGGGGAGTCGGGACAGTTAGTCTAAAAAAATAAGTATGATTTGGGTTCTGACTTATGCTTAGAAACTTACTGCATGTTTAGTGTTCTCTAGTTTCGAATGGTATCGAACAGTAAGTGATGTGCTCTCAGTTTCCATATTCATATCCTTAAATTGAGCTATTAGTGACTATTTTAAGCATGCATTTCTGTGATATTTGTTATTTTGCTCATGCCATTGTGGTTTATGACATTAACTTTTGTCACGCTATTTTTTTAGTTTTTTTAATGTCAGAACAACAAGGCTCATAGACAAAAAGGGGAATAATGTAGATATTCTATTTTTGAATGGAATTGGATGTGCTTCAAAAATTCATATGTCTAAATTTTGAAGTTGTTTTTTTGCTTTTCGGATAAAACATTCATAATAAAAAAGTGATAAAGGTAAGATTGCTTAATATGAAATTAGAAAAATACAACGCCTACTAGATTTGTGAGTTTGTGTAAGGTCACAAAATTGTGTAAACTGTAAAGTTTGACAGGTCTTTATCTACTAGCAGCTAGACCTAAGGATGACTTCAGGAACTGTATTTTGATTCTAGATTTCCTAGTAGCAAAACCTGCAAATAAAATGCCAATATAAATTACTAGCTTTTGCCCGCGTAGAATAGTGTTCGTGGCGTGAATTCTAATAAACCCTAAACGAAACACGTATTTAATTAGTATAAATATCGAAATCGGTACAGATTTAAAGATTTTTCATATAAATTTGGCCAGATTTTCACCCCCTAAGGGTAAAGTTTAGGAAAAACCTTTCTTAACCTTTATTATTCCCACAAAAACACACCCTTAGGTCTCTACCACCAGCGGTATAGGGTGTGCCGTGTGCGTTGTCAGTCAGTCCGTCAGGACAAAGCATTTTATATGTATAGATTAAATATGATCACTTAATATGTACCCAGACATTAGACATTTAAAAGTTCATTGCCACACTCAATGTCAAGAAATCAATGTCCCATAGTTGATGATCTCTAAGAAAGTCCCCAAATCGTTTTTAAACTGTAGGTAACGTTTGCCGAATTAATTAAGACCCATATAAAATTACTTTCTATTGCAGAACAATGACGGAACCTTTACGACGTTCTGAAGAGTATCCCCTTCTGAACCCAGATGGAAAGGGTGACAAATCAGTGTTCAACCAACAACCAGTCATCCCAATAAAATGTAATGTTACTTGTGCACCTAAACGACGGTCCTGGATCTCGCGATGGCCTCGTAAGTATTGTTTTAAGTAATTTTAGACTGTGTTTGCTTAGGATAACCCTAAGATTTACCTTAGTTTTGACACCATACACCGCGAATTTCCAAGCACTGGTTCTGATTGATCAGCACGGTACAAGTTCTTAATAAGTTAGGCATAATGAATTTGGTATTTGACAACATGTAAAAATTTCGTTTTGTTAAAATAAATTAAGAAATAATTAGGTATTACAACTTGATAAAAGTAAAAAGAATTAGGATTTTATATGTAGTTTTGTAATTATATGCATTTCGAAGTCACAAAAAAGTTGAAATATATTTTTTTAACACATTAGTGTATAAAACCTTCATAATTAGTTTAATAAAAAAATATTTATTTATTTATGAATCAACATAAACGCGAAAAATTACGAGATATCAGAAATTTTGTGCATATGGCCATTCATTTCGTAGCAACTTACTAGCGTGTGACGTCACCTACTAGTACGACTTTTATATGGGGCGTTTTCACGAGACTCACAAAAGTGATTCAAACAATATTTGAAATTTTTGATTTTTAGTATACTACTCCTTTTGTAAACTGTCTTATTTTTCAGAGCACTATTCATTTATGTAATAAAATAAAATACAGGAAATTACCGTGTTGAGAATAAGGACGAATGTAACCAAATTTTCCACCACAGTCTTATGGTTTTAGTAGTAGGAGGTACTCAGTAGGTGTTCTCATAATATTATTTTATACGCAATTTTCTCAACTTTTAGTCACAGGTAGATTTCAGACTTGCTTATGTAATGTAATGATTTGTTTCAATTCGTTACAGAATTTATATCGGCTTGCTGGATGTCGGTTGTACTTCTGACGATACTGTTTGTCATATTCTACGCGTTTGCAAGCATTTATAGATTACAGTCGATGGTAATTCTCAAATACAACGATTCTAAGCCTGCTGGAGATGTGTACTATCATTGCTTATTGCGGAGGGATAATTCCGTACCTTTCAATACGTTCACAAACTATTTAAGTTTTATGGCTACAAAATATCCTCTGCTCAATTTTAACGTTTATTTTCTTATATATGACACTCCGCAAAGCTCCTTTTATTATACTCCAAGAAACTTAATGCGTTTCGAAAGATTTATTCCTAAATATTCTGGTCCAACTGGTTTTGTTGCGATGAAAAATAATGATCGAGATATTGAAGACATCCAAAGAAAACATCCAAACGTGAATGTTTCTGTATTGAGCCTGAGTAAATACACAGCAAAGACACCACTCCAACTTAAATACAGATCAATACCTGTGACATATTTGCCCTTCTATTTGAGAGCTTATGAAGTTTGGAAAAATGGTGGAATCGGTCTAAACCTTTTGACACAGAACTATCGTTTTAATGCGCTTAAACGGATTGATTTTAAGCTAGATGCTCTTTTAAAACAGCACAGCAAAAGCGTCGATCTTTCTAAATATACTGAGGCACTTGATAATATCGATGCTCCAGATGAAAGGGAGCTGTCTGCATTTTTCTTTGACGCTTTCAACGAAATACCCAGAATGATGTTTCAAACGTTTTATAATTTTAAAGTAGAATCATACAATGAAGATATGCATGGCCTACCGATGACTTATATTAAAATAAAAAGTAGCACAATCTCAAGCAATAAAATTCTTGAAAATACAACACCTAACGATACCAAAACGAAGGTTTCTAATATCAAAACTGAACACGCCAATGAAACCAAAGGAAATGATTCTAAAGTTTTAAATACAACCCAAATAAAAGATATAAGTAGCAACATAAGCATAAGCGGCATTGAACTAAACGATTCTGGAATATCTAAAGAAAATGGAAATCCAAATAATCCTCCCCATTACAATCAAGTATACGAGTTACCTCGTTTTATCGATGATATTGCAGCATTCCACGAAATCATGGATGTTGGAAATACGCCTGATTTTCACGACAAAAACAATTACAAGAACTATCTTACTTTGGATTCAGACGGAAGTATCATGGCTGCTTATTCACGAAATCATCCGTTCCTATTTAAACTACTGTATACGCCTAAAATTGTGAAATATAGTCCTCGGTATATTATATCTAATACTATTCGGAAGAGCTGTTTCAGATCCATGCATAGTGCCGATTATTGTGACTCTATCAAGGTTTTGAATTATTTATAATAATTAGACGAATATAATAATAAAACGATTATATCTACTCACGAGTACATACTAATTTCAATATTTCCTTGTATCATTCTTTAACGCTAGACATTTTGCTATACATTATTTCTGTAAATTTTGAAGTACTCCAATAAACGTTGGATTAATTTTTCGTTTTCTAATTATTTAATTATTTTGTTCTGATTATATATACAGTCGACTCTCGTCAATTCAAACCTGCGTTAATTCGAACCTCTCTGTAATATAAAGTTATCACGAGTTCCCTGGAAAATCTCATTATATTTCGAACTAAATCAATACATTTTTATGCACTTGGGAAATCGAACAAAAAAAACATCGCAACGTAAAAAACGACGCTCTAATTATAACTCATCGGCGTCAAACACTCGACAGTTCAAAGTTGCAGAGAGAAAGAGAGAGAAAAATTACAGAATTTGCAGAGGCACATTTTGAGACAAGTCCAAACTCGTATAATCGTGTTTTTGTAATGATAACTTATAAGATAACACACACTTCTGCACGCATTGGTCTGTTAATTTAAGCTATATAACAAATATATCAGTAAGATTAATCAATTCACATTATGAATATATACACGTATGTACCTCTCTAAACTTTTATGATTGTTAAAGAACAGCAGTTAATAAATATGTAATACATAATTGATTATGAACACTGAATAAGTTTTCCTTTTAACACTGAATAAGTGTTCCTTTTAAGAACCTTTTGATATTTCAAACACTCGATAATTCGTAATATTTTAGGAATCCCCCGAGTTTCGAATTAACGAGAGTCGACTGTATATCTAATAGACTATAATAGCAAAAAGTGTCAAGTAGCCTTGTGATGATTACATCTTTCGAATTGTTTTTTACAAAAAGAGATGGACAAAAACAAATAAAGTCTAAGTGACATTATGATCAGTTGACATATTTTATGGAGACTGTCTCAATTTTAAAGTAAACGAAAGTAAACACTTACTAGCACTTAATCAGCCTTTAGATTTTGTGAGATGTGATAACTGAGAAGTCCATGCTTTGGCCTTGACATGATCATCGCCTTTGCAATACGTGAAGTGTTATGTTGAATCAACAGAAATATAGCGCGACGGAAACGTGCTACCAAGCCGTCGACGATCTCGATTCATTTACAATTAGCCTTCGATGTAATTAGCATATTGTACCATTATTAAATTCACTGAAATATAAAAAATATTTGGAAGGAATTAAGACGAGATTTTGTAATTGGATTACACAGAATTGTAAGTGTTCTGAATGTTTTTGTTTACATTTATTTGAAAAGGCGAGTATACGTCTTATTGCTAGTAACTTCTTTGGCCTATTGTGAAAAAATATATATTTGACAATTTGAAAAAATCTGTGATAACTCGAAAAGTCAGAAATATTATTGTAGGTATATAATTATATTAAAATAATTATTGGCAAGATTTTCAACATATTTAAGTTTCATTGAAAAATATTTAATAAGAAACCAGAAAAACAGTCTTAAGATCTTTACGTAGATGTATAATTTTCAGTCTTACTTTACCTTAGTGTCATTGTATAATGGCATGGACGCCTGTATCAAATTCATAAAACTTATATATTTATGTAAAACCATTTCTAATTTGGAAATTTAATTTACATACCCTAAATACCCAGTTTGAATTGTCACGATAAGCGTATCATTCTTTGACATTGTTTACCCTAAAACAAAAGTGTATATAAATATAATTTCGTTCGGCAGCTTTACATGGAAAGCGATGATTAACCAGAAGGAGCAACTACCATTGCTTTGGGAGTCCGATGAGGAGAGTCACTTCAGCTGTCCTCGCAAACATCGGTCATTGTATTACAGAAACTCGAAATCCAAAATAAAAGGAGCATCTCACATCATCAAAAACTGGCCAGGTACTGAATTATTATAGTTATATTACCAGATTTGAATTTAGCATGAAAAATGTTTTTTAAGGGGATGTGCGCTCGATAGAACTGAAAATTTGAGTTCTTTGAAACCTATTTTCTCAGTCATGGTCGTATTGAAAAATCCCAAAAAAAGTTAATCCGCATTATATTTAGCCAAGGACTGTCTTAATACAAATTAATTTTTTATTCAAATATTGATTTAAAAATATGGTAAGTCCACCCTTTTTTTAAAAGTAAAAACATTTTTTCTCTTCTATAAGTTACACGAATGTGAAAATTATTTCAGTATTTTAAGTAAGACAAGACTCAGGGGAAGGCCGTTTTAGTTTTTGCAAACCTTGTTTCCAAATTTTATATTGATTTATCCGAGTTCAATAGGTACTCTCCGGTCGACGCGATAAGCCCTTGTCGCCTAAAAAATTAGTATGGGACTTGACGTTAGTAGTAATAGCAAAAAAGGTTATACAAAGGCTTAATAGCCTATTTTACTGTCCCCCTGCAGAGCAACGTCAGTAAATGTATCAAGGCTAAATCAAGACAAGCTTCTTATCCAAGAAATTTATGTATTTATATTATAGTTTTATCCCGTATTACGATGATTTTTAGACAAAAGGTTGTCCGGCTATCTGGCGAAGTATTTAAGAAAATCTTTTTGTTTTTCAGATCACATATCATCACTCCTTGCATATTGGTGGATTGGATTCATCATGATCGCGATTACTATTTTCATCATTTACAATAGTGTTTCCATAATCGATGTAGTTACCCCTTCACGACTACCATTCGCAGCTGCAGTTTCTACTACTGACGAGAATTTTCTTGATATAGACGAAAGCTCTCTATTGAATGTGTACATGCATATTTTTGTTCAAAGCTACGACGAAATGAATGACGAATTTTACCTAAAGTATGTCAAAAGGCTTGCCAAGAAATTCACAGATTACAAATATAATATCATTGTCATACTAAAAGATGCGCCAAAATCGACAGAAAGTATAAATGATGAAACTAAAAATGATATTGCCATGAGAAATGTTTTAAGAACAGATAAATTATATCGCAGTGAATACTGGAGTGATATTTCGATTCAATACATTTCACTTTCGAATTACTTGAATAGCTCACCTATTAAAGACTCGTGGAGAAATCTATCCTCCTATACAATTCCATTTTTAATTAGGTGTATATCTATTTGGGATAAAGGAGGTATAGCTTTTGATCCTATCATAATAACACCTCTATTTCAAAATCCTGAATATTTAGAGATTTTATACAACACTCTCAAAAAGTATAAAAAATCAAGCAGTAAAATGAAACCAAAACAAGATGAATACAAAATACAGAAAAAGCCAAAAGTAAATAACATTCAAGACATAATACGTATTTTAGAAAACGATAAAAGCAAAAGCGCTTATATTCCACAGTATAACTTATCTGAAGCAGAAAATAGAGATGAACCATCTTTTATAGATATTAAAGTTTCCAGAGAGGATGAACACAAACAATATAAGCGTGAAGTGATGAATAACTCCAGTATGTCTAAAGAAAAAGAATTTTCAAAAAGCGACAACTATACGAAGACGAATTTTCAAGAATTTGAAAATTTGAAAAATACTTCAAAATTATTTCACGAGCTCGGTGAGCCGTATAAAAAATTTGATGGCACCAAAGCAAAAACGAGTTCGATAGGCCCAGAGGATTCGTTCATGCATGTAAGTGATGTTAAATATTTGCAAGAATTAACTGTTGATTTGAAAGGTAACATTATTGCAACTTCCACTGCTTGTCATGCTTTTATTGGAACGGTGTTTAGCAATATAAAACATTATACTGTGAACGATACAATGGAGCACATTATTACTGACGAGCTCTCAATATTTTGTAAGGGAAACATAAGTTCCTGTAAATATATAGATGTTATTTCTTAAATAACATTTTTTATTTAAATATAAAGTAAAGCCATACTTTAGTATAAAATAATTTATTTCTTTTCTTATCTTAATCCAGTCGTGATCAAAATAGTGTTATATTTTACAATATTTTGCTCACAAATTTCGTTAACATTATGGCAGTATTGGTGTGATAATAAACATAGTTTTGTTGCTAATTATTATAAAAAATGTAGAGCGTGAGACTAGATCGTGTACTAAGTAAATTTTAAGGGAAGTACTAAGTCTTACTTTATTGTTATTATTAAAAGTTTTTATGGTTTTATGAACTTTTTAAAATCTACGATTAATATACGGTTACTTATTGCACTGAACTATATACTTAATAGAAGTTAAAATGTATCATCATTTTGCTACATTTAATCTTTCAATAGGTAATTCATTTCTTTCACTCCAATCAAAGGAAGAGCGCTTGCAGTCTTTTATTTTTCTACTAGGTTCACATCGCCTACTTATGGACCAGTATAAATAGCCTTCGGGGCATTTGTAGACATATCCCTTTACGTTCCCCCTTTTTGTAGATTCACATTTAAGGAATGCTGTTGAGCATTCTTCACTTTTTTCAAATAAGTAATACCCTGGCATCTTGCAAGCCATTTTCTCCTTCCCAACGGTGATCTACAAAAAAATATTAGTTTAATAATATTATTACAGTATAGCCGCGTACATAATATTATAGCTTATAGTAAGTAAAAAAAGTACCTACCGGTTCTTTATAATTGTATCCAAGTCGTTTTACTCTTCTTCTCGCGGCTATCTCTCCTTCACATTTTTTATCAGCTTTCTTTTCCTCAACACATTGAATTTTACTTTCGTCATAAATTGTATTATTTGGGCAGTGGAATGTTGCTATCTTAGATTCATGAGTATCTTCATCTTCTGTGCATTGATAAAACAAGTTGCAGTATTTCGGATGTCTTCTAAAAGAAGTAGGACATACAAAAAGATACTCATCCTCGCTAGTTTGAGGACAGTCTTTGTTAGCTGAACTTTCTGTGGTTGACTCTGTCTGGGCTTCAGTAGTGGTTGATTCGGTTGTAGATTCTTGAGTAGTGGTTTTCTCAGTTTGAGTAATTTGTTCAGGTGATTGCGTAGTTGTTGAACTTGCCTGCTCTGTTGTTGTTGTTGTCGTACTTTTTTCAGTGGTAGTAGTCTCTTTTGGTGGACTAGTAGAACTTGTTGTGCTTTCAGTAGTACTGGAAGTACTGGTTGTAGAAGTTTCTTCAGTAGCTGGTTCAGTAGTAGTACTTTGTTCGGTAGTTGTTGTCGTAGATTTTTGCGTTGTGGGTTCTTGTGTTGTTGTTTTTTGTGTAGTTGTTTTCTGTGTAGTAGATTCTTGTGTACTTGTTTCCTGCGTAATCGCGTCTTGGGTAGTGGTTTTTTGTGTGGTTGTTTTTTGTGTCGTTGGTTTTGTTGTAGTTGTGGTTGACGATTGCGTTGTTGAACGTTTGGTTGTTGTAGATGGTTGAGTAGAAGTTTCTGTCGTTGATATTTCGGTAGTAGTTGTAGTTTTTTCGGTTGTATTTTCACTTTGCTTGCTACAATTCACTGCATATTCATGGTTACACGTTAACAGCGACTGGTCCCAAGCTGTGCCCTCTCCACAATCAAAGTGGAAAATTGAGAACCTCTCTCCTTTATTATCCCAGTCGACACATCTGTAAAATTTCTTGCAATCATTTGGATTAGCGAAAAATCCCGCCTCAGAACAAGTAAAAGTATCATTGTTCGATTGATTACTGCCTGATTCTTCACTGGAGTCTGTAGATGGTTGAGTGCTAGAAGACTGGGACTGGGATGTAGAACTAGTTGGATCAGGACTTATAGACGAATCTGGCTCTGAAGATGTTGATGTCCCTGTCTCTTCATTGTTACTACTTGATTTACACGAGGCATTCAAAACATTTTCAGGATGATTACATCCAAGAATATTTTGGTCCCAAATAGTTCCTTCACCACATGTAAAATCATACTTGGTATAACCGCCATTTTGATTACTAACACATCTGTAGAAATTCTTACAATTTGAAGCGCTTCCGAAATATCCATCCTCTTTGCACTCATCTTTATTGGTGGGTTTTGTACTTTCTGTCATTGATGTAGCTTTTGCAGTAGTACCTGTAGTCTTATTACTTTCTGTAATGGAAGGCTTGGTAGACTTTTCAATATTATTTGAATTTGTTATAGAACTAGGAGGCTTGGTTGTATCTACATTATTGTTGGATTCCGATTCTACCGGCTCATCTTGCAGAGGCGGCCTTTCTTCAGGTTTCTGGCTTATAGATTCATGTGTTTCACATCGTTTAACTTCGTTTATGTGATTACAAGCTTGTATATTTGTATCCCAAGCTGTACCTTCACCGCAAGTAAAATCATATCTTGTGTACTTTCCGTTGCTTTCACTCACGCACCGATAAAACTTCTGACAATTAGATTCATGTGGATAAAATCCTTCAGAACTACATTCAGGATTGTAATTTTCTTCACTTTGCTTT
The DNA here is from genome assembly GCA_963565745.1 of Phengaris arion. Classification (NCBI taxonomy): domain Eukaryota; kingdom Metazoa; phylum Arthropoda; class Insecta; order Lepidoptera; family Lycaenidae; genus Phengaris; species Phengaris arion. The sequence goes on from OY751443.1 coordinate 10,198,340, forward strand.
TGAGTGGTTGTTGTAATAGGTACGATTTTGGTTGACGAATATATTGTAGTTGAATATTTGTTCATTGAACTACTTCCTGTCCCAGTGGAAGCAGTGCTACAATTCGAAATCTCCGTATTATGGTCACAAATCTGATTTTCTTGTACCCAAATTGTACCTTCACCACAAGAAAAGTCATATTTGATAAAACTGCCTTTTCCATCGTTTACGCAACGATAAAATTTTGTGCAATCGTCAGTATTTGCATAGAATCCATCAGATTTGCATAGATTTTTTTCATCAGAAAATATCATTTCATTTTTGGGTAATGATTGAGTAGTTAGTGTTTGTGACATTGCAATTGTTGTAGAGTGAACAGAAGTCTTATCGTTTTTAGTTTCGCTATTATTACAAGACGTATTGTCTAAGTAATCACAAGCATTAATTTCTCGATTCCATGCTGTACCATCGCTACACGTGAATTCGTATTTTATATAGTCTCCTCTACCATTGTCTACACATCGATAAAATTTACGACAGTCAGTTTCATCGAAGTGAAAACCTTCCAATTTGCAAACACTGCTACCAGATTGTATTGTAGATAAAATTGTTGGTTGTGAACTGCTTGTGATAGTAATTGAAGACGTTGTTTGATATACTTTTGTTGTTTGTGCTGTACTTAGAGATGTACTTTGATTAACACTATCAATATTAGTATTTTCTTCTTTGTTGAAATTACAGTTTTCCACTGCCCATTTATGATTACAAGCTTCTATTTTAGGATCCCAAACAGTACCATCACCGCAACTAAATGCATATTGAATATAACTACCGTTACCGTCGTCAACACATCTGTAAAATTTGGAGCAATCATTATTATCACCCCTGAAGCCCGATTCATAACATTCATTTTTATTAATTGAACGCGTTGTTTTTAAGGCTTCATGTGTGGTGGTTTTTGACGTAGTTATATCTCTTAATGTACTGTGTATGTTATCAACATTATTATATCTGTCACTATTTTTTTCAGAATAAGACGAAGTTGTAGGATAAACTAAATTTGCCTTTGAAGTACTTGATCTTCCTCCACAATTTTTTACAGCCCAGGCATGATTACATGCTTCTATACTTGAGTCCCACACAGTCCCTTCTCCACATGAAAAAGCATGTTGTATAAAATTACCAATTCCATCGTCAACACATCTATAAAACGTTTTACAGTCGTTATCATCACCAAAAAACCCAGACATTTGACAAACAGAGTTCTTATTGATTGACCGTTTGGTCGAAGTGTGGATCTTAATGGGCATATAGTTGGCAACATAGCCAGTCTCAAAATTGATATTATTTACGTTCTTATCTGCAGTTGATTGCAAAATGGATACTGCAGTAATTGTATCAGTTGATTTATCACTAGTCAATGTTTTGTTGCTTTGTAATATTTTGCCGCAAGATGTTGATTTATCTATATAATTACATGACTGAGTGGTAGAATCCCAAAATGTTCCTTCATCACATTTATAAACATATTTTACAAACTTTCCCTGTCCAGTGTCAACACATCTAAAAAATATACGGCAATCGTCAGAGTCCCCAAAAATTCCATTAGATATACAAGTATCACCAGAATAAATCTTATGATTCGGTTCAAGTGTAGTATATGCTGAATTTTCTTCTGTAGTTATTGCTACTGGTTTGCTTGATAATGTATTTATTGATACTGGTTTACTTGTTGATGTAGTACTTGATATGTTTTTATGTATATCACTCGTTTGTCTTTTTCCACCACATTCTTTTACGGCCCAAGCATAATTACATGAATCTAAATTGCTGTCCCATACTGTACCATCGCTACAAGTAAATTCATATTTAATAAATCTTCCTTTTCCATTATTAACACATCTGTAGAACTTTCTACAATCATTGGCGTCTCCCATGAAACCATTTTCAGAGCAGTCATCGCTTGTAATACTTTGAGGTTTTTTTTTTGTTTGATCTTTTTCAGTATCGTCGGTTAATGTTTCTTTATCTGTATGATTTATCTGGGGTTTTAGCGTGCTTGAGCTGTTATTAAACGCCGGTGAACTCTTTCTTGTGGAAGTTTGATATTTCGTAACTGGGCTCGGTGTGACTTTGCCACTTGTGTATATACTTTCAGTTATAGGTTTTAAAGTATATTTATCGCTAATGATACTTTGAGTTTTATTTTGATTTATTTTGTTCTTTACTGGTTCTTTTTGTATTGATAAATCTCTGTCACCATATGAAAGTTGTGGTTTGCTTATTGCGTTAGAATCAAGGATGTTTGATAGCGGGAACATGTCATCTCCACTTCCACATCGTCTACGTCGGACTGCCCACGGGTGGTTGCAGCTTTGTAAATCATCATCCCAAATTGTTAAGTCACTACATAAAAATTCATATCGTATAAAGCCCCTGTGATTATTATTAACGCATCTGTAGAATTTTCGACAGTTTTTGCTGTCACCCATGAAACCATCTTTGGTGCATTCATCGCCATTCTGTTTATTTTCCCCTGTGTAAATTTCTTTAGGTGTAGTCGTCTTTACGGAAAATGTTGTTATTAAACTAGGTATTTTATTTAATTCACTAGCGGGCATTATTGTAGAGGCAAAAGGGTTTGAATACGATGATTCTAACGAAACTAAGTTCGTGTCTTCAGGTGACATAGCATAATTTGTAGATGTGGGTGTCGGACTAACAAATCCTGGATACTTATTTGCCGTAACATCATTTTGTAATACTGTATTATCTAAAATTGTAGGTAGTTTTGTTGTTATAGGAGTGGGTAATTCGTGCCCTTCTATTTCATTTTCAATGTTTCGATCCGTAAGAGTGCCTCCACACTCCGTGCGTCTTGTGTTTCCTGCGTGATTGCAAATCTCTGTGTCTGGATCGTATACTGTTCCTGGGCCACATTTGAACTGGAAATAACGGATATTACTTTATTTTACAATTAACTACACACCATCAATGAATTTCTACTTCTAGGCAGCCTTTCATCAATGTAAAAAGGAATTAGATTGTGTACTATTATTTATTGATGTCACATTTATAGATAATTAATTTTGTCAGAATTAGGAATTACCTACTTATGTCAAAGAACAAAAATAAAACATCTCACCTGATATACCGTGTATTTGTCACTAAACGACTTGACGCATCTGTAGAAGACTGCGCAGTCGTCGGGGTCGGCCAGGAATCCCTCTCTGGGACATATCACAGGGTCGGCTTTACTTCCTGAGTAAAGCTTAGTCATATATCCGTTGGCTCTTGCCTGACGCTCTGTGTTTGTTTCTTAAAAAAAATAATGTACTTTTGCAAACAGTAGGTATGCAAAGATTGTAGAGGCAAGGAGTAGAGTCTAATTCACGATTTAAAAGAAATATTATAGAACTTTAACGGTTAGAAAATAAGTCTATTCTTCTAGTCTAGTCTAATAAATAGTCTCAGTATGCTATTTTCATAGTTAGGTAGTTTTGGTGTCAGTTCACACCGAGGCGAAACGTGACGCGACGCGAAACTGCATTTTTCTTTTTGACGTGATAACGTCTTAATATAATTTGATGGAGCCGGCTGCACGCACGATAAAACATGACTCATGCGTTACCTGTTACCAGCGTTACCTCGCTAAATATGAGGCATTTCCGTTACCTCAGCTAGCCGCGCCATAGGTATGTGAGCGGTGGGACGGAGAGGCGGGGGCGCTTGATGTTATTACTCAGTTCGGCGCCGGACTTCGCGGTGGCAACACGCCTACCTAAGGCGCATCCAATTAGTTCCGCGCGCACTATAAACATGACGTTGTCACGTTCAACTATCGTCAGTAAACCGACTTTACAGCTTTACAACCGATTTTTTCACTACACAATGAGATACACGTTTCAATTTCATTGCAAGAGCGGCGCCGCACTATGCAGCGCGGTGCAGCTCGAAATTCGAACTCTTGCAATGAAACCTTTATCTTCTTGTGTAGTGTATAAAGTTCAATTTTGAATCGCTACCATAAAAATCCAGCACCGCATCTAGGCGCGACTGAGAGTCTCGGTGTGAGCTGATCTTTATTATACCTTTAATCTTTTAATTAGATACATTCCTTAATCCGTACTTACTATTTTCATCGCTTCTTGAATACGTTACTAGACCAATGAAAAGTATTAAATAACACAATTTATTGAAAGAGTTCATTTTGGATGTATAGTTTTTATGTAATTAACAAATGTTCATTTCTGTTGACATCATAGCCTGTGTATGTTCCCTGCAACAAAAATATAAAAATGTAAATACTAACGGACAATTCACAGAAACGAAACTATATGCGACATGGCGCTGCATTTTTAAGGTATAGGTATAGCTATTTACAAGATTTACGTTTTTATTGGACTATAATTGGGTTATCCCAATTATAATTTTGTTATCCCAATTATAATTTTGTTATCCCAATTATAGTCCAATAAAATTAGCGTAAATCTCGGTATAAGAGATAATAGGCGAGAAACTCTAAAAGCTTTATGTGTTTATACACATAAACACTTACGTAAATGACATAAAACTAACGTGTAACTTAGGTAATCCGATTTCACTCCCTATAAATTTTCATACCCCGTGCTATATACACATATAAAAATTGATTCTTAAGGAGTTTCTTAAACTCTAAAAATCCTGCCCCCTAGTAAACCCCGTAGATTTTTTTCCCTAAGTATGGGGGGAAAATCCCTAAGTTGGCAACACTGAGATCGGTGTCCGGCCCAATCGCCCGACTGCTCTACACACGCACGGATTTGGTACGGAGCCAACCATATCCGATGCGGACCGCAGCGGATACAATTAATAATAATTATGTTCACCGGACTACTCTACACACGCTCGAATTTGGTACGCAGTGAACCAAATCCGTGGTCCGCTTCGTACCGAATCCATACGTGTGTTAGCACTTCTAGGCACCTACATATCTACAAGCTACCTACGATAAACCACTTGAACAAATAAAAAAATATTTGTTTAATACACAGACGCTACTGAATAATTTTGTTACCATATTATTAGATATTAATAATTAACTATCATTACTTCAGATATGTAACATATCCAGTTTTTTTTAAACTTTTATGTAAATTTTTAGACTTTCTAATAGTTGTAAGAATTTGGTGACCACAGTGGCCTTTAACGGTATTTTTGTATTTTCCCAAAGGCCAGGAATATGGCTCTAAAACTGTGGTCAGGTAACATGGCGTTTAGTGTCAATGCTAATAGCTCATGAATCATACAGACAATGTCACTGTATTCTGCAATATGCTATGCCAATTTTAACTCCATTTTTGTTCTTCTTTGCCCTTCAACTTGTTTACCTGCTTCTTATATATACCGCGGAAGAACCATGCTTCAGCACAAATAGGGTAGGCTCGACCGGGGACAAAAACAATCTATAACCCGACTACGTAAATTATATAGCATATATTGTTACCCGGGCATAATAGCCCGTAATATACCTCATTTAATAAATCGGACCAGTAGTTTAGGTACTACGGTGGAACAAACATACATACATAGGTACATACATAGACTGCCAAAATTATTACCCTTCCTTTTGGCATCGCCGTAGTCGGGTAAAAACTGGAGCGAATGGATAATAACGTAAGTAATGTTTCGCCGAGTGAGTGAGGATACAAGAGACCCAAGAGGTGGTGGAAGCTTCAGAGATCGCCGAAGCACTTCTAGCTCTCTAGGTCACGGATTCCTAAAGTGGGATCCGCGGAACCTTGGGGTTCCGTGGAATAGTCATCACGGTTCCGCAAAAATATTTATTATATTGCTGTATAATACCACGGTTAAAAATTCATTTTGAAATACACAGAGCTCTTTTATTTGATATGGAAACCAATATCAAATCCTTATAAACAAAATTTGTAATAGTTCAATATGGGGTTCCATAAAATAAAAGGTACTCCGTTATCTTATTTGGGTGGCGTTCCGTTAACTTTAAAAGTTAAAGAACCAGTCCTGTTCTAGGACATATCACATAGGTGTTACGGCCGTGGGTGTCCAATCATTGTCCATACTACATGAACAGCGGTAATCTATTGCCATAAGGTCTATCCATCTATCGTTTGCCGGACTTGCTCGATAATACAATGCATACCTACTATGCATCGACAACTTAATATCTATGGACGCTTCCACACAGCACACTACATCAATCTCGTCCTGTATCCGAAGAACTTGTATATCACTGGTACCAGACAACGTAAATATATTTAACTAGCTAGTGCCCGCGGCTCCGCCCGCGTAAATACAGTATCCCACGGGAACACTGTACTTTATACACTTTTAATCCAGAGCTCAAGCTACTACCATACCAAATTTCATCAAAATCCGTTCAGTAGTTTTTTCGTGAAATAGTAACAAACATCCATCCATCCATCCTCACAAACTTTCACATGTATAATATTAGTAGGATACTGTTGTATAACAGTATCCTACTAATATTATACATGTATACGTAAGAATTTTATAATAGGGTTATACTTAGTCTGGCCATATACTGTTACAATTAAAAATAAACAAAATCTTACATTTGAATTTGGAATCTGTCATTTTTATATGAATGTTCATTGTGTTTTCTCATTTTGGCGCCAATATATTGTACAATATTTTGCGATATTAAAATGGAGTGGGGTTATAAAGAGAACCGAATCGCTGTGATTGCATTACACAAAGTAGGTATGGAGCCAAACGCATTTTTTAAAACTCTCCATACGCATATTGGTATTAGTAAAATGTTTGTATACTGGGCTATTAATAGGTACAATGAGACCTCCTCTGTTTGTGACAGAAAAAGATCTGGCCGTCCACGTAGTGTTCGTACGAAAAAGGTGGTCAAAGCAGTAAGGGAAAGAATTCGAAGAAATCCTGTCCGAAAGCAAAAGATTTTATCTCTGGAGAAGAATATAGCACCTAGAACCATGTCGCGTATTTTAAAAGATTACTTAGGACTTGCAGCTTATAGGTAAGAGATGAACTGGTCATTTCTTAAATGACAATTTAAAAAAGAGTTGGGTGGTAAAATCGAAACAACTACTGAAGCGGTACGCAAAGGGAGATCACAGAATAATTTTGTTTACGGATTTTTTGAAATTCTCAATTTTTTTTACAATTGAGCAACATTTTAACAAACAAAATGACCGTATTTATGCTCAAAGCTCTAAGGAAGCTTCCCAATTAGTCGACAGAGTTCACTCTGTCCATCACTGAAATCGGATAGTGCCCACGTTTCAACGTGGGCACTATCCGATTTCAGTGATGGTTTGGTGGGGTATTAGCTATGAAGGAGTGAGCCATACTTTTGTGAAAAAGGTATTAAAACATCGGCACAAGTGTATCAAGATACCATTCTTGAGAAGGTAGTGAAGCCCCTTAACAACACCATGTTCTATAACCAAGAATGGTTCTTCCAGCAAGACTCGGCGCCGGGTCATAAAGCTCGATCTACGTAGTCTTGGTTGGAAACGAAAATTTCGGACTTCATCAGAGCTGAAGACTGGCCGTCGTCTAGTCTAGTCTAGTTGCTCTAAACGCCATTATAATTTGGAGTCCCTAAAACAATCCGTACGATTGGCAGTGAAGAATTTTTCCATGGAAAGAGTGCGTGCTTCTATTGATAACTGGCCTCAACGTTTAAAGGACTGTATTGCAGCCAATGGAGACCACTTTGAATAAGCTTTTTATATTTTAAATTGTTTTATATTTATGTATTAAACTAACACACTGTAAAAGTAATAAATGTTATTTGCAATAGAAATTTTTCTTTTTCTTTGTTTCAGTATTTATGGCAAGACTGGGTATACTATTTAATACACATCCAATACCAACGAACACAGAAAAACGTTTTGTTCCTTCGGCGGGATTTGAACCCATGACGTCCGGCTTAAGCGCCGACGCGCTAACCATTGCGCTACAGAGGTCGTTAAATATTAAATATTTTGTTAATTCACAAAATTTATTATTTTTACTTCCTTAAACGTTGTCCAAAGGTGTTTTACAAATTACAACCCAAAATCTAATTCAACGCCGCCATAAAAACTGACTTAATCATATCAATAAAATCCTTTCATTTGTGTAAAACATCAACGGCTGTAATAAAAACATTAAAATTTTGAAATGGCGGTTATGAATGTTAACCGCCTTAGGGTCGATTCACACCGCGACGACACGCGACGCGAAGCTTCAGTTTTAACCCCCGACGGAAAAAGAGAGGTGTTACCTATAAATTTAATGTGTCTGTCCGTGCCATGGTGGCTCCTAAACGAAAGGTCCGATTTAGATACGGTTTGTTTGAATGCTAACAATATAATGATCGAGAGTGTTCTTCGTCTCAGTCGAGAGCTTGAAAATTCGGGGGTTACTTAAATTATTTAAGATAGATATTCAAAATTGAACTTTACTCACTACACAAAAAGGTACCTGTTTCATATGGAATCAGTCACAACACTGTACATGCGCTATAGCGCATAGTGTACGTGTAAGTGTACTTTAGCTGTACACAGCGCGGTGCAGTTTGACATTCGAACTCTTACAATGAAATGTTGAGAGTTGAGTTGAGTCTCTGTTCGTTGAGAACTGATCCTTACGCAATTATTGAGATGGGTGAAGGTACTCGTACTTTATGAAACAAAACTTTCCAAAAGAGTATATCCCAACACTCAAGGAAGGAACTCTACTACTACTTGCCAAAGATTTTCCGTGGAAATAAATGAATAGAATATTAAAGGCGGGCCCTAAAGGTGTTTTGAATCACAAATATCTTTAGGGCTAATACGCAATATCGACTGGTCACGGCGCAGCGTCTTGGTCTCATAGGCTGAGTGACATATCTATAAACCTACCTATTTAAACTCTAGTAAGTCCCAGTTGCCGACGCGACTGTTTAGTCGGCAATGCCTAATAGCTCTTAAGGCCTATCCATTTCAAATTCTATTAGAGAAGGTCCAAAAACGTGAATGTAGATAGTATTTCGCGTTTATCTTGTCACTCTTATGTAAAATGTATGAATAATATATCACCAATCATATACATATTATATTATTACACACACACACAACATAGTGTACACGCTGATGCATCCATTAGTGTATAAGTACTAAAGGTATTTAGGTACCTAATTGTTCTTTATTAAAAATACATATTTATTGTTTATTACTTTTTTTTACTATTGGTTAACGCAATTATAGAGTGTGTACGAGGGCTGCACTAAAAGTATCGGGAATGGAATATTTCCACTGTTCCTGTCATATTAAAATCTTTTTAATTTAAAACTCCTTGGTTTTAAAAATCGAATACCGTTTATTTATTTAAAAAAAGATTCTCGGTCTTGTCACAAGGTCTTGTCAAACTTGTTTAGTCGTTGAGAAAATGGAATTGACTCGAGAAAATTATAGAGCGGTGATTTATTATGACTTTCGAAGTGGTTTAACACAAAAACAGTGTGTTGACCGGATGATTTCTGCATTTGGTGATGAAGCCCCATCGAAAACCACAATTTATCGCTGGTTTGCTGAATTTCAACGTGGACGTGTCAAGCTCAGTGATGATCCCCGTCAAGTCGTCCAAAAACTGCAGTCGCCCAAGAAAATGTTGATGCTGTGCGTTAGCTGATTGAGGAAGATCGACATGTGACATACCGCGATATTCAGGCAACTTTAAACATTGGCATGAGTCAAATACAAATAATCTTGCATGAACAATTAGGTGTAAAAAAGTTATTTTCCCGATGGATACCGCATTTGCTCTGTGAAGAGCAAAAAGCGGCTCGCGTTACTTGGTGCGTCAGAACTCTCGAAAGATTCCACGCAGGATCCTCAAATGCTGTATACAACATCGTATCAGGTGACGAATCCTGGATATACGCGTACGAACCCGAAACAAAAAACCAGTCACGAGTAAATCCAACAAAAATAGTTCGTTCACGGAGTGTTGCAAAAAAAATGGTGGCCACGTTTGTCTCCAAAACCGGCCATGTTGCGACTATTCCTCTTGAGGGACAAAGAACGTTAACTGCAGAATGTTATGCTAACATTTGTTTGCCACAGGTCGTTTCTGAACTCCGTAAAGAGAACTGCAACCGCCGCATCATCCTCCATCACGACAATGCGAGTTCTCACACCGCGCACAGAACAAAAGAGTTTTTAGAGCAAGAAATCATAGAATTATTAGACCATCCGCCGTACAGCCCCGACCTAAGCCCTAATGATTTCTATATTTTCCCTAAAATAAAGAATAAATTGCGTGGTCAGAGATTTTCATCACCTGAAGAAGCTGTGGACGCCTACAAAACGGCTATTTTGGAGACCCTAACTTCCGAATGGAATGGTTGCTTCAATGATTGATTCCATCGTATGGAAAAATGTGTCGAATTTCGCGGAGAATACTTCGAAAAGCAATAAATACATTTTTAAATAGTAATGTTGTGTCACTTCCTTGATTCCCGAAATATTCAGTGCCGCCCTCGTAATAAATTTATTGGATCAATTTATAAAAACTCCAATGTAACTCCAACTAAAATTTTGTAACATCTGAATAACTCTTAGTGGTTTTATTTACAATAATTGTAATACGTACATTTAATTAGATTAAGAATAATAGCTGTTATTATTCCAAATAAAATAAAATTACTCCTCATGATAGACACTTCTCACGAGGTTTTACAGATCCGACGTATATCTAAATCAGCTGTATAGTCATCCAATACTATGAAAAGTAACAAACGTGATTAAAATATTATTGTTTATTGTGTATAATACTATAAATGAATCAACGGCTGCGTGATATCTTTGAAAACAACATTAAATTGCTGTCAATCTTGCAATATTTGCTATTTACATAAATTATCGTAAAATACATAATGAAGTAAAAATATTATCTCATTTTTGTAATATCGTTTATACATAAAGATGAATGTAATTTTCAGATTCCATAGGAATTACAATTTACAAACCATAACGGTTTGGAATTCCTTTTGACGAAATGTGATTTTTTAAATATTTTAACATGTCATGTGATATACAGGTGATGGTTTTTCAAGTGGGAATGGTAGGCGAGATCCGAAACGAAAAAAAAAGTTTCGTATTTCGCCTACCATACCCACTTAAACAATGCTATCTACTAATTTATTGTTAGCAGAAATATGTTTCGCTATTACTATTTTATTTTTATATTGGTTGGTTTTTACTTCTAGCCATAGATATTTTCAAGAACACATAAGTCGCAACGGAAACGATTCATTGTTTCATAAAAAAAAATTAAAAATGTACGTACCTACACTACACCTTTAGCCGTATTTAATATTTTTGTTTTTTTCCATAAACTTGAATCATAAAATTTCAAATACTTTTCTTAATCCGCAAGATCCTTGGTAGTAAAAAACGAAAAGTCATAAAAATGTGATTGATTGTGAGCGCTTAAACCTTCCTGTAGGCTGTGCCAGTGCCTACGCATTGTGCGAAATAATATGGTGCATTTAACAGTCAGCTGTTTAAGAATAAATAAAATATGATATTAAATAATTCTTATGAGATGATTTGAAAAATAATAATAATTCTAGAGTTCGCCCTGTGGTCGAAATTGAACTTTATAGGGGTTCTTTTGCTTCTTAGATAGAAAAAAAAGTAAATGTTGTGACAGATTGACAAAAGCCAACGTGATTGTAATAAAATTGTACCTATCAAACGCACGGTAGTGTGTGTTAATCAATTAAGGAAGTGTGTTATTGTTATTTTTATTAATTTGATGTATTTCTAAACATGAATTGAAAAAAATTGCTTTCTACACACCTTACTTCACATAAACTTTAATTTACCGACCAAATTTTATACTCCTCCGGTTGCATAATTCCCGTAAAACTGTACTGAAAGTTTTTTGCTTCGCGCATTAATATTATAGATTATAATATTAATGCGTGAAGCAAAAAACTTGGTGCTATTATTATTTGTAAGAATGATAGCAGAAGCCTTTTAGAAACTAAAATTTGCGAAAAGTAAAAACTTATTGACTAGGGATAAGGAACTCGTCCTTGTAATTTGATAATAGTTTGTGTTGCTCTTCGGATAGCCTATAAACACATTAGGTGTCCTATGTAAATTCTCTGTAAATAAACCTCTATGTGTGGCCCTTTATCTCGCCAACAGATGGCGTGCTTTATAAATAAAACTGTGCCTCTATCTCTGGAACATTTTTAATTAGTGTCCGAGCGACTCAGCAAACACCAATAAAAAGATGATACCAGTCCCTACGTGGTAATAAGCCTCTGGATATTGTGGTCCCGGGCCCTCGAAAGGTCAGTTGGGAACCAGCTAGCCTTCAGCTCAAATCAACGGCCCTAGTTCGTTGCCACGAATAATTACAAGAAAAAAAACATTATGTGAGCTATTTCAATTTTTTGCCGCGCTCACGAGTCCTCATTACGCTTAAATTTGTTGGCTAAAAAATGCGATGATTCAACATGCGTTTATTTCTTTGTTTCTGGTTTATTTGTTCTTTATGGACTCTTCGCCAAGATTCAAAGATAACACGTTCAATATAGACTCGACCAATTTAAGATGGTACTTACAATGATAATAATTAAGTTAATACCTTACTATTATAGATTAGTAGGGTCAGCTCAAACTACGACGATACATGACGCGACGCGGCGCTGCTTTTTTAAGATAGCTATTCAAAATTGAACTTTATGTACTACACAAAAAGATACACGTTACATATTATGACATCAGTCATACACTGCACATGCGCAAAAATTTATAAAAATTCATCGGTTTCTGCTTGAAAGAGTAAAGAAACATTTAATTTATCATTTTAGTATTTATTAATTAGTTATTAATCAAGTAACTCATGGTTATTTTATTTTTTTTCATAGAAATTAGAATGTATAAAATTCTTAGATCTTTTAAATTTGCCACCATTTCTTCAGATTCAACATTCCTTTGCCAGACCCTACTAGCATTTACAAAAATACATAGAGTAGAAATACAAGAGTATTCTGAACAATACTTTGTAGAGATCAACGATACATGTTACAGCCAGGAAACAAGAAATTAAAAAAATAAATGATTGCAATAGCTCAGATGATGTAATTACTGATGCACTAATATTATCGTCTAGAATCTAGATAAATGTGGCATTTCTGTGAATATCTACATCCCGTCTACATAAAATTATACTACATTTGAAATGTTCAGATTTAATAATTAATAGAGGTCGCCCCTCCCTGTGCTCGAAATTGGCCCATAATAAAAGTTGAACTTTATAAGTGCTTCTTAGATAGAAAAAAAATAATAAATTCAACGTGTAAAGTGCCATATTCACGGTCCAGCCTGCAAATCCAGCACCGGTACTAATGGCCGTCATTAGTGTCAATCACTTATAAAGTCCGCTTCAAGGTCGCGGCCTTGGATTTGCAGGCTGGACGGTAAGTATGGTCCTTAACAAAATGTATCTATCAAACGCACGGTAGTGTGTTTTTGTTATTTTTATTAATTTAATGTATTTCTAAGCATTATTAAAAAAAAAAGCTTTCTCCACAGTGCACACCTTCCTGCACATAAATTTTAACTGTGCCAAATGTCATACTTCGCCGTTCGCAAGATCCTCGTAAAACTATACAGAAAGTTTTTGCTTTCAATCAAAACAATATTGATCCATTTGCGTCAAATTGACAAGGTAAAAAAGCTTGACAAATGGGTGCCCCACGAACTCAATGATCGCCAGCGCGAAGTACGCGTCGAGACGTGCCTTGCACTGCTCAACAGACACACAAATGAAGGAATTTTGAACCGCATTGTTACCTACGATAAAAAATGGATTCTGTTTGATAACCGCAAGCGCTCAGCCAGCCAGCCAGCCAGCTAACCAGCCAGCCACCAGCCAGCCAGTGGATCCTGGTTCAGCAAACAATGCCCTAAACGAAAACTTACCCCTAGAAAAGTGATGGTCACTGTTTGGTGGTCTAGCGCCGATGTGATTCATCACAGCTTCTTACCAAACGGAGTGAGCATTACTGCAGATGTGTACTGTGAAGAACTGAACACAATGATGGAGAATCTGGCACATTACCAACCAGCATTGGTCAATCGCTCGTCTCCGCTCCTGCACGACAACGCGCGACCTCATACTGCACAGCAGACGGTCTCCAAGTTGCAAGAACTGGGTTTGGAAGCTCGCCGTCATCCGCCCTACTCACCAGACCTTGCGGCTACAGACTACTACTTTTTCCAGAATTTGGATAACTTCTTGGCGGGAAAAAAATTCAATACCCGAGAGGCAGTACAAAATACCTTTGAAGAATTTGTTGCCTCCCGTCCAGCTGATTTCTTTAAGAAGGGCATCAATAAACTGCCACTGCGTTGGCAAAGATGCATTGATTGCATGGGTGATTACTTCGATTAATACAAATAAAAAATACATGAAAAAAAATCGTTTAAATTTTTTCATACAAAACGGCAATTTCATAGGTAAAGACCTAATATATAGGAGGAAAAGCATATTATACAAAATCGACAAAGTTCCTACTCGAGGAGGACGCCTCAAAATGACACAAAGGAAGTGACCGCAATTGTTAAGCGATTTTCATCTTATGCCTGGTCGAGCGGCAACTTGTTCGATAGTACGCACAAATGATATCTAAAATAACAAACCGCAGTCATAAAGTTAAACCTATAAGTCCACTTGACCAGAAATCGAATCTTATTTATCGCAACAATTTGTTGTAGAATGTAAAGAGGAGTGTAAATCGTTCAGTTAGATCATTGACGTATCAAACTCTTGTCTGAGGACCTCGCAGCAGACATTGGAATTTGGATAGTTGACTAGGCAAATAACATAATTATAAAGCTGATTTACACTTACGGCCCGTTTCAATAACCTATCTACCAATAACTATTTGTTAAAAACGTCACATTTGTATCGCAAAAACCCGGAAAATGATTCAATGACGTTTTTATCAAATAGTTATTGATAGATAGGTTAATTAAACCGGCACTAAAATAACCATAAACTTATCTAACCATTTAGGACTAAAAGATTATTAACTTTTTAATTGTATAAGTAAATTCTATTGCTAATATTTTTACATTAAACAACGACGCTGTCCTTTCTTAATAATAATATGATCTAATTTTTAAAAAGCCGTATTGTATATTATTAGGTATACTAAGCTGTTTTGGGTCTACCAAATGCGACAAGAAAGATGCCATCATCGTGCCAGTGTCAACCTTTTACAGATTACTTAAGGCCAAGTGTTGGGTGGCCGGTGGGTATAATTTCCACCGCAACAGTGCGACCGCTTCGGCATGCAATAGGATTGCGTCGTCCCTCGATGATACGTCGCCGGTGATACTTGAACGAGAGTAAAATTACATAAGTCGAGAAGTGCAAATGACGTTCTCAGGGCTCAAGTGGAACTGGTTTGAAGATTCCCTTCCCAGCATTCGCAACTACATTCCTGCAGTGTCTGATGATGGCCGGTCTATAATTTTATGTATCATACGAAAAATGTAAACCGCAACCAGTTTTCGAGGTTGTTTACCCATACTTATTGCCTACATACTTATATTACACAATTTTCATAATAAGTTTATAAAAAATAGAGCGATTTTATCTCATGATTTCATTTTAAATTTTTGTGACTTAATTACGACTAGAATCGAAATTTAAACTGAACGTAAGAAAACTAACAGCCTATAAAATAATAGACCCTTTGAAAATTACTAGGTACTACAATTAATCTATTGAGTACCTACACCTACTATTAATTTAAAAAACCTACAAAAACTACTAACCTTAAAAAACTTAAAAATATTAAGGTAGAAAAAGTTACCTGGTAAGTAGTTCAAATGTATTTATAATTTAGGTTTAAGTAACAAGCAAACAAACATAAACGTCGATTATGCAATTTTACTAATATGCTTGCATTTCCATTGTTTCGTGTCATCAAATAATTTAAATCATGACATGGGCATTTAGTTAAATGACTTAATTGCAGTAGCATGTTTTACGTTCACGGCCAAGGTTACGTTGCGCTGGCTTTCAAGTAATTGGCGTAAGCAACTGGACTTGACAGCCATGAACTTAAGTGCCTCTGCCTTTTGACATTTGTCATGTTGCCAGTTGCTAGGCAGGGGAGGGCTTTCTTCTATGACAGCACTATTATTTATTCTTGATTGTCCAAATGGAAAATACCGAAATTATACACAATGTGGTGTTTTTCAGTTCCAAGTTTTTGATGTGCAACATCTTTCCTCTCGCTTTCTTGAAATTTGTGGGAGTGATTTCGTGAAATGGAACGGAAGTGTGTATCAGAACGTCGTGGAAACGCGCGCTATTTGATTTGACGAATGAGCGCGGGGTGGTAGAGTTGGCCGGCAGGTTCGAATAAAATATTTCAGTATTTAGCTTTTTTAAATGTTGAGGTTGATTTCTGTCGTCGCTTAATGGGAAAGTTTCCGAATGTTTTTATCATATTAGAAAATCGTACTAAGCATTGTGGTTTTAAGGTTCCGTAATACATAAGGGTTCCTCCTTATAGTTTCGCTCTGTCCGTCCGTCTGTCTGTCTGCGCTTCTAGCTTCTGTAATGTTGAATATAAATGGATGAAATTTGGTATAGTTAAAGATTGTGTATAGATCTCGGTTTTGGCATCATAAAATAATAATAATTTTATATTTTAGGGGTAGCTCTCCATATATGTGAAGTGGGGATGAAAAAAAAAATTTCATTCTACCCCATTGTGTGGGGTATCGTTGAATAGCTATTTAAAAAGAGGACAAGGACAAGGCTCCAAAGTGGTTTACAAGCTGGCATTTCTAAACTATAAGAGATAGAAACTTAGCTTACAAGTTTATATCTCTTATAGTTTAGAAATGCCAGCTTGTGTGTGCTTCATGCTGATAGATCATGCTAAAAACTCTAAAAAAGGATTTTTTTTGAGCGAAATCGGCCAATAACTTTTGAAGTAATTCAAAGAAAAACTATTGCGCGTTGATAGTTACGGAACCCTCCTTAGACATGTCGTGACATGCTCTTAGTTAAGTTTTTTGAAACGTTTTCCTAAAATGTTACACATCATATGCGACTACTGTAAGGCTCGCTCGTTTTTTGCATCGTTTAAATATTCTGTTTGTCCATTGCCATCAAATACCGTACCGTGTACACCCAATCTATAAAAGCCTTAAATTTAGCTTAAGAATATTGTTGTAGCAAAATACTCGGGCATATTATATAATATATAACTACCTAATATAATATATATAATATATATGGTAGAATACTTAAACCTTATAGTCTTTAAATTTGATACCAATGCGTGCCCTTAAAAGGATTCAGTGTATATCACATCGAACCTTCAGGCTATTAGCATTGAGAGGCTGTAAGAATAACATCAGATGATTAGCATATTATAATGTTAGGGATGTCACCTACGTGAATTTTCTTCATCCCTATTTTCACTCTTTGTTACGATATAGGAAATAAGTTACGATTTGAACGAACTATTAACAATTTGAATGAACTATCGTATGGGTACTCCCAAAGAAATAACGTGCCCGCTTCCAGTACCTGCTTACTTCTGCCTACTATAACAATGTACGAAATGCTTACCTCTATTTATAAATACTGTTTCAGACGTTAAACTGTTTTTTTTTATGTGGTGCTTACGTATGTAATCATTTAGTACCAACTTATAATAAGCAATTGTTCAACCCGTAACAACCGTCTGACGTTTAAAAAAAACAGGATTAAGTTTTGGGTCGCCTGACAACTTAAAAAAATATGGACGAGTCAAGAGATGTAATTGCACTTTAGTATAATAATTGTCCACAAATTAGAGTTCATCAAAAACTCGATAAAAATAAAATTACCATCCCTATTCACTGATGTAACATTATTATTATACCCTAGCACTTTAGATAAAAATACAACAATTCCGAATGGTATTCGCACCGGATATCTGTAATTTCTGATAGCTCCTTGAGAAAATAATTTTCTAGTGTAAAATATAATTTGCTGGAATATCTAGTAAGTGTATAATTTACATAATAATATTATCTATAACTGTCATAAATATACCTACCTTTCGAAACGGAATAAATATTGTTAGATGACTTGCATCAATAGCACATAGGTATAAAATTAAACTTCAACGAATATACTTAAATATTTGGTCTTTAATTCAAAATCTGGTAAGAATACCAGATTTTGAATTAAAGGCAAGGAGCTTCGGAATGGATCTGATCTAGAATTAAGTTATAAATAACTAGCGACCCGCCCCGGCTTTGGAAGGGTGCAAATTGCAATGTAGGTGTCCTACTTCTTGTATATTATTGTAAGCTATGTTGGTGCTAAGTACGAAAGTACTTAGCACCAACTTAGCTTACAATTTTATATGCTCATACCTGCGTCGCTACTAATTCGCAGCCGGATAGTTTTTACGCCTTGACCCCACTTTGTTTACAATAATTACTATGGTCATTTTCCCATATGATCACGATTTTCATGCGAACATAATGTAATCATACCGCCGCGATGATATCATATCTTTCTGGTTATTTTACATTTGTTAATATAAATAAGTTAAATAAAGAAGAAATATTTTCTAATATACAATTTACATAATATTAGGTATATATTTTATCACACAGATGAGGGATATATATTATTATTTATTAATAGGTAATAGCCGGCCTAAATGACAGATCAGTCTCACTAAACGCAGGTCAAATTGCTAAATAAATTACACTAAGTTATAGAGATCAAAGCCCAAAGGATTTTAAAAACTTCTTCCCCTAAAGGGAGTAGGTTATCTATACTAATATATTAAAGAGGAAATATTTGTTTGTTTATTTGCATCGAACAGGCTCCGAAACTACTGGACCGATTTTGGTGAAATATGCCATAGATATAGAGTAGACCACGGGGAAAGACATAGGCTACTTTTTATCGCGACAAAATGCACGGTTCCCGCGGCATTTCCTATTGCGCGTACGAAGTCGCAAACAACATCTAGATGTTGCAACCGTAAGTTAAAGAGTATGCAAAACGACACTTAACATCTTCGACACTTAACATCTTCGTATTTTATCGCATTGAGCCCCATTAGTGTATTTCTATTTTACCCATCACAGCTACATTTCGCCGTAAAACAGGCTATTTATTTTATATTTAGAGTCCACATAATCAATTATAACGTTTAAAATACTCAAGATGTCGTTGGACTGAATATTTCTCTATTTGCAAAGGCTCTGCTGATTCGTCATAGTCGTAGTCAATATAAAATTAGAATATCATGAATATGCCACTAACTATGTGGCCTAAGTCCCTGATTTAAAAAAATGAGACAACCATCATCGATCAAGTGATTGCACAATGCACATGGTACTTAAATTATTGTCTTTTGCGAAAGGACTAAGATTGTAAAAGCCCTAATAAGACTACCATTATGTTTTTACTGATAAAATGTATATCATATTGGTATTAGTGTGTACAATGAACGTATGCATACCCGCTAGTTGGTGCGGTGGGTCAATTCTCAGGTTCTCGCCAAAGGTACATAAAAATTATACTAACTCTTCTTACAGCCTTTGAAATTATTCCAAAGTATATAATATAATATAATATTATATATATATATATAATATAATAATTACAATAATTAAATATTATAAAGTGAAATTTACAAAAAATACCTACTTATTTTTATGTTGTATTTTTTTATAAAATAAAAAAAATAAAAATCTTCTATCTGTTCATACTAAGTTTAGAAAAAAAATGTCTTTTTATAAGTTTTGTTCCTTACGTTACTCTAATGCTGGGACTATATGATCCGAAATCCGGCGGGCCCGGGAAAATTCAGAGCACTAAAAATGGAACACTGCGCTTATACAATAGAGTTGATAATCGAAGTGTCGAGCTGTCATATATGACGTTGACATTTGACTCGATACTTGTATGTTCGATTTTCAACTCTATTGTTTTGGCGAAGAGTTCTATATTCAGTGCTCTGAATTGTCGCCGGCCTTATGGATTCCGGATCATATAGCCCCAGCCTAAGTGAACAACCCTGCCAAGAATCACCTCAAATTTAATAGAGCACTTAATGCAAACGGATAATAAATCTACCTTAATTTACCCTTACGTGATTACAATCTAGCATTTAATACAATCAATGCCTTCTGTTTAGCAACCAGATGCTATCACAACTATCCGGCGATTCTTATTAGATTATGCAATATGTTACACTTTCGTGTTATTGTTTTAGTTTATTTCAATGGTATGAAGGTCAATGTTCGATTATTTATTTAAAAGAATTCGTCGGTAGAAAAAAATATATTTAGAAACTGCCTTTTCGGTATAGGTAAAAAGTTTTAGAACGCTTATTATAATTATTTTTTTTATTTTCTAAAATTGTTATTATTTACAAAGCCATAAAGTGTTTTCACTTTAAGACTTATGTTATGTTATGTTAAGATGGTAAAAGCACCAAATCTGCTCACAACATTATTTAATAGTTGGCAATAAAGCGTGGTATTTAATTGGTATCCTTGTCACTTTTTATCGTAAAAAATGTGTAAATCAAGTTTTTTATTAGAGATTTTACATTTGGGTCATTACCGTTACATAGCACAAAGGCCCCGCCAAGTTTTGATTATTGAGACATTGATTTTATGGATCAATTAGCAATTAGATAGCATCATAGAGGAGCATCAATATTAGTAAAGCGATAATCGTAGTACATCTGTGACGTAATTAACAGTACATACTATTTTTTATTATTAGTTTTAAATTAAAAAAAAAGGTATTTACTATTGGTTTTAAAAATTAACTTGATTTGCTACACGTTACATGTATCGAAGTGGCGTCATGACATTATAAAATAATATAACTTGCGGTATTTTTATACTTTTCATGGTGCCAACTAGTGTGTAACTACTTTTTTCTTAACATACTTAATGGTAATTTAGTGCTTTTTTTTTATTTGTTTATTCATAAAAAGAAACATACAATTCAAGTTGTATCTCGCCAAACGAGTGTTTGACGGTGAGATGCGCATCTAATACAATATTTGTTGCATAATATTATGAGTAGTTAAGTATTTAGTACAAAAGATAAAATAATAAAAAAACAAAACTAAGTTATTAACTTTAAACAAAATTTACAGTTTATAAAAAAAATGTAATTAAACTCATAATTTTAATTTAACAATGCAGCCCTTAACTTTGAAATGGGGATTTTTCAAAGTATATACTATAGTATCACTTTATACAGATTTTGGGCCACAAAAAAAACGCCTAATGATTTCCTGGGAGAATATAGAGCAGATTTTAATTGTGTTTTATGGGCTATTTAAAATGGCAAAAAATGGCCATTGTAGTTTGTACTTGCCTCACTGCTTGGAATTGAACATCCTCATTTAGTACACTCATCAACAAAAAACCCTACGAATTGAAAAATCTACAAATGGATTTGAGGATTTGACTTGCTGATTTTCAGCTACTCGATAGTCACATCAAAATATTTTGTAATTTTTCAAAAAGGAAATTAGAACAAAATAATACGAAGGCCACCGCGTGGCGATCGGGGACGTTGCTGTTCAGCGATGGAATTAAGCACACATAGGATTTGACATTTTCTCGTTTATTCACCAATAAATAGTGTTTTGCCCATTAAGGCCCGAGGGGGACAACCGATGGACTCAAAATATTTATTGAAACTTCACCTTTTACAACCAATATTTGACAATCAATTTATACAAAATATGCACTTTAAAAGATCACATTATGTTGATAACCTCTATGCGCTGAAACGGTGCAACAAATAGGTACTATTAATCATAACAGTCGCCTGCCATACAATCTAGGTACGCCCTATGCGCCGAGTCTAATAATATTTTCTTTCGTTACGTAGCGGATGACACATATTTCATTTTAATTCACAAAATCTATACTTCTATACAAATAACTAAAATTGAAGTATCTATTTGTAGTACATGCGGTACCCACGCCAAAAAAAAACTATTTAAAAATATCTTGTCTCTCTGTCTTTTGTTGTTCTTGTTGACCGGACTTTTACTGGCAGATAGCTGATGTTATTACGTTATAGTTGCTTAGGTAACTTTTATTTTAGGGTTCCGTTTATAAAAGTTATTCCATTATAACATCAGCTATCGCCTATCTACCAGGTAAAGTCCTATACTAAATACTCCATACTGATGACATCAGTAGAGATGAAATTCTCAACTGACTATACCTAAATGTTTAAGCCATGATAAAATCGAGCTGTTAATCGAATAGCTTAATACACGATATTAAATAAAATATAGTATTTCAGTTCACTAAACTTTAGTAGAGCTCTAAAGTACTAACTAGTGAATATAATATTAGGTTACATTACATATGAAATTGGCGTACACAAAGTCGATTTTTTTAAATATAATATATTTATTTAATCAAAGTATATAACATTGCTATCTATGCACTTTTGCCTTCTCATAGGTACTTTATTGATTCCTTTACTAAAAAAACCATTCGGACAGGAATCAATAAAATCTTTGAAGGCGCTTTGGGGTCATCGGAGTTGAATTTTTTCCCTTGCAAGAAGTTATCCAAATTTAAAAAAAATATGGTAATCTGTTTGAGCAAGGTCCGGGGAGTACGGTGGATGTCTTAGATATTCCAATTGAAGCACCTCTAATTTGGTAGCCGTCTGTTGTGCAGTGTGTGGTCTAGCGTTGTCCTGAAGCAGCAGTGGCCTAGAGCGATTGACCAACCTCGGTTGTGTAGCAACTAGCTTTTCCATCATGATTTGCAGTTGCTGGCAATAGACATCTTACGAATCGTCACCGCCGCCATACACATCATTAATCCTTCGAGCCGTTTCTGCAGAACTGGTACCACGGTGGAACTCGTACTCGAAAATAATATGATATTTCAAGTTTTCCATTTTGTAAACAGTGACCCAAAGAAAAAACCAAAAGAGGAAAAACCAAATGAATTACGGTTTTCGAAACACAAATGCATGAGTAAATAGCGGTATAAATTTGAAATTGGAATTCCTAACCAAAGAAAATATATTTGAGATCAAAGTGGCCAGTACGACAAAACGCCAATTACATATGTAAGAACCTAATATTAAGGACCCACACACAATTAGTGAATATACACAATAAAAAGTGTGTTTTTTAAGTTACATTTTTCCAAGTTGTCTGTGTTCTTTTTTTTCATATGGCCAAGGTACCCGCTATATATTTTAACATTGTCTATTTATCTAGGTATTATAATATATCATCCGAAAGGTTCGTTGAACTTAGGTGTGTCTTTATTACATTGGGATTACATACATCAAAGGCCATATCGATAAAAAATCATAAATACTCATAATGATGACGCTTAAGGCTTAGCGCAAACAATGTAGAGCATATTGTTTAAAGTAAAAAAAAGTTTGAAGTACAAAAGTGCATGATTTAAATTTTAAATTATTAAAAAAAAACAAATATACCACATAAAATAATATAATACTTAGTACCTGGGTAAGCGAGCTTTGCTCGGAGTTCTGATATATTAAAAAAATTAAAAATAATCAGAAAAATATTTATCTGACCGAGATTCGAACCCACTACATTCCGAATTTTCGAACAAAGATAAATTATACATACGCATAACAAACCGATATGCCAATCGGACTGACAAAGCAGAGTCGAAATTATTTACGCATGACAAAAGAAAATATAATATATATAGCTTAAAAATGAGCAGTTTCTCTGCGATAAGACCTAGCTAGATCAATTTTTCTCTCCCAAAACTCCCTGCATACTTAATTTCATGGTAATACTTGTAGCCGTTTTGGAGAAGCCGATTATACAGGATGTTTTTTCAGTCAGTGTCCAAACTTTCAGGAGTGAATGTATATTCACACAGTTGCTTTTGCAGTTGCAGTTGTGTACTATTCCATCGGAAGAGCGGCGCCGCACTATGCAGAGCGGTCTAGTTTGACATTCGAACTCTTGCAATTAAACGTGTAGTTCTTGTGTAGAGAACAAAGTTCAATTTAGAATTGCTATCTTAAAAATGCAGCGCCGCGTCGCCTATATTCTCATTTCGGTGTGAGCTGACTTTAGGTGGAAAAATCTAATACATTTACTTATCAATCTAAATATGAGCTAAACTACTTAAAAAATCCATTTGTCTAATTCTGTAACATGAAAATAGAGTAACATTTCGTATTGTAAACATTCTTTTAATATATAGGCATTTACATTAGAAAGTGTGCGCCTGTCCTTATTTTAAATAGTATTGTTGCCTGCTATAGGTAATTAT
This sequence comes from Phengaris arion, assembly GCA_963565745.1. NCBI lineage: Eukaryota > Metazoa > Arthropoda > Insecta > Lepidoptera > Lycaenidae > Phengaris > Phengaris arion. Next base: position 10,222,693 of record OY751443.1, read on the forward strand.
AAGTTTTTTGTATCACTGCAACCTAAATTATGATGTGCCGAATATGATAGAGTTACAACAGTTGAAAGACTCTTACAAGATAATTTACTACACAAGTGTACACGATGGGTATGCCGGGGCTACACTAGAGTGTTATTTTACTGGAACTTGGACTTTAGAAAAATGGAAATTTGTTTGATCTATACTATAATATCAGAAAAAGGAGAAGTTTGTTTGTTTGCATTGAATAGGCTCCGAAACTACTGGACCGATTTTGATGGAATTTGGCACAGATATAGAGTAGACCACGGGGATGGACATAGGCTAGTTTTTATCGCGGGAAAATGTACGGTTTTCGCAAGATTAACTTTTGCGCGCACGAAGGTCCCGGGCGACTTCTAGTATTTAATAAACCCTTCATTTAATAAACTTCTTTCTGCACACTCCTTATTTAGATTTCTTTAGTATTTCTGGTTCAGGATAGTGTACACAGTACATTTATTATAAACAATTTGTGCCCTGTTTCTAGGGGTTATTGTCAGTAGTTTATCTATTCAATAGCGCTTTTGAATAGATAAACTACCGACAAACCTCAGAAACGGAACATACGACTTCTAACCAACTAATTATTGCTATTTGATGTATTGTCTTTAAAATTAAACTGAGAGAAAATTAAATTAATAGAGCTATTAAAATTTAGACCAGCCATGTAAAACGGAACGCAGGCTGTGTTTAGTATACAATGTTATTTGTGAAAATAGCGGGTACTTGGCAATGAACTGGCTCGTTTGGCGGCGGAGCCAAATGTGTCAAATGTTTGCATTTGCATTACTATTGTTACCGTTTTATTAATGTTTAATGTATTAATCTGTATCGAAAGTAACCGTTATGGCATAACATATAATATAACACACTCAGAAACTTATGTGGCTCCAGTCTCCACCAGACACCGGTAATATCTATGCGGCTTTATGCACCAAAGGCAGCAGGCACCACTTGCCTTGCCACAATTTTACAAAGGCTATACAAAACTCTCTTGTGGCACAGATTAAAGAAAGAGGAACAGATAAACTGCTACACAGTTAACTTTCGATTTGATTGCACTACTACATACCTACGAATCTATAAATTTGGATCGATTGTATCGTTCTATGAAAGCTGTTTCTCTATACGTAAGGATATATATTTTATACACAGTGATGGTGGCGCCATTGTGGTATCCTTGTGAGCGCAAGACTTTGTCCCTTACTAAATATCCTAGTTCTACCATCTATATTGCTTTTAATAACGCGGAGCATGCGCTTTTCTAATAACGTAGGCACTACGCATCGGCAAAGAAAATATAGAATTAGATGAAATAAGAAACTAATGTTTGGGCGATGAATCAAGACTATGGACTCGTTTACGAAATGTGTTATTTGACAGTTGTTTTGCAGTATGGACTGACACTTCTTTAGAAATGTTTTATACAAAAAATCCAGACAGTTGCAAAATAAAATGAACCTTATTGCCACGCATTAGGATTCATGCGTAATAGCAAAACACTTGAAAATATTGAGATGCATTTCATTTATTTTTTCAAATAATTTTTATATGTTGTTGGATTATTTTTAACTGAATTTAAGGCGATTATATCCACTATCTCTGGGTATTTTTTTAAAAAAAAAATCTTCATTAGCGCAGTACAATTATCCTAAACACGACCTCTTTTTGTAAATTATGGATGACGAGGTTCTGGAAAATTACTTTTACTATAGGTACTAAAAAATCAAAATTCTTCATTAAATCTTTTAACTGATAATGAAGTATTCTATTTATGACAATTGTTAGTTTTGTACGATTTGGTTTAATTTAATCTCGCAATATACTGAAAAAACAGGCAATTTATGTCAAAATTGTAAACGCGCCCTTAAATTACAAACAAACAACAGATACATGGCGAAGGCTTCGTTGAATATTTTCATTTCAAGTGCTCTACTAGTATACTTTTTGCTGACTCTACCAAAGGGACTACATTCCGTAGGGCAAAAATATCTCTTATTTATAGAGTCGTAACTCAAGTTATTCAATACGGGAGCTCATTTACATATGTCGGAGAAACTGGCCGGTTAATAGAATACGGATACAGGTGGTAAACTAAAAAAAATATACTGATGCTAGCGGCATACAAAATAAACCGCAAAAATACCTTATGGCACAACTTAAGGCTTTGCGAATAACACGAAAGATAATTTGTAAAAACTTGCACCGCAAAAGATAAAATACGCTGTGAAAAAGCTCGCTTTATTCAAAAGGGAAAAGGAATAGAAATATTTATTTAGGCTTTACCATTTTTTTCCTGTTACTATAATGTTAGAGTTCAGTATTAACTCCACAAATTCTAAATTTATTATTATTTAATTGTCATAATTAACTGCTTTTATTAATTACTTATGTTTTATTAAGAAATGTTTTACAGATCGCCATTTCTCTACTTTTTATGGTCTATAGAAAAAAACAATACGCATTTTCGTATTTTGCAGTTTTATTCTTACTACATATATAAGACAATATTTTCTTTTATCGTTTTCATGAAAATCAATGTATTATAACATCTTTATAGTATTAATTTCATAAGCTTATAATAATATCGTTCTCGACTCTACCACGGACTTATCTACTGCTCGTTAATTAGTAATTACATAATAATTATATTGTGGCTGTACAGTAATTATATTGTGGCTGAAAGTAACTTGGTATGATACAGCTGGTATGATACTTATGAACTTGTACGTGATGATACTTTGTACATTACACTTTGTAAGCTTCTCTAGCTTGGCTCTCCTGCTGCTTTTTATCGCACGCAATCGTGCCTTAGGGTGAATTCACACCGAACCGACGCATTTCGATAACTATTCACAATTCAAATTTGTGCATTACACAAGAAGATACACGTATGTAGGAGTTCAAATGTAAAGTGGCAGCTCGCTGCACAGCGCATATAACTAATGTCATATGAAACATTTATCTTTTTATAGTGAATAAAGTTCAATTTTGAATAGCTGTCTTAAAATACAGCACCACGTAGCATCACATATTGTCGCGGTGTGAACTGACCCTTACTATGCGTCTGTACTCTAGCTTTAATACTATTAGTGCCGGCTACTATTATTTGTGACTGCACCGTTCAGTCCATTCAAGTTCAACTAACTTATAACAGGGAATCGAACTCGTTTGCCAGTTGATTATGCCTTTAGAATACCTTTCTGCAGCTGGGCTATATATAAATAGTAATTACACAATAAAAAGTGTGAAGTGAGTTATATATGCGCACGCCACCTGTTGCCAACTTCATAAACTATTTTTATGAAGTAAGCTGACATAATGGAAGCAATTACGTTCTAGATGTAGACGATGCATAAATAATTAAGCGTAATAAATATTCAGTAGTTTCTAGCTTGTGTACAAATTGGTTGTTTAATAGTGGCGTAGGCTGGTTCTCCGTCATAAGAAGCCCTAGCCTGAATCATAGGTAGGGATTTGGATGAGGGCCTTCAAAAGGTAACGGGTAAGTGAGCCGATTGGAATATAGTAATAGGAACCCCAGCCACTGTTTTTTTTAATAAAAACGACAAGATTAAAATGTGCAACTAGAGACAAGGCTTCACTACCTAGGGAAGAAATTGGGTGGTTTATTGAAAAATTTAAAGTCGGACATACATATAGGAAGACACACATGTGACATGACTATAAAGCTTAGAGAAAAAGTGTTTTTAGGGTTCCTTGGCTCAAAAGGAATTTTTGTCTGTCCGGTTTGTCTGTCTGTCTAGGCCCTTTATATCGAGAATGCGTAGAGCTATCGAATTAAAATTAAAACCGTATACTCAGGTCTACGGTCTCTTAATGAAGCTGCGAACAAATCAGGGTTCTAAGTTAATGTAAAGAAGGTACGACTGTTTTTGCCAAAAAACACATATTTCTATACTGTCTAAGAATCAAAATTCATACTGTACTTTCCCTTTGACCTAGAACTATGAAATTTGGCAACTAACATTGTTGTAGACTACAAGTACAAGAAAAAAAAATAGAGACAAAATAAATCAGCGAGACTCGATTTCTGAATTCTTTGTACGGAACCCTCAGAGGGCGAGTCTGACTCGCTCTTGTTCTGTTTTTTTTCTTTCTTTTATAAATATTAAAAATAGTTCCGATGTGGTTACTGAAGTCAACGTACAAATGATGTCGTACGAATAAAAAAACAAACCGCAAATATAAAATCTTTTTTTAATGGCTGTAATTATGTGGGAGAGTATTATGAATGATTTTAAATATTATAATTTCATTTTATGACTAAGCAAACTATGTTTTTCATCGTAAGTTATGGATACATAATATTAGCTTTTTTATTTGGTTTTTATTTGTTTTGTACTTTTCGTAAGAGATATAACAAGAGAACAGACAGACTACGGAGTTGGTAAAGAAAAGTGGAAAACTCGTAACTATAAAAACCACCAATATCCTACGATAAACTATACAGAGAACATAAAAATCCCTTGTTGCTTCAAAACAAAATAGCTTTAGTGGAGCACTTTATTAATGAAAGGGTTTGAGGCTTTAAAGATAGTACATGCAAATAAACAAGTAAGATTATAGTTAAGAGCAGCCCCTCGAGTCATCTCTGATTTTAATTTGAAATAACATTCTCTGAAAGAACTATAGTATCTTCTTACTTTAGTTTTTAGTGAATGTTGGCAAATAATTGTTTTTTTACTCGACGATAGCGAAGCGAAAAGGAAGGGTAATGATTTTGGCAGTCTATGTATGTATGTATGAATAAATATTTGTTCCACCATACCCCTAAACTACTGATCCTATTTTAATAAATTAGGTGTCAATAGATGCGTAATAATAGCCCGGGTAACATTGGCTATATAATTTACGTAGTCGGGTTATAGATTTTATATATATATATTTTAGATATATATATATATATATATATATATATATATATATATATATATATATATATATATATATATATATATATATATATAGTTATTAATTATTTTCTTATTTCGATGGTTATAGCTACTTTGTTACGCCGGTAGAATATAATAGTGGCTGTGCCGAAACTATAGGTCGTTTAAATAAATATACGAAACGTTAACTTATCATAATAGTTATGTAGACTTCATATTGTATTTCCGTCCCTTTCTATATATGATATTATTAATTGACTCAATGAAAAAAGAGAATTTTAAGTTAATCACTACTTGATATATTTAAAAATATATTTTCCTTTGCTTACCTAGGTAGGTACCTACCTACTTTGTAAAACTTTCCAACAATTTTTTTCTGATAAGTAGATAAAGCGGTCTCCAATTATGGCGAGTAACGAGGTGCTATAAATAACCTGGCAAGTTTTTTGTCGACAGGCTCTATGTTATAACAAGTCTGGGCCTTTAGTCAAGATGCATTCGATAATTTCGACGGCGAAGTTCGAAAACAAAATGTATGGAATTTGACATAAGTCATCGCAAGCGACATGTTTGTTTTCGAATTTATTCGTCGTAATTAGCGATGGCAACTTGGCTTGGCTGCGAACCCCAGCATCGGGGACGCTAGTGGGCGGTGATGATGAATGAAAAGTATTTGTCGTATCTGTAAATTTAAAAAAAAACTTTCGGTAGGTACCATTTAATCGAGGTGGAGTAGGCTTTTTAAATTCATTGTGAATCGACCTATTAATTGCATAAAAACAACCTACTAGTTCTCCTACTACTATTATAAATGTGAAAGTTCGTGAGGATGGATGGATGTTTGTTACTCTCTCACGCAAAAACTACTGAACGAATTTCGATAAAATGTAGTATGGCAGTGGTTTAAGGTCTGGATTAACACTTATTAGTCCGAAACAGTACAGTGTTATTTTGTGTGTGTGCTCCGCCCTAGTAAATACAGTATATTATGTACTTACGCGGACAGAGCAGCGGTCAAAAGCTAGTAATATTATAAGCACGCTATATTTGTATTTATGTATTGACTTGACTTACTTTAATAATTATCCCAACGCTTGCTGGGCAAAGGGACTACTGATACGAGTACCTTGTCATACAAAGTAATAATAATAATTGACAGTGCCCAAGTGTGTGCGCAGTACACAAGAGCACTCTCTCTTCCTTTACTCCCGAAACCCAGTGGGACGGACAGACCGACACGACTGGCGAGAGATCAGGCGCAGGTCCGACTTTTTACATGCCCATCCGACGCATGATCCATGCCAGACAATCATCTTCCTTGTCAGACAATCAGGTGATCAGCCTGCATTGTCCTAACCAAACTTGGAAACAATATTTTTTGTTGTTCCAATGCGGGAATCGAACCCACGACTTCCGAGTCGAGAGCCACGCTCTTAACCACTGGACTACGGAGGCTGTAAGCCATGTACCAACGTAGCTACTTAATTTTTAACCGACGAAAAAATCGGAGGAGTCAAAGCGTACATTTTTTGACCCGTATACGTATGACATTTTTAAACCATATGAAAACTTAACACATACGGTCTCCCTATTGCTATTATTAATTATATTTGCTTTATATGGACTGTTTTTTTTTAAATGCAATTTTATGGAAGTGAAGTGCAAAATCACTTTTCGCCGTGCCTCAAGTTTTTCACAACGTTTTTTCACGAAAATCGTAAACTATTTCACATATTTTAAAATATTCCCTAAAATTATCCTGGACTTTATCGCTTAGTAAAATAATAATAAAAAATCTTACCTAAATAAAAAACACAATCACACACACAACAATGCTGTCCGTTAGGCGTTTCGTATGATAATGCCGTTTCATGGGGTAGCGTCCTTGTGAAGTGACCAAGTATGTATGGTCGATCGCGAATCATCCTCCGCCTCTTATACCCATCGTCCTTAAGGCGATTATAATTGCGGCAATTAGATAATCCGTTTATCTTTAGCCTAATTAAAATATTTCTCGGCTAAAATATATTTGTGGCTCATGAGCAAAAGTGTGGCACGCGAAAACCGAACCAGTGTCTGTAGTTCGCTTAAATGCGACTTTTGAAAATGAAATAGAACTTGAATAGGACACTACAATTCAATGGACAATTTGGCGCAATTACATCTCATAAAAATATATATACAGCGGAATGCATAACTGCCTTCTTTTTTGGAAGTCGGTTAAAAACCAGCCAAATGTCGGCCCTGATAGTAGGTACACACTACTGATAAGTGTCAGTGTAGCTTACTTGTATGTATGGTTTCTGTCGCTCAATATAAAGTACCTATCTACTAAGCAGCGATAAAACTCCCGAATGAGCTATTCGATACTTAATTAAAAGATAATTGTGAAACGAACCCTAAGTCGATCTAATAGGTCTTGTCCCTTAGATAGGCAGGTATTATAGCATTGTTTGAAAATTCGGAATGTGGTGGGTTCGAATCCCGGTAAGATAGATATTTTTGTGATTCTCATTATTTCCTTTTCTTTAATATATTTTTTATTATTTTATCGTTCTACTAAAACAACGGGAAAGCTCGATCTCCCGGGTACCTACTTATATTCTTAAACAAGAAAGTGCGAACAACGCATACGGAAAACGCACGTGTAACTATCGGCTTCCTCGGCTTATAAATAAACTACCTACTAATGTACGTGACAAAATTAATCCAAATAGTATTATTGAGTTTAAATCAAAGACACACTTAGCGTCACAGAAAAAAAGAACCTTACTCTAATAGATCACTCGATCTATTAGAATGAGGTTATTTTTTTCTGTTGTTATAATTATTATCAAAAATTGTTTTATTAGACAAATGACGTAGATGTGTAGCATTTGGCCAGGCTGCGTGGCTTTTTTATGCTATGTTACCAGGATTTGTATATTATTAAATTGTATAAACGAATAAACGAAAAATAAAAATAAATTATTAAATTACAAGCTGCGTTGTAACTTGATGCTTGTACCAATATAACGCCAAGCAGCGGTTCGAATCTTACAAAACAAGTAAACTGATTTTTCGCACTAGTTTTTTATTAATTGAAAAGGTTTATCGCTTCGGGATTCTTACCACAGTTCGAGGTTATATTGTATTTTCCATTTATGTGCTCCTAGCTAAATATGCTGTGTCGATATTTATTCTATTTCGATATTGTCAAACCATTATGCTGTCATTCATCAATCATGGGATTCAGAATAAAAATAAGATACACAAGAGATTGATTTTTTATTGATACCTAGATAAGTAGGGGTAGGACGGGAGTCGGGACATTACTATGTTATATTACAGTTGTAGTCAATTTATAGTTCGACTTGTTTTTTCCTGCGACTCTGTCTGTGTCTACTGTAGGTAACTTACTTTTTATAACATTTTTGTGAGGCATAAGTATAGGAGATGATAATGCAGCGGAATAAAGCGTGACTTTCAGTTGACGTAGAGAATAAGGATCAATTCACATTTCACACCGAAACGAAACTATATTTTTAAGATAGCTATTCAAAATTGAACTTTATTCATTACACAAGAAGATACATGTTTCATTGTATAAGATTTCGAGTCGGAGTTCGAAAAATATGAAACGTGTATCTTTTTGTGTAGTGAATGAAGTTCAATTTTTAATAGCTATCTTAAAAAAATGCAGCGCCGCGTCGCGTATCGTCGCGGTGTGTAATGAGGGTCAGGGGGATAAGCACGAACATTGGCAATTACCTAGGCTATTCGTATATAATATTATACAATTCTCTTTCCATAACGTTACGAATACGTGCTTGTCAATTGTTCGTGCTAGCCTCACTGCTCACCACCGAGACTGCGCACATTTTAAAGTAGCGATTCAGAATTTAAATTTATATTACTGTGGTGAATAAAGTTCAAAACAGAATGTATGAGATTTGACATAAGGCGTCGCAAGCGACATGGCACTTAATGATGACTTATGTCAAATTCCAAAGTCAAAGTTCGTCGTCGAAATTATCGAATGCATCTTGACTAAAGGCCCAGGTACGTGATACGTCTCTTGACTCTTCTGATGGCAAGCACTTCCGCCGCCCACAGACACCTGAAAAGTTACAAGTGAGTTAAAACTTAAAGCTCTCCTACGATTAAACACTTTATTTCTAAGCTTTTTGTGTAATTAATAAATGCTTGTTCGATAAGTACTAAGTATTCCTAATTAACTTTGAAATTATTATTCTCTAAACTACATTTAATTATTTGAATTTTAGACGCCAGTAATTATACTCAATTATAGCAGTAAGATTATTCACAGTTCTTCGACACATTCATCAATCTGTTATAAAAACATAAACAGCTATTTTCTATAATATTACTACGAAGAATTGCATATTATTTTACGCCCGATTCCACGAAATGTTTTAGGAATTTCATTATCTAAGTATTATATCCCACCAAAACAGTTTTATGCAAAGTGATGCCAAGCCGATACCATATGACTCGTATTCTCAAAAACCTGTCAGATATCATGTTAAACCAAGCTGACTCTAACAAACTTCTGACTCTACATTCCTTAACTCTACAAGCCTAACTACACAAACTTTACACCTTAGTCAAAATATGTGGCCTGGCCATATCGCTACATTCGCTTGGGCGTAAGGTGAAAAATTTACGGACTGTTTTACTGTTATACTATTCTTGTGGGAACGAAATGGCCACATGGCCAAGCCACATAACACATAAGGCTTGTAGAGGTTAAAGGGTGTAGAATTAGAAGTTTGGTAGAGTCAGAAGCTTTGCTTAATATGAGATCTGATAGCTATATGACAGTGCCAAACATATAGTATCGTCTGGGCATCACTTTACATGTAAATGTTTTTGGTGGGATATAATATTTATATAGTGGACAGGCTGATCACCTGATTGTCTGACAAGAAAGATGATCCATGCATCGGATGGGCAAGTAAAAAGTCGGACCGGCGTCTGATCTCTCGCCAGTCGTGTCGGTTATCCGTCCTACTGGATTATGAGAGCAAAGGAAGAGAGAGTGCTCTTGTGTACTGCGCACACACTAAAATGACTCGTGCTTAACTGGCCTAGTTTCAATGAAACCGGCCATCGTCACCGAAATCGGTGTGGGGAATTATTATCGTCTTGCATCACTTTTCATAAAAATGTTTAAGTGGGATTTCACTTCTTTTTGAAAGTTGTTATGACAATATTTTTATTTCATTGTTATTATTTATAACACGGATCCCTACAACAATTTTCAGACCTGTAAAGTAAAAATTTACCTAGTTAAGTCTCTTACAAATTTTCATCCCCGTTCAATTTCAGTTAGAGAATAAAAAATCCAAGTTCAATCCATGTATGACAATTTTTATGTTGTTTATGTGCGAATACTAGCTTACATACCAAATTTCATGTTTTTCATAGATATTTCATAGTTAAGATATCAATAAAATCTAAAGTTTTTGATAAGCGACATGTCGCTTAACGATGACTTATGTCAAATCCCATACATTTTTGATTTCCAAGTTCGCCGTCGAAATTATCGAATGCAATTTGACTAAAGGGTTGTTACTCGACTCAAATAAATCGTTTTTGTCATTCAAATCACCTGCACGACCACAATATGACATAACGAGTCGCTTTAAAGTTATGATTAAACTACTGTACGATGAAAGTGGTAATTTCTTAACGTTCACACGACGTTTGAATGACTTCAACGAAGACACTTGTGACTTTTGTACGACGTTTATACAACAACGTTGGTCGTATAACGTTATTAACACGTTATGGTGACTTGGCTGTGGTAATATAATAACGTTTACCAAACTATTGTACGACGATAAATTGTTACTTGGGCGTTTTGCTGGATAGTTAAATTATACTACAGTGTTATTATTTACTCTGTAACCTTACGTCTTAGCAGATCCCCGCGACTTAGTACGCGCATTTGGAAATTTGCGTGTCTCGCGGAAACCGTACATTTATCTGAATGAAAAGTAGACCGGTTTACCGGTTCGAATCTACCACCTCTCATACCAAATATCATCAAAATCCATTCGACCGTTTACAAACTTTTGCATTTATATTACGCTTTAAGAGTGCCTACCTAAGCCCTCATTTTTAACCAACTTCCAAACAACGGATTATTTAGAATTTATTCGTCCCATGGTTTTTTTCTTTTATTTTGTATTATCCGTAGACAGCTTAGCATGGCGATCCGAAGAAATAAATTTAATGAAGAAATATTCTATCCTAAACAGTCCGTTGCAAAATAGTTCTTAATCAATGGTAACAAGGTCGTCAATAGATGTCAACATTTCTAAATAGCCATATTTTTAAAATGCTGCCGGGAAATCTTTTGCCAAAATATGATCAAATTTTCAAGTCAATGACTGAACGTGAAGAAACGATTTGTCTTGGAGCGGAAAGTCAAGTCAAGTCTGGAAAGCAAAGTCTGTTGTTCACGGACACTAATGACTAACATCAGAGGAGTCGCAAGCGCGTCGCAGGCTTGTGGTTAGCAGAGGTAAACGTTAAAAAAACAAATCTCTTTTAGCAATCTACACTAACAATGCAGGTAGTTTGATGGTTCCTGATAATTTCTTATGGTGTATTGTGATACTTGTGATTTGTGACGTCATATTACCTAGTGGCTAGTAGGAACGTGTACTAAGTAAGAGCCAGCGTACTGCGTACAAATCCTTGTTGAGTATAAGTACCTGTTCCACAATCTACTGATAGGTAAGTGTCAGATAGCTTGTTTGCATGTTTTTCTCTGTCGCTCGATATAAAGTAAGAAGCGACAAAACTTCCGAATAAGCTATCCGGCACTTGTTAGAACATTGTGAAACAGGCCCTAAGAATAGTTAACTATTAGCAAGTTATTATATATCATAGGTTAAACGTTAGTATTAATCAATTATCTATTTACTATTTGTATTTAGGTACCTACATATTATCACGGAGGAATTATGATATTATGTAGGTAGTAGATAGTTAGGTACCTCAATTTTTTCAGGCTTTCTATCTAAAGTTTAATATCCAATAGCTTATAATTATTGTTATTAGTAAAAAATATGGGTAATAATATATTTATTACCCATATTTTTTATGAAAAAATTTAAGGGTTATACGATTTGCCAGACAAAAAAGAACCTCAAAACTATGAAACGAAGATTATTTTCCGTTACAACAATCATGTTCCTGGATGCTTATAATTATTGAGGGCTAAGTTCAACTACATTAAATTTATAAAAAAATAGGTGATCATGACCACAGAATTATAAATCACGAAAATCGTGGACCGCAACAATACCTACGTATTGTTACGTGTAATTGTTAATTAAATAAATTCTAAGACATGCCGTGTCTAACATAAATCGGAAACAAACTTCAATGGTATGAACTTGAATGAATCATGTGCATTTTGATTATCTACCTAGTTATTATAGTCTATTCGCCAAAGATTCCAAAACTAAGGATGGGCTATAATAATAATACTTATATAATAATATCTATGGACGCTTCACACCACGTCAATCTGGCCCCGTGCTAAGTATCCGAAGAACTTGTGTTACAGGTACCAGAAAACGGGAAGTATATTTAATACTTCTATAATATACATATATTTAAGATTTTTATTATATTATACACATACCTATTTAATACACATATTCTATGACCCAGGAAAAAAGAAAACTTTTTGTTCCTTCGGCGGGATTCGAACCCGCGACCCCCGGCTTGAGCACCAACGCGCTGAACCACTGAGCCCAGAGGTCGTCAAATATGAGTATATGACGTAGTTACATTTGACAAATCATCATACAAAAAGTAGTTACGCCATCTTGATTTCACCATAACTCAAATGTCAAAATGGCCACAAAAAACTCAAAAGTGGGGCTTCTTAAGTAGGGACAGATTTAGCCTCGACATGCCTCGTCTATATTGTATACGTCTATGCTATTCGCGTTAAGTTTACTTTACTTTATTTACTTTATTACTCATCAGTTCATATGTCAAAATGGTTTACTATTGGTAAATTTTTATATATTTTTTTTGAGAATTCGACCATTACTGCCAATTTGAGCAACGCATGTTAATAATTGATGAAATAATATCATTTTATCTCTCTCGTTCTACGTATTAGTGATAGAGAACGCATGATAATTAGACAAACAATTATGTTTGTCTAAATATCTAACGAATTAGGTGAAATTGGAATTTAGATTCACAAGCTTAAAACAACCAAGGAAAATATTTTTTCTAGAAATCTCATTTACTATAATTAGGTAACCTACGACTTTCCCCCAAAAACCACACATTCCAACCATCGCGTCTCACCGCAACAGTTGCGTGAGCAACTGACGTCCTGGGATATTAATTTGTTCTATGGCGTCCACCGAAATCAATCAGAAGAAAGGTTTGAAGGCATAGGAAGGGAGCCAAAGTCTTGTAAAAGCGTAAAAAATAAACCATTATTATTTTATAAGGTTGTTGCCTCATAATTTGAACGATAAAACACTTTTTAGTGCTCGAATCCCCATATTCACTTATTTCGCGTAAGCAAAATTTACAAAGCATTTTTATTAGGTGTCAAATCAATTTTATTTCAGATTACTTTAGGTAGGTACTTACAAGGTACAAATCACTTTTTTAATACAAATAAAAAATACATGAAAAAAAATCGTTTAATTTTTTTCATACAAAACGGCAATTTCATAGGTAAAGACCTAATATATTACTTTTAAAATGCCGTTCCAAATTTAGCCCCATACCTATCGTATTATTGCATCATCCAAATATCACATTATTTCAAATAGCCCTATCATACAGTACAAGTTTTCTGTTCGTCGTTAACTCTGAAGCTACTAAGGGCATGCCATAAAAAAAACGGACTGTAATTACGTCGATTTGACGTTTCCGTTCGTCACGTTCATGCTCGTATAAACCAGTCAGCGACAACCAAACCAAAATGAATCCAGTCAGAACGAAATGTCGTTGTAATACGAAAAAGAACTAGGCACTTTAGGGCCGTATATTGAATTGCCTGGAAACAAGCTGGTTTTTTAAAAGATCATAATACGGCTCCTGGCTATTGATGATGGACTCCATTATCTTCGAGAAGAGGGAAGGTTATAGCGATTGGTCTGTAGTTTATAAAAATGTTAATTTAAAATATAATTTATATAAAAATGTAATATTCCACACTAGGCAACTTCCCTATTTAAAATAAACGAATTAATATTAGGTAGGTAATAACCAGAAATAAATCATGTTGATTTATTTCTGGTTATTATCAAACTTACATTTAAGGCTCATCACACAAACTGAAACCATTGGATGGATTCAGGATTGTTTTTTATGGAAGGGTAGGTACATATTATGAGTTGCAATGCTAGTAATAATTGCATAATTCGGCTGTAATCGGCATCATGCACAACATGGCCACATTGTATTAATAGGTACTTGTTGTACTTGCATCACCTCAAAATGGCACTTCTCCCTACTAGCACACATTACAATAATAATTATTGTATTTTAATATATTTTTTACTGTTTAGCTATAACACAAACGTGATCGCCCAATTTTGTTAACATTAATTCGTTAAAATGTAACTTATTACTAAAAATTTTATTTCTGCCTAACCGTTTGTGTACATAAGTACTTACTGAATACTGATCTCTTTCCTGTAGGAATCATTTAGCTTGATATGGCTTGATAAAATAGCAGTTTTAACGTATACCTAGCTAGTATTTTGCACAGTATAGTTGGCGTTTTAAGAAAAATTCTAGACTTCTCTTGAATTTAAAATTAAAAAATAAGACATTTATTATCTGTCATAAACAGGCAAATGTCAAATTTTCGTTTTCCGCATTTCTGACGTCAATGCTAAATTCGTTCAATTTTACTTTTTGTAGCTAATGATATTATAGATTGTTATAATTTATTATTATTTTATAATTAAATAAAATCCCTCAAGAACTTATAATATATAAAAATGCCACGTGGTAAGTTTCTTTTAAAATTTGTTCCTTGCCTCAATGTCATACAATGTTATTAAAATGTGCTCTTTGTTGCTTCTCTGTCGGCAAAAGTTATTACTTTTGTATTATATTGGGTAAATTCTTTTTCAGGAAAGTATACTAACCATAAAGGTCGTAATCGCAAGTTCACGAGTCCCGAGGAACTCGAAGAACAACGCAAGCAAGAGGAGCTAAAACAAAAGTAAGTTTCATTTCATAATTTTTTTGACGTATTGACTATCAAACTACAATAACCTAGTCATATGCAACATAATTTCAACAAGAACATACTATTAATACTACAGAATGAATAGAATTAGAAGACACACTTTGATAGACACAATTTTATCCACTTCTTTATAGGTGGAGAAAGGAACATGGTGACGAAACATCCAGTGAAGAGTCAGATGAGGAAAAATCTGGCTCGGGAAGTGAAGAAAGTGATTCAGATGATGATGTAAGTTTAAATCTTTTATTTATAAAAAAGGAGATAGTCTAAATGTAAGCTTAGTAAAACAAGACTATAAGCCAAGGTGTTATAGATTTTATTATTGAGCACATATCATAGCACACCAAGTCAATCTGGTCTTGTGCAAATTATCCGAAGTACTTGTGTCACAGGTACCAGACAACAGGAAGTATATTTAATACTTTTATACTATACATATATTTAAGATTTTTATTGTATCATGACCCAGGAAACTTTTTGTTCCCTTGGTGGGATTTGAAAGTGCGACTTCAGGTTTGAGTGCCAACATGCTAACCACTGAGCCACAGAGGTTGTCGAATTGTTGGGTATGATCCCAATGGTATTTTTCTGCAAAAACAATATTTTTAACAAATTTGTTGTTGTTTTTAGCATCCCACAAAGGCAAAAGGAGTTTCTGGTCTCATTGAAGTAGAAAATCCAAACCGTGTTGTGAAGAAAAACAAGAAGTTATCAAATCTTAATACTATTGGTGACGCTGAAAAACCTGAATTATCCAGGTAATTTTATCATTATATATAAGTTTTATAAATATTTTCAATGGACTTTATCTTGGTTTATTAAATTTTTTTTTTTTTATGTTGTGGTAGATTTGCAACCACCATGTTCAGACTCACTTATTAAATAATATACTATGAAGTAAAAATTAGCATTGAATCTTAGGTATTTAGGCAATTAAAACAGTATTTTATCTTTACCTATAAAATATTGATTTATTACAAAAATACAGGTCATCAAAATGGTTACTTAAAGAGAACTTCATATTTTTAACTTAAAATTCCTTGGCTAGTGCCTAATTATGTAACTATTTGTATAAACACTTTTGAAAACTTGTTATGGTACTAACCCATAGAAAAAAGTTTTTTTTAATACTTTAAAAATCTTAATAAACTTTTAATATTTCCAGGCGTGAACGTGAAGAAATTGAGCGTCAGCGAGCTGCGGCAGCTTATCAGAAGGCACACGCTGAAGGAAAGACTGACCAGGCACGGGCTGACCTGGCTCGGCTAGCTATTATTCGCCAGCAGAGAGAAGAGGCGGCTAAGCGGCGAGAAGCGGAGAAAAAAGCGAAAGAGGAGTCCACCACCAAAAAGGGGTATGTAGAGGGAACTTGACTCTTATCTACATTTGAACTGGGAATCTAAATCAATATGTAAATTAATAAAATTGAGCAATATGTATATTGGTGACGTATTTATGTATTAAAAGAAGTTCCTTTGGCTAAAAATGATTACTGTAGTCATAATTAATTAACAGTTTCTGATATATGTTATATGACTTTACATTTAGAGTCAAATCATACTAGTGCAGAGTAAAGTTATTTAAAATATTTCAGAAACTGATAATATAATTATTATACAGACATAATTTTTAGCCAAAGGCATTTTGTGCTAGTAAGTATTGACCGTTATTATTATTATCAAGATATATTGTATGATTTACATTATTTGTTCACTGTTTTACAGGTAGACCAATTGATATTTTGACCAAGAGGATATTCCTGAAAACAAACACATCTACAATGTCTGAAACCTCACATCTATTTAAATATCTTTGTGATATAGGTACTTTATGTTTTTCGGACCAATACAACAGAAAATTGCTAATAAACGCTATTTAACTTTTTTTATCGCGTCCATATATTTTATAAACTGCCACTGTATGTTCAACTACTAATAAATATTATTTTAGTTTATTTTTAATTGTGCACAATACATAGAATTTTTGTATTTATATTTTGTTAATTTTTTTCCATAATTTTGATGTGATTTACATATTTCTCGTTTGTAAATCTCTTTGGTCACAGGGCTGAGAATATAATAAAGTTGCATGTGAATAAAATAATTTTATTTTTAATTATTGTGTAGAAGAAATATCTCATTTTTTACAGTAAATAATTAAATTTTTTAATGTTGATATTTATTATACGCAATATAAATAAATTCATGTTCGAATTGAATAATTATTTTTTTATTATCTTTGTTAAGATTATGAATTACTTGCATAATTCTAATATTTAGATAGTATCATTAGACATTTTTTATATGCAAATGTGTGTCTGTATAATAAATAAAGAAATAATACAAATGTGTTTTCCTAATTAGTTAGTTACTAAACATTTGTGATTATTAACTTAGCACTGGGTTCCAATAGTAACATTGGGTCACAACCAAAAAGCGATAGATTTACTATGGAAAAGGCGTGTTAGTCTAAAATTGCATCTGAGGCTGGTTAAGGCTGTTTGTGATTGCAACCTTGCCAGAAATTAAAAAAAATTACATCAATGTCTAAAAATAATATTATGCAATGCCCATAGATGTATTATATTTAAAATAGGGTAATACCTACCTAAGTGTTCAAGACAACAACTTAACCTAATAACTGATTTTTATTTTTTAATTCATTGTAATAGTGATTTTTCGAGCTGTATAGGGACTAGAGGTGCCCTCTTATAGTGAAATATCAACAACTTTGGTTGATTTCAAAAATTTCAACAAGGTTGATTGCGTTGAATCTTGGCATGCAGATAGTTATTATTACGCGGACGTAGACATCCGTGAATTTTTTTTTCGTTCCTGTATGTAGTATATCGTTCCTATTTTAACCAATGTGTTTTCAAGCGAGAATAGTTTCCTAGTAGGATTATAATATTTTTTTGATAAAGTTATGAATCCTATCAACGAGACTGAAAGCAGAATAACAACTGCAGCGAGGACGCAAGAATATAAAGTTAAAAATTAAAATCTATAGTATATTTTAAATAATAGGAAATATATTTTGTATTTTTATTTTAGTTTTGTATGTTTGTTCCCGAATCACGCCAAAAATACTGCACACAAAAATAAAGAACACCATTAGAATGCTACATTATTCAAATTGCATAATATTATAGGCTATATTTAGTACTATTAAAACTTCAATAATATTTGGTTCACATAACCTTAGATAAGTGAGTAGGTACGTGTAGGACGTAGGAGTATGTGTAGGTTGTAGGTAGTATAAGTATCCTTGTAAGAGTAGGTGTAGGCTGTAAGGACTTGTAGAATTTTAATTGACGGGCGACGGCGACGTATGATGATGATTGGATATCCTTACCTATATACCTTATGGTACCTACCTAATATTTTGCTATAGGTAGGTACCTATAGTTCATACGGGTAGAGTTTTAGACATTACAATATGTGTCATTACTCATTAGCCACATGTTATATATACTTACCTAACTACTTAATAATGTAATGTCTAATTATTTGTACTTATTCCACAAAGTTAAAATTATCTACTGTAAAACAAGTAGCAAGTAGGTACGTGCCCAAATATGAGCGGTAAAAGGCAGTAAACTCTTATTACATAGCTACATAGCTCGCAGCGAGCCGTCAAACTATGTTAATTCCACGTACCTAGATACATGCTACAGTACAGCTCAAGCGAGCAACTTTACATACAGCTTCATTAATGAATATTAACCTATATTTTGGATATTTCCTTACTTTTCTCTCTCTCAGAGAGCCCATAGCATGAGCGTTTGTAGTGATCAACCACACTTTATAGTTTGTAGGTTCGGTCCAGGGTGTTGGCCGTTGGGCATGTAACAATGAGTTTTATGATTTCTCTTGTGCACTAAACGGAATCTCAACGACTTAGAAACACTTTCTGAGAAAACCTACGTGTAGGTTAATGTGACTAAGAAAAATATCAATCTTGGAAGGCGCGTAGAATGTGCCAACAAACAATAACGGCTGACACTACTTCAAAAGGGAACGAAGCCCTTAGGCTGTGACTATATTATCCGGAATCAGGAGGGCCGGGGAAAATTCAGAGCATTGAACTCTGCGCTAATATAATAAAGTTGAAAATCGAACACATGAGTGTCGAGTCAAATGTCAATGTCATATATATGACAACTCGAAACAGGACACTTCGATTTACATCTCTATTGTATTAGCGCAAAGTTCTATTCTTGACAATATATAAATTGAAAATCAAACACAGTGTCGAATCAAATGTCAATGACTTAAATGACAGCTCGGCATAACTCGAAACTACCATTTTCAACTTTAATGTATTATCGCAAATGCTATTTTTTTTTATTTTTTAGATAATTATTAGTTCATTATTTTTTTAACATACAATATCTGTTGCTCGTAATGTTGCTTATGAATAAATTTTGTCCATGAAGGAAGCCATCCTCACGTCCCTCTTGCTCAGGCCATTGACGTCATGTGATGCTAGAGTTAACTGGACTCTGTTGTAAACATTAAACCATTCCGGGTGGTGATCCATTTTTTCGGCCAATAGAGCTACTCTAGACATAAAACTGAAAACTTCATTGAAGTCTTTAAATTTGAATTCCTTTTCGATTGCATATCTGTTGTCCTGAACTTTCCATCCAGATTGTAATATTTGTCAGTAATCAGAATTTTTACCGCCGTTCCTGCTTCCGGAGCATCAGTGGAGACGTTTCACGTTAGTGTTCGCCGTCGGTGATGATGATAATGATATAGCGCAGATAATATAGGTAGTACATAATAATATATTCAGGAATACCGACATGCCATACTCGAGTAAATATTGGGCACGGAATACCATATTCCTGCAGCTGCAATTTTCATACAGCTAATTATCTAAAACTGAACTGTCGGACTTTTGCTGCAGTTTACTCTGTGCAAAATTCACGTGTTTGATGTAATATAATACTGGTGCATAAGATAATGTTACTTATTCGTATAATTATCAGATCGATATATTTTTCTATCAATTTTATAAGTGGTACTCAAACTGTTCTATCTTCTTATATATAAAAAAACGAATTGCAAAGCCCTGTGTCTCGCTAAAACTCGAGAAGGGCTAATTTTGATTTTGAAATAAGTAATTGTGGAAGTTCAGGGTATGTTTCAAAATTGCAAGGAAAATACGATTAAAAATGACGATATAATAATTAATAATTTTAGTGGGAAGGTACCTAGTTATAAGTAGATACCTACCTACTTTAATTAGTACAGTCTTGATGTACAACTTATCTTTCCTATCCTCAATTCCCTATACCTCATATAAAATGCTATAGCCCTTTTGTAGGAAATGTTTGTCTGTCTGTCTGTCACCACGCTGTATGACAGTTTGTCTTGTTTGTGTTTGTCGTTTTGTCACAGCAAGACAGTTGACAGTTTTTCACATTTAAGGTGTATTTCTGTTCCCGCTGTGACAACAAATAAAATGAATGTTTATGGGCGCTCTCAAACAAACGTGATTTTTTGCCTTTTTGTATAGAACCCTTCGTGCGCGAGTCCGACTCGCACTTAGCCGGTTTTATTATTGCAGTCGGGACAACGTGTCAGTCTAAACAAGAGAGTCAAAAAATCACTATGTACGTAACACACAAATCAAACAATATCTAGTCTCAAAATAAAGGCGAGCTGTGAAGTGTGGGGTGCTGGCTCAGCGGTTATTAGCAGACAAGCGAAGTTGCCGACAACGCCGACTTCGCCGACAAATGCCGACTCGCCGACACTGCGCTACGCCGACCCAATAAATTGTCGGCATCGTCGACATCCCTATTCAATATTCAATAAAGATTTATTTGCAAAGCAATTTTCGCCGCTCTGATTATATTTTCTGCCCATGTCTTAAATATTTCATTTTCCTCATGTTACTGAGAAGTACCTATTCATGTAATGTTGGTATTGATTTTAGGGCTTCTTATGATTCGTAATAATGAGGTAAATACCTGTATCGAATAAGTGTACCTATTCATTTTGTTAAAATAAGTAAATATTTGTAGTCACAAAATGTGATAACAAAACAAAAAACAAAAAAAAGTACTTACCCAATATTTGTTAGTATTTTGTAGTCCTAATGTACTCACAAGCAGTGTTATTATGCCAATATTCATTAATGTTTCTCCGAGTGAGATTTAACCAATCATATAAAAGATTTTCGTTACCCGCGAAAAAAATAAAGCACAGGTGTGTTATTATAAATTACTAGATGTTTCCCGCGCCTTCGTACGTAGTTACACGTTTACGTACCGACAAAAGGAAATCTGCAGGAACCGTAAATTTCCCCGCAATGCAAGTAGTCTCTGTGTCCTCTCCCGTGGTTTACTTCATATCTGTCCTAAATGACTTTGTAGTCATTTAGGACAGATATGAAGTAAACCACGGGAGAGGACAAAGAACCGGTCCAGTATTTTAGAAGCCCATTCAATACATTAAATAGGCTCCGAAACCAATGTTTCTTTGCAAACAAACATATAAACAAATCTTTCCTCTTTATTAGATAGAAGAGGAAGAAGAAGTAAAGAATATATAGAAAGAAGATAACTGGGTTTTTGCTGGGAATGTCAATGTGCAACGTTGTTGTTTTCATGCAAAATTTGTGTTAATGTGTAATATTGGTAATATTAACTATTAGATATTCGTTGACGTGCACAAGTGTGGGCAAGTGGTACAACTACAAAGCGTGCTATTTTGTGTTCCCTCCAAAACGCCCCAGGATGTTTCAGTGAAGCGTCTACCACTTTACTGAATCGACTGACTTGACTTATTGACTGCATTAACGATTTAGGTGGACTATGACTAGACTTTGTCTTGACGATTTAGAAAACAGGTGTTGAAAGATTTTAAGAATTTTTTTCCCTTTTTTTACTTGACACTGGCAATGGTTATTTACCTTCCGCCATATATTAAAAAATAAAAAGGATAACTTATGTGTAATGTGTACCTACAGCTACTTATTTAAAAAGACTACTGTAGATACAGTCAGTACTATGACAAAAGCTTAGCTTTATTTTACGTTCAAACATTTATTATGAAATACTCCAGTGTTGCAACAGCAAACTTATGAAACTCAAATATGAATTTCCTCATGCGATAACCATTTACCGACGTTTACCGAGATTGCATAAGAAAATGGGAAATTGTATTGGGTATGCATGGGTCGCGCTTGGATGCATCGTGGGTACCCCGGGGAAGCAAGCTCAGCCCGCGGTTATTACATATAGATCTAGGGTACCTAGTACCTACCTAGTTGGCCTACTTAGTACACGTCTTCCAATTTAAATGCATGTACCAATTTCAGAAACATGTTTTATTTATTGAGTCCTTTTTTACACAGCGGTAAAAAAATATATATAAATTATTATATTCGCCAAACACATACAGTGACCGCTAACTGCTAAATGTGTAGGTATATTATTATATTGTATTTATAGTGTAGAATTTTTTCAAGAAGTTTAAATAGCCAAATTTTCGTAACAAAACGCGTAGCGAGCATTTGTATCTGGTACCTTTAACCTTACGTATACCTAATTTATCATTAATTTATGTTTTACAGCTACCCACTGAAAACTTTAAGGATACTTACTCAAGACAAGAGTTTGATTAATTCATAATCGCGTTATTACATCCGAAACGGTGAACATTTTATGAAAGAGATTTTCATTTGCAGGTTCAGGGAACGTCTAATGGTTTTACAATATAATTACATAAAGCCATTTTCCTCGAATCCGATCCCAGTTCAATTTAAATTTAGAGTGTTACAAATACTATCTGGATTTGTTGGTCTGGAATACCGAAGAAATGAGGTTGTACTAAGAAAATTTTGATTTGTATCTATTGCATGTTATGGATTTTCGTAATGAATTAAATGAAGAACGAATCACAAGCGTTGTTTTGTTTCTTACCGGATTCCCGAGTGTTCATGGCATATCTCCAGACGAGCCCGTCCTTATCATGTGTTCGCCTTAAACTTTTGCTGCGGGTAGGGGAAAGGACAAAGCTCCATCTAGTGGCCCAGTAGATATATTAGGTCTTTAACTATGAAATTGCCGTTTTGTATGAAAAAAGTAATGCTCACCCCGTTTGGTAAGAAGCTGTGATGAATCACACCGGCGCGGCGCTAGACCACCAAACAGTAACCATCACTTTTCTAGGGGTAAGTTTTCGTTTAGGGTATTGTTTAGGTGCTGAACCAGGATTCAACCAACTTGCTGAGCACTTGCGGTTATCAAACAGAATCCATTTTTCATCGCAGGTAACAATGCGGTTCAAAATTCCTTCATTTGTGTGTCTTCTGAGCAGTGCAAGGCACGTCTCGACGCGTACTTCGCGCTGGCGATCATTGAGTTCGTGGGGCACCCATTTGTCAAGCTTTTTTACCTTGCCAATTTGACGCGAATGGACCAATATTGTTTTGACGCTAACGTCGAAAGCTGCTGCTAATTCAGCCGTAAATTGTGTATCATCAACTTCCACAATCGCCTTTAATTCGTCATTGTCGACCAAAGTCTTCGGACGACCGCGAGGTTCATTTTTCAGGTCGAAATTTCCAGAACGGAAGCGAGCAAACCAATAACAGGTGGTGCGTTGGTTTGTAGTGTTAGCTCCGTAAACGTCGTGGATGTTGCGTGCCGCTTGTGCCGCGTTGCTGCCACGACGGTACTCATATTCCATAAAAACTCGAATTTTTAACGTATCCATGATGACGAAAAAGATTGAAATGCGATGAAAATGTAACACTAATCAATAAACAAATGACTACTTTTGGAAAAAGAATTCCATGTTTTTAAAATAAAATTAATTTGAAATTAGAATTCTTAGCCAAACAAAAATTATTTTGATTTGAAATGGCCAGTACTGCAGAACGGCAATTCCATAGGTAAAGACCTATTATTTATTTTATTTGGAGTATAAAGTTGTTTTCTTTTTCTATAGCTCAACAGTTTTATGTATGTAATTTTAAGTATGAAAAACAATTTACTTGGGGTGTGAAATATTAGATTCTCTATACTATTTATATTTATATACTAAGAAAAATAATTATTACTTTTCGGCCTTTGACTCGAGTCCGGCAGTCGCTTTTAAGATCGACCAGGCAAAGCCCGAAAAAGATACCTACATTCGTTGGGCTGAAAAAGTAGCAGCTTCTGGTTTGACTAAAAATTTATTTTAAAACCTTTGCTAAAAATACTTTACTTAGTCAAGGGCCGAAATTGGAATTTATTTCGGGGTTTGCCCAAAGGCTTTGGTCAAACCTATGAAAAAGTAGTCATTCTGAGATACCTGACTGCATATCGACCTTTGACTGTAATATCTACCCACACATAGT
Organism: Phengaris arion; assembly: GCA_963565745.1. Classification (NCBI taxonomy): domain Eukaryota; kingdom Metazoa; phylum Arthropoda; class Insecta; order Lepidoptera; family Lycaenidae; genus Phengaris; species Phengaris arion. Next base: position 10,247,251 of record OY751443.1, read on the forward strand.
TACGTGTAGCTCACGCACAATCTGTGAAGTGGTGTAGGTATCGTTGTACGTTGTGGTGTGTTTAGCGAGAGATTAGGGTAGATTGATAGAGGTAATTAACACCACATTTTCCTTGTAACTGCCGCTATCACGAACCTCGGATAAAAAGTTACGTTTTAATAAAGTGGCGGATTACTTTCAAGAAATATAGGCTACCTTTTAATTATTATATAAAATGCATTTTGGCTTATGTATTGTATGATAATTGATAGAATAAATAGTATTTGTAGACTTCGATCTATGCTGATTTGACATATTAAACTGTTTTGTCAGAAGAAAAAAAACGTGATATTTGCCGAGACCCTCGAGTAGGATTTGACTGGATAATATAGTTCAGCACAAAAAAACAGGAGTTTTAAATAAAAACATAGATTCACTAAAGATTTTTATTATTATCCTTATATGACTAATAACATTATTTACAATTTAATTATATAATATTATTGTTACAATATTTTTTATAGTAAGTAATGAAACCTAATTTATCCTAAAACATCACTGATGTTTTTACACTTTTCATTAATGAACAAAATAATTTGAAAATTGTCACGCATTTACAATTTAAAGAAATTCTATTAAATAAAAGAAAAAACAAATTATTATGAACTTTTGCTGGTCAAAAATAAAAGTGTTCTCTATTTTGATTATAAATATCGATCGATACTTTGTAAAATTAAGCGTCAGCTTATGTTTTTTTTTATTTCTTTGACGTGTGCTTAATATCTGCAAATAAAATAGCCTCTTTTATACCTATTATTAAATTATTCGTAAATGTGTGACCCTTTATACTATTATTAAGTTATTAACGTAAGTAAAACACGGATTATAATATTTACAATGTCTTACATAGTATTCAGAAATAAGACTTTTAGAGAAAACAGAGAATTTTACTAAGCTAAATGGCATGGTTAGGTCAATAGAAACACAGTTAATGGTGCATAGTCGCATTTTATCGAAACAAAATAATGAAAATAAATAAAAGAATACACTCAGTGTAGGTATGTATTCTTAAAAATTATTTGGTAAATACTGTCAAAATTCTTTACATGAATTTTGTTCGAGCGCTTCGCTCGCTTTAGATAAACCAAATTCACGTTGTTTTTGAGGAACTACGTAACAATTCGTTTTGCCCATTCAGATAATATGTTGGTTAGTGGCTAAAAGTCTACTTTTAGCCACCATTTGAAATGGGGCCGCACAAACCACATCGAATCAATTCATTAGAGTACGAATAAAATTAATTGAAATAACATCTGGCGTTGGAAATTCTCATTAACAGAATAATATATTAAACTATTGGCACTATATTTAACACACATCAGTTGTACATTATGGTGTAATTTTGGCTTGGAAATAATATGATACAAAACGCTACGTTATTTGTCTGTATCAAATATTTACATAAAATAATGTTCGGTTGTGTTCCGCACCTTACAAATTTCTATTTACATATAAACTTATCTACAGGTACTTCGATACTTTCTTTGTCGTTTACGAAATGGGCAAACAATTATAAAAGCTACTGTCGCTCTATAAGTTTTACATTCTCGGCATTTATAACATTTTCAATTCTATTCATCGAAACTAAACAATTCAAACTCTCATTCGAAATTCAAACTCTTAACTTCGCTTAACTTTTTTACGTCGTTATCACTGCGGCACAGAAATCACAACATTTTTCCTTCGATTTAAAATTGTTCATTCATTAGAAATAGCATTCAGTACGTTATAAATGTGCCAGTATGTCGATTTCGGAAGGCGGGGGTGAATGCGTTTCGTTGAGAGCTGGCGAGCCGGACACGGTGACAATGACAGGCTGCGCGTCCGTATGCACTATTGTCACTAAATGCTCGTCCGGATCCTTCTCCTGCTCGGTAGGTTTGGGCAGGGCTTCTATAGTGTCGTTGTATTTGAGTTCTATGGGTCTGATAGACGGGAGTGCGTCGGTGACTGTGACGGGCGGCTCCGCGCGGGGCGCGCGGTATGACGGGGGTCCACTGTACTCGGACCCACACCAACCGGCTCCCGTTGTTCCTCTGAAACAATAGACACCATTTTTAAAATTAGTTCCCGTTATTCATTCCTTTATTGTATTGAGAGAAAATTATCAAAATGAATCTATGGTCTTTTGCGTGAAAAAAAATTATTTGGAACGATTCACAAACACGATATTTTTTTTTATAATATTTAGTTAATTTATGTAGTATATAGTTTAATTTATGTTCATTATTATTTAAAAAAAAGGCAAATATGAAAACTCTTCTGCATCAAAAGTGGAAAAAAAAAACATTTTGGAAGCTCTACAGAATAAACAAAATTCGGCGTAATCTTTTTTCGTCTGCGATTTGTTGGATGTTAGCGAATTAATCGCTCCTTCGATTCGGCGGTAATTGTGTTTGTGTTGACTTATCATTAGTACCTGAGTAGACTAGCTGAGTTGGACCTGTACGTGGGGGGCGGCGATATCGTGGGCGCACTTCTGTCTAGGAGAAGTAACCTGGAAAATTTATATTTTATAGTGTAATAAATTATTTAATACAAAAATTTCAAGTTAAATAGGCTGCGACCTAAACTACATAGGCACCTAATAGGTTAGCTAAAATGTTGTCTTATTAAAGTTTTCAACCTGTGACTCCCTATTACAAGGCTGGGAGTGTTGGACTATAATATGATCCGGAATCCGGAAGGTCGGGGAAAATCCAGAGCTTTGAAAATAGAATTCTTCCCTGGTCTCCTGGATTCCGGACAATATTGTCCCAGCCTAATAGTCTTGCCAGGGCACTACCTTGCCCTAGATTACAGTTTTACCAGTACCAATTTTATTCATACTTATCAATTTCATATGGTTCCCGATAATATTAAATACCCTTAACAATGTGAGATACTTATAGAAGGGGAAATTGCTAAACCCATTCATAAACACATTGTGCTATAGAAATTGCCAAACTTTAACATAACAACCTAAGCGTATTGGCACAAATACCTAACACACAAATGGCGCAAAAAGGTCTCTATTTATACCTATTCCGTGTAAAATATGTGCCAGACTGCCAGGGGAAACTGTTAGAGTAACAATTTTCAGTGCGTAACTAGTTACTACTAGCTCGCAATATTAAGCGAGCTGCTGAAATTTAAACCTACTGTTATTTAAGTTTTATGTTGGGATAGTTTAGAATTTAGACCATATTTAACCGACTACAAAAAAGGAGGTTCTCATTTAAGTTAAGTTATCGTAGCTCTAATAGTGATGTCGCTAGTTAAGTCCACTTTTCAGAGCAGCCAGCGGCTAGCGCTCGTAGACATAAAGGGTGTCCCAATAAGAGTGCCCGATTTAATTTAAAGAAAAAACACATATTTTTTTGAGCGAGAGGTGATATTTTTATTGCGTTATAAAGTACACATGTTACGTTAAGTATGGAATAGAATATCTGCATATGGCTTCCACGGCTCTGGCGGCAGACCCTTGCTCTTTTAATGAAATTTTTGATGACTTTTTCACAGAGTGGCGGCTCTATCTCACCGATGACGCGTTAGATCTCGGCCTTTTGTTCGGGAATTGTTCGTGGTTTATTCGCATAGACCTGAGATTTAACAAAACCCCAAAGGGAAAAGTCGAAAGGCGTTAAATCTCGGTGGCCAGTTGACATCGGAATTTCGGGAGATTGTTCGGTCCGAAAATTTTTCCTTCAATAAATGAATTGTTTCATGGGCGGTGTGGCAGGTCGCGCCATCCTGTTGAAACCACATGTCGTCCAGGTCCAGTCTTTTCAATTAGGGTCACAAGAACTCTTGATATCATGGTGCGGTAACGCAAACCGTTGACAGTTGCAGCATTTCCAGCCTCATTTTCGAAGAAGTACGGCCCAATCACGCCGCCAGCAAAGAATCCGCACCAAACAGTGGCTCGCTGGGGATGCATTTGTTTCTCCTGGATCACGTGCGGATTTTTTAAGCCCCAAATTCGACAATTTTGTTTGTTAACGAACCCGTTCAAATCAAAGTGCGCTTCATCGGTGAAGATGATTTTTTTCTAAAAATCGGCATCCAGTTCATTTTGCTCCCACACCCATTCAACGAATTGTCGGCGCTGTGCATGGTCTGCTGGTTTAATCTTCTGGGTCAGCTGAATATTGTGAGGATGAAGGTGAAGGTCCTTCGTTAGAATTCGCTGGGTGGTGTTCCTCGAAAGTCGGAGTTGTTGTGAACGATGCCGAATTGATGTTCCCGGGTTTTCGGCGACTCGTTCTCGTTTACAGCAGCGATGTTTTCGAGAGACCGACCGGTACGCCGACGTACAGGAGACTTGCCTTCCATAATCGACCCAGTTTCCTCAAATTTATTGATCACTCTTGTTAATTGTTGACACATTTGGTGGACTTTCACGACCATCGATCGATCGAATCGAAAATTACGCGAAGTTTGCGAGCGGTTTCAGCGTAGCTTTACCCATTTTTGTAATGGGTTTTCACAATGATAACGCGTTGTTCTTTTGTGTAACGCTCCATATTTAATAATCGGAACAATCATAGATGACAGCTGTCAAGTTTCAGAGCTGCCACTTGCTCAGAAAAAAAATGACGCCAAATTTAAATCGGGCACTCTTAATGGGACACCTTTAGATAGGTACTACATAGATGTACGATGATAGTATTTTACCTAAGTCTATATTCTTGCATGGACGCCTGGTAGGTGGGCGGCGGCGGTCGATAGTGGAACTCTGGGTACAGCATCGCCGCGTAAGGATGGTGCGGGCGCGCGTAGCTCGGCGGCAGTCGCGGCACCAGCCGGCGGCACGACGCGCGGCGGAGCCCTAGCAGCGCGCAGGGGGTGTCGCGCGCGCCGAGACGCCAGGCGAGACCTGCTGCTGTTACTAGAACTATGCCTATGCCTGGAAATAGAGAATTTGATCTTAATACATGATAATTGAGGAGTTCAAAGTTGGGTAGCGTGGTGGACTGAAGCTTAACTCTCCTCTCATCGAGGATGGGTCCGAGCCACACCGAGCCCAAGTGGACGTTCGTGGTCGATGATGATCAAAGTCAAACTTCGCAAAAGTGGTAAATCGTAGCATGGTTGGGCATATTAAATCACTATTTGCCAAAATGTCATTATCAGTAAATCGCACTATTGGTGACCTGCAAATTATTATATGATATAAAATGGTTATAACCGATTTCCCTGGAAAGGTTTTATAAGTTTTAAACAAACAGAACGTAAATAGTATCCGCAATTAGGGACACAATTCAAAAGGGCACGTTCGTATGACAATAACAAGTCCGAAATCTCATTACACCGCAGTGAAGTTTTCAATTAAACTTCAAATGAGTTTTGGAGGCGAATTAATTGGATTTTCATTAGCATTAGAGACGAATGATGTTGTTACAGCGTTGTGTCCCGCAATTTGTACCCGTCACTCGGCAACTTCACGCGACACGATTGATGTGTGATGTTGTGCACTATGTGAAAACTAGAGCTGTGCCTTTTTAAAAATAAAATTTCCATAGTTTTGGTGTGATTTTAATTTGATGAACACACAAGGACAGTTTTCAGTACTACCATACTCGGTAAATGGAATAAAAAGCCTGAATAAGGGTTTTTATATGTCGCGTGTTAACTGAACAGTTTTTTTTAATGGCATGCACTTAAGTAGACGTATATATAATATTATAGACGAGGCATGTTGAGGCAAAAAGTGTCTCCAGTTAAATCGCCCCAATTTTGAGATTTTTGGGGCCATTTTGACATTTGATGTAAGGACAAGATGGCTGACATTTGAAGATTTGTTCTGTCAAATGTACGTCTAATAGACTATCTTGAGTTTTGAAATCTTTGACTTATGTACTTAGTACCGCGTAATATAAACCTACATAAGCAATGACAACTGTGCCTTCTAAAACTGAAAACGCTAAAAACAAAATGGCTGCAGTGAAAATTCAAGTTTATTGACTACGCTGTTGGTAACTCGGAAAAGTTACTGAATAAAGGAAATGGAACCAAACAACTGTGCTTTTCAGCAAGTTGTACATTTTATGCAGTTAAAAAACCTCATATTTTACAATTATAATTTTATGTTAGATACATAAAATTATAATTGTAAAATATGAGGTTATATACCACACTTTTACAAATTAAAAATTTTTATAATTGTAAAATACTAAAAGAAATAGTGATTTAGATTGACTTGATTAAAAATTATAAACAAATGAAAAATATTGGCCATCTCTTTCTCGCAAAACGATTCGTGAGTTGTGACGTCACTTATTGCTGTCGACGTAGGTACCTACTACATTATTTACAAAGATATAATATCGTTGTTAATAATGTATTAGGTATCGTTCTATTATAAAGGCTATATTATACGTACAATAAAATTAACAGTTTACTAAACATATACCCAAAATGTAGTTACCGTTGTAAGTTAATAATTGCGGACTGGCTAAAGGAATTAGATTATGAGGCCACGGAAAAGTTCATAACATTTATTAGATAACTATATATCTACTTATAACTTACATTATTATTATATGTATATATAACACGATGACCAGCTTAAATATATTGCACACATATAACACACACAAATACACACATATACACATATATACACACACAAATTAATAATTTTATTATAACGCTACTGGCTATTATTGTGATACATTTTATTTCTTTGCGTAGACACTTGGTATTGAATTAGTAAATCTTCAGACACATTGTATTTTGTAATTGTAATGCATTAGAGCCTGGGGATCTAGGTGGGACAAAGGTAACCACCTAGAAATTTAAAGAAAGATTAAGAAAAATGGGTTTTAAATTGCTTATTATCTTGTTGTCTAGCATTGAATAGACAAAAAATTTGTAGGCATCATAATATCTAATTGCACAAATCTTGTGAAATAATTTGGTTTTATCTTATCCTACAGTATTTTATGTATTGTCATAGTAATTTTTCGTTTCTGTTGAAATAAAGAGCGGGCCTGAGGAAAATAACGATTAAATACAGTACGTAAATGTTCACAGTAGTCATTTATCTCAATCCCTCTCTCATAATCGAGATAAACCAACCTAAAAGAATACCAACCTCTACACGTCAAAATGTCTAACAACTGACAAGCAATTGGTTCGCTGATTGACCCATGAATAGCCATGGAATAGCTTGTGTGGATATCTGCCTGTCAAAGTGCTTAACAAGCAATCAAATAGGCGAGGTTTGCATGGCAGCAAAATCATTTGTTTACAGTAAAATAAAATGCAAGTAAATAAAATAATACATAATAGCTAGGTAATTATTTTAACTTTCTATTTAAAATAATGTTAATTTATAATAACTATAGTCTGTTACTTTATTTGGATTTGTAGCGATAAATATTTAAAAAAAAAACTGAACTTTTATGTATTTTGTGTAAACATTTCCATTGAAATTCTCGATGAGCCCATCTGGATATTTTCTCTACCATATCTGCAAGACAGATTTCATACTCAATATCCTTTTATATATCTGTTTGTAAATATTTATTCACATTTTAAATTAAATTAAAATAAGAACCGACCATATTTTATATTATAAAATATCATAAACCTTTTGTTAAAAACAATCATAACTCTTGTGAAATCTTGTGAAATGTCTCCTAATTATCGACAATGTGTTTTTGTAAAATTCCGTACCAAAAGGGTAAAACGGGACCCTATTACTAAGACTCCGCTGTCCGTCTGTCACCAGGCTGTATCTTATGAACCATTATAGTAAGGTAGTTGAAATTTTCACAGATTATGTATTTCGGTTGCCGCTATAACAACATTAATACTAAAAAACGTGATTTTATGCCGTTTGGTAAGGGACCCTCTGTGTGCGAGTCCGACTCGCTTTTGACCGGTATTTCTTGTTTACGCCCGAAACTTATGTAAGGCGCGAAAACGCGCATATCTCTCACTTTGATTAATTATGAATATATTACTAATTCCTTTTTATTTTTATGTTCCTGCATAAAAAAGATAGAATTAATCGATTGTGAAATGAAAAAATGTGGAAAATGAAGTGAACTGTGAAACGATGATCAAAGGCTTTGTCAGTAAAAATTTCTTGAATTTATAGAGCCCTATATTATTTCTCTACGATATTAACTTTAAATATTCAATAGGTATTTTTTCATCGGTTTTACGTATATTTCTATGTAAAACCATACATTACCATTTTTAAATTATAATGTTTTTTTTTATTTAATCCTCTTTATTTACGTGAATTACTGCCTAAGTAGACCTACCCCGTACTTATAGTCAACCAACCCCGGACCTGGGGTAGGTTTACTCGGGTTATGTCAATTAACTGTCAGTTTAGTTTTACGCTAGTGCGCCAAAAAATCAATCAACAACTATAACATCTGAAATGTATCGTATACATTAGCTCCCCACGCCGATTTCGGTGATGGTGGCCGGTTTCATTGAAACCAGGAGAGCTAAGCTGGATTTATTTTATTGTGCCCAAGTTTGTGCGCAGTGCCTAAGAACACTCTCTCTTCCTTTACTCTCGTAACCCAGTGGGACGGATGACCGACGTGACTGGCGAGAGATCAGGCGCAGGACCGACTTTTTTCATGCCCATCCGACGCATGGATCATCTCTCTTGTCAGACAATCAGGTGATCAGCCTGCATTGTCCTTACCAAATTTGAAAATAACATTTTTTGTTGTTCTAACGTGGGAATCGAACCCACGACCTCCGAGTCGAGAGCCAAGCTCTAGACCACTGGACCACGGAGGCTGATCCTTATAACGGGTGATTTTTTAAGAGTTAAGTTTTTCAGGTTGGCAGCACTGGTTGGTAATGGCGTCTAAACGTCATCTGTCAAAGTGAAAAGTTTTCAGTATACTCTGCCATTTCATCATGTAAAGACTTAAATACGAGCAACGATTGAAAATTGTTGAAATTTACTATCAAAATTCTTGCTTTGTTAAAAACGGTCATCGTTTGTTACGAACATATTATGGTCGTCATAATCGACCTAGTGAATCAACAATTCGTGCTGTTATCACCAAATTTCGCACCAAATTTACTTTGTTAGACATTCAACCATCGACTCGCATGCGTATAGTGCATACAGAAGAGAATATTGCAGTCGTAGCGTCCAGTGTTAATGAATATCGTGAAATGTCAATTCGTCGCCGTTCTCAGCAATTGGGCATGTGTTACTCAACCACATGGAAAATTTTACGTGTCGATTTGAGTTTGAAAGCCTATAAAATTCAGCTTCTGCAAGAATTGAAGCCTAATGACCTACCACAGCGTCTAGTTTTTGGTGAATGGGCCTTAGAACAACTCCATGAAAATCCGCTGTTTTATCGAAAAATTGTGTTCAGCGATGAGGCTTATTTCTGGCTCAACGGATACGTAAATAAGCAAAACTTTCGGATCTGGAGTGATGAACAGCCAAATGCCATAAAAGAATTACCGATGCATCCCGAAAAACGACAGTTTGGTGTGGTTTATGGGCTGGTGGCATCATTGGTCCATTTTTCTTCAAAGACGACCGTGGAAGAAACGTTACCGTCAACGGCGAACGCTATCGAGCTATGATACGCGACTTTTTTTGCCCCAGTTGGCTGAGTTGAACTTGGTTGACATGTGGTTTCATCAAGACGGCGCCATATGCCACACAGCTCGTGAAACAATGGACATATTGAAGGATGAATTTGGTGAGCAACTTATCTCACGAAATGGCCCTGTAAGTTGGCCACCAAGATCATGCGATTTAACGCCCCTTGATTATTTTTTGTGGGGTTATGTAAAGTCGTTAGTCTATGTGGACAAGCCGAACACGATTAAAGCCTTACAGGATAACATAACACGCGTGATTCGTAGAATACAGGCAAAAATGCTCGAAAAAGTGACGCAAAATTGGACCTTTTGAAACGGAGCCGCGGACAACATTTACATGAAGTTATTTTTAAAACGTCAATGGCAAAGGCCAATTTATCGATTACAATAAAAATTTTGATTCTGTGATGCCATTTTGAGTGATTTATTCGATTTAAAAAAAAACTACGCTTAAAAAATCACCCGTTACATAATATGTACTCGTATCAGCCGTGTACTGACCCATCGGCAGAGCTACGCGATCGCCCGCTGCACGGGTAGGACTCACCTATCATGAGTAGAAGCAGTGTGAGCGGCGCTTTCGGGTGCGGCCGCAGCGCGCCGAGCACGGCCCCCGCGGCCACGAGACAGGCCCCTACAACGCCCAGGAACAGCACGCAGAGCCGTAACGGGGGCCGCCCACAGCAAGATTTGGGCGCGTTACCCTCTCCTTCGGAACACGCGTACGCCGCGCCTCTGCCTAATCTGTAACAAAAGTAATGTAGACTTTAAGAGAGGATACGAAACGTTTTCGTTCTAATGTGATGGGTCAAATCGTAAATATTGACATTATGAGTCAAATGCTCCCTGCACACCTTTGTATTGCGGATTATACATTATCGATTATGTTACTCGATTATATATTATATTATTATACAACTATCGTGCTAATTTTTTTTGTTTAATGTTTGGACTGCCAGCGGTTTACCTCAAAATACACCATAGCCCGCGATTCAAACTGTGGACTATTCACTGTCATCGAAATGCCAGATTGAACTGTCGGCCCTGCGCATTTACACGTTCGGTTCGGAGCGCGGGTTGGAACGTTGCGTAGGTATTATTTCCCGCGGCCCGAACTGCACATGTGACGGTCGCTTGTATTAACGTTGCCACAGTCAAATAGGTGGTCCAGACTTGTAAAGCTTATAAAGACTGTTAAAAGATTGATGTTCATCTACATAGTCCAAAGGGGGGATATAATTAAAACTAAAAGCGATTAGTCAAAGCCATTTAAACATACGTTCAACAAGTACCACACACCATTACAAAATTGATTAAATATATCATCCAAAGTGTAAACACAAGCCATGTTTACAGTTAAGATACACATGGCGAGTAAGCTGCCATTAAGTCACCCTTCAACCGTGCATTATGCATTCTCCGTGCTCCCACATGATATGCGGCTTATGTTTTCTTTAAAATCCGTTTAAGCTATCGAAGCTGCACAAATAATTTTGAAATATGACTTTGGGGAATAGAGTTTAGAAATTTAATATCTAGCATATTTAAAGGACAACCACTAACCAGACATAATATGTAAACATTTTATAACGACACCATTTATAACACCTAACCGGATATTACGATGCCTGTTTAAAAGCTGGTGGATATTTATCCATCTATTTTTTTAAGATTATGAATAAAATGTTATAATATTTATAGTTGCTATATTAAAAGCTAAGAACTTAAGATCCATATTAGGTAACATTAGTATGAAGTTCTTCCTTTGATGATGACGAAGCGACGTTGCAAGTTGGAGAAAGTCGTAAGCAAGCAAGCGAGCGTAAGCGTAAGAAAATAACAGAGCATCGAAAGAAAATAATATAATTTTGGAGCATGATGCTACATTAATATGGACGGACAATAGGCAACAAAAACAGACATTAATTATGTTAAATAGATCGTACGTGACTCACACCAAACATTTTTCTTTTGATCCAACTAAATCAATTGCCATTATAAGATCCTTCCTGTGTAGGGTCAGATGTGATAGGGTCAATAAACTCGGTGCATTCAGCCGTGGGCAAGTTACTTCAAATTACTGTTGCGTACCTACATACGTTAGTTTTTTTCGAAGTTTGAAACGTTATTTCAAATATGGAATGTTCCTTTTTTTTTGTTGCTTTCACAATAAGCAAATGCGTGATATATCCATAATGTCTAATGTCTATCCATATACAGACAGGCAGACAGAAGACAAACTGAAGTGTTAATTAGGAACTGAAACCTAAAATGTACATTACAAAATTTGAGCTAATTTAAAACTACAGACTCATCTTTTTGTGTCTGTAAATGAAAATGGCCTACCATCAAATTAAGTTTGGAATCAGGAATGCAGAAACAAGTTAATAAAACAGACGAAAAGACTCGTACATGAGAGACCTTACTTTTTCATGGCGGCCAAAAATAGGTACTTTAATTAGCTTTGAATAGCACAATCGTAGGACGGCGGAGTTTATAGTTTTTTTTTTTTGGAGTTTGTAAAGTTTCAGTGTGAACAATGCTGCTACAATAGTATTAGCGAGTTCATAAAATTACTGCATTCGAGTTCACGTAACTTGGGTCAAGTTTGATTTCATGCAGCACAAAAGTATGAACTTAGTGCACTAACTCATTACTTTACTTCAGTTATATGTAATAAGAAGAAATTGAGGCATAAGACTGATTGATTTATGGAATTTCTTGAAGAAACTTTAAAGAAAATCAGTAATTATGTAAGGTTTTTTCAAGGTCAAGTTTTAAATAATTGTAGATGTTATTGTAACAATGGAGCAAACTGTAAAACAAGATTTATAGTATATACCTATGTTGTAGAAGTGGAAAATAAAAATTCCTTTTACACAAAATGTACCAAATGCCTAATAAATTCTAATCTTGCAAATACGAATTAAACGAAATAAGCCCCTTGGAAGTAACACAAATCTTGAAGGTGCTCTGCGGTTGGCTTTCCAAAGATTAAGGAAACCGCCAACTGACCCAATTACTACGTCTTAGCCTCAAATGTTGATCTTTTATTAATTGTAAAAAATACTTCTAAATCTAAAATGTTTATTTTAAACGAGTTTCTGAATTTCTTACTGAGATGGTTTTTGTTTGAAAATGTAGGTAGATACTATCAGGGACTCTAATTCATAAGCAGATTAATATAATTTATTTGTATTATAATGAAGATATGCAGTCACAATACAACTGTCAATGACAATAGGTCAGTTTGATATTATAATATTAGTATAATACGAGCATATTACCTATGACAACAGTCAACATGCTTATGAATTAGACTCCCTGATAGTATCTACCTGTAGCGCTAACTGTATCTAACAAACACGGATTTATTTGTTTGAGGTGCAAATAAATGGCCTGGTGGGGGGGGGGGGGGGGGACGGTTCGTTGAATTCTTGTACCTAGAATTCACTTTCAGAACGAATAATCAGAAACATTTTACTATAGATATTACGAAGTACTTACTTACGATCTATCTATGGAGATAGATAGAGTATATATTATAGACAAGGCATGTGGAGGCAAAAACTGCCCCCATTCAAATGGCCCCACTTTTGGGGTTTTTTGGTGCCATTTTGACATTTGAGGTATTTTGAAATCAAGATGGCGTAACTTTTTTTTTTATTTATTTATGTATGGCACCGGCTTATAACCATTTGCTAGTGTCAAGTTAAAAAGGCGGGAAATAGAACTTTCGTTTCAATTTTCAAGACCGTATTCCTAAATCGTCAAGTCTAAAGTCTAGTCAAAGTCCATATAAATAGTGCATGTCCATTAGTCAGTCGATTCAGTAAAGTGGTAGAAGCTTTACTGAAAGTTCCTATGGAGTTTTGGCGGAACACAAAATAGTACATTTTTAGAAGTTGTACCACTTGCCCACACTTGTGCACGTTAACGAATATTTAATGGTTAATATTCTACCAATATTACACATTAAGGAACCAGAAACACAAATTTATGAAGAAATACAAAATCCACAACGTCACCCATTGAACTCCCCCGCAAAACTCCGGCGTAACTTTTTCTTGTATGAAGATATGTCCTGTCAAATATACGTCATGCCCATCCTCAGTTTTGAAATATTTGATAGATATACAATTAACCTAATTAAAAAATGTTTGATGTTGAGTAATCCTATTTAACTACATTTAACATACGATTTTTCCCAACTACCAATTCTAATTCCTTATTATTATAAAACTACGAGGCGAGTGATTAGGGTCAGTGCACAATGGAACGCGATGCGGCGCGCCGTTTTTAAGATTTAACTTTATTCACTACACGAAAATATACACATTTTATTTCAAGAGCGACGCGGCGCTACGCAGCGCGTTGCAGCTTTCAACTACTTACAATGAAATATGTATCTTAATTTTGTAATAAATAAAATTAATTTTGAATCTTAAAAAGTAGGCGCCCCGTCGCGTTTCGGTGTGAACTGACTCTTAAGTTGAAAGTGTTTGATGTGAATAGTAAGCGATAGTTATCCATGCATATATAGCATCTACCTACAAGTAACTAGTAGGTAGGAGGAATGTGCTGTCAGCTGACGCGGTGATGGATGGACTTAGCTGTTCCAGACACCAGTAACGCTTTGTTACATTTCTACTCTATTTAAATCAAGTTGAAATATATGATTTTAATATCCTTTTCTAAAAAAGTGATGTTTATAGTTTTTTTTTTATTTTGCATTAAAATTATATTTTAGGGGCTAGAATACACACACAAAGAAACAAGGAAAACTTATGTTAATTGAATAATATAATATCTATGGACTTGTTGTTCTCTACAGACTTGTGTTACGAGTACCAGACAACGGCAATATATTGTATCCGAGATAAAATGCAGCCGAGAAGGTATCGGTTTTTATATTACATAAATATTCCAAATTTCAATCCATATTATTTCGATGATCTGAGCATAGCTTATTAAAAAAAAGAATCATTTCAATAAAATTAATGAAACTTAGTCATCAATGAGAATTGCTATAAAATTAAGACCACATGCTAACACAGCGCCATCTGTTACCAACACAAAAAATACGCATGTACCATAACCAAAATAAATTGTTTTCGACACGCGATCTAATAAATTGTTTTTCTACCCTCATATTATCCCGATGAAAGTTGGTAATTAGTCTCGAACTTTGAGGGTTATAATATAATGTAGTTGATAAACTTTTAGAAGATTTTTATTAATAAAAATAGTGGTCTCTTAATATTAATATTGTTTTAAATCCATTTAATCCTTAGTAAATAAAACTGTCGGCAAGTAATAAGATTACTTAGCTACTTATTATGTTATGTAACACACTTTTTCAAGTAGGTAACGCCTACAACCTCAAAGAGAAGTAACAACAAACCTAATCCACTGCAAAATATTATCGACAACTCAATTCTTAATGCCTTAATTATAGGAATAATGATAGTAAAATGAATTATACTACATAGCTGAGCTAATCTTATATTACTCAATAATTGCACACCATATTAGTCTGTCGAGAAAGTGATTTCTATTTCATTATAGTATCTAGTACTACGCTATAGTCTATTGACTATACATAGTTTATATCGCCTATCATCCGATAAGGTACCTAATTCTAATTTTAAATTAAAAAAAAAAAATTAACTTGATACTAATTTGTACATGTAAAGCAGCATTTATTTTAACCGTTCTCATGTGAAAATGAGTATTTACCTACCTACATAATATGTGCCTATTATTTTATTTCATACTTAATATTTATACGAAATATACCCACAGAAATACGGGTAAAACATTCGAATATTTTTTAATTGATAAAGTTTTAAATATCGCTTTCAAGTTTCAACACGTAATGAGTATACTCTAATATAATTTACAGTACTTTTCGAGGTTCAAATTCGTACACAAATAAAAATTGATTAAAACCCAGAAAAGCTTTTGTTTACTTTGAAATAAAACATATTTGGTAAATTCATTTTATATCACAGCAACCATCGACCGAGTGGTTCGGTCTGGTGTGAAATTTATGCCCGTAAGTGTCATAGCCCATAGCCCATAGCCCATAGGGTCCGAGGGCACGCGTATTTATAACACCGTAATAAGGGCATTGGACAGTCCCATATGGTTTGATATTCATAAAACTTCCCGTTAGTTGTAAAAATATTAGGCCCTTACATATAAAATTGGCGTACTGGCCACTTTGATCTCAAATATATTAATTATTAATTAAAATATATATATAAATATATATAAAATAATGCGAGCGGACCCGACAGACGTTGTCCTGCCGGGCTAATTTGTGAACCTAAACCATCCAGGGCGCCACCCAAACGCTTACAATAAAATTCATTCAAATCGGTCCAGCCGTTTAGGAGGAGTTCAGTGACATATACACGTACAGTAGAATTATATATATAAAGATATTAATTAAATATTCTTTGGTTAGGAATTCCAATTTCAAATTTATACCGCTATTTATTCATGCATTTGCGTTTCGAAAACCGCAATTCATTTGTTTTTTCCTCTTTTGGTTTTTTCTTTGCGTCACTCTGTTAACAAAATGGAAAACTTGAAATATCGTATTATTTTCGAGTATGAGTTCCACCGTGGCACCAGTGCTACAGAAACGGCTCGAAGGATTGATGATGGATTGATGATTGATGATGTGTCAGTTTTATCAGCACTACTACCGCAGCTTGCGGTGTTAGTGATAAAACTGTTTTAATCCACTTGAAGCAAATTGGGAACGTGAAAAAGCTTGAAAGGTGAATTGAGTGCAGCAAAACCGACAAACGCGCGTCGACTGCTGCGTTACACTACTCAACCGGCACAATAATCAAGGGATTTTGAATCGAATCATTACCTGTGATGAAAAGTAGATCCTGTACCGGCTGAACCCTGGCGAACCAGTCAAAGCTTGCCCCAAGCGAAAATTGACTAAAAAAGTTACTTGTGAGCGTTTGGTGGACTAGTGCCGGTGTCGTTCACTACAGCTTTCTTAAATCTGACCAGACGATTACGGCAGATGTCTATTGCCAGCAACTGCATATCATGATGGAAAAGCTAGCTGCTAAACAACCGAGGTTAGTCATTCGCTCTAGGCCACTACTGCTTCAGGACAAGCTAGACCACAGACGGACACCAAATTAGAGGAGCTTCAATTGGAATGTCTCAGACATCCACCGTACACTCCGGACCTTGCTTCAACAGATTACCGTTTTTTTTTCGAAATTTGGATAACTTCTTGCAAGGGAAAAAATTCAACTCCTATGGGGCAGTCCAAAGCGCCTTCAAAAATTTTATTGATCCATATCCGAATATGTTTTTTAGTAAAGGGATCAATGAACACTTTATACACTTTGATTAAATAAATATATTATGTTTAAAAAAATCGACTTTATGTTCCTCCTTTACAAAACGCTCATTTCATATTATGTAATGACCTAATAAAAGTGGGGTATCATTTAATTTGAAACAATAAAATTTTACTGAGGTTAGGTAAAACAAAATAAGGTATGTGTAACTTTACATTTTCAAAGAGCAAAATATACCTACAGTCTACACTATTAATATTATTATCTATAACTACAGTAATATCAATTAATAAAATCAAATCTTTAATCTTTTTATGTTACTAAACGAGCTAAATTTGAAGAATAGTTCACTTTTCGATAATTATTAATATAATAAATACATATACACTACAAATACCTACATAATACAATACCCACATAATACAATACCAACCTAATACAATACCTACATAATACAATACCAACATAATACAATACCTACTATAAATACATAACATACAAAGTAGGCAGGTGTACGTCTCACATCTGTGTTCTTATTAGACAAAAAATAAAGTTCCAGTTGAAAACTCAATTAAAAGCGTGAACGAGGCGCCTTCTATTTTTAACAATTATTTAGTCTGAAAGTAATTACTAAAGGAAATTTCTAATTACAAAGGTTTATTACGTTCAGGTTTTTCGTTCTCTCTTCTTTTAAAAGGATCAAATTAAATTACTTTATTTCAAAATCATTTGCGCAAGACTCAAATAGAAACTTTAATTTAGAAATATAATTAGGCTTGATAAGAACTTGAAACCTACTTAATTATTAAAAAAAATTGTAAAACAATTTCAGATGAAATACTGAAAAAGAAAAGACTAAAACAATCTAAAACTAACAATTCATTTCACACCATTCGATAACAGAACGGCAATTGATACAGGAAAATATATCTTTTGTGTTGCTATTATAGATCATTATTGTAAAACAATGTTGCCATAAAAAGGGCAATTTCTCGACGGATTCCCCTTCTCGCGACAAGCAGGCACGGTTCATCAGGCGCGGATGCAATAAACCCATAATCATTGATGTATCGCTTCGAGAACGTTCCAGAATTGGAGTTTGCCTTATATTTTCCTTTGTTATTAACCTTTAACGTGGGCTTTGACACGGTTTGTGAGATTGCCTGTTGTATTTGACGGAAAATGTGCGAAACGAGAAACGTGGATTGAACTCGTATACCTACTATACTCCTATGAAATCAAATCTCACTCATAATATAAATGCAATGTTTGACTGACACGCAAAAACTGTAGAACGGATTTGGCACACACTTCCTTTTAATCCCGAAAAATGTGTGGTTCCGACGGGATAAACAGATTTCCTTTTTTGCGACCGAGGTCGCGAGTAACAACTACAAATAAGAAATGATAAAGCAACTGAAACATTAAATTTACCTGCATCTTTCTATGCAGACGATTGTCTTAAAGTAGGTACATACTTTAAGACAATCCTGTAGGAATATCACAAAAAAATGGTGTAGGTATTATATAATTTCCTTCTATTACAATTTACAACATAATGTTTGATGATTCGATTAGAGTACCTAATGCTAAGTGGCGAGTGAGTGAGTCCCTTTGAAGTGCTCTTGATGATAAGCTTAAACGCTCTTGGGAGATTATTGATTGATTGTATCAAATACAAATACCAAACAAAAAATATGAAATAAACAGCCAAGATTTTGGTGGTTATCAAATTTAAGATACTTATATTTCTCGATATATAATATTACATAGACTCTAATATTTCAAAATATGTTTCGTTTTTTGATCGCCAAAAAGCCCTATTTTTCTTTTTTTATACATTCTATAACTTTAGGAATAATATAATTATATAGTGTAAATACATGCGTTTATTAATTATACCTACGTTTAATAATTTACTACGTGTTTAAATTTTTAGTTCTGGACTGTGTTGAGACGCTAAACATGTTAGAACGTGACAACAATATCCGTCTGGTCCGTTATAGTACCTGCCCGGCCTGGTGCAGGTACTATAACGCGGAGGAGTCACAATAGATCCAGCCTTGCGCCACCTACCTTTTCGGGCAGTGGCTGCCCTTGCTCGCCTCTTCAATGGCATTGTGAGGACTGGCCACTTCCCAAACACCTGGAAAATGGGGCTCATCATCACTATCCCCAAGCCACATAAAAACTTGAGACGGGCGGAGGGCTACCGTCCTATAACCCTTCTCTCTACCTTATCCAAATCCTTTGAAATCCTGCTCCTTAAACACCTTTCTCCCTTTATCCCTCCTCGGCGGGAACAGTTTGAGTTCCGCTCCCAATTGAGCACAACCCTTCAGCTGGTCCGCGTGGTGCACCTCCTCACAGATGCCACTAACAGGAAAGCCTCTGGAGTGGCCGTCTTTCTGGACATGGAGAAGGCCTTTGACAGCGTGTGGCACGAAGGTCTACTCCACAAATTCCTGCAGGAAAATGTCCCCATCCACATGGTAAGACAACTCCTCATATCTTTCGGGCCGGACCATCAGGGTCAAGGTCGACGGGGTTCTCTCGGAGGAACGCCCCATCACCGCAGGTGTCCCGCAGGGTAGTGTGTTGTCGCCCAGCCTCTACAACTTTTACGCCAGCGACGTGCCTACTGACGTTGGCACCACCGCGGCGTTGTATGCTGACGACACCGCATTCATCTGCACCTCCCAAAATCTAGCTCACGCATCCGCGAAGCTCCAGAGGACCCTCGACCTCCTCCCGGCATGGCTGAGCAAATGGCGACTCTCCGTCAACACCGGTAAGTCCCAGGCGCTCGCCGTTACCCGCAAGAGGGGATACCCGCCCGCCCTGAAGATAGGAGAGAAGGAGATTCCATGGGGTAAGACTACAAAATACCTCGGCGTCACTTTAGATCGGCGGCTGACTATGCACCCTCAGTGCGATGCCGCGGTTGCTAGCGCCAGAGCCGCAGCAGCCAAACTGTCGCCGATCTACTCAGCTCCCCAGGTCCCGCTCAATATGAGGTTGGCTATCTTTAAAACATACATCCGCTCACGCCTCACGTACGCGGCTCCTGCGTGGCACCACCTGCTCGCTGCGTCGTTCCAGAAAAAGATGCAGCATACGCAGAATCGAGTGCTGCGCCGCATCGTTGGAACACCGCGGTACGTGAGGACTACCATAATAAATAGAGACCTCCGCACAACGAGCGTGGAAGCCTTTGTTTCCAGGCTCGCCACCACCCTGTCCAACGAGCTGATGCCTCGGACCTGGTCGAGCTTGCCGACCTGGCGCCGTGGCACGCCCGCCCGCCTGACCGCAGACTTCTGCCCCGTGACGCCATCAGCGCTGGGGACTCCGCAGAGCCACGCCGCTTGCCGCCCCGCCCCCGAAGAGGAGGCGCCACGGCGCGTTAGCGCGCTCTACGCCCCGACCACCGCTGGATCGCTTTCCCCCGCACCCTACCCCCGCGCCGGTAAACAAAATACCGGCGCGTATTTCTCATACTCGCCCGGTGCTCGACGAGTGGCAGCCCTAATGCCACTCTTGTAGACACCGTGGCGTTGTCTTTCCCCCCGACACCAAAAGCCTGGGGTTTGGGAAAAACTTTCCCCCTTCCTTTTTCCCAGGTCGGTTTGTGTCCGCAGTCCGAAAAAATGCGGAGTGTGTGGGAGCGGCACCATACGCGTTTTCCTTGGTCTCCGGACCGGGACCCCACGCTCCGCCGGAGTCGACTGCCGGTCTTGGCCGCCCTCGGCCGTCGCTTTTCTTCTTCCCAGCCACTTCGGGTTTACCCCGCGTTCTGTCGCGGGGGGTCTTCCCTCAAAACGGACGTCTTGCGCCCAGTATTCGTACTGGGCGCGTCCTCTTTAAAAAAAAATAAAAAAAAAGACCACATGTAGAGGGGCATAGCCCCTGGTCATGTTTAACCGCCCAAGGCCCTTTTCAGGGGCCCGGCGAGAGAAGACGCCTTCTTCTCAACAATAGATCCACTTGGGTCGCAGTGACGTCAGGTCTCGATTTTGACCTGCCTTCGATTAAAAAAAAACGTGTTTAAATATTTCAAAATGCATATGTAATAAAATGCATAAGTAATGAAATAATTTCCAACATAAAAACGAGTGTACTTTAGACCACACAACTGAAGTAAAACTGTTATAGCTCTCAGTATAGTATATCATAGCTCTAGTATATCAACTTCCGTTCGCCTCGTCTGATCACACTTTTTGTAACCTTCTCGACACGCATTCACCAAGTCCCCAAGTCAAGCGTGCGTAAAGCAGTTTTACTTCAAAAATTAATAATAAGACTATACATATAAACATTTTTCGTATATATATTTTAGATATATGGAAATATATATTGTTCTCAGGGGAGCGTTTAGCATTATAAAAGGCTATAATTCTATAAGGTTTTCAGTACAAATTACTAGACGGTAAATATGGGTAATTCGCACGTCATGTTAATTAAATACTAGCTGTCCCGTGGCCACTTCGTCGGGCGTAAAACATTTTTACTTGTGATGTGTGGTGGTTCGATTAGTACTGAGTGCTATGATTTATTTCCTGACTGCCACTAGAAGGGTTATACTTTTAATGCATAAATAATGTATACCAATTTGGCTATATTATAAAAAAAGTCGAAGGTGTGCGTCTCGTATTAGGTATCTTTAAAAAATTTTAATTTCGCCCCGCACGCGCGAGCCCGTCATTGATAATTATGATCTCTTTAACCATCCGTACAAATAATTTGCAGTAAAAAGTAAAAATCATATGTTTTAAACACTTGAGACGATAAATTAACTTATTTTGATAAGAATTCATAATTGTTGATAATTTGACCATCACCTAACGATTTTTATTTTGTATTCCAAGAAATGTGAACCGTAAGATGCGTCAGATGTGAATTCTACAATTTCAAAATAAATAAAATAAAATAAAATAATAATAAATCAATTCTACAATCAAATAAAATATTGTTGTCAAGTAGGTATTACCTACTGTAGAAAGAAACGAATAATTGAAACTATATAGCTGCCTATATAGCAAGTTTCTTAATACAATGCCAAACAAACAAGTAGGTATGCAAGTATCAACTTGTCCTTTGTCTCGAACATTTCCGTGAAGGAGAAAAGTCACAACATTCTTTTCTACAAGTATTCGTGAACAATGGTACCAATCTACTCGCAAGCATTCGTATCGTGCGATTTCCACTGCCTGAAAACTTCGAAATATTTGGCTTATTATGGTGGCTTATTAATTTGTAGCCATATTTTTATCATAATAAGGAGGCCAAAGTTTGGGGATTTAAAGGGCCAGGAACGCGAGTCGCAACACCAGAGGAGTTACAAGTATAACTCCTCTGGTGTTGCGAGTGTCCATGGGCGGCGGTAATAGCTTATCATCAGGTGATTTTCATGTCATTTAAAAAAAAAACACCACGTCAATAGTCCCGTGGTAATTTCTCGAAGACTTGTGTTACGGAAATATATTTAATACTTTTATGCTATACTTTTATTAAAGATTTTATTATTGAATACACATCCATGACCCAGGAACACAGAAAACTTTTTTGTTCCCTGGCGGGATTCAAACCCGCGACCTCCGGCTTGAGCGCAAACGCGCTAACCACTGCGCCACAGAGGTCGTCAAGTGTTTAGTCTACGTATTTAACAGTTTTTATTATTAGCTAATCTAGTTTACAATTGAAATAATAGTTACTCCTTAATATTCATAATATTCTCACCGAGAAGTCGCGAAAAAGAAAAATAAGTACATACAATAATTATGACTGAATATGGAGTGAATGTTATGAAATAGGTACTGTCACACGACGTCTGTCACGATTTCTCTCACAATATAATGTTCTCTATATCCCATGGAAATCCCTGTACATTTACGAAGGTTGAAATGACAGTAAACAAGCTCGTGCGATAAGGTATTGACAATGGGCCGTAAACGCCTTAACATAATCAAATTTACTGTAAGCCGTTTATACACTGACTGACTGACGGTTTTGTGAAGCTGCGTGTAGTGGGTAGGTCCGTTATAATTTCTTAAATATAACTAGAAATTGTTAAAACTATGACTATCTTTAATATAAATCAAAGAGCACGCCGTTAGCTGTATAAAGTTAGCTAGTGAAAAATTCAACAATTCAGAGGGCTTAGTAAACATGTTACAATGACGATTTTCGAAATTGAAAATATAATATGGGATTTACATAAGGTTCGCTAACGCCCGCTAAATTAATAATTAATCTTAATCTCATTTTAGCTATCTGAGATCAAGATTTAAATACATTTTAACGATCCTAGGATTAACTTCACATCAACTTACGTAAATTTTTGTTTGAGAATCTAATGTTGAAGAAAATCTAAGATATTAGAAACGTTATTAATTTCGGGCGTCAGAGAATAACGCGAGATACGTCTATCCCACAGGTACCTACATTGTTGATTTCTAACTTCGTCATCGTAATTAGCGATGACATCTTGGATAAAAGAGCAGGAATAACTGCTGAAGATACGATATCACATTTCGATCTCTTACAATCTCGTTTTTGAAATTGTTCATTGATGGAGTTCGAAAAAGATAAACCGGAAGTATGGAGGAAATGATAAGAAAATCAGAAAAGGTTTAAACACACGAAAATTAGCAACACATTCCCTACTACGTTAGGGTTTAGCGTTCAATTTTCCAAACCGCAATCTTCTTGCACAAGTTTTTTATACCACCAAAAAAAGTATAAGATAAAATCTACAGCTCCACCCTCATTGCTTTTTCGCGCTAGAGGCTTTTGCAATTTTAGCTGTGGCCTAACTCAAATGCGAAAGTAAATTTTAGTTTTTACTTAGGTCTATAATATTTTTATGCTAGCCATACACACTCCAACGATCTTACTTTTGTGATGACAGTATTTCGTCAACGGTCAATCGTATAAATGCCATTGCATGGGCAATATTACCCAGCTTATTATGTACTTATCGCAAATCTAATAAAGAAACCTGCATATTACTTGTACCAACACGCGTGCGAATCACAGTGTATTATATGATGTGTTATGGCAATGACTCGTAGCGCGTGAGCTGCCATTGTTCCTGTTGCCGGTGCAGAAGTCTATGCAGTAGGTGTGCATATCACTAGATTAACGGAACAATGAGGAAGTATGGTGTTTTGTTCCCTTTTAGGTATGATACCTACACGATTTATGTTCAACAAATACGTAGCTGTTAACATGTTCTCTAATTTCAAAGTTCAACAATAGTATATGTAATTTAAACGGACTCCTGCAAGAATATAGTACCTACGGGTCATTATAAAATCATTAAGTATATCATTTTTTAAGTCTTAATAAACAAAAAAAATTAGCACCGTTGATTTTTCTTTTGAAAAGAAGCTTACCTATCTTAAACTTTAAACGAGACAATACTTGTACATATATAATCGTAATCTCGGCAACGGCTGCAAGTGTTTACATGAAATTTAGTTTATAGGGAGTTTTGGCGGAGAAAATTCGGTCTAGCTAGGTTTTATCCTGGGTAACTGCGCATTTTTTAAGTTATATATGTTTTTTGTTTTGTCGTGTAACTATCTATCAGTAATTTTGACTCTAAAAGGTCAGTCCGATTGGCAGTTTGGTTAGTTTTTGCGTTGTTCGGAAATTCGGAATGTGGTGGCTTAGAATCCCGGTAAAATATTTTTGTGATTAGTTTTTTTTACCCAGGCACTAACGTTTAGGGCTTGAAGTTGCAAACATTTGTTAGCCCCTAATTTATACCTATCCACTTTTGCTCAATAATATTCTGAGCCTATCCGTGTCAAATTACAAGTCCCCAGCTTAAACTGCGTAAACCCAGACATTTGCGAGCGATGACGCGGCTATGAGAGAAATCCTCTGGAAATAAATTGGGCCCTCGATAAGCGTCCCCTTTGACGAGTCCCTCGGATTAGGGCGTGAAAAATGATAGCTTAGCACGCGAACAAATGTGTTGCGAGCGTATGTGAAGTGACAAGAGAACCGAATCTATTACACGCCATCAAAATATCATTTGTGATTACATACCTACCTACCTACGAGCTACCTTAAAAAGTTTCTTTAATATATCCAATCAATTTTTAATACTTCTTATTTGGTGGATTATTGGAAAAGTACGTGTTTTCATTTGTTAGAATAAAATTACATATGTACTTACATAGGTAACTTTATTCTAATAGGTATATATATATATATATATATATATATATATATATATATAAAATACCTACATTTAGATAAAAATAAATAAAAAGATTACAATTTTATAAACTACGCCAAAGTTTGCAACTTTAACTACGGCAAGTAAAACGACTGAGTAACAGTTCTTCATTTTAAACCGACTTCAAAAAAGGAATAGGTTCTCAATACGACTGTATTTTTTTTGTTTGTTAACTCAGAAGTTTCGATTGGGTGAACCGATTTTGATGTTTTTTTTTTAATTTGAAAGCTGGTGTTTTCCGTGTGGTCCCGTTTCAATTTGGACCAGTTCTGACGGTGGCATCAATGTGAAAACCATATAAGTCTTAAATTTTTACTTTGGAAGTCGGTTTAAATTTTTTGTTTAAAAATAATCATTTCATTCGGGGTTATAAAATTTAAAGCTTAAACAATGATCCCTTTCTGATGACATTCAAATTCGTGAGGAGCAAATCACTTCGTTATGCCAATAGGCGTGAAGTGTGACACGTGATTGGAGGACTTTGGCGTACTCGGCACTACCAAAGACTGATGGACAGCCTTTTTTAATTTTAAACGTTTATTATTTAAACGCAGTTTTTAGCAAGCGCTAAAAGTCATTTAAAGGAATTTTAGTGTGTCCTATGATAATTATTATAGTTTTTCCGTACGTAGTGAAAAAGGTTTCTGAACTGAGTTTCTGAACTGAGAATTCAATTTTAAGATTTGGTGTTGATTACTTGACCCACTGATTACCTATCTAACACAAAATATGTCTAATGTCTATACTAATATTATAAAGAGGAAAGATTTGTTTGTATGTTTGTTTGATTGCATTGAGTAGGCTCCGAAACTATTGGACTGATTTTGATGTTTGGCACAGATATAGGTATATTAGACTACGGGGATGGACATAGGCTACTTTTTATCGTGGTTCCTGTTTGCTTTGCACGCATGAAGTCGCGGGCAACGTCCAGACTCTAGTATGAGAATGAAAAAAAATCAATTAATTACACGCTAACTTAAATGACTTCACTAATTTGTTATAAGCGTGTTTGAAAACACAAAAGACATTGAAAACTCAACATCCTATTTATAGATTAAACAACCGTTCGTTTGATCGTGTTATTGTTTTATGTTATGTTTACTATAAGTTTCCTGTTTCCTTCGAACTTTGGGTATGGGATTACGTACCAACTTAGCTCATGTTAGTACGAACCAAGTTAGTTTTACCGAGGTTTTACTTATGCAATACATTTTATTGTATTATTCACTCAGGTATGCTAGTATAGTACATACTACATAGATATTAGTTATAGCCAATAGAATTTGAAACAATGATCACGACTTAAGAATTAACGAATGGTAATGTCTAACTAGATCTCTAGAGTACCCTAGATATTATTATTAGTATCTGGGTAACCGTTTTGTTCGGAGCTCTATAAGGTGCCCCATACACGGTCCAATTCACGGTTAAATCCACGGTTCAAGGTCAATTTAAAAAAAGCTTCGGACATAACATTTCATATGTAAGTACTACAACTTGACTTGTAGTACTTACATATTATGTAATGCCAAATATTTAACAATTTTAAAATAAAATCACATTTTGTCGCCATATTGCTGCCCTATTGTGAATTGTGAAAATGTCTCTAGTAATAAGAAATTTATTTGAAAATTTTCATGGCTAACTAATAGTTGCAACTAAGACAAAGTTTTTTTTATATTTTCATTTTCTTTAACTATCAATTTAAAGTATTTTCAGTATTAAGATAATCCTTAATATATTCCTTAATACCAGTTTAATATTGGTTACAAATCGTGTTTAGATGGTTTAAAATGAAATATAAGTAATATTTTTACATCTCACGATATTAAAAAAAAACAAATACAATAATTCAAATTTTAAGAGCAACATTTTCCGTGGAAATTGGCCCTTAAAACTGTACACTCTCCACAACATTAAAGTTTTGTATGCGTGTCGGTATGTAATGCTTACGCCTACATCTATCTGTTGCGTGCTTTACTTTGTACGATGCGTTTGTTTCAAGACTATCTAGGCGTTATTAATCTAAGGGCCGAAGTGACGTCAGTTCGGTCGGATGCGATTTTTTCCGTGTATGTGCTCGAATCCGTTCAGGCCGAACTGACGTCAGTTCTAACTGAAACGATCGGCCTCTCCTCTGTGGCAGCCTTTAGATTAAAAAAAAAACATAAAAATGTTTTATTCGGGTTCGAATCTACCACATTACGAGCTTCCGAACAACGCAAAATGACACATACGCATACCAAACTGCCATTCGGACTGACATAATAGATAAGATAAATTATTGATATATTCTTGCGCGACGAAAGAAAAAACATATTATATAGCATAAAAATGCGCACTTTCCCAGGGATGAGATTTATCTAACACAAAACTCCCTGCATTCTACATAACATGGTAGTACTTGCAGTCGTTTCCGAGAATACGATTATATGTACAAGATTAGCTCGTTTAAAGTTATAAGATTTATTGATAAAGAAGTTTAATGTAAGATTATATCTATTTAGATAATCTAGAGTAGGTATTTGTTGCTAGAAAGATACTAACTAAATAACATGCTAAAAAGACAGTAAATTAGTAATGTCAGTAGGTATGAAAAGGATTTCAGAAGTTATGACGGTTCCAGACTCATAACGAACATCCAGAGAGCTATAATTATTTCACTCTACATAGAGTGATCTCTATGTAGAGATCTCTCTAATCAATTATACAAAATAAGTCAATGTTGACAGCATTTGTAGTTGATGTTCTCGTAGGTTCAGAATTTATGCAAAATAAAAAGAGGCATAATATCTAAACGTTATTTTTGATCAATTGTACTGTAGAAATATGTGAGTTAAATGTTCTTAGTAAAAGCTCGTGTTCCCCACGCTGATATTGATTATTATAAATACTTAAATTCCTATTAAAAACCTAGCACATGCAATCTAGTACTATGGAACTTATTATTACAAATAGATATACATAATAAAATATGCCTGTAATAGGCAATGCGTGCGCCTAATTTCATTATGTTAAACATTAAACTGTTCAATATATGAAGTATTGCTGCCACCTCAATAGATAATAATTATTATCATGCATTTTGATGCAAATTACTCCATTCGGTTGATTGCAGTTTCAATGAATACGATCATAAAACTATAAATAATAAGATCATAATCTATTTATGAATTACACTGAATGGCTTTTGAATGAGAGAGAAAGAGATGGACTATTGCAAATAAAAACATAACAAACTGTTTTATGTGACTAAGTTTTGTTATATACAAATTGTTCAATGTTTTGATGTCCGTGTACAAAAAGTCAATTTATTATGCGATACCAACACAAAATATCACGTCAAATCAAGTTGGCTAACTCGAAACACAGTGACCTCCATAAGCAGCTAAGCACGAAATGCGTTCTAAATTAATAAAAAAAAATGAATACACGTAAATGATAAATGCGTTTTAGGAATAATTCATTTAGAAAGCAAAACGTAGGGGCCACATCTGGCTCGTACAAACGCGTGGGCCCTACAATTTGTCACAGGATGTTGATGTAAAAGGTATTTCTGTTGCGAATTCCATATTCCATAATGTTTTCAAAACAAATGTGGGCCGTGTGTGGCCTGTGACGTACATTTGACATAAACAATCTTCATACAAGAAAAAGTTTCGCGTTCTCGATTTCAGAAGATTTTGTCAAACATATGCGGACTGATTAAACTGTGGAAAGCAAATATCAAAATGTGAAGATGACAAATATCAAATCACGACGGGATCAAACAACCCCAAAAGTGGAACAGTTCATCACTCTGACGCTGGCTACTCCTATTACAAGGAAGGCTATGCCAAAAGAAGAAGAATAAGTGAAACATTTTATGTGTGGACACTTAACCTGCCTCGTTTAAAATAATATATACAAATAAATAAAATTCAATTGCATGTTTGTAATTTTAAATTAACATTTTTCACTCAATGCACATGAAAGTATCAACGGTACTTACAATAAATATCAATTTTCAAAAACTTTTTCTGTCCGTCTGTCTGTTTCTCTGTTTATTCCGGCTAATCTCTGAAACGGCTGGACCGATTTTCACGGGACTTCCCTATCACTGGCAGATAGCTGATGTTACAACGTTTAACTTAGACTATTGTTATTTTAGGGTCCCTTTTAAAAAAATAGGATTCCGTTTCCGTTGGTTCTATGCAAACGAAGTGGCGGGGGTCAGCTAGTACCTAATTATTATATAGGTCTATGGTATTCCATATAACCGCTTTGTAATACAAAAGCATATTCGTGATTTACTTGTGTAAACACTGAACAATGTATGCATAACAATATCTTACTAGAACATTTGAATAAATAGAGTTCGTATAGGAATCGTATCGTGTAAGAAATTATTAAGAACGGACCGAACCGTATGCAAAAAATAAATACCGGTTGTCTGTAAAGTCGGTTTACTGACGATAGTTGAACGTGACAACGTCAACAACAACAACAATAATAATAATAATAATGAGGTAAAGGCAATGCGAGCTAACGCTGGTACTTGGTAACGGTACTTGGTAACGATAACGGGTAACAGGTAACGCATGAGTCATGTTTTTCCGTGCGTGCAGCCGGCTCCATCGATTTATAAGACGTTATCACGTCAAAAGCTTTGTAACTGTTTATGTATAGCAAGTAATAAACTTAGATAAATAATATTTCTATGAAATTACAACCACTAGAGAAAACAAAGTTGTAGGTAACATTAGTATGCAAAGCAAAGACTATGAGTAGAGAAGACTTAACTACATTACCTTACTAACATTGAAGCTTTTAAGACTTCTAAAAGTGTACATGACAAACTTTGTTGCTGTTAGTTCCTCTAGAGATATTTCCACGATATTCAATTATATAAAACGTTTGCCTGAAGATTTGCCTTACTAAAGTTTGAGTAAATCGTGTAATGTAATAAAGTATATTTCTACAATCCGCTAGCCAAGGTAGTTTTTTTTTTTTTCGGGAGTAGATATAACATATATAATATAACATAGGACAAATACATAGGAATTGCTATTGGTGGTTTGCTCAGCCCATGAACCATTAGGGTTGTCTGTTTAGCGATCCTGAAGTCGTTATTACCCGGGGCTATCGGATTGAAAATACCTAGTAGTTTTCGTGATAACATGTAAAAAATGAAACCGACTTCCAAAGTAAAAATGCACAAAGAAGTATGAAATAAAATTTATTTTTTAAATAATTCCCCTCTTAAATTTGGCTAAAATTTTAACTATTTCTCTACTCGATCTTAAAAATTTTGAAGTCGGTACCAGCCCGAACAACATCCTGATACAACAATATTTAAAATAGAATCACGTTCATGTTGGCTAGCACCGACTTTTGATAGCCGAAATGTCTCCGGCTCGATAGTAGGGTAGAATAGGTAACAGTACTGGTAATAGTGGCATTAGTGGCCAGTGATGATGACGATGATGTTGTGAATCCCATATCTGTACATAAAATTACATCATTCATCTGGACGTTTCGTATATGCGAATGAAAACCACTTAATCATCTATTCGAAATTGTTACAATGGTACATCGTACATAAATTCTGTGACACATCTGGTGATTTCTATTCATCGTCCCTCAACAAAAACATCGAGATCTCAATAGCGAACAAAACAGAACTTGTCCCTTTTTTTGTGGGTGGAAGATATTTCTACCTGGGGGCCGATGTGGGTTTGGGTATTTAATGAATTCGGTGTGAGTTTGTGAAGGAACTTTTATGTGATCGTACAATATGATGTCGATATTGCCGATTCAACTATCTCGTCTTTGCTTTCCTGTTATGATTGATTTCCTTTTGTCCCACTTGGTTATGGGAGTAAAGGAAGAGAGAGAGAGAGTGCTCTTGTGTGCTGCGCACACACTTCGGCACTATAAAATTACTCCTGCGTAACTGGCCTGGTTTCATATGTATTAGTAGAGTAACAACGTAGGTTTTTTTAAATAAAATGGGCCAGGAAATGAGCAGACCGATCGCCTGTTGGTAAGCGATTACCGCCGCCCATGGACACTCGCAAAGTCGCGACACCAGAGACGATACAATTGTAACTCCGTACTTATAGGCCTTTAAATCCCCAACTCCCATTTGTTATTTTATTATGTATTTCTGAGCATTATTGAAAAAAATATTAGCTCTTTGTACACCTTCCTCCATATAAACCTTAAATGTGCTAAATATCATAGTCCTCCGTTCACACAATTCTCGTAAAACCGAAAGTTTTTGTTTCACGTATTTATATAATAATGAGCTGATGAATATAACGAGCAATGAGAAATTACCTAACGTATTGAATTCAATTAATATTATATCTAGCAATATCCCACGGAAAAATACCCACAACCTGCAAGCAAATGTGTGAGTGCACGCATATTTTCGCGGGATATTGCTAGATATAATATTAATTGTATGCTATGGATTTCCGCAACGTAACGCCTGATTCTATTAGCTGTCTAATATATTGAGCTGATTGGTCAATTATAGTAAAAGGTGATGATGACAATTCGATCCCCATTAAGAGATAAACAATAGTCCGTAAATTGTGTAGCAATTAGTCAGGACTAAGCTGATCCTCTCGGCGTTCGTCTGTCGACAATCGAACTTTATTTGTTTTAATCTCGCTTCAACTTAATGAACTTTAATTACTCGAGACTTAATTTTCTGCACTCGAAATTTAATTTATTTATGTACTCGAGATTTTTTATTTAATTTTAATGAGCATCTACTGTATTCAAATTATAATTTTTTCGTATGAGTTTTTGCAATGACCAACTTTCTTTATTTATAAGAGTGATTTGGGTTGTGTAGTTGTAATTATGATTGTATATTGTAATATATTTTTATTTTTCTACTTAATTCCAAAATGTTTTAATACTTTACTTTTAATATGTACAGTACCGGCAAAGTTCCTGCTCGGCCAGTTTCTAAACATTTTCCCTTGGACGAGGTCCCCTCGAAATATTGAAACGGAAGTGATCGCATCGACTGCAGGCGTGGTTGGAGTATTTACACGTGAGTGTGCGTACGAGCGCGATTTTGATCTTATGCCTGGTCGAGCGGCAACCAGTTGGATAGTTAGTACTTAGTAGATACTTATTAGAACTAACGAATAACTTGTCTATTGTCTACGCCCCAAGATATAGAAATCAGCAAATTACCTTCCTAATTATAAAAAGAACATTTTATTTTTTATAATCTTTAAAATATTAAATATCTAATGACAGCTAACCGGCCTACTCTATTTAAAACTTTGAACTTTAACTAAAGCACAAAACCTTCACCCCAACCTTCTAAATGAACACGCCCCCAATTTCAACCCATCTCACTTAAAGCGGGGTAAAAAATGTTGAACATAATACTATCATCAACGTTTATACGATTTGGAATGAATAAAGGAAATACGAAAGAAGTGGAAAATATTTCATTTGATTTAATTAGATACCGGGAGACGTCGTGAAAAAGTTCTCGCCGTGAGCGTTCCGCCAAATTGAATCGGGGGCGAATTCGAGTCATTACCGACTTGCCATTGAGTTCCTTTCTTCACCTGTGTGCCATATTCGTACGAAATGTTTTCAATCTCATTTCCTTTGATTTATATTGATTTTATATGAGGTTTCGTGGAAACCTCCATGCTTTGTGTATTGATTTAACACCCACCAATAACTAGGTATTTGTTAGAAACATCGTTATTCAATCAACAAATGTGATGTTTTCAACAAATAGTTATTGTAGAATCGGGCAGTTAGTCTTTTTAACCTAACTTTATAGATTTTTCATTATTCGCACTAAAAAAGTAAAAAAAAAGCTTTCCAGTAATCTTAGTGTAACTCTGTGTAACCTTACATTCGTTCGTAGATGACGAGAAAGTAAATAATATACAAATTTATGAGAACTATTTACAAATGATTTCTTTTTTCTCTTTTTTCAATTAATATTTTGTACGTGAATTACATCGAGGTCACCAATTTGATGTCACTACTAGCTCTTAAGTGATATTGAAGTTTTTTCTTGTCCCGGGTATTAATCCTAAAAACTTACCACTCACCAACATAAGGAGGCCATCAATTTACCTGTAAAAACAAAACCGATATAAATTGATCCTCCTCGAACTAAGTGCTATATGTAGGCGGGATTGTAATTTGGCAGAGAAAAAGGAAGCCGGATTATCGCCAGCTATTAATCATTCGGCTATTGACGTGAGGCCCCAGCCTGTAATCCGGATTATACACCCGTAACTCCTGGATTATACACCCGTATCTCCTGGATAATTATTTGGCTGTTACGCCATTTTAAATTAAAACACTTAATGGCCGTACCGGATTAAGCTACTTTTAATGTGTTATTAATTGAAATTTAATGGCTCATGCTACAATGTGTCCTGGATCCCTAGGTATCTACTTGTTTAAAAGGGATAAACTGCCTGTTTATCCCTTAATATTCCCTATAATTTTAGCTTTGTTCGAAAATTCGGAATGTTTGAATTCGGTCCGATAAATATTATTCTTGTGATTCTTTTAATTTTTTAAAATTTATCAGAACTCCGAGCAAAGCTCGGTTACCTGGGTACTTTATTATAATCATAAATAGGGTAGTAGGGTAGGGTATGCCCGTCTTGCTCCAACTAGATAAACTTATTAGTTATTACATAATACGAGGGCGGGTCAATAAGTCCGTGACTTTTGGAATAAAACACAGATTTTTTGATAAATAAATCATTTTATTTTTCAACGTAGTCCCCCTTGAGCTCTATACACTTTGTCCAACGCTTCTCCAATTTTTTTATCCCTTCCAAAAAATATGATTTGTCGAGGTCCTCAAAATAGGCCTTTGTTTGCGAGATGACTTCATCATTGGAGTCAAATCTTTTTCCACCGAGCCATTTTTTCAGGTTTGGGAACAAGAAGTAGTCACTCGGAGCCAAATCTTGAGAATAGGGTGGATGTGGGAGCAATTCATAGCCCAATTCATGGATTTTTGCCATGGCAACTGCACATGTGTGCACCCTTGCATTGTCTTAGTGAAAAAGAACTTTTTTCTTGGCCAAATGAGGTCGGTTTTTTTTCAAATCCTCA
Organism: Phengaris arion; assembly: GCA_963565745.1. NCBI lineage: Eukaryota > Metazoa > Arthropoda > Insecta > Lepidoptera > Lycaenidae > Phengaris > Phengaris arion. The sequence continues at coordinate 10,281,583 of OY751443.1, forward strand.
TTGAAGCGGTCCAATAAGTTGACATAATATTCCCCATTAATTGTTCTTCCCTTTTGAAGATAGTCAATGTGGATTATCCCACGTGCATCCCAAAAAACAGTCGCCATAACTTTATTGGCTGACAAACCCACCTTGGCCTTCTTTGGCGCCGATTCACCCTTAGAAACACACTGTTTTGACTGTTGTTTGGTCTCTGGTGTATTGTGATGGATCCATGTTTCGTCCACGGTTAAAAAACTCCTCCATATTGTGATTAAACAACGCCAAACCTTCCTGTGAAGTTGTTACACGATTGCGTTTGTGGTCGACTGTGAGCAAACGCGGCACCCATCTTGCGGAAAGCTTTCTCATGCCCAAGTGATCATTCAAAATTGAAACCACTAAGCCATGCGAGATGCCTATGGCTTTCACAATCTCTTGCACTTTCAATCTTCGGTCGGCCAATACCATATCGTGAATTTTTTCCATTGTTTCGGGTGTAGAGACCTCAACTGGGCGTCTAGGACGTTCGGCATCTTCAGTGCTTGTAAGGCCACAACGAAATTCAGTAAACCACTTTTTTACCATTGAAATCGATGGTGCAGAGTCCCCATAGTATTTATCAAGCTTAGCCTTGGTCTCGGTAATGGTTTTTTTTCACAAAAAATAATGCTTAATAAGCACACGAAATTCACTTTTTTCCATTGTTTCCTTAAGTTACTGGATAGTCTGATAAAGATAGCTGTAAAACACAAACTAACTGACGCAGCAAGTTCAAATTTTGATAGGAGTCAACTGACAGATGCCTGTTGACAGGAGTAATGTTGCTTTTTCAGTAAGGAGGTTAGAAATTCAAAAAGTCACGGACTTATTGACCCGCCTTAGTATAACCAATTTATTATTTGTAAGGTTTAGAGCCCGTCGAATAGCTTATCCGGAAGTTTTGTCGCCGCTTACTTTATAGTGAGCGACAGAGACAAAACTTGCCAATAAGCTATGTGACACTTATCAGTAGATTTTGAAACAGGCCCTAAATAAACTAACTTATTACTTAACAAGTTTAGTGCAACAGTAAGTATTGAGTAATAAGTAGTGTACTTTGAGTAAAAATTATGACCTTGATATATTCGACTCATCAGTTAACTGGCACAAAAAGGCTAATATCTAAGCACTGGTTTAAGGCTGTTTTCAAACTGTTGATTCATTGCTAACTGCTACTGCTAACAAGTATAATATGAAAACTATTACGTGTACCGTTTTAAAACTTTTTAATATGTAGGTGCTTTTCATTATGAATATCAACTTTGTATTTTAGTTTTACTTGTCAGAAAAGCTTTTGTAGCTCCTTAGTTTTTGGACGTGGAAATGTGTAAATAGTGCTACGACTTTATATAGCATTTAATTTTGTAATAAATCACTGTATATTTTCTGAAAAAATAAAATAAAACACGGAGAAATGCCACTTTTCCTCAGCAATTAGTTTTACACAAACTCACTGAACTTGAACATACAATTAGCTCATACACTATAACAGTGTATGTTCAAGTTCCGTTAATAAGGAGTTTGTACGTGCCTTACCAAATGCGGGGAAAATTATATTGAGCTTGCCGTTGACGCCTCCCCATGAAACATATTTCATTAGTTTAATTGAAGTTCTAAAACCAATTGATTTATTATGTTTTTTTTTATTTTTAACATAAGAAAGCAATGACATTCATTTTAATTACTAACCAGTGAAATATTCTTAACATATTATGTTGTTAAGACGGTATATGTACCTACTTTATTTAACTACAGTCTACAATTACCCTAAGCGCGCAATGGCGGACAGGCCGCGGCGGCCACCGAAATGTATGCAAGCGGCCGCTGGCCTCTTGCGGCCAAGTGAGCGCAATGATGATACAATGCATACATTTGTTGGCCGCCATTGCGCATTTACGCTTAGGGCCTGTTTCACAATCTTCTAAGAAGTGTCGGATGACTGACTTGGAAGTTTGGTTGCCGTTACTTTTTTTTAAATATAGTAGTTATGTTTTCTGGACTCGCTAATTTACTATATAATACTAATCAGTACCTTGATTGTCCAACGGGCCCATAATCTTAATCAAATCTAAGAAAGTACTTTATTTTTATTTTAAATATTTACGCCCATTGCTTTATTTTAATGTTTATTAGCCTATCATAAAATAAATGAGTAAAAACATTTTTACTAATTAAATCATTAATTATTAAAATGCAATATAAAGTCAAATAATAAACTAAAGTAAACTAAAAAAGAGGACTTATCTAAATCATTAACAATATTAATTCATATTCACAAGTCACAGACACTTTTACACCGATGTAAATGTATCTAAAAGTGGTTACTAATCAGCCTAATATAATCCATGTAATTTATTAAGTTTCATCTCCTCTAATAATTAACAAATTAAAGAGGAGTGCTTTTTATTAATATCTCGAAGTTTCGTTCAGTAGTTAGGACGCGACGCGAACAAAGTGAAACTCGACGAAGTTATTACACCCTTGGAAAGCAAATGGCTCATTCCGAGACAAAAGTAAGTGAATGTAGTATTGTAGCTTAAAACAAACCACACAATATAAGACCGTCTATTATTTAAAGTTTAAACCGCAGTGGCTTAGGCCATCACAGAATTCCATTACGTACGTTTTGACTAATTGAAGGGATTATAAATATAATGCTATTAATGTAATGTTTGGTACTAAAGTAGCCTATTCCTTGTATTATGCAATATTGGAGTACTACCAGGGAATCTTATTTATAAGAAAGGAAAGTGTTTTCTTAAATTATTTATATTATAACGACGGCACGCAGTCACAATACAATTGTCTATGACGTGTCAGTTTGATATCTAATGACATAATACGAACGAATCAATACGAACAATCAATATGCTTATGAATTAGATTCCCTAATAGTGTCTACCATACCCAAATCATTTCAGCAATATACCTACAATGTTGCAAAAGTGATTTGGGTATTTAATATTAGTAAGTTTTTGTATTTAATACTCATGAGTTACCTACTATTTACTGGTCACTGATAAGTGATATCTTCTTTGGATATTATGCATTCTATGGATATTTTTGTTGTTATTGTTATTGTTTTTTGTTAACCAATTCAGTGAATATCTATACATATAATAAAATCGTAACTGGTCGCTGTCTGTATATGGAAGGTATATAAGAAAAACTATTACAAACGCTTTATGAACGACAAAGAACCCAAAACAATGATTTTTTAAATTTTTGTCTATCTGTTTGTCTGTACGTTTGTACGAGCTAATCTTCTCTCAAATCTCAAAATCTGAATTAACACATAGGCTACTTTTTATTGCGGAAAAATGTACGGTTTCTGCGATATTTTTGAGCGTACGAAGTCAACGGCTTAACCGATTTGAATGCGTTTTTCACTAATCCGTGTTGGTTACTCCACTCCACTAAAAATTCAATTAACCGACCTCCAAAAAAGGAGGCGGTTATACATCCGGCTGTTTATATATATATATATATATATATATATATATAATGTGTGAACCGATTTTCAAATTTCTTTTTTTGTTGTAAAGGGTATAATCCCTAATTATGGGATTATACCCTTTACAGCAAAATTAATGGGATCCATGAGGAATTGAGGGAACTCCTTGAAATTTATATGGACACATATAGTGATTTTAACTTTTTCTGAAGTAGTCCAGGCATATACTACCAAAAATAAAGATTTTGCACCAGGGTATACCTACCCTGGATCCAAAAGTACTGAACAGAACTCCTGAGTCGTTATAGATACATGTTTGGGGATTTCGGATTTGTTTAAAGAACTGAAAGCATATGCCACTATATCAATTAAAGTAATCATCAGCAATCACCGCATTCATCACACCATACATCATCACATTATGATGATAATAGGTACTTCTCAGTCTTTTACACCGTATATCTTTGAACATACTCAGCCATTTGTCGAAGCATTTTCAAAATTCTTTTGTTGTTGTAAAGAATATAATTCGAAATTGGTCCATTAGCCACCAAGGTGGAGTCCTGGGGATCTAAAAACGCCACTTTAGGTGTTTCATATTATGTTTCATATATTTTTTTCAACTCATATATTATGTGCGCCATTTTACGCATTTCTATTAAAAACTGTCAAAATTGAATTTTGTAATATAATGAAATCAGATGAATCATGTAGCCATTTTAAAATTTCACGATTTTTGTACGGAAAAAAATATGAAACATAATATGAAACATCTAAAGTGGCCTTTTTAGACCCCCTGATTATGGCATCCATGGGTAATCGAGAGAACTCCACAAAATTATGAGGACATTTATAGTGATTTTGACTTTTATAGTAAGTAAAATTTTGTGCCAAGGTGTAACATGTAAAATTTTGTGCCAAGGTCCAAAAGCACTGAACAGAACTCTTCAGTATTTAAAGATACAGGTTTAGAAATTTCGGCATTGTTTAAGGAACTGAAAGCATCATCAGTACACACAGTACATAATCACTTACAGTAATCATCATCACCACCATCTTCTTACGATACACCCAACATATTATTATGGTGACATAGGTACTCCTCATAGTTTAGTACCTACACCGAAATAAATGTATTTGAAATTTTGCAATATCCAAAATTATATTATATTTAATTATATTTAATGCTGCCTACTACATTTTTTCTGCCCACTACTACAATAGTGTCTAATCATTATCATCACTGGTGATAGTTTGTTTGGCCCTCTCAGAAAACCGGCATAAAAAACGCTTGAATTTTGTTTTGCCGAGAGAGAGATAACTTCTTGCAAGGTAAAAAATTAAATTCCGATGGGGCAGTCCAAAGCGCCTTCAAAGATTTTATTGATTCCTGTTCGAATGGTTTTTTTAGTAAAAGAATCAATGAACTACCTATGAGATAGCAAAAGTGCATAGATAGCAATGGTATATACTTTGATTAAATAAATATATTATATTTAAAAAACCGACTTTATGTTCCTCCTTTACAAAACGCTAATTTCATATGTAATAACCTAATAATAAATTAATATAACTAAAAAGTGAAAATTTTTTATTCTTAAAAACCGACTTCCAAAGTAGAAATACACAAAAAAGTATGAAATAAAACTTCTTTTCCACATAATTCCCCTTTTAAATTCGACTAAAATTTTAACAAATTCCCTACTCAATCTTCATATTTTTGAAGTCGGTACCATGGTGTCTACAAAAATGTCTGAGATGGCATAGATATGCCTATCTTTTAAGGATACGTTACGAGTACTATTACCCATTCTAAGTTTAAAAAACGATCACAAATAATGTGGTATTTCAGAAGCTATTTAGACGGATACAATATCACCTAATTAATCCTTATCTACGTACATAAGTACGAGCGAAATTTATTATAAATATATATTTTTACTCTGCCATTACTATATTGCAGTAGGTATATTTGCTAAATAAGCTATTTTGCCACGAACACCCCGCGTGGGATCGCGGGCGAAACTGCGGGAAAAAGCTAGTTTTTAATATATTTTATTAATTAATGGAAACAAACAGCTTATTTTTTTTATAAATTTTGAAAACATGAAAATCTAAGTAGGTAGGTATCGAATTATCTGTGTTGTTACATTTTGACCGCCACCAGCATAGATTCTTAAAAGTGGTAAATGTATACACAATTAACTTTTGCGTTATTTGATATCGCAGCATTGGTAAAGAAATAAACTTTCACAATAATTATTAGTATCGAGGCGTGTTACGACTAATAGGAGGTTAAAAAACATGAGCCAAAGATTCCCCTAATGTCGAATTTGCCCTTTCATCCTGAAGTTTTGTAACCAGCTATGAACAAGGAATTTTCTTATCGTTTGATAACCAGCTACGAAAACAGAATTAAATTTCTGTTTTTGTAACTGGTTTTCATAACCAGCTACCAAAAAAGGATTATTTTTCTCTGTTCATAACTAGTTACCAAAACAGAATTGCATTTATTTTTCGTAACTCATAAAACTTAAAAACATACAATGACGCTTTTAAAATTAAAATTAAAATTAAAATTAAAATTAAAGTAAAAAAAAAATAATCTAATTATAAAATTATTATTATTATTATTATTATTATTATTTATTATAAAATTTAAATTATCCTTTAAAATTACGAAAAAAATAAAAAAATCTTTATTTTTATATTTTTTTCGTAATTTTCAATACGTATATATTTTTATGATTAAACGCAAATAAAACTAATTATTACAAAATTAATTATTATATTTGTTACTTATGTTTAGAGGAAAACTAATAAGGCGAAAACCTATACATATAATATACGCGTACTAAATCTTATATGGAGAAATAATTTCCAGACAGTGTTCAACAGTTATAATATTATTTTCTAAATCTTCAATGGCCGAATTGACTTCAGCGTCTATTTCTAAATAATTTTGGCATTTATTAGTTTTATTACGTATCTTAGTCTCTTTTACTAAAACTTCCAGAACATGAGCCAGAGAAGGATTTTTACGCCCTATATACTTATTAAGCCTAGAGTGCCATCCTTCAAGATAGTTGGTAGTTCTGATATCTTCTTTATATACTTCTTAATAAAACTAACATCACTTAACCAAAACTTATTAAAGTATATGTTAAAATATATTATGACTTTTAGGTAATCTTTGCATTATATATTTGTAGCCCGACAAAATCTTATTTAATGGTAATCTAGCTAAGCCAGCACATCTAGCAACATGCCGTCTTAGAACTCGAGATTTTAGTCTCAACGCCTTAGCCTTCTTAAAGAGACTGTTACAATAATGATAAAAACAACCTTTTATAGTAGATTTTGGAAGAACTTTCTTTATTGCCTTCATGGCTGCTTTTTCGAAGTCAAGCGTAATTTTTTTGGGGTTCCATGTAGGTAAACGTCTTTTAATCATTTCAAATAATGTCTCGTATGTTTTTTCTGTTTTATTCGGAAGGAATGCAAAGATCAAAGGAACAACGTTTTTTTTTAAGTTTGTTGTATCCGTGAATAGAATATATTTGCTGAAATGGTGCTGGACACGATTTAAAAGTACCATCCATGAAAAAGTGTTCAAAATTAATAAAAATGTTTGTAATATCAGGACAGCAAAACACCAGTATTCTTGTATCTTTATATGCACCTGTATCTTGATAGTCAGCCAGTAGAAAATTTACAAACTTTTTTGGTATTATTACCTCTTTATGAGACTTAAAATGTAATTTTGACACACCTAAACTTTTATTTCTTGAATTGTACAGACCAGTTTTTACACTATTGAATTCTGGTAGCGTACATACTAAATCCACACCAACATCCAGGAGCTCTGAGATCATTTCCTCATATTGTTTCTGTATAGGTTCTAAATTATTACTAACATTGGATTTTAAATTTTGGACTTTTTTTATAACTAAATTGTTCATAATATATAATTAGGTAGGCACTTATTAATGTCATGGGGATTTTCTTTTATAATCTTATTTTCATTGTCAAGTGTTACATTACCACCGCAGCCTCTTAAGTTGTAACATTGATAAAATTTACTTGCATTGGTGTATTTTTTTCTTAAATGGTATTGCCGACCACCATAGAGCAGTTTCATACCCCCTCGTTTAGTTGGTACAAATTCTATAGATTTTTGTTCAATTGCTTCGATCTCCACATGTTTCACTGTCTACTGCCCTTTAACCCATTTAATTCACATTCGTAACTGAAGGAGATTAATATTTTTCTCTTAGCATTAAAACATTATTCGAATCTCGGACATTTCAAAGACATAAATGATATTTCAATTTTAAATTACGAAAAATGAATGCAATTCTGTTTTGGTAACTAGTTATGAACAGAGAAAAATAATCCTTTTTTGGTAGCTGGTTATGAAAACCAGTTACAAAAACAGAAATTTAATTCTGTTTACGTAGCTGGTTATCAAACGATAAGAAAATTCCTTGTTCATAGCTGGTTACAAAACTTCAGTTACGAATGTCGATGAAAGGGAATTTGCGACTTAGAGTCAGTTCAAACAATATTCAATACGCAAAAAGATATACGTTTCATATGACATCAGTGATACACTGCACATATTATGCTGTGCAGCGAGCTGTTACTTTACCATTCGAACTCTTACAATGAAATGTGTATCTATTTGTGTAACGAATGAAATTCAATTTTGAGTAGCCATCTTAAAAATGCAGCGCCATGTCACGTATCATTTCTTATCGGTGAGAATTGACCATTACTGCTAGGGAAGGTCGTACGGAGCTTACTAATTTGCCGAATTGATTTTTTTTATATATATTCACATTTATAAATTCAATTTTGTATATTGTTAAAAGCCTTTTATATTTTACAATCTACGATCTGTGCGTGTATTTTCATTCTCGTTCAGTATGTTACGTATTATGAACTTCATAATTCAAACACTTTAAATGCGAGGTTCGTATAAAAAATGTAACATAAATGGAACATTTTAAAAGTAAATTTTATCCTATCTCGTCACGTAAATTAAATTTTTGTTCAAATGTTTGCGCTCTTAGAACCCCTTTTAATAATTCACAGCAGTCGACGTGGATTGCGAAAAACGTAGCGATTCAACGCGTTTAGAGAGATCCTTCAAATTGGTTATTCACTATTCAGGCGAGGTAGTTTTATTAATAAGTACCTGGGTAAGCGGGCTCGAAGTTCTAATAAACTTTAAAAAATAAAAAGAATCACAAAAATAGTTTTTCTTACCGGGATTCGAACCCACCATATTTCAAATTTTCGAACGAAGCAAAAATTATACATACGCATACCAAACTTCCAATCGGACTGACATAAAAGAGTCGAAATTGTTGCACGACGAAAGAAAAAAACCATATATAGCTTAAAAATGTGGAGTTTCCCAAGGATAAGACCTAGCTAGATCGAATTTCCCCCCATCCCCCAAAACTGCCGCTAAATTTCATGATATTTCTGGCATACTATATATATATATATATAGTATGCCAGAAATATCATGTACATGTATATATACCTACAAGATTATCTCGTTTAAAGTAGGTATAAGAATTAAGATGAAATATATTTTAAATGGCGATATTTTGTTGTGTACTTTGTAAGTAAATATTTATCCTCATATATTTTCTTGCCATTTCGGTTTATGTTTCTTAATATTTTTTTACGAAATTTCCGATTAGCACAAAATTTTTCCTCGATTAACACCACTCAGCCTATATCTTATTTAAATAAAGCAAAGTGAAGCGTAAAATGACTATAAAAGAGAAAGATCGCGCTAATTATTCGGTTAGATAACCTCGGAGGGTACTGCTGCGTGAACGATCACCAATAATTTTGCCGAGGCCAGCCGACCGTGGCTCCTGTACTATAATGGGGACGCCACTTCCATAAGTCACAAGAAAAGTACAGGGGATAGCAAATGTCCGAGGCATCCGGAGCAAGAAATGGATGATACCACTTCAGCGGGTTTTGCTGCGTTAACAGCGAGGTTGAGGTACTCGATCTAGTAACGATAAAGTCCAAAAACTACTATTTTAAACTTCTTCTTTTGCGTTTACTATTTATTTCCAGGCAACCTTGATACACTACTGTATATCAAGGACGAAGAAAAAGTTACGTCTCATATAATATTAAAATACGTATGAAGTGACTCAAACCGTATGAATATACTTACAAAGAAGATAATAATATTATTTTACACTAGCCCTCTTATTAGTAAAAATATTTACACCGCGGATATGCAATCTATATAGCTGTATTTGTCTGATACGTTGGTAATGGCACATGATAGACAAAGACAGCAACATGGATTAGCGTATCCTTGGTGTAAATATTTTTACTATAAAGGGGGTAAGATTTTTTTTCCCATAAAGCTCTACTTAAACACTTTACTCAGTGACTATACATCACCGTCTTGTCCAATACGAAACGACTAACACTTACAGACATGACGATCCCTGTTCCACAGAGTAAATAATATATACTTACGTGCAGAGAAACAGCTTTCATAGAAGCTTCGAATTTGTTTTGAATTTATCAAAATTGTCACAGAAGAGTAGGTAAATTAAAGTAATTCCAGAATAAGGTTATTGAGAAAGTCTAATTGGTACACACCTAATACCACAACCCGACATCGAACCTGCACCATAACGTGTATGACTCAAGGGCCATGGACGCTCTGATAATAAAGCAAGGCTCTGATAATAAACCAACAATTCTTGGGATAGTTAAAATATTTTTATTTATTCTATTATTTTTTATGCACGCAGTACACATAACCATATTTTTGTTCAATATTGTACTTAATAGTATAATGATATCTTTTAACATTCATTAGCCACAAATATAATATCAAAAACTTATTCGAAATCAGAAAATTTTAACAATCATTCGATGTTCCACTGATTTTTACGAATTTTTTCACTCTGCGTACGCGATTTGAGGCTAGTGAACACGCATAAATTCACCGTATGCTTGTAGTAGTGCATTAAAATCGCGAGCTAAGCTTAGCTGCTTATCTCTTCCTCTTTGATCTTTGCATGTACTAAACAGCCTAACGTATTGCAAATATTGTAAAAACAATCGTAATGCAGGAACAATAAGGAACACAATCTATAATTTACAACTAGTGTCCAAACGACGATTTAGACATACATAGCCCATTGTCCGAGTGATGTATACCATGGTTTATGGCAGCCATAGCGAGGATTAATGACGTGGGAACATGGCTCTAAATCAATAATAAAGTACTTAATTAGACATATACACGGTACCTATAAGTACATTATAACACCGTGTAGCATTGTAGATGTTAAAATTACTGACATTTTTTTTTATTCTTTTATTTTATAAAGGCCATACATCATAGGATTAATCCGGCCTAAAATTACTGATATTAATAAATGCATTTCGGAAAACAGATTTTTTCTTTACCTACAAGAAAATATGGCAATATTTTGTAAAATAAAATTTTGTTAAAAATGCATAAATACAATCAGATGCAGATAATATATTTATATTTTACTGACATAACTATTTTTATTGAAGATAAACTAAAAGATTAATACACGTTTTGTGTTTTAAATTACATTTTTAGTAACATTTGGTAACGTGGCGAAGCAGCCATATAAAATTTATGAAAGTATATGCCACATTTTCCGTTACCGACGACCCATTTAATTTAATCCCGTATATTAAAAAATAACATCTAGACAATGAGCTTTCTGTGTAAAAGTATATTTGTGATAAAGAAAATTCAGTAGCAACACATCTCCTAAACTAAAATAACAAAAAAATATTAGACGCGTTGTTAAGAAATTCGAATAAAAAATGTAGAGAGGCAAGCAGTTCTTGCGCAGATACACACACGCCAATCTCTATGTGTCAATATTTATGACTCTGTGGGGGTCGTTTTAGGATTCCGAACCCAAAGGGTAAAAACGGGAGCAAAGTCTCACTACGCTGTCCGTCCGTCCAGGCACAGAGTAGAGCGTCCAGACATTTTGTCTGGAAGCTCTACGCACGTAGGTTTACATGCGTAATTGGCTTGGATGTTTCGTGAGTTGCCATTCTATTTAATCCAGAGTAAAATATGCAAGCCAAATCTTTGGGTTCGGGCTAATCCGCGTTATGTAAACTTTTTTATTATAACTAGCAAGCCGTTGTCAAGGACCAACGGCTTTTAAGTTTTAGCCTACGATTAAATAATTTTACTCTATAAGTTAGTCGATGTATTGGATATGAATAAAGTGGTTAAGTTCTTTTATTTAACAGAGGCCCATTAATCATACGGAAATAATTACCCTATTAAATCATAACGAACACTAAATGATCACAAAAAATTAGAACTAATTCGCTCGTTCGACCTTCGGTGGTTGGGTGATCACGGCGAACCACGATTACATTGACAGTGATCTTGGATTTGTAAACTTCTGATAATCTCAACATTGTGTAACTTTTTGTAGCGACGGCAGAAAAACTGTCACGCTCAAATGTAGTCTTGAAATACACAGTTCAATGCGCTTGACTGTCCACTTTGTGTAAAGATTTAAAATGTATATAATCAATGCCCTTCTGCGTGCTTTGTTAGGCTTCAATGACATAGATTGACATAGGCTAGAGAATTACGAATATTAAGAAAACCTTTTCATAAATCATTAAAAATTTACTTAGTACAAAAATATAGGTAATCATACGTAAAGTATGTGTTTCAGCGCATAAATTCGCCGCCAAGCGCGGTACAGTGTTTTTTGCTCCTAAGCGTAGATCGCCATCTTCCCACGATTTATATTATCTACAAAGCGGTTAATAAATAATGTTTATGTACCTGCCCAAGTACCTACCGTCTAACTCTAGAGAGTACTGCCTACACGAAGGCTTATTGTCGTGTGAACGAAGCGGCCTTGCTTTAAAAACACAACAGTATTTTTTTATTTCATAGCGTTATAATATAATAATTATAATATTAGTATTAGTAGAGCAACACACTTGCAACTTGCATTACTGGCCCTTAAAATCCCCAACCCCCAATTGGGCCTCCGGTAACCTCACATACTCTTAATTTTACGCAGGTTTTCTATGAGGCCATGGTATTTATCCGGTTGAGCTGGCCCATTCGTGCCGAAGCATGGCTCTCACACGAAAAGAAATAAATATATTTAAATAATTCGAGCTTATTTATTTTAAATTGATTTTAGTATAAAAGTTTTATTTATCATGTCGATTTTTTATTACGTTTATCACAAAAACAAAAATAAACGATCACTGTTATTGTTTAAATAATACTCGAGGTCGCCCTGTAGTCGAAATTCGCCATATTTCCTGACATAATTTTTAAGTTTGAACTTTATAAGGGTGTTTATTTTCCTCTGAGATAGAGAAAAAAAGTAATTTTTTTGACATATTGACGCATAGTCATATATGTATATTAAGACGAGGTATGTTGAGGCAAAAAGTGTTTCCAGTTAAATGGACTTTTGAGATTTTTGGGGCCATTTTGACATTTGAAGTATGGTGCAAGCAAGATGGCTGATATTTGAATTATGGTGAAAACCAAGATGGCGTAACTTTTTACAGTATGAAGATTTCTTCTGTCAAATGTACGTCATAGCCTATCTTGAGTTTTGAAATCTTTGGATTGACGGATCAAATAATGCAATGTAGTGTGTGTTGATAATCTGAGGTAGTGTGTGCTGTTGTAATTTTTTAATAATTGTGTGTATTTCCAATCATTATTTAAAAAATATTAGATTTCTCCACATAAACTTTAATTTACCGGCCAAATTTCATACTCCACCGGTTGCACAATTCTCGTAAAACTGTACTGAAAGTTTTTGCTATAATGCATCAAACAGAATGAGAAGCTGCTTCGGCGTAGGTGACTAGCGTGAAATAGATGTATTTACCTACATACATATTATTAAGCAGAATAATTTTGCATATCAAAATATGTAGGTCGAATTCAAAACAAGAGCGTATGATCGTCAATGTTGGAATTGGTGACCAACTTCCGTGAATTTTTTATACTCTGTTAGTTGTTCCTGATGAAACATTTAAAGAACCATACCATCTGACCGATGGTCCAACTGCTCCTTTGCTGGTCTCATGGCCGAATACTTAAACGCTTCTTAAATTAAGAAGCTCTCAAGACCTTGTCATTCACTCAAACAGTGACAGCACAGAGTAAAAATATATACTGTCCAATTTCTTTAATCTGTGGCGAGAAATCGAGAAACAGAAATGTATACACAATGTATAACTATACCGAATTTCATCCATTTATATTCATAATTACAGAAGATTTCACGGCGTAGATACAGACAGAAAGAGCAAACCATAAAAATCTGCTTATTTATCACTCGTATGCAATACTGCGAATGACGTCTACATCTGTGTCAACAGACTTAACAAAATTTCAGTTACGAACAAAGGTAATTGGTCTGCATGTGGTGTGGTCCAGCTTACCAACTGCAGAGGGATCCCTGGACGCATGATCTTGGGTGGTCCATTGATGATTTTCTTTAAAAGGGCTCAGAAGAGATTTGTTTCGCAGTTTGTTATAAGAGCTTTTATTTTACAAAATAAAAGTTGCCCACAGTTTAACACAACAGCAATTAAGAAATTGTCGTTTAAAAAGTTTAAAAAAGGTAACATTGTGTAACAAGATCATTTGTGCAATTAAAAAAATGTAATTTAATTACGAAAATGAAAATAGTCTTTGCCACGTCAAAAGGAGCTTCTCTTTACAAAATAAGCACGTTTTAGGACGACTTAATAGGATTTCGAAGATAAGTACGATTCATAAGTTCCACTACTTTGTGGTCAAGTTAGTCTTTCACAGTAATAACACATAGGACTTCTTGCACTATTTCGACTTAATTAAGTATTTTACATTAATTTTAATATATTACACGACCGGTTTCGACAAAGTCATCATCAGGTGTCCGGTTGTCGAAACCGGTCGTATAATATATTAAAATTAATGCAAAATACTTATTAAAGTGGAAATAGTGCAAGAAGTCCTGTGTGTTATTACTGTGAAACATAAATTTCCACCAAGAACCTACAATAACATAACCAAGTTAGTTCTATTACTTCTAGTGCCATTTGGCTGGGACTATATGATCCGGAATCCGGTGGACCCGGGAAAATTCAGAGCACTGGAAAAATAACTCTGCGCCATTACAGTAGAGTTGAAGTGTCGAGTATCGAAGCTGTCATATATGACATTGACATTTAACTCCTCACTTGTGTGTTCGATTTTCAACTACAACATATATATATATATATATATATATATATATATATATATATATATATATATATATATATATATATATATATATATATATATATATATATATATATATATATATATATGTGCTCTGAATTTTCCCGGATCTACCGGATTCCGGACCATATAGTCCCAGACTTAGACAGACTTAATACAACGATACTTAATAGACAGTAAACAGTCTGTATGATAACTAATTGGCAACTTTCCGAGGTAACGTCTACTCTAAACTGGGTGCATGTGGTTTGCATGCTGATGTAATAAAAATGGCTGGATGAAGAAAACTAGAGATCGTCCTATCGTCAAAATTCGTCCATATTAATTAACTACCCTTTTCCCGCGGCTCCACAATTACAGTATCCCACGGGAACACTGTATTTTTTCGAGGTAAACTGTATCCTGTATGTTAATCCAGAGCCTAAACTACCATACCAAATTTCATCAAAATCCGTTCTGTAGTTTTTGCTTACCATCCATCCTCACACACTTTCACATTAATAATAGTAGCAAGATAATTACAATTTTTAACTTTGAACTTTATAAGGGTTCTTTTGCCTCTTAGATACAAAAAATGTGATAGATTGACAAACGTGAACGTGTAAAGGCAGCCACAGACGAGAGGCCGATCGTTTCAGTTAGAACTGACGCCTGAACGGATTCGAGCCCATACACGGAAAAAATCGCATCCGACCCAACTGACGTCAGTTCGGCCTGAACGGATTCGAGCACACACACGACACGATTTTGCATCCGTTCAGGCCGAACTGAAGGCAGACCGGACCATGTATGGGCACCTTAACAAAATTGTATCTATCAAACACACGATAGTGCGTGTCAATAATCTGGGTAATGTATGTCATTGTTTTTAATTTTTATGAATGTTATGTATTTCTAAGCATTATTTAAATATTAGCTTTCTGCACACCTTCCTTCCCATAAATTTTAACTGTGCCATACTCCTCTGTTCGCAAAATTCCCGTAAAACTGTAGGTACTGAAGTACTGTAGGTTTGCTTCACGTATTAATAATGATAAACAAAACAAATATAATAAGTAGGGGTGCTGATAAGCAAGCATCTAGGTAGCTTATTAATTTGTTTTCAATATATAACATTCGATAAATATAATTAAGCAATTCATGAATATTAAATACGTAGGTTGCTAAAAACTAAGCAAGGTTGTATAACTATACCAAAAAGTATTTATTACATTGAAATTCTTAAAAAAATAAACACATTTCCAATATCATTTTATTTATTTAATTTTAATCGGTATATTACTTTTTTATTCAATTTTAATCTAATTAATAGGTACCTTTATTCATTAAAGCATCAAAAACTAATAAAATCTGTGTGTTTATTTAACAACTCCAAAGATCAAAGTGACATACCAATAAAATAGTTTAATTAAATGTCACTTCACATTTATACAGTGGATCATAAAAAGGTTGATACGAAACCCGAAAGCCTATAAAAGAGTCACAGAGCCAATAAAATTTATGTTCTCCGCAGACATAAATTTGAGCAAAACGGAATAAAGGCCAGTTAATAAAATCACAAAAGTACTCCTGTGACGCGATTTAATTATACTGACATCTTAATAGGCTTTGCAGTCAAGAAATACAGAAATACCCTTAATTCTCTTAACAAAAAAACTTGAGAGGTGTCAATTTTGTTTATCTGTATAGATATAATATTAATATTATCAACTATTTGTTGAACTAAGTATATATAGTGCGCGCGGAATCAGTTGGCCGCGCCTTAGGTCCTACCGCTCGCATACCTAAGGCCCGGCTAGCTAGTTACAATATGTAACAGTTATAACAGTCACAATGTGTAATTGCAAAATTCTACATTATTGTCAAGGTGATAAGGTCGTTTTTTGTATCATTCTTAATAGTCGTTATTACATTGTGATTTCGAGTGGCAAAAAGTGTCGTGCCTAATAATCCGTCTAGACCCAATACAATTCGCAACGCGCCATAAGGAACTTCGTTCCAAAAATATACGTTTTATTAAATAAAAAATAATATTTGGACTCCAGCCTCCTTATTAATCAAAATATTTGCGCAAAAGTTACACTAATCCATGTTGCTGTATTTTTCTGTCAAGTGACTTTTCCAACATTGATTAGCAACTTTTTCAACATTAATTATCCAATTTTAATAAAGGGGCAAAAGTCAGGAGACAGGACAAATATAGGTCTACAGCTAGCACGGCTCCTAAACTCCTAATCAACATGGATCTAGGGAATGTTAACACTTGATGTCGACGAAGACAGATGAAGTTATAATTCCAGCTTGAGTATACTAAAAGTCCTCCTCTTTCATCGAAGAGTCAGCATGGAAACAGTCAGTGTTAGTCTTACACTGGATTTACTGTTTCCATGATCACTTCCGCCTACTGCGTCGCCCTAATCTGTAAGGAGTCCTTAATTAAAGATTTATAAGGCCCTTGACTCAAGAGGTCCTTCCTAAAATTTGCCTGAGATTGACATAAGAATGGTATTGACATATTTTTGTTAATGACACCTACCATAACCTATTACCTAAAAGGTGATAATGTAATGTTTTTTACCTTTTAATCGACCCCATTTCGTCGCAAAAGGCAGTATGCATATATAAAAGATTGGCCTGATTTACTTTACTTATTCTTTGTGTATAATTACACACGTACAAAGGTAACATACATTCTTTGTTTCCTACACTATAATGAAACACGAATATTAAAAACTATGGAGAATTTTTATGTATCTACGAACGACACTTTATAATTTTTAGTTTCTATCGGAGTTGCTCAAAAGTTATAGAGCATTTTTAGTATCAGTCAGAGTTGCTCAACCTTTTGAACAAAGGTCCATTTGAGTTAGCTGGTGCACGTGATCGTTTCTGACTATTTCGACACAGTCGTGACCGAGCGACCGCGTGCAGCAATTGCTAAACCATGCTCTCCCTAATAGTTTTATTTTAATTAACGGGATATTTCGATGTATATTTATCAAGTCTACAGTATTATCTGTTATTTATTTATTTTATTTATTTTTATTTAATCAAGGTACAAAAATAATTAATGAACTAAGTCTTTACAAATTAGGTTAGTAAGTTAATACATTGGTGAATTCATTAATCTAAATATTGTACACAGCTTTTGTTAGTAAAAAAAAGAGAAATTACATTATGACATATGACTACCAAATAATAATTTCCCTGGAAATAATATTAACGTCTCAACTTATAAAGTGTCTTAGCCTTTTAACTTACTTACCTACATGCTAAACATTTACACATATTTTTCATTTTCTTTTAGGCATGTGTCTACCTACTCTACAGTCTTTTCTTTTAACATAATAACAATATCTATGGACGCTTCACACTACGTCAATTTGGTTCCGTGCTAAGTATCCGAATTACTTGTGTTACAGGTACCAGATATGTTTAATAGTTTTATACTATACATATATTTAAGATTTTTATTATAATAATATACACATATTAAATACACGTCGATGACCCAAGAACGAAAGAAAACTTTTTATTTCTTAGTGGGATTTGAACCCGCGACCTCCAGCTTGATGACCTTAACCACTGACTCACAGAGGTCGTCAATCTATTATCAACAATCATTAAGTAGGTACTAGATATCTACTCTAGTAAGGTCTTTAACCTTCATCTGTAACACTATAGACTATATATCGGTCTGAGGCTGTATAGGTATTTTCTCTTTTGTGAGATTTGCAATCACCGCTGCGAGCGTGATTCCGGTACTGTGTTGTATTACTTCGAACGGACACATAAAATATACCCAGCCGAACCAAAACAACCCATAAAGTCACCACGTAAGGTTGAAACTACTTTAAACATTTTCGTATTGACAATATCCACATCCCGTTTGACAAATCCGCAACAATATGACATTCACTTCGTCCTCTAATTAAAACCTAATGCAATGTTCGTAATTTCTATTTGTAGCTTTACGTTCATGCCCGCTAGCTTCTAAACTTTCTAGTTTATAATTTATTTGTGACGTAATTTATTTGAAGTTTTAAAAAAATGTTGCTACTTTTTACCCGACTACGGTGAAGCTAAAAGGAAGGTTAATGATTTTGACAGTCTATGTATGTATGTTTGTTCCACCGTAGCACCTAAGCTATTGATACGATTTTAATAAATTATCAAATAGTGTCAAATGCCAATAGATTCGTGATAGAGGCTATATAATTTACGAAGTCCGGTTATAGTTTTTATAAAAAAATACCTATAGTTATTATATTAGGTCATTACATATGAAATTGGCGTTTTGTAAAGGAGGAACATAAAGTCGATATTTTTTTAACATAATACTTATATTTATTTAATTAAAGTATATAGGTACCATTGTTATCTATGCACTTTTGCCATCTTATAGGTAGTTCATTGATTCCTTTACTAAAAAAACCATTCGGACAGAAATCAATAAAATCTTTGAAGGCGCTTTGAACTGCCCCATCGGAGTTGAATGTTTTCCCTTGCAAAAAGTTATCCAAATTTCGAAAAAAAATGGTAATCTATTAGAGCAAGGTCCGGGGAGTACGGTGGATGTCTTAGACATTCCAATTGAAGCTCCTCTAATTTGGTAGCCGTCTGTTGTGCAGTGTGTGGTCTAGCGTTGTCCTGAAGCAGCAGTGGCCTAGAGCAAATGACCAACCTCGATTGTTTAGCAGCTAGCTTTTCCATCGTAATCATAATCGTCTGGGCAGATTTAAGAAAGTTGTAGTGAACGACACCGGCACTAGTCCACCAAACGCTCACAAGTAAGTTTTTTTGTGTCAATTTTCGCTTGGGGCAAGCTTTGGCTGGTTCGTCAGGGTTCAGCTATTGCGATGAGCATTTCCGATTATCGTAAATGATCCACTTTTCATCACAGGTAATGATTCGATTTGAAATCCCTTTATTATTGTGCCGGTTGAGTAATGTAACGCAGCAGTCGACGCGCGTTTGTCGGTTTGCTGCACTCAATTCATGAGATACCTATAACAGTATTATCACTAAACGCCTGCAGCTAACTCGGACGTGATTTGCGATGGATCCGCTTCCACAATAGCCTTCAATTCTTCATTATCAACTTTGGTCTCCAGTCGTCCACTGGGCTTGTTCTGCAGGTCGAAATTTCCAGAACGAAAACGTTGGAACCAAAAACGCACTGTGTTTTATTTTGCGACACCGCCGCCATACACATCTTTCATCTTTCATTAATCTGCAGCACTGGTGCCACAGTGGAACTCGTACTCCAAAATAATACGATATTTCAAGTTTGTAAACAGAGTGACGCAAATAAAAAACCAAAAGAGGAAAAATTAACTAGTGACGACTCGAGCCTGAAACCGATATGGCGAGCGAATGACATAGCTCGTCGTCTTATTAATGATTTACCTACAGATGTAATAAATAATTTAACTGAAAAATATATAAAATGCAAATTAAAATCATATTACTTAACTATCTAAAATTAAAACACTAATGTAGAATGCCTAAAACATGTAAAGAAATTCTATCTGGTTCCAAACTGTTTTAATATTCATAAAAAAATTATGTTAAAATGTAAGCAACTGTGTATATAAACTAGAATTGCGAATAAGGCTGTATACAGCAATGGACAAACCTCAGTGGTTTTAAATGCTGAAAAATGTAAAATTACATATCTTTTTTTTTTAGTAAATAAAAGAAAAAAAAAAGAAAATGAATTACGGTTTTCGAAACACAAATGCATGAGTAAAGAGCAATATAAATTTGAAATTGGAATTCCTAACCAAAGAAGATATATTTGAGATCAAAGTGGCCAGTACAATAAAACGCCAATTTCATAATATGTAAGGACCTAATATTATATTGTGTATTTCTTACTTTGCATTGAGTCTTAAGAGCTTAATCGTTAGCGAGATCTGAGATTTTATTACTTTTAATGAGTTTCAAAAATAACTAAATACTTTACATTGTTAGTTACGACCTTTCTGCTTCTCTTCATAAGCACCAGACATAAGCAAAGAATATTACTGACGTACTTAGGTACGTTTCTAAAGAACTGTTTAATTATTATTAACTTAAATATTTTTAAAGATCATTCAAGAGTAGAATATACCCAATTTAACTGGTTACATATATAAATTTTACTTTTTTCTTAACTAACCGAGACAACTGCATCAAACGTCATTGTATTAAAATCTTAAATAGGAGACAAACCGTGAATTTAAATATTAAGTTATTCAGCTTATTTACATAACAATATCTGAAATATGCTTAAAACTCAACCAAGAACCATTCTACCCAGGAAGAATAAAAGTTTATTAATGTCTTCGAAATAATTTAAGTAAGTACAATAGTAATATAATTTACAAGGTAAATTTCTGTTTATTTGTATGTAACCTGGACTAGAGCTATTTTATTCCTAAAACAATAAATGAATTTAGCTACAAATTAGTATAAAGAAAATTAGTTTTAGTGAACTTTAGCCATGCACAGTATTACGTAAAACTCAAGAAATAATTGCAACTTACGTTATATAAATATCGTAAATAATACTTTACAGTTTATTGCATAATACGGAAACAAATCATAATGAAATCTAACACGTTTCCGAGTGCATAAGTAGACAGATTCGGATTTCAGTAACATAAGAGACAGCTGGCTCGGTGGTTCTGGCGTGCGGTTTCTATGCGAGTTTTAATGACAAGTTACTGATGATTATCCTGCCGATTATTCTTCACCTGCAGGCGTAGAACGATCGTAGAATGAATAGACAAGTTTCTTTAGACCATTTGTGATTTTGTATCCATTTCTACGGTGCTGCGGTGCAGTGATTATGCAGGCTTCGATCGTCGATTCGACTATGTAATACAGAATACGAAGACTTGTATAAATGGATTATCTGGATTCTGGACCCAACAGACGTTGGTCCGTCTTAACTATGAACTGGAATATATAAATAACTTCATACACCTACAGTTTCTACACCAACAACTGCGCCTACCACTAGTCTAGAGTCTAGACTTCCTACCAACACCTAGAACCTACATATTATACTACCTACTCCTACTAACAACACCTATAACCTACATTTTAGTTAGAAGGGTTAAGGGTTTGGCATTATACGTATAATGCCAAATCATAAAATATTTTATTTTTACAAAATATAGAGTTGGCCACTCTTATCACTTAGGGTTTCAAAAGTAGCTTACAACCTATTGTCATGCCTATCAAATACACCTGCAAAATTTCATAAAAATCGGTCATACCGTTTTAGAGGAGTTCTCTGACAAACACTGCACTGTGACATGAGAATTTAAATATAAGATAAAATTGTATACTTAGATAAAGCGAAAGGCAAGTTATATTTTGACATATTATTATTTGTCATGGTAAAGATAATATTGCCAAACACATCACAATCAATTTTGATATAAAAAGGGATTTATTTGTAGAAAACTTGTAAATACAATTGGCTAACATGGAGGGTAAATAACCCAGTCGGGTAACAAGCCTTATTGTTTTTTATCTATTCAGACCGGATAACTGATACGGACAACGATAGCTTTTAGCCAATATTTCCTGTTTGTACAAAATTTTACTTTTTTTTTGTTTAATGGACGCACTATACCTACAAAATAATTTTCGAACAGATATTTTTGACGGCATGTTATTATGGAATGTAGCAAGCAAATATTATTTGTTTTTTTTTGGTTGGGCGAGTTATCTTTTCAGTTTTTCATGCGCTTTGTTTAGTTTATGGCAATATTCAAAGTAAAAACATACTTATTTTTCCGATGTTGTATGATCATAAACAGCGTACCTCATTATATTAGTAATATTGTCTTCACCTTCAAAGAATTTAAATGGTTTATTACCTGTAACAAAACAGAAAGATATTGAATTATGGGGACATGAGACAATATTCGAGCTAAAAATAGATCAGATCATGAAGAAATACATCATCTGTGAAAATTTCAACTGTCTAGTTACGAGATACACCCTGATGACATACATATAGACAGAAGGACAGACGGTCGGACGGATGGACGGACGTCTTAGTAAAGAGTATAATTTACTCTTTGGGTACGGACACCTTAAAATATATCATATAATATCTATCACCAAGAGCTATCCTTTTTTGACCAAAAATATACATCGTCGCATACGCAAAACTTTGGTACGGGGTTCACAAATCGTGTACCGTACTCAAATATTATAATTTCCAAGTTGCCAATGGGCTATTCTACATTTTTTCAAATGTATTTTAAAATGTTCGTATCGATTCGTTAGTCAAGTAGTATTTTATATTTCCTGGAAATAGTATCTCTTTATGCAATGAAAATATGATTAAAATTTAAACGATAAATGTTTGCGCCAAAATGTCAGCCACCGTTATCAGACATGACATTATAAGAACAGAAACAAATAAATCGTCGATTAAATAGAAAAGTGCCATTTTTCAAAATTTTCACAAAATAAGACTATTGCAAGGGGTGGCCTGATAAAAACTATATTTTTGTATGGATAAAAGACTATTATGTAATTACATTGCAATATGGGTAAAATACAATGTAATTACATAAAGTGTCTTTTATCCGTACAAAAATACAGATTTTGTCAGGCCACCCCTTTGCTTTGTCTTATATTCCGAAAATTTTGAAAAATAACACTTTTCTATTTAATCGACGAAATGTCATATGTGCGTGTGTAGTGCATGAACTTTAGACTTAACTTTCGCTTTTGTTTATTTGATTTGATTATATTCTTATGACGTCACTTACAAGAAAAATATGGCGGCTGGCGTTTTAGGTCACTTGACATACAGATAATAATACTATAGTTTCATTTTCGAAATTATAAATAATTCGCATATTTATATAACGAAATAGTGTTGTATTCGTATTTCTTATGATAGAAAATATATAACTAACTTTATACCATTTGATTTTGATAGACGAAACTAGCCTATTGTAGAACGTGTACCGAGTCTATACTTAATATCGGTAACAGAATCAGGTAACCTTTGAGCTACCTTACACTTACGCCATAGCTATTTAATCGCCTATTGTAACAAAGCTTCGTTTAAACCAGAAACGTTACAGTATCGTCATCAATTTGGCTATCTCAAATAGTCTTATCAAAGAGCCAATGAATGTGTATAGGTAAATCAGTTTGTTTTACATCAAAATTGGCTGCACTGCCGAGAAGCTATTTCATTGTAATCAAAACAGCAATTAGATATTAATAACACTTTTTTTTTCTTACTCGGCCTCAGTTAATATTTTGCCTCAGTTAAGGTAACGTAAAAGTAGATAGGTCATTGTTATAATAAATCTTATACTTTAAACGAGACAATCTTGCATATATATATATATAATCAGTATGTCGAAAAGGGCTGCAAGTATTACAATGAAATTTAGTATGCAGGGAGTTTTGGGAGAGAAAAATCGATCGAGATAGGTCTTATCCCTGGAAAACTGCGCATTTTTAAGTTATATTTAATATGTTTTTTCTTTTTTCGTGCAAAATATATCAATAAATTCGAAACGTGTATGTCAGTCTGATTGGCAGTTTGGTAAGCGTATCTATAATTTTTCCTTTATTAAAATTCGAAATGTGGTGGGTTCGAATCCCGGTCAGATCTATACTATATTATATTGTTATTATTTTTATTTATCGAGCAGTTACTCAGGTACCTACTATGTATTGTGAGTATAGTAGAGAAGATGTTTCCAAAGTGGATTTTGCGGAACCTAGGATATCCATAGAATAGTTATTAGGGTTCCGCCAAAATTATTTATTGCATGCATGCATAATACTGCATTAAAATCATGCAGTATTATGCAGTACAATTATTGTCTTATCTGTTTACTCGACCCGCGATTTGCGGTGCAAATTCGCGATTGTGTTCAGCTCGGACGTGTTTTCGAAACAATTCGCGGTTTAATGCGCTGATTATACTTTGATTTCATGTTCGATGATAGAGATCATATTTGAGATTGAATAATTATTATCACAATATGTATGACTGGAAAGGAAGAAGTCGGGTCAATAAGGTTTAAATTTGCGTGCAGCTGCGGGTCGCTATAGAGCCGATAAGACGTCGACCTAGCGCGGCTTCTCTAAAGTTATTCTGTTGGCCAGTCAGGTGTTGTTGTTTTAACCACAAACTTGCCTTAACTTAAAAAGCTTCTACGGTTAAATTTTTACATGTCATAAGTTTCACAATCATCTTATAAGTGATGGATAGCTTTTCGGAAGTTTTCTTACTTCCGATACTTTTTATATCGAGCGACATTCACAAACATGCAAATAAGCGGACATGTATCAGTAGATTGTAAAACAGACTATATTAAGTGACGGATCTTATCTTGCCTTAATGTCTGTTTTTATATTTTATAGCTATATACCTAGGCACTAACTAGCAGCCTATTAGAAGCGTGAGCAATGAATTGATACTTTTTATGGTAAACTGATAGGCCTTTATAGCTCAATGAGGTGTATCGTAATCGTAGCCTTGTGGCATGATCGCGTGCATTCGTGACACGTACGGACTACGGACGAACTGCGCAGTACTCTAATAACATAATCGCTTTGTTTATATGTAACCTACATCACTATACATCCATTGTCCATCCAAAAGTAGATTAAGAATAAGTTTATTGGAGTTTACTCCTTAAGAATCGATTTTCATATAAGGCCCCCGGTATGAAAAAAATATGAGATGTAAAACCTACTGAACGAATGACCTCGTTACTTTTTCGTGCGCAACCTATTCTGCGCACCTGTCACTTTTTTTCACATGGCGCGAATTTTTGAACTCAAATCGATCGCTAAAGTTTTTGTTCCTTCTGAGGGACGTGTTTTACTTTTTAGACTAAACTCCAGTCGTGCGTCGGAGCTGACACACACTTTTTTTGTTCTAGTTCGAGTAATCAGTTTTTAATTTCAATAGCTGTACTTCTGTTGATGTACTACAAGAATTAAATTTGAACTTCTGTAAATTTATTTATACCTCCGCGTGTCCGAAATAATGTAATTAATTCCAATAAGATGATAAAGGAATTTTTATAATACCTGTCCTTCCTGCAATTTTTCAATGACCTTTTTAGGGTCCGTCGTACTCAAGGAACCTACTTGTTACAAGATACAAGGAACTTATAGTTACGCTCTGTCCGTCCGTCCGTCTGTCTGTCTGTCTACCCGCTCTACTAGCTTCTGTAATTATTAACATAAATTGATGAAATTTAGTGTATAGATCTCAGTTACGGCATCATAAAATAATAATAATTTATATTCTATCTCTCTAGTGGCTCTCCATATTATGTGAAGTGGAGAAGAAAAATATATATTTTTATTTTACCCTATCGTCTGGGATATCTTTGCATAGGTCATTTAAAATAAAGGAAAGGTTTGATACATGACTTTTTACGAATTCAACCATTTTCGAGTAATCGGCCTCCAAAGTGGTTTGTAAATTGGTGCCCCACCTGGCATTTCTAAACTATGACACTTAGAAACTTGCAATTTTCCATACTGATAGATCATGCTAAATACTCTTTAGGAAAATTACTTTGAACAAAATCGGACAGTAACTTTTGAAGTAATTTGAAAATAACCTATTGTGCGTTAATAGTAACGGAACCCTCCTGACATGCTCTTAGTTAGGTTATTCCTACTAATCGTCGACCAGCATAATATAATATACATACTAAGATGCTACATGTTAATATATTTTCGACGATATGAAGAAGGTGGCTGGTAGCGGATGGATGAGGGACGCCCAAGATCGGGATGATTGGCGCTCATTGGGGGAGGTCTCCGTTCAGCAGTGGACGGCGATAGGTTGATGATGATGATGAATATAATTTAGCGATAGTAAAATTACGATTGTTCCACGATGTGCAAACTCGTTAGTAGCGAGTTAGCGACTAGCGGCCAATGTGGGCAATGTGTGTCAAGACTCAAGGGTGAAGTGCACACCGGTTACGACTTACGGATCGTACTTTACTATGTTAATCATCATCATCATCAAGTAGATATTATGTTTGCATTGTTTTTCAGTCACCACTATTATTCTGCTTAAGCTGAATTACTTTGAGGGAATTGTTCAGGTACATTGATATTATAAAAGCCCAGCATTGTGCGTTGAAAACATTCCGCCATGGTTACAATAAGTTCGGTTTTAAATCTTCATGCCAATTGATCTTAACTAATTTATTTTAATATTAATCTAGGATTATTTAATAGATAAGTACTACACCAGAATCTGTGGATGCCTACTTAGATTACAGTTTCCATTTTGCCCATTTACTATGTTCTGTATCTTAACTTTATAAATTAGCTATTATAGTTATGGCATGTTGAATACTACTGGTAAGTATCGGATAGCTTATTTTCATATTTTTGGCTCTGTCACTCGATATAAAGTGAGTAGCGACAGACCTTCCAAATTTGCCATCCGACACATTATTAGAAAATTGTGAAACAGAATTAAATTGAATTGTAATTAAATCTATACAATTACAAGCTTATTAAACATGATAATGAACGGCAAAGAAAGCATTAATTCACAAACGTAATCAACGTGCAAACTCGTAATAACAAAGCGGGGCGTATCTAACGAATACAATCTACCTTCTGACTCCGAGTAATGCAATATTCTGATTAATTTCAGATTTAAATGAATATTTATCGTTTAATTACTATCATAAAACTGCTAAACAGAAGCTATGAAGCTTTTTCAATATAGATCCGGTTATTTATATAGCTCTATAATTTCTTGTGTAATAATTTTAATCACTGTTTTGAACTAAGAGAATTAATTTTATGGACTTCTTGCACTATTTCCACTTTAATAAGTATTTTACATTAATTTTAATATATTACACGACCGGTTTCGACAAAGTCATCATCAGGTGTACTAGTGTCAGGTGTACACCTGATGATGACTTTGTCGAAACCGGTCGTGTAATATATTAAAATTAATGTACATTTTTAAAAATTATTAAAGTGTAAATAATGCAAGAAGTCATGTGTTATTACTGTGAAACATGAATTTCCACCAAGAACCTACAGTAAAATCAATAACATATCTAATTTTATGGGGCTTTTTTTTCTAAGAAAATGCCTATTGGTGTAACTTTAATTTGTAAATAAATAATTATACTTTATTTTCTCATAATATATTTTTTTATTTACGACAAGATATAGACAGTTTTATTCGACTAATGTATGCTACAGGCCACAACGATAAAACTGCACAGTTCGGTCACAGGGAACATATTTGGCCGATTCGGGCCTTCTAGTATGAAGATGTAGTACTGTATACGTCTACTGTGACTGTGCAGTTTTATCGTTGTGGTGTTTAGCGAGCATTAGGGTCAGCTCACACCGAGACGCGACGCACCTTTTTGTGGCGGTAATAAATAAAGTTACATTTTTTATGACTATCTTAAAAAATAGCGAGCCGTGTCATGTCTCAGTGTTAACTGACCCTCCGTGAAACGACAGAACGCACAGTCGATTTTTTTTGTTCGACTTGGTAAGTAACAGGAGTGAACTTAAACAATCATGAAAATATAATGTTCTTGTCACAAGTCACAACATTTCACAATAATTAAATTCATTATATTTGACAGACATCTTGAAAGCTTTCATTAAGTAAGGCTTTATATCTTACGTCTTATTTCCCTATGGAGTCCAGTAAGGGTTTATCATCAAAATATTATGTAACTTTATACTCCTGGACTTAATAGAGTCGAGTAAATTAAATGGCGAAGTAGCATCTGTTTTCGTAAATTAAGTTTCTAATAATGTTTTTAAGTTTAGAATTCCATAAAATATAGACGCCAAGTTTGTTTACTCTTCCCCAAGATATATTGACGTGATAACGTCTTATAATTTGATGGAGCCGGCTGCACGCACGAAAAAACATGACTCATACCGTTACCACCGCATTTGCCGTTACCTCAGCTGGCCGCGTCTTAGGTATGTGGCGGTGGGACGGAGAGGCGGGGGCACTTGATGTTATTACTCAGTTCGGCGCCGGATTTCGCGGCGGCAACACGCTTACCTAAGGTGCGGTCAATTAGTTCCGCGTGCACTATAAACATGATGTTGTCACGTTCAACTATCGTCAGTAAACCGACTTTACAGACAACCGTTTTTTTTTTGTTCTACACTGACCCGAATATGTAGAGTGATACAAATAAATGGATTGTGAAATGTGTAGGTACCTACTAATTTGTCAATTCCAAGCTGTATACCTGTCTTGTCTTATCACACGTATCACAATTCACATGCACGAGACTGCAGATTTGCAGCACTAAAATCTTGTTTATTCAACATACTTTGAAGTATGTAAGAAAAGTAAGAATTTAGGTCGAAAAAAAACTGACCAAGTGCGAGTCGGACTCGGGTTCCGCACAAAAAACCGAAAAAAAAAAACACGTTTGTTGTATCTTATTGGGGAGCCACAGTAAAATATTTTTTAAATAATTTATTTTAAGTTGCTTTTTATAAGCTAAAGTCATTAGCGGCTACAAAAGGTACTAGTTAAATAAAATATGTTCCCATACATTTATATTTTAACGAAGTTAATTGTCAGTTGTCTCTATAATAATTATTATATACATTTTCTGTTAAATATTTATTTTATTCTGTTTTAGAGTTTCGCTCGCTTCGCTTCGTTTTCGCTCTGTCCGTCCGTCTGTCTGTCTGTCTGTCCGCGCTTCTGTCTTCTGTAATTATGAATATAAATGGATGAAATTGGGTATAGTTATAGATTGTGTATAGATCTAGGTTTTGGCATCATAAAATAATAATAATTTTATATTTTAGGGGTGGCTTTCCATACATGTGAAGTGGGGATGAAAAATATTTTTTCATTCTACCCCAATGTGTGGGATATCGTTGAATCGTCTTGTAAAATAAAGGTAATAAAGATACATTACTTTTTTATAGTCGACCATTTTCGAGTAATCAGCCTCCAAAGTGTAGTTTGTATTGTAAGTTGCCCCCCCCCCCCAGCATTTCTAAACTATTGGAAATAGAAACTTGTAAGTTTCCATACTTATAGATCATGCTAAAAACTCTTTAGAAAAATTATTCAACATTGAACAAAATCAAACAGTAACTTTTGAAGTAATTTGAAAAAAACCTATTGCGCATTGATAGTTACGGAACCCTCCTTAGACATGTCCCGACATACTCTTGATTAGGTTATTAGTATTTGTTGTTATAGTGGCAACAGAAATACGTCAAATCTTCCCTAACACCCTAAACCAGATTTTTACAACGAACCTACATATGCAAATCGTAGCTACAGGTTAGAGTAGCCGGCATAAAATTGCATATCTTTAACCGTGACACTGGAAGTTAGTTTGTAAATTATATAACATTAGTCCGTTTTATAATAGTTGGCCGCCATGACATATAAACCAAGTGCGGCCGCGGAGAAAACTGTAACGCACTTGCATTGGGATTATGAGGGTGACGGCTGTTATGTAAATGGATTTTGAATGGCTTACTAACTAAGCCAAATAACTAGTCTAAGCTATATAATACATAGTATTTACATTATGTACCGTGGAAGGGTATGAAAAAATAGATCGTCTCTACCGAAGAGATACCAGGGACTCCGAGAAACCCGACGTGAAATAAAGTAGTATTGTGCCGATTCGTAAGAGATACCACCGCCTCCCAGAAACCCGACGTGAAATAAAGTATTGCGCCGATTCGTAACTATTATATATTAAAGAGCCAAGAGGATGGGAGGATGGACTGACCAGAAACGCACTTGCAACTCCTCCTCCTTTGTCAGCTATGTCAACTAATTTTCTTCCTTACCTCCACAATGGCCAGCACTTTCCGCGGTTTCAGTGGAAGTTTCTAGTCGTAATATCCCATAGTAAAATGTCGTCTGGGAAACCCGGATATATTGTCGCGCGGGAAAATGCTAACAACAGAAACAAAGGAGTAAGCACTCTGCTAATGGCCAGTTTACTTCATCTATCTACGGCAGTTTTAGTTACCATCCAGTTATCCATTGCTTTTTTCTTATTTGTATTAATATAATGAGATTTGCTCACGTGTTAAAATAGTTTTCCCCTGATTTCCTCTTGAAGTATGAAGTATAACATATGTGTAAATTGGATTACAAGACTTTTGTAAGTTGTCATAAACAAGTGTTTCACGAATCAATTTGGTTCTCCGATTATGTACATGCAACAAACATAGATCAAGTGTTCAAAGGGCCTGTTTCACGATCTTCTAATAAGTGTCGGATAGCTTATTCGGAAGTTTTGACGCTGCTAACTGTATAACGTGAGACAAAACATGCCAATAACTATATTAAACTACCTCTCCCCGACACATGTTGTTCTGTCTTAACTATGATCTGGAATAAATAATTAAATGTAACAAATTTATAGTTCTATTAAACAAAAAATAAATAATTAAGCTATCTGGCACTTATCAGTCGATTGTGAAAGAGGCCCTAAATCATATTTCCAAAGTATCAATGAAATTCACAGGCTATATAAAATAAACCATAAATATGTCACTTAAATAGTCTATATTCAATTTGTATTTGGATCATGTTTTGTATGTTCGTAGAATGCCATAAATAGCGTCCCTCTATATGTTTTTAGTGTCGTCGAAATTACTTCGACCAAAATATCCGGCCGTTAGTCGAGAGCCGGATTAAAATTAGTTAACAGTTGACTCGCAAGAGGGCGACTACGTCCTTTGATAACTAAATGGTCCTACTACTTTTATTTTATATTTATTGTAAGTAATTGTTTTTGTAGAGAGATAAAGGTATTCAATATTTATTGTTATTTAAAGTAATTGCATTGTAGAGTTGAATCAAGTATCAATATATTAATATCGAAGCTCAACCATTTACTTTATGGATAAAATGGAGATAACATTTCATAACGATGAAAGTTTTTCCCGATTTACGAGCGAACAAAGGCTATAAAGTAGGCTTCATTCGGCGGACATGAATCTCCAGCACTTGTTCGTTGCATTATCAATTAAACTACTACGAGACTACGCTGACAGTATAATTTATACTCGAGTATTTTATTTCCCGGGACAAAAAATAAACTCATTTACGCCGGGCGGGCCATCTATTCAAATGTACTCTGTGATTTATTGTAGTCATTTAAAAGAAATATAATATTTAATGATGAACTTTTGTTGTTGTTGTTTATACATTTTATTAGCTTGTTGGATAGCGAAATTATGTTGGTATATTGATAGGAAGCAAAAGTAATCAAAATCTTTCTGCTACTCCTAGTATACAATGTGACATGTAATACTACTTAATACAGACATCAATAAATTATTATCTTCTTCTTAGTCTCTAAATAAAAATAAATTGCAATTCCAATTGCAAACTCGTGAACGGCTGGACCGATGGGGCTAATTTTGATCTTGAAATAATTGTGAACTCTCAGGGAAGGTTTACACGGTGAGAAATATTGGAAAAATAGCGGAGAAAACACTTAAAATAAGATTGAATTTTCCCATACTGGAGTGAACAATCACTGTGTTTAATTTGCCACTTGACTGTCAAATATTTATACTTAGGTGCGTTCAGTTTAACTGTTTGCTTTATTTTGAAAAAATCGGTCGGTTCCAGTACGTTGGTAGATGTAAGTTGTAGGTGCAGATGTAGGATGTAGGTGTAGTTGTAGGTTTAGGTGTAGTTGTAGGTTTAGGTGTAGTTGTAGGTTTAGGTGTAGATGTAGGTTTAGGTGTAGTTGTAGGTTTAGGTGTAGATGTAGGTTTAGGTGTAGTTGTAGGTTTAGGTGTAGATGTAGGTTTAGGTGTAGTTGTAGATTTAGGTGTAATTGTAGGTATAAATAGATGTTGATGTAGGTTGTAGCCTGTAGGTGTAGGTGAAGTTATTTCAGATCACAGCTACGACAGAACCACATAATATGTCGGGATAGCTAGTTTGATATACGAGTAGTTATCTGTATGTGTCTTAAAGCAAATTATAACTATGTGTACAATTTAATGGATAATTCACAAAAGTTACAACTGACATGAGTAATAACTAACAAGGTAATTTTATGTAAAGAGATGAAGGTTAACCGATAAAAGATCATCCAAAATAAAGTAATGAACAAAGAACTTACGTATAAATCATTATAAGTAGGTATACAATCATTATACAGTTTACAAAAACGCAACACAGCGTTACACATAAAAACATGAATCATTATCACTATATACTATAAAACAAAGCCGCTTTTTCTGTCTGTCCATATGAATGTTTAGATCTTTAAAACTACGCAACGGATTTTGATACGGGTTTTTTTTAAATATAGAGTGATTCGGGCTGTGGGGTATACAGTAATATTACGATCCTTATCTCACTTTAAGCGCACATACACACATGACACATTATGTAGCCCTTTAAATTAAATTAAATGAAATAACGTTTATTTCGAGCGGGATAGGCCCATATTATAAATACCTTACAGAATAACATACATATTATGAATATAAACCATAGCCTCCGTGGTCTAATGGTTAGAGCTTGGCTCTCGACTCGGAGGTCGTGGGTTCGATTCCCGCATTGGAACAAAAAAATGTTGTTTCCAAGTTTGGTTAGGACAAATCAGGCTGATCACCTGATTGTCTGACAAGAAAGATGATCCATGCGTCGGATGGGCATGTAAAAAGTCGGACCTGCGCCTAATCTCTCGCCAGTCGTGTCGGTTATCCGTCCCACTGGGTTACGGGAGTAAAAGGAGGAGAGAGTGCTCTTGTGTACTGCGCACACACTTGGGCACTATAACATAACTCCTGCGTAGCTGGCCTGGTTTCAATGAAACAGGCCACCGTCACCGAAATCGGTGTGGGGAGCTATTATTATAAACCATACAGGTTAATTTAAATGCTATATTTAGAAGATATTGTAAAATTGATATACAAGTACGAAAAATATATACATAGGCTGCACTAAAAGTATCGGGAATTGAATATTTCCACTGTTCCTGTCATATTAAAATCTTTTTAATTTAAAACTCCTTGGTTTTAAAAATCGAATACCGTTTATTTATTTAAAAAAAGATTCTCGGTCTTGTCACAAGGTCTTGTCAAACTTGTTTAGTCGTTGAGAAAATGGAATTGACTCGAGAAAATTCTAGAGCGATGATTTATTATGACTTTCGAAGTGGTTTAACACAAAAACAGTGTGTTGACCGGATGATTTCTGCATTTGGTGATGAAGCCCCATCCAAAACCACAATTTATCGCTGGTTTGCTGAATTGAGGAAGATCGACATGTGACATACCGCGAAATTCAGGCAACTTTAGACATTGGCATGAGGCAAATACAAATAATCTTGCATGAACAATTAGGTGTAAAAAAGTTGTTTTCCCGATGGATACCGCATTTGCTCTGTGAAGAGCAAAAAGCGGCTCGCGTTACTTGGTGCGTCAAAACTCTCGAAAGATTCCACGCAGGATCCTCAAATGCTGTATACAACATCGTATCAGGTGATGAATCCTAGATATACGCGTACGAACCCGAAACAAAAAACCAGTCACGAGTTTGGGTGTTCGAAAATGAGTTAAAGCCAACAAAAATTGTTCGTTCACGGAGTGTTGCAAAAAAAATGGTGGCCACATTTGTCTCCAAAACCACTTTTTTCCACCACGACTATTCCTCTTGAGGGACAAAGAACGGTCAATGCAGAATGGTATGCTAACATTTGTTTGCCACAGGTCGTTTCTGAACTCCGTAAAGAGAACTGCAACCGCCGCATCATCCTCCATCACGACAATGCCAGTTCTCACACCGCGCACAGAACAAAAGAGTTTTTAGAGCAAGAAATCATAGAATTATTAGACCATCCGCCGTACAGCCCCGACCTAAGCCCTAATGATTTCTATACTTTCCCTAAAATAAAGAATAAATTGCGTGATCAGAGATTTTCATCACCTAAAGAAGCTGTGGACGCCTACAAAACGGCCATTTTGGAGACCCAACTTCCGAATGGAATGGTTGCTTCAATGATTGGTTCCATCGTATGGAAAAATGTGTCAAATTTCGCGGAGAATACTTCGAAAAGCAATAATTAAATAGTAATGTTGTGTCACTTCCTTGATTCCCGAAATTTTCAGTGCCGCCCTCGTATCAAGTGGTCTCGCACGTCGCGTCAAGGTGATAGGGTCCCGTTTTTACCCATTGGGTACGAAAGCCTAAAAAAAACATTTTCAATAATGTATACAGAAGTATATTGCAGTGAGTAGAGTTATTTGCTGAAGAAGTTTTTTCTTCAAGAACACTATTCCATGCGGGCGAAGCGGCAACAAAACAAACAAAAGCTAATTGTAAATAAAATATATGTACTATCTCTGATAGATCCAATGTACATCGACAAAGTTCCTGTTCGACCAGTTTCTAAACATTTTCCCTTGCACTAGGACGCCTCAAAATATTTAAACACATAGAAGTAACCGCAACGAGTGCAGACATGGTTGCACTACTTATTTACACATGAGTGAGTGTGCGTGCGCACGATTCAACCGCGCTGTTAAGCGATTTTCATCCTGCCTGGTCGAGCGTTAACTTGTTTGATTGTACCACATTTCGATCTTATCACCATGAAGATAAGGTCCAAAAGTGGCACACCGGATAAGCCGGCGGCTGTACAATTTATTTTACTACATAGGTACTCGGTACTACCGTAGCATATCCACGTACACATACACACACACACACACACACACAACTTACCTATATTTAAGTAATTTATGTAAGTATATATTACGTATATCTGTTAAGCATAAATATACCTTTGTGTAAATAAAAATAAAATAGAAAATTAATTTACTAAAATATTAAACATATTAACAAATCTGTAAAAAAATCATATTAGTGGCAAGCCTCAAAGAGAGATCTCCGACCGAGCGAGGTGCTATGCTCGGTCAGGCCAAAGCCCATTTGTATTTTTTTTTTTTCGAACGGGTCTATGCTAAGGCTCGGGTTAAGACCGCTGTAGCTAAATCGGACTATAACTAGCCTGGTGGCTAGTTTATTTGATCCCATTTGTAGTATCAGGTGTTGTATATATACTGCCGATCATAGAAAACTTCAATAGCGCGATTCAGGATTGTGGCACTAATTGGTCCGCCACAACTGTCTTGTTACTTTTCCAACATTTCTTACATATTTTGCACTGTTTGCTCTTAATTTGGTATAAATATAAAAGATTTAAGATAGATATTAGGATTTACAGTAACGTACAGTTTGTGGGTCGTCGTTTTATCGCGATCAAGTGAAGTGTTCCCGAGGGGCCACGTCACGATAAGACTCCAAATATTTTAGCCGAATAAAAATACTTAGTCCGTAAATCTTACAAAGTATACTTTTGATCGAAATCCAAACTGATGTGGGTTTTTTGTAACATTTATCTACACGGTTTGTTAAAAGTTTGACGTGTCTGTCTGTGTGTTTGTGTGTATGTCCGTGGCATCGTAGCTCCCAAGCGGATGGACCGCTATGGATCTACTTTTTTTTGTTTGAACGCTAACAAGCTCGAGGGTGTTCTTAGCTATAATTCATCGTCATCAGTTCGCTCACTGCTTGACAATTCGGGGGTTACTTAACATTTTTTATTTTGTTAGTAATCATCATAGGTAAAACGATCCTACTACCTACTAAAGTAAATAAATATAATATATAAATGTGAAAGTTTGTGGGGATGGATGGATGAATAGATGGATGTTTGTTACTCTTTCACGCAAAACTACTTACTTACTACGCAGAACGGATTTCGATAAAATATGGTATGGTAGTAGTTTAGGCTTTTTATCCCGGAAAAGTACAGTATTTCCATGCCAGGTTAATATATAATTTTCTCGTACGTCGTAACAGTCTGTATACAGTGATCACAGACTATATCTTCCTTAATACTTATTAAACTAAATTCTAACAACTAGGAAATCCGTCTCGAATAAATCGAAATTGGCTTATTCTAAATAACCTTCGTATCATTAAATTGTAACATAAAAACATGTATAATATCAAGGATTCTCTGTTTATCAAAAAATATTATGAAGTACAAAAGTCTAGTTCGTAGAATATGCTCTAGTGTCTGACTTTCTTTGATAGTCTTAGTATTATAATTTTACTAGCATCTGCCCGCGGTTTCGCCCGCCTAAGGATATAGTATCCCACGGGAACACTGTACGTTTTCAGGACAAAATGTAGTCTACGTGTACCAAAGATATGATACAGATACATCCAGATTAGAGCAGAGATATAATCGAGAGCTTAAACTACTACCATGCCAAATGGCATCGAAATCCGTCCATCCTCGCAAACATTCACATTGACATAGTAGGATTGAATTTATGTTGTAAACATAAAAGAACTCATAATTATTTTCTATTCACAGTAACGACTAAGGCTATTTAGAATGAAACATTTTGATTTTAGTCAATGTACAACGACAATAAGAGACAATGAGAAGTGTAGTGAAGCTGGGATGTCGAAAATACTTAGTTTAAATTACGTCGCAAACGGGTTTTACAATGATAAACGTGATAATAAAACTAAATTATGTACTTAACCGTGAAAATTGCTTTTAACTTCATCACACAAATGTGGTAGGTACAGTCAGTAAATAAAGTATATAAATAGGTAGACGAAATTACAGATTGAAAAATCACTAAAACTATAGCATGCAGACCTAGGGATTTATATCATCTTTTTCTAAATATAGAGCTAGAATGCTTTTTAAATTTAAAAATGCACACGTAGCTTTTTTATCTGACCATACATACATACGCGATCTTAATCAAAATAGTTCCACAAAAAACTTTATTACATTCATAATTCGGACGAGAAAAATTAAACGGAGCCATTTTCCCTGTAGCGTGAAAAAAGCGCTTAGGAATGTCTGATTAAAATGCGTACCACAATTCCGCCGGGTCGTGTGGCTAGATTAGTTTCGGACAGCTTTATTTTTCCGCCCCGAACTAATGGAATGTGCTCGAAGTTTTTCGGAGACGTGTCAGGTGAATTATTTAACTAATTTTATATGGTGCTTGGATGGATATAAATGTTGTTGTTGAAATTTTTGGTAAAGTTAGTTAGATAGTAACTGACAAAA
The DNA here is from genome assembly GCA_963565745.1 of Phengaris arion. Classification (NCBI taxonomy): domain Eukaryota; kingdom Metazoa; phylum Arthropoda; class Insecta; order Lepidoptera; family Lycaenidae; genus Phengaris; species Phengaris arion. The sequence goes on from OY751443.1 coordinate 10,319,531, forward strand.
AAAATATAACATTGCACAACGTGGCAGAAGTAAGCCTTCATTCATCATTTCAAATCCAAAAATACTCTCATCGTACCTATAGAACACTACATCAAAAAATAATATAAAATTAAAAATTTGTTAGCGCCATCTCTGTATTGAGCCGTACTTTAGAAAGTTATGTTGTTACGTAAAAAGTATAAGTGGCTTCTAACAGATGGCGTGACGCGTGTCGTGAGTCGTGACGTAACCTAGAAATCTCACTCTCAACGCCGCTAAAGAGTTTCACTTGTATAAGCTTTAAAATATTGTAATAACTTTTTTGGAAACACCTGCACGACCAGCTAAATAGCTTAATAAAGACAATCCTATCCTACTACTATAAACATGTGAAAGTTTGTGCGGATGGATGGATATTTGTTCCTCTTTCACGTAATAACTACTGAACGGATTTCTATGAAATTTTGTATGGTAGTACTTAGCTACGCTTACGCTACGCTACGCTACGCTACGCTACGCTACGCTACGCTTAGGATGAAAACTTTAGATACTTTTTATCGCGAAAAAGTACAGGTTCCCAGGGGATACTGCTTGCCGCGGGCAACAGCTAGTCTTTATTTACGGCTCATATTGTGCAATAAGCAAATAAAACATTTTCAGGGCTCTAGTTTTAATGAATATTGAACTAGAATTAAACCTATTTAGGTTCACTTTACTTTCTATTATCTCATGATTATCTCGGAGTTAATACATAATTGTCTCCCATGTCTGGCTATGTTGATATCTAAGCGGTCGACCAACACACGACCTGACTTACACATGACATGGCCCCCTATTGGGTTCGCCTAAATTCCACAATACTCGGTAAATGGATTAATAGATTGTTTTCTTGTAATCTGTGGCCAAAAGTTCTTGACTACTTAACGTTTATCAAATGGTTTATTAGGTTTAAGTTAAATCAAATATTTCATACAATTAAATTTAACAAGAAATCGCAATTAATTTAAAAACTTTTGGCGCTCACAGCTCGTTCGATCGAACGAAATCAGAATTTCTATGTAACGAACTAAAATGAACGAGTTCGTTGTAAATCCGTTCCACGTGAACTTTCTTAGGCTATTCTCTTGGCGATGTTACTTACGCCTATTCCAGTTCCCAAGGTACTTCGTTTATCGGTACAGTCGGTGCCAAAAATGTCAAAATTGGAAATTATTTTTGTGAATCTTTTGCATTTCTCAGTGCTTATCTGAACCCGGAAAAGCTTTTCAAATAAAATAGGAAATCTTTAGAATACAGCAATATCATTCAAATATTTCTGCCTCCTTACACTGGTAATACATAAGCTTCATTTGAATTTAATTAACTAGATAAAATCACAAAATTAATACATTATACTAGATAAGTAATTAAAACCTAATTAGGCATTATAGTGGTTGTGACCTTCTTGAAATCTAGGCTTTAAATTACTCCACATTATACTAATTAATGTAACATTATAATCATCGTATCATTTTAATAGAATAATTACATGCTAATTTACAACTTTGCATAATTTGATTGTGTGTGTAAAAGTCACAATTACAATGTAATAAATGTATGGTGTCTTACATTTATTACATTTATATAGTAACAGTATATGACAGCTATTGCATCGTCTAGTATGCCTCTTTTAGAGAATTCGTATGTCATAAATAAATTGTATCAATTAAAGTAAAGGAACAAATATCACAGCACAATTTGGACAAAGATAGTATTAGATAGAGGCAAATTATTAAAACCATATTAATCCACTTTTCAACGCGACTATACTCAATAAAGTATGAATAGATCTCTGCATTAGAGTGCAAGCCATTAAAACCACATGCGCGTCATCTCTGCCCAAAATACCGGGTACAGGCAAGTACAAATCATTATAACTAATACCACATAAGTCGGTATTTTTGTACGTGTTACTGGCGATGGTTTTAATCAAACGTAGGATTATTTTTATCACAGTTATTTTAATCTGTTGTGTTTAATTATGTTCATATTTTTAACGAGGATAATTGACATAGTTGGGGCGAGACCGGCATTTTATTTCTGGGTCTAGGGAAATATAGATGAACTAGACTATCCATAGACCATTTTGCCCCATCTGTGATCTGACTATCCATATTTTTTTATGCTTTAACTTGTACTTTAACTGTACCTACCTGCCCAATTTATTTTAGAGGTCGATCTTTATAAACATAACTAGCTTTTTCCCGCGGCTCCACCCAGGTTAATTAGAGTATCCCACGGGTACACTGTTTTTTTGGGGATAAAAAGTAGCCAATGTGTTAATCCAGAGCTTAAACTACCACCATACTAAATTGCATCAAAATCAGTTCAAGAGTTTTTGCATGAAAGAGTAACAAACATCCATCCATCCATCACAAACTTACACATTTATAATATTAGTAGGATATAGTAAGGATAAGTAAGTATGGAAGAAATAACTATTATAATATTATAGTATTAAAATATAAAAATATCATATAATATTATGTTAGTACGTGAAGCGAAAACTCTCAGTATAGTTTTACGAAAATTGTGAGAATGGAGGAGTGTGATATTTGGCACAGTTAAAGTTTATGTGGACTGTAGAGGAAGGTATGCAGAAAGCTAATATTTTTTAAATACATAAAATTAATAAAAACAAAGTTACCCCCGATTATCAACACACTACCGTGAACTTGATAAGCCGAACTGTGTGGCTTTAGATATGGACACACCGCATGCACACACGTGTGTGCTGGCAATATTATGCGAATTTCGGCCTAATCCGATTATGGAAGCAGGTTCGTATTCAAATGTATGGTTTCCATATGTACATAATATAATATACAACTGGGTATATTGGGGCTAGAATACCAAATATGTTAAAAATAAACCGAATCTTTAAGAGGAGTGTTTGACGTGTCTGTGTGTTTGTCTGTGGCATCGTAGCTTGAAATAGACAGATTTTAATGCTAGGTGCTTTTAGGGTTCCATACACAATAGGTAAAAATGGGACTCTATTACTGAGACTTTGCTATCTGACTGTCTGTCGGTCTGTCTGTCACCGAGTTGTGTCTCCTTAACCGTGAAAACAAGACAGTTGAAATTTTCACAAAAGGTGTATTTCTGGTGCTGTTATGACCACAAATAATGAAAACAAAAATAATAAATATTTAAGGGGGACGTGATTTTTTTGCTACTTTATACGAAACCCTTCGTGCACGGGTCCGGCTCGCACTCGGCTAGTTTTTTTTTTGTTGAAAGTTCAAGTGATCGAGATGTTTCTTAGCTGTAACTATAGACTTTTTATTTATTTTGAGTTGAGATTAATTTTCTTTATTTAAGCAAATGCCTACTTTATAATGCTTTAGTAGGTTTAAATTTAATTATCAAACAGTTTTGGAATAGGGACAGGCAAAATCCTTGTAACTGATATAATAAAATAAACACGGGGAGACAATCTCTGGTCTGAAGATGTCGGCAATAATTTGTTTGTGCAGCCACACGCTTCGCGCTGACATATTTGTGTTTTATTTCATAATATAAGGCTGTTTATATACTAACCAGTAAGCACTTTGAAGTTTCGCATCTTTCTTTTTCCTCTTGGACTTAGGAGGTATAAGTTATCTACTACTGAGTTGTGACGACAAAACCTGGAAGGAATTTACAAACCAGTGATTTGCCTAGAAAGTGTAAATATTCGTTTTAGTTTATGATTAAAGTAAAACTCCTTTAGTGGAGTTGAGAGCCGAATTACAAGGTCGCGTTATGTCACACGCGTATTTTGAATTTTACGTCACGTCAATTTTGGATATAACGCCATCAGTCTCAAGCTACTTATACTTGTTATATAACAACTTAACTTTCTAAAGTACGGCTCAATGCACACATGGCGCTACATGTACAACTTTAAATTTTTCTCTTCTTTTTGAAGTGATGTTTAATGCTATTTTTGGATTTTAAATTATGAATGAAGTTTCTCTTCTGCCACGTGTACTTTGCACACGTTTTTTTTTATATTATACTTTTAACTTTTATGTTAAAAGTAAAGTAGGTGCTTTATGAAAAAATTACACAAAGAAAACTATAACTATAACAAAAAGGTACACAAGGAAAACTGAAAAGCCGCAGACAACATAATATTTAAATTCAATATAAGCTTTTACTTCTCTGAGGCCCACTTGCACAAATCTGACTTAAAGTTAAATGTTTTCAATACCATGTTATCCTTCTTCGTTTTAATGAAAGAGAAGGCATGATATTTTAACCCAGGGTCAACTTTATCCCAGATCTGCGCAAGTGGGCCTTAGAGGAAAACTACATTCTGAAGTAGAAGTCAATTCAGGACTTAAGGACTAAATATAAAAGTTCCGGTAGTGTGATCGTATCTTTACCGCATCCACTTAAAGATTAATGCAGTGTCACCCAGTTTCGGAGTCGTCATTAGATAACTCCCCCTTGTACAATGTATACGCCCGTCATATTTCAACCATAATGTCGCTGCATTTTATAATGTGCTCCTTTGAAAACGCGGAGTTATTTGTTATTAAAGTATTTATAATAATAAATAGTTGTGCTCGTTAATATAACATTAATATAACACAGATTTAGCACCTTAATTTTAACACAAGATTTTTTTGAGTAACATAGAATGTATTAAATGTTATTTATGAATTTTGAAATTATTATTAAATGTTATGTCAACATTGATTAATGTTGTTAGTAAAATATTTTCACTACGATTATATAAATTTAAAGTGTCTGTTTGTAATTTCAAATTAACAGCTTTGCACTAAATGCAAATGATACCTAGTAGGTATATTATACGTTTATGTCGATACTAGGTGTAGGTAGTAGGAGACACAAGACAACACAAGCCCTAGTCCGACGCAAGAGCGTGTCGGACTCGACCGAATATTTCTCCTTTACATACGTCTACGAGTACTGAGTAGTAGTAAATGTTGTAGCAAAATATCGATAACCCTTATGTACAAACATCTAAATTATACTGGATATTTACTAAACTTCCATCCATTTCTGTCCACACTATAGTCGGTATGTTGTTTCTCGAGGAAAGTGTTAAAAATAAATCACTAGCTGATGTCGTTAGGACGAGGAAATAAAGAGTTAAGCTGTCAAAATAAACTATTAAAATTAAAAGCGATAATCGTTAACCAAATAATACGAAAATAGTTTGTTTTATAAATACTAAAGAGATTATCTGTCTTTTCTCTTGTAGTAACTAGTTACTAAGAACCGTATAATTCTTAAGTATCTTTAGGTATCTATAATCTATTTAGTCAGTTATATACCATAATATTATGTTAGTTGGAATTGTTAGAAGTTAGAACTAACTAACAATTTGATAAGGCAAATTTAAAATGAAAAAAGTTAGTTACGATGAAAATTATGCTTTAATTTTAAAGATTATGCCAAAATAAAGTATGATCTTCTATTGATAATTATTAATACTTAAGAATGTCTTTCTATACCTACGGGTTATTGTGGCAAAAATAAAAAACCGGTCAAGTGCGAGTGGGACTCGCGCACGTACGTAAAAACACGTTTGTTGTACGGGAGCCCCCACTTAAATATTTATTTTTTTCTGTTTTTATTATTTGTTATTATAGCGGCATCGGAAACACATAACCAGTGAAAATTTAAACTGTTTAGCTATACAGGTTAAAGACGTTTAAAGAGATAAAGACAGTTAAAGTACACGCTTAAAGAGATACAAACAGACATACAGCGAAGTCTCAGTAATATGGTCCCGTTTTACCCTTTAGGTACCCTAAAAATTGATTCTACCAAAACAGTATTACTCCATAATTCTATTAAAATACATAAACCTGAGTTGCCGCGAAAGAAATTGAATTCGAAATGCTTACCGTAATACGTTATGAATTTTTAGGTCACAACTCACAGGTGAACAGTGGGTAGGCACACCACCTGCTTACCCACAGCTGGAAACTCACTTTTAACCCACATTCATAATACAATTTGAATTAATCTGAGCATATTGTACAGATACTTTAATGTTAAGATAACGTTAAGTTAAAATGTAGTCATTAATTCTGTTTGTTTTCTCGCAATTCGCAGTATGATATCAGTGTCAGCACATGCTGTCGCACTCACACACGCATCAAATCGAGAGAGCACCAGAGAGATAGCATGATCTGCTCTTATGCCTACATAAAGTACTAGATCGGACTGATACATAATAATAAATGCAAAGGTTTGGTTGTTTGAAAGTATTTCCAGCAAGAAACTGCTTAACGGATTTAAATTAAATTTCGCACTAAGTGAGTTTGTTCGGGTTTCGGGAAAAACTTTCCTTTTCTTTTTTCCCCTTTTTTCCCAGGTCGGTTTGTGTCCACAGTCCGACAAAATGCGGAGTGTGTGGGAGCGGCACCATACGCGTTTTCCTTGGTCTCCGGACCGGGACCCCACGCTCCGCCGTCGACTGTCGACTGTCGACTGCCGGTCTTAGCCGCCCTCGGCCGTCGCTTTTTCTTCCTCCTAGCTACTTCGGGTTTACCCCGCGTTCTGCTGTGGGGGGTCTTCCCATAAAACTTGCCATAAACGTCTTGAGCCCAGTATTCGTACTGGGCGTCTCCTCTTAAAAATAAAAGAACACCACATGTAGAGGGGCATAACCCCTAGTCATGTTTACCCGCTCAAGGCCCTTTTCAGGGGCCCGGCGAGAGAAGATGCCAGTGAGTTTGTAAATTGTAGCCTGGATTAACATACGTAAAATAATATTTTCATTTAAAAAAATGGTAGGTACGATTATTACGGGATTTCAGCTTGCGTGAACAATGTCCCTTCGCTGTTCGTAGTTTGATAAATAAAGTCCTTCAGTCCATATTGAAGGAAAATGTCGTAGAAAATCTTATCTATGAATAAGGCATTAAAAATTAGGGCTACGATTATTATATACATATACCCCCTTACTAATAAAAATATTTACACAACGGATAACTTAAGCAACGTTGCTGTCTTTGTCTGTCAAATAAATTTTCCAACGCATCAGTCAAAGACAGCAACGTTGTTTAAGTTATACGTTGTGTAAATCTTTTTATTAGTAAGGGGGCAAATACATTAGGTACCTTTACATAATTAATGTCAAAGTCAATGATTGGGGGCGTCACCTACTTTAACGTTTAATTTTACCATCGTCCCTGCGACCCTTAACCTAAGGAACGAAACGGGGTACGAAAACATCGTTTCCAATTCAAATAAGGTTAGATTAAAAGTTAAAACCCGTTTGAAGTACCAATAAAATGATTTACGGTACCGCAAGATATTAAACCTAAGCGTCAGTTCACACCGAGACGCGACGCGGCACGACATTGTTAAGATAGCGATTAAAAACTGAACTTTATTCACTACACAAGAAGATACACGTGTCATTTCAAGGGTTCGTTGAGTTGTTCGTTTCAAGTTGCTCATTCAAGTTTGAGCTGCACCGCGCTGCGCAATGAACCGGGAATTTTGTTGTATAGTGAATAAAGTTCAATTTTAATTCGCTGTATTAAAAATGTCGCGCCGCGTCGCATCTTGGTGTGAGCTGACCCTTATTAGCCTTATCTGCCGTCCTCCTTTAGTTATGTAAAGTTTTCTTCATTTTCAGTTACTATTTTTAGTTATTCATGTCTGTCATAATATAATATTGACTATATAAGATAAGTGTGTAAATTGTTAGTACTTACTACTTACTGAAATGTATTATAATGCGAGTGTATTGCAAGTTGCAACCTTGTATACTTTACAGAAGGTAGATCCTGTTAACTAAATCCAGCAATAATACAATTAAAATCCAATCCCAATGTCTTCAAACTTCAAAGTGGTACCCATTCTCATAAACGTCAAAGCAACGTCTAACCCGTTTTGATTGGTCCCAATTTCAAAAATTAGTTAAATATAAAGACGATTCATTTTTAATTCAGTAAAAGTAAAATGAAAGTGCGTTACGAGAATTGGAATTCAGTTTATAATATTAATGACAATAAATCAAAAACAAAAATTCACTTCAACTGCTGCATAATATTATGGTGTCGAAAGAATAAGATCAAAGCAGTAAATCGATGAACTTAGAATAAAAGAGGAACAAACAATTTATTCAAGGAAATACTTAAAACTGCAATCCAAAAACTTTTTTTCATTTTGAGCTGTGCACATTACAGACATTCAAACATTTCACTTATGCAGTCTATTAAAAGTACTAAAGCGGACTAAAAAACGAAAAACCCGCGCACAAAGAGCAGACGAAGAAAAAAATAAATCGTTCTATTGCATAAATCTAAAAGCAGACTCTAATTGAATATTCTCTTTGCGTAATGGCGTCTTATTTCACCCTTTTAAAATAAAATATAGGCTGAAAGCGAAACATGTAAATTTTATCGTGTCTGAGCGGGGCGCCCACGGGACAGACCGTGATTTTTTTGCCAAGGTAAAGGAAACTTAACTCGTATTTCCCGCTAAAGTTCCATATTGCAGCTGAAAATACTTCTGACTTTATAAAACGGCTAACAAATCATTTTGACGGTTACCTCTTTGGTTTTCGTCTGACTTATAAAGCTGCTCAGTGCTCACACTGTTTTAAAATGTTAATATTGTTATGATATTGTAACTGTGCTTTCCAAATATTTATTATTATACAGTGCGAGTTACAACCATGTTTTTTCCTATAGAAAAACGAAGATTGTGAAAACCTTTAGCAAATTGGTTTTACTGTAGTACTAAGTGCAAGTATAAAGTGGAAATAAGATTTAGATTGGCAAAATTGTATGGAGAATATCGTTTCTCTACCAGCCCAGATTATAAATTCCAGTAGTGGAATAAAAATGGCTGAGGCATCCATCATAGCTATCCTCTGTACAGCAAAACTTCCAAGAGTTATGGCAGCGCTTGGTCGTTGCAGATACGTGCACGCGCTATCCAATTATGTACTAGGTACAGTCGCGAAAATAAATATTTAGGATCTCAATCGTCAATCGATCCCATGATTTGTTTATAATTTCGTATTATAATGTGTTCGCATCACTAAACGTCGGGAAAAGGTAACATAACTATTGACCAAATTCAGAAACATGGTAATTTGCTAAACATTCATCCTCTGTTCATCTTAGGATGATAATGAATATATTAATGACAAACAAATGAATTAGAGTAATCGAATAGTTAACACGATAAACATTTATATACTACAGATAGGCAACTAAGTATGTTATAAAAATTACAAAAATATGTAAATGACTATCTCTATTATAATGATTGATATTAAATTTAATACATTGAAATTGATTTAATTTTAACTTCATAATAATGACAAATTGAAATATCAATAATAATTAATTATATTAAAACAAGAATAATAATAATAATCATAAAGATATAAATAAAAATGCTAACTAATGTATGACTGATATTGTCCTTATGATTGAAGTTTGGATAGTTTTTTTTAAGATTCAGTGGATGTAAGAATTAATAGTCTTTAAACAGAAATTTGCACGTCACTTCAAGGGCAAAATAAGAAGGATCTAATGTACCTAAACTGTAACACCATATTGTACCTTACTTATGCAAATAAATGTATTCTATTTCTAGGGTCAATTCATACCGCGACGAGTCGCGACGAGGCGCTGCATTTTTAAAATCGCTATATTTTAAAATTGAACTTGATTTACTACACAAAATACTACACGTAACGATACACGTTTCATTTCAAGAGCGGCGCCTTCGACGTTGACTTTGGTAGACTTGATTTTCGGACTCTTGCAATGAAATGTGTATCTTCTTGTGTAGTGAATAAAGTTCAATTTTAAATAGCTATCTCAAAAATTAAGCGCCGCGTCGCGTCTCGTTGCGGTGTGAACTGTCCCTTAGTTGTAAACGAGTAGGTTTTACAGGACTTTGGTTTGTAACTATACATATTTTTTTGCATTTTCGTTTGATAAGCAGCGATTTCATTACTGAGTTCACTATTATTAAAGTTTTTATACGGAGCGAAATGCTTTCTACTGCAGTTTTCATTTGGAGAGAACATTATAGCAGAGCTCTGTTAGACTTAGAGTATATGTTGTGTATCCATGAAGATACCGAACTCTTAACTCAGATGAATATCGATATATTCATCTGAGTAAAGAGATAGGTATTTTCATATTCATCTGAGTTAAGAGTTCGGTATCTTCATGGATACACAACATCTACTCTAAGTCTAACAGAGCTCTGCTATAATGTTCTCTCCAAATGAAAACTGCAGTAGAAAGCATTTCGCTCCGTATAAAAACTTTAATAATAGTGAACTCAGTAATGAAATCGCTAAGCATAAATATAGATAGATGGTTCCGAGCTAGGTTACAGTGAGGGCTGCCTGCCTTTCACTGTATTACTAAACCGCCTTTTAGACGTAGGAATACGAATGCAATCACTTTATTTTTATTATTTTAAATAATATTTACCTACTGCTTGCCAGAGATTATTTCGGTTTTATTGCCTTCGGTTTGATCTTTTCGTGTTTTTTTAATGGACATTTGATTAAATGTTGAACTACGTTCCCATAAAAGAAAGATACTCGTTACTACTGAAGTAGGTATTTAAAGATCAAAATAAACCTAATTTGAAGGAATGTAAAATTTTCAACTCTAAGGGCCTGTTTCACAATTTTGTAATAAGTGTCGGATAGCTTAGGCGGAAGCGAAGATAAGAAAGAAGAAGAGTGTAGATTGAGAAACAGGCCCTAAGTCTCTAACATACAGTCACACTTAAAAACGTGTAGGTACTTCTCTGTGTAGATCATTTTTAATTTTAAATTATAGCTTGGGTTCTGAGACTATTAATCATACTATTGTAATGACCTAACTGTCCTTATATAACTTTTAACTCTATTAGGCTATGGCACAGATTAGAGAAAGAAGAACAGATAAACAGCTACATTTTCGACGACCTCTGTGGCTCAGTTGTTCAGCGCGTTGGTGCTCAAGCCGGGGGTCGCGGGTTCGAATCCCGCCAAAGGAACAAAACGTTTTTCTGTGTTCCTGGGTCATGGATGTGAATTAAATATGTGTATATAGTGAAAATCTTAAATATATGTATAGTATAAAAGTATTAAATATACTTCCTGTTTTCTGTAACACAAGTTCTTCGGATAGTTCATATACTAAGGCGGGTCAATAAGTCCGTGACTTTTTGAATTTCTAACCTCCTTACTGAAAAAGCAACACTACTCCTGTCAACAGGCATCTGTCAGTTGACTCCTATCAAAATTTGAACTTGCTGCGTCAGTTAGTTTGTGTTTTACAGCTATCTTTATCAGACTATCCAGTAACTTAAGGAAACAATGGAAAAAAGTGAATTTCGTGTGCTTATTAAGCATTATTTTTTGCGAAAAAAAACCATTACCGAGACCAAGGCTAAGCTTGATAAATACTATGGGGACTCTGCACCATCGATTTCAATGGTAAAAAAGTGGTTTACTGAATTTCGTTGTGGCTTTACAAGCACTGAAGGTGCCGAACGTCCTGGACGCCCAGTTGAGGTCTCTTCACCCGAAACAATCGAAAAAATTCACGATATGGTGCTGGCCGACCGAAGATTGAAAGTGCAAGAGATTGTGGAAGCCATAGGCATCTCGCATGGCTCAGTGGTTTCAATTTTGAATGATCACTTGGGCATGAGAAAGCTTTCCGCAAGATGGGTGCCGCGTTTGCTCTCAGTCGACCACAAACGCAATCGTGTAACAACTTCACAGGAAGGTTTGGCGTTGTTTAATCACAATATGGAGGAGTTTTTGCGCCGTTTTGTAACCGTGGACGAAACATGGATCCATCACAATACACCAGAGACCAAACAACAGTCAAAACAGTGTGTTTCTAAGGGTGAATCGGCGCCAAAGAAGGCCAAGGTGGGTTTGTCAGCCAATAAAGTTATGGCGACTGTTTTTTGGGATGCACGTGGGATAATCCACATTGACTATCTTCAAAAGGTAAGAACAATTAATGGGGAATATTATGCCAACTTATTGGACCGCTTCAATGAGGATTTGAAAAAAAACCGACCTCATTTGGCCAAGAAAAAAGTTATTTTTCACTAAGACAATGCAAGGGTGCACACATGTGCAGTTGCCATGGCAAAAATCCATGAATTGGGCTATGAATTGCTCCCACATCCACCCTATTCTTAAGATTTGGCTCCCGAGTGACTACTTCTTGTTCCCAAACCTGAAAAAATGGCTCGGTGGAAAAAGATTTGACTCCAATGATGAAGTCATCTCGCAAACAAAGGCCTATTTTGAGGACCTCGACAAATCATATTTTTTGGAAGGGATGAAAAAATTGGAGAAGCGTTGGACAAAGTGTATAGAGCTCAAGGGGGACTACGTTGAAAAATAAAATGATTTATTTATCAAAAAATCTGTGATTTATTCCAAAAGTCACGGACTTATTGACCCGCCCTCGTAAGTTCATACATATTTATTTATATTTATATTATATATTTGATTACGCTACTACAAGCATATAGTGTGTCCACGATTGTTTGGAAAAATTGTGGGCTGTTGGAGGAGACGTCAAAATGTTTCAAATTTGGATCGTTTTGGATCGTTCTATTTCGCTGTTTCTCTGTACGTAAGTAAATAGATTTTATACTCTGTAGCTTTTGCTACCAATCTTAGACCCTAAGTATCTGTGACCGTATTCGAGTATTCTAATTATAATTTTATATTCGGCTATTTTCAATGTTAATTTTGGTATCACAAGGCCATTCTTTGATAAAATTAAATATCTGTAAAAATTGAGATGTCACTACATAGTACATCCTTTTCATATTATTTTTTTTATAGTAGAGGTTTTCTTTGATATTTAGAAATTACTGTTAATGAAGAAACTAAGACATACGGTACTAATCTCAACGACAAGCTTAGAAATATGATATCGCGTTTTCCAAATCACTTTCTATAGAGCATGTTTTATTTTCTTTGATCTATACTTAATATTTTAAAGAGGAAAGCTTTTTTTGTTTATATGTTTCTCTGCATTGAATTGGCCCAGAGACTACTGGATCGATTTTGATGAAATTTGGCACATAGACAACGGGGAAGGACATACACTTTTTATCACGAAAAATGTACGGTTTCTGCGAGATTAACATATGCGTGCACAAAGTCGTCGGTAACATTAAAATCCACGTAGTTGCGCAAAAGTTAGATATGAATGGGTCTGGCGAACAAGATTCGGGTATTCATCTCACGAAGCGAATCAGTCACTTGCTCGATGTTCTGTCAATAAATCTATGGCAATGGGGGAGTGGCAGCAAATAAATAAAAGATACGCAATAGAAATGCTATCACCATCAATTTATATAGAGTCTAAACATTACGCACGACGGTAGGCGACACAATCAATAATAGATAGATAAACATTAATTTCCTCGACATTAAAAATTAAAGTTTCGAATATTTATTGGCCAAATTAATTAAAAAGGTATTTGAAAGATTTCCGAGTATGGAGAGCAAAGATATTAGAAATGTTGTGTGTAATAAATCCAGACAGTGACCAAATAAAATAAGTCAATCATTAAAATTCGTGCTTATTAGCAAAAGACGTGAAAATTTTGAGGATACTTTATATGCTTTATTCAAATAATTTTTTGATATATGTAGTTGGATTATTTTTTAGCTAATTTTAAGGTGATTAAATCCGTTGTCTTTGGGTACTTTTAAATAAACAAAATGAGTGCAGAAAATGATCCTAAAACGACCCCTTTTTGTAAATTTTGGGTGAAAAGGTTCTGGAAAATTATTATTACGATACTAAAAAACATTTTTGAAGTGAAAACTTCTTAAGCGGCGCTATGTACTTTTTTTGGAATGGGTAAAAATTTCTAAACTCGCGTCAGGACACGTGACCTGATCGAAAATTCGTAAGACGGATGGAGCGAGGACAGGGCGCTTGCGCGAATGTTCGTGTGTGTTAATGTTACAGCGTGCCACGCGCATCCATGGATGAGATTAATATTATTAATTTATTTTGTTTATTTTATTATTTATTATTATTATGTAAAATAATTGTAATAGTGTTGAAGTGTTAAATTTTTAATGTAATATAAATTGTCATGTTTGTGTACGATAGCGCAATAAATGTATATTGTATTCCACCACATAAATAATAGTACTTTTATACTGATAATGAAAGCAATTCGTACAAAATTATTCTCTAACCATTCCAAAATATCAAAAATGTACCAACGTTAATATTCAAGTTTTCACTTCTGCCGGCACTCCCGGAGTGCAACCCGTCGATTTTTTTTTAATAATATTTTTAACCAATTTTTAGACTAAGAAGTACTGTTTTAGTGACAATTGTTAGTTTTGTAGGATTTAGTTTCAGTTTCATTTGGTCGCAAAATGTACCTTACAACAGCCACTTTATGTCAAATTCGTAAACCTTAATAACGAACGGCATGAACAAAGAAACAACAAACGATAACGAATTTAAAGAATAAATTAAATACAAGGAATTGACCATGTGGTTTAGCGAACAATTGTCAATCCAATACATTTTTTTTATTTTATTCCCATTTCCTTACCTTTTTATGTTGTAACTTTGTCTGAGCCTCCAGAATATTTTATACTTTAAACGAGACAATCTTTGATATATTATATAATCGGAATCTCGGCAACGGCTGCAAGTATTTATATGAAATGTATGCAGGGATTTTTGGGGAGAAAAATCTAGTCTTGCGGTCAAGCTAGCTTTTATCCCTGGGAAACTGCGCATTTTCATATATTTATTATATATGTTTTTTCTTTCGTCGTGCAACAATATATCAATAATTTCGACTCTATAATGTCTGTCCTATTGGCAGTTTGGTTAATGTTTGCGTTGTTCGGAAATTCAGAATTTGGTGGGTTCGAACCCCGATAAATATTTTTGTGATTTTTTTTTTTAATCTACTAGAGCTCCGAGTAAAGCTCGGTTAACCAAGTACTTTTTTTAAATGATACTGTTCAAGCGTACGAAATGTATCGATGTGTGCAAATTGACTTACGTATGGAGTAGGTATCGTATGTGGCAAGACGTGGATAATTTGCGTCCCCGGGGCAATCGGCAACGAAGTGTGAAAGCCCAAATCTCCATTAGGCACTGCTTTGACGCACCGATGTCCCTTGATTTTGTCGAGTGACGGTATCATTAGTAAATAAGCTTAAGGCTCACTTACATTGGTAGGATTTAAGGAAAATATTTTTTTTAAATTAATTAATATTAAAACATCTATTAAAGTTACTCTTTTAGGGTTCCGTAATTATATTATGACAAGGTGTTATAATTTCGTAACTTTCGTTTACTTTTCGATATAATTTCGTAATTAACAATTAGGTTGTGTTGGAGAAAAAAACTTAAGTAAAAACAAATCTAATTTTAAAAGTATAGGCACAATCAATGTCCAAATAATTGACGAAAAATAAACAAAAATTGTGTTTTCCAATATGGTAATAATAATAATAGCTCCCTACAACAATTTCGGCGACGGTTGCTGGTTGTATTGTAAGCAGACCAGCTACGCCTGCATTACTTTCATAGTGCCTAAGTGTGTGCGCAATACACAAGAGCTTACAAGCTCTTCCTTTACTCTCGTTAACCCAGTGGGACGGATGACTGACACGACTGGCCAGATCAGGCACAGGACCGACTGATCATCTTTCTTGTCAGACAATTAAATTGATAATAATAATAATAATAATAATATGAAATATTATGAAACAGGCGATAACCCCGCGCTGTATTGTTATGTGCTATAATTATTTAACCAAAATTATTTTACTCATTGAAGTTTTCAATTTTCACCATCATAAAATCGGAAATCGCTATTAATTACTGTTTTAATTAACGTTTCTGTTATAGTTATAGCGGAATAAACATTTACAATCAGCGTTTCGCCGTCATCAGTGCAGTATTTGTCAAATTTGTTTTACCAAATTTTACCCTTTCTCGTGTTACGTTGTAGTGTAAGAGCCTGGGACAAAATTTATATTCTCGTTTTAGTAATGATAGTATCTAATTACTAACTTTACCTTTGATGTGCTTTACTACTGAGAAATCTATATTAATTACTAGCTTTTTCCCGCGGGCGGAGCGCGTAAATTTAGTATCTCACGAGAAAACTGTATTTTTCGGGATAAAAAGTAGCCTATGTTTTAATACAGAGCCTAAACTACTAGCATACCAAGTTTCATCGAAATCCGTTCAGTACTTTTTGCATATTGAAAGAGTAACAAACATCCAACCGTCCATACATCCTTCCATCCATCCTCACAATCTGTCACATTTATAATAGACACAGGATAGGATCACACACATTATTTAGGACTAAAGTGATTTTAGTGCAATAAGTACTAAATTGATGTAATAAAGAGTCTAGTTACGACGAATGACAGCCACAAAACGCCTCAGAATTGGCAATAGTAGTTCGATTGAGCCATAATGATCAAATTTTTCACATCATTAAACATATTACTGGTTGCGTAACTCTTTTGACAACTCCAATAGTATTATTATTTTAGATGACTATGATATAGCACGTGAAATCCATTTTATTACATAGCCAGATGTTGCCTACGACTTCGTGCGCACAAAAGGAAATGTCCTGCGGGAATCGTACATTTTGCCGCGATAAAAAGTATCTTATGTCCTATCCCGTGGTCTAATCTATTTCTGTACCAAATTTAATCAAAATCGGTCAAGTAGTTTCAGAGCCTATTCAATGTAAACAAACACACAAACAAATCATTTCGCATTTCATTCTTCGTTACACATTTTACATAATTTCTATGACACAATAATGCATAATATAATATAATCGGTTAGAACTTAAGAGCACTGGCAGTAATAAAACGAAACATCTCGATCAACAAAAATCTGACTGTGAGAGGAATGAGGATACTAGTTAAAGATAAAACCAGTGTTGTTTGTGTCGATTTATTCTTCGATTTTGTCTATATTTCAAAATATACTTATTATAACCACTAAGTAATTCTAAGATAGCTTTTAGTGAAACTACATTGATTATATTAAGATAACAAAAAAACAGCACATTTTTTTATAATTTAATTTTTTCGAATGATCTAGGCTCTTAAAGTACATAATGAAATATGATCGGAGCATTTACGCTATTGTAAAGCTGGCCAATTAACGTAAGCTCATAATGCAGGTTATTTAATATGGTAGCGTGCCAACGGTTACGCGCCGCTTCCGATAAAACATCTGTTATATAAAATCAGTAAAATATAATGTACGCTACGTGATGTAGAGTTTTTTTTTTTGTAAAAGATGCCAACGGATGATAAAAATAATAGACGCATCTGCGTCTATTATATTTTATACATTTTATACTATATTACACATCCGTGTAAATTAAAGTTATGAATTTGGTGTCATGATTTCTGGCCTAACGTAGCTTTACAATTTTCTAAGCAATTAACTTCACTTAAGTATATGTTTTGTCTATTAGCATTTCATTAAACTATAACAGATGTTTGTTTACAAGCTTTAGTTAAAACTGATCTCGCCACTTTCCAATGACCACAGTTAGCCTACATCCAACGAATAAGTTAACTATTTACCGTTGAACTCTTTGTTCCAGCTGCATCAGATGGCCATGGTGTGTAATCACGGTGTTTGCCTCAGTAATGGACTCATCCGGAAGCAGCTGCTATAGTTTGTATACATTTTACGCAAATACGGAAACATTGATCTATTTAATGAGTAATATCAGAATTCAAATAATATGTATACATTTGTATGTAAGTAGTATTTAATTTAAGTGCAATGTGCATGTAATGTGCATGGTAATGTAAATAGCAACGTCAGTAACGGCTGAACAATCAAACGCTTCTTAAATTAACTCATGTTACTTGTGACTTACGTGTGACTTGAGATCCTTCTCAAGTCACAAGTTGTCCTTGTCATTCTGTCAAGCAAAGACAGTGATAGCTTATGATTTGTTAAACGTTGGAGAATTCGATCGTAACCGTATTCTTAGGATCTTTGACTGTTCTAGAATATTCTATTATAAAAATAAATTAAAAAACAAGAGGCTATTTTACACTACTTTCTGTCCGATTGCAACATGCTTTAATATTGCAAAGGATAATTCTAAAGTCCACAATCATAATATTGTCCGTTGGGCCAACATGGACTACGGCTTAACTAAAGATTAACAGGACCATACAAAATGCAATTAACTCCCATACAAAATGCATGTTCCTGTCGACGTCCTTGTCCCAACTAACCTCATTTAAAAGTTTACCAAAAGCTTCGATATCTTTAAATCCCTAGGTATAGTCGTATTTGGGTAAGTGATACGGTAATATTATTAAAATATGCCTTCTAAAAAACTTCCTGAATTCATTTATAGGCAAAGTGTTTTCAATACCGTAGGTAAGTCAGCTGGGAAGGTATCCTAAGGGATTTGGACTCACAAGCCGATCCTACGTCGTTTACTTTGCAGTGTAAAATATTCACCGCTCAGTAAAATATGTATAAGTCTGGAGTACTCACGACAAGGCAAGGGATCCGTCGAGTTACGGTAATAGTCCGTGAACTGTTTCGCACAGAAACTGATATTGAGAGTACTTACAGTCAGAGAGGAGGCCGAATGGTAATCTTATGCTTCAAATGAGCTAACCTTGTGTATATATATATATAATCGGTTTCTCGAAAACAGCTTCAAGTGTTACCATGAATATAGTATGCAGGGAGTTTGGGGGGAGGAAAATCGATCTAGCTAGGTCTAATCCCTGAAAACTGTGCATTTTTAGGCTGTATATATTTTTTCTTTCGTCATGCAAAAAGTATCAATAATTTCGTATCTAATAAGTCTTGTTCGAAAATTCGGAATGTGATGGGTTAGATTTTTTATTTATTTATCAGAAGTTTTGCTCGGAGTTACCCAGGTACTTATTTTAAACTTGTACTATATAATTAAAAGCCTAACAACCAAAGTCTTTATCGCTTATTTAAGTTAGGAGGCTCTCAATTCATGCTGCCAAGCACAGACAGTGATAGTTTTAGAATTGTTTAAGAACTAGGCCGATACAGGCCGATACAGTTACAGAGATTGTAGGTGGCTTCATTCTAATAACAGGAGAAATGATTTAATAATGACTATTGGAAATTATTCACTTAAAAACAATCTTTGTAAACCTTATAGTACACAAATCACAGAAATCGAACATTTTGATTATTTTGATGACACTGCAATATTTTACTTGTAGCTTTTTCATGAAATATAAAAAAACAATAGGCAGTTAAAAAATAGTAAATACGGAACGCTAACAATTTTAGGAATATATTAATTTAAAATGTCAGATTGGAATTTCCATATGTGTCTACGGAATGGAATTGCAGGTAATTGAAAAAGTTATATATCGATAGATTGAATATTTGAAGTGAAAAAAAAAACAGGGGCGCTGAGAGTGAAATCACAACATGCGTCAATACACGATTTTGGATATAACGCCATCGATATAACGCTATCTACCAGAATCTACTTATACTTCTTACATAACAACTTAACTTTCTAAATTACGGCTAATGATGCTAGGTTTACAAATTTAATTTTTCTTTTCTTTTTTGAAGTCATGTTCTCTAGGGTATATTTGATTACCGTGCTGCATTAGTATTTCGGCTCTCGGCCAAAATGGGCAAGATTCTACTATATTAAATACTAATTTAATATACATCTAAAATTAAAATTAAGGTGGATAGATATAGTATAATAAAAAATACATTTAATTATAGAAATATCTTTTCAAAACTAAGACCTATGAAGATATCACTACAACAAAACACCTACTGAGTTCCACATTTATTTTATGGCATTTAATTATTGCGTGCCCGAACGGGCAAACTGTTGATACTAACCATACACTGTAACATCATAACTAATGAGTGCTAAGTGTGAGTTTTTCTTTTCGCATTCGATCGTGAACACGTTTGACGTTTACTAGGAATTTGTATGTGATTTAACCTAGTTGTCGCGTTTACAACTAGGTGGCTACAAATCACATAAAAATTCCTAGTAAACGCCAAACGCGCTCACGATCGAATGCGAAAAGCAAAACTCACACTTAGCACACAGTTTTAAGCAATAATAAGTTATTTGTCTTTGTCTTCTTGCCTAGTTTACCAACATTAATTAATCCTCCTAATTTTCTTGAGCATTCATTTGAATTCTGAAACGAAAGATCTAGTAAGGTGGTTCATTTACAAATGGTGTCCGATGGTCATAGATTTTTTTGCTTTCGAAGATACGTCGCTTTAACAGCCGGATGTTAAATGCCCAACAGAACTAGTTGTTATTCTTACAAATGTGTGTGTTCTGATCTTTCCAGATTGGTATACAAAAATGTGTAAAGCGCGTGACGAATCGAGTTTAGTACAGAGTTCCGTAGTTGTTTTATTTTTCATGCCCAAAATCCGCGTTATATAATATGCTTTTAAGTTTCGATGATGTGTAAAGTATACATATGAACAATTGATATTACAAAAACAGTTCAGAAGAACTAATGCCACAAACCCTTTAAAATGTGTAGATAATGGAAATGTAAGCTCTTCTAAACATATATCTCTCAATCTACAATCGAACGTACTGTCGCACATATATCATAACTCGTATGTTCCACAAAACCCATTGTATCGTAAATTAAGTTCCATTCCAAAGTCGGGTACTTAAAAATTTATTTCGGTCGGATACACAAATTTTATTCGTCACGATAAAAGCCAAAATCGATATCGGAGGGAGCGCCACAGGTAACGGAGAATTGAGCCCACATCCCGGGGGCCTTCCGACAAGATAACATAAGCCTTATCTGGATCTTTCTTTTCCATGTATCGTGCTAAAACAATTTAATGTGCCTAATACATTTGTTATATAACTAATTGATTGTTTTATTAGTTCTTTGCGTGTATCACCTTATATAATACTAGCTTTATCCCGGGTTTGCCCGCGTAAAATTGGATTTTAAACGACACCTTTATAATTTATAGCCTATATGTATTCGTAATTCTGATGTACTCGTAATATGGGCGCGGGCGGAGTACCTGCATCGAGCAAGTTCCATCGGTCGTCGTCATGCCGCGCGCCGTCGTCGACCGCTTGAATTTTTCTCGCGCGTACCTTTTAATATTACAATATCTTCTAATATCTCCCATTTCAATTTAAACTTTGTGGTGTAATTGGAAATTAAAATGTGTATGAAATTCTTAAAGTGAATAATGTATTTATTTTGATAACGATTTATATTGTATCCGTCTAAATATCTTCTGATACCTATAGAACCTATAAAAAATAAACAATCACACCATATATTGTTTTGTTATGTATCAAACGGATTAGGCAGCTTATGGACAGCTTGATGACGGCTTAATTTTTTATGCTACCTTCATCAATTATCGTCATAATATTTCAACCAATTTCCACAAAATCTTAACAAATTATACAGCTTAATCTTCCTTCATTCCTCCATCTTCGGCAGCGTGGTTCCATAACCACACTGCCGATAGAAATCCGTTCAGTAGTTTTTAAGATTATTACGAACATACAGACCGACGGCGAGGGACTTTAATTTATAATATTTAGAGGTTATTATGTGATCCGGTTAGAGATTAATGTATCTATAATCTATATAATATTATATAATATTATATTACCTACTCCTAAGCCAACGTTTCGTTATAATTTGATTTTGTTACATTATCAAGTCCTTTCAAATTATACCTAGCTGTGATTTGAGCACTTTTCTCGGAATTGTAATTATAAAATGACGTTTTGAAATTATCGCTCAACCACTAATCACACCGAGAGGTGATTAAAGCTCTCTGCCGAACATGTTGAAAGCCTTTGCTCCGCAAATATTTGATGAGTTTATAAATCCTTCATTTAAATTCAGGGCTAGTATTTTAAAATTGAGTCTTCCAATTCGTCGAATTCATCTCAACCACCGAGCACCTCAGACGAAAACATCATCAGTAAACATTTCAGTGTTGTTGCGGTTTAAGAATTTAGAGTAAAAGCAATTTTCTATCCCGCCGGATTTCCACGGTTAAATTCTCTCGGAATACAAAACTTGAATTGAGTTGAACCGAAATGTGTTTTATTATTTATTATTCACGCGATGAAAGTCGGCGAGCGAGATAAAACGTCAACGTACGTGCCTTCTTTGTCGCTTGTGCTTTGTTATAACATGCTATGAAAGCTCAACTTTCTCGTTACCTTTGCCTTATTAAGGTGCCGGATATAAAAAAAAATACATGCGACTATCTGTGGTGATGCCAAACTTAAACTTTTATGAGATATTAGCGCCCGTCACACGCACAGTTTGGATCTCAGATTAATAACTAATACCTGGGTAACCGAGCTTCGCTCGGAGCTCTAGTAGATTAAAAAAAAAGAATCACAAAAATATTTTACCGGGGTTCGAACCCACCACATTCGGAATTTTTGAACAACGCAAAAAATTACCAAACTGCCAAGCTGACTGACATTTTAGAGTCAAAATTATTGATATATTGTTGCATGACGAAATAAAAAATATATATAACTTAAAAATACGCAGTTACATCGATTTTTTCCCTTCAAAACTCCCTGCATACTAAATTTAATGTAAATACTTGCAGCCGTTTCCGAGATCACTTTTATATATACAAGAGTGTCTCGTTTAAAGTATAAGATTGGGACAGCGAGAAATATCACGCGCCGTTCCAAGCCGCGCTGCGAAACGAACGTGTGAATGCGCGGGGCCGACAGTTCGATCTGGCATGTCGATGACATTTTCCACAGTTTATCAGCGTGCTATGGCGTATTTTGACGTATTATCAATTATGTAAAAGGCCGGCAGTGCAAACCGTGGATGAATTTGACGTCTTAATAAGTACGACAGTTGGATTCGCAGCCCAAACCGCACAGATCCCTCCGTGGTTTGGAACACAGTCCGATCCGCGGTCTCAACTGTACGATGGCCGCTAATTAGTCGATCAGTTAACTCTATCAGAGTGTAATTACTAATTAGGTTAGGTTCACTTATAAACTGCTTTTAAATACTAAACGAATGATATGAACAATACTGATAAGTTATTCACTTCGTGCTAAATCAATGATTCAATCGATTATTCAAAGCAAAAACATGTGTATGCAAAACGTACGCATAAACACACGCTTACATCACTTCCGCTAACACGTGGTAACAGATGTAATAATGTAATTGATAATTGCCCACATAATTATACTATGTTCACTCCATCATAATCAACTGGGAAATTCTTTACATTTGTTTGAATTGTTTGTGTTTTTAATGATATTAAACGAAAGAATGTGAGGGATTATTAACATGACGTAATTGTACTAAATATTTAAAGTGCATACGAAACAATGTCCGAAATTCTACGTGATCTGCGGCCGCATTTTACTTTGCTACGCGCGTTCCTAAACGGTAGTCAGTAGTCAGTATACGAGTCACCATACGAATTTAAAAAGTCTACGTACTACGTGGGGCTAATTCATTTTATCAGTCCCATATGCATTAATAATATTGTGAATGTATTTCAAATGGGTGAATTATGGGCGCTCGCTGTCCTGCCTGCGGTTCGCACAATGATTCGCGCTTATCAAATACGGGGTGTATAATAGGTACCTAATGTAATAATAATGTACCTACATCATTGCAGTACCTGGGGGACTGAAGTTTGCTCGGAGTTTTAGTGGAACGATAAAATAATATTAGGTCATTACATATAAAATTGGCGTTTTGTAATGGAGGAACATAAAGTAATTTTTTTTTAAACATAATATATTTATCTAATCAAAGTATATACCATTACTATCTATGCACTTTTACCATCTCATAGGTAGTTCATTGATTCCTTTACTAGAAAAACCATTCGGACAGGAATCAATAAAATCTTTGAAGGCGCTTTGGACTGCCCTATCGGAGTTGAATTTTTTCCCTTGCAAGACAAGTCTTTGTCTTTTGTCTTAGACATTCCAATTGAAGCTCCTCTAATTTGGTAGTCGTCTGTTGTGCAGTGTGTGGTCTAGCGTTGTCCTGAAGCAGCAGTGGCCTAGAGCAAATGACCAACCTCGGTTGTTAAGCATTAACTTTGGTCTCCGGCCGTCCGCGAGGCTTGTTCTACAGGTCGAAATTTCCAGAACGAAAACGTTGGAACCAAAAACGACCTGTGTTTTCTTTTGCGACACCGCCGCCATACACATCATTAATCCTTCGAGCCGTTTCTGCAGCACTGGTGCCACGGTGGAGCTCGTACTCGAAAATAATACGATATTTCAAGATTTCTATTTTGTAAACAGAGTGACGCAAAGAAAAAAACAAGAAAAAAACAAATGAATTACGGTTTCCGAAACACAAATCCATGAGTAAATAGCGGTATAAATTTGAAATTGGAATTCCTAAGCAAAGAAGATATATTTGAGATCAAAGTGGCCAGTACGTAAAAAGGCCAATTTCATATGTAAGGACCTAATATAAAATAAATAAAAAAATGTAAAAGTAAAAGAAATAAAAATAGTCACAAAAAAATTCGTCTGAATGGGGATTCGAACCCGAGACATAACTTTGCCAACAACGCAAAAAGTCCAACGCTAACCTCACCTTATTACACTACGAAAGAAAAAACACAATATAATATAACTATGCACAGTTTCCCGATTATACATACATATAAAAGATTTTCCCGTTTAAATCATAAGATTAATTCGTCAAAACATTATTTTGAATATAGAATTTTATAGCGTAGGTATCTTCCAAGTATTGAAATTACGACATACGAGTTACGCCGTTTCTATAAGCACTACGCCTATCTGGTGTCTATATTCTCTACACAGTAAAGACTAGTTTCTTTACTCGACATCGCACCTAGCCCGTAAGCAGGTCCCCGTGTTTACAGGTAGAGGCGGCGGCGTCCCCGTTAACTTTTGCTTTGGTCATTTAGATTTACTGCCATGCACATTGATATGCATGGCGTACGAATTGCAAAATTACCGATTTATACGGATTTACTGAAAATGTGTACCGAATTTGTAAATTTTTGTTAAATAAGTCAATTTACTTAAGGTTTGACTAAATATTATAATTACAAGCAATATAAATACAAGTTCAAAGTCTAGATCGAAAGTTTTTATTCAAAATTGGTATTCTTATACACTTTCTGAACGTCGGTCTAGATGATGCCTACCACCGGTTCGGGAACTGGCCCGGCGAGACGAACCGGCGTAAGAAACTCGCATGTCGCGTGATGGTCGGCCGCGGAGTAGGGATAAAGTGAAAGGCGCTCGTCAGAGCAGCCGAGGCCAATATGGCGGCGCCTATAGTTCGCATCAGCTGACCGTGTAGTGTATAGACTAGCACTCATTTGTGCCAGTGCTATAAAATTAAGATTGATGAAGCGATTTTTATACCCTTAATGGAATATTATTCCGAAAATTTTTAGTTAAATGTCTATAATGTGAAAAAAAGTTTCACTTTTACCGTAGATTCATAAAACCACACAATCCTTTCTTTTTTACAATATGAAAACTTAGTCTATATAATATTAACAAAAGTCAGAAATATATAGTACATAGAAGCAGTCAGTGGCCATCCTATTCCCATAGTGTGCGATCGTCAATAAAATCATTGACTCTACAATAAGCTTTTGCACACAAACGTTCTTTAACTACTTTTTAAATTCATTAATGGCTGATCACTGGTATATCTAGCTTGTGCTTATTTCTAGTGGTTCTACAGTGATTGTCGCTTTTACTTTTAAATTTACTAATATTCTTTCTAATATACCTATAATACATTATCCAAAATGTATTGAGAAGCAAAGTAAACAATTTATAAAAGCGTGGGTTTACCAGTAATATGACCCATGTTATTAATAAACTGCAGCATTTATTCGCACTAAAACCTACCATCCAGTCAATATACCGTTCTAAAAAACCATTTACCGTAATGCCTTTGAGACGCAAACGAAGTGAGTGCACAAAGTACGTGTACGTACAACGTACGTAAGTGTTTACAGTCCAGAGCAAGTAACAGCTCTAGCTCGGAGTAACAGGCACTTACGTCAGACTTTAGGTAAACTGTAACGTATGATTTGCCCATGCTGGGGAATAATTGTAAAACTAACGGCCGAATTCCGGAACGATAGTTAAATTAAGTGACGTCACTCAAGTCACACACCGTCCTTGTCATTTCAGCTAGCAGAGACAGCGATAGCATGTGAGTAGGAAGGCTCTTAATTTTGATTAGCGTTTCAGTGTTCGGCCGTAAGGGGGACTCTCCGTTTTTGTGGCACCTCATAGAACATATTACATTATAAAACAAGCTGACCCAACAAACGATGTTCTGCCATCTAAATTATAATTTATAATACATCATTCAGTGGACCAAATTTTAACTCTAAATCATTCTCGAATGCACTTGAACACACACAAAATTGTTATCAAAATCGATCCAGCCGTTTAGAAGGAGTTCATTTACAAACACACGCATAGAATATTTCTAAGTATAAAGATAAATCTGTTAGTCTTGCAACTTACAAGTATGTATTGCTAACTTTTCCCAGCTGTTTGTTTTACCTATCTTTTACATTTCTCCAAAAAAAAATTCCTCTTCAGATAGACCCTTGTTAATATAAAACTCTTACCAGACTTTCTCGTAAGTTGTAACATGTAGCTCACAACTGACCTGAAAAATAGAAAAAAATATTAGATAAGGGTTCAACGGTTTCAAAAATTAAAAGTAACGTGTATGTACAATATCGACAAAGTTCCTGCTAGACCAGTTTCTAAATATTTTCCTGGCACAAGGGCGCTTCTAAATATTTAAACACAAAGCAAATGACCGCAACGACTGCATACGTGGTTTTACTACGTATTGACACATACACGTATACACGTGAGTGTAATAATATTGTGTGCGTGCCGACATTTAAATGGGCGGCGCTGTTAAGCTGGTTATATATGATTCGGAATCCGGCAGGCCTGGGAAAATTCAGAGCACTTAAAATAGAACTCTATGCTGATACAATAGAGTTGAAAATCGAACACACAAGTGTCGAGTCAAATGTCAATGTCATATATGACAGCTCGACACTCGACACTTCGATTTAAATATCTCTAACAAAATAGTTCAAGTTCAAAATTCTCTAATCCGACCGTTGCACAATCAACTGATAAGTGTCAGACTGCAGACAGCTTATTTGCATGTTTAGTCTCCGTCGCTCGATGTAAAGTAAGCAGCGACAAAACTTTCGAATAAGCTATCCCCATACTTACTAAAAGATTGTGAGATAGGCCCTAAGACTATTTTATTTCCAGGTATAATTTTTCATGCTTATTATATTATTGCAGGATGTTAATTGTTAACAAAGCCATAGCACCATACGAAGCTATTAAACAGTTTATTAGCCATTTCATTGGGAACTATATTCGGCATCTAAAATGTAATTACACGGTGAATTATAAACAAACATTAAAGCCAAAGTTGCCAGCATTAAATTCTAGGGATTAATTTATCAAGCCGCAAATGCCGTACAAAATACGACTAATTTTAATACCCGTATATCATAGAGTTGCCAGATCGAGGAGGTATTCCCGATTTTTCGGAACTTTTCGTAGGTTCTTGTTATAACTTAGTATCATAATAATATTATGTTACTCATGAGTTTTAAGTAACAATTTTTAATACCTACCCGTATTAAGAATACGGGTAAATAATGTATAATTTATGTTACATAGTAGATAATTTAGCTGTTAAATCAACCTTTAGGCAACTAAATGTATTTTAATTTGATAATAATCGTAGCGATAAAATACCTATAATTTTTCCATGTTGAAAATTAGTTTATTTCTATTTCATCTGGCAACACTAACCGCTGCAGAGTTTACGCATGAAATAAATTGATTTAATAAAGTAGGGAAAGCCTGAGCAAATTATATTAATGGACAGATAATTAGGTACAGTGCAACTATGTTGCTAATGGCCCTCGGCAATCTTCGTTTATTTTGACATGACAAACGATGTACAACAATTGCCGAAAGACATTGAGGTCGTGGTCGTACTGTACACGCTGTACATAATTATTATGAGTGATCAATCTTAGATGTTGTATCGATTTATTCCGATGACTATACAGATGTCTGTTAAGTCGGTTAACTGACGACTGTTGAACGTTACAACGTCATGTTTATAGTGCGCGCGGAATTAATTGGCCGCGCCTTAGGTAGGCGCGTTGCCGCCGCGAAGTCCGGCGCCGAACTGAGTAATAACATCAAGCGCCCCAGCCTTTGCGTCCCACCGCTCACATACCTAAGGCGCGGCTAGCTGAGGTAACGGCAATGCGACATATTTAGCGAGGTAACGCTGGTAACAGGTAACGTATGAGTCATGTTTTTTCGTGCGTGCAGCCGGCTCCATCAAATTATAAGACGTTATCACGTCAAAAACGTATAAAATACCACAACGTTTGTTAGAACTGTGGTCGTTTTAAGCAGGATATTTATATTCAACTCTTATTATTTACATATTCCCTTTTTGGACGAGCTTACCTAGATAACGTACACTCAAATTTCAAAGAAGCCACTTGCGATTGCATAGATACAGTAGGTACGCTCTCGCACAATTTACCTCAGTACTATCAGGGAATCTAATCCTTAAGCTGGTTGACCGTTGTCATAATATTTTGTTCTTGTCAATTTGATATAATATTAATTAAAGTATATTAAGATATCAAACTGACATGCTATTGACACATGTATTGTAATTTGTTACTGCATGTTGTCATTACAATACACATTATGAGAACATTCTATCTGCTTTTGAATTAGATTCCCTGGTAGTAACTTTGTACAGGTTTTTATATTCATACAGTAAGCACAAAATTATTCCGTTCGAATGCGTTCGCCTTATGCAGTACGCTATGGATTGACTAAGGGCTGATTTTTCAATCGTCAGATTATCTCAGGAATAAATATGTGACTTTGATAGATTTTGTAGGAAAAATCTGTCAAAGTTACATATTTATTCCTCAGGAGAGTTATCTGACGATTGAAAAACCAGCCCTAAGTCAATCGACCACCACGTGGTGTTTCACCTGTCAGAATTACGCCTAATCTAAGCCAAATATTTAATTTGACGTTGGCACGTGGCCAAAGTTTTGTAGCGTCCAGTCTGTAATCGATATCACAGACTAAGCCACAAAATCCTGGACTGCTCGAGCTTAAAGAGAACTGAAATCAAACTATTAGCAACTCCTCATTGTTTGGTGATCACAATAGCTTATATCATCTACAAAATGATGGTTTATTGATTATTAACCATGTTTTAAGAATTCAACTCTAGCTATTGTTTTGCTATTTATGCATAACCTACAAAACAAAAAAAAAATATTTAAGTAGCCCCCGAATTGTCAAGAAGTGTGCGCTGATGATGATGAATTGTGGAGCTAAAAACACTCTCGATTATTCCATTTTTCAAACAAAAAAAACAAAATCGCTTCATCCGTTTGGCAGCTACGATGCCGCGGATAGACACACACAGACAGTCACGTCAAAATTATAATACCCTTATGGGTAAAACAGGATTTCAATATTACTACATTTTATATAGCCCTATTTTATCAGTCATACAGCAACTAGGTTTTGCCCGCATCTCCGCCCGCGTAAGCACAGCATCCCACGGGAACTCTGTACTTTTTCGGGATAAAAAGTAGGCTATGTAGTATGTATTTATAACTACTATACCAAATGTCATCAATTTCCGTTCAGTAGTTTTCACGTGAAAGAGTAACAAACATCCATACATACATCCATGCTCGCAAACTTTCACGTTTCCAACAGTAGTAGTAGGATTTACTATTCTACCCGTACCACAAAAAATTATCAATCTATTGATTTCCTTTTGTTTACGGGACTGCAACAAACAGTTTACTAAATCCTAGCGCAAAATTAACGAAAATACAATTAAGTACCTCAATTAAAGAAAGTTCACTAACTGTAAATCTTTATCGCAATAAAATATGGCCATACATCAACTAATTACTGACGGCATGTATTACATACGCATTACGAACTAAACAGAACCTCACGAATCTCACTTATTTACCGTGACTCGACACTTCGATATCGATTCTATGTAAAGCCCCATAGAGCATTTGACGAATGTGAAACGAGTAGAAAATTGTATGGGGCTAAATTAACAGAGGGTATAGGTATAGGTAGGACACTGAGGAGGGTTTAACTATACTCTGATTTTAATTTCGGTTAGTATAAGTAACAGCGGAAAGGACCAAGTCTCTGTAGACATAAATTGACGAATACATAGAGACGCGGCCCGCGGCTCCGCTCGCGTAAAATAAAGTGTCCCACGGGAAAACTGTAATTTTTAGGGACAAATAGTAGCCTATGTTTTAATCCAGAGCCTAAACTACTACCATACCAAATTTCATCAAAATCTGTTCAATAGTTTTCGCGTGAAAGTGTAACTAACATCCATCCATCCGCACAAACTTTCACATTTATAATAGTAGTAGGATATGAGTAGAAGTAAAGCTAGTAATAGTAATCCTTGAATCAATACCTAGTACAGTCCGTTCAGAGTTATTTTACCTCTGACAGGACCTTTATACCGACGAAATAGGGATCAATTTCATAGCAACCCCAAGGTAAAATAATTTTGAACTGACAGCTGTAGTACTAGTTTAATACCGGAAGACATTACAACATAATATAATCATAATAAACTTCAGATACAAAATGCCCTTATAATAATTGTCATCGTGGCAATGAACTACAAGAAACTTTCTATCGATATCCTACAAAATACTTTTTCCACTTCCATTCACGCGAGTCTAGGGCCTAAGTTTTTAGTTCACTTCTGGTTGGCATTGCATTCTCGGCGAGGTTTTCTCACGACTAGTCTCACGCCATGGTATACTTAAAAATGCAGTACAGTTATCGTTCAAACAATTCACACTAATGTCCTATTACTGATAGCAATTTCTAATTATACTGTCAGATCAAAGAGTAGATTGGATGTAGAAGTGACGATAGCTCGGAGGTCACGGTTTGACAACAGTGACAGCAGATTTGCGCTGTTCACTGGTTTGGGAAATAAAGCAAAATGTACAACTTACTGTTATTCCTTGCGTATATATTTTAGGAATCTAATAGTGGTCGACCGAAAGTTCGGTTTCGGTTTCGTTCGAGTTTATAGTAGATTCAATCTATATAAGAATAGTATAGAGGTCTGGTAGAAATCTAACATCGTTTAAAAACAAGATCGGCTGGACTGGATTTGGATAAAATTTGGGACATGGTTAATCATAGTCTTGGCTACGGTTATACGGTTTCCATGGGTGGATCAAATAGACAAATATGCGGGCAATATCTAACATATCAAAAATAATATTATATTAATAATAATAGACAATTCTATTAACATTATATAGAGAGTAGTCAAATGCATGGTCGCATCAGTGTGTCAATTCATTGGCGCGATGCGGGCGGGGCCAGGCGGCTGACAGATTACACAATCTGTTTGCGAAGCGTTTGGCGATATAGCTCTGCAATTTCACGTATTTAATTGACACACCAGTAGCAGACTATCAGAGTTTAAAGGAAATTTATTAATTAGATTTCTTAATTTAATGAAAAGATAATAAAAATAATCAAAACAATCTAATTAATAAACTATTATTAAAAATATTCATTGTTCGCGCTACATTTACTTAATTTTCGTGCTTATTTTTACCGTGGTGTTAAATAAAATGCTGTATAAAAAAATAAAAAAAATAATTAATTGAAAATTTGATTGGTAACTTTCTTATTATAATGTAATTTTATGGAATATAATTTATATTGACAGCAACCTACATTAAAGTAAATAAAAGCTTGTAATAGTTGTGACCAACTCGTGCACGACATTCACATAGTATGAATTATGAAGCTGTATGGAACTCCATGCAGCTTCATACAACTCGTATGGTGGTGTATGATCTATGGAGTATGGAGCGTCGACCTCGCAGTACCGGTTTACTTACGAGACCCGCTAAACTCTATCTCCTTATTATATGTAACGTTGCGATGTTAGGGTAAATTGTTTTATTACAAGTACAAAAATAAAAACTTTAGCCTATAAAGTTAATTCACTCTCGGGGATTATTTTATTAGCCGGATAATGTTTCTTAGTGTCAATTAACAGCAAAACGATGCGATACGCGACGCAACGCTGCATTTTTAAGATAGCAATTCAAAATTTAACTTTATTCAATATACAAGAAGAAAACACGTTTATGTTCGTATGTCAAACTAGACCGTCGGGTTCTAGAAACGCAGCACAGGCGCCGTTCTTGCAATGAAACGTGTATCTTCTTGTGTACTAAATAAAGTTCAATTTTGAATCACTGCTTTCAAAATGCAACGCTGCGTCGGTTATCGCCTCGTTTCCATGTGAGCGTTGAGTTATTTACGTGATTTGGTTTATTTTAATTTATTAGTCTCCAACCGTAAGACCGTTTTGACCCATCTACAGATGAGTTAAGATGGTCTTGATATTATATTATATTCCTTGATATTATTCAAATACATATTTAAGACATATCTATGTGAAATCTTAAATATGTATTTGAATAATATCAAGGAAAGTTATGTTTTGCAATTATTTTGTAATATTTCTTGACCCTGAAATATTTTCAACAAATATTTCAAATATTAATCAGCGCAAAAATAAATTAAAATTTAAACTAAATTAACATAGTTTATGAATATTGATAAAAAAAATATTATGGACATTTTGACAAAAAAGCTTTGTGAATACACCTTTAAAAAAATTAGATTAAAATCTGAATGTGTAACTTTTGCAAATTATAACTATTAGCTACTCTACTTATTGCAGTTCTGATACCTCAAAATACTGGTACAGACCTGCCTGGTTTACGAGACGAATTAGGTGTACTAAAACAAGTTATGTTTAAGGTAATATTAACTTAAGTGGCCTAGCAACTTTTTGCATGAATGGCGTGCTCTGAAGTGAATAAATGAGCGTCCAATTTTGAAACAAAAGCCAATCATACAGAGCGAAAGGAAGGACAGAAACCTTGTTACCATCATTTCCCACGTTCCCACAGAACGAGACAGGTATATTCGCCGTCCCTTGCCAACATGCCAACTGCCAGCTGTAGGACAATGTAAAAATAAAACTTGTTTTTACGCAAGGCCCCGTAAGGAAATGTAATGAAAATGGGTCAATAGATTTCCAGTACTTATTACAAATGTTTGAAGTTAATTTATATATTCGTTCGGTAAATTAGAATTTGAATACCTATGTTTTATACGGCCATTTGTTAAGAAAAAATTTTTTTTATACTTCAAAGTTTTAACTTAGATATGAAAATATGTATATTATATAAAGTTATAGCTTTAAACAAAGTTAAAATGTTGGACTTAAAATGATAAACCTTTAGAAAAATTCAATCTATATAGCAACTTTTTGTGCCCTTTTTTTTTGATTTCACCCTAGATGGTATTCCGAAGCCGGGGTAGATGGCGGAATCTTTGATTAATATAATTTTCATAGCAAGAAGGAATACTTTATATTTTATCTAGTAAAATATACTAAACTATTTTAAACGATATTTTTATAATAATTCAAAACTTTCATCCCTTATTTTACTCTCTTAGGGATTGAATATAAGAAAACGCGTACGTAGATAATTCGTTAGGTTAGGTTTTCCGTACTCAATTCTAACGAAATTTCATGCAAATATGTCCAAGAGATAAAAAGATCCATACAAACTTTTATCTCCTATTTCCACTACCGTGGGGATCGAATTTTGAAAAATCCTTCCTTGGTGGACGCCTACGTTATATGAGAAATACGTGTGCGAAATTTCAAATTTCTAGCCTGTGCGTTGATACATCAGTCAATCACCTTTGCCATTTATATATTAAAAAAATATATATTTCGAACTTACATTTTTACTTACCTTTGTAATTAAATCAAGACTAACATAATCGTAGATTATTAAATCTTATTTTTATTACAAAAGTTAAAAGCCAACCTGCAAATTTAATTGATAATACATGTATTGTACTTGGTAACTATTAAGATTTTTATTATTTAAATTACAAGTGCATCATAATATTATTACTTAAAACAGAAAAAATACTATTACAATGTATACAAATAAAGTAATAACTTCCTAAGGATTGAACAGACATTTTTAATGGGAGGTTCTTAGTTCTATTATCCATACATTATTCTTAAGTACTTTAAACAAAATACAAATGATTAAATAACTTTTCAATGTCATCAAAACACCCATCAAACAATTTTGATACAATTTAAACCAAATACCTTAAGCCTGCTTCTGAAATCTGAAACTGGCTTGGGCTTACTTATTGTGCAAAGTATAAAAGCCTCTACCTGCTATATTGAATAATATCAGATATTACAAACTGTTTTTGTTATTCATTTGTGGGGTTTTTTTATCTACAACGTTCGGTAAATAAAGAAAATTCTTAAAAGGTGTTTTACAAACGTACACAATGAGCTTATTTATTATATTAAAAGTATAGAAATATATTTTATGATGACATTGTGCTATGTGATCTTAGATTTTTATTAATATTAAGCATTCAAAATTATTTTACATTTTTTATAATTTAATTGAAGGCGCAAAACAAATGTGCGGTAGGCAGATTACTAGGTATATCCTCAAAAGGACTTAATATACTTACTGAAATGACAAGACACGCGTTTTCAATCTGTGGTTCGTTTATTTCTATTGTTTGAACTATTAAAAATAGTAGGAACTATGTAAAATAGTAATCTAAAATAACCCTACTTAAAAAAAGAGCGTGTGTACAGAGTACATGTGTCAGAAGTGAAACTGAAATGAAACATGCTACCAATACAAGCTGTCACTTATTTATAATAAATAAAGAAAAAAAGGTGTGTGTGTCAGCTCCGACTGGAGTTTACACCGTGTGTGTGTGTGACACCGTGTGACCGTGTGACATCGTGAATTCGATTTTACTCCCATAGATTTTCATACCCCGGGCTTATATATGAAAATCGATTCTTAAGGAGTAAACTCCAAAAATTACATCCAAAATCGTGTCGTGACGCGTGAAGTGACGCGACCTTGTAATTTCACCCTCAACGCCACTAAAGGAGTTTCACATAAAAATAACATGAAGCGATATTAACACATGTTTCCGTTTACACCACGCTAACTAGATTTAATAGCGTAATTAGAATTTTTCACAACCAAATTTAAACAATGCCAAGGTAAGTAGCGTACGATTAGCATAATTTGAGAGATAGCATCAAGCATAGTGTTATCTATTTTCACGGGTTTGGAGGTTACAGAATAACCTAGAAAAACGTTAGATGTGGGCTCGATATTTTTCTTTTAGGTAAAGATATAAAATTATGTTGTTTGTTGTGGATGATGCGAGAACTTTCTTCAGAATTTGAATATCCAGGCGGTTTTGTGTACCAATTTATATTAATTGAAAAATCAATATTATGTCAATTATAACCTACAAAAGCTTATGCAATTTCAGTCATATTGTCTTATTTATAATTTTATACAAGTAATTAAGGTATATACTACCCATACCTACTACGTCATCGTTTAAACAATGAACTCAAATGCTTACCCTAATTCGTTTGAAATTACCGGTTAGAAAAAAAGGGTCGAAAAAGGTAACCTAATTACAAACAGTAACTACACATGAATTAAATGTTGTTTGCGAAGCTTGAATCGAGAAGTAAAAATATATAAAACGGTGCATCTTTTGTTTTTCTTTTCAGGACTATTATAATAATTCGTGTTTAATTTAAAGTAGAACATCCGTATCTCGACTATTACCGCGGCATTTTGCTAGTTAATCAATAGCCAAATTATAATACGAATAAAAAGTAAATAGTATCAAATATTTTCACATTTAATGACGTCTGTGGCTCAGTTGCTAGCGCGTTGGAGCTCAACCCGGAGGTCGCAGGTGCGTAAAGGTATAATATACTAAAAATCTTAAATAAAGTATAACAGTATTAAATAGACAAGTTCTTCGGGTACTTACTCGTAGCAGATTGACGTGGTGTGAATCGTCCATATATATTATTATATTATTACTATTGCGATTACTCAGTGGGTACAAGTAAATCAATACACGAAATTTGAGAATCGAGTGTACATAATAAGTTTGGAAGTGATTAACAATATGGATCGTGTGGCACAAACTCATCAAGCAGGCCCAAGTCCCAAGTTTGGCGAACATTCACAATAGGGTTATTGTAAGCGATCGTGAGCAGGTAGCGACTAGGGTCTCTTGTAGGCACACGTGTTACGCCTCACGCTGTATTTCAATGCGCTTTGTTAAATTATACAGATTGCCACAATCTCGAGTTTTGCATTATTGAAGGACGTAACATGTTATACAATTTATAGTACACTCTACAACAATTATACCCCATAGGAGAGGAGATTTAATTTATATAGGAGTTTGAATCATATATATATATATATATATATATATATATATATATATATATATATATATATATATATATATATATATATAAGGCAACGTTCAGGGTAGAAATTTGAAATGTTTTACACATATTTCTCATATGACGTAGGCATCCACTAAGGGATGGATTTTTCGAAATTCATCACCCGGGGGTGAAATAGGGGATGAATGTTTTAAAACCTAATTTCACGCGGGCAATTAATGCTGATAAAATATAATAGGAACCAAATTGTTTTACTACCTAATACCATCTTGATGGTTAAGAATAAAACACACTAGACTATGGTTGAGCTAACTTAATAGTTAATACCGAGGATAAAATTTACTCACGTACTAAAGATTTGGGCTATTACTGAATACCGAGGTACTAAAACACAAAGTTGAATTTTCGCAGTCTCGTACGATTACAAAGTTGCTTGTAACTGCGATTACGTTCAAGCATCGTTCGTTACATTATAATATAATGTAGGTCTTTAGAATAAGAGATAAGAAGGAAGAAGATTTTATGACTTGAAAGGCATAAAAGTTGTCAAATATTAAATATTATTTGTATCAACAAGTGCCTAATTAGTAGCTTAGTACGTTATTTAGATTAAGTAACGTTTTGTGCAAGAAACGCTCTTCATACAGTTAATTCTATGGTATCAATTCTTCAAACACGCACTTATTAAAGTAAGCACTTATTCAATCACATATAGAGCAAAACGTAGTCCATATTCTGTATAACTTTCTGACTCATCCTTTGTTGAACAAAAACCAGTTCCAAAGAAAAAGAGTCAGGCGTGCTCGCTGCGTATGCGCATGCCTTACGATTGTGTGTAGCCGGATTTTTCAATGTCGCTGAATGAAACTTTCTATCAATAAAGTCAGTATCATCGATCATCCTTATTACTGGCGCTATAAAGGTCATAATGCAATGACAGATTACAAAACGACTTTAAGAGTTTATAAATAAATACATTAACATACAGCTATAACTAAGTTTCTTGTCGATAAAAATTATTGGGCTGTACCTTAATATTATATTATGAAGCTAATGTCGAGAATTATGATAGGTACATGTCGCACGCACAACTTAATTTAATCATCACAGTACAGCCAAATTACAATAGCTAATAATAATTCTGCATAATGTGAATGTTAAATTTAATTTTGGAACAACGAATTTTGCGTTTTATACAGGTATACAGTTTTAAATAAAAAATAATTTTGAAAATCGGTCCACCGATAGCGGAACTATCGTCGAACATACAAAAAATAAATATATATAGTCGAATATATAAACGAAATCGGTCCACCGACGGCGGACCTATCGTCGAACATACAAAAAAAATATATATATACATACCTAGTCGAATATATAAACGCCTCCTTTTTTGGAAATCGGTTAAAAAAACCTAAGTTATTTGGACTTTTAACTTTTGCAAGATATTCTGCGCACGTTTCGTAAACTTTTTGTGTAACTTTACCCAACTTATTAAGGAAATAATAATAATTCACGCTAAAAAATAACGATGTTCAATTTCAATATTATTTCAGTCCCAAAACCATTCCGAGTATATTGATTCCGAATATTGAAGACAGTTTAATCTATCAAAGGAATTCCAATGTTCTCGATTACCAAATAGTCATGGGATTACTTCACTAGCATCTGTCAAATGTCGATATTGTTACTATATAATTTTACAGTACCTGGTTGACCGAGCTTTGCTCGGTGTTTTAGTATAACGATAAAATGGTTAAAAAAATATAAAAGAAAAAGAAATAATAAGAATCATAAAAATATTTATCTTACCGGCATGGCATTCGAACCCACCGCATTCCGAATTTCCAAACAATCCAAAAATAACACGTAGGTACGCATACCAAGCTGCCAATCAGACTGACGTAAGAGAGTCGAAGTTATTGATGCACCTATAGATGCACGACGAAATAAAGAAACATATATTGCTTAAAAAGGCGCAGTTTCTAAGGGATAACACCTAGCTAGATCGATTTTTCTCCCACAAAACTCCCTGCATACTAAATTTCATGGTAATACTTGTAGTCGCTGTCGAGATACTGATTATATATATATATACAAGATCGTCTCATTTAAAGTATAAGATATTAATTGTATATGTGTGTGTCAGCTCCGACGCACGACTGGAGTTTACTCTAAAAAGTTGGTGTACAATGCAAAACGGCCGACGCATTTTCAGCTAACATCGTGTGACATCGTACCGTGTGACCGTGTGACATCGTGATTCGATTTTACCCCCATAGATTTTCATACCCCGGGCTTATGTATGAAAATCGTTTCTTAAGGAGTAAGTATTCAACGGAAATTAATTTATTGTTTTTTGTCCAAAAGTGGCATCTTATATTTTACTATATGTGACGACGTACGTGCAAAAGGAAATCCAGCGGGAATCGTGCATTTTTCCGCTATAAAATTAGGTTATATCCTTCCCCGTGGTCTACTCTATATCTGCGCCAAATTTAATCACAATCGGTTCGGTTGTTTTGGAGCCTATTTGATGGAAACAAACATACAAACAATCAAATCTTTATTCTTTATAATAATTACATATGCATTTCCGTTTACTAGGTAGGTAGTAACTGGTAACGTACTAAATTAATAGTCAATCTTAATCTCATTTTAGCTATCTGAGATCGATATTTCAATACATTTCAACGATCAAAGGATTGACTTCACGTCAATTTACGTCAATTTTTGTTTGAGAATCTAAGATTTTAGATACGTTGAAGTCATGAAG
The DNA here is from genome assembly GCA_963565745.1 of Phengaris arion. Classification (NCBI taxonomy): domain Eukaryota; kingdom Metazoa; phylum Arthropoda; class Insecta; order Lepidoptera; family Lycaenidae; genus Phengaris; species Phengaris arion. Next base: position 10,358,884 of record OY751443.1, read on the forward strand.
TCAATCTATGATTTTACATACGTTATTAATTTCGGTCGTTAGTAGATCTTGTGAAAGGTTAGGTTTGTCTAGGTAATAGTTCGGAGATGACCAACTTAATATTTTTGAATTAAATTATGAAAATTTTAAATAGTCTTATCATGGTGGTCTATCATGAATTCTAAAGTGACATTAATGTGCTTCCACTTATTTTATCTTATCTCAGATCACATATTTACGTAGGTATTTTTAATGATGTTGAGACTATTCTTAATTGGGTTATAACAATAATAATTTAACTAAGAAATACACACAAAACCGAAAAATTCCAACTCAGTCAACTGTAGAGTACTACTGTACTAGGTGTTGTCCGCGACTCCGTACGCGCAAAAACAAATCCCGCTAGAAGCGTACATTTTTCTGCGATAAAAAGTAGCTTATGTATTAATGCGGCGTCTAAACAACCACCGTACCGAATTTCGTCGAAATCCGTTCAGTAGCTGTTGCGTGAAATCGTTACAAATATCCACACATCCTTACATACTAACTTCCGTTTATAACTAACTCCAGAAAAAAATCCATTTATTTTCTGATCCTACACAAGAGTTTCGTTAATATCAGACTACATACATTGAACACTATATCTAATAGGCCCCATCCACCCCATTGAACTGCAAAATCAATAAACCATAACATAATTCAACCGTTGACAAACCCTAGGGTGAGGCTCGGTCACAAAGACCCGTCCGCGCCATTAAGTCCCATCCCCAGAATCAATGATGGGATATATTTGGACCCGTAGGTAGGCTACCAATACGAAAATGTACCTCTCTAATCATGTAAAGCTTGCTACAATTTGCTGAAATATGTACCTACATGTACAACATGTATACAGTTGATATTTTGCAAAAAGAAAAACTTATATTGCTTATTCTATTGGGTACTGACAAATACCTACGTATATTGTGTGTTAGTGTAATTATAACAGACATAATATTTATATTTGTTCCCTTATAAACCATCTTGCTTGACAATAGAAATAATGAAAATTTATTGTTACTCGACTATGGTGAAGCCAAAAGGAAAGGTTGTGTATGTGTGTATGTAAACATTCATGATATGTTTGTTCCACCATAGCTCCGAAACTGCTGGTCTGATTTTAATAAAATATGAGGTGTCAATAGATTCGTAATAATAGCCCAGGATACATTGGCTATATAATTTACGTAGTCGGGTAATTTTTTTTTTATATAAATTGTTAAAGTTTAAAAAAGCATCTACCAATGTCCAATATAATATTTTAACAAGTAGGTAGCATAACCTATAACATACACAACACAATAAACACAAATTGTTAAATGCACACATTTATTATGAAAATCCGATTACCATTTGCTGATACTATTACTATCATACAATAGTATCAGCAAATCCGTACATTCATTTAATTTTAATTTTAAAATATTGGTAATGCATTGTATTGAGCCCTTGGGGAAAAACAAAATATATAACAATTTATCAGTGAGCATAATTTTTTGTCTACAAAAGAGCATTTAAACATAAAGTGGCACAAGTATTTGTGAAGAAGTAGGTAATGTATTAAAAATATGTAGGCACCTTAAAATTCAGAAAAAGGTTGCCTGGAAGAAATTGCTTTAAGTCGTTGTGTGCATGTCTGATTTTTATGTAATGTTATCTTTATCTTTTCAATTAATTGTTTTGTGCACAATAAAGTATTTTTGCATTAGAATTATGAAAAACATTAAGTCACTACTGCTACCGTAATAGAAATAGAAATTAGAATCGAACGCAAACAGATGTATCGTTGTTCTATTATTCATTCCTAATCAAGGAGTAGTCGAGACAAGACTGGGAATTCGTAATTACTTAATGGTCGCCTTTTGTTAAAACGAGGACGAAACAATAAGACCAATTTGGGAACTCCAAGCACAACATGGAAATAATGCCCCCTAATGACCCCCATACATCACGAAAAGGCATCGTCACCGAGGGGTTAGCGGAGAATATTAGAATTCATCAGAGCTTCGCAAAAGTGTGTCATTTCGCACACTTACACTTGACCAATGACCATCAGTATGAGTCAGCACATTTATGTCTCTGTCTCTGTCATTAGCAAATGTTTCCAAACTTATTCCTAATGTTTATTCATTTGTTTCGTTAATGTTGTTTTCTGTATCTTATCAACATAACGATACCTGTATTGCATCTTTTAAAAGTTTAACAAAAAAAACGAACGGAATGCACAGTGTATTCTGCTCTACCTAAATAAATATCACTGGTAGAAAAATTCTCATTTCTAATTTCTAAAAACGTCGAAATCAAATGCCAATATCAATTCAAGTTAAGAATCAAATCAATGTAGTGATTCCACATCTAGTCCAATTTCTTAACCTTCCTTATGAAAAAAGTAGCGGCAATAAAAATGCAAGTTGTTCGTAACTCAGAGAAAGCAAGTAGGTTATGCGTCTCGCTCGACTGTCCCCGAACAATTGATGTGGCCGACAGCAAATCGCCACTTAACATGGTCGTATATTTTGCTGATAATATCTCTATTCTCAACTTTTCTAATAGTTACCAGTCTACAATAACCATAAAGATCAAGAATGTCTACACAATATCTTGTAGTATTGTTTATTGTAAGATGCAAGAATGCAATTTCTTTATAAGCTCTACTAATTAAATAAAATTGAAATACTCAGAAAGAATATAATATTTTTAAAAGTCCTATAACAGCCATAAAAGCAATAAAATCAATCAATCAATCAAAAAATAAATAAAATTAACGCACATAATTGGTGCCAATTAGTGCTGCTCTACATTAAACGAAATCAACCAGGAACTCCACTTTATTTTAATCTCGTGGTAAGAACAAAGAAACACTTCCCAAACCTAAGCCTCGTAAGGGTAGATTAGCCCTCCCTTTCCTTGAGGTTCAAAAGACTTTTTAACAGAATATTTATGATTTGACTATTTTGTTATGCATCAAACGTACATAATATATAGATTGCCTCTATAATGTCTTTTTAGGGAGCGTAATCCTCTTAGTATCATAAGGACTTAGATAAAAAAGAAATTCTTTTATTTTTGTCTCGAGATGTTAGCGTTTAATGCTAGGTACGTAATGTATTATAAATAAGGCACTCAGTTTCAATAGAATCAAGTGAAGTTTGCGTGCTTCCCAATCCTCTATGTTTTGTTGCTTTTACACATTTTATAAGTCGAGTTCATGGACTTTTATTAACACTTTAAGTGGAACTCAAAGTCAGATCAAATACTAATCAATGTTATTTAAATATGAGATGTTGCCCGCGAATTCGTGCGCGCTAAAAGAAATCTCGCTTGAACCGTACATTTTGCCACAATAAAAATAAATCCATGTCCTTTCCCGTGGTCTACTCTCTATCTGTGCTAAATTTCATCAAAATCGGTTCTGTAGTTACGGAGCCTATTCGATGAAAACAAAACCTTCCCTCTTTATTATATTAGCATAGATTAACGTTTATTTTTACTTATTCTTTTTTTGATTTTAAATATTCTCTGCTTTTTACGTCAAACGAGTTTCTTCAAACGGTTTGCTCCATTGCTCCATCATATGCAATCGCGATTACGTTTTAATATTCTGAAAGCATTATTTAATATTCCATTCGACTTTTGAGTCTTAATTCATCATGATACGATACTGAATATCTTTTGAACTCGGGTTTATCTATCCCGTTTACGATATTTGCCCCGATTCAAATGCTCGCAATTTAATAAAATGCTTTCATGTTGCAATAAACATAGCTCAATACGGCTATAAGACGATAATTCACTTCCCTACTCAATTCAGATAATTTGTTTACATAACAGGCGTGAGTTTGTAGATTTATCTTAATATCTATAGAGTATTAATCTGATTTAATGTTCTTTGATTAACAAGTAAATAGAGTCACTATATTCTAATAGAAATTAAAATGAATCACAATTAATGATATTACAATAAGTAACATTTTACATTAAATATTATAAGATTATAAGTGCATGTTTTTTTATTTAAATATATGTCGTCGGCTTAATGGTTAATATTCTACTAATACTAAGGCGGGTCAATAAGTCCGTGACTTTTTGAATTTCTAACCTCCTTACTGAAAAAGCAACACTACTCCTGTCAACAGGCATCTGTCAGTTGACTCCTATCAAAATTTGAACTTGCTGCGTCAGTTAGTTTGTGTTTTACAGCTATCTTTATCAGACTATCCAGTAACTTAAGGAAACAATGGAAAAAAGTGAATTTCGTGTGCTTATTAAGCATTATTTTTTGCGAAAAAAAACCATTACCGAGACCAAGGCTAAGCTTGATAAATACTATGGGGACTCTGCACCATCGATTTCAATGGTAAAAAGTGGTTTACTGAATTTCGTTGTGGCCAGACAAGCACTGAAGATGCCGAACGTCCTGGACGCCCAGTTGAGGTCTCTACACCCGAAACAATCGAAAAAATTCACGATATGGTGTTGACCAACCGAAGATTGAAAGTGCAAGAGATTGTGGAAGCCATAGGCATCTCGCATGGCTCAGTGGTTTCAATTTTGAATGATCACTTGGGCATGAGAAAGCTTTCCGCAAGATGGGTGCCGCGTTTGCTCACAGTCGACCACAAACGCAATCGTGTAACAACTTCACAGGAAGGTTTGGCGTTGTTTAATCACAATATGGAGGAGTTTTTTAACCGTGGACGAAACATGGATCCATCATAACACACCAGAGACCAAACAACAGTCAAAACAGTGTGTTTCTAAGGGTGAATCGGCGCCAAAGAAGGCCAAGGTGGGTTTGTCAGCCAATAAAGTTATGGCGACTGTTTTTTGGGATGCACGTGGGATAATCCACATTGAATATCTTCAAAAGGGAAGAACAATTAATGGGGAATATTATGCCAACTTATTGGACCGCTTCAATGAGGATTTGAAAAAAAACCGACCTCATTTGGCCAAGAAAAAAGTTATTTTTCACCAAGACAATGCAAGGGTGCACACATGTGCAGTTGCCATGGCAAAAATCCATGAATTGGGCTATGAATTGCTCCCACATCCACCCTATTCTCAAGATTTGGCTCCGAGTGACTACTTCTTGTTCCCAAACCTGAAAAAATGGCTCGGTGGAAAAAGATTTGACTCCAATGATGAAGTCATCTCGCAAACAAAGGCCTATTTTGAGGACCTCGACAAATCATATTTTTTGGAAGGGATAAAAAAATTGGAGAAGCGTTGGACAAAGTGTATAGAGCTCAAGGGGGACTACGTTGAAAAATAAAATGATTTATGTATCAAAAAATCTGTGTTTTATTCCAAAAGTCACGGACTTATTGACCCGCCCTCGTATTACACATTGAGAACGGAAATAACACAACTTTATGAAAGAAATACAAAAACCACAACGTCACCCATTGAATTCCCGGCAAAACTCGTAAGTGCATGTTTGAATTGAAGCTAATTTTTTATTTTTTTGCATTGTATAACTAGCATCCAGTGAGTATTTTCAATTTTGACTTACCTACGCTGTACGCATAAATACTATTTTGACGTGGATCGAAATCAACTTAAGAAAAGATGATCGTTTTCCCAGCGACAAAATGGCGTCTATAATTGTACATAAATGGAATTACGTAAGGAATAATTCTGAAAGCGTTAACAAATCATATCGACGCTCTTATTAAAGAGCCGTTGCGGCCATCCATAATTCACTTTGTAGCCGGCGCCGTTTCCCTATAAACAAGATTCGAATCAAAATGACTAAGCAGTAAGCAGATCCATTTTTAACCGACTTCCAAAAAAAGGAGGCGGTTATACGTTCGGTGTATAATATATAATTTTTTTTGTATGTTCAACGATTACACCGCTGTCTGTGGACCGATTTTCAAAATTATTTTTTTGATGTAGGTATAGGGTATAATCCCAAATTGGTCCCTTTCATATTAAAGTGGTGACCTTATGATAGGATCTATGAGGAATCGAGGGAGCTCCTCGAAATTTATATGGACATATATGGTGATTTCGACTTTTTCTGAAGTAATCTATATATATATATATATATATATATATATATATATATATATATATATATATATATATATATATATATATATATATATTATATAAAAAGGTAAAACTAATTGACAGATGTATCAACGCACAGGCCAAACCCTTAAGGCTAGAAATTTGAAATTTTGCATACGTATTTCTCATATGACGTAGGTGGCCTACGGAGGGATTACTAAGGAAGGATTTTTCAAAATTAAACCCTCAAGGGGTTAAGATAGGATATTTAAGTTTGTATGAAACTTTTTATTTCTAGGACATATTTGCATGAAATTTCGTATAAATTAAGTACGGAAAAAATAATGAGTAACGTATTTCAGCGTTTTCTAAAATTCAGCCCCTAGGTGGGTAAAACAGGCCTGACTCCTTGTTTAAAGAACTGCAAGCATATGCCTACATACCACTTACAGTATCATCATCATTCCCACCATCTTCACACGAAACACCAACCACATTATTATGATGACATAGGTACTAACTACTCATCATAGTTTTGTGCACCGATATCAATATCTTTGAAGTTTTGCTATTGCTAAAATTATATTCGTGATCATCATCACTATAGTATATTTAATGCTTACTATAGTATATTTAATAATATACTATCGTCGCCTACGTTTCATAATTATCCACATAGTATTTCAATACATTTTATAATACAACAGTAAAATTATAAAATAACTGATCATATTATATTTTAGTACTGGCACCCCATATGTGAAGTGGGGATAAAAAAATATTGGGGTATCGTGGAATAGGTATTTTTAAGGAAAGGCGAGGTTTGTTACATGTTTTTTTTTTTGTAAAGTGAACCATTTTCGGGTAATCGACCTCCGAAGTGGTTTACAAGTTGGTACCTCCTCATATTTCTAGAAATTATTCTAGCTAGAAACTAGTAACTTTCCATGCCAATGGATCATATTAAATACACTTGAGGAAAATTATTTTGTAGCAATTTGATAAAACCTATGGTGCGACGATACGTAGTATGTACGGAACCCGTACGCTATTCTATAAGTCGTGTCTGATAATGAACTTGGTTAGGTTATAGCTTTTTGCAGTACCTATAGTATAAACTACTACGTGGCCGATGTAGATTAGAGATTCTCTACTGCATTCTACTTTTTGTGTTGAGTGGAATATTTGCACTGATATGACTGAACCAGTACAGAAATAAATGTAGGTTTGAAACTTTTCTTCTCATGCGATGTAATTAAATATCTCTAACGATTAAACAATGTTCTACTCTATACATTAACAAGCGTATTTCTCGCTTGTAAACTAAAACAAAAAAAAAGCTAACTCATAGATACAACACGCCTTAAATTGTAATGGTTACAAGGTGCGGTTGTGTACACTTAAACGGCCTTGCGAGACAATCTAGTCCTTATTTATATGTGGTATAAGGTCGAGGCGTACGTGAATACTAATGCATTGTGCGGGTCAGCCGACCGAGGCCACAAACTAAATATCATGCAGCCGGATTCTATATTGAACAGTGACAAGATGATATATACTCCAGACCGTTTCCGCGTAGCTTATTGATAATAATTGCTTTTGTTTTTATTATCACTATGAATATAGTTCATAACATGTGATATAATTATAAGGTAGTAAAAATCGTATTACGTATATTTTGGTGATCTACTGCTTATGTCAAGATATTTATAAATGCAGAAAACAATTAAAAATTTCGAAAAAAATGTACCTAATAAATAAAATAACTTTTGCTCTTTACGGCGCTGTTAAGGTCATTGACCTTACACAGCTGATGTATTGATTTTATTTAGGCAAAGTCTTTGCTCCCTATTTAAATCACCTGTTTCTGTGAGGTTAATGACCTTAGCTCCTTAGAGAGATGACTTAACCTAACCAAGAGCATGTCAGGAAATGCCTTAAAGCAGGGTTCCGCAACTATCATCGCGCAATAGGTTTTTTTTTTAATTACTTAAAAGCTTACTGTCCGATCTCACTCAAAATAATTTTCCTAAAGAGATTTTAGCATGACCTATCAGCATGAAAACTTACGAATTTCTATCTCTTATAGATTAGAATTGCCAGGGGGAATAACTTATAAACCACTTTGGAGGCTGATTACTCGAAAATGTTGACTTTGTAAAAAAGTTATATCTAATGAAACGCTAACTTTAATCAAAAACACACATTCGTCGATACGACACATGATGAGGAAGAATATTTTTAAGCTATTGCATATCTTCTATCGCGGGCCTTGAGCGCGGGGACCGAATCCAGAAATTCCGTAACGAAAAAACCTCACGCTCCGTGCATCGTCTAACGTCGTTTCAGTTCGGCAGTCTTCGACACGGCGTTGTGTGCGTGCCATTAGACGTATTGTACGACTACGAAACTCGCACGAATCGAGACGAGCTGCTCCGAAATCGGACGAATACATAAGCAGCTGTTTATGAGAAAGTAATTGTAAAAAATAATAATTTCAAACCCACATGTATTGTAAAATAATAAAAATATTTTAAACAATATTAACTTCTTATTTATTTAATAAAAGAAAAATTTGTTTTCTTATCGGTCACCACGCTCAAAAAGTGAAACTTGAATTAATATCAAAGAAAAAGAAATACTGCATAAATAAAATAAAATAAATAAATAATTATAATTGCATAAGTTGATACAAAATGCTATGCAATAGCTTTACCGCGGCAGTCCCCGAGTGCCACACGTCTTTTTTTTAACGTGGGTATAAAAATATTTTACATATATATTATGTGATTTATATTCATAATTACAGAAGCTCGAAGGGCGGACAGACAGACAGACAGACAGACGGATAGAGGGAAACTATACCTTGTGCCTTGAGTACCTACTACGGAATCCTACAGACGGATCGATCATTTATAGTTGTATTATGAATAAAGCCACTAATAACTGTACTTCGGTGGCCGGGCCAAGTAATATTCAGAACATTGCTGTTGGATAGAATCAATAACAAGGAATAAAATGTAAAATTATAACCTTTATTGGTTATGAAGCAACGGGGAACGGTTACACGTTCCCTTGTGATTGCCGGCGCAACCGGTTACGATAAACCTTACTGTTGGAGTTAAAAATTTACCTGCTATGAAGTCAAAAAATACTTTATGTTATTGGTTATATAGCCTTATAGGTACCGTTCTATTTTTATAGCATTATATAAAACAAATCTTATAAGCACACACGTCGGTCATAAGCTATTATACAACGCTAAATACTATAGTGGTTTTATGGGCTAGTAAAATTCTTGGCAATAGTATAGGTTTCAAGAAAAAAAATATGTTTTCCCCACAAATCTGTACGTAAACATGGTTGTTTTCTAATAAACTGTATTGTATGAGCTTTGTAAAAAGTCAGCCAAGCCAAAGAACATTATTGGAGGTGGAATACAAAATTATGTAAGCATTCATGCCTATCACGCCGTAACACACCATAAAAATTGATTTAGAATCTATTTTCTAAATTACTGCTCAACCGGCTAGTGAGACTAGCCGGTTACAAAGTATTTTTTACGTCAGCAACACCAAAGGATTTAAAAGGTTTACTTTTTCTGCACTAGCCGGCATTGGTTAACCACATCGAAACAGTTTCAAATTTGTTGTGCAAATTTAATATTTACAGTGAAATCAAGTGATATTTGCAGTAGTCTATGATTCTCTGGCAACATATTGCAATTACTGCAATAATATTATAATTAACAATACTCGTAATTTAACACCAGCCATATTATATTATAGGGGAAACATTTACCATTTAATCCAGAAATGAATATTAAATTTTCTATTGTTATTATATTATTTTAGGGATTATATTATTTTATCAAAGGCTAGCAACGCACTTGCGTCTCCTCCGGTGTTGCAGGTCTCCATGGCGACGGTAACCGCTTCCCATATGACGGTAACGATCTCTTTTGCCCTATATATTTCATATTAAAGAAAAGAATCGTATTGTCAGTTCTGCCATTTCTTTACGTTTTATAATACTTGCCTTTGCCCGCGGCTTCGCCCACGTAAGTACAGTATCCCACGGGAACCGTACGTTTTCACGCGATAAAAATTTGCCTATGTCCTTCACCGTGGTCTACTTTATATCTGTGCCGAATTTCATGATCGGTTAAGTAGTTTTTACGTGTGTAACAACCAAACAAACAAACTCACATTCACAATAATAATATTGGTAAAAAGAATTATGTACATGACACATTATTCACCAAGCTGTTGACATGCCTTTGAAAATATGAACTCGCATTTATCTCTCATGCCCTACTCGTGCCTATCTTATGCCTGTACAAAAGAGTTTTGGTAAAAGTTGACATAATTATAATGAATAATAATTATTTTAACGAATAACCCGTCACGATCCTATTCTAAATGTGAATACTAAATGTATGACCGAAATACATTTTGTCAGTGTTGCAATGAGCATTAGTAATCCGCTCCCACCATGTTGGAACACGACACTTAGATAACACATGAAAGTGCTTAATGTATTGAGTACATATCTTATATAATTTTCAATTAAATCTAACTTTGACAAATCTACAAATAACAATATATATTGGAAGAATAGTAGTATAAATATTCTATAACAGAAGCATTCTTTGTTGAAAAGTCATACAGCACTAATTTATCATGAGAGAAGAATATGGTGTTCTACAAATAATAATAATAGCTACATAATAATAATACGCCGATTTCGGTGACGGTGGCCGGTTTCATTGAATCCAGACCAGCTATGCAGGAGTTATTTTATAGTGCTCCGAGTGTATGCGAAATACACAAGAGCACTCTCTCTTTCTTTATTTATTGGCAAAGACCGTCATGACTGGCGAAGGATCAGGCACAGGACCGACTTTTTACATGCCCATTCGACACATGGATCATCTTTCTTGTCAGACAATCAGATGACCAGCACTGTCCAAACCTTGAAAATACTATATTTTGTTGTTTCAACGATTGAACCCACGATCTCCGGACTCGAGAGCCAAGCCCTGAGCCACTGGACCACGGACGCGTTAACAAATAAGTTACATTAGAATCATATACGAATCGTTGGAAAAACAAACTTTATGCGTAGTGCCATCCAACCTTGAATTATGCAATCCGAACAGTTCCGTATCAGTTTGCTTAGACTCAAACTTTCCAAGATCCAGGGTTATTTGAGGGCCGGGTGCGGTTATGATTTCCGTGGTCGATTCAATTTCCAGCTGGGAAATATATTTCCTACCATCTTGATACGTTTCAGGGATGTCAGATAGGTAATGACATATTTACATTAGATATCAAAATGTAGTGCTAAAAGTAATCTCTATTTCGCTGATCGAAAATGCGCCGGTCTCCTAATCCAGGATTAAAATAAATATTACTTAAGAAGTAAATTACATCAAATTTGATTTTTATGTGTATTGTAATGTAATGTAATATAATGAAATATAATGAGTAGCAGTATAAGTGACATAAGTTACAATAGGTAACTCTTAAGTACCGTAGGCTCAGAACGTTTCAGACACTCCTCGTACATTGTAAAACTAGAATTTATAACTTTTGTGTGTATAAGTGTCGCAGCATTTTATTATGAAAATTTCAAAATTGAACTTTATTCACTTCAAAAGAAGATACACGTTTCATTGCATGAGCGCCACGCTACGCAGCCCGGTGCAACTCGTAATTGGATCTCTTGCAATTAAACGTGTACTTCTTGTGTAATGAATAAAGTTCGATTTTGAATAGCTATCCTGAAATTGCAGCATCGCGTCGCGCATCGTTTCGTTTCGGTGTGAATTGACCCTTAGTGTTAAATTGTGTGATTAAATTATTTCAACTCAACCACGCTGAGGTACTAATCAAGCATTTTTGCTAACTCTACACGCAAACTCTGAACGACCAGCGTTATACAAAAACACTCTCAACTACAAAACTCAAACGAAAAGAGAAAGTTTGTTCAGGCATATTACGTAGTTACTCATTGTTCACTTTAGGACTTACGTAATTTCGATATTGTATTGAGTGTGAATAAAAAAGTAGACCGAGACTGAACTTATAAGTAACGCCACAGGTGATACCATCTTACACATAAATTAGTTACTATTGTCATCAGCATGATGTACATATTGAAAATGACCTTGTCATCAGCGTGGCATATAATACTAAAAATGTATAATCTATACATCTGTACCAATAAATAAAATTTAAGTGTCTGTTTGTAATTTCAAATTAACAGCTTTGCACTAAATTCATATTATGATAGTCATTAGTATATATTATACTATAAACAAGACATTCTTGTATAAATATAATCGTTATTTCGAAAACGGCTGCAAGTATTACCATGAAATTTAGTATGCAAGGATGTTTTGTGGGAGAAAAATTGATCTAGCTAGATCTTATCCCTGGGAATCTGCGCAATATCGGGCTACGTATGTTTTTTTCTTTCGTCGTGCAACAATGTATCAATAATTTCGACTCCATTATGTAAGTCCGATTGGCAGATTGGTATGCTTATGTATAATTTTTGCTTTATTCAGAAATCCGGAATGTGGCGGATTCGATCCCCGATAAAATATTTTGTTATTCTTTTTTTATTTACCTACTAAAGCTCGGTTACCCAGGTACTATATAAACACCAAAAAATCAAATTTTAAATTTTTACCTGTCTGTCCAACTGTCTGTTTGTTTGTTCCGGCTAATCTCTGAAATGGCTTGACCGATTTTGATCGGACTTTCACTGGCAGGTAGGTGATGTTATAAGGAGTATCTTAGGCTACTTTGATGTTAGGGTTCCGTTTAAAAAATATAGTTGTCTGTTTCTAGCTAGTCAGCAATAAAATCCTAGACTTACGAGAACATTATTTTCCGAATATAGAAGATATTCCGGAGATATTTTATATCTTACTAATTTTTTATTTTTTATTAGTGAATTTTTTGTTTATTCAGACATACAAAAATGTATACAGAGCAATATTAATACATACAGGAAATAAAATATTTACAAACTGTACAAGTAGGTAAGTACTTAAAAACAATAATAACTACTCCAAAACTTAAAATGCTACAAAACAAAGAAGTCTCCCAGGTCGTCCCCACCAGGCAGAGTACCTAGAAGGCTCAGAGAGTTTCCTCGCTGGATTGCGATACTTATTCTCTGGGCCAGGTAGGTGCCGGCTCTGGGGTCTCGGGTGGCCTCAATGAGTTTTTTGGAGATTTCTCTGAAAAGTTTGTGCGCACCCAGACCCCATGTACCTATATATATAATATACCTATATCTTACTATAAATACTACTTACCTATATCTTACTATACTACTACTTTTAATTTGGTTTAAGTTACTTTATGAACAGCTATTACTACCATAAACAACCATTTTTGAGGAAACATTTGAACCCTTTTGCCGTAATGTCCACATCGCATGACGGCACAATATTTTAGCAGTGCAATGAGCATTTTCTAGTGCGTGCTGCACACTATCACCCAGGAAATACATTTTAAAATACTCAAATAATACCACTGCAATCTATTAGGTTTTCAGATTTCTTAGAAGTATTTTTATATGTGTGTGTTCGTACATATTTTATTGTGAGTCCAATGACCTCTGTGACTCATTCAAGCCTTTGGCGCAGATTATTAAATAATCACTTCGTACTTGAGGGCCTTAAACTGTATATAGGTAGCTTACTCCGTAATGATAAATTATCAAGCTTCTTTCTCGAGTTTAAAAGGCTTATCATTGTCAAAAGTCGTGGCAATCAGTTCTAGAACTCTAGAACATAGTTAGATACTGACTAGTCAATACTGTCAAGTGATGGGTGATATCTTTAGTCCGTGTAACACTCGCTTTTATTTAGGTACATCATATATATATATTATTACATAAACTTTTATTTTGCAAATATTTACTCAATAAAAACGCATTTTATATGTATTTAGTTCATGTAAATAGCGTGCTTATGGACCAAAAGTAAACTAGTGCATAAAATACTCATCTAAGTATACAATGCTCTGTGCTGTGGGTTACCATTTACCGTTATAATAAGCCGTTCCTAATGATAGTGATTCGTGTTTTTCGTTTTGTTTTATCATCGTCAATCTGTAATTTAAGTTTTTGTACGGTTAGATAATATTGGCTCTTATGCTTTAAGTGTTACGCGAGTAATTTCCGCATTGGCCTAATTTCAATAATATTTAAGCGAAATAAAATCTCGCGGCTCAGTATTTGTGATCGAACTTCTGTGAAACGGCTTGACCGATACTTTTGAAATTCTCATTTACATTCTTACTAGATGTTTCCCGACTTCGTTCGCGCGTAAAGAAATCTAGCGGTAATAGTGCATTTTGCTGCGATAAAAAATAGCACAATCCAGAGCCTAAAGTAGGTACTAACATACCAAATTTGATCAATATATGTTTAGTAGTTTCTGAGATTAGCACGTATAAACAGACAAACAATAACAAGACAAAACAAAAAAAAAGAAAAATTCTATATATCTATTATCTTTCGTGTACACACAGTGAGCAGTTGCGATTTAATTATTGATAGTGATAATTTTAGTGACAGGACAATTTAATCTCCGGCTTATATATATATATATATATATATATATATATATATATATATATATATATATATATTGTATATTCAACTATTCAACGATTACTCAGCCGTCTGTGTACATATTTGTACATATTTAATTTTTTTTTGAACCGAGGTAACTTCGAAATTTATATGGACACATATAGTGATTTTGACTTTTTCTAAAGTAACCCAAGCATATGCTACCGAAAAGTAAGATTTTGCACCAAGGTATACCCTGGATTCAAAAGCACTGAACAGAACTCCTCAATCTTTAAAGATACGCGTAAGGAAATTACGACATTGTTTAAAGAACTGCAAGCATATGCTATTATGTAACCTACAGTAATTATCATCATCATCCTATATACAATACCCTTGACGCTGAAAGCTTGGCGCGTATTCAATTATACATTACATCGTTTATTTTAAAAGTTGTTAAAAATATTTTAATAATAATATAACAAATATAACTAAAAAGGGAAAAATTATAATTTTTAAACAAAAAATTAAACCGACTTCCAAAGGTAAAAACACAAACGATACCGATTTCAAAATTATGAAGATTGTGTAGAGAAATAGTTAAAATTTTATCCGAATTTAAAAGGGGAATTATTTAGAAAATAAAATTTATTTCATACATTTTTGTGTATTTTTCCTATGGAAGTCGGTTTATATGTGGTGTTCCACGTGAAAGAATATACTTGATTATGAATTCTGCAACCCGAACTTAGTAACCAGAGTCAACAACCTGCGTCGAACGAGTTTAGGAGCGGGGTTGCCGGGCTATTACTATTGAATGTGTACACGTAACACGTACGCTAATGTTATGTATCACACTAATGCGAAGCATAGAGCACACGTTCCAATCTTCAGCCCCAAAAAGTCCTAGTTAATATTAAGTGCAACGAGTAATCGACAAAGTTCCTGATTGACTTAGACTAGACTTTGATAGAGTTAGGACGCCTCAAAATACATTAAACACAAATCTCACTTCGATCGCAACAACTGCAGACGTGGTTAAACTATGTATTTACACGTTGTTATGTGTTATGCGATTTTCACCTGTCCGAGCGGCAAATTGTTAGATCGTAGTACGTACCTATCCTTATCTTAAATTACTTAATGCCTTTTTGGTATGTTGGTAAGTACACTTATCTACTTTATGTATGCATATAATATCGCCGAAGCGTCAATTAAAAATTCAAAGTGACTTTGGAACACGCTGTTGAGAAAACGTTTTATAAACCAAACTTCTGTATCGTTTGTTTGATCACTTATGGCCTGGCCACGAAGTCGGGCGAATGCTGCGGTGTCGACTAACGCCACAGAAGGTAAGATCCGCACTAGGCGGCAGCGGAGCGACGCGACGCGTCCCTATTAGTAAATATACCGCAATGGAGTGTTCTGCTGCCGCGTAGTGCGCTATATCTCATACAATTTCATACAAAGAATTTTTGGCCGTGTTGGATCAACGTAGTTCCGCTGTCACGTAGTGCCCACCTTTATTTTAATTTTCTAATTCAACCAAAAACTTTTAGGCCCTTAATTATATTCTTAGATATATGTAAGATGTCCAGTAAACATAATGTGCACAACGATATACTGTGTGTGTGCACACACAATTATACTATATTATTATACAATTTAGCGCCATCGTTTTTCACCAGTTTCGTGGCCAGACGGTTAAGTTCTTGGTCAGCGCTGTAAATTCTGTCCACCCGCTAACATTCTATACCCGACTAACAAAGGACAAACCACTACAACTTCGAGCTTAATCGCTAAACTGAGGTTAGCGAGCATCTATGTCGATAAATAATATTAAATAATCGCTAAAAAGGCCAGCGAGTATCTTTGACTATTAATAACGATGATATTAAATGGTTAGGTACCTATGTTATTTAAAAAAATAAAATGTGGGATATAGTTTAACAGTTAAGTTATTTAATCGATGGGTAGATAAAACTCTTATGGCAAATTATATTATGAGAAGTTTTTAAGTATTTATAGTCAATTTGATCATAGAATGACCTACTAGTAATTCACATGGTCCTATCAAATGTGATAGCTAGAAAACTAGGTAACTATCCAATTAGTATTCATGATCCCTGCAAAATTAATAATGCAATTTGAAGTAAATTGTTTGTTTATGATCTGCTGGTTTGTATGATGGCAGGAAGGAAAACCGCAAGTGTAACAGACAAACAAAACAATGGATACATTTTCAAATGATATTATTCAGTGAAACCATGCTTTTCCTTTATATTTTATTTCCGTACAATATTCTTGTTTCTATCGATAATACAGGAATATGCACCAATAATATACCCATTTTTATTTAAAAGCAGTAAATTAATTTTAATGATGCGACGACAGAAAAGGGCTGTACCGATAAAAGTGTGGTTATTTTAGGATCCTGAACCTACCTAACTATACAGTTATTTAAGTTTTCTCATCGTTATTCGCCCGTGAATAACTTCGATGAAAGATGTCAACAGTTACTTTTTAAAACTAGCGAATGTTTTGGGCACAAAAATGTTTAAATTTTAGTTAGCTATATCTTTTGAAGTCATTGTACTTTCTTATTTTTAAATTGTCAAGTTACCTACGTAAATATGGCGCAAAATGTATGATTCATCTTTTATTGCATGCTTCACACATCTAACTGGCTACTACGTACTAACCACTAGAGACTAGATTGACTAAAGATCTATAGAGCTCAATAGAGGTAAGTGTGTACATTTGTGCTCAGTTTGTACGCTTGTCTATACAATGCGGTCACAAATCACACTGCAATCGTTCAAGGATGAGGCACAGTAATTGCTTCTTGGAATCGTCCGATCACCGACTCAACTCAATCTACTTCTACAAACACGTGGGATTTAAACGGTGTTTGCGATCTCATGACCTAGCTTAGCCAATGTTTGAATCTAAGTTAGTAAAGTTACCTATATATCGTTCAATATTTTTATTTTACTGATATTGCGTACGAGAGAACGTAAAGGTAGCATTGCGATCTTAGGGACCCGCGGCCCGCGATCGCGATCATCAAACCAGCGAATCAGGTTCTCTGGGCACGCCCACCGGTCGAGCGACGCGGTCGCGGTATAATATTATGTTTAGTGATCCATATGAATTCATACTTATCAATGGATCGCGCAATCCGGTTTCGGTCGCGGGTGTCGCATAGATCGGCTACTTTTAAGGCGCAGACGTGCAACAAGCGAACACGACCAACACTTTTCATGTTATATTTTAGACGAGACGTACTAGGTAGCGCGGTATATCAACTTAAAAAAGTATGACAACAAAATAGTCGGTCGCATGCAGCCACCTTGCGCCTAGCTTTACAACGTGTAACAAGTTTTGTAGTTTTTAATTATTTATATATCTAGATACGGAGACGTGTCCTAGCCAAGTATTTAATTTTATGTAACTTAAAGGTAATTCAATTCAAAGATACCAAGTCACTTCAAACACAAGTTGAGTTTCCGATAGAAGAATTCGGGTTTGGCGATAGTCCCGGCCATTAGGATGTTGGCTCGCTGCCAGGTCCGAGGTGCGATATTTGTTAGCTTAACATTCAAGGAAGTGTAGTCTCGGAATAGACGCAGAATGATGAACAGGCTCCAATAAATAAAAAGATTTTCGCTTCCTCTCTGGCGAAATTAATTCAAACGGAAGTCATATAAGTCTTAACAAGTAGTAACGTTTGAGATATTATCATTTTTATGAGGTGATATACAATCAGTTTTGTTATAAAATTTTATAGTACTTCTTTATTAGGTATAATAGTCAATTTAATTCTGTACCTATACAGAGTGTATTCAAAACAAAAAAAGATATTCAATTTCCTAATTGAATATCTTGCAAAAAATTTAAAGTCGGGAGTGTAACTTTGTTATGTGATTTTTTAATGTAATTTGTTGTAGTGAATCCAAAACTCTTTACATAATGATTATATCGCGTCTAGTTTTTTAGCTTTTCTTATTTAAATTTCACATAGCAAAAGTGTATTCCTATAAAATATCAAATAAGTCAAATAATACAAATTTTTTGACTTAATTGATATTAATTAAAATCTTAGATGAATCAAAATACTAATTAGCTATATAAAAAAAAACTATTTTATAAATCAATTTCTGTATAGTGTAGTTTTATGTTATGTTGTTTCACGATGGACTTTCTAGCAGATATCAGCTAACATTTATATGGATCACTAGGTGTTATATCTTTTTACAATGTTTGCAGTACCTAGGTGGAACCTATTACCATGCTCCACATGCATGGTAGTAATGATAACTGGGAAAAAATCTAAATGCTAATGCAAGAAATGCGTCAAAAAATTAAAAATGCGTCAAATGTTGCTTATATCAGCAAAATTAGACGTGCTAAATTCACATATTTGCATTTAGATTGTATTGACAATAAAAAACATATTGATGTATCAATTCCACACATATATTATTTTGCTCCAATTTCGATGTCGACCAGTGGAATTAATAAAGCTGCGATGAAATTGTTAAAAATTAAAGATGTAATAAATACGCCCAGTGCAAAAGTCGTCGTTTTAATTAAAATTTTAATATTCCTTTGACTGTTCGAGCCAATCGTTTATACATGTGCATATTTTTACAAGTATTCTTGTCGAAACTACCATAATCAATTCTTACAATGGATATTTAAAGTGATCAAATGCATTTTAAAATACTTTACACAACGTACTGATATTATTATTGACAATGTTAAGCTACTGAGTCAGCTCTATAAGTAGGCACCTAATTAGTTCTGATTTTAAGAAGAAAGAGAAAAATCTGTTGATGTTTACGTCGTCAAAGAATTTTCATTTCTTTTATTTGGCTTTAATCTTCTAGTTCACATCAGTTCGTTTGTATCTAAGACTATATAAGTTGTCTAACAAACCATTCGATCGTCAAATTACCAAACAGTAAGTTCCGGTAAGGAAAATATAGGAAGAGGATATCCCGCAGGCTTCACGGTCGCTGCCCGTGTCACATGGCCAAACCCATTACCACCCCGCACCCGTAGGGTGATAGATTATAATGGGTGTTGTCCTCGATCCACATCCATTGACCGAAAGTTGATGAAATAATATAAAATACAAAGAATTCTTCATATTGGCTACGATTCAGGGTACGGTCATGACGGTCACAAAAATATGTAAGTATATAATATACCTAGTCTTGTCATAAATTTATACTGAAACAAAGAAAAAAAATGTTCTATTGCAGAAAACATTTATTACTTTTACAGTGTGTTGGTTTAATACATAAATATAAAACAATTTAAAATATAAAAAGATTATTCGTCTAAGTGGTCTCCATTGGATGCAATACAGTCCTTTGAACGTTGAGGCCAGTTATCAATAGAAGCACGCACTCTTTCCATGGGAAAATTCTTCACTGCCAATCGTACAGATTGTTTTAGGGACTCCAAATTATCATGGCGTGTAGAGCAAGCCGTACTCTCTAAAACTGACCATAAATCATAATCCAGCGAATTAAGATCGGGACTAGACGACGGCCAGTCTTCGGCTCTGATGAAGTCCGAAACGTTCATTTCCAATCAAGACTGCGTAGACCGAGCTTTATGACCCGGCGCCGAGTCTTGCTGGAAGGACCGTTCTTGGTTATTGAACATGGTGTTTTTAAGGGGCTTCACTACCATCTCAAGACACACTTTACATGGTATCTTGACTTGTGCCGATGTGATAGGATAGGAGGATAGTGCCCACTTTGCACTCTGTCGACTAATTGGGAAGCTTCCTTAGAGCTTTGAGCATAAATACAGGCATTTTGTTTCTGAAAATGTTGCTCAATTGTAAAAATTTTCTTATCCGTAAAAAAAATATTCTGTGACCTCCCTTTGCGTACCGCTTCAGCAGTAGTTTCGATTTTACTACCCTATTCTTTTTTAAATTATCAGTTAAGAGATGACCAGTACGTCTCTTATAGGCTGCAAGTCCTAAGTCGTCCCGAGATAAAATCTTTTGCTTTCGGACAGTATTTCTTCGAATTCTTTCCCTTACTGCTTTGAACCTTTTTCGTACGAACACTACTGGACGGGCAGGTCTTCTTCTGTCACAAACAGAGGAGGTCTCATTGTACCTATTAATATCGCGGTACACAAACATTTTACTAATACCAAGCGTATGGACAGTTTTAAAAATTGCGTTTGGCTCCATACCTACTTTGTGTAATGCAATCACAGCGATTCGGTTCTCATTATCACCCCACTCCATTTTAATATCTCAATATATTGTACAATGTATTGGCGCCAAAATGAGAAAACACAATGAACAATCATATAAAAATGACAGATTCCAAATTCAAATGTAATATTTTGTTTATATTATTTAATTGTAATAGTATTTATGGCCAGACTAAGTATAAAAGCAAGATAACTTATACGTAAGCTAGATTTGACTTCTGAAGCCACGGTAGTTATCCCACCAAGAGTACGAGTAGAGAACGTCTCTAGAGACTGTCTACTATTTAATAAATTAGTTAATAATGTAATCAGGCGTTACTTTGCGGAAATCCATAGAATTTTGTATTAAATTCTCTACTATTTTCCAATAAACGAAACCAACTGCATGTATTTACTTACCAAAGTAATGACTAAGATATTACATTGATATAATCAAACTGAACTATCAATTACGGTCTATCAAATTAGATAGAGCAGCTGTTTTCTCGACAGTCGATAGCAATTTCATATGCAATTAAGTCGAACTGCCGTCTGCTCGCAGATATTGTCCGACTGTACGTGACACGCCAATTAATTTGATGATTTGTATTATAGAAATTAGTCAGTACAGTCGTCGGCCCGTCGTGTGTACCACTATCGAAACTTACTGCTATAATAATAAGGTCGAAATGTGGTACACCGAATTACTGTCAGGCATCGTACATGACCCAGAGAGGCACGAATTCGGCTGTAACATTTGTTTTACGGTTCATTTGTGCATGATTGGCTAATTATTATCAATACCAGTGTCATCGGTTTCATACGAATTTGTTCATAATTGTGTCACGCTTGGCCGACCGTCTGATGTATCATGGTTCCACCTAGCTATGTAGTAATAATTGCTCATTCATAATTTTGGTCATATTATGAAGCGAATTTCCCGCGTGCTTTAGACACATAATGCAAGCTAGTGACTACTCGATCTTATCCTCCTCCTATTGAGCAGAGACAAAAGAATTGGGGAAAGGATTACATTTACAATATTTAGTTTAATTTATATACTCAGAAATATAAAGGTATAAATACTTAATGAACGCAAAAAAATAAAATATTTTATGTGTAGCTTAGTAGTAATAAGATCCATCTAAAAATACTAAAAAGTTTAAAAATCATTCAGTAAAAAAAACTTACATCATTAGTTTACTAGCTCATATACAAAAACATTCATTATGGTAAGTATGAACTTAAACGCACAAATTGCAGACATATTTACAAGTATGTTCCTGGGGCCTTATATTTTATACACTTTTACCTAATCGTGACGTCACAGTTAGGTACGAAGTTTGCATGGAGCGTTTTCACAAGACTTGCGAAATTTTGTAAACAAATCGCTGTACGTATGAAAATTCTTTAGTGAAGTTACTCATATTTATAAGAGTACTAGTAGATACTATTCATGTATGCAATAAAAAAATTCTCCGCCTTACCTAATACGCTAGGAATGGGGGGAAATTGAAAGTTTAGGAGTTTGATGTTGGTCGTAGATTAAGAATAAACATCAAGGGCTAGATAAATGAAAAAAATTGTAAAATCTATTGCTGTCTCGCGGTGCCCGAACAAGCTACTCGTAGCTATCAATGTGTGAGAGTGCGATAGAGACAACTGTAACTTGAACTTAAAATACCTATTAAAAGTACAAAAATCAACGATTCGTGGTCCCCTGATTCCTTCTCCAAAACTTAACCGATTTAAGTACTTTTTGACGTGACAACGTCTTATAATTCGATGGAGCCGGCTGCACGCACGAAAAAACATGACTCATGCGGCGTTACCTCGCTCTGAGGCGTTCCATTTAAGGCTTGAAGTGCAAGCGAGGGCGCGGAACGAGCGACAAAGAGGCACAATCGGTCTCCGCGTTCGGCAGCGTTCGACATCTGTCTCTCTCCTACTTGAGTGAGCAATGCATCAGTATTTTCTTATGACGTTGTCACGTTCAACTATCGTCAGTAAACCGACTTTACAGACAACCGATTATTTTTTTAATTAACAATTCAAAAAAGGCTTGAACTGTGTCCCTATGTATTCATTTTTGTTTATAATTTAGTCAAATTTGTTTTCTGGATGCTTGAACACAGCGGAAAATCTGGCCATATTTTGAAGTTTTTGAACGTCCATATCTCTTTATAAATTAATTTATGAAAAAAAAGAAATCGTTGGGACATGCTAATAGAATCTATAAATATTCAGGAAAAAAAATGTTACTCTATCGGCATTATCCAGGGAGGAAACAGGGGACTACGTTTTGTATGCTTTTCCATACATTGCATGGCTCTTCTGTTTCCTCTTAAGGACGTAGTGTTGTCCTCAGTCACTTACAGCATATCTTCGGGAGACAGTAACATAACTAATTTATGGTGTCCATTTACTAAGCAGTAAACATTAGTTTCTCTCGACTTTTCTTTATTTTAAGTGGTCTTTGATGAACCATTACACATCCATCCCAGTTTCCAATGGCCAAGTCACTCATAATAAACGAGATACCTGACAGTACTGGTACATGGCACACATAGTGCCTGTGTTCTGTGCCGACTGCCGACTGGCGACCTACACGGACCTGCTATCAGGGGCATCGCGACGCTCGTTCATTGTGAACCTTGCGAGTGATGACATAAAGATCATGTTTCTTTGGTATTTAGAATGGAAATTGTAGTTTAGATCCTATGTTAAGGTAAGGCTTTATTATTCGAAATACCTTCATCTCACATAATTTTTCTAAATGCTGTGAAAAGTAATGTTAATTTTAGCACTACATATACGAAGGTCTATATTTTTATTTAAAATAATATTTATAAATTGCAAAGGATTCCAATTGAATGTATTTTTGTATTACAGTAACAGGTACAGTGGGTAAAAGACAAGCCTAAAACCACAGAAAAGTTGTAAGAAAAAAATTTACATTCACTAGACACATTTTTTGATTTATAACTTTGTTTTTACAGTGTTAGACGTAGTGTAAATGATGGATAATATTAAACACGATTTAATTAATATCGGGAAGACAGTGCCCATACAATTCTTTGCATGGTCGTATATAATGAGATTCGTTTGTTTGTTTGTATTAAAGAGGCTCCGAAAGTATTGGATCGATTCCGATGATTATGTCCTTACTTAAAAGCCTAACAACAACACTACAAGTTACAAGACACGCTAATAAGCTGTCACTTATCACTAGATTGTGAAACAGGTCCATAATCTTAAAAGTCTTATCAAAACCTCTATTTCAGTTATTTTCAGGCTACAAGACAAATACAACAAAGTAATATGTTTAAAATAATGTATTATGTTGGTAACACAATATATTATCCAAAATAAGATTTACTAGATAATATGAAATAATTGTTTGTTTGTTTGCGTTGGCTCTGAAAGATTTTGATGAAGTTTGCACAAATCTAGACCACGGGGAAGGATATAGGCTATGTTTATTGCATCAAAATGTACGGTTTGCGGGATTTTATTTTGCGCGCACAAGTCGCGAGCAACATGATGTATATTATATAGTTCACAATTCTAATTATATCGCAATATAGGTTGATCTAGCGAATATAGACGCGCCGTGAAACACGTTCTATTTAGGAGCAGAGTAAAAAGTTGCAATCTGAAAGTAATAGAACCAGTCAGCTTTCGACCCGTCTCGCCCAACCTGTCTCGCCTCACCCCCCTACAACCGGCCTCGTACTAACTGTTTACTACACTCATTTGTCTATAACGAAGCGATCGAAAGTGATCAAATTGTGGGAATAAGTCATTTGAATTGACTCAACATTCAATTCAAAATAGAGAGCAAGAAATGTAGGTGTGTGCAAAAAAATCGGTATCTCATTTAATTGAAAAAAAAAAGGTGTGTGTCAGCTCCGACGCACGACTGGAGTTTACTCTAAAAAGTAAAACACGTCCCTCAGAAGGAACAAAAACTTTAGCGATCGATTTGAGTTCAAAAATTCGCGCCATGTGAAAAAAAGTGACAGGTGCGCAGAATAGGTTGCGCACGAAAACGTAACGAGGTCATTCGTTCAGTAGATTTAACATCTCATATTTTTTTCATACCGGGGGCCTTATATGAAAATCGATTCTTAAGGAGTAAACTCTAAAAAATTCCTCTCGAGGATACTCATGAATCAGAATTTTGTTGATATATTAATAAGTTACTAGTATTTTATTGAAATAATTAAAAGCGATTATTACACTTACCTACCCACTTGCTTAGTTGTCTGTTTTTCAATTCATTCGAATTAAATTTTCGTACAAAGTTGAAATATTTTTACTGAAACACTTTGCCCTTCAAATGGCATTATCGGATTTTATCGTTGAAGACTGTTACACAAACATTTCTTCATAATCACATTAATTCAATAGTAAGCGTTACGCAACAGAAGCGTGAAGAATTAAAGTTTTAATGCGTATTTATATGGCAGCGGCCTCGACTCCGTGGGCAAGGTCGGACGAATATGTAAACATAACTGTTGCCAATAGAGTTGAAATTGAATTAATTACACATAGTTCAAATTTTGATAGCCGAAGTGTCTAGTAGGAGTAGAAGGGCCCTAACACACTTGACACTACATGGTTTTTTACTTTGTATGGGGTGGCCCATGCTTGCATGGTATGCCAACAAAAAGCCTGATATTTGGCGAGCAGGCTTTTGTCGAATAGTATTCGAGTAGTTTTTCTAATATTGTCACGATCTCGCAATTCGCATTTATTTTCTAATTGTAATATTGTACATCTTAGAATCCATACATCTTTTGTCCTTTGCCCTTAAGCTTTTAATTTGTAGGTATGACACATATCTATAACGATTATTTATTATTGTGTGGGTATGTAATTACGAAATATTTGACAAAACATCAAATATTTATTTGTACAAATGAGCCTAATTACATATTCAATGGGCTCGTGTTCTAGAAACCAGTACGTTTTTTGTTCCGTCGGTTTAAAAAGTAATTTAAACTAAGCAATCGTTAAACTAACTAAATGTTAGTTTAACGATTGCTTAGTTCTCAATTATTACTATATATATTTTTCTAATTGACAAGAAAAGAATATGAAACAGGAAGGATAATAAGTATGTTTTTAATAAATGCAAATGAGAGCAACTTAAAATGGACACCGACTATTTTATTAGCCTTGCCTACTTCCTTACTAATATAGTAAACGAGAAAGTTTGTAAGAATGTATGGATGTGTGGATGTTTGTTACTCTTTCACGCAATAACTACTGATCGGACTTTAATGAAATTTGGTAGTTTAGACTCTGGATTAACACCTAGGCTATTTTTATCGCAGCAATTCTTTTTTGCGCGTATGAAGTCGCGGGCAACATTATGTTAAAAGTTATTTAAGATCGCTCTACATTTTTCTATACTTTCTTACTTAATTACTTTAAGCAAAAGCACGATCATCGACATACTTTTTTTTTCAGCGAATCTATTACAAAAAGGCCCACGATTGACGACTCTACTTTTCATCTTATTATAAACTAGATTTTTTCTGCGCCTTCGTAGAATAACAAATATCTATAACTATACTGCAACCTTTAAGTTACTGTAGGCCTTACTTAATTCGTATTTAGTAACCCAGGACAAAAAAAAACTATCGGAATATATAAGTCTGTTAATATTTTATTGGTCGTCGGTCGTGCAACAATATGTCAGTAATTTCGACTGTGTTAATGTCCGCCCGAATGGCAGATCCGTCTGCGTATTTAATCTATGTTAGCATATGTACATATAATATAATTTTTGCGTTGTTGGCAAATTAGTGTCTCTGAGGTCCCGAATCCCGGTGAGGCAAATATTTTTTTGGTTCATTTTTTTTTAATCTACTAGAACCCTTAACAAAGCTGGGTTACCCAGGTTACCCATAGTTAAGTATATTTGTTTTAAAGGAATTTATTATAACCTAAAAAGTGGGTGAATTACTCTGATGCTATAGTAATAGTGAAGCTCTGAAGTTACGTCATAATATCTATAATTTAACGCAATCTGACCAGTTGTAGATATTTCACTGTACAAACTTTAGGGTGAAATGGGGGCCCATTTTACCCCTTCAGGGGATGAATTTCAAAAACTATAAAATACGTAGGTACTAAATGATTTGTTTTTATGACCTCGAATATTTAATTCGTGGAATTTGTTGATAATTCTAAATTTGTACCATATAAACTTTCAACTCTTATTTTACACCCTCAGAGGGTAAGTTCTAATGAAACCTGAAATACATATCTATTAAAATGAATTTATGAGCATAAACCTTAATTTCCATGGATATCGGTGCATATTTAAAGATTTTCCATACAAACTGTTTTTATAACACCATTCCAAAGATGGAATTTTTAAAATCCCTTCTTAATACATTGATGTAATTTAAAACTACTTGTTCAAATTTAACGTTTCTACCATTCATACATTCCATTTGCGGTTATAGCTGTGTGTGACGTCAGTGTGTATATTATGTCAGTCAGTCAGTGAGGACATCTCCTTTTATTTAAATAATAATCTAGATTGCCCTGTGGGTGTTGAAATTATTGTGCCTTACATGTCGTCCGTGTTCATCGTATTAGTGTTGACTATTGGCTGTGGTTTCACCGCTTTCATTTCGAAGGTCTCCGTGGATTTAATTCCTAATTTCACAAGCTCTAAACTATGCCAACCGAATTAACAATGACCAGATGTTTACGAAAATATATCCTAATGTTCTAGAACTCTCCATTTACAAAAATACTTTTTTCTCAATGTTTCATGTAAGCTTTTTAAAAAATTGAGATATCCAGGTATAATTTCTCTATATTGTTGATGTTGTCTTAGGATAGCTTCATATATTAAGTGTTGCCGATATGCGTGACATGGGATAGTGAATCCCTAGTGACCAATTGATAATACCAGGCGACGATTATTGTACAATGGCCGACTGTAGAGATAGCCAATGCAGGTACCGGTTCAGATTGGATGCAGCTTGACAAACTGGTCCTTAATTCAATGATGTCATTTCTAGCCGCAGTCCAAACATGCACACAAAATTCCCAATAGACATAAAATAATACTGATATGTTTTGATGATTGCATTATTATACATTTGTTAAATATTGTAATAAGCTTTCAAATCAAAAACGAGTACAAAGTAACTGTATTAATTCCGGACGTTACACGAAAACTGCCAGAAAATTAAATTATGCTACGCTTTAATGTAAAATTGAGAATCATAGAGCACTAAAATGAATTTAATATCGTACAATTAGCACTATGAACTGAATATAATTTCGAACGTGGCAAATAACGGGGCGCTCGCTTTACGACTTGACGTGATATAAAAGTTTAAAACAATGTCGGCGCCGACAAAAGATTTCAACGAGCATTATATTATAGAGTTCGCGTAAAGATTCTATCCTCTATGCGGTAAGATACATTATTTATGTTGTTCAGCGCCGACTTTGATAGAGTGGCTCTATATGCAAAGTTTGTATACAAGTGTCTCGCAGCGCGGCTCGCCTTTCTCCGAATCCGCATGTTAACATGACCGACTAAACAACTACATGCGTTTCCATTTTCTGTCAATCGTTCCGTAAGTAGTCGAACGTTTATATCCTATTGTGACTGTTTTGTACCATCCGTCCGATAAAGCTTTCAATTACAAGATGGCTCTATCTCAGGTAAGCGACCCTTACGATTTTTTTTTGACGATTTCTTTGTTTTCCAGATCTTATGCATCTGCAGAGATTCGGTTGTACCTGAGAGGGACGGGCTGGAAGGGGAACCGGGGCGCCGGCGGATGCGGCGCGGCACCGTGCGCGTGCGGTGGCACCGCCACCGGCACTGGCACCGGGTGCACTTGCGGCAGCGTGCTGTAGGGCGGCGGCGGCACGCATTCGGGCTCCGGCGGGCGCGGCGCCCGCGCACGCCGCGCGCGCCGCCGCCGTGGCTCCTCCGTCTGGCACTCGGCGGTCGCTACACTCCTCTCCCTCTCCGTCTGCACCGCACTGGTCACGCTCGGCACGGGAACATCCTGCACTTGCACTATGTTCACATTGCATACGTTCGGTCGGCTCGGCTCGCCGGGCACGCGCACTGAGACCGAGTCCGACTTGCGCAGCGGGGCGGGCGCCGGGACGGGCAGCCGCATCTCGGGGCGAGAGATAGTCGCGCAATATGACGCGCGCGCATGACGACCGCCGTTCGGCGACTGATCCCCCCCGGCCGCGGCGCTCGCGAGGGCGCCATCGGTGCGCGAGCGCGCGAGGGGCGGCGAGCGACAGTCGTAGGGCTGCCACAGCAGAGAGGAGAGCGCCTCGGCCGCCGACAGCGGGGCGCTCATCCCGCCACCCGCCCCCGCACCCGCGCCGCCCGCACCGCCCACCCGCCACCACTATAACCTGCAACACAAAACAATAGACAAATTCAAAACAACGGCAAATAGACCACTAAACATGGATGAACACAATAATACATTAATGATTAAATTTATCAATTATATATTATTTTACGCACTAGTACCTGGAAGACCGAGCTTCGCTCGGTATTTTAGTAGAACGATCAAATAATTAAAAATGAATATAAAAAATATAAAAGGAAAAGAAATAAATCAATAAGAATCACAAAAATATTTAAGCCCCGGTAAAATATTTTTGTGATTCTCTTTATTTATTTTTTAATCTACTAGTAACTAGAGCTTCGAGCAAAGCGCTGTTACCTAGGTAGGTACTAAGGCGGGTCAATAAGTCCGTGACTTTTTGAATTTCTAACCTCCTTACTGAAAAAGCAACACTACTCCTGTCAACAGGCATCTGTCAGTTGACTCCTATCAAAATTTGAACTTGCTGCGTCAGTTAGTTTGTGTTTTACAGCTATCTTTATCAGACTATCCAGTAACTTAAGGAAACAATGGAAAAAAGTGAATTTCGTGTGCTTATTAAGCATTATTTTTTGCGAAAAAAAACCATTACCGAGACCAAGGCTAAGCTTGATAAATACTATGGGGACTCTGCACCATCGATTTCAATGGTAAAAAAGTGGTTTACTGAATTTCGTTGTGGCCTTACAAGCACTGAAGATGCCGAACGTCCTGGACGCCCAGTTGAGGTCTCTACACCCGAAACAATCGAAAAAATTCACGATATGGTGTTGGCCGACCGAAGATTGAAAGTGCAAGAGATTGTGGAAGCCATAGGCATCTCGCATGGCTCAGTGGTTTCAATTTTGAATGATCACTTGGGCATGAGAAAGCTTTCCGCAAGATGGGTGCCGCGTTTGCTCACAGTCGACCACAAACGCAATCGTGTAACAACTTCACAGGAAGGTTTGGCGTTGTTTAATCACAATATGGTGGAGTTTTTTAACCGTGGACGAAACATGGATCCATCACAATACACCAGAGACCAAACAACAGTCAAAACAGTGTGTTTCTAAGGGTGAATCGGCGCCAAAGAAGGCCAAGGTGGGTTTGTCAGCCAATAAAGTTATGGCGACTGTTTTTTGGGATGCACGTGGGATAATCCACATTGACTATCTTCAAAAGGGAAGAACAATTAATGGGGAATATTATGCCAACTTATTGGACCGCTTCAATGAGGATTTGAAAAAAAACCGACCTCATTTGGCCAAGAAAAAAGTTCTTTTTCACTAAGACAATGCAAGGGTGCACACATGTACAGTTGCCATGGCAAAAATCCATGAATTGGGCTGTGAATTGCTCCCACATCCACCCTATTCTCAAGATTTGGCTCCGAGTGACTACTTCTTGTTCCCAAACCTGAAAAAATGGCTCGGTGGAAAAAGATTTGACTCCAATGATGAAGTCATCTCGCAAACAAAGGCCTATTTTGAGGACCTAGACAAATCATATTTTTTGGAAGGGATAAAAAAATTAGAGAAGCGTTGGACAAAGTGTATAGAGCTCAAGGGGGACTACGTTGAAAAATAAAATGATTTATTTATCAAAAAATCTGTGTTTTATTCCAAAAGTCACGGACTTATTGACCCGCCCTCGTATGAAATCGATCTCTACTGATATTACTTCATATCATAATAATGGTCATACAATGTCAAGTTTTTTAATTTAATTAAGCACTTTAATAATAATATGTTTAATTATATCACTGCGTTCTATATATAATAATCTTTATGTGCAAAAAAATGTAGAGCAGGTAAACGTCATTTAAATCAATTAATATTTTTGAGGTGGAGTATAAGATTATAAAAAAATACATAACAAAGAACAATTTTATATCGTCGGTATTTTAAAATTGTTTTGAATACCTAGTAGCTGTTTTATTTAAATAGAGCCCAAACAAATCAAGAAAATACGGAATATTATAAAGGAACAATAATTTTAAAAACATTTGCATATACTCATATCGTGATATAAGATCAAAACGAAATGATCAATGAAACCTACACCCCAGTCCCCGGCTGCTCTGAAGCCACAGCTCAGTGCTTTCTTTGATTATGCAACCGTTCGCTCGACTTAACACCGCTCACTAATCTTTTGTTAACCACTTGCCTACGTTCTTGCGTTATTTGCATCACAATATGGATGTTTACTCTTGTTTTCTCCAATTATTAACATATATACTTCCCACTAATAATAATTTACATACTTCCTTTCGAATTTTGTTCATTTTGGTCTTTATCATTTCGATATTGTTCTACATATTTTATCGTTTAGCCATTAACATGTTATCGCTACGGAAACAAAATGTATTTTGATGTTTTAAATTATTTTAAAATCTATCACCACAGCCCGTAACCGCTTGTTATTTTGATTGCGGATATAAAAAATCTATACAAGTAGATAACATTAAAGTGTCATTATGTAATTTTAATTTAACAGCTTTTAACTAAATGCATTAAATATACTTACAATAATAATAAAAAAAATAGTCCGTCTGTTTGTTCTGTCTAATCTCTGAAACTACTGGACCTATTTTCACAGGACTTTCACTGGCAGATAGCTAATGTTTTAAGGAGTTACTTAGGCTATTTTTATCTTAAGATTTCGATTTAGAAATACTAAATCAGATTGGTGATAATCCTAGCAATATTGTAAATGTGAAAGTTTGTGAGTTTAGATGGATGGATGGATGGATGTTTGTTACTCTTTCACGCAAAAACTATTACATGGATTTTGATGAATTTTGGTATGGTAGTACTAAAGTACTCAGGATTAAAACGTAGGCTACTTTTCATCCCGGAAAATTACAGTATTCCCGCAGGATGCCCGATAGTATTTTTTTTTGGCCCTCAGATACAAATCTTATTATGTCTAGTCTCCTACACTGGTACACAATACGTACTGACGTATTCATTAAATTCGCTAATCTTGTCGTGTCGCGAGTGTCTATGGGCGGCGGCAATTGCTTACCACCAGGCTCATATAGTATGCTTATGATCCCAATACAATGAAAAAAACTTGAAACCTGCCGTTTATACCTAAATACTGTCATGATATTATCATGATCATGACCGATCACTAACACTCCCACTTCTGGTGTCCTGCCCACCTCATGGTAAAGAGGATTTAGTTGTACCTAAAGTAGCCTTCCGATGCACGCGACGCGCGACGTGAGACCGCGACACGAGACCAAAATATGGTCGCAGAGTCATTGCATAGTATGAATTTATATGAAGCGCTTAACAATCCCCGCGACCCGCGTCGCGCGACCGATGAGCATGGCCAGAGAGCCTGATTGGCTGGGTGGCGGTCGCGGTCGAATAGATCGGAAGACTCCCTTTACCTAGAGCCTGCTATTCAAACTCAAACTCAAAATTTTTATTTCCATGTAGGTCACCAAGGAACTCTTATAGAATTGTCCTACCATCGGTTCGGAAACTAGCCCAGCGAAAAGAACCGGCGTAAGATACACGCACGGCGCCACCTTTTAGCAAAAAGATGGCAAAAATTTTCTTTTCAAAAAATTTTTTTACAATATATAACAAAAGTCAAGATACTTAAGTAGGTAAAGTAGGTTAAGTAGGTAATAGAAGCAGCCATGTAGGTGGCCATCTTATTCCCAAGGTGTACATTCGTTAATGAACTCATTGACCTTATAATAAGCTTCAGCACACAAACGTTCATTTACAACTTTTTTACTTTTATTAATGGTAAAATTAAAAAAGTTGGAAAATAACGTTTTAATTAATAATGAACGCTATAATGTTAATATTATAGATTTAAAACGTTTACGTTAAATATCACCGGTATTTCTAATTAGAATATCTATTTCTTTAAACTTTTCACTCAGAGATTCAAAACATGACATCATATAAATAGAAAGTATAGCTCGCTTCTGTAGGACAAATATTGTGTTAATGTCCGCAGCGTTTCCCCATAAGAAGGATGCCGTATGACATTTTACTATGAAAATAACTAAAATAAACTAGTCGCGCTGTATCCTCATCGGATATTTCTCTAAATTTTTTTGACTGCATAATATGATGCAGAACTGGGCATATCTGCCAGATTTGCAATATGGGGACCCCACTGCAATTTACAATCTAGTGTTATTCCCAGAAATACAGTGGTATCCACTAAGTTCATTTTCTCATCATTTAATAGTACATTGGTTTGTGTACATTTGGCAAGCTGAACTTTAAGCATTTTGTATTATTTGAATTTAAAAGTAAATTATTAACATTGAACCAATGTACCATTTTTTAGGGGATTAAAATTTTACCTCGGGGCATTTACCTCGTCGTAATTTGACTGTCGTTCTGATATACACATAATATCAATGAAACAAAAAAAAAACAGTTCAATCTCTAATTCTTTACCTACCATTCCTTGAAAATTTTGGTGCACCAGGTTTACATTAAGATTACAATTTTTGCTAACACTTTTGGTAGGTAAGATAGGTAATTCATTTGAATAATTTATATTATTGTTAATGACATTGCTAGAGTAGGCCTCTGTTGTCTTAGAAACAAATTTAAATTATTTGGAACATATTCCAAGCTGTTATCTGTATATAAAGTAAATAAGCCGATATACCAGCAGAAACCCCGATAGACTTTCTCCAAGGCCGCGGCGCCGGTGCTCCGCCAAAACAGGCGGATGTTATATCATTCCGCGGTCAGCATATTAACTTTCATCTAAACCAGTTCCACCCATAAATATAAATACCATACAGCCATAAAATAAACATTAATCATTATAATGTCTTCTGTTTGATAACTTTGGTCTTTGACTTCTTTACTTGTTTACTTTTACACGACGATAGTTATTATCATAGACGTGTTTTCGCTAAGAAAAGACTTTCCAAATTTTTCCCCTAGAAGGGAAACGGCTTTACAGTAGCCCCAAATTTGACGCGAGGAAAGCCGCGAGCGCAAGCATAATAATATTCAGCATACATTATATTAAAGTAGATCAGACCAAATAAAAAAGTGAAGACAGAGTTCTATAAACCATACCAGTGAGACCGGTCTAAACTACTACGCCTCGCCGTGTAATTACACAATGCCACGCACACACATGTAACGAAACGCGAGGTGAGCGTGTAGCGCACTACGCACATAAAAAACCGGCCTCAGTTTTTGTTTGACAAAAACAAATACTGAGGTCGGTTTTTCATACAAAAAACAAAGCATTTTTTAGACACAACACGAAGCTCTGTCTTCACTGTTTTTTTTATCTCAGGTAGAGCCCCCCATAAATCTTATTATAGCGCTAACAGAAAGACTTAATCTGTAAAAATTTCAACTTTATAGCTATCACGGTTCATGAGATTCATCCTAGTGACAGACAGACGGTAGGACAGTGGAGTCTTAGTATTAGGGTCCCGTTTTAGATCACTAGCGTGGTGCCAACCCGCAGAAGGCTACAGTAGCTAATTCTTCACATTAAGTGGAGAACACATGATTGAATACCTCTGCCGCAGCCGCATAGGTACGAAACTGGTGATGATGATTATGATAATGGTGTCAAACAGATATAAAGTAACAAACAATTTCAATTCCCTGAGCAATTTATTTGGAACAACAATCCTCGTTACTCTATATTTTGTAAAGAACTCTGTGCCCATATGCTAAAATCTCATCTGTCATCCTGTGTCTCCACACTTCACAAACGAATCGCGCGGGACACTGCGAAAGGTCCGCGAAAATGTTGTAAAAACATTTCGCTAATAATGTGAGAATCGGCTCCACAGATCGTGATCGCGGACCTTTCGCGGAATCGCGCGCGCGCGCGCGCTCTACAGAGCGGGCTTTACTATGTCGCCACGTGAAAAATGGTTCATAAACAAACTAAGTATTGGAACGAAGTTCCTTATGGCGCGTTGCGAATTGTATTGGGGCTAGACGGATTGAATAGGGACGACACTTTTGCCACTCGAAATCACAATGTAATAGCGACTATTAATAATGATACAAAAAACGACCTTATCACCTTGACAATAATGTAGAATTTTGCAATTACACATTGCGACTGTTATGACTGTTACATATTGTGACTAGCTAGCCGGGCCTTAGGTATGCGAGCGGTGGGACGGAAGAGCGCTTGATGTTATTACTCAGTACGGTGCCGGACTTCGCGGTGGCAACACTGCAAGCTTGCTGCTCGCAGTGTTGCCGCCCGCCCCCTCACCCCTGTCCCTACGTAAGGCGCGGCCAACTAGTTCCGCGTGCACTATATATACTTATTTCAACTATTTGTTTTGTATAATATAATATATCTATACAGATAATCAAAATTAAAGTGTCTGTTTGTAATTTCAAACAAAATAACACCTTTTATTTTCACTTAATGCATTTAAAAGTATGATCGGTACTTACAATAAAATATAAATTGTTAACATTTTTTTGTCCGTCTGTCAGTCTGTGTTTTTTCCGGCTAATATAATATTATATATATATATATATATATATATATATATATATATATATATATATATATATATATTCCAAAATAGGCTTCAATTCTTCATTATCAACTATATATTTATATTATAATATATTATATATTATAACTTCGTTCCAACCGGGTGTCCCTTGACACCTCTCAAGTTTTTTATTATTATTAATGTGATGTAATGTAGTCTAGTACTCTTTTGCTTAATATTTGCTAGCTATTATATTAAATTACTAAACACTGCCCGTAAATTCGTGCGCGCGAAAGGAAATTCGGCAGGAGCTGTACATTTTGCCGCGATAAAAAGTAGCCTATGTCCTTCTCCGTGGTCTAATCTATATCTGTACCAAATTTTATGAAAATCAGTAGTTTCAATGCAAACAAACAAACAAACTTTTCTCATTTATATATGTATTCTTTCTTTATATTAGTATAGATTACAGTAAATCGCAATATCATTATCATTGTTTTAAGATTTTCATTGAAACATTTTATTTAAAAAACCTCTTTACATATGAAATGTCACATTATTTTCACAGAATGTGGTGGCAAATTAGTATAGACGGGACTCGACGGGGCGGGATTCAGACATTTTTTTTGTGATTCTTTTCTTTTATACCTATCGCCATCTGTTAATTTTTTCGTACTACTTAATAGAGTCTTAAACTCGGACTCCCAGGTACAGGTAATAATCACATATTAGGTCATTACATATGAAATTGGCGTTTTGTCGTATTGGCCACTTTGATCTCAAATATATCAACTTTGGTTAGGAATTCCAATTTCAAATTTATTCGCTACTTACTCATGCATTTGTGTTTTGAAAACCGTAATTCATTTGTTTTTTCCTCTTTTGGTTTTTTCTTTGCGTCACTCTTTTTGCAAAATGGAAAACTTGAAATATCGTATTATTTTCGGGTACGAGTTCCACCGTGGCACCAGTGCTACAGAAACGGCTCGAAAGATTAATGATATATATGGCGGCGGTGTCACGAAAAGAAAACACAGTGCGTTTTTGGTTCCAACGTTTTCGTTCTGGAAATTTCGACCTGAAGAACAAGCCCCGTGGACGGCCGGAGACCAAAGTTGATAATGAAGAATTGAAGGCTATTGAGAAAGCGGATACCTCGCAAACCACGTCCGAGTTAGCTGCAGGCTGCGGTGTTAGTGATAAAACTGTTTTAATCTACTTGAAGCAAATTGGGAAGGTGAAAAAGCTTGAAAGGGGACCAACGCGCGTCGACTGCTGGCGTTACGTTACTCAACCGGCACAATAATGAAGGGATTTTAAATCGAATCATTACTTGTGATGAAAAGTATATCCTGTACATCGTCGGAAATATTCATCGCAATGGCTGGACCCTGGCGAACCGGCAGAAGCCTGCCCCAAGCGAAAATTGACTCAATAAAAGTTACTTGTGAGCATTTGGTGGACTAGTGCCGGTGTCGTTCACTACAGATTTCTTAAATCTGGCCAGACGATTACGACAGATAACTTTTACCAGCAACTGCAAATCATGATGGAAAAGCTAGCTGCTAAACAACCGAGATAGGTCATTCGCTCTAGGCCACTGCTGCTTCAGGACAACGCTAGACCACACACTGCACAACAGACGGCTACCAAATTAGAGGAGCTTCTTCTTCTTTTTGAATGTCTCAGACATCCACCGTACTCCCCGGACCTTGCTCCAACAAATTACCTTTTTTTTTCGAAATTTTGATTAACTTCTTGCAAGGGAAAAAATTCTACTCGATGGGGCAGTCCTAAGCGCCTTTAAAGATTTTATTGATTCCTGTCCGAATGGTTTTTTTAGTAAAGGAATCAATTAACTACCTAATTTAATATAAATTTTTAAAGGATCTTTATAGGTTCATAAGTTGCTAACTATTAAAAAATATTATTGTTATCAATCAATTAATTTGTTTAGAAAGAGGGAAGTTGTACTGCGCACGAAGCTTCGATAGAGCGTCACGCTTTCACCGAAGGTCAGCGGCTGTGACCGAGAGTTGACAGCTCGACGCCTGCGCCGCCCCTGCGCCCGCGCCGCCTGCGCCCGCGCATCAGTTTCTCTTGCGTACAGACTCTATTATTATCAATATGCAGTAATAATAGTTATTATAATTAATAATATTACCCGCAGTAGGCAGGCGTCAGACCTATACCTCTACGTTAGTATTCGGTGATGACTATGACGACAACTTTCTTAAGACAACTTTTCTTTCTCTTCAACTTTTTATTTAATCATCGTTATTCTATTTTAATTCATTTTGAAATGCTGATTCTTTCTGAACTTTTCAGGGATGTCTCTTCAAGATATTTACCTATCTTTTTTCTCTATGTTATGTCTTATCGATAACTACTAAGCGATTTAGTTTTATAGTAAGCAACAAAATAACATTTATAGTAATATAATATATTAAAACGTTCGAATCGAACCCGTGACCTCCGGCTTGAGCGCCGACGCGCCAACCCCTGAGCCACAGAGGTCATCAAAACAACAACTAACCACAAAAGGGCGTAGAGCTAACATTAATGTCTCTAAATTAGCTAATTTAAATATTCTTAATCCCTAATTCGCTCCCAAGCGCTGCCAAGCGAAATGGAGTTCGCTGCCAACTAAAGAGAGATCACAAAAACTTTTTCTTGCGCTCCAAATTATCTGATAAGGATCAAAAACTTCTAGGAAAGTTTTTAATTTAGAAGCTCGGTTGTTATTGTCACAGTGAGAAAATTAATCGCGCCATACTACGCGTTTCACGCGTTTGAATACCTCCAAGAACAAAAATAATCTAGAGAAAAGTCTGCATTATGTTGTACTCATGTGAAATAGGGGAGGTTAACTGTTATTTTCAGCTGGAACTCATGACACAAGTTCTTCGAATAGTCATGATATCAACAGACGTTGTAACAAAGTGTCCATAAATAAAATCTAATTTATTTGTTATTTGGACGGCAAACAAAAACAACTCAAAAAGTTAATTAAAATGTAAGATTATGAATACAAGTGATCCTTTCGAACCGGATTTAAAATAATCTTATAATCTGGATCAGAAGATAAAGCGGTCTTAAAGTGCCTGAGTCAAATGAAATAAAATATAAATTCATAGATTAAAATAATGATTAGTATAATAAGATATTATAATAGTACATGAAAAATGATTTGGATCGTATTAGTATAAAAATTGCTACAGTACGAGACTAGAAAATACATATACTTAGGTACGTACAGAGAAAGAGCTTTCAGAGAATGATCCAAATCTGAAAATTTTGACGTTCCATTCAACGGCCCAGAATATTTCCACACAATCGTGGACACACCGTATTCTTGTAGTAGTGCAATCAAATCGAAAGCAACTATGTAGCTGTTTAACTGTTCGTCTTTCTTTAATCTGTGGCAGTACCAATATCTAAAGCAGTGCAGTGCACTTGCAACAAAATTTCTACCATTTGCATTCCGATTATCGACTTAAGCGCTCCCGAAACAGTACCTACTTTTAAATAGTATAATTATTAATCAAATATTAGTAGGCCACACTAACGCCGTTGGAAATCGGCATAATAATTCCCTTTACCAAATTCTGTATACAATAATCGCCCTTACGTAATAATTAATTACCACAGCAATATGTATTGACCGTCTCATAGGGAAATCTATTATAATAGATAGAGACAACTTCGAAGGGACTAAAATTGTAATCGTAATAGCCGATAGTCGTTAAATCCGATATAAATATCTTCCTTGTGTATCAACTATCATGATCTCTCAAAATTTCGGCACAATAGACACCCAGTCGATATAAAATAATATTTTGATGTCGTTATAAGCCTAAGTTTTCATTGTAATCATATATTACAATTTTCTGCAGTATGGTCGCGGTACAAAAGTTGTATACTTTTACGTACAGTAATCACTGAACTCTGTACATATTAGGACGCTTACGACATTTCGATATTTGGTAGTATATCGTAACATCCGTCGCATGGCGCCATGCTGTATCAGTAAATCTAGAAACACTTTCTAATAATTTTAGTAGGTTAATTGGTATTTAATTTCATTTATATTCATGGATACAGTTGTTTTGCCCTTCTACGGAAATAGTTGAGTGTAATGCACATTTATTCTTGAATCTGAAGCAGGAAGTTGTCAACGAAATAAAAAGTTACAGCCTAATTATTTACTAATTTTCAATAGCGCCCGGCACACGTAAGGTTCGGACCGCGGATGGGACTGTCGTGCTAATGACAGCTAAAAATGAGTCACGGTTTGGACTGCCGGCGTCATGCAAAATACGTCATAGCGCGCTGTTTGAACTGTGGAAAATAGGCTGTCAGCGACATGCCAGATCGGACTGCTGCCCCACGAATTTACACATTTTATTCGGAGCGCGGTTTGGAACGACGAGTACTTTTTTCCGCGGTCAGAACTGTACTTGTGACGGGCGCTATTGTTACTTTAATTTCGTTTCAGCGCTTGCCTATTCGTGCATTTGTTGCAAGGTCAACACTTGGGAGAAAAAAATACCCATAAGTATACAGATACCTACTAAAACACCATTTACTTAGGGCCTTTTATCACAATCTACTGATAACTGTTTGAGATAGGTTATTTGCATGTTTCATCTCTGTCATTGATCATCTTCATTAAGATTGTGGAACATGCTCTTAAACATAGGTACCCGTCTACAATTGAGCACAATAGTTATTAACACAATAAGTGACTTAACAATTACATAATGCAGTTATTATATTAACTTACACGAGTGTACAGATCTTATGTTATTTCCCAGGCAAAAGTTTGAATTCGAACACAATTCTCTGAACATTTGCACTAAAACTGAAATAGTTTATTTGGCACAGGAAAGTTTTAGAAACTTTATGCGCAACAAAAACTGTACAATGCAAAGTAATTACATCATTGCACAGCTTTATGTACGGCTAGATGCTGCCCGTGCTTCCTTCGCTTAAAAAGAAATGTCGCGGTTACCGTCAATTATGCTGGGATAAAAAGTAGCCTATGTGTTAATCTGCAGTTCAAAACTACTACCAGAATTTATTGCGTGAAATAGTTACAAACATCCGCACATTCATACATTCTCACAAACTTTCGCCTTTATAATATAACTAGCTGTTGCCCGGGGCTCCACCCGCGTAAATACATATCCCAAAGGAGCACTGTATCTACTTTTTCGGGATAAAAAGTGGCTAGTTTTAATCCAGGGCCTAAACTACTACAATACCAAATTTCATCGAAATCCGTTCAGTAGTTTTTGCGTGAAAGAGTAACAAACATCCATCCATTCATACTATCTGTTATTCTATCTGTCCATCCTCACAAACTTTCACATTTATAATATTAATATAAGTAGAAAAAAAATAGAAAACACTTTGGTAGAGTTACTAGTTATTACTATCTGAAATTAAAAATAAATACAGTTAACGACAATAATAACAGGAAGCGAAACAAATAATAATAAGCAAACAAAAATAAGTAACATTATCAAGCTGATGATGATTAATGAAAATCATCATCAGCTGATGTTAATAACCTCGATAACGTCAGCTTTCAAACAAAAAACTATATCGGTACATCTGTTACCTACGAGCTACGATGCCACGGACAGACACACACAGACAGACACGTAATTTTTTTTTTATTTGCCAGAGTGAATATACAATTTGGTCTTAGATAATAATATTTAACATTTCAGGATCATGTCACTCAACTAAATTAATAATATGCATATGTCAATAATAAAATTTATGATAATTATTAATTTTCATTTAAAAATTACATATTTTAATGTCAAAAAAAAAAAGACAAAATACACAATCAGAAGAAAAAAAATACCAAAAGGAAGAAAACGATATGTCTATGCCATTTACCTAATTTTTTTTAATTTTTTTTAGAAATAAGTATCCAGATAATATTCCTTTACGTCATAAAAACATTTATCTAAAAGCCAGTCATTCAATTTTCTTTTAAAAGTTGATAAGTTAAGTTTATCAAAATATTTTTTGGCAATTTTTTTTGGCAACTTTTGTCACGCTGTGCTGTTACACTTAGGCATAACTAATTTATTGGGATAACGTTGTGATCTGTTAGTCATGTTAATGTCTTTGTTTTGTACAAAATATTTGGGGTTCGCTTTAACAAACATACATATGTCACCGTGTGTCTAATGTACATGCATGGCAACGTAAGTAGACCCAGCTTTTTAAATAACAGTTTGCAACTTTCAAGTTCAACATTACATATAGCTCTTATGCATTTCTTTTGTAATTTGAAAGCTGTATTGAATTCAACAGAGTTGCCTCAGATTATAAGACCATATGATACGACGGAAGATACGTATCCGTGATATGCACAAAGAGATGCAGACACAGTTAAAACACCCCTTTAGTTAGAAAATAACGTTTACGATATCAGAAAGCGAAATTATTAATAAAAGGTTTAAAACACATTTGACGTGCAATATTATGCAATCAACAGGAATCATACTTAGTTGTAGGAGTCCGTTCACACCGCGACGATACGCGGCTATCTTAAAAATCCAGCGCCATGTCACGTATAGTTTCGTTTCGGAGTGAATTGACCCTTATTTTGCTTTTTGGGTCAACAGGACCCTGGAACATACGTTTTGTACCGTACGAGGCCAATGGCCATCTTTAGTTTTACCCGTTGGTTGTACCCTTTGTATTTTGCAACCTACATTCATGTAAAAAAGCGAGAACAAAGATCGAGGATGGCGTAGTAATTATATTTCATAAAGATTGAAAATAGTTAAATAAACAATAAAAGTTTTTAAATTAAAAAATTTATAACAATTTTGCTGGCACAAATAAAAGAAAGCAAACAGTGTCGCAAACGTTGAAAACATTGTCGAGTAAATAGCACTTGACAAACTTAGTGCAACTTTGGAAATAGTACTTTGAAAATATTTTCTCAAAGCAACTTATAGTACTTCCCACGAACAATGGCTTATGGCACCGGAACTCACCGAAAATGAAAGTGGAATCGCCCGTTATTTTATATCTGGTTATCCAGACAATCTTGTTCGCGCATTAGCATAATTTAGTTTGTCGATGTAACGAACTAGCATTTTTCGCGAAACTTTCTTAAATAAAACATGTTTTGTTCGAAACTTTTTTAACTCACATAATTTGTATTTGCTAAAAATAATAGTGTTTAGATATGCCTGCTTAAAAATAAAGGTGAAAATATTTCTTGAAAGATTGTTTGCAATAAGCGACCATTCAAGTATCAGCCAATTATTCTTTTTTACAAATATCGCGGGATATTTGTTTATTAGTATTATTGCTCGTTCCTGTGCTAATAAACATCAAACGTCCTATTCTTCTCCTTTAATATATTATGGAGTTACTCATAACTTCTATATCCGGCGTTTTCAGGATTTCCCTTTTGGTGGCAACAAATATGATTTAAGGTGAACACATGACAACCATTTCATCACTTGCTGTCGACTCGGGGTCAATTTCGGACCATCACCTT
This sequence comes from Phengaris arion, assembly GCA_963565745.1. Taxonomy (NCBI): domain Eukaryota; kingdom Metazoa; phylum Arthropoda; class Insecta; order Lepidoptera; family Lycaenidae; genus Phengaris; species Phengaris arion. The sequence goes on from OY751443.1 coordinate 10,402,154, forward strand.
AGTCCTTGCCAGAACCAGTCTACAAACTTTAATTAATCACTAGCCACTAACCATTAACCAACAAAAATTACAAACTCTGGTCACACTTCACAGGTATTCACCATTAATAATAACGTACTGTTTATAATTTACCAGAAACTTGTACTGTAATTTACGGCAGAAATTATTCTAAGGATCTAATTTTATAGTAATCCTAAGGGATGATGACCTAATAAAGTTTCAAATCCTAGGAGATTGTGAACTTTATTAGGTCATAACAAGTTTATCTCAAAATTATCGAGCTGGCCGAGTCTAGGCGATGACATTATCAATATTTATTAAGTATTTGCATCGAATTTTTTCTTTTAGCTTTGATGACATTTAATGGATACCTTAAAGGTCTCAAACACACTCGCTTACGGTCAGGTGAATTTTCAGTTTCTTTTACTTTTTGAATTCTCAGTTGTATTAACATTTAATCTAAAATTATTTTTTCAATATTAGCAAAACATAATGTTGCCACGTGCTTGTAAAAAAAACTTTATTTGGACTTAAACTAAAAAAAAACATACAGAAAATAATAATAATAATAAAAAAGTAAAATGGGCGGCCTTACTGCTGAAGCAGATTCTTCGTTTGTGTTGTATAGCTAGCTAGCTACAACTAACTAGCTGACCCCACAGACGTTGTTCTGTCATTGTCAGAACAAACATGAAATTTTTTATAGGTAGCAACGGTTACTATGGGAATTGGGAAAGTTTTATTGTTGTTTTAAGTTTGAACCCTATTGCTGGTCTGTGGATCAAAAGAAAAAATATTAAAATCGCTATTAAAAAATAAGGGATGGTGGTAGAAGGGTGAAAATATAGAGTAGAGAAATAGAGAGAGAGTAGAGTAGAGATATTTTTAATGCCACATCATAATATACAAATAAAAAAAATTGTCGTGAAAATAAAATATTTTGTGGTGGGCATCATTTAGGGGTTGAAAAAATAGCCTACGACCGATTCTCAGACCAATAAAATATGCTAAAATTTTTTCATAAAAATCAGTCAAGCCGTTTCGGAGGAATTTGTCCCCGAATACTATGACACGAGAATTTTATATATTAGATATTATAAAGAGGAAAAGTTTGTTTGTTTGTTTGTTTGCATTGAATAGGCTCCGAAACTACCAATAGTTACAGTCTGGATCGAATTTTGATATAAATTTTGCTCAGATATAAACTTGACCACGGGGAAGGACATGGTATAATAAAAAGTAGCCTTTTTATTGCAGCAAAATATACGGTTTCCGCGAGATATCCTTTTGCAAGCACGAAGTCACGGACAACATCTAGTAATATTATAAAGAGGAAATATATTTTGTTTGTTTGCTTGTTAAATGCACATAGCATTTAATAAGTTCGTCACTACTAGTAACTAGACCTATTTTGGCACTATTATATACTGTGTAGAGCACGGGGTAGGACATAGGCTACTTTTATATTACAATGAAGGATTCTCGTGGGATTTCCTTTTCCGCAGCAACATCTAGTAGGTATTTTATAAATGCTGCTTTTTCTATCTACACTCGTAACAGATAAAAGTCCTAACTTGCCTCCAGTGAGCTTTTACGCTAAAACAACCGCTACGGCCTTTTAGCAGAGTGCCCCGGGTCTGTCACAGACACCCATGAGACGTAGATATAATATTTTGACAGAGGATGGAGCTAATAACATGCTGATGACAAGGCAAATGAATTAGTCGCGCTAACACACGTGTGCCTGTACATGATACGTAAGCAAATTCAAGATTTATATTTATATTATTTGTAAACATCCCATAATATTGTGTGATAGATTCTCCTGTGAGGAATAAATGCAGCAGCATGCGTAGATTAAGTATAAAAGGCTGTGTTGTTAGAGATAGCTTCAAGGTGTGTTATGAACACCTCACACCTGAATGCCTTGGAAAGTTATTTCCAATTGGAATCAATACGACCAGTCACGACAGTTTTTTATTTGTTGTATTTTATACTGATATATGACTTTATCCCATGAAATGATAAGGGTTATATTTAATATTATTATTAATATTAATATAATTTGCGACTCAATTACAATTGAGTTTGACTTGACTCAATTAAAATTAAGAGCCCTCATATCTTATAATTTCGGCTAGTAAGAACAGGCTGTCGCTGTCTTTACTAGCCGAAATTATAAGGACAGCATGTGACTTGAGCGTAACTTAATTGAACTTTCGTTTCAGCATTCGGCCTGAATCACGTATATCATTGGCTCTTGAACGCACTATAAGGGTCAATTCACACCGAATCGGTAGTGGAGCGACCAGCAGCATCTATTTCATATAATATTAAACTTTATTATCATTACTATAATATATACTATCGCTTTAGAAAATTAAAACGTCCTGTGGCCGCTGGTGCCCATGAGCTGCCGTGAGCAGCGGCGGTTGTCTCAAGCGAAACTGTGTTTAATAGTAATGAAAAAAGTTTAAAATTATATGACAGTTATGCCCCTGGCCGCTCCGCTGCCGTTTCGATGTGAATTGAGTATTGACCCTTACGGTTTATCCAGATTCCAAACTCCATCAAGACATGACACGCACCGCCTCCCAGATGTGGACGCTAGCGTCTACGTCTGGGATGAAGTCCGCCCCACCAGATTCAATTACTTCGGAATTAATTACCAGCTATATACTGTGGTTTCTATAATATTAGGTACTATCAGGGAATTTAATCCTTTAGCAGGTTGACCAGTCTCGTGATTTGTTCGTATTATAATTGTTATTTAACTTTGGCATGAAATTTACGTTTGTATTGTGATTTGTGACTGTACCTACGTCGTCATGATAATACGTGCAACATACATATAGATCAGATCAGTATTCAGTACCTGCTTAAGGATTAGATAAACCAAGAATGCTGAACTAGAGTTAATAGTATTGACACGTATATTTCCCCCTCGCGTAAGCGATAAATACTACTAAGAATCTACGTTAAAACAAATTGCCAATGGCCCTCGGCAATCCTGGTCCTACGAGGAAGGTAAGCCAGCTGTTCTATTGGATGTTATACCCAAAGGCCAGTTCTCAATTTACGAAGTCATTCAAGTGACATACACTTGTGAAGGTGACAGTCAAAATTTTGCTATGGAATTCACAGATGATGTATGAACGACAATTGTCGAAAGACATTGAGGTCGTAGTCATACTGTAATACAATCTTAATGGTTAAAGATTGAGGTTCAAATTATAATAGATTTTATATTAATACAAAACCATTTAAATATTTGCGGAAAATATTATTTTAACACTAAGCGCCTGTTTCACAATCTTCTGATAAGTGCGGATAGCTTAATCGGAGGTTTTGTTTCTGCTTACTTTATATCGAGCGACAGATACAACAATAAGCTATCTGACACTTATCCGTAGTTGTGCAACATGCCCTAACAAAAGTTAGTGCACCGTTTGACCTATCATTAGTGAAATAGAACAGTGCAGAGTCCGGTAACATCAGGCAAGTTGGCGACGTCTGAATGACTCCCGTGTGGTCGAGGTCGGAGTTTTACTGAGTAATGAGAATTCCGAATTCACGAACTTTCTAGAACTGTGGACGATGGAATAGGGAAGTAGGGTATTAAATAAAAGGTTACTAAGTGTCAGACGTTTATACATAGTGCGTCGTAGGCACGTATCGCTATTCGCAATTATTACCTATTTTATTAACTTTTGTTGTTTATTTTATAATGATTGAAATTTGAATTTGTTATTTATGTTGAAAAAAAATTGAAAAAAAAAAATATATATGTTAGCTTTATATTTTTTTATATATTTATATTTATTATTATATATATTTATATTTATTTATATTTATATATATTTTTTAGATATTCAATTTTTGTAGGAATACCAAGATAAGTTTGATACGTATTACCTTAGAGCATTTAACCAACCGTATTACATACTTGGTTCATTTACGTAAATCGTAATCTACTTTTATAGCGAAGTAGCTGACACCCGCCAGATTTGTATAGATATTGATTATAGTAAGTATAGTCTATACTTTCATAATATGTATTATGTGAAAAGCTTTTTATTTTAAATTACAAACAGACACTACAATTTTATTTATTTGTATAGATAATCTGCTATGATAGTTATGATAGTCTCAAAAAATATACTTAACATATGCATAACTGTTTTTGACGTGATAACGTCTTGTGAGTCGATGAGCGCCGGCTACAAACGCCGAACGCAGGCACGAAAAATTGTCACGTTCCGGCAGATCGTCACGTTCCGGCAGATTGTCACGTTCCGGCAGATTTTCACGTTCCGCCTGAGCCGAGCGTGCAAGGCCAGAGCGCGAAACAAGCGATAGAGAGGCACGATCGGCCTAAGCGTTAGGCTTGTTAGCGTTACCTTAACACGTAAAATTTTCGTACGTAAACCGACTTAACAGATAATATTTTTTTGTCTACGCTATAGACCCCCAAAAATAAACAAATATCATAGCACACCTTCTTTTTAATTGAATAAGTACCGTCCAAAACAAGCAGAGATTTTAGCCGCACATATTTTATTTAACCTGGCCACACCGGGGTTCTATAAGAGTCAAGTCCCATCACCCGCAGCCGGGGTGCATAAATAATTTAGGCGGGCAATCCGACGCTTGTTTGCATGCGGATTATCATATTAAACGGATATCAGGCCGCCTGTCCGATACAAATGCAAACAATATACAACATTTATAAGGATCCCGCCGCCGGTCACAAGAGGTCACTGAGGCGCCATTTTGTGGAATATTTTGGAATTAATTTCGAATTGCAAAAAAATACAAAGTAAGGATATTTCCTCGTACCTAAGTATCTAATAAAATTATATTTAATAACAAAAGCAGGTAAGTTTTTATAGATTACAAAGGAAGGGAAGATCGTAAATACAGTAATTTCGTAAAATGAAGGATGTTTTTAACCATATATTGTCTTGAAATATATAGAGAAATAGATAATTAACACAATTTTGAACGATTAATATTCAACCATCTGTCTTTAGTGTTATATAATACCTGCGAAAACTTTAAATCGAATTTGATCCAAGTTGTAATTGCTATCATATAATTACAGGCGCCGCGGAAAACTATTTTAATTTTCTATTGTTCTAGAAGTTTGCGTAACTTTTGACTAGCGAGTATTAATCCAAATCAAATGTCCGAATTGCTTAGAGCGAGTCGGAAAAGTTGTACAGATTGAATTTCGCAGATTTACCATCTATTTCTCTTTGGTGCGCAGTTTTTGCACCTGACAAGACTTACAAATTGTATTGGCACTTCCAACGTACCGAACTTGCTAGAAGCCTTTGAATTAATAACTAACACGGAAAGTTTGTGTAAGATTTGAAATACATTTATTTGTGTCATTCAGAAACTGCCTTTAAGAAAACTGTTATATTTTAAGCAAACTCTATGTATTGAATCAACTGCCAAAGGCTGGTTAATGTAGCCTTTTTAATATATAAAAATACACCATTAACATGTCATCAATTAGATATAATATGAAGGCTAAAAGATCTTCTTGAAAAAATTTCATAATCTACCGAAAGACTTTTATTTCAGTACGGGTACAGGAAAAGAAAGAATAATAGATAATATATACATATTATAATAATATGAAGTACAATACAATATATACAATAGATTCTGTCACATTCCCATGACGAAGTTGCGGTTGAAGCTCGCAGTAATATAAATTCTTGTAGTTGAAAGTCTGTTCCTGACATCTCAATCGTCGGCTCATTACCTATTACGAGTACTTACCTTACATTTCAAGAGAGAGCCAGCTCAACTCTGGCCAGCGTTATTATAGTAAGCGTGGAACATACTCCTCCACTATTTCCTGACGTTAATTTATATTTGATATCTACAAATCAAACCTGTGTGTTAACTGTCGATTAAAGATTTTTTCATATTTATCGTGTTTTTGATGTGAAAGATGTTTCTTTCCTCTCGTTTTCTTGCAATTTGTGGGAGTGATTTCTTGAAATGGGACGGAAGTCGTGAAATAGGAAAATAAACGTCGTGAAAATTTCAACTTACAAATTATAATGAGGATTTTTAAATTCGTGACATCTGACAGCTTTTTGACACGACACGACACGACAGGACCGTCGGGCTACCAAGCGCCGCCTGGGGACAGAAAAAGAATCCGAAATTCTTTTAGATCGTTTTTGATAGCACTCGCCACCAGATGACGCTTTGTGCGTTGGGTCTGCCCTCTAGCGGCAGAAAAATATCAAACACCCTCACTCCGACTACAGGGCGACCTCTTGTAATAAAATTTTTTGAAGGGACGTCTGCTAAGAGATATTTAGTATGCAGTTTTCACAAAGATTTCAAAACTCAAGATAGGCTATGACGTACATTTGACAGAACAAAACTTCATACATTATAAACTTACGCCATCTTGGTTTTCACCATACTTCAAATGTCAGTCATCTTGTTTTCACCATACATCAAATGTCAAAATGACCCCAAAAATCTCTAAAGTGGGACCATTTAACTGGAGACACTTTTTGCCTCAACATGCCTCGTCAATAATATATAGGTACGTCTATGGGTTAGTAGTAGTGGAGACTACCAACAAAGTACAATAGCAAAACTTCACATAACTTGTAACAAACTTCGGAAATAACTCGTATAAATCACATACACTCTATGGTCGCGAGTTGGCGTATAATTTAGTTTAATTTATTTCCACGTACTTGGAGACAAAAAGTTGCCTCGTTAAGCTAAGAGGCTGTAGTAAATCTCTCGTATCTGCGACGCTGACTATCTCCGAACTGCGAAGGGGTGAGAAGAGATATCGCAACTAATAAGGATATTCGAGTAATGTGCCGACAATTAATTCAATGTTTGTCTACCGAATTCGAAGGTTTAACATTTGGTGTTCGTGTCTTGATTGAATGAAAACAATGAATTAATTTCAAATTATGTAGAGACTACTGCTTCAGTTTGTATTTAACATTATTTGTAGATGCCACCTCTAAGGGTCAACTCACACCGATACGAAACGATACGCGACAAGGTTCTGCATTTTTATTAAGATAGGTTTTCAAAATTGAACTTTATTCATTACACAAGAAGGTAGGTACACGTTTTAGTGTAAGAGTTCCATCAGGCGTGCAGTGTATGACTGATGTCATATAAAACGTATCTTTTTGAGTAGTGAATATAGTTTAATTTTGAATAGCTATCATAAAAATGTGCATCGCCGAAGTGTGAACTAACCCTTAGTGTCATCATAATTGGCCACTTACGTCCTACCTATTAGGGCTCGGGTCAATAGTCAGTCCTTCTACAGTTTTACATAAAAAAATAATTTAATTCTGTGAGGTAATAATTATTATATTATATTATATTTACCTTTGCAAAGATACAATCGATGATTGACATATCCTATTGTAGCTACTATAAATCATTATAAAATGTAAAAAAGATTATAATATTTAATTTTGAGACAATTTATGTTTATTAGCCAAAGGGTCGTGGAATTTAGTGAAACTAAAATGAATACTTAATCCTGCCCTTGGCAGCGTTTAAGACGGGTCCAAACTCGAAAGCCTTAGGCGTATTATTTGGTCATAATTAAAATTTTCCCCCAGAACTGTTTTTGCTGCGAGATTGTAATAATAATATTATGAAAATCTGAAGAGTCCATTGACAGGCTTCAATTATAATTATTATTTTGAGTACATAAACTACGATTTATTTAGTGCTACGATGGTTTAATGAATATTTTAAATTAATATTATGAGCAAAGCTAAATATAATGTTTCTCTATTGACTTATTAAACTAACATAATATTAACGCTTATTAATAATTAGCATAAGAATAATATGAACGTATTACATAGGAGCTTGTAATAATATATTATAATATACAATTAGCTTTATTAATAAATACAGACAGACAGAAATACATATTGATTGAATATTATTTAGGTTAGATCATAAACCATCTTACATCTACTGACAATATAGTAAGTATATATGTATTGAAATTAGCTGGTACATAAGCTAACGATAACTTTGGAGTCTTTTTGTTATTTAAGTGAAAAAAAAACCCTATTAAGGGCCTTTTTCCCGTCACGCGGATTGCCACACGCGTGCGGATATCGCCCGCATGAAGTCGGTCCGCATCCTATCATTTCATACTTCTTTTTCCTATCACGCGGGCAGCATATGCGCGGACCGGAGCCACAGATTACTTCTGGGGGTCTAAAAAGGTCACTATAGGTGTTACATATTACGATTCATATATTTTATTCAACTCATATTATGTGCGCCATTTTACGCATTTCTATTGAAAACTGTCAAAATTGATGTTTTCTAATATGAAGTAATTCAGTTGAATCATGTAGCCATTTTACAATTTCACGATTTTTGTATGGAAAAAAATGTATGAAACATAATATTAAACACCTAACGTGGCCTTTTTAGAGCCCCAGAGCCTTTAGTCATGATGCATTCGATATATTTCGACGGTGAAGTTCGAAATCAAAAATGTCGTTTGCGATCTTATGTCAAATGTATAGGCGAAACAAAATGTATGGGACATTTTGTTTTGCCGTCGAAATTGTTGAATGCATCTTGACTAAAGGCCCTGGAGCGTCCTACCCGCGTGTAACAACCCACCGATAAGACAAGAAAGAAACAACTCGCAGCGCTCATATCAATATTATGTGCTGAAGTATAAAAATTGACACTAAAATAAGAATAAGTAATAACCTAACCTAGGCATGTCAGAACATGCCTAAGGGGCGTTCCGTAACTATCGACGCACAATAGGTTTTTTTTTAATAAGTTCCAAAGTGATTGTCTGATTTCGCTAAAAATTAAATTCGCTTTCTGCATAGAAAGTTACATGATCTTATAGTTTACAAAAATGACTGGGGGGAAATCCAACTTGTAAACCACTTTGGAGGTCATAAAAAGCCATACGTTAAACCTCAAAAGAGTGGAATGAAAAAAAAAAACACCCTACTTCACATGTATGGAGAGCCACCTGTAGAATATAATATTACTAGCCTTTTCCCGCGGCTCCACCCGCGTAAATATAGTATCGGGTAACCCACGGGAATACTGTACTTTTTTGGGATAAAAAGTAACCTATGTTTTAATCCAGAGCCTAAGATATTACCATACAAAATTTCATCGAAATCTGTCCAGTACTTTTTGCTTGAAAGAGTAACGAACATCCATCCATCCATACAACCATCCTCACAAACTTTCACATTTATTTAGTAGTAGGATAATTATTTTATGATACCAAAAATAAAGTCCATCTGTCGCCCTAAATTAATAACGTCTCTAAAATCTTAGATTACTTCAATCTTAGATTCTCAAACAAAAATTGACGTAAATAAATGACGTGAAGTTTATCCTAGGAGCGTTGAAATGTATTGAAATCTTGATCTCAGTTAGCTTAAATGAGATTAAGATTGATTATTAATTTCGGGCGTATATATGCAATCTATAACTATACAAAATGTCGTTTATTATTATTCCTAATTCCCGAAGTTAGCTACGGAGGACGGGTGGACAGACGGACAGACGAACAAACGGACAGACAGACAGACAGACAGACAAACAGGCGGACAGACTGACAGACGGAAAGACAGAGCCAAACTATAAGGGTTCCTTGTTGTATTAACTACTAGGTACATATAGTAATAACTACGTAATAACTCTAAAAACTTCTTTGTAAACTTTGGAAGTTTCTAGACTAGTTTTTCACGCCAGTCACCTAGAACTAGTACTGTTTATTCAACCAGAAATAACAAATCGTAAGTAAGAACATTCTAGATGGCGCCTCGGAGATAAATATGGGTCTTAAAAGACCTGCACGAACAAACTCGGGTCCACTTCGATCCCACTTCTGATTAATTCCACAACACGAACTGCTGACTGTAAACTCTTCCGTCTCTTCCGGTGCTTGATACTTTGATACAATAAATAAAGGGTATTAGGATGTTTGTTTTAAATCAATGAAGAAGTTACAGTTAAACACTGAAAGACGGACAGAAAAATGCTAACGATTTATATTTTATTGTATGTGTAATTAAGTGAAAATAAAAGCTGTTAATTTGAAATTACAAACAGACACTTCAATTTTGTTTATCTGTATAGATATAATATATTATATTATACAAAACAAATAGTTGAACTAAGTATATATAGTGCGCGCGGAGCTTGTTGGCCGCGCCTTAGGTAGGGACAGGGGTGAGGGGGTTGCTTACTGCTCGCAGTGTTGCCGCGAAGTCCGTCTCCGTACTGAGTAATAACATCAAGCGCTCTTCCGCTTAGTCACAATATGTAACAGTCATAACAGTCACAATGTGTAATTGCAAAATTCTACATTATTGTGATAAGGTCGTTTTTTGTATCATTCTTAATAGTCGTTATTACATTGTGATTTCGAGTGGCAAAAAGTGTCGTGCCTATATTAATCGGTCTAGCCCCAATACAATGCGCAACGCGCCATAAGGAACATCGTTCCAAAAATCTTAAATATATGTGTACTAGGCACAAAAGTATTAAAATATACTCTCCGTTGTCTGGTCCCCGTAACACCCCGTCCCCGTAAGCTCTTTGACTTAGACAGACTGACTTTGTGTGAAGCGGTTAAATATATCATTATTATATTATTTAAGGACCAAATCTATCTGGGAACACGATTGCCGTGCCCTCTCGCCAAGTTTATATGCAAGCAAAGCCATACGATCCTTCCCCGAAGCATTTCGTGGCTTTCTCCTTATCGATGTTCTCTCTTATACAATAATATTTTTAATCCAATTTTTGTTTATAGTCCAAAATATTACCAAAACACAGAAACTAATTTAAAAACATCATTCATCAATGATTCGGTTTAACTTCGTCGCAATAAAACTCACCTTCCTTTTTTATGGTAATTCCTCACGAAGTTTTCCTTTTTATTTTTCCACTTTAATAACATGCAAAATAAAAGTCGGGTCTGGTTAAATGGTCGGCCGGCTATGGCAACATCTATATAAATCGGAGGGTGGAAATGAAATGTCATTCCGTATTCTCCCCGGAATACGGTTTATGCGTTTCATTTTCTCTTTTTCTTGCAAATAGTGCTAAATTTACAATGGGATATTTATAATATATTAAAAAGCCGTGCTGTGTTGTATGATAAATACATAAAAGAATTAAGTAAATTCGATGAATCCTCCTTCTTAATTTTGGTTGTCACTTAAGGCTTAAGCAATAATAATAATTTAAAATGCAAAAGTAAATAAAGCTTAAATTGGAATAGAACATACTAACTCGCTATTCTCTATGACTTTATGATTAAGATGATTTTATGGTTAGATTAGATCCGGCTCGAAGGACCATACAATTTTATAATCTCATAAAATAACTTTCTTATTAATTTGACAACATCAAAACATTATAAATTGTTACATACATATTTTTGATACCCAAGCAGTTCGTAAGCCAGTGTATTCCAAAAAATCATCCGAACATATTATGAAAAGTACTTGATGATTCAAGTTATAGATTAGAAAGTGCTCCCTTTTGAGTTGATTAAGCAAATCTGTTTTGTTTATTGAGTGAAATTCTTGAGTACATTTTAATTCAGCTCGACGATCGCAGAGACTAATTACTCCGCTTTGAAATGTAAGTTAGCTAATAAGCTCCGATAAGTTTTATTGCTGATAAAGCAACAAAATAACGAAAGGAAACCTAACGCTAAAATTGATTGTGGAATTGATTTATTTTTTCATTATTAATTGACAAAAGATTGCATCAATTTCTTATAAACAAACTGCACTATGTTGGCGATGATTGTACTTATTACAAAATATAATATTATAATTATAAAAGAGTACATATATTATAGACCTTTTTTCTGACCCCCATTTTACTTTTATTGAATTATAAATAAATCGTCTTGATATAACTAACTAATTTTTGGAGTTTGGACCAATCAACGGGTTTGACGTTTATGAGAATACCATTTTGCGGTTTTTACATATCGGGCCTGAATAAATGCAGGATTTAATTTGCAAAATCGACTTTCTGCTGGTTACAAATCCAAGTTGATCAAGATCCAAATATCAAGCTTCAGTGATAATAAGTAAGATTTTTATTATATTATACACATATTTAATACACATCCATGACCCAGGAACACAAAAGAACTATTTCGTTCCTTTGGCAGAATACGAACCCGCGACCCTCGGCTTGAGCACCAACGCGCTGAACAACTGAGCCACAGAGGTCGTCAAATGGATAAAAAAGTAATTAGGGTACATAAAAATTGCCAATATTGAGTACTGTTATATACTTTACTGGTATGTCGTACAAATAAGTACTTTTCAATAATAGGAGTTGTTTAAAAAAGTTAATAATAAAAACCTTATTACTATCAATAAGGTAATAGAACATTAAATAGTTCTGAACAACCAATATTGTGAAAAAACCAATATTGTCTAAATATATTTCAACTAGGCGTAATTGTGAGCTTCGTATTATTTATTTAATATATGAAATAAATGTAAATCTACTCACATCTTAGATTTCAAATCGTTTGTCTATAAAGTACCAACATGGATTTCACCATGTCTAAACCTATACTGCTATACTGGTTGCCAGAATTTGAAAATTTGTATTCCAAACTAGGATGCTATGAATGTGAAATTTCGGATCCTGGTATGGACTTCGATTTACGAATAATATGAAATAGGTCTGAGGTGTCAGATACGGATACGGATTGGATATGAAACCATAAATATAAATAGTTTCACTTATTTCATTAGTTATAGTGACGAGTAGTAAGATTCGATAGTAAAGATATCGGACGGATCACTAAATAGGATTCTAGCGATATTTTATTTTGGATGTTCGGTACCTATTTGTAATATCAAAATAAAAAATAAAAAAATTCTTTATTTTATTTACATTATAATATAGTGTGGGGATCTCCATTCAAGTTAAAAACTTGTGTGAGGAGAATCCCGCTCCTTCCTTCCGACAATAATTACTGTTTTCGTTAATAGGTAGGTACGTAATATTATTTTAATTATTATAAAAAATTATAATTTCTTTAACTAAATACATTTTCTTAAGTTTAATTGGCGACTGTAATCTGTGTATGTGTTAGTGCATTGTGTGTGTGCAGTGTGTGAGTGTTGTGAGAGTGTGTTAGTGTATGTGAGTGTGTGCGTGTTTGTATGTGTGCGAGTGTGTGTTCATATTATACATAATATTATGTGTTTTATAGATATTTTATAGATATAATACTTGTTTTTGAAGAACGTATAGTTTTTGTAAAGTTAGTTAGTTAGTAGTAAAGTTCAATTTTTTGGAGCATAAGGTAATTCCAATATCAACCTTCATTAAATAGTTTTAACGAACTTTCGTTTTAATTAAGTTTGACCTATAAACAGAAAAACTCGCGGTTTAGAAATATTAAATGGTTATGATTGTAAATTTTGGCAAACTGAAGTATTTTTAACTATCTAGAATTCTAGAATCTGGCTGGAAACAAAAGCGCCCTGTAAAGTTCGGACCGCGGATAGGATTGCGTTCCAAACTGTGCGGTTTGGGCTGCGTATTGAACTGTCGTGTTTATTACGATTGAAAACTCGTCACGGTTTGAACTACCGGCGTCCTACATATTACGTCAAAATACGTCACACCGCACGGTTTTAAACTGTGGAAAATGCGCTGTGCGGACTGGTGAAGTGTATATGTGTATATATAAGTGTATATAAGGTGTATAAAATAACTTTACAATTAGTTTTAGTCACTGAATTTTTAGAAAGATTGCGATTTGTGAAGAAAAATAAGAAACGCATTTGCCTGGCAGGGGCTAGGCTAGCATAAAAAACTGACTTTTGCGTAGAACCATTTGTGATCTCGAATAGATTCTTAAATAATTTAAATACAACCGCTTGGTAGTTACATCGTTGTGTCAAATGAACAAAACGCAAAGCTATCAAAGAGCTGGGATGAAAGCACGAGGCACAAACACAGCACAATACCAGCTGATTGCGCTCACATCTAACATTCTAACGATGATTTCAAAGCGATTGTACAATGTAGATGAAGCACAATGTGGATATTGCGCTCCATATTTTTTTTTATTTCAATTCATAAACAAAATGAAATTGAATGGAAAATTTATGGGCATACGAAAAGCTTTTACTTTTATCCCGTTTATAAAAAAGTGCAAAAAGACTAATGAATTAGTGCTGATAGATAATAATAAATAAAGGTGTAAAATACAGCTAATATAAAATTGGAAATTAAAGTAAAATATATATTTTTTTTTTTATTAAATAAAAAGAAAACGAATGATAAAAGCGGAAAATAAGATAATAAATACACTTTGCCACTGGGCAAAGGGTGAAGATATTCAAAAGGGTTTCATAAAACAGTTATCCGCGCCTTGACTCTACACGCTATTGAATATCCGTTTATATGATATGGCATTTTAAAGGGAATCTGGAAATCGTTTTATATGCATCCTTCGCTGCTGGTAGACCGTGCCGATTTGTCTAACGAGGTATCGAATAGTTTTGAATTTTTCTTTTTGTTTTTTTTTATTAATCTTCAGAAAAATATTTTATAAACTTACGATTTTGATCAGAACCAAAGCTAAATAAAAATAACTATTACAGAAAATATACATAACGATATATTGGCAGGATTGGCAGTGTATGAAATTAAAATTATTATTTTTATCAACGCCATCTTTAATATAGGTAAACGAACATTTGCAGCATTGATCAACTTAACATTTGCAAATAAATTCATCAAATTAGTGTGTGAATAACGTTGTTATAACTTTGATATATATAGATAAGCTGTAAATCAGGAACAAAAAGTAAATTAGGTCAGTGAATGCAGCTTCCGTATAAAACTTGTCGCCAGAAGTTGCCCATCTGCGGTTAGTGCAGCAGCACTAGGTCTCGCCCGGGGCTTAGTGGTATACTGCTCTAAAAGCATGTAAAATGTTTGGAAGCAATAAGTGATATTTGAGACTTACTTATGCTTGTTTTAGGGAACATGTGGCATAGGAAATATGTGGCAGTATTATTTTGTAAAATAGTGAAATGAAAGATAAAATAATAATAAATAATGATCCTTGGACAATGAACGTATAAACAATGACCAATGATCGATGAAAAATAAAGGACGCAAAACGATTATTGAATCGTCATTTTCAAAAAATACAACTTTCTAGAAAGCTCTTTACAAAATTACAACAAAAGAAAAGCAAAGATCGTTCGACTAAATTAAAAGAATAATACAAGAAGAAAGTCGTATGTAAAATAACTTCCTCCGCATAAATGAAGCTAATAGAGCGTGAAAAGGTTTTGTGAAAACAAAGTACTTCGGAACTGTGGACTGTGGGGTAAACGCAAAAAAGCGGACTGTGGGGTAAACGCGGAGAAACCCAAACTTCTCGCAAATGAACTGCAAAGACTTAAACATCCCACACGATGTTTATTCGTGTGTAAATTACACAATTTCGCGTCATATTTCTTTTGTTTTGTCTTCATTAGCGTGTTTTACTGCAATAATGTAGACTGTAGCTGAATATAATGGCATCTGCTTTGTTATTTTTTACGTTTCAGAAAAGAAAAGTAGGTTTGTATTTGGTTCACTCAAAGTTACTCACCAGTTCCATAATATTGTATTATGTAATAAGATTATCAGCTATAACAAAGTTTATTACATCAATTTAAAAATTATTTTATTTATTTCACAATTCACAATATTATCTAAAATCTATTTAAAATATTTACAAACTATAAAAGTAGGTAAGTACGAAAAGAATAATATCTACTCCAAAACTTAAAATGCTACAAAAAAAAGAAATCTCCCAGATCGACCTAACTAGGCAGAGTACCTAGAAGGCTCAAAGAGTTTCCTTGCTGGATTGCGATACTTATTCTCTGGGCCAGGTAGGTGCCGGCTCTGGGGTCTCGGGTGGCCTCAATGAGTTTTTGGAGATTTAAATAAATACATTATCATCTTAGTATGAACATTTATCACAATTGTTTTTGAGAATTACTCAACAATGTTGATACTTTATCGGCTTATAGGATTTTGTATTACAAAAATACCATATTATTATCTATTCTTTGTAAATCTTAACCCATGAACACACACTATGGTGCACTTTGAAAATTTTTCTGATCGAAAAATTAAATTCCTAAATTTTTGATCTCATCCTACTGCTTTTTCATGCAACTAGGTACATTTCTAACCTTTCAACCAGTTAACCTGTGCCAGGTTAACTGGTTGAAAGGTTAGAAATGTTAAAAATCTCGTGCTGGGTCTTTAGTCAAAATGCATTCGATAATTTTGAAATATTGTGTGTTTTTTTCTATATTAGATATTTAGTATAACAGGTTTTAATTCGTTAATAATTAATTATACATACAAAAATAATCATTTACTTACAGTTATTTTATTTCTAGAAGTATGTCAGTCTTTTGTTGAAGAGTAGAATGTTACTGAAGTATATTTTTTAAATTTCTAAAATGTAAGAGATTTCATTACAATTTTTGTAATAACTACAGAAAAGAATGATGGATATTAAGTTGTCTTGTTATTTGCCATAATACTTGCATTTATTGTTGTTTCTAATAAATTATTTTTATTCTTACTTGTAAAACCCTATTTTATTAATTTGTAAATTTTAATATAAATTTAATAAAACTTTAAAATATGAACATTTAAAGTAGCTTAAATAAAATGCATAGCATGCATCCCTGTTACAAGGTTAGGCGCGCCTCTTCGCGGGTTAATCTGACCTATAAATTTAAATCCTTTGGTAGTCTTTATATGTGTCACAGCCATCTTGTTATATTCGCCGGACAATGCGACGCCTAGACCGTTCATCATACACCGGTTAGTATATAATATAAGCCTTCCTCGTGAATCAACAGGCTAAATTTCAATACGTCAAATCGTTTACGTATAAAGTTGATTGAGTGATTCAAGTTTAAAGAACTATTGGTCTTCTCTTTTCATTGGATGAAGGCGTAAAATGAATACGAGCGTGCGAGTATCTTACGCCGGTTCTTTTCGCCGGGCTAGTTTCCGAACCGGTGGTAGGCATCATGTAGGACAATTCTATAACATCCTCCGTGGTCTAGTGGTTAGAGCTTGGCTCTAGACTCGCTCTAACCACACCGCAAGATGATCCATGCGTCGGGTGGGCATGTAACAAGTCGGACCTGCGCCTGATATATCGCCAGTCGTGTCGGTTATCCGTCCCCCTGGATTATGAGAGTAAAGGAAGAGAGAGTGCTCTTGTATACTGCGTACACACTCTGTCACTATAAAATAACTCCTGCGTAACTGGCCTGGTTTCAATGAAACCGGCCACCGTCACCGGAATCGGTGCGGGGAGTTATTTTATATAACCTACATGGAAATAAAAATGTTGAGTTTGAACCGTCAATCCGTCGAATTGGCTAGCTAATTTAACTAGATGACTGCAACATATATATTGATATTACGTAGATAGTTGGCAGATTATTATATAAGTATAGTAGCTAGGTTTGCTGCTCTCCAACTCGTCTGAAAACAACGCCTACGTTACCATCTTGTTAATTTGTCGAGTTTCCAAGCATAACAATTGCCGTTTAAATTATTCATGTCGAAGATGTTTACCAAGTCAATATTATGAGGATTGAAAATGTACCGCTTATGTGGGCGTTAGACCTTTGGCAAGGGCAAGCATTATGTATTAACTATACATTAGTTTGTAATGATAATATGTTAATTGTTCCCGGGGCTTGTGTCTTAATATCAATCACGTTACTCTTATCCCTCTACTGCATGAATTGAATGAAAGGTGCATGAGAAACAAATTCTGATTTCGGAAATATATTCTGAGATTCTGATTTCTAAATTCTAAAATATATTGTGAGGATAACTTTGACGTGGAGAGTGATAAAGAGATATAATTTGCATAAGAATTAATTTATAAAAAAGCCAAAAACGGCTTCGTATCGACCATGTAAACGATGCTATATTTTGGCTTCGTATATATTCAGTCGTATATTAAAAATATTATAACAAATCCTTGTCTCAATAAGGCTAAGGATGCGTTATATATATAAGGTTTGGTATAATCAATTACGGATATTTTGCGCATATGATCTCCAGCTTATGTAAATACATTTAAGTAGAAAAACAATTTTAATTTTTTTTATAAAATATATACTTACTAAATAAAATAACATTGCTCTTTCTAAGGTGCTGAGCTCATTAACCTCACAGAAACAGCTGATTTTAAAGCGAAAAAAAAAAAAATATCGGTTTTCTGTAAAGTCGGTTTACTGACAATAGTTGAACGTGACAATGTCAACAACAACAACAATAATAGTAATAATAATGAGATAATGGCAATGCGAGGTAACGCTGGTACTTGGTAATGGTAACAGGTAACGCTGGTACTTGGTAACGGTAACAGGTACCAGGTAATGCATGAGTCATGTTTTTTCGTGCGTGCAGCCGGCTCCATCGGTTTATAAGACGTTATCACGTCAAAAAAGTATTTGCCTAAATAATATCAATTCAATCAGCTGTGTAAGGTCAATGACCGCCGTAGAGTCGTAAAGAACGTAATGTAATTTTATTTCGTGTTTTTTTTTTTAATTTTAAAACTATTTTTCTGCCTAAACATCTTAACATAAGCAGTAGATCAAATGCCGATAACATCCGTAATCGATTTTACCAAACCTTTTGCTACGTTTAAAGTACTGCCATTATTTGTACCTAATAAATTTTCTTTACTTTCATTCCAAGGATAGTAAACATACTCAATAAGCATCAGGGGCATTCTAATGTTGATTGGTTCCGTAGAGGTCGTAGCTCGTAGCGACCGTGTAGCTAATCTCAGCCACGTAA
Organism: Phengaris arion; assembly: GCA_963565745.1. Classification (NCBI taxonomy): domain Eukaryota; kingdom Metazoa; phylum Arthropoda; class Insecta; order Lepidoptera; family Lycaenidae; genus Phengaris; species Phengaris arion. Next base: position 10,421,093 of record OY751443.1, read on the forward strand.
TTGGACCACTGAGGCGAATACCAATAAGAGGGGGAATATACAATGTTCACTTTGGTATTTTGTGACTGAAAATCCTAATTTATATTATATTGGCTCTTAATTGGATTATTAAAAAACAAACAATTCTAAGATGAAGATAAGAAAAATTTAAGTCTCAAATAGAGAAGACACGTGTTTAAAATAGATAAACAAATTATATTTACTAATTTAAGAACACTTTTTAGCGGTGAACTTCGTCTACAGTATTTGAACCGCTCTTATGAGAACCGTTTTACAGTCATTAAAATAATTCTCATTATAATGACAAATTGTGGCGCGTGACTGACACAAAGCTAATGTGTGTTACAGATTACTTCGTCACACAAGATCCTCCGCTGGAGATATTAATCGCCTCCCGAACCGGTCTTGGGAACAAATTCAATTAATTTCAAAGTTCCTTTATTAATCATACATGCAACACAATGACCTATTTTAGTACCCATTGTGATATTGTAATAGAAACATTCATATTATTACATTTCATTGCAAATTCAATTAAATGCCGTCAAAGAAAAATTTTATTTATGAGTTTGATTGTTCTCTTAACTTTTTCGTATTATAATGACATATATCGTCAGGACTCGATTTATATATCAAAAATTCAGCAAATAATATATAAATTTTAAAATAATGCTTCTGTATATTACACTTATAAACACCTAAAATAAAATTGCTTATAATTAAGCTGCAGTACAAAGTAATTTATAATGAAGATTTGGCGTAATCCGCGGGCGTAAAAAGGAAAATAAATTGAAAAGATACTGGCTTCATTAGTCGAAGCTGTTTAAAATGAATAGACCATGAACACCTGAACCAAGTCAACTGAATCGCCCTAACGAGCTCACCCTCACCTGATTATGAACCTTGTGACCTACTTCCCGATACCGATTTATCAAAAATTAATTTCGATCGAAAACCTTCAAACTTATTTTTCAATTAATGTGCGTATCTTTTCAGAGTTTCAATTTTATTATTATTCTCTCTAAAATTTGGTGGCTCGAAATAGATGAGGTGTGTTTTATATACAAATTAAATAATATACAACTTTGAATACGCAATAAAACCAACGTTATCAAGTATGTAATAATACGAGGGCGGGTCAATAAGTCCGTGACTTTTGGAATAAAACACAGATTTTTTGATAAATAAATCATTTTATTTTTCAACGTAGTCCCCCTTGAGCTCTATACACTTTGTCCAACGCTTCTCTAATTTTTTTATCCCTTCCAAAAAATATGATTTGTCGAGGTCCTCAAAATAGGCCTTTGTTTGCGAGATGACTTCATCATTGGAGTCAAATCTTTTTCCACCGAGCCATTTTTTCAGGTTTGGGAACAAGAAGTAGTCACTCGGAGCCAAATCTGGAGAATAGGGTGGATGTGGGAGCAATTCATAGCCCAATTCATGGATTTTTGCCATGTAAAATGCACATGTGTGCACCCTTGCATTGTCTTGGTGAAAAAAAACTTTTTTCTTGGCCAAATGAGGTCGGTTTTTTTTCAAATCCTCATTGAAGCGGTCCAATAAGTTGGCATAATATTCGCCATTAATTGTTCTTTCCTTTTGAAGATAGTCAATGTGGGTTATCCCACGTGCATCCCAAAAAACAGTCGCCATAACTTTATTGGCTGACAAACCCACCTTGGCCTTCTTTGGCGCCGATTCACCCTTAGAAACCCACTGTTTTGACTGTTGTTTGGTCTCTGGTGTGTTGTGATGGATCCATGTTTTGTCGCGTCCAGGACGTTCGGCATCTTCAGTGCTTGTACGGCCACAACGAAATTCAGTAAACCACTTTTTTACCATTGAAATCGATGGTGCAGAGTCCCCATAGTGTTTATCAAGCTTAGCCTTGGTCTCGGTAATGGTTTTTTTTCGCAAAAAATAATGCTTAATAAGCACACGAAATTCACTTTTTTCCATTGTTTCCTTAAGTTACTGGATAGTCTGATAAAGATAGCTGTAAAATACAAACTAACTGACGCAGCAAGTTCAAATTTTGATAGGAGTCAACTGACAGATGCCTGTTGACAGGAGTAGTGTTGCTTTTTCAGTAAGGAGGTTAGAAATTCAAAAAGTCACGGACTTATTGACCCGCCTTAGTAATATGATGCTCATCATCAAATTGTTGATATGAAGTAATCAGGATAATATTGTACACAGAAATGGAGATTACTTCATTTCTGTGCACAATATCATCCTGATTATATGCGTATAAATTAACTTTATTTGTGAGATTACAGGAAGAAAATATGATTTCAAGTTTTGTACAAAGAGTTGATTAGCTGCTTTATATATAGACACACAATGTTGAATGATACACTATGAATTGAATGATACAAATGATACACCAACGAAATACACCATATTATGTGAAATTATTTAACTGTCTAGCTATCACTCTTCATGAGATACAGCTTGGTGGCAGACAGACGGACGGACGGACAGATATGTTTATACCCTTTGGGTACGCAACCTTAAAACTACGAGTCGATCGATTAAGGATCACCTGAAGTTTAAAAGAAAACATAAAAGTAATAAATATGTAACTAAAAATTTCAAGACCTTTAAAATTTTCAATTTTGTACCTAGGAATTACTTATTGAATCCACTAAATTCGAACGTCGAAAAATGTGATACAAAATGTAAAGGCACTGATCGACCGAGGGCACTTTTAAAATCAATTAAGAGTATATTGGATTGGACGGCGACATATATTTTTTCATTCAACCAGCTAATAGCATTTCCAATAATCTCTATTCCTATTTAAAATCAAGGTTTATAGGATTTACTTTTAATCCATTAGTATCAGCCTTTGTGGGCTTGTTGGATATAATGTCACATTAAATTTAGTTTCAATTAGGTTAGGATATTTAATGTATTGTAATATAATAGGCTATACGAATGATTTTTTAATTGCATAAATGAATAGTTATCAATAGTGACGTCACGCCTAGGTTAAGTGGATGAAATAATAAGGAACATATTTATAAATATCTCCGAAATTTGTCCGTTCATACTTACTATAATTAATGTTTTTGTATTGGTGTAGGTATTTTAACTAATTTTGCAAAAAATTTTGAACTTTTTGTATTTTAAGATGTATCTGATTAGTAATATAATTACACATACAATTTTATATTTTTTACGTTTATCAAGTAGTAATTACCTCAATATTTCTGAATACATAAATGATACTAAATATTCTACATGAAGTCGTCACCTCCATTATCGAAGTATAATACTTCAAACTACTTTCAAAGTATCAATTTATGTAGCAATCGAAAGTGTTCATGAGATTTACTGTCGTGCCTAATACACAATAACCTATAACTCAACTCAAAAAATTTTGCAGATTCGCTGCAAAAGTAATCAATGTTCAAAATATTTTCAATTTATTCGTAACCTTGTTTGGACTTACTGACAGGCCTAATCCACTTGCGAAACCGAGTTAAGTGACATCGGAAGTGCTGAAAATAAGCGTTATCAAACTTAACTGATTTCGACTTTGACGAAGGTCTCCATAGTGAAATAAAAAAAAGCGACACAAAATTATAAGGGTAATTTTGAAGGTTCATTTAACAGATCTGCGTTGGACAGAGATAAACGTATTCTCTGTTTCAATAAATGTTCTTTTCACCACAGATGATTAGTTAAAAGAAAAAAATATTTATCTCTAAAATATAATCTATAAATATTATACTTTAAACGAGACCATCTCATATATATATATATATATATAATCGTAATCTCGCCAACGGCTGCAAGTATTTACATTTAGTATGCAGGGAGTTTTGGGGGAGAAAAATCGGTCTAGCTAGGTTTGATCCTGAAAAACTGAGAATTTATAATTTATATATTATGTTTTTTCTTTCGTCGTGCAACAGAATATCAATAATTTTGACTCTATAATATCAGTTCTATTGGCAGATTGGTTAATTTTTGGATAGTTCCGAAATTATAATGTAATTTGGGTTCGATCCCCGGGAAATATGTTTGTAATTTTTTTCGCAAATCTTCTTGACGTTATCCACGTCTACCGAATCCTCCGGAGGTTAGATAGTACAACTCTCAGATTTATTGTATGGCCGATTACACCAGGTGCAATAAACAGCGATAATGTACGACCTGCTGTTTAATTATCTGGCAAAATGCACAGTGTAATAAGTGAAATATCTTATACGTAAACTTCTCGTGTTAAAGTGTTTGTTACAGAACTTCTTGATCTTGATCGATTTTTATGAAATTTTGCAGGTGTATTTGAAAGGTATGAGAATAGGTTGTGTATGTTAATCATAAATAAACAAAATATTATATATATCGAAAAACTTTGCAATGAATTGAACCAAAACCTACTGTTACTGCAGCTGTTACAGGCCTACAGAGTCAACTTAACCTAACCTAGGTTAAGTCCCATAAAATTCCACAAAAATAAGTCCCATAATCGTACAAAAATTTAATCTACATCGTACGAAAAAATAATGATTTTTGCAGCGAATTCTTTTGTAATTATAGTAACACAACAAAAACTGTTTGATGGAAGCGCACACGAACTATGTTTTCATAAAAAGCCCTGAAATTCTCGGGCGCTTTTTGTTTCTGTGAACTCAAACAGTAATTAACACCCAGCTTCGGAGAACTTGTTGTTATAAATAGTAAGAATAACTCCCCACACCGATTTCGGTGACGGTGGCCGGTTTCATTGAAACCAGGCCTTTGCAGGAGTTATTTTTATAGAGCCCAAGTAGGCAATACACTAGAGCACTCTCTCCTCCTTTATTAATAATAATTATTATGCAACAGGTCTGAGGTGTCAGATACGGATACGGATTGGATATGAAACCATAAATATAAACAGTTTCACTTATATATATATATATATATATCGTGTATATATATATATATATATATATATATATATATATATATATATATATATACACGACAGAATAATATCTTCGCGCCAACTAGTATACAATAACGATATGTTGCTAACGATAATTTTAAGGATTTTACTGTCTCAAAACGCTAATCACAATTTATTTAATAACTCTAATTCATAGAGTTACTTCTACACTTAAGCGTGCTCCGCTAAGCAACTAACCAAGCGGGAAATAGCACGCGCCGTTACAACCCGTGCTCCGAACCGAACGTGTAAAAGCGCGGGGCGGGGTCGACAGTCCGATCTGGCATGTCGATGACAGCGCATTTTCCAAGGTTTAAAACTATAGGTTCTTTAAAAAATTTTTTTTTAACATTACATTCACACACCAATATACAGATGAGTTTGTAGAATAGCAAAATCTTCTAAATAATTATTGCATATTCTTTTATTAATTATAATGAACATAAAATATCTATAAAACACATAATATGTATAATATGAGCACACACTCGCACAAATACAAACACGTACACACACACACACACACACACACACGCACGCACGCACATATAAACACACACTTACAACACACACACACAAACACTGCACACACACAATGCACTAACATATACACTGGCAAGGTTACACTCGCAAATTAGACTTTAGAAATTGTATTTAGTTAAAGAAAATTATAATTTTTAATAATAATTAAAATAATATTACGCACTGTCGACCCCGCCCCGCGCTTTTACACGTTCGGTTCGGAGCACGGGTTGTAACGGCGCGTGCTATTTCCCGCTTGGTTAGTTGCTTAGCGGAGCACGCTTAAGTGTAGAAGTAACTCTATGAATTAGAGTTATTAAATAAATTGTGATTAGCGTTTTGAGACAGTAAAATCCTTAAAATTATCGTTAGCAACATATCGTTATTGTATACTAGTTGGCGCGAAGATATTATTCTGTCGTGTATATATATATATATATATATATATATATATATATATATATATATATATATATACCTACAATTCTACCCACATACACTAACAATTTCAGCACCCAAAACTACACCTTCTGTAAAATAGAACTGTTTTCCAGTCTAACTAAACAGATAAACTGAACGCACCTATTTGATAGTCAAGTGATACTGGAGCCCCGAATTTACGCCACTGACTGACAATAAATGTTTGACAGGTAGGAACAGTTAGTAAGGAAAAATTCAATCGTCGTTATTAGTATTTTCCTCGTATTTTTTCCAATATTTCTCACCGGTCGAACCTTCACTGAGCTTCCACAATTATTTGAAAATTAAAATTAGCCAAATCGGTCCAGCTCTTCTTGAGTCATAGCGAGACAAATAAACAGGCAAAGGAATTATATATAAGATGAAATCCACATTAGGCTAGCGAAGTAGATTAATTATAGTATGAAGTATCTCTATTGCCTAAAGCGAAGAATATATATTATTACTAACGTCAAGAACCGTCATTCAATAGACTTACATGATTGACAGCTCGCAGCTATGTGTGCGTGGCTAGACACATCCCGGAGGCGCGCGCGGCGAGGAGGCGTTAGTTTTTTCCAGCCAATACTTTCGTTCACGGAGCTGGCCGCTGGTAGTTTTGTGCTTTGACATAATTGACAGTATAATTTCATAACATTTAAGACAGATTTGTCTGACGCGACGTTTAAAATTATTTCGGTGTCAACCTTACGTCAACATGGATGACATTCGCCGGTGCTCGAGCTGTCATGTGTAGAGAGTGTCACCCCTGTGTATAAAGTGCTTAGCTATCGGTGATGATGATGATAATATCAACGCACTTTTCTCTCAATAACCTTGTGTTACAAAACATTTAATATGCTTACAAAAACTATTTTGTTACATTTTGTCCACGTCTCAGACTTTATTAAAAATATAGAAGGGAAATAAATATTTCACAGACTTTAGCGAAAAATAACTTCCAACGAAGATGTGAAAAAAATCCACCGCGCTTTATCTCGCATCAAATTTGATCCTCTCTATTAAACGGAGTAGTTTTGAGCTCAAATCTCCTGTTTTGTTTGATTTATTTATGAACATAAAATGGCGGTATATTCTCTTTAAAAATATGCCGCTTTTTCAATATTTTTATTTTTTATCTCAAGGAGTGATCATCATCATTATTTATGATAAAAAATTTCTGCCGAGTAATAGATAAGTGACGATCGAACGCAGAAATTTCTATTCCATGTCTTCTATTTCTTTCTGGTAAATTACCACTTATCATTTATAGAAAGTCGCATTGGAATGTGAAAAGATACATACCTTTCACAGCCGGTATATTCAATCATTGCATTTGAAAAATAATTAAATTACTTTATTTATTTATAATATATTAAATTACTAAATTAAGAATATCAAAACCAATGAACGCCGAGTCCCCGTTAGGGCGGTATTGCGTTATAAATTCAGCGCCGCTCCAAAATGCCCTAATACGGCGCCACCGCGGGCCCTAATGGGACAACTTTCAGGACCCTCCTCCTTGCATATGCATGCTTATCTAAAATGAAAATCATACTCATCAATTTTATTGCACTAGGGGAAAGTTAATGATGGGCGCCGATTTTTTTTTCTTTTCCAAGATTTTATTTTGCGTTGAAAATTTATATTTACCTTACTTATAAAAATATTTACACAACGGATAACTAAATAATTAATGATGTTCTCCTGGTCTGTCTAGTTACTTTTACAATGTATCAGACAAAGACAGCAACGTTGTATAAGTTATCCGTTGTGTAAATATCTAATATATAAAATTTCCATGTCACAATGTTAGTTACCGTACTCCTTGGAAACCGCTTTACTGATTTTTACCAAATTTTATATCATATTCAGTAGGTCTGAGATTCGGCTACTGGGTATTTTATATATTGATAAGTGCATTTGTTGAATGAAAAATAGTAAATTATTACAACTCGAGACTGACGGCGACCATATTGTTTGTGTGACGGGATAGCGATCGACGTTGCCATGGTGACATACTTATTTAGTCACTTCAATAAAATAATATGGGCGAAATACTTAATATGGCAAAGCAACGTTTGCCGGGACAGCTAGTTTTTTATAAATATTATGTCTTTGGTATAATTTTACTTAATTTAATTGAAGCCAAACATAAAACTCCTTCATAATACGAGTGTAATATTGAGAGAACATTCTATCGCAATATTCATCCCAATGGAGGTTATACGAGTGCACAAAAATAATAAACGCCAAACACTAATAAAAGCCTTTAGCTACGAAAACAATACTAAAGTGGTCGAGATGGCTCGATGCTACGAGCTACGAGCTACGAGCTACGAGCTACGGGCTACGAGGCGACGGCGTAGCATCAAACGGTCGTCCTTTTGCTATTGAACCATCCTCCGTTCCGAATTCCGATACTTCGTACTCACATTATTCCTTTGTTTTTTTGACTAACGAATTGGTCCGTCTATCGACGTCGGAATCATTGAAACAGAATATTTTTGTTTGACATTACAATGCACTCTTCAGTATTCATGGTACCATTAAAAGCATTTTTAAAGCTTCTGTTATCAATTATTGCTTTGTTTTTGTTGAGTGCATTATCTAACTTGTCTCTGTCTATGCTCGGAAATCTAGTAAAATATTAAAAATTAACAGATGGAGATTAAAAATACCACAAGACACCAATTTGCCAATAACGCAGAAACTCCAACATACACCAGATCGATTTTTACCCCCAAAACACCAATCTAAATTTTCTTGGAACTTATTAAAACCGTTTCAGTGATTCTGATTTTACATATTATATTTTCTTTTTGAAAATTGCTCGTTGAATAAGTAGAGAGTTCGTAGAGAACCTGGGTAACCGAGCTTTGCTCGGAGTTCAAATAAATTTAAATAAATAAAAAAAGCATTAAAACATTTATCTGACCGGGATTAGAACCTACCACAACTCGAATTTTCGAACAAAGCAAAAATTATACATAAGCATAATAATCTGCCAATCGGACTGACATTTAATACAGTCGAAATTATTTAAATATCTTGATATAAAACATAATTATGTAGCTTAAAAATGGGCAGTGCTCCCCAAAAACTCCCTGCATACTTAATTTTATGATAATACATGCAGCCGTTTTCGAGATAACCATTATATATATATATATATATATATATACAAGATTGTCTCATTTAAAGTATAAGATAAAGATTTCGCATAGGTATTGCCTCAAAGACATTTGTTTAAATAAGTGCTGTAAAATAAGACATCCCGCCGAATACTGAAACGCAATCAAAATTAGGATTCCTCTTAACTATCGTTTCGGTATTCGGCCGTAGCTCTTTCAGTTTCGCTAACCGACGCGAGTGCAATATATATGTGTCTGTGTTATTGATTTTATTCAACATTTCAATTGACAAATTTTATTAGACACCCAGGTATAAAAGCAAGTGAAATAACACCATAAAATAGAATAACACGACAGTGTAAGACATCGTCTTGCTGGATCTGTAAAGGCCCGACTTTTACGAGTCTGGCCTGACATCAAACATACTCATAATATTGTAGGCGAATTGTGAATAAAATATAAACATACTGGACTCGACTACAAATTTGAGATACAAGATTGAATTTGTAACAGTAGTAAAGGTATAAAATTCAAATCTAATGTGACTATCGTAAGTAAGAACTATGAATTCTGAAAACGCTTATAACTAAATATTATTTTTCCATTTCATTTAATTTCAAATGAACAAAATAATGTCGACAAAGTAAGAGTAATAAATATTATGATGTTTGCTTCACGTATTCTAATTAAATATTATAGATTAATCTAATTTAATACAAATATAAAACATCTTCAATGGAAACGGTATCGTTAAAATAATGTGACGGAGTTTGTTGATATTTTCTTACTTTTAATTAGATTTGACGTTGAATGTTTCAGATTATGTCGGCGGGGACGCGTGACTCACCCCGAATTTATCTGAAATTCCATCACGTTCGAAATTTAAATTAAAATGTAAATCGTCAGGTCGGATGACCCTGTGATTGTCGATCGGCCCTCATTAGACTGTTGCCATACTGTACACATTGACCACATAATTGGATACATTTGATATGGCTAAATTAATGCAATAGGTAATAGGTAAGTGTATCATTTGATAATAATACAAAGTAATAATACATTTAATACAGTCGTGTTTGACAACAAGAGTCTTATAACGTAAGTAGCGACTAATAGATAAGTAGTACAGATTATAGTATAGGAACCCAATCGTGGTATAAAGATTAGCTGCAACTTCATTTGGGCTAAACTAATAATGGAAACGGAACCCAAATTTTTTAAAGAATTCCTGAGATAAAAGTAGCCTAAGTTACTGCTTAAAACATCAGCTGATGTTGTAAGCAGTAACTTTACTACAGTGGCACATAGCTATTTGTCAGTGTAGGTCCGGTCGTTTCAGAGATTAGCTGGAACAAACAGACAGATTGACAGACAGACAAAAATTAAAAAAAAAAGTTTTTTTGGTGTAGGTAGCGTATAAATTATCATAAAGCTGTTAATTTAAAATTGCAAACAGATACTTCGCAATTATTTATTCGTATAGATTTAAAGTAATTATAGACTGTAATAAATGTAGATGTGATTAATTTTAAGCGCACGCTGTAATATTACCTACGAGGACGGTTGAGGTTAACATAAGTTGTGAGTTTGTTAGCTATATTATTCCTTGAAACAAACTTTTAGTACAAAACTACGAACTAAATCTTCAATATGTACATGAAAATGTTAATTTTCTTTCAACATTTACTGAAACTCGCTAAAGTTTGAAATAAACTTGCAAACTGCAGGTATAAAATGTTCGGCGAATTTCGGAAATATTGCAAGTGAGTGCGCTAATGAAGGACGACTAAGCCGAGCTTGTAAGTTGGCTGCATCTTTTACAGTCAAACTGAAAGTTTCGCGACTCTCAAACTTTACTCCGAGGCAAACACTTAATTGGTGTAGCTAGTATTATGTGACACTGAATATGTCAGTGCCTTGTGTATTAGATTTGATATGTACCTAAATAAACTGTAAAACTGTTCTTTCTCTTTGTGCTATCACGGAATTTTATCCTTAAGCAGGTTGACTGTTGTCATAATTTGTACGTATTATAATAAGTACCCGGTAGAACGAGCCTTACTCGGAGTTTTAGTAGAACGATAAAATAATTAAAAGAAATAAAAAAATATAAAATAAATAATAATAATCACAAAAATATTATTCCTCTGACCGGGTTTCGAACCCACATTTTGCCAACAAAGCTTTAGGCAAGTCCAACGCTAACCAAGACGACAACCGGACTTGACATTTATCTATAATTATGATATCAAACTGACATGTATTGTGACTGCATGTCGCCATTATAATACAAATAAATTATGGAAACTACCTGCTTATGAATGAGATTCCCTCGTAGTACATTGTCTTTATTTGCCGCCAATGTATGTTAAAACTTATTTAATGTAACAATGTTACTGCCTAATTAACTTTAGATTAATAAGTACCTACTTATCAATCTAACGTGTTCATAACTTTAATAATAATAATTGAACAAAGTTACTTATTTTTTCTTAGAAATCGGTTCCTAATTGCCATTAGGAAGTCGACACAAAGAGAACTTTTCGTCGAAACGTTGCGCATCATCTGGTCGACATAAAGACGAAGTAATTAATATTGAATTTTTGTACAAGTTTTTTTTTTCTAAGTAAAATTATATTTTTGACGATATTGTAAGTTTTATTATAAAATCAAAATAAATATAATTCATCATTTACCTTTATGCTTTTAGCTAATATCTCACAAAAGAGTATCTAAGGAAAACTGGCTCGACCCTAAAACCCCTTACCATCTATAATATTATAAAATAAGCTTTGAACTAATTCTTGAAATCCTATTATTAAAATAAACGTTCTAAATTTTAAAAGTGTCCTTAAGTTCTATAATAGAAATGTTATGCGCAAAAAGAAATCTCGCCGGAACCCTACCATTTTCCGATAAAAAAGTAGCCTCATGTTGATTCATGTGTGCGTCCTAGTACGAGTATAAAGGAAAATGCTTAGAAACTGGTCGAACTGGAATTTTGCCGATATTGTACACACATACCAATGAGACTTTTTCAGATCTCAAGTACATTATACCGACGCTCTAACAGTGAAGGAAAACATCGTGAGTAAACCCGCACATGGTTGGCCCCTGACTTAATGACCGGTCATTCCTCTGGACTAGGCTGACTATGATGTGAGAGTGCCGTATGTGCTTGGGCAACCATACGACATTTAAAACCGCCTGTCCCAGGCACTACAGTATTTCAAGAGTGGTTACTTCCCTCGGTGAATACTGTATAAATCATCCAATAACGGATGAAAACGGCCTAAGTTAAGTGTACACATAAATGTTTGTGATTCATAAATCATGATTCATACTATTAATGAACATTAATTAATATATACTAATTAGGTTTAAATGTAGGTTTTTCTACCATATTTATCTATAGTAAATTCTTATACGTTCAGTTTACAATTCGCTGTACTCGTGTGTCCCCTTATTTGCCGTCTTTGATCAAACGTAGGGTACGTAAGCCCCCCATTCGACTATTTTGTCACATATAAATGACACAACATTTTTCCCCTACCTCGCGTGGTTAGGCTCTCAGGGGACTCGTATGGAATCCCCTTGTTGTCAATTTAATCTGCTATCAGAATATGATTTTGATAATTAAAATATATGATTAAGATTAAGAAATGATTTTGTTATTAATAATTGCTCTAATTAAAATTCGTACCACAACTGAATCTAAAATCGCTTATAATTCAATTCAAACTCTTTTAGAAGTATCTAAAAGAGTTTTAATTTAATTATAAGCGATTCGTTCTTCGATTCTAGTAAGAAACTAAAACTTTTTAACAGTATACCTGATTCATAATAAACAAAATTAAAAAATGTAAGTAGCCCCCGAATTGTCAAGCAGTGAGCGAGCTAATGATGATGAATTATGGCTTAGAATACTATCGATCATGTCGGCTCTCAAACAAAAAAAACTAGATAAAATCGGTTTTGGAGCTACGATGCCACGGGCGGACACATAGAGATACACACACAGACAGACACGTCACACTTATAACACCTCTCTGTTTTCGTTTTCAAAAACACTATTAAAAGTTTACTTACTTTGTTCAGTCATTCCAGTTATCAGAAAAACATAATCCATCAACTTATTACAGCGATAAACTAGGTTCAGCGGCCTGAATACGTCGCGAGTCGTTACTCTCAGTGTACTGGAGTGAACACGGAGGGCGTGCGGTCGGGGCGGCTCGCGAGGTTCTACTGAGGGTTTTTCAGCGCAACACATGATTTTCTAACAACCCTAAGTCGGTCGAAAGTGCAAACCTTCACACAGTGACACGGACATAATATAACGCGACCTTGCTGTAACATTTCATTATAGCTGTGCATCGACGTTGCATTGTAGCTTTGTTATTGTTCCAGATTTTTTTTTTCATAGTAGGTTTTCAATATGATAATAGGCCTTTACCTATGAAATTTCCGTTCTGCAGTACTGGCCATTTCAAATCAAAATAATTTTTGTTTGGCTAAGAATTCTGATTTCAAATTAATTTTATTTTAAAAACATGGAATTATTTTTACAAAAGTAGTCATTTGTTTATTGATTAGTGTTTCATCGCATTTCAATCTTTTTCGTTACCATGGATACGTTAAAAATTCGAATAATTATGGAATATGAGTACCGTCGTGGCAGCAACGCGGCACAAGCGGCACGCAACATCAACGACGTTTACGGAGCTAAAACACTACAAAGTGCGTACCGCCTGTTCTTGGTTTTCTCGCTTCCGTTCTGGAAATTTCGACCTGAAAAATGAACCTCGCGGTCGTCCGAAGACTTGGGTCGACAATGACGAATTAAAGGCGATTGTGGAAGCCTATGATACACAATCTACGGCTGAATTAGCAGCAGCTTTCGACGTTAGCGTCAAAACAATATTGGTCCATTTGCTTCAAATTGGCAAGGTAAAAAAGCTTTACAAATGGGTGCCCTACGAACTCAATGATCGCCAGCGCGAAGTACGCGTCGAGACGTGCCATGCACTACTCAACAGACACACAAATGAAGGAATTTTGAACCGCATTGTTACCTGCGATGAAAAATGGATTCTGTTTGATAACCGCAAGCGCTCAGCAAGTTGGTTGGATCCTGGTTCAGCACCTAAATAATGCCCTAAACGAAAACTTACCCCTTGAAAAGTGATGGTCACTATTTGGTGGTCTAGCAAAAGTGTGATTCATCACAGCTTCTTACCAAACAGAGTGAGCATTACTGCAGATGTGTACTGTGAATAACTGAACACAATGATGGAGAAGCTGGCACATCTCCAACCAGCATTGGTCAATCGCTCGTCTCCGCTGCTCCTGCACGACAACGCGCGACCTCATACTGCACAGCAGACGGTCTCCAAGTTGCAATAACTGGGGTTGGAAGCTCTCCGTCATCCGCCCTTCTCACCAGACCTTGCGCCTACAGACTACTACTTTGTCCCAAATTTGGATAACTTCTTGGCGGGAAAAATATTCGATACCCAAGATTCAGTACAAAATTTTGAAGAATTTGTTGCCTCCCGTCCAGCTGATTTCTTTAAGAAGGGCATCATTAAACTGCCACTGCGTTGGCAAAGATGCATTGATTGCATGGGTGATTACTTCGATTAATACAAATAAAAAATACATTTAAAAAATTTCGTTTAAATTTTTCATACAAAAATTTTAGAATTTTTGTCATAATAATATTTTCAGTAATACTGCTTGCTTATCTTGCTTCCTACTTAGATGTTTGCATATAATATAACGTTTTGCAAAATCTTTTACAGTAATTTTGGGCAAATGATTCACTATTCATAGACGTGGTCAACAGCCTCCGTGGTCTAGTGGTTAGAGCTTGGCTCTCGACTCGGAGGTTGTGGGTTCGATTGCCGTGACGGCCATTAGCATCGGTGCTGGATTTGCAGGTGCTTAACACGTTTGCCGCCCATAGGCTACTCAGTTTTTGACCCCAAAAACTTTCTTCTCAAAATGACTCTTCTTTTTCTATAGTTTAAACTAATCAAGAGAACAACTGTAGTATTTTGCAAATGTCCTGGTTGAAATTTGTACCAAATAGCTATTTCGAAGTGTGTATTCTAGAAATAACAACAACAGCGCGAAATATAAGGTCATTACATATGGAATTGGCGTTTTGTAAAGGAAGAACATAAAGACGATTTTTTTGAAACATAATATATATATTTAATCAAAGTATATACGATTGCTATATATGCACTTTTGCCATCTCATAGGTAGTTCATTGATTCCTTTACTAAAAAAAACTATTCGGACAGGAATCAATAAAATCTTTGAAGGCGCTTTGGACTGCCCTATCGGAGTTGAATTTTTCCCTTACAAGAAGTTATTCAAATTTCGAAAAAATTATAATCTGTAGGGGCAAGGTCCGGGTAGTACGATGGATGTCTTAGATATTCCAATTGAAGCTCCTCTAATTTGGTAGCCGTCTGTTGTGCAGTGTGTGGTCTAGCGTTGTCCTGAAGCCGCAGTGGCCTACAGCGAATGACCAACCTAGGTTGTTTATCAGCTAGCTTTTCCATCATGATTTGCAGTTGCTGTCAATAGACATCTGCCGTAATAGTCTGGCTAGATTTGACACTACCACCACCACCCAGCGACTAATACTTGTGTATTAGTCGCTCACAAGTAACTTTTTTGAGTTAATTTTCACTTGGGGCAGGCTTTCGCTGGTTCGCCAGGGTTCAGCCATTGCAATGAGCATTTCCGATTATCGTACAGGATCCACTTTTCATCACAGGTTCTAACGTAGTTACATTCCCTTTCAATAAAATCGATTATTTCGGCGTTACTCGCGTCATCTATGATTTGTATAATTAATTATTTAGTCATTTTTCGAGGCTTAAAGCGCCATCTATCGGCGAACGTCCTTACTAACGGCGTCAGCCTTGCTTTAATACTTAGTTCGTAGATCGATTTTACTTTCGTCTTAAATCTTTGAAAAATAATAATTTAGTTTTTAATAATGAAAATACAGTAAATTTCTAATATTATATTACATAATTTTTAATATAAATTTCTTATCTTTACGCTTTAGTTTATAGTTGTCAAAAGTTTAAAAAAGAGGAAGGAAAGGTATATATATGGCACTTCTTCGAATGACATTTCCTTTTTCGAATTAAATTTTCGCTAAGACTCAAGATGTAGTCGTTATAGTAATTATATTTTAATCCCGTGTATCACGGTGAGTAATTTAGTATATCTGTGTTGTGAATATTTAGAAAATCATGCTTGTATTAAAACGCATTATTCTTTCATGTAAACTATCATCTTGATAAATTATTTGTCAATTATTTGATTGGCCATACCACGTGCTCAATTTGTAGTTTTATCTTTCCAATTTAGCACTATTAAAATGTTAGGATGTTTGTATCATATTGGTTGCCCTTAATATCATCTTATCTTTTTTAATTTGCCTACCTTCTTTGTAATGGTCACACAGCTCGTGATTTTTGATCGTTTGGGGTTGAAATCGCATGGCTGTGGGACCGGACTCCTACCGACACATTACCGTGATTATTCCAGGAACTTGATTTGGCGCACGAAACACCGCCAACTACAGCATTCGAGGCACCAATTAAAAGGACTTATATCTAGCTGGAGTTCAGAGTGCTGATAGTCATTGGAAGGGGATTTATTTTTTTATTGAGACGATCTATCTACGACGAACGGACGCAGCGGTGACGGAGAAGCTTCCAGGAGTTGGAGCCCTATCTCGCATCCGCCACGTGCTAGACACCTGGATCCTCAGCTAAGTTCCAACGTGGATTAAAGCCCCTTAGATACCCTTCAGACACCAAGAGGCTAGACCAAACCGTACGGCCTTCTGCCCACGACCCCTATTTTTTCTTTGTTTATACAATATAAATATTGTCACGGGAAATCTTTTATTTTATTTTTAATTTCACCCGTAACAAGGTAATGATTCGATTTAAAATCCCTTCATTATTGTGCCGGTTGAGTAATGTAAGGCAACAGTCGATGCGCATTTGTCGATTTGCTGCACTCAATTCATGAGGTACCCACCTTTCAAGCTTTTTCATCTTCCCAATTTGAAACCAGTGTATTAAAACAGTTTTATCACTAACAGCGCAGCCTGCAGCTAACTCCTACGTGGTTTACGATGAATCCGGTTCCACAATAGCCTTCAATTCTTCATTATCAACTTTGGTCTCCGCACGTCCACGGGGCATGTTCTGCAGGTCGAAATTTCCAGAACGAAAACGTTGGAACCAAAAACGCACTGTGTTTTCTTGAAAATAATACGATATTTCAAGTTTTCCATTTTGTAAATAGAGTGACGCAAAGAAAAAACCAAAAGAGGAAAAAACAAATGAATAACGGTTTTTGAAACACAAATGCATGAGTATATAGCGGTGTAAATTTGAAATTGGAATTCTTAACCAAAGAAGATATATTTGAGTTCAAAGTAGCCATTACGACAAACGCCAATTTCATATGTAAGGACCTAATATATTATAATGATAATATTATGTATTGTACGTTGAAAGCGAGCGAGTGGAGCGAGCGAGCAAAAATGTCTGTAATTTCGCGGGATAAAATTGGATAAATCATTTTTTTTTTCAATTGTACTGGTTTAATTTGTAACAAATACCTTTCTGAAAGGTTTTATTCTTTGGAATAACCAACAGAGCAAAATAGACCATAGACTACTAAATATTAGAAATAACATTATTATGTTCTGTACGTTGAAAGCGAGCGAGCAAAAAGGTCTGAAATTTTGCAGGTTTCTATTGGATAAATCCATATGGACCAAAATAAATGACAGACAGCTATATTATTTTTTATATTGAAACATAATATATCTTGTTATTTATTCTTTTGGCTCTTAGATAGAAAAAAGTAAAAAAAAGCGGGTGGGGCTGTGTCGGGGCACACGGCCGTTGGTTTTAACGTGAAACGTCTATGTTAGCGAATCGCTTTTAAAGTAAAAGATTGAAATGAAAACAAGATGGACGCTGTTTTAAGTATTTTAATAAAAACCCTCCCCCGCCGCCCCGCTTGACCCCGACACGAACTCAATGTCATAACAGCGAGCTGACTATATAAGTTAAATATTTACACCACATTTTTGTTTCTAAGACTAATAGTTTTTTAATTATTAAGGTACGATGATATAGACCTTTTCGTTACGGTCCAGTTTTTAAACCTGGTACCCGTATGTTTCGGCGCGATTTTAAAGACGTTTCACGTCAAAAATCGGTTGTCTGTAAAGTCGGTTTACTGACGATAGTTGAACGTGACAACGTCATAAGAAATGAGTCATGTTTAGCGAGGTAACGCCGGTAACGCCGCATGAGTCATGTTTCTTCGTGCGTGCAGCCGGCTCCATCGAATTATAAGACGTTGTCACGTCAAAAATGTTGTAAATTATATCAAACGCACGGTAGGTAATGTGAGCTAACTGAGATAGAGATAATGATTTTAAACTATAATCAATGTAATAATTATAAAAGAATATCAGTCCAGTTCCATTATAAAGACGAAAAATAAAAATTTCACTCATGTTTTTCACGATGAAACCGAATGTCAAAACTCATAGGCATATTGACAATAATGAATACGTGTGTATGTGTACGTATAACCAAATCCGTGGTAGTGTGTGTTGCTGATATTTTCAATAATTTAATGTGTTTCTAAGCATTATTTTAAGAAATTCAAGCTTTTCGCACGCCTTTCTCAGCATAAACTTTAACTGTGACAAATTTCACTCTCATCCGTACTCACAATTCTCGTAAAATTGTACCTGAAATTTTCGCTTCACGTATTACGATATAGATTATGTAATTATTAACTTACTTACTTATATTATTATTCGTCAATTGCTGTTTTATTAATGTATGAATAAATAGTACTCTAAAATATGATTAAATTCTAAAAAAAAAACAACATAATATTATTAAACATCTATATTTTCAAAGGTATAGGCGATTTCTTTACAGAATGTCGCATGTCTCGTGGAAACACTCCATACAAGTCACCAAATCCATGACGTCATGCTTTCGTAAAGTTGTATGAAATATTATGTAACATAACTGCTAATATCCCCGAAATTTATGCGTTTAAGTTCATAATTACTACAATAGATGTTCTTGTATATTTTATTATGATGTGAATAAACTAATGATGTAGGTTTTTCTACTAATATATCAAAAATATTTTTTTTATATATATAATGTTATAGTATCTATCTTACTAAATCACAGTAAATGTTTTTTTTTTACATTTATCAAATAGTAACACCTCAATATTTCTGAGCATATATCTAAATTAAACTAAATATTTTACATATAGTCAGCTACCCCATTCTTCGGTAAAATGTTTCATATTTTATTGTCAAATAAGAAAACTGTTGCTTACTGATATGAAATAGGCGCCGGCCATTAACTGCGGTGAACCAGTTCCGAATCCTCACGAACAAAACCCTCGTAGTCGGATTTCGCAGTTTTTAACAAACTTTTCTATTCAGAAAAGTCCTGCCACAGTCGGCGTATTAGTTGTCAATTTGACTAGTTCTCGAATATAATCCGGTTTTGGTAGAACATGGCTCCGATGGAGAAAAATATTACATACAATACTCTGAGGGTTATGCATATAGGCAAATACCTAATCGAAGGTACCAGCAGCAGCAACAGCAGGGAATCTAATTCACAAGCAGATAGAGTGTTCTCATAATTTGTTTGCATTGTAATGACAAATTACCATGTCAGTCTGATATCTTATTTCTTAATATTAACATAATACGTACCAATTAAGACAACAGTCAGTCAGTAACCAGGAGCTTATGAATTAGTTTCCCTGATAGTACATTATACACACTAAGCATAGTCTACACACAGAAGTCACTTTAAACGGAGTGGGAAACGTATTTTATTTTAAGTATTTTCACTCACCATTACGACATGAAACTTAATATTCTTCATACCGCAATGGAATATTAAGGAAAAATCTGTAGTGTATTTAAAAGTTGTGATATATTCCATTCACGTTCACAGGACCGCGGCTAAGTAAATTGTATACGTGCTTGGAGCCGTGCCGAATGGGTCGCGGGAGATGTATACCACCGTCAAACCCGGGTAAGATTTATAACTGAATATCCGATAGATGACCGCAACTATTTATTGTGTCTCTGTTATTTATGGCCGGTGGCCGGTTTCATTGCAACCAGGCCAGCTACGCAGGAGTTATTTTATAGTGCCCAAGTGTGTGCGCAGTACACAAGATCACTCTCTCTTCCTTTACTCTAGAAACCTAGTGGGACGGATAACCGACACGACTGACGAGATATCAGGCGCAGGATCGACTTTTTACATGCCCATCCGACGCATGGTTCATCTTTCTTTTCAGACAATCAGGTGATCAGCCTGCGTTGCCCTAACCAAACTTGGAAATAACATTTTCCGTTGTTCCAATGCGGGAATAGAACCCACGACCACCAAGAGCCAAGCTCTAAACCACTTGACCATTTACCACGGTTGTTATTAAGAGAACTGTAACATTGAAGGTCCCGAGCCGATTACGTGAAAAGTGATCGATGAAGTTAAACTCGTAATTTCAAATAGTTGATGCGCTGTGCACAGACAAAAGCTTGTTATTATTTCGCACTTCATTGATTCTCTATGTACGTAATATTGAATAATCTTGATTTCCGAAGATTTTTTCAAGTATATGCGGTCTGCGGATTCATTAAACTGCGGAAAGCCAATGTCAAAATTTCAAGATGACAAATATCAAACCTCGACTACCCCAAACAACCCCAAAAATTTAAGTGTGGAGACTTTTTGTCTCGACTTGCCCCGTCTATAATATATAGTCTATGGCCGTAGCGTCAGTTCACACCTAGACGAGACTCGGCGCGGCATTTTTAAAAAAGCGATTAAAAATTAAAATTTATTCACTACACAAGAAGATACACGACTAATTGCAAGGGTTCTAATTTCTAGTTTCACCGCGCTGCGCAGCGCGGCGCCGCTCTTGCAATGAAACGCGTCTTGCAATTAATCTTTTTGGTAGTGAATAGAGTTCAATTTTGAATCGCTATCTTAAAATGCCGCGTCGCGTCTCGAAGTGAGCTAAAAGCTGAAGTCAATTTAAATGCAGATATCTGGAAAATTAAAAATTAAGTTGAAGGCGTAACATTCCCGTTTCTATTCTTCTTATTTTTATTATTTGATTAATACAGTATTATTATTTGATTAATACAGTAGGAGTAAACTACGCTATATCCGCCTTTTAGGTAATATAGGTTTGTCATCGCGTTGTCAGCTCATATATTCATTTTACAATAAGTTACATCAACTTGTGCGAAGTTGAGCTGGCTCGTTTCAGTGCTTACCGCGCTCCCACATGGTACTCTCGAGGACAGTATATGTCATTTTTTTCATAACTTTATCTTAACGGCCGGGACTTGGTTCAAGAAAATTGTTTCATTTAGCTTAGCGGTGCTTTCACTATTACATTAATATAAAAAAATTTAGACTAGAAATTCTTTAAGCTTGTGAATTGTAAATTTCAAAAGCATTAAAATTTATTCATGCTATTAAATTAAACACAGAATTTTCTAAGGACATTGAAAAATGTCTTCAGGAAATTCTGTGTTTAATTAAAGGGTCTGCCTTGATTTACTGTCTTAGAAGGCTTTGTTATTTTTAATAAAAACCCATACCAACGAAAAAAATCATGTGGAAAAACAAACAATAAAAATACCATTAAAAATTCCTAATCCACCCCATGCCTATAACAGATGACTCAATAATATTTGGACACGAATTTTAAATAAACGTTAGCGAACAATCCACCTAATAATTGCTTCACAAACACTCGCCCGATTATTAATTCACGAATTAAACATATTTTTTACTATTCTTTTATTACTCATTATTATGGAAAAACATATTATTACTATCATCTATACTAATCGAGATCAGTTATTTTTCAGAGGAGAGGAATGATGAATGATTCTTATTCTTATCGAGAATAATTTATTTATATCTTTTTACATAGACCTAATCGCCCGGCCTGGAACCCGGGAAGCCGCAAGATGGAGCAAGACTTTAAAGTAAATATATTTTAGAAACTTAGCTACGTAAACTAACTTATAACTTATTAATATATCCTACTTATAAGTAAACACTAGTAAACTAGTCACAAGTACTACTCACAAGACACAAACGTCCTGTGAGTAAAGTGGTTCCTACCATAACGACTAAAACATCCTCGCATTTCGTTACATCTAGATTCTATACAATTTTCTTTTACTATGAACCGCTTTTTTCTTTTACAACCTTGCCAGCCATCGGGTTGAGGGCTTGAAACTGTGGTACTTCAAATATTTAAAGAATACTTAGCTGTAAAATATTTTAAAGGTACAATATAAAAGCGATATTGATTTTGATCGATAAGGATAGTTGTGGAAGTTTAGGGAAGGTAAAACGGTGACAAATTTTGAAAAAGTTGCGTGGAAAATACTTACTAAAAACGGCATTTTAATTTTCCCATGACAAATGTTTAATTTGTCACTTGAGTGCCAAATATTTATGGACTGAGATCCCAAGCCCGCCAGACTACTTTTATATTCTTACTGATAAAATGTATACCATATTGTACTATTAATGTGCACAATGAACGTATGCATACCCGCCAGTGTATGCCGTGGGCCAATTTATAGGCCAAGGTACAAGGCGTTAAGTTGCGGATAATTGTACACACTTTATTTACATTCTGATAAAGCATGAATCTTATTTTTTGGTTTTAGAATAACGTAAGGAACAAAACAAAAAGTAATTTTTCTCTAAACTAAGTATTGAAATTGAACACAGATTAGAAGTTTAATGATTTTTATTTTTACGTCGATGATTTTCCATTTTTTATTTTTAGGAAAACTACAGCATCAAATAAGTTATCGGTGTAAAATTTGACTTTATAGTATTTTATTGTCACTTTTCTACTAAACCATACGTTAGAATAATTTTAAATGCTGTAAGGAGAGTACGATTTTTTTGATTCCTTCGGCGCCTTGTACCTGAGAATTGGCAAAGTTTGTACGATAGCGTACAAACTAGCGGGTATGCATACGTTCATTGTACACACTAATACTATAATATGATGTACATTTTATGAGTAAGAATATAATGGTGGTCTGGCGGGTCTGGGATCTCAATAGATAGATAGATAAACTCTTTATTACTCACATTAAAGAATACAATAATTATATTAAAACTAAACTTTTAATCTAAAATGGGCAAGGGCTATAAGCGATCTCTTCCAGGCAACCCTGCAGCACAGGAGAGGTAAAATATCTAAATGAGCAGAGTAATACGAAAAGTCAAGAATAACTAAACAGAAAGTCAAGCAATATACTTACATAATAAATATATCTACGCTATACAAATAATATATAATACAATTGTTTAAATAATAAATAGGTACTTATAATTTACTTGGCGAGCGACTTTCTCCAGTAGATGAAGTTGGATGATATGATATGATATGCAGTTTGGATTTGAAAATGGCAAGTGACTTTGACTCTCGTATGTCACGTGGTAGGTCATTTCACATGACCGCAGCCTTCGCAATTAGAGAACCCCTGAAGTAACCAGACTTTATAAGTGGCATGAAGTTTCCTACTATATCCAGAGCGTTGTGCACGACTTTGGTCAGAACTCCGATATATAGATGAGTTCAGATTACCTGTTTGTTTTATTTCCAAAAAATCGACCGGCACAAGTAGGTTGGTAGGTGTAGATGTAAGCTGTAGGTGTAGATATTGGTGTAGTGGTAGGTGTAGATACAGGTGTAGTATCTAGTTACAGGTGTAGATGTTGGTACAGTGCTAGATGTAGATATAGGTGTAGTATCTAGTTGTAGGTGTAGATGTTGGTACAGTGCTAGATGTAGATATAGGTGTAGTATCTAGTTGTAGGTGTAGATGTTGGTACAGTGCTAGATGTAGATATAGGTGTAGTATCTAGTTGTAGGTGTAGATGTTGGTACAGTGCTAGATGTAGATATAGGTGTAGTATCTAGTTGTAGGTGTAGATGTTGGTACAGTGCTAGATGTAGATATAGGTGTAGTATCTAGTTGAAGGTGTAGATGTTGGTACAGTGCTAGATGTAGATATAGGTGTAGTATCTAGTTGTAGGTGTAGATGTTGGTACAGTGCTAGATGTAGATATAGGTGTAGTATCTAGTTGTAGGTGTAGATGTTGGTACAGTGCTAGATGTAGATATAGGTGTAGTATCTAGTTGTAGGTGTAGATGTTGGTACAGTGCTAGACGTAGATATAGGTGTAGTATCTAGTTGTAGGTGTAGATGTTGGTACAGTGCTAGATGTAGATATAGGTGTAGTATCTAGTTGTAGGTGTAGATGTTGGTACAGTGCTAGATGTAGATATAGGTGTAGTATCTAGTTGTAGGTGTAGATGTTGGTACAGTGCTAGATGTAGATATAGGTGTAGTATCTAGTTGTAGGTGTAGATGTTGGTACAGTGCTAGACGTAGATATAGGTGTAGTATCTAGTTGTAGGTGTAGATGTTGGTACAGTGCTAAATGTAGATATAGGTGTAGTATCTAGTTGTAGGTGTAGATGTTAGTACAGTGCTAGACGTAGATATAGGTGTAGTATCTAGATGTAGGTGTAGATGTTGGTACAGTGCTAGATGTAGATATAGGTGTAGTATCTAGTTGTAGGTGTAGATGTTGGTACAGTGCTAGATGTAGATATAGGTGAAGTATCTAGTTGTAGGTGTAGATGTTGGTACAGTGCTAGATGTAGATATAGGTGTAGTATCTAGTTGTAGGTGTAGATGTTGGTACAGTGCTAGATGTAGATATAGGTGTAGTATCTAGTTGTAGGTGTAGATGTTGGTATAGTGCTAGATGTAGATATAGGTGTAGTTTCTAGTTGTAGGTGTAGATGTTGGTGTAGGTTGTAGGTGTAGTAATTTATTTTTCCAGTTCATACTTAAGACAGAACAATAACGTGTGTAGGGATAACAAGTCGTAAATAGAAATATTATGAACCTATGACTGCACATCAAATTAATAACAATTTAGATATCAGGCACAATTACTGATACCCACTAACTATGTCTTAGATTAGGCGAGTTCGAATGCAAAATTCCTTTCATATAACAAGAATTCAGAATTGTGAAATAACTCAAAACAAACTAAAGCACCAAACCCCTTCATACCAGTACATTAGAAGTTGCGAAACACTATCCTGTTCAATCTTGTTACCCAGTTAGAACGTTTTGCAAATTTGTTACTCGGATTTTGTCAACAGGAAAACGGTGGCCCTCGATGTCGTATATTTACGACCACTGCTCGACTTTTCAGCTTCTTTTATTTCGCACACCGACTGAGCATAAAGGTACATAAATTTTAAGTGTAAACAAACAACGGTGAAGCTTTATACGAAAATTTAAAACGATAAAGCAGTTGCGGGTTTGGGAAAAAGTTTAATGAAAATTTGTAAAATGTATGGATATGAAATTGTCATAAGTATCATCAATTCATCGCTTAGGTACTTTTTACCCGACTACGGCGAAGTCAAAAGGATGGGTCATCATTTTGGCAGTCTATGTATATATGTATGTATGGTCCGATTTTAATGAATAAGCTGCCACTTAGGTATAGGTTAATAATAATGGCCCGGGTGATATAGGCTATATTATTTACGTGGTCGGGTTATAGTTTTTAACTTCGATTAATACAGTATTTAAAATATGCCTTACCTTGTGTATTTTTTTTTTAATTTAAACTTTTTACTTACTTGAGTATTCACAAGAAACAATATATTTAACAATGGTTCAATGCAATGGAAACAAAAAGCTTTGAAATGTCATTTCTTTCCTAGAGGACGTCCAAAAGTTATCAAAATATTTTTTTCTAGTATTTGTTTGTTTATCTACAACAGAAATACATATTTTCTGAAAATTACGACTCTCTAGTTATCACGGTTCATGGGGCCTGGTGACAGACAGACGGACGGACGATCAGACACATAGCGACGTCCCAGTAAGGTCCCGTTTTCACCCTTTTTGTACAGAACCCTAAAAAATGTAACATTGTTTAATTCCTAATTCAAAATTTAAGAATCATTCCAGCAACAAAATATGTAATTACTTTTTTACTACATCGGAATGAAACTATAACCCGACCACGTAAATAATATAGCCTATATTACCCGGGCCATTATTATTAACCTATACCTAATAGGTTAATAATAATGGCCCGGGTAATATAGGCTATATTATTTACGTGGTCGGGTTATAGTTTTTAACTTCGATTAATACAGTATTTAAAATATGCCTTACCTTGTGTATTTTTTTTTAATTTAAACTTTTTACTTACTTGAGTATTCACAAGAAACAATATATTTAACAATGGTTCATTGCAATGGAAACAAAAAGCTTTGAAATGTCATTTCTTTCCTAGAGGACGTCCAAAAGTTATCAAAATATTTTTTTCTAGTATTTGTTTGTTTATCTACAACAGAAATACATATTTTCTGAAAATTACGACTCTCTAGTTATCACGGTTCATGGGGCCTGGTGACAGACAGACGGACGGACGATCAGACACATAGCGACGTCCCAGTAAGGTCCCGTTTTCACCCTTTTTGTACAGAACCCTAAAAAATGTAACATTGTTTAATTCCTAATTCAAAATTTAAGAATCATTTCAGCAACAAAATATGTAATTACTTTTTTACTACATCGGAATTAAATTGTCTCTGGAAGTTGTAATTTCGCCATCTTAGTGTTTCGTTATTTAAGCTAAAACTCGTCTTGTCGTACCCGAGGGACGTTGGAACACTGTTTCAGCAGTTTTATTACACTCTTTCAATCAGAAAAAGGAAAAAAAATGTAATGATGCCTCACTGTACGTTTGTCCCAGCTAGGCCAGCAATATACAATTTTTATGTAGATAATAATGAGTGCATGTACAGCTCTATAGTCAAAGTTTATAGCATACAACCCTACAATTATTTAACCGATATTTTTTTCACAGTCTGATGTGATCAGTGATGACCAATCTAAGGTTTCTAGAAAACTTTGATTTTTGTAGATAAAAAGTAGGTACTGTACTGTACTGTTAAATATGTATTAAAATTTACATGCCAATCGGATACGGTAAATAATACACGAATAATAACATATATCTACAGTTACTAATTCTGTGGTAGCCAATAGCAATATAATAAATTGACAATAATAAAAACACACAATAAACAACCAGATAAAAGTACTCTTGCAACACTTTTGCGAAAAGCTGTTGGTATTAGTAACCAATAAATATTTACCATATTTACTGTAGCGTGAACTTTTCCTATTTGTGTTATGGCATGACAAAGGCTGCGTCTAGGATTTTTTTGGCAAAAGGCCCGATGTTTTATTACTGTTACGGTCTGCGAGCGCTCGTATTTACAATCATTCCTTTACACTGTTGGAATTGTAAACGAATTTTAGTTTTTGTTCAATCTCGACCTCATGTAAAATTCCATGTCTGTCCATCTGTTTAAGCAATATGCACAGATTAGCTACATACGTACAGGATATTCACAAATGAATAAGGCTGGGATTATATGATCCAGAATCCGTAAGACCAGGGAAAATTCAGAGCACTGCAATTAAAACTGTGTGCTACTACAATAGAGCTATAAATCGAACACACAAGTGTCGAATCAAATGTCAATGTCATTGACAGCTCGACACTCGATACTTCGATTTTGAAGCATATTGTATTAGCGCAGAGTTCTATTTTCTGTGCTCTGTATTTCCCCGGGCTTGCCGGATTCTGGATCATATAATCCCTGCAGTAAAGTAAAATATGTTATAAGCGTTTTACGGAATTTGTCTTTGTAAGATACAGGGAAGCAGGTATTCATACTTACAAATACAATATAAAGTTATTGTAGAGATTTTCAATTTTGACGAAATACATAATATATTATTATAATTAAGGCTAGTCACTAGATTTTCCAGCGATTGTAGGTACTAGGTACCGATGTGTAGGTAGATTTAAAATATAAATTATGTTATTAACAAATGCTTACAAAACTTATATTGTACATATAAGTATTTAAATCCTATACTATAAATTATAATAAATTCGAATTCGTATCGGTATACAAAATCAATACAACAGTAAAATCTATTGGAGTAAATGCTATTGGTAAGCTTATTTAAGGGCAAGGAACTAGGAATTGGCAATTACTGTTTATTTGTAGACTGAAACGTGCTCGAAGTCAGATTTACTCCGGCATCGCTTGTAATCGCAGATCGCAACACTATTGCTTCAATACAGTTACTGTAACTGTTTAATTAGACGGGGCCAATTTTATAAAGCTTACAATCAAAATGTATATTAGATGCTTTTAGAAATACCACTGTGTCTGTGTGCTACGAATCACATGAACATTTTCAAAACAATTTATTTTTTTATATATTTTAACGACCTTAGTACACCTATGCGTTCTTATGCGGTAGCATCCCTGCGAAAATACTGCTGTAGCGAAACATCTGCGAAATGTTAGAAATTTCAGTATTATTTTCGTAGACTACGGGCACTACTTATAATATTATTTACTACTAGCTGTCCCGACACATATTGTTCTATCTTGACCTTTTCCTTTATTTCAAGACCATAATTAGCCAAATCGGTGCAGCCGTTCTCGAGTTTTAGCGTAACATTGGAATTGCAATCCATTTTTGTATATAAGATGTGCTACGGGCGCAGTCGTCATTTCAGAATGTCATCATCGCTTTCAGATTCCGAAGAGGTAGAATTGCTGTTGATAGCGTCGATATGAAAGAGAAAGTTTCCATGGTCCGAAAATCTGTACTTATGGACAGATCGCGTACGGACGCCTTTGCGATGCGAATTACCACTAGCAAAACGTCTGCGTCTGTGTACCGGTCATTTCGCAGTTCCTTGCAAAACTATTCCGACAAGGACGCAACAAATTAATCTACCATAGTACCGGATAGAAACATAGCATATTATGTGAATACTACTTACAGTTTTGTTCATAGTTTCTCGACGTATGAAACGGCTGTGCGAGCGGCTACCACGTCAGTGAGTCATTCAGTGGGGATATCACCTTTTATATATTATATAGATATATATATGCAAAAATTCATACCATATTATCTATTGATGAAGACAAACACAAACAACACTGTGTGGGACAAAGCCTCGTATATAAACTATACTAACTTCCCCGTGTTGACATAAACTCTGCGAGTGTTATTTTTCATCCCGCTCTAATTTCTAACCAAATTTAGTGAAGCTGAGATTTTTCATTTTGATACTGTATTCGTGTCCACTCTCTAATTTTTTCTATAGAACGACAAAATATTTCACTAGCTAATTATATTCTCTAAAAAATGTCAACGTTTTCATTTTTTTTTCATCTTTATTAAAAACATATATTATTTAGAAAGTTAAATGTGGTTTTTGGAACTAAAAACAATCGACGTTAATGTCTGAAAAAAGTAATTGGCTGTTAACCTCTAATAAATGAAACGCTATTGATTTTTCAATTGCGGTATTGGGTGCAGGTTTATCCCGCAATCAATCACCAGGATCGATCACCTACCAGTTTATTATGTTCCATCATCCATCAATCCCAAAACAGCTATCTCACAGATCGCAGCAAACGACTTTCAATTTTATACTTTCTTTCCCGATAATGTAGACACATTAAGTGCATAATATATTTTTATCGATTAACTTAAAGTTTTTCGCATTATTGATTTATGATTATCACAACTTCAATATTATTAAAGGGTTGTGTTTTTCGAGTGTATGTATATTTCTGTGGTTCTTAACAGCCTCCGTGGTCTAGTGGTTAGAGCTTGGCTCTCGACTCGAAGGTCGTGGGTTCGATTCCCGCATTGGAACAAAAAAAAATGTTGTTTCCAAGTTTGGTTAGGACAATTCAGGCTGATCACCTGATTGTCTGACAAGAAAGATGATCCATGCGTCGGATGGGCATGTAAAAAGTCGGACCTGCGCCTGATCTCTCGCCAGTCGTGTCGGTTATCCGTCCCACTGGGTTACGAGAGTAAAAGAAGGAGAGAGTGCTCTTGTGTACTGCGCACACACTTGGGCACTATAACATAACTCCTGCGTAGCTGGCCTGGTTTCAATGAAACAGGCCACCGTCACCGAAATCGGTGTGGGAGCTATTATTTCCGTGGCATGCTCTAGAGCAGAGGTCGTCACACTTTTCTGGTCAAGGGCCGCATAGGACAATGTGACAATCACTGCGGGCCACACACTTTAATACACACACACGTATGGGTAGCGGCCATGTCGTAAATAATTAAACTTGAAAGTTGAAACCCTATTTGAATGACACATCGGAAATATACGACGAAATCAACAGCCTTAACCAAACTACTTAGTAACATACCGCAGATGACGAGCCTAAATGTAACGGCTTGTCGCATTTGAGCTTGAGATGTATCATTAAATTCGTCGTCGTGACAGGGACGTACATCAAAATTATTTGATGCAGTCGGGTATTTGCCTTTTTTTTTAATAATTAATGTTATCTCTCTAAAACCTATCGATTCCGTCCAATGAGGTTTTTTATATTCGTGACATCTAACAGCTTTTTGACACGACAAGGACCGTCGTGCTACCAAGCGCCGCCTGGTGACGGAAAAAGAATCGGAAATTCTTATTGGCCGTTTTTGATACCACTTACGCCACCAGATGACGCATTGTGTGAGTTTGGTCAACCCCCTAACGGCAGAAAAAATATTATTATATAATTGCTTTTCTGCGTGCCGGTTTTCTATGAGCGATGCTATTGCAGGGCGAACCAGGCCATTCGTTCCATATCATGTTTCACAAAATTCTCAAGACCGTTAACTATTGTATTCATACGTTTTACGAATGTACCGTTTACAACACCTATGCTAGCTCTAGACACAGACGACTCGTGGACAAATCTCCTATTTCTGTCTCCATCTTGTGTGGAGATCGCCTCGGCGCGTTTGATACAGTTTAATCTTGCTTCAACTTCACAATGGACAACTTTCAACTCGACAGCTAACGTTCTAAACTACTTATATTTCACCTCAGCGCGTTTTGGGGATTGCATTTACAAAACTTTTATGTTATTGACGTTCATATGAATGGCTCAAGTTTGTACACTTTTCGGTTTACGATTGATTATTTAATGGCACCTTGTCAATTTATTCAGGGCGTTTTAGAACCACACATTAATACACCACAATATACCTAGGTGTTATGATGGTTTTTACATAACATTGTCAGTGACACTTCTATTCCAATTTAGTAATTATTGTTATTCAAAGTCTCCACTAACGATCAGTAGCATACCAAGCATACCATACCAATAAAATGCATTATTTACCACATCCTGACCCCTAATATATACTAAACATTACAAATCAATTTTCTGCATTGTTTTGAAATGATAATACTAGTATTTCTGAAACTTTCCCCGTTAAATAATAATCATATATTCTAACCAAGAGCATGTCAGGACATGTCTAAGGAGGGTTCCGTAACTATCAACGCGTAATGGGTTTTCTTTAAATTACTTCAAAACTTACTGTTTGATTTTGTTCAAAATAATTTTCCTTAAGAGTATATAGTATGATATATCAGCATTGAAAATTCAAGTTTCTAAGTCTCATAGTTTAGAAATTCCAGGGAACAACTTGTAAACCACTTTGGAGGTTGATTTATCGAAAATGGCTTACATTATAAAAGAGTCATATATGAAACCTTTCCTTTATTTAAGAAGACCTATTCGACGATACCTCACTCGACGGGGTAGAATGAAAAAAAAATTTTCATCCCCACTTCACATGTATGGAGAGCCACCCCTAAAATGAAAAATTATTATTATTTTATGATGCCAAAACTATACTTATATACAGTAAAAAGACTGTAACTGTACTAAATTTCATCATAATTACAGAAGCTAGTAGCGCGGACAGGCAGACAGATAGACACACAGACGGACCGACAGAGCGAAACTATAAAGGTTCCTTGAGTATTACGGAACCCTAAAAATGGAATTTTATATTTATTAGTTATACTTTACAACTTTACAACTTTTATTAAAACCACTTTCCTGTATTTTTATTCAATTTGATTTACCCAAAAACGAAATGTTCCACCACAGCGCGTGATGTAGTGCGCTGGTCATACTCGATTGCGCTTGTCCTAAATTGATACATTGCAATTGGCTAAGTGTTTTGTTTTAAACTATCTGATACATTTACAATTTTTATTTATTTATCGTGCTTTGACTAGTACTTTATTTACGTTCACATTGGTGACTCATTGGAGTGTTCAAGACATAATAGGGGTCGCATTGTGTTCGAAATTCGACCATAATTAATATTTTAATTTTTAAGTCTCAACTTTTTTAACGGTTCTTTTGCCTCTTATATACGCAATAAAAAGTATGAAAATTTTGTACATGGAATGTGATAAAAAATTGACAAATGTGTCAAACCTACAGTACGCACGGTAGTGTGAGTGAGGTTGTGTGTGTTACTTTAATTTTAACAATTTAATGTATTTATATATAAGCATTATTAAAAAAATGGCTTTCTGTACACCTCCTTCCACAAAAATTTTAAGTGTGCCAAATTAATACTCCCTCGTTCGCATATTTCTCGTAAAACTGTACTCAACATTTTTTCTTTACATATTAATATACTTGTACATGTTTAGAGCATCGTTGTTGTTTCAATTTTAATAGTGCATTTTAGAAATCCGTTTCATATCAAACAACAGACCCTGTATAGTACCTTGATGATTAATTCTAATATCTATATTATTATTACTCTTCGACAGAGGTCCCCAAACTTATTCCGTCTAACGCCCACTTTGAATATCAGTTGTTTGTAGCGACCCCCATTTTATTTCACCTTAGTAGAGATACCTCAATAACATATTAGTCTCGCCCGGAGTTCAATTAAACCAATATTCAAAACGGGACTTTTCTTACCAGAGAGAGCAATAATAATGCAACTTTACCATGTTAAGAGTATATTTTATTCAAAATTAGCAATGTTGATTATTGCTGAGCTGAGAGCTGAGATTATTGAGCAATAATAATACAACTTTACAATATTAATAGTATCTTTTACCTATTCAAAATTAACCAAAAATCAACATTTGTTTTAAAACTAATCTAACGTGAAGGATGAATCTGATTTTTATGTACCTGACATAAAAAAAAGTGTGTGTCAGCTCCGACGCACGACTGGAGTTTACTCTAAAAAGTAAAACACGTCCCTCAAAAGGAACAAAAACTTTAGCGATCGATTTGAGTTCAAAAATTCGCGCCATGTGAAAAAAAGTGACAGGTGCGCAGAATAGGTTGCGCACGAAAACGTAACGAGGTCATTCGTTCAGTAGGTTTTACACCTTATATTTTTTTTTCATACCGGGGGCCTTATATGAAAATCGATTCTTAAGGAGTAAACTCCAAAAAATCACGCGTTCGGCAAGTGCTCAGCTTGGCCGTAACAATAGATATGCCTATTTTTAATACGTGTCTTCGGAGATGGGAACCTCACCTGCGCCACTTGAAAACACGAATATATTTTAGTGTTTGATACCTATTACTAAATATCTTAAGATATGCATATCGTTGTGAACGCATTAAAAATAAAAAATATGAATATATTTTTAGTTTATATTTATACATTAGAATAGGATATAAATATAAACTAATAAATGGATGTTGTGTAGTAGGAGAATTTTAATACTCGTATCAGTGAATTTTAAAATATAATGTAGCTGAACTTGCAAATCACCCATCGCCCCCTTAAATAACAGCAGCGCCCCCAATTTTTTTCTGGGCGCCTTACCGCCCCCCCTCTAGGCCTCCAGCGCCCACATGGGGGCATTATCGCCCACTTTGGGAAAGACTGCTCTACGACTATGAATAAGTATCTATCTACTATCCTTAAAAATATCTTCTCAACTCAATAACAAAGCGTAATTAATTAACTAGATAACACTGACTTTATTATTAGGTAGTATATCAACATACAGCCTATTAGACAGTACAGTCACAGATTAAATAAAGAGGAGCAGATAAACAGCTTCATGGTAGCTTTCGATTTGATTGTACTACTACAAGCATACGGTGTGTCCACGATTGTGTGGAAAAACTGTGTACCGATGAAGGGGAGGTCAATATTTTCAAATTTGGATTGATTTGGATCGTTTCATGCAAAGCTGTTTCTCTGTATTTTCTCCTCTGTAGTATGTGGTACAGACGAATGATAACCATTTTTTTTCAACAAGTTAAATCATTTACTTCACAGTAAAAAGACATAAAACTATTTTCATATTTCATACTATACATATACATAAGATACTTGTTATCTATATTTTCATCCTTTATTACTAAAATATCTCATCAACATGCTATCATAGGATATAGTGAATATATATCTCCAGTGAGAAGCGACTAGCCACGCACGATGACGGCGTAATTAAAATTTCTCATCCGCGATGCCCTCCGCCCTACGTAAACAAACCCACTGGACCGTGCCCTATCGATCATGCTACGGTAATTTGCCAGTTTTGACGGAGCTCCAGCCACTGGCACGGTCCAGTGCAAGCACGAGTTATTAAAAAATACCTATGCGAGTAGGACGTAGGTGCTCGATGGCGTGATAAAAAAAAAGATTTCACTTCTGTACCCAACAGTTAATTTGTCACTGTGTGAAAAATACTTTAAATATAAAAAATATCTACTATCTAATTCTTATTATTATTATTATAGGTACAATTT
Organism: Phengaris arion; assembly: GCA_963565745.1. NCBI lineage: Eukaryota > Metazoa > Arthropoda > Insecta > Lepidoptera > Lycaenidae > Phengaris > Phengaris arion. Next base: position 10,456,038 of record OY751443.1, read on the forward strand.
GAACATTAATTTTAAGAGCAAGCAACTCATATGGCATAAACTCTAAACTCTAAATAATTTGAACTCTAAGCCCACGTTCTCACGAGAGTTTTATTTTTGTGGTCAGAAACAGATTACATACCTACTTCTACTTACTGTGCTTTTTCTGTCGCGACCACAAAATAATCTCCAAAGGTAGCCTTCCGATGCACGCGACGCGCGACGCGATACCGCGACCCGAGACCGAATTAGGGTAGCGGGGACATTACTTAGTATCAATTTATGTGGAGAACTAAACAATCCCCGCGACCCAACACGAGCGCCCGGTGAGCGTAGCCAGAGAACCTGATTGGCTGCTTTGCTGGTCGCGGTCGCAGGTCCTCTGGAAATTCCTCAAGTTAGGCAGGCAGTCTGCCTGATGGGGACAACTTGAGGAATTTCTTTTCTTTGTTGGTAATTTTAAGTGTTTATTCTAATGTTTTCACCTATTTAAAGTAGTTATAACAAACATAATACACCTGCCTATGTAAGTATGTATGCATGTATGATTTTAAGACACATGTCGTTTCTTTGCATTTAATTCATTGTGCAGAAAGAAATAGAACGTATAATTGAAAACTTATAGATGTAAAATCATTGCCATTTAAGACCGTTATAAACGTGCGCAGATCGTGTCATGACACTTGTTGTTTATAGTTCCTTTGTGCTGGCGTCGTGTAATCGTATCCTAACTTTCACTTTTATTATGAGTGAAAGGATTGGTGTATAAACCACCATACATTACAACAATGTAGGGTATGTTATTATTCGTCAAATTTTACTATTCGAATAATTCGAATTTTGTCTAAACAATAATTCGAATATATTCGAATATTCGAATAATATGAATATAGATAATAAAATTTTAAATAAAAGTTATATAATGCATTCATATGACCAGCATATTTAATAATACTAAAATGTGAAGTTTTTTACAATCAACGTGTTTTTGGACAAAAATCTTCTTTTAATATAACTGAAAATAAATTATACTGAAAAAAAAACTAACTTTAAAAAACTAAATTGCAATAACTTTCTAAAAGTATGGATTTGGTCCGGAGAGCCCTTGTATCGAGTACCAACACTGTGATATGAAAGTAAACACATACGGTAGGATGAACGAGAATAGTCAAGAATTTTGTTCCCAGATGAGTCGATTTATTCACTTTATCTTCAGAAGTTAAATTGAACTTCTGAAAGGAGGCTAAGTACAAATGATCTGAATGAATGAATGAAATATTCTTTATTGTGCACACAACATAAAATAATATAATATATAAAAGAAAATATATAAAAGAAAAGAGATAAAAAATAATAATATACACAGGTACGAGGGCTGCACTAAAAGTATCGGGAATGGAATATTTCCACTGTTCCTGTCATATTAAAATATTTTTAATTTAAAACTCCTTGGTTTTAAAAATCGAATACCGTTTACTTATTTAAAAAAAGATTCTCGGTCTTGTCACAAGGTCTTGTCAAACTTGTTTAGTCGTTGAGAAAATGGAATTGACTCGAGAAAATTCTAGAGCGATGATATATTATGACTTTCGAAGTGGTTTAACACAAAAACAGTGTGTTGACCGGATGATTTCTGCATTTGGTGATGAAGCCCCAGCCAAAACCACAATTTATCGCTGGTTTGCTGAATTTCAACGTGGACGTGTCAAGCTCAGTGATGATCCCCGTCAAGGTCGTCCAAAAACTGCAGTCACTCAAGAAAACGTTGATGCTGTGCGTAAGCTGATTGAGGAAGATCGACATGTGACATACCGCGAAATTCAGGCAACTTTAGACATTGGCATGAGTCAAATACAAATAATCTTGCATGAACAATTAGGTGTAAAAAAGTTGTTTTCCCGATGGATACCGCATTTGCTCTGTGAAGAACAAAAAGTGGCTCGCGTTACTTGGTGCGTCAGAACTCTCGAAAGATTCCACGCAGGATCCTCAAATGCTGTATACAACATTGTATCAGGTGACGAATCCTGGATATACGCGTACGAACCCGAAACAAAAAACCAGTCACGAGTTCGACCAACCAGTGTTCGATAGTAATGCATTCGAATGTCGAGATCTCAACCCGATTAAGCATACCCTGAGATGGGCTTGGAAGTTAGTCAGAAGGCGCAGACTGTCACCTAGCACTCAAACACGCCCTGATAGAAGAATGGGAGAATATTGCATAAATCGGCTCCAAACCTCGTTTTCAGTATAACAAACTATTATAAAATATGTAAATTCAGTCTTTAAGACTAAGATTAAAATGGCTATTTTTTGTTTAAAGATAAATATAATATACTGATTTATATAATTTACTGAGTTATAATAGGTTAGAAAAGTTTGAAATTTTAAAAGATTTGTACTTAGTTTTGCAGGCCAGTGTAATAACTAATACCGTACTCTATTGAAATAATCAACTCAACTAAGTAGGTATATATTTGTTTTAATATTTAGGTTATTAACCTTTTTTTAACATTCAGTTTTCAGGATTCCGTAGTACTCAAAGAACCATGATACTTTCGCTCTGTCCGTCCATATATTGTTATATATTGTGTCCTGCGATGAAAAATGGATTCTGTTTGATAACCGAAAGCGCTCAGCAAGTTGGTTGGAGCCTGGTTTAAGCACCTAAACAATGCCCTAAACGAAAACTTACCCCTAGAAAAGTGATGGTCACTGTTTGGTGTTCTAGCGCCGGTGTGATTCGCCACAGCTTCTTACCAAACGGGGTGAGCATTACTGCAGATGTGTACTGTGAAGAACTGAACACAATGATGGAGAAGCTGGCACATCTCCAACCAGCATTGGTCAATCGCTCATCTCCGCTGCTCTTGCACGACAACGCGCGACCTCATACTGCACAGCAGATGGTCTCCAAGTTGCAAGAACTGGGGTTGGAAGATCTCCGTCATCCGCCCTACTCACCAGACCTTGCGCCTACAGACTACTACTTTTTCCAGAATTTGGATAACTTCTTGGCGGGAAAAAAATTCAATACCCGAGAGTCAGTACAAAATGCCTTTGAAGAATTTGTTGCCTCCCGCCCAGCTGATTTCTTTAAGAAGGGCATCAATAAACTGCTACTGCGTTGGCAAAGATGCATTGATTGCATGGGTGATTACTTCGATTAATACAAATAAAAAATATATAAAAAAATTCGTTTAAATTTTTTCATACAAAACGGCAATTTCATAGGTAAAAAAGTAAAAAGACCTAATATATACTCAACGATACTTCACACGATGGGATAGAATGAAAAACTATTTTCATCCCCACTTCAAATGTATGGAAAGCCACCCCTAAAATATATAAAATATTTTTTTTATGATACCAAAGCCGAGATCTAGACACAATAATATATAACAATATATAACAAGACCACCAAACAGTGACCATCACTTTTCTAGGGGTAAGTTTTCGTTTCGGGCATTGTTTAGGTGCTAAACCAGGCTTCAACCAACTTGCTGAGCGCTTTCGGTTATCAAACAGAATCCATTTTTCATCGCAGGTAACAATGTGGTTCAAAATTCCTTCATTTGTGTGTCTGTTGAGCAGTGCAAGGCACGTCTCAACGCGTCTCGACTTCGCGCTTTTTTACCTTGCCAATTTAACGCAAATGGACCAATATTGTTTTAATTGTTGAAAGCTGCTGCTAATTCAGCCGTAGATTGTGTATCATCAACTTCCACAATCGCCTTTAATTCGTCATTGTTGACCAAAGTCTTCGGACGACCGCGAAGTTCATTTTTCAGGTCGAAATTTCCAGAACGGAAGCGAGCAAACTCCGTAAACGTCGTTGATGTTGCGTGCCGCTTGTGCCGCGTTGCTGCCACGACGGTACTCATATTCCATAATTACTCGAATTTTTAACGTATCCATGATGACGAAAAAGATTGAAATTCGATGAAAATGTAACACTAATCAATAAACAAATGACTACTTTTGGAAAAAGGAATTCCATGTTTTTAAAAAAAAATTAATTTGAAATTAGAATTCTTAGCCAAACAAAAATTATTTTGATTTGAAATGTGAAAGTACTGGCCGTACTGCAGAACGCCAACTTCATAGGTAAAAGACCTATTATTTTAAAATAAAGGCGAGGTTTCATACATGACTTTTACAAAGTCAAACATTTCCAATTAATCGGCCTGCAAAAGGGGTTTCCCCGCCCCTGGAATTTCTAAACTATGACACTAAGGGCGGATTCGACCAAACTGGAGTAAAATTTTACTCGAGTATAAATATTTCCTAATCTAAGAGTAAGCTGGTTTTGCGTTTTTCCAACTTCTAATCCAAGAATAAGGTAATTACACGGGAGTAAATATTTACACGGGCGATTTTGACGGAGTAAAGTATTAAACTGAGAATAGTGAATAGTCGCACAGCTGGCTGTAAATTGTCACGATCAATGTCATTGTGAAGTGTTATAATTTGACATTGACATTTTACTGTATTACTCTACGAAATTAAATTGTTATGGCGTACAAGTCATTCTAATACAAACAATAGTACATGAATTTTTGTCGGTTTATACATTCGTTCATTATTCATTTTAAACCACTGAATAATAATACCGAGCATAGCATAGCATACTCTTCGAGTAACTTGGTAAAACGCAAACGAAGATATCCTAGAGTAAATTGAAGGAGTAAAATTATTCTCATTATAGTTACACTCGTGTAACTTCAAGTTTGGTCGAATCGGGCCTTAGAAACTTTCAATTTTTCATGCTGGTAGATCATGCTAAACACTCTTTAGGAAAATTATTTTGAACATAATCGGACAGTAAATTTCTAAGAAATGTGAAAAAATTTATTACACGTTTATAGTTATGGAACCCTCCTTAGACATGTCCTGACATGCTCTTGGTTGGGTTATTTTAATATTGTGTGTGAGTGTGGCGTCCTTTCGTTGTTGTCTGAAGGAAGTATGCACCTTAATTTTTTAATTTATTTAAAAGCAGGTCTATATTCTCTAACAGTGTAGTAATGTCAGTTTTCAGATATAATTGACGACAATACTAATAAATAAAAATAATGATATATTAAATAACGTAAATTTTCCGCTGTATACAGGTTTTTTTACTATTATTAACATATTTTTGAAAAATAAATAAAAATATTCGTATTATTGGAATACTGAACCCAGTCATTTTCGAATAATAAAATAAACTAATATTCGAATAATATTCCTTACAACAAAGTAAGTACTAAGTACGTATATTTGTTCTTAAGTTAATTCCGTGCTCTGTGCAACGGGCGGCGCGGGCGGCGTTCGTGGCACGGACGCCGCCCGCGCCGATACATAGAGCACGGAACTTAAGATATATACCATTGGGCCGCCACGGACCATGGTCCGATGGAAGAATGGATAAAGAAACTGTTGTCAGCAGTAAAACTGCTTTTTGTACTGTCCCTTTAGTACAGTTTGACGTATTATTTAGTGTTTTATTATGTGTGTGTGCAAATAAAGAGTCTATCTATTTACCTATTCGTCGAAAGCAAGTAGGAAATCTTATTACGAAGAACATAAACGACTAAGTTCTCGAAGAACTTGTGTTACGGGTACCAGAAAACGGAAATATATTTAATGCTTTTCTACTATACGGATAACATATATTTAAGATTTTTATTATATTATAATACACATCAATGACCCCGGAACACAGAAAACTTTTTGGTTCCTTTGGCGGAATTCGAACCCGCAGCCCGCAACCTCCAGCTTGAGCACCAACGCGCCCCTTAGCCACAGAGGTCGTCAAGTTATTCTATAACATCCTCTAGGGATGTTGCTTTCAAATCTGTAGAAGAAAGAAAAGAAAGTGTTAAATATTGCATAGGTTCACAAATACCCGCAAACATTTCACATCAATTAATAATAATGATATCAATAAAGCGAAGATAAAAACAGGGAAATTATCCCACTATAGTAATATCATCATAATAGACTTTCTAATGAATACGGAAAAAGATTTTTCGATGATAATAACCATATTGAAGTGCGCTTAAACCTTATTGAAAAGTTAACTCCAAACCTGAATCCTGTTCCATTCAATATTAAGTATTTTAATCTTTATTTTGCGGTGTTGGCATTCAATTCAAAATTGAAAGGCGCATTTATCCTTGGTAAGTACGTAGTCTAGTTTATTTGCCAGCCCTCAAGGTACTAAATACTAATGAAATTTTTAAATATTTTGGTAGTTTAACATTCAGATTAATAACTTTACAGAATGTTCTCAAAACAAAAATATATATTCAAGGAGCGTGATCAGTATTCGATTCTCATTACAAAAATATACGTAACATATTGTGGCTTTAAATGTTGACCAGATTATCCTATAAAATACAAGTTAATTAACTATTAATATAGTCGCGCGGCCGATACTGCGCGGCGATTGCGAGTCCTTCAAAGTCGTCGCGTTGTACGACAGTTTGTGGTGCCCATGCGTAATGAGAGTTGTCAGGAAATGTTAAGGCGCGGTACATCGAAAAAATAGGCTTCTTAAAAAAAATTGACACGAATGAATACATTTTAGCACAGCAAAAAAATATATGTTAATCTTGATCATGTTTGTTTTCAGAACACGTTTTCTGTAAATTTTCTCGATAAAAAAATCAAAATAACCATTGAAATGGATATTCTTGGAGTTGTAACTGTAATATTATTTGTGAACAAAAATGAGAAAATTAATTATAGTTTCGTAATACTTAATAAAAGCAAGGGAACTCATTTTTATTTTTCGATTGGAATAAGATATTTGTTAGGATTAATTTATTTCAATGATAAATAATTCGGACGAGTCAAATGAAACATCGCAAAAAGGTGAACTGTCATTTCTTCTCTTTCATTTGTATAGAAAACGGTAGTACCCGCTGAGGCGTCTTGCTGAATGGACCCATGTCGTTTTCTTTCGCATAAAACTCATTAGGATTTATTGTTGAAAGGCCGCTCAAAGTTATTTTACCTCCAATTTGACCTTAATGCTAACGACATAAGGATCTTAGTTTGTCTTTTTTTTCGTCGTGTAATACTAATCCCAACAAAAAAAATTGTATGTAAAGTGATGCCAAGAGTCAAGACGATACCATATGACTCTTACTGTCAAAAATCTATCAGCTCTCGTGTAAAACCAAGCTACTGACTCTACCGAACTTCTAACTCTACAAGCCTAACCCCACAAACTACATTCGCTTGGGCGTTGAAAATATTACGGCCTGTTTTTCTGTTATACTAATCTTGTTGGAACGAACCGGCCAAGCCACAAAACAAGGTTGTAGAGATAGAAGTTTGGTAGAGTCAGAAGCTTGGTTTTACATGAGCATATCGTCATGGCATCACTTTACATGAAAATGTTTTTGTTGGGATTTCACTTCTTTTTTAAAGTTATGACAATATTTTTATTTTATTATTACTATTTACAACACGGGTCCTTACAACAATTTTCAGACCTCTAGAGTAAAAAATTGAATAGGTAAGTCTCTTACAAATTTTCATCCCCTAGTTTAAGGGGTTGGAGAATAAAAGTTCCAATTTTGACAATTTTTATGTTGTTTATGTGCTAATACTAACTTAGATACCAAATTTCAGCTTTCTAGGACATCCGGAAGTACCCTATAATGATGTGGATTATCATTGAGTTCATGATTAAATTAGCAAATTGCTATCTATGCACTTTTGCCATCTCATAGGTAGTTATTTCATTGATACCTACTAAAAAAACTATTCGGACAGGTATCAATAAAATCTTTGAAGGCGCTTTGGACTGCCCTATCGGAGTTGAATTTTTCCCTTGCAAGAAGTTATCCAAATTTCGAAAAAAATTGTAATCTGTTGGAGCAAGGTCTGGTGAGTATGGTGCATCCACCATACTCACCAGACCACACACTGCACAACAGATGGCTATCAAATTAGAGGAGCTTCAATTGGAATGTCTAAGTAATACTTAGACATTCCAATTGAAGCTCCTCTAATTTGAAAGCCATCTGTTGTGCAGTGTGTGGTCTAGCGTTGTCCTGAAGTAGCAGTGGCCTAGAGCAAATGACCAACCTCGGTTGTTTAGCAGCTAGCTTTTCCATCATGATTTGCAGTTGCTACAAAAGACATCTGCCGTAATCGTCTGGGCAAATTTAAGAAAGCTGTAGTGAACGACACCGGCACTAGTCCACCAACCGCACACAAGTAACTTTTTTTAAGTCAATTTTCACTTGGGGCAGGCTTTGGCTGGTTCGCCAGGGTTCAGCCATTGCGATGAGCGTTTTCGATTATCGTACAGGATTCACTTTTCATCACAGGTAATGATTCGATTTATTATTCCCTTGATTATTATGCCGGTTGAGTAATGTAACGCAGCAGTCGACGCGCGTTTGTCGGTTAGCTGCACTCAATTCATGAGGTACCCACCTTTCAAGCTTTTTCACATTCCCAATTTGCTTCAAGTGGATTAAAACAGCTTTATCACTAATACCGCAGCCTGCAGCTAACTCGGACGTGGTTTGCGATGGATCCGCTTCCACAATAGCCTTCAATTCTTTCATTTTCAACTTACAGGCCGTAAGTAAATAGCGGTATAAATTTGAAATTGGAATTCCTAACCAAAGAAGATATATTTGAGATCAAAGTGGCCAATTTACGCCAATTTACGCAATGTACGCCAATTTCATATGTAAGGACCTAATAAATCACGCGTTGTATTAATTGGTTTATTTTTTATTAAATAATACAATATTTACAATAAATATGATGTAGCCGAAGAGAGTATTCGGTTAAACCACTAATGTCAGAAACTAAAACTAGGTATTTGAAATTGTAATTTTTTTGGTGTTAGATAACCGATGTTTCATGTGGTTGGCTATTGGATATCAAATTTTATTGTTTATTTATGTATTCTATAAAATCAGGCGACAAAATTAAGCTTTATGCTTTAGGCTCTTCAATGGCGTGATATTAAATAGGATGGAATATAAATTGCTGGACGTGTTGTAGAATTGATTAGACATACAAAGGCCCAATTACGGAGGGATGGCACAGGCTACAAGGTCAATTGTTTTTTGTCATCGACAGGATAAATTGTTTTTTTTTTTTAACCCTGCAAAGCCAGACAACCAGGATTTGCAAAATAAAAGTACAAGAAATGAACAAGCCTCGTAGAAAACGCGAAATTGAAAATCCGATTATTTGATAGTAGATAGATGTTTTTAATTATTTTAAGTTGTGTGCTGTGGTTAATGAGGGTGTTTGACATTTTTTCTGCCGCTAGGCGGCAGGCCTAACGCACACAAAGCGTCATCTGGTGGCGTAAGTGGTATCAAAAACGGTAAATAATAATTTTCGATTCTGTTTCTGTCACCAGACGGCTCTTGGTAGCCCGACGGTCCTTGTCAAAAAGCTGTCAGATGTCACGAATTTAAAAACGCTCATTGAATAAGTCCAGTTTGGTTTGTAATTAATTGTACAATTCTTAAGTATCTGTTTTTATATAATATATATTTTAAGTTTGGCGAAACTAGAGCCTGTACTACTTTTGTACCTAGTGCAAATAAACTCTTTAAGCTACTAACTTGTATCTAAAATACTCTCCTCTTATGTAGGCACTTTTAAGCCATAAAACATAATTAATTTCCGTACCATACGCCATGTATGCTAACTGAGTAATGTCCGCGAGTGCATATTCCGCCGACGGGAATGTTAGACACATAAATATGAAAGCGTGGCTTATGATCACACATTAGATCTGCGACCAAAACAGAAAACGCATTTGAATGGAAGCAAAGCTCGGTCAAGCTTTTCGCACTAATGGATAATGCATTATGATTTAATAATGTTGTAGCACTTTTAGCAATGGACAATACACTCGGTAAAAAAGGTTACCTACTAACGGTATTTCACGGATGGTAATTTTCATTACTTTAACTCAAGACTTAGTTAATACTAGACCTTATAAGGTTTATACCTTATAATATACCTTATAATAATGAAAATAAGTAGGTAACCTTATGGTTACCTACTTATTTTCACGGGTGGTAATTTCGTTACTTTAACTCAAGACTAGGTAAAAATAAGCACGAAAGCATCACATTAGAGTAAAAAGCTAATACGAAAATTCATTATCTTTACTCGAAGATGCCCAAATTTTATTATTTATTTGCTGTATTTTTACATTTGGAGAGCTATGCTGAGGCACTAATAAAATCGCTCGACATGAGAAATACCACGACTAACGTCTGCTCATTGGGGGATCTTCATTCATATTTTATGAAAAAGAGTTACACAGCGTTGACAAATTCGCAAAACAATGATTAAGCATTTAAGAAGTTCGACTGATAATTAAATTTAGACTTGCTATACACGGCGGCCATTCTCAGAAATATGTGTGTCTAGTAACAACATTTTAAGTGTACAAGACCGTATCGACAAAGGTTTTTTTTTTATTTTATTTATATATTGCATCGGCTTATAACCATTTGCCAGTGTCAAGTTAAAAAGGCGGGAAATAGAACTTTCGTTTCAAATATATATAGTACAGTTCATGAGTCATGTCAGTCAATTCAGTAAAGTGGTAGAAGCTTTACTGAAAGTTCTTAGGGATTTTGGCGGGAAACATAAAATAGCACGTTTTTAGGAGTTGTATCACTTGCCCACACTTGTGCACATTATCGAATATTTAATGGTTAATATTCTACCAATATTACACATTAAGAACCGAGATAGCACAAATTTATGAAATATTACAAATTCCACAACGTCACCCATTGAACTCCCCGACAAAAACTCATCGACAAAGTTATTAAAATAACAATATTTTTATAACTTTATTAGAACAATTTAAACTACCAAAATGTACAAAGATAAAAGAAATTGTCAAAGCATTATAAAAAGTCAATCATAATTTTATGTGTACATTACACAAACACAGCACAACAGGTTTTCAAAGTCGCGTTCGGTTTATGTCTATTAAGCAGCCGTAGCCGTAGAGAATCTTAACAGGTCTGACCTTAAGTCAACAACAATTATTGAGAGCGTTTAATGACCAATTAGACCAGTTAACTCCGACCACGACACAATTGACCCACGCTTGTACAGTTACGGTGTAATTTCATTTTAATTATCCACCACATTATCTACACTTGAGATACGCAATAGTGGCATCAGTTTAACTTAGCATCTAGTAATGGTAATAAGGATTTGGGCTAACGAAATTTTTTGGTCATATAGACCAAAAAACTTCGTTTCGTTCATGAATCTTCGATTCTTTGTTATAACGTTTAAAATACTGTGATGATTATTAAAATTTTTGTTATGTTTTTAATTATTGTACAATTTACAAAAACAATTTACGGAACGTTACTCTACTTCTTTATTATGAAATAAATTCTGATAAAAACTTTTAAATAATCCCTTTGTGACAGATAACCAACTATGTAGATTTAAATATAATATGCTTCTCATATAATAGTACTGTAACAGCATTTTTTATGACGAGTGGAGCTGTATGGCATTACGGAACTCGGACGTCGAGTCCTGCTGTCCGGTTTGTAACGGTGCGCGGGCGATACACAACTTTCTCGTCGCCTTTATTTTATGTGTTTAATTTATGCAGATTAACCAATCGGAATGTCTTTTACTTTTACTTGTTATCTCGATCCTGTATAATCCGCGCCATATTCTCACTAATATTCCGCAAAAACTCTCTCGAACTCCGCTCTACGTTACAATTTTCGTTTTTCTCGTTTTGTGCTTCATTTGCGTTGGGCTTTTTTATATTTTTACAGTTGGGCTATGAGCACTTTGTTCGCAATATTTGATAGACTATTTACTAGCTTTTTTCATTGGTGATACGAACTTACTTACACACGCATAAAATTTACTCTTGTTTGATAACTAAAAAGTTAATGCTACTATGTAAAAATTAAAAACTTGAGAGGTGTCAAGGGATGCAAGGAAGTTTCTATTAATTAGTGAAGGAATTGTAATATTTTTTTTTTTTTAAGTTATAACAATATTTTTTTTTATTATTAACAAAGATAATGTAATATTAACTTAATCAATAGGCTCAATTTTAGTAATAATTGGCTTGTGGTAAAAATTGAAGGGAATTTATAATTTATTCCACGCCGCACGGCTTACAACTATAGCAAAAAGTGTCGTTACAACTTTTGGTCTTAATTTTTTCCGTCTAGCCCCCCCTTCGCAACGCGCGATAAGGAACTTCGTTCCAAAAACCAACAAAGTATTCAGTGGTGGAAACACAATATTACGTTAGACTTCATGTTCCTACGCTAAACATGTTAGTGTCACCGCTGTAAGTGTTGTCGCATACGCAGTAATTACTGCAAATAGGTGAAAGCGTGAAATGGGTGAAAAATCCGACGACGACGTTCCGTTGCTCGCCTACTTACAGTTCCTGGACGCGCTTGACATATCTGAACAACGTCATTACTACTGGCCTAGATATAAACGAGCACTAAAAATATGGCCTTATTCACTAGGATTTACATACCACAGTGTAGTGCGCATTAAACATTATTTATAGTATCACCGTGTCCGGTGTGGTAGTCGTATCACAAAAATTAATCATCATCATGAGATTATATTAAATCTAGTCTAATATTTAAAATAAAATTATAGTTTTTTTTATGACTTAACTAAATGTATATTTTATTTAAATAAGTAGTATAATGTTAAAAGCTAAAATTAAGTAAAATCTATTTAAAATATTTACAAACTATAATAGTAGGTAAGTACTAAAAAAATAATAACAACTCCAAAACTTAAAATGCTACAAAACAAAGAAATCTCCCAGATCGTCGCCACCAGGCAGAGTACCTAGAAGGCTCAAAGAGTTTCCTCGCTGGATTGCGATACTTATTCTCTGGGCCAGGTAGGTGCCGGCTCTGGGGTCTCGGGTGGCCTCAATGAGTTTTTTGGAGATTTCTCTAAAAAGTTTGTGCGCACCCAGACCCCATGTACCTAGGTTTCAACCCCAAACGGTTCAAATATGAGATCCCCACTAAGGTTCTCATATTTGCGCCGCTTGAGGTTTTCCGCCTGATTGGCGGCCGCACCAAATAGCAGTAAATTATAGTTGGATGCTCAATCATATTAACAGTTAAGATCTACAACATATTTTTAATTCAGAAAAGAATTACGTCAGTAAATATAAAGCAGCATAATTCTCTGGACTGTACTTCTCGATAACATTCATTTCATAAAATTGTCACCTTATCTGTGATTAAATTTCTAATTCACTTTGACATATATCCTATCTACTACATGGTCTACACGTAATACTTCATTACAGACCAGGAAATGCGTTATATAGGTATTAACCATAACAACCAGCGCTAGAAAGAAACATAGAACCAGCTACAGTCATCGGTCAGAAACAGGGCTGGTAGCCGTACAAAATTTCTCAATCGAATGTCTCTATGTGCACAAACAATAAGTATAATGATTGACAGCCCTGAACAAACGAAACCTGTCTAGGTATTTACTGTACTTTAACTAAACAGAGCCTTACGAGCGTTTCTAGTCCCAGTCACGACCGTACTCAGTACTCACGCCATACGCCAGTCACTCAAACGCCGGCGGCGCACGCGCATGTGTCTATGACGTCATCATGGTACAACAGTGAATTTGTGGATTTAGTGTTGAATACCAGTGCATGGAAGATATGTGATGTGTGTGCGATGTGCATAAAACAATTATAGGATTATTTTCGCATTTTATGTAAGTGACAAATAATTTATTATTTTATAATTTTAGATTCGGCTTTGCCAAAAAATTGCACTTTTTACTCTCTATCTAGTGTTTGTACTCTACTATTACAGAAGTAGAGTACATTTTTTAGATGTTTAGAAAAAAAAGAAATTAATCTATTGAAGGACTTCTATTATATTCTATCAATACTAGTTCGAACAGAGAATAGCTATGATGACAGATAATTCATTTAAACATTACTATTTAATCAATATGAATCATCAAATCATCGTCATGAACGAGTTTTCTTTAATCTATAAAATTCACTTAAGTTTATTTGTGAATACAAATAATTAAATAATATCTCTCTATAACTTAATAATTAAAAAGTTCATGACTATTAATTATAATTATTAAATAAATAAATAAGTATCGATAAGTAAATATTATGATGCAGTATTTAGATACTGCAGCTATAGAATTACGAATATTAAGAAAACCTTTTCATAAATCATTAAAAAATTTACTCAGTACCAAAATATAGGGTAGGGATAATGGATCCAATATTCAATAATAATTAATTAATTATTATATTTAGTAATAAATAAGATAATAAGAAAAATAATTTATAGATCATAACAAATAAATAATAACATTAAAGCAACACCGAGAATATGCAATCAAATCAATATTACAGTGACCGTATACGATAACACATAAGGTAAACTGCATTCGTGTTTAAACAATTTTATGATTAATCATAATCACACTCTAGCAATCGCGATTTAACAATTAATCTAGTAGTGTAACCTCTGAGGAACAAGGCCACATGTGTTACATTAACAATCCCCCCGCACTTGTCATATCGTCAACAAAATCACATGGCCTTCTAGATTATGATTTTGAAGCTACTGCGGAAATATTATATTTCGTACAATTCATAAAAATAAAATATAAAATGAAACGATATCAATATACGCGTGTATATACAAAACTTAGAAAAGCTTTTGGGAGGCAACCACTTTTTCAAATGGTACCCGGGCATATGTTAGACTCAATAAATCCAGATAAACAAATGCAGAAAGAATATGGACTACGTAATCCAGTGAATAGAGAAGTGCAAGCGACGTTACCTCAATCAGAGCACGAGGAGAATACAAAGAACGTTACCGTTACTGACCAAGGCATAAATCACGTTGAGGGAGGTTGGCCTCAGGACGTACACGTATATAATGAAGACCATGTAGCGCGACATCGCAGGAAAGTCCAACACGATGAAAACTACGTTCATACAGTGATGAACCTTA
Source organism: Phengaris arion (assembly GCA_963565745.1). Taxonomy (NCBI): domain Eukaryota; kingdom Metazoa; phylum Arthropoda; class Insecta; order Lepidoptera; family Lycaenidae; genus Phengaris; species Phengaris arion. The sequence continues at coordinate 10,471,061 of OY751443.1, forward strand.
ACGCTCATGTAGAACACAACATTCAGCAGAATAACGCTATTGAAATGTATGAAACGTACTTTACTGATATGCAACCTGAGCCGCCTGTAGAAAAATACAATATCCAAATTAGCAACATATTTAAAGATTCTATGGAAAGACCAGTAGCAAGCGTCGCTTGGACTAATGACGATCACTCAAAAATAGTAGCGTCGTATTGCCAAAAGGTCTATCCTGTCGCTAATAAAGCTGATGGTCATAGTGTTTGTTACATGTGGGATATACACAAAGGAAGCGTGCCGGTTTATGAGTTTGATCCGGAGCACGGTTGTTGGGACATCGATTGCTCTCCCGTTGACCCTGACTTGATCATTGCCGGATTAGACATTGGGATTGTGCAGCTGTTTGACGTACGAGCTGGAAAATCAGCGAGCGCTGCAAGTTCAATATACAATTCTCACCATGCGCCAGTATCGTCGATTCGATATACGCATACTAAAACTGGTACGCAATTCTTCACGGGATCACCTGACGGTCAATGTTTATGGTGGGATACGAGAAATTTATCTTTACCTATCGATCAATTACCAATATCTGTAAAGTTAGGTGCGAATGAGACACCGAGTTTAAGAAATGCTGAAGGAGTAAGTTGCTTGGAATTCGATAAAGGATTTATTGCAAAATTTTTAGTGGGAACAGAATCTGGGCTTATTGTTCATGCTAATCGAATGGGTAGAAATCACCACGAAGTTTTATATTCGTATTGCGAAGCACATACCGGATCCGTAAATGCTATACACCGAAGCCCGTGCACTTTGAGAATGTTTATATCGTGTGGCGATTATAGTGTACGGATATGGAGTGAAGAAGTTCGTACCGCGCCCATAATAGTTACAAAACCATATCGCTACCTAGTTACCGACGTTGCATGGGCGCCATTACGATACTCCAGTTTTATGGTTGTATCGGAAGATGGAGTATTTTATTATTGGGATCTATTACGAAAATATCGTGAACCAGTAGCGACTTTGAATGTATCTAAAAATTGTCTCAACAAAGTAGCCCCGCATCCTAAAGGGAAATCCGTCGTAGTTAGCGACAACAAAGGGTCTTTATATGTATTAAATTTGTCTGAAAATATGATGTTGCCCGGACCAAATGATAAACAATTTATGCATGAAACTTATGATCGTGAAACGAGACGCGAACACATTTTAGACATGCGAGTAAAAGAAATGAAATTGAAAATACAAAATGAAGATAAGCCTGAAGTCGCTCCACCTAGGAGTGAGAGAGAGGATAGTGAAGATGATTTGATTGAGGAAACTAAAAGGTACTTCGAAATAGTTAAGGAAGAGCAAAAGCAACTGGGCGGCTACTTTTGAATTTCTTATTTAATGTGGCTATAATAATTATTAGTATGCAATTTATTATATATTATAATTATAATTGTATTAGTATGCAAGCAATGTTATAATTTATATTGTAAGTCAAACTAAATGCAATAAAAATAATATGCATAACAAGCAATGTTCATAAATAATAAATTATGTGTTGACATGAATAAAGTAGAAATTAATAAGCCCGCATGTTTTGAAAGGGCTTCCGCCCAGCCGGTTGATATAAAATCAAATCACCACAGCGACAAATTATAAAACACTAGCTTTTGCCCGCGGTTCTGCCCCCATGATAGGATAGTCCGCGGGAGTTGTACGTTTTCCTCGATAAAAAGTAACCTATGTTTTTTCCCGTGGTCTACTCTATCTGTGCCAAATTTCATCATGCAAACAAACAAACATACAAAGAAACAAACAAATCTTTGCTCATTATAATACTAGTATAGACTAGTATACATTATTTAAGGGGCCCCAGGGGCCAGGGGGATCCGGTCTGCCTTCAGTTCGGCCTGAACGGATGCAACATCGTGTCGTGTGTGTGCTCGAATCCGTTCAGGCCGAACTGACGTCAGTTGGGTCGGATGCGATTTTTTCCGTGTATGGGCTCGAATCCGGTCAGGCGTCAGTTCTAACTGAAACGATCGGCCTCTCGTCTGTGGCTGCCTTATAAACGATCTTAATCGAGATACATTGACATTTATTAACTGGCCAAAATCATCGTCATCAGCCTATTATTCCTCCTTAATAAGCATCCTAATTGCTTTAACAGTATTTAGATATCTTTTTTTAATTGTTTGAAAATAGCACGGCTTACTTTATGAGTTATGGACCTCAATGTTGACGGTAGCACAGCTGTATAGTGTATACATACTACTTGCTGATGTTGCATCACATTGTCGTGAACGCTTTGTGCTGTGAGAACGAGTGTTTCGATACTAGTTCTGTGAAGTGAGCGCGTCACAAACTTTCACCGGACATAAGTCTTGCATCCAAACGCACGCTTTTTTTTGCTCTACGCAGTTTACGAACTATGTATTTTAGTAATAACTGGTTACTATTTAGTAGAGGTTACAACGCTCTGCTATAACTTCTTTATTTTGATGACACAATTTTATATATATTTTATAGTAAATATTTTTTATGATAGTTCTTACCTATCATAAAAAATATTTACTGATATCGAAAAAAATTAGCACTTTCAAAATTCAACTACTGCTCAAATAAACAAATAGGTCAGCTCTATTCGAAGAATCCGTATGAATCTATATTAATTGTGGCTATTATCATAGATTTAAAAATATAATAGCACATGCTAAATTAATTTTAGAATCTGCGGGAGGTCGAGTCGCCGGTTTTGTTGTCATTATTATTCCGGGATATGAAATGCTCGACATAACAAGATGACACGATATTTTTTACATTTATTTCATATTCTTTGACAACACAATATTTTATGATTAAATCGTCTTGAAAATATAATCAGTTTTAGAATAAACATAACCTCCTCCTGTGTTTTCGAAGTCGGTTGATAAAACAAACTACACAATTGAAAATAGAGGGATCGCAATTTAAAAATATTATTTTTTAAAGTGTTTTCGTTATACTATAAATTAAGTGTCCACCTTTATAAACAAATTGTCAATTTGGATAACTAACATATTTAATAGATACTCAAAGACTTTAGATTATTAATACCAAATAGAAATTTATTATTCATGAATAATCCCATACTCGTTAAAGTTTTTTCAAAGACAAAAGTAATCTTGATATTTCCAACAAAGAGAATCTATAAATAATAATATAATATGTCATGGCTTTATGTTTTTGTCGGACGGGGAATCGTATCGGCGCAATTATTCTGGAATGCTGCGATTGCTGACTGACACATAGGACTTAGTACTTAGATCTCAGTGCTTCGACATAACTTCACAGTTCTCATGTGTCTCAGTTTTTAATGATGAGCCCTTTTAGTGCGATTAAATATATACTTAGTGCGATTTAAATGGAGAGTTTACCAAAATAGAGTTCGTAGACTTTTTAAGTTTAAATGTAAAGTAATACCGAAATATTAATTTAAAATATATAAATGTGAGCACGAAGCATTAAATAATATGTTTATAATATCTTCCAACTACAAAACCACAAGATTTTTTGTATCAGAAATATTAAGAATATTTGTATCAGTTGCAGTTTTATTTTGTAAGCGATAAAATTAATACTTATAATATTGCTTAAAAGAGTAACCCAGTTGGTGTTTGGTGACAATTGAAATTGGATAGTAAGTAGTAAGTAGGTACTTGTTATTAAGTCTTTACATGATAGTGTATCAAGTCTTGAATTTTTTGCATTGGTAAATGTAAAAAAAATAATACATATTTTATGTGTAGTTACTAAATTAGATACATCTAAAAAGTACGAAAAAGTTTTTTTTTGCTAAATTAATAAACAAAACCTACATCATTAGTTTACTAACATCATATACAAAAACATTAACTATTGTAAGTATGAAATTAAACGCAAAAATATCGGAGATATTTACAAATATGTTCCTGCGGCCGTATACTTCATACACTTTAACCTAGGCGTGACGTCACAGCACAGCACAGCAGACTTGCGAAATTTTGTATACAAATCGCTGTACCTTTGAAAATATTGACTTTTAATATACTGTTTCTTCTGAGAAATTATTCATATTTAAGAGTACTATTCATTTAATATTTATGCAATAAAAAAAAAATCATGTAGCCTATTACCGGTTAAAAAGACAATAGTGATAGCGTTTCAAGTTCTTCGTTTATTCGTTGGCTAATAGTTTATTGTATTTTAAAAACAAGTTCAAGCAACTCCCCGTAGCTGTGGTGAAATATAATTGTCGAGCGAAACCGTGTCGAATACTAAATGAGACTTCCCAGTTGAGCTAACATCAATGTACGTAACGCTCAACAATTTTTATTTTATTACAAACTTTTATTATTATATATAGTTGTACATAGATGTCACAAGTTTGGGAGTATAAGATTCTCTTGAGACTCAGCGAAAATGGTAGACTCTACAACTCTACCTTTCTTTGACATATTATCGAAAGTTTTTCAGGCTTGTTGAATGTTAAAAGCCATAGCTTAAATGTTAAAAGACCAAAAACAAAAAGGACTTAATAAAACGTCGTTAAAAAATCTTATGTACACAATCTATACAAATAAATTAAATTGAAGTGTCTGTTTGCAATTTCAAATTAACAGTTTTGCACTAAATGATTATTATGATAGTATAATATAATATACCTAGACGTAAATTAATTTTTAAAATTCTTGTCTGTCTGTCTGTTTGCTTGTTCCGTTTAATCTCTGAAACGGCCGGACCGCTTTTGACTGGTCTTTCACTGGCAGGTAGCTGATGTCATAAGGAGTAACTTAGGCTACTTTTATCTTAGGGCACCATTAAAGTTCAAGTTAGTATTAACTATTTTCGAAGCGATTTTAATTTGTAATGTTTTAAGCCACCCTCGGCCGAATTGTCAAACGTTACCTAAAAGGTTAAACCCTAAATCACATACTGAGTACGGACACGTCAGCACAGAGTAAAAATACTCACGTACAGAGGAACACCTTTCATAGAACGATCCAAATTTTGTCAGGGTTGTCACAGAAGATGGGCGTAAATTGAACTAAGTCTAGCATCCAGTATACGGTAAACGGTTATTGAGTAAGTCTAATTTGTACACACCGCAACCCGGCATCGAACCTGCACAATCACGTGGGTGACTCAGGAGTTCTATTCACTAGGCCATGGATGCTCTTATAATGAAGCAAGACATCTCCTAGTGAATGAAATATTTGATAGGTAAAATAAGATTTTCATACACACAGTACAATACATGACCATTTTTTGTTTGATATTATTTGTACCTACGAGCATTTAATATTCTTATATAAGAAAGTCTAATATTAATTGGACCCAAATATCATATTTAAAAAAATGTTATTTGTCGTCGTGACAACCAACAACACATTACATAAAAAATCTAACACGAAATTTGAAAATTTAGACGTCCTTTCGACGGCGCACAATCGTGACGGTTTTTTGATACTATTGCTGTGTACGCGATAGGAGTTTTATGCACACATCGTATGCTTGTAGTAGTGCAATCTAACTGAAAGTTAAGTATGTGTATCCGTTTATCTGGAGCTAGCTTTCTTTAATCTGTGACGTCGGTCTGTGCTTGGCAGATGATAAATTCTGCATGTGATATAAGAGCCCCTAAATTTAAGTACTATCATCACTTAATTATAAGTACCTTACTACCAGTAGCTCTAGTATATAAAAAAAAGGGTCACAAAAATATTTTACCGGGATTCGAACCCACCACATTGCGAATTTCCGAACAACGTAAAAATTAACCAAACTACCAATCGGACTGACATAATAGAGTCGAAATTATTGATACACTGTTGCACGACGAAAGAAAAAACATACATAGCTTAAAAATAGACCTAGAATTAAACCTAGATCGATTTTGATCCACAAAAATTCCCTGCATACTAAATTTCATGGTAATACTTGAAGCCGTTTTCGAGATACCGTATATATGTATACAAGATTGTTCATTTAAAGTTATCCAACACGAAGCAATACTCGCCTCCGCGTTATTAGATCTCAAAAATCGATAACGCATTCCAACTGCGATGACACAAATGACAAATGTTAGTGTGACCATTTATTTTACACAATGATTGTTCTACTCACAAAAGGAAGGTGGTTTTATAACCAAAAACCAGTACCTGTAATTTGGCTTGGACTAAAACTCAAGTTTACGGCACTGTCTTTGACATAATTCTTAACTTCACATACCTTTCCTCAACTTGAGAAAAATATCGGTTGTCTGTAATGTCGGCTTACTGACGATAGTTGAACGTGACAACGTCATAAGAAAATACTGATGGATCGCTCACTCAAGTAGGAGAGAGACAGATTTCGTGCTCTTGCTTGCACTTCAAGCCTTAAATGGAACGCCTCAGAGCGAGGTAACGCCGCATGAGACATTTTATTTACTAGTTTTTTCGTGCGTGCAGCCGGCTCCATCGAATTATAAGACGTTATCACGTCAAAAGCTCTACCAAGTTGTGTTACTGAAAAAAAAAAAAATCTGCAAACTTCCTAAAATTCCTCCACATAATCCTTAAATGTGCAAAATATCGCACTGCTCCGTTTGCACAATTTACGTACTACTGTACTGAAAGTTTTTGCATCACGTATTAATATACTTATTAATGTTTTGTGTCTTGACTAAGATTCTTTAGTTATTTAGCTACTTGAAGTAATATATTTTCTTATCTAGTACATTGCTGCTTTAAGAATTAAGATATTGACGTGAGCGGACTCTGTAATAAAACCTGCAGTATTCTTCCACTGTCAATTACGTTTCAAGTCATTCTCCTAATGCAAATACAGGTGTCTGTGAATACTAAGAATAAAGAATTTTCAGTGCTTCAATCGCTTATGTCACGTGAACAAGTTTTTCATGTTTTTGAGTTATAGGTGATGCGAGAGTAGACGGATTGCCTGATAGTTAACGATTGTCAATCCATAGACATCCGCAACATCAGAACGCCAATCCGCGTATTTAAGTTAGAGCCTGTTTCACAATCTACGGCCATAAAATCGGCCCAGAAGTTTCGAAGCCTATTCCATACAAACAAACATGCAAACAAACAAACCTTTCCTCTTTATAATATTAGTGATGACTGGTTTTCTGTGTGACTGTAGACCGTGCATGTCTCTCCCACCGCTTCATGGACTTTGGCTATATTTTCACAAATTAAAAGTAACATAATACAATCGCATATGATAAAGCACCTTGTGTTTGATTAATAACATACATTATGTATTAGATACCGATATTATCTAGATTCTAGAAACTACAGATCTGAATGTAAATGAACATCTTATTTAATTAGTGCACTTAAGGAAATAAACAATCATTGCACAATATTACATTACATATTTAATGACATTAGTAACCGAGCTTTGCTGGTAGTTCTGATAAATAAAAAAAAATAAAAAAAGAATCACAAAAATATTATCTGGCCGGGATTTTGACCCGCCAAATTCCGAATTTTGGAACAATGCAAAAATTATACATAAGCACACCAATCTGCCAATCGGACTGACTTGATAGAGTCGAAATTATTGATATATTGTTGCACGACAAAAGAAAAAACAGATATAGCTTAAAAATGCGCCGTTTCCCAGGGATAAGACCTAGCTAGATCGATATTTCTCCCCCAAAACTAGTAAGCAGTAGCAATACTTGTCGTTTTCGAAAAACCGATTATATATATATATATAAACAAGATGTCTTATATAAGATAGGTACCTAATAGTCAATATTTATAAAACTTACGGAGTTAGTTCTTAGGATTCCGTACGCATAGGGTAACAATGGGTCCCAATAGGGCACAATAGTCAGTAATAACTGAGATTTCGCTGTCTGTCTGTCAGTCTGTCCGTCCGTCTGTCTATACCTGGCTATACAGCCACTATGACTTAACTTAGACAGCTAGACAGTTGAAAATTTCAAAGACCATAATATAATTTTTTTGTCGCTATAACATAATAATGTATTGTTGCTCATGTCAAAAGCTAGTATTATAGCGGCAACAAAAACATCATTATCATCTAAAAACAGAATAAAATAAATATTTAAGGGGGCTCCCTACAGCAAACGTGTTTTTTTTTGCCGACTCGCACTTGCCCCGTTTTTATTCTATACTAGCTGTTTCCCGCGGCTCCGCCCGCGTAAATAAAGTATCCCTCGGGAACACTACTTTTTCGGGATAAAAAGTAGCCTATGTTTTAATCCAGAGTCTAAACTACTACCATACCGAATTACATCGAAATCCGTTCAGTAGTTTTTGCGTGAAAGAGTAACAAACATCCACGCTTTCACATTTATAATATTATTATTAGTAAGGACTATTGCTGTGTAGAGCGTGGGTACTCAGTCTACTATATATATATATATATATATATATATATATATATATATATATATGTGTGTTACATATTTTGATAAAATCACTTTAAAAGTCAAAGCAAGGTTCAACAGAAGATTAGTTTTCCCATTAATGATAAGATTTTTGAAAAGATCAAAAATTCTTCGAAAGTAATATTACAAAATCATTTATTATCCTTCTTAAAAAATAATTAAACAATTGTCTAGCTAATCATTGTTCTCGTTACGTTCTGCAAAGTGATGTACCAAACGTACCTGCAAAAGACAGGAACAATTATTATTATCAGCTAATCAGTCCTTTTAATATTTTTATGAATGAGGGTTAATTGGCATAAGGATTAGTTCACACCGCGACGAGACGCAAGGCGGCGCCGCTCTTGCAATAAAACGTGTATCTTTTTGTGTAGTCAATTAAGTTCAGAATAGCTACCATTAAAATGCAGCGCCACCTCATTTCGCGTATCGTCGTGGTGTGAATTGATCCTAAGAGTCACAGTAATAGTGTCAAATAACCGTGTAAAGACAACGTAAAATACAATACCTACTGACGTTATCTAACACCTGGGGTTCTATTATGAGCTCTTGTAGCAGTATTACTTTAACATTACTTATAGATTTCGCGCAAATTAAAAATATATTTTTGTTTATATAAATAGAGATCATGTTTGCTTATATGAAATTCAAAAGTAATGTTAAAGTAACACTGCTACAAGAGCTCATAATAGAACACCTGTACGCGCGTGGTAGCAACACCGAACGTGGTACTAACGCCAAACCGGTACACGTGGGCCGTGACGATCCCACTGCCATTTCCTCTGCGATGACATAGAACACTGTGTGAAATTACAAAAGTAGCCAAACTACTGTAAGGGACCAGTCTCTGTGGCTTGTGAGTCAAATAACGTAACAAGTCCACGTACAAACAGTAGACGCGGTAGAGCGAGTGGAGCTTTAAAATAAACATCGAATAGCTAAACCGGCCAAGTGCGAGTCGGAGTCAGGTACGGAGGATTTCGTACCATTGTCTTCTTTTTTATATATATTTTATTTATTAATTCACCAATAGAACAACATTTGGTACAGTTTTACGAACAATTCAATTTTTAAATATATATAGATGAAATGTGCCCTTAATGATAGGTGAAATACGACTTGCATAGGCGACAATGAAGTAAGCGATGGTGATAAATCACGATAAAGAAACTAATAACTCCATATAAACTAAACAATTTTTTTTAATTGATATATATTTATATAATTAACAAATAAGCATAAAAACAAAAAACTTTTCTTAGTTTCATACAAGATTTTGACAGCAATAATTAACTTTTTTTTTGTTTAAATCTATAGGTAACTATAAACACAGAGTGTAAAATATATATTAGAGACTTATCTATATTTTCCAATCGATCCAAAATTGAAAATTTTGAAGTCTCCTTCAACGACCCACAATTTTTCCACACAATCGTGATCACACCGTATGCTTTTAGTAGTGCAATCAAATCGAAAGCTAATTATGTAGCTGTTTATCTGTTTGTCTTTCTTTAATCTGTGCTACCAGTACATATGTTGATTAGTTTTAATTAGTAGTAATTAGTTTTAATATCGAGCAATAACAGAGAAAAAACTAGTTTTTTGTGTGGTAGGTTATGTATTATAATATTATTATTTAATTCATAAGGGTTGTGTGGTAGGATATGTATTATAATATTATTATTTAATTCATAAGGGAATATACAATATTCAGTAAATATTTCAAGCTGTTGCCGTAATTAATATCGAGTAAAAAACGGTAAAAATATCACGTTTGTCGTATGGGATTCGTTTTTGTCGTATCCATTATATAATATTTACTTTATTCTCTTTTTAGTATTTGTTGTTATAGCGGCCACAGAAATACTTCATCTGTGAAAATTTCAACTTTCTAGCTATCACGGTTCACGCAATACATGGTGACAGACAGACAAACGGACAGCGAAATCTCATTAGTACCCCTTTTTTACTTTTTGAGTACGGAACCCTAACAATTAAAATATCACAAGAGTTCGTTGCGATTATGCTGATAAAAGTACATAGGCACTGGCGCTGGCGGAAAAATAGGTGACTACGTTTAAATAAGGTAACGCTTATTTTTTAAAACGTATACTGAAATAAAATAGCACAAAAGTTTGCTACCTACTTGAGTAACTCATGAAAAATCTCAAATTAAAATCACCACGAGTATAATGCCATTTTCGTATGAGTTTTCTAACGACTTCATATAAAACGGGGGTATAATAAATACGTCATAAAAGTATTTTTTACGACATAACTTTCCCACTTCCCCAGCTACATAAAGTGGTTACAGGTGTGTCCTTTACGACTAACGTAATATATTATGTTATTATATACTAACTGGTGGAAACTTTGATATATATTGGAAGAAAATGTTATTGTAAAAGAAATGAAAACGACTAAACGGCACATCACACTGGAAACACAGAATAAGTAGAGCGGATTTAAAGAGGCATTTTTTTTGTAAAAATCCGGCCTAGTGTGAGTTTGTCGCGCACGCGCACGAAGGGTTCCGTATATAACGGCAAAAAATCTCGTTTGTTGTATGGGAGACCCCTTAAATATTTATTTTATTATGTTTTTTAGTATTTGTTGTTATAGCGGCAACAGAAATACATCGTCTGTGAAAATTTCAGCGGTTTCTACCTGTCACGGTTCATGGGATACAGCCTGGTGACAGACGGACAGATAAACGGACGGACAGCGGAGTCTTAGTAATAGGGTCCCGTTTTACCGTTTTAAAAAATGTATGCAGCTAATATAAGAATAATAATAGATAATATATTATATTAAATACGTTTTTGTAATCTACAACACAAACTTATGCTTTATGACCTCACAATCAATGTCTTTAAACTCAACAAAAAATATATAAACAATGAGTAAGCAGCCTGGCGAGCAGCGGTGGCTGTTCCGAATGCCAATGTCAGTTAATTTGCAAACCAGTCCTTACTGTTAACCCAAAACAGTTGACCCACATCACGTATTGTAATCGCACCATTTGTTATGTGACGCGGCTGTATAAGTTATAATGTCATTGGCCACTTAGAAATTTTGATATTCATCTGTTCATTATAATCTTCAATCATAAAATCAATGTTAATGTTAAAACATTAACGGAACTCTACAGACAGTCAAGAAAAAGCAAATACCTAGGAAAATCTACAGAATTTTGTTGCTAGTAAAATCGTACAACAAAAGTAATTTAAAATCTTTAGCCAGCGAATGGCGATTAAATACGGGCGGTCTCGTTAGTATTTTATAGGGGCAGACATTGATAAGTTTTGAAGGTCACAGCGAAAATAAAGTTTATTCAGAAGTCCAATTCTCTTAATTAATTTTAAATAATAAAATGGTAGGACGACACAAAAGCTTTTAATAGCTAAAGATCGAGAAGGCTCGACATAATATTATAACTCTACCTGCCTGCATAATATATTCGGCTTTATTATATTCGTCAAAAAAATAACGAATTCTAGCTAGTTTTAATGAGGTCAAAAGACTTAATAATTACTAAAAATAATATTTTTGACCAATAATAATGGCAAAATACTAGAGTTTTGCCATTTTAAAATTACATTTTTCGGACTTTTATCGCAGTTGGTACAGGATATTAAGCACACGGCACACAAAATTAATCACATAAATTATTATGTAACTGGTTATGTTAATATAGTCGATCGAATATAGTTTTAAACAAAATTGAAAGTGGAACATTGAGATGGCTACGGCATGCCGTGACTAACATGTTAGAATTAAAAGTGAAGGCTGTTGGGTTCTACACTCAGCCACATTCTCGAAGGCTTGGATACGATTTAATCATTGCATTCCTCGCACAATGTATATATATTAAGTTAGAACAAAATGTTAAAGTCTATCACAGAAAAGTAAACCATTTAACAAGAATTGAGTACCTTTTTTAGCGATAATAATGTGGTTTCGATTCTTGGGATATTACTAGGTGATAGATGTTCCAGTTTTACTTTAAGCATCGAATACATCTAAGATTAGATGTAGTATATTTCCAGATACTAATATTCCTAATATTCCTTTATCTTCTATCTTATCTAAAGCACAAAGTAGAAATATATATACATACTTACATGCAGAGAAATAGCTTTCATAAATCGATACCAATTTGAAAATTTTGACGTCTCAAAGGCCCATAATTTTTCCACATAATCATAGATACACCGTATGCTTGTAGTAGTGCAATAAAAGCTAGCTAAGTAGCTGTTTATCTGTTCGTATTTCTTTAATCTGTAGCTAAAGTACCGGCCACTGTTACTTTAACCAAAAAGGTCATTGAACTTTTACTTGCATCGTACTTAATGAAACAAAAAGTTTATATTTTACTCTTGTTTCTTCCTTGTTCCAAACAGCAGTGCCCAAATACGACAACAAAAAACATTTTATTCTGTTCGTGCTCTTTGTAATTGTGAATGTTGTCTTACAATTTAGGACTTAAAAGGAAATCAACTGAGAGAATAAAGAATGACATGACATTTATACTGTGTACTTTATGCGAGTTGCCACGTGGCTTTATCGACCCAAGCTTAGTAATATAGATATTCTTTACCCAAGCTTGGATTCTTATTAAAATATATTTTTTAATTGTACAAGGTACCTACTTAATGTAATAGTTAATAGAATTAGGCGCTACTTTGGCTTTAGGCGGAAATCCATAGCATACAATATGTTTGCAACCAATTAATGTGTGAGTGCTTTACTCATGCTTATAATATGCGTGTACGCGTGCGGGTTATGGGTATTTTTTCCCGGGATATTGCTAGATATAATATAAAATAAATTGTACATAATGTAATGTCAGTTTTAAATTAACTTCTGGATAACTTTATTCTGATCCTACCAATATTACTGTGATTTATTGGTAAGCCCTGATTTTTTTACCTGTCATAAATTCAATTTATAAACTATAATTACATCGCTCAAGATTCAACATTGCTTAGAAATTAAAACTCACGTATGACGTCATTATTGCAGTACCGCCATGCGCGGCTGGCGCCGCGCGGTGCGATGAGCGCGGCGCTGCTGGTGCTGACACTCGTGCTCGGTGCGCGCGCGCAGCTTCGTCCCGCCGACGCACCGCCGCCCGTCAACGACACGAGTAAGTTCCTTCTGCAAGACTGAAATAGTCAAATCAGCGCGAAATAGCAAATCTAAATGTACATATATATATATATATATATATATATATATATATATATATATACATTTAGATTTCTATATACATTTAGATTCTATATATATATAGGACACAGTTATGGATGCGGGTAGTATAGTTTAATACTACTTAAAATACCTCAAAAGGTTATAAAATAATAACACAATTATAGAACAAGTAGAATTAGAACTACAAAGGTTGAAATGATCAAAATGAACCGTGCTCTAGAAACACTTCATTAACGGGTTAGGTACATTAATAACAAAAATCATCAATCACACCCGACTGTTCTGGAGAAACTTGCACGAAATGATATTCGTGCACCTGCGCAGGTGAATTTGTTATCTGTATCTGTGAGTTTTGTTTTTGGGTCATATACAGTGGCGTGCACAGGATTATGATACCGGGTATGCGGCGAAGTAACCGGTCACAAAACTTTTTCGTTTATAGATTTTTAGCATAGCTACAGCCAAGCGACGGATCTCTAAGTCGAAACCATGCCAACAGAGCAAGTCTTAAATGTACTACTACTCATGTACATCTTCTACGGCAACGCAGACAAAACATCGATCGATCGTCGCGGCGGAAGAAATTCTAATAAGTAAAATAATAAGCATATTTTAAGATATTATAACTACTCACTAGTCAGTCAGCTTCAATTTTCACATATTCAAGGTTCCGGTTACTTGAGATTACTATATCCCGATGTAAATAAACGCAAGATTTCAGTCACCTCAAATATCTTATCCAAGTGAGTGAGGCCGCGGAATAGAAATTATTTAAATCTGAATATCCCGAATCAGTCCACACTGTACTAGAATCACTAAATAATATGCAAGGAAAACAATATAATTTAATCGTGTGTACACAATCACACAGCCAGTTATACGTTTCATAACTTTTAACATGAAATTTTCGAGTTACATTAATTTTTTGCTGGTTTAATTGTTGTAACTCGGGTACACACCTACCTTTAGACAGAATTTGAATCTTTTCACTGAATGACAATTGTGAGAACTTGTTATTTTTAATTTTTAATAAACACACATTATCAACGCAAACCTCACAATCAAATGTACACACTTTCAAATGTTAAAGTGAAAAATCTTTTAAGAAAACTATAAATAAACAGGAGCGATTAAATTGTAAACAATGCTTATCACATGAAATATGCAATATGGTCCCCGCAAACACAAAACATTTCTTCTATTTAAACAAATAAAACCTTACTAAACAAAAATGCATGTTATGTGCATAGATAATTCATTAGATTCAAGTCATATTGTTTTTAGTCGGATTATAGGCAACGAGTAATTTCCGACAAGCCAGTTCGGCGGTTTCCGAACCGAGCTCCTAGCTCGGCTCGGCGAGGTTCGGCTATCGCCTGCCGCATGAGTTACCGGTATATAATCATGTCGATATTCATGGATGTGTGCGTTTGCGAAGTATGAAAATTACACATACATGCGATGCTTTGTCCTGCAGCACGCACCGGCATTAGTTGCTATTTATAAAATATTAGGCGTTTTTAAGTTATTATATTTTTTTAATTAATTTATTTACTATTAATTAAAGTCATCTAAAACGTACGAATGTTTTATTAAAATATCTGTGAATGACAAGTAAAGCACTGCATTTCTGCCTATATGGAGCGCATGCCCCTGATATGTATGGGGCCCTATAGCTAGGAAAACTTTAAAGACAGCACCTATGGAACATTACCTTATTTAACGAGCGTATCTCTGACAAGTGCCAGTAAGTGATAAATAATAGAGTCTACAGATTGCTTCAGATTCGAATGAGTGTTCATGGGAAAAGCATGAACCTTATGGTAAGATCACACCGAAGCGAGACGATACACAACCTGGCGGTGCATTTTTAAAATATTGATTCAAAATTGCAAGAATTTGAATGTTAAATATCACCGCTCTACATTTCCCGGTGCCGCCCTTGCAATGAAACGTGTTACATCTTCTTGTAAAGTGAATAAAGTAAAAATTGAATTACTATATTAAAAATGCAATGCCACGTCACGTATCATCTCTATTCGCTCTGAACTGGTAGGTAGAGCTACTAGAGAGGATTTAACTTAAGCAAAGAATATCGAAAGAAACATTTAAAAAAAAACAAAGGTAATTTACATTCATGCAAATATAAATTACAACCTGGGTAACCGAGCCTTGCTCGGAGTTCTGATAAATTAAAAAAAATAAAATGAATCACAAAATATTTATCCGACCGGGATTCGAGCCTACCACATTCCGAATTTTTGACCAAAGCAAAAATTTTCTACAAACGCATTACCAACCTGCCAATCGGGCTGACATAATTGAGTCAAAATTATTGATATATTGTTGCACGACGAAAGAAATACATTTATAGCTTTAAAATGAGCCGTTTCCAAGGGATAAGCTTGATCGATTTTTCTCTCCCAAAACTCCGTAAATATTAAATTTCATGGTAATACTAGCAGCCGATGTCGAGAAACCGATTATATATATACAAGATTGTATCGTTTAAACTATAAGATACTTCTAGTGTCATGATGATACAGGTTCCAACTTTCAGCGAGATGCAAGGAATATTAACGAAATCATAAAGCAAATCCGTTATCTTAATATAGAATAATATAGTACCTGTAATATCTAACACTAGTCTTAAAAGAAAGTGAAACTCTACCCTTATATGGATAAGTTAACGTTTACGCAAACATCATTTCGTAAATTGAATTTTCATAATAGATCGTAAACATTCGAGCAAGTGTTACCAGTAATTTCATAAAAGGCATTTAATTATTTTAATGAACATGTCAAATGTTACATCGCATTAGTCAACATTATTGTTAAATATATTCTAGTTTTAAATGCCGGTCAAGAGCAGAAAAGAATAGCTTTGTCGAAACTAATTAATTTGTAGAACCATTAGTAGGATTAGGTACCTACTACTTTTCCTACTCTTTTGAAACTTTTAACGAAAAGTAAGAAGTTTATTTAGCCTTATACTTCCTGAAACGATTTCACTATCTTATAACTTGGTTGCCTAACATTTTACGATTTTGTATGTTAATCGACTCGGCCAAGTACGAGTCGGACTCGCTCACGTAGGGTTCCGTACAAAACGCCAAAACTAAACCCTTTGTTGAATGGGAGGGGCTCCCATTCAACAAAATAAACTTAAATAATTATTTTACTATGTTTGTTGTAATAGCGGCAGCAGAACTAGATACATATGTGAAAATCACAACTGTTTAGCTATTGCGGTTCATAGAATATATATTATGTACAGCCTGAAGACAGACGTACAGACGGGCGGACAGCGGAGTTACTACTTTTCCCCCTTGGGTACGGATTATGGGACAGATTAGACATTTTGATCTGCCTTGCTCTACCGTTAAAATATCCGAGGTCGACGAAATTTTGGCAATGCTTATCAAAGCGAGACATTGATAGGTAATATCTGGAACAGTTACGTCGTTTTTCTAGCAACTACCTTCAGTATTTGTGAACGTAGACAGCAGTAGCCTCTGTTGGATCGGTACCGTTAATTGAGTGCTGGCACACTAATCGCGTATTACCCGCGCTTTCCCTTGGAAAGCGAACACGCTAGATACCAGCACCTACAGGTACTAACTACTAAGTAATATGGCGGAGCGCCCACTACTAGGGGCTCATAATATATAAATATAAGGGCTCATGCGATGAAGAAGTTTTTAATAGATTTCTACGTGGCATTATGTTGCCTTAAAATCGTTTAAGTTTAGTAACAATACAAAAAAATTATCCAAACTATAACTGTCCTCAACACTGCAGACTAAATAGCCGTTCTTTTAGCATAGTTGAATGCCTGTTAGACTAAAAGAAGACTTGAACATTGACTACATGCATAAATAGCCAGTAAAATTGATACAGTGATAACGGAATAAGAACTTAAGAAGTGAAGAATATTAAAACAAACAACTTTTAAGAATAAGTAAGATAAGATAAAAGGGTAATAAAGTATTAAAAGTTTACACTGTTAACATTGATAGATAAATTTCATAACGCCTATAAAACGACGCTGAGGATGTAGATAGCGCAAAATGTTTTAACTTTAAGCAATCTGTTCGCATACACATTCTGCTTAATGCATAATAAAGTGTTTCCCATGTACCTACTTACACAGCTTTATCTGAGCCATCAAATATTTTATATATAAAATTCAAAATTATTTAATCAGTTCCTACCTAGAATTTACTTTGTTTAATGTCGGTATCAGTGGAGTGGGCTGGTTCCTATAACTCTATTCCTATCGGCTTCACTTACCACAAGTACCTTTTGAGGACTCTCATCCAAATCCCTACCTATTACCAGCCTTGGGCTTTCCTTTGAAGTAGAACCAGCCTTCGCCAACGAAACAGACGTATGACATAACATAAGAGTCAGAATCTTTACACTTTCTGATTGCTAAAAATATAAAACCGAACAAATATAATTATTATAATTACCAATCTACTTTTGAGTAATTATACAGAAAATATGTTTCAATAGAGTTTAAATATGAACTGTATGACATTGAAAATGTTAAAAATAAAAGTCGTATAATGGCATCAAAAATGTCACTGCTTGTACCTTGTAGTAGTCAAGCGTTAGAGGTATTGGGGTCACCAGCAAATTATGCGTAGGTATTGAAGTAACGGTGTTATTGACGATCCATTCGTACCTGTTATGTCTGTGGACGTACCCGTAAAATTCTGTACTTAACTTGCTCGTTAAAAGTGACAGTAATTATTATAAGATTTTTTTTAACTATATATATGTTAGCCAGAAATGTGGCAAATACAGCTCATTTTTGAAGCAGATACCTTCAACTAATTGAGCTATAATTTTGTATACACGTTCAGTTTGGATGACAATGCATTTGATTAAACTATTTGACGTCATTCTGAATCCAAGATGGCAGATTAGTTATTTTTAATCCACTCTTACAATATGGGTATCAAATGAAAGGGCTTTCTAAGAATAATTCTAAAATTAAAGTGACGTTTCTCTAAATTCAATATGGCGGACTTCTGAAGCTTCTTCAATTGATTGTGTTGAAATTTTGTATACACGTTCGGTTTGGATAAGTGTTTGATGTCTTCCTCAATCTAACATGGCAGTACATCGAAAATGGCAGATTTGTTATTTTTGATGCACTCCTACAATATGGATATCAAATGAAAGGGCTTACTGCAAATACGAATGCCAGTTTTAATTAAAAGAATAAGAGTTAGAGTAAGTTCATTAAACTTAAGCTTTGTTGCTCCAATCCGGAAAGCTGGAAAATGGTGTAATGGGGTTTTTAGTCCTCGATAATGATATTGAGGTCGAATTGTTCATAATTTTAATTTATTTAAAAAATAAGTGCGTAATGGTCCATCATCCTCTAAAACACATATTATTACTACACTAACACATAATGATGATGTCATTCTAAATCTAATAATATGTGTTTTTGAGGATGATGGTCTCTCTACTCATTTATTAAAATAGATGATTTTACTGAAGGAGAATAGTGTCGACTATAGATGACTGAAGTGATGATGATGACGATGAAGATTATACAAATCACAATCATTTTGATTATAAAAAAAAATTATTACAGTCATAACCATGGCTCATTTATTTCAAGAACCCTCATAATTTTATAACTGTAAGCCCAAGCGGCCACCAAAATGTAAGCATTGTATCATCAGTGTGCGCACCTGGCCGCCAATGCTAGCTTGGGCTAAACAAGTGTATTTCCAAGATCCACATATTAACTGTCTTTTCCCATGACTTAAAAGTTATTCACGAATAATATAAGTTTCTCAGCATAGAGTAAGCAGCATGGCAAGCTTGGGATCCAGCATTATCTTGCTTGCGTGGCTGCTTATAACGTGTAAATTTAGCAACAAACACAGCGTTAATTCAAGCACCAATCACAGGATGCGGTCCAGAATGCGTGCGGTGTGCGGCGGACGGGTGTGTGAAGTGCGCGCGGCTGCTTGTGTACCCAGGCGGGGTCTGCGTGGACCGCTGCCCCGCTGGCACGCAAGAGTCCTGGGCGCACGACGACCACCTCATGGGCAGAGTGTGCTACCCCGCGCATAGTTATAATGAAGTGAGTATAGACTAAGACGGTATTTGTTTTTTAAGGTTCCGTACCAAAAGGGTAAAAACGGGACCCTATTACTAAGACTACTGTCCGTCCGTCTGTTCGTCTGTCACCAGGCTATGTCTCCTTATTCGTGCATGCTAGACAGGTGAAATTTTCACAGATGATGTATTTCTGTGGCCACTATGACAACAAATACTAAAAACAGAATAAAAGAAGTAATTAAGTGGAGCTCCCAAGTTCCAAAGCTCCTATACAACAAACTTGTTTTTTAGCAATTTTGTATGGAACCCTTCGTGCGCGAGGCCACTTGACCGGTATTGTTGAAAATTCTGTATTTTGTTAGGATTGCCTATTACCTACTTACTAATCTTTGCATTTAAAAATGAGATATAAGGTGCTGTGCTTGTTTAGTTATGCCAGGTATCCCGTATTACAGATTTGAATCCTGCCACGAAAGTAATTTAGTCTTTTGTCCATTCCATCATGTTGATAATCCTTCCTTCCTAATATTATAAATATTTGAATGTATGGATGTATGCATGTTTGTTACTCTTTAACGCAATAGGTACTGAACGGATTTTTTTATGAAATTTGGTATAGTAGTAGTTTAGACTCTGGAATACATAGAGTACTTTTTATCGCAGCTAAAAGTAAGGTGCCCGCAAGATTTCTTTTTGCACGTACCAAGTCGCAGACAACATATAGTACCTAATAATTATATTTTTGCATAGCTAAGAAAATTACTTTTGTTAGCACAACAATAATACAACAAATATAGCATATTCTATGCCATGTATTTAATCATTTGTTTGCTAACTATTAACTGGATACAAACGAGCAACAACTTACATTAAATTAGACAATTTTATGCGAAGTTACAGTTCATTAATATACTATTAGGTCTTTACATATGAAATTGGCGTTTTGTAAAGAAGGAACATAAAGTCGATTTTTTTAAACATAATATATTTATTTAATCAAAGTATATAACCATTGCTGTCTATGCAATTTTTTCATCTCATAGGTAGTTCATTGATTCCTTTACTAAAAAAACCATTCGGACAGGAATCAATAAAATCTTTGAAGGCGCTTTGGACTGCCCCATCGGAGTTGAATTTTTTCCCTTGCAAGAAGTTATCCAAATTTAAAAAAAAAACGGTAATCTGTTGGAGCAAGGTCCGGGGAGTACGGTGGATGTCTTAGACATTGCAATTGAAGCTTCTCTAATTTGGTAGCCGTCTATTGTGCAGTGTTTGGTCTAGGGTTGTCCTGAAGCAGCAGCGGCCTAGAGCGAATTACCAACCTCGGTTGTTTAGCAGCTAGCTTTTCCATCATGTTTTGCAGTTACTTGCAATAGACATCTGCCGTAATCGTCTGGCCAGATTTAAGAAAGCTGTAATGAACGACACCGGCACTAGTCCACCAAACGCTCACAAGTAACTTTTTTTGAGTTAATTTTCGCTTGGGGCAGGCTTTGGCTGGTTCGCCAGGGTTCATCTATTGCGATGAGCATTTCCGATTATCGTACAGGATTCACTTCTCATCACAGGTAATGATTCGATTTAAAATCCCTTCATTATTGTGCCGGTTGAGTAATGTAACGCAGCAGTCGACCCGCGTTTGTCGGTTTGTCGTGTTTTATCACTAACACCGCAGCCTGCAGCTAACTCGGACGTGGTTTGCGATGGATTCGCTTCCACAATAGCCTTCAATTCCTCATTATCAACTTTGGTCTCCGGCCGTCCACGGGGCTTGTTCTGCAGGTCGAAATTTCCAGAACGAAAACGTTAGAACCAAAAACACAATGTGTTTTCTTTTGCGACACCGCCGCCATACACATCATTAATCCTTCGAGTCGTTTCTGCAGCACTGGTGCCACGGTGGAACTCGTACTCGAAAATAATACGATATTTCAAGTTTTTCATTTTGTAAACAGAGTGACGCAAAGAAAAAACCAAAAGAGGAAAAAACAAATGAATTACGGTTTTTTCCTCTATATATATATATATTTGAAATCAAAGTGGCCAGTACGACAAAACGCCAATTTCATATGTAAGGACCTAATATAGATATATAATAGCTCTACACGGACGGACGGCAACTCTAGAGTTGCCGTCCGTCCGGGTCTCCCCGGATTTGTTCTAGTTAAGGCTGGGTAGTTAAAATGGAAGTTTCGAGTATCGAGCTGTCATATATGACATTGACATTTGACTCGACACTCATGTGTTCGATTTTCGATTCGCGCGGAGTTCAATTTTCAATGTTTATAATTTTCTACGGCCCGCCGGATCTCGGAGCGTCTAGTCCCAGCTTTAGAGGGAGCGCCCGGGCCAGTTTCCCTATTATGAACTTCAACTGACAAGTGGGAATGGGCATCATTTTGACGTTTAGTATTTTTAAAACTAAAATTTAATAAGGTGAAATGTGTAAATTTTGACATAAGAACTTTTTTAAATTATGTTTTAATAAGTTTAATTGTCAAAATGAAGTCCATTCCCACCTATTCTCTGTCTACGATTCCCACTTGTCAGTTGAAGTTCATAATAAAACTGATTCATTTCCTTTCTGTTTTTTTTTTTTGAAAATTATTTGAGGTGTCTTTTATTCGATTTAGTTTTGTTTTAATTTGCATAAATAATAAAAAACATAATTAATTAATTATTGTGCAACTTTGGAAATTCATTGGCTAGCCACACACACACAATATTATTGGTAATAATGTTTCTCTTTATTTAAATACATTTTGTACTTTTTACTGATCTTAAAAAGTGCGCAGCCGTTCAGATAGAGTTATTTGTATCTATGTTTTTTTTAATATATAAATATTTAAATGCATTAAATAAGAGAAACTTGTGTAAGTCGCTTCGCCATATGTCGTAGAGTGTAGACACACAAGTAGCTCCTTTAATGCACACACGCGCTCCGTAATATTTCACTGGAAGGATTATTATTGCTATTCAAACGTGCATAGAAGATAATTAAAATCCAGATGCCGTATAGAAACTGCATACCAGATGCGCCAGAAATGGGTCACAGCACATAAAAACACGCTCCGATACAATTTACAAATGAACCGGGGCTTACCACAAATTTTGTTAAACCCTAATGGAATTCCAAGTGATTAAGTTCTTTTTTAAAAGATTTACTGAGCTTAGTTAGATATGTGTGGCTTAGAGTTTGTGTACCTTGCCCGTTTATTAAGAGGACTTTCGTAAAAAGGCTGTAATTAATTTTTGTTATTATTAAAACCGACTAATAATATCTAGGTATAAACGGAAGTTTTTAATGTTTATGGTTTATGTTTTATATTATTTATGACTATAAAAATCTTGTACACGTAAAATAAAATTATATTTAGATACTAGCTGTCCCGGCAAGCTTCGTACCGCCTTTGAACGAAATTTGTGGACGTACTGATAGCAGCGCCACCTACCGATTCCATTCTCGAATCCACTTGAACACACACAAAACATTTCATCAAAATCGGTCCAGCCATTTAGGAGTTAAATTACAAACACTTATCACACGCACATATCATTTATATATATAAAGATACTTCAACATAATAATAGTTGGTAATACAAAAGTTAAGATATGGCAGTCTACTGTATTATATCCACTTCATTTCCACATCTATTACAGACTAATTACCAGGGAATTTTTTAGCAGAAACTAAAACATATTTAAGGTTATGTAACTTATTTCTAGGTATTAATAGGGGGCGCGTGCGGCGCCGCATTCTGCATAGCTCTGGTGGCGGCGATCGCGGCATACGCGCGGTGCCGCGGCAGCGCGCGCGCGCAGTCGCAGCGGCTACCGCAACCGCACAACGACGACGACGGACAGCTGCGCGAGTTTCACAAACAACTTGATTATTTGCGGGTAAAAGCAAAGTTGTCTATGCAGTAGGTACTCCTATATAGTATCTTCCAATATGTTCTATACACTTTGGTGAGACAAATAAACTTCATGAGTGAAATGAAAAAAATAATTATACGGGACAAACACTGCCAAACCATTCCAGCAGCGGAATTCTATTCAGCCTGTCATCGACAAAAATCAATTGATGGTATAGCAGTAAAACCAATTTGCCAATGGTTTTGAAAATATTCGTTTTTCTATAGAAATTGATAGAAGAAGGTATGAAAAATGTCAAAAACAAGTGTCGAAAACGTTTAATGCTCTAAGGTCGAAAGCCATCAGAGACATGTGTGACCGCACTGTACATATCGATACTTTCAGAATCATTAAATGAACACTCACGTCTTACCTACTTAGGCACTCATCTACTGTAATTGATTCATAAGGTCAACTGACACCGAGAAGCGACGCGGTGCGTACTTTTGAAAATAGGTATTTAAAATTGAACTTTAATCTCTACACTAAAAGATACACGTTTTATTGCAAGAGCGGCGCCGAACTCTTCCAATGAAACGTGTGAAATTACCCTTATTGCTTCGTGTAACATTTATTTTATAAGTAGCAACTATTGAGCAATACGGGTAAAAGTTTTCCTTGCAATAGCAAAAAAACTTGAGCTACGGATATCGTCATTTGAGTTGGCAATCGACCAGCCTCTTGACCTGTACTCGCCTTTACTCACATTTGTATCGTTTACCTGCATTTTACTTGAATATTTAAAAAATCTAGACGTATTTTACTTACATTAAATTTAAGAAAAACTACAAGAATTTTTTGCACAAAATACTGCACTATGTTTGTTCATCTTGTCTAAAATTTCTAGAAGCCCAAAACAATTTAAAATTTATTTAAACTTACAAACCCATAATTATTTATTATATATATTAAGTTCATAATATATTATATTATCATTCAACTTTATTACTTATAATATATTTTTAAAGCCAAATTCGGCTACAGCCAACAGCTGTCGAATATTATAAGACGTAGGAGTTTTACCTGTAGTGTGTGCCGTGTGAGCTTTTTTTATCGAAGATCCATCTAAGATAGCAAGGTCCATCCAAAGTATTATATAACCGAGAAGCTCCGAGAACACCCAAGACACTTGAATGTGGCCTTATGTTCTCGCTCTCGCCTGATTTCAAGACAACGTAATGCATGCACGTAACGGTATACCTGACACTTGACAGATGTACCTGTACATGCAAACCGGAGTCTTGCTCAAGCTTACCTCGCCTGCAAAGTGCACAGATATACCGTTACGTGTATGGCTAGCTTAAGAGTGTACCTGACAGGTTTGCCTGCACAGCTGTGCAACATACACGCTCCGGTTTACATGTAAGTAAAACTCAGCTGTACAGGCAAACCTGGCAGGTACGCCCGTACGTATACTGTATGGGCAAAGACCTAGCTTTAAGTTCACAATAATAATTCATTTATTTCTCTTCACAATTGTGAAATTGTGTAAAACACAAGTGAAATGAATATAAGACATGTAGGTACTATATAATATGTACATTATTTAATGTTATAATAACAATGCATTAATTATCGTCTTCATCTACACAATTTTCATGATATCTAAACATGAACATGTCAAAGAAAAAAAAACATTTTCTCAATTGTTTACATTTTCCCATACGCATCTGTTAGGTGATAAGTGGAGTAAAAACTGATACTCAAGTACACAATACACACTTTCAAAACCTCTCTCGAAAATGGAACCAGTTTTTTTTTAATTAAGAGCTGGATACTAGCGAATTTGTTCGATTTTCAAATGTTCTGCGAATAATTAATTCATACTGTGTCGCCTAGTTTGTTTAGACACATTAAACTTCCATCACTGTATTCAGCTGCCAAATTAACTCGGCTAATTGGAAAGTTACTACGAGCTAGACAGTAGACGGGAATTATTAAGGTATTAGGTTATGCTTTTAGTTGTCTTAAGATCATTAGTATGGTACGACATGAATAATAACTTGGATGTTCTTCTGTAGGGAGTTGGTAACTCTTATTTTGTATTTAATAATATTTTTATTTTCAGCTGCTAAGGTACATGGTAGGTACACGGTAGTAGGTAAGATAGTATTTAGTTTCATTATGATTCTCTTAAATCACGTCTTTATAAGCTTGCTTTGTTTTAATAGGTAGTGTATTAATTCTAAAAAGGTGACATAAGTTATATGCACCTATTAATAATATTATTATAGTCGATCCCTTGACTTCTTTCACTAAAATTTGTTTTCAAGAAGTTTCACAGAAACACAATGTAGTAAAATCGATTAAAAAGACATTGGCTCTTTTTACCCGCTTTTACAAATGTCGAGACCACAAACTGAAATACTACAATATATATTAGATTGTACAATTATGATCCACATTTCATTTGCTGCAGATATTTTAATTCAGATACATTGGAAATCATATTATAAATAAATATTCGTTGAAATCACTTAAAATATCACAGTATTTTTGCCGTTATCTTGTGTATCCATAATTATTAACTTCTTAAGAGCCCCATGGCCCATGCAGAATGCAGATATGCGACCCATGCCGTTGTAGTCAGGTGTAAATATGCTTACATCTAACCTAATTTTATCTTTGGTCACCGTTGGTAATTGTTCCATAGTTAAATTCCCAATCCTTTAATTAAGCTTTTTCTTTCAGCCGCACGCATACACGCTGCTGGCGATACTGAATCACACGCGGCACCAAGTCCGGGAGCTGTACCAGCTGGGCAACAACGACGCGGCCATGGCGTATAGGTATGAGGCATGAGCAGCTGGATCGCCTGATGGTAAGCGATTACCGCTGCCCATGGACATTCGCAACACCAGAGGATTTACACTTGTAACTTCTCTGGTGTTACGCACTTGCGTTCCTGAATCCTGGTCCTTAAAATCTCCAACCCCCTTGGAGCTGTCCTTACCGGGCAACAATGACACAGATATGTCGTTTGTACTGCATGCGAGCACTATTGCGAGCTTGTTTGGAGAGTTAATATTATGTTGAGAACTAAAACGCGCTAAGTCTCGCTGTATGTCGGAGTGTGCTTCGTGAGCTTTTGGTGTGAGCTAACGCCCACAAGACGTGTGAAGAGACGCAACACCTCACAATGTTTTTTCACATCTTTTATGGAATAACCCAATACCAATAAAATACCAACGCACTAGTCGGATGGAGACAAAAAAATAAAAATATTTCGATGTCTCATTTCTTGTGATAGGTCACAGGAGACCTACCTCAGAATAATGACTTTACCAGCTCAGGTAGTCTTTAATACCTACAACGGTTTATTTATGATTTGTATATTATGATAATTGAATACTATAACATCGGATCTGTGAGTTTGTACCTAATTACGAAAGATGAACTCGTTGTTTTTAAGGCGGAAAGATTTGTGGAGCAATTTAAAATGAATTTTTGTGGTTTGCGAAAGACTAAGCATTAGCCAAATTGTCTATACTTACTTACCTACTAGAGAAGGTATGGTCTATGGTATGGTCTTTTTTTTATGTTATGTCTTCCGTCTTCCTTCACATTAGTCAATATTCAATATACATTTCATATAGGACCAAATTCACAATAATATCTTAGATCCATACAACAATAAAATCAATACTACTGTATTGATTTTATTGTTATAAAATAATATAATAAATAATATAAATAATATAATCATAATCGGTGCCATATGTGCTATGGTATGGTCTAGAAATAGCTAGTCTAGAAATTAAAATAAGGCATTGGCATTGACTTACAATTAAAAAATACAAGGTAGGTTAAGTGGGGACACAAGAATTACATGAGAATGTATAATTAATTTAGAGACTTTCAAGGTTTTTCGTTATTACCACATGATAATGGTAACTAAGGTGTGGACATCGAGCTTTTATCTACGATCTATTAATACCTACCACTCTTTAACACGTCATTTTTATGCGAGTCAATAATTTAGGCGTAAATTTAATACTCATCTTTTATCTACTAACCAAAGATTTCTAAACACATACTAACGTGTTTTTCTATTGCAGCTGCGTGCTCAGCGACTTGGCGAAACTGCTGATTCTCTTGAACAAACAGCAGGTGCCGGTGGTGCCAGAGGAGTGGCCGCGGCTTGCCAGTTGGGCCGAAAGGTACTACAGGCTAGATGTAAAAAAATTAAATTTAGAGTTAAAAGGAAAAAAACGGAACCCTTATACGATCACTTTGTAGGAAACATAATAAACAATCACCTAGTATTATGTTCTCATATGGTTCTTACTTAATTTGTACGGAGCCCTCGATGGGCGAGTCCGACGCGCTCTTGTCCGTTTTTATAAGGTACCTGTTTACTGGTTTTGAATAATAAAAGTTCTGCGACTACCTATATATAGTACATAATATAATTTACTAATAACAATACTATGTAGTTTGAATTCTGTTAACAAGCAAAGTATGGACTCACAATAGAATAAATAGGTATCTCTTTTGCTACCGTTGCTTTCTGTGGTTTTTGTGGCCATATATTAAGATTTATTAACCCAATAACCGCAGACTTACCTACCGCATTTAGATCTGAAATACTGAACGCCTGATTACTAACCCACAAGCTACTTTGTATAAATATTGTAACCTTTTTTTTCAGGATTTTAAAACGCTACAGTCGACTGAGCATTAGTCAAGAGCCCCAAAATCAGTTAGGAGCGTTCCTGCCCCCTCCGCCGAGCGGGAGTTCAGACTCCTCGACGACCCACCAGTCGTTCACAACCTTCAAACCACCATCTTACTCTCCAACGTCGTACGAAAGTCACACTCTATCCAAAGACCTGGAAAGCCCGTTGGAGTGGAAAGACGTGGGGAGACCGCCCAGCTACTCCCAAATCGAAAGTGAGACTATCGTTCTTTCCGATCCCTGGGAGAGAAGACCGATAGTCAGACGAGAGAGTGTGTGGTTGGAAGATGAACTATTCGAAATGACGAGGCGGCCTCAAGACGAATTGACCACTGAACTTTAAGCCTAAGCTATAGTGTTATTGTTTTTTGATAGTAATATTTTATTTGTGTATGTCTGTACATATCTATACCCGACTACGGCGAAGCAAAAAGGAAGGGTAATGATTTTGGAAGTCTATGTATGTTTATTCCACCGCAGGGCCTCTAAACTACTGATCTGATTGGCTATTTTGGTGTCAATAGATTCGTAATCACCGGTAACATAAGCTATAACATAAATTACGTATATAGTCAGGTTAAAGTTTCTATATTACCGTAACCAAGAGCATGTCAGAACATGTCTAACGAGGGTTCCGTAACTATATCAACGCGTAGGTTTTTTTTCAAATAATTTCAAAAGTTATTGTTCGATTTCGTTCAAAATAGTTTTCCTAAAGAATTTTTCGCATGATCTATCACAATGGAAACTTACAAAATTCTATCTCCTATAGTTAAGAAATGCTAGGGCCATTGTCAACTTACAAACCACTTTGGAGGCCGATTACTCAAAAATGGTCGACTTTGTAAAAAAAGTCATGTATGAAACCATACCTTTATTTTAAGAGCCCTATTCAAGGATACCCCACACGATGGAATAGAATAAAAAAATATTTTTCATCCTCACTTCACATGAATGGAGAGCCTCCTCCTAAAATATAAAATTGTTATTATTTTATGATGCCAAAATTGAGATCTATACACAATCTATAACTATACCAAATTTCATCTATTTATATTCATAATTACAGAAGCTAGAAGCGCTGACAGACATACAAACAGACAGACGGACGGACCGACATCGACAGAGCGAAACTATGAAGGTTCCTTGTGTATTGCGGAACCCTAAAAATTATAGTCATTAACAAAAGAAAAAGCGTCACAGTTACGAAAAAGAGTTTAAAATCATTCGGGTTTGTTGTTAAATTTTATACACTTTTAACACAGTAAATATTTCGGTTATCTATACTTACTTTTTAACGTTGTGTGAATGTAGGCTTATTGGTGTGTCGCTCGGACTACATCATCCGGAATCTCTCCGGCCGCACGGCAACACACGGCAACTTTTTAAAAACTTTACCTCGTGAGTTCGATTTTCAGCTCTATTGTATTAGCGCAGAGTTCTATTTTGAGCGCTTTTTTACGGCCGGAGAGATTCCGTACACGTCCGAGGCTTACTTCATATTAATAAGATAACTGTAAAGTAAACAGTTTACGTGTTTTAACTTGGTTTTAACTATAAAACAGACATTAAGTACAAAATGGTGTATCTAAGTGTAAGTAGGTATTTACTAGCCCCCTTACTAATAAAAATATTTACACAACGGATAACTTAAACAACGTTGCTATCTTTTTCTATCAAATGACATTGCCAACGTATCAGACAAAGACAGCAACGTTGTTTAAGTTATCCGTTGTGTAAATAGTTTTATTAGTAAGGGGATTAATAAACAACCATCTAGCATCTATATTTATATAAAATTAATATGAAGATAGTGGATGTTCAAAACATTATTACAAGGTTGTAAAATATAAATAGGTGCGTTGTTTATGTTCATTATAAGTTTTATTTAACTATTTATGCATGTCTCAATCGTACCTGTCTACCATAAATTAAAGTTGTAAATATAAAATTGTATACTTTATTTTAATATAATTATATTATGTAACGTTTGAATATAAATAACTATAAAAATACAATTTTATTTTGACTCGTATCTGAAAAATCCTACCAGTGCAATTAAAGACTTCACAATGCTTCACAGTACTAGAGTGCAATTAAAGGCAACTTAAAGATTTTTTAATTACCTATGTCCTAAACGATTAACAATGAATGTTACATTACACCAAAAAACAAAACAACATTATTTTAAACCCTAAAAACCTACAATACCTACTTAATTTAAAAGATACGCTTAAAAACCAGTGAAAACAAGGTGAAGACGCTATCTGCCATGTTGTTACTGTGCTCTGACCAAAGACTTGCTCGGACGCTATAACAAAATAATATGTTAACAACCTTGACAGCACAATGCACTATTTATATTTGCAAAACGTGAAATATGATTTTAATATAATTGAAATACAAATATTTCTACGACAAACTTTATTATATATTTAAAGCTTATAATAAATAAAACATTAGCTTTCTGCACAACTTCCTCCACATAAACTAACAATTAACTGTGCCAAATTTTATGTCTACGCACAATTCTCGTAAAACTGAATATAAAGTTTTTGCTTTACGAGCTTCACGTATTAATTTAAACGTAGATCGAATAAGATGATCAATGAATCTATGGCGTGAGGCGTCACATTTTGGCCAATACTATTTCCATCAGTTCAAATTAAAAAGAAGGAAAAAAGGGTTGTGTGGTTTTATGAAACCACGGTAAAAGTAATAACAAAATAGCGTGGAGCAATGGCACAAATGAATACTAGTCTATACACTACACGGTCAGCTGATGCGAACTATAGGCGCCGCCATATTAGCCTCGGCTGCTCTGACGAGCGCCTGTCACTTTATCCCTACTCCGCGGCCGATCGTCACGCGACATGCAACACACAGACGAAAAAGTTTGAGACGATGTAATAAAAGTTTTACTTTAACTCTTTTACTACCGAGTTTGACTAGGCTTTGGACTTTACTATTTAAAATTGGAAAAAAATAAAACTCCTTTAAATAATCATATCCCGTCTTTTTAAACTTGACACTGGCAATGGTTGTATGCTGTATGGCATACAAATAATTTAAAAATATATTGACTCTTGTCTTCTGTCAACTACAGATGTTGGAGTTTTGCCGGGGAATTCAATGTGTGACGTTGTTGTTTTTGTTTTTCTCCATAAATTTGTGTTATTTCGGTTCTTAATGTGTAATATTGGTAAAATATTAACCATCAAGTATTCGTTAACGTGCACAATTAGTGTGGGCAAGTGTTATAACTTCAAAAAAAATTATGTCCCTCCAAAACTCCCTTACAACTACATAATATCAGTAAAGCTTTTAGTACAGAATCGACTGACTTGACTCGTTGACTGCACTGACTATTTATTTAGACTTTGTCTAGACTTTAGACTTGACGATTTAGAAATACGGTGTTGAAACATTGATTTAATTTACTCTGTTAAAAACTTAAACGAGAATTATGTTTACCCACATTTTTAACTTGATACTGGAAATTGGTTGTATTCTGTATGGTTTACCATTAAATAAAAAAAACCGTTGTCAGCTGTCAACCACAGATGTTATTTGACAGCTGACATTTAGTGTCAATTGCACTTGCGTTAGAGGGAGGTGTTAATCTTGTTTTAAAAATAAATTATCGTAATTTCAATTTGTAGACATAATTTTTTAACGCTTCAGCGTAAACATTTATTATGTTCACGAAGTTAGATTTTAGTAATAAGTAGTTAAAGTAAAAGAAATACAATAAACGGTAAATACATTAGATGGTCCGTTGCGATCCGTAGCGGTATATTTTTATCGAAACACCGATGTTTTATCATAAACTAGTTGCTATTCTATAACTACTATGTTTTCATATTCTCAAATACGCTTACATTTGTTACGTATTAAAATTTATTGATTGTAAAATCGTTACTTATTATATGTCTTTGTAATAATTATATTTTGTAAACAAAGTGTTATCTGTACTGTACTCAGTACTATCGTGATAAATACATTATTTGTGAGGTTAACTTTTAGGTGAAGTATTGGACAAACCCTGACTATGAAGCATCTAGCAGCTTGGTAAGTAAATTATCATTCATAACGTATTTTCATTGTTGGAAAGCTATTCTGAATGATTACACCAGTATTTGTTATTTTTATTACCATTGGAAATACAAATCTGTCGATTCAGTGAGAAGAGATATACCTCTTATATGTGGATGACACACTAATATTAAAATTTTATTGCATTGACTTTTTACTAACTGAAGTATTTGATTCAAGCTGCTTGAAATATAAATAAATGAATCATAATTTTAATATTTAAGGTATCAGAAGAAGATAAGTTCTTATGACAAAGAAGAATGGGAAACCATGGTAGAGCAGTTGCTGATGCGGAGCACATATCGAAGGAGAATAGTTGACTTTTCATCACACGCTAGATCATATCTTATTGATGTTGATTTAGTAAGAGGTATGGCACACTTCTGTTGTATTATATGTTACCTTTAACAATTTCTGTATTTAATTTTTATTTGTTTTGTAAATGCGGCTTCAATGCTTCAATGGATTTAAATGAGATTGCCCTACAATAAGATGTGAGCGCCAATGGGTGGTAGGTCGGCGGCGACGCGCCGACTTTTTGGAGTCGGCGGCGTGACCTTCAAAGGATTTTTTTAAAGTTTGTACTTGGTAGTAAGAAAAAAACATCTAGTTATGAGCTATAAAATATTTTTATATATTGGGTTACACACAATTACAATGCATTACAATTTATGGTACTTTTTTGTACTGATAAAAAAAACAACATTATTATACAATTCTAAAAATAGTTCCAGCAGTAACTGTGCTTTGATTCCAGAATGCGTACTGTAATTTTTTTTCTATTTTCGTTTTATAAACGTCCACATTTTCAAGAACTGTCAAAGCCATTTTTATTACTGACTCCGTAGGCTCTCTAGTGAACAACCAATTATAGCGAAGATCTCAGCCTGGAAAACGGTTGCAAAATCTGCCAAACAAGCACATTATGACATATCTACCTGTAGTTGCCATGCCCCTGTAGAATCCAGCGTCCGCCCGGTGTCTTTCCTGGATCTGCCCGATGAACCAAATTATGTCATTGAGGTGAACATTAATTGGGACCTTTCCTTCCCAGTCCTCCCTATAAGGTATGAAAAACCTGTGATAGCTTCTAGAAGCTATGCACCTTGATCATGGCGTCAGATGGCATGGCCATGACAGGTGTATCAAGAAAAGACTGCTGTAGCTGTCCAAGTAGGGTTCCATTTCATCCTACCTGTGGTCCTGGCCCAGAGAACCGTCGCCCCAGGTCAATCAAATCGCAAGTGAAGCGATGGGTGCCGATGAGAGTGCACCCGTGATTATCAGACAGACACTATTTAATGTTTTGATGCAGTTGAGTATGCCTCACTACTTAGCCAAAATGCTGAATATATTGGCCTCACTATAGCTATTTATAACCATTGCCTTCGGCCGAAGGCCCCGTTTAGAGCTGACGAATCTCCAGTAGGACCCCAGAGCACATCTGGTATTTTTCATAATGTGCTGGATGTGCTTATTCCAAGTAATGCCCTTATTTAGAATCGCTCTTAGATATTTGACCTCGCTTGTAAACGTGGTAGTTTTCCCGAAGAATGTTGGGGTTTTAGTCCCTCCAACTTCCTCTTTTTGGTGTTAGGTATCAAGACCTTCCTTCTTATTAGTGTTGACTTTTAGCTTGACCACTTTGCACCAATTTTTGACGACTCTCGCACGATGCCTATTTACCCACCGCTAGTATCCATAGGTCATCAGAGTATCCTTGAGCGTAGAACCTTCTAGTTCAGTTCTTTTAGCAACCCATTCACTACCAGGGGCACCACTCCAACGGCGACAGTACCCCTCCCTGTGGGCATTCTTGGGTCAGCCTGCTCCTGAGCGTCAAGCCTATGATAGTCGATGACGTTACTCTGTTGCTAAGCGTGGCTTTAATACACTCTATAGTAGTTGGATCTATATTTCTTGAAGCCAGGTTATCCGTAATAGAGCAGGTTAAGGTATTGTCGAACGCGCCTTTAATATCTAGGAAGGCGCATAGCGCAAACTCCTTATCGTCAATGACTCTATCAATGCGATCAACTAGCTCTATTAACGCCGTTTTAGTAGATCTGCCTTTCTGGTAGGTATGTTGTCTTTCATGCATAACCCTTTCGATAAGATAGGTGTCCCTTATGTGGAGATTAATCACCTTCTCCTCGTTTAAAGCATGAAAGAAGTAAGGCTTATATGGGTCTATATGACTTGGGTAATATGCATGTTTACTCAATATGACTATCTCTCTCGCCCACTCGGCGCGCCGATATCTTTTCGTGGCGGCGACACGGCCAAAATGGTGGCGGCGACACGGCAAAAATGGTGGCGGCCGCATGGCAAAAATGGTGACGGCCGCACGGCAAAAATGGTGGCGAAGACACGGCAAAAATGGTGGCGGCGACGGCGCTCATATCTACCTACAATAAAGTCTTAACATCTTTATTCCCATATATTATTAGGTCCTTACATATGAAATTGGCGTTTTGTAACTGAGGAACATAAAGTCTTTTTTTTTTAACTTATATAATATATTTATTTAATCAAGTTTATACCATTGCTATCTATGCACTTTTCCCATATTATAGGTAGTTCATTGATTCCTTTACTAAAAAAACCATTCGGACAGGAATCAGTCGGAGTTGAATTTTTTCCCTTGCAAGAAATTATACAAATTTAAAAAAAAAAAGCTAATCTGTTGGGGCAAGGTCCTGGGAGTACGGTGGAGGTCTTAGGCATTCCAATTGAAGCTCCTGTAATTTGGTAGCCGTCTGTTGTTCAGTGTGTGGTCTAGCGTTGTCCTAAAGCAGCAGTGGTCTAGAGTGAATGACAAACCTTGTTTGTTTAGCAGCTAGCTTTTCATCATGATTTGCATTTGCTGGCAATAGACACCTGCCGTAATCGTCTGGCTAGATTTAAGAAACCTGTAGTGAACGACACCGGCACTAGTCCATCAAACGCTGACAAGTAACTTTTTTTGAGTCAATTTTCGCTTGGGGCAAGCTTTGGGTGGTTCGCCAGGGTTCAGCTATTGCCATGAGCGTTTCCAATTATCGTACAGGATCCACTTTTCATCACAGGTAATGAAATTCGATTTAAAATCCCTTCATTATTGTGCCGGTTGAGTAATGTAACCGACAAACGCAGCAGTCGACGCGCGTTTGTCGGTTTGCTGCACTCAAAATTCATGAGGTACCCACCTTTCAAGCTTTTTCACCTTCCCAATTTGCTTCAAGTGGATTAAAACAGTTTTATCACTAACACCGCAGCCTGGAGCTAACTCGAACGTGGTTTGCGATGGATCAGCTTCCACAATAGCCTTCACGGGGCTTGTTCTGCAGGTCGAAATTTCCACAACGAAAACCTTTGAACCAAAAATGCACTGTGTTTTCTTATGCGACACCGCCGCCATACACATCATTAATCCTTCGAGCCGTTTCTGCAGCACTGGTGCCACGGTGGAACTCGTACACGAAAATAATACGATATTTCAAGTTTTCCATTTTCTAAACAGAGTGACGCAAAGAAAAAACCAAAAGAGGAATAAACAAATGAATTACGGTTTTCGAAACGCAAATGCATGAGTAAATAGCGGTATAAATTTGAAATTGGAATTCCTAACCAAAGAAGATATATTTGAGATCAAAGTGTCCAGTACGACAAAGCGCCAATTTCATATGTAAGGACCTAATACAAACTTTCTTTATTGCCGTGACTGACAGTGGCTTGTTAATTTTAATAATTATAATCATAATAAATATATTTTGCACAGGTTCATCGTTTCCAAAGGCCAAGCCTACACTTGGTATGCGCAGAGTGGTATGGTTTGCACTAGTCAGACTTTTATTCCTCCCAGCGCTGTATCAGTGGTGGATGCAGCAAACATCGCTGTCTTGTGCTAGGTTCCTACTGGCATTATGGATACTACAAGTAGTTAACATTTCTGTAACTGTTTTAGCACCGACTTCAGCAAATATAGATGTGAGTATATCTTCTTATATATAAAAATTGAATTGCAATTCCAATGCCTCGCTAAAACGAGAATGGCTGGACAGATTTTTCTAATTTTGGTCTTGAAATAATTATGGAAGTACAGGGAAGGTTTAAACGGTGAGAAATACTGAAAAATTATGGGGAACATAGTAAAAACTACAATTGAATTTTCCCATAGGTACCAACTGTTCACTGTGTTCAATTTGTCATTTGTATTAACAGGTAAACTACCTGTTAAATTTATTTTAAAAAAAATGGCTATCCCCAGTAGGTCGGTAGGTGTGGATATAGGTGTAGAGGTAGGTACTGTAAGTGTGAATACATGTGTAGGTTTGTAAGTGTAGATGTAGGTGTAGTTTATTCCAGTTCATAATTAATACAGAACAACGTGTGTCGGGACTTGTGACAGCTAGTTCTAAGTATAAATAAACAATTCACACCACCTAATTTAAGAGTCATGTATATTTATAAAATCATCAATCATTTTGAGGCGCCATAACAATTTAATTTCACATCTTTTACTCTAACTTGTTTCCTCTTTTCCTGTTTCTATCTCTTTCTGATGTTTTCTTTAAGTTGCTTGTTTTCATACAAATCATTATTTGTTTGCAGTCTAACAGCTGGATGGTTCCTATGGCCCTCATGTTGATACTAAATGTTGTTCACTCTCAAATTGTGAGCACTACAGAAATGGAATTGGCGAGAGTGCGTCCAAGATCTACATACAGAAGAAAACTACCCCGGTATTTCAGGTACAAGAGCAAAAGTATTCTGAATCTATCAAAACATAACTATATCATGTACGATCAATTAATTAATTATTATTAAGAAGTTATCTAATTTCATTAAGTACTTAAAGTCATTAGACACTTTAGTTTTATCAATCACTTCAGACTTCAACCAATAATAATATGTATTACAATTAATTAGATTTCGTTTAGTAAATAATTTTCAATTGTTTAGTTAATTAATTAGGTCTAAAATTGCAATTAAAAACGAGTATATTGACACATAATTAAATTAGAATAAAAATTTATTTTAAGATTTTTTAAATAGGAAAACCCGCTCTGATTTTGACGGCGGAAGCGGAGGCGGTTCGGCCGAAAGCGGCGCAACGTCTAGTCAAAGTAAAACGCCGTCTACCAAACCACAGAAGTTTCGACGGCGATTGTCTAGATCTGAATCCATAGATAATGGATTAAGGTAACCTACCTTGTGATAAGTTACCGTCGAAAAAAAACAGTTTGACCAATATTTTTCTTACAGTTCGTCTTCAGTTCCTATTATAAATATTTATGGCTTACTTTTTATATTATGAGATTGTTCCTTTGTTCTCCATGATAATATGGATCGGAAAATACCACCGACTTGCTTGTAAATACTTCTTAACTTACTTTTATTCTAAAATAATATACCTACCTAAGTATAAATAAGTCTTGCCATCGAAGTATACTCCGTGACAAAAACAATAAGCTATGTTTATAATAGGGATGTTGCCTAGTGTGGAATATCACATTTTTATAAAAAAAAAATTAATTGTTGATTAAAATACATAAATCTTAAAGACAATATGTATTTAGATTGACGTGATTAAAAATTATAAGCAAATAAAAAATATCGCCCATCGCAAAACGATCTGTTACGTCACAAGTTGCAACCGCCATACATTTTGTAACTGGTGCAACTCGTGACGTCACACGCCGATATATCGCTCTCTTTCATATTGTATAAGATATACGAAAATGGGTGCTAGATTGTTTATAAACATGTTATCTAACATCGAATAGACAGAAAAAATATTTTTAGGCAACATGCCTATTATTTTATGTGATTTACATAATATTGATTGGACGTAATTAAAGATAAGTATACAGGGTTACAGGAAAAGTCGACGTAGATTCGTTAAGGGCGTGTAGTTACTAAGGCGGGTCAATAAGTCCGTGACTTTTTGAATTTCTAACCTCCTTACTGAAAAAGCAACACTACTCCTGTCAACAGGCATCTGTCAGTTGACTCCTATCAAAATTTGAACTTGCTGCGTCAGTTAGTTTGTGTTTTACAGCTATCTTTATCAGACTATCCAGTAACTTTAGGAAACAATGGAAAAAAGTGAATTTCGTGTGCTTATTAAGCATTATTTTTTGCGAAAAAAAACCATTACCGAGACCAAGGCTAAGCTTGATAAATACTATGGGGACTCTGCACCATCGATTTCAATGGTTAAAAAGTGGTTTACTTAATTTCGTTGTGGCCTTACAAGCACTGAAGATGCCGAACGTCCTGGACGCCCAGTTGAGGTCTCTACACCCGAAACAATCGAAAAAATTCACGATATGGTGTTGGCCGACCGAAGATTGAAAGAGCAAGAGATTGTGGAAGCCATAGGCATCTCGCATGGCTCAGTGGTTTCAATTTTGAATGATCACTTGGGCATGAGAAAGCTTTCCGCAAGATGGGTGCCGCGTTTGCTCACAGTCGACCACAAACGCAATCGTGTAACAACTTCACAGGAAGGTTTGGCGTTGTTTAATCACAATATGGAGGAGTTTTTTAACCGTGGACGAAACATGGATCCATCACAATACACCAGAGATCAAACAACAGTCAAAACAGTGTGTTTCTAAGGGTGAATCGGCGCCAAAGAAGGCCAAGGTGGGTTTGTCAGCCAATAAAGTTATGGCGACTGTTTTTTGGGATGCACGTGGGATAATCCACATTGACTATCTTCAAAAGGGAAGAACAATTAATGGGGAATATTATGCCAACTTATTGGACCGCTTCAATGAGGATTTGAAAAAAAACCGACCTCATTTGGCCAAGAAAAAAGTTATTTTTCACTAAGACAATGCAAGGGTGCACACATGTGCAGTTGCCATGGCAAAAATCCATGAATTGGGCTATGAATTGCTCCCACATCCACCCTATTCTCAAGATTTGGCTCCGAGTGACTACTTCTTGTTGTTCCCAAACCTGAAAAAATGGCTCGGTGGAAAAAGATTTGACTCCAATGATGAAGTCATCTCGCAAACAAAGGCCTATTTTGAGGACCTCAACAAATCATATTTTTTGGAAGGGATAAAAAAATTGGAGAAGCGTTGGACAAAGTGTATAGAGCTCAAGGGGGACTACGTTGAAAAATAAAATGATTTATTTATCAAAAAATCTGTGTTTTATTCCAAAAGTCACGGACTTATTGACCCGCCCTCGTAGCATCGTTTCTAACTGATTTGGCTATGAAACACCCTATCCTAAACCTAACCGTTTTCGAGATATTCGACTTTAATTTTTTTTCATAAATTTGCCGAATTTTTAGATATTTGATTGTATACCATGAAATTTAGTAGTCAAAATCGCATTACTTTTTGCTTTTTACAACTAGGAAGAAGATGCCTTATGACTTCAATAACCAAAATTGTAAGTAGATTAACTTAACAGGTCGTACTAAGACATTGAAAGTTAAAAAAAATCATATTCATAGTTTATTTTTCTTTAAAGGATATCCAAAAAAAATATTACGGAAGATGTTCTGCAGATCTACTTTGAAATATCTACGTTTCATCAGCTATCCAACAAGGTATAACAATCAAAGATTTTATTGGAATTGGTGCAAAAAACTTAGCTTCAACGGCAACTAAGGAGGTAAAAAATTACATTAGTTGATTACCTTAATTTAACCCTTGACCCCAGAAAACAAAATAAAACAATAAATAAGTACACAATAACATTTATTACTTAATAACACATGTTTAAATTTCATGTTCAATATGACCACCCCTGTTTTGCACACATTTTCGCAGTCTTTTTCTCAGTCCACTTTTCACTACGCCAGTTGTTAAATTGCCTCTTATTTCATTCGCCGCGTTAATTATTCTAGTTCTCAATTCTTGTACAGATGATATCGGGTTGGGCTCACTGTACACCAGACTCTTCATGTGCCCCCATACACAAAAATCCATGGGGGTTAGGTCCGGACTTCGCGGTGGCCAGGGTATAGGCCCACCTCGCCCAATCCATTTGTTCTGGTAATTTCTATCCAACCATTCTCTGACACCTCTCCTGTAATGCGCAGGGCAGCCATCATGTTGGAACCACATGCCTCGGCGCAGAGTGAGTGGCAAATCTTCTAGTAAATCATTGAGGTCTCCTCTCAGGAAATTTTTATAAAATTCCCCATTTAAATTATCAGGGAGAAAATATGGGCCAATCAAATGATTGGAAATGATACCCATCCACACGTTCAAGCTGAATCGGCGTTGTGATCCCTTAACCCTCTTCTTGTTTGGATTTACCTGTTCTTTCGGGGCCCAATAATGGACGTTATGGTAGTTTGTGATTCCGTCTTTGTCAAACTTTGACTCATCCGTCCACAAGATTTTTAAAAAAAAAGTCGGGTCTTCTACATCTGCATTCAACATGAATCGGCAGAAACCCAATCGTCTTACGGGATCATCTTGTTCAATATCCTGTACAGGCGTGTAGTGGTATGGGTATAGGCCCGCAGTGTGAACGTTATACCACACTTTCCATTGCGAGACTCCGGTTGAGCGGCAACAATATTTGTAGAGATGGTTGGATGCAATCGGAATCGTTGCACTATTTCGTTGTCCTGTTCTTCGTCATCATCAATAACACGTGGCCTTCCTAAATCTGACCGTCGTCTCGATACGGAGCCAGTTTCTCGAAGCCTTCGATAGAGTCCTTCAAAAACTCTCACATCCGGTACTCGACGGCTGGGATACCGTCTTATGTACTCGTACGAGCTTGCGCGGACACACAATTGCAGTATCCGTAGCAAACTAGCATATCTGCATATTCCTGGTTCGTGTAGGACGTCATCGTCAACAGTTCCGTATCAAGCAAAATCAGAGTCCAGTAAACAAGCACAATAGTCACAAATCGGAAGAAACAGTCCAGAAACACAGCCAAGTCGAACAGAAAACAGAAAGCAAAACGATAACGCATCTAGGAGAAGAAGGCGTCTTCTCACGCCGGACCCCTGAAAAGGGCCGTGGGGCGGGTAAATATGACCAGGGGCTATGCTCCCCTACATGTGGTGTTCTTTTTATTTTTTAAAGAGGACACGCCCAGTACAAATATTGGGCGCAAGACGTCCAGTTTTATGGGAAGACCCCCCCGCGACAGAACGCGGGGTAAACCCGAAGTATCTAGGAGGAGAAAAAGCGGCGGCCGAGGGCGGCCAAGGCCGGGAGTTGACTCTGGTGGAGCGTGGGGTCCCGGTCCGGAGACCAAGGAAAACGCGTATGGTGCCGCTCCCCGTATTTTGTCGGACTGTGGACACAAACCAACCTGGGAAAAAAAGGGAGGAGGAAAGTTTTTCCCGTACCCCAGACTTTTGGTGTCGGGGGAGAATGAAACGCCACGGTGTCTACAGGAGTGGCATTAGGGCTGCCACTCGTTGAGCACCGGGCGAGTATAAGAAATACGTTCCGGTATTTTATTTACCGGCGCGAGGATAGGATGCGGGGGAAAGCGATCCAGCGGTGTTTGGGGCGTAGAGCGCGCTAACACGCCATAGCACCTCCTCTTCGGAGGCGGGGCGGCAAGCGGCGTGGCTCTGCGGGGTCCCCAGCCTTGATGGCGTCACGTGGCAGAAGTCTGCGGTCAGGCGGGCGGGCGTGCCACGGCGCCAGGTCGGCAAGCTCAACCAGGTCCGAAGCATCAGCTCGTTCAAAAAGAGTGGTGGCGAGCCTGGAAATAAAAGCTTCCACGCTCGTTATGCGGAGGTCTCTGGTAATAGTGGTATTTCTCACGTACCTCGGTGCTCCAACGATGCGGCGCAGCACGCGATTCTGCGTATGCTGCATCTTCTTTTGGAAGGACGCAGCGAGCAGGTGGTGCCACGCAGGAGCCGCGTACGTGAGGCGTGAGCGGATATAGGTTTTAAAATTAAATTAATTAAATTCCGTTTATTCCAGGCTACATAGGCCCATATTATAGATACCTTATAGACTAACATACATATTACTTAATAAACTAGAACTAACACTAAACACTAAACACGTATTGTCTGCGACGTGGGGCGCGAAGTGTTCGAGAGTCGTCCTCTAAATCTTCTGTAGACGACTCCAATCGGCCAGAACTCCTCCTTCTCGAAGGTCGGTAAATGATGGGTTGGAACTCTTACCACAAAGGAACTAAAATTCACTTTATGACGAGATTCCAACCGCTCGACCCTCAAGGCGAAGTTAGTTCTGCTCCTGATGTAGTCCACGACCTGCTCGACCGTCGTAGACCAATGCAGCCTGGACACGTACAGCGGTGTCGCGGGAGTCTCACACCGCAACAGCTGCTCGGGTCCTCCGGGTGCGGTGCCGCGATGATTGCGGACGACGGGTTTCTTCTTCTTCCTCTCGACTTGAATGAACCCATCATCATCGCACGTTCGGTACTTTTTAGAAAGAGGACGCTTTTTTGTAGTGGCCTCCTTCTTTCCTTTGTTTTTCGATCGCGGGGGAGGTGGCGGGGGGACGCAAGCGGTGACACTTGCGAAACTCAGCACCGGCGCCTTCGCGAGCGGGGAGCGGGCGGCAGGGGCGGCAGCGACGATGTTCGTTGACCCGTCGGATAATGCTGACGGGCTAAACGTGACCGCCTGCGCGCCTCGACGACGAGTGACGTTTGCTGCATCAGGTGACCTACATATTGAATTAACTCTTTTTAACTGTGATAATTCACTACGTAAATCACTTATGGTAGACTCTGATGCCTGCAATCTACCTCGAACTTCGGTCAGTTCTTCCTTCAGGAACTTGATGTCCTTCAGTAGGCTGACGACGTCGACGTGGTCCAGTGTCACCGGTGGCAGCTTATGCAGTTTTTTCGCTACAAAAGCTGGCACTTCATCCGGATCCGTCTGCTTTAGCAGGGAGATGATGTCCTGCACGCTTCTTTCGGTTCCATCTCTCCGTCGTGATGGCATGTTCGCGCTCTGGCCGAGCGTTTCGTACAGCAAATGCTTGCCTTCGCAAATCTCCTCGCTGGTGAAGGAAGACTTGCAGATCTGCATTATGCTGACCTCGTCCATGGTGTCGATTGCATGCTGGATAAACGCCAGCAACTCATTGGCCACGAGCGCCATGAACACGTGCAGCGGCAATCAGCCGCGCGATTAACAAAATAATAATAAGATAATTAATATTTGCTGCATATGTATAACGCGGAGCGCGACCGTTCGCTAGCTCTACACATTACACATTGAAATTTAATTAAATTATAATTAAATAAAAAGAATTAAAAAGAGCCAACCTCATATTAAGCGGGACCTGGGGAGCTGAGTAGACCGGCGACAGTTTGGCTGCTGCGGCTCTGGCGCTAGCAACCGCGGCATCGCACTGGGGGTGCATAGTCAGCCGCCGATCTATGGTGACGCCGAGGTATTTCGCGGTTTTACCCCTTAGTATCTCCTTCTCTCCTATCTTCAGGGCGGGTATCCCCTCTTGCGGGTAACGGCGAGCGCCTGCGACTTACCGGCGTTTACGGAGAGTCGCCATTTGCTCAGCCATGCCGGAGGAGGAGGTCGAGGGTCCTCTGGAGTTTCGAGGATGCGTGAGCTAGGTTTTGGGAGGTGCAGATAAATGCGGTGTCGTCAGCACACAACGCCGCGGTAGTGCCAACGTCAGTGGGCACGTCGCTGGCGTAAAAGTTGTAGAGGCTGGGCGACAACACACCACCCTGCGGGACACCTGCGGTGATGGGGCGTTCCTCCGAGAGGACCCCGTCGACCTTGACCTTGACCCTGAAGGTCCGGCCCGAGAGATATGAGGAGAGGAGTCTTACCATGTGGCTGGGGACATTTGCCTGTAGGAATTTGTGGAGGAGGCCTTCGTGCCACACGCTGTCGAAGGCCTTCTCC
Organism: Phengaris arion; assembly: GCA_963565745.1. Taxonomy (NCBI): domain Eukaryota; kingdom Metazoa; phylum Arthropoda; class Insecta; order Lepidoptera; family Lycaenidae; genus Phengaris; species Phengaris arion. Next base: position 10,515,329 of record OY751443.1, read on the forward strand.
ATGTCCAGGAAGACGGCCACTTCAGAGGCTTTCCTATTGGTAGCATCTGTGAGGAGGTACACCACGCGAACCAGCTGAAGGGTTGTGCTCAGTTGGGACCGGAACCCAAACTGTTCCCGCCGGGGAGGGAGGAAAGGAGAAAGGTGTGTCATGATTTTATTTTATTGTTGTAATTTTATTTGTTTTATTTGGCAACACCGCTCCGATATGCCACCTTCACCCGTTGGTTTCGGTGGTAGGGATATGAACGGTGGAGTGGAGATAGGCAGTCGGTGTGAACGATTGGAGCGGAGGCGCTAGAGCCGAGCGGACTGGTGTTCATATATGTTAATTGTTACCCAGTAGAGACATTATCATACTGTTGTATATAGTATTCAGTATTAAGGTGAACAATAAATTTACTACTAAAGCTCAAGATTGAAGTTTTATTAAACTTCAGAAGTGGGATAAAAACACCCGAGGTATGTACGATCACTTTATACTTAATTAGTTTGTATTCGAATTAGTAATTATGAAAAAATATTATTTACTCATTTAATTTTACATTTTATCGGTATAAGAAAAATACTTTATGAACGAAATTTACACACCACACACACGACTATACATTGCACGTGGTCGAGGCTACTCTTCGACAGTGCACATCACTCACACAATGCATTGCGCGTGGTCGAGGCTACTCTTCGACAGTGCACATCACACACAACAACATAAAAATACATTGCGCGTGGTCGAGGCTACTCTTCGACAGTGCACACCACACACACAATACATTGCACGTGGTCGAGGCTACTCTTCGACAGTGCACACCACACACACAATACATTGCACGCGGTCGAGGCTACTCTTCGACAGTGCACACCACACATACAATACATTGCACGTGGTCGAGGCTACTCTTCGACAGTGCACACCACACACGCGACAATTGCGCGTGGTCGAGGCTACTCTTCGACAGTGCACACCACACACGCGACAATTGCGCGTGGTCGAGGCTACACTTCGACAGTGCAAATCACAGCTTGTAAAACGATATTACAGTTTAACATCTCCACACGACACTGCTCAGACATACCTTTTACCATGATTTGTAATACTAAAACTAATGATATAATAATATTGATATTAAAAGCCTACTGCACTTCGTCGAATTAAAATAATGATTCCGTTATATACTCCGTTGCAGTAGGATCTGACAGGCATGTAGATAAGGCGGTCTAACAGTATGCTTCCATGACCGTCGTGCAGTATTACGTCTTACTGTTGAATGTTATTTGTCATATCATATTGTGAATTTCAATAAAACTGGAATTTTATATTAACACTATATAACAGATCGAGGATTTCAATTTGTACAGGACTTGGACACATTTTGATAGTGTCATCCATAGCATAAATTATGTTATTCTTGATAACATGTTTTGAGGATCCTGATGGGACGGAGTGTAGTTTCTGAATAAAGTTTTCTAGAAAAGTATAGCAAGTATATACTTAATTCATGTCTTACATAAAATCGTTATGGAGTTACTAAATTAGTATAGATAAATATGGAATAAGTTTGCTAATGAAATAAATAAATTACATATTATCATTTGAAGTTAATTATGGTTTAAACCCGTTTACATGTTGAATTACAAAACCAATAAAGTATAATAAATAAATTGAAATAGGTAATTAAACTTTTAATGACAATTTTTAAATAATTAAAAGGGTTAGGGTAGTATTTACTGGATTATTATTTGAGTGAACTAGGTTTGTTCGCTGGATTATTATTTGAGTGAACTAGGTTTGTTCACTGGGATATTTTGAGTGAACTAGGTTTGTTCACTGGATTATTTCTTGAGTGAACTAGGTTTGTTCACTGGATTATTTCTTGAGTGAACTAGGTTTGTTCATTGGGCTATTATTTTGAGTGAACTAGGTTTGTTCACTGGATTTTTTACTTGAGTGGACTAGGTTTGTTCACTGGATTTTTTGAGTGGACTGGGTTTGCCCACTGGATTAGTACTTGAGTGGACTAGTTGTTCATTGAACAAAACTAGTCCACTAGTTTTACCCAATGAACTTTAACTTGATTAAATTAAGGTTTATTATATTTTTACAGCACGTTTAAAATTTTATTCCTACTAGACTACGTCAGTTCAATAATCCTTGAGTTAATTAATTGTTACATTACTTCGTAACAACTAATGAATTATTATTAATTTTTCTTTAGAATTTTGAAATGGTTATGCTTGGCTCACCGTTATTATATCATTAATTTTGTACATGGAAATCACTTGTGTGGCCATCTACTCGTATGTTTTTAAAATTTTCAGTAATGCCGAAGGAATTAAGTGAAGGAGGAACCCCTCCAACAACACCGCCAAAAAGTAGACACAGAAGGAAGAGGCGTCGTTCGACGTCTTCATCTTCATCTGAGGAGGAAGATCGGTCATTTAGGTCACGCAGAAAATCAGACAGACTCACGACAAATGATGTGCTAAAACTTTTAGCAAACTTTAAAGGCGAGCAAGGTACTGGATTAAACTTTAATAATCTCAATAAAGTAATCCCTGAAGTCAACCCATCGAACAGAGCTCAAACAATTGAAATTGGCTTAAGAAAGTTAACGAATGTGCCAGAATGTATGGGTGGAACGAAGCCCAAATTGTTCACTTATTACAAAAGTTAACTGGCTCAGCAAAAAAATGGTTTGAGTCTCTGCCAACTGTAGTATATTCGTGGAGTGAATGGCAGGAGAAGCTTCAAAGAGCGTTCCCTAGTGAGGAAAACTATGGACATATTCTGGAGGAGATGTTGAACCGAACTTCGCGACGTGATGAGTCTGCGAGAGTATTTTTATGACAAACTTAGTTTACTTAATAGATGCGAAATAACTGGCAAAAAGGCGGTAGATTATCTAGTGCATGGTTTAAGTGAAGGCTCAATCAAAAGTGGTGCTCAGACTCTCGACTGCCAAGAACCTGAAGGACTTTTGCATTTCCTTTGCTCCCAGAGGTCGCATCCACAACAATCCAATCATCTTAAAAGTCAGGATAGGGGAAGATTTATGCATAGGAATGGTACAAATTCGTTGAATGGTGGTGTAGTTAGAAACAGTAACGTAACATGCTACAATTGCCGTTCGAAGGGTCACCCCTATTACAAATGTCCAAATCAGAACACAGAACCAAAATGATTTTTCCTCTGAAAAGAAGACATTAAAAATTACTATTTCTGATAGATGTAACAATAAATTTCTAAAACGATCATTAATTAACGATAGAGAATATGAAGTATTTATAGATTTTGGTTTGGATGGATTCGCCGAATGTTTACATTTATCTAAAAATTATGACGGTATCCCTGTAGTAAAAGGTTTTGGTAATTTTTGTATTCGACCGTTATACAAATCGTACGTTACGATTAAAATTGATGAAGTCGACGCCTCTATAGAGGTGCTCATAATTGCTGATGAGTTTATGCCGACCTCACTAATAGTAGGCCAAAATTTTACTGAACTTCCTTTCGTAACTGTTCTAAAGGATAGTAGCCAATTAAATTTTTATAAGAGTCCGTCTTGTGATGCCTTTGATTCAGAAATTAGTTTTGCGCCAATTAGAATAATTATTACTGAAACTACTCAAGTTAGACATACAAATATTTTATCTGTTCATGCTGAAAACTCTAAATATTCTGGTGATATTTTTGTACAGGGTTACCATGCGTTAGGAGCCGGATGTGAATTTAGCCTGCTTCAGGGCGCTTACAAACTTACCAACGGCGAAGGTGTTTTAATTGTAACCAATCTAACACCTGGGGTTGTCACTTTAAGCTCTAACATGTTAATAGCACGAGCATTGCCTTTTATAGAAAGCGAAATGCGGCACGTCAATAAAATCGTTAGTGATGACACTTTTAAAATGGAACCCTTGAAGAAAAGTGATATTGTTTTAGGTGAAAACTTGAGAATAGAAGACATCGATAGATTATACTCCTTGTTACAGAGCTATAGGGATTGTTTTGCTACTAATTTAAGCGAGATTGGTTGCGTCAAAAATATAGAAATGAACATATAACTTTTGGATAATAAACCTATTATATATCGTCCATATCGGCTTTTACATTCGGAACGAGAACAAGTTAGGGAAACTATCGATGAACTTTTAAAATGCGACATTATTCAGGAGTCTACTTCAAACTATTCTAGTCCTATACTGATGGTAAAGAAGAAAACTGGTGAATTTAGGCTTTGTGTAGATTTTAGAGCCCTTAATAACAAAACCTGTAAGGATCGTGTTCCTCTTCCGGTGATTGATGATCAAGTTACTAATTTAAGTGGTAACTCCTTCTTTACAACTTTAGACCTAGCGTCCGGCTACTACCAGGTTCCGCTAGCTAAAATCAGTCAACACCTTACCGGATTCGTGACTCCCGATGGGCATTACGAATTTAAGCGTATGCCTTTTGGGTTGGCTAACGCCCCTGCCGTTTTCCAACGGATGATTAACAAAATTTTAGGTAATAAGAGATTTGAATATGCTTTAGCGTACCTCGATGACGTTTTAATTCCTTCAAAAGATATTGACGAAATGTTTTACCGGCTTGAAGAGATTTTAAAGCTATTTAGACAAAATGGTCTTACTTTAAAATTATCTAAGTGTCGTTTTTTTACAACCTATGTTGAGTATCTCGGGTACGAGGTTTCTTCTGTAGGGATACAGCCTGGTAAAGCTAAAATACAGGCCGTGGAGTCATTCCCTAAGTCTAGTAACGTTCATGAAGTACGCCAATTCTTGGGTTTGACGGGGTACTACCGTAAATTCATACAGAATTATGGGGAAATCGCTCGACCTATGACAGTTTTATTAAAGAAAGACTATAGATGGCAATGGTCCAAGGATCAAGACAAAGCGTTTTCATTATTAAAAGAAAAGTTAGTGAGCAGGCCAGTTTTAGCTCTTTATGATCCGAAACTGGAAACCGAGCTGCACACTGATGCTAGCTCTCTTGGCATTGGGGGAATATAGATGCAGTGGCAGCGAGATGTCAGAGTGCTGAAGCCTGTTGCCTATTTTAGTAGGCAGACTACACCTGAAGAAAGACATCTTCACTCTTATGAGCTGGAGACCTTGGCTGTCGTTTGTTCGCTAAAAAAAATTTTGGGTATACTTACTGGGGTTGCATTTTAAAATATACACGGACTGTGCGGCCCTTAGGACCACTCTAACTAAACGAGATTTGTTACCACGAATAGCTAGGTGGTGGTTACATATTTCCGAATTCTCATTTGATATCGAGTATCGCCCCGGGGTACAAATGCTACATGTCGACGCTTTGAGTAGGAATACCGTACTGTCTGAGGACACGGAAGATAATCCATGCGTTAGTATTTTTAATATAGAATCGGATAGTTGGCTTCTTACATTACAGTTAGCTGACCCCGATATTTCACGTATTATAAAAATACTAAAGCCAGACGAGAATGAAGAGTGTAAGGAAATAAAGAAAAATTATTTGATTAAAAATCGTACAGTATATAGAAGGGTTGACGACGGGTTGCGTCTGGTCGTACCACGAAATGCCAGGTGGCAAGTATGCAAGGCAAACCACGACGATTTAGGTCATCTTGGTTATTTTAAGACGTTGGAGCGTATCAAAAATGAATACTGGTTTCTGAAACTTAGGCGTTTTGTAAAAAAATATGTAGCAGCGTGCTTGGAGTGCGCATATAATAAGGATAGTGCGTCACGTGTTAAAACTGGTCATTTATTTCCAATCGAAAAAGTAAATATACCGTTCCATACCGTCCATGTTGACCATTTAGGTCCATTTGTGAGGAGCAAAAGCGGGAATACTCATATATTGACTGTTGTAGATGGATTTACAAAATATGTTTTCATTCGGGCTGTTAAAAATACAAAAACTAAAACTACTATTAAAACTCTAACAAATATTTTTCATGACTTCGGTTATCCGGCTAGAATAGTGTCTGACCGCGGAACATCTTTTACCTCAGGAGATTTTAAACGCTTTTGCATAGACTATGGTATTAAACATATTTTAAATGCAGTTGCTTGTCCCAGGGCAAATGGCCAAGCCGAGAGGTATAATCAAGTAATTTTGAATTCCCTGTCAGCACAAAATTATAATAAAAATGAACGAGACTGGGATCAGCAACTAGGCAAAATTCAATGGGGGATAAATAATACCGTCAATGCAACTACTCAAAAATCCCCTACTGAAGTATTGTTTGGTGTTAGAATGCGCGATATATTAACCAACAAGTTGCAAATAGAGCAGAGCGAAATTAGTGAAAGTTTGGATGATATCAGGGAAAAGGTCAGTTCTAACATAGAGAAGGATCAAATAAAACAAAAGAATAGGCACGATAAAAATAGGGTTCCCGCGGTTAAATATAGCGTAGGTGATTTAGTTAAGGTGTCACGAAACAATTATTATAATGATGGCAAGAGTTCTAAGCTTCTTTCTAAATTTATTGGCCCCTTTAGAGTCGCAGAGGTTCTCGTGAATGATCGCTATAAGATCACTGATGTCCCGGGCTTTCCTAAAAGGAGTAAATTATATGACTCTGTTATTGCGGCAGACAGGATGAGACCGTGGGTACATGTAAAGGCGCTAGAAATACATAATAGCGACCATAGTAGCTCGGGCACCGACAGTGATTTAGACATACACGCGAATTAGCCTTATTGCCAGTCGTTTCTTGCCAAACTAAAAAGTTGTAAGCTTTCAAATTTAGTGATTGTGTAAGATGAATAAATATTAATAAATGTAAAGATTTTATTATAAAATTCCTTAATTGTATAACTTAAATTTAAAAATTGTCATAAGGCTAGTAATATTTTTTTTTAGCAATAGCATTAAATAGTATGTAAGTATAACTAAGGTTGATTGTCATGATTTTATTTTATACTATTAAGTTGAAAACTAAAGAACAATGGCCAAATCGTACCAGATGATAAAAGGTGGCGTCCCTTTATGCCATTAGTAGGAAAAATTCCCTAATATTTTAAGGCATCGAAAAACATTAGAAATGTGTCTTTAAATAGCCACAAAAAAAAGATCAATATATTTTAGTTTCGTTGTTGTCTTTTATATCTTCTGTACGTTGTTCAGAACGCACCCTGCATTCACGATTCATTTCACGTATAAAATGACTTGCTTTTTTAAAAACAAAAATTATTTTCGTTTTCTATCAAGTTATTATCTGTAATTATATTGAACTATAATATAATAGCGATAAAATGATTATCCTATTTTTATTATAAAGAAATGAAACTATGTTAAAAATAAAAAATATCATAATATGTACAATTATTTTTTTTCAATGCTTACAACGGAACGTCATTTGTCATCGACCCGGGTTATTGATTGACAGCCGGCGATCATTCGCATCTTACTCGCTTGCCTTGTTGTTGTGAATTGTGATACCTACGTACTGTTTTCGATATCCTTCTATTGTTTTGACCCTGGCTTTGTTTACGGACTGATAACTACGCTTGTGACGACTATTTTGTGCTCTCGACATCTGGACACCGATTTTACTTCTTGGATTGGATCGTTTGTGAAAGACATCATGGAGTCCTCACAATTAGCTCTGCGATTGCAATGTGTTAATTGTAACATTCGCATTGAGACACTTCGTCGTCATCTCGTTCTTAATCTTGATACGAGAGTGATTTCTACGATCTGCGAGTGGAATCCTTTAATAATAGTACGTATTTAAACATCTTTTAATACAAATAACAACAACTGCCACACATTACAACTCTTATTTTTATTTTAGATCACCGAGGAAGATTACATATGTGATGCCTGCAACCAATTGGCAATGCAATATGTCAACTCGAGATTAGCTGGTGGACCTAGTGCCTCATCCTCCCGTGGCCACATACATGTTTGCACACTTTGTGGGTGTTCTTTGCGGAATCGCAAGCGCGACCGCATTGTGAGAGAGAATCCATCTCGCTTACAACAATCAATACATATGGAATTTGAAAATAGAATAGCTCCACGCCAGGTAATTATGATTTGTTTATTATGTACTTTTTACCCGACTGCTCCAAAAGGAGGGTTATGTTTTTCGAGTGTATGTAAGTTTGTATGTATGTATGTATGTAGATTTCTATGTTCCCTGCTACAGCCTGAACGACTTGACGGATTTTAACGTATAAGGTGTCATTAGATTCGTCTTGATAGCGCAAATGACACTGGGTACATTAAAAAATCAAAAATCAAAATGGCGGATTTTGAAGTCCAAATTGTGAGGTTCCAAAAATTTTTATCCGGCCATATAGGTCGAGTAGGGTATCAAAATGAAGGGCTTTAAATAGCCATTATAAAAAAGTATGTTTGTCAGCTTTCTGATTACTATAATACAGGTTCTGCATAGTTTGGAATGTGGCAGCCGTGTTCAATTGTCCAGGGATATTTATTTAATTAATCACTCTAATCTAAACTTGTTTTGTAGCAGCTGGTTCATTTATTTGGGTATAATGATAATGAGCCCAAACATTTGTTATAATTGTTGAATGTTTGTTTCAGGCAACCTCATCAGACTATGTCTGTCATGCATGTTGGTTAAGACTCAAAAGGGCTGCAATGCGCAATATGCATCAAGATATTGAGCAAGCACAACCAGTGCCAGAGCCAGAGCTGGAACCAGAGCTAGAGCCAGAGCTAGAGCCTCCACCCCAAGAACATCAAAGCCCTCCTAACATTGAGGAGCATGGTGATGAACTTACATTAATTAGTTTACCACATTATAGAAGAGCGGCTAATACTGCAGCACATTGTGTTTTTTCTGGCTGCCAAAACAGAGATCTACATAGGATCTCTGACCCTTTAAGAGCAACAACTCTGAGCCAGCACAAATATTACTTGCCTATAAATGCTCGTATTTGCATTGAACATACATTTAGTACAGATTGGGATATGCTGTACAATTCAGAAAATAGTTTAAGTACATTTACGGCTCAACAAATAGAACATGCTTTTTCTCTTATAAATGCTTCTAATACATTTTTAGATTTTTCAAGTATGGAAACTATTCAAAGAATTGATGAGAATTTATTTCATTACTGGCTTGGAATGAGTAAAGCTCAATTTGAGCTAATATTATATGAAATTCCTCGTCTCATTGAAGCACATAGAGGCATTTTGGGCTTAGGAGCACTTTTAATGAAGATGAGAACTGGTGACTCAGATGAGCGCTTATCCCAATTATTAATGGTTCCAAGGCGAACCTTAGAAAGACTAATGGACTCAGTTAGAGAAATATTAGTGCAGGATTTTGTTCCTAGAAATCTGGGACTGCAACACATATCTCGACAGCAATTGTTGCAACATAATTTGATGATACCAAATGCAATTTATAATGAAAATAATGAACATACAATAATTATATGTGATGGCACCTACATTTATATAAATAAAAGTTCAAATTATATGTTCCAAAAGGACACATATTCATTACATAAATATAAAAACTTGTTAAAACCATTTTTGCTGGTGGCTCCTGATGGCTATATTGTAGATTGCTTTGGCCCATACAAAGCTACCACATCTGATGCAGATATAATGAAGTCTCTTTTCAGAGATGAAAACTCTTCTCTCAGACAATACTTTCAAAACAATGATATTTTTATTCTAGACAGGGGATTTAGAGATTCTATTAGTTTGTTAGAGGCTTGCAACTTTAAAACATATATGCCAGATTCGCTGCTTGAGGGTGAACATCAGCTCACCACTGAACAAGCAAATAGGAGTCGCTGCGTGACCATTTGCCGTTGGGTAGTAGAAGTAGTTAATGGCTACTTCAAACGAGACTACAAAATATTTAGACAAGATTTCTTTAATAAATCTGTACCCCATATGATGCAAATGTTCAGTATAGCTGCAAGCCTCTTAAATAAATTCGGTGTACGATTAAAAAATAGGAATGATGCTGAACAAATTATTAACGTAATTAGGGAACGATTTCAATTAAATAATAATCTTTCTGATTATGTAAATATGATAAACATGAATAGAAGAACATCTGATTTTACTAGTATTTCAGCTCATTCCAATAATAATTTTATATTTCCCCGTCTAGAATATAGTGAAATAATATTATTTGCCTTAGGAACATACCAGATCCGACAGGCAAGATCCTATTATAGTGAACATATAAGGTTTCATGGAGGATATAGAATTGAAATAAACAAAGAAAACATAAATGTTTTAGAGTATGGTTTGAGAGGAAGTGGTAATAATTCTCTAATAAGAGGTAAAATTAAATCCAGACACATTTCAAGAAAAATATACTATGTTTATATATTAATTGAAAATAATGTGTCTGGAAGGGAAGCTATCGTAGAATATTGCTGTAATTGTTTAGTTGGAAGAAGAACGGTTGGGTGCTGTGCACATGTAATGACATTGGTGTGGTATCTCGGGTGGGCAAGGCATCAGCCCACAATATCAGCGCCAGCAGCATTCCTTGATGCTGTAGTTGTAAGAGAGGATTATGAATAAAGAGTTTATATCAAGCATATTTTTCATTTATGTACTCATAAATCCTACTTTTATATTACCATATATTTATTATTTATTTCTATAACCTTCAATTATTCCATTTTTTGGTTATAATATATAGTCTCACGCCTGTATCCCCAAAGAGGTAGGCAGAGGTGTATTACTACGCCCACGTTTCGCCAACTATGTTTTTAAATAGGGGGCTGGCCTATTGCCGTTTACCGCGCACATTACCAGACTCCGTGCTGCTACTGAGAATTTCCAGACAGATAAACCCAATAACACTTGCCCGACCCGGGAATCGATCCCAGGACCTTATGGTTCGCAGTCGCTTATGCTATCGCTGTATTACCGAGGCAATCTGGTGCAATAAAAGTTATATTATAGTGCGACTTAATAGTAGATTTTAAGAGGGCGTTTAGCGACTTACTCTCACGAGTATTTTTAGTTTCTTATTGCGGTTTGACAGATGTTCTATTTCTTGGGTAATACTCTAGGATAAATTGAAATAATTAGAAACGAGATCGCCGAATATACACTTGTAGGCTACACCGCAGTCGGGAAAAAGGTAGTTCTTAATTCTAACCTCAAAATAATTGTTAACGTTATTATAAAAAAACGTGGCTATTTAGACATAATTCTCAAACGGAATTATGTTTGGAGCATAAGAACAATCAAATCTAACTATAGTTTATTTTGGGACATCAAAAATAAAAGTCGAGTCCAGCTCCTATACAAATTTGGCCATGATTCAAATTGAATTATTATAGTACTGAATTACATTTAATTTAATTCCTATGTAAATCTGATTTAAACTACTTCTCTTAAGATATATGCATCTAGCATTATCTACTACTTCCAAATCTTAATGTATTACATTTAATATGCAACTATTGTTTATTTAACTATAAATATTTTCGACTGCCTACATCTACGTGCGCCAGGAGGCCGCACGTTACAGGATGGCCGAATATCATGATTTTATTTTATTGTTGTAATTTTATTTGTTTTATTTGGCAACACCGCTCCGATCCCGCCACCTTCACCCGTTGGTTTCGGTGGTAGGGATATGAACGGTGGAGTGGAGATAGGCAGTCGGTGTGAACGATTGGAGCGGAGGCGCTAGAGCCGAGCGGACTGGTGTTCATATATGTTAATTGTTACCCAGTAGAGACATTATCATACTGTTGTATATAGTATTCAGTATTAAGGTGAACAATAAATTTACTACTAAAGCTCAAGATTGAAGTTTTATTAAAGGTGTTTAAGGAGCAGGATTTCAAAAGATTTAGAAAGGGTAGAGAGAAGAGTTATAGGGCGATAGCCCTCCGCCCGTCTCAGGTTTTTATGTGGCTTGGGAATGGTAATAATGAGCCCCATTTTCCAGGTGTTTGGAAAGTGGCCAGTCCTCACAATGCCATTGAAGAGGCGAGCAAGGGCAGCCACTGTCCGGAAAGGTAGGTGGCGCAAGGCTGCATTTGTGACCCCGTCAGCACCGGGGGCATTGCGGGGCTTGAGACGGGCGAGGGTTTTTTTAAGTTCTCTGGGGGAGAAGGATAATTTTAGACGTTCAAGGGGGGAGGGGGGGGGGGATCTAAGAACTTTCTTACCTCCTCGGATACCCTCGCTACATGTTCGGTCGCCGTCGTCGATAGGGGCGAGAACTGCCGCTCCAGGTGGTCGGCGTGGATCTCGGCACGGTCCTCAGCTCTGTACCTAGGGTTGCCATCTGGGTGGATCAGGGGTCTTATGGGGACAGTAGCACCGGTGAGACTGCGGCACGTACGGTGCAGGGAGGTCCAGTCCTCACCTGCATTCGTGATGCGCCGCGTCCACATGGCCGCGTTATGGTCCTGCAGTGCCTGCTTCACCTCTGCGGTGAGGCGGTTCAGCTCGTTCTTCAGCCTCGGGCATCTATTTAGCTGCCAGCGCCGCCGTAGCTTCTACTTTTTAGAGATCAGCTCGGCTATGTGGCGTGGCAGTGGGGATCTTTTTGGTTAGGGGCTGGCCGACTGCTGAGTGGCCGGCTCCATCGCAGAGGTGATAGCGGTGGTGATCTGCTGTGTCATGCACTCTACATCGTCCACAGAGACCACCGGAAAGTTGGGCGTGGAGCCGTGCAGCTGCTGGGCGAAAACCTCCCAGTCGTAGACTTGGGATACTGGAAGGGGCAGCTATTATGGTGGCCAGCACTGGAAGGTGGTCCGAGTCGAGCGCCACATCCAGAACCTCTTGCTGGAAGTCTCCAGGGAGGCGATGGGTTATTGCAATGTCCAGGACGTCGGGGGTATAAGTGGGACATTCGGGGTAGTGCGTGGGGGCATAAGTGCCCACCACGGAATATCCGGCGCGTTCGGAGTCCGCGAACAAGCGATTTCCGTCCGCGTTTGGCGTGCGTGAGCCCCAACCTGGGTGCTTGCAGTTTAGATCTCCGGCAATCACAGTGGGATCCTCTGATAGGAGCCCGTGGATGTCGGAGATATCTAAACGCGAACCCGGGTGCTTGTAACACGCATAAGTGCGCGTCCGGTGCGAACCGAGCATCAACTCTACACCGAGGGCGGAGAGCGAGGTCACCGAAGGAGCGGGGAGGAGTTGGTGGAGTAGTCGCCTGCCAACAAGGACGGCGAGGCCTCGACACACGCTTCTACCTCCCAGGTAGTCTTGTCGGTAGGCGTGGAAACCCGGGATGGACAGGCGGTCCTGGGGAGACAAGTGGGTCTCGCTGAGTAAGGCAACATCTACTTCGTATGTTTGAAGAAGGTAACGAAGTAGTGTTGCCTTGCCTCGGACCCCCCGGGCGTTCCAATGGACAATGTTTAATTTCGAGGGTTGGGCAGCCATTTGGAGATCAATTGAGTGATTAGGGCGGCACCTTCAGGGAGGGCCTGTAAAAGGGTGGTAAATATGTCCTCCCCGGCCTGAATTTTTATGTATATGTTCATGCCCAGGGAGAACAAAGACTGGAAAAGCTCGGCAATGGAGATAGGGGCCTCGCTGTGAGCGCAGCGTTGGGGACGCGGTGCGCCAATAGAGGGCTGGGAGGTGGCAGCCGCGGGGTTTGAGGGCGCCGTTGCCACCTCGACAACTTCGGTAGTTGTAGCGGCCGTTTGTAGGGCGCTAGGTGCGCGGGGGGTGCGTGGAGGGCGTGGAGCGCGCTGGGGCATTGGGGGTGCCGCTAGGCTAGTCACGGGCTGGGGCAAGGGGAGCGCGAGCGGCTCGAATTCGGAGTCGGTAGCGGCGGCAGATGATGTGGCCGCTTTCCTCCTTTTCCGCGGATTTCTCTTCCTCTTGGGAGGCTGTGTGGAAGGACCAGTTTCCGAGGCAGGAAGAACCCGCGGAGTAGGGTCATTTAGCTCGGCCATGAGTGAGGTGGCAGTAGGAGGGGGGGGGGGGCCTCTTGCTCCGGGATGAGCGGGTCGCGGCTAGTGCGGGGGGGTCTAGTGCGGGCCACTGTACCTGCGTCCCTATTTCGCGCCTCTTTGCGGTAGACCGGGCAGTGCCGGCTATTCGCAGGGTGGGCCCTTTTGCAATTAACCCAAGTGGGCTCCTCAGAGGTGGGGCGGGAGAATCCTGCGCGCGGTGCCCTTCGGCACATCGAACGCATGCCAACCGACGGTGGCAATTTCCCGACCCGACATATTTAGGATTTCAGTTATCTTATATATGCCGGGTACGACATCCGGGGCCCTGGTGATGAGGGCAAAAAAAATACATCCGGGGTTTTCCGGCCTCGCCGACACTTTCGACACGTACTCCGCTACGTACCCAAGCTCGGCGAGTCCAGCCGTGATGTCGTCTGGTCTGGTGCTATTGGGTAGGCCTCTGATACCTACCTTGATAGCTCGTTCTTGCGGTAGAGAATACGAAAACCAGCTGATGTGATCTGTCTTTTCTAATTCCGTGAGGTAGCGTTGTAGGGCCCTGTATTCCCCCTCACTATGGGGCGAGAAGCAGACCCCATTTAGGTACGGCTTAGCGTGCGGGGCGTACCCCAAGATTTCACGGAGACGACGGAAATGCCTCACCCAGTCGTCTAGTTTTTCCACGACCAAGGGCGGGTAACGTGGGGTGGGCGGTAGCGGCGGGGAAGCGCACGCCGGTGCTGTGGAAGCATCTAGGGGGGTGCTTACCATGTCCATCGGTGTCGGTGTAGGGGCCAAGGACTGGGGGGCAGCTGTAGAGGAGGCGGCAGTTACCTCAGCATAGGTCACCTGGCGGTCTATGCGCTTCGCCGGAGGTGAAACGGCAGAGGCTACTGCCGGACGGGTGCGCTTGGTGGCCTGCACAGGGGGTGCGGCAGGCGGTGCAGCAGGCGGGGGCATGTCACACGGCAAGTGGGCCGGCGGCAAAACTTGCGGCGCCGGGAAACGGTCCTCACTGCGGCGGCGATGCCAGCGAAAGAGGCACGGCTGGCGGGCCTGCGCGGGATCTTGCGGTAATTTTGGTGCCGGAGGGTGACTAGGAGCGCACACCTCCGTGGGGCGGCGCGTGGAGCGCGGCGGAGAGGCCGAACCTTGTTCGGATGGGCGCTGCGGGAGCCCTGACTCGCTGCGGGCCGCCGTCGGAAGGCATTGGGGCGGGGGGGTAATAGTACCGCCCCGCGAGAATGCCGAAGACGGTCCGGGGCGAGCGGTGTCTGTTCCGCTCAAGCTTGATTCGGCGGAAAAGAATTGAGGTGCACGATCCGAGGTCGAACGCGAGCTAGACCTAGAGGAGGTGGCGCTGCGCGTCGATCCCGAGTGGTCTCGGTTCCGGCTGCGACGGTCGCGGCCGGGAGGGCACGAGTCTTTATCAGACATCGTTTATAGGACACACAAGTTTAAAATAGTTACTTACATATTCACAACACATACACTGAACACGTAAAGAAAGTATTTATGGTCTAATATCTAGTTAACAATAGTACTCACATAGTCACATTTGGGTAATAAGTAGTCACGAACTAAGTGTACATACTTTCACGGCACACACACTTAGGGGGCTGGCTCCTCGTGACCCCAACGTTGAAATAAATCTCAACGGGAGGCCAACAGCAGTTCAACTCCCAGCAAGACGCCAATGTACACCCTATTCTAACGAAGTAGGCTGTAAATTGACGATCGCTATACGGAGTTCACTGAAACTGCACTAGAGGGCGGGGTCGGCACGAAGGTGAGATGCAAACACACGCACTAGGAGACAGGACGATCCATCATAACGCATCTACCATGGACGAATCACATAAGCAGACTAACAACCAAACACAAATAATAGGGCATGTTGTATTCCCATTCCCAATCTCCTTCGGCATCGGCACAATATCTTTCTCACTCATACCTGCATAAATCGTAAGTTGTCTCGCTTGCACGCCCCGAACCAACTCAAAGGACAATAGGCAAGGACCGAGAATTGCTACCTGGGTGCTTTTAACTAAGTGTTTTTTCTATGATTTTTGACAAAACCCTTGATTGTGATACCTTGTTGGATAGCTGATGAAACGTAGATATTTTAAAGTACATCTGCAGAACATCTTTCATAATATTTTTTTGGATATCCTTTAAAGAAAAATAAACTTAATAAATAAATATTACTTTTTTTAACTTTCAATGTCTTAGTACGACCTGTTAAGTTAATTTACTTACAATTTTGGTTATTGAAGTCATAAGGCATCTTGTCCTTGTTGTAAAAAGCAAAAAATGATGCGATTTTGACTACTAAATTTCATATTATACAATCAAATATCAAAAAATTCGGCAAATTTATGAAAAAAAAATTAAAGTCGAAAATCTCGAAAACGGTTAGGTTTAGGATAGGGTGTTTCATAGCCAAATCAGTTAGAAACGATGCAAACTACACGCCCTTAACGGATCTACGTCGACTTTTCCTGTAACCCTGTATAATATATAATATTAATAATTCTATATTAGTGAATGAACTAGGTACATTTTAACATTATTTTGCGTAATGAAATAAATTATGTCTAACCATTTGTAGAAAGAGAAAGAAATATAATGATATAAAAGTGAAAGAGATAAAACATTCGACTTCAGATAAAGTGTTATCATCCAAGGCGAAAGTTAAAGATTCGGATGACGAAGATTATATGGCATGGAAGAAACCAGACGCCTCTATCCAAACATCTCCAATAGTTACATTCACTCCTCCACCCGAAGATGTTACTAAGCCAGTGTTTACCTACAAACCAAACATACTCACAAAGAAGTATCTAGAAATATTTAATAAACCGCAATTGGCTGATGGTGATGATGGATTTGAAAGCCTCAACGGCTACGTTAGTAATGGAAGCGAGGGGGACAATCACAACAAATACATCGAGTCTAAAATAAAACGATGTATTAAAACTAATAGTGAAGATAAAAATCAACCGACAACTTCAATTGACAGCAACGTACCAATTGCAATGACTAGTACTCCTAAAGACGTTAAATATAAGGAAGAAAAATCTATTGATCCAGAATCTGATAGTCCAAGAACTACAAATAGTCCAAACCCTGAAAAAAGAGTTGGAGTTAGATTTAGAAACTCTTGGGCCAAGAATGTCCAACCGGAGTCAAGTGACGAAGAATTTTCAACCGTAAATAGGAAAAATAAGGTAAATCGTTGTATGATTATGAATATACTTCTGTTGCAATTCGAAATGGCTTTTTATTATACTTCCTATGTTTTGTTTATCTAATGGAGAATAAAGTGAAAGAAGTAGAATATAATATTAATAAATGATTCAATTCATGTAATTTTTTAATACATAGATAGAATATTCAGAACCTGCCATCTTAATTTTTTTTTACCAAAATATAGGCTGGTTACTTCTTAGTTCTCACCTTTCTCCTCTATGATAGATACTTATAATAAGTAGCTATTACTGATTTTTTTTCTTTTGCATTAGGTTGAAGAGTTTCAAGACAAGAGATTAAGTAGATGTGTGTTATTAACAGCATGGTTTTGTGTGAGCTCTATCTCGTTGTAATATGAGTGATTTTGTTTAGAAGTTAGAGAACTATCAGACATCGTCATCAGATGGAGAGTGCTCAGCTTCAGCGCCGTCTATCGCCCTGCCATCACACCATACTATGTCGGACTGGGTTGGCCAAATCACTAACAGTAAGCCATCTTTTGATTAACAAAAATTCGTTTGTTTGTACTATATACTTACCTATATTGGGTAATCTCGAAGATGGTGCGAATATTACATTCATAAAATTTGTGTCGCAATAGCTTTAGATCCAAGCTAAGTACCACCCTGATTGTAGGTGAGGAGAGTAGCTATGGGTCACAATCGGAGGCCGGACATTCTGATGTTGGGTTCCATTTGAACGCCGACAGCTCGTGGGATCCGTTTGCTTTACTCGATCCTTCTAGTGATACAGGTATGTATCTAGCACACTTTAAACAGCTAGCCTGTATTAAAATATTATACGCTTTTTTACCCTCGCAAAATATACTGACAATACTATTTTATGGTATCGCCGGATTTCTCAACAAAATTCTTACTCAATGCGTCACCGCATCAAATACAAGTCGTTATATTGTCAGTGTTCCGCAGTCAAGTGTACGATGTGGGAGCGCGGGTCTACACTGCGCGCTGAGCTATCAGCGGTGGACATCAGCTGGTACGTCGTAGCGCGGGCTGAACGGGCGCTCGCGGCGGCTGGCGGGGACTGGGCGGGGCTTGTCATGGCGGCGCTAGTAGCGATCGCCTCGCCTATAGCAAGGCTCATGCAGGTAATTTCATACGTCGGGAAGTTCTTACTTTTCTACCAAAAGCCCGCACGCAACTTCGAACGAAAGAGGCTACGCACGCACGTAAATAGGAACGTAGTACGCACGAACCATGTATCTTTAAATAGCGGTGGACATCAGAGGCCCGATTCTCGTATTTAACTTAAACTTTCAACTTACCATCAATTCATTATAAATTAATTATGCTGTTATCATAAAGTGACCGAAAGTCGGTATTCTATTACACTATTTTAGTACATTTAAAATCCCAACACAGTCATTTTATTAAAATTACATGGACTACAATTCATAATTATAGCGAGTACAAAGACAGCTGTTGCTTGACGTTTGTACGATCCAGTGTTGCCAATTATTCTCAGTTAAGGCGCGTCTCCTGCTCATGTTTTTTTTAAACATTACACAAAATCTTCGAAATTGGGGCGTGGCTATGCACATTTGTGTACACATACACAATGTTTTTGTCCTCCGAGACGGACGGAAAACACTTCCCGCGAGGGTAGAGAGGGTGAGAGAAGGCAAAAAAGTGATTTGAGCGTAATTTTTTTTTGTTCAGACATCCCCATATGTCAAAGTAAAAAAAAGCCGGTTGACGGTTCGAGTCAAATTGGAGTCAAGTTTATATATTTATGAGAATACCGATTTCTAAGCAGTGGTTCGCTCAATCTACAATCAAGCTTCGATTCGATAATAATTGCATCGCGTTGAAATTCGTCGTTTGACGTTTGTTTGAAGTAGTAGAATACGCTTTTGCTATCTGATAGGATCCGGACTATATCAAACAAGTATCGAAGCTGCATTATTGTTGGATTAAAATAGTAGAATCTACCTTCAGCTGACGCACGTAGCGCCCCACCCATACGCGTAAATACAACTAGTTCAAACATTCAACGCTTATAATATGTGTAACTTATTCTAAAGATGAGTGTGTATTTGCGTGGTGGACCAATCAGCGCATAGTCCTGAATCGCGCTATCGAAGTTAATATTTCAGTTTGGGGCTATACAACCACTCAAATGCTGACTTCTAAGGCTTCGGCCTAACCTAGCACGACACCCGCTCGGTCGGAGATGTCTTTTGGGATTATTTCTACTATTCCCTAACTCGTATTGCTTTCACAAGCACGTTTTCTAGTTACGTGCGTAAGTACACATTAAATGTATTATATGTTTCGCGGTATGTCGGATTATACACACGCAAGTGCGTGCGTATAATTCGAAATAACGTGCCATCTTTTCAAGACACAATTATTATACATCTAACTTACTCTCGTTTACTCAAAAAAAGCTTTTCCATTGTTATAAGGTGGCTATCGAACAGGACACCAAGTCTGAGGAGGAGCTACAGAATGTCTCTCTTATCAGCTACATTCCAGCGGCTGTGGTCAACTACACGAACGGCTCCGTGCGCGGTGTGTTGAGTGGCGCGTTTGGTCATAATGGCTGGTGAGTTTCACCATTGAATGCCGGTGGGCTCGTTTGACCGGAGCGATACTAAGGACTCATAGAAAATTGATAATTCATTCTTTTAAATATTTCTCGCCGATTAAACAGAAACCCGAATAGGGGATGGGCAAGACAATTACTCATGCAACTAAAAATTTTATATAATACTAGCGACCCGCCCCGGCTTCGCACGGGTGCATTGTATTGTACATAGGTATAAACCTGTCTCTTGAATCACACTATCTATTTCTGAAAAATACATTAAAATCCGTTGAGTACTATAAAAGGTCTAAGCGATCAGGAAAGAAAACGACTTAATTTTATACTATGTATGAGGCTATAAAAAGGCTACTTTAGGTGTTTCATTTTATGTTTCTTTTTTTTTTCAACTCATATAATGTGCGCAATTTTACGTATTTCTATAGAAAACTGTCAAAATTAATGTTTTTTTCATTTGACAACATAACTGACAAATATGAATATGGTCATGAAATGGATTGCTGCAATGTTGCTATAAAACGTGACAATATTACGAACTTTTAGCAAAATAGGGATGTTGCCTCGTGTGGAATACTACATTCTTATAAATTAAAATTTAAAATTGTTGATTAAAGATACATAAATCTAAAAGAAATAGGTATTTCTATTGACGAGATTAAAAATTATAAGCAATTAAAAAATATTTCCCATCTCTTTCTCGCAAAACGATTTGATACGTCACAAATTGCTACCGCCATTTTGTAATGACAAATGTATGGCGGGTGCAACTCATGACGTCACTGGCCGATATATCGCTCTCTTTCATATTGTAAATTTAAATTGTTTGTATCTTCGTTATTTTTTAAGATATACGAAAATGGGTTCTAGATTGTTTAACATGTTTTAACATTGTTCGATGTTGTCTAACATCGAATAGACGAAAAAAATTTTTTAGGCAACATGCCTATTGCAAGGAATGCTGCAAATGATATACTTTTAGTAATATTGCGCGAATTGGCCTTTTTAGGCCTGCAGGCTTAAGCGGGTGCTTAATTTTATTTAGGAAATAAATAGTATATAAGTACCTAATCAAAACGATATCTTCCAGGGAAATGGCGTCGAATGTCCTCTCGTGCATTTTACGCTTTGCACTAAGTGGGCTCGTCTTCTTCCTACTGTCAGTAGCAGAGAGAGCGTTTAAACAGCGATTTCTGTACGCCAAATTATTCTCACACCTGACTTCCGCTAGAAGAGCGAGGAAATCCGAACTGCCACACTTTAGACTCAACACTGTGAGGAATATCAAGACTTGGCTATCAACGAGGTCGTATTTACGGGTAAGTGATGTACTGTGTTATGTGTAGCAAAACTAGGATTGCCAGGGGTCCCGATTTGCGCGGGACGTCCCGATTTTAAGGTGTCTGAGGACGCGTCCCGATTTGCACCTGATATTGACGCTAAATGTCCCGATATATCATAATAATCAAAATCGCAAATGCGAAAACCTTTTGACAATAATTGACTCTTGAACATCTGTATTGTGTGTGTCTTGAACAGGTAGAAATTTTTAATATAAAAACTAAAAAGTAACTAAAGCATGGCGCGGTGCAGCAGGAGCGTATTTAGGAGTGGGCTACAGTTATACAGCACGGGGGCACTTCCTAAACATTCATTTTGGCTTCAATTTTTTTTTTCTTTTCTATATTATGGTTTAACAGATTTATTTAACCTGCTAAGTGATAAAAATGTTGGTCGCTCGCTTTTAAGTTTTAATATACAGAACATAATTTAACATTTAGTAACTACTTTCTGTTTTACTATTTTGTTTACGTTAAATAGAAATTTATCAAATTTTTACCAGCAAAATGAAAAAAAAAATTGCTCACTCGCTCGCTTTTAACATACAAACTATATTGTATTATATTTAGTACTGTTCAATATTTGGCTATTGTTTATTTTTCCAAGTATAGAGAGTAAGTAAAAATAGAAAAAAAAAATTGCTCGCTCGTTCTGCTCTCTCGCATTTAACCAAAATATATTCTTGCTGGCCTATCAAAAATAATGCTTTACATACGTTCCGTTTTGAGTTGAGAAAGGAAAAGTGCAGTTTTTTTGGCAGTCCCGATTTATAGACTCAAATCCTGATTTCTTACCACGAAACCCGTCAACAGACAGGCTGACAACCCCATCAGATATTTATATAAATCGTAAATATTGAAGGACGATTTCTTAAAGTTATTATTATTATTACTTCATACACTTGTACCGTACAGATTGGATGAGAGAATTGATTCTATGTGTCGCTTGTGATGCAAGCAGTGTTGTAACGACGCGTTGTAGGCGATACGCCTTTGTCGGTTGAATTCCATTCAAATAGCTGACACATACAATGATGATTGATTTCTGTCGTGGACTCAATTTTTACCCGACTCCGGCGAAGCCAAATGTATGTTGTTGAAATATGTATGTTTGTTCCACCGTAGCGCCTAAACTACTGGTCCGATTTTAATAAATGCGGTGTCAATAGGTTCGTAACTATATCGCGGGTCACATAGGCTACATTACGTAATTAGTACATAATTTACGTTGTCGGGTAATAGTTTTTGTTTTAAAAAAATGTTATTTATTGATAACTAACTACTACTAACAAGGAGTAGCTCATAGACATTCGCGATGACAATGGACAATGTCATCGCCAGTGGTAATAATGGCTATCGAAGTGGTAAATGATTAGCTCGACAATAGGCATTATAAAATACTGAAAGATGGAATCACTAAGAGAGAGCCTAAACCGCCACATGTTTAGTGACCCAGGCCAGCAGTGGGACGTTAATAATCGGCGATGATGATAAAGCGTGCCTACTGTTTTCGGCCTGATTGATGGTGTTCACCGTCGCCGATAAGTTGGTACAGTACGACCGTAACCTCTATGTCTTTCGGCAATCGTTGTTTTTCATACATCGGCATTTCCATAGAAAACGAAGATTGCCGATGGCCATTAGCTCTTCCCTACACAGAAGACTCAATGGATTTACAACATTTTTCAGCGTCGCGGCCCCCAGCGTTCTGTGGACGTGATAGTGTCCGCTGCGTTTATGCTGACTTTGATCCTACTGGCTTGCGTCAGTGCACAGCTTTTGAGGGTGAGAAAAAATTCAAACGTATTATCTAAACGTAGTAACTATAGTAATCTGTGCCTATACTTATTTTCTTTCCATACTCACTTTCTGATATTATCAAAAAATCGTGTAAATCTTTATATTTAAATCTTCTGTGCATGTGTTTGTAATTGAACTCCTTCTAAACGGGTGGGCCGATTTTGATTATATTTTGTGTGTGTGTTCAAGTGGATTCGATAATGGTTTTGATTTGCAAGGTGGGTGGTGCTGCTGTCAGTACGTCAAAAAATTGTATTCAAGGCGCCACGAAGTTTACCGGGACAGCTAGTTACAAGTAAAAAAGGAAATAATACGTATTGTAAAACTCAGACAGAACTCAGTTGCCAAATAGCCAAGTTGCAGCATTTTCTTTCATGCAAGTGAAATGTTCTAAATATAACCTTAATTTTGCTTTGCAATTTCTATAGTAAGTATATATTGACATTGAAAATGTCTTTTCGTTCGTAAACTGGAGTGTAGGCTCCGATTTCACGGAAAAGTGCGATCCCCTTATATCTCGGAGAGATGTGAAGATATGATATTCAAAAGACGCGTATTCACGAGATCTGTAAGGTTCAAAAAGAATAATTTGAGAAAGTCAAAAACGAAAAAAGTTATGGCCGAAATAGTGAAAAAAAAACATTTTTTTCCTAATTTTTGATTTTGGCGTTCCATATTTTGCAAGCGAAGAATGATATGAAAAATTTGAGAAAAAAACCACTCTAAAATTTAGTCAGCTATAAATTGAGCCTGAAACAAAGACTTTAAGGGTTTGCCATGTAGGCTACATGGCAACCTTTTTGAAACAAGTCAAGTTTTTTCGAATTCCGTAGATTTATTTCCAATGTGCTCGATAGTCGTGTGAGGCACGAAAAATGTGTTTTTTTTTTCATTGTAGTTAGCAGTAAATTCTATTAATCGTTACTTTTGTTGATGGCACCTATCACATTCTAGGACACAGACACATGGCGCGGCTGGCTCCTAGAGGCGATGGTTTGGAGCTGCTGTCTGGGTATCTACCTGCTGCGTCTACTGACTTTAGGCGGGAACGTCAATCGCAAGTATCGCGGCTGTCTGTCCGCCATATTGACTGAACAGATCAACCTACACCTGGCCATAGAGCAGCGACCAGAGAGCAAGGAGCAGCTCACCGTTGCCAATAATGTACTCAAATTGGCCGCGGACTTGTTGAAGGTAAGGAGTGTTTGTCATTTTAATGAAATTATACCAGCTCGCATAGCATAACAACCGTAAAAATGGTTTGGTTCTACGGAAGAATAGTCAAACTGAATTATTGACAATGGAGAGCTGTCACTTTGTCCATATTATTTTATTAGTATTCTTGTGTATAAAAACCCATTTCTATGGTGGTCATTCTAAGGGTGCTGAAAAGGGGTAGATGGAGGAGTAGATGGTGGCAAGCGTGTACCGCCTCCCAAGAAATGCCGAAGCATAGCTCCATCCCACGTTAAAAATTAAATAGTTTGCGCATCCTTGGTAAACTTCAGTCACAAAAGTGCAATAAATTTTTTAAATCAACGTTATAATAATGGCATTGTTTAAATACATAAAATTAACGTTACTCACGATGATAATATAATTATCTCAATAGTCAAAATCAAATTGTCTTGGCATGAAACGTCTATAAATATTGATTACATAAACAGAAGTATTTCATGACGAATACCTAATTCCTTGATGTAGATATGCGCACTTAATATAATAATACACGAAATATAATATATACGAGTGTGTAATGTAAAAATGATAGATCAAAACGTCAGTCTCTTACGTAATACGTTAATTACATTGTTGCAGGAACTAGACGCGCCGTTCAAGATCTCCGGCATATGTGCGAACCACTATCTGTATACGATCACCAAAGTCGTCATTCTATCAGCACTTTCGGGCGTGCTCTCCGAAATGCTAGGTTTTAAACTGAAGCTACATAAGATTAAAATAAAATAAATAATTACGCCTGAATCTGAAATGAAATGGCCGAAATCGTTTATTTTGATATTTCACAGTGTTTCTCACTGTGAAATATCAAATATTTCACACTTTCCCACGTTTAGCCAGTATTATGCATGTAGGTCAATTTTACGATACTTGTAGTATTACCCATTTCAAAATATTCATTAGCTCTAAAGCTACCTAAAGAACTCTATAACTTTAAGTAGGTAACGTTAGACCTCCAAGGTAATAAAATATTCACACAGCGAAAAGGTTATTTCCGTGTTTAAAAAACCGCATTATTATAAAATATATAATGTGTGAACCACTCATTTATGCAAGACTTGATGAATGTAATATAAAAGTAGTTAGCTTCTATACACTTTAAAAAAAAAAAAAAACTATAAACCGTTTAATAGTCGACTGTTAATTGTAGAAATCGCCAGATAGAATAGCATTACTGAGTATTTTATAATTTAATAGCGCCTTAGGAATAAGTAGGTCTCTCTTGAGAATAATAAATGTTTTTTAGTTGTAAATGTACTATAAGGGAGTCTATTCATAAGCATATTTGCAGGACATGTAAGTTTGATATCATAATATCAAACTTACATGTCCTGCATGCCGTCATTATAATACAAATAAATCATGAGCACACTCTATCTACTTATGAATTAGATTCCCTGATAGTTACCTAGATCTGAATTGTAGTTTTTCAAATTATAATAATTATAGGACTTTTATTGTAATCATATTTTTTAAATAAAAGAAATGATTCGAATAGATACGAAATGAACCATGCCTTTTAAGTTGTAAGTCAACTTACGAAGTAGGCAACTTCTAAAAATTATATTTCGGAAATTACACACGCACCAGAAGTTTGAAATCAAAACAAAGAGTAGTTGATAATGCAGACCTTTTAGATCTCATATATCTTGCATAATAGAACTTAACTTTATATAATAAAAAATGCAAAAAAGTGTATTGTTACATATGAAAAAAGTATAATCTACTTATAACCACATTCGTGGTTTGGAAATGTGATATGTATTTAGAATTAATCCATAATTACTGTACTTGTTAGAGAAACATTTTTAGTTATGAATACAATAATTTTTATTTCAAATTGTGTTGTTTTAGTTGATATACAATGCATCTCATTATTGGAATTTATTATTGAAAAATCGCAAAGGGTTTAAATATTTATACAATATTTTTATATATACCTTGTCTATTTAAAATATATCACATAGTAAATCTACTTATAAATATTGATCGTTATTAATTAATTTTTATTATTTATTTATTGACTTCGTCAATATTTTTTGATGATGATCTTTTATTCCCTCTGAGGACAACACACATATACACAATGCACGACAGCATTTGTGTTAAAGCTCAAAATAATTAAAAGTTGCAAAACCTTAAAAAGAACGCGCCGTGCGCCGTTGATCCAATCACGCGTAACGTAATAGGAGTCAAAAGGGTGTCAAATATTTGTAGTTTCAATATTAGTAAACTGGTAAATAATTATTTTAAATTAGTAGTGCGATGTTATAAAACTAACTTTTACCAAGTTAGAAAATAGGAAACAAGTGAACAAAGTATGCCATAGTACTTTATTTCATGTAAGTACCTATCATATTCTGCTTCTATTTTTGATGCAAAACATACGCTGTTTCTCTTTAAAAGGAAAATAAAATCACCAGTAAGTATAAAAAAGGAGTTGTCCCCACTGACTCACTGAGATAATATTATAGACGCACGCACAGCTGTCACTGCTAATAGAAGCTAATAGAATGATAGAAAGGTGAAATTTGTACGGTTGTACCCCCCACCCCCCACCCCCACCCCTCCACACACACACAGTTGAAAGTTTGTATGGAAAATCTTTAAATTTGCGCCGATTTTGTTGAATGTTGAGAATCTTAACACGTTCGCGGACACGCCGGCTATGGCATTCATCAGTGATCTGTGTAGAATGACGCGACTGCTATACCCGTCGTTATTTTTCTGCTCTCTAGAGACACACATGCTTTAGCAGTCGAATTCTCATACTACTACCATACAGTTCATTATCAAGTGCCCCCAAATTGAGATTTTCAATATCCTAGGTGTCACATAACACGTATTTTTACACATACAAATGTGATACTAATAGGAACATTTGTGTGGGCACTCACACTGACACACCTGTTATAGCAGCGGCGATCGTATGATGATTTGTTCAGTTGGCCGGCGAGTGCCCCGCTGAGTGGAAGTGTTTGTGCGCGCGGATTTTGATCGACGTAAGTATCGAGTATATTTGGTTTTTATTTATTTTTTAATGATTATACTTCACAAAATACTTATGTCATTAATAACTTATGTTGTATTTCAATGTAGGCATGTAATTTTCTCTGTATTACTAAATTTTAAGTTGGTAATACCTCAGACTAAAATAATAATATGTTATTCTTTTAGTCTGTGGGTAAAACATATTACACATAAAGTTTATAATTTAACCTCCGAAATGAAATACACTTATACTGAGTACATTGTCTACTTTTTAGATGTCTCGAAAAGGCTCAAAAAAAGTCCTCGATCCATATGAGCGGGAGAATGAAAGAATTATGAAATTATTCAATGACGCAAGCTCAGGCGAACTCTCTTGTCATTCAGAGTCAGAAGAACCAGAAACATCGAGCGAAAGTGAAAAAGAAGAGTCAGAAGAGGATCCGTACAACGATTCAGTACGAACGTTGACTATGGTTCAGATACTAATTACGTACCTAATGTAGATAGCGGGTCATCAACAACTCACGTATCCGACTCTGAAGAAGACGGTGATAACGTGAAGCGCGCAGGCTATAGCAGATGCGGCCTTTATGTATACATATTGAGTATTGTCAGTGACAGAACGACAAAAGCAGGCGCAGGGTATAACCGGCACGTCCAAATTCTATATGTTTTATGACCATCACTAATGACGGAACGTCTATAGCAGGCGAAGGCTATAGCCAGAGTGATCGTATTTGAATACTTGGTAACTTCTGCCAGTGACGGAGCGGCTAAAGCATTTCATACAAAAAGGAAGTGTCAAAGTGACACTAAATAATCGGTTCAAGTGTCCGCGAACGTGTTAAATAATAATAATAAATTCTTTATTTTCTCACCAAAATTTCATGGCAATAGCTTATATAATAGCTTATACTAAGTGATTCAATTAGCAGTGGGAGACTGGGTGCGTGAAGTTGTGTACCTATGTGTGGTGTGTCCTGTTATTGTCTAATACTGAAATTAGTTTTTCAGTGTCTTCGCAGTTTTGTGTCAACATCTATAAATACATTTCATTAAATACGGGTTTCAGGGTGTATTACAATTCACCCTCTGAGGGTTAAAATATTGTAAGATTTTTTTTAAATCTACCCCGATTTCCATGAAATTGAATACCTGAATTATATTACTATAATTTTATGGTTTTTTAAGTTAGGTTAGGTTAGATTGTGAGAATTTATAAGAAAACCAAAGATTTTATGATGAAAAATCTTCAACGGAACTGATTACTTTGAATTTGGCACGCAGTCCGCAGATAGTTATGATGACGTTGACATCCGTTATAAAGGATTTTTCGAAATTTATCCCCCGCGGGGGTGCAATGTGTGGTCCACGCCCACAAAGTCGCGCGCAAAAGCTAGTGTAAAAATAAATTTATACATACTTCTCGGTCGCAATATCTCTGTACCTGGAGGGGATGACGTCGAGCTCGGGAGTGGGGTGGGTCGAGGAGTCGCATTCGAGCGAGGTGCAGACTCCAGAAGACTAGATCTCCCGTTAAATTGTCTCAATACAAACTAGAAACATTTTAATTGCTTATTAAATGATTTAAATATGTATTTATACATTTATTTTATTACTCACTGTTTTCATCCAGTAAGACTGCCCTAACGCATTTATTTTGAGTAGACAAAACGTGTAACTCTAATCTAGCCTTCACAGATTTATACTAATATGCAGGACAAATTACGCGAAGAAAAGAGAGCGGGACACTTGACAAACATAGAATAAATACGCGTTATAAATCTATGTTCACACATGTATGAGTCATCGTCAGAAACTAGAGCTGTAGCAAACCGGATGTATTCGGTACTGAGTAAGGGGTACGCCATCGAGTACCGAGTAACGAAACGTTGCACACGAATACAATTCGTTACTTGCATTTTTCGTAGTATGGGTACCTACACTGATTCCGTCAACAGTTCACTTGTAGTTCTACACTTTATCTATTATATCAAACTAAATTTGGAATAACTTAAACACAAGTCTTTAAAAATACGTAAAAGTGAAAAAATGCACCTTACGCAGCTTGGTATGTTTTCTACAAATTACGAATGTTGCGACACCGCGACATCATACTATACGCGTACGCAATACGACTTGATCCGTTGCTCTAAGATAATAACGTATACACACGGGTACGCTTTTTTTCATTACTTTTACACCTCTATCATAAACTAAACACAAAACCGTAAACGGCGCTTGCGGCGCGCGGGTATTCATAAGAACGCGCGGCGCGCGGCGCTGGTCCGTCACTGCATTACCTATTGCTTTGACCACACACAAGAGTGCATGTAGAGCTTGGTAGGGTTACTAATTATAAGTACTTATATTTTGTGATTTCAATATTAAACAAAAAAATCCGAAAGTGTAGGTACTTTTAATGTTTTAATTAGTAAATAATGATTTGAAATTGGTACATACCAATTTCAAATCATTATTTACTAATTAAATACACTACATACTACATAGCATATAACTACATAGTATGTAAAGTAAGGTAAAAAGACAAAAACTAAGTAAAAAATGAAAGAATATACCATTGCTATCTCTGCAGTATATATAACGATTTCGTTGCCCAGTTGATGACGCCACTTCCTGTGATGTATGGTAGCTAAGTAGTGCCATCTTGTTAGAACCAAACGCTCGTGAGATCCATACTATAATATTAGGTCCTTACATATGAAATTGGCGTTTTGTCGTACTGGCCACTTTGATCTCAAATATATCTTCTTTGGTTAGGAATTACAATTTCAAATTTATACCGCTATTTTCTCATGCATTTGTGTTTCGAAAACCGTAATTCATTTGTTTTTTCCTCTTTTGGTTTTTTCTTTGCGGCACTGTTTACAAAATGGAAAACTTGAAATATCGTATTATTTTTGAGTACGAGTTCCACCGTGGCACCAGTGCTGCAGAAACGGCTCGAAGGATTAATGTGTATGGCGGCGGTGTCGCAAATAAAGACCGAAAAGAAGAAAGATTATGTTTAAAAAAAATCGCCCAGTATTGAAGGATGAAAGCACAATTTTATTTAGTCTAAATTATATTGTCTGAGAAAAAAATAGGTTAAATGAAATATTCATCTACCCTTTTTTCTAATTAGTTTACTTTTCTTTAGAGCAATAAAAGAACAAAGTATTTAATGAGTTTTGCCGGGGAATTCAATGGGTGACGTTGTGGTTTTTGCATTTTCTTCAAAAATTTGTGTTATTCCGGTTCTTAATGTGTAATATTGGTAGAATATTAACCATTAAACATTCGTTAACGTGCACAAGTGTGGGAAAGTGGTACAAATTCATAAAACGTGGTATTTTGTGTTACATCCAAAACTCCCTAGGAACTCGCAGTAAAGCTTATACCACTTTACTGAATCGACTGACTTGACTCATTGACTGCACTGCCTATTTATTTGGACTTTGACTAGACTTTAGACTCGACCATTTATGAATACGGTGTTCAAAATGGAAACGAAAATTCTATTTCCCACCTTTTTAACTTGACACTAGCAAATGGTTTTAAGCCGACGCCATATATTTAAATAAAAAAAAGTATTTAACTCAAATTTATTTGAACGAAACAGTACAGAATCGCGATAGACGATTTACAGTGATCGTCTAATCAAAACATTAGCAACATCAAACCAAACACTTAAACAATAGACACAAACACAATTTCATTTGGATAAACGCATACCACATATTTCATTAAAAATCTGCTTTACCGTTATAGTGCAAGATCCGGCATCAGAAACATATACCCTCATCTGTTATTTATTAGTGTTCTATGAAATAAATGATAGATAATATTAATATTTCTTATCACTAATAAATAACAGAAGAGGGTATATATTTCTTATACCGGGTCTTAGACTATTAGGTCATTTCAAATAATGTAAATTGAATTGAGCGCAATCTAATAAGAAAGTATTAAACTAACTACATTGGTCGGTAAAACAGTCTTTCAAACTTCGCATCTGTGTTTTTATTGTTTTCCAGCCGGTTTGTTTACGTCTGAAACAAACACGTCTGCTCTTAGAAGCTAAGAACATAATTAAACGCTACACAAAATGGGAGTCATATTGTCATTTCAATTTGTACTTCGACATACTTGGTAATTTAAAAGGTTGAGGTAAACAAACCGTCGTAATAAAAGTCCAGTCCCTAATAATTATCTCCATATTATGAATAAATTGATTATTACTGATACCTACCTAATTCGGAATAAGAATATGACAGTCGCGAGGCTCTATACTCATTAAATAGACTCTCCTCAAGGTAATTAATTTCCTAAAATTATGTTGAGAACAAAATAAAATTTTACTAGCATGGGTGACAAAAATTACTAATCATATTAAAATACAGATGATAAAATATATTCAACCTCCAAAATCAATAACCAATGTCTTATGTCACACACCTATCGTTATAGATATTACGCTAGTAGATAATAATTGAGGCATGTAATTTACAAATGGGCTAAGTGCCAAAAAAAGCAAAATTTAAATTTTACCTTTCAAAGGATCTATGTTGTGCTGCCATTTCATGTCATAGGTGCAAAGTGCCTACAACATTTTATTCTAATTTTGTTAATTTTTCATAGATGGCGTTGGCTATAAGTGCCAAACATTTTTTCTTTACAAATGGGTCGCGCGTGTATTTGATCGTAGTAAATGTTAAAATAATCGTTTCGTGGTGATTTGTTTGTTTGTTGAAATTTATTTAATAGAGTATTGTGAAAATGAATGATTCGAATAAAACTAAAAATAAAACATTAATAAGAAAATCTTTGAAGGAAAGAGGAAAGAGATGTTAGCAGGAAAGGAAAAGTCATGCCGCCAAAAAAACACCTTCTATGCTGGTTAGTACATTGTTTTTGTTTCTAAAAGTTGTTTAGTTAATAATATCTTATCTTCGCTAATCAACTATCTTTGTTGCAGAAAATATGCAAATGTAAGAACCAATGCGATTCAATAGACCATGACATGAAATTATCTTTATTTGACAAGTTCTACCGAGAAGGTTTAAAAACACAAAGAACATATTAAATATGCTCTTTGTGTTATTACATAAACACTGAAGTTCCTCCAGGTATAAAGACCCTTTATGTCTTTTCAGACAACTGTGAAGGTCAAAATAGAAATCATACTTTGTTAAGATATTTTGCAGCCATGGTGGAACTCAATAAGTTCAGTAAAATAGAACAATGTTATCCAGTCAGAGGGCATTCTTTTCTGCCCTGTGACAGAGCATTTGGGTGTGTGAAAAAGAAGTTAAAAAAGGAAGACCGAAAGAGAAGATGAATTTGGGATTTTGTTCAAATTGTCACAAAGGCATCATCCAAATTCTTTATCCATGTGGTACAGCTAAATGATATAATTAATTTCAAAGCGTGGTGGAAGGCTTATTACAAAAGTCATGTCTATCAGATTGTTCTTATGGCAGAAGTGTTGAGAAAAAAGACAAGATACATTTCACAATATCTACATACTCCCATTTCATCCACTCAGTTGACAATATTGGAAAGGTGAAGGCAAGTGAGTTTATTGATAACCAGATCAATAACTTTTCTTTCACATTGCGTTTTTCCAAGAAAAGCTGCATTTCTTCAGAATTGGCATATTCAGTGAAAAAACCGATAAATATTAAAAAAATTTAAGATATCAAAAAGTTAATTTCCTATGTCCCTGATACCTTTAAAGACTTCTATGAAGAAATTTTGGAGTGGCCAACCACAACAGTAGAAACTGTAGATGAAGTGGGAGATGATGCACAACTATAAAAGTAGGCATAAGCAACATTATGTTATGATTTTAAGATTAATAAAGTTGAATAAATATGAGTATTTGAGTTATTATTTTATGTTACAGTAGTTTCTTGGGTATCAAAACAACACAAGTAACAGATTTAATGTCAAAAGCACATAAGTGAAAAACTTTATTATTCATTTATTTATACTAAAATAAAATAAAAAGATGTATAAAAATACATTATTGAGAGCTCTATACATAGAAATATAAAATATATATACATAATTATAAATTACTTGCACTAGCAAAAATCATCCAGGTTTTTGTATCTCCTGCTAAACTTATTTTTAGTTACTTATGTTGTTTTAGAAATCATTGATTCATTTGATGGGGCTGTTGCATCTGCATAACATTAAGCGACGCCGACATGGTAATTATGATGTACCATCTGAAAGTAGACGACAAGCTACTATTTCTTATGTTATGCCTAAAGGTGATGGCACATTAGTACCAGTTTGCAAAAAAACATTCATGGATGTTTTTGCGATTTCTAAAAAAGAAATAGAGATTCGTAAAAAGATGCATGGCGATACATCATTTACTGACAAAAGGACTTCACACCAAACATCAAAATATACTGAACTAGATGTGCTCAGAGTTAAAGATCACATTAATATGTTCTCCCGAGATGAGAGTCATTATACACGAGCAAAAAGCTCAAAAGAGTATCTTAGCCCTGATTTGAATATACATAGGAGTTTTAAATCCTTTAATGAAATGCACCCTGATAACCAAGTATCATATAAGTTTTACAGAAAAATATTTTTGAGAGATTTTCCTAATTTAAAGTTCAAGAGACCTAGGACTGATACTTGTAAAGTTTGTGATCGCTTGTCGGCAACAGTGCGTTCTCAAAATTCAGGTAGTCGCTCTGCAAAAATTGCTTTAGAACTACATCACCAAAAAGCAGAAAAATCCCGTGAGCAAATGGGCATAGATAGGCATCAATCCAGGTAGTACTACTGTCACACTAGCCATAGATCTTCAGCAGGTGCTCTTCGTGCCTACTCTAACTCACTCAGAGATGTTTTACAAACGGCAGCTTAGCTGTTATAACCTATGCATCAATGTGGCTGATATTGGAAACTCTTTCATGTGTCTTTGGCATGAAGGAATCTGTAGCAGAGGAGGCAATGAAATAGCGTCATGCCTACTGACTTTTATAAATAAAGGAATTACAAAAAAGGACCATCTTATAATATGGTACGGTAACTGTGCCGGCCAAAATAAAAACAGAATGATGCTTTTCTTATTGATGTATTTAGTGGCAAATGGCCACTTTAAATCAATCGAACAGAAATTTTTTATAACAGGTCATAGTTTCCTACAGTGTAATAGAGACTGGAATCATAGAAAAAAGGTTATGAAAAGTTATGTACCTCAGGACCTAAAAAAGTAATTTCTGGTGCAAAAAATACAACAAAGCCTTTCCAGGTGATTGATATGACAAGTGATTGTTTTTTTGACCTCCAAGCTGCTGCAGATAACATAATTGTGACTAAAAAACTGAATATCTCAACAGCATCTCGGTTGTTAGTAAGGGAAGATAAGCCAGGTGTAGTGCATGTAAAAGAAAATTTAGGAGACTTGGAACCATGGAAAGAAATAAATGTATTGAAAAGAGGGAAATCTATTTCAGACTTAAAAAATGTGGAGTTACATCGACTTGTGGCTAAAAATACTAAAAGCAGAGAAAAGAAGAAGGACTTAGAAAGTATGATTGAATACTAAGGCGGGTCAATAAGTCCGTGACTTTTTGAATTTCTAACCTCCTTACTGAAAAAGCAACACTACTCCTGTCAACAAGCATCTGTCAGTTGACTCCTATCAAAATTTGAACTTGCTGCGTCAGTTAGTTTGTGTTTTACAGCTATCTTTATCAGACTATCCAGTAACTTAAGGAAACAATGGAAAAAAGTGAATTTCGTGTGCTTATTAAGCATTATTTTTTGCGAAAAAAAACCATTACCGAGACCAAGGCTAAGCTTGATAAATACTTTGGGGACTCTGCACTATCGATTTCAATGGTAAAAAAGTGGTTTACTGAATTTCTTTGTGGCCTTACAAGCACTGAAGATGCCGAACGTCCTGGACGCCCAGTTGAGGTCTCTACACCCGAAACAATCGAAAACATTCACGATATGGTGTTGGCCGACCGAAGATTGAAAGTGCAAGAGATTGTGGAAGCCATAGGCATCTCGCATGGCTCAGTGGTTTCAATTTTGAATGATCACTTGGGCATGAGAAAGCTTTCCGCAAGATGGGTGCCGCGTTTGCTCACAGTCGACCACAAACGCAATCGTGTAACAACTTCACAGGAAGGTTTGGCGTTGTTTAATCACAATATGGAGGAGTTTTTTAACCGTGGACGAAACATGGATCCATCACAATACACCAGAGACCAAACAACAGTCAAAACAGTGTGTTCCTAAGGGTGAATCGGCGCCAAAGAAGGCCAAGGTGGGTTTGTCAGCCAATAAAGTTATGGCGACTGTTTTTTGGGATGCACGTGGGATAATCCACATTGACTATCTTCAAAAGGGAAGAACAATTAATGGGGAATATTATGCCAACTTATTGGACCGCTTCAATGCGGATTTGAAAAAAAACCGACCTCATTTGGCCAAGAAAAAAGTTCTTTTTCACTAAGACAATGCAAGGGTGCACACATGTGCAGTTGCCATGGCAAAAATCCATGATTTGGGCTATGAATTGCTCCCACATCCACCCTATTCTCAAGATTTGGCTCCGAGTGACTACTTCTTGTTCCCAAACCTGAAAAAATGGCTCGGTGGAAAAAGATTTGACTCCAATGATGAAGTGATCTCGCAAACAAAGGCCTATTTTGAGGACCTCGATAAATCATATTTTTTGGAAGGGATAAAAAAATTGGAGAAGCGTTGGACAAAGTGTATAGAGCTCAAGGGGGACTACGTTGAAAAATAAAATGATTTATTTATCAAAAAATCTGTGTTTTATTCCAAAAGTCACGGACTAATTGACCCGCCCTCGTACTTGCCAGAAAATTATCAAGATTCTACAGGAATTTGTGTAATAACTAATTATTATTTCAGAATATTGGCACTTAGCCCCAATAATAATTAATATGGTAATTAGCCCATATGTAAAGCAAATATCTTGTCATTTGACCCATTTCTTTATTGATTAAAATAATATTGATTTGTTTTCAGAAATAACTTACTACGAATGTTATTAAATGGTACATGTGTGAACAGTACCTATTTGATTTCTGTTTTCATATTATTAAGCCAAATAAAACGTTGATTGAAAAGCTAATGCATTTTTATTCAATTTCTCAACAATTTTATTTTGGCACTTAGCTCATTTGTAAATTCCATGCCTCAATTACTCTTTCAAAATATTCTTAACGTATTTTTAATTTATATAAACATGCTTAAATTACACTTTATAAAGAAACTATTTAACCAGCAATTATAATATTTTAAAACTTATTTTTACTAATTAAACTATCTTACTATGGTGGTTTAGCGCAGTATGCATTCAAAAGAGAGATATAACGCCTTATAATATGTAGATTATAAGTAATTTAAAATATAATGAATAAAAAGAATGCACCATTTACTCAAGGCCTGGATTGCAAGTACAATAAAACAACTGTATAAATATTTCATCAGTTTTATTTGATATCTCACTTAAAAATGTACACTGCAATTTCTTATTTAGAATAAATAATAACCATTCTTCTCTACTCATTAAAATATATAATGACATCTCACCATGCTTACGTATTGACTAAATGGTCAGGTTTTACTTGTAATGTAAAATATCAAATAAAACACTTTACATTTTAAACTAAGTTACATGAAAATTTTAACTAAAATATTCATGCAACATACTTATTTAAAATCCACCTGCAGTTGTATACTCAATGTAACAATACTGGCTTTACATAAATGGTATTATGAATTAGTGGATTTTAGCTATCTAGATAACCACAAAATTTTTTAGTCTTTCACCTTTTCCAGGAAAAATACTTGAACTTCCAGGAGGGTATTTCAAAAGATATTTATAATTGAAAATAATTATTTCATGTCAATGTCACAGAATCTTTGACTTCCGTTTGCCTTGAAATAAATAGAAGGATGATGGTTCTCCAAATATATTGGTTTCTATAGTTGTATCATATCTAAGGACGTCGCTTTCTTGTACAAAACGTGTCCACAGTATGAAGCTCTTCAAAATAATAAAAACAGCAAAAAGACGACTTCCCTTTACTTTTAATATGACAAGTTTTGAACTGAGGTGGCAGTGAGATTTTGGGATGCGAGGTCCCTACATATGGTACTTCGATGGCTTGTGTACTATTTAGTCGCGACGACGATCGCGCGACGTAGAGCGGTATGAGCGACTGCGGCGAGACTCGCGCTCTCTGTCGCGGCCGCGCGACCGCTCGCGTGACCCCTCGCGCTTGCTGCGACTGCGCGACCGACTGCGTCTGTAAACGTTCAATGCTTGTATTATTAAATTAGAATTGTAAAAAGATTAAAAGACCGGCAACTTTGTAACTCCAATGGATGTTTTACGGATGTCTATAAACAGCAGTCACACTTACAATTGGAAGATCGGTCATCTCGTTTTTCGGACTTATTAAATAAACAAAAATATATAGATAATCCTATCCCCATTCAAAATTTAATAATTGCCGAAAACGAAACATATATATCGCGAGATGTATGTCACATTTTCGGCTATAATATACGCGTTAAATATATACGAATGCTAATCTTCGCGGCTGGCGAACTCAGAATTGTATTTCTAAGTTGTATAACGTACCTCTTCTCTCGCTCCCTCTCGCGGTCGCGGTCCCTCTCTCTCTCGCGGTTGCCACGCTCGTCTTTGCCGCGCTCGCGCTCGGGCTCCTTCGGCCGTTCGTCCTTGCCGCGGGTCTCGCGGTGTCTGCGCGCGCGGCGGTCTAACTCCCGTCCGCCGACGTAGTGTCGCCGCCCGCTGCGGTCTCGTTCTGATGCACCGCGCTCCTCGCGACGTTTCTCTACTGTTTTCTGTAATTAATGTACATAATATACACATAAATGGTCAAATTTCTCTCCTTTTAATCTTACCTATAAAATATCAAACCTACATCATTTTAAGCATATTTTAAATAGTTGCTAATTATAAAGTGTAATTACATTTGATGAAGTCTTAGTGGCCTTATCTAATCTTAGTAGTAGTTATTAATTACCTTCATATTTCATATATATATGTTCATTTTCACGTGAGATATTGATAATTATTTATGGTAATATTAAGGAAGCATATTTTTTCATGCTATTTCTACCTCATATTTGGAGTTTCAATTTACACAATTGTGACCAAAAAACGCTCAAACAAAATATAGAATATTCAATGGGAAAAAAGGCTATTCCTATAATACCCATTTAATACACACAGTACAAACATACCTTGAGTTCAGCTAGTTTCTCTCGAATGGTTATAAAGCCAAGATGTAATTTACCCCCAAAGTGGTCAGCAAGTCGTCTGTCATTGTCATGTATACCCAAGTATGCGGAACACACTTCGCAGACACGCAACTTCTGCTGTTGGTACGATGACGCGGGCATCGAATTACGATACTCCTGCTCGGCTACAGCCTTTTTTTTCCTTAATTCGTCGATCTGGAAATTTTACAGCATATTTTTTATTTCCAAAGTTAAATGCATTTTAAAAATGTTTCTTATAACTCATACTTTCTCTCTATTGATAAAAATCACATTTGAATCTTTTGCGTAATTTATAAAATGGCAAGGCTTCGGCATACAGAGGCAAGAAGTGTTACTTGTTTTTTTAATTGTATAAAGATACTAAGAAACCAGTAATTTAAGAAAATTTATAATCATAACCTCCCACATCAATTTTACACTCTCCTCCACCATGCCCTCTTCTCCGAGGGCCTCAGCTCGGGCCAGCTTTTGACCGATTTGTTCTGCCAGTTCGTGTACTGAATTGGCCTTCTCTGTAACTTCTGCCGACAGTTCCTCCTGGGTTTCCGCGAGACGTTGTTTAGCCGCGGTTGTGCGGCGATCACAGTCAGCTATAAATGCTTCTAAATGTTCTGTAGCCTTTACATCAAATAAATAGGTTAGCAGTTATGTACTTTTCTTTTTAATTTTTTACCATTACTTAGTTTTAAATTAAAATTCATGAAAAATGCTCAAATTATGTGGTACAAAATTTATTAAAAACAATTTTCAAATGCTGCACCATCAGCAAGTCATATAGATTTTAAAAGAATATATATCATAAATTTAAATTTATATTTTACATAAAATCAATGAAATGAGAAAATATAATGAAATTATCTTAGGCATATATGTCTAGAAAACAAGAAATTATTAAATAAATAAAACTAGGAAATACTCATAAAAATACTCACATCAATGTCATAGAAATAGTCTTTGGATTTTGTGGCTAATTCATAATCCGCACGAAGAGCCAAGTCATGTATTTTAGGACACTCACCTAAGTCCATGCGCTGCAATTAAAATCATAACACCATAAACAATACACTATTAAACACATTTTAGATGTTTCATAATGAAAATTATGTACAGACTGTTCTTATTTCTTTTATTTATTCTCGTTTGCCAGGAGACTCAAATTAGGAATCTAACAACAACCCAATTATTATTTAAAAAATCTTTTCAGACATTAGTAGTATCATGATAACCAAACACATTTTTTTCTTTACAATTTGATGAGCACTTAAGCACACTAAAATGAAAAGAAAAATGCTAATGGGTCATAATATTATCGATTTATTGACAATGTAATAATTTATCTGCTACACAATACAATCATTTATCCCATTAGGACAAGAGTTAATTAAAATTGTTAGGATAATACATACAATATCACCGACACTGCTCTCGAAGAACAGCTTACCAGCCAATATTACCAATAAATACTTACAAATTGGAAGAAACAACTCGATATGTTGTGATAACATTAACAAAATCTTAAAGTAACAAGAAACATACTAACAACCTAATCTTACACAGATAGATAAAGATGGAAAAAAATGTTATATTTTAAACCAGGAACAAAATCTTTTATTAAAATATATTATTATCCTTGAATCTTTGAAGTGACCAGATTATTAAAAGCTTAATAAAATTTTATTTTTTTGTTATTTATTTATATCATTTCATCAAAATATATTAAAAGTGATTTTAATTTCTTTAAAATTACCAATAAAAATGCTACGGAAATTGTTGCATAATTCTACTTATAATATTTTGTGTTCAAAAATTCTGTCATAATATGTTATTCAAATTGATTCTAATTTATTTATAATATTTAATAAGTTTTTAATTAAATATTTTACAATCAAGTATATTTTTTGCTCATAATGCAGCTAGTTTCAACTTTCAATATCATGTATACATGCATTTTCTAGATCTTTCATAATCTAGCCATGTAAACAGCACAGTACGTACCCAATGTAGTAAGAAACCAGCAATTTCTGCCCCAGCTTTAGATTTTGGAAAATAACTTTCTTATGTACTCACCACAGCAGCAATAGAAACCGATGGACAATTAATAATAATAAATTAAAGCCTGATATTTTAATTAAATACTGCTTAGCAGTAAGAAAACAATCAGCTAACTATAAATGTTTTATACGTACATCTGGGTACTTACAGAACAGCCTAACTGTTACAATCTATCCCTCATCTGTTAAGTATTGTGATGAGCAATAAATAAGTGTTGGGCATTTTCTGAAAAGCATATTTCACCACAGTTAATGCCACTCAGTTGTAAGTTGCCTAGGACTACACAGTACAGTATACAAAAGATAATAGTATAGTACATTCGAAAATAAATGAAACTTCAATTCACAATGTCTTAGCCAATTAATGTACAAGACAACTTGAATTTCTGAGAAAGCAAGTATGGAAAATGTTAAAATCAAATAGCCTCAGAAATTCAAAAACCCATAAAATTTAGAACTAAACAGGTATATAGTATTTATTTACCGTAGACGATAAGATTTCATGCGGACAGCATTGTAATAAAAATGATTTGCAAACTGCATCGTCGTAAAACTTTACTCCGTGGCGATCGGTTTCACCTAAAACGATAAGATGTGGATGTATATTTAAACCGAAAACATCTCAATAAGCATGCAAATAAATTGACCATTCTATTATTTAGAATTACCATTACGAGCAGTGCCCATTAATTGATCCAACATTGCCCTCATTTGCTCGTGAGCGGACATGGTGATACGTAATCAAAAAATTCCGTGTTAGATTTGAATAAACAAAACTTATGCACTTGTTTTTAGGAATTGAAGATCACAACATATTCGATACAATTGGTATTAGTAAAATTAATTGAATTTATCTATCAAAATTTTGTAAGATATGAACCTAAAAATTATGAGCACTCGCAGTAGCGCAAACCAAATATCAGAAAACGCAAAATGGCGGTTGTCAATGGGGTTTTTTTTATGGCAATCGGCTTAAAACCATTGCCAGTGTTAAGTTAAAAAGGAGGAAAAAAGAATTTTGAGTTTTGCCGGGATTCAATGGGTGTTGTGCATTTTGTATTTACTTCTTAAATTTGTGTTATTTCGGTTCATAATGTGTAATATTGGTAGAATATTAACCATTAAATATTCGATAACGTGAACAAGTGTGGGCAAGTGGTACTCCCTAGAAACTTTCAGTAAAGCTTCTACCACTTTACTGAATCGACTGACTTGACCATAGATGATAAGTAGTACTACTGAAGGACTTGTCTTCACTGATTATCTATTTGAACTTTGACTAGACTTAAGACGTGACGATTTAGGAATACGGTGTTGAAAATTAAAACGAAAATTCTATTTTCCGCCTTTTTAACTTGACACTGGGAAATGATTTAAGCCGACGCCATACATATAAATAATAATAAAAAAAGTGTGTGTCAGCTCCGACGCACGACTGGAGTACTCTAAAAAGTAAAATTTTGTGTGCAATGCAAAGCGACTAGCGATCGATTTGAGTTCAAAAATTCGCGCCATGTGAAAAAAAGTGAAAGGTGCGCAGAATAGGTTGCGCACGAAAACGTAACGAGGTCATTCGTTCAGTAGTTTTACTCCTCATATTTTTTTCATAGCGGGGGCCTTATATGAAAATCGATTCTTATGGAGTAAACTACAAAAAAAATTGCCCTGCGCGTCACCGTTAGTGCCAAAGAGAATGTAACTCATAGATGTTAGGTACTAGGTACTACTGAAAATGTAACATACTACGGTCAGTGCAGTCCGAGTAGTGAAATATTTATTGTATTGGAGGTGTAGTCAATGACTCAAATCAGTCGATTCAGTATTGTTTATTGATAATATTTAAAACAATTTATATAATTTTCTAAAAATGCCATCATGCATAATATCGAAACGCAATATTGTCCTTTACTTCAAAATTATAAACCATGCCAAACAATAACATATGAGGAGTTTTGTCGGGGAATTCAATGTGTGACGTTTTCGGTTTATAATGTGTAATATTGGTAGAATATTAACCATTATATATTCGATAACTATCCCCTAGAATTATTTACAAAGGCCTCCCTCAAGGTAATGTCCTCAGTCCACTTCTCTACTATGTATTATAATATACCTCTGACCTTGATCTTACTGTCAATAGCTTTTGTGAGGTCCCTGGAGGACCGTACGCAGATGATTTAGACATGTACATTGCTTCAAAAAATATAGCTCCGCCTCTACTCAGCCATTGGCTATCTTAATGACTGGATGGATAGACATGGGTTGTCCATCTCTATCGCCAAAAGCTCAGTTGTTGTTTTCACTCGTTCCAAAATTGTACCAACCATCACCATTTAATCCAACCAACAGGTTTTCCCGGTTAAGGATAAGGTGAAGTTTCTAGGTGTTTATTTGGATTCCAGACTAAATGGCGTCCACCACATAAACTATGTGGCGAAGAAATGTAAGAAAAAATTTAACATTCTCCGATCACTCTCTGGTGTCTGGTGGGGTTAACATTCCTTACACGCAGAAGCTGATGTACAATTCGCTGGTTCGTAGTCACCTAGAATACGACTCTTTTCTTTTGGAACCCTGCAATAACCACTGAAGACTCTGGATAAAATTCAGTCAAAGTCCTTGAGAATTACTATTGGGGCCATGAGATCGTCACCAATTAATGCGCTCCAAGTTGATTGTGGGGAGTCAGTATTTGTCTGATAGGTTTATGTTTAAATTGTTTCAAAATTCCTCCCATCCACTCCTTGAAAAACTCCACACCCTTTCGCAGCTA
Organism: Phengaris arion; assembly: GCA_963565745.1. Taxonomy (NCBI): domain Eukaryota; kingdom Metazoa; phylum Arthropoda; class Insecta; order Lepidoptera; family Lycaenidae; genus Phengaris; species Phengaris arion. Next base: position 10,558,560 of record OY751443.1, read on the forward strand.
GCTAGCTAGCTCTTCAAGCTACTGGTTACATAAGGAACTGCCTTGTCTGTTGATCAGCTACCATACAATTACCCGTCTTCCTTGTCCTATTTTCCAGTGTAGACTCAGTCCTCTTTTTTCCACTTCCTATAATGCACTTACCTTCTTTCCAAAAGTGCTTTTAAATTTTGCAATTGATAAGGGCTCTGTTGTAGCTAACATTCAGTTTCAACATATCATTAATCAACATTTTAAGGATTGGTTGCTGATTTTTACGGATGCCTCTAAACTTTTGGAGAGTAGCTGTGTTGGAGTGGCCGTATGGATTCCGAAAGTTAATGTGATTTTAAACTTCAAATTACCTCCAGATTCATCAGTATTTACAGGGGTAACTGGCTATCTTGGAGGCACTTACCTTGGTTGAGTCCCGTCCAGGATTTAATTCCCCTAGCTAAGAATCACATATGCCACCTGCAAAATGAGTGGGCCAAAACTAGTACAAACAAGGGAAAACACTATTTTGATATTCAAAATGGCATCCCTGATAGACCATCGTTTTTTAAAATTTAAACAAGCGACTAAAACAGTGTGTTCAACTATTTGCCGAATGAGACTCTGACATTGCTGCTCACCTGTTTTTCTTGTTAAGATTAGGGTAATATATAGCTCTTTGTGCGAGTGTGGCCTAGATGAGGGCAGTCTAGACTCTAGACCATATCTTCTTCTTGTAACGTACCAGTTACATTTCCTCCGTAAAATCAAAATCGAAATAATTTCGGCGTTACTCGCGTCATCTATGATTTGTATGCTCAATTATTTTAGTCATTTAGAGGCTTTAGCGCCATCTATCGGCTTACGTCCTTACTAAAACGGCGTTAGCCTTGCTTTAATAATTGGGCCATAGATCAATTTTTTCTTCCGTCTTAAATCTTAAAAAATAATTATTTAATTTTGAATAATAATTAAAATACAGTAGATTTGTATTATTATATAAATATATGGTGTCGGGAAAGGGTATTTAGCGCATTCCGTCGAATGACGTTTCTCTTTTTTTTTTTTTTTATATATGGCGTCGGCTTATCTTAAAACCATTTGCCAGTGTCAAGTAAAAAAGGCGGGAAATAGAACTTTCGTTTCAATTTTCAAGACTGTATTCATATATCATCAAGTCTAAAGTCTAGTCAAAGTCCAAATAAATAGTCAGCACAGTCAATAAATCATGTCAGCTGGACCTTCTCCCTGACTGGCTGAGCAACTGGCGACTGTCTGTAAACGCAGGTAAGTCCCAGGCGCTCGCCGTCACTACGAGAACGGGGTTTCCAGCTCCTCTGAAAATCGGAGACGCTGAAATACCATGGGGGAGAACGGCGAAGTATCTAGGTGTCGTCATAGACTGCCGTCTCTCCATGGTCACCCAGCGCCAGACAGCCGTGGCAAAGGCCAAAGCGGCTACCGCGCAACTGCGCCCCGCCTTCTCATCTCCTCAGATCCCCCTCAACATGCGGACGGCCTTGTACCAAACTTACATTAGGTCCCGCCTCACCTACGCAGCACCTGCGTGGCACCACCTACTCTCTGCACCCCAGAAAAGGTTGCTGCAGAGAGCCCAGAACCGGGTGCTACGCAACATCGTGGGCGCCCCCTGGTACGTCCGCAACTCCACCATTGAGAGGGATCTCAGGATGGAGAGCGTTGAGGCCTTTGTGGCCCAGCTCGCCACCAACCTGTTCGCGCGAGCGGATGCCTCGCGCCTGGTCGAGCTGACCGACCTGGCGCCCTGGCACGCCCGCCCGCCCGACCGCCACATCCTGCCGAGGGACGCTGTCCCCCCGGCAGACCCAGCGGAGCCCCGCCACCCCCGAAGAGGAGGAGCTCCGGCGCAATGATGCGCCACCCCGCCCTCGAAGAGGAGGAGCCCAGGCGCTTGACGCGCCCCCGAAGAGGAGGAGTCCCGGTGCATTGATGTGCGCCCCACCCGAGGCGCATGTTACAGCGCTCCAAACAACGCTGGATCGCTGCCCCCCCCCCTCTTCCCCCTGCACCGGTAGGAAATAAAACCTACCGGTACAACCTGTCTAACTTCACCCGGGGTCTGTCGGGATGGCAGCCCTCTTGCCACCCCGTCGCCCCCTTGGTGCACCTTCCCCCCCGACACACAAAGTCGGGGCCCGGAAGTTTTTCCTCTCACACTTCCCCCCCATCCCCCTGGTTGTTCGTGTCCGCGGTCCGGTAAACGCGGCGCGTGAGGGAGTGGACCCACACACGTTTCCCGGCCCCCGGGTCGGGACCCCCACGCGCCGCTTGGAGCCGACCGTTGGTCTTGGTCGGGCCTGGATTGGCATAACGTCATTCCCTCGGAATCTGTGTTGCCCCCCCACGGGTTTCCCCCGCGTTCTGCCGCGGGGGGTCTTCCCCCAAGATTGACTCTTTGCGCCCAGTATTCGTACTGGGCGTGTCACCCCAATTAGAGGGGCATAGCCCCTGATATTGGTTAGGTCCGCCGTAAGGCCCTTTTCAGGGGCCCGGCGTCGAGCCGAGAAGAGTCTCCTTCTCTAACAAATCATGTCAGTCGATTCAGTAAAGTGGTAGACGCTTTTCTGAAAGTTCCTAGGGAGTTTTGGCGGGAAACACACAGATAGCACGTTTTTAGAAGTTGTGCCACTTGTCCACATTTGTGCACGTTAACGAATATTTAATGGTTAATATTCTACCAATATTACACATTAAGATCCGAGATAACACAAATTTATGAAATATTACAAATTCACAACGTCACCCATTGAACTCCCCGGCAAAACTCCGACGTTTCTCTTTTCGATAAAAATTTTCAATAGACTCAAAATGTGACCAAATATGAAAAATATAATATAAATATACAATATAATTTAAATGAAAAATATGACCTCTGAGTGGAATAATATTTGGACCGATTCCAGTAGAACTAAGGGACGATTTTATGCCGAAATACAAGGATCTATAAGGAACCTAGTAGGCCCTGTTTTTTTAAATACTCTAAAGCTAGCAAATCTGTTTGTTCTACTATTTGTCGACTTCGCCTTGGACATTCGTGTAATAATGTATTTTTGGCCAAAATAAGAGTCAAGGATAGCTCATTGTGTGAGTGTGGCTTAGATGAGGGCTCCCCTGATCATATCCTCTTTAACTGTCCTATAAATCTTTCTTTATACGACTTCCTTCCTACACACATTCCTCGACCCATTAATCTTGAGACTATTTTATCCTACGTCTTCACTCCATTTGTAGACACTCTATGTTCATTTATAGCTTCAAATCACATAAAACTTTGATTATATAATATATTTAATTAAAGTTTAACTATTCGTTCATGTTATAATATAATGAAGAAACATAACTAATCAACTAGTATACTATTTGTATTTTTGTTTCTCTTCGTAATATTATTTCACTAAAAAAAATAACTAAATATAAAATTGCAAAATAATAAAAAATAATTATTCAATTCAAATTCAATCAAACTGTTGTTTAAATTCGTTATTCTTTATTACAATAAAATATGTGCGGATGAACTAATTCTGAAATTACGCATTTCTAATTTATAAGCAAGCCACACTGCAGAAAAAATGAGGCCTGTGACAGCACAAAAGAATATAATATCGTCGATATCGACTTTATCAGTATGTTATTCTGACCATTATTTTTTCAGATTTCCTAATGATACAATTATTCGGGATGACTAGATTCGAGCTTGTGCAAATTATGTTTCGTGGATTAAACGTACGAGAACAATTTGCTCACAGCATTTTGAAGCTTCATATTTTATAGTACAAGCGATTATCAAGGGGAGATATTTTAATTGGTATTTACTATAGCATACTGATTACTGAGCGAAATTTTAAATTAAATATTGTAGAAAAACAAATTTTTGTTTAAATTATTTTTGCAAGAGAAACACGAGTTTTCTCTTGCAAAAATAATTTACCGCCAAAACTCCCTAAGAACTTTCAGTAAAGCTTCTACCACTTTACTGAATCGACTGACATGTCTCATAGACTGTACTAACTATATATTTGAACTTTGACTAGACTTTAGACTTGACGATATAGGAATACGGTGTTGAAAATTGAAACGAAAGTTCTATTTCCCGCCTTTTTAACTTGACACTGGCAAATTCATCATCATCATCGGTTTTAAGCCGATGCCATATATAAAAAAATAAATAAAAAATAACTGTCTGGAGCGTCAGATGTCATAATGAGACGACACTTGACAGAATAATTTAGACTTTGAAGTGTTTGAACTTTCGCATTGTTTATATACATATTACTATACATATTTTTACTGATTTTACGAAAAAAACAATAAAAATAAAATCTATACATTTTATTAAGATAAATGCAAAAAATTCTGCTATAATATATGCTGTTTCATATAGTAAGAGATAATGAATAGTATAAAAATATTTCTACCTGTGTTTCCAAAGGTAAAAGATGGATTTTTAAAGGGTTACATTACCAGAAAAGATAATTCCACCGATATTTATGTTACTAAATTCTACTCTGAATTTGATTTCTATAAAACGAATAAATATGAAGAAAAAAATATTTTCTACGGTTATTATTGTGCTAATAAAACAGATAAAGTTGGATTTGTATGGGACGATAATTTTTTTCTAATGGAAGATGTGTCTGGATCTTTTAGAGTAAAGAAGTGTGTTATTAATGGTGTTACCATAAATTTATGTGATCAAAATATAGTTTTACTACTTTACGACTTCCATGCAGTAAATAGCTCAGAAGCAGTATCTAGTAATAATAATTTTATGTCAGATCTGAAGCTTTATGTTCAGAAAGACTCAAATTCTTCACCAAATCCTTCAAAATATTATGAAATTTGCCACTGTCCTTCATGGATTGCAGCCTCAATGTTTGTTAAACATATTTTCAACAGTATTAATTTAGTCTACTGGTTAATCATTTCAACAAAACGAGAAAACAAAGTAAGTATAGGTACTTCAATTATGAAATTGTTTGTTGAATTCGTTCGAATTCGAATAAATTTGGAATTTAATCTTGTAGGTGTCAATTCAACGGGGTAACTTAATTATTGCTCTTTTGGTTGATATTTTTTTGGGATATTTAATTTTGGAACTTATGATGTTTGATAAAAAAGAAGTTGCTGCTGTATTATTTGGAGCATTGGAGGTAAGCTGTTGAACATCTAGCAAGATTTCCTGTTACATACATATATGCCTGTTAATCTAGAAAGATACATAATATTTTGTTGATGTACTACCAAAATATATTAATTGACTATGTTCTGTATTTTTAGAAACTTGTTAATTTATTGTATTCACTACTTAAATGGCTGATGGGTGCCCCGGCAGGTCTCAAACTGAATAATGCTTTTAACAAGATGCTGGGAAAATATTTCTTGTATCATGTTGAATTGTGGTGGTTGTTTTTAGGTAATGTATCCAATACAAGTATTCTTATTGCTTGATTAAAATACAATCAATATTTACTTTTGCCTGTCCTTCTATGAATCTGATAATAATAATTATTATTGAATTAATTTTGGTAAACATTGTATATTATTAACTTTGTATTAAAGCACACTCCTCTTATCTTTTCAGAAGTGTCAAGTTCCAAATTGAATACAATTTTATATATTTATCAATATGTGGGCTATTTGGGTTTTACATTTCAAGCTGCCATTATATCAGATATGCTATGTCTTGTTACATTCCATTCATACTGTATTTATGTTTATGCTGCAAGGTAAAGTAAATAGCTTTCTGGTAAAACAGCTTAAAACTAGTCCTGATTTCAATATTTTTTTACCATGATCTATATATTTTATTTCAGGCTCTTTAACATTCAAATATCAGGACTAACTGCTTTATTGAGGTTGTTTGTTGGAAGAAAATATAATCCACTGCGGAACGTAATAGATTCCTGTGAATATACAAACCAGGAGTTGTTTGTGGGTACGGTAGCCTTCACCATACTGCTGTTACTGTTGCCAACTACACTTATGTACTACATAGTGTTCACAATGGTAAGTACTTATGAAAAGACTTGACTTGTCCGTGCACTTGTGAGAAGAAAACTCGACAGTGTTATGATATAAAGTTTTTTTAAGCCTGACTTATTAAATAGAAAATCCGACACACAAATAATATTCTAATTGAACTCGTTCTTGAGAATAGCACAATCAGTCAAAAGATTTACATTGTTAAGTATAGATTTCATTTTAATATTTATATATTTTTTATAATAGTGTGAAAAAAATATTTTTCAGTTCAGAGTGCTATCTTTATTGGTGCAGTACATATTAGCGAGACTCATTTTCGTAATACAGTGTACTCCATTCTATGTATTAATGCTGTGGTTATCTCGTTCACCAAAAATAGCTGGCAAGTAGTTTGTTACCACCATATTATATTATATTTATAATATAATATAGACTTGAGTATGTAAGAAACAAATTCTGTTGCAGGTAAAGTTTTTATAGAAGAAATTACACCTCTGGATTCTCCCACACTTACCCTGAATGTAAAGTTATTGAATCAATCAATAGGAGATTTGTTTACATTATTCAAACCACCTATTGATGTGATAAAGAATATCGAATGGAAAGTTATATTGAAAAATGTTTTTACAGGGAAACCAATAATTTGAAATAAAATTAAAAAATATATCTTCACTTATTTATTATCCTTTGTTATTACGCATAAAAATAAAAATTGTCTGATCACCACAAATGTGAACATAAATGCTTACTTAAATCTGTAGTAAACTGGGCAAATATTTTTACATTTAAGGCCAATTAACTTGAAACAATTTTCGACATATTGAATGTGGCCTAACATGGACATTCATGTACGTCATACTACATTGCTATATGAAACCACATTTGCTGCAAATTTAGAATGTAAATTATATTCGAAGAAATTGAAAACATTGTGAAAAAATCTTATTTATTATTACTAAATGATATTTAAAGGTTGGCCAAATAAATTAAGGATATGCAACCCACCTACTTTTAGAATTATTTGCGAAGGCTTATGACAATAATAGAACCAGTACAAAAATATCTATAACTTCTTTAGAACACTGAATGTACGAAACAGCAAATAGAAAACGCTACTAGTCATAGTGAGATGGAAAATCCTACAAGCTTTGTCTTCACTATTCAGTGCCCTAAAAGGTAGTTATTAAAGTGATAGTAATCGCTACTGAAAATAATTTCAAGGCAAGATTTACATCAACGAATGTAATATATCACTCTTTATGTTTAACATCTATATAATTTTATAACACATTGGTCTGATTATACATACTATTTTTTAAGATTCAAAAGATCCTAATTATATTTATGTTTTATTTCGTGTCTATTTTATTAATCACATAATGAGTAAGAATAATATGTATTATTGTTTTGTACATAATACAGTTTAATTTAGAATACTATCAGATTTATTTAAAGACATAAGAAATCTTTTACAAAATACTATCATTAAACTCATTTCATCCTTGCTTTATTATGTACATCAAAGTATCATTCAAAAACATTTTATATAATACACATACAATTACTAGTTTACGGGAATATCTAATACACTATACTTGAAATGAGCATAATTATGACACATCCAAAGTGATTAAATAGTTCTATTCTAATACTTGCCAGTTACACTTTGTTTGTAGGAATTATGTAAGTACCTTTAAAAACATTTTTGTTTTCAATTAGAGTCAATTCGAAGAAACTGAACGATATGAGACATGGCGCAACATTTTTAGGATAGCTATTTAAAATTGAACTTTATTCATTACACAGGAAGATACACGTTTCATTCTAAAAGTTTGAATGTCATGCTGCACAGCGCATTGTGCAGTGTATGACTGATGTCATATGAAACATGTATATTTTTGAGTAGTGAATAAAGTTTAATTTTGAATAGCTATCTTAAAAATGCAGCACCGCGTAGCGTCGCGGTGTGAACTGAGTCTGGGGATGCCAGACGTCCCGTATTTTAAGTATTATTTAAACCGTCCCGCCGGGACAAGCGCTGTCTCGTAAATCGAGCGATCTAGGATTAAAAACTAAAAAGTATCCCATATAGATAAATATGAGCTCAGGCACCCTAAAACTAATCAAAAATGCAAACAAGTTGCTCGATCCTCAGAAAAATATTAAAAATTTGTCACTAATTAATTAATTTTGTTCTTTTTTTGTCCCGGGTAAAAAACTTAATTCCCGTATTTTTAGCTTATGTAAGCATTTGTCCCAAAAAATCTGGCAACCCTAGAACTGACCCCTAAAATAAAAATATTTTTCATACATCATAGATGATTTAGCTTTAGAGGCAAAAGTGTTAGAACTATTTTAACACACCAGTTGTGAGTAGACTATTTTTTATAAATGTTTAAAAGTTTCATTTAACAAAACGTGTTGTACATCGAAAATTGTTTGATTGTATAAATTATAAGAAACCTATAGATCATTGTGGCTGTACACAAACCTAGTACTTATATGTAAGCGACGCGACGTCACAATTTGGAGATACCTACACCTGGGATTCGTGTTAAGCGTGTGAGCACACAATTTATTATGGTGTATATTTTAAGCGGATATAGTTACGTATCAGATCGAAACCACACAGCGTGCAAAGCTAGGCATGGTCTCCACTCTCCAGTGGTTAGCCGGTAGGCCGAAATTCATCAAACATTATACATATATTCATAAAACATCACAGATATTAGTAGTAGTAGGAAACCGTGATCTCGGTCACAATATTAGATGGTTAATAAACAAAATGAGTTTATGTAGCAAACGTTTTACTTATAAGTACTTTTATAAGCTGAGTTTAACTAGGGTAAAACAACCAAGTGTTGGCCCCGTACCCCAATTATTTATTGGCTATCATATAAAATACGCGCGTATTAATTATGTTTATCTTTTTATACTCCTAGATAAGTTAATTATGTTATTTCTTATTTATTTCTGGATAAATGGGGTGACCAACACAAAGTATGTATGTACTTTAAATATTAGGGGCCAATAATTGGGGGGGATGCCAACAATAGGTCGTCGTACCCTATCTGCAGTATATTTGATTTGGAATGATGATCTGCTCTAGTTCTTGAGTACACACCTGTAGTCCTTATTCACTTCAGTGCTCGAATTTGGCGAGTGATCTTTAGGTCTAACGGTACCACGACACGATGCTAATTTTGATTCCAAAGCCTACAATGAAGAAAATACGAGTAAATGAATGTTAGATAATATTAGTATATGTCGGAAAGTATAATAAAACCAACACCAGGTCAATGCAACAAACTACGACAATGTGGTGACAGAAGCGGTTCTAGATTTAGATGGAAGTTTTTATTGTTATTTAAAAAAATGTCTGCACAAGACCAGCAGGTCACATTAATTGAATCGTGAATTGTGTTATTATGAAACATCATCTATTCAAATTCAATAGAAGATGTTTCATAATACGATTTACTTAATGTGGCCATTTTAGCCTTGCAAAATCCAAATTCTCGTAACTGAAAATAATTGTCAAAGTATAAGCTCCAGCGACTGCACATACGGTTGCGTTCGCACGCGCATCAAATCGGATTATAATTATTATTGTGATTTGTGTGTGAGAACGACCGCAGACCGCATGCACTGTCACTGCCCACTGGAGACAAACTGTAAACTGACAAGTTTTAGTTGAATGTGTAGAATTGGTCCCCAGCGCGACTATGATCATCCACCTAGATCCAAAACTATGCAATGAACTAAAATGCGTAAACAATATAAAGTATATACAATACAATATCAGGCGAATTATTATTAAAGCGTGCGTGCTAAATATATACATTACAGTAAATAAAGTGTTTAAGCCCTATTATTGTCCCTAGCTTAGAAAACATTTACAAAAAAATGAAATGCTAATGTTATTGTTATTATTGTCTGTATAAGTAGTAGACCTATATACAATCATTTTAATAGCTTTATAAAAGGTTATAATTAGTAGTTGCCTTACGACCAGTTTCAATAATCTATCTACCAAGAACTATTTGTTAGAAACGTGTAATTTGTATCGCAAAAAACCGGCAAATGATTGAATGACGACGTTTTTAACAAATAGTTATTGGTAGATAGGTTATTGAAACCGGCCGTAATCCAATTACACTAAAACATTCCATTATAATTTGTAGAAAATAAAATTATAAAAGTAAACTAAGTAAGTATGTAGTAAGTAATTAATTCATTAATAATAATCGTAGTTTGTACTAAAACTCATAAGTAAAGTTAAAAACGTGTTTTTAAATTAAATCTTTTACATAAAAATAATTGATAATACTACAAGAAATATCGAATTAAAGTACTCACCTAAAAATTAAAATAAATTTATAATAAAATAAACAGCAATACTAAATTTACGCGCTAGGAAATATAAAATAACAAAGTATGGAAACTGGTATTCAACTTGTATGGTGCTTGGTACTTGGTGTACACTGTATAGTGCGAACGAGGGAAATAAGACAATCGATTATGTGATGAGAGATGTTGCCCTCGACTTCGTGCGCGCAAAAGGAAGTCCCGTGGAACCGTAACTTTTGCCGCGATAGAAAAGTAGCCTATGTACCTCCCCGTGGTCTACACTATATATGTGCCAAATTTCATCAATATCATTTCCGTAGTTTCGGAGCCTATTCAATAGGCAAACAAACAAAGAAATCTTTCCTCTTTTTTTTAAATATAAGTACAGATATGGGAATATTTTTTTCCTACGCTGAAACATGGATGATATTCTCTATGAGCTGGAGAGAGAATATTATAATTTCAAAATATATTTATAAAGTGAATACCAGTTTACATGCTTGCTATAAAATTCAATCTAATAGTGATTACTGATTAGGTTAAAATTGCTGTCGCAATTTATCCTTTCCCTCGGGGTTTTTCTTCACAGAAGAAAAATTGAGGAAATTCTCGAGCCCCTCCCTAGACCTAACGATAAAGGACCTCCGCAATTTGCCGTTTTCAGGTGTTTTATCGGGAGGTATTTGCGAGTGCGGTGATCTTTGCAAGTAACTCTTTGACTGTTCGGATCTTGAGTATTGGCGGGTGAAGGGGGCGGGCGTCCGGAATTCAACCGGGTCGGTAATGAGGTCGGCGGGTGTCGCATTGCCGTTGCCATGGCTACCGACTTCGAGCGGCGGGTGGTACTCCGCAACGGTCGATACACCACACGAGCATTTCACCTTACCACACTCATGGCAAAGAAACCTTTCAAGCTGCAAGCAATAAACACCATGCCAACTACGGAATATACACATGCATACACTACTGACCGCTGCGACCCTTAACGGATGTGAGCACTCAGATTTACTATTACAGATTGTAACTTTAATCCAAACTATTACCCACTTGATGCGTTGAAAAATTCACTTAACAGACAAAAGACAGCAACGTTGTTTAAGTTATCCATTGTGTAAATGTACATTTTTTTAAAACTAGACAAGTATGATCTATAACACTTGGGATTTCGAAAGCAATCATTGCCAAATAATGCCAATTTAAGACAATAAGTAGTTCTGAGCAATGAAACAAATGGTCAATCAGAATTGTTTTTAGTTTACCAAATCTACAAACTTGCTTGCAAAACTGCATCCGTTTTAGGGTCATACTAACTGCAAAGCAGTACAATTAAAACAAAATGTGTGACTCAAAACTTGAAAACACATAGTTACTATGTAGTTATTAATTAGGAATCTGCCCACTAATTTTTTCCTTATTACTTATTTGCTTTCTGGCATAAGGAATTTGTAAATTGTTACGAAAAACTTAATGTATGTAATTTAATCTTAATAAAAAGTTTAACATAATATCATTATGATATGCAGGTGCAATAAAGACATTAAAATAATGTTGTTTTATTGTATAAACAATGTGTGAACAAAGGATTAAAAATTTATTTTATAATGTAAATTACAAACGCTAGTCCTTACATAATACGAAAGCAGCATTTTGAACACTCATCATAAATTGTTAAAACCGTTAAAGCGTCTGTGGAATAATTTTTCAAATCAATTAATTAAACGTTAAAATAATATCTAGTTAGATGATTAACCAAATAATAAGATAAAATAAATAGGTAAATAATTATGCACTAGAATTTTGTTTATGAACAACTAGCTTTTGCGCGCGACTTCATCCGCGTGGATCATTGCACCACTGTGAAGGATAACTTTAAAAAAAATGTCTACGTCATAATAACTATCTGTGTGCCAAAATTCAAAGCAATTCATCCAGATGTTGATATTTCACTATACAAACTTTGGACCCCTATTTCACCCTTTAGGGGAGGAAGTTCAAAAAAACTATAAAATACGTACTCAATTATTTCTATTTAATAGGCTCACGATATTAAAATTTCATGGAAATGTTTTAGACAAACTTTCAACCCTTATTTTATACCTTCAGAGGATGAGCACAAATAAAATCTGAAACACATATTAAATGAAATGTTTTTAACAGAATGATCCTCAATTTTCAACAAAATCGCTGCAAATTTAAAGCTTTTCCATACAAACTTTCACCCCTTTAAGGATGGAATTTTATAAAATCCCTTCTTGTGTGCATCTACGTTATGAATTAAAACAACTGTCTGCTGTGCCTGCATCTATGTCAGGCAGTTTGTGGGGACATCTCCTTTTAGATATATAGATATTATTTTAAGTATCTAATTTTGCTTCTGTTCAAAATAATTAAGTTAATAAACGGCTCAAAATAAAAAATAAACATTCCAAGAACTGAATTAATTTTGTTTATGAGCAGAACGCATAAATTTTACGCGGTCAAGCAAACGCGTCATGCTATGGTGAAAGGTTTTTTGAGTAACTTGAGTGTCTTCACTTTGGTTTTACTAATTTACTTATTAAGTCAATTATACCCATCCAACCTGCAGGTGTATAAGTGAAAACTTAAATCGTTGAATGGTTTACACTCTGTACTATGTCAACTTATGTTATAGGCAAACATAAATTACTTTCCTTTTCCAGAATGAATAGGTGTAATTGATTGAACATAAAGAGAGTTAAGAAAATAATGTCTGCTATTTTTGCTACATTATATTATAAAAGCTACTAACACTAAAATAACTGCTCCTTAATACAATGAAAGCTCAGCGATCCGACTTTGCATGGTTTGTAGATTTTGACAAGGACATCAATTATTATTATTTAAGATGTCTGCTTATGTTTAATTCCACTATAATTATAAACATCATAAGTACATAACTTAACTTTTAATTTACATATTGTAATATAATATTCAAATTATACTTTGACTAGATAACGAGATATTTAGGCAATACTTATGTAAGAAACTGTACATTTCTTTATTCACTACAAAACGTTTACATTAGCTTATGTAATAAGCATAATTATTGTGCAACATTATACCGCATAATACTACCGCAACCCCAGCTAATGTCCAAAAAACTACCAATCTATACAGTATGTCAACACTCACCCCAACTTTCCGTAGTAGATCGCCGACTATATTGATAGCAGACACTCTGGCTGAAGGTGTCAATGTGTTACCATTTATTTCTCCTGAAATTATATTTATACATTTTTATACTAATCTCTACACTACATCCTTAAATCCTCGTCCCCACAAAATATTAAAATAAATCAAACAAATAAATCCAAATATATATATTTATATACACAAACAAATGACAAGTTACTCACTTTTCAGTGGTGATGAGACTGAGGTCTGAGTTTCTATTTCTATGCGTGCAGTTGAGTGGCCGTTGCATACATTCTCGTTTGTACTGGTCTCTTCTTTTTTGATGGGTGGAATTTTTTCAATTACTTTTAATTCTTGTTTCAGATCTGTCAAAATGATAATTCAATAATTTATGATATATTTTTAATAACATATTTTAAAAAAGTGTTTATTACAATAATAACTTTTTAATTAATATTAATATTTTTTTTACCTCTTGCTTCATCCGTTGCTCTCTGCAGATTTACCCTTAGATTTTCCAATTCATCTACTTCACTTTCTAATACAGCATTTCGTTCATATGCTTGATTTAACAGAGTTTCGATGCATGACACTGACTCTGATATTATTCTAAAAAAAGTTTAATTAAAAGACAGAATACTTAATGGGTTTGTTATTGTCCGTAAATAAAAAAAAAATATTCCGAGAAACAATAGAAATCCTAGAACTTTTGTTTTTATAATAAAGCAACAAGTATTTATGAAAACTTCCACAAAAGAACTTATGTCTGATTAACTACATCATCATCGAAACATTAAACTATAGCTGGATAATTACACAAAAACCAGAGGGAAGAGAAAACTTGTAAATCTACTAAACCGTTGCACAAACTATGATACTAGTTCAGGTAGTAATTATTACAACTTAGTAGTGCTTGTAATAAAATAATGATTCACATTTGTATACATAATGAAGCAATTACTTCTTTATTAATTACATTTTACATCCAACAAATCTGTTCATAGTTTGTGGACTGATAGCCAGATTAAAAAGACATAATAAAAAAAAACATTTTAGGGTCAATTCACATTGAAACAAAACAATATGCAACCTAGCACTTCATTTTTAAGATTAGCTATCTTTCAAATTCAAAATTGAATTTTCTTTATTACACAAGATACGCATTTAATTATAGGAGATCTAATGCCAGGTTGCACCACTCTGCACAGCGCATGTGCAGTATATGACTGATATCTTATGAAATGTGTTTTTTTTTGGGAATGGATTAAGTTCAATTTTTAGCAGCGTCACATATTGTCGCAGTGTCAATTGAATCATAGATACAAATTTACAGAACAAATGCCATGATGATTATATATAATACAATTAATACCTGCTGGGGCTCTCAACTTCACAATTCCCATAGAACTCAGATTAAAAAACTTACTGATGTTAATGGTGAAGTGTTGAAGCCCAGGAAAGATTTTTGAATTCAAGTCAAATTACACATTATGAATAGTCTTACTGATCTGTCCTTAATGTGAGGAGTAAATACAAAAACAATAAATGCTTACCTCTGCCCTCTTTCTAAATCATCATTCTTTTGCTCTAATTCTCTAATATAAATTCCTTGTTTATCCTTTTCTTTTTTTAGTGTTTGTATTTCTTTTTCTAAAGCCTCTGTTTCGTGATGACTTCTTTCTAGTTTGTTCTGAAATGGAACATCAATATTAATAATAATAGCTATTTCGGTGGCTGGTTTCATTTAAACCAGGCCTAGCTACACAGGAGTTATTTTATAGTGCCCAAGTGTGTGCGCAGTACACAAGAGCACTCTTTCTTCCTTTACTCTCGAAACCCAGTGGGACGGACAGATCAACACAACTCGAGATATCAGGTGCAGGTCCAACTTTTCAACAACAGGTGATCAGCCTGCATTGTCCTAACTAAACTTGGAAACAACATTTTTTGTTGTTTCAATGCGGGAATCGAATCCAGAACCTCCGAGTCGAGAGCCAAGCTCTAAACCACTGGACCACGGAGGCTGTTAACAAAAAATATTATTCCAAATATGAAAGCCTGTATTGTAATTTATAGACACAAACCCTGAGTGATGCTATTTCATCTTTTAGACGTTCATTTTGATTCATCAAATCCTTGTTCTGCTTTTCAACCTGGTCCAAAGAAGCTTCTAATTCCTTTTCAAGTTGTGCTGAATTTTCTGTATACTCGTCGAGTTCATGTTGTATGTCGTTTGCTCTGTAATGACATCATTTTCCATAAATCACATCACAAAACTAAAAAACACTTTATGTGTACGCAATGAGCACAAATCTTACTTTTGTTCATAATGTTTCGCTTGCTTTTTCCAATACTCTAATGAATCAAGTTCCAATAGCTTCGGAGGTTCCATCATCAAGATTTCACTGATATCACCTAAATCTGAAATTAAATAACCGTCTGTATGTGGCACATATAGACCGTATTAATTGAAGTATTTTTATGATATAAATGTAGTATTTCGTGGTGATAACTAATCGATCATTGTAACAATCTTAAAACGCAAATGTATTCAGAATTTAACGAATTATGACACAACAACTTCCTCATACAAACAAGGCTGATTTTTTTTTTACAAGCTTGATACATATGTTTGGCATGTATTGTAACTTGCGACAAGACAATCAAATTTTGGGTGTGAAAAACCGAATATGGAATATTAATTACTAAATTGGTGAAAGAATGTAAGGAACAAGAATTCCAAATCTGGCTACTACATAATACCAGTTTTTTTCACTGAATATTTCAAACTGGCAGACAGATATTATTTTGGCGAACAAATAACCATCTAAATATAGGCACATAATATATTTTCCCTGATGTAGTAATTCAAAAACATAATAAGCTCCAAAACGAGCGCACATGAAAAACGAGGGATGTTGCCTAGTGTGGAATATCACATTTTAATAATATATTTTAAAATGATTGATTAAAGATACATAAATCTAAAATAAATAAGTATTTAGGTTGATGCGATTAAAGAGCATTGAGAGAGAGAGAGCATGCGATTATAATTTATAACCATTTAATATTCGTTATCGTGCACAAGTGTGGGCAAGTTGTACAACTTCTAAAAACGTGCTATTTTGTGTTTCCCGCCAAAACTCCCTAGGAACTTTCAGTATAGCTTCTACCACTTTACTGAATCGACTGACATGACTCATAGACTGTACTGACTATATATTTGGACTTTGACTAGACTTTATAATTGACGATATAGGAATACAGTGTTGAAAATTGAAACGAAAGTTCTATTTCCCGCCTTTTTAACTTGACACTGGCAAATAGTTATAAGCCGATGCCATATATAATTAAAAAAAAAAAATCAGTTGTCATTTGTCAAATCTGCTGACTGCTGTCATCAGTCATATTGTGCGAATGAATTCTCAAAAGACAAATCTAATCCAGAATTAGTGATTATTGCTTGCCCTAGAGATCTATTAAACGGGATTTTACATTTTTAAGTATGCAAAACTTTGTAAACGTTAAGTAGTTTATAAATAGATGTTTTATAAGTGACGTGCGCGTGTAATTTCTTTCTAATTATGGTTGAAAACAATACATAATCAACTCGTAAGTTTAGGATAAACTTTTTGTTTTTGAATGACGTGTAATGATTTCAACGGTGGATACTAAAAAAATAATACAGGGCACGTCAATAAATGCAAACCCGGCGGCTAGCGATGTGCCAGATGAGAAAAACAATTCGCAAGTACCCAAACAAAGCAATAGTAGAGATATAACTTTCAATATGCTGCTCATAGAAACCGTATTTTGCATTGTTTTAGCCGTAACAACTTATGGAGCTCTTCACAATTTGTAAGTTATTTCCATAAGTAAGTACCTACTATCGTTTTATAAAATTAAATTGGGAACTTACATTTTAGCCCTTCTAAAGTTTCAAAAGTTCCTCAAGCCGTGAGATTTTTTGATAGAAACTCTATAGTCAAAGACTGGTATAAAGGCGAGCTGAATGCAGCGCTATCTGCCATCAATTCCCAAGATGTTTCTTTTGTCATGTACTATGCCCCCTGGGATGCTGAGTCCCAATATGTTAGAGGAGAGTTTGAGAAAGCTGCCAATGTACTGAGGGATAGAGTAAGTTATTTTAAGTAATTCTCATCTCAGTAGTGTGCCAAAAAATAAAGAAACCAAACAACATTAGTAGCTATGTATCGTGTTTTAAATTTAATTTGAACTTGGGATTCAAATATTGACATACATTTCATGTCTTCTGATAGTAAGGACAAGCTTAACAATATTTATGATTTTGACAATCATATATACTTTTTTGTTAAATAATGTAACTGGTGACCTCTCTTTATCTTTTGCCTATTTTCTGTCTATCCATCAATTTAAAATGGTGTTAACATGAAATGAAACGAAAATTATTATATAACTTCTGAATATTGCAGGTGCAATTTTCAGCAATAAATTGTTGGAACCCAGGAAGTGAATGTAGGTTACAGCATAGTAAAGTGCCATCATGGCCGATTCTTATAGCATATAGTGTTTCTTCTAGAGGAGTTTTGTATAAAGGTATATATTTTGTATAAATATCTTTATTTAATTATCTACTTGTTTCACCTTATAGCTTTTAAAAACAATGCCTTTGTAATCCTACTTTAATAGGAAAAAATGTAAATATTTATTTAATTTTAGGGCCAAAAGATTCGGACAGTATGATAAGATTTTTGGAGTTAATCATGAAACCAATGGAAAGAGTATCAAGTACAGAAGATATTGTTCATTTATTGTCTATTTGTGATGTAAGTTAACAAGAAAACATATTGCCTTAAAATATTTGATTATTATTTAGTATGTAATAAATATGCAACTCAAATGGCTCAAAATTTAAATCAGTTTAATTAGTATTTGACAAAAATATTTACAGTATAAATGTATGTTTATTTTTCTAAATATTATTGTCTTCAATATTTTCAGGCAGTAGCCATTGGTTTCACACCACTGACAGAGACATCAAAATATTATAACATTTGGTACAGCGTGGCTCTGAAGTCAAAAGAGTATGACACTGTTGGAGAGTTATGTTTTGCAACAGTTACTTCCTCGGAGCTAGCACATAATTTAGGAGTAGACACTATGCCGAGAACAAGACTGATACTTTGGAATGAGACAAAGGTGCGTATTTTGACAATGCAGAAAAGTAATAAAAGGAAAAGTACACGAAAATATTTCTATTTAAGTTGTAAAACATCTTAACCTATATTAATCTTATACTTTATACGAGACAATCTTGTATACATATATAATATCTTATACTTTAAACGAGACATTCTTGTATATATATAATAGTAATCTGGGCACGGGCTGTAAGTATTTTTATGAAATTTAGTATGCAGGGAGTTTTGGGGGAGAAAAATGGGTCTAGGTTTTATTCCTAGGAAACTGTGCGTTTTTAAGTTACATATGTTTTTTCTTTCATAACTATTTTGAATAACTTCAACTCTATAATGTCAGTCAGATTGGCAGTTTGGTCAATTTTACGTTTTCGGATTTTCGGAAATTGGTGGGTACCCAAACCCTGCTAAATATTTTTGTGCAAACAAAGGTCCAAACAAAGCTCGGTTACCGAGGTACCAAGTTTAAAATGCAAAATGTTATTCATATGATACTGAAATATGATACAAAAGTATATGCTTTAAATTTGTCTGAATATTAATGTCAAATGTATTTTTACTGCATTGTTTTTCTTGGAATATTATTTGTTTTTATTTCAGGAATATAAAATGGATGAACATCACGAATGGAATGAAACTATACTTTTAACTTGGGTACTGGAAAATTTCTCTCAACCTGTTGTGAGAATCATACCAATGTGGAAGAAATCATTTAGCTTTGTAAGATATGCTGATGGGAATCCAATTCTTATTTTGTTTACGCCAATGAACCCACTGTACGAACAGATACCAGTATATGCATTAGTAAGTAAATTTTTTAATAGAGGCTATAGTTTCGTCACCTGGGGTCTGCTGATATTGCCAAAAAATGTTCCCTATGCCCTGTTACATTTATTGATTGTAATTATTCATTAGAAAAGTAGACGAGTAAGGTACAAAATTACCCCAAATATAACACGAGCTAACGCATGCTAATTAGTTACCTTAGTAATTCTTACGGAAGTTTGCATTCCGAAGCTCCATGTATACCCTTCATGACTTTACGCTTTCTACGATCAGCTCCAATTCAGATGCTGATATCAAATTCCTGGAGAGCAGAATCAGCGGGGCAGATGGCAGCCAGGAGCTTTCCGTTTCCTAGATCGCTGTGCACCACCTTCAATTGAGTAGTGTCCGTTTTGCAATCTACCAGCGTCTTTGCCGTCGCCGGCTCCATACAAGTATCGCACTGCTTAGAATTTGTCACTAGTGTACTTCATTTCGTAGATAGTTTCATTTGGTGGTATTTCTGCCTTACAATTTTTGATGTCTGATGCAGATACCTGCTTGAACGTGGCTTTGGAACAGTTTTGCAGTTGCTCGTGATTAGGCGGCCAATAATTATATTACATATGTATTATATTGACATGAAAAATTTGATATAAAAATTATATTGACATGAAAAACGCGCTCGGTGAGTGGTATTCCGTATATGGAATACCACTCACCGAGCGCGTTTTTCATGTCAAATTCATTTCCAGATTTGTTTGTATCTTTTGAGACATAGATTTTCGGCTTCTTGAGCGTTCAATGTTGCACAAATTACATTTGATATACAGAATAAAGTAAAACAGAGGCACAAAAGCGAATTCATTTTTACACGACTGGTTTACTATTTTTTAAACACCGGTCTTGAGAGGCCGAAAAAATGAGTATAAGACGTTTTAGGTAAGCAAGGTGTTTTTATATCCAGATACAAAGCAGATATGGTCAAGTTAGCCTCTAGCTATTAACTAGTGATGCAGGTCACTAACGAGTAAGGGTTATCTCAATGACATAAGTTTAACAAATAATTCCATTTCCTTACCAATCTACAACAGTGTTGTTACATTGATAATAATGTGCTAATTATTCTACCTATACTGATTTTATAATAAATAAAATTAATCCGTTTATGTACAAAATACCTTTTTTTTAATTTACATTAAAATTTTTAGTAACCACTTATTGTCAAGTTGTGAGTGAGCTGATGATAATAAATTATAAGAAAAATCTCGATCATGTCAGCTTTCAAACAAAAAAAAAAAAGATCATCAGTTCATCCGTTTCGGAGCTACGATACCACGAACAGACACACCTGACGTACACGTCAAATTTATATCACCCCTATGTTTTCATTGGACATTAAAAATTACAGCTGAAAACTTATGCAATTATAAAAGAAAATAAGACGTGACAACTTTCATGTACGGTCGTTGGCCGATGGTGAACCCGATTGTCGACTTCATTACATAGGAATAACGTGTAAAAGTTGCGGCTTGACGGTAACCATACCGAATGTGCAAGCCATGGGAAAGTAATTTTTTTTAGACCTGTCTAAATAATTTAACTTATTTTTGTTTCAGTTAAGAGAAGTTGCCATGGAGTATTATAATTGTAAGACCAATAGTAGTTTTCAGTGGACAGCGGAATTAGCGAAGTTGCAACAAATACAAAGATTGATGTATCAACAAAAGAATATATTCAAACCGTGCCATGGATATAATTATGATAAACCAGTGAAAATGTCCACACAGACTCATATAAAGCAATTCATAACAGAGTACAACAAACACCCGTGGTACAATGTCACACAAAACAATATGAAGAACGAAATGTTCGACTACGTCTTGAAACACGGTTTGGCTATATCGAAGTTGATTGAAAATTCCAATGGGAAATCCGCCTTTAGGAATACAGTGGCATATCTGGACCAGTGTGGGTCGTATGAAAAGTCTTTACCAGCTGAAAAAAGGTACTACGACAAATATGAGAAATGTCAGACATTTGAAGAACACCTATATCATGATTTGAATTTCAGTGTCGATGGGAAAGATGATAAGTAAGTTTATTTATTTTTTAGTAGGCTCTTGTCAGTGCGAACTAAGATTATAAACGCTATATGCGTATAAGTTTTTTTAAGCAATTTTATAAAATGTCTCTGGTAAAATTTAAATAAGGTTATAGTTTTGCCAGCTCCCATATAATATTTATTTTAATTAACTTTGTCATAGGGTAGAAACTACAATGGTGCCACTAGCTGACGATCCTCTATCCGCTGAAAATCTAGTTCGGGAAAATATCAGGCATTATTGTAAGCTGATGCATTACGCACACAAGTTGTCGCCTACTGTTTACCCTGCCAAAGTGAGCAGCGGCAACATAACGCATGTAGATGGTCTCTCGTGCGCGACGAATAGCACATTATACTTTATTGCTATAGATAGCGTCAGGAACTATCACTTTGCCGAAGCCCTTGGCATTGATATTAAAAATAAGACGGATATGACGGCTGTGATTATTTTAGATAGCAAGGTACTGATTTGTTTTTTATTATTTTTTGTGAATAAAAGTTAAGTTGCGTACCGTTATACCCTGCCAATGTACCCTTTATTCCTTACCTAAGCCATAAGCACGATCCCTCTGCTGTAGTCAGTAAACTGATTTCCGTTAAATAAACATCTTCCGCAGTCCGCTCTAGTCTCTCTCCAATCCTAGATCCTAACGGTTTGGTGCCGAATCGTTTTTTTTTCTAAGTCTTTAAATTTTCAGTTTAATGAGATAGATCTTTTAATAACCGTCATAGTATCGCTCACTCACTTGGAGAAACACAAAGCGTTATTCCCCGCCGGTTTTCTGTGGGGCCGTGTTATTTATCCGGTCGAGCCGGCCCAGTCGTGCCGATTGTACTACACTATTTGTTTATTTATCATTATGTATTACACAAATGACCTTAAAGGGCGTCACAGACGGCAAAGATAGTCTAATATTTTATCTTAAGATGCCTGGATGTATTTCATATTAAAGTACGTTATACGAAAATATATAGTTTCTTGCCGTCTGTTATAATTCATACAAACTGTATAGCAAGTGATATTTTACCTTAATATAAAATATTATAGTATCTTCACCGTCTGTGATGCTTTTTAAGGTTGTTTTGTGTCACTACTATGTATGCATCACTACAACATAGTATATTATTATTTTTAAACAAAAAATTAAACCGACTTTAAAAGTAAAAATGCACAAAAAAGTATGAAATAAAACTGATTTTCTAAATAATTCCCCTTTTAAATTTGGCTGGCTATTTAGAAAATAAGTTTTATTTCATACTTTTTTGTTCATTTTTACTTTTGAAGTCGGTTTAATTTTTTGTTTAAAAATAATAATTCGTCCCTTTTTAGTGATATTTTTTAAATATTTATTAACCCATTTTAAGAACGCTTAAAATAAACGATCGAGTGTGTAATTGAATACGCGCCAAGCTTCTATTAGGTATTGTATATAAGATAATGATGATGATTATTGTAAGTTACATAATGGCATATGCTTGCAGTTCTTTAAACAATGTCGAAATTTCCAAATGCGTATTTTTAAAGACTGGAGTTCTGTTCAGTGCTTTTGGATCAAGGTTATACCTTGGTGCAAAATCTTTCTTTTTGGTAGCATAATATACTTGGGTTACTTCAGAAAAAGTCGAAATCACTATATGTGTCCATATAAATTTTGAGGAGTTCCCTCGATTCCTCATGGATCCTATCGTCAGATCACCACTTTTGTGAAAACGGGACCAACTTCGAAGTATACCCTTTACATCAAAAAAATTATTTTGAAAATCGGTCAACAGACGGCGGAGTTATCGTTGAACATAAAAAAAAAATACATACAGCCGAACGTAT
This sequence comes from Phengaris arion, assembly GCA_963565745.1. Lineage (NCBI taxonomy): Eukaryota > Metazoa > Arthropoda > Insecta > Lepidoptera > Lycaenidae > Phengaris > Phengaris arion. The sequence goes on from OY751443.1 coordinate 10,581,937, forward strand.
AACTGCCTTCTTTTTTTTGGAAGTCGGTTAAAAACAAAGTAACTTTTTCTGCCTGTATGCTTGGATCTTTCAGACTACCTAACGGATTTTAATGCGGGTTTTTTTAATAGATAGAGTGATTCAAGAAGAAGGTTTATATGTACATAACATGCATAATATAGTAGAAAAACACTGATAATTTTAGAGGTTTCTAGTGTCGTAAATAAACACTTTTTGTGCTTACATTGCAATCGCTGGCTGAATCCCACGAGATAGATCGAAATAACGTACTACAGTATTGTACACCTTAAAAAGGTCTACAAAAAAGTCCGCGATTGTTTGTCTATCTCTTAGGGATAACCCATAATAACAATTTTTTATCCTTTACTTTTTACGAGAAATAATGGCTTATTTACGAAGCTATTTTTAGCAATACAGCATTAATCCTTATCCAATTAAGTACCTTAAATACATTGTGCATTTAACATAGATCAATATGGCCCTTTACAGCATGCAATTGAAATAAATATTTTCGAAGATATTACAGATTTAAAATGCAGGGACATAGCGGCTGGATCGTAAAATTTATATTCAAGTGCGAAAATTATAATAGTTATATCAAGCGGTCTCGCACGTCGCGCGTCTCGTCGAGGTGATAGGGTCCCGATTTTGCCCATTGGGGACGAAACCCTAAAAAACATTTTCAATATTGTATCCAGAAGTATATTGCAGTGAGTAGAGTGATTTGCTGAAGAAGTTTTTTCTCCAAGAACACTATTCCACGCGGGCGAAGCCGCGGGCAAATGCTAGTGATAAATAAACAAATTTTAACCCGCCACACAGTGGAAAATTTGGGTCCGTATCGGATCAAAAATCTGTAACTTCAAGGTTTTTCATCGATTGTATTGAGATTTGGCACATGTATACAGTGATATACAAAGATTTTAAAAATAATCAATTTTTGTATTTTTTTTCAATGTATACATATTTATTTTAGGTTAAAAAAAAGAAAAGAGAAAAAAAGTAATACGAGTAGTTATATGTTTATTTTTTATAAACAAGTACTAATATAAGTAAAATTAAGAAAACTTAAACAATTACTTATCACACAAGCATAATAAAATACATAAAATTATAAAATCGTATAGTACCTACGAGGGCGGGTCAATAAGTCCGTGACTTTTGGAATAAAACACAGATTTTTTGATAAATAAATCATTTTATTTTTCAACGTAGTCCCCCTTGAGCTCTATACACTTTGTCCAACGCTTCTCCAATTTTTTTATCCCTTCCAAAAAATATGATTTGTCGAGGTCCTCAAAATAGGCCTTTGTTTGCGAGATGACTTCATCATTGGAGTCGAATCTTTTTCCACTGAGCCATTTTTTCAGGTTTGGGAACAAGAAGTAGTCACTCGGAGCCAAATCTTGAGAATAGGGTGGATGTGGGAGCAATTCATAGCCCAATTCATGGATTTTTGCCATGGCAACTGCACATGTGTGCACCCTTGCATTGTCTTAGTGAAAAAGAACTTTTTTCTTGGCCAAATGAGGTCGGTTTTTTTTCAAATCCTCATTGAAGCGGTCCAATAAGTTGGCATAATATTCCCCATTAATTGTTCTTCCCTTTTGAAGATAGTCAATGTGGATTATCCCACGTGCATCCCAAAAAACAGTCGCCATAACTTTATTGGCTGACAAACCCACCTTGGCCTTCTTTGGCGCCGATTCATCCTTAGAAACACACTGTTTGACTGTTGTTTGGACTCTGGTGTATTGTGATGGATCCATGTTTTGTCCACGGTTAAAAAACTCCTCCATATTGTGATTAAACAACGCCAAACCTTCCTGTGAAGTTGTTACACGATTGCGTTTGTGGTCGACTGTGAGCAAACGCGGCACCCATCTTGCGGAAAGCTTTCTCATGCCCAAGTGATCATTCAAAATTGAAACCACTGAGCCATGCGAGATGCCTATGGCTTCCACAATCTCTTGCACTTTCAATCTTCGGTCGGCCAACACCATATCGTGAATTTTTTCGATTGTTTCGGGTGTAGAGACCTCAACTGGGCGTCCAGGACGTTCGGCATCTTCAGTGCTTGTAAGGCCACAAAGAAATTCAGTAAACCACTTTTTTACCATTGAAATCGATGGTGCAGAGTCCCCATAGTATTTATCAAGCTTAGCCTTGGTCTCGGTAATGGTTTTTTTTCGCATAAAATAATGCTTAATAAGCACACGAAATTCACTTTTTTCCATTGTTTCCTTAAGTTACTGGATAGTCTGATAAAGATAGCTGTAAAACACAAACTAACTGACGCAGCAAGTTCAAATTTTGATAGGAGTCAACTGACAGATGCCTGTTGACAGGAGTAGTGTTGCTTTTTCAGTAAGGAGGTTAGAAATTCAAAAAGTCACGGACTTATTGACCCGCCTTAGTATCTATACCTCACACCAAACTAATTGATCTCAGATTAGACAAATCTTATAATATTATTGGTTTTATTTAACTAGGTTTTAGTTACTTATAATGTTATATCTAATTGTTATTATCCTCGCTATTCCTAACTAAAATTACTTCCATTCCGGTGTAAATGTAGGATCACCTTCAGGTACCACCTTCAAAAGACTTAGTGCCTCTTCATCAAGATCCTTCACATTTCTCACATAAGGTTTTCTTAAACTTGAAATATATGGATCTGAAGTATATAGAAGCGTTTTAAATACGTCTTCATTTGTAGCTATACGGGAACATTTTCTGGCATGGTGCAGGCGCATATTTCTGTAGTCTTTATTGCGCGACTCTTGTGCATCTTCCGACAGTTGCCCAATAGGAAGAACAGAAAAATGTTTGATCACGTTTTCTCCGTGTATAAGTAATTTGTGCACGGAGGATGGCATGTAGTACCAATCATAGTTACTAACATAAATTCGCGCAGTTTCTAAGGCATAAACTCCAAATTTTTCGGGATCGATTATCATTCCAGATGATAGAGCTTGTAAAATAATATACAAGCGTTTAATCAATGTTTCATCAACACCTGTTATGTTCGCCGAGCAAGTGTAATTGTAAAAGAACCTTCGTGCTGTATTTCCATCACTTGAGTTTCCACTTACTTGACGAGGTTTGTCGATAATTAATCCTAGCTCTTCCCTGAAACGTTTTTGAACAAATTCCTTCTTTTCTTTCTTCAATTTCTTTTTTTCTTCTGTTGTAGCAGACCAAGTCTTAAAGTCAAGATTGTAGCAAATGTGTAATACCATTTCCATGCTGCGAATCCAGGCATGCAATGTGGATAATCCATATTGGTAAGCATTTTCATTTTCAGGTCTAGCAGTCACTTTTAATAGGTCATTCATAAGGCGAGGAGTAGCCCCACATATCGTGCACGTAGAACCCGATGGAGTTTCTGTTAGGACCTGAGCCACCTTACCATCAATCATTGTTAGAAAAAGTTCGTGCTTCACATTTATTGCAACACCATCTTTGTTTATTAATGACGGGCGTAAAGATTCAATTTGTCTGGTAATTTCGTCTACAACTGCTTTAGTTTTTTCAGGAGTTTCTTTACAAAATTCAATAGAAATGGTCTAAAACGTCTACAATAACGAACAGATGAAGGTACTGGATTTTGCCAAATAATGGCCTTTGAGAGGTCATCAATTAATCTAATGGGAACTAATGATGTGACGAACAGATTGGCATCTGAAATAGTTTCCGATTCTTCTGGCAGTTTCTGCTTGTATTGACTTTAGCCAGATGAACCATCACATCCCCATTTACAGTAAAGGATTAAATTTCTGTGTTGTTCTTGGAAAACTAAATCAATTTTTAAAATTCTGGCAACTGTGTGGTCCAGTAAGTCTTGTATATTAATCACTTTAGCATAAGTATTTGTGATTTCGATTGTAGAAGATGGTGGATAGCAAGTTTGTTTTATTTCTTGTATTTTGTAATATGGGGGAAACATTGTACACTTTCTTTCGTTGGTTAAATTTCTTAGGTACATATATTGTGCTTTAGTTAGACCCAAATCAATAAAAGCACTCAATGCTTCTGTATCAGATAAAATCTTCATTTGGTTTGACTCTTTCCACATAGTCGAGAAAACTTTTTTCTTTTCGCTCTCAGAGTTTCTTAGCTCTTCAACAAGATGAGCCTCTGCATACTCACCTAAGGCCCGCAGTCCTTGCAAAAATGCGTTACAAATGTGCTCAAACCCATATTCTTCTAGTAAAAGAGTGTTTTTCCTTTTCTTTATTGATTCTGAGGAGTCTCCATAAGCAATGCACGGTCTTCCTCGTTCACCAGAAGTTGATGGCAGTGAATGTGCTTCAGACTCCGGAAACTGTACTGAATATCCTGACTCCAGCCAGCTTGTATTATTCCGAATAAATTTGTCCTTTTTCCGTGATGCTTGAGCCCAGCGCTTATTGAAAGAAGGCAGAATATGTCTTTGAATGTCACCATTTACAAAACACAAGTTGTTTTCAGAAACATTTAATGTTTGCTGTAGAACTATGGACAACGATTCCAAGGTTCTGCCACGCTCGATATAGGGAATGATGAAATCGTCCTTAGTACAGTTGAAAGTTGACATTTTAATGGAAATAACCAATTTAAATAAGTGTCACTTAATATGAAATACACGATGAATGTGTGCAATTTGAAGATATTTGCTGCCCCTTATATACTGGTTTTTTAGATATGAAATACGTACTAATATCAATGTTATGCATATTTACTCACGCAGGACGAGTGCAAAATAGATGATAAGCTATTGCTATCAAAATATTGTGGTTAATATTGTTCTTGTAAACTATGTCAGCAGTAACCGCAAAAGATACCGAATTATCTACTCCGTCCTCTATCACATTTTTCCATAACTTCCAGGGCCGCAAACTTCCGCAGCTGAATTTTAAATTTTTCATTTATGAATATTTAGGCTATCAAATAACACATAAAGTTGCGCGTGGGGAGACGTGGGTAAATGTGAAAACCTTCGACGAAAAAAAAAAGTGAAAAATAGGGTATGTCAATTTTTAAGTACTTACTCAAAAATAAAAAGCATATTAAAAAAAGTTAATAGCTCATTATTAAGAACATAAAATATCCTTTTTAAAAATATATAAAACCGCATGCATGCGCTAAATACTTTTTTCACAATATTCATTTGAATTATGTGTATGCAAACATTTGAATGAGCCATCCGCTACTTCAACTTACTTCAACCTATGAAAAAAAATATTTATGCAGTTTTAGTACAAAAAAATGTCTGATTAGGATTATTTGGTTATTAGAGTATCGAATGCAATAAATATTATATTCAAATTGTGATATTTTTAAAAACCATTTATGATATGCTCTAGTTCTACCATTTTCCATAGTGCGCCGTAAAATTTGCTAATAGTTAGTTATAACGTTTTAACGTAGGAGAGCCATGCTTCGGCACAATGGCATAGCACATTCTTAGTTTTCTTTTAGTGAAAGAAACTAATATATTTTTTAAACAAGCTATACTGAACTATAAATGAACATAAGAACACCATGCAGTATGCTCTACTCAGTACTCATACATAAAGTTGTATGTTCTCATACAACTTCTTTCTACTAGTAATTGTCTTTTTAAATTGACAAAACATAAAAAAACGTACTACTATGAAATAAAGTTACGTAAATACTAACCTATCGTAAAATTTACGACAATTACGCGATATTTTCCGATCTAATAAGCATCTGGCTGTGTGATTGGAAGTCATTTTTGATACGATTTAGGAAGATATTACAATCTAGCTGGGTGGTTGGTTTCGTGATCCTACCTAAACACTAAATTCGCAAGGTGCGCGTCTTCATTTTACGAATGTTTAGCGATCTAGGGTTAATTATGTGAGTATTATTTTTAACAGATCATGTGATTTTATTTCAGCAAGAAAGTCAATATGCACTCTCAAAGGAATACAGTGCTCAGTCTGTAAGGGAGTTTATATACAACTTTACCAGAAACAATCTGAAAAGGTCTTTACGTACTCACGTAGAAGCCAAACACACACATTATTTTGGATCGGGTGGCGATGCGGATATTACAGGCCAGAACTTAACGTTCATACGAGATCTCACAACACGCACGTTCAGAAAATTCATAAGGACTCCTAGAACGGTAATTAGGCATAATAATAATATTGAATAAGCGTAGTGACGCCATAAATTATATTAAATTCAAGAAAATGGTTTATCACTTTTCTTTTGTAATTGTTTATTGAATCTTAACTATCTATGTCAGGTTCGTAAATAGTAAAATGAATAAAATAGAATTTACAATATAAGTATTCTGTGGTAGTAATGCATTTTCACGGTATCAATACAGTAAGATACTGTCAAATAGTTATTATTTTAAAGTGCCAATAACCGTCCATTTTCCTCTATTCTAAGATAAAACTAATCGGCGTGTGCGGCGGCGCATGCGGCCCGCACGTAACGCGCGCGCTCGTGTCGGCGGCGCGGCTGCTGTGCGCGTGCGGCGTGGCTGCGGTGCCGGCGCGCCTTGACGCGGCACGCCACGACCTGCCCTGGGCCTACACCACCCATGTTTACCCCATGATTCTCGTGTTCCCGGCTGACGGGTGGGTTATCACAGTATCTGATATATAATTTTAGTTAGCAAAATAACAATAAAACATCATTCTGTTCCTACTAACTAAGATAAAAGAGAGATGGCTGAAATTATAAAACCATCTCCTAATGCTCATTAACGGATTATCATATTATAAGAACTAAGGAGCAATTTCTGGTATTTTAATGAAATTAATACATTGTTGCGTGTAAAAACTATAACGATTCATGTCGGCTGCTAGGAAAATATTGGTGTTATTTTTGACGAAATATTTCAACGCGAATACCTTAAACAAACCCAATATTAAATTAAATGTGTTAATTGATTTGTTGTCTTTTGTGCTTGTAAAAATTGGAAATTACTTAAATTCTTAGCAATAATAATTGAATGATTGTAGCAAGTGATTATTAAAAAATAATAGATCTTTACCTATGAAATTGCCGTTCTGCAGTACTGGCCATTTCAAATCAAAATAATTTTTGTTTGGCTAAGAATTCTAATTTCAAATTACTTTTATTTTAAAAACATGGAATTCTTTTTCCAAAAGTAGTCATTTGTTTATTGATTAGTGTTACATTTTCATCGCATTTCAATCTTTTTTGTCATCATGGATACGTTAAAAATTCGAGTAATTATGGAATATGAGTAGCAACATCAACGACGTTTACGGAGCTAACACTACAAACCAACGCACAACCTGTTATTGGTTTGCTCGCTTCCGTTCTGGAAATTTCGACCTGAAAAATGAACCTCGCGGTCGTCCGAAGACTTTGGTCGACAATGACGAATTAAAGGCGATTGTGGAAGCTGATGATACACAATCTACGGCTGAATTAGCAGCAGCTTTCGACGTTAGCGTCAAAACAATATTGGTCCATTTGAGTGAAATTGGCAAGGTAAAAAAGCTTGACAAATGGGTGCCCCACGAACTCAATGACCGCCAGCGCGAAGTACGCGTCGAGACGTGCCTTGCACTGCTCAACAGACACATAAATGAAGGAATTTTGAACCGCATTGTTACCTGCGATAAAAAATGGATTCTGTTCGATAACCGCAAGCGCTCAGCAAGTTGGTTGGATCCTATTTCAGCACCTAAACAGTGCCCTAAACGAAAACTTACCCCTAGAAAAGTGATGGTCACTGTTTGGTGGTCTAGCGCCGGTGTGATTCATCACAGCTTCTTACCAAACGGGGTGAGCATTACTGCAGATGTGTACTGTGAAGAACTGAACACAATGATGGAGAAGCTGGCACATCTCCAACCAGCATCGGTCAATCGCTCGTCTCCGCTGCTCCTGCACGACAACGCGCGACCTCATACTGCACAGCAGACGATCTCCAAGTTGCAAGAACTGGGGTTGGAAGCTCTCCGATATCCGCCCTACTCACCAGACCTTGCGCCTACAGACTACTACTTTTTCTAAAATTTGGATAACTTCTTGGCGGGAAAAAAATTCAATACTAAAGAGGCAGTACAAAATGCCTTTGAAGAATTTGTTGCCTCCCATCCAGCTGATTTCTTTAAGAAGGGCATCAATAAACTGCCACTGCGTTGGCAAAGATGCATTGATTGCATGGGTGATTACTTCGATTAATACAAATAAAAAATACATAAAAAAATCAATAAATTTTTTCATACAAAACGGCAATTTCATAGGTACCTAATATTAGTAACACATGGCTTAGTTACATCAAAATCGATATTTCTATGCTCAGGGTAGTACGTTATCACGTATTTGGTGTTCCGTATGAGGTACATAGGGATTCCCAAATGAAAGATGCCTAGGTTATCTTTAGCAAGTAACAATAAAAATAGTTTAAAAAAGGAATAAGACTAAGTAGTAAATAAAGTAATTTAAAACGTTTATTTCAATTTATACAGTTTGATAGGTTAGTAAATTTAGTTAGATTAATAAGACCCTCTTCAGAAAAGTTAGTGCAGGGCTTGAAAAAATAATTAACCGACTTCTTTGCATAAAGTATGAATATTGTGGATGCTTAAGGTTTTCACTGATTATGTTGCTCTAATGTGTCGATGACGATGGTGTTGCAGCGACGAGGGCGAGAGCCGCGCGTACCCGTCGCACGTGCGCGTGTCCGCCGGCGGTCTCACGGCGCTGGCGCTGCGCTCGCTACCCGCGCCGCGCGGCCTACGCATTCGACTTGCTCTGTGCGCGCTGCCCACTGTAATTACTATTTCCAATTTATTAGAATAACATAATAAATTCCTAACTCGCATATAAGCGATATAATCGAATCGACTCACTCCCAAATAAATCATACACCATGATTTATTTTGGAGGGAGCATCGTTGCGATTTAAAACACGATGAACACGAAAAGCGACAGAAAATTTAGACAGGCACATAGATATAAAGAATGTACTGTGCGAGAGAATGAGACAGACGATATATTATTACGTATTAATATATCTTCTATCTCAAACATAATAATATGTCTCCTATCGCAATAGAAATAAGACCTTAGTTTTATTTCTATTGCGTGTCAACTACTGACAATATTGTTGTTAAAAGAGGTCGCTTAGTGGTCGAAATTCGACCATAATTCATATTTTAAATATTAACATTCAAATTTAATAAAATGGTTATTTTGCCAATGTTTATGGAATGTAAAAGAGAGATTGACATTTGTATCAAACCAACACATGTATTATACAAATGCATGGTATTGTGTGTTTTTAATCTGAGGTAGGGTGTGGTATTATGGAACTTTATTTTTATAAATTGTATGTATTTCTAAGCATTATTTAAAGAAAAATAATCGTTTAATAGGAACATTACGAGAAGAGGAAATGTCTGAAAGACCTAAGACATCACATCGCGGCGCTCATAAGCCGCAACTTGAAGAGTTGGCGGCGGACCGACATACGACAGCTAAAGGACTCTCTGTTCAAAAGGCTTGTGCACCTACACCAAGTCTCACTGTACATCAGTGTACTACAACCCGATGATCTCAAAGAAAACAACACAAGACAGGAAATGGTTGTACAAGCTCTAGATGTTCTAGCCGAGAGTTGGCAGAGTAACGAAACGATGACAGTGCAACCAGAAACCATCACAAGATGATCATTCGTCAAGACGATTCTGTACATAGTGTATATTGCTCATTTTATATACTAATAACTTAAATGTTTATTTTAGAACTTCAAAGATTATAAATGTTGCTGGCAAATGATTTTTTTGTTTTATTTCGAAGTCCACTTGGAATATTGAAGAAAAATTTAGAGAAAAGTGAGCAACTTTGAACAAAAAATGAAGGTGAAGTAATGTTGTTTCTTGTCTTTTCATTTTGAAACCAATACTACCCACGTTATGCCCACATTAAGCCCACATTTATGTTTCAGAGCCAGTACTTCAATATAGTACGATATTTGAGGCATGTTTATTCCCCTGTCTTCGTCAGATATTATTACTATTTTTTAATCTTACTCAATTGAAATAAGAAACATCTTTCTGTATCTACTAAGTGTCAAAGAAGGAAAGAGGGCAAAGTGCCTAGAAATGTTATTTTAATGATTCACGCCCGAAATTAATAATCAATCTTAATCTCATTTTAGGTATCTGAGATAAATATTTCAATACATTTCAACGATCCTAGGATTAACTTTACGTCAATTTACGTCAATTTTTGTCTGAGAAGTTAAAGGCTCCCACAGACGGGGGGGCCGATCGTTTCAGTTAGAACTGACGTCAGTTCGGCCTGAATGGATACGAGCACATACACGAAAAAAAAATCGCATCCGACCCAATATTCGGCCTGAACGGATTCGAGCACACACACGGAAAAATCGCATCAGTTCGTTCTGGTTTGCCGCGAGCTACGGTCGTGTTTATTAATTGTAAACTCACTACGCTTGTACACGATACAAGCTTTAGGAATTCCTATGTTTAGTAGCTTTTTTTATAGTTTTCAGTATTCTTTTAGGACAAATCGACGCCTGTATAGTAGTTTCGCAAAATTCAGTCCATCCGGCCGACTGATGCGATCTCGAAATTGCACACAGACGATACGATTTTTCATCCGTTCAGGCTGAACTGAAGGTAAACGGGACCGTATATGGGGCCCCTAAGATTGAAGTCAATCTAAGATTTTAGATACGTTATTAATTTAGGGCGTAAGACTATAAATCTGAGTATCGGAAATATATTCAGTGTGCTGTGTGCGAGTTTTTGTCACTACTCCCCGTGTAGAAGTTAACTACAATTTGTATGGCATCGAAACAGCGCCCCTAGTGGCAAACAATGGTAACTAAATCAATTAAGGCACACAGAACGATCAGATGTGTAATGTAAATATTTGTTTCATTAATTTAAGAACATCATTTTTATTATTTGTACCTAATTGTTTAAAATTCGATATCCCTGCCAAAGAATGATAAAGTATTCTGGTTCGTGCTGCTCCTCCACCCGCGCACCAAACTTATTATTGCTGATATTGACTTCCTCACGTATGTTTCTGAAAGATAAATAACAAATAATACATTATATTATAGAGATAAATAATATAGACTAAAGTTGGACTACCTATGTTAAAAGGCAATCACTAGGGTTACAAGTAGACCTAATCATATTAATATCTTTTTTATTAGCCAGACGGTAAATAACTAAATACGTGATTTTTTAATTGATTTTTAGGTATAGGATTATAGAAACAGAAATGTACCTACACTCACTCTCGTAGATATGCGATTATTTTAAATCATGTAAGCATCACACCGAGTCTTGCAGATCAGACCGCGGAACGGACAGCGTTCCGAACCGCGAACAGATCGACTGTCGTGCGACTAAACATGCATTACGCTTTGGACTGCCGGCGTCTTACATAATACATCAAAATACGTCGTGAAAAATGCACTGTCATCGACATGCCAGATCGGAACTGCGAATTTACACGTTCAGTCCGGAGCGCGGGTTGGATCGGCGAGTGCAATTTCCCGCGGTCAGAACTGTGTGTGTGACGGGCGCTATTAATTTTGACAGAAGTTTTGCTGTTAGTGTACACATTGTTGGCGCTAGATGTCACTTACAGGTGTTTGAAAGTCTTTCGCGTATTGACTGTTGCCAGTGTGTGACTGTGCTAAAACATTCATCTAACAATAATATTACCTAAAATTGTAAAATCCGTTTGGTTAGCAAACGGTGGATAGTACGGTTTCAATATAAACACAAGCGGTATTCCCAGCACACCGGCTGTGTAGTCGCTCAGGGTCCCCGCTACACGCCCGTCCGCGCTCGCTTGATGCACCTAAAATTAATAAATAAGCTATACAAACGAGCAAACGGACAGCTAGATGGATAGCGATTATCGACGCCCATGGGCTCTCACAGCAACAGAGATAGAGCACGCCGACACATTGACAAAGATCACACTCCGATAGATATGTTTGCCGCACGATAATTTTGATAATAGCGCGCGACATACATCCCGCGTGGCGACAAGAATGCAGCAATTGTGCTAATTGCTAGGATAAAGATTGATTAAGCACACGGCCTCAGAAATAATCTTCTGAATTCATTAATTTTTATCTGTCGATAAAAAAAGGAATTTCCAGTAAGATTTAAATATGTAGATAACGCTAACAAGAACCGTCGTAGGTTGTCACAGTATATGTATCGTGATTTTCGATGCGTTCACCAGTTTTGTATAGAATTATCGCCGAATTCTTGGCTACATCCACTTTTAACATCCTGTTTTGCACCTAATATTGATTTGGCCAGACAAGATATAAAATTAACATTGGCAAAGAATATATATTTATGTTACTAACATAAATAATCGACATTCAATGGACTAACAAGAAAAATCGCATACACATAGGTCGCGGCTAGACGTGCGCGTGGGCCGCGCGGCGCGCGCGGGTTACATGGTTTCACAGGGCTGGTCATTTCGTGCTTGACATAATTTCACATCAAGAAAACTTTGTCTCACACGACGTTTATTTGTGTGTAAAGCTCCATACTGTCCAACCTGCAACCGGTACTAATGGCCCTCATTAGTGTCAATTTTTTTTATTTTATAAAGGCCTAGGCCTATAAGTGGACTTGTAGGCATACAAGTCCACTTATAGGCCGCGCTATTAGATTTGTAGGCTGGACAGTAAATACGCCTTACTTATGGGTTGTTATTTCAGTGTCACTAGGGTCGACGTGCTAACACGGCTGACATTCGTCGGTGCTCGATTTGACATGTGTAGAATGTTTCGCCCGTGTGATATTGGTTAATTGGAGTTTTGCCGAGAATGTCAATGACTGCGACGTTGACGTTGTTGTTTTTGTATTTCTTCCAAAATTAGTGTTAATTCGGTTCTTAATGTGAACATAATATTGATAGAATATTAACCATTAGATATTCGTTGCTATTTTGCGTGCGTGCGTCAAAAGCGTGCTATTTTGCCATCTCTCCAAAACTCACTAGGAACTTTCAGTAAAGCTTCTACCACTTTACTGAATCGACTGACTTGACTTATTGACTGCACTGACTATTTACTTCGACTTTGACTAGACTTTGGACTTCACGATTTAGAATTACGATGTTATAAATTTAAACGAAACTTCTATTACTCGCCTTTTTAACTTGACACTGGGAAATGGTTATAAGCCGATGCCATTTATCTAAGTAAATAAATAAAAAATAAGACCTTGCTCAGTTTAGAACTAGACTACGGGAGTTTTGCCGGGGAGTTCAATGGGTTTTGACGTTTTGTATTTATTCATAAATTTGTGTTATTTCGGTTCTTAATGTGTAATATTGGTAGAATATTAACCATTAAATATTCGTTAATGTGCACAAGTGTGGGCAAGTGGTACAACTTCTAAAAACGTGCTATTTTGTGCTCCCGCCAAAACTCCCTAGGAACTTTCAGTAAAGCTTCTACCACATTACTGAATCGACTGACATGACTCATGGACTGTACTGACTATTTATTTGGACTTACTTTGACTAGACTTTAGACTTGACGATTTAGGAATACGGGGTTGAAAATTGAAAAAAAAGTTCTATTTCCCGCCTTTTTAACTTGACACTGGAAAAGGGTTATAAGCCGATGCCATATATAAATAAATAAATAAAAAAACTATTCGATACTGACGTTTGAATCAGCTTATCAATTGCCATCTGCGATAAGCAATTCGACATTAAGTAGGTACCCGGCCCTGGTCTCATTAGTAATGACATTTGACTTTATTTTTTGACATTTGATATCAATAATACTATCAACATTATGTAATCGACTGGCTCTATCTACATCAGGAATCAGTAGGTAGTTAATAGGGGAATCACTGGAATTCTAAATGTAATAATCAAACCAACAATGGTGAAAATAATGTAATTCTTAAAAAGGACTAAGTTAGTATGTATATATATTATATACTTACCTAATAAATTTGTAAAAACAATATCTGAAATTCACGTAGGTATAAAAACTGGCTGGATTTTCAATGCGCTGAAAACGTGATCGCACGTAGCAGTACGTAATTAATAAGTACGTATGATAACTAAAAAATGCATAACTATAACTTTAGAAATATTAATAATATGAGTATGAGCAACTTTTCTGACACAATTGCCAAAGACGCGACGCGACGCGAGACATGTCGTGCTCTTACTTCTACTAAACCTAAGGCACGATATAGCTTTTTCGTCGACGCCTTACAGTCGACAATCGACATATATCTCGCGTTGCGTCGCGTTGTCGGCAGTTGTGCCTGGAAGGGCTATGGGTATACCTGATACAGTCTGCCGTCCGGCAGCCTCGCCTGCCGCGCTGCGTGCTCGCCGATGGCCTGCAGGCTACGGTGGCTACTAGGCGCGCGCGTCGTGTACCGCCACGGGTACAGTATGTACTCCTAAACAAGGAATATTGTTTAATACAAATATTGAATATTCAATATTGTCGTATTTATTCATATACGGTTACATACACAACCCATTTTTACAACTAGGTAAACATGTAAATCTGTTAAGCGTTAAATTTTTTCGACTGTACAAAAAATAATAATCATGTTTAAAATTAAAAATTTCAGAAATTACCTTCTTCACCTCAAAGCTTGCATGTAAATGTATAACGAAGTGGATATTATTGTCCAACTTGTCGATATATTTGCGGATGGCGTTGGCCTCGGCGGTGGAGAAGGGCTTGATGCCCGGGTAGTGCTGCGAGCACTGATCCGGCTCTCTGAGCGCGTCATCTGAAACCAGTAGTTTTCAGAAATTTCACCCATATTGTAACGGGATAACCCGTTACAGTTTTGCCTAAGTGTCGCTCAAGGCTCTGTATAACGCCAGTGACCTTGAGCGTCAAGTCCCATACTAATTTTGTAGGCGACAAGGGCGTATCGCGCCGACCGGAGAGTATTGAAATAGAAAAAAAATCGCTATAAATATTTGAGACAAAATTTGCAAAAACTAAAACGACCTTCCCCTGAGTCTTGTCTTACTTAAAATCTATGTATATATTAGGTCCTTACATATGAAATTGGCGTTTTGTCGTACTGGCCACTTTGATCTCAAATATATCTTCTTTGGTTAGGAATTCCATTTTGAAATTCATACCGCTATTTACTCATGCATTTGTGTTTCGAAAACCGTAATTAATTTATTTTTTCCTCTTTTGGTTGTTTCTTCGCGTCACTCTGTTTACAAAATGGAAAACTTGAAACATCGTATTATTTTCGAGTACGAGTTCCACCGTGGCACCAGTGCTGCAGCAACGGCTCGAAGGATTAATGATGTGTATGGAGGCGGTGTCGCAAAAGAAAACACAGTGCGTTTTTGGTTCCAACGTTTTCGTTCTGGAAATTTCAACCTACAGAAGAAGCCCCATGGACGGCCGGAGACCAAAGTTTATAATGAAGAATTGAATGGATTCCTCTCCATCCTTATCTAGAATATATCTAAAGATATCTTAAAATTAGAAAGTACGTGTGAAAATTTATTATAAAGTATATATTTTTACTCTGTGCTATATTGCAGGTATATTTTATAAAGAAGTTTTTTGCCACGAACACTCTCACACGCGGGCGAAGCTGCGGACAAAAGCTACTACTGAAATAATTTTCATACTCGTGTGATTTATAGAAGAGAAACATTTTTGTAACTTTAAAAAAAGGGTGGACTAAGCATATTTTTAAATCAATATTTGAATAAAAATGTAAATTTATAAAAATACAATTCTGGGCTAAAATATATAATGCAGATTAACATATATTTTTTTGCGATTTTTCAATACGACCATGACTGAGAAAAAAGGTTTCAAAGAACTCTAATTTTCAGTTCTATCCAGTGCATACCCCCATAATACGTGTTTCATTGTAATACGCGATAGGGATGGCGAGTCTCCGAAAAATATCGATTTTAGAATCGATTCGAATCGTAACCTGTTAAATCGATTCATAAAAAATCGAGGTCTAAAAGATCGATTTTTTATCAAGTTTGTATTAACAACGTAAATATAAATCCATTTAATGAAAAACAAGAAATATACCATAATATGTGTATAACCAATGCCATAATCTCTGGGATCTCTTATCAGTAAGTACGTTCAGGCAATTCGATAATAACAATTATTTTTATTACCATATCAAATGTGACGTATATAGATAAACTACTCGACCTTTTTGTGGTACCTATCGACGAAAATTATGACAGCGCCCATACAATTATTGACATTCGATAACGTTAAGTTTACGCACCTGTCAATTGTTCCTGCTAGGCCTACTGATATTTACAGGAATAAGAGTGTTTTACACGATCCGATCCGTTATCAAACCGATAATGTGAAAGACAGGTATGTCGTATGAGTTTCATATATTTTACTTGCCCTTACACGGCTATTGGTATCGATTACTAAATCGGCATTCGATACCGATATCGGATCGGATAATGGAAAAACGCTCTTAGGATATTTTAATTGGAAAGTAAATAAAAAAATGATTTTTGAGAAAGTTTTTTTGTACCTATACCAAAACAGAAAAAATCGAATGTCGATTTTTAAGTTCGATCAATATCGATTTAAAAATCTATTTATTTGGTCCGAGGAATCGATTCTTCGATTAATCGATTTCAGATCGCCATCCCTAATATGCAACACAACTATTCCATCCTGCAGGATGGGTGCAGGACGGATGTAAGTATTAGGAAAGAGATTAGCTAGTAGTAATCTTCTATATAAAAATGGATTGCAGTTTCAATGTCTCGCTAAAGCTCGAAAACGGATGGACCGCTTTGTCTGATTTTGATCTTAAAATAAGCTAAAACTATTTTTAGCTGATATTACATATATTTGTCATATTTACCTTGCGCATTACTTAAGAAAGTCCATACAGATAACACAAACATAGTAATTATTATGATAAGTCTTCAGACGATGGTCAGATATCAGACTGGCAGATAAGTTAAGAAAAGATTGTCTCGAATACTAAAGGTGAATACTTAGGACATAGGTTCCTACCAGGTTATAGAATGTAAAACAAACTTGATTCCTTTTGTGACCTTGCAGTATTACAATGTCCTGCGGATATGTTGGGCTCCCGGCGCTATCACCGGTACTTTACCCACTAAAACCACCTGCGGATTGCCATCAGCCGCTATGTAGGGGAGTGTCCCGGATCTGTCTAACACACGACACCCCCCACGACCGGCCAGTCTACCTCATGAGGGACCGGACTTCCAACTAAAATAGGGGGCACGTCGACAACCTGAAGGGCCCCTTCGATGCCAGGTTAATATAACCCAGCCTAGCTAGTTACTGCCTAACATCTAGCCTGGTGAAAGATAGTTCAGACATAATTACCTATTTTCTAAGTAGCAAAACGTAATAGCAAAACGTAATGGCAAAACGTAATGGCAAAACGTAATGGCAAAACGTAATGGCAAAACGTAATACTTACCCTGCCAATGATACGCGAAGTTACGATTGATGTTAGTCCCGAAACATTTGTTCTGATCGTTTTCCACGTCAATGTTCTTGTGCCAAGCGGATGGTCTGGTACGTCTGCTGACACTGACATTATGTGACCATACCTCCGTGTCAACTTCAGGCAAACCACTCTGTGCTTTTGTAAATATGAAAGCATCAGGGTTAGCCATCGGTATGAGATACCTAATAGATAAATTTCGCAAGTCATTCGATATACGCCGATAAAGGGTTTTTACAAACTATGAAATTAAAACAAATAGGGACATTAAGAAACTAATTGAATTTCTGAGTAAGTTATTATTCTAAGGTGCTTCATTTGGATTTGGACGTAAATCTACACAAGATGACAGAAGAACTTTTAAATAACAAATTGCAAGTAATAAAAACGTTTCCTGTCATATTTCTAAGATTTTTGTCGATAGCTTATCCATACAATAGTGCTTTTGATTAGATAACGCAAACGCGTTAATTAATCAAAAGCGCTATTGATAAAATACCGTCAAAAACCCTCAGACCCCGGGCATAAATCGTACCAATCGTAATCATTAAAAAAAGGTGTTTGGTAGGTTGTGTCGTAGAGTAATTTTTCAGCCAATTCAATAACAGCATTCGGAGCTGCCCACGCCATACCATCGATTCCTACAACACAAGTGTATACAAACTAGGTTATTCTGTAATTAACGTTTGTTAAACGAAGAATAAAAATATGTTGCAGACTACGGATCAAACGGGTGGATAGAAAAAGTAGAATATATTATCCTACTACTACTATTATACATGTGAAATTTTGTCAGGATGGATGGCTGGATATTCGTTACTCTTTCACGCAAACACTACAGAACGGATTTTGATGAAATTTGGTATGGTAGTAGTTTAAGCTAGGAATAACACATAGGCTATTTTTTATCCCGAAATAGTACAGTGTTCGCGTGGAATACTGTATTTACGCCGGTGGAGCCGCGGGCAAAAGCTTGTATACCTATATAAAATATGCATTATGCCGTTATATTACCATACACACCTGCTACAATAAGAATGCCTGGCTTTCTACTAAGCTTATCGCTGTGTAGTTCTAAAGCAATGATGCTATTGTTTTTATATGTTTTAGGAGTGAGATGGACAATTCTAGCCAGTTCTGGAGTGTCCAGGCCGATTCGTCTTGTTAAATTTGATAGCATACTGTAATCTATGTATTCTGTATAACCTATATCACGGCTAGTTCGTCGTACTTCCCTCATATTCGAACCGGAACTGAAAAATATTCATATTTATTATTGTGCACATTTTTGGAATATACTTTAGTGTTTTTCGTTTATATAATATACATATCTCTTTGCTTGTGTACGTAGTTAAAATATTACTTAGCTATAATATGTTACTTAAGGTGCTTACATAACAATATTAGAACCTATTCTACTAACTATAGAAAACTTGCGACTATTTCCGAGATTCTTCGAGATTATATATATAAAAGATTAGAATTAAAGTATAAGATTATTATCGTAGAATAGATTAACCTAACCATTATTATGCTTACTAAGTACGATACGCTACGCCGAACTAAGTCTTGCTACGTCGAACTACGCCAGCCTGCGCCGCAATAGCGTATTCTACGTCATAAAACAGTTGTGCTACGACTGACTACAATCTATGTATACATAGAAATGTTCAGATGATACAGATCTTTTTTTGTGTTATACTTTCAAGGGTACTTTGCGATATACGGTATAAGAATACATACAGTTCGAAGTTTCTAGGAGGAAACGAAATCATAAATGATATTCCAAAAAGGTACAAAAACCCTATAAAATAAATTTTATACTGCAATAGCATTTTCTGTCTTCTTACAAGTTACTTAAAAACAATCTTATGTTTTGCTTTGCTACAGTTTTTATAGACAATTAACTGACAGTTCTTGACTTACGTTCTTTTCGTTCTACTTGGCGAAATTGGCTTTAGTTTGTCCATTTTTACGCTTGTGACAAGCTTGGGACAGGTGTTATATTGCTTACACACGAACAGATTTGATCTGGAGTGGACCATTATGACACGACACACGTGCGTTTGATTTTCAACTTTATTGTATTAGAACAGAATACTATTACACAGTGCATTCCGATTTTTATGCAGTGTTCCTACTCTCAAAAGTTTTTTTCCCCAAACTTCAATAAACTGATAAATAAATAATAAAAAATAAATTTCTGTAATATTATTATGTAATTTTATATTTAAATATACTTTTACAAGTTTATTTCCTACAGGTCGACTTCTAAAATCGCTTGATGTTAATTATAACAATTCAATAGCTTGATATAATTAAAAACAAGAAAATTTTAGGGAGATAATCCTGGCAAGTAAATCCGTGGTCTGCCCCGAACCAAATCTGTACGTGTGTTAATACTCTTAAAAAACAATAAATACTTTTCTCTGCTTGACTGATAACTCAATTCCATCTTGTTTTTCATCATCTGACACAGAATAATGCGTTTTTATTATTTACCATTATGAACTTTATTATTCTTCTAATCGTAGTACAGTTTACAGATAATAATATTTGCATTTATTGGAATTCAAGTCTTAACGGATCCTTTGATTCTACATCCATTACTCGTAAGTTCAATAAATAAATTTGACTGACACAATTATTGTGGAGACCATTATACCTTACACGTAATCGAAAGACGTGTGTCTTTCGATTACGTGTAAGGTATAACGGTTATAATTCAGGTGATCTATTTTTGTTTACATTCCAGTATCCCGTTCTAAACGTGCTCCTTCAGAATATACTAGATGGCGAGCAGATTTTGAACCAACAGAAGAGTTTATTGTAAAAGTTTTCGAAGAAGATTCACCAGCACATAATTCTCAAGTAGCTCCTATTGATTTAGCCAACAAAATACCGGAAAATGACGCAGGAAGTCCGCTGCGTGGTGGATCAGACAGTGCAGAAAGTGTAGAAACCGAAAACGATTCTACACGTAACCACTTGATACTTAATCAATTTCCAAATTCGAATGTGGGTGACAGCGAAATTGTACCTATACCTGTATATTCGAATAATAAAATTATTTCACAAAAAACGTATAAAGGTATTTATTGTCCTATCCATATGATATAGAATATATATTCTGATTTCATATATTTTTAGTTTGTAGTCTGGCCTATTAGGTAGTATTTTTGTATGACTATACTATAATATAACAATTGTTTCTTTAGGAAAACTTGACACAAAATATCCAAAAGTGAAATATATGTCAGTTCAAAACGAGAATGAGGATGCACTTTTGGGCTCCAGGTTTTTATCCAAATTAGATTCACCCGTGCAACAGTTCGCTCCAATAGAACCCGCATTATCTCAAGAACCTACTAGACAGCCTTTATTACAAATTAAACCATTGAGCCCAGATCTGAAATTTGTAAGTAATTACTTAGAATTTATAGCTTTAACAAATATCTAATTGAAAATAAGTAACTATTTCTAAATACTTTTCCTTCTTAGGTTCCTCAACTAAACACAAAAGCAACACGAACATCACTCAAGTCTGACAATGTAGTTCCTATGCGAACTTTTAACACGGAAAAGTTTACTCCGATACGAACTTCAAAAACTGAGAGGTTTTCTTTGCGTAATATTGTAACAGACAGTTTTAGTCCTTTTGAGTATATCCATGCAATTCGTACAACACCAGTTGCAAAACCTTTACTTAAACTGAAGAAATCATTCAATCTGAGAACTGGTTCAACCAAAGCTATTCCTTTAAAAGAAGCAGAAGCTTATATAGATGTAGATAAAGATGACGAGAGCATGGAAATAAAAACAAGTGATAATAAAGAAACGAAATTTATGGAAAGTGATGAATTGAATGAAATTCAAAATGAATGCCAAGAAACAGAATTGGATGTTATAGAAGCTTCGACTGGATGCGGTGATTCTACGGTTAAGAAAAATGAATTTGATAGTGAAGTTACACGTACGATTATTTCAGATTTAATAAGGCGAGGAAATTCTGGAAAACACCAAGATTCTCAAGATAATAGCACGACTTGCACTATGATAATGAATAGAGAATTTGATGGTTCACCACGTACACTTCATGAGGTAAATTTAATTTTATAGGATATAACTATGTTCATAAAATATTTATTCAATTAAAATAATAATATTCTATTAAAATTGTAACTTAAATATAAGACTTAAGATTCTATTAGATCGACAATTATTTCCCCAGATCGTCGTGCAGTTGAAGAAATGGGCTGAAAATAGTCCTGTGGCCAAATGGATTGATATTACTAATGGTAATTACACAACTATGGAGAATCCAATCTATATGATGATAGTAGATGATCTAAGCAAAGGACAGATTGCTTCTGCTAAAGAAACTGCACTGATTGTGGCAGGTACATGACGATTTTTCTATGGTAATGTTATTTTATACACAGACCACTAATAGGCAATTCGTTATTATAAAGAATAATGGGTTGAATTTCAATTTACGGATTCGCGTGGGTACTAAGTAGTTTTTAACCGACTTCCAGAAAAGGAGGCGGTTATACGCTCGGCTGTATATATATATATATATATATATATATATTGAAGTTATATCTCGTTCAACATATATATATGTTGAACGAGATATACCTATATTTTAAAGGAATACAAGGGAAGGACCATCATGCGGTTTCGGCAGCCATGAGTCTGCTGCAACAGTTGATCGAGAAAAGCGAAAGTCATTCTGACTTGCTCCGGAAGTACAGATTTTGGATAATTCCCGTACTGAATCCTGACGGTTACGATTATTCCATGACTTTTCCTTTGGTGAGATAATTTTCTGTTTTATAATGAATTTTTTTGTAATTAATGACTATCGATTCCTAAATATATGCTATCCAAAGGTTTGAAATTTTATTTCGACAGCGACGCCACTGGATGAAAAATTTACGGCAGACTTGGAACCTGGGTAAAGACGAGGGCCAACGCGGCTGCCAAGCGTTCGGCATCAGTTGTACCATACAATCCTGTTATGGCATCAACTTGGATAGAAATTTTGAATATCAATGGATACCAAGTAAGTTAGTGCACAGTTGTATTTTTCGAATACGTAACATTTTTTCCAAAGTGCATCTTTCAGATAACGATTTAAAAAAAAATAAGCAGTAAATGGACATTGGGTATTTGGCTATATAACTACTATAACATATACTTTACAACGGCATAGATCGCATATATGTAGAAGGTGGAGTAAATACTGTAATATTTTGACTCATATCGACGAATATTCGTATAAAATATAAATTAACAATTTATTGCTTGTCTCCATTTCTCCATTGATCAAGAGGGCCTCCCAGGAAAATTTGACAGCGGCGTAAACGTAACGTTATCAAATGAAACTTGTATGGGCCGTCATGATGTTGACATATTCTTATACAATTCTCATTCGATAACATTACGTTTCTGTCGCTGTCAAATGTTCTTACTAGGCCCACTGAACCCACAGCCACCGGTAGCCTCATTCACTTGTTAAAACACCAGGTACGAGTTATTTCAACGCCAGCTTTGAAGCATAGCGACAACCTCAAGTCTGTGGCTCGGTGGTAAAGAGCGTCGGTGCTCAAGCCGCAGGTCGCGGGTCTTCCCGCCAAAGGAACAAAAAAGTTTCCTATATTCCTGGGTGCATATCTGTATCCATGGAATGGAATATGGAAGCGTCCGTAGGTGTTATTATTATGGCTATCCGGTAGTAGATAATGTATAGAAACAGAATTTTCTTTTAGCCAAGGAGCTACAAGCGGAGCATCCATGCGGTTCCCTATTTGCGGGTCCTCGACAGCTGAGCGAAGCGGAGACGCGCTCGCTCACGCAGTTCCTGGACAACAAGCACATACACACGTTCATCGCGTACAAGGAAGGTGATGTACTGGTATGTTTGTTTTGTATAAGACTAGCATTTTCTATGGCTTCGTTCGCATTAACTCGGGCCAGTTTTGGTCCGTCATTTCATTCCCTCAGAAATCAATTGCCAAAAACCCTTTCATTCGAATATCTACTGCTGAAGAACAAAATTTTCGCATAATCCATTCAATGGTACGAGGGCGGGTCATTAAGTCCGTGACTTTTGGAATAAAACACAGATTTTTTGATAAATAAATCATTTTATTTTTCAACGTAGTCCCCCTTGAGCTCTATAAACTTTGTCCAACGCTTCTCCAATTTTTTTATCCCTTCCAAAAAATATGATTTGTCGAGGTCCTCAAAATAGGCCTTTGTTTGCGAGATGACTTCATCATTGGAGTCAAATCTTTTTCCACCGAGCCATTTTTTCAGGTTTGGAAACAAGAAGTAGTCACTCGGAGCCAAATCTTGAGAATAGGGTGGATGTGGGAGCAATTCATAGCCCAATTCATGGATTTTTGCCATGGCAACTGCACATGTGTGCACCCTTGCATTGTCATAGTGAAAAAGAACTTTTTTCTTGGCCAAATGAGGTCGGTTTTTTTTCAAATCCTCATTGAAGCGGTCCAATAAGTTGGCATAATATTCCCCATTAATTGTTCTTCCCTTTTGAAGATAGTCAATGTGGATTATCCCACGGGCATCCCAAAAAACAGTCGCCATAACTTTATTGGCTGACAAACCCACCTTGGCCTTCTTTGGCGCCGATTCACCCTTAGAAACACACTGTTTTGACTGTTGTTTGGTCTCTGGTGTATTGTGATGGATCCATGTTTCGTCCGCGGTTAAAAAACTCCTCCATATTGTGATTAAACAACGCCAAACCTTCCTGTGAAGTTGTTACACGATTGCGTTTGTGGTCGACTGTGAGCAAACGCGGCACCCATCTTGCGGAAAGCTTTCTCATGCCCAAGTGATCATTCAAAATTGAAACCACTGAGCCATGCGAGATGCCTATGGCTTCCACAATCTCTTGCACTTTCAATCTTCGGTCGGCCAACACCATATCGTGAATTTTTTCGATTGTTTCGGGTGTAGAGAGCTCAACTGGGCGTCCAGGACGTTCGGCATCTTCAGTGCTTGTAAGGCCACAACGAAATTCAGTAAACCACTTTTTTACCATTGAAATCGATGGTGCAGAGTCCCCATAGTATTTATCAAGCTTAGCCTTGGTCTCGGTAATGGTTTTTTTTCGCAAAAAATAATGCTTAATAAGCACACGAAATTCACTTTTTTTCATTGTTTCCTTAAGTTACTGGATAGTCTGATAAAGATAGCTGTAAAACAGAAACTAACTGACGCAGCAAGTTCAAATTTTGATAGGAGTCAACTGACAGATGCCTGTTGACAGGAGTAGTGTTGCTTTTTCAGTAAGGAGGTTAGAAATTCAAAAAGTCACGGACTTATTGACCCGCCTTAGTATCAAGGTAGGTAATAACATGTGTGTTAATTAGTTAGTCATGGTTATTTTGCCAGTTCTTTCTGTGAGTGGCTCGCGATTTCGTTCGCGTAAAAGAAAATCTGTCTGCGTGAATAGTAAATTATACCTGTGATAAAAAGTTGACAATCCAGTCTGATAATTACAAACTCTAAGCCCTACGTTTTTGCAACCAAAAAAGTCAAGAAAATCTTCAAAACAATATTTTCTATTTGTACCAGGGTGTTCTGTATCCGTACTCCCATACGAAAAAGAAGAGGCCATTAGATAATTTTTATGTAAGTACCTACTATATATAATATTCACTTGTATTATGGGAATGTACCTACATCCTATTAGGCTAACATTAGCGACCTCCTAGTTTATAGTAAGTTCGCTTACATCTAGTGGTATATCTATAAAACTAACAATCGTCTTCACATTGAGGGTAGACCTATGCTAAATCAGCTTAAAGCTATAATAGTAAGTAAGTGAAGTAGTAATAGTAGTGACATTGCTTACCAATACAAAGATGTTTGTAGAGAGTTCGATCTATGCGCGCCGCAACCGCCGCGTCTGTGGCGGGTGGTCGCACCTACGTCTACGGCCAGACGTCTGAATACTTACGTGAGTGTTCAATTCATATTTATTTCGATATAAGAATATTTTTACTTAAATAAATGAAATATATTTACAATCACGATGTAAAAGGTCATGGTCCAAAATTCATACCACAAAAACCCAGAGTCAACTTGAATTTTTTTTTTAACATTAAAAAACAACAACATTAAAAAAACATTAGTTATGAGGAATAATAGAATCCAAAATGTAAGTAGGTGTAGATGTATATCTTGTTGGTAAGGGAATTGTAGAAATATGTAGTTAAACTGTTGTTGTAGATGGGTATTCGCTGTTAATGTTGCCCGAAACGGTACGATATTGTTTTACTAAAAAGAATGGTTTCTTTTCAAAACAAAGGAAATATTAAAATTTTCGATCAACTCATTTTTTACCAATTTAATGCATGATCACTGCAACTGCAACCAATTAGAAATGTGAATGAGAGTTTTCTTCTTAACACCCGTCTGGAACGCAGTAACAGTGGTGACGCCACAAGCTGACGATGTAATGTTTTTGCGCTAATTTCGAAACATTTAATTAAAATAACCGTAAGCTTTGGCTGTTAGGTTAAAAAACCTTGAATATTAGTAGAAATATAATGTTTCTTTTCAGGAAATACTTATGAATATTATAGATCAGTTTTTCAAAAATAGTCATCATCCTATTCTTTCTGCACAATCAGACTAAATATTATGTTTTTTAGGATGTTTTATGTAAATGATATTATGATTATTCGAGGGCTAAACGTTAGTTTATTAAAGTAATTAATTTGATATGTATTTACTACCTTTTGATGGCGACCTTAAACTAAAGATTGTAATAGACTTTCTAAAGCTACGCCGTAGCACGTAGGTCTCTACAGCTTAATCGTAGAGGTCAGCAACGGCCTACGAATCTAACCTCATAGAATATTATGATCAATCGAACTTTCTTTATATGAGTAACTTTATAATAGGTCTTTACCTATTAAATTGCCGTTATGCAGTACTGGCCATTTCAAATCAAAATAATTTTTATTTGGCTAAGAATTCTAATTTCAAATTAATTTTATTTTAAAAACATGGAATTCTTTTTCCAAAAGTAGTCATTTGTTTATTAATAACATTTTCATCGCATTTCAATCTTTTTCGTCATCATGGATACGTTGAAAATTCGAGTAATTATGGAATATGTGTACCGTCGTGGCAGCAACGCGGCACAAGCGGCACGCAACATCAACGACGTTTACGGAGCTAACACTACAAACCAACGTTGGTTTGTAGTGGAACGTTCAAAACGAACAACGTTCTGGAAATTTCGACCTGAAAAATGAACCTCGCGGTCGTCCGAAGACTTTGGTCGACAATGACGAATTAAAGGCGATTGTGGAAGCTGATGATACACAATCTACGGCTGAATTAGCAGAAGCTTTCGACGTTAGCGTCAAAACAATATTGGTCCATTTGCGTCAAATTGGCAAGGTAAATAAGCTTGACAAATGGGTGCCCCACGAACTCAATGATCGCCAGCGCGAAGTACGCGTCGAGACGTGCCTTGCACTGCTCAACAGACACACAAATGAAGGAAGTTTGAACCGCATTGTTACCTGCGATGAAAAATGGATTCTGTTTGATAACCGCAAGCGCTCAGCAAGTTGGTTTGATCCTGGTTCAGCACCTAAACAATGCCCTAAACGAAAACTTACCCCTAGAAAAGTGATGGTCATTGTTTGGTGGTCTAGCGCCGGTGTGATTCATCACAGCTTCTTACCAAACGAGATGAGCATTACTGCAGATGTGTGTGAAGAACTGAACACAATGATATAGGAGCTGGCACATCTCCAACCAGAATTGGTCAATCGCTCGTCTCCGCTGCTCCTGCACGACAACGCGCGACTTCATACTGCACAGCAGACGGTCTCCAACTTGCAAGAACTGGAGTTGGAAGCTCTCCATCATCCGCCCTACTCACCAGACCTTGCGCCTACAGACTACTACTTTTTCCCGAATGTGGATAACTTCTTGGCGGGAAAAAAATTCAATACCCGAAAGGCAGTACAAAATGCCTTTGAATTATTTGTTGCCGCCCGTCCAGCTGATTTCTTTAAGAAGGGCATCAATAAACTGCCACTGCGTTGGCAAAGATGCATTGATTGCATGGGTGATTACTTCGATTAATACAAATAAAAAATACATAAAAAAATCGTTTAAATTTTTTCATACAAAACGGCAATTTCATAGGTAAGAAGCTAATATTAATAAATAATTTTAGTGTATTAAGTTAATATTGAGAGTTATAGAATATTTTCAATATTTATAGGATCAAAAGTATATTAAAGAAGGAAATATTGAGATTAATAGTATTTGATTAAAAACTTGATATTGTAAACAAAATATCATTATTATATAAGATGTTGCCCGCAATTTTGTACGCGCAAGAGGAACCTTTACTTTTAGCGACGACAAAAAGTAGCATTTTATAAAAAGGTGGTGTGATCTAATCTATGTCTAAATTTCATTAAAATCGAGCCAGTTTCGGAGCCTATTCAATGCAAACAAACCAACCAACAAATCTTTCACTTTATAATACTAAGTGTAGATATAAAATTCTCGTGTCTCAGTGTTTGTTACAGAACTCCATCGAAACGGCTTGACCGATTTTTATAAAATTTTGCAGGAATATTCGGTAGGTATGAAAATAGGTTCTTGGCTGGCTATTTTTTGTTATATATATATTTTTTTATTTATATTTTGTGATATGGTTTTAACACCCCCATTGTATACCGATATTAGTACTGTAATAATATTTCAACCCTTAGTGATTGATAACTCTTTTACATATCACCTGTAGGCTATAGTTTTTGGTTGTGGGCTGTACGTGTAGGTAGGCTATAGTTGTTGGTTGTAGGCTGTACGTGTAGGTAGTATATGTAGGTTGTAGTTGTTGGTTGTAGGCTGTACGTGTAGGTAGTATATGTAGGTTGAAGTTGTTGGTTATAGGCTGTACGTGTAGGTAGTATATGTAGGTTGTAGTTGTTGGTTGTAGGCTGTACGTGTAGGTAGTGTATGTAGGTTGTAGTTGTTGGTTGTAGGCTTTATGTGTAGGTAGTGTATGTAGGATGTAGTTGTTGGTTGTAGGCTGTACGTGTAGGTAGTATATGTAGGTTGTAGTTGTTGGTTGTAGGCTGTATGTGTAGGTAGTGTATGTAGGATGTAGTTGTTGGTTGTAGGCTGTACGTGTAGGTAGTATATGTAGGTTGTAGTTGTTGGTTGTAGGCTGTACGTGTAGGAAGTATATGTAGGTTGTAGTTGTTGGTTGTAGGCTGTACGTGTAGGTATATATGTAGGCTGTAGTTGTTGGTTGTAGGCTGTACGTGTAGGTAGTGTATGTAGGATGTAGTTGTTGGTTGTAGGCTGTACGTTTAGGTAGTATATGTAGGCTGTAGTTGTTGGTTGTAGGCTGTACGTGTAGGTAGTATATGTAGGTTGTAGTTGTTGGTTGTAGGTTGTACGTGTAGGTAGTATATGTAGGCTGTAGTTGTTGGTTGTAGGCTGTACGTGAAGGTAGTGTATGTAGGATGTAGTTGTTGGTTGTAGGCTGTACGTTTAGGTAGTATATGTAGGCTGTAGTTGTTGGTTGTAGGCTGTACGTGTAGGTAGTATATGTAGGTTGTAGTTGTTGGTTGTAGGTTGTACGTGTAGGTAGTATATGTAGGCTGTAGTTGTTGGTTGTAGGCTGTACGTGTAGGTAGTGTATGTAGGATGTAGTTGTTGGTTGTAGGCTGAACGTTTAGGTAGTATATGTAGGCTGTAGTTGTTGGTTGTAGGCTGTACGTGTAGGTAGTATATGTAGGTTGTAGTTGTTGGTTGTACGTGTAGTTGTTGGCGTAGAAACTGTAGGTGTATGTAGGTAGTTATTATTTTATTCAAGTTCATATTTAAGACAGAACAACGTCTGTTGGGTTATGGCTAGTTTATCAATAAAATATTTTCGTTGCTTACACAGCACTGTACGCGGGGGGCATAGAGGACTGGGTGGACGGCCATCTTGGCATAGACAACACGTACTCCATAATGATGATGAGGCGCACAGACTATAAGGACTCCTTGGCTCTCATGGAGGTATGCCGGAATTTGTTTCAAATGGTATTAATAAAATGATGTATATATGTAATTAACAATATGATTTTATTATCGATTTAATATTCGTTCAAATATTATAAGTTAATTATATTATAAGTTAAATTTAGTTTTCGGCATATATTCGAACCTGACAAAAAATGTTAACGGCACCGTGAGGCAAGCCGCAAGACACAAATAATTCGTAAAGAAAATTTCACGTGTCTTCTTCATTGAAAAAAAAATATATAATATTCATGTTTGGCTAAAATTTATTCTTATCCTTTTTAGGGTTCTGTACCTATAGGGTAAAAACGGAGTCCCGTTTTTACCCTTTGGGTATTATTATTACCAAGACTTCGCTATCCGTTTCTCTGTCTGTCTGTCACCAGGCTGTATCTCAAGAACCGTGATAACTAGACAGTTCAAACTTTCACAGACGATGTATTTATGTTGCCGCTAATACTAAAAACGGAATAAAATATTTAAGTGGGGTTCCTATACAACAATCGTGATTTTTTAAGCCTATTCGTACGGCACTCTTCATGCGCGAGTCCGACTCGGCGGTCGACGGTTTTTATTCATGGACAAAACTTTTATTTTCAGCGAGTAGCGAACGAGGCGTTTGCGGCTACGCACGCGCTGCTGTTTCCTTCCGACTATGAGCAGAGCCACATGCCTTTAGCGATCAGATACAAAAATGCCGGAACATCAACAGAATATAATATGGTTACCATTACTTTTGTAATTTTGTTGGGTAACGGATAAAGGAAGTCGTTGGAATTGTTGTGAGATTAATGTGTCTAAGATGCTAAAGAGTTGATACTAGATGTACCTACTGCTATAAATTATATAACCTGTATAATGTACCTATTTTATAATTTATTTATCGTTTTATATGCAGAAAATGATTTTTAAATATTTACCAGCTTAGCATCTTTAGTTCGAGAGTTCTCTTACTGTTTATGATACAATACCTTCACGCTAAGAGCTTGTCTCGAGCTACATTGTTATGTTATTCAGCTTAAATACTTACTTAAATACTTTAAATAAAAATCTGAAATAGAAAGCTTCTATGAATTAAAAACGGGTTTTCCTAGCAAATTCTATAGTAAACGATATACATAATAATATTTTATCTATAAAACCTAGAGCTCATCTATAAGCTACATACATTGCCCAACACATTTAAATTAATCTTATAATATAATAGACCTTATCGCCCGATAGTAAAATAGTCGCCAAAAGATTAAAAAACTAAATGAATATTAATTAGGTACAAATGACAAAAAGTGTTCGTTTTTATAAAAATACCAAAAGACGATGAATCCTAAATGTGTAAATGTGCAAATGAATTAATATCACAAGGACAATGACACAATATTAATATGATTCTTGTCTTTCTTTTAGCAATGATTACTAAAGTAGGTATTGTCAAATTCGTGCGTGTAAAATTGCAGTTGGAATATGTAAATTGATACTCAATAGAGTAACTGTATATATACATACCTAAGAGACGAAAGAAATGTCATGACAAAGATAAACAACCCAACTATTGACATTTTACATTATACCAGTACATACAGGTCTTGATACTAAAGCTGGCGTGTTCACAGTACTCACACATATGCGATTTCACATCAGTGTGTTAAAAAAATTATAAATTTGGGTCGGCTCATATATTGCTTCTTGACTTTTATAGTCAATGTTTTTCGGGAACTAATTCTTTTAGAAGTCATTTAAAAACATTGAAAGGTCAATTATGAAAATTATCACCTAATGTGTGTCACCCTGCATTTCACCCTGCTCTGCTCAATCCACTAGTCACAGCCAATTATAATACAGTTATTTATATATAGTGTAGTAGGTACGATTCTAATTATAATTTGCATTTACGCATTGCTTGGCCCTTACAAGTGATTATTCTACTCTTAATACGTCATCAGTGGAAGCTATTTCTATTTTAAATATTGTGAGCTCTGTATGATTTAGTAGCAGTAACAAAATAATTATTATTATCTCCCTTATAATCAAAAGCTTAACCATGCGAGAGAGAGAGAGAGTGACAGAGACATCATGACGTGTAATATTATAGTGCTACGTCACGTATATAAGCATATTTACATAATATTATATATGTACACGTATTGTACGCCCTATCTTTAGCATCACAACTTGTACCCGAAGTAAGGTGTAGACTCAGGTTATTTAGTTATTTAAATAAAAAATTACACTACCCACGTTTATAAACACGTGTACACACTACAATAATTATTGTTAAATATAATATACATATATTTTACAACTTAGGTGGTTTACAATAAGGTATTTTACAACTTGATAATTCGTGTAACATAATTTTCAATATAGGTACACAGTAAAAATAATCTTTATTGGTCTGTAGTACGAGGACATCCGTCTTTGAATCTGTAAAGGAATGCCTACTTCCTACTAAAAACTAATATCTTATTTTATGGACCAGGAACGCAAGTAGAGTTACAAGTATAACTCCTCTGGTGTTGCGAGTGTCCATGGGCGGCGGTAATCGCTTACCATCAGGCGATCCGACTGCTCGTTTCCTGGTTAATTTAATAACAAAAAAAACTATTATTGCGCTCGCAATTTTCCAACTTTTTAAGAAATATTTAATACTCGTGAGTTCCGTAATACTCAACGATTTACGGGCCGTTTCAATAACCTATCTACCAATAACTATTCGTATGAATATAAATGGTTGACAAGTAGTATAGTTATAGACTGTGTATAGATCTCGGTTTTGGCTCTCCGTACGTGTGAAGGATAATATATATATATATATATATCTGACTTGAAATTCGTATTCAGCGGGCCGAAAAACATGCCCGTAGATAGGTGGCGCCCGGTGTACAGACAATTTTTTTTTTGTGCGCAGGTGTAATTTTTGCGTTGTTCGGAAATTCGAAATGTGGTGGGTTCGCATCCCAGTAAGATAAATATTTTTGTGATTCTTTGTACTTTTTAAATTTATCAGAACTCCGAGCGAAGCTCGATTACCCAGGTATTTCTAAACTATAAAAGATAGAAACTTGTATTGATTATGCTTAAAACTATAATAGGAAAATTATTTTGAGTGAAATCGGACAATAACTTTTGAAGTAATTCAAAGAAAACCTATTGCAAGTTGATAGTTACGGGACCCTCCCGACATGGCCTTGCTTAGGTTATTGAATACCTTTGTTATAACTCAATCTTTAAAATAAGGTGTCTAATTGTCTATGCTTTAATTAACAGGATTTAGGCTTTGGATGTATAATTTCGTGTAAAGAATTATTTTGTTTCGTTTCGGACGTTACAGATAAGCAGTGATAGGTATCTGTTAGCGTTACATAGATTGTAAAGGTTGCTGAAAGTGAGCGGTGCGATATAAACAGTGGGGAAATGAGTCCGCCCTCCACTTCGTGCTCAGAGCTACGCGTGTTTGGTGAAAACTTGTGTTTTTTGGACACTGTCTAGCATGGTAAGGATTATACATTTTATTGTGTGGACTAGGTAAGTAAGTAAGTAAGAGCTAGGTAAGTATTATTTATTGCTATAAACAATAATATAAGTGTTAAGTATGAAAGAGGTAAATAAATATATTATAACTAATACTTTTCTTGTAAGGGTGAACGAGGTAAAAATCATTTGATATTTAATAAGCATTGAAAGGCTATTTGGATACTGAGAAATTATAAAAAAAATATATTTAAAGTTATTTCGGTAGGTCTAAAATTCCAAGTTATTTTCTAAATATTTCCCCTTTAAAATTTGGCTACATTTTTTACTATTTCTCTACTCAATCTTCATAATTTTGAAGTCGGTACCAGCTCGAACAAATTCTTGATAAAACAATATTTAAACTAGAACTCGCGTTCATGTTGGCTGGTACCGACTTTTAAATTATGACGATTGAGTAGAGAAACTGTTAAAATTTTAGCCGAATTTAAAAAGGGAATTATTTAGAAAAAAAGTCTTATTTCATATTTTTTTGCGCATTTTTTCTTTAGAAGTCAGTTTTCATTGTTTGTTTAAAAATAATAATTTTTCTCTTTTTACTTATATTTATTACATTATTATTATTATTATTAACACATTTTAAGAAATTTATAAATACAAAAAGCCTCCGTTATTCCCACTCTCCCGGCAAAACAAACTCAATCGTTATTTTATGCCAGTTTTCTGAAAGGCCGTGGTATTTCCCCAAATAAACATTACCGATCTGTGGACCTAATAAACAGTCACCAGTGATTATAATGATTAGATACTATATTATTAAATCATTATTATGTATTGTAGAACTCGGCGGAAAAAATGTAGCAGTAAGCATTAAATATATTATAGTGATGCTCACGAATATAATTTTGGCAATAGCAAAATTTCAAAGACATTGATATCGGTGCACAAAACTCTGATGAGTAGTGAGTACCGTCCTATGTCATCATAATAATAATATGTTGGTGTTTCGTGTGAAGATGGTAGTGATGATGATGATGATTACTGTAAGTGGTATGATGGCATATGCTTGTAGTTCTTTAAACAACACCGGAATAACCAAACATACTACGCTCTGTTCAGTACTTTTGGTTCCAGGGTAAACCTTGGTGCAAAATCTTACTTTTTGGTAACATATATATGCTTAGATTACTTCAGAAAAAGTCGAAATCACCATATATAAATTTCGATTAGTTCCCTCGATTCCTCATGGATCCCATCTTTAGGTCACCACTTTGATGTCAAAAGGACCAATTTGGGATTATACCCTTTACATCAAAATTTGGATATTTTTTTTTTGTTGAAAATCGGGCCACAGACCAGATGCAGAGAGACAGCCGAACGCATAACCGCCTCCTTTTTTGGAAGTCGGTTAATAAGTTACCATTAAATATCCTTACTTCCTTACTAATATTATAAATGTGAAAGCGTGGATGTTTGTTACGCTCTCACGCAAAAACTACTGAACGGATTTCGATGAAATTCGGTATGGTAGTAGTTTAGACTCTGGATTAAAATATAGGCTACTATTTTTTCTAGGCTTTTTATCCCGAAAAAGTAGTGTTCCCGAGGGATACTATATTTACGCGGGCGGAGCCGCGAGCAACAGCTAGTAATAATATATATTTTGTAATAGAAAGTAAAATATATAGGTATTTACTAAACCTGAAGCAATACAGTTATTGAGATTTCATTTAAAACAGAAAAGAAATAGCTTGACTTTGTATCTAATCTATGCTTAGTACACGAGCCGCGTTATCAAATAAGTGTTAAAACTTTCATGATTTATTGCTTGCAATAAGTCATGCACACTCATCTAAACTAATATTGTAAAGAGGAAAGATTTGTTTGTTTGTATGTTTTGTTTGTTTTACATTGGGTAGGATCCGAAACTATTTGACCGATTTTGATGAAATTTGGTACATACATAGATCAGACCACGGGGAAAGATATAAGCTACATCTCGTCAAAATGTATGGTTCCCGCGGGAATTCCTTTAGCGCGCACGAAATCGCGGCATCTAGTATAATACTAGTATGTACTATTTCCGGTTAAATTGTAAGGAAATATAAATAATTCGAAAAAATCATCAGAGTATAGGCAAAATACATAATTGGTTACAGTAAAAACAATAGTCAATTTTAAAGTACAATGTGTTCAAGGATCTGTGAAGCGAGCATTATTGAAATAGAAAACATAAGATGTATCAAAGCTCTAAGAACAACATTTATTTAAGGATTAATTATATTTTGCTGTTGATCATTACATATTATATTATATTCTTAGAATATAACATTAATATTGGGCGAACAATGGTAGGTACATTTTCAGGAAATATACATTTATCAAATAGAGGTAGCTATTACATAAAAATTCTGAGGAACAATCTAAATTATAGATACGACTATCAATATACAATATCACAAATTAAAATTTAATCCGTTTATCTATTTATTAATGTTATATTTTTGTCGTTACCTCACAAATTAAGACATTGTATTTTATCCGTACCTACGTATCGTACGATTAAAAGTTTTAACCAGATTCTCGCTTATACTCCTATTGGTAGTAGAAGACACCAAAATGATAAAATATAACGCAAGAATGACAGTAATTAAAAGTTAAGTCTATTTTGATACATTTACGCTATATTATAGAAAAAGACAGACTTAAGAGTAAGTCAAAACTAGTCGATCGAACTTAATTCCCATAAAATTAACAAAGATTTACATTGGAGCAAAACCGTGTGAACAATTAAAGAAGACCTCATCATGGCACACGTCATAATATATGGAAATAATTTATAGATCCCCGGCGAACTGGGGACGTCGCTGAGGTTTATTGGGGCTCTCCCGGGCGCGAAGTGAGGAACGTACTAGGCTTACCGTACTAAAACCCAAAGGACCCTCCTCGTCCCCATGGTGCTAGGCTGCCTGATCTGTCTATGCGATAACAGCAGCGGCATCCGGGTAAAAATTACCCTACACCATGACTGAAAATATTGTTGTTATTAAGCCTAAATATATGCAGATCTTATCTATCACGTGTCCAGTATCTGGGACTGGTAATAAATATGGTGATAATTAGATATTATATCATATGATAAAACTTATATACTAGCGGCGTAGCTTGCGCCGTTGTTTAAAAAATACCAAATTAAGTTCTAGACTCACATGCATGCAGCAAAAGGATGGACTAGCGATGGTGAGCCCCCTGTCTCCTCTTTGTGCTGATATTTTTATGAATAGTTTAGAATCGAGAATACGTCTTGAAACAGAATATAAACTGTATACTGGTATAGGTATGTTGATGATATATTATGCCTATGAAAAGGAGAACATGTGGTATTAAATGACTTTTTCGATTATATAAACAAGCTTGATATAAATAACATTCAAGTGACTATGGAAATAGGCAATAAAAGTTTGAATTTTCTAGACATCACAATAGATATAAGCCTTAACCATCATAAATTTAATATATTTAGAAAACCAACCTATAGTGAAAATATCCTCCATGAAACTCATACCATCCATACCAACATAAACATACCACTTTTCATGCCTTTGTTCACCGATTACTAAGTGTACCCCTTGATGCAGTAGATTAATTATATAATATTTATATATCGCCCGTATACCACCAAATAGTTGAAAAATGGATGCGTTAGAAGCTTTAGAAATAAACAAATATAAAAAAGGAAGAAATTTGCTAAATGACCAATCATGTCTTTCGAATTCTATTTTATTGGACATATACTTCTATTGTTTAAATTATAAATCTTATATAAATAAATCTTATAACTACCTACTTTAAACGAGACGATCTTTGAAATTTAGTATGCCGAGACTTTTGGGGAGAAAAATTGATCTAGACTTTTTGGGAGAAAGATTGACCTAGGTCTTATCCCTTAGAAATTGCGCATTTTTAAGCAATAAATGTTTTTTTATTTCGTAGTGCAACAATATATCAATAATTTCGACTCTCTTACCTACGTAAGAGGTATGCTCTTCACTAAATAGTGGCAAACTGATTAAATTCTTCAACCAGAGCAACCCCTCTCTCAGCAATAGTTCTCTAAGCATAGTTAACCTTTGATATTGTGAAAAATGAAATAAAATAATTAATAAATTAATAAAAGAAGAATTTCAATCTATTTGATGTAAAAATTAATATGCATTTTTGTTAATTTAAAATTTTCACTTTTTCCCGATTTTTCAAAGCCCCTGTAACTTTCTTCCTATGAGTTTGAGCAAAAAAATGATAGAGACCTTTTTTGTAGAGAATTTAATTTCCTATAAGATTGACAAAACGGAAATTTGAGAATTTTTTTTTCTATTATTTATAGTGAAAATTAAAAAAAAAACATTTTTTTGCAATGTATTTTCAATGGGAAAGGGCCTCATAAGCCAGCTCAATTTTTGAGATATCGAGCTCGATATAGATTTTTTTTTGTCTATTAAAGCAACTTTTTAAGCAAAAAATTGGTTTTTTGACACAGTCTAATATATATATATTTAATGACTTTTAGTGACAAAGTATTGTACCTTTAATTTTATACTCTGAGATTTGCATTATGATTCTGAATTATCAATCGCATGTGGTGTAAATAATATTTAAGAATAACAATTATTCATATTATATAATTTTGTACATATTTTCCCGAATATTTAAAATTCTTCATGAAGCGGGCAAAATTAATTTGCACAATGATTTTTCATTATTTTTTATCTACCTACTTATGTTTAATCTACCATCAATTTACACTTGATGATGAGTTAATCGAAACCGGTCGTGATTATATATTAGTCTTTACCTATGAAATTGCCGTTTTGTATGAAAAAATTTAAACAAATTTTTTTTATGTATTTTTTATTTGTATTAATCGAAGTAATCACCCATGCAATCAATGCATCTTTACCAACGCAGTGGCAGTTTATTGATGCCCTTCTTAAAGAAATCAGCTGGACGGGAGGCAACAAATTCTTCAAAGGCATTTTGTACTGCCTCTCGGGTATTGAATTTTTTTCCCGCCGTCGCGCGTAGTCGTGCAGGAGCAGGAGGAGCGGAGACGAGCGATTGACCAATGCTGGTTGGAGATGTGCCAGCTTCTCCATCATTGTGTTCAGTTTTTCACAGTACACATCGGCAGTAATGCTCACCCCGTTTGGTAAGAAGCTGTGATAAATCACACCGGCGCTAGACCACCAAACAGTGACCATCACTTTTCTAGGGGTAAGTTTTCGTTTAGGACATTGTTTAGGTGCTGAACAGGATCCAACCAATTTGATGAGCGCTTGCTGTTATCAAACATAATCTATTTTTGATCGCAGGTAACAATGCGGTACAAAATTCCTTCATTTGTGTGTCTGTTGAGCAGTGCAAGGCACGTCTCGACGCGTACTTCGCGCTGGCGATCATTGAGTTCGTGGGGCATCCATTTGTCAAGCTTTTTTACCTTGCCAATTTCACGCAAATGGACCAATATTGTTTTGACGCTAACGTCGAAAGCTGCTGCTAATTCAGCCGTAGATTGTGTATCATCAGCTTCCACAATCGCTTTTAACACGTTCGAGGACAGAACGAAATTATACGTCATAGTTCGAAATTTTGATATGGCACAACGTACGATGACGTCCAAATAACATTTGGATTTTACGGCGGAACGTTCATTCATTTCCGATTAACGTTCAAGTTAAAATCCCACTTAATGTATCTTGTGTCACAACATGTAAAATTCCCGAAGCTCTACTGTCACGTAGAGTAAGTTTTAAACTATTTCAAATAAGTGCCGATGACAGTTGGCTGTGACCTTACACGCGCACGCACGTGTTCATGCGTCCCGCGCGCCTCCCGCGCTCCTACATTTAGTGCGGCTGCGTCACTGCGGAGGTGCGCTTGCATCCGGGTAACATTTCGTGGCGTATCGTAATATTTTCCGCGACAAAACATCGTAAGTATTTAGTTTATTTTATTTATATGTTATTCCTTGGCTAGACAAAATATTATTTAACTATGAATTAATAATTTTATACTGAGAAAATGGATTATTTTATATGTTTTAGATGAATAAGCGCAAAATAAGACTGATGAGCATTTTCGATGATTCTGACAACTCTACCGAGGCGGATCCTTACCAAGATGATGATGGAGAATATGGTTCGGATAAAGATTTTGATCCACCAGGAAATACATCAGGTAGTGAAAGTTCTTATTCTATAATTTACCGACAGAAATCGTCAAATACTACTGCTAAGGGTTAATCAAATTTGGTCGGCACTTCAACTCAGAAACTTATTACCTTTGAATCTAGTAGCGATGAAGACGACATACGATCTGTTGAGAGTGATCATTCGCTCACTGTGAACTCACCATCACCTCAAGCTCCTACCTCATCACGTTTTCAAGAGGAGGGTTATGACTCAAGTTCCTCAGAAGAAATTTTTCCTCTAGCCAAACGGTTAAATCTCCAACAACCATCGTTCCAACTGTGAATCAAAGTTCCAATGAAGTAACTCTACCGGAACCTGAAACTATTGTACTTCCTCAATATGTGGCTTCATTGACAAATCTGGATAACCATTCTTCACACAACAGCTCTCAAAATGAGACATTGGGTTTGTCGACTTTATCCTTAATTTCTAATGTCTTGGCTAAAAACTGTGATAATACAGGTGAATTTAGACTTGACAACCTACCGCCTTTATTCAACGAATCCCAAAATGTGTTGGCTTTAGATAATTTAACATCTGTCGTTGCTGAAAGCTGCCAAAATGAGATAGTCCAAGGAGAGCAGATGTGTTCTAGCCAACCATCTAATACTCTGCAAGATATAACTATACCTATAGAAGATTGGACAATAACTACAGCGCCTATACCAGAATTCAATTTTGATACTGATACTGTGGGGATAAAGTTCACTATAGATAATAGCACAACCGTGTTGGATGTATTTAACCACCTGTTCCCACCTCTCATTTTAGATTATATCATTGAATGCACTAATGCATATGGGACAAATATGTGTCAAACTAATCGACCAAAAACTAGGCACAGCCGTTCTTACACACTTAAATTGACAGACAGAAATGAGATGTTGCATTTTTTAGGACTGTGACAGTTTTTTGTGATAAATATAAATAATTATGCGAACGAATGGTTGCGATTAAGTAAAAAAGTTTCTACCTAATAATGTTACGAGTTCCTATACGAAAGACTGAATTATTTTATTAGTTGTTTAAGAGTTTGATTGTTTTGTCATTACATTTTATTTTTATGCAGAGCTTGCTTTTTTGTAAGTAATTATGCAAGCGAGAATGGTTGTGATTAAGTAAGAAAAGATTGTACCTAAGATTGAAAAATGATTCTAATAGAAATACGTTGTTGAATTTCGTATTTTGATTTTTATTTGCATTTATTATTTATTTATTTACACGTGCTTTATAATTAAACGTTAGATACCTAGAACATATACTGACGTTGTTATACAGGCAAAATGTTCCATCTCACTATGACATGAGTTTATTGAAGCTACGGTCGGCATAGGACGTTGTAACGTAATGATGTGGTTGTCTCAAGACTAAAAGTGACTGAACGTTATTTCACGTTCGACGCATACATACGTTGTGATGGTACTGTTTGTCACCAACATAATATGATGTGCCAGAACGTATATACAAGTTGGACGTTATGACACGTTGTGTCCGTACACGTCTAGTTAATTTTACTTTTAATGACGTAACGTATTGATACGATGACGTGATAAAACGGTTGTGTCATGATGTTTATAAAACAATATGTTTTCATGGGACGCTACGTACTCATACGTCGTATAATTTGTATGGACATTTACTGTGTCATTTTGGTATACAGTCTTAAGTGATAGCGTCCTCGAACGTGTTTATTCGTCATTGTAGACCAAAGTCTTCGGACGACCGCGAGGTTCATTTTTCAGGTCGAAATTTCCAGAACGGAAGCGAGCAAACCAAGAAAAAGATTGAAATGCGATGAAAATGTAACACTAATCAATAAATAAATGACTACTTTTGGAAAAAGAATTCCATGTTTTTTAAATAGAATTAATTTGAAATTAGAATTCTTAACGAAACAAAAATTATTTTGATTTGAAATGGCCAGTACTGCAGAACGGCAATTTCATAGGTTCAAGACCTATTATTAATTTATTGTAAAAACCTAAATAAAGTGGAAAAGTGTATAAAAACGTTGTGTGATATAATTATGACACATGCATTTCTAAAGCTT
Organism: Phengaris arion; assembly: GCA_963565745.1. Classification (NCBI taxonomy): domain Eukaryota; kingdom Metazoa; phylum Arthropoda; class Insecta; order Lepidoptera; family Lycaenidae; genus Phengaris; species Phengaris arion. Next base: position 10,623,318 of record OY751443.1, read on the forward strand.
TCTTCTTTCATACCCCGAATAACTTGATTTGTTTACTTAATATAAGTAGCGTAAACATCAAACTCGTGAGCCCATTAACTGTTAAGTACCCATAGTCTTGGACATTAATATGTAACTGTATCAACAGTAAAATTATTTTACATAGTATTTGAGTGTAATGACCATCATTATAGCTAGTTTATATATACACTTTACATAGTATGTAACATAATATCTCAGTAGGTACCAAAACTGTACTTTTTCAAATCACGTAATAATGATTTTTCATTGATTTTACTAGGAGGTACCAACTGGTGACTCGATTGAGGCTGGAGGGCCCAGTGTTGGTGGAGTGAAAAATGAAGGACAAGATAATCCGGCATTTAAAAAAAACTCGGAACCAGAAACAAATCCAGAATCAGCACCAGAAAAAGAGCCAGAACCACATCAAGAACCTGAACCGAAGCTAGAAGAAAATGACACGCCTAATAGACATGACCCATCAGATTCACCGGAGACAAATGGTGTTGACGGCAGTAAGATGACAATGAACCCTGGTCTAACTCAGCCGGCTACGTTAAGTGTGCCAGTTGACGTAAACAATGGAAAGGTAATTTTTGAAAAGCTGAACACAGTTTCAATTAAAAAGGGACATTGGACAACAACAAAAAAATATATATTTGAATTATTTTACATAGTATTTGAGTGTAATGACCATAATTATAGCTAGTTTATATATACACTTTACATAGTATGTAACATAATATCTCAGTAGGTACCAAAACTGTACTTTTTCAAATCACGTAATAATGATTTTTCATTGATTTTACTAGGAGGTACCAACTGGTGACTCGATTGAGGCTGGAGGGCCCAGTGTTGGTGGAGTGAAAAATGAAGGACAAGATAATCCGGCATTTAAAAAAAACTCGGAACCAGAAACAAATCCAGAATCAGCACCAGAAAAAGAGCCAGAACCGCATCAAGAACCTGAACCGAAGCTAGAAGAAAATGACACGCCTAATAGACATGACCCATCAGATTCACCGGAGACAAATGGTGTTGACGGCAGTAAGATGACAATGAACCCTGGTCTAACTCAGCCGGCTACGTTAAGTGCGCCAGTTGACGTAAACAATGGAAAGGTAATTTTTGAAAAGCTGAACACAGTTTCAATTAAAAAAGGGACATTTGACAACAACAAAAAAATATATATTTGCAGGCCCCTGAAAAAGATGTGGAAGGTGAACAACCCGAGCGCGCTATGTGGGGTAACCAGATAGAATTCTTGATGTCGTGTATCGCCACCTCTGTGGGCTTGGGCAACGTGTGGCGGTTCCCGTTCGTCGCCTACCAGAACGGCGGAGGAGCCTTCCTCATCCCCTACATCATAGTGCTCATACTCATAGGGAAGCCCATGTATTATCTAGAAGGTGTGATCGGGCAGTTCAGTACGAGGAATTCCGTTAAGGTGTGGGCGCTGTCGCCTGCTATGAAAGGTAAATACATGATAATATCGAGTAGGTACCTAAAAAAATCAAGGTAAACAAAGTTTCTTGTGATAAATTTTACATTCGTTTAAAATATATAATTGTAAGCCCATTGGGTAAGAATCTTTTTACACTTATAACTTATATCAATCAAGAATATACTTTGTTATCATGTGCTGTTATTCAAGCTTTTTAACTGACTTCCAAAAAAGGAGGCGGTTATACATTCGGCTGTATATATTTTTTTGTATGTTCAACGATTACTCTGCCGTCTGTGGACCGACTTTCAAAACTCTTTTCTTTCTGTAAAGTGTATATTCCCAAGTTGGTCCCGTTTTCACCAAAGTGGTAACCTGATGATGGGATTTATGAGCAATCGAGGGAACTTCTCAAAATTTATATGGACACGTATAGTAATTTCGACTTTTTCTCAAGAAGTCCAAGCATATGCTACCAAAAAGTAAAATTTTGCACCAAATTACCTTAGATCAGTAACTTACAGTAATCATTATCATTATCACACGATAAACCAACATATTATTATGATGACATAGGTACTCCTCAGAGTTTTGTGCGCCGATATCAATCATTCAATGTCTTTGAAATTTTGCTACTGCCAAAATGATATTCGTGATCATCATATTATATTTAATGCTGACTGCTACATTTTTCTGCCGACTATTACAATAGATAATAATAATTATTTAATAATATATTATCAAAACATTATCATTACTGGTGATTGTTTATTAGGTCCACAGATCGGTAAATTGTACAGATTTGGGGAAATACTACGGCCTCTAAGAAAACCGGAATAAAATAACGCTTGTGTTTGATTTGCCTCTCGGAAAAACAGGCACACAAGCGTTATTTTATGCCGAAGTGAGAATACCGGAGGCTTTTTTGTGTTAATAACTTTCTTAAAATGTGTTAAGACAGCTTGAACAATTTGAACGTGAGTTCTATAAAAATATTGTTTTTATCAGGATATTGTTTAGGCTGGTACCGACTTCGAAATAAAAAAGATTGGATAGAGAAATAGTTAAAATTTTAACCGAATTTAAAAGGGCAATTATTTAGAAAATAAGAATTATTTCATACGTTTTTACTTTGGAAGTCGTTTTTAATTTTGTGTTTAAAAATAACAATTAAACTAAGTAGTTGGAATATCAGAATGTTAAATCATAACGTTTTTTTTTAATTTATTTTAGGAACAGGATACGCACAGGCATTAGGCAGTGGATATATTCTATCCTACTATGTGTCAATAATTGCCTTATGTCTCTACTACCTGGTCATGAGCTTCCAAGCCACGTTGCCTTGGGCAGTCTGTCAGCCGGAATGGGAAAATTGTGTACCCGCTGACCAAGTTGAAGGAATCGATCATAATCTTAATGGAACAAGCAGTGCGGAATTGTACTTTGTGTAAGATCTTGCAAAAAATGTATATATACGATATTAAAATCTGTTTAAATATTATCATTTGGGTCATAATATGAGTTACAAAGGTATAGGAACTCTTACACATTTTTTTATAGCAGTAATTATTTTTTTTACAATCTTTTAGACGAACCGTGCTGCAACAAAGTGATGGAATTGAAGGAGGTCTAGGTAAGTTGAAACTTATTTATTTAATGTTTAGGTATTTTAGCAAAGCTGTGGTCGATTTTAATTATTTTTATTTGTAGTTTAATTTCTAATACTTAGTTTCCTTTTTAAGGTTTGCCAATATGGTACCTCTCACTTTGCTTATTTATCGCTTGGTTGATTATCTTCTTCATCGTCTCCCGAGGCGTCAAGAGCTCCGGAAAGGCTGCATACTTCCTTGCTATCTTTCCTTATGTCGTCATGATAATCTTATTGATAACGTAAGTGAATGCTTTTCTTTTCATTACTTATGGGTATATTTTTTTTTTGATTTTGTTAATAAAATATTTTATTCATTTTCAGCACTTTGCTTTTAGAGGGTTCTGGAAAGGGAATTTTGTTCTTCTTAACGCCGCAATGGGATAAATTAATAAAACTTGAAGTATGTATTAACCAAGTACAATATTCATTTGCCACTTTTTGCTCCCATTAAAGTAGGTACAATCATTTTACTAGAAACTAAACTTATTACTAAATGTAGGCAAGGGCGGCCTCATCGCTATAAGCGATCTCTTTCAGGCAACCCTGCAGGATAGGAGAGGTAAATTAAGTAAACAAATAGCTGGGTAGTAAGAAAAAAGACAAGGATAATATAAACAAGATTTTTTATAACCGTAATTTTAATTCGGTATTTTTAAATCAATGTAAAACATATCTAAGATTTCTCACACCTTTACCTGAAACGTTCTATATATTTTTATATGTCGCTTCACAGCTTCATCGTGTGCGAAGTAAATTTTTAAAATATTACTTTCAGGTGTGGTATGCTGCGGTGACTCAAGTGTTCTTTTCACTTAGTGTATGTACCGGTGCTATTATCATGTTCTCCTCGTACAACGGCTTCAGATCAAATGTATACAGGTAATGAAACTTTAATGACATGAATCTTATGTCAACATTCAAGATGTAATAAAAAATTGACATATTCACATTTAACAATATCAATTATTGTACCACTAAAATCTTTAATAAGATTAAGTGACTTGACTGACTTTATATGTTATAGGTATCTGAATGGTATCTGAAATATATATATGCGTGATATGCGTGATTTCCTTTTGGGTGAACGAAGTAGCGGATAACATCTAGTCAATGAATATTATTTATTTAAACTGTTTAACTGTTTCCAATTTCAGGGATGCCATGATCGTGACAACATTGGACACGTTTACAAGTCTGTTGTCCGGTATCACCATTTTTGGTATCTTGGGTAACTTGGCGCACGTACTGAACAGAGAAGTGAACCAAGTAGTCGGCTCCGGTGGAACTGGCTTAGCCTTCGTATCCTACCCCGATGCGATTGCAAAAACTTTTCAACCACAGGTAAGTAATAAATAATTGTAAACAATTAATATCCAATCTGAATTCATAATCACAAAATTTTGCCAGCGCATTTAAAATTGCATTTGGGAAGTATTTTGAAAAAATCCTTTTTTACCGATTTAGTTCCAGGTCATAACTTTTAGGCTTTATAAATTTGATTGGAATCTTTTATACTCGTATACCTAGTTTGTCAACACCATTCGATTGTAATATAACTAGCGATATTATAAAATATCGACAGATTGTCAAATAAATATTCTACTTACAATTTTACCCATTATTTTCCGTTATATTATAATATAACTAATTTAAACTCTATTTTTGTTGAACAAATTGTAAAACGGAACGAATCTAGCACGCTGATTGGTTGCCGTTTACGGCATTTGTCCCGCGCCGCTATATTTGTTTGTTTATTCATTTGTTATCGAATATAAACAAACGGTGTTTTGGTGATTTTAAATTGATTTCGTGTTTAAAATGACTCACAGTTTTTGAATTAGGTACCTATTTAAAATTGTCGTAGAAATAAACGAAATAGATGCTTTATTTATTGAATAAAGTTAAAAATTTTAGTTACTAAACCTAATTTCCATTGCCCATTTCAGCTGTTCTCAGTATTGTTCTTCGTAATGATGTCGGTGCTGGGCGTGGGGTCTGCGGTGGCGCTGCTGTCGGTCATCAACACGCTCATGATGGATGCCTTCCCGCGTATACCCACCGTATTCATGTCCGCCTTCTGCTGTACTGTCGGCTTCGGCGTCGGCCTCGTTTACGTTACTCCTGTAAGTAAACGTTCTGGAATATTACAATTACATAATAATTGTGAACCTATTGCTTTTTGGTTGATTTCTGTAGGAGGATGTTAAGGGGTAAACGATGACTAATCTTAAATTAAAGAAAAGATATTATTAACAAATTAGCTCACTCCTATCACAGTTTTAATACACGTTCTTTTATATTTTGTAACTTTTTCTAGGGTGGACAATACATACTTGAAATCGTCGATTACTATGGTGGCACTTTCCTCGTGCTGTTCTGTGGTATCGCTGAAATTGTTGGTGTATTTTGGATTTACGGTAACAAATCTTGTATTATTTGATGAATCCTCGTGTTTTCTTCTTGTGACTTTTGCAATAATGTAATAATAATTACTTGATCCGATATATAGATATTATAATATTATCTTATATATTATCTATATATATAAAAGGCAAATGTATTTGACTTGGGTTCAAAGCACAAGCCAAACCCTTAAGACTAGAAATTATATTTATTATATTTTGCACATGTATTTCTCATATGACGTAGGCATCCACTAAGGATGGATTTTTCAAAATTCAATCCGCAAGGAGGTAAAAGAGGGGATAAAAGTTTGTATGAAACTTTTTATTTCTGGGACATTTTTACATGATATTTCGTATGAATTTAGTACGGAAAAAATAATGAGTTATATATTTCAGCGTTTTCTTAAATTCAGCACCTAGGCAGGGAGGGGATGAATGTTATAAATAAACGCACAGACCAAATTCCAATGTTGGAAAATTAAAATTTTGCACATGTATTCCTCATAATATGTCGTAAGCATCCACTAAGGAAGGATTTTTCAAAATTCCACACCCAAATACGGAAAAATAATGAGTTACTTATTTCGTATTTCGTATCGTTTCGTATTTCAGCGTTTTCTAATTTTCAACCCCTAAAAGGGTGAAATAGGGTATGAAAGAATTAAATTATTAAAAATATATCGTTTAAAAACCAATTTTACGCGGGCCAAATGCTAGTTATATATTATATCAGGTTAACTCTTTCAGGTTTGGAGAACCTATGCCTGGACATCGAGTTCATGTTGGGCATCAAGACGTCGGTGTACTGGCGCTTCTGTTGGGGCATCATCACGCCAGGAATGATGATCATCGTCTTCGTATACGCACTCTTATCATTCGAAGCTCTCGTTTTCGCCGAAACCTACGTGTATCCGACAGCCGGATATGGTAAGCTTTTTTATTTAAGTTTTGTAGCTTAAAAAAAAAATACTTGTGAATTGTGCTGTGTTGTGCAGTAGGTTTTTGTTTAGGGAAAATAGCTACAACCAATTATGGCAACACATATTTAGTAATTTAGAGTTCTCTAAATTCAACATTATAGCTCGTATTTCAATAAGATTGGTCCTAAAATTGTATCTTGTGGTACACTCGAAGTTTGGACAAACGTAGACGCCCAGAAAACCAAATAATTTTATTTTTTCAGTTGCGGGATATTTGATTCTGTTTGCTGGCATCGTTTTGGTTCCATTGTGCATATTTATTGCAATTAACAAGAACAAAACAGGAAAATGTTCAGAAGTAAGTAGGTTTACTTATTCTTAATTTCTAATAATTCTGAGTTTTTAATACATTCGGAAATAAAGAGGCATTACAAGTTGATAAAATGTAAAAAAAAATATTTTGTGTAGTTTTGAAATTACGTGCATTTCAAAGTTACAAAGAAGTTGGAACATATTATTACATAATTATTGTACAACCTTTATAATTACTTTACTTACATCAAATACAAAAAAAATACTATGGTCAGTATGAACATACATACGCACAAACTTTGGAGATATAAAAAAAAATGTGCATGTGTTTGCACATTTTATAGCAACTTACGAGCAACGTGATATATTTACTGACGTTGCTATAATATTCAGAGCTTATAAATGTAGAGTACTTGGGTAATCAACGAGCAAAACTCGGTGCTAAAAATATTTATCGATCCGGGATTCGAACCCACCACATTGCGAATTTTTTAACAAAGCAAAAATTATACATAGTGCGCATACCAAACTGCCCATCGAACTGATATAATAGAGTCAACATATTGATATATTCTTGCACGATGAAACAAGAAACATATATAGCTTAGAAATGCGTATTTTTCCAGGTTTCCTAGCTAGATCGATTGATTTTAAAGTATAAGATTTCATGACCAACCTAGAGAAGAAGGTATAAGTAGGTAGTAGGTAGGTCTCGTTTAAAGTATAAGATTTCATGACCAACCTAGAGAAGTAGGTATAAGTAGGTATAAGTAGGTAACATAATATTCATTAAAATATTACAGTCGGTGAAGCAAGCATTCAAGCCAAAGCCATCTTGGGGACCTCGTGACGCGGCGACGAAGAGAGAATGGGCGTTATTCAAGGAAGATGCTTGGGAGCAAGCTAACAAAATGAGAACATCCTGCTGTAAACACATTTGGTTTATTCTGACCGGAGGATATAGACGTCGAGCTTAGTTCGATATCTCTTGTATGTACCTTATTAGTTAAGTTAGTGAATGCAGGGAATTCACATAAGCAATAATATGACAACGCCTTTAGTGAGATTAAGAATTGTAAATATTTATATCAATGTGAATTGCAATAACATGCATTTTAATAGCTACGACGAGGAACTATATTGTACATATTATAATAGTGTTTGCTTCTATTTATACTGTTACTTTAGTTTTATTGTAAAAATTACTAACATAATAAGTAGTTAAACGCTTACGTTTTACGCTTTAAACCTTGTTTTTTTGTGTCATAGTCATGAATTTTGTTGTATTTTGTTATTAAAATTATTTATTCAGTGAAGACCAAAGATATTATCTGTATGAAAGGTATGTGTGGTTATACAGGGTTACAGGTGAAGTGGATGTTTATCCTTTAGGGGGTTGTAGTTCCCATCGTTTTTGATATTTTCTTTTAAGAAACCAATATACCCAATAACCAATAAATATTTTGGTACTTTTTGACTTTCAAAATTCTATAAAAAATGCAAATTCAAATATTTTATGATTCAATAGGTAAATATATTTCAAAATGTAATTATATTGTTAATGAGGGTGTTTGATATTTTTTCTGCAGCTAGGGGGCACCCAAATAACCTAACCTAACCCAACGCACACAAAGCGTCATCTGGTGGCGTAAGTGGTATCAAAAACGGTCAATAATAATTTTCGATTCTTTTTCTGTCACCAGGCGGCGCTTAGTAGTCCGACGGTCCTTGTCGTGTCAAAATGCTGTCAGATGCCACGAATTGAAAAACCCTCATTGTTTTTCAGATTTGATTTCTTTTCCATTCTTAATTAATTTTAATATTACATTAAGTTTTTATAATTTCATTTAGATCAGTTCAATCCAATTACTTTTTTTTTAAATAAAAAAGCCTTTTATTCTACTACTCAATTCATTTACAATTATATTGCATGCGTTAAGTAAAAAAATAAAATCTATAATAATCTAAGTATTTTAATACAACATGTCTAATTATTAAAATACAATATAAGCTAAAAATTAATACTAAAAAAAAGAAGACTTATCTAGGCTATCCGTTGTGCCAAGTAGTTCCCGGCTCTGGGGTCTCGGGTGGCTTCAGTAAGATTTTTTGATTTTTCTTTAAAAAGCGCCCGGACCCCATGCGCCTAGCTTGGCTTTTCACCCCAAACGGTTCGAATATGCGCCGTTTGAGGTTCTCTGCTTGGTTTGCAGCCGCGCCCGCACAGTCGAGGTACCTTGGACATGGGACGGAGCAAGAGTATCGACACAAGTAGCGTGCTATACAAGAGCCCGTCCCACACTCCTAGGAACCAGGGTCATTCCATCAGGTCTCTTTTTATCGTTATTCCATCAGGACCTGGAGCCCTCTGGTCTGGCGGGTATTTCTATATAGGTTACAATTTATTAGCAACTTGCTTTCTGACCTATATAGAAAGAAAACTTTTTTGATAGTAACGCTTATGGAATTGTTCCTACGTGATGCCTACCACCGGTTCGGGAACTAGCCCGGCGAGAAGAACCGGTGTAAGAAACTCGCACGGGCGCTGATGAGAAGAGAACTGGAATAAATATATAACTACACCTACAACTTCACCTAATCCTATGTTACATTTTTTCCAGCATTTATAACCGTTTAAACTTATCTACTATACATTATGTTGCATAATGTCAACAGTATTATAAAATATAAACGTCAATGTCATATTGACAGATGTCACAGGTACAGCCTATTTAGTTTTATTTTAGTTAGCCAAAAGGCTATATATAGTGTAGACGTATCTGTGTTAGGCTTATGTCATATGTAATACGTATCTGTGTTAAGCATCTCTCATAAGCACCATTATAGGAGAATATAAGAATTGGTGCTGTATTATTATTATCACCACTCAAGCGTAAGAAGGATATGTAAAAACCAAGACGTCGTAGCTCTCTACACATTATACCAACATTACAGGCAAACATCGTTAGACTAGAGGCACAACTAGCACAACAATCTCAAAGCGCGATGAAAAACGAGATTGAAATATTAGGGTTACAAGAAAACCACAACTAGAATTTGTCACACATTACTATGGTCATAGCAGCAAAGATAGGCGTGAACTGGCAGGATACAGATATTGACTGGGCTCCTCGTGTTGGACCCCAAAAGTCTAAGTGTAACGTAAGCTCACAGCATCAAGCGATCAACCCCACCCCACCTAGTCCCATTATTATCAGGTTAATACGCAAAAATAAGAGGAATGAACTGATCTAAGGTGCCAAGACTCGCCGCACATTATCTTCCAATGACGTAGATGTACCGGGACCCAACAGAAAATTTTTCACAAACGAGCACCTTACGAAGCAGAATCGTATCTTATTTCGCGACGCTAGGACTCGTACTAGGGAAAATGGATTTCGTTTATGTTGGGCTAACAATGGAAGAATCCTTGTCAGCAGAAGAGAAGGATGTCCCGCTATCACAATTAATAGCGCGACGGATCTTGAACATATTCAAAAACACACCTCGAACCAAACAGAAACGATCCCTTAAAAAATGTATTATTCTATAATAACTTTAGAATAATTTAATACAAATAACTTTCTTTGTCCATCATATTGTAAATTGTACTTTAATTTAAATGTTATTCATAACTACAACCAAAACTTCCTTCCCTGCAGCAACAAATTGATAAATGACCAACCTATTCCTTATTTATATATTATACAACACAAAATTTATGTCAGAGATTGCTGGTCTACCGATCGGTAGACGCCTATAATGCTTACGCGCTCTTCAATGTTGACAATGAGACTATTTGCATTGTCCAATATTGGCTCCTATGCCATAGCAGACCAGCAATCTCTGACATGAATAGTTACTCGCCCACATTTGTTTGTGACATTTTTTGTGTGAAAGGCAGAGTAGCCAGGAATAGTAGGAATATATGGGTCTGGAGAGTTTAACCAGCATTCCATAAACACCAAGACGTCGAAGCAAATATTGAGCCGTAGCCGATTCCGAGCCGATTTTAGAGTAGCATAGTGTTGACCTGTAGCAGCTTTGTGCCCCAGACTTCTCACGTTACACGATAGAATTTTAAAATTGAAGTTTGTCAATGGTGATCCACAGTTCTCAGGTTTGTCGACATATCAACAGTTAATAGAGAGTATCATCGATGTCATTAAATAAATCTGAATTATCCATATTTTTGCTCAAGTAAAGTTTTTTAAAGTTTTTTAATAGATGTTTGGTGGAACAGCTCAGGCAGTTTTATAGTCGATCGACTTATACACTATACAGGGCCTCTAGTCAAGATGCATTCGATAATTTCGACGGCGAACTTCGAAAGAAAAAATGTATGGGATTTGACATAAGTCATCGCTAAGTGACATGTCGCTTGCAATGTCTTATGTCAAATCCCATACATTTTATTATCGAACTTCGCCGTCGATATTATCGAATGCATCTTGACTAGACGCCTTGATCCTTCTTAATAATCGCATAGTCGATAATATTGTGTATCTGTAACATCGCGTATATAAATATATTGTAGTTATTGTTATGACTGGATTACTGTTGTCTGTGTTGGTAGTTTGAAAAAGCTGGGGTGTTGTATGAAGTCTGCAACATTCCCGACGTTAAACCGGACACCCAAGTGACTTCTGAAGAATCATACCTCCTCTCAACAAGCAGTCAATTCATATATCGCACATTTTGCGCAAGCGGCTCCTAAACTTGCGTCTAATATATTAAAAAGAATATCTAAAAGGTGAGAAATCACTTTGCAAAAACTTAAAAATAGACGTACTCACCTCAAATTCAATCTTCCTGAATCCGGTAGATTCAGCAGAAATTGACAGTCTACTAACCGGTTTAAAACTAGAGAGCGCCCCTGGTATGGATTCCTTCTCACCCTTCCTGCTGAAGTATATCAAACCAACTATCTTAGCACCACTGACACACATATGTAATCTGAGTATAGAAACTGGAACCTTCCCCGACTGCTACAAAACTGCCATAGTGCGTCCGATCATAAATCAGGTCCGAAAGAAAAAATTACCGCCTAATATCGCTCTTACTTATAGTCTCTAAAATACTAGAAATGGTTGGAAAGAAGAGGCTTATAAATTTTTTGGAAAGTCATAAGTTAATATCGGATCGTCAATTTAGTTTCGCAGGACGCTGTAGGACTGTTGAGGTCCACCGTTGCAGGAATCCTGGATAAAGGGAACAGGTGCATTGGAGCATTCCTCGACCTAGAAAAAGCCTGCGATACAGATTCTATCCCACTGCTACTGCTTAAACTAGGCTTTGGTGTACGAGGGAACGCCCTCTCCTGCTTTAATAGCTACCTCAGCGATAGACGGCAAAGGCTGAAAATAGGAAATTACTTGAGTGAGGAACAAAAATCACAATCGGCGTCCCTCAAAGCAGCGTCATCTCTCCAACCCTGTTTACCCTCTACATTAACGGAATCCTGGAACTAAACATCCCAAACGTAGAAATTATTTGCTTCGCAGATGACACAGTAGCAATTTTCCGTGGAGCATGTTGGAGAAGTACTATCAACGCTGCAGAAAAGGGTATCGCGAGAATCTATAAGTGACTCAACCAAAACCTCCTCACTATTAACACCGCAAAATATTCTGTTTTCACATAACTGGTGTTACGAAGCCTAATAATAACTTTATAAGTTTATACCTGGAAAACTGCCCAACTTTGTCTTTCCCCCTCCAAAATATGTGCGACCGCACCAACCGGGTTACGTCAGTTAAATACCTAGGCATCGAGGTGGACGAGAGACTCACATTTATGCCCCACATAGCAAACACGAACTGTTTTCGCGTCGCGGTTACCTCCTTATGTGCACGGCACACTTCAAAGGTTCACCACACTTAGAGGAATAAACCAACTTTCCACACACAAGTCACAATACAAAAAGTGACATATATTCGCCTAAAAACATGCAACGCTGACAGCTTGATTCTGACATTTACGTGTTCCGAGAGAACCGCAAAGTTAAATTCTAATTAATTAAAGTAATAAATTAATCAATAGGTTTTTTAATTAAAATAATCAAAATTCACAGGTAACACTATTTTTTACAGGCGCCACAAATGTGCTGATGAAACTGCACACTTACATCGTTAAATCGTTACGGGCATTAAGTGGGTTTACTATATATTACTTACGCTCGTCCGTTTTGCAGAAATGAAAATTAAACAACTAAGTATGATCAAAGGAAATTAAACATTAATTAAAATTATTAAAGTTCATAATATTTAGCATTAGGCATTAACGTAGGCCATAATTTTGTATTATACCTAAATTTTTATCTTGCGTGGATAAACTTATCCTAATTTGTACAAATTCTTTGTTTAGGTAAGGTTTTACTTTCTAAATTTATGAAAAAAAAACAAGGCTCCTTGCCTTTATCTAAGGCTGGGACTATATTATGATCCGGAATCCGGAAGGCCGTAGAAAATTCTTAACATTGAAACTAGAACTCTGCGCTAATACAATAGAGTTGAAAATCGAACACATGAGTGTCGAGTCAAATGTCAATGTCATATATGACAGCTCAACACTCGAAACTTCTATTTTCAACTGTATTGTATAAGCGCAGAGTTCTATTTTCAGTGCTCAGAATTTTCACCGGCGTTCGGGATTCCGGAGCATATAGTCCCAGCCTTACTTGCGCCTGGTATATGTTATCTATAATATATTGAAGTAGGTCCAATTTAAGTCGTAAACCTAAAACCGTATATCAGTGTTCAATCTTTTTTGTTAATCCCCATCATATATCCATATAATGTTGTTTATTCATAAGGATACATTTTAAATATATTAACTCGAAGATACCGCGCTTATAATGTTTCATTGCTTACGGTCTCCACTCCAGTGTTGTGAATGTGGATTGTGGCATCAGAGAGTTACAGATTAGACTTTAGAGGCTCTGTGCCCAAAAATGTGTATTTCCTCACATGTGCTATATACATGTACTATTCTTAACTATATATTTACCTAGGTAATTCATTGTAATTTCTTTACGAGTATTTATTGTTTATTTGTAAAAATATATAATAGTGCAGCGCGCATGGTCGCGTCAAAACTCCAGTGTAGCTTAAATAATGTACTTAAATAAGATTAAAAGAGTGTAATTATTATATTATTGGAGTTGAAAAGTGATAACGCTGATAATTAAAATAAAACTAATTGTACAAAATTCATGATGATCAAATGCTATATGATCACTCATTAAAAAATTAAAATATTCAAAGTGCCTGAAAGACGCTATTAGAAGCTAGTTTTACAGTTAATTATTTATTTATTCCTGAAATATTTCTATACCCAATTATCTACGATAATTAGGTCTAAAATCTTTCGTCAAAAAAGAAGAGACACATTGAAGAGACAAATGAAGCTACCATTTGCTAATACTTAATAGTTAAGAAGAAATGATTGCTTTCATTAATGATTATGTTTACAATCATTATTGAAGGTTCAATAATATTACATTATATTTGAACAGCATGTTACGTCGTTTACCTACTCGAACCTATATAAAAACTAGCTTTAGCCCGCAGGTCCACCCGCGTAAATACAGTATCCCACAGGAACACTGTACTTTTTCTGGATAAAAAGTAGCCTGTGTGTTAATCCAGAGCTAAACCTACTCTATCATACCAAAAGTCATCAAAATCCGTTCAGCAGTTGTTACTATTGAAAGTTGACACTTTCACATTTATATGGTAGTAGAATATCATCATAATATTATATATTACATTACTGTTATTTATCATATTCTAATTACCCTAACGATATTGAGAATTTTCATCCCTTTCATCTACATACAGGCTGGTGGTCAATAAAAAACTTTAGTTTTATCGCTAAGATTGTCGTAATTATTTATAATACAGTTATTAAATAATTATTATTATTGTACTAGTTTACATAATATTTACTTTGTACTTACCTACATAATATAAAATTAAGAAAAAATATATTTTTTAACAAAAATGTAATTTGTAACTCTACCCGTTTAAATTCGTCCAATTAAATGTATAAATTACTCAGTACGTCGCGATTTAATTTCCAGTGTAAAATTAATTTATGCAATAAAAAAAATCAGTAATCTGGAACATACTGGTATCTTCTTATCTAAAATTTTCCATAAAAACAAACGAGTGATACTAATACTTTTGGCGATGCGCGTCAAAAGTAATCTTGTATCTGTAATCGACCTGTAAAATGTAATTAACCTTGAAATTGAGTCACAATTTGACCTAAATTTTGTTGTTCACCACTTTGTTTACCATAATCAATTTCAACAGACGCCGTAGCTAACATTAACGTTACAGATGTTCAACGTGCATACACTCTCATATTCTATAGTATAGAACACAAAACAGTATTTAAATGTTACATAGGGTCACGATAGTCACGATTTTGCTTTTATAACATTTAATACCAAGATCGTGTTGTAGCATGAGTATTGACGTTTGAATGCACTTAAATTACTTTGTGATTTTAGCACCTTGTTTTTCAATGTGAAATCTACAATAATACTTATTTTTAACAAGGACGAATGGGACTCGTTGTCCCGAAACACTGCCTGACTGTAAGTGTCAAAAACCAAGACGGTATTTACTAAAGGAAGATTGCATCTACTTGAAGCAGAACGCAGCTGTGATTAAAACATGAGTAACGAAGGTGTGGTCAATGCTGGCTACATACCAGATATAAATATCATTCCTTGTTCAAATAGTGAAGATAGCAGAAATGTCACACAGCAGAAAGACCACAGATTAACGCAATCAACTATACAAACGATGAATGATGGTAACAAAGAAAAACAGGTAATCAATATACTTACTTACCTCAAATAAACAAAATTTCAAGGCAAACATTGGCAAAAGTTATCATTTTTTTAGTGAGAGAATATTAAACCCTATGTCAGTCTCCTTATGTTGACTACCTTTGATTGAACAAAAAATTTCTAGGTGTACTGTATTGTATATGCCACAAATTTTAACTTACGCGTATTTAGAATTTTTTTTGTGTCAGTGACAAGATAACTTAAAAATAGGATGTTAGTTTATTATTTATCTAACTTTTATTTAGAATTTTAGCGATATATAAGAGAACTAAGAAATATTTTTAAATTAGGATCAAAAGAAAGAAGTGGAAGGTGACCAACCCGAGCGCGCTATGTGGGGTAACCAGATAGAGTTCTTGATGTCGTGTATCGCCACCTCTGTGGGCCTCGGCAATGTGTGGCGGTTCCCGTTCGTCGCCTACCAGAACGGCGGAGGAGCCTTTCTCATCCCCTACATCATAGTGCTCATACTCATAGGGAAGCCCATGTACTATCTAGAAGGTGTGATCGGGCAGTTCAGTTCAAGGAATTCCGTTAAAGTGTGGGCGCTGTCACCTGCAATGAAAGGTAATATTGACCGGTAGGATACCTTCACTATAATATGTATAATTCCTTTAATCTAAACTAAGCATGCAATTTTTTATTTCATCGACAATCCTCATTCTTCAGAGGCATTTTGTCACCAATCTTTCTAACAAGATGGATCGTGCAATATTGCTCAATTATGAACTTTCAGGAACAGGCTACGCACAGGCAATGGGTACAGGATACATTTTGTCGTACTACGTGTCTATTATAGCTCTATGCCTCTATTATCTTGTTATGAGCTTTCGGTCTCAGTTGCCCTGGGGGGTCTGTAGGCCAGAATGGAAAGAATGTGTACCTTCCTCCCCAACTCAAGGCATCAACCTAGTTCAAAATGGAACAAGCAGCGCAGAACTTTATTTCGTGTAAGTATATTAGAGGATAGATAGGGATATAAATAGATAATTAATATATTATATCAACACACATAGTAAATCCTTTTTTGTTTCAGGAAAACTGTATTACAACAAAGCGATGGAATAGAAAATGGGCTTGGTAAGTAAAATTGATACCGTGGCGGCTACTTCATTCGTGATTTGCAATAAGCAAGGCAATATATAAAGTAGCTTTTTCAATGCAGTATTAAATAGCAGATATTTTTTTCGATTAAAACTCGTAATAGTAAATTGTCGTCACGTGATGGTTGCATTTAAATTTTTAGGGACGCAAATTTCATTCCCAATCCCAAAATGTGTTGTGTGACTACGGCTGAGTACAAACTGACATTTCTTTAATAATGTTTTGTGCAATAAATAGAATTTTGTTTCACTAAACTACAAATGCAGTCTGCAAATCCTGATTTTGATTCATAATTTGTTTTCCTCCTTTTAGGTCTCCCAATATGGTACCTTACTCTTTGTTTATTTATTGCTTGGCTGATCATCTTCGTCATCGTGTCCCGAGGCGTAAAAAGTTCTGGAAAAGCCGCATATTTTCTGGCTATATTTCCGTACATCATAATGATAATTTTACTAATAAGGTGAGAAATAAGAAAGAAACGCCTAAATTAAAAAATAAATATCATTCAAATCTAATGTACGGAACAATAAATTGAAAAGTCATTACAACTGAGATTTAATTTTAGGCTACGTTTTTTCAGGTCATTAAAGTTTTAAATGGGATTTTCAATAGGGACGCTCAAACTTTGAGGGTGCATAGTTGTTGGTATTGCAATTACATTTGCTGTTACATTTGGCATTAATACATATTTAGACGTAACAATTTACCATGGAAAGTTACACGCTTCTCGCTCTATACGCCTAACATTCCGTGCGTTGCGGCCAATCAATTACGTCTATGACCACCCTGGGTCACTGGATAGAATATATTAGGTCCTTACATAAATTAAATTGGCGTTTTGTCGTACTGGTCACTTTGATCTCAAATATATCTTCCTTGGTTAGGAATTCCAATTTCAAATTTATACCACTATTTACTCATGTAATTATGTTTAAAAAACCTTTTGTTTTATCAAATTTTGGTTTTTTCTTTGCGTACTCTGTTTACAAAATGGAAAATTTGAAATATCGTATTATTTTCGAGTACGAGTTCCACCGTGGCACCAGTGCTGCAGAAACGGCTCGAAGGATTAATGATGTGAATGACGGCGGTGTCGCAAAAGAAAACACAGTGCGTCTTTGGTTCCAACGTTTTCGTTCTGGACCTTTCGACCTGCAGAATAAGCCCCGTGAACGGCCGGAAACCAAAGTTGATAATGAAGAATTGAATGCTATTGTGGAAGCAGATCCATCGCAAACCACGTTCGAGTTAGTTGCAGGCTACGGTGTTAGTGATAAAACTATTTTAATCCACTTGAAGCAAATTGGGAAGGTGAAAAAGCTTGAAAGGTGGGTTGTAACTCATGAATTAAGTCCAGCAAACCGACAAACGCGTGTCGACTGCTGCTGTTACATTACATTACTCAACCGGCACAATAATAAAGGGATTTTAAATCGAATCATTGCCTATGATGAAAAGTAGATCCTGTACGATAATCGGAAATGCTCATCGCAATGGCTGAACCCTGGCGAATCAGCCAAAGCCTGCCCCAAGCGAAAATTTACTCAAAAAAAATTACTTGTGAGCGTTTGGTGGACTAGTGACGGTTTCGTTCACTACAGCTTTCTTAAATAATGCTAGACGTTTACGGTAGATGTCTATTGCTAGCAACTACAAATCATAATGGAAAAGCTAGCTGCTAAACAACCGAGGTTGGTCATTCGCTCTAGGCCACTGCTGCTTCAGGACAACGGCTAGACCACACACTGTACAACATACGGCTACCAAATTAGAGGAGCTTCAATTGGAATGTCTAAGACACCCACCGTACTCCCCGGACCTTGCTCCAACAGATTACTATTTTTTTCGAAATTTGGATAACTTCTTGCAAGGGAAAAAATTCAACTCCGATGGGGCAGTCCAAAGCGCCTTCAAATATTTTATTGATTCCTGTCCGAATGGTTTTTTAGTAAAGAAATAAATGAACTACCTATGAGATGGCAAAAGTGCATAGATAACAATGATATATAATTTGATTAAATAAATATAATATGTTTAAAAAAAATCGACTTTATGTTTCTCCTTTACAAAACGCCAATTTCATATGTAATGACCTAATATTATAGTATGGATCTCACGAGCGTTTGGTTCTAACAAGATGGCACTACCATACATCACAGGAAGTTGCGCCTTAAACTGGCCAACGAAATCGTAGTTTAACACTTTTATGAGATGATACATAATTATATGCACCTTACAATACAAATACGTCTCTATAGTTTCTGTAGGACTTCGTGAAATTTGTAGTCCACGCAGACAAACCACATATATAATTGCTGCCCTAAAGTCTTTGTGAAATTGAGCCCCATTTGTAAATATAATTAGTCCACCAGAATAAAATTAAGACGGCCATTTGGCTATCAATAAAATAAAAAATTAAATAAAATTAAAAATATTTTTCATAATTATATTATAATGTATTCGAATATTTCTTAAATATAACATAAATTATGGTAATAAAACAGAACCTCAATTCTCGTATTTAAAGTAGACTTTCATTTTACTTTGATTGTATTATTAAAAGGAATGACATTTGGACTAATCAGGAGGCATTAGACGCTGCTTTAACGTTTACGAGAATACTGGTTTGACAGTTTTAGCGTGTCAGGACTTGGTTGTAATTGTATTATTGCAGGTTGTGCTCGTAACCATTACTAACACTGGGTCTAGTACTTTTGGAACGAAGTTCCTTATCACGCGTTGCGAAAGGGGGCTAGACGGAAAAAATTAAGACTAAAAGTTGTAACGATACGAGGGCGGGTCAATAAGTCCGTGACTTTTGGAATAAAACACAGATTTTTTGATAAATAAATCATTTTATTTTTCAACGTAGTCCCCCTTGAGCTCTATACACTTTGTCCAACGCTTCTCCAATTTTTTTATCCCTTCCAAAAAATATGATTTGTCGAGGTCCTCAAAATAGGCCTTTGTTTGCGAGATGACTTCATCATTGGAGTCAAATCTTTTTCCACCGAGCCATTCTTTCAGGTTTGGGAACAAGAAGTAGTCACTCGGAGCCAAATCTGGAGAATAGGGTGGATGTGGGAGCAATTCATAGCCCAATTCATGGATTTTTGCCATGGCAACTGCACATGTGTGCACCCTTGCATTGTCTTGGTGAAAAATAACTTTTTTCTTGGCCAAATGAGGTCGGTTTTTTTTCAAATCCTCATTGAAGCGGTCCAATAAGTTGGCATAATATTCCCCATTAATTGTTCTTCCCTTTTGAAGATAGTCAATGTGGATTATCCCACGTGCATCCCAAAAAACAGTCGCCATAACTTTATTGGCTGACAAACCCACCTTGGCCTTCTTTGGCGCCGATTCACCCTTAGAAACACACTGTTTTGACTGTTGTTTGGTCTCTGGTGTATTGTGATGGATCCATGTTTCGTCCACGGTTAAAAAACTCCTCCATATTGTGATTAAACAACGCCAAACCTTCCTGTGAAGTTGTTACACGATTACGTTTGTGGTCGACTGTGAGCAAACGCGGCACCCATCTTGCGGAAAGCTTTCTCATGCCCAAGTGATCATTCAAAATTGAAACCACTGAGCCATGCGAGATGCCTATGGCTTCCACAATCTCTTGCACTTTCAATCTTCGGTCGGCCAACACCATATCGTGAATTTTTTCGATTGTTTCGGGTGTAGAGACCTCAACTGGGCGTCCAGGACGTTCGGCATCTTCAGTGCTTGTAAGGCCACAACGAAATTCAGTAAACCACTTTTTTACCATTGAAATCGATGGTGCAGAGTCCCCATAGTATTTATCAAGCTTAACCTTGGTCTCGGTAATGGTTTTTTTTCGCAAAAAATAATGCTTAATAAGCACACGAAATTCACTTTTTTCCATTGTTTCCTTAAGTTACTGGATAGTCTGATAAAGATAGCTGTAAAACACAAACTAACTGACGCCGCAAGTTCAAATTTTGATAGGAGTCAACTGACAGATGCCTGTTGACAGGAGTAGTGTTGCTTTTTCAGTAAGGAGGTTAGAAATTCAAAAAGTCACGGACTTATTGACCCGCCTTAGTACTTTTTGCTATAGTTGTAAGCCGTGCGGCGTGCGCGTGTTTCATTGTCTGTCTCTCTCTCTCTCTCTCTCAGTTATTACTAAATTTGAGCCTACTGATTAAGTTTATATTACATTATATTTGTTAATAATAAAAAAATATTATTATAATTTAAAAAAATAAAATTTTAATTCAATTCCTTCACTAATTAATCGAAAGGAAATTCGTGCCATCCGGGAGTCCCTTGACACCTCTCAAGTTTTTTAATTAAATTAACCGATAAGAAAACTAAGTATGAAGTACACATACCTACCTGATTAGTGTTTTTGGGTTCTAATACTTATGATAAATTATATAATATTATTAATATGGTTATGTACTGATGATAAATTCTAAAAAATCATAAACTAATTCATAGAATAATTTACTCTGATTTTAGCACGTTAATGTTAGATGGCTCTACGAATGGCATATTATTCTTCTTGACACCACAATGGGACAAGCTGACTAAATTAGACGTAAGTAACTAAGTTTAACTTGGATAGGAACTCATTACAAAGTCTTTTAAATAAAGCTTAAAATTTTGCATAGTAAATTTTGAAATATTATTATATTTTAGGTATGGTACGCTGCCGTAACTCAAGTATTTTTTTCTCTTGGTGTATCAACTGGTGCAATAATAATGTTTTCATCATATAACAGCTTTAAGCAAAATGTGTACAGGTAAAAGAAAATTCACCTTCTTTAGATATCTACTTGATTTTTTGCTTAAATTTGTTTGTTATGGCGTTATACTCCCAGTCCAGCCTGCAATTCCAACACCAGTACTAATGGCCTTCATTAGTGTAAAAAGTATCAATTATTTATAATTTTTGCCTACGAGTTTTTTGGCTTTTGATTTTCAGGCTGGACCGTGAGTATAGCCCATAGTCTGAGCGCCATTATATATTTTTTCTATTTCTAGAGATGCAATGATCGTGACAACTTTAGACACATTTACAAGTTTGCTGTCTGGTGTGACCATTTTTGGTATTTTGGGCAACTTGGCCTACGTGCTCAACAGAGATGTAAACCAAGTTGTTGGCTCCGGCGGAACTGGCTTGGCCTTTGTTTCTTATCCTGACGCTATTGCAAAAACTTTTCAACCGCAGGTATGGATTGTTATGACCACAAGTGCTTAGGTTATTAAATAAAAGTCATCTTGACTTGACTGAAATTGATTTGAAACGCTGTCACCCTCTTTTTAATTTAATACATCTACGACTGCCACTAAATCTTTATTAGTGCATCCAGGTTAATCTTGTGCAGTAACTGATAAAAATTGATTTAAAGCGCTGCCACAAAATATTTGGTAGTGCATCTTGGTTAATCTTATTTAGTAATTACAACATTTGGTAATAAAGAAAGAAGAATCTAAAAATCCAAGTTAAAATCTTTTGTTTTAATACTGATTCCAGTTTTATTATTTGTCACTGTTGTTTTCCTTTTATCAAAGCCTATGATAATATTAGCGCAGTAATCTTATGTGGGATTTTCATAGTGCGATTTTCGCTGTGCGGCGAGTTGTCATGATCAGCATCGCCTTGTCATTTGTTGACAAAATTGTCTTGCGCTTTTCCTTTTGACCTTGAATATCTCAAGTATCTCACGTTGGCATTTGCGACATTTGAGACAACATTTGTAATGCTAAAATAAAGGTTTGTACAAAAATTCAGCTTGTTACGTTAGATTCCTGGGTTAACTTTTTGCTGAAACTGATATCTCAGTATGTATATAGTAGGTATCGTAAATCAGTTTCAGCAAAAAGTTCACCCAAGATCAGTGGACATAAAATAGACATATAGCATATAGACTCTTGAGTTACTTAAACGAATATCTATCCTACGAGACAGATAGTTATAATAATATCTTTATATGAAAATTTGTTTTACAGTTGTTCTCCGTCCTCTTCTTTCTAATGATGTCGGTGCTGGGTGTGGGATCTGCGGTGGCGCTGCTGTCGGTCATCAACACGCTCATGATGGATGCCTTCCCGCGCGTGCCCACCGTCTTCATGTCCGCCTTTTGCTGCTCGTTTGGCTTCGGCATCGGCCTTATATTTGTAACACCGGTTTGTTGCAACATCTCTATAGTTTTATGGATGTACTATATGTTGCCCGCGGCTCCACCCGCGTAAATACAGTATCCCACGGGAACACTGTACTTATTCGGGATAAAATACTTTTTATCCCGAAAAAATTTCCAATGTTTTAATCCAGAGCTTAAACTAATACCATACCAATTTCATCGAAATCGGTTTAATAGTTTTTGCGTGAAAGAGTAACAAACATCCATCCATACATCCATACATCCATCCATCTATCCAACATTTATAATATTGGTAGGATTAGCGGATCAGCCATGGACTTTTAGAGATTCATCAAAGTTGGTAAATTACTAAAATATTGAAGCCGTGGATGCTCGTTTGACGCAATTATACCAATAATGGTCGCAACATCGAGTCATACCAGTCATAGATCTAGCACGATACGGCGCGGTGAGAGAGCCGAGAAAGGATCAAAGGAATGATGTTAAATGCAACCTTTTTACGCCCTCTTTACTCTTTTCACTCATATCGCGACGTTCAATGGGAGTTGGTTGCAGTTCAGTGTGTCTGGTTGTTAGAGGTATTTTACAATTATATTATCATGTATTCTAACATTTCAGGGTGGACAATATGTGCTACAAATCGTGGATTATTATGGTGGTACCTTCCTACTCTTGTTCGGGGGCATTACAGAAATTATAGGCATATTTTGGATTTATGGTATGTGATCCCGGTAGTGTCTAAATATTAAAAAATATTTTTTTAGCGCAATGGCTAACAAAACCCATAAAGTTATTATTTTGACTCCACATGTTGATGAATGACCGAACGTGGTCTTATAACATCCTTATAGTTATTATGGCCTGTGAAGCTCTATCATCTGTTCCGTGAAATGGGACGGAAGTGCGTTATCATATTATGTAAGAAAAATCAATATTTAGCCATATATTTTATTTTATTACATATGAAAGTGCTTAGATTTAACCTCTATATTTCAGGTCTAGAGAACTTGTGCCTGGACATCGAGTTCATGTTGGGCATCAAGACGTCGGTGTACTGGCGCGTCTGCTGGGGCATCATCACGCCCGGCATGATGATCATCGTTTTCATATATGCACTCACATCATTCGAGAGCCTTGTCTTCGACGGCTACTATGTCTATCCAACGGTCGGTTATGGTAAGTTGTGTAAAAACTAGCTTATCGTTTATATATGAAAATGGATTGCAGTTTGAATGTCAGGCTAAAATTCGAGATCGTCTGGACCGATTTGGCTAATTTTGATCTTTAAATAATTGTGGAAGTTCAGGGAAGGTTTAAATGGATGAAAGATAACTAACTGTTCCTACATTTAAACATTTGATGTTTGTACCATCGATAGCGTAAATTCGAGTCTCCTGTGTCACTTGACTGTCAAATATTTAAAGTGATGGAGGTGTAGGGGTATGAGATGTATGTGTAGATATTGGTGTAGGTTGTAGGTGTTATTATAGTTATCTATTTATTCCAGTTCACAGTTAAGACAACATGAGTCGGGTAAGCTAGTATTTGCCAAAAAAGTAACAAAATAGATCAAAATATAGAACCCCGTGGCACACCTTAAGTTATTAATAAAACTTGTTCATTTTCTCAAATTATTTATTTAATAATTTTTTACACAAAATAATTGCTGTTTGAACTTTTATATTTTTCAGTTGCAGGATATCTGATTTTATTCGCTGGAGTAATCCTAGTTCCAATATTTTTATGTCTGGCGATAAGAAAAAATAGAACTGGAAAATGTTACGAAGTAAGTTTTGATCTTTTGTTTATTATATTTAGTATTGTGGTCTTGGCCGAGCAGTCATAATATTTGAAATTTTATTAGAAAACCACAGACTTGAAGGCGGTAGGGAGACATTTATTTTTATAACGCTTTTATTAGTTTCACCTGTATGTTTGCTTGCTTGCTTGCTTGTTTGTTTGTTTGTAACCGACTCCTTTGGGCTCGATTTTTTCCTACTTTGAACGATCAGATTTAATTCAAACTTTGGACACCTGTCAAAGATCAATCGATCGAATCGAATCGATCGATGACAATGCAATAATTCGATTAAAATATCCGATTATCCTTATTAAATTCGCCAGGATTCATCAATTTCTTTCCGCATCCTTTGCATGAGAGTAAGAGAGATAGAACTAGTGCGCGAACTACGCATGCATGCAGTTCCAGGCTTACTCTTTGGCAAATCGTACTAAAAAGCAAAAAATAAATTAAAGTTAAAAAAAACTAAAATACACGCTTTTATAGAAAATCTAACTAAAAAAAAATAATAATAAATTTGGATTAAGAATAGTGTAAATGAAAAATAAATGTTTATTATTGTAAAAAAGCGTGGGGTGCATAGTGTCAATAGTTATAAACATTTTATTGGCAGATATGAGAAGGATCTTAACTTTGATAATAATATCTTAAAAATAATAAAAGCGTTATAATTACTTTAAACGAAATCTGACCGTTTGAAGTGGATCAAAATCAAATCCACTGGAGTCGGTTACATACAAACAAACGTACAGGTGATGACACTGCACCCCACGCTTTTTTACAATAATAAACATTTATTTTTCATTTACACTATTCTTAATCCAAATTTATTAAATTTTATTTTTTATTTTTTAGTTAGATTTTCTATAAAAGCGTGTTTTTTAGTTTTTTTTAACTATAATTTATTATTCTTACAGTGATGAATAGCGGACATTTCAATACGGTATTTTTCTGTATTTTTTTATTACATACATGAATAGACCTCTGAAAAATAAGACAATTTATTATTATAATAGTAGTAGTAATATTTTCAAAGATATTGCGGATTGTTTGAAGGACTTTTGTGTGTCTCGTGAAAACGCCCCATATAAAAGTCGCACAAGTAGGTAACGTCACACGCTACTAATGTTGCTACGAAATGTATGGCTATATGCACAAAATTTCTGATATCTCCGATATGTATAAACATAAGCGAGCAAACTTCGGAGTCTTTTTGTATTTCATGCAAGTAAATTTATTATGTAGGTTTTTTACACTAATGCTGTAAAAGATATTTCAACTTTTTTGTGACTTTGAAACGCATATAATTACAAAACTACCCATAAAATCCTAATTATTTTCACTTTTATCAAGATGTAATATCTAATTATTTCATAATTTATTTAAAAAATCAAAATACCCAATACTCGATTTTACTTACTCGTACTACATATTATTATATAATATTCTGAAATTGTGCCGGATGTTTAAGAATATAATTAGTCAAATATTGGTAAAATCGCAAAAAATATTTTAAAAATTCTGTACGAGTTGTATATCTCTCGTATCGTAGGCTCGAAGGACCAAAAAAATATAATGTAGGGGCTACTGCTGCAGCCTCCAGTACATTAATAATATAAAAGATGTTTGATAAATATTTGATAAGTCAGAACGATCGGGGATGATAAATAAAACCGTTCCGGTTGAATGCTGAATGATAACTACTTTATTGTAAATGAAAAAAAATACAATTTTTAAGCGCGCATATGACACTCGTTGACTAACAAAGAAAATGCTTACTGTGCTAAAATTTTTCATGTACGGTTGGCAACAACTCGTACAAATTAATTTCAAAATAATACAACACATTGCTCTCGTATTATTTTACAGACGATAAAACGAGCTTTCCAAACAAAGTCAAGCTGGGGCCCTCGAGATTCGAGGAAAAAAAGGGAGTGGATACTTTTTAAGGAAGACGCGATGACGCAAGCCAAAAATACGAGGATCTCTCTATGTAATCACATCAAGCTCATACTAACTGGAGGATACAAACGTTGATCTAATAAAAACTACTAAGAATGTAGTTGAAACCTTGAAAACAAGTAAATAAAGCCAGCCTCATTTGAATAGAAGTTGAATTCATTTATTCCAATGCAGTTATCTTAATATTTCATAGGACCGAGTAATTTACCTTTACTATTTGTACTTAGTAAAAATATGCCCTAATAATATTCCCTAAAAATAAGAAACAATATTTTCATCACCTATAGCTACTTAGTAACGGGGTACGGTTAGTAAAAGGGTACGTTCGGAACCGTATCCGTCAGCGGCAAGACGTATGGCCCAATAGAGATATTTGATGTTTAAATTATACCAAGATATTGTACCTTTTTGCTACTATTTGGTAGGCACCTCACTTAAAATTTTTAGTGCCTCGATAGTTACTGAAAAATCGCGTAAAGAATCTGGTCAGATATTCTGACGTATATAGTGACGGAGTGCTGTCGAGCCAATACAGGGGTATTTCGTACGATTAGTCAAATCGTACATCTGGCGACGAGGGAAAAAAGGTCAGTGAAATATAAAATATCAAAAAGAACGTATCTTACAAATCCGCTTAGAAAATAACAAAGGAAGGTAACGAAGGAACCAGTCGGTTGTAGGTGCAATCAATCTCGTAGATTATTTAAAACAAAGAATTTCGTATTGCCTATGTAGGCATATAGCAGAATGTTGCACGAAGGTGACGCATCGGTTTTTGTTTAAAATTTATCACCTAAACTAGACCACCCCTTTGCCTTGTTATCTCTATCTTGTTACATTTTGCAATGCAAAGTCAAGATTAGAAATGACCATTTTTCTCGTGTGCTGTTAGTGTAATAAAAGATTCCATGTCAATTTCACTAATTTCAACAGAAATTTATTGTTATTTACAATTAAAACAAGATTTATATTATGTCGAGAGTTATATTTACAACGACATTACAAAGTTGTAAGTAAGCACAGATTCTAATCCAAAAGTCATTATGAATATTATGCTTGAAACAAAATCATTGCAATATTTCTTTTGATTTAAGTAATATTAAAAACTGAAATCTAAATATGACTAGGCATAGCTGAGCCTAGTTTAGGTGCCAGTGAAAGTTCCATAATTACTGTGAGTTTTTATATCATAAGTTTTATGTTAATAAAGCTAGGAATATTTTGTACTTGATGCCTTTTTAACTATTGTGTACTACTTAACTACCTACAAAAATTTAAATAATTAACAGAATCTATAGTAACAAATTACTGTTACAGTTACAGCTGTAGGTTTTAAAGTGTTAAAGTATGATCTTATTACCCGACTGCGCCAGAAGGAGGGTGATTGTAATATGTTTATACTCTCAAACTGTAAAATTCAGTACAAATATTAAGAACAGTGAAAAGGGATATACAACTTAAACTTCAGGTGAGTTTTATGTTTCCAAAACTTAAAACGTGTCATAGCCTCATTATAGGCACCAATTGCAAAATAATTGTTTCACTTTGCCAGTGTTACTTGTTGAATAATATACCTACATCACCATCTAGCGGCGAATGGCACAAACCTACACTGGCGTGAAAACAGCATAAAATATAACGCCATGGACAACAATGGAAACGACTTCACTCGCTTCCAGTTCGTTCAACGTCTAAAATTTATTTTTTGTAAAAAAGTCGAATTTCATAAAATATACGTTTATGTTTTAAAGAAAGCAAATAAAAACATTCATTGAAGATCACTCTTGTCCTCATCATATAGGAAAGAGTAGATTCTCAACATTCTGGTCCTAACGATACGGATTACGAAGAACCACGCGGCTACGTGGAGCGTCACATCAGAAGGCATTGGCGAAAAGGATTTTCGGTTTGTTCAACAAGAATCTTTTAGTGAACAATATCATAAATTAAAAAGCGAGATACCATTTAATAGTAAGAAAAATAACAGCAATAGGTTATTGTATAAGAAAATATGAGGTTTAAATATATTTTTAGATAAGTCTAATATAATTCGTATAGGTGGAAGGTTATCTAACTCGGTTGAATTTAATTATGACAAAAGGCATCCCGTATTGTTAAGCGGCAAACATCGTTTTTCAAGGTTACTGTGTGAACACAAACGGCTACTTCATGCCGGGCCTCAACTATTAGTATATTCAATGCGTGAAAGGTGGTGGATCTTAGGAGCTCGTAACTTGGCTAGACAGGTGGTACATAGCTGTATCATATGCAAAAGTATGAGAGGGAGAACATTGACCCCTCTGATCTTTAAACATATAAGTGACATAAAAGCAGTATGGCTGATCATTAAATTTATAACGTTATAAAGGTTACATAAAAGCAGCATAACAGCTGATCATTAATAGTATAACTGTTAAATTTAGTGAATAATAATATTATTATGTTGTGTATAGTAGTTAAAGGATGCCGGTATTTAAATGCTTATTTATGATTACATTTATACTATAACTTGATAAGTACAAACGCTCTTATGTCCGTTGCTATGCCTAATGAAAAAATAAATAAATGGTTGTTACATTTTGGTTGCTAGAACTCGCAAGAAGTGTTTGATAATATGGCCTCATAAAGTTGATTTGTATTTTTCATCAGAACTGGACCAGTTTCGGGTACACCTAGTTAAGCAACATAACAAAACATTATGGACACTTTTGAATTTAAAGAAGGGCAAATGAGTAGAAGCGAGGATGCTGCGAATAGGAGATTCACTTACATTAGGTAAAGTTGAGTTCAGGAAACAAGACAAAATAAAAATGTAAACAAAAATTGTGAGGTTCGTCATTTTGTTATAGAATTTATAAATCGCTTGAATAATAAATCTGACAAATTTACTTAAAAACGGGGTCGTGTGGATGGTTGTCAATTCATTCATTCTACTTTGGGTTGAGTGATTTATATTTTTATAATTATTTTCACTTTGACAAATTATTATTGTTTATGGAAGATATTAATACGTGAAGAAATGACTTTGGGTGCAGTTTTACGATAACTGTGTGAACGGAGGAGTATGAAGTTTGGCCGGTAAAATAGGCTTATGTGGAGGAAGGTGTAAATAAATCTAATATTATTTTAAATAATGCTTAGAAGTACGAGAGTAAAGAAAGAGAGAGTGCTCTTGTGCACTGCGCATACACTTGGGCGCTATAAAATAATTCCTGTGTAACTGGCCTGGTTTCAATGAAACCGGCCATCGTCACCGAAATCGGTACGCTTGTTGACTTTTGCAAGCGAAATTCATGACAGCAGAGAAAGAAACAAACAATCAAATAAGATGGTTTATAGTTTCGTTGCAATTGAGTAAAGAACGAGTTGAAGGATTATTTCAGATAGTTTTGTGGATGTAAACTACCTTTGAGAAAGGAAATGATATAAATGGTAGTGGGACGGAAAACACAAGATTTACAATCGCAACATAGGAACTATGAAACAGAAATAAGAGTAAAATTCCAGTTGGCTATAATTTCGTATTGGAAATTGATGAGGATAGCGAATTGAAATGTCATGTAAGTTGAGGGACTCAAAGTGTGAAGGTAATTTAAATTGGTAAATCCATATCTTCTATGTGACAGAAGTTGGAATAAGGCATTGAGAAGACAAACATGTGTATAAGGAATTTGAAGACTTTTGCCATGGTTTTGAAATATCCAAATTGACATACTAAACACCCGGTTTCTCAACATAATAATAGGTCTTTACCTATGAAATTGCCGTTCTGCAGTACTGGCCATTTCAAATCAAAATAATTTTTGTTTGGCTAAGAATTCTAATATGAAATTAATTTTATTTTAAAAACATGGAATTCTTTTTCCAAAAGTAGTCATTTGTTTATTGATTAGTGTTAATATAGTTCATCGCATTTCAATCTATTTCGTCATCATGGATACGTTAAAAATTTGAGTAATTATGGAATATGAGTACCGTCGTGGCAGCAACGCGGCACAAGTGGCACGCAACATCAACGACGTTTACGGAGCTAACACTACAAACCAACGCACCACCTGTTATTGGTTTGCTCGCTTCCGTTCTGGAAATTTCGACCTGAAAAATGAACCTCGCGGTCGTCCGAAGACTTTGGTCAACAATGACGAATTAAAGGCGATTGTGGAAGCTAATGATACACAATCTACGGCTGAATTAGCAGCAGCTTTCGACGTTAGCGTCAAAACAATATTGGTTCATTTGCGTCAAATTGGCATGGTAAAAAAGCTTGACAAATGGGTGCCCCACGAACTCAATGATCGCCAGCGTGAAGTACGCGTCGAGACGTGCCTTGCACTGCTCAACAGACACACAAATAAAGGAATTTTGAACCGCATTGTTAACTGCGATGAAAAATGGATTCTGTTTGATAACCGCAAGCGCTCAGCAAGTTGGTTGGATCCTGGTCCAGCACCTAAACAATGCCCTAAACAAAAACTTACCCCTAGAAAAGTGATGATCACTGTTTGGTGGTCTAGCGCCGGTGTGATTCATCACAGCTTCATACCAAACGGGGTGAGCATTACTGCAGATGTGTACTGTGAAGAACTGAACACAATGATGGAGAAGCTGGTACATCTCCAACCAGCATTGGTCAATCGCTCATACTGCACAGCAGACAGTCTCCAAGTTGCAAGAACTGGGGTTGCAAGCTCTCCGTCATCCGCCCTACTCACCAGACCTTGCGCCTACAGACTACTACTTTTTCCAGAATTTGGATAACTTCTTGGCGGGAAAAAAATTCTATACCCGAGAGGCAGTACAAAATGCCTTTGAAGAATTTGTTGCCTCCCGTCCAGCTGATTTATTTAAGAAGGGCATCAATAAACTGCCACTGTGTTGGCAAAGATGCATTGATTGCATGGGTGATTACTTCGATTAATACAAATAAAAAATACATGAAAAAAAATCGTTTCAATTTTTTCATACACAACGGCTATTTCATAGGTAAAGACCTAATATATATACCGGTTGAAGGAAGAGTTTGCAACAAGATCAGAGTTATTAGATTAAAATATTCTCTCTTAGTATGAGCTCCAAATACACTAAAGGTGAGAACCACCGAACGCGATGGCCGACAGGGTTGGACATAGACATCAATGGAAACTTTCCTTAGTGGAGTTTTCATGTTAAATGGGGATTACCTTGGTCGATAGGGGAAGTAAATAATAACGTACCATTTCCAGTTTACACATAATCAAATATAATATAGATATGCAGTCGTTAAGGAAATACATCGAAAATAACTGTGGAGTTCGACCAACATAACTCTTTTCTACCGTACCCTGTTAGACACAGAAATAAATGAGTGTCTGAATTCACGATAACCTCCATTTTTGAAGGTCAGCCAAGCTGAAAAGAGTATACAAAGGGAGAAGGAAAGCAAAAGGGTGTAAAAATAAATAGAAATTGAGATATAGAAGTTTCGAATAATTCAACAGAAAAAAAGAACCAAGACGAAGTGTAGACGTTGGATCAAAGGGTAAAGGAAATAGGGAAGAAATTATAAGGAAGGGAATGTATTGATTTGAATTGAAAGCAGATTAATTGTGTTTTCTCAATTATTGATTAAATGCTAAGAATTGCGGATTAAACAATTATAACCAATAAAGACGTTACAACATTAATATAGGGCATTATTAATTATGACTAATAATTTAATTATGATTGAATGCAAGTAGAATTTATATATACACAAAACAAATTAAAATAAAGAAGAGATTTAGTGTATATTGTATGTGGGTATATTGTATTATCTCGTGCATTGACGTCACAGATGACAGTGACATTAGACGTCAGTTAGCCATCATTTAGATGTTAGACTGGTGGGTGTGACGGAGTGCTGTCGAGTCAATACAGGTGTATTTCGTACGATTAGTCAAATCGTACATCTTACTACCCGTATTATATGTGAAAATCCGTGTTATCCGTATAACATATTTACTTGGTATTTCAACGTTGTACTCGACTGTAAAATCTCAGTTCCACATTATTAAGTTAGTTATACAATTTATTTTTATTGTGATTTTATTTATAGGTAAATATCTACTATAATAATTAATATGGACGTTTATAAATCAAACTTTTGCACTCGAATTTACCCACGTTACTAAACACTATCTAAATAATTGGAAAGTAATGTTCGTTAACACATCCATTAGACAGATATTTACATTACTGATATAAATCTTCAATAGTCGATACATAAACCTAGCTATTATAATATGATTACAAATTAATTATCTATAATAATATACTAAGGCCCGATTCGACCAAACATGAAGTTACACGAGTGTAACTATAATGAGAATAATTTACTCCTTCAATTTACTCTAGGATATCTTCGTTTGCGTTTTACTAAGTTACTCGAAGAGTATACTATGCTCGGTATTATTATTCAATGAATAATGAACGAATGTATAAATCAACAAAAAATCATGTACTATTGTTTGTATTAGAATGACTTGTACTAATTTAATTTCGTTGAGTAATACAGTAAAATGTCAATATCAAATTATAACACTTCACAATGACATTGATCGTGACAATTGACAGCCAGCTGTGCGACTATTCACTATTCTCAGTTTAATACTTTACTCCGTTAAAATCGCCCGAGTAAATATTTACTCCCGTGTTTTACTTATTACCTTATTCTTGGATTAGAAGTTGGAAAAACGCAAAACCAGCTTACTCTTAGATTAGGAAACATTTACACTCGAGTAAAATTTTACTCCAGTTTGGTCGAATCCGCCCTTAGCGTTTTAAATTCTACGCCTGTCGTATGCGTATATAATATACCTGGAACAGAAAGTCCGGTCCAACTGAGAAAGAAGTCGATCGTCGAATTCAGTTTGGCCGGACAGCGTTCAGAATACTCAGAATCTTCTCGTCCAAAATCCCTCAGTGCCTGAAGTCGAAAGACTTTGGACAGTGCGTGTTGCCAGAGATACGTATGCATAATACATAATATATAATACGTATACATAATATGGAGCAGAAACGTTGTATTTCACAATGCGCCCTTGGCATAATTTATAAATTCCGCATCGCTCAACGAGACGAGAGGTTTATGCTACGATTATCCCTAAAGAAATGAGGATATCTGTAGCAGGACTAGAGGTCTAACAGAAAATTTCTCGAGTGGAAACCGGGACCTGGACGGCGACACATAGAAGGGCCTCCCACAAGGTAGACCGAATACCTAGTAAAGGTCGCAGGCAGTCTGTGGATGCCCACCGCGAGCGACCGGCCGCACTGGAAAACTGTAGGGGTTAATAAAATCATGCGTTACCTTGCGGAAATCCATAGCATACAATTTTATTACTATTATATAATATCCCGCGAAAAATACCTATTAATATATAAGTATTTTTTCGTGGGATATTGCTAGATATAATATTAATTAAATTGTAAACTGTGGGGGATCAGGCAGGCCTATGTCCTGCAGTGTACGTATTTAGGCGGAAATATTTACACACCTGATAACATAGACCTATATATTAAAGACAAGGCATGTGGAGACAAAAATTGTCCACACTTAAACCCTTTTTAAACTTTTGGGGTTGTTTGAGGCCGTTGAGGTTTGACATTTGTCATCTTGACATTTTGACATTAGCTTTCCGCAGTATAATCCGTCCGCATTTATTTGACAAAATCTTCTAAAATCAAGAAGGCGTAATTTTTTCTTGTCTGATCAGCAATTTATTCAATGTTGCTGCCTTTGTATGTCAAGTGACTTTTCTGGTGCAACAGACAAAGACAGCAACATTGAATAACTAATCAGTTGTGTAAATATTTAGAGTAAGTATAATTTTGGTCTGCACTTATGACTTTGTGTCTTTCAATTGTCTTATGTCTATCGTAATTTTTTTTAAATAATTAGATAACTAATCAACTTTATCTTGTATTTTAAGATAATTATTTACGTATTATAATAATCTCTACATTTGATAAAGTTTATCAAAGTAGCGATTGCAGCGTATCAAAGTATTCTATAACACATACTATCTTTCAAAACGTGATGAGGCAGTAAATAACTTAAAACTTTCCTTAATTTGATAAGAATTCAGACAAAACTCAAATTAAAGTTCGAATTGTCACGTCATTATTAACGTCAGCAAATATAAACGAGTACTGTTATATGAATGTTAAATATTATGATGACTTTGTATGTCATCGTGATATGTCAACGTAATTATTACAATTAACGTGGTACCGACTTCAAATTTTTGAAGAGTGAGAAGAGAAATATTAAAAATTTCAGCCAAATTTAAAAGAGGAATTATTTAGAAAATAAGTTTTTTTGAATAACAAATTAAATACATTGATGACATCTGTGTCAATAATATCAGCCACGCGGATGACATGGTGCTGCTGAGCGCGTCGGTCTGCGGCCTGCGAGAGTTGATACAAGTCTGTGAGAGGTATGCCGATGGTCACGGTCTGAGGTACAATACGAGTAAGAGTCAGTTTATGGTATTTGAGTCCGGCAGTGTTAGGTGTCCCCAGAGCGTACCGTGTGGTTGAATAATGTGGTTTAGACAGAGTCTATGAATTTAAATACCTGGGACACATAGTCACCGCCGTCCTCAGGGATGACGCTGACGTGGAGCGGGAGCGGAGGGCGCTGTCTGTACGGGTGAATATGCTGGCCCGCAGGTTAGCGTGGTGTTCCGACAAGGTGAAGATCACGCTTTTCCGCACGTACTGCACCTCGCTGTACACCTGCGCTCTGTGGGCCGACTATACGCAGCGGGCATACAGCGCCGTCCGTGTACAGTTCAATAACGCTTTTAGAGCCATACTGGGGCTGCCCTGTTTCAGCAGCGCCTCGGGCATGTTTGCCGCGGCGCGCACCGAATGCTTTTATGCAACCATGCGCAAACGATGCGCGTCCCTCGTGCGCAGAGTGCGGGTCAGCTCCAACACCGTGCTGGCCATGATAGCCGATAGACTTGATTGTCCCTATATTAACCACTGCTGTGACAAACATATCTGATATAGAGGCAGTTGCAACATTTCAATTTGAAATATATTATTAGGTCTTTGCCTATGAAATTGCCGTTTTGTATGAAAAAATTAAAACTAATTTTTTTTCATGTATTTTTTATTTGTATTAATCGAAGTAATCAGCCATGCTATCAATGCATCTTTGCCAACGCAGTGGCAGTTTATTGATGTCCTTCTTAAATAAATCAGCTGGACGGGAGGTTATAAATTCTTCAAAGGCATTTTGTACAGCCTCTCGGGTATTGAATTTTTTCCCGCCAAGAAGTTATCCAAATTGTGGAAAAAGTAGTAGTCTGTAGGCGCAAGGTCTGGTGAGTAGGGCGGATGACGGAGAGCTTCCAACTTCAGTTCTTGCAACTTGGAGACTGTGTGCTGTGCAGTATGAGCGATTGACCAATGCTGGTTGGAGATGTGCCAGCTTCTCCGGTGTGATGATTCACACCGGCGCTAGACCACCAAACAGTGACCATCACTTTTCTAGGGGTAAGTTTTCGTTTAGGGCATTGTTTAGGTGCTGAACCAGGATCCAAACAACTTGCTGAGCGCTTGCGGTTATCAAACAGAATCCATTTTTCATCGCAGGTAACAATGCGGTTCAAAATTCCTTCATTTGTGTGTCTGTTGAGCAGTGAAAGTTACGTCTTGACGCGTACTTTGCGCTGGCGATCATTGGGTTCGTGGGGCACCCATTTGTCAAGCGTTTTTACCTTGCCAATTTGACGCAAATGGAGAACGGAAGCGAAAAAACCAATAACAAGTGGTGCGTTGGTTTGTAGTGTTAGCTCCGTAAACGTCGTTGATGTTGCGTGCCGCTTGTGCCGCGTTGCTGCCACGACGGTACTCATATTCCATAATTACTCGAATTTTCAACGTATCCATGATGAAGAAAAAGATTGAAATGCGATGAAAATTTAACACTAATCAATAAACAAACGACTACATTTGGAAATAAGAATTCCATGTTTTTAAAATAAAATTAATTTGAAATTAGAATTCTTAGCCAAACAAAAATTATTTTGATTTGAAATGGCCAGTAGTTTTTGGGATGGCAAAGATATATAAGGGTAGGTACTAGGTTCCTTAAACGTTGAAATTACAAGAAAACGTACTTATGAGACCATGGCTAACTTTTTAAGACATGATGAACTACATTCACAGATTTTATTAAAAAACCACAATCTCTTGATTTTCATGACAGCGATCTTACTGAGTGCGAAACTTTAAAAGCGCCTAAAGGATTTTTGGCCCCTATGATTCAGAAGGGAACTTACAAAATAATATATAAATATAGCCCCCCAAATTATCACAGAACCAAATTCAAGTATAAGGCTGTAAGAGAAGTTAATACAAATTTTTCGTACCTTTGGCGCCCTGTACTTCAGAATATACGCCTATTGTACTCACTAACACTACAACATGATATACGTTTTATCAGTAAGAGTGAAAGGGGAATCTGGCGATGCTGGGATCTCAATCCACTATACTGAAATCAAGCAAACACATTTTCCCATGTCGCGTTGTACATACTTACGTGTACTTTACACTACACCCGGTTTAGATGATCTCTAGTTTTTACCAACATTTTCTGCCTGCAAACTGGTCAAGAGTAGGAATGACAGACTTGCATTTTTCTACGTTCCTAGTCAGTGCGCAGCCGTTATTAAAACAGTTTTCTTGTTCTCTTGTTCTTTATGACCTTTTTTATTAAAAAAAAAATCTAACATTTTAGGTCAGATAAAAAAACTGACGAGTTTAGAACCGGCAGACCGACGGTTTTATATCAAAATTTTGGGTCCCTAGTGATCTACAATATAATATAATAATAATTATGTCTTTGGACGCTTCACACCACGTCAATATGGACCCGTGCTAAGCGTCCGAAAAACTTGTGTTACAGGTACCAGATAATGGGAAGAATATTTAACTCTTTAAAACTATTACATTATACACATATTTGACGAATATCCATGACCTAGGAAGACAGAAAACTTTTTGTTCCCTCAGCGAGATTAGAACCCGCGATATCCGGCTTGAGCTCCAACACGCTAACTACCAAGTAACAGAGGTCGTCAACAACAAAAGTCCAATGTTCTGGATCACCTCCTTTTTCGACGGTGAACTCTAGCTCTATTTAGTTTCTACTTTTTGGGAACCCAGCTAGTATGTTAATAACCACATAGACGTACAACGTTGTTGATATAATATTATTGATAACTGAAATAGATACTTTTATTTATCTTCTGATAATTATGATTGTGTTGCAATAAAATGGGCCAAAAAAACATACGAATTTCTTACTTTGTCCGATCCACTTGACTCGAATGGTCCTTGAATAATGGTAAATATGTATTAAATATACTAGAATTTACCATTAAAATAATATTAATAATCTTATCATAATTGAAACTTAATTGCTTTATTAGATCTGCAATTATATTATTATACTTAAAATTTATTATTATTATTGTGAAATGAAGGTCTATAATCTACAGTTTTTAAACATTTATGGTATTATTTTATGCATATTTCAGGATCAAAAAGAACTTGAAAATGGGGAACACGAAAATCGTGGATTTGATCGCTCATCTGAAGTCATTAGTCATGAAAAGAAAATGTCTCTGGCCCCGTCTGTAAACGGAGAGGTAAACATCTATAATTCTGGTAAATAATAAAATATTTCTTGGCTTGAAATCCATGTACAATCCGGAAAATCGACTTTACACATTTTTTTGTGAAACTTCTTTGGAATCGTTCTGAAACTTACTAAATCGAAAAAACAACAGTGTAGAAAAACATGTGAAAACCACATCTATACTATATGACGTATACTATAGGACGTAGCTGCAAGACAACGAAATAGAAGAATTTATTTAATGAAGTTTTCTTTTATCGCGTATAAACACATACATTTTTTATAAAGTGTCTATCTTCTCTGTAGCTGGAAAAAGGCCTTTTCTTGCTTCGATTAGCTAGCGGCAGGCGCCAGCAAGCACAAGTTGATGAAATTTTTGAGCATTTTACGAAACAAGATTACAAACTTACATCAAAAGAGTGATTACATTAAAATTCAACGAATTTCATGTAGATTATATAGGTGCTTGCTAGGATTAGAACCATGGAGCAAGATAAATAATATTTGATTGAATACGGTTTTTACAAACTCACATAATCAGTAACCTAATCTTTGTAACAACAATTCGAAGAAGATAGCCTTGATCTTTCAGACGAAGTCTTTTCAATTTTGTTTTCAGGATAAAAAACCAACCAATGAACGACCACAGTGGGATAACCAATATGAGTTCCTGATGTCGTGTATCGCTACCTCTGTGGGCCTCGGCAACGTGTGGCGGTTCCCGTTCGTGGCCTACCAGAACGGCGGAGGAGCCTTCCTCATCCCCTACATCATAGTGCTGGTGGTTATAGGCAAGCCCATGTACTTCCTAGAAACAGTAATCGGACAGTTCAGCAATAGCAACTGCGTCAAAGTGTGGGACATGTCGCCTGCTATGAGAGGTAAATATTTTCCTTCCTCCCTTATACAGGGTATGGCGTAATTAATGGATAATCCTTCACCTGCAGCTGGAGAATATCATAACGGATAAGAAAAATACAACATGAATTATCGCTATCAGATTTTTATTTATTATACTTGAATAGTTGTATTATCAAATTTATCATGTCACTTTTGTACTGTTACCTAATTTTTTTTTACAAATGCAACCGAAAATATTTTCTTTTCTTTCAAATCATTTTTTCTTCTTGTTTGATCGCTCATATCGTAAGAAAAATGTATGGGGACTTGACTGACCAACTTACAAGTAATTAGCCTATTCAATTGAGATTGTAAAAAGGTATAACAGATGGTATTTGATCCTTAGGTTTCAAAGAATTTTCATAATTTTTAAAAAAAGAGCCCATTTATTGTCTTAATGACAGGTTTCATTAAAATTTTATTTTAAAATTATTTTATTCATTTAGGAATTAAATTTAAAGGAGTTGAAAGAAAAGAAGGTTATCTTTGCATAGTTTATTATTCACTTTTATAACAAGTGTTCAAAATGACCACCCCGAGTTCTAATGCAGGCCCTGCACCAATAAACAATTGTTTTATTCGTTGCGCGTGGCCTGCCTCCTTAATTTCTCGAGCAGCGGCAAATATTCTTTCGCGTAAATCTTCCACTGATGTGACTGGTTTTTTGTACACCTTTTCCTTTATACAACCCCAATAAAAAAAATCCAGAGGGTTAAGGTCTGGTGCTCTTGGAGGCCAAAGAAAATATCCCAAACGGCCTATTCATCTTTGGGGGAATGTCGCGTCTAAATATTCGCGAACGTTACGGGCATAATGTTCAGGACAGCCATCGTGCTGCAGCCACATGTCCCTTCTATTCTCCAAGGTCACGTCCTCCAAAAGTCCAGGGAGATCATTTTGTAAAAAATTTAGATATCTCTCTATTATGCATATTAAAATAGCCGTCTTTTTTACAAGAAGATTCGTCAGTCCATAGTATTTCGTCAAAAAAATTTGGTTCGTTTCTTATTTTTCGTAACATTCTTTGACAAAATGCTAATCTTAAAGGGTAGTTCCTTGGCAGAAGACTTTGTACACGTTTATAATGAAAGGGATGAAGCTTCTCGCATTTTAAAATTCTGTTTACAGTTCTTGTTGATATGCCTATACGGCTTGATATTTTTCGCACGGAGGTGGTTGGATCAGCTTCAACCTCAGCAAGGACTATGTCGTCATCATGTTGGCGTGGCCTCCCGCCGCTAGTACCACCGACACCAGTTCTAGGAATTCTGCCTTCCTTGTACGCATTATGCACTCTTGGAAATACCCGGTAATCAGGATGACGGGCATTAGGAAACCTTGCTCGATAGAGTTCTGCGGCTTGACTTGCATTACCACCACACTGACCGTAAATAAAATGCATTTCTGCATATTCCGCGGGTGTGTATACAAATCGAGGCATTGCACTAGATGCGCGGTATGTCCAGGTTAAAAGCCCAAATCACTAGCAATAAACAAGTCCGGGGTCCGGGGTCAAATATCAATATTTGTATCACGGGATTACCAAGTCCATGTGACTGAGCAAAATCAAGTCCGAGGTCACAGCACTTTATCAATAATAATAAATTCTTTCTTACTAACTAAACGTATCTCTTGGAAGTAGTATGGTAGCAAACTGACTCTAGCAACCCTTTAAAACTACTACGACAAACAATTATGTTAGTCTTCTGTGTGTCTCTTTCACCCATTGCATGAAAGAGTAGGACAACTTTTGCGTCTTTTGTTTTTCGTCGTCGGAGCAGGTAATAAAGCAGGTACAAAAAGTTGGGTCTGGGTCTTTCGGTGAGAATTTTTCTACGAGTTGAATAGCTTTGCTTTGTCCTTATTATAAAATGTATAATGTGATAGTGAAAAAGATATTATAAATATAAAAAAAAGATATAATTAAAATATTTTCTGAGACGTATGTTTTTAGGAAAATAGACCTTCATCAAAGTCATTAGGTAATCACTTTGAAATCTAAGGGTTAAATACCATGTGTTATACCTTTTTACAATCTCAATTAAATATTCTAATTATTTGTAAGCTGTTCAGTCAAGTCCCCATACATTTTTTTTATGATATGTGCGATCAAACACAAAGAAAAAAGATTTGAAAGAAAAAAAATATTTTCGGTTGCATTTGTAAAAATAAATTAGGCAACAGCACAAAAGTGACATGATACATTTGATAATACAACTATTCAAGTATAATAAATAAAAATCTGATAGCGATAATTCATGTTTTTGCGACTGTGACAACAAAATTAGTGAGCAAGGGTAAAATTTTCATAATTTAAAAAAAATGGCCGATAACTAAAAAACCATGATACTTTTACTAAACATGAATTGTATTTTTCTGATCCGTTATGATATTCTCCGGCTGCAGGTGAAGGATTATCCAT
Source organism: Phengaris arion (assembly GCA_963565745.1). Lineage (NCBI taxonomy): Eukaryota > Metazoa > Arthropoda > Insecta > Lepidoptera > Lycaenidae > Phengaris > Phengaris arion. The sequence goes on from OY751443.1 coordinate 10,664,922, forward strand.
TAATTACGCCACACCTGTATATACATACCATAAGAAACAGTATTTTTAAAAAATAATTACATTTAGGGGTCGCTACCAAGGTTTAAATTTTAAATACACATAATCTGTATTTGTTGAATTCTTTTATTTAGAAGCCTATAGATATAGGGCATAGAAAAAATACAAAATTTAGAGAAAAATCGATCTAGCTAGGTTTTATCCCTGGGAAATTTGCGCATTTTAAAGTTATGTATGTTTTTTCCTTTGACGTGCAACAATGTATCAATAATTTCGACTCTAACAATGTCAGTCCGATTGGCAGTTTAGAATTTTTTTGCGTTGTACGAAAATTCGGAATGTGGTGATTCAAACCCCGGTAAAATAGAGCTACGAGCAAAGCCCGGTTACCCAGGTATTTATAAATTAAGATAATATTACGGAGATGTATTTTTGTTTAACTTCCAAGGGATCTTTCAATAATATTTGTAAGTCGTGTCTTGGCGCTGACCAACCGGTAGAGGCTTGAAAGTCATGTTTTATACAATCATCAGATAAATGCATATCTCTCTCACAGCTTTTTTATCCTTCTTCGTTAGCTTAAATCTGATGTTTAATAAAATAAATTTCCAGACATTACAAGGCTCTGACCATTATCTACCTTAATTGTGGACAAGCAAGTCTTGTAAAAACACCCTTTTTCGGCAGCATATCCTAAAAAAAAAGTGAAATTCAATAGTTTACTATAGTAATCTCGAGGTTGGTGTACTTACTTGTAGTTGTTTTCCGGCGAAACGAATCCTTTCTGGAGGCACTTCTGCACGAATATTTGCATCAGCGTCATCTTACTTACTTACGTTAATGTTTTGTAGTCGCTTTGATCAATAGTGTTTCAATTGTTATGAAATTTGATATATAAACACATATTTAAAACATTAGTGAAACCACTTTCTAACAACGTTTTTTATCAAAATTTGATTACTGGTAGCGCGCGACACCTAAATTGTCACAAAAATTAAAAGACAAAAGCGTATTCTATATTTACATGTATATAAAGTGCCGCGGGGATAATTCAAAAGTTGAAAATTGAGGACCACCCTACTATGTACACTGATTATTTTGGTTAATTCCTGATTGTATATTATGAAATCAATTACAACTATCTGTGATAAATTATGTACGGAAAAAAGGCTCTTGATCCTTATGGATGCGTTCACGATAAGTTGTTTGATAGATTTCCGAGTATGGAGAGCAAAGATATAAGAAATGTTTTATGTAATAAATCCTGACAGTGAAAAAATAAAATAAACCTTATTGTCACGCAATAGAATTCATGCCTAATAGCAAAACACGTGAAAAATTTGAGGAGACTTTTTAGGCTTTTTCCAAATAGTTTTTGAATATTGTTAGATTATTTTTTAATCGAATTTAAGGTGATTATAACCGTTATCTTTGCTAACTCCTAACATTTTTAACCAATAAATAAACAACCAAAATAAACAACATAAGAGCATACAAAAATGATCCTACACACGACCTCTTTTTGTAAATTTTGGGTGAATAGGTTCTGGAAAATTATTTTTGTTATACTTAAAATCATATATTTTATAAAATTTTTAACCGGTTTTTTTAAAATAAATCTATTTGTGTCAATTTTTGGTTTTGTAGGATTTGGGTTCATTTGGACGCAAGATGTACCGTAAAACAGCCAATTTGTAAACGAGCCCTAAGGGAAACAAAATATTTATTTAACTATCTTTTATATAAAAAATCTCGTGTCATAGTGTCATAGTCACAAAACTGCTCCGATATGGCTTGACCGATTTTTATGAAATTTTTCAGGTGTGTTCGGTAGGTATGAGAATAGGTTGTAAGCTATTTTTCATACTCCTAAATGATATTGCCGACCCCAAAAATTTTATGCTTTATTTTTTTGTCATTCTTTTATTTTTATAATTTTACGATTTGGGATTAAAAGTACATATAACCCTAAATTTTCACCCTTTTAACACCAACCATACTTTTTAATAGCGATATTAGCACTGTACTAATCTTCCATCCTCAGTGGTCGATAACTCTTATAATAACATGTGTCTCTTGTATTATTTTACACATCGCTTGCAGGTTGTAGGGGTTGTAGATGTAGGTTGTAGGTGTAGCTGGTAGGTGTGGACTGTAGGTAGGGAATGTAGGTAGTAAGTGTAGGTGGAAGGTTGTACGTGTAGGACGTAGGTACGTACGAATTGTTTATTCCTAACAGCACAAAGTCTGTCGGGAATAAATAATAACCTATAATCTTATCATCTTAATCATATAAATCTCTAAACATTAATGTATTCAGAAGTGAAGTCTTCAAAGTCCGTGAAGTCCGATCATACCAACGTCAAACGGTTGCATCAAACGCGTAAGGTTCGAGTCAAACCGTTCGATCGTCTCGGCCCTTTAAATAAAATAATCATATTCATCAATTATTTTAGGAACTGGTTACGCCCAAACCCTCGGCGCGGCGTACGTGCTCTCCTATTACATGTCGATCATCGGTCTCTGCATGTACTACTTTGCGATGAGCTTCAACGCTACCCTGCCTTGGGCGGTGTGTCAGTCCGACTGGCCCAACTGCGTGCCGTCGGGAGAGTCTGTCAATATGACTGCCATCGAGGGAGAACCCACCAGCAGCGCCGAGTACTATTTCACGTAAGCAGCACATTTCAAAATAAAATATCTGTTTATCTTCAAATCCGTCTATACTCTACTGTACTGTAAGAAGAATTCTATAAAGTACGTTTGGAACAGAATTCTGCACAAAGAAGGGAATTTTGTATTTTCTGTTTTCTAACGATGAATTAATTTTTGTTTATTCAATTAAATTGTTATACATGGACAGTACATTTTATGTTTTATTCGGGGAATAAGAGCAAACTTTTGTTTCAGGCGTACTGTTTTGCGACAATCCGATGGAATTCACGATGGTATAGGTATGTACAGGTACAGGTTCGTCTTTTGAATACAATGTTTTTAGTATTTCTATCTTACGGGATACATTCTAGGTATAAAGATTAAATACTCTTCCGTATCACTTCCGTAATTAGGTAAGTAATCTAAGTCTCTTTTTCTATGTTATTACCTTAATACTTATCTATCTTTATCATAATTATTGATAAACTCAATAATGTGAGCAATAAAGTGTTTACCTATCTAGTATCTATCTACAGTGTAAGATAACCACAAAATATTGGACGGTGGGGTAGGAGGACTGGTACTAGGTTCAGAGCATAATATCTTAAAGACTTTTATAAATTCATAAACATAACTAGTATTGTAAATAATACTGAGTTATCTGACTATTAATATGGAATATAATTATGAACATTAGTCAACTAACATTACTTTTTTCTCAATAGTATTAAGAAATCAGTATTTTTTTTTTATAAAATTAAATGACGTCGGTTTTTTTAAACTCGTATGTCTTACAAGCTACAACTATTACGTTGGTCGACCTTTAGATGCTAGGACGGATGTGCTCGGTCTATTGGAAAAGTAGGCTACGTCTTCTCACGCCGGGCCCTTGAAGGGGGCCTTGGGCGGGGAACCAAGATCAGGGGCTTGAGCCCCTCTACATGGGGTGGGGATGACGCGCCCAGTTATACGAGTACGGGGCGCATTGTGTCAGTTTTTGGTATTGGAAACGTGAAATCCCTTGTAATATATAATACCCCCCCACTTCTTGCCCCACCTTCCTCTATATATTACTAGCTTTTGCCCGCGGCCCCGGCTGCGTAAATACAGTATCCCACGGGAACACTGTACTTTTTCGGGATAAAAAGTAGCATATGTGCAGTGCACCTCAATTCTCGTATTTAAAGTAGACTTTCATTTTACTTTGACTGTATTATAAGTGAAGCGACTTGTTATCATAAACTGATTTTATGAAGTTTGGACTTTGGACCAATCAGAGCGCGTTTGACGCTGGTTGAACGTTTACAAGAATACCGGTTTGGCAGTTTCAGCTTATCGGGACTTGATTGTAACTGTAGTATTGCAGGTCTTATTTAGCAGAATTGACCCTCTGAGTTCAAACTCCATATATTTTATATTAACCATATAAAATTTCATTAAAATCAATTCAGTAGTTTTTGCGTGAAAGAGTAACAAACATCTATCCATCCATACATCCATCTATCATCACAAACTTTCACATTTATAATAGTAGTAGGATTGAGAAATATGCTTCTTTCAGGTACGCCCATTTGGGACTTAACCCTGTGTCTGCTAGCGTCGTGGGCCGTGATCTGGGTGATCGTGGCCCGCGGGGTTAAGAGCTCGGGTAAGGCCGCTTGGTTCCTCGCCATCTTCCCCTACTGCGTGCTCATCATTTTGCTCATCAGGTCGGTGGTATTCAATCAAAGTTGTATATGTTGTAAATCAATTCAATAATAAAATTTATTACCGTTGAAAAATACTTCTATCTACGAAGTAGGACGCGTTTGAAAACTTATCATCAATAACAAACCTATAAACATTTGAATATAGCCCTAATTGGCTACGTAAAAATTCTAACATTCTATTTTATTATTTGTGTGCCCACTTTACAAGAATTACTGGCCACTTTATCAGGAAATCAAACCAGAATGTTGTAGCGTGCTACGAGTGCTCTACGAGATAGCTACGAGATCAATGAAATGCTACAGACTCGTAGCTCGTAGACTTCTTAGCACAGAGTAAAAAATGTGTTCTTAGGCACTCATTGGAAAGAGGGTTTCACTACCAGGAAGCAGTATATTTAGAAATATTTATATAAATGTGAATGTGTATTATTTTCCTATATATTTTTTATATATGATTATATTTGTATATTACAGAGCTGTTACATTGCCCGGTGCAGTAGATGGTATTATATTCTTCGTTAATCCAGAATGGTCGAAGATTTTAGAACTTCAAGTAAGTTTATGAATCACTATTTCCTTTTAATCCATAAGTAAAAAAATAAGTTATTATATTTAATGTGTTAAAGAAAAATGTACTAAAGCGGGTCAATAAGTCCGTGACTTTTTGAATTTCTAACCTCCTTACTGAAAAAGCAACACTACTCCTGTCAACAGGCATCTGTCAGTTGACTCCTATAAAAATTTGAACTTGCTGCGTCAGTTAGTTTGTGTTTTACAGCTATCTTTATCAGACTATCCAGTAACTTAAGGAAACAATAGAAAAAAGTGAATTTCGTGCTTATTAAGCATTATTTTTTGCCAAAAAAAACCATTACCGAGACCAAGGCTAAGCTTGATAAATACTATGGGGACTCTGCACCATCGATTTCAATGGTAAAAAAGTGGTTTACTGAATTTCGTTGTGGCCGTACAAGCACTGAAGATGCCGAACGTCCTGGACGCCCAGTTGAGGTATCTACACCCGAAACAATCGAAAAAATTCACGATATGGTGTTGACCGACCGAAGATTGAAAGTGCAAGAGATTGTGGAAGCCATAGGCATCTCGCATGGCTCAGTGGTTGCAATTTTGAATGATCACTTGGGCATGAGAAAGCTTTCCGCAAGTCGACCACAAACGCAATCGTGTAACAACTTCACAGGAAGGTTTGGCGTTGTTTAATCACAATATGGAGGAGTTTTTGCGCCGTTTTGTAACCGTGGACGAAACATGGATCCATCACAACACACCAGAGACCAAACAACAGTCAAAACAGTGGGTTTATAAGGGTGAATCGGCGCCAAAGAAGGTCAAGGTGGGTTTGTCAGCCAATAAAGTTATGGCGACTGTTTTTTGGGATGCACGTGGGATAATCCACATTGACTATCTTCAAAATGGAAGAACAATTAATGGGGAATATTATGCCAACTTATTGGACCGCTTCAATGAGGATTTGAAAAAAAACCGACCTCATTTGGCCAAGAAAAAAGTTCTTTTTCACCAAGACAATGCAAGGATGCACACATGTGCAGTTGCCATGGCAAAAATCCATGAATTGGGATAGCCCAATTCATGGATTTTTGCAATTTTTTTTGCATGGAGCAATTCATAGGAATTGCTCCCACATCCACCCTATTCTCCAGATTTGACTCCGAGTGACTACTTCTTGTTCCCAAACCTGAAAAAATGGCTCGGTGGAAAAGATTTGACTCCAATGACGAAGTCATCTCGCAAACAAAGGCCTATTTTGAAGACCTCGACAAATCATATTTTTTGGAAGGGATAAAAAAATTGGAGAAGCGTTGGACAAAGTGTATAGAGCTCAAGGAGGACTACGTTGAAAAATAAAATGATTTATTTATCAAAAAATCTGTGTTTTATTCCAAAAGTCACGGACTTATTGACCCGCCCTCGTATATTATGAGAAGGTTAAAAAAAAATCAGAAACGAAAATTACCCATGTGTTAATTTAACAACGTTAACTTCAGATTGACTAGACTTCTCAATAAACTTATTCCTTCTAATATCAACATTTGCAGGTGTGGTATGCAGCAGTGACGCAGGTGTTCTTCTCGCTGTCCGTGTGTTCCGGAGCTCTCATCATGTTCTCGTCATATAATGGCTTCACACAGAATGTATACAGGTAGGTATTTGTGACAGTTATTGCATCTTACTTGCGTCTAATAGATTAACAATTTTCGAATATTTTCGCTAAAAAGTCCACTTGTATATAAAATAAATTAAATATGGAGTATGTTTAATCCTACTACTATTATAAATGTGAAATTTTGTGTGGATGGATGGATGGACGTTTGTTACTCTTTCGCGCAAAACTTACTGAACTGATGCTAATGAAATTTCATACGGGAGTAGTTTTGGCTCTGGGATAAAACAAAGGCTACATTTTATCCCGAAAAAGTACAGTATTTCCGTAGGATGTTTACGCGCGAGCGCATAAGCACAGTACGGCGCGAGCCGCGGGCAAAAACTAGTGGAACAGAGAGCCTCAAGTCTCAACCCAATATTAGGAGTATGTTGTAAAATCTTATGGATTTCGTTTTCGATAAGCAATCTGGTAGTCCAAATAATTTATTATATATTAATAACTCGAAATTATTTGGACAAATCGCTTAATGAGCTTAAACTATTTTCCAGGGATTCAATGATAGTGACCACCCTCGACACATTCACGAGCTTAATATCAGGCATCACGATATTCGGCGTGCTGGGCAACCTGGCGTACGAGCTCGGCTACAACGACATCAGCAACGTGATCAAGAGCGGCGGCACTAGTTTGGCCTTCATCTCGTACCCGGACGCCATCGCCAAGTCGCCGTTTGCACCACAGGTAAATATCAAATGTTTGAGAACGCGTTTACAAATTTGACATAAATTGGCTGTTTTTGGTCGATTTTGCGATCAAATGAAACCAAATCCTACAAAACTAACAATTACTACAAATAGAGTAATTTTTTTATCTAAATATCGGTCAAAATATTATCAAAAATTATGATTTTTCGTATAAAAAAAAAAACAATTATCCAGAACCTCTATATTATAAATTTAGAAAAATAGCTCGTGTAGGATAATTTTTCTGCCCGTATGTAGCTTATTCTGTTTATTAAAAATACCCATAAATACCAGATATAATCACCTTAATTTCGATTAAAAATAATCCAACAATATTTAAAAATTGAGTTGGAAAAAGCATAAAAAGTTTTCTCAAAATGTTCACGTGTTTTGTTATTATATATGAATCTTAACGCGAAGCAATAAGGTTTATTTTATTTGGTCACTGCTTGGATTTATTGCACAAAACATTTCTAATATCTTTGTTCTCCATACTCGGAAACCTGACAAATAACTTTTCGTAAAATAAAATAAAAATGATTTACAGGTTAATCTGAGTAAAACAAAAATAATGCAATTTAAATACTTTAACGCATTACAAATACTTACCTAAAAAATACTTATAATAACATAAATATAGATGAAGTAGATGCAATAAAATTTCTAGGATTAATGTTTCACCAACACTGTAACTGGAAGGCGCATGTGGTCTATATTTTTAGCAAGCTGGACAAATTCGTTTATGCATTGCGGTACCTTTAACGAAGACCGTGTCTATGTCTGCAGCTCTTGCAGACATAGTCACGTGCATATCACGGATACGTATCTTCCGTCATATCATATTGTCATGTAATCTGGGGCAACTCTGTTGAATTCAATACAGCTTTAGAATTACAAAATCAATGTAGAACACCTACATTACGTCATTAAACGTTATCAAAGCTAGACGTAATGTAGGACCACTTGAAAGTTGCAAAATGTTATTTAAAAAGCTGGGTCTACTTACGTTGGTATGGTACGCCATGCTAGATATACACATACACATTAGAGACATATGTATGTTTGTTAAAAAGAACCCCAAATATTTAGTACAAAACAAAGACATTAACATGACTAACAGACCACAACGTTATCCCAATAAATTAGTAATCCCTAAGTGTAACAGCACAGCGTGTCAAAAGAGTCCCTATTTTAGGGCTATTAAATTATTTAATAAGTTGCCAAAAGATTTTGATAAACTTAACAACTTTTAAAAGAAAATTGAATGACTGGCTTTTAGACAAATGTTTTATGACGTAAAAGAATATTATCTGAATACTTATTACTAAATAAAAAAATATTAAAGTAATGACATAGCCATATTGTTTTCTTCCTTTTTGTTTTTTTTTCTTCTAATTGAGTATTTTGTTTTTTTTTTACATTAAAATATGTAATGTTTAAATTTTTAAAGAAATTGCCATAAATTTTATTATTGACATTTGCATACTATTAATTTAGTTGAGTGACATGATCCTGAGATGTATATTATTATCTAAGACCAAATTCTACATCACTCTGGCAAATAAACGATTATTATTATATTAAACGCGTCCTTAAAGTATTATTATAGTGTTAAATTAAACCTTATTTAACCAAAGCAAATAAAAACAAAACGTAATTGGCATTAAAAAAATAGTGCCTGTCCACATGTCCACGTCACGACGTCGTCAACGTGAAACGGTGTCGCGGCCCGGTGCATTGCCGCAACGTCAAAGAATATTATATATATATATATATCACAAATGCGGCAATGCACCGGGCCGCGACACCGTTTCACGTTGACGACGTCGTGACGTGGACATGTGGACAGGCACTATTTTATATATATATATATATATATATATATATATATATATATATATATATATATATATATATATATATATATATATATATATATATATATATATATATATTCTTTGATTGGTGCTGTTGGAGTCCGGTCTGACGAGCTTGCGCGTTCAGTTTGGTGGGGGGTGATCACGTTTTACCTCCATGGAGCGATCACGGAACACAAAACTACAAGCCGTCGTGACGAGTGGTTCGGCTCGGCAACTATCACCGTTCTTGTTAAAAAGTGACAGTGAAAAAAAGTGCAGAGTCGTTATTATTTTAATAGACAGTGAAAAGTGTCATGAATTTTTATAGTGACATAAATTTACACGTTATGTCAACGCATCGTAACTCGAAGTCACGTTGACGATGTGAAACACGTCGACGACGCCGTGACGAGGAGATGTGGGCAGGCCGTTAAACAGAATTGAGCCGGTGCGACCAACACATATGCAAAATGGATTTTTCTATACTGAGGCAACCATTCATTGTTTGGCATAAAAAGAAGCATATGTATTAAATCAATGGGCTGTAAAATAACTGTACTTGTGCCAATTTTCTTACAAATCCATTCAGTCGCTTTTACGTGTTAGATCAACAAACGTACATTACCATAATATCTTCATAAAATGTTGAATAACATTAGTACCTAAATAGTAACGTTACTATATTCAGGGCCTGTTTTACATTCTACAGATAATTGTTAGATAGCTTATTTTCTAGCTTTGTCTCTGTCGCTCGATATAAAGTAAGCAGCGACAAAACTTCAGAATAAGATATCTTGCTCCAATTGGAAGATTATGAAACATGCCCTTATACCATTGTCCATTGGTTTATACAATAGTTAATCGTTCATTTTGTTACAGCTATTCGCCGTGCTGTTCTTCCTTATGATGGCCGTTTTGGGCATCGGTAGTGGGGTGGCTCTGTTGTCGACTGTGAACACTTTACTACTGGACGCGTTCCCCAAAGTACCGACCATCGTCATGTCTTCCATCGTCTGCGTCTGCGGGTTCCTTATCGGACTTATCTATGTAACACCAGTAAGTATAAGGGAAAATTAGAAAGGACATTTGAAAAGACTTTTGTAAGTAATTCAATGAAAATTTTAAAAATATGATCAATAATTTTATGTCACAATATGTTTACTTATTCTGAATGCATGAAATGTCTTTATAATTATTACTAGTGGCCATAATTCAGGTAATTTTTAAGTTTGAACTTTATTAAGGCTCTATTGTCAAAGACTATGCCTCATATTAATGCAAAAAAAGTAATTAATGTTGTCTATGGAATATGAAATGGTGAAAGACATAGATTGACAAAATTGAGTCGAACCAACGTATACTTTGATGGTAGTGAAAGTTATTAATCTGATGTAGTTTCTTTTATTAATTTAATGTATTTTTTAACTCGATATAAAAAAATGGGCAATTCACTCCTTCATATAAACTCTAGCTGTGCCAAATTTACGTACTTCTCCATTCGCTATAATTTTGGTAAAACTTTTTGGTTCGCGTATTATTATATATGATAATTAAAAGGGACTAGTAATTTAATCTAATAATATATATATTTTGCTCTGGTATACTTTTATCTTGGTTTATTCGTAGATATATTCAATCGGTTTCCAATTTAATTTCAGTATTTCATGCGCGAATAACATGCAAAAGAAAAATATAGCTAATAAAAGAGTACCTGTATCGTATCTTATCCCGTACATTTCTCGTCCTACTTCCAATGTAAAATATGTAATTATTTCATTTTAGGGTGGTCAATACGTTCTGGAAATAGTTGATCATTACGGAGGAAGTTTCATGAGGCTGTTCGCCTCTATCGCCGAGACCATAGGCGTGTGCTGGATTTATGGTAAAAAAAACATACCGGTTGTCTGTAAAGTCGGTTTACTGACGATAGTTCAACGTGACAACGTCAACAACAACAACAACAACAACAACAATAATAATAATAATAATGAGGTAAAGGCAATGCGAGCTAATGCTGGTACATGGTAACGGTACTTGGTAACGATAACGGGTAACAGGTAACGCATGAGTCATGTTTTTTCGTGCGTGCAGCTGGCTCCATCGTTTTATAAGACGTTATCACGTCAAAAAATGATTAAAATTTCCCATTGTACTTACTTTAAATACCACTTTTACTGAAAAACCTTGTTTGTCTAATTTATTCATTAGTATGCAATTAAATTATTACAAATTGGTTTAATAATCAAAAGAGAGAAACACACTGTTTGTTATGATTTTGTGAAACGTTAAAAGGTTTTAAACGAATAGGTTCTATTACCATTCTGTCTCGCTAATATTCTACTCCACTAGGCACTAGCATACGAATAATTTCTTGATAATTTCTGTTTGATTTAGTCCCGATTTCACCCACGTCTGTTAGTGTACTAATCGTTTGCATAAATAGCACGCCTTCTGTTTCATTAACACGAAGAACGAGAGAGATAACATGACATTTAATCAACGATTAACTTTAACAGGTGAAATTGGCACTTAGCCAAATAATGGCGCTGTCAACTACGAGAAAATAACATTAGAACTATCTTCGTTTCAGGTGTGGAGAACCTGTGCCTGGACATAGAGTACATGTTGGGCATCAAGATATCGTTCTATTGGCGCGTCTGCTGGGCCATCGTCACGCCTGTTCTCATGTGCACCGTGTTCTTCTACTCCATGATCACCGCCGAGAGAATCATCTTCGGGGAGGACTACACGTACCCATGGGGAGCGTACTGTGAGTATAATAGTTGCTTGACAAAATAACGACAATAATGTTAGGCACGAAGCATGTAACCCAGCCACCACTATTGCATTGGAAACGTTATACCAAAAAAAAAATATGCACTATCATAGTAACGCTAACCGCTAACCAAATTGTTTATGAAATGTTATATACGCACAATATTCGGTCATCATACTGAATGTTTAAACACTTAGTTGAGAATATAAATTTTAAACAAGATTGGTTGAATTCTTCACATAATCCATCGACTTACTCTTCTGTCTTTATAAAATATGAAGATTTTAAATAAAATTCTGTTGTTTTTTTAGTGGCTGGAGACTTACTACAGTATGCCGGCATGGCTATGGTGCCTCTGTTCATCATAGTTGCTCTATGGATATATAGATCTAAGAATATAGTAGAGGTGAGAACTGTAAGAGAATACAAGTCTAGGGAAAAAATTGTCAAGTCGAGTATTAAATGCAGAATTTGAAACGATATCTTATCTAGTTATTATGATAGTAATTGAATAAGACGTTGTTATTTAAGCTTATTAAATATAACAATTAAGTATGCAGATCAGGCTAAAGATCTCGAACACGTCTCATGTAAACAACAGTCAAAACTGTTCCAATAGAAAACCTGCGAGAACACGTATGTAATTTTGTCATCTCTTTCCACAGACAGTTAAGGCGGCATTCCGCAAGAGGCCAACATACGGACCCAGTGATCCGGAAAAGTTCAGGGACTGGAAGAACTTCAAGCAGCAGAAGAAAGAGGAACGTGAGGCCAAACGGAAGAATATACTGCATCACTACTGCGTTATCCTGTTCAAAGGATATTCTAGATAAGATACTGGCGTCTGGATGATAACTCACACAGAAAAATTTTAATAGAGTATTTTAAGATAATTCTGAAAGCTTACTATAGTAGGGCTTAATATATGTATTAATACAAGAATCTACAATGGTACTTTGTAAGGATTTCTGTGCTATAAATGTAAATAATATTTTTTATTCCTATATAAATGTAAAAGGAATAAATAATAAATACTCCTACACCTACGCCTACCTACAGGCGATGTGTGAAAGAATAGGTAGGTATATGAGACACATAAGAGTTATGACCACAGAGGGTTGACAATTATGACAGTACCAATATCTCTGTTCATCAAACCTATATAACTTAGGGGTAGCTTACAACCTATTCTCATACCTACCGAATACACCTGCAAAATTTCACCAAAATCAGTCAAGCCGATTCGGAGCAGTTCCCTAACAAACACAACACGATAATTTTATATATAAGATAGTAAATTTTTAATTTAGGTTATACTTATTTATGAATCTGCTTTTACAAGTTTGGGTATAAAATGCAGAATGTTGTATTAAGGGCAATAACCTGTAGGTTATTGCCCTTAATACAACATTCTGCATTCACTGCACTGCACTTCTGTAGAAGTAACTGCTATTCTGTAATCCTGAAGATTATCTAATACCTATATGACATCCATTGTGTTTATTTACTGCTTTTTTCACAAAAATACGTTAAATTACCTATTAATAATTGTATTATGTCGTAATAAAACAAAGCTTCTTCCGCAAAAAGCAATTATTAAATACAATAATGTATATTAAACAAATCTATTGATTTTATAACATGATCTGAAAATATGATCAGAAATAAAATGTTAAAAACTGATATTGTTTGTACCTACGTTACTAATCGGATCCAAACGAATGCGTCTATCATCTGGTACAAGGATATACATGTAGGTATTACTAACGTAAGTTAAAGTTTATGTGTAGGAAGGTGTGCAGAAAGCTAATTTTTTTTTTAATACTGCTTAAAAGTTAGAATTATAATATCGTCGTTAGAAATACATTAAATTTAGAAAAATAATAACCACATACACTGCCTCAAATATAGATTAATAACTCGTACTATACGAACTCATACCTATTAACGTGCGTATACCAAATGCATTTGTCCATCTGTCACAACATATTTTTTGAGTTTACTCCATAAGAAACGATTTTCATATATATAATCCAGGGGTACTCCCATAGGTAAAATCGAATTCATGATGGCTGACGGTCACACGGTGCGATCTCACATTTTTAAGTTCTCCGTTCAATATTAGAAAATATAATAAAAATTGACAACCTTAAAAAAGTAAACAAATCAAAAATTATTTAAAAAGAACAACAAGTATAGAGTACAAAATATAAAAAAGGTTATAAATCTACGCTATGTAAGCACTGCAGAGTATTTTTTTATGTTTTGAGTACACTTACTTTCTTTGTGTTGCACACCAAATTTTACTTTTTAGAGTAAACTCCAGTCGTGCATCGGAGCTGACACCATAGAGTATAGTAAGTCATGGCTGACACACTCTTTTTATTATTTTTTTCTATATACGAATCAAAAGAACCCTTATAAAGTTCAAACTTAAAAATTATATTATGAATTACTAGCTGACACGACACTCACACTCACACACCTGTCTGAACTATGAACTTTAATAAATGAATAACTGTATTAACTACATCTATACCTACTACTACACCTACAACTACATCTACAACTGCACACTACACTTACGAACCTACCTACCCACATATATACCTATATACCTACAATTTCAAATTTATACCGCTATTTACTCGTGCATTTGTGTTTCGTGATTCATTTGTTTTTTACTCTTTTGGTTTTTTCTTTGCGTCACTCTTCGAGTAGCTTCGAGTTTTCGAGAGGTACTCGTCCACCGTGGCACCAGTGCTGCAGAAACGGCTCGAAGGATTAATTATGTGTATGGCGGCGGTGTCACAAAAGAAAACACAGTACGTTTTTGGTTCCAACGTTTTCGTTCTGGAAATTTCGACCTGCAGAACAAGCCCCGTGGACGGCCGGAGACCAAAGTTGATAATATAGAAGGCTATTATGGAAGTGGATCCATCGCAAACCATCCGAGTTAGCTGCAGGCTGCGGTATTAGTGATAAAACTGTTTTAATCCACTTGAAATAAATTGGGAAGGTGAAAAAGCTTGAATGGTGGGTACCTCATAAATTGAGTTCAGCAAACCGTCAAACGCGCGTCGACTACTGCATTACATTATTCAACCGGCACAAGAATTAAGGGATTTTAAATCGAATCATTACGTGTGATGAAAAGTTGATCCTGTACGATAATCGGAAACGCTCATCGCAATGGCTGAACCCTGGCGAACCAGCCAAAGCCAAGCGAAAATTGACTCAAAAAAAGTTAATTGTGAGCGTTTGGTGGACTAGTGCCGGTGTCGTTCACTACAGCTTTCTTAAATCTGGCCAGACGATTACGGTAGATGTCTATTGCCAGCAATTGCGAATCATGATGGAAAAGCTAGCTGCTAAACAACCGAGGTCGGTCATTCGCTCTAGGCTACTGCTGCTTCAGGACAACGCTAGACCACACACTGTACAACAGAAGGCTACCAAATTAGAGGAGCTTCAATTGGAATGTCTAAGACATCCACCGTACGGTCTTTGTTCCAACATATTACAATTTTTTTCGAAATTTGGATAACTTCTTGCATGGGAAAAAATTCAACTCCGATGGGGCAGTCCAAAGCGCCTTCAAAGATTTTATTGATTCCTGTCCGAATGTTTTTTTTTTAGTAAAGGAATCAGTGAACTACCTATGAGATGGCAAAAGTGCATATATATGGCAATGGTATGTACTTTGATGAAATAAATATATTCCCGTTACTAATAAAACTATTTACACAACGAATAACTTAAACAATGTTGCTGGCTTTGTCTGATACGTTGGAAATGTCACATGATAGAAAAAGATAGCAACGTTGTATAAGTTATCCGTTGTGTAAATATTTTTATTATTTGTTAATGTTTAAAAAAATCGACTTTATGTTCCTCCTTTACAAAACGTTAATTTCATATTTAATGACCTAATACTTAAAGTCGGGTTATAAGTTCTGTCAAAACCTTATTAATTAATTAAAAAAATTTATTAAGTAATTAATTAAGTAATTAAAAAAATAGTAATTTATATCTTTGATTAAATGGCTAGATACACTTACCGCGTGCTAATAGAGATTTTTAATGTTCTGAAAAAATTGAAAATAACACTACGGTTTGTTATCTCGCACTATCTAACGTTACACTGAAGATAAAGCTTCGAAGATCGTAAAAGGACCGGCCGACCTCGCACAGTTAGGACACCTGCACCTCATCGAAAGCAATGAAGGCGCGTATCCAACAAAACCCTGTTCGTAAACAAAAATATTAGCTTTTTAGAAAACTAAACCAAACCATAGTCTAAAGGGTGTTTAAATGAAGACCTGGGACTACGGAAACCCGTAGTCCCAGGTCTTCATTATATAAACATAAAGGCGTACGTTTACGGGCGTAAAAGGAACAGACATTTTTTGAAAAAAAACCAGGCTCGGAAGATCCCGCACTTTGTTACGGCGCGGCGGTAGGTTCCTCGTGAAAAAACACCGCGAAACGGTAAGATGTATGCTCACAGCAGTGAATAAAAGAGTTTTTGCATTTATATAATCAGTAGCGCCATATAAATAGGATCATATAAAAATTTTTGGTGGAATTGTAAACAGTACACATGCGCCGATTCGAGCTGCTTTAAGTATCCATTTTACTTCTTCTTATTTAAAGTAAGTACCTGGGAGACCGAGCTTTGCTCGGTATTTTAGTAGAACGATAAAATAATTAAAAAACATATATAAAAGAGAAATAAACAATAATAATCTCAAAAATATTTATCTTACCGGGACTCGAACCGAACGGGAAACGAACAATGCAAAAATTATACGTAGGTACGCATACCAAGCTGCCATTCAGACTGACGTATGAGAGTCGATATTATTGATATATTGTTGCACGACGAAAGAAAAAAATATATATTTGCGCTTTGAAAAAAATATATATTTAGATTATATATATAATATTTTTATATAATATATATAAAAATATTTAAAAATGCGCAGTTTCTAAGGGATAAGACCTAGCTAGATCGATTTTTTTCCCCCAAAATTCCCTGGATACTTAACTTCATGGTAATACTTGTAGCCGTTGTCGAGATATCAATTATATATACAAGATCGTCTCGGTCCCTAGCCACAAATGGATTTTATATTTACAAGTTACAAGAAGTAAACGAACCTGCTAGTAGTAGATTATTGTCACTACATACGAGGGCGGCACTGAAAATTTCGGGAATCAAGGAAGTGACACAACATTACTATTTAAAAATGTATTTATTGCTTTTCGAAGTATTCTCCGCGAAATTTGACACATTTTTTCATACGATGGAACCAATCATTGAAGCAACCATTCCATTCGGAAGTTGGGGTCTCCAAAATGGCCGTTTTGTAGGCGTCCACAGATTCTTCAGGTGATGAAAATCTCTGACCACGCAATTTATTCTTTATTTTAGGGAAAGAATAGAAATCATTAGGGCTTAGGTCGGGGCTATACGGCGGATGGTCTAATAATTCTATGATTTCTTGCTCTAAAAACTCTTTTGTTCTGTGCGCGGTGTGAGAACTCGCATTGTCGTGATGGAGGATGATGCGGCGGTTGCAGTTCTCATTACGGAGTTCAGAAACGACCTGTGGCAAACCAATGTTAGCATACCATTCTGCATTAACCGTTCTTTGTCCCTCAAGAGGAATAGTCGCAACATGGCCGGTTTTGGAGACAAACGTGGCCACCATTTTTTTTGCAACACTCCGTGAACGAACAATTTTTGTTGGCTTTAACTCATTTTCGAACACCCAAACTCGTGACTGGTTTTTTGTTTCGGGTTCGTACGCGTATATCCAGGATTCGTCACCTCATACGATGTTGTATACAGCATTTGAGGATCCTGCGTGGAATCTTTCGAGAGTTCTGACGCACCAAGTAACGCGAGCCGCTTTTTGCTCTTCACAGAGCAAATGCGGTATCCATCGGGAAAACAACTTTTTTACACGTAATTGTTCATGCAAGATTATTTGTATTTAACTCATGCCAATGTCTAAAGTTGCCTGAATTTCGCGGTATGTCACATGTCGATCTTCCTCAATCAGCTTACGCACATCATCAACGTTTTCTTGGGTGACTGCAGTTTTTGGACGACCTTGACGGGGATCATCACTGAGCTTGACACGTCCACGTTGAAATTCAGCAAACCAGCGATAAATTGTGGTTTTGGATGGGGCTTCATCACCAAATGCAGAAATCATCCGGTCAACACACTGTTTTTGTGTTAAACCACTTCGAAAGTCATAATAAATCATCGCTCTAGAATTTTCTCGAGTCAATTCCATTTTCTCAACGACTAAACAAGTTTGACAAGACCTTGTGACAAGACCGAGAATCTTTTTTTAAATAAATAAACGGTATTCGATTTTTAAAACCAAGGTTAGGTTAAGAGTTTTAAATTAAATAGATTTTAATATGTCAGGAACAGTGGAAATATTCCATTCCCGATACTTTTAGTGCAGCCCTCGTAGTATAAACGAAGTCGCTTTTTTGGTCTGTCCCTATGTATGCTAAGAACTTTAACGTAACGCAACGCATTTTGATGCGGGTTATTGTAATAGATAGAGTGAATCTAGAGGAAGGTTTATATGTTTATAACATGCATAATAAATAGTAGAAAATACTGATAATTTTAGAGGTTTCTAATGACGTAAATAAACATATTTTTTTGCGCTTACATTGCAAACGCTGGCTGAACCCTACGAGATATATTAAAATAATGTTCTGTCCTTTCAAGTCCGCGATGGTATATGTTAGGGATAACCCACAATAACCATTTTTTATCGTTTACTTTTATGAAATACAGCATTAATCCTTATTCAATTAAGTACCTTAAATACATTGTGCATTTAATATTGATCAATATGGAGCTTTTGAAGATATTACAGATTTAAAATGCAGGGACATAGCGGCTGGACCAGCGCGGAGGGCCGGTAGCTTACACAGTAATATAATCCTTATCAAATTAAATACGTTACTTTATGCATTTTATACACATTATAGTAGGTATCCTTTTAGACCATACAGTTTAAATATAATATCTTATATTTAGAAGATATTGTAAAATTTATATTCAAGTACGAAAAATATAATCTATACATATAAAATCCTTCGTCCTGAATGACTAGACTGACGGATCAACGCACAGCCAAAACCGCTGATCGTAGAGACCTGAAACTTGCAGGGCCATGCTCTTTGTAATGCGTAGGCATCCGATAAGAAGGGATTTTCCGAAATTCGACTCCTAAGGGGGTGAAAAGGGGGGAAAAAGTTTGTATGCGGCAACGTGATTCCTTGGTCCAATCTACTTCATATTTTGCAAAAACATTCTGTAATAGAATTGATGGAATATGTGTATCATAGTTTATTTAAATTCGTCCGCAACGGGGTTAAAAAAGAGAAAGAAAGTTGTTTGGGAGCAATTTGTATTAAAGTTGATATCAATACTCCTTAGTGCTTTTAGTTGATTTAAAGCTCCCACTCACAAGCGATCGATCGATGTAGTCTTTACAATTTACTGGATTCGTAGTTGGAAGTAAATCGGTTAAGATGAATGATAATATAGCCTGAGATCCGAGAGCCGCCTAACTAAACTTTTCATATACAAGTAAATTTTTTTACTAGTACAAAGTACTTTTGGCGCGCCCACCGCAGAAAACAGCGGGTATGAACTATGCATAGGTATATTCATTATACATACTTACACTATAAAATGAAATTTAATTTATCAGTAAGAGTGTAAGTGACAAGTGTAGTCAGGCTGGCGTGGGATATCATTCTATAAATTATAGTAACAACTAAAGATTCCTAAAGAATTCATTTCCAATTTGATCGTAACAATCGATTAACCTACCTGTGAGTGGGACACATTATAAAAGGATTTTCATGCCATTTACCGTCAGAGTGGTATCTTAGGATGGTTATTTTATTTTATTTATTTATTTAAAAATTTATTGTACACAGAAATTATGACAATACAATTAACAAAGAAAGATGACACAAAGGACTGCTTATTTCTAATTAGAAATTCCTTCCAGCAGCCCTACGGAGAGAAATGGGATGAAATATAGCAGTTAGGACGTGCACAATATTATTTCTACAATTATTGTATAAAAAATCATTCAAATATTTATATCTATAATAAAATAAAATATAGTATATAAACTAAATAAATAAATTAAAAATTATAGCTAGTTAATATATATAAATACTAATATAATATTAATATAACTATAATATATAAATACTATATGTATACATAAAAACGGTATCCATATGGATTCAGATTTGAGGTAATGCTCTTTCAAGCGTCTTTTAAATACATCGATGTTGGGACTGTCGCGAATGGTGTGAGGAAGAGAGTTCCACAATCTAACTGCATGAACAGTGAATGAGTAGGAGTAGAAGTTGGAGCGATGGGAGGGGAGAGAAAGATTTGTCCTGACAGTGGACCTGCAAGGAATATCGAGGGGTCGAGAAAAATTGAATCGATCAAGAAGATAACGAGGAGATCTAGGATTATGCAAAATGTTGTAGAGGAAACATAGGATATGGGTGATGCGCCGAAGGCGGATAGGGAGACACTTGAGTTTCGATCGAAAGGCTGAAACATGGTCGAACTTTCTTAGACCAAACACAAAACGAATACAGATATTCTGTAAACGTTCCAGTTTAGTTAACAGCTCCTCGGTAGCGTCTAAGTAGCAGGAATCGGCATAGTCAAGGATAGGGAAGATGAGTGTCTGGACATGGAAAATTTTGGTGTTTATAGGCAAAAAGTTTTGGAGGCACTTCAACATGTGCAGCGAGTAGTGAACCTCTCTGCTCACTTCACTCACCTGACGTACCCAGGAGAGATTACTGTCTAGAATTATACCTAAGTTTTTAGCAGAGTCTGTGTAATTAATAATGGTATCATCATATATAACTCAAGGCACATTATCTAGGCGTTGAGTCATGTATCTGCTACCTATGATCATAGCTTGCGATTTGCTAGGATTGACCAACAGACCGAAAGATTTTGCCCAGTTCGCTATTCGTTGTAGATCAGAGTTGATATCGGTTACTGAGTTAATGAGAGTTTAATTCATGAATATATGATCTGCAGGTCGTCTGCGTAAAGATGAAAGTTAGATTTGATTATTAAGGTGGTAGGGTTTATAAAAATTGAGAAGTGGAGAAAGAACACCACCCTGGGGTACTCCCGCATCAAGATCACACCAGTCTGAGGTAGCCTCATCAGAGCGAACTCGCTGCGAACGTCCCCGAAGATATAAATCGAACCAGTTTATGGCCGAGGAGGATATGTTAAGGAAGCGAAAGACAGAAAGGAAGATGTCAAAGTCTACAGAATTGAAAGCACTGCTAAAGTCAAGTAACACTAGGATGGAGACACACTTATTTTCCAAGGCTAGGCGTAGATCATCTGTGACTTTTAGCAGCGCTGTAACATCTGTGACCAGAACGGAAACCGGATTGAAAAGGTGAAAGCAAATGATTAGAGGTTAAAAAGTGAGAAAGCTGCATGTGGACAATGTGTTCAAGTACTTTGGAAAGGTATGATAATATGGAGATTGGTCTGTAGTGGGATAAAGAAGAGGGATTAGAGGTTTTGGGTAGTGGAATAACATCAGCACGTTTCCATGCTGAAGGAAAGCAACTCGTTACCAAAGAATAATTGAAGACATGTGTGAGAACTGGCAAGAGTTCAGGAATGGCGAGGGATATCATACGGGGACTAAGGTTATCATTGTCCACAGCAGTAGATGTTATAGCCTTAATATGCTTGCTAACATCGTCCTCAGTAACAGGATCGAATGAAAACGAGGTACAAGAAGGGAGGGAAGAGGAAGAGAGATGGGAAATGGTGCGCGCTTTTGTTACCTGGTCAACCATTACAGGTGGACAAGAGAAGTGAGCGTTGAGCGCATTTAGGTCCACAGTGCTGTCAGAACTGACTGGAGATTTTCCAATGCCAAGTGTCGAAAGAAATTTCCAGATCTGGGAGGGGTTAGATTGGTCTATAGAATAGTGTATGTGGTGTCTTTTAGCATCTCTACACTGACGACTGCAGCGATTCCGGAGATACTTATACTTCGCTAAATTTTCATCCGTTGGTCGTTTCCTATATCGACCCATGGCTCGGTTACGCTTGGCCATCATAGTTATAATGTCTTCCGAGAGCCAGGGTGTCGGTATGTGCTTGACTTTGATTTTTCTAAGAGGGACATGTCTATCAAAAATGTTGGTTTGTACATTAGTTAGCAATGTCACCTTAAGGTCAATATCCGTGACTGAGTAGACAGGATACCAGTTAGTATTAGACAGATCACGTTTAAGATCCTCCAAATCTATATTCTTAAAATTACGCAGGAATTGATACTTGGGTTTTCGACGGGGAGGCTTAATTTTAAATGAAAGGAAAACTAAATCGTGATATGAAAGGTTAGAGGGGAATTGGCCATGAGAAGCTATGAGATCAGGAGACGAGGTGACGAGAAGATCTAAGAGAGAAGGAGTGCAATTAGGAGCGTGGTGGGTTGCTGTAAGCGGAAGGATGCTGAGGTTGAGGGACGAAAGTAAAGAGCGGAGCTTAAAGGCACGGGAATCAGATTTTATGAGACAAGTATTAAAGTCACCCGCAAGCAAAGTGTAGTCGTAGTTCGCGCTGTGTGTGGCTAGCAGAGATTCCAAGGTGTTAAAATAATCTATACGCATAGACGGGCTATAGACCAGACAGAGCAAGACTCTTTTGTGATGTAGGGTGACCTCAACACACAAGTATTCGACTGAGCCAGAGTATCGATTTGGTGAGGCTGTAATAATTTTACACATACTGAACAGTCTGGACGTTGTCTTGTCTGTGAGGTGCCATTCGGCAGCGGCGCGATTTCGTGATAGGTGATCTGCTTTGGTGTTGAACAGACCGGGTAGATGGTGAGGGAGAAGTACAATATTGAGTTTGTCTCCCAAATTCAGCAGCTGTTGAGATAGATTTAGCAGTTGACATGATCGTGTTCCTCCTTCGTTTTTTATATATGACACGACCGTTTTGTTGTCGCTCTGAAGGATCACTGCCGAATTCTGCAGCTCCTTTGCTTTCGCGGATATAACTGCTATTACAGCATACATTTCCTTCAGATTGCAATGCCATGCCGTCTGGTGATGTTCCCATTTTCCCATTATCGTGTCGTTGTTTACTTGCCCCCCCCCCCCCCCCCCCCATTGAATGTCCGACGCGTCGGTGATGACGTGGTTCGTGGACATTCTTTGGAAATGAATAGCTGACTTCTGACTGATATTCTTCAGCCACCAGCGCAGTCCTGTACGTACCTCTACTGGATACCGATTTTGTGATCATAGATACTTACTGAGTTTGTTGCTGTGTCGCTGTAGTAACCATTAATGCAGCCTTCCCTGGTGGGTGATGAAGGCTGCAAAATTGAGATGGCCTAATAAGCGTTGTGCTTGTTTTAGGTTCCAACGGCCGGCTGCGAGTCGTACTCGCAATATTTGGCGGACACGTTCTATTTTGTCGGTGGGTAGGGACTTCGTGTTGCATTTGGTGTCCTATACCACACCCAGAAAATCAATTAACCTCGTTGGTGTTGTTACCGATTTCTCCATATTGATCGACCAACCTAAACTGGTCAAAAACTGTATTGCAAGGCTTACCTGCACTGCGAGTGTAGTTTTGTTCTGATGACTATCAGATAATCGTCTAGATAGACCACTAACCTTAGACCTTTTTTGCGAAGTATGTCTGCCGTCCAGTTCGTTACAGAGGCAAAAATCGGCGGTGCCGCTGCCAGGCCAAATGGCAGGCACGTCATCTGGAGCAGTTGGCCTTAATAACTGATTCGGAGAAACCTACTGTGTTGGTTCTTTACAGGAAGATGGAAGTAGGCCTGACTTAGGTCCAATTTCACCATCCAATCCCCGCGTTGTAGAAAATTAGGCACTCGGTGATGGTGAAACAGATTGAAATGCTTCGGTTGCATATACCGATTTAATGCCTTGAGATTCAAAATTATTCGATTTTTTCCGTTGGATTTTGTAATTATAAATAGGGGAGATATAAACGAAGGTGTCAGCGGAGCCAGCTCTAAAACTTTTAATTGAATAAAATTTTGAATTTCGGTTGACATTAACTGAGAATGTGGAGTTTGATATTTTGCTAAAACATCTATTGTTGGGAGAACTAATGGTGGCATTTAACGGTTAACGGTTTGTTGAATGGTATTCTGAGACCCGTTATTAACTGCAATATTGATTTGGGAGGATTGAAAAGTCCAAATATCTCGAAAGTGTCTCAGACAGCCACCTAAAAATTTTGCAGTCATTTATTTTTAAATCCCGCTCTTCTACCCTCAGCTTTATATTTTCTTCCTTTCCCCCTTTTTTAGCGGACGAGTTATGGGAAATAAAACGCTCCCAATCTTTGTTATCAGCCTGTTTCGATCTATAATTGATATTTGGTCGGCCGCGAAACTATTTTGCATTACTCGTGGACGTCGAAGGTTCGGGCGATTTTGGCCGGGTGCGAGTAGCAAATGATTGTTTTTGTAACTTATCTACTCCACCAATCTTTTGTAATTATCCCGGTTCAAACATATACTCGCAAGAGGGCGGAATTTTACCTATATCCTCTCTCATATACTTATCTTTTAATTTTTTAACTAGATCTGTACGGCGTAGTTCTAACACCTCGGCTCGTTTTCCGCAAATAATTTGTAGTATATCGTGTGACACCGACTTATAATCTGAATCATTACCAAATAATTGACTTAACTTATTATAAATAGAAGAAGCATTTACTTGAACATCTGCAGAGGCAGACCAATCGATTAGACATTGCAAGGCATAATTTACGGCTTCACTTTGGGCTAAAAATGCATTAGATAACGCTGCAAAACTACGTTCCATTTGGAACCAACGTAATGGCGTAAAAGGATCCTCAAAACGTCGTAGTTCCTCATTAACCCTTAGTTCTGTGAAAGCCGGAAAGGCCGCGTATTTTTTCTGAATATCGGTATATCTAACCGCATTCCAATTGACTCACCAATTGCTGTGCCAATTCGTCAAACCTCTCTTCTAATTCCCCCGAACTGGTACGTTTTTGGCGTTTTCTTGGTGGCCCTTCTTGATCCGTAGAACAATCCGAAGAACTATCACTATCACCTTCGATAGGCGCTCTAACGTCCCTATCACTCATTTATACTAAAATATGTTCAAGGTAACGGAAGACAAACTTTAAATTGTTTGAATTTTACTTTCTACTTCAATCTCGTCTACACTAACCGACAGAGTGGTTCCTTAGGAAGGTTTAGGTCGATAATAATTTGTTAAGGTTTTGTGGAAATTGTTTGATTTATGACGATAATTGTTGAAGGTGTCGGAAAAAATCAAGGCGTCTGGGAACTTATCGAAAACGCTGCCTAACCTAACCCGTTGGAGATAATAACAAAACAATGTATGGTGTGATTATTTTTCTTTTATAGGTCTACAAAAAAGTCCGCGATGGCATAGATAGGTCTATATTTGAAGGATAGGTTACTATACCCATTCTCAGATTTAAAAAATATCAGAAATAATGTGGCATTTTCAGAAGCTATTTAGATGGATACAATATTACCTAATCCTTATCTAGGAGATATCTTAAAATTAAAAAGTACGTGTGAAAATTTATTATAAAGTATATATTTTTACTCTGTGCCATTACTATATTGCAGGCATATTAGCTACAGAAGTTTTTTGCTACGAACCTACGCGGGTGAAGCTGCGGGCAAAAGCTTGTCAAATAATGAAAGTCAAAAGTGACTAAATTGCTATTTAGACGGTCGATTTTCGTCGAGCGGCATAAATCTTGCGGCTTGAGTCACCCGTGTAAATCCCGCATAGATACCTAATGGCTGTGACACATCCGCATAAAATATTTTAAAATTCAAAACTTTAACATATCTAACATATAATAATCCTTTATCAGACAAAGGCACATAACTTTGCACCCGGCACCAATCCTTATCAGTATGTATAGGTCGTATGGAACACCTAGGTATATAGAGCGTTGAATAAAGCGTTATTTCTTTATATCAACATATATCTTTATGCCTGAACAGTCGTAGATTAATAGATTAAATACATTATCCACCTGATAAATGATTTGTTTGAACCTATACTTTGAATTCTGTTATATAAATAATTAATTAAGTTACCAATTGGATTTATCGTCCTAATTAAATTCATCTCTATGCCTAGACACTTCCAAATCTCCTATAGTACCTACCTACTTGTTCTTTAAACACCTGTACGGTCCTAAGGGTCTAAAATATGACCCATTTTGAAATAAAATAAAAATATTTTTCTGCTTTTATGCATATTTATAAAAAAATTTTTTTTGCACACCCTTGACGTAAAAATTAAGGGTCGCCGGGTCAAAAACAACCCAGGAGTAATAACTTAGAGCTACCTAAACAGCGACAGTTATAAGGCCAGTTACCTGTGATTTTTTAATTTTTTCATTGATATTACCGCAAAGGGTAGATTTATTTTAAGGACCGTATGCAGGTTTAGATGCTTTGCTGCCGTCTCACCTAAATGCGGATCCAAATTTACTATATTGCTGAATGCAGCCGCGTAAATAGAAAACAACACAGTACCGCTAGTTATTCGTTATGTAACAAGAAAAATAAAATTCAAAACTGCGGAACCCTACAAAGTGTCATGCACTTAGTTGCTAGTCATTCTACATAGCGGTAGAGGAAAATCATGTTGTCATCGATAACCATGATGTTAAATAACATCAAGATAAAGGAGGAAAATATATAATTAGTCTCGTCTTCGAAGTGAGAATTACTGAAGAAAACTCTCATCAGTTGGACTTATTTCACAAAGGTTTAGATTTACAAGATATATTTACTACCTACAAGCTACACATAACTAATAATGTACTGATGTCCGGTTCCTGATGTTGATTGAATAACACTAGCGCGTTATCCAATTAAATGCTATCGAATAGATATAACTACCGACATAAAACCTCAGAAACCGGGCAGAAGAGAGAGAGTTCGAAGGTTGCACATAAAAATACAGTACTTCAGAGCAGATAGAGTCAATGTTGAAAATAACAGGTAATAAGCGCATACCTATAATAACTATTTATTCCGGGGCTTTGTTTTTAACAATATAATTAACAAATCAATAGAAGTGCTACAATAGTGATGATAATTAATAACATATCCAAAATTTTAGATTGACTTCAACTTTGAAGTTAATCCTAGGCATAGACGTATATACATTATAGACGAGGCATGTCCAGGCATCCACTTTTGGGGATTTTGGGGCCATTTTGACATTTGATGTATGGTGAAATAAAGATGGCTGACATTTTAGGTATAGTATTTTTTTCTTGTATGAAGATTTGTTCTGTCAAATGTCCATCCTTAGTTATGAAATCTTTGATCCTACGATCGTTGAAATGTATTGAAATCTTGATCTCAGATAGCTAAAATGAGATTTAGATTGATTATTAATTTCGGGCGTAAGTCATGATTTATATTCATCTACAGGGGTCAGGGTTGCCAAAAGCATTAATTAATTTATATCTTTGATATTATTGTACTAACTGTAACGGGCTGCGACCTCTTGATTTGTATCTCCTTCTTGCGTTGAGTGGAGGTGATAATAATACAGCAACAATTCTTATACTCTCCTTTATTGGTGCTTACCACAGATACGTATTACAATAGTAATGAGATATGCTTAACACAATATATACGTCTACACTATGTATAGCCTTTTGGCCAACTAAAATAAACTCGATAGGCTTTACTTCATGACATCTGTCAATGTCAATAATGACATTGACAGTTACATCTTACTGTTGATATATGTAACACTAACCAACTGGAAGGCACAGGTTCAACATGAAACTTTGATCTACCAATGATATAATATATAGTGATGCTAATTTATAGTAAGTGATACCCGAGTCCTGAGAAATCGGAGAAAAGAAAGATTTTTTTTTTTTTACAAAAAAAGAAAAAAAAAAGAAATGTTGTTTTTAAAACAATTTCAGTTAGTGAAATCCTACTACTATTATAAATGTGAAAGTTTGTGAGGATGGATGGATGGATAGATGTATGGATGGATGGATGTTTGTCGAAAGCGACACTTTCACGCAAAAACTACTGAACGGATTTCGGTGCAATTTGGTATGGCAGTAGTTTAGGTTAAAACATAGGCACTTTTTATCCCGAAAAAGTACAGTATTCCCGTGTGATACTATATATACGCGGGCGGACAAAGGCTACCAATAATAACAAAACACTTTATTGCTCACAAATTACAAAATAATAGATTTAGCCATAAAATCGGTTAGACAGAGCGTGGGCGAAGGCGGTCTTATCGCTTGAAGCGATCTCTTCCAGACAACCTTAGTTAGTGTCAACGGAAAACTTGAATAAGTGGAAGTGGTATAATTAGGATAACTGAACATAAAATATAAAAATTAACTACAAATAAAATCTACATACTGTACATAAACTTAATAGATATTTAACCATGATATATACATAGATACCTACATACATAGTATAAATGTATAATAAATTAATACATCTAAAACTGTTTTAAGAAAGTATAGATATAACTAGATAGAAAAAACACTGACTTCAGTTTGGAGCATCCCTGTCTTTATGCTTAGCTCATAGCAAAAGATAAACTAAAGATAACAAATTACCACAAATATATAATTAAACGTCGAAATGTAACTGAGATTATCTCAGTGAATACCGACCGATATAGTACGATATTATGGTAAGGACGAAAAAACTACGCGCTACGATAAGTTCTAGTGAATAAAGAAATCATCAATCAATCAGACAAAGCTAAAACCTCTCAAAACATCAAATGCCAATATAAGTCAAATAAAATGTTAATTTTACAAAAAAAAAATAAGGATATTGGATCACCCCAACTTGGCAAAGCTGAAAATGGAGAGATTAATGAGCCACAATTCAAAACACCACATGAGGATAAAATTGCTAAGGTATTATATGTCTGTCTATACTATATAGGTCTTATAATTATTTTCAAATGTTTTCGGACATTGACCTCTGTAAATTCTACCACACATCAAGTATGTTAGTTGCGAGGATTTTACTCCCTTCGGAAAAATGCCACACAACAAAAGAAAAGTTACACAAATGCCGAGTCGGTCCATTGTGTGCATTAAAAATATTTGTAGCATAGAGTACCTTACCTTACCTTTTAATTACCTAAATTTGTAAAGTTTGCTTTAAAAACTATACTATATTTCAGATGGCAGACATGACTTGTCGAAAACGTCCACGATGGGATAGCAAATATGAATTCTGGGTGTCGATTATATCGGCGACAGTGGGTTTCGGAAATGTCTGGAGATTCCCTTTCATAGCTTTTCAGAATGGAGGTGGTGCCTTTTTGATTCCATACGTAATAGTCCTGGTACTAATAGGTTCACCACTCTACTTCTTAGAAACAAGTGTAGGCCAATTCAGCAACAGAAACTGTGTTAATGTCTGGGAGATGTCACCAGCAATGAAAGGTAAAGTTTGATGAAAAAATCCTAATTTTAATTCGGTACAAATTGAGTCTTGTACTTTTTATGATCTTATACAACATATCGCATTTGGCTGCAACTGAAACTGAAATTATAAAAGTACAATAAAACTTAAATACCTATGTGATCAGAACCTAGGTACGCAAAGAGCCCAAACCTATCATTAGAAAAGAGTTGGTAGAGAAACAAACTGATTATTTCTTTACACAGGCACTGGTTACGCACAGACACTAGGAGCTGCGTACAACCTGACTTACAATGTGTCCCTGATCGCGCTGTGCATTTACTACATCGCTATGAGCTTCTCTAACCCGCTGCCATGGGCTGTTTGCGACCCAGAGTGGACTGATTGTATACCCTCAGGATCGTCAGTCAACATGAGCGAAGTCGAAGTAGATCTTACTAGCAGTGCAGAATACTTCTTTAGGTAAGCTATTTGGCTTAAGTACGTTTCGTATTCGTGTAATTGAAATCTTTGTTAGATTTATAAAGTAGGTAAATACCTTATATTGCGACACTGAGCAACATGCTCGTACCTGTAACACAAATTAAAGATAGAGCAACAGATAAACAGCTACCTACATAGTTAGCTTTCGATTTGATTACACTACTACAAGCATACGGTGTGTTCACGATTGTGTGGAAAAATCGTGGGCCGTTAAAAGGGACGTCAACATTTTCAAATTTGGATCGATTTGATTCGTTCTATGAAAGCTGTTTCTTTGTACGTAAGTATATATTTTTTCTACTCCGTGCATGTTATAAATGGAGAGATAAAAATTTGTTCATCAGACACTTCATCGACTTTAACACTGTTTATATTTATTACAGACGGACAGTTCTGCGGCAATCCGATGGAATTCATGACGGCATTGGTATGTAGGGAATCCTTAAAATTGCATTTATTTTTACCCGACTACAGCGAAGCCAAAAGGAAGGGGTAGGGATTTTAGCAGTCTATGTATGTATGTATATTTGTTCCACCGAAGCGCCTAAACTACTGGTCCTATTTTAATAAATTAGGTGTCAAGAGATTCGTAATAACAGCCCGGATAACATAGGCTATATAATTTACATAGTCGGGTTATAGTTTAAAAATATATATATTTACATAACTACATAAACGAGATGTTAAGTTAGATTATTATCAACTTCAATATAATGTTACCGAATCTTCTCTTATCCAATAAAATCTACCCACCAAAAACCTGTTTTTACCAAATAGGTAAATTTAATTTTATCTATCCGTTCAATAATTTAATCTCTTATCTCTACCGCATCTACAGTTTTTTTAGATCAGAACTCGTCGATCTTACATCTCGCTTTTCCAACAGGAACTCCTTTATGGGACCTCTCGTTGTGCTTGCTGACCGGTTGGATCATAATTTTCGTGGTGGTGTCACGAGGCATCAAGAGCTCCGGCAAAGCAGCATGGTTTTTCGCCTTGTTTCCTTATGTTGGACTAACAGTTCTGTTGATTAGGTGAGAGAGAAAAGGTAGTATATTCAATTGTTTTCGACGTTAAGTTACGGTTACCTACCTACTTTACGATTACTTAACTTTACCTTACAGGGGCAACTTATTTTAAAATAAATATAAAAAAAAAAATTCAGAATAGAAAACAAGGTTTTGTTTTCTGAACGTTAAACAAAGAAATAAAAAAGGATTACAAATACCACCGGTTCCCATACTTATTATTAATTTGTATTTTTTCTATTTCAGGGCTGTCACCTTACCAGGGGCTGGCAATGGCATTCTATTCCTAATTACCCCACAATGGCACAGAATGTTAGAATTCAGAGTAAGAATTATTACGTATTTCAATTTTAGCTACTAATTAAAAAAAATAGATAATAGGTACTTCTTTTTACCACTAAAACTACAAAGATTAATGCAATTTATAAATTAAGTAAATTATTTTTTAGGTATGGTACCAAGCAGCAACTCAAGTTTTCTTCTCTCTGTCAGTCAGCTCTGGAATTCTCATAATGTATTCCTCATATAACAATTACAATAATAATGTTTATAAGTGAGTACAAGTTTCTCAAAATTTTCAACGTAAAGGCAAGTTCAAGTACTGTCGTTAGGGTTGGCGAGTAGATACGTTACCAGTTACCACACCAATTGCCAGTGGCGTAGCTTCTAAGGGGCATAGTGGGGCAGTGCCCCGGGGCCCCCGAGCTAAGGCCCCTCTGACTCTGACTTACAAACAAATTGAAGAAGTGAAAAAAATCCGACCGAATGGCTAAATAAATAGATTTTAACAGGTAAAATAGAAAAAAAAATCTCTCTGGCTCCATTCGCTCGCGTTTAAGATAAAGACCATATTATCAAAATGATATAGTATTATTATTATTACTTAGTTTTAGACCTTTGATTTTTTTCCCGTTGATTTTCCGAAGTTCACAGTCCTTCAGCGTTTAAAGTTTGAACAGATTTGTAAAAAAAAAACTCCCGTGTTTTATAAAGAACATTATAGTATATTGTACAGTACTAAACTGGCGTTTAAAGCTATTGATTTAATTATATTTTTCTGAAGTACGACTTTAATTTTGGCTGGCTCCGCTCGCTCTTGTTTAACATATAGAGCATAACAGTATATACTGTTATTTTCTGATATAAAATTTTAATTTTATCGTATTATTTTCAAGCTTACAGTAATTCAGGCTTAAAAGTTTGAAACAATTGGCACTTGTAAAACACAATTGTAGAAAACAATTTTGCTCACTCGCTTCGCTCACTCGCGTTTAATTTAAATAACACATTATATTACTATGTGTCAATGTTATGTTTTAGGCTGTTGACTTATCGTATTTTTCCAAAGTTCACAATCTTTCAGAGTTTACAAATATGAACAGATTTTTGCTTGTAAAATAGAAAAAAAAATTTACTTGCTCCCGTCGTTCGACTCGAAGGACATTGTATTATATTATTTGGTTGTAGGCTGTTGATTTTGTTGTGTTTTTCTAAAGTACACAGTCAGTTAAGGGCTTAAAGTTTAAACAGGTAAAATAGGAAATAAAAATAATCCTCGCTCGCTCCGTTCGCTGGCGTTTAACGTAAGAGTAAACCAATAACTTTTACTTAGTATCGAAGTTCTGTTTTAGGCTATTGATTTTATTGTATTTTACCGAAGAACAACACAAATCTTTCCGTGTTTAAAGTTAAATCCGATTTTAACAGGTATAATGGAAAAAAATTTTGCTCGCTCACTCCGCTCGCTCGTGTTTAACATAAAGAAACACCAAGTATAAATATCATTATAGAACTTAGTATTGACATTCTGTTTTGGGCTGCTAATTTTATTTTTCAAAAAAACATTTAAAATATAATTAGATTTTAAACTGTAAGAAATGATGATAAAAATCCGCCGATGATTAATGTGGCGGCAAATGTTAATTAGCCCGATGTGCAAAATTTGTAAATACGCCTCTGGTAGGGTGGCACAATCGGTATTGCACGCGGGCGCTGAAACAGCCTACCGACAGGCCTGAGCTCATAGGCGGCTATAATGCTACCTATTATTCATATGTCACTCAATCACCGCGTATTATAAAGAAACTAGCTGTTGCTCGCGGCTCAGCCCGCGTAAATACAGTATCCCACGGGAACAGTGTACTATTTCGGGAAAAAATCTTATCCTATGTTTTAATCCAGAGCATAAACTACTTCCATACCAAATTTCATAGAAATCCGTGCAGTAGTTTTTGCGTGAAAGAGTAACAAAATCCATCCATCCATCCATACATCCATCCATCCTCACAAACTTTCACATTTATAATAGTAGTAAGATATAATGGCAAATTAAATGGGTTGACTTGTTTACATTTAGATCACATTGAATAGTATGAATAGTAGTGAATAGTTCCCGAACCGGTGGTAGGCATCACGTAGTAACGACGTTCAAAAAGAGTATTTAAAAATACCAATTTTGAATAAATTTTTTTTGATTTGATTTGATTTGATTTGAATCGGAACACTTCCAATAACCACCCGTTGCCATTTCAGGGGGATTCCCAATAAGTCTCGCACATCTTTGTTAGAAACTTGCGGGGAACTCCCTGTATTCTTAGGCTGATTTTACAGTCAACTTAAGTAAAAAGAAGATAATGGATAAAAAGAAGAAGCTCAGCGTTGCATTTAAGCGCAGACGTCAGGAAAGAGAAAAAATATCGTTTGTCTGTAAAGTCGGCACTATAAACGTAACATCGTCATGTTTATAGTGCGCGCGTAACTAATTGGCCGCGCCTTAGGTAGGCGTGTTGCCGCCGCGAAGTCCGGCGCCGAACTGTGTAATAACATCAAGCGCATCAATAATACTGCATCCATCCATAATAACGCCTCTCCGTCCCACCGCTCACATACCTAAGGCGCGGCTAGCTGAGGTAACGGCAATGCGAATCTAACAATTATTAAATGTAACTATATAATAATTATATATACATTTTATTTTGACTTGCGCATTGATGATATTATGATAATCTGGAGTACGACAAATTCGGAACACGACGAATACCGAATATACCGAACAGATGATTATAAATAGTTGGTGAGTTCGGGCACTCGTTCATTTCTTGCCCAGGGCCCTCGATTACCGAGCTACGCCACTGCCAATTGTACTTACCTCCTACCTCATATTTCGCCACGTATCCGTCCGTATTACGTATCCACGAACGCCACGTTGGTCTAAAATAAAATATATTATTTGTACACAGACATCTTTCATACGTTCTGCGACAGCTCATAAGTCTAATATCATAATTATTTTTAGGGTATCCTTGCTCGTGTCCTACCTGGACAGCGTGACAAGTCTGGTGGCCGCTATTATAATATTCGCCGTTTTGGGCAACTTGGCTCACGAGCTGAACTATGACGACGTAAGTAAGGTGATAAAGGGCGGCGGCACAAGTTTAGCCTTCATCTCGTACCCGGACGCCATCGCTAAGTCGCCATTTGCACCACAGGTCAGTGACCTTTCCATATATATAATGTATATATATAATGTAGTCATGAGCATGAACTTATGCGCCAAATTGCCAATGAAATGTAAAATATTTGTCGTGTATGTCGTGCCGTATATTATGTTATCGATGTGTTGCTATGTCGTGTAATTTATTATATTTAAGAACTTGTAACTGAACTTACTTTCAATGTATTTTATTTAAAAAAAATAACAGTCCATAATATTATTCTGCCTGTATATATTAACTTTTTTTATTATTATTATTCAAACTTTTTCAATACACTATTCATCTACTAGTCAACTAGCTTCTGCTGGTATTAATTTTCTCTTGTAATACTTTATATTTTTTGTTCTAAGGAAGAAAGATTTACTATGGCAAATTATTTCATTTTTTATTTCAGCTGTTCGCTGTGCTGTTTTTTGTGATGTTGGTATCCCTGGGCCTGGGCTGTGGTGTAGCTATGATGTCCACAGTCAACACCATGTTATTAGACAAGTTCCCCAAAGTACCTGTCACTTGGATGTCGGCCGGTATATGCATTTGCGGTTTCTCCGTAGGACTAGTATATATGACACCGGTACGTAGGTTTCCTCAATTATATTTTTTTCATTCCGACACCAAGAAGATTAAATTATGTAAAGATATAAATTTGGAATCATTACATATATTTCATCATGTAAAATATAAAAACAAAAGGGTTTAGGATTTTAGGTATATATACCTAGTCTTTCCATAAATACTAAAACAAAGAAAAAAAAATCTATTGCAAATAACATTTATTACTTTTACAGTGTGTTAGTTTAATACATAAATATAAAACAATTTAAAATATAAAAAGCTTATTCGAAGTGGTCTCCATTGGCTGCAAAACAATCCTTTAAACGTTGAGCCAGTTATCAATAGAAGCACGCACTCTTTCCATGGGAAAATTCTTCACTGCCAATCGTATTACCATGAAATTTAGTATGCTGATAGTTTCAGGGGATAAAAATCGATCAAGCTAGGTCTTATCCCTTAGAAACTGCGCATTTTTAAGCAATATATGTTTTATTATTTTGTCGTGCAACAATATATCAATAATTTCGACTCTCTAACGTCTGTGTGATTGGAAGCTTGGTATGTGTACCGCGTACGCGTTTTTTAAATTTATATTTATTTATTTACAAAATATTATATAAATATAAATATTATAAAAATAAAATTTTTATTATTACTATTATTATTATTTAATTATTATACCGTTCTACTAAAACACCTAGCACCTCGGTCTCCCAGGTAGGTAATATTCATTTAAATTGCATACTGTAAAGGGCCATATTGATCTATATTAAATGCACAATGTATTTAAAGTACTAAATTGGATAAGTATTAATGCTGTATTGCTTAAAATCGCTTTGTAAATAAGGCATTATTTCTCGTAAAAAGTAAAGGATAAAAAGTGGCTATTGTGGGTTATCCTTAAGAGATAGACATAATATACCATCGTGAACTTTTTTGTAGACCTTTTTAAGGTGTACAAGATTGTAGTACATTATTTTGATATATCTCGTAGGGGTGGCTGAACCCTGTTGCAATGTAAGCGCAAAAAAATGAATTTATTCACGACATTAGAAACCTCTAAAATTATTAGTGTTTCTCTTCTATATTATGCATGCTATATACATATAAACCTTCCTCTTGAATTACAATCCGTTGCGTAGTTTTAAAGATATAAGCATACATAGGGACAGATAGTTAAAGCTACTTTGTTTTGTACTATGTAGTGATTTTTCGACAACCGCCACCGTAATATACACTACGAGCGTAGACGGACGTAGCACTTCGTAGCAGTTGAGAACGTGCTACGCCGTGTTACACATTCATAAAATTACTAATAACATACCTTTATGGAAATATCTATATACATATAATAAATTTGTAACTGGTGGCTGTTTGTACATGGAAGATAAATAAGAAAAACTATTACAGGGGTGCATTATGAACGATTAGAGCCCAAAACAATGGTTTTTAGAATTTTTGTCTGTTTGTCTGTTTATCTGTTTGTCTGTACGCGCTAGTCTCAGAATCTACTGAACGGATATTGATGAAATTTGGTATGGTAGTAGTTTAGACCCTGGATTAATACATAGGCTACTTTTTATTGCGGAAGAATGTACAGTTCCCGCGATTTTTGTTTCTGCACGTACAAAGTCAACGGCTTAACCGATTGAATGCGCTTATCACTAATGCGTTTGGGTTTGCTCCACTAAAAATGTTGTGTTTGTTTCATTTCAATCGGTTCATAAATATAAAAGTTATGTCAGTCTAAAGAATATAACATATAAAATGCTATAGAATAACTGATCAGTTGAACTGGCTGAAACTTTACGTCGTATTTATTCATTGATGTATATTAATACCAGAAGTAATAAGTGAGAAGTTCTAATATGGTCGTAGCGATAACTTATGTTAAACGACGCCGGTCATGGATTCAACTAGGATGGGTGACCACAATCCCAAATATTTTTAAGGTCATAGTCTGTACGCCTAATACCTACTAACGTTTTCCTATTCAATACATTTTCGAAATCATTAAAACACGACGACGAACATGTCCTTACTTATTATAAACGCGAACATTGTATGTATGGATGTTCGTTACTCTTTCACGTACTTACAACTGAACGGATTTTAATAAAATTTGATGTGGTAGTAGTTTAGTCTCTGGATTAACACATAGGCTACTTTTTATCGCAGGAAAAAGTACGGTTCTCGCAGGATTTCTTTTTCCCGTACGAAGTCGTGGGTAACTATACAAATATTATTCAGGGTTCATTCATTTAAGGGTCATTACATATGAAATTGGCGTTTTGTAAAGGAGGAACATACAGTCGATTTTTTTAAACAATATCGACGCTTGAAAGGCAAAAATTACCAAGCGACATTTTGAGCGATATTGAGTTATAGGTAGGTATATTATATAAGTTATTTAAACAAAGTATATACCATTGCTATCTATTTTACCATTTCATAGGCACTTTTTACCATTTCATAGGTAGTTCATTGATTCCTTTATTAAAAAAACCATTCGGACAGGACCATCAATAAAATCTTTGAAGGCGCTTTGGACTGCCCCATCGGAGTTGAATTTTTTCCCTTGCAAGAAGTAATCCAAATTGCGAAAAAAATTGTAATCTGTTGGAGCAAGGTCCGGGGAGTACGGTAGATGTCTTAGACATTCCAATTGAAGCTCCTCTAATTTGGTAGCCGTCTGTTGTGCAGTGTGTGGTCTAGCGTTGTCCTGAAGCAGCAGTGGCCTAGAGCGTATGACCAACCTCGGTTGTTTAGCAGCTAGCTTTTCCATCATGATTTGCAGTTTCTGGCAATTGACATCTGCCGTAATCGTCTAGCCAGATTTAAGAAAGCTGTAGTGAACGACACCGGCACTAGTCCACCAAACGCTCACAAGTAACTTTTTTGAGTCAATTTTCGCTTGTGGCAGGCTTTGGCTGGTTCGCCAGAGTTCAGCGATTGCGATGAGCGTTTCCGATTATCGTACAGGATCCACTTTTCATCACAGGTAATGATTCGATTTAAAATCCCTTAATTATTGTGCAGGTTGAGTAATGTAACGCAGCAGTCGACGCGCGTTTGTCGGTTTGCTGCATTCAATTCATGAGGTACCCACCTTTCAAGCTTTTTCACCTTCCCAATTTGCTTCAAGTGGATTAAAACATTTTAAGATTTTATCACTAGCACAGTAGCCTGCAGCTAACTCGGACGTGGTTTGCGATGGATCCGCTTCCATAATAGCCTTCCATTCTTCA
The DNA here is from genome assembly GCA_963565745.1 of Phengaris arion. Classification (NCBI taxonomy): domain Eukaryota; kingdom Metazoa; phylum Arthropoda; class Insecta; order Lepidoptera; family Lycaenidae; genus Phengaris; species Phengaris arion. The sequence goes on from OY751443.1 coordinate 10,703,203, forward strand.
TTATCAATTTTGGTCTCCGGCCGTCCACGGGGCTTGTTCTGCAGAACAAATTCGAAATTTCCAGAACGAAAGCGTTGGAACCAAAAAAAGCACTGTGTTTTCTTTTGCGACACCGCCGCCATGTACATCATTAATCCTTTTCGTCGTTTCTGCAGCACTGGTGCCACGGTGGAACTCGTACTCGAAAATAATACGATATTTAAAATTTTCCATTTTGTAAACAGAGTGACGCAAAGAAAGAACCAAAATAGGAAACAAATGAATTACGGGTTTCGAAACACAAATGCATGAGTAAATAGCGGTATAAATTTGAAATTGAAAATAACCTAATGATAGAAGATATATTTGAGATCAAAGTGGCCAGTACGACAAAACGCCAATTTTATATGTAAGGACCTAATATTACGAGGGCGGGTCAATAAGTCCGTGACTTTTGGAATAAAACACAGATTTTTTGATAAATCATTTTATTTTTCAACGTAGTCCCCCTTGAGCTCTATACACTTTGTCCAACGCTTCTCCAATTTTTTTATCCTTCCAAAAAATATGATTTGTCGAGGTCCTCAAAATAGGCCTTTGTTTGCGAGATGACTTCATCATTGGAGTCAAATCTTTTTCCACCGAGCCATTTTTTCAGGTTTGGGAACAAGAAGTAGTCACTCGGAGCCAAATCTTGAGAATAGGGTGGATGTGGGAGCAATTCATAGCCCAATTCATGGATTTTTGCCATGGCAACTGCACATGTGTGCACCCTTGCATTGTCTTAGTGAAAAAGAACTTTTTTCTTGGCCAAATGAGGTCGGTTTTTTTTCAAATCCTCATTGAAGCGGTCCAATAAGTTGGCATAATATTCCCCATTAATTGTTCTTCCCTTTTGAAGATAGTCAATGTGGATTATCCCACGTGCATCCCAAAAAACAGTCGCCATAACTTTATTGGCTGACAAACCCACCTTGGCCTTCTTTGGCGCCGATTCACCCTTAGAAACACACTGTTTTGACTGTTGTTTGGTCTCTGGTGTATTGTGATGTATCCATGTTTCGTCCACGGTTAAAAAACTCCTCCATATTGTGATTAAGCAACGCCAAACCTTCCTGTGAAGTTGTTACACGATTGCGTTTGTGGTCGACTGTGAGCAAACGCGGCACCCATCTTGCGGAAAGCTTTCTCATGCCCAAGTGATCATTCAAAATTGAAACCACTGAGCCATGCGAGATGCCTATGGCTTCCACAATCTCTTGCACTTTCAATCTTCGGTCGGCCAACACCATATCGTGAATTTTTTCGATTGTTTCGGGTGTAGAGACCTCAACTGGGCGTCCAGGACGTTCGGCATCTTCAGTGCTTGTAAGGCCACAACGAAATTCAGTAAACCACTTTTTTACCATTGAAATCGATGGTGCAGAGTCCCCATAGTATTTATCAAGCTTAGCCTTGGTCTCGGTAATGGTTTTTTTTTGCAAAAAATAATGCTTAATAAGCACACGAAATTCACTTTTTTCCATTGTTTCCTTAAGTTACTGGATAGTCTGATAAAGATAGCTGTAAAACACAAACTAACTGACGCAGCAAGTTCAAATTTTGATAGGAGTCAACTGACAGATGCCTGTTGACAGGAGTAGTGTTGCTTTTTCAGTAAGGAGGTTAGAAATTCAAAAAGTCACGGACTTATTGACCCGCCTTAGTATAAAGAGGTAAAGTTTGTTATTTTGTGAGTTTGTGACTTACCGAGATTGTTTATTAATTCTTTCACCATTAGAGAGCCACATTATTTGTGAGTGTCATAGGCTATACATTAACCCAAAGATTAAAATTATTTTGTGGTAGTCGGATTTGCAAAATAAATCGAAAAAAAAAACGAGCGAACGCAATCGTGTATGAGAAACGCTGCCTTATCGAAGAGATATTTAATATTGAGTCATCTAGAGAAAAGTTTAAGAGTTGATAGTGCCTACAAAAGTCACAAAAGGATGATTTTATATTAAAAAATATATATTTAAATCGTTAGGTGATATTTATTGGTCATATTATCAATAATTATATTTTCTTTATCAAAATAAGATAATTTATCGTTGCAAGTTTAAAACATGAGATCTCTTTCTTTTACTGCACACAATTTGGACTAATTGTTACGCACACTTTCGACATTTCTCTAAAATTTATTATAAATTTAAGTCCACCGCCGAGTTCTGTTTCTACGTTCGCTTTTGCTCGCAGTTTCACCCGCGTTCGAGACTGTAAGTGGCAAAAAATAGCACAGATGACAGAGTAAAAATATATTATACTTACGTAGGTAATAGTTTTTTTAGTATACATTTATTACAAAAGATATTTTTTTTTTTGACTCTGTGCTGTTATTATATTGCAGTAGGTATATTTGATAAATAAGTTTATTGCCACGAAAACTCTCCCACGCGGGCGAAGCTGCGGGCAAAAGCTAGTATAGTAATGTACCTAATCCTTTCCCATTTTAGGGTGGTCAATACATACTAGAAATTGTGGATTTCTACGGCGGACCTTTTATGAGGGTGTTCACGTCTATCGCCGAAACTATAGGCTTCTGCTGGATTTACGGTATGTGTAATATATTATTATAATAGTTCTTAAATAATGACGTAGTCGGTTAAGTTTCATACCTTTATATGGATTATAATAATATGCCTATTTCTTGCTCTCACATAGTTTTGACATGTGAAAAATTGGCATTGGTATGATTTATCAATAAAATGAACACAGAAAATAATTACTTTCTACAGGAATTGAAAACATATGCTTGGATATAGAATTCATGTTAAAAAGGAAGACGTCTTTCTATTGGCGTGTATGTTGGGCTGTCATTACTCCTATATCCATGTTCGTTATATTCACATACGTCATGGTGACGTCAGATAGAATAAAGTTCGGGAACACCTACGAGTACCCATGGGAGGCATATTGCAAGTATATTTTCTTTGCTTTTCTCATTATTCATTAATTATGTTACTCTCAGACTTCGCAGTAAGTATGTATCATTTGTTTGCGGACGACTTTCAGCTCTATAGCCAAGCAGGAGTGGATAGTATGTCAAGTGCTATCGATGAAATTAACTGTGATCTTAATTTCATAAAGGACTGGTGTAAAAACTTCGGTTTGACAATTAACCCAAGTAAGTGATAGGCTATTTTGTTGGGCAGTTCTCGTATTATGGCCAAGGTTGATGTAGCTGTAGTAGTCAAAACCTTGATGGTACAGTCTCTCATATTCCATATCATCGATTATGGTGATGTGTGTTATTTTGACTTCAATGCAGACAGGCTCGACAAATATGACCGACTACCTAACAACTGTATTAGATTTATTTACAATCTCCTGAAATACGACCACGTATCCTCCTTTCGCTCCAAGCTGCACTGGTTGCCTGTGCGCCAACGTCGCTTAGTGCGAGCCCTGTGTATGCTCTACTCTTTCTTTAACTCACCCAATTCTCCTGCTTACTTAAAGTCCCACTTCCAATATCTTTCTAGTAGTCATGATAAATCCCTCCGCTCCTCAAATAATGCACTTCTCCTTTGTCCCCAACATAGTTCTAGTCAAGTCCATTCCTCCTTCCACATCCAGTCTATTCTACTCTGGAACGCTCTTCCTGCGGAAATCAGAATGTCCACAACCAGAGATACGTTTAAGCGCAGAGTCCGACAGTTGTATGTGAAGTATTTGGCAGAATCATGAACATCTATATTATAAAAATGAATCGCTAAATGTGTTGGTAAGCGCATAACTCAATAACGCCTGGACCAATTTGGCGAATTCTTTTTTTTTATATGTTTGTTGAAGTTCAAGGATGGTTTTTACGGCGAGAAAAATTCTAATAATTGCCGGAAAAACCCTAAAAACAGCCCTTTTCTTTTTCCCATACAAACGTTTTCTAACTAAAACGTAGAGTCAATTTGAGCTTTATCGTTATTGCATCAAGTTCATATATTACAAACACTCACTGTTGTCTAAGCAATGTCACCTACATTCCTAACGTCAATGAGTCAATTTGCACTTTATTACCGCTGTACAAAGTTCAAATTCAATCATATCTATCAAAACAGTCAGAATACATCGTTGGAGGATTTAATCGTTCCGAAACTTTTTGGTCGGCTTCGCGATATTATTTCTTTTGTATTAAAATGAATCAGTTTTCACGTCATTACATCAATTAAACACAAACCGCGTTACCAAAAGTGTTTTATTATTTTAATATCCCTATTTTACATACATAAAACATTGGTACGGCTTAAAGGATTTGACTCCAAGTCATATCAAATTTAAAACAAACACAAAGATTTAGGGTTAGTACCACAGTTTTATTTTGTTAGTAAGAATATATTATGTACATAAAGTTTCAATATAAGGAGTATTTACAGAACAGATTTAAGTCGCTATGGCGAGTAATTGTAGAAGGGAGGGAATCATATAATGAGGATTGTTTTTTTGGACAGTGAAAAAAAAGTTCCGCTGTCAAGTGTCAACTCAAGTCACTTTTGTTTTGACTTTTATCTTTGGTATTGAGTGCTATTACATAATAAATAATATATACAAAATAATAAAATATTCTCATGGTACTTTAAGGATTAAGGTATAAATGCGTACTGATAAATTTTGTGCTGTAGGCCAAGCAAGAACAATTGACAACCACGTAGTCGTATCTATATACAGATATATACAGATAAATAAAATTTAAGTGTCTGTTTCTAATTTAAAATAAACATATTTTTACTTAATGCATATTATGAAAGTATATTCGGTACTTACAATAAAATATCAATTTTTTAAATTTTTGTCTGTCCGTCTGTCTGTTTATTTGTCTGTCTGTTTATTCCGGCTAATCTCTGAAATGGCTGGACCTGTTTTCACGGGACTTTCATGGGCAGATAGCTGATGTTATAAGGTCTAACAAAGGCTACTTTTATTTTAGGGTTCCGTTAAAAAATAGGGTTCCGTTTCCGTTAGTTCTATGCAAACGAAGTTGCGAGCATCGGCTAGTTTTATTATAATTTTTGGTTGGTGAGTATCGTGTAATTATGCAGTATGGTATATGTATAATGTAGGGGAGACCGAGGGGTGTTGAAACAATTTTGACATTTTGTTTCATACACCAAACACTATTGACAGAAATGGTATGTTATGAGTACCAATCGTTAGGTCATTTTTTATACTTGCAAATGAATAACATAAAGAAATTGTAAGCGTTAAATATTGTGGTGAAAAATCGACTTTACCGCAACAAGTCATCTTGTTTCAATTCCCCTCATACCGAGGTAAAATGATACAAGCGTCGAGGAGAGTTGAAACATATGATTTTTGAGAAATATTAAGGGCTATAAATAGAAATTTTGATTAAATTTAAAGGTATTTATTAAAATAAAACTTTTCAATCAGGTACATATTTGTTTTCTTTACGTACGTATTCATATTTTGTACTACTAAATCACTTGTATAAGTAACTACACTTTCAATACAAATAATCAACTCCTAAAATAGTTAAAAGCACCATAACGTTTTATTCGTCATACTAATTAAAATAACAATTAGATAAACAAAATGTGTTAGATTAATTCTAAACCTTTAAAATAAAATAACTTTCAATACTTGTAGGTTGAGGTAATCTCAGAGAAAGATTAGGATGACGTTTCATAAAAGATCGAAGCCAAACCTCTCCAGCCATTTCATGCTTAGTCCAAGAAGTAGGATTTTTTTTATTATATTCAACAGCCAACCTATAGGCAAATCTTCTTGTTTCCTTAGTTCTCAGACCAAAGTTAGCAGCAGCGCAGTTTAAAAGATAGTCACAAAGTGCCTTCTCATCTGAAGCCGTCAAAACAGTCTTCCAACCGTTGGAGCAGTCGCCGTTTTGTTAGCTTCATAAGCAGTTTTTTCTTTAATATACCTGTAGAGAGAAGAATGGTTTAGGTTGTAACTCGAAGCTGCGTCACGGAGACTTTTTTGCCGCAAAGTTACTTCGTCTGCTGCGAGATCATACATTTCACGACTCGCCATACCTCTGTCAGTTTTTCTTTTATAATCAGTAGGCATGCTGAAACAAAATGAATACTTAAACTAAATCAACAAAAAATATATTTATTTGTGTCCTTTAATTATTGACTGAGCAGTCTGATATAAAATTGAAAACGAGGAGAGTTGAAACAACCTGTTTCAAATCTCCTCAGTAAGAAAAAACCTCCCAATATTAATTTAATCTAAAATTAAGAAGCAAATATACAGTAATCAACTGTGCCAAATATTTTTATTAAATCTTTAGTTAACGAGCTTTCGAAACATACATAACTCAATCTAAAATACTAAACCCTTATCAAAATACAGGCATGGTAAAAAAACGTTAATAGCTTACTTTTCACGATTTTTGTCGCATGGCACGCAGATCTCCACAACCGCTCGGCTCACGCCACCGACGCGTACTGACAAATCATCGTGTGGAAAGGAGTAGTTGAAATGCGACATTGCCAGCTCGCTAACGGTTTTAAGTTCAAAAAAATCGGTACTGTTTCAATTCACCTTTGTGTCAAAACCCCTCGGTCTCCCCTATATAATGTTTAATAAACCATTTATGTACTTGTATATTATAGTATAGTATGTAGGTATAATTAGTTTGATATGTATTATGTTAATTTTAGTAAAATTTATCTAGTTAGCTACGATTATTATTGTATCTATTTTTATAATTAGTTTTACACGACCTTTCGTAAAGTAAAATTTTTGTATTTTTCTAGATGGAAAGCACCTTGACTCTGTCAAAATACCAAGTTATCTCTATGGTTGACTGATAGAAAATTCCCTATGGCATTATGTCCGCATTGTACATTGTGCAGAAAGTGTATAAATAAATAATTTCCTTAGTCTAGCTAAGCATACATTTTGGCATATCCTAGCATGCCTTGTAACCTAGCGGAGTCTGGATTTGGGAATAAACTCTAAATCATATTTCAGTTTTATCATTGTTGTTAATTTTGACATTTCCTTTTCGTGTATGGACATTTCCTTTAAAAATAATAATAAAAAAACTTAACCAAGATCGATGAGCAGTCAGGACATGTTAAGGAGGGTTCCGTAACTATCAATGCGTAATAATGGTTTAGATTATAAGTCATGTTTGAAACCTTTCCTTTATTTAATCATGCCTATTCGATGATACCTCCAAGTCATGACGTGATGGAAGAAAAAAATTAATCCCCACTTCACATGTAGGTACGCTACCCCTAAAATACTATTATAATTATTATGATGCCAAAAATAAAGTCTATATTAATATGTTATCTACCTAGTCTTGCCATAAATACTGAAACAAAGAAAAAAAAATTGTATTGCAAAAAAACATTTATTACTTTTACAGTGTTTTAGTTTAATACATAAATATTAAAAAAAAATATATATATAAAAAGCTTATTCGAAGTGCTCTCCACTGGCTGAAATACAGTCCTTTAAATGTTGAGACGAGTTATCAATACAAACACGCACTCTTTCCATGGGAAAATTCTTCACTGTTCTTTCAATCGTACTGATTGTTTTAGGGACTCCAAATTTTCATGACGTTTAGAGCAAGCCGTACTCTCTACACTGACCATAAATCGTAATCCAGCGGATTAAGATAGGGACTAGACGACGGCCAGTCTTCAGCTCTGATGAAGTCCGAAACGTTAGTTTTCAATCTCTTTCAAAATCAAAGCTTTATGACCCGGCGCCGAATCTTGCTGGAAGGACCATTCTTGGTTATTGAACATGATGTTGTTAAGGGGCTTCACTACCTTCTCAAGAATGGTATCTTGATGCACTTGTGCCGATGCTTTGATACCTTATTCACAAAAGTATGGCTCAGTCACTCCTTCATAGCTAATACCCCACCAAACCATCACTAAAGTCGGATAGTGCCCACGTTGCACTCTGTCGACTAATTGGGAAGCTTCCTTAGAGCTTTGAGCATAAATACGGTCATTTTTTTTGTTAAAATGTTAATTTTAACGTTTTAAGTTTAGTTAAATGTTAAATGTTAAAATGTTGCTCAATTGTAAAAAAATTCTCATCCGTAAACGAAATATTTTTGTGACCTCCGTACGTGACCTGCGTACCGCATCAGTAGTTGTTTCGATTTTACCACCCTATTCTTTTTTAAATTATCAGTTAAGAAATGACCAGTACGTCTCTTATAGGCTGCAAGTCCTACGTCATCTTTTAAAATACGCGACATGGTTCTAGCTGTTATGATCTTCATCACCCGAGATAAAATCTTTTGGTTTCGGACAGGATTTCTTCGAATTCTTTCCCTTACTGCTTTGACCACCTTTTTCGTACGAACACTACGTGGACCAGATCTTTTTCTGTCACAAACAAAGGAGGTCTCATTGTACCTATTAATAGCCTGGTACACAAATATTTTACTAATACCAAGCGTATGGGAGTTTTAAAAATTGCATTTGGCTCCATACCTACTTTTTGTAATGCAATCACAGCGATTCGGTTCTCTTTATCACCCCACTCCATTTTAATATCGCAAAATATTGTACAATGTATTGGCGCCAAAATGAGAAAACCCAATGAACAATCATATAAAAATGACAGATTCCAAATTCAAATGTAATATTTTGTTTATTTTTAATTGTAACAGTATTTATGGCCAGACTAAGTATATACAAAATTATGTCTATCAATATATTACTGAAGTTATAGGGAGGACAGATGGACGGACCAAGCGAAGCTATAAGGGTTCCTTGTAGTTACTACTAAAATCTTTGAGCACGGTAGTGTCCCCGCCAAGACGAGCCAAGCGAAGCGCAAGGGCAGTACCAGACCACCTTTTCTCGAAGCGTTTCGTCGATTTTTTTAACCCTCATATCTTTTTTGGATTTGGTTTGGATTATACCAGATAAATGAAATGTTCCCAGTAGCGGACTTATTAAATATGTAAAGTTTTGATTGCATAGGTTATACTTTAGATTTTATTGATATCTAAAAACCCCTGATTTCGTCACTGACTCACTGATGATAAACAAAATTATATGCTACTTCCAGATGTCCTAGAAAGCTGAAATTTGCTACGTAAGCTTGAATTATTACACAACTAACACAATAATTGTCAAAATTGAAACTTTTATCCTCCAACCCCTTAAACTAGTGGATAAAAGTTTGTATGAGACTTACGCAAAATTTGACGCTAGATGTCTGAAAATTGTTGTAGGGATCCGTGTTACAAAAAATAACAATAAATGTACTCTATAATGTAATGTAAGAAAATAAACTCTGGTAAAAAGCGCCATCTAGGAAAACACATAGCTAACAAATATAATATCATTGATGTGTATTCAAGCAGTACTTAATGCTACCGACTAATGTCAGCGCTTCGACCCTACATCACGCTATCGGTGTGTTTTACATATAATACTTAAAAGATAAACTCTGTAACAATGTTAGTATCTGTAGTAGTATCTGGGAGACCGAGCTTTGCTCGGAGTATAGCTGTAGTAAATAATTAAAATTATAAATATATTATAAAATTAAAAAATAACCGGAATTCGAACCCAAGACCAATTATTTTTCAACAACGCAAACTCTGACGTCTAACGCTTAGTAGCTGAGGCCTGAGCCACATGTATTTGATATTGACTGGCGACTTACGAAAAATATTGTAGTAACAACTTACAAAAAGAAATGAAATCCCACCAAAAACATATTCATGTTAAAATATTTGCCAAAAAGTTATGAGATATCATGTATAACCAAGCTTCTATCTGTACACGCCCTAACTCTACAAGAATAACTTCACAAACTCTACACCATAGTCAAGATATGTGGCTTGGCCGTTTCGTTCCCACAAGAGTAGGTAATATAACAGGAAAACAGTGAATTTTTCACCTTACGCCCAAGGTGGCCATTTAGTTTAGATAAAATGTAGCGGCCACATATCTTGACTAAGGTGTACCTAGAGTTTGTGAAGTATGTCTTGTAGAGTTAGGGCGTGTAGAGTCAGAAGCTAGGTTTTACATGAGATCTGATAATTTTTTGACAGTGCGAGTCATATGGTAAATATTTTAACATGAATATGTTTTTGGTGGGATATATATTTCCTTAACCAATAGTAGCGAATTATTAAATTCTGTATTTATCGCGTTTGTTTCATTTTCAGTTGCCGGTGAAATGCTCAGATACATCGGTATATCGCTAGTACCATTGTTCATGCTCATCGCGTTATGGAGAAACAGATCTACTAACATAATTCAGGTTATTATTTTATTCTAATAAAAATTTTGAAGCACTGTCATCTTCAGAATACTTTCGATATTAACAGCAAATCAAATGCGTTGTTAAAAAAATCTACAAGTACGCTGTGGCCTGGCCGCTAGTGCGCGCTTTCGGCGGCTTTCTGCGCTTTCAGCGGCCACCGTAATGTATGCATTGTATCCTCGTGCGCGCACATGGCCGCCGCGACCACTGGGATTCGAAGAATTGTAGGATCGTGCGCCAATGTGCGCACACTGGCCACCGCGGGCAGACATGTTACTTGTTTACAGACTGTTCAAATAACAACCTGATGTCTTTTGACACGGAGAGGTTTATTTGCGAGCTCGAGGCTAGACGGGGCGTTGTCCATGTCCCAACATGTCTTGCGCCATCAAAAGGATATTGTGGGAAGATATCACAGAAATATTTGCTAGTGCTTCTTCTTATTTTTTCGCTTCTTACTTGCAAGATAAACCATCACACTCTGTACTCGAAACTGACAATTTTGGCCGCAGTTCTGGCTGCATGCTTGGTCGCGACACTTGCGGCCTGGCCGCCGGTGCGCGCTTAGCCTAACCCTCTTACTAATAAAAATATTTACACAATGGATAAGCTATACAATGTTTTGTCCTTGTCTGATACGTTGGAAAAGTCGCTTGACAGACAAGGACAACATATTGTATAGCTTATCCACTGTGTAAATATTTTTATTAATAAAGTGGTAAAAGTTGTATAATTGGCTTTTCTTTTACATATTGTAATCATGTTTTATTTTTTCTTATTTCAGATGATCAATGATGCCTTCCGGAAAGCTCCAACGTATGGCCCGTTGGAAGAGAAGGTCTATCAGGAATGGAAAGAATTTAGATCGTCCGCGGAAGTGCAAAGAGCGAGTCAACGAAAAAATTGTCTAAATCACGTAGGAGTGGTTCTTTTCAAAGGTTACAAAACAGAATAGACGTACATTTTACGATAATAAAATAATTGTCAAGATATTAGCTCCATTGTGATATTAGTTCATAATAGTTTATTAGGTAATATGATGAAATAAAAGAATAATAAAGTATAATATACTTTTATTGTTTATATATTTCCTATTCCTATTGAAAAAACGCACATCAATTAAACTTCTTACTTATATAAAAGCCAAATATTTCATTTACTTAATGAAATCCGATAAAAGCTACATATTTGTAAAAACATACATTGACATAAAATTTATACCTTTTGTGACTAACTTACTTATGCTTAGATTTTTTCTTCCTCTTGCTCGATTTCTTCTTATGCTTACGTTTCTTTTTCTTCTTCTTATGGTCGTCTGAGCTCGAGTCAGACTCGCTATCGCTATCACTAGCAGCCTTCTTCTTCTTCTTTTTAGCACGCTTCTTTTTCTTCTTGCGTTTTCGAGCGTCTGATGATGATGACGAAGATGAATCGTCAGAATCACTAGACGATTCAGTGTCTGTTTCCTGCTTCTTCTTTACATTTGTCAAGTCCAATTTTATGGTTTCAGTATCGATTTTAGGTTTTTTAGAATCGCTAACGCTCGATGGTTCTCTAGAACGTTCGCGTTTCTTTGCCTGTTCTTCTTTTCCGTCATTATCAGATTCCACATTTTCATCATAATCTGGTTCAAAGTGTGATTCGTCGATTGTTGACTTCTTACGCTCGTGTTCTGCCTTTATGGCATGATCGGGTTTGGTGTCTTGATTTTTCTTATCTGCCTCGTGTCCAGTATTTCGTTTTTCTTCTTTACTAGGCCTCTGAGTTTTCTTTTTAACTTCAACATTAGGCGTAAAACTTTCAAGTCTTCTATCTGTTCGTCTCTCACCGTTTTCATTTTTTCTTCCTCTTTCTCTTTCCCTATCTACAGTTACTCTACGATAGGGTTGATGTTCCCGGCTCGGAGTTTTAGAGCGCGATTTTACACGTTCAACTGTACTATGTACAACTCGTGGCTCCTTTACTCGTTTCACATCTTCTACTTTACCACCTAAACGTTCTTTAACAGAGAGCCTTGGAGGTGGTGTTTTTGAAATTTTTCTTTTCCGACCACTCGAATCAACAGATCTTGGTTCAGAATCATTTGTAACAGGCACAGTTATTTGAATATTGTTTAAAGATCCTTTAGATTGATTCTCATCGCCATATAACTTGAGCCTATCGCTGCTTATTTTCTTGATTTCTATAGGTCTTAAAGAATTGATTGCTTTAGCGAATATAGCATTTTCGGCTCGTTTAATGACTTCGGATGTAACTTTAGAACCATCTGCATCCTCATCCGGAGATGCTATCTCTCCCGGCTCTCTTGCCTTGTCTGGATTTTCGTCTTCTACCTCCCACTTGGATAATGCTGGTAGCGGTGCCAACATTTCCTTATTTGCTGGATTTGCTTCCATATCCACCTCTAATTCATCAGTTGGCGCTTGTAATTCAATACCATCAAAAGGTTCTTCTTTACTTGTATCACGGACCTTATTTTCAGGTTTTTCATCATTTTCATTTTTAACATAATTTTCTATAATTTTTTTATCTACAGCTTCAGCTGCTTCGTCACCATACAAATCGTCCTTTATATTGTCTGAATTATTTGATTGCGGTTCTGATGTTATTCCTTTATCGCAACTTTCTTTTTTAACATCAATGACGGCTTCTTTTTCGTCAGGTTTTTGTAATTCATCTTGTTTGTCAATTTCACTCTTATCATTTTGATGTTCTTCGTCATCCATTTTGTTTGACTCTTTATCCTTTTTCTCTTTTTTATCGCGCTTCTTTTTCTTTTCAACTTCTTTTTCTTTTTCGCGTTTTTTCTTTTTCCTATCCTTCACCTTTTTATCTTTTTCCTTGTGATCTTTAACTCTATCAGAAGACGTCTTGTCACGACTTCTTTCTTCTTTCTTTTCACGTTTACTATCCCGTTCTCTCGATCGTCCTCTTGATTCACTACGTCTCTTGTCTCTTCCCTCACGGCTGCGTTTTGGAGATGCACGCGCCTTTTTCTCAGGAGACGTTTTCTCCCTTTCTTTTTCATATTCCCGAGCTCTATCATATTCCCTTCCTCGATCATCCCTATTATCTCGTCCTTTTTCATAACCTGACCTCTTGTCAACATCTTTTGGCCTCTCTGTCCTTTCAGAAGGCTCATTATAGCGTTCACGGTCTCGCTCTCTTCCATCCCGTTCTCTATGTCTTTCATGCTCAACATTAGGATTCCGCCGAAAACCACCTCTACTACGCATATGTGGCCTCGATCCAGATCTCATTTCTCTGTTCAAATTATTTTCATCCCTGTAGCCATCTCTAAAGTTTGGATCATGGTATGGTATTGGACCAGGATCTCTAGGATCAGCGCTTGGGGGTCTAAAAGGTGCACCAGCATCACGGAAACTATGAGGTGCATCTCGGAAATTACCCTCTCTGTATGGATGATTTCGATACGCATTATCCCTGTAGGGTGGTGGTCCACCTCTATAGTTACCATCGCGATATGGCTGACCATCTCTATACGGGACGCCAGTTTGATCTCTATACGAATTTCCGGGTCTAAAGTTATCCCGGTATCTTTGGGGATGATCAGGTCCATGTAGAGGCATGTCATTTGGACCTGGTGGTATTGCGTCTCTATAACCAGCAGGTCCGTCAAACGGTGGTCTATAAGAATCTCTATAATTTGGTGGCATTCTATCTCTTTCCACAACACCTGAAGGGCCAAATGGAGGTTTTTCAAAAGGTGACGGTTCAAATCCAGGCACTGCCGGTTCAACACCGGGTGGATGATCCTCAAATGGCTGTGCATCGTAGCGACCTCTATATACAGCCGGATCATTTTGAATAGGTATAGCCATCAACGGTATCGGTTTACCTGCAACTGGTGGGTACCCCGGCGGTGGACCATTCCTTGGCCCATATCTGAAAAATAACGAAGCTTTATATTATTTTCTACCTAAAGCCATGGATAAGGTGTTACTATCAAATCAATTGATATTGCTGCACGAATCGAACCTGGATACGACATTCACAAATAAATAAATTCATGTAAGTATAACACTACAAGTGAAAACTAGTGCTTGGTCTACTAAATTCTTTTATTTTATGATTAAACTTGCTATGCAGTTTCACAGTTTGCAGTATCACAAACGGCTGAGATATTATATATTTATACAACGTACCTAATATATTATACGATACAGTACGATAAAATATTATAGTATCTTCGCCGTCTGTGACGCCCACAAGAAAATTATTTGACAAAGAAATTAGAATAGTGTTAACAGACGACCGGAGAGGTATTTATTTTCTTGATTTTAATTATGATTAAATTACGCTTTTGAACAATTATATCAACAAGCGGTTGAAATGTCAACTCTGTCAAACACTGCGCGATGGTGATCAATGGTTTTCGGGAATCAGAAAAAGAACACTGTAAATAGAACTCTGCGATAATACAATAGAGCTGAAAATCAAACACACGAATGTCGAGTTGTCAAAACGGTCCGCCCGTACCGAATCCGATCAGTGTTAATACTTTCAGTATTGTTATATTTCTTAAATATATTGTCAATATGGTCAATTTTTTTTTAAATAAACTAGCGTTTACAGAACCGAAGAGCGGCGAGTAACTTGGGCTCGTAAAGATAAATAATAAACGAAAAAAGATTAAAATATTTCGTATAGTACATATACTCGATATTTTAATCTTAATTCCGGCAGAAAAAAACTTTTTGCCTCTCTGAGGAACCTAAAATGCAATTATACTGAGACTAAAAAAAGTACGTAATTTTGTATATGGATTTGAAGAATATCTTTAAATACATAATAGGTATTTTGGACTATTATAACCTTAATTCTAATTCAGCATCAAGTCAATTCCTTTATTTTGTTTTATCATGACCTTGCACTGGTGTGAAAACCCACTCTCACATGAGTATATTGTAGCAAAGGGATAGTAAAAGAATTCGTGAGAATTCGGAATACTCTTCCTGTCTAGTTGCCCAAAAATCTATTAACCATCAAACCGCTATTACATAAATTTTATCGCGAATCGCCCCTACCGTCACTCGTCGAATGGCTAACCCTTGAAAAACCTTAAAAACCCCCTTGGAACTTTGAAAAACCCTGACATAAATCAATAATATCTGACATAAAAAAATATACAATTTTGTAGCAAGAGGTATATTAAAACAAGCATATATTAAAAATAACCATATATTTAAATTAATAATGAGATATCACAATCCTTAATTTATAGTATATAGGTTTTAAAATTTTCATAAACAGTCACTTAACATAAAAATTGATATTTTTTTACAAAACTTAACATTACGAGTGCAAAGCACCATGCAAAAAATCGTCCCCACCAACCAACAGATTTAAAACCTATCTCAAATAATAGCTCTTGCCACGCTAATTAAATTATTATTTAGTATGGCTATATCCACCCCATGAGTGTGGTTTTGACAGAAATTTTACTTTATTTTTATTGTTTTATAGTATCGACCCACCCAGTTTCGCACGGGTGCGATATAAGCAGCGGATTTAAAAACAGTTTTCAGCAATAGATAGAGTGATTCAAGAGAGGAAGCTTGTATAATTCATCGCACCCGCGCGAAGCTGGAGTGGGTCGCTAATATAAAACAAAAAATAAATAAAATTCCAATTTCTGTCCAAATGGACAGAGTGAACAGAGAGAGGAGTGGGGACTCCTGAGGCGGATATCGCCATAATAAATAATAATTTAATCAGCGTGGCAAAAGCTATTAACTGAGATAGGTTTGAGATCTGTTGGTGGGTGGGAACACTGCCCATACAGTTTTTGCATGGTCCTTTACGACTATAAACATAATTTCAATATAGAAATGTTTTCAGTAAAGAACTAAAATAATTAAATAATTCATTCAAAATCAGAGTTCAGTTACCATAAAGTAAAAAAATACAAATAATGTTTCTACAAATATTTTTATACTAATTTGACTAATAGTTGGGGAGCCCAAGAGGCAATTTTTGAAGTAACTTGAGGGCGTCAGTTAAATTAATATGAGTGTCCCACATGTATCTGGTAATAAATGTACGAAAATAAGTTTACTTAGTTAAGGCGTCAAAAAAAGTGAAAGTGATGTAATATATGGAAGCTCCAACTTAAAGAACTGGCAATTTGAAAGTATGGTAAGCCCATAGACTTATTAACAATTTTAAAAATAAATCACCATACTTAAATATTTGAGCTTCTCGGATATTTTATCGGCTTATGCTTCAGTTGTGCTTAAATAAAATGCTATAAAGTACCTATATAAGTTCCTTTTTTCGACATTTCCTTTTTTCTACATTTAAAATGCTTTAGCCGTTTATTGTACCACTAAAATAAAATAAAAACATGATATTTTTTTCTGCCTAATCACCTTATCGGCCGTAGTCAGGTAGAAATTTGTTTTGTAAAAGTTTTCTTTAATTAGTATAAGTTCGAATTGTACAATCATGGACTCCCCTACCATAGTACAAGTACATATTTTAACATTATAACATACTAAACCAGTAAAATCTCATTGGGTCATTTTATTAAAGTATAAAAAGGAATTTTAAAAAATGTTGCTAAAAGTAGCTTCCGCTGTTTGTTCACTTAGATCTTTTAAATTACTTAACGGATTTTAATGCAGTTTTAAGAAGTAGTGATTCAAGGGGAAGGTTTATATAAGGTTTGGTAAAATCAATTACGGATATTTTAAGCGTATGATCTACTGCTTATGTAGACGTTTAGGCAAAAAAATAATTTGAAAATTTTGTAAAAGAAAATACTAATTAAGTTATGTTACGTTTGTTGCGGCCCTACGGAGGCCTTTGACCTCACACAGCTGACTGAATTGTTATTAGTTAGGCAAAGACGGTCGCAATGAAATTATTTTCTGATTAAATGTCTTTACATAAGCAGTAGATCATATGCACAAAATATCCGTAATTGATTTTACCGAACCTTATATTATGTATAATCAAAAATTGCACCCATGCCAAGCCGGGGCTAGAGTTATATACTTAAATCATATTGTGTAGGTGAAACATTTTGCAATCATATTTATTAATTTGAAAATGCAAGTAATTAATTTACAAGCAAGTAAAAAAGGATAGGTCTTCAATTAATTTACTTTTAGATTTTTTGGACAACAAACAGTAAAAACGTGTGAGTCGTTTCGAGGTTAAGAAATTTTATCAGCAGATAACATGTTTAATTTTAATAACAAAACACCCCCATCACAATAACTCTTAAATCTAGAGCTTACCTAATATGAATCATAATATGTAGGTATACAGTCCCTATACATTTGATATTTATAATTATAAGATGCCAAAACCGAGATCTATACACAGTCTTTGACTATACCAAATTTCATCTATTTATATACATAATAACAGAAGCTAGAGGAGCGAATACGACAGACAGACAGACAGACGGACAGAGCGAAACTTTAAGAGCAAAACCCAAAAAATTTAAGCAAAACTCACGACGCGTTTTACGCCCGCGGCGTGCGCTATTGTTTGCGGGTGTCGCTGCACCGGCGGGCGACTAGTAGAATCGCGCGGGCCGCGATCACCCGCAGCCTCGGCGATTTGCACCCTCGCGCTAATAGGTAATTGTGAGACATGCGAGACTCTTGCTGCAAGACCAAGACCAAGACTGGGAGCGCAATACCAAAACCAAGACTGGCTAAGTCTCGTCTTGATCTTGCATTTGGGCAACACTACACCGAATACTTACCGCCTTTGCCACACATCTAATATTATACAACACTTAAATTTTGTCTATGATTTTTCCGCGCTCACGTCCGCGCCCGTGCCTGTAAACGCGGGAAGCGGGAATTAATCTACGTATGAGCGGTCAAGTGTACATCCTAACCCCCTTACTAATAAAACTATTTACACAACGGATAACTTAAACGACGTTGCTGTCTTTGTCTGTTACGTTGGAAATGTCACTTGATAGAAAAAGATAGCAACGTTGTTTAAGTTATCCGTTGTATAAATATTTTTATTAGTAAGGGGGCTAAAATCTAGTTTTTCTGTTTTATTGTTTATAATTGTGCCTCAAAACTTTGTCAAACAGTGGTAAGTGTTTTGTGTTAACATTTCCGTCGTTAAACTGTACTTTATATCGCATATATTCAGTTATCACTTCAGTGAATGTAATAATAATAATATATAATATCCTCCTCCCGCAGCCTAAAAGATTTCCAGATATAACACTCACTAACATGCCTATATTAAGGCAGATTTTAATCTTGGCAATATATATTATATTGCTAAGATTAAAATATATATAGTATATATATATCGCTCTGCCCTTAACAATTACACTGGTCAACACTAGTCATGCCGTGAACTCTAATAGCTAATACTGTTTTAGCCACCTACCCTTATTAATAAAATATTGCAGTAGTTTTGTTTCGATTGGCTTCAGATTTTTTGTGATGAGGTGTTGATAATGTATCCTTCTGTACCCAGAGGGCCAGAGCCCATTCTGTTAATATGAAAGAAACTAATGAAAACATGAGGCTGTTACTTGAAAAAATCAAATAAGAATATATAATAATAGGTCTATACCTATGAAATTGCCGTTCTGCAGTACTGGCCATTAAAAATCAAAATAATTTTTGTTTCGCTAAGAATTCTAATTTCAATCTAATTTTATTTTAAAAACATGGAATTTTTTTTTCAAAAGTAGTCATTTGTTTATTGATTAGTGTTACATTTTCATCGCATTTCAATCTTTTTCGTCATCATGGATACGTTAAAAATTCGAGTAATTATGGAATATGAGTACCGTCGTAGCAGCAACGCGGCACAAGCGGCACGCAACATCAACGACGTTTACGGAGCTAACACTACAAACCAACGCACCACCTGTTATTGATTTGCTCGCTTCCGTTCTGGAAATTTCGACGTGAAAAATAAACCTCGCGGTCGTCCGAAGACTTTGGTCAACAATGACGAATTAAAGGCGATTGTGGAAGCTGATGATACACTATCTACGGCTGAATTAGCAGCAGCTTTCGACGTTAGCGTCAAATTGGCAAGGTAAAAAAGCTTGACAAATGGGTGCCCCACGAACTCAATGATCGCCACCGCGAAGTACACGTCGAGACGTGCCTTGCACTGCTCAACAGAATTTTGAACCGCATTGTTACCTGCGATGAAAAATGGATTCTGTTTGATAACCGCAAGCGCTCAGCAAGTTGGTTGGATCCTGGTTCAGCACCTAAACAATGCCCTAAACGAAAACTTACCCCTAGAAAAGTGATGGTCACTGTTTGATGGTCTAGCGCCGGTGTGATTCATCACAGCTTTTTACCAAACGTGGTGAGCATTACTGCAGATGTGTATTGTGAAGAACTGAACACAATGATTTAGAAGTTATCACATCCCTAACCAGCATTGGTCAATCGCTCGTCTCCGCTGCTCCTGCACGACAACGCGCGACCTCATACTGCACAACAGACGGTCTCCAAGTTGCAAGAACTGGGGTTGGAAGCTCTCCGTCATCCGCCCTACTCACCAGACCTTGCGCCTACAGACTACTACTTTTTCCAGAATTTGGATAACTTCTTGGCGGGAAAAAATTCAATACCCGAGGCAGTACAAAAGGCCTTTGAAGAATTTGTTGCCTCCATTCCAGCTGATTTCTTTAAGAAGGGCATCAATAAACTGCCACTGTGTTGGCAAAGATGCATTGATTGCATGGGTGATTACTTCGATTCATACAAATAAAAAATACATGAAAAAAAATCGTTTAAACTTTTTCATACAAAACGGCAATTTCATAGGTAAAGACCTAATATACACACACCGGCATATTAAGCGGAACATAAAATAAAGGTTTGATATCAGTATCATACAAGGTTGCTGGCTGGTTTATACATCATTTAATTTAAAAAGAAATATTTTCAAATTAAGAAAACAACTGAACATCACATTTTAGGCAATTGTTTTAATTTTATTCAAATACACCTTATCTGGAGCGAACTTCGAGTATTTCTTCCTTCTGAGTTTGATTTAAAATTTCATTGAAATACTGTTTCTTGTTAGTTTTTTTTTTAATCGCGTATCTTTTTGGAGTTGAGGACTGAATTATGCCTGACTTAGCCCCAACGGAGATTGCCAGGGCACTCGAAATGCGAAGAAATGGTCAACCTACAGAGTGATATCCAGAGATCTTCGTCGACCAGTTTCAACGATCCATCGCAGTATCCAACGGTTCAGGGAGACCGGTACTATGTGAGAATAGCAGGACAACGCAGAAAAAGACGCACTTCGAGTAGGGATGATCGTTTCACACGGGTTCCTTCGTGTACGGAGGAACCCCAGTTTGACGGCCGTCCAAACCCGACATGAGTTAGAAGCAGTGCGGGGTGTAACCGTAAGTGAGCGTACGGTACGAAGAAGGTTCAAGAAGCTGGTTTGGGTTCATTTGTGCCCGCCAAGGCTCGAGATAAATCATCGTAGATACAGGTTAACTTTTGCTCAGGAACATCGACTTTGGAACGCGGACCAATGGAGTAAGGTATTGTTTAGTGATGAGTGCAGAATTCTCTTAAATCAAATTGACGGCAGGCAAATAATATACAGACGCAAAGGAGCACGATACATTCAGACAAATTTGAAACTACAGTTGCATACGATGGTGGATCAATAATGGTTTGGGCGGGCATTTGTTTGGGAGCTCGCACAGACTTGGTAGTGATTGACAGAGGGAGTCTGACTGCAGACCGCTATATCAGAGAAGTTTTAGAAGAAAATGTCGTACCGTTTGCCCCATATATCAGTGACGATTTTGTTTTTATGCAGGATAATGCTCGGCCGCATACCGCTCGGGTAACTCAAGCTTATCTTAATGATATGAATATCACTGTTATGGAGTGGCTGGCGAGATCACCGGATATGAAAGATTGAATAATAATTGATAGAAAAATTGAATGATCAGGAAAAACAAGCATAGATATATTTTAAGACAGTACAGAGAGTTTGTTAGCGAGCTGTCATTGGTTTCTCAGGCATAAGGTTGCAACATGACACTCAAGATTAATTTTTTAGACTCACACCTAGAATTTTTTTCTGAGAATTTAGGTGCTGTGAGCGATGAGCACCGAGAAAGGTTCCATCAGGACATTCCACAGATGGAAAAACGCTATAAGGGCAAATAGAACCCAAGAATGTTGGCCGATTACTGCTAAACGATATAAAGGAACCAACCAGGAGCTAAACATGCCAGAAAATTTTAAATTGGAAATTCATATATAGAACGTTTTTGCTTTTTTTTTTTGTAATAAAAATTCACTTTTTTTTAACTATTTAAATTACATCAATAAATAAAAGTATTAGTTAATAGATTATTTTATTTTCACTAACAGTCACTCATCAAAGTAAAAAATATAAGTCCATGTGGCGCGACAAAGTTCAAATTTTACTGCCCAGTGTTATTGGTTTTACTTTAAAACGAAGAAAAATAAAAATAAACTGGCATATTTTTTTCTAAGCATGGATCTAAAAATCAAGCATTTCAAACTACCATATTTTTTTTATTTATTTCAAAGGTCACTATGACATTAATTGAAATTATTCCATATTAAGTAATTTACAATATAGAAAAGACAAAAATCACTTAAAATTAAAATTGTAAATGACATACACGCGAGAGTAGATCCAATGGGGCTAAAAATACTTACAGAAGGTACATAATAATTGGTATTCAAATTCTGCTTGTCAAAGGATATATTATACAAGATAGATAAAAAGTTTCAATATGGTGGCCGTGGTTTCTACTTTCTGTCACTAGTTCAAGAGCTAAATTGATTATAAATATATTTTCGTAATAAAATAAATATTGCATACAATGTACTAAACCGGACACATATTTATAATAAATAAAATCATACACTTACATAATTATTACACTATCAAATGCCTCATATAATTTAGCACTGTTAGATATGCACGTAATTTTATAGTTTCAGTTCTACAGTGATTTTCTTCATCAGAGATACACATATCAAATTATTGCGTGTAAATAGACTGCGCAGTAGCACATAATACGAGAGTGCTTTAAACTGCAGCTGAGTTGAGAAGTTTATATATCAACAGCTCTGACCTACATATGTACAGTACCACGGAAACGGGATGCATCTGTAGAGCCCCGGAAAACAAAATATATCAACATCGCTGACCTGCATAGGTACAGTACTACGGAAACGGGATGCCACTGTAGAGCCCCGGAAAACAAAATATATCAACAGCGCTGACCTGCATAGGTACAGTACTACGGAAACTGAAAAATGCTTAAGATAAATACCGACGAGGACATCCTCGATGCTATAAGGACCCAAAATAAGCAACCACCAACGGAAGAAAATGGAGTTAGAATGTCAGTAAAGTATAGGAAAAAGGGAAAGGACGATAGCACCGAACACGTGGTACTGACGGTGTCGCGGGGTTGTGGCAGCGCTTCACAAAAGCAGGCCACCTCTATGTGGTCATGCAACGCATTCGCGTCAGGGTAACTCAAGCTTATCTTAATGATATGAATATCACTGTTATGGAGTGGCCGGCGAGATCACCGGATATGAACCCAATAGAGCACGTTTGGGACTTGCTGAAAAGAAAAGTTAATAATAAGATATTCCGTATTACAAATGTGACTTTGAAGTAGCACAGATGAATGCTTTCAAAACTATTTTCCCAAAATCGCACTTGTCAGGATGCTTTTATCATATGAACAGAGCTGTATGGCGTAAAGCAGCCAAAATCAAAGTTATAAAAAATGATAAAAACATGAAGTTAACCGATATTCAGTTTGGTAGAGAAATAGTAAGACTAAGTGCTAATCTGCCTCTCCTTCCGCCCGAATCTATAAACATTGTCTGGGCTAATATTAAAGAAAAAATACAGGATTCCGTCAAATATAATGAACCTTTGCGGGAATTTACAGCTTATTTTGAGAAGCAATGGATGAAGATGTCGCCAGAAGTATTAAGCTGTGCAACGGAACGTCATCGCACCAACAATGGATTAGAGGGTTGGAATCGACGATTCAATTCGAAGATTAGACAAAAAAAAAAAGAAAAAAAAAAAATTCATATCGTTCTTGAACTCTCTCCGCAAAGAGGCCAAATGGCAGATTTTAGATTGCGTCGAGCACTTTTCAAAAGAGAGCCACGCAGAAAGAACCAACTTATTTTCGAATCAAAATTTGAAAATGAATTGCAGAAGCTGCAAGAAACTAAAATTTCTACATTTGATTTTTTGAAAAAAGTGACTCATTTTAAAAGAATTATATTCGATGATTATTGATTGCAAATAGGTAACATTTGTATTATCGAAAAACCTGGTATTAAAGATTTAAGTTCATGAATTTATATTTGTTTGAATATGTATAATTTGTATTGAATTGTACTAGGCCATTCAGCTAAGGTGTCATTTTGATATTAGGACGTTTTGCTACCAGGTCATGCTACTAAGGCGGGTCAATAAGTCCGTGACTTTTTGAATTTCTAACCTCCTTACTGAAAAAGCAACACTACTCCTGTCAACAGGCATCTGTCAGTTGACTCCTATCAAAATTTGAACTTGCTGCGTCAGTTAGTTTGTGTTTTACAGCTATCTTTATCAGACTATCCAGTAACTTAAGGAAACAATGGAAAAAAGTGAATTTCGTGTGCTTATTAAGCATTATTTTTTGCGAAAAAAAAACATTACCGAGGCCAAGGCTAAGCTTGATAAATATTTTGGGGACTCTGCACCATCGATTTCAATGGTAAAAAAGTGGTTTACTGAATTTCGTTGTGGCCGCACAAGCACTGAAGATGCCGAACGTCCTGGACGCCCAGTTGACGTCTCTACACCCGAAACAATCGAAAAAATTCACGATATGGTGTTGGCCGACTGAAGATTGAAAGTGCAAGAGATTGTGGAAGCCATAGGCATCTCGCATGGTTCAGTGGTTTCAATTTTGAATGATCACTTGGGCATGAGAAAGCTTTCCGCAAGTCGACCACAAACGCAATCGTGTAACAACTTCACAGGAAGGTTTGGCGTTGTTTAATCACAATATGGAGGAGTTTTTGCGCCGTTTTGTAACCGTGGACGAAACATGGATCCATCACAACACACCAGAGACCAAAAAACAGTCAAAACAGTGGGTTTCTAAGGGTGAATCGGCGCAAAAGAAGGCCAAGGTGGGTTTGTCAGCCAATAAAGTTATGGCGACTGTTTTTTGGGATGCACGTGGGATAATCCACATTGACTATCTTCAAAAGGGAAGAACAATTAATGGGGAATATTATGCCAACTTATTGGACCGCTTCAATGAGGATTTGAAAAAAAACCGACCTCATTTGGCCAAGAAAAAAGTTATTTTTCACCAAGGCAATGCAAGGGTGCACACATGTGCAGTTGCCATGGCAAAAATCCATGAATTGGGCTATGAATTGCTCCCACATCCACCCTATTCTCCAGATTTGGCTCCGAGTGACTACTTCTTGTTCCCAAACCTGAAAAAATGGCTCGGTGGAAAAAGATTTGACTCCAATGATGAAGTCATCTCGCAAACAAAGGCCTATTTTGAGGACCTCGACAAATCATATTTTTTGGAAGGGATAAAAAAATTGGAGAAGCGTTGGACAAAGTGTATAGAGCTCAAGGGGGACTACGTTGAAAAATAAAATGATTTATTTATCAAAAAATCTGTGTTTTATTCCAAAAGTCACGGACTTATTGACCCGCCCTCGTAGTAGGACGTTATGCTAATATGCCGTTTTGCTTTTAGGATGATCTGCTAATAGGGCGTTCTGCTAAAATGTCCTTTCGATACGAAGACTAATAATATTATTGTTATTTAGCTTTCCAAATGTAATTTAGCATTCTAAGAAGATATTTTGTACCTTAAGTTGGGTTGAGGTCAGTAATTTATAATGGAAAGACACATCTTTTTTTAGGTTTCCAACCGATCCAGATATCAGAAAACTATGGATTGAAGCAACTGGTAGACAAGAATGGATACCTACTAAATGTAGCACAATTTGTTCGCAACATTTTACCGAATCTGATTACGAAATAAAAAAGTCAGGAAAAAAATACTTAAAATCAGGAGTTTTTCCGCACAAATATATTGTTTTGCATTTTTCTGTAAGTAGTTTATATCCTATAAAACTTTATTATTATTCTCTGAGTAGTGTACTTAGTTTCTCCTTCAATATGATCTTCTCTTGTGTATATTATCATCAGTCTATATATCAAATAATATCATCTTTAATTAGCCTCTTTAGTGTAGATCGATTGTTAAATTACCGAAAACCTGAAAAGGGGTCATTATACATCATCACGAACATTTTTTACTGACTAGGGCTGAAATGAATTAGTTGTTCCCTACAAAAATCCTTTATTTTTTCAGAAATCTACAAGCGATACTGCACAAGCTGCATCAACCAGCCAGCTAACTCAAGCGGCGTCTACCGTAGATAAAAAAACAAGTCAAAATAATGTAATTACATTTTGAACCTAATCCCATACTGGAATGGTAATAAATTGTAAATGTAAAATAATCACGTGACATTTATTTGTAACATTTATTTTCTAAATTACAGCCGATTTTGTCTCCAGAAAAATCGACGCCATCTACACCTCGAAGAGATAAGTCCATGAAGATACCAAAGATACACGTAAATAAATTATTTTATATTTTTTACAGGTTTTTTATTACGCAGTTAACACAGTTAAATTAAATATTTGTAATGGTTTTCTGTTCACAGCAAAATTTATTGTCACCTTCAAACGCATTGACACCTAGAAAGAGAAAACTGCACAACATTATTGACACGAAGGAAAATATAATCAAACGGCAGAGATTACAAATCAAAGGAATACAAGCTCAGAATAGAAGATTAAAAATAAAAGTTAATAAAATGGAAGACGTTTTAGAAAATATTCAAGAAAAGTTTTGTTTGAAAGATGAAGATACAAATATTCTGAAAAATAAAAATTTACAGGTACTTATAACAATCTTTCGCTTGATGGCGATCGTCGTCTTGCTTTTCTTTAATATTAGTATGTGTTACTACTTTTTAATTTTATTGACAGGCTCAAGAACTGACACAACGCATGTTAATGAAAAAGACTGGAGGCAAATCAAAACAAAAATATAGCCCAGCGCTTCGTACCTTTGCGCTTACTCTACACTATTATTCACCGAAGGCCTACGATTACGTACGTAAAACATTTGATACTTGCCTACCAGAGAGGCGTACCCTAAGGAAATGGTATAAAAAAATCGGAGGCGACCCAGGTTTTACTAAAGAATCCTTAGAAGCTTTAAAACAAAAAGCTAAAAATACAAATTACACCATAATTGCAGGGTTAACTTTAGACGAAATGGCTATCCGCCGACGTATAGAGTATGACGGTGAAAAATTAGTGCGACAAGTTGACATCGGCACTGGCGTAGAAGGAGATCATATAGAAGCTAAAGAAGCTCTAGTTTTCTTGGTGACAAGTGTGAACTGTAACTTTAAAGTCCCCGTTGGTTATTTCCTTGTAGATGGCATGACAGGACGACAGCGTGCTGACTTAGTTCTACAATGTTTAGAATTAATCGAAGAAACTGGCATTAAAATGATATCCTTGACTTTCGATGGATGCGCTGCAAATATGGCAATGGTAAAATGTTTGGGTTGTTGTATAGAAGATCGAAAAATTACTTTTAACCATCCTATTACAAAAGATTCAATTTTGGTCATGTTGGACCCTTCTCACATGATCAAATTATTGCGGAACGCATTTCAATGCTATGGAACTTTTATAGATTCAGATGGAAATAAAATTCAGTGGAAATTTTTAGAAGAACTCAATAAACTTCAAGAAAAAGAAAATTTTCACTTAGCAAATAAACTACGCTACCGTCACATTCAGTTTCAAAATCAAAAGATGAAAGTAAAGCTCGCCACACAACTGTTTAGTCTTAGTGTTGCGGATGCTATAGATTTCTGCTGTGATAAACTAAAGCTACCTGCATTTAAAAACAGTCAAGCAACATCGAAATTTTTGAGAATAATTAATAACATGTTTGATATATTCATTTCCCGAACCTCGTTACAGTATAATTTTAAAAAAGCACTTACTGAAATAAATGCTATGCAGCTTTTAGGATTCCTAGACACGGCAGTATCTTATCTATCCCAATTAAAATGCCAGGATGAAAGACTTTTAATACAAAGTCCGCGTAAGACAGCCTTATTGGTTTTATTGGTTGCGCTGAAGCAGTGAAACATATAAAGGGTTTTCCAATAAGAGGTGTTATTTTGAATAGCCCGCTATTTCGGTAGATGTCACTTTTGAAGCTGTCATTTCTTGGCATTTGACAAGTAGAAACTACGCCATTAATAAAAATGGTACGATACACGCTTCAACAACGCATTGAAATTATTAAAATTCACTATAAAAATGGTGAAAATTTGGCAGAGACGGTTCGTAAAACTCGAACATTTTTGGGTCGTCGTGAAGCACCTTGTCGGACCGCAATACAGAAATTGGTGGAAAAATTCGAGCTGTTGGGACAAGTTAGTGATAAGAAGAATAAAACCCGTGCACGTCGCTCAAGAACAGCCGAGAATATTGCTGCTGTAGCCGAAAGTGTTGAAGAAAACCCAGGTTTGTCCATTCCTCGTCGTTCTTTGGAATTAGGTATTCCACAAACGTCATTACACCGTATTTTGCATAAAGATTTGGGTCTTAAGGCTTATAAAGTCCAGTTAACACAAGAACTCAAGCCGGCCGATCATCAACAACGTCGTGACTTTGCTGATTGGGTCGTTGAAATGCATGAAAATGATCCGGAATTCCATCGAAAAATCATCTTCAGTGATGAGGCCCATTTCCACCTCGGTGGCTTCGTCAACAAGCAAAATTGTCGCATCTGGGGCTCAGAAAACCCAAGAGTTATTGTTGAAAAGCTTCTCTATCCTCAACGTGTGACTGTTTGGTGCGGTTTATGGTCCGGCGGAGTCATTGGACCTTACTTTTTCGAAAATGAGGCTGGCGCAACAGTTACGGTGAATGGATTGCGCTATCAAGAGATGATTAACGACTTTTTATGGCCGGAATTGGATGGTATTGATCTGGACAACGTTCACTTTCAACAAGACGGCGCTACGTGCCACACAAGCAACGAAACCATTGATCTTTTAAGGGAAAAGTTTCCGGACCGTGTTATCTCTCGAAGAGGTGATCACAATTGGCCACCGAGATCTTGTGATTTAACACCTTGCGACTTCTTTCTTTGGGGCCACGTGAAGGAGAAGGTCTACGCCAACAGCCCAGTATCGATTCAAGACCTCAAAGATGGAATTCGTGAGGCTATCGAGGACATAGAGCAGCCACTTTGCGATTTAGTTATGGAAAATTTCATGAAAAGGATTTTGTCCTGTAAGCGTGGCCGTGGTGGTCATTTGCCTGATGTTATTTTCCACTATTAACGGCATACCTTCCTCTTTGTAATGAAATAAACATCTGATGATTTATAATAAAAAATGGCATTTTTCTTTGAATATCAAAATAACACCTCTTATTGGAAAACCCTTTATATAACCATGTAATACGTAATCAACTACTTGTATATATGCCTATGTATAAGATTAGCCAAGACCACCTCGAGATGCTCTTTGGAAATATAAGGTCACATGGCGGAGCCAACAATAATCCAATGGCACGCCAATTTAAGGCAGCTTACAAAAAACTACTGGTGCATATCGAATTGAAGGCTCTGGAAAGTGGGAATTGTATGGCTCTTGAAAATATTTCTATACTTAATTGCGCATCATCGCCTATAGAAAGAATAAACAAAACAACTAATAATGGTTTAATCGATGACAAAATTCAAATGGTTTGCGAAGATAATGATTATGAAGACATACAATTATTTTTCCAAAATATTTCTGATTTTAGTAAACAGGTTATTAGTCACATCGCGGGTTACATAGCACACACTTTCATTAAAAAAATCGATTGCGACATTTGCATTGGAGCACTGTTGTCCAATGAAATAAATTTAGACCATAAATTTATAGTAGCTAAAGACAAAGGGGATCTCTTGTACCCTTCAAAAGAACTTATACTAATTTGTAAGACGTCCGAAGCTGCTATCAAAATCTACATCGACAGTCTTCGACATATCAATAAACATAATATGTTGACAGCGAAGATTTTGCGTAGCTTTGTTGGAACTCAATTATTTAGCAACATAAGCGATCATCAGGTTGGATTGTATCCTACAGCAAGTTATGTTACAGACCTAACTAAAGCTATCATAGAAAAATATATAAGTGTAAGATTGCATTTCATTGTTAAAAATTCGAATTTAAAAGATAGCAAGCGCATGCTACTTAATAAATACATATTATTTCAGGGACAATAATAACTGATGTTATTAAATTTACTGCCCCTGAAATGTAGGAAACTCATTTTCAATGCTCAATACCTTTATTGCTCAATTTTTAAAAAAATATGTATATTTTACTCGTTTCATTTGCCTATTTACTTGTCTTCAAGAGCCTATGTCCATCCTCAAGGTCTATTCCACCTCTGTGCCAAATTTCATCAAAATCGGTTCAGTGGTTTAGCCGTGAAAGCGTAACAGACAGACAGACAGAGACACTTTCGCATTTATAATATTATAGTATGGATTAGTAAATTAGTAATTAGTAGGTATATTAGTATGGATAATAAATTGATTATTAAGAACATCCCGTTAGTCGTACCCCGTCTCCCCTCAAATTTTTAAGCGAACTATTGCAAAAAAAGTGACAATAATTTTATCGATATTAATTATCGACCTTTGGTCGCCCTAACGTGTATGAGAAAAGTGCGCGTGTGTAAGTGTACATCAAATGCATTGTTTACGTTAGTGTGACAACCAATTACAAATTAGCAACCTAAGTGCGTAAGGTTTATTTGTGTGCGTAAAGCACGTACGTATTGGGTTACTTCCTTGTAGTATTTAATAAAATATATAGTAATTAAGAGTGGGAGACAAGCGGCGACACGCGTTCTAATACAAATTCGAAACTAATTCCATTCTAACCTCTTTTATCTGTTCTGTGAGTACTACGAAAACGGGACGCAGCTGTAGAGCCCCGGAAAACAAAATATATCAACAGCGCTGACCTGCAACAGTACTACGGAAACGGAACGCAACTGTAGAGCCCCGGAAAACAAAATATTTCAACAGCGCTGACCTACATAGGTACAGTACTATGGAAACTGGACGCAACTGTAGAGCCCCGGAAAACAAAATATATCAACAGCGCTGACCTGCATAGGTACAGTACTACGGAAACGGGACGCAACTGTAGAGCCCCGGAAAACAAAATATATCAACAGCACTGACCTGCATAGGTACAGTACTACGGAAACTGAAAAATGCTTAAGATAAATACCGACGAGGACATCCTCGATGCTATAAGTACCCAAAATAAGCACCTCATGCAACCACTAACGGAAGAAAATGGAGTTAGAATGTCAGTAAAGTATAGGAAAAAGGGATAGGACGATAGCACCGAACACGTGGTACTGACGGTGTCGCCGGGGTTGTGGCAGTGCTTCACAAAAGCAGGCCACCTCTATTTGGACATGCAACGCATTCGCGTCAGGGTAACTCAAGCTTATCTTAATGATATGAATATCACTGTTATGGAGTGGCCGGCGAGATCACCGGATATGAACCCAATAGAGCACGTTTGGGACTTGCTGAAAAGAAAAGTTAAGTCCAGAATTCCAGCTCCTGCCAACGTGGGTGAACTGCGAATCGCCGTAATTGAGGAATGGCGGAGACTATCCCAGGAGACCATCGATAACATCATTCTCAGTATGCCTAGACGGGTAGAAACTTTAATAAGAGCACGTGGAGGAACAGCGCTGACCTGCATAGGTACAGTACTACGGAAACGGGACGCAGCTGTAGAGCCCCGAAAAACAAAATATATCAACAGCGCTGACCTGCATAGGTACATTACTACGGAAACGGGACGCAACTGTAGAGCCCCGTTAAACAAAATATATCAACAGCGCTGACCTGCAACAGTACAGTACTACGGAAACGGGACGTAACTGTAGAGCCCCGGAAAACAAAATATATTAACAGCGCTGACCTGCATAGGTACAGTACTACGGAAACGGGACGCAACTGTAGAGCCCCGGAAAACAAAATATATCAACAGCGCTGACCTACATAGGTACAGTACTATGGAAACGGGACGCAACTGTAGAGCCCCGGAAAACAAAATATATCAACAGCTTTGACCTGCATAGGTACAGTACTACGGAAACGGGACGCAACTGTAGAGCCCCGGAAAACCAAATATATCAACAGCGCTGACCTACATAGGTACAGTACTACGGAAACGGGACGCAACTGTAGAGCCCGGAAAACAAAATATATCAACATCTTTGACCTGCATAGATACAGTACTACGGAAACGAGACGCAACTGTAGAGCCCCGGAAAACAAAATATATCAACAGCGCTGACCTGCATAGGTACAGTACTACGGAAACGGGACGTAACTGTAGAGCCCCGGAAAACAAAATATATCAACAGCGCTAAGCCGCATAGGTACAGTACTACGGAAACAGGATGTAACTGTAGCCCCGGAAAAATAAAATATATCAACAGCGCTGACCTGCATTAGTCCATGATAGGTAATAAATTTATACACATAATTCACATTTTTTTCCAATTAAAAAGCTCAATTAGTAGTTTTGATACAGAGCATACAAGCATCTTCGATTCAGGAAATTAAGGTAGCTAATAGCTAGTAGTCACCGTGCAAAATATGGGTAATGCAAACCAAAACAAACCAGATTTTGCAAAGACGAGTGTCCTATTCAGGTGGCCAATGTTTTACTTATTCCTGAGTTGAGTGTAAACTTACTATCAGTAAGTCAAGTAAAAGTGGTTGTTAGGTGGCATTTTATCAAAAGCAAAATTCATTAACACACAACAGTTTTCAATAAATAAATTCATAACACTAATTTACATAATGTGTTACAGGGGAAGGCCGGGCAAAGTGAATACACTGGGCAAAGCGAATACTTCCCACTACTCCTAAATTATTTGTGCGTGGTTCAACATGCCACTACTGTAACGTTCGGATATCTTAGCCCAGTGCGCGAGGGGCCGCGTCGCGTGCCGCCGACAGAGTGGAGATTTGTATTTTTGTGAAAAAAAGATTGATTTTGCAAGGTACATTGATATTATTTCCAGTATTATTAGTTCTTGACCATTAGAAATATTTTAATTCGTTAGCTTATTTAACTAGGTTTTTATAGTATATTTAACAGAGGGTCCAGAATGATTAGGTTCTTAATGAAATGTGTTAACCTCAAAAATATTACCCAGTCGGGCAAATTGGATAGGGCAATGAGAATATGGTATCCACTTTGCGCGTTATTTACTGAAGATCAGGAGAATGATTCAGAGAGAGTTGATATCATATCTCAAGGATATGGATTTAATATTTTTTGGCCTGACTCGAGACGAGTTTAAAAATTTTGCATTCATCTACGCTAAGAATATATAAAATTTGAACTACTCGAAAAACTAGGACAAGTACGAGAAAGCTGGAAATGACTGGATATCGTCATTTTTGTCACGTCACAATCAAATTTCTCTCAGGACTCTAAAAGCAACATTGGTTGCAAGGGCGAAAGGATTCAATAGACGTGAAGTTGGATGATTTTATGAAAATCTTGAAGCTTTTACTGTAAAAAATATGATATTGATGCATCTAGATTATACAACATGGATGAGACTGGTATATCAACCACCACTAATAACCTTCAGCAGAAACGTCGCCAACCTCTTCACCTTCACTTCTTCAAGAACTTACTTCTCCAAATCCAGTCGATCCTTTAGTAAAAATAATTCAATGTCCGAGCAGTCCGAGCAAAGCTATCCCATCTGAGCTTCAAGCCTTTGTTGCGACAATTATAGTCTCTCTTAATACACCTGAAAAGATTAGTAGCGACGTTGGATCTATAGGCACACCTGTCCCAATCTTTCTCCGCTTTTGAACTAGATGCAACAACAAATGCCCAGAAAAGAGATTCAATGCGGCCGGAAACTGAAAGTAAATATTCAACAAAATGCGAGCATTTCACCGGGTCCCAAACCTGGATGCTCAACTTCTCACTGCAGTCCCTTTATGTTGAGACCTATACCAAGTCCTGCCAAACCAATCACTACTCGTATACGGAAGTTATAAAAATCGTAAATATTAACCAGCACCAAGGATCACCAAAAGCAGAAATTTGAGAAAAATAAAGTTAAGAACGTTACTAAAAGACTGGATGATAAATCAAAAAATGTTCCTAAGAAGACTGTTAAAGCTATTAGGTCAAAGCTATTAAGTCAGTCTTAGACTGACAAAACAAACAAAAAAACCGCTAAAAAGCTAAACAGCTAAAGAAACTTAAAGAATTTAAGGATATATTATGCTTTTTTGCAGCGAAATATACATTGTAGATGATAATCCGATTGAAAATTGGATTCGATGTGACGTTTGTCAACTATAGTGTCACGAAGAAAGTTTCGCTTTTGATCACACTCAAAAGTATATTTGTGATAACTGTCAATCTTAATTTTCTAATTACGAGTATTTAAGTACAAGTTAAGTTTTTTTCAGTTTATTAAATTTATTACTCACGTTTTCAGACATTAAAATGTGTGTATTCGCTTTGCCCGAGTACTGTATCCGCTTCAAATTTTATTTGCAGTTAATAATTGTTTATTTATAAAGGGTAACTGATGATGGTTATTGTAAAAGCTATAAGTAAAGATTGATTTGTGGTAGTTATTTTGTTTTCGTACCTTATACCTTTTCTGCTAAAGCCTTAATATCTTAAGGTATTCTTTTTGCCCGACCTTCCCCTACTTCAGAGGCAATGCACTAAATTTTCTCTATGTTATGATAAAACTAGTTTACAAAATTTCACAACAGAGTAACCGCATATTATCTTGATTTATAATTAGTATTTTAGTAACATTACTGATTGTGAATATAATCGTCAAATATCGCCATTACGTCAATTTCAATAAAAAAAACAAAAATACACTGTCTATGGACAAGTTACATACAATGCAGTATTTTATTATTTTTTGAGGGTACACAGGGAATTAAATGTTGAAGTAATTTGTTACGTTTTATTGCTTGATCTAACTATACAATCTTTTGTTGCTTTTCTATTTTCGTCTAATTTTTCTATTTTCGTCACAAAATTTAGAAGATGTTAGTGACGAACAGGGTGAGAGGTTCCATCAGGACATCCTTAATATGGAACAAGTTACCAAGGCCGAGGGGATCCAAGATTAAAAAAAAATCACCTTATCCTAAGAAAAAATCAAGCTAATTCTTTATTTATTTATTAAGTATTTATTGTTTCTTTAGAAATAGCTTTTAAAAATAAATATAGTTTTTTGTAAATTTAGTCGTAATATCAAATTATTTTTTTCCAATCAACAACAAGACTAAATATACTAAGAAGATATTTTTAGAATAAAAAAATACACACACCGGCATATTTAGCGGAACATAAAATAAAGGTTTGATATCAGTATCATATAAGGTTGCTAGCTGGTTTATACGTCATTTAATTTAAAAAGAAATATTTTCAAATTAAGAAAACAACTGAACATCACATTTTAGGCAATTGTTTTAATTTTATTCAAATACACCTTATCTGAAGCGAACTTCGAGTATTTCTTCCTTCTGAGTTTGATTTAAAATTTCATAGAGATACTGTTTTTTGTTAGTTTTTTTTTAATCGCGTATCTTTTTGGAGTTGAGGACTGAATTGAATACAGAGTGATATCCAGAGATCTTCGTCGACCAGTTTCAACGATCCATCGCAGTATCCAACGGTTCAGGGAGACCGATACTTATGTGAGAAGAGCAGGACAAGGCAGAAAAAGACGCACTTCGAGTAGGGATGATCGTTTCATTCGGCTTCGTGTACGTAGGAACCCCCGTTTGACGGCCGTCCAAGCCCGACATGAGTTAGAAGCAGTGCGGGGTGTAACCGTAAGTGAGCGTACGGTACGAAGAAGGTTCGAAGAAGCTGGTTTGGGTTCATTTGTGCCCGCCAAGGCTCCAAGGCTCGAGGTAAATCATCGTAGAAACAGGTTAACTTTTGCTCAGGAACATCGACTTTGGAACGCGGACCAATGGAGTAAGGTATTGTTTAGTGATGAGTGCAGAATTCTCTTAAATCAAATTGACGGCAGGCAAAGAATATACAGACGCAAAGGAGAACGATACATTCAGACAAATTTTGCATACGGTGGTAGATCAATAATGGTTTGGGCGGGCATTTGTTTGGGAGCTTGCACAGACTTGGTAGTGATTGACAAAGGGAGTCTGACTGCAGACCGCTATATCAGAGAAGTTTTAGAAGAAAATGTCGTACCGTTTGCCCCATATATCGGTGACGATTTTGTTTTTATGCAGGATAATGCTCGGCCGAATCCCGCTCGGGTAACTCAAGCTTATCTTAATGATATGAATATCACCGTTATGGAGTAGCCGGCGAGATCACCGGATATGAACCCAATAGAGCACGTTTGGGACTTGCTGAAAAGAAAAGTTAAGTCCAGAATTCCAGCTCCTGTCAACGTGGGTGAACTGCGAATCGCCGTAGTTGAGGAATGGCGGAGACTATCCCAGGAGACCATCGATAACATCATTCGCAGTATGCCTAGACGGGTAGAAACTTTAATAAGAGCACGTGGAGGAAATACGCGATATTAATCACCATTTTTCTAATTTAATTAATTGTTATTTTAATATTAATTTTCACTTTTCCCGGTTACATGAAAAGTTCAAAAATGTTCATTTTTCACAAATAGCCTTTACTCGCAAAATCTGTTCTTAATGTGATCTCATTTTAAGTAAAACAAATGAAACTTTAAATAACAAAAGAAGTGTAGTAAGTAGATTTAAAAATAAAACCACATTTTTTTAATTATGGACCTTTTTTTGTGTTCCGCTAAATATGCCGGTGTGTTTAGTTGTCTGCTAAGTCGGTTTACGGACGATAATTTTACATAATAACGTCATCACAAGCCGAACTCTAAGGCCGATCGTGCCTATCTATCGCTTGTTCCGCTCCGCGCTCTCGCTTGGACGCTCGCCTCAGGCGGAAAGTGACAATTTTCCGTGCGTGCAGCCGGCGTTCATAGATTTATAAGACGTTATCACGTCAAAAATAACAATAACTAAAAATCCTGACGTGATGGCGAAATTCTGTTATCAGATTTAGCTTCAGCATTAGCGTTTTACCCAGGATACAATTTTTTCGTTTGGTGTTGCGATCCAAAACTGTTTATTGTAGAGTAGTGATAATTAAAATAATAACCGTGCTTTATTATAGGTTATGCTTCAAACAAAAATTCATTCACAAATGTCTCACGGTCAGCCGTAATAATGGTCACTATACGGTAGCAGGTAGCGAAAGGACTTGTGGACTGTAAATTGTAGGACAACAAACATTTCGTTAATATTGAGATTACATTTTTGTAAAAAAAATTAAGACATGTTTTTTGTTTGTGAAATACTTATGTATGTTTTAATTACTATCACATTGGGCACTCATAAAAAAGTATGAGTATATATTATATTCAGATAGCAACAAGTAAGGGCTGATCTGGCACACGTTAGATATAAAATAATATATAAATATCAATAAAATACTATTGTCTATTTTCATAGGAAATCAAACTTGCAATAATTATTCTACATGTCTGAGTTCACCTGTACACTATACTCAAAAAAATGTGCACTTTTACTAGGCGCAGCCCAGTGCTTTATTTATCTTAAACATTTTAGTGTTTTTATCGCCATCTGAAAGAATTTCTCTACGTTTTTACCATGAATTCCAATAGCATTCTTGATTGTTGTACCTCGTTGAATAGCTGTTTTAGAGCAGACGTTGTTCTACATATCTGCAGAATAACTGCCATATATTTTTTTAAATATTCCTCAACGAAAAAAAAAAACTTTGTATGAAGAAAATTGTTTTTATGTATGTAGAAAAAAGATCGTTTAAAAAAAAGCAATGGACAAGAGAAACAAAATC
Organism: Phengaris arion; assembly: GCA_963565745.1. NCBI lineage: Eukaryota > Metazoa > Arthropoda > Insecta > Lepidoptera > Lycaenidae > Phengaris > Phengaris arion. The sequence goes on from OY751443.1 coordinate 10,740,609, forward strand.
GCCAATTTTTATAAAAAATTTAAAAGAAAAATTAAGCAGAGAAAATTACATAAAATAAGTTAGATGACTACATTTTTTTTTGCATAAATGAATAGTACTCTTAAATACGAGTAACTTTTCAGAAGAAACAGTAAATCAAATGTCAATATTTTCAAAGGTACATACGATTTGTTTACAAAGTTTCGCAAGTCTCGTAAAAACGCTCCATACTAAAGTCGTACCTAGCTGTGACGTCAAGGTGAAAGTGTATGAAGTATATGGCCGCAGGAACATAACGATATTTGTGCGTTAAAGTTCATTATTACCATAATTAATGTTTTTGTATATGATGTAAGTAAACTAATGATGTAGGTTTTATTTACTAATTTAGCTTTTTTAAATTAAATTACTATACTTTCTTCATTTCTTGATGCAAGAGTTGCGATATTGTGCATCATCTGTGGCCACATCATAATTAAAGGACGAGACCCTTAACAATCTTTCGACCTAAATTCATCATCACAAGCTACTAGCATGTTCTGAAATACTATTTTACATAGATGTGTTATGTACTTACACATCTACGTAAAATTATACGGGGTGTTCGGTACATCCCACAACGTTTCTTGAGGGATTGGTCACGTCATGTGCTACATTTTACCAAAGAACTTATGTCTAAATCTCACGGTAATTGAGATGTCCATATTTTTTTTGTTTCAATCGGAGGAGCACCAAAAAAATTTATAATAATCTTGAATAAATTGTCCTTCAAAATCAGTCATAATAAGTTTACAAAATTCCTTCCAAAAAAGTAGATCTGGCCCCAGGTTAAGTACCCTAAGAATTTGTGTTACAGGGACCAGACAACGGTAAGTATATTTGATTATTGTTATACTATACAATATATATTTAATACTTTTATTATATTATATGACCCAGAAACACAGGAAACTTTTTGTATAGCCTAACTACTAAGCTACAGAGCTTTTCAAAATATACACATCGACTTAGCCCATAACCCTGTATAAAAATAACAGCTATTATCAATAACTTGTGTATGACATTTTCACTATGATTTTTTCAGCCTTTACCTATGTATGTACTTCTAAAAGTAAATACTATTAAAACACTTTTACAATTCTTTTATAATAATAAAAATACAAAGAACATCACAACAAATCGGACAATAACATACATTTTCTTTTTCCATTTTTTTTTCACCTGCACTCTATTTGACGAGAGTTGATAAATATTCTGATATGTCTCCAAATCGAGACAGTCCTCGAGGCAACCCGCCAACTTGTCCTGTAACTATCCTATTATACCCTAAAACTGAACCGCAGACCTGGCTGCTCAGTAGTAGATTGTAGTTTAATTATAAATTTTAAACAAAAAATTAAGACCCACTATTCCAAAGTAAAAACGGACAAAAAGAATGAACAAAAAAGAAAATTGTAAAGAAGCAAGTCGACAATTTATTTTATTCTTATTTTTATACTCATTTTAATTTTACAATTTGTATTTTATTACTACTATGGGTGATGATATTTAGAGGAATGATTAAAAAATCACAACACTAAAAGCGACCATATAAGGTAGGTATTGGCATTTAACGCCCAATGTGTAATAACGCCCGAATGCTAATAATCGGACATAATGTTGCGCGAGTTACGTTACACTTCACGCACACATAGAATAAACCAATAGGAACGCGCAGACGCGGCGCGACGTGGATCACGCCACGAATATTCTCAGCTGAGAACCACACCGCAAGGATGCCGACAGTGCACGCTGTTATTATAAAATATACTCTGACAAATTAGTAAGTTTTATTTTATTTTTCTACCTATCTATTTCTAATTCTGTGATTAGCTTTTATTTTAGATACCTTTATTCCATATTTCATTGATTTGTTTGTAATTATGTGTGCCTTTTATAAAAATTAATATGGGTGTCCTTTTCTAGGTTTAGGGGATGTTAATTACAAAAAAACATTTAGTTTGAAATTTCAAAATGGCGAATATATTTTAATTTCTGTAAAATTCTATCTCAAAAATGGTGCGTCCCACTGAAAAAATTATGAAAATTTCCTCTCCCTTAGTAACTCCGCAACGACATGTTTTCTTCATAATGGGAGAAATAGAAATTTGAAAAAGCAAAATTTTCCATCATTTCTATAGCTTTATACATCGCTCGTATCTTAAAGTAGGCATTGCCAATTTTTTTTTATAATCGCTTCTATCTCAGAAACGGTGCATCCTACTGAAAAATAACGAAAATTTACTCCCCCTTAGTAACTACGCAACCACATATTTTCTTCATGATGGGAAAAAAAATTTGAAATTCCTGAATTTTCCAACATTTCCATAGCTTTATACATCGCTTGTATCTCGAAGTAGAGCATTGCTATATTTTTTTTCTATAATCGTTTCTATCTCGAAAACAGGCAATCCTACTGAAAAAATAATCCCAAGTAAGTAAAGTAAGTAACCACGTATTTTCTTTATGATAAGAGTTTTTATTTAAATCCTATATTTCCAAAAAATTATATAGCTGGTACTACTTATGCAGGTATTAATAATCATCAGCAACCGCAACAACTTTTAAATTAGTATTCATGTAATTTTTACGAAAAATAAAAATTCTCCATTTTGGAAATTGAAATTGAAAGACAATTTTATAATCAGCCCCAGAAACCTGGAAAAGGACACCCATATTAATTTTAATGAAAAAAATGTACGCCATTTTGGAATTTCAAAATGAATTTATTTTTCATATTAATCTGCACCCCCAAAAACCTTGAAAACGACACCCATACCAAAGGAAAACAAACTCCAACAGTATCCAAAAATGCGATTTTCCGTAGCCAAAAATTGAATTTTTAGCAGCCATTAATTTATCAACCCAATCTGGTTTTATAGCTGCATACATCGTATAATAGTCACCAACTCGGAAATTAAGTCACCAACCTATAAATTGCTGTACCAATTTGGATTAAATTTCGCCACTTTTTATGTGCCGATTTTTGAATGTGTTTCTGAGTGCTTTCGCCAGTTTAGGAATTAAGTCGCCAACATATTAATTCGCTGCCGAATTCAGTAATACAGTATGCTTATGTGCAGTCGCCGACATATTTTTTGTTCGCAAGATTAATTATATCCCATTGATAAATTGGGGTCTGGGATATGGTCGCATGATATGTTTCGAGAGTGCAAATGCTTCATCTCCAACAAAAACAAACGGCATTTTAGGTCCATCTGTATCATGTGGTAAATTTATTGGTTGAGGTATATTTAACTGGTCATTTTGCAATTTATTTGCAAAATTGTATTCCTTAAAAATGCTCCATGCCTGCCTGCCTGCTCCATTAGGTTTCTCCAGTCTTATATGTTTTCCATCTACTGCACCCAAGCAATTCGGAAATTATGTTCTTTTATAACAACCCTCAGAAATTTATTAACCAATCATTTTCCTTCGGTTCGGGCATATATAATATATGCAAACAAAACCATAGCTTTTCACATGTATCTTGTACTATTTCAGGAATTGTGGTAGCTCAAGTAAAGTAAGCTCAGGAAACATTTGTAATAAAAAGAGTAAAAACTGTTTCCCGATGCAAGGTATCTTAAAGAAAAAGGAGTTTTAAGTATTTATAGTCAGCTAAGAGTTTGCGCTGTGTGCGCAATAGACGAATTCGGTCAAAAGATTTTAATTTATTTTATAGGTGCTGATTTGCAGAAAAAGTGGAAGAACTTAAAGAATATTTTTCTAGAGAGTTAACTACGCAAAAATATAGTGAGTCGGGGCAATCTGGTAAGAAGAAACGAAAGTATATTTACTTTGACCAACTATAATTTTTGCTACCTATTACTACTCAAAGAGACGCTAGTGGCAACATCAAGTCTATTGAAGAAAGTACAATTTCGGAAACTCAGTCGGACGAGGATAATAGCCAACAGAAGCAGGATTCCAGAAATGCTATATACCGACGTAAGAAAGGTGCTCAAGAACGAATAGAATTCAGATGAAAAAGAACTATTGAATATTTTACGTAAGAAACAAATTCTTGACGAGGATGTTAGTTTTGCTGAGATGTTGATTACAATGTTAAGGAAAGTAGACGTGAATCAAAAATTGTATGCAAAAATCGAAATTTTAAATGCCATGAATAGGGCCAAAAAATATGTTCCGCAGCCTATATACCCCGGAGCGATCCAAACTGTTTCTCAGAATGTATGTCCCGGATCAAGTACTGGTATGCAAACTGCGCAACCTACATACCCCGTATCAATGCAATATGCTTTCCAATCTGTATACTTCACACTAAATGTTCCACAGTTTATACACCCTGGATCAACTAATAAAATTCTGGTAACTATTCCTCCACCGACATACACGAATACTAGTGCCACATATATTAATTCTAAGCCGGGAACAAACTCGTCCAATTTTGTTAATCCACGAAATATTGTGATCACCAAGAAGAAACTCTCTGCAAAAAACCTTTGATCGAAGAGGATTTCAATGAATTCAATACGAGCAATTACTTTTATGAACGATTTGGCAAAATTTGCAGGCTTCTGAATCCGAGATTTCCCAAGACTTGATTTGTGAGAGGTGATTATTTAGCCGTGACAATGTCGACGCTTTAATAAAGTTTATAGGTACTTATTAACTTAATATACTACGTAAATACTATATTTATTTTGTTTTACTTACCTGACGGTGACTGACAGCCTTTTTCAGCTGGGATTGCATTTTGCCATCTAGTATTTTTGTATTCAATATTAGGTCCAAAAATCTAATTAATCTGTCAAATGTTTGAATTTTCATTATATAATAGCCAAAGAATTTTTTGGGATACGACCGAATTTCATGGTATTTCAGATAAAAGAAACCATTGATAATTCTATCCGCTGTAAAAGGATGTGATCCAGTATTGACGGATTTTCTTCTTTTTTCTTTTGATCCTCCGAAGTAGTAAATAAACACAAGCAACTTGTACGAAATCCATGGTGCAAGTGAGCAAAGATCACCGATTTTTTTATCGCAGTGCGCGCACCGTAGTCTCTGCGATTTTTTACAGCGTGATTTTAAAATCGTGTCGCAAAAGTAAAAATCGTAGTACGCGCTAGCTCTAAATAGAATAAACATTTTACTTATCGAGTATCGAAAGTGTGCGAGTGTGAGTCACCATTCAACCAAACCACTCTATTTGCGTTTACTCACCATGAATGCCGAGCATTTGTTTCGTAATGTTGGTAGTTAGTGTCGAGTGAATAACCAACCATTTTCAGAAGTACACATTTCTTGAGTGCTTAGTGAGATAACCCAAAGAATATTGTTTTAAACTTATACGTATTACCACCAAATAAAATATTCTTGTTTGTTTTTTCGATCGCGTCTGTTTTGAGAATCTTGAGATTATTCAGTGAAAATGAAGACGAGTGCATCACAATTTGAATTAATGGTGTCGTTTATGGAGGAATAAGTATAAAAAAATAATAAGTAAACATATTTTAAATACACTATTTTACTGAATAACTTACCTAGCTACTAACCAGGCAAATATAACCTAAAGCTATTTTACCTTTTCAGACACGGAGACCTTACTAAATTATCCTCAGATGCGAGTGGCAGGTTAAGAACGATGAGCAATAGGGAACACTTGACAAATTTATTAATAGCCCAAGAGCTACTAGGAAATTTAGAGCAGGTGCTTGAGGCAAGCTGAAACCTTGTCCTATACTTCGCCTATTGTACCTCAATATGAGACTGCAGGACTGGCTGGTCAGAAGCGGGACTAAATCAATATACAAATTTTTGAAAAGTGATTTTTTTATATAGTGTTAGTTTAATGTTTAAGGAGTTATTATAGGAAAAATAAAGCCAGAACATTTAGTCGGGCATTTAACCTTTACATTCCAGTGTAAAAGTAAATTGGAAATATGCTGTGTATCAATGCATGATTTTCTGACATCTATCGGTCAATTTAGGAACTACGATATTCATATTATCAACGTATAATACACTCGATCGTAGTGCATAAAATGACCGATAGAAGTCATAAAATCACTACTGATACTGCAGAGGGTGTTGGCGTGGCGTGCAGCTGGTTGGCGTGCAGGTCGCTGCAGAAGTGGCAGTGGTATATTCAAAATAAGCACCCGAAATTCAGTGGTACGGCTTTTCGATGTGTTTTGTGTAGATTTCCTTACCTACAAAATGGTATAGACTCTAGGACTAAAGATAAAAAAAACATTGCTCATATTTTAGTGACATATGCAGTACTCCACAATATAGTCTTGTCTAGACAGGATGAATTAATATAAGAAGAATCAACCCTTATATGTTAAGGAGGAACCTATGGCACAACCCATATGGCTAAATGTAAATCAAAATTTTGTTGTAAGAACAATGTTAATTACAACACATTTTACAAATTAAACAGCATTCATTCCACGTTAAAAGACATTATTTTAACTGTGCAACCTCCAAAGGTGGCTGTAAACATGCTGTAGCATTTACATGTGGATTCATCGCAGAAGTGAGAAACCTTCGTACACTTCTGTCGAATGTTACTGGAGAAAGTCACGTAAGCTAAGGTAGGCACAAATTTGAAATTTGTGGCAGCAAAGGAGCTCTCTAAGGATCCACGAAGTTACCTACCAGATCCGAGGGTATAATCTGACTTTTTAGAAGAGGGAAAGAAAAGAAAAATAAACAATGTTCACTTGATAAAATATCAACCAGATTAAACCAGGAATGATTTCGATGCGTTGCTCTTCTTGTTGTACCAACATAAAGGTGGTGACAACTTCTTATTAAAAGCTAGATCCTCCATATCTGAAAATACTACCATAAAAATAAAAAAATTGACGAGAGATAAGTTAAAAACAAATTATAGTTTCGAGTTGAGATATGGGCGGATCAAAAGTCCATGATGTCAGTAAAATATGCAAGATGGCAGTTTAATTGCTCAAATTATGGGAGGCAAGCTACCAGATACCCGTGTAATGAATGAAACGTGGACGAAACCTAGAAGATGTTCTTCTGGCGGGCTGGCTGCCCTGCACGTGCTGATACTTACAAAAATTATATAAGTACTTATTTTAGTTGCCGAATGATAAATAATAATAAAATCTATGGATATGGAGAACTATATTGAATATTGTGTTATGCGATCGGTATCTCAGGTTCGAATGAAAACAGGTTGTTTGCCTTCAAAATTTGGGTAAACTGGTAAAAAAAGAAGAACAGATAGTGAAATACCTCGACCATTAGCAAAAGAGACAAAAACAACGATGTTCGCGCCAAATCGCGACGCACAGAATAGACATATAGAACATTCAGATCGGCCGGTCACGAGCGGTTTACGAAACGACCCGAGTATGGCCGAACGCTAGAAGACGCTGGCAGAGAGTGACGTAAGGACTTGTCTTTCGAACCTCTAGCGCGCGGGACGTTATTTCAGCTCATTCCGAACCCTAGTGAACGCGAACGCGTGTGCGCATATTTATTTGTGCTCGTTAATATAATACCAAATTCGCCGGCAAACCGCGATAAATATATCGATATCCACCCAGATGCAGAACCACCAGCTTTAGCAAAAAGGTCAATCCTAGTTGTCTCTAGCCCTCACGTTAACCTATGTACCTACTTCCCTCAGCTCAAAGTCGCATGTGTAAGTCCTAGCGCTTACAATAATTGTAATTAATTGCACTTGTGAATAATCTTACATATTCATGCGTCCAGTCCTGATTGCTAAATATGAGAAAAGGGATATTAAATGCTTCTGCTTTAGAAAACTAGAGCACTTCAAAGTAAAAAAGACATTTTCTAACTGGAACACGCTTAGCATGACCACCATAGAAATGCGTTTTGTCTACATAAGTATAGACATACTGACAGATAATATGGACAAAATTATAATTTTTACGATGGTTAAGTTAAGCTTGCTGGGATATATCGAGCGGTCGATTGAAATAAAGGCACAGTGGGGCTTATTTAGAATAACTTCTTAACAAGTGATAATGTATAGTAATAATTTATAAGTGAGCCGCGAAGAATAGAGGATTAGCCTTTATTTTTGCATATTTTGTTTTTCGTTATTTCAAACCATTCCTATTTTGTTATTTTATTTATTAGGTTTTGCGGCTTTCAAATATAGCGTGGTATTTTTTTTTATCTATGTTGGGCAAAAAATACTCGTATTAGGCTAAGAACTCACGGAGCGGATTTTTCCCGTGCCCGTCGCGGTAATCGAACTGCGGTTTTATTTCTAAAGTCACGAGACCGCGGTTTTGCGCGGTCACGCAGCCGCCGCGGTTGAGATTATCGCCCGCAATCGGGGCGGGCGAAGATCGCAGGACGCGCGGTTGCAAAAAAGGCATATACATATTTACAATAGAATTTCTGAATTTCGCCCGCAAACCGACGCAGAGCGCGCGGGCGCTACCCGCCGAGGCTGCGGATGACCGCGGCCCGCGCGATTCTACTAGTTGCCCGCCGCGAGTGGGACTCGCGAACAACCGCTCACACCGCGGGCGTAAAACGCGTCGTGAGTTGTGCTTTAATTTTTTACATACATATCTGCATTCTACAGAAGTTGCGGGCTCGCAAACGCGGCGAGCGCGGGTGAAAACCGCTCCGTAAGTTCTTAGCCTTACCTGTATAGTTCTCAGAAATATGGGTTCTATTTAGATTATAGCAGTTTTCTAGACATTTAGGCGTGATGATATATTTTTTTTTTAATATCAATAAATAATTTGATGTGATGTAGGGTAGACTGGGTACGGTTGTAATGGGGTACGATTGTAACAGCAAAAATATTTTAGAAACTATACGAGGTACGGGATGGGGTACAAGGGGAGGGTCATGCGGGCTGCAAGTCCCGACATGTTTATCAGTGTTGTGCAGCGTTGCCAACTTAGGGGTTTTTTACACCACCAAATTTAGGTGGAAAAAAGTGGGATGGGATTTTTTTAGGGGTGTTATATTTTTAGGGGTATTTTTGGGGATTTTTATAACTTTAAATATTTATTTTTTTTCAAATCGATATATAATATTGTTAAAAATAAGTTGCGTAACCGAATATCGATAGATATGCTCCAAAATTTGATGATGGTTCGATTCACGCTGCAACGGAATGGTGGATCTTGTACAACATTTCAAACGTCCGCAAAAATGTTAAAATTATTCAATGTGAATATGTATGACTTTAAAAAGTCAGAATCCGAAGAAAATGACTTATTACTCGAAGCTTCACATAATTTATGAATAAAAAATATAAAAAAATGTTGCTGAATGAAATTATTTATTGATTGTTTTGAATTTATTATTTGTTTCATGATATTTTAATCTTTATTAATTATTTTTAATATATTATTTATGTAAAAATATTTAATTATTTATTTTATAAATAATAACATTTTTTGGTGGGAATTCCCTAGTAATTGTGGGGATTTTAGGGGTTTTTGATTGAGACTTTAGGGCGATAAATTTTTGAGAGTTGGGAACACTGGTGTTGTGTCGTACTCCGCGCGCTCATTACGTGTACAGAGGGGCCTATTGTGTTTTGCCGAGCAAAAGAAAGAATTTTTGATGAATTTCTTTACGATTTAATTTGATTGTTTGTGTAATAATCGTATTTAAGTATTTTAACTCATAATTGTTGTATTTTAGAGATTACAACACGCTGGTTCGTTTTAGTATAGGTTATTATGTCACGTGCCTGTGTCCATGTTGTTTCCAAAATGGTGGGGTGTGTGCGGTTGTAACAATTTTTGTGGGTACGGTTGTAACATTAGTTTTATTATATTTTTTCATTGCAGATGCCTAGAAAACGTGTAAGAAAGACTTCAAGAGGTGAAAGCGACTTATTGTTGTACAAAAACGCTTATGAAGTCAAAATAGGAGCTTCTTTGAGGCGAGCTGCAGAGAAATATGGCATAAACTATGTATATCTATTGAGATATAAGCGAAAGAGGGATGCTGCAAATGAAGATGACCATAACCAGGAAGAAACTGTTAGAATGGGGTACGTGGCTCACAACAGAGTTTTCACAGATGATCAGGAGCGTCAATTGTCAAAATATCTGATTCGTTGTGCTGACATATATTTTGATCTCTCCGCAAAGGAGGTAAGAAAATTGGCGTTTGAACTTACCATCAAATATAAATTGAAGTCTCCGCCCACATGGATTGAAAATTAAATGGCTGGAGAGGAGTGGTTCCGTTCATTTATGAAAAGAAATCCAGAACTATCAGTGCGCGCTGCACAAGCTACAAGCCAAGCGTTTTATGACAACCTTTAAATTGTTGTGGACAGGGACCACTTCGAACCTCAGGACATTTATAATGTTGACGAAACCGGAGTTACGACAGTAAAGAAGCGTGACAGAGTTGTAGCAAGACGTGGCACAAGGCAGGTGGGTGCACTTACCTCTGCCGAACGAGGCAATTTAGTTACACTAGCATTTGCAGCTAACGCATTGGGCAATGCAATTCCACCAATGTTCATATTTCCGCGGGTTAGATACCAGGAGCATTTCATCAGAGACGGGCCAGTGGGGTCAATTGGTAGGCAATCCATCAGGGTGGATGCAAGATGAGCAATTTATTGTGTTTCTTAAACATTTTAAAAAACACACGAACGCTTCTCTGTCACATAAGGTGTTACTAGTATTGGATAACCCTTCGTCTCATATACACATTAATTGTTTAGACTTTTGCAAAGAGAACGGAATAGTACTACTATCATTTCCACCCCACTGTTCCCACAAATTACAGCCATTGGATCGCTCTGTTTATGGGCCTTTCAAAAAAGCGATAAATACTGCCTGTGATGCCTGGATGCGGAATCATCCAGGTAAGACTATGACTATATATGATATACCAAGTATTATAACAATAGCGATGCCAATTACGCTTACTCAAGCTAATATTCAGGCCGGATTTCGAAAGACAGGGATCTACCCATTCAATCGCGAATTATTCCAAGATATTGATTTCGTACCCTCGTTCGTGACAGACAGGCCAAATCCAAATGCTACCGAGGAAGTGGCCGAATCTAATCAAAGTAACATCGGACTTGGGACTGATGATGAAACACCGCCGCTTTCACCTTCGTTATTAAATGAAGACCAGCCTTCAAGCAGCGCAGTAAATTCTGCCGAGCCTGAAAGAAGAGCATAAATTGAACAGTTAGTCATGCAGGCGCCACTATTGAATGAAGAATCAATACGTCCACTTGAGCCTGAAAATAGAGCATCTTCAACCAGCACAGCTCGTCCACCTGAGCCTGAAAATGAAGCAAACGAGATTCAAGCGGCAATAACGCCACCCAGGCCTTCTGTAGAAAACAATCAAGAGTCACAAGTTATAATGCCGAACCTGGAACTAAATATCTCTCCTCGTGATGCGACTATACCTCAGGAATCAGAAACTATTCCGTCCACTAGCAGGAAATCTGTTTTCTCGCCTGAGGTATTGCGGCCCTACCCGAAAGCTCCTGCTAGAAAATTAGGAACTAGAGGTAGAAAAACCAAAAAGTCTGCAATCTACACAGACACTCCTGAGAAGGAAGCAATAAGAAAAGTATATGAAGAACGACAGAAGCGATTGAAAACTAAACAAACGATGAAAAAGATACTTGAACCATCCACCGGGAAGAAAAATAAAGGGAAAGGTAAAGGAAAAAAAAGGAAGGCTAACACACCACCAGATTCATCATCAGAAGAAGTTTCTTGTTTGTCTAGAACCGTATTCAGCGAGTCGATCTGGAGATAGCTGGATACAATGTCAAGGAGGATGTAAATTATGGTCTCACGAAGCTTGTACAGAAGGGAGTAGATATTATATTTGCCATAATTGCAGTGAGTCTGATTAATTATAAGAAGAAGTTTTTTTTAGTTTAGAGTCAGATCTTGTTGATTAATGATTATTTGTTACTTAATGATTATTTTTGTTTGGTCGTTTTAATTAAGAGACTATAGAAGAAACATTGTTTTTGTTGATTAATATAAGTTTAACTCTTAAAATAAATAAAAAGACTAAAGTAATATGTGCCTAAAGTTATATTATATAATTATTTGTTAAAAGCGCAAAATAATAATAAAGCTGATTTAAATACGTAAATTGTTTATTATTTCTGGATGTTACAACTACCTCCCAGCACTGTTACAACTGGCCCTGGCATGGGGTCGATTGTTTTTTTACAAAACTACTCATATCTGTCAAACTAATTTACTTGCGCCTCTGGTTTCGATAGCAGTGTAAAGGTTAATGACTAGGCTTTCATCTGAAATGCTTCAATCGATGTTCATACCCATAGTGAGTATGCTGAGGGTGATCAAATAAAAATTGTTACAACGGTACCCAGTCTACCCTAAAATTAAGAAATATAAATCTATTACTATTTACTATTATATATTATATAGTATTTACTATTAGGTTGCCAGTCGCCACTAAACTGTACTGTTTATATATGTAAATAGAACCCATATTTCTGAGAACTATATAGGTAAGGCTGAGAACTATATAGGTAAGGCTAGGAACTTACGGAGCGGTTTTCACCCGCGCTCGCCGTGGTACAGTAGCGCCTTTATTATTTTCTAGTCTTATTTGAAAACTACAGACGATTTTTTAAACATATGGCAACAATTTCGAATCCATTGTATATTTGGACAGATCCATATAATAAGGTATTTAAGAAAATAATGTTACAACTAGTGCTCACTAATAATATTGATAATAATAATTGATGTATATTATGGCCGTCGTTTACGCCGTAACCATAGGATTTAGAATGTAGAATTGTCCTATCTGTCCTTGAATTTATCAACTCTCGACAAACAGACTTCATGTATTATTAATTGTTCGTTTTTATTAAAACTTAAATTCTATAATAGCATTATAACAATAACATTCAATGTTTAAAAATATTTATCAAGAAATATATAACAGTTTACATCTTATAATACTTAAAACTACATAATTAAATAATACACACAATCGAGATGTTTTCTTGCAGCATTTGAACATTATATACTGAAGGTAACAGGAACTCGGCAATATTACAGCTCACGACGACACAGGCTCGTACGTAGCGCAGATTTCGACGTCAAGACAACGCATAATTAAACCGAAAGAGCATATAATTCGCGTACTTAGTAGCTATTAAGCGGAGTTATGAATTTCACTTATCGTACGCACAGGTTCAATCCGATCGGCAAGGGGACAATACAAACGCGCGAGGGGGCTCTAGTTAAACTGTTACATTCGTACCTGGCTCCAAACGGCGGCTCTACACTACGACGCGGGGGCGACAAGAGTTCGTCGTACACGCCGACAAATCTGGAAGAATATATTACTATCAATAATCAACTTTAGATAACTTTACAACAGTCATATTACAATGAAAAGGTTTACCAATATACCTTGTCTTTGTGACCGAGACGCGTAACAACAAAGAGTAACAATGGTATAACAATGTAAGTTCAAATGCTGCTATTTCCATTATTTAGTTTTAAACGCACTTGAAGATTCATCACATCCAAAGAGTGTTGTTACCTGTGTGGTGAGGAGCGCGGCGGCGATCGCACAACGGACCGTCGCGGCGAGCGGACGGGCGAGAGTGGCGCGAGCGGGCGCGGCGAGCGAGCCGGCGAACGCAGTGGCGACCGGAGCGGTGAGCGGTACCGCAGTGGCGAGCGGTGCCGGCGCCGCGGCGACGGAGACCTGCACAATAATGTAAGGTTTTTTTCATTGAACGTTTGTTAAACAATATTTGATAGGGTAGGGGAACTCGTTATTTTTACCGGCATCTGTTAATTCATTTCTACCGGCATCAGTCTATTTTTATTCAAATCAAAATACAATTCGCCTGATGTTAAACAGCTACAGAAAGCTATGTATATTAACACCAAAGAGTGTTGTAGACCTGACAATCAAAGTAATTAATAACTCGATTCGAATCATAGTACTAGTAGTAATTCCACTTAAGGAACATACTACCAGCAACATTACTATTGCCACCAACTTTTGTAACTCACCGTGTCAGAGACAACGTTCTCTCGCGCGTGCGTCGACGTCGCGGCGACCACGGTGACCGGCGGATGCGACCACGCGACAGTGAGCGCGATCTGTTATATTCAACATTTTAAATAACGGTAACAAAGGTTTTATACTTGACTTGTATCAGTAATTAATTTTAAAAAAACAGATATATAATGCTTTGGCATTGCAAAAGCATTTTTGAGTATGTCAGGTGTTCATGAACATAAACAATATGTTTTTCATAAATAAATAAAGAACGATAGCAGTAAAATAATGATTTACTACTGTACATTCGTTAAAGTTACACTGTATAAAACATGAATAATATTATGCAATATATACATACTACAGTATTGTACAAATAAACAAGATAGATAAAATAAAAACTAAGTATGCAATCTAATATAAACGCATGCAATAATGACGTCACAAACCTAGAGTATCGGAGGCGACTTGTGGCACGGCTCCGCGGGCGACTTGTAGCACGGCTCCGCGGGCGACTTGTGGCACGGCTCCGCGGGCGACGCGGCGAGCGCGGGGAGCGCTGTGAGCGCGGCGAGCGTGGTGAGCGCGGTGAGCGGGGCGAGCGCGGCGTACGAGAGCGCGGAGAGCGCGGCGAGCGGGGCGACCGAGGGGAGCCGGAGTGCGCGCGCCGCCGCTCCTCCTCGCGACGCTTGGCACGCATCTCTTTTTCGCGTATCATCCGATTGAACGCCTCCAACGGATCCTCATGCCTACAACAAAATACGCGTTACTATAAGGATACGTATCGACACTAGACTACCATTTGATCATATTTACCGTTTTGGTTAGATCAGCCGACGTTCATTACTTACCGGAAGATCTAACCGAATGACTGTGTCATTATATATGTATCGTTACCATCAAAGTGTCGTAATTTAATATCAATTTCAATAAATATAAATAAACTAAAAATAAACAAGACGTTTGTTAAGTGACTACGCAAAGAAATTTCAAAGTGTCATGTCAAAAACAAAATTTATGTCTCCCCGCTTCGCCTTTTCGGGTTTCTGAAATTCCTACTGTTGAAATCAGAAAGGGCGAGTAAATTTATATATATCCCCTCTAAAGATAAAAAGTTAGCATGCATGCCCTCATCAGTTTCTCATTACTTGTACGCACGACACGACTGATCTTTATTACAAGCGCGAGTCATATATTTCATCGTTTAATTTTAAACAAACTGAAGATATGGCTACATATTATATTATACATAATATTATAAATATAAGAAAGATAAATTTGAAAGAACAGATAAAGAATAATATTCAGAAAAATGAAAAAATACTCAGACAAAATGTCAAGGAATGTGTGAATGTGAATTTTAAAGAAATTGACTCCAGAGACATTATTACCACCTTCAAATTACTGAATATTAGAAGTACTACCGATCTCTGGGGGTATGTCTATAAAAATTATAAAAACAATAATTGACATCATTGCCCCCTACCTAGCCATAGTTTTCAATAATTGTATTAAGAAAGGTGTGTTCCCTGACCTAATGAAGCATAGCAAGTTTATGCCTCTTTTCAAGGTTGGGAATAAATCTGACCCAGCTTATTCTAGACCAACATCTATACCACCACCGATTTTCAGTAAAATTTTCGAGAAAATAAACTTAAATCAATTGCTGGTTCAACTTAAATAATTTCTTGCATAGTAATCAATTCGGGTTTACTATAGGTCCACAGCAGACGCAGGCATCAGTCTTCTATGCAGCATATTTGAGGCCTGGGACCCCTTCCAGTGATCCTAGCATGATGCACTTGGTGCCTTTTGTGATCTATCCAAGGCTTTCGACTGTGTCGAGCATGCTACGTTGGTCAGAAAATTATACCATTATGGTATAAGGGACACGGCACTTAAACTTTTAAGTCCTTATTTTAAAAATAGAAAGCAGAGAGTAGAAGTAAATTCTGCAAGGTCTACTGGGACTAAAATTGAACCACAAGGGTCCATTTTAGGCCCGTTTCTTTTTCTCATCTATACAGGCTGGTCAAAAAGTCGTGGATCAAACGAAACAGGGAGATAAAGGAGGTTATTTCCAACAAAAAATCTTTCTACAGCATGGCTGTAACTTCATTGCACGAAAGGTTATAAATATTTTTATTATAAATATTTTGTTTGTTTTTTTTTTCAATGAAACTACCGAGTTTTTTACAATTTAATCAATAAAAAATTTAATTGGTTAAAAAAAATAAAACAAAAGGTATTATGACTCGATAATGTATCAATACTACAAAAATTGTATTGCAGTCTTGGTACCTTTAACGAGCAATTAATTTTTTCCCGTAAATTTTTAAGCGTTACAAAAAATTACATATCACTTTAAGAGCACCCTGTGAAAAAAAAGGTATTACGGAAAAGTGACCCTGTATTTAAAAAAACTTGCTCTTTTAATGCTGATTCAAATGAGGTACAACACTTTACTATTTGACCTTTAGTTTTGGTTTTATGGCTGCTTTGTCATATTAAGGTGCAAATTTATAAAATGGTAAATTTAAAGGAACATTTTGATTTTTGCTCATACATACTATGTAGTAATCTCAGAAGCCATCATGAAATAAAAAGAACAATTATGACTTAGTAATTTTGTTAATATTTAAAATTTTTAATTAAATGTTCAAAGTTTCTACCTCTGATAATAATGCATAATCTGCATCGCCTACTAAAATTCGCACGTAATTGTAATAATTTTACATACTTTTTTGTGTATTTTTACTTCGGAAGTCCGTTGAATTTTTTGTTTAATTTGATTATCACGATCAATCGCCTGTGAGTGGGAGCCATTAGCCAGTACTTCCCGAGAAAAAATCATACTATCATAACGAAGCCGACGAAGTCACGACCACAAAAACTTAAGAGCATGTAGAAACTTCAAGATTATGATGTGTGATTGAGTTTAAAAACTTTACTTTACTAAACTCCCTTTGTGTTTTCAATGTGCGAGTAATGTTTACCAATGTCTTTTAGATACAAACGAAATCTAAAAATATTTATTTATTAAAAATATTTTGAAAACTGAATTTGTAATTTCAATATTATGTATATATATATATATATATATAATGTGGTTATAATATATTTTATTATTATATTATTTTATATTATTATTATATTATTTCAATCGTGTTGGGTAACTACTTAATTTGTTTATCTGTGTCTGTTTAATATTATATGTCTTGTGGTTCCTTAGAAAGCTTTGGATATAAAATTTATTATGGTTTTGTGGAAATCGGCTAAAACATGAATTCATGACTCTTTAAGGTCAAGTTGGCTTTTCTTATTATATGAACTACTATATAAAATCTAAACTATATAAAATAGTTATTGGACACATATTAGTATAAAGTATCTATTGTATATTTACTCACCCATTAGGCGAGTCCTTGATGCCGGGCGGCGGCGGTTGTGAACGGGCGTAACGGTCAAACGGCGGTGGACGGCGGTACGGAGGGCTGAAACATTAAAAGTATTTATAAATGAAATTAAACGAAGGTTTCTTCAATCAACTTAAACTACTTAATAGCGATACTATTAATAATATCTTTGGACACCGCGTCAAACTGACCCCGTGGCTAATTCAAAGGAAATTTTTTTCCCATTGTCCTGTACTGTACCAGATAACGGGAGATAAATTTCATAATAATACTTGCAGCCGTTATTGAGAAACCGATTATATAATATATACAAGATTGTCTCGTCATAGTATAAGATACGGCGTGTTTTTAATCGGGACTACAGGTACCTCGAATGATACTTTAAGGGGCCCCATACACGGTCCGGTTTTCCTTCAGTTCGGCCTGAACAGATGCAAAATCGTATCGTCTGTGTGCAATTTCGATATCGCATCAGTCGGCCGTATGGACTGAAGCGATTCGTTCCAGTTTTGCCAACTCTGTTTTTGCGAAACTACTAAAACTTTTCTACTAAAAACTACTAAAAGAGTACCGATAACTATAAAAAAGCGACTAAACTTAGGATTCCCTAAGTTTTTTTAGGGACTTTGTGTTTACACACACACATACATTTTCAGTTGTAATATTTAACCGTTAAATAAAAAATATATATTAGGAAATATTACGTATATAGAAATTAAATCGGTAGTTTTAAGCGACTTACGGACGCGTGCTATTATGATAAGGTGTCTCAATAGCACATAGTAGCAGGCCATTTTGCATATTATGATTACTATTTAGCTATTTTCTACAAAACCACTACTAACAACTAAATTCCTACTAAGGAATTTAGTTGTTATTCTAATAACCAAATTTTGTATTGAATAAAATACAAAATTTAGTAGTAAAATTTGTAAAACAACTAAGTTGGGAACATTAATTCTGACCTGTACGGATGGAGTGAACGGCAATAAAATTGGACTGAACGGTAATAAAATTCGAGTGTAAAATAAAACCGGTCAAGTGCGAGTCGGCAAGATTAGTTCCGTATAAGACGGAAAAAATCACGTTTGTTGTATGTGAGCCTCCAATTTTTATTTTATTCTGTTTTTAGTATTTGTTGTTATAACGGCAATAGAAATACTTACATCATTAATTTGTGAAAAATTTAACTGTCGAGCTATCACGGTATAAGAAGGTTAAGATACAGCCTGGCGACAGACGGTCGAACAGCAAAGTCTCAGTAATAGAGTCCCGTTTTTACCCTTTGGGTACGGAATCCTAAAAATGGCACGTGGTCTAAAGAATTTTATTAAAGTTCATTGAAGTATTTAAAACTTTAAAGCCACTATGGTTGATAAAGTCTAAAGACTATTACTATAAAACAAAGAGAAATGATTTCTGTACTATATTACAGGAAAAATGTATGACACAATAATTCGGTTTCGTCGATAGCGTGATTAGAATTGCAGCAAAATACAATTAATAAATAAAATAATAGCCTAAACTGACCAAGAGCATGTCACGACTGTCATGTGTAAGGAGGGTTCCGTAACTATCAACGCGCAACAGTTTTTCCCTAAATTACTATAAAAGTTATTGTCATAAGGTTATTACAGAAGCTGAAGAAGAAGAAGACATGACAGACGGACGGGCAGAGTGAAATTATAAGGGTTCCTTAAGTTTTACGGAACCCTAAAAACACGACCGAAGCTCGCGGCAATTTTCCGTGTATGTGCTCGAATCCGTTGAGGCCGAACCTTAGATTAAAACGCCTAGAAACCGAGTACGCGCATGAAAAGTGAAGTAAATCATACTGAGCCATGTAGGCTCAGTTTGTTCGAACGACCCGTCAGTTGTCAAGGTCAAGTGCAAACATCTCCGACTATTAAGAACATAATATGACGGTTTGTGTCGTTATTGGGTGTCACAATGCATCGGAAAAGTATTAAAAAAAAGCTTAGAACATAACATTTCATATGTAAGTATGGAATGTTATGTCCGAACAATTGGTAAAATGTTCGGACAATTTACCGATTGGAAACTTGTATTAAGCCAAATATTCAAAACATTTCAAAATAAAATCATATTATGTCGCCATCTTGCTGCCCTATTTGAATTGTAGAAGTGTTACTAGTAATAATAAATTTATTTCAAAATTTTCATGGCTAACTAATAGTTGCAACTAAGACAAAGTTTTATAATATTTTCAGATTTTTTTAAATATCAATTTAAAGTATTGCCAGTATTAAGATAATCCTTAATATATTCCTTAATAGCAGTTTAATATTAATAAAGTTCACAAATTGTGTTTAGATTTCGCAAAAACAAATACAATAATTCCAATTTTAAGAGTATACACTTCACAACTTTAAAGTTTTGTTTGTGTGCGTGTCGGTATGTAATGCTTACGCTTACATCTATATGTTGCTTGCTTCACTTTGTACGATGCGTTAGTTTGAAGACTATCTAGGCGTTATTAATCTAAGGGCCGAACTGACGTCAGTTCGGTCGGATGCGTTTTTCTCCGTGTATGTGCTCGAATCCGTTCAAGCCGAACTGACGTCAGTTCTAACTGAAACGTTCGGCCTCTCGTCTGTGGGAGCCTTAACGCCCGAAATTAATAACGTACCTAAAATCTTAGATTGACTTCAATCTTAGATTCTCAAACAAAAATTTACGTAAGTTGACGTGAAGATACTAAGGCGGGTCAATAAGTCCGTGACTTTTTGAATTTCTAACCTCCTTACTGAAAAAGCAACACTACTCCTGTCAACAGGCATCTGTCAGTTGACTCCTATCAAAATTTGAACTTGCTGCGTCAGTTAGTTTGTGTTTTACAGCTATCTTTATCAGACTATCCAGTAACTTAAGGAAACAATGGAAAAAAGTGAATTTCGTGTGCTTATTAAGCATTATTTTTTGCGAAAAAAAACCATTACCGAGACCAAGGCTAAGCTTGATAAATACTATGGGGACTCTGCACCATCGATTTCAATGGTAAAAAAGTGGTTTACTGAATTTCGTTGTGGCCGTACAAGCACTGAAGATGCCGAACGTCCTGGACGCCCAGTTGAGGTCTCTACACCCGAAACAATCGAAAAAATTCACGATATGGTGTTGGCCGACCGAAGATTGAAAGCTTATAAGCCTATGGCTTCCACAATCTCTTGCAGAGATTGTGGAAGCCATAGGCATCTCGCATGGCTCAGTGGTTTCAATTTTGAATGATCACTTGAGCATGAGAAAGCTTTCCGCAAGATGGGTGCCGCGTTTGCTCACAGTCGACCACAAACGCAATAGTGTAACAACTTCACAGGAAGGTTTGGCGTTGTTTAATCACAATATGGAGGACTTTTTGTGCCGTTTTGTAACCGTGGACGAAACATGGATCCATCACAACACACCAGAGACCAAACAACAGTCAAAACAGTGGGTTTCTAAGGGTGAATCGGCGCCAAAGAAGGCCAAGGTGGGTTTGTCAGCCAATAAAGTTATGGCGACTGTTTTTTGGGATGCACGTGGGATAATCCACATTGACTATCTTCAAAAGGGAAGAACAATTAATGGGGAATATTATGCCAACTTATTGGACCGCTTCAATGAGGATTTGAAAAAAAAACGACCTCATTTGGCCAAGAAAAAAGTATGAATTGGGCTATGAATTGCTCCCACATCCACCCTATTCTCCAGATTTGGCTCCGAGTGACTACTTCTTGTTCCCAAACCTGAAAAAATGGCTCGGTGGAAAAAGATTTGACTCCAATGATGAAGTCATCTCGCAAACAAAGGCCTATTTTGAGGACCTCGACAAATCATATTTTTTGGAAGGGATAAAAAAATTGGAGAAGCGTTGGAAAAAGTGTATAGAGCTCAAGGGGGACTACGTTGAAAAATAAAATGATTTATTTATCAAAAAATTTGTGTTTTATTCCAAAAGTCACGGACTTATTGACCCGCCCTCGTAATCCTAGGATCGTTGAAATGTATATGTATATCTATATCTCAGATAGCTAAAATGAGATTAAGATTGACGTTAATAGTTACTGGACGTAAAACTGCTCGCGCTCTGCCCATTATCTCCAAAATGGTTCAAGATATAAAAAAATATTTACACAAAAGTTGTAGAAAATGTAATCCTCTACAATATTTATGATAAATACAAAAAACATGAAACCCATAGGAAACGAGATATTTGCGATAAATGTTTAAAACATGGATTTTTAGACCTGTGACCATATGTAGTCGCGGACAACCTACGATAAGTAGGTTTTGAGACAAGTTTTGGGGTGTCAAAATAAAAGTTTATACAAATAGCTACCTATCTCCCATTCCAATATGAAACCCTAATTTTCTTGGACTATTAGTTAGCTGACGTTACATACACATTATGAGTACGTTCTTGCATAATGCAGACAATCTTACCAGAAGAATAACGTTTCAGATAAAATAAGTTGCTTACTTGTCGATAAACCGATGTCCCGGCGGGGGCACTCCCGGCGCGAACTGCGGGGGGCCGCGAAACATCATCTGTTGAGTATACAACAAATACATTACAATCTATTTTAATTTATTTGCTACAACCCGATATATATTTTTTTTGTATTTAATGAAAATCCATCTACTACTGAAAATTAGTGTTATGCGTTTAAGCTGCATACGAAGTACTGCATGAATTTTTCAAATCGTGTCAACAAAATCACTTTTATGTTGTTAATAATGGTAACAACCATTGGCAAGTTTAAAAAACTCAAGCAATAACCTCCTGCTTCTTTTTTGAAGTCAATTAATATTTATTTTTAAACAAAAAATTAAACCGACTTCAAAATTATGAAGATTGTGAAGAGAAGTGGTTAAAATTTTTGCCGAACATAAAAGGGGCATTATTTAGAAAATAAGATTTATTTCATACCATTTTTGTATTTTTATTTTGGATGTCGGTTGAATTTTTTGTTTAAAAATAATAATTTTTCCCTGATTCATATTTTTTTTATTATTCTTAACACATTTTAAGAACGTTTAAAATAAACGATCGAATGTATAATTGACCATTGACGCGCCAAGCTTCCATTAGGTATTGTATATAAGATGATGATGATGATTACTGTAAGTTACTTAATGGCATATTATGCTTGCAGTTCTTTAAACAGTGACGAAATTTCCAAACGCGTATGACTGAGTATGACGCGACTGAGGAGTTCTGTTCAGTGCATTTGGATGCAAGGTATGGTATACCTTGGCGCAAAATCTTACTTTTTGGTAGCATATGCTTGGGTTACTTCAGAAAAAGTCAAAATCCCTATATGTGTCCATATATTAATAATAATAAAATAATATTTGTTATAAATAATGAATAACAAAATGTATAAAATATAATTAGTAAATGTAATCTAAATTAATAATAAATAAATTTAATATTTACCAATTTTATACTTATTTTTAAATTGTATTGTCATTTTATTTTGTGATATTTTGTTGCTATGGGTATTTTGTTACTCGAAATAAATAAATTTTATCTTATTTATTTTTATATAAATTTTGATGAGTTCCCTCGATTCCTTATGGATACCATCATCACTTTAGTGACAACGGGACTAACTTTGGATTATACCCTTAACTTCAAAAAAAGAATTTTGAAAATCGGTTAACAGACGGCGGAGTTATTGTTGAACATACAAATATTTATACAGCCGAACGATAACCGCCTCTTTTTTTAAAAGTCGATAAAATTTACTTACCTGTGAAGACAAGGGGTCCCTTCGTTCATCAATAGTTGGTGTACTGGCGCGTTGCTCGTCTATCCTCGGCAACTTTAAATTATATAAAACATATATTACCTACTTATAAATAAATTAAAATATGTAAATAGAGAATACTTTGTATATAACATTGTCAGATGGGGTAAAGAGATATAGAAAGAGGGCCAGTAAAAGAGTTTTCACATTTTATCGAACCAATATCCTATAACAGACCGGAAACGCTCTGATGTCTGATTTGCGTGCGTTTTTTCAAGATCTAGACCGCTATATCGGATATCGCGCTATGTTTCGTATTGAAACATATCCGTCTCTCTCATACCTGCGTTCTGTTATGCGGGGCCTCGCGGATCGCGTTTTAAAAAAGGTTTCTTTATTAACACACCTTAGAATATATTTTTTTCTTTTTCATTTACCAAAAATGAAAAGATACAATTTTACTACAATATAAAAAGCATTTAAAACCACTGAGGTTTGTTCAATGCTGCATACAGCCTTATTCGCAATTGTAGTTTAAATACACAGTTGCTTACATTTTAACATAAAGTTTTTATGAATATTAAAAAAGTTTGGAATCAGATAGAATTTCTTTACATGTTTTAGGCATTCTATATTAGTGTTTTAATTTTAGATAGTTAAGTAATATGATTTTAATTTGCATTTTATATTTTTTTCAGTTAAATTATTTATCAAGTACATCTGTAGGTAAATCATTCATAAATTATAATTACATTAATATTTAGAAAAAGGATTTAGAAATAAAAGAGCATCAAATAGTACAACAAGAAAGTGGTCCGCAATAAGACTGAAGGAAGACTGACTGTCCGGCCGACGGGCGACCTAATAATATGTTAGGATATGCTGACTTGACTTAGGTCTAGTCAGCCCAACACTTACATTGTAAAGGTATAATAACAGTTCGTTATTAATTGTCAGTGCGTTAATACGATATCTTATCGCGTAATGTGAAAACGCTCTAAGTTGAAAATTAAATAAATTATGTTCCACTTGCCTATCTGATCTTATATAATATTTAATTTATTTCTAAAATACTGCGTTATTTTCTTACAGAAAACGTCATCTACTTACATTCCCAGGAGGGCCGTCAACTCCTGGTGGCTTAATGGCCGGCGGAGGCGCGCCTAAAACAATTACAACAATAATTATATTAATTATTAGAATCAGAACTGTCACCGAAATCGGCGTGGGGAGCTATTGTTATTAATTTTTAGAATGTAATAACTGTTGCATAAGCATTTAATATGTTTTAATACGTAACTTATTCAGTATTTTAACTTAAATTCTCTAGTAAAGCATTAATTGAAATAGAATAAAGAAAAAAAAAATCTCGTCCACTTTGAAGTTTTACATTTTTATTTGATTTATCTGTGTAATTGTTTTATCCTAATATACCTACGAAGATCTTATGCAACTAATACTTAGTATTGATTATCGTATGCTCAATCCTCATAGACAGCAACCCTCAATTCTCAAACTACAGCTGAATGTTCAGGTGGCAAAATCTTACATGAACATATTAAGTAACACTACATTCTCAAATACTTTTTGGTATATATCTGACAGCAATAAACATTCAGAATAAATATAAAATGACAGACATTTTACCAGATATCATTCAGAATACTTGCAGACTTATTACAAAACTACCTACAGCATACAACAACATCCAGATGATGAAAATACACTACCACCACCAAATACATTCTCGTTATTATTTATTTGGGTTTAAAGATAGTCCAGTCAAGCTACAGAAAGATACATAAAAATATTTCAATATATTATTACTTAATTTAAGTATAACGCATACTTTATTATGTTTACGACATACACACACCGGCATATTTAGCGGAACATAAAATAAAGGTTTGATATCAGTATCATATAAGGTTGCTGGCTGGTTTATACGTCATTTAATTTAAAAAGAAATATTTTCAAATTAAGAAAACAACTGAACATCACATTTTATGCAATTGTTTTAATTTTATTCAAATACACCTTATTTGGAGCGAACTTCGAGTATTTCTTCCTTCTGAGTTTGATTTAAAATTTCATTGAAATACTGTTTTTTGTTAGTTTTTTTTTAAATCGCGTATCTTTTTGGAGTTGAGGACTGAATTATGCCTGACTTAGCCCCAACGGAGATTACCAGGGCACTCGAAATGCGAAGAAATGGTCAAACCTGCAGAGTGATATCTAGAGATCTTCGTCGACCAGTTTCAACGATCCATCGCAGTATCCAACGGTTCAGGGAGACCGGTACTTATGTGAGAGGAGCAGGACAAGGCAGAAAAAGACGCACTTCGAGTAGGGATGATCGTTTCATTCGGCTTCGTGTACGTAGGAACCCCCGTTCGACGGCCATCCAAGCCCGCCATGAGTTAGAAGCAGTGTGGGGTGTAAAACCGGAAGTGAGCGTACGGTACGAAGAAGGTTCGAAGAAGCTGGTTTGGGTTCATTTGTGCCCGCCAAGGCTCCAAGACTTGAGGTAAATCATCGTAGAAACAGGTTAACTTTTGCTAAGGAATATCGACTTTGGAACGCGGACCAATGGAGTAAGGTATTGTTTAGTGATGAGTGCAGAATTATCTTAAATCAAATTGACGGCAGGCAAAGAATATACAGACGCAAAGGAGAATGATACATTCAGACAAATTTTGAAACTACAGTTGCATGCGGTGGTGGATCAATAATGGTTTGGGCGGGCATCTGTTTGGGAGCTCGCACAGACTTGGTAGTGATTGACAGAGGGAGTCTGACTGCAGACCACTATATCAGAGAAGTTTTAGAAGAAAATGTCGTACCGTTTGCCCCATATATCGGTGACGATTTTGTTTTTATGCAGGATAATGCTCGGCCGCTTACCGCTCGGGTAACTTAAGCTTATCTTAATGATATGAATATCACTGTTATGGAGTGGCCGGCGAGATCACCGGATATGAACCCAATAGAGCACGTTTGGGACTTGCTGAAAAGAAAAGTTAAGTCCAGAATTCCAGCTCCTGTCAACGTGGGTGAACTGCGAATCGCCGTAGTTGAGGAATGGCGGAGACTATCCCAGGAGACCATCGATAACATAATTCTCAGTATGCCTAGACGGGTAGAAACTTTAATAAGAGCACGTGGAGGAAATACGCGATATTAATCACCATTTTTCTAATTTAATTAATTGTTATTTTAATATTAATTTTCACTTTTCCCGGTTACATGAAAAGTTAAAAAATGTACCATTTTTCACAAATAGCCTTTACTCGCAAAATCTGTTCTTAATGTGATCTCATTTTAAGTAAAACAAATGAAACTTTAAATAACAAAAGAAGTGTAGTAAGTAGATTTTAAAATAAAACCATATTTTTTTAATTATGGAACTTTTTTTTGTGTTCCGCTAAATATGCCGGTGTGTTTAGTATTGTCAGTTTTATTTTCTTGGCGTTTTGATTTTAACATTTATTTTAAGCCTTATATTTAAACGAAACACATATGGAATTTTTATTTAAATACAAATAAGTAGTAGTAAAAAGTAGGTCTAAAAGTTCTATGCAGAAAAGTAAATCATATTTCAACATAAACTGTTAAACTTATTTACTTAGTACAAACTAGAAGTTTAGTGTATAATATTATGTTTTTCGTGTGATGTGAAGTGAAAGGAAATTTTCTTGTGCATATTATAATATCTACATTCAATACCTTCTCAATAAAGACAATTAAATATATAAAAATAATACTAAACTTGGCGCCTTCACAGTACTCACACTTGTGCAATTTCATATGTATACATAATATGTATTAAAATATATATTATGTTAATATAAGTTTTTTCGCAAGACTTCGTCCGCGTGGATCCCCATTGAACCCCCGTGTGTATGTATTTCGAAAAACCATTTTTAACGGATTTTGTACGAATTATTATTGTTATCTATAAACTGCCTTTTAAAACACATTTCATGTTTTTCCGTGGTAACCATTGATTTAATTTACTCTGGATTCACTATCACCTACAAAAAGTTACTGAAATAGTGTCCTCAGAGTACCTACATGTCAAAGTTTATATACTATTTCAATGATGTTTGCTTTGCTTTGCAATTATAGACTTTAATTCTTACACTATAATGCCTCATATTTACTAATGTATGATACATGTCAATTGTTCACCTAAAAAAAAAATTTGACCAGAGTATTGGTGGAGTCGTTATACGATTTTATTGATTTGTTCTGTCATCGGCTTTTCACCCGCGACGGAACGATTTAGGCCTTGGGGTGAGTTGTTTCTCGCTTTATATCCAAAAGTACTAGTCCGATTTTGATGCGGTTTTCAGTGATGGGTTCGGGTTTGATTGGTACATAGGTAGGTGTTACGATAACAGCCCATCAGGGGGCGCTGCAGTAAAATTTTGTTTGTGCGAATCCAAAACTATTAGTCCAATTTTGATCCGGTTTTCAGGACTTATAATAATTAAAATAAACTTTATCGACATGATCCTATTATCGATATCGACATCCTAGCTTTACTGTCTAAAAAGTTTTAATTCAAGTTCAATTCCAGTCTTTTTGCCTCTTAAGGTTTTAAATGATTTTATCAAGTAACTGAAAAAAAACATTAAAAAACATAAAGTATCTGTTATATTTCTTTTATTTTTGTGTTCCCTGAAAAAAAAATATTTTACTAAACAGTTGACGTTTTGACTTGTATTAGAATAGGGTACCTATTTTCCAAGTTTTCGAAAAATATGTCAAATAGTTCATAATACATATTGCAATTTGGACCATTATTTGTGAATTTCTTTCCTTTCCTTGCAAATCAGCATAAAAGTATAAATAATTAATAAAGCCGCCAAAACGCTAAAATGTTGTCACGTCAAAGGGGTGACTCTCATACATGTACAACTTTACGGAGAACAGCGACATCTCAACATGACGCTCCGGTACTAACAGTTTGAAAATTTTCGGATAGTCACAACAAATGACACTAATCGGCTTCTACATCGCATTATCGAAGACGCCAGGCGTTTGTTTTTGAGGCTCGCGAACATTATGCACTGTGATGACTGTAAATTACCATAAGTTATATTGGAATATGCTCATTCTGATGATTAATTATTGTTGTCTAAGACCGAGTTCCAAATTTAGAGTGGCGCATCTATACTAGTATATAATATCTGTATAATCTATTTAAGTACCTGTCAACTATAAAAATCACACTAAACATGTCAAATCCTAGTATGCTTGGTGTTAACTATGGTAACTTACTATTTTAAAATGCCTTATTGTGTGGCATACTAAGGCGGGTCAATAAGTCCGTGACTTTTTGAATTTCTAACCTCCTTACTGAAAAAGCAACACTACTCCTGTCAACAGGCATCTGTCAGTTGACTCCTATCAAAATTTGAACTTGCTGCGTCAGTTAGTTTGTGTTTTACAGCTATCTTTATCAGACTATCCAGTAACTTAAGGAAACAATGGAAAAAAGTGAATTTCGTGTGCTTATTAAGCATTATTTTTTGCGAAAAAAAACCATTACCGAGACCAAGGCTAAGCTTGATAAATACTATGGGGACTCTGCACCATCGATTTCAATGGTAAAAAAGTGGTTTACTGAATTTCGTTGTGGCCTTACAAGCACTGAAGATGCCGAACGTCCTGGACGCCCAGTTGAGGTCTCTACACCCGAAACAATCGAAAAAATTCACGATATGGTGTTGGCCGACCGAAGATTGAAAGTGCAAGAGATTGTGGAAGCCATAGGCATCTCGCATGGCTCAGTGGTTTCAATTTTGAATGATCACTTGGGCATGAGAAAGCTTTCCGCAAGATGGGTGCCGCGTTTGCTCACAGTCGACCACAAACGCAATCGTGTAACAACTTCACAGGAAGGTTTGGCGTTGTTTAATCACAATATGGAGGAGTTTTTTAACCGTGGACGAAACATGGATCCATCACAATACACCAGAGACCAAACAACAGTCAAAACAGTGTGTTTCTAAGGGTGAATCGGCGCCAAAGAAGGCCAAGGTGGGTTTGTCAGCCAATAAAGTTATGGCGACTGTTTTTTGGGATGCACTGGGATAATCCACATTGACTATCTTCAAAAGGGAAGAACAATTAATGGGGAATATTATACCAACTTATTGGACCGCTTCAATGAGGATTTGAAGAAAAACCGACCTCATTTGGCCAAGAAAAAAGTTATTTTTCACCAAGACAATGCAAGGGTGCACACATGTGCAGTTGCTATGGCAAAAATCCATGAATTGGGCTATGAATTGCTCCCGCATCCACCCTATTCTCAAGATTTGGCTCCGAGTGACTACTTCTTGTTCCCAAACCTGAAAAAATGGCTCGGTGGAAAAAGATTTGACTCCAATGATGAAGTCATCTCGCAAACAAAGGCCTATTTTGAGGACCTCGACAAATCATATTTTTTGGAAGGGATAAAAAAATTGGAGAAGCGTTGGACAAAGTGTATAGAGCTCGGGGGACTACGTTGAAAAATAAAATGATTTATTTATCAAAAAATCTGTGTTTTATTCCAAAAGTCACGGACTTATTGACCCGCCCTCGTATACTATAAATAACGAAGAGAAACTATTCCGCACTAAACTTCGACTAAGTACCGATAAGTGACATATTTTTTTTTATATTATGATGTTTACTGACGGTAATGATACTGATACTGGCTATTCCTTAAGGGATTAGGGAGGACATTTAAAAAAGGACAGCACAAGGTGACGTCACGTTTGACTACCGTGCGTTTTTAATCACGTGGTCAAACGTGAAAAATTAATTATTTTATGTTTGATGTCTAATAAAAATCATATATATTTTATAGAAAAGTGTTTGTTAAATTGGTTTTAAGTAATGTTTAGTGATAATATATCAACGGTATGATATATATTCATCATAGGATAATTGCCTAAATGCAATCCATTTTTAAAATAGGTCTTGACCTTGACCTATTAAATTGCCGTTCTGCAGTACTGGCTATTTCAAATCAAAATAATTTTTGTTTGGCTAAGAATTCTAATTTCAAATTAATTTTATTTAAAAACATGGAATTCTTTTTCCAAAAGTAGTAATTTGTTTATTGATTACTGTTACATTTTCATCGCATTTCAATCTTTTACATAATCATGGATACGTTAAAAATTCGAGTAATTATGGAATATGTGTACCGTCGTGGCAGCAACGCGGCACAAGCGGCACGCAACATCAACGACGTTTACGGAGCTAACACAACAAACCAACGCACCACTTGTTATTGGTTTGCTCGCTTCAACTGGAAATTTCAACATGAAAAATGAACCTCGCGGTCGTCCGAAGACTTTGGTCGACAATGACGAATTAAAGGCGATTGTGGAAGCTGATGATACACAATCTGCGGCTGAATTAGCAGCAGCTTTCGACGTTAGCGTCAAAACAATATTGGTCCATTTGTGTCAAATTGGCAAGGTAAAAAAGCTTGATAAATGGGTGCCCCAAGAACTCAATGATCGCCAGCGCGAAGTACGCGTCGAGACGTGCCTTGCACTGCTCAACAGACACACAAATGAAGGAATTTTGAAACGCATTGTTACCTGGGATGAAAAATGGATTCTGTTTGATAACCGCAAGAGCTCAGCAAGTTGGTTGGATCCTAGTTCAGCACCTAAACAATGCCCTAAACGAAAACTTACCCATAGAAAAGTGATGGTCACTGTTTGGTGGTCTAGCGCCGGTGTGATTCATCACAGCTTCTTACCAAACGGGGTCAGTATTACTGCAGATGTGTACTGTGAAGAACTGAACACAATGATGGAGAAGCTGGCACATCTCCAACCAGCATTGGTCAATTGCTCGTCTCCGCTGCTCCTACACGACAACGCGCTACCTCATACTGCACAGCAGACGGTCTCCAAGTTGCAAGAACTGGGGTTGGAAGCTCTCCGTCATCTGCCCTACTCACCAGACCTTGCGCTTACAGATTACTACTTTTTCCAGAATTTGGATAACTTCTTGGCGGGAAAAAAATTCAATACCCGAGAGGCAGTACAAAATGCCTTTGAAGAATTTGTTGCCTCCCGTCCAGCTGATTTCTTTAATAAGGGCATCAATTAACTGCCACTGCGTTGCCAAAGATGCATTGATTGCATGGGTGATTACTTCGATTAATACAAATAAAAAATATATGAAAAAAATTCGTTAAAATTTTTTCATACAAAATGGCAATTTCATAGGTAAAGACCTAATATAATATAAAGTATACTTTCACTAATAAAAGTCAGCAAACATCTCTATTCATTTACAATGTAACTCTGTTCCGAAGAGCTGATTGCCATGGAGATACCATGTTATATCGTACTCACTTGCACCCACTATGAACTTCACGCGAGGACCAGAGACAGCAATTGCGTCCTAGTTGACATGTTGAATAACATTTTAATCAAGTTTTAAGACATATTTAGCTACAAACGCACTAAAATATCAAATATTGAATAATTTTCTAGGATGGTTAATGTATTATTTTTGCACTTTTTCCCCTAACACTTCGGCATGTTGCTGGTGGTGCTTACTCGTGTTTTAAGCACTTGTCAAAAGGGGATACACTTCGAGCGTTCGTGGAGCATCTTTGTATATATAAGATCGTTGGTGGTAATAGTCAAGTAGCCAATTGTCTTTTTTATAATTAAATTTGACTAGACGAGTCAAAATAACAGACACATTGTGACGGGAAATGCAGGGTTACATCACGTAATATCCTATTCAAAGACAGCATGTGTGTATGTGTTGTACGCGCCAAGTTTTATATTTGCACCCATACTAATGTGCGGGTAAATAAATCTGAAACATATTATTGCTTTCTGGCATTCAATATGATGCAACTACAACAACATAAATGTAATATTCTGTGGTAATAGCTAATATATAGTGGCTGTAGCTGTAGCGGTTGGACAAAGTTTAATGTAAAGACGATAACGAAGTAGTAATAAGTAATAAGAATAGCCCATACAATATACATTTTATAGTTTTCGAACTTCATTATCGTTTTTATGTTGCTACTTTGTCTAAACTCCCAATATATTTGACTACGAGTGCACATGACGCAACATAAGCCGCATGCAAAGCTGAGTGTAGTACCGTAGCGCGATCGGTGCGTGTGCGAATCGCGCGGGCGGGGCCGGTGCGCGTGGCCCCCGTGCGAGACCCCCGGCGCGGGGGGCCCCTGGTGTACGAGCGCGGGGGGCACCGTCACCGTGATATTGTCGTCCGCGTCGTCCGAGTCGTCGTGCCGACCCCGCGCCTCCGCCCGACCTACCGCATCTATCACGCCATCACGCTCTCTTATATTGCTTGCTAATTATGTGGTATTTTATATTATTTAAAAAAAAAACACAGCTCATTTATAATCAATACTACAACATCAACGATCTTAACATTATTTGAATAAATCTGACGGCGTAATCGCATTTAAAATGTTCGACTATGTCAATCATGTTTTTTATTTATGAATAATTAATATAATATTGTCTTAAAAATAATTAGTGTTTCGATTAATGGACACTATAAAATAATGTAAATGCAGAATTGATCTACATGAATAAATAAATTTGATAAATATTAAGAAATTATCTATTTTATTTTAATTATCTATTATCTATATTATGTACTATGTACACATACTTGCTTAACTAAAATACATAATATTATAAATAACACCCTTAAAATTATTCATTATTAAAGTTATCATCACTCATCACTCTAATGTACTCTACTTCAGATGTTTAAATTAAATACTGACCATTATCTACAGGAGGCTGCATTGGTCCGTTTGGTTGAACCGGTTCTGCAAATACATAAGACAAACAGATATTTATTATTTTTTAGTCAATCTGTTTTATCCAAAGTTTTTTGGGGACAGACAATAGATATCCAGTACGTTTGTTACTCTTTTATGCCGAAGCCACAAAAAAGATTTAAACAATTAGCTAATGTTACATGCGATTCGGCCCACAGATAGTTTCTTCATTCGCGTAAAATAGAAAATACCATAATACTAGTAATGTTAGGGATGTTGCCTAGAGTTGAATATTACTTAATTGTTATAAATAAATTTTTAAAATTGTTGATTAAAGATACATAAATCTAAAAGAAATAGATATTTACATTGACGCGATTAAAAATTATAAGCAAATAAAAAATATTGCCCATCTCTTTCTAGCAAAACGATTTGTCACGTCACTAGTTGCTACCGCCATACATTTTGTAATGACAAATGTATGGCGGGTGCAACTCGTGACGTCACTGGCCGATATATTGTATTATTCTCTTTCATATTGTAAATTTAAATTGTTTGTATCTTCGTTTTTTTTAAGATATACTAAAATGGGTTCTAGATTGTTAATTAACATCTTGTCTAACATCAAATAGACAAAACAAAAATTTTTAGGCAACATGCCTATTATATAATATGTAATGCAGGACTACAGACACACCTGACCCCTGTAAGTTAATTTCTCTCTACAAATGGAGTCTCAGACACACCTAGTACAAACCAGGCGTTCGTCACTCTCTCAAGGACACGCGTTATTTGCCTACCGCTCGGCGTATCTCGCTAGATACAATTGACAATAGGCCGCCGCACGCCCGCCAGAGCACTCGCACCGCACGTTTTCCGCGATTACGAGTCGAAATGACACGTACTTATTGTGAAGTGAGTGGCTGTCAAAGCCAAAAATCCAATAAAAACTGACATTTTTTTCATTGCCGAGGGACGAACAAAGGTAAGTAGTATTTTAAATATATTTTTACAAATTGTCACCATTATTTCTGTCAACATAATTATACTAAAACTCTTATGTGGGTAGATGTGGGTAGGGATATTATTATATAAATCGTAATTTAAGGACTGAACTCCTTATAATACCTCCTTATAAGCCCCTTTGTTCACTTAAATTTTTTAATCATATTGTTGGAATTCATAACACTAGCTTTTGCCCGCGGCTCCGCTGCGCGCAAACGCGGTTTTTTGTGTAGTTACATGTGGTAGATCATTAATGTAGAGCAGAAAAAGATATTGGCCCAAAACACTACCTTGTGGTACACCACATTCGTTAAGCTTGAAGTTTGACCGGTTCGTAATTTTCTTACCATTATAGATTTTACTTATTTCTATATATTGATACCGGTCAGATAAATAGCTATTTATCCAGTCATTAACTACTCCCCTTATCCCATATTTTTGTAGCTTGTAAAGAAATAGGGTGTGATATACATGATCAAAAGCTTTTGACATATCTATAAATATAGCAGTAACTGGAATTCTATTATTAAGGGACTCAGTGATTGATTTGATTAAGTCAAAACAAGCTACAGTAGTGTTACATTTTTTTCTAAAGCCAAACTGAGTTAGCGTAAGAATGTTTTGTGTTGATACGTAATTAGTAAGTCTATCTAGCATTGCTCTCTCAAATATTTCTGAAATAACCGGTATTAGTGTTATTGGACGATAATTATTCATGTCCGTCACGTCACCTTTTTTAAATATTGGTTTTACAATAGACTTTTTGAGTTTTTTGGGAAACGTTCCTTCTTGAAAAGATAGGTTTATAATAAAGCTCAACGGTTGACATATGTATTGAGCTGAAAGCTTAAGTATTTTCGTATTTATGTCATCTATACCGACAGACTTCGTATTGTTAAGAGTATGTATCAGTTTGTATATTTCTATTGGAGATGTAGGCTTTAGGTACATGGAATTACTAAAATTATTATACTGCATTGTAGAATTAATGTAATTTTCATTAAATTGAAAATTACTATTATTTGTTGTTGAATAGTTCACTAATGTCCAACGGTGTCGTATACGATTGATTATTGTAAGATATTTTTTCTATGTCTCTGTTTAAAGTTATGTCTTTAATATTATCATTTATAATGTCCCATACAGCTTACATTTGTTTTTATTAATTTGTAAGTATTTTAGATTATTTAGTTGTTTAGATTTGTGAATGCACAGTTTCAGTATCTTAGAGTATTTTTTGTATATTTTCTTGTAGTTATTTTTATTAGAATCTATAAATTTATATTTGAAATAGAGTATTCTTTTTTTAAAGCACATTTTTTTAAACCTTTTGTTAACCACGATCCCGTTCTATGAGTTTTATTACTTTTTTGTACCAGACAGAAGGGAAAACATAAGTTGAAAAAAAGTAAATATATCATTCAAGTTCTATTTTTCATAGACGTCTGAGAATGAAAGAGCCGACATACAGTTACAGAACTTTTGAAAGTTTTCTTCGCTAAAGTCTCTATCTCATTCCACTTACACATCTTACGTTTTTTATTACATTTGACTGTTAAAATTTGACCTGTTTCATGATCAGAAAGACCTAGATAGTGAACTTTCGATTCAATTTCTTTAACGTTGCTTGAGATATGATCAAGACAAGCTTGTAATCTAGTCGCTGTGTTAATATGGGTCCTTAAATTTAAATTTTTAAAAGGCTTTTAAGCTCTAAACAGTGCTTATTAGGTTTAAGAAAGTCTAATTTCCACATAAAATAACTGATTTTCTTGGTTTTAATATTCATAACAATAATTGCTCAATTTTGTGTAGGAACAAATTTGGATTATTAGATGGCGTCCTATATACACATATTACAATATTTTTTTGTACAGTTATCTCTATACCACAGCATTCGAAATCAAAATCACTAGAAAATTCTGATAACCATGATAGTTTTTGCAGAGTAGATTTTCTTCACTAGGATACAAGAGCCGCCCCTGTTAGTTTCGCGAGTAAGAAGATATTAAATTATACTCCGGTAATTTAAACAAATTTTCTGTTACCTTTTTTATAAAAGTTGCAGTAAGGCAAATTATATCAATTTCTACAGTCTTTGACAATTCGGTAACAGCCATAAAAAGTTCCTCACTCTTTTTTGTTGCACCTGCTATGTTTTGATGTAAGATAGTTAAGCGAGAATCATAGTTAGGAACGAAAAAGATTACAATTAGGAGATTTAGTATCTGATGGTTTTTGTTTGTTCTCATACATTTTACAAAAATAATATGGTATAGTACCTTGTTTTAAAACATTTGAAGTGTTTCCAGAAAATGAATAAGTTTATTCATAATTTTATTATCAGACTTTTTTTTTAAAGTAGAAAGGTATCGTCCCTTTCATGGGATTACACGATTTCGATTAGTAAAGCTTGGCTTATTACACGCTAAATGTTTTGATATTATTTTAGGATTGAGGAATTTTTTAGCATAATCATTGCAATCAATAGCGAAAATAATCGATTTACAAACAGGTGTTATAGCGAAGTTTTTACAATCTATAAATTCACAATTTTTGTATTTGTTTCATAGAATTTTTGACTCCTTATTAAGCTTTCTAACATCTAAGTATATATTAGAATTAACACTTAAAACTAAAATTATATTGCTTGTAAAGCTATGTAATATAATATATTTTACGTTTGTTAAAAGAGATTTAATATCTGTGAAATTTTCTGCTATACATATTATAACATCATCATTATTAAGAGTTAAATGTCTGCAGGTTTTCGTAACCTGATAAGACCTCGCATTGGCTTTAATCTCGCCATAGAATGCATACTTATCGTAATTTGACATGAATCTAGAGTTAAGTAGAGACGTAGTCAATCCGGTGCATTGTTGAGTACCAAAAACATAAATTGTCTTTTCGTTTTTCTTATTACACTTTCTGATGCCTACCACCGGTTCGGGAACTAGCCCGGCGAGAAGAACCGGCGTAAGAAACTCGCGCGGGGCCATCTTTTACAAAAAAGATGGAACTTCAATTTTTTTTATACCAACAACTTCTATTTTCTTTATACCAATAGTTGTCGTACCTATATGTTTTTGTTTTTAATGTTAATTTAATTAAGGATCAAATTGTCTCTTTAGTGTTTCGTAGTAAATAAGGAAAAATATGATTATTTCACAACTATTAGTTTTATTACAATATATCTCATAGGTACAACCCTAGCAAATTCGTAAGCAGTCACGCGTGAGTAACGTGGGTCACACGGCCGGCAACACAATCTTAATAATAATATTAAGATTTCTTAGGTAATTTTAGCGTAGGTATTTTCGCTCTTGTATGGGAGTGATGTATCTGTTATGTAGTAACTATTTAATAATCTGTGGTATAACTCTTGGCATTACATACACCATTTTTAACGCCGCCAAATTTACTTTAATTCCTAACAGTTATTTACCTGGCGCTGGCGCTGGTGCGGGAGGTCCTGCAGACGGCCGGTGGGGCGCTC
The DNA here is from genome assembly GCA_963565745.1 of Phengaris arion. Classification (NCBI taxonomy): domain Eukaryota; kingdom Metazoa; phylum Arthropoda; class Insecta; order Lepidoptera; family Lycaenidae; genus Phengaris; species Phengaris arion. The sequence continues at coordinate 10,778,112 of OY751443.1, forward strand.
GCCGGCTGTACCCGGTCTGGTTACGGAATGACGACACCGAATTTCTCAAGAACCTGTGCACAAATAATAGCCTTCTCAACAACGGCAAGCGTAGCATGACCGGCGTAGGAATGATTTATTTCTACGAAAGAATAGATGACAGATTGATAAAGGAAATCTGTCATTTTGTCTATATAATCTGTCAGTATTAATCTATTATTGTGGAGACAATACGCATTTCTATGGTATGTGCAGAACACAACATATTGAAATAAAATAAATATATAAATATGGACAAGTTTAATAAAGGTGCCGACAAGAACAAATTTTGGATAAGTAAGTGATACAATAGCAACAAATCTCTTCTAAAGAGGTCAATGTAAATGGCCTCATTTACCTATACGAAATTATATTTACCTATTAGTAATTAAATTTACCTATTAGGAATTAAAGTTGTAGGAGCAATTTCTTTCTCCCGGCAATCAGGACATTCATGATCCTCTGATTCTAGTAAAGCACCCCTTATACCTGTAAATAAAACATGATTAATAATGCTGATAATACCTTATTATAGTAGAATCAATTTAAAACTATATCTTGAATAAATTATATATAAATACATCATGTGTAACTTTTAACTACAAAACGAGTATGCAAAATTGTATTACTCACTTTTATAAAGTCTTGAACAAATGTATATAAGTTTAACTATGTACTTACATTCATCACAAAATGAGTTCCCACAGCATGGTATCATAACAGCATCTGTAAGGAGGTCCCTGCACAGGCTACAGATGAGCTCATCAGGTATGGTAGGTTCCGGAGCGGCCGGAGCATTAGCCGGCGTATCCGCACCCACAGCACTTTCTGATGCAAGGTACGCTTCACTGAAAACAAATAATACATACTAGAGGTCACCCTGTGGTCGAAATTCGCCTACTATAATTAATATATTTTTAATTTTGACCTTTATAAGGGTTATTTTGCCTCTCAGATAGAAAAAAAATTGGTAATGTGACAGAATAACAAATGTCAATGTGTAACAGAATTGTATCTATCAAATGCACGGTGGTATGTGTTATTAATCTGACGTAGTGTGTGTTGTTGTTACATTTATTGATTTTATGTACTTCTAAGCATTATTTTAAAAAATATTAGCTTTCTGCACAGTGCACACCTTCCTACTACAACAAGGGCAAAGCCCTTAAATGACGAAGTATAATAACTTACTGATCAACTGCTGGAACAGCAAAAGTACCACTTGGTGTCATCATGGCTCCTGGTGCTTTTGGACCATCAACTGGCACCATAAAACTTCGCGGAATCCCTGTGCTTCGTCTTATCTCTACAGGTTCTCCCTTTGTATAAAAAAAAATGCAACTTATTATTTATTATTAAAAAGTTACTATGAACTTTTTATGCAACTATTTGCCATAGTTCCTTCCAAAAGGAAGGGATTTTAGTCTATGTATGTATGTTTGTTCCATTGTAGCACCAAAACTACTGATCGGATTTTAATGAATGAGGTGTCAATAGATTCGTAATAAAGGCCCGGGTAACATAGTCTACATAATTATCATAGTCGGGTTATAGTTTTTAACTTTTGATTATTAATGATAGCAATTACAGTCTTGTAATAATATTCAGATGGAAAGAGATGTAATTACATTTACCGAATTGGCAGCTGGACAATCTTTGATCCAATGACCTCGTTTTTGGCATTTATAGCAGACATAACTAGTAGGGACAACTCCTCTTTGATTTTGACCTTTAAGTTTTTGATAACTGGAAAACAAAAAAGAAATTAAAACTATAATAATTAACTAAATAAATAATAATGCACAACCTTTTATCAATTATTTTATATATATTTTTATTTGCTCTCTTCATAAAAATAAATATACTATACTTAAAATACTTAACATAAGTAGAATAAGAACATGTAAAAGTTACAAAAATATTTAGATATAGAACAATTGAATTGAATACAAGTGATTCTATGTTATGAGGTATCATGTTCTAAGAACATTCAGCTAAGGCAAAATGTTGGAAGTTTTTTCATTAAAAGTATAATATTATAATGATTGTCCTATTTCAATATAATTTCACAGAAGGACAAGTCATTTTGTACACACATAAGTAATTTGTAATTAGATTTCAGTATAAAGCAATGCGTGACATTTTGGGGGTCAGGGGGGTGGCTGACTCAGCCCACTTCTGTTGTTCATCTACAGGTCAATAGCAAAACTACATACTTCATTAATTATCGACCTTACTAGGTAGTTTTGCGATGATGTCAGGTGCACAGTGGCTTATGCTGCCGTGCACTGTATATTTGCTCCATAGTGGCAAGTTACCATCTGGGCCACTTTAAAGTTAAATATCCTGAAACTCTCTTTAACTTCAAGAAAATTTAGTGATGTATCAAATATATTACAAATTAAAATACATTAAAAACATGGCTTTTTGGCTTACATTTAAAATTAGTGAACATTCTCCATTTAATAAACATAGGGATCACGCATCTGGACTAAATCAGTTTAACTCTTAATCATGGGAAGAAAGTAACAAGTGAAAAACTTATGTATATAAGAACCACTAATGTATATAAAAACATTGTCTTATAATTTTTTAGGTAAACAGTGTCGACACCACAGGCAAGATAATAATTTATCTATGAATTGTACTGCAAAATTGAAAGCCTTACTTACTTGCTTGGATCATAATCAAAGGTTGATTGAGATATCATAGCATTAATTTTATCTTGTTCACTTCCTTCCATGCGTGAAAGATCAGCCACACCTTTGAGGGCAACATCTTTATGAATTGATGACTGGTCAGTTTTTGAACCTTCCCACTGTTTCTTGGGTTGCTGAGAAAGTGGTATTCTCGCAACGAGTAACGATGTATTTTTTGGTATCAATGTGTTATCGTCAACATACACTATAAACAGGGTATAAAAGGTTATATAAAAACGTTACTGTTTTATAAAAAACTAGTTGTCCCGAGCCCACTACGTTGGGAGTAAAACATTTTTACTTTAAAAAAACATCATCCAGTGGACCAAATTGTAAAATATCTAAATCATTCTCGAATCCAATTGAACGCACAAAAAATTTCACCAATATCGCTCCAGCCGTTTGCTGGAACGATTTTGGAAAAAAGGTGTTCAATTGCAAACACACAGAAGATTTATGTATATAAAGATATAAAAGTAAAATGTACTATACCTTCTTTTGTTTGTGCATTGGTTATTTGAAGATCAAAGTCAGAGGTTTTACCAATGCGCTTCTGTTGGGATATAGCAGATTTCAAATCGCCTATAGAAATATGTAAGCCATCGAATGTGACTGTATCATAATCCAAAGCACTTTTAAATTTATAATGCACAGACATTTCCAGGTACAAGAACACAGGGATACTTTCTGTTGCATGACAATTCACAAGAGTCAGTACTAATTTCTCATTTAAAATTGTAAATGTTCCCTTAGCCGTAATGACATATTATTTTGAGATTTTGGATAAAGGAGTTTATGAGTATATATTTAAGATAGTTTATAAATTTCAAATGTATTCCGTTTTTAATCTATAAACGTAATTTAGACCACTAAGAACTAAAACTTGCAGAAAAATATGCTAAATTAAAAATGCGGCGGTATCATCAGACGCCATTTTTATATTTTTTGCCAAGTGCCAGGTGCTACTTGCCAGACGAGCCGACTGGTAAATAAATTAGGAACTAGCAACACTGGGCTACAACACATTTTGTATTTCAATACTGAAGGCCGGGAGTTTTGCCGGGAAGTTCAATGGGTGACGTTGTGGAATTCGTATAGTCTCATAAATTTGTGTTATCTCGGTTCTTAATGTGTAATATTGGTAAAATATAAACCATTAAATATTCGTTAACGTGCACAATTGCGGGCAAGTGGTACAACTTCTAAAAACGTGCTATTTTGTGTTTCCGCCAAAACTCCCTAGGAACTTTCAGTAAAGCGTCTACCACTTTACTGAATCGACTAATATGACTCATTGACTGTACTGACTATTTATTTGGACTTTGACTCGACTTTAGACTTGACGATATAGGAATACAGTGTTGAAAATTGAAACGAAAGTTCTATTTCCCGCCTTTTTACTTGACTCTGGCAAATGGTTTTAAGATAAGCCGACATCATATATAAAAAAAAAACTGAAGGCCGTCAATAATGACAAAAGTATCAATTATTTTTTGGCCTACAAGTCCGCGGCCTTCTTAGAGCATCCCTCAGAGCAATAACATATAGGTGTATCCTTCTTCCGTGGAGCATCCAACCCTCTAATACAATAAACTAATGGATAGGGCTTCTTACAAAATTTGCGTGCCGGTACATAAAATTTTTTGGAACGTAAAATGGCTGCCATCCATAGTGACGTACCCTTTACTTTTTCTATTGTCGATTCATCATCATCGATAAAAATCAAAACGCTAATAATTAGAATGTGATTTTGTATTATTAAAAGAAGATCTTTTTTTTTGGGTCTTTTCTGAATGTGCCGGCCAACAAAAATAATGGTACATGTATTTAGTACTACTTTGGGTTTTAAGGGAAGACCCCCGCGGCGGAACGCGGGGTAAACCCATGGGAGGGCAACAACAAGACAAAGGAGTGTCGATGTGCCAATCCAGGCCCAACCGAGACCGGCGGTCGGCTCCAAACGGCGCGTGGGGGTCCCGACCCGGAGGCCGAGAAACGTGTTTGGGTCCACTCCCTCACGCGCCGTGTTTACCGGACCGTGGAACGAACGAACCTGGGGAAAGGGGAGGAAATGTAAAACTTCCGGGCCCCGACTTTTTATTGTTGGGGGGGGGAAGGTACGCCCCGGGGACGATGGGGTGGCAATAGGGCTGCCACTCGTCAGGCCCCGGACGCGGTTAAGACGAGTTTCGCCGGCATCTGGTTTGCCGGCGAAAGGGGGAAGGTGGGGGGGGGGGGGATAGAATCCCGCGATGGGGGGGGGCGGGCGCATCGTTGCGCTGGGTGTGGCACATCAGTGAGTCAGGGCTCCTCCTCTTCGGGGGCGGTGGGGCGGGCTGCGTGGCTTCGCTGGGTCCTCCGGAGGGACGGCATCCCTCGGCAGGCGGTGGCGGTCCGGCGGGTGGGCATGCTACGGCGCCAGGTCGAGCTCCTTGCTCGACCAGGCGCGAGGCATCCGCTCGGGCAAACAGCTTCGCGGAGAGCTGGGCCACAAAGGCCTCCACGCTCTCCATCCTGAGGTCTCTGGAAATAGTGGCGTTGCGGACGTACCACGGTGCGCCCGCGATTCTGCGCAGCACCCGGTTTTGGGCTCTCTGCAACAACCCTTTCTGGGGTGCAGAGAGCAAGTGGTGCCGCGTACGTCAGGCGGGACCGTACGTACGTCCGGTAGAGGGCGACGCGCATCCTCAGGGGGATCTGCGGGGACGCGTAGGCCGGGCGCAGCAGTGCTGCCGCCGCGTTCGCCTTCGCCACCGCCGATGAGCATTGGGCGGCCTTGGAGAGTCGGCGGTCCAGGGTGACCCCGAGATACTTTGCTGTCCTCCCCCACGGGATCACAGCATTACCAATCTTCAGAGGCGCCGGAAGGGAGCACCTCGTGCTGACGGCGAGCGCCTGGGACTTGCCTGCGTTGACAGAGAGTCGCCAGTTGCTCAGCCAGTCAGGGAGGAGATCCAGCGTCCTCTGAAGCTTGTATGCCGTATCGTCGGCGTATAGCGCCACGGTGGTGCCCTGGTCCACGGGCACGTCGCTGGCGTAGAAGTTGTAGAGCTCTGGGGAAAGAACACTACCTTGCGGGACGCCAGCGGTAATGGTACGCTCGCAGGAGAGGACTCCGTCTACGCGCACCCTGAAGGTCCTGCCGAAGAGAAACGAGGCTAATAGCCTTACCAAGGGCGAAGGTACGTTGGCCCGGATGAGTTTGCAGAGCAGACCCTCGTGCCAGACACTGTCGAACGCCTTCTCCATGTCTAGGAAGACCGCGACCGACGATTCCTTTTTATTTGCCGCAACGGACAGGTGATGTACAACACGTACCAGCTGTAAGGTGGTGCTAAGGTGGGACCTAAACCCGAATTGTTCCTCACGAGGAGGGAGGTAAGGCGAGAGGTGTTTTAAAAGAAGGATCTCGAAAACTTTCGATAAGGTGGAAAGGAGGGTAATGGGCCGGTAGCCCTCGGCCTTCCTCAAATTTTTGTGGGGCTTGGGGGATGGTGACGACCAGGAAGTAGGAAAACCTTTACCTCCTCGGAAACCAGTCGGGCGTGTTCCGTTGCGGTCGTCGGTAGCGGTGGTGGTAGTAACAACTAGCCCCTCATTTTATACCTGCACTTTACAATCACGTCACAAACAACACAATAGAACGCGGCAAAACGTCTGATCTTGTCCGCTAGTTCGCTCGCCGGCGGCGTGTGGAGTGAGTGAGACGGCGACATTCAAATACGTTTTGTTTGTTAGTTATCCATGCGACTTGTGTTACATCGGACGGCTATCATACGTACTTTATCGTAAATAAACATTCTTACGCTTTAGTTAGACAACTCTATCTCTGTTCGTGGTGTGTTAGTGGTATACAATGGCTGAACAATTGTGTATAAGGTGTCATGAACCAATTGGTACACGGCGTAGATACACCTGGTCTTCCCGAGAGCAAGAATTTATTGATATTGCTCAGATTGTAATCGACGAACTGGTGGATAAAGAAGTAAGTACTTTTCTATCCCTTTTTATTTTAATTCCCTTTATGGAATATGACATTATAAGTGAAGTACCTAGAACATGTCGTGTGGGTTGTCGTATTATTATTTACACCCCCAAGCTACACGGCTGCCTTTTTCTAAGTATAAGTACACATTACCGATTAAAGCAAAGTAATTAAATACAAAAAATAAAAATATAATGTACCATGTTGCAAACATTGACCATAACTTAAATGGGTAGGATATAACAGTTCACCACTATCAAATTATTTTGTTAGCTTCTCCATAACATTTGAAGGGTTTTTTACAAAAACAGCACAATTTTTTAGCAACAATTTTACAGGAAATAAAAAAACGTTCTCCAATCTATATTTTTCTTTTAATCACTTAGAACTTTTGATCATTTATTCATGTTAATGTATTGTATTGAATATGTAACATTTTTTATTATTTTTACCTACTGTTATGGAATAAAATGATAAAATGTAGTTTGTACTAGTGTTCTTTTTGTAAAAAAAATGTATTTATGTTATTTTTGTAAAAATAAAAGTAAAAGTTTTGCAATGAAATACATCTAATTAATTATAATTAAGTAGTTTATTGCCATACAAAACACTTGCAGCCATTATACAGTCTAATTAACTTATTATTTATTCTGCTTCTCCACTTACATCTTCATTATCAATATTAATATCTTCTCCTTCCTCTGCTACAATTTCACATATTTTATCATAAATAATCATCTTGTGGGGTTCACTCAAAAAATGTTTTAATCTGAATATCCTTAGCTTTATTAGGATTTAATGGAATTTGAGCTTTGTACAATGGACTAAAATTCAGTTCCAAAGGCAGTGGACGCTTGGTCCGTACATGGACTCTTGTCCATTCTCCACTAAAGTTATACTTAACCAACACAAATGGTGATTCTTGATCTATTTTAATCATTCTTGCAGCTTTAATTTTCATTGCTGGTTTACAAGTTTTTAAAAAATAAGGCTCTAGTGCCTTTTTCAGATCAAAAAACATGTCATGAGTGATACTTTTCACTTCAAAAGGTGATGGATGTTTGCGTGCCGTTTTTATTAGGTCTTCCCATTCTCCTGGAGTTTCTACAGTGTTTACAAATTGCCAATCAAGGCAAAATCCTGGTCATTAGGCAGGTAAGAGTGGCCACGTATAGGAAATATCTTGGTAGTAAACTTGGTAAGTCTAAATTTTAGACTTACCAAGATCTTTTATTTTTATAGGTACTGCCCACCGATTTCATTTGTCGACCCTGTTGGCAACGAGCGGAAAGGTTGTATCAGGCGATTTTACGCGCTCAACTTCAAGACGACGACGATAATGACGCACCATAGGAAAACGTCGGTAATCAACGACGCCAAACAATATTGCCTGGATTCAAGCGTACTCCAAATAGTACTAATCTCTGCATTTTTCAACCATGTGAGAATATGTCTAGACGTCGAGTACCAGAAGAAATAATTCTTCGCATGTTGTGCCGGTACAATATTATTATTGCAGAAAATGGGCGAGTGTGTAAAGAACACCTACAGAAAGATATTTAGCATTTACTTCCACTACAGGATAACCTCACAGAGGAATTCACTGCTGATCAAATAGTCCATACGTTAACTATGATGAAAAATTAAATCTCCACCAATTTTTTGAACTTCGAGCATTACGAAAACATAAATGCAAATGAGCTGCACACGTGGATAGGCCTTACTCACCTCCAGTTCTCTGATGTGCTGGAAAACGTAACCAGTCTGAATCGACACCGCGACAAACGGACAATAATGGCAGCAGTATTAGCGAAAATGCGTACAGGCGATTCTAATGCACGGTTAGGTTAGTTAAAATGTCCGAATCAAGCTTTCAACGAAAACTAAAGATAGGCTTGGAAGCGCTTTTAAACGACTTTATACCATCCCGTGTCGGATTTGACCATATAACCAGAGAGGAAGTAGTGCAGAAGAACCTTATGATTCCAGAGCGTTTATTTGGCAATTCAGATAGTCCAATTGAAGAAAGAAAGTTGATTACTATTCTCTATGGCACATACATATATCTCCAAAAAAGTTCTAATTACTTTTTCCAGAGAAAATCGTACAGTAATCATAAGTACCTAAACCTTTTGAAGCCTGTTTTATATGTTTATTGCGATGGAACGATAATTGCAGTAGAAGGACTATACGCTGCAACAGCCTCCGATGCCCAGATTTTAAACAATCTTCGTCATTTATGACGAAGATGGCGTGTTGCACTGGTTTTACCGGGATGGAGATGTTTTATCCTAGACCGTGGCTTTAGAGATGCTATAAGCAATCTGGAGGCATGTGGTTATGTGGCTCAGATGCCAGAAACAAAGCACCCGAACGAAACCCAGCTTACTACTGACCAGGCTAATAAATCTAGACTTGTGACCATTTGCCGCTGGGTGGTCGAAGTGATAAATGGTCGCTTCAAAAGAGATTTTCGTTTACTAAGACATGTTCACGGTAACCGGGCATTAGGTAACATGATAGATTATTTCAGAATCGCGGCAGCATTGCTGAACAGCTACCATGTCCTAATTGACAACAACGTGCACGCAAGCGATTTCCTTGAGATAATTCATGAACGAATCAATACGCCAAACAGTTTGGCAGAACTTGTTATAGCAAACAATTATAATGGACGGAGAGCACAGTTTCAGGCCATGGGAGCCGATATGCCTGAATTCAATAATTTCCCTAGACTAACAGAAGAAGAATTGACGCTGTTTGCTTTGGGCAGCTATCAACTGAAGCAAGCCCGTAGTTACTACGGTGAACACGTACAACCAGATGGAGCTTTTATCATAGAAATCGCCGGGGGTATTCCCGTGGAAGAAGTTCGGGAGATGGTCGGGACATCGGGACGGGATCTTCTCGTATTACAAGGCCGTATACAATCTCGCCACGTTTCGTCGAAAACGTATCATGTTTACATTACAGCTGATCCAGCACTTCATGGAAGACAGGCCATTCCATATTATTACTGCTCATGCCCAATAGGGTTTCCCTATTGGACAATAGGGTATTGTTCACACACCATGACTATTGTGTGGTACATGAGTTTCGTACGGTATGCTAAATTTATACGCCCACCGGCACTAGGTTTGGAGGGTGTTGTTTTTGAGTTTCATTGAGAATTAGAAGACTTTTGTAATTGAACTCTAAAATATCAGTTATTTTCAGTCTGATATAAAATGTAAAAATCAATAAATATATGAAAATGGCGAATGATCCAACTTGTTTTATTTGACTTAGAGTAATCCTACAACTTTGCTGCCATATTAACTATTGCTCCAAATGACTAGTACTAAACACACGAACCATTTTTTTTTTGTTGGCCGGCACTTTCTTCAAAGCCCCAAAAATGTATGGGGCCTGAATGTTCTCCTTTAATAGTATTTGATATCTTTACAATATTTTATTTTACTTACAATGTATGTATGTTAGGGACACAAATACTCAAATTATATATTCAAACACACTTAAAATATAATATACAAAAGCATTATTACTACATAATTAAAATATACGGGAGGAGAGGGACACTTGATCCTTTATTACTGACCAGATGGACTAAAAATAAAACAAAAGACATGAGAAGGGAAAGAAGCAGAGTAAGCAAGAAAATAAAGGAAAGCATAAGGAATTAAAGGCAATACAGAAGACAAGGACTAGTTGAAAAATATATAAAGACAGGAGGTAAAGACAATTCAAAAATCTAAACGACAGAACCGAATGGATACCTAACATGAAGGACTCCAAAGGGAAACCCTATATAAGTTATAACTACTCCTGTAGGTACCCATTTGTTCGATCTTGTTGATCTCCCCTGGATCAAGTGCCCGTTATAATATTTTTAATAATTGTATTGTCCTAAGGTATAAAAAATAAAAGATACACAGTAAAGAGTACCAAACCATTAAAAATGCAATAAAGTGGACAAAAATGTTATGTTAAAATTAATGCCAAGAAGAGGGGTGATGATGAAGAAGAGAGTGAAAAGGATAGTTTAGGATAAAGGAAGAAAAATCTTGATGAGCTTGAGTGATGAATTTTTATTTTCCGAGTTTTTATTTAATCTCCATAAAATATACATTTTACACAATTTAATATTGATATCATATATCATATATATAATATATAGATATCATATTGTTGAGGAGGCAATGTAAACTCCTGTGGATCCTGCAATGAAAAGCGGACTTTAATTCTATGTTTATTAAGACTAGTGCATTCGTCCAGCTGTCGAGGAGTCCGTACGTGTAGTGGCTGCCGTCGACCGCATGCTGGTCGCTGCCATCCAGTCCCCGCACGCCCCGCGTGCGCTGAGGTCGTCTCGTCGAAGAGATGTCTTCAATAGGAAGAGGGCAGATGTTGTTAAACGCCCGCCGGATGACGGCCTTCTTGGTTTTGATGTCGACCACTCTTGTGACACCGTCATCGCCGGGATGCAGGTGGACAACTCTACCCAGCAGCCAGCAGAGAGGTAAAATGACCTTGTCCCTGATGAGCACAAGCGTGCCCACGAATATGGCACCGTAAGGAGCGTGCCACTTGGTCCTTTCCTGTAATGTAGAGATATACTCTAGGTGAAAACGAGACAAAAAATGTTCCTTGTTGAGGGCACTCGCTGGTAACGTTCGAGGATCGTCATGTTGCCATCTGGAACCCGTGGTTGAGGCACAGATGTGAGCAAACGTCCGTTGAGGAGATGAGCGGGAGTAAGGGCGGAAAAATCAAGAGGATCGGACGAGAGAGGAGTAAGAGGACGGGAATTCAAGACTGCCTCTATTTGAGTTAAGCATGTGGCTAACTCTTCATAAGTGAAGTGCGTTTGTTGTAGTAACCGTTTTAAATGGTGCTTTGTCGATTTAACGGCCGCTTCGGCGGTGCCAATTAAAGTGCTGAGAATAAGTAGGTACAAAAGAAAATTCTATACCTTCGTTGGCGAATTCAGATGGAATATCAGGTTCCTGTAAGAAAGAAGAAAGCTCGTTAGCAGTGCCGATAAAGTTTGGACCATTGTCGGACAGTACTAAGGCGGGTCAATAAGTCCGTGACTTTTTGAATTTCTAACCTCCTTACTGAAAAAGCAACACTACTCCTGTCAACAGGCATCTGTCAGTTGACTCCTATCAAAATTTGAACTTGCTGCGTCAGTTAGTTTGTGTTTTACAGCTATCTTTATCAGACTATCCAGTAACTTAAGGAAACAATGGAAAAAAGTGAATTTCGTGTGCTTATTAAGCATTATTTTTTGCGAAAAAAAACCATTACCGAGACCAAGGCTAAGCTTGATAAATACTATGGGGACTCTGCACCATCGATTTCAATGGTAAAAAAGTGGTTTACTGAATTTTGTTGTGGCCTTACAAGCACTGAAGATGCCGAACGTCCTGGACGCCCAGTTGAGGTATCTGCACCCGAAACAATCGAAAAAATTCCCGATATGGTGTTGGCCGACCGAAGATTGAAAGTGCAAGAGATTGTGGAAGCCATAGGCATCTCGCATGGCTCAGTGGTTTCAATTTTGAATGATCACTTGGGCATGAGAAAGCTTTCCGCAAGATGGGTGCCGCGTTTGCTCGCAGTCGACCACAAACGTAATCGTGTAACAACTTCACAGGAAGGTTTGACGTTGTTTAATCACAATATGGAGGAGTTTAACCGTGGACGAAACATGGATCCATCACAATACACCAGAGACCAAACAACAGTCAAAACAGTGGGTTTCTAAGGGTGAATCGGCGCCAAAGAAGGCCAAGGTGGGTTTGTCAGCCAATAAAGTTATGGCGACTGTTTTTTGGGATGCACGTGGGATAATCCACATTGACTATCTTCAAAAGGGAAGAAAAATTAATGGGGAATATTATGCCAACTTATTGGACCGCTTCAATGAGGATTTGAAAAAAAACCGACCTCATTTGGCCAAGAAAAAAGTTCTTTTTCACCAAGACAATGCAAGGGTGCACACATGTGCAGTTGCCATGGCAAAAATCCATGAATTGGGCTATGAATTGCTCCCACATCCACCCTATTCTCAAGATTTGGCTCCGAGTGACTACTTCTTGTTCCCAAACCTGAAAAAATGGCTCGGTGGAAAAAGATTTGACTCCAATGATGAAGTCATCTCGCAAACAAAGGCCTATTTTGAGGACCTCGACAAATCATATTTTTTGGAAGGGATAAAAAAATTGGAGAAGCGTTGGACAAAGTGTATAGAGCTCAAGGGGGACTACGTTGAAAAATAAAATGATTTATCTATCAAAAAATCTGTGTTTTATTCCAAAAGTCACGGACTTATTGACCCGCCCTCGTATACTGCGCGGCTTGCCGCGGCGTGCGACAAATCGATGTAACGCAGCCAACAAAGCCTGTTTGGTGAGCTCAGTGACGAGCTACAAATGCACTTTGTAGCGAGACAGACAATTATACATAGGTAAGACTTTGTTTGCTTGCACCCTCGACCTTTTCGGCCAGCTATAAGTACTGGGCCCCCATAATCTACTGAACAATGAAGAAAGGGATATTCAAGTTTACTACGAACGGCAGAAAGTTGTCCCATTACAGGTTGCAAATATTAGGTTTTATACCTAAAACATATCAAACATTTATGAACTACAGATTTTGCTAAGTTTCTGCCTCCCACAGGCCAATAATTTTGATAGATATTTGACAAAAGTAATTGTGGACCAGCATGTAATAGGCTTATATGCTGCGATTTAAATATTAATTTGGTTAGTTTGTGTTTGCTATATAATAATGTTACCCAATATTTATAGTTTCACATTATAGTTTCACATAATCACATAAATCACATAAAATAAGGTGAATTTTTAATCATTCCGCGTGCACGAATGACGTCGCTATTATCTACAAATGGAGATAAACAATTAAGTCTGCTTTTTCGTGATAAAAGCTTTCCCGCCTTTAAAAGATTGTATTCTTCAGTAACGTTTGTTGTTGTCCTGCGAGAATAATACATGTTAAAGAATTTTGAAGTTAAGTTCTTGTGTAAACGAACATTTTATTTTTTTATATTTATGTTTTAAATTGTAAATAAATCTTCGTAAATAATTTAATTTTGAATATTTTTCTATTAAGTTTTGAATTAACGTGTTTGAATGTATCGAAGTTATAGATCACTATTATTATGTAATATATGTAACTTGAGGGCTGGAGACAACTGGGACTGACCTTTTTTCTGAGCTGGTGGTTCTGAATCTGGGCGGAGGTTTCTTCTCACTACACTGTGACTCTCACTGCTGTTGAGCGGATTATCGATAGATTTATCGCGGTTCACCGGTGAATTTGGTATTATATTAACGAGCACAAATAAATATGCGCACACGCGTTCGCGTCCACTAATAATTCTGGATGAGCTGAAAATGCATCCGGCACGGAAGAGGTTCCAATTGCAAGTCCTTACTCTCTTCCAGCGTCATCTAGGGTTCGGCCATGCTCGGGACGTTTCGTAAACCGCTCGTGACCGGCCGATCTGAATGTTCTATATGATCATTCTGTGCGTCGCGTTGTGGCGCGAACAAATATTGTTTTTGTAGTTAGCTTGTTTTTAAAAAGATTTATATTTACATTTAATTTATTCATTTCTGAAGGCATTCAGTTTTTATAAAAGTTTATAATTTTTATCTTTTTTCGCAAAATATCTGAACCTTAAATCAATATAGCATTTAATAGCAGCGTTTTACCCTGAAATGAAACGCTTATTAAATACTTACCTTATGTTAAGCCAATCCTGGTTGAGATAGGTTGCGCTTTCTTTTTTGCTCCCACAGCAGCGATACCACTAAGTTGACGTGACGCAGATATCCTAATTGTAGTCGCAACATTTTTAAGAGAAGATGGAAGAGTTTTCTAACGGCTGTCATATGTCATTTGTCATTGTTTTTGCCGAAAACCAGACAAGATTTAAATATTGACATGCTAATTATTTATTCGCGTTTTATTTCAGGGTAAAACGCTGCTATTAAATCCTGTACGGAAAAGCCAATCGTGGTTGAGACGTGTTTGTTATCGCCTTGTTGTATATATAGCTATATAATATATTAAAGTATAATTCAGCCAATGTGAGGTATAATATGATTAAAGATAAAGTTCTGGAATAATCAAAAATACTTATTATTTATGACAACAAAATTAAATAACAATAACAGAATTTTCAATAATTCATAGAACCAGCCCATACTTGTAAGCGTGCAAAGCTTGAAGCAAGCGTTAATCTTCTGGTTTATGTCTAGAATAACAAAATAAAGCTACTTGTTGTTACCTTTATCGATAATTTATGGTGTGTACAATGGTCAGTCCAATTTTTGGAGCCACAGTAGCAGTGTGACCAGATTCAGTATTTTAATACTTTTTCAGTATATTTCATCGATTTTGCCGAACATCAGTATATTTTCGGGTATATTGCTGGTAGTCAGTATTTTTGGGTATATTTTGGTTGAAGTTATGGCAACACCGTAGTGAGTGAACGTCTTTGCGACAATGTTTGCGGAATTCCCCGGAACGCGAATATCGGGACTTTCCCGGATTTTGTTTATTCTTATCTATGAGTTAGTACGAATTTCTTTCGATAATTCGGGGATTTCCCCAAACTAGAAGATGTTTTCGTCATCATATAAATAGAACGCGATCGATCTTCGTTGTTTTATTTATTTAGTTGCATTCATCCGGACAGCATGTCTAGTTTTCAGCAAAGTTATTTAGCTAAGTGGGAACAAATTCCGGAATTTTCTTCGTGGCTTTCACGTTATAAAGATGACGAGTTCGCCGCATTTTGCAAAGCATGCAATTCGAAACTGCAAAGTAGATTAGCATCTATAAAACAGCATGCAAATACTGAAAAGCATAAATCGAACTTGATGAAATATAAAGGACAGTCAAAGGTAAGCATAACTCGCTTTACAAACCTATTTCAAGGAATTCGAATATATTTTAAGTTAATAATCCTAGTTTTGTTTCTAAAAACCAGTAGGTAACAGCTGTGAAATGCGGCGCTGTTATAAAAAAACTAAGCAACCAAATATTTTTAAAATTTCAGGTTGATACATTTTTCAAAAAGGCCCCACTGAAAGACGAAGTCAAGAAAGCTGAACTGCGTTTATGCAGTTTTCTGTCGGAACACAACATCCCATTTCGAGCTATGGACCATCTTAGTGATGTTCTAGTGAAGTGTTTTACTGATTCCGATATTGCGAAAGAATTTTCCTGCAAGAGATCCAAAGCAGCCGCTATAACTTATAATGTTTTAGGACCCAATTTCGAAAAAGATATGATTGAGGACATACTTGGTACTGCATCTCTTTCAGGTAAACCAGTATATTCAATTATAATCGATGAGAGTACAGATGTTGCAACAGTCAAAGTATTGGCTATAGTAATTAAATACTTCTCTGAAACTAAATGTACTGTACAAACCAAATTCCTTGATTTAGTTGATTTAAGTGGTGAGACCGCAGGTCAATTATTTAATTCGTTGTCATCAAAATTATCCGAATTAGGTTTAGACATAAAAGACGTAATAGGATTCGCTGCTGATACTACGAATGTGATGTTTGGTCAACATTCTGGCATTGTTGCAAAAATTAAAGAAGTAAACCCAAAGTGCTTTTTCATGAAATGTGTTTGTCACTCTGCAGCATTAAGTGTTAGCCACGCCTGTAAAATACTGCCTAGAAATTTAGAACAAATAGTAAAAGAAGTATATGGATATTTTTCTCAAAGCAGCAAGCGTCAAAGAGAATTTGCTGAGTTCCAAAATTTCACAGACACTGAAAATCATAGAATTTTGCGTCATTACGACATAAGGTGGCTTTCACTTCATGCCTGTATTAGTAGAATAATTGAGCAGTGGAGGGCATTGCAATTGTTCTTTCAAGACCAATATTTGAGTGATCGCAATATGTCATCAGAATTTTTATTTAATTCTTTTACCACTGATATAAACAAATTGTATTTTTACTTTTTGGACTACATTTTGCCGATTGTAAACAAATTTAACATAATTTTTCAAGGCGACTATCCGTGCATTGATAGACTGTATGATGATGCATCTAGTATGTACTTGTCGATTTTGGGTTGCTTCATGAAAGCTAATTACATCAAACGTACGGACAATGTATTTACGTTAGACCCAAAGTCTAATGTAAATTATTTGCCACTGAAAGATATGTACTTAGGTATTCAAGTAGGCCAAGAATTAATCAAACACAGAGAAAATCTAAACATGAAAGAACAGATTGCTGAGTTTTTCAGAAGGTGCCAATCATTTTTAATTGAGTTGAGCACGCAATTGAAATTACGTTTGCCTTTTGAAAATCCAGTTTTTCGAGAACTGAAATTTCTTAACCCACACACTGCCGTGCATAAAGAATTTCGCAGTTTACGAAATGTAATAGAAGCTTTTCCAATTTTCCCATGCGAAGTACAGCCAGAACAAATGCAGTTAATTGACGAAGAATATAGAACCCTAAAGTTTGATCGCGAAGTAAGTGATTTGTTACAATCTTCCAGCACTGGCTCACCCATCTCGTGTGAACAATTTTGGGTGGAAGTTGGAAAAATTTCTAACAGTGATGGCATGTTAAAATACAAAAATATAACTAGTTTTAGTAAATCTCTTCTATGTATACCGGTGTCGAATGCTGCATGCGAGCGCATATTTTCAAAGATAAATTCAATAAAAACGGACCAAAGAAACAGATTTATAAACAAAAATGTGTCAGCTATTTTAAAAACAAAGCAAGGTATTAAAGATGAAGGAGGTTGTGTAAATTTTAATCCTTCGAAAAGGATGTTAAAATATAATTCTAACATTTATTGTGAGCATGAATAAATAAAACGTTTTAAGAAAATCAGTATTTTTATTGGTATATCTGTCCTATGTTAGTCGGTATATTTCAGTATTTTTTTGAGGTGCCTCGGTATTTTCTTAAAATTAAATCTGGTCACACTGCACAGTAGGTCTAAAGCAAACAAAATTGTTAACTGTTGTCATCAGATCAAGTATGTGCTAGTCTACATAATATGACAAAACTAGCGAAGCTAAAAACTTCCAAACTGCAAAATAATTATTAGCACAACAGTTAAACCTCTCATGCATCATATTACAATGCATAGATAATAAGTAGTACTACAATGTCTATGTTCCAATTATATGCACAGACTTTTATGAGAAAGCAAATATGACATTTCTTGATAAGAGGTTTTTTGAAATCATTTGATCCAAGTACGTGCTGACCAAAGGCACGAGAGATCAGTTTGCTATACTCTTTTATGCACATAAGACAGTCAATTGATTTTCACTACACAAAGATCTAACCAAACGGAGACGAAATGACGGCTATTTTCTATGCGAAAAAGTCTGCCACTTTCTGCGGGGGGGCGAGGATCGCAAACGAATAGTGATTACACACTAATGCATAATTCAATCACGTCGTTACGCACGCACACGAAAATATTGTCAAATGCAAATTAGACTATAAGCAACATGTGCAAACACCCAAAGGAAACAACCTGTCATTTTTATTCAAGCAATGCTAGCGCTTTACACTATCGATATTTAAATATCGATGAGTTCGGCGAATAATAATAGGGTACTTTCCATGATGAACAAAATAGTACGAAATGTGATGAATATATAAAATTATACAGAAATAAACGTAAATATTCATTTTATGTGACTTTTTTCGTAATTATTTAAATTAATTGATTAATTTATTTTATTTAAATTGGTTTAAAATATGAAATATGTGATATAATATGGCTTTTATAGTCATTCTTAGTCATAAATATTTTATGGATAATTAGTTCTGTTGATTTATAGCATGTAGATGTACCATGAAATAGAGATTTACTTACATGGAAGTGATATTCACAAAATATATACGATCAACTTTTAGTTGTAAATGATTTAGCATATCTTTTAGCGAGTTTCAACTTCCAACCAAACTTTCTTCATTTCGATATCTTCTGGTACTACGAGGGCGGGTCAATAAGTCCGTGACTTTTGGAATAAAACACAGATTTTTTGATAAATAAATCATTTTATTTTTCAACGTAGTCCCCCTTGAGCTCTATACACTTTGTCCAACGCTTCTCCAATTTTTTTATCCCTTCCAAAAAATATGATTTGTCGAGGTCTTCAAAATAGGCCTTTGTTTGCGAGGTGACTTCATCATTGGAGTCAAATCTTTTTCCACCGAGCCATTTTTTCAGGTTTGGGAACAAGAAGTAGTCACTCGGAGCCAAATCTGGAGAATAGGGTGGATGTGGGAGGAATTCATAGCCCAATTCATAGATTTTTGCCATGGCAACTGCACATGTGTGCACCCTTGCATTGTCTTGGTGAAAAAGAACTTTTTTCTTGGCCAAATGAGGTCGGTTTTTTTTCAAATCCTCATTGAAGCGGTCCAATAAGTTGGCATAATATTCCCCATTAATTGTTCTTCCCTTTTGAAGATAGTCAATGTGGATTATCCCATGTGCATCCCAAAAAACAGTCGCCATAACTTTATTACCTGACCAACCCACCTTGGCCTTCTTTGGCGCCGATTCACCCTTAGAAACCCACTGTTTTGACTGTTGTTTGGTCTCTGGTGTGTTGTGATGGATCAATGTTTCGTCCACGGTTACAAAACGGCGCAAAAACTCCTCCATATTGTGATTAAACAACGCCAAACCTTCCTGTGAAGTTGTTACACGATTGCGTTTGTGGTCGACTGTGAGCAAACGCGGCACCCATCTTGCGGAAAGCTTTCTCATGCCCAAGTGATCATTCAAAATTGAAACCACTGAGCCATGCGAGATGCCTGGGGCTCCACAATCTCTTGCACTTTCAATCTTCGGTCGGCCAACACCATATCGTGAATTTTTTCGATTGTTTCGGGTGTAGAGACCTCAACTGGGCGTCCAGGACGTTCGGCATCTTCAGTGCTTGTACGGCCACAACGAAATTCAGTAAACCACTTTTTTACCATTGAAATCGATGGTGCAGAGTCCCCATAGTATTTATCAAGCTTAGCCTTGGTCTCGGTAATGGTTTTTTTTCGCAAAAAATAATGCTTAATAAGCACACGAAATTCATTTTTCTTTTTTCCATTGTTTCCTTAAGTTACTGGATAGTCTGATAAAGATAGCTGTAAAACACAAACTAACTGACGCAGCAAGTTCAAATTTTGATAGGAGTCAACTGACAGATGCCTGTTGACAGGAGTAGTGTTGCTTTTTCAGTAAGGAGGTTAGAAATTCAAAAAGTCACGGACTTATTGACCCGCCTTAGTATAATGAACAACTTTTCTGGAGTTCTACTGCGATTATTTTTAAAATTTTATACCACACACAAATAAACTTCACTCATACCACAATGTACTAATTACTATTTCGAAAAATGCATGAGTTTAGAGCATAAAAACCGATTTCCAAAGTAAAAATGCACAAAAAAGAATGACATGAAACTTATTTTATGAATAACTAGCTTTTTCCCGCGGCTCCACCCGAGTAATTATAGTACCGGGAATCCCACGGAAATACTGTACTTTTTTGGGATAAAAAGTAACCTATGTTTTAATATCATTGAAATCCGTTCAGTAGTTTTTGCGTGAAAGAGTAACAAATATTCATCCATCCATCCTTACAAACTCACATTTATTTAATAGTAGTAGGTTATAAGTACATTCGGCTAAAATTTTAACCATTTCCTAGTAGCTCTCCATCTACTTAAAAACTGTGTTTTATCTTAATGAATAATAAAATATTATATTCTCTTGTTGTATGCTTGTACTATAAAAAATGAAGCTTCAAAATTCTGTACGCAAATTGATCTCGTGCGTTTAGTCCACGAAACATGATTTGCACAACCTCGAATCCAGACAACCCGAATCATTGTATCCTTAGGAAATCTGAAAAACTAATAGTCAGAATAACATACTGTTAAAGTCAATATCGATATTTTTTGTGCTGATACAGGCCTCATTTTTTTCTGCAGTGTGGCAAGTTTATAAATTAAAAATACATAATTTCAGTATAAGCTTATCTGCGCATATTTTATTGTAACAAAGATTATAGAATTTAAACAAAATTTTGTTAATATTATTGAATAATTACATCATCTCAAACTTTTTCGTCTGTGTGTTGCATGACGCGTGACAGTCGGCCGCGGAGTAGGGATAAAGTGAAAGGCGCTCGTCAGAGCAGCCGAGGCCAATACGGCGGCGCCTATAGTTCGCATCAGCTGACCGTGTAGTGTATAGACTAGTACTCATTTGTGCCAGTGCTCCACGCTATTTTGGTATTAAGTTTCACTTTTACCGTGGTTTCATAAAACCACACAATCCTTTTTTTTAATAATTTGCGAACTTTTAATGTGTTTAATGACAGATTATTATGAAGAAAAATAAAATTGCAAATAGTATACTAATTAATTAGTTATGTTTTTTTAATTTTGAAACAGTAATAAACAAGAACAAATATGAAATAGAAGTTTTTAGAAATGACTACTTTTAAATATTACCCTAAGTTAGGATCTTGTACGATTCAGTAGCAACACTTGACCTAGAGCAAAGGACTCAGCATCCAGCTCACAATAGTAATAATAATAAAAAAAGAGTTTTTTATTAAATTTGTTAATATTTAGACAAAATAATACTTTCAAATGGAAAGTAACGTTGTCCTTTTGTTTATTAGAAGTTACCGATCTCTTTTTACAGTAAAAAAACAGCAATTCGCCATTTTTAGCTCCGGTTCGTCCCATCTGACTGTGATTTGCCGAATAAATCAATAACGCGCGGCAACCAGTTTTATATAACCGGTATGATCGGCGGTCTCGTACCTTTGGCAGCGGGGAACGCCTGACAATGGCTACTCTGGTTTGGTTTAATGCTCTAAGGCGGCCTTGAATTTGCAGGCTAGACTGTCTTACATAATATTATCGGACGCGTCCGTAATGCTTCGTGAACTCGTCAGCTAAAGCTGGGACTATATGCTTCAGAATCCGGAATGGCGTAGAAAATTCTGAGTATTGGAAACACAACTTTGCGCTAATACAATAGAGTTGAAAATCAAACACCTGAGTGTCAAGTCAAATGTCAATGTCATATATGACAGCTCGAAACTCGAAAGTTCCATTTTCAACTTTATTGTATCAGCGCAAAGTTCTATTTTCAGTGCTCTGAATTTTCACCGGTAATCCGGATTCCGGAGAATTGGGACTTTATGCTCCGGAATCAGGAACGACTGTGAAAATTCAGAGCATGGATAATAGAACTCTGCGCTAATACAATAGAGTTAAAAATCTAACACCTGAGTGTTGAATCAAATGTCAATGTCATATATGACAGCTCAACACCTGACGTAATGTATGGCGTAACTTGTGACGTAAAAAATCGTTTTGCGAGAACGAGTTGGGCAATATTTTTTATTTGCTTATAATTTTTTATCAATTATATTAACAATTTTTAAATTTAATTTATAAAAATGTGATAATCCACACTAGACAACATCCCTATTGTCGACTTTTATTCTAAATGGAAAACGCTCACTATCTATTGCTGAAAACTGCAATAAAATCCGTAGAGTACATAGTTTAAAAGATTTAATTATTTAAAGTGAACTTGAAAGTCATTCAGTGTTTTACAATATTGGATTTGTCTCACATAGCAAAAAATATTATTATCACCTTACTAGAAAAAGATGCACCGCCTCCTAGCTTGCCTCTCGCTTGACTCGTTTTTTCGCTCAGAGTACTCGGTCCTTTTATTTTTATTACATCCATGTTTATGTATAGAAAAAACAAGATTTTTAGTCTGTGGTAATTTTTATCAATAGCAATAAGCCAGCGGAAGTCTTTATCATGTAGGGTATTTTAATTTGATTATAAAATTAATTTTTATCTACGTATCAAAACTTTAAAAGAAAAATACTATTGCTTAACCTTTTAAATATTATAGATTCAATTTTAGGCATTTTATTGCATTTTCAGAATATTCGTTACAATAGAATAAGTGTTATGACTCATTACTTATTTGGCAAATTGCCATGAACTTCCGGCGTAAGGTAAAGACACGCGGATCTACCGAGAAAAGAACTTGAATAAATAGAAAAATAACAGTAATAAGAAGACTTATTTACTAGTTTTACACTTTATTGTTTATATATAATGTCCAATAACGGTGCTCCGGACTCTTGGGAAAGTCAAGCAGATGTTATAGGTGAACAAGGTGTAAAAGATCCCAATGATGTGTCTAAAAAATTTTCCACGTTGAACGTGAATGCCGTGGAATTCGTGCCTTCTTTTTGTATGTCGTCTCAAACCGATGAAAATAAAAGCAGCTCTCCGGTATCACCACAGAAATCTGAAAGTGGGTCCACAAATTCATCTGGCAGTCCTGTCGTAAACGGTAAGTTAGCTGTCACTTTAGTGGTTACGGAATTAATTGCAAGAGAAAGACAATTTTTTTTCGATAAAAACTAATTATATTGCAAAATAATTCAGTCAGTAAGATTCTTACTTATATTTTATTTAAATATAGCTCAATACCAAAGTGATATTTTTGCGAATCCAGTTCTAACGGGTTATATCGTGACACGCGGCCTGATATTTTATTTTTACTTTTGCTTTATCGACACGCTGATATAATAGTTTGTATCAGCGTTAAAAGTGATATATTTCTTCCTTTTCTTAACTTTCTCTTTTACATTTTTATCACATTACTTTCTACTATTTGCTCAAGATAATATGCTTAAGAGTTCAAGCTGTGAGTATTTTCTGTGAAGTATTTATTAAAACTAGAATATAAAGATATAGAGCAATTTTTTTTTTCTAACTTGTTTTTGTCATTTTGTAAGTGAAGCCTAACAAAATAGTATATAATATGATGTGTATACTATTTTGTGTGTATATATATTATAATATATATCACTTCATGTGAAAGTTGTTAAGATATTTTTTTGTAAAAAATGTTGGCACCACAAATGTACATATTCATGGTTTAGTTATAGATGCAAACAACCTAAGTGTCTTACAATTGGATATCTTTAGTAGAAGGAAGTGGTACTTGAGATTTGAAAAAAATAATAAAACATCAATTTAAGTACCAAACATTGATTTCTTTGATCATTTTATAAATACAAAATGATGAGTTAAAAATGTTGAATACATAATTACAATTTATTTAGGCACACTTAAAAATAGATACAAAAGAAATATACATAATCATATAATGTATATCATGTCAATCCAATCCCGTGCTATGTTGAACTTGTGTTACGGGACAACTGATATATATTTTTATACTATACACACACACTATTTTATACAATAGGTACTATATATAAATCTTATTTTCTATATTATTCACATTCACTCTTACACACACTGTAGTTTATCGTGTATTGTCTTTTTTCGGCAACATGATGCGCGCTTCGTTGGGGAGCTTTCCCCGAAACCTCCAATAGACTACGTCCATGACCAGAACTCCTCCACCTCCACGACCAAGATGGATCGGTACTCTCATCTTGGGTGCGGTTGTTTTGGATGGCGGGCTTCCTCTTCTCTCCACCAGTATGAAGCCCTCCTCGTCGCACCTCCTGCTCTCGTCCTTGACGGTTCGAGGAGGCACAGCCTTTACCCCCTTTGTCTTAGCCCACTGGGGTACGGTGGGATAATGATTTTTATTGGGATACAAACTATTTTAATATAATCTTATTAACAATTATTGAGTTGGTAGAGAAAGAGAAAAGTTATTATTACTTTGTTATTGTGACAAATGTATATGTGTATTTAATGTGTAGACAAATGTGCTAAAAATTAATGACACAGACTTTCACTTAATATTTCCAGTTTTACTTTATGAAAAGATTGCAAGTTAATTCATTAAAATTCTTAGGTTGTGGTGATGGTGGTGAGAGTGGTGATGGCAGACCTGCTTCTGCTTCACCCCGAGTAGAGGAGCCTCCTCCTGTACCACCAGCTGTGGTTGCAGCCCCTCTGCCTGTGCCACCCGATGTCTCCCCCACTGCTGACAGTTGGGAGGCCGAAGCTGACGATGCTCTCTTGACTCCCGAGGATGGCAATGATGCTGAGGAGGAGGAATCTGAGCAACAGGTTAATATTAATAGTCTTTGCTTCCAATTAAATTTTTTAAATTAATTCTATTTCATCATTCTCTGGGCTTTCATTGCCTTCATTGGCTTATCTTTTGGCATAGGCGGTAGGCCTCCTTTTGCTCCATTCATTTTTTTTTCAATTTAATGTTTCCCAGGTCCGAGAGCAACATGTTACCATTCCTATTTTTCACTGTTATTCACTTGAAAGGATCAAGAGTTATAGATATAATAATCAATAATGCAATTTTAAAAATTACGGAACAGGATGATTTAGAATTTTTAATGCTATTATAACAAAACAATGTTAATGTGTGATCAACATACTAAAATTGACTTATCAAAATATGTATTCAATGTCATAGATGTAACTGCATCTGTGTCTTTCTTCCGTCTCTTGAATATAAATTCCGCACATTAATATTTGTAACCTATAATTACTAATAAAATATAAATAAAATAATAATAATAAATTGTCAGACTGTGATCATAATCTTAGAAGGCTTTAGTTAACACAACAGTGCTAGAATGGAAGCTCGTTAAAATTGTTTTGAAACATTTATTTTAGATTTTAAATGTTGTATTATAATTATTTTTAAACACAAACTTATGTTTGTAATTGAATTTTAGGAGGATAGTGAGGCAGCAAAAAAAATCCCCAAGAAAAAGCCACCTCGGGTTGAAGACACTAGAAGCAAGAAAGAACATGTGAATGTTGTTTTTATTGGTCATGTCGGTAAGTGTGTAACTTAAGTAGGTTTGATTTTAAATAGCTTGTCAACTTTTGGCCAGAAATTACACTTTTCTTTCTTTGCACTGAAACTTGTAATAATCTTAACTTTTAGATGCTGGAAAATCTACAATTGGTGGTCAAATCATGTCACTGACTGGAATGGTGGATAAGAGAACTTTGGATAAATATGAGCGTGAAGCTCGTGAAAAATCAAGGGAGTCTTGGTACTTATCCTGGGCACTTGACACCAACCAAGAAGGTAAGATTTTAAATAGCAAAATACACACTTTAGCAGGCTTGTCCAACTCCCCGTGTAGGTATCGAAAATGTAAGTACATGCAGCGGCCGACTTGAGCAGGCCAATCAGTAGAGACACACGTGCGAGCAGTGAGTGACGTATGCGCGAGATTTGTTCGTTGCAATGTTGTTTTATGGATTGGATTTAATCATAGATCGATTTGAAAAGTTATTGTTGACAAAAGTACCTAGAGTAATAGTAATGCAGCGTGATTATACATCTTTGAGTAATATCTGGCCTGTCTCGCTTCCCATGAAGGTATCAAAAACGTAAGTAGGTATGCGCGAAATTTATTAGAATTAAAGTACTATTAACAGCTACCTTAGGTTTATTTGGAAAGTAATTTAATCACTAAAGTACAGTAGGTAGGTACTAGAAAAAAAGTTGTAATTAAATATTGAGATTAAATTCTTTTCTAAAAGGAGACAACCACGATTTCGTCAGTATTTCTATAAACTGTCATTTCAATATTCTTACTTACAGAACGTGACAAAGGCAAAACTGTTGAAGTTGGGAGAGCATACTTTGAGACTGAAAAGAAGCATTTTACAATTCTTGATGCCCCCGGGCACAAGAGTTTTGTACCTAACATGATTGGTGGCGCGGCGCAAGCTGATCTTGCTGTCCTTGTAAGTAGTAATACTGCTGCTAACACATACCCCCCTACTAATAAAATATTTACACAACTGATGAGTTTCCGATGTTGCTGTCTTTGTCTAATATGTTGAAAAAGTCACTTGAGAGACAAAGACAGCAACATTGAACTCTAATCAGTTTTGTAAATATTTTTATCGGTAGGAGCGTTATAATAGTACTTATAATAAAACTGTAGCAATTTGTGATACCTAATTAATTATTATTGCATAATTATTCCATTTTCTTTAATCTTTATTCTAATACTTTTTATTGTACCCCAAATCACAGAGCAGAGAAAATTTTTAAAATTTGTTCACAATATTATGTACAAGAAAGTTGCCTCCCAATAATTTTATAGATGATAAATATGGATGGCAAATTCATGTGATAAGAATCAAGGATATGGTTGTTTGCTTTATGATTATGCATATAATAAATAATATCAATCACAAATTTGTGTTGATGAAAAATTTGTTGTTATACTTAATGTACTGTTAATTTTCATAATGGAAAGCAGAAGTCTATATAGTAGTAAGTAGAGAGTGGTAGTGGCTTAGTCTTTTTGAATGATTTGATTGAATTATGCATACAAGTGGCAACTTTTATATAAAAATGATGTGTGATATAATATCTTCCTATAAGAACTTATTTAATGGTAATTCAGGTTTCGGTTCCACTGATTTGTCTGTCATCTGCAACGGGAAAATGTTTCCTAATATATTTAATGTGATGAAAATTATAGGTTATATCTGCCCGGAAAGGAGAATTTGAAACTGGTTTCGACAGAGGGGGGCAGACTCGCGAACATGCTATGTTGGCTAAGACTGCTGGCGTCAAACATTTAGTAGCCCTTGTTAATAAAATGGACGACCCTACTGTTCACTGGGATGAGAAAAGGTATCATAATGTCAGATTTTTTAAGACTTATTACTAGAACATTGACAAAAAGTAAAAAATTGAGAATTTAATTTTATATTGTGACATTTTAATATTATAATTATATTTTATTATTTTAGGTACAACGAATGTAGAGACAAAATTCTGCCATATCTTAAGAAATTGGGCTTCAACCCAGCAAAAGATTTATCATTCTTGCCTGTTTCTGGTCAGACAGGACAAGGGTTACTGGAAAGAGTAAGTATACAAATACAGTTACAAAATATACAACAATATAAATTCACAAAATTTAGTGACTAGGATATATAGGATAGGACTACACTAAATGCGTATTATTTACACAGTGTTAACAGCCGAAATTTTTGGTTAATTATCACATTCAATTTTAGGTATCGGAAGATATTTGCTCGTGGTACACAGGGCCGTCCTTTATCCAACTCATCGATGAATTGCCTTCGCTAAACCGCAAAATGGATGGACCATTCATTATGCCAGTGGTTGACAAGTACAAGGACATGGGAACAGTCCTTATGGGTAAGGTGGAGGCGGGGACTACGCGCAAAGGGAGCACCTTGTTCCTTATGCCTAATAGGGTAAGTTACATTTTACATACATGGTACATATTATACTCTATTCTGATTTATTTTAACCCAATCATAAACAAACTAGCAATAGATTAGATAAATTTACTTTGAATCAATGAAGCTGTATATCTTTTGTTATAATTATGTGTATGACTTTTGTGTTACAAATGAAAATATTTCTTTATATAATTACTAGCTGTCCTGAAATACGTTATTCTGTCTTTAACTATGAATTGGAATAAATAAATAATTACACCTACACCTCCAATATTTCTCATCATTTAAACCTTCCCCAAACTTCCACAATTATTTCAAGACCAAAATTAACCAAATAGGTCCATTGGAATTGCAATCTATTTTTATTTATATAACCTTACGAATATAATATGGTTAGACCACGGGGAAGGACATAGGCTACTTTTTATCGCGGAAAAATATACGGTTCCTGTAGGATAATGTATTCACGCTTTCGCGTAAAACTACTTAACCAATCATCATGGAATTTGACATAGATATAGAGTAGACCACGGGGAAGGACATAGGCTACTTTTTATCGCGGTAAAATAAACTGATTCCGTGAAATACTGTATTTGCGCGGGCGCGGGCCGCGGGCAAAAGCTAATAATGACCACACATTTTAACATAATATTGCTTCTAAAATAAACAATGTTGTTTTACTTAACTACTAAAAACTTGATAAATACATAGTTACACATCAGCAACCATTTTATTGGTCAGGACATAGGCCTCCCCTAGTTTCTTCGACTCTTCTCTGTTCTGGGCTGATTTAAGGGTGACCACCCTTTAGGTAAATCATCCTCCCATCTTTTAGTCTGGCGTCCTTTCTTTTTTTTTTCGTTTCCATTCTATGATGTCTCTCGTCCATTTCAGTTTCTACTTTTTGGGTCCTCATAATATGACCAGTCCATTTCCATTTTAGTTTACTGATTGTTTGTAGAATGTCGATGCCCTTAGTTGCTTTTCATATTTTTTTAACTTCTCCACTTATCCTTTAACCTAATATTCAGCATGCTCCTTTCCATGTTACGCTGGCAAACACTTAATTTTTGATTAATTTTGCTTGTGACAAGCCATGTTTGGCCACCATAAATAAGACATGGTAAAATGCATGTATCATAGAGTTTGCTTTTTACTGGCTTTGGTACTTCCTTATTTTTAACAATTTCTTTCAATGAACAGTACCGTTTCAAGTAGCTTATTCTCTTTTTAATTTCTTTTGAATGTTGGTCTTTTATAGATATCGACTGTCCTAAATATATATTATTATTTACTTATTTCTATATTTTTTTTTAAATCTAGTAAGATTATAATAATAATCGAGACAGTTTTTTTGTCCGCGGTTCGTACGGTGTGAAACCGAAAATTTCAATCCGTCTTCAGCTTTTGAATTCACTATAGAATATAGATAGTTGCACATTCGGTTGTTTATAACATTGTATTTGCTTATAAATATGCTTCACAGTTTATTAGATCATGAAGTTAGTCTTAAAAGTTTACTTTAATTTTTAGATATATTAAGACTTCGTCCATCTATTTTGTTATAAGTTATCCCTGACTTTGTAGGTACAAGTGACTGTTGACCAGCTATGGTCTGATGATATTGAGGTGACATCTATCGGTCCTGGTGAAAATGTGAAGGTGAAACTCAAAGGCATTGAGGAAGAGGATGTTTCTCCAGGTTTTGTTCTGTGTGATGCAGCAGAACCGATTACCACTGGCAGGGTAGGTATCTTGTTAGATGGTTTACTGCATTATTTGTGCGTACAAAAATTTGTAGTAAATCAGTTTTGATATTTCATAGAACTTTAAGTACAAAATATAATAATGGGCTTAACATGTAGAACCGTTTTTAAATAGTAAACCAATAAAATAAAATAAATGTTGAATGGAAAAATGTTAATGAGCAGCCAACAATGACCTGATTCATACTTACTTACTGCGGCGCAGCAAACCCAAATTAAGTATTGACATCCATCCATAAAGCAACAAAAATTTTGAAGCATATTGTGTACTTAAACTCATTTTTTTGTAGGTGTTTGACGCCCAAGTGGTTATTTTAGAACACAAGTCCATTATTTGTGCGGGATACTCAGCAGTAATGCACATACATTGTGCGGCAGAGGAAGTTACTGTTAAGGTAAACATTGTTTATTTGCAACCAAATACTGCTTTTTACTATTTTAACTATCAATAATGTTAGTCTCAATTAGTACTTACAAATCTGGTTTAGTTATTATTATTTTGTGTATATAATATTATGGTTTTCAAAGGTGATGACTGATGACCATGTGTGAGTGATAGCAAACTTTATTTTTTATTAAAAAAATTATGGTATATTTCTAGGCGCTAATATGTTTGGTGGATAAAAAAACTGGTGATAAGTCGAAAACGCGACCGAGATTTGTTAAACAAGACCAAGTTGCCATCATGAGGATAGAGTGTGCTGGCATCATCTGCTTAGAACCTTTTAAGAAGTTTGCCCAGATGGGACGATTCACCTTAAGAGATGAGAGTAAGTTTCTTATACTTGGTACTACAGTAGGGTATCGCCAATCCGGTTAGTGAAAAACGAGATTATAGAATGCAATATGTATTTTAATGGAAATAAAATACATTTTTGTGTGTTTTGACAATATAGTATAGTAGAATAGTTTACGCGTCGGTGCCATTTTGTTAGCGATCGCGCGTTTAATTAACTTACATTGCAAGGTGATAAATACAAGACTATTGTGTGACTGAAAGTGATTGAATATTGACACGTTCTTACCTGCACTTATCGCCGCCCTCGCGAACATCCCGCGCGATACTCTCTGCACTGAAGTAACGGGGGACAGCGAGGTTCGACTGTATTCTAAAGGGATATAATTAATCTTTCGAACAAAATATAAGTTGGCGACTGCACATGAGCATACTTTTTTACTGAATTTGTCAGCGATTTAATATGTTGGCGACTAATTTACTAAACTGGCGAAAGCGACAAATAATAAAAAAATCGGCAAATAAAAGGTGGCGAAATTTAATCCAAACTGGCACTGAAATTTATAAGTAGGGGACTTAATTTCCGAGTTGGCGACCATTGAACGTAAGCAGCTATAAAACCAGGTTGTGTTGATAAATTAATGGCTGCTAAATTAAGACGACACCCATATCAATTTTACATAAAAATAAATATTCGCCATTTTGAAATTTCAATATGAATGAATTTTTGTAATCAGCACCCCCAGAAATCTACAAAAGGACAGCCATATTAATTTTTATAAATTGAAATATGTCCGTCATCTTGGAATTTCTTCCTTTTTTTCATCTTGGAAAATGAATGTCATTTTCGTATCCAGCACCCCCAAAAACCTGGTGAAACATCTGTATCAATTTTACGAAAAATAAATATCCGCCATTTTGAAATTCCAAAATGAATGATTTTTTTGTTATCCACACCCTCCGAAACCGAGAAAAATTAAAAATGAAAAGTTTTGTACGCTCCTTTACGTTTTATTTAGTGCGCTCGTTTTGCTGCTTATTATGTTTTTTGAATTACCTACATCAGGGAAAATATGTGCCTATTCTTAATTTATAATAATATCTATGGACGATTCTCGCCACTTAAATTAAATGTGTACTCTCAAATTGTTGCCAAGATGGTTATTTGTTCGCCAAAATAACATCTGTCTGCCAGTTTGGAATATTCAGTGAACAAAATTGGTATCAATTAGTCGCCAGATTTGGATTTTTTTGTTCCTTACAACTTGCCAACTTGGTAATTAAGTATTCCATATTCGATTTTTTCACATCCAAAATTTGATTGTTGTGTCGCAAGTTTAATTACATGCCTATTCTAAACTCTAAATTGTTCATAAAAAAATATCAATCAATTCCCGAAGAATTTGTTCGGGGAACAAATGAATATAATTTTGGCGTCGCCACTCTAGCAGGATGCCCGTTTGTTAATTATATTCGATCTTTAAGCGTTGCACTTGAAAACATTAGGTGTTTTTATTAATTTGAGTCAAAGATTTCAAAACTAAGGTTGGCCTATGACGTACATTTGACAGAACAAATCTTCATACAAGAAAAAGTTACGCCATCTTAATTACACAATACCTCAAGGGTGCGTTCCACTAAGCGTTCACAACGATCACGCTCACGATCGCAGTTTTTCCCGTTCCACTTGCTTGTGAGCGTTACTGTCGTAAACTCAAGTGGAATGGACTATACAGCGTTTTGAGCGTGAGCGAGGTAAATAATACAAACGGCGAGTTAATAAAAAGAATGCAAAAGATTTAAGAGGTTAGGTTATAATCTGTAAGCCTTGGAAATAAACTTCATTAATTATTGTTTAAATCGATTTGTATTGAAAAGATTTATAATTTAATTTTTTATATTTAATATTAGTTTAACGAGGAATTCTTCATCAATAGTTTGATCCGTGACATCATCAGAAAATTGAAAATTTTCATCAGCACGATCAGCAGACGTTGATGTTCCGGGTTGTTAATTTAAAACTCTGTTCAAAAGTCGTGTCGCAAATGCTGTGTCTATAATAAAAATAAAATTTTCATCAGTGAAATTTTAAACGTATGTAATAATTTTTTCAATAAGAAAACTAATTTAAAGAAGGCTAAGTTAATTTTCATTTCTAAAGTTAGGTTATATTATTGGCAATCAAGGAAAAATGTATACATGTATATTAATTATAAACTACAATTAATTTTTCTAAGCTTGTTTTACATAATTTATTATAATATTTACATGTGGAGGCACGTTGAGCATCCGCTGCAGAAACATTCACTTCTACTAAAATATCTCTTTCCGCATGAAATAACGTAAGCTTAACGGTCGCCATTTTTGATGCTTTGAGTTTTGAAAACGCCGCTAATTTTCTCAACGATTACTTCGACCCACCTTTTTAGATGGGTCGTCGTGAGCTTCGCGTGAGCGTAAGTCATGACGTCATAAGTGACGTTTTCGCCGCGACCACAACGACCGCGGTTGTTATGTGGAACGACTAATGGAGCATTTTGATCGTTGTGAACGCTTAGTGGAACGCACCCCAAATGTCAGCCGACTCAAATTCACCATACCTCAAAATATGTCAAAATGGCCCAAACAATCCCAAACGTCGTAGTCGTCTATAATATCTACGTCTATGATTTGAATAAAACTATGAGGCTGACATAGATGCCAAGTGCACCATAAAAGCTTATGGTGCACTTGGCAAAATATCAAAATCGTCAAAAATATAAAAAAAAAGGCGTCAAATGTATTGATAAAAAAGAGTTCCCTAGAACTTAACTTTTGTTAATAGATTGTTAACATAAAATATTTCTTTTACAGATAAAACCATTGCAATTGGGAAAGTTCTCAAGGTTGTCGAGTAAATTTGGCACTACGATTCGTAATTAATTAGGATAGGCCTCTCCAAAACCTATATCAACAGAGAATAATGGTACATGTAATCCTGAGTATTGGGATCTATATGAGAGCTCAAGTGTGCTTCACCTTTGGGTTTATAGACAAGCTAGTCCTCGCGGAATATCAAACCCTTACGGCCACTGCCATGGAGCAAAATTGTTATCCGATGCTTAACGTATCATGAATGTGAATGTTTTGCCTTAATTAAATTTTAAACTATTACAGCCTTTCGCTAGCAACGTTGAATACTGTTTTTTATTTTCTGTTAATAGAACATTAATTTCTTATCTCTTCATTATTTTAAATTGTACATCTATTGTGAATATTTAGTTATATTTTAAATAAATTTGGATATTAATCCATCACAAAATATTTTTAAGCAGTTGCTGATTATTATTATTTGATGTATTTTAATCTTTCGGCTTAAACATTTTCTTTTTAAGAATTGTGAATAATTTATTAAAAAATATTATATTTTAATTAAAAGATTATTTAGCAATTGACTGATATTTAAGTTTATTCGAAGACAGCATTTGAGCGTTGCTAACGCTGAGTCAATACTCCAATTGCATGATAGAATAATTTTACACACTTTTGAATAGGCTTTCACAGAAGAATTTCAGTGAATGTTTTCAGCTGCGGCAAAAGCGTTCTAAGTGCTCTTATTTCATGTTGCACAACTCATAGAAAGGTCTTATATAGATATTTTTATACAATTATAAAATTAATAGTGATTATATGTCGTGTGGCTCGCTCCCAGAAACAGAACACATTGTTAACACTAGGACCAAGATATTTCCCATTAACCAATTCGATCTGACACTGAGAGTCAGAAATTTTATCAATGCTTCGACTCGCAAGTTTAAATGGCGTATGAACAAACTTTTAGCATTTATTAAATGTAATAAGTGTCGATGATTTATGTAAAGTGTCCTAGAGTTGCCATCGTTTAGCACCCGTAAAGCCAAATTTTGTGTAGTTGAAAAAATATCCAAAACTAATTAAAAACTTGTAAAGCTCGCTCCACATTTCGCGCGCGACACAGATTCGCAAAATTGACATGAAAAATTGTGCAATTTTGTTCTTCGCTCGCGAAGTGTGGAACGGGCATAAGAAAATATTTAATTGCATCAAAAAAAAATACATTGAGATGTCACGCATTTACTAAAAGGCTATACATGTTTTCCGAGCGTTGCCGAGTGATGGCCAACGCCAACGTGTAGACAGCCGATTTGCCTTGCCATGTCATCGGTCGGTGTCGTCTGCCTAGTTGGCCGAGTGAAGCCTAGTGCCAACATGTGTAGAGCTCATTTGGTGCAACTTGTCTTCGCTCGCCGTCACTCGTAATCATTTGCCTCAATTCGGACCGGTATCGGGTTTTGTGCACAAATCAAAGGCGCATTTTTGGCCGTTCACATTGGTATTCGTTTTTTTATTTTGGCTAAGCGGATGCAAAAATGGCCCTAATATAGTATTAAGTGTTATTCAACATCTGTTGTATAACTCTGTCGGTGACTTAGTGTGCATGATTTAATAAGAGCACAATGAAACGTGTGACCTCTCGGTAGATTCGATGTGTGGTGGAAGCTCACATGTATTTGCTATTTATTTTAACAATGTCCGACTGTCACTAAGGCTGGTTATCGTGTCGCGCTGACCGCTCGCTGACCGTCAGCACCGACACCGAAATGTATGAAATGTCCGCGCTGACCGCTACGCGTTATTAGAAAACGCTTAATAGAATTGTATATATATCAACCTGTCGGCGCTGACGATCAGCGCGACACTAAAACCCGCCTAAATTGTGCACAATATGTGCGCAATAAGCCCAAATATATAAGTACGCTTATTTAACGTACTTCAAAAGAACTCGAAGTGTACTCACTTTCCAAGGGCCTAAGAAGTTGAAACTTCTATAAAATGTCCGAATATAAAGCACCTTGAATAAGAGTTGTATAAATAAAAGCTTTGGTTATTGAACTGTGTACATAAAATTTTCACAAGGATAAAATAGAGATGGCGAGGCGCTCTATAGTTTTTGTCGGGCACTGGTCATTAAACTTACATTTATTTACATATTTTATATATTATAATGGTTACAGTGTTTCCTATATTACAACAAGATTATGTTCTATAATTTTAACTGTATACAAAATATGTAGACGTCGCTTCGACGAATGCGGCGGCGTATTGTAGGTCAGATATAACAGTTACGATATGATATTGATACTATTATTTTGCAGTATGTTTATGCTATGTTTTAACGAACGATACATGGGCAGAAGATATAGGTTGTGTTTGCAACGAGTCTACGCCAACGGAGGATCATCACACTTGAATAGGTACCGAATCATGTGTATTTTATATGGACGCTATAATGCCACAAATCTTTGTTATGTGTTGGCTTAAACACAGTACTTACATAAACGAAGTAGGTTTTATGGACCTCCTGTCGGTCGAAAACCCATATTGTTATAAAGATGTATATTATGGATTTATAAATTTTCAAGCTTTTTAATGTAATTGGTTTAACTTATCGGGGCAGTATATGATATTATTGCAATATAATATGAATATATGTATAGGCGTGCGGGGGCGAGGTGCGGATGAGCCCTGTCTCAGATTGCCTTCTATTCCTGAACTCAAGTGATCCTGGAGGGTTACGTCACACACGCCTTTATTGTGATAAACACAGAGAATAAAGTACGAAAGTTAATGGGTTGGTGTCTTTTGTATGTACATTTTGATTTTTAATTAAACTAGTGACATGTATCAAAGCATCGCTGGTTTTCTTTTATTGTTTTTTTTTACGTCACGCCATTTTTAGAAAAATACTCCATAGCCTATTAAACACCCCCCCCACTAATAAAAGTATTTACACAACAGGCTACTTAATGTTGCTCGACAGACAAAGACGGCAACATTGAAAACGTAACTGAGTGTAAATATTTTTATTAGTAAGGGCGTTAGAATATATAGACGACGTCTTGAGTTCTCGAATAGGTAGAAAGTGGCGGAATTGCTTGTATTATGGTTCGAGCGCGGTTCCCACGCGATTCGTGCCGTAGTGCCTTTAGTTGCCGCTAGGGGCGTGCACAGTTCGTGTCGCAAAGCTGCGTAACATTATTTTTGTTTATAATAAAATGTTATCAAGAATTCTTGTTTTTAAATAAAAAGATATATTGTTTAAACTATAAATCGTATGTATAGTTTAAATAAATTATAGTATACCTCCAGTTTTTTAGTTAAATAAATGTGAAGAGTATGAGACTATGTATTTTAGAAGATCAATGTAAAGCCTGCTGCAATATGTTATGTAGCTCCATATCATATTCATTAAGAATCGTTTTTATACATTTCTTTGTTTAATTATATAAATTACTGAATTTTGGTAGACAATGCCCCGTGCGAGTTTATTATACTGGTTCTTCTCGCCGGGTTACTTCCCGTACCGACGGTAGGCATCATATAGGGAAAATTCCGTGAGTGTTATTTAATAACCTACATGTTTTTTTAAAATACATTCAATTGTTTATGCTTAGCTATGTGAAGACTTAATCTTTTCTATTTATCCAATAACTAAAAGGTAACAAAAATAATACATTGATTAACAAATTGAGCAAAAAGATGATAACAGAGGGATAGATCTCTGAATATATTAGAAATTATAGCGAAGATCAATAAAGAGTTGAAAGAACAGTGGTGAAAGGATTGTTGCAGTTTAAATTTACAGTGTTTTATCTATAATACGAATTACATCATTGCGGCTTGCAGTAGGTACGGGTAAGGTATGATTATTGGAAGCCTATTAAAGTTTCAAATAAAGTCCACCCATAAAACTATACTGCAAAGCTTTCGCTTAAGATACATAATAAGAAAATCTACA
The DNA here is from genome assembly GCA_963565745.1 of Phengaris arion. NCBI lineage: Eukaryota > Metazoa > Arthropoda > Insecta > Lepidoptera > Lycaenidae > Phengaris > Phengaris arion. The sequence goes on from OY751443.1 coordinate 10,815,431, forward strand.
ATGGTTATTTATTGTAAGTGCATTATAGCCTAAACCAGTGGTTCCCAGACTTTTTTGTTTCATAGACCACTTTCAAAATTTTGCTGGATCCGGTGGACCCCCTGCATCTACATTCTACATTACTACCAATTTCTAAATCTCGAAAAAAAAGTGAAGGTTAGATCTATATATCTATGGAAACTTGCGTTGTGGCCGAGTTTCAACGACGAATTAACAGTTTTCAAAAAAAGGCTAGAATTGATTGCTTGATAGGGTTAATTATTTGATAATAAAGTAGGTAGACAACAAATATTCAATTAAACTTTAATTTATTGTGTTGTGAGTGGATGTCAAAAAAGCAAAGTTGGCCAATCCAATTCAAATATACAAATTATTACACTAATAATTATTATTGATTTAACAGTCGTAATATAATCAAAATTAAACACTTATAACGTAATGTAACTTCTACAATGGTAATTACAAAAAAAATATAATTTTAATGAGATGGATGTACTTGATGGATTGTCAGCAAATTATCAATATTTAGCTTGAGTTTTGTAAGGAATAACCGCAAATCTCCCCGTTCTGTGATATTTAATATGTTCCTTTTTTTGTTAATAAGTTTGTAACGGTACTAAAACTTTTTTCGACGAGATATGACGAGGGAAACGCTATCAGAAGCTTTTGCGCGATTCCCCACAGTCCAGGATATTTTTCAGGTATTTCTGCCTGCAGCCAAAATTTTTGATACCCTCTTTTAAATGTGACTTTCAGCTCCTCATTAGTGCTAGGCTCGAGTAGCTCCTCTTGTAATATTACATTCTCCACTTCCGTTTGGATTTTTGATCCATGGTGGTATTTCCATCGACGTATTTCCAATGTCTTCAAATCTGATTTTAAAATCATCATACAGGGCAATCAAATGTTGAACGTGTGGCGGATCAATTAGCGCCACAATCCTGAATCGCGCTATCGAAATTTTCTAAGATCGGCGGTATATATACAACATCTGAAATTCATACAAGTGGGCTTCGGCCTGATCGAGCATAGCACCTCGCTCGGTCGGAGATCTCCCTTTGGGGCATCCACTCTTCCTACAAACGTATGTCTGAATATCTTCATTCTACCTGCGATAAATTTGAAAACTGAAAATTCGCGCCGACCAATATTTTCCTTCATAAATTTCAATTTACCAATAAAAGCTGAAATTACACTCTTTGTCTTTATTAAATTAAGGCTGTCCCCTTGTAATTGTATGTTGAGGTCAATAAATTTTTTGAACAAATCTATCAAATACGCGATGGCTACTTTAAAATTGATTAGGTTTTTTTTTAATCAATAAAACCTTGATAAACGTGCACCTTTCGACAACCAGCGTACTTAGGTATGTAACAGCAATAATTGGAAGTTTTCATCATTTTCATCGCACAATTGTGCAAAATTCTAATTTTGTTAACTGCATTAATTACAAATTGAAGCGATTGGTGCAATCTATCACTCAAATTTTTCGCTACTAGATGTTGTCGGTGGATAACACAGTGCAGTTACCTCTAGTATAAATAATTTATGTAGACAAACAAATGTAATACAATCATGAGTCATCGTTAGTGCAAAATTCATGATTCTTACAAAGATATATGATTGGCTTCGCTGGGCGCTCAATCAATGATTTGTCTATGGAACAAAAACAAAAAAAAATTATATACCTATTGAAGTATATAATATTTAATAAAATTTATACAATGAGCATGCAATTAGTTATTCTATTAAAAAATCGGTTGTCTATAAAGTCGGTTTACTGACGATAGTTGAACGTGACAAACGTTCCGCGCTCTCACTTGCACTTCAAACCTTAAATGGAACGCCTCAGAGCGAGGTAACGCCGCATGAGTCATGTTTTTTCGTGCGTTCAGCCGGCTCCATCGAATTATAAGACGTTGCCACGTCAAAATAAGATATAAAAACTATAATTTTAAGTAAAATATCTGTGATAGGGCGGTATTTTATTCTGTGTCCAGGGCGGCACTAATTTTAAATCCGGCCCTGGGTATAATTATTATAAGATGGCCTATAAACCCACGCTATATATCGCTCGACCATCAGGACCAGCAGGAGCTCCATCTGTTGCCACCGAAATAATGTTTGTAAATGGAATCGATTTTTCTTTAAAAAAATCACTCAGGACATTAAATATTGATTCACCTTTAGTGTCCATCTTCAAAGTTTTCGCGAATAGTAGCTCTTCATGAATTTCTTCGCCCATAACTAATCGAACATATGCCAATAATAATGCTTCATTGCCAGGTAAAGTTGACTCGTCCAGTTGAATAGAAAAATAAGTTGTTTGCAGATAACCACACAAGAAACTTTCAACATCAGAGTTCATTTCTTCAATACGTCTTTGTAGTGTTGTTACTCAAAGGAATTCTTTTGAGAATGTCAAATGAAGATTTGTGCAGAACAGTTTTTAAAACCTCTTCAACAGCAGGTAAAATTAACTGTTCTCCAATGGTGTGCGGTTTATCAGATTTTGCTATAAGTAATGAGATATTGTAAGATGCAAGCCATCATTGTTGCTTTCAGACGTTGAAGCGAACATACTGTGCACGGTGGGTCTCTTTTCATAGTTTTCCTTTAATGTTTGAAAATATTTTAAATCTTTACCTATTTTATCAGGATGACACCTTCTTAGATGTCTTCCAGCTTTGATGGTTTGATAGAGTCATTGCTCAAAACTTTGTTGCATAAAAGGCATGTGGGCAATCGTTTATCTGCCTGTGATGGAAGAAAACCAAATTTTAAATATTCTAAACTGTTAATCAATTACCTACCTGTAAATAATAAATAAAAAAAATCCAGTTTTAATACAAAATGTTGAAAAATGCGCCCTTTTAGCATTAGGCACGCGATATTATATTATATAGGCAGGTAGGTAGGTATACAAATAGGCAGGTAGATACTTACTTTTCCGACACTGGTAATCACTAATATCGATTCACGTTTCTTTATAAAATTTCAGAAACAAATGAGTAACGTTTATCCTTTAACGTTCATACAAGATTGCAAGTACATACCTACACCACAAATCGTATTAATTTGCACGTTTGAATACTCAATGCGGGCGGAACGGCGGCGGCCGGCGCGGCAACAAGTCTCGACCCGTTGTACTGAATATGAAATATGCAAGTTTTTACAAGTAACAGTCGCTGAGCTTCTTAAAATATTATCTGCCTATATTGATAGGAGATAATTGTCTTATTGAGGTTTAATTTAGGTATCATATTGTTTGTGTTGATGTATTACCGTATGATGGACTGTGTGGCTCAATAAGTTATAAATGAAATTGAAAGAGGAAAGTGACATAGGGCCGGATAGCTCAACTGGTAGAGCACTCGGCGCGATACCCACATGGTCTGGGTTCGACTCCCAGTTCGGAACTTTCCATTTTTTTCTCAATTTATTTATAAATTGACTTATTGAGAAGGTATTAAGGTATCATATTATTTAAAATAACAAGCCAACATTTTAGTTCTTCACTATCGAAACCAAATTAATTTTCATGCACCCCTGCTTACGATTGTAGACCCCCTTTTTTGTCACGTCTAACGTAGACCCCCGTCGAGACTCCCGTGGACCCATGGGGGTCCACCTGGACCAGTTTGGGAATTACTGGCCTAAACACTTGCAGTAAGTACTAAGTAGGCTAAACGTAAGTATTAATTTTTGCAAATAGGCACATATGTACCTATGGAATTGCAATATTGCAATTTCTAGGACTGAGGCGCGATAATGTTGCTGATAGTAGAAATGAATATTGGATACAGTAAGTTTTGTTAACATTATCGATATAAAGTTCTGTCTATTCTAATACGTTGCAAGGTAGTCTGGAATGTGTGAAACAATATAGAAAAGAAGACAAAATTATTACATTTAAATATAATATAATTTTATAACCTAATTTTAAAGAAAGCATGTAAAGCAATGAATTAGATTAGAAATTTTTTATATTTACAAATTTTGGCTAATTCCATCCCTGGAATGTAATTAATTACAACATTAATACTTAAGTATATGGTTTCACAAATACTTAAAATATATTCATATTTACATTTTATTATTAAATCTCTTATTTGCAGAATATTTTTGTATATAATCAACTGTTGAGTCTTTGTGAAAGGTTCTGCCGTACCTTTCGTTCTTATGGTGTTTGCTAGTCAAGTGCTAACACACTATCATATCAGTCTCAACATTTTTAAGTACCTAATGTCGCTAATTTGGCAAACATAGTTAATCCTGGACTTTGATATCATTCTTTTTTACATTTTGATTCATTTGATCATTCTCATATTCAACAAAATCATCAAATAAGCTTGGCCACGCTTCAGTGTCGTCATAGCTGCTAAGATCATCACCCACAAACTCACAAAAATTCAAAAACATATACCAAGTATCCTTAGGAATGCCTCGAATGTGAGGATTTTTTTCTAAGTAGCTCAACCACCTACCTAGAATAGGTGGTTCATTATTTGTAAAGACTAAGCGCCATAATAAAATTGCAATATCTGTTGGCAGTATTCTTTGACCTGTAGTAACATCGAGGCCAAATTTAAAAGTAAATCTGTACAGATCTTTGAATTGCTCAGCATCTCTTTTCAATTCATGTGTGATATCATTTAATTTTTGTTGAATACCCTTGATAGAATCTGTTTTCATATTTTTTAAGCCATGGATGAACTCTTGCTTTGTAAATTTGCACATTTGACTAGCATTCAATTTCCAAGCTAGAACTAATACTTTAAAATCATCTGGATCCAATTGAAGATCATTACATAGATTTTCAATTCCCTCTGCTAATATAGCATCTTCTAATGAGTCCTTATAGAGATCAAACAGTTGATTAATTTTGGATTCTGTAACTCTCCCCTCACTTGAGCCAATAGATGACACGCTTCTGGGGATGGATGGCAGCTTCTGATAGAAAGGTTTTTGTGATTTCTCTGCATGGACATATGTTTTCTGTACATTCACATTGTCACCAGCAGAAACATCCTGGAGCCCAACATTTGAATTAAAACTTTGTATGTTATTAGTGTTCCTATAATAATTTATACAATTATCATTGCTTTGCAGAAGTGGCTCCTGTTGTAGTCCTGGGTAGTCAGAAATCATGGCAGCTGGCATTTGGCTCGGGGAAATTATTTCTGTCATCTCTGTAACAGCATGGAAAATATTGTTCATGTAAGTAAATTATGCCAGAAATAATTGCATAATATTGAGAAAACAATCATAATGTAATACTAGTCCCCAAAGTTTTTTTCAGAGATTTATACATTAGGTCTAAAAATGTATCTAGTATTATGTTCTCTAACATTATGAACAACAGCAAACAGTACATAAGTTACTAATGAGAACAGTTGACATAATATAATGTAACAAAATACAGCATGTTAAATAAATATTTTATTTGCAATTATTTTTATGTTGCAAGTCTTCCCAAAAGGGCTATATAAAAAAAATATACTGAATGTATAATTGCCTCCTTTTTTTGGAAGTCAGTTAAAATTTTAAAACATATCCAAAAAAAATATTGAAAACTAGAATACAATATGACAAGGTACAACAACAGAATAAACTATTTTTTTTTCGTTTTATGTGATTTTTTTAGTAAAATATGTAACCTGTATATTATACTGATTTCGATTATTGTTTATTGTTTTAAACACTTACACATTGTGTCGCGGTGCACTTTTCTTTGCTTCACGTTCCACGAAACGTCGGGAAAAAGAAAAGTGCACCGTTACACAATCCGTAAGTGTTTAAAACCTATATTATATTTTACTAATTTATAGTTACAAAACAATTACCTTCTTTTTTTCGGCTGGGAGATGTTACCACTTCAGCATTGATGGACTGGTTTTTGAAACAGCTAAGACAATGGCCCATTTGATATAGTAAGATGCAAAATCATCCAAAAAATTAAATCTGTGATATACACCAGTCTTTTGTAACCATTCAATAAGTATGCTATATAACATAATGATCAATGATGGTGTTATATTTTAATTGCAACCTTCTCTTTGGGTCCTGAAATTATGCAGAACTGAACATAATAAAGTCGGTTTTGTAAAACAATTAATGCGTTTACAAAATGTACCTAGTACCTACTTACCATCGTCATAATTTGGATAGTATGGACAGTGACAAGTTTTGGAATCCAAAATATTGCCTGTAACTTCTTTGAGCATTTCAAATGTTTAAATAAACATAATATTTATTGTTAATTGACTACGCCACCATGAGGATAGATTTGACCAAGATTGTTACAGAAACAAAAATTGTACCTACCAAAACAGTCAGCAGTTAATGCACGTCACTTTGACGTTTAGTTTTTTTTATTTATTTATATATGGCATCGGCTTATAATCACTTGCCAGTGTCAAGTTAAAAAGGCGGGAAATAGAACTTTCGTTTTAAATTTTCAACACCGTATTCCTAAATCGTCAAGTCTAAAGTCTAGTCAAAGTCCAAATAAATAGTCAGTGCAATCCATGAGTCATGTCAGTCGATTCAGTAAAGTGGTAGAAGCTTTACTGAAAGTTCCTTGGGAGTTTTGGAGGGAAACTCAAAATAGCACGTTTTTAGAAGTTGTACTACTTGCCCACACTTGTGCACGTTAACGAATATTTAATGGTTAATATTCTACCAGTATTACACATTAAGAACCAAAATAACACAAATTTATAAAGGAAATGCAAAATCCACAACGTCACCCATTGAATTCCCGGCAAAACTTTTTAGTTTTTTTCGTGATTTACATTACAAGATTTCAAAACAAAGGTAGGTCCTGCGCGGTGGTCCTACCGCCTACGCCAACCGCCGTGGCTTCGAAAGCAGCAATAATTAAAACTAAGGGAACCTGGGAACACAAGTATGTACTTAATTTGACATCCCGCATCGCGGTTTGATTCCCGCATTGGAACAACAAAAAATGTTGTTGTGTTTCCAAGTTTGGTTAGGACAAGGATCCATTTTAGGACCCTTGCTTTTTCTGGTCTGGCTATGACGAAGTAAATAATGATCTCTCAAAAATAGTACACTGGTTTAGTGTTAATAAACTTTTGTTAAATAGCAAAAAACTAAATGTATAAATTTCACGTTGCCGAATGTAAGGCAAACTGAAGCCCATGTACTATTGAATGGAAAAGGTATAGTAGTATAGTCGAACTAGTAGATACAGCTGTCTTTTTTCAGTGGGGCCCTCATATTGTTGGGTTGGCCGACAGACTCAGTTCAGCAGCATTTGCAGTAAGTAAGATAAGACAATTTTCAGACGAAAACACAGCAAGGCTTGTATATTTTAGTTACTTCCACAGTATAATGTCCTATGGCATTTTACTGTGGTTAAATGCTGCAGATATAAATACTATATTTGTGCTGCAGAAGAGAGCTGTTCGGGCAATCTACAAGCTGACCCCCAACACTTCATTAAGAGAGAAGTTTAAAGAAACTGGAATCTTAACTGTTCTTCTTCTCTTAGCTTCGCTTCTCAGTATGTTCTGTCAAATGTAATAAACGAAAAAAAAAATTAAGCCTATTCAAAAAGAAAAGTGACAACCACAATAGAAATAACCAAAATAATGCATAAGCTTGACTAGACTTAGGGCTGATTTTTCAATCGTTAGATAACTCTTATCTGAGGAATAAATATGTGACTTTAATAGATTTTGTATGAAAAATCTGTCAAAGTTAACATATTTATTCCTCAGGTAAGAGTTATCTGACGATTGAAAAATCAGCCCTTAGTAAAGTAAATAATTCGTTTATAGGCCAATGTATACGCCTATACACTATGGTCCCAGAAAGCGTTCAAAATTTTTCAATCAATAAATTTAAAAAAATATTTAATGAACGTTTGGGTGCTAAAACCTATAAAGTTAATGATTTTATGAATAGTAGCACACCTTTGGAATGAGGTGGCCCCCTGAAAGGCTACTTCTAAATTACATAAGTATATTAATTGTACTCTTGATAAGTAGCTTTAGTCACAACCTTTTTTATTATAAAAGAACAATTTTCCACCTTTTTGATAAAATATGTCCCCGCGCGACTTTCTTACGCCGGTTCTTCTCGTCGGGCTAGTTCTAGCATGAACCAGTGGTAGGCATCATGAAGACCGACGTTCAGAAAGTGTATAAAAATACCAATTTTATTAAAAAAAAATTACTTTGACTTCGATTTTTCCAAAACAGCTGGACCACTTTCAAAAAAATTTGATTTGTAGTACCATTATTAATCATGGGAGAGATACCTTTATTAACCATAGGAGAGGAAGTGCAATTTCTTTATTGAACTCAACACGCGTAAGTTTTTATTAGTTATTGGACCCATAGGGTATAATATAATTTTACCCCCTTATTATTAAAAAGATTTACACAATGGATAAACAACGTTGCTGTCTTTGTCTGTCAAGTGAATTTTCCAACGTATCAGACAAAGACAGCAACGGTGTTTAAGTTATCCGTTGTATAAATATTTTGATTAGTAAGGGGGTACGTATATATCTTATATTTTAAACGAGACAATCTTGTTTATATTAGGTCATTAAATATGAAATTGGCGTTTTGTAAAGGAGGAACATAAAGTCGATTTTTTATAAACGTAATATATTTATTTAATCAAAGTAAATACCATTGCTATCTATGCACTTTTGCCATCTCATAGGTACTTCATTGATTCCTTTACCAAAAAAACCATTAAACCATTCGGACAGGAATCAATAAAATCTCTGAAGGCGCTTTGGAGTGCCCCATCGGAATTGAATGTTTTCCCTTGCAAGAAGTTATCCAAATTTTGAAAACAATGGTAATCTGTTGGAGCAAGGTCCGGGATGTACGGTGGATATCTTAGACATTCCAATTGAAGCTCCTCTAATTTGGTAGTCATCTGTTGTGCAATATGTGGTCTAGCGTTGTCCTGAAGCAGCAGTGGCCTAGAGCGAATGATGCGAAGCGAAATTTGATCGAACAATCACCAATGATATAAGAAAGGTAGATCAATGACAATCACGTACAAACGATTTAGCATAGAAAGTCAAAATAGTTAATTCGCGCCCGCTAACTTGAGGCAGCTGATTAATTTTTAAGGCATGTATTTAAACTTACGACAAAACAATCAAATTTTGGGTGTGAAAAAACCGAATATTGAATACTAAATTACTAAGTTGGCGAAAGAATATAAGGAACAAAAAATTTCAAATCTGATGACTAATTAATACCATTTTTTTCACTGAATATTCCAAACTAGTAGACAGATATTATTTTAGCGAACAAATTACCATCTTGGCGACAATTTGAGAGTACACATTTAATTTAAGAATATTCAAGTATATTTTCCCTGATGTAAGTAATTCAAAAAACATTATAAGCAGCAAAACTAGCGCACATAAAAAAACGTTAAGGAGCGTACAAAATTCCCATTTTTAATTTTTCTCGGTTTCGAGGGGTGTAGATATTTTGTATATTCATCTTGAAATTTAAAAAGGCGGGTATTTATTTTTCGTAAAATGGATATGGGTGTTGCTGTTCTGTTGCTGTCTTTGTCCAAACGTTTGCTGGAAAAATCCCTCAACAGACAAAGACAGCAACGTCGTTTAAGTTATCCATTGTGTAAATCTTTTTATTAGTAAGGGGGTAACTGTTAGTAATACAGTTAATTTTTGTAAGTACACAATTTCGGAGTATTCTTTCCTATTTGTGTATAATTCCATGGATACTACTCAAAGACAGTGCTTGAGAACGACACTGTATGGAGTTTTGCCGGGTATATCAATGAGCGACGTTCTTGTTTTTGTATTTCCTATAAAATTTGTGTTATTTGGTTCTAAATGAAATATTGATAGAATATTAATCATTTTATATTCGTTGACGTGCATAAGTGGTACAACTACAAAACAGCGTGCTATTTTGTGTTCCTCCAAAACTACCAAGGAAGTTTAAGTAAAGCTTCTACCACTTTACTGAATGGAATGACTTGACTCATTCACTGCACTGACTATTACTTGTCTGGCAAATGGTTATAAGCCGATGCCATATATAATAATAAAAAAAGACTAATACAGTGGTTTTATTAGGTAACATTTAACGTCAGTTTTGCCAGGAAGTTCAATGGGTGACGTTGTGGAGTTTGTATACTTCATAAATTTGTGTTATCGCGGTACTTAATGTGTAATATTGGTAGAATATTAACTATTAAATATTCGTTAACGTGCACAAGTGTGGGCAAGTGGTACAACTTCTAAAAACGTGCTATTTTGTGTTGACCGTCAAAACTCCCTAGGAACTTTCAGTAAAGCTTCTACCACTTTACTGAATGGACTGACATGACAGGACTGTACTGACTTTATATTTGGACTTTGACTAAACTTTAGATTTGACGATATAGGAATACGGTGTTGAAAATTGAAACGAAAGTTCTATTTTCTGCCTTTTTATCTTGACACTGGTAAATGATTATAAGCCGATGCCATAATATATAAATAAATAAATAAACATAAAAATAAACATTTGACGTCTGTCAGTTTTATCTTCATAGTGAGTGACCTGCTTAAAAACATCGATTAAAGAGAATGAATCGATACGGACTTGAAATATTATATGTGAATTTCAAAAATCATCAGGCGAATCCCTGTCCCATTATTATTTTTTCTTTCGTAAATTTAAGGAACAAAATAAGACAAGTATATAATTATTTTTTTTTTGTATTTTTATAGTGAAAAGAATAATAAATATAATTATGTTTTATTATAATCAAAACGTGGTTATTAATTTATAGTGATATTTCTTCTCAAGTAGGTAATCATTGCATCTGATTCTACTTATCAGCTTTCGATTTTTAGAGTAACATCCCTAGTGTTTAAAAAGAAAAAGGGTTAACTGACGCAACATTGTAACGACTTCAGTTCTTTAGATCAGAAATTGTTTATTATGTTTTAGAATGGTTTATTAGTGAAAGCAAATCGTAAAATTACTCGTATCGGTCATTATTACAATAAATATGTAATCGTAATTGAAAAAAGTTAAGCAATTGTGCAGTGCAGTTCTAACAAAACTAAAAAATATATGTATTATTTTATGCCTGCCGTTACAAGGTTACGTTGTTGAATTTTGATGAATTGTCAAATGTTACCTATTAAAATGACTCCATTTTACTCGGACTTTGACAAGACTTTGGACTTGACGATTTAGAAATACGGTGTTGAAAACTAGAATGAGAATTTCCCGCCTTTTAAACTTGCAAATGGTTTTAAGCCGAAAGCCATATAAATAAAAAACAACTTGTCACTTGACTTGACAGTTAATTTCAAAAATCAAAATCGTTACCGATTCTTTCAGTTGTGGTGGATTTTCGATTTTAAATGAAAAGAAAATAAATAAAGTTTGTTAAAACTAACAATTTTACAATGTCATCTTGTAAGAATTGAGGAAATTTTGTTATACATCCTATTAAAACATATGTAAATAGGCAATACTAACTACACGCATACAATTTCATTGAGAGAACAGACAACGCAAAATTTTTGATAAATATTGTTTGTTGTTTGCTTAAAATCATGAGCTTCACTGCAGAAAATTGGGAATTTACCATTGATTTATGTGAGATAGAAAAAAATCGCCTAAGCTTTCTCGAAGTAGAAATAAATAATTGGACTGAACACATTTTGAAACTTATTGAAGAAAATTTTATAGTTAATGATTTAATAAACGAAAGAACCGGCATTTTAAGTAATGACGAAGAGTTGAAACTTTTAATTGAAGAAAACAAAGAGCTACGCCAAGAAATAGAACATAAACTAAAAGATTTATCCAAAAATCAAGATCAGTATGAAAACTACAAGAAAGGTGAGTAAATCTACTATATTTTGTGCTAAATTTTTTAGCTATACCTTTTTATAAAGTCTCCTACTGACAGGAATAGGTTATCTTAGAAAATTTTATTGAATTAATCAATAATATTAATTTTATTTTGTCTTTAAAACATATTATCAATAGCTATGTTATTGCAGATCAAAAACTATTGACCCAAGAAGTTAAAGAAAGACATGAGGCATTTTTGACAGCAAAAAAGTTCTATAAAAAATTTTTGAAAATGTATTTTACTATTGAATCCCGAAGCAAAGAAACACAAACTGTATATGTGCAGTTTTTTACAGAGTCCAAAAAAGAACCTGATAATTACTCTGTTCGCCTTGTGAGAAATATTAAAACTGGAAACTATGATTGTAAGTAATGTTAAATGTGCTAAGGTAAAATACTTATATTTTAAAAGTTAAATGCATGCACAAAAAGCCCTCTGATATGTTATTTCATATTGCTATATAGTAATGAGTATCAGTTTTGGTATGTAATTAAGTAACTTATTAACAGCAGTTGTTGATTTTTTTGTAAATGATGTTATTTTAATAACTCATCTTTTTTTTCAGTACAAAGTATACATCCCAAGTTAAAGAATTTTAAGGATCTACAAAAGAAAATGTTAGATACTAATGATGTTCCAGGAGTATTATGTTATGTTCGGCAGATATTTCTTAAAATGAAAGGAAACAAGTAAATAATTATTTAAAATTGCTTAGTTTGTAAATGAATTATTATAATTTTAAGAAATGTTTACCAAATACTGGTGATTTATTATTCCATATGAGTAAGAACAGATTACAATAGGTGCATGAAATCAAGTACCTTGGCATACCAAGTTTCCTTTTTTTTCTAACTTGGTGAAAATTTGTTTTACAACCCTGTTAATCCTACGACGCACAACATAGCAATTGATTGGATCGTGAAGGGCGTACGGCCTGCAAGTTGGAAAATATTAAAAATCATGATATTTTTAATATTTTCCAACTTTCAAATACTTGAACTATGACACAAATATGCTTTTGTATTCTAGACATTCTATTTTTGTTACAAAACATATTCTGTTTCTCCTGAAACAGAATAAAAAGATCACCCAGTATACAGTATAGGTGAATTTTATTCCCAAAATTAGTAGCTTTGATTACTTACTAGGGAAATTATAGTTACAGTATTGGTCTACCATACCCACTTGAAAAATTCACTCTGTTTAACATTTTTAACATAACAAAATAGTATTATCCAATTATTACTTTTAACTGGACTAAAAACTTGACCCAACCTAGCTATTCAAGAACTAAAGAGTGTACTATCAATTATTTTTTCATTTACACTCTATCATCTATATTATTAAATCCAGTGTTATCAATTCCTGATTTGTAAAATTTAAAAAGTATTACTCTAAAAGCTGCAAAAACATTTGAATTTCATGGACTTTAAACCTATGTTAAAATTTAAATTGAGAAAACTTGCACAAACCAATCAAATTGTTAACCTCAATAATATTATAATAACTAGTTTGAAATGTGCAAAAAGATAATATTATGTTATACTCTTAGAGATAGTCCCAAAATCGATAGGGTTCTCGGGGAGCATTCGAATTATTGAATTATAGTTTTCTTAGAACTTATAAGCCAAGACATTTAAAATTAATGTACTTGCGCCCTAAAGTGTGTCAGATTTATAACAATATTGTGGTGTCAATTTTACGATTTATATTCCGAAAGTATAAAAAATATTTTTTATTCCATATAGGATAATCTATACTTGCTATAATAAATAATAATATTAAAAAGATGAAAGATTTGTATTTTTGTTCCCAATTCACGCCAAAACGAATGGACCGATTTAAAAAAAATCATTAGAATGCGACATTATTCCCATTAGGTAGGTACTTAAAGGAGTATTATGTTATGTTCGGCAGATATTTCTTAAAATGAAAGGAAATAAGAAGTAAATAATTACATATATAATTAGAGTGTAAATGAATTATTATAATTTAAAGGATTGTTCACTAAATACTTAGGTACTGGATGGTTTATTATTCCGTTTGAGTAAGAACAGATTACATAGGTACATTAAATTAAGTACCTTCGCATACTAAGTTTCCTTTTTTTCTAACTTGGTGAAAATTTGTTTTACAACCCTTTTGTCCTAAAAGTAGTAGACATTCGCCAAAAATTTGAATTTTGGTCTAGAAAAAATACCATTCGACAGGTTTTTTTAATAGTAATAATAAATGTTATATAAAATTTGTAAGATATGTGTTTTTTAAGACGACAAAATAAATAATAAAAAAATTTAGGTATGGAAAAAAAACTTTAAATTTTTTTGTACAAAATCTATGAAAAATAACACTTTGAATTTTCAAATGTGTAAAGTCGTAGTGCTATATAAAATACAGAAAAAACTATTGTGCAGATTCACTTGCAGCCTTTTGCGGGAGGGGTGTTTAAAATTTAGAATTTTTTGATCTAGCTTTTGATTTATTTCTTTGCTATTTTTGTTATTGATAATGCTTTGATTCGCCTGTGTATAGTTGGTTCAAAGAGGTATCATTGTTTTTTAACATTAAAGTAGTTTTACTTTAATGTTAAAAAACAATGATACACACAATAATTTGGGAATAATTGTTCCCAAACGTAACATAACCCCAACAGGTGTTATTTTATAATTTGTATCAATAATAAAAAACAACTAACAATAGCAGGCGCGAACAAAACAAAACACTGTCACCCATATGGCTTAGTAGTTACTGGTGATTTGACGATAATTAGGGGAACTTATCCATTAAGCAGGTAAACAAAACGTCAAAAAAATCGCAAGAACAAAAGCGATTACTGTCGTTATTGTAACAATAGCAAAAATAAATACTTATCAACAATAGCCCAAACAAAAAAAGCTATCATATTTTTCTTCATCCCCTCTTCCAAAACACCATTGTTTACAAAAAATACCTCATTTGCATTTATTTTCTTAAACGAAAGGCATTAATAATATTATATTATTGTCTTGATTTGGCGGATAGCAATTTGGTTTCACGTTTAGGACATTGTAATACGAAGATAAGGCTGCAGCATTATTATGGAATAATACGGATCGTAGTGACATACTGCCATTTTATTAAATGAAGTGAAGTAGAAAGAGCCAATGCAAGATCATCCTGAATAGTGCTTGTCTTTTCGTTTCTGAATAAAACATTTTTAACAATTGGAACTGCTTTTAGGTGGTTAATTATAAGAGCAAGTTCATTCATGCCATTCGATTGTATCAGACTGCATAGGTACTAGTTCTTCTTAAAAATTTTCATACAGAGACTCGGAGCGTCTCTTTTTCTATTTGTTACTGAAATCGCAAAAAGCTTTTGTCGTCCTAATTTCTTTTTTAGCATCCGCACTCCGAGAAGTAGTAGGCTGTGACAAAATATTGTCTGTTAAAACGTCCATGACTGACATGTCATGTCTGTCAATACTGATGTCATGGCATGATATCAGTATTGATATCATCAGCATTGGGTTCAGCATTTTCATTGTTACATTCCGAAAAAAAAATTACTAAATTGTTATATAGGGTGCCCAAGGACTACGACAAATTTAAGAGGGTGATAGCTTGGTGATACCTGTCAGAATATCCAAATTTGACCTTAGTAAAAACCTCACAATTTTCGAGATATTTGGACTTTTTTAAAAATCCCGTTAATGTAGTAAACATTGGGTCGGATTATTAACTACTAGTTTTTCAAAATAACACATGCAAATGAATAAAATACACTAAATTATTTCTGATAGGTAGCATTACCCAAGTACATGATATTTTTCACCATTGGGATAAGAAAGTTAGAAAAAAAATATTTCAATTTGGATTTTCAACTGCAGAAAATTATGTAGCTGAATTTTGACCTTCTTTGGTGAAAAAAAAAAGGTTTTGAAGTGTGATGGCAAACTATTTAAAAAAGTTACTCGTTTAATGCAGATTTTAAAGAGGTATAAATTCAGGGCCGGATTTAAAATGAGTGCCGCCCTGGACACTGAAGAAAATGCCGCCCCATCACAGAAGTTTTACTTAAAATTATAGTTTTTATATCTTTTTTTTTTTTAATATAATAACTAATTGCTTGCTCATTGCATAAATTTTATTATATTATATAGGTACTTCAATAATATTAAAAAAATATTTGTTTTTGTTCCAAGAATCCATAGACAAATCATTGATCGAGCGCCCAGCGAAGCCAATCATATACCTTTGTAAGAATCATGAATTTTGCAATAACGATGACTTATGATTGTATTCCATATTTTGTTTGTCAGGCAAACACACCTGACTTTGTAAATTGGTCGATTAAATCTTCACAATCTAAACGTTAAAGTGTCTGTACACGTACATATTCTATGCATAGAATACCGCCAATCTTTTGAGACTATTTGCAGTCATTGTAAAACGTAAGTAGTTTTTAACTCGTTTCAAACAAGAAATAAAAATGATTAATTAATAGAATTAATTTATTATTATAATGTGCAATTTTGATAATTGTAAAAAAAAGAATTCTAAAAATATTTTTTTTACTTTCCAAATTTTGCCGCCCCACAAAATTTGCCGCCCTGGGCACTAGCCCTGACTGCCCCTAGTGTAAATCCACCACTGGGTATAATATTAATCCATTTTATTTACGGTTAATAAGTTATTCCTATTCTCTTGCATAAGGGCTGATTTCAACGAAATCGTGAGATGGAATTTATTGTAAAATTAACTTATTTTTGATAATTTGATTGAGTATTATTCGCTTACAGTTTACAAAATTCATTAATAAGGAGGAAATAAGAAAGAACGGTATTTGAAAACCAACTTTTAATGAAAAAAATTATAACAAGTGTTCAAACTGTTCCCGCCGCCCGAATACATGCTCGGCATCTACGGAGAAACTATCTTTTTAAGTTTCTTAAAGTGATGGTCGGGCTGATTTCTTGTGCAGCAACGTTCACTCGGTGTTCCTGTTGGTTTTGGATTGGTTTCTGGTACACCTTGTCTTTTAGGCAACCCCAGTTAAAAAAAGTCGAGAGGGTTGAGGTCCTGTGATCGAGGTGGCCACAGAATAGGGCCAAGACGACCGATCCATCTCTCGTGGTACACGGAGTTCAAATGCGCTCTTACATTTCGGCCATAATGCGCGGGACATCGTCGTTTTGCAGCCACATTGTTCTTCTAAGTTCCAGAGAAATGTCTTCGAGGAGTCGTCGTAGCAGCTGATTTTGCAGGAACGCCAGATATTCTTCAGCGTTCAGTATTGGTGGTAACTCGAAGGGACCGAAGTTATTTCCATTTAAAATTCCGGTCCACAGGTTTATTTTAAATTGATATTGGGACCGGTCTTCTCTCGCCTCGTGGGGATTTTCTAGTTGCCAGCTATGTATGTTATGTAAGCTCAAATAACCATCTATCTTTTCGGGTTCGGATTCATCGCTCCATAAAATTTTATCGAAGTTAGGATATTCATCATGTTTACGTAGCATACGGCGGCAGATAAAACCTTAGAAGTTATAAATTCTTGCAAAAGAAATTGCATACACACACACACACACACACACACACACACACACACACACACACCACACTCTCAAAAGCAGTTTAAATTCACAAGTCAACGCAACACACTACACAATTTACACGTAAAGGATTCGATTATATATTTATTGTCTCTCGTAGAAGAACATAAATGCAAATCACGTATTTTTTGTAAACAACCCTCTATTATATTTCCTATTCGGTAGAGGGGATGAAGAAAAATATGGATGACATAGTTTTTTTTGTTTGGACTATTGTTATTACTCTTTTTTTGCTATTCTTACAATAAAGGATAAAATTTATCATGCGAACAAATTATTTTTAAACAAAAAAATTAACCGACTTCCAAAGTAAAAATGCACAAAAAAGTATGAAATAAAACTTATTTTCTAAATAACTCCCCGTTTAAATTTTGCTGAAATTTTAACTATTTCTCTACTCAATCTTCATAATTTTGAAGTCGCTTTCCTTCCTAAATAGCTTCTTAATTAGGATGCTTAACAATTTAGTCAGTCAGAAGCCACACTTCTTCCGATTTAGAAGGCTAATTAGGATGCTAACTTTCTAAATGCTATTCCACTTGATCAATATTTAGAACGTCTAAATTTAGTCAAGTGGAATAACTGGCGAAATCACTCAGGTGACAAAAAATACAAAAATCGGCAGATAAAAAGTGGCAAAATTTAATCCAAAACTCTGAAATTAAGTCGCCAACTTATACTTAAATTTATAAGTGACTATTTAGACGATGTAGCAGCTATAAAACTAGATTGGGTTGATAAATTATGGCTGCAAAAAATTCAATCTGCAGACTACGGAAAATCGCATTTTTGGATACTGTTCGAGTTTGTTTTCTTTTGGTATGGGTGTCGTTTTCAAGGTTTTTAGTGGTGCAGAATAATATGAAAATTTAATCCATTTTAAAATTTCAAAATGGCGTAATTTTTTTTTATTAAAATTAATATTAGTGTCCATTTCTAGGTTTCTGAGGGTGCTGATTATAAAATTGTCTTCCAATTTTAATTTCCAAAATGGAGAATTTTCTTCTTATAAATGTGGTTGCGAGGTTACCAAGGGAGAGGAAATTTTCACATTTTTTTCGGTAGGACGCACCATTTTTGAGATAGAAGAATTTTACAGAAATTAAAATATATCCGCCATTTTGAAATTTCGAGATAATTATTTTTTTCCTATTCAAGGACTGAAGAGTGTATTATCATTTTTTTTCATTGCAAAATATTGTTTCATTATTGTAATTAATCATCTAAAATATCACATTTAGCTTTAAATTCCTTCTACATAAGTTTTTATACAAAATGTAGTGAAATGAGGAAATGAATACACAGATTGTGTAACAAAGTTAATCTTTATTTCAACCATCAGTAACTGTTAACAATTTATTGTTTCAAATGTCAGGTAAGTTGAGGTAATACTGTTTATGTTCTGAATGTAAAAATATACTTATTTTCAAACTATAAAATATTTACAGTTCTTAGCATGTTACTTGACCCCAAAAGGCCAGCATTACAGCGTTTTCACATTTTTACGAAACATTAGGTGCTTTCTTTAAGAAAAAATTTTTTTGGCTCATGCGCTGTATATGTGCGCAAAACTTCTGCGCATACTTTTCGAATGTCAAAAATGTCGGCGCCTTTATTAAACATGCGCCCGCATATCTTAACGGGCATGCGCCAAAAAAAATTTTCCCAAGAACGCAGCCAATGATTAGGTCCGATATCCGATATCGCGCCAATATTTCATTTAATAACAATACAGGTTTTCAAATCAAATTTCAATATAAAACATTTAGCTGCCTCTCACATAATGTTATCGCGTAATGTGAAAACGCTCTTGGTGTGTGTACAGATTGAAAGGTACAGGGAGTAACAGCATTAGTGTGTATATTACCTCCTGATTTTTACGTAGACCGCTAAACGAATTTTGCGCATTGATTAAGTTCAAATGTGTCTGCAGTCTGTACCAATTACACACGCGCCGCTGTATTATGATTTGTATGGATTCATGCCGCAGTGCCGGCGGTAAAACGCAGTAGCTCCTGCGGCGCGGCCTCCTGTGTGTTAGCGCACTTACATCATTTAGTAAAATAGAAAAATAAGCATACCAAACACTTTACAGCGAAAAAGGACTGCTTTGAATGATTTCAGCTAGGAAGTCAAACAAAGCAGTCTTATTTCTTTTTGTTCACAATTGTAATGAATCTTAGGTTATTAATGATATCAAATCATATGTGTCCACTATAGGCGGAGTCATATTTAACGAAAATGTTACAGAGTAACATTTAATTTTAAAATCATTGCAGCAACTTATTTTTTAGTAAATAATAAAAGTAATATAGCTTACCCTAACCCTATCATCTACATTATTAAACCCAGTGTTGTCAATTCCTGATTTGTAAAATTTAAAAAAGTATTACTCTAAATCTGCAAAAACATTTATGGACTTAATTAAACCTATGTTAAAATTTAAAGTGAGAAAACTTACATAACCCAATAAAATTTTTAGTCTCAATTAGGTGTATTATAATATCTAGTTTGAAATTTGCAAAAAGATAATATTATGTTATACTCAAGAGATAGTCGAAAAAAATATATCGAGGGTTCTCGGGGAGCATTCGAATTATTGAAATATATTTTTCTTAGAACTTATAAGCCAAGACATTTAAAATTAATGTAGTTGCGCCCCAAAGTGTGTCAGATTTATAACAATAACATTGTGGTGTCAATTTTCCGATATATATTCCGAAAGCATAAAAAAACCGATTTTTTTAAATTCCATATAGGTTTATTCTATACTTTCTATACTAATATTATAAAGATTAAAAATTTGTATTTTTGTTCCATTGGACAGTTTAAAAAAAATCACTATTGGAATGCTACATTATTTCTATTACTTCAAGGATTTATTACTAAAAAAGTAGGGATACCTGCTTAAACTTTAATAAATCGTAATCGGACATTTATTTGGAAGTTATCACGAGTTCAAAAATAAAGTCTGTCTTTGTAAAATATAAAAATAAATCCCTATTTCCCTTGGTCATTGAATTGTATAAACTACTGGACCGATTTCAAAAACTCTTTTTGTGTTTTATTTATTATCAGCTAAAGTTGCACGGAAATTAAAAAAGTGTAAGAAAATGTAACGACCACATTCAATTTTCTAATGTAACATTAGGTATACTAATGTTACATTACCTACCACCTACGTAACTTGTAGGTGTAGTTGTTGGCACAGAAATTGTAGGTGTATGTAGGTAGTTAGTTATATTTTATTTATTCCAGTAGTGGGGTAAGCACTAACAATTGATTTCGTAACGTTACAAATACGTTGCAGTCAGTTGTTCGTCCTTACTCCTTACCCACCAGTTCATAGTTAAGACGGCACAACGCTGTCGGGTAAGCTAGTAGGTTAATAAATAACACTTATAAAATTGTCCTACATGATGCCTACCACCGGTTAGGAAACTAGCCCGGCGAGAAGAAACGGCGTAATAAACTGGCGTTAAAAGAAATTATTAATTTTTTTTGGGCTTGGGCAAATGGGCTTGTAGCCTGGCGTATAACATAATATTATGATGTATGACACACCACTTACCAAAATTAAATACACATATAACTAATGTTACAAGACCACAACACATTATAATACTTTTTATGGTACTTAAACTAATATAAATTAGTAAAGTGATATAACAAAACATAAATTAGACATTTGTGCTTATAATATGTTTGAACAATTGTAATCAAATTGTTTCAGAATTACGTATCCTATTCTTGTTTAGAAGAAATTGCTGTGATTGTTTGGAGTTATTGCTCTTTTATCTTATTTTAATAATTATGTATTGCTTTATTTATTGTGCTAATTACATCAACAAAAAATATTTTTTAGTTACTTTTAACTGTCATTACAAATCAAATAACTTAAAACTATGTTATAAACATCTTTATGGAGTAAGTATCTTTATATAATATTAAGTTTATATACAAAAAAATAATTTTAGGATTTTCCTGAATTAGTAAAAAAATAAAAAATAATTTAATGAGATTGAATGAATACATAATGTCATAACTTATACTAACAAATAAAATATTTTATATATTAGGTTTTGGGATCTACTTTTGGAAGCTACACTATAATTTAAAAAAATTAAATAAGTATAAAAAATTGATCCCACTTTTTGTACTATAAGATAAAATATTATGTTACTACCTACATAATATTATAAAATGCAAATATAAATAACAATGGAGAGTAAAATAAAGCTGTCAGTTTGCTGAAAATAATTTATAGTTCTAGTCAAATCTACCTATGACGATAGCGTACTGACAACTACGACATGACATGAATTAGAACAAAAAGATAAAATAAAAATTCTGCGTAATATTTAACTTTTTTAAAATCATTTATAGAATTTAAAAAAGTTTAAAAGTCATTTCACATTTGAGTCATAAAATTAATTATACATGTAAAAATAAACTTTTCATACAATATTACAAATAATTGCATATTAGTAGATACAAAGGTCCAATGTAAAGTAAAAAAAAAAACCTTTATTATATTCGAATTTGTGCTGGTTCCAATTTAAAAGTTTAATATGGCTCAATCTTTTTCACGGTTGCAAGTTTTGAAAAATTGTTTAAAAGAATTTAAAAATAGGTGGAGTAACTGTAAAAATAAATTACGATACTTTTAATTTTCCATTTGTTTCAGCCTTTTCGTATTGTGCGTTTTGCGTATATTTGGAAGACTCTTTAGGGAGCTCGTTATTTACAGTGGCACTTGAGACACGTTTATTCTTCGGCGGCAGCAACAAAGCTCCAAGGGATATAAAGTGTAAAGAATAATACAATCTCCTGAAAAAGAAAAATAAATCTTTTAAATACATGCAAAAACGTTTAAACCTATTACGATAAACTTTGGTTAAAAATCGACCTTTTTTATGACACGGCTGCAGTGGCAACTAATGCCACTTTTTATCCCGGCAAAATGTGTTGTTAGCTTTATATATATATGGCGTCGGCTTATCTTAAAATCATTTGCCAGAGTCAAGTAAAAAAGGCGGGAAATAGAACTTTCGTTTCAATTTTCAACACTGTATTCCTTTAACGTCAAGTCTAAAGTCTAGTCAAAGTCCAAATAAATAGTCAGTACAGTCAATGAGTCATGTCAGTCGATTCAGTATGGTGGTAGACGCTTTACTGAAAGTTCCTAAGGAGTTTTGGCGGGAAACACAAAATAGCAGGTTTTTAGAAGTTATAGCAGGTTTTTAGAAGTTGTACCACTTGCCCCATTCTACCAATATTACGCATTAAGAACCGAAATAACAAACATTTATTTTAAAAAATGCAAAATCCAAACGGCACCCATTGAATTCCCCGGCAAAACTCCCGTGTTGTTAGCTAGAGTGCATTGTTTTTACTTTTTGATTGAAATGACAATACATACCCATAGAAAGCGAGGCTCGGCGAGAGATGTAACAATACAAAGGGAACGGTAGCGTATGTCATCGCTACTCTCGTCGTTATAAACGTTAGGAGGTCATAGAATAATTTCTTCGGTCGACTGTCCAAAAACATCGGGCGCACGAACGATCTGACCTAAAATAAAAGTACACTTTAAAAAGTAAAATTCAAATTAAGAACTACGATTGGTTTTAAGTGTCTCGAAAGATAGAGTAAGAAACTTTTACTGCCATAGACTTCAATCTTAGAGAAGAAGCATATCGAGTCCTTACTTTGAGTGAGTTGAGTTTCATATTTGACAATATGAAGGTTAGTGTTGCACTGTAAACGGCTACAAAATTATAAAAAAACGAGTAGAAAAGATAGACGAGATATTATATTAGGCCATTACATGTGAAATTAGCGTTTTGTAAAGGAGGAACATAAAGTCGATTTTTTTTAAACATAATCCCCCTTGCTAATATAAATATTTACACAACGAAAAGCTTAAACAACGTTGCTGTCTTTGTCTGTCAAGTGACTTTTCTAACGTATTAGACAAAGATAGCAACGTTGTATTGGTTATCCGTTGTATAAATATTTTTATTAATAAGGTGAATAATATTTATTTATCAAAGTATCAAACCATTGCTATCTATGCACTTTTACCATCTCATAGATAGTTCATTGAAATGATAACTGTCACATAATAATATAACATTTATTAAAATGATCTTCAATTTACTAGGCTGTTCGACAACCCTACCAAGTCACCAAGTCACCTATAGGCAAGCAAAAAAAAAATTATAAGTACTATGAATATATATTATAGTTAGAGGTGCGCAAAATGTGTAACACTAAGATTATATCTTTTGATTATGGCGAAATATCACTCTTTTAGTTCAGTAATTCAGTTACTAATTCACTAGAGCACTATTTTCAATAGCAACAGCTCAAGTAACATCTCATAATATGGACTGAGATCCCACCCCCGCCTTTATAGTGTTACACATTTTGCGCACCTCTAACTATGATACTTTTAATTTTTTTTTGCTTGCCTACAGGTGACTTAATTTTATCAGTAAGATTATAAGGGGAGTCTGGCGGGGCCGGGATCTGAGTCCAATAGTTTTTGTTGGTTTTTCTCGTTCATATAACAAAATGATATATGAATTGCTGCGAATGAATTTGTCATTTTGTGCATTGTCGAGAATGCGGGGCCGGGCGATGGTCGTGAACTAAAGATGTCTGTATTGAAAATGAATGAATGAACGACATGATGCAAGTGAACTAGTCTAATTGTACGACTCATTCGGGAACTACAAAAGTCTGTTCATAATACATACTTGAAGGTCATTTGTTTACTTTGTTGAAGTATTTACTTTGTCAAAGAACGCTAAAAGTAAAACGCGTCAGTGTCGTCACTCGTCAGTTATACTTATTTCTTTGTTGGGAAAACAAAAACATGGCTTTAAAATGTACTGCTTTATTCAACGCTAAGTACCCATCATTATCGTATGTGCCATACAATTAACACGTCATTATTCATAAAAACGTACACTTATTTCAATGATTATTGAAATAAATGTACGTTCAAATAAGGCTGATTCTTATTATTTTTGACGTGATAACGTCTTATAATTCAATGGAGCCGGCTGCACGCACGAAAAAACATGACTCATGCGTTACCAAGTACCGTTACCTGTTACCGTTACCAAGTACCAGCATTACCTCGCATTTTTTTATTATTATTATTGTTGTTGTTGTTGTTGACGTTGTCACGTTCAACTATCGTCAGTAAATTGACTTTACAGACAACCGATATTTCTTTTTAGGTACCTTGTACTTGTACTTGTTGCGGCTACACCGCAACGGGGCGCGCGGCGCCTGCACATGCGCCTTATTCGCGCGATAGCTATACTTTACTTCTAACATTCTAATATTGTCAACGTAGGCAACCAGTCTTACGCATATCCTTACCAAGTCGTTTTATTCCACATCTGGGAGCCTACACTACCTACCTACGGGGGTTAAAAATATTTAAATATTCCTAAAGCCGCGTTAAATATGTCCCGTCTGCCACGGGACGCTAACTGGAATAAATAAAATATATTTCAAACATTGATTGTTCAATATCTTCCTACTATCAAAACACCTTTGTTCTTTTGTACATTAATTCGGGAATCTACCGACATAAATGGCAATTCACGAGGTCGCAAGATACTAAATTTAGTCTGTCGATTTTCGTCGTGCGGCTTAAGTCACCCGTGCAAATCACGCATGCATCCTTAAAATCTAACTAGCTTTTACCCGCGGCTCCGCCCGCGTAATTACAGTATCCCAGTTTTCGGGATAGAAAGTGGCTAATGTGTCAATCCAGATCTCAAACTACTACCATACCAAATTTCATCAAAATCCGTTCAGTGGTTTTTGCGTGAAAGAGTAACAAACATCACTCCATCTATCCTCAAAAACTTTCACATTTAATATTAGTAGTATCATACAGTAAGGTAAGGTTAGAACTTGGGTAAGTTCGTTCGCTGTTTGGTTGTAGTCTGCAGTGACCACTTTTGTTCTGTGTGTAATTCGCACGCTACTTTTAATGCGTACATGCGTATTGCGAAAAAACGCACCATGTGAACGGGGCCTAAGTATCGAACGAAATATGCAACTAATCTTAGTTACATTTTGTATGAGAACATGTAGGATTTGCATGATATTATAATGAATAATTGCAAAATAATAAACTTATACCATAGTGTAGGTACCAATATCGTTTCATAGTAACTTCCTTTGTTCACACTTATTCATACGTGACTAAGTGTGTAATTCGCACGCTACTTTTAATGCGTACATGCGTATTGCGAAAAAACGCACCATGTGAACGGGGCCTAAGTATCGAACGAAATATGCAACTAATCTTAGTTACATTTTGTATGAGAACATGTAGGATTTGCATGATATTATAATGAATAATTGCAAAATAATAAACTTATACCATAGTGTAGGTACCAATATCGTTTCATAGTAACTTCCTTTGTTCACACTTATTCATACGTGACTAAATATGAAGGCACGATGAGTGCCAATTGAATTCAAACGTCTCTACAATTCTTCTATTATCAAATCGGTAATCAACATGACTCATACTTCAATTGCAAATGTCACAAGTCACTCTGTAGTCTGTACCGGCTTTGCTATATAAAATGTTAACAGTAGATAGGTACCAATTTAAAAGAATACTTAGGCGTTATTCGAAATCACCCTTGCCATTTAGTGTTATGTATGGGCTTCAAATTGATCTTGGATACTAATAAACAAAATTGAAGTGTCTGTTTGTAATTTTAATTTAACAGCTTTTCAGTAAATGCATAATTATGAAAATATATAGGTACGTAGAAAAAATTGTCTGTCTGTCTGTTTGTTCCGGCAAATCTGTGAAACGGCCGGTAGCTGATGTTATATGAGGAGCAGCTTAGGCTACTTTTATCTTAGGATTTCGATTCCAATAACAGTTCCACGCAAACGGAGTTAATACTGGATCCCACGGGAACAGTACTTTTCGGGATAAAAAGTAGGTAGTAGTCTATGTATTTTATTAATCCAGAGCCTAAACTACTACCATACCAAATTTGATCAAAATCCTTTCAGAAGTATTTGCGTGAAAGAGTTTCAAACATCCCTCCATCCTCACAAACTGTCACATTTATTATGTTTATAATGTTTACATTGTAGGTAGTACGATAATATAGTTGTTGCGTGCGCCTTCGTAGCCTTTGTGTTAATCTACCATACGAAATTTTATTAAAATACGTTCAATAGTTGTTGCGTAAAAGACTAACAAACAGCCATACATACTCACAAACTTTCATATTTATACTCAATATTAGTAATGGAAATAGATTTTCGGAGTTTCATTGCGTTTTACACCGGTTTTACAGTTCAAAGACTATTCAAGTTTACGCAACAAACAGGTTTAACCGGAATAAAACCTTAGGTCATATTTTTTCTTGATAGTTGTAAATTATTGTTACATGTTATACTTTATAGTATAATATTACGCCAAGCAGTTAAATATGTAAATATTAATATATTTTTACTATAATTAATTGTAGAAGAAAATTTTATCAATTATAACGTTTCTTTTTCAAAAGTATGGCTATTACTACAGTACCGTTCGGAGTTATTTTACCTCTGACAGGACCTTTATGCCGTCGCGACGACATAAGGATCACTCTTATAGAATCTCCGAGGAAATATGAAGCAATGGAGGGGAAATATTGTGAAGTGAAACTACTTTAGCGGCGTTGAGTGACATTTCAAGGTCACGACACGATTTTGGATATAACGCCAACAATATAGCGTCGTCTGTCGGAAGCTACTTATGGAGTATAATGAATATTAAAAAATTAACTTTCTAAAGTACGGTTCAATACCAGATGGCGCTAGGTGTACAAATTTTTAGTTTTCTATAATTCTTTGTACACTTTTTAATTTTTCTATAATTTTTTGAAGTGATGTTCTTTAGGCACGCTGAGATTATTTTTTTGATTCGAAATGATGATTGAAGTTGCACTTCTGCCACGTGTACTCTGTATAGGTATGTACGTAATTTTTTTTACTAACCTTTTTGGCGGCAACGGTGAACAGTCCTCCTGCGAAGAAGGTGAAGTAGTACCCGGGGTGGAAGCCGTGCCACAGCGCGGATAGCGCGTACACGCGCGCCGTGCGGAACCGCGCGCTGCGCTCGTACGCGACGCCGCGCAGCCACGCGTTCGTGTTCTTGTTCCAGCTCGCGATCGCCGAGCGGAAGTTTTGCGCGAACTGTCAAATGCTTTTTTATAAGTTGAATAGTCATTGTACAAAACGAATACTATCATAAACGTATCTAATTGGGTGGATTTTTCTAATGTTAGTACCGA
The DNA here is from genome assembly GCA_963565745.1 of Phengaris arion. Lineage (NCBI taxonomy): Eukaryota > Metazoa > Arthropoda > Insecta > Lepidoptera > Lycaenidae > Phengaris > Phengaris arion. Next base: position 10,843,259 of record OY751443.1, read on the forward strand.
AGGACCGGAGAACGAGCTTTGTTGAGTTCTAGTACGAAAAATAAACCGGATTGCTATCGGTACCTATTATTGTATATTGGATAATTTATACATTTTACAGAACTTATTTCTGATTTAGTTCATGGTAATCTTATTCTGATGATATTTAAAAAAATAAGTAATAAGAATTACAAAAATATTCATCTGATCGGGATACGAAATCGTGAAACCAATTTGCCAACAACGCAAAAATTATTCGTATATACGCATACCAAATTGCTATTCGGACTGACATTAATAGTCGAAATTATTGACAAAATAAGAACATTTAATTGTTTAAAATACGCGGTTTGCGCGGTAAACTAAAGCATGAACATCTTTTTGTAAGACCGCTAGATCAATCTTAATTATTGGGGAAAATATAAGGAGCTAAAGAAAATATTATTATCACCTCAAATCCGAATACATCAATGTTGGACAATTTGTCCCATCTTGGCGCACCGTCCGTGTCATATCCGTTGAATCCCATCCCAGAGTTATTGCATATCGCCTCGGACAACAACCACGCGTGGTAGTATTTGCACCTCACTACCAGTGTTGCCAGGTACGCGTACCATAATAGGTACAGGGCAGACCACGAATGTGACACCTCTGATTTTGGATCCATTAGATCTGAAACAGAAAACATTTTAGGAAAGAGTAGCATTAGTAAATAAATACCTTAATACATGAAATAGTAATTAATATACTAGGTATTGATATTACACAGCCAGTTTCATTGAATTTACTAGGCCGTAGTAAAACTGGTTCTATAATAGCTTCGTTTACGTACATAGCACTTTGGTATACAAATAAAATAGATGGCAGTGAGTATAATATTGTGTTTAATGTAAATACAAAGACGCGGGGTCGTAATGTAAATACAAAGGGTAGCTTTCAGTCATATACTTTAAACTAGTCTGAGTGAATACTGTATGAAAGTGTGGATGTATGTAATAAATCTTTTAACCGAACTATTGTACGGTTTTAAATTAAAGTACTTGGAAGACCGAGCTTTCCTCGGAGTTCTAGTAGGTACCTTAAGTACGAAATAAAGACCAGGTGGCGATAGGCATCAAAAAAAATAATTTAATTAATTTAAAAAGTTAGATTTCCATATAGGTTATTAAATAACACGCACGGAATCACAAAAATATTAGTCCGACCGGGACTCGAACCCGAGACGCGAACTTTCCAACAACGCAAAAAGTCCGTATGGGTATATACGTAGTTAAGCCACAAGCCTTGACAAATCAAGAGCGAAATAACTCATAAAGGAAATAATGAAATATATGAAACTCAATAATTCGCGGTTTCTCTGGGATAAGACCTAGCTAGATCGATATGACTCTTCCTACACCCCATTTATACTAAATTTCATGGAAATTGTTGAAGCCGTTTCAGAGATTCTAATTATTATTATAATAAAGGTACAAGAATTCCTTGTTTATAGTATAAGACTTGTCATACAGATTTGTTGTTTCTACCCTAGATAAGCATTTTTTACCCGCCAATAAGTACGATTATTTCTACGCGAATGAAATCCGGGGTTGCATGTAGTGTTCCAATATAGTCTAACGAAAAAAATTGCTCACCTTCTAAAACTGTAATCGGATATTTATCAGACAGCGACAAATACAGGACAGCCGCTGCGACGGACCCTGCCACTTTGTACAATACTGCCAGGCGAGGGGATGGTTCACTGCCACACGACTTTCCTTCCAGTTCCTTTTAAAAAAGTATGAAAACAAATACTTAATTATGAATTTTACAAATCCTATAGGCAGTGCCGGATTAAGGTAACTTGGTGCCCTAAGCAATCTTTCCTTGTGGGCCCCCCTATCCTTAGAACTTAGGTCAGGGATGGTGAAACTTTATATATTAACGTGTCATTTTTGTAAAGAAATGTTTATCGAGGTTCTAGAGGTGCCATCAAGTATTTTTTCTTTGTGATACAGAGGCGTGTTTAAAGATTTGGCGCCTGGGTCATTTAAATTTTCCTTTTGTTTATTTTACAAGTTAAAATCTAATTATACTTTAAAACCTATCTGAAAGACTGTATACTTCGGAAAAACACATTAAAATCAATAGCTTAAGCCGAATGTCGATACTAATAATTAATATAATATTTTCTTTATGTTAATTGCGATGTTTGATTGAAGCGAACGAGCAAAAAAAAATTTCTATTTTACCAGTGACATTTCGGTTTATAGGTAGGTAACAGAGGCGGTCGAAGCAAGCGAGAAAACTTTTACTTATCATCCTACTAATATTATAAATGTGAAAGTTTGTGAGGATGGATGGATGCATGTTTGTTACTCTAAGGGCGGATTCGACCAAACTTGAGTAAAATTTTACTCGAGTGTAAATGTTTCCTAATCTAAGAGTAAGCTGGTTTTGCGTTTTTCCAATTTCTAATCCAAGAATAAGGTAATTACACGGGAGTAAATATTTACACGGGCGATTTTGACGGAGTAAAGTATTAAAATGAGAATAGTGGATAGTCGCACAGCTGGCTGGCAATTGTCACGATCAATGTCATTGTGAAGTGTTATAATTTGATATTGACATTTTACTGTATTACTCTACGAAATTAAATTATTATGGCGTACAAGTCATTCTAATACAAACAATAGTATATGATTTTTTGTCGGTTTATACATTCGTTCATTATTCATTGAATAATAATACCGAGCATAGTATACTCTTCGAGTAACTTGGTAAAACGCAAACGAAGATATCCTAGAGTAAATTGAAGGAGTAAAATTATTCTCATTATAGTTACACTCGTGTAACTTCAAGTTTGGTCGAATCGGGCCTTACACGCAAAAACTACGGAATGGATTTCGATGAAATTTGATATAGTGTAGTTTAAACTCTGAATTAAAACATAGGATACTTTTTATTCCGAAAAAGTACAGTGTTCCCATGGGGTACTGTATTTACGCGGGCGGAGCCGCGGGCAACAGCTAGTAGTAATTAAAAATTAAGAAAATCCTATCTGAAAGTCTGTGAACTTAAAAAAACTGTAAAAACATAGTAAGTATCAACTAGACTTCGAGGCGTTCCTTTATTTTGTTTTTTACCGAAACTCTTCATTTACTACAAATAAAGGAACATGTTGCAAAAATTATTAAAAAGTAAAATAGTGTGATTTCTGTTGTTGCAAATAGATAACAATTATAAGAATTATATGTTAGGTTTGTCATATATGAATGATATTATACCTACTTCACACTTTTTTCTTAGTACATAAGTATGTGTATGTAAGAATTTTGTGATTAGTGACATGCCCAAAATATTGTGCGGCGTGCCATCAATGGCACGTACCATACCATACCGTAGGTTCTAACGCAGGGGCGTTAGGTGAACTATAATGAATTAAACATAATCTAAAACGAAGGTCGACTCACACCACAAACTTGCTACAAACATTGCTTTATTTGCTTATAGGCTAATCCGGCATTGCCTATAGGTACAATAGGTTTTAGAGAGGATTTATTTTTGTTACTATTTCAAATCTAAACCACTGAACAGATTTTAATGAAATTTTGTACACAAATAGTTTATAAGCTGGATTAAGACCCCATTCTGTCCCAGCAAAGAGTACGATTTCCACTGCGGAAAATACAGTTTTTTTTACTAGGTGATAGAAATCGCGGGCAAAATCTAGTACGTAAATGCTTAGATGAAGAAAGCATACAAACCTTATCTCCTCTACCTTCAATAAAATTAATATAGTCTGGATAAAATACGACAGGTCCACACATTAATGTTTGAAATGCTAGTGTGTATGCAAAATATTCTAGGGGAGACGGAAGCTTATTGAGTTTGCTTGACTCCTCCGAACCTTTTGTGTTGTCATTAATCTCCTTCTTTGTTATATTATCTTGTAACGAATACGCGAGGGAAGTCACTCGTTGCGTTATTACCATCAATGGACCTATGATGGAAGGATTTTCACATTAGCAAACATCTGTGCAGTGTGCGATATTAAATAGATTTTGATGTATGTGAGGAAATAACCATACCTGTTATATCCAATGAATAGTCCGCTGTGTGATATATTTGTCGATGTAAATGAATACATGATAGGTAAACCATTGAAGAAAGTAATATGACACTGAAAATAATTCTGAATTTAAAATACAAACAAAACAAATTATACAAAGACATGACTTAATTCATAGTAGGTACTATACTTACTTTCCAGTCAAGTGTTGTGGCACAAATTTGAAAAGTATGTAACTTATCATAGGCAACATGGATAAATGAACTGCTTGTCTGAAAAAAAAGATATATTACTTTCTAGGGATTTGACACTGAAACAGCAATTCTGCTGAGGCTAGTGATGTCATAAATGTTTACATTTTTATTATCTAATTTAATTTATACATTGACATCATGTTCTAATATGAAACAGATGTCAATGAATAATTCAAAGATAAATATATTATATAAGTATTGGAATCAAATTTAACATAATGCCAATTTTATTCTTGAAACAAACAAATGTTAATTTTTTTAAATTTATGCAATTATTCCAAAGTAAATTTGACAATATACATTTGATTGATTTGCCTTGAACCTTACATGTTATAAATATTTGCCCTTAACAGTATCTGAGGGAACATACCCATACTATGTGACCACTTTTTGCTCTTTCTCTCCCTCGGTGAACATAGTCATATAGGTGTCATATACAGATATGACATCTGTAGTATATGCCGAGACCCTCCTTTTCACGTAGTACTTTATAACAGAGAAAGTTAAAAACTAGCTCATAGTTAAAGCACCATACCTACGGTCCAGCCTGCAGATCCAATCCAACACAGTAATTATGGCCATTGCGCGAGATTTTCCTAGGAGACATTGACTATGTGACAATAACCTAAACCCCCTCCCCCCACCCGGCGACCAAGTGTAGTACTTTGAAGACCCTCCTACCTACCCTAAACAGATCATCTAGTGTGGGTATGTTCCCTAAGTATTGAATTACATACCATAATATTAAGTCATTACATATGAAATTGGCGTTTTGTAAAGGAGGAACATAAAGCCGTTTTTTTTTAAACATAATATATTTATTTAATCAAAGTATTCCCTACCCTAAACAGGTCATGTAGTAGGGGTATGTTCCCTAAGTATTGAATTACATACCATAATATTAGGTCATTAAATATGAAATTGGCGTTTTGTAAAGGAGGAACATAAAGCCGTTTTTTTTTAAACATAATATATTTATTTAATCAAAGTATTCCCTACCCTAAACAGGTCATGTAGTAGGGGTATGTTCCCTAAGTATTGAATTACATACCATAATATTAGGTCATTACATATAAAATTGGAGTTTTGTAAAGGAGGAACATACAGTCGATTATACAATATTAAAAAATTAAGTTAAGTAAATTAAAATATTTACACAATGGATTGTCTGTCAAGCGACTTTTCCCACGTATCAGATAAGGACAAAACATTGTATTGCTTATCCACTGTTTAAATATTTTTATTAGTAAGGCGGAATATATTTCTATAATCAAAGTAATAGGTCTTTACCTATGAAATTGCCGTTCTGCAGTACTGGCCATTTCAAATCAAAATAATTTTTGTTTGGCTAAGAATTCTAATTTCAAATTAATTTTATTTTAAAAACATAGAATTCTTTTTCCAAATTAGTGACTTGTTTATTGATAGGTGTTACATTTTCATCGCATTTCAATCTTTTTCGTCATCATAGATACGTTAAAAGTCGAGTAATTATGGAATATGAGTACCGTCATGGCAGCAAAAAGGCACAAGCGGCACGCAACATCAACGACATTTACGGAGCTAACACTACAAACCAACGCACCACGTGATATTGGTTTGTTCGCTTCCGTTCTGGAATATTTCGACCTGAAAAATGAACCTCGCGGTCGTCCGAAGACTTTGGTCCGACAATGACGAATTAAAGGCGATTGTGGAAGCAGATGATACACAATCTACGGCTGAATTTGGTAATTCAGTCGTAGATTGTTTATCATTAATTTGTGTTTTATATATTTGTGTTTTGTAGCAGCTTTCGACGTTAGCGTCAAAACAATATTGGTCCATTTGCGTCAAATTGGCAAGGTAAAAAAGCTTGACAAATGGGTGCCCCACGAACTCAATGGTCGCCAGCGCGAAGTACGCGTCGAGACGTGCCTTGTACTGCTCAACAGACACACAAATGAAGGAATTTTGAACCGCATTGTTACCTGCGGTGAAAAATGGATCCGCAAGCGCTCAGCAAGTTGGTTGGATCCTGGTTCAGCACCTAAACAATGCCCTAAACGAAAACTTACCCCTAGAAAAGAGATGGTCACTGTTTGGTGGTCTAGCGCCGGTGTGATTCATCACAGCTTCTTACCAAACGGGGTGAGCATTACTGCAGATGTGTACTGTGAAGAACTGAACACAATGATGGAGAAACTGGCACATCTCCAACCAACATTGGTCAATCGCTCGTCTCCGCTGCTCCTGCACGACAACGCGCGACCTCATACTGCACAGCAGACGGTCTCCAAGTTGCAAGAACTGGGATTGGAAGCTCTCCGTCATCCGCCCTACTCACCAGACCTTGCGCCTACAGACTACTTCTTTTTCCAAAATTTGGATAACTTCTTGGCGGGAAAAAAATTCTATACCCGAGAGGCAGCCCAAAATACGTTTGAAGAATTTGTTACCTCCCGTCCAGCTGATTTCTTTAAGAAGGGCATCAATAAACTGCCACTGCGTTGACAAAGATGCATTGATTGCATGGTTGATTACTTCGATTAATACAAATAAAAAATACATGAAAAAAATTCGTTTAAATTTTTTCATAGAAAACGGCAATTTCATAGGTAAAGACCTAATATATATACCATTGCTATATATGCACTTTTGCCATCTCATAGGTAGTTCATTGATTCCTTTACTAAAAAAAACCACGGATAAGATAATTGAGGTTGGATTGGCAATGTGCGCGGGGCAGACGCGCCACAAGTATGATTGGACAATCATACTTCAACCGAACCACGCGTTCATACTTTTTAGTCGCTTGTTGATTGCCTCGCAGTACGGAGCAGCGCTAAAATCCTTTGAAAATGCCGTGTTGTGCGATTGTTATGTGCAAATTAAAGAGTCAGACATCAAATATGAAACTAGGAGGAATTTCTTTTCATCGGTAAGCATAAAAACCTTAGTTTTTTAGTATTTTTCCCAAAAAAACTAGTTCGAATTATGAAATTCTAAGTAGAAACGACAATTAAGCCAAGAATCACAGAAAATATTCATTGCTGGTGAAGTACGCAAATATTTCGCGAGAAGACACATGTGACGCGCAATGGGTTGCGAAGCGAGCCAAAATACCGCGCCTTTCGACTCGTTCGCGTCACGTCCGCTTCGGTCGCCTGGATAGTGCAGTCAGTGATCGATGATTTATCGACAAATTATTTTTCTTCAGAATGAGTTACTACTGTTCTCGGTAGTAAAATTTTGCTAGTCTTTTTTTTGCTACATAATATTTATAAAGACGTCGATTCTTGCACGCGAGTGACGAGTGTTTTGTTTGTTTGTTTGTTGTTATTATAAATTACTGTCAGTGATCATTTGCGTGTTGATAATTGATGAATGAATTAGAACCTAAACGTTTTATAAATTCACTAACGCAACAATATAAAAATGCAATTTTACACATATTAACGGATTAACGTTAACTTGCGTTAATTCTTCCGAAATGTAACGCTTTAACGTTTAACGAAGCTAACTTTTTTTGTAGCGGATTAACGATTAACGAAGTTAACTATTTGATTAACGGTGCCCGGCTATGCCTAAAACCTTTCCGCGATGCGGGTTTGTTGACGAATGTAATATTTGATGCTGAAGCGAAGATATTGTATTGGTTTATTACTTGTTGGTATTGCATAATAATATGTACGCTTGAGTATCTGAAAATGTAAATTATGAATATTTCGTCTACAATAAAAAAACAATTATAAGACTACGACTGTGCAAATGGCAGTGCTACACTGCCATCGACTTCTTTTTTTGCTTTGATTTTCTAATTATTTTTGATTACAAATAAAGGTACGAGGGCGGCACTGAAAATTTCGGGAATCAAGGAAGTGACACAACATTACTATTTAAAAATGTATTTATTGCTTTTCGAAGTATTCTCCGCGAAATTTGACACATTTTTCCATACGATGGAACCAATCATTGAAGCAACTATTCCATTCGGAAGTTGGGTTCTCCAAAATGGCCGTTTTGTAGGCGTCCACAGCTTCTTCAGGTGATGAAAATCTCTGACCACGCAATTTATTCTTTATTTTAGGGAAAGTATAGAAATCATTAGGGCTTAGGTCGGGGCTGTACGGCGGATGGTCTAATAATTCTATGATTTCTTACTCTAAAAACTCTTTTGTTCTGTGCGCGGTGTGAGAACTCGCATTGTCGTGATGGAGGATGATGCGGCGGTTGCAGTTCTCTTTACGGAGTTCAGAAACGACCTGTGGCAAACAAATGTTAGCATACCATTCTGAATTAACCGTTCTTTGTCCCTCAAGAGGAATAGTCGCAACATGGCCGGTTTTGGAGACAAACGTGGCCACCATTTTTTTTGCAACACTCCGTGAACGAACAATTTTTGTTGGCTTTAACTCATTTTCGAACACCCAAACTCGTGACTGGTTTTTTGTTTCGGGTTTGTACGCGTATATCCAGGATTCGTCACCTGATACGATGTTGTATACAGCATTTGAGGATCCTGCGTGGAATCTTTCGAGAGTTCTGACGCACCAAGTAACGCGAGCCGCTTTTTGCTCTTCACAGAGCAAATGCGGTATCCATCAGGAAAACAACTTTTTTACACCTAATTGTTCATGCAAGATTATTTGTATTTGACTCATGCCATTGTCTAAAGTTGCCTGAATTTCGCGGTATGTCACATGTCGATCTTCCTCAATCAGCTTACGCACAGCATCAACGTTTTCTTGGGTGACTGCAGTTTTTGGACGACCTTGACGGGGATCATCACTGAGCTTGACACACCACGTTGAAATTCAGCAAACCAGCGATAAATTGTGGTTTTGAATGGGGCTTCATCACCAAATGCAGAAATCATCCGGTCAACACACTGTTTTTGTGTTAAACCACTTCGAAAGTCATAATAAATCATCGCTCTAGAATTTTCTCGAGTCAATTCCTTTTTCTCAACGACTAAACAAGTTTGACAAGACCTTGTGACAAGACCGAGAATCTTTTTTTAAATAAATAAACGGTATTCGATTTTTAAAACCAAGGAGTTTTAAATTAAAAAGATTTTAATATGACAGGAACAGTGGAAATATTTCATTCCCGATACTTTTAGTGCAGCCCTCGTAATACATGTTGATATTTTTTTTTCATTTTCTATCCCAATGCCAATTAAATTCGCCTTTGACACAATGTTTTAGTTAGTATAAAATTACTAGTGCTCCCGTTATTAAAATTTTTCTTTCAATTACCAATAGCTACAGGACGGTTTACGATTTACGATGAGGCCTCGGCAAAAATAGTGGGGATGCACATATTGTACACACGCAACCATACTTGCCCCGCTACTCCCCCCGCCGCATTCAAAAGTTAGGGCTCATAAATCGTAAATCTAACTGAAACTAAGATGATTTCAAGATTCAAGTTTGACCATTTTCATTATCGAAAATTCCTATCGACCATAGCAAGCCCTAGCGTGCGTGTGAATTTTGAGCATGTGGTTGTGTCGTAACGTTACCGACTCAACGTAGTGTGAGTACCAAATCGCAGCAGCTCTGTTCTAGGTGTGATTTGTTAATTAGTGTGCGTAATTCGTGTATGTATTATTATTTCTTATGTAGTGGAGTTCATTGGTGGGAGACAGGCGGCGACGCTGGTTTTCAAGTAAAAGTGTCACGGTTGCCAATCCAACCTCATTTATGTTATCCGTGAAAAAAACCATTCGGACAGGAATAATTAAAAAATTTAAGGCGCTGTATAGACTGCCCCAACGGAGTTGAATTTTTTCCCTTGCAAGAAGTTATCCAAATTCCGAAAAAAATGGTAATCTGTTGGAGCAATGTCCGGGGAGTACGGTGGATGTCTTAGACATTCCAATTGAAGCTCCTCTAATTTGGTAGCCGCCTGTTGTGCAATGTGTGGTCTAGCGTTGTCTTTCTTGAAGCGGTAGTGGTCTAGAGCGAATGACCAACCTCGGTTGTTTAGTAGCTAGCTTTTCCATCATGATTTGCAGTTTCTGGCAAAAGACATCTGCCGTTATCGTCTGGCCAGATTTAAGGAAGCTGTAGAGAACGACACCGGCACTAGTCCACCAAACGCTCACAAGTAACTTTTTTTGAGTCAATTTTCGCTTGGGGCAGGCTTTGGCTGGTTCGCCAGGGTTCAGCCATTGCGATGAGCGTTTCCGATTATCGTACAGGATCCACGTTTCATCACAGGTAATGATTCGATTTAAAATCCCTTCGTTATTGTGCCGGTTAGGTAATGTAACGCAGCAGTCGACGCGCGTTTATCGGTTTGCTGCACTCAATCCATGAGGTACCCACTTTTCAAGCTTTTTCACCTTCCCAATTTGCTTCAAGTGGATTAAAACAGTTTTATCACTAACACCGCAGTCTGAAGCTAACTCGGACATGGTTTGCGATGGATCCGCTTCCACAATAGCCTTCAATTCTTCATTATCAACTTTGGTCTCCGGCCGTCCACGGGGCTTGTTCTGCAGGTCGAAATTTCCAGAACGAAGACGTTAGAATCAAAACCGCACTGTGTTTTCTTTTGCGATACCGCCGCCATACACATCATTAATCCTTCGAGCCGTTTCTGCAGCACTGGTGCCACGGTGGAACTCGCACTCGAAAATAATACCATATTTCAAGTTTTCCATTTTGTAAACAGAGTGACGCATAGAAAAAACCAAGAGAAAAAAACAAATGAATTACGGTTTTTGAAACACAAATGCATGAGTAATAACGGTATAAATTTGAAATTGGAATTCCAAACCAAAGAAGATATATTTGAGATCAAAGCCAGTACGACTAAACGCCAATTTCATATGTAAGGACCTAATATTATAATAAAATTATGTGAGTTACAGGCATTAAGCTTAAAACTATGAAGAAATATGAATTAAAAGCTTTTTAAAAAAAAAATAGAAGATAATGGCCAATGGGTGTAATATTTCTAAAGCAAATACCAAATGAAATAGAGAAGAAACCAGAGTTGGAAAAAAATCATTGTTTTAAAAAATTAGAATAAAGTACAAATAAAAAAAATTATTAATCACGGTTTTTTTTTTATTTTTTCGTTATTATTATATAATTTAACTATATTTTTGCGCATAATGGAACGCGCCTTCAAGGGATTGCGCGGACACAGCGCGGGAATTTTAGCTGGAGCTACTAGGAAATTTAGAGCAGGTGTTTGAGGCAAGCTGAAACCTTGTCCTATACTTCTCCTACAGTACCCCGACACGAGACTGCAGGACTGGCTGGTCAAAAGCGGGGCTAAGTCAAATTTTAAAAATTTTTGAAAAGTGATTTTTTTATCCCAAATGATATGTTTAGAGGCACTTTGAAATTTTGATATAGTGTTCGTTTAATGTTTAAGGAATTGGGGAAAAATAAAGCCAGAACATTTAGTCGGGTTTTTGACTTTTACATTCCAGTGTAAAAGTAAATTGGAAATATGCTGGCTATAAATTCATGATTTTCTGACATCTATTGGTCATTTTCTGAACTACGATCTTCATATTAACAACGTATAGTAGGCTCGATCGTAGTTAATAAAATGACTGATAGATGTCAGAAAATCATGAATTGATAGCCAGCATATTTCCAATTACTTATACCAACTCGGAATTGAAAAGGCTGGAAAACTAGTTTTTTATTCAAATATTATAATAATGCTATTTCTCTTTTTCTTTTTTTCTCATTTTTATTAGATTTAAACGTATATTAGTACGTAACGTAAGTAAAACGTAGTTTGTAACTTAATTATAATTTCTAAATCTGTTTTTATGTTGATTTCAGTAAAAGATAGTGAAATTAAACATTTTTGATTGAATCATTGATTTTTTATGCCAACCCTGGAAGAAACCCACTTAGCTAGTGGGCATAAAGGGCACTTAGGTGGCAATAATTTTTATATGATTTCATTGTCTGGCAGGGGTTGATAATATTAGGGGTACTATGTAAAATAATAATTTTAAACAATTTCTGCAAATCATTAATTACTGAAATATAAAATAGTAACTTGCAAAAAATATTATTAAAAACAATTATCAAATGATAATTATCTTAATAAAAAATTGCCACCAGCTCTAGCTTAGTAATTGAAAGCAAATATCAGATACAATAAAACTAAGTTTAATACATCAAAAAAGCAAAACATTCAACTATTGTTAGACATAAATGATAACTATAAACTTACTTTCCAAAGCAGAAATATCCCATTAGCAAACCTATAACGAGGCATAATGAATGTCGAAATTCTGCTGAAGCTAATTTCAATGGTTTCCGAAACAATCTGGCCAGACATAGTGCAGCTATTTGTGCAATCAAAAAATTAACCTAATGAACAAATAAAATCTATTTAAAACAAATGAAAGTGTTAAAGTGGAAAACAATAAGTCAAACAAAAAAAATATATTTTTTTCATTTAACATCAAAGTTTGATTTTGAAAGAGATTACAGATCATATCTTAAATTTTGACTTTTAAAAAAAAGTCTAATAATCTAGTCTAAAGACTAACTACATAATAATAAAAACAAAATGATAACTTTAAGCAGTAATACAGATTTTATACCTGTAAATTAGGATTTATATCTCTTAAATATATATCTAGTAAGATGGAGTCAGTAAGCCTTACAAATGTAATGAGGATTGAGGTACTAAGGTACAGGTAACAAAATTCTATAATAAAATGATTAATAAGTATATCTATGCATACATATTCACTCACTAAATACTTGATTTATGAAGTTCAAGTCTGTATTCGGCAACTTGATACACACTTAATAAAGCTACAAAGCTCTTCTAATATATATGAAACAAAAAAAAGAGTTTGATAATTATTACTTACCAGATCAACGGGTAGGCCTAATTTACTTGACAAAAATGAAAAGGCTTTGCAACCATCGTAATTATCTTCATATGTTTCCGACATGATTTTAATTTGCTTTTACTGATACAATTTAACATCAGATCCAATATAGTATACCACTGGCTCTCAGGTTATTTGCTATAATTGTTTATGAACAATTTATTTACAAATTCAGTAAAAGTACGCAAGCGAAAATAACAAGTTTGAACGTAGAGAAATAAGCAGCGATAATGCTCAAAGCAACTACAACTCACGAAACCAGTCACTTTACATTTAAACCAACGTAAACTAGTATTATTCACCGAACACGCCACTAATAAAATAAATTTAAATTAAATGTTATATTATTCAATTCAACCAAAGTTGTGAATCGTGCATCGTTTACAATTTACATCACACATGTGTCAACTGTCATTTGATCATTCACAACAAGTTTTTTTTATTATTTATATATGGCATCGGCTTATAACTATTAGCCAGTGTCAAGTTAAAAAGAATAGAACTTTCGTTTAAATTTTCAACGCCGTATTTCTATATCGTCAAGTCTAAAGTCTAGTCAAAGTCCAAATATATAGTCAGTACAGTCCATGAGTCATGTCAGTCGATTCAGTAAAGTGGTAGAAGCTTTACTGAAAGTTTCTTGGGAGTTTTGGCGGGAAACACAAAATAGCACGTTTTTAGAAGTTGTACCACTTGCCCACACTTGTGCACGTTAACGAATATATAATGGTTACTATTGTACCAATATTACACATTAAGAACCGAGAGAACACAAATTTATTAAATATTACAAATTTCACAACGTCACCCATTGAACTCCCCGGCAAAAGTCCATTCACAACAAGTACTTATCATCTATGATTCACAACGGGGGTTGAATCCAATGACCAAAGAATACAATGGACTTACCCTAGCTATGACAAAAAAGTGTCTAATTTATCAGCTGATTGTGAACATAAAATAACTCCCGTACTAGAATTGGGATTATGTGTATAGAACAGTACTTACCGATATTTTTAATTTTTTGTAAGTTATACATTAATTATTACATGTATACGTAACTAAAAAAAGATTTTACTAATGACATTGTACATTTAACTACTTTTGTCAATCGCAAGTATCTTTTAACCGACATCCAAAAAAGTTTTCGATGCTGAGGATAGTAATTTTATTCTGTTTGCAATTCCAAAACAGCTGGACCACTTAAATTTTTTGTAGTACCTATATTATTCATGGGAGATATATTATCTTTATTAACTATTAATAGGAGAGGAAGTGCCATTTCATAATTGAACTCAACACGCATAAGTTTTTATTAGTTATAGGACCCAGAGGTTTTAATATACTCGTAATTTTAGTACATCTATATTGGTTATACATATATTTTATATTTTAAACGAGACAATTGTGTATATATAATCGGTTACTCAAAAAGGGCTAGAAGTATTACCATGAAATTTAGTACGCCGGGACTTTTGGGGGAGAAAAATCGATCTAGCTAGGTCTTGCCCCTTGGAAACCGCGCATATTTAAGCCATTTTTTTTCTTTCGTCGTGCAACAATATATCAAAATTTTCGACACTATTATGTCAGTCCGGTTGGCAGTTTTTTATGCGTTTTTTGTTCGGAAATACGAAAGAAAAAGAAGAAAGAACCCACCACGGTTCGATTATCGGTCAGATAAAAGTGATTCTTCTTATTTTTTTACTCCGAGCAAAGCTCGGATACCCAGGTACTTTATTTGTATACGAGCTGACCCAACTGTATAAATTGGTTTATGAAATGAAATGATGCTTTTTATTGTTACGGGTAGGTATGTGTAAAATAAAGGAGGTATTACCGTGACAAATATATTAAATTAAGAGGTCGTGGGCAGAAGGCCGAACGATCTGGTTTAGCCTCTTGGTGTCTGTGGGAATCGAAGGGGCTTTAACCACGTAGGCACTTAGCTGGGTCCAGGAGTGTAGCACGTGGCGAGAGCGAGTTGGGGCTCCAACGTCCGGTAGCGTCTCTCTGTTCCCCGCGACGTAGATCGACCAAGGGGCGGTGCATATTGATTCCAAAGCCAGTCAGTTCAGTCCGGAATATCTAGCGGTACTCAGAAATCCGGATGTGGGAAAATAGCCATAAGTTCTTGTAAAACGGTGCCTTGAACCCGGTGTATAGATATAGATCCCGTGAAAATGGGATTAAGAATATATGATACACTTGTAACCAGAAAAACTTGAATAAATGGATTCAGCAAAAGAAAGGAACTGTCATCTCGCGACAGCCCTTAAATACTCTTACTCATGGAGAATAGAAGTTAGGAGTTGGTCTCTCTAAGGCAGATAATGCGTCTGTAGCGCCCCCTATTTAACGCTATTTTACGGACACTTTTCATGTATAGAGATGGTACCTACTCCTTACTTCTATTCTCCATGCTTTTACTATCATATTGTTTTTTCTTTAGCTGACAACTAGCGGTAATGTATAATCCATATGCCACAATAAAGAAATATTGGAGATGAAGCTCCAGTTAGAAACGTTTGCCAATAGATGGCGTCGTCTAGTACAAATTAGCTAATTAGTAATTATAGAAACAACAGCTAATAGATGACGCTAGAAGCGTCGTTATTAGCTATAATAACACGTTAAAAATGTAGCTATTCTACAAATTCCCCTCTGTTACCGAAGGATTTTGACTCTTCTCAGGAAAAATCCATCCATACCTCCCATACATACATCCACTTTCATTATTGCATCCCGAACCCAAATAATATGATCCAAGACGCCCTAACATGCGAGCATTGTTTTCCGTAAAGAGGAAAAACAACACAAGTCGAAGATAATAATTTACACAGCTATAACGTTATTACAACAAGATAACGAACAGCGTCTGAATAAAGCGCGGAACTACTAGCCTTCCTACAATAGTTAACCAAATATTTAGATAAAATTGGTAGCTTAAGGTCTTTTAAATGCCAGGCACCAAGATCTTTGCCTTGCATGTCTTGCAGAACGTAAACTAAGGGAGAACGTTCACCTACAATTTTACATTTTACACTTGCGTAAAGGAACACATTGCAGATGTTAAACACCGTCGCAACAATAAATCTGCAATTTGCGAACACACACTGGATCAACCTCGCCATTACATAAGATTTGATACGCGACACAATCCGTAAGTGTTTAAAACAATCTATATAAAATAAATTATATTATATATAAAACAATTTTTATTGTAAAATATAAGTTTTTATGTATTATCATTAATTATTATTATTACTTATATAACTACTCGATGTATTGTTCTTCGTTGTTTCCTTTATTCTCTTGTGTACTATCTGTGTCCGTTTATATATTTTATGACGTCCTGTCGTATCGTAGGTCTGCTGGCAGAGATCTCTTATAGAGATAAGCACACCTATGTACTTTCATCACTGTGTTGTCTTAGTTACATTGTAAAATTTGTGTACATAAAGAATAAATAAATAAATAAATAAAATGTTTCTAGAAATACTAATATACTTTTTAAAATTATTAATTAATTTGTTATGCATAATTTTGTGTGTGAAAAAGGACTGTTACGATTTAGAGGTTAAAAGCAAAATAACAATAATAGTAAACCCGTAAATTGCTTCTTAAAAATAAATCATAAAAAGATTTAAGTACATTATTTAATTGACTTTTATCCTTATAGACTTAAAATATTGGTTGCTTCGTGGATTATACAATGGTTTGTAAATAAATTGTAGTTATATAGTTGAGTAGGTTCTTATACCTGAGGTTCTCTTTAACTAAGTACCCATAGATAAGTATATAATACTGAGATAAGTAGGTAGGTACCTATAATATTATTAAGGACAACCGCTTTTAGTTCTGCGCATTAAATTCAGTCGGCGCTAGCGTGCTATGCCAAATTTTGGGATCAAGTTTCGTCTCTAATTTTTCCGGGAATTCAATTGGTGACGTTGTGGTTTTTTTGTTTCCTTCATAAATTTGTGATAATATTTCGGTTCATAATGTGTAATATTGGTAGAATATTAACCATTAAATATTCGTTAAAGTGCACAAGTGTGGGCAAGGTACAACTTTAAAAAAACGTACTATTTTGTGTTCCCTCCAAAACTCCATAGGAACTTTCAGTAAAGCTTCTACCACTGTACTGAATCGACTGACTTGACTCATTGAGTGCACTAACGATTAATTTAGACTTTGACTAGACTTTAGACTTGACGATTTAGAAAAACGAAAATTCTATTTCCCGCCTTTTTAACTTGACACTGGCAAATGATTTTAAGCCGATGCTATTTAATAAAATAAAAAAATAGAGACGTAACTTCTTTATTTGACTACCACCACTTGCCCACACTTGTGCACGTTAACGAATATTTAATTGTTAATATTCTACCAATATTACACATTAAGAACAGAAAAAAAAAACACAAATTTATGAGGAAATACAAATTCCACAACGTCACCCATTGAATTCCCCGGCAAAACTCCCTATGTCTCTATTCTCCATCTATTCTCTGCTCACAACTGTCAGTACATAGATGTCAGTGTTCAAAAAACAAGAAGAAAACAAAAAAGGAGGGAGGGCCCTGAGGCCCCTGAATCCACTGCTCAGCTAATTCAAGCACTCTTCTCCCTGGCCATGGATATTTATTTCAAAATCTAGGCCGGGAAAGACATTTTTAAAAGTCTTCTGTCGGCTCTGCCTGAAGGGGCCTCCCTCATTTCAAAACTGATTTCCCAAAGGCTTCCATCGCCCCAACCTCACTAAAAATCGTTCACTGGAACGTCCGAGGGGTCCGCAGAAATGTGGCCCCGATCCGTCACCTCCTTCGGGAGTACGAGATAGACGTCGCTCTCCTAAGCGAAACTCTTCTCTCCCCCCCGGATCGTTTCCATGTCCCTGGGTATTTCACTTACCGTCAGGATTACCTAGGAGGCGACCAAGTGTGCAGAGGCCTCGCTGTCTTGGTCAGCAGGAGGCTCCTGCACCAACTCCTCCCAACCCCTACGGTGTCATCTCTTTACGCGCTGGGCATCGAAGTGTCACTCGGCACCAAACGCACTCGCCTATTCGCGTGCTATAAGCCCCCGGGGTCACATTTAGATATCTCCGACATCCACAGGCTCATATCAGATGAGCCGACTGTGATTGATTGGAGATCTAAATTGTAAACACCCCGAGTGGGGCTCCCGCACGTCTTATGCGGACGGCAGACGTCTGCTCGCCGTCTCCGAGCAAGTTGGGTATACGGTGGTGCAGGGTACATACACCCCCACCCATTACCCCGAGAACCCTTCGCACTCGCCAGACGTTCGAGATGTTGCCATCATCCATCGCATCGCAGGCGACCTTCATCAGGAGGTACTCGACGTGGCCCATGGCTCAGACCATCTCCCGGTGTTGGCCATCATCCGAGCTTCCCCGGTAAGTGTACCTCCTCTCCCCTCCTACCCAGTCCGCGACTGGGATGCCTTCTCAATGCAGCTGCACGAAAATACGCCAAATTTCCCGGTGAACTCTGCAGAAACCGTCGAAGCCGGGGCGATTGCAGCTGCAATGGACGCGGCAACCCAGCCGCCCACCCGCCGCAAACCCAAGCGGCCCCCTCCCTACCACGCCACATAGCCGACCTGATCGCCGAGAAGAAGCGCCTGCGACGACGATGGCAGCTCACACGATGCCCAGCAGCAAAGACGCAGCTCAACCGCCTCACCGCAGAGGTAAAATCTCATCTAAAGCACCTCAACGCGGAAAACTGGACCCGACGCATCCAGGAGGCGGGAGAGGACTGGCCCTCTTTACACCGCTTTTGTCGCAACCTTACCGGAGCCACTGCCCCTGTTTGCCCCCTGCTCCACCCCGACGGTAACTTAAGGTACCGTGCAGAGGACAGAGCAGAAATTCATGCTGAACGCCACGAGCGCCAATTTCGCCGCTGCCAACGACCGCAACGGACCACGCCCGTATGGTCTCCGAGGAGGTAAAGGTCTTCCTACATTCTCCTTCCTCCCTCCCATTCCTTCTCCTTCTCTCCGAGGGAGGTTCAAAAAACCATCTCGCACCTCACAAACTTAGGAAGGCCCCCGGAGCAGACGGTATCCCCAACTCTGCCCTTCGACACCTCCCATTCAGGACGGTGGCCGCCCTTACCCGCCTGTATAACGGAATGGTCAGGAACGGCCACTTTCCCACTCCCTGGAAGTTGGGGTTAATCATCAATATCCCAAAACCCCACAAAAACCTGAGAAGGGCAGGGGGCTACCGCCCCATAACCCTCCTATCAACTCTCTCCAAAATGCTTGAACTCCTTCTCCTCAAGCACCTTGCCCCCCACCTCCCTCCTCATGAGGACCAATTCGGGTTTAGGTCAGAGCTAAGCACCACTCTCCAGCTGGTACGAGTCATACACCAGCTCTCCGTTGCGGCGAACAAGAAGGAAGCTTCGGTCGCAGTCTTCCTCGACATGGAAAAGGCGTTCGACTGCGTTTGGCATGAAGGTCTGCTCTTCAAGCTCATCCGAGCCAACGTCCCACCCCCTCTAGTAAGGCTTGTGGCATCCTATCTCTCCGGCCGCACCTTCAAGGTACGTGTCGACGGAGTCTTCGGAGAACGCCCCATCACCGCCGGTGTGCCTCAGGTCACTGTGCTCTCTCCGGGGATGTACAATTTTTAGGCCAGCGACGTTCCCAAAGACCCTGGCACCACCGTAGCGTTTACGCCGACGACACGGCGTTCATAGCCAGCTCGCTAAGCCCCGATCACGCCGCTATAATGCTTCAGAGGACGCTGGACCTTCTCCCTGATTGGCTGAGCAATTGGCGACTATCCGTTAACGCAGGTAAGTCCCAAGCGCTCGCCATCACCGCGAGAAGAGGGTTCCCAGCTCCTCTGAAGATCGGAGACGCCGAAATACCATGGGGGAGAACGTCGAAGTATCTTGGAGTCGGAGACCGCTGTCTCTCCATGGTCGCCCAGCGTCAGTCAGCCGTGGCAAAGGCCAAATCGGCAACTGCACAATTACGCCCTACCTTTTCATCTCCTCAGATCCCCCTCAACATGCGGATGGCCTTCTATAAGACGTATATAAGGTCCCGCCTCACCTACGCAGCACCTGCGTGGCACCGTTTGCTCTCCGCACCCCACAAAAAGGTCGTTGCAGAGAGCCCAGAACCGGGTGCTGCGCTACATTGCGGGTGCCCATGGTACGTCCGCTACTCCACTATTGAAAGGGATCTCAGGATGGAGAGTGTGGAGGCCTTCATGGCCTGGCTCGCCATCCACATGTTCGAGCGAGCGGATGCCTCGCGCCTAGTCGAGCTAACCGACTTGGCGCCGTGGCACGCCCGCCCGCCTGACCGCCACCGTCTGCCGAGGGACACCGTCCCTCCAGCAGACCCAGCGAAGCCTCGCCGCCTGCCTCACCGCCCCCGAAGAGGTGGAGCTCAGGCGCAATGATGCGCCACCCCGCCCTCGAAGAGGAGGAGTCCAGGCGCAATGATGTGCTCCCCACCGAGGCGCATATGAAGCGCTCCATCCACCTCTGGATCGCAGCCCCCCACCTCCTTCCCCTGCACCGGTAGGCACATAAAATCTACTGGTGCAACCTTTCTACCATTCACCTGGGGCTTGTCGGAGTGGCAGCCCTCTTGCCACCCCGTCACCTCCGTGGCGTACCTTCCCCCCGCTATACAAAGCTGGGGCTCGGAAGTTTATACTCCCACCCTTTCCCCAGGTCGCTCAAATCCACGGTCCGGCAAACGCCACGCGTGAGGGAGTGGACCCAAACACGTTTCTCGGCCTCCGGGTCGGGACCCCCACGCGTCGTTTGGAGCCGATCGCCAGTCCTGGTTGTGCCTGGTTTTGGCAAACGGCATTCCCAATTTTGCTCGCCCACGGGTTTCCCCCGCGTTCTGCCGCGAGGGAAAAGGTAACTAACAAATAAGTAACCCATCCTTATTGGTCTTCCCTAAAAAAAATTACTAAATGCGTCCAGTACTCATACTAGGCGCGTCATCCCCACCCCAAATAGAGGACCTTTTGCCGCTGGTTTTGGTTCCCCGACCAAGGCCCTCTTCAGGGGCCCGGCTTGAGAAGACGTACGTTCGGCGCGTCGCTCATTTTGGTTCGAGCCTTCGCTGGAATACGACGTCTCGCGGTCCTTCGGCGCACCGACTGTTGGCATTTGAAGAATGAAGAATGTTTGTGATGTGTAGTGCTACAAAGTGAAATTCTTATTAGAAAAAGTCCTTTTCGGGCTGCTCTGTTGTCAAGATGAATGAAGATGCTTCCAGTCACGGATTATTATTCGGATACTCGTTTCATTCGTACGAACGTCGCTTTTATCGAGGCGTTCTTTGTTTTACTCGACAAACGACGTAAAAACGCTCTTATCAGACCGACGTTCTTGTTTCAACGTACTTCGAGCGTATGCTACAGTGCTGCCCCTCAAGCGAAGCGTACCGGCAGTGTGACAGCACGGCCTGTTCTTGTTGTCTTCTGTGTTGCTGGACTTGCTGGTGACTTCTGCTTGATTAGTGTTGCACTTGGTAATGGTGTTGAGGTAACAGGTAACGGTCTTGAGGTAACAGGTAAATGTTTTGAGGCATCTTCTGGTAATTTCTTCATGGTAAGTGGTAATGGTAAGGTATCTGGTAAGTGACTTGACGTTCTTGGTAATTCGGTGCTCGGTGACTGTTGTACATTGCTCGTTGGTTCGCTGAGATAATCTTCAACTAATGTGTAAGCGGGCTTCAAACGATCGATGGATAACGTTGCTGTGCGGTCGGATAACTGTAGTGTGAAATGTTTTTCTTGTCGTTGTAAAAC
Organism: Phengaris arion; assembly: GCA_963565745.1. Classification (NCBI taxonomy): domain Eukaryota; kingdom Metazoa; phylum Arthropoda; class Insecta; order Lepidoptera; family Lycaenidae; genus Phengaris; species Phengaris arion. The sequence goes on from OY751443.1 coordinate 10,865,239, forward strand.
TTTGTACGGTCCGTCGTACGGTGGTTGTAATGGTTTTCTTACTGCGTCATTACGTACGAATACGTAGTCGCATGTGTGAAGGTCGCGATGTACAAGGATGCTTCGCTGATTCCCGTGGCGATGTACTTGCTTATTTGGCTTGAGTGAATTGATGTTTTTGACGTGATAACGTCTTATAACTAGCTTAGCATCTTATAATTCGATGGAGCCGGCTGCACGCACGAAAAAACATGACTCATGCGTTACCAAGTACTGTTACCAAATACCGTTACCTTTTTTTTTTTTTATTAAATAAGGGGGAAAACGAGCAAACGGGTCACCTGATGGTAAGCAACTACCGTCGCCCATGCACAATCGCAACATCAGAAGAGCTGCAGGTGCGTTGCCGGCCTTTTAAGAGGGAATACACTCTCTTCTTGAAGGTTCGCAGGTCGTATAGGTCCGGAAATACTGCTGGTGACAGTTCGTTCCAGAGTTTTACAGTGCGCGGCAGAAAGTTACGCGAAAAGCGCACGGTGGAAGACTGCCACTCATCAAGGTGATGAGGATGGTATGTTTTTCGCGTGGGACGATGGCGAAAAGTTGCAGGTGGTATGATTCCGAACAATTCCTCAGAGCACTCCCCGTGATACAACCGATAGAGGATGCAGAGTGAAGCTACATTACTCGGCGTAATTCCAAGGGGTCCAAGCTGTTTGAAACACTATGGCAGTCAACAATTCGAGCGGCCCTTCGTTGGATACGATCCAGAGGGAGCAGTTGGTATTTTGGCGCCCCTGCCCAGAGATGAGAACAATATTCCATATGAGGCCGAACCTGCGCCTTGTAGAGTTGTAGGCGTTGGTCCGGACTGAAGTACTGTCTCACTCTGTTAAGAACACCAAGCTTCTTCGAGGCTAACTTGGCCTTACCCTCTAGATGATATCGGAACTGGATTTCGCTCGATATGTTGACGCCAAGTATCTCAATGCTAGGGGAGATGGTTAAAGATGTGCCCTCAAAACGAGGATATACGACCATTGCCACCATGGAAGCTTTGATAGCAGCGCTTTATGCTAAACCCGATCAAAGGCCTTCGCAATGTCCAAACTAACAGCCAATGCCTCTCCCTTCGACTCAATTGCCTGAGCCTAACGATGAGTTAGGTACGACAAGAGATCACCAGCCGAGCGACCCTTACGGAACCCGTATTGTTTGTCGCTTAGTAATCCCTGGCCGTCCAAGTATCGAAGAAGCTGGCTATTGATAATGGATTCCATTATCTTCGAGAAGAGAGAGGTTATAGCGATTGGTCTGTAGTTGGAAGGATTTGAGCGATCACCTTTTTTGAGGATCGGGTGCACCAAGGCTGTCTTCCAAGAAGCCGGGACGATGCCAGAAGAGTACTAGAACCAAAAAAGACGCGTCAAGACCAGAGCCAACTCTGGAGCACACTTTTTCAGCACAATAGGAGGGATTCCATCAGGCCCACTTGACTTTTGGATATCAAGGGAACGGAGGGCTTTTCGCACTGAGCGCTGATGAAACCGAATATCCGACATGATGCTCGTGCATCGCGGTATGGTCGGCGGTTTCTGCCCCCCGTCATCCAGGGTCGAGTTTGACGCAAAGAGCTTGCCCAAAAGATCGGCTTTGTCCTTTGCGTCCTGGGCCAACGATCCATTTCCTACGTGTAGGGATGGTAGGGTTGGCTTGCAGAAATTTCCTTCAATAGCTTTGGCTAGAGACCAGAATGCACGGGTTCCTGAGGGGAGGCGCTCAAATCTCTTACCAATTCTATTGACGTGCTGTTTCTTTGCCCGAGTGATCTCTTTCTTGAGGGACCTAGAGGCAAGGTTGTACTCCTTTTTATATGTGGCTGGTATTTAAATCCCGAGCAGACACTGCATTGGCCCAGGATTGGTAAGCCTCCTGCTTCCGGCGAGAAGCTTTTTTGGGGGATGAACCAAACCAGGGACGAAATCTGCCGCCAGTTGGCACTACAGCGGACGGAATGAAAAGTTCCATCCCTTGCATCACCACATCGGCAACAGTACCCGTATGTACCCGTAGGTAAATTCGGCGGCGCTTATTCCGGTGTCTTCACGAATAGCTGCGCGAAGTCCTAGTAGAACTGCAATGTAGGTATTTCGTCGATCCATGATGTATTATTGTTGATTAATCTTGTTTTCAGCCAGTTTTTCAAACTTCTGTACCAGCGTTCAATCATTCCGTTGGATTGCGGGTGGTACGGTGTTGTACGGGTTTTATCGATACCCATGCAACGTGTTAAATTGACGAACAGCTGGCTTTCAAACTAGCGTCCTTGATCAGTTGTTATTGTTGTAGGACAACCAAATTTCGCTATCCATTGCTCGTAGAATGTTCTCGCCACAGATTCAGCTGTAATATCGGTGAGTGGTATAGCTTCTGGCCATCTGGTTGCTCGATCAACCATAGTGAGTAGGTATCTATGACCGCTCGCTGTTGTAGGTAGCAGGCCAACGATGTCGATGTGTGTGTGATGAAAACGGTCGACTTTTGGAAATGATGAGACGGCGTTCGATGTATGACGTTGTATTTTGCTTCTCTGACATTGTATGCAGGTTTTCGTCCAGTTGTTGATGTCGGTATTCATAGACGGCCAAAAGAATTTTTGTGTGATAATTTTTCTTGAAGCTTTTGTTCCGGGATGACTCATGTTGAGAATTGAGTCGAACACGGCACGTCGAAAGTCTTGTGGTAGGTACGGACGGACGTATTTTCTTGAAGTTTCGCATACAATCTTGATATCGGAGTGTGGTAATGTGGTCGTCTTGAAACTTAAGTTTTCTTGAGTGAAGAGTGCAGGTAGCGTGCTATCTCGCTCTTGCGCGTGGGATAGGCGCAAGCAAAACAGCGTTTTTGATGCTATTTTTGCAAGCGATAAATACTTGTTTCGTTCCACTCGATCGGTGTTTTGTCTCTTTTCTTCGCATAGTGAAGATATGCGTGTAGCGGCGCTAGCAGTGTAGCGGCGTTTGATATACTGTCTCGGTAGAAATTTAGCATACCGAGGAAACGTCGTTATTCTTCTGTATTCTTCGGTAATGGGAAATCTTCTAAGGCTTGTAATTTGTCTTGTGGCGGCTTGATTCCGTCGCAGTTGACGTTGAAACCGAGAAACTTGACTTCTTGTTTGCCGAGTACACATTTGACGGGATTGATAGTGATTCCATTTTCTTCCAGGCGTTGTAGAACACACCGCATGTGTTCGCGATGTTTTTCTTCGCTGCTCGATGTTATTAGCAGATCGTCGATGAATGAAAATACGTAATAAGTCGTAGCCTTGTAGGATTTCGTGTATGAAGCGTTGAAATGTCTGACCTGCGTTTCTAAGGCCAGGACACATTCTCGGGAATTCGAATAGTCCGAATGGTGTGATGATTGCGGTTTTCTCAATGTCTTTCTTGTGAACTGGTAGTTGTTGGTATGCTTGATTTAGATCGATAGTCGAGAAAATCTTCTTTCCGGCGAGTTGAAATGTGAAATCCCGTAGTCGTGGTATAGCGGTATGGTAGGATAGCGATCGGGTTTCGTGAACGCGTTGAGTCGCCGGTAGTCGCCACACACCCTTATGTGGCCATTCTTCTTTGGTACGACGTGAAGGGGTGAGGACCAGGAGCTGTTGTTGGGACGACAGAGACCTTGTTGCATTATGTTCTCGAATTCTTATTTGACTTGATTGTAGCGATGTGGTTGAATCGGTCTGGCGCGACAGTGTAGTGGTGGGCCAGATGTCTCGATGGAATGATCGACGTTGTGCTTCGGAGTTATGTTCATAGCTGTTAGTCTCGTGATGCCGGGGAATTCTCCCAGTATATCGTGGTACGACTGAGTGACGTCGATACTACGGACTGTAGGTATGTCCGTGTAGCTTCCAGGTGCGTTGATTTGTAGGCTTGTTCTTGTTGTTGGTGGCGTAAAGTTGAAATGGTAGCGGTTGAAAATGTGTGCCTTTCTTCTTCGGTATGACGGATATATTGGCACCCGTGTCTACCAAAAAGGTGAGTTTCGTTGTCTTGTCCGTGACGAAAAGGCGGTATTGTTTGTTGTGAACGCCGGAGTCCGCCCCTGACAGCGTTTCAATTAGTTTCCCTGGTTGAACGTGCATGGTTGTATTACATTTTCTGGCTTCTTTACCATGTTTTGTGGTAAAAACAGTATGGTAACGGAGACTGGACTCGTGGGCGTGATGATGAACGTTGGCGCTATCATGATGTTGATCAGAATCGGGAGCGTTGATGATGCTGATGATTTCTTCTATAATTGTTGAAGTGAGATTGATGTTGCTTCAGTTCTGCGACTTCAAGTGTCAGTTTTCTTATTTCCGTGATGAGGATGTTCTTGATGTTTGATGATGTTGAAGGAGTATTGATGCTATTTACAGTATTTACAGGGTTTTGTTCCAGAATTTTGTCGGCCATCGCTCCCTGCTCGTCGAGTGTGGTCTTCGCGCTGAATATTTCGCTGACGACTAGGACAGAGCGAACAGATGTAGGTGGGTGGTTGGTCCACATTAATTTGAGTGTGGAATCGGGAACTTTGTCGCGTGCCAGGTTACGCATTCGTCTGAGTAGTTGTGACGGTTTTTGGTCCCCGAATTCCATTTCTGACTGTCTGCTGGAACTGTCTGCTGTCGGATTCTTCGTACGCCGAGATTAATCTATTCTTGAGAGCTTGGTATTCGTTATTCTCTGGCGGACTGTACAGCAGGTCGGCGATTTGTTCAATGTCCTGTTTCTCAAGACGTGCGATGACCATCTGGGATAGCTGACTCTGGTTCTTCTGTAGGTTGCTTGTGGCTGCCTCGAATAGCTCAAACCATAGTCGCGATTTGTCCCTTTCAGAAGGGCGGTATTGGCATGGAGAGCGCGATACCAGCGATTTCTTGTGATGGTGTAGAATTTTCGGGCAGGGATTCACTTCTGGCTTCCATTCTCGATATTTTCTTTTCTTAAGTAGTCTTCGGGCAGTATTTTCTACTTGAAGGTGCTTGTAGTTCTTCGAGGTCACAACTTTAGAGGTAGGTACTCCACTTTGGAGGTACTTGTCGAGGCAGTTTAGGTAGAGAGTAAAACTCGATCTACAGTTGTGAAGTGAATATATTATTTACAAAATGTAGTACTTATACAAAAAATTACATAATTATTATTATTAAACAAAGAATTTACAAACTTAAAAATTGCTTCTGATTGGCTGTTTGTTTACAAACTTAGAAGGTTGATTCTTTTTGGTTGTTCGTCTGCGCATGTTTCTGCGCATCGCTCCATACCGCTGTGTCGCAGCCCGCGGCGCTTGGGTATAAATATATCTAGCGGCAGTCCTGTATCCTAGTGCGTGTGTTTGCCTCTCACTCCGCGTTAGTGCCGACTCACTTCAAACGCGTTGCATTGTCTCGCTCACTCCACGTTCGTGCCGACCCGCTTCTAGTGCAGCCAAAAACTCCTGATAGCGATCGTAAATTCACACCCTATTCATTAGAATAGGTTGTGGATTTGCGCCTTGCTGGGGAGTTGCCCTGCTCTTGGCCTCCCGTTGAGTTTCGGCTCAGCGTTGGGTCACGAGGAGACAGCCCCCCTAAGTGTGTGTACCGTCTCCATGTATGTACACTTAGTGTATCGTCCGTCCACGTAAAGTGTGAGTACCTTTTGTGTCAGTGATACGTATACCTGTTGCCGTTCAGTGTTGACTGTTTCTGTGTGACTTGTGTGTTTTATTTTGTGTTAAACATGACAGTCTACGATCCGTGGCTACCACGCCACGACCACCTAAGCTCTCGTGCGGACTCTGAGACGACGTACAGTCCGGCCTCATCGAGATCCAGCTCACGTTCGACCCCGGACCGCACGCATACGCACCACCTTTCGCTCGCCGAGCCTAGCTTGTGCGGACAGGACACCGCCCGCCCCGTGTCGCCTTCGGCATTCTCGCGGGGGTGTACTGGCACCCCCCCCGCCCCAATGCCTCACGACGGCGGCCCACGGCGAGTCTGGGCCCCCGCTCTGCACAGCCGATCAGGGTTCGGCAAAACCGAGGCGCGCATCGCGCCGCACTGCGCATGCGAGCGATCCTCGCCAGCCTTCTGCATACCCTGGACCTGACAACGTCCTTCAAGCGAACACACACCGCACCACCGTGGGCCTAGCCCGCCCCTCGCTGGCTCCCCAGCCGCGACACCACCGCGCCGCGCCGGCTGCTCAGCCGCGCGGCCATCACCAGCCCTCCGTGCTCGCCAGATGCCTCGCCGGCCCCACAGCCGCGCGACAACCACCAAGCCGCACCCGCTGCGGCCACAGAAATCCGCTCTAGCCCACCGCGTGAGTACCGCTACCGCGCGCCCACATTCCCGCCACCACTCATCAACCTGCATGCACCACGACAGGCCAGGTACGCCGACCGCTAGCGGACCTACGCCTAGGTGAGTGTCACCAGCCCCCAGGCTAATACAGACAGACCTCCTGCCCCGGCGCCGGCGACCTCTAAAACGTCGCCACCATCAAATACGTCTCGCTACCCGCCCTTGGTCGTCGAGAGGATCGACGACTGGGTGCGCCACTTCCGCCGTCTCCGTGACATTCTGGGGCACACACCGAACGCCAAACAAAGCGGTCCTGGTATTTGCTTCACGCCCCGAAGCGAACATGAATTCAGGACCGTGAAGAGATACCTGACGGACCTAGAGAGGCAGGGACACGCCTCCTGGTTCTCTTTCTCACTACCGCAAGATAGGGAAATCAAGGTAGGAATTAGGGGCCTTCTACCTTCTGCCACGGACACCGAGAAAATCAAGGCCGCACTCGCCGAGCTAGGATACGTGGCGGAATACGTGTCCGAAGTTCCGGCGAGGTCTGAACCCGGTGGCTGTATTTATTTCGCCCGCATCATCAGGAGCCCAGACGTCATCCCCGGCATATTTAAGGTAACCGAACTTTTATATATGCCCGGAATTTACATCGAAGCATGGCGGGGCCGCAGCGGCCCGGCCCAATGTCACCGATGTCTCCAATTCGGGCACTCCAGTCACAACTGCCACCGCAAGGTAGTCTGTGCCCGATATGCCGGAGAACACTCAGCGAGGGATTGCCCCCGCTGCCCTACCGAGACGCCCACCTGCGCAAACTGCAAACCCAGTTAAGATAAGAGAAAGAGATACCTGACGGACCTAGAGAGGCAGGGACACGCCTCCTGGTTCTCTTTCTCACTACCGCAAGATAGGGAAATCAAGGTAGGAATTAGGGGCCTTTTACCTTCTGCCACGGACACCGAGAAAATCAAGGCCGCACTCGCCGAGCTAGGATACGTGGCGGAATACGTGTCCGAAGTTCCGGCGAGGTCTGAACCCGGTGGCTGTATTTATTTCGCCCGCATCGTCAGGAGCCCAGACGTCATCCCTGGCATATTTAAGGTAACCGAACTTTTATATATGCCGGGAATTTACATCGAAGCATGGCGGGGCCGCAGCGGCCCGGCCCAATGTCACCGATGTCTCCAATTCGGGCACTCCAGTCACAACTGCCACCGCAAGGTAGTCTGTGCCCGGTATGCCGGAGAACACTCAGCGAGGGATTGCCCCCGCTGCCCTACCGAGACGCCCACCTGCGCAAACTGCAAACCCAGGTAATAGTAGGGATTGCCCAAAGTTTCGCAAGGTGGCAAGGAAACTGCGAGCAGACAAGGCCCGCCTCTTCCCCCCCCCCCCCCCTCCCTGCGCAAACTATGACACGCCTCCCCCGTGCAGGAGGCCCCACCTCCTCCGCCAACTTCAACATCCTTGATGGCGGAGGCCAACGACTGCACTCCCAGACGCGTCGCCCCCCCGGACTCCGACTCCTCCGTACGGAGGATAAAGAAGCCGAGAACGAGAACCAGGAGGAAAGATGCCGCAGCTCCTGAGGCCACCCCCTGTGTTGTCGCCTCACCCCCAGCCAGCAGCCTGGAGCTGGAGCCACCCATGCTCGCTCTACCGCAGCCAGACCACACGTGGGACCCACAACGCCCCCCGCGCTCCCCGCGCACCTCCAGTGCCACCTCCTCGGCTACCACAGCCGTGGAAATAATCGCTACCTCGGAGCCCGCAAACCACGCGGTCGCCCCGCACACCCGGCCTCCGGTGTCTCCCTCGCTGCCCCAAGAGTCGGTGCAAAGCGAGGCCCCAGCATTGACTGCAGAGCTGCTGCAGTCTCTCCTCTCCCTGGCCGTGAACTGCATCCAGAAGGTTCTAGCCGGGGAGGAAGTCTTCCCTGCTATCATACAAGCCCTAGTACAAGGCACCCTCATCGTAGTCGCTCTCACAGATCTGGCTCCCCAGGCCCTAGCCCGGACCCGCGTCCAGATAACTCCGGCATCCAGAAGCTCCTACAGAGGAGCCGACTGTGACTGCCGGAGATCTGCGCCGCGCGTCCCGGACCCGGAACACTCGCGTGCTATGCACCGCCCCCCCGCATTTTGAATGTGAATAATCCTCTCTTAAGTTAAAGATCTCCTGTTTCCTCGAGCAAGCGGAAGCCACGTGCCCGGTCAATTTGCCGACCCGCTGCCGTGGCATGCCCGCTCGCCAAACGGCACCCGCCTAGCTGACACCAGACGCTGGGAGCATCCCGGAGCCACGCTACCGAGACGCCCCCAAGCGCGGTGCGCCCCCCAACTAGCACCGTTAGATAGTTGCCCCTCTCACCTACCCCGCGTCGGTTATAAACACCGGTTTTTATAATGTGCGCCCGGAGTATCACGTGGGGCAGCCCTATTGCCCAACACGTCAGCCCCGTGGTAGCTTTTCCCCCCCGACATCAAAAGTCTGGGGCCCGGGAACACCTTTCCCCCCTTCCTATCCCAGGTCGTTCGTGTCCGCGGTCCGGTAAACGCGGCGCGTGAGGGAGTGGACCCATACACCTGTCCTGGTCGTGCCTGGTTTGGCAATCGTCACTCCCATCGTACTTTTGCTCCCCCACGGGTTTTCCCCGCGTTCTGCCGCGGGGGGTCTTCCCTAAAACTGACTTTATGCGCCCAGTACTCGTACTGGGTGCGTCATCCCACCCCAATTAGAGGGGCTTAGCCCCTGGTATTGGTTCCCCGCTGTAAGGCCCTTTTCAGGGGCCCGGCGTGCGAGAAGAGTCTCCTTCTCTGGTGGCCGCGCGTCGCTCATTTTGGTTCGAGCTTTCGCTGGAATACGACGTCTCGCGGTCCTTCGGCGCACCGACTGTTGGAATGTGAAGTGTACGGTTCGTACACCTTGAGATGCTGTTGCTGCTATAGATGCTGCTGTTTGCCGAGTAAAACTAATTTGCTGCTGCTAATATGTATATTTGCTAAGATACAGGATAAAATGCTAATGTTATATGCTAATGAGTTACACAGTCCGCAATGCGCGACGGTTTTGCGTAAACTGACTTAAACCAAAAATATATCTAAAATGAGCGTACGCGTGAAATGTACAAAAATGCTGATGATGCTCTATACGGTTGTTGCACCGTACATGCTCCCGGGCGACAGAAGCGGTGGGTGCTGGATGATGAGATGGTCGATGAGCTAACCTAATAACAAGGTGATGGAACAATAATATACTAAAGCTATTACAGGTGATGCCCGACAATAGTATTATTATTGATCGCTCTTAAAACTACACCGTTCTAGTTTCGGAGATGTGCTTTTGTTCACTGACACATTAGAATTACACTTAACACAATACTTTGATACTGATTTGTTTATTTCACTTTCACTTACCCACTTATCACTTACACTGGCACTACACTAACACTCGGGTCAATGCTGGTGCGCAGTTGCGCAAACGGAGAGGATGCCGGCGCGGCTGGAGCAGCTTGCACCGCCAGCGCCGGCCCCGCTGACCGCGGCTCGACCGGGGATAGTGCGGTCGGCGCGGCTGGCGCAGCTCGCACCGCCAGCGCCGGCCTCGCTGACCGCTGCCGATGGGCGCACCACAGGCCCACTGCTGCTGCTAAAGCTACTGCTGCTAAACAGTATATGGCGGCGTAGTGGTGAATGTCGTGTGACGACAACTCCGTCTCCATTTGCTCCGAAGCTGCTTTCATCTGCTTGATGCGCTCCCCGAGAGCAAGCAGGGAGTGGTTGTAGCTCCCGCTTTCTTCGCGCGTAATCGGGGGCAACGATATGTTGATCAAGTGATTTAAGGGTGCGATTTCGGGTGCATAGACTACCGGCTCATTATTAATTATATTAGAAAGCTGTTTGTGTGAATTAATAGTAAAAGTCGCGCTCTTAATCGTGCATTCGTCCCACAAAGTGATGACGTTGGCGCCAGTCACCTGTTCGCTGGAAACTTGATCCTTGCATATGAAACGTAATGTGCAATGACCGCAACAATTTATTAAGAATGTATTTGTTTTAATAGGTGTCCATGCCGTCTGGCACTCGCTAAGTGTCGTCTTACACACGTGGCTTTGTTTATCTTTGATACACAGGTTGTCGTCCGACTGTCTTTGGTAGACGGGCATTTGTAATGCACAAAGATACGCATTGCTTGATGTGTATAGAAAACATTTATCAAAGTCGCTGTCAGATATTGGTATAAAAGTATCTTTTCTGAAATTCATAGCGACGTGCTTGGCTATAGGTATTACGCTGACCATAGAATTACCCATCAATTGTGGTAGGGGAAACATCGTGTAAACTTAATAGCTTTCCTTATTGATGAGGGGAATTTCAATTTCAAAAATAAAATATTGCTGTGTCATTCTTACTTTAACTGTCATTATTTTATAAATCGACGATAGCTCGGCTTGTAAGTTGGTGACTGGTAACGCTAAGTCATTGGGCAGCTGCCCACTAATTGTGTTGAGCTCGCTAAGTAGCTGGGAAGGGCTGAGAAGATGGACGTTAAATTGTTTCATATTTGTAATGGTATCGAGTAATGCATCTTGAATTCCTTTTAAACTGGAGAGTATATTATTAGCGATGATGCTTGTTAAAATAAAATCGTTGGCTGCTTGTGTTGCGCTTATTTCCGTCCGTAAAATAGATGTTGTTATGTCTAAATTGTTTAGATGCTGATTAAGCATTTTCTGCTGATTCTCCATTGTTCCTTCTATTCTCTGCTTCTATAACTGACGTTTGATTTTTCCAAAGCCCTAATAAATGTTTTTGATTGTTTGTAACTAAAGTAATATCTCGCTCATATTGTTGTGCAAATCGCTCGTCTAAGACGCCAAACAATGAATTCGCTACGTAGCCGATCCCATTGACGAGTCCTCGTCGCGTGCGCCGTGGCGCGTCAAAATGTTGATTCAGCAACATACGGTCATAGAATTTTAGCTCGTCGCAGCCGTGATGTAATTGAAGTAATACGATATTACAGTGGCTATATAATTGTTTGTTAGCGGCGCACATATTTTCTAAATGATCGATGTAATTATCGAGCGTTTTAAAACCTTTGGAAATACGGTTTCATATTGTAGTAGGCGATTAATTTCCATCTGTTCTCTATAAAATGCATGGTGCCCAGTTTATTAAAGAATATGCGTTTATCGTCACTTATTCTTGTAACATTATAGGGATTGCTTAGAGTCGCGTTAACCGCTGACGTAAACATTAAAATAAGCAAAGTAAATAAAGATAAAAATTGTATGTTGAATATTTTGTTCGGAACATGCTTATGTCTGTTCCGAGACGACGCCCTGGGTTGGTTTTGCAGATTTTGCTGATGTTCGCTATTTACTGGAAAAACAGAGAGTTTAACTATAGGTCGTTTTATTATGCCGCTTTTTGTTTTCAGGCTTACGACCCTGATGAATCCGTCAGATCCAGGATGTAATTCAATTTCACGCCCAAGTGCCCATTTCCCTGGTGGTAGGCAAGCGTCGTGAATGATGACAATGTCATTTACTTGGATGTTAGGTTTAGCTGCTTTCCACTTGCTTCTGGTGGACAGTTGTGTTAAATATTCTGTACGCCATCGTTTCCAAATATCGTCGAATATTTTCTGCGTTAACTGCCATCTTGTTCTCTCGTCTCTCTCAGTCTCAATTATCGTTAGGATAGGTCCGCTTGCTAAAAGGTGAAAAGGTGTTAGGTACTCTAAATCGTCAGGATTTTCCGATAAGGTACATAGTGGTACAAGTTCGTTCCATTGTCGCTGTAAATGTGACGAGGACTACCTCTTCGTGCTGATAAACGACGTAAAGCTGCTAGGAATGTAGACGATTATAAGTCGGACACCAATTCTAAATGGACAGCTTTTGTGACCATACATACGAATACAGCCACATATCCTTTGGTAGTTTTGATGCCGCGACCTTTGCTAGATTTTACGTGTACAAATCCCGTATAGTCCACCCCAGTATGATAAAACGGTCTAGTAGGGTTTATTCTAGCTCCGGGAAAATCTCCCATCATTTGTGCTTGCTTGATTGGCTTATGTCTCCTACATTTTACACACTGATGTAAACGCTTTTTGACTGCTCTATTACCACCGATAATCCAGTATTGCTGACGTAACCAAGATAGTGTCAGTCTAGCTCCTCCGTGATACGTTGCTTTGTGCGCTAGGTCTATTAATAAATTTGTTAAATGGCTGCTGTGTGGCATAATAAAAGGATGTTTAATATCATAAGGCAAATTGCTATTCTTGAGTCTACCTCCGACTCTTAATAGACCCTGGTCATCTAAGAACGGGTTGAGACATAATAGTTTGCTCTTACAATCCAAACGTCCGACGCCTTTTAAATCATGTATTTCCTGAGAAAATTCAAAATGCTGAATATCTTTTATTAATTTTAATTCAGCGCTGCGTAATTCTGAAACCGATAAATACGATGGTTTTTGCTTTGCCGAAAAGGCTCTCATTATCCATGCTAAAATCCGTGTGGCGTGAGTAAAGCTACTATATTTTTTCAGGAAATTGCTGACGAAGGTTGATGGATGTTGCTCGGTTTTGATAGCGATATTTGCCAGTACATTCTTAGCTTCTAAATTTGTGTCATAAGTTTGACATAATTGCTGCTTCAGAGTACTTACTGCTGCTGTTTTACGTAACCAGGTGGGACCGTTCCACCATAGGTCATGTTTTAGTAGTTTCTTGATGCTAATGCCCCTACTAGCACAATCAGCTGGGTTTTCGTTGGATTTTATGTAGCTCCACGTGTTTGCTGGTAAAATCGGAGTAATTTTCTTAACTCGATTTGCTACGAATGGCTTCCATCGGCATGGATCTCCGTGCAGCCAGCCGAGTACAGCTGTCGAATCACACCACGCATAAATCTTCAAATCATGATTGCTAAGGCTTTGCTTAATTTTTGTCATTAATTTGGAAAGTAGGAATGCTCCGCATAACTCCAATCGTGGCAAAGAAACGTCGCTTTTCGTTGAGCTAGAAGTTTTGCTGACGGGTACAAGTTTAGTTTTCGCTGCTAGTAATGTAATATAGGTTTGATTTTCACATATGATGCGTGAATAAATTACGCAGGCGTAAGCTTTTAAAGATGCGTCGCAAAATCCGTGCAGTTCTATGCTGCTGTCTCTTCCAGATCCAATCCACCGCGGGATTACTACGTCCTTAATATTCTCTATATCCAAACGCAATTTACACTAATCTGAGTATAGACTGTCCGGTATGACGTCATCCCATCCTAAATTTAGTAGCCATATGCTTTGGAATAGCAATTTAAGTTGGACTACCGCTGGTGCTAGCCATCCCAACGGATCAAAGACTTTGGATATTTCTCCTAAGAGGACGCGTTTTGTTGGCCTGTAATCTAATTCTGTACTTAACTTATACATGTAGCGAAAGTTGTCTTGTGAAGCAGTCCAGCTTAGACCGAGAGCTTTAGTAGACTCTTGATGTTTGAAGTCGTATGTGTTCGGTATGCTTTGGGCTACATCCACATTTTCTAAGAATGATGGCTCTTTCGCCGACCATTTTCTAAGATTGAATCCTCCTTCTTTTAGAAGTTCGATTAAATCATGCTGAAGCTGCTTCGCTGATGTGACGTCATACTCTCCACTAAGGACATCATCCATATATGATTCTTCCTCTAGGACCCTGGCTGCTGAAGGATAACGATGACCTTCGTCCTTTGCTAATTGTTTTAAGGTCATCCTCGCTAGAAAAGGAGCTGCTTTTGTCCCATATGTTACAGTCGACAGAGTATATTCCTGAAGTGTATGGTTAGGATCTTCCCTCCATACTATTTGCTGGTACCGACAATTTTGCTTATTCAGCAGAATTTGTCTATACATTTTCTCTACATCCGCTGTATACGCATAAGGATATTGTCGCCACCGTATGATTAACAGTAGAATGTCCTGCTGTAAATTCGGACCTCGGTACATGACGTCATTCAGGCTATATCCAGAAGATGTTTTACTAGACGCGTTAAAGACGACTCGTAATGACGCAGTTGATGAGTCAGTCCGATGAACTCCGTGATGCGGCATAAAGTAAACAAGTTTCATGTTACGTTCTATTGTTAAGTGCATGTGTCCTAAGGATATGTATTCATTGATAAATGTTTTATATTTTTCGATTAAGTTATTATCTTTTTGCAGCTTTCTTTCTAATTGATAAAACTGAGCGCATGCTTTTTGTTTTGAGAACCCTAATTTTTCATCAGCGTCGTGATGTAAGGGAAGATGAACAACGTATCTTCCATCCGACTGCCTTGCTGTTGTATTTTTGTATTGCTGAATACATAATAAATCCTCTTCCGACATATTATCTGTTTCTTCTCCAACATCTTCGATCGACCAAAATTTTTGGATGCTGCCAATGTCGACCATGACTACATTACAATGAAAAGATCGTACATTTCCGCATAGAATCCATCCAAAGTGAGTTTACTGGGCCACTGGAAGGGATTCGTTTTGCTTTATGATGCCGTCCATGATTATAGATGAGTAGACATCGGCGCCTAATAATAGGTCAACTTGACGACGTCGATAAAACTCAGGATCGGCGAGCTGAATGTTATCAATGAAAGACCACGAAGGTTTGCTGAAAGACTTATTTGGCAGATTGTTGACCGCGTGATTCATTATGAATACCCCAGTATTTAAAGTATAATCGCTGTAATTTGAACCTATGGTAATATTCATAAAACCTTTGCAAGAGTTCTCTTTTGCTCCTAATCCTAAAATGATTCCTTTACATTGCTGTCGTGGTAATCCTAATCTTTGGGCGGCGTTTTCGGTAATTACAGATGTTTGCGAGCCTTGGTCGATAAGCGCACGCATAATTAACGAATTGCCCTCTGGGGCTTGGACTACTACTAAAGCCGTTGCTAATAAAGTTTCTTGTGTATCTTCTAAGGACACGTTTGAGCTGCTTCTATGCTGTTTTGATGGTCTGCTTGCTGATGAAATATTTTGTAATTTTTGCACCGAAAATGCGTCATGGATTAAAGTGTGATGATTTAAATTGCATATTTTGCAACTTTTATTTGAAAAACAATTATTGCCATTATGATCGTATAAGCAATTTTGACACAGCGACACCGCTGCTGCTGGAACTTACGTCACGGCTTCTACTGCTCGAGATGCTGCTTGCTAAACACTTCACGAAGTAGATCCCGCTTACGGTAAGCACGGAGGATCCTAGGACGCTGATTCTAATTTCTAACGAAGGACCATAAAGATGATCCGGTTCGTACACCTTGAGATACTGTTGCTGCTATAGATGCTGCTGTTTGCTGAGTAAAACTAATTTGCTGCTGCTAATATGTATATTTGCTAAGATACAGGATAAAATGCTAATGCTATATGCTAATGAGTTACACAGTCCGCAATGCGCGACGGTTTTGCGTAAACTGACTTAAACCTAAAATATATCTAAAATGAGCGTACGCGTGAAATGTACAAAAATGCTGATGATGCTCTGTACGGTTGTTGCACCGTACATGAAGAATGAAGAATGTTTGTGATGTGTAGTGCTACAAAGTGAAATTCTTATTAGAAAAAGAAATTTCGGGCTGCACCGTTGTCAAGATGAATGAAGATGCTTCCAGTCACGGATTATTATTCGGATACTTGTTTCATTCGTACGAACCTCGCTTTTATCGAAGCGTTCTTTGTTTCACTCGACAAACGACGTAAAAACGCTCTTATCAGAGCGATGTTCTTGTTTCAACATACTTCGAGCGTATGCTACATAGTTATATGTAAAAAGGGTTATAATTATTGATCGTGCGAACAAAAATAGTTTGCGACTGCACATAAACATACTGTGAATTTGGCAGATAATTAATATAATATATTATATCTATACAGATAAGCAAAATTGAAGTGTCTGTTTGTAATTTAAAATTAACAGCTTTTATTTTCTCTTAATTCATTTAAAAGTATGATCGGTACTTACAATAAAATAAAAATTGTTAACATTTTTCTGTCCGTCTGTTAGTCTGTGTGTTTGTTCCGGCTAATCTCTGAAACGGCTAGACCAATTTTCACGGGACTTTCACTGGCATATATAGCTGATATAAGGTCTCTTACTAACTTACTACTCTCTACTTTTTATGATTGAAAGTAAAATACCAGGTAATCAATAATAGTTCAAGCAATATAAAACAAAAAAAAACCTTGTACCAAAACTTTTACTTTATTTACTAAGAAATCATTCACTTAAACCTTTAAGAATATTTTTTAATTTATTGGAACAACTATCAATTGCTGTCTGTTTTTCTTTATTCTGCAAATGTATGTTTGCTCCAGCTTTTACTAAAAGCACAGCTGTAGCTTCTCTGTCTTCTTCACAAGCTAAATGTCTGTAACAAGAAGTAGTAATAAAAACATAAAACTGGAAATAAAAAGTTAAAAGCTAATGCAGTATTTTATTATATTGTCTTTATTCAAAATTTTTATTTATGTATATTTTCCAAATAATTACACTTACAATGGTGAGCATCCAGTGCTGTCACATAGATCAACTTGAATAGAACTATTTTTTAGTAAAATATCTACAATGTCAGTTCTTCCTTGTGCAGCAGCCCTGTGTAATGGTGTAGCACCAAGAATATCTGCCTCATTTACAGAAGCATCGCAATTCAATAAAAGCTGAACAATCTGAAAATAAAAAGAAATAGTAATAACTCGCTATTATTACACACACAACACAACTGATTTAAATACAATAAAAGTAATATAAATAACCTCTTTATGTCCTTTTGAACAGGCATAATGCAAAGCAGTTAGCTTGCGATTTGTTTTATGATCAACATTAGCTCCTTTGCCAATGAGCAATCTCACAACTTCAAATCTTCCAGCTGATGCAGCTAAAATCAATGGAGTGCTACCGGTATCATCTACTGGATCTACTGGACTATGTTCATCAATCAAGTAATCCACTAAATTTTCATTGCCACTCAAAGCTGCCCAGTGTATAAGCAAACGGCTGTTCTATAAAGGTTTTAGCAAGACATTTAATAATATATCATAAAAATTTATAAAAACAAACACGAAAGAGTGAATGTTAAATCATATTTACCGTGTCCGGTGTCAACACTATAGATTTATCTTCATCTATTTTCACTTTAACTTGATTAAAATCGCCTTTATATGCTCTCTCGTACACTGTACCAATAGACATTTTAAATTAGATTTTTCTTTTTTGTAAGATCTTGCTAATTTATATCATGAAACTAAAGATTTTAAATTATTAAATATAGAAATGAATTGTACTGAACTAACATAAATTTTGTTGATTCATGAAATCGAAATGTCAAATGCAATGGCAAAGAATGCGACTTTTTTTCTTTTTTTCTTTTTTAGATAGCATCGGCTTATAACCATTTGCCAATGTCAAGTTAAAATGGCGGGAAATAGAACTTTGGTTTCAATTTTCAACACCGTATTCCTAAATCGTCAAGTCTAAAGTCTAGTCAAAATCCAAATAAATAATCAGTGCAGTCAATGAGTCATGTCCACAGAGTCATGTCAGTCGATTCAGTAAAGTGGTAGACGCAAAACTTCCCAAATGCGACTTATCTATGGAATGCGTCAAATGGGTTTTTTTTATATATATGGCATCGGCTTATAAGCATTTGCCAGTGTCAAGTTAATTTTAGGCGGGAAATAGAACTCGTTTCAATTTTCAACACTGTATTCCTAAATCGTGAAGTCTAAAGTCTAGTCAAAGTCTATTCCTGCGTCTCATTGGGCCGGGCTGGCTAACCAGTTGCTCCCCCGCCGCCCCCTCTTACGCGCGACCCCCCGCGCGCGACCTCCCGCGCGCGCCCGCGGCTTAGCGGACGATAGCATTGCGAGCCCTGTCACTCCTCATGCGGAATTCGCCCAACCACCTCCGTACGCGACGCACGCACCGCGGCTATCATACTAGTACCTATATTATACAAGTACACATCGAAGCAGTATTTTTATTTCGTGGAGACCACAAAATCCAAATAATAGTTGGTGCACTCAATGAGTCAAGTCAGGCGATTCAGTAAAGTGGTAGAAGTTTTACTGAAAGTTCCTATGGAGTTTTGGAGGAAACACAAAATAGCACGCTTTTTGAAGTTGTACCACTTGCCCACACTTGTGCACGTTAACGAATATTTAATGGTTAATATTCTACCAACATTACACATTACGAACCGAAATTACACAAATTTATGAGGAAATCCAAAAACCACAACTTCACCCATTGAATTACCCGACAAAACTCTCGTCAAATGAGTTATGACAATCTTTTCATCTTCTTCTGAGTTTTTTTTTAAGGTAGTATAGGTAGTGCCAATGGAACCTCTATTTTCCCACTTTTAAAGTAGACGCTAGCAATTATAGTTTTAAGCCATACTGCGATATGAAACAGACAAATATTGTTTATGTTTACGTAAGCTGCGTTCCAGCACATTACAAAATTTTCATTATTTTCATTCTCATTCTGTTTCTTTCGCACCACTATGATCATTCGTGACAGTTTTCACCCTTGTTCCACACGCAATTGTCATCTGTCAAAAACTGTTAAAAACGCTAAGAGTGATCACGCATTTTGCATAATTTTACCCAGCTCCATATTTGGGATAAAATTAGCATTTTTTGACGTTTACAAGGATTTGAAAGATTTCATTGGTGTTTGAATGTTGTGATGTGTGTTGATGAAAACTTGATGTTTTATTTTTAGGTTAACATAGAGTAAATTTATTATAGATTATTTTAATTTGTTGTTGTTAATGATAATTTAAAATTGTCTATCACTCTCATAGAAAAACGAAGATTGCCGATAGACATTATGAAGTTAATTGTAATGTACATAAATATAGTAGGTACTGTAATAAAGTGTTATGGTAATGTCCCTCGGCAATCATCGTTTTTCTATCGAAGTGACAGACGATGAATGAAAGGCGAGTCCCGAAACACATTATGAACATTAATTATTTAATCGAGGTAAAATACTGTTGTACAGAGGAAGTGCGCAGGCACACGTTGGGTTGAAAAACTAGGTTGATTGTTTGAAGGTCATTGTTCACAAGATGTTTAATAAAATAACATCTTCATGGAATCCATTAATGTTTATTATATCATTATGAAAATACTATCAAATAAATCACTTCGTCAACATATTAAACAGATTAATTTAGATTATATAATTAGGACATCACGATACAATAAAATACATAGCGGCGCGGCACGGCGATCACGTTCATCACAAGAGAGAGAGCACCAAACGTAACACCGCTTGTCGTATTCGTATCTGTCAAATCATATATAATGTAAAGCACAGATGTAAGCACATTTTTCAACAAATAAATCTGATTCTGGGTTTAATTATAGTCCACGTCCGTTCAGTCGACTGACATGGACTATGATAACCTATACGAGAAATGTCAAAATTTAACACAAGCTGTCGGTTGTTCCACTAGTCACAAAAAATGCTAATAACGAAATATTCAATGATTTCGTTATTTCGCTAAAGAAACGCCATTTTGTCGTAAAAATTATCGTAGAGTTTTGGGAAAAAAAAAGCGTTTACTGGAACAAGCTATTCGGAAGTGTTATCGTCGCCTTATTTGCCAATATACACACATCACAAACACACACCTCATACCTACTCATAAACATAAACCTTGGTGGAACTAGTTTCTGAACCCAAGACATGTAGGGCTAGGGTTCTAAACAGGCACACATACTACAGACCACACAATACACACCGCACACATATACTGTACCTACACTACACACCAATCTGGGATCCACGCTCCAGTATCCTATGTATCTTCGTAACTTAGATTTACCGTGGGAGAGCCATGCCTTGGCACGAATGGGCCGGCTCGACCGGAGAAATACCACGGGCTCACAGAAAACCGGCGTGAAACAGCGCTTGCGCTGTGTTTCGCCGAGTGAGTGAGTTTACCGGAGGCCCAATCCCCTACCCCCCTAGAAATGCCGCAGTTGAAAAGCAATTTGTTATCCCAGGAGGGTACCAACTGCGTTGGAGAATCCCTCTCTGGACGTCCATGCTCGGGAACCCCTGGAACTGAACGTGGACGTCCAGGCTGCCCCTCGTATTCTGGGGAGGGCAAAACTGCGCTCCAATCTGCTCGGGGCAAGAGCAAACGCACAAAGGCACCCCCTTCGATATTAAACATGGACTTTTGTAATATCAGGGGATTACACTCCAACCTTAATGCCGTCCATTACCACCTAGAGATGGCAAAGCCGGCTTTGCTCTTTTTAACCGAGACGCAGATATCATCTCCGAGTGACACATCATACCTTTCCCACCCAAAATACCCTTTCTCGAGCACTCCTTTCTGCCGAAAGCTGGAGTGTGTGTGTATGTCAGAATGATATCAGCTCTCGCCGCCTCAGCAATCTTGAGGACAGGGACCTGTCAACATTATGGCTCCGCATAGATTGCGACGACCACCCTCGCGTCTATGCGTGCCTATATAGGTCCCATAGTGGTGACCCCGAGACGGACCGACTCTTGGAACACCTGCAAGCTGCTTCAGATTTTGTGCAGCGGCAGATCCCATCCGCAGAGATCATAATACTTGGCGACTTTAATACCCACCACGCCGACTGGCTCAATTCCAGTAAAACTGATCATGCGGGGAGATCTGTCTGCAACTTTGCCCTTGCGAACGACTTGACACAACTGGTCACTACGCCTACGCGAATCCCAGATGTGGATGGTCAGAATCCTTCCTTGTTGGACCTTCTGCTGACTTCAAAACCTGACGGCTACCAAATATCCGTAATTGCACCACTTGGTACATCGGACCACTGCCTTGTTAGGAGTTCTGTGCCACTTACGACGGGGTTACGACAGCGTGCTGTTAAATACCGTCGTGTGTGGCACTACAAGTCAGCAGACTGGGATGGGATGCGGTCGTTTTTTGCATCCTATCCTTGGGGGAACGTGTGCTTCTCGCCGGATGATCCCGACAACACTGCCAACTCTGTTGCCGATGTGGTGATGCAAGGGATGGAACTTTTCATTCTGTCCTCTGTAGTGCCAACTGGCGGCAGATTTCGTCCCTGGTTTGGTTCATCCCCCAAAAAAGCTTCTCGCCGGAAGCAGGAGGCTTACCAATCCTGGGCCAATGCAGTGTCTGCTCGGGATTTAAATACCAGCACATATAAAAAGGAACAAACAAGAAACAACCTTGCCTCTAGGTCCCTCAAGAAAGAGATCACTCGGGAAAAGAAACAGCACGTCAATGGAATTGGTAAGAGACTTGAGCGCCTTCCCTCCGGAACTCCGGAGACCAGAATGCACGGGGCATTCTGGTCTCTGGCCAAAGCTATTGAAGGAAATTTCTGCAAGCCAACCCTACCATCCCTACACGTAGGAAATGGATCGTTGGCCCAGGACGCAAAGGACAAAGCCGATCTTCTGGGCAAGCTCTTTGCGTCAAACTCAACCCTGGATGACGGGGGGCAGAAACCGCCGACCATACCGCGATGCACGAGCATCATGTCAGATATTCGGTTTCATCAGCGCTCAGTGCGAAAAGCCCTCCGTTCCCTTGATATCCAAAAGTCGAGTGGGCCTGACGGAATCCCTCCTATTGTGTTGTAAAAGTGTGCTCCAGAGTTGGCTCCGGACTTGACGCGTCTTTTTCGGTTCTCCTACTCTTCTGGCATCGTCCCGGCTTCTTGGAAGACAGCCTTGGTGCACCCGATCCCCAAAAAAGGTGATCGCTCAAATCCTTCCAATTACAGACCAATCGCTATAACCTCTCTCTTCTCGAAGATAATGGAATCCATTATCAATAGCCAGCTTCTTCGATACTTGGACAGCCAGGGATTACTAAGTGACAAAAAATACGGGTTCCGTAAGGGTCGCTCGGCTGGTGATCTCTTGGCGTACCTAACTCATCGTTTGGCTCAGACGATTGAGTCGAAGGGAGAGGCATTGGCTGTTAGTTTGGACATTGCGAAGGCCTTTGATCGGGTTTGGCATAAAGCGCTGCTATCAAAGCTTCCATCATACGGGCTGCCCGAGAAATTATGTAAGTGGGTCACTAGTTTCTTAGCAGATAGAAGCATAAAGGTCGTAGTTGACGGCGAATGCTCTGAAACTCAGTCTGTTGATGCTGGTGTCCCTCAGGGCTGTATGCTATCGCCTACCCTATTCATACTGCATATCAATGACATGTTACAGACCAACGGCATTCATTGCTATGCGGATGATAGTACAGGTGATGCTGTATATACCGGCTCCCCCAATATTTCTCGGCTAAATGTCATTGAGAGTCGAAACGAACTTGTGTCTAAAATAGAGAATTCATTGGAGAAAGTCTCTGAATGGGGTAGACGTAACTTAGTCCAATTCAACCCCGCCAAGACACAAGTCTGCGCGTTCACCACTAAAAAGTCACCAATGGTCGTATATCCTCGTTTCGAGGGCACATCTTTAACCATCTCCCCTAGCATTGAGATACTTGGCGTCAACATATCGAGCGAAGTCCAGTTCCAATATCATCTAGAGGGTAAGGCCAAGTTAGCCTCGAAGAAGCTTGGTGTTCTTAACAGAGCGAGACAGTACTTCAGTCCGGACCAACGCCTACAACTCTACAAGGCGCAGGTTCGGCCTCGTATGGAATATTGTTCTCATCTCTGGACAGGGGCGCCAAAATACCAACTGCTCCCTCTGGATCGTATCCAACGAAGGGCCGCTCGTGTTGTTGACTGCCATAGTGTTTCAAACAGCTTGGACCCTTTGGAATTACGCCGAGATGTAGCTTCACTCTGCATCCTCTATCGGTTGTATCACGGGGAGTGCTCTGAGGAATTGTTCGGAATCATACCACCTGCAACTTTTCGCCATCGTCCCACGCGAAAAACATACCATCCTCATCACCTTGATGAATTATTTAATTTATTATTATTATTTAATATATATTATTATTTAATAGAAAAAAAAAGATGAAATTTATGAACCTTTAGGTCTATTCTTAAGAAAATGTTTGTATATGTAATATTTAAGAAATTACTATGCGATGCGTTATAAATAAAAAAATATATTTAAAAAAATAAATAAAATATTCAGTGTTCACCTATATTAGCACATCAAATTTAACCAAATTCTAAGAAGTGCAACCATAAAGCGGCTTTCAGACCACGCTAAAATTTAATAGTATATAGCTCATACAACAACATCGCGCACCATACATTGTTATGGACACGTTCACACTGTACGAGTGTGATAGTGCGATACGCTGAGTTCATGCTGTGCTATATCGCGCGCCACTCTCTTCCTCCTCCATCACCCCAGGCGGTCCCGCAAGCGAAACGAGTGACACAACCATACTGAGCTTCTTATATACTATAAATGCTTGCGATAATATCGCGTCATATGAACGCCATGTTATATAGTATAGAATTAGGTCCTTCTTTGCTATACTAAATAGCAAAATAGTATAGCCTAGTCTGAAATGAACATTCACTATCTCAATGTTAACAATTTTAAAAGGAACTAACAGTTGTTTAATACAAAATAAGGTAAGGCTAAATAATAAAATAAAACAATGGAATATAATTATACACTATACAGTACCTACGAAGCGAGCGCACCGGGCTTAAATATTCCCATGATCCGCTAGCCGCATTGCCGCGCTGAATGGTCAAGGAAACATGCTGAACCAGGTACGTTCCGGGGCGGGGGTCGTTGCCACAGTCCCGCAGCCGTCGGCCCGGCTCACAGATCTGACCCTTCGCTTGGTCGTACCAGGGACCTCCTGTTTTGACTGCGATAGGCATGAACAGGTACTGCTGCTCTAGTTCCGCGTACTTACAGCGCTTATGCCTGGCCGTGGACTCAGCAGTAGAGCCAGCTGTGCGTATGGTGCCGGGAGTATGCGAGGCAGCGAAAGTGCTCACACACGTGGCGCCCCACAGGAGCCAGCGACCTTTCCTCCACGGAACCAAGGTGAGACCATCTAGGCGTTTACCGTCGCTTCGGCTCAAACAAACGTTCGCCGGCATGAATGCTCGACGAAGGATATTGTTTAGGGCAGGTATGGGCAACCTTTGACATGTTGAGGGCCAAACTTTAGCGTGCAAATACGTTCGCGGGCCGCGTTTTAAAGTACTTAGTGCATTTTATAGTACTAAGGCGGGTCAATAAGTTCGTGACTTTTTGAATTTCTAACCTCCTTACTGAAAAAGCAACACTACTCCTGTCAACAGGCATCTGTCAGTTGACTCCTATCAAAATTTGAACTTGCTGCGTTAGTTAGTTTGTGTTTTACAGCTATCTTTATCAGACTATCCAGTAACTTAAGGAAACAATGGAAAAATGTGAATTTCGTGTGCTTATTAAGCATTATTTTTTGCGAAAAAAAACCATTACCGAGACCAAGGCTAAGCTTGATAAATACTATGGGGACTCTGCACCATCGATTTCAATGGTAAAAAAGTGGTTACTGAATTTCGTTGTGGCCGTACAAGCACTGAAGATGCCGAACGTCCTGGACGCCCAGTTGAAGTCTCTACACCCGAAACAATCGAAAAAATTCACGATATGGTGTTGGCCGACCGAAGATTAAAAGTGCAAGAGATTGTGGAAGCCATAGGCATCTCGCATGGCTCAGTGGTTTCAATTTTGAATGATCACTTGGGCATGAGAAAGCTTTCCGCAAGATGGGTGCCGCGTTTGCTCACAGTAGACCACAAACGCAATCGTGTAACAACTTCACAGGAAGGTTTGGCGTTGTTTAATCACAATATGGAGGAGTTTTTTAACCGTGGACGAAACATGGATCCATCACAACACACCAGAGACCAAACAACAGTCAAAACAGTGTGTTTCTAAGGGTGAATCGGCGCCAAAGAAGGCCAAGGTGGGTTTGTCAGCCAATAAAGTTATGGCGACTGTTTTTTGGGATGCACGTGGGATAATCCACATTGACTATCTTCAAAAGGGAAGAACAATTAATGGGGAATATTATGCCAACTTATTGGACCGCTTCAATGAGGATTTGAAAACAAAACCGACCTCATTTGGCCAAGAAAAAAGTTCTTTTTCACCAAGACAATGCAAGGGTGCACACATGTGCAGTTGCCATGGCAAAAATCCATGAATTGGGCTATGAATTGCTCCCACATCCACCCTATTCTCAATATTTGGCTCCGAGTGAGACTACTTCTTGTTCCCAAACCTGAAAAAATGGCTCGGTGGAAAAAGATTTGACTCCAATGATGAAGTCATCTCGCAAACAAAGGCCTATTTTGAGGACCTCGACAAATCATATTTTTTGGAAGGGATAAAAAAATTGGAGAATCGTTGGACAAAGTGTATAGAGCTCAAGCGTTGAAAAATAAAATGATTTATTTATCAAAAAATCTGTGTTTTATTCCAAAATTCACGGACTTATTGACCCGCCCTCGTAGTGATAATCTATTTTGCGATAGATTACAATTTATTAAAATAACAAAATGAAATTAAAAAAAATGGTCCATTATAATTAAATCGTTAAATTTGCAATTGTTACAAACTACGAAAGTTAAATACACCGAAATCAATGAGACACTTGAGCTTGAATTTGGGAAACTAATCCATCGATATTTGGATTAATTCCACTGATACAAAGACGTAAAGAATTTTCCAAATTATCGCCAGTCAGTCTTGTACGATGTGTTGATTTATTAACTTTCATCAATGAAAAGAACTGTTCGCATTTATAAGTACTGCCAAACGCACAAATCAATTGGAACGTGTGAAACAAGGGTGAAAACTTCAAAAACTGTCCTTGTTTTTGAAGTTTCAAATTTAAATCATTGAAATAGCCTGTAAGATCGATCACAAATGCTAAGTCACATATCCATTTTGGGTTACTTAATTCAGATAGCGGTTTATCTTTTATTTTCATAAAGTCTGCTATCTCATTTCTAAGCTCGTAAAACCGTTTCATCATTTTTCTTTTGCTCAGCGATCTGACTTCACGATCATAATTACGTCGTTATATTCAGCTGATATTTCATCCAAAAACGCCTTGAACTGACGATGGTTAAGCCCTCGGGATCGAATAAAGTTGATGGTTTTTACTACCACATTCATAATATTCTGGAGTCGAATGGACTTAGAACACATGTTCTGTTAGTGGATAATGCAATGAAGGACTATCAAATCATCTTTTTGCACATTTAATTCTGTTGCTTTTTCATTCAAAATTCCGATCAAACCTTTACGTAAGCCGGCCATAGAAGGTGCACCAAAACTTGTGAATACCTTTTGAACTTCAATAAAAATATCTTCTCCTGTAGTGGTTCCTTTTCGACGAAATCGGGGTTGTCTCCTTTTAGAAAATAATTTAATCTCAATATTTAATTACAACTTTTAACTACAACCTACCTACTGTACTTTAATGAACAAATTACTTTCCAAATAAATCTAAGGTAGATGTTAATAGTACTTTAATTCTTATAAATTCGCGCACAGGTACCTGCTTACGTTTTCAATATCTTCACGGGAAGTGAGACAGGCCTGATATTACTCAAAGATGTTTAATTACGCCACCTTACTATTACTCTGGGTACTTTTGTCAACAAATGATTTTTCAAATCGATCTATGATTCAATCCAATCCATAAAACAATGCAACGAACAAATCTCGTGTACGTAAATACGTCACTCACTGCTCGCACGTGAGTCCCTACTGCATAGATGATAAGTATAACTACTGCTACTGATTGTCCCGCTCCAGTCGCCCGCTCGTACTTACATTTTCGATAGCTACACGGCGAGTGGGACAGGCCTGGTATGGCTGAAACACCACAAGGAAAAATCTCACATTTGTGGTGGTTCAACTGGTGATAGATTTCTGCAAAGGGTTTTTCTTCCGCTACTGTTACTGGGCAACCACCGGTTGAACCATCGTCAAGGTATCAAACATTTAGGGGAGACTTTACGGATGCGATGAACTTGTGTATGGCTAGGCTGAAAATAAGGGTACCTAAGGGGTCGCCTTGTTGGGCTTTAACTTGGGACGGGATTTTATGGCTGGGCGTCGCGTAGCATTGATGGAGAAAGGGATACAATGACTGAATAAATTCCTTGGCCTCCGTTTAGATAGTATCCCTTTCTACAGCGTTAAAGGCGTTTTTTAAGTCCACCTTGACGATGACACAATCGGCGCTTTTGGGTTAGATGCAAAAGTCCGCGTCGCATATATCGACCCCTCGCAGCCTAAGGTGGTGCCGAAGCCGAGCTAGGTTGGTTGGAGGTGGGCGGCCATGTGTTCCCTGAGTTCCTTGACAGCTCGGCAGGCACACTTTGCGACGAGGCGCAAGGAGGAGGAATGTCGAACCTATGGCTAGCTATGGGTCCTATACCTCCGTCCTTTTTTACGTAAGCGCATAGGTCGCACCGTACTAATTAGGTGTTACTTCGGAGTTCAGTGAGCCTTTTAGTAGAAAGTTACATAATCGCGATAGGGATTTTATGAGACGCGGGCCGTTGCTGCCAGCAGAAAGTGATGTCAGTTCTTTAAGATGAAGGGGGCGAAGACCATCAGGGCCAGAAGCCGATGAGCTGGGGAAAGACTGTATGGCACTAGCTAGCTACATCTTCGGGGGTTAACACTAGGGAAAATTCGCTGTCCTCCGCGGATTGGGGGACCTGTTGGCCGAGAGGGTTCCGGATGTTTTTCGATGAGGGGCGAGGGCGATTTTGCAGTCGGAGACGAGGAGGCGCGCCACCCCTATTAAATCACCTTCATGTGATTTGGACTCTACGATATTGATTAAATCAAGGGGCTACCTGTCTGATCTCTCACTTGGCTCGGGACAAATTCTATCTATATTGCGCTTTAAGGTTACTTGTCAGTGATGAGGCACCTGAGTCTTCGGTACTCTTAACACTGTGAAGTGTGTGTCCAAGATATCGTAGAATTGGTTTCGTTGCAATCGTCGTTTAAATCTGCCAGTTTGCCAGCTGCCAGACTGAGAGCTCCCTTGGGGACATGCTTAAGGACTCGAATAGAGCGTTTTAAGTCGGGTAGGTTGTTGAGATCTGAACTTAAAGGTAACCAGCCCAGCCAGGCCATCAGGGAGATGGCCTGGCTGGGCTGGTTACTGCCACCTGGGTGAGGAGAGTCGCGATCCAGCAGATCTTCATGCTTACGGCTGACGTGTTTATTTAGACCTTGAGTGCCGATGAAGTGGTGCGTCGAGCTGGGGCAGTGTGGACACGCAACTCCTGAGTTTACACTGCTGGTATCCATGCTTAAACAATGACTTAGACTAGAGGATTTAAAAAACTATTTTATTTACAATAAGTTACAGGTGATTTTATTATAAACAACATCTACATTTAATCTATTATGTATTTCCTATTATTTGACAAGCGATACTTGGCGTAGGGCTTCGATGTTTCTTATGCTTACTTTCCTCTTCATAAATGCTTTTTATGAAGAGGAAAGTAAGCATATTTTCCAGTACCGGATTAGCCATATAGGACAAGGCAGCAGAGACTACGGGCCCCGCGTTCCAACGTTTGTTCGGCCGCATCGACCGCGGGAGCGTAAAAAATAATTTATATATAAATAGTAATAACAGCGCTGGAAATAGAACTCCGCATAATACAATAATGCTGAAAATCGAACACACGACAGCAATTAAGAAAATTGGCGCTTGTGAGTTCGATTTTCAGCTCTATTGTATTACCCAATATAGCTGAAAATAGTTCTGAATACAAAAAAAGTATCATACTGTAACGTAGTTACATTTCCTCTCCGTAAAATCAATTATTTCGGCGTTACTCGCGTCATCTATGATTTGTATACTTAATTATTTTATTCATTCAGAGGCTTTGGCGCCATCTATCGGCGCACGTCCTTACTAAAACGGCGTTAGCCTTGCTTTCATATTTGGTTCGTAGATCGATTTTTCCGTCTTCTATCTTAAAAAACAATTATTTAATTTTGAATAATGATTAAAATACAGTAGAATTGCATTATTATATTACATAATATTATATTGATTATTAATATAATATATTTTATTTTGATTTGTGAACTTTTTCTCTTTACGCTTAAGTTTTTTAGTAGTCAAAAGTTTAAAAAAAAGACAACGGAATTGGGTATATAACGCACTTCGTCAAATGACGTTTCCTTTTAGAATAAAATTTTCTATAGACTCAAGATGTAGTCGTTATATTCTTAATCCCGTTTTCACGGTGAGTTCTTTTTTTATATCTGTGTTGTGAAGTTTTATTTCGTAAATAACACTTGTAATAAAACACATTATTTTTCATGTAAATTAGCACCTTGTAAAATTAGTTGACAAAATTTGATTGGCCAAACCACGTGCTCATACTTTCAGTTTTTGAATTGATATAATATTAGGATATTTGTATCCATGCTTTAATTATTCTTGTATATCATCTTTAATTTTGCCTACCCTTTATTTTATGACGGTCACACAACCCGTGATTTTGATCGTTTGGGGTTAAGATCACGCCAGTTGTAAGACACGTTTTTATGGATTTTTCAGGGATCTATACACCGGGTTCAAGGCACCGTTTTACAAGGACTTATGGCTATTTTCATACATTCGGATTTCTGACTGCCGCTAGATATTCCGGACTGAACTGACTGGTTTTGGAATTAATCTGCACCGCCCCTTGGACGATCTAGAATTTGTATACACTTTTTCTTTCACAGCTCCCCAGTAAAAAAATCTAGCGGATTTAAATCAAGTGAACGGGATGGCCACGAAATGGTACCAGACCACCACACATAGGTATCTACTACCTTTCTGGATATTCATTATCTAAATAATCTCGCACTGAACGGGCATAGTGCGCCGGGCAGCCGTCTTGCTGGAACCACATGTCTCTGTAAATGTGCAGAGGTACGTCTTCCAATAAATTTGGTAAATGATTTCTTAAAAAGTCCAAATAAATGTCGCCATTCAAGGTCTCTGGCAGTTCAAAAGGTCCGATGATTCTCCCGTTTAGAATCCCGGTCCACATGTTTATTTTGAATCGATACTGGGATCTATCCTCTCTCATCAAATGTGGATTATCTACATGCCACATGATTCATGTACCCATCTTTTTTAAAAGTGGACTCATCGGACCATAAAATTTTGTCTATGAATCGTGGATCTTCCCGGTGTCTTTGTAACATCGTTTCACAAAACGTAGCAAAGTTTGTACTCGCGTTACGTGGTATGGGTGGAGCTCATGACTTTCCATGATTCGATGGGCTACACTTTTGGGCACTCCTGTGCTTTCTTCGATTTGTCGTACCTGAAGTACTTGGATCTTCTGCGACTGCTTGTAGTATGATGTCATCGTAAGGCAAGCGACTTCTTCCTTCACTGTGTACTTGGCTTGAGAATCGTCCCTCTGAGAGTGAACGGTGCACATTCACAAAAACTCGATGATCGGGATGACGAGCAGCGTTTGGGTATCTTTGGCGGTAAAGCCTAGCTGCAGCACTAGCATTGCATCGGCATTCACCATAAATGAGATGCATGTTGGCATATTCCTGTGCGGTGTACACCGACATGGTGGTACTACACAATCACACGATCAACGATAGTCCAGGAGAAAGCAAAGGTCGTTGAAAGAGAAACTAAACAGTCCAAATCCAAATCATAAGCAATCGAGTCCAATAAACAAAGCAAAAAGCGGTATGTACAAAATCAAGACGAACGAATACGGTGTGCGCAGTAAACGAAGTAGAGTAACGTACTGATCTATTGTATTTTGTGTGTTGTACATCGGGAACATGGACAATAGCGACATTGTCTCGCTCACACTAGTAGCATTGTATCTATCCGTCTTACGTACTTGTGGCGTCACTATCTGTCTCGCTCACACTAGTAGCATTGTGTCTACCCGTCTCGCGTACTTGTGGCGTCAATATCTGTCTCTTTTCTCTTACACTCATTGAATGTTTCTCTCCGTCTCATCCAAATCAGAATATCACTTAGAAGAAAGTCCTGGGTACACTTGAATCATTTTAAGTAAGTAAGAAAAAATTGTCGAAAACCGACTTCCTTTACAAAAATCAATATTGTCCAAAATTTAAGAAACAATCTAGCAAGTGTCATACCATTTTGGAATCCTTATTAACTGCGGCAACTTTTAAAATTACCTGCCAAACAAGCGTAATACATTTTTTTCCAGTACAGTCGGTTAAAGTCGAGCAAACTATTTAATTCGAATCATTGTTTTGGGCAAAAGCCTCATTTCCTTTCAAGTCGGAGTCGTTTGATTTAAATCTTAGGCACCAGTTTACTAAAGCATTATTCAGGATTACATACAAAAAAAGTAGAAATTTGTAGTGCCGGGAACTAAAAAACCACCACAAGATGTCGATTTTTCGATTTTTTTTAAAAGCTTTGTATTTTTTGAGACACATTACTTGGATTTTTTTTTAAATTTTTCTAATAACTATTGTAACTTGGCCTATCACGGGTTTACGGCTTGACGTCGATTTACGGGACATTCTGTAGATCTCTCGTTTCAATTTTCAACACCGTATTCCTATATCGTCAAGTCTAAAGTCTAGTCAAAGTCCAAATAAATGGTCAGTACAGTCCATGAGTCATGTCAGTCGATTCAGTAAAGTGGTAGAAGCTTTATTGAAAGTTCCTAGGGAGTTTTGGCCGGAAACACAAAATAGCACGCTTTTAGAAGTTGTACCACTTGCCCATACTTGTGCACGTTAACGAATGTTTAATGGTTAATATTCTACTAATATTACACATTAAGAACCGAAATAACATAAATTTATGAAGATATACAAAATCCACAAGCTCCGGCACCAACTTCTGCATTTGTCTTTCGGCGGCACTCTCTTCGTAAACCTGCAGGATTCTCACTTTAAGCGCCGTATACTTGTCCTGCGCAGGTGGTAACATCACCAGGTCCCTCACCTGCTGGATGTCTTCTTTTCCAAGTTTTGCGATGACCATGTTGAATTTGGTCTCTTCGCCTTGCTTCTGTGGGGCCATCACAGCCTCGAACTATGCGAACCATAATCTTGGCAAGTCTGCCCAAAAATCCGGCAGCTTTGTGGACACACTTATAGATGCCAACGCTGCGCCTGATGCCTCTTCCTTATACCCCGTATCTGCTGCTGCGTTCATTTTCCTTAAAAAAGTTGAAGTTGGTAAGCCGCCTGCCGTTGTACTCGCCACGTGCCGCCGCGTGTTTTTCCATTGCGTCACGCTTGCTTCCTGTCGCCGCGTTGAATTCGATCTCAAACAAAACTTACCCCACAGCCAATGTCACTCTGTACGGCGATTTCCTTCACTAGTATCACATCGGGTCACCAATTTAGTGATCAATGGCTGGGGCCTTCAAATTAAATATCTGATGTACTGAATTACTTTATTTGACAACCGGTTAAGATGGCGAGGGGCAGACGACTGACTCTCGTAGGAGTTATATATTATTACGGCGTTCATATACATAACATAACAGCGTAAGCTGACTCTACATTATACGATTACTGAGAATTATTATATACACTACAAAGGTATAGCGTATATATATATGTAGCACTTTTTCTCCACGCAAACGAATCTGGCACTTTTTGTCGCGTAAGACCTATTATTTCATGATTTTTATTATGCAAAACTAATAAAACATTTAAATACGGAAAAATTTTACAGGTGATGTTTGGCGTATGACAGTTGTCAGTTTTTTAGAATAAATAAAAAAACGAAATCACGGAATGTCAAAAAAAATGTGCGAAATGCGAGTTATTTTTAAAATCAAAACAAGGATTTTATCATCAAATTTTACAGAAATTATTATTTATACCACTTAAACGGAACCCTTAAGGCGAGACACGCGAATTAAATAAACCATAAAAGTGTGTTTCTAACATAAATTCTGAACTAAGATACCTAATTTTTTTTTATTTCACTACATTTACTTCAATACGTTGATATTATTTTACTCGATTTAATAATTTATTGTGTTCATACCTGTTTTCAAAATATTGCGGATAGTGGGTTTACAATATTTTACATTATATAAGGTGACTTTAGGATTTTATATTCACAGAGATGGAACTGGAGCGATTTGATTTGTTAAATCATTTCGTGATTTATTATTTCCTACTTGGTGGATTGTTTTTAGCATATTTAATTTATCGCATATTTCATACCCAAGTCTTTAATGTCGATAATATACACAATAAATATAAATTAAAAGGTCATTCCTGGCGAAATATACAATGTAATAAATCAATACCTTACAGTATTTACGTAAGTACTCCATAATAGCCATTGTTTTTTAAAATTTATGTTGTAATAAAATATATTTCACTAGCTTACCCATGCCCATTTCGTTGGTCATTATTTTTTTTACTTCTTATGAAATTATAGTGTGGTTCTGTTTTAATCTTAGACATACTGTACTGTGACTGCTATGATTTGTTTCCTGGCTCCCAAAAGGAGGGTTACATTTTTACAACAAAAATAGTCAAAAGTCTGCATATTAAGATTGGATCGGAATATAAATGTTAATACGACCATATCTTTTAAACCATTTGTCCAAATTATAAGCAGTGAAAGGGAAAAGTCTTTTGTTTCAAACACTTGAGACGATAAATTTACTTATTTTGATAAGAATTCATAATTGTTGATAATATGACCAATAAACATCAACTGACAATTAAATTTATTTTTTCAGTATAAAAATCTATTTTTTGCGACTTTAACATAAAATTTAGACATAATATGCTGTTGCTGACTTTTTTGTAGAAATTATTAAGCTCCAAAATTTTTGTCTAGAACTCAATCATATATCTTATCATTATGAAGGCAATGTTTGTAAAATGTTTTTACTAATTGTTCTTTCTCAGATTTATTTTTCAAATCTGACTACCATAGATGTCTGTTTATTTCTCGGGTAAAATATAATACCTCTCACAAACACTCACAAATAATCTAGCTTTCTATTGATAAAGGAATTTTCAAAATTGGTTATGTAAATCCAGTCTCACAAAGTCACAAATAAACAGTCACAAATTTTACCTTTTTTTTAATATTATAATAAGTAGCTGAGTAACCAAGCTTTGCTCGGAGTTCTGATAAATTTTAACAATAAAAATATTAAAAAATATATTTATCTGACCGGGATTCAAACCCACCGCATTTCGAATATCCGAACAAAACAAAAACGCATACCAAACTGGCAATCGAACTGACATAATAGTGTCGAAATTTTTGATGAGCATGAAGTAAGAAAATCAAATATAGGTTAAAAATGCGCATTTTCCCAGGGAGGAAGACCTAGCTAGATCGATTTTTCACCCCCAAAATTCTCCTCATGTAAAATTTCATGGTAATACTTGAAGCCCCTTTCAAGAAACCAATTATATACCGATATACAAGATTGTCTCGTTTAAAGTATAAGATAGCTCCCCACACCAATTTCGTTGACGGTGGCCGGTTTAATTCGAACCAGGCCAACTATGCAGGAGTTATTTAATAGTGCCCTAGTGTGCGTGCAGTACACAAGAGCACTCTCTTCCTTTACTCTCAAAACCCAGTGGGACGAATGACCGACAAATCAGGCTCAGGACTGACTTTTTACATGCCCATCCGATGCATGGATCATCTTTCTTGTTAGACAATCATGTGATTAGCTTGCCTTGTCAAACCAAACCTGGAAACAACATTTTTTGTTGTTCCAATGCGGGAATCGAACCCACGACCTCCGAGTCGAGAGACTAGCTCTAAACCACTGGACCACAGAGGCTGTTATTATAAATATTAAGTATAGATAATTTAAAAATATTTCAGTGTAATGTTTGCTCTGCTCTGATGCTACCTCTAGTCGGTCTATTTTGTGAATGTTGTGGAGCGAGTGCATGTAAGAAATGTCAGAGTATTATAGACCAGACTTACAAGTGCAAGCAGATAACCTGGCCCAGCAATAAAACTTTCCATCATCTTTGGGTTAATGGTATGTCACAAATGCTAGTAATAATTCCTTTTCTATTAGTTTTCTATTATGAGTAATCTGTTTAATTATTTTGAATTTACAGTAGGCGTTGTGACTGATAGAAGTGCTGCAGATAGATGTGATGACTTAAATCCTGTAATAAGATATTTTTGCACATGGTGCCAAAGAAGTAAAGTATCCTCTACAAATCTTGCCAAATGCACTGAGGTAGGAATATGAACTTTTATCACATAATTTAAATCTAATTTATCTACACACTATCTTTTTACCTGCAGGTATGTGATTTTCAAAAGTACAAAAATATTATCATACCTCCACCATGTGTGGAAATAGAAAAAGGAAGAATTGTGAACATAAAAGAATATGCAATAGA
Source organism: Phengaris arion (assembly GCA_963565745.1). Classification (NCBI taxonomy): domain Eukaryota; kingdom Metazoa; phylum Arthropoda; class Insecta; order Lepidoptera; family Lycaenidae; genus Phengaris; species Phengaris arion. The sequence goes on from OY751443.1 coordinate 10,900,979, forward strand.
AAACTGGGAGCCAATTATAATATTTGGTTTGTATATATTTTTTATGCAATGTAATAAAACTTCAGATTTAAGCGATCTCTGGTCAGTTCAAATTTTCAAATTTCAATCTTTCAAATTTTCAAGTTCAAATTTTGTGTTCATGATTGAAATTTAAAATTACATCGATTTACAATTCAAATAGACACCTGTTTATGTCTATTTGATATTGATGTTTTTTGAATTTGTTATCAAAACTAAAATAGGTATTCAAGGGACATAATCAGTATTCACTTATCATTACAAAAATATACACATGTGACCTTAAATTTTGACTAAATCATCTTATAAAATAATTAACGCGCGGCTTATACAAAGAAGCGTTCCCGTGACCTTCAAAGCCGGCGTCATGAACGGCAGATCGAGGGTGTCCATGTGTAATGAGAGTTATCAGGAAATGTTAATCTTGTTATTTGTGTGTAAATTAAACATTTAATTTTTGCATACTGTCTAAGCTTACGTAATATGGTGGCATTAGGCCACATGTTTGGGTAAAATATTTCATTCGGATAAAAATACTCCCTGTATAGACTTATCATTTATTGTTTATTTTAGCCAATCGCAAGTCTGGCAGTTACAAAGGAGATGAAGTGTTATCCATTTTCAGAGGAGTTCTTAATCCAATTCAGGTGGGTACCTACCTCTATATCTATAAGTGTATTTTTTAATAACTATGATGTGGCCAGTAGAATAATTTTCTTAGGTATTAACATCCTAATAAATACGTCTACATAGAAATTAAAACGATTCGTAAATTTACAGGTTATAGATATAGAATCTATTCCACCAGAGAAAGCTTTGAAGTGGCTGCCGTCGAAATGTAAAATTCTGGTGGCAGGAGGCGACGGAACTATTGCGTGGGTGCTGAATGCTCTTCATGGATCTACACGCGTGAAGGTATTTTTGTTATATTAGGGCTGCATATGCTGCATCAAATTCAAAGCAGGAGTGATACCACGGCCTCAGAGAAAACATGCGCGATGACACAGCCTTGCAAAAAAATTGTGTGAAGTGAGATTTCTGTAATGTGTTGTTTCGGCAAGTGAATATCGCTTAAAGCTTGTAAGTTGTATATCATTAGTAATACAAGTTTTAATTATAATTCATTATGATGAATGGATAAGTATCAAAAATGTTTATTTTTTAATAATTTCAGGCTTGTGTAGGCATTTTACCGATGGGCACTGGAAACGACTTGTCGAGGTCTTTAGGGTGGGGCCCGGGCAATACAGACTTGGATGCACATGCCATTATAAGCAACTTGCAAAGGGCAGATGAAGTATTACTAGACAGGTACTTATTCAATTAACTTAGGTTTGGATCGTGATCCGGGATTACATTTATCGCGTGTGTAGTAACTTTTTTTCGGTCCTGCTCGCGGAGTATTATTGGCCGCCGTGAAGCATCAAGTCTTAAGTCTGCATCCGATTACAATGGAATAATGTAACAATTTTTCGTCTTAAATATACATAGATTTTTTTCTGTATTTGTTGTTTACTTTGTGACGTACAAAGTAAACAACAAATAAAAACCCTGAGGATTCCTCATGATGGAGTGTTCTTTTATACATTTGGATGGTTGTCTGTAAGACATCCCTTTTAGCGATAAGGCCGCCAAATCTATTGTATGTATTGTGATAGTTGAATGTTTCTGTGGTGTGCAGTGAAGATTTTTATTATTATAGTATAATATAATTGAAATATTCACGATTTCAGATGGAAAGTCACCATCAAGCCGAAGCGTACCCGCTTGGGCCGGTATCGCGAGCGCGTCCTACACTCATACAACTACACCAGCGTCGGCGTCGACGCGCAAGTGGCGCTGGACTTCCACCGCGCGCGCTCGCAGTTCCTCTACAGATACGCCAACAGGACGCTTAACTATGTCAGTATAATAATATTATATACAAATAATAAATTTGAAGTGTCTGTTTGTAATTTAAAATTAACAGCTTTTCACTTAATGCATATAAAGTATATAATATACGGTACTGACAATAAATAAATATATTTTTTAAATTTTTGTATGTCCGTCTGTCTGTTTGTTACGGTTAATCTCTGAAATGGCTGGACCGATTTTCACGGGACTTTCACTGGCTGATAGCTGATGATATAGGCTACTTTATCTTAGGCCGTTTGTCCACCGCCACCGTCACGTGGACGTCACCGAGAACGAGATTATTTCTGGCCCAGATTAGGTTGACGTGACGGGCGTGCAGTGGACACATAGCTATAGTAAATGTATGTATCGCTACTTCAGCGCCTTGGGGGTTTGGGGTTTGGGGTTTTTAGCGTTTAAAAAAAATAGGATTCCGTTTTCATTAGTTCTATGCAAACGAAGTTGCGGGGACCTGCTAGTAATATAATAATAATAACACACTTTCACACCACGTCAATCTGGTCCCGTGGTAAGTTCTTGAAGAACTTGTGTTATGGGTACCTGACAACGGAATTATATTTAATACTTTATACTATATGAGCGTCGGCGCGCTAACTACTGAGCTGAATATATAATATACTGAATATTTTTTTCCAAAGGTATCAATAGTAACTTCTCGCGTGAGGATTTAAACGAGTACTTCTTTAAAAGTGGCGCGCTCTACCGGCAAAAAAATCTGCCCCCTAAATTGAGACCATTTGTTCAACATTACGTTCGGACTCCTTATATCTATACTTCGTGGGAAAAACCTTAGATAAGTGATTGGTCTCGGCGCTCGACTAGATACCGCGCTATCTAACACCAGCAGCTCCGTGAATGCGGCATCTCATTATTGTAGTGCCAATTATTTATCTTATGGGAAAAACATTTTTGAAATGATAAGATGGCGGCAGCCCTCAGGCGGACAAGATCCGCACACAAACAAATAGCGGTTTCGTTTACTTATAATAAAAGCATTTAAATGTAAACCAGTTCAATGCCACCCGGCTACCTAACTACTTTGTAATTGTAATTTTGACCGTTGAACTACGTAAACGATTTGAATAAAAAATAAAGCAAGTTTCTTAGTATTTAACCACGAAAATGAAACATCTTATGTAGAAAATAATAATATGTAGAAACATATTTTGTAGGTCATCGGTTTTCTAAACTAAAGAGTTTTTAAAATAACTTTACTTAAAAATTAAGGCGACATACCTACTTGCTGCGAACATTGCTGTTGTTTCTAAGTTATAGCAGTTTATCAGTCAGCCAGTATGATTTGACGTCACGACTGTGTACTGCAGTGTCTCCAATTTTCTGTGAAAATGTAATGTCGATACTGTACTGGCCAGTGGCCAGAATGATATGGCGTTTTGAAACGCGCCCATAGTGTGGCGGCTTCTTAGACGTAAAATCGTTCTACAGTAATGCTGGTGTCGTTTAGGAACATACACACTGTATCACGTATAATTTAAATTTGGAACGCAAGATGGCGTACGCGGTGCTGGGCGCGGGGCGTGTGCTGGACGCGGGCTGGTGCGATGCGCTGGAGCGGCGGCTGCGCACGTGGACGGGCGCGGCGGGCGAGGAGCTGGCCCTACCGCCTCTGCAGGCGCTCGTGTTGCTCAATATACCGTGCTGGGGCGCCGGCGTGCGGCTGTGGGGTGAGGATACTTACAAGTTACAACACGTTCAAACAAAGAGAGGGTTTGAGATTGTAAGAGAAAGAGATTTACATTTGCAACTACAATAAGAGCGACCGGCAACGTCGTCGGTCTTATTACATTTACCTTCAAACTGGCACATAATCATAAGACTATTTTTATACAAAGAATATTTTTTTCAAAAAATTAGTCCTAATTACGATAATTTACATTTTCAGAGTTGGGAAGTGACAATGATGTTGGCGAGCAGTTTATGGACGATGGGAAATTGGAGGTAATTTTCACTTTTATTTTGCAATAGGCTACTTGACTCATATTTAATTTCATACATTGAAGGAGTATTTCATTTAGTACGTGACTTAGGAAAACGTATTCTAGCGATATCATAAATTAAATATTTAAGATTGATAAATAAAGTTGATTTATAATATGTAGTTTTGTTTTTGGAACGAATTTCCTTATGGGGCGATGCGGAGGGGTACCCCAGCCGGGAAAAAACGTCCGTAACGGAAGATTTTTATGTATACTTAGTCTGTATTATTTTCTTTATACCTCGAATAGAACTTAAAATGAATATTTTTATAATAAGGAACTTCGTTCCTATCCGGTGACCCACGACACCACACGGGTTTTTTTTTAAATTTCTACTGATGAAAACACCTCGAAGTAACTTCCGGCAAGGATGTGACTACACATACACACTAAACATTTATGTAGTAGTGAAACGGAACATGTTTCTGTAAATAAATAGTTCATGACATCTTAAAATTTATTTGTGTCAAAACGTCAAATGGAACGTCACACCGCCATTTTACTACTACTATCACAGATTACAAATAGTACTAGTATGACGTCCCAGCACAGATAATCTATCAACCTACATGGCGAATAGTGTTTTCGGCGGTTTTAAAAAAGTGTATTTTAAAAATATTTTTGTAGGTTTTTAGGTTTCAAAATAATATATAGTTTTTTTGTGTAATGAAACAATTATGAAGCGTTTAGAACATAAATAAATACAAGGTCAAGTAGCCTATTAATTTGTATTTAGACTAAATTAACCCAACTAAGAGCATGTTACGACATGCGACATGTCTAAGGAGGGTTTTTGCTTGGCATTATTGGATGTTATCAGCTGGAAGTAATTCTTGAAATAACACTATCTACTTATTTATTGAAACTTCTTCGAGGGAAAATTCATAATCCGAATGTATTGGGGAAAAGTTAGATTATGCTTCCCGGATAAGTACATGTCGGACGACGGCGACCGCAGCTGTTAGCGGTACCGGCAGCGCGCACCAACCTGCAGGAGGTTGGTGCGCGCTGCCGCAGGCGATTGGGTCCAATTTTATGGCCTCCACGTTCGCCAGACCTTAACCCGTTGGACTTTTTTTACTGGGGCTGCATTAAGGAAGTAGTGTACAAGGAAGCAATAAGTTCTGAGAGTTGCGTATCCGCATTCAAGTAGCAGCAAGTAAAATCGCAGAAGCCGGCTCTGCGCGTCGGATTAAAAGATCTTTTATTAGGCGATGTAGAGCTTGTATTGCTGCCGGCGGAGGGCATTTCGAGCATTTAGTTTAAGTTATTGTTAAAATAAATATTTTTTTTACTACGCCATTTTCATATGGTTAGAAACACTGGCAAGAAAATACGATTTTCTTAAAGTTTCACATCGGGACCAACTCCAGTTTACGGGTTATCCATTATTTACGACAGACCATGTATAAGTTATTCAATTTATTTCGTTTTTATGATTTAAATAGTGTAAATTAATATTAAATATTAGTTATTTACTTGTATGTCGAATTAGGTTAAAGTCCTGTTATAATAGATTTTAAGTTTTGGAGAAATAAATAAATAAAAACTATCAACGCGCGATAGGTTTTCTTTAAATTACTTTAAACGTTATTGTCCGATTTCATTTTTAATGAAGACTTTAGAACTGAAGAGAATAAGACTTTTATTAGCATTAGACCCTTCAGCATAGAATCTGGAAAGATTCTTTCTTTTATAGTTTAGAACTTTTAGGGACTAACTTGTATACAACTTTGGAAGCCGATTACTCGAAATGGTTCACTTTGTAAATATGTCGTGTAGGTATACCCCAGACGACGGGGTAAAGTGAAAACCTTTTTACCAAGGGCGGATTACAGACAGACAGACAGAGTATACATACAGACAGACACAGAGTATACATACAGACAGACACAGAGTATACAGACAGACAGAGTATACAGACAGACAGAGTATACAGACAGACAGAGTATACAGACAGACGGAGTATGCAGACAGACAGAGTATACAGACAGACAGAGTATACAGACAGACAGAGTATGCAGACAGGCAGAGTATACAAACAGACAGAGTATGCAGACAGACAGAGTATACAGACAACAGAGTATGCAGACAGACAGAGTATACAGACATACAGAGCATGCAGACAGACAGAGTTTACACACAGACAGAGTATGCAGACAGACGAAGTATACGGCCAGACAGATTATACAAACAGACAGAGTATGCAGACAGACAGAGTATACAGACAGACAGAGTATACAAACATACAGAGTATGCAGACAGACAGAGTATACAGACAGACAGAGTATACAGACAGACAGAGTATGCAGACAGACAGAGTATGCAGACAGACAGAGTATGCAGACAGACAGAGTATACAGACATACAGAGCATGCAGACAGACAGAGTTTACACACAGACAGAGTATGCAGACAGACGAAGTATACAGCCAGACAGATTATACAAACAGACAGAGTATGCAGACAGACAATACAGACAGACAGAGTATACAAACAGACATAGTATGCAAACAGACAGAGTATACAGACAGACAGATTATACAAACAGACAGAGTATGCAGACAGACAGAGTATACAGACAGTCACAGTATATAGACAGACAGAGTATGCAGAAAAACACAGTATACAGATGAACAGAATATACAGACAGACAGAGTATACAGACAGACAGAGTATGCAGACAGACGGAGTATGCAGACAGACGGAGTATACAGCCAGACAGATTATACGAACAGACAGAGTATGCAGACAGACAGGGTATACAGACAGACAGAGTATGCAGACAAACACAGTATACAGATGAACAAAATATACAGACAGACAGAGTATAGAAACAGACAGAGTATACAGACAGACAGAGTATACAAACAGACAGAGTATGCAGATAGACAGAGTATACAGACAGGCAGAGTATGGAGACAGACAGATTATATAGACAGACAAAGTATACAGTGTACAGATATACAGAGTATACAGACAGACAGAGTATGCAGACAGAGAGAGTATGCAGACAGAGAGACGAGAGTATGCAGACAGACAGAGTATACAAACAGACAGAGTATGCATACAGACAGGGTATACAGACAGGCACGGTATACAGACAGACAGAGTATGCAGACAGAGAGGGTATGAAGACAGACAGAGTATGCAGACAGACGAGAGTATACAGACAGAGTATGCAGACAGAGAGAGTATACAAACATTCAGAGTATGCAGACACACAGACGAGAGTATGCAGACAGACAGAGTATACAGACAGACAGAGTATACAGACAGACAGAGTATACAGACAGACAGAGTATACAGACAGACAGAGTATACAGACAGACAGAGTATGCAGACAGGCACAGTATACAGATGAACAGAATATACAGACAGACACAGAGTATACAGACAGATAGAGTATGCAAACAGACACAGTATACAGACAGACAGAGTATGCAGACAGACAGAGTTTACAGACAGACAGAGTATACAAACAGACAGAGTATATAAACAGACGGAGTATACAGATACAATACGTCATTTTTTCTATTTAAAAGTTGCAAGTTCTCGGTATATCGGTATATTCTTTTCTCTTGCAGGTTGTCGGTATATCGTCGTCATTCCACATCGCGAGACTGCAGTGCGGTCTGGCCGAACCGTTCCGGTTTACCCAAACGAACTATGTTAAGGTACGTTATCAATTATCATAATAAGTATCGTCAAGTCGACAATATGTACTCTGATTTAATATCTTTTGTCCGGATTTTGAGTTGAATTCGATGGTGGTTTATCAATTCAATAGCGATTTTGATTTGTTAACGAAAACGTGTTAGCGAATCAAAAGCGCTATTGAAAACTGGATATGAGTCAGTGAAATGAGAGCCAAACATGCTGTCTCTATTAACTATATACAGACAATAAAAAATACACTTGGCAGAAATGAAACTTCATTCATCATTAAAAATTACGTACGAATTTTAGCTCGGGATTTAAATACCAGCACACTTAAAAAAGAGTACAACCTTGCCTCTAGGTCCTGCAAAAGATAAATTGCCTTGGCGAAGAAACGGCGCATAAGTAGAATTGGCGAGAGACTCGAGCGTCTCCCTTCGGGAACCCGACGCTCCTAGCGTAATCTATTGGTTATTGATAACTTTAATAGCTAATTTATGTTAGACGACGCCATCTATTGGCAAACGTTTATAACTAGAGCTTCGTTTCCAATATTTCTTTATTGTGGCATTTGGATTACGCATTACCGCTAGTTGTCAGTTAAAAAAAAACGTAATGTCAGTAGGAGTATATAAGGGCCGTCGCGAGATGATAGGGCCTTTTTTTTCTCCTGCCGAATTTTAGTGTTGAAGTTTTTCTAGATACAAGTTATAATAATTATATTCTTAATCCCGTGTACCACGGGAACTTAGTTACGGGTACAAGCACCGCCAACTACGGTACGGGACCTACATATCGGGTTCGAGGCACGGATATTAGGGCTTATACCCAGCTATTTTCCCACGTCTGGAGTTCAGAGTGCCGCTAGATGTTCCGGACTGAAACTTGGTTTTGAAATCGGACGAACTATCTACGACGAACGGACGCAGCGGTGACAGGGAGACGTATCCAGAAGTTGGAGCCCCCATCTCGCTCTCTCGCCACGTGCTAGACTCCTGGACTAAAGACCGGACTCCTCAGCTAAGTTCCCACGTGGTCTAAAGCCCCTTAGATATCCTTCAGACACCAAAGAGGCTAAACCAGACCGTACGGCCTTCTGCTCACGACCCCTATTTTTTAATATATATATATATATATATATATATATATATATATATATATATATATATATATATATATATATATATATATATATATATATATATATATATATACATATATATATATATATATTGTCACGGTAATACATCTTTCATTTAATTTTACCCGTAACAGTGCATTGTGGTCTCTCGCCAAACCTATCGAAGGGAATTTCTGTAAGCCATCCCTTCCATCCCTATACGTCCAACTCGACCGTGGGTGACGGGGAAGTGGAACCGCTGACTATACCGCGATGCAAGAGCGTCATGTCGGATATTCGGTTCCATCAACGCTCAGTACGAGTTGCTCCCCGTTCCGTTGATACCCAAAAGTCGAGTGGGCCTGATGGAATCTCTCCTATTATGTTGAAAATATGTGCTCCAGAGTTGGCACCGGTCTAAACGCGTCTTTTTCGGCTCTTCTACTCTTATAGTCCCGGCATCTTGGAAGACCTTTGGTGCACCCTATCCCTAAAAAAGGTGATCGTTTCAATCCTTCCAACTACTGACCAATCGCTTTAAGCTCTCTCTTCTCGAAGATAATGGAGTCCATTATTAATACTCCCCTCCTTCGATACTTAGATGTTCAGCAGTTGCTAAGTGACAAACAGTACGGGTTCCGTAAAGGTCGCTCGGCTGGTGATCTATTGCCGTGCCTGACTCATCGTTGGGCACAGGCAATCGAGCCTAAGGGAGAGGCAGACAAGCACCCCCATAACTGTCTCCTCCAACATTGGAATACTTGGTGTTAACATATCGAGCGAGGTCCAAATCCGATATCATCTGGAGGGTAAGGCCAAGTTAGCCTGCAAGAAGCTTGATGTTCTAAACAGGTCGAAGCAGTATTTCGGTCCGGTCCAACGCCTACAACTTTATGAGGCGCAGGTTCGGCCTCACATGAAATACTGTTCTCAACTCTGGGCAGGGGCGCCAAAGTACCAGCTTCTCCCTCTGGATCGTATCCAACGAAGGGCCGCTCGAATTGTCGACTGCCATAGTGTTTCAAACAGGCTTGACTCCTTAGAGCTACGTAGAGATGTAGCATCGCTCTGCATCATCTATCGGTTTTATTACGGGGAGTGCTCCGAGGAATTGTTCGGACTTATACCTGCTGCAACTTTTTGCCACCGTTGCAAGCGACAAAATATTTATCATCCTCATCACCTTGATGAGTGGCAGTCCTCCACCGTGCGCTTTACCCGAAGCTTTCTGCTGCGCACAGTAAAACTCTAGAATCAACTGTCGCCAACGTTATTTCCGGACCATTACGACCTGAAAACCTTCAAGAAGGGAGCGTATACCCTCCAAAAAGGCCGGCAATGCACTTGCAACTCCTCTGATGTTGCGGGTGTCCATGGGCGACGGTAATCGCTATTAGGTGATCTGTTTGCTCGTTTGCCACCTGATTTTATAAAATATAAAATAAAACAAGAATACTCTCATTGTACCTAATATGTATTATTAATACATAATAAACTCTTCAAAAAATAATAGTCAAAATTTGTATATCTAGCGCCATCTATGTATTAAACCGTATTTTAGAAAGTTAAGTTGATATGTAAGAAGTAGCTTCCGACAGATAGCGTTATATCGTGTCGTGACACGACCTTCAAATTTCACTCTCAACGCCGCTAAAGAAGGTTGATTTTCAATTTTAGCAATCTGTCTACAGATTGAGTTAGAAGGGCGCTGTGCTATGCAAGTGGATGGCGAGCCGTGGATGCAGGGGCCCGCAACCATCACGATGGAGCCCGCCGGCCAGAGCCGAATGTTGCGCGCCCCTGCCGACGTGGAAAGGGACACATAGATCAGGTGTGACAACTCTTTTGTGTTGTGACTTAGAACGGAGTGACAAACCATTTGTTTTGTGACTTGCGCCAAGTGTGACAAACCATTTGCTTTGTACCACTGTAGTAAAATGTTATTTTTGACGACACTGAAAGCTGATGTAGCATGGCTTTTACAAAATGTTGTCCTGTAAAAAATAACATTTTCGATTCAAATATCTTAAATTGTCTCAATTACATTCCTCCACATGCATAGAACTCCTTAATTAAACGTGGCAAAACTTTTTAAGCTGTTTCTAGATTTATGCTTATATAAATTACTGCTTAAATATAAAATATATTCCCAATAAAAATAACACCTGAAGCAGTTGTGCTTTTTTAAATCGATTTTACTTCTTACCCGACTAAGGGAAAGCCAAAAGGAAGGGTAATGAATTTACAGTGTTACATACACTTAACAAACATACATACATATTACACATTGTGTAATATGTACGTATGTTTGTTCCACCGTAGCGCTGGCCCGAATTTAATTAATAAGGGTCAATGGATTCGCAATAATAGCCCGGGTAACAGGCATACAATATACGTGGTCGGGTTAAAATAAAAAAAAGTTATTGTCTATACCTACTCTATACATTCCTGTATATTAATTTGTTAAAACTCAATTAGTATGTTTCATTTCGTACAATTACTCGTATAGTGTTTTAATAGAATGTTTATAATTTTAAAAAGCAATCTAACTCATTACCTCAAATAACATTCTTCTGAAAATATTTTATATTTTATATAACGTTAATGTTAAAATAAACATTGAATTGTAAAAAATAAACATTGCAATGTGTAACGTCCTGAACATATCCTATAATATATTATTGTCTCCGAATGCCAATCCTACTACTATTATAAGTCTGAAAGTTTATGAAGATAGATGGATGGATGAATGGATGTTTGTTACAAAAACTTTCACACAAAAACTGCTGAACGGATTTTGATGAAATTTTGTATGATAGTAGTTTAAGCTCTGGATTAACACATGTGATACTTTTTATCCCGAAATAATACAGAGTTCCTGTGGGATATTTATTCCGCGTAATTGAACGGGCGGAGTCGCGGGTAAAAGCTAGTTATTATTGAACGAAAGGAGTTAAAATATTTTTCTATAATTTTCATACTGTGCAGATTTAATGTTTTTTTGGAACATGTATTATTATTACTATTTACTAGTCATATACGAGGGGAGGTCCAAAAGTTCGCGGAATGAAAGGGTTGTTAATAAAATATAACAATAAATTTATTTTTCCTTTTCAATATAATCACCCTTAAGTGTAATACATTTATTAATTGATCTATGGATTAATTTTTCTAAACCATCGAAAAAATATTTTTTGTCTTTGGCCTCAAAATGCGCCGAAATTGCCTCCTTCACTTCGTTATCGTCAGAAAATTTCCTTCCCCTTAGCTCTTTTTTTAAATTTGAAAACAAATAAAAATTGCTAGGGGCCAGGTCTGGACTGTAGGGTGGGTGAACAAGTGGTTCGAATCCATGCGTGTGAAGAGCAGCCATGGCAACTCGGCTCTTGTGAACCGGCGCGTTGTCTTGCAAAAGCAACACACCCTTGGCCAATTTTCCACGACGTTTTTCTTTAATTGCCTCCTTTAACTTTTCCAATATTGTGGCGTAGTATTCTCCGGTTATAGTGGTACCTTTTTCTTTATAATCAATCAGTAATATTCCCTCACAATCCCAAAAAACAGTGGCCATCAACTTTCCAGCCGATTCTGACACTTTGAATTTCTTGGGAGGTGGTGTACCCTTTTTGTGCCATTGCATGGACTCCTGTTTTGATTCAGGTTCAAAGTGATGAACCCATGTTTCATCTCCAGTAACAATCCGCTCCAAAATCTGCACAGGGTTGTCTCCACACACCTCCAAAAAGTGCTTAGACGCGTCGATGCGCTGCTGTTTTTGAAGCGGCGTGAGCATTCTCGGCACCCATCTTGCACTGACTTTTGTCATGCCCAAGTGGTCGTGCAGGATCCGCAAAATGGTTGTATCTGATACTCCAACAAATGCAGATAATTGTTTTTTCTTTAAACGTGTGTCTTCCAGTACAAGTTTTTCGACTTTTTCGACGATGTCTGATGTGGTGGCCTCAACTGGCCGCCCAGAGCGAGGGTCGTCTTCAATTGAATCTTGACCATGTTTGAAAAGTCCATGCCACTTATAAACCATTGTTTTACCAGGGCACTGATCTCCATAAACGGCTTCCATTTCATTTAAAATGGTTTGAACGTTTTTTCCTTGCTTGGTAAGGAATTTTATCACAACGCGATGTTCAATTTTCTCCATAGTTGCAGTTTGCTTCCGGATTGACTTGTTTAGCAGGCGAGTACTCGTAAACGAATGGCGCTATAGGGTTGAGATTTTATATATATACTAATTATGAGTGCTCAATTAGTATGACACTAAGCGAGCTACCCTATCCCCACTCCATCCCCTCCATTCCGCGAACTTTTGGACCTCCCCTCGTAGATCGTTTAAAATTTAAAGTATCTTTAAGACTAGTTTTATGACTAATTTAAAGTTTTATAAGATGTCATTTCAGAATCTTATCTTTAAAGTATTTGTCGAGCGCTTTCTTAGACATTTCATGCTTAATCTAACAATAGGGAATATGCATGTGACACCAAAATGGATAAAATATTTTTATTTGTAATCTTTATCGCTAAAAACACATACATGTACAAATGTTTTTAAAATTTGTCGTGAATTAATAGTGAAATTTAATCATCAAAAAGTGTTTTTTTGAAAATTCCGCGCAAATTTCAAAAAAAGATAATATCTACAGGCGGAACAAAACGTGACGTCATCGTACAGACAAACGTGTATCAACTTTCGAAACAATTTTTTTTATATTTAAGGCAGAAGATATTACACCATTGCCAGTGTCAATTTTCATTGTGTCAAGTGAAACAGAATTTTCGTATAGTCCCACTATAAAATGTATTAAGCTATTTCTGGTGCCTCAACTATGGATAGTTGCAAACCGTTTTTTTAAAAATACAATACACTACCATTAGTTTGCATGTACATTAAAGAACTGTGTATTTTTGTTACGTTATATCCACAATATTTTCAACTCAAATCGAACGTAGAATATAAGCTTTATCGTCCAAAATGTAGCTTAGACATATATAAAACAATGTATTTATACAGGCCATCGATCATATTATGGTAAACTGGTAACTTATTATATAAGTATATCTATATAATAAGTTACCAGATAACTTTAAACACAGTTTATCTTTTAAAACGTACAAAAAAAGTTAACCATATGGCTTCTAGAAAATTGCTTTTACAACGTAAATGACTGCATGTTACATAATTAAAAATATTAGGTTATAAGTATTTGACCGCTGATGTGAACTGCTCATAATAATTCGTAATAATCTGATTCTGGAATTACTTGACATTTATTATATTAAAATATTGACTTATTATGTAATAGATATTTAGGATCGTAGTTAAAATAAAAAGTTTGACATAAAAAATGTAATTTTGACATTTAAATTTATTAATTTTGACAACTTAAATAAAATAATACCTTGCTTATGTTGACATAATTAATAATTATTTAATGTTTTAATTTTCAATTATGTGATGAAAAATGTATGTTTAAATGTAATTTTATTTAATTGTACTTGTCCTAATTGTTCTTTGAAACCTTAAACTTGACATTCACACACCATTTTTATGTAAGGATGTGTAAGAACTATTCATAATTATTGTAACCACCATCAATACCACATTTTGTGAATAAATGATTGATTGATTCATATAATGACGACCTCTGTGGCTCAGTGGTTCAGCGCGTTGGTGCTCAAGCCGGGGGTCGCGGATTCGTATCCCGCCGAAAGAACAAAAAGTTTTTCTGTGTTCCTGGGTCATGGATGTGTATTAAATATGTGTATAATATAATAAAAATCTTAAATATATGTATAGTATAAAAGTGTTATATATACTTCCCGTTTTCTGGTACCTGTAACACAAATTCTTCGGATACTCTGAGTACGGGGCCAGATTGACGTGGTGTGAGGCGTCCATAGATATTAATTTATTATTTATTTATTTATATTATGATCCGGAATCCGGAAGGCCGAAGAAATTCTAAGCATTGAAAATAGAACTGCGCTAATACAATAGAGTTGAAAATCGAACACATGAGTGTTGAGACAAATGTCAATGTCATATATGACAGCTCGACACTCGTAACTTCCATTTTCAACTCTATTGTATTAGCGCAGAGTTCTATTTTCAGTGCACTGAATTTTCCAGGGCCAAGCGGATTTCGGGTGATATAGTCCCAGCGTAATAAATCTAAGAGTCGAGAAATCTCGAAATTTATGTTTTTTTTATAATTCGTAGAATGTAATGTAATGATTCAATGGATGACGTTGTGGATTTTGTATTTATTTCTTGAATTTGTGTTATTTCGGTTCTTAATGTGTAATATTGGTAGAATATTAACCATTAAATATTCGTTAACGTGCACAAGTGTCGGCAAGTGGTACAACTTCAAAAAACGTGCTATTTTTTGTTCCGCCAAAACCTCCAAAGAACTTTCAGTAAAGCTTCTACCACTTTACTGAATCGACTGTCATGACTGGACATGGACTGTACTGACTATTTATTTGGACTTTGACTAGACTTTAGACTTGACGATATAGGAATACGGTGTTGAAAATTGAAACGAAAGTTCTATTTCCCGCCTTTTTAACTTGACTTTTTTCTTGATAAGTATCCCAAAATGTCTATAAAAGGAATTGATAAAAGTTCCTGTTGGTAAAACTAAATGCCTGATTTAAAAAAATATTTTAAATCAGGCATTGGACTACAATTTTCTAAAACTAAATAAATAACATAGGCTATGTTAAAAGTAATTTTCACCTGGTGTCTGTATGTTTTTATTCAATAATATGTCTAATTGTCTACCTTGTAACTTGTAAGTGTAGGTAATATATTATTTTAATTAGGTACCATGATTATAAATTTATGGAGTATGGTATCCATAGTTAGATAGCCAAAGATGAAGTGTGATATGTATATGTTATTACTATATTTTATTACCTATTAAACCTTAAAATTCGTTGTGGTAATTTGTTATTTAAAATAATATGATCGATGGAAGATTAAATTTCCCTGATGTCGGTCAAAATACTACCTAATATTTGCCCTAAAATAAATACACATTTTCAGAGGCGTGTACGGTCGCCGACAGCTCCGATATACCACCTTTGAACCTTACAGTAATGAGATCGAGATGTGGTACTTACACCTACCACCGAATATGTCGGTTACCGTATTTAATTTTCAGTGCATTAAATAATTTCTTGATGTTAAATTGTACCACGTATGTAATGTACAATGGGCAATTTTGAATATTTATGTTGTTACATAATAAATTATTTAAAATGTTACATAGTTTTGTTTTCTTTACTACAATTTAGTAAGTCCAAAACGCTTTGAACTATTGTCAATATTATAATACCTTACAAGGTAGTATGTAGCAGTAGGTAGAAAATTATATTTACAGTGAACCAAATGTTCAAAATAAGTCATTCATTTGTGATTGTAGTTAGTTATATCAGCCACGCAGCTAAAATGGTTTTTAAGACTACTTCCGTTATTTAAAAAATTTAGTAAAACTCATAATTACTCCGTGACACGCTTGTAATTGACGGTTGACCTTGACACTTGATGTTTTTTGATATAATTAATCTTGATACTTGTACGTTTTTGTGGTACAAGGAAAAGAGTCGCTGTAAAATAGTTTCCGACCTTGAACTTAGTTCTAGTAGTAACTTGCGTGTCTAAGTTAGACATGCAAGTTATGCATTTAAACATATTAATACGTGAAGCAAAAACTTTCAGTACAGTTTTACGGGAATTGTGCAACCGGAGAAGTGAAATTTAGCCGGTAAATTAAATTTTATATGGAGGAAGGTGTGCAGAATGCTAATATGTTTTTAAAGACACACTACCTCAGATCATTAACACAACACTACCATGTGTTTGATATACCTATACAACTTTGTTACACATTGACGTTTGTTAATCTGTCACAACATTATATATATAATGTAAAATACTATTTATGAGACAAAAGAACTCTTATAAAGTTAAAAAATAAGAGAATATGTTTACTTAGTTTGAAAAAAACAGGTAAGCGAAATAATAATTTTATTTCCAATTTTGTTGTAATAAATAAATTAAAACATTCAGTAAAAACATCTATAACATTTTAATAACACCAATATAACACACAACCAATACAACACACAACCAATACATGACTAAATAAATCTTCACTGTTTAACATATACATAGAAAGTTTATAATTAACTACTTATGTAGCAACAATTCGGCATTGAATGCATTTGGAAAATCTTATACACTAATGGTAAACATGCCTGTAAGTATTTAAAATAAACAAAAATGTTTCAACCCATTTCAACCTATTAAGTTACTACACTCAACATAAAACAATAAATTAACTGTGATTGTATAAATAATTGCTATAAATACAAAATATGTCTAGTATGTCTCCTTTTAAAATTAATTAAAACATTATGTGCGTGTTGGTATAAGTGGTTACGAAGAGTTATTTGGAATGCACAAATATTATTAAGGCAAAGAACTTACAATCTTTAATCTCAAAAAGTAAATTAGAACTTCGAACCTTTGCCTTAGGTTTTAAACGCTTAAAAACATGTTTTAGCTTTTTTGTCTCTTCTTCTTATAAATTTTTGTTTACTTAACCAACTCTTTATTTGTTTTGATTAAAGTAAAAAAATATATTAAGATCCCGTTTCAGAATCAGTACTGATAAGTGTCTGTTCTTTATTTTTTTTTTTACAATTGAGCAACATTTTAACGAACAAAATGACTGCTTGATGACCGAGCTGATGAAAGCTTCCCAATTAGTCGACAGAGTGCAACGTGGGCACTATCTGACTTCAGTGATGGTTTGGTGGGGTATTAGCTATGAAGGAGTGACTGAGCCATACTTTTGTGAAAAAGGTATCAAAACATTGGCACAAGTGTATCAAGATACAATTTTTGAGAAGGTAGTGAAGCCCCTTAACAACACCATGTTCAATAACCAAGAAAGAAGTCCTTCCAGCAAGACTCGGCGCCGGGTCATAAAGCTCGGTCTACGCAGTCTTGGTTGGAAACAAACGTTTCGGACTTCATCAGAGCTGAAGACTGGCCGCGTCGTCTAGTCCCGATCTTAATACGCTGGATTATGATTTATGGTCAGTTTTGGAGAGTACGGCTTGCTCTAAACGTCATGATAATTTGGAGTCCCTAAAACAATCCGTACGATTGGCAGTGAAGAATTTTCCCATTGAAAGTGTGCGTGCTTCTATTGATAACTGGCCTCAACGTTTAAAGGACTGTATTGTAGCCAATGGAGACCACTTCGAATAAGCTTTTTATATTTTAAATTGTTTTATATTTATGTATTAAACTAACACACTGTAAAAGTAATAAACGTTATTTGCAATAGTTTTTTTCTTCTTCTTTGTTTCAGTATTTATGGCAAGACTAGGTATAGTAAGCAGCGACAAAACTTCCCATAATGCTATATGACACTCATTATAAGATTATGAAACAGGCCCTAATGAAAATATAAAAAATTAAATGTCAGAATTCAGATCTTCCTCCGGAATGTCGGCTATAAAATAATTTAGCACAAGAGGTAAGGAAGAATATGTAATAAAATTATTATCCTATAAATTATGTAAACAGCTAAACTAAAAAACCAAAACTCGGCCAAAATCTATTTTTCCTAATTTTTAACAGCGCCATCTATTTTTCGGTAAGTTTAAAATTATTCTCTTACCTCCATACAACAAAAAACGTTTAGTATAAAAATATTGTGCCTTAAAAATGTACATATAAATTGCAACAAGTAAACTATAGTGTATATATTAATTGAAAATATATTTTTTTAGTTTTGGCACGAGATTACTTTTAAATATATTTAAAAGTAATAGGATGGAAGGATAACAATAGAATTGTGTTTGACACTTTTCTGCTATATTTTGTTTCAGATTTAAGTCACTCTTTAAAAATATAGAATTAATGTATTAGGGTCGGCGCAAACGGGCGCAACTGTAGCTGTCGCGGACGACTGATTCACAATTTTCATATATTTTGAGTTGCTGCGTCTACACGTACGGACTAGCAACAACGCGTTCAAAATTTATAAAAATTGTGTCGCCGCTCACGACAAAGCGCAACTGCCGTCAATCGCACGTTTGCGCAGAGCTTATAAGAAATTTAATTTCTTTTTATAAATACAAATACCTACAGGGTATATTTTATATATACACTACACATTTGGTATTTTATCAATGGAATCAATCAAGTTTTTAATAACTTATATCACAATTGTGGATTGTTGAATATTAATTATTAATAATATAATATATAAAGTGCAAACAGAAAGAATGTTAGTTAAAGCGCAACACTAAAAGCCTATTTTCTACAGCAATTACAAATAATGTCATTTACTTATATAAATACTTCTTGTAAATTTTAAGAAAATATGTAAATATTTATAGCAAAATAAAGTCACAAAAACCTAATCTATGTTAAAAGTTTCCGATATTTGTCAAATTTACAAGACTACAATATGTCTGACTAACTTTCTATGCACACCTCACCCGGAAATTTAAAAACAATACCTATTATTTTGTGCTATGTAACTTATAGATTGTTTTGTATTTTGATTAGGCCAAAATTCATTCTGAGTTGTTCTAAGAAAACAAAAGTGAGGATTGTATGTGGGGCGAGCCTCACAAACGCTGGAATGTAACCTTTGAAGAATGCGAGGGGTCCCTCGAGGGCAGTGTTAGTGATCAGCGAGAGAATACTCTTCACTTCACCCGGCTTCGCGTTCATGGCTCTTGTTTTCAACACGTCCACCGGCTGAGTAAGAGTTGTAGCAATAGCGCCCTGAAATGTATAAAGATTAATTAAATATTTAAACCGTTTTAAAATTGCAGTAAAGGAATACCAAAAACATTTAACACGTAAACACTTAACCCGTACTACAGGTTTATCAACCTATCAAGGGTAACAGGACTTCACCCACAGTGACTGGATTGTATGTAAAATTGTGCCTAGCTATAAGTTAATTTGTACCAACTACAATCTGCTTTTTTTGCACCAATAAATTATTATTATTATTTAAAAAATTTACTATTAACTTGACATTCAAGGTTACAATAACTTATGTGCAGCTTAAAATTGGCACGAAAATGAAGGTCAACATTTTGTCGCCAAGTCGCAACTAACTTTCCATAAATCTGTATATTACTTACAGCTAGCAAACTAGACGTGACATGGGTAACGACATTGTCACCGAAATGTGGTGACGACAACAGTAACGCTTTTATTTGATCGTAGAATGAGAGTTGGCCTATGGTCATCAGAACTGCTCGGCTGCAGGTCATAGAAGCCCCGGCCCATAATCGCATCACTCCTTCTTCCGCTAGCACGCGATACAGACCGTGTACAGCGTTTTTGTAGCTAAAAAGGAAAACCTTATTAAGGGTACTTGTATAAATAAATACTATTATCATGGAAACGAAAATGTACAATTATTTTATGACTCACAATGATAGTGTTAACGCCCATGTTAAGTGCTTGTTTTATACGTATTTTGTGTATCCACATACCAGATATAAAAAGCAAAAATATCCACAAATACACACATCAAAAATGTCTAAGCAACATATATGGTTTTGACCTTTAAAACGTTTTTTTCTATTGTAATGTATTTATATTTCTTTTATAAATAATAATTATGCATATTTATTGTATTATTCATTAAAGCCACAAAATTTGCATTACATCTTTCATTTAGGTAATCATAGGAATAAACAAAATTCGTAACAGTAACATGCGTGTTAAATACTAAATATATAAAAAAAAATAAGTTTAAAGAAAATTATAGTTTTCATGTCTTACTGACTTAATTAACGTATTCATTGTAATTTATTATAAAATGTGATCGCCTCTCTTATTTAAAACAAAACTTGTCGACAACGATTATTCATAGAATTTATAAGATTTTTTATGATGGTCCTGCGGCAATCGGTCCCAATGGAATTTTAGCAAATATCTCAGTTGTTTGGCTGTCGACATTCCGTCGGTTCTCCAGTACACGTCTTTCGATTGTCCAATGATTGCTTGATAGGATTGGGGTCCGACGATTGTGCAGGCCACAACAATTCACGGATATTTTACATTTCCAAGGACTCATTAGTCCTCCGAACTGTATGCGAAGGCGCCTCGGCGTGAAATCTGAGGCAATACTTTGTGTAAATGGGTGAACATAAGGCTCGAAAACTTCTTCAAGGCCATATGAAAGTTTCACCTTTCATATGGCCATCGAAGACAATAAGCCCAGATTGACTGTTATTTCTAACACCGGCCCATAACAACATTGTTGAGTCGCTAGGGTGCACTTGCTAGTGCATTATCGGGACCGGGACTTATCGCAAAATAAATATTTATCTCATTGCTCCCGAGTCTTATGTCGAATGTTTCCTACGCCATTCATTGTGGCGTATAGGCCATAGTAGCCTGTAGCCTATTTCTCATGTTTTGGGGGCAATCACCAGCGCCGCTTAAGAATTGTAGATTTAAACCTATCTCCCGGGCGTTTAACATCTGTTAACATCTCGCAGTTATTTGTATTTATCGGTCGTTTCGGTCCTGCCAAGCAGGATCTTTTGTATTAATGTTACCCTGCCAGAAACAATAAATCATGCTCCTGTTGACCCCAAACAGCCCAGATACGATGGACCTGCTTGTAGCATTTCTGCTCCGTGATATAAATGTGAATTACCTACCAACCACAAAATTTTTTCAAATACGTTGAATGAAAAAAAATATGCGTTAAATACCAAATTGATCTACCAACGAAAATACAGTGAAAACCTTTAATAACGACATGTCTTATAACGACAAAGTGGATTACGACGAAAAACGTTAAAATATGAACATTTTATCATCAGTTTTAATGACTATCTGCTATTAATAAAACATGCTTTTTCTGTAGATGATGCATGCTGCGAAGACTTTTTTGATGTGTGTATTTAGCAATGTCCATTTTCCTTAACTATGGACTCCATGGCAACATTTCACCTCTTTTTACAGACAACTCACAAGCTCAGGACATAATGTCAATATTAAGTATACATTCCTATATTTTATGATCTGTTAGTTAATATTTTATGTCATTAAAATGGTTAACAATAATTATTTCAAAAACATACTTTCGTCGTTGCTCAGGTGGTAATTTAACGTCATTTTGCATTCGCACATTGACCAAGTCAGCAGGGTTTCCCACAAAGCCACCAGCAGCTCCACCCAATCCAGCTAAGAAAGCTGACATGTAAAATGGTATAGCTCGTCCCTGAAAATAATCTTAGATTTTATATAATGGACAATCCATCATAATTTTAATTGTTTGGTCATTGTCATGTTGCCAATTTATATAATGCCTTTTTGAGTATGTTCACATAATTTTATCAAGATAAATTTTATCTTGTCGTGTGTAATTTTAAGATTACATTTTGTAATATTATCATTATAAATAGCATTGTATTCTGTAAATACAACAATTGTAGACAATGTTTTATGCTTTTATATATAGTATCCCACGTGAATACTGTACTTTTTCAGGATAAAAAGTAACATTATGTTTTAATCCAGAGCCTAAACTACTACCATTCCAAATTTAATCGAAATATGTTCAGTAGTTTTTGGTGAAAGAGTAATAAAAATCCATTCATACATCCTCACAAACTTTCACATTTATAATAATAATAGTAGTATGATGACACTTTCAAATTTGGTTCAGTAGATACAGAGATTAACCTCACAAACTCATAAACTTTACCTGTTTATTAATATTCATATAGATTAAATTATAACCTTCTAAATAATTGTGTAGCAGATATTAAATGAAGAAAGATAATTAAAAAATAGTACATACATCTTTAGGAGCAAGTCTTTGCTTAGCAGCTTCATAAATTCCAAATCTTGCAGTGGAATATGTAAGTTGTCTCAAAAGAGAAGCAGATATACCATTATACAGACCTGTTATTCCTAAAACAAAATAAAAAATGTTCTTTAAAATGTGCTCATGAAAATCAATATCTGATAAAACGAAGTACTGGCAATTTACATAACATAATAATTACTTAAGAAGTGTTGGTCAGTAGTTACCTGTTTATATTCCTCTACAGTAACAGTTACTCAAACAATATAATTTGTAATTAAAACTTTCATTTATCAATAATACTATTAATTAACATTCTTTACTGTAGCCATTACTGGAAACCGAATGAAACTGTCTTACCTTGATTTCTTAACACAATTCCTGTTAGTTGAAACATGGATATGTTTTTTCCTTTTTGAGTCTGCATTTGAACTTTGAGTAGATCTAACGGATGGGTAATACACGCTGCACCAGCTGAGGCTAGTCCTCCAAAATACCACTGTGAAACTCTTACTTCCTTCCCGTGGCCCATTCTGATAACTTCTGGTTTCTTCTTTCAAATATTAAACTAAAATAGCAGGATAAATTAAATTATGTAATTCGACACCACCACAGTAGGCTAATAGTAATTAATGTACGATTTTACTGAATTGTCTAAAAACTAGATCATTTTTATATCTTTACTTTACAAACTAGTTCCCATGAGACGTTCTTGTTCTAACTTTCAGTTGGTGTATAACCTTGACTAAGAAATGTCATTTCTTATCATACTTTTTTTTTCTTATCAGCTTTTGACTTTTCTCAGCAGTTATTACCTATTCACCACTCACCTACCTACGGCTGCGACTATACATATTATAAAGGCTAGGAAAAATCCATAGCACTGAAAATAGAACTCTGTGTTAGTACATTAAAACTAAAAATCGAACACACAAGTGTCGAGTCAAATGTCATTGTCATATATGACAGCTCGACACTCGACACTTCAATTTTAGTATCTAATGTATTAACGCAGAGTTCTATTTTCAGTGCTCTGAATTTTCCTCTGAAAACGTCAAAATTGTTTTATTTGGATCGATTTAAAAGTTGTTTCTCTGTGGTTTTAAGCCGTATCGCCTTAAAAACAGCTGTTTTCTATCAAATTGACATTTGAGTAGACCATGAGTAATCCACATTGTTTTGACTTTTGACATAGGTAATATTAAATTCAAATTTTAATCATTGTACCTAGTTCGTACGTATAAAACTCTAATTTCGATAATTTTTAAATTAATTTATACTTTTCTGTAAAGTGTAAATCGTAATCCATATATTTAAATTAAAATAACTAGGAATTTATCACATTTTTGGTAAGTAAATAAAAGAACTTAGGTACCATTGATTCTAAGATTGAGAGCCTCTATGATGCAATATTTATTTTATGAGAATTAATTTACTAAAATTAAAATTGCACCTTATTAAATTATTATTCTAGTTATGAATCAGTACCTAGCTAGCAGTTAGCAAGGTTTATTTCATCGCTTCAAAAAATAGCTTATTTTGAAGGTTATTTTTTGTGCATATTATTACAAATACTCTATAATAATAATCTATAAAAACCCTTTCTTTTAGTGTCATCAATATGTCTTCTGACATAATTACAAATCTGGAGCTGGACAAAATTAGTGAAACAAGCAAGATAATTTTAGTAAAAGAGCTAAAGGGCTGTGACAGTGCATTTATTACTAGTTGTGTCATTGGTAATTGTATAAAAAACAAGAGTGCACTTCTTATTGTTACAACTCACAACTCTCTAAAACATTATCATAATGTTGGACTTAAAATGAATTACAATTTACAAAAATCAGTTAACTCTGGCTTAATAAATTTTTATGATGTGGGTCAAGAAATAACTGAAAATGTGTTGAAGAATGAGGATACTTCAAAACAAAGTTTAATAAACAGTATTAAAAAAAGATTTGAATTATTAAAAGAAAAATATGATTCAGTCAACATAATCATAGATGGATTGTCACATTTATTTGATACCCTATTGAAGTTAAGGGAAGTTAATAGAATATGTGAAGAAGTTATCAAATTAGTCCAACCTTACAGTTCTTTTTTAATAATCCATTGTAATGTAGCTGCCAGCCACAACACTACGGAAACAATGGCAAATCTTTTATCACACAAATCTCAGATAGTAGTTGAAGTGGAGAGCCTTACCTCGGGGCTGAGTGCCGACGTCTCAGGTCATTTGACAATTAAAAAACCAGGGCTGCGATTCGAGAGTGATAACATGTTTGTTATGCAACAGAAGCCATCACAATATTTGTTCAAGTTATTTGATAGAGGTGTCAAATTGCTCGCTCCTGGTATGGTTTAATACTTTATGACAACTTCGGGACACGCCTACCATCTACAAATAGATTATTACTTTGCATAATGTTATGTAAATACATTTTTTAACCATCCACAAGTTTTTTGTTTTGTTTCATGAGACCAAAAGCGGGTTTCATACCATACCAACATGTATTAGTTTTATATAAGCGATATTCTTATATTTTTCGAACAACATATATTTTCCGAAAAATGCGAAAAATACAGTAATCTATGCTACATAAAAAAGTAACAGAGAGGACTACAAAATCGACGTTTTTTTTTGCTGATTGAAAAACTAAAATGACTGTTCAAATTGGGTTTCAAATCCTTATGTTATTTATGACTTGTCTTATTGCAACAATGATATAAGTATATAAACGCAGTATTTAAGTTAATAAAATCAAGTTTGTATTTATCTTCATACATTTTAACTGCTGTGACGTCACTCATGCATCACTTTTTGTATGGAGCATTTTAAATGCTCTCCCATGATCTCACTTTTGTGATGACTGTATTTCGTCATCGTAGATATGACAAGACAATATTTCCTGGCTTATTATGTAGGTACTTTTCGAAAAGCCAATAAAAAGTTATTCATATTCCCCATTGACTGTGCTGACCTAGCTGTACCAGTGACTAGACTCAGTAAAATAAGCAATTCTTTTAATGGTAGGTACTGCTTAAACTTACCTTTAAAAGAATTGCTTATTTTGTATAGTATATACGTTTCTATAATAAACTTCCAGAAAATGTAAAAAAATTTAATAAATAAATTAAAAAAGTAGTTCTAAGACATTTGTGTGCCAAAGGTTATTATAAAGATAAATATTTCAATGAGGACAGCACACCCTTGGAATAAAATGACCTATGAGTCAATTTCAGTTTACTAACTAAACAATGTACTGTAATTTATTGTAGATATTGTAATTTTATATTTATTTATTTTTGTTTACATATTTTTTTTGTTTTTGTTGTATTGTATGAAACATATATTTTTTTTAAGATCAATTTTGGCTATCCTTTTTACTGAAAGGTGGCACCCGAGCGAGTTTCTTTTCGCCCGTTAGGGTTCCGAACCCGTCGAAACTGTAATCGTTTTTTTATTTTCTTTGTTTTTAACGTTCAGAAAACAAAACCTTGTGTTTTATTCTGAATAATTATTTTTTTTCATGCTACAACAACGAAGCACTAATTATAAAATGAATGAATATTACTGTTCCATATCATGGATACATTTTTCAATAGACAGTGCTACGGAGTCGTAGCGTTGCGAATGCGTTTCGCGAATATTATGAATCACGATTTCGTAACACACAGCATTTTTTTTGCTTGTAGCGAAGCAATAATGAGCTTATTCTTATGAATAAGCATCTAGTTATAGCTGTTGCCCGCGACTTCCTACGCGCAAAAGAAAATCACGCGGGAACCGAATATTTTGCCGCGATAAGAATTAGTCTATGTCCTTTCCCGTTGTGGGGACACAATATATTGTATATCGATGTGATCATGTGTCGTTATATTATATCGATGTTCGATGCATGTGGTGAACTAACATGTAAAATATCAGTGTGTTCTTGGTGCAGCAACCCGAGTGGTCGCTTGCGTAAACGTAATCCAGTAGGCAAAGGGGTTTTATTTATGAACACTCATTCTAGTTACCCTAACGTAATAACTTAGGGTGTAACACCGTGGTCTAATAATTTATACTTTAAACGAGACAATCTTGTATAAATATTATAATACTTAAGTAATTGTAATCTCGAAAACGCCTGTATTTCCGTGAAATTTAGTATGTAGGGAGTTTGGGGGGACAAAAATCGATCTAGCTAGGTGTTATCCATCGGAAACTGCGCATTTTTAAGTTATATGTGTTTTTTATTTCGTCGTGCAACCAGAAACGATATAGCAATAATTTCGACTCTACTACGAGGGCGGCACTGAAAATTTCGGGAATCAAGGAAGTGACACAACATAACTATTTAAAAATGTATTTATTGCTTTTCGAAGTATTCTCCGCGAAATTTGACACATTTTTCCATACGATGGAACCAATCATTGAAGCAACCATTGCAAGTTGGGGTCTTCAAAATGGCCGTTTTGTAGGCGTCCACAGCTTCTTCAGGTGACGTAAATCTCGGACCACGCAATTTATTCTTTATTTTAGGGAAAGTATAGAAATCATTAGGGCTTAGGTCGGGGCTGTACGGCGGATGGTCTAATAATTCTATGATTTCTTGCTCTAAAAACTCTTTTGTTCTGTGCGCGGTGTGAGAACTCGCATTGTCGTGATGGAGGATGATGCGGCGGTTGCAGTTCTCTTTACGGAGTTCAGAAACGACCTGTGGCAAAGAAATGTTAGCATACCATTCTGCATTAACCGTTCTTTGTCCCTCAAGAGGAATAGTCGCAACATGGCCGGTTTTGGAGACAAACGTGGCCACCATTTTTTTTGCAACACTCCGTGAACGAACAATTTTTGTTGGCTTTAACTCATTTTCGAACACCCAAACTCGTGACTGGTTTTTTGTTTCGGGTTCCTACGCGTATATCCAGGATTCGTCACCTGATACGATGTTGTATACAGCATTTGAGGATCCTGCGTGAAATCTTTCGAGAGTTCTGACGCACCAAGTAACGCGAGCCGCTTTTAGCTCTTCACAGAGCAAATGCTTCAGTATCCATCGGGAAAACAACTTTTTTACACCTAATTTTTCATGCAAGATTATTTGTATTTGACTCATGCCAATGTCTAAAGTTGCCTGAATTTCGCGGTATGTCACATGTCGATCTTCCTCAATCAGCTTACGCACAGCATCAACGTTTTCTTGGGTGACTGCAGTTTTTGGACGACCTTGACGGGGATCATCACTGAGCTTGACACGTCCACGTTGAAATTCAGCAAACCAGCGATAAATTGTGGTTTTGGATGGGGCTTCATCACCAAATGCAGAAATCATGCGGTCAACACACTGTTTTTGTGTTAAACCACTCCGAAAGTCATAATAAATCATCGCTCTAGAATTTTCTCGAGTCAATTCCATTTTCTCAACGACTAAACAAGTTTGACAATACCTTGTGACAAGACCGAGAATCTTTTTTAAAATAAATAAACGGTATTCGATTTTTAAAACCAAGGAGTTTAAAATTAAAAAGATTTTAATATGACAGGAACAGTGGAAATATTCCATTCCCGATACTTTTAGTGCAGCCTATGTATGTCAGTCTGATTGGTAGTTTAGTATGCATACCTAAGTGTAATTTTTGCGTTGTTCGAAAATTACTTATCATCTATGGTTCGGAAATTCGGAATGTGGTGGGTTCGAACCCTGGTAAAAAAAAAATGTGATTCTTTTTTTAAATCTACTAGAGCTCCGAGCAAAGGTAGGCTGAGTAGCAAAGGCTGAGATAATATATAAGTATCCAGGTACTTATATTATATTATCTCAGCAAAATTTTAACAAAATAGGTCCAGTAGTTTCGGAGCCTATTCAATGCAAACAAACAAATATAAACAAATATTTTCTCTTTATAATATTACTTCATAATAAAGTTATTCCCGATGTTATGAGTTATTATATGAATTATAATATAAAACGTTATAGTTTTATATTATAATTATTACGAGGGCGGGTCAATAAGTCCGTGACTTTTGGAATAAAACACAGATTTTTTGATAAATAAATCATTTTATTTTTCAACGTAGTCCCCCTTGAGCTCTATACACTTTGTCCAACGCTTCTCCAATTTTTTTATCCCTTCCAAAAAATATGATTTGTCGAGGTCCTCAAAATAGGCCTTTGTTTGCGAGATGACTTCATCATTGGAGTCAAATCTTTTTCCACCGAGCCATTTTTTCAGGTTTGGGAACAAGAAGTAGTCACTCGGAGCCAAATCTTGAGAATAGGGTGGATGTGGGAGCAATTCATAGCCCAATTCATGGATTTTTGCCATGGCAACTGCACATGTGTGCACCCTTGAATTGTCTTGGTGAAAAAAGAACTTTTTTCTTGGCCAAATGAGGTCGGTTTTTTTTTGAAATCCTCATTGAAGCGGTCCAATAAGTTGGCATAATATTCCCCATTAATTGTTCTTCCCTTTTGAAGATAGTCAATCTGGATTATCCCACGTGCATCCCAAAAAACAGTCGCCATAACTTTATTGGCTGACAAACCCACCTTGGCCTTCTTTGGCGCCGATTCACCCTTAGAAACACACTGTTTTGACTGTTGTTTGGTCTCTGGTGTGTTGTGATGGATCCATGTTTCGTCCACGGTTAAAAAACTCCTCCATATTGTGATTAAACAACGCCAAACCTTCCTGTGAAGTTGTTACACGATTGCGTTTGTGGTCGACTGTGAGCAAACGCGGCACCCATCTTGCGGAAAGCTTTCTCATGCCCAAGTGATCATTCAAAATTGAAACCACTGAGCCATGCTAGATGCCTATGGCTTCCACAATCTCTTGCACTTTCAATCTTCGGTCGGCCAACACCATATCGTGAATTTTTTCGATTGTTTCGGGTGTAGAGACCTCAACTGGGCGTCCAGGACGTTCGGCATCTTCAGTGCTTGTACGGCCACAACGAAATTCAGTAAACCACTTTTTTGCCATTGAAATCGATGGTGCAGAGTCCCCATAGTATTTATCAAGCTTAGCCTTGGTCTCGGTAATGGTTTTTTTTCGGAAAAAAATAATGCTTAATAAGCACACGAAATTCACTTTTTTCCATTGTTTCCTTAAGTTACTGGATAGTCTGATAAAGATAGCTGTAAAACACAAACTAACTGACGCAGCAAGTTCAAATTTTGATAGGAGTCAACTGACAGATGCCTGTTGACAGGAGTAGTGTTGCTTTTTCAGTAAGGAGGTTAGAAATTCAAAAAGTCACGGACTTATTGACCCGCCTTAGTACCATTCGTGCATTTCATAGCATATTTACCGTAGCGGGGCTACGGTAGCGTAGCACTTATAAAACAGGAATATAATGTTCTACGGTTTTGCGCCTTAACTACGGACCACCTTTACTGTATTCTACACTATTAGTAGAGACTAATAATTTCAGGATTATACTTGAAACTTTACTTCTGTTGGTGCGGCTGTCTATGGGCGACGCGTGACGGTAATCGCTTTCCATTAGACGTTTCGTCTACTTGCTTGCAATGAAAACAGCTTTGACCTTTGCCCACACCAGCAAAACACTAAAGACTTTTTAGAAAAAGAAAGAAGTGTTATCAAATTTAACTCCCGCGACAACATACAAATTTCGAGTAAAAAAATTATTTTACAACGAGACCCTAGAGTAGGTCTAATACGTTTTTAATGGCTACATCGCATCAAAATAGAATCATTCGTAATGTTCCATATCCTCGGCTTGAGTATGAATGATGATTCTGCAGTATGCAGCAGTCGACACGTTGGTCAATTCGTTATAATGTCAAGGCGTTTACGTTAACGAATGTTCCAGTGTTTATAAATGGATATATGAGGCTGGTGGCTGAAACTTGGAGTGACGGCGCATGAAATATTCATTTGTGGTCATTAGCTGTTACCCCAGCGACGCCCAAAGCGAAGGCTATATTTTGACCAGAGTTCAGTTCACGGCAAGTCGCAGTACGGTGGAGTCATAGATTTTTGATGTTCAATAAAATGACGATATTACAAGTACCAAACAAACTAAAAACAAAAAAAATTATGCACACTGATTAAGGTCAGAACTGTAATATAAGGTGGTGTTCTTGCGTTTACAAAGGTGTCTGAAAGTTTTGATAATAAGTACTTATTTGCGGTGTTCGTGAAAGTTTGGTGGTACAATGACGCAAAGTACAAGTGGAAAATCAGTTAGCGAGGAAAAGTTAATGGTAAGTAGGTACTAAGTTTTACGCACTATCTTATATATAATTTTTTCTAATTCTATTAAAAAATAATATTAGTAATTTCTTACTTATATTATTTAATCTGATTACTATAATCGATGCACATAGGTACTTACTAAAGTACCTAGATAAAAAATAATAGGAGTAGCTTGTGTAAGCATTGTGCGTTTAAAGATCACATTTAGGTATATTTTATTAATTTTATGTCAAAAACAGTATTAAAATAAAAGTTGCATAGAATAATATGATAGACTACATTAAATTCACTTCAGTCCGTGAGTCCCGACCTCGGTGTTATAATAATAATTAATATCTATGGACGCTTTCACACCACATCGATCTCGTCCTGTGTTCTCGTTCTCGTAGCACTTGTGTCGCGGCCCGCGGGTACCAGACGATATTACTGTCGTTCATATTTTATACTGTTTAAGATTTTTATTATATTAAAGACATATTTAATACACAAGAATGACCCAGGAATACAGAAAACTTTATTGTTCCTTTGGTCCATCCGAGCCCGCGGACCTGCGGCTCATAAACCAGTGTTGCTAAGCGCGTCGGCGAAAACGGAGGTCGTCGTTGGTATATAATTTTTATCATATTTGAACGGCCCTCGGCAACACACTTGTAACTCCTCTAGTGTTGCTGGTGTCCGTAGGATCTCTACTAAAAGTGGCCTTCCCTAGCAGAATGTCTCGATCTTAGATGCTCAGGAGTCAGGGCTAAGATCTTGGACGTAGACCTACCCACAAAAAACAAGTAGGTGGTTTGAGTAGTCACCGACCAGATCGGGTGTACCGTGTAGGCACTACATTCCAATCTTATAACAATGCCAATAGGTATGGTCCAAAAGTCTGATCTGTTGGCGATTGTAAAATGTACTTGTAGATACAAAAGAACTCTACTTACAAATATTGTATTATATATTCTGGGAATATTCTTAGTATAAGGTAATTACATATGAAATTGGCGTTTTGTAAAGGAGGAAAATAAAGTTGATTATTTTTAAACATAACATATTTATTTAATCAAAGTATATACCATTGCTCTCTATGCACTTTTGCCATCTCATAGGTTGTTAATTGATTCCTTTACTAAAAAAACCATTCGGACAGGAATCAATAAAATCTTTGAAGGCACATTGCAAAGGAAAAAATTAAACTCCGATGGGACTGCCCCATCGGAGTTGAATTTTTTCCTTTGCAAGACGTTATCTAAATTTCGAAAAAAATGGTAATCTGTTGGAGCAAGGCCCGGGGAGTACGGTGGATGTCTGAGACATTCCAATTGAAGTTCCTCTTATTTGGTAGCCGTGTGTTGTGCAGTGTGTGATCTAGCGTTGACCTGAAGCAGCAGTGGCCTAGAGCGAATGACCAACTTCGGCTGTTTAGCAGCTAGCTTTTCCATCATGATTTGCAGTTTCTGGCAATAGACATCTGCCGTAATCGTCTGGCCAGATTTAAGAAAGCTGTAGTGAACGACACCGGCACTTACACGTGCGGCCCGCACTAGTCCACCAAACGCTCACAAGTAACTTTTTTTAAGTCAATTTTCGCTTGGGCCAGCCTTTGGCTAGTTCGCCAGGGTTCAGCCATTGCGATGAGTGTTTTCGATTATCGTACAGGATCCACGTTTCACACAGGTTTAAAATCCCTTCATTATTGTGCCGGTTGAGTAATGTAACGCAGCAGTCGACGCGCGTTTGTCGGTTTGCTGCACTCAATTCATGAGGTACCCACCTTTCAAGCTTTTTCACCTTCCCAATTTGATTCAAGTGGATTAAAACAGTTTTATCACTAACACCGCAACCTGCAGCTACCTCGGACGTGGTTTGCGATGGATCCGCTTCTACAATAGCCTTCAATTCTTCATTATCAACTTTGGTCTCCGGCCGTCCACGGGGCTTGTTCTGCAGGTCGAAATTTCCAGAACGAAAACGTTGGAACCAAAAACGCACTGTTTTCTTTTGCGACACCGCCGCCATACACATAGTTAATCCTTCGAGCCGATTCTGCAGCATTGGTGCCACGGTGGACTCGTACTCGAAAATAATACGATATTTCAAGTTTTCCATTTTGTAAAGAGACGCAAAGAAAAAACCAGCATAGGAAAATCATATGAATTACGGTTTTCAAACCACAAATGCATAAGTTAATAGCGGTATAAATTTGAAATTGGAATTCCTAACCAAAGAAGATATAATATTTGAGATCAAAGTGGCCAGTACGACAAAACGCCAATTTCATATGTAAGGACCTAATATATCGAGTAACGAGTATGTATATTTAATTATGAATAATACGTCTTACACTTACATAAGTACAAAGCTTTCTCAAAGCAATTGAAAAACTCACAGGTCGATCGAAACAAGCTCGCAGAGCAAAACACAACTGAAATAAAGTGCAACACTTGATAGGTATTAGATAGGTACCTACCATTTCATAATTACTAATTAGTGTTTTGTGCAATACTTACAATGTACTTGGGTATTAGCTACATCAGTTTAATAGTATCTGTATGGTATTTAATTATCAGTAAACCACAAAGAGCCGATAAAAATATGCATTCGGAGTATTACGATACGGATATGATACATTACATATACAAATAATGGTTACACGTAAAAATAAATTTGCAGATTTAAAGTTTTTTGTTTATTTATTACCTACTTACAATTATCTACATATAAATATCTGTGTGCCAAGGCACTTGACTATGGATTGTACAATTTTTCAAGGAAATTAAACATAATAAGTAGGACCTAAACCGGTCATTTAAATTGTTTATAAGTTATATCTATGAAGTTTGCGTCTGCTGTCATTTCACATTTCTTTGTAAATTTGGCGTTGCTGTTTCCAAGTAATTGAAGTCATTGTTTCGGTTCCGATAGGTGGCCGTGCGCGTGCGGCCGCTGCGCGCCGATGAAGGCGCCCGCGTGGTTCACGTCGTCAGCGATAAGGTGATGCTTATCTCTTGTTTATTTACTGCGAACTGTGACGTCACAAGTTTTATAATGCTAATCATGCGCTCTAACCTTGTAGGTTGGGTAATTTCAAAAGGGAGAAACAGAGTTGGTATTAGTATATTAAGTATTTGCCAATATACCAATCTCTCTACTGCAACTAAATTTGGAGAGTTCACTAAGTACATCTACATTCTACCTACTAATCTAGTGGCCCACTACCCATTTGTTGAGGTTATCAACCCGTACTTATAAACTATTATCTTTCAAAGGGGCAATACCCGCCAACAAGTGTTTGCGTTGCCAAAGAAAACACAATAAATGACTGATTAATTTTAAAGAGTTCTATACCGTATATTTGTCGGGAAATACCTCTACGTCTACGAGTGGATATAAATATTAAATTATATTATAATAAATAGATGCTGGTCCTGGAGGAGGAGTCGGACACTCGTAGGGACGTGCTGCGGCAACGGCGACTTATCGATAAACACTATGTGTACGATCGAGTCTTCAATGAAGAGAGCACTCAGGTATTATTATTAATTTATTATGACTTGTGCCATGATATGAGGGGGTTGGACTATGTGGTTAAACCATATTGCCCTGCACTACGCTGGTCCACTGCGTGTTGGCGGGGGGTCGCCAGAACCTCGGTGGTTGATTATCAGGGTACACCACGAGCAGGTGAGGTTGGCTTGGGCTCCTAAAGATGTTGGTTGGGCCCCTTATAGTTATACTTCTTTTGAATAGCTGGCAACTAAAAATATACATCGCATTAGTCATCTTGATTCTGCATTAATACGACATATTATGGTATTCGGCATAGGTAATATGTAACTCGTGTACTTAAAGGCAACAAGTTTATAAGTTGCATGTAAGTATTTCGAAGCCTTATAAGATGCATGTAATAAATAAACAAAAAATTTAACCGACTTCCAGAGTAAAAATACACAATATAAATAATCCCCCTGTTAAATTCGGGTAAAAGTTTAACTATTTCTCTACACAAACTTCATTATTTTGAAGTCGGTACCAGCCCAAACAATATCCTGATAAATCATTATTTTATAGAGTTCACGTTTAAGTTGGCTGGTACCGACTTAAAAATTATAAAGATTGTCTAGAGAAATAGTTCATACTTTAGCAGAATTTAAAAGAGGAATTATTTAGAAAATAAGATTTATTTCATACTTTTTTGTGCATTTTTATTTTGGAAGTCGGTTTAATTTTTTGTTTAAAAATAATATTTTTACCCTTTTTAGTCATAACTCATATTTGTTATTTTATTATTAACACATTTTAAGAACTTTTAAAATAAACTATCGAATGTATGATTAAATACGCGCCAAGCTTTCATTATGTATTGTATAAGATGATGATGATTACTGTAAGTTACATAATGGCATATGCTTGAAGTTAAACAATGTCGAAATTTCCAAACGCGTATCTTTAAAGACTGAGGAGTTATGTTCAATGCTTTTGAATCCAGGGTATACCTTGGTGCAAAATCTTACTTTTTGATGGCATAAGCTTGGGTTACTTCAGAAAAAGTCAGAATCGCTATATGTGTCCATATAAATTTCGAGGACTTCCCTCGATTCCTCATTGATGCCATCGTCAGGTCACCACTTTGGTGACAAGAGGACCAACTTCAGATTATACCCTTTATATCAGAAAAAGAATTTTGAAAATCGGTCCATAAATGGCAGAGTAATGCTCAAAGGTGTAAAATACAATGAGAAGTACCTATCATATCATCATTATGGTGTGATGATGGTAGTGATGATGACGATTACTTTAATTGACATAGTTGCTTATGCTTGCAGTTCATTTAACCAAGGCCGAAATAACCCCAAACAAGTATCTATAAGGAGTCAGGAGTTCTGTTCAGTACTTTTGGATCCAGGGTATACCTTGGTGCAAAATCTTACTTTTTGATAGTATATTCCTCATGGATCCCATCATCAGGTCACCACTTTGATGTCAGAAGGTCCAATTTGGGATTATACCCTATACATAAAAAAAAAAGAATTTTGAAACAGACGGTCCACAGACGGCGGAGTAATCGTTGAACATAGAAAAAATAATACGAGGGCGGGTCAATAAGTCCGTGACTTTTGGAATAAAACACAGATTTTTTGATAAATAAATCATTTTATTTTTCAACGTAGTCCCCCTTGAGCTCTATACACTTTGTCCAACGCTTCTCCAATTTTTTTATCCCTTCCAAAAAATATGATTTGTCGAGGTCCTCAAAATAGGCCTTTGTTTGCGAGATGACTTCATCATTGGAGTCAAATCTTTTTCCACCGAGCCATTTTTTCAGGTTTGGGAACAAGAAGTAGTCACTCGGAGCCAAATCTTGAGAATAGGGTGGATGTGGGAGCAATTCATAGCCCAATTCATGGATTTTTGCCATGGCAACTGCACATGTGTGCACCCTTGCATTGTCTTGGTGAAAAAGAACTTTTTTCTTGGCCAAATGAGGTCGGTTTTGTTTTCAAATCCTCATTGAAGCGGTCCAATAAGTTGGCATAATATTCCCGATTAATTGTTCTTCCCTTTTGAAGATAGTCAATGTGGATTATCCCACGTGCATCCCAAAAAACAGTCGCCATAACTTTATTGGCTGACAAACCCACCTTGGCCTTCTTTGGCGCTGATTCACCCTTAGAAACACACTGTTTTGACTATTGTTTGATCTCTGGTGTGTTGTGATGGATCCATGTTTCGTCCACGGTTAAAAAACTCCTCCATATTGTGATTAAACAACGCCAAACCTTCCTGTGAAGTTGTTACACGATTGCGTTTGTGGTCGACTGTGAGCAAACGCGGCACCCATCTTGCGGAAAGCTATCTCATGCCCAAGTGATCATTCAAAATTGAAACCACTGAGCCATGCGAGATGCCTATGGCTTCCACAATCTCTTGCACTTTCAATCTTCGGTCGGCCAACACCATATCGTGAATTTTTTCGATTGTTTCGGGTGTAGAGACCTCAACTGGGCGTCCAGGACGTTCGGCATCTTCAGTGCTTGTACAGCCACAACGAAATTCAGTAAACCACTTTTTTACCATTGAAATCGATGGTGCAGAGTCCCCATAGTATTTATCAAGCTTAGCCTTAGTCTCGGTAATGGTTTTTTTTCGCAAAAAATAATGCTTAATAAGCACACGAAATTCACTTTTTTCCATTGTTTCCTTAAGTTACTGGATAGTCTGATAAAGATAGCTGTAAAACACAAACTGACTGACGCAGCAAGTTCAAATTTTGATATAGCTGATTTGTTAACCCATTTCCAAAAAAAGGAGGCGGTTATACGTTCGGCTGTATACGAGGGCGGGTCAATAAGTCCGTGACTTTTGGAATAAAACACAGATTTTTTGATAAATAAATCATTTTATTTTTCAACGTAGTCCACATTGAGCTCTATACACTATGTCCAACGCTTCTCCAATTTTTTTATCCCTTCCAAAAAATATGATTTGTCGAGGTCCTCAAAATAGGCCTTTGTTTGCGAGATGACTTATGATTAGCCGAAGAAAATATGTTTACAAAATTATATTTTTTAGGACGAAGTGTACGAAGAAGTGTGTGCTTCGCTAGTAGGTGACACTCTTCAAGGCATAGCTGGTGCGGTGTTCGCGTATGGAGCCACGGGCGCCGGCAAAACGCACACCATGACGGGCCTCATGTCGAGAGCTCTGAACCATCTGTACTCATCGATAGCGGAGAGCGACAGCCCTGATTTGTACGAAGTAAGTTCTTTTTTTACTTAACTACTTACCCAAGATATCCAGTGCAAAAAAAAAACTTCATCTCTGTAATAATAGGTAGGTTTATATTTGCTATGTAATATTTTCTTTTAAACTATAAAATCTCAATTCAATTGAATTGCCACAGCCAGAAAGATTAAGTATAGAGTGCGTACAATGAAACTAACATTATGATTGTTACGTGGCAGCCCAACCCAGCCATCTGTCAAATGTGATATATATACAACCACACCCCTACAATCGTACAATTGAAGATAATTCTATAAGTTAATATCGCCTCTACATCGCTACTTAATCTTTGATGGATTTTACTGTCGCCGCTGCAACATACATAATCGTTGGTAAAATAGAAGCGGAATTCAGGGAAACTAAATGCTGACTCTGCGCACGTGTAACTGGATCGCTATGGAAGAATCCACCTCACTTAGCCTCCAACCTCGAGCAAGTCGACTAGATAAGATTTAGTATTCATTTTATATGTAATTTTTGGTAATTTCAAATAAAGTTAATTTTGAAATTTGTTTTTTTTTTTGGGAGACTCGAGCGTCGAAAATATATTTAATGTCAAACTTCATTTCGTGTTGAGACAGCTTTGTTTGTTGTGTTGTTTACGTTGTGTTGTCGTGTTGTTTGTTAAATATGCACATCTGCCCCCTTAAATCTTACGACGGTTTTCTTCCGCACACACTTTAAAACAAAGAATAGGCGATCATAAGCTGTTTAATGCTTTACTCATCGACACCTAAAATAATTGTTAAAAAACAAACCGAAAATCCACTTGTCATTTCGAAAAAACCGCGAAAGTGATGTCAAATTGAGTCAGCATCATTAGAACGGGGGCGAGGCCGTTCCTGGCCGTACCGTCTCATCCGCTATTGTATGGAAGTGTGTGAAAGACATACTGAGTGTTAATCATGTCTCGATATTGCGAATTCAGCGCCCAAGGTTACCGTCCTACTTACAGCTTACTACAATATTAAAAAAATAATGAGTAGGTCAAGGACACCAATTGTCGCCGTCTAATTTAGCTTTATAGTTGTAATGGGTTTTTGGCTGTAAAGGTACAGTACCTTATTTCTATGTAAATTTTAAGACAAATATTAATAATTAACAACATCATTGGAGCCTTGGAAAAACGACAAATTGCCCTATTTTGATGTCCTTATATAATAAACCCCAAAATCGGCGTTCTGTGCGGTCTATGTTCCTATAAAAAATAAAGTATGTAAGTACCTATCTATGTTAGTACTTGTGCAATGACTCTATGTACTATCAGGGAATCTTATCTATAAGCAGGTTGACTGTTGTCACAATTTGTTGGTATTAAGTTATTAATAATATGATATTAAACTGATATGTCATTGAAATTGTATTGTGACTGCATGCCGTCATTTATAATACAAATAAATTGTTAAAACATTCTACCTGCTAATGAATTAGATACCCTGATAGTACATACATAATATAATGCGTTATGTATGAGTACTACATTAATGCGGGTTACTGAAAGGGTAGTGTAAAATTTGTTATTTAGGCACACCATTTGAAGTGAAAACTCACTTTGAATAATAGGAATGATGATGACTACATCTTAAATATTTAGTTTCATTAATATACTTACTCAGAAATATTGAAGCATTATTACTTGGTAAATGTAAAAAAAAAATATATATTTTATGTGTAGTTTAGTAATTAGATACATCTAAATAGATAAATTTGCTAAATTAGTAAACAAAACCTACATCAATAGTTGACTTACATCATGTACAAAAACATTAATTATTACGGTAAGTATGAACTTAAACGCACAAATATGTTTTTTCGGCCTTAAAGTTCATACACTTTAACCCAGGCGTGACGTCACAGCTAGGTACGACTTTAGTATGGAGCGTTTTCACGAGACTTGCGAAATTTTGTATACAAATCGCTGTACCTTTGAAAATATTGACTTTTTATATACTGACCATATATTATATTGACTTTAAAATATTTAACACTTCTAAAACCTGCAACTCAACACTGCCCTCATCAATATCGATAGCGTTATAGGCAATCTACATGCTTCGTAGTTATAAAGAATATACTTATTCAGACAATCTACATGTTTTTCTATACTCATTAATTATAAAGAGAATAACTAACCTAACCTATCCTAAGCCAACCAAGAGCATGTCAGGACATGTCTAAGGAGGGTTCCGTAAATATAAACGCGTAATAGGTTTTTTCAAATTACTTCAAAAGTTACTGTCTGATTTCATTCAAAATAATTTTCCTAAAGAGTTTTTAGCATAATCTATCAGCACGAAGAATTGCAATTTTCTAAGTCTTATAGTTTAGAAATGCCAGGGCCCTCCCCTTATAAACCGCTTTGGAGGCCACATTACTCGAAAATGGTTGACTTTGTAAATAAGTCATGTATGAAACCATGCATATATTTTAATAAAAGACGTATTCAACGATACCCCACACGATGGGGTAGAATGAAAAAATATTTTTCATCCCCACTTGACATGTATGGAGAGCCACCCCTAAAATGTAAAATTATTATTATTTTATGATGCCAAATACGAGATCTATACACAGACTTTA
Organism: Phengaris arion; assembly: GCA_963565745.1. Classification (NCBI taxonomy): domain Eukaryota; kingdom Metazoa; phylum Arthropoda; class Insecta; order Lepidoptera; family Lycaenidae; genus Phengaris; species Phengaris arion. The sequence goes on from OY751443.1 coordinate 10,941,147, forward strand.
ACTATACCAAATTCCATCTATTTATATTTATAATTACAGAAGCTAGAGGCGCGGACAGACAGACAGACGGACTGACAGAGCGAAGCTATAAGGGTTCCTGAAGTATTACGGAACCCTAAAAAGTTTTTTTGTTTGCATGGAATAGGCTCCTAAACTACTGGACCGGTTTTGATAAAATTTGTCAGAGATATAAAGTAGACCACGGGGAAGGACATAGGCTACTTTTTATCGCTAAAATGTACGGTTTCCGCCAGATTAACTTTTGCGCGCATGAAGTCGCGGGCAACATCTAGTGTAGTAATAAAGAATATACTTATATACTTATAAGTGTTCGAATTTTTCGGCTATATGAAAGGAAACTTCAATACCAAGCCACGTCATATTGCTAAATAAGATGTAAAGTTCCACCCATCGCTACTGTAGTGTAACGCAGCAAATGTTTAATATTCATAAAGTTATGTTAAGTATTCAAGCAGTATGAGCGCCTTGACCGAGCGGTAGTAATTTATATAAGATGTTTTTATTTTGCTAATATATTGCCGTAGTGAATAAGCTGTATAAATAACTAAATATTTGTTCTTTAGATCTTAAGATAAAGCAGTTATACCTTTGGAAGTATGTTTCCAAATAAAAATATTAGGTAGGTACCCTTTTTTGACAGCTTATCGCTGAATACTTAATTTAGGTGTTTTGATAAGCTATTTATATACTGCTACTTCACTAACAGGAAACGTGAATTATCGCGATGAAATGTCCCCCCGTTTACCTAACGATTGATTTGAAACGATTTATTGCTTTGATTCTACACCAACTTTACTTTCTATGGTGCCCTGAAACTTTTTTGATTGTAATTTCAATATATTTCTATAAGTACTTATTGCGTTTTTTGCTTTTATTAGGGCGTAAAACTTTTCTTTTAATCCTTGCCTCTTGCCTTGTGGCTTCTTATGTTGATACTAATCCCTACAGGTCACAACCACTGAACCGATGATGATCCTATTTGCAGAAACAATGCAGCCTTGATAATACTTTATAATACCTTAAGATCAACTCTTAAGATATTACGTAGAAAGCGATTACATTAGGAAATCCATTGTAAATAGCCATGAATGCATTTGTTGTTGCTATAAACAGCACACTAATCAAGGCAACTAGCAAAATCACAAATTCCGAATAAATTACTTTCCACAACGTTCTATAACAATTGACGTATCGACGGGCGACAGCTTATCAGATAGGTTCGGTAGTAGATAGCGTCACCTTGGTCTGCCACCCCTGTACTCGTACAAGGTCAATGCTTACCGCCTCGCGTGCCCCCGATGTGTTGCTGCGTTTAAATCGTAAATTACTAAACGCTTAATAAGTGTAACAAAAGCTAAATTCGTAAAACGAGAACAAAATTGTTTTTTAAATTTGTTATTACATAATGTTTTTTATTTCTTGATTGAATTTTTATTGCCATTTCAAACGGAATATTTGGTGAAAGTAATCTGTATGACATACTTAACATATAGTCGTGTTAGTAACACCATTTAAAATCTATGTATAATTTAAGAACTGCTGCTCGACGTTTATAAATTCTGGTTATGTACTTTATATCTAGGAATATTTATACTTTTCGTGACTGGGATAAATTTTATTTTTACGCAGCAATAATAAGGGAAAAATAACTTTAATACTCGTTTTCTGTCAATTACGTAAGCCTTAAACAACTATTAAAAACAAAAAAATATTTATAGTGAAAGTGTAGATAATAACCTCCTTTTTTGGATGTCGGTTAAAAATAAAAGGAGCAAACATGTGAATTGCTGATAGTACTTAATATGTACTATCAGCTTCATAATATAATATTATATTATCATAATATGTTGAGTAACAAACATTTCGTAGCAAAGTGCTACGTAACGCTACGCAAAGAGATATGGATTTTCAACCGACTGCCAAAACACAGGAGGAGGTTATCAATTCGTCTGTATGTTTTTTTTTGTATGTATGTTACGCGATTACTCCGCCGTTTGTGGACCAATTTCCGAAAATCTTTTTTTATTTAAAGGGTTCACTCCCTAGTTCGTCCCATTGTCACCAAATGGTAGACCTGGTGATGGGATCTTATTGTTCTTCTTCTTCTTCTGGGAGAAGTCTTCAAAATTTATAGGTATACATATAGTGAATTTTACTTTTTTTGAAGTAACTCGAGCATGTCCCACCAAAAAGTGAGTTGTGCCAAGGTATACCCTGGATCCAAAAGCACAGAACGGCACTCCTCAGTCTTTGAAGATACACGTTTAGAAATTTCAGCATTATTTATAAAACTGCAAGCATATGTTACTATTTAATAATCATTATCACCACCACCATCATCACACCGTACATCATGATATTATGTTGATATAGGTATTCCTCATAGACTTTTACACCGATACCGATTTCTTTGAACATTCACAGCAACCAAAAAGTGAAATGTTGCACCAAGGTTTACCCTAGATCCAAAAGCACTGAACGGCACTCCTCAGTCTTTAAAGATACACGTTTGGAAATTTTAATACTGTTTATAAAAATGCAAGCATATGTCACTAATAAATAATCATCATCACTACCGCCATCATTACACTTTACATCATGATATTATGTTGATACAGGTATTTCACATATTCTTTTAAACCAATAATGATTTCTTTGAAAGCTACCAAATAGTGAAATGTTGTGCCAAGGTTACCCTGGATCCAAAAGGCCTGAACATAACTCCTCACTCTTTAAAGATACACATTTTGAAATTTCAGCATTGTTCATAGAACTGCAAGCATATTATATTACTATTAAATAATCATCATGACCACCATCATCATCACACCATACATAATCATACGATGAATTATGTATTAGATACCTCTATTCGTCTTTTACACCATTATCGACCTTTGAACATTCGCTAGTCCCATCATCATCATCATTATATATTGTGTGTCAACTGTTATATCATTTTCGCTGTCAACTTCATTTTTAGGTAACCTAAGAATATGCTAACAAAAAGTGATATTATGTCAAGGTATACCCTGGTTCCAAAAGCACTGAATGGAACTTGTCACTCTTTAAAGATGCACGTTTGGAAAGTTTGGAATTGTTTAAGGAACTAAGGTTTGTGAATGCGAAAGTTTTTAGTTTTTCTTTCGTCATACAAAAATACTTCGATAATTTCGGCTTCGAATCCCGGTCAGATAAATATATTTGTGATTATTTTTAACCCCCGACGCAAAAAGAGTAGTATTATAAGTTTGACGTGTCTGTCTGTCCGTAGCATCGTAGCTCCCAAACAGATGAACCGATTTTGATCTAGATTTTTTTGTTTGAAAGCTGACATGATCGTGAGTGTTCTTAGCTATAATTCATCATTATCATCTTGCTCACTGCTGACTATTCGGGGTTACTTAAACATTATAATTTTGTTTATTATTTCCTTTCTTTTATATGTTTTATTTATTTTTAAATATTCTATCGTCCTACTAAAACTCCGAGCAAAGTACTCGGTCTCCAGGGTAGGTACTAATTAATAATATTATAATCAGTAAAAAGAAAAAAAAACCGACTTCCAAAATAAATGCAATAACATTCTTAAAAATCACTAAAAAGTATGAAATAATTCTTATTATCGACATAGTTCCCCTTTTAAATTCGCCTAAAATTTAACTATTTCTCTACTCAGTCTTATTATTTTTGAAGTATGTACCAGCCCAAACAATTCCATAAATCCTTGAATAAAAAAACATTAATTTTAACACAACTACAACAATATTTTAACAATATTTTACAGAACTCTCGTTCAAATTGACTGAAATTTGGTATGGTAGTAATTTAAGACCTGGATTAACACACAGGCTACTTTTATCCCGAAATTAAGTACAGTGTTCCCGTGGGATATTGTAATTTACGTGAACGTGGGCAAAAGCTAGATATAAAATAAAAATACCCTCAATCAGCATTTTACTGGTGTAATGGCTGAGGCAAGTTAGACGTTACGATTTTCAATTGCATGTGAATAATTGCAGCTTTTTGTAGTTTAGGTAGGGGACCTAGCACATACACATACATTATTGTATGGAACAGCAAGGCGTGTAATTATTATTTTTTTCATTTTGAATATTCAAATATTCAAATGAAACAATACTCATATAGACTATAAACTTTATGATTATACAGTAGCGAAATGTAGGTTTATTCCACTGCATTAATGTATTAGCACTGCAGTGACACAGTAGAAGTACTGGCGGCGGCCGGGGTATGCAGATCTGATAAGCCGCCGCAGTGCACTGTGCTGTTATGCCACACGGAATACGTTACCTATTAAACTTAATCCTTTTTGCATCTACATCATCATCTAAAACATCATCATCTACGAGGGCGGTCCCAGAAGTCTCTGACCTGACTTATATATACGAGCGATTTAAAAAAAAATGTCTTCGATATTGGTATATTCTTCGTAGGACCTTATCTTCTTCTTCTAATAAACAATGTTTGTCGTCTAGAGGTTAAGAGATTTCAACAGCAGATAATAGGTTTAATTTTATCGACAACCCCCTCTTTTAGGGCTCGCAACCCTAACCCCCCGAGCTAAATACAACTGAATATTTTATGTTTTGGTATACCTTACGTTGAATAAAACTAAATAATTAATTTTATTTATGACCTACACACATCAAGAGCGTTTCATTTTATTTCTATAAATATTGTTTACATAATGAAATAATTTATTTTATTACTTACTAAGAAAAAAATCTAAAAAAATACATATAAACTAAAAAAATATATTTTTTTTTACTTAATTTTTTCATATTTTTATAAATAGTTTATAATATAGCGCGTTAATCCCAATATTTTATTAATTGTCAGTATGAGCGCACCACCTGTGGTTAAATTTTTGGATAATAAAGAGGTTGAGTCTGCTGAAAATATCTGTTTTGGAGGATATTGTCTGATATTTGACGTTTCCTCTTATACAAGTGATAGCGAAGCTAAAAAAAGTTTATCAGTCTAAAAAGCACCAAGGTCATCGTTTTCGTGGTCGGGTCATGGTTCATGGAGTACTTCTGGGATCGACCTAGTATTATAATAAATAAATATTTTTAAAAAAAATAAACCGACTTTCAAAGTAAAAACATTAACATTCATAAAAATCACTAACGGGTGATGGATAAAATGATTGCCTTTTTGTTCCTGCAAATCAATTTGTACAGCTGCACAAACTTTTTGAAAAAGGTCTCTCCGTTGGACGTATAGACTTTGAATAATATCCAAGAAGACTTTGGAAGAAGACGTCTAACATTGCAGACCTTTCGCATTTATCTTCACAACAGTTCTTTAAGCAATCCATAAATTTTCAAACGTGTACGATTTTCCTATCTTTAAAGACTGACGAGTTCCATTCAGTGTATTTGGAACCAGGGTATACCTTGACATAATGTCACTTTTTGGTAACATAATACGCTTAGGTTACCTAAAAAAGAAGTGGTGGTGATGATGATGATTATTTAATATGGACAAATGCTTGCAGTTCTTTAAACAATGCTGAAATTTCCAAACGTGTATCTTTAAAGACTTCTGTGTGTGTGTGCTATCAGTGGCGTGCACAGGATTATGACACTGGGTATGCAGCGAAGTACTCGGTCACAAAAACTTTTTCGTTTATAGATTTTTAGCATAGCTACAGCCAAGCGACGGATCTCTAAGTCGAAACCATGCCAACAGAGCAAGTCTTAGATGTACTACTATTCATGTACATCTTCTACGGCAACGCAGACAAAACAGCGATCGATCGTCGCAGCGGAAGAAATTCTAATAAGTAAAATAATAAGCATATTTTAAAATATTATAACTACTCACCACTCAGTCAGCTTCAATTTTCACATATTCAAGGTTCCGGTTACTTGAGATTACTATATCCCGATGTAAATAAACGCAAGATTTCGACCACCTCAAATATCTTATCCAAGTGAGTGATAGTTATAGAACACGTCCCTTGCAAGATATCCGATGTGGCCTTTAAAAAGGCCGATTTTCTTTTGAATCGCAAAATATATAAATAAACTTAATAATAAAACCACGGGTTAGTAAAAAAAACAAACTATTCATTCATTTATAGATTAAATCTATGCGCCTATCCTTTTTTAAATATGATTTTAGGATATCGTCATAGAAAGTTGGATTGAGTTTTAATTCTATCATTAATGCCTTTTCTATAGAAATCATGGAAAGCTCTGTGAGTCGTTGTTGATTTTGTGTGTTTCTCAAATATGCGTGGATACGTTTTAAACACGAAAATGGACGCTCTGCCGATGAGCTGCTTGCTGGGATAGTCACAATGAATTTCGCTAATCGTAACACTTCAGAAAAAACTTTATTTAAATTGTCCTTATACAAATTTTGAATAATACTAAATACACAACTATTTGCAAATTGAGGTGATCTATAAATACAGCGCAATTCATTTTTCAAATTATCAAAATTAAAATTTGCCTGATAATTATTAGTGAACTCTCTGATTTCATTTTCAGGGAAACGTTCACTATATTTTTTAAAATTCTCACAAGAAAGTAGCTCAATAAACTTTAAATCTTTAATGTTTTTATAGCGATTTGTTAATTCACTGACTACATTATCAATTATTTCATCAAAAATTCGCCGAAAATGTATTTTTACATCATCGACGTTGCGCTATCTTTTAGGTGGTCCGGTAATGCGAACGGCAGCATCATAATAGATCTCGAACTTGTCTCTGAAACGTTCTAAAAATGACTCTAACTCTTTTATCTTTGTTACACAATACGCGATGTCACAAGTTTTTTTTTGCAAAATATCGTACAGAATATTCGTTTCTGCAAAAATATCTGCGAAAGATTTTAAAAGAAAATTAAATTCAAATTCTTTCATAATAAATAAAAATGAACTGACTTGTGTCAGTGTTTCACCATCCCAGTCTTGTGTATTTTCGTTCATATTTTCAAACAATTCTAGGAGGTGGGTGGACGCATTATTAATTACATGAACTGTGCGCGAGTGATAGGTCCACCTTTTTTCCGCGACACGAGGCAACTTTTTCATATCGGCAAAGTTGTTGTAATGGGCCATTCGCTTTGTACTGGTACGAAAAAAAAGCCGCGATTGATTTTATTATACTAAAATAGCGTTTTGTTTCAGCAACTCGTTCGAACGATTTCGATAAAACTAAATTTAATATATGTGCTGAACACCAAACTTACATAGTTTGTGGACATTTTTGTCTCACCAAAGCCTGCACGCCATTAATTTGTGAGGATATAACTGTAAGTTTGTGCAACTAATTTAGATACAATTGTAGAACTCAAGGTTACAGCGATCCGATCCGCGCTAACATCAACATATTTGATAAATCGATCTACTACTTCAGAATCACGAATATATCTCAAAACTAATACTAATTGTTCACGGCCGCTAACATCAGGAGTCTCATCTACCATGACGGCGACAAAATCGGACTGTTTAATTTCGGCTTTAACGCGATCGATCATCACAGATGCAACGCTCGAGATCAAATCATTCTGCGTACGGTTCGATATGCCCGTGAATGAGGGAGGTACTTGCACTCTGTACATGGGTTTCTAAAACTCTATCATACTTGGCTAATAAATCTACCATTTCTAAATAATTACCTCTATTCAACGACGATACTGACTCATCGTGACCGCGAAAAGCTAATTCTTGTTTTCCCAGAAAGCAAACTACATCGATCAGCCTTTGAAAAATGTTTCTATTGCGATCAACTTTAGCATTATGCCTCTCAATATCTAATCGTAACTGACTGTTGATACTCATTTCAATACGAGATTTACCAAAAGTGTTTAATTTTAAGCAGGCCTCCAGATGTTTTTCTGTATGGTCATGCTTCTTGGCCGCGGAATAGAAATTATTTAAATCTGAATATCCCGAATCAGTCCACACTGTACTAGAATTACTAAATAATATGCAAGGAAAACAATATAATTTAATCGTGTGTACACAACCACACAGCCAGTTATACGTTTCATAACTTTTAACATGAAATTTTCGAGTTACATTTTTTTTGCTGGTTTAATTGTTGTAACTCGGGTACACACCTACCTTTAGACAGAATTTGAATCTTTTCACTGAATGACAATTGTGAGAACTTGTTATTTTTAATTTTTAATAAACATATATTTTCAACACAAACCTCACAATCAAGTAAAGCTCTGCATTTCTGCCTTGCCATTTCATATTTTGTATAGCTTTGTATCAAATCAGTCAAAATTAATGTGCATTAAATCGTCAGTTAACTAGTCTAATAACCATTTCAATCGTAACTGAATACTGATGCTGCAATAATTGTTAATACTGTTGTCAAGGTTTTTGCTTCATAAAATATGCAGGGACACAATTTCTTGAAAATAATAGGAAATAAAGCACTCGAGGTAAGTAAACAAAAGGAGTGAAAATATATTGACTGTTACAAAGATCATTAGCCCGTAGTCATTAACAATAATGACTGTGTGGATTGTGGCCACGTGCTCATAATATATTGATTTCATCGACAGCGAAATACAAACAATTATTGAAGTTCCTTGAAATAATAGATGGTCGACTAACATCTTACGAGGCAACATCATTTGACATTACGAGAAGCAGCATGAAATAGTGCTTGCATTACTAATCGCTGTGTAAGTAAGACTACTTATATGAATATAAAAAGAGAAAATCTGATCAAGTTCGGTTCCGTAGAAAAAATTAGGTATGTACCTATCGTCTATGAGTCTACAAATTGTTATTATTGAGTCCCGTTTATATTTTCTGCCCAATCTTATATTTTAAAAAGGCAAAGGAGCCTGCGCAAAGGACATTGGCCTACCACACATTCCCACTGTTTTTACTCCTGTGAGCCAGGATCGACAGCGGCAACCAACCACAAAAACCCATTGATATGATCTCAGAGGTGCCCGAGGGACATGTTTCAGCTGTCTTGGGACATGACAGTAACGAAATTAATCGGAAGAGGGTGGGGGAGTAGGAAGTATTCCATTTTCCCTCCCCAGGCAAAGCCGAGATATTTTCCTACTACCCACACTAACTTAGGTGTGATTTTACAAACAAAATAAATGCAGTAAATAAATTAAAATTATCTTAACAATTACCTTGCCATTATATCGTACCTTTTTACGAGTGAGCAGTTTATAACTCTAGAACATAACCTGTCAAGGTTTATTTGTGGTATGCCATCAATTTATTATCATCCGACATAATGGCTCAGTTCAAGGCAGCGTCGAGTATTAGGCTATTGACATTCTGTGTGTACACTGAAATTACTGCCTTCGGGTAATTTTACCCCTCTTATTAGTGGAAATTGTTTCCGACATTCACACGCTTATGAAATGTCTTACATAATTGAGAATGTTGTACCTTACAGAACGACGCGATGCTAATGTAGCTGTTAGTTGAAAGCTATTTTTCACTTTTGCCTATTGTATGTATTTTCGACCCGCATAAAACTGTTATTTTGGCGGAAGATTAAAACGCTCTTTTTAAATTGTACTCCCATTTAAATACAATAGAAAACTAGGCGGAAATGTATTATTGTATTGAATGTATTTTTTTTATTCGCGTACACCACATTCCCACACTCAACACATTTTACTACAGCACATTATTATTTCGTAGGAACTTTTGTTATTATATCAAATACAAATACCTACTTAAAACTTTATGCATAGTAATCGTTTAAAAGTTAATCAGTACTATAGTAAGAGTTTACTATAATAACGTTTTATATATACCTAGCTGATTTTTAATTAAGCCTCACTAATAAGACCTTTCACTAATTATGCCATTAATATCGTATTAGGGCGCTTTCGTTTGTAAACCACACTAATTGTTGGAAAGTAAATACGACACTGATAACTTCTGGGAATTGTGTTTATTGACGTACAATAAGTACTTTAAACTTTCCAGTGCTGAGTGCTAATTGTAAGTTTTTCTTTTCGCATTCCATCGTGAGCGCGTTTGGCGTTTACTAGGAATTTGTATGTGATTTGACATAGTTCTCGCGTTTACAATTAGGTGGCGCTGTACAAATCACATACAAATTCCTAGTAAACGCCAAACGCGCTCACGATGGAATGCGAAAACAAAAACTCACACTTAGCACTCAGTATTTCTTCTTTAATAGGAATAGTGCGAAGGCGTTGAAGCTCTTATAAAACACGGAAAGTAGTTTCTTCGTTTTCATAGAACATACCGAGTTTCACAATTGATCATGCTACGGGGACTTAGTATAATAATAATAAAATTGCGAATGAATGAATATTATACTGCTTAATAGCATCGATAAATTTTTTAATACACAGTGCTACGGAGTTGTAGCGATTGTGAAACAAATTTCGCGAATATTATGAATCACGATTTCGTAACACAGAATTTTTTTAATTAGACAGTGCTTGTAGCGAAGCAATAATGTGCTTGTGAATAAGAATTTTGTTAAAGATATTGCCCGCGACTTCGTGCGCGCGAAAGGAAATCACTAAAAACCATTTCGCTGCGATAAAGAGTAGCCTATGTTCTTTCCTCCCCGTAGTGTAATATATACCTGTGCCAAATTTCATCAAAATCGGTCCAATAGTTTCGAAGCCTATTCAATGTACACAAACAAACAAACAAATCTTTCCTCTTTATATTATTAGTTCATAATAAAGTCGTAACATTCCTGACGCTCACAAGTAATTTTTTTAGAGTCAATTTTCGCTTGGGGCAGGCTTTGGCTGGTTCGTCAGGGCTTAGCCATTGCGATGAGCGTTTCCGATTATCGTACAGGATCCACTTTTCATCACAGGTAATGATTCGATTTAAAATCCCTTCATTATTGTGTCGGTTGAGTAATGTAACGCAGCAGTCGACGCGCGTTTGTCGGTTTGCTTTTTTCAAGCTTTTTCACCTTCCCAATTTGCTTAAAGTGGATTAAAACAGTTTTATCACTAACACCATAACCTGCAGCTAACTCGTACGTGGTTTGCGATAGATCCGCATCTACAATAACCTTCAATTCTTCATTATCAACTTTGGTCTCCGGCCGTCCACGAGGCTTGTTCTGCAAGTCGAAATTTCCAGAACGAAAACGTAGGAACCAAAAACGCTCTGTGTTTTCTTTTGCGACACCGCCGTCATATACATCATAAAACCTTCGAGCCGTTTCTGCAGTATTGGTGCCACGGGGGAAATTGTACTCGAAAATAATACGATATTTCAAGTTTTCTATTTTGTAAATAGACTGACGCAAAGAAAAAAACCCAAAGAAGAAAAAACAAATGAATTACGGTTTTAGAAACACAAATGCATGAGTAAATAGCTGTATAAATTTGAAATAGGAATTCCTAACCAAAGAAGATATATTTGAGATAAAAGTGACCAGTACGACAAAACGCCAATTTCATATGTAAGGACCTAATACTACCATTCGTATACATTTCGTAGCGTATTTACCGTAGCGAGGCTACGGTAGCGTAGCACTTATAAAACAGTAGGATAATGTTCTACGTTTTGGTAGCACACAAGGAAAACTTTAACAATACACCACCTAATGTTACGATTTTGTTCCAATAACCACATAATTTTTCATTCAGGTGAAGATGTCATACATTGAGATCTACAACGAGAACATCCGCGACCTGCTCAACCCCAGCGCTGGGCCGTTGGAATTGCGAGATGAAGGGGGGAGTGGGGCGCCCACGGTGGCAGGTCTCAGTGAGATCAAGGCCACGGATGCGGCACATGTTGCCGAGTTGCTGGCGAGAGGAGATAGGGCGAGAACCGCTGAGGCCACACACGCAAATCAGCATTCTTCAAGGGGACATGCGTTACTGAGGTAAGTAATGTTAAATAGTCGCGAGTTCGAATCCCGCCGAAGGATAAAAAAGTTTTTCTGTGTTCCTGGGTCATGGATGTGTATTAAATTTGTGTATAATTTAATAATAATTCTAAATATGTGTATAAAACAAAAGTATGAAATATATTTTCCGTTGCCTGGTCTTCGAGTTCTTCGAGGATATACTCCCAAATTAGGATAAGAGTCGAGTCTGACATGATTGTGATTTATGTAAAATACTACACGCAAGGTGTTATTGTGATATTCAGGATAGACTCTAGAATGTAATAAATATCGGGAAATAACAGCTTCCTGTATCCTGCAATTTTGCTTAAATTATTGTCTTGGGTTGAGCTGCGCCTTCCAGGGGACTATATAGTTTGCGTACCTCATACGTAATATCTATAGTTTACTGTTTAGATTTTATAGTAAAGTTTAATTTATTACCCGGCTACGGCAAAATCAAAAGGAAGGGTATGTGTGTATGTTTGTTCCACCGTAGCGCCTAAACTACTCATTTGATTTGAATGAATGAGGTGTCAAAAGTTTTTTTAATAATAGCCCGACTAACTTAGGCTTTATAATTTACATAGGCGGGTTTATCTTATCTTATACTGTAAACGAGACACTCTTGTCGAAATATATATATATATATATGTAGTATATATATATATATATATATATACTACATATATATATATATACAATTACAATGAACTTTTAGCTAGGTCCGCTGTCCGCTGGAAACTTTTAAGCTTACTAAACTATAACATTTTTAAGCAGTTTTTTCTTTGGTCGAGCAACAGTCGATCATTTTGACTATTTTATGTCAGTTCTATTGGCAGTTTGCTTTGCGTATGTATAACTTTTGCATTGTTCGCAAAATTCGGAATGTGGTGGGTTCGAATCCCGGTCTTATAAATAGTTTCGTGATTCTTTTTATTTTTTTTAATTTATTAGAACTCCGAGCAAAGCTCGGTTACCCAGGTACCTACTAGGTTTTATAAAAAAAAATGTTATTTTTATTTTAGAAATACCAAAAATAATGCATGTTCTTGTTACAGCGTGTCAGTTAGCAGGCAGGTATCGGCGGGGCTGCAGCGCGGGCGCCTGTTCCTTATCGACTTGGCGGGGTCGGAGCGCGCGGGGCTGCGCGCGCGCCGTCTGGAAGGCGCGCACATCAACCGCTCGCTGCTGGCGCTCGGCAACTGCATCATGGCGCTGTCGGGCGGCGCGAGGTATATAAGGGATAAATTGGTGCATTATGTAATATGTTGTTTTGTAATGCTTACATTGGTCCTTCTAGCTGGATATGCTATTGTACCCACTGTTAAAATATAAATCAGTAGGGTTACGATTATTATTTATGTAGGCATGTAGGTACATATCTTAATTTGCCTGGTTAAGTCCACAAAGTTGGTGTACGGTGTCATAAATCATACCGTAGCATTTTTCACTTCACAATGCATTTTACAGTCAGTACGCGTTCATAGTTAGCAAGCACCGCGCGTGCTCCCCTAGCACCTTTATAGCATATATCAATCTTTTGTGGGATAATTAATAAAATCTTTATGTTCTGGAACACATTTGGTTTTATACAAGCCAAACCCCCACATAATATGGTCCTTCGAGCTTTGTGACCCTCCGCGATTTGACCAAAGCAGGATCATTCGCGAGTGAGGACTATCAGTGACTATCAGAAAATCAGTTCGGTAAAATCAGAAGACAGTACAGTAGTGGTGTAGTGGTAAAAAGCAAGAAACAGCAAAAGCATAAGCAACCAGCATCATCGAATCAGCAGCAGAATTTTTCGCATCAACGAAGACTTCCTCCGAGAAACTTTAAATCTTAACAATAATTTTTATTTTAATCATAAGTCAAAATTTAAGGCTTTGCATGCAACCAAGGTAATTTGCGGACTTTGCAAAGGCGAACATGGCTTATTCAATTGTTCAAGGTTTCAAGAAATGCCATGCGATCAGAAATTGAAAACCGTAAGCCGGCTTGCGTTATTGTGTGAATTGTTTATACGAACACGATACTAAAGAATGTTTTTCCAGTAAAAGGTGTCGCTTATGCGCAGGATTTCACAATAGTTTATTGCACGATGCATGCACAAAACCCAAACCCAGCACTTCTTCGAACCATGTGGCGAAGGCCCACCACGTGTCTCAACCCAACACGTGTGAGGTCTTAGTAGCAACGGCAATGGTTAGTGTGAAAGCAGCAAATAGAGATCAGTATCATCTTAGAGCCCTCATAGATTCGGGTTCTCAAATTACAGACAGAGCAGCGCAAATTTTTAGGATTAAAACGACGTAGGTGCAAGGGCACTATTTTCGGCGTCGGCGAGCATGAAAGCAGCTTACTATACAATGCAAATCATTGCAGAATAATTTCACATTTAGCATAGACGTCATCATCATGAGCAATCTTATCAAAAATCTTCCAAATGTAAATTTACCTAAGCCTTCATGGTCATACATCGAAAACATTAATTTAGCAGATCCAAAATATTATATAAAACGTCCGGTAGACTTACGTTTAGGAGCAGATGTCTACTCCAAAATTTTATTGGATGGTATTTTGAGAGGTCCGACTTGCGAGGAACCCATAGCACAGCAGACTTATCTTGGCTGGATCCTCTGCGGCTCCGTCAAATCATATCAGTGCAACGTCATGTTACATAACAATTATGACGACTTGCAAAGATTGTGGGAATACGAAGACATTTCCCAACAAAAGGAGATGACGTCAGAAGATGAATTTTGCCTTCAATATTTTTTTAAAACGACTAGAAGGTTGGAGGATGGAAGATTTGAGGTGCGTTTACCTATCATAGAAAAATTGAAGCATAAATTAGGGTCATCAAAAACTACAGCATTAGCACAGTATCAGAGTTTAGAAAAAAGATTGCATCGAAATACAGCATTAGCAAATTACTATAAAAAGTTCATGCAGGAGTACATGGACTTAGGTCATATGGAACGATCAGCATCTGAAAGAAAAATGGAGTTCTACTTACCTCATCATGGAGTCATCCGAGACAGCTCCACTACAACGAAGCTACGCGTAGTATTCAACGCATCAGGAAAGATCTTCGAGTGGATATAGCTTAAATGATATAATGTTCAAGGGGCCCAATCTTCAGCAGGATCTACAGCAGATAATTTTGAAATAGCGTCAGTTCAAATTTGCTTATACAGCAAACATCGAAAAGATGTACAGGCAAATTTGGGTTTTTCCCGAAAATCAAGCATATCAGAAGGTATTTTGGCGGAAGTCTAAAGACCAACCCGTGCAAGCGTATCAATTAAAAACAGTAACTTACGGAGAAAAAGCAGCAAGTTTCTTAGTAATAAATTGTTTAAAGCAGTTAGCAGAAGAGAAGAAGAAGTATCCAGAGACAGCGAAAGAAGTAGAAGAAAGCTTCTTCCTAGACGTAGACTTTTGATGGACTTCTGTGGAGGTCATCATACTTAACAGCAGAGCAAGCAATTACAAGCAGATTTAATTGAATTCTAAAATTAGGAGGTTTTAATTTACGAAAATGGAAGTCAAATGACCAGCAACTTCTAGCAGATTTAGATACAGAGCAGTGTGATAAGCAGACGTACGAATTTAAGCATATAGAGTCAACGAAAACCTTAGGTCTAAGCTGGGATCACCAAGGTGACGTGTTTACATTTCAATCCAAAATAGAATATTCTGAAGCAGAACCAACTAAGAGGTCTTTATTGTCCGATTCATATTCCTCGTCCTATCAATATTATACGACCCCTTAGGTTGGCTTACGCCATTGAGCACGACACTGAAATTATTATTTCAAAATGTGTGGTTATCGAAAATAGAATGGGATGATAATCTCCCGCAGAATATTAAAACAAAATGGTTAGATTTACGCCAAGAGTTGCAAAATATAGACACATTTAAAATACAACGGTGGGTCGGGACTTCTGGAAAGGACAAGATCTAGTTTCATGGATTTTCCGACGCCTCTAGCAAAGCATTTTCGGCAGTAATTTACTGTAAGGTCATAAAAAATAACAAATCATCAGTATCATTATTAGCAGCCAAAGCAAGACTCGCACTATCAAGCAAAGTTCAGACCATCCCTAGATTGGAATTAATGGGAGCTGAACTATTATCAAAATTGATGAGCAAGGTTCAAAAATGTTTACATCAATACAAAGCAGAAGTGTATGGCTGGACAGATTCTACAGCAGTTTTAGGATGGATACAGGGAGACCCATCACGATGAGCGAGAGCAATAACGCAAGTAATGCCAAAATCATGTTGGCACTACGTTAAAACTGACGAAAACCGTCTTCGGTTATTCGCATACTTGCATGGATATTACGAACAACAAAGCGCAAACAACGCCGCGAAGGATATCTCACATTACGAGAATTACAATACGCAAAAATGCTCATTGTAAGGTATTTACAGCTGGAGCACTTTAATGAAGAAATTAAACTATTATCAAATAAAAGACCGTTACCATCAAAAAGCAAAATTTTAAATTTAAATCCGATTTTAAACGACAACAAAATTTTACGAGTTGGTGGCCGTCTCAAAAACGCGAATGTAAGTACCGAAATAAAAAATCCCATCATCTTACCTTACGAAAGTCGACCTACTTTTTTACTGAGCAAGCAAGCACATGAACTAACATTCCATGGCGGTCTACGAATTACATTGGCCAATCTTAGACAAAAGTATTGGATCATTGGTGGTATAAGAGCAACCAAAAATCATATCAGAAAGAGCGTGACCTGTAGAAAAAACACCTATTTTAGGTCAGCAGCTCATGGGCCATCTTCCTACAGCACGTGTTAACCCGAGGCCAGCATTTTATAACACCGGTGTAGATTTTACAGGATACATCGATGTAAAAGCAATTAAAGGACGAGGTATCAAAACCATGAAAGGATACATAGCATTATTCATTTGCATGGTCACGAAAGCAGTACATATAGAAATAGTATCAGACCTCACGAGTTCAGAATTTTTGGCGGCTCTCAGTAGAATGGCAGCTCGTCGCGGCACGCCTCGTCACATCTTTAGTGACAATGGCACTAAATTTGTAGGAGCAAACAGATTGATGCAGGAACAATTTCAGAACATTTTCGATGATAACAATTTAGGAGAGATAGCAAGCATGAGTATCACTTGGCATTTCAATGTAGCGAAATGGTGCCAAGCATCAGGTTTGTGGGAAATAAGAATATATAATGTGGGAATAAAAGAAGTTGTAGGTGAGCAAAAACTTACATATGAGGAATACGCTACCCTATTAGCAAAGATAGAAGCAATCTTAAAATCTAGGTCCCTCTGCGCGCTCACAGAGGACCCAGAGGACTTAGACTATATGACACCAGCACACTTTCTAGTTGGCAGAGCAGAGTTAACTATCAAAGAAACAGAGCAGGATGCTAGGTCAAGATGGCATTTAATATCAAAAATATATTTCGATTTGTGGAAAAGATGGAGGATCGAATATACGACTCAGCTCTCAGTAAGATTGTAATGGTTAAGAGCACGAAATAATCTTCAAGTTGGCGATTTAGTCACTATTCAGGACGAGAATATGCCCCCCGGAAAATGGCTCATGGGCGGGTATTGGAGCAGCATCCCGGAGAGGACGGATTGGTTCGTGCCGTCACTCTGAAAACAAAAAACGGAATTATCAAAAGGCCAGTAGTTAAATTATCATTGTTACCTATCTCGAACGCAGCAAGCAGCGACCGTGAAGAAGAATCTGAGGCACAAAAAGAAGAGAAAAAACAAAGAAAACCTATCAAGCAGAGTAGTTTCACGTCCATGGCGATAGCATTTATATTATTTATGTCGATTGTGACGACTTCTTATGCAGCTAAAAATTTACCTAGCAACATGTCTCTATATTTCGATTATACCGGAAGCGCAAAGATCATTCGGGATAAGTGGACTCTCATAGCATACTACAATATGTCTCCGTACTGGGAACGATTCACCGCAGCAAAAAAGTTCATTAATTATACAGATATAATAATATGTAGTTATATTCCCGACTATATATTAACAATAGTCATATTGTTCAACAATTACGCTACAATTACACCACGAGTTCGAGGAACTGGATGACTACAATCGTTTGTTATTAAATCAGCGTTTTAAGGCGCGTGTGAGGAAGCGACGGGCGCTTATCAATGGTGTCGGTTATGCCGCCAACTATCTGTTCGGAGTATTAGATGAGATATTTGCGGAACAGTATAGGAACGACATCGAGCTTATCAGACAGAATGAGCATCACCTTAACAACTTGATACAGAATCAAACATCAGTCGTCGAGGCACAATACAATTTACTGAAACGCACAGAACAATCGATTCAACTTCAACATAAATCGATAAATAACCATCTTGAAGATTTGTATAATTTTACTAATTCTCTCAAGTCGGAACATATTCAGATTTCGGACGTTCAACATTTTTTATTGTCGTCATTCACGGCGATGAACTTATTTCAAAACCTGAAAAGAATTCAGGACACGATTTTAGATACTATCACAGATATTTCACATGGCAAGTTTAATATGCATTTATTAACTGCGGAACAAATTAAAAACGAATTACCATTCATAGGGAGTCAATTGACAAAGGATATCACGTTACCCATTGAAAATATATAATCAGACTTACGGAACGTTTACAGTTTCCTTAGAATTAAAGAAAGAATGTTAAAGGATTATTTTATATTCGAAATATCGTTTCCATTAACTATTAGAGAAGCATACAACGTTTACAAAATTATTTCGATTCCTAAGCAGATAGCAGGAAATACGATCACTGTCCTCCCAGTAGATGATTACGTAGCAATCAATTTAGAAAAGGATTCCTATTTTACCCTTTCCACATTTGAGCTTCAACTATGTTTCAATAATGACCAAACTTACTTATGTCATCTCAGCAAGCCCATACATTATCTCCCACCAGATGAGAGGTTCTGTAAGATCGACGTAAGAACTAAGCAATGTCTCGTCAGCAAATCAGCATGCAGAGATCAGTGGATTCAGCTGATAAGCTGAATGATCAGCCTAACCGCATGATAAAGGGACGAGACTTTACTATGTACTCTCAGACCACTTCCAGGAATGAGATCTATTCGGATTTGGGCGTTATAGCTCCCAAACTTCATAATATTAATCATATGATCAAGCAATCACACTTGCAATATTCGGACATCCTTGATAACAACGAAATTGATATAAACAACTCCATCAGTGATTTAGGCAAGCAAGTTGAAGAGTTGAAAGTCGCCACTAAAGAATTAAAGACATCAGATAGTCAAATATTGGGTCACGACGTTCATCAATACAGTATCTCATACAGCCTGCTCGCTGTCGTGGTTATAGCAGCGTCATTCATACTGTGGAATAAGTGTAGGAAAAGATTCAGCAGTGTCTCCCCGCAAGCAGAACCTAGTGTAGTGCTTAGTGCGCGTAAGCAGAGTACGGCTGACCGTCAGCCGAGTGAAGTGTGTAGTGTAAATATCACGAGGGACCTAGCAACCTCCCCTATATTTACCAAAATTACATTTTCCCCCAAAATCAACCTAATTTTTTGTATCTTTTCGGCTCAGGACTATATACGGTATCATACTCGTAAATCACACCGTAGCATTTTTCACTTCACAATGCATTTTACAGTCAGTACGCGTTCGTAATAAGCAAGCACCGCGCGTGCTTCCCTAGCACCTTTATAGCATATATCAATCTTATGTGGGATAATTAATAAAATCTTTATGTTCCGGAACACATTTGGTTTTATTAGCCAAACCCCCACAGTTGGTAAAATTTTTCAAACATGGCTAACGTTTTTTGATCTTGGTTGAAAATCCCAGATACGTGAACTATCGCGACTCGAAGCTAACGCGACTGCTGCGGGAGGTGCTCGGGGGTCGATGCCGCACCGCCATGGTAGCGCACGTGTCGCCGGCCGCCGCGCACCGCGACACCACCCGCTCCACGCTACACTACGCGCAGCGCGCTGCTACTATCACCAACAAGGTATAAATTACGTTTTTACGTCATTTTTTTATAGGAGCTTAAGAGTATTTTGGGTTGTATGAGCCTTCAACGCTAATTCTGTATATTTGTATAGTAAAAACTGTCTGCAATAAATTGTATAACGTGTTGACTGGCGTAGAATATCTAAGTCAACCCGTGCACAAGGTGCAAAATTGTAAAATGAATGAAATTAATCCTCACGACGAGTTGCCACCAGCAGAATTAAGTATGTAGGTATGTATTCATTTGTTTAATCACAGGTTGAACGCGAGTTGGTAGAAACACCAATGCATTTATCACAATATCGAACAGTCATTAACGAGCTGCGAGAAGAAATATCTCGACTGAAGAGCAAAATGAGAGACGATTGGACGAGGCAAGTAAAACTAACAAACATGTTGAATATAGTAATATTCAATATGCGCAACTTTTACTTATGAGTTATAACTATTTTTCAGGCCAAAAGAAGAAGAAAAGAAAACAGAAGAAAATAGAACAGAAGTTACGAATGATTCCAATGAAAACCCTGATAATTTAAAGGCTCTGCGAGAAGCAATTGTATCGACGTTCAAGCAACAGATGAGGTTGAGAAGACGTTTGATGGAACTTGACAGTCACTTGCTGGGGCTGGCTTTAGACGCGGAGCGCCAGCACGCGGCGATATCGCACTGGGAGGCGCGGTTCAACCGACTCTATAAGCCCATCAGCCTGACTGGCTCCAGGATGAGTACGCAGCAGAGCTACAGGTTTGTGTGACATCTTACTGGACAGTGCATATTTGTGCTGCGAGACTCCTGCAGCGATACTTAATATGGGGCTAATAGATCAAATGGGGTGTGTAAATTGAAAGCATATTGGTCATTGCATGTTGGTTATTAACGTGCGTTGTAGAGACAGTAGGTGTGTAAAGCATATAGATGTACGAGATTATCCTTCGCAACAGAGGCGGCACGGGCAGCGTTGCGAGCGGTGCCAGCGGGGCGAGCGGTGCTGGGCGCGAGCGTGCGGAGGCGGAGGTGGCGGTGGAGCAGGCGTGGGTGGAGCTAGCGGCCGTGGAGCGCGAGCAGGAGGCGGCGCGCGCGCAGCGGGCCGCGGTCGAGCGCCAGCTGGAGCAGGTGCGCCTGCGGGGCGCGCAACTCGAGCAGGTCAATGTCTAAAGCCTAATACTTTGTAATGAGATGTAAACGTGACATTGTATGCACGATTTCATATAGTACTGTTCTAATACGAAGGTTTGATTAAAATAGAGCTCTTAATAATTAAGTTAACATTGAAATTTCCATTATTAGGAGTTGCCGGTGCACATAAACGGTGCGGAGCGGGAGGTGCTGTCGCTGGTGTGCCGCGTGCACGAGCTCGAGGCGGACAAGCTGGCGCTGCAGGGCGAGCGGGCGGCGCGCGCGCACGAGCTGCGGCGCCGCGATCTCGCGCTGCAGCGCCGCGACGCGCAGCGGAGACTTACCGACGAGATCATCACGCGCCAGCGTCGGGCGCTCGAAGGTAAATGGCATCCTTTGTGGCAGTTACATACAGGTGTTATTTTCAACCCGGCCTTATAAAATTTTTTAATCACTGAATTCCTGATAGCTTGAGCGATATTTGATCGCGCCTGCTATTTATTTAACTTTTACATTAAAAGTTCGCATCTTAGCCACTATTAGCCATATTAGCATAAATCTATACATTAAGAAACTAAAAAGTTAAAAAACACGTATTAACTCTTTATTTATTTATGTCAGCAGAAGTTGGAATAAATGTCCAGCCCGACTTGGCACAACTCTACGAACTCTACCAGCAAGAAATTCACGCATCCACGTATACGGAGAACAACGAGTTCCTCTCCTCATATCGTCTACCCCCGATATCGTCTAGGTAAGGTTGATAAGCTACTCAATAACTCGAACAACTGGAAATCAATCAAGCGTAAATAACTGTTATTGTGTGAACCAGTAAGTACCCGTAATGATAAGCTGTTACCGCCTGTTATGTATAGGTTCAAATTAATCATTAAAATATAAATATTTTTCATGTCATAAGGAGGTAAACAATCGCGCGTGTCGATGGTAAACGGTTCCTACTTCCATGGTGTGAAGAACTGAAATTTACGAGTTCGTACATACGATTTTCACCCCTATACGTAGGTAATACCTACGTATAGGGGTGAAAATCGTACTAGTAATACTAACCCTTTTTTCTTGTAGGATTATATAGAGCAAATAATTGGGTTAATTTGTTATTGGGAAATTTTTTTAAGCTACTTCTGTTTTCAGTATGTCGGAGCTGACGTGGTCGGAGAGCTCGAGCGGGTCGGGGCGCGGCTCCAGCTCGGGCTCGGGCGGCGGCGCCGGGGGAGGGGGGCTCGACCACCTGCCGCGCCTCGCGCCCACGCCGCGCCCGCGCACACGATACAGGTACTGCCAACATACACGATACACATACCACAATACAATGGGTTTGGGCTTACAGTGCAGCGACCAAAATCCTACGTCCATTCGGCATAATCGATCCGGAGGTTTATATCTAAGCCGTAAAATGTCCAGTGTCGAATTGGTGTCTAGGTCGTAGGATGTCTTCAGACTTAGGTATCGAACCGTTCGAACCGAACCGTAACCTAATCGTAAAATTCCTAAGTCGTAAAATTCTAAACATTTTTTTTTTTTTTTTCATACAGATCCGAAAATTTGTTAAGCCATAAATATTACTTTGTGCTATTTTGGATACTTGCGTTACTGGTAATTTAGGCGTTTGTTTTCTTCGATATTGGCTGAAAAGACAATTATAGCTCAAACCAAATTCGACACTGGACATTTTACGACTTGGACATAACGCGCCGATACCAAAATAATATTATATTATGTCAATGCTGTCGCGACTCGGGGCTAAAACTTTATCCATCCTAAGACTTACCTTCTGCTTCATGTCTGAACCTTGGGTATAAAACGTTAATCTAGCTATTAACATTTAGCAGGGAGTGTCACTCCGCAGTTTAAGTTCGATCCTGGCCACCTCGGGTTGGACGATAATGGGTGCTTACAAAATACCTAGTAATTAGTGTTTGCAATGCATGTGGTTTTAATTTTTTTTTTTATGTTTCATTTCTCAGCCATGCAAGTGCCACATTAAAGCGGTACTCCAGCGACGATAGTTTGGTGATCACAGCGCCACGATCCAACGAAAGGCTTGCGTCTTGAAAAGGAACTAAAATAAGGTTCTGTGGCTGAGTCTATTTGTTGAATATGGTTCATGTTTTCCTCCAGAGGAACCATTTTTGCAAAGGAGTTGTTTAAGAGTTGAAATCTAGAGAGTACACGGACAGTGATATTTTAAGATTATTTGACAATAATCGATGTATTTCAAGAGTTGTGATACAAAATTGAAGTGCCTATGTACCTACCAACTAATAACTAATTGTTGAGACTTTATTGTGTTGTCGTAGGTAATCACATGACGGAACTATTAAAGTTCATCTACGATAATTTGTTACATACTATAAATTCATTTTTTAATGTTTGTGTAACATTTTCTATAGTCCTTTATATTTTTCCTCCATCTGTTAAACAGCTTATTCGATTGCCATGAAACTTTTCTAAATTATACTCCTAGAAAAAAACGGTGTCGACGGTAGAGCTGTTATTGCCAATATTATAAATTCTTTATTCCCTAAATTGTACCTATCAATTAAATTATATTATATTTAAGTGATTGTTTTGTTAAATAATTATTATGTTACGTTACCGGAAATATAAATTATAATAAAATTTTAATATTAGTCTAAGTTTAAATTACCTAAGCATAAATTGTGTACCCACCTAATATAAAATTAGACATTTTGCATAGCGGTTGAGTTTATATTTTGAAACTTATTATAATGTAGCACATACCGTAGTCTATATAATTTTGTAAAGTTTGAAAAGTATACTTACTATGAACACTTTTTAAAGAAGCATAATTTAGTTGTTTTAACGTTTCGTTTTGCGCCCTTCGGTTTGGCCCTTCAGAATATTTGGTAATGTTTTTGTAAAAGTAGACATTTGCAGCAAACATTGTACGTAAATGACCAAGAAATTTTGATGGTAAAAATAACCAACAAGTTATATAAAATGTTGTAAATGTTACCTTATGTTTACAATTATTGTTCATATTGTTCTTACCCTACAAACACTTATATATATTACACGTTAACAATTATTACATAGGTACGATCAAATAAATAGGGGTAGTATTCGAGATAAATGTCCAAAGAATTTTAGGTTGTGTATAATGTAGGATTACCCTTAAAGTTGTATTACCGTATATAAGTTGATTTCGAGTGTTTTTAAATAAACGAGATTTTTAGTACATTTTTGGTTACATTGTGTTTTATTACCTGCATGTTATCTACTCGAGGGTGATGAGAATAAACAACACTCAATATTTATTAAATTTATTTGACTAACTTTCTTCCGGTAAACCTCGGTAAGTACATAATTTACAATCTCAACATCTAATCTTTTTCGTCACTTCGCCACAATCGTGTTTAAACTAATAATACGTACCTAATAAGGCGTAAAAATACTTCGTATGCTGTGGTTCCTACACATTTCATAGACATAGACACTTACATAGACAAAGTATATGAAACATAACGACAGGAACTGTGAAATCCAAGAGCCACGACTATCACACTACTAAGGCACTCAACATTTCGGAATGTTTTTTTTAAAATTAATAACTTTAACATACAATAAAATAAATAACGTTAGTGATTACATCACAAGGGTTCAATTCAAGATATTTTATTAAAAATACAATCATACTAGGTATATTTGTAACTTAAAACTTACTGTAGGTACTTAAGTAATAGTTGAAAACACATTTTTTCAATAACCCGCCATTCCTACTCGTTTAGAGTCATAAAAGAATTTTACTTATTTCAATAATTATAATACTTACTTCAAGACATGTTGTTATTTTTTGCAAATTCTTAAAAAGGGAAAGTCAAAAATAATTAGGTACTCTATGCGTTTAATTGTAACTTGTAACATTTTAACGCAGCAATACACCTTTTGTAAAATAAATATTCATTCGCATCACAAAGCAAAGCTGCCCAAAGCCCAATATACTTATGGCAGATATATCGAGCAAGTAAGCAAGTAATTGTACTTCATAACTTACTAGTTATTACCTACCACTTTGGCCAAGTAAGTACCAACAATCAGGTAATATATTTTGGCACATAACACATGTTAGTAGACAATATGTACTACTGGACGAATTTAAAACAGTTTCCTCGAGCCATTTAATGGCAAAAAAGTCTTTAAAAAAGTTTAGATATTCGAACGCGTATAATAATTGACTAAAAATATACAAAAGATATAAAATGCATTATACACAGCTATATTATACAAACCTAAAACAAAAACAATGATAACAGTATTTTTTTACTCTTCGTACACTTTCAAAGAATCATTTCTATTCAGTGGTCTGATTACTCAGACAATAATTAATATGTACACTGTACAAAACTCAATGAGATTTCAGAAACCTCCGGAACTCCGGTCGACGTATCACGTGCTAGTGATCATAGACAGTAGACGAACGTCCAGTAGATGATGTTGAAGAATATGAACAGGAGGGGGAACATCAGTCGCGCGCGCTTGTCGATCCAGATGGCGATGTCCTGGGGGGTCATGGTCGTCCACGCCTGGGTGCCCTTGTCTCCCCCCTGGTCGTTCCTGTCGTTCTCGTCCGTGGTTATCGTTGGCACGCTCACTGCGGGCATACTCTGCAAAAAGAGATTAAACTAATTATTTTAAAATTCTTTTAGTATGTGGCGGACCAATTAGAGCCACAATACTGAATCGTGCTATCGAAGTTTTCACAGTTCTTAGCTATACTAGCTAAGAACTATATATACAACAGCTGAAATAACTATAGATATGGAGCTGAGAGCTGAGAGATGGAGCTTTGGCCTGACCGATCATACCACCCGCTCGGTCGGAGATCACCCTTTTGGGGCATCCCCACAAGTAAAAAGTTTTACCCCTTAGACTATATAATATAATGTTAACTTTTTAACACGACCAGCAAGACTCTAATAATTATTCAGTTTATCTATGTATCATATTGAACAATTGTGTTTCTAGTACACGTGCCTTTCTATTGCATCTTAGACACTTGCTCTGTATATACCTATAATACATATGCCATAGATGAAGTTCACAATATACACGATAATATAGTGATTTATATGCAAATGATATGCTCAAGTATGTTCAACACAATAAGTTTTCCGTATTCCCAGCATATGTTATACTCACTATGCAGCATATACTAACGTATATATTAAAATATCCAAAGGATTACTATTTATTTATTAGTTGTTAGGACATAATACGAGGAGAAAGAATAAGTAAATTAAGAGATCTACATTGTCATTTTATAACTTCGACATTAGTTATGGGAGGCAGGCGTCACTGGATCCTTCTCACTAATTATGAGCGACAGGTGCACTCAATTTACGGAGCCTGTATCATGCAAGCTCTGTAAATTGTAAATTACCAATAATGGGCAATACCTACTTTTACATTACTATACAGGCTATATCGGTACTACACCATCAAACATTTCTAAATAAGTAGAATCGTCAGAAATAATTTTTTTTAAATGGCGGACTAAAAATAATTTTCTGCAAAAAGATGGTGCAATCAAGTTTTATTTTGTAATTTTTATTCTGATATAAAACTTATTTAGAAACTTATATAATTTTGATGTGTAAGAATATAAAACGGATATTTATCGGTGTGTCATTTATTTCTATTTAATACAAGAGTTAATCTTAATCGACTATTATGATTACTTTGTTTATAGCATAAAACTACTCCGGGTACACGTGGTACATTTATTTCCCATACTCTCGATCCCCGTCGACCAAGTGCCCCTTTAGATATTTTAGTGTTGATTAATTATTGAATTTTTTCATCAGTCCTAAGGTATAAAAACACAAGTGTGTACTCTACACAAGAAATCGTAGGTTACCAAGCCATAAAAAAGGGCGGTAAAATGTAATGTTAAAAAAATGTACTCGTATATACAATCGAACGTATAACCGCCTCATTTTTTTGAAGTCTGTTAATTAATACTAAATCCAATGCATGCGAATATAATAATAGTAGTTTAAGCTTCTAGTAGTCTAATAACTAATAAGCATTAAATGAATGTTCAATTAACGTCTTTTAAAAACTTTTTTAAGTTGCAACTTCGAAGATCGTCATTGAAATAAACGATGGCATGTTGTTGGCATCGATGGCCCTCAGGTCAGGGATATAGAAAACCTGTTAAGAATATAAAGGTAAACTTACATGCACCGTGAGGAAGTTGTTAATGCCCCCTCCTCCCCCGCCGCCGCCCGCGCGCAGCGACGAGCACGACTGCGACTTGGAGAGCTGCGGGGAAGTATCTTGCATCTCTTTCTGAAGCTCCTTACGCGCTAACTTTGGCGTTAGAGCGTTCTTCAGTATGTACTTGCTGTTAACTTCTTTCAGGTTTACTGCTTTCCTGAAAATTGTGATGTTCATTAGCATGTTGTTGTTTGCACTACATGTTTTCAAAGCAAAAAAAACAATAGATCTATCACCAAACAACAGCCAGAACCCCTATTCTCCTAATTAACTTACACTTTCATTTTATTTTTATTGTTGAATTATAAATGAATCCGGAATCGTCTTGATCTCATAAACTGATTACCGGAGTTTGGATCAATCAAAACGGGTTTGACGTTTTGAGAATACTGTTTTGCAGTGCAGCGCAAAGTTCTATTTTCAGCGCTGTGAATTTCTCCGGGCCCGCCGATTTATTAATTAGCAGAATTGGCCTTTAGAGCTCACATTTATGTTTTACTTCGTATGGCCATGCCCTTAATGTATAAGTAGGTATGTAAAAATTATAATTACTTTCGTCGCCAAATAGTGTTGACGAATGCAAATTCCACTAAAGCCGAGAAGATGAAGCCGGTACAGCCCAGGAACCAGATCTCGCTGGCTTTGATGTATGACACCTTCGGTAGAGTCTTCGACTGAGACGACGCCAGAGTGATGAACGACAACATAGTACTCGTTCCTGAAAAAAATATAAAAATATTCTATGTAGAGATGGCAGAGCTAAAAGCGATTGACAAAAATTTCATTTCCAGTAAAATCCAATTAAAAGAACATTATTATTGGCCTTAAATTTTATTATGACTTTGGGATGGGGACAACCTGGGGAAGTTTTTCTATTTATAGATATTTTTAAAGATAGTCATATTTGTAGATAGGTCTTCTTTTTTAGTATTAATTTTTAGTTTATTATTTGGCTCTATATTGAATTATAACTTATGCATAAAATATTTAAAAGAATAGAAGTTATACTGTTAAATCTTGCTACTGTCATATTTATTAAGAATCAGGGCTTTTAGTCAAGATGTATTCGATAATTTCAACGGCGAGGTTCGAAATCAAAAATGTATGAGATTTGGCGATTACTCAAATCGCTAAGTGACATGTCGCTTGCGATGCCTTATGTCAAGTCTCTTCAATTTTGTTATCGAAGTTCGCCGTCGAAATTATAGAATGCATATTGACTAAATGCCCAGAGCCCTTAGCCAAGTTGTCATCACTGATTACGAAGTCGAAGTTCAAAAACAAAAATGTATAGGATTTGTCATAATTTAGACTGTAGTCATTTCTTTTTAACTAATCATCAATTAAAAATATTTCTTATATATTTTTTGCTGTGTAAACATTGTGTAAAAATATTTTTAAAGTTTACCTAAAGTAACTCTGGGAGCAGCAGCATCCGCCTGAAGCCAGAAGGTGACCCAAGACGTGGCGACAATCATCATTGAGGGAATGAAGTAATCCATCAGGTAGTAGCCAACTTCACGACCTAACTTAAACGTGAACTTCAGAGCACTGAAGTTGCCAGCTGAAAAATAAAATGTCCAATGAATAATCCTCTACAGTTTGTAGCTTCATATTAATTGGAGTTAGCATAAATATTATATTTTAGTCAACAGTCATGCAAGCAAATTACAAATATTTTTGTGTTGAGCATTAGCTTATTATGTAATGTATTGTTATGAATAGTTTAGTGTTTTTAGATACTAATATTTTATCATGATTTGTCACACAACCACCCCATTATTATCAAAAATACGGTTTTTTATTTATCATAGTCAATAGGGAATCCTCTATTGTCATATTATTTCATATTCACTAAGAGTACCTACTAGGAAGCACTATTTCTACACCCAAAAGGTATTTTTTATTATTACACTTACATAAATAACACAATTAATATACATAAATAGATATAAAGGGGGTAATACTAAACTGGTTTTACCTCCGCCCAACCTCATATTGAGTATGTCACTTTTAACAAACGATTCATTGGTCCAGTAGTCGAGGAGCGCGTACTCCGTGAGGTGCAGATCTGGCGAGAGATGGACAGGCATCTCCTCCTCCCACATTAGACGGAGAGATGAAGAGTTGTATTTCCCTGAAAGGATTAAGTAAAAAGAAATAATAAGATAACTGAATTGAAAATCCGGCCAAGTGCGGGTTGGACTTGCATACGAGGGGCTCCGTACACAACAGCAAAAAATCGCGTTTGTTGTATGGGAGCCCCCTTAAATGTTAATTTTATTCTGTTTTTTAGTATATGTTGTTATAGAGGCAACAGAAAATTTTAACTGTCTATCACGGTTCATGAGAGACAGCCTGGTGACAGACGGTCCTAAGTACCCTAAAAAATATAAACGAAGATAGAATTACTTATATTAAAGAATAGCTTAACAAAGTAGGTTTTGATTTGTTAAAAATTTTCGATGTAGGTAAGTATTCAAAGCGCGCTCTTCTATACATACCCAACTACTGATATTTGAGTGTAAATATTTTTTAGGGGTTGAAGTTAGTAAATTTTTAGTATGTAAATCCCACAAAAAAGATAAATGTATTGTGTGCTGAGTGCAAATTTTTGTCACTGCTCGCCGTGAAAATAACTACATTTTGTATGGCATCGAAAAGCGATGTGGCAAACAATGGTAACTAATTCGATCATACAAACACTGACCGTTTAAGGTTAAAAGGAAGAAAAACTTACAACTTTCCAAATTCATCGAACACTTCTGTTCATCGAACGGAAACTTCTGGAGGTTCATCCAGCAGTAGAACACAGCCTGTAATCTTCGACTGAACAGTACCTCACCGTCCGGCGATATGGACAGCAGCACGTCCTTACTGTCCGTGCCCATGAGTCCCGAGGACTGTTCGTTGGACATGTATAGGTGCGGAATCCACACTTGGTTTCGTAGGTCATTGCCCCCGATGATCTTGACTCGTTCTGGTGAGTAGAGCTGGTACGCGAGTCGCGGGTCCGTCCATCGCAGTTGCAGTAGGAAATGGAATTTGAAGTTCTGAAAAGTGTAGGTAGATTTGTTAGTATGTAGGAAAGCCTTCTCTCTCTCTCGCTCTTATTGGAGTGATTGGTATGCTAGAAACTAGATTCCAAACTATGTTTATTATCTGTTGATTTTCTGGCAGATTTCTATTGTTTTTCAGTAGGTAATCAATTTCCTCCTGCAAAGAGCTTCGTGGCCTAGTGGATAGACCATTTGATTCGCACTCGAGAAAGTGCAGGTTCGATTCCCAGGTTGTGGCGTGTACCAATGAGACTTTTTCAGATCTAAAGTACATTATACGGACGCTCTAACGGTAAAGGAAAACATCGTGGTTGGCCGAGTCATTCCTCTGGACTTATTGACTAGTCATTCCTCTGGACTATGTTGTGAGAATGCCGTATGTGCTTCGGCAACCATACGGCATTTAAAAACCAACTGTCCCAGGCACTACAGTATTTCTACAGTTACTTCACTCGGAGATTACTGTATAAAATATAAATCATCCAATAACAGACGAAAAGGCCTAAGTTTTTTAATCTATTACCATTGATTTGTCTTCTTTAAGCAAATATACAACATCAGCAGGCTGTACTAAGAAGAATCACTTTTACCATGATTTGATTCGTACGCTTGTGTAGATGTGGTCCCTGATAAACTTACCAAGTCATGAGCTTCAGCGGGCTGTATGAAGTAGATGTACGCGCTGGCATGGACATCCACCGCATCGCCGGTCTGATAGGAAGGCAGTAGTAGCTTGTCGTAGCGGCACTCGTGCGCCAGGCGAGAGAGAAACTCCGACTGGGTATAGCTGTCTCCCTTATCCAGTGATGGGCAGTCTGAGTCTGGACCCTTTCTGTAAATGAAATAATATGTATCTTATGTGTATACGAGGGCTGCACTAAAAGTATCGGGAATGGAATATTTCCACTGTTCCTTTCATATTAAAACATTTTTAATTTCGGTCTTGTCACAAGGTCTTGTCAAACTTGTTTAGTCGTTGAGAAAATGGAATTGACTCGACAAAATTCTAGAGCGATGATTTATTATGACTTTCGAAGTGGTTTAACACAAAAACAGTGTGTTGACCGGATGATTTCTGCATTTGGAGATGAAGCCCCATTCAAAACCACAATTTATCGTTGGTTTGCTGAATTTCAACGTGGACGTGTCAAGCTCAGTGATGATCCCCGTCAAGGTCGTCCAAAAACTGCAGTCACCCAAGAAAACGTTGATGCTGTGCGTAAGCTGATTGAGGAAGATCGACATGTGACATACCGCGAAATTCAGGCAACTTTAGACATTGGCATGAGTCAAATACAAATAATCTTGCATGAACAATTAGGTGTAAAAAAGTTGTTTTCCCGATGGATACCGCATTTGCTCTGTGAAGAGCAAAAAGCGGCTCGCGTTACTTGGTGCGTCAGAACTCTCGAAAGATTCCACGCAACATCGTATCAGGTGACGAATCCTGGATATACGCGTACGAACCCGAAATAAAAAACCAGTCACGAGTTTGGGTGTTCGAAAATGAGTTAAACCAAAAAAAAAATGTTCGTTCACGGAGTGTTGCAAAAAAAATGGTGGCCACGTTTGTCTCCAAAACCGGCCATGTTGCGACTATTCCTCTTGAGGGACAAAGAACGGTTAATGCAGAATGGTATGCTAATATTTGTTTGCCACAGGTCGTTTCTGAACTCCGTAAAGAGAACAACCGCCGCATCATCCTCCATCACGACAATGCGAGTTCTCACACCGCGCACAGAACAAAAGAGTTTTTAGAGCAAGAAATCATAGAATTATTAGACCGTACGCCGTACAGCCCCGACCTAAGCCCTAATGGTTTCTATACTTTCCCTAAAATAAAGAATAAATTGCGTGGTCAGAGATTTTCATCACCTGAAGAAGCTGTGGACGCCTACAAAACGGCCATTTTGGAGACCCCAACTTCCGAATGGAATGGTTGCTTCAATGATTGGTTCCATCGTATGGAAAAATGTGTCAAATTTCGCGGAGAATACTTCGAAAAGCAATAAATACATTTCTAAATAGTAATGTTGTGTCACTTCCTTGATTCCCGAAATTTTCAGTGCCGTCCTCGTATATGCTCGTATTTATAACAAAAGCAAGCTTTGGTAGTTCTATATGTACTCGTTGACAACTGTCTTTTATTATTTTTCTATTACTTGAAAACTACTTACTACGGACATCTTTCTCTTACAAAAATAAATGATTATTTTATGAAATACACAAGAAAAATTATTGTTCTAAATTATACCACGATATCTTTCCCCTACAAAAGTGATATGTTTAAAACCCCATTCGTCGGAGAAAATTTTACCGTATATGGGGTCCCATAGGGTCCGGTTTTCCTTCAGTTCGGCCTGAACGGATGCAAAATCGTATCGTCTGTGTGCAATTTCGATATCGCATCTCTCGGCCGGATGGACTGAAGCGATTCGTTCCAGTATTGCTAGCTCCATTTTTTGCCAAACTACTAAACTCGTGTCGATTTTTACTAAAAACTACTCAAATAATACTGAAAACAATAAAAAAGCTACTAAACTTAGGAATCCGTAAAGCCCCCAAAAAACCACGGCACTTCAGGTTTTGTTATATTAAAAAATATTAAGTATATTTAATTTTATTATAAATATTACTATGAAATTAAAATATACTAGGAAATATTACGTATATAGTAATCAAACGGGTAGTTATAAGCAAATTATAAGGTGTACTTTTTTGTGCCTAACCTAGACCAATTTGCATATGATTACTGTCTGGCTCTTTCCTACTAAAACACTACTAACAACTAAATTCCTACTAAGGAGGGAATAAAATACCTAATTTAGTAGTAAAACTTTGTAAAATAACTAAGTTGGCAACTTTAATTATGGACTGTACGGATGGACTAAACGGACCATGTGTGGCCAAATCGCTTCAGTTCTCGCCAGAGCCGCGGCCGTGCGGGCGTGTATCGTGTACAAGCGTAGTCAGTTTTTGCGGTGTTTAATTATTACGGAATTATTAAACACGACCGTAGTTCGCGGCAAACCAGAATGAACTGATGCTATTTTGCCGTGTGTGTGCTCGAATCTGTTCAGGCCGAACTGACGTCAGTTCTAACTGGAACGATCGGCCCCTCGTCTGTGGAGGGGTTAACATTAACATGATTCGCTGCAAGCGTGTTGGAATATCGTTTAACGCCTTTTTGAAAATACTCTCGAGAGGCTTATGATCTATCTCTACTGTAATAATATCTCTTTTACTAAGGCGGGTCAATAAGTCCGTGACTTTTTGAATTTCTAACCTCCTTACTGAAAAAGCAACACTACTCCTGTCAACAGGCATCTGTCAGTTGACTCCTATCAAAATTTGAACTTGCTGCGTCAGTTGGTTTGTGTTTTACAGCTATCTTTATCAGACTATCCAGTAACTTAAGGAAACAATGGAAAAAAGTGAATTTCGTGTGCTTATTAAGCATTATTTTTTGCGAAAAAAAACCATTACCGAGACCAAGGCTAAGCTTGATAAATACTATGGGGACTCTGCACCATCGATTTCAATGGTAAAAAAGTGGTTTACTGAATTTCGTTGTGACCTTACAAGCACTGAAGATGCCGAACGTCCTGGACGCCCAGTTGAGGTCTCTACACCCGAAACAATCGAAAAAATTCACGA
This sequence comes from Phengaris arion, assembly GCA_963565745.1. Lineage (NCBI taxonomy): Eukaryota > Metazoa > Arthropoda > Insecta > Lepidoptera > Lycaenidae > Phengaris > Phengaris arion. Next base: position 10,975,185 of record OY751443.1, read on the forward strand.
TATGGTGTTGGCCGACCGAAGATTGAAAGTGCAAGAGATTGTGGAAGCCATAGGCATCTCGCATGACTCAGTGGTTTCAATTTTGAATGATCACTTGGGCATGAGAAAGCTTTCCGCAAGATGGGTGCCGCGTTTGCTCACAGTCGACCACAAACGCAATCGTGTAACAACTTCACAGGAAGGTTTGGCGTTGTTTAATCACAATATGGAGGAGTTTTTTAACCGTGGACGAAACATGGATCCATCACAATACACCAGAGACCAAACAACAGTCAAAACAGTGTGTTTCTAAGGGTGAATCGGCGCCAAAGAAGGCCATGGTAGGTTTGTCAGCCAATAAAGTTATGGCGACTGTTTTTTGGGATGCACGTGGGATAATCCACATTGACTATCTTCAAAAGGGAAGAACAATTAATGGGGAATATTATGCCAACTTATTGGACCGCTTCAATGAGGATTTGAAAAAAAACCGACCTCATTTGGCCAAGAAAAAAGTTCTTTTTCACTAAGACAATGCAAGGGTGCACACATGTGCAGTTGCCATGGCAAAAATCCATGAATTGGGCCATGAATTGCTCCCACATCCACCCTATTCTCAAGATTTGGCTCCGAGTGACTACTTCTTGTTCCCAAACCTGAAAAAATGGCTCGGTGGAAAAAGATTTGACTCAAATCATGAAGTCATCTCGCAAACAAAGGCCTATTTTGAGGACCTCGACAAATCATATTTTTTGGAAGGGATAAAAAAATTGGAGAAGCGTTGGACAAAGTGTATAGAGCTCAAGGGGGATTACGTTGAAAAATAAAATGATTTATTTATCAAAAAATCTGTGTTTTATTCCAAAAGTCACGGACTTATTGACCCGCCCTCGTAATATATTGTTAAAATATATTAAAAGAGATATCCATAAATATATTGATGACATTTTTGTCATGCGAAAACAATACCGAGAAGTTTTTTTTTTCTGTCTGCGCATAACGCTGCTGCGTATTTGTGAGAGTCCGTGAGGCACATTCCACGGGCATGCTCGCCTGCATGAGCACGGCGCCCAGCGCGACGCTACTCGCATCTACCGACAGCAGCACCTCCCCATCTACGTCATATAGCGCCAGCACCGGCGACGAACTCAACATCGATTTTAATTTATCAAAAGCCATTTTACACCAACTTGTTTCTTTTTTTAACAGCCTAGTTAATGGAAAAATATGATCAGGCCAAGGGGGTAAAATAGGTGATAAAAGTTTGTATGAAACTTTTTATTCATTGCACATATTTGCATGATATTTTGTGTGAATTAAGTACGAAAAAAATAACGAGTTACGTATTTCAGCGTTTTCTAAAATTCAGCCCCTAGGAGTTTGAAACCCAAATTCATACAGGCGAAGCCGCGGGCAAATGCTTGTTAATTATAAAACATACTTTAATTACTCGTACCTACGTTTCGAGCATCATTGAATAAAATATCTAATATTGAATAAATTAACTAAGATTCTGGTAAAACCTTATTTTATTATAATTAACTAAGATTTTACCAGTATAATATTCTAGCCTTTAGCGCTTATGTATATTGCTTTTAAGAGTAAAATACTCGTTTATGGTATATTAGGGCAATATTTCGGGCTGCGGCTGGCTACATGCAAGGTCGGCGTAGGAGCTAGCGGTCTCAGCCAATATTAGCACAGTGATAGCATTATGAACCAATTCGAGATATCAACAAGATTTACTCTGAGATTAATCGCTAAGCCGCGGGCTACGTACATACGATATCCCCCTAAACAAAAGATAAATCGATTTGCATTTCGCAAGAATTTAAAAGTTAGATAGGACACAAAACAAATGTTAGCATCTTTATGTTTGTGTTTCATACATTATTTGTGGTTTGAACATGAACTTTCGTACCATACCAATATCATACAAAAAGAGTTTCGTCTATTATAATTTATTTTACCGTCATCATCATCGCCGACTACTATTGTCCGGGTCTTCGGTCTACCGTCAATGAACATTGAAGCTCGGCTTAGCTAAGCTACCACGGATTTCCCTGGTTTAGACTTCACACATCTTATTTAGGTAAATATTTTTCACGGTAAATGGCAACCACTGTGATAGTTACTAGGTACTTTACTAGCCACCATTGAGCTATTACAATGCCAGCCACGTATCTACTTGAATACGCATCCCCATGCACGTTCATTTTACCTATAAAAATAGTTTATCGTTATTGGGTTTTAGCGTTGTTCTTAACAAAGTAATACCACAAAGGAACAATTATTTAGCTTACGGCCGAATACTGCAGAAGCGACAGTTAAATTAAGTGACGCTCAAGTCGCATGCTGTCCTTGTCATTTTGGCTGGCGGAGACAGAGACAGCCTGTGAATAGGAGGACTCTTAATTTTGATTAGCGTTTCAGTATTCGGCCGTTAATGTCTTTCTTTGTGAGATTTAAAATGCTCAATTACCGCTGTTCTAAAACATGTAGGTATCTATACAAATTGTAAAACACAAACTACTCTTCCCGGCTATTTAATGTTATCTATTAGTTGGAGTAATAACCTAATGACCGTCATCTGTTAGTTTATACTTATTTTTTCACTAAAAGTGAAATGATAAAATTAATAAAAATTAAAGTGAAACATATTGAAAAGTTCATTAGGATGTATTATCGTACACATTATATTATTTCGCTAGTTACTGCTTAACAATAAACAGGGCTACATCATCGGCGAAAAGTTAACAGTATCCCACGGGATCATATTACTTTTTCGGTATAAAATAAAATAAAATAAAATGTTTTAATATAGAGCCTTAACTACTACCATGCCAAATTACATCAAAATTCGTTCAGTAATTTTTGCGTGAAAGAGTCACAAACATCCATCCATCTATCACTCCATAAATCCATCCAACCTTACAAACTTTCACAATTATAAGGGTAGTAGGAATAGTAGTAGCATTCAATTGAGAAATTAAACATTCCTAGGGAGCAATATTATATGAATGAGCCAACAACTTAAAGTTGTCAAGTGGTACTTAATAGGGATTACAACTTAAGTAGAAATGGATTTACTCTGAGTACCCATCGACTATATTCGCGGAGTAGTTAGAAAGGGTACCTACTTTCTAACTACTCCGCGAATAAAAGTGATGATCCAAAATTTACCCAGAGTTGACAGCAATGTAATGCTCGCTAATAGATTCACTCAAGTCAGTCGTATTTGCTGTCACAAGGGCACAATTGCACAAGGGAGAGGGCAATCCCGACAGACGCCGGGTATGGAAGTTATGAGCAAGAGTAATATCAGTTTATCTATGGAAACGATCGACTTGAGACGACGTATTAAAAAAAAAATTACGATTCCCGAAAGACTTAAAAAACGTGGTTGTAATGTATTACAAATGTTGGTCGGTTTAATATTCAAAAACATTATATGAATAATAAATTTCAATGTATTGTTTATTATTGTGTAATATTATCTCCCCACACCGATTTTGGTGACGGTGGCCGGTTTCATTACGCGCACATTAGTGTGTGCACTATAAAATAACTCCTGCGTAGCTGTATATGTGTATTATAAAATAAGGTATGTTTATCCAAGAATTTCTGAAGTAGATACTTACTACCTATCGACTATCCTCAGAACTTCATTAGGTAGGTACTTAAAATCTATGGAGTATTGTATGGAGGATTGAGGAAGTTAATAAAGATAACGTTAAAAAGTAAAATAAGCAGCCAAAACAATAGGTAATGCATCGAGTTGACTGTTTATGTTATTTCTGTGTTCACTTTTTGTTTAGTACATAATTGAATCAGTTGTTATTTCAAAGGTATTGTGAGATAAACAAAACGCAAATGGCTTGTGTTGATTAATACCATCATTTACACCAGTCTTTCCCAAAGTGGGCGGGCGATAACGCCCCCTTGTGGGCGCTGGAGGCCTAGAGGGGGGCGGTAAGGGGCCCAGGGGCGGTAAAATTGGGGAGCGCTGATGTGATTTAAGGGGCTATGGGTGATTTATAAGTTCAGCTACTTTTATATTAAAAATTCACTGAAATTAAAATCCTTCTACTACACAATATCCATTTAAAAGTTTCTATTTATATCCTATTTTATTGTAACTAGAAATATATTAAATGTTTATTATTTTTAATGCATTCACAACACTATGTTTTATATCTTAAGATATTTTGTAATAGGTATCAAACACTGAAAAATGTTTTGTAGGATGGTTGACCCTATAGTTGACCATGCACCGGTTGTTGACCACTTGTGACTTTGATTCTCAATAATAAGATTTACCGCCGTTAGCCGTTATTTTTAATGTTGGCTATAGGTTTTGACAACTATATCGAATCAACCAATCACATCAACCGCTAGAAAAATATCCACAGATTAGCCAATAACTTCGTTTTACTTTCACTTGTCGCTGTCAGTTGTGCTTCAACCGCCATTGCAGTAAGGAACGTGCTTCGACAGGTAAGACTATTTTAATTGAATTTATGTGTTTTTTGTATAAATTTAGTTGTAATTGTTTGTTTTCGAAGTTATTTAATGGTTATATTTAACGATTTTAATGTAATTTCAAGTGTATATTATTATATTTAAATTTTTTCAAGGCTGGTTAACTATAGGTAAATAATTTGTATGGATTTCCTAAGGTTGACCAGTTGATCAACTATTGGCTCCTTGTACAACTTTATTTTCTGTCTTTTTTAATTGTTTTTTTCATAGCTATGGTATATTTAGATACCCCACTCACTATTTTATGGTTGATATTGCCTAGTTTTCAGTAGTTGACCAGTGGTTTGACATTGGTACTGCATACAAAAAAGATTTTCCTAAGATTGACCAAAAAGGTTAAAAATAATTTCTGTTCTATTTGTTGTAGATTAACTATGCCGCCAAAGAAAGTATTTTTCAAATATAAAGAAGAAGATATATAAAACACAAGTATTTATATAAAGCACTTGATGAAATACAGTCGGGATGCAAAATTAGAGAAACATGTCGTAAATACAACATCCCACATTCTACAATTATTAATAAAATTAAAATGAGATATCCAGTACAACGAAAAATGGGACCGCCAACTATTTTAACACCTGAGGAGGAACAATTGCTATGCAGATGGATAAATGCAATGGCGAAAAAAGGAATCCCTATTAAAAAAGAGCAGTTAGTAGATACAGTAACAATAATAATTACAACAGACAATCGGCCGACGCCGTTCAAAGATGGTATACCGGGAAGGAAATGGTTCGATAATTTCATGAAGAGAAACCCCGAAATTGCACAGCGACAAGCAGAAGCTATAAACTCAGCAAGAAGTAGAGTAACAGAGGAAGGAATAAGAAAATGGCATTCAGAATTAAAGGAGTTTTTAAAGAACGAAAACGCAGAGGACATACTAGACGACCCTGATAGGATTTTGAATGGTGACGAATCTGGTTTTCAGGTATCTCCTACGTCAGGCATTATATTGGGACCTAGAGGCATGGAAAACCTTTATGAAATTAGAGACAAAGAAAAAGAAAGCATAACTGTTTTAGGGACGTTCACTGCATCTGGTAAAGTCATGCCGGTGCTGGTTATTTACCCCTACGAAAGAATACCTGCCGAAATTGCTAGACATGTCCCTGAAGACTGGTGTCTCGGTAAATCGCCTAAAGGATGGATGACATCTCGTGTGTTTTATGGCTATTTAGGCAATTCATTACTGCCAGCTTTACGCAAAGCAAACGTGAAATTTCCTGTACTTTTGTTAATCGATGGTCACAAATCTCACATCACATATGAAGTTAGCCAATTGTGCACTGAGAATCAAATTATTTTGTATGCCCTTCATCCCAATGCAACGCACATTATACAGCCTGCAGATGTTTCTGTATTTCGTCCACTTAAAAATTCATGGAAGAAAATAGTTCAGAATTGGAGACTAACTACAGGAAATCGAGTAGTCACAAGAGCTCAATTCGCACCACTTTTAAAGATTGCTCTTGGTGCTGTTTCAGAAGAAATCATCAGAAATGGATTTCAAAAATGTGGTTTGTTTCCCTTTGATGCAAATGCCATTGACTACACGAAATGTATGAATCATGCTAGCAGACATACAATTGCTGACAAACCAACAGAAATAAACACAGAACACTTACTGTACTTCGAGTCTCTGATGTCTCGAAATAGAGTCGTTGAATTTCGAACTATTGTACTTAACGAATCTTGGACTGGAGACGAATCGGCAAAAGAGCTTTTTTATGTCTGGCGTAAAATTTCTCAAAAAGTCGTTAACTCATCAGGCCACACAGAATTACCGATAGATGAACCTAATGATCGAAACCTTGATTCTGTAAATCAATGCACTGTACTTTTTGAGGAAGACAATATCTAACTTACCCATTTGCTCTACGAACACTGATTCAAATCATCTACAAGTCGTGTCATCCGCAAATGAAGGTACCGGTCAACAATTATTACAAATTGTCACTTCACAAAATGCTAGTTTATTAGAGAACATTGAAAAAGATCAGGAGGAAATTCTGTCACCTCTTCCTAATAAACAAAATGGATCAGAGCAGAATGAAGGACATCAAAACTCAACGAACCTACCAGAGTTACCACATTTGAATTCACCGAGCTTAGTCACAGAAGAATGTTTAAACGAAGTGATTAATAATCAGATTGTAGCTCCCGTGTCTCCGCAAACTATAACTGATTCAAATTCTGCTTTAATTTATCAACCAACAATAACTTTACCGCCGGAACTATCTGAACAAGAACAAACATCCAGTCCAAATTTTCCAGGTTTTGATGAAGAGAGTTGCAATAGTAATCGCCGAGGATCACCGCTTACTACATATAATACAGTGCCAAGATATCATTCACCTGAACCAGGACCATCCAGGGAACCAAATCACCAGGAAAGAACACCCATTAAGCCTGCAGAACTTTCGAAAGAGTCTGACAAACAAAAACCCACATGGTCAGCTCAAATTCCAATTAGCCCTTCCTTTGCATCTGCTTTGGTATGGCCTACAGAATCACCATTAAAAAAAACGGGAAGAGAATGTTTACTAAAAAGCGATTGCCTGATGCAGTTACATCAGTACAGTGGATGAAGTATTGGAATGAGAAAAAAAAGAAACAAGAAGAGAAAGAATCTAAGAAATTAGCACGAGAAGAGAAAAAGAAGTTGCAAGAATCAAAGAAAAGTGAGAAACCTAAAGCAAAACGAATTAAAAAGAGAGCAGAAGAAGCGATAGAATCTGATCCAGATGAGGATGATGTACCTTTGGCTAGTTACAGAAAGAAGACTCGATTGGAAGATGATAAGATTGAACTAGGGTCATATGTAATTGTACTATACGAGGGAGAATATTTTCCAGGGATAGTCAAAAGCATTGACAAACAGGGCAAAGAAGTTAGTACGATGGTGTTATCCGGTCCAAATACTACTTTTAAATGGCCAGACAAAGAGGATAAGATATGGTATGCTAATGACAAGATTGTTGAGAAAATAAATGCCCCCGTATCTATAAATAATAGAGGCTCATTCAAAGTAGTGGAAATGGCAAAATATTTTAATTGGATCTGAGTGATTCTGTTCTGTAAGAATTATAGGTGTAAGTGATTTTCTAAATATATATATATATGTATATATATATATACTGGGTGTCCCAAAAATACCGTCTCATAGTGACATGGGAGATAGATTAGCCTTATATCTCTCGGATAAAATAAAAATGACCTTAGTAAAAGTTGCTTAGTTTTCGAGATATTTGGATTTTTTTGGTTTTATTCAAAATCTCCATTTTTAGTTAGTTTTTATTTCCGCATTAGTACAAATTCCTTTAATTTATTCATTTTAATTTTTTTTAAGTATCTCGAATAGTTGTTTGATGCATACAAAATAAACTTTTGTCAAATAGTAGTGTATTTTTTAAGAAAAAAATATTTTTGTGTTGCGTTTTAGCTCTCCCAAAATTTCGACCCAAATTTTGACAATCTGCCGTAGAAAAAAAATGTACTAAAGTAATCTGGCAAATTATTTTAAAAATTACTCAATTTATTGCAGATTTAGAAATGGTATAACACTTACATGAAAAATTTACAGAAACTTAGAAATTGCCATTTTTATCATTAAAGTCTGATTCAAGCCAGACTCTTATGTAGTAAAGAAGATGAAAAAGTACCAGGAATGTTCATCGCAATCTTATTATCTATCGACCTTTATTATCTTTTGTATCTGTAGACTTGTAAAACTGAATGTACTATTGCAACCCTAATTTGTTTTTTCGTTCTTTCCTTCGCTGTTATGGGGCACTGTGATAATAAATAAAATTAGAAAAAAACTTTAGAACTTAGATTTATTACAGTAAATGCTCGAACTGTCGACCTCCAACACGAATGCACAATCGACATCTTCTGATAAAATTATTCTTTCATCTTCTCAAACTTATCTGAGATATTTCTTGAGCCGCTGCGGTGACTCTGTCGCGTAGTTCCCTTTCGTTGCGTATTGGTTTACCATAAACTTTGTCTTTAAGACATCCCCAATAAAAAAAATCCAGGGGATTAAAGACAAAGTTTATGGTAAACCAATACGCAACGAAAGGGAACTACGCGACAGAGTCACCGCAGCGGCTCAAGAAATATCTCAGATAAGTTTGAGAAGATTAAAGAATAATTTTATCAGAAGATGTCGATTGTGCATTCGTGTTGGAGGTTGACAGTTCGAGCATTTACTGTAATAAATCTAAGTTCTAAAGTTTTTTTCTAATTTTATTTATTATCACAGTGCCCCATAACAGCGAAGGAAAGAACGAAAAAACAAATTAGGGTTGCAATAGTACATTCAGTTTTACAAGTCTACAGATACAAAAGATAATAAAGGTCGATAGATAATAAGATTGCGATGAACATTCCTGGTACTTTTTCATCTTCTTTACTACATAAGAGTCTGGCTTGAATCAGACTTTAATGATAAAAATGGCAATTTCTAAGTTTCTGTAAATTTTTCATGTAAGTGTTATACCATTTCTAAATCTGCAATAAATTGAGTAATTTTTAAAATAATTTGCCAGATTACTTTAGTACATTTTTTTTCTACGGCAGATTGTCAAAATTTGGGTCAAAATTTTGGGAGAGCTAAAACGCAACACAAAAATATTTTTTTCTTAAAAAATACACTACTATTTGACAAAAGTTTATTTTGTATGCATCAAACAACTATTCGAGATACTTAAAAAAAATTAAAATGAATAAATTAAAGGAATTTGTACTAATGCGGAAATAAAAACTAACTAAAAATGGAGATTTTGAATAAAACCAAAAAAATCCAAATATCTCGAAAACTAAGCAACTTTTACTAAGGTCATTTTTATTTTATCCGAGAGATATAAGGCTAATCTATCTCCCATGTCACTATGAGACGGTATTTTTGGGACACCCAGTATATATATATATATATATATATATATATATATATATATATATATATATATATATATATATATATATATATAAGCAGGTACCTTTTCAATAGATGTTTAGATGATTGATTATGTTCAATGTTCAAGAGGTTTTCAAAAAACACAAGTTGTGATTATATGTGCCAGCTTAAGCTCAGTATAAATATGTATAGTTTTCTTAATGTGATTATTAAGACTGATATGAAACTTTGATTGATCTCAGTTAGTCTAGAAGTTTAATAAAGATGATTATTATATAAAAAAAACCTTTTATTGTCTTATTTCTTATATTTATCTATCGTTTTGAAAATTGGTCAACTTTTGGTACAAACCCTAACAACAACTGGGGCCGGTTGGTCAATCTAGGGTACATACCAGAATTTAAACTTAAAAAAAATAAAACAAAAAAACTATCAAGAATTAAGTGATTTCCTTTTGAACCATTACTTTTAATTACATAATGTAACAGATAAAAAATAATCTGGTAATATAGGTTGATACTATTTTGCGTAAAAACACTTTAAAGTCAAAATTTCTCCTTAACTGGTTTGGGACCGGAGCACTCATCCTAATTAAATTAAATGTCGTATTAAAAATAGGTAAATTTTTGTTGCGGCCAAGTTGAGCACTTGCCGAACGCGGGATTTTTTATGTACCTGATCTAGTAAAAATAAAATTGAAAGGTAGTCAATTATGATTCACATTTGTCGCGAACAAATATTGTACGATTTATTTGTGCAATCCTAAAAAAATGGGGCGCGCTACAAAATAACTCATTGTACACTAATAATCAAAAGTTATCTTTCTTGCATGTCCCTCGGGCACCCCTGAGATCATATCAAAGGGTTTTTGTGATTGGTTACCGCTGTCGATCCTGGCTCACAGGAGTTGCAGTGGTGGGAATGTGTGGTGGGCCAATGCCCGTTTAAAAATAATAATTAAAGGATACCGGCAAGCCGCCACACATTTACTGCCTGGTAATTAAAATACGTGGCAAAAAGTATTTATTGTAAGTTATACTTTATGAAAATAGGAACAAAAAAAAACAATAATATTATACATTAAACTCGGGGGATAAAAGGTAATTAATTAAATATAAATTAACCAATTGTTATTGAACAATTTATTGTTTGCCCTAGTGGCGGTTTGCGGAAAAGTGACATCTATTAGTGGTGATGTCAATTACGTAATGAAATGAATAACTAGTTTGTTTGAAAATGCAAAATGCTAACAGATAAATGATAGATGTCGGTTTCCCGTTACGAGAATCAAAAACATAATAATTATTTTTTATAATATAGATATAGTATAGAGGGATTTATATCACACCCTAAGTAACATTTTGTTATTAAACATGTACTAAACTGCTGAACTATAGAAAAAGAAAATAACTTTATACTCCAATTAAAAATAAATCTATCTAATGGGCCACTAGATGGAGCTTTTACGCCTCAAATTGACAATTTACAGCATGATAACCGTAGATTCAACAGATATGATGACAACGATTACCACAGATAAGTACACATTTTTCACATGAATTCTCTGATATTCGGAGACTCATTACTTTTTATTCCCAAGTTCTTAAAATATATTTTTTTGTTTAATAACTTTTAAGTACTATAAAACCACATATGTTCGTGGAACTTGATCTTGATGGAAAATCAGGCAGGATTCGCCTTCCGAGTGAGGAGTTCCGAGAGTCAGGAGTGTCCTTTAAAAACTATATCCCGACTACGCAAATTATATTGCTATGTTACCGGAGTCATTATTACGAATCTATTGACAACTCATTAGTTAAATTGGGATCATTATTGTTAAGGCGCTACGATGGAACAAACATACATAGGTACATATATACATAGACTGCCAAAATCATTACCCTTCCTTCCTTCTATGGCTTTGCCGTAGTCGGGTAAAAATAAAAGTGAAAATAACCTGAGTAAATTTCTGCGTCCACTTGAAGACAATTCTTTAGAGAAGATCTCTAGCTGTGGTATTAACACTATTTTGGCCAATACTATACAAAATATAAAAGAAAATGTGTTACTAAAGCTAGGTATACAAAAACTATGTTTACTGTCTGAAAAGTGTTGTGTACATAGCGCAATTTTTATGATCGTGAAAACTGTACTAAAATTAAAATTGCTAAATTTTTATTTTATATATTTATATAATTAGTATCATCATGCTATCATTTCAGTGAATCAGTGAATGCTAACCTTACAGTCGATTATTCAGAATTATGATTCATTTAATTTATTTTTATCAGTAGGTAAGCTTGCATACAATATAACTACCGCAACCTTCTCTGTAAACAATATCTATCGGTCTATCTTATTGTTGCGCGTATCTTTATATCTTATTTAAATCTCGGGCACACAATAATTAATCTCAACAAAGAACTAATGTTGTTTTTGTGAGTAGTGAGCTTGGTAATCTAGGACTTTCATTACTTTGCGTATATTGTGATTCAGACATAGGTTTATCCGCATGATTTAAGGAAAACTTAAGTATATTATTTATTAAATTTCTTTAATAAGTTAAGCCTATGTCAATAAGTAGTCATTTTATTTAATCGTGATAAGTGATTTATGTTTAAGGAACTTTTTACTCTATTAGTTTTGTAGATACGGCACGAGGCATTCATTCACACTTTCTTTGCTAACGTTCAGTCACGTGCACGATGCAGACACGCACAAAATGATGTTTAAAAGCATCATTTTGTATCATATTAATATTATACTTTAGAATTTTTACCCGACTACGACGAAGCCGAATGGAAGGGAAATGATTTTGGCAGTATATGTATGTATGTTTATTCCACTTTAGCGCATATACTACTGGTTCGATTTTAATAAATGAGGCGTCAATAGGTTCGTAACAACAGCCTGTAGGTATAACATAGGCTGTATAATTTACGTAGTCGGGTTATAGTTTTTTTTTTTATTGTAGTTATTGTCTGAAGTTATTTTTCAAATTGTGATCTTGATGACAGTGTATAAAAAGTTTTATGTGTCATCCTACATCACGTCTCCCTTGCTAACAGGATAAGGCTGTACTTCACCACGCTTGCGTATTGCGGACAGACTTTACCTACTTACATGTTAGAAAATAATTGTTAGTTATCGACTAAAATTGAGGTTTTACTTACGGTATTTTTTATTACAAATAGCTTTATTTTTAATGTAATTTAAAAATTACTATAAATTTTGTTTAACTATTCTTAAATATGTCTAATAATCAAACCCAGAGCTATTATTTATATAATCTGAGCCCAGAGCCTTTAGTCAAGTTGTTATCGCTAAAAAACAAAAAATATATAGCGATGCTATGTCACTTAGCTTATGTGAAATCCTATAAATTTTTTTCAACTTCGTCGTCGTAAATATCGATAGCAACTTCTCTAAAGGCTTATAGATAATTCAACTCAATAGTTTTTCGCGCGGCGCTATGTGTGCGTTCCCTTGTAATTAATTATACAGCTTTAAATTGTGTGGCTACCCGCACGCGGCGCTATGTGTAGGCAACGTATTATACGTTACACACACACATAGCGCCGCGCGCACTAATGAGTTGAAATAAGTACATACTTAAGTACATACCTACCTATTGCATTATTGCACTTTTCTTTACTGATATAAAAAAAAATATAGTTTTTCATTTGAATTACGAGTATTTTATAATTTTACATATTTTCTCCCGAGAATAAACATCAAGTTCTCAAGACTAAATTTATAGTATATTATTTAAATTATAAAACAATCGTCGATGTTGATTTGTTGTTGACTACTGTCTTATACTGATTATATTTTTTTTACAAAAAAATAATAAAAACTATAAAATCTAACAACACCTTTATAACTAAACAGATATCGTCACAAAAACAATATAATTCAAAAAATTATATAAGATACATATTTCTATGCAACCCTCACACTTTCGACCGATTTCCATTCTCCCGCTCCTCTCCAAAGTGATCGAGGCGCGTGTTCATAGGCAGTTGTCTCGGTTTGTGTTCAAACACAACATTCTCTCTCCACTACAATCTGGATTCAGACCTGGACACAGTACCACTTTGGTTCTATTAAAAAATTACTAGCGATATAAGGGCAGGCATGGAGGATTCGAAAGTCACTATTTTAGTGCTGATTGACTTTTCAAACGCCTTTAACAATGTCGACCACGATATTCTCCTGATCATTCTCTCCCATTTTATGATCTCGCCTGAAGCGATAAACTGGTTCTCTTCTTATCTTCGGGGCCGTCAGCAGCGTGTACGCGTTGACCAGTATTTTTCTGATTGGTGGGATCTCGAAGCTGGGGTTCCTCAAGGCTTACTCTCTCCTCTTTTATTTTCCATATTTATAAATTTAATATCCTATGTTCTTCGTACTTCGTATCATCTGTATGCTGATGACTTGCAAGTGTACTATCAAGAAAGGGTTACATCTGTCCACTGCCATCGATGATATAAGCCGAGATCTAAACGCTATTCACACCTGGTCCACTGAGGTCCACTGGCGGACTGTCAGTGAATGCCACTAAGTGTCAGGCGATTTTATTAGGAAGTCCAAGACTATTGAGTCGAGTTGACACAGGAAGTCTCCCGCCTATTATCTATAATGGCAACATTATTCCTCTCAGCTCGTGTGTTGAAGATCTCGGTTTATATATTGATGCTAAACTTGACTGGCGTACCCAAATCGCAAATGTTGGTAATAGTGTTACCAGTTGCTTGTGATCTCTCTACCGTCTGAAAAATATCTTGCCTTCCAATATAAAAACTATGCTAGTTCAAGCCCTTATATTCCCAATACTGGATTATTGTGATATTTGCTACTTCGACCTTAATGCAGACCTACTCAACAAACTCGACCGGCTCCTTAATAATTGTATAAGATTTGTTTTCGGCCTCCGTAAGTACGACCACATCTCCTCCTTCCGCTCTAAGCTTCATTGGCTGCCAATACGACAACGTCGTTCTCTACGGGCTCTGTGTATACTCTATTCCCTTCTTCACTCCCCCTCTGCTCCTCACTACCTAACTCCTCATTTTAAATATCTGTGCAGTAGTCATGATAGAAATCTTCGTTCTACAAATTATTTGCTCCTTCTTTGTCCTTCTCATAGCTCCTCCCTTGTCCATTTATCCTTCCATATTCAGTCCATCCTCCTTTGGAATTCACTACCCCAAGAAGTTAGGATGTCTGAGACAAAAAATGTATTCAAACGCAGAGTTCGTGAACTATACTTAAAATCATTGGCAGACTAGAAATAGACTAGAATAAATAAGTAAATTATTTAGATATCTTATTATGTTACATTATTAGGTTTACATATTTAAAATTTTAAGTAGGTTAATTTTAAATAAAGAGTTATATTAGTATTTATATGGTAGTATTTATTATTATTATATATTTTATATATGCTCAAAATGTCTAAATCTATGTTTTCTTTTAATACTATGCATCTACCTTACACTGTCTCTGCATCACCCATAGGTTAGCTGGTAGAAAATGCCACAAGGCATTAAGCCCGCCTCTGTACAATATTGTGTGCATAAAGTATAATAAATAAATAAATTCCGACAGCGAACAATACAGAAATTGTTCGCTGTCAGAACACAAGTGGCGACACTTAGTAGTAATGTAAGCTAATCTCTCGTCATCATCCCTCCACAATATCGATTAAATATAATATCGAGATATAATATTTTCATATGAATAGCTCTCTTGTTCGGTCGACGTGTGTCTGAAACACGACCATCAAGAACAATAGTTTTGTTCAGGAATTAACAACAATAAGTTTCTAAACGTCAACGTTTTCCGATTGTTCGCACGAGCAGCTGACGTCAGGAAACTTTAATTTTAATTTAATTTATTTAATAAAGACTGGCGGGAGAAAAAAACAATGTGAATCGAGTTGACTTCTCGGAACCACGTGATTTTGTATCTTCTACACTAAAAATATTTTATACGATTAAAAGTTATTTACCTTACCTAATAATTGTTATTTTGATCTAAGTAATTGTATGATCCCGGTGTATCATTTGACGCAATTCTAACTTCTAACGGTAATTTTACGTTCATTACATGTAACATTATTGTTTTATCAAACCAGACCTTGAAAATCGAAAATGGTAATGATGCACATTGCACACCTATCATACCTACGTTGGTATGATAAACATTCAAGGTAAAGGCGCAGATTACTAAATAGTCATACATACTCGTATGTAAAGTTCTTAAATGTCCCGCATTCTAACACAAGTTAGACGCCAATTAATTGGAAAGCAGTCAAATCTGGTTATTATTTAAATGATGTATTTATTAGTCATAACTCATAGTAGGTGTGTAGGTAGGTACTAGGTAGATTTCAAAAGTCTTCTATTAGAATTTGTATAAACTTATAAAGAATATTACTACCTATATTGGATGTCTCCCTACAATTAATTTTCGATAGATATAACACTCAGATACTTAATATTTAATTTTAGGTATCGTACAATAGCCAGATATACCAGTAAGAGCCTGCTTCACAATCTTCGAATCGAATAGCTTATTCGAAAGTTTTGTCGCTGCTTATCGAGCGACAGAGACAAAACAAACTATCTGAGACTCATCAGTAGATTGAGAAACAGGCCCTTAATATAAAATAGAGAGTGTACAATACTTAGTAATTATTGTCGTTTGTGCGCGCTGCACCCAGCACGCTCAGGTAAGCTGCACGCAGATTATGGTACTGGCGACAATAAAGATATATCTCTTGGTTATTGTTTCGTCTTACGTATCCGTTAGCGGACTCGCAGATTTGTCTGTTATCAGACAAGGTTACTGTAGCTCAAGGTTTATTTACCGACCTATCGATTGCTTAGTTTGTGTATAGAATAGGGGTTAATGGATAGGCCGAGGGCCAGCTCACACCAAGACGCCACGCGGCGCGCAAAAAGATACAGATTTATTTGCAATTTTAACTCTTGCAATGAAACGTGTATCTTTTTGTGTAGTAAATAAATTTCAATTTTGAATCGCTATCTTAAAAAGTGCGCGCCGCCTCGGGTTTTGGTGTGAATGAACGCTAAGTGTCGCTAAGTAACCAGTATTATGTGCTATATGATATTTTGTCTCTGAGGTACGTTATATAGAGGCCATAAGGTTGAGCAATGAGTGGTTTCTAAGGTTGATATCACTGTTATATTAGTCAGCCTCACACGCGTTCAGAGTTTGGCGTCGCTCTGTGTCGAACACTAACCTAAAGCAATTATAGAAGTGTGATAAGTCCTATCTCAACTGTTTCAATTTTTTTTCTTCTTTGTTCTTGAGTGAGTGAGACAGGAGCATATTATGTCTCTGTTTAGCGGCATAATATGCTCCTGTATTCGTATGACGTAGGCTAAGGTGTTTACGTTAGTCTACTTCATATGAATATGTTGACACTGCGTGTGATAGATCACTATAGCATAGAGTGGTAAAACTTAACATAATCTAGTAAATATAATTTTATAGTGATTGTCTTAACTGATTAAAATGGCCTTACATATTTTGTAGATATATTTATGACGCGCTCTCTATTAATAAGGCTGATAAGTGAAAAAATCTGCTCGCTCTTATTTAAAAAGATGTTCTAAGTTTCAGTGACTATAGACATTAGGACACTGATAAGAGAACGGGTTCTACGAAGATACGATAAGAGAACGGGTTGGATCTAGTTTCTAGCGATTGCAGTAATCGATTTAAGTTAATTTTGATGACATTGGAGAAAATAACTACCGACTAAGAATATCTGTACTTTCGTTCTCATTAAAAAAGATGTCAACTTGGAGCGAACATTTGTTCATTTCAACTTTATAGAACTCTAGTCTACCACAAAACATTATATTACTGAAGGTAGGTACTCGGAGGTAGATACTAGATACTATATAAAGGCCAAAGGGTGAATTTTTAATGTAGGTGACGTGGGTCCAATCTGAAATTATAATACATATAAATGCTTAACAGTCCAGATCCTGATTCTGATAAAAACTTTAAAACTGCCTTAGACTTAGGAATAGTCAGGAATTCAACTCTTTAATCCGATAGGTTTTCCTACATATTAGTGGGGATATTTTATGATATTGTCTTGTTTGGTTAACGCACTGTGAGCACATAATCATGAATTTATTGTGCTAAGTTAAAAAAAAAAAATCTGTTTGTCCTCGCCAGGTGTAAAGGTGACAATGTGTTAGCGATTAATTGTAGGTGCAAAGTAATAATACGTGTAATATAGATATTTTTTATCAAATATTTTTATTCATTTCTTCTTAGACTAAATTTACTAAGTTATACTCTAGTCAGAGCAATAGGGGCCTGGGGCACACTTTATTTTACTTTCCGGGTCAAGAACAAAAATATTTTTTTGCATAGCACTAGCCATCTTTATCAACAGAACTACACCTGGTAACAAAAGGGATTATGCATAGTTTTTTTTATTTATTAGCTGTATACAAAAGTACCTATATAATAAAAAGGGCGTAATAAGTTAGTACATTTGACGAAACGACGTACACTTAACGAAATACAGTCATCACAAAAGTGAGATCGTTGGAAAACATTAAAAACACCCCATACAAAATAATGTATGACAATTGATGTCACTGGTCACAAGCACAACCGCAGTTGAAAATGTATAGAGATAAATACAAAATTGATTTTACTAACTTACTTAACTCCTGGGTTCATGCATATTATGATTGTAAGTATAAAAAATAAATAAATGTTAAAAAAAAATATATAAGCCGACTTCCAAAGTAAAAGCAATCACATTCTTAAAAATCACTAAAAAGTATGAAATAATTCTTACTGTCGAAAGAATTCCCCTTTTAAATTCTGCTAAAATGTAACTATTTCTCTAAAACCAATAACATTCTTAAATATCACTAAAAAGTATGAAATAATAATTATTATTGTCGAAAGAGTTTTGAATTCGGCTTAAATTTAACCATTTCTCTACTCAATCTTTTTATTTTTGAAGTCGGTACCAGCCAATTTGAACGTGATTCCTTTAAAATATTGTTTGTATGTAAAAGGACGTAGTTGTGTTAAAACTAATGATTTTGTTAATTAAAGGTTTTATACAATTGACTGGGCTGGTATCGACTTCAAAAATAAAAAGATCGAGTAGAGAAATAGTTAAATTTAAGCCGAATTCAAAACTCTTTCGACAATAATAATAATTATTTCATACTTTTTAGTGCTATTTAAGAATGTTATTGGTTTTACTTTGGAAGTCGGTTTATATATTTTTAAAATATTCATTTGTTTAATATTTTTAGTTAAAAATAATATTATTTACTAGTACCTGGGAGACCGAGCTTAGTAGGACGATAAAATATTTAAAAATAAATAAAAATATAAGAGAAAGGAAATAGAAAGAGAGCAATTCGTAAGCAACGCACAAATTACTATTGCACTATCCAGCTGAGGCTACTTTTTATCGCGGCGAAATAATGTACGGTTTCCGCGAGATTTCCTTTTGCGCGCCCGAAGCCGCGTAATATAATACAAACATGCGTTTTCAACGTCGATTTTAAGCACTTATGCACAAAATTAGTTGGAGCAGGAGGTCCCATACTCACGATTTCAAAAATGAAATCTTTAGTCCAAAGTGCCTAATGTTGAATCAGCCGGCTCCGTGTCTCAGATTTGTTCGTAGGTAGTAATTATCTTATACATTTAAATAAAAATGTATCCCTTCTACCTTAGTCATTCATTGCATGAGTTGCTGGACCAATTTTCATAAATCTTTATTATGGCGTTGTGTTGACATGAAATGTTGCGTGGAAATTAAAAATGTGTAAGAAAACTTTTTTTTTGTATTCTTGGAGACGCAGGTGTATAATTCTTAAATATTCAAGTGGCACCACATAAATATTGTCTACTGTCTTACATGCAGCTACTCCTATCAAAATCCCACCTCAACAAATCTAGCATTTAGCAATATGTCAACTGTACCTAAACTGTACAACAAACGTAACTACACACTACCGTTCTATATGTTCCACGAGTAATTTCAAGACGATGGACTTTCCACTTCCTGCACCACGGGCGATGAATAACAAAGGTTGGCTTTCTTGTTCCTGAAAATCACTTACCACACCACGAACTTTTTGAAAAAGGTCTCTCCGTTAGACGTTTACACTTTAAATATTATCCAAGAAGACTTTGGAAGAAGACAAGTCTGACATTGCAGACCTTTTGCATCAGCTTCACAACAGTTCTTTAATCAATTACAAGATTTCCAAATGTGTATCTTTAAAGACTTACAAGTTCCATTCAGTGCTTTTGGGACCAGGGTATACCCTGAAGAAAGGTTTACCTTGTGTGTAAAACCTTGACATAATGTCACTTTCTGGAAATATATTATGCTATGGTTTCCTAAATATGTAGTTGTCGGCGAAAATTATGTAACAGTTGACACACAATATATAATAATGATGATGATGTGACTAGCGACTGTTCAAAGGTATCGATATTGGTGTAAAAGACTAAGAGAAATACCTATTTCATCATATGATTATGTATGGTGTGATAATGATGACGGTGATGATGATTATTTAAGTAACAAATGCTTACAGTTCTTTAAAGAATGTTAAAATTTCCAAACGTGTATCTTTAAATACTGAGGAGTTCTGTTCGGTACTTTTGAATCCAGGCTACTTTTGGCACAAGATTTCACTTTCTGGTAGCTGTGAATGTCTAAGGAAATCGATATTGGTGTAGAAAACTTTGAGAAATCCCTATTTCAACATATTATGATGATGTATACACTGTTGATGATTGTGGTGATGATGATAATTATTTAACAGTGACATATGCTTGCATTTCTTCAAACAATCCAGGAATTTCCAAACGTATATCCTTAAAGACCTAGGAGTACTGTTCAGTCCTTTTGGATCCTCTATAATGTCACAAATAACATAATATGGATTTTAATGGTAATTTTCCTTTTTCAATTATAGTAAAAAATTGTCGTTATTTTAGTCCTGTAACTTTTTAATTTGGCAACTGATTACTGTATTTTACACTTTCGGTCCATATAATATACTAATTAGGAATTAGGACGGATTTACATTGCCATTAGTAGTAGGTAACTCTTGATGGAGCTTCACGCCACAAAACTCAAAAGCCGGAGAAAGTTACTTTACAAGTTAGTATTAGGTCCTTACATATGAAATTGGCGTTTTGTCGTACTGGCCCTTTTGATCTCAAATATATCTTGTTTGGTTCGGAATTCTAATTTATAACGCTATTTACTCATTCATTTATGTTTCGAAAACAGCAATTCATTTGTTTTTTCCTCTTTTGGTTTTTTATTTACGTCACTCTGTTTACAAAATGGAAAACTTGAAATATCGTATTATTTTCGAGTACCAGTTCCACCGTGGTACCAGTGCTGCAGAAACGGCTCGAAAGATTAATAATGTGTATGGCGACGGTGTCCCAAAAGAAAACACAGTACGTTTTTGGTCCCAACGTTTTCGTTCTGGAAATTTCGACCTGAAGAACAAGCCCCGTGGACGACCGGAGACCAAAATTGATAATAAAGAATTGAAGGCTACTGTGGAAGAGGATCCATCGCAAACCACGTCCGAGTTAGCTGCAGGCTGCGGTGTTAGTGATAAAACTGTTTTAATCCACTTGAAGCAAATTGGGAAGGTGAAAAAGCTTGAAAGGTGGGTACCTCATGAATTGAGTGCAGGAAACCGACAAACGCGCGTCGACTGCTGGGTTACATTATTCAACCGGCACAATAATAAAGGGATTTTAAATCGAATCATTACCTGTGATGAAAAGTGGATCCTGTACGATAATCGGAAACGCTCATCGCAATGGCTGAAACCTGGCGAACCAGCCAAAGCCTGCCCCAAGCGAAAATTAACTAAAAAAAAAGTTACTTGTGAGCGTTTGGTGGACTAGTGCCGGTGTCGTTCACTACAGCTTTTTTAAATCTAGCCAGACGATTACGGCATATGTCTATTGCCCACAACTGCAAATCATGATGGAAAAACTAGCTGCTAAACAACCGAGGTTGGTCATTCGCTCTAGCCCACTGCTGCTTCAGGACAACGCTAGACCACACACTGCACAATAGACGGCTACCAAATTAGGGGAGATTCAACTGGAATGTCTAAGACATCCACCGTACTCCCCGGACTTTGTTTGACCAACAGATTACCATTTTTTTCGAAATTTGGATAACTTCTTGCAAGGGAAAAAATTCAACTCCGATGGGGCAGTCCAAAGCGCCTTCAAAATTTTTATTTATTCGTGTCCGAATGAATTTTTTAGTACAGGAATCAATGAACTACCTATGAGAGGGCAAAAGTGCATAGATAGCAGGGGTATTATTGATTAAATAAATATATTATGTTTAAAAAAATCGACTTTATGTTCCTCCTTTACAAAACGCCAATTTCATATGTAATGACCCAATATATTATAAAATCTGTGTCGTGTGTGTAAAATGTAAATCAAATTGCGGAAAATATAGAGGGCTTTTCTTTATTAAAGTCAATTAAGGTAGGTAAAGTAAACCAGATCGTCACCAGTAATTATAATATTTGTATGGATTTTCCAGACCACTTTGATGACTAATCTGATTGAATAAGTAAATTCAATAGAAATGCATAAGTGCCAGTAACTCTCAAGTACCTTAAATATTTCCGCCGCCGAACATGAAGAGTGAAATGTGTTATCTGTACTAAGTAGTACCTACCTGCTAGTAGCTGGTTACTACGAGTATTATATAATTCCTACATGCTATTATTATAACCGCGTAATCGGTAAATAATAAATTATATTTGAAAAATAAGGAGAAACACCCACATAACATTTAATTTGATTCCTGTCCGAATGGTTTGTTTAGTAAAGGAATCAATGAACTACCTATGAGATGGCAAAAGTGCATAGATAGCAATGGTATATACTTTGATTAAATAAATATATTTAAAAAAAATATGTTAAAAAAAACGACTTTATGTTCCTCCTTTACAAAACGTATATATATAAAAACCTAATACTTCTACACAATATTTATACAACTGTCTCTGTAGTTAGTTCAGAAATACTCATATAGTTATATCAGAGGGGTCTTCGTCATTCTTAAATAAATCTACAACACTAGTTACTGTGTAGGTAATGCGTACATATCTAACGTACCTTATGTAAGTTTTAAAGTAAATTATTAATGAAATTTTCAGGCGATCGCGCACAATGCGTACCTATGCGGATTTTTCATATTACATAGGCTGCACTAAAAGTATCGGGAATGGAATATTTCCACTGTTCCTGTCATATTAAAATCTTTTTAATTTAAAACTCCTTGGTTTTAAAAATCGAATACCGTTTATTTATTAAAAAAGATTCTCGGTCTTGTCACAAGGTCTTGTCAAACTTGTTTAGTCGTTGAGAAAATGGAATTGACTCGAGAAAATTCTAGAGCGATGATTTATTATGACTTTCGAAGTGGTTTAACACAAAAACAGTGTGTTGACCGGATGATTTCTGCATTTGGTGATGAAGCCCCATCCAAAACCACAATTTATCGCTGGTTTGCTGAATTTCAACGTGGACGTGTCAAGCTCAGTGATGATCCCCGTCAAGGTCGTCCAAAAACTGCAGTCACCCAAGAAAACGTTGATGCTGTGCGTAAGCTGATTGAGGAAGACCGACATGTGACATACCGCGAAATTCAGGCAACTTTAGACATTGCCATGAGTCAAATACAAATAATCTTGCATGAACAATTAGGTGTAAAAAAGTTGTTTTCCCGATGGATACCGCATTTGCTCTGTGAAGAGCAAAAAGCGGCTCGCGTTACTTGGTGCGTCACAACTCTCGAAAGATCTTTCGAGAGTTGAGAGAGAGAGAGAGAGAAATGTAAATACGACGTTCAAAAAGAGTATTTAAAAATACCAATTTTGAATAAAAAATTTTTGATTTGATTTGATTGATTTGAAAATGCTGTATAAAACATCGTATCAGGTGACGAAACCTGGATATACGCGTACGAACCCGAAACAAAAAACTAGTCACGAGTTTGGGTGTTCGAAAATGAGTTAAAGCCAACAAAAATTGTTCGTTCACGGAGTGTTGCAAAAAAAATGGTGGCCACGTTTGTCTCCAAAACCG
Organism: Phengaris arion; assembly: GCA_963565745.1. Taxonomy (NCBI): domain Eukaryota; kingdom Metazoa; phylum Arthropoda; class Insecta; order Lepidoptera; family Lycaenidae; genus Phengaris; species Phengaris arion. Next base: position 10,998,823 of record OY751443.1, read on the forward strand.
GCCATGTTGCGACTTTTCCTCTTGAGGGACAAAGAACGGTTAATGCAGAATGGTATGCTAACATTTGTTTGCCACAGGTCGTTTCTGAACTCCGTAAAGAGAACTGCAACCGCCGCATCATCCTCCATCACGACAATGCGAGTTCTCACACCGGTCACAGAACAAAAGAGTTTTTAGAGCAAGAAATCATAGAATTATTAGACCATCCGCCGTACAGCCCCGACGTAAGCCCTAATGATTTCTATACTTTCCCTAAAATAAAGAATAAATTGCGTGGTCAGAGATTTTCATCACCTGAAGAAGCTGTGGACGCCTACAAAACGGCCATTTTGGAGACCCCAACTTCCGAATGGAATGGTTGCTTCAATGATTGGTTCCATCGTATGGAAAAATGTGTCAAATTTCGCGGAGAATACTTCGAAAAGCAATAAATACATTTTTAAATAGTATTGTTGTGTCAGTTCCTTGATTCCCGAAATTTTCAGTGCCGCCCTCGTATGTAATTGTAAAAATGGTAGAGTAACTATTTATACATTTTATTAACATATATTAACTTAGGTCTTGTAAGGAAACGTATATTTAATTCGTGTTGTGTGTAATAAGTAATATAAACTTGATTATGGCCTGCATTGATTATGGATTCTAGACATACCAACGAAGTTTTCCCTCACTTATCTCTAAGCAACAATGTGATCACTAATTTAAATTAAAGTGACAGATAATAATTTATATCTAAGCTACGCTACTCTATACTCTAACTATCTAAGTACTAATAAGGGGTAGGTATTAACAAAAAAATGTACGTAACAGATACGCGAATCAATGTTACTGTCTGTGTCTGATACGTTGGAAAGTCAGTTGACAGACAAAGACAGTAACATGGAATACCGTATCCGTTGCGTTGAGCGGTAGACGAAAGATATGATACCTAACGATATAAGATCCTACAAGCTTGGTACATATTTTAAAAAGATCTATTGTTATAATGTAAATAAATCCCAAGGACATATTGATATCTTTGTGGCCATATTGAATGTCACCGCAACACGTCGTCTTCTCTTGCATTTATTTAATCCAATTATATATAACTTCGAAAATTCACCCAGGAACAAACGAAAAAACGCTCTATTTCTCTGCTCTTCTTAATTAGAAGTTATATATGTAAATACGAAATCCTAGTAACCAGAAAACATGGTAACATTTTCTTCGATTTTCTGTGATAATTATCAAATGCACCGGATTTAAGACGAGTGACCTTGAACTTTTTGAACTCATCGAAAATAACTTCAAAAAGTTCTAAGTCTCAAAGTCCGAATTGGTATTTTAAGCTTAGAGCTTTTATTATTACTCAGTCCTTCAGTTTTTTACCAACCAGTAATATTTTATCAATAGGCTATTTACTAATTACTATGTAATATAATATGGTTATTTAACTATACAATATAAATAATTATGTGATTTCCGATCATGATATGGCAATGTAATAAATGTGTTAGTGAAGCTGTATCGAAATAAAACGAGGTAATAACTAAATTATTAAGTGTTGCAAATTACCAATAGCTAGCGGCATGGCGATGGCGCGGGCGCCTTGGCCGTGGTACCATTTACCAAGTCATGTGATCAGGAGAAGCAATTTTTAATGATTACTACGTAGCCTGTTGTCATAAGGTCATGCTAACATGACACACATTTTGTTCTACCAAGCCTTATTTTTATGTAAGGTCTATCTAGTTTCAAAGTCTTCGTACAAACAAACAATAGTTTCCGACTCTACTTTTTAACCGACTTCCAAAAAAGGAGGCGGTTATACGTTCGGCTGTATATATATTTTTTTGCATGTTCAACGATAATTCCGGTGTCTGTGGACCGATTTTCAAAATTCATTTTTTGATGTAAAGGGTTTATCCTAAGTTTGGCCCGTTGTCACTAAGTGTTGACACTAAGCCAGTCTCTGATGGCGGGATCCGTGAGGAATCGAGGGAACTCCTTGAAATTTCTATGGACACATATTTTGACGTTTTCTGATGTAACCCAAGCATATTATTATATGCTACCAAAAAGTAATATTTTGCACCAAGGTATACCCTGGATCGAAAAGTACTAACTCCTTATTGGGGATTTCGGCGTTGTTTAAAGAATTGTAAGTTGCTAACTTATAGGTTAACGTCCGAAATTAATAATCAATCTTAATCTCATTTGAGCTATCTGAGATCAAGATTTCAATACATTTCAACGATCTTAGGATTAACTTCACGTCTATTTACGTCAATTTTTGTTCGAGAATCTAAGATTTAAGTCAATCTAAGATGTCGATGTTGATCCTATAAGGGGTTTTAGTTCCTATTATTTTCAATATTTTCTAAGTACAATGAATTATGAAACCCATATTCTAAAATCGAGATTTTCGATATTTAGGACTTTTATTATGTTTTTTCTCTCTTCTTTTTTGTCATTTTGACGTGATAACGTCTTATAAATCGATGGAGCCGGCTGCACGCACGAAAAAACATGACTCATGCGTTACCTGTTACCTGTTACCGTTACCAAGTACCAGCGTTACCTCGCATTTCCGTTGCCTCACTATTATTATTGTTGTTGTTGTTGTTATTGTTGACGTTGTCACGTTCAACTATCGTCAGTAAACCGACTTTACAGACAACCGATATTTGTTTAATTATTTTTAGGTGCAGGTGCGCAAAACTTAGACGTGATATTATTTAAGTAGGTATAACTATGTTCGCCACGCACCTGTAATCACGTAGATATAAATATGGAAATAGATTCTCAACCCAATGTCGTCTCTTCAGTGAGGAAGTAAGATGTACTTACTTCCTAGGATTTATTTATTAATAAGTATATCTATCATATAATGTAAAATGCATAAATCTAATACCTAACGGAAGATTTAGGTATGACAATGTGGGAATATCGTGGCAAGCCTCAAAGGGAGATCTCCGACCGAGCGAGGTGCTATGCTCGGTCAGGCCGAAGCCCACTTGTATGAATTTTAGATGTCGTATATATAGTGCCGATCTTAGAAAACTTCGATAGCACGATTCAGAATTGTGGCACTAATTGGTCCGCCACATCACTACCCCCCCGAAGACCGGAGGTCGAATCTTGAGTCTTCTGTTTGAGTCGTCAGTGCCAGAGAGTCCCAGTGAGTCGGAACTGTGCTGCTGCTGCACGGGCTCCAGTGACTCGGAGTGCTGCCGTGCGGGCCGATGCTACGTGCTGACCAGGAGAGATATTGCCCTGCTTGCTGACCGGTCGTTGTAGTGAGTGCCCGATGAAGCCGGTGAGGGTTCGACCAGGCCGCGGTGCGTTGAGGCTGGTGGTCGAGGTACCCGATAAGGCTGAGTCTGGCTGACGTGGTGCGGAGGAGAGGGGAGGGGGGCAGATGATGATGTTGTCCAGAAGGAGGCGTGTTCTGTCGAGGGTCACCAATGTGGGAAGAGTGGATGCTCTGAAGGGAGATCTCCGACCGAGCGAGGTGCTATGCTCGGTGTGCCGATATATAGTGCCGATCTTAGAAAACTTCGATAGCGCGATTCAGGATCGTGGCACTAATTGGTCCGCCACAACAATTTTAAGGACCAAGAGTTAGAGTTTAGACCAGGCTTTTAATCCTTTGTTGCCAGATGATCGGTATGTTGATGACGATGATTAAAATTTTAAGGTAGGTAAATGTAAGGTTACTTACAAGAACTGTTCCAAGGACGTCGTTTACCTAATATTAGATAACTCGTCAGTAGGTTAAATATTGTGACGAATCATCGATCAAGCATATGACATTTAGTAAGGCTCCACTATTATCAGTGCGCCTTGACTGGCAGTGATGAAAAAGTAAGGTCAACACAACGCTTCCTTACTATGGCCATTCTAATTACTTTAATCGAATCTTATCTCGTTTCTTTATTGGTAATGGTAGAGGTATTAAAATATAGTGTTTTCGAAAAGTCTTGATTGTGACCTACATTATTGCATAATTTCAATGTCAGTTATTTTTCCTTCGGTCTATTTGTAAAATGGTTGCCTGGAAGAAACTGCTTCAGCAGTAAGGCCGCCAATTTGGACATTTTTTTTAAATTATTTTCTGTATGCATTTCTTTTTAGTTTAAGTTCAAATAAAGAACTTTTTATTTATTTATTTTACATTAAAAGACGGTTTGCACCAAAATACTGAGTAGATATAATTCATGACATCTATGACTTTAAAAACGTTTCAATTTAATGTATCGACCAAGTCTTTTCTAAATTATAAAGAAAAGAAAGACTATAGGTACTTACCTTTCGAAAAATAAAGAGTGGAGGCAAAATCGCGACAATTGACGGCCTATGCCGTTAGTGCATACACAGTACCCATTACACGTTTAGTGCAGGTATCTTATGGCAGATATCTCGATATTACAAAAAGCAGCAAAACTTTATTAAAACTGTAGATGATTGTGTCTAGAGCTAGACAAAGGCTTCTAATCCCGTCAAGCAGACAGAATTGCAAAGAATTTTAGTCAAAGAAATCGTAAGTTGTTTACCAGTGACAATGGCACGCCAGTGATCCGTGTCAGCCGAAGTATTGAGTTTTTGCCAATGTGCATTACTTACTCAATCACCGTGCCTTAATTACCTCCACTTTTAACTACATCAAAATATGTTTGTATGTTGGCCCTCTTAATACATTTCATGGTGATAATCCATGGTGATATTTTGGTAGAGTCGTCTAGGATTATTGAGAGCCGTTTTGAGCTAAAAACTTGCGTTTGAATAGTCTATAATAGTCACCAATTTCCATAACACCACTAATTTTCGAATTTCTGGACTGTGACTTGCTCTAATAGTACTGGCCATTTCAAATCAAAATAATTTTTGTTTGGCTAAGAATTCTAATTTCAAATTAATTTTATTTTAAAAACATGGAATTCTTTTTCCAAAAGTAGTCATTTGTTTATTGATTAGTGTTACATTTTCATCGCATTTCAATCTTTTTCGTCATCATGGATACGTTAAAAATTCGAGCAATTATGGAATATGATTACCGTCGTGGCAGCAACGCGGCACAAGCGGCACGCAACATCAACGACGTTTACGGAGCTAACACTACAAACCAACGCACCACCTGTTGGTTTGCTCGATTCCGTTCTGGAAATTTCGACCTGAAAAATGAACCTCGCGGTCGTCCGAAGACTTTGGTCAACAATGACGAATTAAAGGCGATTGTGGAAGCTGATGATACACAATCTACGGCTGAATTAGCAGCAGCTTTCGACGTTAGCGTCAAAACAATATTGGTCCATTTGCGCCAAATTGGCAAGGTAAAAAAGCTTGACAAATGGGTGCCCCACGAAATGAATGATCGCCAGCGCGAAGTACGCGTCGAGACGTGCCTTGCACTGCTCAACAGACACACAAATGAAGGAATTTTGAAACGCATTGTTACCTGCGATTAAAAATTGATTCTGTTTGATAACCGCAAGCGCTCAGCATTTTGGTTGGATCCTGGTTCAGCACCTAAACAATGCCCTAAACGAAAACTTACCCCTAGAAAAGTGATGGTCACTGTTTGGTGGTCTAGCGCCGGTGTGATTCATCACAGCTTCTTACCAAACGGGGTGAGCATTACTGCAGATGTGTACTGTGAAGAACTGAAGACAATGATGGAGAAGCTGACACATCTCCAACCAGCATTGGTCAATCGCTCGTCTCCGCTGCTTCTGCACGACAACGCGCGACCTCATACTGCACAGCAGACGGTCTCCAAGTTGCAAGAACTGGGGCTGTAAGCTCTCCGTCATCCGCCCTACTCACCAGACCTTGCGCCTAGAGACTACTACTTTTTCCAGAATTTAGATAACTTCTTGGCGGGAAAAAAATTCAATACCCGAGAGGCAGTACAAAATGCCTTTGAAGAATTTGTTGCCTCCCGTCCAGCTGATTTCTTTAAGAAGGGCATCAATAAACTGCCACTGCGTTGGCAAAGATGCATTGATTGCATGGGTGATTACTTCGATTAATACAATTAAAAAATACATGAAAAAAATTCGTTTAAATTTTTTCATACAAAACGGCAATTTTATAGGTAAAGACCTAATATAATACATACAACATGGCTACTAATTTAGTCGTTAACATAACTATGAAGGCGGCGAAAACCATAATTACAGCTATTAAACACTCAAAAACTGTAGTGTGCGATGTCAAAATACAACCATTGTTTTACTTTACCTTCAATACACGTGTAAAAAGTTGTCATTAACGAAATATCTCGTTGAATTTTTTGGAAAATTAACCATTTCATTAAATTCGATTTAAACAGGGCCCCGACTCTTAGGAAGTTTTAATTTTCCTGTCACCTCTACATTCGCTGGCACGCAAAGACTGACGCAGTAAACGGCTTAATTTCACGAAAGATAATCTTTTCGGTATATCATTAATCCACGGATATAAAGTCTGCAGACGGTCTTATATCTAGCTATAGGTACAATAGAGTTGAATATAACTAAACTAGGTATAGAGTGACAGTTTGACCGACAGGGGCAGGTGGCGTCTTCTTTTTTCCAAGCGGACATATTTAAAAAATTTTACTTCCTTTTGATTACATAATTTCGTTGCATGTCTCAAGATAGCCTTACCAGATATTGCATTTGTTTAAAAGGTAGATATAAAAATATTCTAATACTTACGTAAATAATTATTTACGACATACGTACGTACCTATTCCTATATGTGGTCTAATATTGGTTTTGGCTTCTGCGAATAAGTATTAATTAGGAATCTGCTAATTAGAGCTCGTGACTTAAGATTATAATTAATGTAATAAGCACCACACATCACGACTTCAAATGTCAGTCTATTACTTTATTTACAGTAACAAGATTTTTGTTGTCCTAGTACCTACCTACCACCAATATCCCTATTATTTTATGCATTTGAAGATATAAATTATAATATTATAAACAATTAACAAACACGGCCTTCAATAAAGATGGATAGTTTTGTGCAAAATAATAGGTTCTTACGTCTTTAGTGCAGTAACTTTAAATATGGAAATAGTGCAAAAGTACAATAGTAGAAACATGAACAATTGTGTGCAAGTTATATTGGATTGCATAATTATCGCTGATAATTATGATAAATAAGGACTTTAGTTACGCCATTGACAACGAGTGCCATAATATATAATGGTCAGGAATATACATGATCGTTGACTTTTTCCTACGTAAACCATTTTTAAACGTGTTTCATAGTTCCATGAATGTAGACAAACTCAATCGATTCGTTACGTTCCTTGAAGCTGGGCCAGCTATAACAGCTTAGGCCTTACGTTCAACACGTAGGGTACCTACTACCTATTTATATAAATATTAAACATATTCATTAAATTAAATTAAACGTTTAACAGGACGCGGTCCAAGAGTCTGGAGGTGCTTGAAGAAAATGCAAGTTGACAGCTTTTCTCCTCAAGGGATCGTTGGTCGATGGAGCAGAGCAGGTGGTAGACTTGTTTTCGTACTCTAGTAGGTATTTAAATGCTCGTACTAACTGTACCTAACTACACAAACAAACTAAAAGTTTAAGTTAAGTTGTATTGGATGACAGAAAATTGCCAAAGCAAATTCAAAATAACGTATGAAGCTTATAAAGCTTACGGATTCAGAGTCACAAGCTCACAAGTAATTGATACGCGCGGAATTGTTACGCAAATAAATTACTTAATTTAAGAAAATCTAATCTAATAATTTCATGAATGTAGTAAATTAAATTCTTTATGCAGGGATATTTTGCAAATAATGTATAATATGTTAATTCGTGCGGCTCTCCCACCGTGGGACAGAACAAATATATTTCTAAATTAATGTGAAACAAAGAGAGGAGTATAAATCTTATCATTTAAAATGTCTCAAAAATGTTAAATTATGCGATGTGAAACTTCGGAGCATAATCACATGATTTTCAATCTTTTTCTTCAAAATTAACGTGATGTAACACATGAATATTTTGTCCATCACATACATTAATAATCTAATAAAAATTAGATATAATATAGACTTGCCGATTTTGCTACAAAGAAAAATTTCACATTGAAGTACAAAAATACTTTCTTAGATTCGCTCTGAAGGTAAGTATGTACATTATCTCTACCATCGCTCTACCAAGCTATGTACAAAACCATTGTCAATTATACAACTAAAATCACGGTAGGTACACGTTTAGATTTAAGGAAGTCTCGCAGAGCATATATGTTATTGTTAGAAGTAATTTTGCTGATACAAAAAAAAACCATTTTGATTAGACTGTTCATAAGCAAAATGCAATTTAAGGAAGGCTAGTCACATGATATGACATATCAATATAATTTTAAACCATAACGAGCCTTGTAGGAACTCGTATTTTAAAATTGATTTGACAATAAAGTTATATGTATGAGCGCTGCGTACGCCCGCGATCCATCATGCCTCTACAACCTATTGTTCCTCACGCCAATGAATCGTTACTGGATTCCTACTTCCTTAAGATTTGCAAAATAATTTGGCTTGCAATATATGCTCATTAATTTTTATGCTCATTAACGTAATTAAATTAAATGTAATGAAATCGCACCTACGGTACTTGGGAGTACCTACCTTAATCATTAAACACCTGTTCTAACGGTCGATAAAATAAATGATACAATTAGTGGTAGGTAGATATCTATGCTCGGTGAAAAAAGGTCTAATTTATACCAACAACATATTAAAATAATGTATAATGCATTATTATAGAAACCAGGAAAATCGAACATTTTCTTCGCATCCTTTGCAGTCTGCTTTTTAGGTTTAATTTTTGCGACAACTATCTAGTAAAGGGGCAATTATCATTTTTTTGCCTTAACCATTCTTTAATAGATGACTGGATGGGACCACCTTAATTTAATTCGCCCTTATTTTTGACTTCACTTATTTGATTAAGTTTTATAATTAAGAAACATTAAGTTTTATACTTAAGTATTGCTTACATCTATTAAGTTAATTTTTGTTTCGGTAAATAAAAATAATTCATAATATGTTGTAATTAAATTAAATAAAAAAATAACTTACGATGTTTTTTGGCACTTAATGTTTTTGAAATTCAACGATATAAACCACAATATTAGAATACTTCTGTACATTTTGAACATAACATAATCCCGCGGATCTCGCACGCAATTCGACGCGTTTGACTCGCGTAATCGATTAACCGCCACTGAACGATATCGAGGCGATTTCTGCTGAAATCCTAAGGCTGCGCGGGCGGCGCTACGTAAGAGCTTTCGCATATAGGCCGAGCTAACTAGCGTTATCTCAAGTTTAAGTTTTGACGACATACCATGGCAAACTTTGCCGAAAACGTTTGCATATGAATTATGATAAGTTAATTACCAGATCTGATTCTAAATACTAGTTATGCTTAAACACGTGATTTTTAAGGCAAACTGTTCGCGTTTACCATATCTTAGAAATCCGTGCTTACAAATAAGACTCTAAATTTGTTTGCTTTTTTACAAAGAAAAAAACAAAGAATGCTCTATGTAGGTAAAGTTATTCGGAAAGACGTTTAGGAATCTTCTTTTCACTTTATTGGTTGCCTTAATTAAAAACGTCAATTGTTATTCTTTTATCTAAAGGCGAAACCAATCCCATGGCGTTTTAAGTAAATGAAATACCTTACTTTTGTGCATTATTTTTATTCCTGATTGTTAAACATTTTTTATTGAATGTGGTTGCATACAGTTAACGGTGTATGTAATGAAGTTAAGGTCTTGCAGTAAGTTCGTCAATCTTTCGAAGTGTCTTTCGGTGTATGGCAAGGCGCCTTCTACAAATTTCGATAAAGACGGAAGCTTGAGGTTTCCTGATAAGATTTCTGGGGTTAGTAAATGGAATACCAGCTGAGCTGCATGGCAGTTCTTGTTATTGGTGTTCCATTCTGTTGCGAATCGCAGTAAAGACTCCTTTTGCGTATTATTCAATTCCTTTAGTGTAATAGATAGTTTTTCGGAACTAAACTTTAAAACTTCATTGACAATTTTTAGCACGTGCAAAGGTCTCTCCATTCGCAACGCTAATTTAAGGGCCTTTACCATTTTTTTGTCGTTAAGTAAATTCATTAGTTCTTGTTCTTGTAATATTAGTTCTTCTCTTTCCTTTGCCAATTGCTCGCGTCTTTCGACTGACACATCTTTTAGAATTACCAACTTTGAATCAGAACCACCAGTAACGATAATAGTTTCGTCTTTGTTCACGGCCATTGACCACACTTTACCATCATGGTTGTCAAGAGACATTTTACTTTCCGAAGTTTTAATAGTCCACAACTTTAAGAGACCATCTGCTCCGCAAGATACGATTTGCTGCCCTCTACTTACGAATTCAATTTTAAGTGCAGAACTTTCGTGACCTTCGAAAGTCTTTAAACAGCTGAGATCTGCTATAGACCACAGCTTAATAGAAGAGTCTGCAGAGGAGGTCAATACCACTTGATCTACTGGAGAGAAACGCACACACCAAACTCCTCTCCTGTGTCCCTTAAGCACACCTAACAATGATAATTCTCTTGTCCATAGTTTTGTTGTTTTGTCTTGTGATCCTGTTGCAATTATATTGTCATTTGGTGAAACCGAAACACAATTGATGTCCATATTATGAGCCAGCTCAGTGTAACTTGATACAAGTTTTTGCTCTGCAGCATCACTTTCATTTTGTGGGACAGTCCACAGTTTCAAACAATTGTCTTGGCTAACAGATGTGAAAAATTCATGATTAGTTTGAGATGTAAAAACCGAGCCCACGGAAGCCGTATGACGTGTGCCAATACCAAAACATTTGACTACTTGATTTTCATCTTGTAACCAAATTCTTACACTATTGTCTTTACTTGAGGACACAAACATGTTTGGCCTCGTAGGGAACATTGCTAGGCCCAAGACAATATCAGTGTGGCCTTTGATTAACTTACAATCCATACTATTTAACTCATAATACTTTAAGTCTGCACTATTAGTGGCAACAACAATGTGGGACTCATCTTTTCCAATAAATATAATATCTAAAACTTCATCTGTAAAACCTATCATTTGCTTTATGCATGAGAATGTTTCTAAATCATGTATAATTATATTATGATCAGCTGTTACAACAGAAATCATGTTCCTAGCTTTGTTAAGTAGAATATTAGTCACAGCCAATCCACCTTCTTCGGCAGCTGGTGAAACAAGGCTATTACTCTGTTCATACATGAGTCGACTCGCACACATATTCCATACTTTTACAACCCCTTTCTCACCAGCACATGCAACATATATCCCTTCTGTACCTACTTTCTTAGTGAAGTTAGGTATTTTGAATGCTGATGGCAATAATATTGTACTTTCTATGCTCTCATAGACTGGTAGTACTCTCAAAGCTTTGCTTTCATTTAGTTTCCATAGTATCAACACTCTGTCTCGACCCGAACTTACCATATAATCTTCAGTAAATTGTAGTGATGTAACTTTACTGAAATGACCTGAATATATTGTTTGCTCCTTCCCACTATTTGAACTCCATGACCGAATTTTGGTATCATCAGCTGCACCAAAAATCAACTGTTTAGAAACATCAGGATGGTAATTTAAAACAGTAAATACACCTAGAGCACCTTTGAGACTGCTTGTACAAGTATTGCGCGCAATGTCCCATAGTCGTATGTTTCCATCAGAACCTCCTGATGCAAGGTTAGTGTCATCACTGCTAAATGAGAGTTTTGCTACTGCACCTTTATGTCCTGATCTCCACACTTTGATTTGTTGTCCTGTTGCTTTATCCCATAGCTTTAAAAGACCACTTTTATGTGCTGTCGCAACAGCATCATTGTTGTGTGACATTTGGAAAGTATATATTTGATCTGATTCATCTTTTTCTTCACTTGCTGCACCAATAATAAGAACATTTGAAAAAGTATTTACATCAATTACTTTAATAACATCTTCACACTGACAAAGGAACTGCCCACCATCTGTACTCCACTGAATTTCACCACCGGTATAAAAAGCTTCAAATTCAGCCGATTTTTCATAGCTGTAAGTAAAAAAATACTATGTAAAAACTCAGAATACATTGACCAACAATTAAATTATTTGTTAGTATTGGGACTATATTTTATGACTCAGTGAGTTTTGATTTAAGAATTAAGTATTAAAGTCCATCCAGACTTATGGTATAAGTACATAAAGTACACCATAACCTTAGAACTTACATTTCCTTCAGTAAATTGGACATCTTTCCCACCGCATAAAAACTAATAAAATTCTACTAATATTTATAACAACAAATGCATAATACATTAATTTTGGAAGTAATAAAACCTTTTAGAAGTTTTTTTAAAATAATGGCTTTATAAGATTCTAATCGCAAGCCACAATCACATGGAGGGAGTCAACTGTCAAAAAAGTAAACATTGCCTGGCAAATGACAACTAATTTTTTTTGGCTAATATTTGGCGTCAGCTTATAACTATTTGCCAGTGTCAAGTTAAAAAGGCGGGAAATAGAATTTTCGTTTCAATTTTCTACACCGTATCCTAAATAATCAAGTCTAAAGTCTAATCAAAGTCCAAATAAAAAGTCCGTACAGTGCATGAGTCGTGTCAGTCAATTCAGTAAAGTGGTAGAAGCTTTAGTGAAAGTTCCTAGGGAGTTTTGGAGGAACACAAAATAGCACGTTTTTAGAAGTTATACCACTTGCCCACACTTGTACACATTAACGAATATTTAATGGTTAATATTCTACCAATATTACACATTAAGAACTGAAATAACACAAATTTATGAAACGATACTAAAACCACAACGTCACCCATTGAATTTCCCGGCAAAACTCCGACAACTGATTTATTTTTAAATAAATGGTTTATGGCAGCTTCTCCTTTTTTTTGTATTTATGGTGCGGATTATCTTAAAACCATTTGCCAGTGTCAGTTAAAAAGGCGGTCAATAGAACTTTCGTTTCAATTTTCAACACTGTATTCCTATATCGTCAAGATTAAAGTCTAGTCAGAGTCCAAATAAATAGTCAGTACAGTCAATGAGTCATGTCAGTTCATTCAGTAAAGTGGTAGACGTTTTACTGAAAATTCCTAGGGAGTTTTGACGGGAAACACAAAATAGCACGTTTTTAGAAGTTGTACCACTTGCCCACAATTGTGCACGTTAACGAATATTTAATGGTTAATATTCTACCAATATTACACATTAAGAACCGAAATAACACAAATTTATGAGGAAATACAAAATCCCACAACGTCATCCATTGAACTCCCCGGCAAAACTCCCAGCTTCTACTTTTGTTTTAGATCAACACCACTAATAAATAGGGATTATGTTGCCTAGACGTGTGGAATATCACATTTATATAAAATAAATTTTAAAATTGTTGAATAAATAAAAATACATAAATCTAAAGGAAATAGGTATTTAGATTGATGCAATTCAAAATTATAAGCAAATAAAAAATATTGCCCATCTTTTTCTGGCAAAACGATATGTTACGTCACAAGTTGCTACCGCCATACATTTTGTAATGACAATTAATGTATAGCGGGTGCAACTCATGACATCACGGGCCGATATATCTCTCTCTTTCATATTGTAAATTTAAATTATTGTTTGTATCTTCGTTATAATATTTTAAGATATACGAAAATGGGTTCTAGATTGTTTATTAACATGTTGTCCAAAATTTAACATCAAATCTATATTAGATTGTTTCGTTTCGTTTTGTTTCATTTCGTCTATACGAAAAAATTTTTTAGGCAACATGCCTTTTTTTTTATTTACGTTGGGTCTATACGGCACCGTAATCCGCAGCTCTGGGGAGGAAACGGTTCCGGCACCAATCAGACTGTCAAACAATCGCATGATTTTTCCTGCATCGACTACATTGCCGCCGGTCGATCCGGGTCGGAAATTTCCCAGTAAGCGACCAGCACACGTCCTGGTTCCATTGATAAAAGAAAGTTTGGTTCTCGCCGGGTACCAGGTCGGATTTTATTCGGCGAAAAGGGCGAGCTTATCAATATTGTATGCAGTTGTATGGAGCTGACTACATGACAACAGATGACATTCTTTACAGACGACAGTGTTGCCAACTTAGTGGTTTTCTGACAAAATTTATGGCGAAATACTATATACGAAATAATAATAATAATGTATACGAAAATTACATCAATATTATTAAAATATAAATTAGTCGTCAATTCAGAATTTCCAAGTTGTCGGATATTTTTTTTTAGTTAAATTGATATAGGTGTCGTATTCAATGCTTTTAGGGCTGCTGATTACAAAAAAGTCATCATATTTAATTTCCATGATGGCGGATATTTACTTTTTAGCAAAACTGATATACGTGTCGTCTTCAAGATTTTTAGGGGTGCTGAATATGAAAATTATTTCCATTTTAAAATTATTGCATAACGGTAGACATTTATTTTTACTAAAATTAATATAAACACATCGGCATATTTAGTGGAACACAAAAAAGGTCCATAATTAAAAAAATATGGTTTTATTTTAAAATCTACTTACTACACGTCTTCTTTTGTTATTTAAAGTTTCATTTGTTTTACTTAAAATAAGATCACATTAAGATCAGATTTTGCGAGTAAAGGCTATTTGTGAAAAATGGTACATTTTTTAACTTTACATGTAACCGGGAAAAGTGAAAATTAATATTAAAATAACAATTAATTAAATTAGAAAAATGGTGATTAATATCGCGTATTTCCTCCACGTGCTCTTATTAAAGTTTCTCTACCCGTCTAGGCATACTGAGAATGATGTTATCGATGGTCTCCTGGGATAGTCTCCACCATTCCTCAACTACGGTGATTCGCAGTTCACCCACGTTGGCAGGAGCTGGAATTCTGGACTTAACTTTTCTTTTCAGCAAGTCACAAACGTGCTCTATTGGGTTCATATCGGGTGATCTCGCTGGCCACTCCATAACAGTGATATTTATATCATTAAGATAAGCTTGAGTTACCCGAGCGGTATGCGGCCGAGCATTATCCTGCATAAAAACAAAATCGTCACCGATATATGGGGCAAACGGTACGACATTTTCTTCTAAAACTTCTCTGATATAGCGGTCTGCAGTCAGACTCTCTCTGTCAATCACTACCAAGTCTGTGCGAGCTCCCAAACAAATGCCCGCCCAAACCATTATTGATCCACCACCATATGCAACTGTAGTTTCAAAATTTGTCTGAATGTATCGTTCTCCTTTGCGTCTGTATATTCTTTGCCTGCCGTCAATTTGATTTAAGAGAATTCTTCACTCATCACTAAACAATACCTTACTCCATTGGTCCGCGTTCCAAAGTCGATGTTCCTGAGCAAAAGTTAACCTGTTTCTACGATGATTTACCTCGAGCCTTGGAGCCTTAGCGGGCACAAATGAACCCAAACCAGCTTCTTCGAACCTTCTTCGTACCGTACGCTCACTTACGGTTACACCCCGCACTACTTCTAACTCATGTCGGGCTTGGACGGCCGTCAAACGGAGGTTCCTACGTATACGAAGCCGAATGAAACGACCATCCCTACTCGAAGTGCGTCTTTTTCTGCCTTGTCCTGTTCTTCTCACATAAGTACCGGTCTCCCTGAACCGTTGGATACTGCGATGGATCGTTGAAACTGGTCGATGAAGATTTCTGGATATCACTCTATAGGTTTGACCATTCCTTCGCATTTCGAGTGCCCTGGCAATCTCCGTTGGGGCTAAGTCAGTCCTCAACTCCAAAAAGATACAACAGTATTTCAATGAAATTTTAAATCAAACTCAGAAGGAAGAAATACTCGAAGTTCGCTCCAGATAAGGTGTATTTGAATAAAATTAAAACAATTGCATAAAATGTGATGTTCAGATGTTTTCTTAATTTGAAAATATATTTTTTAAAATTAAATGACGTATAAACCAGCCAGCAACCTTATATGATACTGATATCAAACCTTTATTTTATGTTCCGCTAAATATGCCGGTGTGTGTATGTACATATCCTTTTCTAGGTTTCTGGGGTGCCGATTACAAAAATTTTGATTTGATTTTTGATTTTGATTTTGAGTAATCCATTTTGAATTTCCAAGATGGCGGATATTTATTTTTTGTAAAATTGATATAGGTGTCGTATATAAGGTTTTTAAGGATCATTTTCGAATTCAGCGCCCCCAGAAACTTGGAAAACGACACCTATATCAATTTTACAAAATAAATTGCCACCATTTTTGAATTCCAAAATGAATATTTTTTTCTAATCTGCACCCACAAAAACCTAAAAACCTGTGCTCTTAAGTTGTTTTTAATAATATCGCTTTGCCGGTTTGAAATATTCAGTTAACTAAAGTGGTATTTATTTGGTCGCGGTTTTTTTTGTGTCAACATTCTTTCGCAAAATTAGTACTACAGTGGAGTCATTCTAATAGGTAACATTTGACGTCTGTCAGTTTTATCTTCATAGTGAGGTGACCTTCTTAAAAACATCGATTAAAGTGAATGAATCGATACGGACTTGAAACATGTGAATTTTAAAAATCATCAGGCGAATCCCTGTCCCATTATTATTTTTTCTTTCGTAAATTTAAGGAACAAAATAAGACAAGTACATAATTTAACAAAAAAAATGCATTTATTCAGTTGAACTATCGGAACTGTTATAAGTATTGTCATCTTCATCACTGCTGTCAGCACTCAGAGATAATATTAATTCATTTTCAATAATATTGTCTATTCTCACATCTCGTTCAAAATCTTGTAAAATTATTTTCATTGTTTTCTCTACGACTTTTCACCAGTCTTCTGCACACGCAGTTTGTAGCAGTTTCATCATTTTAGCAGTACTGAAGGGTGGTTCAGTATTGTTCCGCGCTGCATGACCCTTTATTTGTGCCCAAATAAGCTCGATGGCGTTATACTGGCAATGGTAAGGAGGCAATCGAATAACTTCTTGTCCAAGCTCTAGGGCTAGTTCATCGATTACTCGGAGCTTGGACGGCTTAGTTGCTTTTACCAGATTTAACAACTCAACTTTTAATAAAGTTGGACTTGCATCCATACCATTTCTTACCAGTCACGAGACAATTTCTTGCATTTTATTTGCTTGGGTTGGTGGTTTATCAACTTACACAGAATGATACGGTGCATTGTCCATTATAATTTTCGATGGGTTTTATAAGCTGACTAGCAGATTCTTAAACCATTCTTAAAAACCTCAAAGTTCATTTCCTCATGGTAATCACTTGTAGTTTTAGAGGCGAATGCGAGGAGGCAGTCTGGAATAAAACCTTGAGAAGCTGATCCCGCGTGATATTTAATAAGTGGGGCTCCTTGTCCCGATGGAACTTTTGAGGTGGAGGCCGCTGTATCATCGGTCCATGTCCGCGAAACCGTATGGTTCGCAATCAACCATGTTTCGTCAATAAACACGACATTGTCCCAATCTGTAATTTTATTTACTTGACGTAAGAATGTTACTCTCTTCAAAATAATATCGTAGCGTTCTATTAGGATTTTCCGCTTATCATATTTTTTATTTTTAAATCTAAAGCCAATCGTATTCAAAACCTTTGATAAAGATGATTTACCGCCAAAAAATAAGCCTGCGTCTTCTAACGAACTCATTAGCTTTTCCCGTGTAGGATATTCTTTTCTCGAAAAATATCCATAAATGTGGGTGCAAATTGCAGCAAAAATAACAAAGCCAACAATAATTTTCATGTCCCTCTTTCTTTTTTCGGTGTACGAAAAGTATTATCTTCTGAGCCTGATGGTCCGTATTTCTCTTTCAGTATTTGAGTTACTGTCCTCTTTCCTATTTTCCCAATGCTTCGGCAACGCGTTCTCTTGGTTGTGTCATTGGTAAAAGAAGCCCATCGTTAACTGATTCACGTTCAAAATAATTGTACAATTTCACCACTAGTTCGCGAGATTGACTATTTAGCGTTTTTCCCAGTTTCGACATGGTAAGACTGTAATGTTGTTCTTGTTCACTAATCGTTAAGCAATCGGAGTCCAATTTATAGCCAGGTAAGTAAAGTCAAGTAAAGTCGTCAAGTAAAGTCAGTAAGATCAGTCACAGTCAGTGTACAAGTGTGAACGAGTGGTACTTCAAAAAATGTGCTATTTTGTATTTCCTCCAAAACTCCCTAGGAACATTCAGTAAAGCTTCTACCACTTTACTGAATCGACTAACTTGACTCATTGACTGCATTGACTATTTATTTGGACTTTGACTATACTTTAGACTTGACGATTTAGGAATACGGTGTTGAGAATTGAAATGAAAATTCAATTTCCCGCCTTTTTAACTTAACAATGGCAAATGGTTTTAAGCCGACGCCATATATTAAAGAAAAAAACATCCGTCATTTGTCAATGGTGTCAAATTTTGAAATTTGAAGTGTACTTTTGGCATAGAGAAAACTTTAATTACAAAATTGATTGATGTAAAATACATTGTAAAATACTATATATTAAAAAAAAACCAGTGTATTTCATCATAATATAATGAACAAAAATGTCGCTTCATAAAATAATAACAAATTTACGATACTACTCAAATGCAACCAAAAACACTCGAAATGAGGTTAATTTTGAGAATGTATTTTCATTACCTTTTGTAAAGTACTTTGCATTATTTAATAGGCTTAAAGTATATCATTTTTACGGTTCATGCGCCGCTATACCAACGTGTGGGTTAATGGAAATAGCCAGTGTCTTTCCTGCAAATACATTCTTAGGTGCTTCTTATATAGGTAATGCTTATTGTAATGTTTACACCTATATTATATATATATCTTCTACGTGAAATTTACCTAATTTTACATCTTTTCTCATCTTTAAAATTTTACAATTAAACATTCTTTATGCACAAGTGTATGAATTTTGTCATACCAAACTATCCATTAAAGTTATTGTAAGGAAACTGTCTATTAATATAATTCGTTCTTATTTCAGGTGTAACTGGTGGACTTGTTCTATCGCTTTTTAGTGCCCCTCTTAGGAATATTATAGGCCATATCTATATAAGCAAAGATGATAAGTTCATAAAAATATCATCAGTGGATTTTTTAGGAAAAAGAATAGATGAAGTAATTCCTACAGATGACTGGATTCCTATTATGGACCTTAAGCCAAAGATGTTGGATCCTATTTACCTGTCACCGATGCTTATCAATGGTAAAAAATACAAATGGTTTTACAAATTTGGCATTGTTAGAAATAGTAAGAAAATTGGTGAACTACTAGAATAATAAACAGTTTAATTTATGTTGTGGTAGAAATAAAATAGAATCTATTTTTGTAGTCTTTCTATTCCTTAAATATTAAAAACCAAATGATATGAAACTGCTATGGTCATAGAACTTAAACATTGTGTTTTAACAGTGTAAGTTTTTGCTGCTAATATAAAAGATTGACATCTTTATTATTTACTATTGACTAATTCTGTATATACAAATTTTTCACTAATTATATGTAACTTAATGATCTGTAAGCAAATTCACAAACACATACAAATAATTTACAATAATTTAATTAGAAGTTATGATCAGTACTCGGTCCCACTGCCATACAAAGTTTATGATGACTTCTCAGTATCACTTCAATAATAATGTGAGGTAGCAGACCATTCCAACTTCATTACATTGTTACCTATTTTATATTTTTTAAAGAGTACATTAAATATTATTTAAATTAGCAATACATTCTTTAATATCTGAACTGTATTAGGATCTATTATTGTATTGCTTTGCTATTTAAAAGTAATAAAATAATCAAAAAAGAATATGTAACACTTTCACACAAGCACAAAATCATCTTTGCAATACTTTTTTTTTAAATTCCAGGACACCTTGATAATACATAAATATTTACTTCTCACGTTGTTATTAACTAATTGGAGACAGTGTCAGTTTGTAAAAACATTATTAAATTCTGATCAAAATAGTTTCGTTTTACAAATTACTTTGAAGTTAAAACTATAAAAGAATGGGCCACTAGTTCTAAACAAATATTAATATTATTTCACACCTTAACAAAGGACCAGCCTTCAATTAATTAATCTAATTATTATTAATCACAATGCTCCTAATGTTATACTATCATGGATTCTAATACATGTGAGAGTGTTCTCATATTTATTTGTAGTATAATGACGACATGCAGTCACAACACCATGACAGTTTGATATCTTTAACATAATACAAACAAATTATGGCAACATTAAACCTGGTTATAAATTAAATTCCATAATATTAAATATTAAAAAGAATGCAAAAATATTACACATAATAAGATACAGTGAAAACTCTTTATAATGTTGCTCCATAGAACTAAATTGTATGGAGCAATATTATAAAGAGTATTTGTATTTTTTTGCCTTTTATTAAGCAAGATTGACTTTTTTTTTTATCTAATAACATTAATCTCGGTATATTACAACAGAATCACTTAATGACAGTAACATGCATAAAGTGAGGTGGCAGAGCACGTAGAATTACAAACATTGATATCGCTAATTGTTTCTTTTTTTCGCGCACGAATATATTTCCATCGCGCTCCTGTCGCGTACATGTGTAAACGCGATAACAATATATTATTCGTGCGCGAGTGAAAGAGACAGGTCAATGTACGAAATTCTATGTGCTCTGCCATCACACTTTAAACAGCCTTGGGACTATTTTATGTAAAAAAATAATCAAACATTTGTTTGATTAATTATTGTTAATACAATTAAAAGGAAACGATTTTATTTTATTCACACTCGGAAGAACATTCTTAGCACTTTTAATGGTTCTGAATTAAATTTTAAAGGTCCTGAAAAAAGTTATTTATTAAATATTAAAGTTAAAAAAAGCTGTGAATAGAATAGTAAATAGATAAGACGAATATATTCTTAATGGTTGTGTTTCAGAGATAGT
Source organism: Phengaris arion (assembly GCA_963565745.1). Lineage (NCBI taxonomy): Eukaryota > Metazoa > Arthropoda > Insecta > Lepidoptera > Lycaenidae > Phengaris > Phengaris arion. The sequence continues at coordinate 11,019,788 of OY751443.1, forward strand.
AAGATCAGACATAATTTAAATACACTTTTTTATTTATCTTTTTAAATAATTTATTACCTAGAAGAAGCTTCTTGAATCTTGTGGCAAAAAATATAAATGCAAACTTGACAAAATCACACAAATAGATAGTGCTTGTTGGTTGATGGTGCATCCTCTGACTATGTTTAGATTCATTTTACATTAAACTGGTTGGGCCTATATTCAACAATATAATGCTGAATAAACTATGGTGAAGCTAAATTTATTTAAGACATTCTAATCTACATTCTTTTTGCATACTCTCACTCAAAAACAAATTTATGTACAGCTGTATTTGTCTGGCAAGCTATTCTAAGATTTTGCTTCTATGAGCAAATATAATGTTTAATACATATCATTACAATAAATATAATGATGAAGTTGAAAGGTGCATCATTATAATATTCAAGTAGAAAAGGTTTTACTTGTCAAATTCAATCTATCCAGGCTTGTGCCGGCTGATCAGTGGTGAATGGGCTGACTCCATTACGTTCCATGTCGTCGAGTATTTCACAAACATACGAGGCCACATCCGCCCGACTATGTTCAATGCCTTTTATGAATGGATGTTCCAACAATCTGTTATATTTTGGTCTTTGGGTTTCTTCCTTTATTAAGCTAAAAGATAGAACAAGATTAGCTACATAATGGGACATTGCAAACTGAGCAATATGGTTTGTGTGGTTAATTAATTTACAACTTTCAAACACCAAACCTTCTTAGGTAGAAAAACTACTTACCAAGTGTTAACAAAGTTAACAAAGTTGTTTGAGAAAATATTGTTCTTATTTGTTAGCCGCGGCGGATCACCCTGCACAACTTGTTGTAACTGCTCAAAAACTGAACCCCATCTTGGGTACGGAAATGCTCCTGTTGCCACTTCCATTAATGTTATTCCCAAGGACCAGACATCAGACCGCACGTCGTAGCCCCGCGCGCGACCTGGATCTATTCGCTCAGGCTAAAAATAAATGGTGTTTAGTTTTAAAAAATACACCCATACATTTGCAGGATACTTTTTGTACATATCATCACATCACACATCACTGAAAATTTAAAGATGATGATACTTTTACAGAACAATTTCGTGTACTGGAAATTTGAACACAATTCTTCAAATCAATTTCAGTCTTATAATTTTTTATATGAAAGTGCACTTACCGCCATATATGGTCTGCAACCAGCATCTCTAGTACGAGCAATGGAATCCACCAGCTTACCAGATATGCCAAAATCACACAATTTTATATTCCCTCCTCTATCTAATAATATATTAGACGGTTTCACATCCCTGTTAAATAAAAATCCAAAAATTAATTTCTGCATTGTAATAATAATGTTTCAACTAGCTATTTTATGCATAATAATAATATTATATATTGGTTAATATGTAATTAAGATGTAATAGATTAAAATTTTACCTATGAATTATTTTTAATTTCTCTTTTAAATAATTTAAAGCTTTGACTGTTGCTAGTGTGATTTTAGCAATGATATTCTCAGGTATTCTTGTCTGCATCCGTTCACAAATGAATTTGTAAAATTTGTCTAAGGATGTATCCATTAGTTCCATACAAATCCAACAGTCTCCCTAAAAAATTATAAATTTATTTCTTGAAAATAAAGTTCTTACATAATAAAAAATACATTTGTCACCACACCTGCTTCTAATAAGATAATTAAAAAAAAAACCTCTTTAAATAGTGCTCCATAAAACTGTACAATGTATGGACATTCATTGCTCTTCATCACAACTTCCAGGTCCATCAACAATTGCTTCTGTTCTTTTTCATCAACAGTGGAACGAATGCGCTTCACTGCCATTACTCTGTTACTTCTAAAACAGGAAAACAAACATTTATTTTAAGATATACATTCTAATAATGGGATTCTTTAACCAGAAAGTTTGAATTTCAAGTGACTTTTCCAATATGTCTAAAAAGACAGTAACACTGGTTAACTTATCAGGTGTGTAAATATTTTTTTTAGTATGGAGAATAATATAAAAATCGAAAAATAAGCTTCGTATTTTTTTAAATAGACTACTGTGTATTCACCTACAATATGCACCTACATTATGACAAACTAGTAGTAGTAGGACACAAATAAATAAATATTCTAATATAATTTCATGTTTTATTATTATAACTGACTTCCAAAAAAGGAGGCATAACAAATTCATTGTCCAATTATCCTCCTCTTAGATAAGAAAAAAGATAACCCAATAATTATTAATTGTTTAGCAATCTGTATTTATTTTAATGCAACAAATTCATGGGTCAATTAACATCCTTAAATACCTCTTAGTTTAGAAAAAAGATAACTCACTTTCTGTGAACCATTTTATTCACAGCACCAAATGCACCTCGGCCTATTTCACCGTGATCTTGCAAATCGTCAGCTGTGAAGTCGTACACCTCAGTTGCCGACAGCTGCAACTTGCCCGATGACTGCATTGATGGGTAGATCCTACATCTATCCCTGTAAGCGACATTTTAGGTTTGTTATAGGTTGAGATGTTTATCATGAAAATGGTATCAATTTATAGGTAATTAGTGTCATTTTATAGGATGGTAGCATTAGTTTAAATATAGTAGAAAAATGGTGATTTGGCTATTTTTAACACCAATCTCTATACATTTACTAAAATTTTGTCAATTGGTTTAGGCTTTTGTATAAAGCCAAAGTTCCATACATTTGCCTATTGTCATTGTGATCAAAGTCATAAAAATTAGATTAAAGTTAGAGCTAATTTTTATCATATTTAAATGTCTAAATTTTACTTAAAATATTACAAAATACGGGTACATTTAAATTCTTATGAAACAACTAAATGTAGAATGACATTTCTGATTACTATGGTTGGAATAAGTAATTTTTACCTTGTGTTATCAGGGAGTACATCCCTTATAGTTCTTGAAGGAACCCGTGGTTTTTGAGTTGGGGGATTTGCAGTAAAAGGCATAAAAGCGGCATTGTCATCTGATGGGCCAGCTATCTGTAGGTTCAATATTTTTCGCTTCTCAGTTGTAAACAAATTTAGGTCTGGCTTTGGCATAGTTGGCCTGCTGGGACCTGAAATGATTATTACATACACAATAATGCATAGGAAAGCTCAACTGCATATTCAAGGCCTATAACTTTAGCCTCATTGTCATTTTCTTGTTTCATAATAAAGAATATAAAGTAAGTATAGGCATGTCAATAAAAATAAATATGTAATTTAATGAAATATTGATGTAATTACTTGTCTTAGAAAATAAATACTAAACCTTATCTAAACTTTGCGGCAATACTGAACATAATAATTATGAAAGGTTTCCCAGTATTTCAGTCGCATTATTCGGTAATCGAATCGACAAGTCAGTGTGCTGTCTGTCATACAAATCGATTTTGTGGCATTACTTTTAAGTTCACTTTTTTGTTATTTAATTGTTACTTACCTTGATTTGATGATACTTCGCCATTCTTCGACATTTTCAACTCTCAATAGACGGGTTCGGGGTTAGGCAACTAGATAAATTGAATTTATTTATGCATCCAGATGTAAGCCATTGATGTGTAGCGAATTCTATATTTTTATAAATTTCGTAGCAAGATATCATTAAAACTAACTCTTGAACTAAGTATTTATCATTGTAAGATATATTTTCCGATTTTTTCATATCACATTCATTTAAATCACAATATACAAATGACAATTTGACACAGCATACATGTTCTCCTCCTTTCGAAAAAAGTATGGTGGCTGGTGGCGACTCGCGTCACGTGTTGGCAATCAACATGACGCCTGTGACTCTTTCTGTTATCCACTCACTCACGAAAGGAGTGAGAGGGAGTTTTTTGTGGTGGCCATAGCAAAAACAGCACCGTAAATTGAACTCTGCACTATTATGTTACAGCTGTAACAAGTATGTGAGACAGATAGCTGCTTAAGGTTTCGATTTTAGTACCCCTTTCATGTATATTTTTCTTCTAAGAAATTTAAGCGGACTAAAGTGCCATACTCTCGGTTCAGCCTGCAAATCCAAGGGCGCGGACTTGTAGACAAAAATTACTAAATTATTGTCACTTTTGACATTAATACGGCCTTTAGTACCGGTGTTGGATTTGCAGGCTGGACAGCAGTTGGTTTAATGCTCTAAGCCAGTAATTCCCAAAGTGGTCCAGGTGGACCCCCAGATGTCCACGGAGAATCGATGGGGGTCTACGTTGGACGTGACAAAAAGGAAGGTACAATCGTAAGCAGGGGTGCATGAAAATTAATTTGGTTTCGATAGTGAAGAACTAAAATGTTGGCTTATTATTTTAAATAATATGATACCTAAATTAAACCTTCTCAATAAGACAATTTATAAATAAATTGAGAAAAAAATAGATATTTCCGAACTGGGAAACCAGACCATGTCGGTATCGCGCCGAGTGCTCTACCAGTTGAGCTATCCGGCCCTATGCCACTTTCGTTTTTCAATTTAATTTCTAACTTATTGAGCCACACCGTCCATCATACGGTAATACAACAACACAAATAATATGATACCTAAATTAAACCTTCTCATTATGACAATTATCTTCTATCAATATAGGCATATAATATTTTAAGAAGCTCTGCAGCGACTGTTACTTGTAAAAACTTGCATATTCCATATTCAGTGCAACGCGTCGAGACTTGTTGCCGCGCCGGCCGCCGCCGTCCAGTCCGCAATGCGAGTTCAAACGTACAAATTAATACGACTTGTGGTGTATGTACTTGCAATCTTGTATGAACGAGTTTAATTCTTCGCCAATATAAATACGAATGTCAAGGATAAACGTTACATTCCGAAATTTCATAAAGAAAAGTGAATCGATTTTAGTGATTACCAGTGTCGGAAAAGTAAGTACCTACCTGCCTATTTGTATACCTACCGGTAGCCTATATAGTATAATATCGCTAAAAGGGCGCATTTTTCAACATTTTGTATTAAAACTTGATTTTTTTTATTTATTATTTAGAGGTAGGTAGATAATTGATACGAAACATGACCGAATATAAGAAGTGTCATCAGTACAGTGTTGAATATTTAAAATTTGGTTTTCTTCCATTACAGGCAGATAAATGATTGCCCACATGCCGTTTATGCAACAAAGTTTAAAGCAATGACTTTATGAAACCATCAAAGCTAGAAGACCACCTAAGAAGGTGTCATCCTGATAAAATAGGTAAGTAAAGATTTAAAATATTTTCAAACATTAAAGGAAAAATATGAAAAGAGACCCACCGTGCACAGTATGTTCGCTTCAACGTCTGAAAGCAACGATGATGGCTTGCGGGCATCTTACAATATCTCATTACTTATAGCAAATTCTGGAAAACCGCACACCATTGGAGAACAGTTAATTTTACCTGCTGTTGAAGAGGTTTTAAAAATTGTTCCGCACATATCTTCATTTGACATACTCAAAAGAAATCCTTTGAGTAACAACACTGTACAAAGACGTATTGATGAAATGAGCTCTGATGTTGAAAGTTTCTTGTGTGATTATCCGCAAACAACTCATTTTTCTATTCAACTGGACGAGTCAACTTTACCTCGCAATGAATCATTATTATTGGCATATGTTCGATTTGTTATAGGCGAAGAAATTCATGAACAGCTACTATTTGCGAAAACTTCGAAGACGGACACTAAATGTGAATCAATATTTAATGTCCTGAGTGATGTTTTTTAAAGAAAAATCGATTCAATTTGCAAACGTTATTTCGGTGGCAACAGATGGAGCAATTCACTGTGTTATCCACCGACAACATAATATAGTAGCGAAAAATTTGAGTGATAGATTGCACCAATCGCTTCAATTTGTGAATAATGCAGTTAACAAAATTAGAAGCAATGCATTGAATACGCGCTTATTAAAGTGAAACTTTTATTACATCGTCTCAAACTTTTTCGTCTGTGTGTTGCATGTCGCGTGACGGTCGGCCGCGAAATAGGGATAAAGTGAAAGGCGCTCGTCAGAGCAGCCGAGGCCAATATGGCGGCGCCTATAGTTCGCATCAGCTGACCGTGTAGTGTATAGACTAGTACTCATTTGTGCCAGTGCTCCACGCTATTTTGTTATTAAGTTTCACTTTTACCGTGGTTTCATAAAACCACACAATCCTTTTTATGATTGGTTTACAACCCAAAAATACTTCACATTAGTAAGGCCCTCATAAACATCTTATGCAAATAAGTTTGCTTTACCTATAGCGTGATCTAGCGGCAAATCAGCGCCATCTAGTATGCCATATGAGAACCAAAGTTCCTTAAGAAAATTAACTTAAAATCTAACGCATAAACAGTCTGTATATTGATAAAGACCGCATTTAACTCGTTATGTAGTTCACGCGAAGACACAAGAAGCGCATTTTATTGTTATTAAGTTTCACTTTTACCGTGGTTTCATAAAACCACACAATCCTTTTTTTGGCACAATTGTGTGATGAAAATGATGAAAACTTCCAATGATTGCTGTTACATACCGAAGTACGCTGGTTGTCGGAAGGTGCCAATTTTATCAAGATTTTATTCACTTTTTGTCTCAATTTTAGAATTTCTGGAAAGTGAAGATCCTGATTAATTTTAAAAAAACCTAATCAATTTTAAAGCAGACATCGCGTATTTGACAGATTTGTTCAAAAAATTTATTGACCTCAACTTACAATTACAAGGAGACAGGCTTAATTTAATTAAAAGAAAGAGTTTAATTTCAGCTTTTATTGGTAAATTGAAATTTATGAAGGAAAATATTGATCGGCGCGAATTTTCAGTTTTCAAACTTATCGCAGGTAGAATGCCTTGATGAAGATGTGGGATAAGCAAAATAACAACACAAGAGTATCCGTTCTATGTCCGAGCTCGACTGACTTTTTGCGAAGTGTCAACATTTATTTATTTTTAATTTTAAGTTTACATTATGTTATAATTTGTACAGGTAAGTAAATAAAGGATTTATTATTACAAATATAGGTAAGTAAGTATTTATTTTACAGGTTTTTACGCCACAATACCCCCCTACCGAGATCGTTTCACGATCGATAGTGATTTTAAATTCAAATGGTAATTTGATGGTAATAGTGCTTTGGAAATCTAACGGTTCTACCACTACGGGTTTTCTTCACAGGTGCTTCGGCCTCGGTAGGGTACACAGGAGAACTAAAAATATTAGAAGATGGTGGACAAGATATAAATTGTGATTTTTCAGTGTTTTTATGTGCCATATAAGCTGGTTTTGACCTATCAATGGTCACAGTGATTTCTTTTCCCTGCACATTTATTACAAATGTCTTTTTATTTCTTTTTAGGACTTTATAGGGACCTGTATATGGAGTGTGGCGGAACAATAAGCGCCACAATCCTGAATCTCGCTATCGAAGTTTTCTAAGATCGGCGTTATATATACAACACCTGAAATTATTACAAGTGGGCTTCGGCATGACCGAGCATAGCACCTCGCTCGGTCGGAGATCTCCCTTTGGGGCTTGCCACCATAGTCCCACATTGGTGACCCTCGACAGGACACGCCTCCTTCTGGACATCATCATCATCACCCCCCACCCCTCCGCACCACGCCAGCCAGCTTCAGCCTCATCGGGTACCTCGACCACCAGCCTCAACGCACCGCGGCCTGGTCGAACCCTCACCGGCTTCATCAGGCACTCTCACTACAACGACCGGTTAGCAAGCAGAGCACATCTCTCCTGGTCAGCACGAAGTATCGGCCCGCACGGCAGCACTCCGAGTTCCGACTCACTGGAGCCCATTCAGCAGCAGCACAGTTCCGACTCACTGGGACTCTCTGGCACTGGCGACTCAAGCAAGACGACTCAAGATTCGACCTCAGGTCTTCGGGGGGGAGTGATGTGGCGGAACAATAAGCGCCACAATCCTGAATCGCGCTATCGAAGTTTTCTAAGATCGGTGGTATATATACAACACCTGAAATTATTACAAGTGGGCTTCGGCCTGACCGAGCATAGCACCTCGCTCGGTCGGAGATCTCCCTTTGGGGCTTGCCACCATTGTCCCACAGGAGTTTCAAGGGCTTTTTTACTGGGCCCCGATGGAGGAAGACATAATCTGACATAAATAGATTTTTGGGTATGTAAAACGTTTTATCATTGTGACATGACGCAGGTGTGGGGGACAAATTGGACATATGTTTTCGGATACGATCGACTAAGTCAGCTGGATCAACAGTGAGGTAAGTAGTAGTTGGTTCGAAAAATTCACCTAGTAATTTTAGAGGTTCTCCGTATACGAGTACCGCAGCAGAAGCTTTTATATCTTCTTTCCAGGCGCTTCTTAACCCTAGGAGAACAAGTGGAAGTACCTCTGTCCATTGGGAATTTTTATGACATGTGATAGCAGCTTTCAGCTGGCGGTGTAGCCTTTCGACTTGACCATTACCTTGAGGGTGATATGCTGTAGTAGGGCTAAGCTTGGCACCTATGAGAGTGCATAAGTTCTGAAAGAGTTGTGAAAGGAATTGCTGACCTCTGTCTGTGGTGATAATGTGGGGGCAGCCGAAACGTGCGACCCAGCCTTTTAGGAATGTACTTGCACAGGTCTCGGCAGTAATATCTGCCATGGGGAAAACCTCAGGCCAACGCGTAAGCCGGTCGACAATTGTGAGGCAGTACCTAAAACCTGATGAATAAGGTAAAGGGCCAATTATATCCATGTGGATATGTGAGAAACGGTAGGAAGGAGTTTGAAATTTTGAAAAGGGTGAAATGGTATGACGATTAATTTTGATAAGTTGGCATTTTGTGCATTGCTTAGTCCAGTCTTTACAGTTTTTTCTCACGCCTGTCCAAACAAATCTGTCAGATACGAGTTGTGCTGTAGCCTTCGCGCCAGTGTGACTTAATCTGTGTAGGCTGTCGAAAAATTTGCCTTCTGTAAGCTGGCGTTATATATGGTCTAAGTGAACCCGTAGAATGATCGCAGTATAGGTTTGTATTTGGGTCTTTGACGAGCTTCAGTGCGGTACCATACGTTATGAGTTTCTGCAATTCTGCGTCATCTCTTTGATCACGAGCAAGCTCTTCATAATCGAATGTCTGCAGGATCTCATCAATTCTGGATAACGCGACAGCAACGACGTTCTCCTGTCCAGCTACATATCGAATATCTGATGTGAATTGAGATATGTAGTCTAGATAGCGGAATTGACGCGGGGAACATTTATCTCTGTTTGTGCTGAACGCAAATGTAATTGGTTTATGGTCTGTGTAGACAGAAAAGGTTCTGGCTTCGAGCATATAGCGGAAGTAGCGAATTCCTTCATAGTTGCTAGAAGTTCTCTGTCATATGGGCTATATTTCTTTTGAGATGGAGATAGCTTTTTGGAAAAGAAACCAAGAGGTGTCCAAATATCACCTTTTCTCTGTTGCAGTACTGAGCCTATGGCATCGTTGGATGCATCAGTAAAGAGTGCTAGCTCTGCTTGAGTGTCAGGGTGAGCAAGTAAAGTAGCTTCAATGAGAGCATTCTTGCAATCATCAAAAGCTTTTAATCTTGTAGCGTCCATATCTACTGGCTTTGATCCTTTAAGGTTACCGGTTAGAGCTTCGTGTAAAGGTTTTTGAGTTTCTGCAGCGTGTGGAATGAATCGTCTATAGAAATTAAGCATTCCAAGGAAACGTCTGAGTTCACGAGCTGTTTTTGGAATAGGATAGTTCTGAATGGCTTTAACCTTTTCTTCCAGAGGAGTGATTCCATTAGGTGTTACGTGGTATCCAAGAAAAGTAATGTTTTTAATGCCAAAGACACTCTTAGATGAATTGATGAGTATTCCATAATGCTTTAGTCGTTGAAATAGCTTCCAGATGCTGCAGGTGTTCTTCCGGGGATTTAGAAAAGATAAGTATATCATCCAAATATCCGTAAGTGAAGTCTAGGCCTTGAAGAACTTCATCAATAAATCTTTGGAAAGTTTGTGCAGCGTTCCTTAGGCCAAAAGTCATGAATGGGAACTCATACAGTCCGAATGGGGTAATTATTGCAGTCTTAGTTATATCAGCACTGTCCACAGGTATCTGGTTATATGCCTTTATGAGATCAATCTTAGAGTATATTTGTGTTCCAGCGAGTTGATGAGAAAAATCTTGTAAGTGGCGAATGGGATATCTGTCCGGGATGGTTCTGGCGTTTATGGCTCTGTAATCGCCACATGGTCGCCAACCGTCATCTTTTTTACGAGCGAGATGCAGTGGCGACGACCATGAACTTTCTGAACGACGAGCTGTGCCATTTGCGAGCATTTCATCAAATTCTTTCTTTGCTAGGAGCAATCTATCAGGAGCTAGTCTGCGGGCGCGAGCAGAAACTGGTGGTCCTGGAGTGGTTCTGATATAGTGTTTAGTGTTGTGCTTGGGTTCAGTTGGAGCGCCGGCTGGTTTAGTTATCTCTGGAAATTTACGTAACAGCTCATGGTATACTGTTGTTCCACTTATTGATTTGATGACTTCGGCTTTGTCAGGCATTTGGTCAGAATGAGGGGTATTGATGGAGAGTTTAGTAAGATCGTCGATAAGGCGATGATTTCTGCAGTCAACTAATAAGTGAAAGTGGCTTAGAAAGTCAACTCCAATGATGGGCCTTGATACATCTGCGACAAGAAATCTCCATGTGAAGTCTCGCCGAAGTCCCAGGTTCAGATGAAGTGTGATGAACCCGTATGTGTTGATAACTGTGTTGTTGGCTGCGTACAGCTGATATTCAGTTTTGTTTAATGGACCTCTTGTCAAAGATTTCGGGAAAACGCAAAGGTCAGCTCCGGTATCAACAAGGAACTTAATCTTTGTATTCTTTTCTGTGACGAAGAGGCGGCCATTACATGTAAGGCAGTCGTTTGCCGCCACTAATGGCTGCCTTGGAAGTTTCCGCCTGAAAATTGCACGGTTTGGTACATTTCTCTGCTCTGTTTTTGAATCTACGGTGGTACCAACAAATACCGCTCGTGTCACGGGATTTAGATCGAGAACGGGAGTATGAGTTAAAGCGACGGCGAAATACTGGCCTACTTCTTTCCATCTTGAGGTTGCGTATTTCCTCTGAAAGTTGGGCGATTTGAAGTGCCATGGCTTTCATTGCACTAACCGGCTGTTGTGGTGAAAAGCGAGAAGGTGTACTGGAGCTCGGTTGTACATCTGGTTGTTTTATTTCGGCTACGATATTAGCGGATGGTGCGGTTATAGCATGTATTATCGGCCAACGTTGCAAGTTTTTCTACATTTAAGTCTTGGTGAGATGCTATGATGGGTTGCAACTTCTTCGGTAGCCTACTTGCCCAAATAGTGCGCACGAAAGTTCCGGATACTTCAGGGCCAGCAAGATTCATTAGATGGCGTAAATATTGTGAGGGTTTTCTGTTTCCCATTTCTTCTAGTTCAAGAAACTGTCTCACCTTTTGCTCTTTGGTTGCAGATAGACGGCGGATGACTTCTCTTCTAAGAGTTTCATACATGTCCTTCTCAGGTGGATTTGTTATTAGGTCAGCTATTTCCAAAGCGTATTGATGTTCTAGTTGCGCGATGGCAAAATAAAATTTTGTGCTGTCACTTTTTGCGCCGGATAGAATAAATTGGCCATCTAATTGTGAAAACCACAGCGCTGGACTATTTGGGTAGAAGGGTGGTACCTTTACACCAACACGAAACAGTTACAGCAAATTTTCAGTTGCTTCCTTATGCGCCATATCCGTTGCGGTACTTGAGGTTCCAGGAACATCGCCGATGTTTTGCTCTGCGTTCGATTTTGAATCTTGAGACATCGTAATCGACTAATCACTGTACACGATAAGGTTGCTTGTTCTTTGTCGAGAGTCAGGTATGTATGTGGGATAAGGAAAATAACAACACAAGAGCATCCGTTCTATGTCCGAGCTCGACTGACTTTTTGCGAAGTGTCAACATTTATTTATTTTTAATTTTAAGTTTACATTATGTTATAGTTTGTACAGGTAAGTAAATAAAGGTTTTATTATTACAAATATAGGTAAGTAAGTATTTATTTTACAGGTTTTTACGCTACAAAGATATTCAGACATACGTTTAACATTTGATTGCCCTGCATAATGATTTTAAAATCAAATTTGAAGAGATTCTGTAGATGGAAATACCACCATGAATCATAAATCCATTTGATGAAATGGAAGTGGAGAATGTAATATTAGAAGAGGAGCTACTCGAGCTTAGCACTAATGAGGAGCTGAAAGTGACATTTAAAAGAGGGTATCAAAAATTTTGGCTGCAGGCAGAAATACCTGAAAAATATCCTGGACTGTGGGGAATCGCGCAAAAGCTTCTGATAACGTTTATACCTCATATCTCGTCGAAAAAAGTTTTAGTGCCGTTACAAACCTATTAACAAAAAAAGGAACAGATTGAATATCACTGAACGGGGAGATTTGCGGCTATTCCTTACAAAACTCAAGCCAAATATTGATAATTTGCTGTCAATCCATCAAGTACATCCATCTCATTAAAATTATATATTTTTTTTGTAATTACCATTGTAGAAGTTACATTACGTTATGAATAAGTGTTTAATTTTGATTATATTACATTATATTACATAAACAATAATAATTAATAGTGTAATAATTTATATATTTGAATATTTATTATACAGGGTTACATGGAAAGTCGTGCTGAATATTAAAGGACGTTATTACTCAGGTCATTTCTGATTGATTTGGTCATATAATTGGGTATCCGAAACCTTTTTTGATGATTACCGTTATGGAGATATTGAATTTTGATAATTTTTTTCAAAATTCTCAAATTTTTGGCTTTTATGCCGATTTTTTTGAGACTAGAGCACCTGATTAATAAAAGCGATTAATAAAGACTAACCCTACTACTAACAGTTTAAAAAAAACTGCCCGACAATGGTTAGAATTGAAAAAAGAAAATTAAGTTTTGTTAACTTTGAAGCGCTTTTTTTTTAAAAAAGAGTATGGAACTTATTCTGCAAATCATTTAAAAAACTTCTACGTCTCTTTAGCTATTCAAAAAGGTATAACACTTACTTTTAAAAAGGAGAAACATCGACCTACTAGAGTTAAGGTACCAAAGGGGGCATTTGTAAATAAAACAAAAAATCTGTATTATTCAATTATGTAATTCGTTTTCAAAATGGCCGCCGTATTTCTTATACAGATTCTCATTCTTTTTCTTAAATTGCTCTTTACGACAGAAGTTCGCAGATTCCTCCTCCTTTCGTCAGCCGCATTAATAATTTTTTCTCTCAGAATATCGATATTTGCGATCAGTGTCATTTCGTCGTATACAAGGCTTTTCATGTGGCCCCATACATAAAAATCCATCGGCGTTAAGTCTGGGCTCCTCGCCGGCCATGCGATGGGTCCGCCTCTTCCAATCCATCGATTTGGATAATTGTCGTCCAACCATGCTCGCACACTTCTTCGGTAGTGTGCTGGACAACCATCATGTTGAAAGAACATGTTTCTTCTTAATGAAATTGGCAAGTCCATCATCAAGAGGGGTAACTCTTCTTTTAAAAGTTTTCATAGGTTTCGCCATTCAAATTATCAGGCAGGAAGCCCTACCAAGTACTTTTATATTATACCCATCCATACATTTAAGCTAAATCTCCTTTGTGACCCTTTTATTCTTTTTTTATTAGGATTTCCTTCGGATTTAGGAGCCCAATAATGGGAGTTGTGGTAGTTAGTGATGCCATCTCTATCAAACTTCGACTCATCTGTCCACAGAATATTCGTAAAAAAAAATAGATCTTCGATGTCTGCATTGAGCATAAATCTGCAGAAGTCTAATCGTCTCACTCGATCCCCGTCTTCGGTAACATATACAGGAGTATAATGGTACGGGTATTGTCCAGCACTGTGCATGACGAACCATACTTTCCACTGGGAAATGCCAAGACGTTTAGCCACAACATTTGTTAATGTGGTGGGATCGCATTGAAAGAGTCTTCGTATTTCATTTTCGTCGTCGTCGTCGTCATTAAGAATACGAGGTCGTCCCATGTCAGTACGTCGTACTAGAACAGAACCAGTTTCTCGTAGTCTTCGATAAGCTCTGTCGAATACGCCGATATCAGGTACTCGGCGAGTAGGATATCGCAGCATGTATTCATTGCGTGCACGTAACGAAACTCCTTCGCAAAATCCGTAATACATTAGGATATCAGCATATTCTTCATTGGTGAATGCCGCCATGTTTACAACACAAATCAAAGTCCAGTTAACATGCCAGGTCACACAGAAGATGAAGATGAAACAGTCAAAAAAACAAGCCAAGTTGCGGTTTTATACAAAATTATCGGAAAACACGGAAAGCACATCTACCACGGAATAATCGCATGAGCAGACTAAACGCTGCGATTTGACTTCATAATAACATTGCGCACAAAAAATGCGTACCCAACCGTTTTTTTTTTTTATTGTTTAAAGGTGACAGGTAGTAAACCGGATTCTTTTGTATCGAAGTTACGTCATGTTGTTCTACTATTTGGGCCTTTTCAAATAACATTATTTTAAGATTTTATAATCGTACCTAGGAGGTGTTATACCTTTTTGAATAGCTAAAGAGACGTAGAAGTTTTTTAAATGAATCTCTGAATAAGTTCCATACTTTTTTTTTTAAAAAAAAGCGCTTCAAAGTTAACAACACTTAATGTTTTTTTTTTCAATTCTAACCATTTTCGGGCAGTTTTTTTAAACTGTTAGTACCTAGTAGGTTTTGTTTTTATTGATCGCTTTTATTGATTGACTTATTTTCTAAGTAAATTCATTAAAAAAATTGACTTCAGGTGCTCTAGCCCCAAAAAAATCGACATAAAAGCCAAAAAATTGAGAATTTTGAAAAAAATAATCAAAATTCAATATCTCCATAACGGTTAAGTTTCGGATACCTAATTATATGACCAAATCAATCAGAAATGACCTGAGTAATAACGTTCTTTAATATTCAGCACGACTTTCCATGTAACCCTGTATATACCTACAACACAAGGAAATATACCATATTTCTTTTTACCACTCCGAATGGGACGTTTACATAATAAAATTTGTGAGAATTGATTGGTCTTTGTGCTGAGTCAATGTAGATTTAAAAAAAATAAGGTTGGATGAAGTCACTTTTTCGATTGGCCAACTTTGCTTTTTTGACATCAACTCACAACACAATGAATGAAAATTCAATTGAAAATTTGTTTAGTCTACTCTTTTTTACTCACTTTTTTTCGAAATTTAGAAATTGGTAGTAATTTTTGTATTGGTAGCAGCGGGTCCACCGGATCCAAGAAATTTTTTAAAGTGGTCTATGAAACAAAAGAGTTTGGGAACCATTGCTCTAAGAGTGCATAAATAACAATGGAGACATTGTGACTAGTAGGTATAAAATAAAAATGGTTGACTGCTATAGTCCTTATTCTTAGGTATAGAGGGTTGAGCTTGAGGAAAGATGAGATAATATCTCTGTATGTAAAAACTGTCCGCTGAAATGCATTAAATTACGTGGCGCCACAGTAGCACTAGGGTAAATTTCAAAGTAGAATAGAAAAAGAAACAAGCATACTAACCTTTCCGTTGTAGCGATTTTTTTCAGTTTTTTAATTCCTTATTTGTCCCTAATTGTCACGAACTGCTACATACATTCATACCCTTTGCCGTTGCTAGCGCTGCTCATAGAGGATTTTTCAACTGCTATTTGTTGACGACCTCTGTGGCTCAGTGGTTGAGCATGTTGGTGCTCAAGCCTTTGTTGCGGGTTCGAATCCCGCTGAAGGAACAAAAAGTTTTTCTGTATTCCTGGGTCATGGATGTGTATTAAATTTGTGTATAATATAATAAAAATTTTAAATATGTGTATAGTATAAAAAGTATCAATATATTTCCAGTGTCTGGTACCCTTAACACAAGTTCTTCGGGAACTTACCACGGGACCAGATTGACGTGGTGTGAAGCGTCCATAGATATTATTATAATTATTTACTGTGTACAGCTAGACACTTTCAAGTTGCCCCCTTAAGAGACAGTTCTCCTTTCCTCTACCGGCGCTGGATTTGCAGGCTGGGAGGTCAGTATGGCTTTAGTAAAAACACAAACCAATTTTCTAAAATCAGATAATGGTATGCAATTTTTGCAAGTGGCACTTGAATTTTTTCGATTTACTACAACCCAAGTAGGTACCTACGTAAATTATATAGAATATGTAACCTATTTTATAAAAAATTATACCTGTTACCCAACTACGTAAATTATACCTATACCTTATATTACCTGGGCTAGTATTACATATTTATTGAAATCTCATATTATAAAATCGGAATAGTAGTTTAGGCACTACAGTGGAACATACATACATAGACTGCCAAAATCATTACCGTTACGTGGGTGGGTCATTTATTACACCCTCATTATCATTACCCTACTTATATTTTTGTCCTAGTCATATTTTTGACCAAAAAGGCCCAGACTATTAATAATATGATCATTTGATCAAGCAGAGTAAAAAACATAAACAATTCTGTTTTGATTGCAGGTCAATTTATTTATTTATAATTTTTATACTTTAACTTAAAACTTATTATTATCAATATATGAATAAACATACAAATATTATGTTTAAAATGTAATTAATCTACATCTTTTTTGATCTTTTTGTGTGACTTTGATTTATGTTCCTTGTCAGCTGTAGCTGTACTTTCTCGTTTCACTTTCATCTTTGGTGGTGTGGTTGCACTGTTTTCAATGTCACTAGTATAATTATTATCTTCCTTAACACTGTTTGTACTTGATCTATTCTTAGTTGCTGGTGGATTATCTTCGCTGGCCTTAAATTTACTAGCTTCTGGTTTTGTTTTGTCAAAGTTTATGTATGAGACATTTATACATCTATTGGTTTTTGACTCTTCAGAATCATCATCGTTGACTTCTAGTTCTAACCACCTGTAAAATATTTGTTATAATATACTTTCAAAAATTAAAAATTAGAATAAAAACCTAGATATAATAATGGAATAGAAATGGACCTTTTCAGGCCCAAAAGTCTTGTCAATCTGATTGTCTTCTTCCGTATATTTAATGCACTATTATAGTAATACAACAACAATAGTTAACGGGATTGCAAGATGTAAATCAGTGAAATACATCAGACAATTATTGTACCTTTCATCAAGTTTTCCTCTTATATAAGGTAGGGCTCCAAAAAGATCCAATACAACAATTTGAAATACAACTTCTTGGCCTTCTTCCACACTGGCTCCTATCCAATCATTTCCTGGCTCCTCTGTTGGTCTGGGAATTACCACATTGAAGACCCTAAAGAACACAATAGAGATAAATTATTATGATATTATTTAAAAAATTATTTTGACTCAATAATATGTAATATGTATGTTAATTATTAATAACAGCCCACCAATTTTTACTTATAGTTGGGTGTTTTTAGTAGGATTCAATCTCAATTTACTTTAAACAAAAGTTTTACTATGTGATTTTATAAAAGTAAGAACTTTGTTAAGTTACCGGTGCACAAGAATACCCAGATGTGTATTACTTTTTTTATTTACAACACCTTTTAATGTTGCTCCGATGTATGGTTGAAATATAAAGTAATCTGCTTGTACTTGGAAATGGATGTCTGCATTGTCATTATGAATTGCTCCAACGTTTTGTAAAACTTGCAAGTTTTTATAACTTAAAAGTATACCGTTGTATCTGTAAATAATAATATTATTTGTCATCCAAAATGTTGCTCAACAAAATGTATCATGTTGTAGATAAATCAATATGAAATATAATACTCTTTATCAAATTTGCCTATTTTATAATTTAACAGATTTTTAATAGACTCCTTCAGATTTCGGAGACACCATGGTTGCAGCGCCAGGTTCTGTACCACTTTCTTTTCTACGACACAAGAGTTCTTATCGTCAGCAATTTTTTTCAACTCCTCAAGGTCAAATTTTATAAAAGTAGACATTTTAGTAAAAAAACACAATTGGATTGCATTTATAGAACTTGAATGTATGCATTAAACAAACTATTTAATTTATACTAAAAAATGAAAATAAACATTTTACATGCCACAGTATTTAGCACTGTGACGACGTCTGTGACAGCCGCATCTTTCCTCTATGGTATTCTCTATGCACTACGATTCAATCAACGCTCGCAGTAGCTTCATTCGGAATATTTTCAGTTATAGTGTAAGACATATTACTGTATTGACGGTGTTTTACCTGTAAATAAAACACATATTAAATACTTACCTTACTTGAAGCTTACTGATATGAGATGGCGCTAGCGACGCCACAAGCAGTGGCCTAATTTAATTTCAAATCATTGAGTCGAATTCCAGGCAGTATTAAAAATGTTAGCTTCAAGTAAGGTAAGTATTTAATATGTGTTTTATTTACAGGTAAAACACCGTCATTAAATACTATACGCATACTTGAAGCTTACTGATATGAGACCTGTTTGTTATCGCCTGGTGGGAAAAAGACGCAAAAGCGCATATTATACATTAGAAGAGCTTAGAAAATAGGAATGTAAAAAATACCTTACTAAGATCAATAGATTTATTGATTTGTACTAATTAATAAAGTATAAATTAATTACAGAATAAAGTATAACTAAATATAAAATCAGTTTGTAGGGCTAAATAATTGAGCCAAACTTGTTGATTTACCTGTGCGAGACGACTTTACTTCTCTGCGATAAAAACGCGAGAAAGTATTACTTGATCACCAGTTTCCTTTGGCCAATATTTGATCAAGAGGTAAATTATCAACCCAGTTTTAGACGATACGGCAGAGCGAATACTTCCTGGAGGGGCAGTAATACCTGCTTCACGAAATACAGTTTCTACCCAACCAGCAATAACCGTTCTGGAGGCTGGCGTAGGGTTTAGGGTTATTTTGCCAGAACAGATCCCGACGGATGAGTGGCATTTTCTTTATTAGTGCGGCACCATCTGAGCCAGCAGTTCTACGCCACTTTGTAAGTTTTTAGTGTCAATGGACGCCAAGAGTTTTTTAGAAGATTAAGATGGTTTATATTCCAGTCCTTTAGCTCCTCTGTCCACCTCCATATTTCCACACCTGCAATTCCATATCTTGGGTTCCTGCTGGGGGATGACCTGTCGCATTGTCTATTAAATTCAGGTGTAGATTCTGTATGATGAACGGGGCTGCTACTGCTCGGGTTCTTAGGTCCGCCCTCCAAAATACTCGTCGCCTTGTTCAAGTGCATGAGCACCTTGGGAACTAGATAAGGTGGGGCGGGAACACCCAAGCGAGGGGATAATTCCAGGTTCGGGAGAACGCATCGTGATATATCGCCTCCTGATCTGTTTGATCCAGACTCACATAATTGGAAACTACTTTCGACGTTTCGCTTGCAAAGAGATCGATCATCGGTGTTCCGAATTTCTTGAACAGGTTCTCTGTGCAATGAGGCAGTAAATGCCATTCCGGAAGACTCAGATGTCGTGATAAATGATCTGCATGACTGTTGTACCTTTCCGGTAAGTGGTGTACCTGTAGTTCTATATGGTATAAGTCTAAAAGGTAAAATATTTCTTTTGTCAACTGGAGCAACGGTAATGACCTGGTCCCCCCCTCGTTTTTTAAATAAGACACAACAGTCTTGTTGTCGCACTGTAGAAGGACTGAGGATTTCTTTATCTTGTGACATAGTCTTTGGAGTGCCTTTAACACCGCTAATATTTCTTTTTGGTTTGTGTGCAAATTTTGTTCTGAACCTGTCCACATTCCACTCAAAGATTTTCTCCGATTGGGCTCCCCAGGCTACTTCCGAGGCGTCCGTAGTTAAGAATTTTGTTGGAGATGGAAAATGAATTTGTGACGACAGGTCGCATCAAGAACTACCTGCAGTTCCATTTCTACTGTGTTTGGCAACTGATGCACGGCAGTAAGCGGGCTCTTCATGGCAACGTTTATGAACATGAGAGTGTCTCGAAAGTGTAGTCGTCCCCTCGGAATCACAAGCCGAGCAAAATTGAGGAGTCCGACAAGACTTTGCAACTCTTTTAGGTGTATTTTTTTAGTTTAAAAGATTACGGAAATCTTTCTTTTAAGGTTTATCACCTTCTCTAACGGAAGAGATTTTACATTGCGCCATGGGTCCCATTGAAAACCCAGAAAGGTCAGACATTTGGACGGAGTCAGCGTTGACTTTTCGAAATTGATTTGAAGGCCCAGATATTGTCGTCTACTACAGTCTTTCCACTACAATTTGGATATGTGATTTTAGTATATGGTAATTTTGATTGACCACCAAGAAATCGTCTAGGTATACTATGATGCCTATACCCTGTTCCCTTAGAATTTGAGCAATCCAGTTGCTTAAACAGGCAAAGACCCTTAGGGCCGTGCTGAGGCCAAAGGGAAGACACGTCATTTGAAGAATTTCCTTGTCGTAAATTAGGCGTAGAAATAGTCTGTGAGAACGAGCGATTGGTAGATTGAAGTAGGCCTGGGACAAGTCCACTTTGCACAACTAATCGTTCGGTTGTAGGAAGTCTGGGACTCTGTTCGCATTTATTAACCTGAATGGTTCGGTTAGTACATATTCGTTCAACTTGTTTAAGTTGAACACTGGACGGTGCGAGCCGTCTTATTTCGGAACGAGAAACATGCTCGAAATGAAGCTGGGGGAAGATCGAACTACTACGATCGAGAACTTTCTCGTCCTTCATCTTTTGAATTGCCTTTGACATTGCTTCGCACCTTCTTGTCACTAGGCAGGTGCGTGTCATGTCGGGGAGGCGAAGAGGAGGTTTCTTGTAAAAGGGTATGCCATAATCTTTTATTATTTTTAAAAGAAAACGTGGTGCCTTCAACGTCCTCCAATGACTGTGATACGCACAAAATCGGCCCGCTTGGAATCTCGAGTCAGAATCTTCTTCTCTTACCTGAGTTGGATTCTCTATTAATAGGCCGTTTTCTATTGTCCTTCGCATGCTCAAGCCGTACCGCTGGCTGCCGGTCGACTCGTTGTCGAAAGGAACTACGGTTAGCTTTATTGCTACGCCATGCGTTAGAGTTTTCGTGAGAACCCTGCGAGGTATAACTTGTGTACCTACCCTGCGACGGTTGATAATTCTGTAACGGTCGTGTGTGTTGAGAGCCACAGCAACCTTGAGATGTGCCCTGCGAAGGCGCATGACTATTTCCCTGCGGGGGATGATTAGGGCCACTGTTAACTACCTGCGAGGTAGTTCTGTAACTTTTTAGTTTTATCAAAGGCATAAAAGCTTTCTTAACGCCACCTGCCTTATCAAGAACTCCCGATAGCAATTCAGAATTAAAAAAGTTTTTATTTGAAGGATAGATTTTCCGTAAATATGATTTGGTTAGTGGATCACGTGCATATTTTATGATCCCATCTCGGCGCATCTGTATCACCTCAGCTCTGTGACCACAAAACAGCTGTAAGAGGTCGGCAGAAACAGACACATAATCGCCGCTTGTAAATAATTCCTTAACCTTCGTATACAAAGAGTCGGCATTTAGGTTTACCTCATCTTTAGCCCAAGATAAAAGTAAATTTAGAGTCTGTTGCAGAGCATCGCGCTGTTTTAGCAAACAAAAGGTAATACCAGCGTAAGCTGTATCTGGGTAAGCTAAATGACGTAGACTATCATAAGCTTTAATCTCATCGTTAGCTTCTAAATCAGTAAAACCTAGCGTATGATTATACCGCTTTTGCACTTCTGCATAGCGAACTTCGCTCCATTAATCTTTATCAAAATGTTGAATTTGTTGCAGCAAATTAAGAAACTTTTCAGGTGCCTTTGGTACCGACGGCTCTTTTAATTTAACTTCAATATCAAAATTAAAATCTAACTTGGCATTATTAGTATGTTCTTCATCATAAATACTACCACTAATTTGATCGTCAGTAATATTATCGCTATAATAGTCTCTGTTGAGGTCTACGTTATCAATAACTTAAGGCGAATAGCTTTTATCTACGTGATCGTGGTTGTATCTAAGATGCCTTTTAAGTTTGCCTACTTCCTGTGTCAATTTTTCTTCAAAATCGAATTCAAAATGAAAACTCTATCCTTGCGTTTACGGTGGCGCTCTCGCCGTTTCTTCGTACAAGAAGATGAGGAAGAGGAAGATGAAGAATCCGAGCTAGTGTCGTAGTTGGCGGTACTCGGGCCCGGTTTATCTACGACCGGGTCAACTTCATCATTAGGTTTTTTCATGCTAAAAACGAAACCTAATATTAGGATTCCATGCAAAAAGCTTTTTCTAAAAAAAGTATCTGAAGGTAGACAAAAATTTCTAGAACAGTGGTAAAATTTTCTAAATTTTCTTATAAAATTACTGAATTCCTTTAGAGGGTAGCGTATATAACTTAATTATTATAGATTCTATAAAAATAATGATCTATTTCAATATTTTCAATACGAACGGTAAAAACCGTTAGTTGTATTCACGTTGTAAGGAAAATAAAAATGAGCACTTACATGAATAGCTGCTATATCAGGCTCACACTTATAAAATAGAATAAAAACTTAAGCACTTATCACAAAATGAACCGTTGGTAAGTGCAGACGGGTCGAAAATTCAGACGCCAATGATTTGAAATTAAATTACTTGGCCACTGATTGTGGCGTCGCCATGGTGGAGTTCTCAAGGTAGCTGTGCGAGCAAGAGGGTACGAGAAAGAAAGAGACAAGACGAGGTCGAGCACGCTAGCGACATCTCATATCAGTAAGCTTCAAGTATGCGTACAGTATTTAATTTCATCAATAATGATGTGATGATGTAACAAATAAATATAATAATTGTAAGGTAGGTATAGAAAATCTTTTAAGTTTAGGAACAAAGATTGTAAGGTTAATGTACCTACATAAGTAGCCGCTCAGTCAGCGTCAAATGGAACGCCTTGATCAACTGTCAACTGTGTCAACAGTCAATTTTTATTTTTAAGTTAAGTCGAAAATAACCTGAAATCATATTATTAAGTTTAATAATATTAATTATATATTTTTTTAATTAAATAATCTTTAAAATGAAAAAATTAACAGGACTTACTTTATTTTATAACTGGTCTTATAATATCACACCATCCTTTCAAAGGTATGCAATAAATTTAAAACTATGTTTATTATTTCAGTTTTTCAACAATGATTTCAAAACAAAAATCAACTCATTTGCTATAAACATTTCAGCTTGCACGTCTCAATGCGAACTAAATCATATGCTAAAGGAACGAGTTTTGCCGACTTTTTCCAAAATCCTATATATAGAAAAGAGGACCAAGCTAAAATTATTGAAAACAATGAATTAAGTAAAGTAGCAGCTATTCCAGTGAAGCCTCCAGCTGTGTATCAGACATCTTCAGTTTACCACGACCCACTAGTAGAGTAAGTTATTTATAAAAATAAATTACCTAGTTATTGACTTATTCAGAATCAAACTTGACAAAAAGAAATTGATATATAATTTAAAATCATCATATTAATACTTAACGCAACAGTTGAGCTAAATAATGTAATCATTATTTCAGTAAAGTGATAAATCATGTAATGAAGATGGGAAACAAAAAGTTGGCTCGAGAACTTGTAGAAAAAGCATTTGAGAATATCAAAAGAGTTCAAATAGAAAGGTATCATTTAGCATCACCTGAAAACAAGTCAAAGATAATACTGTGTCCCAAGGAGATATTACATATAGCGGTGGAGAACTGTAAACCATTGCTTCATCTTTTACCAATAAAGAGAGGAGGTATTACTTATCAGGTATGTAAAAGTGTAAAATTAAATTTAGAATTGTTTCAAAAAATCTATTATTAAAAAAAAATTGCCAGTCCTTGTGTAATACCTAATATGTAAGCTACTTATTTATATTGCTGATGATCTAAATCATATGCTGTGGCCAAACTTAAGTTTTATTTAATGAACAAAAATTTTCTGTTCCTGGGTTATCAATTTCTTGGTTACCATTGGACCAGATTGATTTGATGTGACAATTCAATAGATATTATTTTATATTACCATAGTTTATGCTTATAAGAGTTGTCAGAAAATTCTAGTCCCAAACAAAATTTAATTGAAATTTCACATATAAAAATATTTTGTTTATCATTTTAGGTACCCTGTCCGATTACAGAAAACCGATCATTGTTCCTATCTATCAAATGGTTACTGGAAGCTGCAAAAGACAAGGAGAGAACAGTACATTTTCCAGAACAGTTTGCTTGGGAGTTGATAGACGCTGCCAACAACACAGGCAAGGTCATCAAGAGGAAACAAGATCTTCACCGGCAATGTGAAGCAAATAGAGCTTATGCACATTACAGATGGCTATAATTTTATCAAAATAATATAATGTTCTTATTTGTTATTCATAGATGTAGAAATAAATATGTCATAAACCAGTCACTTTGTCTTTTATGTACTGTTCAACCTATAAGTCAAGGAATCATCATTTAGTTACCTGAGATGAATAAAAACTTATAAGTATGGAGAATGAATATTATATTATGACAACTAAGTGAACAAGAATTTTTGTCCTAGATTGAAAAGTATGATTTTCTAATAGTATTAATCATTGGTAAATTAAAAATAAATAAAAACCTGAAAAAGTTTGCTTTTGTTAACAGGAGTGGTTGATAATATTGAGAGTGTATGAAAATGTTATATTTATAAGTAGTTTTTGCGCTTGACTTCGTCCGCGTGGATGCCCATGTGTATGTATGGACTGAGGGACCTACCTGAATTTCCCCAAAATAAGTAGGTATAGTAAATTATTTTAGTAAATTATATTAGTAAATTTTAGTAGAAGTCAAAAAAAATTGTAGAACAAATCTGGGAATTTGTTTAAGAACTACAGCCCTCAAAGTGTGTTCTCTCTGTTCACATACCGCTATTTTCCAGATCTCGAAAAGTATGTGGAAAATTATGGTTTTTTCACTACAGAATATTATTAGAACTTTTGTAAAAGTTTTTAGAAATTTATAAAATACTTACATTAAAAAAAATTACAATTTGTAGACAAAATTTCAGGAAAATCTCGATAGATTTTTTTACAAAAAAATCTTTTGAAAACGGAATTTGAAGACATCAACCATTATGTTGAGTCCCTTAATACACACATACTGGATGTATAAGAAAAAACTCGATTATCTATTAGACGAGAAAAATATCACAAAGTCTAGGTATATGTACCTATGGTATACCTACTTAGTTTTGTATAAGTTTTTTTCTCTTTTTAGATATTGTTAATTTTTGGATTCTATGGAAATATGGAGTAGGGTTACCACACAAGAAGCAAAATGAGGACAGTAGGTGCCGTAAAACGGGGTGAGTAGGGACGAATTGAGACTTTAATCGATTATAACGACTTTCCGCATGCGAAGACCTCATTATATTTGAATAGATTTAGTTATTTTAAGCAATAATCACAAAAATATACAGTGCGATCCCTTCTCACCCCGTTATCGGGGTTATAAGGGACAATGAAGGGGCGAGAAGGGAATTTGCTAGGGTTGTCGCTTTTAGATTTTAATACATAGAAAAAAGTAAATATAGAATGAAATAATAAAACTGACCAAAAGCATAATATTAAATGTATAATAAGATACTGTTTTACAGATACATACACAGAAAAAGTAACATTGCACATATTATTATTATATGATGAACATGACACCTACATGATATAATTACGATACAAAATAATAAATAAATTAATATAATAATTATGATATTATATAATTATTTATTATATAATTATGTATTACAAAGGTGTACACCCGATGTGTTATAATAGGATGTAACTAGTTCCGAGGATGTTGCTCTCACCAATTTGTAGTTTTCTAAAATAAATTAAAGATTTGTTAAATTATAAATAAGTAAATATTTATAGGTATGGTATAAAACATAACAGTAAAATCCGACGACACGCAAAAAATAATGTTGGCAGAGGATCCATGCCATGTCAGCATATCTTGACGCGCACAATGCGGGCGGCGGAATCGACAAATACAGAATACAGTGTACACCCCAGACGAAACATGCGATGGAAAAACAGGGGCTTAGAGTTTGGACGAAGTGAATCTAAAGGTTCTTAGTTTTATAATTTTTATTAATTGGTATCATAATTACTAAATAAATAGCGCTCAATCTTAAAAAAAAAACCACATTTATAAAAATGACATTAAACAGCCAAAAACAAACAAAACCTGAAACAAACTAAAATCAACGAAAGTTAAACTAACAGAACACTTCTTTTAAAATAATAATTCAAAAACAAATAAGTACGTAGGTACTTATTTGTTAGGTACTTATTATAGACAAGTACAAACAACAAATATCTACCATAAATCAACATTTTAAACAAGTTAGGAACTTTTCTTTCTTTTCAGACTTTATTCTCATCTTTATTTTTCTCAAGACTTTTATTCTTCTTATAATATCTTTAAAATATCTTAAAATTTATTAAAATAGTTATTTTTATTAGAAGACTTCGGCTTTTTATTCTTCGGCAAAGGCAATGGCAGCGGCAATTGTACATTACTTATTATTTTGAATTTTGGCGATTTTACGACGTTTTCATTTCCAGTCTCAATAATAACTTCATTGCAGTCTAAGTCATCTTCGAAAACTACAGGTAATGTTGCAATATTTAGCTTTTCAAAATTGCTGCAGGTAGCAACGCAAAATTTGTTATCAGTTAATGATGAAAAATTTTGCGTTGATTTTTTCCTATTATTTTTCCTGATGTATTGGAGCATTCTTGTAAATCTGTATTAAATTTCTTTTTTTTCAGTGCAGGACCCATCTCAGCATTTTCTACACTTACGTTTTTCCCAGCTACTATCTCCAGCTCTTTTTGTTTTTCTATTATTATTTCTTAATTTTTCGTTTCAGCTTCTTCGGAATTTTCATTTTTTCTTCCTAATTTTGCTTCTGTAATATTTAATTTTGATATCATATTTTGCTTTGTCTTTTTTCCTGTTCCTTTACCTTTTCCTGATGTTGAGGAACATTCCTGTAAATCTGTATTTAATTTCTTTATTTTTTTGCAGGACCTTTCTCAGCTTCCTCTCAACTTACGCTTCTTCCAGCTACGACCTCCAGTTTATTTTTGTTTTTTGGTTCCTTGATGTTCATAGTCCCGAACCGCATCTCTTTTAAAATATTTATAAAAGAATTTTCAATAGCATCCTTGTTGTCTTCGTCGTTGGTTGTATCATCTTTGGGCAGTCTCTCCAAAAGTATTGACGTATTATTATATTATTGACGTCTAGAGGAGCAATACCAGTTTTCCTAAATCCGGCTTTTACGTTTTTTTCTGAATTTTCAGTGAGTTGGTCTACCAATAGTTTTAATAAACGTGGAAAACAGCCCTTCGGGATTGTTTATAAGATCCATCCATCGGTCATCTTCCATTTATTGAGTATATGTCTCCAAGCTGTTTTCATGGGCCTAAGGAACGCTACGTCTAAAGGCTATGTTAAATGTGTGGAGTTGGCCGGTAGGAACACAAATTAATGTATATCCTTCTCTTTACATAGGCTAATGAGCTCTGCTGAAAGGTGTAATGATAAATTGTCTCCAATCAGAACTTTCTTGCCCGGTTTATTTTCTAAAATTGGTATAACCATCGTCTTTATCCAGTCGGCGAAAATTTCACCGTCGAACCAACCGGATTTAGAGCGGTTAAACCTCGCATTTTTTGGTCCATTTGAAACCCAAGTATTATAAAGATGTGTGGCTTTGTACACTACGTATGGAGGCAATACTTCTCCAACTGCCGCGCCATATTGGCCTCGGCTGCTATGACGAGCGCCTTTCACTTTATCCCTACTCCGCGGCCGACCGTCACGCGACATGCAACACACAGACGAAAAAGTATTTATATATATAGTATAGTAAACTATAAAATAATTTGTATTTATTATCTCGGTTAACAAATTTCATGCAAATCGAGCAGATTTTAAATATTTTTCATACACACGTTCAACTCTTATTTTTCACGTTCAGAGGGTGAATTGCAACAAACCCTGAACATATTAAATGAAATATACTTAAGAGCATGGACTCTCAATTTTCATCGAAATCGGTGCAGGCTTAAAAATTTTCGATACAAACTTTCAACCCCTATTTCACCCATTTAAGGGTGGAATTTATCAAAATCCCTTCATAGTGCGCGTCTACATTGTAAATTAAAACTACTGTCTAAATTTCACGTTTCTACTATTAGCGGTTACGGTTGTGCGAGCGTCTATACGTCAGTGAGTCAGGCAGTGGGGACAGGGGACATCTCCTTTTATATAAGAAATGTTTATGAAATGCTACTATTTTCTGACAGATGTGTAACATAATTGATTATGCTAATAAATAACGGCTAGGTTGGTGATAGGTTAATAAGCAAAAAAAAAATCTCGCTTGCTCTGCTCGCTCGCTATCTTAAATATGAGTACCTAAGTTCTCAGAAGAAACACTCTTTAAAAAAGACAAATATTTTCATAGGTACAGCAATTTGTGTGCGAAATTTCGCAAGTCTCGTAAAAACGCTCCATACAAAAGTCACTAACTTGGACGTCACTAATATGTAAAAGTGTATGAAATATAAGGCCGCAGGAACATATTTGTAAATATCTCCGAAAAGACGATGGGCATTTATGACCTGCTGTTTAAAAAATTGGACACTTCACCACAAATCAAAATACTATTAGATAGTACATTTTTCATTAATATTTCATTTCCTGTAATTATTTAATTCAGATCCATGAAAAAGTGGAGTTCATGAATAAATTGTTAGGTAATTATATTTTATATGAATATTCATTGAAATTTAAAATGTACTTATTAGAATTCACCCCACCTGATATGCGACCTATGTCTTTGTAACTAGATATAATTACGCTTGCATCTAGCTTTTTTTTGTCTTTGTTTCCCAGTGTCCTTTGTGCATTTATGTTCATACTTACTATAATGTGTGTTTCTGTATATGATGTAAGTAAACTAATGGTGCAGGTTTTTTGTACTAAGTAATTATGCAAAAAAATTGAAACTGCTTTTTATTTTTAGATGTACCTATATTAAACTAGGTACACATAAAATATTATATTTACTTACGTTTATCACGTAGAAATTCCTTTATATTTCTGAGTATATAAAATTAAACTATATATGTTATACTAACACGAAATTTTCATAATATCAAAATACAATGTTCCGACTTCCGTACAAAACGGCAAAAAAATCACGTTTGTTGTATGAGAGCCCCACTTAACTTGTGTATAGATATTAGGTATATACTTTATATGATTATGTACATACCTACTAGTTGTACCTACATCTTATCAGGATTCTAAAAATTGGATTGATTCTGTAATCATATCAACATTACTGCCGACGAACCCAACAAGGCTGATTCATACCTACATCGATGACTCATAAATCATCATACATACAGTCTACATATTATAGTATAGATTTAGGTTTCTATATACTTACTAGTGACAAATCTTAGGTAAGCTTTTGTGACAAACCAATGTATTTAAATAAAGTCAAGCTTAATGCTCATAAAGTATACTTACCTAATTTGCTCAACCATTCTACTGCATAACTACTAAGTAGGTAATTATTTCTTTAAAGTACTTAATCGTAAGTCTCTATCCGCTTGGTACCTACCCAGAGTCGGTCATAGCATAATATTATAGTGAATAAGGAGGCGATGAAATGCCGAATTGTTCTCTAACTTTTTTATCTAAAAACACCACGGATAAGATAAATGAGGTTGGATTGGCAACCGTGATACTTTTACTTGAAAACCAGCGTGGCCGCCTGTCTCCCACCAATGCACTCCACTACATAAGAAATAATAATACATACACGAATTACGCACACTAATTAACAAATCACACCAAGAACAGAGGACTGCGATTTGGTACTCACACTACGTTGAGTCGGTAACGTTACAACACAACCACATGCTCAAAATTCACACGCACGCTAGGGCTTGCTATGGTCGATAGGAATTTTCGATAATGAAAATGGTCAAACTTGAATCTTGAAATCATCTTAGTTTCAGTTAGATTTACGATTTATGAGTCCTAACTTTTGAATGCGGCGGGGGGAGTAGCGGGGCAAGTATGGTTGCGCGTGTACAATATGTGCATCCCCACTATTTTTGCCGAGGGCTCATCGTAAATCGTAAACCGTCCTGTAGCTATTGGTAATTTAATGAAAAATTTTAATAACGGGAGCACTAGTAATTTTATACTAACTAAAACATTGTGTCAAAGGCGAATTTAATTGGTATTGGGATAGAAAATGAAAAAAAATATCAACATGTAACTATTACCTTTATTTGTAATCAAAAATAATTAGAAAATCAAAGCAAAAAAAGAAGTCGATGGTCGATAAATATTATGTAGCAAAAAAAAGACTAGCAGAATTTTACTACCGAGAACAGTAGTAACTCATTCTGATGAAAAATAATTTGTCGATAAATCATCGATCACTGACTGCACTATCCAGGCGACCGAAGCGAACAAGTCGAAAGGCGCGGTAATTTGGCTCGCTTCGCAACACATTGCGCGTCAGATGTGTCTTCTCGCGAAATATTTGCGTACTTCACCAGCAATGTATATTTTCTGTGATTCTTAGCTTAATTGTCGTTTCTACTTAGAATTTCATAATTCGAACTAGTTTTTTGGGAAAAATACTAAAAAACCAAGGTTTTTATGCTTACCGATGAAAATAAATTCCTCCTTGTTTCATATTTGATGTCTGACTCTTTAATTTGCACATAACAATTGCACAACACGGCATTTTCAAAGGATTTTAGCGCTGCTCCGTACAGCGAGGCAATCAACAAGCGACTAAAAAGTATGAACGCGTGGTTCGGTTGAAGTATGATTGTCCAATCATACTTGTGGCGCGTCTGCCCCGCGCACATTGCCAATCCAACCTCATTTATCTTATCCGTGAAAAACACCGTCAAACGTGCAGATATTAGTTGGCTGATGGCATGTCATTATGCTGTAGCCCATGCACACCAGGGCCACGACACACGGCACACCAAGCCGCCAAGTTCAAAATTAAAAATGTATGGGATTTGACATACGTCATCGCTAAGTGTAGTAAATTTAAAAGAAGAAAGTGTATAATATTACCAACTTTGAATTTTTAATTACTTTAATTAATTAATAATTACTTTCTAAAAGAAGTAGTTAAATAACGTTTGTGTACTAAAGCTTATTATGGGTTAATGATTTAACTGACGATCGCACACCATGGGAATAGAATGGCCACCTAAGGCAAGAAAATGGCAAGGCTACTTCTATGTGCCTACTATTGTACTCTTGTTATGTAGTTTTAGTCATAACATTGTTATATACCTTTTTTGTTTTAAAAGATCAATTTTCCATCTTTTTGGTAAAAGAAAGACCCGCGCGAGTTACGCCGGTTCTTCTCGCCGGTACCGGCGCCGCGGTAACAGGCTAGTTCCCGAACCGGTGGAGGCATCAAGTATACCGACGTTCAGAAAGTGTATAATATTACCAACTTTGAATTTTTTTTTGACTTGACATGTCGCTTGCGATGCCTTAAGTCAAATCCATACATTTTGTTTTCGAACTTCACCGTCAAAATTATCGAATGCATCTTAACTAAAGGGCCAGATCTTAGTCGTTAATTCGGTAAAGCCTACTGCCAAACGCAAGCGATATTTTACGTCGGTATTCTTTTACATAGTGTTACCTGTAACATTCCTATTAAGTATTGGCTTAATCGAATGAAATTTATTGACGTATAAAGAGAATACCCGCGTGCGCTATTTACCAAGCTTTTCTTCTTAAAACTTACTCTACGTGACAGTAGAGCTTCGGGAATTTTACATGTTGTCACACAAGATACATTCAATGGGATTTGAACTTGAACGTTAATCAGAAATGAACGTTCCGCCGTAAAATCCAAATGTTATTTGGACGTCATCGTACGTTGTGCCATATCAAAATTTCGATCTATGACGTATAATTTCGTTCTGTCCTCGAACGTGTTAATCGTGTAACTTGTATGTGAGGGTACCCACCCGCAAGGCCCGAGGAATCGTTATCGGACCCAAACTTATTGTCAAAATTGTCAAAAACTTTTTGTCGCTGAATTCCAATTCGTCTCACTATTGACAGAAAAATGAAACTACCGATCATCTACAGATGATCAATAGTACAACTTACCAAATTAGATACCTATCCTATCCTAAGGCTTTTATGGGTGTATTACCTAATACACTCTTAAAAGCCTTAGGTGTATCGTGTGTAGAGCTTTAAAAAAGGGACATTTAGCTGGAAATTATAAAGATCTAGCAGAATTACTCATATATTTTATTAATAATAATTGTATCGACGCCATCGCTTATCGCCGTACCTAAATAGCATTATTATTATCTAAAACATGCTACGATGTTCCAAAATAAAAGTCATTGTGTTGTAATGACGTGATTTTTGCTTCAAAAAAACACGTGCGAGGTGTTCCTAGCTAGGGGTTCGGTACAATAGCATAATTTATATTTACCAGACGGCAGACTGTAGTGGGTAAACGATGCCGAGGCATTTAATTGTATGAATATAACAAGCTTGCCCGATACATGTTTCTCTGTCTCAACTATGAACTGGAATAAATAAATAACTACCTACACCTACATCTACGTTTACGCCTACAGCAAGTCTACCTGTACATCTAAGTACATCTAAATCTACGTCTACATCTACATCTACACCCACAACTTCAACCCACACCTACGGCAAGTCTACCTGTACATCTAAGTACATCTAAATCTAAGTCTACATCTACATCTACACCCACAACTTCAACCCACACCTACAACCTACACCTACAAAGTACAACCTACTAGCTACTGGGGCTAGTTTTGCAGTCTTTAACCTATCAACAGAATGTCATAAATAAATATTCATGAAGCGTAATCAGTATTCGATTCTCGTTCCATAAACATTATGTATAACATGTGACCTTAAATTTTTACCCGATTATCCTGTAAAAAACTTAAACTGATTCATATTTCATAACCGCGCCGCTGATACTGCACGGCGGGCACGTGACCTTCAAAGCCGGCGCGCGATCATGAGCTTCCACAATTATTTCGAGATCAAAATTAGCCAAATCAGTCTAGCCGTTCTCGAGTTAGCGAGACAAAGGAACTACCTTTCATTTTAATATATAATAAAAATACTAGCTGTTCCCAAATACACGTTGCTCTGTTTTAACTATGAAGTGGATTATGTAAATAACTACACCTATACCTACAACCTACACCAACATCTACACCTCCATCTACGACCTACACATAAGTATGTAGATATAGATTTAATAATCGTTGAAGATACAAATATATCTATATATATATATGCGAGCGGCCCGACACGTTGTTCTGGCTGATTTGTGAATATAAATTCTGAACCATCCAGGGCGCTACCCCAAAGTATACAATAAAAATCATTCAAATCAGTCCAACGTCCATACATTGTTATCAGATTACTCAAGCTTGGTTTTGTTAAGTAGCATCTTTTGTATTTACCTTTACAATTAATCGAGTTACATGTTTTGTAGATGGGCTGGTAATTCATTCAAATAAGTAGGTACTAGGTATTAAATATTTTAGCGTTCTTGAGCCATTATACGAGTATGTACCTATTATTTATTTTTGGTACACAATACTTATATGAATAAAGGGTCTTAAATATACTAGGCCTTACTTTACATATTCCTTGAAATACTCAGTATTTTTCACTTCGGTAAGAATACAAAATTTTATTTTATCATAGACATTAATAACTTTACAATATATGTATAGATATCTATACATTATACCCCTTAGTAATAAAAAAATTTACACAATGAATAACTCATAATTTACATAATGAAAAGTCACTTGACAGACAAAGACAGCAACGTTGCTTAAGTTATCCGTTGTGTAAATCTTTTTATTAGTAAGGGGGTTATTATAATAAAATCGTAACTGGTCGCTGTCTGTACATGGAAGATATATAAGAATAACTATTACAGGGGGGGGACTTTATGAACGACATAGAACCCAAAACAATGATTATTAGAATTTTTGTCTGTTTGTCTGTATGTCTGTTTGTATGTTTATCTGTTTGTCTGTACGTTTGTACGCGCTAATCTCAGAATGTACTCAACGGATTTTGATGAAATTTGGTATGGTAGTAGTTTAGACTCTGGATTAACATATAGGCTTTTTATTGCCAAAAAATGTACAGTTCCCGCGATATTCAATTTTGCGAGTACGAAGTCAACGGCTTAACCGATTTTAATGCGGTTTTCACTAATGCGTTTTGGTTACTCCTCTCTGCTTAAAATTTAATTAACCGACTTCCAAAAAAGAAGGTTATACATTCGGCTGTATATATATATATATAATTTTTTTTTTTGTATGTTCAACGATTACTCCGCCGCCTGTGAACCTATTTTCAAAAAAAAATTTTTGCTGTAAATGACCAATGAGTTTTTTTTATACCAAAGTGGTGACCTGATGATGGGATCCATGAGCAATATAGGGAACTACTCTAAATTTATATGGACACATATAGTAATTTTGACTTTTTCTGAAGTAGTCCAGGCATATACTGAATACCAAAAATAATGATTTTGCACCAAGGTATACCTGGATGCAAAAGTACTGAACAGAACTCCTGAGTCAATATAATATTATGTCGATATATGTTTGGGGATTTCGGCGTTGTTTTAAGAACTTAAAGCATATGCTACTATGTCAATCAAAATAATCATCATCATTACCGCCTTGATCACACCATACACCATCATGATGATAATAATATATACTTCTCATAGTATTTCACACCGACACATACTTGTATCTTTGAACATTACTCTGCCGTTTGTCGAAGCATATTCAAATTTTTTATGTTGTTGTAAAGAATATAATTCGAAATTGGTCCCTTTTAGTCACCAAGGTCTGATGATTTTATCCATGAGAAATCGAGATAACTCCACAAAATGATAAGGACATTTATAGTAATTTCGACTTTTATAGTAAGTAAAATTTTGTGCCAAGGTGTAGGTACCCTAGATCCAAAAGCACTGAACAGAACTCCTCAGTCTTTATAGATACACGTTTAGAAATTTCGGCATTGTTTAAGAAACTGCAAGCATGTGACACGAGCTATCATGATCATCATCACCACCACCATCTTACGATACACCAACATATTATTATGGTGACATAGATTTTTGAAGTCGGTACCATGATGTCTACAAAAGCGTTCGCGGTGGCATAGATATGTCTATCTTTTAAGGACAGGTTACGATACCCATTCTAAGTTTAAAAAAACGATCACAAATAATGTGGTATTTTCAGAAGCTATTTAGACGGATACAGTATTACCTAATACTTATCTAGGAGATATATTAAAATCAAAAAGTACCTACGTGTGAAATTTTATTATAAGTATATATTTTTACTCTGTGCTTTTACTATATAGCAGTAGGTATATTTGCTAAAGAAGTTTTGCCACGAACACTCTCCCACGCGGGCGAAGCTGCGGGCAAAAGCTAGAATTCAAATAAATCTTAATAATTTTTTTAATTATCTCTTCTGTATTTGTGTATTATGGTCTTAAGAATTTTTAGCTGTAATTTATAATATCCTGATCTCATCCTGATATCTTATACCTACTTTAAACGAGACAATCTTGTATATATATAATATAATCGTAATCTCGAAAACGGCTGCAAGTATTACCATGAAATTTAGTGTGTAGGGAGTTTTAGTAGAGAAAAATCGGTCTAGCTAGCTAGGTCTTATCCCTGGGAAACTTTCGTCGTGCAACAATGTATCAATAATTTCGACTCCATTATGTCAGTCCGGTTGGCAGATTGGTATGCTTATGTATAATTTTTGCTTTGTTCGAAAACTTGAAATGTGGTGGGTTCGAATCCCGGTCAGATAAATGTCTTTATGATTCTATTTATTTATTTAAATTTAATAGAATTCCGAGCAAAGCTCGGTTAGCCAGGTACTGATAAGCTAACGTCATCAGATATTATGTTAGACCGTAGATACTCTATCCGTAGCTTATTGCAGAATCCGCTATGGAAATAATGTACAAAAGTCTTAGTATTTTACATGGTAGTTTACACTTGAGAACCACCACTCTACCGAGGGCCGATCTTAATTTGCACAAACTTTTGTCATCCAAAAAAATGAAACTTCCATAAAATCAAAGACTGACTTGACGGCCAACTACAAATTCTGCGCTTTTTTTTCGAATGGGTCTACGCATTAGCGTAGCAGCAGCGTAGGTACAGCTATTAGGCTGGAGGGCCGTTTTAACTTAGTCGGACTGGTTACTGCCGGTTGGCTAGTCGTTTTGGTGGGAAGGATGAGGGAGTTTGACCCCCTCCTACATCACCCTCCTGCGGGTGATGTTTAATCCGGGAGTCCGGGTGTTTTTGGGAGTAGTTACGGTTAAACTATTTTTTGGTCTGGAGAGACAAATGTCACCCCTGCTGAGTGGTCCCCCTTACTCACTCTAAATTCTGCGCGCGACCCGATGATATTTAGGTATACACATATATTTTATTTATATGTTATTCCTTGGCTAGACAAAATATTATTTAACTATGAATTAATAATTTTATACTGAGAAAATGGATTAAAAAAGAAAATGAAAGTGTTTTAGATGAATAAGCGCAAAATAAGACTGATGAGCAT
The DNA here is from genome assembly GCA_963565745.1 of Phengaris arion. NCBI lineage: Eukaryota > Metazoa > Arthropoda > Insecta > Lepidoptera > Lycaenidae > Phengaris > Phengaris arion. The sequence goes on from OY751443.1 coordinate 11,056,597, forward strand.
TTTCGATGATTCCGACAACTCTACCGAGGCGGATCCTTACCAAGATGATGATGGAGAATATGGTTCGGATAAAGATTTTCACCCACCAGGAAATACATCAGGTAGTGAAAGTTCTTATTCTATAATTTACCGACAGAAATCGTAAATACTACTGCTAAGGGTCAATCAAATTTGGTCGGCACTTCAACTCAGAAACTTGTTACCTTTGAACCTAGTAGCTATGAAGATGACATACGATCTGTTGAGAGTGATCATTCGCTCATTGTGAACTCACTAGCACCTCAGGCTCCTACCTCATCACGTTTTCAAGAGAAGGGTTATGACTCAAGTTCCTCAGAAGAAATTTTTCCTCTAGCCAAACGGTTAAAATTGGTTAAATCTCCAACAACCATCGTACCAACTGTGAATCAAAGTTCCAATGAAGTAACTCTACCGAAACCTGAAACTATTGTACCTCCTCAATATGTGGCTTCATTGCCAAATCTGGATAACCATTCTTCACACAGCAACTCTCAAAATGAGACATTGGGTTTGTCGACTTTATCCCTAATTTCTAATGTCTTGGCTGAAAACTGTGATAATACAAGTGAATTTGGACTTGACAACATACCGCCTTTATTCAACGAATCTCAAAATGTGTTGGCTTTAGATAATTTAACATCTGTCGTTGCTGAAAGCTGCCAAAATGAGATAGTCCAAGGAGAGCAGATGTGTTCCAGCCAACAATCTAATACTCTGCAAGATATAACTACAGATATAGAAGATTGGACAATAACTACAGCGCCTATACCAGAATTCAATTTTGATACTGATACTGTGGGGATAAAGTTCACTATAGATAATAGCACAACCGTGTTGGATGTATTTAACCACCTGTTCCCACCTCTCATTTTAGATTATATCATTGAATGCACATGGGACAAATATGTGTCAAACTAATCGACAGAAAAGTAGGCACAGCCGTTCTTACACATTTAAATTGACAGACAGAAATGAGATGTTGCAGTTTTTAGGACTGTGCTTGCGTGGTGGCCAAGTCAGTGTACTCACAAAGCGAAAACTTTTTACTTTGTCAGACAGATTGTACCTAAGATTGAAAAATGATTCTTATAGAAATACATTGTTGATTTTCGTATTTGGATTTATTATTTATTTATTTACACGATAAATTTTTACGCTTTATGATAAAACGTGAGATACCTAGAACATATACTGACGTTGTTATACAGGCATAATTTTCCATTTCAGTATGACATGAGAAAACGTGTTGAAGCGATGGTCGGTTTTAGCCTTCTGCGTGTTGGGCAGTCTTTTCAATATTATTTAAAAAATATACCTACCTAATATGTATTCATATTTTATATAATATAAAAAAAGCACTCGTAGGTGTAGTATGGTAGGTAGTACGGTCGATATATATAGTTCATTAATGCATAGGTTGTATAGCGCACAATCTATGCATGATAAGGAAATTTCGTAAATCCAATTATACTGTGACCACTACTTGTAAGTAAACGTTCATTACAGCACTGGGTAAGCTATATAGTCTGATGCCAATTCAAGTACCTATACATATTACACTTGGTACGATTCCCTGTCGTTAGTTTTAGTAGGAAAAACAGTATTATTTCAACTAATACATCTGTTGGTTATCACAGATTAATTTAATAGGTCTTTACCTATGAAATTGCCGCTCTGCAGTACTGGCCATTTCAAATCAAAATAATTTTTGTTTGGCTAATAATTTCAAATTAATTTTATTTTAAAAACATGGAATACTTTTTCCAAAAGTAGTAATTTTTTTATTGATTAGTGTTACATTTTCATCGCATTGCAATCTTTTTCGTCATCATGGATACGTTAAAAATTCGAGTAATTATGGAATATGAGTACCGTCGTGGCAGCAACGCGGCACAAGCGGCACGCAACATCAACGACGTTTACGGAGCTAACACTACAAACCAACGCACCACCTGTTATTGGTTTGATCGCTTCCGTTCTGGAAATTTCGACCTGAAAAATGAACCTCGCGGTCGTTCGAAGACTTTGGTCGACAATGACGAATTAAAGGCGATTGTGGAAGCTGATGATACACAATCTACGGCTGAATTAGCAGCAGCTTTCGACGTTAGCGTCAAAATAATATTGGTCCATTTGCGTCAAATTGGCAAGGTAAAAAAGCTTGACAAATGGGTGCCCCACGAACTCAATAATCGCCAGCGCGAAGTACGCGTCGAGACTTGCCTTGCACTGCTCAACAGACACACAAATGAAGGAATTTTGAACCGTATTGTTACCTGCGATGAAAAATGGATTCTGTTTGATAACCGCAAGCGCTCAGCAAGTTGGTAGGATCCTGGTTCAGCACCTAAACAATGCCCTAAACGAAAACTTACCCCTAGAAAAGTGATGGTCACTGTTTGGTGGTCTAGCGCCGGTGTGATTCATCACAGCTTCTTACTAAACGGGGTGAGCATTACTGCAGATGTGTACTGTGAAGAACTGAACACAATGATGGAGAAGCTGGCACACCTCCAACCAGCATTAGTCAATCGCTCGTCTCCGCTGCTCCTGCACGATAACGCGCGACCTCATACTGCACAGCAGACGGTCACCAAGTTGCAAGAACTGGGGTTGGAAGCTCTCCGACATCCGTCCTACTCACCAGACCTTGCGCCTATAGACTACTACTTTTTCCAGAATTTGGATAACTTCTTGGCGGGAAAAAAATTCAATACCCAAGAGGCAGTACAAAATGCCTTTGAAGAATTTGTTGCCTCCCGTCCAGCTGATTTCTTTAAGAAGGGCATCAATAAACTGCCACTGCGTTGGCAAAGATGCATTGATTACATGGGTGATTACTTCGATTAATACAAATAAAAATACATAAAAAAAATTCGTTTAAATTTTTTCATACAAAACGGCAATTTCATAGGTATATATATCATTCATATATATATCACTCATAATTAGCCAGATAAATTCCACGTATTCCAGTACCAAATTTTTCGAGTGGCAATTTTATGAAAGAGATTAGGGAAAATAAATAATAGACGATCAAGTGTCCCCAGTTACCCGTAGACAGTTTTAAAAAACGTTGATTTAACCTTCATTGATTGCTTATTAGACTACGCCTCCGTGGTCTAGTAGTTAGAGCTTGGCTCTCGGCTCTCGACTCATCGGTCGTGGGTTCGATTCCCGCATTGGAACAACAAAAATTGTTGTTTCCATGTTTGGTTAGGACAATGCAGGCTGATCACTTGATTGTCTGACAAGAAAGATGATCCATGCGTCGAATGGGCATGTAAAAAGTCGGACCTGCGTCTGATCTCTCGCCAGTCATGTCGGTTATCCGTCTCACTGGGTTACGAGAGTAAAGGAAGAGAGAGTGCTCTAGTGTACTGCGCACACACTTGGGCACTATAAAATTACTCCTGCGTGAAAATGAAACCGGCCAGCGTCACCGAAATCAGTGTGGGGAGTAAGTATTAGAATTTAATCATTGATTGTTTCAGCAATAATTTTACAATATGCCTAATATTATAACTTATTATCTTCCATAGATAATAAGTTATAATATTCGCTTCTCACCACTTGCTAAGGCACGGGACCAGATACTTATATCCGAAGAACTTGTGTTACAGGTACCAGACAACTAAAAAGTATTTTTAATACTTTTATACTATACCTACATATATTTAATTTTTTTATTATAATATACACGTATTTAATTCACACCCGCGACCTTCGCCTCGAGTGCTGATGCGCTAACCACTGAGCCACAGAGGTCGTCAATTATTAACATTTTTCACTAACTCTTGGGTTGGGCACTGTTTCTTGTGTACCTTTTATTGTTTTTCATACCTTAGGCCTATGGAAATATTAAATAATTATGCAATAATTCAATTTAAGGGGCACTTGATCCAGGGCGATCGAGGTTCCTCCCGTACTGATTACTCTAGTTTATTACCTAAATTATTGTCTGTAATTTGCCTATATTAATTATTACCAAAAGATTAATAAAACTCTATCCGCTTGTTAATCGATTGTAGGTATTTATAATTTACCTTATACATATAACTACAACAACACTGAGGTATCCGGAAATTATGCCTCCATCGATTTTAACATATATTTAGTATGCGATACAAAAATTATCATTAGGATCGCGAAACAAAAGTGGCCATTATCTTTATGTATAAAAATGATAACACTATGTTACGTACCAACACATACGCGCCAGCTCGCGAACTGTGTACTCTTGTTTTGTGTTTCTCTGTGAACTATTATCCTAGGTGTACCGATTAGCGGTTAAAGAATGTGGTGATTCATGTTTGGAGTAAAATGTACTAGAGTTTGGATAGTACGAACACTTCAGTAAGCCCGAACCTGTGATTTTGTAGGTAATAAGTTTGATATTATTTTGGAATCGCGCTCTAACTAGTAAGCTAAAAAGGCCAAATAATTAAAATTCTTCTCTTTTATTTTTTTACTTTTAAAAAATTAGGTACTGCCTTAAATTCTCTACATTAGCATACGCACTCAAATTGTAATTATTACCTATCAGTGAAAAATTATCTTTCAGTACTTCCGAATTTCTTTTATTTCATAGTAGCTGATCCAACAGACGTCCTGTGACCTGTCATAAATATGCAGGTGAAAAATAGCATTTGACCTATTCTTAGACTTGACTGAAAAAATATAAAATCAGTCATGTCATTTCGAAAGAGTTCGTTATCAAACAATGTGACACGATATATTTTGGTATAGCTAAATAAATACCTGTAAAATTAAATAATTTTAAAGGTACCTTGTCCAAGTTAGAAATTCAATATTTTTCACGATATTCTATGTATACGCTATTTCTATTTGTATAAGAAGACAAAACAAAATTTGAATAAGAATTATAGCTGCAATCAAAAGGTATTAACGTATTAACAGAATTATTCACACAATATTCACATGGCTGATAACGGAAAATTATTATTAATGATTGATAACAATATCCTTTGATTTACTTCTATCAGGAATGAAAATTGTATTTTCGTAATAATCTTAAACGAAGTTTTTTGGGTAATTTATTTAGAAGGAGGTTTCGTAGCAAATGGCTACGAAAACTACAACATTATACATGCCAATTATTTATTAATTATAGTGGCTACAAGTGGATTTCGTATAAAGTTTTTAGCAAAAATGTTGGACATGTTAAAGTATATAGTGGTAAAATGAAACAAATCCAACTTTTTCCAAAAAATTTACTAATTAATAAATAATTGGCTTTAACTATTTTATGATTTACATTCCTGAAATAATGGGTCAACTGCACGTGGGTCTATGTTAATAGTGGTTCCGTCCATCTGTCTGTGAATTGAGAGCTAACTCTACCTACAGTCTGTCTACTCCTACGCGAATCCTAATCACATGTATTTAAACGTGGTACCACGGTTCAGAACATAATCCGTAAATGCATTATGTTGTTCTTGATGGATGTATCTATCTATGATTTTAAAGAAGTTACTTATCTCAAAAATATAGAGAAGTAGTATCACGTGTAGCTATACCTAATTTTACATTTTACGAATATTATATAGTTTTTATCGGGAAATTAGATTGTTGAAATGATTTTCAAATTGAATATGTAAAAAATTCAGTAAATGTGACTACAGTTATAATTATATCGTACTAGTGAATATTATATAATAAATATTATATAATACTAGAAATAGTGCAAGAAGTCCTGTGTTTTATTATTGTGAAACATGAATTTCCACCAAGAACCTACAGTACAATCAATAACATAACTGTGACTAATTGAGGTATACCGTAGCCAATCTCGTCACGTATGTAAAAGATAGTTACAATGTTTTCACAGAATATATCACTACATAATATTATCAACAAACTTCATTCATTAAGAAAGTGCCCCATCATCAGAACAAAAAAATAACAAACATCAGAGTCCAGGGACAACAAAGTGTTAAACCTTTTTTAAATTATAATTATTTTTATAATAGAAGAAAAATAAAACTATGCTTCATCACCAAACTAATGATAACTTGTGGTCGTCGAAATGTTAAAACTTATATTTTTGGGTTTAGAAAAATTTCAGTGCTACACTCAATTTGATAATATTTACTTAAAAAAAAAACAGACACTATATACAGTCAATCATGCAATCGATTTGAGCAGTTCGATTGGATCAGTTAGAACTGACCTTGAAGGGGCGTGGATTGACATGACGGTCTAAACTGTTTATACCAATAATGTGAAGCTGGAGCTGATGTGAACTGGTCGATTGGACGATAGACTGTATGCATGTGTACGGCTATCATAAAGAAACACATTTCACATTGATGTGCCTGCCTCGTTGATGTGTTAGCCTGCGTTGATGCCTCGTTAAATTGTTAAGGCTAACAATAATAAGTAGTTGTTCTTTTTTCACTAAAGAATTATCAATAAAGCTCTGTGAATGTTTTCACATGCAGTATGTAATTTAATTTTGAAGTACCTGGGTAACCGAGCTTAGCTCGGAGTTTTAGTAGATTTTAAAGAAGAATCACAAAAATATTTTACTGGGGTTCGCGAACCAATCACATTTCGAATTTCCGAACGACGCAAAAATTAACCAAACTGCCAATCGGACTGACATTATAAAGTCGAAATTATTGATATATTGTTGCACGAGAAAGAAAAAAACATATATCACTTAAAAATGTGCAGTTTCCCAGGGATAAAACCTAGCTAGATCGATTTTTCTCCGTCAATGTACGTGCATACTAAATTACATGTAAATACTTGTAGCCGTTGCCGAGATAACGATTATAATATATATACCAGATTGTCTCGTTTAAAGTATAAGATTATACCGTATAGAGTTTACTGTCCATTTTCGACCTTTTAGGCCTGATTTCATCTATGAAATTGAACGCGTTCAGTATACGCAAAACTTTATGCGTTTAAACGAGTTTTAAATTCCAAATTGCATTTAACACTCCGGATTTTGTAGGTTTAACTTTGGTGAACGAACGTTCAAGAGCTGTCACGTACGCAATGTCATGAGATGACAGTTGTAATGTTTGTATTTATAAATTCTGTATTATTTTGTGTTTAATATTATATTGGTAGCCCGTAGCTCTCACAAAACTTAAATTCTATTATTTTACATCTATACTATTTGAACTTAGTTTTTGCTATCGCGATTTTAGCTTATACGAGTATGTAAATATGGTGAAATCAGGGACGTAAAATGAGATTGACATCGACGTATGAACACGCTTAGTGAGAACTAAGTCTTATAAAACGAAATTTTTATTGAAGTCGCCCCTTAATAACTTAGTATTGCAATGTACTACCTACTTATGTTATAAAAAAGCCACATGCTTGATGCTATAGCGATGCACTTTTAATGTTAAGTAGCAATTACTCAACCACACTACGCATGGAAAGTAATAACAACTTAACATTATTTTTGTAATTTTAATATAAAATTAGCAGGCCAATGGTTAGCTGGTAGAAAATGCCACAATATTATGCCCGACTTTGCACGTGCATCAAGTACGTGCTACAATTGAAAAGAACTAATATTTTTTTTAGAAATGAGAGCCCGACAAGAGGCAATGGAGGCGAGTGCGTGGACGAAGTTCAGACTGCTGATGTGGAAGAACTTCCTGCAGCAATGGCGGCATCCTATACAGACTGTTTTAGAACTTCTGCTGCCGGTCGCGACCATGGCGCTGGTACTGTTGCTGCGGTCACAGATAGAGCCTTACGAGCACGGTATAAAGGAGTACCCTCCTATACCAGCCCATTCATTGGAATACTCGACGAATATCATGTGAGTAGAAAGTTTTACTGTTTTTCAGTGGTAATACAAGTCCAAAGAAACATTGATTCGTACTAAAGTATGAGAACTGTAATTTTAATATCAGCTAGTTATAGCGTAGCCGACCGAAAGTTTTTGAGACAAATCAGTGGTCGGTACAGGACAGACGAATATTTTATTTAATATTATTATACAGGAGGTACCTACTTAGACCGTTTAACAACAGGTACAGGTGAATTTTTATTGATCCACGCTATTAACCTTGCATTGGAGGCGGACAAGCATGAACATCAGCTGCTTTATTTTAAACTAGGTTTGCTCCACAATTCCACATATTATGTTATATTATTACCTATAATTTGCTAAGGTAATGATTAATTCACACAACATTATTATTATATTAATACGTAAAGCAAAAACTTTTTACAAGAATTGTGCCACCGGAGGAGTATAAATTTTGGCCGGTAAATTAAAGTTTATGTAGAGGAAGGTGTGTAGAAATCGATTTTTTTTCAATAATACCTAAGCAGTGACGAGGAACACATGAAATTAATAAAAATACCAACAACACACTACCTCAGACCAATAACTCAAACTACCACGCGTTTGATACAATCACATTTTGTCACACGTAACGTTTGTTAATCTGTATTTCACGTTTAATAGACAACATATTTCATTTTTTTAATTCGTATCTAAGAGGCAATAAAACCGTTACTAAGTAACCCAAACTTAAGAATTAAATGAATTTATGGTCGAATTTCGTTTACTAGGCGACTACTAGTAAATAGTAATAATAAATGTGCATCTAACTCTTTCAGAATATTATGTAGTTCTTATTATAATAATATTATGAACATAGTACGAATGTGAATATACAATACAAAACAGAAGTTCGACTATCAGCAGATTTGGATAGACGTAGCCAGTTCTTATCTATATCGCCAACTGACGATTGCATATTGAAAAAAGTTATCAACAAATAAATTAATAAACTTTATCAATACGCAAATCAATCCAAATGATACTATTTTCATCTATTAATATGTGTTTTTAGTACTACTTATTTAAACGCTCTATGTCAATACTCAACACTAAAACGCTGCACTGTAGGGTTGTATTTACTCTGTTGCGACTGTAGCAAACATTTATTAAATCACAGTATACATGGATTTTGTATCTACTCATAGCGTAGTAATTACTTCATTTACACTTTTTCAGATTTGCTATGAATTTTACCAAACTATCAATAGCATATTCTCCCGAAAGCCCCGTGCTCGAAGACGTGATACGAAATGCAGTAGTCAACCTCGTGGTACGAAACATAATAGACCAAATAAAGATACCACCGGACATCGAATTACCCCCCGAACTGGAAATTCCTCCAGACATCATAGAGAACTGGAATTCGACTGAAATTATAGACATAGTTAAAAGACTTGTCCGGGTGACAGCTTACAACAGTAGCGAGGAGCTGAAGTCTATTTATTATGAAGAGACTGTGACACGGGAAGTGCTAGCCGCTGTGGAGTTTGATGATAGTTTGTTACGTACGTATTTTCATTAAATAAATCTGCAATACGCTATTATACACATACATATTATTCAGCCTGCAATGAACAAAACATTTTGCCTGAACCTGCAAGCAAGGTAGCTGAGCGGTAATGTTTAGCTGTAAGCCACACCAGCAAATGTCGTGTTAAATTGTTTCCCTTGACAAGCGTCATTAAAGGAATATAAACTGAGTAATAACGACACGGGAATGACGTAATTGTTTATTAGGCGGGTACTTAGGTCACGTACATTTTGTGACAGAAACTTCTGCTAATTTATAAAAAAAACTTACTCCTAAAACCTAATTATTATAACACAATTAGCCATTAAAAATAGTTAATTATGTTATTTTGCTGAAATAGCACCATAAACTCTGCAATACTCTACTCTACAGCATCGTTTCTCAACCATTTTTATGTCACGACCCACGAAAAAAAAAGCCGTGTGGTGTCGTGGGACACCGGATAGGAACGAAGTTCCTTATAATGAAAATTTTAATTTTAAGTTCTATTCGAGGTATAAAGAAAATAATAAAGACTATACATAAAAATCTTACGTTACGGACGTTTTTTCCCGGCTAGGGTACCCCTCCGCATCGCCCCATAAGCAACTTCGTTTCAAAAGCCAAAAAGTAATTAAAAAGTCTTGCGACCCCGTCACTATAAAATAATAATATTATGTACATAGCGCGCTATTTTTTATCAGCTATACGTTATAGCCTTCACTGGTTCTAACGTTCGAACGATTCTTTGGACGTTCGTAAATTTCATAAATATTCGTTCGAAAAACAAATCTTTTGTACCTATATGTAGTTTGCATTTATTTGTAGTCAACAGACTGCGACCCCCTTCAAAAACAACTCAACCCCCCCCAAGGGACGCGACCCCACTTGAAAAACGATGCATTACAGTCTACTCCATACTACATACAATTTTGCCCACACGGGTCTCTACATATTTCTCATTCCTGCGCCACTACTGGCCTACAATAGGGAAGATGCAAATGTACATAATTTGTAATAAGAACATTTTGTGATTAAAATGTTAAAAACGTTATAAGAAGGCCCCCTCTTTTTTAATTTACCTAATATTGATTTTTAACAAAAATTACGAATTAAAAGTAAGTTCAAACAAAACGAATTTCAATACACCGATCAGCGGGTCATGTCAACGAGGCTTTTTAACGGAGTATATATTTTGGTGGTATTGCTATGATAACTTGATGTTGAAGGATATTCCGTTTAAATTTTTTACAGAAAAATATCTTGACAGTTGAAAATATGTAAAAATATGAAAGACACGATCAGGTTCGAGTTACGACCAGTGACAGACAGGTGTGATATCGGAACTGTAAATCCGTTTTCGCGCTCGAAAATTTCAACTGTCAGTTTAAAACAATATTTTTTGCAACTCACAGTGTTTTAATTTTTTAATATATATACATACTTGTGGCCTATTCTACATATAATTATTTATAATGAAAACAAATATAAAAATAATGTATCTTCCCTGTAATAAAAATAAACTAAACTTTGTAATTTGTAGATTCCGAAGAGCTGCCCGGGGATATCTGGTACAAGCTGCGTTTCCCGGAGCGGCCCCGGCTCAACTCCATCTTCGGTAGCGGCGGGCGGTCATGGCATACTGACATGGTGTTCCCCATATTCGAGCTACCTGGACCCCGATTCCCGTATTCGTACGAAGGAGGAAACGACCCAGGTAGATTATTAAACTGTTAATATTATGTTTGTGGAGTACATTTCCCGAGTGTTGAAAATATTACTCATTGACTAATGGCAATGTGTCATCCATAAAAATAACCACAATATTATTAGCTGCAGGACGGCTGCAGGAGTATCAATAGGTTATTTGTCTACTTGTAAAAATTTTGTGTATTTAAATACACTCAGAAATAATGAGTCAAAGTAAAAAAAAATCTTTTAGAATAAAAAAGGTATATAACAATGTTATGACTAAAACTAAAAATAACATTAGTACAATAGTACATAGACAGAGTCTAGCAGGGGGCCACCTCATTCCCAAGGTGTGCTATCATTCATGAAATCATTTTGATTATTTTGAACGTTTTCTGGGATCTTATTGTATAAGCGTATGCAAATGCGTTTAAACGAATTCTTTACTTTAATAAGTCTAGTCACAGGTACATGAAGCTTATGCTTATTTCGAGTATTTCTATTGCGGTTGTCACTTTTCTTTTTGAATAGGCTTTTTTTTACATATAAGACATTATATTATTGGCGTTTTGTCGTACTGGCCACATTGATCTCATATATATCTTCTATGGTTAGGAATTTCAATTTAAAATTTTTTGCGTTATTTACTTATGCATTTGTGTTTCGAAAACCGTAATTCATTTGTTTTTTCCTCTTTTGGTTTTTTCTTTGCGTCACTCTGTTTACAAAATGGAAAATTTGAAATATCGTATTATTTTCGAGTACGAGTTCCACCGTGGCACCAGTGCAAGTGACATCAAAAATGTAGGGGATAAGTTATCGCTAAGTGATATATCGCTTACGAGGCCTTATGTCAAATCACATACATTTTGTTTTCGATCTTCACCGTCGAAATTATCGAATGCATCTTGACTAAAGTCCCAGTGCTGCAAAAACGGCTCGAAGGATTAATGATGTGTATGGCGGCGGTGTCGCAAAAGAAAACACAGTGCGTTTTTGGTTCCAACGTTTTCGTTCTGGAAATTTCAACCTGCAGAACAAGCCCTGTGGACGGCCGGAGACCAAAGTTGATAATGAAGAATTGAAGGCTATTGTGGAAGCGGATCTGGAGCTGGCGGAGGTGATAAAACTGTTTTAATCCACTTGAAGCAAATTGGGAAGATGAAAAAGCTTGAAATGTGGGTACCTCATGAATTGAGTGCAGCAAACCGATAAACGCGCGTCGACTGGTGCGTTACATTACTCAACCGACATAATAATGAAGCAATTTTAAATCGAATCATTCTTGTGATGAAAAGTGGATTCTGTAGAATAATCGCAAATGCTCATCGCAGTGGCTGAACCCTGGCGAACCAGCTAAAGCCTGCCCCAAGCTAAAATTGACTCAAAAAAAGTTACTTGTGAGCGATTGGTGGACTAGTGCCGGTGTCGTTCACTACAGTTTTCTTAAATCTGACCAGACGATTACGGCAACTGCAAATCATGATGGAAAAGCTAGCTGTTAAACAACCGAGGTTGGTCATTCGCTCTAGGCCACTGCTGCTTCAGGACAACGCTAGATCACACACAGCACAACAGACGGCTACCAAATTAGAGGAGCTTCAATTGTAATGTTTAAGACATCCATCGTACTCCCCGGACCATGCTCCAACAGATTGCCATTTTTTCGAAATTTGGATAACTTCTTGCAAGAGAAAAAATTCAACTCTGATGGGGCAGTCCAAAGCTCCTTCAAAATTTTTATTGATTCCTGTCCGAATGGTTTTTTTAGTAAAGGAATCAATGAACTACCTATGAGATGGCAAAAGTGCATAGATAGCAATGCTATACTTTGATTAAATAAATTATGTTTAAAAGAAATCGACTTTATGTTCCTCCATTACAAAACGCCAATGTCATATGTAATGACCTAATATTATGTTAAAAAAATATATTTATTGATAGAACATACTGAGAAGCTACAGTTAAGATTCCAGTTTCTCTAAACTTATCTCTTAATGAAGTGTTGGGGCCAGCTTGTAGATGAGGTAACACAACTTGGTAAAGTAAAAAAATATTTTATATTCTGTAGATAAGGTTTGAAATTACGTGCAGTGCTACTTTGAAAAAGTTACTAGATTTTTTACATAATTAGCGTTAAATACCTACAAAAATATCAACTATGGCAAGTATTAACATTAACGCGCAAACTTCGGAGATATCAGATATTTTTGTGCATATGACGATACATTTCGTAGCAACTTACTGGCGTGTGACGTCATCTGCAAGCAGGACTTTCGTATGGGACGTTTTCGCAAGATTCACAAAAATACTTCAAACAATCCGCAGTTTCTTTGAAAATATTGATTTCAAGTATACTATTCCTTTTGTAAACATTCTTATTTTTCAGAGCACTACTCGTTTATGTAATAAAAATTACAGGAAAATACCATATTGTGAGGTATTTCACCTTGTAAATATTACTTTTGCGGTTAGGTTATTTTTACTACGTACTTCCCCTTAATTTTATTGTTCAGTTAATAACATTTCTCTCGTTCTATTCGTAGGTTACGTGAACGAGATGTTCATAGCTCTACAGCACTCGATATCAATGGAGATAGTATCACAGCTGACCGGAGAGAATCTCAGACGTTTTTCAGTCAACATTCAAAGATACCCGCACCCAGCGTACGTAGAGGACAACGCAGTGGAGGCGTTGATTGCTTTATTCCCTATGTTCATAATGCTCAGCTTCACTTATACAGCCGTGAACATCATACGAGCTGTTACAGTCGAAAAAGAGCTTCAATTGAAGGTAATTTTAAAATAAGCCGTTAAAGGTGCTTAGGTATTAAAATAATAATAATTTTCAAAACCACCCACACTTTTACAGTGCCTATTCTTTAGCAGAGCATAGTCTCATACTTTTCAGTACATAAGAACGTACTATTATTGTACCTAAGTGCTTGTGCACTAATGAGTAGATGCACTCGGCGATTTCGATATCTTTACGGATTGACCACTTTTCTTATCTACTAATACTATACGTGCTAAGTGACCACTTAAACTGGCTTCTAACATGTAAGTAGTTTGTTGACTATTATAATATTAATAATATATATTTCAATATATTTCAGGAAACGATGAAGATAATGGGTCTACCAACGTGGTTGCATTGGACTGCGTGGTTTTGTAAACAATTCATATATCTATTTATTGCATCCCTGTTACTATTGCTTATATTAAAGGTAGGTAATTTTATAATTCACTAGCTTTTTTCCGCGGCTTCGCCCGCGTAAATATAGTATCGGGTGTCCCACGGGAATACTGAATTTTTTTCGGATAGAAAGTAGCCTATGTTTTTCTTTGTGTGAAACTTTATTTCTGTTTATGTGAAACTACCACATTTATAATAGTAGTAGGATATTCGAAAAATGAAATGCGAATAATTTAGCTACTAAACCAAAGCCATTAGAAATACTATCGTCGCCGAAGATTGGCAGAATATGCTTACGCCGAATTATCAACATATTATCATACTTTTTCATTACTCAGAAAAAGAGCCAAAGTAGTAAAGTCTGAATGTTATAAAGTAACTTACTTAAGTACAATGGAAAACGGAATAATTGATAACTCAACTCTTTTGGAATGATATTAAAAACAATAAAAATACCCGAAATCCCTCCCTTCAACCTTAATTTATGAAGATCAAGTTGTGGATTCATCAGAGGATATATGAACTGCCTTTTCCCAATACTTTCAGTCTATATATTCACTTGCCACACCGCGCATACGAACACATCCTGTAATCATTCCTTTAACACTACGTCGTCTTCCTCTAACACAATAAGTAATATTGAGATTACCCCCAATATAGTTAATAAACTACTCTCTACCATAGACTGTTCAAAAGGTGCCGGACCTGACCTGATTAACCCTGTATTTATTAATCCAACTTGAACAAAATAAAGGGGGGAATAATTATGTTACAACGCGATCTAGAGGAGTTTACTAAATTCTGCCTCACTAATAAGATTTGTTTAAATATATCGAGGTGTCAGACCATATATTTTACTCGTAAACACGTTGCACTTAACTTTGATTACACTCTTAGAGGCTTTAATTTGAATAAAGTAAGCCAAATAAAATACCTAGGTATCATTCACGACTGTAAGATAAGCTACGAACCACATATAGATACGCCTACTAAGAAAGCATATAAAACACTTGGTTTTATAATAAGAGCATGCTCCCAATATAGCAGCTTATAAATAATTAAGATACTATACTGTTCATACGTGCGTAGTATCCTGGAATATTGTTCTCAAGTTTGGAATCCTCAGTACAAAGTTCACATCAACAGATTAGAAACGATACAACGAAAATTTATCAGATACTTGGAGAATAAATGTAGCGATAATAATGCCAATTATGTATCCAGTTGTAAAAAACATAATTTTTTGCCCCTGGAAGAGAGACGTCGACTAGCTGATATCACTTTTTTAGTAAATATTGCTCAACCTTTGATTGACTCTCCATCTTTATTGTCAAAAATTAACATACGAGTTCCTTATAAACTAACACACATACGACATCGGTCGATTCTCCCCACGGTTACTCACTTGTCTAACTACCGTCAAAATTAGTTTTTTATTCGATCCGTTAATTCATTCGAACACTCTCTTAATCAGTCGGCAGATGGCTTCGCACTCAATCTCTTATCCTCATCACCTCACATTTTAAGAAGTAATCTTTCTAAAAACTGGTATTCAAAAAGCGATCATAGTTCTTTGTAATTTAAGTAATAGTTAAGCATTAATTTATTTTTGTTTAAGTCCACCTATATGCGAAAAGAATGTAATTGTGTATCTTTTTAGTAATGTAGATTTTTGTATTGTCACTTAATTACCGTTTTGTTTGCCTGTTAATTAAAAAGTAAAATAAAATTAATCAATATTTTCTACATTTTTTTTTCTTAATTTCAGGTGAACTGGTTCACTACAAATGACGGGTTTAGTGACTACGCGGTGTTAACCAACACACCCTCAACCGTCCTACTGCTGTACTTGGTGATGTACATGGTCTGCATGATATTCTTCTGTTTCATGATCAGTGGATTCTTTTCCAAAGGTAAGGTTCATAACTTACCTCAAAGATAAAATATGTTCAAAAGACAAGAATATTTTCGTAACGTTTTCAACCAGCTACCACAATTTTATGAGGTAATAATAATAACAAATTTAGGCGTGCACTAACTTTTGTGTACTAGCTATGTACTAGCTTTTGCCCGCAGCTTCGCCCGCGTGGAAGAATGTTTGTGGCAAACTACTCTTTTAGCAATTGTACCTACTGCAATAGGTATATGTATAATAGCACAGAGTAAGAATATATACTTTGTAATAAATTTATATTAAAAAACATATTTTCACTCTGTGCTATTATTATATTGCAGTAGGTATATTTGCTGAGGGAGTTTTTTTCCACTAACACTCTCAAACGCGGGCGAAGCTGCGGGCTAAATCGAACATACAGACAGATCAATCAATTTAAGGCGTATATAGGAACAGATTCTAGAGAAAAGTCGAAAGTGTGCGTTTTGCGTTTCGAAACTTTTAATTTTTCTAAAGTCCGCTGCTTGCCCGGACCTGCCACGCCAGTAATCAGCTAGTAATCACGATCTTAGGCTGGGACTATATTGTCCGGAATCCGGTAGGCCGGAGAAAACTCAGAGCATTAAAAATAGAACTCTGTGCTAATACAATAGAGCTAAAAATCAAAGTGTCGAGCTGACATACATAGGCTGCACTAAAAGTATCGGGAATGGAATATTTCCACTGTTCCTGTCATATTAAAATCTTTTTAATTTAAAACTACTTGGATTTAAAAATCGAATACCGTTTATTTATTTAAAAAAAGATTCTCGGTCTTGTCACAAGGTCTTGTCAAACTTGTTTAGTCGTTGAGAAAATGGAATTGACTCGAGAAAATTCTAGAGTGATGATTTATTATGACTTTCGAAGTGGTTTAACACAAAAACAGTGTGTTGACCGGATGATTTCTGCATTTGGTGATGAAGCCCCATCCAAAACCACAATTTATCGCTGGTTTGCTGAATTTCAACGTGGACGTGTCAAGCTCAGTGATGATCCCCATCAAGGTCGTCCAAAAACTGCAGTCACCCAAGAAAACGTTGATGCTGTGCGTAAGCTGATTGAGGAATATCGACATGTGACATACCGCGAAATTCAGGCAACTTTAGACATTGGCATGAGTCAAATACAAATAATCTTGCATGAACAATTACGTGTAAAAAAGTTGTTTTCCCGATGGATACCGCATTTGCTCTGTGAAGAGCAAAAAGCGGCTCGCGTTACTTGGTGCGTCAGAACTAAGTCTATGACACTCACAAATAATGTGGCTTTCTATTGGTAAAATAATTTAAAAAATCTGTTGAAGCAGATCCAGAGATGTTCCCCTTACAATCTCGGTAAGTTAAAAACTCACAAAGAAACAAACTTTACCTGTTTATAATATTAGTATAGTCCAGCTGTTAGCCACGACTTCGTAAGCGAAAAAAAAATCATGGGAAAACCGTACTTTTTGCTGCGAATACAAGCTGAAAAAAGTAATAGTTTTTTTATATTAACATGATCAGTTACGAATAACATATTATGTATTCTATTTGATTTGTAACTTGTGTCTATTGCTTAGAGCATTCTACCAATGTTGGTTTGAGACGATGACATTCCTCCAATTATTGCCCCCAAAGATCTTGTAGTGCTTGCTCTGTGTTGGCCATCCGATATATTCACCCATAATATCCATATATATGATATATGGATATTATGGGTGAATATATATATATACCCATAATATATGAAGTAGGCCAACAATTGGTTTTTTTACACACCTACATCCTACCACCACCTAGACCCTATTTTTCTTATACGTTTTTTTTTATTTCCAGCCAGCACCGCCGCGCTGTGCGGCGGTATCATCTGGTTCGTGTCGTTCATCCCGGCGATGCTGATGTGGATGGAGGTGGACATGTCCATGTTCGTGCAGGTGATATGCTGCCTGAGCATCAACACGGCAATGTCACTTGGATTCTCGCTGCTTTTCTCTCAGGAGAGCACCGGAGGTAATTTTTCTATCGATTTTGTCATGATAAGCCACAAAAACTGTTAAATCATAATAATATGGTAGCGGCCTATCCTTTGCACCCAATGCATCGCACGTGTTTTTTCCGGCTTGACTCACTTGGGTGGCGCAGAATTGCATTAAGGCGTAAATGTCTATAACACATTTGTACTATTTCGTCAGTAAAGAAACAATGTTTCATTTACCTAATTCTTATCGACAAGGACGCAAACAATACGTCAAAAACTCTGTTCCTGCTTAAAGAGCCTAGAGCTGGGCCTTTAGTCAAGATGCATTCGATAATTTTGACGGCAAAGTTCGAAAACAAAATGTATGGGATTTGACATAAAGCAAACAAACGACATGTCACTTAGCGATCAAATCCCATACATTTTTCATTTCGAATTTCGTCGTCGATTTATATTATCTAATTCATCTTGACAAAAGGCCCTGAATAGATTATAATAGATAATTTAGTACGGTAGCACTACATGAACTATCAACTAGGAATAAAGCTATTTACGACTTGACACGAAAACGAGGTCGATTGCTGATAGTACCGTGAAGGTTTAAAATATCATCAGCTTACTATTATTACCTATTGTCTACCGTAGTAATACCGTAACCTATAATGTCTACACAGTACACTGTAGTACCTAATAGGGATGTTGCCTAGTGTGAAATATCACATTTTTATAAATTAAATTTTATAGTTGGTGATTAAATATACATATATCTAAAACAAACAGGTATTTAGATTGACGCGATTAAAAATTTTAAGCAAATAAAAAATATTGCCCATCTCTTTCTCGCAAAACGATTTCTTACGTCTCAGGTTGCAACCGCCATACATTTTGTAATGACAAATGTATGGCGGGTGCAATTCGTGACGTCACAGGCCGATATATCGCTCTCTTTCATATTATAAATTTAAATTGTTTGTGTCTTCGTTATTTTCTAAGATATACGAAAATGGGTTCTAGATTGTTTATTATCATATTGTCTAACATCAAATACACGAAAAAATTTTTAAGCAACATGCCTATTGTATTCATCTTATTTCCTTCATAGCCGAATCTTTTAAACAAATGTAATGTTGTTTTGCAAATTGGTATCGTCACATGCAGTGGATATTTAATATTATGTTAGATATTTTCAAGTAGAAACTTAATGCTGGGACTATATTCTCCGGAATCCGTAATGCCGGGGAAAATTCAGAGCACTGAAAATTTAACTCTGAACAAGAGTTGAAAATCGAACACATGAGAGCGCGTTGTCAGATTTGATATTGACATTTAACTTAACACTCATGTGTTTGATTTTCAGGTCTATTGTATTAGCGCAGATTTCTATTTTCAGTGCTCTGTTTTTTCTCCGGCCTTACGGATTCCGGACGATAAAGATCCAGCCTAAATTCACATTAAAAATCGATAAACAATACATATAGCATATAATTACTTACTTTTTTTTAACAACAAAGAAAGAAAGATATATTATACTAGCTTTTTCCCGCGGCTCCGGCCGCGTAAATAGGAACACAATACTTTTACGGCATAAAAAGTAGCTTATGTTATAATCCAGAGCCTAAACTACTACCATACTGTACTGGACCAGCAGATGTATTGGTTGGCACACTTAATCTTGGCCGAAACCAACACCTGGTCCTATGTGGACTGTATATTCTTCCTCTTCGATTGCTCAGGGATTTGATTGAAACGACAGATTGAAACGCACGTTCGTTTTTATTCTCCCTACTATAAACTATACATAGAGCACTATTTTCTTCCAGTTTTCTTCCAGAGTTTCTTCCAGATCTTCTTCGTATTCTGGTCATGTGGACCGAAGACCGACTGATTTTACAGTGAATTATGCCGGATCTCGGCGCTATATTTATACCCGCAATCTGGGAGGCTCCGCAGGGTTGCGAGGTCATGACCCCGTGTCATGGTTTCATGCTATCTCGTTTCGTGCAGTGCGTCTCTTTCTTGCACTCACGTATTCGTTCGCGGTAACCTGTTAAGCCCCACAGATTGCTAGATGCGTAAAAAGTTACCTTATACCTAAAAACTCGATACAATACAATATCTTACAATTATTTACATATTATACATTATATATACATACACATTACATACACATATACATTATATACAAGGTACACACACAGATTAAAGTCTTATTTACATTAATTGCAATTCTATCCACAACATCCTCCCCCCGGCGCAGCTTGCGTAGCCTCTTCCTTTGTCAGTATCACGAGCTTGCTCACGGGCCTCTTGAAGGTTCCTGTTCGTGTCCGCACCTTCGCGATGCGAACTCCTCTATCTGGTCCGGCGAACGTCTTCTCGATGACCCCCAGTGGCCACACGTTGCGTTCTCCTCGAGGTACCAGGGTAGGTAGGTACTCGCGTAGCCAGCGTCGCCAGAAGTTGTCGGCGAGCGCTTGGCTGGCGCGCCATATGCGCCTCTCGTCTTCGCTGCATGGACCCGTTGAGGGTATCCCCATTGATGAACCCAACAGGAAGTTGTTGGGTGTCAGCGCCTCGGGATCTTGAGGATCAACGCTTACGTGTGTCAGTGGGCGAGCGTTGACGCTGAATTCTGCTTCTTGTAGCAGGGTCTGTAATAGTTCTTCCGTGGTGACCTTTTCGTGTAGCGTGGCGCTCAGTGCGGTTTTGATGGACCGTACGAGCCGCTCCCACGCTCCCCCCTGGTTTGGTGCTCCAGGGGGAATGAAGCGCCATTCCATGTGGTGGCGGAGACCCTCTTCTTGTAGGGCGGGTCCCCACTCCTTGTAGGCGCTGCGGAGCTCGTTGTCTGCTCCTCGGAAGTTGGTGGCGTTGTCCGAGTACATAATCTTCGGCCATCCTCTTCTCGCCGCCATTCTTCTTAGTGCCATGATCGCAGAGTCTGTTGATAGTGATGGCACTAACTCGATGTGTACTACTCTCGTCGTTAGGCACGTGAATAACGCACCCCATCTCTTCTCTCTTCGTCTTCCGATCTTCACCAGCATGGGCCCAAAGTAGTCCACCCCACAATTGGAGAAAGGGCGGTGGTAAGGCTCCAGGCGAGCTCGGGGCAGGTCCCCGACGGTGGGACGGCGTGGCTGGCCCCAGCGCGCGCGACAGAACATACAGTTCCGTTCCGTCGCTCGCACCGTAGGCCTCAGGTGCAGGATCCAGTATCGCTGCCGCAGGTCGTTGGTCACACGCTCCCGATTGGCGTGCCCAGCTCTCCGGTGCTCGCGTGCCACGAGAAGTCTCGTGATGTGGTGCCCGTCCAGAATGACAGGCCGCTTCGCCTCCTCCGGTGCTGTGGCTGCCCCGATGCGTCCTCGTAGTCGTAGGACGCCATTTTCTAGCATCGGGTCTAGCTTCCGGAGACGACTCGTTCTCGGCAGCGGCTGCCCTCGGCGCAGGCGCCCCAGCTCCTCGGCGAAGCTCTCCCCTTGAGAGCGCCGCACGAGCAGGGCCTCAGCGCGCTCGAGGTGTGCCACGGTCATACCGCAGGCGATCTGTGAACACTAACACATAGGCTATAGTGCGTACGAGTTTGTCATACTTAGAGAACCTGGCCGGGTCGGGCAGCCAATCGAAGTCGCCTTCTTCTTCTCTAGTGACTGCCACGGTTTCTTCATTTTCCCGGTTGTCTATGGCCTTTTCTTGGGGCCACGCCTCTTCTTCGTGGCGTAGAAATTCAGGACCACGGAACCATCTGTGGTCTTCATTCAGTGGTTCCTCGTTGAACCTCGTTGCGTCGTCTGCCACATTTTCCTCCGTTGGTAGCCACTTCCATTCTTTCCTGTCGGTGAGTTCATTTATCTCACCGAGTCGATGTGCCACGAACGGTGTGTATCTTCTTGCGTCATTTTTTATCCAGTGGACCACCGTTGTCGAGTCTGACCAGAAGCACGTTCTTCTAAGGTGTAGTCGATGTTCTTTCTTTACATTCTCGGCTAACCTAGCTCCTAATACAGCTGCTTGCAACTCAAGCCTTGGTATGGTTTGAGTGCGTCGTGATGCCACCTTCGCATTAGCCGCTACCAGGACCACGTCTATTTTGTCCCTATACATGATCCGCCAGTATGCCGCCGCCGCATAGGCTTGTTCGCTCGCATCGCAGAAGACATGTAGCTCTACTTCGAAGTCCTGATTGTCTAAGTAGCATCTTCTAATCTGCAAGTGCTTCACATCTTGCAGCTGCTCAATCCATTGGTTGAACATGTAACCTTCCTCCTCGGGTATGTTTTCGTCCCAAGGAATCTGCAGTCTCCATAAACTCTGCAGAATTATCTTTGCTCTGATCGTATAATACGACAGGAGCCCCAGTGGGTCAAACACTGACATGACCGCACTGAGTGCCTGTCTCTTTGTCGGTGCGCAGCTTCCTGTAGCCACGTCCCGTGGTACTCGGCTCATCCTTGTGTTGAATCCAAGTACATCTTTGTCTGCATTCCAATACAATCCCAGAATCTTATTTTCTGGCTGCTTGCCCCCTAAACTTGAGTTTGCAGATTCTTTTAATTCTGCAGGCACGTCACGCAGCGTGTGTTCCTTGTTCGAGCTCCATCCTCGTAACGTAAAGCCTGCTGCCGCATGTACCTTGCGTATTTCTTCCACTGCCATTCTAGCTTCTTGCTCATCATCATAGCTCATCACCAGGTCATCCACGTAGTGCCCCTCGGTGATGGCCTCCAGAGCTCTTGGGTACTCCGCCGCATACTTTTCCGCGTTGTAGTCCCTTACAAAATGTGCCATGAATGGTGAACTGCAACCGCCCCGAAGATCATACTTTTCATCTTGAATTTTTGAGGCGGTCGGTCCCGTGCGGCTCCTCTCCATAGGAACTGCTGTGCTGCTTGATCCTCCTTTATTATTTTGATTCTGAGAAACATTTCTTGAATATCTGCTGTTACTGCCACCTGCTTCTCTCGGAACCTGAAAAGTATACCGAGCAGCGATATCAACCTGTCGGGTCCCTCCAGTAACCCGTCGTTCAGGCAGGTGCCCCCTGCCTTTGCTGCGGCGTCGAACACTAGGCGGAGCTTCCCCGGCTTGTTGGGATTCTCCACGGCAAAGTGCGGCAGGAACCAGCTTCTCTTGTTATGCTCTTCTGAACCGTCGCATGGAACAGCATAACCCTTTTCAAAAAGATTACTTACTTGTGCCGTATAGGCTTCTGCAAACGCTGGGTTAGCGTCCATCTTTGCCTCCATCTTCTTGAGGCGTCTGTATGCTGCCTCGTAGCTGCAATGTCCTGGAAATTCAATATTATGCTCCTTCCATGGTAGGCCCATCTCGTAGCCTCCTTGTGTGGGTCTGATTGTAGCCTTCACGACGTCCATTGCACGCTGGTCCTCTTGACTTACCCGTGCTTTGGCTGTTACTCCTAAAGATTCGATGGCAAAGTGTTCCTCCACCAGCTCATGGAGCTCTTCGTCCGTACTCGCATGGAACACTCGTTCTGCCTTCCCTTGGCTAGGCATAGATCTGCGCGGTATCGTCCCATGTATAACCCATCCCAGTTGGGTCCTGGACTCTGCTGGCTCGTTCTTTTTCCCAGTCCTAATTTCGCGACTGATGATGTACTGCCAGTGGTCGCTGCCCACCATGTAGCAGATCTATTCTTTTCGTAGATCTTTCAAGTGTTGCTACGACGAGACGTTCAACGGGATTGCTTGCTGATGCAGGTCCAGGCTTTTCATTGTTCGTGCTCGGATCGCGAGCGGGTTGTCTGCGAACAATCCACGAATGTGTAAGTGAACCTCTTTGCTGGTGTTGTCGTTCTTCTGCATGTTCACTCCACGCAACCTTAGAGGTTTTGCAGCTCCCTGTGCACCGACGGCTTTTGCCAACTCATCATCGATGAGTGTGACGGTGGCTCCTTCGTCCAGGAATGCATGCGTGGTGTACTCCCCCCGTGGTCCAGACACGATCACAGGGCACATTTTCAGGAGTACCTTTTCAGCTGACGCTGTCCTTGTCGACATCGCTACTTCTTCTTGCGATTGTTGCTGCCACTGCTGCTGCGGTTCCTGCTGTTGTTGTTGTGACTGCTGCCTTCGTTCCGTATGTAGAGATGGATGGTGGGATCGGTCGCAGCCGTTGATGTTGCAGCCCTTTGCTTTGCACGCGTTTCTTTGGTGCCTCTTGTCTATGCATTTGAAGCACATCTTTTCTTTTTTCACGAGCTCCCACCTGGCATTCGTATTCATGCCTCTATATTTGTGGCAGGTGCTCAGTTTGTGTGGGCCGCTACAGCATGGGCAGGCACTTGCAGCCTCGGTAGTGCTGTAGACCACACTCTTTCTTTTCGGTCCAGCTGCCCCAACTGTTTGTCTCACTTCCTTCTTGGCAGACGCTGCACTGGTTTGTGGTGCATATGAATATCGGAGACCTCGGTCCGATTCTTTCATGAGAAATCGTGACAGGGTAACGATTTCTGGCTGCACACTTCCATCTTGCTCGTGTGCGTAGTCACACCATCTCGATCTAAGGTGTGGACTTAACTTCTCTAAAACTTCCCTGGTCAACATTGGGTTGTAGAGGTATCCTCGTCGATCGACACTCTGCAATACACATACTATATTTTGTACCTTAATGTATGTTAGTGTTTTCATAATTATTTCCGGATCCAGCAGTACTGAGAAGCGCCGATACGGCTTCTCTTGCTTCGCCTTTCAGGCATGTTCGCAATCGTTGCAGGTTCTCTGCTGTTGGGACTTGGTACATGCTTGTACTTTCATTGTAGGCTGCCTTGAATGGTAGCCACTCTGTAATTAGTCCCGAAAAGGTAGGTAAATCCACCCGATGACTCCTTGGCCGCGCCATCTTCTCGATGGCTTCTGCCAGCCTTTCGAAGTTTCCCTTGTCCGTTGGGTTTCGCTGTATTGGTTGGGGCTGCTCCACTTGAACAGCTTCCTCCCGTGGCTCTGCCTCGGTAGACTTCAGCCAATCCGTCACCCTTGTGTGACTGTTGTGCTCCTCATCGTGGATGCTTGCCTAGTCTTGTATGGCAGATACTTCAGCCTCCAGTCGCTTCTGCACCAATTTCTTTTCTAGCTCGAGCTCCTTCTTCTGAATCTCGGCTAGCTTCTCTGCAGCTTTTAGTTCTGCCATTCTCACTCGGGTGACCACGCTCGTCGTGGACCTCTGTGATCCTGTTGGCGATCGTATTCTTTGACGTTCTTCCGTAAGCAGCTGCGATGTGCCTGCATCCGTAGGCTCCGTTGTGTATGCCCTTGTGCGTACGGACGGGGATGCTGGCGGATCATGAAATCGTAGACGTTCCATTTTCGTATGATTTCTTTCTACTATCTCTGGTGCGTCGGCTTGGCTTCTGGTTACTACCATTGTCAAGACTTAACCTAATATTTACAATAATAAACACAAACAAATAGTTTAAAATTAAATCTAAATTAAAATTAATATTCACAATGTTCTAAAATATCCTTTCCTTTTGTGAAGGCAAAACACTTAAATAAATAATTGCTATTAAATTTACACAGGCGTTATACAATACTAACTTAATCCTAGTAGATCTAGTCTAATACTTATAGTTCAAATGTTCACTGATCACTTTACTGAGTTTAAAAATGTTCAGTAACTCACGGTTTTACTGTCCTTACTTAGCGACGCTCTGCACTCGACGTGTTCGACGTGAAGACGAGGGTTGAGATAAATGGAAAAAGATCCACAGGTACCAAAATTGAGATGGGGGTCCCACAAGGATCCATTTTAGGACCCTTTCTTTTTCTGGTCTATATAAATGACCTACCATACCTTATTAATGGAAAAAACGGGATAGTCTTATTTGCCGATGACACGTCACTTACTTTTAATATTAATCGCCAAACCTCAGGCTATGACGAAGTAAATAATGCTCTCTCAAAAATAGAACACTGGTTTAGTGTTAATAATCTTTTGTTAAATAGCAAAAAAACTAAATGTATAAAGTTCACTTTGCCAAATGTAAGGCAAACTGAAACCAATGTTCTATTGAATGGAAAAGGTATGGAACTAGTAGATACAGCTGTCTTTCTAGGTATAACTTTAGACGCAAAACTACAGTGGGGCCCTCATATTGTTGGGTTGGCCGACAGACTCAGTTCAGCAGCATTTGCAGTGAGTAAAATAAGACAATTTTCAGACGAAAACACAGCAAGACTTGTATATTTTAGTTACTTCCACAGTATAATGTCCTATGGCATTCTACTGTGGGGAATGCTGCCGATATAAATACTATATTTGTGCTGCAGAAGCGAGCTGTTCAGGCAATCTACAAGCTGGCCCCCAACACTTCATTAAGTTCTCTCTTAATGTTAATGAAAATAAAAAGAACTTTAAAGAACTTAATGTCTTCATTAAGTTCTTTAAAGAAACTGGAATCTTAACTGTAGCTTCTCAGTATGTTCTATCAAATGTATTATATGTTAAAAAAAATTTAAACCTATTCAAAAAGAAAAGTGACAACCACAATAGAAATACCCGAAATAAGCATAAGCTTGATGTACCAGTGACTAGACTTAGTAAAGTAAAGAACTCGTTTAAAGGCCAGTGTATACGCTTATACAATAAGATCCCAGAAAGCGTTCAAAATTTTTCAATCAATAAATTTAAAAAAGTAGTTAAAGAACGTTTGTGTGCTAAAGCCTATTATAAAGTTAATGATTTTATGAATGATAGCACACCATGGGAATGAGGTGACCCCCTGCAAGGCTACTTCTAAATTACATATATCATTGTACTCTTGTTATGTAGTTTTAGTCATAACATTGTTATATATGCCTTTTTTATATTTTAAAAGAACAATTTTCCATCTTTTTGATAAAAGATGGCCCCGCGCGAGTTTCTTACGCCGGTTCTTCTCGCCGGGCTAGTTTCCGAACCGGTGGTAGGCATCATGTAGATCGACGTTCAGAAAGTGTATGAAAATACCTATTTTGAATAAAAAATTTTGACTTTGACTTTGAAGACACGTGACCCGATGATACGGCCTTCCCCGGTGACCGGCTGCACACGGCGGAAGCTTCGTGAACCCACTTGGCTCACTCGGAGAGATCTTCCCGACGTACCACGGCGAATTCTTCTTGATTCCCGACACACGTTCCGGTCGAGGAATCAGTACTTCGCGGCGCAATTATCCGGCTCGCGAAGGACCAGCAAATGTACTGGACCAGCAGATGTATTGGTTGGCACACTTAATCTTGGCCGAAACCAACACCTGGTCCTATGTGGACTGTATATTCTTCCTCTTCGATAGCTCAGGGATTTGATTGAAACGACAGATTGAAACGCACGTTCGTTTTTATTCTCCCTACTATAAACTATACATAGAGCACTATTTTCTTCCAGTTTTCTTCCAGAGTTTCTTCCAGATCTTCTTCGTATTCTGGTCATGTGGACCGAAGACCGACTGATTTTACAGTGAATTATGCCGGATCTCGGCGCTATATTTATACCCGCAATCTGGGAGGCTCCGCAGGGTTGCGAGGTCATGACCCCGTGTCATGGTTTCATGCTATCTCGTTTCGTGCAGTGCGTCTCTTTCTTGCACTCACGTATTCGTTCGCGGTAACCTGTTAAGCCCCACAGATTGCTAGATGCGTAAAAAGTTACCTTATACCTAAAAACTCGATACAATACAATGTCTTACAATTATTTACATATTCTAATACATTATATACAAGGTACACACACAGATTAAAGTCTTATTTACATTAATTGCAATTCTATCCACAACACATACCATTCATCGAAATCAGTTCAGTAGTTTTTGCGTGAAAGAGCAACAAACATCATCCATACATCCATCCATAGTATTAGAATTAATCTATATACATTCTACAGGTATGCAGTGGGGAGAGTTCCTTTTCACTAACTCAGTAGACGGGGGTCGGCTGTTGTTTGGCCATGTCATTATAATCCTAGTGGCGGACAGTGTACTGTACATGCTCATTGCTCTGTACCTGGAGAAGGTCCTGCCCGGGCCGTACGGCGCTGCTAAACCCTGGTATTTCCCCTTCCAGAGGAGTTTCTGGTGTCCTTCGCCTCCTGTTGCACCTGGTTAGTACTATTTGAAAATTCACCAATACTCGGTATGTGGTTTAGTATGGATCGAAAGGTATAATATTTTTTTTTTTACTTTTTAGTAAATCTACCTGAAGATAACACGAGGCCGGGCGGCATCGTTAAAGAGAATGATCCTACGAATCTCCCTATTGGTGTTAAAATGACTGTAAGTTAAAATGACAATAACTTTTATGTGTTGCAATAAGAAATTCGAATTTTTTGAAGAAATAATTCGAAATCTAAAATTCCTGTTGCAGTGCTTTCTTCTTGAAGTTTCTCGAATAATATATATCACTTGATTAGAAATCACCTAGTATAAATGAAAGCGATTTTAAGCCCTCGTACCCACGAGATTTTTTTTGTGGTTACGACAGAAAAAACTGCACTGTAATGGAACTGTGCTAATACAATAGATCTGTAAATAAAAGTGTCAAATGTCAGATTTGACAACAGTTTCAGCTCTATTGTATTAGCGTAGAGTTCTATTTACAGTCAATAAGAATAATAATAAGAATCATTTATTCCTTTCCTCTGAAACAATTACACAACCATTAAAAAAATATACACAATAAAAAATAATAACAAAATAGAGTTGATGAAACAAAAATAAGAAACATTCTCCATAATATGGCATTGCAATGCCCTGAAAAAAATTGCACTGTTTTTTCTGTAGCGACAATTAAAAAACGCTCGTGGGAACGTAGCCTAAGACTTTAAACAGAACAGTGCTTAATGGTTTTATTCAATTCCAGAATCTAACGAAAGTGTACGGCACGAACACCGTGGTAGACCACTTGAACTTGAACATCTACGACAGTCAGATCACAGTCCTGCTGGGCCACAACGGCGCCGGCAAATCCACTACCATCTCCATGCTTACAGGTCAGTTGCTACTAAAATAAGCTTCACCGTGTGGCGGGCCAATTAGCGCCACGATCTAGAATCGCGCTATCGATGTTTTCACATATGATGATATAACTAGTCTTGCCATAAATACTGAAACAAAGAAAAAAACAATTTTCTATTGCAAATAACATTTATTACTTTTACAGTCAATAAGAATAATAATAAGAAACTCTGGGCCAGGTAGGTGCCGGCTCTGGGTTCTCGGGTGGCCTCAATGAGTTTTTTGGAGATTTTTCTGAAAAATTTGTGCGCACCCAGACCCCATGTACAGGGTTTCAACCCAAAACGGTTCAAATATGAGATCCCCACTAAGGTTTTCATATTTGCGCCGCTTGAGGTTTTCCGCCTGATTGGCGGCCGCACCTGCAGAACTCGAGGTGCCCTGGACATGGGACGGAGCAAGTGTATCGACGCAAGTAGCGTCCCATACAAGAGCCCGTCCCACTCTCCAAGGGACCAGGGTCATACCGTCTGGTCTCTTGCCATCGTCGCGCGCCAAACCAGAGGGTTCCAGCACAGCTGGCACTCCGGCGGTGATAAGAGCCCGACTGATGAGATCGTTCAGGCAGTGATGTCGGGAGATGCGGCCGGCGCTTCGTTGACAGGACAGTCCGTGGTGTCCGAGGCTGTCCACGTTTGCGCCACAAACACAGCGATGGGGGACGACGTGGGGGGTGCCAAGACGCAGGGAAGTGGCTAACCGGAAAGCTGTTCGATCCAGCAATGTGCCCGTATTGGGTGACGGTAATGCTTGTAGCCAAAGGCCCGACTCCCACTTCTCCGCAGCTAACAGGCGAGCCTGCTCCACAGGACTGGAGGACGTATTAAGAAGATTATTCCGTACCAGTCTGCAGAGTGGCTAGTCCCAGAGCCTTTGTGAAAAAGTATTGTCAGGCAATTCGCTACAAGCACTAGTTGCGCTCCAGGCGTCCTTGGCCTCGTCCAGAAAGGGAACTGTATTGGAGTAGGATGGGTGATGTAGTATTTTGGAGATAAGACTATTGTTCGCATGGACTGAGGACAAGAAGGCCGGAAGCGATATGTCAGAGGGCTTTCGAACACCCAGGCCACCGAACCTAACTGGAAGCGTTGCCTGAGTCCATGCGCGGTCATCGAAATTTGTGTTCAAAATATTGGAGAGCGTTAGTCTTATGGTATCATCCAACTGTTTGAGAAGTTGAGGGAACTTCCACAGTTGACAACACCGTAACACATATGTCAATTTAGGTACGAAAATGCAAAAACGGATTAAAGTAAAGGCCATGTGACAGTTAATTTGGAGGAGGCGGTCTAAAGTTTCACTAAAATTTTGTAATTTGTTATCTATGAAGTCCGGGAGAGATTCGTCTAAAATAGGTGAACCCAAAAATGAAGAGCGAATCCTTGTTAATGACAGACAGTTGTGGAGCTATTTCTTTAAAGCTGGATATAATCGCGTTTCTATCCCCACAACTGTCTGGCACAAAAAGTTCGCACTTACCTAGGTTCAGCTGCAGACCTATTTTTTGGAACTCGCAGATCAGAGTGCGGAAGTCTGATAATACAGTGGGTGCATCGCTTCCAAGGGTCCCATCATCCAAATACCAAACATTAAATTTTGAATTTAGAAGCTCGATGACCGGGTGTATAGCAAGGCTGAAAATTGCTGGACCTAGAGGGTCGCCCTGTTGGCAGCCCACTTCGGATGAGATGAGGTGGTCTTTGTAAATGAGGTTGGTGGGGTCGTTGTAACACTGGAGCAAAAATGGTAAAATGGCAGGTACTTTAGATTTAATTTGGGCCAACATGGCGCCTCGGTCAACTGAGTTGAAAGCGTTTTTGACATCGACCTTCAGAAACACATCATCGCCTTGATTGTGAATAGCTGTCCTGAAAGAGTGAACGGCGGCCTCACAACCCCCTTTGGCAAAACCGAGCTGTTTTGGCTGGAAGTATGACGCGAGGGAAGTTACCGATTTGCAAGCTAGTTTGGCTGTAAGGCGCCGGTATGTGGAGCCGACAGCAATCGGACGAATGCCACCATCTCTCCTCCTCAAGGCGCAGAGGTTAGCTCCATACAGAATGTCCACGATATCTGATGCGACCTCTCCACGTAGCATCAGGTTACACAGATTTGTAAGTTCATGCAGGAGCTTCTCGCCGGTCTCCCCGCAGCAACCGCTGGTGAGGTCCTTCAGATGCTGAGGGGTGAGACCGTCGAGGCCGCCAGCTGAACCCGGAAGAAAGGACATGATGGCTCCGCGTACTTTGTCTGTCGACGTTTGTAGTGGTGGTAATGCGTCATCGGAAACTATGAAAGGATTGGATTGTGATGGATGTTTGTTTTGCAGGGCGATGAGGGTTTCTGGGCAGTCGGGGGCGACCATGTCATTGGAAAACAGGAGCCGCGCTGCACCCTTAATGTCTCCCTCACTTATTTTATTTTCCGCAGTTTTCACGATGTTATGTTTGACCGAGGAATGTGAAGAAAAATTTGGGTTAAGGTTAATGTCCGAAACACAATTCTTTTTGATTCTTGAAGTGAGGGAGGCATTGTTGAGCGGATCTCTAGTGATATGTAGAAATCGGTAGGGAAAGGTGAGTAGGTTTTCCCAGGCTTGCCTCGAGTTCTCCAGCACTGTGTGGCGTATTGTCTCGGCAAGCTTCTGGGCTACAGTCACTCTGGCACCCCTAGGGATCCGTCTTAGAACTGGTACAAAACGTTTAAATTTGGATATTTCTTGCCAGAAATTTGTTTGATAGATTGGATTTGGAAGTGAATTGGTTATTGGGGGAATGAGGGTTGGAAGCTGTTTGTGGCATTTGCCTACGTGGATGTTCAAACCCCGCTGGCTTTTAAAATATCGGGAACAGTGGGAGCATTGCAGCAGATTTCCCAAGGACACGGTCGAAATATTAGTGGAGGTCCCTGCATCCTGGCTGCTTGTCATAGGTTGGTAAAGATAAACTATAAAAGATAACTTATATAATAGAATAAACTATAAACAAAAATTAAAAAACTGCTTAACGAATATAAAAAAAGAACCTTGAAACATATTAAGCTAATTTTCTGGAGGAATGTAGGCTTGAGCGTGGGACAGTTCCTGGGCTCACTTTTCGCCAAAAAATTAGCATACGTCTTCTCGGAGTTGCCTCGTTCCTGCCTCTGTTGTAGGCCTTGTTTCTTCCTCCGTCGGGGGTCTTGTCAGTTGTTTGGGAGAATTGCTTGGGATATTTACTCACAGTTTGATTTATCTTCATATATTATATTATTATATCATTCTTCATATTTATCTTCTTCTTCATTCTTCATATTTATTTTCATTTATATTTTGGTAAATGTATTATAACTTACTCGCTCAGGCAACGTGGAGGTAACTCGCGGTGACGTCTCGGTAGCGGGTTACGACATAACCACGCAGACGAGCGCCGCGCGCGCCAACCTCGGCCTCTGTCCGCAACACGACGTGCTCTTCAACGAGCTCACTGTGAGGGAACATCTCGAGTTCTTCGCCAGGCTCAAGGGGTACAAGGGGAAGCAGCTGAGCGAGGAGATCGATAGTCTGATCGAGAGCTTGGAGCTGCAGGAAAAGGCGAGTTGTTAAGATCTAAATATGCCTTTGGAACATAAAACTTTTATTTGTAGTCAGAGAAAATATATAAATAATATAAGTATCAGGTTTCATTTAGGTTCATGAAAACGGATCATGGAGCGAATATTTTCAAATTTAAATTATTTAGTCGTTTTTTCTCTTTAGGATATTAAAAATGGTAAATGTACGTCTACGAGCACTAATGCACCATTGAAATGTTAAAACAACGTTAATGCGCAATGTGACGTTTACATAATATGACGTAATTAATTTGAGTTCTGTCATGTCGTTGTAATGGCTCGCCTTTATAAAATTAAAAAAATCACAACCTCTTTTTATAGAAAAACTACCAATCCCAAGGTCTATCAGGCGGTCAGAAGCGGCGGCTGTGCGTAGGCATCGCGCTGAGCGGCGGCGCGCGCGTCGTGCTGCTGGACGAGCCCACATCTGGAATGGATCCCTCCTCGCGCCGCGCGCTGTGGGAGCTGCTGCAGAGGGTAAAAGACGGTAAGTAAATAAGGCAAACTACCAATCTCAAGGCCTATCCGGCACGCGGCGGCTACAAGCGGCTGCTATGCGTAGACATCGCGCTGAGCGGCGGCGCGCGTGTCGTGCTTGTGGATAATCCCACGACCGTCATGTACCTCTGCACGAGCCGCGAGCTGTGGGAGCTGCTGCAGCACGTCGTAGAAGGTAATTAAATACCATCATATTAGCATGATCCATGACAACATTTTAGTCATCTGCACCATTTAAATTATAACAAACATTAAGTCCTGGATTTTTTTAATTTTAAATGTAACTTATTTCGGATAGGATATAACATAATAAAAGCTTTCTACCAATGATTTGACCTACATTTTGCATTTAATCAGCTTTTGGGGTTATAATATTTGTTTCGGATGTAATAAAGTAATAACTTATTTTCATTAGTACCTAAAATCGTACGGACTGCAACAACAGACAATAAAAACTTATCCTTTTTCAGGTCGTTCAATGATCCTCACCACACACTTCATGGACGAGGCGGACTTCCTCGGCGACCGGGTAGCCATCATGTCACTCGGGCGCCTCCAGTGCGTGGGCTCGCCGTATTTTCTCAAGAGTCACTACGGCATCGGGTACACGCTCGTCGTCGTCAAGACAGAAGACTTTGATGAGGCGGCCTGCACGGAGCTGATTAGGAAACATATACCGGCGACCAACGTTTTCGAGGACAAAGGTAATAAAGACTTTAAGTTTATTTATGCGAATCATATTATATTACTGCAGGGTCAACCGCGCCGCGCGTAAATTGGCGATGGCAAAGTAATTTACAACGTGCTACTGTTATTTCGGTATTAGGTACATCTGCCAAGCACCAACTTGTAGATATTAATACGTGAAGCAAAAACTTACTGCACAGTTTCACGAGAATTGTGCGAACGGACGAGTATAATATTTGGCACAGTTAAAGTTCATGTGAAGGAAGATACGAAGAAAGCTAATATTTTTTTAATAGATAATGCTTAGAAATACATAAAATTAATAAAAATAACAACACACACTACCACGATTATGATATTTGATATTTTTGTATCTAAGAATCAAAAGTATCCTTAGAAAGATAAAACTTAAAAATTTTATGAACACAATAATTTCGGCCACAGGGCAGCCCCTAGTTTGAATAATTTTAACTTTTAATCTCACCGTTTAGATGTCTACCTGTTCCGTAGGTTCGTTTAGATCATTAGTTACTCTTTTACTAATAATATATGAAATTGTGGATAGAAACAAAATATTTACCGTTTGTAGGTATGGAGACAACTTACAAGCTGCCCAACGAATACTCCCACGTGTTTGAGAGTATGCTGACGGATCTGGAGAACAATATGCACACCATACAGTTCAAGAATTACGGTCTGGTCGCTACGACGCTCGAGGACGTTTTCATGTCGTAAGTACCGTGATTTCTAACTTGATTTATACTTAGTAATAAATAATAGAAAATTAAAGTAAATTTTTTGTTAGTATGTTACAAATTTTATCTAAAAAAGGTTTATATATTCAATGCCCAATTAAAGTTTTAATAAATTAGAAATCATTTATCGTAGAGTCGGTTCAGACGTTGAAATACCATCAGAATCGGACGAAACCGCGACAATAGCGGACAGCGAAATGGACTTCTCAGAGGCAGCTTCTATGGAAGAATGTAAGTTGCCTATCTTAATCCTTATTATTAATTATTTTGAGGTGGACGTCATTAAAAAGGAGAATATTGCTTGATGTTTCCATTAAAAGGACAATATTAAATTCGAAGGATTATAGTTTATGCATCCTTAATTCAATTACACTACTTATGAGATCTGAATACCTAAAGGATTAGAGCATTTATTAAGCTGTGAGGATTGAACACACATGTGGTGTAGGGGATAGCGCCGCCATTTTGGGGACATTTTTCTGCATAACAACTACACTGGCGGACACATAAACTGCATCATAGTGCCAGATAACTTTCAATGAAATAAAGGGTGTCCCAATAGTGCCCGATTTTAAGAAAAACACATATTTTTTTTGAGCGAGAGGTAATATTTTTATTGCGTTATAAAGTACACATGTTCCGTTAAATATGGAATAGAATATACTGCATATGGCCCCCACGGCTCTGGCGGTAGACCCTTGCTCTTTTCATGAAATTTTCGACTTTTTCACAGAGTGGCGGCTCTATCTCACCGATGACGCATTGGATCTCGGCCTTTAGCTCGGGAATTGTTCGTGGTTTATTCGCATAGACCTGAGATTTAACAAAACCCCAAAGGAAAAAGTCGCAAGGCGTTCAATCGCAAGATCTCAGTGGCCAGTTGACATCGGAATTTCGGGAGATTATTCGGTCCGCATATTTTTCCACCAATAAATGAATTGTTTCATGGGCGGTGTGGCAGGTCACGCCATCCTGTTGGAACCACATGTCGTCCAGGTCCAGTCCTTCCAATTGGGGCCACAAGAACTCTGTTATCATGGTGCGGTAACGCAAACCGTTGATAGTTGCAGCATTTCCAGCCTCATTTTCGAAGAAGTACGGCCCAATCATGCCGCCTGCGAAGAATCCGCACCAAACAGTGGCTCGCTGGGGATGCATTTGTTTCTCCTGGATCACGTGCGGATTTTGTAAGCCCCAAATTCGACAATTTTGTTTGTTAACGAACCCGTTTAAATGAAAGTGCGCCTCATCGGTGAAGATGATTTTTTTCGAAAAATTGGCATCCAATTAATTTTGCTCCCACACCCGTTCAACGAATTTTCGGCGCTGTGCATGGTCTGCTGGTTTAATTTCCTGGGTCAGCTGAATCTTGTAAGGATGAAGGTGAAGGTCCTTCGTTAGAATTCGCTGCGTGGTGTTCCTCGAAAGTTGGAGTTGTTGTGAACGATGCCGAATTGATGTTCCCGGGTTTTCGGCGACACTCGTTTACAGCAGCGATGTTTTCGAGAGACCGACCGGTACGCCGACGCACAGGAGACTTGCCTTCCATAATCGACCCAGTTTCCTCAAATTTATTGATTACTCTTCGAATTGTTGACACATTTGGTGCACTTTCACGACCGAAAATTACGCGAAGTTTGCGAGCTTTTGCGAACGAGCGAAGGGAAAGCTACGCTGAACCCCATTTTTATAATGGGTTTTCACAATGATAACACGTTGTTCTTTTGTGTAACGCTCCATATTTAATAATCGGAACAATCATAGATGACAGCTGTCAAGTTTCAGAGCTGCCACTTGCTCAGAATTTTTTTTTAAATCGGGCACTCTTATTGGGACACCCGTTATAATTAATGAAAGACCCGCCTCCGAATGGAACCCTCTCCTCAATGCAATTTTGAGCATATCGCTCTCCTCCTTGTCTACGGTATACATCCACGTCTGCGACCAACAGCACCGTAAAAAGTCCTACACTCATCAGTGAATAATACGGAAGCCCATTGCTCTTCAGTCCAATTTAAGTGTTCACGAGCAAATCTTATTTGAGCTTGCCTGTGAACTGCAGACAATTTTGGTCCATTTACGGGTCTGAAAGGTGTGATATCACGCTCTTTTAGCCTTCTTCTTATAGTTCGTGCACTAACTGCTACGTCACGTACCTGGTGGAACTCATTTTTAATGCTTATAGACGTTAAAAACCGATTTCGGAAGGAAGTTGTCACAATAAACCTGTCGTCACGAGACGTTGTCATCCGAGTTCTGCCGGTTCCACGTCTTCATTTGAATGAACGTGTCTCCACAAACCTTCTGTAAACTCGGGAAACCGTAGATTGGTTTACATTTAAATCTGCAGCAATTGTTCACTGGTCTAGGCCTTGCTGCACTAGAGCAACAATTTGTGCGGCTTTTTCAGACGATTCGTCCATATTCGTGAGAGAAAAACGCGTTTAAATTGAAAACAAACTAACAGATGACACTTAAACAATTAGCAACGACAATTCAATATGAAACATAAAAAAATAAATAACCATCAATCACAACATTAACGTAACAACGAGTTAATCTTTAGAAAATTGACAAGATTTATTCTATAGAATATTTTATTTCTTTTGTGACAGTTCCATATTTGAATTTGGTTTTGTTTTTGAGTTTATAAACCAGCCTTTATTTTCCAATACCAATGAATGTGAAAAGTTTGCATATTTGGTAATAAAATTTGATTGAATGTGTTCTTGTAGTTTGATGCAGTTTATGTGTTCGCCAGTGTATAATATGTACAACTAATATAATCGCTCCCCACGCCGATTTCGGTGATGGTGCCCGGTTTCATTAAAACCAGGCCAGCTATGTAGGAGTTATTTCATGGTGCCCAAGTGTGTGCGCAATACACTAGAGCACTCTATCTTCCTTTACTCTCGAAACCTAGTGGGACGGATAACTGACTGTACTACTAACTTATTATTAAAATATTACGTCACAGTGAACAAAGTGAGCGAGAGCGAGCGCGGCTGGCGGTTGCTATGGTTACGCGTGAGCGCGGTGTGGCTGAAGCTGGGGCTGGTGTGGGTGCGCTCGTGGGGCACGCTGGCGCTGCAGGTGCTCGTGCCTATCCTGCTCATGAACGCCAACCTAGCCATCACGCAGTTCATCATATCCTCGCAGCCAACTGCCGTGAGCAGACCACTCACGCTGGCCGAGGGGTGAGGAAATCTACGATTAAGACGTAATAGTTTGGGATGCTGTGCGTTTTGATACTTTTACACGCAACTCCTTTGGGATTTGAATGAAATATTTATCAAAGCAATGTTGGAAATATCGGGGCCTATTGGAAATAGTTTAAAAGACAGGTTATCGCTTGCTCAGGACATGTAAACTTTATTTTTGACGAAATCTCAGAATAGAGTAAATACATATAGGACTAGCTGTTGCCCGCGGCTCCGCCTGCGTAAATACAGTATCCCATGGGAACACTGTACTTTTTCGGTATAAAAATATATGTAGCCTATGATTTAACCCAGAGCTTTAGCTACTACCATAGCAAATTTCATCGAACTCCGTTCAGTAGTTTTTGCGTGAAAGAGTAACAAGCCTCCATCCATCCTCACAAACTTTCACATTTATAATATTAGTAGAATTTTACTTAGGTGCCCGGAAACGGAACCCTATATTTTTCGAAACGGAATCCTAACATAAAAGTATAGTAGTTAAGGTTACTCTTCCAATGAAAGTCCGGTCAAAATCGGTCTGGCCGCGCCGTTTCAGAGATTATGCGGAACAAACAGACAGACAGACAGACGAACAGACAGACAAACACTCATTTAGTGCAAAGCTGTTAATTTGAAATTGCAAACATACACTTCAATTTTATTCATTTGTGTAGATTATAAAAAATGTTCGACTAGTCTTTGAAGGAAGATTATGTGGATCGTAATATATTTTAATTTAGAACACTAAAGCACAATATGAAATATAACGTAGGTACGTAACAACGGAGACGCTACTGAGCTACAACGGGACCGACTCAACATCGGCAGGCGCGCGGGCGCGGGCGGGGTACGAGGCGGTGTACGCCGCCGCCGGGCTGGAGGCCATGGCGTTATCGGACGTGGGCAGTCGGATGATGGATCACTACTACATGAATAGGGTCAGTACAAAAATGTTTGACAGTACCACTGGCGAGGGCTGGCCTGTATAATAAAAAGGTAAGTGGTATGTGGAGCCGATAGGAATGGAGTTACAGGAACCCCTCGCCCCTCGACAGTTCTTACTATTGTCCGATAAACCGCCAAACTCACTGTGCAGCCTGCAAAGGCCCAAGGCTGGTGCAAGCGGACATGTTGGCCGGAATTATAAATGAGTCGCGGGGCTAGCTTTTTCCCGCGGCTCCACCCCCGTAAATATAAATTTGTCGGGATAAAAAGTAGCCTATGTTTTAATCTAGAACCTAAACTACTACCATACCAAATTTCGTTGGAATCCATCCATCTATCCTCACAAACTTTCACATTAATTTAGTAGAAGGATTGATATCAATGATGGTCATTAGTAAGATGAGTATGGCGCTTGAGTAATAAATAAAGTAGAATTAAGACTAATGTTAATTTTACTTTATTTATTTATCAGTTTTGTACATTTTACTGGATTTGTGTGTGTACATTCTAAAGCCTATAAAAATTAAATTATGATTTAGAAAGTTAACACTTCTTTCCGTAGCTACGGGTTACATAATACCGTTGAGCTACATGCTACGACGTAGCACTGCCGTAGCTCGTAGCCGTGTAGCTTATAAGCTACAGTACGCGGTGCTACATAACATCGTAGCGATCAAAAAACCTTTCTAGCTTTTAGTTTTAATAATATCATAATACTTTAAGCATAAACTTGAGCTATACTCATTATCATGAGTATGTTTAATAAATCATATTTAATAAATATGTATTTCATATCCCATATTTCATATTCACTGTCACCAACGCAAGTTGTACTTCACCTATTATTAGAAGTCATTTTATCTATAAGTAATATATTGATTTGATTTTCAACAATGTATCTAATGCTGTTCTGTTTGTTGAGTCAATTAAATAAAATGAAATAAACAATCCTACTAATATTATAAATGTGAAAGTTTGTGAGGATGGATTTACTCTTTCACGCGAAAACTACTGAACGGATTTAGATGAAATATGGTATGGTAAGTTAAGGAGAGCCTTAATCCAGAGGGATTAAAGCATAGGCTACTTTTTATCCCTAAAAGGTATAGTGCTCCTTAGGGATACTGTATTTACGCAGGCGGATCCGCGGGCAACAGCTAGTTTTTTATGTTTCAGACGAAATACCTGAGTGTGAAATATTTTTTTAATATTTTTTGTTGTTGGTAGTAATAAAGATTTAGTACAGTATTTTCATCACACGGTACCTTATTCCCAGACGGAAGACCCAAGGGCGATGTCGCATGTGCGCACGCGGCTGCTCGTGGGCGCGACGTTCTGGGACGAAGGCGCGGTGGCGTGGTTCAGCAACTTTGGCTACCACGACGTGGCAACGTCGCTCGCCACACTCCACGCCGCCATACTCAAGGGGTTCAACCCCGACTACAACCTGAGGGTATTCAACCACCCCCTCGAAGTGAACTATAGGGAGGATGTATGTATTAATAAAATTATCATTTTATAATTTTTACTGAAAAATAAATAAATATAAATGTCTTATACATTTTCTAGTCAACTGCTTTTTTCATCAAATCATACATCATATAATAATATTGCTTTTTTATGACTTTACGAAAATATCTTTTTTTAATTAAGCTAGCCATAAAACGATTCCTTTTCTTACTATTCTAATGATCATCATCATATTATTAATACATGAAACAAAAACCTTTAGTACATTTTTGCGAAAATTGTGCAAATGGATGAGTATTATATTTGGCACAGTTAAAGTTTATGTGGAGGATAGTTTGCAGAAAGCTAATATTTAAGTAATGCTTAGAAATATATAAAATTAATAAAAAAGAAATAACAACACACGCTACCTCAGATTATTAACACTCACTACCGCGGTGCGTTTGATGCTCAGTGGTTCAACGCGTTGGTTCTCAAGACGGGGGTCGCGGGTTCGAATCCCGCCGAAGGAACAAAAAGATTTTCTGTGTTCCTGGTCCATGGATGTGTGTTAAATATGTGTATCATATGATAAAAATCTTAAATATATGTAAAGTATAAAGGTATGACAAATATACTTTCCGTTTTCTGGTACCTGTAACACAAGTTCTTCGGATACTCAGCACGGGGCCAGATTGACGTGGCGTGAAGCGTCCATAGATATTATTAAAATAATTTTGTTACACGTTGACGTTTGTCGATCTGTAACTTTCATTTTTTTTTCAATCTAAGGCTGGGACTAAATGACCCGGCATTCGACGGGCCCGGGAAAATTCTGACCTCTGAAAATAGAGTATGTGCTAATCATTATGCTGTCATTTATGACACTGACATTTGGCTCGATACATGTGTTCAACCTTTAAAAATTTGTGAATTATTATAAGCGAATAACCACAGGGCGATGTGTAGACACCACTATGAAGTGTGAGTCCACTTGTTCTAGAACAACCTGCAAGTGATGGTAACGCTGCTGTCGACGCAGGTGGCGTCCAGCATCGGCAACGCTCTGGCCATCGTCAGCGCTGTGTTCATCATGTTCTACATCAAGGTGCTATTCAAGTGCTTTACTCACCGTCCAGCCTGCAAATCCAATACCCCAGTCTCGAAGCGGACTTGTTGTAGGCACAAATTATGAATGATTTGACACTGTAGACCAATGACGGCAATTAGTGCCGGTGCTGGATTTTCATGCTGGACCGTGTGTAAGGCGCTCTAGATTCCAATACATTTTAATATATTCAGATCAGATTTAATCTAAACATAAACAAATTCGACCAAATTAATATTGTGACATTGTATTTCTTTATTGCAAGGTAACGTTTAAAATGGTAGCAGTATAAAGGGCCATAGTCGTTTAGGTTTCTATTGAATTGGATATAAACGGAGTTTAACATTCTTGACCTCATGGAACAGCTGAATCTTATTCCTTAGACCACCTCTGTGGCACAGTGGTTGAGCGTGTTGGTGCTCAAGCCGGTGGTCGCGGGTTCGAATCCCGCCGAAGGAACGAAAAGTTTTTCTGTGTTCCTGGGTCATGTATGTGTATTAAATATGTGTATAAAACTTTGGCCTTTCCATCCGTTATTGGATGATTTATACAGTATTCTTCGAGAGAAGTAGCCACTCTTGAAATACTGTAGTGCCTGGGACAGTTGGTTTTTTATACTGTACTAATATTATAAATGGGAAAGTTAGTGAGGATGGATGGATGGATGTTTGTTACTCTTATACGCAAAAACTACTGAACATATTTTTATTAAATTTGTCATGGCAGTAGATTAGTCTTTGGATTAAAACAAAGCTACTTTTTATCCCGAAAAAGTACGATGTACCCGTGGGACACTTTATTCACGCGAGTGGAGCCGCGGGCAAAAGCTAGTCCTTAATATGTGTATAATATTAAAGTATCATATATATCCGTTGTCTGGTACCCGTAACACAAAATTCTTCGATAACTTATCACGGAACCAGATCGAGGTGGTGTGCGTGTGTGTGAAGCGTCCATAGATATTATTATTAGTAAGTCCTCGCTGATTTTCTTTTTTCTCCTGTACCATAATAACTTTTGTATGTATCTAGGAGCGAGTGACCCGCGCCAAGCTGCTGCAGAAGGCGGCCGGTATCCAGCCAGTAGTCATGTGGGGATCCGCGGCGCTATTCGACTGGTCGTGGTTCCTACTGCTTTCTCTACCCATCCTGCTCTCCTGCCTCGGTTTCCAGGTCGTCGGCATGAGCACTGGCCCGGAACTAGGTAGGCTTTAAATCGCATAACTATTGGTACGAATTGTGGCTGTGTTTCTCGTTGAAGACGTTGGAGGCAACGAACCACGCGGTATCCCGGTACACCGAATTACTAAGAACCGTGGTCGGCCGTGCTAAATTTAAACCTTGAAACCACTTTGCAGGGCATAAAAACATTGCTATGGAAAAGTAAACAGTCTAAATGGTATGATGGTTGGCGGGTTCTAGATTGATTCGTAGGTTGACAACATTAAATTAAACATTAAGAAGCACATATTATTGGCTATTTTTATTATTTATATAATATAATAATATCTATATATATATAACATATAAATATAATAATATAATAATATTTTGTATAAGTAGTGTGTAAGTGTTTGGACGGCTGTGAGGTCACGGAATGGGTCAAGCGGAAGACCGGTGCTGGACATACCATTGTGCCAGCAATGCCAAGCTTGATCCAATTTGCGGCTACCTACGCTGTTTTAGTTTTAGACGTTTTTCATTTATGTATTTTTCTTATTATATTTAAATATAAGCTTAATTTTTATTTTTAGTTTTTAGTAGAGCTGCAAATAAATGTTTCTTATTCTTATTATTCTTATTTATTATAGTGCTAAGTGCTAAGCATCTGAAGAACTTGTGTTACGGGGACCAGGCAATGAGAAGTATATTTAATACTTTTAAATCATACATATATTTAAGATTTTTGTTATATTATAAATATATTTAATACACATCAATGACTCAGGAACATTGAAAACTTTTTGAACCTGCGACCTCCAGCTTTAGCGCTGACACGCTAGCCTCTGAGCCACAGAAGCCGTCAATTATATTATTACTGTGCGTTAACCTATGCGTTTTTAAGCACGATATATGAATTAATATTTATCCATGAATATTATACTTTGATCTCAGGTCGCCTGTTCCTGGTGCTGATGGTGTACGGCGCGGCAATGCTGCCGCTCAACTACCTGTTCTCGCTGGTGTTCAACGGCCCCGCCTCGGGATT
This sequence comes from Phengaris arion, assembly GCA_963565745.1. Taxonomy (NCBI): domain Eukaryota; kingdom Metazoa; phylum Arthropoda; class Insecta; order Lepidoptera; family Lycaenidae; genus Phengaris; species Phengaris arion. Next base: position 11,100,209 of record OY751443.1, read on the forward strand.
CGTCATTATGTTCTTCGCCAACTCCTTGTTCGGTGAGTAATATCTTAATTAACACGTTAAGAGAGCTAATCTTGTATATACAATATAGCACCCGCGACTTCGTTCGCGTGGAACTAACGGAAACGGAACCCTATATTTTAATCGGAATCCTAAGATAAAACAGCCTATGTTATACCTTATAACATCAGCTATCTGCCAGTGAAATTTCCGTGAAAATCGGTCCAGCCATTTTAAAGATTAGCCGGAACAAACAGGCAGTCAGACAGACGGAAGGACGAACAAAAACTTTTAATTTTTTTTTATTGTAAGTACCGTATATACTTTCATATGCACTATGTGAAAAGCTGTTAATGTAAAATTTAAAAATAATTAACAGACACTTCAATTTTATTTATTTGTATGTATATAATCGAAATCTCAAAAACTGCTGCATGAATTTACATGAAATTTTGTATGCAGGAAGTTTTGGGGAAGAAAAATCTATGCTGGTAGTATACCTCGGAAACTGCGCATTTTTAAGTTAATATGTTTTTTCTTTCGTCGCGTAATAAGATATGGGGGATTTAGATTTCTAAATGTCAAATCCGATTGGCGGCATCGGAATTTTTGCGATGTTGGCGAAGTTGGGAGATTGTTTTTATTTCTTTTACTTTTAAATATTTTTTAAATTATTTTATCGTTATACGGAAACTCCGAGTAAAGCTCGGTCTCCCAGGTACTTGTAATTTATTGGCGAATAGAGCTAAGGGATAATTGCCAGATTTCCTTCCTTACGAGTAGTAAATACAGGAGCCAAGATAGCTGTGATAATAATAAGAAATCACATTTTTTTAAAGAAAGCATAGAAAACACTAGATTACAGTTACAAAATGTAGATTTTTGCGTAGCGCGTGTGCAATATTAGTATTTACCTACTTGTGTTTTGTACCTCAATACTATTCAATGATTAGTGTACAATGTAATGTTGATTTCGCAGGTTTGATGGGGGCTCAAATTGTGGAGGTGTTGGCTAACCTCAATAACGATACAAAGAATGTTGCCACGATCCTGGACTACATACTGCAGTTTTTCCCCTTGTACAGTCTTGTCACTGCAACAAGGTAAATAATATTAAAAAAGTAAAATATCAAAATATTATATTCAGATAAGTTTAGGGCTGGGACTATATTATTATGATCCGGAATCTGGATCCAGATGGCCGGGAAAAAATCAGAGCATTAAAGATAGAACTTTGCGCTACGAGGGCGGCACTGAAAATTTCGGGAATCAAGGAAGCGACACAACATTACAATTTAAAAATGTATTTATGGCTTTTCGAAGTATTCTCCGCGAAATTTGACACATTTTTCCATACGATGGAACCAATCATTGAAGCAACCATTCCATTCGGAAGTTGGGGTCTCCAAAATGGCCGTTTTGTAGGCGTCCACAGCTTCTTCAGGTGATGAAAATCTCTGACCATGCAATTTATTCTTTATTTTAGGGAAAGTATAGAAATCATTAGGGCTTAGGTCGGGGCTGTACGGCGGATGGTCTAATAATTCTATGATTTCTTGCTCTAAAAAGAGCTCGCATTGTCGTGATGGAGGATGATGCGGCGGTTGCAGTTCTCTTTACGGAGTTCAGAAACGACCTGTGGCAAACAAATGTTAGCATACTATTCTGCATTAACCGTTCTTTGTCCCTCCAAGAGGAATAGTCGCAACATGGCCGGTTTTGGAGACAAACGTGGCAACCTCCGTGAACGAACAATTTTTGTTGGCTTTAACTCATTTTCGAACACCCAAACTCGTGACTGGTTTTTTGTTTCGGGTTCGTACGCGTATATCCAGGATTCGTCACCTGATACGATGTTGCATACAGCATTTGAGGATCCTGCGTGGAATCTTTCGAGAGTTCTGACGCACCAAGTAACGCGAGCCGCTTTTTGCTCTTCACAGAGCAAACGCGGTATCCATCGGGAAAACAACTTTTTTACACCTAATTGTTCATGCAAGATTATTTGTATTTGACTCATGCCAATGTCTAAAGTTTCCTGAATTTCGCGGTATGTCACATGTCGATCTTCCTCAATCAGCTTACGCACAGCATCAACGTTTTCTTGGGTGACTGCAGTTTTTGGACGACCTTGACGGGGATCATCACTGAGCTTGACACGTCCACGTTGAAATTCAGCAAACCAGCGATAAATTGTGGTTTTGGATGGGGCTTCATCACCAAATGCAGAAATCATCCGGTCAACACACTGTTTTTGTGTTAAACCACTTCGAAAGTCATTATAAATCATCGCTCTAGAATTTTCTCGAGTCAATTCCATTTTCTCAACGACTAAACAAGTTTGACAAGACCTTGTGACAAGACCGAGAATCTTTTTTTAAATAAATAAACGGTATTCGATTTTTAAAACCAAGGAGTTTTAAATTAAAAAGTTTTTAATATGACAGGAACAGTGGAAATATTCCATTCCCGATACTTTTAGTGCAGCCTATGTAATACAATATATAAGTATAATTGAGCTGAAAATCGAACACGTTTCGAAACAAATGTCAATGTCATATATGACAGCTCGATACTCGACACTTCGATTTTCAACTCTATTGTATTAGTACAGAGTACTATTTTCAGTGCTCTGAAATTTTCCGGTCCCAGCCTTATTAGTATCTACTGTGTGATTTGGGAAGTGTGTATCGCTGTAATAATTTTAACATTAATTAATATTATCTAAACAGTTAATCACTACCTCCATATCTTACAGATGATAAGACCCTCAGACCTATGCTAATGACGCTGAGTGCTTAATAGACAATTTTACCTAAGTAATAAAATTACCTAAGTATTTTTTAAAATAAGTTAATCGTGCATTTTGTGTCCCTACTACATACGTTAAGGGTTAGCTATAAAAAGGTATAGGAAGTTTTTTTTTGCTTAACTTTCAGCAACTTTATTGCTATTTTGTTTAAAAGTCCGATCTTTGGAGGCGATTTTGTGACGTCATCTTTTTAGGTCGTTGAACACGGTGGGTCTGTCGGAGTATATGTGCATGCAGTACTGCGATTACGTGGACGCGCTGTACCCTAATGCGGGAGAGTGCACCATGGAACTGCTGTGCGAGAGTATCTCCGACGTCTGCTGTGGTGAGTAACGAGCAGATAGCTCGACTTGTGGCAAGTGATCACAGCCTCGTAGATAGGTATATGGGTGTAAATCTCTTGCCCTCGATGGCCGGTGCTGTAGTTCTAAGATAGTTAAAGCTGTTGTCAGCTTTACATCTCCTAAGAAAAGAGGGTGAGGCAGCTACCTATGTTTCTTTTTATTATTTGTGTAAATGTAATACGATAATAAAACTTTTTTTAAATGCAATGTAGAGTCCCGAAAAACAAAATAGCTCACAATTAGATGAATATATAGAAAACTACTAATATAGTAAAAAATAAATAACATCAATCAATCATTTTTATTACACGTTGGTAAGCAGATATAAATAGAGGAAGTGTGGAGGTATACGATAATAATTTTATTTAAGGTTTGATGTCAAAACTAAAGTGTTTTTATCAACTTTATATTTTATCTACACGCAATATTAGCTTTGGGGGTTTTCCTTCATTGTAGGCTTTAGGTGGATGGGTGAGTGTCTGGTTGAGGGCTTTCCCTTATTCTTATCTTAGGCTGTTGCTTTATTTTAAAAAAAGTAAATAATTAACGTGCCTAAACATAATCTCACAATAAGTAGGCCTCAATCTTATTAAGTAAGTACCTATCAGCAAACTAGACTTACTAATGTTTCTAGTGGACGAGAACCCGTACTTCAACTGGGAGAAGCCCGGCAGCCTGCGGTACTTCACGTGCATGCTGGTGTCGTGCGTCGTGTTCTGGATCCTGCTACTCACGATGGAGTACAACTGGATACAAAGGGTATTTTTGATCATGATTTGTCGTAAATCGCCAATTACTATTATATTTATTTATATATATATATATATATATATATATATATATATATATATATATATATATATATATATATATATATATATATATATATATATATATATATATATATATATATATATATATATATATATATATATATATATATATATATATATATATATATATATATATATATATATATATATATATATATATATATATATAATATTAAGAAACATTACCTGTACAAGTATAAGTAATACTTACATACATTATCGTTCCTAGTGTGCCCGTTAATAGATTTTGGCAAAAGCTGGTTCTAATGAAAACATACGACATCCGTAGCGCTTCTCGATTGTTTTGCATTTTTATTTCCTTTTCGGTGGAGTTTCCGCCATTTTTCTCTGTCCTCTGTTAAAACGTTAAGCTCCTTATAGGGCATGACATTAATCTTCTCTGCACCTTGATCTGTAAATTTAACTATTAGGTCCTTACATATGAAATTAGCGTTTGTCGTACTAGTCACTTTGATCTCAAATATATCTTCTTTGGTTAGGAATTCCAGTTTAAAATTTATACCACTATTTACTCATGCATTTGTTTTTCGAATTCGAATTTTCGAAAAATTCGAAAACCGTAATTCATTTGTTTTTTCCTATTTTGATTTTTTCTTTGCGTCACTCTGTTTACAAAATGGAAAACTTGAAATATCGTATTATTTTCGATTTCGAGTTCCCCCGAGGCACCAGTGCTGCTGAAACGGCTCGAAGGATTAATGACGTGTATGGCGGCGGTGTCGCAAAAGATAACAGTGCGTTTTTGGTTCTAACGTTTACGTCTTCGACTTCTGGAACTGGGAATTTTGACCTGCAGAAGAAGCCCCGTGGACGGCCGGAGACCAAAGTTGATAATGAAGAATTGAAGGTTATTGTGGAAGTGAATCCATTGCAAACCACTTCCGAGTTAGCTGCAGGCTGCGGTGTTAGTGATAAAACTGTTTTAATCCACTTGGAGCAAATTGATAAGGTGAAAATGCTTGAAAGGTACCTCATGAATTGAGTGCAGCAAACCGACAAACGCGCGTCGACTGCTGCGTTACATTACTCAACCGGCACAGTAATGAAGAGATTTTAAACCTGTGATGAAAAGTGGATCCTGTACGATAATTGGAAACGCTCATCGCAATGGTTGAACCCTGGCGAACCAGCAAAAACCTGCCTCAAGCGAAAATTGACTCAAAGAATGTTACTTGTTGGGCGATTTGTGGACTAGTGCCGGTATCGTTCACTACAGCTTTCTTAAATCTGGCCAGACGATTACGGAAGATGTCTATTGCCAGCAACTGCAAATCATGATGGAAAAGCTAGCTGCTAAACAACCGAGATTGGTCATTCGCTTTAGGCCACTGCTGCTTCAGGACAACGGCTAGACCACACACTGCACAACAGACGGCTACCAAATTAGAGGAGCTTCAATTGGAATGTCGAAGACATCCACCGTACTCCCCGGACCTCGCTCCAACAGATTACCATATTTTTCGAAATTTGAATAACTTCTTGCAAGGGAAAAAAATTAACTCCAATGGGGCAGTCCAAAGCGCCTTCAAAAATTTTATTGATTCCTGTCCGAATGATTTTTTTAGTAAAGGAATCAATGAACTACTTATGAGATGGCTAAAGTGCATATATAGCAATGGTATATACTTACTTTGATTAAATGAATATATTTTGTTTAAAAAAAACCTACTTTATGTTCCTCCTTTACAAAACGCCAATGTCATATGTAATGACCTAATATATACTTAGCATTTTTTCTCGTAGCTAATGTCGAAAGAGAAGAAAGCTCCGCCTCTAGACCCGAGCTCTCTGGACCCCGACGTGGCGGAAGAAATGCAGCACGTGCAGAGAGTTAACACCGCCACGCCGGAGCACGTGTTGCTCGCGCAGGGGCTCACCAAGTACTACGGGAACAACCTAGCCGTCGACCAGATCTCCTTCAGTGAGTACAGCGTGACCATCTCGCTAATAGTTCACGGCAATTATCGTTTTTATATGAAAATGACAGACGATGTACGAAAAACGACGATTCCCGAAATACATTAGAAAATTGGTTTTACTGTACCTACTTGTTACTTTTTTATAAAGTGAACTAGAAATATGAACTAGCGTAGGTACCCTCTGATGTTAAGCGCTTAGGTCAGCCCATAGACACGGGACACCACACAACAAAACATAATTTACAACAACAGTTTTTAAAGTCCCCAAGACTCATTTGGGCATCTTATTTACATCCAATTAAATGGTAAACGGTGTATAAATTATATATGTCCTTTTTTTCAGGTGTTGGACAAGCTGAGATCTTTGGGTTGCTGGGCGTGAACGGCGCCGGCAAGACCACGACGTTCAAGATGTTGATGGGCGACGAAGCCGTGTCCAGCGGCAACGCGTTCGTTAGCGGCTACTCGATACGGAAGAATATCACTAAAGTCCATGAAAATATTGGTAAAAGTTTATTTATCATTCGAGGTATTAATTTATCGGAAAGTTATTGCTAGGAAGTTTCTAAGCGATTACCACAGTACATATAGACAGAAAATAAGAATGTGTACCTAATTGTGTACCTAAGTATGTGAATAGCACATTTCCGTGCCGCTGACAGTTGCCGCCAGTTTTCTAGTAAGCCGTGTTATCAGTTATCACTCATGTCTAGCCGGGCCATCCCCGCCGATAGCTTTTCAACGCGTGTTCACTAGACTTGTGTGATTGTGCCCCAGCGAAGTCTCGTGATCTTTTGCGCTACTTCCACGCCATATTTCTTTGAAGCCGTAGCATCACTCTAGCATCTGTTCCGCAGGCTACTGCCCGCAGTTCGACGCGGTGTTCGGTGAGCTGACAGGCCGCGAGACGCTACACCTGTTCTCGCGGTTCCGCGGCCTGCGCGACGCCAGCTCCGCGATAAAAGCCGAAACGTTAGCTAATGCGCTAGGATTCGCCAAGCATTTGGATAAGAGGGTAAGCTGTCAATGAACCTTCATAGCTTAATAAAATCAGTTTTATCAACGCCTTGATTATTTTTTTGATGATAAGTCATCGTTAATTTTAAGTAGTCCTTCAATGATAGTACCTAATTTCAAATGTAGTGACAGCAATATTATACACATGAAACATCCCAGGCATCCTGATGTTGCTCATTATTTTGAACCCTAACATATAATCAGTTTGGCAGAGTTTTTAAGTGGGTGACTATGTTGTAATATAATGAATGTTATCTATGATGGTCTTGTGTTACAGGTGGACCAATACTCGGGCGGCAACCGTCGCAAGCTGTCCACGGCGGTGTCTCTGCTCGGAAGCACACGATTAGTCTTCGTGGATGAGCCCACTACGGGCGTGGATCCCGCGGCCAAGCGACACGTGTGGCGCGCGGTGCGGGCGGCGCGGCGAGGCGGGCGCAGCGTGGTGCTGACGTCACACAGCATGGAGGAGTGCGAGGCGCTGTGCTCGCGGCTCACCATCATGGTCAACGGACGGTTCAGCTGTCTCGGCTCCTCGCAGCATCTGAAGAACAAGTTCTCGCAAGGTATGATGTTATGTCTACATTAGCAGTACCTATACATGTGCGTGGTTTATCTTTTAGGTTTCTTCTTGATTATGCTGGGCCATGCCCTTCTCGGTTTTGTTTCTCTATTGCCTGTAAATAAGCACTAAGCAGTAAGCTTGTAAGAACAGTCCAATACATATAGGCCAATTCTAAGCTATAATGACTTTTATGGTTTTCCCAAAGAGATATTTACTTACCTACTTACGTACTTACGTGTTATCTTACAGCATTTTTTTTCACAGGATTTACATTGACTATTAAATTGAAATTGCTTGAGAACGCAAGAAGACAGTCGCTGGAACACAATAGAATAGAAGCCGTCAAGAATTTCGTCACTGAAAACTTCACTAATCCGAAATTAATGTAAGTCTTAATTAATTGATTTTATATGACACACACAACAAACAATAATTTATTTTTTAGCTTCCTTCACATAATAATTTTTATGTGAAGGAAGTTAAAAAAGAAGTTAGCAATAAGTTTACTATCTGTTTTATGTTCCAGGGAAGAATATGACGGCTTACTAACATTCTACTTGCCGGACCGAACAATGGCGTGGTCGAGAATGTTCGGCATTATGGAGCGCGGCAAGCGCGCGCTGGACATAGAGGACTACAACATCCTGCAGACAACACTGGAGCAGGTCTTCCTACAGTTCACCAAGTATCAAAAAACTGCTAAGATTTATACGTAAATATTATGTAGGTATTAACAATTGTTGCGCCGTTCGTAGGTACCTACAGTCCTCCAAACTCGGTGTGCCACATTTAGTTTCAAAAGAGGTCCGTACAGTCGCGGACAGGCCCGATGTACGACTTTTAGAGCTTATTGCCATAGTAATAAGAAATGTGGTCAACAGATCTGCCGGCGACCGTACATATCTGTGAAGTGTTTCGTGTAAAGTTGTTTAAGAACATGGCGCGTAGGTGTGCAATATTATGTGTTGTAAATTTATTTATTGTTAGTTGTGCGATATTTGTTAAGCTTAGTAGGCTTGAAATTAGGCTAAATTGCAGGTAACGCAGTTCGACCGACATTCTAGTCTAATAGGTAATTGTGTCGTGATCCTACAGGATCAAACAAATCTTATACTTTAAACGAGACAATCTTGTATATATATATTCGGTTTCTCGACAACGGCTCCAAGTATTATGATGCAATTTTGTATGCAGGGAGTTTTGGGGGATAAAACTCGATCTCATCATCATCATCATTCGATTGGCAGTTTAGTATGATGAGTATGTATAATTTTTGCTTTGTTCAAAAATTCGAAATGTGGTGAGTTCGTATCCCGGGCAGGGAAATGTTTTTGTGATTCTTTTTTTTTATTATTTATACTTTACAACTACTTACTACTATTTTATACTTTTTTTTTACTCCTAGCAAAGCTCAGTTATCCTGGTACTGAAACATTAATAAGGCAAAGGCAATATTTGAGAACTTGACTTGCCTTATATGTTCCACTCTTCTTTAAATATTTCTGTATTCAGCTTTGATCAATGTCTGTGTTATTGTTTGTATAACAAAATTTAAAGTAGTAAAATCTTACAAAATGCACTTTTTTATTAATCGCCGAAAGCAATTATCGGTGTGTTAGGTATAAAAAATTATAAAATTGTTTATCTACTACATATCTACTTACACCTACTACCTACCCCTACACAGGTGAAACGTAAAAGAGTTATTGACCACTGAGGGTTGAAGATTGTTACAGTACTAATATCTCTAACAAACAATGGGGGTCTTGTGTTAAAAGGGTGAAGAGTTATGTTATGTATTTTTTAATGCCAAATCACAAAATATATAAAAAAAACTTACGTCAAAAACAAAGTGTTAAGCTATTTTTATACCCCTATCAATTATGGGTATAAAAATAGCTTACAACCTATTCTTATACCACCTACAAAATTTCATAAAAAACGGTGAGCCGTTTTGGAGATCTGTAACAAACACCACAAAAGAGAATTCTATATATTTAAGTTTGTTAAATTAATTATTAGTAGATATTAAAATAATAAAAAATATTAAAAGTTTTGTAAATAAGCCAAGTTTATTTTTTTATCTATAGAATTTATACTTGTTAAGAGGGTTTAGTAATAGGGTTAGTTTATAGGAGTTGTTATTCAATAAACACTATAAAGTGTTTTGTTCTTAAGGCAGTGTTTTTATAAACTGTCTCCTAACACAGTACCTACTATCTAGTTGTAATAATGATATTGTAAGTCAATAATTTGGGTATAATAGGGTAAGTTAAATAGGAGCTATACTTGTATAAACAAGTAAGTAGGTTTCTAATATTTAGTTAGTGATTAGTTAATTTTTTTAATTTAATAAATAGCAAGTTTGCTATTTATTCAATTTAAAAAAATGTTTTTATTTTAACACCCTATACATCTTACGAGCGATATATCTATCATTTGAATATAGATAATACTAACTGATATTCACTACACAGCTTTTCTGGCTGACAAAAATGTACAGTCAACTGAGTAAGTAGCAAGTATATAAATAAAAAACAATTAATGGTTAAAATTTTAATTTAAAATACTTTTTATGACATTTTTCCATCGACAGTCGACGATAAGCAAAAAACGCAGTGTAAATATAAATTTTTCATAAATATAACTTTTAAAAGCCGAATTCGTAAAAACCGCATAGTTTATCCAAATGATTTAGATAGGTAGGTACACTGGACTATTCTCAAAAATGTTTATTATTAGTTCGTTATTTAAATTTGTACTAACTTAAAAAAATTCACATACATAACAAGCTACAATATTTATCGGCATAAGGTACATCCTTGAAATAACACTAGATTTAACTGAAAGTTAGCGGTCGTTACCATTTGAATAACAAAATTATAAATATTACATAATTAATTGAACACAAACTAAAAATAAGTAAGTACTTATAGTAAGATACAACACAATACTTGGGTTTAAATTCTCAGTCGGTAAAATGGCATTTCTTCGCACTTCGCGTCTCTTTCATTCATTCTTAGTTAGTAGAGACTGAATGACTCATCTTTCATTTTACGGACTGGGTTTCAAAATCAGAATCCTTTTTTTACCGTCAATATGACGTAGTCAGGTTTAAAATAACGGATTTATGCAATCTTTATAAGATTTAGAATAAACAAGAATGATACTATAATATTTAATAAATAACAGGAGTAGATTGTATGTAAATATAAAATATTATACATAACAAGTAGCACATAAAATTACAAACACTTTTAAGTAAGTACCTATGAAATTATTCTATAGTAGATAGTATCCATTTTTGTATTCAGTAGCTCTTTTCACCTAGTCACCGCACCAATCGGTAGTTTAGTTCCGTGAAACGTTTTACAAAGTCTGTCAATGTTATTTAATACAATATTGAGTAGCGCACAGAATAACCTAGATGCAGTATCTAACAAAAACTATTTTCAAAGACAGTACCTAAAATACTTACGATCTGTTTAATTGAATAAAATTATGGATTTTTTCGCATTATCGTCTATTTTATACTTTCGACTTGTTGGAGTGGACTTGGCTGGAGGCCGCTTGAATCAACGGGGCCCTGAACTAAAGCCCTAAAATCAATATGGTAGATCCGGCCCCGCATAGACAATATTATTCTAATTTGTAAAGGAACAAATAATAACAAACATGCCTTTAAACTGGCAATGTTGTACTATGTGAAGTATAGCAACACTAACGTGGTGGTTCGCCTGGCGGCTAGTCTCAGTGATTCCCCGCGCTGTTACCAGGTTAAATTTGTCTTTACATATTCCATAATTTTTTTTATTAAATACTGCATTTAAAACATAGGAACTAGAATATTTTATACAAAAAAAAACCACAAAACCGCTTCAAAATCCCACTAAACTGCTCATATCACAAACTGTATCACAAAAAAGTGCAAACAATGGTATTATAATGGTTGCAGTTTTTTTACACGTACACAAAATACTTTGGCATAGTATAAATTATTACATTGTCTCATGTCTGCCTAAGCAAAAATACTGAAACTGAACATTATCACATAACACTAAAATACGGAATTTAGCAATAAAATATTATATTTAAAACTATAATAATAATTGCATGACATGATGACACGCATAGTACCTAAATTAGTTCGACTAAAATGGGCTCTTTTCGAATGTAAGCTTTGCCACCTCGTAAATTAGTCGTTAGAGCTGCCATCTTGAAGAAAAAAGCACTTTAAAGCACCTTGTAAGCTAAAACTATATATATAGCTGCTATAAGATGCATTTTTTAAGATGGCGGCGCTAACAGCCAAGTTAGGAAATGGCAAAGTTGAAAATCGAAAAGAGCACATCAAAAATCTTTAAAATAACAAATTTTTAAAACACCCGAAATTTTTATCCACTTAAAACTGGGTATCCAATTACTGGGCTATAAATGACCGCAACGCATGCCGTGGCAGAAATGTGCAACAATAGGAGCTAAGTCAAACTTGTTAATGAATTGCTTTGAAAATCTTATATTAAATACGAGACAATCTTGTTTAAAATCGTTTTCTTGAAAATGGCTGCAAGTATTACCATGAAATTTAGTATGCAGGGAGCTTTGATAAGGTGAAATATCGATCCAGCTAGGTCTTGTCAATCTTTATCTATATTGATCTAGCTAGATATGTTGTAATTATATCAATAATTCCGACTCTATTATGTCAGTCTAATTGGCAGTTTGGTATGCGTATGTATATTTTTACTCTGTTCGAAAATTCGGAATGCGGTGGGATCGAATCCTGGTGAGATAAATATTTATGTGATTTTTTTTTAACAGCAGATATAGTAAGTGTAAATTTGATGAAATATTAAAAATTAAGTACAATACTGTAGTAAATTATTTTGATCTATCTCGTAGGGTTCAGCCAGCGTTTGCAATGTAAGTGCAAAAAAAGTGTTTATTTACGATATTAGAAATCTCTAAAATTATCAGTGTTTTTCTACTATGTTATGCATGTTATATAAATATAAACTTTCCTCTTGAATCACTATCTATAAAAAAACCTGCATCAAAATCCGTTGCGTAGTTTTAAAGATCTAAGCATACATAGGGACAGACAGAAAAAGCAACATTGTTTTATACCACGTAGTGATAAAATAAAAAGCACTTTTCATTCTCTATTTGACATAAGCCCCTCAAGTTACATTCGCAAGATGGTGTTAATGTCGTACACGGTCACTATAGCCCAGACTATATAAAAAGGATATTAGAAAATACACAAAAAATATTTTATTTCAACATAAAAAAATATTCTTTACTCTACGAAATTATCAAACCATAAAAAATAATAAATTCTTTGTGTTTGGAAAGTGCCCCACGTGTAAGTAAATTGTTTCTTTACACAAGTAGGGGTGCTTTCCTTACAAAATTTTATTGCAAACAAATAAGCAGTTAGTTATGCACTAAACGTGACATAAAAAGCACCAGCAACCGAAGAAGGAATATTAATTTTTTACTATTTTTAATTCTTACATCATTTTAATACTATACTTATCCATTATACACTCTATCGCCGTTTTAGAAGCGATATTATTTTGTGACAAGTAAGAAACATTGAACATGAGTTTTTTAGCTAGTAGGTAGCTAGGTAGCTCGCTCAAAAGGTAATCAAAACATTTACACGTGTCTAAACGTTATTTTTTATATCTGAAAGATGAGGCGTATTATAGGGGGCCAGTTGTACCTTGGGCAGTTGGCTTTTTATGGGTATTCCTGGGCTTTTAAATTCTAATACCCAGGGTGTTCGTTACGTCTCTACCGAGTACCGACCATCTTATAATATAGAGTTAGTCGTGTATCTCAATTAAGCCTTTTGATTTTTTTTGGGTGAGAAATTAATATCAATTTTTAAGTACCTATTAAAGCAGTAATAAACTCGCATGATAACTTTAAGATGTTTAATATCAGCCGTTTTGTTCAAGATGACACTGGCCATAGTACAGTGTTGTACTTAAGCCAGTGTCGACCGGAATTTTAAGGTACAACATGGTACTTGACTAAAGGACCTTGACCAGTTTTTGAACGTTTTTTTAAACATCACAAAGATATGTAATCATGTTATGTACATTTATCACATTTTGCTGAATTAAAAACAAACAACCGACCTTATAAATATACAGACATGGCTTAAGTGCAGTAAAGCCAAATTGGAATAAGTTACGAAACTTAAAAATTAACTGAAAAACTGGCCGACGTAAAACAGGCTCCTCTACATATTATGTACTATAACTTGTATCATATACTTCAAATTATAGTGATACAAAATATACTGATTATACTGCCTCAAATCTAACAGACGACAAAACACACGTACAAAGTTTTCGAACATCACAAAACATATACAAAGCTACAAAGGAGCAGTGCTAAGTAGTCACCATCACATCAATATCTTAACTCCTAATAAATTTGATAATAACCCGTTTTAAATGAGATTTAAGTAAATGGTTCGACAACATACCATATAACACATAGAAAATCACGCTCCCGTGTATACTTATCAAATAGCTCTTTTTGTAACTAACACCGAGTCATATGAATAGAGAGATGAAATTCTCATGGAAAAGTATTCGTGATACTACATGGAGCAATTCGTAGAAACACGTTGCGTAATAAAACGAATATTTTGAATTACGCACATCCTACATTACTTAAGCAGAACTACTAATATTTTAAAATTTTGAAAGAATAAAAAAAATTTAAAGGTATTTTGACACAAAAAAAAATAATTAGCTTACATTTTGGATGTTTTTTTTTTTTTATAGAGGCATATTAGAAAAGTAAGTACATTACGATAAGTACATGTTACAGTTCATGGGCAGGTTCAGTCAATTAATTAAGAAAACTTTATTTCATGCTGTCGAAGCTAAGTGCAGTTCTGCCATTTTAAGTAATCCTTTTGTTATTTTAACAAATACAAGTTATTATACTAAGGTTATTCGTTAGCGTTACCTTGCAGCCTGGTAAACCTGAGGAACACTTGCTCTAGTGTAGTTTGAGACACGGAGTAGTCTTCTATGGAGTAAAGTTTTCTAGCCTCTTCCATCACATCGAAGAGCTGCCACCAGGGCAGGTTGGTGTCGTTTATGTAGTATGTACTTATACCGAGGTAAGTTTCACTGTAACAAAATAAAAGCTTATAAAACACCTTCACGTGTAAAGATGGGGACGGGACGGGAAAGAGCAGCAAGGCCTCAAAGATGCCGGGGTAAAATAACGCTTACGCTGTTTCGTCTAGTTGGCGAGGGATCCTATGGAAAGTGATCGTATTCGCTTACCATCAGATTATTAGTTATCTGAAGCCCAATCCTCGTAAATATTATTGATCATAATCCTGTTTCGGTCCGCACGGTCGCGGTGTCGCATTCACACACGCGACAATCGCGCGTGAGCGAGTGACATTGCGCGCGGACCAAAACCGGATTATGATCACAAACAGTTACGAGAATCGGGATTCTGGTTTAACATAAGAAAAATGTTTTCTGCAGTTTAAATAACTAGAAATGTATTCAAACATATTATTTAAATGTCCCCATTGTATTAATTAAACAATTTAACACTCTGTTAATATTTTAACTTACATGAGCTTGACATCGTTGAATCTATCCATTATGTACTGGTTAACAGTGCCGTCCTTGTCCACGCCGCCTTTGCACTTCACTATCAACGTGTATCCTAGATGTACGAAACATGATATTTATACAAGACGCACGAAACATGTTATAATATGGATGCTATAGAAGACTAGATGTTGCAGGCGACTTCGTGCGCGCAAAAGGTAATCTTGCGGATACCGTACATTTTTCCGCAATAAAAAGTAGCCTATGTCCTCGTGGTGTAATCTATATCGCTGACAAATTTCATCAAAATCGATCTAGTAGTTTCGGTACATTCAATCCAATCAAACAAACTTTTGATCTTTATAATACATATTATTATAGAAGATAAATAATTCGATTTTTGTGAAGCTTATCATCATTGTTATAGGGTGCATAAAGGTTTATCATAGGATATGATGTTCACGAGTGACATTTTTATTTTATGTCTACCCTGCCGCTCGACGCTGTAACGGCCTAGTATAGCATATTAAATTAGTACCTTCTGTGATGTTCTACTTCACCAACCTTGTGAGTATTTATTCTTAAGGTGCTGCAACGGGCCGAGACAGCTGAACCGTCCGTTGACCATGATGGTGAGCCGCGAGCACAGCGCCTCGCACTCCTCCATGCTGTGTGACGTCAGCACCACGCTGCGCCCACCGCGTACCGCGCACATGACGCTTGACCACACGCGCCGCTTTGACGCCGGGTCCATACCTGGGAAGTTACGTCAATTTTGAGGGGGTAAATTCAATACGTGAAAACGTGATGCAACGATCCTTACGGACCTTCTGTTCATAAAGCTTTACGGCACAAGTGTAAATTCGGGATTAGGTAATTAAAAAAGGACCAATTCGTAATGAATCCAGCGGAATGATTACTAACATGGTGTAAGTAACAGGTCTCTAAGCGTCAAAAACGACACGTACAATATGGTCGTTCAAGCAAAACATACAATCCATAATACTTAGGTTTTTTCTACATTTGCAATTTGAATTAACATTAAGAAAGTGTATTTAAATTTACCTGTAGTAGGCTCATCCAAGAACACTAACGGTGAGTCTCCCAACAGAGCGAGCGCTGTACTGATTTTCCTTTTCGTACCTCCGCTACATTCATGAACCTATACAATAAAATACCTTCGTGATCAAAGTTATTAGAAAAAACACATTTACAGCCTCCGTGTTCTAGTGGTTAGAGCTTGGCTCTCGACTCGGCGGTCGTGGGTTCGATTCCCGCATTGGAACAAAAAAAAATGTTATTTCCAAATTTGGTTAGGAAAATGCAGGCTGATCACCTGAATGTCTGACAAGAAAGATGATCCATGCGTCGGATGGGCATGTAAAAAGTCGGACCTGCACCTGATCTCTCGCCAGTCATGACGATTATCCGTCCCACTGGGTTATGAGAGTAAAGGAAGAGAAAGAGTGCTCTTGTGTACTGCGCACACACTTGAGCACTATAAAATTACTCCTGCTTAACTGGCCTGGTTTCAATGAATCCTGCCACCATCACCGAAATCAGTGTGGGGGAGTTAGTTATTAGAAAACCGTAGATTTAGCACTTGAGTGCTTAAAATGAATCATACATCAGTAAGCCCCAATTTCACCAACGTATTAAAACGATGATTAACGCTGAGCTTCGGTTTAAGATCTGTCTGTGCCGTTCTATATTGAATGCGAGAGAGATAGATAGAGAGAAAGCGCGTTTATAGAAGTTTCGTGAAATTGGGGCTAAATATTGAACCATATAGTGTAAGAATTAAAAGTCTTCAATACGCTATTTTCGAGTAATTGTTTTATTACATAAATGAATAGTGATCTGAAAAAAGGAATATTTTACTAAAATCAACATTTTCATAGAAACTGCGGATTGTTTGAAGCTATTTTGTGAGTCTTGTGAAAACACTTCACGCAAAAGTCGTACAATCAGGTGACGTCACACGCTTGTAAGTTGCTACGAAATGTTTGGTCATATTATGCACAACATTTTTGGTATCTTCGAAGTTAACGCGTTTATGTTCATACTTACCATAGTAAATATTTTTATATTTGATGTAAGTAAACCAATTATAGTTTTTTACACTAATGTTGTAAAAAAATATTCCGACATTTTTGCGACTTTAAAATGTAACTGATTGAGTGTACTGTCGGTTCTTGGTGTAAATTCATGATGATGAGGATATTCAACGTTAAAATGTATCTTATTACAAAACTACACTTAAAATCTTAATTCTTTTTACTTTTATCAAATTGTAATACCTATTTCATAATGTTTAAAAAGAGCTAAGAGTTAAGTACATAATATAATAAACTTTACTTGTCTTCTTATCCTAGCATCTCAAGGAACGAGTACCTATTTTAAAAACACTTTTGGCTCACGCAATTTTATTTTATACTTAAAAGAATCATGAATCAAACTATCTTTATATGTTTTTCACCTTTTTATCATAATGCCTCATGAATCCCAGCATCTCGGCCAGCTGTATGCCGCGCGCGGAGCCCACGCTGACGGGTATGCCACGCATGAGGCAGAATATCTTGAGCGTCTCGCGTGCCGTCAGATTCTCCAGCAGCGCGTCAAATTGCGGACAGTACCCTGAAGGTTTGTGAATGTTTATATTTGTTATTCAATAAACAATGAAACAACAGCAGACAATAATGGTGGCGACGGAAATATATTCTTACTTATTTTGTACACAGATGTTCGCGAGCCCGTCAGCTGCAACGTTCTCGTCTTGCCCGCGCCGGTATAGTATAATAATATGTACATAAGGCGTTAAACTTAGACACATTAAGTCAACATACATACAATATATGGGTAGTTGACCAATCAGCTTGATTCGTCTATAATAATATTTACTTTAAGAGTTCAAGACAGAAGTATAGTCAACTCGACTATTTGATGAAATTGCGATTGTTTCAATCCCTCTCTTTATGTGAATACGAAGTGTAACACAACTCACCAATGAGGCGGTGCACTTGGCGCAACTGTCCGCTGACGCAGAAGCCGTGCACGCGCGCCGAGCCCGCGGTGGCGCGCGCATCGCCCGTCAGCATGCGGAACGTGCTCGTCTTGCCCGCACCATTTATTCCCAGCAGACCGAAGCATTCGCCCGCGCGCACAGCTGTATAACACAGTAAAATACATTAAAGAAAAAATATACATAATATATCTTTTAATTTATATTTTAACATTTGTGGACGTTTTATCAATTTTCTTTATGTGTCAATAGTGAGATATGGCTGGTTTCCCCGAGCAAATTAAAATTCAAATCATATTAATGAGAATGTTTCTCTTTGGTTTATGGTAACAAATTAAATTAACTTCAATTTAATCGTATGTCGTTTGAGTTATATAAATCAACGAAAAACCAAGAAAATAACATACCGAAAGTGAGCCTATCTACCGCCAGGAAGTCGCCATAGTATTTCGACAGATCTGTGGCAACGAGGCTGTACCGCGGCAGCTCCGCCCGCGGCAGCGCCCGCACCGCCTGCCGCTCCGCCTGCACGTCCGCGTCCTCGTCCCCGCGCGCCGGCGGCATGCGCACGCGACGGCGAGTGAACTGTCATAATTGTTTTTTCATCATAAAGACTGTTTGGATGTGTAATGTTACGATCGTTATAATATTTTGTTTTTTATTTAATCTATTTTTCGTATTATCATTGCAATATCAATTTAAAAGGCAAGCTAAATTGTATTGTTAATTAATTAAATGTATTTATTAAGTTTAAATCTTACATTATTTAAATATAACTTAATCACAAACCTTATTAAAAACTTCATATTCCTTGAGCAGGAGTATCGTGAATCCAACAAAGCCCACAACCGTCATCATGAACAGATATCTGCCGATACCGGGATCACTCCAATTTAAAAATGGGTCGTCATCAACTAAAAAAAAATATTTTTATTTCTAATGGTCTTAAAAACTGGCTTTTAAGGTGATAATTCTTAAAGTGGTTTCATATTATAATCTGCTTTTTAAAGTCAGTAAAATGTCATTTTATTCGTTACACGTTCCCTTAATTGACTCGTACTTTACTTATAAAAGAGTTTAATATACAGAATGTTTTTTCAGTCAGTGTCCCAACTATCAGGAGTGAATATACTCTTGAATATAAGAAACTTTACTATGGGCTCAACTTTCCTACTTGAAAAAAAAATCTGCTGTTTCATACAAAAGGGCTTCGGTATAAATTTTTTCAAGTCGGAAAGTTGATCCCATAGTAAAAGTTGCATATATTCATGGGTATATTAACATATTTTGGACACTGACTGAAAAAACACTGTATAGTATTTCTTATTGAACGTGATTACATGTTTTAAATTCCAAATTAAACAGGTAAATAATGTAAAGGACTCACGTACTACAACACTCTGTGATGTTGAGCTGCGTGCAGATGGTACGGCGCGTGCAGTTCTCCGTGTTGAACTGCGTGCACAGCGCGTCGCACGCGAGCATCTTGAACGCCGATGTGCTCATATCCCTACAATATACAATAATTATTTTTACTTATCGATTTGTTTTGGCATTCCTTAGCATAGTTTAGTTTGTTGTTATATTTAATCCTTTAGCAGGTTGACCATTCTCGTAATTTGTTTGTATTATAAATAAAAATATAATATGTAACCTTGGCAGTTAATTGGCGTTTTATAATGTGACTGTAGGTCGCCATCGTAATAGGTGTATTACATAATATAGATAAATTGAAATATCTTGGCATCTTCGCCCTCGCACTCACGAGATTTGATAACTCTACACGATTTTGACATCTATTGCATTAATGCAGAGTTCCATTCAGATTGCAGATTTTTCTTTCGCGACCACTAAAAAGATTCAATTTCATTGTACAATGATAAATGTTTTGTCCTGTCAATATTTTTCCGAAATCAATTTTTCATAAGACATTTTATATGCAAACCTTCACTTAAAAGTATTTGACAAGTGACCATCATTAACTCACAAATTAAAAAAATATGTATCACGCTGCATTTGTAAACAGAACTCTAAGCTGAAGCAAAAACAAAACAATATTTGTCTCCTTCATACTCAAAAGCTTATACCCGCACGAGAGTGTGACAGAGTTTTTCACGATGTACTCATGACCCAAGGCCCGTTTCATCCTCGGTTCGGTGCTAACCTATATTTATTCCTTTTAATGTGCTAGGGTGTAATAAAGGTTTATTAGTTGATAGTATGACCTGACTCTAGATTAACTCCTTAATATATTGGTGAGACACCGGAAAATATAAAATTGTTAGGACGAGATTGCTTGAGGTAAGTTGTTAAACGAGACAATCTTGTATACAGAAGGGCCTCGCTAATCCGGCGAGGGCAAAAACAAGGCCCCTTTCGAATCATCGAACCGTCTTGATTATAGTATATAATATTTTATCAACCTTAGTACTTGACAATGAGGTTGAAAGTAATACACCTGATTTACGCGGCGGTGCCATTTATTTTGTCAGCAAGCGCGCCAGTAACTAACACTGCAAGATGATAAATAAAATACTGTCGAGTAAGAATATTGACACGTTGTGACCTGCACCTACCCCTTACCCCAATCGTTCCCCCGCGATCCTCTCGTCTGTCCGGATTACAGCGTGCACCGAAGTAACGCGGGTCCGGGTTAGCGAGGCTCTACTGTATATATAATCGATTTCTCAAAAATGGCTGCAACTATTACTATGAATTTAGTATGCAGGGAGTTTTGGAGGAGAAAAATCCATCTAGCTAGGTCTGTCCGAACCATGTGATGAGTTCGCTATTTGCAGAAAACACCAAGCATGTAGAAGCGGATTGACCGTCGGAGCCATTGTGATTTGTGATGAAATACTATCCACCGGTTTTTCATTTGAAAAGTACTTAACCACTTAAGAATTTTGCATATATACCTATTACTGTTAAAGACATGGGCCCTAAGGCCAAAGATATTAGGGTTAGTCCGGCCCTGCACATTTTTATTCACATATACACACACGTAACTATCTATGTGTAGACGTGCCAAGAAAAGTAAATTTATATGTAATATGAGAACGATTTACTATCGACAAAGTTTCCGCTCGACCAGGCATAAGGCTAAAATCGCTTGGCATCCATGAATCATGATGACAAGACTCATCACGCACACATACTCACATGTAAAAACCGGCTTCAAAGACGTTTGCAATCGACGCGATGGTAATTTTATTTTGTATTTTTAATTACTCACATTTTGAAAACAATATTATTATTATAATAATTATACATAGATAATAATATGTTACGGCTGTAAAAATAATAATTAAAAGCGTACTCACTTGAAACTTCTACAAAGGCAGTATATCGGCAAAGGAGAGAACACCCAGTCAAATATATTCGCGTAGTATGGATTTCCTACTACCGGAAATCGCAAAACTTCGGTTATCAAAAACGGCATACAACCTAAAACAGCAATAGTGTGATTTTGGACAGTTTTAGATAGTGCTTTTAAAATTACGAATTATTACTTAGTATCTTTGCTTACCAGTAAATATATTTATGAAACACATTTTCGAGAAGCCTGTTGCGGCAGCTTCGAAGAAGAATGAGGCCAGATAATGCAAAGGTATCATCGCAAACGAGAACAGTACCAACACCAACATAATTCTACCTGTAAAAATAAAGTTTATTTCAATACTGAACTACCTTGTGTCGTTTACATGTGAATAGAAGCTAGACACATTTATATTTCAGCGCACAAAACTTGACAAAAATATATCGTATGTACAAAATATTTTTATCCGTTGCGAGCCTCGCTGACGAGGAACACTCACATCATTTTTTACTATCGAGGAATCTAATTCATAAGCAGGTTGATCGTTGTCAGAATTTGTTCGTGTTATATTAATATTATAATATTATGATATCAAACTAACATGTCGAAGTGAATTGGATTGTTACTGCAAGACGTCATTATAATACACATAAATTATGAGAACACTATCTGCTTATGAATTATACTCCCTGATACTACAATTTACTGGCGATGCGTTAAGTCACCACTCACCGATCTCGGTGGGCGAGCTGAGCGTGTCCTCCTGGTAGAAGGCGAGCGTGGACACGATGCCAACGTACACCAGAAACAACCAGAAGGCGTCCCACAGCAGCGACGTCGTCCACAGCACCGCCGGCCGCACGCCGGCCACGCGCTGGAGCAGCTTCGCGCCGCTCGTGCGCTCCTGGTAACGTGTCCAATCACTTGGTAACATGGCTAAGCGCCTACTATATCTTAACTTTTTTGATGCCTCCGTGATCCAGTGTTTTAGAGTTTGGTTTCGAGTTCGAACAACATAAAATGTTGTTTTCAAGTCTTGTTAGGACAATGCGGGCTCATTACCGGATTGCCTGACAAGAAAGATGATCCATGCATCGGATGGGCATGTAATAAACCTAACCAATAGCATGTCACGACATGTCTAAGGAGGGTTCCGTAACTATCAACGCGTAATAGGTTTTCTTTGAATTACTTCAAAAGTAATAGTACGATTTCGCTCAAAATAAATTTCCTAAAGAGTTTTAAGCATGATCTATCAGCATGGAAACTTACAAGTTTCTATCATTTATAGTTTAGAAATGCCAGGTGGAGGGCGACCAACTTGAAAATGGTTGACTTTGTAAAGTCATGTATGAAACCCTGCCTTAATTTTAAAAGACCTATTCAACCCCACACAATAGGGTAGAATGAAAAAATATTTTTCATTTCCACTTCACATGTATGGAGAGCCACCTCTAAAATATAAAATCATTATTATTATTTGATGCCAGATCCGAGATCTGTATACAATCTACAACTATACCAAATTTCATCCATTTATATTCATAATTACAGAAGCTAGAAGCGCGGACAGACAGACAGACAGATGGACGGGCAGAGCGAAACTATAAGGGTGCCTTATGTATTTCGGAACCCTAAAAAGTCGGTCCTACGCCTGATCTCTCGACAGTCGTGTCGGTCATCAGTCCCACTGGGTTACGAGAGTAAAGTAAGAGAGAGTTCTCTTATAAAAATAACTCCTGCTTAGCTGGTCTGGTTTCAATGAAACCGGCCACCGTACCAAATCGGTGTGGAGAGCTATACCTTAATTTCTGTTTATTTTTATATTTTCTTATATATTATAAGCATAAATTAATGGTAAAAAATTGCAACACTATTTTTAATTTTTATTATTTAAAGTTTATTTTTCGTATAACTTTGTCCTTGATGGTTAGATCCTTATTAAAAATTGCATAAACGTATTGTTAGGATAATAAATTTGTACATTGTATCAAAGATCCAAAATGTTGAAAAGTTTTCGCAAAAATTGTGTTACGATAGTATACCACGTAAATGAGCTTGCTCTCTTAATTGTAACTGGCACTTCCAATTATTTTCTAGGAACTGCATAAACAAAAATGTATAGGATTTGCCGATTCTGATAATCTACGTTGGTATTTATCAGGAATATTTTATTGTGTCACATTCAATTATGTACTCCGTAGATTGCTTGCACATACGATTAATTTTAATGGAATAAGAAGAACAAAATTTACAAAAAATATCTTTTCTATCGTTGTTATTCACAGTACTTTGCTTGTCGCACTTATTTGTTGTTCTTTATTTATAAACCACTGTATGACAGTAACAGAAAAAACCTACTATTTAATTATTCGGGAAATACATATTTTGTGTATATTTTGGTACTGGGATAGCAAACAAATTTAAGAATCTTCGTTTGTGGCACGTGTTGCGATAAAAGTAACCTATATCCTTCTCTTAGTTCTGACTTACCCCAAATTTTGTATAATTAGTTCAGTAGTTTGTGCATGATTGCTTTACAGACTGTCTTACTTTTGCATTGATAATATTAATAGTATGGTTTATATTATTTAAGCGAAAAATTAAAAAATCATAAAAAAAATGTTATTTTTTGGTTTAATTAGGTATAAAGAACAAATATCTCAATCATAGCTTTTTGAACTGATAATATAGATTTAATGTAAGTTTGATGTTTTTTTTTTCATCATCAATATTTTCATTATCGTTGTCAGATGAGAGAGCTAATAGCGTCATCACAAGGTTTAGGCACCCATGACTGTTTTCATAGCAGAAATTGGCAACACATAAGAGGCACCAATGAAGAGGAAAGAGTCAAACTTATTCCTAGTGTGACAAACTTTATAACCTTTTACTGCACAAAAACAAGATCTGTAAATCTCTGTTAAGGCCAACAATTGTAGCAAACAATTATGACTTCAAGTGCGGAAGAGCAAATCAACAAACCGTTAATTTAGACCGAATCAGGATTTACTTCTATTTCTTTTATTTCATTATTTATTTTATTTATTTATTATTAAAACCTTAATCGTCTTAACGTAAGATCACTTACACTTGAAAAAATAAAAGGAAATATCCTGAAATTTAAACTTGACAGCTATGTAGTAACTTATCTAGAATTTCTAAGCTGATATTCTGAAATAACCTCGAAAAAGGCAAAATTATGATAAAAAAAACTCTTTGAATAGATAAAAAAAATTTCCAAATTAGGTAAGTAGTTGTGTAGGAGTCATCTCAAACAGCTATGATAATTATTAGTCTTCTTCTTTTCTCAAGTCTTCAAGAAATAACTGTTGATTTTTTTTTACTACTTTTGAACTGAGCTAAAGGAGCGTATCCGACTAGTAGCTTAGTAGTAGCTTTTATTAACACCATGAAAACTCTCTTCATGGCAAAACCTTTTATGTGTAGCTAACACCATACTGCCTATCGTGTAATCAGCCTATCGGAGTAGGCGTAGATTGCCATGACAGTTGACCCGTTTTTTTTTTGTAATATGGAACTGATCCAATCGATAGCATTAATGCGATCGGATAATGAGTAGTATGGTGTATACTAGGGTACTGTAAGAATATTAATGATTCTGCTGTAATCTTCGATATAACTACTTCAAAAATTACTTGCATAATGACCGACATAAGCTTCCAACTTCCTCATTCATAAAATACTTTAATTGTCAGCTGACCTACTCATTTTCTGTCAAGTGATCCTCTAAAAGTATCTAACATAGATTGATTAACTAATTCGTCATTTAAATATTTTCAAAAAAACGGGGCTCGTTCTTTTATATAACATGTGATCGAGATTGCTGCCTGAAAATTTAAAACTTGCTAATGAAATTTTAAACCTGTGAAAACCTCTTGTGCCTAACTTCTATTCATCATTCTTCTATTCATCACCCACCAACTACTTCAATTTTCAATAAGTATAAATTACATTTTACAATTATTAATAAATTACATAAATATGTAATTTAATGTAGTTTTCATACAGAAAATCAATTTCGTCCCTATAATTAAACATAAAAGTTCATTTTTACATAAGTACTTATATCGAATCTGTATGAAAACTGTAAAAAAAATCCTCCAAAACAATCGTAAGTGGCACTTGGATAAATATCAGAATTGGTATTGGTCGGACAGACACATAATATCTATACTTCTATACTAATATAATAAATATGAAAAGTTTGTTTGTTGAATAGGCTTCAAAACTACCGGACGGATTTTGATGAAATTTGGCAGAGATATAAAGTAGACACGTGAAAGGACATAGGCTTAATATATTATATAGGCAAAATATATTTTGATACTTGACAAAGACAATGTTTTTAAAAACTTTTAGGCCATTTACCTTTATAACAAAGAGTACCAAAAAGGCTGTAACGAAGGCCATACAAAATCCAATGTTGAACGCGAACTGGAAACCCATGCTGCTGCCGTTAGCCATCACTTTCACCTACGAATAAAGTAAACATATATAATGACTTTAGTACAAACATACCATGTTGTATAATTTTTTGTAGTTATTAAGAATTATATTTTGCTATACAAGTGTGGACTGTACTTGTTGCTGGGGAAAAGTCTCTCATATATAGAATTTCTAAGCCAATCACAGATTTGCGTAAGGCCTACGAACTATTATAATTGCAGTTTAATTGCAGCGAGGCAACCATACGTTTGTCAGCCGTGCGCGTTTTCGAATATTTATTATATTAGTAGCGCAGCTGCAGCGCTGCTGACACTTGGACGTGAACAGTTTAAAACTCACCAGGTTCTCTATGGAGTAGGGCAGCGGGTGGTTGACGACGCGAAGGCGCGCGCCGGGGCTGAGCGCGGCGAGCAGCGCGTCGTCGGCCATGGCGAGCGCGATGCCGGCGTCGTGGTAGCCGTAGTTGCTGAACCACGCCGTCACGCGGCCCGGCGCGAACGTCGCGCCCACCAGCGTCTCGTACCGCACGCGCGGCAGGTCCGCTGCGCTCTGTAGAGCATTCATTCGATAGTGGTCACACCTTTTTACCCGACTAGGGCGAAGCCAAAAGGAAGGGTAATTAATGATTTTGGCAGTCTATGTATTTATGTGTGTTTGTTCTCTCGTAGCGTCTAAACTTCTGGTCCGATTTTCATAAATGAAGTGTCAATAGATTCGTAATGATGCCGCGGGTAACATAGGCTATATGTTTTTTCAAAATTTTGTATTTCGAAAATTGAACCTCAGATTCTAACATCTAAAAAAATTAAACCGAGATAATCATCACGTGTTTGGTATCAAAAGAAAGTTAGTGGCGAGCGCACCGCTAATCTGTATATATATATTTTACATATGTGCTGTGTGCTTGCACAAATATGTCAAAATACACGTTTATAATACGGTCGTACAATTCGTACTAACCCAGTTGTAGAATTTTCGAACATTACACAAGATTATAAATATACAATATATATATTATTTTACCTTCATAAAATATATTTCATTTTGTATATATATAATTTATATAACAAAATAAATAATAATGAAACCCTTGAATTGTCAAGCAGTAAACGAGCTGATGATGATGAATTATAGATAAGAACAGTCTCGATCATGTCAGCTTTCAAAGAAAAAAAAATTAAAATCGGATAATTGATCCGTTATTTGCAGATGAAATAAATTATTAGCATTTGTATTATTTATTCGTTCTATAGATGTCAATATACTGGGCCTCTAGTCAAGATGCATTCGATAATTTCGACGGCGAAGTTCGAAAACAAAATGTATGGGATATGACATAGGGCATCGCAAGCGACATGTCACTTAACGATGACTTATCAGTACAGTATCGTTGTGTCGGTGAATAAGTGTTATACGGTGAATAAGTAAATGGGAGTTGACTGTTGAATGATCTCAATTTTTCTTCATCAGTTCTGCTCAATTTTGATCGGAGAAAAAAATAGATGAATGGAAAGAATTTTTTTAGCCTAAATATTGACGTGAGAGGATAAGCTTGAAATATACATTAATAAAATTTAATTTATTACGCGATAATTTCAGATAAATATTTGCTTTTCGTTTCCGGGCCGCATGTGATGCGTGCATTAGCGCGCACACGGATATCTACGGGCTGTGATAATCGCTTTTATCTTTTCGCTGCCTGCTTAAAGGTTACAAACCTTGGAAAGAAGCCGATTTTTTCACACATTAAGTAAAGTTTGGTCTACGAATTTGGGTAAAATGACCACAGCTACTACATTCACTTCCATAACTTTAATTTAATAAAGTCTATTAAAATACATACCAGCTTCAAATAATACTTTGAGAGATCCATATGTCCTATATCATTCAACATCATCGTGGGATCGCTGACGTTTTTGAAGTAGCTCTTCAATGCTATCATCATTTTTCTTTCTAGACTATTCTCCGTTAAATTGTATCCTTCCGATAGGAGAGTTTCAGTCTTCCTAAACCCACTTTCTAAGCTCAATTCTAATGGAGGCAGTTGAGATATAAACTTCCATGACCGCGCTATAAGCACTGATATGGATATATTTATTATCGGCGTTATGAACTGTATTAACGCCGTTAGCTTGTTCCTCATCGTGTTGTACACCAGTTTCAGAAACATCGCCTTTATGTGATTTTTCAATAATTTAAATCCTTTCACTTTCTCTATCGGTTCCTCGCTCACTAAAACATAATTGTGCTGAACGTCAAAAATGGAAAGTTGTCAGAGTTTGTATATATGTATTAATCTGAAGTACATACAATTTTATGTGATAGTTAATACTCACATACGCCATTTTGGCCGTCTACGGGATACACGGCGGTATCGTTGTGCTTGTGCTTGTTCTTTGCTTCTGAAATCACGTCTTGGTCTTCAGCCCCAACTCTAAAATATATATACAATAGGAGAACAATATAACGATTTCATATAAAATATTTAGTTTAATTTATATATTCAGAAATATTGTGGTATTACTACTCGACAAACATAAAATTTCATGTGTAGTTTAGTAATTAGATATAATTATCTAAAGATACAAAAAAAGTTTCAAAATGTTTTGCTTGATTACCAAAAAAATCCTACACAATTAGTGTGAACTTAAACGCACACATTTTTGAGATATTTACAAATATGTTCCCTACGACCCCTATATTTATACATTTTTACCTAATAGTGACGTCACAGTTATGTACGACTTTTGCATGGAGTGTTTTCTTGTGAAAATTTGTAAACAAAAATACTGTTTCTTCTGAGAAATTACTCATATTTAACAGTACCATTCATTTATGCAATAAAAAATATATCAGATTTTTTATTAGTTGATATACTTACTACATAAGGTTTTTATGAGGATTTAATTTATCAATTTAATTCAATCATCAATTTAATTGTAATGAACGCAAACATTAACTTAGCTTGAATATAGACATTATTTGAATAAAGCTACGAACAAATTTAACGGGGTAAACATCGCGAACAACACCTACAGTTAAAAATTACGGTAGGCATAACGCAAATTGGTCAAAAATCTTCAAAAAAATAAGTACTAACATATTATATATTACATTATATATTATATTATATTCATAGCGAAATTTAGAGTGAGGGTGGGATAATATCTTAAAAAATTACGTTACGCACGTTACGCGTAACTTATTAAACTTAAAAGTTAATATGGGGGATACTTACTTCTTTTTGGGCTAACCAAACTTACTTCATGAAAACCTCCTCCAGGTTAGTAACTGAGAGGCCGTAGCTGGACACCTTGAGCACGTCCTTCTGCTCCTCGAACACTCTCAGCATGTCCGGGAACTTCGTCACGTGCTCGTTCGGCAAGATGTACGTCAGCTCTGATCCTGGTGTACGAAATGTTTACACTTTGTGTGTGCACAAGCAATGTATGTACACAAGTTATTAGGTGTATAAAAAAAGTTAGTTACTTTTCGAAGTGTACAAAATCGTAATTATTAATTTAGTGTACAATTTTATTACAATCACATAAGTGAAACAGGTTCTTTGTTGCATTTAATTCAAGTGCAAACCCCACAATGGGTATGATTGATTGATGACTTAATGATTTTAAATTTTTATTATTAAGTTTTAGTTGAAAGAACATCGATTTTTAAAATCGTTTATTTTATAAATATTTTACACTTGAAAATGAATGAGTCTTCAAACAAGCTTGTATTAATGATCTTAAACCTTGCAATATGTCAACATGAAAATGTATTATTACATTTGGCGGCAAAACCTGTACAACGCCATTCTAGCGTAATGTAGAATGAGTTAGTCGACATACAAATCAAACGTTTTTGTTTACTATTTAAGTGAAAAATAATTTTATCTAAAAAGATTCACAACGATTAAGAATTTTTAACAATTCCATGACTCTTGAAGATGTTTTTCAAACGCTTATTACAAATATTTCCATTACATTCCAATTTGTAGGTACTTATTTATAAATATAAAATATTACCTAGTCTTGCCATAAATACTGAAACAACAAAAGTATGGCTCAGTCACTCCTTCATAGCTAATAATATATCTGACCACCAAACCATCACTGAAGTCGGATAGTGCGTTGCACTCTGTCGACTAATTGGGCAGCTTACTTACAGATTTTAGCATAAATACGGGCATTTTGTTTCTTAAAATGTTGCTCAATTGTAAAAATTTACTCATCTGTAAATAAAAATTTTCTGTGACCTCCCTTTGCGTACCGCTTCAGTAGTTGTTTTGATTTTACCACTCTATTCTTTTTTCAATTATCAGTTAAGAAATGACCAGTACGTCTTTTATAGGCTGCAAGTCCTAAGTCATCTTTTAAAATACGCGACATGGTTCTAGGTGCTATCTTCATCTCCCGAGATAAAATCTTTTGCTTTCGGACAGGATTTCTTCGAATTCTTTCCATTACCGCTTTGACCACCTTTTTCGTACGAACACTACGTGGACGGCCAGATCTTTTTCTGTCACAAACAGAGGAGTTCTCATTGTACCTATTAATAGCGCGGTACACAAACATTTTACTAATACCAAGCGTATGGAGAGTTTTAAAAATTGCATTTGGCTCCATACTTACTTTGTGTAATGCAATCACAGCGATTCGGTTCTCTTTATCACCCCACACTCCATTTTAATATCGCAAAATATTGTAAAATGTATTGGCGCGAAAATGAGAAAACTCAATGAACAATCATATAAAAATGACAGATTCCAAATTCAAATGTAATATTTTGTTTATTTTTAATTGTAACAGTATTTATGGCCAGAATAAGTATATAGGTTCATAAATTACGTCAGGTATTTAGGGGGTGGATCCAACCGAATCAAGCCAATTCTTACTTGGGGTCTCAGAAAATATCACGTAATTTTCTTTTGCCAAAACTAGTCTCAAAATGCAAGAAGATTACGTTAAATTAAAAAGTCTTAGAGACTTGTTAGAATAATCCCAAATACGGAAGGAGGATAATATAGGGAGAGGGGTAGAGGGTGGTAAAAAATCCTCAAAAAAATCTCACGCAATTTTTCTTTATTTCACTTCATTCTGATAATAGTCACTTGATTCTTCACCCCATTTAGTTTATTTACGGTCAAATACTGGAACGATAGTTAAATTAAGTGACGCTCAATTCACATGCTGTCCTGTCATTTCGGTTAGCAGAGACAGCGACAGGCTGTGAATAGGAAAGCTTAACTTTGATTAGCGTTTCAGTATTCGGCCGTTAGAATCGCTTGAAAATGCAAAAAATTCAATCTAATCACTTTGGTTTCCAGTGCAGAGTGCTAGTAACACCTAGGACTAGCTTATGCGAAATGAAGAACAAGGAGAACTGCTATAAATGACACTTACCAATATTAGTATTCTCCGTCACCTCCGGAACATACTTGCGGAAGAACGTGGTAACATCTTCCACATTACAGTCATCCGCCTTCACTATGGTCATCTTGTAGCCGATGCCGTAGTGTTTCTTGAGGAAGTACGGCCGGCCTACACACTGCAGTTTACCGCCGGACATTATGGCAATACGGTCTCCTAATACATCCGCCTCGTCCATGAAATGCGTTGTGAGGATAAGAGTTCGGCCTGTGGAATAAAAAGTAACATTCAGTAAATTATTTTAATGAAATAAACGCATCGCTTCGAATTAGCATAAAAATGGACGACCAGTAAAATGTATAGTCCCACAGGGTAGATTAACTTTAGAAATGCTCTATTAATTATTAGTAATTAGTTGAAATGCTGTTCATTTGGCACTGATTAGGATCATCATTTTGATAAATTATGTTATTGACTGAACCACATTGCTTATGCAGCAGGTCCGAGAATGAGCAGCGAGTGTAGGTTTGTATGTCTGTATTGTGTGACGTAAATTGTATACAGAGAGTAAAGGTACCCTGTACCTTTCTTCTCCTTCTGCAGCAGGTCCCAGAGCGAGCGGCGCGCGGCGGGGTCGAGGCCAGATGTGGGCTCGTCGAGCAGCACCACGCGCGACGAGCCGCACATCGCCGCGCCCACAGACAGCCGCCGCTTCTGCCCGCCCGACAGGTGCGCGGACACCACGTCTCTCTACACATACAACGTGAGGGTAGAATTAAGTTTTATACTCTATAATCTATAGTCTAATCTATATTGTATACTATTATTTGTAATATATAACATATTATGTGACCAAAAGATGCCAGCGGTCAATGCCACTGTACGAACGGGACAGCAATAGATAAATACAGGATAATACAGCAGTAGCACGTCAAAAATTTCTTCAACTTTAGTGTCAAAAATAAACTGGAATTTAATATCATCCGAGTTTGGACTTTTCACCAATGGGCATTGTCCAAAAAAAATCACATGTAGGTACTTTTTATTTTTTTTTTCGTTGAAATAGGGTATTTTAAGAATATAAAGTAAATATTTTTGAAATTCACTGGCTAGTTTTTTTTTAATTATTTTTTTAAAGTTTTCGGATCTATGACGTCATCATCGGCGGCCAATCGACCAGCATTGAATACATAAAAATTTAAAAAAAGAGCATTGTCAAATGTCAACAAGGTGTTAAATGTCATAAGAAATACTAACCTCCAAACCCTACATCTCCTCCTCGTGTTTAAATTCTGGAGTAAAGAATTGATAGTAACGAGCGAGGCCAATGTTTTGGCCAAACAATAACAACAAAATTTTAGGTTATATTTTAGACAGTTTTGACATTGCTCACACAAAGTTTTTTTAATACGGAATGAAGCAAAGATAATTTAACGTTATGCCTTCCAGTGATGACGTCATTGAAGGTCAAACTAAGGTTAAACATATTTGTTTAAAAATATAAGTAACTAATGGGTATTTTTTTAGTTTATATACAGAAAAACGATCACTGACCTTATTCCCCGAAATGTTTTTGTAATGGGCACAATTTAAAAAAAATGGACAAACCCAATTGTCCATCATATTATAAGCTAAGCTTTTGTACAATTTCTAGACACGAAACTCTCTCTGAACAAATGCACATTCCCATTTATTACATTATTCTTTACTTATTAAGTTATTAAGTTATCTTTTTTACGGTTTGTTTTAAGAAAACATAATATTTTGACTATTTTGATTTGGAAAAACGCCAAGCATTATAAATGTTACCCTAGTCCTCCCGTGACCACGGCTGCTGGAAAGTAGCCGAAACGTCGGGAAAAAGAAAAGTGCCCCGCGACACAATCCGTAAGTGTTTAAAACAATGAACAATATTCGCGTAAACATAAGAAATCAATATGTTACCCTAAAACCTTTAATACCTCAGCTTAGGTAGTTTTTTGAGGATCTAGATTCTAGTGGGAGAATCTACTAGGTATTATTATCCATAGGATTTAACATTATGATGCAATGCTTTTTTGCACGTGGCTCATATGAAATTGTTTAGTTGCACGTTGTTCCCTCGTAGTTTTATGTTAGTGTTCGTGACAAGTTAAAAAAATACAGTGAATATATAGGCATATATTTCAAAGTAGATACTAATACTACCTATTACATAAACTAATCTCACTTATCGTACCACAAACTAATCGCAGTAACGGCCCACGCCGCGCCGATGAAAGTGAAAGCCACAAGGTCTAGAATTTCGTTTTCACTTCGCTTAAAATTTACTTACGTATGAGTATTAGAAATTTATAGTTTTTCGAGTGTAGCTGAATTAAGAACTAGAAATACATACAATACATACAATACAAATACAATACATCAATACTGATCAAATTAGATATATTTAAGCGATAAATCAAACAGACATGAAGTTATGACGAAATTTAAGTAAAATAATTTGTGAAATGGAATGGAGCGATACATCATACAACGAAATATTGTATCGCTCCTAATATACACTCATACCATGTTCCGTTTTCTTATGTTTCATGTCAGGTTAGTCGAGATACTAGAACGTGTGCGGTGGGCATAAAATACGAGTATCAAAAAGTACCACATAGAAACAAAATATATAAGACAATGTTATCAACGCTGTTAATAAATAGTTATACGAAGGCTATAGGCTATAGACTATTAGGTATAGGTTCCAAGTTCCTACTAGAATAGGATAGACGACTGTTTTTTTTTATTTCATTAATGAATAGTACACTTAAATATGAGTTTTTAGAAGCAACAGTACCTTAGTAAAATATAAATATTTTCAAAGTTACAGCTATTTGATTACAAAATTTCATTATTTAGAAAATAATGTTTTATTTCATACTTTTTTAACTTTGGAAGTCGGTTTTCATTTTTTTAATAAAAATAACAATTTTTCTCTCTTTAGTTATACCTATTATTAATTACACATTTAAAAACAGATATAAATATAAACAAGCCTCCGGTATTCTCACTCTCTTGGCAAAACGTTTTCTGAGAGCCCGTGGTATTTCCCCAAATAAGCATTACACCGATCTGTGGACCCACTAAACAATCACCAGTGATGATATTGATTGATACTATATTATTAAATAATAATTATTATCTATTGTAGTTGTCGACGGAAAAAATGTAGCAGTAAGCATTAAATAAATATATTATAGTGATGATGATGATCACGAATATAACTTTAGCAATAGCAAAATTCAAAGTCAATGATATCGGTGCACAAAACTGATGAGTTGTGAGTAGTAGAGACTAGTAGTCTGAGGTACCTATGTCATCATAATAATATATTGGTGTTTCCTGTGAATATGGTGGTGATGATGATGATGATAGTGGCATTTGCTTGCAGTTCTTTAAACAACGCCGAAATCCCCAAACATGTATCTATAAGGAGTTAGTACTTTTGGATCCAGGGTATACCTTGGTGCAAAATATTACTTTTTGGTAGCATATAATAATATGCTTGGGTTCAGAAAACTAAAATAAACTAAAAAAATAGACTTTTCTCTGAATAAAACTTATCTTAGGTACTACTCCTCCTTTTTTTGGAAGTCGGTTAAAATCTGTTTATAACTTCCTGGTGCTTAAAAAAAATATATTACGCAAGCCAAAATGATATTGAAAATGATTCAACAAAAAATATTCCATTGACGTCAATAACGAATAGGATTTACATGAACTCTTGTTCGTGTATCTATAAATAATAATATTTATTAAAAGGAGATGTCCCCACTAACTCACTGGCGTGTAGACGCTAGCACACATGGAGCTAGAACAAAGAGGCATCGTTGTAATGAACTTTTATGGATGGCTTGTGGTAATGACGAATGGAATTTGTTTGATCTTACATTCAGTTTTTGAAACAGTATTCATCTTCTTCGTCATTTACCACTTTATTAATACATAATCTTAATAATATTTCAGTAAGAGAACATAAAAACAGCGGTGGATTTACCAGTCCGTCCGTCCGTCTGTCCGTTTATCCAGCCGTCCGGCCTTCCGTCCGACGTTCCGTCTATTTGTTCGGCCGTCTGGCCATCGGTCCGTCGGTTAGTCCGTCTGGCCAATCGTCCGACCTTCCGCCGGTCCACCCGCGTAAAAATAGTATCGGGTATCCCACAGGAATACTGTACTTTTTCTGGATCAAAGTAGCCTATGTTTTAATCCCGAGACTAAACTACTACCACACCAAATTTTATCAAAATCCGTTCAGTAGTTTTTGAGTGAAAGAGTAACAAACATCCATCCATCCATCCTCACAAACTTTCACATTTATAATAGTAATAGTAGGATGTAGTGTTCATATACAAAATTAGGAATGCAATTA
This sequence comes from Phengaris arion, assembly GCA_963565745.1. Classification (NCBI taxonomy): domain Eukaryota; kingdom Metazoa; phylum Arthropoda; class Insecta; order Lepidoptera; family Lycaenidae; genus Phengaris; species Phengaris arion. The sequence goes on from OY751443.1 coordinate 11,135,894, forward strand.
CATAACTAGTTAAAATTAAGTATATTTATTATGTCAATAACAATTTTATTTTTGTTGATAAATCAAATAAATATTAGTTAAATAAATTACTTTACATTTACAAAACAAACGGGTTTCCGTAAAAAAAGTAGGCAAAATTAATCGAAATACGCCTTTCTGGTTTTTGTATTTTTTTATACTCGACGATAGATGGCGTTTAATAAATGATAGAAAACTAAATGCTACTTTACGACTGAAAAATTCTGGGAAATATGTAAAAAAACTTTACTACGTATGATGATTAAAATAATATATTAATATTGAAATGTAGCTATCTAGTTGTTATTTAATCTAAAATCTAAAAAAGGTTAAAAATGCAATCTATTGGCAAGTAGAAAAATTTCTAATGTAACAGACGCTAGAGACTTTTCTAGAACAATTATAATAAATTTAGTTTTTAATAACTTACACATGAAATGTAATGCCCTCAATAACACCAGAACGCCTATCCGAGTAATTTTTACAAGATAAGACACAACAATTCATTCTTAGAAACTCTAAAAGTACAAAAAGTTACCATACACTGATTTAGGCCACGACCATTGTAATGACGCTGGGGCCGACTAAAAATCACAGTGCACAGTTGCTTATGCCCTCTTCTCTTTGTTCTACTTGTACTTTCAATAGGTAGGGGGTTTTGAAAGTTTGTATGAAAAATACTTAAAATCTGCTCCGATCTCCAGGTAATTTAATAGCCGAGCTAATAAATAAAAATATTAACGTACGTAAGTATTTTATAGTTTTTTGAAATTCGTCGCCTAAAGGGGTGTAATAGGGGTCCAAAGATTGTATAGTGAAATATCAACAGGTGGTCGGGTTACGTTGAATTTTGGCACGCAGATAGTTATTATGAAGGATTTTTCGAAATGCATACCTCACGGGGGTGCAATGAGGATCAACGCGGACAAAAGCTAATACTTTATATATGCACTAACATAAGTAAATAGTAACTTTGGTTCTAACCTGCCTCACCTCTGCCATGCCATCAAAGGTTGCGGACATTTTTTATAGTAGTCTATAAATTATATTTTCGTAAGACATCATTATTGGCATGACATTTAACGATACTAACTGTTTCCTGCGGCTCCGCATAAATGCAGTATCCCAAAGGAACAATGTACTTTTTCGGGATAAAAAGTAGCCTATGTTTTAATCCCGAGCCTAATCTACTAGCATACCAAATTTCATCGAAATCCGTTCAGTAGTTTTTGCGTGAAAGAGTAACAAACAAACATCCATCCATCCATCTATACATCCTCACAAACTCTCACATTTATAATATTAGTAGGATTAAAGACTTGACTGCCGTTTAGGACAACGCACAATGTGTTTTTTGTCTCAATAAAGTGACATCCTTATTTTATTGCCTAAATCCAAAGATTCCGTTCTATATCTTTTATGTACTTGAACAAAATAATCCTTCCAGCTTGCTTAATTTTCTTAGAATTAATTTTTTAGTCCAAAAATTATTTTTCGCCACGAAACATTCATAAGTTAGTTAATTATCTTTTCCTTGTAACAATTACCGAATTATTATTAGTATTTATACTGACTGAATACGATAAGTCTTTGAAAAGATAAGAAACCTTTTTGTGTATTAGATAATTAATTTCAATACACTCGCGAAATTATTATGCTAATTTTGCAAGAGTACGAGGGGTGATCAAAAAGTAATGATAAATAGGTATTTCTAATAACGATAAAAATAAAAACAAAATTTTTCGCTTCTTCGGTTCTTCACTACTTCCCAGCTAAAAAATTGTATAAATAGGACGTCATTTGGAGGAGCTACATTCATTTGAATACCAGCAGTCGGAGCGACAACACGAAAATGGAGAAACACGAAGTGAGATGCGTCATCAAGTACCTCTGAAAAAAATGTCTAACAAAGAGATACACGCTGATTTGGTGGAGACACTGGGGGACTCTGCTCCTCCATATTCTACGGTGGCACGGTGGTGCAAAGAGTTTAAGTTGGGTAGAACATCCACAGAAGATGAACATCGCGACGGACGCCCAACCTCGTCCCTCACTGAGGAAAACGTGAAAAAAATCGAAGATATCATATTAGCAGACCGAAGAGTAACCATCAGTCATTTAGCTTAGGTCACAGGGATCTCATATGGCAGCATCCAAAGCATTTTGACCAGCAAAATGAATATGAAGAAGGTCTCCGCGCGTTGGGTACCGAGAATGTTAACGGACGAACAAAAGAAAAAGCGAGTTGACATTTCAAGAGCCAATCTTGCAAAGTTCCAGGCTGACCAAGAACATTTTTTGTCTCGATTTGTGACCATGGACGAGACATGGATCCATCATTTTGATCCTGAGACCAAACAACAATCGATGACTTGGAAAAGGCCATCCTCACCGACGCCGAAGAAGTTCAAAGTCTCGAGCTCGGCGGGCAAGGTTATGGCGTCCGTTTTCTGGGATGCTGAGGGAATCATAATGGTTGATTACTTGGAAAAGGGAGCTGCTATAACGGGCTCCTACTAAGCTGATCAAATAAGACGACTGCGAGAAGCCATAAAGGAAAAAAGACGGGGCAAACTCCGAGCGAAAGTCCTGTTTGATCAGGGCAACGCTCCTGCACACAAAGCCGAAGTTGTGATGGCTGCCATTCGAGAAGCAGGCTTCGAACTGGTCGAACACTCGCCCTATTCTCCAGATTTAGCCCCCAGCGACTTTTATTTGTTTCCTCGGCTCAAGGAACACCTCAGAGGCAAGAAATTTGAGGATGACAGCGAGGTGATGGCTGCTGTAGAGGCATTTTGGGATAGCCAAGATAAAGATTTTTTTAAAGGGTATTTTAGGTTTAGAGAAATGTATCGACTTGTTAGGAGACTATGTAGAAAAATAAATTAAATTTAAACTAGAATCGTTGTTTTATTATACTCATTATCATTACTTTTTGATCGCCCCTCGTATGTTACATTAACATACTTTATTCAAAAAATATACAAGCTCTTACGGTCAAGTATAATAAGAGAAAAATAATTATATCTCATAACTAAATGCCTTCTGCAAAACTTATCGAAAGTTGGTAACATTTGGCAAAATCAGTCTTTTTATTTATTTTATTTAAAAAAATATATTTTTTTAAATCGGGTCATATCATTGTAAGTACTAAGTTTGTTTGTTTTAAAGTTGTTTAAACAACAAAAAATTAAAACCTACTTCCAAAGCAAAAATGCACAAAAAAGTATGAAAAAATCTTATTTTCTAAATAATCCCCCTTTTAAATTCAGCTAAAATTTTAACTATTTCTCTACTCCATCTTCTTCATTTTGAAGTCGGCACCAGGCCAAATTATATTCTACAATATTTTATAGAACTCACGTTCAAATTTGCTGGTACCCATAATTATGTAGAATTGTAGATGTATCAAAAGAATAATTTAATTTGCATATAATACAACATTTCTTTGAACTCGCTGCAACTGCGCTAAAATTAAATTTCGATGGACTTCCAACTTGTATTTTGATTATTACGTGTTATTATTTGTTTTAAACCTAACAATATTAATAGGTCTTTACCTATGAAATTGCCGTTCTGCAGTACTGGTCATTTCAAATGAAAATAATTTTTGTTTGGCTAAGAATTCTAATTTCAAATTAATTTTATTTTAAAAACATGGAATTCTTTTTCCAAAAGTAGTCATTTGTTTATTGATTTGTGTTACATTTTTCGTCATCATGGATAAGTTAAAAATTCGAGTAATTATGGAATATGAGTACCGTCGTGGCAGCAACACGGCACAAGCAGCACGCAACATCAACGACGTTTACGGAGCTAACACTTATAATCAACGCACCACCCGTTATTGGTTTGCTCGCTTCCGTTCTGAAATCGCGACCTGAAAAATGAACCTCGCGGTCGTCCGAAGACTTTGGTCGACAATGACGAATTAAAGGCGATTTTGGAAGCTGATAATACACAATCTACGGCTGAATTAGCAGCAGCTTTCGACGGTAGCGTCAAAACAATATTGGTCCATTTGCTTCAAATTGGCAAGGTAAAAAAGCTTGACAAATGGGTGCCCCACGAACTCAATGATCGCCAGCGCGAAGTACGCGTCGAGACGTGCCTTGCACTGCTCAACAGACACACAAATGAAGGAATTTTGAACCGCATTGTTACCTGCGATGAAAAATGGATTCTGTTTGATAACCGCAAGCGTTCAGCAAGTTGGTTGGATCCTGGTTCAGCACCTAAACAATGCCCTAAACAAAAACTTACCCCTAGAAAAGTGATGGTCACTGTTTGGTGGTCTAGCGCCGGTGTGATTCATCACAGCTTCTTACCAAACGGGGTGAGCATTACTGCAGATGTGTACTGTGAAGAACTGAATACAATCATGGAGAAGTTGGCACATCTCCAACCAGCATTGGTCAATCGCTCATCTCCGCTGCTCCTGCACGACAAAGCGCGACCTCATACTGCACAGCAGACGGTCTCCAAGTTGTAAGAACTGGGGTTCCCGCCGTTTCATCCGCCCTACTCACCAGACCTTGCGACTATAGACTACTACTTTTTCCAGAATTTGTATCCAAATTCTGGAAAAAGTAGACTTAAGTAAACTGAAGTAAACTTCTTGACGGAAAAAAAATTAAATACCCGAGAGGCAGTACAAAATGCCTTTGAAGAATTTGTTGCCTCCCGTCCAGCTGATTTCTTTAAGAAGGGCATCAATAAACTGCCACTGCGTTGGCAAAGATACATTGATTGCATGGGTGATTACTTCGATTAATACAAATAAAAAATACATGAAAAAAATTCGTTTATTTTTTTCATACAAAACGGCAATTTCATAGGTAGATATTCATAGAGATAGTATAGACCCTAATATTTACGGCAAATTTTCGTTTGGTTTCTGAATTTCTTTTACGACATCAATCATTTGATAAACTAAACATATCTGAAGCTGATGACACTTTTTAGAGATAGATGTAACATTCTTATTACATTCCTATCTCTAAAAAGTGTCATCAGCTTCAGATAAGATTAGTTTTAAATAAAGAAAGAGAGAGAAGTAGAACAAGTTGTGTAACCAAAAGACGAGGCATGTTGAGGCAAAAAGTGACTACACTTAAACTGGCCTACTTTTGGGGTTGTTTGGGGCAGACAAGGTTTGACATTTGTCATCTTGACATTTTGACATTTGCTTTCCGCAATCAGTCCGCATATAATTGACAAAATCTTCTAAATTAAATGGCATAACTTTTTCTTGTATGAAGATTTTTCTGTCAAATGTAGGTCATAGCTTATGAGCCCTTAGCTTTAAAGTCATAGCTTGTAAGCCAACTTTATCTTACTTTAACTAAAACTAAAACATCTTTCTAATCACTCACCTTCTCTTCAAGTTCTAGAAGCTTCATGAAGTGGTCGACTTCATCCTTGACTTTCGAACTGGGGACGCCCTTCAGCCGCGAGTAGAAAATGATATGTTCAGCCACAGTCAGGTCGGGGAACAGCACGTTGTGTTGCGGGCAAATGCCTAGGGACTGACGAGCTAGCTCCGTCTCTGTCACTATATCGTACCCATTTATGGACGCCGAGCCAGATGTAGGTGGGATTATGCCTGAGAAATAAACGTGATCATCATCATACCCTAATGTCTACTACGAGGGTATAGGGTTTATCCTACTACTATAGTAAGTGTGAGAGTTTGTGCTAATTAATGGATGGATGTTGGTTACTCTTTCACGCAAAAACTACTGAACGGATTTAATTGAAATTTGGTATAATAATAATGTCTATGGTCGCTTTTACAGCACGTCAATCTGGTCCCGTGATAAGTTCTCAAGAAACTTGTGTGACGGGTACCAGACAACGGAAACATATTTAATACTTTTATACGATACATATATTTAAGATTTTTCTTATATAAGGTTTGGTAAAATCAATTACGGATATTTTTGGCATATGATCTACTGCTTATAAATCAGTTTTGTCCGCGGGGGGATCCGGGGGCAAAAGCTAGTTTATCTATGCGACTAGCGCGGGTCGACACTCGACAGTACCTACTGACGTCGAAATATATATGTATTTTTAAGCACGCCAATTTTCTTACAAGAGGAACATTCGTTCGTTCGTATTTAAATAAAAATTTAAATCAGCTTCATCTCTGATAACTCTGACTATATTTGACAAATGGTTGCAGTTGCTGATTTGATTGTCTAGTGAATTACTTCTTCAAATATTTGGAATAAGATTTACTATTCTTGGAATCGCCATGCCCTTAACCCAGTAGTAACCAATGATGGCGTTTACGTTACGTAACTTTCATTGCAATATTTACCTGTTAACATGGATATGGTCGTGGTTTTTCCTGCTCCGTTGTGACCCAATAATACTGTTATTTCATTCTCATACATTCTTAGGTTTAGGTTATCCACAGCCTTCTTTCGTCCCTTGTACACTTTGGTGAGGTTCTGAAAGAAAAAATGTACTTTGTCAAAAAATCTTAGAACGCCCAAATACTTTAAACATACTTACTATTATAGAGTTCCTTCGCAAAGGATACCTACATTCTGTATTATTATTTATTTAATCAATAAGGTTACGCCTCTAAAGCACAATATCATCTGCTTTATTTCTAAGCCTGTAAATATGACTACGATTTCCTCGACGATATCCTTTTATATATAGGGACTTTCTACGACGCGCGACGTCATTAAAATAACGAAAAGCTAAAAAAGTACTCTCGGTGGTCGGTCTGGAAATAATTCAAGTGATTGATGCGAATGTCTTGTACGCAAGATTCCACATTTAAAGTTCAAAAGGCTAGTAATTTGTTCGTAGCATCGACATTACGCCGGCGGTAATGATACGTTAAAAAATAAGGTTAAGGAAAACGAAGACACGGTTAAGGAATGTCTATTTGTGTGAAATAAATCTCATTTTGCAAGCCTTCAATTCTGTTCTCTCGAAATCTACTCGAAAAAACGTTAAATTGTGAGGATGATCTTATTAATATTGTAGGTACGTACGTTCGTTACTCTCTCACCCTGAATAAGACACTGATTTGAATGCAAATTGACACAATGACAATATTTAATTGTCAAGAATATGTAAAGCTTCCGATGGATGGAGACAGGTTCTATTTTCACGCGACCATAGTCGCGGTTATTGTGCCCTACTCAACCTCCCTGGCTTACATTGAGATAGAGATAATTATATTGAAGGAGAAGGATTGGGAGACTATTATACCTCAACTGATCACATATAGACTTTATTTGTTGTGTCCCACTCTTTTTCCAGTTTTAAAAACTTACTTCAATGTTGATGCCCATTGGCACGCCTGTAGGTTCGTCGTCGTGAACCACTTTGAGCAGTGAGTTCTTGTACTCCTGGTCACAGCCATCTTGTTTCGTTATTGCTGTAAAAAAATCATATTTAAGTAATGTAAATATATAGTCTTCTTAGATTTATTGCGTGTTAAAAACTTTAAATTAAATATTAGCGCATCAATTTTACCCTTATTTTAAATTTTATTGCTCGACTGGTCATCACGCGCCGCAAATACCATCCATGCCATATAATTGGCGCCTAATTAATCATATAAAGGTCTGACTATACTCACACAAGAATTGGCATTGAGGCGTAATTTTTCTTACAAAATTATTATAAGGTTGGAGAAGATGTTTTCACACTTAGATAACACAAATTATAACACACATGTGTTTACAAGTTTGACAAAAATAAAGAATTGTCGGGCCATTATACGACTAAATGAAACAAAATCCTACAAAACTAACAATTGTTACACATAGAGTACCTACTTATTTATCTAAAATTGATTTTAAAAATATTATAAAAAAATATGATTTTTAGTAACTAAAGCAAAAACAAAAACAATTTTCCAGAACCTGTTCACCCAATAAATACAAAAAAAGGTCGTGTGTAGAAACATTTTTCTGCTCTTATGTACCTTACTTTGTTTAAAATACCGAAAGCTAGCCGATGTAATCTCCTTAAAATTTGTTTAAAATAATCCAACAATATTAAAATTTGATTTGGAAAAAGCATAAAAGGCTAGTTTCCTCAAAATTTTCCCTGCGTTTTGATATTTTGCATGTATCTTGATGCGTCGCAATAAGACTTATTAATTTAAATGGCCACTGTCTGGATTTATTGCACAACACATTTTTAAAGAAATGTCGGTCCGTACTAGGTACAGCTGGCATACAAGATATTTTGTAAAACCGTTAACAAATAATAAAACTATAATAAATGGTATAAAAAAAAGAACGCACGATCTGATGATGATCACATTATAATCGCAATATGTAGGAGGCACATTACTCCGCCGAGGTTTTAACTGTAGTGTACGACTAAGCTCCAGTTAAAATCTCTAAATTACCTACGTGCTTATTAATGTCCTTCACAGTGCACATAATATGAGAATTAGAGGATAACTCGTTAATTCTGATGTGGCTGATCAGTTTAAGGCTTTGGCACTTTGGTTGAAAAACATTCCTTGATTATGATTAATTATTCAAAAACAAGGAATAATCATAATCAAGGAATGTTTTTGGTCCAATGTCCCTCGCTTACGTGGGCCCGATCGTCCTCAAATTAGAATGGACAAAACTTTTTCGTATCTATCATGACAATAATTTATTAATTTCACGGTTCGGTCTTAGAACTTTCGTTTCAATTTCCAACACTGTATTCCTTTAACGTCAAGTCCAAAGTCCAGTCAAAGTCCAAACAAACAGTCAGTACAGTCAATGAGTCATGTCAGTCGATTCAGTAAAGTGGCAGACGCATTACTGAAAGTTCCTAGGGAGTTTTGGCGGGAAACGTTTTTAGAAGCCCAAACTTGTGCACGTTTACGAATATTTTATGGTTAATATTCTGCCAATATTACACATTAATAACCGAAATAACACAAATTTATGACAGAAATGCAAAATCCAAAACGTCACCCATTGAATTGGTGGTCACCCAAATGGCTCCTTATCGAGTTGCCAATGTCAGAGTAGGTGAATATAATTCTACTGTTGAAGAAGGTCTTATGACAAAACAAGTATACGGTTTGATAAATAAAATTAATGAGGTATATTGAGAGACCCTATAACAAACACAAACATTTAGGGGTCAGTAACTAATTACAATTTTATGTAATTAGTAGCAAATTAGCAATATATGTCCGTATGATTTTAATAAATGATGTATTTAGGAAGCACACGATTCGGTCTTCTAGGCAACGTATATGAAATTGACGTTATACAAAATTACACATATATATAATATAATTAACATCCGAATAATAGTGGTATGTAACATGGCAAGTTTTCAAAAGGCTTTATTGCAATTTGCATGCTCAACGATAACTCCGCCGTCTGTTGACCGATTTTCAAAATTCTTTTTTTTGTAGTAAAGAGTATAATCCCAAGTTCGTCCCGTTGTCACCAAAGGGGTGACCTAATGATGGGATCCATTAGGAATCGTGGGAACTCCTCGAAATTTATATGGACACATATAGTTATTTTGACTTTTTCTGAAGTAACACGAGCATATGCTATCAAAAAATTAGATTTTGTATCTTGGTAATATTGATTTTCTTAGGTAAAATAGCGTCAGTTCACACCGAGATGCGTCGTGTCTAGGTGTGAGCTGACCCTAAGGCCTAGAGAAGTTTCTAGTCAATGCGTAAATTCGTCAAACCACCAACCACCAACCAAAAACCAGTAGTTTCGACACTACGAGGGAACATACATACATATATATAGACTGCCAAAATCATTACCCTTCCTTTTGTCTTTGCCGTAGTCGGGTTAAAATAATGAAATAATAAGTACCTAAACATATAAAACATTTGTTTTATGGTACGGAACCCTTAGTGCGCTAGTCCAAATCGCATTTGGTTTTTTATAAGGGCCACAAAAACTTCTCAGTCAATAGTGTCAAAAAAAACTATTTAAGTATTCATTAAAACGGAATTCCACTAACGATGTATTTACATTATTAATGACTAGATATTGCCCGTGACTTCGTGCAGGAACTGTACATATTTCCGCCACAAAAAGTGGCATATATCCTTCCCCGTGGTCTAATCCATATTAGTGCCAAATTCCATAAAAATAGGTCCAACAGTTTCGGAGCCTAATCAATGCAAATAAACATACAAACAAATCTTTAAAGTTTATAGAATGGTATATAGAAAAGAAGTTTTAACAAAGATGTTTAAATATGTTTTACGCTATTTTTGAAATTGTAAACAATTTTTCAAAACTTAATCAAAATTTGAAGTGTTCATAATTACAATTGGTGAAATTAAAAATTGTTTACTTAAATTTTTAACTTCAAATTAGCCCATAACAAATGTCCGACGGGCCGCAAGTTGAGTATAGCAAGACCAAGCATATCGTAAGTTCAAGTTCTTGATACTTGTAAGTTGTAAGTTCTAACACTAAAAAAATAAGTTAAATAAGTAATAAGTTTATTATCTGAACGATGAGGAATAAAATGCGGTCAAAGGTTGCGTCCTCATTATTAGAGCGAGCTGCTGCTGTTTGTAAATATCAAATATTAAGTAGGTCAAAAGTCAATAATTTGTATTCAAAAAAGGTATTTTTATACACTTTCTGAACGTCGATCTACATGATGCCCACCACCGGTTCGGGAACTAGCCCGGCGAGAAGAACCAGCGTAAGAAACTCGCGCGGGGTCATCTTTTAGACAAAAAGATGGAAAATTGTTCTGTTAAAAATATAAAAAAGGCATATAATATAACAATGTTACGACTAAAACTACATAACAAGAGTACAATAATATAATATGTAAATTAGAAGTAGTCTTGCAGAGGGTCACCTCATTCCCAAGGTGTGCTATCATTCATAAAATCATTAACTTTATAATAGGCTTTAGCACACAAACGTTCTTTAACTACATTTTGAACGCTTTCTGGGATGATTTCTGGGTGATATTATTCATCGACAATGGCTATTTAATGAGCTACCAATCATAAGTAGGTGCCTATTTAATGATGCTCTAATATGTGTTGGAATTTGGATACAAGTTGGATGACTTATTCACATGTTTTGTCACTTTATTATTTTATGTCCAATGACAGAGGCGAAATTTGTCCGAACTGTAACTAAGTGTAAAGACATGTAGCTACCGAATGTAAGGCCAGACTACCTAAATAACTATTTATTTTAAACAAATAAATATACCTACCTACACCGACTTCCAATGTAAAAGCAATAGCATTCTAAAAAACAAAATTAAAAATTTTAAGCAAAAACGAAAACGGCACGTAAACTATAAAAAGTAAATAAATGAATTTCTATTTTAGCCTTTCAATATTTAAAACGGATCTTTTTAATATGTGCGTCGCCGAGTCGGGGGACCGCGGTGTGAAGAAGTTTTTTATTTAGCTACGTGTATGCTAATAGATAATATGCAGATACCAGTTTTAATATTTTTTATACCTAGATTAAAAATTATGGCCATTATAAAAATTTATTGCGAAGGTTTTGGTCAATGAAAACCTCTGAAAGTGCCAAAAATTCCTATGCCTTCCAGTTTTAAGAGAAGAAGTTTCCAGAGAAGGCTTCTAGACACTGTATCGAAGGCCTTCGCTAGGTCCAGAAAGATTCCAGTGCATTTGTTACCCGAGTCTAGTTTAGTGACAACATAATCTACTAAATCTGACACAGCATCCTCAGTTGATCTGTCATTATCATCCATCCATCCATTCAGCTATCTGTTGATATTAAAAAGATCCTTTAAAAATATTGAATGGCTAAAATAGAAATTTTCTGGGGGTTTTTGGGGGGGTTACTTAAAATTTTTAATTTTGTTTTTACATATACAAGACTATAGATACATATACTTTTACAAGCTTTAAAATGAGGATACCAAACTCCTCATAAAAAAAAAACCTCGTATTGTCAAGCAGTGAGCGAGCTGATGATGAATAATAGCTAAGAACACTCTCGATCATGTCAACTTTCATACAAAAAAACTTGCATCTAAATCGGACCTTTCGTATAGGAGCTACGATGCCACGGACAGACACACAGACAGACAGAAATAAAAGGTTTTATACTTTAGAAGATAATCATAGAATATATTTAGTGAAAATCTGAAGAATAATAATTGCTATCAATTAGTTAAGTGTCATTATTTAAAAAACATCTTCAGATATGACTATGAGACATAAGTTTATTAATATACTAGCTGATGCCCGCAACTTCGTTTGCATAGAACTAACGGAAACGGAACCCTGTTTTTTAAACGGAACCCTAAAATTAAAGTAGCCTATGTTAGACCATATAATATCAGCTATCTGCCAGTGAATATCCCTTTAAAATCGGTCCAGCCGTTTCAGAGATTAACCGGAACAAACAGACAGACGGACAGACAAAAATTTTAATAAGGGGTATTTTTTTGTAAGTACCGAATATACTTTCATATGCATTAAGTAAAAAGCTGTTAATTTGAAATTACAAACAGACACTTCATTTTTATTTATCTGTAATAGATAATAGATTATTTATCTGAAGATATTTTTAAGCATTATTATAAAATTATTTGTGCAGTTCACTCCTTCTCCATACAACCTTAAACTGTGCAAACTCCTACCTTTGCATAATGTAAAAAGGGGTACAAAGTTTTTTCTTGTACACCGGCAAATCGACATCGACAGTTTATATGTAATAGTTAAATTTGATATGACTTGGAGTCAAATCCTTTAAGCCGTACCAATGTTTTATGTATGTAAAATAGGGATATTAAAATAATAAAACACTTTTGGTAACGCGGTTTGTGTTTTACTGATGTAATGACGTGAAAACTGATGCATTTTAAAACAAAAGAAATAATATCGCGAAGCCGACCAAAAAGTTTCGGAACGCGACATTAAATCCAACGATGTATTCTGTGCTCCAACGCACACACGCACACTGTTTTGATAGATATGATTGAATTTGAACTTTGTACAGCGGTAATAAAGTGCAAATTGACTCATTGACGTTAGGAACACACCTACATTGCTTAGACAACAGTGAGTGTTTATAATATATGAACTTTATGCAATAACGATAAAGCTCAAATTGACTCTACGTTTTAGTTAGAAAAGGTTTGTATGGGAAAAAGAAAAGGGCTGTTTTTAGGGTTTTTCCGGCAATTATTAGAATTTTTCTCGCCGTAAAAACCATCCTTAAACTTCAACGAACATTATAAAAAAGAATTGGCCAAATTGGTCCAGGCGTTATTGAGTTATGCGCTTACAAACACATTTAGCGATTCATTTTTATATTATAGATTTATCACTTTTAAACTTTGCTGTATACAGTTCTGTTAATAGAACTATTCATGAAATAATTATATGTAAATATATGTGTAGATCTCACATCATCGTAACTATCATGAATTGATCTTTATTCAACTGTTGGTAAATAGTATAAATATATTATATCATGATAATAATAATATGGTAGGGTACCATAATCAATCAAGGTCAATCATCATAAGATTTATTATTTAAGTGTAAATTCCAAATCGGTGTCTAACTAATAGAATATAACCAGGAAAACTTAAAAAGCATCGTCAAATTTTTGTTCAAATAATAAAACAAAAATTACGCCGCAATACGAATGAATTTATATACTAAAATAACAGAATTTGGCTGGTATTATATGATTCGGAATCCAGAAGGCCGTAGAAAATCAGATCATTTGAAATAGAACTCTGGACCAATACAATAGAGCTGAAAATCGAACACCAAGTATCGAGTCAAATGTCAATGTCATATAATATGACAGCTCTATATTCGACACATCGATTTTCAACTCTATTGCATTATAGGCAGATTTCTATTTTCAGTGCTCTGAAATTTCCCGGCCTCGCTGGATTCCGGATAATATAGACCCAGCCTAATAAACAATTTATTCTTCTTAAGGCCTCTTTCACAATCTACAGATAAGTCAGTTTATTTCCATGTTTTGTCTCTGTCGCTTAATACAGGGTCCTTGGTTAACCGAATGAAATATTTAACCCAACATTAGGCCACCATATTACATAAGTAACTGCGTACTGCACGCATAACTAAAAATGTTCGTGATTTACAGAATAATAACGTGAATAATATTTCCTGACAACTCGCACTACTCATAGACACCATCACACTGCCGTACAACGCGTCGGCTTCAAGGTCACGCGCTTGACGAGTAGTACGGGCGCGCGGTAATGAATAGGAATTTAAGTATTTTATAGGATAATCTGGTCAAAAATTAAGGTAATCAGTGTTCGATTCTCATTCCAAATATATATATATATATATATATATATATATATTTGGAATGAGAATCGAACACTGATTACGCCCCTTAAATATCTATTTGTGCTAACCGAGCATCCTGTACAAAGTAAGCAGCGAATAAGCTATCCGGCAACGATTGGTTGATTGTGAAACAGGTCCTTATTAAAATTATTAAGATATAATTGCACTTAAAAATGCATAATATGAAACACATTCCACGCGTTAGTAGGTATGTTCTTGATGGGGTTTTTAATCAATTGCGTCACTAACATATTTCTTAGTTGTGGGAACTCGCAGCAATATAATTGCTGTATCCACTCTACACATTCCTCATGCGGTCGATAATTTTTAATTATTAATATATCAAGTCCTTATAAGACTTTGAGTTCAAGAACAAAGGTTGTTTTCTACATTACATAATATTAAAATACCAGTTTAATATATGAATTATGACCGAATTTTGACCAGAGGGCAAACTATTCATTTTAAAGTATGTACTTTGCCTGGCCATAAAGAAAGCACCCTTGAAATAAGTGAGATTTGTGAAACATCATCTCTGTTAATCTCTACAAAGATACTTCCATTCCACGTTTGGAAGACACGCTACAACATCCGAACTTACTTGCCGAATATATCTACACACACCGGCATATTTAGCGGAACATAAAATAAAGGTTTGATATAAGTATCATATGAGGTTGCTGGCTGGTTTATACGTCATTTAATTTAAAAAGAAATATTTTCAAATTAAGAAAACAACTGAACATCACATTTTATGCAATTGTTTTAATTTTATCCAAATACACCTTATCTGGAGCGAACTTCGAGTATTTCTTCCTTCTGAGTTGAAATTTCATTGAAATCCTGTTTTTTGTTAGTTTTTTTTTAATCGCGTATCTTTTTGGAGTTGAGGACTGAATTATGCCTGACTTAGTCCCAACGGAGATTGCCAGGGCACTCGAAATGCGAAGAAATGGTCAAACCTACAGAGATATCCAGAGATCTTCGTCGACCAGTTTCAACGATCCATCGCAGTATCCAACGGTTCAGGGAGACCGGTACTTATGTAAGAAGAGCAGGACAAGGCAGAAAAAGACGCACTTCGAGTAGGGATGGTCGTTTCATTCGGCTTCGTGTACGTAGGAACTCCCGTTTGACGGCCGTCCCAGCCCGACATGAGTTAGAAGCAGTGCGGGGTGTAACCGTAAGTGAGCGTACGGTACGAAGAAGGTTCGAAGAAGCTGGTTTGGGTTAATTTGTGCCCGCCAAGGCTCCAAGGCTCGAGGTAAATCATCGTAGAAACAGGTTAACTTTAGCTCAGGAACATCGACTTTGGAACGCGGACCAATGGAGTAAGGTATTGTTTAGTGATGAGTGCAGAATTATTCTGCTTAAATCAAATTGACGGCAGGCAAAGAATATACAGATGCAAAAGAGAACGATAAATTCAGACAAATTTTGAAACTACAGTTGCATACGGTGGTGGATCAATAATGGTTTGGGCGGTCATTTGTTTGGGAGCTCGCACAGACTTGGTAGTCATTGACAGAGGGAGTCTGACTGCAGACCGCTATATCAGAGAAGTTTTAGAAGAAAATGTCGTACCGTTTGCCCCATATATCGGTGACGATTTTGTTTATATGCAGGATAATGCTCGGCCGCATACCGCTCGGGTAACTCAAGCTTATCTTAATGATATGAATATGTCAATAATATCACTGTTATGGAGTGGCCGGCGAGATCACTGGATATGAACCCAATGCTGAAAAGAAAAGTTAAGTCCAGAATTCCAGCTCCTGCCAACGTGGGTGAACTGCGAATCGCCGTAGTTGAGGAATGGCGGAGACTATCCCAGGAGACCATCGATAACATCATTCTCAGTATGGATAGACGGGTAGAAACTTTATTAAGAGCACGTGGAAGAAATACGCGAATTTAATCACCATTTTTCTAATTTAATTAATTGTTATTTTAATATTAATTTTCACTTTTCCCGGTTACATGAAAAGTTCAAAAATGTACCATTTTTCACAAATAGCCTTTACTCGCAAAATCTGTTCTTAATGTGATCTCATTTTAAGTAAAACAAATGAAACTTTAAATAACAAAAGAAGTGTAGTAAGTATATTTTAAAATAAAACCATATTTTTTTAATTATGGACCTTTTTTTGTGTTCCGCTAAATATGCCGGTGTGTTTATTTAAACGTCGATGTGCATTCTTTGTGGCGGGGAACTGTAAGAGTATGCTATATACGTCACAAATTGAACCATTTTACAAATTATTTTTTTATCATAAGCGGCTTTGAAAATAATAATATCTTACCAGCCACTTTCGTCCTATTCGGGAACCAGAAGCTCTTAGTGAAGGGGAAGTACCAGGGTAGCGGGACCCCGTACAGGCCCGGCCTGATCTTCTCCACGTACATGGCTATCAGCATGTACAGCATCGCGTCGAACAACAGCAACATTGCTACGTGGCCCGGCGTAAACCGATCGTGGTAGGACACGGGCGAGAAAAAGTCGCTCCATTGTAGACCTGCCGAAAAAAAAAACTATAAAATTCTAGGGTGAGTACATATATTTTTTCTGTCATATGAAAATAGTCGTTACAAGATCATATCATAATACATGTGTAATGTGATCATATCATAATACATGTGTATAGCGATATCATTTTTGCGATGCGAAGCTCTAAAAGATAGTCGACATTTATCTCTATTATAAAATTAGTGATTAATAATGACTTTTTACGAAAATTATGCGAACGAAGCCACAGTTAAAGTTTATATGGATGAAGAGTGAAATGCAGTAATATTGTTTTATAATAATGTTTAAAAATATATTCAATTAATAAAAATATTCCCCGCTGCCTTTTAGCCGAGCATATCATTCTGCAGCCTAACGGGGCAGCTGGTGGTGCGCTGTCTACTTGTCTCATGAGGAAGCTGAGGTCCTCTCCTCTATCAGAGTAGTTGGTAGCTGATCGACATTACAATGAGATTATCACACGTGGGATGGTAGCTGTTATGTCTATCTTGTTTCTCCCAGCCATCATCATCATCATCGTCAGCCCGTAGTTGTCCACTTTTGGACATAAGGCTTTCCCATTTCGCGCCACCATACCCGGTCCTTTGCCTTCCGCATTCAACCGCTTCCCGCCACTCTCTTTAGGTCGTCGGTCCACCTCGCGGGAGGTCGTCCTACGGGGCGGGTTGTTCGCGATCTCCACTCCAAAACCTTTCTGCCCCATCGGCCATCGGCTGCTCGACAAATATGCCCCGCCCGTTGCTACTTCAGTTTATCTTATCCTGATGGCTATGTCGCTGACCTTTGTTCTTCGTCGGATCTCTTGATTCCGGATTCTCTCCTTCAGAGAGACTCCAAGCATAGCCCTCTCCATAGCTCGCTGAGCGACCTGGAACTTGTGGGCCTTTTGTGAGTGTCCACGTCTCGGCTCCGTAGCGTCCGTCCGTATAGGACGGAAGGACGCACTGGACTGTCTTTCGATTTGCTGCTGCCCAGCCCTTCCTTGTCGAAGTTGTTCCTACCCAGTTGGACAATCTGTCCCAGGTATGTGTATTCCTAAACAACTTCGATGCTAACATTTTCGACGGTGACTGGCATTGGGTTTACGAATGAATTGAACATGACATTTGTCTTATCCAAGTTCATTCCTAGACCCACCCGTCTGGAAGAAACACTTCTTTGCAGCATCCCCGTCAAGTCCTCCAGCGATTCAGCCATAATTACTATGTCGTCTGCGAATCGAAGGTGTGAGATGTATTCGCTGTGTATATTGATGCCTCCTCCGTTCTAGTCCAGTGTTTTGAAGACATCCTCCAGTGCGTTGGTGAACAGTTGCGGAGAAATAATGTCTCCCTGTCGCAATCAACGCTGTAATGGGATTGGTCTTGTCTGGACTTCTTGGATTTGGACGGTCATCGTAGCGGCTTTATATAGACATCTAAACATCTCAATATATCGCCAGTCGACATGGCAACGCTGGAGAGACTCTAGATCAGCCCAGGTTTCGATGGAGTCGAAGGCTTTTTCGTAGTCCACAAACGGGCATACCCAATACTCAGTGACTGGCTGAGACTGACATTACTGACTATGACTAGCTCTCTCGCTCACTCGGCGTGCCGTTATATTTTCGTGGCGGCGCCGGCGCGGCGAAAACGGCGGCGCTCATATCTAATGAAGATAGGGTAATGTGTTCTCATAAGAAGCAGCTGATTTAGTTATCGTTTATTTAAATCGATAAATTAGCAACTTGAACAATAAGATTTCACTGCTTATATTATTTTTAATTAATTATTTATTTTATACTTACTTACATTACTTATATTTATTTTTATTAATATTATAAGATTTCACTGCTTATATTAAATCTTGATTCTGTGACGAATCTTCAAACCATATTTTGTTTGTACAAAATAGAGAAATATCAATTCTGACGACATCTGTGGCTCAGTGGTTAGCGCATTGGCGCTCAAGCCGGAGGAGGTCGCGGTCACGAATCTCGCCAAGGAACAAAAAGTTTTCTGTATTCCTGGGTCATAGACGTGTATTAAATATGTGTATTTTATACGTAATAAAAATCTTAAATATAAGTATTGTATTAAATGTACTTATTTCCGTTGTCTGGTACTAAGGGTACCAGACAACAACAAGTTCTTCGAGAACTAACCACGGGACCAGATTTCCGTGGTGTGAATGAATGCATATTATTATAAAATACCTACTATGAAATGAATATGGAAGCGCAACAGATATGATAATATTAACATGTTAATTTTTGAGAAAGTTAAAACTAAGTATATAATGAAGTTTTCTTTTTAAGTGAAACAAATTTCGTGGTAAGACAGAAAATATTTCAAAATCAATATCGAAAGCGTGATATAGGAACAACAATAGATAGTAACTCAAACATGATTTATAATTGTAATGTAAGTGCGTCATGTAACAATGTTGCTGCTAACAATGATCAATTAAATAATTCCGCGGCACAGTGTACACCCGGCAACGAGATATCTCCAGTGGATGCTGATCTTAAAATGTAACGGAACCTCTGTACTGTAACTGGTCAATTTAAGCTGGATATACGCGTGTCGTCGTGCAAGTACATGTTCCAGTTTATTCGTTAGTCAATTGTAATGCAGCATGCCGGACAATGTTCAAACAATATGTTTTAAATTGACCTCAATAATTCTCCCACCGCAATAATAACAGATACATCAGTTTTGGATGCGCTGAGGTGAATAATAAACACATTATTGGGCAAATATTGCTAAAAAGTAGTATCCGACCGAAAGTTCGGTTTCGGTTGAGTTTTGGAAAAAAACCTGGTTTTGGTTTCGGCGGCAAATCTGGCGAAACTACGACCGGACCCGAAACTGCACTTGGGAGCTATCGCGCTGGGCTCGGTCATGTTCGGCGCTTTAAATTCCATCCAAGCGACGATGACATTCTATAAAGTCATTTATTAAAGGAGTCAGGAGTGTCAAGACATGATTAGTTTCGTTGCATTTACTTCACATAGAGTAAAAATGTTCGTTAAAAACTCATTGTAGTTTATTTTCAGTTAAATAAATATTGTAATCTTTTTAACAGTGAAAGTATTTGATTTTAGCCCTTTATGGTTGGTAAACCTAATGCACAAAACCACTAACTCGCGTTTTGCCTAATTGTCATTTTCAAATAGCTACTTGGGCTTACGAGCTGTTTGCTTATCTAGCGTTGTGCCTACATCACATGAGAACTACTTCCCTGTACACCTAGAAGTTCTTTTTAAGAAGTTCTTGATATATAAAAATGCTGCAACGTTGGACCATATTTAACTGTGATACGACTAGGGTTTGGGAATTTCCAACAATTTCAAGGTCCCAGGACACGAGACAGTCTACCGTCAAATTCCCGGGAATTCCCGGGATTAAGAGACTTTTAAGTAAAAATGTTATTTGTGTTTTTTAAGGGGGCCGTCAGCTTTTTTGAAGAATTTTAATTGAGTTAATTTCTTGTGAAACATATTAAAATAACCTAACCAAACCAAGAGCATGTCCAGGGAGGGTTCCGTAACTATCAACGCGCAATAGGCGCGTAATTCTTTGAATTACTACAAAAGTTATTGTCCGATTTCGCTCAAAATAATTTTCCTTAACAGTTTTTTGCATGATTTATCAGCATGAAAATTCACATGTTTCTATCTCTTAAAGTTTGAAAATGCCAGGGCGAGGGCACAAACTTATAAACCACTTTGGAAGCCGATTACTCGAAAATGGTTGATTTTGTGATATAATCATGTATGAAACTTTGCCTTTATTTAAAATTACCTATTCAACGATACCATACTGCACGATGGGATAGAATGAAAAAAAATTGTATGGAAAGCCACCCATAAAACATAAAAACATTATTATTTTATGATGCCAGAATCGAGATCTATACACAGTAGTTGATGTTATTCCACTTATTTAATATGTGTAAATCAATCAACGCTTTCTTCACGCAATTTTGAGCTTAAGAATGCGTTCAATTTTCAAATAATTGAAAGAATAAACAATGTGGAATTGTTGAAAATAAAAACGAGGACTCGAGACGATTAAAAATACACTTTTTGTATTTTTTTTTTTAATATTCGAGACACGAGACGTCCCGGCACCCAAACCTGTAATACGACAATGATACTTTTGCGATATTCTATTTTCTCATAACTGTGGGAGCCATGCGACATGGTTAATAAGGCTAACTCACGTCATTTAATTTAAGCAAGAGTTAGTTAGTAGTTTTATGAATTAGGTATAATAAGCGTAAAGGATATTAGATACATCATTCATTCAGTGTTTAATTCTTTTACAATAAACAATAGTAAAAATAGTGTTACAAAACGTTCGTGTCTATTTTTACGTAGCTTTCGGTCTATCTTAATTTGATTATAATAATTATTAAATCATGTATAGAATCATAGAATATGATCTTAAATAATATTTAAAAATGATAATATTAATATTTAAAACATATTTACTATTTATAAACATTTAACTCATAATATTCATAAAATGTATAAGAAAAAAAAAAAGGTAACGGTAAAATGGGGTTCACTCTGATACTGATTGCTGACCAATAAATGTGATTCTATTTATTATTTATTAACGGCATAAATGTTAGGGCCAGCTCACACCGAAGCGCGACGCGGCGCGCACTATTTAAGATAGCGGTACTAAAGATAACTTTATTTTCTACACAAAACGATACACGTTTCATGGCAAGAATTGGAAATAGCGCGCGATGTTGCCCTACGGAGCGCTAAATAATGGATATTATTTAAACACTCTTTATCCACTATATAATAAAGAAGAATGGTTTGTTTGCATTGAATAGGCTCCCGTAACTACTGGGCTGAGTTTTGATGAAATTTGGCACATATATAGAATAGACCACGGGTCCTTCCCAGTGGTCTATTCTGTATAGATATAGATATAGGCTACTTTTTATTGCGGAAAAATGTACGGTTCCCTCAAGATTTCCTTTTGCGCGCACTAAGTCGCGGGCAACATCTAGTCTAGTATAAAATAAACGCGAAAGTATGTACGTATTAGTGTTTGTTACAGGCAATAGGTACTACAAAACGGATTTTGATGGTATGGTGGTTGTTTAGACTTTGGATTAACACATAGGCTAATTTTTATCACAGCAAAATTTACAGTCGCGCCGTCGTCGCATATACGTTGAAATTAAGATCGCAGTTCTTAAAATGACCGATATATGTCAGAAAATCATGAATTGATAGCCAGCATATTCTCGATTTTCTAGGTCACATGGCAGGTGGGAAGTCCTACTAAAATAATGATGAACGTTTTTTTTTTAACAATAAATAATACCCTACTAAAATATCAAGGTGCCTCAAATACATTTTTTTAACTGTTTTTCAATTTGCTTTTACACTGGGATGGCAAGGTTAAAAAACCCCGACTAAATGGCATGGCTTTTAAACATTAAAACAACAGTAGGTATATGAAAATTTCAAATTGCCTCAAATATATTTTGGGAATAAGAAAATTCACTTTTCAAAAGTTTGTATATTGACTTAGTCCCGCTTCTGACTAGTCTCGTTTTGGGGTACAATAGGAGAAGGACAAGGTTTCAGCTTGCCTCGAACCCCTGCTCTAAATTTCCTAGTAGATCTCCATCTAATGATAATCCATCGCCCAAAATTAGATTTAGCTATAAACAGATAGATAAGTGATAACATATTATATTACATTTCAATATCGGCAATAGGTAGTAAGTACCTGTAGCTATAGCGCTATAAATATCTCGAAATGAATTTCGCAATCAATATGTTGTTAACAACATTAATGAGACGCGCTTTTAAGGTTGTTTTAGGGTTGCGTAGTGACTACAACGTCCGTAGTATGGCATCGAATTAGTTACCATTGTTTGCCACTAGGGGCGTTGTTGACATGCCATACAAATGAGGGTTTGATATTTTTTCTGCCGCTAGGGGGCAGACCCAACGCACACAAAGCGTCATCTGGTGGCGTAAGTGGTATCAAAAACAGTCAATAAGAATTTTCGATTCTTTTGGCGCTTGGTAGCCCGATGGTCCTTGTCGTGTCAAAAAGCTGTGAGATGTCACGAATTTAAAAACCCTCATTGTTCTTCACGGCGAGCAGTAACAAAAACTCGCACTCAGCACACATTAAACCACTTAGAAGGTCGATAACGCGAAAATTATTTAAATTATAGAGGTCATGTGAGAAACCTTGCCTTTATATAAGAAGCAGAATTGATTTGCTGGGTTAGATGAGTATTTTTTCTTGGCTGCTTCTCCTTACTACGTATTTGGATTAATGCCTAAATAAAAAATGCTTTGCTAAAAATTAAAAAAAATCTCAAAGTTAAGTAAGTATATTTCAATTTTCAGCTTGTATTGTAATTTGTAGTCATCTTTATCTATGAAGTGCTTTATTGCATAATATTTCTGACTTATCATATGAGGACAACGATCTGATGTGGCCGAAATGTTTATTATCCATTCAGCAGTAATTTCTCATTCATTTGCTGATGTCATGCACAAGAAAGTTTTAAAAGAGGTTTTTTATTTAATGGTTGTATAAAAAATGTTAACAAATTAAATATTATTCATGAAAGGTAAACGAGTAAATAGCCCTTATAAGGGCGCGTTTATATGACCACAAGAATCACGATGCGGCCACCGAAAATTGAGCTTTATTGACTAGGAAGGTACGTACAGATTTTTTACATTTACACAACGGTTGTGTGAATGTAATTCGATTGCCATTAGGTAGTGCTTTGTGGCCTAGTGACTAGGCCGCAAAGTCGCTGCGAATCGAGCTTTATTGACCCTAGTCAATAAAGCTCAATATTCGCAGCTACTACGCGGCGACCGTGCGCAATGTCTAACTGGGCGCTTACGGTTATAACACCACTCTTAAAGGTAGATTCTGTTAATTAAATCCTGCAATTATACAGTAACAATCTAGTCCCGATATCATAAAACTAGGGTCTAGTCAATAAAGCTCAATTCGCAGCGACTACGCGGCGACCGCGCGCCATGTCTAACTGGGCGCTTACGGTAATAACACCACTCTTGAAGGTGGATTCTGTTAATTATATCCTGCAGTAATACAGTAACAATCTAGTCCCGATATCATAAAACAAGGGTCTAGTCAATAAAGCTCAATTCGCAGCGACTACGCGGCGACCGCGCGCCATGTCTAACTGGGCGCTTACGGTAATAACACCACTCTTGAAGGTGGATTCTGTTAATTAAATCCTGCAGTAATACAGTAACAATCTAGTCCCGATATCATAAAACTAGGGTCTAGTCAATAAAGCTCAATTCGCAGCGACTACGCGGCGACCGCGCGCCACGTCTAACTGGGCGCTTACGGTAATAACACCACTCTTGAAGGTGGATTCTGTTAATTAAATCCTGCAGTTATACAGTAACAATCTAGTCCCGATATCATAAAACTAGGGTCTAGTCAATAAAGCTCAATTCGCAGCGACTACGCGGCGACCGCGCGCCACGTCTAACTGCGCGCTTACGGTAATAACACCACTCTTGAAGGTGGATTCTGTTACTTAAATCCTGCAGTAATACAGTAACAATCTAGTCCCGATATCATAAAACTAGGGTCTAGTCAATAAAGCTCAATTCGCAGCGATTACACGGCGACCGCGCGCTACGTCTAACTGGGCGCTTACGGTAATAACACCACTCTTGAAGGTGGATTCTGTTAATTAAATCCTACAGTAATACAGTAACAATCTAGTCCCCATATCATAAAACTAGGGTCTAGTCAATAAAGCTCAATTCGCAGCGACTACGCGGCGACCGCGCGCCACGTCTTGCTTACGGGGCTTACGGTAATAAGTAATAACACGACTGGGTGCTTACGGTAATAACACAAATCTTGAAGGTGGAGTTTGTTAACTAAATACTGCAATAATACAGTAACAATCTAGTCGCGATATCATAAAACAGCAAAATTGTATTATCGTAAACGTCAAACCAACGTTTTGATTGGTCCGAACTCCAAAAATCAAGACGATTCTTTTATAATTCATATATGTATATGTTATTGATTGTACTGTAGGTTATTGGTGGAAATTCATGTTTCACAGTAATAATACACAGGACTTCTTGCACTGTTTCCACTTTACATTAATTTTAATATATTTCACGACCGGTTTTGACAAAGTCACCTGATGGCTGATGATGACAAGAAGTACTGTGTATTATTACCGTGATTTATAATTCAATAAAAGTAAAATGAAAGTGTAAGTTAAGTGCAAGTCGCAACACTCAAGAAGTAAGGCCGTTGCCGTGAATTTAGCAACGAGCGGCGCGGTGTCCACAAGCGGCGGCGGCACCCGCTTGTGCGCGTCCTCGCTAATGCACGCCACAGACCACAACGACAAAACTGCACAATTCGGTCACAGTAGACATATTTAGTACTAGCATTTATTGCCCGCGGCTTCGCCCGCGTGAAATTAGGTTTTTAATTTCATCCCCTATTGTACCCACCTAGGGGCAGAATTTTAGAAAACACTGAAATACGTAAATCATTATTTTTTCGACACTCAATTCATACGAAATATCATGCAAATATGTATGTCCAAGGAATAAAAAGTTTCATACAAACTTTTATACCCCCTTGGCGGTTGAATTTTTAAAATGTAGACCTTAGTAGATGTCTACGTCATATGAGAAATACGTGTGCAGAATTTAAAATTTCTCACCTTAAGGGTTTGGCCTGTGCGTTGTACATCAGTCAATCAGTTTTGCCTTTTATATATACAGTATGTGCGTGCGCCGATTCGGGCGGTCTAGTATAAAGATGTAGTACTGTATACGTCTACTGTGACAGCAGCAGTTTTATCGTTGTGGTGTGTAGCGGGCATAACGCGGCCTAAAGGTAGCCTTCCAATCTATGCGACCGCGACGCGAGACCTCGACCCGCGACCACGACCAGCAAACCAGCCAATCAGGTTTTCTGGCCACGCTTACAGGTCGCGCAATGCGGGTCGCGGGAATTGTTTAGTGCTCCATAATTATAGATAAATTCATACTAAGCAGTGGCTCCGCGACCCTATTTCGGTCTCAGGTCGCGGTCTCAGGTCACGGTCTCGCGTCACGCGTGTCGTGCATCGGTATGCTACCTTAACACGATACCGCACCGGCGTGAAAAGCCAAATTTTTAATTCGTGACCTACAACCTTTTTTGTCTTAAAAAATATTACCTTTGGACGTTCCCTCGCTCATGATGAGCATCTGCAAGGCGTATCCCATGGCAGTGTTGGAGATGAGGCTGAGTAGCACTTTGGTGGTGAGGCTGATGTCCTCGTACAGCATCTGAGTCAGCATGTATGCGGCGTATGTGGAGAACCACACCAGACCCATGAACGACGCCGCCGTGTTAGCTGTTGAAGAAAGGCGTTATAAGGTAACAAATATATTTATTTTTCTATTGATTTTAAATTGCCAGTTGACGTTTTGGTGGAAAATTATAATTTAAAATTACCTATTGGTGTTTAATAAGAGTTTTTAAGAGTTTTGTTAAGAAAATACAGATAAATATTATGTGAGGAGTAATACAACTATTTTAATGAGTATTTGAGCTATTTTGTTATTTATTGCACATAATATGGTGAATGGTGATATTCCATGTTCAGGACAAGTACGCGTTAGATGGTAATGGTAATCATATTTCCATTAATTTATCCTTACTATAATATTATGTATTATTATTAAAGATGCACCAAAAATTACGTGAATTTATGAAACCAAAATGTAGGAAACCATGAACTTCAATTAAATTTTTAATTATTTAATATTATTAGGACGCAATTTAACTAGGCAACCTATTTGCAATGTGTCGATATGAATATTATCTATCATTTATTTTTTATCACTAATAAATAACAGATGAGGGTACATATTTACTATACCGGATCTTGCACTACAAGAAATAAAAAGGAATTATTAACAATATTGAACGCCACTTCCAGCTTACCGCACGAACTTTCTGCTAATTTGTATAATTAAAAGAACTTCCTCGGTGGTACGAAACCTGTAACTCAATACTTGTGCGTCACCGTGCGTGATGTACGTATATTAAGTAACTTTTAAAGAATTAAGCTTTACCATGAATCCAATTACGACGTAATATCTAATAACCCCAAGTAAAGTAGGGGTGCATGGCATTTGAAATTTCTACACGTTTTTAATCGAACTGTGATAAAGACTCAAACAAACATACTTAATATGATTTTAGACTACCTACGCAAAGAAGTCAGTTTAAACCGAGTCCCATCAGAATTAAAATACGCTTTCAGCCTTCGACTTTAAAATGAGAGTGTTACCAATATTAAGTTCGACGTGTCTCTGTATCTATATGTCTGACAGTGACATCGTAGCCCCCAATAGACTGATGTGCTTTTAAGTTGAAATCCTATGTGATCGAGATGGTTCTTAGCTATGACACATCATCATTAGCTCAGCTACTGCTTGAAAAAACACTTACCTACTGGGTAAAATATATATCATACCGAACCACAATTTTTATAAAAAAACTAACCCGACTACATTAAAAATATAAATAAAATTAAATAATATAGCCCACGATACCCGGGCTACTAAGTATAACGAATATATTGACATAAAAAAACTTTAACCCGACTACATTAAAAATATAAATAAAAGTAAATAATATAGCCCACGATACCCGGGCTACTAAGTATAACGAATATATTGACATAAAAAAACTTTAACTCGACTACATTAAAAATATAAATAAAAGTAAATAATATAGCCCACGATACCCGGGCTACTAAGTATAACGAATATATCGACATAAAAAAACTTTAACCCAACTACATTAAAAATATAAATAAAAGTTAATAATATAGCCCACGATACCCGGGCTACTAAGTATAACGAATATATTGACATAAAAAAACTTTAACCCGACTACATTAAAAATATAAATAAAAGTAAATAATATAGCCCATGATACCCGGGCTACTAAGTATAACGAATATATTGACATAAAAAAACTTTAACCCGACTAAATTAAAAATATAAATAAAAGTAAATAATATAGCCCACGATACCCGGGCCACAAAGTATAACGAATATATTGACATAAAAAAAAATTAACCCGACTACATTAAAAATATAAATAAAAGTAAATAATATAGCCCACGATACCCGGGCTACTAAGTATAACGAACATATTGACACCTCATTTATTAAAATTTGGACCAGTAGTTTACATACATACACGAACTGCCAAAATCATTACCCTTCCTATTGGCTTCGCCGTAATCGGGTAAAAAATAATAGAGTAATAAATTATGAGTATTAATATGCAGTTGCTTGAACTTTTATATGTGGGTTAATCTAAATATAGTTAGAGCGTATAGCTAATCGTAATACACTTATCACTTTAATGATCCCAAATTAGCTGCCTAAAACTATTTTAATTTAATAACTCGTGACTGGTTTTTTGTTTCGGGTTCGTACGCGTATATCCAGGATTCGTCACCTCATACGATGTTGTATACAGCATTTGAGGATCCTGCGTGGAATCTTTCGAGAGTTCTGACGCACCAAGTAACGCGAGCCGCTTTTTGCTCTTCACAGAGCAAATGCGGTGTCCATCGGGAAAACAACTTTTTTACACCTAATTGTTCATGCAAGATTATTTGTATTTGACTCATGCCAATGTCTAAAGTTGCCTGAATTTCGCGGTATGTCACATGTCGATCTTCCTCAATCAGCTTACGCACAGCATCAACGTTTTCTTGGGTGACTGCAGTTTTTGGACGACCTTGACGGGGATCATCACTGAGCTTGACACGTCCACGTTGAAATTCAGCAAACCAGCGATAAATTGTGGTTTTGGATGGGGCTTCATCACCAAATGCAGAAATCATCCGGTCAACACACTGTTTTTGTGTTAAACCACTTCGAAAGTCATAATAAATCATCGCTCTAGAATTTTCTCGAGTCAATTCCATTTTCTCAACGACTAAACAAGTTTGACAAGACCTTGTGACAAGACCGAGAATCTTTTTTTAAATAAATAAACGGTATTCGATTTTTAAAACCAAGGAGTTTTAAATTAAAAAGATTTTAATATGTCAGGAACAGTGGAAATATTCCATTCCCGATACTTTTAGTGCAGCCTATGTACTGTTCAGAGAAATAACTCTTAAGGTGGGACCGCACTAGGCGTAACTACGCGACACGGCGAGATATTCTTTATATGAAATTGTATATTGTAACTACGCGACGCGGCATTGCATTGCGGTATAACTAATAAGAACGTGTCACGTCGCGTCGCTTCGCTGCCGCGTAGTGCGGTCGTACCTTTAAATTAAAATGGAAGTAGGCGAGATCTCTTTAAGAAAAGCTTACCTCTAGTGAAGAACACGCTGACCATGAAACAGAAGGACAGCGAGGCGATCACGAACAGCACCAAGAAGACCAGCAGCACTGACCACGGCGTGAACGTCAGCACCGAGTAGCCCTCGCCGCTCTTCGTCGAGTTGAATGGTATCTGTGGCAAAATAGTCGAGTTAAATGGAGTCTAGGGCAAAATTGAATACTGGCAAATAGTCGTGTTGAGTAGTATATATGGCAAAATTGTCGAATTGAATTGTATGTGTAGCAAAATAGTACATTTGAATGGTATGCATGGCAAAATACAGTCGAGTTAAAAGATATATTATATATAGCCAAATATACTTGAGTTTAATGCGCGAATGAGCAATTAACAAGTAGCAAAATATAGGTGTACTACTTATATTATGGTATTTTGGCACATTATAAAATAGTGAAGTTGAAAGTTACCTGTAGCAATTAATGGCAGAGTTGGCGATTTGAATGGTAGGTACCTAATTTGATATTTGGAAATTTAAAAAATTATACTATTACATAGTATGTTTTATTTTTTACCTTACCTGTACCTGGCTCTTAATTACTTAACCTAGATACACGAGATATCATACAGTTACAAATAGTTGATCAATTATTTATTATATTATATTTACTAAATAATAATTTATATTTTTGGGGTGGCTCTCCATACAAAAGTGGGGATGATTTTTTTAAAAATCTACTTCATCGTGTGGGGTATCGTTGAAATGGTCTTTTAAAATAAAGGCAAGGTTTAATATATAACCTTTTTAGAAAGTCAACCATCTTTAAGTAATCGGCCTCCAAAGTGGTTTATAAGTTGGTGGCATGGCGTTTCTAAACTATAGGATATATAAACTTGTAAGTTTCCATGCTGACAGATCCTGCTATATACTCTTTAGGAAAATTATTTTGAGCAAAATCGGACCATAACTTTTTTCTCTTTAAAGTAATTTAAAGAAAACCTATTGCACTTTGATAGTTACGGAACCCTCCTTAGACATGTCCTGACTTGCTCCTAATATTCATTATAAACTCTACATTTCTTATACCTAATTTGTATTTGTAGAAAAATAGTATTAATCTTACCTTAAATAATATTACAATTAAAATGACGGATATAAGGAGGAAGGAGAACTGTTTGATGAACCAGGCCAGCCAGTGCAGCCAAGACGGCAGCCCCATTATTGTCATCGTTTCCTGAAACAACAATTTACATTTACTCCAAGAACTGACTCATTATCTACCTTACCTTCAGGCTGAAAATAAGGCAAAAACCAAGAGAGATTCCGAGCAGAAAAATAATGGCACGTAGTAGCTGAAAGTTTCAGCTACTACCGTTATATTGTACCATCAACACTATCCCCAGTCTCTATCTCATTTTTATTCCCTTTTTGAGTTACCTTGGGAGTAAAGGAACTATTACAGTTAGGTATAAGACTTTGTAAATTTGTTATTTTGCGAAGATCTAAAAACGGCTCTATAACTGAGATTTCGCAGTATGTCTGTCTATCACCAGGCTCACTGTCTCCTTAACCGTGATAGCTAGACAGTTTTCACAGGTGTGTTTTTGCTGCCGCTATGACAACAATACTAAAAACAGAATAAAATAAATATTCTCATACAAACAGATGTGTTTTTTGCCGTTTTGTACGGAAACCTACGAGCGCGAGTCCGACTCGCACTTGACGGGTTTTTTCTTTTATAGTAAATGCTTTTTTTTTATATTTAATTATAAGCCAGGCAGTCAGCCGCTGTAAAAGTTAGAAAAACATTTATCTACTTTTTGACCGACTTCCAAAAAAAGAGCCGGTTATACGTTCGGCTGTAAATTTACAATTTCGGCTGTAACTGTCTAGCAGAAAATGACCTACCTAACTACTAAGAAGTATTTAGTACGTGTTTTTACGGTGATAACATTTTTACTTAAAGCGTGCGTATGTGTAGCTCAGAGCTCTACGTAGACGGTTGTGTAATCATACATGACTTGTATCATACAAACACACACACGTACACACACATTGCTTTTGATATAAAGGGTATAATCCCAAGTTGGTCCCGTTGTAACCAAAGTAGTTGACCTGATGATAGGATCCATGAGGAACCGAGGGAACTCCTTGAAATTTATATGGACACATAGTGATTTTTTTCTGAAGGAATCCAAGCTTAAGCTACCAAAAAGTAAGATTTTCCACCGAGGTATCCTGGATCCTAAGGCACTGAACAGAACTCAGTCGTTAAAGATATGCGTTTGGAAATTTCGACATTGTTTAAAGAACTGCAAGCATTTATATGTCAATAAGTAACTTACAGTAATCATCATCATCTTATATACAATACCTAATGGTAGCTTGGCGCGTATTCAATTACATATATTCGTTATGTATATACATTCGATAGTTTATTTTTAAAGTTCTTAAAATGTGTTACTAATTTTTTTTTTGGCCTTTTCATCTGTTATTGGATGATTTATACAGTATTCTCCGAGTGAAGTAACCACTCTTGAAATACTGTAGTGCCTGGGACAGTTGGTTTTTTTTAAATGTCGTATGGTTGCCCAAGCACATACGACATTCTCACATCATAGTCAGGTTAGTCCAGAGGAATGACTGGTCAATACGTCTGGGGTGAACCATGTGCGGCTTTCCTCACGATGTTTTCCTCCACCGTTAGAGCGTCCGTATAATGTACTTCAGATCTGAAAAAGTCTTATCTGTACACGCCACAACCTGGGAATCGAACCTGCACTCTCTCGAGTGAGCATCAAACGGTCTAGACACTAGGCCAAGGAGCTCTTGTTAATAATAATATAACAAATATGACTAAAAAGGGAAAAAATATTATTTTTAAACAAAAAATTAAATTGACTTCCAAAAAAATACACAAAAAAGTATGAAATAAATCTTATTTTCTAAATAATTCCCCTTTTAAATGCGGCTAAAATTTTAACTATTTCTCTACTCAATCTTCATAATTTTGAAGTCGGTACCACAATGTTTTTGTCTTCCGAGACGGACAGAAAACATTCCCCGCGCTGGTAGAGAGAGGAAGGAATGTTTAATATCTTATCACCTGTTACACTACTCACATGACCATTAAACATAAAAATACGGAAGAAATTACTTATCAATCCCAAATCGGTCTTCTATTCATAATTCCTGATAAACACTAAAATTACGGGTCAGTAAATATGGCCAACTCGAAATCTAGGGGTTTTAAAAAGGCCACTTTAGATATTTCATATTATGTTTCATTTTTTTTTCGTACAAAATTCGTGAAATGGTAAAATGGCTACACGATTCGTCTGATTTCATCATATTAGAAAACATCAATTTTGACAGTTTTCAATAGAAATTCGTAAAATGTCGCACATAATATGAGTTGAAAAAATATATGAAATACCTAAAGTGACCTTTTTAGACCGCCTGTGTTTTCTCCTAAATTCTGCATCTGCAATCGCTAATACTGCGAGTGCTTACGTATTGCTCATCGGATCTTATGGTCTTGTCTACACAATATGTTTTGTTTTAATCAAAAACATTTTCTATAGCTGGAGACAGCTTGTGTATGAAAACAATTTTTTTTGTTTCTTGATGTTTTCTGTGTAATGTTTCGAAAAAACATGAGCAGGATTTCAACTTTATTGAACCCCTCTCTATGTCACGCTTTTTAGTACTCGTACTTAACATATTTTACTGTCACGTTTAATATGACCCACCAACACCTACTGTTAAAATCCCTCCCCCTTGCGCGGATGAATCGGCGATCGAATCATCGAGCAATGCTCATGCAACGATAAAACAACATCGGCAGAGTCATGAGCGGAAGTCTAGACTCTATATTTACTATTTAATAATACTCATAATATTTGTACACACGAGATAAGTAGCATGTGGTACAACACTGTTGATAAATAACGGGTCAAGGCCGAGGGAAGCGACGAGCGACAGCCGACTAACTTCAATTACTGAACTTCAACATTTTATTACCGTAATGGTAAAATAATAAAGTCGTTTCATAACATCAATAAGCTTACGCGTGTCGCTTAAAGATGTGATACAACGACGTTTCGACCTTTACACTACCAAAGTGACATAATTTTGTAAGAGAAAACGCTGTACCCGACTCTAGTCATTCGGCTTGTGTCAGCTTTGAAGAGAGAAGAACACCGCACTGTTTTCGAGAATTTCTGTAAAATTAACAATTTTTTTTGTTACTAAATATTAATATTAAGGAACCATTTTTTTTTAATCATTATTTATTATGTTCTTTGGTATTATAAAAAATATATTCTTTTTGTTAACTTTACATTTGTTTATTAAACAAACAATTTGTTATAAACAAATGCATTTTTTATTAAATACTAAAAATTATTACAAAAACAACCATTTTTTTTTTTTTTTATTATTAATTTTTTTTTATAATTTTTAAAAATATTGTACTTTTGGACTTGTAGTTTTCTTTCTGTTTTTACTCATTGTTATTAAAATAACATATAAACTATTAAAGATACGACAAAAACACTTCAAGACTTTTTTGTTCGTTATTTATTATTAAACAAATTGAGCTCTGAAACGAACCTCGTAACTCAATTGTTTAATAACTTTTTTTATTGTTATTTATTAAATTCACCCGAATTTTACTTTTTTTTTACTTTTCAATTCAAATATCTTATAAACTAATGAAAATATAAGAACATTTCAAGACTTTTTTGTTCTTCGTTAATAAATGAACAAATTGAGCTTTGAAACCAAGCTCTAACTTTATTATTTAAAAAATTATGAATAATTATATTTAAAAAAAAAATTCTTTATGTTATTTTCTTCTTCTACGCCTGATTACCTTCTATTCAAGAAATTAGCCATCATTGAAATCTCATTAAATTATAATTAGCATGGATGCTTACGAAGACTATTTTAAAATTATGGAAGGTTGACTGATACTGTAAATTATATTTTAATGAGCCTCCTTCTTATGTCTATTCTTAATATTGTACAATTTTAAATGACCTTCGAATTCCGGCCTCAACCTATTACAATGGTTCTTTGTTGCTTTGTAGAAACATCTGCTCTGGGATTTGAAGGGTCTTGCTCCTTTTTCGTTACCCATCCCATATCCCATAGCAGCCACGTCTTCTATATAAGTATTTCAGTTCTTAGCCGACAGTCATACAGTACAGAGGCAACATTCATTATAGTGTTTTAATTTTGTGAGTTTTGATACTGAAGTTACTAATTTTGAAGAAATGGATACATCTGTTATTTGTTTTATTTGTGAGAAGCCATTTGGGGTTTCGCCGACCGTTGTAATGAAGGAAAAAGCTATCAATACGATTATTGGCCATAGTAAAATATTACAAGATAATAAGTATACGATTTTAACGGGTAAAAGTGAAATCAGTGTTCATCAAAAATGTCGTTCTGATTATCAGAATTCTGTAAGACGTGTTTCCAGCCTAACTCAACCATCAACATCTCATTCCTCATCACGTGGTATTGATTT
The DNA here is from genome assembly GCA_963565745.1 of Phengaris arion. Classification (NCBI taxonomy): domain Eukaryota; kingdom Metazoa; phylum Arthropoda; class Insecta; order Lepidoptera; family Lycaenidae; genus Phengaris; species Phengaris arion. Next base: position 11,170,670 of record OY751443.1, read on the forward strand.
CGATTTTGAAAATTTGTGTTTGTTTTGTGAGAGACCGTGGCAAACAAAAAAAGCGGATAACAAATTGATAATTAAATCTGAGGATATGAAATCTCAATTAATCGACTTTGCAGAGCGTAAAAATGATGATTTTTCTGAGAAGATTAAAAACCGTGTATCTGGTGTTGACTCGTTGGTCGAAGTTGGTGCTCGTTATCATAAAAAATGTTATTTAGATTTTGTTTATATACCAAGAGTTGGTGTTAGTGGAATGAAGAAAGAATTGCTCAATTCTCTGAAGTCTGTTTATAACTATATTGAAAGCCAACGAAAGTAACACTATTAAAAAATCTGAAAGAAAACTATGGCGATAACATCATCATTTATGAATCTCCGAACAAAGATACAACAATTTGCTATTGTGGTAACGATATTAACACGCTTTCTGATACGTGGTATATGCATCGTGAAGCAGAAATTGACGCCGAAAATATTCGTATCATAAAGACAGCTGCGACATTAGTCCGAAAACAGATAAAAGGTAGGTACTAAATATAACAATAAGAGTTATCCATCTGCAGTAATTTTTCTTGATTCTGTTAGTGATGATATACCTAAATATCTCAATATTTTTTTTGGATGAAGTTATATTGTTCAATGCAAATCAAAAACAAAAAAAAGAATATCAAAAGCTAGTAGAAAGTCGAAGGGATCTCGTGATAGTGTTACCACTGAAGACTGTAATTTTGACGATGCATCTTCCATTAATACAGCTTCAACCTCGCAATCTTGTGGAAGTTTATCTGCAGATCATGACACTGTTATTAAAGATGTAAAAATAAAAATAGACCAAATAGGATCATCAATAGTATAAGCTATCCGTCCAAAATCGTTCTTGTCTCCACTTCAGCTAGCAACTGGAATATATTTAAATCGTAAGTGTGGTTCAAAAACAGTTATTAATATTTTGGCAAAATTAGGTGTATGTGCATCATACCATAGTGTTGCTCTTCATGAAATATCAGCTATTAAATCCAATGTAATAAAAATTTAATCGAATGCTTATCTTCAATACGTTTTTGATAATGCTGACCATAATCCATCAACTTTAGATGGATTAAATAGTTTTCACTGTATGGGTGGTATTTGCTGTGTAACCACCTGCAATGGCATTAACAACCACTGGCGAAGTTATGAAATTAGATCGATTGCCAACAGCGGTGCAAATATCTGAAGAAGGAACAATAAATATTGAAGACCTCCCTACAAATCAATTTTCGCTAGAACCAATTGATTTCTTCGACATTAGTAGCTTAAAATTTGGTGATTTTTTATGTGAGATTCCTGTTAGTTATTAAACTTACATATGGGGAAGTTATTTAAAAGTTGAAAGCCTACCAGAGATAAGAGATTTTATCGAACGTGTGTCGTCATGTATGCAATACCAAATTTCTCGCATTCAGTATTTACCTTTTATCGAAGAAAACCCGTCTGATTTGCGAACGGTATATACTTCTTTACTGTATGCTTCAAAACATGCTCGTCAAGTGAATCAAAAAACGGTTTTCGTCACTTTCGATCACCCCTTGTACATGAAAGCTCTACAAATTCTTAGTAATTGCCCAAACAAAGAACTAGAATATGTAGTTGCTCGCATTGGTGGCTTTCATTTATTAATGTCGTACCTCAAAGCAGTTGGAACTATTATGGACGGTTCAGGATTAAGGGAATTGTGGGGTACGGTTTACGCTACCAATTCTATTGATAAAATATTTCAATGTACATCTTTTGCAAGAGCTTTGCGAGCGCATATTGCAACAGCTCATGTAATAGGTGAATTAATTGCTGAATTTTCTGAAAGTGCTGAAAATATTGAAAATCATGAAAACATCGAAGGAATTAAGAAAGCTGTGGAGGTATCAAGCATGGAAGCTTTACCAACTACAGAAGAAATTATTGAGTTAATCAAACGAAAAAAAAAAAATTCAAAAATTGTTTAGTGACTTTTTAAACAATCTCCCAACATTGAATAGTATTAATGAAGACGAAGATTAGATTGCCATGAGGAATCTTCTAAACAGTGCAGTTGAAACACTGAAAAATCGTGGGCCAACCGCTGAATTATGGATTCAATATTTTAATTTAATCATTCTAGCGATACGACACATTGAAGCCGAAAGACTTGGTAATTGGAATCTTCATTTATATTGTATTCAACAAATGTTACCTGTTTACCATACTGCTGGTCATAGTAATTATGTACGAGCTATTCAAATATACTTACATCAAATGAGCTCGTTACAAAATATTATGGATCCAACAGAATATCAATTTTTTGCTGAAGAAGGAAATTTCACTGTACGTAGAACAGATAAAGCCTGGGCTGGAATATGGACAGATATGACCATTGAGCTGATGCGTACTATTCATACAGGTGCTCAAGGTTTGTCACATGGTCGCGGTATGACTTCGAGTGTAATGACACGTTTTCTTGAAGGCATGCCTTATGCAATTGAAATAATGAATCAGTTGGAAGATTATGTTAATGTCAAGTGGACATCATCAAGCCAACACGTAGATGTTACTCCAGCACGAAAAAAACGAGATAGAAGTGATCGACAAGCATTCAAAACCTAGTTTCAATCACACAACCCATTCATTTCTTCACCCAATCCTTATCGACTGGATTGGTTGGAGATTCGAATATTGACTGTCATAAAGCAATTAAGAAAGGTTTGACAAGTATGGCAAGTATGATTGGATTTAATGCCGAAAATTATAAAAATTCCAAATCCAATACAGTCCAAACTCTAATTTCAACAGTACCAACTGTTAAATTAGATGGTGAAAAAAAATCAGTAAACACAACTTTACTTTTCCAACGAATTGCCGCTGTGATGATGAACGATTCGACAATCATTGAAAAGGCTCTTCAATATGAGTTAGCTCCTTTTCCAATGGCTTTATTTGATGATAAAGGCATCATGCGTGAATCTAAAAAATCAGAGTTATATGATACTTTAAGATCTTTACCATTCATTTTATCTGAGTTATCTGTCTGTCTTTATGTCGTTGACGGAGGGTTTCTATTGCACAGTGTTATGGAAAGAAAAAAAAACATTTAATGACATTATCGAAGATTACAAGAGCTATATTTTCAGCCATTATTCAAGAACTACTTCTATAATTTTTGATGGTTATGAAGAAGAATTTCGAATTGTCAAATCTTATGAAAGATACAGACGAATTTCTAAGAAAATCGCGCCCGAAATCACATTCGAACTATGAAATATGAAATTTAATGAAAAAAAGACGTCTTTTTATCGAACGTGGAAAACAAGTCCCGTTTCATCGCAAAATTAAAAAGCACTCTTATAGACGAAACGAACTTAACAATTAAACAAGCTAAAGAAGACGCTGATACTTTAATTGTTCGAACTGCTATAGATCTAGCACGGAAGAATCCGGATAAGAGGGTTGTTGTAATTGGGACTGATATCGACCTTGCAGCATTACTGATAGCGTTAACACCTGAAGATTTGAATATTTCTATGTGGAAACCACGTGCTTCAACTAAACAACCCGATAAAATCTACCAAACCAGTGAAAACCTACATTTGAAGAATATTATTTTATTCGTACACGCTTTTACTGGCTGCGACACAGTCAGCTCAATTTTTGGAAAAGGAAAGAAGAAATTATTGGATATAATTGTTAAAAACGATCAATTAATGGAATACGTGGAAGTTTTTTATAATCCAGACTTAGAATTATTGAAAACAGCCGGAGAAAAAATAATGTTGTCATTGTATGGAGAGTTAAATACCGACAAAACTGCAAGTCAATATCGTGTTTCCCGATTTATGAGCATGATTAGTAAATCGAAGAGTGCAATTAATCTAGCGACCCTACCACTAACGTCTGCAGCGTCATATCTTCACTCCTTCAGGACCTATTACCAAGTACAGTTCTGGCTTGGTAATCAATTGAATCCGGAAAATTGGGGTTGGATTAAGACTGAGACAATGTTTTTGCCTGTAAGAACGACCGAAAAATTGGCTCCTGAAGAATTATTGAAATTAGTTAATTGTACGTGTACTAAAGATTGCTCTATAAGATGCGGATGTAGAAAGGCTGTGCTTCCATGCTCGTCTCTCTGCAAGAATTGTAAAGGTGACAGTTGGTTAAACAGCGACGGCAAACGATTGACGATGACAGCGATGACATTGATGATGATCAAGTTCTTATCAGTTCACAAATTGTTAATGGAGACGATTTTAATAATCATGAAGATATCTCTACAGATTCCTCGGTGTTTCCTCAACAGTATGCTGAAGCGTTATTAGAAGATGTAGTTGAAGCAAAAGAAAAAGAAATCAATGAAGAAGTAGAGACTTATGACTCACCACCACCGAAACGTTCCAAAAGGTTATCAACAAAGACTAAAAAATAAAAAAAATATAATTGTAAAATGTTTAAAACTGTAAAATCAATAAATTTTTGTAAATTATACACCTTGTAAAAAATATTTTTAATTAATTAGATCCTTAAAATAAGAAAATAACATAAAGAAATATTTTTAAAATATAATTATTCATAATTTTTTAAATAATAAAGTTAGAGCTTGGTTTCAAAGCTCAATTTGTTCATTTATTAACGAAGAACAAAAAAGTCTTAAAATGTTCTTATAATATTTTCATTAGTTTATAAGATATTTGAATTGAAAAGTAAAAAAAAAGATTATTCGGGTGAATCTAATAAATAACAATAAAAAAAGTTAATAAACAATTGAGTTAGAGGTTGGGGTTTCGGTTGGGGGTCGATTGGGGCGATGCACGCGGCAGCCGAACCACGCGTTTTTACCGTTATTTTCGCCGCTAAATTAAAATTATAAGGATTGTCGGTACAGTTCCGGGAGGTAGGACTTTTTTTATGAAATTTTCTGCTCTTTAAGGATCTTTTTTCAAATTTCGATTATCTCAAATAGTTTTTGAAATATTTAAAAAAACCAAACCCTTACTTTTTATTTTACTTTATTGTTTATAACTTTTGCATTTTTTTTCAGCCCCTCATGGCACTTTGATAGAATATTCTAGATGCCATTCCGAATCGAATGAGCCCAAAATCATAATTTTCGGTTGTGGGGAACAGGTTTCGAGGGAAATGGCACTTGTGAACCAGACTATAAGGCTGGCTTAATCCGACACTGTCTATAGAAGCTCAACTAGTTCAAGAAATTGATTACGACGACATAGTTGATGTTTTTGCACAGACGAAAGCCAGAAAGAAGAGCAATACAATTTGTTGGAGTTTATAAAATATTTATTTGTGTTGTTTAATAATTATACTTCAATGAAATAAAAATAATATTGAATCAAAAATAATTTAAATTTGCCCATCAAAATGGGCGGTGTATTAGACAGGGCCTAGGGCGGCAAAAAGACTAATCCGCCACTGGTTGTAGGTGTATTGGTGTATTTAGTTTATAATAAAATTTTGGTTACCTTCAGTTGCATTTCCTTTTCAGCGGTCACCACTCGGACAGTATTGACGAAGGTGTAGGCGAAGCAGATCATTATGATCATGGATATAAACCGTTCCATGGCCACCAACAAATCATCCACTCTATACGCAATCTGAGGTAGTCGTTGCAGGTATATTTTAGTGTTGATGGGTTTCCCGGACTTTTGCTTTATTATCTCCTGAGAAACAGCGTGTTGGACGGCAAGAAACATTTCCGGGGAATACCCTGAGATAAGAAATGGCATTTTAGACATTTCAATAGAGAATTTGAAATGATTGATTTCATTAGGTAAGTTGGAGAATCAATATTAAAGTACATGGTAATTCTGTTTTCGTCTTTTTTAGGGTTCCGTAATACAAAAGGAACCTTTATAGTTTCGCCCTGTCCGTCCGTCTGTCTGTCTGTCCGCGCTTCTAGCTTCTGTAATTATAAATATATATGGATGAAGTTTGTTATAGTTATAGATTGTGTATAGATCTAGGTTTTTGCATCATAAAATAACAATAATTATATATTTTAGGGGTGGCTCTCTATACATGTGAAGTGGGGATGAAAAATATTTTATTCATCCTACCCCATTGTGTGGGGTATCGTGTATCGTATATATCTAAATACTCTCTAGGAAAATTATTTTGAACGAAATAGGACAGTAACTTTTGAAGAAATTAAAAAAAAAAACCTTTTACGCCGTTATAGCTCCGGAACCCTCCTTAGACATGTCCTGACATGCTCTTGGTTAGGTTATTTGTGATTAGCCTCTCAATTAAATAAGATTGTACTTGCAATGAAATAGAGGTGGGCGTCGCTATGCATGTTTAATTCGCAAAAATATGGGACATTATTAACGTTGAATAAAAACCGGCCAAGTGCGACTCGGGTACCATTATACCAATATTTTACATGTTTACTTATTATTTCGTTATTTTTCTACGAAGTTTTCCAAGTAAGCGCATTTTAAAAGTTAAGTATCTATAACTCCTGAACTAACAAAGTTTGATAAAGCCGTTATAGTTTTCCTTCAAAGTTCATCACATGGACTACCATCGTGATTTTTTTCAAATTTTTAGAGCCAACCCTTTAGCTTTTAAAGGGGGGAAGGGACACGCCGTATTTGAACAAAAAAAAATGCGCTTTAAAATTAAATATCACGCATATGGATACCTAAATCAAAAATCGTCTTATCAATCGCTTATTTTTTTTAAAAAAGACCTATCTAATGATACCCCGCACTATGGGGTAGACGCGAGAAAAAAATAATCATCGCCACTTAACGCGTAGTACCTAAAAAATATTTAAACGTGATTTTATTTTAGCACTTTGTTCTCGAGGTAAATACACATATCTATGCAGTTTCATCTTTCTAGCACTGACCGTTTGGGCGGTAAGCCGATGACGCCATAAAGGTTCCGAGACGTAAACTACGAAACCATAAAAAACCTCGCGTCTAAGCCGCAAACAATTTTCTATTTGCTAGATCGACCTAATAGATAGTACAATCACAAAATTCTTACCCGGTTTCTTTCCACCATACATATCACCCGGATCCCTGGGTCCCGGAAGGGGGAACAGAGGGAAAAGCAGATTGGTTCTCCAGCTGGCCCGCAACGGATGCTCCATCATGGGCGTCCTCATCACCGCCGGGAATCGCAGCGTCACCTTTATGTCGTCCGGCCATTCGGTCGCGTCTGAAAATTGTAGTGGTTGTGAATGACGTTTGAAAAAGGAGTTGACGTTAAAGAGTTGAAATTAATACGATAGGATTTTTTTCAGTCAAGTAAATACATTTTTCTCATTATATTATTACGTGAAGCAAAAAATTTCGGTATAGTTTTACGAGAAAGAATTCGAGGAGTATGAAATTTGGCCGGTTAATTATAGGTGTGCAGAAAACGAATATTTTTTTTAATGAAACTTAGAAATACATAAAATTAACACATAGTGTGTGTTAATTTTATGTATTTCTAAGCATCAACACTACTGTGCGCGTGAGTTTAATTTCATAAATCCAATTTTGTTACCAGTCGATTTTTGGCAATCTGTTTTTGTTTTTTCTTTAATTTCTTTTTGTTTGTTTTTGTTCTTTAATTTTTGCTATGTAAGAGGCAATAAATTCTTATGTTCAAACTTAAAAAATATATACATTACTATGGGCTAATTTCGAGCACAGGGCGACCTGCAGTACACTTGAAACTAGTACATAAAGCATTAATGTGTATAATATGTGTGTATATAGTATAGTGTATAATATTATTTTCGAATAGATATGATTTCAAAAGTCTTTGGTACGAATGGTCTCGAACGACGTCTACTAGATCCTATTTGGTACCAAGTTTGAAGACGACGACTTCTCGTATTAAACGTAAATAATGATTAAGGACACTTACACACTTGTCCACTACTTGGAAGAAGAATATTATATTGGGTAATTACATATGAAATTGGCGTTTTGTAAAGGAGGAACATAAAGTCGATTTTTTTAAACATATTATTTTAATTTAATCAAAGTATATACCAATGCTATCTATGCACTTTTGCCATCTCATAGATAGTTCATTGATTCCTTTACTAAAAAAACCATTCGGACAGGAATCAATAAAATATTTGTAGCCTGCCCCTGCCTGACTGCCCCATTGGAGTTTAATTTTTTCCCTTGCAAGTTATCAAAATTTCGAAAAAAAATGGTAATCTGTTGGAGCAAGGTACGGGGAGTACGGCGGATGTCTTAGACATTCCAATTAAAGCTACTCTAATTTGGTAGCCGTCTGTTGTGCAGTGTGTGGTCTAGCGTTGTCCTGAAGCAGCAGTGGCCTAGAGCGAATGACCAACCTCGGTTGTTTAGCAGGTAGCTTTTCCATCATGTTTTGCAGTTGCTGGCAATAGACATCTGCCGTAATCGTCTGGCCAGATTTAAGAAAGCTGTAGTGAACGACACCGGTAATAGTCCACCAAACGCTCACAAGTAACTTTTTTTGAGTGAATTTTCGCTTGGGGCAGGCTTTGGCTGTTCCGCCAGGGTTCAGCCATTGCGATGATCGTTTCCGATTATCGTACAGGATCCACTTTTCATCACAGGTAATGATTCGATTGAAAATCGCTTAATTATTGTGTCGGTTGAGTAATGTAACGCAGCAGTCGACGCGCGTTTGTCGGTTTGCTGCACTCAATTCATGAGGTACCCACCTTTCAAGCTTTTTCACCTTCCCAATTTGCTTCAAGTAGATTAAAACAGTTTTATCACTAACACCGCAGCCTGCAGCTAGCTCAGACGTGGTTTGCGATGGATCCGCTTCCACAATACGACGGTCTCCGGCCGTCCACGGGGCTTGTTCTGCAGATCGAAATTTCCAGAAGGGAAACGTTGAGACCAAAAACGCACTGTGTTTTCTTTTGCGACACCGCCGCCATACACATCATTAATCCTTCGAGCCGTTTCTGCAGCACTAGTGCCACGGTGGAACTCGTACTCGAAAATAATACGATATTTCAAGTTTTCCATTTTGTAAACAGAGTGACGCAAAGAAAAAACCAAAAGAGGTAAAAACAAATGAATTATGGTTTTCGAAACACAAATGCATGAGTAAATAGCGGTATAAATTTGAAATTGGAATTCCTAACCAAAGAAGATATATTTGAGATCAAAGTTGCCAGTTTGGAGTTTTGCCGGGGATTCAATGGGTGACGTTGTGGATTTTGTATTTCTTTCATAAATTTGTGTTATTTCGGTTCTTAATGTGTAATATTGGTAGAATATTAACCATTAAATATTCGTTAACGTGCACAAGTGTGGACAAGTGGCAAAACTTCAAAAAACGTGCTATTTTGTGTTCCCTCCAAAACTCCCTAGAAAAACTCCCTAGAAACTTCAGTAAAGCTTCTACCACTTTACTGAATCGACTGACTTGACTCATTGACTGCACAGACTATCTATTTGGACTTTGACTAGACTTTAGACTTGACGATTTAGGAATACGGTGTTGAAAATTGAAACAAAAATTCTATTTCCCGCCATTTTAACTTGACACTGGCAAATGGTTTAAGCCGACGCCATATATTTAAATTTAAAAAAAAGTTGCCAGTACGACAAAACGCCAATTTCATATGTAAGGACCTAATACATGGAAGGAACAGTAAAGTTAATAGGTTTGTGTACTTTGGTTGTGATTTTGGTGGTTTTCTTGTACGACGTACAAATTACGACTTTATTGTAAATGTCGCTTTTCCATCCTACACTATTTATAATCAGTACATAGTCACTACATCACTACATAGTATAAAACAAAGTCGCTCTTTCTGTCTGTCCCTATGTATGCATTAGGTGTAGTAGTTATGTATGTATTAGATCTTTAAAACTACGCAACGGATTTTGATGCTGGTTTTGACGTGATAACGTCTTATAAATCGATAGAGCCGGCTGCACGCACGAAAAAACATAACTCATGCGTTACCTGTTACCCGTTATCGTCACCAAGTACCAGCGTTACCTCGCATTGCCGGTACCTTATTATTATTATTATTGTTGTTGTTGTTGTTGTTGTTGTTGTTGTTTTTGTTGTTGTTGTTGACGTTGTCACGTTCAACTATCGTCAGTAAACCGACTTTACAGACAACCGATGTTTTTTTAATAGATAGAGTGATTCAAGTGGAAGGTTTATATGTATATAACATGCATAATATAGTAGAGAAACACTGATAATTTTAGAGGTTTCTAATGTCGTGAATAAACACAATTTTTTGCGCTTACATTGCAAACGCTGGCTGAACTCTACGAGATAGATCAAAATAACCTACTACAGTATAATTGTACACCTTAAAAAGGTCTACAAAAAAGTCCGGGATGGTATATGTTTTAGGCATAATCCACAATAATCATTTTTTATCCTTTACTTTTTACGAGAAATAATGGCTTATTTACTAAGCGATTCTAAGCAATACAACATTAATTCTTATCCAATTAAGTACCTTAAATACATTGTGCATTTAATATAGATCAATATGGTCCTTACAGCATGTAATTTAAATAAATATTTTCGAAGATATTACAGATTTAAAATAAATAAATATCTATGGATGCTTCACACCACGTCAATCTGGCCCCGTGCTAAGTATCCGAAGAACTTGTGTTACAGGTACCAGAAAACGGGAAGTATATTTAATACTTTTATACTGTACATATATTTAAGATTTTTACTATATTATACACATATTTAATACACATCTATGACCCAGGAACACAGAAAAACTTTTTGTTCCTTCGGCGGGATTAGAGCCCGCGACCCCCGGCTTGAGCATCAACGCGCTGAACCACTGAGCCACAGAGGTCGTCGAAAAAATGCAGGGACATAGCGGTTTACTTAATAAAACTAGCTGCCCCTGCTCTGTTCATACGTATTATTATGCTTGGTAGGTATATTCAGAAGCTATTTAGACGGATACAGTATGATCCTTATAAAATTAAATACGTTACTCACTTTAAGCATTTTACACATTATAGTAGCCCTTTAAACCATACAGTTTAAATTAATATCTTATATTTAGAAGATATCATAAAATTTATATTCAAGCGCGAAAAATTCATATCAAGCGGTCTCGCACGTTACGTCGAGGTGATAGGGTCCCGTTTTTACCACCCATTGGGTAGGAAACCCTAAAAACATTTTCAATATTGTATACAGAAGTATATTGCAGTGCGTAGAGTTATTTGCTGAAGAAGTTTTTTCTCCAAGAACACTATTCCACGCGGGCGCAACCGCGGACAAAAGCTAGTAATATTATAAATAGTGGGGGATACCCGGTATAGTGGACCTCAGATTAATAATACACTACAAGTTACAACACCTTGATTAACGTATTTAAATTTTAGACAATCGTAAATAGAGCTAGATGCACAAGTCACAACGCAAAACGCAATATATACCTAAGTATTAGATTCAATAATAAATAAAAACGTAATTTTCATGTCGTATTTGGGTCAAGTGCATTTGAACTGATCTTGGTGTTAAAATTCTTATCGAATATCGCCTAATGCCAATGATCACACATCAAGATACACACCAATCGCAGATAGTGCAGCATTGGCACTGATAGCAACTGAAGAAATTATATGGTAGACAATATTTAAATGGTTGTATTAATTATCAATTCATAACTCATCATCCAAATATTTACAATAAATATATATTAGTTTTGAGAAAGTGATAAGAATACCTTTGTTTATTCAATAGTTTTGGTGAATTGGTAGTTCTACGAGAGGTCATTTATACATTCCCAGACCGGTATTTAATCTAAATAGGAGTCAAACAATAGGTTAGGTTCCTAATGGGCCGAATTACTCCTTCTAACCCACACGTTTCGGGAAAATTAAAACGCGCGCCACACAGACACACAGGCAAACTTATAACACTCCTCTGTTTTCAATGGATGCTGGAGGATGCTCCGGGTTCGGGGCGAAACGCGCGTCGAGTTTTGCAACCTGCATGGTGGTGTGGGGCCTTCCACGATCTTGCCGACATTGTTCCTTGTGTGGTGGCGGTGTTTGCACGATCTTGTTTCTGAGTGTATCCATAAGCATTGTGGGAGGAGGGGTGCTTTACACATGCTTATGCATGCACTCACACATTTTCTTGCAGGTTGTGGGTAATTTATGGCAGGATATTGCTAGATATAATATTTTTATTTTAAACACTTACGGATTGTGTCGCGGTGCACTTTTCTTTTTCCCCACGTTTCGGCTTCTTTCCAGCAGCCGTGGTCACGGGAGGACTGAGGTGTCAATTATCCTATTTGTTGGAGTTGTTGAAACTACCCGAAGATTCTACAATTATTATTTATGTTCCGATCCACGCAATCATACTAACCGTATCTTGAAATCACGGTGTTTTTAAATTAAATTTTATTTGATTAATTATTTGATCCCAACTAGATGGCAGCACCCAGTCATCTTCTCGGTTAAAATTAGGGTACTTTTTAATTTCTATAGCCTCGCGTATCATTTTTGGGCGATAACATTGTTCCTTTGCCAGTACTTGTGGCTTATCAAATCTTATATAATGACGAGGTTGATCCAGTGTGTGTTCGCAAATTGCACATTTATTGTTGCGACGGTGTTTAACATCTGCAATGTGTTTCTTTACGCGGGTGTTGATGGATCTTTTAGTTTGCCTTATATACGAGAGACCGCAGTCACAGTCGAGCTTGTAGACTCCTGCATCTTGAAGGAATTGCGAACCCACACTGGATCAACCTCGCCATTACATAAGATTTCATAAGCCACAAGTACCTGGCAAAGGAACACCGTTATCGCCGAAGACTGATACGCGAGGCTATAGAAATTAAAATGTACCCTAATTTTAACCGAGTAAATGGCTGGGTGCTGCCATCTAGTTGGGATCCAATAATTAACAAAATTAAATTAAATTTAAAAACACAGTGGCTTCAAGATACTGTTAGTATGTTTGGCGTGGATCGGAACAAATAATAATTGAAGTACTAGAAACTAATAGACTAGAATAAAAAACTAGAGAAACTAATCTTCTGGTAGTTTGAACAACTCCAACAAATAGGACAATTGGAACCTCAGTCCTCCTGTGACCATGGCTGCTGGAAAGTAGCCGAAACGTCGGGAAAAGATAAGTGCACCACGACACAATCCGTAAGTGTTTAAAACAATGAACAATATTCGCGTAAACATAAGAAATCAAGATATAATTTGTTAATTGAATTATATGCTTGGGATTTCCGCAAAGTAACGCCTGAATCTTTTGAGTACACCTCTGTTTTCGTCAGGAGTGAAAAATCAAGGTTGGCTCACCGCAATTCAGGCGTGTTCAATTATTATTTCTGCTATTTCTGTTAATATTGCAACATGATTCACAAGAGCAAAGGTTGAATGAAAATGTGACAGTTAAATTGACATACTTATTACACCATACTTTAAATAATAAAATATCGTAAATTTTCATACATGCCTTATTAATACTAAGAAGAAATGTTTATATTATGGCAAGGACTTACTAACCAGAATTTATTGAAGACTAATTAAAAATCAAGACTGGAAAAATAAAATACTTCAAGATTTTGAAGTTACAGAAGATTACAATATTGATAAGGCTATTTTCTAATGCGCTAAATTCTAATTTGCTTGTGAATTATTTAACTAGTTACTAGTTAGATAAAATTCTGATTAGTCATTTAATTATTAATTGACTATTTTAATAAACAACTTGTTAAGATGGGTCGATGCTCAGTTTGTAATAGTAATTGCTAGTTAGCAAATTTTACATTAAAATAAAAAATTTATCAGATCTGATATTTTTAAATTGTTAATCAAAAGTTTACTAAAAATTGTATAACTCATATAAAATAAATCTCATACTAACAATAATCATAAACCAATTTTGTATCGAGTTGTAGATTTTTAAACAAAACCAACATTAATGATTTCTTCACAAAAGTAATAATTTATAGTAATATAATAATAAATAGTGATTAAGCATAGATTTTACGTGTATTGTCGCCGCGGCGTTAACTTGGCGCCACTTTTCCTTACTTAATTAAGAAAAGCAATGCATACCATATAATTCAAATAATACTTTGTGTACTCACTTGCCATTTTGTCATCAAACTCAATCCCAACTAAAATGCGATTCATTGCATTTGGTTGAGTAAGAGCTTTCTCCATTTCAGTAGAATTTTTGTATCCTTTTGGTTGGGGAAGCATTCGGGTATCAAAAAGTAAAGCTATGAATCCATTGAGATTATCCAGAGCAACTGTTGCCATTGCATCTTCAGTTACTTTCCTAGTGAGCGGATTTTCAGGAGAAAATGCTAAGGTACCTTCCCTTTTTGCTGATGTGAGATTCCCGCTACATTAATAGATAAATAATATTATACAACACTAATTCAAAAGTAAAAGAATTAAGGCAATAATATAAAATTTACTTACAACTCTCTTCCACTTATATTGAAGTAAGTTGGTGGAAATGGTGGATAAGATACATCTGGATTGGATTGTGGATCGACGAGACATCTTATTAAAATTAAAAATAGCGAAAATACAACGGGCGATGCTATTTCAAAAGCCGTTTGCCATTTATGCCTTGTTTGTAATAGAAAGTTCTTCCAAATGAGAAGTTTTAATTTCTCAAATGAAGACATTTTTTATGAAGCCGCTAAAACATTGCATGTTTTAAATTCCCACAGAAAATTATTTTAAATTATGTGCCTATCTGTAGTTAATACATATTTAAATTGTTCATCATCGGAAAATCTGTCGCACAGTAAAGGGTTACATGGAATATAGACCTTATTTTAAAATTCTTTTAGAAATCAGTTATTTCGGAACTCTTGCAAATAATCACAAATTAAAATACAAAAATAACTCACTTATCATTGCACACACACAGAGCAATAAAATATTTTCTGCACGTATTTTTACCACAAAACAAAACGAATATACCAATTTTCGGAGCTTGTAAATAATATAACTTATTAATAGTAAATACTGAGCGCTACAAAATAACAAACGACCGCTTATTACGAATATTATTCTCCCTCCTACTTCGCAAAAAGGTAAAAATTACAGTATCATGTGTACAGGTTTTTCATGTGACTTTGACACATCAGATATAATTTCCAAAGACAAAGTAAACGAGGAATCTATGGAATTTTGTCTTATTGATAAGATGCCATAAGTGCCATACTTGCCATCCAGCCTGCAAATCCAATACTGTGGCCTTGAAGCAAACCTGTAAGCAAAAATTATAAATGACTAGAGTTGGGGAAAGTTTTTATGCCCGGTGGGAAGATTGGGAAAAAACCTATCATTTTGGGCATTTTTATGCCCGATTAATGCCCAATCAATGGATATAAATTTAAAAATTGACACTGTATTTGGAATAATTTAAGCTAGAAGAAGCTAAAAAACAATCGAGAACCGACGGCTCAGAACTCGCTGGGTTAATTTACTTTCAGGTAGAATAATTAAAGGCTAA
Source organism: Phengaris arion (assembly GCA_963565745.1). Lineage (NCBI taxonomy): Eukaryota > Metazoa > Arthropoda > Insecta > Lepidoptera > Lycaenidae > Phengaris > Phengaris arion. The sequence goes on from OY751443.1 coordinate 11,186,162, forward strand.
TGAAAACATAAACATAATTATTATTTTTTAATAAAATTATATTTAAAAATCGTGTTAAATTAACATTTTATTTTTAAAGTTGTAAAATATTATTATTAAAGAGGAGCAAACTGACCCACTTTTGGGAGAGAGAACCCACAATTATTTATAGCGCCATAGTTACCAACTAGCCTGCAAATCCAGCAATGACGGCCATTACTACTGGTGAGAGATTTGCAGGCTGGACCGTGAGTTTAGCATTCTGTTGACGATGAATCTACGTCCACCTTACAAGTTAATAACTCGAATCAAGAACTATTTTCCTTCGGAGAATGTTTCTCTATTCTTGGATATAAAGAAACATTTATACGCTTGTTCATACACACGTCTGGTAAACGAAAGTTGAACCGCATCATCTATATTGTATACTTTTTTGCTCTCAAAGTCGGGACAAATAAAATTTTGTTGAATAGAAGGAATGGAATGGGCATTATCGGCAACTCTTTTGGCGATTATATTATTGCTATCGGGATGAGCACGCTCTCTAGAGTCTATATTATTGTTACATTCCATTACTTCCTGACATACCTGAACATTACGACTCCCACCCCCCAGGTCGGGCGGCTCGGCGATTGCGCTAGGTTACAAACTAAAACTACTTAAAACTACACTTTCACTAGGACGATCACAATATTAAACAGCCACAACCAATAATAGAAACTTCAAATGCAAAAATAATGTAAAATAACCCGCAAAACACACTAAACACAAAAAATGTGAAAAGCACTTGTTTACACACTCGACCGAAAAGCAGAGTCTGAAACGGACGTGTAGACAAAAATAAATAAAATATAGAAACCGACTTCCAAAGTAAAAGCAATAACATTCATAAAATCACTAAAAAGTATGAAATAATTCTTAGTGTCGAAATAGTTCACCTTTTAAATTCTGCTAAAATGTTACTATTTTTCTACTCAATCTTCTTATTTTTGAAGTCGGTAACTGTCCAAACTCGTATTCGTAAATAACACAAATTACCATTCTACCATTCAGCTGAAGCTACATTTTATCGCGGCGAAATGTACGATTCCCGCGAGATTTCATTTTGCGCGCACGAAGTCGCGAGCAATGTCTACATATATTATAACTAGTATAATCATGTGTTTTCAATGTCGATTTTATGCACTTATGCACAAAACACCTCCATAAAGTTAGTTGGAGCAAGAGGTCCCACACACACCATTTTTAAAATGAAATCTACTCAAAATGCCTAATGTTTAATCGGCCGGCGCTGTGTCTCAGATTAGTTCATAGTTAGTGATCATCTTCTGTAATAAAAAAAAGTCAATCCCCTTTTCTCTTGGTCATTTAATGCATTAACTGCTAGAACAATTTTCAGAGATGTTTTTTGTGGTGTGTTGACAGAAAAAGTTGCCGGGAAATTAAAAATGTGTAAGAAAACTTAACGAGCATTAACTTTTCTAATAAGAGCTTAGTCTATTCCTCATGGATCCCAGGATCATTGATGTTAGGGTTTACAGGCTTGGTACTACATTTCACTTTTTGGTAGCTGTGAATGTTCAAAGAAATCGATATCGATGTAAAATACTATGAGAAATACCTATATCAACATAATATCATGATGTATGGTATGATGATGGTTGTGGTGATAAATATTATTATTTATTATTCATATAGATATGCTTGCAGTTCTTTAAAACTATGTTGACCAATCTTTCCAAACGTGTATCTTTATAGACTGAGGAGTTCTATTCAGTCCTTTTGGATCCAGGGTATAATACCTTGGCACAACATTTCGATACCTGTGAATGTTCAAAGAAATCGATATTGGTGCTAAAGACTATGAGATATACCTAGATATCAACATAATGTCATGGTGTATGGTGTGATGATGATGGTGGTGGTGGTGGTGATGATGATGATGATGATGATGATGATGATGATGATGACGATGATGATGACGACGATGATGATGATGATGAAGATTTTGATTATTTAATAGTGATATTTGCTTGCAGTTTTATAAGCAATGCTGAAATTTCCAAACGTGTATCTTCAAAGACTGAGAAATTCCATTCATTGCTTTTTTATCCATGGTATACCTTAGCCTTACCATTTCACTTTTTGGTAGCATATCCTCGAGTTACTTCAAAAGAAGTCAAAATCACTATCGGTGTCCCTATAAATTCTTATCTCGATTCCTCATGGATCCCATCACCAGGTCTACTATTTGGTGACAATGGGACCAATTCAGGAGTCAACTCTTTATAATAAAAAAATAATTTCGAAAATCGGTTCACACACGGCATAACTATATGATGATGGAGGATGATAACAATTCGTATGCAATCATACATACGAATTGTTATCATCCTCCTGTGTTTTGGAAGTCGGTTGAAAAATGATTGATACTATAGGGATATTGCCTAGTGTGGAATATTACATTTTTATAAATTCAATACTATAATTGTTGATTATAGATACATAAATCTAAAAGAATTAGTATTTAGATTTACGCGATTAATAATTATAAGCAAATAAAAACGTTGCCAATATCTTTCTCGCAAAATGATTTGTTACGTTACAAGTTGCTATCGCTATACATTTTGTAATAACAAATGTATGGCGAGTGCAACTCATGACGTCACAGGCCGATATATCGCTCTTTCATATTGTAAATTCAAATTATTTGTATCTTCGTTATTTATAATTTTTAAGATATATGAAAATGAGTTTGTTTACTAACATGTTGTCTTAAGGGCAATACTGATCATCCAGCCTGCAAGCCCAAAGCCGCCGACTTATAGGCAAAAAATAAAAATGATTGACGCTATTGACTCTAATGACGGCCATTAGAACCGGTGCTGGATTTGCAGGCTGGATGTTGAGTACGGCGCTTAGGCTGGGACTATACGGCACCGGAATCCGTAGCTCCAGGGAGAAAACGGTTCCGGTACCGATCAGTCTGTCAAACAATCGTATGAATTTTTCCTGCATCGACTACATTTCCACCGGGTCTTTCCGAGTCGGAAATTTCCCCGGAAGCAACCGGCACACATCCTGGTTTTCGCCGGGTACCCGGTCGGAAGGGCCGCGAGCTTATCAATATTGTATGAAGTTGTATGGAGCTAACTACATGACAACGGATTACGTTATTTTCAGACGATAGTGTTGTCAACTTACCGGTTTTCTGCCAAAATGTATGGGGGAAAATACGAAACAATATTATGTATAAGTACGAAAATTACATCAATTTTAATAAAATAAAAAATAGTCATCAGCTTTAAATTTCCAAGATGGCGGGTATTTAATTATTTGTAAAATTGATATAGGTGTCGTCTTCATGATTTTAAGGGTGCTGAATATAAAAATTACTTCCATTTAAAATTCCAAGATTTTACCAATCTCACCGAAGAACAACTAAATAAGCTCGAGCGACTACAGAATCTCTCGATACGGTTTATCTTCGGTCTAAAAAAATTTGACCATGTGTCAGATTTTCGATCAAGACTGAAGTGGTTGCCTATACGTTTTCGCCGGGACGCTCGTATTCTCTCTCTTGTTTTCTCTATTATACATGACCCTTGTTTACCCTCATATTTAATAGATATTTATATTTATTTCGACAAGCTACTGTTAAAGAATTACGATTTGCATCCAATTTTCAACTAAAATTATCCATGCATAAAACTAAATATTATGCCTCCTCGTTTGCTGTTACTGGTGTAAAGCTGTGGAATTCGTTACCAAAACATATCAGACTTGCTAAAACGTTAAATGGCTTTAAAACTATGGTTAAGATGCATTATTTGACTATTTGTAGTCAGGTAAATCAATAATTCTTTTTTTTTTCTTTTTATTATTGTTTATTATTTTCTGTCTTAAGACTATAAAGTTTAATTAAAATTATTTGTGTATCCGTGTAATATATATTATGTATTTATTTATATATGTATGTTTACGTATATATATATTGTTTAAACGTATGTATTAATTGTTATTGTATTTTATTGTGTTCTTTTTAACTGCTCATGCACGCCAAATTCTTTTCTATTATTTCCTCTACCCAAGGTTGCCTGGAAGAGATTGCTACCTAGTAATAAGGCCGCCATTGTGTTACCTGTGTATATTATTATTTTTATCTCTTTTCTTTTATATTTTTTTTTATGTTGTGTGCACAATAAAGAATATTTCATTCATTCTTTCATTCAAAATTAATGTCCGCCATTAATTTTTATTCAAATGAATATGGGTGTCCTGTTATAGGTTTCTGGGGTTGATAATTACAAAGGAGTCATCCATTTTGAATTTCCAAGATGGTGAATATTTATTTTGTTATAAAATCGATATAGGTGTCGTATAGATGGTTTTTAGGGGTGCTGAATACGAAAATGATATCTATTTTAAGATTACAAGATGGCGGACATTTATTTTTATTTAAATTAGTATGGGTATCCTTTTCTAGGTTTTTGGGGTTGCCGATTACAAAAAAAAAGTCATTCATTTTGAATTTCCAAGATGGCGGATATTTATTTTTTGTAAAATTGATATTAGTTTTTGAGCAAAGATTTCAAATCTCAAGATAGGCTATGACGTACATTTGACAGAATAAGCCTTCATACAGTAAAACGTTACGCCATCTTGGTTTTCACCATACTTCAAATGTCAGCCATCTTGTTTTCACCATACTTCAAATGTCAAAATGGCCCCAAAAATCTCAAAAGTTGGGCTATTTAATTAGAGACACTTTTTGGCTCAAAATGCCTCGTTTGTAATATATACGTCTATGTTTTGGAGGATGATTTTCGAATTCAGCACCCCCAGAAACTTGGAAAACGACACCTATATCAATTTTACAAAAAAAAAAAATTTTTTTTGTAAACTGCAACCTCAAAAACCTAAAAACCTGTGCTCTTATGTTGGTTAAAATAATATCGCTTTTCCGGTTTAAAATATTTAGATAACAAACCTGGTATGTATTTAGTCGCGCTATTTTTTGTATCAACATTCTTTCGCAAAATTAGTATAGAAGCAGTATTATTAGTACCTATAATTGTTCACATCCTATTTAGACAAGGAGCTGGATAGAGTTGAGTGTGCAAAATATGAGGACCGCATTCTGTAAATTGTTTTGAGGAGTAAGGATTATCATCTCTCTAACGCAGAAAAGCTAAAAAGTCTCCGACAAAATAATAGTTCCAAAACTGGCCATAATGGCGCTAGAGTGGCAAGGGTGTGTGCTATGAAGTTAGAATTTTTGATGACTATGACTAGTTTTTAGTAGTTAATTCAGTAAATCATGAATATTCTAATTACTCGTATAGTCGAAAATATTTTATATATAAAACCGAAGAAGATCCCAAGATTTAATTATCCGTTTAAATTTTGCCGCTTTACACCCTTGCGTCTGTAGCGCCCCCTATTTAACGCTATTTTACGGACACTTTTCATGTATGGAGATGGTACTCCTTACCTCTATTCTCCATGTTCTGAATGTTGCCAGGAGATTTCTCGGTCCAATTTTTTTTATATCACATCCCCTTGGATATCGAGTAAATGGACTGAACAAATGCTTTTTTGCAATTTTAATTGTTTTATTAAAAATATCCAATTGTTTCGTATGATTTAAGGTACTTATAGTTACACAATAGACATAAAAAACAAAAAAAAATAAAAATTAAACAAGAATTGTTTAAAAAAATTAAATTATAACAAAAAATCAAAATTTTCCACAAGTCATAAAAAAAATCAATCTTTTTTATTTTGAAATCTTTTTTGAAAAAAAATTTGTGGGTACAATTTACCATCTTTTTTTTCATACCCTAATAAAGTGTAATCAATAGGCTGTAGTATTGTTTGGTCAGCATTTATCCAGACATATGTTTGTGTTGAAGCTCTTAACAAATGTAAATGTAGAGCATCTGATGTGCAAATTACTTTTAATAAATTTAATCCGAAGCCGATATTTTGAGAAATTAATTGAAACCGAAGTTGATCAGCAGTTAATTTTTTTTGTGATAAAAGATAGGTGCAAATGGTTTCTAATTCTGTTAACTGTTCGACACTTCGGTTCGGTTTTGAGCCTAATCTGCTAGTCGAATCGCAACCAGTTAGTGAGTGTAATGCTGGCAAAGTACGACAAATGTTTTCGCCAAGGGATTGAGCAGTCAAATGACATCCTGAAATGTATTTCTTCTTATAAGAACCGTCGAACCATAGACCTAAACAACCTAGACGTGCTAGCTTATTCCAAAAATAAATTCCCAAGATAAAAACATCTGTATCAGCGCTAAGGATTATAATATGGGCAGATTGGATTTAAATAGCGTGAAATATGTGACAAATCAGTCTTAATTGGCTTCTAAATGGTTCGAATTTAAGTCAGGTACTTCAAAAAACGATGAGTTGTAATTTAAAACATTTTGATGAATCATCAAATCCTCCACAAATATATAAATCGCAATCTTCTTTCACTTGTATGTATCTAGGAGCAGCAGCACAGAGAAATCGAACGAGCTGTAACATATTTTTAGTGCTTCAAAAAATAAATATATCAATTATTAGTTGAAATTTTTGTGTGATCATTTGTAATTATTAAATTTTTAACAATTTGACCTTTGCTCCGTAAAGTTGACTCCAAATATTTTATTGAAATATCATCATATCTGTCAAATATAATATCTACTCGTTTTACATTTAGCTGCAAGAAAAGATTATGAATTCTTTTGAAGAATGCCTCACTTAAATCTCCAAACCTGTTTAATTTTTTAAATTGGATTCGATGAACATCAACAATATAAATTTTCGAAGTTTGTAAATTTAAAACGTCCTGCCGCGTGTTTGTACCACTGTTAAAATTAATTTAAATTTTAAGAACGAGTTCCGATTTTGGAGATTTCCTGTAAAATCCTTTTGCGTCAAAAAGATACTTGCAATATTTCAAAATTTCGTAAGATGCTAAAATTTTTGTACCAAATATACGTTCATTAGCCAACATAAGTGTTTTTTGAAAGAGAGCTATATCTGTTGCATCTTGCAACTTTTTACTAGAAGAAGCTTTACTTTTATTTTCAGAAGTAATTACAAAGTTATAAAATTTACTTTTTTCAATAGGATCGGATAACAGCTTTTTAGTTATCAGTACAAATCGCTCATTTTCTTAACATAGAGAGGCTATGTTTATATTTTCTACTATACTTATTTAGTAAACATTGCGAAAAAGATTCATCTGCAAGTTCACCGGAGTAAATATTTCGAAGCGCGCATTTCTCGTTGTCATTGTAGGCATTGCATGAATTGAAATACTTTATGATATTTTGAATATCCTTTTCGTCATTTTTGATCCTGGATTGCGTCCATTCATTATAGTAATTAATGTCACTAGTAGAGTCTTCTTGTATTCCGAGATATGAAGAAAGAGCCCTAAGAATGGCATTTTTAAACGGATAAAGAAACAGCCATCTCTGCATCGCTTCTTCATTTTTAGTGATGCTAATCAAACCTCCAGTCACTGCTGAAGATCGGTTCTGAGACTGCTCCAGTGCTAAGTCGGGGCTCACTCCATTAAATTTACCTTCCGTTCGTTTGAGGGACAGTATTCCTCGCTTCATATCATCTACAACTTCTGAATGTATTTTTATCATATCTTGTACATAAAGAGTCACTCCGCGAATGTAATTCGTGTGATTCGTAGAGAAAAATTAAGGTAACATTTGTCTAGTAGTTAACAAATGTAACTCATAGTTATCGCTTCTATCAGCCTTAATTCAATTCAACAATATTTCTACCATTTCACAGTAGTTGTTAAAATATTTAAATATTTCGTTTTCTATTTATATTTATAAAAATTTGAAAAATTATTCGAAAAATCTGTAATTATTCTTTTGTATTGATGATATTTTTTGATTAGACTTGAATGATCTTTATCTACTATACTTTCTCTTAATTCTTGAAGACAAGTATTTAGCTGTTGTAAATAATTTTTACAATAATTAATGTATTCTATAAATTCGGCAATTCGTATGCCTGTTAAAGCTTCGTACAGAAGTTTGTGTGCTCTAATACCTCTGTTATACTGAGTACCTTTGAGAATTGACGACAAAGTATTCATAGCATAAATATCGGCTTTATAAGAATACTATCGAGTCCCCCCTCCCTTCTAGAAATTGGCCCAAGAATCGTATTTTTTTTTTGTAAATGAAACGATCCAATTCACAATATCAAATTGTTAAATTCTTCATTTGTTTGTTGAATATTTTTTGCAATAAGATAATATACGGCCATGTCGCATGAAAGTACTGCCATATTTTTAACGAATGCAACACTTACGTCGACATAATTTGTCATAGCGGTATAAACAACGTCTTTGGAAGTCGGTGGCTGAGGTATGACTGGACTAAATCCAACAATAGAAACAGGTTAGGTTTCAGACGAAAGCATTTGTTGAAATGGAGTCCGGTCCTGGTATTTAATTTGTAGACGATCGGCAGAAAATATTTTTTATTAGACTGCAGTCTTCATAAGACCCAGAGCAAATTATCATTTGGAAAATTGTTTTGACTGCTTTTCAATAAATAGCTACAGTACTTTTATTTCGGTATTGAAGGCTGCATTCTTTCTTCGAAATGAAGAATTTCTTGACATTTTAAAAGTTTTAAATCAAATTCGTTTTGCTCTGCTGTAGGCTTCAGTTTAATGAAATTAATTTCATTTTCAGTAGGTTCTAGTTCTTGATAAATCACCATTGCTGTAACATGAGTCGAGCCTTTTCTGCTTAATGTTTCTTCATTGAAATCATTGTTATCTATAGCTCCATGTTTAAATAACGATGAATCTCGAACTATATTTTAAGGAATAATCAGTTTTTTTGTTGTCTATATCTTCACACACAATTGATGTTGTTACTTCTTTATCTAAATTCTATAATGCTTTATAATTGATACAATGCCCAACTTTATTTACTATGGTGATTAAATATTTCGATCGAGTCAAATGATGGATAGATTGAGCTAAAGCTATATGTTTTGGAGTATGTTTCTCAGTAATCGTGAAATATATATCATGAAACACTGATAACGCTCGTCGATTATAATTTTCACTTAATTTTAAATTCTTGGCACTGAACAATGCTTGCCTAAAAATTTGCCAAGTATTTGGTAACTGACTTTTTTTTAAAACTTGTTCAATTATAATTTCATCACTTAAATACCCATCTGGTATTACTTTAGTACTTAATATTTCTTTGCGTAGTAGTTTTGCTACTTGAGCAATGTAGTTTGTTGAATTTGTAGTACGAATATGTTCAATGACTTCATTCAGTGGTATGCTGGCCATAACGACCAATGATGATTTCGATCGATCACTTGGATATGAAAATAAAACGTTTTCGCCATACTCATCAATAAGAATGATTTTATAACGCGATTATCTACAACTGCGTTTTCAATTTCAGTGAGTTCAGCTAATCGCTTAGCCAATGACGACATTTCAAAAGTATGAGATGTTAATTTATGTTTTATTTCATCCATGAGCTTCTCAAAGCCTCTGTAAGTACGTCATGTGGTATTTTATTTGGAGGTCTACCTGCTGGAATTTCTGAATTTCTTGGCAGTCAGATTATGGCAGTAGATAATCACGATAACAATGTTTATAGTACCTCACTTCCATTGCAAATAAATCATCTGGATGTACGCAAGTACTAATTTTTGTAAAAACATCGTCTTCTTTTTCTCGGGCAGCAACTAAATTTTTTTCCGCCGCCGAAATTTCAGAACTCAAAAAAAGGGTTTTGTTTTTATTTTTTGTTTGCTTACCGCAGATTAAACATTTCAGATCTTTGTCAAATTTTAATTCAGCTCTTGATGACCTACGAACACGTTGAGTACCAGAAATACCTGATTCTGCTGCAGAAGAGGTGGAAATAGAAGCATTCTCTTGCTTATGTAATGCCACTTCTCGACGCCTTATTTTCTCTTTACTAATATAACTAGCCATACAACTTCGATGCCATAAACAATTGTGTTCAGTAAAGTCTATATTATTTTTTATTTTCTCAGTAATTTCGATAACGATTGATTGATTGATTAACAATTGTGGTTTTGGGTTCTCAACTAAATTATCTGCTTTATCACAAAACAAACACGATATTTCGTTTAGATTTCACTTTTTTATATTTATCATTTATAGCGACATTGTCCACGTATTTGGTTAACTATAATACTAATAGAACACTTGACAAGGAAACCTTAATAATATTGCTTAAATACGAAAATATCAGCCTCTACGCACTAAGAATAATTGTTAGCTAGGTACTGATTATTACGAGCGCTCATCGAGTGGCTCATCGATGCGCAGAGCGGAGAGAAGGGGGAGAAGCAAAGGCAAATGGACCAGCACACCTGCCGGCAACATGTTTTTTTTTGTTGTTGGGTACCTCAGGTAAAGAATTTAAACATAGCTGCCGGTCACATTTTGCATACTCAACTTCCTTCAGCGCCTGCACTAATATTATTTGAAGCTTTTCTCAAGTGTAAATACATGCTGAATACAAAATATTAATTTTATAATTTTTTTATCATTATTAATTGAATTTTTCAGTATTTATATTATTCTTAATCATACAAAAAAAAATAGGAGGGTTTTTAAGTTATGTTTTTGTGAGTAGTTTGTGGAGAAATATTTTTAAGAGTTGGTAAAACTGTCTAACGTGACCAAAGGGATCAATACCCAGCTATAAATAATTTATGCTCCACATACGTAGTATCCCCATAAAGTCTGTGTGCGCCACTCAACCCGGACCGATGTCCGAGTCGATGGCGTGCCGATAAACTGAATTTTCTCCGACCGGAGAGATTCCGGTAGTATAGTCCCAGCCTTAGACTTTGGAGACTCTAGGCTTTCTCGTTATCTACGTGCTCTTTAGTCTATAGTCTATTGCCAATGAAAAAATATCTGATTTTAATGGCGCTGCAGGTGTCAATAGCGTATCAATGTTTTCTAATTGGTTTTTTGTAAATTCGAGAAGTAATTATTTTGGTGTAAACGGTAATCACGATATGGTTTTATGATGACTACAAATAACTTATCGTCTGTATTAAAATCATGTTCTGAGAGTGAACTTATAAATGAAGTGGTGGATACGAATGTAGTACCAAAACAGAATGAGGGATCTCGGTTAAAACGAACATTTACCTTACCACGTAATCCATTTGGCTCTAGCAGGCCCAGTTCTAGCAAAACTAAAACCAATGAAGGTGAAAAACCGGGAAGTGCCAGTTCCGTCACGGGTACAACGCAAAAAGAAGAAGTTGGCTTGGAGAGAAAATTGTTTCGAAGGCCATCGTGGAAACTATTCCTGAATAAGATTGCTCAGCATATGAGCACTGTAAACGTTTCTGGTGTAAGTATATTATACGGTACAAGTAGCGCAACTTAAGAAACCATGTAATGGACTTATATAAGAGTATATTTGCAGGTGAAGACTGGGCCAGTTGTGCTGCATAGCGATCGTGTACCTTGTAGCGGGGAACCACCCTGGCCGCCTGGCACGACTCCGGCCGCGACAGGGATAAAAAACCATGGCAATACTTGCTACATGAATGCAGTTTTACAGTGCCTTTCTCACACAGACGTTATTGCTGAGTATTTTGTTCTAGATTATTATAAGGTAATAAAATAGTTTAACATTGTATCTTAATAATAAAAGCAAATATATAAAAAAATCAACAGAATGTACCTATATAAAAAGCATTAATGCTGGCTATTATGATAGGACAGTAAGTTAATATAAAAATAAAAGTTTAAATTTTATACCTCAACTTATCAATAGGATTTTAAATGTGTTCATGTTCTTGCTAAAACAATATTTACAAATCAGCTAGACCACATGTGTTAGACTTCCTAGAGATAAACTGTAGGAAGGCCTAATCTATTATGTTCATGGCCATTGTTTTTTTTTTATTTGGTGACTTGCAGCTTAAAACTGTTGTGATGAGAAATAAAAGCTTTTGGCTTTCATACCACTCAATTAAAAGTTTTTGCTCTTTTGATTATTTAATTACCATTAAAATATTACAGTATACATACCCTGACTCTGTTTTGCATTGTCCTTCTTGTTTTATTACATCTCAAACTTTTTCAACCGTTTCAAAGCAGTAGCTTACTGCTACTAGTAAGTAGCCCTTATTTTTCTGATTTAAAATTAGGAGTACATTGTAGGATATTTTTGTACTTATATAGCAAATAATTCTTTCAGGTGGATTTGCAAAAAAGGAACAAAATAAATTCAAAAAAGTATGGAACACGAGGGGAAGTAACAGAGCAATTAGCAACCATTTTAAAGGCTTTGTGGTCATGTAGTTACATCTCAGACATGAGTATAGCCTTTAAGGTTTGTATTATCATTATTTTTTTGTCATTAAAAGTTGGGTAAAGGACTTTAATATAATCTTTGAGATATGCATTAAATATATTTTTTATGTTAGATGATTGAAAGATGTTTTAAAGGTGACTCTGCTGTCTGTCACCAGGCTGACTCTCATAATGTGTGATAGCTAAACAGTTGAAATTTAATTCACAGATGATGTATTTCTGTTGCCATTGTAACTAAAAACTGAATAAATATTTAAGTGTGGGTGCCATTCAATAAACATATTTTTTTGCCGTTTTGTATGGAACACTGTGCGGGAGGCCGACTCGCACTTACTATTAAACTGTACAAGGGATTGTCCTATGCATTTTGACAAATTGTAATGTGTACTTCAACCTTGCTGTACTCATTTATAAAATATTGTACCTTTTAGGCAGCAGTCGAAAGACATGGCTCTCAGTATAGGGGTAGCAGCCAGCATGACGCTCAGGAGTTTTTGTTCTGGCTTCTGGATAAGGTACATGAAGACCTCAACACAGCAACCAAGAAAAAATATAAAACTATCAAGGTATGTAAATAAATTAATTCAATGAATTAAGTACTATTTATCAATAGGCTAGTTGACAAAATTTGGAAATTTGTTTAAAACTATAGCTTAGCATCTATTTTACCCCAAAAATATATTATTTTAAGAAAAATAGGTCTTTTACATTAGTATTTTGGAGTTTTTAGAAATTAACTTGAAATCGACCGCGAAAAAGGCCAAGACTGTCATGGCGTCTTGAATGACGTCACACCTCGCGAATCAGCCGTGTTTGTTTATGACAGTCAATTGTGTTTTTTATTAAAATATAATGAATTCCCCGTATTATAAATATTGTGTAGTGCCTCAATGTAAAAGAACAACGATAAACACGCCAAACAAATTATCATATATGTACCTAACAATAAACAAATACGAAGAAAGTGGTTAGAAATGGCAAGGAGGCAAGATGCTTTTACTTTATCAACTGCTTCCACAATTTATTTCTGTGTTTATTTCTAAAAACTTCAGCAAACCGATGAATTTGGTTGTAAAAGAGGGCTACCCTTGGATAAATCTTTTGCTGTCATATATTTAAGAGTACTGCCAACTCTCGATAATTTTGATTTCCGAAAATCACAGCTACAACTTACAAGTGTTTCGCGAGGTGTGACGTCACGCTTCTCTGATTGGTGTTTAATGTCACGTGATAAACCGCCTCATTATGTCGATTTTATTTTCCAAAAATATTAATAATCTTTTAATATTTTAATAAAAAAGTTGTTTTTTTGTTCACTAATTATCATGGTTAATCATTAGAAACTCTAAGCCATCCGATTTATTCTTAGTGGAAACAAGCCTATTAAAAAAAACAACAGTTTTGAAAATTGAAATACATTGTTTTGCAATTACATTAATTACTGAACAGTTAACTTATTTAATTATTCCGATTTCAGAACACTGTTGGTAAATCAGATGAGGTTGTTGCTGCTGAAACTCTTGCGAATCATGCTCGACGCAACAGTTCCTTTGTCCAGGCTGTGTTCCAAGCTCAGTATAGGTATTATTACAACATATTTTTCACATTACTCAGAACCATTACTAATTGTTGAGTAATGCCCATTTTTATGCAAATTGGGTTACATGTGAATTGATACTTAAATATATTTAAGAAAACTAATTTGTTGACCTAATTTCTTTTGAAATAATGTGTTATTGTTATTATGCTTTATCTAAGTGTCAATTAACATTATACCTACTATTACAAACAATACTAATGTTTGTGTTTATGTATTTTGGTTAATATTGTTTAGAGAGCTTCAACCTTATAAAATTGTTTTATTGTTAAAAAATTATATAATTATGCCATTTTCTGATTGTTATGTTTACATTTAGTACTGATTTTTATATGATGATATTGGTGTTTTAGGTCAGCCTTAACATGTGCTAAATGTGAGCGTACATCTTGCACATTTGATCCCTTTCACTGTGTAAGTGTACAGCTTCCGACTAGACCTGTGACAGCTCAGCCCTCACCTCTACCTGTCAATGTAAGTACTTTCCTTTATCTACCACCCTTGAATACAAAATAATTAATGTGTCCAGAATATATTCAATTATAGAAAATTATTACTAACATTATAAAGACGTAATGTTAGTGACACACATCACAAACACCCCTCATATTCACGAACACAAACCCTAGTGGAACTAGTTTCTGAACCCAAGACTTATCGTAGGGATAGGGTTATAAACAGATACACACACTACACACCACATACTATACACTGCACACATACACTATAATCCACACACCAAACTGGGATCCGCACTCCGGTATCGAACTATGTATATTAGTAGTAGTAGCTCCCCACACCGATTTCGGTGACGGTGGCCTGTTTCATTGAAACCAGGCCAGCTACGCAGGAGTTATGTTATAGTGCCCAAGTGTGTGCGCAGTACACAAGAGCACTCTCTCCTCCTTTACTCTCGTAACCCAGTGGGACGGATAACCGACACGACTGGCGAGAGATTAGGCGCAGGTCCGACTTTTTACATGCCCATCCGACGCATGGATCATCTTTCTTGTCAGACAATCAGGTGATCAGCCTGAATTGTCCTAACCAAACTTGGAAACAACATTAAATATATTAGATACATAAAGATACATAAGATACATAAATATATTAGTAACTTAGTTATGAACCTATAGGTCTGTTTTTAAGAAAATGTTTGTTTTACTACATAGTATAAAACAAAGTCGCTTTTTCTGTCTGTCCCTATGTATGCTTAGATCTTTAAAACTACGCAATGGATTTTGATGCGTGTTTTTTTAATAGAGTGATTCAAGAGGATGGTTTATATGTATTTACCATGCATAATATAGTAGAGAAACACTGATCATTTTAGAGGTTTCTTTTTTGCAAATGCTGGCTGAACCCTATGAGATGGACCAAAATAATCTACTACAGTATTGTACACCTTAAAAAGGTCTACAAAAAAGTCCGCGATGGTATATGTCTATCTATTAGGGATAGCCCACAATAACCATTTTTTTTTTTCAATCAAAATTAAGGGATAACTTTAATTTTACGAGAAATTTACATTATATTATTTATATTATTTACATTAATCCTTATCAAACTAAGTACCTTAAATACATGCGCATTTTATATAGATCAAAATGGCCCCATACAGCATGTAATTAAAATTTTTTTTTTTTCGAATATATTACAGATTTAAAATGCAGGAACAAAGTGATTTACTTAATAAAACTAGCTGCCCGTGCCCAGTTCATACTTATTATTATGTATGGTATTTTCAGCAGCTATTTAGACAGATACAGTATGATCCTTATCAAATTAAATATGTTACTCACTTTAAACATTTTATACACATTAAAGTAGACCCTTAAAGTTTAACCCTTAAAGTTTAAACCATACAGTTTAAATTAATATCTTATATTTGGAAGATATTGTAAAATTTATGTTCAAGCGCGAAATATATACCCGGTTGTTACCCATTGGGTACTAACCCTAAAAACATTTTCAATATTGTATACAGAAGTATATTGCAGTGCGTAGAGTTATTTGCTGAAGAAGTTTTTTATTCATGAACACTATTCTATGTGAGCGAAGCCACTGGCAAAAGCTAGTATATAATATACACTGGCCGACACATAAACTGCATCATAGTGCAAGATAACTTCCAATGAAATATAATTAGTGAAAGTGCAATCTATTTTGATTTATTTCAATGATAATGCTAAGACTGGTTCTTAATCTGATAAAAAAATCAATTGATGTGTGTATAGGTCAACTTTTCTCACTAAAGGATGCAAATTACTCCTTTTGCAGCTTTTTGGAATCAAACAGTGAATAGAACAAAAACGGTTTTATTATGACAATTTTACAATACTAAGAAAAGAAAAAGTTTTTTTGTTTTTAATAAGGTGTATTACTTCCTCTTGCTCTAATTACTGATTCAAGTTGGTTTCGCATCGACCTGACCAGTGTTTTAAAAGATCTTGCGGAGTATTGCCCCATTCTTGTGACAATGCAACTTTGAGCTCCGCAACCGTTGTTGGGACCGGATTTCTTGTGAATACAGCTCTTTTTAGGTTGTCCCACACGTGTTCTATCGGATTGAGGTCCGGGCTACGTACTGGCCAATCCATGGAACGAATCTCAACCTGAGTAAAGTATTGCTTTATTATGCTACTTATTATGCTTATCCTGCATCAGAATGAAGTTTTGTCCTATAATCCGCTAAAAGGTACCACATGAGGGTCTAATATCTCCGTTATATAGCGATGTGATGTTAAACCACGGTTACCACGGCCATGTGTGTCTGAGTCAATAAACACAAGTTCAGTTCGAGCATCCATCGATATGCCGCCTCAAACCATACAAAACCCGCCTCCAAATGGAACCCTCTCCTCAATGCAATTTTGAGCATATCGCTCCCCTCGTCTCCGGTAGACTAGTCTGCGACCATCAGCACCGTACATACAAGTCCTACACTCATCAGTGAATAATACGGAAGCCCTTTGCTTTTCAGTCCAATTTAAGTGTTCACGAGCAAATCTTAGTCAAGCTTGCCTGTGAGCTGCAGACAATTTTGATCCATTTGCGGGTCTAAAAGGTGTGATATCACGCTCTTTTAGCCTTCTTCTTATGGTTGGTGCACTAACTGCTACGTCACGTACCTAGTGGAGCTCATTTTTAATGCTTATAGATGTTAAAAACCGATTTCGCAAGGAAGTTGTCACAATAAAACCGTCGTCACGAGACGTTGTCACCCGAGTTCTGCCGGTTTCACGTCTTATTTTGAATGAACCTGTCTCCATAAACTTTCTGTAAACTCGGGAAACCGTAGACTGGTTTACATTTAAAACTGCAGCAATTGTTCGTTGGTCTAGGCCTTGCTGCCCTAGAGCAACAATTTGTGCGGCTTTTTCGGACGATACGTCCATATTCGTGAGAGAAAAACGTTTATAATGAAAACAGACTAGCAATTAAACAATTAGTAACGATAATTCAACATGTACCAAAACAAAAAAAAAACCATCAATCACAACATTAACGTAACAACAAGTTAATCTTTAGTAAATTGACAAGATTTCTTCTATTGAATATTTTATTTCTTTTGTGACAGTACCATATTTAAATTTGATTTTGTTTTTGTGTTTATAAACCAGCCTTTATTTTCCAATACCAATAAATATGAAAAGTTTGTATATGTGTTGATTGAATGTGTTCTGGCACCATAGTGCAATAAAATTTTATTACGAAATGCAGCGAAACAGCAAATGCAGTTATGTGTCCGCTAGTGCATAAGAAACGAATGGATGTGTTTTAAATAAATAAAATAAAAATAAAATTGATTTTGCAAAATTCTTTTACCAATAGAAGTAAGTTAGCAATCAGTTACTCTTTACTTATACTAGTAACATTATATTAGGTCCTTACATATGAAATTGGCGTTTTGGCGTACTGGCCACTTTAATCTCAAATATATCTTCTTTGGTTAGGAATTCCAATTTCAAATTTGTACTTATTTTTATATACCTACATATAATATATTTTTTTATATTTTCGAAAACCGTAATTCATTTGTTTTTTCCTCTTTTGGTTTTTTCCTCTTTTGATTTTTTCTTTGCGTCACTCTGTTTACAAAATGGAAAACTTGAAATATCGTATTATATTCGAGTACGAGTTCCACCGTGGCACCAGTGCTGCAGAAACGGCTCGAAGGAATAATGATGTGTATGGCGGGGGTATCGCAAAAGAAAACACAGTGCGTTTTTGGTTCCAACGTTCTGGAAATTTCGACCTGCAGAACAAGCCCCGTGGTCGGCCGGAGACCAAAGTTGATGATGAAGAATTGAAGGCTATTGTGGAAGCGGATCCATCGCAAACCACGTCCGAGTTAGCTGCAGGCTGCGGTGTTAGTGATAAAACTGTTTTAATCCACTTGAAACAAATTGGGAAGGTGAAAAAGCTTGAAAGGTGGGTACCTCATGAATTGAGTGCAGCATACCAAAAAACGCGCGTCGACTGCTGCGTTACATTACTCAACCGGCACAATAATGAAGGTATTTTAAATCGAATCATTACCTTGATAAAAAGTGGATCCTGTATGATAAGCGGAAACACTCATCGCAATGGCTGAATCCTGGCGAACCAGCCAAAGCCTGCCCCAAGCGAAAATTGACTCAAAAAGAGGATTACGGCAGATGTCTATTGCCAGCAACTGCAAATCATAATGGAAAAGCTAGCTGCAAAACAACCGAGGTTGGTCATTCGCTCTAGGCCACTGCTGTTCAGGACAATGCCACCACACACTGCACAACAGATGGCTACCAAATTAGAGAAGGTTCAATTGGATCTAACTAACAGCTAAGACATCCACCGTACTCCTCGGAAAAAAATGGTAATCTGTTCCAACAGATTACCATTTTTTCGAAATTTGGATAACTTCTTGCAAGGGAAAAAATTCAACTCCGATGGGGCAGACCAAAGCGCCTTCAAAGATTTTATTGATTCCTGTCCGAATGTTTTTTTTAGTAAAGGAATCAATGAACTAGCTATGAGATGGCAAATGTGCATAGATAGCAATGGTATATACTTTGGTTAAATAAATATATTATGTTTAAAAAAATTGACCTAATGTTCCTCCTTTACAAAACGCCAATTTCATATGTAATGACCTAATATTATGCCTCATTAAGTATAGTTTAATAACAATTATAAACAGAAGTGAAATGAGTATGACAATTATATTTATAATTTTTATCATTTTAGGTTGTGTATGTGAATCAGCAACCACGACAGGTTAGGATCGGTGTAGAGTTGAAGTCAAACTCGATTATGGACGATTTGAGAACTGAGCTGCATAAAGACACTGGGATTGATTGTGAACACATAATACTCGCTGAAATTAACGAAACGGGTAGGTATAATGTTATTTTAAGAAGAAGTACCTGAGTAACCAAGCTTTGCTCGGAGCACTAATGGATTAAAAAAAAATTCACAAAAAGATTTATCTTGTTATATTTATTGTTATTATGTTTTATGTTATTATTAAATATCTTGTTGCACGACGAAAGAAAAAACATATATAACTTTTAAAATGCGCAGTTACATAGGGATAAAACCTAGCTATTCCGATTTTTCTCCCCCAAAACTTCCTGCATACTAAATTTCATGTAAAAACTTGCAGCCGTTGCCGGGATTACGATTATATATCATATACAAGATTCTCTCGTTTAAAGTATAAGATAATAAAGATAAAAAAAAATATATTTCATTGGTCATAAATTAAGGTAGGCAAAGAGAGCACAGAACTAATAGACTTAATTATTATTTTTTTTTATTTTTAATGTAACATAAGCTTAATAAAAAAAAAGTAAGAATGGTAAAGAGAGAATGAAAGTCGCAATTTTTAGTATTGGAATGATTGTTGGTTCATATTATACTTCTCTTCCCCTTTTATTTTTCACAAAGTCCTACCAATGTACGCACCGTTAACTTAGAGCATATTTAGTTACGTGACTAGTGTCACATTGACATGAAGAAAACAGACAAAAGTTCTAATACAGCATTCTAACTATTCTTTTCATTCTACAGGATGGTGCATGGCCCGCAGCGGCTGGGAACCGGCCGGCATCGACGCGGGCGCGCTATACTGCCTCGAGGCTCCTCCGCTCATACAGCCGGCCACGCCGCACGCACCTTACCTGCTGCTGCTGTGGGTCAACCTGCTGGAGGGCGAGCGGTTCGGTACTAAAAACAAATGGTTGCCTGTCATGTCGGTTTACGGACGACAATTTTTCGTGATAACGTCATCGCAAGCCGAACGCTTAGGCCGATCGTGCCTCTCTATCGCTTGTTCTACGCTCTCGCTTGCACGCTCGGCTCAGGCGGAACGTGCCAATCTGGTGGAACGTGTGAATTTTTCGTGCGTGCAGCCGCGTTCATCGATTTATAAGACGTCATGTCAATAAAATACAGTAAAATGTCTCTTGCATTTTCCAGAATTTGTACATACTCTATTCACATCACTAATCGAAGTACGATTTAAACTTCGAGGCCTAAAAGTCATACTTATTTCTATTTGTCATGAATCGTATTTAGCAAAGCCTCACTAATTACGCTTACAGGTTCACCGTACGCCATGCAAGTGCCTCGCGAGATTTCGTACGAGGACCTGCAGAAGCTGATGCTGAAGGAGATGTGTCAGATCATCGCGGAACGTGTGCTGGAGGACGCGCAGGGTACGGACATATTCCGCGCGCGCATCGCTGAGGCGCACCGACCGCGGGACCCGGCGTATTTGCAGCCAGAGGTAAGGATTGTGTCTGAAGAAATCTGAAGCAAACCTTCTAATAAAGTTCTATTAGGTAAGCTCTTGAATAATAAAACTGAAAGTAGAAATTAAAAAAAGTAGCAACTTGTTTTGTTACGCGGATATTATTAATTGCTGCAATTAAAACTACTTTTATGTAACTTATGACGTGTTGATTTCTGTGTTTAAATAAAACTTATTTACTTTGTATGTAATAACACTATCGTGTACTGTAGTTGAATACTTTGACAATAGTTATCATTTTCAGCTCCCACATCCACTGTTCTCTTTGGATGTAGAACAAGCACTGTGCGCGCACGACAAGTACCCACACCTTCGTCTGGAACTACTCTGGGACCCTGCTCACAGGGATAGGTATAGTAAAAACACACTTTTCTTATTACTTATTACTGGATTTTGTTGTAAAATATTTGGACCAAACCGGTAACTTTAATTGTTCCTGTAGTAGCAGATTCTGCTTTACTGCAGGAACGATTAAAGTTATATCTTTTGCTAATTTTGTTACAATATGACTATATGTAAAATATTTTTTAAAATTTAATTTCAATATATTAGCTAATATTAGTAGATGAGTTGCTAAATGATTGATTGATAGAAAAACCTACGTCATTTGTTTACTTATATAATATACAAAATACAAAAATATTCAATATGTCATTACTTATTTTTATTTTATATTAGCAATTATTTTTATTATTAATACAACTTAATTTAATTATTTAATACAACATTAGGAACGCGTGACGTCATAGTTTCGGCTATTTTTGTATGGAGCGTTCACGAGACTTTCTAAACAAATCGCTGTCAACTAGCCTATAGTCTACGTTATTTAGATCGACTTCTTAGTTGCTTGTCTATCATAAGTCGTACAGTTGTTGTTTTTTTCTTAATTGTCCGTAATTATCACTTTAATCATGTGAACAGTATAATCCGATCGGCGGGCGAGTCGTACGAGACGCACGTGTCGGCGGTGGGTGCGGCGGCTCCACTCACGCTGCGCGCCTGCCTCGCGCACTATACCCGCGCCGAGCACCTCGCGCAGGAGGACGCCTGGCGGTCAGTACACACTAGACAAGACTAGACAGTATACAGACTGCAGACAGTAGACAGATTGTACACACTAGATAAATAATTGACAAATTGTAGACGGTCAATAGTCTATAGACAGATTATAGAAACTTGAATGTAAACAGACTGCAGATAGTACACAGTATACAGAGACAAGACCGTACACAGTATAAAAGTAGTTTTTTAACTTTTTAATTAAATACCAGTTGTATTTTAATTGTAATAATTTGTACCTTCCATTATAGATGTCCGCAGTGTCAGAGATATATGCCAGTCGTGAAAACTCTTGGCTTGTGGTCGCTTCCAGACATACTGGTGATACATCTTAAAAGATTTCGACAGTGAGTTATTTCTACTACTTAATATTACTGAAACGTAGCTATATCGTATTTGGTGTCATTTGTAATTTGTTTTTTATTTTGATCGCCATTTAAAAGTTAGTCAAAGTTTATACTATTTTTTTTTCAGACAAGCCAAAGGTCGAACGAGTACGAAATTGACAACGATGGTAGAATTTCCGATCAACGATTTCGATATGACACCACACCTTGTTCAGCGATCGCCCCCTAATGTAGAGTCGCCGAGCCACTCGCGGTCGCCTCGCAGAAGACATTCGAAAACCATAACTAACCCCCAAGAAAATATTTACGATTTATACGCCATTTGTTACCACCACGGCGACGATTTAGAGACCGGACACTATACAGCAGCTTGTAAAAACCCCTACGACAATCACTGGTACAAATTCGATGACTCCAGAGTTACTCCTGTGGATGATGAGAATGTAAACAGTGAACTGGTCAACAATTATGCCTATATGTTATTCTACAGAAGGAAAAAGCCACACGTCACTCACTCATGTTCTTCGGACGAACACGGACATTGGGCATTGAGGATGCCCAAATACCTCAAGGCAGAGAGTTTGAGTGAGATTACTGAGATTAAAGAGGATACCATAGACAATTGTAAAAAATCAACAGAGAGCATTGAAGAGATAGAAACTCCAAACTCAATATCGCCAAGGAAAAGTGTGGGTAGTAGGAGAGATGAGAACAGTCCGATTAAGCAAGTGAAAATTGTGGAGAATGCGTCCATAATCCAGTCACCGGCGCTGCAGAGGCCGTTGATAGTGGAGGTCAACGGTGATGTTGGAATGGAAGAGCTGAGTGACTATGAAAATGAATCGAGTCTGCCAATTGAGCCTTACATTCATAAAGATGTCCATGTTAACCCTAAAATGACGCCAATAGATACTCGAAGGCCCCGCTCAGTGGATTACCCCGCCCGTGGCAGCAAGTCTCCGTCAGACAATAGGAGCTACGAGAGCTCACCACTTGTCACCAGCATCAATGGTGTGGAATATCATCCGACAACAGAGGATCTGATGCTATCCATGTTCCAAGAGTCCAAGTACATTGTACCTAGACATATTTCTGGCGAATCTCATGCTACAGGTAAGATTTCGCTAACTATTGATAAAACGAAGTCACCTAATAGATAATATTAAATGTAAGCTTCCTGTACTCTCTGTGGTGTAAAATACTTGTGAAGATTATTTCAATACGTCAATTAGTTTCCAAGATATTTAACTTTAAAGTGGCCGGCGTCGTACGGCTATATAGCCGAGGTGTAGCGTGAAGTCACGCTGCTGTTACAGGATTCGAAAATTTTCGGAACTTTGAACGTGTGTAAATCATATGTTCTACTTAATCTTTTTTAATAAAACAAAAACTTCTGCGACTGTAAACATAATAGCTTTACTGTAACAAAGTTTCAAGTTATTTTACATACAATAAATAACAGATAGTAACATTCTCCATTATAGTTAAAGCTCGTGCCGTCATAGTATGACCATTGTCAGTCCAAGTCTAGAAGAATTGTAAAATAATATTCTTCATTCTGTATTAAAACGTAGTTGTAGATGTATCAGACGATTTTTTTTAAAGATCGGGAAAGTAATTGTTTTATATAACTTCGTTTCCAGGTGAGAAGCCAATATGGAAGACCCGAATATCCACATGAGACCAGCTGTCGCCGCTGCTCGTACATAAGTACACTTTATTTATTTTCCATTTAATTTTAGATCTGTTCCCTTGTAGTTGATGTATAAAATAGACTCTTGACGTTAACAAGACTACCATCTGGTCAATGGTCAAAGGTTTAGAAATAAACAATTATCTCAAACTAACTACACTCAAATATGCAGTAGCCTACATATTACTACTTTCCATTTTTATCTTTGCCGTGATCAAAGTATGGCAATGTTTTATTTTATACATTTTATCTTTAACTATTGACCAAACAATTTTACAATTAATTTCTTAATTAGTTCCACGCTAGTGTTAACATGACTTTAATATTATAATATAGAGTCCTATACAAACTGTCACATTATATTTAAGGTTCTCAGTGCATTGGTACTTTAATGATCTTTATGTCTTTATATTTTAAAGACGATTAATTTTTTGTCAGAAAAATATTTATATCTGAGAAAAATGATAGATGTTAACGTAAAATATTTATTATTTTCAGTTTGGCACTAAGGCAAATATGCGAAAAATCAGGATAAATTACTGGTGTACGGAGACCTTATTGTACCAGTCTGAAGTTAGTTATGTTTTGTGGAAATAAGCATCTCACTTCACACTGGTACATATATTTAAGTGACCTATAAAACATGTTTAGATATATACCTATCTCAAAGTCTTAAGAGCTTCCTGATACTTATTCAGACTTGACTTGTTCATTTTTATATAAAAAAAGAAAAACCACCGTTAATATTAAATCGATATAAGTCAAAATCATCTTCATTACTACAATAGTAGATAGGATACAAGGTACTACACTCGAAGATTTTGTCATATGCTAGATAGATCTTAGTACGTGTGAAAGTGAATTTGAGTCAAAATAAGACCACACTTGTGCCTTTGAGATAAGGAAGTTGTGTATACATATATGATACTATTTTCCAACGTTATCGAAATATAACGTAATCATTTTATATTAGAGCGTTGCTTCTAAAGTATATATTCGGAGGAATTTAATTCGTTGTTAGAGGCAAAGGTCATTGTCATGTAACTTGGTCGTAAACCATGTGATTGTGTGGCACACGAAAAGTAGGGCTATGTGTACCGTATATGGTACACACGAATAGAAAATTTTATAAAAATGTGACCGAAGCATGTTTAAAGACTGATGATGCAGCTCATTTATAGCTCGTGTTAACATAGAATCTTGGAGAAAGTTTTAATAATTACTAAATTGACTCTATTCTTAAGAATTAGTTTTCTATAGCTTTGCGAAACGAATTACTATATAATATATAATATATACTATATATAATATGTTAGAAATGTGACAATGGCCTTTGAAAACTTTATAGAGAATTTACAGAACTTCAATTGCAGATTTATGAATACTATCACGGTGTATTATTTAACTAAAGGCCTAATATACCTATCCAAATCGTAAAGAAACATTTCCAATAAAATTCGACCGTAAAAATAGTTGTTTTCTCGGATATTTGGTATGGTAATAACTAAAAATATGTGAATATAATACATTTTTATGGTAACTCATTGCCACGACTGCAAAGGATAGCTATGAAAGTCAGTTAAATAATACAAAGTGTAATTAACCCATTGACTTATACAGAATAAATTCGAAGTTGTATTAGGCCTACATATAAGCCTTGAAGAATATTGCCAAGATATTGTATAATTAGAGAATACATAAGACCTGAGTCTTTGTAAATATAAGTTGGCTTTGTATTTTTTTAACTATTCTATCTCACGTACGTCTTCTTGTTTATAATTTTTTTTTCATGATTTTAAGGCAATACACACCAAAAACATTTTCAAAGTAAAATAAATTACAAATGATTTTAGAAAACTCTAAAATTGCAAGAGCCTAGATTTGACATCAATTAAGAAACTTTAGGACGTTGTAAAATACATTATAAAGTACGTTGGTATTGTAGATATGATTTTTTACCAAAAGATATTGATTATAAATGTTTTGTAAATACAGAAACGATTTACTGCGTGTAATAGTAACGTATGATTTTATATACCATAACGAAAGACAATATATTAAGATTTAATTTTATTTAAAACATATTTATAAATGAAACTATTTAAATTATGGCTTTCTGGTTTAATACACAACAGATTTAAACTCATGGCTGCTTATTAAAAAAGTTATCGTGAAAAGTTCAATTTCAATCACATTGAAATAATAAAAAATTGTCCCTTGACTTACAATCTATTTTGTTTTCAACCCTTGCATCTGGCTAATCGTCACAACCAGAAAGCCAAACTTCTATTTTCTACAAACATTGTGGTGATGTTTTTGTGATGATCTTTTGTACTCATGTAATATTACAATGTTAAGTGGAAGTGTCTGGCTCTCGTTGTTTATGTTATTGGAGAAAACGGTCATATAAATTTTGGAGGCTTTATTTAATCTTATGCGGTCGGGGGAAGTTTTTCTAACAAATGCTATTTTACTATCATAATATTAAAGAGATCACGCCGAATATTATATTGTAAACACATTATGTCTTGAAAGCCCACCTATTATAACTTGAGAAACATAACTGAAGTACAGAATAAGTAGCAAGGTTAAATTATAATAAATAATATACTGGTTCAAAACATATTTTTAATTATTGTAATAGGATTTTATCTATCACTTCTCGAAAATCTTCTCTCGACTTAACTTATATCTAATGTATATATACTCGTTAATAACGATCAGACTTCTAAATCCCATTGATACAAAGCGTATGTTCAAGACAGATTAACAAAATTTGGTACAATCACGAGCACAGAAATGTATACGCACCGACTACCAAAGTTTTTTGACTGTATACTCAAAACTCGATACCTTTTTAACTAAAATTAAAAAAATGGGTTTCGTTTAAAAATACACGGTTGAATTTATTTTTCAAAGCGTTTGATCTTTTAACATAGGTACGATTGTACTTATGGGATTGCAAAATTCTGTTTATTTTTTAATTATTTATTTTCTTAGTCTTAGTTTTCGGTGTATAGTTTTCTGTGTACTGGGTGTTTGTTTATTCCGTCTGAGAAAAAATAGGGATTAATAGGTCCATGAAATGGTCTATGGCATACTTAGTTTACTTTTTTCCCTTTTTTATAACATGGGAAAAAAATTATGTACAATATCGCAGAACCCAACCAACTTTCAAGTACTTGAGCTTTGACACAAATACTTTTTTATAGATTCTATTGTTGAAACATAACCTACAATTTTTTCCAGACGAAATACAAAATCACCCAGTATATATTTTTTATTGATATTAGATTTCAAATCGTATCCTGTTACTTTTATATAAAGAGGATACCTACAGATTTGCCTTCTAAAATATGGAAAATATTCTTACTCTTTTACCACCCTAAGAGTTTTCCAATATCCGATCCGATATCGGTTTCGGACGCCGATATTCGTTAGCCGAGGGCAAGTAAAATGTATAAAACATACCTGTCTTACACATTATGCGGTCCGATATTGGATACGGATCGGATACGTCATTTTACTTGCGCCGATATAGTAACGGTGTCCAATACCGATATCGGATCGAATAATATAAAACGCTCTGAGCATGTAATATTTTGGTGTAAATGGAAAATCTTGTGGCTTTCGTACTAAATATTTGTTTGGTCGTTTTTTCTCCAAACCTTGTATTAAGTTCGTTGTTTTAATTTAAAATGTTTATTTTATATAAATCACGTTATGTTAAAAATATAAGTGTTATGTGCACCAACGAGGTTTTTTATTTTAAAGCAAAACTTTGCCTCACAAAACGTTTGCATACTAAACATACTTCTCTCTTTGGCCAAATATTTTAATAATTAATAAATAACATAATATTCATTAACTAGGGTACTTATTAGTTTTGGCATTAAAACGATTATTATTATTATTAAATTCTGTAGTTAACAATGAAGTTAAACTAACCATAACAATAAAACAGAATTTAAAAACAATCTTAAAATATTTATTTATTTAAACACTGATAAAATTAATTCTATGATGTGTAGGACCATTTCCAAAAATGGTGTCTCCATAGTCCGATTCAAGTATTAGCAAAAGGGGCTTGAGAGGGTCGGAAGCGACCGACGTAGGTACAAGAAGTGGGCCAGGGGAATGTATGCCCCTATGGTGTGAAGCCTCGTAGGGCTCCCGAGTGTCCCACCGTAGGACGTCGGAACATTCTAGATGTCGGAAGTACACGTGATGGGCGTCCGAACCCAACAGACTTACTGCCTTCGTGTCTGCGCCGAGTACTGAAAATATTTAAGGAAGCGATTACTACAAAGGGTATATTAGAAAGTATAGTCTCACTATACTGAATTGGATGAAATAGACTAGCATTTCTGGTGCAAATATTTATGTACGTGAATAGAGTTTATTGAAAATTCTTGCTCAACCGTGTGGCTGAGTGCGAGTTTTGTCACTACTCGCCGGGGAGAAGTCAACTACAATTAGTATGATATCGAATTAGTTACCATTGTTTGCCACTTTTGGGGCTTTGTTGATGCTTTACAAATTGTTGTTAACTTCTTCTTCTTCACGGCGAGCAGTGACAAAAACTCGCACTGAGCACACAGAGCATTTTTTTTTCTGCAGAAAATCTGATAAAGCTTCCTAGAAACCACAGTATACCCAGAGCCTAAACTTACCAGTAACAGTAGAAGGCGACATTTTCCTTCTCAACACTGACGTGTCCAACTCAATGATTCCTCCAAACTCTAGCCTTACAAGGAGCAATACGGGATGTCCGAGGGTTCGCTTCACCAGGGCCAGCTGCAGGCCCGCAGCGGGGGCACAAGCTAGGACTATCCACCCGGAGTCTTCTAATGTGTCGTAGACTAGAATTGCCCCACGAGACGCGTCTGAAACGTACCTGGAAGAAATTAAAAGGCGTCAGCTATAAGAAGTAGGTATGTAGGTATGTATTTCTTTAATATTGTAATACTTCTACGTCACATTTCCTACCATTAGTTTACTACGCGGGTAGAACAAAATTTTGTGTATTTTTTTTTTACTTTGCACAGAAATTACAAACAGGCACTTCATTTTTATTTGTATTGTGTAGAAGATTAAGTGTTTCCAATGTATCTAGTAATTCAGTAAACTACAAACTTACACGAACGGTTTCCCCCCGATGCCGTACTCAACCGTGAGGCTCTGCAACTGAGTCGACAGTTTTGTTAGTGAGGACAGATCAATGCGGTTAGTAACTTTACTCATGAATATGCTGACGACGACAACCTTCGGTGGACACATGCATTGTGGTTGTTCGTTTGTATCGACGATACCGCTGTCGAGGATCCATATTTGCCCCTGAAAGTTAAATGGCAAAGCGTCTATTATTATGTTAACTTTTTAGGGAGAACCAATTTCACCAACGCAACCGCTTAACGCTGAGCTACGGTTTTGGATCAGACAGATCCATCCATCCATCATCCATCTCGTTCTAATATTCAATGAGAGAGAGAGATCGGATCCGGGTTTAGCGTAAAGCGCGTTTATAGAAGTTTGTTGAAATCAGGGCTTAATTCCCCTTTCCCCAGGTCGCTTGCGTCCACGGTCCGGCAAAGCGCGGCGTGTGAGGGAGTGGTCCCATACACGTTTTCTCGGCCCCCGGGTCGGGACCCCCACGCGCCGCTTGGAGCCGACCGCCGGTCTTGGTCGGGCCTGGATTGGTCGATCGACATTCCCTCGCATTGTTGGTTGCCCCCCCCCACGGGCTTACCCCGCGTTCTGCCGCGGGGGGTCTTCCCATAAGACACAAGACTCATGCGCCCAGTACTCGTACTGGGCGCGTCTTCCCCACCCCAATTAGAGGGGCTTAGCCCCTGATATTGGATTAGTCCGCCGTAAGGCCCTTTTCAGGGGCCCGGCGTCGAGCTGAGGAGAGTCTCCTTCTCTAACATTCAGGGCTTAATTGTTTTCATTTGTTTACCAGGTGGTCGATATGAAAATCCACAGCATTTTGCACAGCCCGGCAGTCCGCTATCGTGTGTTCCCTTATATTTGGAAAAGGCTGGAGTTCAACGACCCCATTGACCTGTAGTATTTTCCAAACCGTTGCCAGCACTCCATGCTTCATCCTGGAAAGTCATCCAAACTACATTTACGAATAGATTCCATTAGGTAAGTATTTATAATTGTGGTAATAGTGGAAACCCAAAGGGAGATTATATTCTTATGCTGGCACCGCATCGGTTGCGACTTGCGCTTGACTGTAACAAAATCATATAGCAATGTCATCACAACGGCAGCAATAGCGACGTAATGACATTAAAAAGCAATATATATTTTTTTAATATTCGTATACACACGTAAAAACTAGCCAAGAGCAAGTCGAACTAGTGCACGAAGGGTGCTGTACCATTATCTATTAGTACCTACTAATATCGAACCGTAGTATTTTAATTAATATTAATATCGAACAAAAAACGGCAAAAAAAGTTTGTTGAATGGGTAACCTATATACTACTATATATAGACTACTACTACTATATATAGATATTGTTCTGTTTTTAATATTTGTTGCTATAGTGGCAACAGAAATACATCATCTATGAAATTTTCAACTGTCTAGCAGTGGTTTAGTGGTTTCTATAACTCCATTCCTATCGGCTTCACTTACCACTTACCTTTTGGAGACTCTCAATGCTTAAGCAAAACCCCAAACTATTATACAGGCTAGGGATTCCCTATGAAGGAGAACCAACCTTCGCCACTGCTATCTAGCTATCACGATTAACGAGATACAGCCTGGTGACAGGCAGACAGACATACGGACAGACGGATCGCGAAGTCGCAGTAATAGTCTCGTTTTTATCCTTTTGGTACGAAGTTTATATGGACACATATAGTGATTTTGACTTTTTCCGAAGTAACCCAAGCATATGCTACCAAAAAGTAAGATTTTGCACCAAGGTATACCCTGGATCCAAAAGTACTGAACAGAACTCCTGACTCCTTATGGACACATGGACACATATAGTGATTTTGACTTTTTCTGAAGTAACCCAAGCATATGCTACCAAAAAGTAAGATTTTGCACCAAGGTATACCCTGGGTCCAAAAGTACTGAACAGAACTCCTGACTCCTTATAGATACATGTTTGTAGATTTCGGCGTTGTTTAAAGAACTGCAAGCATATGCCACTATGTCAATTACAGTAATCATCATCATCACCACCATCATCACATTATGATGATATAATAGGTACTTCTCATAGTATTTTACACCGACACGCATATCTTTGAACATTACTCTGCCGTTAGTGGACCTATTTGCAAATTTATTTTGCTTTTGTAAAGTTTAGTCACCAAAGTGACTAAACTTTAGACTTTGAAAGAGGAAAAGAGGGAACTCCTCAAAATTTATAGGGACATCTATAGAGTTTTGACTTTTGTGAAGTAAATTAAGCATATGCTACCAAAGTGTAGGTAAAATTTTGTGCTAAGATGTCAAATGTTGGTGCTTTTAGTTTATCTGTTTGGTTTAGTTTATTTTTAAAAAAATCATTCGGCCTCATGAGTCAGAGAGTAGGAGTCGGTGTAGGTTATTCCACCTCATAGTTTTAAGGCAGAACAACGTCTGTCGGGACAGCTAGTAATTTATATACAACACCTAATGGAAGCTTGGCGCTTATTCAATTGTACATTCAAACGCTTATTTTGAACTTTCCTGAAATGTGTTAATAATCTATATGTATATATAAAAGAAAGTCGTTTTAGTTACACTTTTTATAACTCTTATAAAGCTTAAAAGTTAGACTCAGGAGACGGACATAGGATACTTTTTATCCCGTTCCCGAGGGACGTAAAAATGGATTGTAATTCCAATGTCTTTGTTTCGGTTTAGCTAATTTTGGTTTTGAAATAATTGTGGAAGTTCAGGGAAGGTTTAAACGGTGAGAAATATTGGAAAAGCTGTAGGTGTAGGACTGGGACGTAGGTTGCATTGTAGGTGTTTTTCATTACTTCCAGTTCATATTTAATACAGAACAACGGGACAGCTAGTAATATAATAAATATGCCTAAAATGGGCAAAAATATTATTTTTTAACAAAAATTGAAAACCGACTTCCAAAGTAAAAATTCAAAGTACAAATTAAATTACCTACAATCAAACTAAGAAATGATTTGGTATATAATATTATCTCCCGTTTTGCCGTTGCCAAGTGTAATTTGAGCTAGGTCAAGCATACGTTGTCAAACTACACAAAGACTATTATTGTCGAAGAACCTTCACGCCTTTCCCGTGAGCCCGTTGAGCTCCTTACTCTTGGGAAGTTGGGTTTGTGTATTCCTGTCAAATTATTTTGAATTTTAACCATATTGAGAACCAAAGAGGCTCTTCAAGGCTTAAAAATGTGATTAAAATTCTAGTCTGGAGTGGTTATTATCAACTATCCTGACGTTAATGCTCGTTGATCGAAATCTGTATTTTTATGGTATGGTATGGTACCACCATACTCTAGATTGCTTTTTACGGTTCCGTAGGTACCCAAAGGGTAAAAACGGTATCCTATTACTAAGACTCCGCTGTCTATCTGTCCTTCTGTCTGTCATCAGACTGTATAACATGAACCGTTATAGCTAAACAATTAAAATTTTCATAGGTCATGTATTTCTGTTGCCGGCTAGGTATAACAACAAATACTAAAAAATATATAAACTGAATATTTATGTGGGGCTCCCATACAAGGAACGTGTTTTTTTTGCCGTTTT
Source organism: Phengaris arion (assembly GCA_963565745.1). Classification (NCBI taxonomy): domain Eukaryota; kingdom Metazoa; phylum Arthropoda; class Insecta; order Lepidoptera; family Lycaenidae; genus Phengaris; species Phengaris arion. The sequence goes on from OY751443.1 coordinate 11,218,768, forward strand.
GTACGAAACCCTCCGTGCGCGATTCCGACTCGCACTTGGCCGGTTTTAAAGTTAAGGACTCCTTCAGTCACTTATTGAACAGAGCCAGTGCTCTGCTTGGCAAAATCAGACAAAAAAATCCCAAGTTGCAACATGCAACTCCCCAAAAAAATCCCAACATGCAACTTATGAGCCTCTAAATTTTAAGAAACTTAAAATTTACGTGTGTTACGTTTGGGTGTTACGTACGGACATAATATTATGATCTAACTAATAGTGCAGTTCGAAATTACGCGCGAAGCGAATACTGATGGCACTTATTCATGGCAGTCAAGGTATTAAGAATAATACGAGATAAATTTTACGTCATCAATTGAACTGGGTATATTATACCGGTAACTGGGTATATTATACCGGTAACGGGTATAATATAGCAGTTAACATATACTTAAAAACCACTAACTTCAGACAACGTCTTTTGGAGTTTTGCAAAAAGCCAGCACAACGAGTGCAAGCTCTGACGACATTGCAATTTTGTTGGAAATCGCAAGGCATAAGGCCATCAGTTTTAGGCACGTGCGTATGTAACATGTCGAGACAGATTTTTGTGATAACCGTAATTTATTACTTTGTAATTGATAGTAGCGTAATTATAAGTAACAGTACCTGGGCGACCGAGCTTTGCTCGGTTATTACTATATATTGTAGTATGGTGAAACTCGAAAACATAAATCTTATTCACGTAATCAGTATAATATAGGTAAATGTTACACATATTTATGAGAAATATATATTATCTCAAACATTAACTACATTTTTTTAAACTTGTCTAAAAATCATAAAAATTAAAAAATTATACATAAATTTGAACATATAAAAAATAGTAAGTCACCGAGCGGGATTCGAACCCGTAATACTCGTTTCTTGCGGTCCGCGTCTTAACCCGCTGGACCAGACGGATACTGGCCGGCAAGACGAAATTAGCGACCATATTCTGCGTGGACAGAAAAACGCATGAAAACTCGAAAATACGCGTTTTCCCAAACATAAGACTAATCTAGATTGATTGTTTACCCCCGAAAACCCCTATATACGAAATTTCAGCGAAATCGTTAGAGCCGTTTCCGAGATCACAGAAACATATAAATTAATAAATATACAAGAATTGCTCGTTTAAAGGTATAAGATTAATTGTGTATGACGTATGTACATAAATTAAACTAGTTCTAATAGCAATAGAACAACTGAAAATATATATCCTACTAATATTATAAATGTGAAAGTTTGTAAGGATGGATGGATGTTTGTTAATCTTTCACGCAAAAACTACTTAACGGACTTCGATTAAATCTGGTATGGTAGTAGTTTATGCTCTGAATTAAAACATAGGATAGTTTTTATCCTGAAAAAGTACAGTGGGATACTGTATCCGCCGCGCCGGCGCCGCGGGCAACACCCAGTAATATATAAAAGGCGAAGCTGATTGACCGATGTGTCAACGCACAGGCCAAACCCTTAAGGCTAGAAATTTGAAATTTTGCACACGTATTTCTGATATGACGTACGCATCCACTAAGGATGGAAGGAAGGAAGGAAGGATTTTTCATAATTCAACCCACGAGGGGGTAAAATAGGAGATTTAAGTTAGTATAAAACTTTTTATTCCTTCGACATATTTGCATGAAATTTCGTACGAATTGAGTACAGAAAAAATAATGAGTTAAGTATTATATGTATACAGAAATTCAGACTGAATTTCAGAAAACGCTGAAAAATAATTTATTTTATGTGTATATACAATTATCAATGTAATCGATGTTTCACGTCCTTTATAGGGTTTCGTAGTTCACGTCTCGGAACCCTTATAGTTTTGTTATGTCCTTCCGTCTCTCCGTTTTGTCGCGTCTACCCCATAGTGTAGGGACTAGGGTATCATTATATACTAGGTCTTATAAAATTGAGAGGTCGCTAAGAAGATTCTTATAATTTAGGTATCCGTTTGCTGGCTGGCTCGAAAAATCAGAAAAAGATAATGAGGGTAGCCATGTTTGTTGAATGAAACCTATAACGACTTACATTACCATAGATAACTTTGTTACTTTATGAGTAATAGAGGCCTAACTTGTAAATTGAGCTTACTTTCAAAACTTTGTACAAAAATAACGAAATATTAAGTAAACATGTAAATATTGGTATAATGGTACGGAACCCTTCCAGAGTCCAACTCGCTCTGGGCCGGTTTTTATTTCTTAAATATTGTCCCACGTTCATAGAAGTAAATGAAAGCCTGCTGATAAATATGTTGTAAGCAAGTTAAAGATAAAGTACCTTGGAGTAATAACGAAGATTTTATCATTGTGCGTCAGAGCCTTAGTCGCAATGATGTTCTCTTTCACGTACTGTCCCTTGGACGTCCATTGGTCAGGGCTATGCTCACAATCCGAATGTAAAGGCCCTCCATTCCAAACTAGGCTCCTAGGAAAGCTTATAGTTGGCTGTATGTTTCCAAGAATTAAAATTGTATAAGCAATTTTAAAGTACATTTTCGATGCGCGCGTCTTGTTAAATTTTAACAATGACTAACTTTATGCGCTTGTGGTTCATTTTCTGCCACTTTCCGATTATGAAATGTAATCGTAAATTGAATTATTGTCGCGAATTGTCAGACTTGCACATTTTTGACCAACTGCGTTAAATTTTAAAAGGTAAGTGGTGGTTAGGTGCTTAGGTAAGAAGATGAAAACGATATGACGATTTAGTAAATATGTCGATTAATCAAAAACCTAGCAAGATAATTTGTTTGTTTTAATCTATTTTCCCTCCCTAAAGGAGAAAAGACTAGAAAATTTTAGTTTTAAAAATTAGTCTTTAAATATGTATTTACAAAATAGTTTCTCGAATTAATACAGTGAAGTTATTAGGTATCAAAGGACATTGGGTATTTTATTATGGAACACTTACTCACAGCGACGAAAGATAGAATTAGGTTAGATGGGGGCGTAATTGAAATTTAATGAAAATTTAAAAAAATCTAACAGTACTTTGGATTGTGGTCGCGAATTTTCTAAATAGCACCATAGATACACGTTTAATTGCAAGAGTTCTAAATTCGAGCTGCGCCGAGCCCCAGATTGATAAATACTTACTACGTAAACCGAGCTGCGTAGTACGGCGCCGCTCTTGCAATGAAAGGTGTCATAGGTAAACCTACGTCTTCTAACTACAACATTTACGAGTTGCGACTGATCTCTTTTCATGAAACTTTACCGTCTTACTATATTACTTTCGTAAGACGGTAGAGTTTAACGAATTTACGATCCAGTCCCGATATGATAAAACTACAAAATTGTATTCTCATAAACGTCAAACCAACGTCAAACCCGTTTTGATTGGTCCAAACTCCAAAAATCAGTTTATCTGTCCAAAAAAGAAAATGTAAGTTAATTACGAGAATTGGGGTTCTGGCTATATCTCATGAACCGGTAGGCCGCTGTCTCCATCTAAGAACTTTACTAAAAATATTAGCTGGAAAACTGTTAGTAGATGCTGCATTTGCTTTTCCGGTTTCTGTTTGAACCTAAGATCAGTTGTATGAGTTGGATTGCTGGTAGAAAATTAATTAATTTGCTGTCCTCACATTCGTCAAATCCTGATAAGTGACCTTGAAAAAAATAATTAAACGGCTGACACTAACTCGGTACTCACGCAGCGAAACAATGATATAACGTGTCGTTTAAGTAAGTAAGTTTAATAGTAAGTCATGGCTGTTAAAGAGTCGGACCACGCCTTCGGGGGGCACTTTTACTTTTTAAGTTCGGCTCGTAGGGGGGCGAGTGAATTTAGTGCACGTTGTTAGTATAGCTCCGGAGTTACAGTGCGGCCGCGTGATAGACTCGCCTTTCTGTTACGCGCCAATACGCGTGTTCGATTAAGCCGCGAAAATTAATAATTTGGATTTCGAACAAGGTATTTGGACATATTGTTTTTTTTTTGTGGTGGGTTTTTGGTTTAGGAATAATCGCCATTTTAAAAATGTCTATTTATGAATATAATTTTCATTATAAGTTTGTGTTCAGTTGTTCCTTATAATACAAAAAATAAACGACTTGATCTTTTATAAAGAAAAAAGGAAAAGTTACAACTTGCCGGAACCATACGGAACTGAAGTGCATTATAACTGAGGTTATTCTAAAATTATACTAATATACTATTGAAAATGTTTGTAATTTTTAATTGTAACTATTCATAAAGTTTTAGCGTATTACTTTTCGCTTTTTCATACGTACTATACGTACAACTGCTAGTGAGTCATTAATGGCATTGTTAGTTCGATAACTTAACAATTGAATTTAAACTAGTTTCAGTAACTACACGCGTGCTTTCAAGTATTATAAAGTTCAAAAACACAAACCACAAATGTATACTTACTGAACCATCTCAACCAGTAATTGTAAATACTTTGAAATTGAAAATAATCACAGAAGCTATTGAGCAAAGCTTTACTTTCTAGAAGATTTTTTAAAATATATATTATATAGCCCAGACCTTCAGAGATGAGAAATAGTTCCTGAAGGATTATTCATTAACTCCATGTTGATCTTCTTTCTGACTCTACATGTAGCATGTGAATTGTAAGCAAGCTTACTTATCTATATTTATAAAATTGAACCCCTATTTCTATTGGTCACGCTATAACTTGACCGATTTGTGAACGTTCAGAGAAGGTTTAAAAGAGAGGAAAATACTAAAGACGACAATAAGATTTTCCCATACATTCCACACTTGTGGAGTGAATAAAGTTAAATTTTGAATCTAAAAATTGGAGCGACACGTCGCGTCGCGACTCTTTTCAATGTGAGCTGACTCTAATAGTGCTGGAAATGTGCATACAGCTGCTTCTTTAGGTATGCACAACTCAGTGACCTATGTATCTCAGGAGCTATGCTTATTTCTATTCTGTGCATTTATGCGAGCTAGTGCCAAACATATATGTGGAAAATGTTCATAATCGTTCGCTTAGGCAAAGTTGTAATTAAATCTATCGGCAAATACCCAAACATAAACAATGGTGTGTTGTGTAATATTTCTTGTAAAGTATACAATATACGGCTGGGAACAATGAGTCGATTACTAATAACCAGAGGAAGTTATTTCTATGCTATTCTATACGAGTAGTCATAGCATATGTCTTTATGATACAAACATATCGTTTCCATTGAACATATGATACCTTTGAATAATCTTGGTTTACGGATTTGCAGCTCCGTCAAAAAATACTTTGATTTACTCTACATGCAAATAGTTTGAGAATTTTTTGTAGAGTTTTGACTTTGGACCGACATAGAAACGGTTGAGAAAAGTACTTTCCAATTTATGATCTACAAACATCAGTATTATTTATATGTCATATCTACTTAATAAAGTAAAAGTACTCCATTAGTAATGTATGCAATAAAAATAATGCGTGCCACAAAATATTTTGATTACTTATTTTTGTGAATTTTTTACGCTTTTTAACTATTTCCGTAAGAATGTAGAGCCGAAATTTCACTGAACTGTACAATTCACATTCTTATTTTAATCAATTAAGAGTTCTCATTGCTGTTTATTTCCACAGTAGGCGTATTATTTTTATTTTACGTAAACAATCGAGTAGCGACAATGACCTGAATTTAATGACCATATACAACTGCTCAAAGTTATATTTTGCTCGAAATAATTAATGTATATTTTATTTCGCGTTGTAAGTTTTTTTTCGTGTTGTTTAGTTGTATGTAGGTATATAGAATTTGATCTAATAGCTATAAAATAATGCTTAAAATCTAAGTTACTAAATCTCTATGTTTTCACTTAGATTCTAAATATTTATCTCTACACTTCTCTAAGTGTGATTACTAATTGATGGCTACGCATGGCATTGTCGTCTGTTTTTGAGCACAAATAAAGAATAAAAAGCATAAAGAGATTATAATATTAAAAATCTTTTAATTTAGCTATTTTAGCTACGACATATAAGAAGCTTTATTAAAACATGAACATTTAATTCCTAAACACTTGTTGCGGACTACAGGTTATGATTTTATAGTTCTCATTGCCTTGTGTAATGTTATAAAGAAAATAACCGTACGAAAAGTAAAATGTAAAAGTACGAATTTATGTAATAAGCGTCGACTACCTCTCTTTGTTTTCATTTGCATTCATAATGAACCAATAACAAACAAGATAGTTTACTTACATGCGTGCGAAAAAGATCTATGAATATTTAATTTACTTCTTTATTTCTTTATTTTTGAAGAGATATATATAGTTTAAAATCTTGTTTTATTTTTGTAAAAATATTTACCTCAGCCTTTCATATGGAGTGATATAATTATCTTCAGTTCCCAGTCTTTTTCACTGAATATTCCAATCTGGCAGACAGATATTATTTTAGCTAACAAATAACCATCTTGGCGACAATTTGAGAGTACACATTTCATTTAAGAATAGGCACATATATTTTCCCTGATGTAGGTAATTCAAAAGCACCAAAATGAGCGCACACAAAAAAAACGTAAAGGAGCATACAAAATTCCCAGTTTTAATTTTTGTCAGTTTCGGGGGGTGTAGATATTGTGTAGATTCATTTTGAAATTAACAAAATGGCGAATATTTATTTTTCTGTAAAATTGAGATGGGTGTCGTCTTTGAGGTTTTTAGGGGTGCTGAATATAAAAATAATATCCATTTTGAATTTCAAAGATAGCGGGCATTTATTTTGAATGAAATGAATCTAGGTGTTCTTTTCTAGGTTATTACAGAAATGTATGTTAATTACAAAAAAAAAAATATTTTGAAATTTCAAAATGGTGGATATATTTTAGTTTTTGTAAAATTCTCAAAAATGTTGGATCCTACTGAAAAAATAATGAAAATTTCCTCTCCCTTAGTAACCCCGCAACCACATATTTTCTTCATGATGATAAAAAAGAAATTTGAATATCCTACATTTTCCAACATTTCTATAGCTTCATACATCGCTTGTATCTCGAAGAAGGCATTGCCATAATTTTTTCTATAATCTCTTCTATCTAGGAAACGGTGCATCCTACTGAAAAAATAATGAAAATTTTCTCCCCTTTTGTAACTCTGCAATCACATATTTTCTTCATGATAAGAGAAAAAGAAATTTGAAAATCCTGAATTTTCCAACATTTCTATAGCTTTATACATCGCTCGCATCTCAAAATAGGCATTGCCATATTTCTTTCTATAATCGCTTCTATCTTGGAAACGGTGCATCCTACTGACAAAATAATGAAAATTTCCTCCCCTTTTGTAACTCTGCAATCACATATTTTCTTCATGATAAGAGAAATAGAAATTTGAAAATACTGAATTTTTTACCGTTTACAACATTTCTATAGCTTTATGAATCGCTCGCATCTCAAAATAGCCATATTTCTTTCTATAATCGCTTCTATCTCGGAAACGGTACATCCTACTAAAATTATAATGAAAATTTCCTCCCCCTTAGCAACTCAGCAACCACATATTTTCTTCATGATGGGAGAAAAATAAATTTGAAAATTCTGAATTTTCCAACGTTTCTATAGCTTTATACATCGCTCGTAGCTCAAAGTAGGCATTGCCATATTTTTTTCTATAATCGCTTCTACTAAGGCGGGTCAATAAGTCCGTGACTTTTTGAATTTCTAACCTCCTTACTGAAAAAGCAACACTACTCCTGTCAACAGGCATCTGTCAGTTGACTCCTATCAAAATTTGAACTTGCTGCGTCAGTTAGTTTGTGTTTTACAGCTATCTTTATCAGACTATCCAGTAACTTAAGGAAACAATGGAAAAAAGTGAATTTCGTGTGCTTATTAAGCATTATTTTTTGCGAAAAAAAACCATTACCGAGACCAAGGCTAAGCTTGATAAATACTATGGGGACTCTGCACCATCGATTTCAATGGTAAAAAAGTGGTTTACTGAATTTCGTTGTGGCCGTACAAGCACTGAAGATGCCGAACGTCCTGGACGCCCAGTTGAGGACTCTACACCCGAAACAATCGAAAAAATTCACGATATGGTGTTGGCCGACCGAAGATTGAAAGTGCAAGAGATTGTGGAAGCCATAGGCATCTCGCATGGCTCAGTGGTTTCAATTTTGAATGATCACTTGGGCATGAGAAAGCTTTCCGCAAGTCGACCACAAACGCAATCGTGTAACAACTTCACAGAAAGGTTTGGCGTTGTTTAATCACAATATGGAGGAGTTTTTGCGCCGTTTTGTAACCGTGGACGATACATGGATCCATCACAACACACCAGAGACCAAACAACAGTCAAAACAGTGGGTTTCTAAGGGTGAATCGGCGCCAAAGAAGGCTAAGGTGGGTTTGTCAGCCAATAAAGTTATGGCGACTGTTTTTTGGGATGCACGTGGGATAATCCACATTGACTATCTTCAAAAGGGAAGAACAATTAATGGGAATTATTATGCCAACTTATTGGACCGCTTCAATGAGGATTTGAAAAAAAACCGACCTCATTTGGCCAAGAAAAAAGTTATTTTTCACCAAGACAATGCAAGGGTGCACACATGTGCAGTTGCCATGGCAAAAATCCATGAATTGGGCTATGAATTGCTCCAAACCTGAAAAAATGGCTCGGTGGAAAAAGATTTGACTCCAATGATGAAGCCATCTCGCAAACAAAGGCCTATTTTGAGGACCTCGACAAATCATATTTTTTGGAAGGGATAAAAAAATTCGAGAAGCGTTGGACAAAGTGTATAGAGCTCAAGGGGGACTACGTTGAAAAATAAAATGATTTATTTATCAAAAAATCTGTGTTTTATTCCAAAAGTCACGGACTTATTGACCCGCCCTCGTATCTCGGAAATGGTGCATCCTACTGAAAAAATATTGAAAATTTCCGCTCCTCACCTCTAAGTAGAGTATTGACATATTTTTTTTCTATGATCGCTTCTATCTCGAGAACAGGTAATCCTACCAAAAAAAATGTTGAAAATTTCCTCCCCCCATGTTACCCCGTAACCACGTATTTTCTTTATGATAAGAGTTTCTTTTTTAATATATAGAATTTCCAAAAATTTCTATAGCTTACATAGCTGGTACTACATAATATACTGTGTTAATAATCATCAATCCTAATCAGCATCTGCAACAACTTTTAAATTAGTACTCGTGTCATTTTAACGAAGAATGAAATTTTCCATTTTGGAAATTGAAATTGGAAGACACTTTTATAATCAGTACCCTCAGAAACCTAGAAAAGGACACCCATATTAATTTTAATGAAAAAAATGTTCGCCATTTTGGAATTTCAAAATGGATTTAATTTTCATATTATTATGAACCCCCAAAAACTTTCAAAACGACACCCATACCAAAGGAAAACAAACTCCAACAGTATCCATGCGATTGCGAATGCGATTTTCCGTAGCCTGCAAATTTAATTTTTAGCAGCCATTAATTGATCAACCCAATCTGGTTTTATAGCTGCTTACATCGTATAATAGTCACCAACTCGGAAATGAGGTCGCCAACTTATAAATGTCGGTGCCAATTTGGATTAAATTTCGCCATATTGAAAGTATAATACTCGTAAGCAAAGGTACCAAAATGTTAGGTATTGTTCTGAGAAACTGTAAAGTCTATAGGCAAATTAGAACTAAGGTCTTGCTTTATTACGGCCTAGTCAGGAGCATACTTGAATTTAATAGCGTGGTTTTGGCGTCCGCATTTTGCCACACATGCTTATGCCTACGTATAGAACGTATACAAAAACGTTTTCTTTGGCATCTGGCTTATTCTACGGGTAACGCGAAAACATTGATATCCTACAAAAGTAAATTAGCCCATTTTAAGATGATTTCTCTATAAGACAGAAGGCGTCTAAATGACACAGTTTTTGGATACAAAATTTAAAAAAATGAAATAGACTGTGCACAAACACTGGCGTATTTTAATTTCCGGGCTCCTAAAAGAATTCCGCGTTACCCTATCACCCCGCTCTGCCTGCCACTGCGGAGAACTGTGCTCGGTTTGAACTCCCCACGTGTAAGAGTGTGTAAGGCAGTGAATGATGTTAGTGACCTAGTAGACATTTGGTCGGAACCTCTTAATAAGGTCAACAAAACAGTGCTTGACTATACGGCTAAGTCGTACGCAAGCTAACACCAAACACTTTCGCACACTTGCACACATTGTATATCAGTCATCATAAAAACACACACTACGCACCACACACAACTCTCATAACTCACAAACTCACACTCACTCACACTCTCACATAACTCTCAAACAATCATCAAACAAACATAAACCACACAAACCACACAAAAACAATAAAATAATATATTCATTTTTTTTCCCTGTAATTATTTTTTGTTTGTTGCTGTAATCAGTCGATTGATTGGAAGTAGAACTAACTTGTTATTTTAAAAAACTAAGGACAGCAGATGATTGGACATTTTTGTTGTTTGGTTAGTGCATGCTGTATTTACCTTTAAGTGATTGTGACACGTCCAACATCAATGTAATAGAAATTTATATAAAAATGTAACTAGTGTTAGCAATCGTTGGTAAATCTTATTAATAAATTTAAAAAAAAAAAAAATGTTACTAGTTAGTGCAAAATCTAAATTAGCTTAAAACCTATTAACCCTTGCTCAAATTTTGGGAGGATTACAAAATTTAAACTTATAAATTATGATTTTTTTTAATCCATCATGTAGGTAATAAAAAAAAGTTAAACTATAATCCGACTATGTAAAAAAGAAGTCTAAAAAGGCCGAAACAAGGAAATAATTCAGATAGAAATGCAGAAATACATAGGTAAAAAAATGGTAAAGTTAGAGCCGTGGTCGCACCCACTAATGACATCTAAGCGTCTAGGTATGAGCTGACCCTAAGGCCCAATCGAATATATTTTTGGAATAATATAAATAAGTACCTAATCAAAACACTTGAAATTAAAAATATCTTCTTCACGAGCGCGGAGCGAGCCAATTTATTTTCTAGATTTTAAGAACGATTATAATATTATATTACGAACGAAATTTTATTATATTATGATAATCAAGAAACGCAATTGAGATCATTTAACTGTCAACACCAATTTACTTATTCACCATACAATAAATTTAGTAATAATAATAATAAAATAATAATATCTATGGAGGCTTCACACCACGTCAATCTGGCTCCGTGCTAAGTATCCGAAGAACATGTGGTTAGGTTAGGTTAGTTGTTAGTTGTTAGGTAGTTAGTTAGTAACAAGGTACCAGAAACCGGTAAGCATTTAAGACATTTATACTATACACGGCGTGATACGAACCCGCGATTTGAGCACCAACGCGCGGAACCACTGAGACACAGAGGTCGTCAAACCTAGTAGAATATATCCTACACATCAAAACACGATATTACGATCCAGAAATATCTAAGACACGTATACATCTATCGAACGAATAAGTAATAAAAATGCTAATAATTTATTTCATCTGCATTATCTAATTAAAAACGGATGAACCGATTAACCTTTTTAACATTAAATTAAATGAAATAAATCTAGTTTTTTTGTTTGAAAGCTGACATGATCGAGATTGTTCTTTGCTATAATTCATCATTATCAGCTCGTTTACTGCTTGACAATTCAGGCATTATTTTATTATTTATTTTGTTATATAAATTATATATATATATATACAAAATGAAATGTATTTTATGAAGGTAAAATAATATATACATTGTATATTTATAATCTTGTATTAGGTAATGTTCGAAAATTCTACAACTGGGTTAGTACGAATTGTACGACCGTATTATAAACGTGTATTTTGACATATTTGTGCAAGCACACGACACATATGTAAAATATATATATATACAGATTAGCGGTGCGCTCGCCACTACCTTTCTTTTGATACCAAACACGTGATGATTATCTCGGTTTAATTTTTTTACATGTTAGAATATGAGGTTCAATATAAAAACTACAATAAATAGTTAAATAAAAAATTATATAGCCACATAGGCTATACCCGCGACATCATTACAAATCTATTGACACCTTATTTATTAAAATCGGACCAGTAGTTTACTTTAGACGCTACGAGGGAACAAACATACATACGTACATAGACTGCCAAAATCATTACCCTTCCTTTTGGTTTCGACGTAGTCGGGTAAAAATTAAATTATACATGGTAATATTGATAGGTATTGAAGATTGATTGTTTTTTTCTAATAGCCTTGTTATCTCAACTTCATCAACGATAGTTCGATAGCAATAATTTCTTTTGTCGGTCTAAATATACTGGTACTAGTATTAGGTAACCTCACGGTAACAACTCCATCAACAACTTTAAGCCGTATCCAAAAGACAACAACAATAACAATATCCTATTACTGAAACTTCGCTGCCTGTCTGACTGTTTATCGGCGTGCCAATCAGATTTTTAGCAAAATTGAAGTTGAATTTAGGAAAAGCAAATTCTATCTTTTAGCTTTTCACTGCTCCTACAAGTCCCTTGAAGTATACATTACAAATCCACCAGTGTGTGTGAACAATCTATAGATAACAATCTCAATTGCTATAATGAACAGCACACAAAACCCCTACACGTGAAAAGGGGAAACCTTGGCGAATATAATGCAACGTGAATAATTAAATACCTATTTCCCACAAACCACCAATAACATTTTTTACAAAGTGTAGTGGTTGCGTAACTACCACACAATTAATGCGAACCCCACCTGAATTCGCCATATATTTTTATTATTATTTATTCATACGAAATAACATCATAAAACAATATCTCATATTAGTTCGATTTCCTTGTGAATTATGATCCTCTGCGAAGGCCGAAAGGTACAATAATAATAATGATTTTAATATCTTTACACAACACTTTATTAACCTTCATTAAATCTTCTATACAAATAAATTTTAGTGTTTACAAATTAAAGTGTCTGTTTGTAATTTAAAATTAACATCTTTTCACTTAAAGCATTAATGAATACGGTACTTACAATAAAAATCATTTTTTATTTTTTTTGTCTATCCGTCTGTTTGTTGTTTGTTTGTTGCGGCTAATCTCTGAAGCGGCTGGATTTTTTTTCACTTTTACTGGCTGATAGCTGATGTTACACGGTGTAACATAGCCACTTTATCTGAGGGTTCTGTTTAAAAAATAGGGTTCCGTTTCCGTTAGTTCTATGCAAACAAATTTGCGGGCACCAGCTAGTTTTAAAATAATATTTAAACCGTATAAACTGTGAATACCTAAATATAAGTATATTACTAAGCAATAAACATTATACCTTATATATTTTCATTAAAATATTCCTAAATAAAATATTGAAGAATTACTTTATAACGAACACTGCTTAACTAGTATAAAATTCATAATTAATTCCATTTTAACTATTTAAACTAAACAAACTAATTACAGCAAATATTACGCAGTCCTTGTTAGAGCAGTAATGAACCAAACATTGTATATTAATTGGAATTAACAGTATGTTAAAGGTCTTTTTGATAAAAAAAATGTATATTTGTACATTTATTCTTTACGCACTGTTTCGTTGTAATTAGGCAATGTTATGTAATGTACCAGGTAAAAAAATGCGTCAAAACGAAAGTTACGCACGAAAACGAAACGAAACTAAAGTTGAAACTATTAACAATCATTTTGGGCACAGGTAATTAGTAAATACGCAATTTCAGAATTTTATCTATATACATAAGAAAGTCGTGTTAGTTACACTGTTTATAATTCAAGAACGACTGAACTGATTTGGCTGAACATTGGTGGGGAGGTAGCTTAGAACCAGGAGACGGACATAGGATACTTTTTATCCCGTTCCCGTGGGACGTCCCACGTCGTCCCCGTCCCGACATAAATTTATAAAATGTGTGATTTGATAGTAATGGAAAATCTTATGTTATATTAGGTCCTTACATATGAAATTGGCGTTTTGTCGTACTGGCCACTTTGATCTCAAATATATCTTCTTTGGTTAGGAATTCCAATGTCAAATTTATGCCGCTATTTACTCATGCATTTGTGTTAGGAAAACAGTAATTCATTTGATTTTTCCTCTTTTGGTTTTTTTTTGCGTCACTCTGTTTACAAAATGGAAAACTTGAAATATCGTATTATATTCGAGTACGAGTTCCACCGTGGCATCAGTGCTGCAGAAACGGCTCGAAGAATTAATGATGTGTATGGCGGCGGTGTTGGAAACAAAACGTTGGAACCAAAAACACAGTGCGTTTTTGGTTCCAACGTTTTCATTCTGGAAATTGCGACTTGCAGAAAAAGCCCCGTGGACGGCCGGAGACCAAAGTTGATAATGAAGAATTGAAGGCTATTGTGGAAGCGGATCCATCGCAAACCACGTTCGATTTAGCTGCAGGTTATGGTGTTAGTGATAAAACTGTTTTAATCCACTAGAAGCAAATTGGGAAGGTGAAAAAATCTCCTTACCTCATGAATTGAGCAGCAAACCGACAAACGCTCATCGCAATGGCTGAACTCTGGCGAACCAGCTAAAGCCTGCCCCAAGCGAAAATTGACTCAAAAAAGGTGACTTGTGAGCGTTCGGTGGACTAGTGCCGGTATCGTTCACTACAGCTTTCTCAAATCTGGCCAGACGATTACGGCAGATGTCTATTGCCAGCAACTGCAAATCATGATGGAAAAGCTAGCTGCTAAATAACCGAGGTTGGTCATTCGCTCTAGGCCACTGCTGCTTCAGGACAATGCTAGACCACATACTGCACAACAGACGGCTACCAAATTAGAGGAGCTTCAATTGGAATGTCTAAGACATCAACCGTACTCCCGGACCTTGCTCCAACAGATTACCATTTTTTTCGAAATTTTGATAACTTCTTGCAAGGGAAAAACTCAACTCCGAAGGGGCAGTCCAAGCGCATTCAAAGATTTTATTGATTCCTGTCCGAATGGTTTTTTTAGTAAAGGAATCAATGAACTACCTATGAGATGGCAAAAGTGCATAGATAGCAATGGCATATACTTTGATTAAATAAATATATTATGTTTAAAAAAAATCGACTTTATGTTCCTACTTTACAAAACGCCATTTTCATATGTAAATGACCTAATATATAATAAAAATGGATTGCAATTCCAATGTCTCGTTAAAATTTGAACCGGCTGGGCCGATTTGGCTAATTTTGGTCTTGATATTTCTTTTTTTTTATGGGCCCATTTCTGGGCCTACTTGTTCCCCCAACAGCGAGGTCAGGACAATTTTTACCTTCATCTAATTATTACATGTATATTTGATTTATTTTTTAATTACAATTTTTATTTTTCTCTACTGTACTTATTTTCTACTTGTCCTGTTTTTTACATTCGTTTTTTATTTTTATTTACTAAACACTGTTACATTTTTGCTTTAAATTAAATTTATCTTACAATACCAATTTCCTTCTACTTTCTTTACATTATATTATTAATCATTTCCACATTTTGTTTCTTTACATTGCTCTTATTTTCTATATCCATTCTTACTTCCTTTCCTGTCTCTGTTTAATACCACAATTCTACAAACTAATCTACATATCTACTTTTACAGTTTTCTTCTACTATATTATCAATTTTCACATTTTGTTTCTTATATTAATTTTATTCTCTAATTACAGTTCAATTTTACTATCTTTACTTTCTTATTTTCCCTACCATATTTAACATTCTTGCTTTTACACATTTACTTCTCACTATTTAACTATTTAATTATTTAAGTATTTTATAGAACACATTTCTGTACATCACCATCATGTTACTTTCCATATTTGTTTACACCTCTGTTAGACTTTTATGTACATTTCTTTATTTTCTATGTTTAACTTGAGTTGTTATTTAATTCTAATTCTTGTCCACTTTACATTATTTTCGATTTTATTCTTTATTACAGTATCATTTTTCCGACTTCACCTCCGCGTTCTGCGCGAAGTGACCGGCACGGCGATTTGCCGAGAAATTATTGTTACAATAACTTTTTTGCAATTGTGGTCTGCCATACGCACTGTTATATGCACTGTAACCATATATGCAAAGTTTTTTTTTCTCCTTCCATGGCTCTTATTACTTATTTAATTGGATTCTTAAAATTAATTTTTAACAATTCCAATTACATTTTGAGGCAACATTGGTCTACTGGTACTGGTACTATTGCAGTCACTATTCCCGCGTGTCGTACGCCACGGCTGCTCGTGCTATGGCGTTCCCATCGACGACGCACCGGGCACACCCCACTAAACGCGTTATGGTCTTGATATTTAAACGGATATCGACACGGACGAATCGATTTATAAGACGTTATCACGTCAAAATTATAAGCTTAAGCCCACAGACGAGAGGCCGATCATTTCATTTAGAACTGACGTCAGTTCGGCTGCCGCGAGTTACAGTCGTGTTTATTAATTATAAACTTACTACGCTTGTACACGATACACGTACACAAGGCCGCGGCTCTGACGAAAACTGAAGCGATTTGTCACACATGGTCCGTTCAGTCCATCCGTTCAGTCCAGAAATAATGTTGCCAGCTTAGTTGTTTTTACAAAGTTTTACTACTAAATTAAGTATTTTATTCCCTCCTTAGTAGGAATTTAATTGTTAGAAGTGTTTTAGTAGGAAATAGCCAGACAGTAATTATATGCAAAATGGTCTAGGTTAGGCACAAAAAAATATATAAAAAATTGACACCTTATCATTAATATATATCGTAGCATTCGTCCGTAATTTGCTTAAAACTATCCGTTAAATTACTATATAGGTACGTAATATGTCCTAGTATATTTTAATTTAACGGTAAAATTTATAATAAAATTCAATGAATAATAAAATTTTAATATAACAAAAGCTAAAATGCAGTGGTTTTTTGGGGGTTTTAGGGATTTCTAAGTTTATTAGCCATTTTTTATAGTTTTCAGTATTCTTTTAGTAGTTTTTAGTAGAAATCGACGCGTTTGTGTCCGTCGGTCCAAAAGAGTTTAATAGTTTCGCAAAAACAGAGCAGGCAACACTGGAACGAAACGCTTCAGTCCATCCGGCCAACTGATGCGATCTCGAAATTGCACACAGACGATACGATTTTGCATCAGTTCAGGCCGAACTGAAGGAAACCCGGACCGTATATATTACGTATATACCGTATACATACTTACTAAAGTGGCGGAAGCTCCACCGACAAGCGCCCTGCCCTTAAATTAAAGAGAAGAGAAGAGATACTATAAGATAATATTTATTACCAGATTTGGGAAAAAATAGGGAACAATGTTTGATCTGATCTGAATATCTAAACTTAACTCCGACCAATTTTTTTGTTAAACAGATTTGTTTTATTCGACTACTTTTATCATATAACGTAGTATTAAACGGTAGTTATAGATAAGCCGTTTCGTTACTATAACGATGTTGTTGAGTTTTCATTGACTTGCAAATTGTAATAAGAAGCATGATTGTGTTTCGCCTTTTCTCCAAATTTGTACCCACCCCACTACGGCGAAGGCCAAAAGGAACGGTAACGATTTTGATATAAATAAAAAAAACACATTTCGATCTCAATACTGTGCGAATAAGGTCCAAAAGTGGTACACTGAGTGAACAGAATCCTCAAAAATATCTACTAAATGAAACGAAAGTATCATCAGTAGATTTGTATTCCAATTCAACCTTACAAACTACTCCCTGCCTTATATACATAAATCAAATCAAATCAAATCAAATCAAAAAATTTTTATTCAAAATTGGTATTTTTAAATACTCTTTTTGAACGTCGTTACTACGTGATGCCTACCACCGGTTCGGGAACTAACCCAGCGAGAAGAGCCGGCAAGAAACTCGTCTGGGACCATCTTTTACCAAAAAGATGGAAAATTATTCTTTTAAAATCAAAATTATTACAATGTTTGCTTATGTCTATGTAACAAATAATAACATAAGATAAGGAGCCACCTTATTCCCAAGGTGTGCCGTCTTGAATGAAGTCATTAATTTTATAATACGCTTTGGCACACAAACGTTCTTTAACTACTTTTTTAAACTTATTAATGGGAAGGTTTTGAACCTTTTCTGGGATTATATTGTATAAGCGTATACATTGGCCTTTAAAGGATTTACTAACTTTGCTTAGTCTGAACACTGGCATATCTAACTTGTTCTTATTTCTAGTGTTTACACAATGATTATCACATTTCTTTTTGAAGTTGTTTAGATTATTTCTTACGTATAACACATTTTCCAAAATGTATTGAGATGCGACGGTCAGAACTTTTATTTCTTTAAACTTTTCCCTTAGAGATTCAAAAGTCGACATCTTATAAATAGAACGTATAGCACGTTTCTGCAGCACAAATATTGTATTAATGTCCGCAGCGTTTCCCCACAAGAGGATGCCGTACGACATTATGCTATGAAAATAGCTAAAGTAAACTAATCGCGCGGTCTCTATGTCGGTAATTTCTCTAATTTTTTTAACAGCGTATGCTGCAGAACTCAGCTTATCTGCCAATTTAGCAATATGTGGTCCCCACTAGCTATACTACTATAACTCTCAGTGCTTTGATAGCGTGATGTAGAAAACATTTACTGACATCTATTATAATATAAAAGAACTAAAAATTTAAATACGTTTCAGAATATGACTTAAGAAAAATTCTAATTTATAAAAATAATAAAACCTAAAAGAGGTTTAAACACTGAGTTTATCGGCGACTGTTCCTGTACCTATTGAGGTTAAAATTAAATAAGGAGTTGAAAATATATTTAGAATTTCATTTCCTTTTTATTTATAAGGATATTAGCATAATACTATGTTACCTGGGTATTTATTTTATTTAGAAAGTGGAGAATTGTAATAGGTGTCTACTATCTAGTCAATTGCAGTAATGGTTGTTTGACATACAAAAAGTCAACATACAAATAGCTAAACAATAAATCATTCTTATAGTTGTTATATCTAGATCTATAAACAACAAATAAATAATATATCCTAGCTGCACATTTAAACTTTGATTATAGGTATGAGCATATTTCAATGTCCCAATCGAATAGACATGCAAAAAGTAATTATGTTTTGTTTTGTTATTCATTTTATTTAAAGGTCATCCAGTTTATGTTGCATTAAAAGTAGAATAGGTACCTCCTTGTTAACTTTTTTTGTTGGCCAATTCACCTCGGTTGTGATTTGCAGCTTAGCAAGAGACACTCAAGCAAGAGAACTGTTGCAATGAAACGTGTATCTTTTTGTGTACGAAATAAAGTTCAATTTTTAATCGCTATCTTAAAAAGTGCGTCGCGTCTTGGTGTGAACAGACGTTTAAAGTGATGACTCGCACCAACCCGTGAAATTAACAGGTCATCTTACATCAAGAAGGCTAGCGTGGCCGACTACAGCCTTATCTGCCATGTTGAGATAGCAGCACACACTGAGCGTCATTTACAATAAAGTATAGTAAAAGACGGTCAGTGTGTGTTTTATAATGAGTCCAGCTCAGATATCATTTAAATTTCAATATGCCGCACAGGCTGTGTTCTATTAGTGTATTTGTTAGAGTGAGATGATCATGAATATCGCAGGTTGGTTAAAGAGTCGCTACCGTATAGTCCATGTATGTACGCAGCCATAATAAGGCTCATTATGCAACCTTGTGACGTGTGCGACAGGAATTCCTATACTTACGTCACTCATAATTGTTCGCAAAACCTAGTAATTGTGAGAATTTAAGTACCTATTTCTGTTCGGAGAAAGTGTACTATAAATTAATCTGCTATTCTTATACTATGTAACTTAAACAACGTTGCTATCTTTTTCTATCAAATGACATTGCCAACGTATCAGACAAAGACAGCAACGTTGTTTAAGTTATCCTTTGTGTAAATAGTTTTATTCGTAAGGGGGCTAATCTATCTCGTAACGCAAGCTGTTCACGTATTTTAAGAGAAACTTGATGGATACTAGTTTTATATATTTTTTCTAGTTTTACCATTAATCAGCTATTTTGTTACTGTATTATACAATTGTCACTCAAATTATTGCGTGTATAAATATGATTTACATTTGAACCTGTCCGAAATTACGTCAAATATATTATTTTGAATCAAAATTGTATCAAGTTTTCGTTACAAATTAATTAAAGAATAAAACGATGTTACCTAGATAGGAATAACCAATAGGTACATATATATTCGTGGGTACTAAAAGTAGGTGTGTACTTAACTAAAAGTACAGTGAAATTAAAATGGAAGGTACAGTTTATTCAACTAATTTTTTTTCAACTAGAGGTCTGTTGTGGTCGAAATTCACCCTTAATAATTCATATAATTTTTAAGGTTCAACTTTATAAGGATTATTAATTAGACTCTTATACAGAAAAAATAAAACAACGTTGTGACAGATTGACAAACCTCAACGTGTAACAAAACTGCATCTTTCAATCGCAGTAGTGGTATTGTGTGTTGTTGTTATTTTTATTAATTTTATGTATTTCTGAGCATTATTTAAAAAAATTAGCTTCCTTCACATAAACTTTAACTGTGCCAAATATCATACTCCTCCGTTCGCACAATTCTCGTAAAACTGTACTGAAAGTTTTTGCTTCAGTCTTCAGATAAGTATCGTAGCTTGTCGTAAATCGTAATCGCTCTAATAACAACTTTAAGCATGTGTAGAGCACGGTAAGAGTAGGTCAAAACTTAACCTGACACACCTTACATGAAATTAAAGCTCTTCTCACACTAATTGTAAGAGAAATATGTCACGTACGTTATATTATTATTTTGTATTTAGCTATTTCCTCAAAACAATGGCGTATTATTTTATAGTTAAGATCTTAAAGGAAATTCTCAATGTCTATGAAAACGGGAAAAACTCGGCTAGTTTATTGTTATGTATTCTAAAGCATTAAAAAATGTGGTATTTTGTAGCCGGCTAAAGTAACAATATATAAATCATGAGTCCCGAATAAAGAAAAATAATAATAATTAATTAGACTGTAGTAAGTAATCAATTGTATTTATTGGGTGTAGAATTATAAGCCATCGTTGAGGAGTGTAATTCGGCTGTATCCTACATCATGGTTATTGTTTTATTTTGTTCCCGACTCAGTCAGTGTGTAGCACGCCTAAGTGCTTATTAATAACATGTGTCATATGTGCAGGCTGTGACAATTGTTTGATCGATGCTGCGTTACGACAGCGGTGTTGACACTGTAAATGCCGCTACAAACTGCATTGTTTCTGCATTAGAAAGGAAATTTAACCCAATTTGTATTAATTCGCAGAATGCTAATGAGATCTAGTTCCTTTCCTGTGTATTATTAGTCCATTAATGTATTTAATACTTAACTTTTAGAATAATAAATTCGGTAATGTCTTGCTTTCTCTCGAGGAATCGTAAATATGGTAGTTTCACTTAAAACTTCATAATCTTGTTTTGCTATAAGTGTTGTATTACAATATACTTATGTTTATAAAATAAAAATAAAAATATTCAATATCTTATACATTATGCGAGCAATTCTTGTACAACATATATTTATAATAAGCATTTTCCCGCGGCTTCGCCCGTGTGAAATTGGGCTTTAAATGGTATCTTTATAGTAATTTTAAACATTCATATTTTACCCCTTTGGGGGTTGGTTGGTGGTTGGTGGTGCCTACGTCATATGAGAAATATGTGTGCAAAATATCAAATTTCTAGCCTTAAGGGTTTGGCCTGTGCGGTGATACATCAGTCAATCAGCTTTGTCTTTTATATAAATATGTATTATAATATATTGAAGCTGTTTCCGAGATTCAGATTTCGAAGAAATTTAATACGCAGGGTCTTTTGGAGGTGAAAAATCGATCTAGCTAAGTGTTTTCTCAGAGAAACTGCAAATTGTTGAGTTTTTATATATGTTTTCTTTCGTTGCGTAATGCATATTAGTTATTTCGCTCTATAATGTCAACAGTCAAAATAGTCAAAGTGCGTGGCTCAACGTATACTACGTATGTATTGTACTTTTTGCGTTGTTGTCAAATTGATGTCTCGTGTTCGATTCCCGATCAAAATAATATTTTTTGTGATTTTTTAATGCTCATCTGTTACTTTTTCCGCAGTATTAAAAGTCTCCCATGTACAATAAACAAATATACATTTTTAATTACAAATATTATTTTATCGTTTGTTGTTAAATCTTAAATACTTGTTTATAGCATTCTTATTAGCTGTCTAGGTGTTAATCAGTTGTATAATTTAATTAAAATACTCAAAGCCTTGGAGAGGCGGGCTCAATTTTCTAGGAAGTAAATGTATGCCTTATTCAGCTAGACTTATACAATGAGTGAGGCAACAGCTCGGGGAGTCAACGTAGAGATATCGTATTCCAATTAAAGAACATAATGTTTATTTAGAAATGTAGAATATTCCTAAGTATATACTAAGCATTTTTAACCATGTTTTCTTTTCACTTTGTATTAAAATTTAACAGCAATAACATTCCATAAAAATATTCGATTGTAGAATGTATGACTGCGCGAAAATTCTTTGAATTTGCAGCTAAGATAAAAGCAATTATAGTTTTTTAAATTGGACTTTGATTTTTATTAACACTTGTAACCTAGATTTGTGATAACGACACATAGAGTTCTGTGACCGTAACTTTATGATTAAAATAATGGGCGAAGACAATCTGAAGGTAATACAAAATGATATTTGTATCCAGTCTGTGACCTCCAAAATTTCGCTTGACTGTTCCGCGTCACGAAATGCAATAAAATTACAGTTAATAATTGGTACCTACCCGTTTATAGTTAACATATTAATATTATGCTAATAGGTTGATAAATTAAAATCATTTGTCAATGTATTATGCTTGACTAGGTACATCTCATTTGTTAATTGCTATTAGTTTTAAATAAATTATATTTATAACGAACTATTTATAAACACGACAACCAAACATTTTCTTATAGCGATTCGATTCTTACCGTAAATTCAATACATTTTACCATAAAATATAAGTATTTTATTTATAAAGTTTGCTCGCTTATAGATATACATATTAACATGAAGAAAAACTTTCAATACAGTTTGACGAAAACTGTGAGAACGGATGAGTATGATATTTGGCACAGTTCAAGTTTATGGGGTCCTCCACATAGGTTTGCAGAAAGCTAATAAATATATTTTTTCGAAATATATATATATATATATATATATATATATATATATATATATATATATATATATATATATATATATATATATATATATATATATATATATATATATATATATATATATATATATATATATATATATATATATATATATATATATATATATATATATATATATATATATATATATATATATATATATATATATATATATATATATATATATATATATATATATACGTGAAGCGAAAATTTTAAATACAGTTTTTTGGCACAATTAAAGTTTGAGCTGTGGAAGGCGTTCGAAAAGCTTTAATTTCTTAAAATAATGGTTAGAAATACATTACATTAATGAAAATATCAGCAACACTCACTACCATGGATTTGGTTCACACATAGACACACGTATTCATTATTGTCAATGCCTATGACTTTTGACGTTCGGTTTCATCGTGCAAAACATGAGTAAAATTTTATTTTTCGTTAATGGAACAGGACTCATATTCTTTTAATTATTACATTAATTATAGTTTAAAATTATTATCGCTACTTCAGTTAGCTCACATTACCTACCGTGCGTTTGATATCATTTTTATTTTATAATTTTATTACAGGGTGACGTTTGACAATCTGTTACAACATTTTTTTTTCCTTTTTTCTATTTAAGAGGCAAAATAATAAAGGTATATGTTTCAATATAAAAAAAATATAGCTCTCTCACATTATCGTGCTCGATAAGCGACATCGTATCGCATAATGTGAAAATGCTCTAATACGTGAAGTAAAAATCACGTTTTCACGGTTTTGGACCTATTTTAAGGGCCATCCTCACGGTCCAGTCTGCAAATCCAGCAGCCTGTCAATAATTTGCTTATATCTTTTCATCTCTTATCCGTAAATATTAGTAAATATCCAGGCGGATTTACCAGAAGGCTGAGTAGGCTGAAGCCTTGGGCGGTAAATTTTAGGGGGCAGTAAATGTAACCTGAACATTTTTTTGTCTTACAGAAATATAAAAAAAAAACATTATTATTTGCATACAAATATTATTGTCGAAAATTGAATAAATAACAAATTAATAGTTTATTATACTGTACAGTACCTACTGTACAGTGTAATAATAATAATATCTATGGACGCTTCACATCACGTCAATCTGATCCAGTGGTAAGTTCTCGAAGAACTTGTATTACGGGTACCAGACAACGGAAATATATTTAATACTTTTATATTATATTATACACATATTTAAGATTTTTAATATATTTTACACATAGGTATTTAATAAACATCCATTCGGAGGGATTCGAACCCGTGACCCTGTTTGAGCAACAACACGCTGAGCCACAGAGGTCGTCATACTTTACACTCTAACGTCTGAATACAAAAAAATACAAAATGCGGTAATATACGATGCAAAATACTCTAAAAACGTTTCAATATTATAAAATACAATAAAATTCAATATTTTTTAAATGCGAGCGGTGGGCGGCGGCGCGGCGGGTTCTTTTGTTATTGAGAAGATAATATGCGACTCTACAGATTTTAACAGTGTGTTACTGTGTGTCATTTGTTTTGGTCCATAGGGATATATCAAATAGAAACCTCCAAAATTGGAGACATTTTTTTCGCTCGCCCCGCTCGCTATGCGTATCTAAGAGGCAAAAGAACCCAAAAATTTAAACTAAAAAGTTTAAATATAAATTATGGTCGAATTTCGACCACAGGGCGAGCTCAACTTTAAATAATTCAAGTATTCTTCTTTGCGTTGCGTTAACTAAACTTTTGATTTGAATTATTTCCAACATGTGTAACGCACGAATTAAAATGTAGTTCAAGTCTGAATTGAAATAAGTTCCATATAAAGGTTCTGGGCAGTTCACAGGGCACCGGTGACTGCCTGCCCTTGGTTTAGCACATTCCATTGTACCGCCACAGAATAACAATTACCGTACACTACTAGCTTTCCCTTGCGCGAGATAAGTATAAAGATTAAAGTGATCCTGAGCTGAGGTAACCTGTAATTTGAGTAGTCACTTTGATAAAGCGATCAGTTTAAACATTGTTTTATTGGTCATGTGGTCGAGTTACTTTTAAATCTTTCTTGAATCCTCGTGTTGCATTTGTGACGTCAGTGGTCGGCAATCATAGCATAATTAATGAGGAAGGGGTTTTCCACTAGTGTATTCCTGCTTATTACTAGTATAATTTAATCGAAAAATCAATAGCCTTGCTAACCATGCTAATTTTCTTTTTGTTAAACCAGAAGCCCAAACTATTTTCGATTTAATCTCGGTTCGGTCAACGCGCTGACTCGCATATGTATCAAACGCGAGAGAGTGACACTGGTGTCACCTCTCAATTGAGATAAATCTGAAGCAAAAATCCGTCAAGCCATTAAGATTATATATGTGGGCTCAAAACATCAGCCTGTCTTCGTCATCAGTTGGGTAAAAATTAAGAAGTCACATGGAGTAACAACTTATATGGAAGGTCGAAGAGTGGGTAATTGGAAGCGATAAATTCTATTGTTTACGCATTACCCTAACGAGCAGAGGACGGCGCCGCTGACAGCTAAATTGCGGCTGTCCATCAAACTAGCATTAAAACTCATTTGTGATTAACTAGTTACTGTAGGTACGAGCACAAAATGATATTGTCGCGCTATGCGCTTGCAAGTTTTGTGAAATGTTTGCAAGCACATTTTTCATAAGTATTATACGCTGTTAAATTGCAATCGAATGTTTCTTGTAACTCGTTAAAAATTTGATGCCGAAAATATTTTAATTCGTCTAGGTATATATATACCTTGTTTATTTATGCTTATTATGTTCATAGAACTTTTCCTGGATTGCATCCGTTTTTCGTTCTCATAAATATGGAGAACCAGTTCCGTTGGTAATCCACACTTACACTACTCAATATAATTATTGAGTAGTGTAGGTCAGGTTCTGCCCTTCTACGATCAAGTGGAACAAGATTTACCGCTTCGTGATTTAAACTTATGATTTATTTGGAACAATCATGTGATTTATAATAATAAATCCTTCAGACTGAATTGTTAAAATTTTGATGATGATCTTATATTACTTAATGGCTTCTGCTGGCAGATTTGTCTGCTTTTGATCTTGTTCTTTATCATAAGCTTTCACATCTTATCTATCTTAGAGTACGTAAAATTGATTGTTTTAATTTACAAGGATCCGAATATCATTAATTTATTTATGTGTAGCACAGTCAGTTTTCGAGTCGATTGCATTTTATACGTACATAGATTAACATAATAAAAATATTGTATTTTTGTCAATTATCTTGTTTTAGAAATGTTTTGTTTTGCGGAAATTTGCTTATGATTGTTATTTTGTTTGACAGACGAAACGACAGATGTACCTCTCTGTGCTGACGGTGTGCGCGTGCGCGGCGGTGGCGCGTGCGTCTGTTGAGGTGGTGTCCCAATGGAGCCTGTTGCAGTTCGATTTCCCCCCCGACCCCGTGCTGCTCGACAAGTTCCAGCCCGAGAACACCGTACCTACGGGCCTGGAGATAGGTAGGGTAATCTTCAGGTACCTACATAGGAAAGGGATATAGGAGGAAAACGAGCAGACGGTTGCCAAGTTGCAAAGCCACTACGTACATGGGGTCATAACCACTAGACGAACACTTCCTGCTTCTCCTACAATGTTCTAATGAATTTCGTTACAGGTCTCAAGACAGATTTAGCATGTCCCTCGGGCACCCCTGAGATCGATTTAAAGGGTTTTTGTAGTTGATTACCACTGTAGATCCTGGCTACATAGGAGTTGCAGTGGTGGTGGGCCAATTGCCAGAAGTCAGAACCTAAGCGGAGCGTCTATGTAAGCGATTTTTACGCTAGAAATATCACAAACATATTGCTGGCTTCATGTTACCTTCCGGAGAATCTAAAACCTCCATTTGAAGCACAAAGAAGTCCTCTAGGAATTTAAGGGATTCTAATAAACAGCTATTTTGACTTCTGTGGCTCAGTGGTTAGAGCATCGGCGCTCGAGGAGTAAAAATTATGTTTATCCAAGGGAGCAAAAAGTTTTCAATATTCCTGGATATGTATTAAACACGAGTTTATTTATAATACAATGAAAATCTTAAATATACTATGTTTTGTAGAAAATTATTAAATATTAAGAATATTTTTTTTTACCTGTAACACAAGTTCTTCGAATACGGGGCCAGACTGACGTGGTGTTCCATAGATATTATATTATTATTTTATAAATAGTATCTTTACAAAATCCAACCACCGATAAACCTTTATTTTCTAGGATGGGATAAGATCTACGTAGGCATCCCGCGCCTGCGCGCCGGTGTGCCCGCCACGTTAGCCTGGGTACCCCGCTCCCTCCCGCTTGGCGTCAGTCCTGTACTACAGGTACGTCGCTTCCGGTGTTAGGCTGGAACTATTAGATCCGGAATTCGGAATACCGGAGCAAATTCAAAGCATTGAAAAAAGAACCCTGCGCTAATACAATAGAGCTGAAAATCTAAGTATCGAGACAAATGTTAATGTCATATATGACAGCTCGACACTCGATACTTCGATTTTCAACTCTGTTGTTTAGCGCAGAGTTCTATTTTCAGTACTCCAAATTATCCCGGGCCCGCCGGATTCCGGACCATATACGTAGAGATATTTTACCTCAGAGTTTCTATGACAGTGATCCTTATGTCGTCGCCACAAAGGTTCGCTCAGAGGAAAAATAACTCTGAACGGGCTGTACGTATTGTAAACTGGTCAAGGGTTGCCTGCGTTATAATGGATGATGGGTGTTTAATTTGTTTAATTGAACATAATATATTGAATATTAAGCCATCAGCGTTAAGATCTTAGTCGTAAAATGTTTTTGAAAATGTTGTAACCCTTAAAATAATGTTTTGATTACGACCATAAAACTGTGTACACGATTTCAAAATAGCTATAATACAATAAATTTTGCACATTCTCTTTAGCATTCATTGGGAAATAAAAGGGTTCATTGTATACACCTAAAGTATCTACGAATAAAGCTAAAATATATTTTATTAAATAGCAGTAAACTTTATAAAGCTATTATGAATTTATAGCGTCGTTTTATAAAATACTAGGTGTTGCCCTCGACTTCATTAGTGTAAAAGAAAATCCCGCAGGAACCATACAAAATCGGTCCATTATTTGGGAGCCCATTCAATGGAAACAAACAAAAAAATCTTTCCTCTTTATAATATTAGTATAAATGGCTCTTTCGTAATATCAAACGAGGCTAGGTAAAGACATCAACGCGTTCCGCTGATACGCGATGCTATAAAAGAGAGTTCTAATTACCTACCTATTCATTAATTTAAAATTTTATATTATAATTATAATTTATTATTCTATAAATACCTACAGATGGATAGAATTTTAAACATCAACAAATTAAATAAAGGACGTTTCCTAATATATAACAGCATAAAGCGTTCAGATAATGTGAACATAAACCATTACATCTATTTTGTGTATCAAGTTGTCTGAGCTGCATTCTAAATTGATATTTACCTTACAATGTATAGGTACAAAGTAGGTACAAAGGCGTTTTAAACAAGGTAAATACTCGGATACTCTAGAGTCTAGTGCAATAGCGTTTATATTTTATTTATAGGTACGTTTATAATACATACAATATTCACACTCTAATAGTGAATACATAAAGTAACGTTATTTAAGAATGATTTGACTAAAAAAAATGGAAAATAATCCACGGTTCACAAATAAAAATATTTTTAAATTCAAAAGAACTACAAAAAAATAAAATATTCAACTCCGAGGGGAGTAGGTAATACAGAAAACTAGATCATTTGGAATAACCACAACTATGAGGACTTAATGAGGGTGGGTAGGTAATTCAAAAAATGTAACTACCATTCTCGTTCAAAAAATATTGTTACACTGTTGTTGTGTTTCGAAATAAAAGTGTTTGAATTTACCGATCTTGTGGTTTCAGATACGTAAAATGATAATCAATAAAATGTAGTAAATTGTGAACAATTTTATAATAAAATCTGCAAACAACATCAACAAATAGGACAATTGACACCTCAGTCCTCCCGTGACCACGGCTGCTGGAAAGTAGCCGAAACGTCGGGAAAAAGAAAAGTGCACCGCGACACAATCTGCAAGTGTTTAAAACAATGAACAATATTCGCGTAAACATAAGAAATCAAAATCGGTAAATTTCAAATTCATTGTTGTGTTTTCATTTGCTTTGAGCTGCAATTTGTATCGTAGAACGCCTTCAATATAATCGACAAAAATAAGATTCTCTTTATATTAGGTATAATATATAGCTACAAAATATTACACAGATGCCTCTTTAAGGTATTTACGCAGCTAAATGTTGCATTTGTTTTGTTATTAATGGCGTAGTAAAAAAAATATCAAATCATTTTGTCGAAACTGTCGTCGCACTTTAATTGTCTATGAAAATCATTCAAGAACATCATGTTGTAGGTTTATCCTACCCTTTTTTACATTTCAAATTTTATTTTGTATGTTACGCATCGAATGATTATTTAAAAATGTGAGAATATATATGTAAGTAAATAATATTTGTGTTTTAGGTATTTTTAGTAACACTAAAAAAAAATTACTGGATAAATTGACCTGTCCAATCACTAAACTTGAATAGTATTAAAATTCAGTAAATGAGTATCCTTATTTTAGCCCCTTAGGCGGTGAATTTTAATGAAATAGTTTCCAAAACTCTGGTTTCCAAGAATAGCGTTGCCGTCATATATCGGGCGTAAGAAATAGCACGGTTACGACACTGTAGCGGATAACTGTGGCTGGACTCTCTGGAGAGTCCAGCCACACAAGATTTGAAAATTTATATTAAGAGTTAGATCAGTCAGAAAATAAAATGAAAACGGAGAATGGCTTAGAGCGCATAGGGAGTCGGTTGCGATTGTCCCTCACGACAAATAAGATATATGTTGTGTAAAATAATATATAATATCATGTATTGTGTGATTTATTTAGTTGGTGGCTAGCACCATCTGAGCGACTACGCCACCATAAGTACGCCACAGTACCGACTTCAAAATTATAAAAATTGAGTAGAAAAATAGTTAAAATTTTAGTTGAATTTAAAAGACGAATAATTATCAAGAAAATAAGAAATTTTTCATATTTTTAGTGCATTTTTTGTAGAATCTGTCCAACGACTGTCACTATACGTATAATAATAATTGTAAAGCGCTAAAACCAAAGTGGAGTACTAATACATTAAATAGCCACGTGGGGTACTAATACATTAAATAGCCACATAATATCCCACCCTCCTTAGTAATTTAATGCAATAAAAGACTAAAATTACAAGCCTACTGAAATGAATAACAAGCGTAACAAGATAACAATTATACCAAATGAGTGGCCTTTGTGCGTTGGTAGGGTAGGGTTGCTAGTATACTTTTCGTATCCTACTAGGTATAAATCCTACTACCATTATAAATCTGAAAGTTTGTGAGGTTGGATGGATGTTAGGTTACTCTTTCACGCAAAAGCTACTGAACGGATTTTGATGAAATTTGGTATGGTAGTAGTTTAAACTCTGGATTTACAAAAAGGCTAGTTTTATCACGAAAAAGTACAGTGCCTGGGTAACCTGAATGAGTTGGCTGTATCTGAGTCATCGGACATATCGACAACTATATTAAATATATGTATATATCGTCGTTCGATTGGGGTTCCAGCGGAAGTGACAGGTTGGCAAAGAAGTCTATCCACGCACTTGTTACTCCTCTAGGCTTGCGGACTTGACAATTGAAGTTAGCTAGATATAGAGATGTTAGTTAGATAGTTACGTTTAGCAGCCCTGTACGTGGGCGCCAAGTCGCGGTGCACGACGCGACGCGACGCACGACTGTAGAAAGCGTGAAGGGTAACAGAAGGCCTTGGCAGATATGGCGTTTGCCATTTGATATGCCGTATATTTGACATATTATTAACTACATACCGCTTTTGTCGCGGCGCTGTCCGCGTAAATACAGTATTCCACGGGCACAGTTAAATATTTTCGGGATAAAATGATCCTATATTTTAATCCAGAGCCTAAGTTACTATCATGTCGAATTTTATCAAAATGCGTTCAGAAGTTTTTGCGTAAAACAGCCACAGACATCAATCCTTCCATCCATCCGTCCATTTTCACAAACCTGTACTTTTATTAATATTTAGTAGCATGATAGTAGTACCTAGGATTGCAGTTGTTGCCTGCCATTACTTAACTAATTCAATAAAACACGTGGCGTATGGCATTTATTGACGTGATAACGTCTTATAAATCGATGGAGCCGGCTGCACGCACGAAAAAACATGACTCATGCGTTACCTGTTACCCGTTATCTTTACCAAGTACCAGCGTTACCTCGCATTGCCGGTACCTTATTATTATTATTGTTGTTATTGTTGATGTTGTTATTGTTGTTGACATTGTCACGTTCAACTATCGTCAGTAAACCGACTCTATAGACAACCGATGTTTTTTTTTTTTACTAACACTGCAGGTTTAATATTAATTGGTGTGTTAATTGACAAATAGGAATGCTTAAACTAAACGTTCATTAATCTTTTGTGAT
Organism: Phengaris arion; assembly: GCA_963565745.1. NCBI lineage: Eukaryota > Metazoa > Arthropoda > Insecta > Lepidoptera > Lycaenidae > Phengaris > Phengaris arion. Next base: position 11,250,587 of record OY751443.1, read on the forward strand.
TAATTGTGCCGGAATGGCGAGTGCTTATGTAAAGGCAACACTTCGTACTTGGAAAATTTGTAAAACAATTAAAAATAGCTTAGTGAATTTTCATAAACACGACCACTTAGCGCTGCATTTTTAAGATAGCTATTCAAAATTGAACTTTATTTATTACACAAGAAGATACACGTTTCATTGTAAGAGTTCGAATGTCAAGTGGCAGCTCGCAGCACAGAGCATGTGCAGTGTATGATTATTATGAAACGTGTATCTTTTTTGTAGTGAATAAAGTTAAATTTTGAATAGATATCTTAAAAAAGGCAGCGTCGCGTATCGTCGCGGTGTGATCTGACCCTTACTGTTGTACTGTACAGTCGTATCTACTTTGTTTGATAATGAATTGTAAATACCATTGTTTTACGTGTCGTGTACAGAATAAACTGTGGTTTTATTTTTACTTTTCATACAATGTATTGCCAAAGGCTTAGATATATAAAATTAGATAGCTTGTGACTGTGGTGTGACAGTCTGAGTCCTTGCGAACATTGACTCGTGTCTTGAAATTGAATTTCAACGTAAGATACAATCGAGATATCGGTAATCGGTCAAAGATTTCAAAACTAATGATGGGCTATGTAGTACGCATTTGACAGAACAAATCTTCATACAAGAAAAAGTTACGCCATCTTGGTTTTCACCATACCTCAAATGTTAGCCATCTTGATTTCACCATACTTCAAATGTATTTCACATTAAAATAAAAAACTCTAAAAGTGGCGCCATTGATACAGTTTTTGTCTTAACATGCCTCGTCTATAACATATACGTCTATGTAATCGGTTCTATATATTATTATACAGAGAAACGGATGGTAACAGATTACCAACAATTGCATCATAAATTTACAACTATTTAAACATGTTGCCACAAATATCAGAAATTAGCATCAAGTATATTTGTGGAAAAATGTACGAAAACTAGTAGTTTGGAGGGTTCGGTCAAATTTTAACAAAATCTGTCCAGACCGATTTTAATAAAATTCGGCACAGATATAGTGTAGACCACGGGGCAGGACATAGGCAACATTATATCGCAGCAAAATGTACGTTTTCCATGAGATTTCCTTAAATTGCGCGCGCGAAGTCGCGGCCAACATCTAGTCTAGTCTATACTTCTATAATAATATTAGGTATAAAGAGGGTCGTTTGTTTGTATTGAATAGGCTCCAAAAGCAATGAAATTTGGCACAGATATAGAGTAGACTACGGGGAAGGACATAGGCAACATTATATCGCAGCAAAATGTACGTTTTCCACGAGATTTCCTTAAATTGCGCGCGCGAAGTCGCGGCCAACATCTAGTCTAGTCTATACTTCTATACTAATATTAGGTATAAAGAGGGTCGTTTGTTTGTATTGAATAGGCTCCGAAAGGAATGAAATTTGGCACAGATATAGAGTAGACCATGGGGAAGGACATAGACAACATTATATCGCAGCAAAATGTACGTTTTCCACGAGATTTCCTTAAATTGCGCGCGCGATGTCGCGGCCAACATCTAGTCTAGTCTATACTTCTATAATAATATTAGGTATAAAGAGGGTCGTTTGTTTGTATTGAATAGGCTCCGAAAGCAATGAAATTTGGCACAGTATAGAGTAGACCACGGGAAACTAGGCTACTATTGATTGCGAAAAAATGCACGATTCCCGCGCACAAAGAGCATCATCTTGTCTTTTAATGCGATTGGTCAGACTATACCTTTAGTAATTGAATTGACGTGGAGAATTAATTCGCTGCATCAATTCGAATTAATTTCATATTGAAACTTACTTTATGTCCCCAGTTCCAGGCTCTTTTTGTTCGGTGAGCTCTTAGGTACTCCAACAGAAATGTCAACGTTACATTAACACAGCAACGCTCAGCTTCGTGCAATCTTTCTGACAAAAAATTAAGCTCGTTTATTTATTGTTGTTTTGTTTCGTTACCCAGGCGTACCCAGACTGGTCATGGCACACGGCGGGTCGCGGCGAGATCAACTGCACCGGTCTGGTGTCAGTGTACCGCATCCGCGCGGACCGCTGCAACCGCCTGTGGGTGCTGGACGCCGGCGTCACCACCAGCCTCGATGACTTCCGCCGCGTCTGCCCACCCAAGATACTCATATTCGACATGGCCACTGACCGCCTGGTGAGTGAGACTTGTAACGGCCGCACCGGCTAATGTGGCGGTGTATCGAATCCGCGCGGACCGCTGCGCTGCAACCGCCTGTAAAAAGATAGTAAGTAGATACTGCAAGTCAAAATCGAAGCTATTAAAAGGCCCAATCAATGGTTAAATCCATCAAGTAAACTATTTATTTGCCAGATTATGGTATAAGAGATTTAATTTGAATTACTTATTTATAAAATAAACACGTAATTAGTAGATTGACCAAGTTTTGTTTAATTAAAATAAATTTAAGGCGTGGAATTAGATCACTTCACACATGCTCTATAATGCTGTATAGTGAAGCTAGGCGTGACACGGTAACCGATGGGCGATCGTGACGAGATTTCGCCACATCCTGATATACCGCACCCTCCGAAACTGGGACACATTCTGCCAATAAATGTGGAAAAAATAATTGTTCGTGAAAGATAAGAATGGAGTTGCGACACGCGAGCAGTGGGCTGTGACGGTATTGTGTGAACTGATATTTATTGATTGTGCGGCTGACTTGTATGGGTACCTGACTTGACGTAAATATGGACAACTATCTTTTGCCCGCGGCTCCGCCCCCGTAAATACAGTATCCCATGAGAACATTTTTCGAGATTAAAAGTAGATAATGTTTTAATCCAGAGCTTAAACTACTGCCATATCAAATTTCATCATCAAAATACGTTGAGTAGTTTTTGCGTGAAAGAGTAACAAAAATCCATCCATCCATCCTTACTAATTTTCACTTTTATAATAGTAGTAGGATTGTTATATATTGATCAGAATGTTAAATTAATGTATCGTTCTAATATTAATATGGCGTAAAGCTGAGATGACGTTCACAATACGGTACCACAAGTTTAACTAACGTATTCAAAATACCCCAGAATACATGAAACTATTACAAATCAATTGATGGTATCGCGGTCGCATATTCCCATATTATGCACTTGTGCAATAAGGATAACTAATTTACTTTTCGTCTGTACGAGACATTTAAAAGTTCAAAACTTTGCTATGAAACCACAAATTAAAAAAGATAAAATGTAGAACAATAATTTGTATTCAAGGTTCTCGATCGTTGAATTTAAATTATCTATATTATAGATTTCAATCATAATTGAAATCGTTAAACAGGAAACCGACAATCTTAATCAATCAATATAAATTGGGAAGTGCATAAAAAATCAAATTCATCATCTAGAAAGTGGAGCAGTGTGCCAGTTCAAGCGTATGATATAACCAATAATAAATTAAAAGAAGAAAAAAAGTCACTAGAAAAGAAAAATATCCCGACGTGGTTGTACATTGATTACGTGTTGCAAGGTCATTAGGTATTATGCACTGAGAGGAACTTGACTCTCACATTCCACTTCTCAAGGCCATTATACTTCCGTGACTGACATTCGTCAAATCATTAGCGACGCGCTTACTTGCGATGTTACGTCATTTTTCGCCAAGTTCGAAAACGAGAACATTGTAACAGACAAGAAGCAAGTTGACGACTCCTGTGGCTCAGTGGTAAAGCACGTTAGTGCTCAAGCCGGATGTCGCGGGTTCGAATCCCGCCAAAGGAAAAAAACTTTTTTTATTTCCTGGGTCATGGATGTGTATTAAATATGTGTTTAATATAATAAAAATTGTAAATATGTGTATAGTATAAAATTATTACATATATTTCCGTTGTCTGGTACCCGTAACATGAGTTCTTCGAGAACTTGAGAATCGTACCAGATTGACGTTGTGTGGAGGCGTCCATAAATATTTTTATCTTGTACTTTAAACGAGACGATCTTGTATATATATAATCGGTATCTCGACAACGGGTACAAGTATTACCATGAAATTTAGTATGCAGGGAGTTTTGGAGGAGAAAAATCGATCTAGCTAGGTCTTATCCCTCAGAAACTGCGCATTTTAAGCAATATATGTTTTTTTATTTCATCGTGCTACAATATATCAATAATTTCGATTCTCTTACGTCAGTCTGATTGGCAGCTTGGTATATAATTACCTACGTATAATTTTTGCATTTTTTGGAAATTCGGAATGTGGTGGGTTCGAATCCCGGTAAGATAAATATTTATGTGATTCTTATTTTTTCCTTTATATATGTTTTTTCTATTTTTAATTATTTTATCGTTCTACTATGCTGTAAAGAATAAGCGTCTTGTCACCAGGCGGCGCGCCGCCTAGTGACAAAACGGTAGCCCTACGGTGCTTGTCGTGTCAAAAAGCTCTCAGATGTCACGCATTTAAAAACCCTCATTAGCAGGCAATAATTACTAGCTAGCTATTTGTTTGTGTACCCAAAATAATGTTTAATATCCGGTTACACAATTACGATTAATGCTCGGTTTCTGAGGTTTTTTGTCGTTACTTTAACTATTCTATAGCGGTTTTGATTGGTCATGCGGGTTATAATATTATGAATTGTCGATCAAAATACAATATGAGTCATTATCATACATTTCAATAACTATATGTAATAATAGTACTAAGTGTTGCAATAGAAACGTTTACATCTCGTTGACGGGTGGGGCAGTTTATTGTGGGTACAATTCGATACCCAAAGGCATTGATTATAAAGACCTTGCACATTATACGATTTATCCAACTCCTCCGCCCAGGTTTAATAGCTCTTTGTATTCTATGTACAAAGTATTTAATTCAAATAAAATTTCAAAATAAACCTCGTCATGTTACGTGTACAATTTGCCTGTCAAATTGGTACTCAAAATTCCACCATTAACTCGTATTATTAGTCAACATTATTATCAAGAAAAATTATATTAAACATTATATAAACCTTAGGGTTAATTTTAATACCGATCAATCAATTTACTAGGGTGGATCAATTTGGGAGAAAAAAACTCGGTCCAAAATAGTCACTACGTCGCGTCGCATCGGTACGATACCGGTTGGTGTAAAAAGCTCGACTATAATTATTATTAAGGTGTAGCTAGCTTGAGATCTATTCTTGCATTGTATTATGATAGTGTGGAACAAAGTACCGAGTGGTTAGATTTAATGATTCTATTTAATTACACTTTACCAAAGACTTTACAAAGGTCCAAATTACATCGTACGTCTTAAAATCATTCAAGTAAATTTATCCAACATCAAGCAACCAATTTAAGCAATTTACTCAAAGCTGTATAGTGGTCTCTTAATTTAATAATCACACAATCAATGATTAATAATAATAATTATATTATTTAAGTGTACGGTGAAAATATTTACTGTTTAGTTTTATTCTTATTATGAATAGCGATATATGATAGGTATAGATACAATTCCATTTGTTCTATAATATTGTGGGGATTATTTATTTATTGGGTCTATTATATAATAAAGGCATATTATTACACATAATACTACAGTTACATAACAAGTTAAGGTGCAGACCCAATTGAAAGCAGACTCAGCATGCATTTTAATACGTGTACCTGCTTTCTAGGCGTTTTAATCCAAGGTTCGGCCTGAACGGATTCGAGCACATAAACGGAAAATCGCATCTGGTTTGCCGCGAGCTTCGGTCGCGTTTTTAGGGTTCCGTAATACTTAAGAAACTCTTGTAGTTTCGCTCTGTCCGTCCGTCTGTCTGCCTGTCTGTCTGTCCGCTCTCCTAGCTTCTGTAATAACTTTATGACAATAACTTTTGAAGTAATTAAAAGAAAACCTATTGCGGGTTGATAGTTACGGAACCCTCTAACATGACAACTAACGTGACATGACATGACTCTTGGTTAGGTTATTACTTTGTTTATTAATTGTAATTTGCTGTAACTGTAGTCACGCTATCGACGAATCCGAATTATTGTGCCATACATTTTTCCAGTAATATGTAATAGAAATAATTTCTCTTTGTTTTATAGTATTAGTCTTTAGATTTTATCAACCATAGTGGCTCTAAAGTTTTAAATACTTCAATGAACTCTAATAAATATTGCTTAGAACACGTTGCCTTTTTTAGGGTTTCGAACCCAAAGGGTAAAAACGGGACCCTATTACTGAGACATTGCTGTCCGTCCGTCTGTCACCAGGCCAATAGGCATAATATAACCATAACCACGGCCTAACCTTGTTATACCGTGATAGCTCGACAGCTGAAATTTTCACAAATGATGTAGGTATTTATATAGCCGTTCTAACAATAAAATCCTAAAAACAGAATAAAATAAAAATTTTAAGTTCCCATACAACAAACATGATTTTTTACGTTTTCTACGGAACCCTTCTTTCTTTCAAGTCGCACTTGACCGGTTTTATTATACACTTGAATTTTATTTCCATTCAATCCAATTTTATTACCGTTCAGTCCATCCGCACAGGTCAGAATTAGTGTTGCCAACTTAGTTGTTTTATAAAGTTTTACTACTAAATTTAGTTATTTATTCCCTCTTTAGTAGGAATTTAGTTGTTAGTAGTGGTTTTGTAGAAAATAGCCAAACAGTAATGATAATGTGCAAAATACTATGGTAGCACGCCATTTTGCATATGCTATTATGACACCTTATCATAATAACACGCGTCCGTAAGTCGCTTAAAACTACCGATTTAATTTCTATATTACGTAATATTTCCTACTGTATTTTTATTTTATTACGGTAAAATTATCATATTTTCAATATATTAAAACTGAAAATGCATTGGTTTTTTTTTGTTGTTTTTAGGGGTTTCCATGTTTAGTAACTTTTATTTAGTTATCGGTACTCTTTTAGTAGAAAACGACGCGAATTTAGTAGTTTCGCAAAAACAGAGTTGGCAACACTGGAGGGAATCGCTTCAGTCCATCCGGCCGACTGATGCGATCTCGAAATTTCACACGTACGATACGATTTTGCATCCGTTCAGGCCGAACTGAAGGAAAACCGGACCATGTATGGGGCCCCTTACAGGCTCAGGCAGGGGCTCACAGTCAGGTTGGGTATCTTCGCTAGCGCGCGCATAAACTGAGCAAGCTTGTAAGCGGCAAAGTCATCAAAGTCAACATCGAACTCTTTATACAGCTTGTTACGTTCTCGACATATTCTTGGCAGTATGCTATGATGAACCCTTTACAAAAAACACATCCCGTATTTGTAATTTATTTTGTTGTTATTTTTAAAAATCAAGTATCTTAAGCATTTCAATATTGTGTAATACCGACAGAAGGTCAGGTACATACCCATTTAAGTTTACAAGTGAAAGGAAACGAAATAACCTGAAAATCGAGATGAAGTTTCCTTGTAGGTTTTAGTAACGAAACTGATCCTTATTGAATTACTTATTACTTAAACTTAGGTCAGTATAATGCTAGACATAGATAATATTTAAGGATGTTGCAATCGTTTCTAACATATTTTTGCAAATATATAATATTATGATAGCGAAATTGTCTCCATAAAGTTTAAGGACAAGTAAAGAAAAGAAGGGTGAAAAATAAAGACACAAGGATGAATTCTACTTGCATTACAAACATTAAAATATTTATACAGTTTGCCGTATGTCATTACTCATTACTACTAAGGCGGGTCAATAAGTCCGTGACTTTTTGAATTTCTAACCTCCTTACTGAAAAAGCAACACTACTCCTGTCAACAGGCATCTGTCAGTTGACTTCTATCAAAATTTGAACTTGCTGCGTCAGTTAGTTTGTGTTTTACAGCTATCTTTATCAGACTATCCAGTAACTTAAGGAAACAATGGAAAAAAGTGAATTTCGTGTGCTTATTAAGCATAATTTTTTGCGAAAAAAAACCATTACCGAGACCAAGGCTAATCTTGATAAATACTATGGGGACTCTGCACCATCGATTTCAATGGTAAAAATGTGGTTTACTGAATTTCGTTGTGGCCTTACAAGCACTGAAGATGCCGAACGTCCTGGACGCCCAGTTGAGGTCTCTACACCCGAAACAATCGAAAAAATTCACGATATGGTGTTGGCCGACCGAAGATTGAAAGTGCAAGAGATTGTGGAAGCCATAGGCATCTCGCATGGCTCAGTGGTTTCAATTTTGAATGATCACTTGGGCATGAGAAAGCTTTCCGCAAGATGGGTTTGGGCAGCGTTTGCTCACAGTCGACCACAAACGCAATCGTGTAACAACTTCACAGGAAGGTTTGGCGTTGTTTAATCACAATATGGAGGAGTTTTTTAACCGTGGACGAAACATGGATCCATCACAACACACCAGAGACCAAACAACAGTCAAAACAGTGTGTTTCTAAGGGTGAATCGGCGCCAAAGAAGGCCAAGGTGGGTTTGTCAGCTAATAAAGTTATGGCGACTGTTTTTTGGGATGCACGTGGGATAATCCACATTGACTATCTTCAAAAGGGAAGAACAATTAATGGGGAATATTATGCCAACTTATTGGACCGCTTCAATGAGGATTTGAAAAAAAACCGACCTCATTTGGCCAAGAAAAAAGTTCCTTTTCACCAAGACAATGCAAGGGTGCACACATGTGCAGTTGCCATGGCAAAAATCCATGAATTGGGCTATGAATTGCTCCCACATCCACCCTATTCTCAAGATTTGGCTCCGAGTGACTACTTCTTGTTCCCAAACCTGAAAAAATGGCTCGGTAGAAAAAGATTTGACTCCAATGATGAAGTCATCTCGCAAACAAAGGCCTATTTTGAGGACCTCGACAAATCATATTTTTTGGAAGGGATAAAAAAATTGGAGAAGCGTTGGACAAAGTGTATAGAGCTCAAGGGGGACTACGTTCAAAAATAAAATGATTTATTTATCAAAAAATCTGTGTTTTATTCCAAAAGTCACGGACTTATTGACCCGCCCTCGTATCCAGAGCAACACTAGCAATACTATCGAATGTATCGAAAATCGAACCGACCGATTTGGAAAAAATACACATATTTTATCCAAAATCGGTCGGTTCGAGTCCTGGCTAGGAATATTGATTTATCAAAAGTCTAATGATTATTTATAATTTTTATTCTCTCGCTCGCACTTCATTTCAGCATTTTGCGCTATTCCTTATAGTTTCGGATTTCATATATCATGCCCACTTGAAAAATTCACATTCTTATAGAATTCACGAAGAATAGTTTATTTATGTAATTTCAGCTAGAACATTGTTTTATTAGGCAATTAATGTGGGTTACATTAACTGTACAGTGTACATAAATAAATAATTTCTAATACCATATTAATTCAACGTTCTATAATGAAATCATTTCATAAAAAAATAAATAATAAATGAATTATTACGACAGTGAACTAAATGAACTAAATTACAAGTAGTCGGTAGCTCAAACACACGTCCGGTTCAGTGAGTCATCCATCATAATTACTATCGGAGGTGAGATCTTTCGCGATATGTTACTTTGGTCTCTTTCATAGTTAATTACATAACATTTAGAACCAATCAGCTTTTTTTAATATGCATTGTTATTATATGTTATAAGGTTTGTGTCACTTCACACCGAGACGCGACACGGCGCGTCTTTACGTATCGTCGTGTCTGTGAGCTGACCCTTAGAGAACTATGTAATTGTGGAACTGACAACTCAGTTCGTTTACTTTTTCGTATGAGCCAAGCTAAGTGTATATAGAGCTTGGTGGTGGTGAAGCTAGATGAGGCCTGTTAAAATTGTCATCAAATCCTGGCTGTACTTAGATATCTTCTCTGTATACGACAAACGACATCAAAGAGGTCTAATTAATTTCATTTATGTAAGTACTTATAAAAGATGTAAGCTGTTTTACACCTATAATTGGCAACATTTAGATATAAACAATATGAATTTGCAATTTTAACTTTTAACGATGTATGTTTCTTGTTGGTGTATCTATTAAATACTTAAATAAATAATTTTCTACTTGTTGGGGTTCTAACTTCGGGACTATCGGGTATATAAAAAGAGCTTTCGGTGGCAATGGTGCCGTTGAGTAGTTTTTTGTATTTTATTACTCGTGATCCTTTTTGCCAACTATCTATTGCTATCTACGAGCGACCACTGGAAAACCATATTAAAGGTGTTTGTCCTGCGGTAGACGTCTTTTGGCCGAGATGATGATGATGAACTATCTATAGTGAAGCTCAAGATTACTTGTATTTCCAGGTGCGAAGCGTGTACTTCCCCCGCGAGCTGCTGCGTCCCGCTTCCCTGCTCACCAACATCGTGCTGGACGACACCCGCTCGTCCGCGCGTCATTCTGCTACATGTGACAACATCTTCGCCTACATCACTGACACAGTTGCTCCTGGTAAGTCGAGTATATTGCCTACTTTATAATATAATAATTTATATAATAATAATATCTTTGAACGCTTCACACCACGTAAATCTGGCCCCGTAGTAAGTATCCGAAGAACTTGTATGACGGGTACCAGACAATGTTAAGTATATTTAAAACTATACATAATATATTTAAGATTTATGATTTTACACATTTACACATCTACATAATACACGTCCATGCCCCAGGAATATTAAAGACTTTTTGTTCCCTCGGCGGATTTCGAATCCGCGATCTCCGGCTCGAGCACCAACGCGCTAATCACTAAGCCATAGAGGCCGTGAAGTTGTTTGCAAATTGCAATGTTAAATTCACCGAAACATAAAATAAATTCTAAGTAGACATAGGAATTCAACCTAGAAGTTAGCTGGAGTTTTCTGAAAAACTACAAATCAATATGTATCTACAGACGCACATCATAGAAAATGCGCCATGCTAATGAGCGCAAAATCAATACAAAAATGTTCACTAACTTTTTAGTCTCTTCTCATCCAAACTTTCCTAACCAGAATCTCCTTAGGTCTTACTAAAAAGATGAAACCATTTGCATAGATGAAAATCAATAGACACAACAAGAACAACAGTTTTTATTAATTCGTTGTACGAGTACATACCTACAGTGCGTTTACGTAAGGTGTCACACAAATACTTACTTCTCACACAGGAACTATGTCAAACATTCGATTGCGTGTTGTTTATGGTACCCAATTAACACCGGTGTGTGTCTTCGGGTAGTTATTGTGTTGATGATGAACAATTTGTTTTCTCATCGTATAACTAACCAGGTGTAAAATCTTTGGTCATTAGTCAAAGCGTTAGATTAGAATCTTGTTTTGACTTACAAGTTAATTGCCGCTTGAAAAACTATTTTAGATATGCAAGTAATTGATAATATCGGAATCGTTGATAAATAATGTTATTATTTATTTTTACAAACATAAAATGAATATAACAGTGAACATAATAATATTATAACTAGCTACCAGTGGCGAAGGCAGTCTTTGGCTGTTCCGCCAGGGTTCAGCCATTGCGATGAGCATTTCCAATTATCGTACAGGATCCACTTTTCATAACAGGTAATGATTCGATTTAAAATCCCTTCATTATTGTGCCGGTTGGGAAATGTAACGCAGCAGTCGACACGCTTTTGTCGGTTTGCTGCACTCAATTCATGAGGTACCCACCTTTCAAGCTTTTCCATCTTCCCAATTTGCTTTAAGTGGATTAAAACAGTTTTATCACTAACACCGCAGCCTGCAGCTAACTCGGACGTGGTTTGCAACGCTTCCACAATAGCCTTCAATTCTTCATTATCAACTTTGATCTCCGGCCGTCCACGGGGCTTGTTCTGCAGGTCGGAATTTCCAGCACGAAAACGTTGGAACCAAAAACGCACTGTGTTTTCTTTTGCGACACCGCCGGCATACATATCATTAATCCTTCGAGCCGTTTCTGCAGAACTGGTGCCACGGTGGAACTCGTACTCGAAAATAATACGATATTTCAAGTTTTCCATTTTGTAGACAAAGTGATGCAAAGAAAAAACCAAAAGAGGAAAAAACAAATTAATTAGGGTTTTCGAAACACAAATGCATGAGTACTACAAAGCATATACTTGTTACTACATAGCGGTATAAATTTGAAATTGAAATTCCTAACCAAACAAGATATATTTAAGATCAAAGTGGTCAGTACGTCAAAACGCCAATTTCGTATGTAAGGACCTAATAATATTCATAAGGGAAGCCGATATAATGTCGAGTTGTGTACACGCCTCGCTACTGCTAGCTACTTTTTAGTTTGTAAATATTTTAAAGTAGCTAGTCATTTTATTGTTATTATTCGGATGCATTAAATTCTAAACAACACATTTTTAATTGGAATGAAATTAGTGAGGATAATTTTTATGTAAAACTTCTGTGTTTTAAAACGCACATACGCTATTAATCTACTTAGATTGCGTAAACGACATTCTTAATAACTTTTCATTTACTACGTGTGTGTACATGTGCAATGTAGTAACAAGGTTTAGCGGTTTGACGTCTACAACAATTATACCCTTAATTATAATAAACGCTACAATGAAACATACGCTTTCACTTATTTGGAAAATAATGAATACACACGCGTTATATGCTGTTAGAACATAGTATGGCTGTATATTATGATATTGTATGTGTTGTCCGGAATACGTAAGGCCAGGGAAATACAGAGCATTGAAAATAGAACTCTGCGCTAATACCACACAAGTGTCGAGTCAAAATAGGTACATCAATGTCATATATGACAGCTCGGCGCTCGACACTTCCATTTTCAATTCATTGTATTATCCAGAGTTCTATATTCGGTACTCTGAGATATCCCGGGACCGCCGAATTCCGGATCATATAGTTACTATATAATCCGAAATCCGGCGGGCGCGGGCTTACGTTGTAAGTTTACAAAATATTTAACATGGTAACGCCCATCTCTCTCATTTACTTCAATTTATAAAAGCAGTTTATTTGTGACAAACATAAGATTAATAGATCTCGCCTCTTCGAGAAATTATTAACATAAATTTCTCGAGAGAGTAAAGGAAGCGAACAAAATTGAAAATATGAAATCATAACTTATTTTAAGCGGAAATAAAACTACGACAGTTCGACTGCGACACCCAATTAACTGGTTTTTACTATTTTGATTGATTATATTAATACTAGCTGTTTCCCGCGGCTCCGCCCGCGTAAATACAGTATCCCTCGGGAACACTACTTTTTCGGGATAAAAAGTGGCCTATGTTTTAATCCAGAGTCTAAACTACTACCATACCGAATTTCATCGAAATCCGTTCAGTAGTTTTTGCGTGAAAGAGTAACAAACATCCACGCTTTCACATTTATAATATTATATAGTATATAGTATAGTATAGTATAGTATAGTATAGTATAGTATAGTATAGTATAGTATAGTAAGGATTAATTAGTAGAAGTTACTTTCAAGTCACCCTCATTCAATAGTAAACTTGTGACGTCATACTCGTACCATGTTATTTCTACGCTCTAAATCTGTCTCTATTTACCCTCACTTATCCAATCTCGTCTCTCTTTCCAGGCATCATAGTGTACGACGGGCAGCGCGACAACGCGTGGCGCGTAACCCACGCTTCCATGTACCCCGACCCCGACCTCGGGGAGTACGACATCGGCGGGGAGAAGTTCACCCTCATGGACGGCGTGGTCGGGCTAGCTCACTCGCCCGCGCAGGGGCTCCTGTACTACCAGCCTTTAGCTACCGATAGGTAAGGTTTGACTTTGTAATGTTTTTTTAATAGGGAAAATAATACGACTATTACGGCTACGTCTAGCATCGGCTACTTACTTAGTTATTTCTATAATGTTATTTTTATTGAAACAGTTTCAAGTGAATTAATGGCCTTTTACCAGCTATAAACAAGTCATGATCACAAACCAAAACACTATTCGATTGTAGGTACAATTTTCGTTTACATTTAATTACTTTAATTCGGACCATGGAGGAGTGGAGATAATTGATAAATTGTTAATCATATATTATGTGTATATTCGATGAAATGGGTTTAAATATCACAGTTTTTACCCCACCTCCGTTGCGACTGTTGTGATATGAGCATAATCTGGATTCCATTACGCTCACATCTAACCTAATTTTTTAATTTGGTCCAAGTTTCATGATTATATCCTTGATCAGTATGACGTCATCGAATTGTAATATCTGTTTTGATAGTAAAATATCCATCCTACTAATATTATAAATGTGAAAGTTTGTGAGGATGGATGTATGGATCGATGTATGGATGGATAGATATATTAATGGATACATGGATATTTGTTACTCTTTCACGCAAAAACTACTGAACAGATTTTGATGAATTTGGTATGGTAGTAGTTTAGGCTCTGAATTAAAACATAGGCTACTTTTTATCCCGAAAAAGTACAGTGTTCCTTTGGGATACTGTATTAACGCGGGAGGAGCCGCGGGCACCAGTTAGTACGAAATAAAAAAGTTTGTGAGACTGTTTTATAGCGTTAAAGATCAACTTTTTAATAGCTTTTTAGACGCTTAAATTAGCTTTCCGTGTTTGTCAAACGAACTGCAGAATTATTAATTTTGATACTACATCCATTTTAAGGCTATTTGGATTATAAGCACACGTGCACAGACTATGAACCCACTTCCCCAAATTCCAGAATCTTCAGCGTATCGACCGCGGTTCTAGCGTCCGGCCCGCCGGCGGAGGGCGCGGACCTGCCCGTGAACCTGGTCGGCCGCAAGTCCTCGCAGGGCCTGGGCATAGCGGTTGACCCCCGGGACGACACCATCATCTTCAGCCCCATGACGGAGACTGCTGTGGCCGCGTGGAACCCGATCAGCAACTCGCACAGGTGAGTTTGTCCTCGTGCGGGCCGCCGGCGGTGGCGCTGCCCGTGCCCCTGGTGGGCTGCGAGTCTCCGCAGGGAATGGGCATAGTCATCGACCTGCGCGACGACACCATTATCTTCAGCCCCATGACCGAGTTCATGGTAGCCGCTCGAAAGTCTTCGAAACTCGCACAGGTAAGTTCTTCATAGCGCGGTGAAAACGTTAGCTGGCGTGGTGTGTAGATGTTGGAAAGGACTAAGATTGCAAGACTATAGGACATTTTTACTGGCGTTCTGTTTACAGTTTATCACGCTAACGGCTAACCTTCTATATATGTAATCTCAACTAATCTGTATTATAATTTTAAAGACAAAATCATAGAGTCGACATACAAGGTTTTTGGTATTGAGCCGAAATACTAAATCTCTTTTGCATAATTAGTGACCATTTACCATTTGATTGAAGGATTTTACCTAGTGTATTAGCAAAATACTAGCAACTTAACAATCAATATATCCTTAACACTACTTAAAATTAATAACTTTTCCGACAGCTTCATGATTCATGACTATATATAAACTGCATGTCGGATGTGATTAACGCTAATGTTTTATACCCGCTGATGCCCCGCGTATACGTACATGATATAATCGGCAGTGATTATTCGTAACTAATACTTCTCACTTGATGCAGCACAAAAACACGTACGCACGTACTTATTTAAAATATTATCACGCACCAACACCTGCGCGGCTGCGGCATCAAAACGGAATTCCGGTTTTTATAACAATTTGATTAATTAAATATAAGAATAAACGTTATATCAGGTTATTCATATTTAGATGCTTCCGGAAATAGCTATTTTATAACAGTATGGCTAAGCATAGCTATTTTATAATAGTATAGCTGTTTTATAACAGGCGGTCTAGGAATTCGTGCCAGCAAAAGTGCATTAGGACCACAATTCTCGTAATCAAATTACACTTTCACTTTAATTTCATTGAATTATAAATGGATTGTCTTGATATCATAAAGTGATTGAGTTTTGACCAATCAAAATGCGTCTGACGTTGGTTTAACGTGAGAATTCCATTTTGCAGTTTTGAGAAATCGGGACTGGATTGTAAATGTATTATTGCTGGATTTAATTAGCAGAATCGACCTTCTAGTCACTACCCATTGCGTTGTCTCGGCATTCCAACAGGCGGTGCTGCGGCGACATTAACGGCCAAAATTAATAACGTATCTAAAATCTTAGATTGTCAAACAAAAATGGACGTAAATTGACGTGAAGTCAATCCTAAGATCGTTGAAATGTATTGAAATCTTGATCTCAGTTAGCTAAAATGACATTAAGATTGATTATTAATTTCGGGATTTAGACAACAACTTCAACACCAATCTCTACGTTGTTGCAGAGTTCTGGCGCAAGACCCGGAGAAGCTGCAGTTCTGCGCGGAGGTGCGGTGGGCGGAGCGCGACAACGGTGCCGTGTGGGTGCTGTCCACCCGCTTCCACAAGTTCTTCAAACGCACTGTGTCCAAACACGAGGTACTGTGTCCGGCCGAAAAGAGCGCATATCGAAGAGAGGCTATGTAGAGATCAGACTTATAACTATAAATAGTATAGACACCCGGCTATTAGCAGACGAAGACGACATATATCGTTCCTTATTCCCTTCACGTCATGCTAATGGGGAAGAACGAGATGTCTAATATTAGTCAATCCATCCACATCCAACATTTTTCCATATCTCTTGTTGAAGCTTTCCGTAAACAAATTACATTTACATTATTGTTATAAATATAAGACGTCACTAATTATTTTTATTGTTATGAAGTTTTCCAAAAAACATAACACCCAAAACAACAACCAAAGTACAAAAACCGTGATCTTCTTGTGTAATGAAAAAAGTTCAATTTTGAATCGCTATCTTAAAAATGCCGCGTTGCGTCGCGTCTCGGTGTGAACTGACGCCCGAGGATCAATTCGCTCCGAAACGAGACAATACACGACTCGGCGCTGCATTTTTAAGATAGCTATTCAAAATTGACCTTTAATCGTTACACAAGATATACGAAGATATACGTTCCATTGCAAGAGTTAGAATTTTGAGCTGCACCGAGCTGCGTAGCACGGCGCCGCTCTTGCTATGCTCTATGCGTGCAGAGATATACCTAGTTAAAATTTTAGCCGAATTTATAAGGGGAATTATTTATTTCATACTTTTTTGTGTATTTTTACTTTGGGAGTCGGTTTAATCTTTTGTTTAAAAATAATAAATTTTCCCCTTTTAGTCATATTTGTTATATTATTATTAATACATTTTAAAAACGTTTAAAATTAACGATCGAATATATAGTAAAATACTATAAGATAATATCTATAAGAATATATCGATATATAGATAATATATAAAAGGCAAAGCTTGATTGGCAAAGCTGATTGACTGATGTATCAACGCACAACTTTTAAGGATAGAAATATGAAATTTTGCACACGTATTTTGCATATGCCGTAGGCATCCGTATTAAGAAAGGATTTTTCATAATTCAACCCCCAAAAGGGATAAAAAACTAGGGGATAAAAGTTTGTATGAAAGTTTTTATTCCTTGGATATATTTACATGATATTTCGTATTAATTGAGAGCGGAAAAAATAATGAGATACGTATTTCATCGTTTTTTGAAATTCAGCTCCTGAGAGGGTAAAATAGGAGATGAAAGTTTAAAATTATTATAAAGTTATCGTTTCAAACCCAATTTTACGCGGGCGACAACAGCTGGTTCTCAGTAGCGAGTGCAGTCAGAAGCCCGATGACCCGTGTCTCCTCTACGTACTGTTATACTGATATTACTGTACGGTATATATGATATTATCCTGGCTACACGGAGACAACAGCTGATTCTCAGTAGCGAGTGCAGTCGGAAGCGCGATGATCCGTGCTTCCTCTACGCACCGCTGACTGCACAGTATCTATATCGTGCTATGCCGATACGGCGCTATATTATATGAAAACCAATCCATTAGAAAATATATAGACCGTGTACCAAGAAGTGCTCCAAATTTATATTTTAAAGTAGCTTTACATAAATAACATGATTATGAAATTATTATTTGAAATTTTTAATAATGTTTCCGGATCTGTAGCCCAAACAGGAACAATTAACAACTGCGTATTCGTAACGTTATCGAATGTCAATTGTATGTGCGCTGTCATAATTTGCATACAATTATCTTTCTATAACGAACGACGAATACGTAGTTATGAATTGTTATGCTAACCCTACATATGTTTTTTGTTTAGGTTTTTTTTTACTATTATCAGTTATAATATTCTAGCATAAGTACATTAAATAGATTATTATGTCTTTCATAACTTTATTGACAGACAGTCAAATCATAAAAATGTTATCTAACTACTAACTAGGGAGATACTTTATAAACTACCATTAAGTCATTCGTACACTCGCAACTCAACAGCTCATAACTCAATTCTCTATAATATCCGTCGCTTATCCCGTGTTAACTTTGTTCAACTTTGTCAATCGTATTATATTTATGTGCCTTAACAACTGACACAGAGTAAAAATATTTACTTACGTACAGAGGAACAGCTTTCATAGGACCATCGAAATTGAATCAGGGTCGTCACAGAAGATGGGAGGGTTAATTAAACTAAGTCCAGCGTCAGTATACAGTTATTGAGAAAGTCTGATTAGTACACCCGGCTTCGAACCTGTTCTATCACGCGTGTGACTTAAGGGGTCTATTCACTGGGTCACCTAATAGAAAATGAAAGACACCTACTAGAAAATTTAACCTACTAGAATATTTACTTACCTATTATAAATTTATCCTAAGGATCCTTTAATATAATAAATATCTTTATTTTTTTTTCATATTTTTTTAACGTCATTTGTATTTAGTATTCTAATATTATAAAGTTTTAAAACATTAATTATTATTAGACATAAATGTAATATTTTCCACTATTGCTGCGTACGCGATGGGGGTTTTGTGTATACGTTCACCGTATGCGTGTAGTGCAATCAAATCTGAACTTTGTATGTATCTGTTTATCTGTTCTTTTTTAAAATCTGTGCAACTGTTTCGTTTTCTAGATCAACGTCCGTATCATCCGTATCGTAGAAGACAGCTACGGGAACGGCTTCGCTCCTCTCGCGCCGCACGCCCCGCGCGTGCTGCGCCGCTCCACCAACAACACTTCGTTCTACTAAAAACACACAGTCATTGTAAATAACTTTCGGTCTTGTAGATAATTCTTTTTATTTAAGTTCTATCTGTGAATCTTAAAAACTGCCTTATTTGTCAATGTTAAAGAGGCTTAATCGTACCTACTGGTTTTTAAAAAAGGACGGGACATTCCCGTGTTATTTATGCAGACAGCATTTTCAATATCATTTTGTATCTGCTCTTAAAAGAAGCCAACGAAGCAGAAACAAGTTAGGAAGTTCATGTAAATATGTTTTTAATATTTTTTTGATAAGCGCTACTTTTTAAATGTAAATTTAATTTCACCTAAAATTATTGATAGGTACTGCCTTTATATTTTAGGGCACATAGCCTTTTAACGGAGAGTTTTAACAATGCGTCTCTTTCAAATCTTTACTTTACACATTTTATTAAACATTATACTCATAAATATTTTGTCCATAATAGTACCTACATACTTACATTTTTTTAAAATATCTCTAATTAATGTCATATTTATATGTATGTTAATTACTAAATGATACAATAAGAGGGCATTATCGCAAAGAAGATACACATACCTAAATCATAAAATCTACTAAATATGTTACTTAAGCACTAACTATTCTGCGAGTTCTTTTGTATATTAGAGTAAACATTTGTAATTTGTAGTAAACAGCTCTGAATATGGTGTTGTAAAACAATATTGAAATTCGTGCGTAGACCACGTAGTTACGAGTGAAATGATGTCTAATATAATGTACAATAAGAGGGCATTACCTAATATTAAACCAATACGTCCATTAAATTATGAACATACATAATATAATGCAGCATATCGAGGAACAGTTCGGCAGCTTACAATTTTGTTTTAGGCCACTCATTACGTTTAGAAGTATAATCTGTATTGTATAAATTTTATATATAAATATTAAATACTAACATAGCTCTGTCTTGACCTCTTAATGACATGAGACAAACTAAGCATTTCTGAGCAGACTGCCACATAGTCTAAAGTAAATTATGAAGAGTCTAGTCTAGTAGTAATTATTAAATATGAGTTTATCAAAAAAAAAAATTACAAAGATTTTCAATTATTCAGTTGTCGACAGTAGGTAACTAACGTAAAGTTTTAAAGTTAACTTTGAGAATTTTATTTTAGAAAATATAATTTTGTATTTTATTATATTATGTCATACATTTTTAATTAAGGAAACGCTATATTGTAGTGACTTTCTAATTCTCTGACATTTTAAGTCAAAGTTAGCACAAATGTATTTATGTTATGTAATTAGTATTTATTTTATGTGTTGGTTCTAAAAGATGGATTAATAGGTTGATGTAATATTCAATGTAATATTAATATAAAACTTTACATTTTTGTAGTAAATGTAATTAAAAAAAATATGTTTTTATTTATTTCATCCGGTACGCTTACGTCATAAGTTCCTATTCCTAAAGTATTGCGCTAACAGCGGTATCTATATAGAGGGCGTATACTTAGATTTGATTTTTACTCTCGATACTAAGCCACAAATTGTTTTTTTACATATAGATATAACATTACCTATATGCAAAAGTAACTGGACTGAGTGAAAACATGAAATTTTAATATTTTATCGATAGAAAAAAATCACAAATTTACGTCTAATTTTAAACTAATGTCAAATTCAAAACTATGAATATAAATGAGTCAATATTGTAAAACATAATATAACATTATTTTATCTAGTAACTGTATTAGCGGTTTCAAAAAATAGTGTATATTTTACGAGTTATTAAAATAAAACTATTTTGGCACTTACTACGTTCTTATTCCGCGTAAAAGAAGAACGAAAAACGAACGAAAGAAGAAGAGAACACTCTCATGTTTTTTTTCATCATTCAGTTGTGATCGCTCCGTTGAGACGAGAGGACTGTGCTTCTGTACTGAGTGCTCCGGCTCGAGAAAACACTTCGACGAAATTATGGCAAACCTAAAAAATCAAAGGAAACGCTCTAAAAGAGAACATAAGAAATTAAAACTTCAACTCATGACTAATTGTCGAAGGTTTGTATCTATAATTTTATTGTTTGTGTTGTCACTAGCGCTGGAGTAAAGGCTACAGACGAGAGGCCGATCGTTTCAGTTAGAACTGACGCCTGAACGGATTCGAGCCCATACACGGAAAAAATCGCATCCGACCCAACTGACGTCAGTTCGGCCTGAACGGATTCGAGCATACACATGACACGATTTTGCATCCGTTCAGGCCAAACTGAAGGCAGACCGAACCATGTATGGGCCCCTTAATAGCAGCGCGTGTAGTAAATTTATCGATACTTTGACCGTTCGCGTGTTGATAGGAGTTTTTGTTTATAGTATTTATTACATTCTAACATAATATGTAAGATCTTGCGAATGTATCGTATTATATATACGTATAATTTTGTCTTACAAACCTTTAATTTACAATTATTTTATATTTCAGAGCGGTTTACGCTCATAATAACGAACAAGCTGATGAATGTGAACCGGTTGAAGCACTAACACAGAAATCTTTAACTAACTTTGTAAATTTATTGAAAGTTTTTATACAATAAAAATACATTTTTTCATTTACAATTTAACAAATGGTCTTCGAGTTAAAATAATCGCACTTTAATAGGTATCTCGTCAAATGCAAAATGTGCCTCACCTAATATGTAATAGAGCTCAGGGAAAGTATCAACTGGTATGTAAAAATCCAATTTTTGCACTTGTTTTTGCACTTGCACACCACACCCAAAAAGAAAAAAAAAGAAAATTTTTGGGACATAAGCGTAATTTTTGGGACATCATGGTCGTTAACAAAATGTATTATTGGAATTATCAAGTGCAAGGCCAACTGTATATTATAACCAAACGAAAAATATGTATTTTTACAGTGTGGTCCGGTGAAAACCAAAAGTTGACCGCTGTAAGAATCTTACGCGATGACCACTTTTGGAAAAATAAAATGGTTGGTAAACTGACAGAATTTTGTATCGTACAATTACTGCCTGAGATAATGATCCACGTCACATCAGAACAACGCCACTGAGACAGGCAACAGGGAGAAAAAAACGTCAAAATGAAGTACTAACTGATGCTGGACCCTTAAAGAAATCTCACCTGAGTTCTGAATTGATGCAAATTCATTCTTCTCAATCTACTGCTGGTCCTTTTAACGTAACAGTTTTGTCAATCGTAGAATATTGAGACTTAATATGTAATATAATTAAGCGTTAGGGTACTTCTAAATAAATTACAGCCTATTCTGATTGCATAACAATAATTATTTAAATGTTTTACCCAGTAGAATCATTACATTATTTACATTTTAAGACTAGATAGAACAGTTCTTTGGTACAAAATTAGTTACTGATTTTTTTTAAGTACCGGTAATTTTTATTCTTGAATTCTTTAAAAAGTAAAAGTCAGTGACCCTATTCTGAAAAGAGAAAATAAAACAATTATAAATGAAAGTAAATAATAACGATTGTAATATATTATAAAAATTGAAATGATTCATTTTATACTATAAAAATAAATTATTAAATATTACTCACTTTTTCGTATTCTTTATGTACCACCCGGAAACTACCTGCTATCCTAAGTATTTTCATGTTTCACAACACGTCAATCTGGTCCCGTGGTAAGTTCTCAAAGAACTTGTGTTACGGGTACCAGACAACGGAAATATATGTAATACTTTTTATACTGTACTTAATTTAATATTTTTGTTATATTATACACATATTTAATACTCATCTATGACCCAGGAACACAGTAAACTTTTTATTCCCTGGCAAGATTCAAACCCGCGACCTCCGGCTTTAGCGCCAATGCGCTAAACAATGAGCCACAGAGGTCGTCTAAAATAATAGAAATATTCACACATTGGATACGTTATACAATGTTTTGTCCTTTTTTGATACGTTGGAAAAGTCACACGATACACAAGGACAAAACATTATATAACTTATCAATTGTGTAAATAATTTTATTAGTAAGGAGGTGTTTATCCAATTAGCGTATAACAGGATTTTATCTGAAAAAATCATGAAATAAAAGCAATATAGCAGTAAAAAGTATATTATTATTCCAATTACATTTTCGTTTTATCTACCACTAGCTGTTGTCTGTGACTTCGTGTCCCATAACTAATGGAGACTAGAGTAATGGAGAGCCATCTTCATACATTAATTATTATTTTTAAACAAAAAATTAAAACCGACTTCCAAAGTAACAATGGACTAAAAAGTATAAAATAAAACTCATTATCTAAATATATTTTTTTAATTCAGCTAAAATTTTTACTATTTATCTACTCAATCTTCATAGTTTTGAAGTCGGTACCAGCCCGAACAACATCCTGATAAAACAATATTTTATAGAACTTACGTTCAAGTTCGCTGGTAACAACTTGAAAATTATGAAAATTGAGTACAGAAATAGTTAAAATTTAAGCTGAATTTACAAGGGGAATTATTTAAAAAATAGTTTTAATTCAAACTTTTTTGTACATTTTTACTTTGGAAGTCGGTTTAAATTTTTTGTTTAAAAAATATTATTTTCTCTATTTAGTTATATTTATTATATTATTATTAACACAATTTAAGACGATTATAAATACAAAAAAGGTATTCTCACTCTCTCGGCAAAACAAACTCCACCGTTATTTTATGCCAGTTTTCTAAGAGGCCGTGGCATTTCTTCAAATAATCATTACCTATCTATGGACCTAATAAACAATCACCAGTGATGATAATTATTAGATACTATATTATTAAATAGTTATTATTATCTATTGTAGTACTCGGCTGAAAAAATGTAGCAGTAAGCATTAAATTTACTATAGTGATGATGATGATCACGAATATAACTTTGGCAATAGCAAAACATCAAAGACATGGATATCGGTGCACAAAACCCTGATGAGTAGTCATAACAATAATATGTTGGTGCATCGTGTGAAGATGGTGGTGATAATGATGATGATGATTATTGTAAGTGGTGTGATGTTATATGGTTGCAGTTCTTTAAACAAGGCCGAAATCCCCAAACATGTATAAATTTCGAAAAGTTCCCTCGATTCCTCATGGATCCCAAATTTTGAATTGTTCCTTAGTCACCAAAGCTTTACAACAACAAAAGAATTTTGCAAATAGGTTCACAAACGGCAAAGTAATTTTCAAAGATATCCGTGTCGTTCTAAAATACTATGAGAAATCATCATAATGTGATGATGTACGGTGTTATGATAGTGGTGATGATGATTACTGTAATTAACATAGTGACAAGCTTGCAGATCTTTAAACAACACAAATCCCCAAACATGTATCTATATGGAGTCAGGAGTTCTGTTCAGTACTTTCGAATCCAGAGTACATTTTGAATACCTTGGTGCAATCTTACTTTTTGGTAGCATATGCTTAGACTACTTCAGAAAAAGTCAAAATCACCATATGCGTCCATATAAATTTCGAGGAGTTCCCTCGATTCCTCATGGATCCCATCATCAGGTCACCCTTTTGATGTTAAAACATCAAAAAAATAATTTAGAAAAATCAGTCCACAGACGGCGGAGTAATCGTTGAACATACAATATATATATACAGCCATACGTATAACCACCTCCTTTTTCGGAAGTCGGTTAAAAAGTGTCTGTAAAAGAGTTGTGTCGGTTAAAGAGTTAAAAAGAGGGTGGTGCTATACGGCTTCAAAATTTCAATGACGTAATTGTTCGTCTGTCTTCCCGCGCTTTTGTACGCCGACGATCTAAAAATCTTCTCGGAGGTAGCTATTGAGAATCATTGCACTGCGTTGCAATATGACCTAAATGTCATCTCGGACTGGTGCACGTCTAACAACATGAGGCTCAACGTTGACAAGTGCATATCTTTCACACGAAAGAAGAACATGCACAGCCGTTATTATTATATGCAGGGAAAGTATTTGTCCAGAAAGCAGATCGTTAAAGATATCGGAGTTATATTTGATGAACAACTATCTTTTCGTCCGCACTATGAGCACATTCTAAAAAAAAGTAACAAACTCTTAGGTTTTGTCATACGTCCCACAAAGAACTTTAGGAAACCACAGGGTTTACTAGCACTATTTTTCAATTTAGTTAGGAGTGTATTGGAGTATTGCTGTCCCATTTGGTCCCCTTTTTACAATATCCATATCGATAATATTGAAAAGATTCAAAAACCGTGTTTGCGAAAACTCACACAAAAATGTAATCTCGGTCGTACGGTAAAGGACTACGCTATCTAACTTTCTAAATTTAGTGTGGTATCATTATGTGCTCGTCGTGAGAGATACGATCTGCTTTACCTGCATAAAGTTTTGCACTCCACTATTGATGTTCCAAATCTTCTATCTCAAGTATCAATGAACACTTTGTACAGAACGCGTAATCCAAAAATGTTTTATTTTCGTGTATTCAAAAACAATACGTCCTATTACAATCCACTGGTTAGAATGTGTCGTACCTATAACGAGTTAGCAATTCCAAATTCGGACATAGACATTTTCTGTAAATTTTCTCAGTACAAGAAAACAATCACGGAAATAATGAAAGCCAAGTATTCACCACCTCCCGTGTCCGATAATTAAAAAAATAATTTAAAAAAATTCTAGGTACTTGTCTCCCGATTTAGATTACAAGTTAATTTTATTTTATTTATTATACCATTTCTTTTTTTACTAGATAGTTGCAATAAGCCGTAGATATGCCCTTTTACTATTAATGTAAGTAGCTATCTTTTTATTACTTTATTTTTATTTGTATCAACAACCGAAAACTAATTTAGGTATACTTTTTTGGGTTGCTGTCTAGTTTAGCCGTTAAGCTTAAGTTAAATTTATCATGCAATGATTGTAACCTGTTTGTGTACTAAATCTAAATAAATAAAATTTAAACGGAGAATTAAATCTGAGAATCTTTGATTTTCAAAAGTTCGTAATTAGCCTAATAACCTTGGAAATAATTATTATTTACTATATTATTTTTTGTACAAAAATATATTCGCCATTGTGACGTTTGCCTTCCCAAATTTTATCTAAATCGAGTAATTTCCTCGTACATTGCAAACAAACATAAGACAGATATAGTCATAAATCTAGAATTTTATTATAAGTAAATAAGATAAGCAAACGGTACTGCTTTGATTAATGAATTTGAGGTTAGTAATTTTTTACTCGTAAAATAAAATTATCAGTATAATAATAGCTTCATTTATTATAGTGTTAATTTTATTTTTCATTAGTAAAAGTACAGACGCATTATCCGACTCGCTCTTAGTTAAGTTTTATCTGAACTTTTTGCGTATACTATGTTCGTAGTTCGTACAAAGCAGGACGACGCGGCCCGTGGAGACGTTTTCGATGCGTTGGATGAGTGCGGGGCGGTGTGAAGGGCGCGGGTGAAAGATTTTTTTTGTGTTGTGCGCACTCTAATAAATAAATAATTTTGTTAGGTTAGGATATGACGCTGTTTTTACCCGACTACAGCGAAACCAAAAAGAAATGATGGCACGAGTGACCAATATTTTTTAAATAATGTCGGTTTCAAGTAGATTTTATAATGGTACAATTCATCATTGTATCTACCATGAATAGTAAATTATTGTTATTAATGTAGAAAAAGAGAAAAATGTACCAAAGAAAGAAATTTGTAAATGGGGAACTTTAAAAAAATAATTGTACCTGACTATTGGGGGTTAATAAAAAACAATGCTTAACATTAAGAATACTTTATTTTACACGTATTTACAATAAGCCTTTAAATTTTTGGCCTCCCACTCTTATGCAGGCCCTACATCTACGGATAAATGATCTTCTGAGCAAACTAGTATATCGTCGATCACTTATTTTTGATGCGGCTGCTCTGACACGCCTACGTAGTTCTTCCAAAGACCGTATAGGCTTACGGTACACCTCTTTTTTGAGGCAGCCCCAATAAAAAAAAATCCAATGGATTTACATCCGGTGAACGCGGAGGCCACAAAATTGGCCCTAGACGCCCGATCCGTCTGTTTGGGTACATAATATTGAAATATTTACGAACGGGTACAGTATAATGCGCGGGACAGTCGTCATTTTGTAACCAATAAGAGTCCCTCAGCTCCTCGGGCACTTCTTTTAATAAATTGGGGAGATCATTTTGGAGAAACTCCAATTAACTTTACCCAGTTAGATTCCCTGGTAATTCAAATGGTCCAATTATTATTCCGATCAATATTCCAGTCCAATAGTTAATTTTAAATTAGTCTTCACGCATAAGATGGGGATTTTCTAGTTGCCAACTGTGTAAAGTGTGAAGCTTGTTACATTAGTACATTTTTCTCGTTATCTACAATAATAGCAATTATTCATTATTCATGGTAGATACAATGATGAAATGTACCATTATAAAATCTACTTGAATCCGACATTATTTAAAAAATATTGGTCACTCATGCCTTCATATATTTTTTATACCCAACATTTTTAAACTTTGATTAAAAAATAAAGTAATAAATTATTTCTACAATAAATTAGCTTGTATATGTTTTTTTTTAAGTGCAATAGCTAGTCATACTATTAGGTCCTTAAATATGAAATTAGCGTTTTGTCGCACTGGCCACTTTGATCACTTTGTGTCGCAAAAGAAAACACAGTGCGTTTTTGGTTCCAACGTTTTCGTTCTGGGAATTCCGACCTGCAGAACAAGCCCCGTGGATGGCCGGAGACCAAAGTTGATAATGAAGAATTGAAGGCTATTGTGGAAGCGGATCCATCGGAGTCCACCACGTCCGAATTAGCTACAGGCTGCGGTATTAGTGATAAAACTGTTTTAATCCACTTGAAGCAAATTGGAAAGGTGAAAAAGCTTGAAAGGTGGGTACCTCATGAATTGAGTGCAGCAAACCGACGAACGCGCGTAGACTGCTGCGTTGCATTACTCAACCGGCATAATAATAAAGGGATTTTAAATCGAATCATTACCTGTGATGAAAAGTAGATCATGTAAGATAATCAAAAACGCTCATCGTAATTGCTGGACCCTGGCGAACCAGTCAAAGCCTGCCCCAAGCGAAAATTGACTCAAAAAAAGTTACTTGTGAGCGTTTGGTGGACTAGTGCCGGCGTTGTTCACTACAGCTTCCTTAAATCTGGCCAGACGATTACGGCAGATGTCTATTGCCAACAACTGCAAATCATGATGGAAAAGCTAGCTGCTAAAAAACCGAGGTTGGTCATTCGCTCTAGGCCACTGGCGCTTCAGGACAACGCTAGACCATACACTGCACAACAGAGGGCTACCAAATTAAAGGAGCTTCAATTGGAATGTCTAAGACATCCACCGTACTCCCCGGATCTTGCTCCAACAGATTACAACTTTTTTCGAAATTTGGATTACTTCTTGCAATGGAAAAATCCAACTCCGATGGGGCAGTCAGTCGAAAGCGCCTTCAAAGATTTTATTGATTCCTGTCCGAATGGTTTTTTTAGTAAAGGAATCAATGAACTACCTATGAGATGGCAAAAGTGCACAGATAGCATTGGTTACTGTGATTAAATAAATATATTATGTTTAAAAAAATCGACTTTATGTTCCTCTTTTACAAAAAGCAAATTTCATATGAAATGACCTAATATTTACTGTCCATTTATCAGCATAGTTAGTGTAGAATATCAAAACAATAAAAAACTGATTTAATTCATTCATTACTGTGCATAGTGTTCAAAAAACTAAAATAAACTAAAAAAAACAGACTTTTCTCTAAATAAAATTTATCTTGAACGGCCATAAGTTCTACTATAAGACATTTCAGGATTATCCATTAATTACCGGACACTGTGTATACAACAGCTGAAATGCTTACAAGTGGACTTCGGCCTGACCGAGCATACTATTTCGCTCAGTCGGAGATCTCCCTTTGGGGCTTCCACCATATTCCCACATTGACGACCCTCGACAGAACACGCCTTCTTCTGGACATCATCATCATCACTCCCTGCCCCTCCGCACCACGCCAGCCAGCTTCAGCCTCATCGGGTACCTCGACCACCAGTCTCAACGTTCCGCGGCCTGGTCGAACCCAACAAGTGGGCTTCAGCCTGACCGAGCGTAGCACCTCGCTCGGTCGGAGATCTCCCTTTGGGCATGTCTGGTCAGTTTCATAAATTGAAAAATTAAGTACATGCTCAGTTCGTAAAGATGTCGCTACGAGTAAGCATTGTGAACCATGGAAAGTAAATCATATTAAAAGCACAATTAAACCGCCATGTAACTCGTTTTGTTTTACGTCAGTGATTTATTTAGTTTTATTCTTCAAAATTTTCAATGATTACTGAATAAAATATGAATTTATAACAATATTTAATTCATACAACGCCCTCTTTTTTAAAAATTAAAGTACATCGGACTTCGGGACTTTTCAAATTAAATGTCGTCAATTCACGATAAATGGCCTAGTTAAAACGACGACGCAACGCGCAGGCGTGGGCGTTAATTTAACAATTTATCTTTATAGCACAGATATAATAATATACTACGTTAGTACGTAGATAATAATATACTTAGTTATGTTTTATTATGTTCGTTCTCTGAAGATAGTGTCACTTATAATTTCCACGTAAAGTGCCATCTAGTAAGTTTTCTTAGTAAATAACATTATACATTCATAGAATTCGTTGTAGTACCAAGCACGCGCCACGGGCGCCCGCACCGCGCGACTTAGTGTGGGGTCAAATCGACCTATGGGATTGTCCACGGATAAGATAAATGAGGTTTAACCTCATTTATCTTATCCGTGGGATTGTCCCTCTGTTGTACGTAGTATATTATTATCTCTGTGCTTTGGGGCTTCCATCTATCCCACAGGGTAATGATTTTGGAAGTCCATACATACATACATGTACATACAGCCAGGCTTCGTAACTGATACGTCATATCAATTGTGAAGGCTGGCTCTCCATCAAATTATATATAAGCCCTAGCCTGTAGATGTGAGATCATTTGCAGAACTTATTTTAATACCTATCTTAAGAAATTAAGTATTCGAACAAAAAAATATATGTCGTCGAATTGGCTGGCTAAAACTAGATGGCTCAACCTACAAGTATATAGTATGTCAATGTTGTACGAAGTTTCAATCTAATTTGCATCTTAATTAAAAATGAAGCAGGTGTGAATCGTGTTATATGCACACTACTCCTGGTCGCTACTACTGGTATGGTAAACTACTACCATACCATACCATACTACTACAATACTACTGGTAAACCTGATCTAAACTACTGATCCGACTTAATGAATGAGGTGTCAATAGAATGGCCCGGGTAACATAGGCATATAATTTGTATAGTCGGGTTATAGTTTTTAACTTCCAATTTTTCTACGTCTTAAAAGCCTCCTACTATTCGCAACTTCATAACATTTTACTATCGGAATTGTTGTTCTACAATTTACCATAAAACGTGATGTTCCTATAGCATAACATATAATTTGACGAGTAAGCTGTATTTCCCATATTATTTGTTTTTGTTCACTGGCAACTATGAAGTCACATGTTGTATCAATATCACGACCTCCATATCGGAGGATTTCCCCAGATCACTGCGTGTCTTGTCGTGTACCAGCGAAGATAACTGTGTCGAGGGTTAGAAAAAAGTTTCCTTTTAAAACTGCATAGCAATACAAGTACTACGGCGATGAGAAGTTACTAGAATAGTCTTGGATAAATATTAAACAGTAACAGCTGCAGCAGCTAGGCATATCTATAGCTCTTAGCCTCAGTATACACTTCACACTGATAGGAGACGATATGCGACGCGGCGCTGGATTTTTAAGATGGCGATTAAAAATTGAACTGCATTCCCTACACAAGCAGACACGTTTAATTGCAAGAGTTCGAATGTCAGATTGCACCGCTATGCATAGCGCGGTGCCGCTCTTGCAATGAATCATGTATCTTCTTGTGTTCCGAATAAAGTTCAATTCAAGTCGAGTATATTCTCGTTTCGATGTTATCTGACCCATAGGTTGAAATAGAAAGACAGGTTTTTCAGTGAAATCTGAAAATACCTTTGATTGTTATACCTCATTGGCGGTTGGATAGCTTTTTAAACTTGCATATTTTTCTACATGTCTGCGCTATCCTGTCAGAAAAGAAAAGAAAAAAATACTTTGCATAAAGAAAATTGTTTTTCTTTTTTAATTTTCCGTCTTCTCTACGTCTTAATTTTTACAGTTAGCGGAAATAATGATATGAAGAATAATAAAAAAACTCATTTACTACATAAAACTATAAAAACAAATAAATTGAAAGCAATAATTTTGATAAAATTAATAAGAGACAAAAAATCGCCAATTTTTTAAAAACTTAAAAGCAAAAAATCTTGCAAACATTTAATTCTATAATATAGGTTTCATAGACGAAAATATCAGAAATGTGGGCGACTAAAACCTCTTAAAGTGTCGACGTCGACTTAATCTAGTACGCTGTACCTGTTTTTATTTATTTATTTATTTATATTTAGTACACAAACAGGTTACAGTCATTGCATGATAAGTTAAACTTAAGCTTAATGGCTAAACTAGACAGCAACCCAAAAAGTATAATACTTAACTTAATTAGTTTTCGGTTGTTGATACAAATAAAAAGTAAAAATGCACAAAAAAATTGAAATAAAACTTATTTTCTAAATAATTTCTAATTCAATTCTAAAAAAATAGTAAATTGAGTAGAGAAATAGTTAAAATTTCAGCCAAATTTAAAAGAGGAATTATTTAGAAAATAAGTTTTATTTCATACTTTTTTGTGCATTTTTACTTGGAAGTCGGTTTAATTATTTGTTTAAAAATAATAATAATTTTTCCCTGTTTAGTGATATTCTTTATATTTTAAGAACGTTTAAAATAAACGATCGAATGTATAATTGAATACGCGCCAAGCTTCCATTAGGTATTGTATATAAGATAATGATGATGGTTACTGTAAGTTACATACTGGCATATGCTTGCAGTTCTTTAAACAATGTCGAAATTCCCAAAATGTATCTTTAAAGACTGAGGAGTTCTATTCAGTGCTTTTGGATCCAGGGTATACCTTGGTGCAGAATCTTACTTTTTGGTAGCATATGCTTGGGTTACTTCTGAAAATTTCAAAATCATTATATATGTACATATAAATTTCGAGGAGTTCCCTCGATTCCTCATGGATGCCATCATCCGGTCACCGCTTTGGTGACAAGTAAACCAATTTCGGATTATACCCAATACATCAAAAAAAGAATTTTGAAAATCGGTCCATAAACGGCAGAGTAATTGTTCAAAGATATCCGTGTCGGTGTAAAATATTATGAGAAATACCTATAATATCATCATTATGTCATGTGTCAATGTCATAATTTATGGTGTGATGATGGTGGTGATGATAATGATTACTTTAATTGACATAGTGCTTGTAGTTCTTTAAGCAACGCCAAAATCCCCAAACGTGTATCTCTAAGGAGTCAGGAGTTCTGTTCAGTACTTTTGGTGCAAAATCTTACTTTTTCATCATCATCAAGTCACCACTTTTGTGAAAAAGCGACCAACTTTACATCAAAAAAAGAATTTTGAAAATCGGTCAACAGACGGCGGAGTTATCGTTGAACATACAAAAAAAAAGTAATAAAAAGATAGCTAACTCGTTATAAGTACGACACATTGTAACCAATGGATAGGACGTATTGTTTTTGAATACACGAATATAAAAATTTTTTGGATTAAGCGTTCTGTGCAAAGTGTTCATTGATACTTGAGATAGAAGATTTGGAGCATCAATAGAGGAGTGCACAACTTTATGCAGGTAAAACTGATCGTATCTCTCACGACGAGCGCTTAATGTTACCACACTAAATTTACGCAGTTGGTTGGCGTAGTCCTTACAATTGTAAGAAGTTTTTATTTGCTAATATATTTCTATCAGGCACTAACTATTTCGGTATTGTAAGAATCAATTAGAACAAATATTAAACTATTTTAGGATTGTAATGCTTCATAGAATTATACGTCACGAAATATACAAACATAATATTTGCTAGTGAACGGTGGTTTCCATATCAATATTTACTTAAAGGAGCAACGACACTAAGCTAAGTACAATGTACTACCAGTCTATTCATAAGCAGGTAATTTATTTGTTAATTTCAGTTTGTACGTTCTTATTTTTTTATGAATTGCGGCCTCAGTAAGTTGCCAATGACAGAGTGCTTAATTTTAGACTGCTCCACGGAAGAATGATATACATGGAAGTAAGACAGAAATCGAAGCCGTAGGCAGCTATTAGTCTCACAAAACATCAAAGGCAAAAACCCATAAGAGTGAAAGAGAAAGCCATCTCCATGTCTTTTCGTTGTTTTCCAAGGTTGGTGTTGGAGTCCGACTGGAGTTCAGTTTTATGACGTTGGAATTACGACTTTATTGCACTATATATGTGACATTTTAAATTATTGTTTTAATGTTGGCAACTGAAGTGCTCGTTATAATATGGCTTGTTTGGTGGAGGAATAGACGTATACGGAGAAGAAAATTGTGAAGAAGTATTATATAATTTTCACCGTTATGTTTAGAATTGTTTCAGACTTTATAAATACTAGAGCAATTAGAATAAAATGAATATATTCTGGTAGATAAATGTGTTAATTGTCCATTATTATGCCGATTTTGGCAATATATTACAGAAATTCTGTTTACAATTGCAGAGGTTATGTATTTCCATAGTGATGTTTTACATATCGATAACCTTTCGAAATACCAAGATTAAAGAGACGCTTAAGAAAAATCTTTTGCCTACTTTATATTTACCAAATATATAAATTTTATATTATATCGGTAAGATCTAAACAAACTAAGTAAATACTCGTATAGTGTAGCGTATTTTTTTCAATTCCTATAATGGAGTAACGGTTATACATCATCAAAAGTGTCACATTTTTTTAAAATATAATCTTGCTTTTGGTTCTTCAGGAAATAAGGCCACCTTATTTCCTGAAGAACCAAAAGCAAGGAGTAACGGTTATACATCATCAAAAGTGTCACATTTTTTTAAAATATAATCTTGCTTTTGGTTCTTCAGGAAATAAGGCCACCTTATTTCCTGAAGAACCAAAAGCAAGGAGTAACGGTTATACATCATCAAAAGTGTCACATTTTTTTAAAATATAATCTTGCTTTTGGTTCTTCAGGAAATAAGGTGGCCTTTTGTGAGAATACTTCTATTTTTTTTTTTTCAAATGGACTACAAAACGAGCAGACTGATCGCAACAGGAGGAGTAACAATTACGATCTAGGTCTTTAAAATTCCCAACCACCCCTTGAGTATCCGGAGGCTGTGGTATTTTATCTGGTCCAGCCGGACCATTTGTGCCAAGGTCCTCCCACGTAAATGGACTGCAATGCCCTTGTTCCTTCGCATACTTAGCTCCTTGCTGCCATAACAATCTGAGAGCTTACTGTTGTTTTCGTCACTTGTAAGCTACCAAATGTTGTTCAATTGTAAATAAATAATAAACATATCAATTACAGTTTATTTATTTTTTTCATTTATCTTTTCACGTACCCCAACTCATGGGAGAAAAGCACATAGTCAAAACTCGTCAAAAATGACAGTCTACACTGTTTATATCAATTAAAAACTGATAAGTCGATTGGACGATAGCCTGTATAGTGTATGGTGCATGGCTATTATTAGTTAATATAATAACCCTTCCTCTTGAATCATTCTCTCTATTGGTTGCATACCTCATTAAAATCCGTTAAATAGTTCTAAAGATCTAAGCGAACCAGAAAGCGGAAATGACTTAATTTTATATTATTAAGCAAAGCTTAACATTTTCTTCTTTATTTTGTTTCTTATCGACATAAAATGCCGACTAGGGACATCACTTGCACAAGAACTTCAGAAATATCTGTGTACAAACGACTCGAGCCACCTACAAAAATTGTATGTAACGAACAATTAGATATCTCTTTCTTCCTCATTAGCATGTGTCGTATAGGGGGATAATGAACGATATATACTTTTGCTCTTGCTGCATGGTGCTCTATGCTAGTTATTTTTCTGAGGATCAATTCTGCTAAATTAAAACCTGCAATAATGATTGGTAAATAACTTTATCGTAATTGTATTCAATTACGATCAAGTCCCGACACGCTAAAGCTGCCAAACCGGTATTCTCGAAAACGTTAAACCAGCGTGAAACGCGTTTTCATTGTTCCAAACTTCATAAATTCCTTTTATGATAACAAGTCACTTCACTTATACACAATATACGTTAAAACAATACAGTCAAAGTAATATGAAAGTTTACTTTAAATACGAAAATTGAGGTTCAGGAGCTCAGCTCTATTGTAGGTCTAGTGGGGAAATAAGGATTGTATCATATTGACGCTATGCAGTCATAATACAATAGTTCCGTACCATTTGATTCCGACAAGGGTTCCGTATCATTATCTATAAAAACGATCAAAAAATCACAGTTGTTGCATTGCCTCATAAATATTTATTTAATTCTGTTTTAAAGTGGCAACAGAAATACATCACCTGTGAAAATTTCAACTGTCTAACTATCACGGTTCATGAGATACTGCCTGGTGACAGACGATTTATACCGTGGGAGAGCCATGCTTCTGCACGAATGCGCCGGCTCGACCGGAGAAATACCACGGGCTCACAGAAAACCGGCGTGAAACAGCGCTTGCACTGTGTTTCGCCGAGTGAGTGAGTTTACCGGAGGCCCAATCCCCTACCCCCCTAGAAATGCCGCAGTTGAAAAGCAATTTGTTACCCCAGGAGGGTACCAACTGCGTTGGAGAATCCCTCTTTGGACGTCCATGCTCAGGAACCCCTGGAACTAAACGTGGACGTTCAGGCTGCCCCTCGTATTCTGGGGAGGGCAAAACTGCGCTCCAATCTGCTCGGGGCAAGAGCAAACTCACAAAGGCACCCCCCTCGATATTAAACATGGACTTTTGTAATATCAGGGGATTACATTCCAACCTTAATGCCGTCCATTACCACCTTGAGACGGCAAAGCCGGCTTTGCTCTTTTTAACCGAGACGCAGATATCATCTCCAAGTGACACATCATACCTTTCCCACCCAGGGTATTCTCTCGAGAACTCCTTTCTGCCCAAAGCTGGACTGTGTGTGTATGTCAGAGATGATATCAGCTCTCGCCTCCTCAGCAATCTTGAGGACAGGGACCTGTCAACGTTATGGAGCCATAACGTTATAACCATAGATTGCGACGACCACCCTCGCGTCTATGCGTGCCTATATAGGTCCCATAGTGATGACCCCGAGACGGACCGACTCTTGGAACACCTGCAAGCTGCTTCAGATTTTGTGCAGCGGCAGATCCCATCCGCAGAGATCATAATACTTGGCGACTTTAATGCCCACCACGCCGACTGGCTCAATTCCAGTAAAACTGATCATGCGGGGAGATCTGTTTGCAACTTTGCCCTTGCGAACGACTTGACACAACTGGTCACTACGCCCACGCGAATCCCAGATGTGGATGGTCAGAATCCTTCCTTCTTGGACCTTCTGCTGAGTTCAAATCCTGACGGCTACCAAATATCCGTAATCGCTCCACTTGGTTCATCGGATCACTGCCTTGTTAGGAGTTCTGTGCCACTTACGACGGTGTTACGACAGCGTGCTGTTAAATACCGTCGTGTGTGGCACTACAAGTCATCAGACTGGGATGGGATGCGGTCGTTTTTTGCATCCTATCCTTGGGGGAACGTGTGGTTCTCGCCGGATGATCACGACAATACTGTTGCCGATGTGGTGATGCAAGGGATGGAACTTTTCATTCCGTCCTCTGTAGTGCCAACTGGCGGCAGTTTTCGTCCCTGGTTTGGTTCATCCCCCAAAAAAGCTTCTCGCCGGAAGCAGGAGGCTTACCAATCCTGGTGCAGTGTCCACTGCAGTGTCTGCTCGGGATTTAAATACCAGCACATATAAAAAGGAGTACAAACTTGCCTCTAGGTCCCTCAAGAAAGAGATCACTCGGGCAAAGAAACAGCACGTCAATAGAATTGGTAAGAGACTTGAGCGCCTCCCCTCGGGAACCCGTGCATTCTGGTCTCTGGCCAAAGGTATTGAAGGAAATTTCTGCAATCCAACCCTACCATCCCTACACGTAGAAAATGGATCGTTGGCCCAGGACGCAAAGGACAAAGCCGATCTTCTGGGCAAGCTCTATGCGTCAAACTCGAACCTGGATGACGGGGGCCAGAAACCGCCGACCATACCGCGATGCACGAGCATCATGTCGGATATTCGGTTTCATCAGCGCTCAGTGCGAGTAGCCCTCCGTTCCCTTGATATCCAAAAGTCGAGTGGGCCTGACGGAATCCCTCCTATTGTGGTGAAAAAGTGTGCTCCAGAGTTGGCTCTGGTCTTGACGCGTCTTTTTCGGTTCTCCTACTCTTCTGGCATCGTCCCGGCTTCTTGCAAGACAGCCTTGGTGCACCCGATCCCCAAAAAAGGTGATCGCTCAAATCCTTCCAACTACAGACCAATCGCTATAACCTCTCTCTTCTCGAAGATAATGGAACCCAATATCAATAGCCAGCTTCTTCGATACTTGGACGGCCAGGGATTATAAAGCGACAAACAATACGGGTTCCGTAAGGGTCGCTCGGCTGGTGATCTCTTGGCGTACGTTACTCATCGTTGGGCTCAGGCAATTGAGCCGAAGGGAGAGGCATTGGCTGTTAGTTTGGACATTGCGAAGGCCTTTGATCGGGTTTGGCATAAAGCGCTGCTATAAAAGCTTCCATCATACGGGCTGCCCGAGAAATTACGTAAGTGGGTCACTAGTTTCTTAGTAGATAGAAGCATAAAGGTCGTAGTTGACGGCGAATGCTCGGAAACTCAGTCTGTTGATGCTGGTGTCCCTCAGGGCTGTGTGCTATCGCCTACCCTAATCATAGTACATATCAATGACATGTTACAGACCAACGGCATTCATTGCTATGCGGATGATAGTACAGGTGATGCTGTATATACCGGCTCCCCCAATATTTCTCGGCTAAATGTCATTGAGAGTCGAAACGATCTTGTGTCTAAAATAGAGAATTTATTGGAGAAAGTCTCTGAATGGGGTAGACGTAACTTAGTCCAATTCAACCCCGCCAAGACACAAGTCTGCGCGTTCACCACAAAAAATTCACCAATGGTCGTATATCCTCGTTTCGAGGGCACATCTTTCACCATGAATGAAACCACTCCCCTAGCATTGAGATACTTGGCGTCAACATATCGAGCGAAGTCCAGTTCCGATATCATCTAGAGGGTAAGGCCAAGTTAGCCTCGAAGAAGCTTGGTGTTCTTAACAGAGCGAGACAGTACTTCAGTCCGGGCCAACGCCTACAACTCTACAAGGCGCAGGTTCGGCCTCATATGGAATATTGTTCTCATCTCTGGGCAGGGGCGCCAAAATACCAACTGCTCCCTCTGGATCGTATCCAACGAAGGGCCGCTCGAATTGTTGACTGCCATAGTGTTTCAAACAGCTTGGACCCCTTGGAATTACGCCGAGATGTAGCTTCACTCTGCATCCTCTATCGGTTGTATCACGGGGAGTGCTCTGAGGAATTGTTCGGAATCATACCACCTGCAACTTTTCGCCATCGTCCCACGCGAAAAACATACCATCCTCATCACCTTGATGAGTGGCAGTCTTCCACCGTGCGCTTTTCGCGTAACTTTCTGCCGCGCACTGTAAAACTCTGGAACGAACTGTCACCAGCAGTATTTCCGGACCTATACGACCTGCAAACCTTCAAGAAGAGAGCGTATTCCCTCTTAAAAGGCCGGCAACGCACCTGCAGCTCTTCTGATGTTGCGAGTGTCCATGGGCGACGGTAGTTGCTTACCATTAGATGACCCGTTTGCTGGTTTGCCCCCTTATTTAATAAAAAAAAAAAAAGACGAGCAGCGGAGTATTGGTAATAGGGTCCCGTTTTACCCTTTAGGTATGGAACCCTAAGAATGGTATCTGCGTAGTGTTTAACAAGAGTGAGCACTGAGCATATTATTGTTATATTTATGTAGTGTTCCTCTGGACTAGGCTGACTATGTTGTGAGAAAGCCGTATGTGCTTGGGCACCCATACAACATTTAAAAACCAACTGTCCCAGGCACTACAGTATTTTAAGAGTGGTTACTTCGCTCGGAGAATACTGTATAAATCGTCCAATAATTAGGATAACCTATAAGTACTTAGTCTACGCTTACTATTTTATCTACATAGTGACCGGTAAGTAGTTCATGTCACAGTACCTCAGAAGGTACTTATACTACTTACAGGTACTTGTAATCCTACTAACATTATAAAATATGTGAAAGTTTGTGAGGATGGATGGATGGCTGTTTGTTACTCTTTCACGCAAAAACTACCGAACGGATTTCGATTAAATTTGGTATGGTAGTAATTTAGGCTCTGGATTAAAACATAGGCTATTTTTATCCCGAAACAATACAGTGTTCCCGTTGGATACGGTTGTACAATAAATTATAGTAAAAAATGCATAAGTTTATAGGTTATTATACCTTTTTATTGTATCTAATATTTAAAAACTCTTACAATTAGTTTGTAAGTATTTAGCTATATTATTATTATTATTAATATGCATAATCTTTATACCTATGTGGGTACAGTACTATGACAAAACACTTATAATCCTCAAGACCTCGTTACTGTAATCATCACTCTTTATGTTGTTGTGAGTTTACGTTTCCCAGTATGGTTCCGTTGTAGTTATAAATAATAATACCTACATACTTGCAGCTTCAATATAAACAATCATCAATTATATGCTAATGTTACTATAACGTACACAAAGAAAACAAATACATCCCATAACACTACGCCAACTAAAGCGCTACGCCACGTTACGATAAGCTACGCCATATTATTACAGACATGTATTGATCTCAAGAAGATTGTAAGGGTCAACTCACACCGAAACGAAACGGTATGCTACATAGCATAGCTCTGCATTTTTAAGGTAGCTATTTTAAATTGATCTTTATTCGTTACAAAAGAAGTTACACGTTTCATTGTAAGAGTTCGAATCAGCGCATGTGCAGTGTATGACTGATGCCATATCAAACGTGTATCTTTTTGTGTAGTGAATAAAGTTCAATTTTGAATAGCTATATTAAAAGTGCAGTGCCGCGTATCGTCACGGTGTGAACCACGGAATATAAAACACAAGTGTGTCGTGTTTTATATTCCGTGGTGTGAACTGACTCTAATAGGGACATTCCCTGACGACGAACGGTTTGATTCTAACCTTTTTAACTTTTGCTTAATACAATAATATAAAGAGATGATAAAGCATAGAAGGTAATATTGTTTTCTTTTCAACATGAGAGTAATATGTGGAATGTGGAGCCACCACTTCGGATCAGTTAATTTGGATTATATGACATTTATTACATTACTATCTTTTCTATTCTCTTCGATTCTCAGTAAAATCTACTTCATAATGGAGACGGTCAACGAAAATAAGGCTGTAAAAAAAGTGCATATGCGCACTAAATATTGTATTCAAACGTAAAGTCACGATTCTCATTAAGTTAAATTGTATTAGAGGTGTTATCTATACCTTGGATATGTTAAATACTTACTATTTACTAAAGTGTGTCAATATTTAATTTTCTGTGCAAAATGTCTTGAACTGTTGCGTACAAACCTCCGGTTATTGTTGATTATTTTTTGGTCCCGACAGTTGACAGCCGCGCCGCGAATATACCCAACGTGCAAACGAATTGTGATTGTGATTGTGAAATTTAAAAAAGTGCTCAATTCTTAATTTATAGTTTAAATTTAATGATCAAACTGACATAAAATAACTTCCGCCACTAAATAATAAATAAAAATAAATAAATATCTATGGACGCTTCACACCCCGTCAATCCGTCAATGTGGCCCCGTGCTAAGTATCCGTAGAACTTGTGTTACAGGTACCAGAAAACGGGAAGTATATTTAATACTTTTATACTATACATATATTTGAGATTTTTATTATATTATACACATATTTAATACACATCCATGACCCAGGATCACAGAAAAACTTTTTGTTCCTTCGGCAGGATTCGAACCCCCGGCTTGAGCACCAACGCGCTGAACCACTGTGCCACAGAGGTCATCACTAGTTCTAGTTTAGCACGTCGCACCTACGCCATATCTATCAGGCTATGGAAATAACCGATTTAGTTTTGGTTTATGTTATACCTACCTAGATACTTTCTACGTCACCTGGGTTCTAGAAATAGAGTAAATTTTTTTTTTTTTTATTACAAACTAATTAAAATAACAGCGTTACTCGTAGATTTAGGTAGTGTAAAAGCGGCTATATACCTAATCCGTGCACGCATGCATTATTAATACAATTAAACTGTATTGAGCTCTTATTTATACATGGTTGATAGGCAGATGTATAAAACGCTTTTACCCAAATATCTATTAATTAATTGTCAATTTTCATTGAGAATCGGATTACCTTGTTGCTAAGGTCAACATTTTAATAGGTTTATGTTCAATAGAGGTAAAAAATATTACTTAATGACGGAATATTATAGATATATGCGACTTATGTCGTTGTAATCCAGGTGTAATTACGCTTACATCTATACACCTAATGTTATCTTTGTTGTGTCGC
Source organism: Phengaris arion (assembly GCA_963565745.1). Lineage (NCBI taxonomy): Eukaryota > Metazoa > Arthropoda > Insecta > Lepidoptera > Lycaenidae > Phengaris > Phengaris arion. The sequence goes on from OY751443.1 coordinate 11,292,356, forward strand.
CGTGACTGATTGTTCCATAGTAATATGTCTCGTGTCTTTATCAAAATTCTAAACTAAGTTACAATACATGAACGAACTTAATAATCGTGTGATAAATGATTAACATTCTTGAATTATATGCATTTAAAAGGTCATTTTATGCAAATAATTTTATTATAAAAATCGAATGTCTTGCAGAAACACAAAATGACGAGTGAAAAACCAGACTCGGTAATACAAGATTCTAAATAAGTATTATTACCGATATCATAGTAGGTACCTACTTTGTTAAAAATTTTATCTTGCCCTATCTAAACTTACTTGGATAATAATGTGAAAAGCTAAAATTAACTGAAATATATTTAAAATATTTACAAACTATAAAAGTAGGTTATAAGTAGGGTACAAAAAAAAAACTCCAAAACTTAAAATGCTAAAAAAGAAAGAAATCTCCCAGGTCGTCCCCTCCAGGCAGAGTACCTAGAAGGCTCAAAGAGTTTCCTCGCTGGATTGCGATACTCATTCTCTGGGCCAGGTAGGTGCCGGCTCTGGGGTCTCGGGTGGCCTCAATGAGTTATTTGGAGATTTCTCTGAAAAGTTTGTGCGCACCCAGACCCCATGTACCTAGGGTTTCAACCCCAAACGGTTCAAATATGAGATCCCCACTAAGGTTCTCATATTTGCGCCGCTTGAGCTTTTCCGCCTGATTGGCGGCCGCACCTGCCGAACTCGAGGTGCCCTGGACATGGGACGGAGCAAGTGTATCGACGCAAGTAGCGTTCCATACAAGAGCCCATCCCACTCTCCAAGGGACCAGGGTCATACCGTCTGGTCTCTTACCATCGTCGCGCGCCAAACCAGAGGGTTCCAGCACAGCTGGCACTCCGGCGGTGACGAGAGCCCGACAGATGAGATCGTTCAGGCAGTGATGGTAATGCTTGTAGCCAAAGAGTGGGGCGACTCCCACTTCTCCGCAGCTAAGAGACGAGCCTGCTCCACAGGACTGAAGGATGTATTAAGAAGATTATTCCGTACCAGTCGGCAGAGTGGCTCGTTCCAGAGCCTTTGGGAAAAACTATTCAGGCAATTCGCTACAAGACTATGGTTCGCGTGGACTGAGGACAAGAAGGACGGAAGCGATATGTCAGAGGGCTTTCGAACACCCAGGCCACCGAACCTAACTGGAAGCGTTGCCTGAGTCCATGCGCGGTCATCGAAATTGGTATTCAAAATAGTGGAGAGCGTTTGTCTTATGGTATCATCCAACTGTTTGAGAAGTTGAGGGAACTTCCACAGTTGGCAAAACCGTAAGACATATGTCAATTTAGGTACGAAAATGTAAAAACGGATTAGGGTAAAGGCCATGTGACAGTTAATTTGGAGGAATAATAAATAAATAAAAAAAATAATGGATAATAAATAAATAATTAATGGATAATAATGGATAATTGATTATAAAATTTCTCTTTTATAATGCGGAATTTACATAATGTGTCTATTTTTGCCCATAGAGCATTAAACCAACATTCTTGTAGTGCGGCGAGTCGCTTGACAAATCGGCGTCATTTTTGTTGGCAAAATTGCTTTGCGACTTAATTCTCATTGAGACACAGCTCACAGGCGATGTTGATTGAGGGGAATAAGTCCACGACCAGAGCCAATCTCTAAGCCACTTTACTTCAACCTTTAATAGCCTATACTGTTTAGGAAACTCGGGCTCGAATAGCTACGTTTATTATTAGTGATGATGATGATGATAGTTACTGTGTAAATAAATTTTAAGTAAATACATAGATAACAACTTTCTGTATTCTATAATGCAAATTTTATAACCCTTTGTTATAAATTTGTATTACAGATTTTTCATGAAATACCTATAAAGAGAATTATTTTAGTACGATTTTACATTATGATTTACTAAAGTAATGGATAACTATGAAAGTTAATATCATAATTATTACTGTTTGGGATATATTTGATAGTCCAGTGATACCATTTGTTATTTAAAGCGGTGTTTAAGAAAAGTGAGACGAGTTCGTCCACAGTACGCCGGCGTCCTTCAACCGAGGCGCATCTATATTTTTTAATTTATATTCAAAAATTGTTAATTTACTAACAAAGTTCAAACCAAAAAAATCAGAGGTACGTATTATCTAACAATTTTAGTGATTAAAAGTGCTAACTACGGACGTAATCGGAATAAAAAATATAAGTAGTTTGCGTTGTTATTACAAAATTTTGTGCGTTTTGATGAGATTGCATTTTGGTAAGTAGATGTGAAATAAATTATTCTTAGTCAATTGCTAATCAAAGAATGTTTAGTTACCGTTAAATCTAAGCTGGGTGATAGGTACTTAACTACTTACTGTTGACCACAGGCCAATATGTGTTCGACATTGACATGTTTAGACTAAACACATTATCTATTTACGTATTTACGTAAACAGTAAATGAAATATTATAAATGCTGTATTTTTAACCGACTTCCAGAAAAAAGGCGATTATACTTTTTTTTTCTACGTACCTATATATATTTATTTACATATTACGTACCAAATATCTTTGGTACTTAGGTATCATTTTTGCTTAATCTTTCCACATGTAGATAATTCTACTTTATTTGTGTTCGCCCAGTGATCCAAATTCGACCAATAATCGACCATATTTGTATAGTTCAATTTTGAATTTTATATTATGTATACGAAATAAAAATATAAACGTTGTGTGTGAAAGACAGATTGACAAACGCGTTGTACCTATTCAAAATACTACGTGCAGTGAGTTAATAATCTGAGATAGTGTGTGTAATGTTATTTTTATTAATAAATGTATATATCATTAAGCATTATCATAGAAAAATATATATAAGTGCAGCTCACTCCTCATCCACATTATAAACTTAAACAGTGCCAAATTTCATATTCCTCCGTTCGTATAATTTTGAAAAATAAGAGTACACCTACAACATTTTCACGTAGTATAATATAATATATGATTCTACTTTATTCAAGTAAATCTTATAAAATATACTCTTATTTATAAAGTGTAACTTACCTTGTAAAACATACCTACGTCATATACCTAATATAATTCTCAAACTAGATACTATATTTTATATATTCTCAACAAGCATAAATGAAGCGACAAAACTTACCTAATACTAGGTACAGTTTTCACATTAAAAATAGGAGATCCGGTACGAGGTTAGAAGTTAAACGTTATAAACCATGAACTAAAGAATCAAACGCGGGCGAAGCACTGTAAGCCTGTTTGTCCACCGCCACCGTCAACGGGACGTCAACGAGAAAGACGTGACGGTCTGAATTGCTGAAGTAGCAATACATACATTTACTATAGCCGTCTGTCCATCGCGCAATCTCGACCAGAAATAATCTCGTTCTCGTTGACGTCCCGTTGACGGTGGCGGTGGACAAACTACCTAAAAGTGGAAACTTTTTACTGAAAATGAAAGTTTATTTTGGTGAAATTTTGGGGATTAGAGTCGTAATTACCTATTAATTGTTAGTTTCAAAAGAAAAGAACAATATTATATACGTAATCGATGATTTTATGACATCAATCACATTTCAAGAACGACACAAAACTAATTACATACAATTTGAGATTTAGGTACGAGCTTTTTGACGAAACTCTCTAAATTATTCCAAGTCGATGGAAAAAAATCCACATATGTTGGTCGTGATTCTGAATCAATTAGTAAGTAGACTCATCAGTAAATAGCTTGAGTTCGACTTGAATTCTTGGAGACCTCAAGACTTTTTGCGACTGAAAGACTCGACCTACCTTTTTCATTTAATGATTTTTGTGGGATATACTTAGCTTCTATTAAGAATGAGCATTTTGATATTTTTCTCAATCCCAAACATCCATCCCATCTCACCCATCTCACACAAAGCGTCATCTGGTGGCGTAAAAAACGGTCAATAAGAATTTTCGATTCTTTTTCTGTCACCAGGCGGCGCTTGGTAGCCGACGACGGTCCTTGTCATGTCAAAAAGCTGTCAGATGTCACGAATTTAAAAATCCTCATTGGAGGAGTACTTACCTACTAGCAACTGCTTACGAGTTACGATACCATTAAATGAATTGTACCATTTAATGCGTTTGCATTATGAATTATTGTTCTATATGAGGATAGCAGAATGCGATGCGGTCATTGGTTACTTTAAAATGATGATGGATTTGTTAATGTCAAATTGCTTGGCGTTCCTTGACTATTAATTTTCTTTCTTTGATTTCAAAAAAACTGCTGAGAGTAAAATCTTTTAATATTAGGTAGATTATCTACAAGAACTTAAAGACTGTTATTTTTTCATTATGAAATAAAAATTTCAGTACCATATTGTATTGAACCTAGTCTACCCTTGAACTTTACCCACTTGTTTTATGACTTTACTTCTTGCTTCTAAAACTAGCTTTTTTGTATAACAAAAAATTAAAAATGTACCGATTATTGAAAATAAATATTTTACGAAAAATTTTATACTACCGCTAAATAATGTTGCAAATATTTATTTTTCTTTAAGAGCGTGTTCACTTTACGCAATACGATATTAGATATCGGACAGATAAATCACATAGACATGAGAAAAACAGGGCTATGTTTTAATATGAAACATACGAGGGCGGGTCAATAAGTCCGTGACTTTTGGAATAAAACACAGATTTTTTGATAAATAAATCATTTTATTTTTCAACGTAGTCCCCCTTGAGCTCTATACACTTTGTCCAACGCTTCTCCAATTTTTTTATCCCTTCCAAAAAATATGATTTGTCGAGGTCCTCAAAATAGGCCTTTTTTTGTGAGATGACTTCATCATTGGAGTCAAATCTTTTTCCACCGAGCCATTTTTTCAGGTTTGGGAACAAGAAGTAGTCACTCGGAGCCAAATCTTGAGAATAGGGTGGATGTGGGAGCAATTCATAGCCCAATTCATGGATTTTTGCCATGGCAACTGCACATTGCATTGTCTTGGTGAAAAAAAACTTTTTTCTTGGCCAAATGAGGTCGGTTTTGTTTTCAAATCCTCATTGAAGCGGTCCAATAAGTTGGCATAATATTCCCCATTAATTGTTCTTCCCTTTTGAAGATAGTCAATGTGGATTATCCCACGTGCATCCCAAAAAACAGTCGCCATAACTTTATTGGCTGACAAACCCACCTTGGCCTTCTTTGGCGCCGATTCACCCTTCGAAACACACTGTTTTGACTGTTGTTTGGTCTCTGGTGTGTTGTGATGGATCCATGTTTCGTCCACGGTTAAAAAACTCCTCCATATTGTGATTAAACAACGCCAAACCTTCCTGTGAGGTTGTTACACGATTGCGTTTGTGGTCGACTGTGAGCAAACGCGGCACCCATCTTGCGGAAAGCTTTCTCATGCCCAAGTGATCATTCAAAATTGAAACCACTGAGCCATGCGAGATGCCTATGGCTTCCACAATCTCTTGCACTTTTAATCTTCGGTCGGCCAACACCATATCGTGAATTTTTTCGATTGTTTCGGGTGTAGAGACCTCAACTGGGCGTCCAGGACGTTCGGCATCTTCAGTGCTTGTACGGCCACAACGAAATTCAGTAACCACTTTTTTACCATTGAAATCGATGGTGCAGAGTCCCCATAGTATTTATCAAGCTTAGCCTTGGTCTCGGTAATGGTTTTTTTTTCGCAAAAAATAATGCTTAATAAGCACACGAAATTCTTTTTTTTCCATTGTTTCCTTAAGTTACTGGATAGTCTGATAAAGATAGCTGTAAAACACAAACTAACTGACGCAGCAAGTTCAAATTTTGATAGGAGTCAACTGACAGATGCCTGTTGACAGGAGTAGTGTTGCTTTTTCAGTAAGGAGGTTAGAAATTCAAAAAGTCACGGACTTATTGACCCGCCTTAGTATAAGTACCTACCTGTCTTTGTCTTTGTCATTATCGGCGCGATATCTAATATCGGATTGGATTTTGCAAAAACGGGCTTATGCAAAAGAAATAAGAGCGTTTCTGGTCCGTTTCCGTTTGTGAATAATTAGTATAATATTTTATCCATGGTTCAGCGGTCCCTACACGCTACTGCATAAAGTTAATTTGCTATTTTGTGGCATCAAATCATAATTATGTCATAATTTAACTTGGCATAATTTAATTTCTCCTATTAATAGTTATTACGCATAATATTAATTTGGCATAACTGTTTAGGCATTTTTTTTGAAATAATCACTTTAAGCACAATAATCATTACGCATACTTATTTTTAAGCATACATTTATTTACGCATAATGATATTTAAGCATAGTTTTACTAAGTATAAACATATATAAGCTTAATAATATAAAAATGTTAAAAGATGTTTTGAACGTCATAAAAAATTCTAACCCAAAACTACACAAACGTTAGTTTAGGCCGGGTTTTTATGCGGCCATGATACTACTCCGAAGACGTTTCAAACGTGATAAAAAAGGTCTAACCTAACACAAAACTATACAAATATTATTTCACGCCGGGTTTTTATGAGGCCGTTTATGCCTAACGAGTTATGCCACATTAAATTAGTACAAAAAGCATTAGTCTAAATGATAATTATGCCTTATACAGCAGACTATTAGCTATAGTCTGCCAATGAACAAGTATGCCAAAGTATTTTTATGACAAACAAAATTATGCCTATTGAGGGATGCCACATTAAATTATGGCAAAAAAAATTGTATCCCATTTTTTTATCACGGACAAATATGTCACTTACCGAAACTGGAATACAGTAACCTTATTTAAAATTACAAGAAGGTAGTTAGTTATCATAAGATAGTTTATCGATGCATCATTGCTGATCGGTGACGTCCAACTCGACAGTGGGTAAATCCAGGTTGCAATTGCCTGTATTAATTACGCACTTACTTCATCATAACATAACCTATAATGTTGTGTAATTATAAATACCTTCCAGTGAACACCAAGTGGAAATTTTAACATAATACATTTAATTTTTAAGTTTGAACTTTGTTAGGGTTCTTTTGTCTCTCAGATACGAAATAAAAGTGTAAATATTGTCTATTGAATGTGAAAGACAGATTGACAGACGGGTGATCAAATCAAACCCAATGATTTTAAAAGTAATCAAACCTTGTATCGAACGTCGTATCGAACGCACATATTATAGTAGTGTGAAATATTAATCTGAGGTAGTGTGGTAACGTATTTTTTAAAATTATTTTTATTTCTGAGTCTGACACTTGTCGGTCTATGGGTAGCGTTTAACGCTTACCAGTAGGTACCTACAGAGTTCTCACATAACACGATACAATAGCCGATATTGGACCGGAAAACCCTCTTATGTTGTCGGAATAAGAGCATTTTCACATTGACTAGGTCCGATATCCGATATCGTTCCAATGTGTCATGTAATGACAAACACAGGCATATGTTTAAATATTAAACATATAGCTTCCTCTTATATTATCGCGCGCGATATCGGATATCGTTTTCGCGTAATGTGAAAACGCTCTTAGAATCCATAAAAATTACTATCGTAAATTGCCGATTGGCAGTGAAACATCCGCATGCGTATGGTTTATTGACCTACGGGAAATAAATTTTCTGTATAATATTTATTTTTAAAGTTAGCTAACTTCAGAATATTTAAAACCAATTTAGATTGAATGAGAAGAAACAGATTTGTACCATTTATCTTACTTAAACTTAACTAAGTCTATCAATTTTGGCCTTGCAAAAAACCTGACAAGTCGGCAATCAGTATTAATAATCGGAGTTTTTTTTACATGTTTAAGCACAGAATTTTAAGATGGAAAACATACTTCGATAACCGCAACATAAGAGGTTGAATTTATTAATATTCACTCAACATTTTTTACTAACGATTAACAAATCGCAATAACCACATCACACATACGTCAATATCTACCTACAAAATGAAGTGATTAGGAAGCTGAGTACTTTACCTTATTAATGTCGCTTGTTGTTAAAGTTGAGTGCGTCTACAAATTGTCTGTCACCTTAAAAATCATTATAATAATTTTATACTCTTTGGATTTTCCGGCATGTAAATTATATGATGTCAACTTTACCTTTGGATCGGTTGCCGTGCAAAATGCTTCAGATTAAGCTAATTTATTTATTTTGATGAGGGTATATTTACAAACTGTTACCTGTTGGGTAAGAAATTACATATTTTTGATATCAAATCTTTAATCATTGTAAATGTAATAGTTTAGGCACCGGTAGTCGGTACTATAAAAATCTATAACCCAAATTGTAAGTTATCCCAACATACTAACTACTAACTGTAATAAATAAATAACTACACCTGCATCTACACCTACATCCACACCTACACTTACCAACCTACTGGAGCCAGCCGATTTTAAAAAAATAGTTTAATTAGGTAATCGACTGAACGCACGGTCTACAAATATTTGACAGTCGAGTGACTAATTGAAGACAGGGAATATCAGTTAGTATGGGAAACTTCAATCGACGTTTTTAGTATTTTCACCACAATTTGCCCAATATATCTCACTGTATAAACCTTTCCTGAACTTCCACAATTATTTCAAAACCAAAATCAACCAAAAAGATCCAGCCGTTCTCGACTCTCGAGTTTTAGCGAAACATTTAAATTGCAATAAGCTTAGTCACGAACTTTTTAATCGAAAAAATAAACTAGGGGATCAAAGTTTTCCTCATCAATGCTTATGTATTCTGTGTCAATGCGTTCACTGAGATGGTCGATTGCGAGAGGGGATCGGTTATGGTGGCTGGGCTAATGGCGCTGGCATTGGCCCGTGACTAAAACCAACAACTTTCTTTCGTTTTTTACCATCGGTTTTTATGGGACTCTTTAATACTTTCTCAATTAACTTTTATTTTTATTTTAAATTAAATATTTGAATGAAATTGCTATAGGCTTATAACAATCGGTCGTTCGCTCGTCGCTCGTCGAAACGCTTCTTGCGAAGCGAAAAAGGTACAATAAGTTTATAGCATAAATTTTAATCTACTACTACTACTATTATAAATGTAAAAGTTTGTGAGAATGGATGGATAGATGTATGGAAAGATGTTTGTGACTCTCACAGTCACAGTCACAGGATGGTGATGAGTGATGGTGAAATTTTGTTGAAATTTGGTATGGTAGTAGTTTAGGCTCTGGATTAACACATAGGTTACATTTTATCCCGAAAAATGTTCTCATCGGATTCTGTATTAACACAATCGGAGCCGGACAAAAGCTAGTGTAAAATATATCAGGGAATAACATTTTTTGCAAGTAGGTACCTTCATATTGCGCTAGAATATAAAACACCATCACCTCGTTTACAAAAGGATAGTATCGATGAAAATCTTTGCCATAATAATTTACAGCAGATTACGATATCACGCGCGCAACTTGGTACAGATTAGAAATCAAGGGATTTGTTAGAAAATAGATATCAATAACTACAAATAGTTTTTACATCCCTATAATTCTAATAGACACTATAGAGATAATATAAGACACCTATAAATTGCGGTAAAGTAGGTACACAATCGGTTCCATGCAGATGCAGTAGCAGTGCCGGATTAAGCCAGCGCGGGGCCTATGGAAAATGATAGAACTAGAGCATATCATAAATGGTTTTTAAAAATATCACAATTTGAATAAAATATTTATTGCATTCGATACTCTAATAACCAAATAATCCTAATCAGACATTTTTTTGTACTAAAACTGCATAAATATTTTTTTTTCATAGGTTGAAGTAAGTTGAAGTAGCGGATGGCTCATTCAAATGTTTGCATACACATAATTCAAATGAATATTGTGAAAAAAGTATTTAGCACATGCATGCGGTTTTATACATTTTTAAAAAGGATATTTTATGTTCTTAATAATAAGCTATTAACTTTTTTTAATATGCTTTTTATTTTTGAGTAAGTACTTAAAAATTGACATACCCTATTTTTCCACTTTTTTTTTTTTCGTCGAAGGTTTTCACATTTACCCACGTCTCCCCACGCGCAACTTTATGTGTTAATTGATAGTCTAACTATTCATAAATGAAAAATTTAAAAAATCAGCTGCGGAAGTTTGCGGCCCTGGAAGTTATGGGAAAAAATGTGATAGAGGTCGGAGTCGATAATTCGGTATCTTTTGCGGTTACTGCTGACATAGTTTACAAAAACAATATTAACCACAATATTTTGATAGCAATAGCTTATCATCTATTTTGCACTCGTCCTGCGTGAGTAAATATGCATAACATTGATACGAGGGCGGGTCAATAAGTCCGTGACTTTTGGAATAAAACACAGATTTTTTGATAAATAAATCATTTTATTTTTCAACGTAGTCCCCCTTGAGCTCTATACACTTTGTCCAACGCTTCTCCAATTTTTTTATCCCTTCCAAAAAATATGATTTGTCGAGGTCCTCAAAATAGTCCTTTGTTTGCGAGATGACTTCATCATTGGAGTCAAATCTTTTTCCACCGAGCCATTTTTTCAGGTTTGGGAACAAGAAGTAGTCACTCGGAGCCAAATCTTGAGAATAGGGTGGATGTGGGAACAATTCATAGCCCAATTCATGGATTTTTGCCATGGCAACTGCACATGCATTGTCTTGGTGAAAAAGAACTTTTTTCTTGGCCAAATGAGGTCGGTTTTTTTTCAAATCCTCATTGAAGCGGTCCAATAAGTTGGCATAATATTCCCCATTAATTGTTCTTCCCTTTTGAAGATAGTCAATGTGGATTATCCCACGTGCATCCCAAAAAACAGTCGCCATAACTTTATTGGCTGACAAACCCACCTTGGCCTTCTTTGGCGCCGATTCACCCTTAGAAACACACTGTTTTGACTGTTGTTTGGTCACTGGTGTGTTGTGATGGATCCATGTTTCGTCCACGGTATAAAAAAACTCCTCCATATTGTGATTAAACAACGCCAAACCTTCCTGTGAAGTTGTTACACGATTGCGTTTGTGGTCGACTGTGAGCAAACGCGGCACCCATCTTGCGGAAAGCTTTTTCATGCCCAAGTGATCATTCAAAATTGAAATCACTGAGCCATGCGAGATGCCTATGGCTTCCACAATATCTTGCACTTTTATTCTTCGGTAGGCCAACACCATATCGTGAATTTTTTCGATTGTTTCGGGTGTAGAGACCTCAACTGGGCGTCCAGGACGTTCGGCAACTTCAGTGCTTGTACGGCCACAACGAAATTCAGTAACCACTTTTTTACCATTGAAATCGATGGTGCAGAGTCCCCATAGTATTTATCAAGCTTAGCCTTGGTCTCGGTAATGGTTTTTTTTCGCAAAAAATAATGCTTAATAAGCACACGAAATTCTTTTTTTTCCATTGTTTCCATAAGTTACTGGATAGTCTGATAAAGATAGCTGTAAAACACAAACTAACTGACGCAGCAAGTTCAAATTTTGATAGGAGTCAAGTGACAGATGCCTGTTGACAGGAGTAGTGTTGCTTTTTCAGTAAGGAGGTTAGAAATTCAAAAAGTCACGGACTTATTGACCCGCCTTAGTATTAGTACGTATTTCATATCTAAAAAACCAGTATATAAGGGGAAACAAATATCTTCAAATTGCACACTTCAGCGTGTATTTCATATTAAGTGACACTTATTTAAATTAGTTATTTCCATTAAAATGTCAACTTTCAACTGTACTAAGGGCGATTTCATCATTCCCTATATCGAGCGTGGCAGAACCTTGGAATCGTTGTCCATAGTTCTACAGCAATATTAAATGTTTCTGAAAACAACTTGTGTTTTGTAAATGGTGACATTCAAAGACATATTCTGCCTTCTTTCAATAAGCGCTGGGCTCAAGCATCACGGAAAAAGGACAAATTTATTCGGAATAATACAAGCTGGCTGGAGTCAGGATATTCAGTACAGTTTCCGGAGTCTGAAGCACATTCACTACCATCAACTTCTGGTGAACGAGGAAGACCGTGCATTGCTTATGGAGACTCCTCAGAATCAACAAAGAAAAGGAAAAACACTCTTTTACTAGAAGAATATGGGTTTGAGCACATTTATAACGCATTTTTGCAAGGACTGCGGGCCTTAGGTTAGTATGCAGAGGCTCATCTTGTTGAAGAGCTAAGAAACTCTGAGAGCGAAAAGAAAAAAGTTTTCTCGACTATGTGGAAAGAGTCAAACCAAATGAAGATTTTATCTGATACAGAAGCATTGAGTGCTTTTATTGATTTGGATCTAACTAAAGCACAATATATGTACCTAAGAAATTTAACCAACGAAAGAAAGTGTACAAACAATGTTTCCCCCATATTACAAAATACAAGAAATAAAACAAACTTGCTATCCACCATCTTCTACAATCTAAATCACAAATACTTATGCTAAAGTGATTAATATACAAGACTTACTGGACCACACAGTTGCCAGAATTTTAAAAATTGATTCAGTTTTCCAAGAACAACACAGAAATTTAATCCTTTACTGTAAATGGGGATGTGATGGTTCATCTGGCCAAAGTAAATACAAGCAGAAACTGCCAGAAGAATCGGAAACTATTTCAGATGCCAATTTGTTCGTCACTTCATTAGTTCCTATTAGATTAATTGATGACCTCTCAAAGGCCATTATTTGGCAAAATCCAGTACCTTCATCTGTTCGTTATTGTAGACCCATTTCTATTGAATTTTGTAAAGAAACTCCTGAAAAAACTAAGGCAGTTGTAGACGAAATTACCAGACAAATTGAATCTTTACGCCCGTCATTAATAAACAAAGATGGTGTTGCAGTAAATGTGAATCACGAACTTTTTCTAACAATGATTGATGGTAAGGTGGCTCAGGTCCTAACAGAAACTCCATCGGGTTCTACGTGCACGATATGTGGGGCTACTCCTCTACTTATGAATGACCTATTAAAAGTGACTGCTAGACCTGAAAATTAAGGGCTTACCAATATGGATTATCCACATTGCATGCCTGGATTCGCAGCATGGAAATGGTATTACACATTTGCTACAATCTTGACTTTAAGACTTGGTCTGCTACAACAGAAGAAAAAAAGAAATTGAAGAAAGAAAAGAAGGAATTTGTTCAAAAACGTTTCAGGGAAGAGCTAGGATTAATTATCGACAAACCTCGTCAAGTAAGTGGAAACTCAAGTCATGGAAATACAGCACGAAGGTTATTTTACAATTACACTTGCTCGGCGAACATAACAGGTGTTGATGAAACATTGATTAAACGCTTGTATATTATTTTACAAGCTCTATCTTCTGGAATGATGATCGATCCCGAAAAATTTGGAGTTTATGCCTTAGAAACTGCGCGAATTTATGTTAGTAACTATGATTGGTACTACATGCCATCCTCCGTGCACAAATTACTTATACACGGAGAAAACGTGATCAAACATTTTTCTGTTCTTCCTATTGGGCAACTGTCGGAAGATGCACAAGAGTCGCGCAATAAAGGCTATAGAAATATGCGCCTGCACCATGCCAGAAAATGTTGCCGTATAGCTACAAATGAAGACGTATTTAAAACGCTTCTATATACTTCAGATCCATACATTTCAAGTTTAAAAAAACCTTATGTGAGAAATGTGAAGGATCTGAGGATGAAGAGGCACTAAGTCTTTTGAAGGTGGTACCTGAAGGTGATCCTACATTTACACCGGAATGAAAGTAATTTTAGTTAGGAATAGCGAGGATAATAACAATTAGATATAACATTATAAGTAACTAAAACCTAGTTATATAAAACCAATAATATTATATAAGATTTGTCTAATCTGAGATCAATAATTAGTTTGGTGTGAGGTATAGATAGGTACTATACGATTTTATAATTTTATGTATTTTATTATGCTTGTGTCATAAGTAATTGTTTAAGTTTTCTTAATTTTACTCATATTAGTACTTATTTATATAAAATAAACATATAACTACTCGTATTACTTTTTTTTCTCGTTCTTTTTTTAACCTAAAATAAATATGTATACATTGAAAAAAAATACAAAAATTGATTATTTTTAAAATCTTTGTATATCACTGTATACATGTGCCAAATCTCAATACAATACGATGAAAAACCTTGAAGTTACAGATTTTTGATCCGATACGGACCCAAATTTTCCACTGTGGGCCGTAGCAAATTCTGCAGCGTTTGCTTTAGCTCCTATGTTTAGGGTATAAAATGAAATGATTTTTTATTTATTTCCAAAGTCTTAAACTTATTATATTAACTTACCACACACAAGGTCAGATAGTGGATTTTTATATAAACTGTTGAATTGCATTGTTAAAAGCGTTAAAATATAAAAGTATATAAAACGTTAAAAAAATGTGCGATCTTGACTTTTACTTCGTAATATTTATATTTTAAAATTATCTAGAATTAGCGCGGGGTCCGTAGAAAATTCTGCCGCGGGGTTTGCTTTCGTTCCCATGTTTAGGGTATAAAATGAAAATAAAAAATATTTTATTTCCATAGTAATCAGTCTCAAACTTATTGTATTATCTTACCACACACAAGGTCAAACAATTAATTTTTATATAAACTGTTGAATTGCATTATTAAAAGCTCATATAAAAAGTTTAAATAAATGTGCGATTTCGACTTCTACTTCGTATTACATATATTTTAAAATATCTGGAATTTACTTATCACGAGTATGAAATATAGAATACGTAATACAATTTACAATTCATCAACAAAATATTTACACGAGTACGAGTTGTTAGTAAGTAATATAATATGCTTTTTATGTGAAATGCGAGCAAGCGTTGCGAGCGAGAGATTTTTTTTCTATTTTACTACCTGAACTAAACTTTACACCCTGAAATTCTGTGTTCTTTAGAAAATACAATTAATTCAACAGCCTAGAACCGACCGTTGGTACTAAATAATATAATATTTTTCATAAGTTAAACGCGAGCGAGCGAGTAAAAGTTTTTTCCTACTTTCCAGATTAAAATCTGTTCAACTTTAAAACCACTAGAAAGACTGTGAACTTCATAAAAAATACAATAGAATCAACAGATTAAAACATAAGATCGGTACTAAATTATTATTTAGTACCGATCTTATGTTTATAATTTTATTTATTATATTATATTTATATTTATATATATTATATTATATTATATTTATATATATTATATTGTTATTATATTATTATTATATTATAATATGTTGCTTATGTGTAAAGCGAGCGAGCATAGCGAGAAAGCAATTTTTTTCTATTTTATCAATTGAAATCTATTCAAACCTTAAACCCTGTAAGGCTGCACTTGGGAAAATACAATCACATCAAAAGCCTAAAACAGAACGTCAGCAGAAAATAATATAATATGTTGTTTATATAAAAAGCGAGCGAGCGGAGAGAGCGAGCAAACATTTTTTTTTCTTATTTTACTAGTAAGAACGCCGTAAAGAACGTTATGTTATAATCATATGACCAAAATATCCGTAATTGATTTTACCAAACCTTATTTATACAGGATTATGGAAATTTAAAAATTTTTATTCTTCACGATCTATGACTTCGTGAAATATCTTCAAGTTGAGAATTAATTATTATGTTTCTATTATAAGAAAAACCTTGTGGCGTGTACTTTTGTATTTTCCATATTTCTTTTCGGCTGTGAGGCGCGAGGCCCCCAAGATACTTTTTTTGTATTTAGAACGTGTCATTTAACATATTTAAAAAAAAATATCGAATAGCAAATCTGCTAATTAAATTAATTTCATTTCGAATAAATAGAATTTATTTTTTGAATACCTTAATATTATACAAAATGTAAATGTTTAATTTCACTTGAGATTTAACGTGGTGAAATTAAGTTGTAGCTTCTCAATTAGGAGTAAAGCAATAAAACTGAAAATCGAACATACGGCAGCAATTTAGAAACTCGACTCTCGTGAGTTCGATTGTCAATACAATTGATTTTCAGCTCTTCGATTTTCAATACTATATGTTTTAATTACTGTCGTGTTCGATTTTTAGCATTATTGTTTTTATTGTATTAGCGCAGAAATATATTTTCAACGCTGTTTTTACTATGTATGAAAAATATTTTTAAGCGCGCGACGCGACTTTACAACGTTGGAGCCCGGGGCCTCCAAAAGCGCGGGGCCCGTAGCATTTGCTACATCCGCTACTAGGCTAATCCAGTACTGTTCAGCAGCGTGCCTAATCTTATTTTCACGGTAGAACTCTATTTATTGCGGAAGAGATTTATTTATGATTACAAGAATCCTACAATAGCTTAGCATATGACTCAAAACTCATTTTTTTATCGATTTGACGTTGACCTTTATAATATCAGATATATAATGTGTGTAAATGAAGAAGATACAACTCTGTATGACCTAATATATGTTAATATGACGACACTCATGTTTATTAACATCCCACTGATTATGCGACAATAATAATAATATTATTATTATATCCTAATAAGATAATTATACATAATCTTGGACTCATCTTTGTCTTTATTAGTATATTTAATAATACAGTTCTAATGTGCATACTGCATAGCCCATCCTCGATGGATGTTTGCTCTGCGAGGAAATTTTTTGAAGAAAAACTTAGTGCCATACTTACCATCCAGCCTGCAAGCCCAAGGCCGCGGACTTTTTTTTTATTTATTTATATATGGCATCGGCTTATAACCATTTGCCAGTGTCAAGTTAAAAACACGGGAAATAGAACTTTCGTTTCAATTTTCAATACCGTATTCCTATATCGTCAAGTCTAAAGTCTAGTCAAAGTCCAAATATATAGTCAGTACAGTCCATGAATCATGTCAGTCGATTTAGTAAGGTGGTAGAAGCTTTACTGAAAGTTCCTAGGGAGTTTTGGCGGGAAACACAAAATAGCACGTTTTTAGAAGTTGTACTACTTGCCCACTCTTGTGCACTTCAAAGAAATGGTAGAATATAATGGTTAATATTCTACCAATATTACACATTAAAACCGAAATAACACAAATTTTGAAAGAAATATAAATACAACAACGTCGCTGATTGACATTCCCATATGATTCCAATATTTAATTATTTTTAATTCAATTTTCAAGTAAATTATCTAATTTATCTTTTTGTATCACTGACTATTAATTCAGTGCCTACTATAATAAATTAGTACCAATAGATAGAATTAAGATACTGTTTGGAATTTTTTCTACCATTTTTATTCTTTATAATAATTAGTATATATGTTTGCCGTACGTCATTACTTTCCAAAATTTGTTGTTTATTAGAATAATTCAGTGTGTGAATTTTTATAAGAATCTAATGATCTGAATGCCACTATTCAAAAAGCATGCTAATTTGTGTTCTCTCCAAAACTCCCTAGGAACTTTCAGTAAAGCTTCTACCACTTTACTGAATCAACTGACTTGACTCATCATGACTGCACTGACTATTTAATTGGACTTTGACTACACTTTGGACTAGACGATTTAGAAACACGGTGTTGAAAATTTGAACGAAAATTCTTTTTCCCGCCTTTTTATCTTAACACTAGCAAATGGTTATAAGCCGAAACAATTTATAAAAAAAAAATCTTGACTATACTTGCAAAGAGAAAAAAAAATGCGGGAAGTAAATTAAGTAAAGTGACCACTGGTCTAGCCGGTCAGCTCAAAATATATATTTTTTCTTTTAAAAGCATTCTACGATGTGTGCTTTAAAATCAAAATATTCGAAGTTGTAGAGTAGGATACCATTATTCATAAACTAATGAAAAAGGTAGAAGTAACAGCCTTCCGTCAGTTTTTAGTTGAGGATAAAAAACCAATAGCTAGATCAGCTAGAAAGTAAACTGGCTGGAAAGGTTAACACAAAAAAAGTAAAGTAAATTTAGAATTCGATTGTTATGCCCACACCTGATTGCGTACATTTCGCTCTGAGCACTTTACAAGTTCAATGTCACGACTGTACTAATCACCATTAAACGACCATGAATGGTATTATCTTCTTAACAAAAACCACATATTTTGCCTCAAACACGATGTCGCAACAATGATATAATTATTATACAAAAAGTGTTGTTTTCCACCATTAATTAGTGCCTGAGAATCGCCTGAGGATCTCCTACTCGACGTCAACTTATAAGACCTATAAGACGCCTTTCTTTTAGTTTACTTTTAAGTGCGTCCGTTAACTAACGTTTCTAATTAGTGATAAGACGTTGTCAATTTAAGTTCATTTCAATTTATAGCAACTTCACATTGATTGTAATTCAAAAATATCTTATAGCTTTTGTGAACAAATAAGCTGAACAATAATTAAAAATATTAAATCTTAATTAGGATCAAAATTGTATGGTGTGAGCAACTCAAAAATATATTTTTTTTAAAGTTAAGATTTGAATATTTGAAATTATTTAAATAAATATTTTTAACCATGAGATCGGGACCTGGACAATATCAAATCTGCAACGCACTATTGAGTCAATATGGTACGTTTTATTTTTCGTTTAATTGATTTTATTTTACTTAAAATATTTTGATCAGAAAATTTAAGAAAAACTTTCTTTTTAGAAAGCCTAAAACTGTTCGTACCAATTATTATTTATTAAAACATGATTATGGTTTGTACATATTATAATATAATACCTATCTATTCATGCAGGTTAAAAGCTAAGAGACAAGCTATTCAAGCTTTTAAGCTACGTGTTAGTATTTATTTTAGTGTTTTTTAAATTTATTTATTTAAGGTCGCTTTTAACATCTACGGTCTTTAGCGACCACATTTTAGTTTTTACTAAAAATGTTTGACAATGTTAACTGTAGATCTGGGGGCCTAGCAGGAACATTTGACAGCAGCGTAAACGTGACGTTATCGATGAAGCTGTATGGGCGCTGTCATGATTTTGACAGATTTTCATACAATTCGCAATCGAAACGTTACGTTTTCGACGTTGTCGAATGTTCCTGCTAGGTCCACTGTTGGCAACAACAAATAGTAGTTCTTGAGGAAATCCATTGTAGTTAACTCTATCAGTTGATATTCTGTGAGGAAGGACAATAGTCCTTAAACAAAGATTAGCCTCTAGACAAGGATTACCTTGTTTAAAATTTTAAAACAAGGAATAAGGAAAGATAATTTTATACATTAAACTTGATAAAAACAATACGTTTCAATCTTAGATTAAATGAAAATAGCGAAGATAGGTGACTCGACTCTAGCGCGTGTACCGCTCAAATCAGACCCCCGTCGCCTAATTGCAAATGTCAAATTTTAGGCCTGTTATTCAGTTGACAAATATAAGGACGTACCGTATCTTCGCTATTTTGATTTAATCTAAGGTTACGATACAAATTACTATATAGTTTTTGTTCATTCGAGAGCAATGAACTTTGCCATCCTATTGTTTGCAATTGAGGCGTAAAGAAAATCGGCGTATCAAAACACCAAGTATTTGATTGAGTTATTTCACTCAAATTTACGAGGCCTATGTTCGGCCGTGGAAGTCTTCAGGCTGAAACGGCTACGATTTGATTTTCACTTATTGGGCAACTTGTCTATATAGAAACGTCATTCGCAGATCCGAAAATCTTGGATTTCTACAAAGCGGAGATGGCGTACGGCGTGGAGAGGTTTTTCCTTCTGACGTACTGTCTGGCGTGCTGCTGGACCGGTGTGCGGGGTAAAGACAGCCTGCGGATTCTGCGGGGCTGGGCAGAGCTGGACTTCGAGTTCCCTAGCGAAGAGGCGCGGGATGTCGCGTTGAGCAAACGGTTTTATGTCCCTGGTGCTTCGGTGCCGATTGATGTTGACATGAACTATAGAGAGGGTAAGTGGTCTACCTCGCTGATGGAACTCTTAAATTATATTTCTATACAACTAATAATTATATTTCTAATTAAAATTTTCCATAAAACTATAACCCGACTACGTAAAGTAGTAGGCGCTAGGATGAAAAACAAAACATATACATACATAAAAACTGCCAAAATCATTACCCTTCGTTTTGGCATCGCCGTAGTTGGGTAAGAACAATTATTTGGTATAGATAACAGAAATGTCGAATGATTCCTTCGTAAAATAGTAACTGATTGCTTGTCTAATTCTTTTATGATTCGAATCTAATATCTGTAAATATTAAACTGGTTGTTGCTATAAGAAACATTCAAAAATAAAATTCACAAAGTTAACATTTATGGAGGAGATTAAAATAATGCCTGTTGGAGATGAACTTTTTTGGGTGTGTATTTTTAAACAAGCCGGTTTTTATAATTATTTTTATTTTCATCCATTAAGGATGTGGTTTTTAATAAAACATGATTAATGAATAATATATTATCAAAATCCAATGGTTTATGAGTTGTAGACAGCTACTGCTGATAGCTTTATCTTCGACTTATTTCTTAATAAACTATACTACGAGTACGAAAGAAACCGCCTTGCAAATCGATATAATTCCAAAAATTATAAAATAATAATATGTGATATAATATTAATCAGAAAGATTGCTGTGTCATGCTTAAAAACGTGTTTTAGCGTTCCGCTTTCAATACTTGTTTTAATGAGCTTTAAAGTTTTCATGATGAAAAAAACAATTCCCAATTTTCAAAAATTATTTCGGTTCGGTATTTTGACGCGTTTTGGGTGACTTCTGGTAGCACGGATGAAAATTACTGATTGCAATAGGTACCCATATATCTGGGTTATTTTATACATTTTGGAGAACTTATTTGTTGATTTAATTTTTTAAAATATAAGTGACCTTGTAATATTCTTTTAAGACATTTAAAAAAATTATATAATCGGGACACTAAATATTTGCCAACAACGTAAAAAATATGACATACGCAGACCAGACTGCCATTCGGACTGACATTCATCATTAGAGTTCAAACTATTGACATATTATTACCTGACGAATGAAAAAAACATATAATAATTAAAAATGAGTAGTTTCCCAGGGATTATGGACTGGGATCCCAGCCCCGCCAGACTCCCCTTATATTCTTACTAATAAAATGTATGTCATATTGTAGTATTAGTTAACAATTAACATTTGTATACCCGCCAGATTGTGCGGTGGGCCAATTCTCAGGTACAGGGCGCCAACGCGACGGCACAAAAAATTGTACTCACTTTACTTAGATTCTGATATAGTATCAATCTTATTTTTTGGATTCAGAATAACGCAAGCTTTGTATGAACTATGAACAGAGATAGGTTTATTAGGTTAGAAGTTGTTTAATGATTTTTATTTCTACGTGGATGATTTTCCATTTTTTATTTTTATGAAAAGTACAACATAAAAATAAGCAATCCGTGTAAATTTCACTTTATAATATTCAAATGTCATTATTCTACTATAATACAATCATTTCAAAGGCTCTAAGGAAGGAAGGAAGGCAGGGATTGAAAGTAAGAAAAGTTAGTACAATTTTTTGTACCTATGGCACCCTGTACCTGAGAATTGTCCCACTCCACAATCTGGCGGGTATGTATACAAACGTTCAATGTACACAACTAATACTACAATATGACATACAATTTTATCAGGAAGAATATAAGGGGAGTCTGGCGGGGCTGGGATCTCAGTCCATAAGACTTAGCTAGAAGCTAGATTTAAATATTCTTTCTGAAGGGTTCTAACAATAAATGTATCTAAAACGTGTAACATAAATTTTAGCTCAAAAAACAAAATCATCTCAACACATAATCCACTAATTATAGACAACAGCCAGATTGACCAAATTACAACGAAAAATATCTAGGCTTGACAATGGATAAGCATCTTACATGGAATAACCAAATAGATTCTATAACTAGTAAACTATCATCTATAAAAGGCTCACTGATTAATATTAACCAATGTATACCAACAAAACTACGCCTTAATATTTATGACTCTCTCGTCAAGTCACACCTACTTACTCAGGTTTGGGGTTTGAATTTAAATTGAATTGAACGAACTACAAATATTACAAAACAAAATAATAAAAATAATTTTTCGATACCCGCACTTAACACCAACAGCCAAAATTTATAATGATACGAAAATTATGAATATTAAGCAACTTTACACCTTAACACTTGTATCTTAATTAGAAAAATAATAGACGCTAAAATTAAGTGAATTATCTTTTGTTGTAAAATCACAAGTTTGTTGTAAAATACTACTCGAAACAATCGCCGGTCAAATTTTAGTATAAATTTTTACATTTATAATTAAATAGTTTTACCTATAGTACGTACTAACTATCCCAAAAAAAAACATCACTTTTGAAGGAGCACAACTTTATAATAGTTTACCCGACCATATTAAAAATGTAAACTCATTTAATAGCTTCAAACGCCAATTATTTAACTATGTTATACAAAATTGTTTCATACAAACCTAAGACTGTTCTTGTTAATTATTATTTCCATAAGTAGGTATTTTTAATTTATATCTAGTATAATCAAAAGTTAGAAACACGACAACACCCGACGTCAATTGACATGACACACCTCATTCATTAATATCTGATCAGTAGTTTAATAGTTATGATGGAACAAATATACATACCGACATACATACAAACATAAATACATACGCATATACTGCTAAAATCATTGCCTTCCCTTTTAGTTTTCCCGTAGTTCGGAAAAAAAATAATAATTGCAAAAGCTGTCTGTAATTTGTATAATTTCGAATTGTATTATCTTAAACATAAAACTATTATCTTGTTCTCATGTAAGTGGATATTGTAATTTTTATGAGAATAAATTCTTTAAACCTTAAACCTTAGATAGGAGGTCAGCAAGTGGTCAAAATTCGACCATCATTATATTTTATTCAAATTTCAACTAAAAAAAAAATATGTAAATGTTTATGGAATGTGGAAGAAAGATTGACAACTGTGTTGAATCTATTAAAATATATTATATATACTCATGGTAGTATGTGTGAGGAAGTATGTGTAATTTTATTTTTATAAATTGTATATGTTTCTAAGTTATTCCTCCACATAAACTTTAACTGTGCCAAATTTCATACTCCTCCGTTTGCACATTTGTCGTCAAACTGTACTTTTAGTATTTGCTACACGTAATACATGATATACAATATTATATATGTATTGTATATTTATTATTAATAATTATTCTATATCACAGTATAAGATCTCGAAGCTCCCCATACCGATTTCGGTGACGGTGGCCGGTTTAATTTAAACCAAACCAGTTACGCAGGAGCTATTTTATAGTACCCAAGTGTGAGCACAATACACGAGACCACACTCTCATCCTTTACTCTCTTTACTGAATATGAATCTTATATTCCCATCCAACACATGGATCTTTTTTCTTGTGTCAGACAATCAGTCTAGGACAATCCTAACCAGACTTTAATACAACATTTTTATTGTTTCAACGCGGGGCTCGAACCCACGACCTCCGAAGTCGAGAGCCGAGCTCTAAACCACTGGACCACGGAGGCGTCAACGTCGTCGTCGTCGTCGTCGTTAGGCGTAACTAACACTAATTAATAGCTATGTATCTACATTGTAAAGATAATAAATACTATGTAGATACATAGATATATATATATCAATATGTAATATAATATATCTTTTTGCTTCAACCTGTAAAATTTATGCCTTATCGTCCGTTTTTGGATGAATTATGCAGTATTCTCCGAGCGAAGTAACCACTCTTGAAATTCTGCAGTGCAGTGCGATGATAAGTGGTTTTTTAAATGTCGTATGGTTGCCCAAGCACATACTCCATTCTCACAACACAGTCAGCCCAGTCCAGAGGAATGACTGGTCAATACGTCTGGGGCCAACCATGTGCGAGTTTCCTCTCGATGTTTTCCTTCACCGTTGGAGCGTGCTTATAAATGTACCTACTTGAGATCTGAAAACTCTCTTTGTCACATGCCACAATCTGGTGATCGAACCAGCACTCTCTCGAGTGCGAATCGAACGGTCTACTTACTAGTGTGTGCTCCTGTAAAGCGTTCCAAGATATCTATGTAATTTATCGTAGATTTTGTGGTATGAGAACTAGGGACTTCCCGATGTAAATTACGACATATGTAATAAGCTACGTCTTAAACTTAGTAGGCACAATTATTATTTCAGAAATAGTACAGTCTTATGCAATTGAAACGTATAAATTACAACCATATGAGAGAAACCGCTATCATGCCCAATTAATATGCCATTTAAATGAGGAATGTTAAGGTGAATCCGAAAATGGTCGTATATCGTATTGCTCAAGAATAACAAAAACTTTATGGGAAAATAATATTAGTATGTAATAGTAGCTTAGCCAGCCTAAATAGCTTCATAGCGAGGGCTAAATGTTCTACATGCTACACTCATATTATAGTCATGATATTATGGGCCTGGTAGATGTCACGAGATTGGCCCAATTACTGATGAATAGTTCGCTTGTTAATATACTTTACTTGTACAGAATAAGACTTTATTATATATCTATTTAGCTACCTACGTTTTTGTTGTAATTATTCAGAGAGCCCAGGTTAGTCTAGTATAGGTACTTTCTTCACTGCTGAGGAGTTTTAGACAGCTGTATTATAATTTGCTTACACAAATTCAGTTCACTAAGGGATAGTTAAATTTATTTGCATCATCTGTATCTAACACTAAAGTTCCCAGTAGGTACTGAGGCTCGGGTCTCATTTCAATGTGAGGAAAGCTTAATGGATTACGGTTGTGTCATCCACGTTATTTGCTATATTTTCCTTCACTGTTAAAGCTTTGAGCCATCTACAACTGAGTCACCGAAGATCGAAAAATTTTGATTCTATTTAACATTTTTAGCACCACAAAAGTCCAGAATATTCGTGACGATCCCTCGTTTCGACGTGGGGCGACCCGTGACGCTGGGGGTGGTAGAAGACAGCGGCAAGATCTCAGCGTACCCCGACTACTCCTGGCACGACAACCAGGGCTCCAACTGCGATGGCATGACTTCGGTGTTCAGAGTCGCTGTAAGTTAAACTTCGTAACCTAAAACAGTTCATTTAATGATACTCTTATTCTAACATTTCATAATCATTGGCAATTGATGGAATATTGGTACGTATTCTAATCACTTTACCTATACAAAATAAACTTGCATCTGTTCAATACGTAATGTACTTATTTTAAGACAACAAGTCGATTAAAATATGTTCTATTATTTTTGGGACTTAGCAAATACATAGGCTGCACTAAAAGTATCGGGAATGGAATATTTCCACTGTTCCTGTCATATTAAAATCTTTTTAATTTAAAACTCCTTGGTATTAAAAATCGAATACCGTTTATTTATTTAAAAAAGGATTCTCGGTCTTGTCACAAGGTCTTGTCAAACTTGTTTAGTCGTTGAGAAAATGGAATTGACTCGAGAAAATTCTAGAGCGATGATTTATTATAACTTTCGAAGTGGTTTAACGCAAAAACAGTGTGTTGACCGGATGATTTCTGAATTTGGTGATGAAGCCCCATCCAAAACCACAATTTATCGCTGGTTTGCTGAATTTCAACGTGGATGTGTCAAGCTCAGTGATTATCCCCGTCAAGGTCGTCCAAAAACTGCAGTCACCCAAGAAAACATTGATGCTGAGCGTAAGCTGATTGAGGAAGATCGACATGTGACATACCGCGAAATTCAGGCAACTTTAGACATTGGCATGAGTCAAATACAAATAATCTTGCATGAACAATTAGGTGTAAAAAAATTGTTTTCCCGATGGATACCGCATTTGCTCTGTGAAGAGCAAAAAGCGGCTCGCGTTACTTGGTGCGTCAGAACTCTCGAAAGATTCCACGCAGGATCCTCAAATGCTGTATACAACATCGTATCAGGTGACGAATCCTGGATATACGCGTACGAACCCGAAACAAAAAACCAGTCACGAGTTTGGGTGTTCGAAAATGAGTTAAAGCCAACAAAAATTGTTCGTTCACGGAGTGTTGCAAAAAAAAATGGTGGCCACGTTTATCTCCAAAACCGGCCATGTTGCGACTATTCCTCTTGAGGGACAAAGAACGGTTAATGCAGAATGGTATGCTAACATTTGTTTGCCACAGGTCGTTTCTGAACTCCGTAAAGAGAACTACAACCGCCGCATCATCCTCCATCACGACAATGCGAGTTATCACACCGCGCACAGAACAAAAGAGTTTTTAGAGCAAGAAATCATAGAATTATTAGACCATCCGCCGTACAGCCCCGACCTAAGCCCTAATGATTTCTATACTTTCCCTAAAATAATGAATAAATTGCGTGGTCAGAGATTTTCATCTCCTGAAGAAGCTGTGGACGCCTACAAAACGGCCATTTTGGAGACCCCAACTTCCGAATGGAATGGTTGCTTCAATGATTGGTTCCATCGTATAGAAAATTGTGTCAAATTTCGCGGAGAATACTTCGAAAAGCAATAAATACATTTTTAAATAGTAATGTTGTGTCACTTCCTTGATTCCCGAAATTTTCAGTGCCGCCCTCGTACATACTCAAAAAGCTTCTACGTTAGCATGTTGCTAGCTGAAAATTTCATGCAAATTACAACATTCAGGCTTAGATAAATGATTGGTCGCGGCGCTCGACTAGATACCGCACTGTGTAACAACAACAGCTCCGTGAATGCGGCAACTTATTATTGTGGTGTGGGTTTATAATATCATTGTGTGTAAAACAATTTCTAGTGTGCGTGAATTTGGTACGTACATTTGACACGAAGATTTCAATGTGACAGGCTCGGGCACGCCGGCATGGGCGTGCTATTTGTTGCCGCATTTTTGAAATACGCCAGCGGCATCTTGCCGGGGCCCGAGACCAATCAATTATCTATCGATTCAGGGAGTACCCTGAAGTAGTTTTCTGTCCTATAACATCGAGAAATGGTTTTTTTTTTTATATTTTGACAGATAGACAAATGTAATCGTCTCTGGGTGATGGACGCCGGCAAGATAGGCGACACGGCTAACTGCCCGCCGCAACTGCTGGCTTTCGACTTGGACACCGATCGACTAGTTTTCCAACACAAAATCGACAAAGCACAGACACCTACATCTTTGTTTATTACTCCGGTAAGAGTTTTTATATTATAAGGACATAAAACCTAATATGCCTTGATTGCTCATGAAAATTTGGAAGTCACTTAATACGACATAAGATTTTTTGAAGATCGTTTATTTATGTACTTAACAAGTTAATTTGAAACTTTTCATTCATATTAAATTTATTTTACACTATCTGTTTTCCGCGGCTCCGCTCGCGTAAATCGGGTATCCCGCTCGAATACTGTACTTTTCCGGGTATAAAAAGTAGCCTATGTTTTAATCCAGAGCCAAAACTACTTCCATAGCCCATGCCGAATGTCATAAAAATCCGTAAAGTTGTTTTGCGTGAACGAGTAACAAACATGCATCCATCCTCACTCTACCTGCTTCCGAATACCCTGATAGTATTATATGATCGAATTATGCATATAAACCTTCCCTTTGAATAACTATCTATCATTGCTGAACACTGTACACACTATATCCATTGAGTAATTTAACGTAACGGCGGAAGCGATAATTTTAGAAAATCGTGTCCTTGGATTACTATTCTAGGCCGATATAACTATATGTACCTAGTTTTGCCATAAATACTAAAACACATATTATATAAGCACATATATAATTTTCGGGCGGTGCGGAATAGTGTATTTGGAAATGTCTCGATGCCGACCGAACGTGCGGGTATTCTGCGTGAATCCTACTGATATTTCTACTAATATTATAATTGTGAAAGTTTGTGAGGAGGGATGGATGTATTGATGGATGGATGGATGTTTGTTACTACTTAATGCAAAAAACAAATTGTATTGCAAATAACATTTATTACTTTTACGTCTCTTATAGGCTGCAAGTCCTACGTCATCTTTTAAAATACTCGTCATGGTTCTAGGTGCTATCTTCATCTCCCGAGATAAAATCTTTTGCTTTCGGACAGGATCTATTCGAATTCTTTCCCTTACTGCTTTGACCACCTTTTTCGTACGAACACTACGTGGACGGCTAGATCTTTTTCTGTCACAAACAGAGGAGTTTTCATTGTACCTATTAATAGCCTGGTACACAAACATTTTACTAATGGAGTATGGAGAGTTTTAAAAATTGCATTTGGCTCCATACCTACTTTGTGTAATGCAATCACAGCGGCCGGCATCATTAAAAGGCCGGCAACGCACCTGCAGCACTTCTGATGTTGCGAGTGTCCATGGGCGACGGTAATTGCTTACCATCAGGTGACCCGATTGCTATTTTGCCCCCTTATTTAATAATAAAAAAAAAGCGATTCGGTTTTCTTTATCACCCCACTCCATTTTAATATCGCAAAATATTGTACAATGTATTGGCGCCAAAATGAGAAATGAGAAAACACAATGAACAATCATAAAAAATGACAGATTCCAAATTCAAATGTTTTTAATTTTTAATTGTAACAGTATTTGTGGCCAGACTAAGTATATAGTATACCCGTTACACGGCGCAATTTCTTTTGGTGGTTAATATTGTACTGATGGTTCTGTCAGGAAGGGTTGCTAAACAAACCCACCAAGCCAGCTATTCAATCATAACCCATTTCCCAGGTAGTGGACGTGCGCGAGTCGTGCGGTGACACATACGTGTACGTGGCAGACGTGACGGGCTACGGGCTGTTGGTGGTGGACGTGTTGCGCAACCGCTCCTGGCGCATCACCCACCGCCTGTTCTACCCCTTCCCCTCGTACGGGACCTTCACT
This sequence comes from Phengaris arion, assembly GCA_963565745.1. Classification (NCBI taxonomy): domain Eukaryota; kingdom Metazoa; phylum Arthropoda; class Insecta; order Lepidoptera; family Lycaenidae; genus Phengaris; species Phengaris arion. Next base: position 11,321,112 of record OY751443.1, read on the forward strand.
ATCGAAGGTAAGTAAAATATTATTTTAAATCATCACAGTGGCGTAACGACAGGGCATAATGCAAAAGTCGGCAAAATGCCACGGGCCCCCAGCCGGATGGAGCCCCCAGTTACAGTAAAATCCCAACTCCCAACATTTATTATTACATGTAGAAAAAAAAATGTTTAGTCTTTAATTTATCTAAGTTACCTACTTAGTTGCATGCCTACAGAAGTAAAAAATGTATTAAAATTTCAATGCATTTGTAAAAAAAAGGTGTTACTCACCTTTAGAAATAATGATCAAAATCCAATTAATAATTTCGGTCTCTTTCTTATTGTATTTGCCTCGAGCCTCGAAAGGTATAGTTATGGCACTGAATCATGATCATGATTATACGTATGTGTACGTGGGCGTGATGCGCAGCCGCTCACCCACCACATGTTTTACGGTGAGTAACTGTAAATAATCATCATTGAAGCCACAGAACTTCATCATTACCAAATCATCAGATGCGATCGGAGATTAGTGATTACAGCTGCCTATGTGAATTGTGAAAACATTTAGTGTTCGAGAGTAATTCGCATATGCGATTTTTTTGTAAGATTCAGATAAGGGCCAAATCAATTTATATATAGACTATAGATATATATTCCAATGACAAGCTTTACGTTGTTTTTATAACTCGAAAACTAGGCAGGTGAAAATATGGACATCATAATCGTAATCGTACATACTGTAATGAAAGTTGAGAGAAAATTGGCCTGCTTGACCAAACATGCGTTTTTATTTTGCTTTTGCGTATGACGTTTATATTTTAAAGATGCTGCATAATCTAAAATAATATAAAGTTATATCATTTATGAACTATAAAAAAAACTTATTAAGGAAACATCCTCCTTCAATGCCGAGTGAACCATTCAAACTAACGACTTAAGTATACATTAACTATTTTTATTATTGTTCTATTTCTAGACAGCTTAGTAAATTATCAGTGATCTTCATTGTTAATGGCTCATGCATTTAAATATGGGATAATTATTTTTACCCTTCGAAATAATCTTTACTAATAGGATACCTATTTACTACTTACTTGTAATTAATATACTTACTTGTTACTTAACTTTTATATTAAAGTGCTTGTTTTTTATTTTTATTTATACTTGAGTTTATTTTATTTATACAACATGCAGCTAGCATATAATAACAATAACTTAAATTACTAGAAAACAAAAGATCAGTAACAAGGTTTTGCAGATAGATATTCAAATCATCATCGAAACCTTTTTACCCGACTACGGCGAAGCCAAAAGGAAGGGTAACGATTTTTTGCAGTCTATGTATGTATGTATGTTTGTTCCCTCGTAGCGTCTAAACTACTGGTCCGATTTTCATAAATGAAGAGTGCCAATAGATTCGTAATGATGCCGCGGGTAACATAGAACATAGGCTATATAATTTATTTCAAAATTTTGTATTTCGAAAATTGAACCTCAAATTCTAACATCTAAAAAAATTAAGCCGAAATAATCATCACGTGTTTGATATCAAAAGAAAGGTCGTGACGAGCGCACCACAAATATGTATATAATATGTTATACACTTTTGTGGCGTGCTTTCCCACGAAAACGACGAGCCAACCAGCCGTCAGCATAGACCTATCCGAAAAAAAGTGGCGTGCTTGGACAAATATGTCAAAATACACGTTTAAAATGCGGTCGTACAAACCCAGTTGTCCAATTTTCGAACATTACGTAATATTATTATATCAATATATAATTTTAATTTTATTTCTACATATTATTTTACATTCATAAAGTATATTATTTTATTTTATAAATATTATAATATTATTACCGTTCTTAAAATCTAGAAAAAATTTCGGTTCGCTCCGCGTTCGTGAAGAAGATATTGTTTTTAATTTCTTTATTATTGCTTTAAATCAATGGAAACTGCATTAACAAATCATAGATGGCAATACATGTATGATATGTATTAAGATAAAATAAAAATTATATTAAATTGACATTATAAAATTATGAAATGTGAAATAAAATTATGAATTATATTTTAGGAGTTTTGCCGGGCAGTTCACCTTGTGGAATTCGTATTTCTTCATAAATTTGTGTAATTTCGGTTCTTAATGTGTAATATTGGTAGAATATTAACCATTAAATATTCGTTACGTACATACGTAGATATATATATATATATATATATATATATATATATATATATATATATATATATATATATATATATATATATATATATATATATATATATATATATATATATATATATATATATATATATATATATATATATATATATATATATATATATATATATATATATTCCGATGAAAAGGCGGTACAAACAGAAAGTATAAAATCGACTTTACAAAAAGAAAACTTAAATACTAATTATAATAACTGCAACATTGACAAAAAAAAAGGAAAACCAACCAAAAAAAACTTTATACATATTTGGAGCAAGCCAATGTACTAGTATAGCAAACATGTTAAGAAAACAAAGACAACATAACCCGTACGAAAATTTTGAAATAATATCCGTTATCAAGACCGGTGCAAACACTGAAGAAATTTTGAAAACGCCGTATTTATTCAATATTATCCACTCATATAAAACAATTTTAAGCGTAGGACAACATGACAAAAATCCCATGAAAATTATATTGTAGTTACGTGGTTTTCTCAAGGCATCAAAAATAACATGTCCTATATTAATTCTCAGTGTTATAAAAAATATATATTAATGAATGGAAACTAAATAACTTGATTAGAATAACATGTAAAAACTATTCTGTCATTTTGTAAATCTTAGCAATATTCATGTAAAAAACAAAATAAACATCTGTAATAAAATCCAGAATGAATACATACAATACTATTACTAATCAAAAACAACACACACATTATTATATTAAGCGTAAAAATCAATTTCATAATAAAAATTATAATAAAAATGAAAATAAAAATAACCTAGATCTAACTAAACCTAACTATTATAAAATATGTAACACTGACAATAAAATACAAAAATACATTGTGACAAGCCAAAAGCAACAAATTAAGATCATACATCAAAACATTGCTAGCTTCCCTGCCGAAAGACTTGAAAACTTGAAATTGCACTTGCAGAGCTAAAATAAGGAACCTCATAATTTATAATAATGCCTAACTGAAACTTTTATTGAAAAAGGAACAGAGCCCATTCATTTAAATAACTACACTTTAGCATCATATTACAGTAGGTCAAAAAAACAAAAAAGGGGGGTGTTTGCATGCTTATTAAAAAAAGTACATTCTCTTATTATAATAATATTGAATCTTGTTCTGCAATATTAATGACTTAAAGATGGTTGTCATGTGCTTATGCAGAACTCCAAATTCAGTGAGTAGTACATTTTTCCAAAAGTGTGATTCTTTATTATATAACATAACCAAAAAATCAAATAAAAATCTAGTAATTGCTGGTGACTAATATTAATTTACTAAAAATAAATAAGGACTCAAATGCACAGCATGACATTTCAAGTAATTATAATTTAAAAATTCACTTTAATAAACCTACTAGACATAGATAATATATTAAGTAACAACAAGTTTGCATGCCAAAACCGAAAAACACAGCATAATTTATTTCGGGAACAATAGAAGCATGTAACCGCAACTTAAATAAATGACACTATATCTACAAAAGAGAATATAAAAATGATAACATAAAAAAAATTAAAGATTACTTAGCAAACATTTCTATTGATTAATGTTATATTTTGTTAAGAAACTTTAATGAAGCGTTTAACAGCTTTTATGATTTATTCATAATGCTATATAAGCTCTGCTTCCCTCTAGTCCACTTAAAGGTAACAAATAAACATGCAGTACCTCACTGGATAGAAAAAGGCTTAAAAAATAGTTGCAAAACAAAACGAAAATTACAATTTAGCTATTATCGGGAAAAAAATATACCAACAAAATACAAATACAAAAAATATAGTAAAATATTAAGGCTTGCAGAAATACATTCACATACAAAATATGTTTGCTAAAGCTAAAAATAAATGCAGAGCCTCTTGGAATATTGGTAAAAATTGCCCTAACAAAGGTAACGAAAAAAATTTATCACAGAAATAAATATTAAAAAAAAGTGTGTGTTAGCTCCGACGCACGACTGGAGTTTACTCTCAAAAGTAAAACACGTCCCTCAGAAGGAACAAAAACTTTAGCGATCGATTTGAGTTCAAAAATTCGCGCCATGTGAAAAAAAGTGACAGGTGCGCAGAATAGGTTGCGCACGAAAACGTAACGAGGTCATTCGTTCAGTAGTTTTACATCTCATATTTTTTTCATACCGGGGGCCTTATATGAAAATCGATTCTTAAGGAGTAAACTCCAATAATACCATAATAGATACGCCACGAGCCATAGCAATACATTTAATGAATATTTTTATTAAAACTTCTAACATAAATATAACTTCCAATTCTAAATTCACAAGTAATATCCAGGACAATCCTATGAGTATCTTTTTGAAACCATGCACCTATGACGAAACAATACATCTTATTACTTCTTTAAAAAATACAAATACGGTTGTAATGACGAAATATCCACAAAAATAATTAAAGAATGTAAATATATAATAGTGTTCATCATCCCCCCCCCCCCATCATAACAGAACTTATAAATAAATCTTTTGTGGAGGGTTCTTTTCCCAATAAATTAAAAATCTCAATAATTAAACCGCTACATATAAAAAGTGACAGAAAACAATTAAATAATTACAGGCCGATTACTCTAGTTCCCATATTATCGAAAATATTTGAATAAGCAATGCATAAAAGAATAACTTCATTTATAAAAAAAATTAATATTTAAAAAAACGAACAATATGGCTTTCAAAAGAATACATCAACTCAACAAGCTTGCTTTAATGTTACTAACCAAATTATAATCTGCATTGATGATAAAGACCACTGTATAGTTGTCTTTATTGATATGACTAAAGTTTTTGACCTAATTTCACATGAATTGCTGCTGATAAAATTAAACAAAATGGGAATAAGGGGGCCAGCTTATAATTGGATTAAGTCATTTCTAGAAAATAGAACGCAATACACTGTAATAGAAAACATTAACACAGATAAAGAACTAGTTAATAGTAAATCCAGAACCTTATTAAATGAATTTGGTGTACCACAAGGCTCTGTTTTAGGTCCACTGCTATTTTTATTTTATATTAATGACATTCCAATAATGAATAATTATAAATTGACATATTTGCAGATGATATATCAATAATATTTACATATAAAAAATCGGACGTGAATAAAATCGAAAATGACATTGATTTAACACTTGGACAAACAATTGAATGGCAAACATCTAGTAATCTAAAAATTAATCTTAATAAAACTAGGAACATATAATTTTGAACTTATAATAAAATACCGTTACGGTTTGTATAGATGAAGTTGATGAGAACTTGTTTCTGGGCATTCAAATTGATAATGCATGCACACATAGAAAAAGTTTGTTCAAAACTGAACAGGTTCGTATTTGTCTTACGTAGACTAGCGTGGACAGTTAGTATACAAACCGCAATTATGGCCTATCACGGCTACGTCTCATTAGTCCTGCGCTATGGATTGATAATTTGGGGAAATTCTACGCATTTAGATAAAGCATTCATTGTCCAAAAGAAATGCATCCGTGCTATAGCTTATATTCTACTATATGAGTCATGTAAGCCTTTCTTTAAACAATTTAACATCATGACACCACCTAGCTTATACATTTTAGAAATTTTAAAATTTGTTATACACAATAATGACATTTTTACACAATTAATAGATAAGTAAGTACCCGACAAAATATTTAAGAAACTCAAATAGACTGATCATAGATAAAAAACCAAAAACAACCCTTTTTATAAATAATGCTTATTCAATGTGTGTAAAAATTTATAATAAGGTGCCTAAACAAATAAAACAATTATCTAAAAAACACTATTAGAGAACTTAAAAAAATATTAATAAATAAATCTTATTATGACGTGAAAGAATTTATATATTATATATAATTTTATAATTTATTTACATTATATTTTTTTATATCTATTGACATTTTATGGAGCTCTTGATTTCACTTTTTTTTTCTTTCTTCACATTTTTATAGTAATCTAACAATTGTATTAACAATATTAAATTTTGACATTCTATATATTGACATAATGAATGATGTTTGTAATTAATACTTAATCATTGACAATTTGTTTCTGTTATTAAATGTATCTTAAAGCGATAGGTATGTTATACATATAATGAAACTATAATCGTATTAATAATAAATAAAATATTTGGACGTCGTTAACTGCGTCAAAATATGAGCACTAATGTAAAAAATGTAACATCTATATGTAACCGTATTATTTTCACCATTTTTATTTCATTTTCCATCATTTCATCATTTCATTTCAAGTGTTTTGATTAGGTAATTATTAATATTATTCCAAAAACATTCGATTGGGAAACGGAATAATACGAAATAAAAAAATAAGTTAAAAAAAACTATAACCCGACTACGGAATCAAAAAGGGATCGAAAAAGGCCGAAACAAGAAAATAATACAGATAGAAATCCAGAAATGCATAGGTACAAAAAAGGTCAAGGCAGAGCCGTGGTCGTACCCACTTTATAAGGTTCGGCATAATCGATGTCAAATCGGCTCAGGCGCAAAAGGACATACTCTCAAAAAGACATATTCTCAAAAAGACAGTCGTCAAAATATTAAGTTACTAGTTTTTGCACGCGACTTTGCCCACGTTAAATTGAGTTTCTTTGGACCCATTACCGGTCCTATAAACTTGGGAGACTTCGTATTATGAACTTGGGAGAGCACTGTTGAGCCCCGACACCTGTCACACTTCGATTCTATACTAGCTGTAGACTTAGCCTACGTTCACATGTCGGTATTTTGGTGGTTGCGATTGGGAAACTATTATATAAATAAATAAATAAATATTATCTATTATAATAAAAACAAGTAATTCAAGTATTCCACGGGAACATTGTATTTTGGGATAATAGTAGCCTATGAGTGTGTTAATTCAGAGCTTAAACTACTACCATACCAAATTTTATCAAAATCCATTCAGTGGTTTTTGCGTGAAAGAGTAACATCTACCCATCCATCCATCAGTTACATGATACTACTGACATAGCAAGTATAAAACTGTCAAAATCATGACAGCGCCCATACAAATTTCATTCAATAACGTTACGCTTACGTCGCTGTCCAATACTCCTGCTAAGCCCACAGGCAGTATCGTAGGCGCATATCTTTCCATGTTGCAATAACCCATCGCTACGCCATGACTGCGATGTTTCATGTCTGACATTTTCAATATTTTAGGCGAGAGCTTCGACCTGATGGACGGCGTAATCGGCATGGCGCTGTCACCCTACAAGGAGGGTTTCGAGCGATACTTGTACTTCCACGCGCTGGCCTCCACCACCGAGAACGTTGTGCGGACGAGCGTCATTCGGAACGCGTCATTTATCATGAATTCTAATGCTGATCCTAATTCGATTAATGTAAGTCTTCTGACATATTATCAATGATTGATTTTATTTTGAATTAATAAAGTAAGTTTTATGATGCAACATAGTTATTTTGGTAGAGTCATTTGATATATTATTATTCAAACTTAATAGATCATATATATATATATATATATATATATATATGTATATATATATATCATATCATCATCATCAGTTCACACCGACGATACGCGACATCAGTCAAAATTCAAACTCTTACAATGAATCGTGTATCTTCTTTTGTAATGAATATATTTCAGTTTTGAATGACTATCTTGAAAATGCAGCGCCATGTATCTTTTCGGTGTGAATTAACCCTTAGTGCAAAAAAACAAAAACAATTACATGTTACATTTCAAGTTATAACACATAATAAACATTATCATCATAAACACAATACCAAATGGAAGCTTGGCGCGTATTCAATTATACATTCGATAGTTTATTTTAAAAGTTCTTCAATGTGTTAATAATTAATAATTAATGAATGAAATATTCTTTATTGTGCACACAATATAAAAAAATATATATATAAAAGAAAAGAGATAAAAAATAATAGTATACACAGGTAACACATTGGCGGCCTTATTACTAGGTAGCAATCTCTTCCAGGCAACCTTGAATACTAATTTCAACCTTTGAACTTGAATAATTAATTACTAAAAAGGGAAAAATGATTACTTATTTTTAATCAAAATATTAAACCGACTTCCAAAGTAAAAATACACAAAGAAGAATGAAATAAATCTTATTTTTTAAATAATTCCTCTTTTAAATTCGGCTAAAATTTTAACTCTTTCTTCATAATTTTGAAGTCGGTACCAGCCCAAACAATCTCCTGATAAATCATTAAGTTAGCTGGTACTGACTTCAAAATTATGAAGATTGTGTAGAGAAATATTATAGTTAAAATTTTAGCTGAACTTAAAAGGGGAATTATTTAGAAAATAAGATTTATTTCATACTTTTTTGTGCATTTTTTCTTTGGAAGCCGGTTTAATATTTTGTTTAAAAATAAGTAATAATTTTCCTTTTTAGTCATAATTGGCTAATTATTATTAACACATTTTAAGAACTTTTAAAATTAACTATCGAATGTATAATTGAATGCGCGCAGAGATTCCATTTGGTATTTAATATAAGATGATAATGTTTATTATGTGTTATAACTTGAATGCGATTCCTCATGGATGCCATCATTAGGGCACCACTTTGGTGACAACGGGAACAACTTCGGATTATACCCTTTACTTTAAAAAAAAGTATTTTGATAATCGGTCGACAGACAACGTATATATATATGTATATGTATATGTATATATATATATATATATATATATATATATATATATATATATATATATATATATATATATATATATATATATATATATATGTATGCAGCCGAACGTATATCCGCCTCCTTTTTGGAAGTCGGTTAAAAATAGCTGGACCTAGTCAAATGAATCAACTCTTACACTGAATCATTTCCAGGTATTCCCCGGACAACGACCCATTCAATCAGCTGCCGAGGCGATGGACAGCAACGGCATCCTCTATTTCGGAATGATGGAACCACCAGGAATCTGGTGTTGGAACTCCCGCACCGAATACATACCAGAAAACTTCCAAGAAATAGCCATCAACAAGGAGACACTCCAATTCGCGAGCGGGGTTAAAATAGTCACCAACCTGAAGAATCAGGAAGAGCTGTGGGTTTTAACGTCGAGCTTCCAAAGAGTTATGACAGGGTCTATCAGATCCGATAGGGTTAACTATAGGATACACGCCGAGAAGGTGTCCAACCTGCTGGACAAGTGTCTGAACCACCCAAAGCACCAGGGCCCGGACTTCCATGCGGATCGAATATCGCCAATCATCACCAATCCTTTGGTATTCAAGTATGGCGCTGCGTCGTATCTCTAGAGATACAGGCTCTGGCTGACCAATTACTCAGCAACATCATGTGGTACGACTGGTCATTTAAGAATAAGTATTAATTATATTTTAGAATCTGTATTATACAATGGAGATTTAGTACAAATAGAATTAAGTTTGCTTAGGCCATAGCTATTTGTACGTTTTTATATATACAATTTTACCTTTTGAGAATAGGTATTTAACAGAACTTGTTTAGTAAGAAATTATCTAATCTAAAACTTTATAACATAATATTCAGATTGTTGTATGCTTTATAAAAGACTATTTTACATTTTATTATGTGCGCCACAGCAGCTATGCTTTTTATTATATTTGTACTTTACTTTTCATTCTTGCATCATCTCGTAATGTAATTTATTTGAAATAAAATTTTTGTCATGTTAAAAATATATTTTTTTATATTCCTTTAATGATAAAATATGTGAACCATACTAATCAACTATTAAAAAAATACATACCTACCTAAATTTTTCTAATCGATGAGAGAACCTGTGTATTTTTTTCGAACAAATGTATTTTAACTCATCGAGATTAACATACATCTAGAATAATTATGAATTTGTTGTATTTCAAATATTTTTTGGAACAGATATATTGCCAAGGTTCGTGGATAAAGAGGGGATTTTAGGGAAACAATGCTTAAAATATTAACTATTGTCGATTAACAACAATGACAATATTAACTTCATTATTTAATTACAAATATTTAAGCAACTGCATCACTATGAAGTTATTCCATCACGTCATACTGAAAAGCCTGATCAGTTTCCATGAGTGCCCGCATGTAGATCGCGAGGCTGTGCAGCGCCATAGCTGATGATAGGGAGTTGCATGTACCGCCCTCTGATGATGCTACTTTCTTCACGCGATATTCCTCCTGAAAACGTTAGAATAGGCTAGACATTTTTTATTGGTTATATGAATCTCATAAAATATATGAGTAAGTTCTCAGAATAATAATAATGTAATATAATATGTTTATTTCCAAAAATATCTATATATATAATAAAATAAAATATATATAATAAAATAAAGTGAGTATCGAAAAGGCCTTTTCAACATAACTTTAGGGACAGACCTTTGTGCACGCTCGAGCTGTATTAGTTTTGATTTAGCTGCTCCGCCCCAGGCTTTTATTGCATAAATGAGTGTAGATTGACAGACAGCTTTGTATACGGTCTTTAAAACTTCCTGATTTGCTGAATGTCTAAGGTTTTTCATTATGAAAGTCAACTTGCGTACGCGAGAAGCAGTGAAAGAGATATGCTGGCTGAATGAAAGGTTTTCGTCTATCGCGTTGTCCACGAGCTGCAAGGAAGGACAAGAACATGACAAATAATTAGATTTACAGGAGTGCATTTTTAGCGAGACGGACAAAGGAGGTTTTGAAGAGGAAGTTATATGAAAGGCGACATATTTGGTTTTATGTACATTAAGCGTAAGTAGATTTAAGTTAAGCCACTTAGAAGCTGTACCGAGACCTTTTTCGGCATGGCCAAAGACTTCCTCCCAAGTGTTACCACGGAAAATTAATGCGGTATCATCTGCATAGCAGACAATGTCCGCTCCATCTAACTGCAGATCCAGAAGATCGTTCAAGTATAACAAGAACAGAGTAGGACCGAGAATACTACCTTGGGGAACTCCAAAGTTTATTGGCAGAGAGTTGCTCACGGTACTGATAGACCTAATATATTGTAGCCGATCGGATAGATAGCTACGAAACCAAGATAAAGGTACACCTCTTACAACGAGGGATTCTAGTTTGCTAAGAAGGATTGGGATCGAAACCGTGTCGAAAGCCTTGGCAAGATCTAAAAATACCCCAAGACAGTATTTCTTTTGATCTAAAGCAGATGATATTATATCACATAAAAGCATTGTCGCATCCTCGGTCGACTTATTACGCTGAAAGCGTACTGTTTGTGAAACGTGCGTGAAAGTGAAGCGTGAAACTGTTTCTTAGAGATGACATTATGTGAGTCTAAAAAACTAGTCAGACGTTTATTTATAATTTTCTCAAGTAGCTTGGAGAAAATACATAACAACGATATAGGCCGATAATTGTTAGGACTATATTTGCAACCGTCCTTGTGCAAGAGAGTAATAGCCGCCGTTTTCCATTTAGAGGAAAAGACTCCTGTTGAAAGGCTCAAGTTATAAATATGCGTAAGGGGGGTGAGGATAGCAGTTCCAACATGTTTAATTATTCGGGGACATATTTGATCTGATCCAGGAGAACTATCTATGTTTAAATCCGATATCAAACTGTGAATTTCATGTGGGTATGTGGGGGTAAAAAATAATGAGTCAGAAATTGATCGCGTAGGTTTAAAATTATTTGCTAAGTTCTTTTCAGTCGTAGCAAGATTTTTGAGTATTGTATTACCCAAATTTGAGCCAGCGTGTGTAAAATATTCATTACATTTATTTAATGAGCTTACAGGGTCTGTCTCAATGAAATTTAAGGCATTTGCTTCACTTTTCTTGTCAGCTATGTGACATATTTTTTTAATGGAAACTATGGTCATAGTTTCTTGGGATTACCCTTGTTGAGTTCGAGCATTTGTGATTCATAAGCAATCTTCAAATTACGTTGGAGGTTAAAAAGAAAATTTCTGTACCTTTTGTATGTGAGTTCTGCTATTTTATTATTGGGATCTTTTCTCCATTTAATGTGTAGCTTGTCGCGATTTCTTTGACACCTCATGAGTCCTGGGGTAATCCAGGGATGAATGTTAAACTTACTACGACTAATGCGGACTGATTTTGAATGTTTGTCAACAGATGCTCTTAATATATGATAAAAATTTTCAGTGGCCTGCTCAACATTACCACTAGTAATAACAGAGGTCCAGTCAGCGGAATTGAGATCCTCTAAGATCCCATCATAATTAATTTTAACTCGAGTTCTCTGCTGTGGTCTCTTGTTTATTTTGAGTGAAGTTGACAGTATACATAATTCATGATCTGTTATATTTGAGTTTGCTACTATGCCTGTAGTGTGGGTAAGTAAGTTTGTGAACAGGTGTTCGAGACAGGATGAACCTCTTGTGTGGAGAGTAATAGCTGGCAGAAGCTTATGAGTAGAAAGCATACATAGGTATTCTGCGCAGCTATCGTCTAATGGTATAGACAGAGTATTTATATTTATGTCACCGCCCAGTATGAGAGTCCTTGTGCTGTTGATTTGCAGTAAGTTATCAAGTGATGTCAAAAACCGGTCAATGCATCTGAACGAGGGCGAACGATATATACCTAGAACGACTATTCTATCATCCAGAGTGACTTGTAAGCAATTGCAATCATCACAGTCTGGTTCACAAGATGAGACGTTCCATTTATCCGATACATAGATGACGACACCCCCGTTTTTATTAATATATTTTGATGATTTCCTGGCCGCACGAAAAATATCTCTATTTGCTTTAGTTAATCTTTCGTTCCAATAAATTTTTGAAGGACTACCATCCGAAATGCCAGACGTAGTTACATTTTTACGAGATCTAGCAGCTTTGATGAGTTCATCTCGCTTGCAGCGGCGTAACAACCTAAGCACGATGATACCGGGAAGCGAAGATGGGGTGCTCTGTGATTCATCATTTTTTTCTTTGTTCCTAGGATTAATGCGGTGTACCAAGTCTATGTCGCCTTCGGTTAGCTGGATGCCTATCTTACTGCTGCGAGCCCCACAATGTGCTGGAGATTTTCATTTACTTGCTCTGGAATACCCGCGATTTCTAATTCATTCCTCAGGTAATATTGGTCTTGGGAGGCCTACGAAGATTGAGATTGGAGGCTTGTTACCAATGATTTCAGGTCAGCAATTTCTTTTTCAGTAGTTTCCAGCCTTTCGGAGAACACCTGCACCTTATCGTTAATATTTTTAGAGATTAGTGAAATTTCCTCCTTTATTTCAAGGTTCTGCTTTTTTAGCTCTCCGACCTCGTCCCTTAGCAGGCGGAGTTCTGTCACTAGTTGCGTAATATCACTACAGTGTTGCGGAGTTGCAGTTTCAGCTGATGGCTTGCAACGGTGGCTACCTCGCGTCAAGGTTATGTTGGTAGCGCTAGCGCCTCCTGCTGATTGCGTCTCGTTCAGTGCTGAACACACCGGTGTACCAGAGATGTCTCCCTTAGGACGAGAGCAGTTACAGGTAGGGCAGGTCCAGTATTTTTTGCGCGCGTCAGACATTTTATCAAAGCTACCCTTCGCTAGACTTAGGCATATTATATCGTAGACCTCCTTGCAAGCTGAGCACTTCATGTAATAAGGATCTTTAATGCATTTTCCACAAACTGCACACGAGCTTGACATGTTTGTAGGTGGATATTAGGGTTTTTGGGTCTTCACAAAAACCAAAAACTGCTCGAGTTAAAGTAATTGTCGGATACCTTGTTTCATCGACCCAATAATAGATGGCGCTAGTTGGTGGTTTAGTGGTAAACTGTTACGGTTTTTGTGCACCAAATAAAGAAGAAATATTATATTAAATAAAAATCAATATTTTCAAAAGAACATTGAATTGTTCAAATTAGGTAAATAAATTGAAACTTTTTTTGATATTTTTAGATGTACCTATCTAATTACACATTTTTTTACGTTTATTAAATAGGTGTAGTAATACCTCAATATTTTCTGAATATACATATAAATTAAATTGAACATTTTACATGTAGTAATCTATTGCCATATCTATTCTTTTATTTCTTTTTTAGTGTCCCGTCCTCCATAATAAATACGGAACCCTTGTATGAACACTTCGTTTTCGTAGTCCTTCTGTCTGTCAAGAGTCAAGACCCTGATTACGCAAACGTACAAAAGATCACATAATAAGCTTTATTGTATTATTATAAGTAAGTACTTACTTTTTTGTGTATTTTTACTTTGGAAGTCGTTTAATTTTTTGTTTAAAAATAATATTTTTTCCCTTTTAGTCATATATATTATATATTATTATCGAATATTATATATTACTATCGAATGTAAAGTTCAATACGCGCCAAATATTAGGTATTGTACCTACATAAGATGATGTTTACTGTAAGTTACATAATGGCATATGCTTGCAATTCTTTACAAATGTCCAATTTCCAAGAATTCTTCTTCTTTAAAGACTGAGGAGTTCTGTTCAGTGATTTTGGATCTTGTATGTTTGTATTGTATATTGTATATGTTGGATATTTGTATGTTTAATGAAAATGATAAATTTTATCTGTGCTGTTACGTCATACTAGTACTATTAGTAATATGTACTATAGTCCGCTCAGACAAAATGGCGGTGTGACCGTCACACCGTTTGACGTTTTGACATAAATAACTTTAAACGATAGTTCATGACGAACTATTTATTTACAGAAACACGTTCCATTTCACTACTACGTATGTGTTAAGTGTGTTTGTGTCATCACATCTTTACCGGAAGTTACATCGAGGTGTTTTCATCAGTAGAAATTTAAAAAAAAAATACATATTTTAAATCAACTTTTCAATCTTAAGTTTTTAATTTATGATATCGCTAGAATACGTTTTCCTAAGCCAAGTACTATAATAAATATTCTTTCAATGTATGACATTAAAAACGAGTCAAGTAACCTATTCTTTTACTTTTATCAAGTTGTAATACCAAATTATTTCTAAATGTATTAAAAAACGAATAGGTACCCAATGAGGGAGTTTGATATTTTTTCCTGCCGCTAGGGTGCAGACCCAAAGCACACAAAGCGTCATCTGGTGGCGGAACTGGTAGCAAAAGCGGTCAATAACAATTTTAGATTGTTTTTCTGTCACCAGACGGCGCTTGGTAGCCCGATGGTACTTGTCGTGTCAAAAGGCTGTCAGATGTCACGAATTTAAAAACCCTTATTGTTTGTACCCTTACAGTTTAATTATTTGGGATTTTTTCATGTTATTAGTGTCTATTTGTTTATGAACCTCTCTATCTTTCGGTGACGCCGCCGAAGCGGGTCCAACAAAGCCGGTTAACTTGAGGAAAGGCTGGCGATCATCAGCGTAACAACCCTTGGGCTCCTGCCATGATATTATCTTGTTCATCCATCTTGGTTTTATGAACTCGCCATACCCCTGAGATGCGCATAATGCAACTAAAAAATAATAAAAAAAAATTTTTAACGTAAGCAGCGTTCGCAGTTCGCACGCTACATGCACACTATTGGAGAAGAGGTTTAATTTTTTATCGACTTTTAAAGATATTGCGAAAGTTCAAATACGGCCAAGTGCGAGTCGAACTTGCGCACGAAGGGTTCGGTATTAAACAGCAAAAATATTACGTTTGTTATAAGGGAGCCCACCTTATTATTTATTTTATTCTGTTTTTAGTATTTGTTGTTGTAGGGGCAACAGAAATACATTTTTAGGGAAAACTTTCAACTATCCAGCTATCACGGTTTATGAAATATAGCCTGGTGACATGCTTACAGGCAGACAGACGGACGGACAGTGGAGTATTAGTAATAGGGTCCCGTTTCTACCCTTTTGTGTACGGAACCCTCAATACTAAGTAAGCTATCCCTTACTATATTTTATAGCAATTGTGCACAAAAGATACTAACACCTGACTATATTTAATAGCAATTGCATACAAAATAATATAAAAAGCTTTGCAATTACAACTCACTCTGTTGCATAAACAGCGTTATCGTTCCCGGCGGATGGTCCCACATTTCTAATGATTTCGTTTCTTTATAGATCTGTATGCAGAGCTTGTAGATTTTGGCAGATATGTCCACGTTTTCCATACAACCAAACAGGCGTGATAGGATCATAGTACGGACTCTGCTGGTCTGTTGGTAAGCGAGGCCGGAACCATCGAAGATCTGCGCCTTACACTCAGGTGACAGTTCACAAGCTTCATCCCCCTGCATACTTTGAGTCTCCATTGCCGATATGAGTAATTGCATTATACATGCATCTGAGTTAAATACATACTCCGTTACTAATAGAAATATTTACACAATAAGCTACACAATATTTTGTCCTTGTCTGTCATGTCTTTTACTTTAGGCCTTTTACAACATATCAGACAAGGACATTGCATAGCTTGACCATTGTGTAAATATTTTTATTAGTGAGTAGATAAGGGGGTTGGTGTTGGTGGAAAAATTATTGCATTAAAAATTATAACTGATTTATGTTACCTTTGCTAATTTAACGTTTAAAAATAAAATTGTTTTTGTATAAATAATTATTCAAAAACATTGTCACCAGCGACTTTTCTGCTCGGCATTTTAGTCCTTGCTTCCTGGACGTATTGTTCGAAATCAAAACGAAAAGGCTTCTGCGTCCCCATGGTGCCGAGAGTGAGTGGCTCCATTACAGTCGATAGTATCTCCAGGTTTTCAAATATTGCTTTAGCAACTGTTGGATATTTAAAACTAAGCATATATATATAGAAAAGTAATGATTTTGACCCACATGCTTGCAGATATGAAATATAAATATCTTAATATATTATATGATATAATGTATCAATTAATAATAGAAGATGCTTCATAAGCACATGTTCATTAAAAATTAGCTAGTTCCAATATCCACCGAATTTGGTACAAGAATTTTACTAACGAAACGCAATTATAGAATACAAACATTCTGAAACTGTAAAGAATTTAGAACCAACGCATAGTTGGACTATTTAGGTCAAATATTTGTAAATCGTAATCGTTATTTTTATAAGAAATAAAATAAAGTACACATTGTTATTGACTTCAGTCTGTTTGTCTAAAGTTAATAGAAAAGCTCTTTCGTTTTAGCGCCTTTACACACGCGCCGCGGCTCCGGCGGATTTTCGATGGATTTCACCGCCAGGCCGCGCCGCGGCAGCAGCATTCACTGCCGGCGCTGCAGCAAAAAATGACATACGTATCGTATTACGTCTTTATACTTGAACAGGTAAAATTACTACAATAGTTACCATATTCATAGTCTTTGCTGCGGTAAACCATTCTAGTAAGGTCAGTATTATTTCTAATTCTATCCATGCGTCTCGTGATATTCTGTAAGTTTTCTTTTAGCTTCTCGGGTACCGACTTGTCCAGCTCATTTATTGTATACTCCAATGTCCCTGTAATGTGAGTGTTCGATTATTATCTAAATATTTAATCAATCTTCAAAGGGTAGGATGATGGAACCCATTACCAAGAGTACATCGTAAGTAAAGGAGCCACATTGGCCCCTAAAAGGATTATCGTTTCGTTCCCCTCCTTGAAAATTATAAAAATATTCTTAATGCGTTGAGGTTACAACAAAATCGTGGTCACAGGTAAAGCAGAGCAGTGTTTCTCCAAAACCTCTTGCAAAAAGCGATTAAGGTCAAAGAGATACATTTGATGGCTCGATAAGCGGTGGATGGTTAATTTGATTATCTAAACTCGTCTAAACTCTGCAATCATTACACGCTCCATGAATTTTACTTTTCTGTAACATTTGTTTACGAAATGAACCCACACGAGAGAAACAAAACTTAATGTCTCCGATTCTCTGTTCTATGGCTTAACTATTTCAGTAATTTAGTCCTCTTAATCAAGTTACAACATCAAACGTAGGTAATTTCTAGTGTCAGAACGAATGGAGGTATCATACTTTAGTTAGTATCCTATTGGTTGTTGCGTAATATTTTAAAGCAACAATAAGTACAATAGTTTTGAGTCGTGAGGAAATAATTGGTTAGTAATAGATAGGTGTAGCTGGGTATTTCTTCGAAAATGTCTTATTCATCTCATTAGCCTGGTCAAATTTCAATTTTACTTTAAGCTCTATAATATATGTTTAAGTGAAAATAGATAATATACCAAAAAACACATATGTTTGCATGAGGGACTCGTTATTATAGAGTTCAAAACATTGACGTCCAAATATTTTGTGGCCAGGTTAATGAGAATTTCATACAGGCTAATGATAAGAAGAACAAAAAAAAAACGTACCACACACTTATTGTTATTACCAAAACAGTTATAGTCAAGCACAACTTGTACCAGGCTAATGATTAGTTTACGCCGGACACTTCTTCATAACTGATTTAATATATATATTAATTTAGCTACGCCCAATGCGTTTATTTTTTAGTAAATTCCTTTATTCCCACGTATCTCCCAAACGGCTGGATGGATTTCGACAATTAAGGTTAAATAAAGGAAATTAAAAGGAGATTTCAAAAATATACCTAGGTACATATATGTCATTAATTTCAATTTAATCAGGAATAATTACAACCATTTTAATTAAGTCGTTCACTTTAATTTAATTATATTTGTAATCAATGCAATCAAATAGTCGTATTTTTGCTTTAAATATACCAAGTGTGTGTTGGATAAACTAAAAAATATAAAATAAAATAAATAATTAAAATAATAAAAAAACCCGACTGCAAATAAAGACAGATACATACCTAAGCAACGCACTAAAAAGACCAAAACAAGATTGAGAAAACAGACTACACTGTGAGCTAAAAGCCTAGAATTGAAATAATTGACGTTATGTTTGGTAGCAGGCGGGACACATTTGGTTTTGTACGATTTATAATTTGCTAATGAGAACAACGGGGTTTAGCATGTTTTTTGCAATACTTAGCAAAATTATTCTTAAAAAGTAGTATCTAACAAGGCTCAATCATATTAGGTCATTACATATGAAACTGGCGTTTTGTAAAGTAGGAACATAAAGTCGATTTTTTTTAAATATAATATATTTATTTAATCAAAGTATATACAATTGCTATCTATGCACTTTTGCCATCTCATAGGTAGTTCATTGATTCCTTTACTAAAAAAACCATTCGGACAGGAATCAATAAAATCTTTGAAGGCGCTTTGGACTGCCCCATCGGAGTTGAATTTTTCTCTTGCAAGAAGTTATCCAAATTTCTAAAAAATATGGTAATCTGTTGGAGCAAGGTCCGGGGAGTACGGTGGATATCCTAGACATTACAATTGAAGCTCCTCTATTTTGGTAGCCGTCTGTTGTGCAGTATGTAGTCTAGCGTTGTCCTGAAGCAGCAGTGACCTAGAGCGAATGACCAACCTCGATTGCTTAGCAGCTAGCTTTTCCATCATGATTTGCAGTTGCAGGCAGTAGACCTCTGCCGTAATCGTCTGGTTAGATTTAAGAAAGCTGTAGTGAAAGACACCGGAACTCGTCCACCAAACGCTCACAAGTAACTTTTTTGAGTCAATTTTCGCTCGGCTTTGGCTGGTTCACCAAGGTTCAACCATTACGATTAGGGTTTCCGATTATCGTACAGGATCCATTTTTCATCACAGGTAATGATTCGATTTAAAATCCCTTTATTATTGTGCCGGTTGAATAATGATACGCAGCAGTCGACGCGCGTTTGTTGGTTTGCTGCTTTCAAGCTTTTTCATCTTCCCAATTTGCTTCAAGTGGATTAAAACAGTTTTATCACTAACACCGCAGCCTGCAGCTAACTCGGACGTGGTTTTCGATGGATCTGCTTCCACAATAACCTTCAATTCTTCATTATCACCTTTGGTCCCCAGCCGTCCACAGGGCTTGTTCTGCAGGTCGAAATTTCCAGAACGAAAACGTTGGAGCCAAAAACGCAGTGTGTTTTCTTTTGCAACACCAACGCCATACACATCATTAATCCTTCGAGCCGTTTCTGCAGCACTGGTGCCACGGTAGAACTCTTACTCAAATATAATACGATATTTTAAGTTTTCCATTTTGTAAACAGAGTGACGCAAAGAAAAAATCAAACGAGGAAAAACAAATGAATTATGGTTTTCGAAACACAGACGCATGAGTAAATAGCGGTATAAATTTGAAATTGGATTTCGTAACCAAAGAATATATATTTGAGATCAACGTGGCCAGTACAATAAAACGACAATTTCATATGTAAGGATCTAATATATAAAAAAAAATCATTGCTTTTTGTTGCCTGGTTACAGAAATAAGCCCACGGACATCTTGTAGCACGGAAGACTAGATATATTGTTTTTTTTTTTAATATATGGCGTCGGCTTATCTTAAAACCATTTGCCAGTGTCAAGTAGAAATGGCGGGAAATAGAACTTTCGTTTTAATTTTCAACACTGTATTCCTATATCGTCAAGTCTAAGTCCAACGAAAGTTCCTAGGGATTTTTGGCGGGAAACACAAAATAGCACGTTTTTAGAAGTTGTACCACTTGCCCACACTTGTACACGTTAACGAATATTTAATGATTAATATTCTACGAATATTACACATTATGAACCGAGATAACACAAATTTATGAAATATTACAAATTCCACAACGTCACCCATTGAACTCTCGGCAAAACTCCTATTGTATTTTACATTCCTTGACTGTTTATTTTAATCAATAAACAGTCAAGGAATGTATTGTATTTTACATTCCTTGACTGTTTATTGATTAATAACTTACAATAATGTACACATGCCACGTATAGGCCACGAGGCAAGTTAATGTAACCTCTTCTCTAAACAAGCTTCTGACATTCGCAGCTGACAAGTCAAATACTTACCTACTGATTGATATGTTCTTTTTTTCTCTTATTTTTTTTTTCAATAATTTATTATTATTTATTTATTTATTACTTCATACCAATAAACAAAAAATATTAAATAAAGACCTACAAAACTGTTCTTCAGTTTGTCTGTAGGGTCAATGTTCCAAAACTTAATATTATAGACAGAGTATAAAAATAAAATTAACAAGATACAACATTAATAATACTTATAATACAAAATTAGATATTGTAATAACAAAAAACAAGCAAAATAAAATTAGAGTAATGATTAAAATAATGTTTTAGGTGGTGAGGGATGTACAATAAGGTAATAAAGTAAAAAGGTGTTTGTACATGTTTTTTTGGAAGGCTTTTGTTTTGGTCTCGTGTCGGATATCGTTGGGCAAGCTATTTAATACATATGGTATCCTTTTATTTAAAGTTCGGTCACCAAAGTAGTTAAGAACTCTGGATACCTTATATTTGCCTTCCGATACCGACCGAGTACTATAGTTGTGCTTCAGTAATTCTAGGTTATGGATATTATTATTGTTGTGGTTGTTAATTGCCAAAAGGTATTTGTGTTTTAAAGTAACTGGGAGAATTTTACAAATTTTAAATAATTTAGAATAGTCGCCT
Source organism: Phengaris arion (assembly GCA_963565745.1). NCBI lineage: Eukaryota > Metazoa > Arthropoda > Insecta > Lepidoptera > Lycaenidae > Phengaris > Phengaris arion. Next base: position 11,342,790 of record OY751443.1, read on the forward strand.
TTACAAATAGATTTGGTTTTTTTACTGACTATGAGTTTTAAAAATCTTATTTCTAGAGATTCAAGTTTATTTAGATAACTTCTAAATGTCAGACCATAACTGTCAAGGGCATAACCTAGAATTGAGTCAACTAATGCAAAGTACAAACACCTTAATATGCTTTTATACTTTTAGACTTAGATGATAAAATTCCTAGGAGAGTTCTTAATTTGTTTGCGATGTAGTCTATATGATATGACCAAGAAAAATGTTTGTCTACTTTGACACCATGGTAAGTTATACAATCAACTTGTTCAGTAGGCTTACATTGACAATTAGTATGATTATTATTAAAGCACGCAAAACAATGGCTATACATAGGGGGCGAATTTGAAGTGCATAAGTAAGGAGAATGTATGACAAGTAATTTTGTTTTTTCTGAATTTAGAAGTAAGCCGTTGTCGTGAGACCATCTGACCACAGTATCAATGTCTTGTTGTACTAAGCGACATGTTTTTGCCAGATCGGTACCAGCGCGTAGAGTACATAAATCGTCCACGTACATGTATGATGAGCAGTTGAGTATTACACATAAACTGTTGACGTGTAGTAAGTAACACACTGGCCCACACCCGGAGCCCTGTGGAACCCCATATTTGACCGCAATATTGTCGCTGAGCGTGTTGCCTACTTTTACACGGTATGAGCGCGAAGTGAGGTAGTCCCGAAACCATTGGTTCAGCGGTTGCCCCACTCCACATTCGTCCATTGCATTCAAGAGGGTTTCTGTTTCAAGGGTGTCGAATGCTTTTTTGAAATCATAAAATATTGCCACAACACATTTTTTATCTCCTAAATGTGAGTTAATTTCGGTAAATTTTGCTAATAATTTGTTAGTGCTTTTACCTTTCTGAAAACCGTATTGACATTCGGTCAGAACTCTATTTTTATGTAGGAAATTTCCAAGTTGATTTACTACACATTTTTCAATAACTTTGTCGATACTAGACAGTATAGCTAAGGGTCTATAATTAGTGACGATTTTGTGGTCTCATCTTTTGTGAACTGGACGGATGATTGCTTCTTTCAATTTCAGTGGAAATTCGTGCTGAGTAATAGATAAGTTAATTAAGCTGGCTAAGATAGGGCTAACTTTGTCGACGACAATTTTTAAGTCTGACATGCGTACCAGATCACTACCAGGTGATTTGTTTACATCCATTTTATCTGACTCTTTTGACGTCCTTAGAATTTACTGGTTGTGTATGTTAATGAATGAATGTATGTATGTATGTATGTATATATATTATGTATGTTGTTAATGACTAAGTATATAATTTTGCCCGCTACACCTGACTTAAATTTAAAATAATAATGATTGAAATTAAAAAGTTTGAATATAATGAATGTGTGTTTGCGATGATATTTAATTACAAGTTTATTATGGTGATGGGATTCGATGACGTAATTTTTGATTTTTGTTTAGTAATTTTCCATGGTTTTAATGTTAAGATTTTTGTTTATTCCTATCAATATTATTATTTCCACACCCTAGGGGCTGAAATTGTGATCTAATTATATACAATGTAACACCTAAGTATATGTACCAATTTCCCGAAATAAACTTTTCTGATTCTGATCGAAAATTTCGTCTCCGGCGAAAAACCCAGCTCCCATTATCTAAAAGCTCACAAATATATTTTAAAACTGACTTAGTTTTCTTGGCGCTGAATACTGGAGTAGTAAAAATAATATGAATTTAACCGACACATATATTACTTGGTTTCTATTTAGATTTTCAATTCTTATCATCTCACTTCGACTTCGACGACTTCCAACGAAGAAATCATTACAATAGCTGGAAGCTAGGTCCGTCCAGTCTAAAATGACCACATATCATAAACACCAGCTATTAAAATTCTATAGATGCTGTTTCAAAGTACGGTCCACTCGATGTGGCCATTTTAGATCTGCTGTACTTATAATAGATAATAGTAGACTACCTCTATACTTTCACTGCTTTATACCTACTCCCTTACTAATAAAAAGATTTACACAATGGATAACTTAAACAACGTTGCTGTCTTTGTCTATTAAGTGACATTTCCAACGGATCAGATAAAGACAGCAACGTTGCTTAAGTTATCCGTTGTGTAAATCTTTTTATTAGTAAGGGACTAATAGTAAGGGGGATAATGATTAGGAAGTAGGTAAATTATTACCTTCTAGCTGGTGCCTGCAACTTCAACTCTGGAACTGGTGGAACTTCCAACTGGTGGAACTAACGGAAACGTAATCCTATTTTTTTAAACGGAACCCGAAGTTACTTCTTATAATATCAGCTATTTGCCAGTGAAAGTCCCGTGAAAATCGGTCCAGCCGTTTTAGAGATTAGCAGAACAAATAAACAGACAGACAGACAGGCAAAAAAAAAAAAACCTAAGTATCGTATACTTTCATATTAATTTGGCTTAAAATTAGAAACAGACATTTAAATTTTGAATTGTTTGTTTATTTAAATAATCTCAATTGATATTTTAGTTGTAAAATATAAAGATCTTAGTAGTGACGACATTGTGACAACAGTAAAAGGCAGTACTTGTAACTTACCTCTAGCTAATCCTAACGATATGTACCATTCAGGATCTTTAGAAGGTTTCTTTTCGTAGTATTCTAATAGTTTGTCTAGAGTGAGTGATATCCTATACACTTTTGGAACGTTGTATATAAAATCTTGAGTGTCAAAGTACGGGTAGATAGCTGAAGACCCAACCGACAAGCATAACAAAACCACCCATTTGTACATTTTGAAAGTTACTAAATGAAAATGGTGTTAGGAAATGTATTATCGTGTAGTTTTATGTATCGGCCACTCGGCCGCTAGTGATTGGGTAGGTTTAAGCAATTAGCATGAAAAACGGGGCTCTGAATCGTTTAATACCATACATACACACACACATATTATGTATACACAAACATGCAAGGCACGATTAGAGCAATGATTTTTAAGTTTTATTCTCCGTACATTTTTCCTACTACGTTACTACAATTTTTCTTACCTTAATAATAGTAGTAAATATTATAAGCACTATAACTAAGTATACCGCAACTCATATAAAAACCTACAGCTAAATTCTGGGAAGAACTATAAGATTAACCTAAAACGTTAACGCATGAAACTTAGCCCCCAATTTCACCAACGTATTAAAACGACGTTAAACGTTGGGCTACGGTTTTCGATCTGTCTGTCCCGTTTTAACATTGAATGAGAAAGAGAGAGATCGGATACGGGTTTAGCGAAAAGAAGTTTAGTGAAGCCCCGATTTCACTTATTTATAGTTAATCTTTATCTTTATACCAGCTGTTTCCGCAGCGCCGCCCGCGTAAATATACTATCCCGGAAAAGTACAGTATTCCTGCGGGAATACTGTACATTCCGGGATAAAAAGTAGGTTATGTTACCATACCAAATTTCATTAAAATCCGTTCAGTAGTTTTTGCGCGAAAGAGTAACAAACGTCCATCCATCCATAACTTCATTCAGCCGTCCGGATGGATGGAGGGATGGATATTCATCCTCACAAACTTTCACATTTATAATATTAATAGTATAAAATGAAGTCGCTTCCTTTTCTGTTCGCATAGATCTTATATTCAAAGGTATTTAATTTAAATGCAGTTTTCAACAAAAGATATAGAGTGATTCAAGAGGAAGGTTTATATTTATAGGTAATACATCGCACCCGTGCGAAGCTGGGGCAGGTCACTAGTTATTTAAATTATTAATATAATTATAAGTCGTTTTCTTAATCTATTAGAAGTAGAAATTTGAAATTCCTTTTTGTATTTCTGTATTTCTAAAATTCCCTCCTTGGTTAACATAATTGACACTTGATTGCAATGTGCACTTGCGCAAAGACATATTTCTTTACTTTGGTATTCGTTTTAATTTGGTGTTCGTTATACTTTTTGAGTTAATATTAAATTTCATATTCCAACTTTTCTGCTTCTCGAGAAGTTAGAGCTTTACGCGAAAGTTTCGTATTTGATATTTTCGAATAACAAGTAAACGATAATATATAATCATAGAATGATGCTTTTGTTCTAGAAAAAATATTTATTTTCCCAACAATTTCAGTTCCTTACTTTAACAATATCCAATACTTCATCAGCAATAACTGACTAACTAACTAACAATAACGAAGATTACGATTAGGTAACAAGATGTTAACTATTTGAAGGGAGACCAATAAAGGGGATTAAATAATGATTTCTTGCACATGTACGTTTAGTTCCCGGCGAGGTACATTAGAAAGGCTTTAGCGGAGTTTTCTGTGAAGAGGGCTTACTCTGCTCAGTGTACAGCAAATAACAGACAAAGTTTAGAATTGTTATTGACTTCACGTGCGCGGTTTTTTAGGACTAGCGATGATCAAATAACTTTTTTTTTTGTGAGTGTATAAAATGGCTGTGTCTCATCACTGGTTTGTGCAATGGTCATCACCTCCTATTCTTCTAGCCGACATCAGTAGAGGATACCAGCACATCGACTCCCAATGGAATACCAACACATTTACCAATGGACACGAGAGTTTGCGTGATGCACGATTTGAAACACAATATTTGAGTGAAACCGCCAGGCAAAGGACTAAAATAATCAAAGATCATAGAAGTAAACTTGAAAATGAAGGTAATTTTTATGCATATTTTAAAATCCTATGAAAATACATATTTCTTCACATAAATATCATCAAATATAACTATAAAATAAAATCAGAAAATTCCCTTCACAGTTCGCCTTTCCGTATACCTACTTTTAAACCCACCAATACGAAATAAAAAAAAAGTCGTTTTTATTGTTTATTATTGTTTTCATGAATAAGATATATTTTAAGTATTTATTTACGAATTTTCATGTACTACCTACTAAAGAATATCTATGAGAAGCCATTCAGACATTATACCCGTTGTATTTTATTAGTATTAGTTTTGAAGCATACTATTGAATTGATTGAATTGATGAACGTGTTTATTTAACGTCAAGGTACGAACAATAAAGAGAGTAGGTATTTTCATAAGCTAACTTTTTTAAACCAATTTTTATGTCCCTTGGTTCCGTTTTTACTTTTTCCACCCGAACGATTGTTTCAAGTCATCACTTTCACGCACAATGACTTTATGGATGGATTTAACTTATTACTCGGTCTAAAATGGTTCAATATAAAATATTATGTTATTCCAGCAGCCAATAACTTACTCAATATTCATACGACTGCTATTTTTCCGAAGGAATAGCTTTTATCATGCTCTCGTCGTCGAGCGATAGATAATTATTATTTACGTAGCACGTTCTTATGGAGGTTCAAGACTCAAGGGACCAAATCATAATTTTATTTCCTGAGACAATATCCAGCTTTACCTTATGAGGTTCAAAGATCTCTAACATATTTTATGAGCATTCAAATTATTATTACAAAATCCAAAAGATTTCTAAAAGGCCAGTATCATTATAATATTATGTAAACAGTTTCCTTTCATATTCATAAAAAAATGTTTCTTATAATATAACTGTTTGTTTACTAAAATGAATAAAAATAATACATAAAGTAAATAGTCATTTGTTTTTTGTTTTTATTTATATTACATGAGTAACATTTTAACAATGCTCAATTACAGATTTCAGTGAAAAACCCACAAATGTCCAGACTCCGGTTTACTATATAGTTAATTTCTACAAGCGAAAAGAATGGCAAAAACTTTAAGTATTACGTACAGCAATAAATTCTGTATAATAAAATCCAGTAGAGAAATATTATATGGTCAATTAATTATTATTGGAACAATTTACTTGATAGTTTCCGCATTTAGGTATACAACTCTCGTCTCCACTGTGGACTGTAGAGTGTAGATATCGTATAGACTTGACTTTCACCGGCGTCCAGCACGTGCTTGGGTTTATTCTGCGAATATAAAATTTCCCTTACGTCATTTTGATCGACGCCTTGTGTGTGATATGGGATTATAAGTAGAAGACTCCGGAATTTATTAAAAAATTTATTTAGTACCTAAACATCCAATTACTGGATGGATTTGTGAAAAAAATACATTATCTAAATATATTATTAACACCTGTGACCTACCATACCTATATAATTAGTGATTACTGAATATTATAATAATATTATCATAGATTTTCCTTTGCGATTTTTTCTTGTTAATTATTTTTTATCTCCAATCTCGAGTAATGTGGTAACAGGAACACTTTTTATGAATTATTTTATGAGTGATAAATAGCTTTCTTATCTATTATGTCCACTGCGTAGCCGCTACCCGCTACCCGCTACTGTCGATCTTGTTAGCTGTTTTTATCCGTTGGTTTCCGCGAAATAGATTTTCTTTTATGCATCATTAGTTTCACCTTTATTTATTTAAGATCAGAATTTATTAGTTGTAGACACTAGTTGTAACGACAACGTTGTTTTATCTTAACCATTGACTGGAATACTTAAATAAATTACTGTACTTACATGTCACAACCTACACCAACATCTTCACCTACACCAACCTTTGTCATGACGCCCTTGGTACCGTACATATATATGTACATATGTATGTGTGTATATAACATAGCTGTGTAAGTAATATATATATATATTACTTACACAGCTTTACATTATTTGGTTTTAAAATAATAAAGAAACCAAACTTGTTAAAGTATTTTTTGTCTAAACTTAGTATGAACTATGAACAGAGGTATCATGATGATTTAATGATTATTACTTCTATATAAATGATTTCGCATTTTTAGGTATCCGCAGTAGTGAAATATAGGTATGTATTTTAAGTGCCAAATCATAAAATGCCAAAAATCCAAAAATAATGTGGGGTGGGCGCCACTCTTAAGGAAAAAAAAATCTTACAACCTATACTCAAACCTACTGCAGATACGCCTGCAGAATTTCATAAAAATCGGTCAAGTCGTTTCGGAGGAGTTCACAAAGACAAAAGAGTTCACAACAAAACAAGAGAATTTTATGTATAACATGCATTGCAATTCCAATGTATCGCTAAAACTTTCGAACGACTGGACCGATTTGGCTAATTTTGGTCTTTAAATGGTTGTGGTAGTTCATGGTAGGTTTCAAAACGGTGAGAGATAATATTGGACAAATTGCGAGGAAAATACTAAAACATACAATAAAATGATTGCAGTACCTGGGTAACCGAGCTTTGCTCGGAGCTCGAGTAGATTTAAAAAGTAATAAAAAGAATCACAAAAATATTTTATCGCGGTTCGAACCTCCCACTTTCCGAAACCAATCAGACTGACATTAAAGAGCCGAAATTATTAATATATTGTTGCACGACGAAAGAAAAAAGATCATATTTAGCCTAAATATGCGCAGTTACCCAGGTGTAAGACCTAGATAGATCGATTTTTCTCCTCCAAAATTCCCTGCACACCAAATTTTATGGTAATACTTGCAGCTGTTTTCGAGAAACTGATTATATATATGCAAGATTGTCTCGTTTAAAGTATATGATTATTTACTCTGTACTACTATGTAGCTGTTTATCTGTTCCTCTAAAATATGTTGTTGGACTGCAAACCACTAATATTTCAGAAAAATTGACGGGCCTTGTTGGTAGGTGTTAGTTGCAGGTGTAATTATTTTTTTATTTCAGTTCATATACAAAACAATGTCGTCGGTCAGTCGATATAAATATTAATTGAACCTGTGCACAGTATTTTTTCCCAAAAAAAAAAACCACCAACTAATTTGTTTATACCTAACGCATGTAGGTAAATATTTTTTATAAGTTTAAATAGCTTGCAATGAATGCTTTATGTAATTTTAATCTCATTTTTAACTTTAATTTTTGAGTAGTTAATTATTTGCTTTTAATTGTTAGTTGCTTTAACTTTTCACAGTAAATTGATTATGGTAATGCTTTTATTCTGATTGGTGTTGAGCCTTTGCGGAGCATGACCACAGCAGACATAGATTACGTGACGTAACGTTCGAAAGCCGATCTTAACGTGCGTTAATGTATTAGAGATCGCCCTGTGGTCGAAATTCGCCCATAGTTATTATTATTTAATTCATATAATTTTTAAGTTTCAACTTTATAGGGGCTATTTTGCCTCTTAGATAGATTTTTTTATGTAAATGTTTTAATAGATAAACGTTAACGTGTAAATCTCGTATAAATTGCATAAAAATCTATGATTGTATCTATCAATCGCAGGGTAGTGTGGGTTAATAATGTGAGGTTAGTGTGTGTTGTTGTTATTTTTATTAATTTTATGTATTCCTAAACATTATTTTAAAAAATTAGCTTTCTATACACCTGCCTCCACATAAACTGTTCCAAATATCATACACCTCCAGTTGCACAATTCTCGTAAATCTTCACTGGAAGTTTTTGCTTCACGTATTAATAATGACTACTGGAGTGGCATGGAAGTATGATTGATGAGGCTTGGCAATAATGTTGAGTGTGTCTAATGTTAATTTCTTTAAATAATGTAATGATTATGATATGATAATGATAATGTTAATTTAATTAAAAAATTTCAATAAAACTAAACACATTACATTATATTAAGCACTGCCAGCTACTTCAACACAATAGCTGCTGAGGGCTTGGTATCAAAATGTGCAGAGATCCTTGAATATAATAATATTATAGACTAGACTATTATAAATTCAAGGATCTCTGCACATTTTGATGCGATGACATGATTTAGGTATAAACAAATTAGTTGGTGTTTTTTTTTGGGAAAAAATACTGTGCACAGGTTCAATTAATATTTATATCGACTGACCGACGACATTGTTTTGTATATGAACTGAAATAAAAAAATAATTACACCTGCAACTAACACCTACCAACAAGGCCCGTCAATTTTTCTGAAATATTAGTGGTTTGCAGTCCAACAACATATTTTAGAGGAACAGATAAACAGCTACATAGTAGTACAGAGTAAATAATCATATACTTTAAACGAGACAATCTTGCATATATATAATCAGTTTCTCGAAAACAGCTGCAAGTATTACCATAAAATTTGGTGTGCAGGGAATTTTGGAGGAGAAAAATCGATCTATCTAGGTCTTACACCTGGGTAACTGCGCATTTTTAGGCTAAATATGATCTTTTTTCTTTCGTCGTGCAACAATATATTAATAATTTCGGCTCTTTAATGTCAGTCTGATTGGTTTCGGAAAGTGGGAGGTTCGAACCGCGATAAAATATTTTTGTGATTCTTTTTATTACTTTTTAAATCTACTCGAGCTCCGAGCAAAGCTCGGTTACCCAGGTACTGCAATCATTTTATTGTATGTTTTAGTATTTTCCTCGCAATTTGTCCAATATTATCTCTCACCGTTTTGAAACCTACCATGAACTACCACAACCATTTAAAGACCAAAATTAGCCAAATCGGTCCAGTCGTTCGAAAGTTTTAGCGATACATTGGAATTGCAATGCATGTTATACATAAAATTCTCTTGTTTTGTTGTGAACTCTTTTGTCTTTGTGAACTCCTCCGAAACGACTTGACCGATTTTTATGAAATTCTGCAGGCGTATCTGCAGTAGGTTTGAGTATAGGTTGTAAGATTTTTTTTTCCTTAAGAGTGGCGCCCACCCCACATTATTTTTGGATTTTTGGCATTTTATGATTTGGCACTTAAAATACATACCTATATTTCACTACTGCGGATACCTAAAAATGCGAAATCATTTATATAGAAGTAATAATCATTAAATCATCATGATACCTCTGTTCATAGTTCATACTAAGTTTAGACAATATATATATATGTACGGTACCAAGGGCGTCATGACAAAGATATTTTTGCATTAAGATTAACCAGTGTGACAAACGATAAAATTTGAGGTTGGTCGCGCTACAACAACTTGTTAAAATATTTGAGAACTCCTGTGCGTGCCAAGACAGACAGTACAAAGGCAATATTTTGGCAATGAAATATTTTGAAAACATCGTCTGCATTATTATAAAATCAGTCCTTTTGTTTGTAGATACAATGATTGTCGTAGTAAAACTATGATTAAGTCCTCAGATTACTATACACTTAATACCGTACGTAAGTATTAGGCGCAGTTACGAGTACAAGGAAAATTTAAGTCGCAAGTGCTGTGGCTAAAAAGATTATTAATATTATAGAATGGAAAATTTATTTCGTAAGTGCTTAAATTTTCTTAACTAACAATTTTTGTCTGACAAATAATTACAAGTTACAAACGAGTAAGAAGTAACCCGGAGCAGGACGATTCGCGGGTGTCCACTCATATTATATTATTACTATTATTTTATTATTTTTATACATATAATATATTTTTATTATTAATTTATATTATTTATTATATACAAATAAAATTGAAGTGTCTGTTTGTAATTTCAAACTAGCAGCTTTTCACCAATTGCATATGAAAGAATAGTACCTTATACGGTACTTACAATAAAAATCATTTTATAAAAATTTTGTCGGTCCGTGTGTCTGTCTGTCTGTTTGTTCCGGCTAATCTTTGAAACGGCTGGACCGATTTTCACGGGACTTTCACTGGCAGATAGCTGATGTTATAAGGCGTATCTTAGGATACTTCTTATCCACACCATCATCATGAAAAAATGTTTAACGACCAACGAAGTGGACACGGTTCAATAGTTTTATATAAAAACTAGCTGACCCGTGCCCACTTCGTTGGGCATTAAACATTTAAAGATAAAAAGTATCCTACGATACTCCTTATAACATCAGCTATATGCCAGTGAAATTTCAACCAAAGTCGGTGCAGCCGTTTCACAGATTAGCCGGAACAAACAGACAGACAGACAGAGGGACAGACAATAATTTTAAAAATTATCTTTTGGTGTAGGTAACCTTATATAATATTATCATATACATTTAATGCAAAGCTGTTTATTATAAAATCTGTAGTAGTGAAAGTATTATGTACTTAATATTAAAAATCATCATTAGGGTTTATTGGGTCAAGGATAACTGATGACATTTTAATATATTGACATAGATTCTTACATAATGCTTATCAAAGCATTAAGTAATAATGAATGTGATTTATGAACAATCTCCAATTAAAGCTGTAACATACACTTTTGTTATTATGAGTTTAATATTAATTAATCTAAATATATTCTTCAGTAGGTAGGTAATTGCACAAAATATAATATTATACTTGATTTAATGGTTTCGATCAATGGTATATAAATGTACTATAATCGCCACGAACCCCAATGTAGGTACTAATTAAAGACACAATATACAAATTATTTTTCATTAAATTAAAGCGCCTATATACATTAGACTAGCAACCGCGTTCCTAGCAATATTAACCGTTACCTTTTTGATTGCGAAAAAATAAGAATCAAAGATATAGAAAGAATTGGCAACTTACCTTCCCTTCCAATTTCAAAACTTCTCCGTAGATGCGCCCTTTATTCTAAAGTGTAAAATAATATTTTGTATGATAATAAAGCAGAACCTCCGGGCCACTCTAAACGAATATTGCAAAACTGCTATATCGACTTACGTTATAATTATTGTCGGCTAATTGGAGCATATCATTTACAGAGCGAGCTCGCTTGACCGGAATCACGCTGTGGATGACTATGTTGGGGTTATCAAACACCTGGCACACCCTGGACACCCCGCCCTTCGCGACCCTGTACAAATGGAAGCAGATCGATTTTCAGTTCCTATCAGAGAGCCACCGACGGAATGCCATACAATCAGGGTAAATATTATGTGAATTCGTTTTAAAATACAACATTTTCAACGTTTAAGTTAAGTCATAATAAATAATTATTTTATATCAAAGTACCGGAAAACAAATTAAATTTGTAACGAATTAATGTTCTTTTTTTTCAGGGCATACATTCCAGAGAATGTTCTACCGTTGGGCTTGGAAGTGTGGGGTCCAAGAATTTGGGTGACATTTCCAAGCTGGCGTAAAGGAGTTCCCGCGACTCTTGCTACAGTGTCACGCATGGAAGGAACCGATTCTCCTCTTCTACAGCCCTATCCAGATTGGAAATATCATAGAGCTTCCGGTAAGAAGATATAAACTTGTTCATTTGTATCAAATCAATAATTGACCGCCATACGTGAGATAAATCATTGTCAGCTGAAGGCTATATTCGTATTTTTTGCTATAGCTAGTGACCTCTAAATAACATACATAACAATCTAAAAATAAGCAAGACCTTAAATGAGCTTCTTGCAATAGAAAAAATGTTTTACACAACTTTCAATAAAGTCATATAGTCTTTCTTCGTTAGGTACATTTTTGGTACATATTTTTTCCTATTTATATAACTTCCAGGTAAAGGCGGTAGCTGCACCGGGCTAACATCAGTCTTTCGAATAAATGTTGATCAATGTGGAAGGCTTTGGGTTCTGGATTCTGGACAAATTGACTCTCAAAATGAACCGAAGCAATTATGCCCACCCAGTATTGTAGTATTCGACCTGCTCACCGACATGTTCATAGCTCGATACATGATTCCAAAGAAATATGTTCTACAGGACTCCCTATTTTCGAACATTATCGTCGACTCTAGAGAAAACGATTGTTCTGATCTTCACCTTTACATATCAGACACGTGGCGATTTGGTCTCCTCGTGTTTCGAGAGAGCGATGCCAGCTTCTGGAGATTCACGCATCATTTCTTCTATCCGGATCCATTTTCTTCCAATTACACTCTACATGGTTTAAATTTCCAGTGGACTGATGGAATTTTTGGACTTGCACTAACTCCTACGTACTCCAGCAATGAGAGACTTTTATTTTTCCATTCGATGTCAGGTGACAGAGAGTTCTTTGTAAGAACATCTGTTTTGCAAAACCCTTTAGGTGTGAACAGCAGTTCCGAAGAATTTAAAAGTATTGGCGAGACTAGAGGACCATTAGGGCAATCATCTGCATCTGCTATCGACAGACATGGCGTTATGTTCTATGGCATGGTAACAAGAGATACCGTTGGTTGCTGGGATACAGGAAAACCTTACATTAGAAGAAATTTGGGTATTGTAGCTAATAATATTGAAACTTTAGTTTTTCCCAATGATATCAAAGTTGATCAAGAAATGAAACAAAATGTGTGGGTAATATCAAACAGACTGCCAATGTTTCAAGACGGATCTCTGGATCCTGATGACTATAATTACCGAATATTGTTCGCTGACACAACACAAGCAGTGCGTGGTACTGTGTGTGACCCATCAGTTCAATCCTTTTCACCTACTCAACGAAGTCATTTTAGATGGCGTAATTGATAAAAACCATTTTTTAAACCTGTCTCTGAATCACTACTATATAAGATATAATTTCTCAAATGCAATTTTTATAATATTTATTTAACTATATTATATATTATAGTTAAATAAATATTACTTTCAATACTGCATGATGGTAGGTAGTGGTCCCAGAATATACTATTATGTATCCTACTATACTATTATAAATGTGAAAGTTTATGAGGATGGATGGATGTTTGTTACTTATTCACGCAAAAACTACTAAACGGATTTCAATTAAATTTGGTATGGTACTTTTTGCTCTGGATTAAAACATAGGATACTTTTTATCCCTTGACGTGGGTGGAGCCGCGGGCATCAGCTAATTTATCATAAAATAACTAGTCGATTTTTTAGAAATGTTTAAATAATTATTTCAAATATAAAAAATAAATATTAATTCAACAATAAACGAGTTAGATACATGAGAAATAATGGCTTTTCATTTGTATAAACTGTCCAACACAATAAGGGTTCAATTAAGATATAGATGTGTTCGCAACTTGAGAAATTACGGACGACTGGATGTAAATGTTAAAAAATTTAAAAGTACTAATTAATGTAACCGCTAACCACATTCCATTACAGCTGGGTGGAGTAAGTACACGTAATATATTACTATATTATGATCTCTAGTAAACTGCACTTCTGAGCATGCAATGCATGCTCATGGAGCAGACGTTCCTAGAGTATAATTTGCTGTGGAAAGTTTTGTTCTTTTAAATACTTATTGTTGACGATTAACAATAAAAGTGCTTTGTAATTTTAGTATGTATTCAACGTTGTCGAATGTGTAAATATCAGTGAAGTCTATAAATAGCGTAAGTGGAGTGTAGCAGTAGCTGTGCAAACAATATTATGAGGCCGACATCAGTTATGAGTTATGTAGGCGTCGTCAATAATTAGTTATTCATTCATTTGCGTAATTCATTTTTAGTATAAGTGAATGTAACTAGCAGTGCGAACGTTCGGTTTGGAAGTTGGAATTGTGAACTGTTGAACAGATAAAAATTAAATTACTGTAGGAAAATATTTAACAATTATAACCTAAAGTTAAAAACTGTTATCGTAAATTATATAGCCTATCTTACCCGGGCCATTATTTCCAATCTATTCACCCCTCATTCATTAAAATTTGATCAGTATCTACGATGGAACAAATAAACATACATACATACATACATATACTGCCAAAATCATTGCTCTTCCTTTCGGATTCGCCGCAGTCGGGTAAAAAGGATCATCAGTGAAGTATATTTAAAGTAGATTTACTTTCTAAAACAAGTAGGCTTAACCTGACATATCATTAATATTTAGAAATATTCGAATATATTCTCATCGAAAAGATATTACATAAGAATCATTGGACGCTTATATCATATTTAATTTCATAACACTGAAAGTTCTTATTCTTTAATCTTTACTAGTGAGTAGTGTTACAGATCAGTTGCAACTTGCGGTCACTGAGATTAATTATTGTTGTCCTCAGGTACATTAGGTACCGCAGGCGAACTGGTTTCGAGGCTAATCAAGTATTCACTTAATATTTAAGCAATATGAGAAGCTTATTTATATTTTAGTTCATTCCCAGTGTTGATGTAGAGCGCTCAAAATTAGACGCTTGCAAAGTGTTTTTTTTTTATACCTTGCAGATTAAAATCTAGCAATGTTTGCTACTTATTTAGTAGTGGCTATTTTATTGGCGAGCAACACAAAATGTTATTGCACGAACAAAAATGCTATAGGCACTTTGTACAGATGGAAGCAAATTGATTTTGCGTTCCCTAGTCAGGAAGAGCGTCAAACTTCAATACAAAATGGGTATGTAATTTTTTTATAAATATTTATTTTTATCGCCAATTTGTTTCTTAATTTACTATCTTTCTGTTTTATTTTCATATTTTATGGGAGTATTTATTTAAATTTTTCTGGTTTGCCGCACTTCATTACAATTTTCAATCAGGAGACTATTGTCTCCAATATCATTTTGATTTCTGAGTAAGCAACAGACTTTCACGATGCACCCATAATAATAGAGATCAGACAATGACTGGAATGATTGGATGAGTAGTAGGCAGTAGCATCAGTAAATTATAGTGAATTAAAAACGTAAAGCAGGTCACCTACCTTTGCAAGGCTAAATTCTTAGATACCTCTGTCACAACTATATCATTGACGAGTGATTGTTGTTTTATTTTAACTTGCAAAAGGAAGAAATATTTATAAGCAAAAGTTATTTTACATATTGAATTTGTAATGACCAGATGAGGAAAATAAAGTTTGTCACTAAACAAGTTTAAATTCTTTTGATATTGCTGTTGTTGTTCCATCTAGTGGAAGGCCGGTCAGGTCACATAGATTTTTTATGTTTTTTATAATATGATCCAAATATTTCATGATCCCAAAATTTGAGCTACAGTAAAACGCCTTGATTTTATTTTATTTCAGCAAATTCGCCCTAAAATATATATTTTTATGACACATCGCCTTATAATCAATGACTATTTCAGTGACTTCATTCAACCTAATGTCGTGCCATTGGGGATTGAACGTTGGAAGAACCGTGTATTCGTCAGCACTCCACGCTGGAAGAAGGGCATACCCGCTACCCTGTCTGTCCTGCCAGTACCGGCTGAACACGAATCGCCGCTACTAGTTCCATACCCTAACTGGGGATGGCAATCAGCAGGTATTAAAACTTTCTAATACAGTAAATAAATTTGAATATAAGACACAATATGTGTGAATAGAAATATCGACCTTCATTATTGTTGCTCAAAAATTATATCACGGATTCTATTTTTAATTTCAGGCAACTGTTCTGGTTTCACTTCGATATTCCGTATGAGCATCGACGACTGCGGCGTGATGTGGGCGTTAGATGCGGGACAAGTCGAAGGCTTCGAAACGCCAAGACAGGTGTGCCCACCGACAATATTTGCGATTGATTTGGCAACAGATACAGTACTGGCCAAATTTTCTATACCAGACCGATTTGTGCTACAAGATTCACTTATCACTAACATCGTAACTGACTCTAAAGATCCTCAATGTAGAGATCTTCATATATACATCGCTGACGCTCGAAGATTTGGACTTATAGTGTTAAGGGTTTCTGACACTTCTTTTTGGAGATTCAACCATTACACGTTCTATCCCGAGCCACTATTATCCAATTATACGCTGCACGGTGTTAACTTCCAATGGTCGGACGGAATCTTTGGCATGTCGGTGGACAAGAAAAACAATCTGCTATACTACCACTCGATGTCAAGTGCGAATGAATTCGTAGTGAGCACTTCTGTTTTAAGAGATCCATCTCGTGTAGACAACTCTGTCGATGAATTCAAACTTTTAGGAGAAAATCGTGGCGCAATCGGACAAGTTTCAGCAGCGGCTATCGACGCCAATGGCGTCATGTTTTTCAACCTAGTCTTGCAAGATAGCATTGCGTGTTGGAATACATTAACTGACTATAGGAGGCAGAATTTAGGAATCGTAGCAAGAAACAACTTTACACTAGTATTCCCTAACGACCTCCGCATAGATCACGAATCTCCTCAAGTTATTTGGATTATATCGAATAGATTGCCTATGTATCAGTTCAATTTACTCAATCCAAATGAATATAATTTTAGAGTTATTTATTTACATCCAACGTTAGCAATTCAAAATACGATGTGTGATCCACAATATTACTACTGAATTCAATTTTGTAAAGATAGTTTAGGTTTGGCTGAGAATGTGTAGAAGAAAGAAGAATTTATTTGTAGAAGACTAACTAAATGCCAAAATAAACTTAAAATTTATAAAAAAATATACCCATGCAAATCGTTTACGTTACATACGTTTTTATTTTAAAGTAATTTTGTGAACTATATATTTGTATATATGACTATATATTTTTTGTGAACAACTGAATAATAGTGTCGTTTTCATCATCATAATTTCAACACCAATAAAATAAAATAATAATATTTTAAACGAAATGCATTTTTTATTATTCGTAGTCGTTAGTTTAAAAAATGTGTTTAAATCAAAATTATTGTTGTTGTAACAGTGTTAAACAATTATTTATGTTCGATCTTTCAGGCGGAAATTTAATCATTATTATTATTCAGTATCATTTGTCCTCGTCAGAATTAGATTTTAAAGTAGATCCTCGATTATTATCTTCATCTTTTGATTCACTATTTGAAATAATTTGGTTTCCAGATGGCGTCGTAGAATTTTCATCGGCCACAAGTTCACTGCTTTTACTTTTATCCTCCAAAGTGAAACTCTCATTATCATGTAGACGCTTAGAAATAATTTTATTTGAAGAATCACTTTTAATTCGTACAATTGATATTCTTGAGCACTTGCTATTATGTTTATCTTGTATTAAGTTTTTGCTATCTTGAAAAAGTCTCCTTTGAGACTTATCTTTCAAAAATATTTGGGGATACTCACGGATATAAGAAAATGTTCCAGCCGAAAGGCTTGTGACAGATGGTGGGGAGTCTACGTCATTAGAATGTTGATTTACATTTAAATCAGAAATATCTAGATCCGAGTTCTCATTTATTTGAATTTGCTGTATGCTTTCATTATTTAGACCTAGTTTTAAGTAAATTCCTATTTTCAGTATTAACGTAACGAATTGATCTAGGACGCGATCTGAATCGCGTGGCGTGGCCACTTCAATATTGATCCAGTCATCATTTGTTTTTGCATCGGCAGCGGCGCTATTAGAAGTCATGGGTAAATTTTGAAATACATGCAATTGGTCATTGAACTCACTACTTCTGGCACCGGAAGACCATGCTTCGTTATAAAAAGAAGTTCCTCTCAAAATTTGAGGCTTATCTTGGCACCTACAAAAGTAAAGTTTTTTTTTTTAATATCAAGCAATCCTTTTATGGCAAGTAAGAGCTATTTCAATGCAAAGTGTTGCCGACTTGGACAGTCGGCATTATTTTTGCTGCGTCGCACATACAAATTGCTGCCTCGAGCGTTGGGCTGTGTGGCCTTGTTCCTTGTCATATATTTGTGATTTACAATGCATATGTTACGAAACTGAAATTACTTGACCATAATTATCCAGGCACAGATCTGTCTAGTTCTATTATTTATAACTATATTAACTTTATTTATCTTACAAATCAGACATTATGGTTTTTCTCAGTTTTTCTTCACTCAACAAAGATTTAGTTCGTCGTCTTCGCACAGCAAGTTCTAAGCCACGGTTGCTGCGTTCACCATCAATTTTAAAAGCCGGCAATACCATCGCTATTGGCTTATAGGTTTCAGTTTGCAGAATCTGATAAAACCTATAAAATAGTGTTGAATTAATTCTAGTAATCTATACAAGCGCATTTCACCCTATGTCTTCCAAAATATACTTCTGGATATGTTACATCATTTATATAAAATTAAAAGAAATATATTGATATAATTTAATATAACGTAATTGAAAGAAATTTATTAAATTGAATCGGATTTGTCATATTTTACTGTTGGGATGTATCAAACTAAACGCGTTTTTTCCAACTAACGGTTTGAATATTTGTAGAAGTATTAAGATTTGGGTTCATAATTTCAGAGATCTTTAAACACGAAAGCTAGGTTAACTAGGGCAGTTATGACGAATGCGTCTACGTATAATATTACTTTACGCCTTTTATCATAAAAAAGCTACGCACCAGTGTACCAACTTCCACAAATAAACCGACAATGCTATCTTTGTGATCTTTGACACAACGAACTTTACACACGGCGGTTTTCCCGAGCCTAGCAGCACACAGGTCGCCAGTCCGATGGACAAATTGACCAGCTCACAAAGTAACCTTATCAGTGACAGCATTAACCAAGGAAGGACTAACGCCGGCTTCTCTTCCTAAAGCATTATCAAAGTACAGAATTATTGTTTAGACCTTAGAAGTTATGAAAGCTTTTTAAACTAATTTTTAAATTTGATTAGTATAATAATTTGATTGTTACTACTATATTATGTTAGAGTGCATAAAATCTCTTCGTAATCACAGCTATGCCAGCTTTCGAAGTTATGACTACATAATGAGGTCCAGTAACTTTATAATCTGCAGTAATTTAAGTACTAACAACTGATTATGATTGATGACGTTTTGAAAGTACGAACCAAGAATATCGGATACAGTAGAACAATGTAGGCGGCGAGGTAGACATAAGCGGTTAAGCACTGCACGACCATCACGCTGGAGATCATCGTACGCAGCAGCCGCTGGAGCTGCATGTCCAGCTCCGGGGACATCTTCATCTGCCATATCTAGAAATTTTATATCAATGGTTAATAATAACTACGATAAAACAATAATTTAAATTTAAACAAATTATTTATTCAAATTCCCTATACTATATAATAGCAATAGGTAATAACATATAGCAAACCAGTAGGTTTGCTATAATTTAGCAGCAGGCGCTAATTTTTATTTGTCTGTTGTAGAGTCTGCAACTTCAACAGCTTGATGGGTTTTATTTAACATGAGTGCTGTCGTTAAATTCATCGCAGTTTGAAAAGAATGACACACTCAGTATAATGTATATTTAAACTAAAACTAAAAGTCAGGTATCTATTTTTATTTCATATTAATAGTGATGTCGCGTAATAGTGCGATACGTGGGAACCCTACGCCACTAGGCCACATCACTATAACTCCATTCCTATCGGCTTCACTTACCGCTTGCATTTTGAATCCTCATCCTTTCCCTACCTATTATACAGCCTAGGGCTTACCTATGAAGGAGAACCAGCCTTCGCCACTGATGTGGCCTAAATGATTTTATATCTTTTTGTTAGATAGTTATGACTCTAAGTCATAAGTCCTAAGTCCTAAGTCCTAAGAATAGCTAAGAATTTTAATTCAAAAATGTAGGCACCTGCTTGAGATTTGATTTCACTTTGAACGCTACACTTGCGTCTAGGATCGTCCGCAGAATACCGAGCACTGCCCACAAACACACCTCACTCTGTACGTTGAAACCTGCGTAAATTAGTAAGTTCACCATGCTTAATACTATATACTTTATTTTTGAATTCATTACATGTTTTTATAATTTATTTTTAGAAACATCGGCTACATTCTGTCATAAATTATTATTTTTGACATTACTTTGTTGTTTCAAAGTCGAATTTTATGTCCATGAAAAACATGTTTATTCGTAAAAGTGTACATTATTGTTTTACAAATATCTGTCCCACAAAAAACATTACCTAAATGAAAAAAGCCAAGTATTTCCTTTGCAAAAAGTTATGAGATGTCGTAGAGACCAAGTGTAATTAAAGATAGTCCATTTAATTACCTAGTCACAAAAATTATGTAACCGTATGTGGAAAATTTTATTTTTATAACTTATTATATTAAATAATGACTTGGCAATGAGCACTTTAATAAATCAATATATAAATATTATGGTTTCTAGTAGCTTAACGCTAGTGCTAACATCTTATTACCTGCAGTCACTCTATTTTTTGTGATCTAGATTGTGTTGACGATTTTTAAATTAGAAAACTTAACCATATCTATGAAAATTTTTCAAAATGGTCAATAGTCTTTGAAATTAAGGTACGGATAACCCGCATTGTATCACAATTGAATCCTTATTGGCATAGTGATAACATCGAAATGCTTTTCTAGGTTTGTCAGTGACTTGCATGGGTCTAATCTATATTATCTATCTTATTTATATTAAAATATACATACCGGTATCGGACATTTATCTCTTTTAGTGCTTATTGCCAAGTCACTATTTAATATAATAAGTTATAAAAATAAAAATTTCCACATACGGTTACAATTTTTTTATGAGTAACTAATGAAATGGACTATCTTGAATTTCACTTGGTCTCTACGACATCTTATAACTTTTTGCAAAGGAAATACTTGGCTTTTTTCATTTAGGTAATGTTTTTGTGGGCTCTCATTTCTTTTTGTAGGTTACCCGAAGACCAAGGAATTTGGGGTTTTAAAGACTTATAATTTCTTCGGTGTTGCGAATGTCTTAATTTCGGGAGAATTACTCCCGAAATTAAGACATTCGCATTCGCTTACTATCAGGCGGTCCACTAGCTTGTTTCTAGATCTTTTCCATAGATAAAATGGTTACTGGCCGTGGACACCCGCAACACTAGAAGAACCACAAATACGTTCTCGAATAATTGGTAACCTACCGAGTAACCCACTTTAGGACACCGGTATCTTCCTCATGCAGTGAGACACAACGCATTTGCTATTTCCCATCGGTATTCTGTGAGGCCGTCTTCGGGTCGAGTAAGCTCATTCGTCCCGAAGCATAAACTGTAACCTAAAGTAACCTACACTTCTCAATTTATGAGATTTTTTTATAAATAACGATTACGAAGTTATCAGTGAACTTGTATTCGTACATCTTTTTCCTGTGAATTCGTAAAATTATAAATTCGAAAACCATTTTTTTTTTCATAATTTTCACTTTTTCTACATTTTCTCTTTATATGTAGCTAATAACCTAGCTTGACAGCAAATTCTAAATTTCTAAGTCTGCTAGAAGTATGCTTTGAATTTTACTTACTCTCCCTACCTCCATCTATCCATATCTTTAAAATCGCTTTATTTGCCGCTTAATATTTGCAAACTATGCACGCGATTTTCATGAAATTAAAAAAAAAATAGCTTGTGCTGCTAACGACTTTCCTGTTATAAAATGTTCAGACTGGTAGTTTTGTTACAAACGAAAATATGGGAGCACGAAAAACCCGCCGCGAAATGCTTCGAGAAAAAATAGTTACGGCCACCTAATACTTGGCGATACCGCTGCCGCGCTATCAGATCACAGGATTCTTGGCAGACGTGTAACATCGAAATTACTGCGTACGAATGAGATTGTTAGGGCGCGGCGCATTACTCGGAACCTGGCGACAGATGATCTTGCCCACCACATTGGATATTTCCCATCAACTAGCCTTACGCAATGAAGAACACTAGGTAGCCTGCCCAGATTGAGTGTAAAGTACTCTATGAGTTATGAGCTAAAAGCTTTTGCCAGGAGCAAAATTATTATTATTACAAGAATCTCACTGTAAATTCGTTTAGTAGTTTGAGGCAGTGTGTTCACGGCCTTAATACGCTTTGCAATAATTTGTATGTAGAGCGGTAGAGCACGCAGCATTGTATACGCTCAGATGATCTCCGACACTCGGGTACAGCGCGCGCTTGTTTCAAAAGTACTCTTTAGTGGATGGCGTCATTGTAAAACAGTTCCAAAGTGTTGTGTGATAAATTGTTGTGTGTGAACTCAGTTTTTTCATTTGTTTGGACGCATAGGTAAGATTTTTTTTTTCTTTTGTACCCCATTTTCCGAAACGTAAACAAATTTTCGCTAATCGTAACCTTGATTTTATATCAGAACGCATAATATAGGTTACGTCCTTACTCCTTACCTTGGTATGTATGACTCGCTGGTTATTTTCGCTTTTCAAACAGCGTCACCCCTTTTGTCGCTTTATAAAAATAAATGTTTACTCTATCTCAAATAATTTGATCATGAAAGATTGTTTACGTTGTATTTTTCTTCTTAGATTTCCTTATAAACTAGTTAGACAGTCAAAATTTAGTTTTATATCTATAGTAGAGTCAGTAACAACGTTGTCTTAAATTTAATTAAAAAGCAGAGTCTTAGTTGAGCTAACTCTCTACATAATAAATAGACAAAATATAGTATAATAAAAATAGTTTTACCTAACATGAATAAAAATATAAACAGGTTACGCTTATGTTGAATGTTCACGTCACCGAATCCATGCTCCATCTTATTTTACTTAGATGAATAAATTAAACTTTTTTTTTTTTACAATAATGTAACTGATACAGTATTACATTTTAAATAAGAATTCAATAATGTCAGGTACAACAGGGTGTAATATTAGTTTAATGTAAAAAATAGTTTTATTAAATATTAAAATAATGTCTGAAATCGGATCTCTGATACTATTGTCTTGCCTCCAAATCCTCAAGAAAGCCACTGCAGCTCATAAATGACCACATTGAGTGAATCGTTCTATGAAACATCAACTTTTAAAGTACTTACAGTAACAATTCTATTTGAATAATTTTCAATAGAAATGAGTAAAATTGTATAGATAATAAGAATTGCTTACTCGTCATTTTAGATTAGTAGTTACGGTAAGAGCAAATTTTTCAAAAGTTGATGTTTCATAGAATAATTCACTTAATGTGACCATTTTAGATCTGTTAGTCTCTCTAGTCTACGGAATTCTCTAACTTTCTCTATGGTTTCACAGCCTAAGGGCGCTAATAATAATTATTATTATTTGAGGTGTATTAATTATTTATCCTTTTCAGGATGATCTATTTTCTAATGGCTCTACAATACTCTACATAGAGTCTCTCACTATTAATATAGTGTATCGAAGGAATATATTAGGTACTATGTTTTAGTAGGTGTACACAACAGACAAGTGGTTCTGTCATATCTATGATCTAAAATAAATAAATAACTACCTACAAACACCTTGGTTGTAGTTTCTACACCAATAACTACATATTCTATGTAAATCTACAACTACCTATACCTACACATACACCTGCAGCACGAAAACTTTATAAATAAGATTATTCTGTCAATGTTTCACCAACTTATCAAGTTTGATCATGATGAAGCTCAGTGCTGACAATAAAACTTATAGTTCAGCGGAACCTGATAAACTTGTTATTAGTAACAGTTCTAACAAACAATATAAGATTTCAGCTCCCAAAATAATAACTAAGCGCGTCAGCTGTCAAAGTTAATTTATATTTCAAACAATTATTTATAAAAACACTATAAACCCGGTAGCAGTGATACCATGTGTTTGCACAAAAATATTTACGTAGTGGGCAGAGGGAACATCACGGCACCGGCGGTGTGGGAGAGTCGGCCCACGCTAATAGTAAACTGTATATCATTCAATTGTACATAATTCGAGATTTTATCAAAAGATCTGAGGCAAAAAGAGGCTATTGCTTCACTTTAATAACGCATTTAGATCGAATAACTATAATCAAGTGATCATGTTTTCTTTTGTCGCTTGGGATTGGTTTCGTCTCTACATAATTGTTTGATTCTCCAATATTGGAGGACTATTTTAAACAAAAGCTAAAAGACACATAAATCTTATGGATATACTATCAAATCGCTAATTTTGGTCTTGAAATAATTGTGGAAGGTTTGAACGGTAAGAAATATTAGAAAAATTGCAGGTTAAATACGAAAAACGACGTAAATCCCATACTTCCGTTTTTGTACAGGACTGTATTATTCCACAGGGTTTCAACCGCCGGCTCAGATTAGACTCGAAGATAGCAAGGTTACACCGATTTGGGCAGAGCCGGGGCGATAATAAAACACTTATTTTTCACAATTTTCGTCGCTTACCTGGCTCATGGCAATGCCGTATAGAGAGCCGCACCCGTACGCCTCTTTCGGGCCGATTTTCTCGTCTCGCTTTTGCCTCTCTATACGGCTATTTTCCATGAGCCAGGTGAAATAAAACGCATTGTTTGAAACTCTTTATTATCTTTCCCAATTACATAAATCCTTATTTACTAACCATCTTATTTAATATTAAAGATATTCATAATCTAAAGTATACCATCTACGAAACGTTATGTATTTTTACCACTATTTGCTTAATAACTACGTATCTATTTATTATATAATCCAAACTATTATTCTTCACGTTAGTCAATTCACGCCAATTTCTTTTATATTGTGTAGATAAACATAATAAGTACATGTTTATCTACACAATATAAAAGAAATTACGTTAAAATTCACTATAGTTTAAAATATATATGCAAAATAACCTTAACTTCATAAAACACCATTTGTTGTTTATCGTCCATTTCAACTCACTGATATTATTACGTTACGAGGCCGCTGTCCTTAACAGGTTCACTGTGTTCAATTTGACACTGACTGTCAAATATTTATATATATATATATATATATATATATATATATATATATATATATATATATATATATATATATATATATATAAAATAATAGTATCTAATCATTACGACGGCCTCTCAAAAAACTGGCATGAAATACGCTTAAAAAAACTTTTTTTTTTTTGCCGAAAGAGCGACAATAGCGGAGGCTTTTTGTATTTATAACTTTCTTAAAGTGTGTTCATAATAATAAAGATAATAAATTTATCTAAAAAGAGAAAAATTGTTCTTTTTAAACATAAAATTGAAACCGACTTTCAAAGTGAAAATGCACAAAAAGTATGAAATAAAACTTATTTTTGAAATAATTCCCCTTTTAAATTCGCCTATAATTTTAACTTTTTCTCTACTCAATCTTCATAATTTTGAAGTCGGTACCGGCCCAAATAATATCCTACAATATTTTATAGAACTCGCGTTCAAATTTACTGGTACCGACTTCAAAATTAAGAAGATTGAGTAGAGAAATAGTTAAAATTTTAGGCGAATTTAAAAGGGAGTATGAAATAAAAATTATTTAGAAAATAATTTTTATTTCATACTGTTTTTTAAAATTTTTATTTTTGAAATTTTTAAAATTAGCCGGTCCCTATAGGTTAGTAGTAGATGTAGACCTGTAGGTGTAGGTTACAACTTGTAGATTTAGGTTGTATTTGTAGGTGTCGTTATTTATTTAATCCAGTTTATAGTTCAGATTGAACAACATGTGTCGGGACACCTCGTATCCTACTACTGTTATAAATGTGAAAGTTTGTGAGGACGGATGGATGTTTGTTACTCTTTCACGCAAAAACTACTGAACATATTTCGATGATATTTGGTATGGTAGTAGTTTAGGCTCTGGATTAAAACATAGGCTACTTTTTATCCCGAAAAAGCACAGTATTCCCGTTGGGATACTTTATTATGTCGTTATCAAACAGTTTCTTGTCAAATAGTTCTATTTTACTTTGAGCTTTCGTGTTGAATTTTAGACTAATATATCCAAAAATCACAATTAAATCACAATACAAAGTAATGGTTCTTTTAGCCAGATATTGCTAACCATAACCATAGTCTTACAGTACTAATTAAATAAAATATATGGTAGGTAGGTATACGTTTTTCCATTAAAATTCTTAGCGTTAGAGCCAAGGTGAAATGTTCAGTTCTGTTAGTTCCGTTAATCTCGTATATATAAGTACTGGCGAAAAAGCTATGTGGCGTATCAACGCCTCCTTATGTGGACGTGTGGGATTCTAGGCGTGTGAACACGTCTTCCTAGTCTCCAAACATGGTCCTCCCTACCTGTCAGTGTCGATGGATAAACAATCTGTGCTTTCCAATTCCATGCTACGTGAATGCATGCCCGGTTTCAGTAGTAGACAATACAAGACGAAGTATGAGCTTGGTTTTAGAAAGATAGTTTTTATATTCTTACTAATAAGCATTAAGCCCAAGGATTGCTCTACATTGTTTATCTTATCATCATATATTATGTCAGCAGGATCAGCAGGTCAGCAGGTCTAGAATAGCCACATTAAGTGAATCGTATTAAGAATTGAAAAAGTTGCTCTTAGGGTCAGCTCACACCGAGGCGCGAACGTCAATATTGATGTATTTCTAATATAATATAATTATATTTACGGTGACGGAAAACATCGTGAGGAACCCGCACATGGTTGGCCCCAGACGTATTGACCAGTCATTCCTCTGGACTAGGCTGACTGTGTTGTGAGAATGCCGTATGTGCTTGGGCAACCATACGACATTTAAAAACCAACTGTCCCAGGCACTACAGTATTTCAAGAGTGGTTACTTCCCTCGGAGAATACTGTATAATTCATCCAGTAACGGATGAAAAGGCCTAAGTTTTGAATATTTATGGTGATTCATTTCTTTTCATTTTCATCTTCAAATGAAATTAAACAAATTATGAACGTATATGAAACACTCGAAATAACCTTTTTAGACACGCAGAAGTAAAACTTACCCGTTTATTTATCATTTTAAGTTTTATAAATGAATATTTACTAAAAATATTAAATTTATATTATATCCTGTCGAGTAAGGATAGGAATATACAATAATACATAATCTTTTTCCTTTTACCTATTTAGTAAAATTAATTATATTTACCGTCTATTCACATTAGTTTAGTAAAGAGTTTTGAATGTTAAAATTTTTGCACTGTGTTCACTAAATATCAAGGTTATTGAACTGACGAGTTGTAAATTTTGTTACCTGTGTAACCATTTAAAACGACTATAGGTAATATAAATAGAATGTAATCGACTATAAAGCCAAAGCTTAGTGTGCGAAAAAATTAAATTAATTATACTGAAATGAATATAGATGCTTAAAATAGTTTCCATATTCATTTCAATAAAATTGACAGATTTGAAGTTTCCGAATCTACACATGAAAGTAGACTGTGAACTAATAAAACTACACGCTGATAAGCAAATCAAACAGCACTAAAATAAAAATTATCACCAATTACAAAAGTGGCCTAAAAAGAGAACGCTCAACACCGCTGTAAGTTTACTCTTGCATTAGATACTATTTTGGAAGAACGGTTTATTTCATATCAATTCTATATTTAATAATTTTTGTTTGTGTTGATTTCCCTTAAGGCTATAGTAATCATAATATTTAAAGTAGTGTTAAACGAATGTGACTTTTGATTTCAAACTATGACATCATCGAAAAGTTCAATGAAATGCGATTGAGTCACTAGAACTTTATTGCAGGAAATCACCATAATGGCTTCTTGCCTTCGGTTATTTTTACTTAGGATCAGTTTTCACCGAGACGCGGCGTGGCGCTACATTTTTAAGACAGCAATTCTAAATTGAACTTTATTCACTACACAAGAAGATATCACGTCGCGTCTCGTCCTAGTGTGAACTGACGTTTAAGATTTAGTCAATACTTATTACTCAGCTTTGCGGCAAATTGCGTACCAAAACATATTATTAGGTATGATTTATCCCGCACTAATGACGTCACATACTGTATATGTTAGTATATGTATATGTTTGCAGTCGGTGTTTAATTAATGCATTTAGATATTAGCTAAAAATGGTAGGTACGCATGCAGTATATGGTGACAAAAATCATGTTTCAAGATTTTCCAATTTTGTATAGATTATATTGTTGATACATGACCTACCATTTTATTCTCCAGACAAAATAAAAAGCCACCCAGTATAGTTTGGGGGCAATTAATTGAATCGGCATTGTTCCATTTAATGTCTACCGTAGTCCGTAGGTGTCTGACCGTAGGGGAACATTGTAGTTGACCTTGCTCGCCTGTCAATGCGAAGTGCGCAAGGTCCATGACCATACATGGTTTTTGCGATTGCCGAATGACGATTACTGGTGACGTAGTAGTGGTTTTCTAAGGCTAGTCATATACATAAATGTAGCCTTCCGATCTATGCGACAGCTACCAGCAAACCAGGCAATCAGATTCTCTGGCTACGCTCACAGATCGCGCGTCACGGGTCGCGGGGACTGCTTAGTGCTACATATTATAAATTCACTAGCATTTGATCGCGGCTACGCCCGCGTGGAATAGTGTTCTTGAAGAAAAAACTTCTTCAGAAATTATCTCTACTCACTGCAATATACTTCTGTGTACAATATTGAAAATGCTTTTAGGGTTTCATACCCAATGGGTAAAAACGGCACCTTATCACCTAGACGCGAAGTGCGAGACCGCTTGATATATATTTTTCGCGCTTGAATATAAATTTTAGGATATTTTCTAAATATAATATATTAATTTAAACTGTATGGTTTAAATGGCTACTATAATGTATAAAATGCTTAAAGTGAGTATCGTATTTAATTTAATAAGGATCATACTATATCCGTCTAAATAGCTTCTAATTATGAATTGAGCACAGCAGCTAGTTTTATTAACTATTGTTATTTTCCTCGCTAGAGAACTCCGATAAACGCGTGTAATCGCTGCTAATCTTAAAGTGCTTTAAGGACGAAGCGCGACCTCCGACGCGTCATTTATAGCCACACGCCACCGGGCCCAAAGAGATGGGGTAATCCCTAACTCCTAAGAGATAGACATATACCATCGCGGACTTTTTGCAGACCTTTTTAAGGTGTAGTTAGTAGTACATTATTTTGATCTATCTCATAGGGTTCAGTCAGCGTTTGCAATGTAAGCGCAAAAAAACACATACGAAACCTCTAAAATTATAAGTGTTTCTTTACTATATTATGCATGTTATATACGTATAAACCTTCCTCTTAAATCACTCTATCTATTAAAAAAAACCCACATCAAAATCCGTTGCGTAGTTTTAAAGATCTAAGCATACATAGGGACAGACAGATAAAGCAACTTTATTTTATACTATGTAGTGATACTAAGGACTGCTGCTATAAGCATTGGCTGTGCGACTCTATTTCGGTCTGGTGTCGCGTGCATCAGAATCTACCTTTAGGGTGTCAGGTAAGTTTGAGCTGAGTATGGAAACCTGCACAGTTGTGCAACATACACGCTCCGGTTTACCTGTGCAACTCAACTGTACACGCAAACCTGTCAGGTACACGGTACACCATTACGTGAATCGACTTCGAATCGAATCGAATCGACGACAAAGCTTTACACCAATGTTGTAAACATGTTTAAAACCAATTTAACAAATAAAATTATGACTTAATAGCTGTTAATAATGCATGATTCAATATTCATTGTTTTGGGTACGTATGCGGTATATCACTCGTGTGACACACATAAGTACAAAATTGATTAAACAAAATACATCATTTTGTTTTCGTTCTTATTTATTAATCATATTAGAGACTTTTTGGTAAATGTAAATAAAACTATAACAATAATTTAAGTTGAGTCAAAATAGTGAGCTGAGTCCCCATTACATATTTGCTTCAACCCTCGTAAACATTAGATCGTAAACTGTTTCAATCAACAACAATAAACCATTGTTTCTGTTATATGATCTGAGACCATAGATAACATAATCTTATTAGAATGATAATAATAGACTATAAAACACTTTACACCTTTGTTCTAAGAAAATAAATATAATATTTTTTTATGTTTAGCAGAAAAAACATTTTTAATTTCTGTAATTAATATAATTTAACTTTTTTTAAATTGATACAAATGCTGGCTGGCTGAAGCTTATAAAAGTATTTTTTTCACATTCATGAAACGACATAAATAGTATCTGTTATTTCATCCTGACGATGTGAAGCCGCGAAGGTCGCCGCGAGATGAATCGAGACTCTGACGTAATCTCTACCTTGTTCGCGTGCGTAGTGCAAGGATGTGCAAACACTAAAACCGGTTTTAAACCGCTTGAATGCACACAGGAAGTACACTCGTATAACATTAATTTGGACGCATTTTGAATAAAAAGACAGATTCAATCAAAGCAATTAATGAAGAAAAACTTATTATGTAGTCTATATTATAAATTATTACCTACAATAACACAGTCCTAAGCTTTGGTTCGAAGCTTTTATTAGTCGATCGAAGAGCACTGCAACATTGGAAACATGCTAACCTTTCGACTATTTTTATTAAGCTATTGCATAGCTTCTATCGCGGGCCTTGAGCGCGGGGACCGAATCCAGAAATTCCGTAACGAAAAACCTCACGCTCCCGCATCGTCTAACGTCGTTTCAGTTCGGCAGTCTTCGACACGGAGTTTTATTTTTAAGATTTAAGACGGAAGTAAAATCTATCTCTGAACCAAATATTAAAGCAAGGCTAACGCCGTTTTAGTAAGGACGCGCACCGATAGATGGCGCTTTAGCGCCATCTATCTATCTATTCTTTAGCTTCAATAATTTACTAATAGATGGCGTTCCCAGCTTGTAATTCATGTACGTAGTATGATTTTCACTAGATTTTGGAAGCACAAAAGGTGTCCTAAGAAATGTGGGAATCGAACTTGGGTTACTTTGCTTACACAGCCATGACATGTTATGTACATGGCTACCGACTCTATGACGCGGCACTTAAAAAGTTGTATTTAAATGGTAGGTTCCTGGATTGATGTCGAATAACGAATATTAGTCCAAAGTCCACTTTTTATATGAGACAAAGAAAACTGACGGCCGTTAATATTTTGCGCGAAATATTCGATTATAATTTTTTTTGCACTTTTCCACTTTTTAGAGTTTTGTTTTTTGAACATATAAGGACAATGATGATACTAAACAGTATTTAATGCACTTTAGTACTAATAATAAGTTGATATAAAGTTTTGAGAGTCATATAGTTGTTTTAGATTATTTGCCATTTTTCACAGATGAAATTCACCACAAACACTTGTATAGTAGAATCACTTACTTACACTTGTGTTAATCACTTTTTTAAAATTATATAAGGATTTTTTGTATTTTTAATCGGAATTAAACTGCGGAGATGATTTTGACGATTTCGAGCTTCTACCCGCTTTTTTTCAATTTTTTTTATTTATTATTTTTAAGCTATTGCATAGCTTCTATCGCGGGCCTTGAGCGCGGGGACCGAATCCAGAAATTCCGTAACGAAAAAAACCTCACGCTCCCCACTCCGACGGGCACGGAGGTGTGGCTTGAAGGCCGTGCATCGTTTAACGTCGTTTCAGTTCGGCAGTCTTCGACACGGCGCGGCGTTGTGTGCGTGCGATAATGCTATGCAATAGCTTTACCGCGGCAGTCCCCGAGTGCCACACGTCTTTTTTATATAGTAGGTATTATTTATAGTCAATCCTGATTTATTCGTAATAAAACAAACTATAGATAAATACATATTATAATAAAATGAAAAAAAAATCAGAGTGACTGAAATGACTACCCTACACTATACTATTACCCTAGAGTAAATTATAAAAAATGCGTGCAGTATCATTTCTCGGTATGAACCGACTCTTATAATATGTAAAATGTAAATACAAAGATGCCTTGTTTTATGGGCGACACAATACCAATATATTAAACAATTTAAAATTCGAATGCAAGAATAATAAATTTAATTTGATACATTGCGAGTAACTAGTAATCTCGCCGGCCGGAGAAAAACAGAACTCTGCGCTAAATGCTAATACAATAAATTTTAAAATTGAACATACATGTATGATATGCTGTCTACATACTGCATACTATGTATGTACACAGTAGTTTGTCACCACCAGTACCCTGCAGATGATAGACATTTAAAATATACCAATTAGTCTGTATTCATTGGCTGAACCAGATTGGCCCATTTCGGTCTGTGCCTTAAGTGTTTATAGTTACAACTTCCAAGTTACATATGTCATTGTCTTTGTTGTGAATGCGTTTAAGAGCAACATATATTCCACTACTAATTATAAATGTGAAAGTTTGTGATAACGGATGGACGGATGGATGTTTGTTACCCTTTCACTCAAAAAAATACTGAACGGATTTTGATGAAATTTAGTATCGTACTAGTTTCAGCTCTGGCCTCTGAATTAACACATAGGCTGAATACGCAAAAGAAGTAGGAAATGAACATTTCACTACATACTGTGGAACAAAGTTCCCTTTTCGAATCATTTATCAACAAAATACTTGTATCATAGCTTACTAGGTAATAAAAACGATGACATTTTACGAACTAGCTATTTAATCCACGCATTTCTCAATATTGACTCTTGCACTACTTACTCATATTACTCAGGTACCATTAGCAACTATAACAATACCGCACGTGGCCTTAATTTTGCATGTATGAGAACTGTGTGCTACGTACAGTCGTAGTCACCCATGATGCATTACTTATGAACCTTATTTCCCAGAGTAGTAAGGTCGAAAAGTAGAATATCGAAAATGCCGTCGACTGTACTTTATCGAGTTACAAATTACAATGAAATCTTTGAGACAATGCACTGGAGCGAATGATGCTGGCGTGTTGTTGTAGTTATATTAAGAGGTCGTGAATGTCTTCAAATACCTTATAACTATCTAGAAACTCCAACAATAGTCGGTAATCGTTAGTAATTACTTGTAATTTGCAACAAACAACATTATTCATTCATAATAATCATAGCATTATAAGTTATGTTATCACATAGATATTGTGACTGACAAGCAAGTGGAACTAGAGTCGAATATTATAAAATAATAAAATGAATTATTATTATTATTATTATTATTATTATTATTATTCATTTTATGAATGTTTAATAAAATATTATATTTATTGCGTTTCGCATCTTAAATATAGTGTAAAGTGTCAACTGCAGCACGATTTGCAATGTTCTAAAATGCAAAGATATCGGACCCCTTCTAAAGAGTTCCAGATGTTAGTTCTCACTTACATACACGCCAAATGGCGACTAATGCCACAATTATGAAACGTCTGGCCAATACAGAATATTAGCTCAGCATTTATAATTTAACCCACATAATACTTACACCTATGTATTATATATGCATATTATATATGTTTGAGTTTTGGTCGGGAATTTATCCACGATCCAACAAAATATTTAATCTAGAGTTTAGAATTTTAGAATAATCAGACTTTGGTCATTGAAATTTATTATATCTACGAAATAATCGATTTGAACATCCATCAATAACGCACATTTTATCATCCGATTTTTTAAAATTAGATCCGATTCTATTTATTAATTACTCGATAATCTACCGCATGCAACAACGCCACTGAAATACTGCATTGTAGTAACACACAAAAGTGATATTGCTCAGTTTTTATTCTGAGATTCAAAGATGAAGGGAAACGTCACAAAAAAGAGTCAGATTTAAAAATAAAGCATGCTATTTTGGGAGCGATATATCAAATATTGCCAAGTGTTTGTGTTCTTGCCATTGACTACGAGGTATTTCGGTGACAAAGGTCGTTGAAACTTGCTCACGGTATGGTGGGGATCTTAATGAGAGCTGTGACAACTTACACTTAGATGGGAACTTACAAAAAGCTTTACCATAGAAATACGAATATGGATAGAGTGTCTTCGTCGAAAGATTATCTTCGTGTTACAAAAGAAACAATTACTTAGTTCAAATGTTGGTATTGTGGAAATAAGAGTTATATGTAGAGATATAGATAGTTATTATGGTGATATATCGAAACACATTATATATTCTTCACGTAATAATAATCAATTTCCTTCTACTACATGCTACACTCAAAAGAGTTCGATGGAAAAAATTTAAAGGTGCATTGGATATTATTAAAGGGAATCCTTTATGTTAAAATACCACAATACCTCTATACAATATACATATCACATACTGTGCACTTACCTAAGAAATATAAAACCACTAATACTTTGTTTAATCGGAGTTTTAAAATCACTTTGGAATTCTATATTTATTGTTACACAATATTCTAGTCACGCTTTAGACAGTTCTATATGTATACTAATCCAATAAAGTTTCACTGATGTCTATAATCATTCAGAAAATCTGCATATTTATCACACATGTGCGTGCCCCGATTTGGGCGGTCTTGTATGAAGATGTAGTACTGCATACGTCTACTGTGACCGCAGCAGTTTTATCGTTGTGGTGTGTAGCGGGCATAACAAGACTACAAATGCAGTGAAGTTCGGTATAACAAGTATGCACTTAGTTAAATATTGTTCAATGCTCGGAAGAGGTTTCCAATCACTTATTACTAAATAGACGAAACAGCTGGTGCCCTTCGTATTCAAGTTTAAATATAGAGAACAAATACTTCTAATAGGTACTGGTCACCGGAGAAGCCGGAAAGAAAAAATTAAAAAAGGTCGAGAATAAATCAAATTCCAATACAGTATTTACACACATTTCTAATGCTGAAACTACAAAACAAAAATATTATTTGTATCAGCAGCTATGTAGATAGTAAGACATATTATGTACTGTTGAAATTGAACCGTTGAAATCAAACCAGCTAAAAGGGTGAGGTGTAGCGTAAAAACAAAGTAGGCGATACATTTTCCAGAACACCACGAGCTATGTAGGTCAGGTCAATGTCGTAAGCGTAATGTTCCCGCTGTGTATAATACATGGACGACAATACGATAACACGTGCATTTCGTACAACAGCACTACTATCCGCAAGATCCGACGCAGTCATGTTGTCATACTCAACACCAATAGGGCTCTTACATCTTAGTCCTTAGGGTCAATTCACAGCGATACGGCAGCGTGAGCGGCGGGCAGTCTCAAGCGATACTGTGTTTAATAGTGATGAAGATAAAGTTTAAAATTATATGACAGCTATGCTGCTGGCCGCTCCGCTGCCATTTGAGTGTGAATCGGCCCTAAGTCCATAAAAAAATATTCACTTTCCAAGTATACTTCCACTCCGTTCAGATTTAGTCTAAGCGTAACCAAAAACAACAAAAAAAACGCCACTTATTTACCGTGCAATAAAATAATACTATGACACTTTAATATGATCAAATTTAATATTATTGTATATGTTTAGATTAAAATTATACATGGATGATATTATTATGATAGCACGCACAATAGCTCTACTTTCCGCGAGCCGACGTAGCATTGTAATAACTAATAGAGGCCTTGCAAACAAGTCCTTAAAAAGCTCTGGTACTATCAAAATGAATTTAGAGGATTGATTGGTGATCAATTTAAAAAAAGGTTGCATAATAAATGTTTCAAAAGAATTTGTCAGGTTTCTAATTTTGTCTAAAACAATTTCTGCGTTGAATGAAAGATAAAGGTCAGTTCACATCGCGACGATTCGTGACGCCACGCAGCGTTGAACTTTTAAGATTAAGCTTTACTCACTACGCAAAAATATATATGTTGCGTATGACATCAATCATACACTGCGCTATGTAGAGCGGTGCAACCTGACATTCGAACTCCTACAGTGAATCATGTATCTACTTGTGTAATGAATAAAGTTCAATTTTAAATAGCTGTGTGAAAAATGCAGCATCATGTCGCGTATAATTTCGTTTCGATGTGAATCGACCCTTCATTGCATCTGAGACTTTTAATATCAGTGATTGACGCATTATATTTCGATTCAGAAATGATTTTATAAGCTACGTAAGTATATAATATTTTTAACCGGTTATACCGACGACGGAAAAAAGTATCAGTATCTATTTACTATCTAATAAGCATTTTATATCTAGCACATAAAACACCAATATAGTATATTGAAACATAAATATAACATAACGGTGATTGACGCGCGGCGGTCTCGTGGCCTGATAGTGAATGAACATCGCGTATCGATCATGAGCATCGATCAACATTGTGTAACAACTAACAATAATGTTCCATTTTTAAATTGTGTAACGGGCTCGTGGCTAATGATCGGAAACACATTAAAATTTCGCAAGATCCATTCAAAATAATGTCAGCAACGCTTTTAGAATCGACGCTGATTCAGTATTAGAGAATCCGACATTTGTTTCAAATTATTTATTCATATGCTATACAGAGTGCTATGTGTGAGTTTTTCTTTTCGCATTCGATCGTGACCGCGTTTGGCGTTTACTAGGAATTTGTATGTGATTTGACTTAGTTGTCGTGTTAAAAACTAGGTGGCGCTGTACAAATTTTTGAGTTGAATAATTGTTTGAGTAGTTTTTGATGTGATAAAGGCTTACAAAACTATGAACGCCGGCTGCACGCACGATAAATTGACACGTTCCGCCTGAGCTGAGCGTGCAAGTGAGAGCGTAGAACAAGCGATAGAGAGGCACGATCGGCCTAGTGTTCGGCTTGTGATGACGTTATCACGTAATTTTATCGTCCGTAAACAGACATAACCAATGTACTTACTATTTATTAATATGTGACTTAACAGACAACCATTTTCTTATCGCGTTATTAATTTAGTGTGCAAACAAAAAAAATAATTTCAATGTAGACTTAAAATATGATTTGGCCGTATGTATTCTAAGCCTTATTGATTAATCAACAAACAGGAGTATGAAGAAACTGTTATTTTTGTCTTTCGGTCTTAATTTGCGCACGTGTGTACGCTGTCGTAAGGAACTTATAATGAAGCGGCATATTTTAAA
Organism: Phengaris arion; assembly: GCA_963565745.1. Classification (NCBI taxonomy): domain Eukaryota; kingdom Metazoa; phylum Arthropoda; class Insecta; order Lepidoptera; family Lycaenidae; genus Phengaris; species Phengaris arion. The sequence goes on from OY751443.1 coordinate 11,380,127, forward strand.
ACACAAATAGCCGAATATTACGAAAGGCCATCTTTCACGGCTTTAGGCGCGGCTCGACGGAGCCACGAGTTGACATTTTTTGGCAATGTTTAATTTATTTAAAAATGCTTCCAAAATCTGTAGGGAAAAAACTATTACATTTTTAATTAATTTTTAATTTAAATGCATTGAAACACTTAACTAATGACGACCAGACGGTGACAAACCGGATGAAAACGATTTATTTTAAAGTATTTTATGTGGTTATTAGAACCACTTTTCCGGGCAACCAGATAGACAATTCACTAAAAAAGTTAATTTTTAATTTATCATTCAATAAATTGTTTTTTTTTATTAACCTCGTGTAAATATTAAATTTCGACTAGCAGAGGAGATAGTAGGTAAAGTAATTGTTGAAAAGGAGCTTCATGTTCCTATGTAATATTTTTGTATACGTAATATTTAAAAGTTTATTCACTACACAAAAAGATACACGTTTCATATGACATCAGCAATACACTGCACATGCGCATTGTAGAGCGGTGCAACCTGACATTCGAACCCTTACAATGTATCTTCTTGTGTTATTTTGAAAATACATCGCCATGTCGCGTATCGTTTCATATCGGTGCGAATTGACCCTTATAACTTATCAATCAACATAATTATTTTGTCTTATTTTGGTTACAGAAACCATGAAATACTGAAACTTTACACTAACACTCACTAGTGGATATCAAGTATATTTTTTTTGGTTACAGGAACAATGAGAATAAACTGAACTTTGACACTACACTTACATAGACAAGTATCAAGACTATCAAGTATCAAGATGGGTCGTCTCCGGAGCTGCTGCTGCTGCGCGTCCACGCGGACCGGCTCCATCATCACTGGCTCGCTGGGCATCATCCTGTCTATCATCACCATCATCCTCATCTGGGTCATGGAGAAGCACAACATATCGTACAGGACGTTCATCTTCGACGCGGACTTTGACAAGAAAATGTCGGATTTAGATAGTAAGTGATATTCATCTTATACTTCAAACGAGACAATCTTGTATATATATAATCGTAATCTCGAAAACGGCTACAAGTATGACCATACAATTTAGTATGCAGTAAAATTTTGGGTGGAAAAATTGATCTAGCTAGATCTTATCCCTGGGAAATTACGCATTTTAAGCTACATATGTATTTTCTTTCGTCGTGTAACATTATAATCAAAAATTTCGACTCGGATTGGCAGATTGGTTTGCCTATGTACCTATAATTTTTGCTTTATTCCGAAATTCGAAATGTGGTTGGTTTGAACCCCGGTAAAATTTGTTTGTGATATTTTTTTTTTTCAATCTCCGGCCTCCGAGTAAAGCTCGGTTACCCAGGTATATATAATAATATAATGATTAATGCGATTTTATATCGAGCGTTGAATAATTATTATTTCTATGTACCTATTCCTCAGGGGCGCGTTTTTACAACTTTGACATAAATTGGCTATTTCGCGGTACAAAACAAACAACTGCCGCAAATAGAGTACTTACTTCTTTATCTGCAAATCGGTTAAAAATATAATTTTCTAATCAACAAATTGATTCGAAAACTTTTAAAAAAATTCACTTATTTTGATATTATGCATGAATCTTAATACGTGTCAATTTTAATTGGTCTTTGTCTGGATTTATTCACAACACATTTCTAATACCTTTGCTGATTTTCTCTCCATACTCGGGAATCTGTCAAACTTTTGGTAAACGCGACCTTAAAAGTTTTCATTCAAATATTCATTAGAAAAAAAACCTTTATTGAGGTTGGATACCTACTAAAGAATTGATCGATCCAAAATCATTATATAGCTGTATAAGGGAGACTGCGGACACTTGATCCTACTTTTTTTTTAACCCTAATTTCCTACATATCGATCTTGTTTGAAAAAAATTGCCCTGAAATACGTGGAATTTACCTGGCTACAACCGCCAGCAGAATTTCAGTGAAAAAATACTAATTTACCTTCCTACTGAAGACAAGACCAAGTGTCCCCTGTATAAGGGACACTTGATCCTGCGAAGCCTAATAATTGCAATTTTAAACACTTTTTTAAGTGTTTAAAAAACGTTAATTTACCGCCATTTTTTATGGCTTGTAGTTTGTACAAGAAATATCTTGTGTAGCTTTTCTTGTTTTTTATATTTTAAGACTATGGAAATATGCTTAATTAGGACTATGGAAATATTCATAATTAGGACTATGGAAATATTCATAATTAGGACTATGGAAATATTCATAATTAGGACTATGGAAATATTCATAATTAGGACTATGGAAATATTCATAATTAGGACTATGGAAATATTCATAATTAGGACTATGGAAATATTCATAATTAGGACTATGGAAATATTCATAATTAGGACTATGGAAATATTCATAATTAGGACTATGGAAATATTCATAATTAGGACTATGGAAATATTCATAATTAGGACTATGTAAAATTTCCTAATTAGGACTATGGAAATATTCATAATTAGGACTATGGAAATATGCCTAATCATTAATTAAAATATTCTAAGGGCCGCTTGACCCAGGGGGAATCAAATCTCACATAAGGATGAAGTGTACTTCTCCTCCCGTACCAACAATTACCTTCCAATATACGTTCATTATTCAACCCAATAAGTATGTATTAGATAAATTATTCGAACAAAAAAAAAACGCTCTCTCTCACTCTCTCAACTCAAAATTGTCTAGTGTCCCCATGCATAACAAAATCGTCTTTTATTTTCAGTTCCAAGAATAATCCTGACTGTGAACTTATGTTTCACAATCTTGATATGCAGCCTGCTGATTGTAGCTGTACTAAAGGTATGTATTTTATTATATATATATTTAAATTCTAAGTACTACTTTTAAAACTATATGAGAAACAAGAAACAAAATTAGCTACCAGGTTGATAAGGGATGTTTTGTAGAGAATAAATACCTACCTACCTTAATATCTTAAGATAATACTAGATAGATGTTTATGGTGTTAAGGTAACAGGCTATTATTAAACAAAATATGATACATTAAAGGTCTGGGCCTTTAGCCAAGAATCAAGATAACTTCGCTAATTACGATGACCAACTTAGAAATCAAAAATGTATTTATGGTATTGATGTATCGCGCGCTATGTGATATAATATGTCACTTAGCGCGCGTTATGTCAACCCCATACATTTTCGATTTCGAACATCGTCATTTTAATTATCGACAGCACCTTGGCTAAGGGCTCTGTTTCAGAATCGCCTAGTAAGTGTCGGATAACTTATTTGGAAGGTTTATCGCTGCTTACTTAAATATATCGAGTGACAGACAAACAACACGCAAATACTGATACTTATTAGACGATTGTGAAACGAGCCCTAATAATAATATTTCTAATTAAGTACTTTTTCTGTTTATGTTGGGGTCCAGACTTCTTATTCGGTAAGAATATAATATCTATAGCTAGTCCATATCGTATGCTCTACCTGTCATGCGCATTATAATATGTAAAACATCATGTCTTTATGCACTGCCTTAAGCGCCCTACTCACGGTCCAGCCTGCAAATCCAGCACTGGTACTAATAATGGCCGTCATTAGTGTCAATCTAAAATTCTCGTGCCATACACACTCCTCCGAAACGGCTTAACCGATTCTTATGAGTTTTTTTTGCGTATTCGGTAGGTCTGAGAATCGGTCGTAATCTATTTTTTCAATCCCTAAACGGTAAGTACCCCTAAATATGTATTTTTATTTTTTCGTATTTTTTTTTTAAATTTGATGTGGTATTAAAAAATACATACAATGGCAAAACAACGTTTGCCGGGTCAGCTAGATAGTAATATATAATTATTGCCTCTAAGTCCACTTTAAGGCTGAGACCTTGGATTTGCATGCTGAACCGTGAGTAAAAAGCCTTATTTGTTAGGTGATCGAAGTATAATGTAATTTGCATCAATGAATGGTTGTTGACTTTAGACCTTTACTTGTCCGTTTTGATCGTCGTGTCAATTGATCAATAGATTTGATTGAGTTCTAGACAATAGAGAAGTGCGACTAGGCTGAATCTTTAGCAGAGAGACATTCGCCGAATACCTCCAAAAACTAAAATAAATGTGGTTCATAAACTAGCAAAGCCATAACTTTAAATTTAAAATGACTGAAATTACCCAGAAGTTTTAGAGACTGTCTTAGGGTCAGTTCACACCGAAACGAAACGAAACGCGACTTGGCGCTACATTTTTAAGATAGATATTCAAAATCAAACTTTATTCATTACACAAGAAGATACACGTTTCATTGTAAGAGTTCGAATGTCAGGTTGCACCGCGCTGCACAGCGCATGTGCAGTAAGTATATGAGTTATGAGTCATGTCATATGAAATGTGTATCTTTTTGTGTAGTCATTAATGTTTAATTTTGAATAGCTGTCTTAAAAATGCAGCGCTCCGTATCTGATTGACCCCGTATTGAACTGACCCTAAATCATTAATAATAATAATTCGTTTCTGAAATAGAATTGTTGAAACGTGTCTCACATAGACGCCGCGACTTTACTGGAAGCACTCTATCATGAAGTTGCACCTGCGACCGATTTAGCCTTGTCATACACCGCGTTGCACATTATTGACGACCTAACACCCACTTCCGGCACGTCTATTTTGGACCGTTTTTTCAGCACCCAAGTGCACCCAGCTCGCCTGTCACCGATCCCATTACATTATCATTTGCACATTTAATTGCACCTGATGAATATTTACATACTTATTTAATTATCATTATTAGAATATTAGTGCTAACATATTAGCATATCTTCCTAAATATCTTCACTCTTCAGTAGGTATTTCTATATTGTTATAACAAGACTTTTAAAGTAGTGGAACTAATAGTCTATTAATAGGAATATGATTGATTGTAATTAGTGGTTTGCCTTAAATCAATGTTCTAAAAATATTATTATCATCACCCAAGAGTTAAAAAAATAAATATTTCGTAGTTAGTGTAAATTGGATAAAAACCTCTCTTACTTTTAATTAGGCACAAAGTAATTTGCGAGATGACAAAACCTATTCACACTCCTAGGTAGGTACAATATGTCAAGCTGGAAGTCCACTCATTAATAAAGATATTAGAAATATTATTTAAAAAATATTTCGAGATAAGGCTATGTAATTTTAATGTATCTATATAGTCACAAATTCTTCTTTCATTTCCAGAAACGCTCGTGGCTAATGCTGCCGTTCGTAGTGCTGGGAGTAGTCCTGGCCATAGGTCTGCTCATCAGCATCCTGCACACCTCCATCACCTACTACCTCGACGACATACCCGACCACAACCTCTACGCCTCTGTAATACTGATTGGAGGTCTTATATACCTGTGTAAGTTGTGCTTTGTGTACTGAATAGTACCTAGAATAAGTTTATCTATGATAGTACTAACTTCCTTATGAGTAGGTATTAAGTGAAAGCAAGCGAGCGGATCGCCTGATGGTTTGCGAATTCCTGATTTCCTGCCTTTACCTATCCATAGGCATTTTGTGGCGATGATTATTTTTTCTCACGGCTAGCCCATAGTGTAGGTATCCGTTTGCGAGATATTTAACTTCAAAGTTCATTTTTTTGTTAAAATGTTGCGGCGGCTTAGATAACTTTGTTTGTTCAGAAGTTATATAACCTAACTTGTAAAATGCGCTTACTTGAAAAACTTCGTACAAAAATAACGAAACTCTTATTATATGCGTGGCCTGACACTTGGCCGGTTTTTAATTCTATACTGTTTAATCTAAATACCAAAACACTATCCTCTATGTAGTAGTTTTCTGACCTCACCTAATTCAAGGGGGCCCGAATTCTGTTAGAAATATATTTAGAATTAGTTGCTAATAGTGTTTAAGTGTTTTAATACCTCATTATATTTGTTTTGTAAGTCTCATAGTGGCCACCCCTATGAGACATTGACATGATAGACGAACATTGACAGACACCGACAAAACTCCTGAATTAAAAAGAAGAAAAAAAACACGATCTCCATTATTTTGTGTGTCGCTAACATGTCCCATAGTCCATTTTTTAAAACAACAAGGAAACACAAGTCGTTTTTACTTTATCCATAGCCTGCTAACTGAGCCGTTGCTTATTAATAAGCATGAAATTGCCTCCAAGTCCAAACCTCTAGCACCGGGTGTTTCTCTAAAATTAACTATGACTGATGCAATTGTGGCTATGTTACGAAATATTGTCCCTAATTCTGTAATATGCCCCACAGGTTTCCTTATAGTCGTGGTAGAGATTTAGGTAGAGATGAATGTGTAATATTTAGAACTTAGGTACTGTTTACAAATTACAGTTTTTCCCCAGCAACGAGAGAAAACTCAGCTAAAATGTAATTAAAAATATAACAAGCCTTATTTCTAAAATTGATTGGAGTTTTCAAATTATTGACTCCTCAGAGGTCTACCTAAGGCCCATAATTGTCAAATAAATTCTAAGTTTTTGTTTCTGGGAAAAAAAAAGGTTTACAGTTGGCATTGATAAGACATTTAATAAAGATTATTTTTTCAGGCATCTACCTGTACCTGTGGGCGGTGGTGTTCAGTCACTACCTGGACGTACGTGACGAGGAGGAGAGGGGAAGGTACCGCAAGGCGCCCTACAAGCGATAGATGCTGACTGTACCTACCTTACTGGACTTTACTAATTTACAAACAGTGCCTCACAAAATGCCTTACAAAGTAACATTTTGAATGAGAAATTTTATATCAATTTAAAGAATAACGGTCTTACTAATAAAAAAATTATATACATGCGTTTATCGTGAGTTTAACTAAATTCCCTGTATAGGCTATGAAACGCTTAACGCAGGGTGCGTTTAACCAGCTTCCTACTAAAGATTTTCGAGAGTTTGTTTTACTATACACCATAGACAAACACCCAAAACAAAGCCAGTTTAAGGCCTGTATAAATTACTATTGCCAATAAAACAACACTATTCAGACTTTGTGTAAAAAAATGTTTATTAGTAGAAGAAATCTTATAACGTCTGTAATCTGTATACACAGTGTGGATCTTTTTATTAGTAAGGCCGTAACTATAATATATTTTTCATATATTCAACAGACATATTTTTATCTACTTGAATCTCTGAAAGTAAATGCGAGATTAATACACATTTACATGCATGGTTTAGAATTGCGCACGACGTTCGACGAAATTATTCTAATCACCCGTGCTAAAAGCAGCTACTTTGACGGCGTTTATTTTATTGTACTCTATATTTGAATCTCAGTGTGTTGTTAATTTTCAATGTTTAATAGGTAAAAAAGAACTTAATGTAATTCAATTACTTATATTTTAAATGAATATTCGCACTGAAAAACGATAGTCCGAATGTTTCGAGTTCTGTAAAACCAAGAATAATTTAGCCCAGTAATTTTAGGCATTTTAAACCGCAATCAACGGAAAAATTAGGTTCATTCGGTTCGGTTAAAAGTACGGGTACGTACGTAAATCCGGGATTGTAATGAAGAGGTGAAAAATCGACATTGATATCGTGCCGGCGAAAACAGTTATAAAGGTCACGAAATTAAGTTTTTCACAAATATCTCGCGACCTGTTGCTCGGAGGTCATTACAAAATTGTTAGTCGTAAAATTATCTACAAAAAATGCCTGTTGCATTTTTCTGAAACATCAACCCTTTTCGGAGTAGTACGCTGAGAAATCGACTAGTACTTTTTTCTCTCTATTACTTTTTTATTCATGTTTGTGTGTTAATACTTCTATCTGATACATGGGCGTTTTGTGAAAAATATACTTATACTAGTATATATAATATATTATCGAGTACCCCGCGGTAATACTATATTTATGTATTATATGTATATTGTATTTACGGGGATAAATAGTAGCCCATGTTTTAATCCAGAACATAAACTACTACCATATCAAAATCCGTTAGGTAGTTTCTGCGCGAAAGAGTAACGGAGCGGCAGCGGCTTTTAAACGAAGCTAAGAAGTATAAGCTGATATAAATGTGGATTTTTCACATCTTCATTACAGCGCCGTAATAAAGGTGTATATAAAAATTCAGCGTACTAGGAATTTATCCGTAGATAAAACCTGAAACCACTGGTGTAAGAAGTCACCTATTTTTATTCTATGTTATTTTTTATTAACAACTCAACTATTGAAAAAGGTGTAATTACGTAAATAATTCAAATAATCTCATAAAACAATTATACTGTAAATTTACACATATAGACTGTACAAAACATCGACTGCAACATAACGATCATTTTCAGAGTAGGTAAACTAACAAGCACAATACTCACCGTCCAGCCTGCAAATCCAATACCTACCTCCCCTTGAAGCAGACTTATAAATGCTTACTGACACTTTTGAGTTTGACACTAATGACGGCCATATGTACCTACTGGAGCTAGATTTGCAGGTTGGACGGTGAGTATGGCGCTTAAAGCCTGTAAGTTTTTATTTGTTAATGATGGATATGAATGTTGTAATCATGTGATTAACTTATTTTTAATTTAAAAAATATTTTAATATAGATTTTTAATAAAATTTAATAATAATTGATGTGTTGTTAATTTGATAAACTTATATAATTATCCGTAAAGCATTAAGCATGATTTTAAATGAAAAAGAGGGTGAATATTTTGAAGATTGAGTAGAGAAATTGAAAAAGGATTCCCTTTCGATTTAGAAAATAAGTTTTATTTCATACTTTTTTGTGCATTTTTACTTTGGAAGTCGGTCGGGTCAGACGGTTTAATTTTTTGGTTGAAGTAATAATATTTTTTCCCTTTTTAGTGATATTTGTTAAATTATTACTAACACATTGAAAATAAACGATCGAATGTATAATTGAATACGCGCTAAGCTTTCCATTAGGTATAGTATATAAGATAATGATGATGATTACTGTTAGTTACATAATGGCATATCTATGCTTGTAGTGCTTTAAACAATGTCGAAATTTCAAACACGAGTCTTTAAAGACGGGGAGTTCTGTTTAGTACTTTTGGATCCAGGGTATACCTTGGTGCAAAACCTCATTTTATTGTAGCATATGCTTGGGTTACTTCAGAAAAAGTCGAAATCACTATATGTGTTCATATAAATTTTGAGGAGTTCCCGCGATTCCTCATGGATCCCATCATCAGGTCACCACTTTTGTGAAAACGGGACCAACTTCGAAAAAAGAACATCAAAAAAGTATTTTGAAAACAGATGGCCGAGTTATCGTTGAACATACAAAAAAAAAAACATACACCTCCTTTTTTTTGGAGTCGGTTAAAAAAAATAGAATATAACGTCTCCGAAAAACAATTACGGATACTTCAGGCACATGATTCACTGCTTCTGTAAAGACGTGTAGGCAAAAACATATTTGTCATACTCAAAGTAAAAAAAATCATCTCATGTTTAGCGGAGAGTTACCCACTCTCCGCTAAACAAAAACTCGCCCATATAAAGAAATAATATTTTTTTCGAGTAGGACAATTATATTTCAGCCTAAACGTCTTCACATAAGCTGTAAATCATGTGCCCGAAATATCCGTAGTCGATTTTTCTAGACTTATATTAGGTAGATTCAAAAGGATTTGTGTCAAAGCTCAGGTATACTGTGCGGCACCCCGTCGCGCGTCGTCGCGCCGTTGTACGATTCAATCACACCCAAATTCAAGAGGGATGCATAGGGTGCAATGTTGTTAAAAAATAATTTTTCCCCAAGTTAGTAAAATTTAAAACAGTAATCTAAGTACCACAGTACTCCATTTCATATCCTTACCCTGTTTCTCTCGAAACGGAATAAAAAAACTTGAGAGGTGTCAAGGGACACCCGGATGGAACGAAGTTCCTTTCGATTAATTAGTGAAGGAATTGTAATAAAATTTTATTTTTTTTAGTTAAATAATCTATTTTATTATTATTATAATATAAGTAATATTAATATTTTTTAATATATTTTATTATTAAGAAATATAATGTGATATATACTTAATCAGTAGGCTCAATTTTAGTAATAATTGAGAGAGAGAGAGAGACAGACAGAGAAACACGCGCACGCCGCACGGCTTACAACTATAGCAAAAAGTGTCGTTACAACTTTTAGTCTTAATTTTTTCCGTCTAGCCCCCTTTCGCAACGCGCGATAAGGAACTTCGTTCCAAAATCACCAGTATATTTTATAAGTAGACTGTACCCATAGTAACAGATAATCTATATTATAATTATTAGAATCATTCTCTATATTTTTATGAATTCCTATTTATTGAGGTTTTATAAGTGACAAGGAGAATATACAAATATACATACGTTTTCAATACGCTATAATAAAAATCTGGTCCTATACTAAGTATCCGAAGAATTTGTATTACATGTACTAGACAACGGAAATATTATATTTAATACTTTTATACTTAATACATATTGTATTTAAAAGGTTTATTATACTTTGTAACATATATTTAATACACATCCAAGACCCAGGAACACAGAAAATCTTTTTGTACCTTCGGCGGGATTTTAACTTTGGCTTAAGGCCGACGCGGATGCGCTAACCACAGAGGTCGTCAGTATATTATTAACAAAGACGCAGAAACACAGTATAGTTTTTGTTACTAAGTGGGATTCAACACGCGACCGAACACTGGGCTTAATGCTTTGGCGCGTTGACCACTGAGCCGTGGCCAAACACACGTCGAACGTTTAATAGCTGTCTTCAGTTCTGTACGTAACTTGTTTATAAGTTTTATGTTTTGATAAAATTATTATCTCTTAATTTATCTTTGACCTCTGGTGTTTAGTTACATGAGCAGTAGAGACTTTAAAAATTATATAATTCCAAATATTTCAAAACTCAAGATAGGCTATGACGTACATTTGACAGAACAAATCTTCAAACATTATAAAGTTACGCCATCTTGGTTTTCACCATACCTTAAATGTCAAAATGGCCCCAAAAAATTCAAATGTGGGGTCATTTAACTGGATACACTTTTTACCTCAACATGCCTCGTCCATAATACGTATATACGTATATGTAGGTATAATTAAGTCAGTTTTCTGTTGGATGTGATACTGAAGGTAAGCTGTCCCTTTGTTAGATGTAATTATACTATCAACACTTACTGATTTCATTTATCAATTTGAAAATAGTAATAATCGAGAACGCAACTATGACTTTTTTATAAAGTTGTGTGGGTAAAAATTATCAACGTGGGTAAGTCAACTTGTTTTAGATTTCAGAGTCATAAAATGCCCACAAAACTAATGTATATAAATAAGCATATTAATAATAGGTCTTTACCTATGAAATTGCCGTTCTGCAGTACTGGCTATTTCAAATCAAAATAAATTTTGTTTGGCTAAGAATTCTATTTTCAAATTAATTTTATTTTAAAAACATGAAATTCTTTTTCCAAAAGTAGTCATTTGTTTATTGATTAGTGTTACATTTTCATCGCATTTCAATCTTTTTCGTCATCATGGATACGTTAAAAATTCGAGTAATTATGGAATATGAGTACCGTCGTGGCAGCAACGCGGCACAAGCGGCACGCAACATCAACGACGTTTACGGAGCTAACTCTACAAACCAACGCACCACATGTAATTGGTTTGCCCGCTTCCGTTCTGGAAATTTCGACCTGAAAAATGAACCTCGCAGTCGTCCGAAGACTTTCGTCGACAATGACGAACTAAACGGTCTCCAAGTTGCAAGAACTGGGGTTGGAAGCTCTCCGTCATCCGCCCTACTCACCAGACCTTGCGCCTATAGACTACTACTTTTTCCAGAATTTGGATAACTTTTTGGCGGGAAAAAAATTCAATACCCGAGAGGCAGTACAAAATGCCTTTGAAGAATTTGTTGCCTCCCATCCAGCTGATTTCTTTAAGAAGGGCATCAATAAACTGCCACTGCGATGGCAAAGATGCATTGATTGCATGGGTGATTACTTCGATTAATACAAATAAAAAATACATGAAAAAAATTCCTTTCAATTTTTTCATATAAAACGGCAATTTCATAGGTAAAGACCTAATATCTAAGTATCTAAGGTTTAAGGCCTCCACAGACGAGAGGCCGCTCGTTTCAGTTAAAACTGACGTCAGTTCGGCCCTTAGATTTATTAATCTAAGGGCCGAACTGACTATCTAGGCGTTATTACGCCTAGATAGTCTTCAAATCGCATCGTACAAAGTGAAGCAAACAACAGATAGAGGCGTAAGTCGTAACCATTACATACCGACACGCACACAAACAAAACTTTAAAGTTGTGGAGTTTGTACTCTTAAAATTGTATTTATTGTATTTGTTTTTCTTAATATCGTGAGATGTAAAAATATAACTTATATTTCATTTTAAACCATATAAACATATAATTTGTGAACTTTATTTATATTAAACTGGTATTAAGGAATATATCACGGATTATCTTAATACTCGCAATACTTTAACTTGATAATTTATAAAATCAGAAAATATTATAAAACTTTGTCTTAGTTGCAACTATTAATTAGCCAAGAAAATTTTTAAATAAATTTATTTTTACTAGTAACACTCACAATTCACAATATTTCATACTTTCATATGAAATGTTATGTCCGCAGATTTTTTAATTCTTTTCCGATGCATTGTGACACCCCATAACAACATAAACCGTCATAATGTTTTGAATAGTCTTACTACTTACTACTTACTCACTAGTGCTTGACCTTGACAACTGACGGGTCGATCGAACAAACTGAGCCGATACGGCTCAGTATGATTTACTTCACTTTTCATGAACGTACCCGGTTTCCAGGCGTTTTAATCTAAGGTTCGGCCTGAACGGATTCGAGCACACGGAAAATTACCGCGAGCTTCAGTCGTGTTTTTAAGGTCCCGTAATACTTAAGGAACCCTTATAATTCCACGCTGCCCGTCCGTCTGTCTATCTGTCCACCGCTCTCCTAGCTTCTGTAATAACTTTATGACAATAACTTTTGTAGTAAATCAAAGAAAACCTATTGCGCGTTGATAGTTACGGAACCCTCCTAAGACATGTCGAGACATGCTCTTGGTCAGTTTAGGCTATTATTTTATTAATTAATTGTATTTTTCTGCAATTGTAATCACGCTATCGGCGAAACCGAATTATTGTGTCATACATTTTTCTAGTAACATGTAATAGAAATCATTTTCTTTGTTTTATAGTAATAGTCTTTAGATTTTATCAACCATAGTGACTCTAAAGTTTTAAATACTTCAATGAACTTTAATAAATTTCTTTAGACGACGTGCTATTTTTAGGGTTCCGTACCCAAAGGGTAAAAACGGGACCCTATTACTGAGACTTTGCTGTTCGTCCGTCTCTCGTCCTAACCTTCCTATACCGTGATAGTTCGACAGTTGAAATTTTACAAATGATGTAGGCATTTCTTTTGCCGTTATAACAACAAATACTAAAAACAGAATAAAATAAAATTTGAGGCTCACATACAACAAACGTGATTTTTTCCGTTTTGTACGGAACTCATCTTGCCGACTCGCACTTGACCGGTTTTTTTTACTTTTTATTACCGTTCCAATTTTATTGCCGTTCAGTCCATCCGTACAGGTCAGTCAAACTTAGTTGTTGTACAAAGTTTTACTGTGCAATGTTGCCAACTTAGTTGTTGTACAAAGTTTTACTACTAAATTTTGTATTTTATTCCCTCCTTATTAGGAATTTAGTTGTTAGTAGTGGTTTTGTAGAAAATAGCTAGACAGTAATCTAATATGCAAAGTGGCCTGCTTATATGTGCTATTATGACACCTTATCATAGCACGCATCCGTAAGTCGCATAAAACTACCGATTTAATTTATATATTATACGTAATATTTCATACTATATTTTTTTAATTTAACGGTTAAATATTAAAACCGAAAATGTATGTATGTTTGTAAATACAAAATCCCTCAAAAAACTTTTAGGGATTCCTAAGTTTAGTAGCTTTTTATAGTTATTGGTACTCTTTTAGTAGTTTTTAGTAGAAAACGACGCGAGTATAGAAGTTTCGCAAAAACGAATCGCTTCAGTCCATACGGCCGACTGATGCGATCTCGAAATTGCACACAGACGATACGATTTTGCATCCGTTCAGGCCGAACTGAAGGAAAACCGGACCGTGTATGGGGCCCCTTATTCACATCGCCTCGTAACGGCTGATAAGCCGTTACGATATACTGTTTGTGTAGTGAGCGAATTTTTACACTCTAGTGAATAATCTGATAAAAAGCGTACATGTTATTTAAATTATAAAACAAATTGTATTTCAGTTTCATAACTAACAAAATGGAAATTTCCTTCAAGAATAAGAGAGTGCTTGTTACCGGAGCTGGACAAGGTTGGTATTTGAGTGTCAATATTTTTGTCAGAAAAATTGTTATTAAATGATTATGTAGGTATAGACATAGGAAGCCAAATATAAAGATACTAGCTTTTGCCCGCGGCTACGCCCACCTTAATCCGGAACCCCACCGGAACATTGTACTTTTTGGAAAAAATAGTAGAATATGTACTAATCCGGAGCCTAAACTACTACCATACCAAATTTTATCAAAATCCATTTAGTAGTTTTTGCATGAAAGAGTCACAAACGTCCACCCATACATACATCAACCCATACTCACAAACTATCACATTTATAATAGTAGTAGGACTCGGACTAGAAAGTTTTTTTTTGCGTCTTAACTCATAATTTTGCAATTAAGAGTTGAGACGCAGCACTAAATAAAATTAAATGTTATCGCCAGGTATTGGTAGGGCTATAGCGATCGAGCTATGGCGATCTGGAGCGAAGGTAGTGGCGATTTCAAGAACTCGGTGCCACTTGGAGTCCCTACAGAAGGAATACCCGGCCATAGACATCGCTGACATCGACGTTGGAGACTGGAACAAAACCAAGAAGATCGTAGAGTCACTGGGCGCTTTTAACGCTTTGGTGAATAACGCTGCTTTGGGACACTCCAAGCCGTTCCTCGATATAACTGAAGAGGAATATGATACGTAAGTTATTTCTTCACGTTTTTTTTCTCCGCGTTTTTATATGCATTAGACCGGGAAATGCTCGGTCCTAAGCCGGGACTGTATCTGCGCTAATACAATACATTTGAAAACGAAGTGTTGAGTTAGCTGTCATTGTGACATTGACATTTGAGTCGACACTTGTGCGTTCGATTTACAGCTCTATTGTATTGGCGCAGAGTTCTATTTTTCTGTGAAATGTTTTCCCCGGCCTTACGGATTCCGGATCATAATAGGTCTTTACCTATGAAATTGCCGTTTTGTATGAAAAAATTTAAACGAATTTTTTTCATGTATTTTTTATTTGTATTAATCGAAGTAATCACCCATGCAATCAATGCATCTTTGCCAACGCAGTGGCAGTTTATTGATGCCCTTCTTAAAGAAATCATCTGGACGGGAGGCAACATATTCTTCAAAGGTATTTTGTACTGCCTATCGGGTATTGATTTTTTTGAACCTAATATTATAGTCCCAACCTTAATCTATTCTATGACGGAATACGGATCGCGTTATCGTAAGCGGCGTCCATGGACACACCCGAAAGATTGTACGTAGTACATACTTAGATACCTGTTGTCAGTTTCGCAAATAGTAGCTTCCGTAAGGTAATAAAATGAATTGGATTGTTTCCAGGATAACAAACATCAATCTAAAATCTGTTATCAACATTAGCCAAGAGGTTGTAAGAAACATGATCAAGAACAAGATACAAGGATCTATAGTCAACATTTCATCCCAAGCATCCAAGGTGAGCCATCATTCCTTACGGCTGTCCTGCAGTAAGCTAGCGTGGACTACACCACGAGTCCTGTCCACCACGCTACTGCCTCCTACTACGGGATAACAGACTCAGCCGAATATTACACCGTAAATGGATTGAAGATACTAAAATATGTGTTTTCATTTGCTGTTTAAACATAAACTATGAGTTATAAAAGTACAGATAGATGGTCTTAAAACAAAAATAGAAATTCAAGGAGCGTAATCAGTATTCGTACTTTTTACTTACATTACATTTCAGTATAAAATACTTAAATTCTATTCATAACGCACACGGCCGATGCAGTGCGCCGGGTGCGTAACCTTCAAAGCCGGCGCGTTATAAGGCAGTAGTGCAAGTTGTCAGGAAATGCTAATCATGTTATTTTTTCTGTAAATTAAGATAATGTTTTGTCACGCATATTCTCATTACTCATTACTTAGAGTAACATAATTTTAGCCTAATGTTGGGTTAAATATATAATTGAATAAAATACATTCTGTATAATATAGGACATAGGTATAGTGAGTAAAAAATGCATGAGGTTAAGAAATTGTTTTCGTTTGCTTCAGGCTGCATTAAAAGACCACACAGTTTATGGAGCGACAAAAGCAGGCTTAGATGCAGTAACTAGGAACATGGCTTTGGAACTTGGGCAATATGGAATAAGGACAAACTCAGTCAATCCCACTGTCATAATGACGGCAATGGGCAGGGAAGGGTGGTCGGATCCCGTCAAAGCCAATACAATGCTGTCAAAAATACCTTTGGGCAGGTAATGAATAGTTCTATTAAAATATTACCTAGGTACCTACTTATTATTTATTAAGTAGAAACTTCATCACCGAGTTAAGGCCTCCACCACGCTATCCAACAGCGGAGATCAGATACACAGCTTTCCTAGTAATGCTTTCCTTAGCAGTTTAGAGCATTCGTAGTTGAGAAACGTCGAATCTAATCGAATTTGCAACTCACGTTATTTACCATTAGAATGCTACGTTTACGGTAGCTCATTTTAGGGCCTGTTTCACGGTCGCTTAATAAGTGTCAAATAGCTTATTCGAAGGTTATGTCGCTGCTTATGATAAAACGATTGTCAGAGACAAAACATGCAAATAAGTATCTGACACTTAGCAGTAAAGGGTCATACTGACCATCCAGCCTGCAAGCACAAAGGTCGCAACTTGTAGGCAAAAATCATAAATGATTGACACTAATGACGGCTATTAGTACCTGGGCTGGATTTTCTGGATGGGCCGTGAGTATGGCGCTTAATTAAGTTGATTGTGAAACAGGCCCATATTAAAAGTAATATTTTTTAATTTGACTTATTTTATTTACAGATTCGGCGAAGTGAACGAAGTTGTAGATGCAGTTTTATTCCTGCTTAGTGACAAAGCGAGTATGATAAATGGGGTAGAGTTACCTATCGATGGAGGATTTCTAGCTACGTAGAAGCTTTTGTTTATAATATTTTAAGTAACTAGGTATTTACTTTTAATAGTGATTAAATAATAATGTACCTACGTGAACTGGATCTGTATCTTTTTTCAATATTTTTTTTTAATCATAAGACGTATTCCTGTGCCTAAGTTAAAACTTTAAATGAAACTGAGTGACCGCTACTCTATATTATATAATACTAGCTGTTTCCCGCGGCTCCGCCCGCGTAAATACAGTATCCCTCGGGAACACTACTTTTTCGGGATAAAAAGTAACCTATGTTTTAATCCAGAGTCTAAGCTACTACCATACTGAATTTCATCGAAATCCGTTCAGTAGTTTTTGCGTGAAAGAGTAACAAACATCCACGCTTTCTCATTTATAATATTAGTAAGGATTATATTCAAGATAATAATTACAGTTACATAAAATTCATCAGAATAAAATGCATACACCCTCGCGGCATCGGCCGTTGGATGCAGTTGTGGCGCAAGCACTCTATTCATTGATATCGCGGTTTTTGTAACTACCCTCAAAATATATATATTTTTAATAATGGAAGAATATGAGACTGCTGGGGCTAATTAACCATGTAGTAGTGAAATTATTGATGATGTACAATGCGTACGTGAGTTGAGTGAAGTGCTAGAAATAGGAAAGATACTTGAGAAGAACTCTGAGCTAAATAACGTCAGGCTGGTTGAGAAAAGGAAGGGATTAGAAGAAGATAGCAGCGAATATGAATTTACTGAAGTTGTGAGGAGAAAACCAAAGAGGTTGATAAGAAGTAACTCGAATAATATTAGAAATATGGATGTAGAACTTCATTTGTCTCAAACTGATTCAACCAAAAGTATATACGAGGTGTGTGTAACATCCTTCAAACCTCTGCCAAAACAGATGGCATTAGCAAGACTACTTAAAGAAGAATACATTAAAAATGTAACTAGAATTAAATACAATATTTTGGTGCGTTTTGCATCCAGTGAAGATGCTAAAAATTATTAAAATCTACAAAATTTGCAGAGTATTAGAATTTAAATGTCAAATGACGTATGAGGCTAGTAGCTCTTATGGTGTAATTATAGGAATAGATTTGGAACTAAATTATGAGGAAATAATGAATATTTTACAAAGTAAAGTAAACATTTTATCAGTAAAACGTCTTAGAGGTATTAACTCAGAAGCAAAATGTGTAGACAGTGAAACCGTTCGTCTATGTTTTGAGAGTTCATCATTACCTCGTTTTGTTCGAGCTTATGATTACCGTATCAGTGTTGAGTCTAATGTGTTTCCAGTAAAACAGTGTACATGATGCTAGAAATTCGACCACACCATTAAATTTTGCCTTACCAAAAAAATCATATGCCCAAAATGTGGAGGCGATCATAATAACTATGACATCAAGAATTGTAAATGCCTCAACTGTATAGATTTTCATTTTCTCTCGTCATCTTTCAATTTTACATTGGACAAAAAATGTCCCATCAGTGGAAACGTACATAAAACAAAAAAGAAAAGTCGAATAAATGAGAAGAACAGAAACATGAAAAACGTTAATGCAGACGGATGATCCTCAAGAATGAATTAATCATCAAATGGGACGGCCTTTAGAGAGCTCGGAGGAAAGCCGTAAAGAAAAAAGTGAGAGAGTCGACTGGTTAAAGGTATTGATGAAGATGAAACGTGTATTTTATTCTGACTGTAGCGGTGTAGAAAAATTTTATAATATTGTTATGAGATTATTAGAGGAAGAATAAAGTTCATAATGAGTTATTTATCGAAAAAAAGCTTTATTGATAATTTTTTAAAGGTCTATAATGGATAGAATATCTCATCATTTTACGTTGAATATTCTACAATGGAATTGCCAGTCTTTTGCCTGAGAGCTTTTAAATCAAATGAAAATCCACATAGCTATTCAGAGTGATACCTGGCTAGAGCCTAGGATGTAGTATTGCACAATTCGATTCGGGCCCATGTAAGTCAATTAAAAATAGTAAACAATAATAGCATAGAATTATTACATATTAGAATAAATAATTGCTCTAATCTAGAAAATATTGTGTCTGTATATTATCCGTCATCGATTCGTACCGACATTTTTCATTGGGATGAATTGTTTTCAAAATTTCCTAATAAAACATTAATAGCCGGGGATTTTAACGGCCATCATGGTACTTGGTCTACTAAGTCAAACGTAAGAGGTGTTCAATTATGGGATTCAGCTTTAGATGATGAATTTATGCCCTTGAATAACTTTACAGCTACTCGTGTGAAATTGCTAAATGGTATTTTACAATAGTCTTCATCTGATGTAACATTCGTGTCGTCCGATATAGCCGTGTCTTTTGATTGGCAGGTGCTTAATGAAAACATAGGTAGTGACCACATGATTATTAAATTCGCAATGAATTATCAGGAACCACTAAACATAATTAGTAAATGAAATATAAAACTTGCCAATTGGGGTGTATATAAAGAAAAACTGACGCAATTTTTACAAATAATATGAGTGAGACTTTTAATATGAGTTTATAAGAACAATATGATTATTTTATATTACAGATTAATAAATCTGCCGATGAGAGCATTCCATTGATTAAATTGTGTTCTAATCCGGCTAGAAATTTTAAACCAAATCCATACTGGAATCAGTCTCTTCCTCTGGCAGTTGCACAACGTAAATTATATTTTATAAATTTTAGGAAAAACGCAACACCTATCAATTATATTAGATGTAGGTATATAGCTAAAGGCAAAGAGTGTAAGAGGCTAATTTTAAATCTTACCGTGAATTTTGTGACTCTATTGGTGAAACAACTTCAGCTTCCACCATGTGGAATAAGATGCGTTGGGTTAAGGTTTATAAAGAAAGAATATAGTTGTTCCCATAGAAAAACAGGATGAAGTATTGATAAGCCTTACTTTCTTCTTCTTCTTCCACGAATTCTATAATTGAGTGTGATTTTCACACTTCCTGAGTTAAATAACTCCATAAAGAAAAAAGACACAGCTCTAGTGAGCTACGGAATGTTTTACACTATGATATATAATGCTACTGATTTAGCAAAAAAATTGTTACTCAATATTTATATTCTTATCCTTCGAACTAGTTATGTACCTAACCAATGGCGTAACATCTAAGTTATTGCCATCCCAAAGCTAACTACTACCCAAAATGCAACTGCAAAACGACGACCAATTTCACTCATATCGTATTTGTAAAATATTTCACCATATGATATGTAAGCGAGTAGAGTGGTACTCGTACATAGAAAAAAATAAAATTTTATCACCATATACAGTTAGATTTCGTAAGTGTCTATCAAGTATGGATAGTTTAGTTAGAATTATTGGCCAAAGATAGAAAGATATAGGATTTTTTTAAAATATATCAACGTTGGCGTGTTTTGTTGTATTGAAAGCGCGTATAATATAATGTTTAAGTTTAATGTTTTAATTCATAAAATCGTCGAGAGCTTAGATGAACTCAAAATTGGTAATAAAATGTGCAGATACTTTTGGTCATTTTTAAGTAATAGAAATTTATTTATTATGGATGATGGTGGAAATTTCATTCTAAGTAGGCGAACATATAGAAGATTGGCACAGGAGATCCGATTTCACCACTGCTTTTTAATATCGTAACTCATAGAGTATTTCAAATTATTCGGAATGTTATGGTGTCTTAGTATGCTGATGACTTCGTGTTACAGTCTTAAAGATATTAATTTAGGTGAAAATAAGATCAGGAATCTCTTGATGCTCTTGTTCTGATTTTTTATGAACTTGGGTTAAGTATATCACTCTTAAAGACTAAAATTTGTCTTTTTATTTGAGGACATAGGAGGATTCTACCGCGTTTGAATATATGCAACTATTTTATATCTCATTCAGAAAACATCAAATACCTAGGAATGTCGCTCGATCAAAGCCTTATGTGGCGTAAACATATTAATGAAGTTTCAGAAAAATGCTCCAAATACCTTATTCTTCTAAAACTTTAGTCAGGCTCTAGTTGGGGTGTTCACCCAAAACACATAAGAAAGGTTAAGGTAGGTTTTACATACTTAGGCTGCACTAAAAGTATCGGTAATGGAATATTTCCACTGTTCCTGTCATATTCAAATCTTTTTAATTTAAAACTCCTTGGTTTTAAAAATCGAATACCGTTTATTTATTTAAAAAATCTCTCGGTCTTGTCAAACTTGTTTAGTCGTTGAGAAAATGGAATTGACTCGAGAAAATTCTACAGCGATGATATATTGTGACTTTCGAAGTGGTTTAACACAAAAACAGTGTGTTGACCGGATGATTTCTGCATTTGGTGATGAAGCCCCATCCAAAACCACAATTTATCGCCGGTTTGCTGAATTTCAACGTGGACGTGTCAAGCTCAGTGATGATCCCCGTCAAGGTCGTCCAAAAACTGCAGTCACCCAAGAAAAACGTTGATGCTGTGCGTAAGCTGATTGAGGAAGATCGACATGTGACTTACCGCGAAATTCAGGCAACTTTAGACATTGGCATGAGTCAAATACAAATAATTTTGCATGAACAATTAGGTGTAAAAAAGTTGTTTTCCCGATGGATACCGCATTTGCTCTGTGAAGAGCAACTTACACAACGCGTTACTTGGTGCGTCAGAACTCTCGAAAGATTCCACGCAGGATCCTCAAATGCTGTATACAACATCGTATCAGGTGACGAATCCTGGATATACGCGTACGAACCCGAAACAAAAAACCAGTCACGAGTTTGGGTGTTCGAAAATGAGTTAAAGCCAACAAAAATTGTTCGTTCACGGAGTGTTGCAAAAAAAATGGTGGCCACGTTTGTCTCCAAAACCGGCCATGTTGCGACTATTCCTCTTGAGGGACAAAGAACGGTTAATGCAGAATGGTATGCTAACATTTGTTTGCCACAGGTCGTTTCTGAACTCCGTAAAGAGAACTGCAACCGCCGCATCATCCTCCATCACGACAATGCGAGTTCTCACACCGCGCACAGAACAAAAGAGTTTTTAGAGCAAGAAATCATAGAATTATTAGACCATCCGCCGTACAGCCCTGACCTAAGCCCTAATAATTTCTATACTTTCCCTAAAATAAAGAATAAATTGCGTGGTCAGAGATTTTCATCACCTGAAGAAGCTGTGGACGCCTACAAAACGGCTATTTTGGAGACCCCAACTTCCGAATGGAATGGTTGCTTCAATGATTGGTTCCATCGTATGGAAAAAAGTGTCAAATTTCGCGGAGAATACTTCGAAAAGCAATAAATACATTTTTAAATAGTAATGTTGTGTCACTTCCTTGATTCCCGAAATTTTCAGTGCCGCCCTCGTAGCACTCATAAGCAGCATATTGCAAAGCATAATTAGAAGCAGAATGGATTATGGATGTTTTCTTTTTGATCATTGTGCTTAAATCTATAAGTCACACTTATTAAAGCTGGATAAGCTGCAGAATCAAGCCTTAAGAATAATTGGCGGATTCCAACCAACCTCTCCAACTCATGTAATACAGTGTGAATTAAGTTTACCACCATTAGGTACATATAAGACTAAGGGAATATTTAGCGTATAAATATTCTTTAAAGACACTGTCATGGCAAAATAATGTAACTATTAAAGGTCCCATACACGGTCCGGTTTTCCTTCAGTTCGGCCTGAACGGATGCAAAATCGTATCGTCTGTGTGCAATTTCGAGATCGCATCAGTCGGCCGTATGGACTGAAGCGATTCGTTCCAGTGTTGCCAACTATGTTTTCGCGAAACTACTAAACTCGCATCGTTTTCTACTAAAAACTACTAAAAGAGTAACCTGGTAAACTATAAACTTAGTAGTCCCTAAAATTTTTTTAGGGATTTTGTGTTTACAAAATGCAGTGGTTTTTTGTGTTTACAAAAAAACACTGCTTTTTCAGTTAATATTAAATTGAAAATATGATAATTTTACCGATAAATTAAAAAAAATATGGTAATTAGAAATTATACGTATATAGAAATTAAATCGGTAGTTTTTAGCCTCTTACGGATGCGTGCTACTATGTGCTATTATGATAAGGTGTCATAATACCTCATAGTAGAAGGCCATTTTGCATATTATGATTACTGTCTAGCTATTTTCTACAAAACTACTACTAACAACTAAATTCCTACTAAAGACGGAATAAAATACTAAATTTAGTAGTAAAACTTTGTAAAACATCTAAGTTGGCAACATTAATTTTGGAAACGGATGGACTAAACGGATGGACTGAACAGTAATAAAATTCGAATGTAAAATAAAACCGGTCAAGTGCGAGTCGGCAAGAGGAGTTCCGTACAAAACGGAAAAAATCACGTTTGTTGTATGTGAGCCTCAAATTTTTATTTTATTCTGTTTTTAGTATTTGTTGTTATAATGTTATAATTTATTTTGTTTTATAATTTATAATGTTATAACGGCAATAGAAATGCCTACATCATTTGTGAAAATTTCAACTGTCGAACTATCACGGTATGGGAAGGTTACGGCGACATACGGACGAACAGCATACAAAGTCTCACTAATAGGGTCCCGTTTTTACCCTTTGGGTACTGGCATCCTTTATCCTAAAAATGGCACAGGTTCTAAAGAACATTTATTAAAGTATTTAAAACTTTAGAGCCACTATGGTTGATAAAATCTAAAGACTATTACTATAAAAAAAGAGATATTATACCTAAACATATTACTGGAAAAATGTATGACACATTAATTCGGTTTCGTCGATAGCGTGACTACAGTTGCAGCAAAATACAATAAATAAATAAAATAATAAGATATCTATTATGTCCACGGAGCTCATTGCAATTTTGGAAGCATTGTCATATATTGGTAATGACTTATTGAGAAATAATAGCAACATATCAAAGAGAATTGTGATTATCTCGGATAGAAAAAGTGCCCTTCAACATTTGGCTTGGTGCGCTTCTGAACTAAGAGGTGTTCCGGTAGCCTACGAAATTATTAAAGAAGATAGTAATTAATCTTCAAGACAGCAATTGCATTCTGAGAATGCAGTGGGTTCCTGGACATATTGGTATCAAAGTTACCTCGTTACCGAGGAGGCCGACCGATTAGCAAAATTAAGTATTTTAAATGTAACCGGATTATTCTGCAATTTTAATTTTGTTTAAAAAGAGTAACTACGAACATTGGCGAGATTATTTTAATGAATAATCGAAATTTAATGGTATTTGGTACAAAACAAAGCAATCGGAACCATCTCATATACTTACCAAGATTTGTAACGCCGGAGTTGGATCGGAATATAGTTAAATTAGCGTTTAGAGTCCGATCAGGAGACATCGCATCAAGAACGTTTGCTTTTTTGATGAAAAAGGTTAACTCACCTATTGTGAGACGTGTGATAAGATCGAAGATGTACAGCATATTTTGATGGAATGTGTTAAGTATCGGAGTAAAAGACAATTACTACTAGCTATTATGCTCTATATAATTTTTTCCAGTATCGAAGATAATATAGTGTAAAATATATTATGTACAGGGTATGTATGTACAATGGGATTGATATATTATCTTTGGATACAAATCCCTAAATAAAAGTAGATAAAAAAAAGTGCATACATTGATGATTTATTAGGATTTTAACTAAGCCTTTGGACCTGACGATTTAGAAAAACGATGTTGAAAACATAAACGAAAATCCTATTTTCCCACTTTTTTAACTTGACATTGGCAATATAAATTAAGAACTTAAAGAAAAAAAAATTCAGTTGTCACTTGGTTGTCACTACTCATCATCTATTTTGACATTTTAAATTTTAATGTCTCAAGTTTTTATTTAAAAAGCTTCATAAATTTTTCGTAAAAATTAACTACATTTTGTCTTCAGTGATATCTCTTCTTAAACAGTTTGAAAATATATTATCTTACTTTTTTCTCTTTTTATTTATAAGTCTATAAAAAATGGAAATATCATTTAAAAGCAAACGAATTCTGGTAACCGGTGCAGGGCAAGGTTTGTTCATTTTATTAGTCGTTTATTAGATTACTTTTATGAGATTAAGATAATTTTATTCATATGAAAAATCTTTTTAGGTATCGGAAGATGTATTGCAATTGAATTATGGCGAGCTGGGGCAAATATAGTTGCATTATCGAAAACAAGATCTCATTTAGAAACTTTGCAAAGTGAATATCCTTCTATAGACATCGTCGTCGCAGACATCGCTACCTGGGATGAGACGCGAGCGGTTATTGAGTCGTTGGGACACTTTGATGCCTTAGTGAATAATGCTGCCATTGCCATATGCGAACCTTTCCTGACTTGTTCCCCAGATGCGTTTGATAAGTAAATAATATATTAGACAAACTAACAGTACCTTAAAAACAGCTGGTTTTAATTTTTATTCATTACTTGTGGGTTAATTTTACACATTTCTTGCAGGACATTTGATATCAATGTAAAAGCTGTATTAAATATAAGCCAAGTAGTTGCCAGGAAAATGATAGAAAAGGGTGTTCATGGTGCCATAGTAAATGTGTCCTCACAGGCGTCTAAAGTTAGTACTTACTTAATTCCTTCTGGATTTTAAAAGAATTTGTGATGTAGAAAATACACGTCATAATAAAAATACATTTTTATTATGTGTGTAAGTAAATGCTTATAATTGCAAAAAAATGTTATTGAAATAATTTTTAATTCACATACAATGCTTCATCTTATTACATTGATAATAATATGTACTTATCATTTTTATCTTTATCTTTTAATCAATTACTAACATTGAGTGGATTACATGCGTTCTGACAGCTATTAAATGCTTATCTAGAATAAGATAAGAAATTCTCAATGCAATTTCCTTCAATGTTACCAAAGATTGTATTCTTTTTTTTTAATCAAGTAGAGTTAAATAATAGGCTACTTGATCTTTTTCTTGACATTATTTATGTCCTAAACGCTTCATAATTGTTTCATTACACAATAAAAAATAATATTTCATTATTTTGAAACTTAAAAACCTACAATTTAAAAAAAAATACAGAAAAAACCACCGAAAACGCTATTCGCCATGTTGGTTGATAGATTATCTGTGCTGTAACGTCATACTAGTTCTGTTTGTAATCTGTGCTATAGTCCGTAGTAGTAAAATGGCAGTTACATTCTGCTCGACGTTTTGACATTATATTAATATTTACTTACAGAAACATTCCGTTTCACTACTACATATGAGTTTAGTGTGTGTCGTCACACCCTTGCTGTAAGTTACATCAGTAGAAATTAAAAAACAAAAATACATATTTTTAAATCAACTTTATTTATCAATCTTAAGTTTTTAATTTATGATATTGCTAGAATACATTTTCCTAAGCCAGGTACTAAAGGAAATACTTCTTCAATGTATGAAATTAAATACGAGTCAAGATGCCTATTAAAATATTGTTGATACTGCATTCTTTATTAGTAAACAATAATAGAATATGAACTTGCAATGATAGATTTCTATATTATATAATATTTTTTATTTATTTTAACTTAGAAAAAGTACTATTGAATCAATTATGAAATCGGTAAAAAATAGTGAACATTGTGTGCAATATTGCAGAAAATTAAGTTTTTATTCAGTTAAGATTTAGTTGTTGTATTGTTTGATTGTATTTTGACACTAATTATTTCAGGCTGCATTAAAAGACCATGCCATATACAGCTCTTCTAAGGCCGCTTTGGATGCTCTTACCCGTGCCATGGCTTTAGAATTGGGCCCTCATGGTATAAGGGTGAATGCTGTTAACCCTACTGTGATCATGACAGCTATGGCCAAGGTGGGCTGGTCTGATCCGCAGAGAAGTTCAGAGATGAAAGCCAAAATACCGCTTGGAAGGTACTATTCATTAAGTTTTTAAATAAAAAAATGTATTAAATACTGTAGTGTCTTTTGTTTTAAAGTATTGTTAACACTTGTATTAATATACTTCTAACAGGTGTGCAAATGCATCACAGTAATAAATTAAAATATCTGTACAAAAATATCTTGTTATTTTACCAGATTAATTTAAAAATATTTTGTTTTCAGATTTGGAGAAGCTTCAGAAGTAGTGAATACTGTGCTTTTTTTGTTGAGTGACAAGGCCAGCATGATCAACGGAGTAGAACTACCCATTGACGGAGGATTCCTTGCTACATAATCTCAAAACATACCAAAGATATTGAGAACTTGGTTTCTTATATTTTAAGATCTTAATATTTTATATAATAATTATAAATAGTACCAAAGAAATGAAAGCAATTGTCATTGTTATGTAACTCATTTAAATAATGACAGGGACTTAAACAAATAATGACTATGTACATAATTTATTTATTTACAGCCTTTCTTCAGTACAGAGTAATACATAAAGCTTACAAAAAACTTTTAATTAAGAAGAAAACTACGGTAGCGCGGTCTTTGCATCTGTGTGCCTCTTGGCAAAGGTCTTCCCCAACAGGCTAGATGACTAATTTTTTTTATTGCATAAATGAATAGTACTCTTAAATATCGGTAACTTCTTAGAAGAAACAGTATATCAAAAGTCAATATTTTCAACGGTACATTTGTATACAAAATTTTCGCAAGTCTCGTGAAAACGCTCCATACTAAAGTCGTACCTGGCTGTGACGTCACGCCTAGGTTAAAGTGTATAAAGTATACGGCCGCAGGAACATATTTGTAAATATCTCAGATATTTGTGCGTTTAAGCTCATACATAGCAAAATAAATGATTTTGTATATGATGTAAACTAATCATGTAGGTTTTGTTTACTAATTTAGCAAAATAAAAAAGTTTTTTTTTGTACTTTTTACTTAAATGTATCTAATTACTAAACTACAATAAAATATTATATTTTTTTACATTTACCAAGTAGTAATGCCTCAATATTTCTGAGTATATTAAAGAAACTAAATAGTTTAAATGTAGTCATCATCCCTACTGCTATCACTCCCTTCTTTGGCATGCCGCTCTGGCCTACATAATATGTTATGACAATTCACTATGTCATGTAGTTATTTATTTTCTTAATCCCTGTCTATTTAAATGATTTATTAGGTAGTTAGGTATGATATACTTAATCATTAATACAAAATATTTCAAATATTTAAAAGAAAGGCTAAATCAAACGCCATAAAAGTGCTACAGTTTATCTATATATAAACCGAGTTTGTAACAAGCAATCTGTTTTCCTTTTTTATGTGTAAAGTGCAAATAAAAAATTAGTTTAATTAACTGTTTATTGTCATTGAAATCGTAAAATATACATGTAATCAAATAATAAGTATCCTTCTTAACTTATATGCCATGACAAAGGTCAAGTGTAGAGACTAGAGTCAGATCAGCTTTGGGGTGGCACTTTTCTTACATGTCACACGTAAAACTTGGTCTGGCCCACAAGAACAGTCACAGATACACCTGTGACCAGCAGGATCAACCTTCAAGCGCTTCATGAATTCGGCAATAGTCTTGTTGGGACTTGCCTTCTGTCAGTTGTATTGGGACTTGGGTCAATGCCTTGATATGCGACGACTGACGGCATCCCTAATGACCGGTAGTGACCCCTTCGTCATCGGTAAACGACAACATGTAAACCTCTTGGATATCAGGGCCAATCTTCCCAAGAGCAGAGATGGCTCTTTGACAGCCTCACTATTGAGCCCAAGAAGAGAAGTACCAAACGATGGATTTGACATCTATTCAGCTGCGTAGACTTAAGAACGTTTTCGTGTTCGTTCTAAGTTTCTAAGTGCGTTTTTTTCAATATCCAATCCTTAACGTATATCGATATAATAAATAGAATTTAAGTACTAATTCTATAACTAATGTAGAAACATATTATGTAATTAACTATTACTATCAAAGTTAAGTACCTACTTGCTTACATTTATGTAAACATTATTATCAAAAAGTTATTTAAAGTACTTAAATCTGTTTTGAACTCATTCGATAAATAGCTACCTACAATTCGAGTGTTCCCTTACATAATAAGTTATCTTACATAAGTTCAGTAACTTACCTACTAAATGTATTTTCGTTAACAAAATGGCCAAATGTTTCGAGGGTAAAAGGATTCTCGTGACTGGAGGCTGTTCGGGTGAGTTTATTTTCTGTGTCTAACTGAGAAGTACATGTTCCCCTATAACTATTTACCTTCAATATTTTTTTGCACAGGAATTGGAAAAAGAACGGCAAAGGAATTATGGCTATTAATTATTTCAGCTTCAATATTTTTTGCACAGGAATTGGAAAAGGAACGGCAAAGGAACTATGGCGTTGTGGTGCTAGTGTAGTGGCAGTCTCTCATCAAGCCGATAGCTTGGAAAAATTTAAACAGGAATACCCAGACATCGAAACAGCCTGCGTCGACCTGAGAGACTGGGAGAAAACGAAACAGGTCGTTGACTCATTAGGCGTGTTTGATGGGCTTGTAAATTGTGCCGGTTTTATAATCACTCAACCGTTTCTAGAATGCTCGCCTGATATTTTTGAACAGTAAGTATCATTTATTTAAGTAGTAAGTAGGTAAGTACATACATAAATAAAAAATACAAAATATATGTACTTAATAAGTTTGTAGGAAATGGGCTACTGATTTATACCTAGTAGCGACTCCTTTATTTTATGATTAAGTAAGCTTCCTAACCGATTTCCGAAAACCTTTGATCATCCAGCATTTCTAGGGTTGATCATGATGCCCGAAATATACCTATTCACATAATATTATGTATCTAAATACCTACCTAATATAATATAATAACTTACATTTTCTACTTTTCAGGACAATCCATGTTAATACCACAGCCATACTGAACATTTCACAAATTGCTGCAAAGAAAATGATAGCGAACAAAATTAAAGGATCAATTGTAAATATTTCCTCACAAGCATCAAAGGTTAGTAATTTCATACACCACAACCTACGCAGTAGGTACTCACCTATCTAACCACGCAATGTCCATATCAAAAAACGGTTATATAGTTTTTATGGTATGAGACCAGCATATGAGCGGACAGATTCCCTAAAGGTATATGCTATTCGACATTGAACACACAAGAAACTCTACTGGCTTTTTATATACCTACCTATATCCTACCTATCGATACAGAATCGAAGTAGGTACATTACATAAGTACTTATAGTACATTAATTGTAGGTTGCTCTTAAGGATCACGTCGCGTACTGCGCATCAAAAGGCGCCGTGGACGCGATGACTCGTGTGATGGCTCTGGAGTTGGGGTCGCACGGCATCAGGGTCAACACGATAAACCCAACAGTCGTCATGACGGAGTTGGGCCGCAGGGTGTGGGCTTGCCCGGACAAGTCAAGGGCCATGCTTTCCAAAATTCCTCTAGGAAGGTACTTAAGTAGATTTGACTGCCAGCCGTTTAGCTTTTAGAGAGGGGGGTGCGGTAAAAAGGTGCGCTTTAAAGTTGCACCTAAGTACCTCTCAATGATTTAAAAGACCTATCTAATGATACGGTACCCCACACTATGGCATACGTGTAGGGGAAAAAAACAAACAAACCAAAAACGATATGTAACATCTTTCTTTTTAATAAAAAGAGAACCGCCTTCTGAAACAAACGGCGGTAGAGATAAAGTGAAAGGCGCTCGTCAGAGCAGCCGAGGCCAATATGGCGGCGCCTATAGTTCGCATCAGCTGACCGTGTAGTGCATATATTAGTACTCATTTGTGCCAGTGCTATAAAATTAAGATTGATGAAGCGATTTTTATACCCTTAATGGAATATTATTCCGAAAATTTTTAGTTAAATGTCTATAATGTGAAAAAAAATTCACTTTTACCGTGGTTTCATAAAAGCACACAATCCTTTACTTTTTTTTATTTAATACTTTTTAATGATAAATTCAACTTTTATTTTTACATTTTAAGAGTTAGGACTAAGTAATCACTAGTTTGATAAGGCATGTATTTAAACTTGCGACAAAACAGTCAAATTTTGGGTGTGAAAAAACCGAATATGGAATACTAAATTACCGATTTAGAAAATCTCGTATCTACAGCCATATTTTTTCTACAATGACTTCAATCTTGAAAACGGTGCATCCTACTGAAAAAATAATTAAGTATTCCTGTAACCATATCTTCACTTCATGATGAGAAGATACTAAATTGGAAAATATTGAACTTTCCAAAACGTATACTTATAGCTTACATATAAATTAGGTATCTCGAAGCACATAACATACTGTGATAATAATCATCAATTCTAATCTAATCGGCATATTTGAGAAATTTTAAATGAATTTTTATTCCTTTTTTTCTGTTTAACACATATTTTAATTTTACGAGGAATGATAATTCGCCATTTCGGGAATTCAAAATGGCAGACAATTTTGTAATCAACACCCCCAGGAACATTGAGAAGTACATTCATATTAATTTTAACAAAAATAAAATATATTCACCATCTTGGAATTTTAAAATGGATGTCCTTTTAGTATTTAGAACCCAAAAAACCCTTGATGACGATACCCATTTTAATTTTACAAAAAAAAATCCGTCATTTCGAAATTTAAAAAAGAATCATTTTTTTGTAATCAGCACCCCTAAAACCTAGAAAAGGACACCTATATTCATTTTAAAAATAAATGTCCGCCATCTTGGAGTTTCGAATGTCATTTTTGTGTTCAGCACCTCCAAAAACCTGGAATTTTCGTGAAATGAGTGAACTTTCGTAGCTTATTAATTGATTTTTAGCAGCCATTAATTTATCAACCAAATCTGGTTTTACAGCTGCTTATATCGTATAACGGTTGCCAACTCGGAAATTATGTCGCCAACGTATAAATTTCAGTACCAATTTTCCCACCTTTTTTTCGCCACCTTTTATCTGCCGATTTTTGTAGTTTTTGTCACCTGAGTGCTTTCGCTAGATTAGTCATTTTACGTAAGTAGTCGCCAACATTTTAATTCGCTGCCAAATTCAGTATGACAGTATGCAACTGTGCAGTCGCCAAGTTATTTTTTTGTCGCACGATTAATTATACTCTAAAAAATTTTAAATAACCTTCCCTGATAAATTCCTTATTCAATGATGTAAACCCCGTCCAAATAGCATTAGTAGTTTTGGAGAAAATCGTACATACATACTTATAAGTCAAAGTGAGAACCTCCTTTTTCTGTTTATGAAATCGCAAACAGCAGCAGTCGCGCGTCACTTGCTGATAGTAGTTGAAGAGTTCCATGGTTTATCTCCGAAAGTATCCATCTGACCTTGAAACGTTGTATGGCAATGACCTTCCCTGATAATGTGCTATTCAAGAGTGAAAACCCTGTCCAAATTGCATCGGTAGTTCTTGATAAAAATGCGGTCAAACACACACATACAAAAATACGTGTCAAACTGAGAACCTTTTTTTTAAGTCGGTTACTAAAACAAATCAACCTTTATGTTATGGAACAATGAAACAACAACGGAATTCGAGCCTACGAACTGCGAACCTCTGGCTTGAGCACCAACGCGCTTAACTACTGACTGAGTCACAGATAAATATTGCTGATGATACGAAGCGTGCGATCGAAAAATTTAGTTACACGATGATTTGATTTTTTTCTACTACAGAGATAAAATTTGATATCTTTCAGATTCGGCGAAGTGCATGAGGTAGTGAACGCTATATTGTTCCTACTGAGCGACAAGTCTAGCATGATCTCCGGCGTACAGCTACCAGTGGACGGAGGATACTTGGCTACATAGAGGTGTTCAATAAAATAACATTAAAAAGACATTTATTTTATTCAGTTTATTGTGCCAAATGAATCAATACATACTGGACGTGGAAATTAATGCAAGCATAATAAATTTATATAATGTCAAAGCATATTATGCTAAACTACTTCGGCCAGCACGGATTTTAAAATCACGACCAATGTCAACCAAAGTACAAGGTCTTAGTATGTACCTTTAACATACTCGAAAAGAAAGAACACAATTCTTACATTCTTTCTATATCCAATAAAAGCCATCATACTTTCTAATACCCTACATCTAATTCATTCCTTTCTTTTTTAATACCGGTTTAAGATCATTTTATTCCTCAAAAAAGAATACTATTATTCACTTACATTGAGGGAGAATACATTATTAAAACTTATTTGACTTTCAAAAGATTTAAGCTGAATACCGTCGATTTTTTGTAGAGTATATAATATACAGCTTATATTTCAACCAAAAATTAAATTTCCATGTCCTTTCAGGCTTACATTTGTGATAGTAAGTTTGCTGATAATATGAGCAAGACACTCGACTACATGTTATAGGGATATCGACAATCAAAATGTATACAATAATATAAACCAAATAATATTTGATTTAACACTACAACAATTATGTATTTGTTTCCATTACCTAAGATATTATAAAAACAGTGTGTCGGTTCACCTAAATATCTTATAATTATTATATACAAAATTAAGTTTAGTCTTTTGTCAGAGCGGACAAAACTGTTAAAATCCACTACCGTATCTCAAAGGTATAAACTCAAAATATTATGACATTGTATGTTAACAATAGTTTCACTTGCACATTGTGCATTGCCCTCAGCCAACAGGTGTGACTTATTCTTTTACACGTGTGACGGGAACATTGGCTAACATAACACTTCTAAACATTAGTAAACAATATCATTAACGTATATATTTTTGTATATTATTAATACACAAACATCCTAAAATATCAAATATCGATCGTACTTACATACATGCCAATATAATATGATTGGCACCTACCCTCAGCAGAGCCACAGAGGCCGTAACTCTTGAACGATTTTATAGTCGTTAAAAATGCTAAACATACTTAAATATAAACTAAAGTTATTGGGAGGAAATATTTCTATTGGATATCAAATGTATCAATAACTGTTAGCTCACATTTTTACTATTTTATAGTTTTTCGATGTGCTAGGTAAAAAAAAACGTAACCTTATTGTGATTTATAACTAAATCTTATACATATGTATAATTAATAAATCAGGACTCTAACGACCTGCCTTTTTACACCAAATCTTAAACAATATTAAATATAATATTTACAAAGTTGAACCTAATTCTCAGTCATATTAAAGGATGGTCACTAAAGTGCAATTCGTTCACATCCAATCTGAGTAAGTTTAGACTTTAGAGTGCAGCAAAATTACTATTTCGTAAAAGATTGAGTACAATTATTGATGTAACAGAAATTTGAATTGCATGCAAAACATTAATTAATTAACCAAAGAATCCACATATTTTGATTTAAAAAAAAAACTAATTTAAACTAAATATTCTGATTTGTTACTTTATAGGCCTGTTTCACAATATAAGAAGTGTCCAATAGCTTCATCGGAAGTTTTGTCGTTACTTACTTTATATTAAGTGATGAAGACAAAACATGCAAATAAGTTGTCACTTAACAGTAGATTGTGCAACAGGCCTTAAGAAATATGTATAAGTTAATTATTGATATCATTAAGTGTCAGTATAAATCTCTTTAGTTACATAGTTTCCGACATAATATCTATTTATATTAATTATTATTGATAAAATAAATTCTTTAATCCCCGAGAGGTACACAGCAAGCATTAATTAATGGCGTAAAGCAAATTGTGAAACATGTTTTGGTAAGTAACATGAGATCACAGTTAGACAAATTGAATGTTAAAAGGAAAAATAATTTTCATACAATATAAACATTGTCTTCCATGGAACACAAGGAATTATTGACTAATATTTTAATAACACAAGTTTTATCTTATAGCAAAAGTAGATACCCAAATACCTCATTTAACCTATGGCAGTGTCTGGACGTTACACCAGTGTACTACTAATGTGGAATATTAAATCGGACTTGTAATGTACCAAAACAATTGTCAGATAGTATAATGATCTTCGGCTTATAATTATGATGAATGAAGTTCTTGATAATTTCAGAATGTTTTACTGTTACTTTTATGTTAAGTTGGTAATTTCCTTTTACAACTGTTGATTGTATCAATCTATATTGTAACAATATTATATTGTTGTATGGAAGACAATCTATTCTCTTAAAGGGAACAATTATGTATTGCACAAATCATAAATAAGCAATTAATATACAAAAAAAATAAAGAAACAATGTTTAGTACAAATAATTGTTAAAAGAATGTAAAAATTTAGGTTAAAATTATATGATATTTTTTATACCTGAATATTATTATTTTCGAATAATCAAGGCCAGGTTTTATAAATGCATATTAAAATTGTTTATATTGATTGTTTCTAATATAAATTTTGGCCCTAATGTAGCACAAACATGACCGCACACAGTTCAACACGTTTCTCCTGTCTTACATCTAAACTGTAATATAACTGAGCATAAAGTACAATAGATAATGGGGCTGAGGTTCGCCCTTACCAGCTAAGCCAGATCAGTTATTATAATTAGACATGAAAGTAATTAGTCCATCCCACTCTTTAGACTAAAAATAATTTACAATATATGAAATGTAACTTGAATGCTTACAAAACTCTTACTAGTAACATCGAACACTCCTCCGACACCATGCCTGCAATGTCACAGATATCATAGTGAAATCGACAACTCCGATTCTCATATAGTATGAACAGATTACACATTTGCACCACCAACACCGCATTTCTTCTATAAAAACGACAGCTTCATTGTATGCATGAGTTTTAGTCGCAGCAACTAGCCATAGATAAATAAATGACAATAACACTGCCCAGATGTAGTTAGAATGACAGTGCACAGTTCTTCACTATAGCATCTAGTACTCGTCGAGTCAATTTTTATCTTCACTAATGGCAGGTTACAGAGAAAAAGTCGATATACATGAAACTCCTTAGTCGATAATTTCTTAACCAATAGGCCTTCATCACAAGGTGACCGATGGGAACATCGATCATGCATCAAAAAGATTCAATTTCTAAAATCAAATTAAACTCGTCCTCGTTAAAATATTGTACAATATGTGTATACGTATAAACTATTAAATGTAGCGTCAAAACGATAACACAATCTGATTCATCTAATATAAAAGCACTCGCTGGGACAGCGACGACGACTGATCCCGAGCTAATCGTCCGCGGAGGTAAACTCGACCCGCAATATAGTCCGAGCGGGAGCACTAGATCACATCACTGTGGCGGTGTGCGGTGTGGGCGGACGCGGGCGTGCGTCGCCGATTATAGGGCGCGCGTCACATGCGCGGGCGCGCGCGGTTGCGGTGTCGCGAGCCGCCTCACCGCCACTCGGTCACCGCCGCCACCGCGGTGCTGGGCTGCGCTGCGCTGCCTCCGCCTACGTTGTTTGCGCCCGCTGGAACATTTGAATTTCGTTCAGGTTATAAAATATAAGGTAATGTATTAACATTGAACAAACAATTTGCTGTAACATACATACCATCAAAAAATAAAAAAATTACGGTAAATGTCGTTGTCCATGGATACGCGCAATGCCACAGGCATCATAAGAAAGTGGCTTCCAAGGATCACACCTTGGAAGCACCAACACAAAATCGTATCGTAAAACTCGTTGTTGCTATACTAATGACGTGACATGGTTTAGAGATAGAGACACAGACAGAGAAAATTCTCGTGCAAATAGCGAAGCGTCTAATTCAGGGGACCGAAAGAAACTAAAAGTTTTGAAAATGAGAAAAAACTGTTGAAGTTATAACATAAATTTTTAGGGTTCAGTAACAAAACTTTCAGTAACAATTTGAAAAAAAATAAAAATAAAAACAATTTATTTTTTGTAATAAAAGTGTGTTAGAGTTATGAATAAAAACATATCAGGATAAAATCAATACCAACTTACTTAAAATAATTTATGCAGAACAACTAAAATTAAAGAATTAATTTCTACAAATTTGTGGGAGGAGCTGTAACTCATCTGTTTTTTTATCGAAGTCTTCATTGGACAGGTGGCATGCGCAAACGCATCCCGTCGGACCAATGAAAGCGTGTGAGTGCAATGACCTCTGAGTGAGGGCTGTCACTTTAATATTTTTTGCGATATTTCAAATTCGTTTTTCTCCAAAATTGTATGGTTTACAAATTTTTGCTAAAATGCTTTTCAGATAAAACCTAAATTAAGAATTATACCAGTAAAATTTTATCACTCCCGATTTGTTAAACCCTGTATATATCTTCCTCTCCTGCTAATAGCCGGGTATCTATGCCATTTAAAGTTATTAATCTGATGTTCATGCAAGTGTGCTGAGTGCGAGTTTTTGTCACCACTCACTCTTTACTACGAGTGGTGACAAAAAAAGTTAATTTATTTTATAAATTATACATAATAAGTATTTTGAACTAAAACAACACACTAGCGAAGCCGCAGTCATTGTAGGTATAAGAAATGATGCAACTTTTTGAATTCCCAAAACTAAATTAACCAATAAAGCTTATTCAAAAATTAATTTATAAAGATGGCATTGGAGAGTAAAAGTAGATAACGAAAAATTATTATTTTTTAATATTCTATTTATACAAATAACGTTCAAATAACTGTTTTATATCTGGATTTGAAATACTCTAAATCTAAGGCACTGGCACTGAAGTCGGTGATTCAAAATTGATATTTGTTTGTTGTTATGTGTGACCTGTTTATTGCAATAACAAGAAGATAAAGAATATCGCGTATAATTTTGCTATCGAGCCAAGGACAACAAAATAATTTTTAAAAAAGTAAGTTTCACTTTGCTTTTTTTTTAATTACAGCGGTATAGCTTAAAACCATTGCCAGTGTCAAGTAAAAAAGTAAAAAAATAATCATTTAAGTTTTTAACACCGTTTGCCTAAATTGTCTAGTCCAAAGTCTAGCCAGTGCTAATAATCGTCACAAAGTGCTAGTGGTCGTCAGTGCAGGCAACGAGTCAAGTCCAATCGATTTAGTAAAGTTATTGACATTTTACTAAAAATTCTTAGGGAGTTTTGAAGAAAACACAAAATAGCACGTTTTCTGCAGTTGTACTACTTGGCCACACTTGTGCACGTTAATATACAACTAATTCACATTAAGACAAACTGAAACTTAACTTATCTTTTCATTAGATTAAACAATGAATCATTTTTGGATACTTACAATTTTCTTGCTCTTGATTCGTCTCATGGCGCCTTAGTGTTCTGTCATTAGTACCAGGTTGGTAATTGCCACGTTGCACTCCTGTTCACGATATTTTAAAATTAACAAAAACTAGTTGTGAAAAATATTATTTATAAAAAAATTAAGTTTGACATTATATTGTATATCTTTAGTATATTGTATATCTTGAATGGATCAGTTAGAGCAAGTTATAGTTGTTAATCAGTTTTACTGTGAAGTTAGGCTGAAATTTTGTGAAAATTTGGCTACATAATATGACTTGCCTAATTCTATGTTTTAATGTCAACTTATTAATACTTATTATTTTACGTTACGTTACGTACGTTACATACGTTTTTTTTATATGCCAAAGTTTTACAAAATTAGGAACATTAACTATTTTTCAATACAATAACATCAATTTAGTTATTATAGTAGCATTACATACGTTTTTTTTATATGCCAAAGTTTTACAAAATTAGGAACATTAACTATTTTTCAATACAATAACATCAATTTAGTTATTATAGTAGCATAAGTGCTACTTACCAAATTTAAGCATATTCCAATCAAAAACAAAGTCATATGTAAATCCTTGTCTGTGGAACAGTGTACGGAAGAGTTGACGCAGGTGGCGATAGTCCGGCCTGTCCTCGAAATGGAGTCGTCGGCAGTACTTTAGGTAGAGTTGGAATTCAATTGGATGATTCTAGAAAAAAAAAGAAACAACAATTTTATTTTATTATATTTTTTTGGTTGTTTCAATGTAATGCTAGTATTTTGATTCACATTTATGTCATACCAGTATTTTTTATACACTTATCTGGTGTGAGCTAACACCTTTCAGGTAACTGGTTCAAGACAATTAAACACACAATTGAGTTACACTCAAGTAAAACACATTCCCCCTTACTAAAACAAATATGTATACAGAGTAGAAGCTGTACAATGTTTTGTCCATGTCTGATACGTCGGAAAAGTAGCTTGACACACAATTTTGACACTTGACACACAAAAAAAACAAAACATTGTATACAATGTTTTGTTTTTGTCTGTATAATAGTGTATACCTAAGCCAATATAACATGATTTGAATTTCCAATATTCAAAGAACCAGAACAAAAAATAGATGTGTTTTTCAAATGAATGTTTAACTGAAAAGATACATTACTTACCTTGCATAGCTCGTCAAAAGGTGTGGATAGTTTCTTTTCGGATATTCTTTCGTATTTCTGCCGTTTGGTTGCTGCTTTCAGTCCTTGCCACGGAAGACTTCCACGATTAAAATACATAAGCACATAGCCCAATGATTCTAAATCATCACGTCTGGATTGTTCAATACCTAAATGAGTGTTGATTGACGCATATCTAGCTGTGCCTGTAACATGAATAGCAATTACATTTACAATTGTATAAATGTATAATTTAAAAAAAAAACCTATAACTAGAATACGTAAATTATATAGATCTTGTTACAAGATCTACCTACTACGAATCTATTGACACCTCAACCTCATTAATTAAAATCGGATCAATAGTTCAGGCTCCCAAAATCATTACCTTTTGGCTTCACCATAGTCAAGTAAAAATAATTATACAGGAAATGTAAATTGATTTGAATCAAATTATATACTTTTATGAATTATATCAAAATAATATATCCTTATATAACAAATTATCCTCATAGAAAATTTACTGAATTAATTGGTTTTGATACGAGATAAAAAACAAGGTAATAAATGTTATTTTTTTCTTACCTGTCAAATTTTTGTTTTCTCTGTAAGGAATATGTTGGCTGGTGCGTGGATCTTTATATTTTTTGGCTAGTCCAAAATCGATTATGTACACTAGGTTTCCTCTTTTTCCAAGACCCATTAGAAAATTGTCAGGTTTGATATCTCTGTGGATAAACAAAATAAAACTTTTTAAAATTATGAAAATTATTAAATGTGAACAATTATTTAATATCAAATATAAATTTTAAGAGGGCATGTTGTACTATCAGGAAATCTAATTCATAAGCAGGTTGATGGTTGTTATAATTTGTTCGTATTATAATAATATCAGAGCGACATGTATTGCGCCTGCATGTGACATCAGTATAATACAAATAAATTATAAGAACACTCTACCTGCTAGAAGAATTCGTTTCCCTGATAGTAATAATTTAAAATATAAGCAAATAGGTAATATTTGCTTATATTTTAAATTATTATAATTTTAAACATTCAAGGAAACTTAACCTCTTACTAAATTATTATCAACCTTCTTGACCTGCAAAACATAATTATTAACAATGTGTCATGTTGATGAACATATCTGTTTACTGTATGCAACTTTCACTATCATTTGGAAGTTGAGATACAAATTCACATAAGGGAGTGAATGCAAATTACTTGTTTTAAAGTTAAACACAGCGTTAGTCTATTCTCTTAACCAAAAATTAAAGAAGTTAGGAAAATAAATAAATATTAAAATATTTTTGGTAAATATGATATTAACTCGATACTTTTACAAATAAAGATACCATATGGTATATTTTGTTAATTAAACCAATAAAGAACAAAACTATTATTTTGTCTCACTTATAGTCTATTCACATTAAAAAGGCAGTGAATCATGCATAGATATGTCAAAATGGCTTAATTTAATTGATTAAATGTGAACACAGCTTAATTCGTGATCGGTAAATTTTGACATGAGTATGCAATTCACTGGCATTGTAACATGAATCTATGCTAAAAAATAAAATTAAAGTGCCTGTTTGTAATTTCAAATTAACAGCTTCGCACTTAATGAATACTATCACTATATATGGTACATACACCAAAAAATATTAAAAAAAAAAAATTGTCTGTCTGTCTATTCATTCTGGGTTATATCTGAAATAGCTGGACCGATTTTGACTGGAGGTTCACTAGTAGATAGCTGATGTTATAAGGATTAACTTAGGCTACTTTTATCTTATATAATCTAGAACTTGTAAATTCCAAGTGTGGGAATAACTACAGAAAAAGCACTATTAAGTTACTCAGGAAGTTATCAGAATATAATTCCAGAACTGTTCTTAAATTTCTAAAAAATTCGAAAAGACTGACTTCCTAAAGATAGGGGGTCACCTAAGGACTTAGGTGACACTTATGTGTTACTGAAAATGATTTCTCTTGAGATACCCTTAATGACTTTTGGAGTACACCTAAAATTATGGTGCGGTTGGTGAAAACAGGCATAAAACCAGTAGCCAAATATTCAAATAAGTATGTCCAGTTTCCCCAAAATCACAGGCTGTCAATGCCATTTGCAGGCATTGCAGGCATTGCTTGGCAGATTGACAAGGTCAGCATGAAATTGAGAGCATCTTAATTTTAGAAGTGTTTGAGTATTGGCCATGTAGGTGATTAAAAATAGAAGTTGTTTTGTGTTTACCTATGTATGAAGCTTCTTGTGTGTATGTCTTCAATGCGAGTTATGAGTTGATCAGCAAGTAGTAACACAGTTTTGAGGGAGAATCGTCTTGAACAAAAGTTAAACAGATCTTCTAATGATGGGCCGAGCAGCTCCATAACCATAACATTGTAATCTCCCTCTGAACCACACCATTTTATTGCAGGTATTCCAACTTAAAAAAAAACATTTCAATTGCAAACTATTTCTTAAAAGAACATTTTGTTATTAATGATATCATACTTTACCATTGAAAATTTATATGAACAAAAATATCTGTCTAAAATAATTTGGTACTTACTGCCTCCCTGCATAAGCTTATAGAATTTGCTTTCTATGTGTAGCTGTGGATGTCTTGTTTTTATGCATTCTAATTTTATAGCTACTTCCTCTCTTGTAGCAATATTTGTTCCTAAAATTATTGCGAAATCTTATGCATACAGTTTATACAAAAATTCTCTAACAAGTTTAACATGTAGGATGTGAATGCCAATAGACACTCCATAAAAATAATTTAAAATATATAATATTTTTAAGGAATGGGTGTTTTAATCATAAATAATAGTAAAAACTTTAGATGATACTCTAATTTAATTTGTAGACAAAGACAGCTAGGTAGCATACTAGAATAGATTTTGTAGCTAATCACATGTTAACAATACATTTATTAGTTCAAAATTAATTAGCTACCTTATTTGGAGTTAATGTGCCAATATTAATGAAATTATTTTTATTTTATGGTTATCCATTTAAACAATCCTATTTCGAAACAAAAAATGCAGCTGGCCTACAATAGTAACCATCTTTCTTTGTTTACCGTATTTTCAATACAAACTTACCTAAATAAATGTCACCAAATGATCCCGAGCCAATCTTACG
This sequence comes from Phengaris arion, assembly GCA_963565745.1. Classification (NCBI taxonomy): domain Eukaryota; kingdom Metazoa; phylum Arthropoda; class Insecta; order Lepidoptera; family Lycaenidae; genus Phengaris; species Phengaris arion. The sequence continues at coordinate 11,422,848 of OY751443.1, forward strand.
ACCCAGTCGATATTTGTTACCGACACGAAGTTCCATTTTGAAATTCTGCATGAGACGAATTACTATAATAACACTGACCACCGATTCATTACAGGACGGCCATATTTGCGAGACGCAGATCTTTACTTATTGTAACTTTTAGCCTTATGACGGTACAGAAACCTAAGACCACGTTAAATCCAATCGATTCCTCTTCGATCGTTTAGCAATTAATAAGTAAAAAGTTTTCTCACAAATTTATGTACACCAAAGAAAATTCCTTTTACACATGCATCTGTGGAGAATAATTTTGTATCAGTCAAATCTCACTCTCATTTCGTTCACCATTCACATTCTCACTCGGTGTCTCATAACCTTCGTTCATCTTGCACAGAATAAAAATCATTCATTCATTCATTATTCCATTTTGTCTATGCTCTGCCCAAGTAATAAAAGCTAGAGTCTCACGACTAATAAGTACTCACGTATACGTGCGCTCAAAAGATAATCTCGCAGTAACCGTAAATTTTGCCGCGATACAAAGTAGCCTATGTCCTTCCTCGTGGCTTACCTACTCTATATCAGTGCCAAATTGTATCAAAATCGGTACTGTAGTTTCTGAAGTTCCGAAGTTTCCGATTGTTTGTTCGGAAACATTCTATTCGGAACATATTCAATGCAAACAAACAATCTTTCCTCTTTAAAATATTTATTAATAATATAATATTAATATGTAGAGTGTATTCAATTATAGCGTTTTTCCATTTCCATCAATTAGGCTGGAACTATATGCTCCGGAATCCGGAACACCGTTGAAAATTCAAAGCACTGAAATTAAACCTGTGCGATAATACAATAGAGTTGAAAATTGAAGTTTCGAGAGGTTTCGACTGTCAAAATCAAGATGGCGTAACTTTTTTTTAAGAAGATTTGTTCTGTCAAATGTACGTCATAGGCTCATAGCCTATCATTAGTTTTGAAATATTTGCTAATGCCGATCTTTAGAGCTCGCACACATGTGAGTTTTTTGTGGTCATGACAGAAAATAACTCCACTGAAAAACACGCAGAAAAAAATTAATAGAGCCGAAAATCGATGTGTCAAGTGTCAGATTTGACAGCTGTACACGATTTTGGGCTCTATTGTAGTAACGCACAGTTCTATTTACAATGCAGTTTTTTCTGTCGCGACCAATAAACAACGCTAGTGGCAATGTAGTTTTAGAACCGGTATTACAGGTACTGGTATTACAGGCTGGAAGGTGAGCAAAGCGCCTTAAAAGTAGGTAGGTACTTAAATATAATGCACATGGTCCAGCCTGTAAATTCAGCAGCCTGTTAATAGTGTCAGTGTAAGTTAAAGCAGACTAGAAGCAACTAGAAGGCAAAAAAAATTATTGTCACCATTGACTGATAATTGACACTATTGACAGAATGCTGGATTGGGAGGCTAAACTGTGAGTATGGCGTTTTACTTAGAAGCAAAAGTGTAGGTACGTTTTGGAGTGACCGCATCATCCTTTATATACTTAGTGGCGCCATACACGGTCCGGTTTTCCTTCAGTTCGGCCTGAACGGATGCAAAATCGTATCGTCTGTGTGCAATTTCGAGATCGCATCAGTCGGCCGTATGGACTGAAGCGATTCGTTCCAGTGTTGCTAACTCTGTTTTTAAGAAACTACTAAACTCGCGTCGTTTTCTACTAAAAACTACTAAAAGAGTACCGATAACTATAAAAAAAGTACTAAACATAGGAATCCCTAAAAGTTTTTTTAGGGATTTTGTGTTTTCAAATTACATTTTCAGTTTTAATATTTAACCGTTAAATTAAAAAAATATAGTAGGAAATGTAATTTTAATAGAAATTAAATCGAAAGTTTTAAGCGACTTACGGAAGCGTGCTACTATGTGCTATTATGATAAGGAGTCATAATAGCACATAGAAGCAGGCCACTTTGCATATTATGATTACTGTTTAGCTATTGTCTACCACAACTAACAATTAAATTCCTACTAAGGAAGGAATAAAATACATAATTTAGTAGTCAAACTGTAAAACAACTAAGTTGGCAACATTAAATCTGACCTGTACGGATGGACTGAACGGCAATAAAATTGGACTGAACGGTAATAAAATTCGGGTGTAAAATAAAACCGGTCAAGTGCGAGTCGGCAAGATAAGTTCCGTACAAAATGGAAAAATCACGTTTGTTGTATGTGAAGCTCAAATTATTTTATTTTGTTTTTAAGATTTGTTGATAAAACGGCAATAGAAATACCTAAATCATACATTTGTGAAAATTTAAACTGTCGAGCTATCATGGTATAAGAAGGTTAAGATACAGCCTGGCGACAGACTGACGAATAGCAAAGTAAATAATAGGTTCCCGTTTTTATCCTTCGGGTACGGAACCCTAAAAATGGCACGTGGTCTAAAGAAATTTATTAAAGTTCATTGAAGTATTTAAAACTTTAGAGCCACTATGGTTGATAAAATCTAAAGACTAATACTATAAATAAAGAGAAATGATTTCTATAACATATTACTGCAAAAATGTCGAACATTACAACAACAATAATTTGGTTTCGTCGATAGCGTGATTACAGTTGCAGCAAAATACAATTAATAAATAAAATAATAGCCTAAGCTGACCAAGAGCATGTCACGACATTTCTAAGGAGGGTTCCGTAACTATCAACGCGCAATAGGGTTTCTTTGAATTACTACAACAGTTATTGTCATAAAGTTATTACAGAAGCTAGGAGATCGGACAGGCAGACAGACGGGCAGAGTGAAATTATAGGGGTTCCTTAAGTATTACGGAACCCTAAAAACACGACCGAAGCTCGCGGCAATTTTCCGTGTATGTGGTCGAATCCGTTCAGGCCGAAGCTTAGATTAAAACGCCTAGAAACCGGGTACGCGCATGAAATGTGAAGTAAATCATACTGAGCCATATCGGCTCAGTTTGTTCGAACGACCCGTCAGTTGTCAAGGTCAAGCGCTAGTGCATACATCTCCGACTATTAAAAACATTATGACGGTTTGTGTCGTTATTGGGTGTCACAATACATCGGAAAATAATTAAAAAAGCTTCGGACATAATATTTCATATGTAAGTATGAAATGTTATGTCCGAATTTGACTTGTATTAAGTCAAATATTTAAAACATTTTAAAATAAAATCATATTATGTCGCCATCTTGCTGCCCTATTGTGAATTGTCAAAGTGTTACTAGTAAAAATATATTTATTTCAACATTTTTATGGCTAACTAATAGTTGCAACTAAGACAAAGTTTTATAATATTTTCTGATTTTTTTTACTATCAATTTAAAGTATTTCCAGTATTGAAATAATCCTTAATATATTCTTTAATACCAGTTTAATATAAATAAAGTTCACAAATCGTGTTTAGATGGTTTAAAATGAAATATAAGTTATATTTTTACATCTCACGATATTAAGAAAGACAAATACAATAATTCCAATTTTAAGAGCAACAATTGTCCCTTAAAACTGTACACACTCCAGAACTTTAAAGTTTTGTTTGTGTGCGTGTTGGTATGTAATGCTTACGCCTATATCTATCTGTTGCCTCCTTCACTTTGTACGATGCGTTTGTTTGAAGACTTTCTAGGCGTTATTAATCTAAGGGCCGAACTGACGTCAGTTCGGTCGGATGTGATTTTCTCCGTGTATGTGCTCGAATCCGTTCAGGCCGAACTGACGTCAGTTCTAACTGAAACGATCGGCCTCTCATCTGTGGAGGCTTGGTTGGGCAAACTAGGCTTGAATCTTTTGAATTTTTAGTACGATATTAAGTACATCAATGATTTTAATGAATATTTCAATCGGAAATTCTTTTTACTATTAATTTTTGATAATGAAATAGCTATGGAGAATAAAACAGTTACAATAAATAGTACTTAATCGAAAAATACTGAGCATTTGCAAGAGCCATTCTACTTCACGAACGGGTCGGCTCGACCAGATAACAAAAGGCAGGAGGCTGAACTTCTGTCGGCGCTGAGCGTCATTAAAGTCGGACAGGAATGAGAATCCCCCGAAGGAAGGAAGAAAGTTTCTGCTGGATCTCGACGCTATTAAAGTCACTCAGATAAAGTGCGAGGCTGACATGAAGGCCGGACTTATTGTGGATACTTTCTAAAAAATCCAGGGGGCAGCGGAAACACTACGCAATATAGTAGAATTTTTTACTGCGAGGACTGAGGCTGAAGAGACTTAGCCTTAGGCTTGAGAACTACAAACGTATGCTTAAGGTGGACTGTCTGCCCGAGGAGGTCCGAAACTGTAAGAAAGTGGATCAGCCAGCCAAAGGAGTGATCTCTGGGAGAGTCGACACCTACCGCTTCACTTGAAGCCAAGATTGACCTACCTACACAAAAGTGTAGGTAGGTTAATCAAGCCTTTGCTTGTTTAGATGGAGCCTGGAGTCTAAGAAGGCGGTTTTCAGATCCAGGATGGTAGACAAGACAAAATAGGCTTCCACACTTGGATAGATACATTGTTGTATCTTTTGGAGCCACCTGTCATGACCAAGATACATCTTCTCGGAGTTCTATCAGGTTTTCATTCCTTCTAGGCAGGACTGGGAAGGAAAGGTGCTATTTATGTTTAGGTACCCCAAAGACATACTAGTCTGGTTTACGGACAGAACCAAGAAAGACAGGCCTTGTTTGGGAGAATATGGAATCATTTCAGGCAGAGATCTTCGCCATCATTTGTTATTCACTAGAGAGTCTATAGAATATGGCCCTACTCCATAAAACATTCTGATATCTGACTTCAGTCAGGCTACGCTGAAAGCATTTACTGCATGTTTAGAAATTAGACAACCTCTATAAATGTACATTATTCAAATATTAAGAATAATAAGTAGTCTTATGTTTGTTATGTCAGATAGCCTATGAAATGTGTTATGTTGTGGTTTTATTGTAAATATTAAAATACATCAATAATTCGACTATGAAGTTATAATTTATCTCTCCTGCCTCCGCAACATGGTCAGCGCCGGATGGCTGAGCGCATAATAAGAGATATCCAATATTAATATGGACCACTAGGTACTAGACCTAGTAGACCTAGAGTGAACCGGACCTGGACGTGCGCTGTATGATAGCTACCACACTCCTTCCTTCCTTTGGGAACGGACGTGGATGGCGTTGTTATAGAGGTACCACACTCATGATCCTGCAGGAACAGACGTGGACTAAGCCTCGTGCTATATAATGGACTATTGGTCCTTGATCAGCGCCGGACACGGAACAGTATAATACAACAATAGATGAATATAATTGAGAGTTGTGTATGATACAACAACAGACGACAAGCCGCATTATATAATTATTTAGATTGTTGCAAATGCAACATTGTTAGGTATTTGTCCCTGTATCTGTTAATGATAATATAATTAATTAATATTGTTATATTATATTAATAATTTATTTAAATAAATTAGGGAACCGTTTTTGTTTTATACTTAGGTAGGCATTTTATAATTAATTTTGTTAAGTTTTAGAATCCACTGCCCACCAAGATGAGTGAGGAGTTAGTCAAATAAGAGGCAGCTATAAAGGCCTCTTGACTTTTTCTCGAATTATTTATCAGCATTGATCAAACCCATTGACAGCGCCATGTTCAGGGAGTTGCAATTGCACATTAGTAAGATTGAATCTTTTTATGAGCAATATGATGAAAATTATAATGTCGCGTGGGATACGCTGTGCGAAAGGTTTGACAATAAAAGGCTACTTATTCAAAATCTTGTGGCAGCTTTATTTAATATTGATTCTATAGGTAATGAGTCATCTGCTGCTATCAAACGAATAATATTAGGTCATTATATTATATGAAGTTGGCGTTTTGTAAAGGAGGAACATAAAGTCGATTTTTTTAAATCACAATATATTTATTTAATCAAAGTATATACCATTGCTATCTATGCACTTTTGCCATCTTATAGGTAGTTCATTGATTCCTTTACTAAAAAAACCATTCGGACAGGAATCAATAAAATCTTTGAAGGCGCTTTGGACTGCCCCATCGGAGTTGAATTTTTCCCTTGCAAGAAGTTATCCAAATTTCGAAAAAATGGTAACCTGTTGGAGCAAGGTCCGGAAAGAACGGTGGATCTTCGGTCGGTCGTCGGTTTTAGACATTCCAATTGAAGCTCCTCTAATTTGGTAGCCGTCTGTTGTACAGTGTGTGGTCTAGCGTTGTCCTGAAGCAGCAGTGGCCTAGAGCGAATGACCAACCTCGGTTGTTTAGCAGCTAGTTTTTCCATCATGATTTGCAGTTGCTGGCAATAGACCTCTGCCGTAATCATCTGGCCAGATTTAAGAAAGCTGTAGTGAACGACACCGGCACTAGTCCACCAAACGTTTACAAGTAACTTTTTTTTAGTCAATTTTCGCTTGGGGCAGGCTTTGGCCGGTTCGCCAGGGTTCAGCGATTGCGATGAGCGTTTCCGATCTTTTTTTTTTCATCACAGGTAATGATTCGATTTCCTTCTTCATTTGCTTTTGCTTCATTTGCCGGTTGAGTAATGTAACGCAGCAGTCGACGCGCGTTTGTCTGTTTGCTGCCCTTTCAAGCAAGCTTTTTCACCTTCCCAATTTGCTTCAAGTGGATTAAAACAGTTTTATCACTAACACCGCAGCCTGCAGCTAACTCGGACGTGGTTTGCGATGGATCCGCTTCCACAATAACCTTCAATTATTTTTTTCTTTCAATGAAATGAAACGCAAAAAATGAAATTCTTCATTATCAACTTTGGTCTCCGGCCATCAACAGGGCTTGTTCTGCAGATTGAAATTTCTAGAACGAAAACGTTGGTGTTTTCTTTTGCGACACCGTCGCCATACACATCATTAATCTTTCGAGCCGTTTCTGCAGCACTGGTGCCACGGTGAAACTCGTACTCGAAAATAATATGATATTTCAAGTTTTCCATTTTGTAAACAGAGTGACACAAAGAAAAAACCAAGGAGAAAAAAACAAATAAATTACGGTTTTCAAAACACAAATGCATGAGTAAATAGCGGTATACATTTGAAATTGGAATTCCTAACCAAAGATATATTTGAGATAAAGTGGCCAGTACGACAAAACGGCAATTTCATATGTAAGGACCTAATAATTGGTCTTTACCTATGAAATTGCCGTTCTGCAGCAGCCATTTCAAATCAAAATAATTTTTGTTTGGCTAAGAATTCTAATTTCAAATTAATTTTATTTTAAAAACATGGAATTCTTTTTCCGAAAGTAGTCATTTGTTTATTGATTAGTGTTACATTTTCATCGGATTTCAATCTTTTTCGTCATCATGGATACGTTAAAAATTCGAGTAATTATGGAATATGAGTACCGTCGTGGCAGCTAACACTACAAACCAACGCACCACCTGTTAGTGGTTTGCTCGCTTCCGTTCTGGAAATTTCGACCTGAAAAATGAACCTCGCGGTCGTCCGAAGACTTTGGTCGACAATGACGAATTAAAGGCGATTGTGGAAGCTGATGATACACAATCTACGGCTGAATTAGTAGCAGATTTCGACGTTAGCGTCAGAACAATATTGGTCCATTTGCGTCAAATTGGCAAGGTAAAAAAGCTTGAAAAATGGGTGCCCCACGAACTCAATGATCGCCAGCGCGAAGTACGCGTCGAGACGTGCCTTGCACTGCTCAACAGACACGCAAATGAAGGAATTTTGAACCGCATTGTTACCTGCGATGAAAAATGGATTCTGTTTGATAACCGCAAGCGCTCAGCAAGTTGATTGGATCCTGGTTCGGCACCTAAACAATGCCCTAAACGAAAACTTACCCCTAGAAAAGTGATGGACACTGTTTGGTGGTCTAGCGCCGGTGTGATTCATCACAGCTTCTTACCAGACGGGGTGAGCATTAGTGCAGATGTGTACTGTGAAAATTTGAACACAATGATGGAGAAGCTGGCACATCTCCAACCAGCATTGGCCAATCGCTCGTCTTCGCTGCTCCTGCACGACAACGCACGACCTCATACTCCCACAGCAGACGGTCTCCAAGTTGCAAGAATTAGGGTTGAAAGCTCTCCGTCATCCGCCCTACTCACCAGACCTTGCGCCTACAGACTACTACTTTTTCCAGAATTTGGATAACTTCTTGGCGGAAAAAAAATTCAATACCCGAGAGGCAGTACAAAATGTCTTTGAAGACTTTGTTGCCTCCCGTCCAGCTGATTTCTTTAAGAAGAGCATCAATAAACTGCCACTGCGTTGGCAAAGATGCATTGATTGCATGGGTGATTACTTCGATTAATACAAAAAAATACATGAAAAAAAATCGTTTAAATTTTTTCATACAAAACGGCAATTTGATAGATAAAGACCTAATATAATCTATACTTAATAAGTATGAACAATATTGGTCAGTAGATGAAGTCGTTACTCGTAGAATTCTTGTATAATATGGTCATAGACTTAAATATTTCAACGGGTTTTCAAGGATATCCTCATGATAACTTAAAATACTGCCGAAGTATTTTATAAAATATTTTCTGAATATGTCATTCAGTCTTATCTATTAGTGGCAGTTCATGGCAAACCACGTGGATGGAGCTTCACGGCGATAGTGTAGACGTATAGGTAGTAGCACAGATTAAAGAGGAACAGCTAAATAACTGTATAGTTAGCTATCAATTTCTCTCTTATTACGCAACGATTAATTTGAATAGCGGAGCATTGTTGCATACAGTAGCTTGTAGTTTCGCGGTGTAATGGCCAAGCCGTTTAGTCGCGCGGACGCATTTAATTAGAGCCTAAGCGCGGTCAGCGGCCGCTTGCATATAATATTTCGGTGGCAGCGGCGGCCACTGAAGTGTATGCATTGTATCATCAGGGGCCGTATTATGATCTTTTAAAAAACCAGCTTGTTTCCAGGCAATTCAATATACGGCCTTAAAGTGCCTTGTTCTTTTTTCGTATTACAACGATATTTCATGCTGACTGGATTCATCCTGGTTTGATAATCTATGACTGGTTTAATGGAGCATGAAGGTGACATTCGGATACGTCAAATTTGACGTATTACAGTATGTTTTTTTCTTGCCATGCACTTATGAAGTGAATAGCCAATAACGAACAGAAAACTTGTAATAAATATTTTTAACTATACATAGAATATGTACAATTATTGTTAAAGTTAAAGCAAATTTTATGGACTGCAAAAAATAAATGGTTTGAGTTGGTAAAATAGCCGTCATTTTTGTATACACCTATTTCAAGAAAAAAATGTGCTTATTTTCTACCAAAAACCTTATTTCTAAAAAAATTATCGGTAAAATAAGCGGCATATTCACGGTCCACGACCACGGTGCTGGATCGGACCGTGCGTGAGTATGCTGTTTAAGGCGCAATTAGGGTTACAAAGATTTTGGAAAACGGAATTCACAGCTCAATAACCTCGGAGTTTCTAAATAGTGAATAGTGAGTGATCGTCGGCATAGAGGTCCTGTCAGGAGTGAAATCAGTGTTGCCAATTTAACTACTTTACAGCTCGATTTGGCCATTCGGCCAGCGATTAATGAAACTGAAAAAAGGCGGCAAATTTAAATAATCTGAATTTGGCAACACTGATCTGACCGGACTGTTAGATGATTAGAAAAGTGTAATGTTTTTTAATTTGTAATCTCAATAATATAAGATTTTAATAATTAGGAATGGTGTAAGTATTATTTGTGTTTTATTTATCAAATATAAAGTATATTTAAGCATAGTACATATTAGTTTAGACTGAAACAAAGGCTCTTCATGTTTAGTTCACAGGAGGTGTTTTCGCGTCGTCGCGGGGTTTCATTCAACCAGCTAGTATCTTTGTGGGAGTTTTTGAATTCTCACAGGGATATAGCTGTTGGATTCAACAAATCGGAGCAGGCGCGAGAATACTCCAAACGCATGTGGATGTGTGCATCCGAGGCCCTCTTGTGCTCCCACCTACATAATGCGGTCTTAGTTCGTCGCACAAATTGTGAACTAATTGTTGATTCAACCTGTATCGTTTTGTAAAGTTGACTTCATTTGAGAAGAATCATTTTCCAGAAATTCAAGTAGTTCTAATTCGTCACACATATTGTATAATTTCTATGAACCTATGAATAATACCTATGTCTTAAAATAACGTAAAACATTGCTAATCACTTTATCAATATTTTACGTTACTAACCTAACCTATATATTATTAAAAGAGAACACTAAAATATAAACTATTCAATAAAAGCTAATGAAGATGAGCGTAAACTGAACGGCTTCGTTTAAACAGTTTTTGACGTAACTACAAGCCAGCTAATGTCAGAAGTACTGTCATAATACGAAAATAACACTCAAGTTTCAATGCAGAAGTAAGTCAAGAGTCACGTGACTGCTGACTGGCTGGTAACATGTGACTATAATACGAAAATTCCAGCCAGTTTGTTTTATGGCGTAAACTGGCTGGAATTAAGAGCTTGTAATACGGCCCCAGTGCGCGAACTTGGCCGCTTGCATACATTTCGGAGGCCGCCGCGGCCTGGCCTATACTACTATATATACTACACTACTACAGGAATATAATATGATCCGGAATCCGTTACATTATAAAAATATTGTTTATCAAGATTTCCGAAATATTTTGTGAGATAGGAAAAGTAAACTAATAATAATATATATGGAATGTATAATAATAATATAATATATATGGACGTTTTACACCACGTCAATCTGGCCCCGTGCTAAGTATAAAGAAGAACTTGTGCTACTGAGACCAGACACCGGGAACTGGGAGGTATATTTAATACATTTATTTTATACATATTTTTAAAACTTTTATTATATTATACACATCCGATATACATGACCCAGGAACATTGAGCGCCAACGCGCTAACAATTGAACCACGGAGGCCGTCAAAATGGTGCTGCTTTACGTAATAAGTAGGTACCTAAATTACAAATGCTCTGACATGCTCTATTTTGTTTTCAATGAATGATAAAGTTTAAGATTAGAATATAATGATACTAAGTACTTAGTAGGTATATCATTAGAGATATTCATAGGAGAAAAACCCAAAAAACAATAACATCCTAATATTATAACAGGTGACTGTGAAGTAGGATGATACTGTCAACCTACTCATGGTCTACGTACTATGGTCATACCTACCAATTAGATAGGTAAGACCTACCAACTTGATACGTAAGACCTACCAATTTGATAGGTAAGACCTACCAACTTGGTAGGTAAGACCATTACGAAACGAAAACACAAATTTTCTTGCTTAAAATTTATTACACATAAAACATAATTATATTTTTATAAATTCGGTACTGCTCCTTTTTTTCATACTAACAATAACATATAATATTATTATATTTTTAAGATCTTATTTAGTATCTAAATCACAATGTACAATAAAATTAAAATTTTTTTTACATTTAATGTCTTTAATAGGATAAGACAAAATGCAATAATAATTTGACTTACCTACATATAGAAAAATATACATCGGTAACATGGAACTGAGATTGCAACGTAACTTCCGGATAACATTAACAGGATTAAAACCTAATTTAATATAAGTAAAAGCAATAATTTGATTGTTTTATATTTTTCTGGATAGGTAAAGATTTAATACCTACCTACTTATGAAACTTGTAAAATAGAGGTAATTTGACATAAACAAATTGACTGCGTACCTGATATAATATGTAACATGATAGATCATACTTGTAGATCCGTAAAATAATTCGTATTATTAATAATTGGAATGTTAATTTATTCTAATAATATTGGCACCATGGGAGAGATCTATATATCTATTATGCAACAACTTGGCTATACTATGTTGGTTGACGATTTTAATTGATTTTATAAGAATACAGAGCCTTTAGCGAAGTTGCCATCGCTAATTACGACGACGAAGTTCGCTTAAGTCACTTAGCGATGCTAGTGTCACATCACGTACATTTTTGTTTTACAACTTCGTCGTCGTAATTAGCGATGGCAACTTGGCTAACGGCTCAAGTAACGCATCGAAGACTAGGCGTAAAAAACATTTTGTTCTTTTCTTGTTAGAATTTGTTTTAAACTTTTCTTTTCAAGTACCTATATAGATAATAATATTAGGCCTAAGCGCGCACTGGCGGCCAAGCTGCGGCTGCCACCGAAACGTATGCATTTTATCATCAGTGCGCGCACTTGGCCGCAAGCTGCCGGCGGCTGCTTGCATGTATGCAAGCAGCCGCCGGCGGTCGGTTTCGGTGGTCTGGCCGCCTGTGCGCGCTTCGCCTTAGGTATTTCACTTTATTATTTACAAATTACAACACAGAAATAATTACATTAAGCGAATAATAAATATAAATATTAGGTTTTTACTCGTTGCCATAGTTCGGTCAGAGGACCAAATGCTTTTTGAATACCAAGTTTCGATTTTATCTAAGTACTTCAATTTTATGTGAGTAGGTTAGTTCTCAAACGACCACGACTGTGTGAGATCATAGTTCACTATCCTGAACCTCAATTCTCGCAATTAACTTTCATTTTAATTATATTGAATTATAAATGAATCGTATTGATTCATCATAAACTGATTGGAATTTGGACCAATGAAATCGGGTTTGACATTTGTGAGAATACCATTTTGCAGTTTTAACATAGCGGGACTGGATTGTTACTGTAGGTTCTATTGCAGGATTTCATTAACAGAATCGACCTTCTGAGTAATTAGTAGTCACATCTAGCTACAAGCTAGTTCTATGTAATAGTCATGATATCTACAACGAATCGGAGTATTTAAAATACAAGGGCCTCGGTCAAGTCTTTGCTTCAGTAGCTTCTGTCTTTTCGGCATAGGTTTTTGGTCCACCATTTAATGTCAGAGACTATTCGTTGGACTCGACTGATCTTCTTCTTGGTCATTTGGCACATTATTATTTTGCTCTTGATCTCTGCTTAAAACAAATACAGGTTCAACCTTTTCGTCGTCGCTGTTGAATCTGAAAGTTAAAAAATCCCGATAAGTACCTAATATTGCACTTTTGATTTGGTCTATGGATATCTCCATAGATACGTTTCCACACCACGTCAATCTGTTCCTACTTTCTCGCATCCGAAGAACTTGTATCACAGGTACCAGACAACGGAAACATATTTAATACTTTTATACTATACATATATTTAATATACATAAATATAGAAAAACTGCTTGTCCCTTTGGCGGGATTCGAACCCGCGACCTCTTATATATTATATCTTAGCCTAGCGGCTAGCCTGATGTAACTTACGGTGCATAGTTCTCAAAGTAAGAATTGTGGCCAATTCGGATGCAAAATTGCATAATAAAAATGCAGTAGGTAGGTAATTATTAAATTATTTATATTAAATTATTAAATATAAAAGGTATTTGTTAAATTGTTATACGTCTCTCAAAAACTGACCAAGTGCGAGTCGGACTCGCGCACGAAGTTTTCCGTACAAAACACGTTTTTTTACCGTTTTGCACCGAATTTCGAACAAAGCAAAAAACGCATACCAAACTGCCAATCGGTCTGACATAATAGTGATATTATGGACATATGATCTACTGCTTATTATACGGACCGATACCGACTTCAAAATTTTTACCGCATTTAAAAGGGGAATTATTTAGGCAATAAGTTTTATTTCATACTTTATTGTGCATTTTTACTTTGGAAGCTGGTTTTAATTTTTTGTTTTTTATTAGATTTATTTAGTAGCTATCACTTGGATATTACATAAAAATTAATGAATCAAATACGTTTACGAACTTTTCGTTAACTAGGTTGGTAAATAAAACAAGTTATGTACTGTATATACTATTACAAAGAATGTACTGACTGATCTTCACAACAGTATAAAGTGCTCAAACAAGATGACTGACTGACTCTTCTCAACGCCTTGCACCACTTTTTTGTACATACTTGCACCCTTCGGCATACGAAGATAAACTTTGTCAGGTCACAGGTGCACAGTTTTTGTGTTATTTTCGCACATAGGGACGACACAATATTTATAACATGGGTTGCTGTGTTTTTTTCCATGGCAATAAGTTGATTTTATTACTTTTTTTTTTTATAACTTTGTGAACTACTTCTGTATGACTGTATGTCAAAGTCAAACAGTAATTTTAACTGTCAACTGTCTATTTTAGGTGCAATAACGTTGTGACGTCATCACACACAACACAAGCGCGCGAAAATGGCGTCGTTATGGTAATGTATTTTGGGCATATTATCTAGGTATACTGCTTATGTATAGACGTTTAGGCAAATTAAATAATTGTTTTACTCGAAAAAAAAAAAACTTCCATTATATGGGCGAGTTTGCGTTGAGCGCAGCTTCACCCACACAAGAGATGATTTTTTACTTTGAGTATTATACAATATTTTTTTGCCTAAATGTCTTTATAGATTATTGCAGTAGATCATACACCCAAAATATCCGTAGTTGATTTTACCAAACCTTACGTACAAGATTGTCTCGTTTAAAGTATAAGATTTTACTCCGTTTTTAGGACCTACATATTTGTTGTTAGGTATAGCGGCATGTCCTAGTCCTAGTATTAGGGCCCCGTTTTATCCTTTAGGTACGGAAGCCTAAAAATGAGATAGCCGACTACTTCTTGTAAGTAAGTATGGATATATGACTATATGTTATACTTACTGGTATCGAGGCACTTCTCCTCGCATTGTACATATCGCGTTTGTGAGGGCTTTCACGTAATTTTTGGCAAGAGTTAATGTTTCGATTTTAGAGAGACTACGATTATCCTTCTTAACGTGGGGAATCACTCGGCGTAGATCCTGAAACAAAGTTACGGACACTAAATAATTGTAGGAAATGAAAACATTGATTAATTATTATTGCCAACTCGAGATGTATTAACGCAGCCCTGTGCAAATAGAACTCGAACCTTGCATCTATATTCAAAATAATATATCTAAATATATTAGAGCTCCATTTATTAGGTAGCCACTTGATTGATTATTTTTATCGCTAGTAACTTTAATCATTATTTATGTATATTTATAACGTGCAACTTCATGCTGGATTACATAATGCAACATACATAATATTATTATCAGTAAATAACTATCATTAACCTTATCGCTTGCAAAAAAGTTATTACGAATATTTAATTACCTCAAACGCTCGATTGAGTGAGTGCATGCGCATACGTTCCCTTTCGTTGCTTTCTAATCGCCGCAGGTTCCGTTCCCGGGCTGATATTCCACACCGCCGGCGCCTGCCGGGGCCCGAGGACCCGCTGGTGGTCCCTGATGAGGAGGAGCTGACGGGGGTACGGCGTGGCCTGCACACTCGCCGAGGCACTTGCTCGTCGCTACCGCTGCCACTGTCGTAGAAATCTAGAACATTCACTCGTAATTAGGCGCCAAACAAATGAAAGGCTCGATACAGGCCGATACGAAATTTCTCTTATTACATTCATTGTAGAATGTAATACATCGATTGATGAGTTTAATCAAAGTTTGAATACGAACTAAAAGTTCCAACGCAGCTTAAAGTTGTGTTTCATGTAGGGTAACGGCACTAGTAGTCAGCCTTTTAGGTGTACGTGTGGACTGAGGGACCTACCTGAATTTCCCCAAAATAAGTATAGCAAATTTTAGTAGAAGCCTAAAAAAATTGTAGAACAAATCTGGGAAATTGTAAAAAGATAGTTTATGAAGTACAGCCCTCAGAGTGCGGTCCCTCAGTTCACACACCGTTATTTTCCAGATATCGATAAGTATGTGGAAAATTATGGTTTTTTCACTACAGAATTTTAGTAGAACTTTTGTAAAAGTTTTTACAAATTTATCAAAATAAAATATCTATAACCACCGAAGTATGGTCACTCAGTTCACACAAAAGTGACATATTTATTTCGCGTTATATTACTGCCTATTTTAATTATTTTTCTACGTAGAATTTTTGTACAAAATTTGTATGGATTTGTTGACAAAATTTCAGAAAGATCTATTCATCGGGGCATTTTGAAGATATCAACTATTATGTTGGGTCCCCCAGTTCACACACTGATTGTATAAGAAAAACTCAATTATCTATTAAACGAGAAAAATATTAGAAAGTCTACTATATTTCTAAAAGTTAAATTTTTGTAGAAGTTTTTTTTTATCTTGGATTAGCACATATAATATTTCATTTCTTGCTTCCTGACTGAGATAATGTTAATTTTTTTAAAGTTATATTTGTTTTACTTAAAATGAGATCACATTAAGAACAGATTTTGCGAGTAAAGGCTATTTGTGAAAAATGGTACATTTTTGAACTTTTCATGCAACCGGGAAAAGTGAAAATTAATATTAAAATAACAATTAATTAAATTAGAAAAATGGTGATTAATATCACGTATTTCCTCCACATACTCTTATTAAAGTTTCTACCCGTCTAGGCATACTGAGAATGATGTTATCGATGGTCTCTGGGATAGTCTCCGCCATTCCTCAACTACGGCGATTCGCAGTTCACCCACGTTGGCAGGAGCTGGAATTCTGGACTTAACTTTTCTTTTCAGCAAGTCCCAAACGTGCTCTATTGGGTTCATATCCGGTGATCTCGCCGGCCACTCCATAACAGTGATATTCATATCATTAAGATAAGCTTGAGTTACCCGAGCGGTATGCGGCTAAGCATTATCCTGCATAAAAACAAAATCGTCACCGATATATGGGGCAAACGGTACGACATTTTCTTCTAAAACTTCTCTGATATAGCGGTCTGCAGTCAGACTCCCTCTGTCAATCACTACCAAGTCTGTGCGAGCTCCCAAACAAATGCCCGCCCAAACCGTAATTGATCCACCACTGTGTCGTATCGTTCTCCTTTGCGTCTGTATATTCTTTGCCTGCCGTCAATTTAATTTAAGAGAATTCTGCACTCACCACTAAACAATACCTTACTCCATTGGTCCGCGTTCCAAAGTCTATGTTCCTGAGCAAAAGTTAACCTGTTTCTACGATGATTTTCCTCGAGCCTTGGAGCCTTGGCGGGCACAAATGAACCCAAACCAGCTTCTTCGAACCTTCTTCGTACCGTACGCTCACTTACGGTTACACCCCGCACTGCTTCTAACTCATGTCGGGCTTCGACGGCCGTCAAACGGGGGTTCCTACGTACACGAAGCCGAAAGAAACGATCATCCCTACTTGAAGTGCGTCTTTTTCTGCCTTGTCCACTGCTTGCTCTTCTCACATAAGTACCGGTCTCCTTGAACCGTTGGATACTGCGATGGATCGTTGAAACTGGTCGACGAGGATCTCTGGATATCAATACCTACAGAGTGCCCTGGCAATCTCCGTTGGGGCTAAGTCAGGCATAATTCAGTCCTCAACTCCAAAAAGATACGCGATTAAAAAAAACTAACAAAAAAACAGTATTTCAATGAAATTTTAAATCAAACTCAGAAGGAAGTAATACTCGAAGTTCGCTCCAGATAAGGTGTACTTGAATAAAATTAAAACAATAGCATAAAATGTGATGTTCAGATGTTGTCTTAATTTGAAAATATTTCTTTTTAAATTAAATGACGTATAAACCAGCCAGCAACCTTATATGATACTGATATCAAACCTTTATTTTATGTTCCGCTAAATATGCCGGTGTGTGTAGTTAATAATTGGTATAAGGGTTGCTTGTAGCCCGTATGAACTATGAACCCGTAAAATAGTGAAAAGCCGTGAAACCGCGAGCAAAATGTAAATTTAATAAGGTATAACATACACAATATATTAGCTACTGTGCTCATTTTGCTTCTTGTGTGGTAACCCTACTCTGTATTTTCATAGAATTAAACAATTAACATTGTCTCAGCTAGGAAGAAATGAAACTAAATATTTGATGTGCTAATCCAAGAGAAAAAAACATCCACAAAAATTTAAGTACAGTTTACAGACTTTCTGATATTTTTCTCGTTTAATAGTTAATTCAGTTTTTCTTATACACCAGTGTGTGAACTGAGGGACCCAACATAATGGTTGATATCTTCAAAATGCGCCAATAGATTTTTCTGAAATTTTGTCTACAAATTCTACGTAGAAGAATAATTAAAAAAGTCGGTAATATAACGCAAAATAAATATGTCACTTTTGTGTTAACTGAGGGACCACACTTCGGTGGTTATAGATTTTTTATTTCTGATGCTATGTATTTGATAAATTTGTAAAAACTTTTACAAATGTTGTACAAAAATTCTGTAGTGGAAAAACCATAATTTTCCACATATCTACTTTTCGAGATCTGGAAAATAGCGGTGTGTGAACTGAGGGACCACACTCTGAGGGCTGTAGTTCCTAAACTATCTTTTTACAAATTCCCTGATTTGTTTAACAAGTAGTAATAAGTAGTAGAAGTACAATTTATTTTAGACTTCTACTAAAATTTGCTATACTTATTTTGGGGTAATTCAGGTAGCTCCCTCAGTCCACACGTACCTACACCCTTTAGTGGTTTTCAAAAATATAATCGCTTATATTTTTTCGCAAATAAGGATATAAATCAGTCACATATTAAGGTTTCTTATAAAATCAATATTGTTTATATTCCCCTTTTACAAAGAAAATAAAAGCTATTACCTACAAAAAAAATACACTTTTTTCCAGTGCTCGGCCTAAAAAATCGAACTTAGCCGTGTTGTGGCCCAGTACTCAGCCTCTTAATTAACTGCAATGTAATCATTCTAAAATAAATATAATTACTTAAATTAAATACACTAGCGGACACATAAACTGCATCATAATGCAAGAACACATTCAATCAAATTGAATTACGAAAAATGCAAACTTTTTACATTTATTGGTATTGGAAAATAAAGGCTGGTTTATAAACACAAAAATAAATTCAAATTTAAATATGGTTCTGTCATAAAAGAAAGAAAATATTCTATAGAAGAAATCTTGTCAATTTACTAAAGATTAACTCGTTGTTACGTTTTTCATTTTAAACACGTTTTTCTCTCACGAATATGGACGTATCGTCCGAAACAGCCGCACAAATTGTTGCTCTAGTGCAGCAAGGCCTAGACCAACGAACAATTGCTGTAGATTTAAATGTAAACCAGTCTACGGTTTCCCGAGTTTACAGAAGGTTTATGGAGACAGGTTCATTCAAAAGAAGACGTGGAACCGGTTGAACTCGGGTGACAACGTCTCGTGACGACGCGTTTATTGTGACAACTTCCTTGCGAAATCGGTTTTTAACGTCTATAAGCATTAAAAATTTGCTCCACCAGGTACGTGACGTAGCAGTTAGTGCACGAACTTTCCATTTCATTTCCAACATTTACCTAAGTTGAATTTGTTTGTAAGTAGTATAATTTTATAAGTAATAAAACTTAACCACGTCTTGAAGAGATTTTTTATAGCCGTATCACAAGCTCAGAAAATATTAAAATAAATTGTAAATTATTTTAAGAATTAAGAAGTCATAAAAACCACGGACGGACGAACTAAGCCCGCTTCACACTTATGTAATTTGTTGATCCATGTTGCTGTCTTTTTTCTGCTATATGGCTTTTCCAACGTATAAGACAAAGACAGCAAAATGGATTGCGTACCTGTGGTGTAATTTTTTACGATTTAACGGTGTAAGCCGAATAATATTCAGTTTTATCGAGCGTGTGTAATGGCTTCATATATTTTGAAATGAAATGCTGATTAAGTTCACCTATCACAACATGGAATGTTGTGGTAGGTGAATGTTCACCTACCACTTAAAAATTGAGATTACCGACTACCGTTTTGATTAAAACTGTAGCCTAAGCACGAACGATTTACAACGAAGTATTGGTATCATTATAGATTTATTTTTGACGTGACAACGTCTTATAATTCGATGGAGCCGGCTGCACGCACGAAAAAACATGACTCATGCGGCGTTACCTCGCTTGAGGCGTTCCATTTAAGGCTTGAAGTGTAAGCGAGAGCGCGGAACGAGCGACAAAGAAGCACAATCGGCCTCCGTGTTCGGCAGCGTTCGACATCTGTCTCTCTCCTACTTGAGTGAGCGATCCATCAGTATTTTCTTATGACGTTGTCACGTTCAACTATCGTCAGTAAACCGACTTTACAGACAACCGATTATTTTTTTAAATGACGACAGCGCCTACATATACGATTTTCATTCGATAACATTACGAATAATTTGTTGTCAATTGTTCGTGCTTGGGCTACTGGAGTCTCGTGAATCGTGTCGCAAGGAGTGCTCGCTTGATAAAGCACTTGCGAAACAAACTAATCGATTTGAACGCCCAGTCACGGGTGATTTCTGATGTTTTTAGTTAAAGGCATTTATTAAAACACAGATAACTTTTATGGCAGCACAGATAAGCAACGTTGACCAGTTTTTATGGTATGTTTTTAAACTAGCAGTGTTGAAAGATTGGATAAGGAAATTCTTGGAGATGGGCCGATCTTGGATCATAAAATATTTAACTAATATATAGAACATTTTTAACAAAAACAAAGCTAACCTACGATCGTAACCGGTAGAACGTTTGACAGCGATTAAAGTCCAATACATCGTAAACGATTTGAGTTCTTACACTTGATATTACATACTTATTTTACAAGCAAACATTTTGTTACTAATGTTAAGCGGCACTTAGCTTGGTGTAAGATTTGCCTTACGTAGGGTAATGAAAGTGAGTCGCGGTTTATGCAAAGCAAAGCCGCAATGGAAATAAGTTGAAGTAATTTAAATAATTACTGAAATATCACAGTCCATTTGCGTATTATTTTCAGTAATGTCATTAGTGCAAATGCCAAAATGGTTTGATTCAATTCATTCCTTTGAACATTTTTATCTATATTTTATTGCGTCTTATTGCGTCAGTGGACAATTTTGACATCTGCACCGATGACTCACTGTAAATTTAACGATTTTCTAATCTAATCTAAACAAATAAATAAAATTGAAGTGTCTGTTTGTAATTTTAAATTATCAGCTTTTCACTTAATGCATATGAAAGTCTTAAGTAGTAGTAAAGTAGTAGTATCAATTTATAAAATTTTTGTCTGTCCATCTGTCTGTCTGTTTATTCCGGCTCATCTCTGATACGGCTGGACCAATTTTCACGGGACTTTCACTGGCAGATAGCCGATGTTATAAGGAGTAACTTAGGATTCTCTTTTTTTCTCATTATCGTCATCAAAAAATGTTTAACGTCCAACGAAGTGGGCACGGGCCAACTAGTGGAGTATAAGAGTGAGGTGCGTTGGGTAATGCGTTGTAGCAGCTGCGTTGCGTCGTCGAACGCCACGTTTCAACGAAATAACGGACAGGAGACTTTGGAGGACTAATGGAGCCTCAGCCTAGATATTTTAAATAATAGCTTCCCAAACCGATTTCGGTGACGGTGGCCGGTTTCATTGAAACCAGGCCAGCTACTTAGGAGTTATTTTATAGTGCTCAAGTGTGTGCGCAGTACACAAGAGCACTCTCTCTCCTCCTTTACTCTCGTAACCCAGTGGGACGGACAACCGAAACGACTGGCGAGAGATGAGACGCAGATCCGACTTTTTACATGCCCATCCGAAGCATGTATCATCTTTCTTGACAGACAATCAGGTGATCAGCCTGCATTGTGCTAACCAAACTTGGAAACAACATTTTTTGTTGTTACAATGCGGAAATCGAACCCACGACCTCCGAGTCGAGAGCCAAGCTCTAACCACTAGATCACGGAGGCTGTTATATTTATATATTATGCAAACATTTAACTGAAAATTCATATCGTGTTTTAAATTTTAATAATTGGCAATTATTTAAATTACTTCAACTTATTTCCATTGCGGCTTTGCTACGCATAAACCGCGACTCACTTTCATTACCCTACGTGAGGCAAATCTTACACCAAGCTAAGTGCCGCTTAACATTAGTAACAAAATGTTTGCTTGTAAAATAAGTATGTAATATCAAGTGTAAGAACTCAAATCGTTTACGTTGTATTGGATTTTAATCGCTGTCAAACGTTCTACCGGTTACGATCGTAGGTTAGCTTTGTTTTTGTTAAAAATGTTCTATATATTAGTTAAATATTTTATGATCCAAGATCGGCCCATCTCCAAGAATTTCCTTATTTTCTGACGGGCAAAATACATATTATGGTGCATACCTAATTGCTTACTTTTCTACGAAAGCGAGTAATATTTACTGGTAAACGTTTAGGCTCAGACTATAAGGTCCGGAATCCGGTAGGCCGGGGAAAATTCAGAGCAATAAAAATATAACTCTGCGCTAATACAATAAAACTGAAAATCGACACTCGACACTTCGATTTTCTAATCTCTTGTATTGATTCATTGATCATTTGACTTGACGCTTTCTTTTAATAGCGTTACGACTTAAAATCATTAGCCAGTGTCAAGTTAAAAAGGCATCTAAATAAAATTCTCGTTAAGTTTTCAACACCTTATTCCTAAATCGTCAAGTCTAAAGTCTAGTCAAAGTCCAAATAAATAGCCAGTGCAGTCAATGAGCCAAGTCAGTCGATTCAGTAGAGTGGTAGACTCTTTGCTGATAGTTCCTACCTAATTCTCATGTTACTACTATTTTTAATCTTCCTTATTATTAATGTTACTAGGTATGTAAAATCACTTAAATCTTTGTAAATAAATAGTAAAGCTATTTTGTACATATTGTATGTTTTTATTTTATTCAAAAATATTAAGTAGTTATGATTTTACACGCTCAAAGCTCTGAAAATTTTCAAATCCCGCTAACAGTAGCGTGACGTCACACTACGCCTCGGCCATGCAGCCCGGAGTTCGCGCCGTACTACGCACCGCAGTCGCAAGTTACGGTCTGGGGCACTTTATAAGTTTAATATCTTGGAAACTAATTGAGCTATCGCAATAATTCTTGCACGAGTATTTTTTATTTGCCACGTAGAATACAAAAAGCGTACATTTAATATTAATGAAACCTGTAGGTTACCAGTTAAAAATACTAACCACCAGCCTGTTCGATTTTCAAATCCTCGCTATTCTTGTCGCAGTACTGAGACGTTTCGTCCTCAAAGCACATCATCTGGTCCGGCGCCGCAGCCTCCGAGCCCCCGCCCTCGGCACTCGCCCACTGCGGCATTTTTGAACCTGGAAATTTTAAAAAGGCTTTTTAAATCACGTCATACTGGTCCACTGTAACAAAGCTTATAAAGAAGACTGTTAAAAGAGGTATTATGCTCAGTTTCTGAGATTTAATGTTAATTCAATAGTGCTTTTGATTGGATGAAGCAAACGCGTTAACCAATCAAAAGCACTATTGAATAGATAAACTATCGACAAAAACCTCAGAAACCGGGCATTATTAGGTACTCGTTTTATTGCGATTATACCTTATGTTAGTCTAGTTAGCTTAAAATTATCCCTCCTACCCGTACGAATCATCAGTCAGTTCTATAAATTCTAAACTGATTAAAATCAAATCGTTTGAGGACTGTAAGTACCTAATATTTATGTACAGAATAATTAATACTTTATGTAACATACTGATATCAAAATACCTAGTCAGTATGTTAAGCTGCTAAGATTTTTTTTAAACGATAAGTAAATACAAATATAATTTTCTTGCAACAAACACTAGTAGTTATAGGGGAGCCTGTTGTACCTCGGTGAATTTTTCAGTTATTCGTCATTTAATTCAATTCGACTAACTGCACAAAATGTTTGTATATTTTGGATCGATTATTTGGGTATACTTCACTAAAATATGATAAACATATATGACATATTTAAACATGTTATATATATATATATATATATATATATGTGTGTGTTTTTAAGACGTTGTAAAAAAGTTCTAAAACTGAATAAGGTACTAGATGTACCTTTGCCTTGGTACCGGCCGTAATACCTTAAAATTCCGGTTAAAATGTAAATACTTGAAAAAACTATTAATTTTTAATCTTTTAACGATGTCTAGTGACATATTTAACGAAGAAATAAATTTCATTTTAGAAATAGTTAAGGAAATTAATATATAAATTATAGTATTTCTTTGCATGTTTAAGCACACACAACAAACTTTTAATACCTATTACCTGCTAATTAGATAGAACGCATTTAAAACAGTTTATTTACAAACATTCGAACTTATAAATATAAAATACTACCATTTGTTTTCATCCATGCAATCTCCATAGGCACAACCGGTCGACAAAGGCCAAGGTACATACATACACTACACAACACTGTACACAACAAGGTACACACATCTTGAATAAAATGGCGGATATTAAATATTTTTATGTGTCTTATCACGCAAGTCTATTACTGCTTTAATACGTGACAAATTTATAAAAAAAATATGCGATTATAATAACGCGTATAAACTATCAGAATCTAACAATGGTAGGAAAAAACTTTTGTCACCCAAAAATATTCAGACGTCGATAAAACCAAGGACCGGCTTAATACCGGTAAACGACTAACTCTATATAAGATGAGATCGGTAGAGACGTAGCGAACACCCTAAGCATTAGAATTCAAAAGCTCAAGACCTAGAAAAAGCCATACTGGCCAAGGTATAACTGGCTCCGAGGTACAACATGTTCCCCAAAAATATATTACCTATAATAACCAATAGCTTTAATAATTCCTATGTTAATGGGATACACATATAGCGTTAACAATAACATTATTTGCATGAATATTTATTCACGGTGTAAAGTACATAGTTATAAGATTGATTGATAGTTGCCATTGACACGGGTGACAGTTAAAGTCCATAACTTTATCAAGAGGTTTGGAAAAAGTAATATAATTATATGCCTACCAATAGAATAGAATAGAACTAAAGTCTGATAGGTAGAGTCACCGACTAACCCGGTGTACCACTTTTGAGCCTTATTGTTATAGGGATAAGATCGAAATGTGGAACACCGAGTTTGTCGGCGACCGTACCTACTTTCCAAAACATTACTGAAAATGGCTAAAATATTAAGATTAATAATATTGTTTACTGCTCACAAATAACTTGTAATTGGATCTATTTATCTTCTGTCTATTACGGGTAATCAAAAATCGATTTAAGATGACTTTCACTTGAAGGCTGAACCTTTATTAATTTTTATCTCACGTAGTTTTGGTAATAAATGGTAACAGTGCGAAACATATTAAGTGCTTGATGATGGCTAATGTTTACTATAACTTGTTGAATATTGTCACTTATGTTGTGTAACAATAATAACTCATATAAACCACCTGATATGTTTCTCAATCGTAGTATTAAAAATACATACAATGGCAAAACAATGTTTGCCGGCTAGTAGACTATAAAACTGGAAAAATATGTTCTGGAATGTATGCTTTCATACCACTAAGGGAATGAAATTGGGGATCCTAAGTTTGAAAACAATTTATAGAGAAAAAGAATTAAACACGAGCGAAGCCACGGCAAATCCTGTATAATGCATTAGATAGCTACTAAGAACCTCTGTTATTAGTTATTGAAAACAAATTATGGACATAGCAACTTGTTGCAGAGTCTGCGTAACAACTTGGGCTGGGGCGGCAGGGCGGCGGGGCGGGCGGCGCGACCGCCCGGCGCCACTATACAGAGTGTTTTGTATAGGATGCTTATACTATAATATAGTGTGTTTATTCTATATACAGGACGTTATACGCCTGACTTGCGTGGGAGGGCTTTAATGTGTCAGAGGTCAGTGTGATATGTACTCTGTTATCGCCCCAGCTTCCTATGATGGAGGGCTGTTAAATTTACCGTGTAATATGAAATTTGAAAGTTTTTTTTTTATGTGATCAAATGACACGAAGTGATTTTTTAATATAATGTTCAATTGTACGTAACCTCTAATCAATAGCTACATACCTAGTTAGTTACAGAGCGTATTCGAGATATATCGATAATCGATATATATCGATATAGGGAGGGTAAAACCGTGGTCAGTAGTAGTGAAAAAGTTTCAGATTCAGTGGACGCCAAGGCTCTACGAGCGCCGTAGCTGCGAGCTACGTGCCTACGTGGCAGCACGAAGCTGCTAGAATGAAGTAGAGCGCTGACGTTTATGTATTTTTACGAACGCTGCATTATCGATGAGAGTTATATATTGTGTTCTAGAGAAAAGTTGTAGAGGCTTCTAGTGCCTACAAAAACGTCAGTGACAGTATATGTCTAACTTTTATATTTGAGTCACAAAAAGTAGTTTTTTATATATATTTTTTCAAAAATCGGTAAGTAATAAAAAACGTTTGAAACATAAGACTTTTCCCTTTTACTGCGCACAATTTGGACCACTAGTTAAAGAGGCGCAGGTGGCTCATTACGCAGCAGACTTTGAGGAAATTAAAATATTCGAAACGTAATACATACGCACACTTTCGTCTCTTATACATACATATTATAGCACTAAAAATATAACTCTCCTTTTGACAGTCAAAAAGATGAATTATGGCACTCGGTACTAACTATTAACCGAACCACACTCATAATTTACACATCACATCACAAGTATTTAGCGCACCACGAAGTGTGCAAGGAACAGCTAGTATTTTATAATTTTCTGTAATTATGCGCAATATTTATTATTAATGTCGCAGCTCCTTTTAGGCCACTGCTGGACGTACCCTCCCCTCCCTCCGTGATCGGCTTGTATCCACCGACTTACTGTATTTTTAGGTAGGTAGGTATTATCATTACTCTTAAAATGTGGTCATAATAATAAAGATAGTAAATTTAACTAAATATATAAAAATTATTATATAGCCAACATGAACGTGAGTTTTATTTAATATTGTCTTATGCTAGGATGTTCGGTGCGGGCTGGTACCGACTTCAAAATTACGAAGATTGAGTAGAGAAATGGTTAAGATTTTAGCCGAATTTAAAAGAAAATTATTTAGGAAATATGTTTTATTTCATGCGTTTTGTGCATTTTTACTTTGGAAGTCGGTTCAATTTTTTTGTTTAATTTAATTAAACAGAGTGCATTTTTTTTTTCAAATTACTCGACGATAATTTATTGAAACTTTTTTATTCTGAAAACGAAGCTTTATTTCAGTTGTAGCATACAATTGCTATATTATTATAATTATGTAAATATTTGTCATCAACTGTTCGTGCCCGTTGAATGTAGAGGTCACACTAGTGCGTCACATTGCCAACACCTGATTCAATAAAACGATATTGTTCGTAATTAATATAAGTTATTTTTACCAAAAATACCCATGAATATTCGAGGCAAATCTGGAAAGTTTTATTTGTTATGAGAGCGGATAAATATTCTTTTTTTTTTGACGTGATAATGTCTTATAATTCGATGGAGCCCGCTGCACGCACGAAAAAACATGACTCATGCGTTACCGGCGTTACCGGCGTTACCTCGCTAAACATGACTCATTTCTTATGACGTTTCACGTTCAACTATCGTCAGTAAACCGACTTTACAGACAACCGATTTTTTTTTTCAAAGAGCGGAACGTTAGCGTAGCGAACGAAGCGTATGTTCAACGCCTATCGTATTTCAATATTTCTGAATTTATTATAAAGTTTGAAATAAGATAAACTTATTAATCATCAATCAATCAATCGATTTCGCTGTATGTAACTGTATGCGAAACTGGTTTATGTAGGTACATGGAAGATATAAAATAATAAAAACTATAATATGAGCCCCTCTATTATAGTTTTTATTATTTTATATTTTTATATTATAAATAAAATAGAACCCAAAACAATCACGATTAACGGCTATAAGTATTACCATGAAATTTAGTATGCAGGGATTTTTTAGTTTTGGGGGAGAAAAATTGATCTAGCTAGGTCTTATCCCTTAGAAACTGCGCATTTTTAAGCAATATATGTTATTTTATTTCGTTGTGCAACAATATAATATCAATAATTTCGACTCTCTTAGGTCAGTCTGATTGGCAGCTTGGTATGCGTACCTATGTACGAGGGCGGGTCAATAAGTCCGTGACTTTTGGAATAAAACACAGATTTTTTGATAAATAAATCATTTTATTTTTCAACGTAGTCCCCCTTGAGCTCTATACACTTTGTCCAACGCTTCTCCAATTTTTTTATCCCTTCCAAAAAATATGATTTGTCGAGGTCCTCAAAATAGGCCTTTGTTTGCGAGATGACTTCATCATTGGAGTCAAATCTTTTTCCACCGAGCCATTTTTTCAGGTTTGGAAACAAGAAGTAGTCACTCGGAGCCAAATCTGGAGAATAGGGTGGATGTGGGAGCAATTCATAGCCCAATTCATTGGTTTTTTGCCATGGCAACTGCACATGTGTGCACCCTTGCATTGTCTTGGTGAAAAAGAACTTTTTTCTTGGCCAAATGAGGTCGGTTTTTTTTCAAATCCTCATTGAAGCGGTCCAATAAGTTGGCATAATATTCCCCATTAATTGTTCTTCCCTTTTGAAGATAGTCAATGTGGATTATCCCACGTGCATCCCAAAAAACAGTCGCCATAACTTTATTGGCTGACAAACTCACCTTGGCCTTCTTTGGCGCCGATTCACCCTTAGAAACCCACTGTTTTGACTGTTGTTTGGTCTCTGGTGTGTTGTGATGGATCCATGTTTTGTCCACGGTTACAAAACGGCGCAAAAACTCCTCCATATTGTGATTAAACAACGCCAAACCTTCCTGTGAAGTTGTTACACGATTGCGTTTGTGGTCGACTTGCGGAAAGCTTTCTCATGCCCAAGTGATCATTCAAAATTGAAACCACTGAGCCATGCGAGATGCCTATGGCTTCCACAATCTCTTGCACTTTCAATCTTCGGTCGGCCAACACCATATCGTGAATTTTTTCGATTGTTTCGGGTGTAGAGACCTCAACTGGGCGTCCAGGACGTTCGGCATCTTCAGTGCTCGTACGGCCACAACGAAATTCAGTAAACCACTTTTTTACCATTGAAATCGATGGTGCAGAGTCCCCATAGTATTTATCAAGCTTAGCCTTGGTCTCGGTAATGGTTTTTTTTCGCAAAAAATAATGCTTAATAAGCACACGAAATTCACTTTTTTCCATTGTTTCCTTAAGTTACTGGATAGTCTGATAAAGATAGCTGTAAAACACAAACTAACTGACGCAGCAAGTTCAAATTTTGATAGGAGTCAACTGACAGATGCCTGTTGACAGGAGTAGTGTTGCTTTTTCAGTAAGGAGGTTAGAAATTCAAAAAGTCACGGACTTATTGACCCGCCTTAGTATAATTTTTGCATTGTTTGGAAATTCGGAATATGGTGGATTCGAATCCTGGTTAGATAAATATTTTTGTGATTCTTATTATTTCTTTTTCTTTTATATATTTTTTTATTTATTTTTAATTATTTTATCCTTCTACTAAAACAACGAGCAAAGCTCCGTCTCCCAGGTACTAATAATGTATATACGGACGCTTTTATACATCAATCTGGTTCTGTGGTTACAAGAACTTGTGTTACGTGTACCAGACTCCAGAAAATATATTTTAAAATATTAAAATAACTTTAGAGTAAAAATTTGGTCAGCCCACCTCAAAGTATTTTTCAAAATAGCAGCTTGGTTTTACTCAGCTTTTCCAGCCTATGAATTTTTTTTACTAGAATGAAGTATGTGTAAATGATCACAAAGAAAGATTTTATTTAATTAAAAATATACATAAAGTATAACAATATATCGGATCAAGAAATTCCGATTTGCCTTATAATGGGTGTTTCTTCGCTATTTTCGTACGGTAATAATCACGCGATTTTTACGTATCAAGTAGTTTTAATATCCGTGACATTTTTGTGACATTTAAAACCATATTTTAAGGTCACGTATCGCCACTCAGTACGTTACAAGCGATATAAAGTGTACTTTGGTTTGGTTTTATTTTGCTAGATTTTGTCATTGAGAGTGATAGTAAATGTTATGGGTAAAAAAGTTTGTGATAATAATTTATAGTGCTCTGGTATCCTAATACGGCTATTAATAATATCTTCCTGATTTTTTATAATACATAAATGACCCAGGAACATAGAAAACTTTTTGTTCCTTTGGCGAGATTCGAACCCGCGACCTATGGCTTGAGCACTGACGCGTTCAGCCACTAAACCACATAGATCGTCCAATACCTCTAATCCAAATCGCTGTTATCTAAAAGTAACAGCAATTAGAACTGCAACAATTTTTGCAGTTTCGCAATGGATGACCGCATTCTATAAAGTATGTAAGGCCGAATGTGGTAATAGTAACTTGGCGAAACTCTGTGACAAATATAGATCGCTTAGCAACATAACGCAGATCAGGAACTACAAATTTAATAGGAGTGGTACCTATTAAACTTTCGAGTGGAAAAAGCTGATCGCATACAGCAAGTAGGTAGCATTATTTGCCTTTCATTTACCTAGTTTACAAATGAATTTATTTTGCAGCACCATCTTGAACATCAATTTTACATTGTGAACGTAACCTTATTGGGCGCGACCAATAATTATTAGGGATTTATAAAGATAAAGATTTGATAAAGAAAGTATAGTAATCCTTACTTCCTTACTGTCTTATAAACGGGAAAATTTGTAAGAATGTATTGGACGTGTGGATGTGTGTTACTCTCTCACGCAATGACCGCTGAACGGATTTCAATGATGGTACGGTTGTAGTTTTAACACATAAACTACTTTTAGCGCAGCAAAATGTACCGGTTCCCGCTTGTATATTTTTTGTGCGTGCGAAGTCGTGGACAACATCTAGTTTTCAATCATTTACACAAAGCAAGATCTGATGAAATCTTCTCATGAGCTGCATTGGTGAAAACATAGTCCAAGTCGATATTATTAATTAAATGAATGAGCTATTTCATCGTAGTGTACCTCTATCTAGATGGTGATTGGTGACTGAGTCGTCTCATTATTTATCGATGGATTCCCTTCACTATGTTGAGATTTCTTTCTATTGCGCATCGTCAGTAATGAAATCACGACTGGTTATCACGACTGGAGTGTGGTCCAAATCATTGGGCCAGCGCGCGACCTTCGATACGACACTTTCACCTTCATAGTGCTGGGCCACTTGATACCATTGTTACGGTAATTGCATCAGACAATGTCGATAAATATTACACTTTAATAGATACCCTATATTAAAAGATAGGTACTGTTCGTAGATGTGAACCATTTTTAATTGGAGTAGAAGTTGTTCTTACGACCATCTTTACTAATGCGTTCACGCAAATTTTGATGTTATAGAGGAGATAATATTTCATGGCACTCACTCACAACTTCTCACATTACACACTACATAGTCAAACTTATACATTAAAAAAGTCTTTAATTTAGGTTACAGAATTAAATTAGATAAATAATTTGAATTATTTTTAGATTATTTCTTATATAAAATCTTAAAGTATTATTTTGGTAATTAATTCATTTCATTATTAATCTAAAATATTTTAATTTTGATGTTTCTATATAATCAGTAACATATTTTCTCTAGGGCCAATGGGGCTATGGCCCGGTGCGGCCGCGGCACACTATTAGGGTTCGTCGAAGCCTCATAATTTCTACTTGCTCGCTCCGCTCACTCGCTCACATACTCGCTCATACATCGCTCAAGAACATAATATTACATGTATAAAGAAGCATTATATATATTCTTAGAAGTGAACATTCTTTCATATTGAGTTTAAAGTTTTAATAGATTTTTTTATAAAATATGTAATATTTATAATATATTAAGCTTAATATATATTATTAGCTTAATATATATTATAGCTTAATATTTAATTTTCAAAAAATCTTGATTTTACAGCTGTAAAATCAAGATTTTTTGAAAATTAAATATCCGCCATTATGCTTAATGGAGCAGCAAAGTTAATTGGTCCGGGTGCCAAATCTTTAAATACGACCCTGTATGTAATGGCTATGTTATTAATATCTTAGTAACGCTGAGGTCATTAGGTAAGCAAGGTGTCCGCTTGTCTAGTCGAATATGACTGTTTTCGCCTTTCGGTTTTTAAATTAATTGTTAACTATCAAATTTTGGAAAAAAATTGTAGTAGATGGATATTATAGAGTAGGTTAGTATGGTTGGTACCTAATATAGATTTTCTCTTATTACGTATACCGGCAAAATGTACGCCTGCCGTGTCATAGATACGCGGTTGATGTCACGTCTAAAAAAACAATTTTCGGATACGGCAAGATTGTCTATGATTAAGGCCATCTTGGCCAGTAACAAATCAAACAAAAACTATCTTTTGCCCCTGCTAATCTTTATATTTATTTTGATTCCTCATGTAGTAAATAAGTATTTTTCAGCAGTATAAATGTAAACAAGCAGACATCATCGAATGTGGGGCACGTCTCAAGGGACGTAATTATTTTGTATATTGAAACTACGCGGCGACTTATCCCTTCTCATATTACGACATTAAGTACTACATACTACAGCTGCTCTTATAGCAGCTTGATTAGGTTAGACAGTTGTTAGAGCTACGGTTAGGCCTAAAAACCAGAGTGCGAGTAAGACTCGCGCACGAAGGGTTCCATACAAAAAACACTTTTGTTGTATTTGTTGCTCTTGTATCGGCACCAGAAATACATAATCTGTTAACATTTCAACTGTCTAACTTCTTCTTCTTTTGAGTATGGCGGCCTCAGTGAGTTGCTAATGTCAGAGTGGTTTTGTGAAGACTTTGCTCTAATTATTGCAGGTCCGGTCCGGTGAAACAGCAAGGGTATAATTACCTAATACTTTACAAAGATATTGGATCCTCTAAAACAAACACAAACATACATACAAGTGTTAGTAATAAAACGTCACAATTTTATGTTGTTAGAATGAATATATGTACATAAAATTTCAATAAAAGGAGTATTTACAAAACATAACACTGACTTAAAATTAATAGGGCGAGGAATCGAGGTAGGAAGAGAGTCATAAAGGGAGGGCTGGTTTCTTGGGCAACAGTAAATGTGATCTAAGGTACCCTCGACTAGGCCACACTCACAAAGAGAATTATCCTTGAACCAGATCTTTGCAAGGAAAATGGGTGAGCAACAGTGACCATATTTGTGTTCATATTTAAAAAAACACAGTCTAACTGGTACACTCACTTGAATGTCAAAGTAGTGTTGAACTTTAGTATTACTTGAACTGGCCCATTCAGCATTCCACCTGATAGTTAAGTGTTTTTTGGGAATGAAGTCCTGGCAATACAGTTTGTACTGACTGAGTCCACCTGATGTTATGGCGTCTTTAGCGTAGGCATCTACACTCTCATTGCCAGTAATTCCGCTGTGACTAGGTATCCATGCTAACACAACATGGATATTCTGGACAGGGCACCCAAGGAGAAGCCGTCTTATTTCCAGAATTAATGGGAATTTAGACTTAGAGCAGAACCGGTTAGCTGATACCCTCTGAAGCGCTTCTGGAGTCCGATAGAATAAGTGAAACTGTCTAACTGTCACGGCTTATGAGATACAGCCTGACTGAGATATGAGATATGAGATACGAGAAGAGCAATAAGTTCAAGTATTGCTTGAAATTAAGCAACACTTGAAATTAAGCAAGGAAAAAAAAGGGGCCGGTGTTCAGCGCAGTGTAATAATCGACGCCCTTGCAAGGGGCCTACGTTTCCCGTTAGTCTAATATTAAGTTATCAACTTATCTAAGTACCTATTTTTTGTAAAAGTCCTTCCCGATTATCTCTTCACTTGAACTTGATCAAATACTTTAGTTTAACTCTTCAATTATACCTACTTGAACTTTTTTGTTTGGAGTGAAACTTTTTAGCGGAATTAAGAGTGAAATTTCAAGGTCACGTCACAAGAGATTTTGTATATAATGTCATCTATTAGAGGCTACTTAAACATCTTACATAATGAAAACATTTCTAAAGTACGACTCAATACACAGATGACGCTAGGTGTACAATTTTTAATTTTCCTATTCTTTTTTGTAGTTATGGGCTTTAGGCACGAAGAAACTATTTTAGGATTTTGTGTAGGTACTCTGTATACTTCATGTTTTTTATGCAATGGATCACAATTCGTTAACTAAATACTTTATAAAATAGTACTTACGCTTTGTGATAATAATAGGCTTAAAATACTTGCGACACACACATTGCTCTAGTAACCCAAACAGATATTTTACCAACACCTATTTAAATTTTAAATTCCAGTCGTGTTAATTAATTATTAGCCTATTCGGCTACTAATACTGGCATAATTTGTAAATGTATCAGGTTTCCCGGTGCGTTAATACTGTGTCCATATTTTAATATATCTCAGTATGCGATACGAATAATTTAACAAAGATTAAAATCTTTAAGCTATCTACCGTATACGAATAAAAAAATTGTCAAATGTGTCTCAATTTCACACATAAATACGCCAAGATTGTCTCGTTCCAGCCTGGTGATGTCCACTGCAGGACATACCAGGGCAGGGCGTCCCCACGGCCTCCTCCATAGTTTTCCATTGCGACCGATCGCTCGCGGCCTGTATCCATCGACTCCCTGCGACTTTTCTCAGGTCGTCTGTCCATCTGGTTCCCGGTCGTCCTACGCTTCTACGTTCAATTTGTGTTTTCCACTCAAAAACCTTTCGAGATTGTCTATAGGTAAATAATAAAGATGGTAAGTACAAAAACTTACTTTACTTAAACTTTTTCTACGGCACGTATATACACGTTTATCCATAATAATCTTATAATTATATTTTCGCATTCGTTGATTCTTCTCGCTAACGTACGAGTTTATAAGATCTAAAAAATTAACCACTAACGTAGGTACATTTGCATAGAACTTCCATCGATATTTTTGTCAGAAGATAATATAAAAGAAAATAAATATTTCCTTTCCCATACTTTGTAAACTGAGTTACAAGTGAGGAAGCTAACCAAAACAGTCATTAATTCACCTTACGGATATTGCTACTAATTACCTATCCTTTGCACGCCATTCTAAAATTTAAATATTAGGCATACCGCAGCAACTAGCAACTTCTAATATAGTTATTAACTACAAAGGAAGAATTAATCAACACTTAAATGGATGTTTATACTTTGTTTTAAATTTATTTTAAGTACTTACAATTTTTTTTTCAGTTTGGATATTTTATATGTACTCCGTATCTCCGACGAAAACACACAGTAGTGAAACTAGTAAAAGTTTGACGTGTCTGTTTGTCTGTGTGTGTCTATCCGTACTACGTAGCATCATAGTGCACCCAAACGGATGAACCTATAATTTTGATCTAGTTTTTAGAGTTCCGTACCTAAAGAGTAAAAGCGGGACCTTTATACAGAGACTTCACTGTCCATCCGTCTATCTGTCAGCAGGCTGTATCTCGTGAACTGTAATAGCTAGACAGTTGAAATTTTTCTGATGATGTATTTCTTTTGCCGCTATGGCAACAAATACTAAAAATAGAATAAAATAAATAATTAAGGATCCCATACAATAAACATGATTTATTTGCCATTTATTGCTTGATTTTAATAACGAATTTAATAACGGCAACAATTCTTGAAATATAAATAGTAAAATGAAAATAGAATATTATTTAAATATATTAATTTTAATTTTTAAACCTTATTACGTATCTAATCGGTTCAAAAGTGGTAAGTTGCCTACAATTTACAAAATCTTTTTTAAATATAAGTTAAAGATTATTTTCAATTTTTATTAGGAGTTAATCACACTATTATTAGAAAGTTTTGTCGTTACTTACTTTATATCGAGCGACAGAGACAAAACATACAATTAAGCTATCTGGCACTTATCACTAGATTGTGCAACAGGCGCTAAGTCATGATATCTAGACGGCAACAGCACGAACAATTAAAAAATTCATCGCTACGTGAGCGTATGTAAGTGTTACGTACGCCGCGGCATGTAACACCGTCCGTCGTCACACGCGAGCACACGATCAGGCTGTTCAAACAGAGCAGTGAGATAAACTCAAATCGATAAGTGTTAAAATTCCTGTAGGTAATATCTCAGACCAAATATAAAAGTTAAGACTTCTGCGAACCACACTGTGAGGCTGGCCTAAACTACGCCTCACCGTGTAGGTAATTACACAGTTTTACGCACACACATCACACATGTAACGAAACTACGCCTGTATGTAGGCGAGCTGTCGCAGTGTGTGGTAAGTATGTATGTAATGCGTACTGCGTAGCTACACGCACACTACATTATACATAAATAAAAAAGCCGTGTGGTGTCGTGGGACACCGGATAGGAACGAAGTTCCCTATTATAAAAATATTAATTTTAAGTTCTATTCAAGGTATAAAGAAAATAATAAAGACTATACATAAAAATCTTACGTTACGGACGTTTTTTCCCGGCTAGGGTACCCCTCCGCATCGCCCCATAAGGAACTTCGTTCCAAACACGACCTCAGTTTTGTTTGACAAGGCTATGTCTTTACTTTTTTATTTGGGCTCAGGGTAATATTACGAGTATGCGATTTGCGAATGCTGCTCCCAATGTAGAGAAAAAAAAGAAAGTTTTAATGCAATTTAGTTATAAATAAAATAAATTATTGGAACACGCTTTTTTGTATAGACTCTACATTGTACTCGACCAACGCTAAGGTACCTTAATGTAAATCTAACAAAAATAATTGCTACATAATATTATGTTGAAATAGAATTTCAATCGTAACATTGGATTAACGTTTTTAAATTAAGGACAATATTATATCAAACGGTATTTATTGCTTTTTTGATTAAAATGTTACAAGGTATTGTAAAAGTTGTCAGATAACACATAGTATCTACAAAGTGTAGTAAGTACCACTTCCGCAATTTTTAGTTGCACTGTAGTTACACTATCACGTTCCGCCACAACACGGCGGTACACCACAAATTAATAATAATTATTGTTATCCACTGATAATGTAATTGTTTTATAACATAATTATGACATAGCATAATATGAATCTTAAATTATATTACAGAATATTATTTATTAATAACTGTACCTATGTAAATATTAATTTTACGATTAATAAGACCGCAAAGGAAAACCTGAAAATGTTATATTGTGTTAGCCAAGCCTTAATTTTTTTTTAACTTAAAACAAAAACATTTCAAATCGGGAAAGAAATAGTTTAGAAATTTTTCGACTGTATTAGCAGTTATCCTATTTTATTATAATTAATTTATTTAATTATAATAAAATAGGATTTTTAATTTTAAATTATTTAATAATAGGATTTTTTTTAGAACGAAATTATTATACCGCGTATTTCGGCGTTTGTACGTTACGTCTGTATGTAGAGCGTATTAGCGATTGCGAATGACATTTCCTTTATGTCCCACATAATCGTAAAACTACGTGGTCACGTAAATATTGTTCTTAATCACTGCAAATTAATGACATCTTCATTAATCATTAAGTAGAGACTCACTTCAATGATGCCGCAATAAACTTTTTTTCATGAATATAAATTTTAGGTTTCTTATGACAACTTTAAAATATAACTGTTTTAGGAGATATTTTTAACATGATTAGGTATTTTACAATAACTAATAATAATGACATAAAACATTTCTATTCGTATTTCATAAGAAGACATTATTTGATAAGTTGAACACAAGTAGTTTTTTTTAGGAAATGGGTAAATTGCAGACTGCAGTTCAAAATATTTATCCAAGTTTTATAATTTTATTCTATATCTGGGTATTTCCCACTATGATGAAAGATACATGATAATACACAATATGTTAATAATTTGCTTATCATATCAATGTTACTAACAAAATGCCTGAACCTCTCTGTCTCGTAACGTACTCGTATTTAACGTAGTTTCATTTTACTTTGATTGTATTATAAGTGAAGGGACTTGTTAATATAATATAAACTGATTTTGTGACGTCAGGGCCAATCAGGAGGCGTTAGACGCTGCGTTAACGTTAACGAGAATAGCGGTTTGACAGTTTGAGCGTGTCGGGACTTGATTGTAATTATATTATTGCAGGTTTTGTTTAGCAGAATTGACCTTTAGATTAGTTACTTTTATACTATAAAATCCTGCAGGAAGAACGTGAAAATAAAAAATAATACTTTTTCAGATTATTGAAAATACTTCGAAATTTGTAAATTCCTATACTTTTATTTATTTTTGTGTAGTATCTAGAAACAGCATTAAAATAAATATTAGGTCTTTACCTATGAAATTGCCGTTTTGTATGAAAAAATTTAAACGAATTTTTTTCATGTATTTTTTATTTGTATTAATCGAAGTAATCACCCATGCAATCAATGCATCTTTGCCAACGCAGTGGCAGTTTATTGATGCCCTTCTTAATGAAATCAGCTGGACGGGAGGCAACAAATTCTTCAAAGGCATTTTGTACTGCCTCTCGGGTATTGAATTTTTTTCCCGCCAAGAAGTTATCCAAATTCTGGAAAAAGTAGTAGTCTGTAGGCGCAAGGTCTGGTGAGAAGGGCGGAGATGTGCCAGCTTCTCCATCATTGTGTTCAGTTCTTCAGAGTACACATCTGCAGTAATGCTCATCCCGTTTGGTAAGAAGCTGTGATGAATCACACCGGCGCTAGACTACCAAACACAATCGCCTTTAATTCGTCATTGTTGACCAAAGTCTTCGGACGACATCGAGGTTCATTTTTCAGGTCGAAATTTCCAGAACGGAAGCGAGCAAACCAATAACAGGTGGTGCGTTGGTTTGTAGTGTTAGCTCCGTAAACGTCGTTAATGTTGCGTGCCGCTTGTGCCGCGTTGCTGCCACGATAGTAGGTACTCATATTCCATAATTACTCGAATTTTTAACGTATCCATGATGATGAAAAAGATTGAAATGCGATGAAAATGTAACACTAATCAATAAACAAATGACTACTTTTGGAAAAAGAATTCCATGTTTTTAAAATAAAATTAATTTAAAATTAGAATTCTTAGCCAAACAAAAATTATTTTGATTTGAAATGGCCAGTACTGCAGAACGGCAATTTCATAGGTAAAGACCTATTATTTATATAAGAAAAAAATATGTCTAAATATTCTAAACAAATAAATATCAAACCTCCATTTTCGGAGTCGGTTAAAACAAAACAATGATGAAAATGAAAGTAACCGACTCTACAAAGCGGCATAGTAGAAAGTTTGTACTTACTTTTAAATACATAAGTCTCTAATTTTGAATGCTAAAAACCTAACAAGTGTGCTATAGAAAAGTACAGACTTTCAATAGTGTTGAAACCTTATTGAGTTCAATAAATATGTACAATATCAACAAAGTTCCTGCCCGACCAGTTTCTAAACATTTTCTTTAGCACTAGGACGCTTCAAAATAGTTAAACACAAAGGAAGTGACCGCAACGACTGCAGACTTTGATTGAGTATATATGTATACTCGTATACTCGTGCGTGTACACGATTCAACGGCGCTAGCGATTTTCATCTTATGCCTGAGCCTTTAGTCAAAATGCATTCGATAATTTCGACAGCGAAGTTTTTTGAAAATCCTCTCCCTCTAAAGGGAATTTATGAAAATCTTTTTATGGGGAATATTGTGGATTTGAAATGCACAATTTAACGGTGCGAAGCCGAGAGCAAAAGCTAGTTTATTATAAGTTTTAAATTTAAGAAACGCGATTCATAAGGATTTACGAATTTTTTGAAAATTTATTTATCAAAGGGTTAATAGCATGTTAATTTATTTTAAGTATACCTAACTATTACATAACACATAACTCTAAACTCGTTTCTCAACTATTAGATAACCTAATCATTTGGATTTGAATTTTACTATGAGAATATTGTATTGACTTTCCATTTCTATTAGATCTTGTACCTGCAAGTCATTGAAGCCATAAACGCTGAGAGAACTATTAAAAGTATTGATTTTCTATGCTTGTGCAAATATTAATAACTTTTCATAAATATATTTTATGGTAATAAGCATAAACATTGTTATAGTATGTAGAGGTACCTACAAACTACATACTACTGTTATTGATTTAATGTAGAGTAGCTTGTAGTAGCAGTAGAGTACCTTGTAGTAGCAGTAGAGTAGCTTGGTAAACGAGCTTTGCACGGAGTTCTGATAAATTGGAAAAAAATAAAATAATAAGAAACACAAAAATATTTAACTTACTGGGATTCGAA
Source organism: Phengaris arion (assembly GCA_963565745.1). Classification (NCBI taxonomy): domain Eukaryota; kingdom Metazoa; phylum Arthropoda; class Insecta; order Lepidoptera; family Lycaenidae; genus Phengaris; species Phengaris arion. Next base: position 11,463,001 of record OY751443.1, read on the forward strand.
CTCATTACTTTCCGAATTTTAAAACGAAGCAAAAATTATACATATTATGCATACCAAACTGCCAATCGGACTGACAATATAGAACCGAAATTATTGCTATATTGCTACACGACGAAACGTAAAACATTTATAGCTTAAAAATGCGCAGTTACCAGGGCTAAGACCTAGCTACATCGATTTTTCTCCGCCAAATACGTAAAGCCGTTTTCATGTATAAATAAGAATTAAGAATACACATGAGACTTAAGCTTTTCAAAATTATAAGTAGAGTTGTAGCTTACTCTTTCTGTAATATCTATTGCAGGCCGATAGCTTATTTTATCATATTACATATTAGGTATATATAATCAATCAGGTTAGAGAGCTGAGAGCTCTGGTCGCAATATTTCGATCGGTCATCATAATTGATCCGTAGTCAAATTCCCAATGTTTGCATTTTTCCATAAGGGATTATGGAAAAATGCAAATATTAGATGAATTAAAATATTTTATAACCATTTCACGAGATATTTATGATTAATTTATTATAAGATGATTCTTTTTCCTTGATAGGTAAAATTAATAAAAGGTAAAAAAAACATGATGCTACTCTTTATTGTATAATTTACGATGTGCTTTAAAATGTTGTGATAAAAACATTACTACTTATCGTTATCACAATATTGTCGTATAACTATTCTATCTATCGATTTTTTAAAACCTCCATAGATGTATCCATTTGTGTATTAAATACAAAAGAAACCTAGTGGCTGTATTATATACTAGCAATTATTATAATTTACCTACTTTATTTTACAGGTTTGTATTATCTATTTATAAGTTTTACAGCGATGAAATTAAATATTTCAACTGTGTACAAACTTTTTTTACGCTGATTTGAACTACGTTAATGTAATATGAAGTAACATTCAAAATAAATAATCTTTACAATTTAACAAAGAATTCGCCTTTCACTTGCCACAGATCTGACACGTAGGATAAAATACAAAACTCACCTCGCAATCCCGCCGTGGTCTATCCACGGAAAGAAGACAAGTATAATTTCACTGCATTATCGTAGACCAGAACGAGACTAAAGCGAAAGTGATTTCCGCGTGTAGAGCACGAGAAATGGTAAACGTGTCGAAAGGTAGAGCGCGGTGAAGCGCGGCCACTCACTACAAACAGCACTGTCGACGTACTAGCCTGTACTAGCGAGCGGAGCCTGCGACTGCCTCCGCCGAGCAACAAGTGACGACGCGTGTCCAACATATTCAAATATCGGGCACGCGCTGAAAAGCCTTCGCGAAAGCATCGAAGTGTGCAACGGGCTACGGAATGTAGAGCTCCTAAGTTACAATAACTTTTTTCAAAGAAATATAAACAAATACCCTATCAAATTCCTTAGTATACATTTATAGCATATTTTCAAAATAAAATATTCACAGTTTCTTTATTGCATGTATTGTTGAAGACACAATGTGTCGTTTAAATTTTATACAGCAAAAAATATCCGGTACGTAATGATTTATTGCATTGATGATGATTGATGCATGAAGATGTAGTAAAGTAGGTATGAAATGTAATTTTATTACTGCGTTAGTCAATGTATACCTAGTACGGTACAGCTATAACATTAATAATTGGGCAAGTTATAACTTAATTAACACTAAGTATAACCAGTTATATTGGCGATGTGTGCAATATCCGAAGAACAGAATACGAGTATATTTATTGTAGTTATTAAACAAAAATTTGCCTCCTTCATGAATAAGTACAACTAACATTTACAAAACCAAATTACTAATATCGAGGCCGCATACTTTGCCATAATAACACAAAGCTGGAATTTGGTAATGGTCGTTGCTATGATCTACAGCGTTATTTCTATCCATACTATATGATTCAGTCATAAAATGTTGTATACGTTTTGCTGGTATATTTTCGCTTAACGTTAGCTTTTTTTTTATTACACTCGCTTCATCCGATAGAGCTATGAAATTTGGATAACTTAGGTCTAAATTCGATTGCTTTACAAATTCAAAGGCACGGACATGAGTATACATTCTACAAGTAATAAGTACGCATGTGATGTTTAAATTTCATTGGCAATTAGACGCGTATTTAAGCAAGAGCTTCCTTTTCAATGTTACATTAAAAATTACTAAGGCAAAAGCAATTATGTAGGTTTAGATTTAAAGATTTTTATTCTCATTAAGACATAGGTACAACGTCACTTACATGAGAAACAGAAAATTACAGCTATATTTTACATTACATTACAGCAATATTTACATTACAGTTCTACCATGGAGGAATTCCTCCAACTGTAGAACTGGATTATTAATAGTTCTACTAACTAATATCCACTTAGTGTTTTTAAATAAATTAATAATCTTTTACTGTAGTCGGAAAAGAGAATATATAGCGAGTATTGTATGTTACGATTTAAACAGAATTATTAGAGATAATAACGTTTTATAGCTGAGATTTAAAAACATTGAGTGAATGTACATTTCGTATGTTTGAGGCTATTTTACTGTACGATTGTGCTCCTTCAAATGTACTTAACTTTTTTCCATAGTTTGTCCGACATTTCGGTAGTACCTGAAGGCTGGCACGTCGGTTGCTACGTTTACTTATGTCTTTGCGGTAGATAAATTTAAGATCAGTCTGTATTATGTTTCTTGTTAAGACACTCCCAGACAAAGACGCATGTAGTAAAATTATGTAATTGTCTAATGTTCATTATTTTTGTGTCATTGTGAACATTTTTAGTTGCAGTAAGGCGTGGCAGTGAAAATAACATTTTGATGATTTTGTTTTGCAGAATGCGAATATCTGATAGTTTTGTTTTTGATGAACTTCCCCATATTTCAATTAGATGCAGAATACAAAATATGCGATTTAACCAGGGCGTTATAAACTGTGTATTTTAATTTATATGGTAACTTGAGCGATGTTGCGTAAGGAGCTAAGGAGAGATGAGAGTCTGGTATATGTTATATTTGCGTGGAATAGTCATATGTTCAATATGACTATTCCACGCAAGAGCATTGTCTATCCTTAAGCCTAAATATTTTCCACATGACGTTTGTTGCAGAATTACATTATTGATTGATAGGGGCTCGTGTGATTGTGTGATTTTATTTTTAGCTTTGAATATCATGTAGCAACTTTTTGAAGCATTAATTGTTAGTAGATATCTTCTCTTGAAACCATGACTGACAAGCATTTAAATCAGATTGAGCTTTTCTTATGATGTCATGAATGAAAGACCCAAAATAAAATAGGCAGGTATCATCTACATATAGAGTAAGGAGGCCATGTAGTCCAATTTCACTTATGTTATTTATAAGGAAGAATAATGGGCCTAATATCGTCTTACCAGAACAGCAATCATCATGTTTCGAATTGTCCACACTCAATCCATGCACAGTTTCCGAAATTTCTAAGATAATCGATAATCTTGATCCTAATTTTAGTGTCGGGCATAATTGTATAACGACCAAACTTTTTTTGTATTATATATTATTGTATATTGTATTATTCGTGTCGCGTGTCAGTTTAGTGACGTAGTTTATCATCATAATAAAGTTTGTGTCAATACATTTATCACTAGGATATTTTTTGTGTTCTGTCCATAAGTAATTTCTTTGATTTATTTCGTCAATGATGGTTTTATTGATCTAGTCCTTTTGTGGTTGGTTAAGGATTTTAGTTTTTATAGTTTTGCTGGATAGATTCTTTAATTCTAATTTCTAGTTCTGTAAAGTTTTGAATGTCATGGTTTATTTTATTTTAAAAAATTAAATTATTTTAAACAAAATTGGACAGTAAATTTGAAAAAAAAAACCTACTACGCGTTTATAGTTACGGAACCCTCCTTAGACATGGTCTTGGTTAGGTTATTTAAACTTAGAATGGGTATAGTAACATATCCCTAAAATATAGTAATATCTATGAAATCGCAGACTTTTTTGTAGACACCATGGTACCACCTTCAAAAATATGAAGTTGAGTAGAAAAATAGTTAAAATTTTCGCCGAATTTAAAAGGGGAGTTATTTGGAAAAAATAGTTAAAATTTTAGCCGAATTTAAAAGGGGAGTTATTTGGAATTTATTATTATTAACACATTTTAAATAAACGTCCCGTTTTCTGGTACCTGTAACACAAGTCCTTCGAATACTTAGCACCGGGCCAGATTGACGTGGTGTGAAGCGTCCATAGATATTTATTTTAATTATTTATTCCCCCAAATGAGCATTACCGATCTGCGAACCAAATAAACAATCTCCAGTGATTATAATGATAACACACTATATTATTAAATAATTACTATTATCTATTGTAGTCGTCGGCGGAAAATATTTAGCAGTCAGCATTAAATAAATATAATGATGTTAATGATCACGAAATACGAATATAATTTGGCAATAGCAAAATTTCAAAGACAATATCGGTGCACAAAACTCTGATGAGTAGTGAGTACCGTCCTATGTCATCATAATAATAATATGTTGGTGTTTCTTATGAAGATGGTGGTGGTGATAATGATCGCGAATATAATTTGGCAATAGCAAAATTTCAAAGACATTGATATCGGTGCACAAAATTCTGATGAGTAGTGAGTACCGTCCTATGTCATCATAATAATAATATGTTGGTGTTTCTTGTGAAGATGGTGGTGATGATAATGATCACGAATATAATTTTAGCAATAGCAAAATTTCAAAGACATATCGGTGCACAAAATTCTGATGAGTAGTGAGTACCGTCCTATGTCATCATAATAATAATATGTTGGTGTTTCTTGTGAAGATGGTGGTGGTGATAATGATCGCGAATATAATTTTAGCAATAGCAAAATTTCAAAGACATATCGGTGCACAAAATTCTGATGAGTAGTGAGTACCGTCCTATGTCATCATAATAATATGTTAGTGTTTCTTATGAAGATGGTGGTGGTGATAATGATCGCGAATATAATTTGGCAATAGCAAAATTTCAAAGACATTGATATCGGTGCACAAAACTCTGATGAGTAGTGAGTACCGTCCTATGTCATCATAATAATAATATGTTGGTGTTTCTTATGAAGATGGTGGTGGTGATAATGATCGCGAATATAATTTTAGCAATAGCAAAATTTCAAAGACATATCGGTGCACAAAATTCTGATGAGTAGTGAGTACCGTCCTATGTCATCATAATAATAATATGTTGGTGTTTCTTGTGAAGATGGTGGTGGTGATAATGATCGCGAATATAATTTTAGCAATAGCAAAATTTCAAAGACATATCGGTGCACAAAATTCTGATGAGTTGTGAGTACCGTCCTATGTCATCATAATAATAATATGTTGGTGTTTCTTATGAAGATGGTGGTGGTGATAATGATCGCGAATATAATTTTAGCAATAGCAAAATTTCAAAGACATATCGGTGCACAAAATTCTGATGAGTAGTGAGTACCGTCCTATGTCATCATAATAATAATATGTTGGTGTTTCTTGTGAAGATGGTGGTGGTGATAATGATCGCGAATATAATTTTAGCAATAGCAAAATTTCAAAGACATATCGGTGCACAAAATTCTGATGAGTAGTGAGTACCGTCCTATGTCATCATAATAATATGTTGGTGTTTCTTATGAAGATGGTGGTGGTGATAATGATCGCGAATATAATTTGGCAATAGCAAAATTTCAAAGACATTGATATCGGTGCACAAAACTCTGATGAGTAGTGAGTACCGTCCTATGTCATCATAATAATAATATGTTGGTGTTTCTTGTGAAGATGGTGGTGATGATAATGATCACGAATATAATTTTAGCAATAGCAAAATTTCAAACACATTTATATCGGTGTACAAAACTATGAGAAGTACCTATGTCACCATAATAATATGTTGGTGTATCGTAAGAAGATGGTGGTGATGATGATCATGATGTTTACTATAAGCAATATGTGGCATAATTATGCTTGGAGTTCTTTATACAATACCGAAATTTCTAAACATGTATCTTTAAAGACTGAGGAATTCTGTTAAGTTCTTTTGGATCTAGAGTACACTTTGGCATATTTTACTTACTATAAAAGTCGAAATCACTATAAATGTCCAAAGAATTTAAAAGTTTTCTCGATTCCTCGTGGATGCCATCATCAGGTCTCCACCTTGGTGACTAAGGGACCAATTTCGAATTATATTCTATACAACAACAAAAGAATTTTGAAAATGCTTCGACAAACCGCAGAGTTATGTTCAAAAATATACGTGTCGATGTAAAAGACAATGAAGATGACGAAGAAGATGTAAATGAGAAGTACCTATTTTCATCATAATGTGATGGTGTATGGTGTTATGAAGGCGGTGATTGCTGGTGATTACTTTAATTGTCAAAGTGGCATATGCTTTCGGTTCTTTAAACAACGCTGAAATTCCCAAACATGTATCTATAATGACTCAAGAGTTCTGTTCAGTACTTTTGGATCCAGAGTAGGTATACCCTGGTTCAAAATCTTTATTTTTGGTAGTATATGCCTGGACTACTTCAGAAAAAGTAAAAATCCCTATTTGTGTTCATATCGAGGAGTTCCCTCGTTTCCTCATGGATTCCATCAACAGGTCACCACTTTCGTGTTAAAAAGACCAATTAGGAATACCCTTTACAGTAAAAAAAAAGAATTACGAACGAACGAAAATCGGTCCACAGGCGGTGGAGAAATCGTTTAACATACAAAAAGAAATATAACCACCTCCTTTTTTGGAAGTCGGTTACTTAAATTTTAAGTGGAGTGCAGTAAACAAAACGCATGAGTGAAAACCGCATTCAAATAGGTTAAGCCATTGACTTCGTACACGCAAAAACATATATCGCGGAAACCGTATATTTTTCCGCAAAGAAAAGTAGCCTATGTGTTAATCCAGAGTCTAAACTACTACCATACCAAATTTCATCATCAAAATCCGTTCAAAAGATTCTGAGATTAGCGCGTACAAACGTACAGACAAACAGACAAAAATTCTAAAATTCATTGTTTTGGGTTCTGTCGTTCATAAAGTGTAATAGTTTTTCTTATATATCTTCCATGTACAGACAGCGACCAGTTACAAATTTATTATATATATATATATATATATATATATATATATATATATATATATATATATATATATATATATATATATAGATTATAATATTTATAACGCCTACTAATCATGTCATAGTGATCAGCTCATTAAAACAAACAACGTTGCCATTTCACATAGAATTTTAAAAAATACTTAAATTATTATCCCCCTTACTAATAAAACTATTTACACAACGTATAACTTAAACAACGTTGCTGTCTTTGTCTGATACGTTGGAAATGTCATTTGATAGAAAAAGATAGCAACGTTGTTAATTTTTCCGTTATCCGTTGTGTAAATATTTTTAATAGTAAGAGGGTATATTTATACTTATGTTATAAAGTGGAAAGGTTTGTTTCTTTGTTTGCGTTGAATAGGCTCCGAAGATACTGGACCGATTTTGATGAAATTTGACACAGATATAGATTAGAACACGGGGAAGGACATATGCTACTTTTTATCGCAGCTTAAATGTAAGGTTCCTGCAGGATTACTTTTTGCGCGCACGAAGTCGCGGGCAAAATCTAGTAACTACTAAAATTTGTTAGTGCCTTAATACTGGACAAGAGCTTGCTGGGTTACAAATTACATCCCGTAGTCTTCGGCCGTAGTTCCCTGCATGTTGCTAGTTGTCGAAACTCTCCATTTTTTTATTTTATTTACTGACTGCAGAACTCCTAGAAAGTAAAGTACCTAAATACGGATTTATGTTATTACAATGTCGGAATTAATGCATTTTAAGAATATATCTCTAGATTCTCCGAGGTCATGTTTTTATGATTTCAATCTTACCTTGCAATTAAATGTACATTCGACAAAATTTTTAATACAAAACAATGTTTAAAAGCGGCCAATACCTAATCCTACTAATATTATAAACGTAACAGTTTGTGAGGATGGATGGATGGATAAATGTTTGTTACTCTTTCACGCAAAAACTGCTGAACGGATTTTGATGAAATTTGGTATGGTAGTAGTTTAGGCTCTGAATTAAGACATAGACTACTTTTTATCCCGGAAAAGTACAGTATTCCCGCGGGATATCCGATACTATATTTACGCTGGCGGAGCCGCGGGAAACAGCTTATACGTGTATAATAATGAAATACACAGAATTTTAATCTCGATGTAAAAGTAATGCATTAAGGCCAAGGACGATCCGGTCTCGGCCGTCGGCGGCGCGGGCGACTCTTATAAGCTGCGTGCTCTTCATATTCCAAATATTATGATAATTAGTCGATTAAATAACATAATATCGATAATATCCTCTTCTCGTATATATAAAAACTCAACAAAATATCTTTTGCCCGCGGCTCCAGCCGCGTAAATACAGTATACCACGGGAACACTGTACTTTTTCCGGATAAAGAGTAGCCTATTTTTGATCCAGAGCCTAAACCATACCAAATTTCATCAAAATCCGTTCAGTAGTTTTTACGTGAAAGAGTCACAAACATCCATCCATCCAACCTCACAAACTTTCTCATTTATAATAATAGTAGGATGAATGGCTGTTGATTTGTCTCGCCAAAACTCGAGGACGGCTGGACCAATTTGGCTAATTTAGATCTTACAATAACTGTCGAAGTTCAGGTAAAGTTTAAACGGTGAGTAATAATAGAAACATTGCGAGAAAAATACAAAAATTAACATAGATGTATTAATATTAAAATTAATAATTAAATTTTCCTATAGTAACTGTTTTTGTAATTACTTAGGAAATAAGTTTTATTTCATAATTTTTTGTGCATTTTTACTTTGAAAGTTGGTTTTAATTTTTTGTTTAAACATAATATTTTTTCTCTTTCTAGTTAAATTTATTATCCATATTATTATGAACACATTTTAAGAAAGTTATAAATACAAAAAAGCCTCTGCTATTCTCACTCTCTCGGCAAAACAAACTCAAGCGTTCTTTTATGCCAGTTTTCTGAGAGGCTGTGGTATTTCCCCAAATAAGCATCACCGATCTGTGGACCTACTAACTAAACAATCACCAGTGATAATATTGATTAGATACAATATCTATATACATAAAAGAAACTCGTGTTACTTACACTATAAATATAACTCAAGAACGGCTGAATCGATTTGGCTGATAATTGTTGGGGAGGTAGCTTAGAACCAGGATACTTAAGTGCCCCGCCGAATCTGTATTCTGTCTGTATGATCGCGATAATCTCAAAAACTACTGAAAGGATTTTCATGCCGTGTACATTTACCGACAGAGTGGCTTAGGAAGGTTTAGGTCGATAATAATTTTTTAAGGTTTTCTGGAAATTGTTTGATTTATGACGATAATTGTTGAAGGTGTCGGAAAAAATCAAGGCGTCTGGGAACTTTTATCGAAAACGCTGCCTAACCTAACCCGTTGGAGATAAATTTATAACAAAACAATGTATGGTGAGATTGTTTCTCTTTTATAGGTCTACAAAATAGTACGCGATGACATACATATGTCTCTCTTTTAAGTATAGGTTACTTTACCCATTCAAAGATTTAAAAAATGATCAGAAATAATTCGGTATTTACAGAAGCTATTTAGACGGATACAATTTAATTACCCATAACTAGGAGATTATATCTAGGAGATATCTTAAAATTAAAAAGGACGTGTAAAAATTTATTATAAAGTATAATATATTTTTACTTTGTGCAGTTACTATATTGTAGGTTTATTTTCTAAAGAAGCTTTTTGCCACGAACACTCTACCACGCGGGCGAAGCTGCGGGTATAAGCTAGTTAATAAATAATTATTATTATCTATTGTAATTGTCGACGGAAAAATGTAGCAGTAAGCATTAAATAAATATATTATAGTGATGATGATGATCACGAATATAATTTTAGCAATAGCAAAATTTCAGAGACATTGATATCGGTGCACAAAACTCTGATGAGTAGTGAGTACCTATGTCATCATAATAATATGTTGGTGTTTCTTGTGAAGATGGTGGTGATGATGATTATGATTACTGTAAATAGTATGATGGCATATGATTGCAGTTCTTTAAACAACACCGGAATCCCCAAACATGTATCTATAAGGAGTAAGGAGTTCTGTTCAGTAATTTTGTATCCAGGGTATACTGGCTTGGTACCTGTAAATAGAGAGTTAGGTTAAGTACAGGGAGATCGGAGAATATTGCGAGCCCTCAGAAGGGAAGGGTTCGGAAGAACACAGTGTTATCACCTTGGTTTTCTATGAAACCATGGTATCACTTAATTACCTGTCATGATTTTATGCAAATTAATTTGATTAGTCAATATTGCCTAACTTTTCAGAACAAGTACACTACACAAATATCAAAAAAAGAAAAGTCACACACGTTGGAAATTGTATGAGCGTGAAATTGATTCTTAATTCAATGAAATTGATACGACATGTCACTTGACTAATTAGAATGCTTGCTGCTTTGCCCGAGCACCAGAACTATATTATGAGCACAAGAATTTACAAAATAAAAGTGTAGGTACTTACTACCAATAGACAAGAACATATCCAATATTCTTGTCTATTGATAGTAAGTACCTACACTTGAAGATGTACTATCGGGGAATCTAATTCTTAGCAGGCTGACTGTTGTCATAATTGGTTCGTATTATGTTATTAATATGATATCGAACTTACATGCCATTGACTGTAACTGCATGCCGTTATGAGAACACATCACCTGCTTATGAATTAGAATCCCTGATAGTACATAGATTTTTCAAACAAATTAGACAAACAACCTTTGTACAAAAATAATAATCACATTGTTAAAAACCAATAGCCTATTATTTTCTTTTAACCCTTAATTCACTTAATATAAGTTTATTTTCTAATATTTAAGAAATTTTGAAGATCTCTTAACTTTTTGAGACTGATAAGTTTAATTTTTTTAATTTGTGAGATGATCTCAAAAGATTGATCTTTTTTGTGATTTTGAACGTAGAAACGACAAAAAAATAAAGAAGAAAACAATAAAAAGTATTCCAATATGTTTTTTGCATAAAAAATTAAATAAATAATGTGAGTACATAGGACTCACAGAAGGTATAAATTACGTATGTAAACTTCACCTAGTGCATTAAGGGTTAACATAATTTTTTTTTTTTTTTGTGTAAGTAATATATAATATTTAAAATCGTTATATTTGTTACGTAGAATCATAATAATTATTATCTACAGTATCAGTATCTGTATTACTTGATAACATTCGATTGAATTCTTATGTCCATTTCACGTACAAGTTTTATAAATAATCTTTTTTACAGATTAATCACATACGAACTAATCATATAAAATAATTTATTAAAGGTAATAACTACATAATACAATATTATCTTCATCATCATCATCATATATATAATAGGACTTTACCTATGAAATTGCCGTTCTGCAGTACTGGCCATTTCAAATCAAAATAATTTTTGTTTGGCTAAGAATTCTAATTTCAAATTTATTTTATTTTAAAAACATGGAATTCTTTTTCCGAAAGTAGTCATTTGTTTATTGATTAGTGTTACATTTTCATCACATTTCAATCTTTTTCGTCATCATGGATACCTTAAAAATTCGAGTAATTATGGAATATGAGTACCGTCGTGGCAGCAACGCGGCACAAGCGGCACGCAATATCAACGACGTTTGCGGAGCTAACACTACAAACCAACACACCACCTGTTATTGGTTTGCTCGCTTCCGCTCTGGAAATTTCGACCTGAAAAATGAACCTCGTGGTCGTCCGAAGACTTTGGTCGACAATGACGAATTAAAGGCGATTGTGAAAGCTGATGATCTACGGCTGAATTAGCAGCAACTTTCGACGTTAGCGTGAAAACAATATTGGTCCATTTGCGTCAAATTTGCAAGTTAAAAATGCTTGACAAATGGGTGCCCCACGAACTCAATGATCGCCAGCGCGAAGTACGCGTCGAGACGTGCCTTGCACTGCTCAACAGACACATAAATGAAGGAATTTTGAACCGCATTGTTACCTGCGATGAAAAATGGATTCTGTTTGATAACCACAAGCGCTCAGCAAGTTGGTTGGATCCTGGTTCAGCACCTAAACAATGCCCTAAACGAAAACTTACCCCTAGAAAAGTGATAGTCACTGTTTGGTGGTCTAGCGCCGGTGTGATTCATCACAGCTTCTTACCAAACGAGGTGAGCATTACTGCAGATGTGTAGTGTGAAGAACTGAACACAATGATGGAGAAGCTGGCACATCTCCAACCAGATGATCCTCTCCGATGCTCCTGCACGACAACGCGCGACCTCATACTGCACAGCAGACGGACTACAAGTTGCAAGAACTGGGGTTGGAATCTCTCCGTCATCCGCCGTACTCACCAGACCTTGCGCCTACAGACTACTACTTTTTTCAGAATTTGGATAACTTCTTGGCGGGAAAAAAATTCAATACCCGAGAGGCAGTACAAAATGCCTTTGAAGAATTTGTTGCCTCCCGTCCAGCTGATTTCTTTAAAAAGGGCATCAATAAACTGCCACTACGTTGGCAAAGATGCATTGATTGCATGGGTGTTTACTTCGATTAATACAAATAAAAAATACATGAAAAAAATTCGTTTAAATTTTTTTATACAAAACGGCAATTTCATAGGTAAAGACCTAATATATTAATAGGTAGGAACGTGAAGAAAAAACTTTGAGTAGAGTTTTAGAGGGGTATGAAATTTGGAGGATATGGAGGAAGGTGTGCAGAAAGATAATATTTTTTAATAATGCTTAGAAATACATTAAATTAATACAAATAAAGTTACACACTACCTCACTCACACTACCATGCGTTTGTAAATTAAAATAAAAAAATGAGAAACTTTCTTCTTAGATAGACAACATTTACGTATTTTCATTGCGTATCTAAGAGGCAAAATAATCCTAAATACTTGAAAATTAAAATATCAATTATGGTTGAATTTCGACCACTAGCCCACCTGGAGTTCAGACAGGTCCGTGTGTGAGCTCTTAATTATATTAAGTACCTAGTTATCTATCTATGAATGAAATCAATTTGCTTCAATCAGAATTTTTCAATTGACTCTGCCAAAAATATGATAAATTATGTAATTATGTAATTTAATAAAAATTATGTATTGCACTGCTCAACAGACACACAAATGAAGGAATTTTGAACCGCATTGTTACCTGCGATGAAAAATGGATTCTGTTTGATAACCACAAGCGCTCAGCAAGTTGGTTGGATCCTGGTTCAGCACCTAAACAATGCCCTAAACGAAAACTTACCCCTAGAAAAGTGATAGTCACTGTTTGGTGGTCTAGCGCCGGTGTGATTCATCACAGCTTCTTACCAAACGGGGTGAGCATTACTGCAGATGTGTAGTGTGAAGAACTGAACACAATGATGGAGAAGCTGGCACATCTCCAACCAGATGATCCTCTCCGATGCTCCTGCACGACAACGCGCGACCTCATACTGCACAGCAGACGGACTACAAGTTGCAAGAACTGGGGTTGGAATCTCTCCGTCATCCGCCGTACTCACCAGACCTTGCGCCTACAGACTACTACTTTTTTCAGAATTTGGATAACTTCTTGGCGGGAAAAAAATTCAATACCCGAGAGGCAGTACAAAATGCCTTTGAAGAATTTGTTGCCTCCCGTCCAGCTGATTTCTTTAAAAAGGGCATCAATAAACTGCCACTGCGTTGGCAAAGATGCATTGATTGCATGGGTGTTTACTTCGATTAATACAAATAAAAAATACATGAAAAAAATTCGTTTAAATTTTTTTATACAAAACGGCAATTTCATAGGTAAAGACCTAATATATTAATAGGTAGGAACGTGAAGAAAAAACTTTGAGTAGAGTTTTAGAGGGGTATGAAATTTGGAGGATATGGAGGAAGGTGTGCAGAAAGATAATATTTTTTAATAATGCTTAGAAATCCATTAAATTAATAAAAATAAAGTTACACACTACCTCACTCATACTACCATGCGTTTGTAAATTAAAATAAAAAAATGAGAAACTTTCTTCTTAGATAGACAACATTTACGTATTTTCATTGCGTATCTAAGAGGCAAAATAATCCTAAATACTTGAAAATTAAAATATCAATTATGGTTGAATTTCGACCACTAGCCCACCTGGAGTTCAGACAGGTCCGTGTGTGAGCTCTTAATTATATTAAGTACCTAGTTATCTATCTATGAATGAAATCAATTTGCTTCAATCAGAATTTTTCAATTGACTCTGCCAAAAATATGATAAATTATGTAATTATGTAACAGGTGGATGGTTTTTAAACTGGTGGATGTTTAAAAAATACCTAATATTATGAATAAATAATGATGCTATTTTTAAACTTGTATCTTAAAAAAATCAATAAAGTACAGTTTGCTTTTTCACATAAAAAATATATTTCCGCAAAGAATAGTAAAACTGTAGACTGTACTATCTGACTGTGCTGACTGTACTGTCAAGATAGTTTTTAGTCTTATGTATACAATTATTTATTTGATGTTGAAAATATTAATTTAATGGGTACATCTAGTGTAGGTATTAAATTAGGACGTCTGACGGCTTGGTGAGCGTGACAAGAGACGCGTCGCCACGCGCATGTAAAATTGATGATTTGTAAAAAAATAGGTCACGCAATCTCTCTTTCACTCACAATCTGCCAGGCGTCTCTTAGTAGCTTATAATGGAGCTTCAGGGGCTCCGGAGGCGGAGAGCGTACATCTTCTGGACTCTACTATGGCGTTGTATATGATGGCCTGTGGGACCAAGCTGGAGCGAGGGTTCTCGCTCCGAAACGACTCGCGACATGGAGTGGGTTCTGGGTTCTGCTTCTTCCGCTCCTGTAATAAATAAGGCTTTTAGTTGCAAATAACTATAAATGGCAATTAATAATAATACCTCCCCACACCGATTTCGGTGACGATGGCCGGTTTTCATTAAAACCAGACCAACTACGCGGGAGTTATTTTATAGTGCCCAAGTGTACACAAGAGCACTTCCTCTTCCTTTACTCTCGTAACCCAGTAGGACGATTGACCGACACGACTGGCGAGAGATCAGGCGCAGAACCGACTTTTTACACGCCCATCCGACGCATGGATCATCCTTCTTATCAGACAATCAGGTGATCAGCCTTCATTGTCCTAACCAAACATGAAAATAACAATTTTTGTTGTTCCAACGCGGGCATGGTCTCATTCAACCCACGAGTTTCGGAGCCGAGAGAGCGATTAATAGGAGATAGATGTCTACTCTTCTAAGTGCAAGGCTAACTGATTGTAGAGACTAGATGATAGCCATAGCTTATTTGGTATAGGCGAATGAGTCCTTTTACTATTATATATGAGAAAAATTGTGAGCATGGATGGATGGATGTTTGTTACTCTTTCACGCTAAAACTAATGAACCGATTTTGATGAAATTTGGCATGGTAGTAGTTTGAGCTCTGAATTAACACAGCCTGTATTAATTCAGAGCTCACTCACTTTTTATCCCGAAAAAGTACAGTGTTCCCGTGGGATAGTGTATTAACGCGGGCGAAGCCGGGGGTAAAAGCTAGTTGTAAATAATTAAAAGTTTAATTCATTACGTCTGAAAGTCGCTATTGAACTTCGGAACCACATAATATCGAAGTATTTTTTTTAACAATTAAGATTTGATATTCCAAGAATCAATAAGAGTCGGCTATCTGCTTCATGGCTAACACAGAGATGCCACGCGGTGCGGCTTTTTAAGACATTTTTTGATTCAAAATTTTTATTTATTCACTACACAAAAAAGATACGTTTCATAATTCATTGCAAGAGTGGCGCCGCGCGGCGCAATGCAGCGAAACTCGAATTTCGTACTCTTGCAATGAAACGTATAATTATATCTTCTTGTGTAATTAATAAAGTTTAATTTTAAGTCGTTATCTTAATTAAACAAAAAATTAAACCGAATTAAAAAGTAAAAATACACAAAAAAATATGAAATAAATCTTCCGATTCCCCTTTTAAATTCGGCTAAAATTTCAACTATTTCTCTACTCGATCTTCTTAATTTTAAAGTCGGTACCAGCCCGAACAACATGCTGATAAAAGAATATATTTTAAAATAGAACTAACGTTCAAATTTGCTGGTACCAACTTAAAAATTAAGAAGATTGAGTTCTACTGAATCTTCTTAATTATATATAGAAATACTTAGTTAAAATTTAAGTCGAATTTAATAAGGGAATTATTTAGAAAATAAGATTTATTTCATACTTTTTTGTGTATTTTTATTACTTTGGAAGTCGGTTTAATTTTTTGTTTAAAAATAACATTTTTTCCCTTTTTAGTGATATTTTGTTAAATTATTATTATTAATACATTTTAAGAACGCTTAAAATAAGCGATCGAATGTATAATTGAATACGCGCCAAGCTTCCATTAGGTATTGTAAATACTATGAAGAGGATGATAATTACTGTAAGTTAGATAGTGGCTCATGCTTGCAGTTTTTTAAACAATGACGAAATTTCCAAACGCGTACATTTAAAGACTGAGGAGTTCTGTTCAGTACTTTTGGATCCAGGGTATACCTTGATGCAAAAACTTATTCTTTGGTAGCATATGCTTGTGTTACTTCAGAAAAAGTCGCGCGAAAATCGCGATATGTGTTCGTGTGACGTAGTGGCATATGCTTGCAGTTCTTTAAACAACGTCGAAATCCCCAAGCATGTATCTATTAGGAGTCAGGAGTTCTGTTCAGTACTTTTGGATCCAGGGTATACCTTGGAGCAAAATCTTCATATGGACTATCCAAATTTATATGGACACATTTCGAAATCACCAAATGTGTCCATATAAATTTCGAGGAGTTTCTTCGATTCCTCGTGGATCCCATCCCATGAGGTCACCACTTTGATGTCAAAACGATCAATTTGGGATTATAGCCTATAAATTAAAAAAGTAATTTTGAAAATCGGTCCACAGACGGCGGAGTAATCGTTGAACATACATAAAAAATAAAAAAATAAAAAATATAGACAGCCGAACGTTAAAAATGCCGTGTCGCATCGCGTCTCGGTGTGAATTGACGCTTAGATTATTCATAACAAATGTATTCTCTTGCAAATTAATAAAAATACACGTACCGTTTTTTCATAATGCAATGTCAAGAAGATGGATCCAATCATGAAGAGTACATTTAGTCCCAGGAATACGCACATCAAAATAAAAAATAATGTGTGATACGACATGTCTGAGTGAAAATATACAAGTTTATTAATATGTACAAAAACAGCAGGCGAGACCAATATGTATAATACACTGAATGTATTATTTTTTGTATTTATCGAAAGAAATCAATATTTCGGAGTAGGTATAATCAGTAGATAATTCTGATAAAAGCGATTCAGTACACGCTGCGTCATAGCTGTTCGTTAACTTCCTTATGTAGCTAGTAATTATGTTATTATTATGTATTATTGTATGAAATGGACCATGAAAAGAGCATACGAATGGCCTGATGGTATCGATTAAAATATATGCTAATAAAAGTTTTTAAGTCCATAATTATCTATAGGTTTACCTATCTACATACAATATATTTTTTATATTTTTTTTTGTTTAGTTTTATAGTTTATTTGAAGCAACATACTAGCAAAAAAACAAGGTTCTTCTAATATCTCTACATGCTTTGACCGGTATAAAAACTAAAATGATTTGATGAAATAAGACATGCTATGGCAGACACTTTCTATTACATGACCTGTATGCCTGATACACTCCGTTTTACAAATAACAAGTGAAGTATCACGTTTCTCTGGGATGAAACGTGATTTTTATAATCGTAAGCGAATGGCAATTATACGTGAGTTACTTTTGAATTTTATTTACTCTGACAATAATATATAATATCTGTTCTTAATTAATTGAATGTTTAAAGACGGCAAGTAATTTCACTATGACATCAGTCATACACTGCAGTCTGCACATGCGCTGTGCAGAGCGGTGCAACCTGACATTCGAACTATTAAAATGAAACGTTAATATTCTTGTGTAATGAATAAAGTTCAATTTTGAATAGTTTTATTTAAAATGTTGCTGCATGCCGCCTGTCGTTTCGTGTCGGTGTAAATTGACCCTAAGACATGGACTATACCTAGTTACGAAGAACAGAATAAATTTAATTTTAGACCTAAATTAATTTATAATCAGTAACAGTACATAACGTGGTAACGATTTAAGTGTCCTTATTACACCATAATGATACGTTTATTATAGGTTAATAAAAACCCATTACTTGTTGCTTTAGATTTTCTCATTATCTTATACCGAATATCAATGGCGTTACAATGGCGTCAAAATGTCTGTAAACCTTGACCTATTCCATTTTACATATTAAGTGAGAGATAATAATAGATATCATTCTTCAAGCACTCTCGTTTTATACCTACATAATGACATTATCTAATGTGAAGGGCCATTAGTTTTGTATATCAAAACAGTCATTCTAAACACTGCAACTACTGACAATACAACACCTACTGAGCACTGCTAATTTTTTTACAGACAGAGCAATTTAACGAATTGAAGGTAGAGCTAAGGGTCAGTTCACTTATTCGTACATTGCAAACGCTGGCTGAACCCTACGAGGTATCAAAATAATGTACTACAGTATTGTACACCTTAAAAAGGTCTACAAAAAAGTCCGCGATGGCATATGTCTATCTCTTAGGGATAACCCACAATAACCATTTTTCATCCTTTACTTTTACAATAAATAATGGCTTATTTACGAAGCGACTTTATGCAATACAGCTATTTATTAATATAGATCAATATGGCCCTTTACAGAATGTAATTTAAATGAATAAGTTCGAAGATATTATAGATTTTATTATATTTTAAAATGGGACATAGCGGTGGGGCCGGTGGCGTACAAAGTATGATCCTTATCAAAATAAATACGTCACTTACTTTAATCATTTTATACATATTATAGTAGCCCTTTAAACCATAAACAACAAAAAATTAAAATATAACAACAAAAAATAAATACAATTAACATATCTAAAGCACTTTCTTAATGAAAGTAATTTAGATATGTCCAAATAAATTTACATAGGTACTACATATTTAGTATGTTGCAACATTGCAACAGCAAAAAATAATGCAAAGCTTCACGGAACATTGTTAAAAATTGCTCGAACTACTGTGACGAAAAAATATATATTTCAGAAATAATTAATTTAAATAATAATAGAATTTATTTTAGGTATAGCAAACACATTTAACGAATATTTTATTTAAACTACCAACATTCATAATAACTCCAAATCCAAACTAACAAACTCTATCGATGACAATGCTATGAGTATATTTTTGAACCCATAGATTCACATATTATACTGAAATAATACAAATCATCTCTCCCTTAAAAAATACTAGTACAGTTATCCAACTGATGAAGTTTCCACAAAAATAATAAAGAAATGTAAACATACAGTAGCCCCAATTTGAACAGTACTTATAAATACATCTTTTACGGACGGTGCTTTGCCCGATAAATTAAAAACATCAATTATTAAACCCTTGCATTAAAAAAGGCGATCGAAGACAGTTAAACAATTACAGACCCATTATATTTTATATATTTGAAAAGGCAATGCACAAAAGATTACTTCCTTTATAAATTAATTCAACTTATTAAAAAATGAGATGAGAAAATGATGAATGAGATTAAAAACAGTACGGATTTCAGAAGAATAAATCTACCCAACAAGCTTGCATTAATATTACTAATGAAATTGTTTACAGTATTCTAAAAGCCTATTAAATGAATTCGGGGTCCCACAAGGCTCGGTTAGGACCTCTGTTATTCTTACTTATGTTAATGACATTCCAATAAAGACGAATTATAAATTGACATTATTTGCAGATGACATATATATATTTATATATAAAACAGACGTATATAATATCGAAACTGACATCAATTTAATATTGGAACATATAATTCAATGGCTTGCATCGAATAATCTGAAAATCAATCTTAATAAAACTAGATAATACAATTTAGAAACTACAATAAAAAACCTTTACAACTTAAATTAGGATATAAAGATAAAATTATAGATCAAGTAGATGAGAACTTATTTTTAAGTAAGTATACAAATTGATAAAATATATTGTAACTAGCATGCACACATAGAAAAAATATGTTCTAAACTAAACAGATTCGTATTTGTCTTACGTAGATTAGCGTGGACAGTAAGTGTTCAGACTGGAATTATGGCCTATCTCGGCTATGTTTCGTCTATCCTGTGCTCTTCGTAATTTATGTACTTAATACGTAATTTATGTATTTACGTAACATTCGTAATTCAATTAGTTGATAAGATACGTACAAAATATTTCAGAAATTCAAATAGACTAATCATAATATGAATTATGATTAGTCTACATTAGACACAACACCAAAAACAACTTTATTCTTAAATAATGCATATGCAATTTGTGTAAAAATTTATAACAAGGTGCCTGATATAAAATTACTATCAAAAAAACACTCCATAAGAGAATTAAAAAAAATGTTAAAGAGAAATCTTACTATAATGTTAAAGAATTTTTTAATGACTAATATGCTGTGACATTAAGCATTTTGTATGACATGATTTTGCTGAATTCGCAAATGAAATTTTTTTGAATAAGTATATTATAATTCCTAACAATATTGAAATTATTGAATAAATAATTGTATCTTAACATTTTATCATAAAGTTTTATATCTATGGGCATAAATCTTTGGATTTATTTTATATATATATTATATATGCATATCTATAAAATCACTTTTTAACATTTTTATTATCTTTAAGACATGTATTAATATTCTTTATTGTGGTAATTATTATCTTTGACATTTTATTAGATCATCTATTTTTTTGACATATATATGTAGAACGAATATATTTTGTAGACATGGTACTTTGACATTTTTCCAACATAAAAATTAAGTTTTGACTAATTAATGATGATAATAGTAAATTGTTTGTAGTTAAAATGTATAACTAAAATTGTGAACATTATAATATAAGTATTTGGACGTCGTTAATGCGACAAAATAAGCGGTCCACTATAAAAGAATTGTAACACCTATTGTGACCATATTTTTACTAAATAAACATCATTTCATTTCATACAGTTTAAATTTATATCTTATATTTCTAAATATATCTTCTAAGATCTTGTAAAATTTATATTCAAGCGCGAAAAATATATTAGATATATCAAGCGGTCTCGCACGTTGCGTCGAGGTGATAGGGTCTCGTTTTTACCCATTGGGTACGAAACCCTAAAAACATTTTCAATATTGTATACTTCTGTAAAAGTATATTGCAGTGAGGAGAATTATTTGCTGAAGAAGTTTTTTCTCCAAGAACACATTCCACGCGGGCAAATCCGCGGGCAAAAGCTAGTATTTTATAAAACTATTAATTTGAAGGAATTAAATTGTAGGGATTGTTTTCTAGCTTACTTTTGTAATACTTACATGTTTTTATCGTAAAAAAGGAGATAGCATTAAAAGCTTGCTTCAAGATGCATTTTTTCAAGATGGCGGCGCTAGCAGCCAAGTTACGAGGTGCCAAAGTTGAAATTAGAAAAGAGCACATCAAAGCCTATAAAATTACAGTTTCGAAACCCCTGCAAAACTTTCCTTGTAAATAACTGGGATACAAATGTATTATTTTTCAAAAACCTTAAGCATTTATTACTTAAACCAATACCTCCTGTTTAATAATACTGCCCCGCTATCCGCTTGTTAGTGGTTACGTAAACCAGATAGTTTCATACGAAAACTTAAAATTAGTAAATCGCTTCTCGACAATGTTATGTCATTGGTTCAACAGTACAATGAGTGAATGTTATTACGGGGCCACGCAATAAAGAGACAAAATTGTAGCCTAATAATCTCACAGAAGTGTTGTCGGTGCAGCATCAAAAAAGTTTATTTCTTCAATGTTTTATTTGAAATATACCTGTATACCTGTTATATCTAGGAAATATTTTAAGTTGTCCGTTATCTATTCAAATTTGACTGGCTGTACGTACCTAAGCCATGTTTGCATATTTCGGAAGATCGGTTATTTGGACATTCTTTGCCAAAATATAAGAATTGTACATAACATGCACATAAGACATGTGACACATAAAACATGATGACATGTTAAGACGTTAAATAAAGTTTCAAAGTGGGCAAGGTACAACATACCCAATGTAGCTTGGCCTGTGCCCAGTAGCACGTTGTACCGTGGACACAACGAAAATTACAATTTAAAATGTAAATACTTGAGAAAAGTATTAATTTTTGATCTTTTCATTATGTCTTTTCACACTGTCCAAGGTACAACACTGTGTAATATTAAACAAAACTCAACCACGCAAGTTTATTACTGCTTTAGTACTTGATAAATAAAAGAAACGTATGCACTTAAAATTTATAACACGTTTAAAACTATCAGACTTCTGTTACCTAATGGAGAAATGAAACACTTTTCACCCAAAAAATCCCATAAAATCAAAGGCTTTAGCGGTTATCTTAGCGGTAAACGATTTTGTCTAGATAGCGAACACTCCAGGCGAACACTCCAACACTATCTCAGGAATAGCTGGAAAAAGCCAACTGGCCAAGATGCAACATATTCATATATTCATAACCTATTCTATTTTGTAGATAACCTTATTTTGTAATTAAATTGTTTAAACAGTTGGATACCTAAACAACACTTTAGGAACTAAAATTAATGTAGGGTAAGAAATAAGAAGCTACCTACAGCTACAGCATGAGAATTAAAGTCTTCGGATAATTTGCTGTTGCGGTGAAAATATAATTAAATATCTATGGATGCTTCACACCACGTCAATCTGGCCCCGTGCTAACCACCATCGCGCTCAACCTCTGAGCCACAGAGGTAGTCAATAAGGTAGTTTTCACTAATCCCTATATTTTTCCATGAGTATTATTACATAAACCATCAGGGCTGATCAGTGCCAGCGCGGGACCCGAAAAAAATTCTGCCGGGGGGCACCCGAGCGAAAAGTGAGCGAGCTTAATATACTCTTATGTGATTTTTTTTTTTGAAAACCCTGAAAGACAATACTAATTTAGAAAATACAATTAAATCAATAGCCTAAAACCTACCGTCGGTACTAAATAATGTAATATGTTCTTTATGTTAAACGCGAGCGAGCAAAAATTTTTCTTACTGTCCAGATTAAAATCTGTTCAACCTTAAAACCTAAAAGACTGTAAACTTCGGAAAAATACAAGAAAATCAACAGATTATAACGAAATATCGGACTAAATAATATAATATGTTGTTTATGGTAAAAGTGAGCGAGTGGAGCGAGGGAGCAAAATTTTTTTGTACTTGACATTGGTCAAGTCAAAAATCTATTTAAACTTTAAACCCTGAAAGACTGCACTTGGGAAAATACATTCAAATCAATAGCTTAAAACAGAACGTGAGTACTAAATAATATAACATATTGATTATGTAAAAAGCGTGCGTGCGGAACGAGCGAGCAAAATTATTTTCTTATTTTACTGGTTTAAAATACGCCGTGTGTAATTTCTATTTTTACTATTTTGTATTTTTTTCAAAATTTTAAATTATTTTTCTGCCCAAACGTCTTTACTTATGCAGTAGACAAATGACCAAAATGTCCGTAACTGATTTTACCAAACCTTATTTTTTACACAGGATATGGATAGTTTTAATTTTCTATTGTTCATTATCTATGACTTCGAGAAATATATTTAAGTTGAAAATTGATTGTCATGTTTTCAATATAAGAAAAACCTTGTAGCGTGTACTTTTGGATTTTCCATATTTATTTTTTTTGGCTGTTAGGCGTGAGGCCTGCTTGGACTGCCAGGCCGTGGGCGGTCGCCCACACCGCCCATGCCATGCGCCGCCTATTCAGAACTATTTTCAGTGCCATTGGGTTAATACAATAGAGCTGAAAATCAAACTTACAAACGTCAAGTTTTTTAATTGCTGTCGTGTGTTCGATTTTCAGCATTATTGTATTAGGTATTAGCGCGGAGTTCTATTTTCAGCGCTGTTATTACTATGTATGTAAATTATTATTTACGCTCCCGCGGTCGATGTCGCCGGACCGAGATTGGAGCGCGGGGCCCGTAACTATTGCTGCCTCCTATATGGTTAATCCGTTACTGTGGCTGATAGATAGATATTCGGTAGATAATGAAGACATCTAAGCTGATTGATTGTACTATTATCGGAGGATCCGTTAACATTGTCAATTTCAGTGATAAAATGAATAGATTACTACATAAAATATCTAGTATATCATATAAGTCTAGCGACAGATAGAACAGTAAAGAAGTGTGTTGTTCATTAGAATAATCGTTACATGTTTAAGGAAAAATAATACTTAACCTTGTTTAATCCTTGAAGACGACCATACGCTTATGATATCCTGGTAGGCGCTTCTACGAGTTCATCAACTCTGTCCGCATATTTCGATAAAAGCAACAAAGTGGTCGTGGCAGTGTTTGGCGCCGTTCGTGTGTTGCGGTCGCGGACCAAACTCGAAAAACAAAATGACTCCATTCATTATCGTTGTTTCCGTTGCGATAACCATGAAACTGTTGTTCTTGAGTTTCTCGTTGATATTCACTTTGAAAACCACTGGAAAGGATAATCAGGTAATTTTTATTTTTTTTATCTACCCATTCTCCCCAATTGTACATACAAAAAACTTTTAGACATGTTTTTTAGGTAGTTTTTTTGTTATGTCGTTACCGAAACAAGTTTTAAAACAACATCGACTTTTATGAACGCAATATTCGAAGTAAATTTTCAACATTTGCACAATGCACACCATAGTTATATATAGTGTTCGCTACACGATACAGTTGAAACTTTCTGATTTGGTCACATTTTCTCCTTCATTGTGTCTTATGCAATCGAGTAACGTTAGTATAAAACACTTTTAGAGGAACAAAATACGTTTAGGCACGCAGTTTCAAAATTCAAACTACGTCAATCCAGTCCTGTCGTGATATCATTAAGTAGGTAATCATACTCAGCACTGCAAAGTTTCGAGTAGGAGGTAGGTACCTATTACTGAGTTTTAAAAAAACAATGCTATGAGAGGTCAAATATTTATGAGGATAGGTAAGAATAGTTTGAAACGTGTTTTTAAGAATCCTTAAATCTCTTTTATTCCAAATAACTGTGTAATTTAGGTGATCACGAGTATTATGTTTTTTTTTTCTATAATATTAGGATAAGAAAAACATTAAACAGTTAAATGCCGAGAGTTCCGGCAACTACATATACATTGTATGTTCAACGATAATTCCGTCGTCTGTAGACCGATTTTCAAAATTCTTTTTTTGATGTTAATGTTTTTGATGTAAAAAATTTTGATGTAAGTGGTATAATTTTAACACCAAAGTGGTGTTAAAATTATACCACTTACAGGTATCATCAGCATCATCACCACCATCTTCACAAGAAACACCAACATAATATAAAGATGACATAATATGTACTCACTACTCATCAATGTTTTGTGCACCGATATCAATGTCTTTCAAATTTTTCTATTGCAAAAATTATAAGTGATCACCATGATCACTATAATATATTTTCACTATCATCATCACTATAATATAAGATTAGGTAAATTAGTTATTTCCTTTTCTAATTGTTAAAACGCGCGGCTCAGCTACGTGTGCGTTGGACTTTTTGCGTTATTGGTAAATCTCGGGTTCGAGTCCCGGTCAAACTTGTATTTTTGTGATTTATTTTTTATCGCCATCTGTTTTTTCCGTACCTACCTGTGACTTACTGTACTTTCATTTGATATGGGTTACTCGTCAATACCAGCTGCCTTACCTACTGCTTGACTTAGTTGACATACGAGGCGGTTACTTAAAATTGTTCATTTTGGTTATTTCTCTTTACATTGTTAATTATTTATTCAAATATGGTTGCCTGGAAGAAACTGTTCCAGCAGTAGAGTTGCCTTTGGACATTTTTCTTTCTTGACTTTTTTTGTACAAAATGTTTTATTTTTGTGTTTAAATATATTTTTTTTTGCAGGAAACAAAGTCTAAAGAGATGAAAAAAGATGTGCTGATGAAATGGAAGCAAATAACCAGATCTCTAATGCCCAAAGTGTCGAGTTACCCGAAAACGGTCTAGACATCTACCATGGATCGCGCCTGTCTTTACGAAGTGTCTTAAAATTTCGTCCATTCGTTAAAAATAGTTGAGTTCCTAAGGTAAATACGACTAGTAGCAAAGTTGAAATTCGAAAAGAGGACATCGAAATCTAGGTATCAATCCCGGAAAAGTTTCCAGTAACTACATTTGGTAGTTACTGGAAACTTTTCCGGGATTGATATAATAGTGAAATATCAAAGATGGGTAATCAAAATTAATTTGACTCGATGCTTTTTGTTTCAGAATATAATAAAACATAAAACAAAATTTAAGAAATTACCCTTACCACCCTACCCCTCGAATTGCCAAGTAGTGAGCGAACTGATGATGATGAATTATGGCTAAGAACACTTTCGATCATGTCAGGTTTCAAACAAAAAAAACTAGATCAAAATCAGTTCATCAGTTTGGGAGTTACGATGCCACGGACATACACACAGACGCACCGACAGACACGTCAAACTTATAACAAGCCTCTGTTTTCGTCGGGGGATAAAACTGCTACAATAAGTAGGTAATGCAATAAAAATGAACCGATTGAGATTCTGTATTAAAATATTAATATAAACAATGAGGGATTTTGATTTTTTCTGCCGTTAGGGGGCAGACTCAACTCACACAAAGCGTTATCTGGTGGCGTAAGTGGTATCAAAAACGGTCAATAAGAATTTTCGATTCTTTACCTGTCACCAGGCGGCGTTTGGTAGCCCGTCGGTCTTTAGTCGTGTCAAAAAGCTGTCAGATGTCACGAATTAAAAAACCCTCATTTTATTACTTCTCTTAAACGATTAGACACTTTTATAATATTAATATAATGTAGGTTATTTAATAAACTAGATACTATGTACTACCTACCTACCCTATCTTATTAAAGTTTTTTTTTAATGTTTACTCTAACACCATTTTCAATTTGATGAGGTCAAATTAATTAAAGAATTAAAGATATTTTATGGATACAAAAATTTTATTTACACATTGTTTAAGTACCTACGTACATTATTGAGGTGAAAAATTATCGATTATTATTTTAGTTTCGACCAACAATAAAACTAAACTAAATAGGAGAAACTGGGGACACTTCATTCCTCATTTTGTTTTTTTAATCCTAATTTCCTACATATAGGTCCTTTTTGAAAAATGTTGGCACTGGAATACATGGAATTTATCTCCCTATATCGAGAGAGTGCAGGTTCTGTTCCCAGGTTGTGGCGTGTACCAATGAGACTTTTTCAGATCTCAAGTATGTACTTGTTTTCCTTCACCGTTAGATCGTCCGTATCACATGATGCACAAGAAAACATCGTGAGGAAGCCCTCCCATGGTTGGTCCCAGACGTATTGACCAGTCATTCCTCTAGACTAGGCTGACTATGTTATGAGAATGCCGTATGTGCTTGGGCAACCATACGACATTTAAAAACCAACTGTCCCAGGCACTACAGTATTTCAAGAGTGGTTACTTCACTCGGAGAATACTGTATAAATCATCCAATACCGGATGAAAAGGCCTAAGTTATCTCCCTACAAGAAACTGTGACAACCAACAGAATATCAGTGAAAGTAACTAATTTAAGTACCTACTAAAACTAAAGACAGGGATCTCTCAGACTTGATCCCCTATTCAAGTAGATCTGAAAAAAAACGTTGACATAATCTACATTCATTACTTACTAGCTATTTCCTGCGGCTCCGCACGCGTAAATATAGTATCGAGTATTCCGCGGGAACACTGTACTTTTCCGGGATAAAAAGTAGCCTATGTTTTAATCCAGAGACTAAACTACTACCATACCAAATTTCAGAGCTGGGCATTAACTCGTTAATCCGTTAATCGTTAATTAACGAAGTTAACATTTTGATTAACGGATTAACTTTTAAAAATGTTAACGGACACGTTAACTTCCGTTAATATGCAGAAGTCCGTTAATCGTTAATCCAATGCCTAATAGTTACCGCAATGCACCGACAAGTGCCGGGCGGCGCGTGGCAGCGAGTGAAACAAAAACAAAACTAGATATATTTTGCCGGCGCGTGCGAGTGAAAAAGAAAACTGCGAAGAGATTTGTTTCGTTTGATCATTTCATTACTTAACGTCGGTACTTAGAGTGACGAGTGTTTTGTTTGTTTGTTGTTATTATAAATTACTGTCAATGCTCATTTGCGTGTTGATAATTGATGAATGAATTAGAACCTAAACCAACAGATTTTATTAGTTCACTAACGCAACGATGTAAAGATGCAATTTTACACATATTAACGGATTAACGATTAACGTTAACTTGCGTTAATTCTTCCGAAATGTAACGCTTTAACGTTTAACGAAGCTAATTTTTTTTGTAGCGGATTAACGATTAACGAAGTTAACTATTTGATTAACGGTGCCCGGCTATGCCAAATTTCATCAAAATCCGTTCAGTAAGTAAGTTCAGTTTTTGCGTGAAAGAGTAACAAACATTTATCCATACTCACAAACTTTCACATATATAATATTAGTATGAATTAGGCCCACTTGCGTAGATCTGGGTTAAACTTAACCCTTAAATATCATATTATCTCTCTCGTTCTTCGTATTTATGAAAGAGAAGGCATTATGTTTTAAGCCAGGGTTAACTTTAATCTAGATCTGCGCAAGTTGGCCTTAGACAACTAAAAGCTTAAATTAGCATTACTTTACCATACTATTTATACGCAATTTTTTATAAGTATCTTATTTTTATACCTTAATCCACGCTATAAAAAGATATACACAACGGATAACAAAAACAACGTTGCTGTCTTTGTCTGATCCGTTGGACAAGTCACTTAACAGACAAAGACAGCAACGTTGTTTAAGTTATCCATCGTGTAATTCTTTTTATTTGTAAGGGGGTCAGATTATGGATTTATTCAATAACTAATTTATAATAAAAAATATTTTACTTGATCAAGGGGGGATCAAGTCTTCCTGAATAATCTGTACTCCCGGTGTGGGTTTATAGATTAGGTAGATAGTTATAGATTTATGCTATCAACAGATTAATCATGAAGGTCAATTAAGATTAACAATTTTATTTAAATTAAATTAGTCATAGGTACTTAAGGTCTCGTTTTATATTCTTACAGACCTTATATAGCCTGTATACCTTATAATACCAATTAAATAAAAAACGACCAGTAATAGGGGGTAATTTGGTCGGTTTATTTCTTGAAACGATTGTTTATTGACAAACGCAGCTAGTAGCTACTTTATCAACATAGAAAACTGTTTTTCGATATTTCTTAAAATTTTCTCTACATCGATATCTATAAAAGATGTTTCCACTAAGACTGATTGAACTGACATATAGTTTGCACCGCTTGAACTAAGTTAGAATGGTACCTACCACTAATTTGCTATTGTTTTAATTCAAAACATAAACAGACAATAAAAAGGGATTTTGAAAAATTCCTTACTAAAGTGGTGAAAAGGCCCAACCCTTTTTTGTTGGAAAATTGACAGGAAAATCTTAAATTCAGAACAGATTTCGTTGAAAATTGGAATTCGTGCTCTGAAATACTTGTTAAATAACTCTTTCAGGTTCATTAGAATTCACCCCCTGAATGAAATCTGCAGTTCAAAATAATCAAAAAATAATTGAGCACATTTTTTAAATTCATCCCACAATGTAATGGGGGTCCATGTTTATATGGTGAAATATCAACCACAGGCCGGATTGTGCTGAAATTTGGCAAACAGATAGATACGATTAGTACACGACGTACTACATAGACATTAAGAAAGTATTTTCCGAAATCCATCCCCCACGAGCACCCAAAACTTTTAAATAAAATCAACCTTAAGCCGGTATACGAAGGTCATAAGGTAGGTATATTTTAGAATTTAGTGTAATATTATCTGACTAGCTCATGCACGCGCCTGAATGTTTTTCGTGTGTGGTTGTAACCACGATGGATTAAGAGTGTAATACTCTTAATCCATCGTGGTTACAACCTTATGTCCTTCCTTGAGGTTCAAGCTTATTTTGTAGTCTATACAAAATTTCGTCAAGATCATAACTACCTCATTGTTGCGGATTTCTTTTTAAATGTTGATATATCTTATGATAATTTTTAAAATCAAGTGATTTCAAGGACAATTTTGTTCACAATTAAAAACTTGTAATTATTAAAGTATATATTTGGATAATGATTAATATCATCAAGATTCCTTCATAAATAATGCCTAAATTTCCAATAAATTTGATTAACATAAAAAGGTTATAGTGAGTGAATCTAAAAAAGACATACCTACTATGGACTATGGTGGCCCTTTTTTTTAATTTTAAAGAGGAACTTTAAATAAAATAAAAATTTTGCTCGCTCGCGTACCTACAACATAAAGAGCATATTATATTATTTAGTATTCATAATATTATATCTGATCATAATATAATTCTGACTATTCATTTCATTATTTTTATTTTTGAAGTGAACAGTCTTTCAGATGGGTTTAATATTAACTTGTAAAATAGACAAAAAAAATCCTTGGTCGCTCTGCTCGCACGCATTGTAATTTAGAATATCCGCCACTAGTTAATGAGGCGTCGAAGTTAATTGGCCCGGGTGGCCAAATCTTCAAATAAGATTCTGCACCGAAAGAGCCTTGCTCAATGTAAGTATCTTGCTCACATCAAATTTTCGTCTCACCTCACCACTGCGCAGCATGTTAGAAATCCTAAGCTCTTCCTCAATAATCGAAATCTGTTCAGTAGTTTTTGCGTGAAAGAGTAACTAACATCCTCAAAAACTCTCATTTTTTTCATTTTATAATATTATTAGTTGGTTATCACAAATGCGATTAAAACAACAACAAAGGTATTTTTGCGACTTTTCGGTACTTTTCGCAAAATAATTACTATGTATATATTAGTAAATTACTATGAATTTTGTCACTTGGGTGTTACGTAATGTTTCAGGGGATGTTACAGTAACTTGTTATAGTGCGTTACGCAGGGGGTTACGTCATGCGTTACATAATACTTGAACGTATATTTTTAATTTGTAAATAATTTATTATAAATGAATGTTGAAATATTACTTTATTATGTACACTGGATAAAAAAGGCAAAAAAATATTTTATTACTTACACCTACATATTAAACAATATTTCACTTGATTTTATTTCATCAATGTGAAATAGTGTATAGAGTATAAAAATTAATTATACATATGAAGTAAGTAAACAAAATTGAAATAACAATAAAGTACAGTTTGTAATAATCTGACTAATCCTTATACCCTGTTACAGTTAAAAAGTTCATTTCTCGAGTGTATTTAGAAAATTGTACAGTTTTCTTTTGCAAATCCAACTTGAGATTTTTGTTCCTGTGCTCGAGTGCCTTTTTAGCAATTAATTTATTAAATTTATGAACATGAGGATGTGTGGTGTACTCTTCAATGTCCATCCATTTGCAATTCTTGATTTCTCTCTGTGATTGTTTAATCACAGTGGTTATAGCTTTCATCAGCAACAGCATATAAATATCGGAATTGCCATACATCATATTGTGTGTATGTCTGAATGTTATTAATGATTCAAATGCTGAATCTACTCCTGTCTCTTCCATTACTTCTCTTACTGCTGCATCCTGTATGTCTTCACCTGAAAATATTGTTAATATAATAAAGATATTATGAAGGTTTTAAGTGTCTTTTTCAGTTAAGAAAATAGGCAACCCTACATGATAAGTATTTCGCATCTGCACACATCTACACTAAAAGACAACCTCATCATTAAAATATATACTTTACTTAAATAGTTTACTTAAATCATATTATTTAAATTAAATAATATACACAGTTAAAAATTTATACCAAACTGACACTAACCTCTTTCAACATAACCACCAGGTAGCTTCCAATGTGGGTAGTCATAATTGTTTTCTGATACTGCCAATAGTTGATCTTTTGCATTCAACACCAAGGCTCCAACTCCGAGATTGGTATGACACGCAGGAGGTAAGTTTGGTTCAATGTCGACCGGCAACCACTTGTACATCACCACAAAGTCATCTCTGGCATGGTGAAAATTAAAACCTTTCTAAGAATGAGTTTATATTTAAAAAATATATAGCTAGTAAAAATCATTTAGTGAAATTGTTATTACCTTTGCCAGTATTGGCACGTAGATTGATTTTTTTATATTCACTTTAAACCATACACATTTTCTCCCTTCTGATTTCCACTGGTTTAAAGAATCTGAAAATATTATGGTTTTACCATATTTTGTAAAATTGAAAATCAATTTGTGATAGAAATATTGTGTCTTAATGAAATGACTCTGTTGAACAGAAGAGGGCTGCTGTAGGAATAATGATGAGGACAAAATCTTATTTTCATAGTGCCTAATGTTTCTACTATACATTTCATTGCAAATCTAGCTAGGTAGCTACTACCTGTTCATTTCTTCTGTAAGGGTCTGCCCACATGTAGTACAACCAAACCATGTGGTTGTGCATATATTTGTATTGAAAATGGATAGCACTATACACACATACCGCATTATGCAATAGTTATAGACCACGTGTGATACAGACCACATCACAACCACAGCAACACCGAGTATTTATAACAGTAATTCATAGCAAACATTGACATTTTGTGGTACATGTGGGTCGACTATAAGAACAATAATTCTGTGGTACTGGATGAATTCAAATATTCAACTAAATTTTCTTACAGTTTAATACATTTTGAAACTCAGTATTCTCATATCTTAAATCAGTTGTATCCACAGTGACACCTTTGAATATATCACTTGAAAACTTGAATACTTCACTGGAAGACCACTTGCTTGGTGTGCATGTAAGACACCTGCAAAAATATGTAAGCTACATTTAGCTGGGCTATAGCTAGTAAAAATATTTAGCCTCTTTGTATCTACAACTAAGCAAGAAAGAAATAAGTATAATTAGCAAATTATTTATGAAATACTGTTACTATGTGAAAACAATATTATAAAAAGTACCTTAGAAACACTTTCGGGTTTAGGTTAATACTTCCTGGAAATATCATATTTATTGTTCTTTGCATTATGAACAGAAACCTTATAGAAACCTTGAAGATAAGTTCGATTTTAGTTTGATGTTGTCTGATGTCTTTTTATAAGTTTATTGTAATATGTTAATTTGTTAGCAGAAAAAAAAAACTTAATTATTCAATAGGATATAAAAACTGTTTAATAAGTTTTGTTACATAATAACACTTGTATTACGTATTTAGTATTTACATAGTAAAAACTTATATCAAAGTTGTCAGAGAAAATTGTAAACACTAATCTTGTAGATATTGACATTAGGAGACTGCAGTATTTTGTTTTTTTTTGGCATTTTATGACCCGGTGTTTACAACCTTTAGGTCAACTCTTATTATTCATAGACGTAATATTACGTATAAGAGCTCATTCCATTAAATTGTTTTAATTGTATTCTTAATGTAATTGTAGATGTGCTTGTAATTAAGTTCGTCTTGTAACAATTGTTTTAATGGCGGCGGGCGGGTCAATAAATCACACTTATTTTCACATCACTAAGTTCACTGGCCAACACTAGTCTGTTGATCAAAAATTTTTGACAATCGAAGATAATGTGCTCCACAGTTTCATCACTTGAATTGCAATGTGAACAGGTTTTATTCGCAATAATGCCGAGTCGAGCAAGGTGTGACGGTGCAGTATTATGACCAAAACGCAGTCTATTTATGATAATAAAGTCTCGAGTAGCATCTTGCATACGATGATACCAAGGTCTTGCAGGTAAGCTTTCTTGTATGCTTCCATACCATTTTCCTTTCGTATCTTGATCTTTCTTCCACATTTCTAACAACAACTTTTGAGTATTCTGGTCAATACATTGCAAGTAATCAGACATAGGAACACTCATTGTATTTCTAACGTCAACAGCATTAACTCCTTCATATGCAGTTTTATCAGCCATTTCATTGCCAGAGATACCTTTGTGGGAAGGCACCCATAAAAAGAAAATTTGGATATTTTTATTGTGGTATTGGTGAATTATTTGTTTAATGAAGTAAAGGATATAATGAGACTTGAATTTAACTGTGAGGGTAGTTAAAGATGTGATCAAACTCAAGGAATCAGAAATTATTCAAAAATAATTAATGTTATTTATTTCGCGAATACGCATTAATGCCTGATACACTGCATATGCCTCTGCCGTAAATATAGAGCAGGGTTCATGCAGAATAAAACTTGAAGAGAATTTTGCTTGTGGATCATATAGAGCAGCGTGTACATAATCACTTGCTTTGCTCCCATCAGTGTAGATAACATAGTACATTGTATTTTCCTCCAAAAATTGAAGCATTTCCGAATTATTGTTTATTGTCTGTTGAACTACATTAAATATTGGATGTGAAATACACTTGATAAGAGAAAGAGTAACATGGCCATGGAAACTGTTATCTAATTTTTGAAAAAATATTGTCTATTTCCAGAAATATATCGGACAGTGTTGGAGAATTACCACATAGTAGACGTTGTGCTGTCGTTAATGGTCTTCTTGGGGATCTATCTATATAAGGTACGATTTTGTTTATTACTTGAGTGTTGTTTGATGCTATTAGTTTGAGACAGTATCTTTTAGCAAGTAAGATTCGCCTCAAAATCAAAGGCAACATTTTTGTCTCAACTTCCATGGCCCTTATGGGAGTTGAGCACATAGCAACATATTATTCTTAAAGCCTTATTCTGCAATATATCTAATTTATTTACATGAGAACTATTCATATAAACGAGTGAGCTATAGTCTAAGTGACTTCTAACAATACTTTTATACAATATTGACAATATTTTTGGGTCTGCACCAATGTTACTCCACAAAGTGATCTGATAACATTTAGTCCTGTGTGAGCATTTTTGGATATATATTTAATATGTTCTTCAAAAGTAGCTTTGGGTCCAGTATTATTCCTAAAAATTTCTTTGAAGTGACTATATTTTATAATTTCATTATTGTAAATAATATTTGAATTTGGGGCTTCTTTGCCAAAAAACATAACACTACTTTTAGAGGGGTTAATTTTTAAATGTAAACGATCATTATAATATTGTAATAGTTGAAATAAGGATTTGTTCATATTATCTATTGCAATATCTAAGTTGTAATTACTGATGTATAATACAATGTCATCAGCAAATTGTAAAATATTTACATTCCTATTATTTACATATTTACAAATTTCACTTGTGTATATATTGTACAGTAATGGAGATAGTGTGGCACCCTGCATTGTGCCTCTTGAGGCACATTTGGGTCCATGTAAAATATTGTTATGCCTAGCATAGATTGTTCTGTTGTTCAAAAAATTAAAAATCCGCTTACATAAGTGCCCGGGCACACCCAACCTAGACATGATTTGAACTAGTATACCAGGATCAACACTGTCAAAAGCACTTTAAACGTCTAGGAATACGCAAACAGTGTTTAATTTTCTGTTTTGCATTTTTCAGGTCAGAGATTAAAGAGGTGAAACTGTTTGCACTACTACACCCTCTACGGAAGCCATATTGTATATGTGGAATGAAACACTTGGATTCAACATACCAATCAAGACGGACTTTCACCATATTTTCGAATATTTTACCAAGACAGGATGACAAGGAAATTGGTCTATAAGAACTAGCAAACTCAGGAGATTTGTCGGGCTTTAGTATTGGGACAACACAGTGTGTTTTACATGACTGTGGAAAAGATTTATTATGCCAAAGCAAATTGAGGATGTTAAGAAACAACTTTTGGGCAGATACATTTAAGTTTTTAATTACTATGTAAGGATAATCATCTAAGGCAGGAGTTGTTTTTCGTCTAGAGTGCAAGCTTGTTAAAAATTCAGACCATGAAAATGGATCCAGTAAAAATTTAGAATTTGGGTTATCATTGTTGATTTCAAAAAGAATGTTCAGTTGATCTACTTCAATTAAGTTGCTATTATCTGATAATTTATCCAAGAGTGGAGATATAAACTCATTTGTATATGATTTATTCTTAGGTCTTATGTCTTTGAACATTTTCAATAAATTCAAAATTTTACTTATGTGAGTATTTCTATTAAAAGTGTTACATAAGTTATTCCATCCAATTTTTTTCTGTTCTGAAATTGTTCTCTTTTTCTGGGCATCTCTTCTTTTATAATAAATATAATTTTCAATAGTAGGCTCTTTTCTATATAGTTTTAGTGCATTATATGAAGCAATAACACTTTGTTCACATATACTATTCCACCAGGGAGATGGAGGTCTGCTTATGAAAGTGTTCGTTTTAGTGAGCTTTGGGATTGACATTTCTTTAAGAGTATCTAAATGAAAACAGAAATTATTATAAGTTGGAATAGGATCATGTGATTGAAGTGTCAAATCATTAAATATTTTTTTTGAAAGAACTGTGTATGTTGCCCAGTTAGCTTTTTTATATATGAACCTATCTATAGGGGAATTGAGATGATATTTATCTATATGTAATGAAAGCTCTGTTATTGTTGAATAATGGTAACTTCCCATTGTATCATCATGTACAGACCATTCACATAGTGGTGCGACGCTGCCACTGATGAAGCTTATATCAATGGCAGAAGCAGTTTGTCTAGGGCGATTTATAGTTGTAGGTCTTCCATCATTTAAAATACACAAATCTAAGTCATCAATTAAATTAAATAACTTCTGACCTCTACCTTTCGTTGACTGACTACCAAATGCAATATGATGAGCATTAAAATCACCACTTATAAATATGGGCTTTGGTAGATCATTAATAATGTAACGGAGTCTATTAATTCGTATATGCCCACTTGAAGGTGGACAGTATACACAGAGAATTGTTAAACTACTATGTCCTGTTGACACAGATACAGCAACTGTTTGAATGTCTTCATAAAATCTGGTATTTAATATATTATATTTAAGGTATGGTTTTATCAGTATTGCAACTCCATTATGTGCATTGATTGAATTTTTGTTGTAAATATTATATCCTGGTATTTTAAAATTATTATCTTTGAACCATGTCTCATTAAGAAGGCAAATATCAATATTTTGTTGTTTTAAAAATTGGATTAATAAAGGTTTTTTACTATTTGCACTTTGAATGTTATACTGCGCAATACATAGCTAGGATTGTGTAGAACTAGGCCCTACACAATCCATTATGTTAAGTTTTTTAATAATGCATCTTCAATAGTTTTAATATTAGTGGGTGTACTGTCATCTTTATTGGCTAATTCCACCAACGTCTGCACTAGGGCCATAAGTACATTGTTGTTGGAAATTATTTGAGTTTTAAGATCTTTAGAATGGACTATTTTAACTTTATTTAGATCTTGTACAGACTTATTTGCAGAGATATTTACAGACTTATTTACAATAACATTACTATTTACAGGTTGTGGTTTTGGTGGTGGGAGTGAAGGGAAATCTGTTTCATTGGTGGTGACTTGTTTTGTTAAGGCGACACTTGCATAAGATATGTTGTTTTTCTTTTCAATGATCTTCTTTGTTTTTATAGGACATAATCTAGATATCGCAAGATGAGGCCCACTGCAATTTATGCAGCTGATTTCTGTTGGCTTATCACATTCCTTATACAAGTGCTCACCTTCGCAAATACTACATCTTTGTTTACCATTACAGATCTTTGCTGAATGATTAAATTTAAAACACCTATAGCACTGTAGTAATGGTGGAATGTATTCAAAAACTCTGTACAAGAATAAATCATATTGTATATTATTAGGCAGTACATTAGATAAAAAATAATAAAATATGCTGAGTGACATTAATATAATTATGAGGTCTTTGACTGCGGATGGAACACAGGTAAACATAAAAACATTTGAAATTTTGGGGTGCAATTTTACCCTTGCAAATATAAAAACTTATTTTGATCACCCAATTAAATCTTCAAAAGTATACCTACTGTATACTTGACCCCGCCCATATGATCAAATTAGCCCGAAATTTGTTTGCCGAAACTACTTTATCATCGGAAAACGGGATATTAAGTTCGCATTTATAAAGAAATTACACGATTTGCAAGAAGAGGGGCTGAAATTGAAAAATAAATTGACCAGGGTTCATGTCGATTTTTTTGGCAAGAAAATGAACGTCAAACTAGCTGCCCAAGTACTTAGTTCCTCTGTGCTGTGGCGGATGCAATAGACTACTTGAGGTCTATCGGTCATCCTAACTTTGCTAAAAGTGAAGCCACAGTTGAATACCTACGATACTTAGACAGATTGTTTGATATTTTTAACGCCAAAAATCCCATAGGAGTGGGTTTCAATTCCCCTTTGCGTCTTCAAAATAAACATGTTTGGACACAAGTCTTCGAGGAAACAAAACAATATTTGATAAAACTTCAAGTGGACGGAAAAAATGTATTGACCCATAGAAGAAAGACTATAAAGATAGATAGTATTGGGTTTAATAATAGACATATATAGTTTTTCTGAATTAGCAACTGATATGTTTGATGCCGGTATGACCTACTTATTACCATACAAGGCCTCTCAAGATCACATCGAAATGTTTTTTTCGTGTGTGAGAGCAAGAGGAGGGGCAAACTATAATCCTACTGCTCTTGAGTTTATGTTCACCATGCGAAAATTGTTATTTCGTAACAGCGTCAGACCAAGCGTTAATGCAAATTGCACGAATCCGGAATATGAAAATTCTGCAATACTAGAGTTCCGAAGTGTCAAAAGATCTATCGTAGAGGATAATAATTCTGGAGAAAATGACATAGATAAGAGTGATGTACTTATGCACTTGATGGATAGAACCGATTTATCAATCTATAAAAACAACATTTTGTATTACATATCTGGCTACATTGTGAAGAAAATACTAGACAAACTTGTCATGTCAACATTGCCGAGCCTTGCTCATGTCGCATCGTACACATAAAGATCACGACTATTTGATTGATGTTTGTGAATTCTCTTCTTTCACAGCTTTTGTAGACAGAGGAGGCCTAAAATATGATTCAGCATTTGTGTTCGATGTAGTAAAATATATAGAAAAACTTTTTTTGGTTATGTCTCCTGATTTAGAAAGATTGAACATGAAAAAGTTGCTTAATATGACATTACAACAATTCGCCTCGCAAATCAAGTATATTTTACCTGTCCATCCAAGCTCTTGACGAAACTCATGAATTAGAATTAATTAAATGTATTGGTCAAAAATACTTAAGTTTAAGACTTAAAAGCTATGGGAAGTCCTTGACCCTCAGGCACATGGGGAATAAGGCTACTTTACGACAAAAATTGCATAAAACCGTATTATTCAGCAATGTATAATAGTAGCTAGTTACTAATAAAATGATTACAATTTCAGTTTTTTTTTTCTTTATCCAAGCCTCCTAATTAGTAGTCCTTTATGTAGATTCCAAATATTATGCTGTTTTGGTTAAACAGGACCCTATTACGAGACTTCGATGTCTGTCCGTCTGTCTGTCTGTCTCCAGGCTGTATCTCGAGAACCGCTATAGCAATACTTCTGAAATTTTCATAGATTATGTATTTCTGTTGCCACTATAACAACAAATACTAAAAACAAAATTAAATTAATATTTAAGGGGCTCCCATCCAACAAACGTGTTTTTTTTTGGCCTTTTTTGCTCGTTGTCAATAACTAGTTGACGCCCGCAACTCCGTTGCGCCAAAATCCGTTTATCGCGCGGGAACCGTACATTTACCGGGATAAAAAGTATCCTATGTCCTTTCCTGGGGACTCAAAGTATCTCCATGCCAAATTTCAGAAAAATCGGTTCAGTGGTTTGAGCGTGAAGAGGTAACAGACAGACAGACAGACACACTTTCGCATTTATAATATTATTATATTATTATAAGTATATAAGTAATATAAGTGTATAAGTAAATGAGTAATATACATATGGATGGCTAATGGTAGGGACTTGAAGTAGGTACTCATAAAATACTTAAAGATATTTATATTTTAATAATAATTAATAATAAAATTAAAATTAAATAAATATTTAAGGGGGGTATTTCCCATACAAAACACAATTTACAAACTGTGTTTTGTATGGGAAACACAATTTTTTCAACTTTAACTATATTATTACGGTACGGAACCCTTTATGCGCGAGTCCAACTCGCACTTGGCCGATTATTTACTTTTAATTAAATTAGGTGCATATCTGTAGTTAGCTACGAATAATAAAACTAAGGAAACCTAACTCCCATACTTCAATCGTTTTGAATTTGGTTCTCAATGTTCTTTTCGCACACTAAAATAATATGGCAATAGCTACAAAACACTACATTCAAATTGACAAAATAAAGCCGTTGACAATAATTGTCACTTCTATAATTTCACAAAATTCTTGCATATATTCGGGCCTCTTTTTGCATAAAGTATGCATGTATTTGGGTCATATTTTGTAGAATCGGAACAAATTTTTTGACACAGTTACTCTTCCTTAGTTTTTATTATTCGTAGGTGGTTAGGTAGGATAGATATCAGAATACCTGAATTTGTATACTCAAGTCTCATATTTTGCTGTTTGGTCATGGTCACCACATTAGAAAGAGACACACTACCACCGGGGACCCTCTCGCTCGGACCGTTTTTTGCGCCACCAGTCTAGTTGTATCATATCTCTGACTGACTTTGACACTGGCAAATGGTTATAAGCCGATGCTATATATAAATAATTAAAAAATAAGAATACGTCATCAAATGTTACCAAATTTTCTAATTTTCCCATGTGGTGTGAAAGTTAGAAAAATTATAAACAATACAATAATAATATTATTATATTATTCAATAACAGTATTCACTAACTCATTTTGGGTTGATAATTAATGATTTATATAGGTATTAAAAATTATGGTTCTAAATATAATTTAAATGTTATAGGTTTTCACACGACGGTTGCATAAAAATACATACTCTAATATTTTGATTTTCAAGCTCTCGATTGTTTCGTCCCGTATTATTAAACTAATAATTATTTAATTTCAATAATTATTAGTTTAATAATATATCAATAAAAAAACATATTACATTTCGGTGAATTCAATATATTCTAAGGCAACACTAAAAGGATGTGACGTACTCTTGTGTGTCTAACGCCATGTAAGTTTGTATTATCTATGTTGCGAGATATATTCGTAAGTGATGTGCGGTATACCTACTCGGAAAAAATAAAACTCGATTTAGCCCGAGTTAAAATTCACGTAACTCAAGTTAATTAAATGGAAGAGTGAATGTTTTTTTTTTTTTTACCAATTTACAGGATCAGCTTCGCATTAATATTTATATAAAAAAAAGTGTGTGTCAGCTCCGACGCACGAATGGAGTTTACTCTAAAAAGTAAAACACGTCCCTCAGAAGATACAAAAACTTTAGCGATCGATTTGAGTTCAAAAATTCGCGCCATGTGAAAAAAAAGTGACAGGTGCGCAGAATAGGTTGCGCACGAAAACGTAACGAGGTCATTCGTTCAGTAGCTTTTACATCGCATATTTTTTTCATACCGGGGGCCTTATATGAAAATCGATTCTTAAGGAGTAAACTCCAAAAATTGGAACAGACAAAATATATTTTTATCTATTTCAATTCTTTCATTTTTTATAATATTATTTATTTATAATGTATTGGGAGAGTTATACTAACTAAAATAAAAAAGGTAATTATTGTTTGAAATCAAATCATTTAGTTATGTATTTTTGGCTTGAATTTGAATTTAATAAAATATTTATATTTATTATCAATAAAACTATGTAATTATATAGTAGTCTTTTCGAAATAAAAAACTAACAGACTTTCAGACTAACATTATGATGTAGATATTAATATGTACGTAGGTACACTTAAAGGCTCTTAATTGTTTTATTATCACAATCACAATATTTTGAAAAAAAATTGCTAATTAGTATCACAAAGAATATTTTTGCAAAAGTTAAATTATATGTTGATAATTTATATAAAGGAAAATTATACTAAAAACAAAATGAAAAATTCGGTTTTCTAACTCGAGTCGGAGAAAATTCAACTCGAGTTAACTCGAGTTAGTTACTCGAGTACATCACTAAAATTCGTCAATGTCACGTCATAATGGTTCCATTTTGTTACGCGACTTGCCCGTGTTACTGAAACTATACTTATTTTTAAATGCAAGTTATTACTATACCAATATACCATATTAGACCATAATTATTACAAAATTATGGTTGTATGTGAACAATTAACCGCCTTGATAGCCTTCATGGAAGAGCATAGAGATCTGGCACTCGGTAATTTAAGTCGTTCGACTGAAGGTCGAACACTATCTAAAAAATTGTGGGCGAACTGTGCCCAAATATTGAACAATACCTCAGGAGGTGGACCCACGAAATCTGCTGCTGAGTGGCGCACAGTAAGTATAAAGTTGAAAACCTTAACTGTGGCTAAAGATGAGTAGAATGAATATTATTAAGTTACCTAGTAGGTACCTACTCTCTGTACTCAAAATCATAATTAAACATATTATATTTTATTATTTTAGTTCTTCAACGAGTATAAGGCAAAAACTTTGAAAAAAATAAAGTTAAAAAGAAGAGAAATATGTGCTCCAGGTAAATTATTTGTTTATGCTTGTTATATTTATTTTAATTTATTAGGTACTTAAGTACTATAATTATTATTTGTGTTTAATCCTATGAAACTGTTATAATATTTAAAGGTGAAATTCCTGTAAAACGAATTGTGATCACACCACTTCAAGAGCGACTTTATGAAGTCCTAAGAAACCCACAAATTCAAGAGGAACTCACACCTGAAACACGCTCACATTACCTCCAACCAACACCCTCTTGTTTCAAAACATTTGTTGTAAGTAATAAAAAAAATGATATTTATAATTTATTAACTTTTGCCTGGAGCTCCGCCCGCGTAAATACAGTCTCCCACGGAAACACTGTACTTTTTCGGGATAGAAAGTAGCATATGTGTAACTCCAGGGCTCAAACTACTACCATACCAAATTTCTACAAAATATGTTCAGTGTTTTTTTGTGAAAGAGTAACAAATATCCATCCATACATGCACCCACAAACTTTCACGTCTAATAATATTAAGATATTTTGGTTTAAAATTATATAGGTAAATAATAAGTTTTGAAGCCATTAGGGGGATTTTAATTTACACTGGACTTATTTCTATAGTTTTCATAAATCATAAAAAAGAATGATCAAATTTTTTTAGTAAGGATTATACCCTAAAAATTTTATTTTTTAACTCTTTTACATTCTTATGGGTTTAAATAACAATCATATTTTTTCAGGATATTCAACCTCAAAAAACCGAATTACCCAGTAGCTTTGAGGCTTCCTGTGCCTATGAGCCACCTAGACAGAGGCCTCCATTACAAAGTGAACCAGTAGAAGGTAGTTTTAATTTTATTTCACAATGATGGCCATATCTGTGGCTCAGTGGTTAGCGGATTGGCGCTCAAGCCGGAGGTCGCGGATTCGAATACCGCCAGGGAACAAAAACGTTTCCTGTGTCATGTGTGTGTAATAAATATGTGTATAATATAATAAAAATCTTAAATATAAGTAGTATAAAAAGTATTAAACATACTTCTGTTGTCTGGTACCCGTAACACAAGTGCTTCGGATACTTACCACGGGACCATACTGATGTGGTGTGAAGCGTCCATAGATATTATTATTATTATTATCTTTAATGAAATTTAATTTCCAAACTTTTTTCTTACTGATCCTACTGCAGACTAATAAAAATGTTAAAGTTTTTGGGGATGGATTGATGGAAGTAAGTCACTCGCATTCACGCTTAAACTACTGAACGGATTTTGAGGATATTTGGAATGGTAGTAGTTTAAACTCTGGGTTATCACATGCTACTTTTATCCCGAAAAAGTATAATGCTCCCGTAGAATAATGTACCCACCAAAAACATTTCCATGTAAAGTGATGCCAAGATCGCACTGTCAAAAAGTTCTATACGTCTTAACTCTACAAGCCTAATTTCACAAACTCTACACCTTAGTCTAGTTATGTGACCTGGTCATTTCGTTACTTTCGCTTGGGCGAAAGGTGAAAAATTTACTAACTGT
This sequence comes from Phengaris arion, assembly GCA_963565745.1. Lineage (NCBI taxonomy): Eukaryota > Metazoa > Arthropoda > Insecta > Lepidoptera > Lycaenidae > Phengaris > Phengaris arion. The sequence goes on from OY751443.1 coordinate 11,507,463, forward strand.
TTTTCTGTTACCTATACTATTCTTGTAGGAACGAAATAGCCAAGTCACTTAACTAAGTTGTAGAGTTTGTGAATCCAGAATAACATTCTGGATGATAGTCAAAATGGTTTTAGGCAGGCGAGATCTACGACGTTACCTGTTTATAAATATATTCAAATGGCGCTCCAACACAAATAAATGACCAAAAGTATGTTTTAGGTGTTTTACTTGACTTTATTACTACTTATACTTATTTGGGCTACCAAATAAAAAATAGAGACAGCTGCAGACCATATTTTATTAAATATAACCTATTAACACTCCCATTGACATACAAGATATAAGTTTATTAGTTTTCAAAAATATAGATTATTTCACTAAAATAAAAGATACGCACAACATTAACACAAATCAAAAATAGATAGCACTTACTATACTCCAGAATAAAAATGTTAAATGAAAGTATATTATATGGCAGTAAACTATATAACCAGCTATAAGATTCAATAAAAAGTGAATTATATTTTATATTTCATATTAAGACACAAAATTATATTAAATATTACTACTTGCCTATATATAAGTACATAAAAATGTTTAAAAAATATTGCTGTACTACTTATGTCATAAGTTTTAATTTAAGCAAACGCATGCATAAGGCACTAAGTTGTATTATCTTATGTACACTACTTGGTTGCTAATAAAGTCTTTGAATCTTTGTATCTTTGAAGTTAGGCTTGTAGAGATAAGACGTAGAGTCAGAAGCTTCGTTTCATATGAAATCTGATAGCTTTTTGACGATGTGCGATCTTGGCATCACTTTACATGAAAATGTTTTTGGTGGGATTTACACTTCATTTTGTAAGTTGTTATGACAATATTTTTTTCTTTTTAGGGTATATTCCTTGCACAACAGAGGCGCCTTTTTACTGCCCATTTCTTTGTTGGCTTCCTATTTATAATACGTGACAGATAAGGGCGATTCTTGGCTCTTCGACTATAGCTGACTGTTGTGCTTTAATACTACTAAATTCAATATTTATATGGTGAAAACACCTTGAAAATTAGTCACTATAGAGAGTGATACATAATCCTGCCCAAAAGAGAACGTAAATGACCCAATACATTAATTGGTCTGTTAAGTAAAATTTGCTCATACAGGTAATGATAAAACGGTAGCGCGATTCAGCAGGACATAATATATCGATAATTGATATCTATTGGCTACATTAACTAAACTGGAATTCTAAATCAATTCAATAATGCAGTTTCAACAAAGCGCCATATATCGCGTGAGATGTGACGTAGAAAAGAAGCATGAGGTACTAGTATAATAAAGGCCGGCACCGCACGTGCAACTCCTCGCGGGTATTCATGGGCAACAGTAGTCGCTTTTTATCAGGTGACCCAGCTGCTGGTTTCACGTTTGCCGCTTTGCAATTTGACGGTATTTTCATACCGAAAAAATAATACCTATCATATGCAATAATATATAATTCAAATCTTTTACTTTAAATGAGCAAATATTGTAAATATATAATATGTAATATTATAATATTGAGAATCTCGGAAACGGCTTCCAGTATTTCAGCTACTAAGCATCAGACTTTGAGTTGTTGGCAAATTGGTCGAGGGTTTGAATCCCGGTCGGATGATTTTTTAAATATTTAAATGTGGGAAAGCCAAGCTTGGACATGAATGGGTCGGCTCCACCGGGTAAATACCACAGCCTCACAGAAAACCAAGCATGCATGAAATAACGCTTGCGTTGTATTTCGCCGAGTGAGTGAAGTAACCGGAGGCCCAAGGGGTGTTGGGGATTTTAAGAAAGGACGCAAGTCGCAACCCCAGAGGAGTTGAGGAGAGGAGAACAAGTGTAATTCCTCTGGTGTCTATAGGCGGCGGTAATCGCTTACTATCACGCGATCACCATCGTTTGCTCGTTTCCTGGTTCATTTCATTAAAAAAAAAAATCTTTTATATGTTTTGTTCGTAATAAAAATATCTATAACTCCGAGCTAAGCTCGGTCTCCCAAGTGCTTATAAATATTGTTCGAATCTTTTGATGAAAAAAATATATTTACAGAATCTATTATTTCATAATTAATAAGTATATTGAATGCAAGCGTAAGCATGATACAGCGTCCACACACTGACATTTAAAAAAATAAATAGTCTACTAGGGAATAACAAACAATCTTTAGACGACATTATACTAAAACATATGGATAACAGTAATAATATAAAAGAAATATGTGATAATTTTGCAAGAAGCTTTTCGAGAGAGATAGACGAATTAAAACATAAATGCGCTGATAAATGGTTAACAAGAAATGACTATATCATTAGATCAGATGTATGCATGAGATGGCAACCAGTAAATTCTAAGGACGTCAAAAGAGTCATTGATAAAATGAGTGTAAACAAATCACCTGGTAGTAATCTGGTACGCATGTCAGACTTAAAAATTGTCGCCGACAAAGTTAGCCCTATCTTAGCCAGCTTAATTAACTTATCTATTACTCAGCACGAATTTCCACTGAAATTGATAGAAGCAATCATCCGTCCAGTTCACAAAAGAGGAGACCACAAAATCGTCACTAATTATCAGTGATCGGAGTAGGTAGATTGATTTTTGCTACTTGCATCATAAATGTTCATAGAAAGGATAACATGGATAAGCCATTATTCCGGAAAGTCATTCCGGTATTTCCGAACTCAATCAAAGATGGTTTATGTTGGCATAATTTGAATAAATAATGGATTAAATCGATTTAAATTAAAAATTTAAATGGATTTAAAAAAATTAAAATAGATTTTTGCTATGCTGTAAATAAAATACAATAAATAGAATTATGTATTCATTTTTTTGTGTTCAATCGAAAGTTAGGTAGATAAGTACTTTTTTTTTTGCTTACTATTATATTTAATTTGTAACTTTTAAATATTGTCGTACATTAAAACCCGAAGCGCAGATAGATCTAGTTTTAGCTGGATTAAAATAGATGCAGTCTATCACAGGTAGTCTGATTGATAGTCTTAAGTCTTTGTTGCGTTAAAGTAGTTATCACCGCTACTAGTCGTAATATATAAATGTTTTTATATTATTTATTCCTTGACAATATAGGTAAATTAAAAACAATATAGATTAAAATCAACGTTGTTTATTTTGAATATACAATACAGTTTTTATATTTACATTTTAATCATCATCCATCACTGTTTCAACGTCCTCATAATTTTCTACAGAATTAAAGTAAATTATTAGCTTTTCTATATTTTCTATTTTCATTCTATTCCTTTTTACATCTAACATCCATTTATATGTGGAAAATGATAGTTCCACATCAGAAGACGTCAAGGGAGCAAATTTAAAAAAAGATGTTACTAGCCTCATTTTTTTCAATGCTTTCGCTATATTCTATAATTGTATGTAAATCTGGGTTTCGTTCCATGACAGACTCTATTTTTTTTTAATTATTTGGGAATCGCACTCATTTATAGCAGCTCTGACCTGGTCAAAGGCTAAAAGAGAAACATGTCACATGTTTCATGTTAGGTAAAATTTTTTTTAGATTTCGCCCTGCAGATAGCATGTATGCTACGCTATCAGTACAAAGCATAAGAACATTGTCCATTTTGATTTCAAATGAATCAAAAATTTTATAATGTCAAAATAAAACTCCTCTTGCGGCCTTTTAAGCCTTCCTTGGTGTACTGCGCCTTCAATATGTCTTCTAACATTGCCTTTGTTTATAGTTTTTAAATGACTCTCACACTTTGTACTATATATTGTACCACTAGCATGGTCGAAAAGTAGTTCAGGATGACCAGCTATCCATCTTTCTACAGTTTCGCCTTGACGTTTGCCATGTCTACGCTGTTGAAAAGTTGGAGCCTCGTATCTCACCTAAAAGAAAAAGATTTGATGACAATAATCTTACAAAACTGCTAAATACTTACGGCCACACTCAGAGACATTTAATGATTACTTAAGGTGACACTAATTAGAGAATTTGACAGAAAATATATCTTTATGTCAAAACCTTTACTAAGTAATCCACTAAGTTAGCATTAAATGTCTCTGAGTGCGGCTGTTAGTGTTTCTATTGTTTTATGTATTGTGAATTGATTGAAAAAGAGTGCTTTAATAATAATCATACAAATTGTCAATGTAAACCAATTGAACAAGCTGATTGTATAACTTACCTTGGTGTCAAAGTAGACAAACATTTTTCTTGGTCATGTCATATAGACTACATCGCAAACAAATTAAGAACTCTCGTAGGAAAATTTTATCATCTAAGTCTAAAAGTACCGAGAAGCATATTAAGGTGTTTGTACTTTGCATAAGTTGACTCAATTCTAGGTTATGCCCTTGATAGTTATGGTCTGACATTTAGAAGTTATCTAAATAAACTTGAATCTCTACAAATAAGTTTTTTAAAACTCATAGTCAGTAAAAAAACCAAATCTATTTGTAAAGGTGACTATTCTAAATTATTTAAAATTTGTAAAATTCTCCCAGTTACTTTAAAACACAAATACCTTTTGGCAATTAACAACTGATAAAATTAAACAAAATGGGAATAAGGGGGCCAGCTTATAATTGGATTAAGTCATTTCTCGAAAATAAAACGCAATACACTGTAATAGAAAACGTTAACACAGATAAAGAACTAGTTAATAGTAAATCCAGAATCTTATTAAATGAATTTGGTGTACCACAAGGCTCTGTATTAGGTCCACTGCTATTTTTATTTTATATTAATGACATTCCAATAATGAATAATTATAAATTAACATTATTTGCAGATGATGTCAATACTATTTACATATTACCATTATTAACATTATATTTTTCTATATCTATTGACATTTTATGGAGCTCTTGATTTCACATTTTATTTTTTTCTTTCTTGACATTTTTATAGTAATCTAACATATGTATTATCAACATTAAATTTTGACTTTCTATATATTGATATAATGAATGATGCTTGTAATTAATACTTAATCATTGACAATTTGATTCTGTGATTAAATGTATCTTAAAGCGATAGGTATGTTATATAATGAAACTATAATCGTGTTAATAATAAATAAAATATTTGGACGTCGTTAACTGCGACAAAATATGCGCACTTATGTAAAAAAGTAAAACCTATATTATGTAACCATATTTTCACCAAATAAAGCATCATTTCATTTCATTTAAAAAAAAATCAAAACTACATGTTTAATAGGTCGGCTACTGGGCAAATATCCTGAATTTTTTTTTTATCTGGTATAAACTAAACCCAAGTTATGAGGGTTAAAAAAATCGACGAAACGCTTCGAGAAAATGTGGTCTGGTGCCCTTGCGCTTCGCTTGGCTATCTTGGTGGGGGCACTGCCGTGCCCCCAGATTTACGCAGGCGGAGCCGCGGGCAAACACCAGTTATTATCACAATATTATTATTTATTTGCAGAAAGATGCAATGATTCATTAGAAGATGCTCAAACATCACTAGAAGCTGCGCAGGCGACATTAGAAAGAATTGAAAATTCTTATGCAAGAGCCATTAGTGAGCAGGCTCGAGCTACCAATAGACTGGCAGCAGCTATTGAGGATGTAGCCCATGGTAGAGTGGCTACAGCTTTAGAACACATTGCCAGTTCTTTTGCCACTTATGTACAAACAGTAAAGGTAGTAATTTTTTTCTTTTCAGTACTTGTTGAAGATTTATAAAGATTCTTGAACAGGATATTTTTAATCAAAATCAACAATAGGTTTTGTCAATTTCCCAATTCCTTTCTATAATTTCATTCAACAAAAACTCATCAATTATTTTATTTAATTAAGTATAGGTCTTCTTTTATGGAAATAGTAAGATCTATAAAGCAGCTTACAATTTTATTTGCAGGCAGAACCAGAAAGCGGGACGGAAGAATAAATAAAATTTTCTGTAGACTATGAAATCAAGTAAGACAATGAATTTATTATAAAATTGGAAATTGGACTATAGAGGAGCTGAAAGACAAAATATTTATTATATTGAGAAGCCAATGAAGGATTATTTGAAAAATATAGATTAGGAAATGATTTTTTGAAGCAAGTGAAGGTTTATTTGAAAAATATATTTTAAGTTATAAAAGTTTTTTTTTTAATATTTTAAAGAAGCAAAACAAATTATTTATTACTTATAAAAATTGAAACTGCAACTGCTCCTATTATGGACTGCAGTGATGGTATAAAATATTTTTTTTTTTTTAATTTTAAAATTATTTTATAAAATGTTAGTCAGAATAAGACGTACCTAGAATCTAGATTAAAAATGTTATACATAATTATTCTGATGCATAAAAGGCAATTATTTTTGAGTATTTCAATATTGAGTACATATTAGGTAACTTAAATAATGTAAGATTGTTCAAAATCAATTACGGATATTTTGGGCTTAATATGATGTACTGTATGTAAAGACGTGCAGAAAAATAATGAAAAATAAAAATTATTTTTACGGCTGACAGAAAACCTGAACCTGACAGAAGCAGGTAATTTAAAGAGGGAGAAAAGACTGCTTATATAACATCTATAAAATCATCTTTGTCTGGGCAATGGTACCTTGTACTATTATCTATTCTGTGGCAATGACCTAATTAACAGCGCCGTAATGTTACGTAACCCAGGTAACTGTTATAAATATTTTTATATTCATGTTGTCTGGACTCTAGATTCTAGAACCTGTCATTTGTGAACTATTCTTCAGTTAGAACTATTTAACTCTTAAGTAGTGTAAAAAATCTAATCTTTATATATATATATATATATATATATATATATATAATTCTACTATACGTGTGTATGTCACTGAACTCCTCCTAAACTGCTGGACCGGTTTGAATGAATTTTATTGTATGCGTTTGGGTGGCGCCCTGGATGGTTAAAATTCACAAATCAGCCCGGCAGGACAACGTGTGTCGGGTCCGCTCGTAATAAATAAAATTCTCGTGACATAGTGTTCGGGGACACACTCCGAATGACCAATTACACCTCGATGCACACTCCTCCGAAACTGCTTGACCGATTTTTATGATATTTTTTTTGCATATTTGGTAGGTCTGAGAATCGGTTATACTCTATTTTTTAAACCCCTAAATGATAAAAATAATATATATGGCAAAAAAAAATAATTCCGAGTCAGCTAGTAGATTTATAAATGGATCGTTATTATTCCTACGTCCTATGGGTTTATAAGATTTTAGCGCCGGTACTAATGGCCGTTATTAGTCTCAATAGTGTCAATCATTTTTAATGCGCCATACTCACCGTCCAGCCTGCAAATACAAGGCCGCGGACTTGTAGGCAAAAATTATGAATGATTGACATTATTGACACTAATGACGGTCATTAGTACCGGATCTGGATTTGCAGGCTAGATGGTGAGTAAGCGTTTTATTTTTGCCTACTGAAAGTTCGCGGCTTTGGATTTTGCAAGCTGGACGGTGAGTAAGGCGCTTTACTCACAGTCGAGCCTGCAAATCCAGCACCGGTACTAATGGCCGTCATTAGTGTCAAAAGTGTTAATTATTTTTAATTTTTGCTACAAGTAGGATATTATCCAGTAAGGCCTCTCCACACTTGATATATAAATATTAAGATACGTGGCTGGTTCGCTTGTGCAAGGAAAAGTATTATTGCAAGGGTATATTATATTGTGCACAAAAAAGAAAAATACATCTCGTGTGTATGTTTTTCAAACTACTTTTTGTGTCAAAATGTACCGCTACCGTACTGTTATGGGGTTCTTTCTGAACCCCTTTTTAAAAAAAAGGTTTATTTTACAAACTAAAATATTGGAAATAGAAAAAACAAAGAATTAGTAATTTCGGCACACGACCGTCAACGAGATAGGATAGATGGAGACTAACTGGGCACTTGGGAGGATGTTTATATAAAGGGAGTAGGATTGCTGATGTCGATGGAAAGAATATGGATAGGGTTTAGGTAAGGGAAAAGGCTAACATGGAAAGGATATAACACCTCCCTCCGCTAGGACTAAACTTCGGGGATTAGACCGAAGTTTGGTTAGGTGAGACAGGGTCTGTGACAGGAGATTGGGAATGGATTCTGCATCTGGGAGAAGCTGGATTGAGGTTTGTATCTGGATTCACTGAGGAGCTAGGACTGGGTAAGTTTAGGGTTACGGAAGGTGAAGTATGAGTTTGACGGTTGTGCCCCTTTATTAAAAGATAAATTCTAAAGATAACATAACATGAGACTGCAATAATAAGAATTAAAGTGATTACAGAGTAATGAGCCTCGTATCTGATTATTGAGTGTTTATTAATTATTTTGTCTGTTTCTTGTGCTATTGATTTTAATTTTGTTTTTGCCTCTAGGGTAAATGCGTCTAAATCTATATTTTCGTAATGGATAGGGGGCTCATTGCTTTTGATTAATTTGAGGTTATCTAGTGTACAGCATGTATCATTATATATATAATGATAATATTATATTAAAATCTGGTTGTATATTTACAGAATCTATTTTTACAGTATAGGGATTTGAAATGAGTTTTGTGCTTTTACAATAAGCTGTGCATCCTGTAGGTAAAAAGAAGAATCCTGTACCAATTATGTTTAATTTTACAACGGTTTGATTAATACATTCGACATAAAGTTTATTAGTTTCTGTTTGTACAAAAATCCACTTATTGTTAGTAATTTTTTTCCAGATATCTAAATGTCCTTCTATAAAATCTGTTTTACATTGTTGCGGTACACTATTTAATACTTTAGTAATAAGTTCACTTTCACAATTAGGGTTTGCACTAGTAGAGAACATAGTTGTTATGTCACACACGTAGGAGTCTTGGTCTATTGTCGCACAACTTTCGAGTGACTCTAGTACACAATATTCTGAATTGGAATTATCTATCGCTATATATTTATTACTGGGTATGATATAACTAAACACATTATTATTGACATTGCTATGGGCAACAGTTAGTGGTATGTTATGATATATATCAAATACATTGGTTGCTACAAATGGTATTCTTAATACAAAAGTAATCCTATTATTTAAACTAAAACTTATGACACTAGATATATTAATAAGTTTAAACATATTGCTTAATTCTAAGTTCACTGGAAGTTTTACAGCTCCGGACAAGTATCTATGATTATCGATCAACTCCTAAAGTTTGGACTCATTCGAGTTGGTACTGAGTCTTGGACTTCAGCAAGTTTGACTTCATCATAATGATGTCTTACGTGTCGTCTATTTATTAATAGAGACAATGTATGGTTACCATGTATCTTAACCACCTTGTATGGCCCTTTCCATACAGGCGAAAGAGCTTTTCTCAACCTTAAGTGATTTTTTAGGTATACAAAATCACCAACTTTATATTCTACGGATCGGGTTCGCGAATCATAGTAGTTTTTTGAAGTCTGTTTTGATTTGTCAATATGTTCTAGGGCGTTTTCGCGGGTGTACTTTACGTATTCGGGGTAAGTGGTAGAAGAGATATCGTCATATACGGATGATGGAATATATGGTTTGTATCCGAACAACAATGAATGGCGGTGTTATATGCTAATACAGCTGTATATACATATCGTGACCAATTGTCTTGATTTTCATTAATGTAAGATTTGAGGTGTTCTTTCAGAGTGGAATGTGATCTTTCTAAAGCACCTTGCGTTTGTGGGTGATACGGAGATGAGAATAAGTGTTTAATTTTGAATAATTCGCAAGTCTTACTGAATAGTTCTGCGGTAAAGTTTGTACCCTGGTCCGTAAGAATTCGTTTCGGGATTCCAAACAGCGAGATACAATGTACAAGACACTCGCTAGTTTCTTCGGCAGTTATGCTGCGCATAGGGTAAGCTAAACTAAATTTGGTTAAATCATCTTGCATTGTTAGAATATATTTTAGTTTTGCTGTTCCACATTCAGGGAGAGGTCCTACTACGTCTATTGCTAGTCATTCAAAGGGAGCTGTAGATGTAGATGTTATGACCATAGGTGCACGATTGATTTTACGTAATGCTTTATTGGTCTGGCATGACGAACACTTTTTCACGTAGGTTTCAATGTCACTGCGCATATTTTTCCAAAAATATTTTTCCTTAATGCGGCTTAGCATTCTACTACTTCCTAGGTGTCCGGCGATGGGAATATCGTGGTTTTCTTTTAAGATTTTCTGAATTTCTGATGGAACGGGATAAATTATATTATTATGATAAACATGAATAGTGATATGTGTTCCATCGAAAATGTGACTAAGCATATTATATATTTTTACGAAAGAAAGCCTATCAAATGGATTTCGAAAATCTGTTATGCTCACGTCGTTAATAGATGGGTAATTTAACATTATTTGGTTTCTTATATTTTTTAGAGATCTAAAGATATCTGGATACGTGGAAGAATCAAAGTGGTGCACCTTTGTGAAAAGGAAGAGATAAATTTTATTGTTGCTTTCGACAGGTAAGTATTCAAAGAGAGACCTTTCTTGTTTTTTGAATGTTTCACGGACAGGTTCAGGGCAATTATTGATTATTTCCTGAACGTATGGGATGGATTCATCCATATCAATTGACGTTGGAATTATTATTAGTTTCTGAGGTCCTCTAAGGGGATCCTCGTTATGTTGTATGATACGTGTATCATTAGATTTATTATTTAAACTTAAGAATTTTGAATATGATTCACCATTTTTATCTTTTTCAGGTTGGCTTGACTGCAGAGGACTTAAGGGCGGAGGGTCAGGTGAAGGAGAAGGAGCATTTGAAGTTTCGGTTTCATTTACAGGATCGTGGAGTATAGGAGAGGGTGCAGGAGGAGTTGTCGTTTCAGGTTCTTGAGGGGGCGATGGACTTAGGTTTAGTGGAGGAGGAGTTTGCAGGTCAGATTCAATAATTTGTTGGCTTATGCCAGGTCCTGGTTCTATTAATTCAGTTTCATCTAGGTTAAGGTCTGCTGGTGTTATGAGTTCATCCGGATCGAAAGATGTGGGGGATATAAGTAAATCCATCAGATCTCGGTCTAAGGTATTCGGATCTATCTATCTCTCCAGTGCTGGAATTTGTAGGAGGGTCTTTTTGTGGTAAGACAGGATTGACGGGATATCGGGAGAGTGCGTCGGCTGCGGAATTTAATTTTCCTTTTTGGTATACAATATCGTATTCGTATTCTAGAAGTTGGAGTCGCCATCTTTGCATTTTGCTACTTGGATCGGTGTGATTAAACAGCCATTTTAAAGGTCGATGGTCTGTTACAATAGTGAATTTGCGACCAAATAAGTAGGGTCTAAAGGTTTTGCATCCCCAAACTATTGCCAACAGTTCCTTTTCTGTTGTGCTATAGTTGATTTCACTTTTATTTAGTGTTCTTGAAGAGTAGGCTATGGGGTTGTCCTTACTAACAGGACCTTGAGAAAGGGTAGAAGATATAGCATAATTAGAGGCATCACAGGTGAGGTTAAAAGGTTTCGTATAATCTGGATGGATGGACGGGAGCGGATAGAAGTTTATTTTTTAGAGTTTCAAAGGATAGTTGATGTTCATTTGTCCAGCCGAACGGCACATCTTTCTGAAGGAGTGATGTTAGGGGTTTTGAGGTTTTAGAAAAATGAATGAAGGAATGAAGCATCGATAGTAAGATATTAGTCCTAAAAATGATTTTATGTCTTTTGGAAATTTTGGGATTGGAAATTCTTGTACACATTTGACTTTGTTTGGGTCCGGTTTAAGTCCGTCTTCCGAAATTATATGTCCTAAATAGCCAACCTCTTTTCTTAGGAATTCACATTTGTCCGGTTGTAGTTTGAGATTAAATGAACGGAGTCTTTCGAAAATAGCAGTCATGTTTTTTATGTGAGTGGGCAAATCAGGAGAGTATATAACTATGTCATCGACATAAACGAAACAGCGTTCTCCTTGAAGCCCTGTGAGGACATTGTTCATTAAACGTTGGAATGTTGCTGGCGCATTCTTGAGCCCGAATGGCATCCTAGTGAATTCGAAGTGTCCTTCGGGGACACTGAATGCTGTTTTGCATGCGTCTTTCGGCGACATATTAATTTGATGGAAGCCAGACGCTAAGTCGAGAGTGGAGAAGTATTTGGAATTTCCTAGTTGGTCGAGAATCTCGACTATATTAGGTATTGGGTATGTTTCGCCGATTGTGATGTCGTTAAGGCGACGGTAATCGATTACAATTCTCCACTTCTTTTGTCCTGAGGCGTCGGTTTTTTTCGGGACTATCCAGATTGGTGAGGACCATGGAGATAGAGACGGTTGGATGATCTTTTGGTCGAGCATTTTCTTAATTTGGGATTTTACTTCTTGTTTGGACTTCTTGTTTACTTCAGGAAATCTATAGGACTTAACGTTTATATGTTGATCGGAAGTGGTACGTATTTCATGTTGAATAGCGTCAGTCGTGGTGAAAGTGTCATTTGGTAAATAAAAGATGTCGGAATATTTGGAACATGTATCGTATAGGGCATTGCATTCTTCCTGATTTAGGTGTGAGACACGGAGTGATTCTCGTAATCAACGTAATCGTCAATCTTTGGTTGTTCGAAATTTCAGGAACCACAGACACGTAGCACAGATTTAGGCTTTAGCACAGATTTAGGATTTAGCACTGATTTAGTAAATGGTTTGGATTTAGCACTGATTTAGTATATTTTTTGGATTTAGTACGGTTTTGATGATTTTGGGTTGGAACACTGATTTGTTACACTGGTTTGTTTTACCGTGATTTCACTTTGAGTTTAGTATCACTGAACACTGAACACTGAATATAGTACAGTTTTATTTACAGTTCAGTTCGCGAGGCGTACCTGGGACTTTTTAAAAAATCCCCTTTAGCTGCCACCATTAATGTTATGGGGTTCTTTCTGAACCCCTTTTTAAAAAAAAGGTTTATTTTACAAACTAAAATATTGGAAATAGAAAAAACAAAGAATTAGTAATTTCGGCACACGACCGTCAACGAGATAGGATAGATGGAGACTAACTGGGCACTTGGGAGGATGTTTATATAAAGGGAGTAGGATTGCTGATGTTGATGGAAAGAATATGGATAGGGTTTAGGTAAGGGAAAAGGCTAACATGGAAAGGATATAACAGTACGTTACCTACTCGTCACTCTGCACTCATAGCCGTGCAAAAATTAAATTGGATGAATGCGAACGTTGCTTATTTTGAAAAAAATAAACATGGTCATCGCTATTATTCGCAAATTGGAAGAGTCGAGTTTTGCCGAGAATGTCAATGTGCGACATTGTTGTTTTTGTAAGTTTCCAAAATTTGTGTTAATTCGGTATCTTAATGTGTAATATTGGTAGAATATTAACAATTAGATATTCGTTGATGTGTACAAGTGTGGGCAAGTGGTACAACTACAAAAAGCGTGCTATTTTGTGTTCTCCTGAAAACTGTCTAGGAACTTTCAGTAAAACTTCTACCATTTTACTGAATCAACTGACTTGACTCATTGACTGCACTGACTATTATATTTGGACTTTGACTAGACTTTGGACTTGATGATTCAGAAATACGGTGTAGAAAACGAAAATTTTATTTCCCTTTTTAATTTGACACTGGCAAATAATTACATGCCAACGCTATTTATTTAAATTATAAAAAAAAAGTCAGCTGCTAAAATTGTTTGTGGTTCCTGTCGTTGTCATTGTCAACGACAAAATTACAAGTTTTTTTTTTTTATAAATTTTCTAATTTCTATACTAATGTACATAAGTTGTACCTACTTCTTGCAAGTTGCAATCTTGCTTGTTTTTTATCATTTTGAGTATACCTTTATTTCACCACAGTAAAATTAAAGCTAAATGCATAAAATATAACATACTAAGCATATCTAGAGCAGTAGGCATGCATAAATCAAGAGTTAGACCTAATTCATCCATCTAATATCGGAAACACTTTATTTATCTACTTAAATCCAGTGAGAAGATAATTTTTAATAATCAGCAACCTTGATTTACTACAATTATACGTAACGTTTGAAAAGCGTCATTGTGTTCTGTAAAATCAGTGTGGATTACCAAGAATTGGATGTAAAGAATATCATGGCAATGGAACTATTTCAAGGAGTTATCGACAAATATAATGGAGTAACAGTTACCTCTGATGATGAACCCTGTGAACCACAAGACTTTAAAAATCGTCTTAAAAGTAATATAGAAAATTCTGTTGACTCCAGTGCTAAAATCCAGTACTACAAGTTCTATTGATATCTATTTAATTTATTTTAGGTTCTTTATCCAAATGGACAAATGAAAATAAAAGATGTATATGGTTTAAAGTGCACATAAAGGATGCAGTCCTGGTACCATTACTTGCTAATGTAATTATTTTTTTGATTCTAGCTGAGTTTACATGCACTATATTCTTCTATGAATATAGTAAGTTTCATATTTGTTTTAACATTACTCTTTTTTATTTTAGGAGGGATTTAATTTTCATCACTCTAGGGATACATTTGTCATGATGTATAAGTGGTTGCCTATGGACAGGTCACCAAATCTGCCTCCAGCTTGCCACACAAACCTCGGTGTAGGTGGCCTTGTATTCAATGAGAATAATGAAATCTTAGTTGTATCCGAGCAACATATTGATTACCCACATTGGAAACTTCCTGGTGGATATGTTGAAAGAGGTAGAATTCCTTATCTGGTATTGTTCTAAAATTCTATTATAACAATATGTTATTCTCATTATCTAAGAAGCTAAGAATACTTTTTAGTAAATTCTAACTTAGAATTATCTAAGAAGCTAAGAAAAGTTTGTAGTACAATTCTGACACTAAAGTTAAGTAAATAGAAATATTGTATGTTAATCAAAATTTAACTAAAAAAAACAAACATTTTGTAATAACAATTTTTTATTTGTTTTTTGTTTTAAGGAGAGGACATTAAGGATGCAGCTATGAGGGAAGTGAAAGAAGAAACAGGCGTAGATAGCGAATTTGAATCTTTGGTTACACTGAGGCACACACATAAAATGGCTTTTGGAAATTCTGATGTTTATATTGTTGTGATGTTGAAAGCAAAATCACATAACATAACAAAATCAGACATAGAAATTAGAGATTGCAATTGGATGAATGTTGATGCGTATTTAAATCATCCTCATGTGCATGAATATAATCGGTTTATTGTAAGGCAAGCTTTAGATTTGAGAGAAAGAAAGATGAAGTTAAATTTAAATAAGTCGAATTTAAAATTTGCAACATGGTCAAGAGATATTACTTCTCTTGTTATAGAAAATTTGTAGATATCATTTGGATGTTGTGATCTTGTACAAAATTACTTTTTTTGTAAATAAATGAGATGGTTACAATAATATATTCAAATAAGTGGTAACTTAATGCCATGTATTTATACTTATATAAATATATTTATGAAACCAGAACAAAGTGCTAGTAGAGTCCAAATGGTGGAAGAAAAACGGGTAGGGGAGTATATAGTCTATTTGTGTTAAGACAGTAAGATGAAAAAAAAACAAAATTTACCAATGACACGTAAGCCGTGTCGATATGAGCCAATGATAGTAAGCCATTTTTTCATAATATTAAGTGTGTGTGATTTATTTACTGACTTCTTAACCCAATAGACTATAGTTGGATTTTAGTAATTAATAGCTTAAAGTTATTCCAAGATTTAAGATTAGTTAGAAGTACCTAATAGCTGTAATATTATGTAATCATAATTTTTATACACAAGTGGCTTGAAAAGTACAAAATGTTAATAAATGTTAATAGGGATAAAAAATACAGACTTGGTGAAAATAAAGGTGTTTAACAAGTGAACATCTATATTTGAGGATGTAAAGTATGACATGTAACTTAATGTAAATAAATAAAATAAATATACAGAAAATCCTTGTTTTACTTCATTCTACATGTATAAACAGTATAAATTCATTGCCACGTTTTATTACACATTTAAAATCAAAATTATTCTATTGTTATAACATTTCTTTAAAAAAATTGGAGTCTAGTGATTATTATATTGCAGAAGCCAGTTTTATTTAAAGAACCAGTCCACTTAAGTTGTTGATGATGCCTTGTTTGTATAGTACATAGGTGCAATCTTTCCTTTCTCATTCCATAACATGTGGGGATCAGTTTTATGAAACTGCTTTAAATGTTAGGACTATTTTAAACCAATTTAAGTTTATGTTATCTGAAGCTTTATCGTAAACAAGAAACAAACAATAAGCATAGAGAAAACAAATATTTTTGTGTAAATAAAAAGGTATATTTACCCATTTATATAGGATTAAGATAAATATGAAACATTAAATTGTAAAATTATTATGAATTTCCTCAACTTGAGAGGGAAAAATTGCACATAAAATTTTTAGAATTAGATAATTACTATTAAAAATAACCCAAACAATGTGCCTAAAACTGATTCTCTATTATCACACAACTATTGCTGCTGGACACATTCCTTTAATGATACCTAATTAAAGTGTCTGCTTGTTGTGTGTTTAACCCTCATTAAGTATGCAGTTGGTAGAAAGATTGAGAGCTTTCTATCAACTGCATACTTAATACATAATGAGATCGAATTCATTCAATTAATAGGTTCCTATAGAAATGTTATTTTGGAAATTGCGTCACATTAACAAATATTTCCATTAAAAGTTTTTGTTATCAAATAAATTATTTAATTTTATTGTTACCATTTAGGTAAAAATATGTATTTTTACAAATAAGTCAAATGTACATAATTGTTTATTATTAAGACCAATAATTGATTAAGATGACTCTTTTGAGTGATAGTGTTATAAGCATGCCATTGAAATGTAAGTTCTTACTAGTATTTTATCTACAAAAATGGAGGAAGCTTTGTTAATATATCACTAAAAGAAGTCACCCCAAGCAAAGACCACAACAGCTTTCGCTGATATGTCACTTTATATTATTACATAGAGCACTTATATAATTTTTAATCCAAATCTGGAGCTGTGGAGCGATGTTCAATGGCATCTTCATCATCAGAAGTATCAATATTTCCGATCAGAGAGTTAAGAAGCCCTCCTAACAATGAGTTTGAGTTTTTATTTCCCTGAGGTATCTCTATTCCGAACCAGATGCGGCCAATAGTGTCCAAGTACACAGAGTAGTTTGGATCTCTCTTTATGCTTATTGCGTAACAGTTTCTAAGTATTTTGAATTGAACAGTATGTTTCCTAAAACAGAAAATGATTAGATTTCAAGATCCACTTTACCATGTCTTCAAAATGTAATGATAAAATATTTACCCTGGGATGCAGTAAACTTCACTATTTATAGGTGTTAATACTTCTATGAACCAAAATCAAAAAACTATCAACCACAAGTAACTACTTTATTAACTAATAAATTTAGAAACACTTACTGTTCTATTGCTTTCAAGAGGAACCACAAAAAGTTAAGTAGTGGGAAAAGGTAAGGAGGTCCCTTGTCATTTTTTATTGTAGGATGCAAAGCTGTGTATTTATTGAAGGCTTCTGTGGCCATCTGAATGTTCCTTAGACACAGACATTGTAGGACCGCCTGTGTTATGAACAGGTCTATCTCTGATTTAAGTCCTTGTGTTGTGTGCAATTCTATTAACATAGTAGCGTATGTAGCACCATCGCTCGAATGTAAGAAATGTCTATGAGCAGCAGCATATTTCTTTTCCTTCCAAAATATTTCAGCTATTTTCTAAAACAAACAAATAGTTGTTATAAAACTTAATAAAATAATAGAAATCATCAATTTCTATTTTACTCATGTTATACACATAGTTGACCCAAATGTCTAAAAATATATCAGTCTGCAAGTCATTGAGTATTTATATACAAATAAGAACTAAACACCTTGTGAAGAAGTGGGTGTCCTTTTCTATTGCTATCCATTGACCATTTCACTGACAAAGTTAGAAAGGCTTCTCTCTCTGGTATACTTGGACTCATGATTTCAAACAACTTTGCCATCTTTTCAATCCACTCTGGGCACGGCTTGGTTTCGGACTTATTTAACACGTCAATGAGTAGAATGGCCAGGTCAGCACCACTGCCCTGCTGATCGCGTTGTAGTAGCAGCGTAGCACCATTGAACAGTAAGTCCAAGAGGTCAGGATATTTGTTTAAGCCCAAATACCTGGAAATCCGGAGGAAACAATCAATCTTATTTGCGCCGAATAATTTTGAGTAAAATAAAATTATATTATGCAAATTAACATTACACATTACCTAAAATACAAAGTTCGATACATCTGATGTGCTTCATAGTATTGACCAGAATTCACAGACGCTTCTAATTTATCTCTTACTCTTGAAACTCCTCTTTCACCACGCACAGCCATTTCTAAATTATTAACTAGAATCGCAGAATTGCAATGAATACTTCCTAACAAGATAAAAATAATAATTTAATACAAGGACTTGCGTTCCCAAATTCCTTAAACTTTTTAAATCTTCTTCTTCTTTCGAAAGATTAAAGATTCCTCAGGTGATGACGGCGAATTTTTTAAATTTTATTCTTGATCATGGATACAAAGTCCTTTGGTTGCAAACATCCTTCCAGGAATTTAGGCGGGATATGAATGTTTGACGTTACTTTTCTTGTAAATTTTTTCCATAAATTTGTGTTATTTTTATTCTTAATGTGTAATATTAGTAGAATATTAACCTTTAGAAAATCGTTGCACAAGAAGTTGTGGTAGCCGTCTGTTGTGCAGTGCGTGGTCTAGCGTTGTCCTGAAGCAGCAGTGGCCTAGAGCAAATGACCAACCTCGGTTGTTTAGCAGCTACCTTTTCTATCATGATTTGCAGTTGCTGGTAATATACATCTGCCGTAATCGTCTGGCCAGATTTAACAAAGCTGGCACTAGTCTACCAAACGCTCACATGTAACTTTTTTTGAGTCAATTTTCGCTTTGGAGCAGGCTTTGGCTGGTTCGCCAGGGTTCAGCCATAGTGATGAGCGTTTTCGATTATCGTACAGGATCCACTTTTCATCACAGGTAATGATTCGATTTAAAATCCCTTCATTATTGTGCCGGTTGAGTAATGTAACACAGCAGTCGACGCGCGTTTGTCGGTTTGCTGCACCCAATTCATGAGGAACCCACCTTTCAAGCTGTTTCACCTTCCCGATTTGCTTCAAGTGGATTAAAACAGTTTTATCACTAACATCGCAGCCTGAAGCTAACTCGGATGTGGTTTGGGATAGATCCGCTTCCACAATAGCCTTCAATTCTTCATTATCAAATTTCATCTCTGGCCGTCCACGGGGCTTGTACGGCAGGTCGAAATTTCCAGAACGAAAATGTTGGAACCAAAAACGCACTGTGTTTTCTTTTGTGATACGGCCGCCATACACATCACTATTACTTCGAGCCGTTTTCGCAGCACTGATGCCACGGTGGAACTCGTACTCGAAAATAATACGATATTTCAAGTTTTCCAATTTGTAAACAGAGTGACGCAAAGAAAAAACCAAAAGAGGAAAAAACAAATGAATTACGGTTTTCGAAACACAAATTCATGAGTAAATAGCGGTATAAATTTTAAATTGGAATTATTAACCAAAGATATATTTGAGATCAAAGTGGCCAGTACGACAAAACGCCAATTTTATATGTAAGGACCTAATAATAGGTCTTTACCTATGAAATTGCCGTTCTGCAGTACTGGCCATTTCAAATCAAAATAATTTTTGTTTGGCTAAGAATTCTAATTTCAAATTAATTTATTTTAAAAACATGGAATTCTTTTTCCTAAAGTAGTCATTTGTTTATTGATTAGTGTTACATTTTCATCGCATTTCAATCTTTTTCGTCATCATGGATACGTTAAAAATTCGAGTAATTATGGAATATGAGTACCGTCGTGGCAGCAACGCGGCACAAGCGGCACGCAACATCAACGACATTTACGGAGCTAACACTACAAACCAACGCACTACCTGTTATCGGTTTGCTCGCTTCCGTTCTGGAAATTTCGACCTGAAAAATGAACCTCGCGTTCGTCCGAAGACTTTGGTCGACAATGACGAATTAAAGGCGATTGTGGAAGTTGATGATACACAATCTACGGCTGAATTAGCAGCAGATTTCGACGTTAGCGTCAAAATAATATTGGTCCATTTGCGTCAAATTGGCAAGGTAAAAAGTTTGACAAATGGGTGCCCCACGAACTCAATGATCGCCAGCGCGAAGTACGCGTCGAGACGTGCCTTGCACTGCTCAACAGACACACAAATGAAGGAATTTTGAACCGCATTGTTACCTGCGATGAAAAATGGATTCTGTTTGATAACCGCAAGCGCTCAGCAAGTTGGTTGGATCGTGGTTCAGCACCTAAACAATGCCATAAACGAAAACATACCCCTTGAAAAGTGATGGTCACTATTTGGTGGTCTAGCGCCGGTGTAATTCATCACAGCTTCTTACCAAACGGAGTGAGCATTACTGCAGATGTGTACTGTGAAGAACTGAACACAATGATGGAGAAGCTGGCACATCTCCAACCAGCATTGGTCAATCGCTCGTCTCCGCTGCTCCTGCACGACAACGCGCGACCTCATACTGCACAGCAGACGGTCTCCAAGTTACAAGAACTGGGGTTGGAAGCTCTCCGTCATCCGCCCTACTCACCAGACCTTACGCCTACAGACTACTACTTTTTCCAGAATTTGGATAACTTCTTGGCGGGAAAAAAATTCAATACCCGAGAGGCAGTACAAAATGCGTTTGAAGAATTTGTTGTCCAGCTGATTTCTTTAAGAAGGGCATCAATAAACTGCCACTGCGTTGGCAAAGATGCATTGATTGCATGGGTGATTACTTCGATTAATACAAATAAAAAATATATGAAAAAAAACGTTTAAATTTTTTCATACAAAACGGCAATTTCATAGGTAAAGACCTAATATTAAAAATATAATAGCGGTTCCAAATTATGAAAACATTATAATATTATTAGGTAATCTGCAAAATTTACAGTAAAATATAGGTACTTCAAGTGATTACTTTTAAATAGCGAGCCGAAATTTTTGCGTATTTTTTAGTTCTGGAAACCTTGATATTTTGTAAAAAAAATGACTGGTCATAAAATCAACAGCGGAAAAACAACAAACATGTTAAAAACACTGAGTAGTAATAAATTTACATAGGCGATAGGAGTATTAGCAGGCTTGATAATTATTACCTCAGAAATTTATGATAATCCATAAGTTTTCTACGTGTTTCTCAAGTTTCTGTGTTCATGGCCTTTATAATAATAATATATTATGAATTTTTTTCGGGATTTACGGGCTAAGAGTGAGACTGTGTAATGTATAGATAATGTTTTACGATTTTTTTTCCGACCCCGTGTCAAATTCATTACCCTTTCTATTAGCTTCGACGTAGTCGAGTAAATAAAATATTATAATAATATATTTTACGAAGAATCTCACTCTACAAGATCTAACATGTTTGACGAAGCAGATCTTATATTTAACCTTTTGTGAATTAAGACTTCTACTGATTGACCGTTACTCCAATACCGACGCCCAACTTGCACCCTGGACTTGGAAGGCTGCCAAACTTTTTAGACTTTCAACCGCTTCCATCGTATATAAAGTCTCACACTTAAAATTGATTTCCTTCGGAATCGTTATTAGGTTTGTGTTCAATGTAATATCTTAATATTGTGGCTAATATACAACTATTCTTTTATTTTATTATATTCGGGTAAAACGTATAAGTATATAGTCTAAAACTAAAATTTTTCATATAAACTATAACCCGACCTCGCAAATTTTATAGCTTTAAGCCTATGTTACCCGGGCCATTAATGTTATACATACATAGACTCCTGAAATCATTACCCTTCATTTTCGGTTTCGCCGTAGTCGGGTAACAAACTGTGGAGAATGCTACGTAGCAAGTACATTGTTATTTCGTATGTATCAGACCTCATGTTAGGTAAAGCTAACTTTATTCTTATGTGTGAAAATGTATACGATGGGGTTGTACTTTATAAACCAGCTTCATCCGCGTGGACCAAAACATGTGGGAAATGAATTTCGAAAAATATTTTTTTAACGGATGCCAACATTATAATAACTCTCTGCGTGCTAAGATTCAACGCAAATCCTAGTTGTTGATATTTCAATTCACAAACTTTGGACACCAATTCCACTCCTTTATGCGACAAGCTTAAAAAAACTTTAAAATACTTACTCATTCACTCTGTACATGGATCGTTTATGAATATAGAATGGGTATATGACATTAATATTATTTCCGATTCTATAATAGCATCTACTAATGAGCTCAAACATCATACAAATGCAAAAGTGTGTCTATATGTCGTAGTGTATGGAGATGCTTTGAACTCCGAGAAAGGACATACGATAGTTTTTATCGTGGCTAAATGTACGATACTCTCGCTATACGAGTATACGTTAAGAAAAAAGGGCGGACGTTAGTATTCTGCGGCGCGGTTTACGACTCGTGTCCAACTCATGCCGATTATGACCGGATTCGCTAATTCAATTCGTTAACACCAATTTAGCGCGGGACTATTAATTTGTCACCTGCGGAAAATAAAATAGAAATTGCGCTCACCGATTATTATTGTAGGGTGCGACTAAATTCGATAGTAAAGCAATAAGCATCAATAATTGTGAAAATTGTTCGACTACACTGAATAATGTAAACAAATATTTATAGTACATCCGTATATACTAATGTATACTAATATGACGAACATATAAACAGCTATATAGTTAGCTTCCGATTTGATTGTACTACTACAAGCATACGATGCCACCGATTCCAAACGACCGACGTCAAAATTTTCAAATTTGGATCGATTTGGATCGATCGTATATATATTTTCTACACTGTGGTAATTGTTGAAAGTTTATTGCGTTCAAATCTCATTACCTATTAACTAGTAGGTAATGACTTTTATAGGTCTAAGCAGTTCGGCGGAGCGTAAGCATTTTTGAATTACTGGCATAACTGGCTATCATACTTTTTGGGCTACAGTCAAAAGTATAAACTAAATACATTGTGGTTACATACATTAGATTGTACAAATTTTATTCACATTTCATTTAATTCAGATCTATGGAGGAGTGAAGATAATCAATAAAATATTGTTAAACATATCTTATAATATTATGAATATTCGTTGAAACGAGTTGAAATATCACAGTATTTACCTCACCTCCTGCAGATATGCGACCTATGCCGTAGTAATCCTGATGCAATTACGCTTACATCTAATTTAAGACAAAATTATTATCTTTGTCGCCGTGGGTGATTTTTCTATAGTAAAATTCCCATTGTCTTTTAAATGTTATATTTTAAATCATATTATACTTATATTTTGTAACCTTTTTTGTATGATGTTGTCAACAAGTCCTTTTTTTATAATCGATAATTATAGGTATTCGTATTCCCAAGTATACACTACATACTGACGGGTATTGGATAGCATGTAACACGCAGAGGGTACCAAGAACCAAGTAAGTTATTTAATGTAGTATTTAGTAGTATTTTTATTTAATGTCCTATTTGACCCTCGCTCTCCCCCCTATCTGAAGGAGTGTTTTCACTATCGGAGTACTGACCAAATCCGTGCATTACGCTCTGGATATAGTAGGAAACTTCATGTGCCATTTACAAAGTCTGGTTACTTTAGTGGTTCTTTCATTGTGAAGGCTGCGCTCATGTGGACTGACCTACCACGTGACATTCGAGAGTCAAAGTCACTTGCTATCTTCAAATCAAAACTGCATAACTATCTTCTGAACAAAGTCACTCGCTAATCTAGCTCTTAGTACCTATTTATTATTTGAACAATTGTATATTATTTTGTCAGTTATTCTTGACCTTTCGTATTACCCTGCTTATTTAGCTATTTTACCTCTCCTGTACTGCAGGGTTGCCTGGAAGAGATCGCTTATAGCGATAAGGCCGCCCTTGCCCACATTTAGATTATAAGTTTAGTTTTAGTCTACTGATTGTATTATTTAATGTGAGCAATAAAGAGTATATCTATCTATCTATCTATCTATCTAAGTAGGTGCTGAAGATATATTAGCTACTCCCACTGCCTCCCGCTACGCCGTAGCCGCATGATACGTCGTAGCCACCCGCTACGCCGTAGATAACCCAGCGTCCCGTAGAATATAAATCAAAAAAGTTTAATAACTTTTAGTTTGGTTATGTAAGTTATAGGATTTTGTCTAAAATATAATTATTAATTTTAAGATTCCACTAATAGATTTTCTGGGCCCTATGAAATTTGACATCTCTCAAATACTGGTAATGAACTGACCCGGTGAAATTAGTACCGCCATATTCTTAGACGTCTCATAGTCTTCTGTCTCATTCGGACACTTACTTTTCGGGGTTTTTAAATATTCGCTATCATTTTTATATTTTTTTCATACAAACATTCTCCTGACAATAGCGAGCACATAAAAGAAAGATTTATTCAATTTGGTGCAGTCGTTTGGAACTTATGCGTGTACAAACATTTCGGTAATTAATTTTTAGAGTTCCGTAATATACAAGGAACCTTTATAAATTTGCACTGTCCGTCCGTATGTCTGTCTGTCTGTCCGCGCTTCTAGCTTCTGTAATTATGAATATAAAAGGATGAAATTTGGTATAGTTGTAGATTGTGTACAGATATCAGTTTTGGCATCATAAAATAATAATAATTTTATATTTTAGGAGTAGCTCTCCATACATGTGAAGTGGGGATAAAAATATTTTTACATTATATCCCATTGTGTGGGGTATCGCTAAATAGTTATTTTAAGTGAAGGTTTGGTTTCATACATGGCTTTCTTCGACCGTTTTTGAGTTATCGGCCTCCAAAGTGGTTTGTAAGTTGGTTGCTGGGGGGGAGCATATAGCATTTCTAAATTATAGGTGATAGAACCCTGTAAGTTTTCCATGCCATGCTAATAGATCATGCTAAAAACTCTTTCGAATTAATAGTCATTAATAATACGTTACTTAGTTACGGAACCCTTCTTTTCTTTTCTTTATTCTTTTCAATATTATATATTACTTTAGATGGTTTATGGCAATATGCTAAAATAAATGATCAAACGAACTTCCCAAGTGAAGTTCGATCATTATTATATGAGTCGCTTCATTCAAAGATATAATCTCCCACCCACCCGTTCTGCGAATCGTGTCCACCGACAGTCCCCGCGAGTAGGCGGCCGAGGTGGCGCACACTGGCCCCAAAGTAAAATAAATTGGACATTAAGAATTTTCGGATCGAAGGTCAACGGATCAGGCTGATTTTTTTTTGTAGACAGCTGATGCAATGACAAGTCACTTTTATAGATGTCGTTTTTTTCAAATATGCCGTATCTACAGAGATAAAAAAATAATATTTTTTTTGTATGGACGAAATCATAATTTTGTCATTTTATTCCAAGATTCAAACGTATTCAACATAAATCATAGTACAGCTTATAGAGGGACTCTTGTACATTTTTGTCATAGACACTTAACTGCGATTTTTGCGCCTTTAGAAGCTATAGGTACTTTAATTTTTATTGTTTTGTATAATTCATTTTCGAGTATTTTATATGGATTTTAATAAATATTTTTAAGGATAAACAAATAATAATGTTTTCTTTATTGACAAGTAAAGTAACTCTTACTAATGTCTTATTCATAAAAAATCCTATATATACTTAAACTAAACAAATTAAAGTAGAAATCTCAAAACATGTACGTACAGGTAAATTATTTTATGACTCATCCAGTTTGCAAACATTGCTTGGTAATGACTCATTGCCTAATTACCTTTATACTTGGAATTTGTGCTCTGTTTTGTTATTCAGCGCTAGCGAACGCTTCGAAAACGCTAAGTAATAAATAGGCACATAGATTGCAATTCAAATTTTCCCTTCGTACTTTTACTGGCTTAGGACCGTCAAAATACAAACTTATATGATTATATAGGTAATGTATTAAGGCGTACTTAAAAAATTTGAATTACCTATAAGGTTTACATACAATTATTATTATTTTTTATTATTACCATTAAATCTATAAAGGTATGTCTCAGTACTAGACATTCCTTTTACAATAAATAACTTTAAAATTAAGAACTTAAATAAACTATGAACTTACAAACTTAAATAAACTAACTAATACTTGATTACAATGTGATTTATTGTAACGGATCTTGTGGGGGGTTATTTTCAATGTCAACGTATACTTCTTCCTCTTCAGTAACTTCTATTCCAAGGTTGTTGGGCGAATCATCCTTGAGAAGATTTTCAGTTTCTTCGAACCTCTGCTGCTTTTGAATTTTGGTGAACTTAGGTCTGATGTTCGTAATGTACGGATCTGAGCTGATTAATAACTGGTGTATAATGTCTTCGTTTGTTTGAATTCTGCCTATCTTTCTCGTATGCTTTTCTCTGACTAAACGAAAGTCTTTATTTCTTGCTTCTGACGCTTCTTCGGACATCATACCAATTGGGATAAAAGAAAAGTGCTGGCAAATGTCTGCACC
The DNA here is from genome assembly GCA_963565745.1 of Phengaris arion. Taxonomy (NCBI): domain Eukaryota; kingdom Metazoa; phylum Arthropoda; class Insecta; order Lepidoptera; family Lycaenidae; genus Phengaris; species Phengaris arion. The sequence goes on from OY751443.1 coordinate 11,534,001, forward strand.
ATGCACTAAAAGTTTATGTACACATGAAGGCATATAGTACCAAGAGTAATCCCTGACATGAAGTCCCGCTGTTTCTCTCCAATAAATTCTAAATCTTTCAATATCAACATTTCTCCCAGAAGATATTGCCTGCAAAATTACTGCAAATCTCTTTATTAAATCACTGTTGACTCCCGTTATCTCTGATGACCTTTCGTAATCTTTAAAAAACCGCCGAGCTGTATTGCCGTCGTTTGTTGTCCCAAAGCCTTGTTTGACGATATCAATCATTAAACCAGTTACAACAAAAAACTCATTCTGCGTCAACTCTTTTCTTGTTTTTCGTAGCAGTTTGTTCTCACCTCCTCGAGCCGCCCATTTTTTAAAATCTAAGTTGTAAGATATATGCAAAATACATTCCATGCATCGCATCCACATGTGAAGGGAAGATAAGCCATATTTGTACATATCATCGTTCACTGGTTTGTTAAAAACGTGGTTCAAGTTGTTCATGTCTTTCGGAGTTGTTAAGCATATGTTACAATTGGCTGCAGAATCTGTCTCAGAAAGTAATGTGCATACTTTGCCATCGATCATCGTCATATGCAAGTCATGAAAAACTTCAAATTCGCCATTTAATAGTTTCGTCGGTATAAGGTTCTGAATTTCTTCTTCTATTGTTGCTTTTACTTGCTGAATATATTCTTTTGTTTCTTGTTTGAATTCGAACATGATTGGTCTACAATAGCTTGTTGACGAAGGGCGCGGATTTTTCCATACATGACATCATCACTCATAAGGCGAAGTGGTACAAAACTAATCATAAATACAGAAGATTCTGAAAAAATATCACCAGTTGGTTTTTGTTTATAACAACTTTGTGACGAAGCTCCATCACAGCCCCATTTACTCACTAGCTTCAAAACACCACTATTACGAGGGCGGGTCAATAAGTCCGTGACTTTTGGAATAAAACACAGATTTTTTGATAAATAAATCATTTTATTTTTCAACGTAGTCCCCTTTGAGCTCTATACACTTTGTCCAACGCTTCTCCAATTTTTTTATACCTTCCAAAAAATATGAATTGTCGAGGTCCTCAAAATAGGCCTTTGTTTGCGAGATGACTTCATCATTGGAGTCAAATCTTTTTCCACCGAGCCATTTTTTCAGGCTTGGGAACAAGAAGTAGTCACTCGGAGCCAAATCTTGAGAATAGGGTGGATGTGGGAGCAATTCATAGCCCAATTCATGGATTTTTGCCATGGCAACTGCACATGTGTGCACCCATGCATTGCCTTGGTGAAAAAGAACTTTTTTCTTGGCCAAATGAGGTCGGTTTTGTTTTCAAATCCTCATTGAAGCGGTCCAATAAGTTGGCATAATATTCCCCATTAATTGTTCTTCCCTTTTGAAGATAGTCAATGTGGATTATCCCACGTGCATCCCAAAAAACAGTCGCCATAACTTTATTGGCTGACAAACCCACCTTGGCCTTCTTTGGCGCCGATTCACCCTTAGAAACACACTTTTTTGACTGTTGTTTGGTCTCTGGTGTGTTGTGATGGATCCATGTTTCGCCCACGGTTAAAAAACTCCTCCATATTGTGATTAAACAACGCCAAACCTTCCTGTGAAGTTGTTACACGATTGCGTTTGTGGTCGACTGTGAGCAAACGCGGCACCCATCTTGCGGAAAGCTTTCTCATGCCCAAGTGATCATTCAAAATTGAAACCACTGAGCCATGCGAGATGCCTATGGCTTCCACAATCTCTTGCACTTTTAATCTTCGGTCGGCCAACACCATATCGTGAATTTTTTCGATTGTTTCGGGTGTAGAGACCTCAACTGGGCGTCCAGGACGTTCGGCATCTTCAGTGCTTGTACGGCCACAACGAAATACAGTAACCACTTTTTTACCATTGAAATCGATGGTGCAGAGTCCCCATAGTATTTATCAAGCTTAGCCTTGGTCTCGGTAATGGTTTTTTTTCGCAAAAAATAATGCTTAATAAGCACACGAAATTCACTTTTTTCCATTGTTTCCTTAAGTTACTGGATAGTCTGATAAAGATAGCTGTAAAACACAAACTAACTGACGCAGCAAGTTCAAATTTTGATAGGAGTCAACTGACAGTTGCCTGTTGACAGCAGTAGTGTTGCTTTTTCAGTAAGGAGGTTAGAAATTCAAAAAGTCACGGACTTATTGACCCGCCTTAGTAATATTCGAACCGGTCACTTTCACAATCTTCTCAGCTGTTAAATCTAAAACTGCTTGTAATTTAATTTTCGCTCCTGATTCTGATATGGTAATATCTTCCTTAGCTGGATAACATTCTTTCTTCTTTAACAGTAACTTATGGTAAGATGGAAAAGCGGCTATGCTATTTGTATTTAAAGTAGACCTCAAAGTGAGATACTGCCATTTTGATAAACTTAATGCAGTGACAAGGGCTAGAGTTTCTTCCTCAGTAACCGATTAATTACAGTCTTTGAATAAAAAGTCACTTACTTCTTGCACTTTTTCTGGCTTATTAGAGAGGCACTTAATAACTTGAGCACAAACGGTTCGCCCGTTTTCTTTCAGTTTTGTAGCAAGAGCATATAACAGTTCTTCTTCGGAATGCTCCAAAAGAGACAAAGAACGTCTTTTCTTCTGTTTATTTGATAAATCTTCAATGGTATTCTTGAGCTAATTGGCAAAATTGGCTGTAATTTTGGCAAAAATTTTTGATAATACTGAGCTCTTCATTTGGGATTTCACTTAGAATATATTTAATAATGGTTTGAAACAATAAATCACTATTTTTAAGGCACCCACTTTTTTTAAAAAATATCCAAATTAGTTACAAACGTAGCCATCTTGGTAAAAAAATACAAAAATAATTATTTGTATTGGCAATAAAAAAATTTAAAATATATGGTGATAGTTGATGAAAAGTTGTTGTTTTTACGAGCACAAGACGCGTAATGAATGAAAACCGATCACGCAAGCCTCACATTACTTCAAGTAGTGGGGGTAATTATTCAATGAGTTATAAAAAAATGCTTGCAATACGGATGACTCACGCAATTCCTTCGAGCCCCAAGCGGTCGCATGCGACCGCGATAACGATAGAAAGGCTATTGTGTCTCGTTTTTCCACGATCGAAGAAATAATTTACATGTACAAACACGTTTTGAGATTTCCACTATTGTTAATACATTAACTATATTTAGTTTATATAAGTTTGTTTTTTGACTTTCCGAAGTCCGTAAAAGTACGAAGGGAAAATTTGAATTGCAATCTATATGCTTATTTGTGATTTAGCGTTTTCGAAGCATTCGCTAGCGCTAAATGACAAAACAGATCCTAAATTCCAAGTAATGGAGTAATTAGACAATGAGTCATTACCAAACAATGTTTGCAAACTAGATGAGCCATAAAATAATTTACCTGCACGTACTTGTTTTGAGATTTCTACTTTAATTTGTTTAGTTTAAGGATATACATATATATACTTTTTTATGAATAAGACATTAGTAAGAGTTACTTGTCAATAAAGAAAACATTAGTATTTGTCTATCCTTAACAATATTTATTAAAATCCATATGAAATACTCAAAAATAAATTATACAAAACAATAAAAATTAAAGTACCTGTAGCTCCTAAAGGCGCAAAAATCGCAGTTAAGTGTCTATGATACAAATGTACGACAAGAGTCCCTCTATAAGCTGTGCTATGATTTATTTTGAATACGTTTGAATCTTGGAATAAAATGACAAAATTATGATTTCGTCCATACAAAAAAAAAATGAATTATTTTTTATCTCTGTAGATACGGCATATTTGAAAAAAACGACATCTATAAAAGTGACTTGTAATTGCATCGGCTGTCTACAAAAAAAAAATCAGCCTGATCCGTTGACCTTCGATCCGAAAATTCTTAATGTCCCATTTATTTCACTTTGGGACCAGTGTGTGGCGGCGTATCGCGTGCTGTGCGCACTGAACACGCTCGTGTCAACGCCGCTTTCGGATAGCACCTGCTTTATCCAGCGACTAACTGACTGGGTAGTAGCTGGTCTGTGCGGTGTTTTATAAGTTAACAACAATGAGCCGTACTAGCAGTTCTCATATTTTTGTAACAAAAATATAATCTTTGAGAACTGTCGCAGGGCATATGCTAATTTTATCTGTAAAATAGGGCAAATATAAAAGAGGTTGATCACGACCGGGGGCTGATGTCTTAATTAGTTCGGTTATAGATATTTTGATACCGCTATTTAATTAATTTAACCGTTATATTTTCGAGTTTAATAAAACAAAACGTCTGGACTCGATGACCAGTACACAGGGCAAGAAGAACAACTAATTTTTTAGTAATATTTTCTAGATCCAGATCAGTATTAGGGTACCACTGTGAAACATGATTTAAGACTAATAGTGGATCCCAAGTACTGGAGTATCTTGGTGTCGAGGGTCTTAGCCTAAAAGCTCCATTTAAAAGACGCTTCACACATTCATCTGAGCCAATACTATCACCAATAAACAATGATAGCGCAGATCGATGGCTGTTCAAGGTACCGTATGAACATCCATTGCTAAATTGTTTTGCTAAAAGGGACAAAACGGCCGATTTTTGAGGGCGGAATACGTCAATGCTATTGGTATGACAGTATTGCCACCAGAGCTTTAGGGTTACGTTATATTGTTTAATTGTGCTGTCTACTAGCGAAGCAACCATAAGATTTAACATGTCGGGCGGGGATCCGCGCCGGGTGAAGGCTTGCCGCAGAGCCTCACCGCAGCCAGGGTAAGGTTCCGATGGAGCGGGTGGTGATTTTTTTCCAGTTCACAGTGAAGGCGTCTACAGCCACTGCATCCGGCTCTGGTTTCCAGGGAATGAACTTTTCACATTTGGTATTGGTGCGAGAAGCTAATATATCAATTTCGGTTTGACCTAAACGTTTCGTTATAATTTTAAATGCTTTATCTGATAATTCCCATTCCGTGTCTTTATTTATTATTCTAGATTTAAAATACGCCGATTTTGATTCTAGAATAATAAATAAAACAAATTATCTTTTGTATTGACATAAGAAGCTGAAATCCAAATGTTACGTTGCTCGCACCATTGCCAAATAAGTCGAGACAAATTGTTTAAATGAGGAAATTGTATTCCCCCCATTCGATTGACATAGCTTATTGCAGTTGTGTTATCGATACGAAGCAATATAGCACAGTTGGACTCCCAATTAATTAAACTTTTTAAACCAAGAAAAACTGCTAATAATTCTTAATAATTAATGTGGTTTTCGCGTTTCGAACTGGACCACATACCGTTAGCTCGGCGCCTGTTACACACTGCGCCCCATCCTGTACTTGATGCGTCTGTCTCAAATTTATAATGCGAATATCGCATATGATTAAAAGTCGAGAATATGCTCTCGGTCCACCAAGCTAAATTTTTTAATAATTCTGGAGGAAGGGTGATTCTTGTGTCGTAATTATCATAATATTTATTTAACATTAGAAATTTAAATCGCTCCAAAATCTTTGTATACACCCAACCGTATTTCGCGGCGGGGCACGAAGATGTTAATACACCTATCAGTTGAGCTAACTCAGGAATAGTACACCGTGGCAAAGTCGAATATTTTCGAACAAGTTGTGCTTTATTTTTTCGCTTTTCGATAGGTAATGATAATGTCAAGTCTTTTGTATGCAATACAAAACCTAAATATAAGCAACTCTGTTCCGGGCTTAAAATACTTTTTTCACAATTAACAAAATAACCTAAACATTTCAGCAATGATAATGTTTCGTTAACAGTATTAATTCACTCGGCATCATCATCCTCTATACATAATATATCGTCCAAGTACCCCACTAATTTATGACTACGGTTTCTTAAAAACGCCAGTACCTCTTTTATAATTTTTGTAAAAACTCTCGGCGCATCTGATAGTCCGTACGGTATACCTCGAAATTCATACGTTACTGTTCGCCCTAAAGGCGATTCGAATTCGAAACGTAGATACTTTCGGTCTAACATATTAATGGGAACTAACAAGTAGGCCTCCTTCAAATCAATAGTAGCTAAATACCCATGTTTAGGTATCAGTTTTAAAGCCTCCATTCCTTCCATTCCGGTAATCCTCCATTTTAAAATGTAATTTTGAAATAAACTTATTTAGTTGTTTTAAATTTAAACTAAAGCGTTTACCACCGCTTTGTTTTGGGGCAAGGAAAATTTTTGAAATAAATTGACCTTCAGTGGGGGTACATATAGATATAGCATTCAGATCTAATAGATGTTTTATAGCTAAAAACATTTCTTGTTTTTCAGTGAGCGATAAATTATTTTTAGGCAAAATAATCTGCTGTACTTTCGTACAGAACGGAATCGAATATCCCGTTCTTATCCATTTGAGGATAGTTGAATTTTTTGTGACATTAAGCCAACAATTATAAAAATAACATAAGCGACCTGCGTGTACCTGCACTACTGTTGTGGTGTTACACGGGGTTTGTTCGAATTAACGGTATTCGAGCTCGAAGCAGTGTGATTGTACCGACGCGGCGCGCTCGCTGGCGGTGCCGTGTGCGCATGGATTTTTCCATGTTCACATAAGTAGCTAGTAATTATGAATTCCGAAATGTACAGGATTAAAGGTCAGTAAATACAGGGTTATTTCGATTTGCGATATATTACAGGGAAGTAGAATCATAATAGATTTCATTTAATAGTGATTCTTATAAATATATTCTTCAACAATATCTCATTTTAGGAATTCTACCAACTTTAAAAGCCAACTTAAGCTAAGAACTTTCTACAATGGATATATTCGGGGCCATGGCACCAAAGGGACATAAAGGATATTATATTATGTAGTCGAAGGTCTATGCCATCTATCTTGTTGCCTAGGGCCAGGGTCTGGGATAATGCCTATCCATTAAACTATTACTCATACCTAAATTAATTTATAGCCTCGTTGATGGCCAGTGAACACAAATCTGCCCGTACAATACAGTCATTTGTAATAGCTGAAATATGATTAATGTCTGTTAATCATTACTAAGGCTGTGCAAGCGAGCTACACGTGACCGCGACCGCCTGCCGCGATACTTGTACTTGTAATAGCACCTATTGGATTATAAATGACCGCTTCGTTTTTGGAAGTCGGTTAAAAATATATTTAGCTCAAATCAAACTAATGTTATCGAAAGGCATAATGAAAATATCGTAAAAAAAAATACTAATATTCAAACTGTAAATTTTAGCTTTAAAGCGGGTTTAATGTGAATTTTGTATATTTCAACCACCCTTGCCATATAAAGTAACTTCGAACCTAATCTAACCTAAGTAGGATAATTCACGTAACTGTCGTAGTTTTAATTATTAAAAAAAAACAACGACCAAAGAAGTTTTTAATCAAAATGATCCTTGTTTATGTCTGTTATAATTAACGAAGATTAAAACGGTCCGGTTTCCTGTGTTCGGTTCCGACGAACGCTGAACAATAAAAACTCTTGAGACTTTTAACGACTTATTTTGCTTTATTTTTCCCCATCTTTATAGCATGAATAAAAGTAATCGGCACAAAGAAAATTGAACACTGTAAGCTTGCTGTAAGTAACTAAAATGTTCATTTGCGATCTAATTTTTCACTAAAAGTAATTTGATTATTTATAACATTCCAAAAATTCCTAGGAATTCCTCAAGGAAACTAGGAAAGTTAATTATAAAAATATCACTTAATAAAAATAACAAATTGAAGTATTAAAAAATCATTTTAGTAATAAGAGTTATTTTTCCGATATTTTAAGTGAAGATTAAAAAAATTTTACCACAACCAGAATGTAAAGATATCCCCAATTCTGTTTCTTGAATCATTAGATATTCTAGACAACTAACAATTCCCGTCTTATATTCTAGTCATCTCACAAAATAATAATATTTTTAACGTATAAATAAGCAGACTAAATTGCTTTCTAAAATATTAAATTGGAATCCGTGGCGCCATAATAAAATTTTATGAATATTTAAGAGAATAAAAATTTATTAGTCGCCTATATATCTTTGTAGCAGCTTACTATGGGCATTTACATAATTTATTATATTATATTATATTTAAATATAAATTACAAAGCAGTAAGGTATCTAAATTGAAGACAGTTACTAGAAAACTAACGATCGAATACTGAAACGCCAATCAAAGTTAAGAGCCCTCCTATTCACAGTCTGTCGCTGTCTCTGCTAGCCGAAATGACAAGGACAGCATGTGACTTGAGTGTCACTTAATTTAACTATAGTTCCAATATTTGGCCGTTAGCTTCTCAGTTCAAATGGCGTAGCACTTCGTAGGTTGTAGCAAGGCGAAATTTGTAGCTAGTCTTAGCACCGCGTAGCGTCGCGTAGCGCCTGGAAGCGCCGCGTAGCGACAAAACTTTTAATCTTATTCTTTGTCCATGGTCTCCTTTATATAAGGATATACTTACCAATTATTTAGCACGTATTAGCATGCTTGCCGTCGGAGCTGTGACGCGTGTGTAAAGGCGCTTAAGTATTAATATTTTTCAGAAAGACAGTACATATTTCAGCAAGAAGTTTTGCAGAACGAATTAGTTGAAATAAGATGTGTCGATTTCGTTTCGATTAGTATATTGTTGTAATCGAGTTCCCTTGTATACGTTGATTAAATTTAATTTTTTCTGCAGACCAATATAATCTTTATGTTTATTTTGCTTACATTTTTTAAGCTATTGCATAGCTTCTATCGCGGGCCTTGAGCGCGGGGACCGAATCCAGAAATTCCGTAACGAAAAAACCTCACGCTCCCCACTCCGACGGGCACGGAGGTGTGGCTTGAAGGCCGTGCATCGTCTAACGTCGTTTCAGTTCGGCAGTCTTCGACACGGCGTTGTGTGCGTGCGATTAGACGTATTGTACGACTCTACGAAACTCGCACGAATCGAGACGAGCTGCTCCGAAATCGGACGAATACATAAGCAGCTGTTTATGAGAAAGTATATAGGTGTATAAATAATTATAATTGCATAAGTTGATACAAAATGCTATGCAATAGCTTTACCGCGGCAGTCCCCGAGTGCCACACGTCTTTTTTTTTTTTCATCGTATCAACTTTAACCCCATTTTTTCTAGAAATTTATAGGTTTTAAGCTTTGCTTAATAATTGATGATTCGACATAAAACTGTTTATTTTAACCTAATTTCAATATGAATTTAAGGTGATAACAAATACATAAAAACCGTATTATAATGAAAACCTAAAATATCAAAACAGGCAAAATATGCAGAAAAAGGGAAATAAACAGCAGTCTTTTAATACGTGCAGTTTTAATTAGAGTTTTATTACAAATTAAAGTATGAACGGAACGTGCAGACAGAGTGCCGGAGGGTGCGCCGTGCAGGGAGTGCGTCGACGCGCGCTAGTGTCGCAGGAATACGCCAGTCAGAATTGACAGTTGATTCTTTTCGCAGAAGTTCCTCAGACACAATTCATAGTCAGGAGTAAACCGTAAAGTGATACAGTCATGTCTGGATACATATGACATGCACAATAACACATAATACAGTCATTCTCTATTCGACTAACCAAATTCAGTATATCAAACTTTTTGCTCAACGGTACAGTCCCTGCATCAGTCTGATGTCCGACTACAAATTCACTTTTTAGGGTTCCGTACCCAACGGGCAAAAACGGGTTTCTATAACTGAGATTTAGCTGTCTATTTGTCTGTTCGTCCGTCTTTCTATCACCAGGCTGTGAAATGAGGAAGGAGATTTCCTCAACCACGATACTTGAAATTTTCACAGATGTTATTGTATTTCTGTTGCGGCTATAACAACAAATACTAAAAAAATTGTTAAGGGAGGCTCTCATACAAGAAAAGTGATTTCCTGCCGTTTTATATTTTTGCCCTTCGTGCGCGCGTCCGACTCGCACTTGGTCGGTTCCTAAATAATGTAGCTATTGACGTAGCGCTTCGTAGGCCGTACAAATAATTTAGATAGACTCATTTAATATTATGTGATAGCAGATGTTTGACAGACCAAAGTCTCATAGCTAGCCGTAACCGAATATAAAGTCACATTTTTGCTACCTTGACTACCCTTGACTACCCTTTAGTCCGTCCGTCCTACTCCCGACGTCGCAGCACTAGCGCCGCTCGGCGGGCGGCGGGGGCGCGGGTGCAAGTGCACCTGGGCGGCGACCGGCGCCGGGCCCACGTGCCCGGGCTCAGGCCCAGTCGCTCGCGAGCCCCCGCTGCCGCCTGACTTGCCGCCGCTCGTCCGCCCGCCCGCCACAGGTGGCGCAAGACCTGCGCGCTGCCCGCTCCCGGCGAAACCATGAATCTTTAATATCAAATTTGTACCGTGCAGTGGTTTAATTAAAAAAATGAAAGTTCAGTGTTTATAGGTGGTGCGGTTTGTTTAGAGGATTTGCAGTATTTACCTCCTAAATTGTAAGTATTTTTTGCCTTTTAATTGTAGTTGATAAATTTTTAAACAATAGCTATGTTTTTTTCCTAATTAGGTATTTTTAAGTGGGGAAAGATTGTATTCAAGATTGTCAAACATTTTATGAGGTTTATTCGTGCCCAGCGTTTAAACTTTGCAAAAATATTTTCACGTCAGCGTTTTCAAATGATCTTTATTAAAAACTTTTGTTTTGTAGTTAAAAATTTGCTTCAAAATTATTAATGACTTTTATTTAATATTTAAAAGACTTTTTCAAACGTTTTTAAAAATATTTACAATTAAGATTAATTTTTTCATATAAAATTAAATTCAAATTCATCCGATCAAACAATTTTTTTTATTAAAAGACAGTAGACACTCAATCTACACACTAAAAATATTAACAGTAAATACAATTTCAAGGGTTATATTTATATTTACCTTGTTTTTTAGTAGAGTAAAATAACGATAGGATAAAATTCAGTCGAAGAGTTTATGACGACCGAGCGGAGCTCGCACCATGGCATAGTTTGATGACATTAGGTATATTATGGAGTATTCGCAGGCCGTATAGAGGTCAACATGTTTTCTATTAAACTTGAGTGCAAACGAGCGTACGACTCTGATGGTAAGTGATTGTTATATCAATTTAAAAGTCGCATGTAGAATCACATTTCAATCAATCAATAACTTTCATAAAAAATTGATTACTAGATGTTCCCGCACCTGTAACCACTAACGAGTATCCCACGGCAACACTGTACTTTTTCGGGATAAAAAGTATCCAATATTTTAATCCAGAGCTTAAACTACTACTATACCAAATTTCGTCGAAATCCGTTCAGTAGTTTTTGCGTGAAAGAGTAACAAACATCCATCCATCCATCCATCCGTCCTCACAAACTTCCACATTTATCTATTACTATCTGTTTCCCGCGGTTCCGCCCGCTTACTTGATAGTGATACTAACTTTTTAAGATCCAAAAATTCATAGTATGTAAACCAAATTAAGTTGATGAACTGATTTTATACAAAAGTTGCTTGCACAAAATCAGTTTTATCATAGAAATGGCCTATATTGATTAGAGTTATTCGATTCGAGGGATCGTTTTACTTCCTCCATAAATAAATCTCTTTGACGTGGGGACACAAACATATAATAATAATTTTAAAGTAATCTCGTAACGAACGCAAGTAAATTCTTGAATGCTTTGTATCAAACCTATTTCTTAATGAGTATTAAATACACACAGTATACAATTCGTTATGCTCAGTACTCACATCGGTTTCGCCTGTGGGTAGGTACGAACCACAAATTTTCATTTTACGCGTTGTGGTAACTGAATCTTCATTTGACAGATAATAGTAATATTTACGAATATAAGGCTATTGCCCGCGGTCCTGCCCGCGTAAATACAGTATCCCACGGGAACACTATACTTTTTCATGATAAAAAGTAGCCTATATGTTAATCCAGTGCTTAAACTGCTACTATTTTAAAATTCATCAAAATCCGTTGAGTAGTTTTTGCGCGAAAGAGTAACAAAAATCTTTCCACCCATCCATCTATCTCACATCTATTTCACATTGTTAATAGTAGTAGGATGGAAAGAATTTAATAGTCATATGTTATTATGAAAGTCGCTTACAGCCATAAAAATTCACTACTAAAACCTAACTTTTAATATCTGTCGAACGGTTATGGAAACACATCGCAGAAATATTATTTTTCGCTTTCGCCATTAGAGCTGCTACTTCGTTTTAACTGCTACCATTCGCTCCGACCAGCTAAATGTAAAGTTAGATGGCATGGTTTACGTGCGCCTGCATACATACACGTCGATTTTGTACCTATAATTTCTCGTAATCTTTAGCGATTGTGAAGTTATTGCGTTCCTGCGATCAATCATATACGTCCTTGATATTATTACGAGTATATTTGTACATATTTAAACTTTGGGTTATTCCTTTGATACATCCGTGCATTGTTTATGTATTAAACTAGACAACTATATCACAGATTAAATAAAGACGAATAGATAAACAGCTACATAGTTAGCTTTCGAGTTTGATTGCACTACTACAAGCACGATGTGTCAACGATTGTGTGAGAAAATTGTAGGCCATTTAAGGGGACGTCAAAATTATCAAATTTGGATCCATCTATGAAAGCTGTTTCTCTGTACGTAAGTATATATATTTTCTACTCAGTGACTATAGTTTTTTTATAATCTCAGTTAGTAAAATGACTTTTCACCATTCTTTCCTTTTTTTGTCAGTTAGTAAGAGTAAAATGATATATAAATTGTTAATATTTACACAATTAGACTATAGTCGCTAGTTCTTAATTTCTTAGGGGCTGCTTGCGATCATAGAGATAGATAGAGGCGATATTGCTTTAGGCTCAAGTAAAATTTTATTACAACACAGATAATTGCTGATTCAGGGCTAAATCTCCTAAGCAGAATAAATAGGATCACCCACGCAAACGTCACTCATTCCGTCGTACGAACTTTAAGTATGCCAAATTCTAAGCTCCTATATCTATTCTGTACATGAGATATTATGTTCAGACTCACGCACGCAACGCGCAGAAGCGCAACTGAATCTGCTTTGCGTCGTTTACATTTCTTTGAAAGATTCCGATGTATATGTGTAACATGCGAGTATTAGTATATTTATAAAAACCTTGCTCATGAAGTGAAGTCACAACAAATTATATTTCACTGACCTCGCAAAAGCGTAACGAATATTCGCATATCACTCTGTATAGAAGTTTATTTTTAGGTCACAAGGAAATAAGGAAATCATTTGCGAACGGTTTGCTGGAAGATATATGAATAAAGAGAATTTTTCCTCGCTCGTCCATTCTGTTGATATTCTGTATAAGCGATAAGTGAAGTTTTGCTTGCAATTTTGGATAATCGAGTAAGAAATAAATGGTAAAATCCTTTGATTTTACCATTTATTTCTTTCTCACTTTGTTGATTGTTGTTTATTTGATTTTACGATTTATTCAGGCCTCTCATCTACTTTTATGACCGTAGAAATAGGTTTTTTTGATAATTAATAATAATAAAAATATTAAAAATGATAGTGGAAGGATAAATATCATAAAAAGCGTATTTTAAGAAAACAATATATTGTGTGTTTGAGTGAGAAAAAACATGTCTGACGACCTCTGTGGCTCAGTGGATTAGAGTGTAGGTGCTAAAGCCTGAGGTCGCGGGTTCGAATCCCACCAAGTAACAATTTTTTTCTGTGTTTATGGGTCATGGGTGTGTATTAAACCAATTTTATCAATTTTTGGCTGTCTCGTTCGTCTGTCGGCCTGTTTGTTCTGGCTAATCTCTGAAACGGCCGGACCGATTTTGACCGGACTTGCATTGGCAGAGCTGATGTTATAAAGAGTACTAAACTACTTTTATCTTAGAGGTCCGTTTAGAAAAATATTGGGTTCCGTTTCCTTTATACTTGCTCACAAACGAAGTTACGGGCATCAGTTCCAGATATATGATATTATAATAAGTGCTTCAATTATAAATTAAATAACAAATCTCAGACCTTAAGCAAAATTTTAAAAGCTCCAGTTTAAAAACCTACGCGACCATTTCCTTGGGGGGAATGGTCGCGTAGGTTTGCATTGCATTGTAGTGAATTAAGTTTCCGAATTATTCAAGTATAGCTTTTAGTTAATTACGTTCTTAGTTTACAACTAGAGATCTTGGAGCGAAAATTTATTAATGTCCTACCTAATTATTGTCATATATACAGTTTTAGGAGGAGTAGTATGAAATTTGGAAGTTACTGAGGCGCTAGGAAAATTAAGTTCGATATTAATATGCGTCTCTATGAACTATAGTACCTATATAATATTTGCTGACTTGCACAGTAAGGGTTGCAATATATTTTGAAAGCTTTGGTGACATAATCAATTAATAATTCATTAGAAATAGTATTTTCTCGTATTCAGGCACTCGAAGTTTATTATGCAATGCTCCTTTAAACGGAGCTCTAGTAGATTTAAAAATAAAGGATCACAAACATATTTTACCGGGGTTCGAACCTACCACATTCCGATATATTGTTGCACGACGAAAGAAAAGACATAAATAACTAAAAATTACGCAGTTTCTCAGGGATAAGACCTAGCTATATCGGTAATTCTACCAAACTAAATTATGCATACTAAATTTCATGGGAATACTTGCAGCCGTTTCCGAGATGTCGATTATATAATAACTAGCATTTGCCCGCAGATTCACCGCGTGAAATTGGATATTAAACGATATCTTTAAAACAATTTTGAACTTCTTCCCCTATTTTACCCACCTAGGGGCTGAATTTTAGAAAAGGCTGAAATACGTAAATCATTATTTTTTCCGTACTCAATTCATACGAAATATCATGTAAATATTATGTCCAAGGAATAAAAAGTTTCATAAAAACTTTTATCACCTATTTTACCCCCTTCGGGGTGGAATTTTTAAAAATCCTTCCTTAGTGGATGCCTACATCATGTAAGAAATACGTGTGCAAAATTTCGAATTTCTAGCCCTAAGGGTTTGGCCTGTGCGTTGATACATCAGACACAGATTAACAGACTCTGTAGTCTAGTGGTTAGAGCTTGGCTCTCTCGGAGGTCATGGGTTCGATTCCCGCATTGGAACAACAAAAAAATGTTGTTTCCAAGTTTGGTTAGGACTAGGACAATGCAGGCTGATCACCTAATTGTCTGACAGGAATGATGATCCATGCGTCGGATGGGCATGTAAAAAATCGGGCCAGCACCTGACCTCTCGCCAGTCGTGCCAGAGAACGTTTCCAAGTTTGGTTAGGACTAGGACAATGCAGGCTGATCACCTAATTGTCTGACAGGAATGATGATCCATGCGTCGGATGGGCATGTAAAAAGTCGGGCCAGCACCTGACCTCTCGCCAGTCGTGCCAGAGAGTAAAAAGAGAGTGCTATTGTGTACTGCGCACACACTTGGGCACTATAATATTACTTCTGTGTAACTGGCCCGGTTTCATTGAAACCGGCCACCGTCACCGAAATCGGTGTGGAGTTACCACTACGCTACCACTACCGACGGAACGAACATCAAACGTTTGATTATGTAGGAATAGTTAGTATGGGCAAATTCGACTTTTAAGTATTTTCCCCACATTTTTCCAATATTTCTCAACTTTGAAACCTTCCCCGAACTTTAAAAATTATTTCAAAATTAAATTTAGCCAGCCGATCTCGAGATTTAGCGAGACATAGAAACTGCAATCCATTTTTTGTATATATGAAGATTTGCTCGTTTAAAGTATGAGATAGAAAAGGAAATAGGTTAATACCCGGATCCCACATCTATGACAAAAACTCACACGTCAGAAGTCGGGCACAGAGATATGTTTATGTAGTACTGAGTAGATATTATCGAAATTGATTACGATATCTATAAAAATATATAATGTGTTATCCTATATCATAAGCGAGATCACTGGTATTCACAGCTAATATGAAGCTATCGTTATATCTTTGCGCCAGGATTAAACCAATTTATTTTGGTTCCAAGCATTCCTATTTAGTTCCAGAACGTTCAAATAATTTCGGTAACTATTTTTGTAGCTTCATTTTAGCTGTGAATACCAGCGATCTCGTTTAAAGTTTTAAAATAAATTGCGTGTTACATTCGCGTACGCGCGTACGAGTTTAATATACCGAAACTAAAACCATTAATCCAGTACGATTTGAGTGCTTTTTGGTTTTATAGATTAACTAGTGTTTGCCCGCGGCTTCGCCCGCGTGAAATTGGGTGTCAATGTTAATTGATAAATTTGTAATAGAAGATAGGAAGACGAAGACGATCAAGCGCCTCGGCACTGCCGTGGTCGATGACTATCCTGCCTGAGGTGTGAGCACTGTACAGCCGTGTCAGCTGTATTTTATTTAGATATTTCCCGCGACTTCGTTCACTCAGTAATATGCTGCAAAAAAGTAGCCTATCTGTTAATTCTGGATAAACTACTACCATACCAGATTTCGTTAAGTAGTTATTATATGAAAAAGTAAACATACAAACATTCATTGTAGCCGATAAAGAATGTTTTACCGATTTCGATTTCTTTTTGAATATGAAAACTTTAGTAGGCATTAGGCGTGTGGACTTTGAACTTATAAAAATATTTTCGACTGTGGTCACCCATCCTAGTTGGGACCACGACTGAGTTTGAAAGAGAGATATATGAGTTGGCACTTCGACCACAGAGCCATCGAGCTTCTCACTAACTCCTCATAGAATCATACACATTAATGATTAGATAATATCTAGGTAATGTTTTAGTTTTAGTAGTAAATCTCGCGGGAACCCTAAATTTTTTGCGATAAAAAGTATCCTATGTGTTAAATAAATCTAGAGATAAATACGATAACAAATTTTATCAAAAACCGTTCAGTTGTTTCTGAGATTAGCGCCCACAAACGTACAGATAAACAGAAAAAAAATTAAAAGCCATTGTTTTGGGTTTCATTTTGTTCATTAAGCCGCGTGTAATAGTTTTAATTCTTCTAAATCAGTAATTCCCAAAGTGGTCCACGTGGTCCACGTTCAGGGGTCCACGGAGACTCGACGGGGGTCTACGTTGGATGTGACAAAAAATGGGGGTCTACAATCGTAAGCAGGGGTGCATGAAAATTAATTTGGTCTCGATATTGAAGAACTAAGTTCTAAGTTAACTAACTAGTATGTTGGCTTGTTATTTTAAATAATATGATACCTAAATTAAACCTCCTTAATAAGACAATTATCTCCTATCAATATAGGCAGATAATATTTTAAGAAGCTCAGCGACAGTTACTTGTAAAAACTTGCATATTCCATATTCAGTACAACGCGTCGAGACTTGTTGCCGCGCCGGCCGCCGCCGTCCCGTCCGCAATGCGTGTTCAAACGTGCAAATTAATACGACTTGTGGTGTATGTACTTGCAATCTTCTATGAACGTGTTTAATTCTTCACCAATATAAATACGAATGTCAAGGATAAACGTTACTCATTTGTTTCTGAAATTTCATAAAGAAAAGTGAATCGATATTAGTGTTTACCAGTGTCGGAAAAGTAAGTACCTGCCTGCCTATTTGTGTACCTACCTACCTACCTATACATATAATATAATATCGCGTGCCTAATGCTAAAAGGGCGCATTTTTCAACATTTTGTATTAAAACTTGAATTTTATTTATTATTTACAGGTAGGAATTGATACGAAACATGACCGAATCTAAGGAGAAGTGTCGTCCGCACAGTGTTTAATATTTAAAATTTGGTTTTCTTCCATCACAGGCAGATAAAAGATTGCCCACATGCCTTTTATGCAAAAAAGTTTTGAGCAATGACTCTATGAAACCATCAAAGCTGGAAGACCACCTAAAAAGGTGTTATCCTGATAAAATAGGAAAGATTTAAAATATTTTCAAACATTAAAGGAAAAATATGAAAAGAGACCCTCCGTGCACAGTATGTTCGTTTCAACGTCTGAAAGCAACGATGATGGCTTGCGGGCATCTTACAATATCTCATTATCTGGAAAACCGCACACCATTGGAGAATAGTTAATTTTACCTGCGGTTGAAGAGGTTTTAAAAACTGTTCTGTACAAATCTTCATTTGACATACTCAAAAGAATTCCTTTGAGTAAAAACACTGTACAAAGACGTATTGATGAAATGAGCTCTGATATTGAAAGTTTCTTGTGTGATTATCTGCAAACAACTCATTTTTCTATTCAACTGGATGAGTCAACTTTACCTGGCAATGAAGCATTATTATTCGCATATGTTCGATTTGTTATGGGCGAAGAAATTCATGAAGAGCTCCTATTCGCGAAAACTTTGAAGATGGACACAAAAGGTAAATCAATATTTAATGACCTGAGTGATTTTTTAAAAGAAAAATCGATTCCATTTACAAACGTTATTTCGGTGGCAACAGATGGAGCTCTTACCATGGTCGGGCGATATCGTGGGTTTATCGGCCATCTATACTACATATATATACATCTATACACCAGAGGTAACTGCAATTCACTGTATTATCCACCGACAACATCTAGTAGCGAAAAATTTGATTGATAGATTGCACCAATCGCTTCAATTTGTGATTAATGCAGTTACTAAAATTAGAAGCAATGCATTGAATACGCGCTTATTTTGCACAATTGTGCGATGAAAATGATGAAAACTTCCAACGATTGCTGTTACATACCGAAGTACGCTGATTGTCGAAAGGTGCATGTTTATCTAGATTTTATTCACTTTTTGACTCAGTTTTATAATTTCTGGAAAGTAAAGATCCTGATTAAAAAAAAAAACCTAATCAATTTTAAAGCAGACATCGCGTATTTGATAGATTCGTACAAAAAATTTAATGACCTCAACTTACACAAGGGGGACAGCCTTAATTTAATAAAAATAAAGAGTGTGATTTCAGCTTTTATTGGTGAATATAATAATGAAGGAAAATATTAAACGGCGCGAATTTTCACAGTTTTCAAACTTATCGCAGATAGAATGTCTTGATGAAGATATTCAGACATACGTTGACATTTGATTGCCTTGCATGATGATTTTAAAATCAGATTTGAAGACATTCTGTCGATGGAAATACCACCATGGAACATAAATCCATTTGATGAAACGGAAGTGGAGAATGTAATATTACAAGAGGAGCTACTCGAGCTTAGCACTAATGAGGAGCAGAAAGTGACATTTAAAAGAGGGTATCAAAAATTTTGGCTGCAGGCAGGAACTTGAAAAATATCCTGGACTGTGGGGAATCGCGCAAAAGCTTCTGATAGCGTTTCCCTCGTCATATCTCGTCGAAAAAAGTTTTAGTGCCGTTACAAACTTATTAACAAAAAAAGGAACAGATTGAACATGATGACAATATACTGTGTCAAAACAAAATAAAAACAAAAAAAGAGCCCCACTCACAGGCAATTGATTGCTACGATCAAATTGGAAATTAATTCGTACTTGAAGGTAAAATGTTAACGACGAACTTATTACACGAAATGATTAGTGTCTGACCTACCCGCTAGTTTCTGTGGTGGGCGCCAAAAGTGCGAAAAAATTGTACTTGTATGTGACAAGTGTAGTTAGGCGGGCCTCGGATCTCAGGCTATACTTCATCGTTCATCTAAACCGATTTACTTGCACCTACGAATCCAAAAATGTTTAAATTATAAAGATTAAATCGATCGATCGCTCGTGAGTGGGAGCTTTAAATCAAAAGCACTAAGGAGTATTTCTTTCCCTTTTAACGTCATTAGGCGACGAATTTAAATAAACTATGATACTAGTATTCCATCAATTCTGTTAAAGAATGTTTGTGAAAAATTTGAAGTAGATTGGACCAAGGAATCAAGTCGCCCCATACAAACTTTTTCCCCCATTTTCACCCATTTAGGAGTCGAATTTTGGAAAATCCTTTCTTATCGGATGCCTCCGCCATATAAAGGGTATACCTTACAAGTTTCAGGTCTCTACGATCAGCGGTTTTGGCTTTGCGTTGATCCGTCAGTCAGTCATTCAGGACAAAGGCTTTTGTCAAAAGGCAGGGCAAAGGCAAAGGCAAAAATTTTATATGTATAGATTACATATATTTTACACAAAAAAAATTAGCTGTTTCCTACAAAATGCCGTAACCCTTTTATATGAAACAGCTGATATTTTTTTCAAGAAGGAAAGTTGATCCCATAATAAAAGTTTCTTATATTCAAGAGTATATTCACTCCTGAAAGTTTGGATACTGACTGGAAAAACATCCGGTATATAAAAGGCAATGCTGATTGAATGATGTAGGTATCAACGCACAGGCCAAACCCTGAAGGCTAGAAATTTGAAATTTTGCACACGTATTTCTCATATGACGTAAGCATCCATTAAGGAAGGATTTTTCAAAATTCAACCCCCGAGGGGGTAAAATATTTCATAAAAGTTTGTTTGAAACTTTTTATTCCTAGGACATATATATGCATGATATTTCGTATGAATTCAGTACGGAAAAAATAATTAGTTATTATTTCAGCGTTTTCTAATATTCAGCCCTTAAATGGGTAAAATCGGGGATGCAATTTCAAAACCTAATTTCACGCGGGCGAAGCCGCGGGAAATTAATGCTAGTAATATTATATTCGTATTAATAATGCCACAACTACTAAAGAACTTGTCTCGGATTCTGTATTACATACTGTAAGTAGGTATGTACAATCAGGTAATCTAATTCATAAGAGTAGAGTGTTCTCATAATTAATTTGCATTGTAATGACGGCAATAGGTACAATTGTCAATGACATGTCAGTTTGATATACGAACAAATTAAGACCACAGTCAACCTGCTATGAATAAGATTTTCTGATAGTGCCTAGTTGCTGCCTGCCTGCTACGATTATGTACCATCTAGGTAATTTCATAAATAACTTTGTCGTTGTCCTGTTGCACCTATAAATATAGTGTAAATATTTTCCCCGAACCTTCCCTGAACTGATACGATTATTTAAAGGCCAAAATTAATCAAATCGGTCAAGCCGTTCTTGAGTTTTAGCGAGTTTTAGAGAGAAATTCAAATTGCAATCCATTTTTATATATTATAAGAAGATGTATGGGACACTTCGTCACTAAATCACGTGATCATTCCCATACATTAATTCTTATTGAACTTCCTTATCGTTTGCAATAAAGTCGTTGCAGTGCAACTACTTTCTTAATAATCTACTACATTTATAATTAGTACTATTGATGTCCCTCGGCAGTCGTCGTTTTGCAATGGAAATGATTGACAAAGTATTAAAAACGGCGATTTCCGAAAAACATTAAAACGTAGACGTTTCTACTGTACTTTGTCTAAACCAGAAATTATCATCACATTATGACAGGAATTGTCGACATTTTCGTATATATTGGAAATTGCAATTCCCTGGTGGCTAGGACATTTGATGAATGCATCCAATTTCATTGCTCAACAATCGCTCTTACTACCGCGGCGCCTTTCGCAAACAAGCTGAACTTCCGATTGGTTTTTTGCCAACGTTTCCACTCAGGAGCCGACTACTGGAAGAATTAGATGTACCGAATATTTAGTTGAGATAGAGCTACAGTAGCACGTGTGTTATACTGACTGATGAGTCAGAATTATTCAAAGCCTAGGTATCTGGTATTCGTTTCCCTGTGCCTATTTTTTCTTGAACTTCTTAATTTACAATAAGTTATTTCATGATAAAAAAAGACAGAGAGAATTTAGTTTGTAAAAAATCTTATTGTAAAATAGAAGTAAACAATGTTTATAGGGTTCCATAGTAGTAACTTCAAGAAATCCTTATAGTTTTGCTCTGTTCGTCTTTCTGTCCATGGTACTCTTGAGGAAAATAATTTTCAGAAAATAGAACAATACCTTTAAAAAAAAACTATTACGTATTGATAGTTACGGAACCCTTCTATAAGCCGTGTCCTGATACGCTCCTGGTTAGGTTATTTATGATTAACGTAAATCGAAATTAAAAGATACTCAAGCGTACTTTCTAAACAGTTCCTATTATATATAGACAAAAACATTTTTACCTCATACGAGTCTAGCCTGAAATGTGTGTTGTGATAGGTTTCAGCGCTTTTATAATTTCAGTGTTATGAAAATATGAAGTAGCCACAGGCGTGTGGTTTGCCCATTTCATAGAGCATAAAGAAGTGCTTTTTCTCCATTTTCTAAAGAACGGCGTATTTGGTGTTACGCCGTGAAAAAATTAAAAATATAAAAATGAAATATGATCTATAAAATCCAGCTAAATATCCAGCAACTAATTTTAGAGCGTAGATCGTAGGAGCCAGCAGAATTTCGAGCACTCATTTTTTTGTCTCCTATTGGTTTTACGAGTATATTTGAAATTGCTGTGTTGTGGAATCCTTATGAAGTTTTTATTCTAGTTCGTTAAATTCAATAAGGTCGAACACCTACAAAAGTCTCAAACGTATAAATAGCCTAAAAAAACGTAGCTTCGAAATATGAAAACTCGAATAAACAATTTAAGAATTATAAAATAAAAGTTTTTTATAAAAAGTCTTGCGATACACGCTTAGCAGTTTTTTATGTTTATAAATTAAATTGTTAATTTTTTTCCTAGTATTATAATTAGCACAAAACATTTTCCATAAATAAGTACTTTAATTAAACCCTAGAACTGAGCCCTTTATAAACATAAGTAAACCCTCGAACGGCCTAAGAATAGTGAACATTTTCATTAAAAACGTAAATCGCAATTTGTTGTTCGCCAGTGACTGTAGAAATGGTAATAGAGCTTCAATTCTGCTGACCCATACAGCATACTATAACGAGGTACTTAGCCGACTCTTAAAAGATTATTGAATCGATGAGATTGCTCTCGCTCGGTAGCTAACCTGAATAATTTCTTATTTTCTATATTTATTAGGTTTGCTTTTATTTCTGTTGTCGGGAGTACGCGTGCCGTAAAGAACACAATACCTGTCACTGGTAAGAAATAAACACATCGTGGACAATAGTTCTAAAGGCATCATCTTTATTTCTCTTTCAAGCTAGGCTTTTTATGTCAAAAATAACAATACTAGCTTCATACTATGTTATATAAAGTTGTAACAAGAAGTTACTGCGTACTTATGTGAAGTAAGAGGCAACCGCATTTTGAATGTATGCAGCTTAACTAGCCGTATCCGATTCCTAGCATCACGCTTACCTTTAAATAAAATAATAAAAGGTGATTTCTTCAAAATTTCAAAATCGTCGTATACTTACCATACACGTAATGGTATGGCTAGCATAGGAGTATCTGTGCAGTTTAGTCCAGTCATTATAAAGTTATTATTATTAGTTCACTTCAGAAAATCGACATACCCAGTATGTATACTCTACAACTTTTGTATTTAACATTTTTTCATACCTTGAACTGTTTTTGAGATAGAGGGCGGAGAGCGCGCGCTCAGAGAATCGTGTGAAGTCAACTAGTAGTCCCGATCAAAAACTCGTAATATTTATTATTTATTAGCAATAGTTATAAATTATTGCTAAAGATATAATTATCATTTTCATACCTTAAACTTATTTCGAGATAGAGGGCGGAGAGCGCGCGCTCAGAGAATCGTGTGAAGTCAACTAGTAGTCCCGATCAAAAACACGTAATATTTATTATTTATTAGCAATAGTTATAAATTATTGCTAAATATATAATTATCATTTTCATACCTTAAACTTATTTCGAGATAGAGGGCGGAGAGCGCGCGCTCAGAGAATCATGTGAAGTCAACTGGTAGTCCCGATCAAAAACACGTAATATTTATTATTTATTAGCAATAGTTATAAATTATTGCTAAATATAATATAATTATCATTTTCATACCTTAAACTGTTTTCGAGATAGAGTGGGTAAAATATTATTGTTATTATTTTTATTTTTTCTAAGTCTACTAGAGCTCCGAGCTAAGTTCGGTTACCTAGTTATTCATTTACTTATATAACATATATATGCTAGTGATACATTTGAGCTCACGTTGCATTTTAGCTTGTACCTATTTACTTGGTCGTTAATTGAGCCATATTGTTGCATGAACAAATTATCTCAGCGAACTCGCAGTCCACATTAAACAACAATTCACTCCGGCCTGTCGCCCAATCACAGGTTATTGTTCAATGTTTGTAAGCAAATATTCGTAGCAATCAATTTCAGTAAGTAATGTCCAAAGTCCATACAACAAAAACCCCAGAATCGACAGCACTGAAATGGTTGCCAGTTAACTTTAAATCGTATTTGATGTCACTGAAAGGGCAATCCCGAGAATCGTCTGGTATAGAAGTTATGAGCAAAGGTCTTTAGTCAAGATATATTCGATAATTTCGACAGCGAAGTTCTAAAACAAAATGTATGGGATTTGAGATAAGTCATCGCTAAGTGGCATGTCGCTAGCGAGACCTTATGTCATATCCCATATATTTTGTTTTCGAACTGCGCCGTCGAAATTATCGAATGCATCTTGAATAAAGGCCCTGATTACATAATATAGACTCAAAATTTATCGCTTTCCTTATGTAAACGCATTGATAATAAATCCTACTAGTATTATAAACGTGAAAGTTTGTGAGGATGGATGGATGTTTGTTACTCTTTCAAGCAAAAACTGCTGAACGGTTTTGTATGGTAGTAGTTTAGGCTCTGGATTTAAACATAGGCTACTTTTTATCCCGAAAAAGTACGGTATTCCCGTGTGATTGACAATATTTGATGACAATATTTACGCTAGGAATAAGGGGATAGGATAGGAAAAAACTAGTTAAATATATTTTTGTGATAGGTTTAATAGGTTATGTGTTTATTTTGTCTCGCGTCTTTTTTATCCGCGGTATCTATTATCTGTTATGAAATTTTAATATTGTACTTGATTTTATTACATTTAGGAACACGAAATAAATAGTCACGCTTACCCACGCGTCTAAATGTAATGTGGAAAGTTAAATCTAATATAGAACTTACTAGCTGGTTCCCGCAAATTCGTTTGCGTGGAACTAATGGAAACGGAAAGCCTTTTAAAGGTAAGATCTATCTAAAAGATTATTTAAAATTCTGAAAGATATTATATATTATAGTACCTATCTGTTAGTCATGAAACTCCGGTCAAAATCGGTTCACCCGTTTTGGAAATAACCCGAACAAACAGACAGATAGACTGACAACTTTAAGATTTGATGTTTTGGTTATGTAGGTAGGTACCGTATATACTATGCATTTAGTTAAATGCATAAAGCTATTAATTTGAAATTACAAACAGACACTTACCCTCTTACTAATAAACGAATAACTTTTCCAACCTATCAGACAAAGACAGTAACGTTGTATACCTAAGTTATCCGCTGTGTAAATATTTTTATTAGTAGGTAGGGAGGTAATATTTTATTTATTTGTATTGTATATTGTATAGATAAGGTTTAGTACAATATATATTATGTTTAACTTTTGATAACATTTACGTAACTGTATATCAATTTCAATATTATACATACGCAAATGATGTTATTAGCATTAGCCTTTAAAATTGTCTCTCCGAGACCGTTTTGTATGTATAAACTAAAGGTCGCCTTGTAGTCTTAATTCACTCATAATATTTTAAGTTTGAAATAGTAGTTATGGGTTCTTATGCTTCTTAGATGGAAAAAAAAATGTTGTGATGGATTGAGGTAGTGTTTGTTGTTGTTGTTTTTATAAATTTTATGTATTTTAAGCATTATAAAAAAATATTAGCTTTCTGCACACCTAAACCACATAAACTTTAATTTACCGGCCAAATTTCATACTTCTCCGGTTGCACAACTTTCGTAAAGTGTACTGAAAGTTTTTGCCTCACGTATTAATATAACAATAGTCAATAACCTTAAAAACAACAAAAAGCGTAAATGATGAAGCTCGTTACTCAGGATGGAATGGAGGGGACACTAATGATAATGATAATTCTATTCCGCAAATGCATCTTTATGTAAATTCATATTATGCTGATAATTCTTCGCGGCATAAAGACTCCGTGACTATTTCCATATTATGTTATGATTTGTTCTTGCAATAGTGAGATGCGATTTCAAAAAATATGATTTAATTTTTGGCGTCCGTTCAAGTTGTTTTTATCTAAACATCCTTTATGATAATGTAACTTGAATTTTAATAAGTTGATGCTTTCTCGTTCTGACTGTTTTATACATGTTGTATAACAAGAAACAGTTTGTAAATGCAAGAAAACAAAGGGTCATGGAAAATATTAGGTTCGGGAAAAAGAAATCCATTATTTTTGCGCGAAATTCAAGATTTTATTTAACATGCTTTGGATTGTCCAATTTAGGTCAATTATGAACCGTTTTGTTGTTTAACTTTTTGCCATTTTAAAGGTAAGTTCATAATGCCTTACTCATAGAAGTTTTGGTCCTTATTGGCGAAAAACTCTAATAATCGATTTTTAAAATCTTCTCTTGATTCCAATTTCTGATCACACAGGATGTTTTGCAATGCGTAAAAAAGGGTGGTCGAATGGTGCCAGGTCCGGACTATATGGTGGATGCATTAAAATTTCCCAACCAAGCTTCAAGAGTTTCTGGCGAGTCACTACAGACGTGTATGGACTGGCGTTGTCCTGATGGAACACAACACCTCTTCTGTTGGCCAATTCTGGCCGTTTCTGGTCAATCGCTAGCTTCAAACGGTCTAGTTATATACAGTAGAGATCTGAATTTAGTGTTTCGCCATACGGAAGCAACTTATAATAAATGATTCCTTCCCAGTCCCAAGAAATACACAGTAGAACCTTCCTGGCCTTTAGTCCTTCGTCTCGCCACCGTTTGAGTTGCTTCATCTCGCTTTGACCATGTTCGTTTTCGGACAATATTGTCGTGTGACCCATTTCTCACCCTAGTCACCATCCGTTTAAGAAATGGTTCGATTTCATTTCGTTTAACTAAGGCTTCGCAAATGGAAATTCGATCCAACATGTTTTTTGGTGTTAATTTATGTGGCACCCAAACATCGAGCTTCATTTTGAATCCAACTTTGTGTAAATGGCTTAACACTGTTTTATGGTCGATCTTTCGCTTCTGGGCGATACTATGTCTACTTACATGCCGGTGAACTTCGATTATTTCTGTGATTTTATCGACATTTTCGACGACGAGCCTGCTTGTGCGAGGTGCATCTTTAACATCAAAAATGCCTGAACGGA
Organism: Phengaris arion; assembly: GCA_963565745.1. Classification (NCBI taxonomy): domain Eukaryota; kingdom Metazoa; phylum Arthropoda; class Insecta; order Lepidoptera; family Lycaenidae; genus Phengaris; species Phengaris arion. The sequence continues at coordinate 11,561,215 of OY751443.1, forward strand.
ATCGACGAAACCAAAATTACACGTAATTAGCTGTTACAGTATCGGGCACCATAAGCACCATTCACAGCCGCCTGGTTTGCATTTTCGCCTTTATCAAATAAAAACATAGGTCATTGAAATATTATAGTTGCAAGTACAGATTACCTGACTATACATCTATATTCACATGCGAGGCTATAGCCATTTTGAAATGTTTGAAGTTCATTAAAAATAATCCCACGACTGCAATTTTTTTTTTCTGATATGAATAAAAATATTGATCCCTTAATTAACATTATAAAAGAAAATCTAACAAATCTAATTGATTATAACTTTTCTATTGAAATTATTTGGATTCCTAGTTACCAAGGCATCCCGGGAAATGAAAAAGCAGATGTTCTAGCTAAGGAAGCCACAAATTTAAATGAATGTAATTTGATTATTTCTAATATTTCTGATCAACATCATTGTATGATATTAGGAAATCAATTTTTGAAAAATGTAATATTAAATTTAACAATAGAAGAAATGAAATAGTTATAAATAGACTAAGAATAGGTCATTGTAATATTACACACATTCACCTTATTACCAAAGTACCTAAGAACAAATGTTCTAGATGTGATGACAACTGGACTATAAAACATTTTAACGAAGTTAAGCTTCATAACACCTTAAAATATTATCAGATTATGAAAACACTGTTAAATTGTTAAGACTGACTAACTATTATTCTTTTATTTTATATGTTATTATATTTATCTGTTAATACTTTTGGTTGCTAATGACCGTAGATGTTAAAAGCGACCTTAAATAAATAAATAAAAATAATAAAAAAATGTAAAATGTAGATAGTGACGACTTTGTTCAGAAGATAGTTATGCAGTTTGGATTTGAAGATAGCAAGTGACTTTGACTCTCGAATGTCACGTGGTAGGTCATTCCACATGAGCGCAGCCTTTACAATGAAAGAACCACTGAAGTAACCAGACTTTGTAAATGGCACATGAAGTTTCCTACTATATCCAGAGCACTGCACAGCAATCCGTGTACTAGGATTTGGTCAGTGCTCCGATAGTGAAAACACTCCTTCAGATAGGGGGGAGAGCGAGGATTAAATAGGACATTAAACATAAATATAAGAACATGCTCATCCCGACGGAGCCTAATGGGCAGCCAACCAAGACGCTGTCGAAACTCAGAGACATGGTCGAACTTGCGCAGTCTATACACGAATCTAATGCAAACGTTTTGTAACCTTTCTAATTTATTAAGATATTCCTCATTAAGGTCGATCATACAAACATCCGCATAGTCCAGTATTGTTAGAAGTAAAGACTGCGCAAGCTCGACTTTTGTATTTATGGGAAGTAAGTTCTTCCAACGCCTAAGCGCCCCCACCGCAGCAAAGAACCTACGACTGACTTCAGAGATGTGGTGAGACCATTTAAGGGTCGAATCAAAATACACACCCAAGTTTTTGACTACATCGCTACAAGGTAATGTAACATTGTCAAATGTAATGCTAGTGATAGCATCATAGTTAGGTCGATTGATCTGTTTTGATCCTCCGACGACTATAATTTTCGACTTGTTGGGATTGACCATTAAGCCATGACATTAAATCCAATTAAGGATTGACGCAAGGTCATTGATTGCCAAAATAGCGGAATTCTCCGCATATATCTTCCGCATAGAGGTGATAGAAACAGGAAAGTTGAGGGAGGGGTAAGGAAATTTATGAAAATGGAAAAAAGGATAGGGGACAAAATACCACCCTGTGGTACGCCAGCAGATATATCACAGAAGCCAGATACGCGATCATTAGAACGTAAGCATTGTTGCCTTCCAAAAAGATAATCCCGAAACCACTCCAGCACTGGATGTGAGAAGTGAAGCGCGCCTAGCATTGCAATAAGAACGTCGTAGTCTACGGTGTAGAACGCATTACTAAAATTTTTAGAGCAGTAACGGTACTACAGGGCGAAAACTGGATTGGAAAGGACTAAGCAAACCATTGTAATTAATGAACGTACTAACTTGGTGATAGACAAGTCGCTCAAGGACTTTTGATAGGAATGGGAGAATGGAAATAGGTCGGAAGTGAGAGGGTAATGTAGGATATTTGACTTTACGTATAGGGATAACTGCAGCTTTACGCCAACAGCTAGGGAAGGTACTTGGCCTAACCGAAAAAATGAAAATATGGCAGGTGATAGGGAGAAGCGCAGGTGTCCTAAGAGTAATCATTCTACGATGAATGCCATCAACACCCTCGGTATTGGATTTGATAGCCGTAATAGCTTTCTCAACTTCTTGCACAGAAATTGTTTTGAAAATGAAAGGAGAAAACGAGGAATCAGATGTGGCATGAGGTACAAGGTCCTTTATGGTCTGTTTTTTAATGGAGGCTGGGATGGGACACCTTAGCCGGATCACCATTGCTAACAGATGAGTGAATGTGGCGACGTTGCGCATCTCTGCACAATCTGCTGCATCTGTTTCGCAGCTCTTTATAGTTATCGTGCTTATGATCAGTAGGATTTTTTCTATACTTAACTTTCGCTGCATTTCTTTTGGCCATAATATGCTTAATGGTATGATATCATCCGTGAGCCACGGGGCAGGCAGGTGGCAGGCAATGTACCGAACTTTCTCTTTGTTGACTTTCACTTTTATCATCCTGTAACTCACAACTGAATGGACGAAACAAAAACCAATAAAAAAACTAGAGAGGTGTCAAGGGAACACCCGGATGGAACGAAGTTATTATATATATATATATATATATATATATATATATATATATATATATATATATATATATATATATATATATATATATATATATACAGAGATTAGCCGGAAGAAACACACAGAAAAATGTTAACAATTTATATTTTATTGTAAGTACCGATCATACCTTTAAATGCATTAATTGAAAATAATTACAAACAGACACTTCAATTTTGTTTATCTGTATAGATATAATATATTATATTATACAAAACAAATAGTTGAACTAAAGTAAGGCCAACGAGACGAGATAAAAACGTAAATAAACGGACCGCTACTGAGTTGCATTATGAAAGTGAGTTAATATTATATCTGTCCTTATCACTCGTATGCAATAATGACGTCAGTTTGACGTCGACAAGCGGCCAGTGCCGCAGTTGTCAACATTTGGTCCGCCAAACAATTGTGAACAAGTTCATTCCTGTTTGGATTGCGTTCGAAGTGATACATATTTTTTCGTCTCCGTATTTACTTGGTTTTTTGTTGTTATTATTCCGTGTTCCGTTGTATTATGAGTGCTTAGTTGTTGATTTTAATTATGGAATCACAGCCTGGCGGCTCTAGGCAACCTTTGAAAGAAATCAATTCAGCACGCAAAAAGCGTCAAAAGGTAAGTTAATTTATTAATTCATTTGCACTTGAACCATTACCATAATTTTGATTTTTATGGTTCCATACCAAAAAAGATTCTTTTTATATAATAATAAGAAAATAGTCTACAAATTACCATTCCTCACATTTTTTTTATTTACAGCGGACGTATTTTACATCTAATGAAAAAGGAATGGTCGTTAATGTGCACAAATACGTGAAGCAAACTTGGCCTACTGATGAATATCCGTACAAAATAAGTATAATGGAGAAAACAGCGAGTATTTTGGGCATTGGTGTCGCTTCCGTATATAGAATTATAAAAGAATATGCAACAACTGGGAATGTACAAACCCCATCAACAACCAAAAAAAGGGTCACATTCTCTGAAAAAGTGGACGAGTTTGATAAACAGGCCATACGAAAGAAAGTTCATAGCTTTTATCTGATAAGCGAATTACCTACCTTAAAAAAAGTACTCCAAGCTGTCAATGATGATGAAGAATTACATAACTTTAAGAGATCGAGATTTCAGAAAATACTTAAACATTTAAAATTTAAGTATATAAAACGACAAAGAAACAATGCTTTAATAGACAGAGACGACATTATGCTATGGCGAATGAATTACTTAAGAAAGATTAAAAAATACCGAATGGAGAATCGCTCTATATTCTATATGGATGAAACATGGGTGAATGCAGGTTTGTCAAATAATTGTGCCTTTATTATGTTAATAAATACTAGCTTTTGCCCTTACTTAACTTACTGCCTCCGTTGCCAAGTGGGCTGAGCGTGGGCTCTTAATCTGGAGGTCGCGGGTTCGGCTCCCGCAGGGGACACACATACTAAAAAGTCACTTTATTTGTTGTTCTCTCGTTGGGTTTCTGGGATCGATAAGCCTTGCAGCCCACAAAATAAGAAGATGACTTACTAAAATAATTAGAATTTTCGGCAGTGCATATCACTGGTAATGTAAAACTTTTCGTTTTCAGGGCACACTGTTTCAAAAACTTACGTGGATACTACAATAACTTCAAAACGGCAAGCTTTTATGGAGGGACTGAGTACGAGTGCAAAGAACCCTACTTCAAAGGGCAGACGACTGATTGTGGTGCATATGGGAAATGAAAATGGTTTCACAGAGGGGGCTGATGATGTATTTGAGTCAAAAAACACAGGTGATTACCACGAGTCAATGGACGCGAACCGCTTTGAGCAGTGGTTTGAGAATATTTTACCAAAACTTGGAGAAAATGCTGTGGTGGTACTGGACGATGCTCCTTACCGCTCAAGACGCCAAGAAAAAACACCCACCAGAGCATGGGGAAAAGCAAGTATTCAAGAATGGCTGCGTAATAAAGAACTAAGCTATGATGCAAAAAAAAAGTAAAGGCAGAACTTTTAAAGAAAGTGAATGACGTAAAGGCGAACTACCAAAGATACGCTGTGGATGAGCTCGCCAAAAAATTTAAGGTGGAAGTCCTAATACTGCCACCTTATCATTGCGAGCTCAATCCCATTGAACTCGTATGGGCTGATATAAAAGGACACGTAGCTCGCAATAATACTACATTTAAATTTGAAGATGTGAAAAAACTGCTACAAGAGGGGATCCAACGTGTATCTGCTGATAAATGGCGAAATTGTGTGGATCATGTAATAAAAGTCGAGGACAATTTTTATAGCAGTATTGACAACATGATTGATAATACAATAGATAGTTTTATCATAAACACAGCTAACTCGGACTCTTCCGACGAATCATCTTTGTCTAGTACAGACGACTGCGATAAAAATTCGAACTTTATAATAATTTATTCAAATAAAAATGTTTTGAACCCCTGAAAATTTGTTTACATTCTTTATCTCGTCTGGTTGGCCTTACTTTAAGTATATATAGTGCGCGCGGAACTAGCGCCTTAGGTACGGACAGGGGTTGCTTGCTGCCCGCAGTGTTGCCGCCGCGAAGTCCGGCTCCGTACTGAGTAATAACATCAAGCGCTCGGCTAGCTAGTCACAATATGTAACAGTCATAACAGTCACAATGTGTAATTGCAAAATTCTACATTATTGTCAATGTGATAAGGTCGTTTTTTGTATCATTCTTAATAGTCGTTATTACATTGTGATTTCGAGTGGCAAAAAATGTCGTACCAATATAATTCGCCTAGCCTCAATATCGCAACGCGCCAAAAGGAACTTCGTTCCAAAATATTTTTTTAGTGTGAAATGTAGCCTTGACAACGAGCATAAATTTGAAATTGTTTGATAGATACTTTACGAGATATCGCTACAGACATCTACCGAAAAAAATATGGATTTCTTTTTCCCCAACCTATTATTATGTTTTATTACAATTAGGTCGATTTTATTAGACTAGAGGTCGCAAGACATATTATTTAATTTTTAAGTTTTAACTTTTTAAGGTTTTTTTGCTCCTTAGATAGAAAAAATGTTAATATTTTGTCACAGATTGTCAAACTTTAACGTGTAGCATATGGAGGGTAGAGGAATGGAAACTATGTCCATACATGAAATAGTGTCCGTAAATAAGCGTTAAATAACAGTTCCAAATTGACCGTAAAAGTGCTAGAGTTATAATTGGGTGTGATATGAAGTTAGCAATGAGAGATGGAGTGAAGTAAGTTGAGTTTGAATAACTAAACTCAAATATCTTCACACCATCTCTATTTGCTAACTTCATCTCACACCCAATTATGACACTAACGCCATTATGGCCAGTTTTGGAACTATTATTTAACCTCTTTTGTCGGACACTTTTTAGCTTTTCTGCCTTAGAGAGATAGTCCTCCTTTCCTCTACCCTCCATGGTGTAATAAAATTGTACCTATCAAAAGCACGGTAGTGTGCGTTAATAGTCTGAGGTAGTGTGTGTGGTTATTATTTGTGTGTTTCTAAGCATTATTAAAAAAATATTAGCGTGCTGTACACCTTAAAAACTTTAACCATGCTAAATTTCATACTCTTCCGTTCGCACAGTTCTTGTAAAACTGTACTTAAAGTTAATGCTTTATGTTTTAATATATATGATTATTTTAGACAATAATTAGTTTGAGATGTGACGTATAATATGTAATCTAGTAGTAGGTATAAAGCCGTGCAGTGATTGGAGTGTGAGTGTTAAGTGCAGTCGAATTGGATCCCAGCTTATATCTAGTTACCTTAGCTATCGGTCTTCACAGAATTGATCCTATTTATCGCAGACACCACTATCAGAATGTCAATCAACGTAGAGTTAACTATATCCATGAATGAGGCCACTACACTCTTATACTTTAAACGAGCAATTCATATATTTAATATAATCAGAATCTTGGTAGCGGCTGCGTGTATTTCCATGTATTTTAGTATGCAGGTTTTTGGGGAAACAAATCGATCTAGGTTTTAAATTTCTTTTTCAAGTTTTTCGTTTGTGAAACATATATCAATATTTTTGACTCTTGTAATCTCTCTAATCTCAGTATCTATTATATTTTTTACTCGACTACGGAGAAGCCAAAAGGAAGGGTAATGATTTTGGCAGTCTATTTAAGTAAGTATATTTGTTCGTTCCCTCGTCGTCTAAACTATTGTGCCGATTTTAATAAATGAGGTGTCAATAGATTCGTAATGGTGCCACGGGTAACATAGGCTATATGATTTTATATTTTTATGAGATATTGATGAGATATGATTTATATGAGATAATAATCATGTTTTTGGTATCAAAAGAAAGGTCTTAGCAAGCACATCACAAATATGTATATATATTTTATATAATTTGCATGTGCTGGCACAAATATGCCAAAATACACGTTTATAATACGGTCGTACAATACGTACTAACCCAGTTGTCCAATTTTCGAACATTAAGTAATATAAGACTATAAATATATAATTTAAATATTATATATATTATTTTACATTCATAAAACATATTTCATTTTATAAATATAATTAATTATAGACAATATTTACATACTAAAATAAAAATTTGAATAACCCCTGAATTGTCAAGCAGTGAACGAGCTGATGTTGATGAGCTAAAACACTCTCGATCATGTCAGCTTTCAAACAAAAAAAAACTAAACAATGCAGATGAAATAAATAATTAACACTTTTATTACTTACTACAGAAATATGTAAGACCCATATAGTGACATCTATCGCATTGATGTCACTATAATATGGGTCTTACATATTTCTGAATCGCAGTATACATTAATTATACTGTGAATTAGGGAATTCATGTTGACTGTTGAATAATCTCAATTGCGTTTCTTGATTATCATAACATAATAATATTTTTATCGTTCTTTATAGTGTTTTGATTAGGTACTTATTAATATTATTCCAAAAATATTATGTTCGTTCGGCAAACGGAAAAATACGAAATAAAAAAATAACTTAAAAAAACGACTACATAAAAATCATTACCCTTCCTTTTGGCTTCGCCGCAGTCGGGTAAAAAAACGGGTCTAAAAAAGCCAAAACAAGAAAATAATTCAGATAGAAATCCAGAAACGCATAGGTACAAAAATGGCCAAGGTAGAGCCGTGGTCGCACCCGCTAAGTATAGGTTATGGTTTTTTTTTATTTACTATGAACTCCGAGCAAAGCTATATTATCCATAATCTATCCAACATATCCAATATTTTATTGAAATAAATATAATAACCTAACCTAATTCTTACAATTACAAAGTGATAATCATCTACATTTTTTATGTAAAAATGAACAACTGAGGCTCCTGGAGTATAGGGCTCGGTGGCCTAGACTCTTCTATAATAGACATACTTAGTAAGTAGCTTCAAGCATCAATAAATAGGCAGACGTATATCTTCAACGCATATAATTTTTTTCAGGATCACAATTAAACTATTTACAACAATAATTATTATAGCAATCGATAATAATCAACAAAAACAGAGTAGGAAGCGCAAACGAACAGACACATTCGCTCGGCGCGGGCTCTACAAGTTGATTCCCGGACCGTACTACGGCTATGTCCAAGCTCGACTCCTGTAACGTCATGCTTTCGTTCGTGCATGTTATGTACGCGCTCGTGTTTGCTCGGACTTCATTCTCCGACATATTATATATATATTAATAATATTATTGTATACATTAGTATATTATAATATATAATACTAGTCTTTTACTTCGTACTTCGACCACTTAAATTGCCGTTCTGCAGTACTGGCCATTTCAAATCAAAATAATTATTGTTTCGATAAGAATTCTAATTTCAAAATTAATTTTATTTTAAAAACATGGAATTCTTTTTCCAAAAGTAGTCACTTGTTTATTGATTAGTGTTACATTTTCATCGCATTTCAATCTTTTTCGTCATTATGATACGTTAAAAAATCGAGTAATTATGGCAGCAACTTGGCAGCAACGCGGCGCAAGCGGCACGCAACATCAACAACGTTTACGAAGCTAACACTACAAACCAACGCACCACCTGTTATTGGTTTGCTCGCTTCTGTTCTGGAAATTTTGACCTGAAAAATGAACCCACGGTCGTCCGAAGCCTTTGGTCAACAATGACGAATTAAAGGCGATTGTGGAAGCTGATGATACAGAATCTACGGCTGAATTAGCAGCAGCTTTCGACGTTAGCGTCAAAACAATATTGCTTGACAAACAAAAGCTTGACAAATGGGTACCCCACGAACTCAATGATCGCCAGCGCGAAGTACGCGTCGAGACGTGCCTTGCACTGCTCTACAGACACACAAATGAAGGAATTTTGAACCGCATTGTTACCTGCGATGAAAAATGGATTCTGTTTGATAACCGCAAGCGCTCAGCAAGTTGGTTGGATCCTGGTTCAGCACCTAAACAATGCCCTAAACGAAAACTTACCCCTAGAAAAGGGATGATCACTGTTTGGTGGTCTAGCGCCGGTGTGATTCATCACAGCTTCTTACCAAACGGGGTGAGCATTACTGCAGATGTGTACTGTGAAGAACTGAACACAATGGTGGAGAAGCTGGCACATCTCCAACCAGCATTGGTCAATCGCTCGTCTCCGCTGCTCCTGCACGACAACGTGCGAATTCATACTGCACAGCAGACGGTCTGCAAGTTGATTACTTCGATTAATACAAATAAAAAATACATGAAAAAAAATCGTTAAAATTTTTTCATACAAAACGGCAATTTCATAGGTAAAAACCTAATATTATATTTTATGTAAGTATTTATATATATATATATATATCAGTACTACTATTTTTGAGTACTTAATATATTTTTTTACCTGAACACCAATTCTCGTAATAAACTTACACTTTCATTTTACTTTTACTGAATTAAAAACGAATCTGGATTTAAGTTTGGACCAATCAAAACGCGTTTGACGTTTGTTTGGCGTGAGAATATAATTTTGCAGTTTTAACATAACGGGACTGGATCGTAACTGTATTATTGCACAATTTAATTAGCAGAATCGATCTTTAGATATTGTTACTTTTGTTTTGTTTTTTTAAATTTTCCTGTATCAGACTACTGTATGAAATTCCAATTCGGAATAAGTAGAACCTTTGTCATTTGTACTGAATAGTATTCTAATTTTAAAAATTCTTTGTAAATTTTTGTGTGTACATAAATAATTAAAAAAAAAAAACGACGGGTTGCACTCCGGGAGTGCCGGCAGAAGTGAAAACTTGAATATTAACGTTGTGCATTTTTGATATTTTGGAATGGTTAGAGAATAATTTTGTACGAATTGCTTTCATTATCAGTATAAAAGTACTATTATTTATGTGGTGAAATACAATATTCATTTATTGCGCTATCGTACACAAACATGACAATTTATATTACATTAAAAATTTAACACTTCAGAACTATTACAATTATTTTACATAATAATAATAAATAATAAAATAAACAAAATAAATAAATAATATTAATCTCATTCATAGATGCGCGTGGCACGCTGTAACATTAACACACACGAACATTTGCGCAAGCGCCCTGCGCCGCCTGTCCTCTCTCCATCCGTCTTACGAATTTTCGATCAGGTCACGTGTCTTGACGCGAGTTTAGAAATTTTTACCCATTCCAAAAAAAGTACACAGCGCCGCTAAAGAAGTTTACACTTCAAAAAAAACAAAATTTCTAGCATCAGAGTCTATGTTATGATCTGGTCCCAATTTAATTCTGTCTGAAAGTTTTTAACATACGACATGTCATAATATTATATATCAATATTTGGCTATCTGCCCATCTAGCCAGAATCGAACGTGACCACAGTTTGTAAAGTTGCCACATTGATGCACAACATGGTGCTGCCTGATTTGCGGGGGTTTTGGCACGCAGGAGATCTGGCATCATCTGGCAAAGTTGACTGAACTTTTTACGAAATATTATCACGTGTTCGAAAGTTTAAATGCAATCATTCGTGGTGGTTGCTCGAAGCAATAGAAATTTCATTGTAGAGAAGAATCTTCTGAACTATAGAAGTGTTCGCTGTTCAGTGATCGCAATACATATGTCTACAGATTTATAGTAATAAATCATATAATCGGTATCTCGACAACGGCTACAAGTATTACCATGAAATTTAGTATGCAGGGAGTTTTGGGGAGAAAAATCGATCTAGCTAGGTCTTATCCCTTCGAAACTGCGCATTTTTAAGCAATATATTTTTTATTTCGTCGTGCAACAATATATCAATAATTTTAACTCTTTTACGTCAGTCTGATTGGCTGCTTGGAATGCGTATCTAAGTATAATTTTTGGATTGTTTGTAAATTCGGAATGTGGTGGGTTCGAATTGTGGTAAGATAAATATTTTTGTAATTAATTTTTTTCTTTATCTTTTGTATTTTTTAAATTATTCTTAATTATTTTATCGTTCTACTAAATCTCCGAGCAAAGCTTGGTCTCCTAGGTACTTTCGTTTTAAATTACGAATTTTTTAAACAGGATATTCGTCTATAGGAAGAATATAATATGCGTACGTATATCTGTTAAATCCTTACTAATCTATAGATATAAAAGAAAGTCGTGTTAGTTACACTATTTGTAACTCAAGAACGGCTAAACCGATTTGGCTGAAAATTGGTGGGGTGGGTGGGTTAGCTTAGAACCAGGAGACGGACATAGGATACATAAGTGCCCCGCTTAGTCTGTCTGTCTGTATGCTCGCGATAATCTCAAAAACTACTAAAAGAATTTTCATGCAGTTTACATTTTTTGCTTAGGAAGGTTTGGGTCGATAATAGTTTGTTAAGGTTTTGTGGAAATTATTTGATTTTTGAAGATAATTATTGAAGGTGTAGGAAAAAATCGGGCCGTCTGGGAACTTTTAGTGAAAACGCTGCCTAACCTTACCCGTTGGAGATAAAACAAAATAATGTATGGTGAGATTTTTTCTCTTTTCAACAAAAAAGTCTGCGATGGCCTAGATATATAAACATAAGCTGCGGGCAAAAGCTAGTATTATTATAAACGCGAAAGTTTGTAAGGATGTATGGATATGTGGATGTGTTGTTTGTTATTCTGGCGCACAAAAACTACTGAACGGATTTTAATGAAATTTGGTACGTTAGTAGTTTAGAATCTGCACTAACACACAGGCTACATCTTTGATCTTATCGCAGCATAATGTACGATTCCCGAGAGATTTCTTTTTGCGCGCATGAAGTTGCGGGCAACACTTAAGCAGGACATAAAAAACTTTAACTTTTGTAGCGTGAATTGTGCTAGAAGAATGCATTCATTTAACAAAACATACCTCGACACAATGCGTTATGAGTCCCTGCATAATAATATGTTCCTGGCTCAAGTAGGTACAGGCAGAAGTTTACTGGGAGTTGTCGTTTCATTTATCATACACGGAGATATTTGCATTACTCGTGAATCTTGCCTGTGAATTAAGCTTAAATAATACATATTCTAAACTAGTCGCATGAATATTTTATAACTTACATTTTGCCATTTCGTGTAATGGCTACTCGAAGGGATATGTTAGGCAGGACAAACTCGAAACGCGCATGAAAGTGGAGTAATCAGAAAAAGCATATTGAAATATATGTTACCCGCGACTTCGTGTGCGCGAAATAAATCTCGCGGGAACCATACATGTTGCCGCACTAAAAAGCAAAAGTGCTTCCCCGTGGTGTACTCTATATGTGTGCCAAATTTCATCAAAATCGGTCCAGTACTTTCCGAGCCTATTCAATGCAAATAAACAAACAAATCTTTCCTTTATTATTATTATACAAAACAACAACACACCGTACAAAAAAACGTTGTGTTTGTTGTATCAGGGCACTCTTAAATCCCTATATTTTTATGAAGTATTATGTTTTTAGTATTTGTTGTTGCCACATACATAATCTGTGAAAATTTCAACTGCCTATCTATCACTGTTCGCGAGTAACAACCTGGTGACAGACAGACGGACGACAGACAACGAAGTCTAAGTAATAGGGTCCCTGTGTTCGGTGTTTTTTTTTTCTGTTTTTCTGTGTTCCTGGGTCATGGATGTGTATTAAATATGTGTATAATATAATAAAAATCTTAAATATATGTATAGTATAAAAGTATGAAATATATTTCCGTTGTCTGGTACCCGTAACACAAGTTCTTAGAGGACTTACCACGGGACCAGATTGACGTGGAGTGAAGCGTCCATAGATTATTTAAAAAAAGGCCCCCTCCCGTAGACATATTATGATGGATTACGTAGAAAAATCCTGTGATACTTATAATTTTTATAAGTATAGTAGTATTTAGCCCAGCTCTACGTAGTTCAATAATGAACAAGCCAACTAACTTAGCCAACAAAACTTAGCCAACATGAGCTAAGCGAAGCGCAAGGGCACTACCAGACCACTTTTTCTTGATATGTTTCGTCGATTTTTTGAACCCTCATAAGTTGGGTTTGGATTATACCAGATAAACGAAATTTTCAGGATATGTTCCCAGTAGCAGATTCATTAAACATTTTACTTTTTAAACATTAAACTTTAAACTATTACAACATTAAACTAAAGTTTTGACTGCATAAATCTTATGCTTTAGATTTTATTGATATCTAAAAACCCCTGATTTCATCACTGACTCCACTGATGATCCATAAAATTATAGGTTACTTCCGGATGTCCTAGAAAGCTGAAATTAGGCATATAATCTATTTTTATAATGTAAATAACATTGTGGCGGATCATTTAGCGCCACAATCCTGAATCGCGCTGTCGAAGTTTTCTAAGATCGGCGGTATATGTACAACACATGAAATGAAAATGAAAACAGTCCGTACATTTTTCACCTTACGCCCAAGCGAATGTAGCAAAATGGCCAGACCACGTATTTTGACTAATGTGTAGAGTTTGTGAAGATTTTTGATATTCCGAGTCATATGGTATCGTCTTGGCATCACTTTACATAAAAATGTTTTTGGTGGGATTAATTATACATTTATCGAGAGTCGATTGATAAAAATAAGCAAAACAGAATTTTGATGGTTTACTATAGAAATAGCTGAATGAAGACCTAGAAAGCGAACTCTCATACCTAATTAGTCCTACTTATTTATGATTTTAATGAGGTACTTCATCAATTGAAATTAATTGTACAAACATACCGTCTGGTTTTATTTTAAAATTGTCTGCTACGAACTTCGTTCAATTTTCTTTAAAATATATGGAGGGTTTTATTTGAACTGGTTAAATTTTAAAACTGGATTGTAGACATTTCTCCAGGCGTCTGCCATTTATTTTAAAGCGTTGCCACTTTTATATTTCCATATTAGTATTTCTAGTTACTTTTCATGTCATGTCACGGGCTCAAATGTAATAAAAAGCCAGCTTACGAATGTTGTAACACCTACCGTTGTTTGGTAAATAAGAAATCGGTGTTCAATTAATATCTTATTATAATAAGGTACAGTACTGATTTAAGCCGGCAGATGAGCAACATTTATACAGGGTGTGGTATAGAGCCTACTTATGATTTTGCCACTTAGAAAATGAAGGGCTACTCTTCCGGTACAACCGTGGAAGGTTCCGGTACAGCTAGGACGCTGGAGGGACTCCGCATCCAAACGGATGAAGGCAGCAGCCGTGTTGGCCTCAGAAGAGACGCTGAAGAATTCTGAGTTGCGTAGACACTACGCTTGTATTGACACTGGTTTTACTTTGTATATTTTATTTTGTCTTTCCTTACATATGTGCTTTTCTTAAAATGCGACCCTGACTTAGATATTCATTACTAATAATACGAATAAGTCGGGCCCCGCAACATTTCAATATACCTATTACCTAAAGTTACAAAAAATGCTTAAAGTTTCTAAAATATGGTATTTTTAAGATCTGAAAGAGCTTCAGTCAGCAGAAGCGCAGAAGGAATTATTTTCAGTAGAAAAAACATTCCTAATTTTTAATAAATAGAGGTCCTAAAATTGTATGAGTACTTAACTATTTAATAAATTTTAATACATGAAGAAAAAACTTTGTACTGTGTTTTACGAAAAATTATGCTAACGAAGGGGTATGAATTTTAACTCACTTAAAGTTTATTTGAAGGAGGAGCTGCACTTATATTTTTTTAATAATGGTCAAATAACAAACTACACAATTCTTTAAAAATTATTTACCCACAAACAAGCTTCTATTTCCTCTCAAAACCTTTTAAAATAGACCCTTTACAAATTACCGCTAATATTTCATTAGCACAGATACCCGAGGCGAGAGAAAGAAACGTATTTTACAGCGATATTCTGCGATCTGATAAAGGAATATTGATTACAGACTCTTGCAATTTGTACGGAACTGAATGAGAATATTCCAGAAACAATACAGCTTTAGCGCTCTTGACAGCGCAGCCTTTTTCACGTCTTCCAGAATTTTCCATTTGTTTTCGGTGATTCAATAATTTCGAGCGCGTTGTACAAGGAACATGAATTGAATGAAAATAGTGCCTTGCGCTGACACTGTGGTTAAATTTCTATCAATTGTTATAAAAATATCTTTTGATGAAATTGTATTGTAAAAATGGGAGCATTGAATTTAAACATATACAAAAAATATACCTAGGTAACACTGAAAATGTTTAGAAAATGAAAAACGGCTTAATGTAGAAAGTTGCCAATACTTTTATTGTTTTTCGAAGTAATCTCCGTTCCTTTCTACACATCGTCGCATTCGATGGAACCACTGAGAAAAGCAGTGGGCCCATTCTTCCTTAGGGGTCTCTTCTATGGCATTTTCGTACGCTTTCACCGCATCTTCAGGGCTCGTAAAGCGAATACCTCGAATTATATCTTTAGTTCTTGGGAATAAATGAAAGTCGCAGGGTGCCAGGTCAGGACTGTATGGCGGATGACTCATTATCTCGACACCTGCCATAGTCAAATATTCAACAGTTCCTTTTTTCCTTGACTTCTTCCTTTCTTTACCTTAGTTGGCCGATCCTCGAAAGGAAACACCCACTGAGATGATTGTCTTTTGGTTTCCGGTTCGTAGCAATATATCCAGCTTTCATCACCTGTGACGATGTCAAATACAGCATTTGAGTCACCGCCGTTGAACTTATCTAACATTTGGTGACACCAGTCCATGCGAAGGTGTTTCTGGTCGTCGGTTAAAATATGGGGAATCCATCTGGTACAAAGCTTCTTGACGCCTAAGTGTTCGTGTAATATTTTTTGAACTTGACTCATACCAATGCCTAGGCTTGCCCGTATATGCTGATAGGTCACTCTCTTATCTTCCTCTATCATGCGTCGCACAGCACTGATGTTATCTTCAGTAGTCGCTGTTAAAGGACGTCCCTCACGCGGATCATCATTGAGATTGCTACGTCCACGCTTAAACTCGTTAAACCAATTGTAAATAGTAGCACGAGATGGGGCTTCATTAAGAAATGCTAATCGTAGCCTATCATAGCTTTGTTGTTGAGTAAGCCCACAACGAAAGTCATAATAAATCATTGACCGAAAATTTTCTCGCGTTAGGTTCATTTTCACGTGTAATAAGAGTTTTAGATTTGCCGCCAATTCACAAAAACAAATGACAAATGAATGCAATATACTACATTAGGTTACCAAAGAGTTCTAAAATTGAAATTAAAAAAAAGTTTTCATTGGCAATGTTTTAACTGGCCAGTTCTAAACATTTTCAGTGTTACCCACATATTAGTACATATTTCGAAATTTAATAATTATATTTATTTATTATCAGCGGGCTTAGCATGGCGATCCGAAGAAATAATCTAAAGAAGAAATATTCTATCCAAAACAGTTCGTAGCAAAATAGTTCTTAATCCATGGTAACAAGGTCGTCAATAGAAGTCAACATTTCTAAATTATTTCACCGATGAAATTAATTCTTACTTAAATATGAAACAACATGTAATATTAGTTTTATCGATTACAGCAAAGCGTTCGATACTCTGCGTCACGATCTCTTGATCAAAAGATTAGAGGATAGTGGATTAAGAGGTAAAATCTTAGAGTGATGCAAAGAGTACCTTAAAAATAGGAGCTATCGAGTACAGATTGATAATATTCTTAGTGACGGTATACCAGTTACGGAGGGAACTGCTCAAGGTTCTGTTATTCTGGACTGGACCAAAGCACTTTCTAGTGTGATAAAATCAAACTCTCCAGTAGTACATTAATTTTTATTTGCACTTCTTAAATTCACTCACTACACTTTTATTTTAAACAGTCTTATATTATAATACAATTCAGTACAATTATTCTAGATAGACATCTAGTCTTTACTGCCGTTCTAAGAAGAATGCCCCTTCCAAAATGAAGATCAATGATTTATAGATCATAAACCGGAAACACGATAGTTTAATAATTAGGAAAACGCGTTTCCGGCCTATGACAGACCGGAAACACGCCCTCTAAGACAATCCTCAGATATGTTATAAATTGGAATTCTTCTTAGTCGATTAATTTAGAATGAATACATTGAACAATAAAATAAAAATGTAAATGTGAAATAGATTTGAGTTTCTAAATATAATTCATTAAAATAAATATTAAATTGTAAAATCACAACTTATTGTAAAATATGTTATTAAAAATTGCATAATATAATTTAAAATATTTCAAAATCATTACATTCGGCCGTCCTACTACGTGCGATCTCCTGACGCACGTAAATTACACTTTTTTTTTTTTAATCTCACATTTAATAACAAAAACGAAATATAAATGAATCTGTATTGAATCAACATAATCAACAGTTCTTATATATCAATATTACAATCATTACATTCGGTCATTATTTGGACTCAGATTGATTTTGTGATAGTTCACAGTCACTTTTGTCGTTTTCACTCTCCGATGAACTGCTAGTACTATTTGAAATAACATTTTTATTACTGCTTTGATCTGAAGCATTCACATTAATCCATGGTCGTATTCGGTCAATTGCTACTACACTATGAAATTTATTCTTTCGCTGACTAAAGCCGGGTATTTCAATTATTTTATACCGGTCATTGTCTAAAGCCTTTTCTATCCTAAATGGACCTATGAATCTGGACATAAGTTTAGTGCTGTTGCCTTCATTATTAAAATTAGATCTGGTTATTTTTACCAAATCTCCTTCCTTATAAACTGGAGCAGGGATTCTATTTTTGTCATAGGTTTCTTTTTGTTTAATTTGACTAGACTGTATGCTCGTAGTTGCTTCATCTCTTACTTCTGTAATATTGCGACTCGACTCACTATTAATATCTAACATATTAGTTAAACTATCACGCAATCTGGTTCCAAACAATACTTCTGTTGCTGTTTTTTGCGTGGTGGAGTTAATAGCATTATTAACTCCCCACTGAACTTTGCCTAAATACATATCCCAGTTCCGTTCATCCTCACCGTCAGCATATTTTGCAAGTGAATCTAGAATTGTCTTATTATACCTTTCAGCTTGGCCGTTAGCTCTAGGACATGCAACGGCATTTACTAATTGTTTAATGCCGTGGGACTCACAAAAATTCTTGAAAGCCATCGAAGTGAACGAGGTACCTCGATCCGACACTATTCTAGAGGGTATTCCGAAGTCATAAAATATGCTTAATAAATTTTTTACTGTAGTTTTAGTCTTTGTGTCTTTAACGGCTCTCACAAATAAATATTTTGTGAATCCATCGACTATAGTGAGAATATAAGCATTGCCATTTTTACTCTTGACAAACGGGCCTAAGTGGTCAATATGAATAGTGTGGAATGGAATGCTTATCTTCTCAATTGGATACAATTGGCCATTTCTACGTGATACATCGTCTTTATTATAAGCACATTTAATACAGGATTTTACATATTTCCTAACGAACTTTCGCAACTTTGGGAACCAGTAGTCAGATTGAATTCTCTCAGTTGTTTTGGAAATACCTAAGTGACCGGCGTCATCGTGATTGGACCTACATATTTGCCAACGCGCAACGCGAACTACTTTCCTATATACTCTACTATTTTTAACAACGTAATTTTTCTTTATATCTTTAGTTTCTTCGTCAGACTCAGGTTTAAGTATTTTAAATATACGTGAAATGTCGGGGTCAGTGATTTGCAAGGTTAAAATCCAATTACTAGTTCCAATACTGTACACAGTTAATGCAGAGTCATCAATTACTTCAGGTGATTGCTTCGTATTGCGACTTAACGCGTCTACGTGAGCCATTCGAGTACCTGGGCGATATTCTATACTAAAATTAAATTCGCTAATCAAAAGCCACCACCTCGCTATCCGGGGAATGAGATCGCGCTTGGTTAGAGTAGTCCTAAGAGCGTTACAATCTGTCACTATCTTGAATTCTAACCCTAATAAATAAACTCTAAATTTCTTTAACGAGCACACGATTGCTAGAGTTTCTAACTCGTAAGAGTGTAAATGGCGTTCTTCAGGAGTGGTCTGTCTACTAAAGTAAGCCACCGGATTAAGAACCCCAGAACCGGGTTGCCACTGCATTAGTATTCCTCCTACGCCCAAAGAGCTTGCGTCCGTATGTAACTCGGTTTTAAATTTTGGGTTATATAAAGCAAGAATAGGTCTGTCAATCAGTTTTTCTTTTAAAATCTTGAAAGCGTTAATTTCGGTGTCTGTCCACTTAAAACAGCTGCCCTTCTGTAATAGGTTTGTTAGAGGCCTAGCGATCTCCCCAAAACCTTTAATGAATTTCCTAAAATATCCTGCTAATCCTAAGAATTGGCGAACTTCGTGTATGTTCTGAGGGGCAGGAAATTCCTTAACAGCTAAAATTTTATGTTTATTAGGTCGTATGCCATCAGCGGAAATCTCATACCCCAAATAGTTGAGAGAATTATCAAAGAAATAACACTTGGATAATTTTAGAGTAAGCCCATTTAACCGTAACAACTTTAACATATCATTAAGTTTTTTAAATCCTTCCTCTAAAGTAATTGACGGCACAAGAATGTCGTCCAAATAAGCTAAAGCTGTATCATGTCGCTTATCACCAAGCATGGAATTCATGAAACGTTGGAAGACAGCTGGGGCATTTGCAAGTCCAAAGGGCATCCTTTTAAATTCATAGTGCCCGTCGGGCGTTACAAATGCTGTCAATGGGCAACTTTCTTTTGCCATGGGTACCTGATAATACCCGGTGGCTAAATCTAGGGACGTGAAAAACTTATTACCACTTAGATTCGTTAGTTGATCATCAATAATTGGCAAAGGGAAACAATCTTTTCTAGTTTTATTATTAAGGGCCCTATAATCAACGCATAAGCGTTGTTCGCCAGTTTTCTTTTTAACCATAAGAATAGGGCTCGCGTAATTGGAACTAGACTCTTGTATTATATCGTTTTCTAATAATTCATTAACTGTCTCACGGACTTGACTTCTCTCTGAAAATGATAGCCTGTATGGTCTATAAACAACAGGTCTATCATCTAATAAATCTATCTTCATTTCAGTAGAGTTAATACAGCCTATTTCGCTGAGATTAAATGCAAAACAGTCGCGGTGATTGAGTAAAAGAGTGTGAAGCTTAGATAATTTTTTCTCATCAACACCGGGACCGACTTTAATATCTGAAATCAACAAAGGCTCTAATTTTGAGTCGTCTTTGGTTATGTTATTAGTCTGAGTAACTTTCTTTTCGACAAAGGGAAACGCTCTAGCTATATGAAATTTTAGGGGTAGTTTCAATAATTGATTACATAAATTGGTTACTGCTAAAAAACATTTACCACTATTGACTTTGTAAGCACCTTGCTGTACTTGAAATTCTCTCCTAGGCTCTTTACTACAGTAGCCCTCAACATAAATATCCCCACTATATGTCGGGTCAGATGTCACAACTTCAACTAAACCTGACTTTATAATTCTATTTTCATCAACTAATATTAATTTTAAGCAATTTACAGTACCTTATCCAGAACGACAGGGCGTGGTCTCCCACAGGGTGATCCTTTATCCCCTTTATTGTTTAATGTAGATACTATGCACATTTGTAAAAGTATCGTTAATGTGTTTACCTCGCAATATGCTGATGATTTTGTTTTATACGGTTCATACAAAGTTGTTGTGGATGGTTGTCGAAATATGGAGTTAGCGCTAAAAACCTTTTCAAAATTGATAGAAAATCTTGGTCTAGAGGTATCTGAAAGGAAAACTAAACTTTGTTTATTTAGTAAAGGATGTAAAAGACAGGACGTTAATGTGTCCATTCAGGGGTCTAGACTGCAGGTTGTGGATTCTGTAAAATATCTAGGCATTTGGATTGACCGGTCTCTTAAGTGGGGTAAACACATAAACGAGATTACTCACAAAGCTGTTAAATTTGTCAATGTACTCAAAGTGTTGTCTGGATCTGGCTGGGGCGTGCACCCTATACATTTGAGAAAGTTATACATATCCATAGTTCGTAGTCGGTTAGATTATGGGAGCTTTCTATATGATACGGGTGTTAAATCTCATCTGGTTAAAATTGATAAAGTGCAAAATCAGTGTATGCGAGTTATAGGGGGATTTATAAAGAGCACTCCAATCCACGTTATGCAAAATGAACTTTGTTTACAGCCTTTGCATTTGCGCAGGTATTATCTTGGTGGAAAATTTTGGCTACGATGTTTTAGTATTCGTAATAGTCTGATTGTAAAACTTGTTGACCAACTTTTTGATCACTGTAGTAGACCAGGTTATTGGAGTCGTAAGAAAAAGCCACTCATTACTGTCATATATGATTTATTTAAATCGACCCCTATGTATGTGTCGCCTCAGTTAGAAATGTTTAGTCTTGATACCTGGGTGCAGAATATTAATTTAGACAACATAGTTTCTTGTTTTATAGATGTAATTACTAGACCTAAAAGGTATTTGGATAGTACGTATTTAAAATTGAAATGCAAGGAATGGATTGACACAAAATTTAATGGTTTTTATAATATTTATACAGACGGCTCCAAAGGTAAAGATGGTTCAGGTGCGGCAGTGTTTGACCCCCAGACTAATACTAAAATTAAATTTAAAGTAAACAGTAATGTTTCCATAATGTACACAGAATTAGTTGCGATGTCAGAAGCCCTTGCTTATATAAGTTGTGTCAATTACAATAAATTTGTTATTTTAACTGATGCTAGAAGTGCTCTTCAACACTTAGCTCGGTGCACCTCGTGTTTTCGAGGAGTACCGATAGCTTATATAATTTTAGACACTATTAGAAAGTTAGAGAAGTCTGGGGTAACCGTTCACCTTCAGTGGATACCGTCTCATATAGGGCTGGAGGGCAATGAAGAAGCGGATAGGTTGGCCAATGAAGCTGTTATGGATGGCATATCTTACAATATTGTTCCCTTTTATTCTGATGTAATACCGAAGTTGAAAGACAATGTACATAAGCTTTGGTCTGAATACTTTGAATACATGTCTGTAACCAAAGGTATCTGGTATAGAACGTTACGATCAGCACCTTGTCGATTTCCATGGTTCAGTCCACGTAGGTTAAGTAATAGGAATATTTTAGTTATTGCATTTAGAATACGATCTGGACACATCCCACTTAATAAGTTTGCATTGTTAATGGGGAAGACTAATTCCTCAAATTGCGCCGTGTGTGGAACTATTGAAGATGTCTACCACATATTGGTGGAATGTGTCCGGAATGAATCATTTAGGAATTGTATACCTAATAAATATATGTTTAATAGTGTGGGAGGATGTAATATTGCGTTATCGGACCCTATGTCCAGTGACGCAATAATCTTGTATAGATTGGTTAAGTTTGGGCTAGACGTAAGAATTTCTTAAGACTATTTTTTTTTAAGACTATCTATTGTTGTAGACTTATGAGGACGACATGGTCGCTCTCTGTTTGTGAACCAAGTCCTTAATAAAGATTTAAAAAAAAAAAAAAAAAAAGCAATTTACAGACTGATAATTATCATCAACTTCGGGACTTTGGTAAAATAATAATAGATTATTATCTTTGAATACAGTTACACAAGGAAGCTCAGTGACATTTTGACCAATCAACATGGGTGATTGCAGGAATTCATCATTTACAACTAGGATTTCTATTCTAGCCTCCACTTCGTCTAACTTTAATTGAACATTACTCTTAAATATAGGAAAAACTTTAGAATTACCAAATCCTTTGATCACAGGTAAATTTGTAAAATCTTTAACTAGACTAAGATTTTTAGCATCAGATTCACGTATAAGACTACACTCACTTCCAAAATCTATAAAAGCTACTAATTTCATATTGTTAACTTTTACGTTTTTATAAAATTTATCACCGCCTTTGTTTGAGGTTAAAATAGTTAAAGTGTTTCGGTCTTGATTATTATCGGTCTGTTTGGATTCAATTCATGGGGTCAACGGTTCAAGTTTGCAGTTTTCGTTATTATGACCTACTCTATGACACTTTAAGCATTTCACAAGGGGTTTGGGGCACCTAAAATAAGGGTGTCCCTTTGAGCGGCAATTGAAACAAGTGAGAGACATGTTATCATTTGAAGTTGACGCAACGCTACTCATTCGATTTGTTGTGATGTTGTCGTTACGTTTCCTACTTACGAATGCACCGTTGTCTAAAACAGGACGTTGAGAACTGAGGAAATTCAATAAGTCTTCCGGTTCATCACACGTTAGAGCTTGGGCACTATTTCTAATAGACTTATCTAAAATACCATGAATCACACAATCTACGGCCTTTTTACCGCTAATTTCACATCTATTTAATAAAGTTAATTTGTCATAGAAATATTCGCGTAAATTCTCATTATTTCTAGTGGTTCGGGCTAGCATTTCTTCAAGAAGTCGACCATAGTTTTGCTCATTCGGAAACGCCCTTTTTAGTTTCGTTTGCCAATCTTGCCAACTAAACACAACACTTGGAAGAGCTTCAAACCATCTCTTTGCCAGGCCAGAAAGTTTTTGTAGAGCAAAATGCACAGTCTGCTTCTCATCCCATTCGTATATTACAGTACATTCATTAACTTTCCTAATCCAGCTATCTATACTTTGAGATTTACTAGCCGGATCAAATTCCGGTATAACATTGTTATAATGATTGTTATTAAGATTTTGTGGCTTGTTTTTATTCTCTTGTAAGGAATTAAATAAATCCAGTACCTCTTTTGTGGACCAGTTGTCAGCTTCCCTTCGTCTGACCGTCTTTCGTCGTCGCGAAGTATTATTCGACGAGTCGCTACTGGAAGAGGACAGGCTGCATGATCGTCTGCGTCTCCTTTTTGATTTTTTCTTAGACCGCTTTGTCTTATCGGTCTTTCTTCCAGGAAAACGCTCTGATGACCTTTCGACCTTGGAGGTTCATCCTCAGGAGTCATTGCTTCGTCAGAGTTCATATCCTCAAAATAAAGATAAAATATTAGTTTCATGTCATTATAATTAATTGAAATATAACAGGATTAACTTAAACTTATTAACTTATTGGAAATACTTGGCATCAAAATAAATTAGAAACATTGGCTAAATAGGTACACATGACTTCTAATAACAAGCACACTTGGCTTATTACACCAAATCATTCTATATTATCCTAATAAGCTGGAGCACACTTGGCTCGGTAGGTACACATGACCTTTAATAACAAGCACACTTGGCTATTACACCAAATCATTCTATATTACCCTATTAAGCTGGAGCACACTTGGCTCGGTAGGTACACATGACCTCTAATAGAAAGCACACTTGGCTTATTACACCAAATCATTCTATATTATCCTATTAAGCTGGAGCACACTTGGCTCGGTGGGTACAAATGACCTCTAATAACAAGGACACTTAGCTTATTACACCAAATCATTCTATATTATCCTAATAAGCTAGAATACACTTGGTTCTGTAGGTACACATGACCTCTAATAAAAGCACACTTGGCTTGTTATTTATAGCTAGTAACTTTACCAAAAGCTTTTACCAGAGCACACTTGGCTCGGTAGATCAATTTAATCAATACTCAAAATCTTATTTTAAAAGTAAAAAAACAAATCATAATGTAAAATACTTAGGATTCATGTTTCAAAATTAATTTACACATTTTGTACATACCTTAACTTGGGTTCTTATCGCACTTCTGATTTGTGATAAAATCAAACTCTCCAGTAGTACATTAATTTTTATTTGCACTTCTTAAATTCACTCACTACACTTTTATTTTAAACAGTCTTATATTATAATACAATTCAGTACAATTATTCTAGATAGACATCTAGTCTTTACTGCCGTTCTAAGAAGAATGCCCCTTCCAAAATGAAGATCAATGATTTATAGATCATAAACCGGAAACACGATAGTTTAATAATTAGGAAAACGCGTTTCCGGCCTATGACAGACCGGAAACACGCCCTCTAAGACAATCCTCAGATATGTTATAAATTGGAATTCTTCTTAGTCGATTAATTTAGAATGAATACATTGAACAATAAAATAAAAATGTAAATGTGAAATAGATTTGAGTTTCTAAATATAATTCATTAAAATAAATATTAAATTGTAAAATCACAACTTATTGTAAAATATGTTATTAAAAATTGCATAATATAATTTAAAATATTTCAAAATCATTACACTAGTATATGTTAATAGTTTAAAAATGTCATCAAACACTGTTCAGTATTCCAATTTGCTGATGACACTTGTCTTGTTGCAGCTGACCATGATATTGCAGTCGCAAAAAAGAAGCTGATTTTACTGCTGTCTGTAGTGGTCCCACGACTCAGGCTTA
Source organism: Phengaris arion (assembly GCA_963565745.1). Taxonomy (NCBI): domain Eukaryota; kingdom Metazoa; phylum Arthropoda; class Insecta; order Lepidoptera; family Lycaenidae; genus Phengaris; species Phengaris arion. The sequence goes on from OY751443.1 coordinate 11,586,781, forward strand.
GTACTAAACCCCGATAAATTTAAATCGATTCACGTGAGATCCAGATACAAACATGAAGAAGATGTTGAGGTGTTAGCCCACTGTCATGATTGTCTCCACTCACCTAAATCTCAATGTCCTAAGAAATGTATAAAAATAAATCAAGTCAAAGAACACATCTACCTAGATCTAGTTATAGATCATAGATTTAACTGGAAAATCATATTAATAAGATTTATGACAAATTAAGAATTATTTTGGCAAAATTCTATATAATACAAAATTCTATACCTCGTAACATATTACTAACTATTTATAAAACACTAGCAGAAAGCATAGTATCATATGGATTAAATAGTTATGAACGCACTTATAAATCATATCTAGACCACATTTATAACATCCAATATAGGCTACTTAAATTGATTGTATCTCCTAAAATAAAAAATGAATACTCGAACAACCCTCAAGGATTGTTTAGATACTGTGGCGTCCTCCCCATACATTGTAAAGTTAATTATCAGTTACTCCTTGAGCAATATTTATTTCGCTATTATTTATATATAATCGCATTGTTGCCGCCGCGAAGTCCGGCTCCGTACTGAGTAATAACATCAAGCACTCTTCCGTCCCACCGCTCGCATACCTAAGGCCCGGCTAGCTAGTCACAATATGTAACAGTCATAATAGTCACAATGTGTAATTGCAAAATTCTACATTATTGTCAAGGTGATAAGGTCGTTTTTTGTATTATTCTTAATAGTCGTTATTACATTGTGATACGACACTTTTTGCCACTCAATGGCAAAAAGTGTCGTGCCAATTTAATCCGTCTAGCCCCAATACAATTCGCAACGCGCCATAAGGAACTTCGTTCCAAAAAATAGACATATTTTTAAAATGGCTGCCGGGAAATCTTCTGTCAAAAATTATCAAATTTTCAAGTAAATGATGAATGTAAAGAAACTATTTGTCTAGGAGCGCCATTGTGTGGTTTAGTTGACATTATTGTAAGACTATTTGACATTGAAATAAGAAAACGTTTGTACTTTAGCTGTCAAAAGAGGCCATTTCGTGAGCACATGCTCGGGAAGAAAAGATGTTGTTTCTCATAACGACGATGCATCGACCTTGCTGCCTTACAATAAGAACTATTTTGCTCCGAATAGTATTAATGTTTCTTCGATCTGTCATTTTGTCGATTCTTCGATGTTTCTAGGGCGCGCTTGCTAAGCCTGCAGGTGCCCACAACATTTTTTAGTGTAGAACTATCGGAAACGAAACCCTTTTTGGAGTTTACTCCATAAGAAACGATTTTTATATTTATGCCCGGGGTATGAAAATCTATGGGAGTAAAAGTTCACGATGTCACACGGTCACATGTATGGTGTCACACGATGTTAGGCGAGGATGCGTCGATCGCTTTGCATTGCACAACTCCAGTCGAGCGTCCGAACTGACACACACACTTTTTTTTTTAATGAAACCCTAAGATAAGTAGCCTTATTTACTTAGTAGTTATTCCTTATATCCTCAGCTATCTGCCAGTGAAAGTCCAGTGAAAATCGGTCCAGCCGTTTTATAGATTAGCCGGAACAAACAGACGGACAGACAAAATTTAGAAAAAAATATTTTTATTGTAAGTACCGTAAATACTTTCATATACATATACTTACCCCCTTACTAATAAAAATATGTATACAGTGTATAAGCTATACAATCTTTTGTCCTAGTCTGATACGTCAGAAAATTCGCTGACAGACAAGGATAAAACATTGTATAGCTTATACACTGTACAAATATTTTTATTAGTTAGGGGGTAAGTGAAAAGCTGTCGATTTAAAATTACAAACAGATATTTCTATTTAATTTTTTGGATAGATTATTTAAGTATTTTTATATAGCTAACCGACAGACATTAAAAAAAATCTAACCAAAATAACTTTTATAAATATGCATTTAACATGACCTATTAGCATAGAGGTTCTACATTTTATAGCCTAGAAATGCCAGGGGGACGTATGTTCACTTTGTAGTGGATGGTCAGACAGAGAAAAACTATAACTAAAACTTCTTTGTACGGAACGGATACGGAACTCTTAAAAAGCTATGTCATAGGACGTACTTAATAAGCTATCAGTATTTAATGCATTAGCTATTATAAATAACGAAGAATAAAACGTAGGTACCTATCTTATATACGACTAGAAATACTAGAAGGACTTTTGACAAAGAAAATATGCAATTTATATTATTCTCAAGTTTCTAAATACTTTATTAAACTTTGTGCTCTACCTCTTAGGCATTCAAGGCTTTATACATTGATTCTAGACATAGCACGCCGCTATCCAACTTTCTTGATCACAATTTTCCTCTTAGTAAATAAAAAAAAAAAAATGGTTTATACATTAACAGCCTACTACTAATGAAAATATTTACACAACAGATTCAATGTTTCTGTCTGTATCTGATACGTTACAAAATTCATTAGACAGACAAGGACAGCGATAGTGAATAGCTAATCAGTTGTGTAAATATTTTTATTAGTTGGGGGCTAAGTATAATATATTAATGAACCAGGTGCTTCCGATAAATTGTTATAGGTAAGTTATTTTCGCATTGCTACATTTGAACAATATTATATTAAATGCTAGCTGACCCGGCGAATTTCGTACTGCCATATTTTTTGCCGTCAATTAGCTATAATTTTTTACATACCTTCCTTCTCCTGACAATAACGAACGCATGAAAGAAAGATTTATCCAATTTGGTGCAGTCGCATGGAATTTATGCGCGTACAAACATTTCGGTAGTTCATTTTTATTTATATATTTATATAGATAACAAATTAAATATTTGTTATTTTGCTCTTTCTTTATTGCTCTATCTGGGTCAAGAGAAACATACTTTTTGTATGTCACTGGCCATCCGTACCAATCGATCATTTTGAACTATTTGGGAATAAAAGTTTTATATGTTAGTAGGTACTGTCGCGTTCGGGGGCGTATTCACTCAGGATGGCGGCTAGGTGTGCCTAATCAAATGCCACGCTTCAACTTTCAAACGTTTAATCACAAACCGCAACATGGACAATGGACATCCTACCACGGACTAAAGAAAGACGAACACATATTCAGCCCTGTGGTCGAAATTTAACCATATTTTGTTTATGAATTGTGAAAGAAAGATTGACAATTGTGTCAAACCTACTGTAAAATATACAAACAATAAACGTGCTAGTGTGAGTGAGGTAGTATGTGTTGTTGTTATTTTTATAAATTTTATGTATGTAGCGTTATTTAAAAAAAATCCACTTAAACTTTAAATGTGACAAATTTCACACTGATCCGTATGCGCAATTCTTGTAAAACCGTACTTGAAAGTTTTGCTTTACGTATTAATATAATGATGAAATTTTAAACTTTATATGCCTGGTCAGTCCAAGTAGTCCAGCCATGGTCATCAGCTACAGTACTTACTCGAGAGCTGGAATAATGAAATCGGTTGTGTACATTTTCGAAAGAATTTACTATCCAGAAGCCAAAGATAATGCCGGAGAATTTTGGGGCAAATATGTTGCAATAAGCTGCTTTGTTTTGGGCATACTTCTTTGTATACGAGGTAACATCCGCATTAAATTTTTTAAGAATATCTAGATATAGGAAGATTAATACCTATTTATAAAAATAGACCCTTTTTATATGACATAGCATATAACTTTGATAAAATTATTTTTCTCACGCGTCACGTCACGACACGCGTTACGACATTATTTTAGATATATAACGCCATTGATATAACGACATTTGTCGGAAGCTACTTACACTTACTTACGTCGACGTCTTACGTCATAACATATTAACTTTTTACATATTAAGTACGGCTTAATGCACAGATGGCGCTAGGCGTACTTTTTTTACATTTTTTTGAGTGATTTACTTACTTATTAGGTACGACGAGAGCATTTCCGGATTTTAAATGTGATATTAATTTTAAATAATATGAATGAAGTTTCACTTCTTACACGTGTATTCTGTACAGATCATGTTTTTTTTACTACCAGACCATTTATTAAGTAGGTTATATCCTAAAAGTATAATGATATTTTTTGACACAGTAAATAATAAAATAAAATAAATTACGAAATCAATCGGGTTTAACGTAGTACTGTGATGTGAGCCGTACTGTAATGTACATAACGTACTGTAATGTACATAATGCTGTCCCCGCCGACCGCGCTCGCCAATGCTCAATACTGGCACTACACATATCTAAATAATTATATTCATCTATTGACCATGGAGCAGATATGGAGTGACCGATCACGACCACTCAATCCTTGCACGGGCATTATACGCGCCTGATTTTCAAAGAAATGTCAATGACACGTCATTGATGCCTTTTCAGGGTTCCGTATATCAAAAGGAAAAATGGAACCATTAGATCACTGTATTGCCCGTCCGTCCGTCTGTCCGTTCATCCGTCCGTCTGTCCGTCTGTCTGTATGTCTGTCAGTCAAGACTCTTAATTTTGGGGACATACATATTTTATTGATTTTTTACGACGCATATTTATTTTTATTTAAAAAATAAAATGTCAAGAATAATTAGAAATAAATAACAAGCTTTCTATACAAATTTTATCATCCATTTTTAGGCTCGACAAAAGGTATGAGGCTCGATTTCTGAACTATTTTGTACGGAACCCTTGGTGGGCGAGTCGGACTCGCTCATGTCCGTTTTTTTTCAAACAGCGTTTTAAATTATTAATTGTGTCATTTACAGTCACAGTCTCACAGCACTAAAGCACTAGTTTAAAGTATAATATTGATTCGTTATTTTAATTATAAAATAACGAATCAATATTATACTTTAAACTAGACAATCATGTGTAATATACCCAACACAATCACTTTTTTTTTTATTAAATAAGGGGGCAAACGAGCAAACGGGTCTCCTGATGGTAAGCAACTACCGTCGCCCATGGACACTCGCAACATCAGAAGAGCTGCAGGTGCGTTGCCGGCCTTTTAAGAGGGAATACGCTCTCTTCTTGAAGGTTTGCAGGTCGTATAGGTCCGGAAATACTGCTGGTGACAGTTCGTTCCAGAGTTTTACAGTGCGCGGCAGAAAGTTACGCGAAAAGCGCACGGTGGAAGACTGCCACTCATCAAGGTGATGAGGATGGTATGTTTTTCGCGTGGGACGATGGCGAAAAGCTACGCTGAAGCTACATCTCGGCGTAATTCCAAGGGGTCCAAGCTGATTGAAACACTATGACAGTCAACAATTCGAGCGGCCCTTCGTTGGATACGATCCAGAGGGAGCAGTTGGTATTTTGGCGCCCCTGCCCAGAGATGAGAACAATATTCCATATGAGGCCGAACCTGCGCCTTGTAGAGTTGTAGGCGTTGGTCCGGACTGAAGTACTTACTGTCTTTCATGTAAAGTGATGTCAAGACCATATGACTCGCACTGTTAAAAATCTATCAGATCTCATTTTAAAACCAAGCTTCTGACTCTACCAAACTTCTAACTCCACATGTCTTAACTTTAAATCTTTTTGACAGTGCGAGTCATATGGTATCGTCTTGGCATCACTTTACATAAAAATGTTTTTGTTGGAATTTTACTTCTTTTTGAAAGTTATGATAATTTTTCATTTTATTTTTACTAGTTATAACACGGATCCCTACAACAATTTTCAGACCTCTAGAGTAAAAAATTGCGAAGGTAAGTCTCTTACAAATTTTCACCCCCTAGTTTGAGGGGTTGGAAGATAAAAGTTCCAAGTTTGTCAATTTTTATGTTGTTTATGTGCTAATACTAGCTTACATACCAAATTCCAACATTCTAGGACATCCGGAAATTCCCTATAATTTTGTTGATCATCAGTGAGTCAGTGACGAAATCAGGGGTTTTTAGATATCAATAATATCTAAAGTATAAGACCTATGTAATCAAAACTTGACATGTTTAATCAGTCTGCTACCGGGAACATATCCTGAAAATTTCGTTTATCTGGTATAACCCAAACCTAAATTATGAGGGTTCAAAAAATCGACGAAACGCATCGAGAAAATGTGGTCTCGTAGTGCCCTTGCGCTTCGCTTAACTTGTCTTGGCTGGGGCACTACCGTGCCCCTAGATATAATTGGTTTTTCGAAAACGGCTACTAGTATTACCATGAAATTTAGTATGCAGGGAGTTCTGAGGGAGAAAAATCGATCTAGCTAGGTCTTATCCCTGGCAAACTGCGCATTTTAGCTCTATATGTTTTTTCTTTCGTCGTGCAACAATATATCAATAATTTCGAAACTGTTATGTCAGTCCGATTGGCAGCTTCGTATGCGATGCGGCTAAATTTGGCTTTGTTCGAAAATTCGGAATGTGGTTCGAATCCCGGTCAGATAAATATTTTTGTGATTATTTTTATTTTTTGAAAGTCAGCACTCCGAGGAAAGCTCGGTTATTCAGATACTCAATCATTATACGCAGTAAATTTAGACAATCACTTATGTTTCACAAGTTAATGTTTTTTAGTGGAACTGCCAAGAAAAGTATTGTAAAAACCATAAAATAATATCCACTAGCCTTGTTAGTAATGGAAATTCATTTAACTCGGGGCCATAATATTTGTGCGCCAAATTAATGAAATATACACAGCACCTGATCGACTCGGAAATACATTAATTAATTTTCATGTTGTTAATAATGGCTCTAATTAATAGGTCGGAGTGGGATTATTGCATGATACTAACCGTAACACGTAATAATATTTTTGATTATCCTTTTTACTTATATTAGGTGCCCGCAACTATGTCAGCGTGGAACTATTAATGGAAACGGAACTCTATTTTTTAAACAGAACCCGAAGAAAAAAGTTACTCTTATAATATCAATTATCTACCAGTGAAAATCCGGACAAAATCGGTCCGGCCGTTTCAGAGATTAGCTGGACTAAACAGACAGATAGATAGACAGTGAGACAACTAAGGCTTTTTTTTTAATTTAGTATCGATTGATTCTACTAAATAATACAACAACTATAGTCGAATTAGGCATCGCTTTTTGCCGAGACAAGACAGTAGAGTTATCACAATATTATATTAGTAATAAACATGCAATCAATATTTAATATCTATTGTAAATAATTGATTATTATGGACATATTGGACACTAATATAATAATAATTTCTATGGACGCTTTTACACCGTATGACCTATCAGCATGGAAAGTTACAGAAACTTGTATTTTTCCATGCTGATAGGTCATGCATAGATACTCTATCTAAATGTAGGATAATTATTTTGAGCGAAATTGGCATGCTCTTGGTTAGGTTATTTATGTAGGTAACTGTCTACTAGTTAATTAATAGAAAGCCCTAAAACTGTCAAATGAACCCAGAATGGCCGTCACAACATTGTATACATAGTTTTAATATCTGTAAATACGTGGATTTACGTATTTTCGCATTTATTCACCAGCGAATGAAGTTATCATGTAAACTGTTCAACCATACATCAACGAGCTTTAGTCAATTTACTCAGAGCAATTGCCTGTTAAACTATTGATATATAACTGGGAAACGACGGTATAGTCACTGTATACAACAATAGGGGTGTTGCCTAGTGTGGAATAGCACATTTATACAACTCTGTACTATAATAATAATAATCTATATAAAAGAAAGTCGTGTTAGTTATACTATTTATAACTCAAGAACAGCTGAACCGATTTGACTGAAAATTGGTGGGGAGGTAGCTTAGAACCAGGATACGGACGTAGGATTATTTTTATATATATAATAATAAATGTGAATGTCAGTTTGTTTGTTTGTTACGCTTTCACGTAAAAACTACTAAAACGATCATCATGAATTTTGGCACAGATATAAAGTAGACCACGGGGAAGAATACTAAATAGGCTACTTTTTATCGTGGGAAAATGTACAGTTCCCCTGGATTTGTGTATTTACGCTTTTACGTAAAAACTACTTTACCGATCATCATGAAATTTGGCACATACATAGAGTAGACTACGGGGAAGTACATAGGCTACTTTTTATCGCGGGAAAATATGTTCCCATGGGGATACTGTATATATGCGGGCGTAGCCGCGGGGAAAAGCTAGTACTATATATATTATTATAAACAGAGGTAAAGTTTGTGACGTTATTTGTAAGTAACATATGTTATAATATATTAACCTGAAAAATGAAAAAACTTTTTAGGGGTAGTCAGATTTGCAAAGTATGTCGGAGAAAAAACGGTCGAACATAAGGTTTCTTACGAATGCTGCCTTACCCGATGGGAGATATATGATTAAGTCCTAGAGAAAAGTTGTAGATCTTCATAATATCTATATAATATCTATACAAATAAATAAATTGAAGTGTCTGTTTGTATTTTAAATTAACAGCTTTTTGCTAAATGCATATGAAAGTGTACACGTTACTTACAATAAACAATCAATTTTTTAATATTTTTATCTGTCCATTTGTCTATATGTCTGTCTGTTTGTTCCGGCTAATCTCTGAAACGGGTGGACCGATTTTCACGGGCAGATAGCTGATGTTATAAGGAGTAACTTTGGCTACTGTTACCTTAGGGTTCCGATTAAAAAATAGGGTTCAGTTTACGTTCTACGCAAACGGAGTTGCGGACACCGGCTAGTTAAATTTTAAAATTGTTGAATACAGATTTATAAATCTAAAAGAAATAGGTATTTAGGTTGACGCAATAAAAAATTATAAGCAAATAAAAAATATTGGCCATCTCTTTCGCGCAAAACGATTTTCACATCACACAACTCACAAGATCACAAGCTGCTACCGCCATACATTTTATAATGACAAATGTATGGCGACAGCAACTCGTGACGTCACACGCCGATATATCGCATTCTTTCTTATTGTAAATTTTAATTGTTTGTATCTTCGTAATTTTTTAAGATATATGAAAATGGGTTCTAGTTTGTTTATTAAAATGTAGTCTAACATCGAATAGACGAAAAAAGTGTGTGTGTCTGCTCCGACGCACGACTGGAGTTTACTCTAAAAAAATATTTAAAATTAGAAACAATCTACTCCGTATAAGCGCCATCTATTTTTTTTTTGTTAAACTTTTTGGTTAATGTTTATTTCCATAGATGGTGTCCGGACTGGTACGCAGAATAGGTTGCGCACGAAAACGTAACGAGGTCATTCGTTCAGGAGATTTTACTACTCATATTTTTTTCATACCGGGGGCCTAATATGAAAATCGATTCTTAAGGAGTAAACTCCAAAAAGTTTTTTAGGCAACATGCATTTTTTAGGTAAGCTGCATTGTCCAAATATGTTTAGAGATATGACAATCTGTTATACGCGTAATAATAATAATAGCTCCTCATACCGTTTTCAGTGACGGTGGAGATTTAATTGAAACCAGGCCAGGAGTTATTTAATAGTGCCCAAGTGTGTGCGCAGTACACAAGAGACTCTCTCTCTTCCTTTTACTTTCGAAACCCAGTGGGACGGACAGACTGACACGACTGGCGAGAGATCAGGCGCAGGTCCGACCTTTTCCCATCCGACGCATGGATCATATTTCTTGTCAGACAATCAGGTGATCAGCCTGCATTGTCCTAACCAAACTTGGAAACAACATTTTTTGTTCTTCCAATGCGGGAATAGAGCCCACGACCTCCGAGTAGAGAGCCAAGATCTAAACCACTGGACCACGGAGGCTGTTAAATTATAAGCGTAATATGTATCCCAGAGCCCCACCTACTAACCTACCCCACTATTAATTGCTTAGAATTAGGTGTAGTCATTTGAGCACAATAAATATACCTAAGTAATGACTAATAAAATAACTAATGTAGTCAATTTATAATTATTAATTATTATTTATTGAGTACATTAGTCATTCGTCATATATACCTAGGTATATACTGGCCTCCAAAATAAAGTACTACACTTTTTTTTTTAGCAATAGAAGTTACAGATTATAATGAAAAACTTTATACTATAGCTATCAGGTTTCCGAAACTAATAGCTGAAAATAAAAGCTGATAAAATTTGCTATTATAGGTTTTATCTTTCATATATCTGACTTCTATAGTTTTCAAAAAATATATATTAAAAGTGTAGTAACTTATACCTATTTTCTTTTGCAGGTCAGTATATTTTCATGACATATGAGTACGTGTTGCAATTTATTTTCATATTTAAATACTCCTTCATTTTAGTTTAAACCTTTTTAGGTAGAACACGTTTTAAATGGCAAATTGCGAAATGGTAAAACCATTATCTGTAATGCCTTAATGTAAAAGCGCACTGGAGCAGGTCGCCGCTTGCTGCAGCTGGACAGTTCTTACACGTTTCGATAGAGATAAGTTACTGCTGCATCGATAATGCTAGATTAAAAGATGCCTTCAATTCCAATGGCGATCAGAATTTTGCAGAAAGTTTTTGCCAATATGAGTATATGTACTTCATGGTTTGCAAATTCGTATTTTTAGTAAAACTTAGAACAGTAAAAGATCGACTACATTGAATAGAAATTTGTGAAAGTGATGATAGAAGGTAGATACTATCGAAAAAGTTGCCGCTCCACAGGCATAAGATGAAAATCGCAAGCGCCGTTGAATCGTACGCACGCACACATACTCAATTGCAAGTACGTAGTTCAACCACGTCTGCAGTCGTTGCGGTCACTTCCTTTGCTTTACATTTGCTGCACCTGCACTCATAATATTAGCAAGGATATTCTTTCTGTATATGCGTGCGACATCGCTAGATGTTGTACATTAATGGTAATAATAAAATAAACACATTGACGTGTTTCTATACTGTGCTCGCGTGAAACAGTCCTCGCCAGAATACGTATCGTGGGGCCAAGTCAGCTATTTCCAATGCAATGCAATCTCGATGATCGCACTAACCGCCTGGCCACGAATAGTAGACGCTTGAGATAGGACTTTAATGTTAATAGTGCAATGTGTTTGCATTTCTTTGAAAATATCGTTCGTATACAGTGCTGAATTACTAGTATTTAGCAGAATTAGAACAAAACCGAGATTTTTATTAGTTGCATTATGAACAAGTACCTGGGTGACCGAGCCGAATCCGACCTTCCTTAGAGCTCTATCTCTTATAACCTACGGATAAATACCTATTATTTTATCTGAGTAATTTTATAATTTACTGAAAAACTTTTTTTGTTGATTTAGTTTTAAAAAAATTAGTGACCTACTTCTTTCATGTAATTAAAAAAAAAAAAAAGATTCTCAAAACACGATACACAAATTTGTAAACAACGCAAAAATACCAAATTGCCATCCGGACTGACAACTGTAAAGTCGAAATTACTAAAGTATTGTTGTACGACAAAAGAAAAACATAAGGTGGGTGGACCATGGAAGGCCACTTTAACGAGTAAACGCTTTATATTCGTTTATTTACTGGAAAAACGAAAGAAAATATATTAAGTAATACTTTGTTTTATTGTGTACTAAATATTTTTTTAACTCAACTTTAAACACTATTTATTAAACTTATGTTTTATTAAGCTCTTCTACATGGCCTTGCAAGGAACAGGACTCCAAACAAGGCTACTATTATTGTTCAATCGTTCAACTTAAAAATAGAGCTAACTTTTAAAACTGTAATATGCTCTTTCGTTTAAGCAAAACATTAAACGCTTAATATATTTTTATCATGTATAAAAATTTTACGAATATTACTTGAACACCATCGTATAACTAAGAATATATGAATAGTAATTATTTAAAAACAGTAGTAATGAGTATTATTTTTATATAAAATAACTTGCTTATTAAGCGTTTTTTATATTGAAATCAAATACTTTTTTTTCCTAAAATGGCGGTACTAAGGTTTGTTACCGTTCTTTGTCAGGCCAAAATATTCCTAAGCTAACCCTTACTTGCTCTAAATCTAAAAAAAAATAGAAATGTGAATATATAAATCATTTTTAAACTTTAACGATACTTATTAAGACTTATAAGGAACTACCGGCTTTCCTAGGAACACTAGCAATATTTTAACTCAAATGGAGGAAAAGTTTTTTTTTTTTTTTAGTACCATAAAAAAATCCTTATATGACAATTCACGGAAATACTTGCGGCCGTTTCCGAGATTCTGATTATATATATACAAGATTGGCTCATTTAAAGTATAAGAGAAATACAAAATATAGTAATTTCTCACCTGATTTCCATTAGATACCTCCGTTCCACATCATAAACTCACTCCAACGGAATAAAAAGGTAAGGGAAAATATGTTACACATCATACAAACTCGCGAGGAGTAAGTTATACCGTTGCAAAAGTAACGCTTCGTTCTTTGGCTAGTTTATAAAAAGCGGTAGCAAGTTGAACATGGGAGAGCCGGCTCGACCGGATAACCAACCGGATGACCAAGGCCCCAGAGAAAACCGGCGTGAAATAACGCTTACGTTGTGTTTCGCCGAGTGAGTGAGGTTACCGGAGGCCCAAGGGGGGTTTAGGATTTTAATGAGTAGGAATGCAAGTGCGCAGCTTCAGAGGAGTTACAACTTACAAGTGTAACACCTCTTACCGCCTACCATCAGCAATCCGTCTGCCGGTTTCCTGGTCCATTTCATAAAAAAAGAAAAGAGTAACGCAATTAATTACGCGAAAATTATTTTTCATTACTGCTATGTAGCTTTGTCAATGAAACCTGAACTGGAGCTTACAATATATTCTGGCGTGTCTTCTGTTTTCCTGCTTTCATTAGTAGGTACAAGGTATTTACTTGCCTTAATGAGGAAAATGAACGTCAAACTTGAGTCGCGGAATGAGCTTGCCTTATTCTCTTGTAATTATTTTTGCTGCGTTTATTATTTTTACGTTTTATAACTCGCTCGCTGCATTTTTATAAAGTTGCTTCATTAGCCACGTTTTAAAAATTAAGATTTTTAGTTTCCGTGCTACGTAGAGAACACTTCCTTGACTTTGTTATTTGATTAACGGAAATAAATAGGCAATGTGTTTACTAAATGTTTGATTAAACAAAATCAAAGTCGGTAACTGCTATTTGTAAGAAATACAAATTTTTGACCCTTATTTGATAGACAAGTTTTCACAAAACAGCTGTGGCCTGTGGGGCGAACCATTCGAATCTTGAGAAGAACGTAGACTGCTCACTGCTGTAACTAAACCCGACGACTTACATAGAAACTCTTATAGTATTAGAATGTTGCCCGCGATATGTGCTTGGCAAAAAATCTTTTTATTTCGCGAGAACATTAAACCGCAACCGGAAGTGTGTCCTAATGATAAATATTGGCAAAGAGTAATTCTTTACGGTACAAAACTACTTAATTAATTAAGGTTGTTTCTAATAATAATCTAAGTGCCAATTTCACCAACGCCTGTTAAATTTAACCGTTGATTTAACGTCCCGGTCTTGAAATTAACCTATGAAATTGCCGTTTTGTATGAAAAAATGTAAACGAATTTTTTTCATGTATTTTTTATTTGCATTAATCGAAGTATTCACCCATGCAATCAATGCATCTTTGCCAACGCAGTGGCCAGTTTATTGATGCCCTTCTTAAAGAAATCAGCTGGACGGGAGGCAACAAATTCTTTAAAGGCATTTTGTACTGCGTCTCGGGTATTGAATTTTTTTCCCGCCAAGAAGTTATCCAAATTCTGGAAAAAGTAGTAGTCTGTAGGCGCAAGGTCTGGTGAATAGAGCGGACGACGGAGAGCTTCCAACCCCAGTTCTTGTAACTTGGAGACCGTCTGCTGTGTAGTATGAGGTCGCGCGTTGTCGTGCAGGAGCAGCGGAGACGAGCGATTGACCAATGCTGGTTGGAGATGTGCCAGCTTCTCCATCATTGTGTTCAGTTCTTCACAGTACACATCTGCAGTAATGCTCCCCCGGAATTGGTAAGAAGCTGTGATGGATCACACCGGCGCTAGACCACCAAACAGTGACCATCACTTTTCTAGCGGTAAGTTTTCGTTTAGGGCATTGTTTAGGTGCTGAACCAGGATCCAACCAACTTATTGAGCGCTTGCGGTTATCAAACAGAATCCATGTTTCATCGCAGGTAACAATGCGGTTCAAAATTTCTTCATTTGTGTGTCTATTGAGCAGTGCAAGGCACGTCTCGACGCATACTTCGCGCTGGCGATCATTGAGTTCGTGGGGCACCCATTTGTCAAGGTTTTTTAACTTGCCAATTTGACGCAAATGGACCAATATTGTTTTGACGCTAACGTCGAAAGCTGCTGCTAATTCAGCCGTAGATTGTGTATCATCAGCTTCCACAATCGCCTTTGATTCGTCATTGTCGACCAAAGCCTTCGGACGACCGCAAGGTTCATTTTTCAGGTCGAAATTTCCAGAACAGAAGCGAACAAACCAATAACAGGTGGTGCGTTGGTTTGTAGTGTTAGCTCCGTAAACGTCGTTGATATTGCATGCCGCTTGTGCCGCGTTGCTGCCACGACGGTACTCATATTCCATAATTACTCGAATTTTTAACGTATCCATGATGACGAAAAAGATTGAAATGCGATGAAAATGCAACACTAATCAATAAACAAATGACTACTTTTGGAAAAAGAATTCCATGTTATTAAAATAAAATTAATTTGACATTAGAATTCTTAGCCAAACAAAAATTATTTTGATTTGAAATTGCCAGTACTGCAGAACGGCAATTTCATAGGTAAAGACCTATTATCATATATCACTCTCGTTCTGTGTTAATGAAAGATAAATCATGATATTTAGACAAACGATTAGGTAACACTAACAGGTGTTGGTGAAATTGGCATTAGATGTCAGTTTTTGTATACCTCAGATAAGGTTACTTGGGGTAAGATATTTTTTATATCACTGCGGGTCAATTAGGGTCAGCTCTCACCGAGACGCGATGCGGCGCTTCATTTTTAAGAAAACGATTCAAAATTTTATTCACTACACAAAAAGGTACAAGTTTCATTGCAAAAGCGGCGCCGTGCAGCTCGACATTCGAACTCTTGCAACTAAACGTGAACGTTCTTGTGCAGTGAATAAAGTTCAAAATTAGCTATCTTAAAAATACAGAACCGCGTCACAGATATTTAAGTCACGTGAAGTTGAACTAAGACCGACTAGCGTTCATGGATTATTCAGATTGACGATAGATTATGTAAAAGCCCTTACATATCGATTGGAACAAAAGCACTCTCTGTCAGCGGAATATCATTACAATCGTTAATCTGCTCAGCCCGAGCACTCGTTCAATTACTACGTCATTTGTCTGCACCGATTCACTCCACTCGAATACCTCTTGTTCGCCAAAACAAATGATTTGTGTATCCACATAGCATAACATTTAAAAGGTTTTACCATAGGGATGGGACGACCCCACTGCCAATTTACTGACTGATTCTACTTTTCTACAATAATACGTTATAGTGATATGTTTGAATATTAATAAACTCCATTATCGACAGCGACGAGTCTCGCCTGCACGAAAGGGTTCCTGGCAGAGTGAGAAGTGTGTGTAATGTATACGTACATTTTTATTTATGATTCCAAGCATGATGTCGGAGGAAACTCGGCAGAAAAGTTTTGTCCCTAGAGATAAAAGTAGGTTTTAAAGCCTAAACTGTACAAATTTAAGGGCATCATAGGCATATAATATATTAATACGTGAAACAAAAGCTTTCAGTTTTGTGTGAACGGAGGAGTATTATATTTGGCACAGTTAAAGTTTATATAGGGGACTGTGTGCAGAAAGCTAATATTTAGAATATATATATATATATATATATATATATATATATATATATATATATATATATATATAAATAAAACGTGTGCGCTTTAGACCACTGAAGTAAAACTCGCTACCGATGCTAGAACACTTTTAATTTTTTATAATTATAGCGGTAACACGTGCAAGGTGAAAAATTCATTAAAATATCCCGTTGCATTTAATCACCGGTTTATCTTATAATTATGTTTTCAGTTTGCATAATAAAAGAAACATTTGACTTACATTACTTCCAGCCAAGTTACAGTTATAACGAAGTATTTTCGCCACTCGCGATAAAATTAAAATGTTCCGACATTTTATAACTGAACCGTTTGTGCGATGTGGTTGAATACTCGTCATTTTACTTACCGTAAATTATTTTTCGTGGTCGTATTTTGTTTAAATTATTAACTCGATTTTGCTGTTGAAAGTCGCTTTGATAAATATAAAATAAATATCCTTAGAATATATCTTAGTATTAATCGATTAATTTTAATATAACATAAGACATGCGACCTATTCTTCTCTCATAGCTTGCATTATAAATCAAGACAACAAGAGCGAGACATGTAACAGTCTTTCATCTAAGATTTTCCGAGACAGTCTCGCAAAAGCTTTTTATAGTTTTTATTTGGACTGGCACTTGAACTCCTTAATTCTTTTCGAACCACAAACAATGAGGGAACTCTCTGTAAAGAAACTTTATGGTCTAGATATTTTATTTCAATGTTTCATTTTTCTATTTAGTTTGTTAAGATTTTGTAAACCGTTGATGCTTTCAATTACTATCTGCATGAAACACATTTTTATTCAACTTTTCATCTTCTACCAATTGTTATTGAAGCTATTGACGAACAATAGAAAAGCAATTACTAATATTTGAATTTTACCTTGGATTCAATATTTACTAACGAGCGATTTCGAGCTTGATGTGATTCTATCAATACTTTTATTTTATTTATTTTTTGTAATAATCCATAAACGTATTATACGTTTACGGACAAGGCAAGTCAAACATTAACCAAACATCTTCATACAAGAAAAAATACTGCCATCTGTTAAAAAATGTCCGAACTACAATGTCTACAATCGAACTACGCGTCATACGTGTATTATCGTAGGCCACGAAGGCCTCCATAAGGCATCACAGGCTTTATATTTTTAATAATTTAAAAATAGCTTATGTACTTTATTTGCACCATGGTCCCCAATGGGGCACTTGAAGTAAGGACGTTTTTAGCCTCGACATGTCCTGTCCTTAGTATATACACACACTTTTTCTACTATAATAATGATTAAAAAAAAAAAAAATTACTTAACCGGTTTCGACAAAATCATCATCAGGTGTACACCTAGTATATTACATACGTCCATGTAAAAATAATTCAGTAAACTCAGTGGTCTACTACAAATTAGTATAATTCTATCAATTATTTATTTGAATGCGCCTATATGAACGTCTTAACCACTATTAAAAATTCTCATATACTCTATCATGATATGTACTGTTTGAGTATACGTTAATAGATAGTACCCACACGTTACGGCTGTATGTTATACCGTATATAAGGCTATTCGACACCCGATAACGTAGTTAGCTGTTAGTCTCTCACCGATCTAGATGGCTCGCACGTCCCAACTTGAAATTAATTTCGGAATTGTTCGACTAAACTCCCGATATAATACGTTTCTCAAGTTAATTGTGCCTTCTACAGCTAAATAGCCTTTCAAGTTACTAACCTTCTGGAAACATAAACACATTCACAGACATTAAATATGATCGGTTCTGCAAATCTTGTTTCTTTAAAACAAAAAAATCAATAAGAATTAAAACGCACGTTCCATATTATAAAAAAATATATAATTTGGAACGTGCGCTAATGTAAGTGCTATGACTGCACTAACCAGTAAAAAATAAATAAACAAAAATAAAGATTAATTTAGGCAATTTTAAGCTATAAATATACATCGATAACAATTTATAGGCCAAAATATATTTTCTAGAACTTTTCAATTCTTCGGTAGGATTCCGGCTAGCTTCTCGTTCTTCAGCGCTAAGTCCGTTACCTAAAAGTTGTTTTAACACTTTGATTAACTTGTTCAAGTAGGTATAAAAAACTTTAATATTTTATGTTGTGCAATCGCTTCAATTGCTGAAATAAAAGAAAAAAAAGTTTAGAAAATTAAGCTTTTTACTTTCGTAAATTAAATAAATTTTTAATATTATAATAATTTCAAATTTGTAAATCATTTCAACCACTAGGCAGACCACAAATCCGGGGAGGCACCTACAGTTTTTCTTCTATCGAATTAATTACGTAATATAAACCTATCTGGTTTTTTTAAGTAATTGGATTGCAACACTATAATTTGCAATAGCATAAAATACAATGGATTACTGAAGAAAGAAAAGAAGAAATATTATTAGTTATCGGGGCGATAGCGCTACGGTCGCTACGTGATCGCTACGGCCCGTAACCACGTAGCAATCTAAGTGTCACTCCTTTTACGTGTAACGAGCTAGGTTTCTTGCTACTTTTTCTACAAATAATATTTTTTTCATGTCAATTTATACACAGTCAAATTAATATAATATCCAAGAGCAAAGTCTCGTGAGTCCTCTTACGACTCGTGAAAGGTTCCGTACTGTAAGCACACGTGCTCCAGTGATTTAAGGTTTTATCTACGGAAAAAATCCTAGTGAGCTGAATTTTTGTATACACCTTTATTACGGCGTTGTAATGAAGATGTGAAAAATCAACAACAAAAAAGTTATAAAGGTCAAAAGGTCAGGTTTTCGCAAATATATCGCGACCTACTGCTCGGAGGTCAATAGAGGTCAATATAAGTGAAGTTATCTACAAAAGATGCATCGTGCATTTTTCTGTAAAATTAACCGTTTTCGGAGTAGAGCGCTGAGAAAGATCCTAGTATGCACTCACATATGGTATTATGTATATCGTAAACCAAGGCGTCAACTCTATTGCTTTTTAGTAATGTTTGTGTGTCTTGAAAACTTATATCTGATACTTGGGCGTTTTGTGGAAAATATACTTATAATAGCTGTTTCCCGCGGCTCCGCCCGCGTAAATATACTATCGAGTATCCCGCGGGAATACTGTATTTCCGGGGATAAAAATAATCCAGAGCCATACTACTACCATACCAAATTTCATCAAAATTCGATGTACTCGGTTTAAGTTTAAGTATGTATATTTTACACAAAACACCCAAGTGTCAGATAGAGGTTTTGAAGACACTTGCAAACATGAATAAAAAAGCAATTAAGTTTGTGAGTGCATACTAGCCAGCACGATATCAATGTCGATTTTTCACATCTTCATTACAATCCCGTAATAAAGGTATATACAAAAATTCAGCTCACTAGGAATTTTTCTGCAGATTGGGGTTTAAAATGCCTTAAATTACTGGGCTAACAATAGGCTTTTCTTCCAAATTACTTCTGAAGTGACTGTCTGATTTCGCTTAAAAACCTTTTTTTTTAACCCATCATAATATTATACTTAAAACGAGACAATCTTGTATATATATAACTTTGATCTCGACAACGGCTACAATTACTGTGAAATCGATAAAAAGAAAAATCGATCAAGCTAGGTCTTATCCCTTAGGCTGACCCCACATTAGGCGTGCGCGTTTCTCGGGCGTTCGAACAAAGTGCTAAAGATCGACGTTGAAAATACATGTTTATGTTGTACTAGACGTTGCTCGTGACTTCGTGCGCGTAAAAGGAAATCCCGCGGGAACCGTACATTTCGCCGTGATAAAAAGTAGCCTCAGCTGGATGGTAGAATGTTTAGGTACGAATGGTTAGGTTAGGTTAGGTTTGGAAAATTAAATATACTTATTTTTAAGTCGGTACCAGTCCAAAGAATTGTATAAATCCTTTAATATAAAAAAACATTAATTTAAATACAACTACGTCCCTTACACATACAAACAATATTTTAAAGAAGTCACTTTCAAATTGGCTGGTGCCGACTTCAAAAATAAGAAGATTGAGTAGAGAAATAGTAAAATTTTAGCAGAATTTAAAATGGGAACTATTTCGACAATAAGAATTATTTCATTCTTTTTAGTGATTTTTAAGAATGTGCTTTTACTTTGGAAGTCGATTTTTATATATTTTTTTAAATATTTATTTACCGAATAAAAGGTATTTTTAAATAAATGTAAGGTTTCATACATAACTTTTTTACAACAACACATACGACTCTCGCCCGCTCGTCTAACTTACCTAATTTATTATTCAATTGTTATCCTTTAATATTATAATGTGAGATACTCATATAGTTTAATAATGTAAACATGGCTTTGGGACAAACCTTCTTTGGGTTTAACGGTGCTAGCTATACCAATATTAAATATATTTTATATTCAATAAAAATAAAAATAATCATTTTCGAGTAATCGGCATCCAAAGTGGTTAATAAGTTAGTTAAAAATTCGAGGTGGGGAGGAGGATAAATGGGGAGGCCCATTTATCCTCCTCCCCACCTCGAATTTTTAAAGTAGAAAGGTGAAAATTTGTAATTTTCAATTATGATGATAATACTTTTTGAGATAAATCTGACAGTTTTGAAGTAATTTAAAGATAACTTATTGCGCGTTGATAGTTACGGAACCCTCCTTAAACATGCTCTTGATTAGTTTATATTCATTATTATATGTATAGATTACACAAGTTAGAATGGCGGATAGACAGACAGACAAGCAGACGACCGATAGACAGACGGACAAAGTGAAACTATGAGGATTCCTTGTAGTATAATATCTTAAAAGCCTCTTGTTCCACATACACAAAGACTGACATAACGACATTTCAAAGATTTTATAAAAGTAATGTTCTAGTCAAACTTTCATTGTTTCTGAATGTTCTTTTAATCTTAGAACCGACATGACATTCGCTTGATGCATAATACAGAACCAATTCCGTTGCAAGGTTCTATCAAAGGCATAAAGTATCACTCTATAAATAATACTTTCGAAATACGTACCACGACAGTAAAATGGTAGTCTTTTCTTTACCTTTGATGTAAAAACTGCCCCCGTTTTACTTTTTTCAGGGGTTTTACAATTTCTGTGAGAACACCCCTACAGTTTAGTGTTCACGTGTATTTATATATCCGACTTTACGGCGGTAGTAAAAATACTCTCGTAAATAAATATTTCGTAGTTCGTAGTTGGGGCAAAATGTCCAAGGGTAAAGAGAAACAATGATATAAAAAGTATAAAATCCAGCGAGGAAACTCTTTGAGCCTTCTAGGTACTCTATATATATATATCGACGCTTGAAAGGCAAAAATTACCAAGCGACATGTATACAACTTTACACTAGAGCGTGTTAAAGTTTTATTTTTGCGAAAAAAAATTATAGAAAATTACCTATTAGTCGAAACTACTTCATTCTAACGAATTTGAAATATATTTCAAAGGCTTAATAAACTGTCATTTAGGGATTATGCAATTTATTTATATTCTCTGAAATAGTGTCGCTTAGTAATAATTCCTATGAAAATACAAACAGGTAAAAATTACTAATCGTCAACAAAATGTTGTCATGAAACAAGTAAAAAGAGCTAAACATCATTAAATTATAATTATGTTGGAACCAGAATTGCGCATCTAGAAGTAACACATTTTTCACATAATGGTAGAATGATCTAAATAGAAAGTAGAAAAACCTTTCTTTCAAGCAATTTTAACTACTGTACAAATTAAAAAAGGTTAGTGTGGGGTGTTATTGAACAAGTATCGAAATAATTAGATTTTAGTCGCAAAATAAAAAAAAAAAAATGTATATTTCAACGGATAATCATCATCATAATCATTAAAACCCCTTTTGTGGTAATCTACAATCATCTATCAAGAATGGTGGATAAATTAGAGTATACTTCACAACATTACTCTAATGCAGGTGAGTGGAGGTTGTGGCTTAGTGACCAACCCTTTGTTATGAACGTCTAAAAATATATGTTATGAACGTCTACACAAGTATTTGTTATTGAATACTTACAAAACTTAAATTAAGTATTGGTAAGAATAAATTCAGGCAATATTTTTATAAATTCTATTAACCGTACATTTACTTATTAATATTATAATCAACTTATCATTAAAAGTCCTTAAGTTTCAAATCAGCCTTTTCACTACTACTACTTACCTATTGTTGCTTTGGAACATACATACTAGAATCTATTCAAAAGGAACTGTCTTTATAGCCACAGGTTTGTGATAAAATCTACTTATTAGATACGTATACATTTAGAATAATAACAGCAACAATTTAACATTTTAATAGCACGTAAATACTTTTTACTATTTATCACAATTAAGCTTTTCAAAACCAATTACTTATCTACGAGCGAGGTATATTTAGAGTACTCTTATTAAATTAACTTGTGATTTATCCATTGACATAAGTTACAAAAAATGTTCTCATACCTAATCAAATAAAGTAAATCTTTAACCTCTTAGGAACTTTTATAAAAACATACCAAATGTCTCCATACAAAATAAATTATTCCAAAGCTCTTTGGAAATTAAATAAAAATCATCCCTACATATATATTTTTATATTATAAAAGCGAAAGTAACTACGTCTGTCTATCTGTCTGTTACGATTTCATGCCCAAACTAACAGATTTAATCATATCAGAGGTAAGAAATGTATTCTAAACATAATAGAAATACCGCAGCATCTTAAGAAGTTGCATAAAAAACATAAAAAATGTATATTTTCTTAAATTTTTCGTTTTGTTTTTCAGACCCTTTTCTCCAACTGTTTCTTCGTCTGCGTCATCTAAATTCGTATTTTTCTTCTCAAGTTTTTTCTTTTTTGCCTTTCTGACCTTGGTTTTTTCTGATGTTGAAATTATATCATCATCATTAGAAGAAGAAGTAAAACCTACCCATTCATTTGAATTTGCAGCATCTTCAGAATCAATAAAAATTGAAAAATCTTCATCTGGCATATAATCAATGTACACTTTATCAGTTCTGACTTTGAGTTTACGACCTTTTTGAGACTTGACAGTTTTTGATCCATTAGACTGAGGGCATTCCATAATTGTAGGATTTGTTATTGTGCATTTCTTTGAGTAGACGTTTCCGGTATAGTCGTCTCAATTGCAATATGTGTAGCTCTTGTATCCGATTCATCTTCGAGTAGGCCAATTCGATTCAAAATAATCATCTACTGGGACTGTACCCTGTTCATTATAAAGATTTGCAGGCAAATATTCCGCAGTGGGGCCAGATGGGCCACTGGCCACTTTTTCCATAACTGCTTCACTATTATTGACGTGATGCTGTTGATTGTCATTTACTGGGACAGGTATCTCCATATTATCATTTTCAGCAGTAAGAATCTCAGAAGCTTCATCTGAAAATTTCTCAACCTGAAAATAATATAATATTACGAGAAAATTGTTTTTGATACTTAAGAGCTACGTAAAAACTAGTTTTGGTACTAAAAGATGATTTTAAACTTCAGTAAGAACAACTTTTACTAGGGGGACAATCTTCTACAAATCACTACAATAAACACAAATGCAGCTATGAGCGCTTCAGTTAAAGGAGGTATTTTATTATTTATGATAAATAATTACAAGAATGGTAAACACTAACACGAATGTACTTATCACAAAATGCATAACTTAACTTAACATAAACACAGTGTGTGTTTATGTTAAATTCACTATGCATAACAAATAAATTTATGAAATTAAAAACGTACCGGTTCATTAAATATCAGTCTTCTTCGAACTTTTTCCAAAAATATCCGTTGAGTACGTCGTTCACATTTTGAAACCTGACATTCAAATGTACATTAACATTGTTTGGTTCTCAAATAATTAGGATTAATAGAAAAATAATTAACGAAACAAGTAGGTACCAAGATCAAATCTTTGCTATTCAAGCCTACTTCTAACAAAGCTTGCTTTAGTATGTAATTTCCTCTCGTATTGCGATTCATAATGTAACTAAAACAATAAATTTAAATCAATTTAAAATGCATTGTTAAAATAAACAATCAAAAATATACCAATAAGATCTTAAAATCCAAAAAACTTACCGAGTGTTAATCGAAAACTCCGCGTACTTTGTGCGATGAGCACGAGCGTACGGGTTGCCTATGCGACAATCCCGCGACGACTTATCGAAAATTTGTTACCAACAACCATTCAAAATATGTATTGCAGCACGTATAATCGACAAAGTGAAATACACGTAACAGGGATAAACTACTTTTTACACAAATTTCACATCAGAAATAGTTATCTAAGTAACAAAAACAGTTAAAAAACGGCAGGTAAAAAATTACCAAACGATAAAACATATTCTTATTCGGGAACATAAATACTACTATATTACATTTTTAAATACATTGCATTTAAGAAAAAAATACCAAACGGCTAGGACTATGTAAATGAGGTATGTCAAAACGGCTTAAATTACGAAAATTACTAAATAAGTTTCGGGCAAAATTTCTTAAGCAATACTCCTACACTAGTTAGTGAAAGCTAAAAAATACTTTATGTTTAAGTGTATTAATTCCAATTAAGGCAAAGATTACTAAGTAAAAAATGCTAAAATCCAAAGTCGACCAAGTAAAAATAATTTGTAAATAGATAAAATTATCGTCGCTTGGACGCCGAAAACGGTGAAAATAAGAGGTTTTTTGAAATTACCAAGCGACAACCAAACTCGTCGTAGCGGTACGCCAGTAGGACCAATCGACGGAGAAAAAAATTCTGATTTCAGTGATATATATAACTCAATATCGCTCAAAATGTCGCTTGGTAATTTTTGCCTTTCAAGCGTCGATATATATATATATATATATATATATATATATATATATATATATATATATATATATATATATATATATATATATATATATATATATATATATATATATAATATGTAAAATCACTTGATACTTTGTTACAGTTACTTTGTTGCACACTTTTGCATGGATCGACAAATGTATTGTTGAAGAAACGAGCAACAGCATCGCATCTACGCGCAACTGCGCTAGTTGAAGTGGCTTCGCCAATTTGACGCTGGTCATAAGATATCACGTGGTTTGGTGAACATGCACTATTAAACAAGGACTATCTCTATCAACATTTTATGAACTGCTGGAAATTACATGCATAATTTCTGAAATCTGCAGAATCATCTATTTTAGCAATAGTAAGAGGAACTTTGTTCGATCATTAAAAGTTACTAGTAACTAATTGTACTTCATTTGAAATTCTGCATCAGTTTTCTATACTATTCCATTGAAACAATATGGTTTTCATTACTAATAATTTCAATATGAGTCAGTACTATATTTTTCATAGCTATTATATTATATATTCAATATTCACAGCTAGTACATTAGAACTAGTCATTTAATTGCTGGGGCAATCATTTTAAGTGTTTTTGGGTAAATAAAAAAATACCATCACACATGTGTACATTCAAGTACGCATAGAAATTTAGCCTATCGGTAACAAAAATATTGAATGAGCAAGGGAAAGAAGGTGACCAGCGACATTGAGTTTAGTTTATTTTGTTCAGATTTTAGTTTGAAAAAAAAAAACCGTCATGGACTTCGTAGACATATATATCATTATAAAATAATTGTAGCAAGTGTAATAAACGTCCTAAGCATAATATTTATAATATGCGGGTAAAAAGGGTACGGGCATTAAGCCTGTAGTTTGTTTTTATTAATATACAAAAAACGGGCTAAATAAGTTTTTTAATAATGTGCGATGCAAGCGATTAAAAAATTATTAGTTTTTAATTTAATTTTGTATTTCCATTCATTTTAAATCTTCAATTGCAAATAACAACAATTACAGTTTACATCAAAATTGCCTTTCACAAGAAATTCTACTACACTTATGGTATTTTACAACATGCTGAATCGAAATATACAACTGAGAGCCAAAAGTAAACTCGCATTACTGAGTTATGCGATATTTAACATTGTATGGAGGAACTAGATATATTTTACACTCTTATGTTAACAATTAATTAACAAACAAATATTTTGTAAAAACTGGAAAATTTATTATAACTTATTTATTTGTGTTGTCGAAATCTGTCTCTGTAATTTAAAGTATAAAAACAAAATAATATTTTTTTTGTTTTTTAACCATTGTTTCATTTTACTTTAGAAAAAACTGCAGCATTCAGCATATCTCGTAGATAAGAGTAGGTAATCGCCATTTATTGTTGCATGGATGTAAAATCGATCCTGAGTAATCAAAGATGCTTCAACTCAGCAATTATATACGAGGGCGGGTCAATAAGTCCGTGACTTTTGGAATAAAACACAGATTTTTTGATAAATAAATCATTTTATTTTTCAACGTAGTCCCCCTTGAGCTCTATACACTTTGTCCAACGCTTCTCCAATTTTTTTATCCCTTCCAAAAAATATGATTTGTCGAGGTCCTCAAAATAGGCCTTTGTTTGCGAGATGACTTCATCATTGGAGTCAAATCTTTTTCCACCGAGCCATTTTTTCAGGTTTGGGAACAAGAAGTAGTCACTCGGAGCCAAATCTTGAGAATAGGGTGGATGTGGGAGCAATTCATAGCCCAATTCATGGATTTTTGCCATGGCAACTGCACATGTGTGCACCCTTGCATTGTCTTAGTGAAAAAGAACTTTTTTCTTGGCCAAATGAGGTCGGTTTTTTTTCAAATCCTCATTGAAGCGGTCCAATAAGATGGCATAATATTCCCCATTAATTGTTCTTCCCTTTTGAAGATAGTCAATGTGGATTATCCCACGTGCATCCCAAAAAACAGTCGCCATAACTATATTGGCTGACAAACCCACCTTAGCCTTCTTTGGCGCCGATTCACCCTTAGAAACACACTGTTTTGACTGTTGTTTGGTCTCTGGTGTATTGTGATGGATCCATGTTTCGTCCACGGTTAAAAAACTCCTCCATATTGTGATTAAACAACGCCAAACCTTCCTGTGAAGTTGTTACACGATTGCGTTTGTGGTCGACTGTGAGCAAACGCGGCACCCATCTTGCGGAAAGCTTTCTCATGCCCAAGTGATCATTCAAAATTGAAACCACTGAGCCATGCGAGATGCCTATGGCTTCCACAATCTCTTGCACTTTCAATCTTCGGTCGGCCAACACCATATCGTGAATTTTTTCGATTGTTTCGGGTGTAGAGACCTCAACTGGGCGTCCAGGACGTTCGGCATCTTCAGTGCTTGTAAGGCCACAACGAAATTCAGTAAACCACTTTTTTACCATTGAAATCGATGGTGCAGAGTCCCCATAGTATTTATTAAGCTTAGCCTTGGTCTCGGTAATGGTTTTTTTTCGCAAAAAATAATGCTTAATAAGCACACGAAATTAACTTTTTTCCATTGTTTCCATAAGTTACTGGATAGTCTGATAAAGATAGCTGTAAAACACAAACTAACTGACGCAGCAAGTTCAAATTTTGATAGGAGTCAACTGACAGATGCCTGTTGACAGGAGTAGTGTTGCTTTTTCAGTTAGGAGGTTAGAAATTCAAAAAGTCACGGACTTATTGACCCGCCTTAGTACATAATAAGGACAAGTCAGGGTCGTAAAATACGGCAATGCCAACTACTAAATGATTACCGCCGAAAATCGCCAAGAGAATAAACCTGATAATAATAATTTTATACTAGACAAGCGAAAAAGGAGAATATCTTACTAAAAATCATTAAATATCTTGTAAATCTTTCGTAGTCATAAAATTCGAGTAAATATTTTAATAATAAATACATATAAATAAAGGGTTTCGTTTGTGCTAGTTCCATACAAATTACGATTTTTCATACTAGTCTTATTTTCTAAATAAAGTTATCTCGAGAGTAATATGTATATATCTGTATTCAGTGATCTTAAATTAGTATATACAAGATTTTAATTAATAATAATAATATCTATGGACGCTTCACACCACGTCAGTCTGGTCCCGTGGTAAGTATCCGAAGAACTTGTGTTACGGGTACCAGACAACGGAAATATATTTAATACTCTTTATACTATACATATATTTAAGATTTTTACTATATTATACACATATTTAATAAACATCCATGACCCAGGAACACGGAAAACTTTTTTGTTCCCTGGCGGGATTCGAACCCGCGACCTCCGGCTTGAGCGCCAATGCACTAACCACTGAGCCACAGAGGTCGTCAAAATACAAAAAAAGTTATACTTTGTAACACATAATATTCGGATATAATTTATACTGGATCTGCGGTTACTAATTAACCAAAACTACAATATTTTGTATCGAGTAGATGTGTATTGAAATTGTGTATTAAATTTACAATAGTTTCGCTGGCATATAAACTACGGAACGGAACCGGGAGTCGGGGGAATATTGTGAAAACTGGGACAAATCCGAACGTCCGGGCGACGGATGGACTCAAACTGATTTATTTTTAATAAATCCCCGGCAATAGAGGAAACTATTTACAGACACTTGCCCACTTAATATAGATCTCCTGTTATAAAGTAGTATTTTAAAACAAACCTCAAACAAAGCATTCATAATAGATAGGAAAGGTACTACATAGGTACGAGTATATAAAGGGTATTATATATATGTATAAGATCATCATTATACTACCTATAAAGACCGCTGGTAAATTAATTTTACCTACTAAGACCGCTGGTAAATTAATTTTATTTTTAATTCCTCCTTATTGGATTTTGTTGATGTGGATGTTGGATTACTTTTAATAATGATCAAAAGTTAAAAAGTATAACCCGACTACGTAAAATATATGGCCTATGTTATCCGAGCTATTATAACGAATCTATTCACATCTAATTTATTAAAATCGGATCGGTAGTTCGGGCACTATGATGGAACAAACATACATACATTTATTATATACATAGGCTACCAAAATCATTACCCTTCCTTTTAGCTTCGCCGTAGTCGGGTGAAAATAATGGTTATAAAGGACATAGCACAATCATTAATTCACAAACGAATCGTATTACAATTTGTATTTTCCTACACATTTTCGCCTAACTAACCTAACGTAAGCAATAACAGAATCTACTAGGAGATAGAATGTTGGGCTGCTATGATAGAACGCTGATGATGATCATTGTAAGTAAAAGAAAAACCAGTATGCACAAGAGATAACGCATCATAAGTATAACACACCAAGTAACATGCCAAGAGATACGACGCATTACAGCTAAAGTGGTCTTTCTTATCAACCATTTTGTACTTTACAAACTGTAACTAATTATTTTCTCCATTTTCATCATCTTGGAAAATATAAAGGCAAGACAACGGCATTTTAAGTGTTCAGCGGCAGCGTACTCGTGGTATTATGTTATAATAAATTATAAATAGAGAAAACAAGTCTTAAGTCTGATTTATTGTTGTGTAAAATTTACACAGCCAAAAATAAAAATATTAGGGTTAGCATTTTGTTGAAATTAAATTAAGAAGTGCTACGAAGGTGCTAACACTTTAATAATTATATCCTCCGAGACTAGATTGACGTGGTGGAAGCGTCCATACGTTTCCACCACGCGCTATGTCTCGTAGTAAGTTCTCGAAGAACTTGTGCTATGGGTATCTCACAGTAATATAATATTATACTAGTGCCAATACGATATTAAAATGTTACTATACCTTAGTCATGAACTAATTTTTGTGGTCAAAATTTTTCGACTACAATCGCAGTATGGTGTGCGAGTCCCGCTAAACCCTCCTCATATTAAGGATGCGAGCCCCAGCTGTAGAGATGATAGAGCTAGATATCGAAGATGTTTTTCTTTTTGTAGGTCTAGTGCAGCTCGCAGCGAGTTCGACGGGGCATGCGGCGATGACGCGGCGTGGTCCGCGCGCCATGTCCTGCTGACATGGCAGTCAGCCGCTCCGCCCTCCTTACGCTGGCAGCTCTCACAGCACTCGCCGGTTAGTAACTTGGTGACATGGCGATCAAGTGTCGCTATGCAACGTATTCCTATAAAATAGTGCCTGCTCGGAAAAATACCTATTATTTATTTCATCTAGGTGATTTTATAGTAGTTCTTAAATATATAACTGAACTTGTAAATCTTTTTTCACAAAAATCATAATATTCATCTGACCAGGATTCGAGCATCAGACACCTAATTGGTGTCTGATGCTCGAACGCCAACAACGCAAAAATTATGCATACGTATACTAAAGTTCCATTCGAACTGAAAATGAGTCGAAATTATTAGCATATTGTTGCACTATGAAAGAAAAGATAATATTTTAAAATGTGTGGTTTCCCAGGGATAAAAATACTAAATCTCATGGAAACACTTGAAGTTTTAAAGATTCTATAAGAAATGCTCGTATAGGTATAGGTAGTATAAGATTTTCGATATTTCAAATCTTCCAGACGTCTCGCGACGTCCAGATATAATGTAATTAATGTGTTTAATTTGTAAAGCCCGTGATATGTTTAATTAATTATTTATAATTGTTACTTTAATTTAATTATTATTTAACTATTAGTTCAAGTTCACCTCTGCCTACATTCATAAGAAATATTCTCTAAAGTCCTTAAAAAATCAGGAAAAATTTACTTGAGCGTTAATAGAAATAAATAAATATTAAAAAATATAAATATAAACCGACTTCCAAAGTAACCCAAACAATTGTATAAATCCTTTACTAAAAAACATTAATTTCAACACATCTACATCCTTATAGATACCAACAATATTTTAAAGAACTCTCGTTCGATTTGGCTGGTACCGACTTCAAAAATAAGAAGATTAAGTAAAGAAATAGTTAAATTTTAGCAGAATTTAAAAGGAGAACTATTTCGACAATAAGAATTATTTCATATTTTTAGTGATTATTAGGTTAGGTATTAGGTATGTTGTTGCTTTACTTTGGAAGTCGGTTTATAAATTTTTTAAAATATTGATTTATTTTTTTAATTTTTAGTGAAACTATAATATTATTAACTAGTACCTGGGAGATCAATTTTTGATGAAAAAAAGTAACGAAAGGAAATAAAAAGAATCACAAAGACATTTATCTCACCGGGATTCGGTCCTGAGGTCCTTCACAACAGTTCTTTAAACCAAAATATCCAAACGTGTATATTTAAAGACTGTCGCGTTCCATTCATTGCATTTGGAACCAGACCGGGTATACCTTGTGTAAAAGACTATGGGAAATACCTATATCAACATAATATCATGATGTATGGTGTGATGATGGTGGTGATGTGATTATTCAATAGTGACATATTATGCTTGCAGTTTTATAAACAACTCTGTAAATTTCCAAACGTATATCTTCAGAGATTCAGGAGTGCCGTTTAGTGCTTTTGGATCCAGGGTACACCTTTACCTACATTTTACTTTTTGGTAACATATGCTCGAGCTACTACAAAAAAAGCCAAAATCACTATATGTATCCCTATAAATTTTGAAGACTTCTGTCGATTTCTCATGGATCCCATCACTAGGTCTAGCATTTGATGAAAATGGGACCAATTTGGGAGTAAACCGTTTAAAATAAAAAATAATTTCGAAAATCGGTCCACAAACGGCGGAGTAATCGCGTAACATACATACACATGAATTGAGAATCCCTGTGTTTTGGAAGTTTGTTTAAAAACTAATATAAAAGAGATAAACTGCTATGAAACCAGATCTTATGCACATAAAATCACACTAGTAAAATATTGGTTAACCTGTCGCAGTTCGATGGGATTACGCGCATTCTACAGGCTTATCGCGCTTGTAGGTATAGTTTCTGAGTTCTCCATATTTCCACCGTATCTTGCTGTGGCGGGAACCCTGCGGGGACATTCCAACAGCACTTTAGATATTCTTCTTCCTTTTTATGATTCTCTACACACAGGTTTTGCCAATGTCCAAGTTGATGTAGTGTTTTAATGTAAAAATTGTCGCTTTATTGAAAAGGAACTTTGTAAATTCTTTACGATCCTCGTAAAATAGAACTACAGAGTAAAAATAATGTACTTAGTAGCTGCTGTTGTGAATTAAATTTAAAAATAAAATAAAATTTAAAACTGAGCTCACTTACCTAGCGACGTTTAAATTAACTAAATCCGAGTGAGCCTACTTTATGAGCATTTATTAATACAAAATACCAACTGTGAACTGTGATATTTTATATTGTATCTATAAGTAATAGTTACATCTATCAGTTGAAGCTCGGAGGCAGTGAAGGCCAGTTAGTAGGAGGGTAATTTGTTAACATCTTGTCAGTTAGGACGGCGATGGATAAATAATTGGATTCGCTCTATCACGGAACTCAAGCGTTTGTTTTATCAAGTTACGTTTTATTTATAGCAAAATCTCTATGAAGACGAGCATAGTTTATAATATTGTTATATTTTTACTACATACCTATCCCTAGGATTATATTTTGCTTAGTAAATCATAAAAAAAATCCATTAAATGTTAACACCTACTTAATTTACTTGTGTTTATTAATATATTTTTTTAAGGATTAAATTCTCCCACATAAATAATTCTAAATCTTGGTATTTCGCTAATCGATCAATGAATAAGTTGAGTCGTGAATGAATTATAGTCGTGCTGAGCCAAACCAGCCACACCCATATCCTGAAAATGTAATGGCGTCTTGTCTACGGGATCTTTAAAAATTCTACAAGTTTTGCGAGTTGTCAGAGAAGTTCATTTTTAAGGTTCCGTGCCCAAAGGGTCTTAGTAGTAGGGTACTAATACTAAGACTACACTGTCCGTCCGTCTGTCACCAGGCTGTATCTCATAAACCGTGATAGACAGTTGAAATTTTCACAGAGTATGTATTTCTGTTGCCACTATAGTAGTATAAATACTAAAAAACTGATTAAAATTAATATTTAAATGGACTCTATACAAACAAATCGGTGTTCCGTAGAAAACAGCAAGAAAAAATACTTGGACAGTAGTTTTAGTTTCCAATTTAGATGCACACTGAGAAGTGATTTTGAAAAATTCCACCCTAAAAGGGGTGAAATAGGGGTTGAAAGTTTGTATGGATAATAATCTTTATTTTTGCGCCGATTTCGACGAAAATTGGGGTTCATGCTCTTTAATACATTTCATTAGATATTTGTTTCAGGATTCATTAGAATTTACCCTCCGAGGGTGTGAAATGAGGGTTAAACGTTTGTATCAAAAACATTAAAGATCTGCTCCGATTTCCATGTAATTTAATAACCGAGCTATTAAATAAAAAAATATGAAGTACGTCTTTTAGAGTTTTTTTTAATTCGTCCCCTAAAGGGGTGAAATGGGGACCAAAGTTTATATAGTGAAATATCAACAGCTGGTCGTATTACGTAGATTTTTCTCATGTAAATAGTTATTATGAAAACCATTAGTAGTAGAAATCCATTAAAAAGGTTTTTCTAAATACATTCCCTACGGGGATCACGAAGTCGCGCGCAAAAGCTAGTTATGTTTATATTAGGTATAACGTACGTTTTTGGCAATAGATGCTTATAGTGTTTAAATTTTGCTTCGATTACATAGACATGTAGTCATAGAAAATCAAATAAAATATAGAATCAGCATTAATATTATATAATATTATCCAGGTTCGGAATAATTAAATGCCCGCTCAAAAGTTTGATCATTAATACGTCACACTCGCATATTGCTGCCGTATGTACAAACCCAAGTATCACCTTTGAAACTGCTAGAATTTAAATCAATGTTATTTCTAAATTCCCGCTTTGTACTACCGACTACTGTGGGGTACATTGTATACCACTTAATAGTTAGAAACTAAATTAACTAATAAATTTCGGACCGCCTAATTTGATAGTTCCCGTTTTAATTTAGTTGTAGAAGTTGAAGTGTGGCATCCCTGATACAACGAGTCCGTGGCAGCGCCAAGAGCCTATCCTGAAGACAGTAGCGGGAAGGCTGGACGTGGACAGTGCTATCATGCAGCACTGGACTCGCGTCCACCTCGCCAAGGACACCAATATCACATTTAATACTTATATTGTACGTGATATTGGTGTAACCCACAGAACTAGATTTTAAAAATTATGTTTTAATGTACTAACATAGCTCCTAAGTATAAATGTTACTAACACTATGGCCAGCAGGCTTAGCATGGGCACCCTAGAAACACCGAAGAATCGACAAAATGACAGATTGCAGAAACATTAATACTATTCGGAGCAAAATAGCTCTTATTGTGAGGCAGCAAGGTCGACGAATCGTCGTTATGAGAAACAACATTTCTTTTCTTTCCGAGCATGAGCTCACAAAATGGCCTTTTTTGACAGCTAAAGTAGAAACGTTTTCTTAATTCAATGTCAAATAGTCTTACAATAATGTCAACTACTCCACATCATGGCGCTCCTAGACAAATAGTTTCTTTACGTTCAGTCATTTACTTAAATATTTGTTCGTTCTTGACAGAAGATTTCCCGGCAACCATTTTAAAATATAGCTGTTTAGAAATATTGACGACCTTGTTACCATGGATTACGAACTATTTTGCAACGAACTGTTTAGATAGAACATTTCTTCTTTAAATTTATTTCTTCAGATCGCCATGCTAAGACCGACATAAAAACATTTTATTTTATTTTATTAATTTAATTTAGGGATATTTTATTTATTGCTTTTAGTAAGTAAATTAAAAAAAAAGGCATTAAATAAGACAAATTGAATTTCGTAACAAAAGATTAACTTTGTTGTTGTAGCTTATAAGAATGCTAAACGACACAAGGTTTTTTACTGGTAACACAAAACTTGGATGCACGCGTCGGATGGGCATGGAAATGTATGATCTCTCGCCAGTCGTGTCGGTCCGTCTGTCCCAGTATGGACGGACTAGGTTTCGAGAGTAAAGGAAGAGAGAGTTCTCTTCTATACTGCGCACACACTTGAGCACTATAAAATAACTCCTGCGTAGGTGGCCTGGTTTTAATGAAACCGGCCTACGTCACCGAAATCGGTGTGGGGAGCTATTAATAATCAGAAAACGAGCAAATGGATGCTGATAGTGTGCCATTACTGACGCGCATGGATCCCGCCCAGTGTTCCCGATCTTTAATCCCCCAGCCCCCACTCCACAACACCACCACACATCGGTTATCCACTGTCACTCGGAAGAACACAACGTGGTATTTACCGACCTCTGTGGTTTCGACGACCTCTGTTGCTCAGTGGTTACCGCGTTGGCGCTCAAGCCGGAGGTCGTAGTTCGAATCCCGCCAGTGCACAAGTTTTCTGTGTTCGTGGGTCGTGGATTTGTATTAAATATGAGTATTATATAATAAAAATCTTATACATAAGTAAGTATAGTAAAAAAGGATTAAATATATTTTCGTTGTCTGGTACCCGTAACACAAGTTCTTCGAGAACTTACCACGGGACCAGATTGACGTGGTGTGAAAGCGTCTATATATATATATATATATATATATATATATATATATATATATATATATATATATATATATATATATATATATATATATATATATTATTACTATTATTAGCACGTAAGCGTTGAAGATTAATTGTACAATGTACATCGTCCAATAGAGAAAACGGACAAGTACTTTTAAAACTTGACTTTGTTTCCAACACGAGTTCTCGCATATGCAAAAGTTTAAAAATATGCAGTTCCAGTCTGAATACTCAAACAGTCTGATATAATGTAACAACGAGAAAGGTTGTAAAATGGACTATTTACTTTAATTAATTTAATTACTGATATTAAATTGTACTCCTATAACGGAACATAAAACGCTGATATAAATTAT
Organism: Phengaris arion; assembly: GCA_963565745.1. Classification (NCBI taxonomy): domain Eukaryota; kingdom Metazoa; phylum Arthropoda; class Insecta; order Lepidoptera; family Lycaenidae; genus Phengaris; species Phengaris arion. The sequence continues at coordinate 11,622,376 of OY751443.1, forward strand.
GTTCGCTTGTAATGTTGAATGTTGCAAACATTTAAAGAACATTGCTCCGTAAATCTGGAAACAGTTTAAACTCCTTTTTAAGGCAAGTATTAATAAATATTACATAATATTATGCTTATGTTTTCATCACTAAAGACTAAACTAATACCTGAAATAGCCATTTGGGTTATTTCAAATCTAGTAAATTAGAATTATTTTTTTTAAATAGAGAAGTCAAATCGATCACGTTATCTTATACTTTAAACGTCATATTATTAAATACCTACTTTATATATATACGACAATTTTGTATATATATAATCGGTTTCTCGAAAACGGCTGCAAGTATTAAGATGAAATTTAGTATGCAGGGAGTTTTTGGGGGAGAAAAATCGATTTAGCTAGGTCTTATCCCTGGGAAACTACGGACTTTAAGCTATGTTTTCTTTCGTCGTGCAACAATATTTCAATAATTTCGACTCTATGTCAGTCAGATTGGCAGTTTGGTATGCATAGTATGTATAATTTTTGCTTGGTTCGAAAATTCGGAATGTGGTTCAAGTCCCGGTCAGATAAATATTATTTTTTGTTTTTTTTTTTTCAATTTATCAGAACTCCGAGTAAAGCTCGGTTACCCAGGTACTAGTTTATATATAACCACATCGACGTAAATTGTGTGGTTAGGGAAAAGATACACGAAATATTTAAATTCGATCCCATAATATAAAATTGAGGATCTTTCTCAAAATCAAAGGAACGTGATTACAAAACCGTCCCTTTGCTCTAGTTAAATGGAAGTGGGAGCAGCTGCCATAAATACTTAAATAAAGAAGAAACACTCGAAACTCAAAATAAGCTTGCATAAAATAGGATTACTTAGGGTCCTGCAAACATTCACGATAAGCATAAAAATGTTCGAGCTTGCTATTTTGAAACTTATAAATAAAAATAAAAAATCCTTTATTTGCCTTAAATGAAATAACTAATGAAAATTAATAAATCAAAATTAAGTATCTTGATTTCGAGAGACTTAATTTTGATTTATCGAGGTCGACGTGTTGGATGCCCCCAAAAATGAGTGAAGGCCTCCTCTATGTTGTGCCATGTACTGCGTTCGCGTGCTGTCCGTGTCCAGGCGGTGCCCGCCACCTGTACGATGTCGTCGCTCTCCCTGGCACGGGGCCGGCCCCTGCCGCGCGCACCATCTCGAGGGTGCCAGTGGAGGATGCGTTCACACCGGCCATCTGTAGCTCTAGCGATGTGGCCTGCCCATTTCCATTTGAGTCCGCAGAGCATTGTTACTGCATCTAAGACTTTTCGTCTTTTGTCTGATATCGACGATTTTCATTTTATCCATTAGACCCAGCAACGCTCTGCGGCTCTCGGAAAGAAAGCAATTTTATTTATTATATTTTTCGTAAGCGCCCATGTCTGGCAACCATAAAGAAGTGATGGGAGGATGGTATTGTCCATCAATTTCTTTTTTAGGTGTACTGGGATCTTACTTTTAAATACATCATTGTTTGCCCAGTATTTTTATATATTTGAAACTTATTCTTAAGAAAAATATTATTTTATTTTTAATACACTTGGCTGGATGAGGTGGATTTGTTCTACTGTATAACGTGGAATAAATCCACCTCATCCATCCGAGATTTGAAAAAAAAGAGCATGTCGGAACATGTCTAAGGAGGGTTTCGTAACTAGAAACAATAGGATTTTTTTCAAATTACTTCAAAAGGTTCGATTTCATTCAAAATAATTTTCCTAAAGAGTTTTTAGCATGACCTATCAGCATACAAAATTACAAGTTTCTATCTCCTATAGTTGAAATATAGAAATGCCATGTCATGTATGAAACCTTGCTTTGATTTTAAAAGACCTATTCAATAATTCACGGTAGAATGAAGAGATATTTTTCATCCCACTTCACATGTATGGAGAGATACCCCTAAAATAAAAAATATTACTATTTTATGATGTCAAAACCGAGATCTATAGACAATTTATAACTATGCCAAATTTCATCCATTTATATTCATAACTACAGAAGCTAGAAGCGTGGATAGACAGACAGACAGACAGACAGACAGACGGACGGACAGAGCGAAAATACAAGGATTCTTTATGTATTACGGAACCCTAAAAAGTGTCCCGTAATATTAGCCGGAGGGCCGGTCGCATGGGAAATAGGAGCGAACGCTATTTCATTCCACCAAGGTGTTATTCGAACATAAAACAAACGGTAATAAACGTCGTCGTAAGTGAAAAACTTTACATTATTCAGAGTATTGTTCGATGTGAAAATGTCTGGAATCCCCGGCGCATCAATGTTTTGGAACCGACGCAACATCAACTAAAAAAGGTTCGTTTGACCAAACACCCGCATTTCTCCAAGGCCCATTTGTCCAAATTATTATTTAAAAGTTTTTAAAAATAAATAACACGAACGATATAAGGATTGTGTTGACGAAACGGTGCAATAATTGAAAGTACAAAAAGTCCATGTACTGAGTACTCCGAATTATGCAATATCACGATTCTGACGAGCGCCTCATTCATCAAAATATTTCATTACATTCAAAGAGAACTTATCATGTTAAGTAAGTCGAATACACAAAGTTATTCAACGGCAAATATGATACATGCCTTCTCGTACTGAAACAAGAAACCTCCAGAGGTCTGACGTAAGTAATGAATGCGTTTACACATTTATTCGTAAAGGGTTCTCGCACAAAGAGAAATCATACTGAAAAGGTCTTTATGAAAATGTAAACAGTTTTTATTTATTTAAATACTTTGTCTATATATTTCAGATAACGCTCATGCAATAATGCCGTAGACGTTTTCTTTACGTTAATGATCTGCCCCACCAATATTTTTTTTCTACCAAAAATTTTCCCTGTACATCATCATGTATCAAATAGAAAATAAAAACAATCGTAAACATTTCAATGTGTACAAAAAAATAAGGAAACGTTTCTCTCGTTTTTACTAGCAGAAATGAGTTAAATGGGCGACAAACACGATATCAGATGATATATCCCCTTGTTAGCTACTTCAGCAAACAAAGTTATGCTTAGCAACAGAGAAAAGTTAAATCCTGAAAAATTGCGGTTTCAAAGTGTTTGTCTGTCGCCATTAATATCGCTTGAACCTGAATTCTTTTCTTATATCAAATTTTAACAAAGGTTTTACTATTGTAATCTTAAACTGCAGTATCCTACGCAAATTTTAAAATCGAAATTAAGTTTAGAATAATGATTACAATAATTTTATAAATAAATAGAATATTTTATTATAACTCACGACACTGGGTATAATACCTCGATACCAATTAAAGAATTCAAAACCTATTTCTAAATGTCCATGTATACTCCTAAGTAAAATAAAATCCTCACTATTGCGGTAGTCTGCGGTTTGTATGTAATCCCTGTCCATTATTCAAATTTCAACCCACGACATCGTGTGACGTCACTGAGTCCCTAATCTCCTCTTAATGTCAATCCATCCGGTGAACACACCCTGCGGTCACTCCACAGACATAAATAATGAACACGCTCATCAATAAATAATTATTTAATGATACCAACAAATATATCAGAACACAATTTTTTTCAATGCTCGTGGTTTCATATTCGTATCAATTGCCAGTCTATTCGGGTATTTTGTTGCAGTAAACTTACATACTGATAAAAAAACTAGAACTAGACAAGAGCATTACATTGTGAGAATTAAAAGTCATACGTTGATGTGATTGATTTGTTCAAAATGTTATTGTATAACACAGACATTTTTAAAAATCAAAATATTGTGTTTAAAAATAAAGGCTTTTAATGTATACGCAAAAAGACTAGTCCACAAATTACCCAAAACAAAATATTATTTTATATCAACGAAAAAGAGCCGTACCAATGCTATCAAAAGCAATCTGTATTATTAAATAACTCCAAAAACAACTTTAATTAACAAATGGCATCACGTATAAAACAAAGATTTTAAAGATGCACTCGTCATGACCATTAAGTGATTAAAAAAAAAAGTTAGTTCGTTGCGCGTATCAATCGCGAAATTTGATTGCTTCGCGTCTATAGAGTATAGAGTCTGAATGTCCGGAGTCACGGGACCGGCGGAGCGCACTCGAATCCCGTATCATAACTACGATGAACACACAATACCCAGCTGTACGACATTTGTGAGAACCACTCTTTAACCTGCGGCGACCTGAATTTGCTTTAAAAATGTTTGCTTTGTACTTTATTGAAAAGTTACTTTGAATTTTAAATACAAGTTTTTCTGCTTAGACGTATTACAGTGCTTATTTATTTAATAAGGTATTGGATTATTAATAAAAGGTGCGAGATCTTGCCATGAGCACTTCTTCAGGAATTGGAATTTGAGCTTGAAGGGAAATAGGCAAATTAATGACCTACTACATATTATACTAAATATTTTATTATTTTAAGTGATCTAAAAATGTGGAAGCATAACATACTATTAAAAGATATTTTAAACTGTAATTATGCAAATTCACTTATATATAGAACAAATTGCACAAGAATTTGAACCGTTTATGAAAACTTGACGAGTAGATTATTTTTCTTTTCATTAAAATGTGAACCCATTTTCATACCGAAACGACACGCGACACGGCGCTGCATTTTTAAAATAGCTATTCAAAATTGAACTTTATTATTAACACATGAAGAAACACGTTTCATTGTAAAAGTTTGAAGTTCAAGTTTCACCACGTGTCATTAGCAACATTATAAATTAGGGCACAGCATATTTTCCAATTTATTAAATAACTAATATCTTCCAATATTTTCGAAGATAAGATTATATCCCAATCGTGTAACATCATCATAAACAAGCAATAATACTAATATATTATCGTACAATTGCAAACGGCATATTTGTAGAGGATAATTAATTCGTCCAGATTCGCCCTTACTTGGGTCTGTTGTTCACGGGTGGTCCGAATTTGCTATCTTTATTTATTTTCTGTTTGTTGAATACTAAGATAACCGAATTGGAAATAACATTAAAAGTTTAGGTTTTGGTATAAAGAGAATTTGTTTTGTGTTGTTTACTACGAGAAAGTAACGATCAATTACTTAAATTTTTTAAGCTATTGCATAGCTTCTATCGCGGGCCTTGAGCGCGGGGACCGAATCCAGAAATTCCGTAACGAAAAAACCTCACGCTCCCGCATCGTCTAACGTCGTTTCAGTTCGGCAGTCTTCGACACGGCGTTTTATTTTTAAGATTTAAGACGGAAGTAAAATCTATCTCTGAACCAAATATTAAAGCAAGGCTAACGCCGTTTTAGTAAGGACGTGCGCTTTTAGTTCAGTTCGCAGTTAGTTTTTAAGAGAGGCTTTAGCCTCTGAATGACTAAAATAATTAGGTATACAAATCATAGATGACGCGAGTAACGCCGAAATAATTGATTTTACGGAGAGAAAATGTAACTACGTTACACGGCGTTGAAAGCCGTGCATCGTCTAACGTCGTTTCAGTTCGGCAGACTTCGGCACGGTGTTTGTGTGCGTGCGACTAGACGTATCGTGTAGACTTACTATGCAATAGCTTTACCGTGGCAGTCCCCGAGTGCCACACGTATTTTTTTTTATAATTTATTAATAAATCAAATACTTTTAAAGGTGATCGAGACAATGGTACTTCACTGATCCATAGAGACATAATCTAATCTGAACTGTAACGATCTTTCATTTAAGGGGCAAAAATTTTAGACGATTTATGTTTTGAAATGTTTTCAATTCTGATTTAGAATTTCAGAAATTGCAGAAATATTAAAAGTTTGAGAACCTTAAATTGACTGTAGCTATTTTGAACGTTAATTTGGTTTTAAATCATAGTTCACACGCTTTATAAATTTGTTCATTGTTGCAAAAAAAACTTTAAAATTTTCGTAGCTCGATTCGTTCACATTTCTGAAACTTATACGAACGTCGAACGCGAGTTTAAATTGCGAACTATTTCAGTTTCACGTAGGTATAGATTTTCAAGCGGAGAAATAGTTTTCAAGAACTTCGGAATAGTCATGTTGATTGAAAAATTATTTTTCGTCTATTCAATGTTAGACAACATGATAATAAAAAAACTAAAACCTATTTTTGTATATCTTAAAAAATTACCAAATTACAAACAAATTAAATTTACAATAAGAAAGAGAGCGATAATCGGTCTTAGACGTCACGATATGCTACCCCCATACATCTGTCACTAAACAGTGATGTCACCAATCGTTTTGCGACAAAGAGATAGGCAACGTATTTTATTTGCTTTTAATTTTTAATCGCGTCAACCTAAATACCTTTTTTTTATTTATGTATCTCTATTCAACAATTTCAAAATTTAATTTGTAAAAATATGACATTCGGCACTAGGCAACATCTACGTGAAAGCCGAAGTAATTTATACATTATAAGTGTAATAAAAAAGCAATTGTGTGGTTTTATGAAACCACGGTAAAAGTGAAACTAAATAACAATAAAATGCGCTTCTTGTGTCTTCGCGTGAACTACATAACGAGTTAAATGCGGTCTTTATCAATATACAGACTGTTTATGCGTTAGATTTTAAGTTAATTTTCTTAAGGAACTTTGGTTCTCATATGGCATACTAGATGCCGCTGATTTGCCGCTAAATCACGCTATAGGTAAAGCGAACCTATTTGCATAAGATGTTTATGAGGGCCTTACTAATGTGAAGTATTTGTGGGTTGTAAACCAATTAAGAAAAGGATAGTGTGGTACGGTCAGCTGATGCGAACTATAGGCGCCGCCATATTGGCCTCGGCTGCTCTGACGAGCGCCTTTCACTTTATCCCTACTCCGCGGCCGACCGTCACGCGACATGCAACACACAGACGATAAAGTTTGAGACGATGTAATAAAAGTTTCACTTTAAATAAAAGTTTCACTTTAAATATTATATATAACACGTGGATTGGACGTTGTTAAATTATCATTTAGTCTAAAACATGTTTTACCATAAAACTCTACATTTCCTTGTCCAGCTCAAGGGCTCTTTGTGGCAGAAGAATTACTTTTCGAACGTAGTGTGATTGAAGTAGTTTTACTGTCATATTTGTTACTATACGGCTGTTAATATAGATGATGTATTCATAAAAGTAAAATTGTATCTAACTTCACTAAGGTACTAGGAATAATTTTTTAATATACAGGTGATTTTTTCCGAAACTATATGGAAAAGTGAAAAATATTGAAAGAAGTTGCGAGTCCGATTTTTTCTAAAAACTTAAACTGCATCATTCGATTTTTGGTACAATATTCCTAACCAAGAATTGAACTGAATGATTTTGAAAATAAAAAGTAGGTATAAATCAAGTAGACATGAAAATATGAATGTGAAATGATTGACATTTCCACAGCACTCCATTGAATAGCGCTCAGCTATGGAAACAAAGAAACCTCATTCCGGTTTGGACCCCCGGCCCCGAGCCAACCTCGAGTGGACGTCCCGCGGCATTGTTACCAGTTATTTAGTGTATAAGCACCTAATAACTGTAGACCTTATCTTTACCAACTAATACATGTACCAATATATCTACCTAATAATTGTATTGACTATTATTAGGTAGATGTAGTCTGGTACATTACTCTGGTTCTGACTTGCTTAAAACATATTATTTACTAGCTTTTGCCAGCAGCTTCGCTCGCGTGGGAGAGTGTTTCTTGGTAAAAAACTTCTATAGAAAATAAGTATACCTACTGCAATATGGTATGTAATAATAGCACAGAGTAAAATATATATCCCCTAGATATAATCTCCTGGAGCTTCTGAAAATACCATATTATTTGTGTTTTTTTTATCTTAAAATGAGTATAGTAACCTATCCTTAAAAGATAGATATTATATGCCGTAGCGAACTTTTTTGTAGTCCTTTAGAAGAGAAACAATCCCTCAATATATTTTGTTATAAATTATCTCCAACGGGTTAGGTTAGGCAGCGTTTTCTATGAAAGCAGACGGCTTGATTTTCTTTCCATCAACAATTATCATATGTCGCAATGTCACAATCACTCTGTCGGAAAATGTAAAATACATGAAAATCCATTCAGTAGTTTTTGAGATTATCGCAAACATACAGACATACAGACTCGGCGGGGGACTTAAATTTATAATTAACTTTAGAGAAAAGTAGGAAGTGTGCGTATTGACCCGCCCACGCTTGTTAACACGACCTTAGGCTAATATTGGCCGGGAAAATTTCAGACCTAAATTACTACCATATCAAATTTCATTAAAATCCGTTCAGTTGTTAACTACGTGAAAGAGTAACGAACATCCATACATAAAACTTTTGCGTTTATAATAAGTAGGGATATTTTCATCGTCGTGTTTTAATGATTTCGTTAATCTCTTGACTAAGAAAACGTTAGTAGGTATTAGGTGTATAGATTTTGATCTTAAAAAAGCGGGTGGGGCTGTGTCGGGGCACACGGCCGTTGGTTTTAACGTGAAACGTCTATGTTAGCGAATCGCTTTTAAAGTAAAAGATTGAAATGAAAACAAGATGGACGCTGTTTTAAGTATTTTAATAAAAAAGAACAGGTACGTAATAGAAACAACAAACACACGAAAGAATCACCACGCTATAAAGTCGGAGTCACGAGTTACACTGAATAGAAACAAGCGTGAGCGCCGGTTTCGCACAGTTATCGCAGTATCCCTCCCCCGCCGCCCCGCTTGACCCCGACACGAACTCAATGTCATAACAGCGAGCTGACTATATAAGTGAAATATTTACACCACATTTTTGTTTCTAAGACTAATAGTTTTTTAATTATTAAGGTACGATGATATAGACCTTTTCGTTACGGTCCAGTTTTTAAACCTGGTACCCGTATGTTTCGGCGCGATTTTAAAGACGTTTCACGTCAAAATATTTGGGATTGTGGTCACCCATCCAAGTTGAATCAATGACCGACGTTGCTTAACATGAGTTAGCGCTACGACCATAATAGATCTTCTCACTTATGGTATTAATATACACCAATGATTAGGTAATACCTACGTCAAGGTTTTAAGCCAGTTCAACTAATCAGTTATTATCTATAGCATTTTATATGTTATATTCTTTAGACTGACATAACTTTATTTTATTTTTATGCACCGATTGAAATAAAACAAACACAAAATTTTTAGTGGAGCAAACCAAAACGCATTAGTGAAATCCCGTTAAGCCGTTGACTTCGTACACGCAAAAACAAACATCGCAGGAATCGTACATTTTTCCGCAATAACAAGTAGCCTATGTGTTAATCTAGAGTCTAAACAACTACCATACCAAATTTTATCAAAATCCGTCCAGTAGACTCTGAGATTAGCGCGTACAATTAGTAAAATTTTTAGAATTTTTGTATGTACAAACGTACAGACAAAAATTCTAAAAATCATTGTTTTGGGTTCTATATCGTTCATAAAGCCCCCCATAATAGTTTTTCTTATTTATCTTCCATGTACAGACAGCGACCAGTTACAAATTTATTACATGTATAGATATAGATTAGTATGGACGAATAAATAATATGTTTTAAGCAAGTCAGCAGTTTCTAATAATTAAGTAATATTACAAACTGCAGTCTTCGACAATATTAATTTTATGACCATTTATACCGTGTACTTTACATGTTTCAATCAATACCGCGAAGTTGGTTACAGGAAATGATGGAGGATGATGACAACATGTATAACATTTAGTTGAATTTTACACTTTAACCTAGGCGTGACGTCACAGCTAGGTGCGACTTTAGTATGGTGCGTTTTCACGAGATTTGCGAAATTTTGTAAACAAATCGCTGTACCTTTGAAAATAAAGACTTTTGATATACTGTTTCTTCTGAGAAGTTACACATATTTAAGATTACAACTACTATTCATTTATGCAATAAAAAATTCTAGCCTTTATTCCAAGGAAATGTTCAAACAATTCCGAAACTATTTAGGAAATGTATAAAACACTGTTGTAAATAATAATTTGTACCTCGGACAGTTTTTCAGTTGTTCGTTATCTATTCTGATTTGATTTACTGTTGGTACAAAAGCCATATTCGTATATTATTTTGAAGAGTCGGATATTTGGGTATACTTCACCAAAATATGAGTAATAACCACATAGACTTTTACTATGCGAAATTAAAGTTCGAATAATGCTAAATATAAAACTTTTGTCGCCCCAAAAAAAATTCAAACGTCGGTAAAATCAGACTGTATTAATGGCGGTAAACGAATCACTCTACGCAAAATGGACGGTAAAGTTGGACACTCTACGGTCGGAAACGTAGCGAACACCCTAGCGAACCCTATGCATTTGAATTAAAAAACTCAGGAATGCCAATAAAAAGTGTTGACTTGCTAAGGAACAACTGGCTACGAGCCACGGCCACATGTTCTCCTCCTACATTTCCTAAGAATTGTATAAAATTCCGAAATTGCTTTCTGTGAGTAAAAATAATAGAACACGTTGTTAAATGAAGAATCAGAGCTTACTATGAATAAAACATACCATACACGTTGTTAAACTGAAAAGAAAAGAAGCAGTATATTTATTAAGGTTCTTGTTGAGACAATCAGGAAATTTAATATCTTCATACCAATTTTGCAACTATTTATCTTATATTACTATCTATATTATATTATTTTTAAGGCCCATCTACAATCAAAACTATAGATATTTTTCTACAAAGCTCAAAAATTACATTTTCTATTTGAAAAGTATAGATTTACTAGGAAATGTATTTCATACATTTCCGGGCCACTTTAGGCATTTTGTTAGGGATTTTATACAATGAAGAATTACATACATTACCTGTAACATCCACACTACGAATCATCAATACTAACCTGAAACATCCTGCTACTATTATAAATGTGAAAGTTTGTGAGGATGGATGGATGGATGTTTGTTATTCTTTCACGCAAAAACTACTGGGCGTATTTCGATGAAATTTGGTTCGGTAATAGTTTAAGCTCTGGGTTAACACATAGGCTACTTTTTATCCGTAAAAAGTACAGTGTTCCCATGGGATACTGTATTTATACGGGCGGAACCGCGGGCAAAAACTAGTTAATCATAAAACGGAGTGTTTTGGCAAAGATCTGAGTAAATGATTGATTGGATTAGTTTCGTATTGGAGATGTTCTACGCTTGCGGAATTTGAACCCGCCGCTTTCAAATAATTACTGATCCTGACCCACCACCTGTTGCCTATGGGACGGTGTAATCGAAAATATTCATCGTTATGAAAATCTGACCTCTTGACGTATAAATACTTAAACGGTTTAAAATATCGCTAGTTATCTATATGTAATCAAAATTCCATATTCGCTCGATGAATAAAACAAAGCGTCCGATACAAAAAGGATATTGAATTTTTGTAGTTTACTTTTTTTTGCGTGGTAGCGGCTGAGCCTCACCGATTGAAGCTTCCACTATGTTACGTATTCCATTTTTTAGGGAATAAAAACGTGTAAAATTAAGTTTTACAGCCTTAAAAAAGATTTAAGAGTGGTTAAGAATTAATATGCGTGCTGGTCCCTAAAGACAATAGGCAGCCCGTGCGGTATTTAAACGGTAAAGAAAGCTATCATCCTAAGTAAATCTAACCCTGCTAGTTTTCAACGTTAGCGATGGTGAAAAATATTTTTTAACTTCAAATAATTTATTGAAATTAACTTCTTTAAGATACAAATAATTGTTTAATATATAGGTTGAGTTTTTAATGTGGGCATGGTAAGAAAAATCCGAAACTCTATGGAAAAGCGAAAAATGTTGAAAGGATTTGGGAGCCCGATTTTGATAAATACTAAAACTCCATCATTACGTTTCTGATAAAACAATATTTCTAACCACTAATTGAACCGACTGATTAAAAAAAACCGCCATATTATCGCACCATTTGATAGGGTTGCTAATAAAAAACAAATTTTGAAGATAGTTTTGCCATATGGCAAATTCCATTTGCAAAATTCAGCCTGTGTATTAAAATATGTAGTTGTAAAATATAAAAACGAAATATGTTGATGTATTTCGTTCTATTATTTAAACAAAAAGGGTTTTTCCATATCCGTGTTCTAAATAGTATTCTGTAGAATTGAGATCCTTATGGAAATAAACTAAGGACTTGTGACATTTAACATAAATTTTATAAAAACATCTTGTTTTAACAAAAATTCAAAGAAAAAAGAGTTACATCATGAAAAATATCAACACGGATTATGCCTTAAGCCATTTTCAATAAACGATCCAAAAGTATATAGGTGGTTTCGATTTTCATAAGCTTAAAGTGTTATTAAATAAAATCAGTGCTTAAAATTTTATAGAAGATATTCGTTGTGAGTTGACGCATACGACACATCTAGACATATGCTGTATATTAAAGAGAATGTAAACTACGTAATACCGTGTGACATTACGTGATGTAGCACTGAATACTTCATAGTCAAACTATTGATTATGAAGGAGACAATAATTGTTTTGTTATTGCTACTAAATTACACAGAGCTTATATTATAAATAGAAATTACTTTTCTTAATTCTCAGTAAAACAGATGCCGTGTTACTTAAAAATAAGGTGAACACTTGTAAAGACCAAATAATACACAAATTTAGATAATTAAAACTTAATAGTAGGTATTTTTACAAGCTAATTTCCTAATTATTGATAATGCATGATTTTAAGTGTATAATATAAAATAAAGAAGAAGTAAGTATATAGCATTTTCGTTTTGCTTTAAATTTATGTGACTTTTTAATACAGCGTGATCTAGAATTTTGAATTTTTCCTTTACCGTCAGTAATAAAATGTTAAATCGACTCACATTGAGTGACTTCGAAAACAATTGCTTCCGGCAAAACATTGACGGAGGAAAGTCGAGAAATAATATTTGACCTAGCCGACTTTACAAAATCCAAAGGAGCGTGAATTTTTAATGATATTAATATATATTTTTAATAGACTGTATATGAAATTAAATAAGTATGAGTACTGTGAAGGTGCCAATTTAGTATTTATTACCTTTAAAACAATTTATTACAAACCTAATATATACATTTAAGTACATGTACATCACTACAAAGTTACCATTGACAAGCACTACCTAAATTCTAGGTAAGATTCAAGTTTATTGAAAGGAACCAACAAACAAACTTTTATATAAAAGTTTTGTGTTTACTTTAAAACAGATTACATTGATTTAAAAGTAGAACAGAAAAGTCATCCGTTAAACGAATTGCACGCATTAATGCTTCCAAAGACGCGAACTTGCGAGAAAGTTTTGCAAAGAAATGCGATTGATTTAAAATATTTTACTACTGAACTGATTTAGCGAATAAAAAACTTTGCTCTAAGAAATGAAGAAAAAGAAATGGATAGTGGATAGGAATAATATGTGTTTGCCTTTAGCAAAATATTACTTGTGGAATAATAACCCAATGATTTCAAAACTATGGATGCCATTGTAATAAATCTAAATTTATTTTGTATTCTCAACCAAAAGTATTGAAAGTTTTTATACAAATTATGAATACTAATCAAGCCTTTTTTGGTATATCTAACTATTTAACTTCTATGTAAGCAAAGTCGCGATATTGATTTAGTGGATTAAAACCAAAACACCCCCTATAGATTACACAGCTATTGAGTTGAAGAAATAAAATATTATTACATCTATTTACGACGTAAAAAATACGACGTATAAAATACAGGAAAGCAATATTGACACTGTAAATTGTAAGGATTAAAAGAGATGGGATATTACATAAACGATATTTCGTATTCATGAAAGCTTTTAACATGAAATATAATGCAATTCTGATGATAATAAAATACTATGATACCATCAACCCCATGCTATTTGAAAGCAATTGGGGAATTACTTTCATCCTGTATCGATTCTTACTTCTTTCGCCTCGTATTATGTGAATATTATATTTTAACTTCATAAGAATCTGTGGGTTAATTGCACAAGTACAATATTTGAGTCGCGAGTTTCATTAGGTACTAAAATTAGTCACGAGATATTCACATTTTTCTCCATTTCTAAATTAATTATTTTTTATCCTTCTTTACTTAAATATTAATTTATAATTGATCATTGCTTTTTTTTTTTAGCACAAAAAGTTTAGTATTTTGCAAAGTTAGTAGTTGAAGCATTGGTCAATATCTTTGTTGTAGCCTCTTTTTAATATAATACATCTATGAGTTGTAGGAATTTTTCATGCCTACCTACTTATACACAGATGACAGATGACAAACTAGCCAATATCGTATTGTAAAATCTGACTCAGGGTTGTCACAGCAGATTAGGGATTAGGGTACATTAAAAACTTTGTTATTTGTTTGTTTGTTAAAAAATGTTTAAAAGCGCGTGGTGTATTTTAAAAATGTTAAAAACATTTATTGGACACAATCAATCTCACATGATATTAAAACTCAAACACAAATTTTGAAAATATTTAACGTCCCTTCGACGGTCCACAAACTTTACCGGCTTTTTCCACTATTGTCGCGCACGCGATAGATTTGTGGGCATGCATACATTCACCGTACAGTAGTGCAATAGTGTAGTAGTAGTGGAATCAAATCGCGAACTTACTATGTAACATTGAGTGAATCATAATATGAAACATCATCCATTGAAATTGAGTAGATGATGTTTCATAATATGATTTAGTTAATGTGGCCATTTTTTAGACTTGCTGTTTCTCTTTAGTCTGTGACTCGGCTCACCTAAACTTTACTTCAATGCCAACGAATAGTCACTAAACAAATACAATATTCAAATTATTTTAAACATTATCATTTCACCTTCAAATTCTCTCTGTGGAGCTTCCGTAATAATTGTCTATTCACTTATCTAACAATCGCCTTTCAGCTGAAACAATGATGGCTTCTCCCTCATTGACGCTATGGTTTAAAGTACTACTTACGTAAGCTATGACCATTATCTTCGTTTAATCAATGAAAGGAAAATGGGAAGAGAACTAAGGCACTAATGACCTGCGAATTGTTAACAGAATATCATAAACTATTAGTGGCTTTTGGGCTTTTGTCATAAGCTTTTTACTAGGTATTAATATAGAAGCATTAGACATACTTTTTTTTGTTTTAGTTTTGTTAACCTAGAAGGTTAAGAAAACGTTTTATACAACTTTTCTTCATAGTCTTAACTATTATATATATTTTAATAACTAGATTATATTCAAGGAAACTAAAAAAATATATCCCGCTTAAGGCTCTCGACTGTACCACCCACTAATCTAAGTGATTTCTAACGAGCTTCCTCAATCCGGCAATTAATAAATAATAAATCATTGTATTTTTTGGCACAGAGCCGGAAATTTTAGCTTGTTACATTCAAAAGGCCTAATGAAGGTAATTGGCAATTATTGACCATATTTTTACCAATATTGAATTAATCAATAATTTTGCTCTGCCTTTTTTAATTGACCCGAAGTTTTTTCGCCCTTTTTGTATTGCTTCCTTAGGGATCTAGTTAAGTGGACAAAGTATGAAAGCAATATTTTTCCTATGTTACTTTTTGTTAAATGTAAAATAACTGTGACGTTTTATATCTCCTTTAGCACTTTTGTATCAGAAGGTCATGCACCTTCCACGGCGCGCGGCGATATAATAAAACTATTTCTTGAGATTGTGAGTAAACAAATTTACATTATCCAATGCATATAATGCATTCACACAACATTGTCTACTGCATACAATTCAAAGTTTATAGAGATCAAGTAACCAACCCTAACAAATCATGAATATACGAGTAAGAAGCTGGGCAGAACTCGCCGGATGATCAGAGCCCAAATTCTAAATTAATCGTCTTGATATCGTAAACAGATTTTGGAGTTTGGACCAATCAAAGCGCGTGAAGCGTTGGTTTGACGTTGAGAATACTTATTAATAATTTTGTGTATCGGGCTGCGACCTCTTGATATGCAAGTCCTTCTCACGCTTGAGTGGTGATGATAATAATAATACAGCAGCATTTCTTATACTCTCCTTTATTGGTGCTTACCACAGATACGTATTACAATATGTAATGAGATATGCTTAACACAATATATACGTCTACACTATGTATAGCCTTTTGGCCAACTAGAATAAACTCGATAGGCTTTACTTCATGACATCTGTCAATGTCATCATTGACATTGACAGATGAATTACATCTTACTGTTGATATATGTAACATTTTGCTGTTTTGACATATCGAGTCTGCATTGAAACTATTATTATAAGATATAATTATTATAAACCTAGCAAGCTATATGGCAAAACTGCACGGATATAATTATGTGAAGCGGTTTTATTCCTTGGTTATGCTTGGTGAACGGGCTTCATCATTAGGCTAACGATACACACTAGTGTATCGTCCCTAAGTCGGTCATGTCTGTTGGTTATGCCTGTTCAGTGTTCATGCTTAATATATAACGTATATTTCTAGTTCTAATATATGTGTGCAGGGTGCTGTGTGTGCGCGCCGCAAGGCAGCGTGCAGGGCGGCGCGCAAGTGCCGGGCGTGTCGCACTCCACCGCCCCGCCCGCCGGCGTCGGCGGAGTCCGCAGGTACGCGCACCGCTTGTTGACACTTGCCCCTATCACTCATATCATATCACGCGTCACATAAACTATCCCGCTACTGACATCTGAATTGCCATATGAATCGATGATGTAAGATGGCAATGAAAGTGCTAATAATTGGGTAGTTTACCCGACAATAATGTGTTTCAGATGTTGTGTGTAACGTATACATTGGCCAAAACATTTAATAAAAAAAATCAATTTCTATTGTTCATTAATATTGCGATGAGTCTTGTAAGAAAAATTTGTATCTAACAACCATATTCTTAACGATTCTTAGACAAAATAATACTTGTATTTATTGAAAGCCAACATAATGTATTTAAAAAAATCAACGCTTTTGTTTTTAATATATTTAATTCATATAATGACGCGATCGTGTTTGGTGCCATATCACATTCGTTATATTTTTCGGCAGAATGGGTGTATGTCCCCTTTGTAGGGAAAACTTTGCCATTTCGCCAACGAAACACCATATAACACCAATAGAACATAACTTAAAGACCTAACTGTGTAAAAGAGTTTTAACTTTAAGGGGTCTAAGGACAATTTACATCACTGCAACCACTGTGTAAATATTACTCTTAACTACGACGGTAGAATTGCAACTAAACTTGAAGATCCGGTTGTTAGTGCTTTTGTTTGAGAGTGATCGTTTATCTTACAGAGACTACGTGTTTTCCAAAGAAACTCCTCATATAAAAAGAATACCTCCTGCTCTGATTGCCGTAATTTGTCGCTGACAGCAAAACATTTAAGGTTTAAATGGTTCCTTTACATCGCCCAAGAAATCACTTTATCAACCCCATATTCTATAAAACTTTCTCTCGATAAACTCCCGAACAATTGGGAAATGATTTTCATCAAAAGGAATTAATTTTACGTCCAGCCCTTTTAATGCTTGACAGTGATGGCTGGTCATGGTTGAATAAGTTTTCTTTAATCAAATACTTATAGTCTTACACGTGGAAGGCGCCGTTTATTGACCTTCGGATTGAGGCTCCATAAATTGTGTTACGTTGCATCGTCGTAGCGTCGACCCTGCGTCGTTTTTCATAGATGTTTTATGACATACTCCATTAATATGGTGCGTCGTCAAACGCGACGTCTCAACGGAACGATGGATGATCCGCTGTGCTATCACTCTCTTACATTGTGATCTCGGTCGTCGGCGCAACGCGCGCGCGGCTGTGGAATTGAATGCGTTAATCCGTTGCAACGACGGGATGCAACGCAACACAACGTACTAATTGGACATCTCTCATCAGCCATAAGCCGTTGCGATGACCCTACGCAACGCAACGCACTAATGGTGCCTCAGCATTATAAAACTGTCTACGTAATGTCATGATTTTATATTAAAATTCTTTGTTTGTTTCAAGCTTAAATAATTTTGATCATAATTCCATGGAATCGATCATAAATTATCATAGAATTCAATTATGTGCGCTCATAACTAAATTTACATATTGAGGCCAGTAAAATACAGGTTAAATAGAATCTAATCTACAATTAATACAACAATTACTGTATTTATAGATAATGTTAAACTGAAATTGATCACTATTTATTGTTACAAATTTATTATTAGACTCAGATCATAATAATAATATTATTGTAACATTAGCAACGATAGTATTATAGTGAGTTTAGGAAATTTACGAATACCTATCCATTTAAAAAAAAAATTTAAGGTTTTAAGCATAATCGACAATGAGATCGTAAATTGGTTTAATGGGTTTATTACTTCG
Organism: Phengaris arion; assembly: GCA_963565745.1. Classification (NCBI taxonomy): domain Eukaryota; kingdom Metazoa; phylum Arthropoda; class Insecta; order Lepidoptera; family Lycaenidae; genus Phengaris; species Phengaris arion. The sequence continues at coordinate 11,640,752 of OY751443.1, forward strand.
TGTTGTGAGTGTTTACCCACAATACTATAGGATAGGTATAGCCTTTCTTTTAACTGTCTTAAGGTGTCTGGAATTTTACGTGCACTTAACGAAGTTGCCGATTTCGGATTTTCAAATTTAATGAAAAAGCCTAATATTAATGTGCTGTTACATTGACTGCAGTCAGTAATAGCATATGTGTGTGTATTATGTGTATAATACACACACACATAACCTATTACTGACTGCAGTCATATTAATGTGATATTAATATTAATATAAACTTTACCTATATTGATTTAAATAATAACTACCTGGGTAAGCGAGCTTTTCTCGGAGTTCTGATAAAGGACAATACAAAAAATCGTCACCACCCACCAACAGATTTCAAAGCTATCTCAGCTAATATTATTATTTAGTATAGCGATATTCACCATCTAAAACCAGTGGGGTTTTGACATAAATTTGAATTTTATTTTTTATTGTTTTATATTAGCGACCCACTCCATCTTCGCACGGGTGCGATATTTTATACATATAAAACCTCCTCTTGAATCACTCTATTCATTGCTAAAAACTACATTAAAATCCGTTTCCTAGTTTAAAAGATCTAAGCTAACAGAACACTGAACGACTTCATTTTATACTGTATCGAACTAGTCTTCTTTTTCTTCTTTTCCTTTTTTTAGCATATTTTTACTAATAGTAAAAATACTTTAACAATATATCACTGAAAATATTTACACAATATAAAATGAAGTCGCTCAGTTTCCCGTTCTATGAGATCTTTTAAACAGCTGATTTAAATCATATTGTTTTGCTGAAGTAAATATTTTATACTTTAGGTGCTAAATTCACTGAAATATAGCTCGTCGTTCCAAACTTTTAAAGATCTTACCAAGTATTGAGCGAGCTTTCGAATTCTATTACAAAATCTTTTATTCAATGTAGATTGACGAAATACACTTAAGAAGGTACGTATAGGATGCATAAATGATAATATCGATTTACCTAAAATTTAGTTTAAAAATTGTCACTAGTATTCTAGTAGTAGTACACAATAGCGCCCACCACGCGTTATAGTTCGTACCATGCATCTGAGACTGCGTTCCAACTGCGGATGGATCTGTGTGTCTGTGGAATTTTAGATTTTAAGTTAATTTTCTTAAGGAACTTTGGTTCTCATATGGCATAGTAGATGGCGCTGATTTGCCGCTAGATCACGCTATAGGTAAAGCGAACCTATTTGCATAAGATGTTTATAGGGCCTTACTAATGTAAAGTATTTTTGGGTTGTAAACCAATCAAGAAAAGGATTGTGTGGTTTTATGAAACCACGGTAAAAGTGAAACTTAATAACAAAATAGCGTGGAGCACTGGCACAAATATAAAAAAAATAGGCGCCGCCATATTGGCCTCGGCTGCTCTGACGAGCGCCTTTCACTTTATCCCTACTCCGCGGCCGACCGTCACGCGACATGCAACACAGACGAAAAAGTTTGAGACGATGTAGTAAAAGTTTCACTTATAAAGTAGGTATAGGAACATCCATACTTTTGTTTATTTATCTAAAAATTACATATGATATCATATATATATATATATATATATATATATATATATATATATATATATATATATATATATATATATATATATATATATATATATATATATATATATATATATATATATATATATATACGTTCGTACGTTTTAGATGACTTTAATTAATAGTAAATAAATAAATTTAAAAAATATAAAAATATAATAACTTTAAACGCCAAATATTTTATAAATAGCAACTCATGCAGTTGCTTTGTGCAGGACAAATCATCGCATGTATGTGATGTGTAATTTTCATACTCCGCAAACGCACACACCCATGAATGTCGACATGATTATATAGCGGTAACTCATGCGGCAGGCGATGGCCTTCGCCTGGCGCGGGCGCCCGTGGCGCGAGCTTGGTACTACAACGAGTTCTATGATTGTCAGTATAATGTTATTTACTACGAAAACTTACTAGATGGCACTTTACGTGGAAATTATAAATGACACTATTTTCAGAGAACGAACATAACCAAACATAACTAAGTATATTATTATCTACGTACTAACGTAGTATATTATTATCTCTGTGCTATAAAGATAAATTGTTAAATAATCGCCCATAGCGCCGCCTGCGCGTTGCGTCGTCGTTTTAACTAGGCCGCCATCTATCGTGAATTGACGATATTTAATTTGAAGAGTCCCGTAGTGCCAATGTACTTTATCAATTCAATTTTTAAAAAAGAGGGCGTTGTATGAATAAAATATTGTTATAAATTCATATTTTATTCAGTAATCATTGAAAATTTTGAAGAATAAAACTAAATAAATCACTGACGTAAAACAAAACAAGTTACATGGCGGTTTAATCGTGGTTTTAATGTGATTTACTTTTCCATGGTTCACAATGCTTACTCGTAGCGACATCTTTACGTACTGAGCATGTACTTCATTTTCCAATGTATGAAACTGACCAGATATGGTTCGGCTATCCGATTGCTTCCGAAAACCGCCGAACTGGGTTGTCGGAAATTATTCGTTGCCTATAATCCGAGTAAATAAAAGAAACGTTTTGTGTTTCGCGGGGGCCATATTGCATATTTCATTTGATAAGCATTGTTTACAATTTAATCGCTCCAGTATATTTATAGTTTTCTTAAAAGATTTTTCATTTTAACATTTGAAAGTGTGTACATTTAACAGTTTATTACTGAGTTTCTATAATAATTGTAGTGATTTGCTTTTACTAGTGCGTTTGTTGATTTTTTTTAAATGTTATTTGATTGTGAGGTTTGCGTTGAAAATGTGTGTTTATTAAAAATTAAAAATAACAAGTTCTCACAATTGTCATTCAGTGAAAAGATTGAAATTCTGTCTAAAGGTAGGTGTGCACCCGAGTTACAACAATTAAACCAGCAAAAAAATAATGTAACTCGAAAATTTCATGTTAAAAGTTATGAAACGTATAACTGGCTGTGTGGTTGTGTACACAGATTAAATTATATTGTTTTCCTTGCATATTATTTAGTAATTTACATCGGGATATAGTAATCTCAAGTAACCGGAAACTTGAATATGTGAAAATTGAAGCTGACTGACCGGTGAGTAGTTATAATATTTTAAAATATGCTTATTATTTTACTTATTAGAATTTCTTCCGCCGCGACAATCGATCGCTGTTTTGTCTGCGTTGCCGTAGAAGATGCACATGAATAGTAGTACATCTAAGACTTGGTATTCTAAAAATCTATAAACGAAAAAGTATATAATATAATCATATAACATAATCCTGTGCACGCCACTGAGATATATATATATATATATATATATATATATATATATATATATATATATATATATATATATATATATATATATGTTTGCAATCAACAAAACAAAAAAACCTTTCCTATTTATTATTTTTCCTTTATAATGTTAGTATAGGAGTACAGATATAAGACCCTGGAACTTACAAGCCTCGATAGTAGATAGTAAATCACGGGTCCCGAGACGCTCTTAAAGTTGAATAAATCCGAGCAAATTTGAAGGGATCGCAGCCCTAAGTTGAGAATATTTAGAACAGACACCAGCCTTCCGTGGGCATTCATAAAACATAGAATAAAGTGCTCGTCTACCGTCTAGGCATTGTGTTAGTCAGTTAGTGGAATGTGTAACTAGAAATAAAACCTCTACAAATTTTTTCTCTGAAAATGTAAAGCGGCACGTCTCTGTTGATAATTTTGTAAGAATTACCTTGGTACCTGTTTTATCTTAACATTGTGATAAAATAAACTTTTATAAATAAGTAAAGTCCTAGTTTTATTCTAGATTATTTAAAAAAAATTATTGCCAAACTCACACTGTATTTTGTGAATCACTTTTCGTAACTTTATGAAGCTTATTATGTTGATACTTAAGTATTCGTAATCAGTTTTATTTTATATAAGCTCTATAATTTTTTTTATTTTTCGACGTGATAACGTCTTATAATTCGATGGAGCCGGCTGCACGCACGAAAAAACATGACTCATGCCGTTACCAGCGTTACCTCGCTAAATATGACGCATGTGCCGATACCTCAGCTGGCCGCTCGGTATGTGAGCGGTGGGACGGAGAGGAGACCGATTTTTATTTTAAAACAAAGTTACGCAATGAAACATGTGGCATCTGCCAATGTTAAACTCAGTTCAACCCGTGATTTTTTTTCTTCCATAGGCTACTGAGTTCCAATTCAATTATCTAAAGCTCAATTTCATTTTCAACCATTTCGAAATGTCAGTACTGACGAGCTTATGTAATAGTCAACTTCTGAGACCTCAGTTATCATTTGGCTACTTTGGTATGCATACCTCGCTTGAAACAAAATGCAGTCTTGGTGCTCAGATGACAAGGATTATTTTAGGATAAATCCAGGTGATGTTCACGTCGTGATATTCATATTTCTGAACTCCTCATATTCTGTAAGCAGACGTGTTCTAATAAATTGTTCTGACAAAGTTTTATTCTTACGTCAATCTTCTGAGATTAATAAATAAATAAATAAATAAATATCTATGGACGCTTCACACCACGTCAATCTGGCCCCGTGCTGATACGGATACTTATCCGTAGAACTTGTGTTACAGGTACCAGAAAACGGGAAGTTTATTTAATACTTTTATACTATACATATATTTGAGATTTTCATTATATTATACACATATTTAATACACATCCATGACCCAGGAATACAGAAAAACTTTTTGTTCCTTCGGCGGGATTCCAACCCGCGACCCCCGGCTTGAGCACCAACGCGTTGAACCACTGAGCCACAGAGGTCGTAATTATTTTAATAAAGTTATTGGCTGATACTTGACCTACATAGAATAGAAGTATGTATCTTGTAACATAAGGTAATTTTACGTATCTACAAAGAAGCATGCCCCTCTTGCAGTCTCGAGTAATAAAGACGTGTCTGTGAAAGGAATTTATTCATCAACATTGAACGCGAGCCAGGGGACGATATTTCATTACAACTTTTTACCGTTTTCATCTGTACCAATGGTAATATTAATCACGTTTTGTCATAATATCGATGTCTATGATTTTAATACTATACGAACCATGTAGTTTCCCGCTAATCAATAATGTTCATACAATTTACCATAACAAACTGAAATTAATGTTATCATAGATGAAAAAAAAAGGATTTCAACAACATGACTAGCTTCTCTCGGACATTTTAAATTAGAAAATTTCCTGAAACACATTATTGTTGGAGCTATAAATGTTTTCGTATTCATTCATATAAGTGTTGTCTTCACATTTATAAAACCATACTAAAACATTACTTTATTTAGTTTATCCTAACGTAACCCCCTTTTATTTATATTACTAAGATTTAACAGGATTAATAACGTCAAAATAAATAATATAAGCTCACCGCTCACTCGTTAATGTGTAACATAAATTTTATGATAAACTGTTTTACCGTGGTGAATGTATGTGAGTTGTCTTATATTTGATATGTTATCATCCGCACCGAGGGGTCCGCCGAGCTAATGTAAGTATTTTACTTTTCAACATCTCAGTACACACGAGACGTGCTGGCTCTTGTGAATCATCGAATATGTCGATGGTTTAGTAGGTAGACCACTGCATGACTAACGTTGCACGTATGACACGACGTAGGTACTTGAGGAGTTCCGCTTATCGCCACCAACGGACATAATATATTTACTTGTATATCGAAATGATATTAATATTGTAATTCATAACCGTGTTGCGAAATTGAATTGTTGAAACGTTCATTCAGCCCACTGAATAATCTTTGTAAAATTTAGATATACTCGTAAAAATATTTTGCGCAGAAATGCATTTCCGTATGTAAAATACGCTTGTAAGTTTTCCTCGTATTCGCGTTGTTTACTATTTAATCATAGCGGAGAGCTAGCATTAGTCAGATTCAAGAGTGTCACGGTAGTTGACTGCATTCGCATGTACCTACACATTGCATAGCCATCCTGCACGATTGCGATAAAATCCTAGAGACGGAAACTGGAACAATTCAATTTCGTTTTTAAGCTTTTATCAGTAAAAACTCAAATTTGTATGGTTTCGCTACTCTCTTATATTGGCTTCGTATATATTGGCAAAATTTATCTCACGTTGCTACTATACAGATTATAGTTAATTACCGATACGTAAGTAGTGCTAGCGGAGGCTGGCTAGTGAGTGAGCGGGTGTGTTTGTCTCAGGTTCAGTCAATACACCAGGGGACGCGGGTACCGAGACTGGCGCACGCGGGGGGACCCGACGCTGATCAACTCGTTGTGGCGCAGTCGGCAGCCGCTCGGCATCCGGAAGCAGCTGGGTGAGCACTTAATTGTTCCCAACTTGTGTCCCAACTCCGTTATTATCCACTTTGAGTAATTTAAGATGCAAATGGCTGTGACCGCTGGGATTCATAAGAAAATCTCAGCTACATAAGTTATGTCATGAGCCTGTAAGTAGTTTACAAGCTCATGACATAACTAATGTAGCTTTGGTTGTTAACAATCTAACGAAGGCAATTTTTAGAACCTTTTTCTTTTTATATTGGGGAATACATTGACGGGATATATTATGTTATATAATATTATAACGTATTAATACTGTTTTGTGTTTATTTTTATGTGTGTGTGAATAAAGAATAAGTTTAAAGTTTATACCACGTATAGACAGTCTAGATTCAAAGTAAATAATTGTATTTTGTTGAAGTAAAGCTCATGTAAATTCTCTTAAATTCCGAAACGCTGTTAGTCATTGTAAGTTGACACTTAGAGAGCACTAGATTATCGGACGACAAAGTAAAAGTATGAAGAGGTTTTGTATCTCGCCATAGACAAACACTTTTAAGATCAATGTTCATTCTCGGATTGAGGTCATAGGGCACACATACGTCCTCCCTGTCGGTATAGGATAATAGATGAGTGTTCTAGACTTTGTCAGGCTTAGAATTTTAAGCTGACCCAAGTAAATGTCTACATTTTATATTATTTGCATATGTGTTTGTGAATATAATAAGTACATATATTGTGTAGAGTCCGCATAAAGTTTTATTCAACATAAGGATCATCAAGGACGTGATAGAACAGAATTCTGCATAAGTTTAGTATCCAAGGATTTTAATATACCTCTGTATAATCTTAAAAGGACAATAATTGGATACCTCGAGTTTAGTTACTCCTGTAGCTAATCATTCCAACAAGAGCTTTCTCGACAGCTATTCCTACATTCGGCTACTGATTAAACTTGAGTCTTTCATCACCAACTTGTAAAAATATATCTTATTTATACTAGACAGAAAAAGGCCGATAGTGTTATTTATTTGCACTCTATTAACCTTTCCTTTGTTTCGCCCCGGCCGTTCCGCTTTTCATTTGCATAAACACCGAACCGATATGTTATTTCGTTTTCTCCTATTTAAATGGCAACACTATCGCGCCATAGAACTACAAATAAAACAATAAAATCCTATTTTAATTCTACACACAGGATGTTTTGAATTCAAAAGACCCGCCGCCGGTTTGGAACTTCGTAATTTATATTTTAAGCTCATACTAAAAAGTAAGTTCAATTAATGTAGCGTTATTTCTCGAATTTCGAAAGTTATCAACACCTCAAAAATATAACTTAACTGAGCTGAATTTTTCCATTCAAAGATATTCGTAATAATTATTTTACTTGTCGAAGTGGAACGGAATACAAAATCAAAACTAGAGAAAATCATTATAAATATTTCCTCATCACTATTTGAAGTTTCGCAGCTTTTTGTTTGAAATATTGCATTATTTTATGCCAGTGATCAGTAGAGGAGATTCAACCACAATAATATATTTTATATTTAAAACTGACTTTATTAATTTTCTTTACATTTTGAATGTCTATTTTAATCAAAAAGTACTTTATTCTTCTACTTTTATACAATAATCCTTATAAGTTTTCACGTGTTAATTATATACTAAGGAGTATACCTGAAATTCTATGTGAATTTACACTTTTTAATACAAATCTTTGTTTAAAGGGAACGCGGAGGTGTACATCGTGCTGGCGCTGTTGATCGGCGTGGTGACGGTGGTTGTGGGGTGTTGGCTGTCGGACAACTGCTGGTCGCCCGAGCCCGAGGACCTGCTGGCGGGTGGCTGACCCGTGGCGGCGGGCGCGTGCACGCACGTGTAGCGCCCGCCCTCCGACAGCCCGCCCGGCGAGGGCTCGCTGTCGCCCGTGCTCCCGCCCGCACCGCCCGCCGCGCGTGCGCCCGCGCTGCTCACAGTCGCGCGCCGCTTGTGCCGCGGCGGCTGCCTACCCTGCGACCGGCACCGGCCCTTCTGACCCCCGCCGCCGCCGTGCCGGCTGCACGAGAAGGCTAATGGCCACCGCGTCGCCGTCGACGTGGACGATGACTAGTGCCGGGACGCTGAGTTATGTGAGGACGTGTACCGCATGAACTTTGTTAAATTTTTCGATGTATCACGACGGTAGGTTCTATGTAAACGTATATATGATGTGTGTATGAGGCATCGTAGGATCTAGCACGTACCAGTGTAACTACACATCTCTCTCTTATAAGTTTTTAGCGGTCGCTCCAGTTCCAACTCTCGCACGCCACTGTTGTTTCTAAAAGTATGTGCCTTGAAACGCTTTTCTCAATTTGGACACCTAGTTTAGAGCGAATTTTGATCCCTTTAGAAGATATTTCCCGTCTGTTCGTTTGGACTCTCCGCGTTATACGTGCAGTACACATCATGATCGTGCCTTTACCGTTCTATAGACTTCGAAAGGGACGTAATTAACAATAGGTTTTAAACGGAAGGAAACCCAGAAATTTTGCTTTTGTATATACGTAGTGACAGGTCGGCCGGTCGCGAGGCGGCGATCATCGGTTTTGGACCAAAACCTTTCCGGAAGCGCGTCAATTGAACGGAAGCCATTGTTATAGTTAAGATAAGTACGAAAATATGACAACGACACGATGACTTGAGACGATGTAGAGTTTTGATAAAAATTTTGAATTTGTAAAATTGATACAAGGCTTTGTGGAACTATGGTTGAGATCGCTAGAGTTTTCAATACATTGGAAGGAGTGGCACGATACCCATTTAATACCAAATAGTACCTGTAATGTAGCACATGTAATTCTAAATATGAGTAAATGTAATTTTAATAATATAGAGTAAAATTTGTAATGGTGTAATGTACACGATTTCAGTTTAATAATTCATACACGTAGTTATTTTATTTGTAGTTACATACGGAGTTAATGTATGTTTGTAGGATCTACGGGTTGAAGATTGCTTCATCATTGCTTTTATGCCTAATATGAGTAAAATAAATACTAAGATGAAGATGAACTGAATGAATTTCACGAATGAATGAATGAAAATATTTCACGTAAAATTGGTTATCATCAATCGGGGCTTCATTAATCATCATTCGCTTCTCTGTCATTTTAACCGATTGCTGATTATATTGTTAATAATTTCACAAAGCTCATTTGACTACCACAATTTGTATATTCTTATAAAATAAAGTTAATTCATACTAATTAAGTTTAAATATAATTTGTAATATGATAATTTGTCTTATATGTCAGTAGAGACATTCATTATATTACGTTAAAATAATAATAATATGTAAATACATATTTTCAGACACACTTTCTTGAAGAAAAAACGTGTGTTGTTTAATTAATAATAATATAATTAATAAATGTGTGCTACTCTGTAAACTGCGAATTTCACAAAGTATTAAAAGTCATTTTTATAAGATGTAGACTGTAGGTGCTTCAAAAGTCTTAACTGATCAATGTATCGTATAGAAGGCAAAGTGTGACGACCATTTCCGCTAAAGACATTCTTTGTAAAAGAAAATGTTGAGACGGTAGACTATCGCTAAACTTCTTCAACACAGGGTTAGCTGAACTGATACTTAATATATATATTATATAAAGTGTATTTTCCTGTAATTGCATTTTTCTATATAGGCCGCTGTAATTTTAACAAAGTGTGAACAAATAATACCTATACACATATATATAACTCTTAGAATTAGGATAAACTAAAAACAAGTGGTGTTTATCTCGTCGGTCCCTTGTATTCAGGCAGTATTGGCGCGCAGCCAGCTCTATAATGCCGTAACTTTTTTGAGCCTTCAAAGGACTTCCGTAAAGGACCCGAAGTTTTTCCCTAACAAGGGTGTTAAAATTTTTATAGCCAATATAGTATAGATTTTCCTATAAATGTGAACATGAGACGATAAGTTAAGAAAAATATCACCACTGACGACAATGGAATACTGACATAGTTATTTACATTTATGATTTAGTAATTTGAGGGTTGTTCAGAAGTCATTAGTCATAGTTTTTAGACTAATGAAATATGCATAGATAGTGAATAGCAGAACACAATTTTCTGTAACGGGATTGGACGCGAGGCCAAAAGTAGTTAATTACATTGTATGCCTATTGTAAGACCATCTTTAGAGACCATCTAGAATTTTCTATTTGAAATTCTTGCACTTTTCGTAGCTTTCATAAATGCTACTTGTTGTGGATGGTACCGATTTATATTGTTAAGGGTTAACAAAGTGTTAAGCATAGCTTTTTCCTTTTCCTTTTCCTCCACTTGTTTCGAGTGCTCACAAGTACCTATTATTCGTGTAAACTATTTTATATAAAGGAGATACATCTTTTATTATTATACCAACTCTTTCTTAATTTTACAATTTACATATTCGATTATGTTTCTCCTTGAACCAAAAATATAAAATGAAATGGACGTACAAATTTTTGTTTACTTTGCTCAAGGTAAACGTGTAACTAATTTTCTATTTCACTTCAACAACACACGTTAAGCTCAAGGCGTTACGTGTATTTGTTTAACATGGACTATGTAAATTGAGGCAGGCCATATTCTAAATTGAGCAGCGAAATTAAAGCAATTTTCATTCGAAGGCAAAACAAAATTATTTCTTTACTAAAATTGTCTTAACGCTCAAATCGCAATGGCCGTTACAGATTTGCCAGTAAATAAATCCGTAAAACTCATTCTATAAATAAATTTATTCAGTTTCTATAAAAATAATATAGCCTTTATATACAGAAATAGTATTCCTTTTACTCGTAGCAACACAATTCACAAATAAACTAATTAATATATTTATTATTATAATTTGGACATCAAAGTAATACATAAACTATTTAACATTTTTAGGACATTAATATAAATTTAAACTGTCTTTAACCTCGTAACTAATTGAGATCTCGAAGTATTAAATTTCATGAAATTCCCCAACACTCAGTACTTAAAGCTTTAGACGAGGTTTTCCCGGGTCATATAGGTTGCGAATAGGTGTCACATGACTTTCAAGTGATTTACTAAGCCCGGTGTTTACGTTGACGCAGTGACACTGTGACACCGTGACGTTATGATAAAACATCACTGATACTGTGACGTAATACAGTTTCGAATGACATCGCTTTGTGTCGTCATGTAAATTTTTTACTCATTAAATTTTCTCTGTTTTTATAATCATAAAAGGAATGTTGTATCGCGTACTGCTATATGACTTACTCTTTGAAAATTGACTATAATAATTTTCTACAAAAATTCTATCATAAATTGAATAAAATGGTCTATCATGTTGCTTACTCCTGCTATCTAAAAGTATTACTTTGTAAACCTTAAATTGTTACTTGTCAGATTAATTTATTTTATTTGTTAATTGATATTAAGAATTTTTAAATTAAACTAAATATGCAATGAATTATTATATGCTTACAGTATTTAAATATAATTCATGGAAGATGCGCATAGTGCATTCATGCACCTAAAGCACCTTATGTAACATTTCCGAAGTGCTTACAATAAGCTACCTATTAACGCTGTACTTTGCTAGCTAAAATTAATTACGTGTACTTAGCGAGCTAGCGAAGCAAACTCTAAGTCAATACGTGCTGCGCCCGAGGCTAGATATTACAATGTAGCGATCTCGGGCAGTATGAGACGTGGCTTCGTAATCTTACTCGCTTGGAACAATACACTCTATCTGTGTAAAATATCGAAAGGAATTTTAGCCGTATCTAAGGTATGGCAGAATTTCACACACATATACTTTTGTTTACATACACACCAGAAATTAATAAAGTGCTAGATATAATATGCTGTTTTAGTAGTGTAGATGCGACGTAATGCTTATGAAGTACCTCATAAACTCATAGGTAATGGTGAATTGAAAAACGACGCGTAAATTTACTGTACTTCAGCACGGCGACGTAGCATAATCGTAGCATTGTGCTACGGCAGTGTAGCGGTCATGCTACTGCGACGTAGTAAAGGGTAGCATATGGCTATGGCAGCGTAGCATAAACGTACCATCTGGTTCTGTAAGCGTAGCGGTTATGCTACAGCGGCGGTGTTTAAGTGTAGCATCTTGCTACGGCAGAGTAGCATAAGCGTAGCAACTTGCTACGGCAGAGTAGCATAAGCGTAGCAACTTGCTACGGTAGCGTTGCATAACCGTAGTATTTTGCGACGGCAGCGTAGCACTGTTGCTCAGCGTTTTGTCACTTGCTTTATTATAAAATCTTTCGTTAATTTGTATAAATACTGTTCGACAAAACCATGTTTGTTTTTAGAAGAGTAGGTATTTATTATATTTATGTTCTTTGCATAATATATAAAAATATACTCCGCTATAAACTTACGTTCAGTAGTTCAGTTTTATAGCCGTTCCCTAATATTTAAGACTGAGTGTACACCTACGTTACCTACATTACGGGCGCCGCTACATTATTACGTCTAAATGATACTCGTAAATTATAAATTTCGCTCTGGATATTTCATCAAATAAACCCCAGCTGACTTCGCTCGTTGACATTCCTATAACTTTGTAACATGTTTAATTACGTAACGGTAATGATTTGAAATTTAAACAAAGAAGTGGCAAGATTAAAAACACAGTATACTTGTAGATAAAGAAAACTCCATTCCTATCGATTTCTTTATTCTTGTATTTTTAAGGTTTTTATAATCTTTAAATATTGAGAAGATTTTAGTATTTAATATTAATATTAGTTTCTTGAAAATGTGAATGCAAAAAACTTTATGAGAAAATGTGACCAAACAGAGATAAATTTATTTTGCATAAATTATACTCTTGGCACATCTACGACTAATAAACTTCCGTAATTTCAAATCGTCAGGTTTTTAATGAAAATGGGCGAACCGCTATAGACTTTTGTAATGAATAAATATGAAATAATGAAATGTTTTGTTATGCACTGATAAAATAAGTATGGGTATTCGACAGTCTTTTGATACGAAGTTAAGGGATGAACTTTGTCGATTTGTCATAATTACTCGTGTAGCTCGTAAGGAACCGACTGAATAGTCAACATTTTTATATATTGGATATGTAAGTGTAGACTAGGCTTAAGTTAGCGGCGTTGGTCGTATGATTTACCTGTGGTTGCTCACTTCATTCTGTCATAGATATGTAATTCATTCGATAGTGTAACTCACTTTGATTGACGACTAGCATGATAGTAGTAGTTACATAGATTTCGCAGCTTGTGCTGTATTTTCAGCACGCTTGGCATGACCACCATAGAGATGCGTTTGGTCTACACAAGACACATACTATAGTCAGAACAATAGACATACTGACAGATAATATGGACGAAATGACAGCTTTCCTCTGTTAATCTGTCATTTTGTCTATTCTTCCGTAGAAAGAAACCATTTCTACTGTGGTTATGATAAATCTGCATTTATTTTAGACACTTAGCATTAATTACAATTTTTATAGATATTCGTCTGTTATTTTAATATTTGTGTGATTTTGTAGCTCGTGTATACTTATTACGTACTGTGAATATTGTAAATACGCGATCGTACCCAGCATGTTTACATGTTGGTCACTAGCTTCGCTGGCTGATAGAGGAATTGAGAAAACTTAAGCTCAACATAATGTTTACAATATATTAATGTCATTTGTCACAAATAAATAAATGTAATACAATAGACGAGTGTTTATTATTTTTCTATTTGAACGCAACATAGACATCTATAGAATAACCCTTACCCTTACCAAAGTGCGTTTAACAAAAAATCGGTACATATTGAAAGCTTGTCATAAAGCTTTTGAGTGACAGAAAAAGAAGACACATACAATCCTACTTACTATTATAAATGTGAAAGTTTGTGAGGATGGATGGATGGATGTTCATTACTCTTTCACGCAAAAAGTACTAAACGGATTTTGATGAAATTTAGTATGTTAATAGTATAAACTCAGTATTAACACAAAGTGAAATTTTTATTACAAAAAAGTACAGTGTTACCATGGGATACTATATTTACGTGGGCGGAGCCACGAGCTAAAGAAAGCATAGTTTTAGTGCTTGTATTTGGTCTGACTTCTGCTAAAGTTGCTTTTAGCTAAGATCTTAAACAATCACCCGCTTATTTATAAAATATTTACTCGACGGATTTACGCTATTCAATGTCACTGTCTTTGTCTATCAAGTGACTTTTCTAACGTCAACGACAAAGACGGCAATATTTTATACCTAATCACTTGTGTAAATATTTTTATTTGTAAGTGGTTAGAATATACAATTATAGTAGCGTCTGTATTAAAAACTGTATTCAATGCTGTCTTTATATCATGGGCTGCAATGATCTCTAAGTCACGCTGAATATTTCCACAACAACCGCAGCTAGCATCATGGACGATTATTCACAGGTATATGTGTATTCAAATTATTATTTTAAACAAAAAATTAAACCGACTTCCAAAGTAAAATTGCACAAAAAAGTATGAAATAAAACGTATTTTCTAAGTAATTCCCACTTTTAAATTTGGCTGTAATTTTAACTATTTCTCTAATCAATCTTCATAATTTTGTAGTCGGTACCAGCCCGAACAACATCCTGATAAAACAATATTTAAAATAGAACACACGTTCAAGTTGTCTGGTACCGACTACAAAATTTTGAAGATTGAGTAGAGAAATAGTTAAAATTTCTGCCAAATTTAGAAAATAAGTTTTATTTAATACTTTTTTGTGCATTTTTACTTTGGAAGTAGGTTTACTTTTTGTTTAAAAATAATAATATTTTTTCCCTTTTTAGTGATATTTGTTAAATTATTATTAACATATTTTAAGAACGTTTAAAATTAATGTATTATTGAAAACACGCCAAGCATCCATTCCATCCAGAGGTATTGTATATAAGATAATGATGATGATTACTGTAAGTTACATAATGGCATATGCTTGCAGTTCTTTATACAATATCGAAACACGTATCTTTAAAGACTGAGGAGTTCTGTTCAGTGATTTTGGGTTCAGGGTATACCTTGGTGCAGAGTGCTTACTTTTTGGGAGCATATGCTTGGGTTACATCTGCAAACGTCAAAATCACTATATATGACCATATATATTTCGAGAAGTTCTATCGATTCCTCATGGATGCATCATCATCAGGTCACCACTTTTGTGGAAACGCAACAAACTTCGAAGTATTGACAACACAAAAATTTTTGAAAATCGGTCAACAGACGGCGGAGTTATCGTTGAACATACAAAAAAAACATACGAACCGAACGTATATCCTCCTTTTTTGGAAGTCGGTTAAAAAGAAATATAAATAGTACAGTGGCCCTTGTAATAATCCCCTCTTTCTGGGTTTCATTGCATATTAAAGTTAATTTTAAATCTTTGGTTTTTCATAATACCCTTGTAAAGTAGTCCGTAATGGTTGACCGGTGACATAGTACCTAACCGTGAGTCTTGCTGAATACGACTTTTACGCCGGTAGCTACCTGACGTCACAGGCGGGGAACACAGGTACGTGCGTGCGACGTAACGACAACAAACACGTCTGAGATGCGAGATTACAGATGTTTGTTACGCTTACCTCACTTAAATGATGTTTATTCTGTTTATACGTACGGTCACGACACTTACATGGGTTACGTGAGTTTTGAAGAAAAATAATGCGCCATTTTTATATGTTTTATTATTAATTAAAGTTATTAGAATAAAATGCAAGTATTGAGCATTTTATTCTAAGTAAATCTAAGTATATCTAGGTAACAGAGCTTTTCTTGACCCTCTAGTAGATAAAAAATAATAAAAAGAATCACAAAAATATTTTACCAGGGTTTGAACCTACCATTCCGAACTTCCTAACAACGCGAAAATTAAACATACGAATACTACTAAACTGCCAATCAGACTGACATAGAGTTGAATTTATTGATATTTTGTTGCACGACGAAAGAAAAAACATGTATAACATAAAAATGTGCAGTTTACCACGGACAAGACCTGGGTAGCTCAATTTTTCTCTCCCAAAGCTCCCTGCACACTTAATTTTATGGAAATACTTGCAGCGGTTTCCGAGATTACGATTATATATAATATACAAGATTGTCTCGTTTATAGTATAATATAACTTTCGTACCATAGCTGTAGTTGTTTAAATAACGTTTCTATTAGTATCTTTATACCTACGTAGACCCAGCTTTTTGTTAAATGAATAAATACCAGACACCTACGAGATTTACAAATAATAATATCATCTGTAACACAGACCAATGGGTCACTTTAGAAAACTTTAATGTTTAATAGGATAGTTTCATCTATCAAAATCAAATGATAGAAATTTGTTATTCATATAGGTTCTATCATAAGAAATACGAATACAAGAAAGACTATTTTGTTATATAAATATGCGATTTATTTATAATTTCGAAAATAAAAATGTAGTTTTATTATCTGTATGTCAAGTGATCTAAAACGCCAGCCGCCATACTTTTCTTGTTAGTGACGTCATAAGAACTTAAAAATCGAATAAACAACAGTGAAAGTTAAACCTAAAGTTCATGCACTACACACGCACATATGACATCTATTTGTTTTTGTTCTTATGACACAATAATGGTGGCTGTCGGTTTGACGCAAACATCGTATCGTTTAAATTTTAATCATTTTACTTTGCATAAAAAGATATTATTCCCAGGAAATAAAAATACTATTTGACTAACGAATAGATACGAACATTTTAAAATATATTTGAAAAAATGTAGTATAGCCTATTATGTTATTATTTACAAACAGAACATTTAATAAACTTTTGTTTACATTAATGACGCATTTCAACTGGAAAGAAGATAAAGAAAATTGTTACTGGAAATAATTTTTATTTAAAAATATTCGATCAACCACTAACGGTTGGTCAAATATCCTTTAACACTATCTTCTATAATCTAAAATCAGAATCAAACCCTTGCCTGGATTTGATTCTGATTTTATTTGGCCTAATCGAGCGATTATATACAAGTATTAAGTAAAATCGCTCTACCTGTAGCTACTAAGAAATGCAAAGGAATTTTCACCGCAGATTTTTCCACCTTTTATTTGAGTTGCAGTATTTATAGTTGGTTTAGACTTTAAGGTAAACATTACTGATGAAATTTTGAACCAGCCATCTCTAACCAATTGAGCTGCAATACACTTTTGGTCGGCATGGACATTGTTAGCTAAGCCCCTTTATTTCAAATATGGCAGAGTATACAGGCTACCAAAAAAGTATTTGTCGCAATTTTACGAAAAGAATGGGTTTTTTTCTTTTATAATGGTCCAATAACGTGCGGTTCAATCATAGGGCTTAATATTATTATTATCAGCGTGATAAGAAGATCAGCGTGCAATCGTCACAGAGGGTAAGCTCCTTTTAGATGACTTGATCGCGTTATCGCTTATTGCCGACGTCACCATCTAGTTGCAAAGCTTTGAAGAAAACTTTTAAATCGTCATTAGAAAAATTCAGAATATTAAAAATGCATCGTTTTACATCTAGCATTTTTAATGAACATTGTAAACAAAACATTCTGAGTAAATATGGGGATAAATGTAAACATTTTTACGTGAGAAGATAATTTTTCATTCACAAAACGACAGTTTACGTGCACGCTAAAACTCCTCCTTTTGGACGTACAAACTAAGCTGGATTTTTGAGGACGTGCGGTTTTACTCCACCAAATATTCTGAGTAAGTGAATGCATGTCGCCCTGAATAGTACAGGACTTATTCATGAAAACTTTTAGCGTCCTGGTGTAAAGTACAGTAGATTAAATTGTAAGTACCGACGTTTTAACTACTAAAAGCACTTGTAAGTAACACACATAATATGCTTTTTAATTATGAACTCATTAGTAGAAGGTAGCTCGAAGTAACATAGTGGAATTAAATTATAAATTTTTAAGGATACTTACATCTTTCTAATGTTGATGTTATGCGTCAGACTATTCAACCCTTCGGTTACCACTATTTTTTAACAGGCAATTGGCCCACCACACTTACCCACCACTGCAACTCCTGTGTAGCCAGGATCGACAGTGGTAACCAACCGCAAAAACCCTTTGATATGATCTCAGGGGTGCCCGGGGGACATGCTAAATCTGTCTTGGAACCCGCAACGAAATTAATCAGAAGATTGTAGGAGGAGTAGGAAGTATTCCAGTTTCCCTGCCCAAGCAAAGCGGGAGACAGCAAAAATTGTGATGACAAAAAGTCAGAATTAAGGGGGAAGCACAACGGGAATAACATGTTTTTTTTTTATGGCTACAAGACAGAATGTAATTAAATGTTTTAATTTATAATATGACAATTAATTACAATGCATTTATAATGACAAAAAGTGTTGCATTGTTTCCAATAGTACTTATGACAAAAAAGTTTGAAAGCTCGGAATTTTTTCGCGCAGCCCACGAGATCTTCATAGTACACAACCCTAGAAACACAATGGACGCTGTTCAACATTTCGATTCTTTCATCATATCAGAGATCACACTCCCAGAGTATGTGATGAGCAGTTTGTTCATAAGGGCTACCTTCGATCGAACACTCGCATAGCGGAGACGAGACTAATGTAAATCCAAAAAGTTTCGCTTTAAAGTTTCCGTGTCCTGTCAAAAATTGTGCGACGTAGTGATCTATTTATATCCATTGCTTCGAGAGTCGATCGCGTACCGAAGGGAAGAAATTATATAGGTAACGCCCTTTGATAGTGTTGTTCCGTCCACCGTTCCTGCCACTCAGAAATTAGGTTCTGTATAGAAATATCTAATGGCTCGAATAATCTAGCTCGAATATCTTATTACTCTCTTTCGCGCTTAAAAATTTAGGGTTAGTCATTTTTTAATTTTTATAATATAGTGCTGCACGACGCTGTATCTCTAAATCTACTGATAGGACTCCGGCTAAGACTGGAAGTGCTTCAGTACTTACGGTAGCACTAAGGCATACCGTATGCCTTACATAAAAATATTAAGGCGAGACGTTGGCTTTGCAAAAGTTTACGACGGGCCGCTCCTATTGTAGCCCTATCTGCCCAAGCCGGTGCGCCATAGCGTATGCTGCCGAGGTACGTCGCATTATAAATTATTTTTAATGTTTTAAATAAAAGGCCCCATGTCGACGTTGATATTTTTGTGGAACAATAGAAATTCCTTTTAGCTTTCTCACCGGTCTGTATTATATGTTCCAGGAATGTAAATTTATTTTCTAAAATAAGTCCTAGGTAACAAAGTGACTGTTTACGTTTCACATTGATGTTGTTCAGTTTAATGCAAGGAGTTGATATTAATGAACCTTTTAAAAGTACTTGAAAGGTTTTATGTGCTGCAAATTCTAATCGATTTCTGTGGTTCGGTTCGGTTCGGTTACCACTAGGCTACATAAGCCTATCTGTTTGTATCATGTGCCATGCTAGTGTAAAATGTTTCTACGCTAATGTATGAAGCATGGCAGGGTTCCCCAGCTACTAAATCTTCTATGTGTAAAAGTAATTCATCATCAATTAAAATGCACAATCTACCCATTTTAATAGAGCTTAAAAGATATGAATTTCGTGCAAAGGCATATTATACGATAGTTTTAAATCTCGGTCGTCTTTTGACGTTATAATCTACATTGAAGGAAGTACAGCGTCATTCACTTATCTGTAATGGATGCAGGAGACGCAAAAGCCATCTCATTAGTAACTGACTCCCTTGTTAGTCCCGCACTGAGCTCAGACATTACTGTACATGTCTTTTAATTTGAATTGCAATTAATTCTTTATATTTATAAATAATAATTTTACAAAATGATATACAAGCATTCAGCTCGTGTAATGGTTTATATATTTAGTTCTGATATTCATAACGAAAAGCTATTACAAATCTTACATATAAAGTTCTCGTATCACAGTGTTTGTTAGAGAACTCGACTTCCGAAACGGCTAAATCGATTTTGATGAAATTTTGCATTCGGTATATTCGGTAGGTATGAGAATAGATTGTAAACTATTTTTATACCCCTAAGTGATGAGGGTGGACCAACCCATTTTTTTATGGTTTGGCATTAAAAAATACAAGTAACCCTCTACTGTTCTAATGCAATGTACAGGCTTGTTGAGTCCAATTAGAGATGTTGCGTCCGCTAATATAGTTTACTAGTCGTTACCCGCCCGCTTCGCGTGGCATAAAATACATGCCAACTGAAAAAAATATTAAATTGTGTTATCTAGCTGCCTAATTATTTATCATGAACGGATTTTACGAAATTAACACACCCTTAACTACTTAGCGTCTTATCGATTTATGAGTTAAAATAATAATTAACCCAGCTTTCCACATAAATAACACACTTTTCCTCGAATCTAGTAATATAAGAGAAGACGCATTAGATAACATTAAGTATTTCCGGGATGCACGGTATAAACTCTACCTAAAACTTGATCTTTCTTGACTCCTAAATAACCTGAAACAACCTTAACTTTTTTTCTTCGGTTATTTTTCCATACTTAATAATCTATAACTTCAACATACAAAAGAGTTTTTGCAAAGTCATCAACTTGGTAAAGCTCAAAAAAGCCATTAGTGGTTTTTTTTTTTTGGATTAATTACTTTGTCAACTACATCTTGCTCAGTAAAATAAATTCTTTGACCATTTTCAAGATGTACAGCAAGATGCATCACATCAGAAACCTGTCATGAATAGGAAAACGAAATATTCGCCAGACTGCTTCAGAGCTACTGATGTAACGTCCCGCCTGGTACTTCGTCACCTCATCAAAATTCAAGTTTATAAGTTTTAAATCTACAGATTAAAAGATACAAATTTTTTTGATTTTTAACGCCCCCGCACAACCCTCTTGGAGTTGAATATCATAAAATTAGTTCTTGATAAATTCAAACATTCCAAAAAAAATATTTTGGCCAAGTTTCAAAGTTCTAAAAGCAATAGATTGGAAGATACCAATTTTTAATATTTTTAACGCCCCCGCACAACCCTCTTAGGATTGAATATCATAAAATTAGTTCTTAATAAATTCAAACACGGCAAAAGAAATATTCTGGCCAAGTTTCAGAGTTTCAAAAGCTATAGATTGGAAAAAACATTTTTTTTTTATTTTTAACGCCCCCTCCACAACCCTCTGGGGGTGAAACATAATAAAATTAGTTCTTAGTAAACTCAAAGATGCTAAATAAAATGTTTTGGTCAAGGTTCAGAGTTATAAAAGCTATAGATTGGAAGATTTTTTTTTTTTTTTTCAACGCCCCCGCACAGCCCTCTGGGGGTGGAATATCATAAAATTATTTTTTAGTAAATTCAAACATGCCAAAAAGAATATCCTGACTAAGTTTCATACCTATAAGAGCTGTAGTTTTAAAATGTGTATTTTTTTAATTAACGCCCCCGCAACCCCTCTTGGGGGTGGAATTTCGTAAAATCTGTTCTTAGCTGACCTCTACTCGGTGAAAAGAATTTTCCTTCAAGTCTTTAGCTCTAATGGTTCCAGAGATATCGTGATGAGTAACTATATACGTGGAAAACGCCCCCCCATAACCCTCTAGGGGTGAAAAATCATAAAATTAGTTCTTAGTAAACTCAAAGATGCTAAAAAAAATGTTTTGGTCATGTTTCAGAGTTATAAAAGCTATAGATTGGAAGATATTTTTTTTTTTTATTTTCAACGCCCCCGCACAGACATCTGGGGGTGGAATATCATAAAATTATTTTTTAGTAAATTCAAACATGCCAAAAAGAATATCCTGACTAAGTTTCATACCTATAAGAGCTGTAGTTTTAAAATGTGTTTTTAATTAACGCCCCCGCAACCCCTCTTGGGGGTGGAATTTCGTAAAATCCGTTCTTAGCTGACCTCTACTCGGTGAAAAGAATATTCCTACCAAATTTCAAGTCTTTAGCTCTAATGTTTCTAGAGATATCGTGATGAGTGACTATATACGTGGAAAACGCCCCCCCATAACCCTCTAGGGGTGAAACATCATAAAATTAGTTCTCAGTAAACTCAAAGATGCAAAAAAAATGTTTTGGTCAAGTTTCAGAGTTATAAAAGCTATAGATTGGAAGATATTTTTTTTCTTAATTTTCAACGCCCCCGCACAGCCCTCTGGGGGTGGAATATCATAAAATTATTTTTTAGTAAATTCAAACATGCCAAAAAGAATATCCTGACTAAGTTTCATACCTATAAGAGTTGTAGTTTTAAAATGTGTTTTTTTTTTAATTAACGCCCCCGCAACCCCCCTTGGAGGTGAAAATTTTCATCGCCATAAAGAGATTTGTTCTGTGAAATTATCAGTATGGAATAAACAAATCATTACCGTTTTCAAAATAAAAACCGAAAGCAAATTATCCTTTGTTAGGAATCGATTTTCAATTAATATAAATCATTATGCTCTCACAAAGTATATACTCTAGAAATTAATTTCATCTCGATTGAAAATTGACGCTCAATAGGTTTCTATTATACCTTATGTTTGACACAGTTTCGCGAATAACTATTAAGTTTCATAATCATTTCGTTATCATTTCAATTTAATTCAATTCAATTCATTTATTTGCTGTAAAAGTGGTAAGTACAATAGTTGGTACAAAATTTATAGGTTCTGACACTTTTAGCTACATATAGATAGCATGCAAACATTTACAAGATTAATTTAAATTATGAAGTTTCTAAAATACTAACATTATTATACAAATATTCTATTCCAATTATCTCATTTTACTTTACACTAATAATTACATGTCAAGACTTTTAAGAGGTTAAGTAACAAAAACAAAAAAAAACATTAATACAGAAAAACACAGAAAATCATACAGTTTACATCACACATTTAGAATAATAATAACAATCGCAAAAATAATAGTTAGTACATTATGTCGTAACAGTAATCGACATTACTTTCCATGTTGAATCATCTTAATATTATGCTGATATTATATCAATCGACCTCTATGGTTGAGCGCATTGGTGCTCAAGCCGGAGGTCGCGGGTTCGAGCCCCGCCGAACGAACAAAAAGATTTTTGTGTTCCTGGGTCATGGATGTGCATAATATAATAAAAGTCTTAAATATAATATGTATAATATAAAAGTATTAAATATACTTCCCGTTGTTTGGTCCCCGTAACATAAAAGTGAAGCATCCATAGATATTCTTATTATTAAGTTTTATCATTTAATTCATTACGAAATGCAATGTTACTAATATCACTTTTACTGTGTAGTTAGGAGATGATTACCTAGTATTTCTAGTATCTGACTAGTTAACTAGTTTCAACTTTTAAGTTCTCAGCTACGGCCAAGTATTCAGCATTATGTACCTATTTAATACAAGATGTTTTCAGCGATTTAGTGCTTGCACCATCCAGTTTGCCGCGATTAAAAGTAACGTTGTCCTTCCCCGTGGTCTACTCTTTAATTTTGCAAAAGTGTAGTTTTGGAGCCTATTCAATGCAAACAAACAAAATATTAAATCTTTCCTCTTTATAATTTTAATATAAGATATAGACAATACGAACAAATTTTTAATAACCCAACGAACAGTATATTTTTTATTACAACCTCTAAATGGCGTTGTTGCTATTGGTTCTTTAAAAAATAATATAACCCGTAAGAGCCGCGTACAACAATATTTTTTTATTCATTCGTATCGGCCACTTATGTCCCACTACGGGACCACTGGTCTTCGATAATGAGAGGAGTACGTCCAGTAGAACGTGGCTGTAGTGGGTATACCGCTTTAAATAATATTGCTAGGTACTAAATAGAGGATAAATTCTAGAAATAATAAATCGATAAAATAGAAAGATTTCTTAGTATAGCAAAAAATGCCCAGCGCTCCTTCCCCAGACCTTTTAATGGAGACGAAAATAAAAGCGATATGACTGTTGGCAGGCAGATTGCTAATAACACTGAACGATGTTTACTTTACGACGGATTTACGACCATATCCCGTAATTAAAGATACAATATATTTTTATAATTTTAATAGTATTTAATGAACAGTGTTGGGGACAGTAAAGAAAGTATCCTTTCCATTAAAGAGTTACTAGACTAAACAGGTTTATTAGGTATGGGGGACATCTTCTAACATTCGCTAATTGCTATATTAGGAAATCGACCGAGCTCCTAAACAAAATTGAATGGATCACTAAGAATATTAAATTTTCTAAAAAGTGTTAAGTTAATTGTATATTTACCTAAGTGAATCCTTGAAAATGGTTTTAATGTTTAAAGTACTAATGTGGCGTCAAATACCAAATGCTTTAATATAGAAATTAAAGTTAATAAGTCGGCGTGATTGCGTAAACTGACGCCTTTGAATATAAATGACGTCATCGTCATAACGTTCATAATACGCAGCTAAACCCGGCGTGAAGCCCTTACGTGCTATATCCGGTACTGCAGCCTCATCTAGTGACGTCACTGTCGAGGGACCCGTCCTGATATAAACATTTTCTGGGTCAATTCCTAGTATAAATAAATCTCAGCATTTATCCTTCTAAAATAAGAAAGAGTAGGATGTTTCTATCGATATGTTATTTTCGTAAAAATCTTTACGTAATATTTTAGACACCACGTCATAATATTATAATACTATCGAATGAGATTTCTTTCAGACATAGGTATTTCCAGCAAAAGGATATTTTTGAAGTGAAACCTCTTTAGTAGCATTGAGAGTGAAATTCGATTCGTGAAAACTTCTCGTCACGTCACGAAACGCGTCACTAGCTACTTAACGGAGCTCCAGTTATCTCTGAAACTTTCTAAAGTACGGCTCAATACACAGATGGTTCTAGGTGTACAAATTTTAATGTTTCTATTCTTTTTTGCGTTTTGTTATACATAAGGAACCCTTATAGTTTCGCTCTGTCCATCTGTCTGTCTGTCTGTCTGTCCGCGCTTCTAGCTTCTATAACTATGAATATAAATTGATGAAATTTGGTATAGTCATAGATTGTGATGTAAATGAAAAAAACCTTTTACGCGGTTATAGTTGCGGAACCCTCCTTAGACATGTCCTGACATGCTCTTAGTTAGGTTTTTTGAAGTGATGTTCTTTGGGCACGACGGGAGTATTTTTTTATTTTAAATGATGAACGAAGTTTCACTTCTGTCACGGATACTCTGTACACGTCATGTTTTTTTAATGAATTTTCAGGATAATATACATGGAGTTGTTATAGTAAAGTTTAACACCAGATTTATTGAGCGAATTGTAAAGGCCAATAAGTATTTAATCACGTGTGATATTTTAATAGCAATACAGTATTCTTGTACGCTCATTTACAACATTTAACAGGTTTACCCGCTTCATGTTAACTAATTACCAATCGGATACTATGAAGTCGCATCAAAAATTCCCTGCAAATATTGTATTTTATTGCAAGAGAGTCAGTTCACACAGAGACGCGCGACGCAAGGCGACAATGCTAAAAGATGCTGTTATAATATGCACAATATGTAGCAGGGCGTAGCGCGACGCCAGGCGCAATATCAATTTGTATCGCTATTAAAAATTGCGCACCACGACGCATCGAGTCTCAGTGTGAACTGAGCCTAAGACTCTTTCCACCTTCGAGGTCTCTCCCCCAACCGAGACCGATTATGAATATTTATCCCCGACTTGGTATTCTGCACTAACCGAATAAGCAATGATCGTAAAAGTGTACGATTATTCCTAGTGACAAATAGTTCAAAGTGAACTTATGAAAATAACATTGAGTTCGTGCCGAGCTTTATTTCTTTTTTCGTTTATAGCATGAATTATTAATATTATAAATAGTTTGAGGGAAATAAAATTAAAGTGTAATTTTTAGCGTATAAAAGAGTAATGGTTATCGTGAAAGTGTGTTAATGTTGATAAAAGTTCGACGTCCTCGTCTACATAGTAAATACAATATATGATAATTAAACAGGTTGTTTGTGATAGCACTATCTGAAGATCTGTCTTAAGATCGATCGAGGTGTACCGAGTAGGCTTTCTCTTTTACTCTTATTGGTTTTTAACTTTGATGTTTTGCGAACTGTTTCTGCTTTGATGTTAGTGATCCTGGAAGGATCACTAACATCAAAGCAGAAACAGTTGTACATTCTTCTTCCAAGTGAAAGATAGGTTGATGAACGTTAACGTGTGCAGAATTGTATCAAACATATGGTAGAGAGAGTTATTGTAATGAGGTAGTGTGTGTGTAATATGATTTTTATTAATTTGATGTATTTTTAAGCATAATTATAAAAAAATATTAGTGTTGTTAATTTGCCCTCTATATAAACTTTAACTGAGCTAAATTTCATACTTCCTCCGTTTGCATAATTTTTGAAAATTTATTTTTAATATCATATAAATATATTATTCATACTATATAATATTATGATAATACTAATTTCCGTAAAAACTTTTAATTATAAACAAATTATTCCATTAAAATTAACATGAGATCCGACAAATTTCATTTTACATGACGAAATTCTCTATATATTCGGTAAATGTGGTTATTTTAACCTGCAGCCAAAAGCGTCTAATTATCCGAACGCGACGACAGCCCAATTAAATTTGCTTTGGACAATTAATTTTTTATAGCACGTCGAACTCCACTAACTAGCGTAACATGAATAAACCGAATCGGAATAGAATATTGCCAAAGGCTTTGTGTTGATAAGCTGGCGATAAAAAAGAATAAAATGTGGTGTGTGGAATAAAAGTTTTGATTTAAATAAATAAATTACTTTCTTAAAATAGTGTCTTTTGCGAAAGAAACAGGATGTAGGAAGACTTTACTACTAAAGTTATTTTAGCGTATAAAAGAGAATATAGTATATAAAAATATTTATCCGAGAAGATTAATATTAAAATGGAAGTTATTATATTGATAGAAATAATATTCGCAACACTTGTTTAATCCTAAAATAATAATTAATATTATAATATTTTATTATCCAGTGTTAAATGCAGGGGGGGATGACATATATTTTTTATTCTGCCCCATCGTGTGAGGTTGATAAGTTTTTTTAGAGAGTAATCGGCCTCCAAAGTGGTTTATAAGTTGCCCCCCCCCCCCCTAGCATTTCTAAACTATAAAGGGGCCCATACATGGTCCGGTGTGCCTTCAGTTCGGCCTGAACGGATGCAAAATCGTGTCGTGTGTGTGCTCGAATCCGTTCATGCCGAACTGACGTCAGTTGGGTCGGATGCGATTTTTTCCGTGTATGGGCTCGAATCCGTTCAGGCCGAACTGACCTCAGTTCTAACTGAAACGATTGGCCTCTCGTCTGCGGCTGCCTTAAGAGATAGAAACTTGTAACTGGTAACTGATCATTCTAACAACTCTTTAGGTAAATTATTTTGAACGAAATCGGAGAATAACTTTTGAAGTATTTTAAATTAAGCCTATTGCGCGTTGATAGTTAGGCTATTTATTACATATCTAAGGCAAGCAATATCACCAATTTTCATTTATTTAATATTTGAAGTAATTTGTGTTTATTACGATTACTATCAAATACTTGCAGAAATAAATTGTAGATTTACCCAACGGAATACTAATAAGTGGTTTTACCGAGAAAACTCAAGAAGAAGAAAATTTTTCATGACAGTTAATATATGGATGAACCAGCCTAAAAGAACACTTTTTGAGTAATGGCCGTCGAAATTTAAGGAACCTGACGTCACAAGGGGTATTAATTTCTCATCTGAAAGTAACCTTATTTTATTTAGGTACTAGATGGTGCCCGTGACTTCGTGCGCGCAAAAAAATCTCGCGGGAACCGTACTGTAAAAGTAGGCTATGTTCTTTCCCGTGGAAACGTATATCTATGCCAAATTTCATCAAAATCTGTCAGTGGTGTCGGAGCCTACACGATGCATACAAAACTTCCTCTTTAATAATATAAGAATTAGTATAGATGAAATTATTAGGTACTCTACCCGCAGTCTCCGACCTAGATACAGTTTTTTATCAATAGCCCTTTTTTATTTAGACAATAATTTAGATATTTTAACAAGTTCTTAAATCTTTTTTTATGAAATAATTAAATAAAAGAGCCACCTAGCATAAAGTGGATGTACTATTAACCTTATTTAGTTATTGCTATCGAATAATAGCCGTCGAATAATTGCCGCTATTAAAATACAAATAAAATATTAATATACAACTAATTATGGCATGTATTTAAACTTGCGAAAAAACATTTCAATTTTAAGAATAATATCTCCATGTATGGTAACCCAGCATGCATATTATTTTCGCGAACTAATAACCACCTTGGCAACAACTATAGAGCATACATTTTATTTAAGAATGGGCAAATATTATTATTATAGTATGCTAAATGCTTACTTATTTATAAGATTTGGTTATAGGTATTATGCCAACGTTGCCGGTTATATACGAGGGGAGGTCCAAAAGTTCGCGGAATGGAGGGGATGGAGTGGGGATAGGTTAGCTCGCTTAGTGTCATACAAATTGAGCACTCATAATTAGTATATAAAATCTCAACCCTATAGCGCCATTCGTTTACGAGTACTCGCCTGCTAAACAAGTCAATCCGGAAGCAAACTGCAACTATGGAGAAAATTGAACATCGCGCTGTGATAAAATTCCTTACCAAGCAAGGAAAAAACGTTCAAACCATTTTAAATGAAATGGAAGTCGTTTATGGAGATCAGTGCCCTGGTAAAACAATGGTTTATAAGTGGCATGGACTTTTCAAACATGGTCGAGATTCAATTGAAGACGACCCTCGCTCTGGGCGGCCAGTTGAGGCCACCACATCAGACATCGTCGAAAAAGTCGAAAAACTTGTACTGGAAGACACACGTTTAAAGAAAAAACAATTATCTGCATTTGTTGGAGTATCAGATACAACCATTTTGCGGATCCTGCACGACCACTTGGGCATGACAAAAGTCAGTGCAAGATGGGTGCCGAGAATGCTCACGCCGCTTCAAAAACAGCAGCGCATCGACGCGTCTAAGCACTTTTTGGAGGTGTGTGGAGACAACCCTGTGCAGATTTTGGAGCGGATTGTTACTGGAGATGAAACATGGGTTCTTTGAACCTGAATCAAAACAGGAGTCCATGCAATGGCACAAAAAGGGTACACCACCTCCCAAGAAATTCAAAGTGTCAGAATCGGCTGGAAAGTTGATGGCCACTGTTTTTTGGGATTGTGAGGGAATATTACTGATTGATTATAAAGAAAAAGGTACCACTATAACCGGAGAATACTACGCCACAATATTGGAAAAGTTAAAGGAGGCAATTAAAGAAAAACGTCGTGGAAAATTGGCCAAGGGTGTTTTGCTTTTGCAAGACAACGCGCCGGTTCACAAGAGCCGAGTTGCCATGGCTGCTCTTCACACGCATGGATTTGAACCACTTGTTCACCCACCCTACAGTCCAGACCTGGCCCCTAGCGATTTTTATTTGTTTCCAAATTTAAAAAAAGAGCTAAGGGGAAGGAAATTTTCCTACGATAACGAAGTGAAGGAGACAATTTCGGCGCATTTTTAAGGCCAAAGACAAAAAATATTTTTTCGATGGTTTAGAAAAATTAATCCATAGATCAAATAAATGTATTACACTTAAGGGTGATTATATTGAAAAGGAAAAATAAATTTATTGTTATATTTTATTAACAACCCTTTCATTCCGCGAACTTTTGGACCTCCCCTCGTATATATGCTGTAAATATATATATGTAAATATATATATATATATGTAAATATATATATATATATATATATATATATATATATATATATATATATATATTTACATATATATATATATATATATATATATATATATATATATATATATATATATATATATATATATATATATATATATATATATATATTATATCTAGCTACCGAAAAATTATTTCCCTGTATGTTTATGAACGGAAAATAATAAAAAAAACAATACGTAATATTAAATTTTAATATTCTTATTCCACATTATGCAGGCGTTGCGGCAGAACGTCGAAGCTTCGTTATTTACGACACAAGTCAATATATTACAGTAAGTAGGTTTTATTGAAAATTTAATAAAGCAGTAAATGGGGACTACATACCTAGTTTACATAAAAATTTTAAGTCACCTGCGCACTTACATAGTATATCTTTCAGTTTTTCTCGAACAATTGAATAAAATAATTATCTACTGACATATTTTTCAGCTTTAGGTAGATTTAATCAAATGTTTATGAAGATACATAAATCACAAAAATACAGATTTTTTGTAGGGTTATTTAAGTATATCCTTGTAACTGCATTGGTTTAATTTCATACAAACGTTAATAAATCCTGCAAATCGGGCTTATGTAATTGAACCCTAGGATCAGTAAATCGAACGCGGTTCATTCCACGTCAGTGCTGAATTATTCAAGTTTGCGCAGTTCTATTTTGGACGAAGCATGCAATTGTTACCGAAGCATTGTCCAACCGAATACGTTAAACTTTAATTATCTACCGTAAACGAAATCTGGATTCTATCTGGAATAAGTTCTATTTTATTGCTAACGAACTACTCTAAAATTCACTTTTGTAGTAAAACTCCAGATCACACAAATAGTATATTTATTAAAAAAGGGTTTCCAGAAATAATTTCACAATAAACCACATACGAATTCTAGTTATAGTTATTGTAATAGTAGTCTTATCTTATCGTATTATGTATATAATTAATTAACAAATTCTCGCAACAATATTAATCAGTATGTCAGAATTTCACGACTAATGGCTTACTAATAGGAACTGCTGAGGTCTACGCTGATACCAGAACTCAACCTCAAAGGACTCAAACCCCCTATTTTATACTGAAATATCCCTTCCAATTCCCTCCAACTGTTATCAGCGTTTACCTCTTTGAAGGAAGTCAAATATAACTTCCGTTTAGGAAAAAATGTAGTTTTATTTTAACAATCTAGAAAAAACCTGACACAATCTTAATAAATATTACATAATTATATAATTCTTATAATAACATTTGTTAATTTTTACTCAGTCCATCTAATTAATACAAATTATCTGTCACTTCATCTAAAGGTTCAACTGTCAACCAAATAAACTAAATAAAACGTATTAACTTTGGACAAATCATAATACGAGCCAAATAATTATGCGATTATTATAGTTATATAATTTATGTTTTAGATTTAACATTTTGCAATCTATAATAATTGACAGTTGCACAATTTGAATAACAAAAGCTTTTAAATTTTATCTTACGATTAGAAAACCCATAAAATTAAAATCGAACTAAATAAATTAGCGATAATTATTGCTATTCATTAATATTTCTTTAAATTTGACCTAACACTTTATAAACAGTATTCCGGATGAGTGGATCATGCATGCATGCATAATCATCTATCAAACTGTTTTTAGCAAAAATTGTGAATGTGAATATCAAAGGAGTTTAAACCTTCTACTAATTTAATTAGGTTCATATTTGTGCCTACGAAACGATACGATAAACGATCAAGTTTTGCGTTAGGGCAGCTATGTGTACCTAATAGCTTTCAAAGTGCAAGAGTAGTTTGGATACCAAATCAAATTTTTTTATTTAAATATAAATAAATTTGTCTAGACTTGACTGGCACTAAGCCAAAGTTAATCGTTGATTAAATATCATGTTAAATTATTAACACTTATGAGGTGTTGGTGAAATTGGGACTTCCAAATTTAGTTGACGACTTTAAAATAATTATATTAGGTGCCTAGTTCGATAGGTACTCATCAAAAAGACGACTCCGAAAAGCAACATAATATTATTTAGAAAGACCTTATCTTACACTTTAAACGAGACAATCTTGTATATGTAATTGGTTACTCGAAAACGGCTTTGTAACTTTTTTAAATTTATCAGAACTCCGAAAAATGGGTCGGTTACACACCTTCAAATGCTTAATGGTTTGATTTCTTTATTCTTGGTCACATTACTCTAAGGGCTAAGGTGTTCACAAACTTTTAGACTTTGTGAAATTATTCTGCTTCTGGAACGTCGAGGACGTCGAACATTCTGAATTAGTGATAATGAGAAGAAACGCGGCGCGGATCCATTATTAACGAAAATGGCGGATGAGACTCATTTCAGCGAGACACCGTCACGCGCCGGCAGTACTTTTTGTCGGATTCATACAGCTATACAGCATCAATAAGTTGCACTAGCGATCGCTGAGATCCACCTTATACCGTGGTGGAACTCAGCGATCGCAGCGAAACAGCATTGCAGAGTATGAAAGGCAAAAAAATACATTAACGTGAATAAACTTACTAAGGCGGGTCAATAAGTCCGTGACTTTTTGAATTTCTAACCTCCTTACTGAAAAAGCAACACTACTCCTGTCAACAGGCATCTGTCAGTTGACTCCTATCAAAATTTGAACTTGCTGCGTCAGTTAGTTTGTGTTTTACAGCTATCTTTATCAGACTATCCAGTAACTTAAGGAAACAATGGAAAAAAGTGAATTTCGTGTGCTTATTAAGCATTATTTTTTGCGAAAAAAAACCATTACCGAGACCAAGGCTAAGCTTGATAAATACTATGGGGACTCTGCACCATCGATTTCAATGGTAAAAAAGTGGTTTACTGAATTTCGTTGTGGCCGTACAAGCACTGAAGATGCCGAACGTCCTGGACGCCCAGTTGAGGTCTCTACACCCGAAACAATCGAAAAAATTCACGATATGGTGTTGGCCGACCGAAGATTGAAAGTGCAAGAGATTGTGGAAGCCATAGGCATCTCGCATGGCTCAGTGGTTTCAATTTTGAATGATCACTTGGGCATGAGAAAACTTTCCGCAAGTCGACCACAAACGCAATCGTGTAACAACTTCACAGGAAGGTTTGGCGTTGTTTAATCACAATATGGAGGAGTTTTTGCGCCGTTTTGTAACCGTGGACGAAACATGGATCCATCATAATACACCAGAGACCAAACAACAGTCAAAATAGTTGGTTTCTAAGGGTGAATCGGCGCCAAAGAAGGCCAAGGTGGGTTTGTCAGCCAATAAAGTTATGGCGACTGTTTTTTGGGATGCACGTGGGATAATCCACATTGACTATCTTCAAAAGGGAAGAACAATTAATGGGGAATATTATGCCAACTTATTGGACCGCTTCAATGAGGATTTGAAAAAAAACCGACCTCATTTGGCCAAGAAAAAAGTTCTTTTTCGCCAAGACAATGCAAGGGTGCACACATGTGCAGTTGCCATGGCAAAAATCCATGAATTGGGCTATGAATTGCTCCCACATCCACCCTATTCTCCAGATTTGGTCCCGAGTGACTACTTCTTGTTCCCAAACCTGAAAAAATGGCTCGGTGGAAAAAGATTTGACTCCAATGATGAAGTCATCTCGCAAACAAAGGCCTATTTTGAGGACCTCGACAAATCATATTTTTTGGAAGGGATAAAAAAATTGGAGAAGCGTTGGACAAAGTGTATAGAGCTCAAGGGGGACTACGTTGAAAAATAAAATGATTTATTTATCAAAAAATCTGTGTTTTATTCCAAAAGTCACGGACTTATTGACCCGCCCTCGTATTATTAAAATGCGAAGGGACTGGTTGTGTTTACATAGATCAGATTTTTTTATATTAAATTATATTTTGTTTAAAGTTTTTTCTTAACTTAACAGTTACATCTTAACATTAAGAATTAATTTGCATTTTTCCTAACAACTAAGGTTTACCAATAACTTAACTTTATACTGAATAATAAAAAAGTCAATAAAAACCGATCAGCGATTTCACTATGATTTTCTAATATTACCTACTGCTCCACGGTATAATATTTGCAGATCGCTCCCGCTTTGTGATGGCGGCGGTTAATCTCCATCGCACTGTGCGATCTCCTTTTGTGGTAAGAAATCGGCAGAAAAATCACTAGTGTGAAAAGCTCTGCTCACTAAAATAATATTATGGCACTTCCGCCGCTAACAATATTTAAACGAATATACTTTTAAATATGGTAAGTGCTATAAACCACTGACCCTTTATAATATAGGTAGCTACTATCAGACCGCTTTATTACTAAATGTACTAAGATATTTTTAAAAGTATTACAAAAATATGTTATTGATCTGCACGTAGGTGCAGGTACAGGAGTGCATTCATAAAAAAATCACACATTTCGTGCCTCACACAACTGTCGAGCACATTGGAGATGAATCTCCGGAATTCTAAAAAAAAATATCGCTGATCGACGAGAAAGTCGGGATAAGTAAAAGGTTACAAAATAAAACTAAAACGTTGAATGATAATTATTTTGTTTTTTAAAAAAGGTTATTCTACAGGGCAAACCCTTAAAACGATGGTCTTTGTTTTTAGGCTCAAATTGTAGCTGACTAAATTGTCCAGAAGAGTTTTTATATCATTCTTCGTTTCCAAAATAACGACCGCCAAAATCAAAAAGAAAATGAATTTTTTTTTCACTATTTCGGCCATAACTTTTTTTGTTCTTGACTTTCTCGAATAATTCTTTTTGCACATTACAGCTCTCGTAAATACACATCTTTCTAAATATCATATCTTTACAACTCTTTGAGATATAAGGGATCGCATTTTTTCGTGAAATCGGAGCCTACACTGGAGCGAACGAAAAGACATTTCCAATGGCAAAACTGTCCCTTACTCATAAATTATTTGTAGTACTGCAAATCATTTTTTTTGATAATTAAAATCATCACATTTAAACTTCAGGACGTCACGTAACTAAAAGTCGCTCACCGCCAACGCGTTTACGAGAAATGCTAATACAAATAGACTTACAAAACAGTGGTTTGATTGGACAAGTGCCAGAAGCAATACCCACGAACGAAAAAAAGACGGTTTGCCCAAATTTTTTGGCGTAAAGAGCCCAACTCACGTGCGATCGATTGTTACGATAGGCGAACATTTCAAGAGATCCGCCTGACTAAACCTACATTACAATACAGATAAAATATATACAAATTGTAGTACAAGTGTTTCTGTGCTCTAAAACTGGTGAACTGTTTTTGATGTATTTTTTTCATTTGACAGCTGATATGATTGAGAGCGTTCTTAGCTTTAATTCATCATCATCAGCTCACTCACAGCTTGACAATTCGGAGGTTGCATTTTTATTATTTTGTGAGCCGTATCCTACACACTTTTAAACCGCAGCTTCTCTCACAGTCTTACTCTCTGAACTCTCTCTCTTACTCTCAAAATGATTTATCGCAAAATGTTTTCAGCTCCTTTAACCAATAGGCTTCTGAAATGACATCTCGTTGCGATAGATCGCATGTCGCATCGCATCGCATAACTTTAGGAACGTCATAATTAAAATCGTAGACAGATTACCGTTATATTAAGAATTAAGACAGATAAAGTAGCTTTTTTAATCTAAACCCCAATTCTCGTAGTTAGCATTCTCTCACATTTTACTTTTATCCTACTAATATTATAAATGTGAAAGTTTGTGAGGATGGATGGATGTTTGTTACTCTTTTACGCAGAAATTACTGAACGGATTTTGATGAAATTTGGTATAGTAGTTTAATCTCTGGATTAAGACATAGGCTACTTTTTATCCCGAAAAAGTACAGTGTTCCTTTGGGATACTGTATTTACGCGGGTGGAGCCGCGGGCAACAGCTAGTCATTCATAATGTTTGGAGTTATTCTATAAATAAGTAGTTCTTTCTAAGCAGCTATATGATTCAGAAACAAAATCCACACTTTCTTTTAAATGTGATATAGTTGTTGTTTACTAATATGTTTACTAACCATACCAAATTTCATCAAAATCCGTTGAGTAGTTTTTGAGTGAAAGAGTAACAAAGATCCATCCATCCTCACAAGCTTTCACATTTATAATATTAGTAGGATTATAATGCATAGGTATAAGTTGTAGGAATATTCTGCCTGTTTAGTATTTGATTTTCTGCGGTTGGCATTGGTCCTCCGTTTTACCCATTTATGTTATTTAATCTTGAAACATATTCGATTCTTTTAAATATTTAAACTTTATCTTATAGCAGTAAAGTACAGAG
Source organism: Phengaris arion (assembly GCA_963565745.1). Taxonomy (NCBI): domain Eukaryota; kingdom Metazoa; phylum Arthropoda; class Insecta; order Lepidoptera; family Lycaenidae; genus Phengaris; species Phengaris arion. The sequence goes on from OY751443.1 coordinate 11,677,200, forward strand.
AATAACACTTAGCTTATAAATTATTTACAATTCTTTATCCTTCTTTTGTATTTCACCAAGTTTACGATTTTTATAAAGTAAGAAGCTTAAACCTCGCTTAGGTACACTAGAATGGCCTAGGAATATTTGTAATCTCTTTGTCTTATTACTTCTTTAATTAAAAACTTATAGTCTACAATTGGAGATATCTATTATTGTAATAAAATCAAAAAGAAATATTATCGTTATAATAATTTTTATGATCACTTAATAATTAATATAATAATAATAATAATAATATTTATTTGTTTCTCCCAAAATTACAATGTAGTAATTTGTGGGAGACTTGGAGCCCAAACTAAGCCTAAGCCTGTATATTGGTGCCCCAGGCCCCCCCTCACAGACTATTTTAACTTATTTAAACAATTAAAATTAAAAATCTATTTTACTTTTTAACTTAAAATTAAATGCTGTATCATAATATTTTATTTATACGTATTATAACTTATTATATTCGTCGCGGAAAAAGATTTTCAGTATCTTGATAACTTAGGGTAACTAGCCAGCGAGTAACTTTTTGTTTGCACTTAGTTTTGTTTTCGTCGTAAATTGATAAAATTTCATTTACCTTATTATAAATGAAACTACCAAGGAAACAGAAAAATCTTTGGGCAAAAGTAGTCTTATAATCTTCGTTAGGGCATATTTTTAATCTACGGCGAAGATTATGTCTTAATTCTCTATCATAGTCTAAGGAAGTGTGTTTTTTAATGATGCAAGCTAAAATGAACAGTTGGCGTACGCTTAAAACTCCGCATTTGCCATACAAGTCAGCTGTGGGATAGAGGTTTGGTAACTTCCAGCCAACTTTTAGAAGATACCTCTGCGATCTTTCCAGCCGCAACATTCTAGTTTTAGGGGCGCCTCCCCATATGAGAATACAATACGAGAGGAGTGATTGTACTAGAGCAAAGTAGTACAATTAATGTAATTGCATATTCCTATACTTCAATTACTTCAAAGTATTTTGTAAAAAAAATTACTTCCTCTAGGACTCCGACTGTATTAGTGGTATGACTTGGCCATTTCGTTGCACGTACACTTAAAAATATATCGTTGGTAGTAAAAACGTCTGAGCTCTTAAATATGTATATAGGAATGCGTGCAATTCAAAAGGGTCACTCTAAAACGGATGAGCTGTTTTTATGACTTTCAATTCTTTCTCTGTTTCTTTTTTTCTGTATAAAAAATTTGAATGAAAGAGGTATTAAGTAAGTATTAATAATCAGTAACTAATGAAACAAGTTGCAACAAAAATGAAATACAAATTACTCACTTGTGGGGTCACAAGTGAGTAATTTGAAATGCAATTTTGTTTTCGAAATAAATAAAAATAATTAAAAGACAGTTTTTGATTGACAAAAAGCGAAGTACCATTTAATATTAAAAAATACATTGGTATATTGTGATGAAATCATATGGAATCAAGGATTTATTAATCGATCAAACACTATATTTATATAAAATATTTCTTGTTATTAAAGTTAGTCACGTTCATTTGAAGTCGTTATTCGACAACTCCATAATAATAATACAAACAAGACTCTCTATAATAATAAAAATAATGCCATTCTTTTATTGTTGTTTAGAAAGTGATATTTTGTTTATTTACAGCTCAGAAACTTCTCCTCGATAAATGAGTTACACGTCCGAATACTGCAAATACAACTAACATGCTGTCCCTGTCACTCTGCCAAGTTCGTGATATAGGGGGCACCTTTTTTTAAGTAGCATTTCGGCCGATAAGGTATAAGTTTTCCTTATACATTTATACACAATAAAACCAATCTGCTAATGGTTTTGACTATATTTGATTTCCTATACAAATTGACAGACGATGTATAATAACAACTGTCTAAAACTATTAGAATAATGTAATAAACACGTCAAAAGCTTGATGAGTCGTCATTCAACTTGAACTCATACACAATGGTAAACATAGTTCATCTAAATATCTGATCGCGTTCCGAATACAGGCCACAACAATCTTTGTCATGGTGATTCAATGAGAACAGTATACAGAATGTCTTCAAAACAAATAATCATTATTCGATTCTCGTTCAGAAATATGTGTAACATTTAACCTCAAATTTTCACCAGATTATCCTATAAAATACTTAGTTAAATTCTATTATTCATAACCAAGCGGCCAATACTGAAAGGTACGTGCGTAACCTTTACACCCGCCCACTGCCTTTGCAGTGTGAGGGTGTGATGCGTAAAGCGAGTTGTCAGGAAATGTTTGTCATGTTATTTTTCTGCAAATTACGATAATTTTTATAGAATAGTAATACATACTGTCATTGCTTATGTAGGTAATAATGTTGGGTCAAATAATTAATTTTGATAAAAATACACCTGTATAGCTCATCAATCTCGGCAATCGCCGCCACGCAGACAGTGCAGCGTCGAAACGATACGTTGTCAATTCACCGATATATCTGTATCTCCCTATATTGCAGAACATTCAATCTTAATAGAGGTTGCACTGTGGTCGAGATTCGTACATAATAATAATTCATGTAATTTTTAAGTTTGAACCGAGACAAATTGACACACGTCAACGTGTAACAAAAATGTATTTAACAAATGTTCAGTAGTGTGTGTTATTAATAATCTGAGGCTGTTGTTATTTTTGTAAATTTCTAAGCGTTATTTAAAATTATATAAACTTTCAGCACACCTTTCTCCACACAGACTTTAATTAACCGGCCACACAGACTTTAATTTTATATTCCTCCGATTGTACAATTCTCGTAAAACTGTACTGAAAGATTATGCTTCACGTATTAATAAGTAGGTACCTGGGTAGCCGAGCTTCGCTCGGAGTTCTGATAGATAAAGAAAGAATCACAAAAACATTTTCTGACCGAGATTAGAACCCACCACATTCCGAATTTTCGAACAAAGCAAAAATACATTCGCATACCAAGCTGCCTATCGGAGTGACATAATAAAGTCGAAACTATTATTGCACAACGTAAGAAAAAACATATTTAGCTTAAAAATTCGCAGTTTTCAGAGATAAGCCCAAGCTAGATTGATTTTTCACCCCCAAAAGTTCCTACATACCAAATTTCCTGGTAATACTTGCATCCGTTTTCGAGATACCGATTATTATAAAAAATATACAAGATTATCTAGTTTAAAGTATAAGATAATATTCTCGTGTGACACTTCTCCGAAACGGCTTTACTGATTTTTATTAAATTTTGTGTATTCGGTAGGTATGGTAAGTAGCCCACAACATTTTTTTTTCTTTTTTTTCATCTTATACTTTAAACGAGACGATCTTGTATATATATTACTAGCGGAGTATATTGGCAACACATGGAACTGTCATAATCATCTGGCAAATTCGCCCTATAAAAGACGTTACATTGTGTCATTCGATCTTTTTGCTCGTGCATCGACATTCAGGTGATATCGGAAACCGGTAGTGCGTATAAGTTAGGACTTGTGAGCCATTGTGCTTATTTTATTTCGGTGTAATAATTATATCTTTGTTCGTAAGCGTTAGTTGGGTAGATTTTATAACCTTTGTAAATAAGTGATATTTGCTGTTGTGTAATTTTGATTGTAAGTTTCGTGTAGTTAAATAAAATAATTTTCCTTCTTATTCTTTTTTTAACAAATCATTACTTTAAGGCTTATATCAGAAGCGGGATAAATAAGCCCGACTTAAGCACACATAACAACGAGGGTTTTTTAAATCTACCCACATAGAACATTCGTTAGTTTTTTTTTTTTGACGGTTATTATTTTTCTTTCGTGTTAAACTCCTTAGCTTTGTTCTAGTTAGTTTATAAAACACGATGCTGCGTAGTAGATCGCGCAATCGATCAAAATGTAAAACGAGGCCTGGCATATCAACGTTCGAGAAGCCCATCTGCCACAAACTTGCAGAATAATTCGCGACGTGACCGTAGCCGTACTAAAAGAAATTCACGTTTACCTACACGCTAATCGCAACGGCATAATTCTAAAAATAGAACGCGTGCGCGTGTTAGGTCTCGTATTCGTTCGGATTCTTTTAACAATAGTAGTGATTATAGTGCTTCATATTACGGATATCGTATTTCAAAAAGGTGTAGTCGGCGATTAGCTGAAATAGATCGTTCGAAAACGCCCGTTCACACGCTAAACACGTCTAATCAAAACCGTGATCATATTGAACCGTCGCATCTAGTTATAGTTGATAACGACAACCCTGTAGTAAATGATACACGCGCACGTTCGTCTTCGATTGCACCCGGTCTATTAAATTCCGTGTCTAATGATCGTGCAGTTTGTGGACAATCTTATGGTTCATTACAGGCTTCCGAATCTTCCACACTCGCACATGCTCTTATCAAAGCTATCGAGACTATTCGGCCAGAGAGGTGTCAAAATTACTTCGTCTCTAACTTTGATCCCTTGATTCACAATATTGATACGTGGTGTAAAGAAGTTGAACTTGCAAAAAATACTAATAATTGGACTGACCATGAGTGCTTATCTCGTGTAGCCTCTTGTCTTAAGGGGGATGCCAAAATTTGGCTGAATGAGTGGGTAACGAATGATCGTACGTGGTCAAATTTTAAGCAAGAATTCATACCTCTTTTTCCTGGTAAATTAGACTTTGCTAATATTTTATTCGAAACAATGAAAAATACGTCCGATAAGTACACAACTTACGCCGAATACGCGCGTCGCACGTTGTTGCGTCTTCGAGTAGTTACTGGTCTTAGTGAAGAACTGAGAACGCTTACTGTGATTCGTGGTATTGATAACCCTCAAATACGTGCCGCTGCCGCAAATGCAGAATTAACATCCGATAAATTAGTGTCGTTTTTGTCAATTTATACAAAGCCTCATAAACACAATCATCCTACGTGGGCTCGCACTCCTCAAAAACGCCCTTTTCAAAACAAACCAAACGCTACTGGTGAGAAATCATGTTTTAATTGTGGTGAAAAGGGGCACGTTCGTAATAACTGTCCAAAAAAATCTAAAACTAATAGAGATACAACATCGCGCATAAAGTCAAACTCGAGCATATCGTGTACTTTTTGTAAAAAACCTGGCCATAAAGAAGAAAATTGCTTTTCTAAAATACGTTCAGAGAGTCGAAACCAGCAGAGTATTAATTTGTGTTCAGATCTTTCTAAATATCCAAATAAAAGTAATGACGTGACTGTAGCTGTCGTAAATGGCTTTCCTGACGGATGGACGTTTTAATCGATAGTGGTGCAATCAACATTTCGCTTATTTCATCGAGTACTTTAAAATACCTTTCGTGTCAACCTAAATTACGACGTTGCGTAATGAAAGGAATTAGTGATAAGGAAATAGTGTACCTCCTACGTTACGGTTACCCTTAAATTTAATGGCATATCCTTAGAAGCAGACCTGGTAGTAGTGCCGGCGTCGTGCATGAATACTCCGGTTGTAATCGGTACCGACGTACTCAATCGAGACGGTGTAACGTATGTTCGCACTAAAGATCATCAATACTTTACGCACTCGAATGTTATTGAATCCAATGTTCACGCGGTTAGGTTGGATGGCATTGAAGTGAACTCGCCACTTCAAGATGAAGAACGCGAAGGTTTAATGGTAGTGATCCGCGAGTTTTCCAAATTCTTTATTTCCGGTACGGCCACCACTACGGTTACTACGGGCGAAATGAAAATTAAACTTACCAGTTCTACGCCTATTGTATATCGACCTTATAGACTCTCCTACCAAGAAAAATTTAAGGTTCGTAATATAACAACAGATCTTTTAGAGAAAGGGATTATTAGACGTTCCCAATCTGAGTATGCGAGCCCAATTATTCTCGTTAAGAAACGTGATGGTTCAGATCGGTTATGCGTAGATTTCAGAGCTCTCAACAGAATAACGGTCAAGGACAGGTACCCTCTTCCCTTAATAGACGATCACATTGACCGCTTAGGGAGCTATAATTTTTTTACCAGTCTGGATATGGCTACAGGGTTTCACCAGATCCCAATTAGGGAGGATTGCATCCATCTTACAGGTTTTGTTACTCCAGAAGACCATTTTGAATACACCAAAATGCCGTTTGGATTGGCTAACTCTCCGATAGTGTATCAAAGAATCATCAATGATACACTGCGGAAGCACATCGATAAAGGTAATGTTTTAGTATACGTAGATGACGTTTTGCTTTTAAGCAACACAGTTCCTGAGGGAGTGGAACTACTTCATCGCGTGCTGACCACCGTGACACGTGCTGGGTTCTCTATCAACTTACGCAAGTGTTCCTTTCTCTCTACTGAGGTAGAGTACCTCGGGAGACTGGTAAGTAGAGGTCAGGTTAAGCCGAGCCCTAGAAAAGTTGAAGCTCTGGTAAACACAACTCCTCCAGAAAATGTTAAGCAGGTAAGACATTTTCTAGGCCTCGCAGGCTATTTTCGCCGCTACATTAAAGATTATGCCACTAAAACCGCTAGCATAAGCCGTTTAACCAAAAAAGCGGTTCCATTTCACTGGGCAGACGAGCAGGAGAAAGCGCGGCAGCATATAATTCAGCAGTTAACGAGTGCACCAATTCTAGCCATATTCAATCCTGATTTAGGTATTGAAGTCCACACGGATGCCAGCAGCTTAGGTTATGGAGCGGTGCTCCTTCAAGCGCATACGGATGGTAAGAAGCACGTTGTTGCTTACTTTAGTAGGTTAACACAGGGAGCCGAGGTCAAGTATCATTCCTACGAGCTCGAAACCCTGGCGGTCGTAAAAGCCCTACAAAACTTTCGTCATTACCACGTAGGATTAAAATTTGTCGTCGTCTCTGACTGTAACGCGCTCAAGTCGACGGAGCGTAAAAAGAATTTGATCCCACGAGTCGCAAGGTGGTGGATTTATCTCCAAGACTTTGATTACACAATTGAATATAGAAAGGGGATAATGATGCCACATGCCGACTATTTAAGTCGCAACCCTCCATATTTAGCTAACCAGATATCAAAGCCTCGCAACTGGGCTCAGATAGCTCAAGCGGCCGACGACGAAACCCAAAGACTTTTGGAAAGTCTACAGGAAGGTAAGTTGGACCCTAGTAGGTACGTATCTAGGAACGAGGTTTTGTTCTACCGATACACTCCAGTAGGAGAGGAGCCTAGACTCCTCTGCTACGTCCCCAAGGGACATAGGCTAAGTTTATTAAGAGTATTCCACGACGAACATGAGCATATTATCGCTGTTGACAAGACCATCGATATTATTTTTTAAACATTTTTGGTTTCCCGGATTAAATTGTTTTGTAAAAAAGTACGTGACTCACTGTTTGGTATGTATATCAAAGAAGCGTGTACCTCGAGCTCCGCAACAGTACATCACTTCGTGGGACAAGCCGGATGTTCCTTTCAACAATGTACATGTCGATTCATTGGGCCCTCTACCTGTATCGGATGGGTACAAATTCCTTCTCATCATGGTCGACGCATTCACGAAATATTGCCTACAGTACCCAATACGCCGTCAGGACGTAAGTGAGTTAAAACGAGTAATCACCCAATCAATCCCACTATTCGGGGTGCCTTCTCTCATGGTCACAGATAAAGATCGAATGTTCGAGTCCAGCGAATTCACTACGTGGATCAACGATCTCGAGTGTAATCTCCACTTCATTATACCAGAGATGCACCACGCTAATGGTCAAGTTGAAAGGTACGTGAGGACAGTGTTAAATATGATTCGCATTGAAGTAAATCAAAAACGCGCCTCGTGGTCAGAAGTACTCTGGAAGCTTCAACTAGTTCTCAACATCACCAAACAGAAATCTACGCGCACCTCTCCACTTAACCTTTTGGTAGGTACAGAAGCTACTACGCCAGTAATCCGTGGGTAGGTTAGAGACTTAGCTTCCAACAGTTCCGGAACGAATCGAGAAGCATTACGCGAGATTACTAGGCATAAGGCCAAAAAACATCTTGAGGATAATCAAGCGCGTCAGGATGAGTACGAAAATCGCAACAAGCACCCACCACGCCAGTTTTCAGTTAATGATCTTGTTTTTGTTATCAAATTTTCCCAGTTTCCAGGAAAATTAGATCCAGGCGTACGAGGTCCCTACAAGGTAATCAACGTACTGCCGAGGGCTCGATACAAGCTCAAGTTGCTTAGTGGCAGCTATGGGAAAACGACCCAGGCGGCGGCGCAGTACATGGTGCCTTGGAGTGGCGAGTGGTGCCCGGAGACGTGTGCTACATTTTTTTATAGTAAGAAATCAACCACTTTTATTTTTATCCTAATCACCCGCATCTCCACTCGTTGCTATTGCATGTAATAGAATGGCAGTTAGAGGCGCTGCGTCTGACTTATGGATTTGAATAAACAGCAAGGTTGGCAGACCCACTTGACCAGTTACTGGATACTTAGTTGGGTAGACGGCGCACGCACGCCGTTGGCAGATCAGATAAATGCTTTATCGGATAGACGGCAAAAGGGTGCCGTTGGCAGACTTGATAAACGATTTTTCAAGTAGACGGTATCAGAACACCGTCGGCAGGGGAAACTGCTATTATGCATTTCTGAGAAATGTTTCCAATTAATGAGTCCAATTAAAAAATGAGTCCAATTACAGCAATGGATTCGTCTGGAATCAGACGGCAGACCTTAAGAAGCCTTAAGTGAAAGGCTTTTCCTGTGGTTAAAAGAAGTGTAAGATGAATGTGTTAAGTGAATTTTTGTATGAGACGTATGAATTGAATGAAAGCTATATGAAAGAAGAAAGCAGGAAGTACATTTTGACGTTGAAAACATTTTTTTTTTAATATTTTGTTTTGTCTGCAGATGATGACCCAGATAACTGTGAAGAGGAAAGCCAGGCAACCTCCAGCAGCCCAGAATCTGGGATTGAGTCAGCCTTGCCTCCACCAGATCTAAGCGAGGTCACTGGCGCATCGGTTGAAGATACTGCTGGACCCTAGGACCCATCGTATCTTCGGGTCGTGGACGACCCACCGTCAGGAGAGGCCGTATTAGCGGAATATATTGGCAATACATGGAACTGTCATAATCATCTGGCAAATTCGCCCTATAAAAGACGTTACATTATGTCATTCGATCTTTTTGCTCGTGCATCGACATTCAGGTGATATCGGAAACCGCATATAAGTTAGCACTTGTGAGCCATTGTGCTTATTTTATTTCGGTGTAATAATTATATCTTTGTTCGTAAGCGTTAGTTGGGTAGATTTTATAACCTTTGTAAATAAGTGATATTTGCTGTTGTGTAATTTTGATTGTAAGTTTCGTGTAGTTAAATAAAATAATTTTCCTTCTTATTCTTTTGCTTTTACGGCTTATAATATTATAATCGGTATCTCGACAACGGCTACAAATATTACTATGAAATTTAGTATGCAGGGAGTTTTGGGGGAGAAAAATCGATCTAGCTAGGTCTTATCCCATAGAAACTACGCATTTTTAAGCAATATATGTTTTTTTTTTATTTCGCCGTGCAACAATATATCAATAATTTCGACACTCTTACGTCAGACTGAATGGCAGCTTGGTATGCGTATAATTTTTACATTGTTTGGATATTCGGAATATGGTGGGATTGAATCCCGGTAAGATAAATATTTGTTGATTCTTATTATTTATTTTTCTTTTTCTTATTTTTTTATTTTTATTATTTTATCGTTCTACTAAAACACCGAGTAAGGCTCGGTCTCCCACGTACTTTTAATTATGTTACTAGCTGTTATTTATGTTACTTACTAGCCAAACAGACTGTAACCAAACCAAAGACCAAATGCACTGGAATAAATAAATAACTAGCTACAAATACAAAACAATAATATGTAAATTAATATTTGGCGCGCTGTGTGTCGATACGACACTTGTAATATTCGCGGGAAGCGTGCCCGCTTCCCCGCGCCCGCGCACCTCGTCATATGCAGTCTGTTTTAAGGAAATAAACGACAGTGAGAAATTGACCACTTGTTGTATTAGACGCGTACCAATTTGCCCACCCTCATACTTAACACACACCTACCATATGCTAGTTACCAGCACCTACAAACTACATCTACTACCGTTTGCTACCTACCGTTAGGCCCATAGCACACGGCGTATTTTAAACGCGCTGACGACGCGCAGAGAACGCGCCTATACGCGATTCAAACGAGATTGGATCGCAACCTTGTAATTAAGCACACGGGGCGATTGTAAAACGTTCCTCTACTGCGCGTATACGCGCAGATACAGCAGTACAGACGCGCTGTAGTCGCTCGTAGCTTTTGCGTTTTGATCAGAGACTCCTCTTCTTCAGTTGTACAATGGCGTCGGTTGAGACAACACTGCTTACGTTGGCTTTAGTACTTCTTTTAAAAAGTAAAAAACGTAAAAAAAAGCGAATTTATTGGATAGACCCATTTACGAGTGAAAAAAGATTGGGTGGTCATTATCATACAACTTTTAAAAAATTGTTAGTACATAGAAGATGGAAGAAATTTTATAATTGTTATCGAATGTCATATTCGTCATTCCAAGAACTTCTTTCGATTCTAAAACCTGAGTTAACTCGTCAAAATACAGCAATGAGATCATGTATATCGGCAGAAGAACGTTTGCTCATCACATTGAGGTAAGAAAACAACTAGTATTTATTTATTATGTATTTATTTATTTATTGACCTGTTACATTTTAAAATCAACCGTAAATTGTTATAAGTGCACTTAGATTATGAATAAGAGAAAAAGATTTATTCAATATCATCATACATGTCAGATATGATGTCGGAGTCATTTGTAACCGATTCATTGCTATCCAAATTTTGGAGTGAACTGACAGATTCATTTCTTGGCGCTGATTGATTACTTGGATATTGTGGCTGAAATTCAGACTGATATCCAGATCCAGACTGATATCCAGACTGGTATCCATACTGATGTTCATATTGAAATGCACCTTGGTATCTATTTTCATTTAATGTCCTCGATGACTGTCCCATATTTTTATATTTACGAATTAAATTTATCATATCAGCTTTGGCCTCTAACTTAAATTCCTCTTTGATAGCAGAAAAATCTTTAGCCAACGAAACTAAGAACAGTTTGTCGGGATTTTCAGATAAAATTGTATTATTTGCTTCCTTAGACTGTTTGAGATTTGCTGTCAGTGCTTCATACAATTTGTCTTGTGGGTCTTCATGTTTTGGAGTCTTTTTAGACTTCTTTGGTGAATGTGGTTTTTGAAAATCACAGTCTTGGTTATTCCGCAGAGCTGCATCATCATTTTGACTTGGAGATCTTATTTCGTAAAGCGGGTCTAAAAAAGTTAGCAAATTGGAATATATGTAGGGTCTTCTAGGTTTAGCTCCAGATCCACTGGAACAGTTATTGTTCTTCGCTTTGTCTCTTTTATAAGCGTCCTTAATACTCTTCCATTTTCTTTGAAGTTCAATGACTGAAAACGATAAATAATGTTAATAGTTTAGTTGTTTTTTAGGTTAATTTTAATTCATTTGAAATAAGTAGTTGTAGGTTTATTTTAATTAAAATATGTAAAATTTACGATAATAAGTGATTTTTAATAATGTTATTCTTTTCAGGTATTTAGCTACGGGTTGCTATTTCTCAGATATTCACTATGACTTTAAGTGTGGACAAACGACGGCAGGCATTATAGTCCGTGAAACAGTGAAAATAATATGGGATAAATTAAAAAACATCTGTATGCCAGAACCAACCGAAGAATCACATCTAAAAACTGCTGAAGGATTTATGAAATACGCAAATTTTCCCAACCTACTTGGGGCTATCGATGGGAAACATATTAGAGTTATAAAACCTCAACATAGTGGATCAGAGTATTTTAATTATAAAAAATATTTTTCCATCGTATTGCTTGCAATATGTGACGCAAATTACAGATTTATCGATATAGATGTTGGATGCTATGGAAAAGCTGCAGACTCAACAATACATGAATTTAGTGAATGGACCAAAAAGATAAGGCAAGGAAATTATAATATACCAAATGCGAGACCAATATCTAATAATGGGGTACCAATACCATTTACGTTTGTTGGAGATGAAGGCTTTGCATTATCTCAACATTTACAGAGACCATATGCTGGAAAAATCTTGCCACGGCAGAAAAGAATATATAATTACCGCTTGACACGTGCCAGACGATACATTGAATGTACATTTGGTATATTAAGCAACAAATTTAAAATCTTTAATCGGCCACTGAACGTTAGCGTGGACTTCAGTGTGGCTATTGTGAAAGCCTGTTGTGTACTGCATAATTTCATACGTGAACGTGACGGTTATAATTTTCATAATTCTTTGAGTGTAGCTGGTTTTGAAGATCCTCCTGAAGATGCAAGTTTGATTTCGATTGGTGCAAGACGGTCACAGGGACAACTAAGCGGAACTATGATACGAAATATGTACGCTGACTATTTTATTAGTGATGAAGGTGCAGTACCATGGCAAGATTCTAAAATTTAGGGTACCTACCTAATTACATTTTCTACTGTTTTACTGTTCTATGTACCGTCGAACTATAAACTATAATACATTATTTTTAAATAAATATAAGAAATCTTACCTGCCAGGTTTTTTTCCTTACTGGTTTTTTCATTGAAATTGTCATAAAAAATGTGGCACAATTCATCCCAAGCATTTCTTTTTAACACTTTGTTTGAATATTCGGGCAGTAGTGAATTCCATGTAGCTGGACGATTGTTTATTTCTGTTATAAAGCGGTCGGTGTCGAAGGGTTCCATTTTAAACGAAATACACGCGCAGCACACAATAAAACCTTATTGCAACTGAGGCGCGGGCGCAGTGGTGGCGTGAGCACCCCCACCCCCTCTGCCCGTACTCCGCTCCTTTGTACGCGCGTTTGTACCGCTTCAAATGCACGTATACGCGCTTCATGCGCGCGTTTCTATTATCAGTGCAAACGCAACTATCAGCGTTTACGGCGCCGAAGAAGCGCGTTCCTGAAACGCGCGTCGTCAGCGCGTTTAAAATACGCCGTGTGCTATGGGCCTCAGGGTAGCCTACCTATATTCTTAATGTCAAATCATTTATGATTTTTTTTCATTGTTTTAACAATAAAAAAAATATCAAAAAAATAAAATAAAACATCTGCCTGGCACAGATCATAGTACCTTATACTATAAACGAGACAATCTTGTATATATATAATCGGTTTCACGAAAACGGCTGCAAGTATTAAAATGAATTTTAGTATGTAGGGAGTTATAGGGAAGAAAAATCGGTCTAGCTAGGTCTTATCCCTGAAAAACTGCGCATTATTAAGTTATATAACTTTTGTCTTTCGTCGTGCAAAAACATAATAATTTTGCCTATGTATTTTTTTTTGTTTTGCCTTTGTCATGGGATACTCATCCCAACTACCTGTCCGGTAGTTGTGGAATGGTATACGGATATGCGACCCCGGCTTCCCTAGCTATTACTGTCCTATTCCTTGCCCTCCTGGACGGTAATATCCTACATTACATATATCTCTTAACTTACCAATCTTCCTTTTCACACCACCTATCCTTCCCTTTCCCTATTCCTACCCTCTCCGCCAATCCAACGTCTGCCGTTTTCGGCCATCGGCCATTTTGTCGGCCATATTGAAAATTGAAAGGGGGATTTGTAACCCCCCCAAATTCACTCACCATCATCTGCCCAAGGTGAGGATACCCCCAGAGAAAGGAAACCGCGATCCGAGCAGCTAAAAACTGACGGTGTAATCGAGCGAGAAATCTGACTTTGACGTTTCGTCCGCCATTTTTGAAAAGTTCAGACGCCGACTGCTCCAAAACTAGAAGTGATAGGACGCGGTTTTCTGCTCCGAGCAGTACGAGACTCCGCCTACACATTCCGGGGGGTCGGAACCCGGAAAAGTCGGAAAACTGGGAAAAAAATTCCGAAAATTTTTCCGCGAAATGGAGGCTAGAATCAAGTAGAGGGGAAAATTTCACGAAGAACTAGCCCAAGAACCCCCTATCTATGACAAATGGTTGCCGAGCTATGAGCGCCTGAAGTTTGACACTGACAGCTCGGCAACTGCCAAACGCCTCACAAAAGTGGACATAACTTCCCTCCTATTTGGCTCAGAGGAACGGGGTTTCTTTTGACATCAAAGGTAACACGTCGGCCACCCCCTCCCCGAATCTGAAACAAATCGGAGTTATCAACATTTCAAGGACGAATTAGAGGGGGAGACCTGCATATCTGAAAAGGCCCCAAAAATCCGAGAAGAAAGAGCCCAAACTCGGCCTAGTTATCCCAAAAGACGAGAAAGTGGCGGAAGAATTAATTTTCCTGACCGAAAATAGGCCGCCATCTTGGAAATTTTAAAAGCCGAATATCTCCGCCCCTATTCCTCGTAGCGAGACCTGGTTTACACCAGAGACATCGGCAGCGGAAAACCTATCCAGTCAAGCTAGTACTGAAGACCTGGAACACCTGTAATTAGAAAAACTCACCTGGAGGCTGCTGGACGTCGCAGAAAGCTGCATTTTTCGGGTGCCGGTACTGGAAGAGGGTGACGACGCCCCACCTGGAAGTCCAGAACACCTGGAACAACTGCAGCACCTGGAAAAGAAGAAGAAACACTACTTACCTGCTGGAAGCTGCTGTACTGGCTGGAACCGCTGCAGGACCTGGAAGAAGAACTTAGACTAAGGTATTTACACTGCTGTTAGATTAGTGACCAGTAGCCTCCTATTGGAGCTACTGTTTAGATTGTAATATATTAAGACCAACTGCGCTATTTTTAGTGCAGTTGTTAGTATTAAGTTTTATTGTTTGCTTAGGGCTCCGACACACTACAATTTATTATAGTAGTTAGATTAGGTCAGTTCAACCCCATATTGGGGTAACTGTTAGTTTTTAGGGAAATATTTTTGACGCTTATTATCGGATTTTATTAGTTAGAGTAGGTCAGTTAACCCCCCTATTGGGGAAACTGTTAGCGTAGGATTTTATTGACATTTTACTATTTGACATTTAATTTTAACTATTTTATTTTATTTTATTCTCTATTGAATCATTTTATTGTAAATTTACCATATTGTATTTTATTGCATTTTTAATTGATTTTTCTTTTTAACTGACGAATCCCCCTAATTAGGCAATATGATACGCACCCCCCGAAAGAGCGACACGTTCACTGTTTCTCCACCGAAAAGAAATAAGACAAGTGAGGGCAAAGCGCTCTCGCAACCCCAGAAATCTTCCGAAATGAGAAAGAGTATAGAGCTTACAAGTAACCCCCCCCCCCCCCCAAACAAATTAAGCAGAGTGACCCACCTGCACAAAAACCAAAAATTAAAAAGATAGCTATAATACAAAAGCCCGAAAGTCCCGTACCTAAAAATAGACCAAAAACAAAAGAAGGTAGAGCCTGTCTAGAGCGAGCGAAGGGTAGCATAACCAGCTCCAAAAACTTCAAAACGGAGTATAAGGAGCAAGCCTTCGCCGCCATAGAGAGGCTCTACCAATTAGTAAAGGAGTTGGAAAATGAACTTGCCAGTGTGAAGGAAGGATCCGGCGGAGGGCTGGGAAGGGACCTTTTACATCCCCCCCAGCCACCCGTGAACGTTGCGAACGCAGCAGATGTAGCGATGGTAGTGGACCTGAAAGGGAAAAATACGTTAATAGAGCAAAGTATGAATGAGGGAATGAAAGAGATGATGAAGAAGATGGATGAGATGAAGGGATGCATGGAAGAGAGTAGAGTGAGAATGGACAAGTTGAACGCGCTCTTGGAGAGCACCACAGCCGCCGCCAAACCGGCGAGTTATGCTAGTGTTGTCTCAAAGGGGGTCGCTGAGCGAACCCCCGAGACAAGGGCACTGCACTCGGTTGTGGTGTCCTCTAAGGACACACAGGATTCGGGAGAGGAACTGATGAAAAAGATAAGAGATACTGTAGATGCGAAGGATGGATGGGTCAGGGTGGAAAGAGTGAGGAAGGTAAAAAATAGAAGGGTAGTCGTCGGCTGTGCGAATGAGGAAGAAAGAAATAAGGTGAAAGAAAGACTGGGAAAGAATGAGGGATTAGTGGTGGAAGAGGTGAAAAATAAAAACCCCCTTCTGGCCTTCAGGGGTGTGATGAAGTACGACACAGCCGACTTCATCACCGCGTTCTCCAACCAGAACGCGAACATCCTTGGGGGCCTGAAGAGGGAGGAGAGAAAGGTGGAGGTAGTATATGTGATGAAAGCGAGGAACCCCCTACAAAACTACGTCATAGCCAGAGTTAGCCCACAGGTGTGGAAGAATTTTGTGAATGCGGGATACGCCCATATAGGTATGGGCAGAGTGAAAGTCGAGGACCATAGTCCGTTGGTGCAGTGCTTCCACTGCCTCGGGTATGGGCACACGAAGAGGGTGTGTGGGGAGCAGATAGATCGATGCAGTCACTGCGCAGGTCCTCACATGAGGACTATTTGCGAAAAGTGGCTGCGGAGAGAAGCGCCTCAGTGCATAAACTGCACTAAGGCCAAGAGAGGCAGCGTGGAGCACAGTGCCCTGGATAGAGAGTGTGCAGAGAGAAAGAGGTGGGACGCTCTAGCCAGATCGGCGGTATCGTATTGCTAAGGTTAGGTTAGGGGGATAGAAAAAAAAAAAAAAAAGCACACTGCCCTGGGACTGGGCGCACCCAGAATTAGGCCAGCCTTACCCTGGCATGCGGGGCTCTGCTGGGGTGGACAAACCTTTCCCTTGCTACTCGTGGGAACGCAATGGATAATCACAAAAATAATTTGATTAACCAAAATGGCGGCGATGTGGTTCACCACCCATCACGTCTCGTATCTCGCGGGGGTGAAAAGCGGCCCATGAAGAGCCGCTTCGCTACGTTGAATGTAAAAGGAGGAATGGATGGTAAGGTAGATGAGGTATGTCAGATGATGGATGAACGATGCATAGATATTCTATTCGTGAACGAAACCAAAAGGAAAGGATGTGATACCACACGGTTCATGTTCCCTATACGGCATACTGGTCGGGAGTCCCCCAAACCAGCCGAGGCTGTCAGGGAGTTGGTGTGATTCTTTCCTCTCGAATAGTTTAATGTGTAATAGAGCATGTATGTGTAAGCCCAAGACTCCTCTGGATTAGGTTAAAAGTCGGACTCACTCGCTTCTTTATCCTTGGGGTCTATGCACGGACGGATCTGCGCGGAGGTGGGTCATTAAAAGCCCAACAAGAGAGAGAGGAATTTTGGGATAGCATGAGAGAGGTCTTGAATAAATGCGGAGAAAATGAACGGATCGTGATGTTAGGGGATTTTAATGGGTGGGTTGGAGTAAAGCGTGATGGGTATGAAGGAGTTCTGGGGACGTTTGCGGACGAGAGAGTGAATGACAACGGAAGAAGCCTGCTTGAAGTATGCTTGGAATGGAATCTTTGCGTGACCAACACAATGTTTGACCACAAAAAGATCCATTTGTATACAAGAGATGAGGGTGAGTCTAGAAGTATGATTGATTTTGCAATTGTGGATGAAAGACTGAGGAAGAAAGTGATAGACACTCGGGCATACCGCGGTGTAGGCCTCGACACAGGCCACTTCCTGGTCATAGCCGGAATGCGTGGCCTCTTTAAACGGTGGCGACACCGAGGGGCCTACGAGTGTTCTGGATAGAGTAAAAGTGGAAAATCTCCAAGAAAAAGAAAAGAAAGACGAGTATGTCGAGAAACTGAAGGAAAGTTTTAAAGGCATAGAAGAGATAAGTGTGATTGAAGATTTGTGGGAGACATTTAAGAAAGGGGTCGTGAATGTTGCTATTGAGGTATGCGGGGTAGCAAAAAGAAGGAAAGGAAGAAAGAACTATAATGTGTGGATGGATAAAAATAAACAAAGGGCTGTACAAGAAAAGAAGAAAGCGTGGTTGGATTGGTTAGCAACAAAAGCTAGCCAAAAAGTTAAAAAGGCAACGGATGATGAGATAAAGGAAGCAAGAACGAAGTATAAAATATTGAAATCAGCAGCGAAAGAAGTTGTATCTCGAACGAAAGAAGAACGAAAGGAGGATTTTGATAGGAGACTCACTGAAGATTTCCAGTCAAACATCAAGTTTTTCTGGAAATCCATCAAAACAGCCAGAGGAAAAATTTCTACCTCGGAGCTGAGTACAATCAGGAGTCAAGATGGGAGCATTATAAAAGGCGAAGAAGAAAGAGATGGAAAGAGTATTTTGAAAGTTTGTTTGAAAGTGAGGAAGTGCAGGTACAACATTCAGCATTTTCCATGGAATCTAATTTAAATATTGATGAAAGTGAGATAAGCATGGATGAAATAGTGAAAGCGTTGAAAAGTATGAGATTAGGTAAGGCTGCAGGGTATGACAGAATTACCGCCGAGATGCTGAGGGCTGGACAGGGCATAGTGGCTAGCCAGCTGTACCGCCTTTTCAATTTGTGCTGGCGAAAAGGGCAAGTACCGGGAGACTGGTGCAAAGTCATAATCGTGCCATTATTTAAGGGAAAAGGATCACGGCAGGACTGTATAAATTACCGCGGTATAAGTCTTCTCAGCGTCGTCGGGAATTTGTATGCGAAAGTATTGATTGAAAGGGTTGTGAATGAAACAGACGGAAAAGTATGGGATGCACAAGCGGGATTTAGAAAGGGAATAGGATGTACGGATCAGGTCTTTTCATTGCGATGCATAGCCGAAAAGTATTTGGCTAAAAACAAGAAGGTCTATTGCACGTTCGTGGATCTTGAAAAGGCCTATTATAGAGTGGTGAGGAATGAATTGTGGTCAGCATTGTCCGTGAACGGGGTGAGCAGTATCCTCATACGAGCATTGCAATCTCTTTATAGGGATTCTAGTGCTTGTGTAAGGATAAATGGGGCATACACCGAATGCAGGAAACAGGGTGAATGGAGCTTTGCACTCCTTTATTAACAGTCGGAAGGTGTCAAACAAGGCTGTGTGGCTGTGCATGAGAGGGTGTTGGTTCCGACACTCATGTACGGAAGTGAAAGTTGGGTATGGCAGAAGAAACATGAAAGCAGAATAAATGCAGTTGAGATGAGAGCGTTAAGAAGTATGATAGGAGTTAAACTGAGTGACAGGATAAGAAATAGTGAGATAAGGAAACTTTGTGGTCTGAAAGAAGATGTAGTGACAAAAATTGAGAAAGGTATGCTGAGATGGTTTGGCCATGTAGAGAAAATTAATGAAGAACGACTGACGAAAAAAGTGTATAAGGCGAGTGTGAATGGAAGTGTTGGAAGGGGTAGACCTAGGCGGACGTTTCGAGACCAAATCGGGGATGTCTTGAAAAAAGGCCAGGTCAAGAGTACCCTAAACCGAAGAGCATGTATGAAGAGAATAATGAAAGTGGACGAAGCGAAACAAGTATGTAAGGATCGTAGCAAGTGGAAAGAAGTGGTCTCTGCCTACTCCTACGGGAAAGAGGCGTGATTATATTATATATTTTATTATTTATTATTATATTATGTCAGTCCGCTTAGCAGTTTGGTATACGCATGTATAATTTTTGCTTTGTTATAAAATTCGGTTTTTTTTCGAATCCGAATTTTAAAACCCGAATTAAAAAACAAAAAATCCTGGCCAGTTAAATATTTTTGTGATTCTTTTTTTATTTTTATTTATCAGAACTCCAAGCAAAGCTCGGTTACCCAGGTTTTATTTTATAAGTAGCCGAATTTGTATCTTAGTGCTCAGGACCGTATATACTATCTAGTAAGGTTTTAAATCAGATTTTTCATTAGGATAAATCAAGAATATTAATAATAGGTCTTTACCTATGAAATTGCCGTTCTGCATTACTGGCCATTTCAAATCAAAATAATTTTTGTTTGGCTAAGAATTCTAATTTCAAATTAATTTTATTTTAAAAACATGGCATTCTTTTTCCAAATGTATGTCATTTGTTTATTGATTAGTGTTACATTTTCATCGCATTTCAATCTTTTTCGTCATCATGGATACGTTAAAAATTCGAGTAATTATGGAATATGAGTACCATCGTGGCAGCAACGCGGCACAAGCGGCACGCAACATCAACGACGCTTACGGAGCTAACACTACAAACCAACGCACCACCTGTTATTGGTTTGCTCGCTTCCGTTCTGGAAATTTCGACCTGAAAAATGAACCTCGCCGTCGTCCGTCAACAATGACGAATTAAAGGCGATTGTGGAAGCTGATGATACACAATCTACGGCTGAATTAGCAGCACCTTTCGACGTTAGCGTCAAAACAATATTGGTCCATTTGCGTCAAATTGGCAAGGTAAAAAAGCTTGACAAATGGGTGCCCCACGAACTCAATGATCGCCAGCGCGATGTACGCGTCGAGACGTGCCTTGCACTGCTCAACAGACACACAAATGAAGGAATTTTGAACCGCATTGCTGCCTGCGATGAAAAATGGATTCTGTTTGATAACCGCAAGCGCTCAGCAAGTTGGTTGAATCCTGGTTCAGCACCTAAGCAATGCCCTAAACGAAAACTTACCTCTAGAAAAGTGGTAGTCACTGTTTAGTTGTCTAGCGCTGGTGTGATTCATCACAGCTTCTTACCAAACGGGGTGAGCATTACTGCAGATGTGTACTGTGAAGAACTGAACACAATGATGGAGAAGTTTCGGCTACTTTCCAGCAGCCGTGGTCACGGGAGGACTGAGATGTCAATTGTCCTATTTGTTGAAGTTATTCAAACTACCCGAAGATTCTTCAATTATTATTTGTGTACACACACTGTATATTTGTGTTGTGTACGGAACACGGAAGAATCTTCGGGTAGTTTGAATAACTTCAACAAATAGGACAATTGACATCTCAGTCCTCCCGTGACCACGGCTGCTGGAAAGTAGCCGAAACGTCGGGAAAAAGAAAAGTGCACCGCGACACAATCCGTAAGTGTTTAAAACAATGAACAATATTCGCGTAAACCTAAGAAATCAATATACGATATATATTATTTTATTTTCATATTCGAATATAATATCGCAACGAACAAAATGAAAATTAATAATATCAGCAATAATGCAAACTGTCGCATTTTCATAGACCGCAGACCGCATACTGCAAATAAAAATCATGCGGTTATAATTAGTGCAGATTCCATGCCGCATGACCGCATAGATGCGAGTTATCGCAGAAATTAGTCAGCTAGTGCATACCTACAGCCTTCAAAGTGGGCACTATGTAGGTTACATATTATCATACCGATATATGTGTCAGACATACCTGTGATATATTACACAGCACTTAGCTTCAATATATAAATATTTATGACCAGCATGGACGTTTATGATCAATTTTTCAAGTCTTAGAGCATTAAAAAGTTCGTAGTCTATACTTTTAATATTTCTGGAAAGTTCAACTTCGCTGTTCAAATTTAGATCAAAATATTTTTAATTAGGAAACTAAATGCTTACCCAACATAATAAGACATCTAAAAATAATGTTATTGCATTAATACGATACGTTTGTTTTCCAGCGAGAAGAAAAATGCCCTTAGGGCTAGAGAGTTGGGAGTTTATACAGTTCGGTACACAGCCAAAAACCGGCACGGTAAGAAAACTTTAGTTTCAAACTTCAAACAGATACGGTTAGGTAACTTTTGGTGAAACAAACGAATAATAAAATTAGATATTACCTCATAAGTCAGTAACTTTTAAGTAAATTAACATACGAAATAAACACACAAGGGCCTGCGCGAAAGGCCAGGGCCTTTGTGAGTTTATTGCTCTTCTACTCATTTAAAGGAATGTAAGAGTCACATAACACTATCGTGCATCATTAATAAATAACCTAACCAGAAGCAAGTTAGTATATGTCTATGAAGGGTTCCGTAACTATCAACGCGCAATAGGACATATCATCATTGAATGTTACATGTTTGTACCCTTTATAGTTTTGAAATGCCTGGCAACTTGTAAACCACATTGGATGTCGATTACTCGAAAATGAACATTATAAAAAAATCGCCTTCATTTAAAATGACCTATTAATGGATACCCCACACGTTGGGATAGAGTAAAAAAATTCACCCCAACTTCACATGTCTGGGGAGCCACTCCTAAAATTTAAAAATATAATTATTTTATATTGCCAAAAATGAAGTTTATACTTTAAATTATGCAATCTATCAATAAAAAAATTGTCTACTTATATTTCTAATTACCGAAGTTATCAAGGGAGGACGGGCGGACAGACAGAGCGAAACTATAAAGATCAGCTCACACCGGGTCAGGACACAGCCAGCCAGACGGAGCAGGCGCGGTATTTTTATGATAACGAGACAAAATTAAAGTTTATTTACAACACAAAAAGATCCACGTTAAATTGCAAGAGCGGCGCTCGCTATCTTAGTGTAGCGACACATCTGCGGAGCTTACGGCCGAACGTTCGGCTAAATACGCTCGCAGTGTATTTCAAGTTCTCTATGACACATCAGCCGAAATTACGCCGCGTTCGGCGTAGTGCGTACCTTTCCTTCGGGCGATTTTTTCAGCTTAAACGCGTATAATGTATTTTGCATAGCAAGCGACACATCACGCGACGCGTTGCGCGACCGAAAGTTCGGCGGGCGGCGAGCGTAGCTGAACGTTCGGCGAGTGTTGTGCATCGCGCGCGCCAGCGGTAGCGAAGAGCGGCAACGTCGCTTTCTGTACTATAGCACGCCACGCACACGCTTTACACTCGCTCGTTGGCTTCGCTGTAGACACGTTGTTTTTTGACAAGAAATATGTTTGATTCAGAAAAATTAATATTACAAGTTCATTTACGACCATGTTTATGGAACATAAGTGAGAAATCGTATAGCGATCGTTTGGCAAAAAGACTTGCATGGGAACAAATTGCTCAAGAATTTAACGAGGATTGGAGTTCATACACTACCAAAAAGAAAAATGAAACAAGTAAGTTCTTAAATTTATTTAAGAACAATTTTCTCTAATTATTAATTATTAAAACAAGATTATTGTACAAATCGATCCTGCCAGATTACTTTTCCCTCATTATTGAAATATTCCATAAATATTTGCCACACTGTAGTGCCCGTTGATATGTTTTGAAGTCTTGATTCTGGCTCTATGGAATCTAAACCGTGTTCGAAAAATTGATCCCTGTAGTTGTATCCATCACGCCTCCTGACATAGTTGTGAAGTACGCACGCTGCTTTTACTATGTGCGTAGCAAAATTAGGGTTTACCAAAAGTGGCGTGTGCAGAACCCTCCATTTATTGCAAAGTACGCCAAATGCGCATTCTACAGTCCTTCGCGCTCGGCAAAGACGATAATTAAAGATGCGTTTTTCTTTAGCTATAGTAGTTCCCGGGAATGGTCTCATTAAGTTTTTGTCAAGTGCAAATGCTTCATCGCCAATGATTACAAAGGGAACCTTTGAACCGTTTGAATTGGGCAGTTTTCTATTCGTTGGTAAATTTAAAAGTCCTCTGCTCTGTCTCATACTTAAATTCGATTTTTTAAAAATAGTACTGTCACCCTCCTTACCGTAAGCACCCACATCAATCATGGAAAATCGTAGATCTGCGTCAGCCAGCACCATCAAAACAATGGAAAAATATTTTTTATAATTGTAATAACGAGAACCAGGTAGTGCTGGGCAATTAATGCGTACGTGCTTGCCATCCAGGGCACCGATGCAATTAGGAAAGTTTGTCAAAGAGTAAAATCTTTGTGCTATAGCAAGCTACATCTCTTCAGTAGGTTCAGGCATTTCTGTTGACTGCAAATTCTTCCAAATCGCAATACATGTATCTTGGACTATTAAGGCAATTGTGGAGCGCCCCATTAAAAAATCCAGAGCTAAACTTTGAAAGTTCATCCCAGTAGACAAATATCTGAAAAACAATTAAACATAAATTATCATTGGTTAACTAGGTAGCTATTTATTTCATATTAAACTTTTACATTTATTATATTAGTGTGATTTTTATGTACAATAACTTTTTTCTTTCAGTTGATGATTTAACCAAGAAATGGAAACATTTGAGGGACTACTATGTGAGAGAAAAGAAAAAGCAAAACTTGAGAAGTGGCAGTGCGGCGCCTAAGAAGAGAATTACTCCATACTTCGAGATGCTTTCTTTTTTGAGTGTTAGTCTACAAAGTCGTGATACAGAAGGCAATCTTGAATTGCCCGATGAATTAATTAGCGACAATTCGAGGACGCCGCCGCCGCCTCCAACTGGTACTCCACCGCCGCCTGCATCAACGTCATCAAACTTGTCAGCGTCAGACCGCAAAAAAATTACACCCTTTCAAAAATCTTTATTACAAAAAATTGATTCGGTAGACAAAACTGCAGATGATCCTGACAAGAATTTCTTACTCTCTATGTTACCCGACATGAGGTCCATGACCGATAGGGAAAAATTTGAATTCAAATTTGAAATAATATCCGCAATAAAGAGGATCAAGTATAACTACCAGGTTTCAGAATACTCCCCAACGTCATCGACTAGAGCACATAATACCTATGAGTACCGTCCGACCAGCATCGCGAGTACCTCCAACAGTTCAAATACACATGGTGATATCACTAAAAGACATAGTTCAACTGATATCGGTTCACCTGCTATGACAGCATTGTCAACTGAAGACTTGGATGAGATATTAAATAATGAAACTTCATTGTTAGATAATGAACCGTGTGAATAATGGTGCGTGATATGCGCTTACGTAAAAAATATTAAAGTATATGTAGTGTTTTTTCGTTTCTAAGTAATATAAATAAACAATTAAAATCACAATATATATTTTATTTTCTTACCTTATCGTGACCATTAATCGTTCTGTCGGTGAAATAGAATTCCTGAACCTAGTACATTTTTTCAAAATATCGTTACTAGAGAGAAATAGCAAATCATCAAAAGATTGAATTGACATCCGAAAATATTGAAAAAACTTATCAGGATAGGATCTGTACTTTGAATATTTTTGAAATTGACCTTCTTGGATTCTCATTGTATTTAGCGGATGCACCCAAAAGGATTTCTTCTTTACTTCTTCTTCTTCTTCTAAGCCCTGTATAATAGCTAATATTCTAATTAAATCCATTTTTCTGGGCAATTCAGTGTACGTCACCACAACCACACACCATAAAGTGTCGACACAGACTGACGACAACGCCACGTAACTTTCCGTCGCGTAGCGCGCTGAGCAAGACGCCACGTTTTGACCGTAGGTTTGTCATAACAACTGAATATTGCGACTGACACTTCAGCCGCTGAACTTTCGGCGCCGTACGTTCCGCAGATGTGTCGCGACACTAAACAATGATTTTCAAAGGTACAGCGATTTGTTTACAGTATTTCGCAAGTCCTAATAACATCGTATGCTCGTAAAGCTGTAGGAAATATAAGGGTCGCAGGAACATAATTTCTAATGTCTGTGTTGTGAATAAAAGAAACAAGAATCTCCGAAAGGATATGGACAGAAATCCATCTTTCATCCAATCATTATTCATCCAATGGTTGCCAATCTGATCACTTTAAATCATAAATATTTGTTGTAACCAAATGGGCAATCCCGAAATACACTGAAAATAGAAGTTATGAGCAAGAATAGAATCCAGCAGCAGCAGTTTTATTTGCAATCAGTAATAAACACGTAAATATACAACTCGGTCAACATATTCAAGTTGACACTTGCATTTTAGCCCCGTCTCTTTCACTCGATTTTGTCATGACCGGAGAGTGAGAGAGATGGGGCTAAAATGCAAGTGTCAACTTATGTAGTCCGATTAGTACGAAATCAATATTGTACTTATTCATGATTTTGCTGTGTAAGAACTGAAAACTGACGCTTATGCGTTTTATCAATTCAAAATTGACTTGAACCAAATATGGTTATTTATTTATTTATCAAAATATGACATCAAAATTAACACTTTAAGTGTAATTAAAATATATGAAATTCTAATGTCAAAGTATATTCAGCATACAAATCCATTATCCTACCTTTGTAGTAGTCTGTGTACGGAGATCGTACTCGGAGATCACGACAAAGCGAATGATTAATCCGTCATGGCGTCGAGCTTGTTTGGGCTCGGGCATCTCATATTGCGGGACAGATTGTGCTGAACTTTATTAATAAGTAGTTTGTTAATGTTGAATGCAGTTGTTCTTGAGAAATAGCAAACATAAAAATTCCAGTTGATATAGCATAACAATGTTGAGATGTCGTTAAAATGTGTAGGCAGAAATGGCTTTTGAAAACCTACAAAAAACAACAAGCGCTGGAAAGTTTTATTTTTTATTTTATTCAGGAAACATTCGGTCGTGTAGCTTTCATACTAAAACAATTATAAATAAGTACTTAAAACTAAGAGTTCCATAGAATTTTACTAAGAATACGGCATAGTACTAAATTTAAATTCGGTAGTACTAAGTATGATTAATATAATTTCACAAAATCTCAATCAAAAATTGGATTTTGTGAAAACCACGCTCCATTTGAGGCTTTTTTTAAACAATAATATTTATTAGATTTAATATAAAATTATTTTCAATAAATCATGAGCATGTATCAGCCTCTAAAAAAAAAATATATAATCAATATGAAAGTTAAACAGAAATAGTTGTCACTTGTTAGGAATTTAATTAAGCTGCGTGGCACTTCTCGGTCACTGAGTGAGCCATTTCGAATACTGCTGTAAAAGAGAAATAAATGTGCAATAAGTCGGTACTTATAGATCTTAAACACGATAAAAAGAAAGCTAGTAGCTACACACTTGCACTTCGCAATATTAGCCGCAGTTGTAACGCTCCAGTGCATCAGGCGATTCTTACAGTGAAAACACGTCTACCCGGGGGTGCGTTGATTCCACCTACCGTAATTTTAATTATTTTTTGCACACAGTTCCGCCCGCGTAAATACACTATCCTACGGAAACACTACTTTTTCGGGATAAAAAGTAACCTATGTGTTAATCCAGAGTTCAAACTACTGAAACCTACCAAAATTCATTAAAATCCGTTCAGTAGTTTAAAGAGGAACAAAGATCCATCCATCCTCATGAACTCTCGTATTTATAATAGTAAAGTAGGAAGTTACATTAATATAGTTGCGAACATATCTCTTTGAGAGGTCTCTTTCAGGAAACGAATTTTTGTTTTTTTTTTTAATTTACACTAAAGACAAAACATTATCGGCCACAGACGCTACCATATAATTGTAGATACCTATTTAATAAAATTAAATCTAACATTATTACTACGTACCTACTTCAATGTTTGTTTGAAAAGACCGTAGAAGAATTGAATGTAGCAGCTTTTAAGTAAGATTCATTTTTTTTAGTTAATTCTTTTCATTCTATGATCAAGGTCACTTCAAAGTGCAAGTAAAACGACACTGTTGTCTTGTAAATGAAGCGTTAAATAATATTTTTTTGGTTTAAATTATGCTTAGATTAGATAGGTAATTTTACTTCTGATATTGCGAGGAAATTAAAACATTGACGATTGAAACCATTTTCAGGGTTTTATTATGACCCAAGCAGGTTAGGTCCCCCACTTTTGAAAAAAATACCAAATTGGGAATAACACAGCAAATGTCCAATATCGGTTTGTAAACAACCATATTTTTAATGATTATTAAGGTAAGACAGACGGACCACTTAAGGGAACATCGACCTAGAAAAAAATAGTAGCTTTATTCTCCTTTTTTTAACGTAACGTAATTGAGCATTTATTGATTGCATTTTTATTTAAGGAACACCGCAATCAAAACACAGATTAATAAGATATTGGATGATTTCCAAAATCCTCGTTTTGGATATGAAACATGGGAACTAAAACATTTTTATATACTTACTTCTAATCATCACCCCTTTCACAAATGAACCTGGCATCTTCATCATCATCTTCAATACCGGCACAACTGGTGTGCTCATGAGGAACTTATTTGACACTATACCCAGCCTTATCTGGACTCGGAAAATAGATGAGAATAATAAAAACATCGGGCATCTTCCTCGTCTTTATTAGATGATTTGTTTTCAATTTTATATATTTTCTTTTTCAGCTAAGATGTAGCAAGTTGCCAATAGATGGCGTTCACAGTTATAAAGAAATAAGCCTGGTCCGTTTTACCCACAGGGTCCGTTTTGCTTTCCTTTCCCCTACTATAGATATATATTTCATGGTTTTACTACGTTCTACCAAACATCAGTAGGTATATTACATAGAACGTAACGTGTACTTACATAAAATATCATCACATAAAATCCGCCACATCGCGCGGGGCAATGTATTTTTCGACTTACACGACAGTAAAAAGAAAAATGCTACACACTTGCACTTCGCAATATTAGCAGTAGTTTTTAACGCTCGCCTGCATTAGCACGGCGGGTGTAGGTCTACAAATGTTACACTTTATGCTTAATGTTTCATGCGATATTAGCGCGGGAATATTTAAATTAGAGATACCATTTCGTAGAATATTAAAAACTTAGTTTTTACCGTGGCGTGTACGTGACAAAAAACAATAACTATAAAAAAAAATAGTATGAGAACGAATGTGATCAGCAACCTTGATTTTAGTTTCCCAAAACCGCGATGGATCGTAAACATTATATTGTATTGTTATAAAATAATTGTAGGAAATTTATAAATGTCCTGAGCATAATAATTGTCATATCTGGCTAAAAAAGCTATAGGCATTAAGCCTGTAGTTTTAAAAAACTTAGTTTTTAATATTATGTATTCACGTTCTAGTGTTAGTGTTTCTTTCTCTTATTGCAAATTAAAAAATGTATACTATTTAAAATTTGTCGTTGTGTTTTGTAAGGCTCGTCGATAACGTAAGTACAGCAGATTTTGCTTTTTTTATGGATTCATGTAAAATATCTCACATGGATAGAAAACTAAATGAAATCATTAATTTGGAACGTTAAACAAACGAGCATCAAATAAATTATCATTACATAATATTCGATTCGCTTGGGTGTCGTTTATCAGGGTTATTTATATGATGAGTATTAATTATCCTTTATCAAAGTTACAAATTTTTGCGAGAAATAAATAAAATAAAAAATAAAAAATAAAATAAAATTACATATTACGAGGGCGGGTCAATAAGTCCGTGACTTTTGGAATAAAACACAGATTTTTTGATAAATAAATCATTTTATTTTTCAACGTAGTCCCCCTTGAGCTCTATACACTTTGTCCAACGCTTCTCCAATTTTTTTATCCCTTCCAAAAAATATGATTTGTCGAGGTCCTCAAAATAGGCCTTTGTTTGCGAGATGACTTCATCATTGGAGTCAAATCTTTTTCCACCGAGCCATTTTTTGAGGTTTGGGAACAAGAAGTAGTCACTCGGAGCCAAATCTGGAGAATAGGGTGGATGTGGGAGCAATTCATAGCCCAATTCATGGATTTTTGCCATGGCAACTGCACATGTGTGCACCCTTGAATTGTCTTAGTGAAAAAGAACTTTTTTCTTGGCCAAATGAGGTCGGTTTTTTTTCAAATCCTCATTGAAGCGGTCCAATAAGTTGGCATAATATTCCCCATTAATTGTTCTTCCCTTTTGAATATAGTCAATGTGGATTATCCCATGTGCATCCCAAAAAACAGTCGCCATAACTTTATTGGCTGACAAGCCCACCTTGGCCTTCTTTGGCGCCGATTCACCCTTAGAAACACACTGTTTTGACTGTTGTTTGGTCTCTGGTGTATTGTGATGGATCCATGTTTCGTCCACGGTTAAAAAACTCCTCCATATTGTGATTAAACAACGCCAAACCTTCCTGTGAAGTTGTTACACGATTGCGTTTGTGGTCGACTGTGAGCAAACGCGGCACCCATCTTGCGGAAAACTTTCTCATGCCCAAGTGATCATTCAAAATTGAAACCATTGAGCCATGCGAGATGCCTATGGCTTCCACAATCTCTTGCACTTTCAATCTTCGGTCGGCCAACACCATATCGTGAATTTTTTCGATTGTTTCGGGTGTAGAGACCTCAACTGGGCGTCCAGGACGTTCGGCATCTTCAGTGCTTGTAAGGCCACAACGAAATTCAGTAAACCACTTTTTTACCATTGAAATCGATGGTGCAGAGTCCCCATAGTATTTATCAAGCTTAGCCTTGGTCTCGGTAATGGTTTTTTTTCGCAAAAAATAATGCTTAATAAGCACACGAAATTCACTTTTTTCCATTGTTTCCTTAAGTTTCTGGATAGTCTGATAAAGATAGCTGTAAAACACAAACTAACTGACGCAGCAAGTTCAAATTTTGACTCCTAAGTCAACTGACAGATGCCTGTTGACAGGCGTAGTGTTGCTTTTTCAGTAAGGAGGTTAGAAATTCAAAAAGTCACGGACTTATTGACCCGCCTTAGTACCTGCTCCACGACCACAGTCATTTAAATAGACAAACATACAAGTTTTTGATAAGACTATGAAATAAAATTATTATACCGATAACTAAAGAAATAACAAACCCGACTGCGTCAATAATTTGGATGTACTTAGTGTCACTCTCACGACTAAGGGTCAGTTCACACTGCGATGATATTTTTTAAGATAGCTATTTTAAATTGAACTTTATTCACTACACAAAAAAGTGTGTGTCAGCTCCGACGCACGACTGGAGTTTACTCTAAAAAGTAAAACACGTCCCTCAGAAGGAACAAAAACTTTAGCGATCGATTTGAGTTCAAAAATTCGCGCCATGTGAAAAAAAGTGACAGGTGCGCAGAATAGGTTGCGCACGAAAACGTAACGAGGTCATTTGTTCAGTAGATTTTACATCTCATATTTTTTTCATACCGGGGGCCTTATATGATACTCGTTTCATATGACATCAGTCGTACATTGCACATGCGCTGTGCAGCGCGGTGCAACCTAACATTCGAACTCTTACAATGAAAAGTGTTTCTTCTTGTGTAATGAATAAAGTTCAATTTTTAATAGCTAACTTAACGAATGCAGCGCCGTGTCGCGTATCGTTTCGTTTCAGTGTGAATTGACCATCAGAGTAAATTAAGAAGAATAATCTGATGATACCTCATAAGCTTAAATGCGACAAGCCGTTTAAGCTCTAGAGCGTGCCAAAGAAATATACATACCTACATACATACATTCGAAAATCATAACACTTCTTCTGGCGCAGTCGAGTATAAAACAGTGCTGTCTAGGGACGCCCGAAAGGATTGAAGCTTTATAGTACAAAGCGTAGGTATATACTATATATTATAAGCTAGTGTATCGTGTAACGCTCTTAATAACGATATAAATCTGTCGCATCAGCAATTTCCCGAACGTCGGTTGCTTTGCTTCAAAATAAGGACATTTTTGCATAAGAATTTTGGTTCTTTGTGCTTGTCACTATAATATACATTGTAACAATAGGTACACGAAAAATTTAAATATTGTAAAAGTTATTTGAAAATTTTATGCAGCATTTGAAATTTGTCTTACAGTTGAAAATAACTCTTATTTCACCTCAGAAAAGTTCTTCAACAAGCATTAACTTTTGAAAGTTACATATTTCAGTTCGTAAACTATAAAGTTATATTTTTAATTTTCGCTTCTTTTAATAGTTTTTTTTTTTCTTTTACTCTGTTTTTTTTTGACGGAGACTATAAGTCTTTACAATTTTTTTGTGGCTAAAAATAGAAATTTAATCTTAATTTCAATTTTCACAATCATCAGTCACATAATAATCTACAGTATACAAGAATACTAGAATATTATAGTTTTCTTTTCGTGTTGGAAAGAGATTAGAGACTCACGGCTAAATTTTGGCCCGGGGCATAACGTTTGGGTTAGGTTAATGATGACGAATCAAAGTTATTGGTAATCAAACATTCTGGAAATTTCTATGAAACAAATGTTTTTCAACCTCGTCGCTGACTCGTATGAGGCAACAATGAGATGAAGTTGGGCTTCCAACAAATCCTTGGAGGCTTGTTCAATAATTAATCAATTTGTACGCAGAAGTAATAGAAGGTCAACAATATTATCCTTCGTCGAATAACTTGCTTATTGGTTTATTTGTTCCAATGTGCCAGCGGCTAAAACCTTTGTGGACTTTAGCAAGATGAAATAAGTCGAACTATATCTAATTACTGTACAGTAAAACCACGGTGCGTAATTAGTAATCACTAATTAATTATTTTTTTTACACATACTCATGAATTAACTTACTTGAGCTGACTTACTTGCCTGCCGTTGTTAGAGGAGGACCCCCACCGATCAAGAGGTCGCACTGTCCTGCCGGAACGAGTACTATGGTAGCTATTAGTGAGACTCGACTGGTAATCAGGTAACTGCATTGGAACACTGGATGACGGATTAGGCACTTGAGATATGATCTCATCGTAATGCGTGCGGGTCAATGACTCATGGGCCCTAGTGAGATCTATTATTACGTGTTTTCTGTTGCGCCTTATCAAAGTACCTCTAGATGTTTTCAATAGATATGACCTTGGATCGAGCACGCTGGAATGAACAGTTCCTGATACCCATCTGTTATTTAACCAATATTTTACTTTTTGTCCTACTTTTAATAGTTTTAAGTTTTTTGTGTTTTTATCGTAGTAAAATTTTTGTGTTTGCTGTTATTTTTTTAGACTTTGCACTATGTTACTATTCACAACTTTAGGTAAAAGCATTAATGGCTGGCATGGAATTACACTCCTCAGTTTCCTGCTGTACAGTAGTTCAGCAGGTGATGGTCTTTCGCGATTTATTGGAGTGTTGTAGTACTCCAACATAGCCAAATTAAAATCTTGTTGATTGTAAGTTGTATTTTTCATAATATTCTTTACAATTTGTACGGCACGTTCTACCTGGCCGTTGGATTGGGATTACGTGGATGATGACGTCACATGTGAGAATTTCCAATCATGAGCAAACTCCTTGATACTCAAGGACGAGAACTCCGGACCATTGTCTGAAACAACTATCTCTGGAATGCCAAACCTTCTAAACATGTTTTTTAGTTTTTTAATGACGGTCGATGACGTCGTTGATTTAAGTTTTACCGTCTCAATCAATTTACTGAAATAATCGACTACGATTAGGAATAATTTTCCTCCTAGATGAAAAATGTCAACCCCAATTTTATACCATGGTCTATCTGGCAAATCAGGTGATTCTTGTGGTTGCTTGAAATTTGGTCTTTTGTAATTTACGCACGCTTCACATCTCGACAAGAAATCACTTAATTGCGAGTTTAGGTTAGGCCCAAATACAGTTTCACGAGCCCGAAGTTACTAAAGTGACTCATATGTAATCTTTTTAACATCTCATGTCTCATACTTTTTGGTATTACTGCTTACTTCTTCCTTACTTACATCTTTCTTTCTTCTTTCTTACTTCCAAATTATTCCAAAATTTATATTCAACTCGTCTCTGCTGTCCCAGTAACCTCGTAACGATTCACTTAATTTAGTTTTTTTTATTGGCCATCCACGTTTTATTATTTTCATTAATTGTTGCAGTTAATTATCTTCGCGAGTACATTTTTGTATTTGTATAAAATGTGAGTCTGTCAGAGGGTTAGCAGAGATGAGAGCGCAGACTTGCGCCTGAGCTTCCAGGTGGTCGCGCGGCTGCGACGCGACGGCCGCACCCGGGGCCACTGCGCGCGATAGCGTGTCGAATACGTATAGGTATTTACCAGGCTTATATATAAGATTAAATGTCTACGGCTGTAAGCGCATAAGCATTCTTTCTAATCGCGCTGGAGCCCTCGCAAGGGGCTTGTTTATAATCGATACTAAAGGTTTGTGGTCTGTCTCAATTGTTATATCTGTGCGTCCGTATCGTTCGCATGCAAATACACAAGCATAAAATTCTTTTTCTATTTGAGCGTACGCCTGCTGTGTTTTTGTAAGTGATTTTGATGCGTAACATATTGGAAAATTATTTTGCATTAAACATGCACCCAAACCGTTTTTACTAGAATCTACAGAAATTATAACTGGCTTTTCTAAATTATAATACTGCAAAATAGGACGACTTAGTAAACAAGTTTTTATTTTTTCGTAACATTCATCATGTTTAGTACTCCAGTGCCATTCTGTATCTTTTTTCAACAACTCGCGTAGCATCGATTTTTCTCTGACAAGTCAGGTACAATATTACTAACGTGACTAGCCCTCAAAATCGTTCTTATTCTTTTACATTGTTCAGCTGCGGCATGTTTTTTTATAGCAGTATCGTGAGAATCGTCAGGGCAAATTCCATCCTTCGTAATTCTATGACCTAAATATTTATCTCTGTTAACCCTATTTTACACTTTCGTCTGTTCAGTTTTATATTTATGGCCTGGCACCTGTTTAAAACCGCGCGTAACCTTTGGCCGTGTTGCTCTTTTGTTGGAGCGTAGATAAGTAAATTATCGACGAATAATACAACACCCTCTATGTCGTCAAACTGTTCGTATAAGCGTTTATGAAATATTTCCGAAGCTGATGATATGCCATACGGTATACGTAAAAAGTTATACCTACCAAAAGCTGTGTAAACGTACACAAATCAGTACTTTCTTTACTTAATTTTACCCGCCAAAACCCTTGTTTAGCGTCTAAGGTGCTAAATATTTGTAGCCCGTGAGGTTCGCCGATATTTCTTCAAAATCAAGAAGTTTGAAGTGTTCTCTTTCTATTCACCCAATCCGTGGAACCCTCCACTTTAGCTATGATACCTTCAGTTTCCATTTGTATAAGTTTATTTTTTATTTGATCTTTTAATGCAACAGGCAACTTCCTAGGCGCATGAACAACGGGCAACGCGTCTTCTCGTATTTGTATCTTATAATCTCCCGGCAAACACCCCATAACATTAAAAACATCAGGAAACTCATCGAGTATTTTTTTACTGTTATTGCATGCTCGCGTCAAGGACATAATTCTTTTAATTAATCGTAATTCCTCACATGAATTTTTACATAATACCGGCGGTGAATCGACACCCGCAATCACAAATTTAAGAATATAGTCGGTAATTTTATATGAAACTTTAAGATGACACTTTCCTATTACTTTTATTTTACTACCAGAGTAACGGTATAAACGTAATTTCGTATATGTTAAATAACTTTCAGATATATCTAACTTATTCAAATATTTTCGCGGCAAGACATTTACATCCGCACCAGTGTCTAATTTAAAATTATTTTTTTTACTGTTTATCAATAAGTGTACTGTCCAATCACTACTATAATTACAATTAATTTTATATATTACGTGATCGGTGAAGGAATCATTCTGTACCATATAAACACGGCACATTCTCGGGAAGTGATTCATTTTCCTACACCTACTGCACTGCTGGCCGTATGCTGGGCACTCGTTCCTCTTCCTGCCACAGTAGTCACAACCTCTTGTGTAATCTCGTTGCCGCTCCTGACTGAGCGAAACTGGAGCGGGCCGCTGACGCTGGGGCTAAGGCCGGCGCCCCCAGGCACGGGCGCGCTCCGCGTACGTAGTTGCGCCTGCCCGAGCTAGCACGGGTTCCCTTCACTAAGTGGAGTGTTTGTTTCACTATGTTCCGTAACCGTGGGCACGTGATGTGGACAATTTTCCGATTTAATGTTTTGTGCCTGCATTCATAACATTTCTGCCAATCTGCAAATGTCTGCTGTGTGCTTTCGATAAGGTTATTTCTGGTTCTCTAAGTAACCTTTCGGATAGTGTTAAGTCTGGAATGCCGCATATTATCTCTGCTGCACACGAGATCGTCCTGCAAGTTCTGGAACTCACGCTTCACTGCAATCTTGTTGAGTTCAAATACGTATTATTCGCTAGATTTTAATTCTTTTTGATTCTTTTTAAAGAATTTTTGTCGTTCAACATCGAGATTTTTCTTAGGAATAAAAAATTTATCGAATTCTTCTAACAATTCCTTGAGTGTTTTCGATTCACCCACAAATTGCTCGCACATCTCACGACATTTATCTCCAATTACGTGTAGCAATATATTAATCTGTACTTTATGGTTATTCTTCGACAGTTCACACGCTTCATAATAAATATAAAATGATTTTTTCCACTTTTCCCAGTCTCGACACAAATTACCCGATGTAACGTTTGTTAAATTATTTTCAAAGTTCGGTGGTTGTAATACTCCATTTTGATCACTTGTACGCGTTCACGCAAAACGTTTTCTGCGTTATCCACAAAATTAATTGTCACTTTCAGTATCACTCATTTACACAAACAGTATTTAAATAACTAATAAATGAAATATTTTAATCACCGACTGCGCCATGTCATGTTATCGAGACTGGACACGTAAATCAAACACAAGCGTTAGACCAAGACTGACTTGATTAATTAGCATACATTCCTACCTACAACATATTTTATAATAAGTACTGGATGTACCTACAAAACACCTTATATAGAAAAACTAATGTCGCCGAGAGACATTAACAAGGTGGTGGACAACAAACATTCTTAAAAAATATATATTTTTTTCGATTCTCAATAATTTATTGCATCATATTAAAAAGGTTTATCGTGAGGCATACAATATCAGGAAACTGTT
Organism: Phengaris arion; assembly: GCA_963565745.1. Lineage (NCBI taxonomy): Eukaryota > Metazoa > Arthropoda > Insecta > Lepidoptera > Lycaenidae > Phengaris > Phengaris arion. The sequence continues at coordinate 11,713,757 of OY751443.1, forward strand.
AATGTGTTACTTACTAATAGTTAGTAAAAAATTATAATATCCTTCAAGTCAGGATATTATTAGACACGAGATTTCCAAGTACATAAATTATGACGTCATCACTTGCCGATGTCCCCGGGGACAAGCAACTCCCACACAATATGTCCTGACGGTATTGAAACAATGTCAATCAGCTATAATATTGAATACCAAACAAACTCTTATTTTTTCGAAATGAAGCTTCATTGTTGAATAAGCTGTAAATGTTATCGCTCCAATTGAGTTTTGTTTTAAAACGTTCCAAGTACATTCTTGTTTCTAACTGTACACTAGTGTTCAATACTTAAGAATATCGTCTTATACTTTCTAAACTTAAACTACGAACGTGATTTGAAATCGTTAATATAATTAGCAGACCAATTAAATGAATCTAAAAATAAGCATCTTTATGATTGTGCGTGTGCTACACTAGTTCCTTAGCAAGTTCGTAGCTAGCTCTACGCCGTAGACAATAGCTACGTTGATGAAGGTTATTAAAATCTGCTTTACTTTACGTAATAATATGACAAGTTCAATTCTACAAGAAGAATATGGAAAGTGAAACCACAAATGAAGATATTTCGAGGAAATATTCATTTGTATCATAATATATATTATACTAGCTGTTCCGACACACGTTGTCCTGTCGCACCTAAATATATTGTTAATATTTTCCCCGTAATTATTCCAAAATTTCTCAATGGTTTAAACCTTCCCTGAACTGATACGATTATTTTACGATCAAAATTAGCCAAATTGGTCCAGCCGTTCTCGAGTTTTAGCGAGACATTCAAATTGTAATCCATTTTTATATATAAGAACATTTCAGAAACATTTATCAAAACTCTATGTGAGTCGATCGTATCAATCGAGTTAAAAGTGAGCAACGGTACGGGCACACGAAAGTTTAAACGTTTTAAAGATTTAAGGAAATCTAAGCGCCTCAAAATGAAAAATATTTCTCTCTTTTAATCTTGAATATCTAGAATAAAACCTTCATTAAAATGAATAGTAGCTTAAGCGCATTTTTGCTTGGATATCAAGCCGTGAATGCTCGCAAAATATTCTTAATTATTTCGTCGCAAAATGTTCATAGTAAAAAGGGAAGGCTTCATGAACGTAATGACATTAATGTCTGCACTAGGGCGCCGGGCATCTTGTGGACTCTCACCCAAACGCATCTTGCTAGCTGTTTCACAGGGTTAAGTCAATGTCAACTTGAAATTAAATCAAATCACTAACTTGTGAGTTCCTCAAATATATGTTGCAATTTGCGAGTTTAATACACGTTTAGAGATAGCACGTTGTAAATAAAATATTACACGTGTAAATATAATACACTAGCTGTTACCCACGGCTCCGCCCGCGTAAATACAGTATCCCAAAGGAACACTGTTCATATTCGGGATAAAAAATGATCGTAGACTTTAATTCAGTAAATCCGTTCAGTAGTTTTTGCGTGAAAGAATAACAAACATCCGTCCATCCTCACAAGCTTTCACATTTATAATATTAGTAGGACTAAGTAGGACGATATTCTGACTAATATAATAATCGCGGCAATTCTATGTATGGATATATAGCTGTTTGTTACTTTTTCACGCAGAAACTACGGAACGGATTATAATGAAACTTGGGGTGGTAGTAGTTTAAGCTTTGGATTAACACATACGATACTTTTTATCGCAACAAAATGTACGATTCCCGTGGTATTTCTTTTTTCCACATACAAAGCCGCGGGCAACATCTAGTTTTTAACAAATGGTAAATCTCTTCTCACTTCCTTATTTATAACAAGTCGATAATATGTTAGTAACCAGTTATTTCATAAGTAAGCAGTTACCTTATTTACAGCGCCATATTAATATAAGTTGAGCAAAAGTGTTTTTTCGTCCTCATTTGTTACTTTGACATATTTTGTGTTTCTGGAGAAAGTAAAAGTACGTTATTAATAGGTATTATTGTAATAAATCTTCATAACGGGAAAAATGAATTCAAATAACTACAAGTAATTTATCACCACAGCTTAAGACACATTATCACCAGCACGCCTGTAACACGTTGGTCCAACAATGAATTGTACCTAACGACTCACCCGTATCTCAATAACCTATCTACCAATAACTATTTGTTAGAAACGTCAAACTTGTATCGCAAAAAACCGTCTAATTATTGAATGGCAACGTTTTTAACAAATAGTTATAGATAGATAGGTTATTGAAACGGGCCGTAAAGCGAATTTTTGGTAATTCTTGCTCCATTTCCAACCAGATTGAAGTTATTTTATGAATGGTTCTGAGAATGTAGTTTCCGTCTTTAATATACTTTAAGATGTTTGCTTATTCTCGTAAGCTTTTAGCTAAACTTACTTGGTGTTTGAGCTGTGGCTTGATCCAAGTTTTAATACAGGTAAGTATAACAACACGTTTTTCGACGAGAATTTTAACCTTCGAGTAATGATTAGTTTCGACAAACGATGGGTTTGCCAGAGGGTTAGATACGAGATACTCTTGACGGGGGGATCTCGTATCTGACCCTACGATACGACGGTAGAGAGTAGAGATAGTATATAACAGGAATGCAAATATTCCAATTTAAAGATGGACATACATTTGACAGATCAACTCTTCATACAAGAAAAAGTAACGCCATCTTGATTTCACCATACCTCAAATGTACGCCATCTTGATATCATCATACTTCAAATGTCAAAATGGCCCCAAACTACCCCCAAAAATTAAGCCATTTAAGTGGGGACACTTTTTGCCTCGACATTCCTCGTCTATAATATGTACGTCTATGACTAAATTTAGATCTCCATTTATTGTAATACTGACATCCTCTTTCCATAAATATCTAAGAATCGTTATCGTCTGATCCAAAATAAAGTATATAAAATTTATTTATAAGCCGTGTAAAATGCATTTCGCTAAACTATTTGTGAGCAAAACTTCCTACTTCCATGTACCTAGTGAGCTATGTTGAATATTTAATGCAAATTTTCCGTCGGCCGCCATGCGATAAGTATGTTGAGGATTGAAATTTATAATCGCTTACTAAGTCACTTACAGTAAGTTTTAAGGAAATACCTTTTAGATTCAATAACATGAAAATATTGCAACCACAATACTAATAACATAATATATTGCAACACGCTTAAAATGTTATTTACATTGGTTAGGTAAGTTTTGCAGCTGATACTTGGGTATCAGCTGCAAAACTTGCATACTCTTGGTTAGGTATTTATAATATAATTTGTTTATAATTTATTCCAGTATCAATATTTTCTCTACACTCGACACTAGTTCCTACAGTTTTAGACTAAAATATTCCATTTATATCATACTATCGAGTTTCTTTGAACTTAAATGACACGCTTCTTAGGTAGATAGTGGGACCTAATGGGAGCCAAGATTCTCCTTTTAAATAAGCCAACGCTCTCTCAATTAAGAGTAAAATAAACGAACGGCTTATTATTCTTTTAAAACTATAAACAACAAAAGAGAACAGTTACATTTCTCCGAACACCCCACGCACTCCCACGTCCTCCGACGCAAATGTCAAATCCTGCCGGACCTATAATTTGTGCTCGCCATCTTGTTTCTTCCTACTCACATCATTTATTAAAAAAAAAAACTTTATTTAAAAAACTGGACAGTAATATAATATTATATTATTAGTAATACAACTACTACCCTACTACTACCAAAGAAGTAGTTTCGGGTAAACTAGAACTCGACTATAAATGGTGTCGATGCTCCTGAGATGCCTCAAGTATTATACATATCTAGGCTACAATGCCTGCTTGCCATCAGGCAGACCATGAGCCTGTTTGCCAACGACAGTTGTAATAACGTGATCGCGTCGTACAACGCTATTTACGCTAGCAGTTATATAATCACAATGTTATGATATACCTAAGATACATTATGCACACTAGAATAAATTAATATGATGTAACAGTTATTAATCATCCCGATGGTGATATTGTTATATTAAAAATATAAAGTTAGTAACGTAAAACCTTAATGAACTCATTGCCTACAGATAAACTGCTACACCAGTTTTGTAGGAAACTGCTTACTATTTGTGAAAGTTTATTGTTGTAATAAATAAACTAAAAAATTCATATAATTCAGAATAAGAGACACATCCCTGTCAATAGACACCAGAGGCGTGGGGTTTCTATAACTCCATTCCTATCGGCTTTCACTTACCACTCATATTTTGAAGGCCCTCATCCAAATCCCTACCTATTATACAGACTAGGGCTTCCCTATGAAGAAGAACCTGCCTTCGCCACAGATAGACACAGAAACCTAATATGTAGCCGTCACATTAGTCTCAGTTAAAAGAGTTAGGGGCAGAGGGCCCCGCTGATCTTTCAGACTCATTTGTAACTAGTTTCTGGGTATATTACGAGTATATACTCGTAATAAGCTTAATAATTTTACCAAGTAGTAATAATGATTAAACTAAACAAAACAATGTAAATAAAACTAGATATACTCTATATGGCATACCTAATCTAGGTGTAAGGTTCTGCTCTCACCGAAACGCGACGTACGATAAGTCGCTGCATTTTTAAGATAGCGATTCAAAATTAAACTTTATTCACTACACAAGAAGATACACGTTTCATTGCAAGAGCCGCACCGCGCTACGCAGTAAGGTGCAGATCAAAATTCAAGCTCTTGCAATGAAACGTCTATCTTCTTGTGCAGTGAATCAGGTTGAATTTCAAATAGTCTTAAAAATGCAGCGCCGCGACGCGTCCCAGTGTAAACTGACGCTCAGGGCCTTTTTTCTAGCACGCGGGTTGCCATACGAAGTTACCGCACTGGTTTCATAGATATTTTTTCTACTACGCGGGCAGCACGCGCGCGGATAATAACATTAGAACATCCTATCACCCGCGTGCGGACGAGACCCGCACGCGGGTGGCAAACATACGACATCGTCGTGAAAATTAAAATGACGGCTAACTAAGATAAAATCCTTAAAATATCTTTCAGACTCAGTAAATTAGATTCGAGAATTCATAACATAACATATAAAAGCATTTCGGAGTTTTACAACCATAATTCAATGTTTAAATTTTAGATTTTTCGAGAAAAATCTGTTTACAACCAGAAGGGTACTTCGAGGCGTCGAAGTACAGTCGAGTATCGTTGTGAAGAGAGCAATGATTGTCCAACAAGCCATCTTTTAACAAACCGTGCTTTTTGTTAAACTTTTTAAAACAATAATTTTGTATAAGTCATCCCTGAAGCTGGGACTATATTACCGGAATCTTTCCGATCGGAGATATTTCAAAGCATTGAAAATAGAACTCAGGCCTCATACAATAGAGTTGAAAATCGTACACACGAGTGTTGAGGTAAATGTCAATGTCAAATGTGACAGTTGTCAAATTGTGTGACCGATTTTCAGTTCTATTGTATTGTTCCAGAGTATTATTTTCAATGCACTGATTTTTCTCCGGTTGGAGAGACTCCGGTAATATACTTAGTCCTAGCTTAAAGAGATTGTCACCGCTTAAATGCGCGAAATCCGCCAAACCGCGCGGAATTCGCCAAACTTTTGCGAATCTGACTTAGAGTCCGCGTCCCCGCGCGTTGGCGCAATGACAATATGCGAACTGCATAAAAATATATTATATTATGTTATTATTTTTCTTCATCCTTAGAACCGCTGTGGCTCAGTGGTTGAACGTGTCTGTGCACAAGCCGGGGTCGCGGGTTAGAATCCCGCCGAAGGAACAAAAGTTTTTTAGTGTTTCTGGGTCATGGATGTGTATTAAATATGTTTATAATATAATAAAAATCTAAAATATATGTATAATATAAAAGTATTAAATTTAGGTATTTCCCATTGGTCCCCGTAACACATTTTTTTTCGAGTAAGTACTCAGCCCGCAGCCATATTGACGTGGTATGAAGCGTCCATAGATATTATTTAAAAGTTGAGGCACCTAATTGCAGTTTTGTGGAATAATATTTCGTGACGTGTGAATTGAAACTAAACCGTTCATATACACTTGATATACATATTTAAGTGGACACATGCCATTTCATATTTGATCACGATTCAGCGAACATTTGCGAGTATTTGTGAATATAGATAATATGAATATATAATATTAGGACCTCACTATTATGAAGACAAAATAAGCGATAACTTTATATTTTTCTCCTCTATCGCAAAGGTGTACTTACCAATATAATAATAATTTTATAATATACATACTTACTTATTTATTCGTTAGGGCTTTTTCCTGTCACGGCTGTTACCACACGCCTGCGGGTCTCGTCCGCACGCGGGTTATGCATGTTCAGCACAGATTAAAGGGGAATAGATAAACAGCTACGTAGTATGCTTGCTACTAACCTCCGGTGTCCACTAACCTCCTAAGCCCTATCGCGTGTACGGCAATAGTGGGAAAATTCGTAAAAATACTGGACAATCGAAAGGTCGTCAAAATTGTCAAACTAATTTTAAAACTTTTTGTACGAAAAAAACTTACCTACTTTATACATAAATCGACATTGATAAGTTAATATATTTATTTGTTATCACAGCAAATAGTTTATGTTGCAAAAGTAAATAAAATCTAACCCTCAAGCTAAGCCTACCTACTAATTGTCTATCTATAAACGTCAAAATTGAAGCTTAAGCGTAAAGCCTTCACAAGTTTGAACTGAAAATACATATTTATAAACTCAAAAAACTCAACGAGGTGCCATAATTCTTTTTTTTTATTCCAGGAATGTTGGCTTGTGTTTAAAATTCACTAAATGACAATGCTCCACCGACGTCAGTCCGGAGAAGAGAGATGGTCTTACCCTTAGTAATTTATTTGGACTTTTTCACCGAGTAACACGGAGGACAGTATCCCTTGAATAAAACATCGCGCAGGAAACTAGTAAATCGTGACTACGTTCGTTTTAAAACCTGTTTTTTATGGTTCTAAAAGCTCCAAGTGCCATATTAAACGTCAAGGTGGAACACGCAATCCTCAGGTATGAAAATGTGTAGATCAGAAACTTAGAACTAATAATATAACCTAACCAAGAGCATGTCGGGACATGTCTAAGGAGGGTCCCGTAACTATCAACTCGTTATAGGTTTTTTTAAATTACTTCAAAAGTTACTGTTCGATTTCGTTCAAAATAATTTTTCTAAAAAGTTTTTAGTATGATCAGCATGGAAACTTACTCGTTTCTATCTCCTACAGAAATGGTAGGGGGGAAACCAACTTAGAAACCATTTTGGAGGCCGATTACTCAAAAAATGGGCGACTTTATAAGAAAGTCATGTATGAAACTTTAACTTCATTTTAAAAGACCTATTCAACGATACCACACACAATGGGGTAGAACGAAAAAATGTTTTTCATCCCCACTTCATATGTATGGAGAGCTACCCCTTAAATATAAAATGATTATTATTTTATATTGGCAAAACCCAGTATACCAAATTTCATACATTTATATTCATAATTACAGAAGCTAGAAGCGCGGCCAAACAGACAGACAGACGAAAGGACAGAGCGAAACTAAGGAATCCTTTTCCTTGTGTATTACGGAACCCTAATAAAAAGGTATAGATAAATGTTGCTTCATAGCCAATGATTTCGCAAGTTGGTACGCTAATATAAAAACTACAAAAAGTCTCCTGTCTTTGTTCATAGTTCATGAGTAGAGGCAAGTAGTCTCGCAATCGTTTTTAGGTATAGTTTAAAAATTGTAAGAAAACAAGTAGGTTTACTTAATCTCAAAAAAATATGTTTATAAGTAAATAAATATTTGGGAAAATAGAAGCAAATCAAAAACTTTGTCTACAAAATAAGTAGGTAAATTTGGATTTCACTATAAAGTAAGTAGGTAGGTAGGTCAATTGTCGCTGCGAAAATCTGCAAGCCAGCAAATCGATAATATGTCCTTTGGTGTCTGTGAAATATTGTCTGGCTTTTCTATATTCAATAACAAGAAAATAAAAAGATAGAGCGAGAAATAGTAGGCAATCAAAATATACTTAGGTAAGACCATAATATTATTTATGCAGGTTCACCTTTTAGTATGCATACCTATTTATACTAATATAATAAAACCAGCCAAGTGCGAGTCGGACTCGCGTACGTAGGGTTCCTAACCTTTATACTAATATTTTACATTTTAACATATTATTTAGTTAAAAGTACGAAGTTTTTGTTAATTTTAGCTTTTTAGTTATTTATAGCTTTCCTTCAAAGCCATCATGATTTTTTTCAGATTTTTTGAGTCAGTCTTTTAGATAGGGTGGGATTATTTTAACAAAAAAATGCGCTTTAAAATATGTCTCGCAAACGGGTACTTAAATCATAAAATTGCCTAAAAAAACCTCGCAATATTTTTAAAAGACCTATCTAATGATACCCTACACTATGGGGTAGACGTGACAAAAAAAATCATCACCACTTTACGTGTAGGTGAGGTACCCCAAAAAAAAAACATTCTTCACTTGCCCACGGCTCCGCCCGCGTAAATTAATTATTTGAAACTACTACCATACCAAATTTCATTGAAATCCGTTCAGTGGTTTTTGCGTGAAAGAGTAACAAACATCCAAACATCCCTACATCCATCCATACTCACAAACTTTTTTACATTTATGATATTAGTAGGATTATTTTAATTTAGCACGTTGTCGCCGTGGTAAATACACATATTCATACAAATTTTCATTTTTGTTTCTGTGTGTTTGTTTGCACTGAATAGGCTCCAAAAGTACTGGACCGATTTTGATGAAATTTGGCACAGATATAGGTTAGACCACGGGGAAGAACATAGGCTACTTTTTATCGCGGCAAAATATACGGTTTCCGTGAAATTTTCTTTTGCACGCACAAAGTCGCGGGCAACATCTCAACATCAGGATTAATAATAATAATAATATCTACGGATGCTTTCACACCACGTCAATCTTATCCCGTGGTAGTCTCGAAGAACTTGGGTTACGGGCACCAGACAACGGAAATACATTTAATACTTTTTATACTATACTTATATTTAAGGTTTTTATTATATAATACACATATTTAATACAAGTCCATGACCCAGAACACAGAAAACTTTTTTTCCCTCCGGCATGAGCGCCAACGCGCTAGCAACTGAGCCACAAAAGTCGTCAAAGGAATGATTTGTTTTTTTGCATTTAATAGATTCCGAAAGTACTGGACCGATTATGATGAAAGGCTCAAATATAGATTAGACCACGGTGAAGGACATACAATTTTTATAGCGGCAAAATGTACGGTTCCCTCGAGAGAAATAAATGGGCGTACGAAGTTGCGGGCAACTTCTAGTAACAAAAAAGTAGGGAAAACTGGAGATCTCCCTTTTTGTTTTTTATCCCTATCTAATCAAACATAGGTCCGGCTTAAAAACATTTTTGTTTTGTTTTTCACTTGAGTGCGTTCAGTTTATCTGTTGGATATATTTCAGAAAAATCAGCCGGCCCCCGGTAGGTGTACAAGTAAATGTAGGTGTAGTCGTAGGGGTTGTTGTAGTTGTAGGTGTAGATGTAGGTATAGATGTAGGTATAGTTGTAGATGTAACTATAGTTATTCATTTATTCCAGTTCATTGTTAAGACAGACAAATGTGTGTCGGTACAGATAATATTCAATAATTAAAAATATTTAAGGAGCACTTGATCCAGAGGTGTCCCCAAATGATGTGTACTTACCGTGTGTACCGTGTGTATTTATCTGACAAAATTTAAAATAGTAACTGTCATGCCTAATTAATTAGTAAACAGTATAAATACGCCCAGACAATATTAACTATAAACGAGGCTAAACACTGGATCGCAGCCAAGCATTCAAAGGAATTACATCACACCTAGATAATTACGGTACGGTAAACCGCAGTTTCACGAGCGGTCCGCTTTTTATCCAGTTGCATTGAGTTTTGCACAATGTAAATAGAAATATTTAAATCATAATCATTCTCCATAAAAGAATATTATTCAATTTTACCAACGCCTTAATTTTGTGTAATATGGTGATTCATGAAGTCTTTTTTTTTGTGTTGTACCTAACCTAACACCTACCGTTATTTGGGTAAATAAAATTCGGTGCTCTTATTTTAATAATTTATTATAAATATACAATGTTGATTTAATCCGGTAGGTGAGAAACAAAATTATAAGGGGCCATGGTAAAAAGCCTACTTATATTTTGCCACTTCAGAAATGTAGGGCTACTCTCCTGGTACAACCGTGAAAGGGCGAAGGTTCCGGTACAGCTAGGACGCTGGAGGGACTCCGAATCAAACGGGTGAAGACAGCAGCGGTGTAATCCTCGTAAATGAGGTAGTATTCTGGGTGACGTGGACACTCCACGCTAGTATTTATCAACTCCTAGCCCTGGAATGTACAACTTCAGCCTTAGCCCACCGTTCCATAACCCACTGGCGGCCCATCCACGTTGCTCCCAAAAGACCGCCCGCAACTTTGTTCTGTCGGCCTACCCTTACCACGACCATTAGGGTCGTGGTAGGGATAGGCACATACAAATGGTAGGGATAGGACAGAACAAAATTTACCACAAGTAACAAGTCCATTAACAAAAGATTGTAATTGTAAAACAAAGAATTTTTGAAAATTATAGTTTGAAATAGAAAGTAGGCTGATAAAATTTATTAACTCTTTATGCTTTGAGATGTGTAATGAATAGCTTGGAAATTATTATATTTTAAGCTCATATAAACTGTACAGAATGAACTAACAAAGCCTTCACAAAATAAATACCCAAGTGTGCTAATAAAACTTATCATGAGATGGGGATTTAACGTTACACGTAAGTAAGCATCTATATGTTATTATGAATTTCTTTCTTTATCTAAGTAAGTAACTAGCTGACCCGACACACGTTATTAACTAATAACTATGAAACTTAGTAAATAAATACCTAACTTCCTACACTACCAAGTAAAAACATATATGAAATAAAACTTATTTTCTTAATAATTCCCCTTTTAAATTCGTCTAAAATGTTAACTATTTCTCTACTCAATCTTCATAATTTTGAGGTCTATCACTTTTTATAAGGTTTATCTCTTTTTATTTATATTATTATTACCACATTTCAAAAATGATATAAATACAAACAAGCCTCTGCTATTCTGACAAAACAAATTCAAGCGTTATTTTATGCCAGTTTCCTGAGAGGCCGTGGTATTTCCCCAAATAAGCATTACCGATCTGTGGACCTACTAAACAATCACCAGTGATGATATTGATTGATACTATATTATTAAATAATAATTATTATCTATTGTAGTAGTCGACGGAAAAAATGTAGCAGTAAGCATTCAATAAATATATTATAGTGATGATGATGATCACGAATATAATTATTTCAAAATTCAATAGCAAAATTTCATAGACATTGATTCGGTGCACAAAACTCTGATGAGTAGTGAGTTCCTATGTCATCATAATAATATGTTGGTGATGATGATGATGATTACTGTAAGTGGTATGCAGCATAAGCTTGCAGTTATTTAAACAACGCCTAAATCCCCAAACATATATCTATAAGGAGTCAGGAGTTCTGTTCAGTACTTTTGGATCCAGGGTATACAAGCTTACTTTTTGGTAGCATATGCTTGGAATACTTCAAAAAAAAGGCGGAATTACTATATGTGTCCATATAAATTTCGTAGAGTTCCCCCGATTTATCATGGATCATCATCATCAGGTCTGATGGTCATCATCATCACTATGGTGACTAAGGGACAAATTTCGAATAATAGCCTTTACTACTAAACAATTATTATGCAAATAGGTTCACTCACATATGGCAAAGTATTGACTAATGTTCAAAGATATCCGTGTTTTGTCACTGAAATGTGTATAGTAATGCTGGTTTCATAATATAATTTAAAAATAAGTTGCGTTTTATGTGTTAATATGTAAAATAAATAAATTGTAAAAACATTTCAACCATTTCCCATTTTGTATACTTTGATAATTGTGTTTTGTGATGGTTACTAACTCCTTTTTGGTACCAATTTTAGGGCGAGAATATGAGTATTTTAATTTTATAACCATTTTTGTTATCTTACTTTTTTTTTAAAACGTTTTTAAAAATGTTACTTATGTAAATCTGTTTTATCACTAAAATATGTAATAGAATAATGCTGGTTTCTTTATATAATTATATATAAATTTCGTTTTATGTGTAAATATATAAAATAAATTAATTGTAAAAAACACGATAACCTCAACAAAACCCGACGTGAAATAGCGTTTGTGTAGTTTTAGGATAGGCTAGGCTAGAACTTTTTTATCACGTTCAAAACGTCTTCGGAGTGGTAGCACGACCTCACAAAAACCCGGCGTGAACTAACGTTTGTGTAGTTTTGGGTTAGATTAGGTTAGAACTTTTTTATCACGTTCAAAACGTCTTCGGAGTGGTACACGGTCTCACAAAAACCCGGCGTGAAATAACGTTTGTGTAGTTTTGGGTTAGTTTAGGTTAGAACTTTTTTATTACGTTCAAAACGTCTTCGGAGTGGTAGCACGGCCTCACAAAAACCCGGCGTGAAATAACGTTTGTGAAGATTTGGGTTAAGTTAGAACTTTTTAAACACGTTCACAACGTCTTCGGAGTAGTAGCACGGCCTCGCAAAAACCCGGCGTGAAATAACGTGTGTGTAGTTTTGGATTAGGTTAAAACTTTTTTATCACGTTCAAAACGTCTTCGGAGTGGTAGCACGGCCTCGCAAAAACCCGGCGTGAAATAACGTTTGTGTAGTTTTGGGTTAGGTTAGGTTAGAACTTTTTAATCCCGTTCATAACGTCTTTGGAGTGGTAACACGGCCTTACAAAAACTCGGTGTGAAATAACGTTTGTGTAGTTATGGGTTAGGTTAGGTTAGAACTTTTTAATCACGTTCAAAACGTCTTCGGAGTGGTTACATGGCCTCGCGAAAACCCCGCGTGAAATAACGTTTGTGTAGTTTTGCGTTAGGTTAGAACTTTTTATCACGTTAAAAACGTCTTCGGAATGGTTAACGCAGCCTCGCAAAAACCGGGCGTGAGCCGTGAAGTGATATAATTTGTGTAGTTTCGGGCTAGGTTTAGAACTTCATTATCGCGTTGAATACGTTCATATTATTGTTTTTATTATTTATAAATTATAACTATATATTTATTTATCAAGACTAAATTTTTGTAACATGTTTTGAAAAATCCTTTTTAAAATTAATTTAGAGTAAACTTTAGTAAATGTCTTCTAAAACAATTATTTCAACCGGTTAGTTGAAATTAAATTATTAACATTATTTAGGCTGCATTTCCCACAGCGCCGGAAACGTGACAGCTAAACTTTGTGACTAATGTTGTGAAACATACCTAAGAAATGCAATTTAAAATATCATAACATCAAAAAAGTACAGATTTCTGGGGAAAATTCTTTCTCTTAATATTGATTAAATATTTTAACTAAATAATGAATAGTTGCACAAAAATTGTCTGTAAATTTAAAGGTAAAAATTTGTAAATTTAAACACACTTTTCTCAAAAACTATACATCTCCTCACCCTGGAAATGGTGGTTAGGTGACCCTTTCCCCTCCCCTCCCCTAACCCCATCTCACCTATTTAGGCTACCCCTATTCTAAAGCAACCCCTTATATTCTCCTCCAATGTCGATTCGCAGGCGTGCTTTTGCCAGCATATAATGCAAACTTTAAAAAATATATAGACAACGTGCTTTTGACATATTATGTCAATCATCAGTTGAACTGTTGAAGTTTTTAGGTTATATCTTGCTTCTATCGCAAAAACATTTATTTTTATTTATATACACGTGGTTTCCAAAATGTTGTCTATAAATAAATCATCCAAAGCGATAAAGAAAAAGAAACTTAACAAGGAACCCTTGAAAAGTAAGAAAAAATTAAAGAATGTATCCAAACATGGTGTGTCTAAAGAAACGGAAATTAAAGCTGAAGCAGGTGAATTAACTCAGATAAAGAAGAAGACTAAGTATATATTACCTTCTAAATATGTAACCGAACGTTTAGTTACATCGTGTTTAGACGCCTTACAAAAATTGATTGAAAACTATAATAACAAAAATGTTATATTTGGTGATGAAATACCAATATTTATGGAAATCCGCAATATTAAAGTACAAGACAAGAAGGGTAACATCAAATTGTAAGTAACAATGTGCACTATATAGTGGGGTCTTAGTTATTTTCTCCACAGTTTCCATATAATATTTGTCTCTTTCCTTTTAGTGTTTTACCACACAGTACTGTATTTTCTAATGGTGAAGTCTGTTTAATAACGCCAGATTTAAAAAAGGGCAGGAAAGTAGATCATGAACCATCTGTGGATCACTGGGAAGAAATTTTAAGAAATGCGGGAGTAACCTCAGTATGTAATTTTTTTTAAATTTAATTAATAAAAATTTGACTTGATTTTAGTAATTAAATTTTTAACTAATATTTACAGGTCAAAACAGTGTTACCTATGAGACAGTTAAGAGTAGAATATGATCAGTATGAGTTAAAACGTAGATTGTTAACTTTACATGACTTTATAATGGTAGACACAAGAGTTCTTAACCATGTCTCACATTTACTTGGAAAGATATTCTTCAAGAAACATAACATGCTAATTCCAGTAAAAATAAATGAAAAGGGAGACTTAAAAAATGATATAGATACTGGTTTACGCACTGTAATGCTGAGGTTAAGTGAGGGACAGACCTCAACAGTACTTGTTGGCCATTCTGGCATGCCACAAAGTGATGTCAAAGAAAATATTTTAGCATTAGTGAAGAAAATTGGTGAAAGATTTCCAGGTGGTGAAGCAAATGTGAGATCCTTATCAATAAAGCTGCCATTATCTCTGTCCCTACCCTTGTATATTACCCTGCGTAAGTATTTATTCATTATTTTCAATTCTTTTTTATATTATCAGACATAGTAATGATTGCCAGCGGCTTACAAAAGTATATTACTCTTAACCCAGAAAGAAAAATAAAGTCTTGCCCCAACTAACCATAAATAAATTAGTAGTGTCCGACCAAAACTAGTTTTTACGACTGAAAACGAATTTTGGCAACGGTCTCAGTTTCGGCCGAATCCGAAACAACCTTACATGATTGATCCCAATACAAAATTAAGTATAAAACTTATTCCTTAAGAAATAGCAATATATTTACTATTGATTATTGTAAAAGAACTATAATAATATAATATGATGTATCTGAAATCCTTTACGCTAGCATACCTAATTTACAAAATGTCTAACTCACGTTATGCCTACGTCAAATCGCGAAGTAGGCAAAACGAAAGTTAGTCTTATTAACCACTAGCTTTTTCCCGCGGATTCACTTGCATGGAATCGTGTTCTTAGAGAAGTAACTTCTTCAGAAAATAAACCTACTGACTGAAATATACTTCTGTATACAGTATTGAAAATTTATTTTTCGGGTTTTGTACCCAATGGGTAAAAACGGGACCCTATCACCTCGACTCCGGCCGGTCCAACCACTTTGTCTCTGCATTTTAAATATGTAATATCTTTGAAAATGTTTATTTAAATTACATGCTGTAAAAGGCCATATTGATCTATATTAAATGCACAATGTATTTAAGGTACTTAATTAAATAAGAATTAATGCTGTGTTGTTTAAAATCGCTTCGTAAATAAGCCATTATTTATCGTAAAAAGTAAAGTATAAAAAATGGTTCACCATCGCGGACTTTTTGTAGATCTTTTTATGGTGTACAATACTGTAGTACATTGTTTTGGTGTATCTCATAGGCTTCAGCCAGCGTTTGCAATGTAAGCGCAAAAAAATGTGTTACGACATTAGAAACCTCTCAAATTATCAGTGTTTCTCTACTATAATAAGCATGTTTATATACTTACATATAAACCTTCCTCTTGAATAACTACCTATTTTAAAAACCCGCATCAAAATCCGTTGCGTAGTTTTAAAGATCTAAACATACATAGGGACAGACAAAAAAAGCTGCTTTGTTATAAATGTAGTGATGTAGCATGGCTCTCCAACAGTTATGACAAAATAGATTATCGTATGTAAAGGTATCATTATTCATTGTCGTGTGTCAGTTAATAATGTGGTCAAACATCATTCTTAGGTTAGGTGTACAGCGAATTAGGCAAAACACGAGATATGCAAACAGCTCCTAAGCCTAATAGCGCCGTGTTCCGAATCTAACGTGTAAATGCGCAGGGTCGACAGTCTAATCATGTGGATAACAGTGGATAATGATCCCCAGCTCAAACTGCGCGCTATGACGTATTATGTAAGACGTTTGCAGTCCAAACCGTGACGCATTTTTAGTCGTAATTAGCACGACAGTCCAAACCACACAGATCTATCCCGGTTTGGAACGCAGTCCGATCCGCGGTCCGAACTTACGTGTGCAGGACGCTATTAGTTATTTGAAAATGACGTTTATATAAAACGCGAGTTACCTAGTGGTTCTGTGAATCTATACAAAAGAAGAGAATTAGAAATACGAACCGTAAAGGTCTAACACTCAAATACTTTTACTATTAATTTTTAATATTCATTTAGCTGAAAACAAACTACATTGAGTTTTTCAAGAAAATGTTTACCCTATTTGAAGTAAGTGCAACAGAACAAACAATGTACTCCGTGAACAGAACTGAAGAAATCATGTCTTGTAACAAAATGTCACTGTCGCTTGGATGGAATTCAAAAGAAGAAAAGCCCCGAACATGACTGATCACAGCGCGATAACTTCCGAATGCAGTTTCGGTTTCGATCGTAGGTTTGGCAGGTTTGCCACCGAAACCGAAATCCGTTTTTTTGCCGAGACTCAACCGAAACCGAACATTTTATCGAACACTATAAATTAGCTACCCCTGTTAAAACAAAATAGCTATCAAATGAAAAATTTACATTTTTTTTTCTTAAAAAAAATCTTTTTTCTTATAGGATCATCAAACAGCATTTTAGCTCCTAAGATTAAATCGGCTAAGCCCAAGATGTATGTTGACTTTGAGGATGAGTTGTCCACAAACCCGGGCAGCTTAGTTCGAGTTGCACCAGATGGCACAGTGCGACTAAAGAAAAAAGATATTAAGAAAGGAGATGACAGGTATTGCCTTTATAGCTATTTTTTAAATCTTGATACTAATTTAGAACTTTCAACAAAACTCTTAAATGTATATATTTTTATTTTTGCCATTGATAGCAAAGGGTAGCTTTCATTCTTTTTTATATAGATTTGTAGTAAAAAAATATAAAATTATTGGCTTTAAAAAAATATTTATGAATATGAAAGTGTATGTATCAAGTAGGAAACAAAAAAATTTGTGTTAGTTAGAAATATTTTTAGAAATGAGAACATTACTATTTACGTACGACCTTACTAATAAGAAAATAAAATACTTAAAAAATAATATTATCAATTTGTTTTTAGACAGCATAAAAATTTTACGCATTGTCGCTCAGTGGTTGGGCGTGTTGGTGTTCAAGCCGAGGATCGCGGGTTTGAATCCTGCTGAAGGAACAAAAAGTTTTTACGTGTTCCTGGGTTCATGGATGTGTATTATATATTATGTGTATAATATAATAAAAATCTTAAATTTGTATAAGTATTAAATACATTTCCATTGTCTGGTACCCGTACACAAGTTCTTCAAGAACTTACCACAGGATCAGATTGACGTGGTGTTAAGTGTCCATAGATATTATTATTCGTTTTTATTCTTACAGTGATATTGAAGATATGGATGATGAGGAGGTTGAAGAAAAAGATGAGGATGAAGAATGAAAAAGTTTTTATGAACTTATACAAGTTTTATATTCATTAAACATTACTGAATAAAAATCTTATTCTTATAAAATCAACATGTTTCATTTTATATAATATAATATAAATGTATGAAAGGTTAGAAATAAGCATACTATGCTGACATAGAAGTTGTTTCACGTGTTGTACCATCAACAGGTTCACCATTATTTAATGCATTTGAGAACAATGTTATTTGCATCTTAACTGGCCATACTTTCTTAAACTTTTTAAAGTTTTTCATACCACTGTTAGGGACAGTTATAGATAATGGCTCCCTTTTAACTAGCAAACCTTTATTTACAACAACTGTAGTTGAACCTAAATTAATGTCTTTAAATTTTTCATCAAGTTCAGTTTTCTCCTTTTTAATTTTTTTAACAGTATTCTGTACATTTTCATTTAACTGCATTAACTCTTGCAGCTTGCTTCCTCTTAGAGTTTCTACATCAACCTTCTCATTAATAGCTGCATTTGTGTGGTTAGAATTATCATTTACACCATTTTCTACTTTAATTTTCTTTTCCAACATAGAATTAGCTGAAGTACTTTCCTTGTCTTCAACAAAGTTGAACAGATTATCTTCGTTATCTCTCTCATCAAGTTTCCTCTTCGAAGGCTTAAACAAATTAATCATTTTATTTGTATCCCCGCTGTTGTTGCTTGTTTCAGGAGCTGCTAAAAAGTTCAACATGGTATCATTTAAGGTCCTCTTTTTGGATGGAACTGCTTCATCATTATCTTCATTCAATCTTTTACTGGACACAGATGAGCTAGTGTCATCTAATGCAATTCTCTTCATAGCACTAGAACTGCTAGAACTCTCAGAATCATCACTCAATTTTCTTTTATGGCTTGTTGAAGAATCAATATTTTGCTGTGTCAAACTTTCATCTATGATCACATTTTCCTTTATATTTTGAGACTGTTCTTGAGTTTCTTGAGCCAAGACATGGGCCAGTTTGTTTGTTGTAGGAACATTCCTAATGACTTCTGTTGAGTAACTAAAGTCAGGATTACAATATTTTGTCAGAGAGCAATACAATATTGCTAAACCAATTTCAGCATCTGCAATCATTCTTTTACCCTTTGATTTCAGATATTCAGCAATCTCATTAATCAGATCCCTCTGTGATTGAGTTTCAGCACCCACTGATGTGAGATTGTATTGAATCACAATAATATCATCTTCACACAACATTGACTTAGTCATTTTAGTATCACTTAGTAGTAGTGGTATTCCACAACTTTTTTGTATAGGCAATTTATACATTTCAAATTGACGGCGAGAAAAGAAAACTATTTGTTTCCCAGCAAATAAAATTTTCCTATCTTTCAGCGGTAAAAAAGATACATTTTCTTTATTCAGTGTCGATTCTAATATTTGAGGCACAAAATTTCTTGGATCTGGAATAGTCGAGTTACTTTTTATAGCTTCCATGCACGCATTCCAAAACTCAATATTAACAATATGGGCACTTTGTACTAATGCCAGAACAACTTTGATTGTCAAGGTAATGGATGGCATTGTTAGGAAAGTGCATGTATCATCCCAATCACTCTTGAATACTCCTCCTAAATTACTCAGAATGCTTTTAAGGAGTTGCAAATGATCTCCTTTAAGCGTAGATGTGCATGTAATAAAGTCGATTTTATTAACTTTCCAAACACTATTCATTTTACCAAACTTAATGTTATCATCATGGTTTAACCTAATCTTAGCGTTATGCTCTAGCTTTTCTGTGCTTTCATTGATAAATGTTCCATATTTAGATCCCAGATCTTGAACAAACAACTCCGAATCAGAGACACACAAAGTTGCATGTTTCCTGCTAATTGAAGGATCCTCGGGTAGGGCAAAATTACAGAATTGAGGATCAACGCTTCTCCCAATCGTTATGTTGTTTCCAGAAAGAACATAAATTGTCCTTTTATCATTAGAAGCTGATAAATACCACATTTTAGATTCTTGTTAATTAAATGACACTATACGAAATTATGACTTCCTTAAACAACGATATAGTTATTTAAGTTTAAATGTCTTCCATACATTTATTTAAGGCAAAATGTTAAATAAATATCGTTTTTTATTTGGTAGGAAAAATATATTTGCAAACACGATTCTAAACATTGACATTTATCGCAAACGCTTGGCAATATGGCAAAATTTTTTTATGGCGTCGGCTTAACTTAAAACCATTTGCCAGTGTCAAGTAAAAAAGGCGGAATAAGAACTTTCGTTTCAATTTTCAACACTTCATTTTTTGAGAAATCTCCAAAAAACTCATTGAGGCCACCCGAGACCCCAGAGCCGGCACCTACCTGGCCCAGATAATAAGTATCGCAATCCAGCGAGGAAACTCTTTGAGCCTTCTAGGTACTCTGCCTGGTGGGGACGACCTGGGAGATTTCTTTGTTTTGTAGCATTTTAAGTTTTGGAGTAGTTATTATGTTTTTTTTAGTACTTACCTACTTTTATAGTTTGTAAATATTTTAAATAGATGTTAGTTAATTTTATTATGTAAATAAATTGTATGGATTGTAATAAAATATATGAAATAATAATTACCATTTTCAACACTGTATTCCTTTAACGTCAAGTCTAAAGTATAGTCAAAGTCCAAATAAATAGTCAGTACAGTCAATGAGTCATGTCAGTCAATTTAGTAAAGTGGTAGACGCTTTACTGAAAGTTCCTAGGGAGTTTTGACGGGAAACACAAAATAGCACGTTTTTAGAAGTTGTACCACTTCCCCACACTTGTGCACGTTAAGGAATATTTAATGGTTAATATTCTACCAATATTACACATTAAAAACCGAAATAACACAAATTAATGAAAAAATACAAAATCCCACAACGTCACCCATTGAACTCCCCGGCAAAACTCGAAAATATGGCAATGTTTTTTTTTTATTAGTATATTATCATTAAATCATTGCCAGTGTCAAATTAAAAAGGCAGGAAATAAGAATTTTCGTTGCAGTTTTCAAGCCACATTCTAAAGCGGTCCAGCCTGCAAGTCCAGCACCGGTATTTATAATTCAGCAATATTTTTTTTAATTTTTGCCTACAAGTCCGCTTCAAAGCCACGGTATTAGATTTTCAAGCTGGACCGTGAGTAAGGTGCTTTAGGGTTCCGTACCCAAAGGGTAAAAACGGGATTTATTACTGAGACTTCACTGCTGTCAGCCGTCTGTCCACTGCGTCTGTCACGCTGCCAGATCATAATGGTGTCTATGGTAATTAATTAAAACCATGTTTATTATTGATAATAACATTGATTGGAGGTTTTATAAATCATGGAGAATAGAGGTAAGGAGTACCATCACTCTAAGGCAGAAAATCTAAAAAGTGTCCGACAAAGGTAATTAAATAATAGTTCCAAAACTGGCCATAATGGCGCTAGAGTCAGAAAAGGGTTTGATATGATGTTAGCAATAAGAGATGGAGTGAAATTAGTTGAGTTTAGTTATTTAAAATTTTTGACGACTAGTAGATTATAAGTAGTTAATTCAGTAAATCATGAAAATTTTAATTACTCGTATAGTCGAAAATATTTTTATATATAAAACCGAAGAAGATGCTAAGATTTAATTATACGTTTAAATTTTGCCGCGTCTGCGTCTGTAGCGCCCCCTATTTAACGCTATTTTACGGATACTTTTCATGTATGGAGATCTCCATGTTATAAATATCACGTTTTTGTTTTGTTTATGGAGGTAGAGAAAAGGAGGCCTATGTCCATACATGAAAAAGTGTCCGTAAAAAAGCGTTAAATATGGGTGGGGCGCTACGGTGGCAAAGGGGTAAAGCGGCAAAATTTAAACAGAGAATTAAATCATAAAATATGTGGTATATGGTATATTAAATACAAAATATTTTCAACTACGAGTAGAGTGCTTTTCACGGAAGAAGTCCCGCGGCAATTAGTGGAACTCAAGTTGTTAACCCACAAATGCGAGCTGGTATGTATTTTTTTTTTAAATTTGAATTGGATTTTGAGTAATTGTGGGTCACTTATTTCATATTTTTGATCAAAATTTATAAAAATATAGGGGAAGGGGTAGTTTTTTGGGTGTTAAATAATTTACCATTATCCACTCATGACTACAAAATATTAAAATATGTTGATAGTAAAATAGTTACCATTGTCCATTTTGGTTTATTTTTAGTTCTTGACTAGTGGCTTCCTCTTGGTTCTACCTACATATATTTTATTAAATATTTTGGGAACGAAATAAAATTATTGTTTTTATAAAAAAACAATATTATTAATATCAATTATTAAGCTTACAATCTAAATCAAAAATCAAATCACAGAACAAGCCTCGTAAATAATTAAAAAAATAAAAATTAGGAACTTTTCAATGAAAATTATATCTTACTTCAAATTTATTCTACTCCGAGTCGGCAATATAGAACAACCTAAAATATGATCGAGCACGTAGTGCAACTTATATTTGTACGTTTTTGTTGCTACAAAACCACTACAAAACCTACATCTTTTGTAGGTGTCACTTTCTTCTGGCATGTGTGTGTGTACGCCGACATTCAAAAGACGGATTTCGTCTGGCACGCCAAAGTTGCCTCCTTTTTTATTTTTAAATACTACTGGCTTATTCTTTTTTCGTGTAAAATTGTCTATCAGTTGGCGAGATAATTTTAATCGATAAATTCGGTGAGAGTGAACATTAACTATGTGGGATGTATTATACGCAATGTAAGAATTTATAATCGCGGAATCAAACATAAAAATAAAGAGTGTCATCCAGTATTTTCAGGATTTTCGATCTATTAGGTATGACGAACGAAAATGGTCGAAATGGTCATTACCACCCATCGTGAGTGTATAAGAGGCAATTGCTTTAGGGCAAAGTATGTCTTGCCTAGATCCATACTTTTGAGTTCTCTTTACATATGTCACCTCACGTGGGTGGTGAGCCGTAGTTAGCACTGACACATCCCGTGTGTCGTGCCACTTAATTACAGTAAGAGGACCCTCTGACACTGAGGCAAATTGGTGTTTTTCCAACCTAAGCGGTTTTGGTTGAATTTTTTTCAAAATATTTGGCAGATCCTTTCTGTCAGGTCTTGCTGTATATAAATAAATCATATATTTTCTTCTCGAAAAATCAACTACTAACAAAAATATAACTCATTACAATGAAATTCTTATACCTACAACATTATTTGACATCTTTATACTTTCGAGTTGTAATCAGATCTAGGAAAAGCAGACTTGCTACTTAATTATACTCAGTCTTTTATTTTGACTTAGGAACTTATGAACATGAACAGTCTTAAATATTAAGTGTTATGGTTTCATAATAATCTTCTTACATATAAACAATAACATTCTTAGAAAATCTAAGCATAAAAATTAAATTGGAAATATTTTTATCAAAAAAGGTAGGTAGGTATATCAACATGAACTTAACATTTTGTTATCATTATAAAGTTAAGTATTTGGTGTCTGCAATAAATGCTATTCATAGCATTTATTTAGACACCAAATGAAATTATTAAGAAACAATAAGTAGTTAAAATATAACAATTTTGTTATTATTAATAATTGTTATATTATTACCTACATACCTACAATAAAAAAAAGAAAAAAAAATGTAGAGATCCAGTACTTACAAGACGAACTTTTAGAAAGTTTACTTGTAGTGTACTTTATCCTATTAGTTTTAATTAAATAAATTTCAGCTTTTGTAAATAATATTTAATCAAATAAACTGTTAAACGTGTTTTCATAATATTTTGGAACTATATTACCAGTAATAAGCTGTCAAATATCTTGCTTTTCATTGTTCGCAATTGGCAACTTGAGGCATGACAAGAGGCCGTACTCAAATTAATATCTCTGATATTTTTTTTGCCTGCACGACTAATTTTAAGTTTAGCTACGTTCCAATAATTAGTTTTATATGTTGTTTTGTAGAAATAACTATCAGAATCTTTAATGAATTTCATGACTTTGAAATCAGAAATTTTTATTGTTTCGCCATCAATATTTTTGCTTGAGTTCAAGTTAATTTCGTTATAAAGCAACTTTAAATCGTAGAAACTATTAAAACTCATTTCATTAACAATGAAATTGTTACCAGTCTTTTTAGCGTTGCGGATTAGAGCCACATATTGATCTGGGGTGTAAATTGGTCCAGATTTTTTTGCTCTACGGATATTTTTCTCTATTACGGAGTGTGCGCTATCCGCTTCATTTTGCGTATGTCTTCGAATTAGGAACTTGTGTGTTATAGATCTAATAGGCAAGGTTGAAACAGCATAATAATAATAATACAAACTAAGAATGAATTTTTTTTTTGTTGGCCACAACAGTTATCTGAGAAAAAAGTTATGTCTGAGTATGGTTTAACAGAAGAACATTCTTTTAAAAAATTGTACAAACAAGAACCTATTTCATTGGCTCCTCGTTTACCCAGACCCTCATGCCAAAAGTAACATAATGGTTTCTCATCCTTAATATCCGATACTGTAAAGTAATAACAATTAAGTTTACTTTTTGAGAATTTATTTTCAATTACAGTACGTAGTGGTTTATTACTTATAGCTAATGTATTAAAAAGGAACGTTCTGCAAACCCTTATTTCACTACCTTTATTTATAAGAAAGTAGGATGTGTTTGGTTTTCTACACTTCCTATTCACGTCTCCACCTTTTAGAATCCTGATGGTACGGAATTCAGATTCAGTTTGCTTTACACAACAAGCAAGGAAGTCACGTTGTCTTTGAAAAGAATTAAGGCCCCAGTATGTCTTAAATATTACATTCCTATCGTCTGCGGAAAACTTATTAGTACAAGACAATCGGCAGGTACTCGTACAAGGTGGACGTATACTTTTTTCCGGCATGGCTTTACCTCTAGTTGACGTATATGCTTGACCAGTGTTTTTTAAGTACTTTCTCTGGTTTTTTTCCCATTGACTTGGGTTTTTGGTTCTGTTTTTAGACTTTGTAATACTCGTTTGTTCAGTACTTGTTTGAATATCCTCAGAGGCTGCATTATGATGTACAATTGACACATTAGAAACACGTTTAGAGCAAACTGTATATTTCGAGTGCTTGGACCGATTGCTAGAACTAGATGAACTTGAGCTGGATGATCCGCTACTTGAGCTGGAGGAGTCACTGCTAGAGCTGGATATTCTACGGTTTGCCTGAAAAACTTTCTTTTGGTGTTTTTTTCGTGGTGGTTCATATTCAGATACATCACTCGAGGAAAATTCTTCATTATTATCTGGGTCCATTTCCCTGGCATTCGATATGGTGCCTTGCTGTAATACATTTTTTGCTGTTGTGTTTTCTAGCACTGTATCTGTGATAACAACATTGGGAAATACTGTTTGTCCATCATCTGAAAGGTAAATTCTTTCGCTATTTGTAGTAATAACTGGATTTTCAATATCCTTCGCTGCGACATTTTGTGTATTACATGAAGTATTATCTATTAAAAAATGAGAGGATTCTAAATTGTAATCATGACCATTGTCCTGATCTTCCGGATGAAAGTTCGCTAACCACGTTTCAACTAATGTATTGTTTTCCTTTAAATTACTGTCTTGAATCGGAATCATAGAAAGAATTTTTTTACTTCGGGAACCCATAGCTCTCTGAAATAACAATATTATTTTATAGTTTTTAAAGATATTATTCGTAAATAAGATAAAATCGCGTCTTAAGTGAGAAACAACAGCAGCAAAATAATGATCGGTTCAATAATTAGATTGGCCAAACAACATCCCCAAAGTTTATTCAGGTGCCACTTTGTCAAAAAAAAATGAATAAGTAAATTATTACGGAAAAACAAAGTCTCAATTTTGTTTTGAAACTAAACAACTGATACTTATGATACAAAAATATGGAATTAAAAAGACACAAGTCTTATAATTATTACGTTCTAAATACTAATATTGGACTTTAAAAACGTTTTTATAGTTTACGACTTTGTAGATCTAATAAAATAGTTGAAAAAACACGAATAATGGACCTAAAAAAACATTTATTAGTTACGGACTTTGCAGTTTCAAAAAAAAAAATAAACTTGGACCTAAGAAATGACTTCTTAGTTAGTGACCTTATAGTTATATATTATAGTTTTGCATTTTTGGCTATTTATGACTTTGTTGTACCGAAGGTGCGTGGTGAAGAAATTGTCGAAAGCCACTAATATACGTTCTGATAGGTCATTGCACAGTGACATCACAACATTCTAACCTAAGCCTTCATTCTCGATGTTGTCACCTTTGCCAGTGTATATCTGGAACTGGTACATATAACCCGCAGTGGCGTCGCATCTCGCCCATACTTTGAACCCTCTTTTGATAGGTTTAAATCTACCTTTAAATTTTACCATGCATTCGTCTATAGATTGGCGGATCGAATTCTCCATTTCATTTTGGAATATTACGTTCAACTCCGTGATTATAAGTCTTAGTTTGTATATCTTGTCAAATTCTGCAGAATTTGGCTCCATATCGTTATCATTTAAATGTAAATTTTCGGTATTTTTTTTAATCTAGTTATTGGAAAGACTTGAAATTTCCGGATTATTATAGAACGTGTCACTAGACCAATATATCCGGTAATGGATTGAGTCCAATCATTATGAGCACTCCGAAATACGCCTTTATTTCGGCACTAGACACTGGAGACCAATTTTTACAATTTTTTTGGCGAGCGTATCTGTTTGTTTGTTCGACAATTATTTCAATTATGTAATCTGTGAAAAACTTTTCAAAAAATTAAATTGGTTTTGTTTTATGGGTGAACTGTGTACATGTTTTTGCCTTTTTATCAAAGGATGGAATTGTGTGAGGCTCATCCAAAATTTGCCAGTCACGAGGCGTTGCCCGATCTCACGACGAGAGCTATACTAATATTAGGCACTTGTTCTAGATTGTCAGAAGTATGTGAATTAGCGTGCTGAGGCAAGGGAGATATAGAATCACTTTGAGTTTCCTGGGGGACTGCTTCGAGATCGTTCATAGAAAATCAAGAATGTTGGTTGGGGTTGGGAACATCTTAAAATGTACGTAAGAGTGAAGATAATGAGCTACGACGACTTGATATAGAAGCAGCAGTACCTGGTGTATCCTGATTTGGCGCAATAAATTCGGGAACGTCTGGCTCACTCCTATATGATATATTATTAACACATAAACTAGGTTCTATAATGTCCAGTAGGTGGTCGTTTGTTTGTTCCTTAGCACTGTCTTCAAGCGTAACTTCCTCATTTTCTTCAGTTGGCCCGAACATTTCTTCTAATCTTTTTTCTATCATCTGTTCTTTTGGTAAAGGTAAAAAAACATCTGCAGGGCTACTGATAGCCTGACCCCAACAGGGGTCATCTTCTTCGTCACAATCAGAGAGATCAGACAAGTCGTCTAGATTATCAACAATTTCTTCAAGCCGACCTAATATTTTTTTTCTTGACATACTGGATTTCTAAAAAAAAACAAAATAATAATTGAAGGGATAAACATTTTATAAATACCTAGTTATATATGTCAAAGTAAATCCTTACACCTTGAGTTTGAAATTAACAATTTACTATTTACGTAACGTTTTGATGACTTAAAACTTTTTCAAATATTTATTTACTATTTATTTATTCGTGCACATACAAAAAACAGTTTTTAAGCTATTGCATAGCTTCTATCGCGGGCCTTGAGCGCGGGGACCGAATCCAGAAATTCCGTAACGAAAAAACCTCACGCTCCCCACTTCGTCTAACGTCGTTTCAGTTCGGCAGTCTTCGACACGGCGTTGTGTGCGTGCGACGTATTGTACGACTCTACGAAACTCGCACGAATCGAGACGAGCTGCTCCTAAATCGGTTATCATAAACCTATAGTTTCAATGATAAATATTCCTGAATAACCAACAGCTACTGTAAGATAATAAAACCCACATGTATTGTAAAATAATAAAAATATTAAAAAATTTGTTTTCTTATCGGTCACCACGCTCAAAAAGTGTAACTTGAATTAATATCAAAGAAAAAGAAATACTGCATAAATAAAATAAATAAATAATTATAATTGCATAAGTTGATACAAAATGCTATGCAATAGCTTTACCGCAGCAGTCCCCGAGTGCCACATCTCTTTTTATATATATCATCAAACTTTTGTCAAGACAGGATCGGGCAGTGG
Source organism: Phengaris arion (assembly GCA_963565745.1). Classification (NCBI taxonomy): domain Eukaryota; kingdom Metazoa; phylum Arthropoda; class Insecta; order Lepidoptera; family Lycaenidae; genus Phengaris; species Phengaris arion. The sequence continues at coordinate 11,741,814 of OY751443.1, forward strand.
TAAACTATTTACCACTTCTTTGAAATGTCTAAATTATATGAATAAATCAATTGCGGACGCTGCCTATAAGTGAGATCATACAATATATGTTATAATTTAGGAATTTGAGTCGAAAAAACACATACCAGAATTTTCGTTGAACAGTTTCATAAATACCAAAATTGCGCGCTAAAAACTTTAATTTTTTCAAACCAAAACCGTTTGGTTGACTTTGACATTACCTGACAGTGACAAATGACGTTGACAAGTTGTAAGATGGCATAGATAAAGTAAAAAAATATATTTAAAAATATAACGTGACCACGATTTTTTTTTTTAATTTATTCATGACCATACAAAGTCCTTCAGTCGGATACATTTTGAGTTTTGACATATGACATTATTAACTGAAGTAGGAGAAGGATAACATTTTACAAAATAACATTAAATATAACCTATAAATTACACAATGTGTTTATCTAAACCAAAGATCTAAACCTTTCCAACAGTATTGACAATATATTTAAAAATGGGAACAATATAAACAGAATTTTTTAATAATCCTTCAATGTGGCGGGGGACACTTAGTGAGTTTTGTTCTGCTATGCCACTAATCGCATTGTCTAACAACAACCTTTGTATGGCAAACATTGGACACTCAAACATCAGATGATTAATGTTCTCGTCATCTCCAAAACAATGTCTACATCTATTATCGTCCAAAATATTCATTCTGTGGAGATGCGCCGCAACTAGGCAATGGCCTGATCGCAAGCGGTTGATGCAAACTATGAACTTCCTGTTAACATACTCAAATCTATAGTACCATGGTGTTGTTGGTAAGTCCCTTTGAATATCCGCGTACCATCTTCCCTTTTCAGCTGCGACAGTCTTCCAATATTCTGTCCATAACATTTTTTTTGAAGATTCAAATTTTTGATAGAAGTCGGTAAAAGGCACTTTAAAACTGTCTAGAAGATCCACATCATGGTCTCTACGGGTGACCTGGTCTACTACTTCATTTCCCAGTATGCCACTGTGGGAGGGAACCCATACAAATTCTATTTTCTTTTCTATCAGCTTTGATAACATATATCTTATTCTAAACACAATATAATTTTGTTTATAGGAAAAAGTATTATTACATATAGAACATAGAACACTTTTAGAATCACTTATAATTAAAATATTTACATTATTTACATTGGTATGTATATAAGTTAAAGCAGCTAATACTGCCCAAGCCTCTGCTGTAAAAATACTGCAATTATGCGGGATTTTAAAACATTTACTTACTTTCATTTGTGGGTCATAGTAGGCAGCTTTAACATGCTTGCTTTTGGGACCATCAGTATATAATGTGTAAAAATCCCTTTTATGTTGTAAAAATTGTAAAAAGTCAAACTTATTTGTAACAGAATTTAAATGACACTTAACATCAATATAGTTAAGAATAGTTTCATATGGGTATTGGTAAATTGGCCACTTTTTACTAGTATACATATTTTTGGTAAGATTTTTTGTTGATAACATTAATATTGATATTTCAGGTAAGGAAGCAGATATGAGGTTATTAGGTGGGATGTTGGATGTTGCAGCTGACTACAATTTCTGTAGAATGTAAAATTTTATCAACAGTAAAATTATCATCACAAGACAATTCCTTAAGACAAAATCTCTCAGCCAGTTGTAGGCGGCACAAGGACAGTGGAGGTATGCAATTTTCAACTTCCATGGACACAATAGGAGTGGTGCGCATGGCTCCACTTATAATTCTCAAACCCATATTCTGTATAACATCCAATTTTCTTAGTAATGTTGTGTTTGCATTCATGTAAGCTAACGAACTATAATCAAAATGACTTCTGACTATGCTTTTGTATAACATGTTAAGAGTTTTTGGGTCAGAGCCCCAAAATGTTCCTGCTAAACTTCTCAATATATTTATGCTCTTCATGGCATTCTGACATATGTAATTTATGTGTTTATCAAATTTAAGTTTATGGTCTAACCTAACCCCTAAAAATTTGTGATGATTCACAATAGGAATTATGTTGTTATTATAAGTTATGTTAACAGGCTCTATGGATTGATCTTTACTAAATATTAACACTGAACTTTTCTCTGTACTGATTTCTAATTTTAGAATATTATTATAATAATGTTGTAATTGATGTAATGCACTGTTTATATGATTGACTGCCATATTTAAGTTTTGATTTACACTATACAAAAGCAAGTCATCGGCAAATTGCAAAATCTTTACTCCAGGTATATTTACAAAATTATGGATTTGAGATGTATAAAAGTTGTACAATGACGGCGAGAGTGTAGCACCTTGCATTGTGCCTTTATTGGCCTGTTTGGGCCCATATAATTTATTATTATATCTAACATAAACTGTTCTATTATTTAAAAATTTAAAAATCCATTTTAAAGTTTTCATCGGAAATCCCATTTCTTGTAAAACCTTAATTAATGGTTCAATGTTTACATTATCAAAGGCACCTTTTACATCTAAAAATACACTTATAACATTAGTGACTAAGTTTTGCCTTTTTTAAATCGTGTATAAAGGATACAAAGCTTCCAGAACAACTTTTGCCTCTTCTGAATCCGAATTGAATATCTGGTAACTTTTGTTGTGATTCAGCAAAATAATCTAACCACAGTTTTAGCATATTCTCGAAAAGTTTACCCAAACATGATGATAGGGAAATAGGTCTATATGAGGATGGGTTATTAGCAGATTTATTTGGTTTTAAGATGGGAATGACACATTGAGTTTTCCATGACTCTGGTATAACTAAACTATTCCATAACCTATTATAAATATTTAAAAGTATTTCTAAAACATAAGGGTGTAGTTTCTTAATTAAAATGTATGGTATATTATCCAAACCTGGTGTTGTATCTTTCCTACTTTTTAGAGATATGTACAATTCACTCAGTGTAAATGGTCTATTTATAAAGGAGTTACTATCATCTTCAATGGCATGGCTCAATATATTATTTAAATTGCTTTCATTGATCTGAGATGAATCTGATATTTTATCCAAAAAACGTGGTACCCATTCATCATTTAAAAATCTATTATGAGAAGTACCTATTCTTTTAAATCTTTTAATATATCCCCATATTCTAGAAACAGGTGTCATTCTATTAAAACTACTACACAACACACATGCCATGAGTTGACCCTTTCCTCTTTTAATATTCTTTTCTTTTGAGCGTCTATCTTTTTATAATGAATAAAGTTATTAATGCTGGGTGTAGTTCGATAATTAACTAAAGCTTCCTTGGACTTTCGAACTGCATCATCACATATTCGGTTCCACCAAGGAGCTGGTTTCCTCATTGGTTTTGAAACTGTTTTCAGATTTTGTTACGGGACTGTTACTGTTCTTAGATTATTTAAAATACTGATAAAATTATCATATAATTCGAGTGGTTTCAAATTATTACAATCTATATTTAATTGTGAAAAATAAGTTTCTGATAACTTACTATATTTAGTCCAATCTGTTTTACTATAAATATATTTTTCTTCCACAGGTTAGTCCAATCTGTTTTACTATAAATATATTTTTCTTCCACAGGACGTACTTCATATATTGACAGCTTCACATTAAGGGTTACCTGAGTCGGATAGTGGTAACTGCCCATTGGATCATCATGGACACGCCATTCGCAGAGTGGAGCCAATGTGGGGCTAACAAGAGCTATATCAATTGCAGAGGGATTTCTATTTGGAACCTGAATAGTGGTGGCACTCCCATCGTTTAATATACACATGTCAAATTCATCTATAATTTTGAACAAACTGTTACCTCTATTATTATTCGAGTGACAACCAAATAATAAGTGATGTGCATTAAAATCTCCCATGATGAGGCATGGTTTAGGTGTTTCAAGTAATACCTTTTTTAATTTATTTGTATCAAACCTGTTATTAGGTGGACAATATACACAAAGAATGTATATTGTTCCCATCGAAGTTTCTATGGATATACAAAGATTTTGAATTGTTTCATAAAAACTTGTATTTATAATGTTATATTTCAAGTTTTGTTTAATTAATATACCTACACCGTTATGTGAATTAACTGAATCCTTACGTATATAATTGTATGGTGTAAAATCTGGAATTAAACTTGAGCTCCTAAGCCATGTCTCATTCAACAAACATATGTCTATATTATGTTCACAAAGAAATGTTTTTAATAAGGCTCTCTTATTCTGCAAGCTTTGTATATTAAACTGTGTTATATTAAGATATGTATCCATTAATTGATTAAATTAGCTAATAATATATCTTTAATTCTTTTATTTGTTACTGGACTATTGCTATTGTCATTTCCGAGGGTTACAAGAGACTTTACTAAAGCATTCAATATAATATCATTGTTTATGATTTGTTCTACATTAAAAGTTGTTTTGGTATAATTACTAACAGGTGGGGTACATTAACTGGTCGTGAAATAGTTGGAAAAGATTTGGGGTCAGTGAGCAATGGGACACTACTCACCACAGTGGCATAACTACGGTTAAAATTCTCATATTTTTTCCTCTTTTCTTGCATTTTCTTCTGCTTCACTGGACAGTCCCTCGAGATGGCCAAGTGATTACCGCTACAATTAATGCATACAATTTCTTCTACGTCACATTCTTTGTAGGAATGGCGTCCAGCGCATGAGGAGCACATTTGCTTTCCACGACAAACTTTTTCAGAATGGTTGAATTTAAGGCATTTGAAACATTGTAGTAATGGTGGTATGTATAAATGTACAGGATACCTAAACATTTGTATATAGGCATGTTGAGGCAAAATTGTACCAGCAAAAGTAACTGCTATTGTACCCAACGGTGTAAGTTTTCCTTCAGCTTTCTTAAAAAATCTTTTAATTGAAATAACTTCTGTGTCACATGTAATATTTTTGTATATAACTTCATTTGAGAGATCTTTCGGTACATATTTAATAACTCCTGTAATCTCCGACTGGTGGGCCGGTACAAAAGCTTTTAGTTAGTTTAGTTTTAGTTCTAATAAGGAAATGGTCCATTTTCAAAAAACAATTAGCTGGCGCAGGCTTCTTAAAAGTTACACCAACTTTATATGCATTCACTCGATGTACTCCTACTATACCCTTTACATTTTCTGTAAACAATTTTGTTAAAGTAATGGGATTTTTGTTTCCCAATTTTTCATTATTCATCGATTCCACATATACGACACAATCTCCACTATAATTTTCTGGGAATTGTTTTTTGTAATTAGTTTTTTTGAACATTCTGAAGTCCACCGTACTTTCCTCCAATTTTCTTTTTTTGGAAGTATCTCCAGGGGGCGGACCCCCGTCGCTATCTTCACTCATTTTTATTTTATTATATTTAATTCAATTAAAAACTACTATTTACAACAATGTTACAGTAATATAAACTAGAAAATTATATTATATTACAAAACAGTGAAAAATTTAAACACCCGCTCTTTTCGACTTCCCGCCAAAAGTCTCCGTGTCCACGATATCTTTAAGTGTTACCATATCGAAAATTAAGATCATTTTTTAAAAGAAAACAAAGTGGTAATATGATACCTTTATGTGATTAAGGGTTAAATTGTTATTACCAAGCCGGAGGTTGTAAAAAGTTCTGGCCGAGAAATGATACTCAAGTTAAAGGAGTTTTGTGGAGCAAAACAGCAAAATCAAGGTATTCTGATACCCTTAAATAGGGTTATAGGTCTAGGGGACTTCTCTAATGAAAAGGACTCCAATTTTTAGAATTTTCATGATTTTCTGAATGAACTACTAAAGTCGGTAATTTTTTTAAAACTAAACTCGACTAACTGCACTCCATCTCTTATTGCTTACTTCATATCACACCCTCTCCTGACTCCAATGAGGAATAAAATACTTTCTCTAATCTTCTTCTAATATTTTCGACAATACGAGTAATTAGAATTTTCATGATTTACTGAATTAACTACTTTTAATCTACTAGTCGTCAAAAATTTTAAATAACTAAACTCAACTCACTTTACTCCATCTCTTATTGCTATCTTCATATCACACACCCTTTTGACTCTCGCGCCATTATGGCTAGTTTTGAAACTATTAAATTACTTTCAACGGACCCTTTTTAGCTGTCTAATGGAACAAGCTCTGCGAGATAGCACTCTTTACTCTAGTCTTCATGCTACTTTTGTCAGACACTTTTTAGCTTTTCTGGCATAAGCGTCATATTGACAGTCTAGCCTGGAAATCCAGCACCCATACTTGGCCGTCATTAACTCATTATTGTCAAGTGTCAATCATTTAGGTATAATTTTTGCCTAGAGATCAGCGGCCTTGGATTTGTAGGCTGGACTGTGAGTATGACGCTTTAGAAAGATAGTCCCATAGTAATACATAACATCTATGGATAGCCCCCTTTCCTTTACCCTCCATAGTTTTGTTTCTATGGTAACCAAAAACGTAAACATACATACAAAATACAAATATCAAATTACAATTATTATAAGTTTATCAAAAAAATTGGTAATTAATTAATTTATGATTGTGTGTTTTTTAATAAACCTTAGGGTAAATGTAAATTAATTTGATATGACCTTATACATCGATACGAAATTAAATTTTGTGGATTCAAATGTAATATCAACAGTTGCCAGTTGGCATCAATCATTGCCGCTTTTAGCTGTTGGCTCATATAATCAGGATAAGGGAGGATTTGTTACTATTTTTCAGGAAAATGTAAGTTGTATACCTAAATAAGTTTGTTTTGAACTTAGCAGGATTTGCGAATTATGTTTTACATTTTTTTGACGTCTCTCACTCTTATGTACATACAATTTCAGGGTCAGGCCTTAGAGGGATGTGACTGGCCTGTATTATTGTCTAATCAAGTAACAGCTCTTGCTTGGCATCCCACTAGAAAGCTACTAGTAGTTGGATGGGATGGTGGCGAGCTGTACATTTGGATAGAATACTCATGGGCGAGGTTGGAAGCACCTCACAATGCAGCAATTACAACACTTAACTTTAGCTCCGGCGGTGGAAGGTTACTGGCATCAGATGCCGCAGGATCTTTATCAGGATGGCGATCCAACTCAGGGGCGCCACTTACGTCCTTTCACCATCAACTTGGGGATATAATTACACATTTGAAATTTTGCCCACCTAAACCATCTTTTGAATCATCAATAAGAGGTCTTGCTCGAGCGGCTGTTGCTGGTGATGAAAGTGCTCTTGATTCACTAGCAGCGTGGAGACCTAGAACTACAGCTAGGGTTAAGGATGGCCAACAACCCGACAACCACTCTTGCTATGCAATTCAGGACAATGCTATCATCTTATACATTGATCACACTGGAGCTTGCTCAGAAGTATTAAATGCACCTGGTGCTGTAGCTTTTTTAGGAATTTTGGCAAACAATTATTTACTGATTGCCTGGGAAACTGGTGGTGCCTTAAGTTTATCAAGGTTTGCAGTGGGACATAATGGATCATTGACAACAGACACTCATGTTAGGATGTCAGCAAGGAATGGCCAGTCTATAGTTCTGGTTGGCAATGTATCAGTTGCAGTAATTAATGGGGACAACATGATTAGGATATGGGACAGTGATACAGGAGACAACAATGTCTTGCCAAATGAAGATGAGGAAACAGTACCCAGCGATGTTTTCACCAGCATAAGCTACTGCAATTTAAGTGATACTCTCTGCTGTGGCACATCTCAAGGTAACTTGTATCTGTGGAGACGGGATCACAGAAATAATTGGAAGCTTATAAGCCGAACGGCAGTTAAGGGAACAATCAAAAATGTCTGCTGGGGATCTGAAGGGTTAATGAATCCACTTTTATTCGTTAATTGCATAACAAATGCATTCATACTCCGAGAGCAGCATGTATGTTGGGGTTACACTCCAAGTATGTGGATGGTGCAAAAATCTGCTCATGATACAAGTGTAACAATTGCAGAAGGTACACAGCTAAGCATTAATACCACTATTACAATAAAAACCTTAGTCTTTAAAGATAATACCATGGTATTAGGAGATGGAAAAGATGTTCAGGTATGCCTATTAGTACTCTTGAATTTTTTAATATCTAAATTGTTTATTATATGAAAAATACATATTTTATATACAGCAAAACCGAATTCTTAATGGTGTTTGGCATCATTTTTGTATGGAAATGACGAACAATTTATAAAAACAATTATTCTAGAAAGACATTGAGATTGTGGCTGTACTGTACATGTACATGAGATCTGTCCTATATTAATGAATTCTTTGTTTTAGGTATGGGTCTACAATAAAGAAAATGATGGAAATTTTTTATTAATTCGGAGTTTTTCTTGGAAAACTGACGTAATTTTCTTATACAGTGGTACTTTAATAGGAGTTGTCGAGCCTCATATTGAATGCTACAGTTTGTCAGGAGACAAAATAGGAATCCTCCCAAGTACTGAAGGAGAAGGCGAAATTATTGCCATTACAAATACTAGTAAATTTATTGTAGTTGCAACAGTAGATGGCACACTTAAAGTTGCTGAAATATCGAAAAAGGGGCTTAGAATGCCTTATCCATCAAAAAATTGTTATCAAATGATAGAAGATTTTGGTGAAATAATGAGGTCATCTGTTAATGCCAGTGGTCACTACATATGTTTGAGCATAGCCAATGCTGGCCTAGCTCCAGATCCCAAAATCTATTTGTGGGATGTTGCTAATGATAAAATAACTAACACTTCTCTAGACAATAGCAAATCCCCGCCATATCATAGTGTACCTTTAGCAATTCTTTGGGATAATAATGATCCTAGACTACTTGCCGTGCACATGCGTTCGGCTGAATTAGATTCCATTCATCTGTTTTTTTGCAACGAAGGAAGCCTATTTGAATACAAAAATTGGTGTCCAGCTAATGAGGAATATTTGCAGTCTGATTTTACTCTCTGTTCCTTGTATGCACCATATGTGGTTATTTTAACACAGCAAAACATACAAAGAATTGCATTCAATGAGTTTGAAGAATCAAAAGACAGTAGCAAACTGAAGCAGATTTTGAATTTCCTGTATTATATGACGACAGGAAATCTAGAAAAAGCAGTAGTGATTGGATCAAGTATCACAGGTAGTAAGAGCTCAGTGATTTGGGACAGTTTGGCCAAAGTATGTGTGCTTAAAAGGCGGCCCGATGTTGGAGCTATTTGTCTTACCAACATGGGCAACATTAAAGGTGCATTGATGCTGCGCAAAGCTGTAGACGACGACACTATGAAAAATACGTGTAAAGTTGGAATTCTCGCTGTCAATTTGGGTATGATTGAGGAAGCCGAATCGCTGTTTCGTGAGGCACAGAGATCGGACTTGGTTCAACGATTGATATCGGCAAAAGATAATGGACTCAATGAAATCATTGAAGGGGATAAGGAGGGGGAGAACGTACTGTTGATTAAAAGCGCGCAACACAAGCAAGCGAAGGTATTATGGGCTAACGGTGATACGGCTGTGGCGCTAAAACTCTTCGAAAGTGCTGGGACCCTGGTACCCCATGTACCGAGGATGTTAATAGCTCAAGGTCAAGCGAATGTTTTAGCCCAATATGTGGCAACTTCGAAGGACAAGTCTTTGATAACTTGGTGGGGCCATTACCTTGAGAGCATCGGTGACTTGGATGGCGCTTTAGAGGCGTATATTCGGGCTGAGGATTATGGAGAACAGACAAGACTATTATGTCACATGGATAGAATCGAGGAAGCTGAAAATGTGTGTCGCAAAAATTTTTCATCATTATATCAAATGGCACGACACTTAGAAATGAACGCTAACGAAACAGAAAATGCTGTCAAGGTAAAGAGATATTTTACTCAAGACTCTATTTTACTGTTTGAAAAATGTTGGTGGTGTTGAATATTGTCTTACGTTTCAGATGTACATAAAATGTGGTGCAATATCATCAGCTATAAGAGTGGCCACTGAGGCAAGCGCTTGGAACCTTGTATGGCGCGCGGGCTCCAGCTCAGCAAAGCACGCGTTGCACGCAGCGTCCATCTTAGAAAACGCCGGCCAAAATGAGCAAGCTATAGCTTTGTATCAAAAAGCTGGTAATTTGATATATTTTGATTAAGAAAAAGTATGATTAAAGCTAGCATAATACATTACATTATAATTTATACTATCCTGGAAAAGAACCCTGAGATGCAGTATTTATATAGGTTCCAACGTGTGAAGTAATGAGATACGAGTACAATATGTATATTGTATAGACATTTTTATTTCGTAATATAAAGATTTCTTTACATATTTTTTACTAGATGTCGCCCTGTGATTCATATTTTAATTTTAAATTTTCAACTCTTTCCGTGAATAATTGGTGAATGTAGGCAACATCGAATGTAAAAGAAAGATTGACAGTCATTATGCCAAATCTACTGTTTTATGTAATTATATAAGCGCATGGTAGTGTGAGTATGTAACTTTATTTTTAGTAATTTTATGTATTTCTTAGCATCAATAAAAAAAATATAGTTTTTAGCACACCTTCCTCCACATTAACTTTAAGTGTGTCAAATTTCATACTCCTCCGTTCGCACAATTTTTCTTAATACTGTACTCAAAGACGTGAGACGTACACGTGAGAGTACTTTTTTTTTCGCTTGCAGGCAAAACTTATATGGCGCTAAAGCTGGCGCTCAGCTCCGGCGACACGACCGCTATGATTGCCGCCGTCGAGACTCTGGGAGATAAGGTCGACCCCGAACTAGCGGAAACGCTTGCGGCACACCTGAGGAACAGCAACCATCACTCGCACGCCGCTGCGTTGTTGGCTACTGCTGGAAAGGTACTACCTACATACCTTGTTCTGTTTAATCTGCTATTAAAACACCGTATTCACTGTAAATTCAGTCTTTGTTCATAAATGGTGATTACGATGAAACGGCACAATCGCAGCGAATTAGCCGTCTACGAGCATAGGATGCGACGCGATGTGACGTAAACATTTCTCAAATAATCTATGTCCATGGACATAGGCATTTTTAGCTGCAGTTTAAAAAAGGGACGATCACAAACCAAAATGCTATTACATTGTACAAGTTTCATTCACATTTCATTTCCCGTTATTACTTTGATTCAGATCCATGGAGCAGTGGAGATAATATATAAAGAATAGGCTATTCTACATTTTTTTTTCAAATATATTTAAAAATGTTCGTATCGATTCGATAGTCAACTAGTATTTTTATTTCCTGGAAATAATATATCCATATGCACAGAAAATATGATTAAAATTTAAACGACATATGTTTGCTCCGAAACGACAGCCACCATTGTCGTGACGTCATAAGAACAGAAACAAATAAATGTTATATGTAGTGTGTAGTGCATGAACTTTAAATTTAACTTTCGGGGTTGTTTATTCGATTTGATTAAGTTCTTATGACGTCACTTACATGGCGGCTGGTGTTTTCGGTCACGTGACATACAGCTAATAAAACTATAGTCTTATTTTCGAAATTATAAACGAATCGCATATTTATATAACAAAATAGTGTTGTATTTGTATTTCTTATGATATAAACTATATTAAAATGATGTGATTTTAGGAGGTTAAAGAAAAACTTCTACTTTCTTCCTTTCTTATTTAATAACCATAAAGTCTGAAATACATCAACTAAGAAACTTACGCTACTAGGTGGTCCGCCTATTTGGGGGACACCCGAGATTAATACACGTAAAGTTAATAACATGCTAAATGCTATGATGTGCTAGAACTATTCTAATACTATGCAATAATTTATAACTATATTATTAACACACTTCAATATAAATAACAAATGTATATCATTTAATTTTGATAGACTAGCTTATTATAATCATATTTTATAAGAATACTAAATAAAGGGAATATGGCGAGAGCCGCACATTTTGCTACGATAAAATGTAGCCTATGTCCTTCCCCGTGGTCTACTCTTTATTAGTGCCAAATTTCATAAAAATCGGCTCAATAGTTTCGGAGCCTATTCAATGCAAATAAACAAATCTTTCATATTTATAATATTAGTATAGAATCGTTGAAATTATGTAAAATATCATAGCATTTAATAATTACTCTACCTCCTTCTGATATGTGACTTATGCCGTTCTAATCCAGACGCAATTACGCTCATAAACATCTAAACTAATTTTATCTTTGGTCGCCGTGGATAATAATTTATGTCCAGTATTAAAGTATACTGGACATAAATTCGATCTATCGAAATATCGATCGATACTTTCTAAGGTTATAACGCAAAGCCGCGACCAAAAGCTAACAAATTATAATTTGAAATCATATTATATGGTTTTTCGCATATTTTAATTATGCACTTAATGTTTTCAGTACGAAGAGGCGCTAGACATAGTAGAACAATCAGGCGCACCGCTGACGCCGTCGCTGGGGGAGCGTCTCGCGGCGCCGGCGGGCGCGCGCGGCCGCGACGCGCTGCTGCGGCGGTTAGCGGACGTGTTGGGCACGCGGGGACTGTACCACCACGCCGCGAAACGACTGGCCGCTATTGGGGATAAGGTGAAAGTAGTTTATTGATGCATGCCAATTTATTACGTGAGAGTTGAGACTGATAAGGTGTGGACGGGGGATCGTATCGCGTACCGGCGGGACGCACTGTTTTGCGACGATTAGCAGACGTTCCAGAATGTTTCCTAGTTGATGTAGAATATGAATTAATTGTCATGAAGATCAGACTTGTGCGTTAATCATTATTAGCTGTCTAATATTGTACATAGCTCAATTTTTATTTCAGGCGGGCGCGATGCGTTGGCTGATGCGGTCGAGCGACGTAGACCGCATAGCGACGTTCGCGGCGGCCAGTCGCGACCGCGCGGTGCAGCTGATGGCCGCCGACTACCTGCGCACGCGCGCACCTTGGCGCTCCCGCCCCGACCTCACGCGCCATATACTGCACTTCTATACGCGGGCAAAATCGCACAACAAGATGGCCGCCTTCTACGCTGAGTGTGCCAAGATGGAGATAGACGATTATAATGTAAGTTAGTGTATATAAAATATCGCTAACTTTGCCTCGCGCACTACTTTGTGCGCACGCGCGCGCCCTTGCTTCGACCTCACGCGCTACATACGCCGCCAATATGGAGATTGACGATTATAGGTCTAGATGGCACTCGCGCAAAATGCCATATGTCTTAAGTGGTAACGGTTTTGAATAAACCTTTCTCCAATCAATATGAACATTTTGAAGCAGGTGTAATCTAGTATTTATTATGGTTATCTAGGCGGCTCAGGCGCAAAACGCCAAAGTAGCAAAACGACATACTTTCCAAAGGAAATTTCGAACATGGTTTTAAAATACGTGATAAATAATTAATAATAAATACCTCACGGGAGACTTCGTACATGGGATTTACAAAGACTGACAAAGGCAATATACTATAGTTTTATACTTGCTCTATCAGTAGTATCAGCTAACGGGTGGATGGATGGACGGATGGAAGAATGGATGGATGGATTTTGAATCTTTTACTCAAAAAGTAATGAATGGTTTTTGATAAAATTTGGTATGGTAGTAGTTTAAGCTCTGGATTAACAAACACATAGGCTACTTTTATCCCAAAAAATACAATGTTCCCGTTGAATACTGTATTTACTTATTTTTGTTATATTGTATTGTTGTTTTTTGTTTTTCAATCGCAACCACCAAAAAACTGACATGTGAACGCTAAAGGCTAAGTCTACAGCTAGTATATAATGAAGTGTGACAGGGCTCAGGGCTCAACAGTGCTCTCCAACAAGTTTTTAATACGAAGTCTCTCAAGTTTATAAGACCGGTAATGGGTCCAAAGAAACTTAATTTAACGTGGGCAAAGTCGCGTGCAAAAGCTAGTAAACTTTATAATTTGATGACTGTACTTCTGTCCTTTTGATAACACGTCTTTTTGAGAGTATGTCGTTTTGCCACTATGGCGTTTTGCGCCTGAGCCCTCTAGATAACCATAATAAATACTAGATTACACCTGCTTCAAAATGTTCATATTGATTGGAGAAAGGTTTATTCAAAACCGTTACCACTTAAGACATAAAAGAAAGACCAAAATATAGTAAAAAATTGAGAGACCTAATTTATGGATGTTGTTACTTTTTTTTTCTTTAGAACTACGACAAGGCATTGGAAGCACTTAACGAGGCAATTAGATGTATCGCAAAATCTTCTGATCCTGAAAGTGGTTTGTTTATTTTTATTTAAAACCTTGTTTTTTATACTTTCAAAATGATTCAGTATTTAAATGAACAATATCTTAGGACCTACTGGTCGAATGTCAAAAATATGTAATGTTTCCAAAAACAAGAACAAAAATAAATATTCTTTATACCACTTATTATTTTATATGACCTTCTTTCAGGCTCTCAAACAATGGCTTTACAAGAACAAATCTCCGCTATTCAAAGATTTGTGGAAGTAAAAAAGTCCTTGGAATCTGGAGACATCAAATCAGGCAAGTGCATTTTGTTACTGTCTAAACTCAGATTTTTATTTAAAGTCAGTAAAATAACAGCCGAAACGTAACTCTTATCTCCAGAGAAAGAGACATGAAGCGAGTAAAAATAAATCAGAGTACTTATACTAACAAAAAAAGTTTATGAATGTAAGTTATAATTTAACATCCGTAAATGTTGACTGTAACAGGTATAAGCGGCGGATATAAACTGACCCGTGGACTAGATCGGCCTGGTCTGTTGTCGGAGGATAAAATTCTGAATCTACTGCTACAGTATATACCAGAGGGACCGGAAAGAGAAAGTTAGTAGGTCCTAAAATAGATATAGATATTAGCATAGATTAATAAATAACAAAATGCTTACCACAAACATACTATGGCAGTCCAATGCAAATACTTCATCATTAGGCACAAATAGGACAGCTTGACTGAAAAAATATCACGGCTTCCATAAAACTGGTGTGTAATAACGCTATCTAACTGCTCGTTCTATTCTATTAAAACCAAACTCTAACAAATCAAAATTTCGTTTCGAAAACACAAAAAAAGTACTGTTCATCTCATTGCATAAATTGTTTATTCTAGGATTAGAAGAACGCTTGAAATCAATACAAGAACCATCTGGAGAAGACGAAGTAACTCCAGACCAAAGCATAGAGGAAGCTATTTAATTAAATATGGTGCTGAATATCAAGAAGAACATAATTTGGAATTTTAAATGGAATTTAATTAGAAATGTCACTATGTAATTCTGAGTAAGAATAATTAATTAAGTATATACAGGAAGTGAAAGTGTTCGAAAGTTACATATTTTTATAAAAGTTGTAAAAGAATCTGTAATCCGTCCAAACTAAATATTATAATATTTTATTTCGCTTATTATATCAACTTCATAATCGTTCCATTTCCCCTGAATCATTAGACCTCTAGAGAGAGAGTTTTTTAGAGATAGTTTTTCTGAGTAAATCTAGTATCCGAACTAACATAAATACAAGTTAAAAAATTAAATATAATAAGTCATAGGATTTTTCTTCCACGCTTGTCTCCATTTTGATGATAGATACAGCATATCCACTCGTAGGGGTTTTTCCTGTGGCCCCTTCGTGTTAACCGACTACTATGGGAACTATCTATTTGTATAGTTCTTTAATTTTGTAATTATTGTTGTTTTCATTATTATGAGTGTGCAAATAAAGAGTATTCGTATTAATGTAATTGATAAAAAAATTGTATGTATCTTCTACAAGCGAAACTTATCTGCGCCATACAAATTAAATCATGGAGGGACGCACCCGATAGTGTGTTTGTAACTTGTTGCCTTGACTTAAAAATAATAAATAAATTTAAAAAAAAACAAATTATGTCATTACTGTCAAGTCAATGTCAACTGTCACTTGACATAAATCGTGGTTTTGGAGGTTATAATTAAAAATGTGTTGGTCAATGTTAAAATAAATAGGATATTTGTGGCTTTAATACACTTTATATAAAATAAACATCAAAATGGTGCGTCATAATAATCAGTTACCAAATAATCTTACCCAATTGCAAAATCTAATCAAGAGAGATCCTACATCGTATAAAGATGAATTTCGCCAGCAACTTGCTCATTTTGAGACTACTCTCGAAATATTTAACCTAAATCCGACGCAGTATAATAAAAAGTTAGATGAACAAGCAATGTTTTTAGCTCAAGTAACTCAGTGCTATCAAAATGAGATGAAAAACTTCCCACAGAAAATTGTTGATGTGTTAAAAAAGCATAACACCACATTACACAATGATATGCGAATATCCCTCTGTAAATGTTTGATATTGTTAAGAAACAAGAATTTTATTTCCGCATTTGACCTGCTTGAACTATTTTTCTCTTTGATAAAATGTCAAGACAAAAATTTAAGGGAATATCTTAAAACTCATATTATAACTGACATCAAAAACTTAAATATGAAACATAAAGATATGAAACTAAATACAACTCTTCAAAACTTCATCTTCTCTATGCTGAAAGACTCCAATACAAAAACTGCAAAATTATCAATAGATATCTTGATTGAATTGTACCACAAAAATATATGGAATGATAATAAAACTGTTAACATCATTGCTGAAGTCGGATGCTTTTCTAAAATAATGAAAGTAATGGTGGCGTCACTCAAGTTCTTTTTAAGTAAAGATGAAGAAGAAAAAGAAGAGGAAGACAGTGATGATGAGATTGATCCAAAAGAGACAATAATTTCAAACAAATTTAATAAAAAGACTAGGAAAAGAGAAAAAATGGTAGACAAGGTAAAGAAAACAGCAAAGAAGATAAAAAAGAGAAAGGAAAAGGCACCTGTTTTCAATTTTTCTGCCTTACATCTTGTGAACAATCCACAAGGATTTGCAGAAAAATTATTTAAACAAGTTGAAGGATCAAATGATAGATTCGAAGTCAAATTAATGACTTTAGATGTGGTGTCAAGACTGATTGGATTGCACGACCTCTTCCTGTTTAACTTTTATCCATTTATAGCGAGGTTGCTGATGCCTCATCAGCGAGAGGTCACAAGGATACTGCAGTTTGCGGCACAAGCAGCACATGAACTTGTGCCACCAGAAGTTATAGAACCGGTAATGAAAAGTATAGCAAACAACTTTATTACTGAGCGAAACTCCACAGATGTAATGGCAGTAGGGCTTAATGCTGTGAGAGAAATTTGTGCAAGGTGCCCATTAGCAATTAATGAGGATTTATTAAGAGATTTAGTACAATACAAATCATACAAAGAAAAATCTGTTATGATGGCTGCGAGATCATTAATACAGCTATATAGGCATTCCATGCCTACTCTGTTGCACAAGAAAGACAGAGGTAGACCATCTGAAGCATTGTTGGAATTAAAGACAAAACAATATGGTGAAATGGAAATCAAAGACTATATTCCTGGTTCAGAAGTACTGCTTGAAAAAGAAGAAATAAAAGAGAAAGGTAAGAAAGCAAACAAAAAAGGAAAAGTTAAGAATGATAGTGATGACGAATGGGTTGATGTAGCCTCATCTGACTCCGAAATAAATATTAGTGACAGTGATGAGGATGAAGTAAGTGAAGAAGAGGAAGAAAATAATGATTCTGATGAAAATGAGTCAAATGCAGAAGACCAAACTGAATCAGACAATAATGAAACACCAAGTCAAGATAAAGAATGTAAAGAAAATACTAGAAAGATCTTAAAAGCAAAGCGCTCTGTGACTAAAGAAGAAAGGGAAGAAAAAATTAAAGTTGCTAGAGAGATAGCTATGGATAAAATATTCACTGATGAAGATTTCAAACGCATTGAGGCTGCTCAACTTAAAAAGCATGTCAGTGGTGTTAAACGTAATAGGAGTGTTGTAGAAGAAAATGAGTCAACTGAACTTGTGCAATTATCAGCCATTGAGAATATTCACAAAAAGAGAAAACATGATAAATCTGCAAGACTTGAGTCTGTACTAAAAGGGCGAGAAGAAAGGGACAAGTTTGGTTATAAGGATAGAAGAAAGAATGTTAACTGTTCGAAAACTAATAGGGAGAAAAGGAAAACAAAATCTTATCAGATGATTAAACATAAAGCAAAGGGGAAAATTAAAAGATCATTTAAAGATAAACAAATTGCTTTCAGAAATTATTTAATAAAGCAAAAGAAAATGCGTTAAATGATAATTTTGTTTTTATTTTATACCTTTCTTTTAGTTAAATAGTTTTTTTGTATGTTTAAATAAATTGTGATTATAATATTAAATATTATAATATCCATAACCAGAAGAGTAAATTATATAGGTAAAACTATATGTAATTAAAAAAATATTTTATTGTCTTAATGTTATTCTAGTTTATTGTAATTAAATTACATATTAGGTCATTACATAATATGAAATTGGCGTTTTGTAAAGAAGGAACATAAAGTCGTTTTTTTTAAACGTAATATATTTATTTAATCAAAGTATATACCATTGCTATCTATGTACTTTTGCCATCTCATAGGTAGTTCATTGATTCCTTTACTAAAAGAACCATTTGGACAGGAATCAATAAGACATTATACCTATAATAGACAATCACATTAAGATACAATTTTGGGGTTATAATTTTGTGAAGTTTGTTTCATGAATTTTAGGTTGCTTCTTCAGTAGTGTTACTTATCATCTATGGGTTGCTTGTCAGATGTAAATAACCCATGTAGGTATTAAAATGTACTCGTATGTAAACGTGTAGTTCTGTTTTCAGATTTATTAAAAGTGTAAATTACATACCAGTCTTTTTTTTCTCATCCTGATTTAAAACTTCATATCCCTCTTCAAGGTATTCACATACTTCTCGCCAATTATTGTCTCGGAGTATTTTATTTTTATAATATTATATAAATAATACGATATTTCAAGATTTCAGTTTTGTAAACAGAGTGACGCAAAGAAAAAACCAAAAGAGGAAAAAACAAATGAATTACGCTTTTCGAAACACAAATGCATGAGTAAATAGCGGTATAAATTTCAAATTTGAATTCCTAAACAAAGAAGATATATTTGAGATTAAAGTGGCCAGTACGACAAAACGCCAATTTTATATGGAAGGACCTAATACAAAAAGGTGAGTTGTGGGATGACAAAAACCTTAGAACGAGCTGAGGGCCATAGATGATAAGTACTACTACTGAAACTAAGGGGCCTCTAAATAAAAATAAAAGTAATATTAAAATAACTGCTACTTTTATTAGATTTAAATTTATCAATCTAACACACTGTAGCGCCAGGTAAATTCAAATTGCCGCGCAATACGGCCTCCGGAAGACGAATCCGCCCGCCATCCCGGCATCGCGCCATATTTTCACCTATTCCCGGCTAGAGGGTGACGGAACAGTCGAGAGCGCGGACCTTCAGTAGTACCTACTGAAGGTCGACTTATCATCTATGGCGCGGACGCAATCGGCAATGGTGGCTGGGTTTGCGTCTCCCGTAGTTTTAATTAGTTTTTAGTGTGAGTTTGTTCCCAAAAGTCATATAAAATACCGTAATAAATATAGTTTCAATCTATAAACGTGAGTGTTATAATTTGTGGTGTGTAAATCACGTATCTTCACTAAAACACTAATAATAAAAACCCCTTTTATTATTAATGTGATCAGCAAAGTGAAAGAAAAAATTATTACTTTATATACAATAAGTTATTATTTTTACCTACATACAGTGTTACCGTTTATTTATATGTGTTTGTTTTTTTTAATATTTTAATTGTTAAAATTCCTACGCACCTAGATTTTAAAGCCTGTTATTACGAATTTGTTAATTTTTCCTGTAAATCGCCAATTTTTTTCACAAACAAATTTCACAATATTTTGTTATAGAATATGTATTTCAATTTGTGAAAAAAAAAAACAGTGATTATAATAAAAACATAGTTTTTTTTCCATAAAAAATCGAATACTTATTCGAATATCCAAATTTTCCAATATTTCAAGCCCTACCTTACCCTTTACATAAAAAGAGATTTATAGTAAGATTTTATGAGGAACAAATTCTGTTGGAGTTTTGCCGGGTAGTTCAATGGGTGACGTTGTGGATTTTGTATTTTTACATAATTAGTGTTATTTCGGTTCTTATTGTGTAATATTGGTAGAATATTAACCATTAAATATTCGTTAACGTGTAAAAGTGTGGGCAAGTGGTACAACTTCTAAAAACGTGGTATTTTGTTAGCCGCCAAAACTACTTAGGAACTTTCAGTAAAGCTTCTACCACTTTACTGAATCGACTGACATAACTCATGGACTGTACTGACTATATATTTGGACTTTGACTAGACTTTAGACTTGACAATATAGGAATACGGTGTTGAAAATTGAAATGAAAGTCCTATTTTTCGCCTTTTTAACTTGACACTGAGAAATGGTTATAAGCCGATATATATATAAAAAAAAATTAAAAAGACATTTGACAAATGACATTTGTCAACAAGTCTGCTGAATTCGTCAATCACAATTTAAATTTTTTCACTTTGTGTAGTCGAAAATAATTATTACGCTTTTCTAAAACAAATATAAAAAGCTAAGTGGTCAAAAGTACTAACTCAACAAAGAAATAACAATTTCATAAAAATGTTAAAACCGAAAGCTCTGACACAAGTCTTAAGCCAAGCTAATACTGGAGGAGTAGAAAATACATTGTAAAACATGTTATTTATTTTATTTACTTTAATATATAATATAACTTTGTGTTCTTTTCTCATCTGATAGCTAAAAACTTAATGACCATATGCATTTTCAGGTTATTAAATCATCAAGGAGCTCTCCTAGCATATTCTGGATATAATGATAAGGATGCTAGAGTCACAGCTGCCATTGCTAGTAATGTTTGGTCAGCGTATGAAAAACACGGCAGAAATGTTTTTAAAGAGGACAAACTACATCTCATATTAGTGGATTGTCTTAATGGCAAAATAGCTGTAACACAAGTTGCTAACTTACTGCTGTGTTTGTATGCTAAAGAAACTGTAGGATTTGGTATTTTAAAAGAAAAGATTAATGCAATTGCACAGTACTTAGAAGGTCCGTTAAAGCAAGTAGCTAGCTCATAAATTTTAAAGACAAGACTATAATTATTAGCTAATTTCCCTACTTATCAATTTATGACTTTTCATTTGTATGTAAAATATTATTAGAAAGTTGTTCTGTATTCTGTTTAGATATTAAGTTTTTTTTGCTTGATGGTAACTGATACTAAAAAGGCTATAATAAGCCATCAACTGTTTTGTATTTTTATAAAATTAAGTAAATTATTGTATTAAAATAAATAAGTTGTAGATAACTGTTTAAAATAATTTTTGTATCTTAAGTGCCTACAATATTCATAAATATGTTATGGTATGTAATATAAACATTTAAAAATATTTAATTTTGTCTTCTTTACTATATGAATTAACTTGAAATATTGGGGTTTTTTGTCATCAACCTATTGTCTTATACCTTATTGTGCAAGTTAGGTTTTTCAAAATAATATTTATTGTGCACACCTGGGTCCTGGGGTGCATTTGACCTTGTCTCATTTCTTGCCCTTTCTTATAGCCCTCTGCATGAATCCCGGCCCAAAAATGAGTTAATGTCTGCTCATACTCAGTAACGGTAAGAAAATTTGTTGTGTTTGTTACAGACATATACACAAAAACCACATTATTTACTTACTTAATACAGGTGGCCAGGAGATTGACATCAAAACAAAAATTAGGTCCCTCGTCGTATGCTCTGCGAATTTTCATACTTTCGAGTTAAAATTTTTTTCTGAATTTTTGAGAACAACAAAACAAAAGTAGAAGACTTTTTCGAGATTTTTTTGCAACTTAATCTTAATGAGTTGTACTTTTATGCACAAAATAATCAGGTTCATAATTTTGATGAAAGTTACTGAAATGTTGGGTTAAAATGAAAAAATAAGTTCGTTAAATTATGACTTAAATTTTCAATTTTAAATTAAAAATCAAAATAGGCGACTTCATAGCTTCTTACTAGGCCTCAAAAATGTCTCTCACCTTTCATAATTATTAAAACAAAGTAATACTTAATGAGCTGCTTTGGCTAAAATCGGCCTTTAAAGATAGCAAGGTGGAAAATTCTGAAAATTACTATAGTTTAATTAATGATAGAGAATGCTGGAAACTAACTAACAAATAGCTTCAGAGGAAAAGTTTTAAGTAAGTAGTTAGTAAATAACAGATGATAATGTAATTGTTTATTTATTTTTAAAATTTACAAAAGATTTGATTTGATTTTTAAATTGGCCACCTCCAGCAGCAATACACATTCTACACCGATGTAAGAAATTATCTTTCAATTGTTTAATTTAAATAATCTCGGACTTGCATTGCGTAGTGACACGGGGCACCGTCATTTGAAACACCATGGTTTGTCTCAGTTCAATACTCACATCTTCCAGCAACAATGGAAGTTCATGTTTTAAAACGTTTTTTTAGGTATCTCCATTAAGTCTGAACGGCAATTCAAACGGGCCAATTAGTTCGCCATTGTGAATACCAGACCACAAGTTGACTCAAACGATTTGAAACGTTGAAGCTCTCACTTCGTGTGGATTTTCAATCGCCCACATATAGTAACTATGTATAATATGTTGAATATTCCATATCCAGGATCCTCTTGCTCTTTTCGTAACATGGTTTGGCAAAAATCAAGGCACAGTGGTCTGCAGGCAGTAAAGCTTGGATTCGTCGAATATGAAACGCGTGGTATCCTTTATCGTGAAGTATGTCTTGGATAGAACTCCTTGGAATTTCCAGAGCACGAGCCATACGTCTCGTACTCATGGACGGATTTCGATGAACTTCTTCCAGCACCCTTTCTCCTTTCTGCGATCCGGGTCAAGTCTAGGGATTCCTTCACTACAGCCGCGTTGACCAGGAATGCGGCCTGCCATTAAGGTTTTGTTCGTATTAAAAACACGAAGGTCGGGATAGTAGTAATACTTATCATCTATTGGGAAAATGCGTAGGTTACGGCCGACCACGACGTTGAAGTCGTTCGCGATACAGTCGCGCTGCTTCAAGCTCGTTTCCTCGTGCAACTCCGTAAAAATAATGCATTTCTGCATATTCACTTAACACTCATCAACAACAACATCAACTCATCTCTTACACTTCCAAGTAAACAAAGTCCAAATCAAAATGCAAAACACGGTCCAATAAACGATCAAAGTAGTCGAACAAATAGGCAGTGGGGTCCGTAGCAAAGCGAGTGTGGTGTGGGTAACATAACATAGAATATAGCATAGATTCACAGATCACAGAAAATGTATTTCTGTTGTCCACTTTATTAAGTGCTTTTTTTGCATTTTTGTACGAAACCCTTCGTGCGCGAGTCCAACTCGCACTTAACCGGTTTTTTTTATCTGCCTATTGTACACAAGAATACTGTATACCTGGCTACTACCGCAATTTTCGTCTTGTCTAACAAATAACGTGTAACAAGAACCTACAATTTGTGATAATAATACTCTGTTTAATTCCAATTTAAACTTAAACCAAAAGATTTAAATCGGTCAAATTAATGTGTATTCCCCTCTAATGCACGGTAAGTAATAAATAACATTTAAATTGGGAGCATTATAATATGTTCAATTGTTCTTCTGGTTTACGTTTGGATTAAATAGGCCATAATAATATTAATAGGAGTATAATTTTGTGGGCAATTGACGGCAACTGTACTGGGTGAATTTTTTAAGTGAGCACGATAGACGAAACTATGAGGATTGTGGAGTAGCGAAAAATGCTAAATATTATAATGTAGTTGAAACTCCGCCACTGCACAGGGATCAGGCCGGGACGTCCGGCGCGGACGACGCGGAGGACTGCGACTGCAGACCCGAGGACGCCTTCAGGCAGAGAGCATCCACACCGCGCTGCAGAACTTCTGGCAGAAGGTTGATGACCTCAAGGGGTGACCCCCGGTGAGTACCGACAGACGTCGCACGTAAACCACGATGACTATACTTAGTCTATTCGCGTGAAGAATGCAGTGAATCATGCTGATGTCAAAAAGGCTCCCGGCTTATGCGTCATTGGTCAACGTTGACGTTTTTACTGATAATTCACTGCATTCTTAACGTGAATAGACTATAGGGCTATCTGCTGTTCTTTTTATTGCTGATATAACAAAA
Organism: Phengaris arion; assembly: GCA_963565745.1. Classification (NCBI taxonomy): domain Eukaryota; kingdom Metazoa; phylum Arthropoda; class Insecta; order Lepidoptera; family Lycaenidae; genus Phengaris; species Phengaris arion. The sequence continues at coordinate 11,765,989 of OY751443.1, forward strand.
AATATTGATAAGTAGGTACTTTTTTTGTAAAATATATTACATTTTTCATACTAGAATAATATACAAAGTAATAATTTTTTTCGAATTAAATTTTTTCTGCCTAACTTCTTTTACATAAGCAAAGGCAGTAAATTATGTGCCCGAATATCCGCAACTGACTTAGCTATAATGTTATGAAGGTAATGACTAATGACACAATATATGTAGCATTCTGCAAGGAGTTAACTATACAACACAATATTACCGTGTTGTTACCGTGTTGCACATATCTCGGCAGGACGACTTCAAAACTCAAGTGCTTTCGCTGGCCAGGATCAAGAAGATACCTAATGAAGCTGGACGAGGAGGTCAAGATGATCTCGGCGGAGGCGCCGGTGCTATTCTTCAAGGCCGCGGAGATCTTCATCCACGAGCTCACGCTGCGCGCCAGGGCGCACACCGACGACAACAAGCGCCGCACGCTGCAGGTGCCCAGCTGCCGACATACTGTCCCGGCTCCCAGCTGCCTACATACACATTTACAGACAAAGCAGGTCGCTAGTGGCCCACGTGGTCCCAGTGGTACGTGGGACGGTCATGCTTCTGCACGAATAGACCAGCTAGCAGAAAACTAGCGTGTTTCGCTCAGTGAGTTGGGTTACCAAGTTTCTCAAGGGGGCTTGGGCATTTTAAAGACCGGAAACACACTTTTGACTCCTTTGGTGTAGGTACACGAGCGGCGATAATCGATTACCATATTATTTCACAATAACATGATTGACCGTGCTCAGTGAGGCTGTGCGTGTGTTGCAGCGCAACGACATCGCCATGGCAAAAATAAAAATTATAAAACAAAAACAAAAGAAATAAAAAATATATGTTACCTACATTTCGTCTGACCGAGATTCGAACCCGAGAACAATTGGTCAACAACGCAAAAACCAAGCGCTTAAGTAACTGCGCTACGCGAATAACTGACATGAGAATTCGAAATTACTCATACCTTATTTGTGATCAGCAAGTCCGACCAGTTCGACTTCCTCATCGACATCGTGCCGCGCCACGAGGTCAAGCCGGCCAAGCACGAGCCGCCGCGCCCCGCGCCCGCCGCCGCCGCGCCGCGCCGCCGACCCGGTACAACCTTTTGCAAAATATTCACTTAGGCTTGTTCGTACGAGAACTTTTTTACGCGCGTTCAAATAGAACAAAAGAATTACCTGTGGGTCTAGCAGGAACATTTAATAGTGGAGTAAACGTAACGTTAACGAAAATATATAAAAATCTGTCAAATTCATGACAGCGCCCATACAAATTTCGTTCGTTAACGTTACGTTTACGCCGCTGTCAAATGTTCCTGCTAGGCCCCCCGTTATCAGTCTAAGAACCTGCTGCTGCTGCAGAACGAGTAACTGGAAATACATTAATTTATATTATTTTGTTCTGTTTGAACACTTTTTTAACGCGTGTTAAAGAAGTGTTAGTGGGAACGAGGGCTTGGTGTTTATAAAATTTACTAATACAATATAATTGTATATTGAGGAAGACAATTTCGACGCTTGCGTGCAGGTGGCGCCGCCGGCGGCGGGCGCGCCGCAGCCGCACTTCATCGTGCAGCCGCAGATGGTGCAGCTACTGTACATTTTTCAAAACTTTGCTACTTTTTAAACCCCGACGCAAACAGAGGAGTGTTTTTTTTTGTTTGAAAGGCGACTTATTCGAGTGTTCTTACTTCATAATGTCAGGGGTTACTATAATGTTATAATTTTATCTTTTTATAATCACATGGTGTTTAGTGCGGGGCTTTTTTTTTTATTAAATAAGGGGGCAAACGAGCAAACGGGTCACCTGATGGTAAGCAACTACCGTCGCCCATGGACACTCGCAACATCAGAAGAGCTGCAGGTGCTTTGCCGGCCTTTTAAGAGGAAATACGCACTCTTCTTGAAGGTTTGCAGGTCGTATAGGTCCGGAAATACTGCTGGTGACAGTTCGTTCCAGAGTTTTACAGTGCGCGGCAGAAAGTTACGCGAAAAGCGCACGGTGGAAGACTGCCACTCATCAAGGTGATGAGGATGGTATGTTTTTCGCGTGGGACGATGGCGAAAAGTTGCAGGTGGTATGATTCCGAACAATTCCTCAGAGCACTCCCCGTGATACAACCGATAGAGGATGCAGAGTGAAGCTACATCTCGGCGTAATTCCAAGGGGTCCAAGCTGTTTGAAACACTATGGCAGTCAACAATTCGAGCGGCCCTTCGTTGGATACGATCCAGAGGGAGCAGTTGGTATTTTGGCGCCCCTGCCCAGAGATGAGAACAATTTTCCATATGAGGCCGAACCTGCGCCTTGTAGAGTTGTAGGCGTTGGTCCGGACTGAAGTATTGTCTCGCACTGTTAAGAACACCAAGCTTCTTCGAGGCTAACTTGGCCTTACCCTCTAGATGATATCGGAACTGGACTTCGCTCGATATGTTGACGCCAAGTATCTCAATGCTAGGGGAGATGGTTAAAGATGTGCCCTCGAAACGAGGATATACGACCATTGGTGACTTTTTAGTGACACAAGACTTGTGTCTTGGCGGGGTTGAATTGGACTAAGTTACGTCTACCCCATTCAGAGACTTTCTCCAATGAATTCTCTATTTTAGACACAAGTTCGTTTCGACTCTCAATGACATTTAGCCGAGAAATATTGGGGGAGCCGGTATATACAGCATCACCTGTACTATCATCCGCATAGCAATGAATGCCGTTGGTCTGTAACATGTCATTTATATGCAGTATGTATAGGGTAGGCGATAGCACACAGCCCTGAGGGACACCATCATGAACAGACTGAGTTTCCGAGCATTCTCTGTCAACTACGACCTTTATGCTTCTATCTGCTAAGAAACTAGTGACCCACTTACATAATTTCTCGGGCAGCCCGTATGATGGAAGCTTTGATAGCAGCGCTTTATGCCAAACCCGATCAAAGGCCTTCGCAATGTCCAAACTAACAGCCAATGGAAGGGAGAGGCCCTTCGACTCAATTGCCTGAGCCCAACGATGAGTTAGGTACGCCAAGAGATCACCAGCCGAGCGACCCTTACGGAACCCGTATTGTTTGTCGCTTAGTAATCCCTGGCCGTCCAAGTATCGAAGAAGCTGAATATTGATAATGGATTCCATTATCTTCGAGAAGAGAGATGTTATAGCAATTGGTCTGTAGTTGGAAGGATTTGAGCGATCACCTTTTTTGGGGATCGGGTGCACCAAGGCTGTCTTCCAAGAAGCCGGGACGATGCCAGAAGAGTAGGAGAACCGAAAAAGACGCGTCAAGACCGGAGCCAACTCTGGAGCACACTTTTTCAACACAATAGGAGGGATTCCGTCAGGCCCACTCGACTTTTGGATATCAAGGGAATGGAGGGCATTTCGCACTGAGCGCTGATGAAACCGAATATCCGACATGATGCTCGTGCAATTATGGTCGGCGGTTTCTGCCCCCCGTCATCCAGGGTCGAGTTTGACGCAAAGAAATTTCCCAGAAGATCGACTTTGTCTTTTGCGTCCTGGGCCAACGATCCATTTCCTATGTGTAGGGATGGTAGGGTTGGCTTGCAGAAATTTCCTTCAATAGCTTTGGCCAGAGACCAGAATGCACGGGGGGAGGCGCTCAAGTCTCTTACCAATTATATTGACGTGCTGATTCTTTGCCTGAGTGATCTCTTTCTTGAGGGACCTAGAGGCAAGGTTGTACTCCTTTTTATATGTGCTGGTATTTAAATCCCGAGCAGACACTGCATTGGCCCAGGATTGGTAAGCCTCCTACTTCCGGCGAGAAGCTTTTTTGGCGGATGAACCAAACCAGGGACGAAATTTGCCGCCAGTTGGTACTACAGAGGACGGAATGAAAAGTTCCATCCCTTGCATCACCACATCGGCAACATCGGCTTACACTTATAGTAAAGTAAAACTTACCGCGGGGTTATTAGTCAACGCTTAGCGCGGCGTTTTTGGTTGTCGCGCAGGAAGATATCGTATCTATAAGAGAGAATCTCGCATTGCGAATAACCCGACTGGTCATGTCTGTCGTCAGCAGGGTGGCGGCGGGGGCGGGGCGCACCCGGTGGCGCTGATGCAGCAGCTGGTTCAGCTGCAGCTGACGCAGGCGCAGCTCACCATGATCCGCCTGCAGGTGCAGAACAACCCCGGCCAGCCCGTGCTCATCCAGGCGCAGCCGCACTCGCCGCAGATCATACAGGTGCAGAGCAATATTATATATCCAGCGTGTCGTTTTATCCAAATGATGTATTTAACATTAACATTCACAATACGAGGGCGGGTCAATAAGTCCGTGACTTTTGGAATAAAACACAGATTTTTTGATAAATAAATCATTTTATTTTTCAACGTAGTCCCCCTTGAGCTCTATACACTTTGTCCAACGCTTCTCCAATTTTTTTATCCCTTCCAAAAAATATGATTTGTCGAGGTCCTCAAAATTGGCCTTTGTTTGCGAGATGACTTCATCATTGGAGTCAAATCTTTTTCCACCGAGCCATTTTTTCAGGTTTGGGAACAAGAAGTAGTCACTCGGAGCCAAATCTTGAGAATAGGGTGGATGTGGGAGCAATTCATAGCCCAATTCATGGATTTTTGCCATGGCTTTTGGATTTTGCATGGCAACTTTTTTCTTGGCCAAATGAGGTCGGTTTTGTTTTCAAATCCTCATTGAAGCGGTCCAATAAGTTGGCATAATATTCCCCATTAATTGTTCTTCCCTTTTGAAGATAGTCAATGTGGATTATCCCACGTGCATCCCAAAAAACAGTCGCCATAACTTTATTGGCTGACAAACCCACCTTGGCCTTCTTTGGCGCCGATTCACCCTTAGAAACACACTGTTTTGACTGTTGTTTGGTCTCTGGTGTGTTGTGATGGATCCATGTTTCGTCCACGGTTAAAAAACTCCTCCATATTGTGATTAAACAACGCCAAACCTTCCTGTGAAGTTGTTACACGATTGCGTTTGTGGTCGACTGTGAGCAAACGCGGCACCCATCTTGCGGAAAGCTTTCTCATGCCCAAGTGATCATTCAAAATTGAAACCACTGAGCCATGCGAGATGCCTATGGCTTCCACAATCTCTTGCACTTTCAATCTTCGGTCGGCCAACACCATATCGTGAATTTTTTCGATTGTTTCGGGTGTAGAGACCTCAACTGGGCGTCCAGGACGTTCGGCATCTTCAGTGCTTGTAAGGCCACAACGAAATTCAGTAAAACACTTTTTTACCATTGAAATCGATGGTGCAGAGTCCCCATAGTATTTATCAAGCTTAGCCTTGGTCTCGGTAATGGTTTTTTTCGCAAAAAATAATGCTTAATAAGCACACGAAATTCACTTTTTTCCATTATTTCCTTAAGTTACTGGATAGTCTGATAAAGATAGCTGTAAAACACAAAATAACTGACGCAGCAAGTTCAAATTTTGATAGGAGTCAACTGACAGATGCCTGTTGACAGGAGTAGTGTTGCTTTTTCAGTAAGGAGGTTAGAAATTCAAAAAGTCACGGACTTATTGACCCGCCTTAGTATTACGTAAGTAATGACAGTATAGAGATAAGCAGTACCTATTATGCGTCTATCTTTCTGTGTATATTTTTGTAAATCATATATGTGCACAATGAACTGTTTAATAAAATTAATAAATTATAAATAAATAAAGTATGTAAGTATGTATAAATAAAAAAAAATAACCATTTCCTGACAAATCTCGCTACTTAAAGAATCTTATTAATATTGTTCTGTATATATTTTTATCATTTACTGTGTTTGCGACTAAATAAATTGAAATTGAATTGAAACTTTAGCAACCGTCGTACGTCGCGAGCTAAAAATAGCCACGCTTCATATGAATCAACGTTACCTACTTCTTATTTTATAGGATAATCTCGTCAACATTTTTGGAACGAGAATCTAATACTTCTCACTTCCCTAGAATATGTATTTTAATTGCTGTTTAAAAAGGTTAAAAAATGTTGAAATTGACGTAGGATTAATAATATAAATCACACGCGACCGAAGGATACGTATAATTGATACTTTTTAGGGTTCCGTAAAAATCAAGAAATAGTTTCGCTCTGTCCGTCCGTCTATCTGTCTGTCCGTCCGCTCTTGTAGCTTCTGTAATTATGAATATAAATGGATGAAATTTGGTATAGCTATAGACTGTGTTTAGATCTCGGTTTTGCCATCATAAAATAATAATAATTATATATTTTAGGGGTGGCTCTCCGTACATGTGAAGTGGGGATGAAATGTATTTTTTTTATTCTACCCAATCGTGTAGAGCAGGGGTCTCCAAACTTGCAGCCTTAGGGCCATACTGATTACTCCAGTCAGTTCCGAGGGCCAAAACCATATTATCATTATTGCCGGTGGTAAAAAGTGAAATAGTCCACTGATGAAAAAAAAAGTCCGAAAAAGTACGCAACGTTTAAAAAAGGCTGCAAATCGGAGTAAAGTCCGCAAAACGGCAACACTGCATATTATTAATTTTCTTGTCATTATCTGTAATTTCTAGATTAGTCGTAGAGTACGAGCCATGAGGAGTAACGTGACACGACATCTGGTGGACACAAGCGGAAATAGGTAGTACCTTCTATCGCTAACAGATGGCGCTAATAGCACGTACGAGAAAGTTCTGGTGTCTTCCACTTACTTCTTATTAAGTTATTCGGCAGTAATTGGTATATATAAGATGGCTAGTGGCGCAACCACAAGTAAGTTCCTATGACACTGTTGTGAAATAAAATAGTGCGTACCTCCTTAAAACGTGTTTGTGCGTGTTTAAGTTTAAGACATCTTTGTAACAGTATTTTGATTTGAATTGTTGCTTTTGCGTGTGATTTAGTAGTATGGAAAAGAAGCGAAAAATTGATAGTGAATGCAGAAAATTCAAAGATCAGTGGAACATTCAGTATTTCGTAATGGAGTCCAGTAACAAGGCGCTATGTTTGATTTGCAATGAAAGCATAGCCGTTATCAAGGAATATAACATTAAACGTCATTATGAAACAAAACATTTTCAAAATTACTCAAAATATACAGGAAGTTTGCGGACAGAAAAATTCGAAGCTATGAAGCGCGGATTGAAATCGCAGCAATCTTCATTTACAAAACTCAAAACTGAACTGCTGGCTGCAACTCGTGCCAGCTTTCGTGTGGCTCTTGAAATTGCAAAACGTGGAAAACCATTCACCGTTAGAGAAATGATCAAAGAATGCATAATTGCAGTAGCCGAAGAAATGTGCCCTGAAAAGGTGAATTTATTAAAAACTGTCAGTATGTCAGCAAACACTGTGGCTCGAAGGGTAGAAAACATCGCTGAAAATATATCCTCTCAACTGTTCGACAAAAATGGACATGTTGAGTGGTTTTCTTTGGCCTTGGATGAGTCAACGGATGTGTCAGATACTGCTCAGGTGTTGATATATATTCGAGGAGTAGATAAAAGCTATGAAGTGCATGAAGAACTTCTTGATATGTATAGTATTCATGGCACAACTACTGGTACAGATATTTTTAAAGGAGTTGAAATAGCTTTTAATCAAAAGAACCTTCGATGGAAATCTTGAAATGTATTACAACTGATGGAGGCAAAAACATGAGTGGGAAAGATAAAGGAGTGGTCGCTCTTGTGTCAAAGGCTGTAGAAAATGACGGTGGTTCAAAACCTAATATTAGTCTTACATTGTATCATTCATCAACAGTCTTTGTGCGGAAAATGTTTGGATATATCTGAAGTTCTGAAACCAGTCATATCAACTGTTAATTTTATCAGATCTTTTGGGCTGAATCACCGACAATTCTGACAATTTATTGAAGAGATTGGAGAAAATGACTTACCTTATCATACTGCCGTACGTTGGCTTAGTTGTGGGAAAGTCCTTCAGCGCTTTTTTGAACTTCGAGCAGTGATCGAAATTTTTTTGAATGAAAAGCATCTTCTTACTGAATTATAAAACAACGCATGGCTGTGGAAGTTAGCATTCTACGTTGATTTGACAAAACATGTTAACGAACTGAATTTGAGATTGCAAGGAGAAACCAGCATCTTCCTGATTTATACACTAATATCAAATCATTCTGGAAGAAATTGATACTGTTTCAATCACAACTACAAAGTAAATGTTTTTCACATTTTAAAACATGTGAAATATTCAGCCACACCACTGAGACTGAGTTTCCTATCGATTTTGCAATCGAAACTTTGAGTGCTTTGAAAATAAATTTTGATACTCGTTTCTCGGACTTTGATGCCATTGCGAATCAAAATTAAGATTTTTCAGAATCCTTTTGATACTGACATTGAAACCCTAGCCCCGGAACTTCAAATGGAAATGATTGATCTACAGTGCAGTGATATAATTAAGAACAAATATCAAAACTCATCTTTGTTGGAATTTTATAAGGGTCTTCCACTGACACAATTTGATAATTTGCATAAATTTGCTCGTGGGCTCTTTTCTGTTTTTGGTACTACTTATTTGTGTGAGAAGACCTTCTCCAAAATGAAGTACACAAAAAATGTTTACAGATCTAAATTAACTGATGAGCATCGTAAATCTCTTTTGGTACAAGTAAAATTAGTATTAATAGATTATAGATATATATAAATACATTTAGTTGTATAATCTTACAATAAAACAAACTGGGACGTGTTGTTGGGAGCCCCTACGCATGTTTATAGGATGATGTTGAAGCTCCTCCTGTTCTACATTGCCTCTGAAATGTTCACATACATAAAAACTAACGGTTAACACGCTATCAATAAGAAAAAAGCGTCACTCATGAGGAGTCTTCGGAAGAACTACAGCAGCATCCTAAAACTAAAAAATAAAACCATTTTATTTATTTAATTAAAGCATCTTTACCTTAATAAAACTGATCAATGTACTTGTAAAGTACCACCAGTGATTGCTATGAAATATGAGATGTTTTCTGATAGCTTCTAGCCAATACTGCACTAGTGATATTAATTCTATGCCCAATAAGCCCCAGGTTTTAGAGGGTGTCGCAAAATGAGTTCGAAAACAATTACGGCTGCCCCATTCTCGTCGCACTTATTAAAATACTAAAATAGAAGATAAGTAGGAATATAGTTAAACGAATAGAGACGTGTAATTTTTACAAGTATTATTATTAGTAGCATAATGCAGTACTTACTTCAATTTCCAGAGATTTAACTTTTTTAAATAAAAGAATAGTAGACATATTGAATAAAATGCTAGAGTTTGCATATTTGCTCACAATATCTTGGCTGACTAAGATATATTCATTCAAATTCGTTACACATTTTAAATCAGAAGAAATATCCATTTTAATTACTTTAAACGGTAGCGTAAGCGTATTAAGAGATTTACTTAACAATTTAAATAGGTACATACATAGGTATCAACATAGATGATAAGTAGTGCTATTGAATCAATATTGAGTTACCTATTCAAACTTTAGACTCGAACTCGAAGATTGGCGCCATCGCCCATCGGCCATAAACAAGAAAAAACGGCAATAGACACAGTGTTGCCAGTTTAGTTATTTTATGGCTCGATCTAGCTATTTTTCAGTGTTAGGCTGGGACTATATGCCCCAGAAACTGTCCCATCGATGAAAGTTCAGAGCACTGACTCTACCTCTAATCTATCTAATACAATGCATTGTCTTAGCACAGATCTCTACTTTCAATGCTCTGAATTTCACTGGTGTTCCGGATTCTGGAGCATATAATCCCAGCCTTAGGCAGCCACAAATTAATAAAACTTGTCTAAGGCTGGGACTATATGTACGGAATCCGAACGGCCGTAGAAAATTCTGAGCATTGAAAATAGAGCTCTGCGCTAATACAATAGAGTTGAAAATCGAAAACACGAGTGTCGAGTCAAATGTCAATGTCATATATGACAGCTTGACACTTGAAACTTCCATTTTCAACTCTATTGTGTTAGCGGAGAGTTCTATTTTCAGTGCTCTGAATTCTCAACTGCGTGCCGGATTCCGGAGCATATAGTTCCAGCCTTACAACCCATGATCGCGAATTGGTAATCGCATCCACATGGAAGAAGGTTAGGCAGCGTCCACACATTTTTCTTAATATAATATATGGCGTCGGCTTATCTTAAAACCATTTGCCAGTGTCAATAAAAAAGGCGGGAAATAGAACTTTCATTTCAATTTTCAACACTGTATTCCTTTAACGTCAAGTCTAAAGTCTAGTCAAAGTCCAAATAAATAGTCAGTACAGTCAATGAGTCATGTCAGTCGATTCAGTAAAGTGGTAGACGCTTTACTGAAAGTTCCTTGGGAGTTTTGGCGGGAAACACAAAATAGCACGTTTTTAGAAGTTGTATCACTTTCCCACACTTGTGCACGTTAGCGAATATTTAGTGGTTAATATTCTACCAATATTACACATTAAGAACCGAAATAACACAAATTTACGAGGAGATACAAAATCCCACAACGTCACCCATTGAATTCCCGGCAAAACTCGTCCACACATTTCTTCGAATGATATAATTTGAGTGTTGCCGGTTTAAAAAAATTATATAACACTTTCTTTTTTTTAGGTCCCGCAGCACTTTCAATCAATTGTCAAATTGCCGCAACAAAAGTTATGGTTGTTTATAGCAAATATCTGTTGTTTTTACTGCTAGATTAAGCTAAACAATACATTTACAACAATTTATTTCGTTACTTAATCATGAATATTTCGGACGACAACAATTTTGCAAATGGCTTGTTATATGTAGGATTTAATCAAGATCAAGGTGAGCCAAATCGTTTTCATTATCTTATCATCATAATTTAGTTGTTTTTATAATATTTGCTGATTATTGTTTAAGGATGCTTTGCCTGCGGAACAGAAAATGGATTTAGAGTATTCAATAGTGATCCTCTTAAAGAAAAAGAACGCCAAAATTTTGCAGAAGGTGGTTTATCATATGTAGAAATGTTATTTCGATGCAATTACATGGCCTTAGTAGGAGGAGGAAAAACTCCCCTGTATCCTCCAAATAAAGTTGTAATTTGGGATGACCTAAAGAAGGACTCTCCTATTTCATTGGATTTTAATAGCCCTGTCAAAGCTGTTAAATTAAGAAGAGATCGAATTATTGTTGTCTTAGGTAAAATATTTATCTAACATTCTTTTGTTGGCTAGATCTAATTGTTGTAAGGAAAACCTTCTCACTACATTCTATAATATATTAGTATTTCTTTCTCTTAAAATCACTTTTTGCAATGGCAATTATTTTTGTTTTTTCAGCAAGGTCCAATTAGTAATTTTTTTCTTAATGCATTATATGCTTAATGCATACTTTTTTTGAAAAAAAGTTAACTATTTTCAAAATAAATGTAAAACATTTTAATGCTTGTTCAAGTCTTCTTGATTGACATAGTTTTTGTCTTGAAAAAAAAAAACCTTAAGTGAAAGTTATTGCACAGTATAATTATTTGTGGGTAAGAGAAGGAGAAAGTGTTTAACATTCACTTAAATATTAATATTATTGTTAATCACTTTATTTAGGTTTGGCTGATACTTTAATTAATGCTTTCTAAAAGATTTGTTATTCCAGCCATGCTCTAACTTCTCATCGATACTATCGAAGTAGGCATAAAAATAATTTAAATATAATAGTAATATCTGTGGGAGCTTCACACCAAGTCAATCTAAGCCCATGGTTGTGTTACAGCTACTAGACAATGGAAATATATTTAATACTTTTATATTATACACTTATCCATGACACAGGATCACAGAAAAACATTTTTTCTTTCGGCGGGATTCGAACCTGCGATCTCCAGCTTGAGCACCAACACGCTCAACCACTGAGTAACAGAGGTCATCAAATGTACTAACAGGAACTTTATTTGCAGAGAATTTGATAAAAGTATACACATTTACTGTTCAGCCTCTGCTGCTGCATGTGTTTGAGACATGCCAGAACAGTAAAGGCTTGTGTGTAGTGTGCTGCCACAGCAACAATGCCCTCCTTGCCTATCCTAGCCGGAAGACAGGTCATGTTCAGGTATGTAATATTCAAACAAATATTTTATTTCAGAATACATTAGTATCTAATATAAACTTTAAAATATTTGTTAATAAATAATACAATAAACAATGTTGTCTTAAGAACACACTATTGTAACACACAGCCAAACATGTGCTCCTTTCCTCCCTATACAGCAGTGGCTAAGGCTGGTTCTCCTTAATAGCTTGTTTAATTGGTAGGGATTTGGATGAGGGTCTGCAATAGGTAAATGGTGAGTGAAGCTGATTGGAATGGCATATTGACAGTTATAGAAACCCCACTCCACCGCTATATAGTGTGTGTTGTCTTAATAGATTTTAACAGCAGATATAGTCTATAGGTTTAATTTGAAGGACAAAACACCACCCTTTTGGAGGTCGCAAACGGCAAGGGTATGTTTTGTAATTTTTGAATGCAACTTGAGTATTCTTATACTTTCAACAGCTGATTGTCTGTAGAAGGAATAAACTTGTGGTGTTGTGTTTGATTTTATATGATTCTTCTTCACTTCTTGTTTTTCTTGTTCAAGCTGGTAGAATTAACAAATCAAGCAGGATCATCTAACAGCACCCCTGAAGGACACCTCATTGCTGCTCACGAGGCCCCACTGAGCTGTTTAAGTCTCAATGTTGGTGGCACTAGACTAGCAACAGCCTCTACCAAAGGTACTCTTATAAGAGTTTTTGACACAAGTACTGGTCAAAAGTTGGCAGAATTGAGAAGGGGAGCTCACCAGGTATGTTGTTAAGTTAATATAAGTAACATGTAAATTTATGTAACCCTTTGAACAATATTCTCTACCAAATATAGAGTTTGTATAAAGCATAAAATATAAAACTATTATAATATATAAAAAGTTACCTATTTTTCTACGATATTTTTTTAACAAATAAAACAGTTAATAAAATGCAAAAATAGTTTTTAACTAACTGAGAACTATTTTGCAGGCAACAATCTACTGTATTAATTTCAACCATACGAGCACCAATTTATGTGTCACATCTGACCATGGCACAGTACATATCTTCAGCTTGGAAGATGAAAAGCTAAACAAGCAGTCTACATTGGCCACTGTTAACTTCTTGCCAAAATATTTCTCAAGCAATTGGAGTTTCTGTAAATTTACTATACCTAATGGACCACCATGTATTTGCGCTTTTGGCGTGGATAAAAGTTCTATTATTGGTAAGTATTGTTGTAAGTTGTATTGTTTTAAATGAGTATCAAATAAACCAATCTGTGTAAAAAAATTTCTCTCGCTGCAATTGGCTTGATATATAGTATCGGTTGGGTTGTTTTATATAGTATATATATACTATATATTATACATATATAGTATAGGTTCGATTCCCAGGTTGCGGTGTGTACCATTGAGACTTTTTCAGATCTCAAGTTCATTATACGGACGCTCTAATGGTGAAGGAAAACATTGTGAGGAAACCCACACATGGTTGGCCCCAGATATATTAACAAGTCATTCCTTTGAGCTGACTGACTATGTTGTGAGAATGCCATAGGTGCTTGGACCAACTGTCCCAGGCATTAGACTATTTCAAGAGTAGTTACTTTGCTCACCGAATACTGTATAAATCATCCAATAATAGATGAAAAGGCCTATGTAGGGTTGTTCAAAATAAATAACGGAAATTTTTGCCATATGATCTACTGCTTATCTAAAAACGTTTTGGCAGAAAAATACTTCTCTAAACTCTTTATTGTGCTGTTGAGGTTATTGACCTCACACAGCTGTTTGTATTGATGAGGCAGTATTTGCTTCCTCTTTAAATTATCTGGTTCTGTGAGGTTAATGACCTCAGCGCCTTAGAGAGCAATGTAATTTAAATAATTTTTTTTTGTCCTTTTTTAATTATTTTTCTGCCAAAACGTTTTTAGTTTTTAAATAAACAGTAGATTATTATTATATTCCCAAAATATCCGATACTGATTTTGAACAACCTTATAAAGCCGATTGCAGATATAAAAGAGAGAGAGAGAGAAAAAGAAAATTCCCCTGATATCAGTGTGTTCTCTAGGTATTTATTTACGTGGACATTATTGTGATTGATTAATAGCTATTATAGATCGTATGTAATAAGGTAAAGTGGTTTGTCCACACACATCAATCATATGAGGATAATCAAATAGTTTTAACCATAACGTTTTTTTTTTCAGTAATTTGTGCTGATGGGTCGTACTACAAATATAAATTTAACGAAAAAGGCGAGCACATTAGGGACGTCTATGCACAATTCCTAGAAATCTCGGAAGAGAGATAAAGGAATATGGAAGTCTATAGAGATATATGGGATCATAGGATCCCATTTCTATAAGGAGGTCACAGGTGTAAAGAGATTAAAGTTTTTATACTTTATAATATATACATAAAACAGCGTTGTAGAAAAAGGATATCAATTTAACAGAAAATGGAATTGTAAACTATTAAGTCAATCAACTTCTTATTTTATTTGATAAATTTTGGATGTTATGAACTTTTAGGTCTAGTCATTGAACTCCACTTCTGTTAATTTCAATGTACTGAATTGTGCAGTGATTCTAATTTTATTTAAATATTGACATGCAATGAACTAAAACTAACAAAACATAACATGATCATTTATGTCTGAAATCCATAAAGAAAACAATTATGTATTTTTTTTACTACCTATTGATTTTTTAAGTTTTCATTAATCGTCATATTGTGTAAACGATAAAATAGACTTTTTAAAACTATTATGATTAGAAATTTTGATTAAATATTGAGCCTGAATACATTTTGTATTTACAATGGCTGAATAAAAAGCGCATTATTTATCTAAAAGTGCAAAGTAAATGAAATTTAAATTATGTAAAACGATTTGGTCTTTGTAAAAGATAAATAAACTTAAATTTTTATAAAAGTTATTAAAAATAGTTATGTAATTTTAGTGTCCTTTAGTGATAAATAATAGCAATTTTTTTTTAATTTTACAGATGTAGATCTCATAACATTTGTATTGACTGAAATGCATGATAGTAACTTCTTCAAAGTTTTGGCTTTAAATATTGTTTACGTTTTGTTGAATATCAAATTGTAAGGAAGAGAATGTTATAATAGCTTCTATGACACTCTGCTGTTATTATTATTAGATGGACTCATAATATTATTATTATTGAGCGTGATACACTGTTTTGCCGGCCGGGTTTAGTTTGGAGATAGTGTTTCTGATTGCTTGCTAGATGCCACTCTTTTTACATTTTCACTGAGTTGCTCACTAGAAAAACAAAAAAACACAATAAAGATGCAAGATTCTATAAATTCTTTGTACTTTTGTACTAAAAAGAAGTAAACATGTTTGTTCATGATCCAAATATTGATAATTGGATAACCATTAAAATTTATTTTATTATTATTTTTTTTGTATTAGAACTTTGGTTTAGCAAAACAAGGTAGAACTATAGAGAACTGAATTTTCAGGTTAACTTTTAACTATTTGTACAAAATTGTAACTTTCAATCTGCAATGTATAAAAAGAATGTTGTGATATTACTTTTAATTTTAAAATACCATATTATAAAATTATTTTTATAGGTAAACATAATTATTTAAGTTCCGTACCAAAAAAAAAAAATTGTCCAAGATTTCGGCAGCATTCTATAATAGAAAATGATAAAGGTTTGAACTCTAAAATACTTTTAGTCAAAATTTTTATTAAAATGTTTTTTGTCGTGAGTTGTGGGGCATAATATTTTGGAAATGTCCTGAGTAAATTTGTTAATAATCTCAGTGATTGTGAAATACTAAACGAAACATATCATATGGCGAATGGTCAGAATACAATTTGTGAAGGAAGACTCGTCCATATTAAAATTTGTTTTGGAGGTTTTAAGTAACAACCTTTCAATAAAGAATAATTCGTTGCGCCTCTAGAATTATAGGCTTAAAAATATAAACAAAAATCGGTTGTCTGTAAAGTCGGTTTACTGACGATAGTTGAACGTGACAACGTCATAAGAAATGGAACGCCTCAGAGCGAGGTAACGCCGCTCGAGTCAAGTTTAGCGAGTTAACGCCGGTAACGCCGCATGAGTCATGTTTTTTCGTGCGTGCAGCCGGCTCCATCGAATTATAAGACGTTGTCACGTCAAAAACGAAGCCTTCATATGTTAGAACAAAACTACGTATTGTTATAGAAAATTTAAAAGTAACGAAATAAGTGACACACAAGCGTTACTCAAGCTTTTTGCGACTATTTAATTTTACAACTTTATTTTATCTTGTGTGTTATCCATTGTTTGTTGGATAATTAACGTCGTATACGTCTAAAACGGTAACGGTAAAAAATACGTCTAAAAAAAAATTTTCAAAAATCCTGATGCGTCGTAGAAAATAAAAACTGATGTAAAGAAATTACCTATGTCGATGTTGTTAATAGTTCTTTATTCCATGATATGTTTATTGCTTATCAGTAGCATGTTCCGATACTTTATATTTTGCTTGTAAGTTAGTTGATATTTTGAATTAGATGAGATATAAATAAAGAGTTTAAATGCGAGTTGAGATTTTAGTTTCTCTATTCTAAACGAATGAAGTAAAAAATTAAATTAGAAAGGATTATTGTATTTACACTATTATTTGATGTTATTTAGTTTACTTTTAGATGACCAAACTATACATTGTGTGTTTAGGTATAATTTTTATTTTTGTATTCTATTGATAACTGACTTGTAATCGGAAACACTGTAAAGTAATAAAACTTTTATATGAGACAATTTGTTTTTTTATTACCTAAAATATCTGAACTTCAGCTCTGGAATTTCTGTCTGACCTCTGCAGTGTTTTAAATGTATAAACTTTACAGCTAACGGCAGGGCCGCGCCGACCCTTCACAGCGCCTGTGTGCGAACCCTATGAAGCGCCTCTTTTTTTCACGAATCTTAATGTTTCAACTTATTTTTATTTCTTGTGTTAATTTTGACCGAAATAAATTTTCTCTAGTTTTATATAATTAGATAATATTTTCCTAAATAGATAAAACCAGTTTTCGATTGCCAATTAATGTGAAAAATAAAACGCGAATTAAATTTTTACATACTTTATTTATGATGTTCTACCTAATCGTATACTTATATATCAATAACAAAATAACTGAATTTTTTCAAATAATACTAATTTAACTATTACGTATGCTATGTTAAAAAAATAAAATGTGTAAGAATATAAATAAACATATTTAAATTATATTATTTCCACTCTTCTAGCTTTTTTGTTTGCGAAATCTTTAATAGTTTCGTGTGTCTATATGGTCTAATATGGCCTCTATGGATATTGTTGTTAAATTTGTTAATCTTTCCTGGCTCATTGTTGAGCGCAGGTATTTTTTTTATTAGTTTTTATTTAGAAAAGGGCCTTTCCGCGCTTGCTACGGTAACTGGCATAGTTAGCAAAATTCGTAATGCTATTGTGATGTTAGGGCATACAGCTGTCAAATTGTTTAAATATTCATTCGAGAATTTTCGGCACATCATTATTTAATTTTTTGAAAAAAGACTGACATGACATAATTTCTTCACACAAATCATCGGCGTTAATGTCCAATAAATCATTTGCTGTAAGTTTTTCCTGCAAACGATGACAGCTTATTCTTAATTGACTGTTCTTGGTCATCACTTAGTTTAAATAAAAAATTAAACATGTCATTGTGATTATTCAATAAATTGAATCTTGGGAGTTTTTCCGGGGAGTTCAATGAGTGATGTTGTGGAATTTGTAAAACTTCATAAATTTGTGTTATTTCTGTTCTTAAGGTGTAATATTGGTAGAATATTAACTATTAAATATTCGTTATCATGTACAAGTGTGGGCAAGTAGTACAACTTCTAAAAACGTGCTATTTTGTGTTTCCCGCCAAAACTCCCTAGGAACTTTCAGTAAAGCTTCTACCAGTTTACTGAATCGACTGACATGACTCATAGACTGTACTGACTATATATTTGGACTTTGACTAGACTTTAGACTTGACGATATAGGAATACGTTGTGGAAAATTGAAACGAAAGTTCTATTTCCCGCCTTTTTAACTTGACACTGGCAAATGGTTATAAGCCGATGCCATATATAAATAAAAATAAAAAATTGAATCTTTCGTCTACGGAGGTTCGACTACGCTTGATCCAATATATAAAATAATACATTAATTTTAAAAGCGATTTTCGGATCATTTATATTTCGACGATTAAGAAAAAGACTGACAGGAATTAAAAAAGAAAAGTGTTTTTTTTTTATCTTGACATCACAAACAGACTAAAGTTATATTTATTTGTATAGAAATTACATAAAAACACATACCACTACATAAAGCGTTTTTTGAATTAGATTCTTCAACGCCTTCGATAAAATGACTGGTTTCTGTCTTTAAATGATTCTTTGAAAGTGGATGGTAGAGCCGTAAAATATTTACTTATTTTAGTTGTATTTTTATCACGTTCTTCTTCTTGTTTTCTTTTCCTTATTAAATTCTGGTAAACCAGATAATTTCTTTTTTTTTATCTTGATCACTCATCGTGGAAACAAGTTAAAACAATCAGTAACACACAAACTATTTATTGTTTTTAGTGCTAGAACTTCTCCTTATTTCAATCAATTGTTTTGGCTCTCTCGTTCCCGGGCTGTCGGGGAATCCCCGTGTACGGAAGCCTGGTTGGCTCACCGTCATTAAACAAACTCATGGCGGTTCTTTTGATTTTAACGCTGAGCTCGTAATTATTGTAAAATAAAACCCAAAGCGTAAAATTAAACCACAAACGTGAATATTATCTTAGGACACTTGTACAATAAGCGCTATATTATGTTTTGTTGTTTACGAGGCATTTGTTGCGCCTATTATATCTACTTACTTATCGATACTCCACTACAAAGCAATATGTTGTTGTGTAAGTGTAACAAAAATAATTTCGATAGCGGCGCCCCTATTGTTTTGGCGCCTGTGTGCGCCGCGCACTTCGCACACAGGGGCGGCGCGGCCCTGGCTAACGGTATTCGTTTTTAATGGAAAACTTTACAGGCAACTTATTATTATGTCGTTAGGTGAAAAAAAAAATCTTTTACAGAACTGCAAAAACCAATCCCTAAGGATGGTAAATAAAACAACGGCTTACTAATAAATACAAATTCTATTTATCACCATCATCTTTTCAGCACGTCTATAAATGTATTTCTTGGTATTTTTATGTTGGCAACACTACGCATTTTCTTCTTGCCTTCCGCTTGTTGTTTTAGCAACTTTTTCCTACGCGTCACGTCTCCGCCGTACTGAAAAAAATAATAATTATAATAATAATAATGATAGAATTATTATTTTGTCTGTATTGAAAAAAAATTTACATCAATAATTGCTTAGGTAGAAAAATATTTACTAATTTTGCCGTGACGTCTTTTCTGTAAGCCTTTAAAGTTTCTCTAGCATATACCTTTCCTGACACTACAGCCTGAATGGCAACCTGAAATAAAAAATTAAGAAATAAAATAAATCAGCAAATAAAATAAACATTATAATTACAAGCATAATATTATGTAAATTACTACGCACGTACTATATACTACAATTTTGAGCCTGTATGTATTTGAAACAAAAAATTGTAGGTACCTGCACCATCTGTCTGGGTATCATTTCCTTTAGTTTTCCAGTGAGATGTCTCGCGCTGTGTTCCAGACGACTGGCGTGCACAATGGTAGAGAGTTCATCCACTAGTACACCATTTAGTAAAATATCCATCTGTAAAAAAATATTTGCATTTGCATGGCGAATGTGGCTATTTGTTCAAGGTTCTTCTGTAGAGAGAAAACTTACACTTGGGAGTCTTTGAAAATAGACTAGATATAGAAAAATACCTCCAATCTTGAAGATGTGGCATTATTCGTAACGGGTTTTCATTAGTTAGGCCATAAGTACACATTTAATTTAATTTTCAATAAAATTTGTTGTCCACTAATGAATGAAATACCCTTACCCTGGCTAAAGCGCTGGAATGGAACCCGTAATCCTCATAATCGAAACTGGCATATCCTGAGGTAATACTCTTGAGTGTGTCATGGAAGTCCATGACCACTTCTGACAGTGGCAGAATGAACTGCATCATCGTCATGTTGTCGTCCACCGCGCTGGAGGGCAGCGGGGTTCCACGCCGGTCGACGCAGAGAGTTGTGATGGGACCGATGTATTCGGTAGGGGTTATTATTGTTCCTATGTAAATTGTATTTTGGGTTAGAATTCGTTATTATACCGGGACCTCATTCATTAGAAAAACGTGGATACTTAAAGCGATGATAAGCTTTGAACTTTCAAAGTGTAGCTACTACATATCGCGATCTTTAACTGTAAAATTGCGCGCTTAGTTGAAGGTTAAATTAGTTATTAGTCCCTTGGAAGAAGAATAAACATGGAAGGAACACTAAAGTTGTCAAAATTCAATAGGATTATGTACTTTAGTTGTAATGTTAATACATTCGAATTACCATTTACTGCTTTTGTATGCGGAAAGCTTCAACAAAAAAAAAAAATAACATCTCGGAAAATTTGCCTTCCGAATATATTGTGTAATATAATGCACTCACCTTTGACAAACGGTTCAAAATATTCAGAAATATTTTGTGCATCAGGTAGTTGTACGGGATTCGTGATTAAAACTTCTTCGCCTTTGAATTGTTTTATGGTTTTTGCTCCTTTGACTCTAAAACAAAAATATTTACTTCATTACGTTATTAATTAAAATACCCAATACGTAATAAGTTTATTATTATATCATCTAATAGGTCTTTACCTATGAAATTGTCGTTCTGCAGTACTGGCCATTTCAAATTAAAATAATTTTTGTTTGGCTAAGAATTCTAATTTCAAATTAATTTTATTTTAAAAACATGGAATTCTTTTTCTAAAAGTAGTGATTTGTTTATTGATTAGTGTTACATTTTCATCGCATTTCAATCTTTTTCGTCATCTTGAATACGTTAAAAATTCGAGTAATTATGGAATATGAGTACCGTCGTGGCAGAAACGCGGCACAAGCGGCACGCAACATCAACGACATTTACGGAGCTAACACTACAAACCAACGCACCACCTATTATTGGTTTGCTCGCTTCCGTTCTGGAAATTTCGACCTGAAAAATGAACCTCGCGGTCGTCCGAAGACTTTGATCAACAATGACGAATTAAAGGCGATTGTGGAAGCTGATGATACACAATCTACGGCTGAATTAGCACCCGCCTTCGACGTTAGCGTCGTAACAATATTGGTCCATTTGCGTCAAATTGGTAAGGTAAAAAAGCTTGACAAATGGGTGCCCCACAAACTCAAGGATCGCCAACGCGAAGTACGCGTCGAAACGTGCCTTGCACTGCTCAACAGACACAGAAATGAAGGAATTTTGAACCGCATTGTTACCTGTGATGAAAAATGGATTCTGTTGATAGCCGCAAGCGCTCAGCAAGTTGGTTGGATCCTGGTTCAGCACCTAAACAATGCCCTAAACGAAAACTTACCCCTAGAAAAGTGATGGTCACTGTTTGGTGGTCTAGCGCCGGTGTGATTCATCACAGCTTCTTACCAAACGGGGTGAGCATTACTGCAGATGTGTACTGTGAAGAACTGAACACAATGATAGAGAAGTTGGCACATCTCCAACCAGCATTGGTCAATCGCTCGTCTCCGCTGCTCCTGTACGACAACGCACAACCTCATACTGCACAGAGACGGTCTCCAAGTTGCAAGAACTGGGGTTGGAAGCTCTCCGTCATCCGCCCTACTCACCAGACCTTGCGCCTACAGACTACTACTTTTTCCAGAATTTGGATAACTTCTTGGCGGGAAAAAATTCAATACCCGAGAGGCAGTACAAAATGCCTTCGAAGAATTTGTTGCCTCCCGTCCAGCTTATTAATTTAAGAAGGGCATCAATAAACTGCCACTACGTTGGCAACGGCAATTTCATAGGTAAAGACCAAATATATTTTCTTATAAAAATTGTTGTAGTTTATAATATGTATTAACACTTTAATTCTGAGTTTGACTGAATCCAAACTTAAGCTCACTTGATTTTATATGGTACTGATGGAGCAGTGAATATTGCCTCGGCTTGATGTTCTTGAAACAAACGCTGAGTGAATACGTCTAGATGTAGAAGTCCTAAGAATCCAATTCGCCATCCCTGACCTAATGCTGGACTGAAAAAAAACTTAAAAGTTTGTATTAACCCTTGTTATTTGTTAGTTTCTTTAAAACCGAAAAAACGCAAGTTAATTACCATTAAAATAACAAATAAACAATTTTTTTTATTATTTACAGTTTAATAAATAATAATATATCATCATCTTACCTAGAATCAACGGTAACACTGACTGCTGAGTCATTCAATGCAACTTTCTTTATAGCATCACTGAGTTGTGTGTGTTGGGATTGGTCGGCAGGATAGATGCCAGCGTATACCATATGTTTCACAATAGGGGCAGTGGCTTCTTTGGTATTGAGTGTAGATTTGGCACATATAAGTTGATCACCTACACTACCACCGCCTTTTGGGCCACACCCTGAAAGGTTGTGTTGTAAAGGTTAATTAGTTAAGTTCAGGTATTCTATTCATATCTAATTTAAAACTAAAACTCTATTCTATCTATTCTATAATAGTAGTAGACAAAATAAGACAAATGTTAAAATTATGGATCTTATAATGACCAAAAAAAATTAAAAAAATAGTAACACTTACCTACCATTACAACTTGACCAGCAACGGCTTTCTCAATCGGCTCCTCGCTAGGCCGTAAAAGAGCTAAATGTTTCACAGTCTGTTGTTTCATATCCGACCTCCATCTGACTTGCTGTCCCATTTGTATGGATCCACTCTCAATAGACGCCAAGCACAGTACACCTCTGTATCTGTCATGCCATGTATCTATTATGTTTGCTTTTAATTCCTTATTTGTATCAACAATCGGTGGATATATTCTAGTAATTACAGCTTCTAACAACTCTTTGACTCCCCATCCCTTCTTTGCTGATATACTCAAAACTGTGTCTGGGTCAATTTTAAACAGAGACTTCATTTGCTGTTTAACTTTTTCAGGATCTGCTCTTGGTAAATCAACTTTGTTTAGTGTAGGAATTATGATTAAGTTATTTCTTTTGGCAAGTGAATGGACAGCAACTGTTTGAGCTTGTATGCCCTCGTTGGCATCAACTAATAATATCACTCCTTGACATGCTGTTACACTACGTACAACCTGAAATATGTTAATAAATAGCTTTGGCTGTCTTACGCAGACTGTATTTACGCAGGCAGGGCCACAGCCCTGCCTGCGTAAATACAGTCTCCCATGGGAACATTTCATTGGTATTAAAAGTAGCCTGTGTTAATCCAGAGTTTAAACTACTACTATACCAAATTTCATCAAAATCCATTCAGTAGATTTGTGTGAAAGAGTAACATCCATACATCAATCCTTACAAACTTTCCCAGTTACAATAGTAGTTGAATGTATTTCAGCCAACTTTATTTTAACAATTGTAAATTATAGCAAACATAAATGTTTGCTATAATTTACAATTTATACAATCAATTTTCTAATTTAATGTCTGAATAAAGGCGCTATAGTAAAATTAATATACAATAATATTAGATATTCAATATTCCTAAGAAAAAAATACCTCATTAGAAAAATCAACATGGCCTGGAGTATCTATAAGATTTAGCAAGTAGTCTTCATTGTTATACTTATAGTTCAGTGATGCAGTTACAGCCTTCACAGTAATGCCTCTCTCTCTTTCCACCTGTAACAAGTAAGTATCACCTGTAGCTTTAAACAGATAAAAAAGTTATCAGTACTAGACTGGAATCCTTCATCAGTATTCAAATATGTTCCTACTTAAAAGTTATTTATGTTATCTCTTTTTTGGAGAATGTTTGTAATATAAATATTATATGATGAAAGAATGGCTGTATGTGTTCTGAATAAATAAAATAAAAAAATTGTTATCCATTTTAACATATTCAACTGGTACTGTAGGTGTAATTTGCTCTTCATAAGTAATAACAACTCACAGGCAGTTGATCCAGAACTTGACTATTTTCATTTCCAGGTTTAATCACACCAGTTATTTCTAGAAGACGGTCAGCAAGTGTACTTTTACCATGATCTACATGAGCAACAATACTGAAGTTTCTTATTTTTTCAACATCAACTGTCCTACTGTAAGCACGCTTTGCGCTGAAATAGATAAAATATAATCCATAATTTATATTTTGATAAAAAAACAATTAAATAATGTTGTAAGAACAACTTAGATATTTTAAAGGTTTTATTATCTGCTGCCTAAATAATAAAATTATATAAAGTTTACACCTATTATTTTTTACATATATTAGTTTACACATAATAGGTCCTATGAAACCTATGAAATTGCCGTTCTTCAGTACTGGCCATTTCAAATCAAAATAATTTTTGTTTGGCTAAGAATTCTAATTTCAAATTAATTTTATATTAAAAATTAATTTGAAATTGAATTCCATGTCATTTTCCAAAAGTGGTCATTTGTTTATTGATTAGTGTTACATTTTCATCGCATTTAAATCTTTTTCGTCATCATAGATACATTAAAAATTTGAGTAATTATGGAAAACGAGCACAAGCGGCACGCAACATCAACGACGTTTACGGAGCTAACATTACAAACCAACGCACCACCTGTTATTGGTTTGCTCGCTTCGGTTCTGGAAGTTTTGACCTGAAAAATGAACCTCGCGGTCGTCCGAAGCCTTTGGTCAACAATGATGAATTAAAGGCGATTGTGGAAGCTGATGATACACAATCTATGGCTGAATTAGCAGCAGCTTTCGACGTTAGCCTCCTAACAATATTGATCTATTTGCGTCAAATTGGTAAGGTAAAAAAGCTTGACAAATGGGTGCCCCACGAACTCAATGATCGCCAACGCGAAGTACGAGTCGAAACGTGCGTTGCACTGCTCAACAGACACAGAAATGAAGGAATTTTGAACCGCATTGTTACCTGCGGTGAAAAATGGATTCTGTTTGATAACCGCAAGCGCTCAGCAAGTTGGTTGGATCCTGGTTCAGCACCTAAACATTGCCCTAAACGAAAACTTACCCTTAGAAAAGTGATGGTCACTGTTTGGTGGTCTAGCGCCAATGTGATTCATCACAGAGTCTTACCAAACGGGGTGAGCATTAGTGCAGATGTGTACTGTGAAGAACTGAACACAATTATGGAGAAGCTGGCACATCTCCAACCAGCATTGGTCAATCGCTCGTCTCCGCTGCTCCTGTACGACAACGCATGACCTCATACTGCACAGCAGACGGTCTCCAAGTTGCAAGAACTGGGGTTGAAAGCTCTCCGTCATCCGCCCTACTCACCAGACCTTGCGCCTACAGACTACTACTTTTTCCAGAATATGGATAACTTCTTAGCGGGAAAAAATTTAATACCCGAGAGGCAGTACAAAATGCCTTCGAAGAATTTGATGCCTCCCGTCCAGCTTATTAACTTAAGAACGGCATCAATAAACTGCCACTACGTTGGCAAAGATGCATTGTTTGCATGGGTGTTACTTCGATTTATACAAATAAAAAATACATGAAAAAAATTCGTTTAAATTTTTTCATACAAAACGGCAATTTCATAGGTAAATAAAATACCTAATATTATACAAGTAATACCTATGAAACTTTATATTTTGGTAAGACTTTATATACTTCAAAACATTAGCCATGATTTATAAGATTATTAATTATAATGTTTTTTTATTCAATACATGGGTTTATATTCACAGTTTAAAAATCCTTTTACGCTTAATATTATCATTTTCATTCCACTAAACGAAATTATAAATTTTAAGGAAAATAATAATAGATCAAAATAACGCGGATTTTGACATCCCATGTGAATATTTCCAAATGACATTGACATAATACTTCTACTTTTGACACTAGTTTTTTTTACGTAGGTATCTACGTGGAGTTTGCCGGGGAATTCAATGGGTGATGTTGTGGAATTTGTAAATTTCATAAATTTGTGTTATTTCGTTTCTTAATGTGTAATATTGGTAGAATATTAACCATTAAATATTCGTTATCGTACACAAGTGTGGGCGAGTGGTACAACTTCTAAAAACGTGCTATTTTGTGTTTCCCGCCAAAACTACCTAGGAACTTTCAGTAAAGCTTCTACCACTTTACTGAATCCGACTGACATAACTCATAGACGGTACTGACTATTATTTGGACTTTGACTAGACTTGACTTGACTTTAGACTTGACGATATAGGAATACGGTGTTGAAAATTTAAACGAAAATTCTATTTCCCGCCTTTTTAACTTGACACTGGCAAATAGTTATAAGCCGATGCAATTTATAAATAAAAAAAGGTATCTACGTGCGAATTTAAGACAATTTTTTATCGGCATATGTTTTTCAAATGGTAACACTCCATTCCATTGTCAGACAGCCACGTCATTTTTGCTTGATTGAGTTTTTTTGAGTGTTCGTTTACGCGGCGTCTGGCGAGCTGTTTTTTGAGATTTTAACAATGAATATATTCAGATTACTTGCCGATATATCTCATCTGTTAGCTATTATAATACTGTTACTAAAAATATGGAAGACAAGATCATGTGCAGGTAATTACAAACCGGCGGCATATTAGTTACTTTTGTATGTGTTTTAACCATCAATCGTGTCCATAAAACTGCTTCTTATTTGCAGGAATATCTGGGAAATCGCAGATACTTTTCTCGATAGTATATACAACGCGTTATTTGGACCTTTTAACGACTTACGTGTCGGCGTATAACACGATAATGAAGATGGTGTTTATCGCTGCATCCTATGCGACAGTGTACTTGATGTATGTCAAATTTAAGGCAACCTACGATCATAATCACGATACGTTCAGGATTGAGTTCCTTTTGATACCGTCTCTGATTCTAGCTCTGCTTATTAACCGTGAATTCACTGTTTTGGAGGTTCGTATAGTATATGATATTAAAAGTTGAAAGATTAATATAATTTTTAAGCATTATTAGGTAATACAAATGTGTATGTTTTAGGTTTTGTGGACATTCTCCATTTATTTGGAATCTGTTGCCATTTTGCCACAACTTTTTTTGGTTTCCAAAACTGGAGAGGCAGAAAGTATTACATCTCATTACCTGTTCGCATTGGGTTCCTACAGAGGCCTGTATATACTTAACTGGGTAAGTGGAAATTTATTTAAAAATCAGCCAAAACAAAAAAGTTTAAAATGATGTCCACATCTATTCATGAATGCATAAACAGTTGTTTAAACAATCTCAACTTTGAACTATACTAACCATACATTTTTGTCATTGCAGATCTACCGTTACATTGCGGAGGACTATTATGAACCTATAGCTATTATTGCTGGCATTGTACAAACTGTGCTGTACTGTGACTTCTTCTATCTCTATATCACAAAAGGTAAATAAACACGTATCTATTTGAAACAATATATTCTACAAAGTTTTTTATTCCAAATTTTAGTTCCAATTGACTAATATTGGATAAGCATTAACTGGTATCAACTATTCTTCTTTCGTTGACAAAATATTTATGCCTATATTATTTTTTTGGAGATTTAAATCAATTGAAATTTATGTCAATGTACATAAAACAGTCCTCAAAACTTTTTCAAAGAAAGTACATGCTGCCATTACATTTAAATCAAGAACTTTAATATGAATCTAGTAAGACAAAAAAAAATACTTCTTCAGTCATGATTAAATGCTGATTTATTTAATGCAACAATTAATCAACAGTTAAAATTCAAAAAAATTTATCACATTTAAAAGCCATTCAAAATTAAATTCCTTAATTATAACTGGATGTAAAAAAAAATATTTTTATAATTATTTTGACTAACTTGTCGAAACTTACCATGTAACAAAATTTAGCAAACTTACCATGAAATTGACATATTATTATATTGGAAACATTAGGATCTAATACTTAATAACTATTTAATATTATTTCAGTATTGAAGGGGAAAAAACTACAGTTGCCAGCATAAATGGTGTCGTGCAATAGAACTATATGAAAGTATGCAAGATGTTGATTATAAGTCAATAATTACCTAAGATCTAGATATTATACATTTGTGAGAACATTTATTATTAAGTCTCTCCTTTGTATATTTTATACCAGCAGTTCTTAATTGAAAGCCAGCCGTGCATAAGTGACCTATGAGTAAGCATTGTTTCTATAAAATTTGTTTAATGTGATATCAGTCATTATTTAAATGATGTTATGACTGTTTAGCAGCAGAACAAAATTTTTACAAAAAAGGTAACTTTTGTTTTGGAGGCTTAGAATTATATTAGATTTATAATAATGATAATGTAACAAAATTTGATGATTGAGATTGAGTGATTTACCACCTATCACTAGCTAAAGATTACTTGTTTTGTCATAATGTAATGATCATAATAGAATAGTTTGTTGATTTGATACTTTTGAAAAAGTAGCTACGATGCTGCTTATTGCAGTACATAAATTTAATTTCCAAGTGTTGTGTGTCAGATAATAAGTTAAAATAATAATATATTTCTTCTAACCTTATACCTATAAAATTTGTATAATTACGACATAGTTAAACCTAGTTTTTAAACTGCAATCTGAATTGCATTTAGGCAAATCAAATTTTGGGTCAGCTCACATATAAATTTCTTCCTGTAACTTTTGGTGTTTTGTAATTAGTTAAACATACGAAAGGTATGATTATTATTTTATACGAAACAACAAAATTATAAATTGCGGTATAGAGAAACAATGCTGTAATTTTATTGCAGTAATAAATATTTAATTTAAGAATCTGTGTGTTATTATCATCCTAAGTATATTAATTATTATGTTAAAGAAATAAAAACTCATCAATATACTACTAAATCAAATTTAATGTAACTAAATTAAAACAGTATAAGTAGTAGATTTAAGGCAGCTGCCTTAAACTTCAATTGTTGCACAAAATTTGAGCATATGATTCAAGATCAGCAATGTGGATTTGTTCCTGAAAAATAATGATGAAAAAAAATATTGTGAATGCCTAATTCCTATTTAGATTTTATACATCTCAATGATTAAATACCTTTAACATGGTGCTGCTATTCATTAAATGCAATATTCCATTTTGTAATGTGACCTCATCTAACAAAATAGTGTAAGGAATACCCATCTGCAAGTTTTCTTTCATCTGTAATAACAGTGTTTTTGATATTATTGTTAAATAATATTATGCTCTGTTTTTGTCCCATAGTGGCAAATGATTGAGAACTCTTATTATAATTTTCTTATTCTTGGCGGTTACATGGTGAGCTTATATTTTTTTTACAAGTGTGCAGAAGTTACGGCTGTGTAACATAATTATTATTTTTAAGTAACAAAAAAAATGGAGGAGGTTCTCAAGTCAATGCATATTATTTTTATGTATGACCTTGCATAACTTATTACAGTTGACAGTAGCCAGATTTTAATAATTTTATTTTTATTATAAAATGTTTACTTCTAAATTGGTCCCGTTGTCACCAAATGGTAGACCTGGTGATGGCATCCATGAGGAATCGAGGGAACTCGAAATTTATAGGAACACCTATAGTGATTTTGACTTTTTTTGAAGTAACTCAACCATAGGTACCAACTCAAAAATAAGAAGTTTGAGTAGCTAAATAATAAAACTTCGGATTAATCGAAAAGGAGACCTTTTTTCATGGTTATTTTATATTTTTGTCACATTAGAAAGAATGTTAATGAATTTTGAACCACATTCTTACCTGATCTTGTAATTCTAATGAAAATTCAGGCAACCAGGTAGATATTTTTTTCCGTGCCAACTTACAGTTTACCAATTTTGCTAAATCTATTAATGTCTTATTTAGTTTCGGATCTTCTGAAATAATCATTATATTATTTTGTATAATATTTTTGTTACAGTAGAGACCCAATTATCCGGACAAATTAATGTCGAGGGGCATTCCGTTAATCAGAAACCTGAATATATGAAAAACTTTAAATAATCTAACCAGGAATGTGACGTGAAGGCTTTTTCAAATTACTTCAAAATGTATTGTCTGCTTTGACTCAGCATGGAAAGTTACAAGTTTCTAACCTTTATAGGTTTGTACTTGATGATATAAAGTTAGTAAGTTGATCATGGTTGGTAGTCCAAATAATCACAAATCTGCATAACTGAGGTCCTGATAATCGAGTCTACTGTATTTAAAAAAGCACTTATTTAAGAAATTCATGCATTCTATGTGTTAAGAAAATATTATGGAAGATAAATCAGAATTACCTTGTAAGTTAAAAGCAAAAGAAAATTTATAAGGTGCCAGTTTGTTGTGTAGTCTTACATATCCTTCTTTTGTTCCATTGGATGAAGCATCCAACATTATCGTAAACAAAGCTGTTTCTAGGCCCACTTTACAAACTAGGTGTGATTTTTCATTAGAGTTCTTAAAGAATACAAATACACTTGATTTCTCTTGAATGTTCAATTATATTAAAATTGTATTTTATACTACAAGATTGATTTAACAAAATATCTCCATTGCAAAATCTATACGGGAATAGATTTAAAAAATGCAAGTAGTTTTGATACTTACATTATCAGCAGTACTTAATTTAATGTTCTCAACGGTTTGCTGTCCCCATGGAAAGTTAGCTACAATATTCACATTAATAATATTATTTTCTTGTTTCATATCATTGATTAAGAATAGACTAGGAGTTGTAGTCATCTGAAATTTTTGTAATTTAAATATTTAAAAAAATCGTGGCTTTAAAATAAGCACAGATTTTTTTATGAAAATCAAACAAAAAATGAAGATCAGAGAAGAAAATTACTTACACAGCTCCACCAATATTTTCGATATCTTTGCCATTTTATAAAATATTGCATAATATCCTGCTTTGGATATACTAAATGTAGGTTCAGTTCAGTTGGATCAATTACCTTGTAATCATCCTGATTTAATTTAATCTTATTTGGAATTGAAGTTGGTTCTATGAAGCCATATGGCACCTTCTGCTTTTTGTGTTCTTTAATCAAATAAATAGGTATACTTTTGTTTGTTTTTGCATGAGTAAACTGTAAAAACTGTGATCGAATATTATTAAGAATAATTAAACTTGGTTTTTGCAATGAAACATTGGTTAGTGGATTTATGGCTATTGGTCTAAAAAAATTACAATTGCTTAGAATCTTTTTGATTTCTAAGTTCATTCTTTATGCTATGTGGTTCTTTTCCTTCACTTTCAACCTCATGCAGTGGAATATTTCCCGGTGGTGCTACAAAATAATCATCCTCTACCACCATTGCATTCATCAATATATCAGCTTGACAGTTGCCTTGAGTTATTTTATCTTCTCTTAAACTCAGATTCCTTAAAGGTGCCAACAATATTAACCCTTTTTTAATCAAAGCAGGCAAACAAAATACATAAGCACATATTTTACAGACTGGAGAGTCATTTAGACAGACTTAACAGTACCTCCAAGATACTAGATTATTGGGCGAAATAAATATATGGGTACAATTAGGTACTAAAAATTACTTACTCTTTTTCTAATACTGTGTATAATGGTTCAACATTATCGGTATTTATATGAATTATTTTATTAGCGAAATTAATAGAGTCCTCTAAGACCTTCACTCCGTCTTTGGTATCAAACTTTACAAGGGATAGTCTTTCAAGGAGTGCAACAGTGCTTTCATTTATTTTTACTGTATCTCTATTAATCTCCTTTTCTAAAGTTATTATTGGAGTAGCAGGTACTTTTGAACTATATTGCCTGGATTTCAGCAGTAACTTAAAGGATTTGTTAATATAAGACCTGTAATTCATAGTAGTAATAACGTTACAGCTATAACATTAATGTTAGAATACACTTATGGTTAAATAAAAAATTAGAGATATTTAAAAAGCTTTAAAATAACCTCAAATTTTAGTACAAACTTCAAACTTATAAAACCTTTGATTTGACAAGTGAGTAGTGACAACTAACAAGTCGGTAAATAAAAAACAAAAAATTAATGCCAGCTTGATTTGGAAACATTGTAATATTTTATTGGATTAAGTGTTGGAAATATTATGTAAAAGAAACATAATATTTCTAATACCTTTCCCTCAAATTAGTAATAATATAAATAGCATTTAAACTTAGCTATTGACATAATTTTTTGTTCCATAATTCTCATTACGATAATATGTTAATGGAAGAAAGAGATGTCTTAGATTAGATATCTCAGTTAATCCAACCACATCCAAAAAATTTCTTTAAATTTTGTTGAAGTTTTCCAATTTACTTTAACACATCTTATTGATTCAGAGCAATAAAGTCGTAATTCGTACGTCATTACAAAGTACAAAACCTATTGAATTCTGACCACAGACTACTAAGGGGTATATTCTGACAACTTTTATTAATGTTCTTTCCATGTTTATTGTTTTTCTTCCAAGATTGCAACCAAAACGTGCCAAACAGCTATTGAATATTGAAATTTTGCCAACTATAGTATTCCTTCTATGTTTATTCTTCTGTAATTTGATTTTTGACCGTCCACTCGGTCATGGTGAACGGACATTCAGCAACCGAATTTATGTAAAGATACAATCTCAAATAATTAATTAATAAGAATCAAAAAGTGTAGGTATAAAACGCATACCATTTTTAGTTTTTAAGGCTATACGCGTTTACCTATCGCTCTTCGCCAAAGATGAAAAAAAGTATTGTGACTTTGACAGCTTTGTATTGTCAAAAATCGAAATAAATTCTTCAAATTTGCTCTCGGAAAATATATTTTTTAGATTTTTAGAGGAAAATAACTATTAGTGGTGAGTATTTCTGTTAATATATATTTATATTTTCAGTTTACTCCATTTTAGATAGGTGCATATATATGCTTAACCTAAAATTATATTTCACTTTTCAGAAAAATGAAGAAGTACGCCCGATACATGTTATACGATAAATTACATAAAGGAGCAGTGGTGTGTTGTATGGGTTTAACACTGTATGGTGCTGCTATTCTCGCAAACCATGGCTATCGATACTTCACACAGGTACAGCCGAGAATTCAAGCCGCCAAAGACGCAGCTGAGAGGGAGCTCCTTTCGGAGGGTTCATCGGATAAAATAATGTGATATACTAGTCATGTAAGGTATAATTTGTAGTACACACTTAAATAATCCAGTTAAGAATAAAATTAATTATTTGTTAGCACAATGTCTTTTAATTGAAATTCCAGAAAATAGCTCTTTTCTTTTTATTCTATTTTGATGGGTTTTTAATTTATTCTAGAAAATGTTGATATAACATTACATCTGGACAAGTAATAAGCCAAGTATGACACTAACCATAAGGTTTATCTGAATAGTTATAAATATATATCCAAGTAGCCAAGCCTATTCAAAGCAAACAAACAAACTTTTCCTCTTTATTATATTAGTATAGAATTACGTTATTAAAAAATTGTAAGATGTTTATAATTCATGTTGATTTATGATTACTTCTGATGACAACTGAAGACCTTTTTTTAGACCACAATAATTGCATTAAACCTTACTCTGATACAAGTTTTAAATCTGATAATATTAAATTATGTATTAGAAGCAGAAGGTATATTTAATATATTTGTCAACTAGGAGTACAGAGAATCAATAGTATAATAATT
Source organism: Phengaris arion (assembly GCA_963565745.1). NCBI lineage: Eukaryota > Metazoa > Arthropoda > Insecta > Lepidoptera > Lycaenidae > Phengaris > Phengaris arion. The sequence continues at coordinate 11,799,782 of OY751443.1, forward strand.
ATGTGCAATCAACATCACTGACCACCACTGTCCCTACTTCTAGGGATCGGGTCTCTACACTTTGTGAAGAGAATCAGGTCTTTGATGGTTGTAATTCTACTCAGACATGTAGGTCTGAATTCTGTTTGGTATGTTTTCTACATAAAGAGTATGATTTTTAAAAAATATGTTATGTGATACATTTAACAAATCTAACTAAAAATAGAATCACATAATGTTATATTATACACATTCACAATAGAGCGTCAATGAGTATAATGATAATTATTGTCTACTTATCCCAGCAAATAGATAACTATATGAGGGTGAAAAATTATTTTTTAATTATTCAAACATCAAGTTCCCTTCCAACTTGTGTCAATAGATGTCGCTTTCCATGATTTTGAACTCCAGCTTCTGAAAGCTTCACTTCTACCAATCTAATATCATATTATATCATATATCAATATCCAAATTCATGTAATTAGCTAATACTGAAAACTGTCGCTTTCATGTTTCATCAAATCAAATCAGATTGAAACCAAATATTCCATCTGTTCACAGCACAAAATATTATCTAGATATTATGTATCTACAGTACAACTAAGTTCTAAATGCCTGACAACCTCTGTGGCTCAGTGTATAGCGCGTCGGCGCTTAAACCGGAGGTTGCGGAGTTGAATCCCGCCGAAGGGACAAAAAGTTTTCTGTGTTTCTGGTTCTTGGTTCTTACTACACATTATTAAATATAGGTATGTATATTATAATAAAAATCTTAAATACGTGTATAAGTATAAAAGTATTAAATATATTTCCGTTGTCTGGTACCTGTGATACAAGTTCTTCGAATACTTAGTACAGGATCAGATTGACGTGGTGTGAAAGAGCCCATATTTTTATTATATGTATTTAATATATTGTTTGTCATTTCCATAGAAAAACGACGTTTGCCGAGGGACATTAAGAAATTACTTGCACTGTGGTACACAATTATTCTACATCTGTTTACAACATACACTTTGTAACTGTAGAACTCGGGACTCGGAAGTTTTTTTGATGTTTAGTTTATTTCGTTTGTAGTTTATTTTCTACGGGGTGGGGTTTTGTCTGCCGCCCTATAATAACAGTCCGATTCGGACGTAATTAAAAAGGCGTCCGAGTGGTGTTAACTGTACTCGCTTACTCTGCTCGCTGTGACAACATTTACCTACGCTGAATATTTGCACATCGTAAAAGGACTGTCGGCTTGTGAAAATATCCCGAAAGAAATAGACACAGTTTTAGATATTAGAATTTAGAACTAAGTGGATTTATCACTAATTTCATCATCAAACTTTTATCATTGTTATATATACATTGTTGCATCATCTTCATTCTACCTATCTAAATCAATTAATTTCGCTTTAGTTATGTAGAAAAAGTGCATCGCATTCGTGGCTAACAGTAGGAGGCTAATTCGATATCTTTCTGTTTATTAACAGGCTGTATGTTTCCCGCGACGTATCGCGATTAAAAGTAGCCTATTTCCTTCCCCATGGTCTAATCTATAACTGTCAAATTGCATCAAAATCGGTCCAGTAGTTTCGGAGCCTATTCAATGCAAACAAACGAACAAACATATAAACCTTTCCACTTTATAATATTATTATTATTATATTATTAAAGACTAACTGGCGCCCGCAACATCGTTTGCATAGAACTAACGGAAATGTGAATGTAAAAAAAATAAAAACAGTTCCCCATTTTAAACGGAATCCTAAGACAAAAGTAGCCTAAGTTACTCCTTATATTTTATAACATCATCTATTTGCCAGTCCCGTTCCGTGCAAATCGGTCCAGCCATTACAGAGATTAGCCGGAACAAACAGACAGACAAAAATTTTTAAAAATATTGTTTTTGTTATAATCACCGTATGGCGTATAATTATATATTTAGTGAAAAGCTGTTAATTTAAAATTACAAACACTTCAATTTTATTTATTTGTATAGATAGAGTAGAAGGATAACTTCTTTCCTCAATCTCAGGTTGAGAATAAGGAAACCTTAAGACATGGTGATGATGATAATAAGTCGTGTTAACATCTATTCGTCCTTTTACAACTGAGAGTTAACATCCGTCGGGATTCAGAAAGGAAAAACTTGAATCAGAATAGGTCTTAAAACAGAACTTTTATACAGGTATAGACTATAGGCATTCAAAGACACTTTAAATATAAGTTAGGCGAGGAAAAGACATTCGCTTTAGTGATGGTTTTTAACCATACCATTACATCATGCACGTGATATTTTAGGTAGGTTTTTTATGGTCTGGAAGAAACCGCTTAACGCCCGAAATTAATAATCAATCTTATTCATTATTCGCCGACACATATGGTGTACCCCTTTCGCTTACCTTATTGCTAAAATAATAAGGTCTTAGTGGTACTCGCACTTCACTGGGTTTTGCGGCGAGTGTAAGTACAATGTACTTACATAATTCTAAATTGGAGTTTTCAGCGGGTAAATCTTCAAAATATTACCTATAAATAAAATATATCTATTACGAATTAGAATTTTTCACAGCCTCCGTGGTCCAGTGGTCTAGAGCTTGGCTCTCGATACGGAGGTCGTGGGTTCGAATCCCGCGTTGGATCGGACGGGCATGTAAAAAGTCGGTTCTGTGCCTGATCTCTCGCCAGTCGTGTCGGTCATCTGCCCCACTGGGTTACAAGAGTAAAGGAAGAGAGAGAGAGAGAGAGTGCTCTTATGTACTGCGCACACACTTGGGCACTATAAAGTAACTCCTGCGTAGCTGGCCCGGCTTCAATGAAATCGGCCACCGTCACCGAAATCGGCGTGGGGTGTTATTGTTATTTTTACGAATTCACTGTAGTCTTAGATTTACCAGTACCTAGATAGTAGGCCAAGGTTTCGGTGTCGTGCCTAAATAATAAATAAGGGGTCGAATTTAAAGATCCGTAATGTTGAGTTGTTAAGGTTAAACGAGTGATGTATAATAAAATAGCCGGGTTCCGCTGTTCGTATACAAAAATAATAATTTGTATCACAAGTAATGTATTACATTATAGCGTCCGTGGTCTAGTGGTTAGAGCTTGGCTCTCGACTCGGAGGTCGCGGGTTCGATTCCCGCATTGGAACAACAAAAAAATGTTGTTTCCAAGTTTGGATAGGACAATGCAGGCTGATCACCTGATTGTCTGACAAGAAAGATGTACCAAGCTGCGCACACACTTGGGCACTATAAAACAATTCGTGCGTAACTAGCCTGGTTTTAATGAAACCGGCCACCGTCATCGAAATCGCTGTTGTGAGTTTTATTTTATTACATATAAGCCGGAATTATGTACCTACTTGCGACATGGTATTCCGTATTATTAATCGTTTTTGTCAACATGTCCGTTAGATTTAACCGATACCAAAAAGTTTTGACGTAGTTTTTTATTTTACGATATGTAAGTGCTTAGCTTAATTATGTTTAAGTTAATTCGATAATAATTATATATAAATAGCAACCTTATATTCTAATTTAAACCTCCTTTGTACAAGGTTTCCTACAGGGCCGCTTCAAAGCCGTCGCTGCAGACATTCTAGATTGGGAGCTAAGTAAATCTTTAATTCAGTAAAAAATATTTCAAAACAAAAGATGGGCTATGACGTACATTTGACAGAACAAATCTTCATACAAAAAAAAATTACACCATCTGGGTTATTACCATACTTCAAATGTCAGCCATCTTGATTTCACCATACCGCAAATGTCAAAATCGCCCCAAAATGTCCAAAAGTGGGGCCGTTTAAGTGGGGACAGTTTTCACCTCAACATGCCTCGTCTATAAATGTACGTCTATGTTCAGTGATTTAAGACTGAAATTGTTTTCAGCAATATTTAATTAAAAAAATATATTTTTATTTACATACGAGGGCGGGTCAATAAGTCCGTGACTTTTGGAATAAAACACAGATTTTTTGATAAATAAATCATTTTATTTTTCAACGTAGTCCCCCTTGAGCTCTATACACTTTGTCCAACGCTTCTCCAATTTTTTTATCCCTTCCAAAAAATATGATTTGTCGAGGTCCTCAAAATAGGCCTTTGTTTGCGAGATGACTTCATCATTGGAGTCAAATCTTTTTCCACCGAGCCATTTTTTCAGGTTTGGGAACAAGAAGTAGTCACTCGGAGCCAAATCTGGAGAATAGGGTGGATGTGGGAGCAATTCATAGCCCAATTTATGGATTTTTGCCATGGCAACTGCACATGTGTGCACCCTTGCATTGTCTTGGTGAAAAAGAACTTTTTTCTTGGCCAAATGAGGTCGGTTTTTTTTCAAATCCTCATTGAAGCGGTCCAATAAGTTGGCATAATATTCCCCATTAATTGTTCTTCCCTTTTGAAGATAGTCAATGTGGATTATCCCACGTGCATCCCAAAAAACAGTCGCCATAACTTTATTGGCTGACAAACCCACCTTGGCCTTCTTTGGCGCCGATTCACCCTTAGAAACCCACTGTTTTGACTGTTGTTTGGTCTCTGGTGTGTTGTGATGGATCCATGTTTCGTCCACGGTTACAAAACGGCGCAAAAACTCCTCCATATTGTGATTAAACAACGCCAAACCTTCCTGTGAAGTTGTTACACGATTGCGTTTGTGGTCGACTGTGAGCAAACGCGGCACCCATCTTGCGGAAAGCTTTCTCATGCCCAAGTGATCATTCAAAATTGAAACCACTGAGCCATGAGAGATGCCTATGGCTTCCACAATCTCTTGTACTTTCAATCTTCGGTCGGCCAACACCATATCGTGAATTTTTTCGATTGTTTCGGGTGTAGAGACCTCAACTGGGCGTCCAGGACGTTCGGCATCTTCAGTGCTTGTACGGCCACAACGAAATTCAGTAAACCACTTTTTTACCATTGAAATCGATGGTGCAGAGTCCCCATAGTATTTATCAAGCTTAGCCTTGGTCTCGGTAATGGTTTTTTTTCGCAAAAAATAATGCTTAATAAGCACACGAAATTCACTTTTTCCATTGTTTCCTTAAGTTACTGGATAGTCTGATAAAGATAGCTGTAAAACACAAACTAACTGACGCAGCAAGTTCAAATTTTGATAGGAGTCAACTGACAGATGCCTGTTGACAGGAGTAGTGTTGCTTTTTCAGTAAGGAGGTTAGAAATTCAAAAAGTCACGGACTTATTGACCCGCCTTAGTACTATTAATTATTTACACGAATCCAGTTATAAAGTAGGAAAAGCTAGAGTTAGTCTCTAGCTTTTCCTAAGTTTAATTTTTGGTCCCAGTCTTATAAAATATCCAGCACCAGCCGACCGCACTCCTTCACGAACCGCCGTCACGTACGCATACGCACATTCGTAATAGCACCGCGTCTATCCGCGCGCGCCCAGTCTTGCGTTGCTTGTCGTAGTAACTCTTAAATCGTATGGAAATAAAAGATTAAGAACGAGTCAAGAAAGTCATATCAAGAAGTCTCGAGGCTCCGAAGTCAACACAGCATGCAACTTTTGGAACGTAGTTCCTTATGGCGCGTTGCGAATTGTATGGAAGCTAGGCGGACTGACTAGGCACGACACTTTTTGCCACTCGAAATCACAATAATAACGACTATTAAGAATGATACAAAAAACGACCTTATCACCTTGACAATAATGTAGAATTTTGCAATTACACATTGTGACTGTTATGACTGTTACATATTGTGACTAGCTAGCCGAGCGCTCGATGTTATTACTCAGTACGGAGCCGGACTTCGCGGCGGCAACACTGCGAGCAGCAACCCTGTCAACCCTCACCCCTGTCCCTACCTAAGGCGCTAGTTCCGCGCGCACTATATATACTTAGTTCAACTATTTGTTTTGTATGATATAATATATTATATCTATACAGATAAACAAAATTGAAGTGTCTGTTTGTAATTTGAAATTAACAGCTTTTATTTTCACTTAGTAAATAAAAGCTGTTAAAATAAAAGCTTATAAATTGTTAACATTTTTCTGTCCGTCTGTCAGTCTGTGTGTTTGTTATGTCTGTGTATACAGAGATTAGCCGGAACAAACATATTCCCTTGACACCTCTCAAGTTTTTTTATATTTATAGCCCTAGTTTAAAATCTTTCAGTATACGGTTCTTTCAAAATTTCTGTTGTTTCGGTTTTTAATATGTAATATTGGTATGGTATATTCGATGACGTGCACAAGTGTGAGCAAATAATAGGTACAACCACAAAATGCGTGCAATTTTGAGTTTCCCTCAAAAACTCCCTAGGAAGTTTCAGTAAAGCGTCTACCACTTTACTGAATCGACTGACTTGATTCATTGACTGCACTAACTATTTATTTGGATTTTGACTAGACTTTTTTAAAAATTTATTTATACATGGCATCGGCTTATAACCAATTGCCAGTGTCAAGTTAAAAAGGCGTTTAAGTTTTCATCACCGTATTTTAAAACGTCAAGTCCAAAGTCGGAGTTTTAGAGGTAGTAACCTGTTCTATTAAATAATAATTTAGTAAGACAGGTATTACTAATTAACAATAGACATTTTTTTCAAATATATTTTAAAATGTTCGCATCGATTGTTTATTGGTATCGATGGTTTACTAGTATTTTTATTTCCCGGAAATAATATCTCTTTATGCAAAGAAAAAATGATAAAAATAAAAACGACAAATGTTTGCTCCAAAACGACAGCCACCATTATCGTGACGTCATAAGAACAGAAACAAATAGATGTCATATTATGTGCGTGTGTAGTGCATGAAGTTTAGATTTAACTTTCGCTGTTGTTTATTCGATTTGAATAATTATGTTCTTATGACGTAACTTACAAGAAAAATATGGCGGCTGTTGTTTTCGGTCACGTGACATACAGATAATAAAACGACAAATTTATTTTCGAAATTATAAATAAATCGCATATTTATATAACAAAATAGTGTTGTATTCGTATTTCTTATGATAGAAACTATTTATATAACAAATGTATATCATTTAATTTTGATAGATGAAACTAGCCTATTTGAGGTAAAAATGAAAACCTTCCTTCAATGGAGCAATGGATTTAAGTTAGCTAACTCGTTGAACACGTGAAATTTGAATTCCAAACGGGATCGACTGGCCTGGACTAGACGGCATAATCTTTATAACAGACGTTCAAATTGGAAATGGCAAACATCGAACCCGCACCTATTGGGGATTTATTCGTCTGCAGATCCGGCGTTAATAATTCGGCAGACATAAAAAAGCTCGAATTCCCATCGTGTCGGTACGTTGCACTGTTAATGTTTAATCTTTATTTATTTTGTACGCCCTTTTTTACAGCTGTTGAATTGAGAATACCAAGTTAGGGCTAAGGCCTAAATACAATATTATCCCACCAAGAAAGCATTAAATGCCAATAGCCAAGTCTTTTTTTCACCACACAATTTTAGATCTATTAGATTTAAGTCAAGTTGAAGTCAAGTCAAATTAAATGTACTAATACTCTATTCTAATATTATAAAGGGGTAAAGTTAGCGACTTCGTGAGGTTGTACCTAGGGGATAATCTATAATATATTATAGATAATATTCTGAACCGATTTCGAAAACCAGCAACTTACATAATTTGTGAGTGTCATATAGGCTATTAATATATTCTTACCCCTTTTTACGGAAATTATGAAAACGTCAAATGTGGCACGGTTAAATTGAATGTGGAGGAATGTGTGCAGAAAGCTAATATTTTTTTAAAATATTGCATAGAAATAAATAAAATCGATGAACACACATGTTTGTCTCTATTTGACGCAAAAACTACAAAACGGACTTTGATGAAATTTAGTATGGTGGTAATTTGGGGTCTGGATTAATATACATAGGCTACTTTTTATCCTGAAAAAGTACAGTGTTCCCGTGGGATACTGTATTTATGCAGGCGGAGCCGCGGGCAAAAGCTAGTAACTCTATATTTTAACTGCTATGTGAGGGCACCTTTAGGATTTACACATGTATGCAGTATACAGTAAATATGTTAAACACATTTAAATAATTTTCATCTCAGTCGAGACGAGGGCTAATTAGTAATTAGCTCAGGCATGCAGCCATCGAACTGAAGATGTAGGAATGCTCAAGTTTGCATTGTATCGTGTAATTACCACTGCTTTTATTATTACCCACATGTTTGCTTTGCGAATGTATTTTGTGATATTATTACTTATATACAGGTTTAGTAACCTTTAGGTTTTGAGGGTCAATTCACACCGCAACGAGACGCGACGCGGTGCTGCATTTTAAGTTAAAAGGCTACGTTTCATTGCAAGAGTTGTTTAAATTTGGAGCTGTCGCCGCGCTATATATCGCACGCGACGGGGCGCCGCTCTTTCAATCTTCTTGTGTACTAAATAAAGTTCCATTTTGAATAACTATTTAAAAAACACAGCGCCGCGTCGCGTATTGTCTCGTTTCGTTGCGAGCTGTAGCTAAGGGGTTGTAGTTTTTAAAATCCGAGATTATTTATTAACACTACCATAGGATATGATTGGAACCATAAATAACCCCATAAAGTATCTATGTTTACGACTTTACCTTATACCGTAAGTATTGTAAGTTGTAACCCTGTATAAAACCGTATTATTTCATATAGTAAGTAAGTGTGATAGTACGAAGTTACATAGCACGCTCCTAGTTATTCTGTGCAAGTAGCTAAGATATGAGTAATTAATTATAGTACCTGGGAGACCGAGCTTTGATCGGTGTTTTAGCAGAACGGTCAAATATTTAAAAATAAATAATACAAATACAAAAGAAAAGGAAATAATAAGAATCACAAAAATATTCATCTTACCGGGATTCCAACGCATAACAATCTGCCAATCAGACTGACAGTAGGAGATTATAATTATTGATATATTATTGTACGACGAAATAAAAAAAAAACATATATTGTTTAAAAATGCGCAGTTTCTAAGGGATAAGACCTAGCTCGATTTTTCTCTTCTAACACTCCCTGCATACAAAATTTCATGGTAATACTTGTACCCGTTGTCGAGATACCGATTATATACTCGTATATACAAGATCGTCTCGTTTAAAGTAAAAGATATCGCTTTAAAATATTAGCGACAATTCACATCTAGTATACATATTATTTTACGTAAAATCAAGCAAACCCCAGAGTAGAAACTAGTTTAAATACTTCGGAAGGAGCTAATACAGCCCTTTAATGTGATACACTGCCACTCAACACGGAAAGTTGAAATAAATTTTCAATTCATGACATTATGCCCCCCAGAGGTGTTGAGCCCTGAGGCTAGAGCTAAAATGTAATGGCTTATGACGTCACATCGAGTGTAATATTACCACAAATATAACCTCAACACAGCATAGGGGTAATATTATAAGCATTTTTAACTTAGTAGAGTGCTATTAGGTAATTTAACAACTCTTCTTGATTTATTAAAATCAAATTAAACCATTATATGGCAAAATTAATTTGTGCAATCCTACTATTATAAATGTGAAAGCGTGGATGTTTGTTACTCTTTCACGCAAAAACTACTGAACGGATTTCGATGAAATTCGGTATGGTAGTAGTTTAGACTCGGGATTAAAACAAAGGCTACTTTTTATCCCGAAAAAGTAGTGTTCCCGAGGGATACTGTATTTACGCGGGCGGAGCCGCGGGAAACAGCTAGTTATATTATTATAAATGTGAAAGTTTGTGAGGATGGATGGATGTATGTTTGTTACTCTTTCACGCAAAAAGTAGTGAACGGTTTTCGATGAAATTTGTTAAGGCAGTAGGCTCTGGATTAAAACATAGGCTACTTTTTATCCCGAAAAAGTACAGTGTTCCTTTGGGGTAATATAGTTACTCGGGCGGAGCCGCGGCTAACAGCTATATATAAAATTTTATGTAGTCTTTTATGCTAGCCATATACGTAACGGTATACTTGACAAGTTTGCCTGTATAGGTAAACCGGAGCGTGTAGCTCAAGCTTACCTGACAGGTATAACTGTGCCGGCAAAACCTTACGACGTGTATGGATAGCTCAAACAACCCAAAGCGTGACTTACAAGAAAATTACTTAAAACTTCTTCTGGTACTATCAGGTCATTACAAAACGGCAATATCATAATATTGCCGTTTTGTAAAGAAGGAACATAAAGTCGATTTAAAAAAAAAAAAAAAAAAATTATTTAATCTAAGTAAATATTCCATTTCTATCTATACACTTTTGCCATCTCATAGATAGTTCATTGATTCCTTTACTAAAAAAACCATTCGGACAGGAATTAATAAAATCTTTGAAAGTGCTTTGGACTGCCCCATCGGAGTTATATTTTTTGTCTTGCAAGAAGAAAAAAATGGTAATCTGTTGGAGCAAGGCCCGGGGAGTACGGTGGATGTCTTAGACATTCCAGCGTTGTCCTGAAGCAGCAGTGGCCTAGAGCGAATGACCAACCTCAGTTGTTTAGCAGCTAGCTTTTCCATCATGATTTGCAGTTGCTGGCAATAGACATCTGCCGTAATCATCTGGCCATATTTAAGGAAGCTGTAGTGAACGACACCGGCATTAGGCCACCAAACGCTCACAAGTCACTTTTTTTGAGCTAATTTTCGCTTGGGGCAGGCTTTGGCTGGTTTGCCATGGTTCATCTATTGCGATGAGCATTTCAGATTATCGTATAGGATCCACTTTTCATCACAGATAATGATTCGATTTAAAATCCCTTCATTATTGTGCCGGTTGAGTAATGTAACGCAGCAGTCGACGCGCGTTTGTCGGTTTCCTGCACTCGATTCATGAGGTACCCAACTTTCAAGCTTTTTCGCCTTCCCAATTTGCTTCAAGTGGATTAAAACAGTTTTATCACTAACACCGCAGCCTGCAGCTAACTCGGACGTGGATTGCGATGGATCAGCTTCCAAAATAGCCTTCAATTCTTCATTATCAACTTTGGTCTCCGGCCGTCCACGGGGCTTGTTCTGCAGGTCGAAATTTCCCAAACGAAAACTTTGGAACCAAAAACGAGTGTATGTTTTCTTTTGCTACATCGCAGCTATACACATCATTTATCTTTTCAGCCGTTTATGCAGCACTGGTGCCACGGTGGAACTCGTACTCGAAAATAATACGATATTTCAAGTTTTCCGTTTTGTAAACAGACGTAAAGAAAAAACTAAAAGAAGAAAAAACAAATGAATAATGGTTTTCGAAACACAAATTCATGAGTAAATAGCGGCATAAATTTGAAATTGGAATTCTCAATCAAACAAGATATATTTGAGATCAAAGTGGCCATTACGACAAACCGCCAATTTCGTATGTAAGGACGTAATATTAACAGAGTGACGAACATAAAAAATATTGATATCTCTCATCGTTATTTTTACAATAATATGTTAAACTCATTTTGTCACTTGACGCGAGCAAAGAGCTTTTTCTAAGTTCATTGAAATATAAATTGTGTATATAAATTTTAGTAACCTCGCGCATTTGTATCTGTAAGTGGAATTGAGTTACCTATTCGGCTATTTAGTTTGCGCACGGTGCAGGAAATCATTAGCACGGACGGACTGCAGTCATGTGATACCTTTAAGTAATTGATGGAGATACATGGGCCGTTTGGCTCAATATGGACTACATTTATAATAATAGATCACTGTTAGCCGTTGCTCCATCTACTATCATTCATGATTGATATCATGATCCAACTAGATACGTGGATACGTCGAAAGAGGCATAGAGAGAGGGGTTTTCATTCTACCAGCAGTCTACAACCTTTCCTATGTAGAAACGTTTTTACCTACGAGATAATTTTCAAAAGTTAAGTTATGAAAATATTAATTATCTATTTATATCTGTGCTTAGGATTTAATATATTCTCGTTAGTCAAACAGTCTTTAGAAGGCTAAACACTGTGCAATCTTATTTTATATACCTACCAAGTACGCACGTAATACAAAGCTGTTGTTGGACGCAATTATCTGCAGAGACAGTCAAATAATATAAATCCTAATGTACAACAGGAGATCAAAATAAATGTCTACTACCAATTACGTACGTTTATTTTTGTACAAGTGTAAGTGCTCACAAAAATTAACATTGAAATATTTTAAGTTCCGTCATTTAGTGGTACTAGAGGTCGGCCGTGTGGTCGAAATCCGTCCATAATAATTAATATAATTTTTAAGCTTATACTTTTTCTGGGTTTCTTCGCCTCTTAGATAGAAAAAAATGTGACAGATTGGCAAACGTGTAAAATATGTGAAACGCACGGTAGTTTGTGTTAATAATATGAGGTAGTGTGTGCTGTTGTTATTATTAATAATTTAAATATGTATCACAAGCTATTTTTTTTAATATTAGCTTTCTGCAAACATTTATATAAATAAACTTTAACTATACCAAATATCATACTCCTCCGTTCGGACAATTCTCGTAAAACTGAAAGTTTTTGCTTCACGTAATACATATACATAATATTATTATAATGATTTATAAGGCACTGTTTCTTCATACTCGAAATCAAAGCCCATAGTTATTCCACTTCACATCCCTACCAATCAGTTTTATGTTTAAAACAATTTAGTATCTGCTAAGGAGTTGGCCGGATGCTAAAGTCTTTACGACGCTATTCCAAAAATAACGGCACTTTTAAGGAGAGAAATTGGTAATTTTATTCCGTAATAAAGTACAAAATATAATTATTAAGGCACCTTTCGTCGGGGAAGAGTTTTGAAGCAATTAATTGTTATGGATGATCGAAAGTAATGCTTTTATGAATTTTATTAAACGCCGTGAATAAGTCAAGGATAAAACGTTTATTTACTAAAAATCTTTTTGAATGTTTTTTTTTTACCTAATTTGATAGCCTTAACGAAAAGGTAACCTAAACAAGGAGTTTTTGCTTTGTTTTATAATTTTATTTTACTTTTCTTAGTAAAAGTAACAAAAGCAACTTTATATAAAAATATTTATTATTTTATGATAATATAGCCTAAACGTCGCCCGCGGCTCCGCCCGCGTAAATGCAGTATCCCACAGGAACAGTGTACTTTTTCACAATAAAAAGTAGCCTTTGGCCTTCCCCGTGGTCTACTCAATATCTGTGCCATTATTCAATGCAAAAAAAAACAAACAAATTTTCATGTATAAAATTAGTATAGATTTATAGCTACGTATTAAAATCTCTGCGTCTTTATCTTTATATGAATAACGTTATAGTCCTCATCGTGTACACTAGAAATCTGCGAATTTGTAAGGAACAGTAAACATCCAGTATATACGCGGAAGAACAGGTACAGTAAACGATCGTACGTGGGCTTACGTCAATTGTGAGAGGCAATATCCGGTCGAAGGTTTTGGCTGCGTGTGTTTCCGCCCTGACGTTTGATCCCTGAATCACGGGGGCTTAACATCATACTATACCATAAACAATATCCGCTATTTATTTTAGCTGTTCAATCATTTTTTGCGAGCTTGACAAGGATACAAGTCTTGATATTTTTCGGTAATTACAGATTGAGAAGTTGCCCATCTTTTTATAGTACAAAAAGGAGCTCAAATCTTCACAATCTTTATTAAATACATAGAAGAATAGTCTTATAATATTATATTATTAACATAACGAAAAGCTTTCATAAAAATAGCTTCACAAGAAAATCACTTTCTTGACTTATGACAACTACACTGCGGCATAGCAAACTATCTATAACTAGAATAAAATATTAAGTTTGTATTGGAATAATTAATAAAAAGGCTTTAATTATTCCGATGTGCAAAGATCACGTAGCTCTTTGTATTCTACGACGTAGCACCTCTACGCCGTAGCCCCTCTACGTATAAAATATTAAATAGTATCGGTCCGTAATATAGGCGACGAAGGCTCTATGGTCTCATTGTAATTTTATATAGCTTAATCGCAATAGATATTGCAAGTTGTGTGAAATCATTTATTTAAAATCCATTAACCAGAGGGTCGAGAACATTTTTTCCTTGACGTCTATTTTCATTGTGATAGTACTCGTAGTAACCAATCCGTTGATGTAGGTACATTCCTCCCTTTTTGTTTGATAATCATAGTATATAAATTTCGATTCACTTCATTTTTACATAATGTTTTTGATCCGAAGTTACTAAGTACCTTATGAGTCTCATATGGTTGTCAAACTTTCACACTGAATAATATATATATATATATATATATATATATATATATATATATATATATATATATATATATATATATAATTCTATCTAGTACCTAATAAACTTAGTACCTACTAAGTATTTTACTGTTTAACAGCTTAACTATGAAGCGATCTATGTAATTAATAATAATTAAAAATAATAATTAGTCACTTATTAATTTATCACAACTATTTATTTCATACTTGGTAAATACATGGGATTTCCCGGTTGAAATTACGTCAGAAGTGTCATAAGGTGGGAAAAAATCTTTCCATAGCTCACGGGGCTTAATGCTTTCCATAGCATTAAGCCCCGTGAGCTATGGAAAGATACCTTCAGAGCACAGATGATTGAACGCCTGTCGCCCTGTCAGATTGTAAAATATTGCTTAACGATTTAAAAATCGTCGATAAGGAATTGAACGACGTGTTTTGATAGTTTTGTGGCCTCACCGATCTTCGTGATTATTGGCGGGAAGGCTAAATGTAATGTGACAACAATACATTCTTATTAAAACTGTGTGTAACTTAATATTTTGCAAAATTGACATTTACTAATGGTCCAAGAAACGATCAGTCGGCTCGCCTGATGGTAAGCGATTACCACCGCCCATGGACAGCCGTGTCACGACGCGTCCTTAAAATCTCCTTGGGCCTCTGTTAACCTAACTCACTCGACAACGCAATAAGAACTCAAAACAAGCACCTCATACAGCATATCTTGGACGGGGATGAGGATAGGATGAAGGTTAAGTATAGGAAGCGTGGAAAAGACGACGGCACCGAGCACGTGGTGATGACTGTGTCGCCGGGGATGTGGCTGTGCCTTACCAAAGCGGGTCGGTTATACATAGACATGCAGCGTGTTCGGGTCGCCGACCAGTCCCCCCTAATACAGTGCTCGAGCTGTTTAGGGTACGGACATGGGAAGCGATTCTGCAGTACCGCCGAGGAAAGGTGCAGCCATTGCTCCGGGACGCACCACCAGTTTTGGTCCGAGGACCGTATGTCTGGCAGCAAACCACGCTGCATTAACTGTGAAAAGGCTGGCAATAAAAATGTAGAACACAATGCGTTCAGTGCGGAGTGCCCGGTCCGGCAGAAGTGCTCCGCTATGACGCGTGCAACAGTTACACAATAGTGCCAGTACTGTCAGGATCTAATTGGATGTATATTAATCTGCACTTAATAACACCAATAGATATACAAAACAAGTGGACAGTACGACATTGTTAGAGGAACCTAGGCATATTATATGATTATGGTAAACATAAGATAGCACTATAAACATGTACATACTAGTCTAAGATAAACCGTAAACTGTCACTATTAGCATACACGCGCGCCATGGAGTCTCACAAAGGATGCAAAGGATTTATATGGTGTATAAATCCTGAGCATACGTATTATCGGGGCGGGCACCTCGACCTGAATGAATGGATAAGAAAGGAGATTGAAATTGAAATTAGAAAAATTGGAAACTAAGTATTATATAGAAATAATGTAAATAAGTGTGGAAGAAGAATGTAAAATATGATATAAATAGGGAAAAGACTGTAATAGCAAAACATATAAAAAACAAATAAAAGTTGAAACAAATAAGATATGTAATATGTAAGGATGTAGTAAAAGAAATGTTAAAAATACTAAATAGACTTAAGAAAGTGAAGGTGTAAAAGCAAGAATGTTAAATTAAGGTAGGAAAAAACAAAAAGAAAAAGATAATAAAATTAAATTGTAATTAGAAGATAAAGTTAACGTAGTAAAGCAAAATGTGTGAAGCGACAAGTAAATATAAAAATAAGTAGAAGAAAATAAGACAGTAGAATAAAAAACTGTAATAGTAGATGTGTAGATTAGAATGTAGAATTGCGGAATGAAAATAAATGTAAGCATAATATAGAAATAATGTAAATAAGTATGAAAGAAGAATGTAAAATATGATATAAATAGGAAAATTAATGTAATAGGAAAACATATAATAATGTATACAAATAAAAATTAAAACAAGCAAGATATGTAATATGTAAGGATGTAGTAAAAGAAATGTTAAAAATACTAAATAGACTTAAGAAAACAAAAAGACCATGTAATAACGTAACCTACCAAAAAATTGTCCTGACCTCGTTGTTGGGGGAACAAGAGAAAAAAAAAACTCACTCGACAAAACACAACGCAAGCGTTATTTTACGTCGGTTTTCAATGGCGCCTTGGTGTTTATCAGGTCGATACGGCCCATTCATTCCGAAGCATGGCTTTCCCATATTTATCTACAAGTATGTAAAAAAATTTGCAGTATTTTATTTGAGTTCGGCATTTTTTTTGTTTGGTTAAATGTTTTAACTATACTATGAATTTAATTTCTGTTCTCAGCAATAGCCAAGATGTTACCAAAAGAAAGCTATTATTGGAAACTATATTGGAAAAATAATAGTAGAAATGTAATGTAGTAGGCAAAGGCTAATAATATAGGCACATTCGTCATTCATAATATCATCATTGCGTCCACATAATATCGTATTCCACGTATTCAATGACAAACGGAATATTTATGAAATATAAAGGCGTGAGCCCACGTAATATACGACAGCTATAACTGTAGGAATGTTTTAAATCACTGCCTTTATTGTTCCCCAAGTCATTAATTGCGATTTGATGTTCTCTTTAGGTTCGATTTCCCGAGGGAGAACTTTCTCCTGTGGCTGCTTTGAAACATCGCATAAAAGTTTTATGCATCATAGTATTTCACAATTGATACGTAACAAATGTTTGCTTGTGGTAATGCATATGAAAGTGTATTTATTAGTTTGTTTGTATTCTAAGTAGAAAAAAGTTACTATTAGTTTTTGTAGACCTTTATCTGTGTAATGCTAGCCATACACGTAACGGTATAGCTGACTGGTAAAAAGGTGTGGGTTTTGCAAAACTGTGCAGGATTCCAAGTATGGAACTTTTCAAAAAAATCAATCAGTTTTGCAAAATCCACACCTTTTTACCAGTCAGCTATACCGTAGCAAGTGGGCTCAAGCTTACCTGACAGGCAGGGCCGGATCATAAGTTAAGGGGACGCTCGGCTAATACTACTTAGGAGGCCTGTTCCTAATTATAAACCTAATTACTCAAAGTATATAAGACAGTAAAATACATACGGTCTGTTTAATTTAATAAATTTATGGATTTTTCGCATTATCGTCTATCTTTGACTTTGACTTGACTTAGCTGGCCCTTGAATCCACGGGGCCCTGGCTGAAGCGCAAAAAGCCATATGGCAGATGCGGCCCTGCTGACAGGTGCACTTCTGTAGGTAAAGGTAGGTAAGGTATTTACCTAGCTTTATATTCTTATCTATACTAATATAATAAAGAGGAAATATTTGATTGTTTGTTTGCTTGCATTGAATAGGCTCCGAAAAATACTACTGCCGATTTTTATGCCATTTGGCACAGATACAAAATAGACCACGGGAAAGGACATAGGCTACTTTTTACTGCGGAAAAATGTACGGTTTGCGCAATTTCCTTTTGCGCACATGAAGTCGCGGGCAACATCTAGTTGGAAATAGTAGGGTACTAAGCATAGTACAGTAAGCATCAACATCAGTACAAAGTTCCTACCTACATATTATTTTAAGTCAAACTTAAATCAGTCCAGTCATATATACCTACAGAATTGTTTATATCTTATAGTAATTACACTCTGTTTCTGTTGAAAGGTCACCTAAGAAATTATTTGAATTTTCTTTGTGAGCCACACTAAACTTTGGTGTCAATAAAATATATGCGAAAGATAAAATATTTCCGAAGGAAAACTATCGACTTGCTTCGTAAAGGGAGAAAATTTTATAGATATCATAAAGATTGGAAAGTTAATACCGAGATATATTAAAACCCTTACCCCATGTCTTATAGCCCTTATCGACAACTACTTTCTGGCAATGGTAACTTTTATGGCGATTGGTATATTGGCAGCTTTAATTTGAAAAGAATTTTACAACTGCTTCATAGTGTATAAAACACTTTCTGGGTGATGTCTAATTTTAAAATAAGAACATACACATTTAGATAAATTTACCTAAACCTATTCTCTTTATTGCTAGATTCAAATAAACGTTCGCTAAACTTTCCGAAAAAGAGAACGTAACCGATACTCGACACAAGATATTGTTGACGTTCAAAAAAATTAATTAACAAAACGAATACAAAGGAGCGCTTTGTGAATAGCTGCACGGCCATTATAAATTCTCGAGCGTTATTCACAATTGGCTCCTGTGGCGGCATTGACAGCCAGGTAATTCGCTAAGCCCTAAACTGCGACCACTGTGCGATTCCGATAACGCTTCCACGAATGGAAGGTTTTTACTACGTTCGTTTGCGATGTTTTGTATTTGGTTTATGATGTCGGGAAAATGAATTGATAGTTGTGCGTAGTTAGTTATACTTGTAATTTGTCCGTGTTTTATTGCGTGGCGATGTAGTCATCCCACAACGTCGGGAAATAGTAGGATGACTTTGATCTATATTAGTTAGTTAAAACATTCAATTACCTCGACCGAACATGTGTAGGTATGCGCTAAGTGAATAATAAATGTTAAAAAGTCTATTTTTACAATACATACATTTATTTCCATTATATTTTTGCTGATTTTAAATAATTATAATATTAAAAAACGACGATTTTTTTTTGCTATGATTGAAAAACGAAAATAATAACTATTCAAATCCTTATTTTGTTAATAATGAAATATTGTATGACCGCAGAATTTATGTTAATAAAATATTTTTGTATTTATCTTTATACATTTTTAACTGTATCTCTTGTGCATCGTTTTTTGTATAAAGAGTTTTTAATCCTCTTCACCGATCTCACTTTTGTGATGACTGTATTTCGTCAACGGTTGGTGGTAGATATGCCATTGCAAAGACTGGCTTATTAGGTATGATTGTTCCCTATTATTACACCTTCGCCTTACCTAAATTTGAAATAATTAAAATTGAATGAATATAAGATATGTAAGAAATAGGAAGAAAAAAGCAGTGTCATAAAATAAAGTCTAGACTATATCTCTATCTATGTCTATCTATGGAAAGAGTAGTGAGTTGTGAAGAGGGGCGCATCATGGAGCAGCGCCCATCGACTCGTTAGGGAATTCGTTTATCAACAAAGTTTGTATACCTTCGTTTGACGAGTACAATTTTTGCCACCTTTGCCAAACCGATCGGGTTTGATTTTATAATGCAATACTGATTTTTGAATTTCAATCCAGAATTTGCTTTGATAGTTTATCCTCCAATCGTTTGATAGTTTGTCTCTAAAATCAGAGAAATGCCAGCTAAGTTAGTATGATAACTTGTATCTACGCTATTTTTGGGCGCTGCTGGTTTAAATGGGTTGAAAACTGAAAATTGACCGAAACAAAGACCGATAAAATGTATAAACGGGTATGTATGCGGGTCATACCAGCCACATGGATCCCGATTACCACAGATTGGGTACTAGAAGTCGGACGACGCCGCCGTGGCCGACCTAGAAAAAGATGGCGCGTTGAGCTGGACGCACACCAGCTAGGCTGGCCTACGGTGGCGCAGGAATGGAAGAGCTTAGGAGAGCCTAAGCTCTTCCATTCCTCTCATTCCTCTCGGCCTCGGTCTCAAAGGCCTCTGCCTTTACCCAACTGTGGGATAGCACAGGTTACTTAAAAAAATACCCCCCGGTCTACTCTATATCTGTGTCAAATTTCACCAAACTTGGTCCAGAAGTTATGCAAATAAAATATTCAATGCAAACAAAAAAACAAATCTCTTTATAATATTAGTATAGATGAATGCTTCTACTTATTAGTGGCAAAGGCTCGTTCTCCTTCATAGGGAATCCCTAGCCTGTATAATAGGTAGGGATTTGGATGAGGGTCTTCAAAAGGTAAGTGGCAAGTGAAGCCGATGGGAATGGAGTTATAGGAAACTCGTGCTACTTAAGCAACAGTAGTTACTTGCTGAACGAAAACCGTCAGTCAAACATATTTAAGGACTTGCTTTTGAATACATTATAGCCGAGTTTCAATGTGATAATTGTACAATTTATAAACAAAGACAATATATATAATATATGACTCTGGAATACAGACGCATTGTCCTCGATATGGGTTTTATGTACGATATTATAAATAGTAGAGTAGACTGCATTCACCTTGTTTCAAACATCGCATTTCGAACCCTCCAATATCTAACCCGTAACACACAGTAGTTACTTGCTGAACGAAAACCGTCAGTCAAACATATTTAAGGACTTGCTTTTGAATACATTATAGCCGAGTTTCAATGTGATAATTGTACAATTTATAAACAAAGACAATATATATAATATATGACTCTGGAATACAGACGCATTGTCCTCGATATGGGTTTTATGTATGATATTATAAATAGTAGGGTAGACTGCATTCACCTTGTTTCAAACATCGCATTTCGAACCCTCCAATATCTAACCCGTAACACACAGTAGTTACTTGCTGAACGAAAACCGTCAGTCAAACATATTTAAGGACTTGCTTTTGAATACATTATAGCCGAGTTTCAATGTGATAATTGTACAATTTATAAACAAAGACAATATATATAATATATGACTCTGGAATACAGACGCATTGTCCTCGATATGGGTTTTATGTATGATATTATAAATAGTAGGGTAGACTGCATTCACCTTGTTTCAAACATCGCATTTCGAACCCTCCAATATCTAACCCGTAATACACAGTAGTTACTTGCTGAACGAAAACCGTCAGTCAAACATATTTAAAGACTTGCTTTTGAATACATTATAGCCGAGTTTCAATGTGATACTAAGGCGGGTCAATAAGTCCGTGACTTTTTGAATTTCTAACCTCCTTACTAAAAAGCAACACTACTCCTGTCAACAGGCATCTGTCAGTTGACTCCTATCAAAATTTGAACTTGCTGCGTCAGTTAGTTTGTGTTTTACAGCTATCTTTATCAGACTATCCAGTAACTTAAGGAAACAATGGAAAAAAGTGAATTTCGTGTGCTTATTAAGCATTATTTTTTGCGAAAAAAAACCATTACCGAGACCAAGGCTAAGCTTGATAAATACTATGGGGACTCTGCACCATCGATTTCAATGGTAAAAAGTGGTTTACTGAATTTCTTTGTGGCCGTACAAGCACTGAAGATGCCGAACGTCCTGGACGCCCCAGTTGAGGTCTCTACACCCGAAACAATCGAAAAAATTCACGATATGGTGTTGGCCGACCGAAGATTGAAAGTGCAAGAGATTGTGGAAGCCATAGGCATCTCGCATGGCTCAGTGGTTTTAATTTTGAATGATCACTTGGGCATGAGAAAGCTTTCCGCAAGATGGGTGCCGCGTTTGCTCACAGTCGACCACAAACGCAATCGTGTAACAACTTCACAGGAAGGTTTGGCGTTGTTTAATCACAATATGGAGGAATTTTTGCGCCGTTTTGTAACCGTGGACGAAACATGGATCCATCACAACACACCAGAGACCAAACAACAGTCAAAACAGTAGGTTTCTAAGGGTGAATCGGCGCCAAAGAAGGCCAAGGTGGGTTTGTCAGCCAATAAAGTTATGGCGACTGTTTTTTGGGATGCACGTGGGATAATCCACATTGACTATCTTCAAAAGGGAAGAACAATTAATGGGGAATATTATGCCAACTTATTGGACCGCTTCAATGAGGATTTGAAAAAAAACCGACCTCATTTGGCCAAGAAAAAAGTTCTTTTTCACCAAGACAATGCAAGGGTGCACACATGTGCAGTTGCCATGGCAAAAATCCATGAATTGGGCTATGAATTGCTCCCACATCTCCACCCTATTCTCCAGATTTGGCTCCGAGTGACTACTTCTTGTTCCCAAACCTGAAAAAATGGCTCGGTGGAAAAAGATTTGACTCCAATGATGAAGTCATCTCGCAAACAAAGGCCTATTTTGAGGACCTCGACAAATCATATTTTTTGGAAGGGATAAAAAAATTGGAGAAGCGTTGGACAAAGTGTATAGAGCTCAAGGGGGACTACGTTGAAAAATAAAATGATTTATTTATCAAAAAATCTGTGTTTTATTCCAAAAGTCACGGACTTATTGACCCGCCCTCGTAATTGTACAATTTATAAACAAACACAATATATATAATATATGACTCTGGAATACAGACGCATTGTCCTCGATATGGGTTTTATGTATGATATTATAAATAGTAGGGTAGACTGCATTCACCTTGTTTCAAACATCGCATTTCGAACCCTCCAATATCTAACCCGTAACACACAGTAGTTACTTGCTGAACGAAAACCGTCAGTCAAACATATTTAAGGACTTGCTTTTGAATACATTATAGCCGAGTTTCAATGTGATAATTGTACAGTTTATAAACAAAGACAATAAATATAATATATGACTCTGGAATACAGACGCATTGTCCTCGATATGGGTTTTATGTATGATATTATAAATAGTAGGGTAGACTGCATTCACCTTGTTTCAAACATCGCATTTCGAACCCTCCAATATCTAACCCGTAACACACAGTAGTTACTTGCTGAACGAAAACCGTCAGTCAAACATATTTAAGGACTTGCTTTTGAATACATTATAGCCGAGTTTCAATGTGATAATTGTACAATTTATAAACAAAGACAATATATATAATATATGACTCTGGAATACAGACGCATTGTCCTCGATATGGGTTTTATGTATGATATTATAAATAGTAGGGTAGACTGCATTCACCTTGTTTCAAACATCGCATTTCGAACCCTCCAATATCTAACCCGTAACACACAGTAGTTACTTGCTGAACGAAAACCGTCAGTCAAACATATTTAAGGACTTGCTTTTGAATACATTATAGCCGAGTTTCAATGTGATAATTGTACAATTTATAAACAAAGACAATATATATAATATATGACTCTGGAATACAGACGCATTGTCCTCGATATGGGTTTTATGTATGATATTATAAATAGTAGGGTAGACTGCATTCACCTTGTTTCAAACATCGCATTTCGAACCCTCCAATATCTAACCCGTAATACACAGTAGTTACTTGCTCAACGAAAACCGTCAGTCAAACATATTTAAAGACTTGCTTTTGAATACATTATAGCCGAGTTTCAATGTGATAATTGTACAATTTATAAACAAAGACAATAAATATAATATATGACTCTGGAATACAGACGCATTGTCCTCGATATGGGTTTTATGTATGATATTATAAATAGTAGGGTAGACTGCATTCACCTTGTTTCAAACATCGCATTTCGAACCCTCCAATATCTAACCCGTAACACACAGTAGTTACTTGCTGAACGAAAACCGTCAGTCAAACATATTTAAGGACTTGCTTTTGAATACATTATAGCCGAGTTTCAATGTGATAATTGTACAATTTATAAACAAAGACAATATATATAATATATGACTCTGGAATACAGACGCATTGTCCTCGATATGGGTTTTATGTATGATATTATAAATAGTAGGGTAGACTGCATTCACCTTGTTTCAAACATCGCATTTCGAACCCTCCAATATCTAACCCGTAACACACAGTAGTTACTTGCTGAACGAAAACCGTCAGTCAAACAGATTTAATAACTTGCTTTTGAATACATTATAGCCGAGTTTCAATGTGACAATTGTACAATTTATAAACAATGAAAATATATATAATATATGACTCTGGAACACAGACGCATTGTCCTCGATATGGGTTTTCTGTATGATATTATAAATAGTAGGGTAAACTGCATTCACCTTGTTTCAAACATCGCATTTCGAACCCCCCAATATCGAACCCGTAACACCACTCTACTACATGTTCCTATGCATCACACCAACTATGCACATAACTCGGTCCTGACACGAATCGCTCGATCATATAATAAATACTTTAATGACGTTGATCTTTTTACTAGCTCTAAAGTTAATTTTAAAAATAATATAATAAAAACAATAAAATCCCTAAAATGATGACTCATAAAATATTAATTGCTTGTTTGCTGTGTTATTGGAGTAGTATCTACTGCTACAATGATACGGGTATATTGTTTTTACAAATTCCTAATCTACATGGTAGCTGTAAAATTTTAATTTAATTCATAGCAAGTAACTCTTGCTTGCTTGTTTACTTTTTTTAAATTAAAATTGTAAATCAGTTTTTTTTTAGAACTCTATTTACATTTCTTACTTTTAAATTATCATTCATCTTTTCACGTTAGCACTATTGTTAATTATGGGAAACCTGTTATTGGCTATATCTTTGTAAAATACTAATCTTGTAAAATTTATTTGTATTAGTTAAGCTGTTGGTTTTCATAATAAATAAAATAAAATATTAACAATATAATATTCATTCGCTGTTTTGAATGGGTAACAGTTCCCGGTCGTAACCCGAATGGCGGTAATAAACACACAATCTCCCAGACATTTTATAAGCTGTTTCCACGTCGCGCTGGTCCACGCAAGGATATTCCACATTCATGCTGTATATTGCTATTGACTTTCAATACTTTAAAAACATATTATTTTAAAGTGCTTTTTACAATGCAAACATTAAGAGGTCCTTTTTTTAAAATATCTTTGAATAACTGAGTGTGCAATGTGCATTATTATGCACATCGATATTTTGAAATGAATATAAGTGTAATATGGGTAATAGCTTTGATTTGTGTGAGGTTTCGTGTAATTGTTGCGTTGAATAATACCTACAATAAATAATAAAAAAAATACTTAACCCAACTAAGCAAATTATATATCTTATGTTACTGGGGCTATTATAAAGAATCTATTGACACCTTATTCATTAAAATTGGATTAGTAGTTTAGGCGCTATAACGGAAGAACATACATGCCTACTATTTATATTTTTATAAGCTAACGGGTGTCCCAATAAGAGTGCCCGATTTAAATTTGGCGCCATTTTTTTTTCTGAGCAAGTGGCAGCTCTGAAAATTGACAGCTGTCATCTATGATTGTTCTGATTATTAAATATGGAGCGTGACAGAGCGCGAGCGAGTTACACAAAAGAACAACGCGTTATCATTGAGCTGAAACCGCTCGCAAACTTCGCGTAATTTTCAGTCGTGAAAGTGCACCAAATGTGTCAACAATTCGAAGAGTGATTAATAAATTTGAGGAAACTGGGTCGATTATGGAAGGCAAGTCTCCTGTACGTCGGCGTGCGGTCGGTCTCTCGAAAACATCGCTGCTGTAAACGAGAGTGTCGCCGAAAACCCGGGAACATCAATTCGGCCATGATAACAACATGAGTTCTTGTGGCCCCAATTGGAAGGACTGGACCTGGACGACATGTGGTTCCAACAGCATGGCGTGACCTGCCACACCGCCCATGAAACAATTCATTTATTGGAGGAAAAATTTCCAGACCGAATAATCTCCCGAAAATCCGATGTCAACTGGCCACCGAGATCTTGCGATTTAACGCCTTGCGACTTTTTCCTTTGGGGTTTTGTTAAATATCAGGTCTATGTGAATAAAAACGAACAATTCCCGAGCTAAAGGCCGAGATCCAACGCGTCATCGGTGAGATAGAGCCGCCACTCTGTGAAAAAGTCATCGAAAATTTCATGAAAAGAGCAAGGGTCTGCCGCCAGAGCCGTGGGGGCCATATGCAGAATATTCTATTCTATACTTAACGGAACATGTGTACTTTATAACGCAATAAAATATTACCTCTCGCTCAAAAAAATCTTAAAATTAAATAGAGCACTCTTATTGGGACACCTTTACTAACATAATTTGTATAAACTTAGTTCATCAGTTATTTTTGTACCATAAATAAATAAAAATAAATACTACATACATACAAAGACTGCCAAAATTATTATCCTTCCTTTTGGCTTCGCCGTAGTTGGGTTAAAACCAAACTCAAATTTACAGTACTGCAACGATTTCCTTAAAAAAATGTTACCCACCTCCTTGTTTGATTCAAGACGAATTTTATTGCGTACTTCATTCATTATTTCAAGAGATTGAGTTGTAACTAAAACACGTAGGTACACGCTAAAACACATATAAGGCGAAAGTTTGTGACACTAGTCCGTCCACATAAACTTTTAAGCCGTTTCTCCGGCAGACATTGCGTTGTGTTCTAGTTACTTAGAACCCAAACAAAATCAATAAAAACCTTTTATTAACACAAAGACACCCTGTATAAGTGTTACGGTCAATCATTTGAAAATGCGCTTTGGATATTACAAGGCTAGATAGATTATAAGATTTGAAGACTGTATTTATTTTGGCTACTCGCGCATTTGAGTATTAAATTGACTATCAAGGATTATTATTGTAATTAATCTACCATTTGAAATATTTTTATGACTGTTTCGAAGCCGAATCAGGTAGTTTAATCCCTTACACAAAGTTTACAAACGTTCTAAAACTGTTGTATTAAAAATAAGTCTTCGATAGCTTTTTTAATAACGAACATTAATTTTATGTATTATATAAGTAGGAGTTGTTTATTCAGACACACAAAAATATATACAGAGCAATATTAATACATACAGGAAATAAAATATTTACAAACTGTACAAGTAGGTAAGTACTACAAAACAATAATAACTACTCCAAAACTTAAAATGCTACAAAACAAAGAAATCTCCCAGGTCGTCCCCACCAGGCAGAGTACCTAGAAGGCTCAGAGAGTTTCCTCGCTGGATTGCGATACTTATTCTCTGGGCCAGGTAGGTGCCGGCTCTGGTGTCTCGGGTGACCTCAATGAGTTTTTTGGAGATTTCTCTGAAAAGTTTGTGCGCACCCAGACCCCATGTACCTAGGGTTTCAATCCCAAACGGTTCAAATATGAGATCCCCACTAAGGTTTTCATATTTGTGCCGCTTGAGGTTTTCCGCCTGATTGGCGGCCGCACCTGCAGAACTCGAGGTGCCCTGGACATGGGACGGAGCAAGTGTATCGACGCAAGTAGCGTCCCATACAAGAGCCCTTCCCACTCTCCAAGGGACCAGGGTCATACCGTCTGGTCTCTTGCCATCGTCGCGCGCCAAACCAGAGGGTTCCAGCACAGCTGGCACTCCGGCGGTGACAAGACACCGACGGATGAGATCGTTCAGGCAGTGATGTCGGGAGATGCGGCCGGCGGTTCGTTGACAGGACAGTCCGTGGTGTCCGAGGCTGTCCACGTTTGCGCCACAAACACAGCGATGGGGGACGACGTGGGGGGTGCCAAGACGCAGGGAAGATCCAGCAATGTGCCCGTATTGGGTGACGGTAATGCTTGTAGCCAAAGGCCCGACTCCCACTTCTCCGCAGCTAACAGGCGAGCCTGCTCCACAGGACTGGAGGACGTATTAAGAAGATTTATGTATTATATTGACTTTTATTATAATTACATGGAAAATTATATACTGAAGTATTTGTACTCCATGGAAAACATACGTGAATCAATTTTTAATTATCCTATAGGTAGATTAAAGTTATACCTATCAAAATAATGAAGAACATAATGATTGTATTGAATATTTTATTAATTCAGAATTCGGTCATTGAGTATTGTACTGATTGTGTATTTATCTTTATTCAGTGTACTACTCTTATAAATGTGAAACTTTGTGATGATGGTTTTGATGTTTGTTACTCTTTTATGCAAAACTTACTGAACGGATTTCGATGAAATGTGGTCTGGTAGTAGAATAAGCTCTGAATCTATACATATAGTACTTTTTATCCCAAAAAAGTCCAGTGTTCCCGTAGGATACTGTATTTACGAGGACGGAGACGCGGGCAAAAGCTAGTTTAGTATAAGTAATATATTACCTAACTGCTAGACACAAATTAAGTTATTCTAATTGTTTGATAAAAAAAAGACAATCTGAATATGAACCCATTGTTTGACTAGTTTGTTATTTTTCCTTTAATATATACCTGGGTAACCGAGCTTTGTCCGAAGTTCTACTTGAGCTTCGAGCAAAGATTAAAAAAAATAATCACAAAAATATTTTACCGGGGTTCGAATACTCCGAATTTCCGAACAACGCAAAAATTAACCAAACTGCCAATCGGACTGAAATTATAGACTTGAGATTATTAATAAATTGTTGCACGACGAAAGAAAAAACATATACAACTTAAAATGCACAGTTTCCCTGATCCCTGGATCAAACCTAGCTAGACCGATTTTTCTCTCCCAAAACTCCCTGCATACTAAATTTCATGTAAATACTTGCAGCCGTTGCCGAGATTACGATTATATCTATATAAATAAAAAAAACACTATTTATAACTCACGAACGGCTGAACCGATTTGGCTGAAAATCACTGGTGAGGAAGCTTAGAACCAGGACACGGACATAGGATATTTAAGTGCCCCGCCGAGTCTGTCTCTCTGTATGTTCGCTATAAAAACTACTGAAAGGATTTTCAAGCCGTTTACCTTACCGACAGAGTGGTTCCTTAGTTAACAATGTATGGTGGGCTTATTTCTCTTTTAGAGGTCTACAAAAAAGTCCGCGATGGCATAGATATGTCTATCTTTTAAGGATAGGTTACTATAGTCTATACCCATTCTAAGTTTAAAAAAATGATTAGAAATAATGTGAAAAGAAATATTTTCAGAAGCTATTTAGACGGATACAATTTAATTATCCTTATCTAGGAGATTATATCTAGGAAATATCTTAAAATTAAAAATAACTTGTGAATATTTATTATAAAATATATATTTTTAATCTGTGCTATTACTATATTGCACGAACACTCTCTCACGCGGGCGAAGATACGGGCAAAAGCTAGAATAATATACAAGATTGTCTCATTCAAAGTATAAGATAAATATCTTTTTAAATTTATAACCATTAAACAACAAAGTGTATTCAAAACGTGCTCAAAACTAGAACTTATTCAACCTGAATGTTTTCTTGTTGTTCGTTTACTTATGACGAGTCATGAATCATGATGATGATACAATCCAGCCTAATTGGCAGTACAAGTGTACATGGACCCTTAAATTTGACGAGATCCGTCGTTTACCCCAGTCATTAGATCCTAATTTACTTAATTTGGCACAACCCTTGTAATATACGAAAGGTAGGTACATAAATATATCTGCTAAGTGAAGCTGATCATGAGTGTACATATATGACTTTCTTTTTGTGAAATTTGTTACAATTTGAACATATTTGAACGTAACGTGAAGGTTGACATTGTTTAAGTTCAAAGGGCTTTCATCTTTGTAAATACAAACAACCAGAAGTTAAAACACGGGCTTAGCTCAATTGATAAAACAAATATAGCTTGTATGAATCGATGATAAAACTTACTCGTGTCATTTATGAGATAAGCAAAAACAATATTTAAGTCTAATAAAGTAAGGATCAAAAACGGTTGCTACACCCCATCCGTCTTGATCAAGGGATTACCTGCGCCGAATCAACCGAATCTGATTAACGGGTCCACTCAGGCCCGCATAACATGCTCAGCCCGCTGACCGAATAAACAATTGACACGCGTTATTAGTTACGTTTTTTTTAAATGATTAAGAGCTGGATACTAAGTCTTTTGTTAAAAAAAACATTAAATTTTTAAATATCAAACAAAAAATAAAATATATTTCCTTCAAATTGTCCATCTTTTTTTTAAATTACAACAAAACTTTACACTACATTTCTCAATAATAGAATATCTGAAAAAGCGTCTATAAAATATAAGGTTAGATAACAAATGTTCAGGGCAGCGGGGCACAATTTTTTTATTTTTTTTCACAAATTCTATCTGTAGTATTCCGCTATCGCACGTTAAAACTATTAATACTGGCTCGTCAATAACCTAACACACTCACACATTCCGCCGCTTCGCAGCTACATGATGTATTTCCTTTTGCTACAGCTACATGATTGTATATATTTTGATTCGATGTATTTCCTTAACGACTGCATAATATCTGTTTAAGATTTTGTATTGTGTTTAAACTGGACATCGTAAAGTAACATTTACATCCCCTAACGTCTAACGTAATCCGCCTCAAATGACAAGAAAATTTCAATAAGGAAAGTTCCCATTACATTGATGTCTATGTTTACCCCCGGCATGTTCGGTAGTTCTCATCTTTAGTGTAGTTGTGGCTTATACTAGCTAGAGTGCATATTTTATTCTAAAACCTCTGATATTGTTGCCGACCCTTTCTTCAGTCGTTATATAGGTATACTCTAGTGGTTAAGAAACCGAGTTTCTTATGTCAATTTGGATATTTTATAACAGCTGTGGTCAGTGTCTTCTAATTTTATATACTGATGATGATGTCTGTTTGCCCCCTGAATCCATTGTTCCAACTTCTGTTTGGAAGTTGGAAGAAAAAACCTATATTGGATTGTGTTTTATCATCAATTTAAATCACTTTTACCCTGTCAGTCCCCCAGCATATATAACATTACAATTCACTATCTTCATCAATTTCCAATACCGAATTAAATTCAACTGGAATTTTATTACATAAAGGAAAAAAATATGTATTTATTATATGTATTTATTTTATGAAGAAAACATTATTTATGTAATACATGGTCGCCTATGTATTACATTAAGCAAACATTATTTATTTTATACATAGGCTACCATTTATTACATGAATTATGTTTTCTTTATGTAATAAATAAGCTACCATGTATTACATAAATTATGTCTTCTTTATGTAAAATATAGACTCCCGTATATTACATAAATAATGTTGTGTAAAAAATGTTTTCTTATGTAGCCTATGTATTACTTAAAGAAAACATTATTTGTTTAATACATAGGCTAACATGCAATACATAAAGAAAACATTATTTAAATAATCAATGATAACCTATGTACAACATAAATAATGTTTGCTTCATGTAATACTTAGGCTACCACGTATTACAAAAATAATGTTTTCTTCATATAATACATAGGCCATGTTTAATTATACCATGTTTAACATAAGTTATGTATTTTTTATGTAAAACATAGGCTCCCATAAATAATGTTTTCCTTATGTTATACATAAATAATACATGGTAGCCTATGTATTACTTAAAGAAAACATTATTTATAAAGTACATGGTAGCCTATAATTTACATAAGGAAAACATTAATTGTCTAATACATAGGCTTACATGCAATACATAAAGAAAATATAATTTATGTAATAAATAGTAACCTATGTATAACATAAATATAGGCGTACATGTATTACATAAATAATGTTGTGTAAAAAATGTTTTCTTATGTAGCCTATGTATTACTTAAAGAAAACATAATTTGTTTAATACATAGGCTAACATGCAATACATAAAGAAAACATTATTAAAATAATCAATGATAGCCTATGTACAACATAAATAATGTTTGCTTCATGTAATACTTAGGCTACATCGTATTACAAAAATAAAGTTTTCTTCATGTAATACATAGGCTACCATATATAACATAAATAATGTTTTCTTTATATAATACATAGGCTACCATGTTAAACATAAATTATGTATTTTTTATGTAAAACATAGGCTCTCATATATAATGTTTTCCTTATGTTATACATAAATAATACATGGTAGCCTATGTATTACATAAAGAAAACATTATTTATATAGTACATGGTGGCCTACATATTACATAAAGAAATCATTATTTGTCTAATACATAAGCTTACATGCAATACATAAAGAAAACATAATTAACATAATGTTTGCCTTATGTTATTCATAAGCAATAAATGGTAGCCTGTGTATTACACGATGAAAACATTATTTATGAAATACATGAACGCCTATGTATTACATGAAGAAAACATTATTTATGTAATATACGGGAGCCTAAATTTTACTTAAAGAATACATAATTTATGTAATACATGGTAGTCCATAGACTACATGTAATACATATATTACATAAAGAAAACATTATTTATTTAATACATGGTCGCCTATGTATTACATGAAGCAAATATTATTTATGTTGAACATAGGCTACCATTTATTACATTAATAATGTTGTCTTTATGTAATACATAAGCTACCATGTATTACATAAATACTATTTTCCTTATGTAATACACGGTATATTACATTAAAAAACATTTATGTAATACATAAGCTACCATGTATTACATATATAATATTTTCCTTATGTAATACACGGTAGCCTATTTATTACATTAGAAAACATTTATGTAATACATAGGCTGCCATTTATTACATAAATAATGTTTTCCTTATGTAGCCTATGTATTTCTTAAAGATAACGTAATTTGTTTAATACATAGGCTAACATGCAATACATAAAGAAAACATTGTTTAAATAATCAATAGTAGCCTGTGTACAACATAAATAATGTTTGCTTCATGTAATACTTAGGCTACCACGTATTACAAAATGTTATACATGGTAGCCTTAGTATTACATAAAGGAAACATTATTTATGTTATACGAAATATATATAAAGAAAACTTTATTTATGTAATAAATGGGAGCCTATGTTTAACATAAATAATGTTTGCTTCATGTAATACATAGGCGACCATGTATTAAATAAATAATGTTTTCTTTATGTAATACATAGACTACCATGTATTACTTATTTATTTATTTATTTATTTTATTTTATTGTATTCGGAAATCTTACATCTTACAGATAATTACAATAATAATACATTTATAGACACCATAAAGCCAATTAAAAGTTTTCACTGACAGGTAAGATATTAAGTATACAGTTGTGAGTCAAGTTTTAACCATGAGGTGTTGTAACATAAA
Organism: Phengaris arion; assembly: GCA_963565745.1. NCBI lineage: Eukaryota > Metazoa > Arthropoda > Insecta > Lepidoptera > Lycaenidae > Phengaris > Phengaris arion. The sequence goes on from OY751443.1 coordinate 11,832,758, forward strand.
GTATAAAAAGAAATAATAACATATTATTAATTTGAACTTAATTTAAAGTACCACATCATGCTACAAGAGTTGCGATTAAAATTAAATTAAAAAGAAAAGAAATACCGGGTGTCACCAGAAAAGGTCGGGTATAATATTCAATTGCTCTCGTATGCACCGAAATACTCACACACGCACGGCTTGCTTTAACATCACAGATTGGTATTGGATGTGTATTATAATTTCCCGTGGATAAAATACGCATCGGATAAATCTTCGACACGATAATCTGTATAGAATCGATTGAAATGGGCACTAGATCTACAGACAAATGAATTACGGCGATAGAATGTCTTATATGGTGGGACATGAAATGGAACGTAATAACGAAAGTATCTACTGGGCACGTTGAAATTAAATTTACTTAATAAATCAGGAGCATCGATAACATTATTAATTATTTTACTTAAATAAACTAAATCCGAAAAATCTCTACGGTAGTATAAGGGGAGAAAGTGAAATTTATTACATCTCGATTCGTAGTTAGGGAGGTTCAGGCGGCACCTATACTGAAGGAACCTTAAAAAGCGTTTCTGTATAGATTCTATTCTATTTTTATAAATGTCATAGGAGGGGTTCCAAATCTCTAACCCGTACTCTAGGATACTACGCACATACGAACAGTAAGTATTTTAATAGCTTTAATAGATTTGAAATTAGCAGAAAACCTTATGACAAATCCTAATTCCTTTGAGGCCATATTTACTATATAATTAATGTGCTCATCAAATAATAATTTATATTCCACTATTATTCCAAGATGAAGGATCTTGGAATAATATTTTTATATAATTGTATCCTTAAAGACTATCTCATTATTTTCAATCTTGTAATTAAACTTTATCAAATTAGACTTACGGCTAAAGGTCACCGCACAACACTTCGTTACATTAAGATTTAATTTATGTACGATACAGTAGTCACTAAACGTGTCCAAGTCTTCTTGTAAAAGATGACAGTCACGAAGTGAAGAAACATTTTTCATTATTTTGGTATCATCCGCGTATAATAGAAATTTAGAATAGTGGAAACAAGAACTGACATCATTCAGAAATATCGCGAATAATAAAGGTCCAAATAGCAAGCCTTGAGGAACGCCTCCTGAGGGTACTGATACCCACCTCGACGTAAATCCATTGATGGCGACAGCCTGCGACCTATTGTTAATATAAGATGTAAACCATCGAAATAGATTTCCGTGTATTCCCGCGGAAAGTAGCTTCTGTAGTAGGATAGAGTGATCTATACGATCAAAGGCTTTTAAGAAATCAGTGAATAACACGTCAACCTGAGCACCAGAATCCATATGTGAGCTAACATAGTCATAGGCAAGAATTAAATTTGAGGTAGTAGACCGTGATTTTAAGAATCCATGTTGCTCGGGAATAAACCAATAATTGATCGTTGAATAAACCTGATTATATACAATTCGCTCGAAAATTTTAGCGAAAGTACAGAGCTTTGATATTGGTCTATAGTTTTTGATATTGGACTTGTCGCCTCCTTTGTGCACAGGAGTGACAAAGGCTGACTTCCAAATACTAGGGACATAACCTTCTTTCAGAGATCGTGAAAAAAATATGCACAGGGGAGTTACCAAGCTTGTGGCACACTTAACAACTAGTAAAGGAGGAATGTCGTCAGGTCCGGAGCCTTTGTTCAAATTTACTGATCTTAAAAGTTTAAGTAAATTTTCCGGATCCACCTGAACATCTCCTATTGAGTTATGATTAGTATGTGGCGCTTCAATGCATAAATTAGTGGGGGAATTAGAATTAAGAAAATTGGAGTGGAAATATAAGGCAAAAAGATTACAAATTTTGTCACCAGTAGTGGCTTGCTCTTCTTCATAGGTCATAGCGAAAGGAAACATAGAGGAGGCTCTAGAATTGCTTTTAATGAAGGACCAAAAGACTTTAGGGTTAGTAGCAAGGGAATTCTCAGTTCTTTGAATGTATGATTCATAACACAAGCGCTCTAGAGATTTAGCTCTTCTCCTAAGTAGTGTAAATGAGATGTAATCAGTAAGATTACCATAAACTTTAAATTTTCGGTGGTATTTATATTTCTCTATTAAAACTTTTCTAAGGGCAGGATTGTACCACGGAGGAAAACACTTTGCGGAAATCATTTTATGTGGTATGTAGGAATTACGAAGATTATATAATTTATCATAAAAACATTTTACGGCGTCTTCCAAAGATTTATTATTAAGGTATTCATGCCAATCAACTAAATTTAAAGCGGTGCAAATTTCATCAAAATTACCTCGGTTGTAAAAATATTTCTTTCTACTTTTAGAATCTAAAGAACTAACAGAATTGTACACCAGGTCAATACATAACGATCGGTGGTGAGGTACATCTTCAGGTACCAAAGGATCATCGCAAGCATTGATGTTAAGCTCACAATTAGAAAAAGTTAAGTCCAAAAACCGATCATTGTAATTGCGAACTTGACAGCGTTGTGATAGATTGCATTGAGCAAGAGTATCGATAAAGTTTATTTGACTCCTAGAAAGTGACACGCCACCAGATGCGAAGTGAGTTCCCTGAAGGTGCCAGTCAATAAACGGAAGGTTAAAATCTCCTAGTATAATTAATCAATCATTAGGACATGAGTTAACTACGTCAAATAAATTATTTGAGAAATTTTCTAGTTGCTCACAAGAACTATTTCCCAAATTTTGTTTGCACAGGTAGATCGTACAAAAATGAGTTATAACCGTAGATCCACCTATAGGAGAGACAGTCACCCAGAGGTCTTCAGTCGATGTGTGCCATTCAGGACGTCCCACAGCTGCGAAGTCTCGTCGAACCGCTAAAAGGACACCACCGTCTAACAATTGGTTGATCGATGAGTAATCTCTATCACGCCGCCTGACAACATACCTACTGTCGAATAATTCTTGATCGTGTATACCATCCAGTAGCCAGGTCTCAGTTATCGATATAATATCGTATGAGTTGAGGTATACATTCCTTTTAAAACAGTCAGTTTTTGTACGTAAACCGCGAGCATTTTGGTAATAGATGCTTATTTTAGAATCCATTTGTAAAAAACTTCACAAAAACAAAACAACAACAGTGTTAAAATATAACCTAGGAAACGATAGCAATTACGATGACCGTAGAATATCAATTTAAAATAAGTTAATTCGTACCACAAAATATTATTATTAATAGTCTTTGGATACAAAATTTTTATCTCGAAGCGTAACTCAATATGATAGTAGTTTATCAATGTCCCCTCAATGTAATTAAAACAGCTACCTGCATAGTTAGCAACATTATAAAATTTTATTAATTGGTAATTCGTTAAAAAGGATATTGCTAGCAGGTAACTATAAAAAATACCCAATGGATATCATTAAATTTTATATGATAAAGTGTTATTTTCAAGAAACTACTTTAAATTGTATTATAATAATAGTAGATCAAAAATAAAACAAACAGCGTAACATTGCCCTGAACATGAGTACACAAAGCCCGCGAGTTCCACGATTCATATACACTACGTTCTTTATACTTTTCAAGGAATATAATATTATTTAATACTCTACAATATAATATTTCGAAGACAAAAAATAGTATTTTATTAAGAACTAAATGAATAAGCATTAAAAAAGCAATAATATTGAACATATTTAGGATAGACATAAATTGAGGGTAAATAATAAAATATGCAAGAATCAAAATATCAACCGTGCGCGCAAGCAAGTGCGAGTGCGAGTGAGACAAAAAGTGCAACAACACATGCATCCGTACCGGTTTGACCGGCCCGAAGACATTCACGAAGCGGTACGAGAAATTTACGAATGAAAAGCAAGCGGTTCTCAACCTTTTTTGGTGGCTAATTACAATTTTTAAAAGCAAAACATAAAGTGTATGTATATAATTCAGGAAAGCATAATATATTATAGTAAAGATAACAATTAATGAAATAAAGCAATAAATTAAACAGTGATTAGGCAGTAGATATTTAAATGAGACTAAAATAACTTCATATGTGTAATAATGCAATATGCATACTAAGCTAGCTTTTTTAAATCCACTTATTTCGAAACAATATGTACTGGTGATTTGTCATATTTACGAATATTTATGAATTTTATAAAACTTAACCCATACGTCCAGTACGTATCCCTTTTGGTTTGAAAATTCTTAAACTCTTGTTAACAGCTTCTTAAGATCGGGAACGAGGTGATCATTAATATAAATCCGTCTGTCTTCTTCTCCAAACCCAACATCTCTTAGACATATTTGCTTCCGTGCACGCGATGCAGCGATGAACTCTTCATTAATGTATCGATTAATAAAACTCACAATGATCGATTTATGTTTTGAGTCATGCGAAGGAACCCGAGCTATATAGTTAATTTGGGTTTTGGGGAACGAGTAACCTACAACTTTAGATAAAATCTCAACTGTATTAAAGAGAACACATATATAAATGTTTCCTTTATGTAATACATAGGCTACCATGTATTATATAAATTATGTATTCTTTATGTAAAATATAGGCTCCCGTATATTACATAAATAATGTTTTCTTCATGTAATATATAGGCGTTCATGTATTTCATAAATAATGTTTTCATCGTGTAATACACAGGCTACCATTTATTACTTATGTATAACATAAGGCAAACATTATTTATGGGAGTCTATGTTTTACATAAAGAATACATAATTTATGTAAAACATGGTAGCCTATGTATTACATGAAGCAAACAATATTTATGCTATACATAGGCTACCATTTATTACATAAATAATGTTTTCTTTATGTATTGCATGTAAGCCTATGTATTAGACAAATAATGTTTTCTTTATGTAATATATAGGCCGACATGTACTATATAAATAATGTCTTCTTTAAGTTACATAGGCTACCATGTATTATTTATGTATTACATAAAGAAAACATTATTTATGTAATTTACGGTAGCCTATGTATTACACGAAGGAAACTATATTTATGTAATATACGGTAGCCTATATTTTACATAAAGAATATATAATTAATGTAATACATGGTTGGCTTTGTATTACATAAAGCAAACATTAATAATGTTATACATAGGCTACCATTTACCACACAAAGAATGTTTTCCTTATGTACTACATGGTAGCCTATGTATTACATAAATGTTTTTTAAATGTAATACATTGGCTACCATGTATTACATAAGAAAAACATTATTTATGTAATACATGGTAGCTTATGTATTACATAAAGAAAAATTTATTTATATAATAAATGATAGCCTATATATAACATAAATAATGTTTCCTTTATGTAATACATAAGCTACCATGTATTACATTAAATAACATTCATGTAATATATGAGCTACTATGTATTACATAAATAAAGTTTTCCTTATGTAATACATGGTAGACTATGTATTATATGAAGCAAACATTATTTATGTAATACATGGTAGCCTATGTATTACATTAAAAAACATTTATGTAAAACATACAATTCTTTATGTAAAATATAGGCTCCCGCATATTTAAAAAAAATGTTTTATTCATGTAATACAAAGGCGTACATGTATTACATAAATAATGTTGTCTAAAATATGTTTTCTTTATGTAGCCTATGTATTACTTAAAGAAAACATAATTTGTCTAATACATAGGCTAACATGCAATACATAAAGAAAACATTATTATGTAATACATGTTAACCTATGTATTACTTAAAGAAAACATTATTTATATAGTATATGGTACATAAGGAAAACATTATTTATGGGAACCTATGTTTAAATAAAGAATATAAAAGTTATGTTAAACATGGTAGCCTATGTATTATACAAGGAAAACTTTATTTATGTAATATATGGTAGCCTATGTATTACATGAAGGAAACTATACTTATGTAATATACGGGAGCCTATATTTTACATAAAGAATACATAATTTATGTAATACATGGTTGCCTTTGTATTACATAAAGCAAACATTAATTATGTGTTACATAGGCTACCATTTACTACACAAATAATGTTTTCCTTATGTACTACATGGTAGACAATGTATTACATAAATGTTTTTTTAATGTAATACATAGGCTACCATGTATTACATAAGGAAAACATTATTTATGTAATACATGGTAGCTTATGTATTACAAGCAAAACAAATGAAGCAAACATTGCTTATGTCATACATAGCCTACCATTTATTACATAAATAATGTTTTCTTTATGTATTGCATGTTAGCCTATATATTAGACAAATAATGTTCTCTTTAAGTAATACATAGGCGAAAACATTATTCATGTAATACATGGTAGCTTATGTATTACATAAAGAAAAATTTATTTATATAACAAATGATAGCCTATGTAAAATATAAATAATGTTTTCTTTATGTAATACATAAGCTACCATGTATTACATTAAATAACATTCATGTAATATATGAGCTACCATGTATTACATAAAAAATGTTTTCCTTATGTAATACATGGTAGACTTTGTATTTCATGAAGCAAACATTATTTATGTTATACATAGGCTACCATTTATTACATAAATAATGTTTTCTTTGTGTTTTGCATGTTAGCCTATGTATTAGACAAATTAAGTTTTCCTTAAGTAATACATAGGCTACATAAAGAAAACATTTTTTATACAAAATTATTAATGTTATACATGTACGCCTATGTATTACATGAAGAAAACAATATTTATGTAATATACGGGAGCCTATATTTTACATAAAGAATACATAATTTATGTTATACATGGTAGCCTCTGTATTAAATAAAGGAAACATTATTTATGTTATACGAAATATATATAAAGAAAACTTTATTTATGTAATAAATGGTAGCCTATGTATAACATGTTGACTATGTATTGCATGTAAGCCTATGTATTAGACAAATAATGTTTTCTTTATTTAATATATAGGCCGACATGTACTATATAAATAATGTCTTCTTTAAGTTACATAGGCTACCATGTATTATTTATGTATTACATAAAGAAAACATTATTTATGGGAACCTATGTTTTACAAAAAGAATACATAATTTATGTTAAATATGGTAGCCTATGTAATATATAAGGAAAACATTATTTATGTAATTTATGGTAGCCTATGTATTACAAGAAGGAAACTATATTTATGTAATATACGGGAGCCTATATTTGACATAAAGAATATATTATTTATGCAATACATGGTTGGCTTTGTTTTGCATAAAGCAAACATTAATTATGTTATACATAGGCTACCATTTGCCACACAAATAATGTTTTCCTTATGTATTACATGGTAGCCTATGTATTACATAAATGTTTTTTTATTGTAATACATAGATGGAGTCAACTTTTTCGAGAGACTTGGCGCTACTAAAAAAAGATATTGTGAATCGGGAACAATGGTCGCGAATGAATAATGTGGAGATAAAAAGCGTGCCGATAAAACCTAACGAGAACCTCTTTAATATAGTTGAGATTTTATCTAAAGTTGTAGGTTACTCGTTCCCCAAAACCCAAATTAACTATATAGCTCGGGTTCCTTCGCATGACTCAAAACATAAATCGATCATTTTGAGTTTTATTAATCGATACATTAAAGAAGAGTTCATCGCTGCATCACGTGCACGGAAGCAAATAAGGCTAAGAGATATTGGGTTTGGAGATGAAGACAGACGGGTTTATATTAATGATCACCTGAGTTAAAGAATTTGCAAAGCAAAAGGGATACCAGTACGTATGGGTTAAATTTTGTAAAATTCATATTCGGAAAAATGACAAATCACCAGTACATATTGTTTCGAATGAAGTGGATTTAAAAAAGCTAGCTTAGTATGCAGATTGCATTATTACTCATATGTAGTTATGTTAGTCTCATTTAAATATCTACTGCCTAATCACTGCTTAATTTATTGCTTAATTTCATTAATTGTTATCTTTGCTATAATATATTATGCTTTCCTGAATTATATACATACACTTTATGTCTTGCTTTTAAAAATTGTAATTAGCCACCAAAAAAGGTTGAGAACCGCTTGCTTTTCATTCGTAAATTTCTCGTAGTGTATATGAATCGTGGAACTCACGGGCTTTGTGTACTCATGTTCAGGGCAATGTTACGCTGTTTGTTTTATTTTTGATCTTCTATTATTATAATACAATCTCAAGTAGTTTCTTGAAAATAACACTTTATCATATAAAATTTAATGAAATCCATTGGGAATTTTTTTATAGTTACCTGCTAGCAATATCATTTTTAACGAATTACTAATTAATAAAATTTTATAATGTTGCTAACTATGCAGGTAGCTGTTTTTAATTACATTGAGGGGTCATTGATAAACTACTATCATATGGAGTTACGCTTCGAGATAAAATTTTTGTATCCAAAGACTATTAATAATTATATTTTGTGGTACGAATTAACTTATTTTAAATTGATATTCTACAGTCATCGTAATTGCTATCGTTTCCTAGGCTATATTTTAACACTGTTGTTGTTTTGTTTTTGTGAAGTTTTTTACAAATGGATTCTAAAATAAGCATCTATTACCAAAATGCTCGCGGTTTACGTACCAAAACTGACTGTTTTAAAAGGAATGTATACCTCAACTCATACGATATTATATCGATAACTGAGACCTGGCTACTGGATGGTATACACGATCAAGAATTATTCGACAGTAGGTATGTTGTCTGGCGGCGTGATAGAGATTACTCATCGACCAACCAATTGTTAGGCGGTGGTGTCCTTTTAGCGGTTCGACGAGACTTCGCAGCTGTGGAACGTCCTGAATGGCACACATCGACTGAAGACCTCTGGGTGACTGTCTCTCCTATAGGTGGATCTACGGTTATAACTCATTTTTGTACGATCTACCTGTGCAAACAAAATTTGGGAAATAGTTCTTGTGAGCAACTAGAAAATTTCTCAAATAATTTATTTGACGTAGTTAACTCATGTCCTAATGATAGATTCATTATACTAGGAGATTTTAACCTTCCGTTTATTGACTGGCACCCTCAGGGAACTCACTTTGCATCAGGTGGCGTGTCACTTTCTAGGAGTCAAATAAACTTTATCGATACTCTTGCTCAATGCAATCTATCACAACGCTGTCAAGTTCGCAATTACAATGATCGGTTTTTGGACTTAACTTTTTCTAATTGTGAGCTTAACATCAATGCTTGCGATGATCCTTTGGTACCTGAAGATGTACCCCACCACCGATCGTTATGTATTGACCTGGTGTACAATTCTGTTAGTTCTTTAGATTCTAAAAGTAGAGAGAAATATTTTTACAACCGAGGTAATTTTGATGAAATTTGCACCGCTTTAAATTTAGTTGATTGGCATGAATACCTGAATAATAAATCTTTGGAAGACGCCGTAAAATGTTTTTATGATAAATTATATAATCTTCGTAATTCCTACATACCACATAAAATGACTTCTGCAAAATCTTTTCCTCCGTGGTACAATCCTGCCCTTAGAAAAGTTTTAAAAGAGAAATATAAATACCACCGAAAATTTAAAGTTTATGGTAATCTTACTGATTACATCTCATTTACACTACTTAGGAGAAGAGCTAAATCTCTAGAGCGCTTGTGTTATGAATCATACATTCAAAGAACTGAGAATTCCCTTGCTACTAACCCTAAAGTCTTTTGGTCCTTCATTAAAAGCAATTCCAGAGCCTCCTCTATGTTTCCATCCTCTATGACCTATGAAGAAGAGCAAGCCACTACTGGTGATAAAATTTGTAATCTTTTTGCCTTATATTTCAACTCCAATTTTCTTAATTCTAATTCCCCCATTAATTTATGAATTGAAGCGCCACATACTAATCATAACTCTATAGGAGATGTTCAGGTGGATCCGGAAAATTTACTTAAACTTTTAAGATCAGTAAATTTGAACAAAGGCTCCGGACCTGACGACATTTTCCTCCTTTACTAGTTGTTAAGTGTGCCACAAGCTTGGTAACTCCCCTGTACATATTATTTTCACGATCTCTGAAAGAAGGTTATGTCCCTATTATTTGGAAGTTAGCCTTTGTCACTCCTGTGCACAAAGGAGGCGACAAGTCCAATATCAAAAACTATAGACCAATATCAAAGCTCTGTACTTTCGCTAAAATTTTCGAGCGAATTGTATATAATCAGGTTTATTCAACGATCAATTATTGGTTTATTCCCGAGCAACATGGATTCTTAAAATCACGATCTACTACCTCAAATTTAATTCTTGCCTATGACTATGTTAGCTCACATATGGATTCTGGTGCTCAGGTTGACGTGTTATTCACTGATTTCTCAAAAGCCTTTGATCGTATAGATCACTCTATCCTACTACAGAAGCTACTTTCTGCGGGAATACACGGAAATCTATTTCGATGGTTTACATCTTATATTAACAATAGGTCGCAGGCTGTCGCCATCAATGGATTTACGTCGAGGTGGGTATCAGTACCCTCAGGCGTTCCTCAAGCCTCGCTATTGGGACCTTTATTATTCGCGATGTTTCTGAATGATGTCAGTTCTTGTTTCCACTATTCTAAATTTCTATTATACGCGGATGATACCAAAATAATGAAAAATGTTTCTTCACTTCGTGACTGTCATCTTTTACAAGAAGACTTGGACAGGTTTAGTGACTACTGTATCGTACATAAATTAAATCTTAATGTAACGAAGTGTTATGCGGTGACCTTTAGCCGTAAGTCTAATTTGATAAAGTTTAATTACAAGATTGAAAATAATGAGATAGTCTTTAAGGATACAATGAAGGATCTTGGAATAATAGTGGATTATAAATTATTATTTGATGAGCACATAAATTATATAGTAAATAAGGCCTCAAAGGCATTAGGATTTGTCATAAGGTCTTCTGCTAATCTCAAATCTATTAAAGCTATTAAAATACTTTACTGTTCGTATGTGCGTAGTATCCTAGAGTACGGGTCAGAGATTTGGAACCCCTCCTATGACATTTATAAAAATAGAATAGAATCTATACAGAAACGCTTTTTAAGGTTCCTTCAGTATAGGTGCCGCCTGAACCTCCCTAACTACGAATCGAGATGTAATAAATTTCACTTTCTCCCCTTATACTACCGTAGAGACATTTCGGATTTAGTTTATCTAAGTAAAATAATTAATAATGTTATCGATGCTCCTGATTTATTAAGTAAATTTAATTTCAACGTGCCCAGTAGATACTTTCGTTATTACGTTCCATTTCCCACCACATAAGACATTCTATCGCCGTAATTCATTTGTCTGTAGATCTAGTGCCCATTTCAATCGATTCTATACGGATTATCATGTAGAAGATGTTTTTTCAATAAAAGCACCTAAGATTTGTAGACTTTTATCCGATGCGTATTTTATCCACGGGAAATTATAATTGACATCCAATACCAATCTGTAATGTTAAGGGCTGCAGGCTGTGCGTGTGTGAGTATTTCGGTGCATACGAGAGCAATTGAATATTATACCCGACCTTTTCTGGTGACACCCGGTATTTCTTTTCTTTTTAATTTAATTTTAATCGCAACTCTTGTAGCATGATGTGGTACTTCAAATTATGTTCAAATTAATAATATGTTATTATTTCTTTGTATACTTTCTGTTACAACACCTCATGGTTAAAACTTAAGTCACAACTGTTTACTTAATGTCTTACCTATCAGTGAAAACTTTTAACTGGCTTTATGGTGTCTATAAATGTATTATTATTGTAATTATCTGTAAGCTGTAAGTTTTCCGAATACAATAAAATAAATAAAATAAATAAATTTGTATTATACATAGGCTACCATTTATTACACAAATCATGTTTTCTTTATGTAATAAATAAGCTACCATGTATAATATAAATATTGTTTTACTTATGTAGTGCATGGTAGCCTATGTATTACATTAGAAAAACATTTATGTAATACATACAATTCTTTTTGTATTCAGTTTTTAAAAAACATTATTAATGTAATACATGTACGCCTATGTATTACATGAAGAAAACATTATTTTTGTAAATAATGTTTTCTTTATTTAATACGAAGACTACTATGTATTATATAAATAAAGTTTTCTTTACGTTTTAAATTATTATATAAAGGAAAAAATATGTATTTATTTTATGAAGAAAACATTATTTATATTATACATAGGCTACCATTTATCACATAAATAATGTTATCTTTATGTATTGCATGTTAGCCTATGTATTAGACAAATTATGTTTTCATAAAGTAATACATAGGCTACATAAAGAAAACATCTTTTACACAACAATATTTATGTAATACATGTACGCCTATGTATTACATGAAGAAAAAGATATTTATGTAATATACGGGAGGCCATATTTTACATAAAGAATAAATAATTTATGTTATACATGGTAGCCTTTGTATTAAATAAAGAAAACATTATTTATGTAATAAATGTTAGCCTATGTATAACCTAAATAATGTTTGCTTCATGTTATACATAGGCGACCATGTATTACATAAGTAATGATTTCTTTATGTAATACATAAACTACCATGTATTAAATAAATTTTTCCTTTATGTAATACATAGGCTACAATGTATTACATAAATTATGTATTCTTCATGTAAAATATATTATCCCGTATATTACGTAAATAATGTTTTCTTCATGTAATACATAGGCGTTCATGTATTTCATAAATAATGTTTTCATCGTGTAATACACAGGCTACCAATTATTACTTATGTATAACATAAGGCAAACATTATTTATGGGAGTCTATGTTTTACATAAATAATACATAATTTATGTAAAACATGGTAATCTATGAATAAATTACAGATAACGTTATTTATGTAAAAATGGTAGACTATGTATTATATAAGGAAAACATTATTTATGTAATATATGGTCGCCTATGTATTACATGAAGAAAACATTATTTTTTATACATGGTTGCCTATGTATTGCATGAAGCAAAGAATATTTATGTTATACATAGGCTACCATTTTTACATAAATAATGTTTTTTTTATGTATTGCATGTAAGCCTATGTAATAGAAAAATAATGTTTTCTTTAAGTAATACATAGGCTACCATGTATTATTTATGTATAACATAAGGAAAACATTATTTTTGGGAGCCTATGTTTTACATAAAAAATACATAATTTATGTTAAACATGGTAGCCTATGAATTATATAAGGGAAACATTATTTTTTAATATATGGTAGCCTATGTATTTCATGAAGAAAACATTATTTTCGTAATACGTGGTAGCCTAAGTATTAAATGAAGCAAACATTATTTTTGTTATACATAGTATACCATTTATTATATAAATAATGTTTTCTTTATGTATTGCATGTAAGCCTATGTATTAGACAAAAAAGGTTTTTTTATTTATGAAATATATGGGCCACCATGTACTATATAAATAATGTTTTCTTTAAGTAATACATAGGCTACCATGTATTATATAAATAATCTTTTCTTCATAAAATAAATACATAATATAATAAATACATAATTTTTTCCTTTATGTAATAAAAGAAAAATAAAATAAAACTTTATTTATATAATACATATTAGCCTTTGTATTAAATAAAGAAAACATCATTTATATAGTACATGGTGGCCCATATATTACATAAAGAAAACATTAGTTGTCTAATACATAGTCTAACATGCAATACATATAGAAATCATTATTTATGTAATAAATGGTAGACTATGTATAACATAAATAATGTTTGCTACATGTAATACATAGGCTACCATGTATTACTTATGTATAACATAAGGAAAACATTATAAATGGGAGCCTATGTTTTACATAAAGAATTGTATGTATTACATAAATGTTTCTTTTAATGTAATACATAGGCTACCATGTAATACATAAGAAAAACATTATTTATGTAATACATGGTAGCTTATGTATTACATTAATAAAACTTAATTTATGTAATAAATGGTAGCCAATGTGTAAAATAAATAATGTTTGCTTCATGTAATACAAAGGCAACCATTTATTACATAAATAATGTTTTCTTTATGTAATATATAGACTACCATATATTACATAAGGAAGCAATTATTTATGTTATACATAGGCTGCCATTTATTTTATAATGTTTTCTTTATGTAATACATAAGCTACCATGTATTACATAAATAATATTTTCCTTATATAATACATGGTAGCCTATGTATTACTTTTAAAATCATTTATGTAATACAACATTGTTTATGTCATACATAGGCTACCATTTATTACATAAATAATGTTTTCCTTATGTAATACAAAGGCTTCCATATAGGCTAACATGCAATACACAAAGAAAACATTATTTATGTAATACGTGGTCGCCTATGTATTACATGAAGCAAACATTATTAATGTTATACATAGGCTACCAATTACTCCCTTAATAATGTTTTCTTTATTTAATACAAAGGCTTCTATGTATTGTATAAATAGTTTTCTTTTATTACATAAAGGAAAAATTTATGTATTATATATATTATGTATTTATTTTATGAAGAAAACATGCTTTATATAGTTCATGGTGGCCTATATATTTAATAAAGAAAACATTATTTATGTAATAAATGGTAGCCTATGTATGACATAAACAATGTTTGCTTCATGTAATACATAGGCGACCATGTATTGCATAAATAATGTTTTATTTTTGTAAGACATAGACTACCATGTATTACATAAATGTTTCCTTCACGTAATACAGAGGCTACCATAATAAAACATTATTTTTGTAATACATGGTAGCCTATGTATTACATTAAATAAATATTTATGTAATACATAGGCTACAATGTATTACATAAGGAAAACATTATTTATGTAATAAATGGTAGCCTATGTATAATATAAATAATTTTTCCTTTATGTAATACAAAGGCTACCATTTATAACATAAGTTATGTATTCTTTATGTAAAATATAGGCTCCCGTATTTTACATAAATATTGTTCTCTTCATGTAATACATAGGCGTACATGTATTAAATTAATTATGTTGTGTAAAATATGATTCTTTATGTCGCCTATGTATTACTTAAAGAAAATATAATTTGTGTAATACATAGGCTAACATGCAATACATATAGAAAACATTATTTATGTAATAAATGGTAGCCTATGTATAACATAAATAATATTTGCTTCATGTAATACGTGGTATACGTGTACGTGGTAATATGTATTACATAAAGGAAACATTTATGTAAGACATGGTAGTCTATGTATTACATAAAGAAAACATTATTTATGTAATACGTGGTCGCCTATGTATTACATGAAGAAAACATTGTTATGTTATACATAGGCTACCATTTATTACATAAATAATGATTGCTTTATGTATTGCATGTTAGCCTATGTATTAGACAAATAATGTTTTCTTTATTTAATATAAAGGCCACCATGTACTATATAAAGCATGTTTTCTTCATAAAATAAATACATAATATATATAATACATAAATTTTTCCTTTATGTAATAAAAGAAAACTATTTATACAATACATAGAAGCCTTTGTATTAAATAAAGAAAACATTATTAAGGGAGTAATTGGTAGCCTATGTATAACATTAATAATGTTTGCTTCATGTAATACATAGGCGACCACGTATTACATAAATAATGTTTTCTTTGTGTATTGCATGTTAGCCTATATATTAGACAAATAGTGTTTTCTTTATGTAATATATAGGCCACCATGTACTATATAAATAATGTTTTCTTCATAAAATAAATATATATTATATAAAATACATAAATTTTTCCTTTATGTTATAAAAGAAATTATTATTTATATAATACATAGTAGCCTTTGTATTAAATAAAGAAAACATTATTAAGGGGATAAATGGTAGCCTTTGTATAACATTAATAATGTTTGCTTCATGTAATACATAGGCGACCACGTATTACATAAATAATGTTTTTTTCATAAAAAAAAATACATATTTTTTTCCTTTATGTAATGAAAGAAAACTTAAAGACAACTTTATTTATATAATACATAGTAGCCTTCGTATTCAATAAAGAAAACATTATTTATGTAATAAATGGTGCTATGTATAACATAAATAATGTTTGCATCATGTAATACATTGGCGACCATGTATTACATAAATTATGTAATAATTATGTAAAATATATTCTCCCGTATATTATTATTAAATAATGTTTTCTTCATGTAATACATAGGCGTTCATGTATTTCATAAATAATATTTTTATCATGTAATACACAGGCTACCATGTATTACTTATGTAAAATATTATTTATGGGAGTCTTTGTTTTACATAAAGAATACATAATTTATATAATACATGGTAGCCTATGTATAATATAAAGAAAACATTATTTATATAAAAATGGTAGCATATGTATTACATGAAGCAAAGAATATTTATGTTATACATAGGCTACCATTTATTACATAAATAATGTTTTCCTTATGTAATACATGGTAGTCTATATATAACATAAAGAAATCATTATTTATGTAATAACTGGTTGCCTATGTATTACATGAAACAAACGTTATATACATAAGCTACCATGTGTTACATAAATTATGTATTCTTTATGTAAAATACAGGCTCCCGTATATTACATAAATAATGTTTTCTTCATGTAATACATAGGCGACCATATATTACATAAATAATGTTTTCATCGTGTAATACACTGGCTACCATGTATTACTTATGTATAACACAAGGAAAACATTATTTATGGGAACCTATGTTTTACATAAAGAATATATAATTTATGTAAAACATGGTAGCCTATGTATAATAAAAAGAAAACATTATTTATGTAATATATGGTCGCCTATGTATTACATGAAGAAAACATAATTTTTTTATACATGGTTGTCTATGTATTGCATGAAGCAAAGAATATTTATATGATACATAGGCTACCATTTATTACATAAATAATGTTTTATTTATGTATTGCATGGAAACCTATGTAATAGAAAAATAATGTTTTCTTTAGGTAATACATAGGCTACCATGTATTACATTAGGAAAACATTATTTATGTAATACATGGTAGCTCATATGTTACATGAATGTTTTTTAATGTAATACATGGTAGCTTATGAATTACATAAAGAAAACATTATTTATGTTATAAATAGGCTATCGTTTATTATATAAATAAATTTTTCTTTATGTAATACATAAGCTACCATGTATTACATAAATAATGTTTTTCTTATGTAATACATGGTAGCCTATGTATTACATTAAAAAAACATTTATGTAATACATTGGCTACCATGTAGTACATAAGGAAAACATTATTTGTGTAGTAAATGGTAGCCTATGTAACACATAATTAATGTTTGCTTTATGTAATACATAAGCTACCATGTATTACATAAATTATGTATTCTTAATGTAAACTATAGGCTCCCGTATATTACATAAGTATAGTTTCCTTCATGTAACACATAGGCTACCATATATTACATAAATAATGTTTTTCATATATAATACATAGGCTACCATGTTTAACATAAATTATGTATTCTTTATGTAAAACATTGATTCCCATAAATAATGTTTTCCTTACGTAATACATAAATAATACATGGTAGCCTATGTATTACTTAAAGAAGACATTATTTATATAGTACATGTCGGCCTATATATTACATAAAGAAAACATTATTTGTCTAATACATAGGCTTACATGCAATACATAAACATAATTAATGTAATAAAAGGTAGCCTATGTATAACATAAATATTGTTTGCTTCATGCAATACATAGGCAACATGTTATACATACGCTACCATGTATTACATAAATAAAGTTTTCTTTATATTTATTTCGTATAACATAAATAATGTTTCCTTTATGTAATACAAAGGCTACCATGTATAACACAAATTATGTATTCTTTATGTAAAAATATAGGCTCTCGTATATTACATAAATATTGTTTTCTTCATGTAATACATAGGTCTACATGTATAACATTAATAATGTTGTATAAAAAATGTTTTCTTTATGTAGCCTATGTAGTACTTAAGGAAAACATAATTTGTCTAATACATAGACTAACATGCAAAACATAAAGAAAACATTATTTATGTTATACATAGGCTATCATTTATTATATAAATAAATATTTCTTTATGTAATACATAAGCTACCATGTATTACATAAATAATGTTTTCCTTATGTAATACATGGTAGCCTATTTTTTTTTAATTTTTATTGTATTCGGAAAACTTACAGCTTACAGATAATTACAATAATAATACATTTATAGACACCATAAAGCCAATTAAAAGTTTTCACTGATTGGTAAAACATTAAGTATACAGTTGTGACTTAAGTTTTGACCATGAGGTGTTGTAACAGAAAGAATACAAAGAAATAATAACATATTATTAATTTGAACATAATTTAAAGTACCACATCATGCTACAAGAGTTGCGATTAAAATTAAATTAAAAAGAAAAGAAATACCAGGTGTCACCAGAAAAGGTCGGGTATAATATTCAATTGCTCTCGTATGCACCGAAATACTCACACACGCACAGCCTGCAGCCTTTAACATCAAAGATTGGTATTGGATGTCAATTATAATTTCCCGTGGATAAAATACGCATCGGATAAAAGTCTACAAATCTTAGGTGCTTTTATTGAAAAAACATCTTCGACATGATAATCTGTATAGTAGCAGAAGACCTTATGACAAATCCTAATGCCTTTGAGGCCTTATTTACTATATAATTTATGTGCTCATCAAATAATAATTTATAATCCACTATTATTCCAAGATCCTTCATTGTATCCTTAAAGACTATCTCATTATTTTCAATCTTGTAATTAAACTTTATGAAATTAGACTTACGGCTAAAGGTCACCGCATAACACTTCGTTACATTAAGATTTAATTTATGTACGATACAGTAGTCACTAAACCTGTCCAAGTCTTCTTGTAAAAGATGACAGTCACGAAGTGAAGAAACATTTCTCATTATTTTGGTATCATCCGCGTATAATAGAAATTTAGAATAGTGGAAACAAGAACTGACATCATTCAGAAATATCGCGAATAATAAAGGTCCCAATAGCGAGGCTTGAGGAACGCCTGAGGGTACTGATACCCACCTCGACGTAAATCCATTGATGGCGACAGCCTGCGACCTATTGTTAATATAAGATGTAAACCATCGAAATAGATTTCCGTGTATTCCCGCAGAAAGTAGCTTCTGTAGTAGGATAGAGTGATCTATACGATCAAAGGCTTTTGAGAAATCAGTGAATAACACGTCAACCTGAGCACCAGAATCCATATGTGAGCTAACATAGTCATAGGCAAGAATTAAATTTGAGGTAGTAGATCGTGATTTTAAGAATCCATGTTGCTCGGGAATAAACCAATAATTGATCGTTGAATAAACCTGATTATATACAATTCGCTCGAAAATTTTAGCGAAAGTACAGAGCTTTGATATTGGTCTATAGTTTTTGATATTGGACTTGTCGCCTCCTTTGTGCACAGGAGTGACAAAGGCTAACTTCCAAATAATAGGGACATAACCTTCTTTCAGAGATCGTGAAAATAATATGCACAGGGGAGTTACCAAGCTTGTGGCACACTTAACAACTAGTAAAGGAGGAAAATGTCGTCAGGTCCGGAGCCTTTGTTCAAATTTACTGATCTTAAAAGTTTAAGTAAATTTTCCGGATCCACCTGAACATCTCCTATAGAGTTATGATTAGTATGTGGCGCTTCAATGCATAAATTAATGGGGGAATTAGAATTAAGAAAATTGGAGTTGAAATATAAGGCAAAAAGATTACAAATTTTATCACCAGTAGTGGCTTGCTCTTCTTCATAGGTCATAGAGGATGGAAACATAGAGGAGGCTCTGTAATTGCTTTTAATGAAGGACCAAAAGACTTTAGGGTTAGTAGCAAGGGAATTCTCAGTTCTTTGAATGTATGGTTCATAACACAAGCGCTCTAGAGATTTAGCTCTTCTCCTAAGTAGTGTAAATGAGATGTAATCAGTAAGATTACCATAAACTTTAAATTTTCGGTGGTATTTATATTTCTCTTTTAAAACTTTTCTAAGGGCAGGATTGTACCACGGAGGAAAAGATTTTGCAGAAGTCATTTTATGTGGTATGTAGGAATTACGAAGATTATATAATTTATCATAAAAACATTTTACGGCGTCTTCCAAAGATTTATTATTCAGGTATTCATGCCAATCAACTAAATTTAAAGCGGTGCAAATTTCATCAAAATTACCTCGGTTGTAAAAATATTTCTCTCTACTTTTAGAATCTAAAGAACTAACAGAATTGTACACCAGGTCAATACATAACGATCGGTGGTGGGGTACATCTTCAGGTACCAAAGGATCCTCGCAAGCATTGATGTTAAGCTCACAATTAGAAAACGTTAAGTCCAAAAACCGATCATTGTAATTGCGAACTTGACAGCGTTGTGATAGAATGCATTGAGCAAGAGTATCGATAAAGTTTATTTGACTCCTAGAAAGTGACACGCCACCTGATACGAAGTGAGTTCCCTGAGGGTGCCAGTCAATAAACGGAAGGTTAAAATCTCCTAGTATAATGAATCTATCATTAGGACATGAGTTAACTACGTCAAATAAATTATTTGAGAAATTTTCTAGTTGCTCACAAGAACTATTTCCCAAATTTTGTTTGCACAGGTAGATCGTACAAAAATGAGTTATAACCGTAGATCCACCTATAGGAGAGACAGTCACCCAGATGTCTTCAGTCGATGTGTGCCATTCAGGACAATAAATAATGACAATAATAAATAATGTACAAAGGCTACAAAGGCTACCATGTATTACATAAGATATGTATTCTTTATGTAAAATATAGGCTCCCGTATATTACATAAATATCGTTTTCTTCATGTACATGTTAACAATTTTTAAAAAACATTATTAATGTAATACATGTACGCCTATGTATTACATGCAAAAAATATTATTTTTGTAAATAATTTTTTCTTTATTTAATACGAAGACTACTATGTATTATATAAATAAAGTTTTCTTTACGTTTTAAATTATTATATAAAGGAAAAAAATATGTATTTATTTTATGAAGAAAACATTATTTATGTTATACATAGGCTACCATTTATCACATAAATAATGTTATCTTTATGTATTGCATGTTAGCCTATGTATTAGATAAATTATGTTTTCTTAAAGTAATACATAGGCTACATAAAGAAAACATTTTTTACACAACATTATTAATGTAATACATGTACGCCTATGTATTATATGAAGAAAACAATATTTATGTAATATACGGGAGGTTATATTTTACATAAAGAATAAATAATTTATGTTATACTTGGTAGCCTTTGTATTAAATAAAGAAAACATTATTTATGTAATAAATGTTAGCCTATGTATAACCTAAATAAAGTTTGCTTCATGTTATACATAGGCGACCATGTATTACATAAGTAATGATTTCTTTATGTAATACATAGATACCATGTATTAAATAAATTTTTCCTTTATGTAATACATAGGCAACAATGTATTACATAAATTATGTATTCTTTATGTAAAATATATTCTCCCGTATATTACGTAAATAATGTTTTCTTCATGTAATACATAGGCGTTCATGTATTTCATAAATAATGTTTTCATCGTGTAATACACAGGCTACCAATTATTACTTATGTATAACATAACGCAAACATTATTTATGGGAGTCTATGTTTTACATAAATAATACATAATTTATGTAAAACATGGTAGCCTATGAATAAATTACAGATAACGTTATTTATATAAAAATGGTAGACTATGTATTATATAAGGAAAACAATATTTATGTAATATATGGTCGCCTATTTATTACATGAAGAAAACATTATTTCTTTATACATGGTTGCCTATGTATTGCATGAAGCAAAGAATATTTATGTTATACATAGGCTACCATTTTTACATAAATAATGTTTTTTTTTTAAATATTTTGTAAATTCTATTTTGTAATAGAAAAATAATGTTTTCTTTAAGTAATACATAGGCTACCACGTATTATTTATGTTTAACATAAGGAACACATTATTTTTTGGAGCCTATGATTTGTGTAATAAATGGTAGCCTATGTATAATACAAATAATGTACAAAGGCTACAAAGGCTACCATGTATTACATAAATTATGTATTCTTTATGTAAAATATATTCTCCGGTATATTACGTAAATAATGTTTTCTTCATGTAATACATAGGCGACCATATATTACATAAATAATATTTTCTTTATATTATACATAAGCTACCATGTTTTACATAAATTGTGTATTCTTTATGTAAAACATAGACTCCCATAAATAATGTTTGCCTTATGTTATACATAAGTAATAAATGGTAGCTTGTGTATTACACGATGAACAAATTATTTATGAAATACATGAACGCCTATGTATTACATGAAGAAAATATTATTTATGTAATATACGGGAGCCTGTATTTTACATAAAGAATACATAATTTATGTAATACATGGTAGCCTATGTATTTCATAAAGGAAACATTTATGTAATATATGGTAGTCTATGTATTACATAAAGAAAACTTTATTTATTTAATACATGGTCGCATATGTATTACATGAAGCAAACATTATTTATGTAATACATAGGCGACCATGTATTACATAAATAATGTTTTCTTCATAAAATAAATACATATAATATTTTTTTCCTTTATGTAATAGAAGAAAACTTAAAGAAAACTTTATTTATATAATACATAGTAGCCTTCGTATTAAACAAAGAAAACATTATTTATGTAATAAATGGTAGCCTATGTATTACATAAAGAATGATTTTTGCAAATGCTGCCGAGGTACGTCGCATTATAAATTATTTTTAATGTTTTAAATGAAAGGCCCCATGTCGACGTTGATATTTTTGTGAAACAATAGAAATTCCTTTTAGCTTTCTCACTGGTCTGTATTATATGTTCCAGGAATGTAAATTTATTTTCTAAAATAAGTCCTAGGTAACAAAGTGACTGTTTACGTTTCACATTGATGTTGTTCAGTTTAATGCAAGGAGTTGATATTAATGAACCTTTTAAAAGTACTTGAAAGGTTTTATGTGCTGCAAATTCTAATCGATTTCTGTGGCCCCAACTCGATATTACGTTGAGGCACTTGTTGGCCTTGTTTTCAATTTCAGATCGCGAATTGGCTTGAATAATAAGAAAACCATCGTCAGCATAACCTATCAGAGAGCACAGAGGAGGCAAGGAGACACATAATAAATCATCAAAACTTATATTCCACAAGTGCGGCGATAGTACTGATCCTTGAGGGCAGCCGCGCGTTAAGTTTTTTGGAATGTGTGTAATGGCCGAATTGGAGTTTTGTTACGCCGTTGCAAACATACGAGTAAATTAAATAATAAATATTGCGATAGCAGCCTCTGTTTCTTAACTTCAGTAGTAGCATTGGCCACCAGGCATTATCGATGGCACCCGCGATATCCAGAGATATACCTACTACATATTTACACTCCGATAGATTGACTGTTTTTCTGACCTCGATCAGTCAGTTTATCACCGGCTTTTGGAATTAATTTTATTGTGCCGATTCGCCAGATTTTTGGAAAAGTGCCTTCTGCAATACATTTATTAAAAACCTGTAATATAGATGAGCCTACCGCTAGACACGCCTGCTTAATCATAATATTAGATATTTTATCCTCGCCTGCTGACTTTTTCGTAGGTAACAAATTAACTGTTGAAGTGAACTCATCAAGTGTAGGTAAGTCAGATACCGGCGTATTGATGGGGTCTAACATCCTGAATCTTATCTCGCGGTGAAAATCATTGTCCAAGTCCGGCTTGTCGTCTGGAATTAGTACGTCGAGGTACGCCTTCACCGTATCTCTTAAACTATGAGTATACGAATTATTAATCTTGATATTTGGAAAATACTGTGGAGCAGTGGTATTATTTGGTTTGAGTTTATTGTATAAAGAAGACCATGGTCCCTCCTTATCCAGTCTAACGGCTGCATTTCTCAACATATTATTTTTGCTAAGGTGACGGCGGCGCGATAACGCGACCTTGAAGCCCTAAGGTCAGTTAGGTACGATACGTAATTATCGTCCAATAGACCGAGTCCCTGTCTAAGTGCATAATTAATTTTCCGTCTGGCTCTCCTAAACTCCCGACGCAAGTTATATAAATTATCGTGCCACCAATTACACTTATTTTCTGTTTTAAGCGGCCTACAGCCCAGGGCGGTGTCGGCACAGTAGACAAAGGTGTTGGTCATTATTTCCGCACTATTATTTGAGTTCAAGTCTGGACGAGTGAAATCTCTGGAATGAGCGAACATAAGAGACCGGAATAAATTCCAATTACCATTTTTAACATTATATTTATAATCTTTCGACTCAATCACGGGACAACTCGAGGGTGCGCGAATAAACTCAAAGACAATTAAACGATGGTCGCTGCATGACGCATCAGGAATGACGCGCCAATTTATTATATTGTTATTATGGACGTACGCGCTGGAAAGCGTGACGACGATGGAAGATTCACCAGAGGAGCTGCTAAATGTAGGTGGTGCATTGGGAGTGTTATGAATTTGCAGGTTGAACTCTGCTATGAAGTCTTCCACTGAGCTACGACGGTCGCGGTCAGTGTATCTAAGTTCCCCATGCCATAAGGGTGAAGAAGCATTTACGTCGGCACCAATAACAATTTTATTCCCCGCAAGACATTGTAGGACATGACGTAGTTGGTGTAAGTGAGGACCTACAGGATCGGAGTATTGAAAATAACAACTAACTACGTACAATCTAAAGTGAAGACACGAAACCTCCGCTACCGCACAGTGAGACGTTGACAGATTTGTAAGGGCAGTAATTGAAAATTTAGACTGAGGTGTGTAAATGCCGGCGCGCGCTAGGTTGTTAACTTGTACGACTTTCGACCTTAGCGACGCGGATTGATATTGCTCTTGTATGAGAACTAAGTCGAAATTATAATCCGACACCAATTTTTCTAATTCAATCGTCGCGTGCTTATTGTTATGTAGGTTCAACTGTCCTATAACTAACTTATCCATAGCGAGTTGTTAAAATTAATTGCTCCATTTTTGCCTTGTATGTTGGGCAGTCAGGGGAACCCGTGGGGTGGTCGTTAGGTTTCTTATACCGGGTGCTTCCGCAGGCTTCCGTATATTACATACATAATGTTTTCATTGTGTAATACATAGCCTACCATGTATTACTTATGTATAACATATGGAAAACATTATAAATGGGAGCCTATGTTTTACATAAAGAATTATATGTATTATATAAATGTTTTTTTAATGTAATACATAGGCTACCATGTACTACATACGGTAAACATTATTTATATTATACATGGTAGCTTATGTATTACACAAAGAAAACATGATTTATGTAATAAATGGTAGCCTATGTATAACATAAATAATGTTTCCTTTATGTAATACAAAGGCTACCATGTATTACATAAAATATGTATTCTTTGTGTAAAATATAGGCTCCCGTATATTACATAAATATCTTTTTCTTCATGTAATACATAGGCGTACATGTATTATATAAATATTGTTGTGTAAAAGATGTTTTCTTTATATAGCCTTAGTAGTAGTACTACTAGTAGATTATGTATTACTTAAAGAAAACATTATTTATATAGTACATGGTTGCCTATATATTACATAAAGAAAACATAATTTGTGTAATAAATGGTAGCCTATGTATAACATAAATATTGTTTGCTTCATGTAATACATAGACTACCATGTATTAAATAAATAATGTTTTCTTTATGTAATACATAGACTACCATATATTACATAAATGTTTCCTTTATGAAATACATAGGCTAACATGTCTTACATAATTTATGTATTCTTTATGTAAAATATAGGCTCCCGTATATTACATTAATAATGTTTTCATTGCGTTATACATAGACTACCATGTATTACTGATGTATAACATAAGGAAAACATTATTATAGGAGCCTATGTTTTACATAAAGAAATGTATGTATTACATAGGCGACCATGTATTACATAAATAATGTTTTCCGTATATTATACGTAGGCTACTATGTCTTTCATAAATTATGTATTCTTTATGTAAAATATAGACTCCCGTACATAATGTTATCATTGTGTAATACATAGACTACCATGTATTACTTATGCATAACATAAGGAAAACATTATAAAAGGGAGCCTATGTTTTACATAAAGAATTGTATGTATTACATAAATGTTTTTTTAATGTAATACATAGGCTACCATTTATTACAAAAATAATATATCTTTATTTAATAAAAAGGCTACTATATATTAAATAAATAAAGTTTTCTTTAATTTTTCTTTTATTACATAAAGGGAAAATTTATGTATTTATTATATTATGTATATTAATTTTATGAAGAAAACATTATTTGTCTAATACATAGGCTAACATGCAATACATAAAGAAAAAATTATTAATGTAATAAATGGTAGACTATGTATAACATAAATAATGTTTGCTTCAAGTAATACTTAGGCTACCACGTATTACGAAAATAATGTTTTCCTTATATAATACATAGGCTACCATGTTTAACTAAAATTATGTATTCTTTATGTAAAACATAGGCTCCCAAAAATAATGTTTTCCTTATGTTATACATAAATAATACATGGTAGCCTATGTATTACATAAAGAAGACATTATTTATGTAATAAATGGTAGCCTATGTATAACATAAATATTCTTTGCTTCATGCAATACACAGGCAACCATGTATAAAAAATAATGTTTTCTTCATGTAATACATAGGTGACCATATATTACATAAATAATGTTTTCCTTATATAATACGTAGACTACCATTTTTACATAATTAATGTTTTCTTTATATTATACATAGGCTACCATGTTTTACATAAATTATGTCTTCTTTATGTAAAACATAGACTCCCATAAATAATGTTTGCCTTATGTTATACATAAGTAATAAATGGTAGCCTGTGTATTACACGATGAAAACATTATTTATTTAATACATGGTAGCCTATGTATTTCATAAAGGAAACTTTTATTTTATATATGGTAGTCTATGTATCACATAAAGAAAACATAATTTATTTAATACATGGTCGCCTATGTATTACATGAAGCAAACATTATTTATGTTTTACATAGGCTACCATTTATTACATAAACAATGATTTCTTTATTTAATACAAAGACTACTATGTATTATATAAATTAAGTTTTCTATAAGTTTTCTTTTATTACATTAAGGAAAAAAATATGTATTTATTATGTATTTATTTTATGAAGAAAACATTATTTATGTAATACATAGGCTACCATTTATTACATAAATAAAGTTTTCTTTATATATATTTCGTATAACATAAATAATGTTTCCTTTATGTAATACAAAGGCTACCATGTATAACATAAATTATGTATTCTTTACGTAAAATACTAAGGCGGGTCAATAAGTCCGTGACTTTTTGAATTTCTAACCTCCTTACTAAAAAAGCAACACTACTCCTGTCAACAGGCATCTGTCAGTTGACTCCTATCAAAATTTGAACTTGCTGCGTCAGTTACTTTGTGTTTTACAGCTATCTTTATCAGACTATCCAGTAACTTAAGGAAACAATGGAAAAAAGTGAATTTCGTGTGCTTATTAAGCATTATTTTTTGCGAAAAAAAACCATTACCGAGACCAAGGCTAAGCTTGATAAATACTATGGGGACTCTGCACCATCGATTTCAATGGTAAAAAAGTGGTTTACTGAATTTCGTTGTGGCCGTACAAGCACTGAAGATGCCGAACGTCCTGGACGCCCAGTTGAGGTCTCTACACCCGAAACAATCGAAAAAATTCACGATATGGTGTTGGCCGACCGAATATTGAATGTGCAAGAGATTGTGGAAGCCATTGTGTTTCAATTTTGAATGATCACTTGGGCATGAGAAAGCTTTCCGCAAGATGGGTGCCGCGTTTGCTTACAGTCGACCACAAACGCAATCGTGTAACAACTTTTGGCGTTGTTTAATCACAATATGGAGGAGTTTTTGCGCCGTTTTGTAACCGTGGACGAAACATGGATCCATCACAACACACCAAAGACCAAAAAACAGTCAAAACACTGGGTTTCTAAGGGTGAATCGGCGCCAAAGAAGGCCAAGGTGGGTTTGTCAGCCAATAAAGTTATGGCGACTGTTTTTTGGGATGCACGTGGGATAATCCACATTGACTATCTTCAAAAGAGAAGAACAATTAATGGGGAATATTATGCCAACTTATTGGAGCGCTTCAATGAGGATTTGAAAAAAAACCGACCTCATTTGGCCAAGAAAAAAGTTCTTTTTCACCAAGACAATGCAAGGGTGCACACATGTGCAGTTGCCAAGGCAAAAATCCATGAATTGGGCTATGAATTGCTCCCACATCCACCCTATTCTCAAGATTTGGCTCCGAGTGACTACTTCTTGTTCCCAAACCTGAAAAAATGGCTCGGTGGAAAAAGATTTGACTCCAATGATGAAGTCATCTCGCAAACAAAGGCCTATTTTGAGGACCTCGACAAATCATATTTTTTGGAAGGGATAAAAAAATTGGAGAAGCGTTGGACAAAGTGTATAGAGCTCAAGGGGGACTACGTTGAAAAATAAAATGATTTATTTATCAAAAAATCTGTGTTTTATTCCAAAAGTCACGGACTTATTGACCCGCCCTCGTATAGCGTCCCGTATATTACATAAATATTGTTATCTCCATGTAATACATAGGCGTACCTGTATAACATTAATAATGTTGTGTAAAAATGTTTTCTTTATGTAGCCTATGTATAACATAAATAATGTTTGCTTCATGTATTATATAAATAATGTTTTACTTATCTGTAGGTAAATACTTAGGCATACGGATAATTTTATTTTACAAACAAAGAACTTAATAATTATTTTTATACGTACCTACACGAATAATGATTATGATTTATCACTGCGACATGGTTGGCATTATCCTATAATATTCCTCACTAATTCCTTACTAATATTACAAACGCGAAAGGAGAATGCCAAATAGTGATACCAAAAAGTGTCATGCATCAAGATGAATATTTTATAGGAATTATTTTTCGAATTTTTCACGTAATTACACGCCAGGAATCTAATTTTTGAACCAGGAATTTAAATAAAAGAATAAAAATTATTAAACGACTCCCTCCCTCCGCATTCGGTTATAGAGATGTTGTGCATTATTAGAAACGTCAAACAATATATTGTAACAATATCGAGTCATTCGACTAAAACAGATATTGCAATCGTTATTCCAATTTTAATAAATATTACTTACTTTAATAACAATTTCCGAATGATAATATTATTTATTGATATTATGTATTAGCTTTTCTATATTCTGTATGTTAAATAACAGTAAAATTAAGCTAATCCATTACACCTAATCGATTCAGTGCTGCTATTAGACATAAAATCGTTTTTTTTTCATAGACTTTGATTTATCGACCGCATCCCTAAATCATAACCGACGCATATTTTCTGACATCTGACATTGCGACATTTGCGAATACGTCCGCGGTCCGTCTGTGATTTATTTTTCAGATTACTTTCACAAAATATAAATAAGCAGGACTTGTTTATATTTTGTGAACGTTTGATTGTGCAAAAATGGCGAGTCTTGTTTTGTTGTTTTTGTTGTTTGTTTTTGATAACCAGAAATCAAAATACACATACTTTAGAACAGGTGTCTACTCCAATGATTAACTTATTACAATCGTGGATAACTCCTACTCAGGTAAGCAGACCTTATTTTATTTTCTGAATATGTAAAGTATATTTAAGTCTAAGAAGGCACCTTCTATGTATTTCCTGACAAATGTTTTTCTAAGAATTATAGAGAATTCTCTATCATTCCAAAGAAATATTTTTAACTAGCACCTGAAAATATAACAACAGAAAAAACATTAAAGACTTAAAATTATAATTTTTACCTTTTGTACATTTTATTTAATCCCACTTTGTTTTCCATAATTCTGATTTTCCTTCTTTAATTAACGGAAAGAAATACGTAAATGGTATCTTCACAATTTCAATATGATACTCATCGTAAGGTTACTAGAGTCTTGTAGCTAGTATCCACCTTTTCGTTGCCAGCGACAACTTTCTTACAGAATAATTTATCCAATACCTTTTTGAATTTAAATATCAAATAATTACATTTAAAACTTAGGTGTTGTCTAAAGCTAATAAACACTTCTACTGTCCGATAAGTAACGTTTATTGCCGGGGTGCCAGCCCTCAATTAGATGGGACAAGACAATTAGGTGAAATAAATATTATCATTTTGAGGAAGAAAGCAACCGAAACGTTATATTTGAATATTAAAAACTAAATTTGTATCGTCTATTTTAACCAAGACACAAATTGTCTAGTTACTTAGTATCTAAGTCGTTCTTGTTCAAGTTCTTATTCAAGAACAACTCTAATTTTAAATGGACAATTGCTTGTCGTCTATTAATAATGTCTTGTTTCTCTTTGTTTCTCTGTCATTAAAATTAGAGGATTGCTGAAGGGAGCTTTACTTTCCTTTTATGATAATATTTTCCAGTCTTGCCCTTTGTAGAGATTATGTCTCACTATTTTTAGCCTGTTTTTCTTTAGTAAAACTTTGTAAAGGTAGAATTTGATATCTTGTAAAAATAACAAGAACCTGAAATGACAGGGAGCATTTTTTCTCTTTCAAAGGCGATTTATTTTGCTATTTTACTTTACCTTAGCATTTGATTTTGTTTTATGATAAATGAAACAATGCAAAATAAGATATAAAAATAAAATAATATCATTCAATATTTCAACGTTGGTATTTCAAGATACGTCAATACTAATATGATAAAGAGGAAATGTTTGTTTGTTTATACAACAAATATTGAACAGGCTCCGAAACTACTAACCGATTTTGATGAACTTTGGCATAGATATAAAATAGACCACGGGGTAGAACATAGGCTACTTTCGACTGCGGCAAAATGTACAGCTCCCTTGAGATTCCCTTTTGCGTGCACGAAGTCGCGGGCATCATTAGTATAACATAATTTAAAACTCATCCAAGATATAAAAAGGTACCTATTTTGTATTACGAAAAAACTAAAGCAATAAACAAATGCAATTATCTTCGATTACTTTTGTTCCTAACAGTAAAATGTTAATTAACAATCGAAAGATCCTAGCAATTAAGTTTAAATTGGGAGTGGAAAATTGGGAATGTGGATCAGAGTCGCGACGAGTGTCTGTTGCTTCAACTTTCTCGGTAACTGTTAAAAGAGTAAGGTAATTAAGTATGATGAATATTCCAAGTTTGTCTTAGACCCTCCTAACTTCCTCGTCTTGTTTAGATGTGACTTCAGCTACGACTACTCGACGAAGGTTTTATGTCGCGCGTAAAACGGTTGCAATATGTCCTCATGCGGGTTGTGTTTCGATAGGGAAAATTGTGATTTTATAACATATCTTTATTTCCTTGTAGTGCGTAGTTTGCAATATGGGAGATATTTTGGGGCTGTGTAGAGCGAGCAGGGTTTTTCGTCGAACTAAATATATTGTCTTTTAGCACAGAGTAAATAAAATATATTAATGGTGAAGAGAACACAGTATAACGTATATTTGTGCAAAAAAAATAACACTTAGTGCGTAAGGAACGTTTTTCATTTTAAGTGCACAAAATCGTTGGAAAAATTGTGTTAAGTGCACAATATACCGCATTTTCTCGTACATTTTGAGTCGAATAGGGTTGCGTCAATTTCAATGTGAAATATTTTAACGGCGCGCTCGAGCGGGAGGAGAAAATCTCCATTCACTCTGGAAGCTAAAGGCAAATAAATGAAGGTCAACAAAATTATCGACACTTAATTTTTGGCGGAGCGCCAGCGGCCGATCGAGGCTTCACTATATCTAGCCTTAAAATAAAAACACGTCTATTTTATCATAAAATATCTCTAATCATTTTGTTACTAAAATAAATGAGAACATCGTCGAACGTCAGAATACCAAAGAAAGATGAGAAAATATTAGTATTTTGACATTGGAATTGTCTTTTCGTTCGATCCAGTAGAGGCCCAGATTTTACGAAAAAGTCCGATCCCCTTATCCCTCGGAGAGTTTTGAAGATATGATATTCAAAAAAGGCTCAAAAGACGCGTATTCACGAGAGCTGTAAGGTGCAAAAAGAATTATTTGAGAAAATCAAAAAGGAAAAAAGTTTGGGCGAAATAGTGAAAACAATTTTTGATTTTCGTGCTCGATATTTTGGAAACGAAGAATGATATCAAAAATTTGAGATAAACTCCTCTGGAAAATCTAGTCAGCTACTATTTAAACAATGACGATCAGGTCAAGGGTTTGCCGTGTAGCCTAACCTTTTTGAAAAAAATATATATTAAATATATATATTTTTAGTTTTTAATATGTATATTGAACTTTAAAGTTTAAACGAGACAATCAGCTTGTTATGTTTATATATAATCGAAATCTCGGCAACGGCTACAATTATTAAATTTGATATGCCATGTGGGTGCGACGCGCCCACGACTCTAGCTTGACCATTTTTGTACCTATGTATTTCTGGATTTCTATCTGAATATTTTTTTTGTTTCGGCCTTTTTAGACCTCTTTTATTCGTAGTCGGGTTATAGTTTTTTTGACATGTAATAACATGCCCATCCGACGTATAGATCATCTTTCTTGTCCGACAATCAGGTGATCAGCCTGCATTGTCCTAACTAAACTTGGAAACAAAATTTTTTGTTGTTCCAACGCGGGAATCGACCCCATGACCTCCGAGTCGAGAATCAAGCTTCGAATCACTGGACCACAGAGGCTGTTAACAATATAAGTCAGTAGTACAAACTGATGATGCAGTAAACTATCCCTTGGAGTTTCTTAATACTCTAAACCCAACAGGTCTTCCACCAGATAATATCCGTTTGAATATTGGAGCACCAGTTATGTTATTAAGAAATATTAAGCCTCCAAAATTGTGCAATGGCACCAACCTCCAGATAAAAGTTCTACATCGTAGTTTTATTATCTGTATGTCATGGGACCGAAAACGCCAGCCGCCGTATTTTTCTTGTAAGTGACGTCATAAGAACATAATCAAATCGAAAATAAATAGCGAAAATTAAAGCTAAAGTTCATGAACTACACACGCACATATTACATTTATTTGTTTCTGTTCTTATGACGTCACAATAATGGTGGCTGTCGTTTGGCGCAAACATGTATCGTTTAAATTTTAATCATTTTTTCTTTGCATAATAAGATATTATTTCGAGGAAATAAAAATACTAGTTGAACGTTTTAAAATATATTTGAAAAAAATGTAGAATTGACTATTAAAGTCTCTTTCTAAAAATAATAGGAAATTAGTTACCTCAACATCTACGCGTACAAAGTCGCGAGAAAATGCTAGTCTAAGAATAAAATAATTATAATTCAACGTTGTAGTTTAATTTTGTAACCTTTTCCTTTTCCCGACTTTCTCGAATTCCGTAGATTCATGTCCAATGTGCTCGATAGTCGTGTGAGGCACGAAATCTGTGAATTTTTACCTGAGTTTGAGTTTAGCCTTTATAACATTGAATATCCTAATTATAACTTTAGCACAGGCGTGTTAAAGTTCTTGCCTTTAATATACTTCTTTCACAACGGAAAAGTGTGATCAGTGATAAAATCGATTCTCAACCACGAAAAGTTGAAACTTCGATATCATATAAAACTTAATGAATGCCGGGGTTATTTGATTACACTGGATTAGGTAGTAAAGTTAGAGATAACGCTGTGAAGGTGGCAAATGGAGTAATAAAATAAGTTATGTTAATTCACGCTATTTTATGAGAAGGGAAGTCTTGAGGTGGAACAATTTTCATAGTAACCTAATTATACTACTCGTCTAACAAGTTTAAGCCCAACCATTACAAGTTGGAGTTGACAATTTTTTCTCTATTAATATAAGCATAATCATCTTCTTATAAATACAATTCTCGTGTTTGTGGTAAGTCCTCTAAAACGGCTATTCCGATTTTAATGATAAAAATAATTTTAATTTTGCATGCGTATTCGGTAGGTATGAGAATAGGTATAACCTATTCTCATACCTACTATACTACTAACTAGCTATTTTTCATACAACTAAGTGATAAGGGTGGCCCACTTGTTGCGTGTATCAAGGAGTGCCCTTTAGTTGTAAAACAAATAAAAGAAAGAACTCAATGCAATGAACTCTATAGATTAGTTTATTATTTATTAGTTTACTTATTCTTACATTTATACTCAAACCTCTTATCAACATTTATACTAATGTTTGGTATGAAAAATATACACTATAGAATAAATTCTCATACAAATAGAACAGTGTGTTTAAAACCAAACCCATATACGAAATAGAACTAAAAAACCGAAAGCGTTAACATCTGGCACTCAAATAAAGGACTTTTCACACCACAAAGTATTAAGCCGAAGATTGGAATCGAATTAATCTTCGTCTGTGAACATCTTGTGGTGCTTCTTATCGCATCGTTTAGATGACATGTCAAAACACAAGTCCAAATTAGAGGCCTTTTCGCTTACAAATCTCTCTTGACAAGGGTCGCTTTGGTAATAAGAGGAACCTACCGTATTCACCTTCCCTTTTTGGAAATGTCATGCAAAATTATGTCAGTCAAAAGATTATTACATTTTGAATTAAAATCTCCAGCTGACAAACGTATTTACGCACGAACATTTGTTACGACATAGGTACTTTTCTTTTATGTTTTTGAGTATTTATCGATATTATATGTATATTTATACTATTTTCAAGTTAATGCTGAAGTCATCCGTCGAAAAAGTCACCTCACGACTTCAATAACAGCGTTCAATAAATTTATTTGATTACTGCAGTGCGGACTGATTTAATTAATGGTGTTTGTATCGACAAATCTTTGATTGTAATTCTTTCGATATCAATACATAAACCCAGATCAATTTCATATTGAAGATAGATTATTAATCGGTGCTCAAAATATAGCTGTCCTTCGAGTTACGAGTTACGACCACTATATTTGACCAACGTCATTTACTGCTCGTTACTTCAGTGCAAATTTTATCACGTCAAGATTTGCGACATTTGGTTTTACGCGAGCATGTGACTTGTCGTTTATCTTCATCAGAAGACGGAAAGGTTGAAGTACCACTTTGAAAACGTTATTTCCATTCTATTTTGCACCTAGGCTTTTCTATTTTTCACTAAAGTGAAAATCAATTACATTTTAATTTTGACATTATTACAAATAATATTAGCGTAGGTTACAGACTAATTTTGCTATGTACCTAATTATGTCCTGCTTATCTTCAAGATGAGGGCCATGATGAGGGCAGACTGTTCAACGTTTTCGGCGAAATTAGGACGTATCTAATATTACAATATATTATGTTCTACTATTGTAACATTGTATTAAGCTATGTTCGTGGTCCAATACAATTGTAGGTAGCAAGGTACAAGTTCGAACCATGATGTCTATATATATATGGAAGATTTTTATACTAGTACACATTACTGTGTACCTTCAATGGGGAAAAGTAAATAACTTTTCGAGAGCTTTTAAAGTCCAGTCTTAATAAGTACTTCAGCTTTATTATTTTCACATTAAGGAGAGACCTTTACCAAAACTATGTAACATTGCGCCATGATAATATTGCTATTAAAACCTATTACAACATTTTTATGTCCAAAATTGAAAAAAACTCCAAGACGCTGATCCCCATATAGCGGGATTTTGCATTATCCTTCTTATTTGTACTTCCCTGCTGCGGAACCCTTGTCAAGGCGGATTTGTTAACTGAGAAAAGCACAATTTAGCTTTTTATGCATTGTTGTGTCACCCGATGAAGACGTTTAGCTAAATTGATCGCTGTGTATATGTTTAAGAAATGGTAACCAGCCTATTACACACAATATAGACAACGACTCAAATAAAATCCTATATATAAATTATAAATGTGAAAGTTTGTGAGGATGGATGGATGGATGGATGTTTGGTACTCTTTCACGTAAAAACTACTGAACGATGAAATTTGGTGTGATAGTAGTTTGCGCACTGGATTAAAACATAGGCTACCTACTCGTGTAATAAAGTACAGTATTCCCGTGGGATACTGTATTTATGCGGACTGAGCCGCAGGCAACAGCTAGTACAACATAAATCTTTGAACGCTTGCCCAATTGGTTAAATATTCAATTTGATAGTGCCATATCGGAAAACGTAATAAAGTATAACGTAGTAGCTACTTAAAATTAGGGGTCCCCTAAATCAATGGTTGTCACTGTCTCTGCCTGGCAGAATTACAAAGATGGCATCTGACTTTGTCTTTTTGGTCTTTTAAGTTAAGTTTCAGTATTCGGCTTCAGTATCACTGTTTAACGGTTTATTTCGTGTTCGATCCCTAGTTTTTTGAACCCCGTCCTACTATACCGTATGTGTATATCGTACTAGGACGGGGTTCCAATCCTAGGGTTTGAACATGGAAGAAACCTGTTTAGCACACACTATTTGACACAATCTGATAGTCAGTTACAAATTATATTCGTATTCGACGTAGGTTTGTCTTATTCTTTAAAGGAGACAATATTATATATACAGAGTGTCCCAAAATTAGCACGTCACACTGACACCGGAGGTAGATGAACCCAAGACGCATTGAATAAGCCTAACATGCCGATAGAAAATTTTCGTGGGTTTTGAGCTATGACCAGTTTTAGTAATTTTTAAAAAATCACCATTTTTTTGTAATGTTCGTATCAGAGACTTTTTAAAATGCACTTTATTTTACTGTTTTTTCTGTGTACTCCTTCAAGACTAGTTACTTATTACGAAACAAACAATACTTAGTCGATAAGTAATATGAAATAACGATAGTTGATAGCCAATCTCAATCTCAATCCAACATATCAAAAT
Organism: Phengaris arion; assembly: GCA_963565745.1. Classification (NCBI taxonomy): domain Eukaryota; kingdom Metazoa; phylum Arthropoda; class Insecta; order Lepidoptera; family Lycaenidae; genus Phengaris; species Phengaris arion. Next base: position 11,869,932 of record OY751443.1, read on the forward strand.
TAAAAAAAAAAAGTATAATAAAATTTATAGTTTTGTAACTTCTAAAAATATTTTAAACTCGTCTCAGAGTCTCGTCTCAAAGATAGTAGCACTAGTTAGGCAAGTTTTTGTCTAAACAAAGACATAACCGAAAATATTAATAAGGATAATTCAGTGGTTGCTTTATTTCTAGACATGCCAAAAGATTATGTCTACTAGTATGTCACAAAAGTATAAAAGTGTTGAATAAAGTAGAAAAATATACAATCAGGGGTAAAGGACTTGATGGATTAACAGTTATCTAAAAGATAGGAAACAAGGAGTAGAAATAATTAAAACAGGTCATCGTGTAAAGAGCATTGTTTCGACATATAAGAAAAATAATCCTTAAGGCGTACCACAGGGTAGTATATTAGGGCCTTTGCTATTCTTGCTCTATATAAATGATTTCCCGGTATTTAAAAAACAAAAATGCATTATGTACGTAGATGACATTACGATTGTTCACGTGAACAAGAATAAAGCACTTTTATCTGATGAAATATTGTTATATAATGTTATATATATGTAACATCATTGATTTTTAGACTTGACAATGAATGTCAACTGTCAAGGGAATGAGACTTATATTTAATTTCTTATGAATTATTTGTATAAAATATTATTTAAATTGTGAAATATCAGCATTAAATGTTGTTTCTTTAGTTGTAAAGCAACACATTATCTTTTATTTCCATATTATTAAATAATCATATTATAAAACAACATTTTCGCTATAACTTATGAACAATGGAAAAACTGAGATTTGAATTTGTAGTAAAGGCAAGTGATGATCCAAAATCTAATATTATCTGCTTAACTTCGATTACTGATACGGATAAAAGAATATACTTGATTCCGCAAGAACTTCAGCCGGCTAAATTACATGATGCTATTCTTAAGACGCAAGTATATGATAATATAAAAAAAACATTGATGAAAAGGCATGAGAGAAGACAAGTATGGATTACAATGACACAAAAAATACATGATACCTATATAGATGACGATGGAAACATTCATTTTAATGGATATTTTTTAGAGGAAATAACTTCAAAAATTGAAAGAGCACCACAGCATATAGGAATTTCGGAAGAGTATTTGACAGAATTATTACATAAATGCATGGAATCAAATAAATCACAAATTTTGAGAAATATAGTAGACAAATTTATATTGGAAAAGTTTAACAGGAGGACATCTAATGCATCTCAATGGATGAATAGATTTGAAGAGGAATGTTCACGATTATCAATTGTTGAAGATCCAAAGAAAATTGAGATTACAAGAGCATTTTTAGAGGACCTAGACTGGTATCCTCCATAATGATTAAATATACAATTAATTCGGAATGGAAAACATGAAAGGAATGTTTCTGTGAAACTTTTGCTGACAAAGGTTGGTCACCTGTCAAGTTGACCTGGTACAGACAAGGTTATTTATTTGACTATGCCTTGAAAAAGGAGAAACTTTTATTGGAAGTGAACAAAAACATTGATGTTTGTACATTGATTGATTTGATTGCAACGGGACTACCTACGTTTGTGATAAATAAAATTGACAGAAATATTTTAAGAACAACAGAAGATTTATTTAACCAAATAAGAGGTCTAGAATATTTAGTTACCAAAAAGAATTTTGAAAACAACTTTAGAAGGAATGCTAACAAAGAATCAGAAAAACAAAAAAAAAATACAAGAAACCCACGAAGAGTAGGAGAAAACAGATAGCCCATAAGAAATGTTAACAATTCAGAGTTAGAAGTTGAATTAAATGAAATTGATCCAAAAAACTTGATATCCCGCCATTAATCAAAATTGAAGTTGAATTAAATGACTCCTTAAAAATAAAAGGGATCTATGATTCGGGCTCGAATGTGTCCTTAATTAATTCCAAAATTTTATCATTAAAAGGTAGTCAAAATAATAAGAACGGTATAAATGCGAATCCCAAGACGATTAATGGCGTTAAAAAAAGTGTTGGTATGATAACACTCAAAATAAGGATTTTCAATATAGAGAGAAATGTCAATGTATTTGTCGTAGACGAAGAAAACTTCGATTACGATTTTTTGATTGGATTAGACATAATAAAAAAATTCATCTTGTTCAAGATGAACACTTAGAAATAAAACAAAGTATTCCGTTCATGGAGAATAAGACATATTATAAAACAAAGACATTTTATAGAACAAAAAACTTTGACAAAGCAAACAAGGAATATGTAATTAATTTTAACGAACATCTAGAGGAAAAAGACTTTACTATTATGGTGAATCACCTTGATGTGTATTAACGGAATGAGATTGATAACCTTATATCAAAACATAAATCACTTTTTGCAACAGGCAAGTACGATGTTGGTAGAGTAAAAGATTACGAAGCCCATATTGATTTATTGGTCGATAAGTAATGTGCTAAAAGACTATATAGATGTTGTATAGAAGATAAAAAAGAGATAGAAGTGCAAGTGGCTAAATTATTGGAAGAAAATTTGATTGAAGAATCGTATAGTCCTTTTGCAGCATCTGTTACTCTGGCATATAAAAAAGAAGACGGACGGAAATCCAGATTATGCATTGATTTCCGAGATTTAAATAAAATTGTAATACCACAGTACCGTTTCCCTTAATAGAAGACTTAGTGGTGAAAACTCGAAATTGTAAATACTTTACAACACTTGATGTTAATTCGGCATTTTGGTCAATCCCGCTCAAAATTGAAGACAGACATGGAATCTACTGGAAGCAATATCAAAAGAAGGATTCAGATTAAAATTTTCAAAATGTAACTTTGCACAAGATTTAGTAAAGTACCTTGGTCATATAATTAAGAACAACACGATTTTTCCTTTGAAAGACAATTTAATTGTAATAAAAGATTTTCATGTACCAAAGACGCAAAAGAACGTACGTCAATTTTTAGGAAAAATAAATTTTTATGGTAAATACATACCAAATATATCAATTATTTTAGACCCTTTACATAATTTATTGAGAAAAAGGCAACAATTTGTTTGGTCAAAAAAGTGTGAAGAACCTTTTCAGTTGATTAGAAACTTAATGTGCCAGAAGCCTATATTAACTATTTTTGATCCTGATTTACCAATACATATTTATACTGACGCCAGCATACTAGGTATTGGCGCTGTCATGAAACAGCCACAGCTTAATGGAGAGGAAAAGCCGTGTGCATATTTTTCAAGAAAACTGAATGATACTCAGAAAAAGAAAAAAGCTATTTACTTTAAATGTTTAGCTATGAAGGAGGCTGTTAAGTATTGGCAACATTGTTTATTAGGGAAAAAATTTATAGTTTTTACAGATCATAAGCCTTTAGAAAAAATGAATATTAAATCTCGACCAGATGAAGAACTAGGAGATCTTACATATTATTTATCTCAATACAATTTTGAAGTTATTTATTCGCTGGGTAAATATAACTTGGAAGCTGATAGTCTTAGTAGAAATCCAGTATTGGAACCAGATTGTAATCATGATGATAACTTAAAAATTATAAATTTTGTTAAAATAGAAGATATTCAATGTGATCAGAAAAGAAATGAATACATAAGACAAAATAAAAAAAGATTAAAATTTTTTAAAAAATTTAATATACTATAAAAAGTCAAAGAAAAAATAAAAAATCATACTATCGGAAGAATTTAGTAAAAAGCTAATAAAAGATATTCATTACCTCTACTGTCACATAGGAGCAGAACAGATAAGGAATAAAATAAGCTCATTTTATACTGCAAATAACTTGATGAGAAATATAAAGAATATGTGTGACACATGTGAAGTGTGCATAAGAAATAAGTCCAGAGGTAAATATAATTATGGGTTATTGTCTCAGTTGGGACCAGCTTCATGTCCTTATGAAATAATGTCAATAGACACTATTGGAGGATTTGGTGGATCTCGATCTACAAAAAAATATTTACACATTTTAGTGGATCACTTTACAAGATATATGATAGATTTTGACCTCGAAAACACAAAAGTCAAATGATTTTATAAAGTTATTGCAGAAAGTGACACAGGAACATAAGATTGGCATTATTTTATCTGATCAATATCCAGGTATAAATTCAAAAGAATTGAAATCATTTTTAGATACAGAAAATATAACTATAGTTTTTACTGCCGTGAATGCGCCGTTTTCAAATGGTTTAAATGAGAGATTAAACCAAACTATTGTAAATAAAATAAGATGTAAGATAAATGAAAATAACAATAACTTAGCCTGGACAACTAGTTTACACCTCAATATCTTCTGGAAGGCAAAAATTACACCCTTCTGCCAGCTGAATTAAAAGAAAATTCTACAGTTGAAGATTTAAAAAGGGACAGAAAATTGGCATTTGAAAATTCTATGAAGTCACATTTATTACAGTCATATACATACAGTCATTGATAGAAAGAGGAGAGATCTAGATTTGAAAGTTAGTGATTTCGTATATATTGAAAATGGAAATAAATTAATAGAAGAAAGTTAGATGAATTAAAGATTGGGCCTTTTGAGGTTTTGGAAAAGATATCTGACTCTATATACAGAGTAGACACTGGTCACAAGAAGTGTGAATCAAATTTCTATCACATTACGAAGATGGTTCCAGCTCCTACAGCTGCAGCGGTCGGAGTCTGATCTGGAGGGGGAGATGTAACCTCATTGTTTTTTAGACTTGACAATGAATGTCAACTGTGAAGGGAATGAGACTTATATTTAATTTCTTATGAATTATTTGTATAAAATATTATTTAAATTGTGAAATATTAGCATCAAATGTTGTTTCTTTAGTGTAAAGCAACATATTATCTTTTATTTCCATATAATTAAATAATCATATTATATATATATATATATATATATATATATATATTAATTATTATTTATATTTATTCAATACGAGTATAATGAAATTTTATTTAAGATAGGTAAGTAAAAATAAAGATCAATCAAGTCTATAAATAAAATAGCATAAAATCCTAAGAATTTAAATATTAATGAGGTGCATAATATTATCACAAAATTGATTATGGTGGATTTAAGTACCTATGCGATGTAATGGTTTAAAATTGTATGTGACTAGTATAATAATGGATTACTTATTTCAGTTTGTATTTCTTTTAAATTATTGTTAAAAAGACATTTGCTGAAGCCCCCGCCACCCTTGCAGTAGCCGTTACGTATGACGCCGCCAGCGTATCCACGCAGGTAGCGTCCTACACCAACGGCCTCCCACGGCTCCACGGAATTAGGGTCATACCATCGGGTCTCCTGCCGTCATCACGTGCGATACCCTTCGGCTCAAGTGTGGCCGGCACGTTGACGGTGGTAAGAGCCCTGCGGATGACGTCATTTATGGAGGCGTGGTGGAACTGGCGGCGGCAGGAAAGTCCATGGTATCCTTGGCGGTCCACCGTGGTACCACAATGGCAGCGATGAGGCTTGTTAGTGGCGGTCCCTAAACGCAGACTCACTGATAGTGTGAAGGTGTGGTTATCTAACAGAGTTCCGATGTTGAATGACAGGAGTGCCAAGAGCCAGTACCCCGATTCCGGCTCAGTGGACGCTAAAAGACGGGCGCGTTATCAGGGGAGGAGCAATTTAACAGATCTGATTGTGCCAATTGTGATAAGTGAACCCCTTGTTCATTCCATTTCTTTTGAATGTTGGGATGGACTGGAATTTCGCAGGTGCAGGCTCCACGACAAGTATTAACAGCTTCCGGTAATGAGTCAATCGTACCCACTAGCCGAGCCGTTTCTCAAAGACATTATGACGGTTTGTATATCTTTTACGCATACCTCTACAGCAGCATCACACGTTGTACAGCAGGATTGGAAGAAGGTGGTATGTCGGGTGGTGGAAGTTGTGATAGGTGTTTGTCACGGAGAGATTCTAAGGTATGGAGGATGTATTCAGCTATCGTATCGTAGAAAAAAGTAAATTGGCGGCACCTTTTAGGTCTCCATCACTAACCTTTGATTAAATTTTGTGTGTTATATTTTGCGTTTTACGCAGGGTCAGTGGCATTAGATTGTCATTGAATAGAATAGGTTACTATACCCATTCTAAGTTTAAAAAAATGATCAGAAATAATGTTAAATGTGGTATTTTCAGAAGCTATTTAGACGGATACAATTTAATTATCCTTATCTAGGAGATTATATCTTAAAATTTAAAAAATACCTATGAAAATGTATTATAAAGTGTATAGTTTTACTCTGTGCTATTACTATATTGCAGGTATATTTGCTAAAAAAATTTTTGCCACGTACACTCTCCCACGCGGGCGAAGCTGCGGGCAAAAGCTAGTATGTCAATAATTTCGACTCTATTACGTAAGTCCGATTGGCAGTTTGGTATGCGTAATGCGTATGTATAACTTTTGCTTTGTTCGAAAATTCGGAATGTGCTGGTTTCGAATCCTTTTTTATTATTTTTAATTTATTAGAACTCCGAGCAAAGCTCGGTTATCCAGGTACTAATTTTAAATGTCAATCTACTTGGATTTTCTACTCTCTGTCTATGTACCTAACGTGAAACATCTTGTAAAAAACTTGTAAAAAATCTAGGGTTTGAAAAAGGAATATACGCACACTTAGACCACACGACAGACGTCAGTTATCTTATGTAATCTTTTTGTATGTTTCACGTTCGGACGAGCACCTCTGTCCTTCTCAAATTTAACTATCCCCCGGGTACGTTTGGGCTCACAGAGATAAAAGTGGTCTTTATGATAATCCACGGCATAAACTATGAGAGGGCCGTAAATTCTCAACTTTTTCCTCACACGGCGGAATAGGTATTGTTCGGAAACTTCTATGAAAACTTAATTATGATATAATCGTTATAACTCATGTCGTGAAAAATCTTACGTACTAGAAAATTATTTAAGCACCGTATTTAGTACAAAAACATAATATTATATTATTTGTGCATTAATTTAGTGTAGTAGCCTATAATATGGCACTGTCCTGAGTTATTACTATTAAAGAATACTATACATGGTGTTTTTTCAGTCAGTGTCCAAACTTTCAGGAGTGAATATAAAGGCTACGGCATAGATAGCATTTTGTAGGCAAGAGCTGATTTTTTTTTCAAGTAGGAAAGTTGACCCCATGGTAAAAGTTGCTAATATTCAAGAGTATATTAATTCCTGAAAGGTTGGACACTGAATGAAAAACATTTTGTATGAACATCTTTTTTTTCAAGATATCTTATTATGTTATCTAGGTATTGACGTATACCTGTGTAGATGCCCTATGGCTTATTATATTGCTATGTCACAACCAAGTCTTCTAGAATCTAGAAACGATTTTAATTCTTCAGTTTCTTTTGCTCACTGAATAAAAATACTCACTCAAACTATAAAATAAGTTTTAAATATTGCTCTATATTTTATATTGGCTACAGGTACTTTAAAATGTAGGCACGTTTGACCTGAGCTGCTGTAGCCAAGGCAGTCAGGTATGAAATAGTAATAGATGATTAGGCTCCGCTCGACTGCTCCGCCAATATTTAGTTCAAATGACTTGGCGGAAAAAATGATAAATTCCATACTACAAGTCCATATAAAACATTACCTTTAAGATGTTCCGATTTATGTTAAATTATATTGTACTAAATTTTGCCCGTTAATTATATTGAACTAGATTTTGCCCGTTAATTATATTGTACTAGATTTTGCCCGTTAATTCGTACGCGTAAAAATTAAACCGTACATTTTGTTGCGATAAAAAGTAATTACGTGTTAATCCAGAGCCTAAACTACTGCCAACTAAAACGGTACCCTAAGATAAAAGTAGCCTAAGTTGCTCCTTATAACATCAGCTATCTGCCAGCGAATGTCCGGTCAAAATTAGTCCAGACGTTTCAGTGATTAGCGGGAACAAGCAGACAGACAGACGGAGAGACATAAAACTAACCTACTATGATAAATGTGAAAGTTTGCAAGGATGAATGGATGACTGTATGGATGGATGGATGTTTGTTACTCTTTCACGCAAAAACTATTGAACGGATTTTGTTGAAATTTAGAATTTAGAATAAAGAGCTACCAAATTTTAAAATTTTATTTGTTGGCGTAGGTACCGTATATAATACTACTAAGGCGGGTCAATAAGTCCGTGACTTTTTGAATTTTTACTTGAACAAAATTTGAACTTGCTGCGTCAGTTAGTTTGTATTTTACAGCTATCTTTATCAGACTATCCAGTAACTTAAGGAAACAATGGAAAAAAAGTGAATTTCGTGTGCTTATTAAGCATTATTTTTTGCGAAAAAAAACCATTACCGAGACCAAGGCTAAGCTTGATAAATACTATGGGGACTCTGCACCATCGATTTCAATGGTAAAAAAGTGGTTTACTGAATTTCGTTGTGGCCGTACAAGCACTGAAGATGCCGAACGTCCTGGACACCCAGTTGAGGTCTCTACACCCGAAACAATCGAAAAAATTCACGATATGTTGTTGGCCGACCGAAGATTGAAAGTGCAAGAGATTGTGGAAGCCATAGGCATCTCGCATGGCTCAGTGGTTTCAATTTTGAATGATCACTTGGGCATGAGAAAGCTTTCCGCAAGATGAGTGCCGCGTTTGCTCACAGTCGACCACAAACGCAATCGTGTAACAACTTCACAGGAAGGTTTGGCGTTGTTTAATCACAATATGGAGGAGTATTTGCGCCGTTTTGTAACTGTGGACGAAACATAGATCCATCACAACACACCAGAGACCAAACAACAGTCCAAACAGTGGGTTTCTAAGGGTGAATCGGCGCCAAAGAAGGCCAAGGTGGGTTTGTCAGGCAATAAAGTTATGGCGACTGTTTTTTGGGATGCACGTGGGATAATCCACATTGACTATCTTCAAAAGGGAAGAACAATTAATGGGGAATATTATGCCAACTTATTGGACCGCTTCAATGAGGATTTGAAAAAAAACCGACCTCATTTGGCCAAGAAAAAAGTTCTTTTTCACCAAGACAATGCAAGGGTGCACACATGTGCAGTTGCCATGGCAAAAATCCATGAATTGGGCTATGAATTGCTCCCACATCCACCCTATTCTCCAGATTTGGCTCCGACTGACTACTTCTTGTTCCCAAACCTGAAAAAATGGCTCGGTGGAAAAAGATTTGACTCCAATGATGAAGTCATCTCGCAAACAAAGGCCTATTTTGAGGACCTCGACAAATCATATTTTTTGGAAGGAATAAAAAAATTGGAGAAGCGTTGGACAAAGTGTATAGAGCTCAAGGGGGACTACGTTGAAAAATAAAATGATTTATTTATCAAAAAATCTGTGTTTTATTCCAAAAGTCACGGACTTATTGACCCGCCCTCGTATCATATTAAATATACAATCAGTGCAAAGATGTTAATTTGAATTTTCAAACAGACACACATTTTTTTATTTGTATAGATATTGTGTTGTAGTGAGATTATTCTCAAAAGGCTATCGTCAATTTCTTCAGTTAATAGCTTCAATGAACATAAAAAAAAAGCCAGAGCCGTATAGAGAAGAAGGTATAGCCACTACGGTAATGAAGAGAAATATTGAAATACCTAGATTAGCTTACACAAACGCGCTAGGTTTGAATTTCCGTTCTCATTTCCCGCTGCTCGTGCAAGTGTAATTTATAGTTTTACACATATTAAGCTATTCCAAAAATAAGGCAAAACTATTTTTCACTTCTTAACTGATATTTGACGTGTATGTATATGTGCGCTTGCAAAACTGTCACACAAAATAGTGGAGGTTGAACTAGGAAGTTCATAGAAAGGACTCCAGAGACGTTTTTCAGCTCTTTAAATAACCATATGATGCATTATAAGATTACTAAAATTTGCTACACCATGATCATATAAGTTATATAAAATATAAAACAATTTTAAAGAAAGTAACAACTAAGCTTATTAGACAAAATAGCATACAATTTTGATATTAAGGCACTTATTAATATTTTTTGACGTGAAACGTCTTTAAAATCGCGCCGAAACATACGGGTACCAGGTTTAAAAACTGGACCGTAACGAAAAGGTCTATATCATCGTACCTTAATAATTAAAAAACTATTAGTCTTAGAAACAAAAATGTGGTGTAAATATTTCACTTATATAGTCAGCTCGCTGTTATGACATTGAGTTCGTGTCGGGGTCAAGCGGGGCGGCGGGGGAGGGATACTGCGATAACTGTGCGAAACCGGCGCTCACGCTTGTTTCTATTCAGTGTAACTCGTGACTCCGACTTTATAGCGTGGTGATTCTTTCGTGTGTTTGTTGTTTCTATTACGTACCTGTTCTTATTTATTAAAATCCTTAAAACAGCGTCCATCTTGTTTTCATTTCAATCTTTTACTTTAAAAGCGATTCGCTAACATAGACGTTTCACGTTAAAACCAACGGCCGTGTGCCCCGACACAGCCCCACCCGCTTTTTTGTTGCAAATAGGACACTCCCAACGTAGTACATATCTATCCACGTTTATAGATCTGTGGTATTCCCATATGCCGCAGGTGCGCATCTTGACTCTTTGTTAGCGAATAATATGAAATTTTCAACTTTTATAACTAGCGTCCTGCATATTGTTTGAACATTCAGCGAATGTTAGTTTTACTTTTGTTTTCTGAACTTACTTTAGTTTAAAGTAAATTATGTTTGGCGTTCCTCCGTTTCGATTGCGCGCAAATGTTACTTTTAGTAAGTCAGTTTTTTTGCTTAGCATATATGCCGAGTTAATTTTATGATTTTTCATCTGTTATTTCCAATGAAAATACTAAAATATTCGGAGTGAAACTGAACTGTCATAAGTCATAAACAAAAAATCGGTTGTCTGTAAAGTCGGTTTACTGACGATAGCTGTTGAACGTGACAACGTCATGTTTATAGTGCGCGCGAAACTAATTGGCCGCGCCTTAGGTAGGAGTGTTGCCGCCGCAAAGTCCGGGGCCGAACTGAGTAATAACATCAAGCGCATAATAATATAAATTATAATAATAATAATATATAATAATACCAACAACAACAATAACAACAACAACAACAACAACAACAATAATAATAATAATAATAATAATAATAATAATGAGGTACCGGCAATGCGAGGTAACAGTAAACAGAGGTAACGGTACTTGGTAACAGTACTTGGTAACGCACGAGTCATGTTTTTTCGTGCGTGCAGCCGGCTCCATCGAATTATAGACGTTGTCACGTCAAAAGACACCTAGAAAATAACACAAAACAATAGCGCAATAACATCCTTCAGAAATCCGTTAACAACTATATGCTGCTACATGTTGCCCGCGACATCGTGCGCGTAAAAGTTAATCTTGCAGAAACCTTACATTTTTCTACGATAAAAAGTAACCTATGTCCTTCCCCGTGGTCAACTCTATATCTCTGCCAAATTTCATTAAAATCGGTTCATTAGTTTTGGAGCCTATTCAATGCAAACAAACAAACTTTTCCTCTTTATAATATTAGTATAGATATTATATTATACACTTACCTACCAACAACAGCGTGAAAATGCTAAACACATTAACAAGGAAGAGGTTGTGTGATCGTCTGTAACTTGTCTGTAATATGCCCATATTTTGACACACACAAGGAGGTTTACTTCCAGAGGGTTACAAAATATAAGTATGACAATTAATCATTGTAAGATGTTTACCCTCATCCTACGTCACTTCAGAGAGATCTCGCTCAAGATAAATAGAAACGCTCTTTAAGCCATTCACTCCTACTTTGATGCTGTTTCTCAGAAATCTTCAGCCCGGATACTTCCATTGGCTTTGTCTGAAAATAAATTAGTGTGCTATCGATCAAAGTTAAGTTTACTTTGATTTCAGCGAGATTGTCGCTTAAGTTAATTAATATGTTTTGTTTAATTTGATTGAATTCTATCCTCGAATCGTCTAGCCGTACTCGTACCTACTAAGTCTAAGAACCTTCGATATAAATAAAATATTCATGGAAACGTAGCTACGAACTCAAAATATTTGCAATTTTGAAATAAACATAAATATTGTGTATTTTACAATCATAATAAGAATTCAGATTCTAAGTTCAATAATATTACTATTTAATTTATATATAAGAGATAAAAATAACCTTGTAGGTAAATATTAACCTAGTTTAGGTATTAAGGATATTAAATATTGCTTAGGGATTCGGATTATTAGAAAATGTATAGAAAAAGTAATTTGATGTCAATAGATTCATGTTTGAATGAGTTTTAATCAAATAAACCTCGCAATAGTAGATACCTAAGCTAGTTCCTTTAAATCGCTATGGAATTACATTTATTTTCAATGAGTTTTTTACAGGAATAATTTTTCAGTGAAATGTGTGGTATGCCGCACGGCGTATGCAATTGGCGACATTATATACCGAAACGTCTTTGGTGGACAATTTTCATTTTAGTGTCACGGTGCATTGCGGTACTGATTTATGTCCCAAAACAATTTTTATTTAGTAGCATATATAAATATTTTATTCTCATTAAGACATACGTACAAGTCATTTACATCAGTAACAGAAAATTAACAAATGTTTTTGTTGGGTTGCGTTCGTCAGTTCGCATCTAGTATCCACTCAGGGTTTTTAATTAAATAAGTTCCTACCTAATGTCCTGTTAAAGTAATGAATGTTTAGTAACTAGTAGGAAAAGATAATATTATATTACTAGTAAATTTAAACATAATCATATTAATAATAATATAGTTTTGTAGTTGGGATTTAAAAACATTGAGTGAATTTACATTTCGTATATTTTTAAGATATTTTATTAAACAATTACAGTGTTGTTTCAAATGTGATTATTTTTTCCCCATAATTTGTCCGACATTTCGGCAGTACCAGGAGGCCGGCACGTCGGTTGCTAAACATTTTCATATAACATTTACAAACTAAATCACATTATGTCGTGTTCCATCGCAGAATCGCCAAGCGTCGGTAGCTGAGTATGTAAGCGCAGTTGTGCTCAGGTACTGCGTAGCCAAGCTGTTTTTGACGCATATTGTGCGGCGAACTCCCCAAATTGCTTTTCGTGACGATAAATATTTTAATCCGATTGGTGGTCTGTAACCAATTAATTGTGGCTTAAATTTTATTCCAGAGTCCGGGCCCTACGCCATTTTTATTTATTTCACTGAAGCTGATACGTTAATTCTTCTTTACTTTGGGCAATTAAAATTCATACTGCTTACTCGTAAAATGTTTAACATTGCTCAAACAATAAACATAATATAATAGACCGACAATTTTGGAATATAAATGTAGACTCTTATGTGTTTGAATTTTGAATTAAAAAACCTTGAAAAATCACACGAGAAGAAAGGGGGTAATTTTTCCTATCAAAACACTTTTTAATTTTTAAAGTTATTTGGCAAGCACAGCTATCGTGAACGGCCATGGCTACCTATCAGATTTTAATTTCAACTTCATATTTCTTACTCGCAGTTTGAAAGTTTTTAGCTACCAGCAAAGTATTGAGTTTTGCAAAGCGAGAATAACAAAAAACATTATTTAGTACGTGGATTAATTAGTAGTATCAGGTATTAGGAGTTTGTATGATTTTATAAAAAAATATAACAATACATAATATCTATGGGCGCTTCCACACCACGTTAAATTGGTCCTGTACTAAGTATCCGAGGAAATATATTTAATACTTTTTATACATTTCACATATTTAAGATTTTTATTATTATACTAGGTATATATTTAATACACATCCAAGACCCAGGAACACAGAAAACCTTTCTTGTCGATACGGACCCGCGACCTCCAGCTTAAGCGTCGACGTGCTAACCACCTAGCCACAGAGGTCGTCAACTCGTCAGCGATTTTTGTACTTTGAATTAAATTTTGTAGTCATATATTATATTAGGCGTGGGATGAAGGTTTTCTATAATTATGAAAAAAAAATAGCCACACGGTGATGCGTCGCACCGCACCTCATCGCATTACTCCGCACCGCACTGGTGGTCACACGAGCAGTGCGGGGTCGCAATGTTCTTACGGCGCCGCACCGCAACAGGCTTTGCTTGGCTTGCCCAGTTGAGTTCCCTATGCCTAATGCCGTACAAACAACGGCGGTGCTTCTGCGGCATCGCACCATACATTTTTATATCTAGAAAACCATTGCGGCACCGCTGAGTCGTCGCGTCGGAGTCAAACCGCGCCGTGTGGCCTTAAACCTTGTCCAGAATGGTGAATAACGCGCGTAAACCGATGTGCGTAGAGCTTCAAGACAAAATGTCTGGCGGCCTACATGTGATGGACGATACGCTCGTTAGTAAAAAGAAAAATACACGCGTAGCTGGACGCAATGTATAGTACCTAGGCCGCACGTAATGCGTATGATTACGCGCTTTCTGGACATAGACTTAAGGCTAAGATATTCGAAATAAGTAGGTACCTATAATCAAAAGTTAAAAACTATAACCCGAATACGTTAATTATATAGCCCGTGTTACCCGGGCCATTATTAAGAATCTATTGACACCTCATTCAGCAAAATTAGATCAGGAGTTTAGTCGCTACGGTAGATCAAACATACATACATACATAGACTGCCAAATCATTACCCTTCCGCCGTAGTCGGGTAAAAAAATCTACAAAGAATGTTTTTTGTGCCTAAGACAGGACGCTTTACATAAGATTACTGTCTGGTGGCTGGAGCCACCATTTTCTACTAAAAATCAACTAACAACCAAATGCAAAAAGAAAGGAAAGAAAAATAAAGAGGGCAAGACACTAATAAATGTAGTTGTAAAATTACTAAGTTGGCAACACTGCGGGTAACATCTAGTATGCCATTTAGTCCGGCACGCTACCTACTGCCTACCTTATCCCGTTTTAACGAGAAAAGCCCCAGCAGTGAGGACGTAAGGCCTCCCCCACATCAGGCGTGCGCGTTCCTCCGGCGTGTCAGCGATGCGGGTGCTGAGTGCGCGCTGCCAGCGCGCTGCGTGTCACCGACGCGGGCGTTGCTCGCGCCACTTACACGCCCGAGGAACGCACACACCTAATTTGGGGTCAGCCTTAGTGGTCGGTGTAATATTACTACATAACAGTTGCGACATCTGCATACCTAACACGATTCACACCGGCTTTACGCTTAGTTAACATACAATAACTATGGCAGTACAGTTTTAAGCTTCGTTACCTACAACGTTGACTTATAGATCATGAATTGTTTTATCCGAGGTACTATCTTTCCTAAGATAGGTATAATAATTCTGCAACTGTTCTAACATCTACAGGCTAGGGCTTTCCTTTGAGGGAGAACTAGCCTTCGCTACTTTTACATAATATTATATACTAGGATGTAATATTTTGCGAGGCAAACTGGGAAGTCCACGCCCGCCGCAAAGCCTATTACTAGCGCTGTGATTCAGTAGCGACATCAAAAATAAATGTGACGTCACATCAAAGAGCCTGAGCGCAATGCAGCGACGCAGTCACGAGGATGCGAAAATTAATTGCTTGTGAACTGTGATCGTGTAACGTGCTACGACTACCGAGTACCGACAGAGCAAGTGTGCCACTTTTAGACCGTATTGCCATAGTTGTAAGATCGAAATGTGGTACACTGGATCTTTCGGCGACGCATATATCGCGACGGTACATTGATGTATTGATGAACAAAATAATAGCTTTCGCTTTCACCTTATTTGCTAAACGGATTCAAATATTTAACATATTGATAGTTATTAGATAGAAATTACTCGTAATGGCTAGACTTTAAAAGACTATCGATTACATTCTAATAAAGAAGTCAATTATTATAATAGAGCTTAATTTTAGTTCTAGTTTAAGTTTGTTTTTAATACGTGTTTTGTTTAAATAAAATGGACCAGGAAACGAGCAGACGGATGCTTGATGATAAGCGATTACTGCCGTCCATGGACACTTGGAACACCAGAGGAGCTACACTTGTAACTCCTCTGGTGTTTCGCATTTGCGATCCTGGTCCTCAAAATCCCTAATCCCCCTTGGGCCTCCGGTTACCTCACTCACTCGGCGAAACAACGCAAGCGTTAGTTTACGCCGATTTTCTGTGAGACCGTGGTATTTATGCTGTCGAACCGGCCCATTCGTGCCAAAGCATGTCTCTCCCATGCTAGAAATGTTATGTTTACATTATGTAATGCTACAAAACTTACAATTTTATCTGTGACTGAATATTCGCCCATTCGTGCCAAAGCATGTCTCTCCCATGCTAGAAATGTTATGTTTACATTATGTAATGCTACAAAACTTACAATTTTATCTGTGACTGAATATAATATTTTAAGAAATACAACAAACAAGAGTTGTGTCGTTTTCGCTAGTGCATCTATCTCCAGAAGTCCAGTAAGAAGTTAGCTAACGGAAAACATAACTTATACAACACAGCGAATAAAAATTCCAATAAAAAAGCAAGAATATCGTTTCCTTCCTCTGTTTGTAGAGGAATACCCCATTAATCCAGTTCCTTTACCGCGAACTTAGAGCAAGCTTGATTATATTTTAAAATGGAAATCTTAATAGCGACAGTCGTTAGGTAACTGAAGTCGGAGCGGTAATGACTAGCTACTGCAATTACATTTGTTTTTATACCCGCTCTCGAGAATTTCATTGTAATGTAATTAAAATATAAAATGGTCGTACAACCTTCAAATGAGCTCTCAGGTTATGTATACTATTTAGAAAAAAGTTACCGTGTGGTAAGTTTTTCTTCTTGTTTACTATAACATAGATTGTCCTGTTCTTCCTACCTTTCTTCTGATAATTTTCATTGCGGGTCCCTCAGACCAAATAAAAATGTGAAGACAGAGTTCTGCTAACCACACAGTGGGGCTGGCCTAAACCATTTTCACGCACACAAATTACCTACCTTGTTTGACAATAGCTCTTATCTTCGCATTTTATCTGAGGCTTTTATTTATCCTAAGATAGACTTAACCTTGACTAAACCTGAGATCATATTATCAAACGGGTTTTTATATCAAACGTTACAAAGGAGTTGCAGTTGTGGGAATGTGTGGAGAGTAGCTTCCGTCTATTAAAAAATATCGTTTGTTTTATTGGTTTGTTTTATTGATATTTCTAATAGCTTTGAAAGCAAATTCTATTTAAAAATGTTTAACATTAGTTTATAGCAAAAACCTGTTAAAGGTAATTTTCGAAACTAAATTGGTTGAGCTATCCTATCTACAGTAACTAACAAAAGAGTTTTTTTATTTTCAATCTTTAGAGTCTTAAAGGTGCGTAAATAAGCAAATTGCTGGCCGGCGAATAAAAAGCGGAACGTTTCATACAATAACGAGTGGCTGAGAGGAGTTTTTTCCAGTTTATTAGGTCGTTAGGATATAATTTCATCTTCTGTTTATGACGCTGTAAAAAGATCCAGCGTTTATACAACCAATGTCGATTACCGTATTTCGCTTCAATTTTTTATTCGATCTAAGCCTTTCTCGAGATAGGAGAATTACTTCACGTTTCACTATCACGTTTCATTATCACGTTCAAAGCGTCATCGAAGTGGTAACACGGCCTCACAAAAACCTGGCGTGAAATAACGTTGTGTAGTTTTGGGTTAGGTTAGGTTAGAACTTTTTATCGCGTCCAAAACGTCTTTAAATATTTTTATATCATTATGCTTAAGTATGTTTATGCTTTATAAAAGTATGCTTAAATATCATTATGCGTAAATAAATGTATGCTTAACATTAAGTAATGCGTAATGATTATTATTTAAAAATACCTATACAGTTATGCCAAATTAATATTATGCGTAACTATTATTAGAAAAAATTAAATTTGCCAAGTTAAATCATGACATATGATTTTATGCGAAAAAGTAGGGACCCGTCAGAATGTGTGAGTATAAGAATATGGGATTCATTGACGGTTAAGTGTTTTATTGATTATGTAATGACTGTTTAAAACAAATTATAAAACTTTACGATATATGATGCTTCCGTACCAGAATAACAAAAATCGGCAACAAGAACCGAAAATAAAAGGTACGCTCCCGTTGTAAATCTCGCAAACTCGACTTTGTAACTTTTATTTTTATTATATTAACATCGTGGAACCGAAATATACTTTTCTATAATGTCCTTTATAAAAATTGACAAGTAACTGAATGTTTTATCCTAATTTACCAAAAATAGGTAACAAAATTAAGTTAAATTATTATTAAATATTTAATAAAAATAAATATTTAATATTTATATTTATTATTTAATTTACTCGTATTTTTGCAACGGCGTAACAAAACTCCAACTCGGCCATTACACACATTCCAAAAACTTAACGCGCGGCTGCCCTCAAGGATCAGTACTATCACCGCACTTGTGGAATATAAGTTTTGATGATTTATTATGTGTTCCCTTGCCTCCTCTGTGCTCTCTGATAGGTTATGCTGACGATGGTTTTCTTATTATTCAAGCCAATTCGCGATCTGAAATTGAAAACAAGGCCAACAAGTGCCTCAACGTAATATCGAGTTGGGGCCACAGAAATCGATTAGAATTTGCAGCACATAAAACCTTTCAAGTACTTTTAAAAGGTTCATTAATATCAACTCCTTGCATTAAACTGAACAACATCAATGTGAAACGTAAACAGTCACTTTGTTACCTAGGACTTATTTTAGAAAATAAATTTACATTCCTCGAACATATAATACAGACCGGTGAGAAAGCTAAAAGGAATTTCTATTGTTTCACAAAAATATCAACGTCGATATGGGGCCTTTCATTTAAAACATTAAAAATAATTTATAATGCGACGTACCTCGGCAGCATTTGCTTTGGCGCACCGGCTTGGGCAGATAGGGCTACAATAGGAGCGGCCCGTCGTAAACTTTTGCAAAGCCAACGTCTTGCCTTAATATTTTTATGTAAGGCATACCGTACCGTAAGTACTGAAGCACTCCCAGTCTTAGCCGGAGTCCTACCAGTAGATTTAGAGATACAGCGTCGTGCAGCGCTATATTATAAAAATAAAAAAATGACTAACCCTGAGTTTTTAAGCGCGAAAGAGAGTAATAAGATAACTAGATTATTCGAGCCATTAGATATTTCTATACAGAACCTAATTTCTGAGTGGCAGGAACGGTGGGACAACACTATCAAAGGGCGTCACCTATATAATTTCTTCCTTTCGGTACGCGATCGACTCTCGAAGCAATGGATAGAAATAGACCACTACGTCGCACAATTTTTGACAGGACACGGAAACTTTAAAGCGAAACTGTTTGGATTTACATTAGTCTCGTCTCCGCTATGCGAGTGTTCGACCGAAGGTAGCCCTTTAGAACAAACTGCTCATCACATACTCTGGGAGTGTGATCTCTGGTATGACGAAAGAATCGAAATGTTGAACAGCGTCCATTGTGTTTCTAGGGTTGTGTACTATGAAGATCTCGTGGACTGCGCGAAAAACTTCCGAGCTTTCAAACGTTTTTGTCATAAGTACTATTGGAAACAATGCAACACTTTCTTGTCATTATAAATGCATTGTAATCAATTGTCATATTATAAATTAAAACATTTAATTACATTCTGTCTTGTAGCCATAAAAAAAAAAAAAAAAAAAAAAAACATGTTATTCCCGTGGTGCTTCCCCTTTAATTCTGACTTTTTGTCATCACAATTTTTGCTGTCTCCCGCTTTGCTTGGGGAGGGAAACTGGAATACTTCCTACTCCTCCTACAATCTTCTGATTAATTTCGTTGCGGGTTCCAAGACAGATTTAGCATGTCCCCCGGGCACCCCTGAGATCATATCAAAGGGTTTTTGCGGTTGGTTACCACTGTCGATCCTGGCTACACAGGAGTTGCAGTGGTGGGTAAGTGTGGTGGGCCAATTGCCCGTTAAAAAAAAAAAAAAAAACAAAATTAAGTTAGATCATTCTTTAGCCCCGGTTGTTTCTCTTTAGTTACGTACGTTTATGTACAATTACCATTTAAAATCTTTTCCGCCAGTTCAGAACTCTTCTAATTGGAGTTGGCACTCAATTAGGGCCTGTTTCACAATCGCCTAGTAAATGTCGAATAGCTTATCCGCAAAGTTTTGTCGCTGCTTACTTTATAGTGAGCGACAAGGACAAAACTTGCCAATAAGCTATCTGATACTGTGTTCGATAGAGTTATATTCTGTATTCTGTAGTTGCGTTATTAGGTTATATTGTTGGTTAAAAAGGTGCAAAATATTAACGTTAAAAATGTCCGCATTTTTTCACAACGTCTATTCAGTAACAACCGCTGGGTGTAGGTATTTGTATAACATTAAGGGCATATTTGAACCTTTTTAGTGACATTTTATCCCCTGGTAACTGGATATCCGTAAGGAGGTTTACGCTTGGGTTGGGAGGATGTATTTGAGGCTTTGTCATTGTTTGCGTAAGGAGGCGGTCCATCATACACGCAATCATCATCAGCTACCATCATCAATTCTAATATTGTTTTTTTATAAAAAGGTTTCTATAACATATCGTGATGTGAGAGTGAAAATTCAGCGTATTTAATTCTAGTTACTCTTTATATTGTACATATTTTTCTGTTTTCATTGTTCATTGTCATTGTTCAAATGTTGGGTCAAATAAGGATAGTTTTACTTTTACTAATGTAACTGATTACGTCTGCTATTTACTTATCGTCTAAATACATTAAATACATGAATAATTCGATTTCTTGAAAACATGTAATTATTTTTTTTATTTTTTTATTTTCATTTAATAATACATGATAAAACTTTTGATACAGCTTTATGTGTACCATAAACCTACGAAGGTTTGAGCGGTACAGCAAAACTTCACCGCGCGCAATATACAATTATACAATTTACAATACTTAAATTAATGTCTTATAAGTTATCATTAAAAAGTGTTTTATATATTAGCTTATAATTGTTATCATTTAACTTATTTTTTACATTTTGAGGGACACTATTTACGAGTTTCGGCAGCAAATATTCCACTGTTCTTTTGCCATAGAAATTCTTGCATTTTGGTATTTCAAACATTCCATCAGATACTTTTCTTGTTGTTATTTTGTGACATGTTGGGACTAATAGATCTTTATTATGATACTGTTCAATTAAAAGTGATAAATTGAATTTGTCAAATATAGGTAACACCTTACAAATTGCAAATAAGTCTGTCACGTTATCTTTGTACTGCGGTTTTAATTACGCTGGTATTATGGATTTTAGTAGTTTGCATTGTAGTTTAAAAATTTTGTTTATGTAGGTATTAAATGTTCTCCCATAGCTTGTGATACCATATGATATAACTGACTCTGATAATGCTACATAAATATTTAATAAAATACGATATGGCACTTTACTTTTAATAATATTAAATTTAGCTAGTATGGCTCTCAACTTATCACAAATAGCATCTACTTGATATGACCAGCCAAATCTATCATCTACTATGAGTCCTAGATATGTATGATGTGACACTTGTTCTATTTTCAAACATGTCGTAGTATTACAATTTGTTATAGTATGCAAGCACTTGTGGTCGTGTGCAATGATATTAAATGAAGGAAAATGCTTAGCATGGGTGGAGTGGACATGTATTATTTTTGTTTTCTTTGCGTTTATCACAAGATTAGCATCATGAGCCCATTTAGCAATACTTGTGAAGTCGTCTTGCATTTCCTGAGCTGCCGTACTAAGGTTTGCACTGGAAGCCAGAAGACAGTGTGTGTCATCTGCGTACTGATACACATAGCAGTGCTTTACCATATATTCCATATCATTAATGTACGTAAGGTAGTGTTTTGGACCGATCACGGTGCCTTGTGCGGTTCCCTCAGTGACGTCAATATCATCACTAAATTCATCTCCAATTTTCACTCTATATTTTCGGCTAGTCAAGTAACTTTTGCACCAATTTAAGATAGGGCCCCTAATTCCAGAGTTATTTAGTTTTTGTAGTAATGTACAGTGTTTCAAAGTATCAAATGATTTACTAAAATCTATAAAAAGCAGTATTACATGTCTCTTTCTGTTTAAACATTCATTTACTTCATTAGTAAACTTTGAAAGTAACTGAACTGTCGATTTCTTTGGTTGAAAGCCATATTGATTCGCAGAAAGTATTTTATTCTTAGAATAGAAATTTTGTATTTGCGAACATACAAACTTCTCTATTATTTTGTCTATTACTGGTAGTATAGTGATTGGCCTATAGTTGCTATATTCGGTATGGCTACCGTTTTTATAAATTGGCCTTACAATTCCGGTTTTTAAGTGTTGAGGATATAAGCCCTTACTCAAACTAGCATTAATCAATTTTACTATCACATTTACTATTTTATGACAAATACTCTGTATATCTAAACATCGTATCCTATCAATTCCGGGACCTTTGTTGTTGTTTAAGCTTCGTACAATTTTAAGAACATCAGTGGGCGTTGCTTCCTTAAAAAGCATGGATTTATTTACTGGGCATGTGTACTGTATTTTATTTAAGATATATTTATTACAATTTGGCAATATTTTCCTTACACTATCACGAAATTCTGTAGCAAAGTTATTTGCTATGTCTTTTGTGGTGATTTTATTTTTAAATGCATTGAATATTGTTTCATCAACTGTTATTTTAGTACGACCCGATATAGTATTAAGTGTTTGCCAAAGCTTTCGAGGATTCATTTTAGTTTTTATTTATAAATCCATATAGTACCTATTCCTAGATTTTTCAATTATTTTACGTGTTTTATTTCTGTATTTATTGTACTCAATTTTTAGCAAAGCATTAGTGCAATCATTTCTAAATTGATTGTAAAGTTTATCCCTATATACACACATATCATTTATTTCCTTTGTTATCCAAGGCTTTTGTTTCTTTTACTGCAAAAACTAATTTTTTTATCGTAAGTGGCTAAGTCATAGCAGACATTAAATTTATCCTTTAAATTATCATATATTTTTAAGGGATAGTCTATATTATTTATCTCACTAAAATCTAATTTACACAACAGTTGTTGCGTTTTACAATTATCTATAAGCTGTATATATTTTATTTCATTCTGTATGCAAGACGCCGTCTTATCTATGCATGACATAACTACAGCGCGGTGATCGGCCAAAACGGTGCCCAGCGCTGCCGAATAAACATCTAGTGAGTGTGTTCTGACAAATACGAGGGCGGCACTGAAAATTTCGGGAATTAAGGAAGTGACACAACATTACTATTTAAAAATGTATTTATTACTTTTCGAAGTATTCTCCGCGAAATTTGACACATTTTTCCATACGATGGAACCAATCATTGAAGCAACCATTCCATTCGGAAGTTGGGGTCTCCAAAATGGCCGTTTTGTAGGCGACCACAGCTTCTTCAGGTGATGAAAATCTCTGACCACGCAATTTATTCTTTATTTTAGGGAAAGTATAGAAATCATTAGGGCTTAGGTCGGGGCTGTACGGCGGATAGTCTAATAATTCTATGATTTCTTGCTCTAAAAACTCTTTTGTTCTGTGCGCGGTGTGAGAACTCGCATTGTCGTGATGGAGGATGATGCGGCGGTTGCAGTTCTCTTTACGGAGTTCAGAAACGACCTGTGGCAAACAAATGTTAGCATAACATTCTGCATTAACCGTTCTTTGTCCCTCAAGAGGAATAGTCGCAACATGGCCGGTTTTGGAGACAAACGTGGCCACCATTTTTTTTGCAACACTCCGTGAACGAACAATTTTTGTTGGCTTTATCTCATTTTCGAACACCCAAACTCGTGACTGGTTTTTTGTTTCGGGTTCGTACGCATATATCCAGGATTCGTCACCTGATACGATGTTGTATACAGCATTTGAGGATCCTGCGTGGAATCTTTCGAGAGTTCTGACGCACCAAGTAACGCGAGCCGCTTTTTGCTCTTCACAGAGCAAATGCGGTATCCATCGGGAAAACAACATTTTTACACCTAATTGCTCATGTAAGATTATTTGTATTTGACTCATGCCAATGTCTAAAGTTGCCTGAATTTCGCGGTATGTCACATGTCGATCTTCCTCAATCAGCTGACGCACAGCATCAACGTTTTCTTGGGTGACTGCAGTTTTTGGACGACCTTGACGGGGATCATCACTGAGCTTGACACGTCCACGTTGAAATTCAGCAAACCAGCGATAAATTGTGGTTTTGGATGGGGCTTCATCACCAAATGCAGAAATCATCCGGTCAACACACTGTTTTTGTGTTAAACCACTTCGAAAGTCATAATAAATCATCGCTCTAGAATTTTCTCGAGTCAATTCCATTTTCTCAACGACTAAACAAGTTTGACAAGACCTTGTGACAAGACCGAAAATCTTTTTTTAAATAAATAAACGGTATTCGATTTTTAAAACCAAGGAGTTTTAAATTAAAAAGATTTTAATATGACAGGAACAGTGGAGATATTTCATTCCCGATACTTTTAGTGCAGCCCTCGTATATGATCCAAGCAGGATCGACTTATTTTATCTTTTGATTTTTCTATTCTGGTGTAATCAGATATAACACTCGTCAGACCACACTCGGACATGTTACTGATGTAATATTCACGTGTGTTATTGTTCATTTTTAGGTCAATATTTATGTCCCCTAATAAGTATACATCAGTATTTGTAGACGAGGTCTTATTCAATAGGTGTTTAATTTCCATAATATACAAGTGCTTACTCTCAGACGGCGGTCTATATATTGCACAGATTAATGATGAATAACCAGAAAATGTGTTGATTTTACCTATTATTGATTCACATTGAGCAAGTGTTTGGTTATACTTAACAAAATAATGACAATTTCTAACGTAAATAAATAAACCTCCACCTTTTCGATCTTCACGAATCTCGCTGTACAATTTATATCCGCTTAGCTGGTACATATCTATAATTGCATTTGTTACATTTACCTCTGATAATATCAAAACGTCGATACATAAATGAGACGTAATAAGAAGCTGTAATAAACTACTAAAGTTTTTCTTTAGCGACCTTATATTAATATGTAAAAAGGTAAGCTTAATCTGATTTGAATTAATGTATGAAAAGTTTGTTCTAAAGTCATTAATATTAACACAATTTTGTAACTCATAGTGACTCGGAGAAAAATCGTGTTCAACTGAGTCTACTTCTACCGGTTCATGATAGTGTCGGCTTGTTTGAGTATCTCGTCCATGTCTTCTTCACACCTAGCGACGTAGGGCTTTACACCATCATCCATGCGGGCTAGAACCTTTCCATCTTGGAACCAAACATATTTAAATGTTGGTCGAAGTTTTTGTTGTGCCTGCCATAATAAGGTTTTGTTGCTCTTAGAAAGAGCTTTTCGAATACGCACTGTAGAATAATTATCTCGCGCTGAGCTGTCTTCGATGAGGTTGTTTACTATAACGGGTTGCTAAAATGTGTGTGTGTGTGAATGTAATGATATTAGTAAGTTATTAGAAATGCTCCAAGCTGAATTTTGTGAACGACAAAGCTGGTTTAATAACTTGTCATAGTCAGGGCTGTGAGGTAAGGGTCAAAATGTTAATGAATATTGATCCAGCATGTGTACACTACTTTAGTGCGTGGCTTTAGTGAAAATTAATTTCGTTCCATATTTCAACACTAAAATGTGACTTAGTTAATAGTTGTAATTACATTAATGTCGCAAGTATGAAAGCATAGTGCTCAGCGTAATAGCACTTTTTAGAAACAAAGTAAAGATTTCAGATACAAGTAGGTACCAGTGGCGTAGGATTCTTCACTCACCACATACCTTTTGAAGACTCTAAATCCTCAAGCAAAACCCCTAACTATTTAAATTGGCAAGGGCTGTGAAGTAAATCCAGCCTGCGCCACTGGTAGGTACAATTGTATTGGACTGAGATCCCAGCCCCGCCAGACCCCCCTTATATTCTTACTAGTAAAATATACAATATGTAATTTATTAATTTTATTAATTAATTAATACATAATGTATTATGTCATATTGTAGTATTATTTTTTATTTGTGTAAAATAAACGTTTGTATACCCGCCAGATTGTGCGGTGGGCCAATTCTCAGGTACAGGGCGCCAAACGTTAAAAGAAGATGAACTTAATTTTCTTACCGGCTTTGAAATTATTCTAACGTATATTATAGTAGAATAAGAACATTTAAATACAAGTGAAATTTACATGGATAGCTTATTTTTACCGACTTCCAAAAAAGGAGGCGCTTATACGTTCGGCAGTATATATATTGACTTGACTTATCTATTTCTTTTCAACTATACTTTAGTCACTATAATATTATCTTAGATAGAAAATACATGGATAATTATAATGTATACAATAACTGACCATTTAATATTACTATATACAACAATATTTAAAGACACAATTAACTCATTCCTACCATATTATCTTACTCGCATAACATTAAATTAGTATTATATAAAAGCAAAGAAAGTGTATACTGGACACATTGTATCTCTTAAACGGTCATGTACAAAGAGCGTACCCATGTTGAGCGCACATATTTTTACAGCAGGTGGTCTTGTTTACTTGTCGCTACAGTGCGATAGTCGAGCGGCTCATAATTTTTCATATTGCCTACATGTCCGACAACTTGTTAAATATTTGTCTTTATATTTGATATTAAGGCATTGGACTAAAATATGTTTTACATACTATGTATTATACCACCTGTGTAGCCTTACGTATTGCTGCTGTTACTTAATAATAATTACGGTAAGTCATTACAATGGTAACTTAAGTTTTATTAAAAGTAACCTTGAATCAAAATATATACGATTATGTAGTTTTTACACTATATTGAAAAAATACCGGACCGATCGTGCTTCATGAACCATTGGATAATTTTATATTATATTGTGTTAAATGGCTACTAATAGTTAAAACATATATTACCAAAATGTTCGCGGGCTAAGTACTAAGTGTGTGGACCTAAGGCTTAGATACTGAATAACGAATATGACATTATAGTCCTGACAGAGAGTTGGCTGCACGGTGACATTTTTGTCGCCGAGCTCTGCGACGACCGCTATGTGTTCCGTGCGGACCGCGACGCCGCCGCCCAGCGGAAAGCGCGCAGACGGCGGCGTCGCTGTGCTGGTGCAGCGCGCGCTCGGTGCCGTGTCGCGCGACTTAGGCGCTAGCCCGCACGCCGAGTTGCTGTTTGTCACCGTTCTGGCCCGCGCCTGCTCCTCCACGCACGACTTGCACTTCCCCGCCATCTATGTTCCCCCGAATCCTCGAATTTTACCCTCGGAGTTAGACGCTATTAACACGATAATTGGTAATGCTTTAAACGTTAGTTCGAACGATCATTACGTATTAATTGGCGATTTTAACCTCCCATTTTTGTCATGGGACGAAAACGTGTACACAGTATTAAAAAAGGGTCCTGTTGAATTCCAAGAATCTGGAACTAGATTTATGGAATCAGTAACCTTATATGGATTTCATCAGTATAATCAATTGACAAATTATTACAGTAATACACTCGATCTTGTTTTCTGTAATCTTCCGTTATCTGTAAGTCCGGCCTCCGTACCTCTCTTGAAAGAAGACCGCGCGCATCCGTTGTTACCTTCATTGTACTTGATTTGAATGTGTCCGCCTTACACGAGGCTGTGATAAAAAAGTATAACTTTAAAAGCCCCTTACACTATTATAAAATGAATAAATGAAAATTGATGATTCCGTCGATATATTTTACAAAACCATAAACAGCTGCGTCACGTCACATTTTCCCGTTTCTACCTGCAGGGGTGGGCGTACTTACCCCAAGTGGTACTCGCCAGCGCTTATTAATATTATTAAAGAAAAAAGTAGGGCACACAAACTCTGGAAATAGTTCGGTAATAACTTAGACTACGACGAATTTTCCCTCCTTAGGTCAAGGAGAACGTCGTGTACAAAAAGAATGTTTTAGAAAATTAACCTCCAAGTGTGAAAACAACTTAAAAAGTAATCCTAAGACATTGTGGACTTACCTATAGGCTGTACGAGGTGGTTTAGTTTACCCTAAAAAAATATATTGGACGGGGCAGAGTATACTGAAATAGGGATACGTGTGACGCTTTTACTACTTTCTTTCTAAGTGTATTCGGCAAGCCTAGTAGTATTAGTCCCGATCGAATACTTAGTATAAATTCTGACGTAGTGTCTAATATTCAAGTAACCACTCCAAAAGTCGAAGGTATCTTACAAAAACTAGATATTAAGAAAGGCCCTTATAGCGGTATGCTACCCTCTTTTGGGTACGCCGTTCTAAATCCCTCGCCCTTCCATTGACCATTTTGCTTAATCGGTCACTTCGTGATGGCAAGTTCCCGCAAAAATGGAAAATAGCCCATATCGTTCCTATACACAAAAAGGGCTCACGTTAAGAATTACAGGGGTTTCTCTATTTTAAATACAGCTGCCAAATTATTGGAAAAAAATTGTATTTAATAATATCTATCCGACATTACATCGTTTGATTCCTTTTCAACAACATGGTTTCCAACGTTAAAGCACAACAACAACTACTAAATTGGCTTATTTTACTTCTTTTATTTTGGAGAACATGGAACGCGGAGGTCAAATTGATGTTATCTATCGGACTTTGAAAAAGCGTTCGACCGTGTAGATCACCACATTCTTTTACAAAATCCATGGAGATTTACTGCGGTGGATAAAATCATATTTATCGAATCGTTCCCAGGCTGTTGTAATGGGCGGTTATCGGTCGGACTATATTGCTATGCCTACGGGAGTTCCACAGAGTTCACATTTGGGACCACTCCTATACAATGCCTATTTGTATGATATCGGTTCGTGCTTTGAACATTCGGACTATCTTATGTATGCGGACGACAAAAAAATCTTCTGCAAGACCAATTCCAATCAGGATTGATGAAAAAATACCTTAACCACTTGTTTGAATATTACACTCGTAACAACATAACTGTCAATTCAAATAAGTGTGAATGTATTACATTTACTCGGAGGCCAAAGGCCATAACCTACAATTATTATATGAATGGTGAACAAATTCAAAGGAATCGAATCGTTAGAGATCTTGGTGTGTACTTGGACAGCAAAATGACATTTTCTGATCATGTTGAAAACGTAATTAATATAGTACGAGCATTCCGACACTTAATATCGTTTATTTCGCAATGTTTATTTATTTATTTCGAAGTGTTTTTGAGTACAACAGTCCGATATGGTCCCCGTAGTACATCATATATAAAAGTCGTCTGGAACGCATTCAGAAAAAAATTACATATCATTTAAACTACCGCAGTAGCAAATGTTTTGATAGTTATGATAATAGCTGCGGCGAGTTTGATCTTTTGTCCTTGGAACAGAGACGTACGGTTTTGGATATGTGTCTGTTATACGATATCGCTAATAGTAAAGTTGACTGCCCCGACCTTGTATCTCAACTTACCTACCGCACACCGATATATCGCACTAGGAAGACCCCGCTGCTACACGTACTGCTGCTGCATGCAACACAAATTATGCAAAGAATTCTGTCCTACCACTTATAATCCGCTCATATTATATTAGAAGCTTTTGTAGTGTGGACCTATTCAAACATAAAAAAATTAAAATTTTAAAATTAATTTATTACAACGTTAAAAAATAAATGAATAAGCATAATTAAAAAATTAACCTAAATAAAAAATTACATAAAATATAAACACTTACCTTATGTTTTTAACACGATGTTGGCTGTTGCTGCACGACCTGTACTACTCCTCACACTACACCCTAGTAGTCTTTGTCACTGATCCCAAGACCTCGTATCGCAGGGCTAGGGTGCCACAGCCCACAAGCAATACACACCCAAGACACACACATATGATGAATTTGTATATTATGTAACTGTATTTGTAACAATGCTATTAATAAATATGTAGTTTTATTTAATACTACCATTGAACTGTGAGTTGCTTTTAAATTTTAATTTATTAAGGGACCTTTGGCAATTTTTATATATATTCATTAAGTATTACCTTTCTAATTAGCTATATATATATATATATATATATATATATATATATATTTTGTATGTTCAACGATTACTCCGCCGTCTGTGGACCGATTTTCAAATTTCTTTTTCTGATGTAAAGGGTATAATACCAAATTGATCTTTTTGACATCAAAGTGGTGACCTGATAATGGAATCCATAAGGAATCGAGGTAACTCCTCGAAATTTATATGAACACATATAGTTATTTCATCTTTTTCTGAGAAGTCCAAGCATATGCTACCAAAAAGTAAGAGACTTGTAAGACCAAGGTATACCCTGGATACAAAAGTACGGAACAGAACTCCTGACTCCTTATAGATACATGTTTGGGGATTCTGGCGTTTTTAAAGTACTGCGAGCATATGCCATCATACGACTTACAGTAATTAGCATCATCATCACCACCATCTTAACACGAAACACCAACATATTATGACGACATAGGTACTCACACATAAGAGTTTTATGCTCCGATATCAATGTCTTTGAAATTTTCTAAATTTGCTGTTGCCAAAATTATATTCGAGATCACCATCATCACTATAATATATTTAATGCTTACTGTTACATTTTTTTCTGCCGACTACTACAATAGATATTAATAATTATTTAATAATATAGTATCTAATCATTATCATTAGCCAACTACGACAGACGCATTAAACATTTCAAAATCCACTCCCTAGAGCAGCGTAGGCTGATTGCTGATCTCTGTGTTCTCCACAAAATTGTCAACAGTACACTGGACTCAACTAATTTACTATGTCTCGTCAACTTATATGTACTCCGATGTGTTCCCAGGCACCCCACAAAAACATTTATACACAGTTCTGCTAAAACGAACCTGGGAAAATACTCTACTATGAACCGACTCTTAGACTCTTACAACAAACTAGCCCATCACGACATCGACATCTTCCACGACTCTCTTGTCAATTTCAAGAAAACGTTGTACGATATTGTTTAGACTTAAAAATGTAAAATACCAATAAAATTTGTAAATTGATAATTATTATGATTTTGACATACCAGTTTATTATTTTTATTATTATTCCTAATGTATTTTGTTTTTAACTATGACATCTCGCTTGTAATTATTCTGACAAAAATTTTATGGTATTATTATTATTGCTAATGTATTTTGTTTTTTACCTATGACATCTCGTTGCTTGTAATAACTATTCTAACAAAATTTGATTGTATTATTATTATTGCTAATGTATAAATTTGTTTTTACCTATGACATCTCGTTACTAAACTTGTAGTTATTCTGACAAAAATTTAATTGTATTATTTTTTTCTTTCTTAATTATAATGAAAAAAAAATTAAATATTAGTTCTTCTAATTAATTGCAAGTTCGTTTATATTAATTATTTTAAATATAGTAAGTTAAGCATTTCTTATGACACATCTTAACTAAACTTATTTTTAATGTAAGGAGCAAATACCTTTAAAACAGTTGCATACGCCTGTAATTAACTATTGTGTTAGTATAAAACAAAAATGTATTAGTTTTAAGTTTTGAATGTTGTCACAATATGTTGTTGGTGTATCTTTTGAATAAAATAAAAAATAAAATAAAAATAAAATAAAATTATCATCACGGGTGATTATTTATTAGGTCCACAGATCGTTAATGCTTATTTGGGGTAATACCACTACCTCTCAGAAAACTGGCATAAAATACCGTTTGAGTTTGTTTTGTCGGCAAAAATTAAAAAAAAGGTGAAAATAGCGGAGGCTTTTTTGTATTAATACTTTCTTAAAATGTGTTTATAATAATATCTTTACATACAAAAGGCAAAGTTGATTGACTTATGTACTAACGCACAGGCCAAACCCTTAAGGCTAGAATTTTAAAATTTTGCACACGTATTTCTCATATGACGTAGGCATTCATTAAGGAAGGATTTTTCAAAATTCAACCCCCAAGGTAATATTATATATAGATATTTATGTTTTTATGAAACTTTTACGTATTTTTTCGCTGGATATTGCTAGACATAATATTAATTAAATTGTGTTTTGCTCCTTACGTTATTTTGAATCCAAAAAATGATTTTGATAATTTATCAGAATCTAAGTAAAGTGGGTATAATTTTTTTGTACCTTTGAGGCCCTGTACCTGAGAATTGGCCCACCGCACAATCCGACGGGTATACAAACGTTCATTGTACACGGCTAATTATACAATATAATATACATTTTATCAGTAAAAATATAAAGGGAGTCTGGCAGAGCTGGGATGAGTCCATATTTAGTAAGATTCTCGAATAATTTAAAAATATTTATTTTGTGTGTGCTTCTAAGTTAAATACAAACATAAAAATGAAAATGTTGACAGGTTTGATTGAGATTGAATTAAACGAAAAATTATATATACCTTGTTAAGGACAGCGGCCTCGTAACGTAATATATAAGTGAATTTAAATGTGAACGATAAACGAGTGATTTAAAACAGTACATAAAACTATAATAGTGAATACTCAGTGACTATATGTATAGATTTATATGGCATCAGTGTGTAAAAGTCGTGTTAAAATAGTGTTTTATCAAGTGCAGGTTATTTTGCCTATATATTTTTAACTAAAGCGAATTTTAACGTAGCTTCTTTTGATTTACATGAATAAACATAGTACCTAACGTGTAGTATAACGATTAAGGTTATATAATAAATGGTTAAGAAATTATTACGAAAATAATGGTAAAAATGTATAACATTTCATATAAGGTAAACTTTAAGATGTAAATATCTTTTCTATAGAATAAGATTTCTAGTATATAAGGGTTTATGTATATGCTCATGACAATAAAGTATTTCACACAACGCGTTTTGCTTCACCTGGCTCATGAAAAATAGGGAAAATTATGGAAAATAGCCGTATAGAGAGGTAAAAGTGAGATAGCAAATCGGCCCGAAAGAGGCGTACGGGCAGGGCTCCCTATACGGCATTGCCATGAGCCAGGTAAGCAAAGCGAAAAAAATGAAAAACGTTCTCCTCAAATAAGTGTTTTATTATCGCCCCGGCTCTGCCCAAATCGGTGTAACCTTGCTATCTTCGAGTCTAATCTGAGCCGGCGGTTGAATCCCTGTGGAATAATACAGTCCACTACATACCTAAACATCAAGTGCTATTTCGAGACGACCATAGTACCCATTAAATGACTAGGGGTATATTTTATAATTAACATAAAATCGCTGTTAGCGTTGCCGCACTATTCGTCTAATAGTCCTGCCCACGATATTTTACATTATTATTCACTAAAATCATACAAACTTTCACATTCATATAAAGTGCCAAGCCACGCGCCCAATACCTAAGTTTGAACATAGTTATTTTATTACCGTCGTCCGTGCCCAGTGTGAGAACGAGGTTATTCTGTAGGCCAATGACAATGATTTCATACCGAACGAGAGCTGAATTTTGAAATAGAAAATTTGTGTAAAGTAGACATCGGTACGTATAAATTAATGCGCTCTGACCCCGTGTTAATATTCCGAACACTCGGAAAGTTCTCGACCGCTTGCGGAAATACTCGAATTTATTAATTTTAGCGAGGCCCTCGTATGGGTTCAATGGCTTACCGACTTGTATGTAGGCTTAATAATTTAACATAATCCGGTACGTAATACGTTTAATCAAATATTTGCACGAGTACAGATATGGGAAAACTAACCCAAGTAAATTGTGTTTTCTGTCGCTTGTCGGTAATGTTAAAATAATATTATGGATGTGGTGGCACGGACGACTATCACGATTCAAGATGTGATCGAAAGGTCGACTTTTTGCCTATCTGACGTATGAGTTGTATCTTTCTCGTCTGATAACAATGATACGATACCTGCGGATAATCTAAAAAACGACGGCAACGACGAAGAATTACAGTGATGGTTGTTATTAAACTATATTCATCTGTACAAAACCAATTAACATAAGTATGGTCACTGTATTAAAGCAAGCGACACTTGTTGTTTCTATAATTTGACCACTGATGACTCCCTAATGGTCCGATTCAATAACCTATCTACCAATAACTATTTGTTATAAACGTCAGACTTGTATCGCAAAAAACCGTCAAATGATTGAATGACCACGTTGTCCAGTGGTCCAGCGTGCCTCTCGACTCCGGAGGTCGTGGGTTTGATATCCGCGTTGGAACAACAAAAAATGTTGTTTTTAAGTTTGGTGGTTAAGGATAACTGGCTGATCACCTCATTGTCTGACAAGAAAGATGATCCATGCATCGGATGGGCATGAAAAAGTCGGTCCTTCACCTGATCTCTTGCCTGTCGGTTACCCGTCCCACTGGGTTTTGAGAGTGAAGGAAGAGTGAGTGCTCTTGTGTACTGCGCACACACTTGGGCACTATAAAATAACTTCTGCGTAGCCGGACTGGTTTCGTTGAAACCAGCCACTGCCACCGAAATCGGTGAGCTATTAATATTCCTTATTCGTAAATACTATCTGAAATACTTTTATAAACACCAGCCTTACTGAAAATTTCACAATCTACTGTTAATTAACTTAAAAATTTAATAAAACTTTAATATTGAAGCATTAACTTAGCTAAAAGCTATTATTAGTATCACTACAAAGTTAGCACCAGTAATAGGTACATCGTATGTACTGAGCGGAGTTCCCGAGTTGGTTGTCCCGCTTAGAGTTGGTGTCACTTAAGGAGCTCTGAAAATAGTTCCACACGGTTTTATATTAAGAAATCTCTAGACTCTGAAGTACAATCATGAGCTAAATTAAATTCGTGCTAAATTATAAAACAAATGTAGTGTTAAAAGCAAGCGAATATATTCGCTTTTTTTATAAACGAATTTTACCTAGTAAGGTGATGTTTTTTCAAATATTAAATGAAACTAGCTGACCCGTGCCCTCTTCGTCGGGTGGTAAACATTTTTACTTGTGATACGTTAGTACCTAATATATATATTCTTTGCTTGTGACGAAATTATGATTGTGTTTTGGCTTAATACTGAGTGCTACCATAGCACTTATCCTTTTTGCAGTCAGGAAATAAACCATTATTTCCTGACTGCAAAAAGGATAAAGGATATATTTTGACTGCTTATTTATGTGCATATTTGCATGCCAATTTGGCTATATTGACGGGTTTCAAATGAGTTAATGAAATCATTAAAATTGAATGAATTTTGTTTATTTTAATTGTACAAAACTTTTCGGTATATTCGGTATACTCGGTATACTATATTAGATGTAATGTTATTATTTCGTACCAAAATATATTGTCTATCTGGAATACCCGAGATAATTTTCCATTCGTGCAAATCGTATGCAATAAAATGAAAAAATATGTTGTTTTTAATACTTGAGACTATAAAATTAACTTATTTTGATAAGACTTTATAATTATTGATAATATTGACCAATAAACATGTTCTAACGATTTAAATATTTTTTTAATATAAAAAATACTTACATAATACATAATATGTCATAATATAATATGTATTATGTCGATATGTACGACATAATATGTCGCTGACTTTTTTGTAGGCATTATCAAGCTCTACAACTTTTCTTTAGGACTTCGTTATGTTCGACCGTTTTTCCTCCGACTTACTTTGCAAATCCGGCTACCACGAAAAAGTATTTTTATTTTTCGGGTTAATGTATAGCCTATGTCACTCACAAATAACGTAGCCTTCTATTGGTATTTTCACAGTCGGTTCAGTAGATCCAGAGATTACCCCCTATAACCTCACAAACTTTACCTCTTTATCAATTTATATTTTATTGTAAGTACCGATCATACTTTTAAATGCATTAAATCATCAATCAATCATCATGCAAGTGAAAATAAAAGCTGTTAATTTGAAATTACAAACAGACACTTCAATTTTGTTTATCTGTATAGATATAATATATTATATTATACAAAACCAAGTTTTTTGTATCATTCTTCATAGTCGTTATTACATTGTGATTTCGAGTGGCAAAAAGTGTCGTGCCAATTTTAATCCGCCTAGCCTCCAATTCGCAACGCGCCATAAGGAACTACGTTCCAAAAATAAATATCTTCAACGGTATAGCGATTTGTTTACAGAATATCGCAAGTCTCGCGAAAACTCTTGATACAAATAAAGTTGCCGAAACTATGACGTCACGCGTTCCAAAAGTTGTATGAAACATTTATATGACCTATGGGTCGTGAGCACATAATTGCTAATACTTATCTCCGAAATTCGTGCTTGCTGATATAAATGTTTTGTGTCTGAGGTATAGGTAAATAATCTAATGGTTTCTAACATAGCGAAAATATTGTAACTTTTTTGTAATTTTAGATGTAATGAGATACATTAAATTTTATAGCTAGAGGCACGGAAGTGATATAAGTATAATATAAGCATGCCAAGATAAGCCAAGCGAAGCCCAAGGGCACTGCCAAACCACCTTTTCTCGAAGCGTTTCCTCGATTTTTTGAACCCTCATAGCTTGGGTTTGATTATACCGGATAAACTAAATTTTCAGGATATGTTTCCAGTAGCGAACTTATTAAACATGTAAAGTTTTGATTGCGTAGGTCTTATACTTTAGAATTTATTGATATCTGAAAACCCTCGAATTCGTGATTGACTTACTGATGATTAACTAAATGATATGTTACTTCCGAATGTCCTTGTTTGTTTTTTTTTGAAATTGTCACAATTGGAACTTTTATCCCCCAACCCCTTAAACTAGGGGATGAAAATTAAGTCTCTTTAAAAGCGCTATCTATTGCGTATATTATGAACTATGTTAATTATGTCGTCGTTTATCGCTTGGATTGAAAACTAATTGACGTAATATTGAAATAATTATTTCCCGAGTATTCTGTAGTAATTTTAACGAAAAATTAAACACAAAGGACACACACGTTCTAATTATTAAACGGAAATCTCATGTTAACTTTGATCGTCCAACCCCTTAAACTAGGGGATGAAAGTTTGTATGAGACTTCGACAAATTTTGACCTTAGAGGTCTGATTGTTGTAGGGGTTCGTGATATAAATAATAACAATAAAATCTAATAAAATAACCATGATACCCTGAATTGACAGCAAAAAATACAATAAGTATTTTTAATCTTTATTGACATATTTTAATGTACTTCATCTTAAATAGTAGTTTACGAACGTCCCTTTAATAATTAGAACCTCAGCTTTCTCAGCCGTTTAAATAACTAATTAGTTAAAAAATAACTTTAACCCAACACAAAGTCTGATGAATATTAGCTGATATATCCGAGATTCTCAATGTTAAGGTGGGTATAGGTGTAGAGTTTGTGAAGTTACGCTTGTAGAGTTAAGATGTGTAGAGTCAGAAGCTTGGTTTTACACGAGATCTGAGAACTTTTTGATGGTGCGATCTTGGCATCACTTTACATGAAAATGTTTGGTGGGATTTTTTTTACGTTTATCAAGTAAATAATAAGTACCTCAATATTTCTGAATATATAAATTACACTAAATACTTTACATGTAGTCAACTAGGTACCTATTGTACAAAAGAGTATAAAAGCAAAAGATTTTAGCTAAAAATACGTCATTCCAAAGAACAGTTTCCATTTTGTGAGCAGCAGGTGTCTCTCGCAATCCTATCGTCAGCATATTAGTTCATTGTACGGTGATAAATCTACCGTGAAGATATAACAAGTGCTTTCTCGTTCTTCTAAATGGAATACTCTGGAAACTTCCGTTAGTTTCGTATAAGAGTTGTATTTCACGCTCATAATAGATTTTTCGTTTTGTTGTAATATAATAAGCTAAATAGCTCATTACAAGTAGGTTTATATAATATTAATTATAATTAACTTAATATAAATAGGTTTATTTATGTTTGTTTTACAGCTTTGTGTAGGTATTAAAATTATTATTATATTAATATGTGAAGCAACAACTTTTAGTACAGTTTACGACAATTGTGCAACAAGAAGAGTATGAAATTTGGCCGATTAATTAAAATTTATCTGGAGGAAGTTGTGCAGAATGCAATTTTTTTTTAAATACACAACAAACCGCCGTGTTGTTGTTTCTTTTTTTAATAATTAAATGTATTTAAAAAAAACAAATAGATACAATTTTGATAGATAGATAGATTTGATAGATACATGTTTCATTGATATGATTTTGTTACATATTGATGTTTGTCAATCCGTCATAATATTTACATTTTTTATTTTTTCTATGGCAAAAGAATCTACCCTTTCAAACTTTAAAATTATACCAATTACTGTGAGCGAATTTCGTCTTCGTACTTTTAAATATCATGCTTCGTTAGTTTCAGAATTTAATAAAAGTTATTACAAGCCTCATAAAATAATTCAAGAACATGTCTGCAAGCCTAGTTCCTACTGTGGTTTGTACTAAGAGACGCTTAGTTAGTTACTTAAATAATTATTATTTACAAGTCTTGTTGTTAAGTTATAAATTATTTACGAACTTATTTTATCAGCAATTTTTTTTATTAAATGTAATAGCAATTTACAGAAATTATAAGTTCTAAGTTAGTTCGGCTCGAGGAGGTCAAATTTTGTTCACAAAATGAATATAATTACCAAAAACTTCTTTTTTTATGCAAAATTATAAAGACTATGATTTCATAACCCGTAGAAATTGATCATTTGGAATCGTAGTGGTATGACTACAATTATAATACGTATTCACCATCATGAACACTTAGGTAACTAGCATAATATAGGCCCTTTTGTGCACCATTATATAATTCATTATAATTTAAATTATACTGTTTACATTCGTATGTAAACTGTATAATTAAAAATTTTACATAATATGAATAATAAATAATATAAATGATCGCAATATTATATATGTCTTTAAAGTGTTTAATAATATGGCGCGTATTTGTTGGTTAAATAAGTCAAACTAAGTATTTATGTCAGTATTTATAGTTCATCCCGTTCGGTTGTTTGCTCTGCAGTTGACGTAATTACTGGTGTAATTCGTGACATTATTAACTTAGTGTCGGCAGATGTCGGTACTGAGTTATGCAGCAGCTGGGCCTGGCGTTTAATCCTGCCGCGATTGTCGCCGAATTAGGACAACACTGTCGCCGAAATGACGGATGATAGATTTAACGTTATATTTACTGTTCATTAGTTCACGAATTAAGGGCCAGTAAAGGCGTCTTCCATTGTTCGTAAAAAATGACGCTTAAGGCATTATTAGCGTCATTTGGTGCACAGTCTGTTTTCTAGCATCAATATGTAGGTATAAGAATATACCACAGCCACCCAAAGGTGAATTCCGTGCGCAAGATAATAATATTACTTTTTATTTTATTTAATATAATAATATTTAGCTATATCCCGCAAAAAAAATCCGTAAAGTAACAGCTGATTCTATTAACTATTTAACTAATATTATGATTATATTAATCAGCATAGCAATAAGCAATCGGAATATGTACTATCGAACAAACACAATGCTGTTCGACCAGGCATAAGATGAAAATCGCTTAACAGCGCCGTTGAATCGTGCACACGTCGTTCACACAATCCTAGCGCAAAGAAAAATCTTAAGAAACGCCTTTGAAAATATTACGATTTGTTAAACTGATGTATTCTTTTTTAACTGTCATGTTAGTCACAAGCTAAAGAAAATCATTTACAGAAGCGATTCTACGATACAAATTGATTTTTAAATCGCATTAAGATTAGAGTCAATCAACGTAAATGCAATAAGAGGCACCAAAGTTAAAAACGTATAGCAGCACGCAATAATATTTATCTATTTTAAGTACGAGACGTTTGATAGAAAACATGAAGGAAATGGCAATTTTGTTCGGAAGTAATTCCCTACTTGCACGCTATTTTTCCATTACACAATATCAATATTGTTTCGTCTTCGTGGTTCAGATATAGAATATAAGACTAATGATAATATCGCATGGTCTGCGGAGTATAACTTAGACTATCTATAAGCCCAAGAAAAGGATGCATTGTGCGATTCCATTTTAGAAGGAAATAAAGGAACATTTTCGTTTCAATTTCTGAAAATAAAGACCCATTGTATCTTGTATTAATCATTTCCCGTTTTAAGATGAGATCGTTTGTAGCAAAATTTTATGTAGGTATGTAGTAGGTATTATGTATGTTCCAACCCTTACATGAGGCTATTGCAAGTTAAAGCAAAAAATAATCGCATATTTAAAAATACATAATATCTGATAGCAGATAGTAGCATCTTGTATAATATGTACCCTGAGTGCCTCTTCTTTTTAAAAAGAAATATCAAAAACTGCAAATGAAAGTTGTTATCTAAAAATGGAGCTCAAAAACTAGGAACAATCAAAAGTTTGATGCAGCCGCTGTACAAATGTAATATACAGACAGCTACACACACGAGTGCAGCTCGAGCTCGATAGGAGATAACATTCTTAGCGTATCTAGGCCACAGCTGGGGTCACTTATTAAGTCTATTTCGTGGACAGAGTAAAAACTTTCATGCTTACAATTTCGCAAGTATTGGAATCAAGTTTTTCGTTAGAGATCACAAACATCACTATCCTACTATTATAAATGTGAAAGTTTGTGTGGATGGATGGATGGATGTTTGGTACTCTTTCACGCAAAAACTACTGAATGGATTTCGATGAAATTTGGTATGGTAGTTTAGGCTCTGGATTAAAACATTAGCCTAAATATTACCGTATATTTATCTTATTTTGACATTTCACTGACTTCTTAACTCGA
Organism: Phengaris arion; assembly: GCA_963565745.1. Classification (NCBI taxonomy): domain Eukaryota; kingdom Metazoa; phylum Arthropoda; class Insecta; order Lepidoptera; family Lycaenidae; genus Phengaris; species Phengaris arion. The sequence continues at coordinate 11,910,704 of OY751443.1, forward strand.
ATAGACTATAATCACTAATATTTTCTTTTCTCTATTAAGGACCTAATTACTATTGTGTGCGACTTGTCTCACGACTAACTTATTGAAATTGGTACATATCCTACATATACCTAACATTACATAATACATAACAATTTTCAACTACGTAGGTACTGTCATAGTAAAAACTTGCAGTATATTAAACATCGTTGCCAGTTCTATAACTACAATAAAAAAAAACTATATAATTTTCTATTTTTAAGTCCATATAATTTACGTTGTTACCCGGGCTTTTACTTGTTACAAATCTTTTGACACCTCATTTATTAAAATCGGACCAGTAGCTTAGGCGCTATGGTGGAACATACATACATAGAGTGCCAAAATCATTACCCTTCCTTTTGGCTTCGCCGTAGTCCGAAAAAAGCGGACTTAATTAAACACTATTTCGGCATTAGGCCCGGTATAATCCCTTCCCGGTTATTCCACCCTTTGTAAATTTCGTTTACATTTAGCTGACATGCCAATTACTGGTGTTCCTGAATCACCGTTTGATTCGATTAACATTACTGCATTGCGTTAACGGGAGCGCGAACTTTTGTGACTAAATGAATATCGCGTTTCAAAGGTTTTGTGGCATTACAATTTTAAATCAGTGTTTAGAATGCACTTGCATTAGCTTTTGTTTTGTTTTTGTTTGCAATAATGATATTATATCTCTTGCTGTTGCTCTATCTTTAATTGATGTTTTAGGTAAGATGATACCGGTGTGAACATTAACATAGAGTCATGTAAAAAAATATCTTTTATATAAAATTCTCGTGTACCATACACGTTTGTTACAGATCTCCTCCGAAACGGCTCGACCGATTTTTATGAAATTTTACAGGTGTATTTGGTAGGTATAGGAACAGGTTGTACACTATTTTTTAAAACCCTAAATGATAGAGGTGACCCACCCCAATTTTTTTATTTCTTTGGCCAATTTTTTTAATTTTTATTACTTTGATACTTGGCATTAAAAATACATATTTTAAACCTAAATTTTCTCCCTTCTGATACCAACCCCCATTGTTTGTTCCCCATCCCCCATCTATATACCTATTGATACCAGTGTAATGAGTGTTTAAGTATGCAGACAGCGTCGCTAATCAAAATAGTCCACTTACGTGTCCGCAGCGGGGAGTAACTTGGTAACGTGTAGCCGTTGAATAATTGAGCGTATTACAATATTGGTAATATCATAAGAGATTATAAACACAAACAATTACGTTATTCCAAACAAAATTACTCTTTGTCACTTCTAGATTTTGTCAGTTCTGTCAAGTATCGATTGGATTTATTTCCTGTTCTACAGTATAGATTTAAAATTTATTGATTATTGGATAATTGATCTAAATTGTCAAATAATTTAATAACCATTTTAAGCATTTTTATGATAGTTTTAATAATTATTTACATGAACTTTATAATATTAATTTATGAAATTAATTATTTTATTATTATTATTATTATTATTATTAATTTAATAATTACTTTGTTTGGATATGTTGAATCTATTCTAGAATTAAGAAATGGTTTGATTATGCTATAATTTGTACATAATTCAATATCAACTTATTAAAGAATGTTATAATTAGTATTTCTTTATTTGTGGTTTGATTAGCTATAACTTGTACAGTCATTAAAATACCATGTTATTAAATAATATGTTGATTAGTATTTCTTTATTTTTATTTTTATTTACATATTACCTACATTTAGTTTAAGACTTAGATACAAGAAATTTTTTATTTTATAAATTGGGTTGTTACTTGAAACTATTAGTATTTACTATTATAACAAGGAAAACTCTTATACAATAAAACTATTTAGCAATGCTTTTGTGTTTTACTTCATATTTTTGATCTGAGTTATCATATTATAGCTTTTCTTGTTATATATAACCTATATCAGATTTAACAAGCTCAACTCAAAACACCAGTGACAAAGGTAACTAGGTATGTTAAATATTAGGATTAATTTCCATTCGTTTAATACATAACTACAATTTTTAATAAAAACTATAACCCGACTACGTAAATTAAATAGCCTTTGTCACCCCGGCCATTATAACAAATCTTTTGACACCTCATTAATTAAAATTGGATCAGTAGTTAAGAAACATATTATTATATACATACAAATATGGACTGCCAAAAATCATTACCCTTCCATTTGGCGTTGCCGTAGTCGGGTAAAAATGTGTGTTCCCTTTTACCCAAAACGAAAAATAGTGTATCTAATTATGCCTCTTCTTGACCTTAACTGACAAACTTACATGTTAAATACCATCAATAAAATATGTCGTTGTTAGGAAGATTGAAATTAGAACGCAGATGAGACGCCAAATCTGTTTCACAACAATAACTAATTATTGCACTGTTGTATCTTATAATATGTCACAGAAAACTTTCTATAATATTAATCACTTAAACCTTTTAGATAGTAGGCATAAGTGTTTAAATGTGAGAACGAACAATAATAATCGGTAGAGAAAAATAAAATATCGAAAACCACTCAACCCGAGCAGTTACTCAGAGTTGAACATTTCGAACTTTGCCCAAATTAAAGAGTCACTAAGGAGAAAGTATTTGAATTGTATTTAAAACTTCAATGCCGTTAAGTTGTAAGCTGCGGTTTTGGTTTGTAAATATTGAATCTGCCTTTGAAAATACAAATGGTATTTAAGGTTGAGTGATTATTTAAATTAGATGTTTATGCTTTTGCTACTTTATTATCTGAATTTGAGGACACTGATTATGGAAACATACATATTTTCTCTCCTAGTTAGCTCTTATTTAAATAAAACCGGCCAGCAAAAAATCATGTGTTGTAAGGGAGCACCTTTAAATATTTATTTTATTCTGTTTTAGTATTTGTTGTTATAGCGGTAACAAATTTTTGTCTGTCTGAAAAATTTCAACTGTATAGCTATCGCGGTTAATGGAGATACAGCCTGGTGACAGACCAACGGAGAGACAGACAGAAAGACAGAAAGCGAAGTCTTTGTAATAGGGTCTCGATTTTACCCTTTGGATACGGAACCCTAAAAATAAAACTAGTATGAGAAAATCATAATTTGTATGGAACTCGCACAAAATATGATTATAATCAAAAAGTTTACTTTAAATCTGTTTATTTTTAAATATTAACTTGAATTTTATAATTATGAAAGATCAATGATATATACAATTATCATTTTTAGGGTTATTCTCTTGGCGATTTTCAGTACTAATCAGTTAGTAGATTGCTGAATTTTACGATCCTGATATTTACCCAACCCAAGTGTGTGCACAGTACACAAGAGCACTCTCTCTTCCTTTACTCTCATAACCAACGACTGGCGAGATATCAGGAGCAGGACCGACTTTTTACATCCGACGCATGGAGCAGCCTGCATTGTCCTAACCAAACATGGAAATAACATTTTTTGTTACAAGCTCTAACCACTAGACCACGGAGGCTGTTATATATAACGTCTCCGAAAATCAATTACGGATACTTCAGGCACATGATTCACTTGTGTAAAGACGTGTAGGTATGGGTGACTCTCCGCTTAACGCAAACTTGGCCCTTATAAAGAAATAATATTTTTTTCGAGTAGGGCAATTACTTTTCTGCCTAAACATCTATACACAAGCAGTGAATTGTGTGCCCGAAGTATCCGTAATTGATTTTTTTAGACCTTATATATTATATATATTATATTTTTTAATTACAAAAATGTTAAACAGCAAAAAACATTATGTTTGTATACTTTAAATTACAATACAAGACAATACATTAGGTAATAGGCTAATTTTTGTAAAAAGGAGTTTTTACAAAATATTAAGAATTGTAGTCATAAGACTGTCAAATATCGGGGTTTCTCCATACAATGTTAATTATCGCATAACTCGATACAGTGTTCTGCTCAATACAGTGTTTTATTATCGCCCCGGCTCTGCCCAAATCGGTGTAACCTTGCTATCTTCGAGTCTAATCTGAGCCGGCGGTTGAATCCCTGTGGAATAATACAGTCCCCTACAGTAGTGCGTCGTGCGATCTAATGCGAGATAACTTTTGGTTTTCAGTTGTATATTTCGATTCAGCATGTAAAACACTATAAATCTAGTACAATTTCATGTAAAAGAAAATTATGATATAAACTGTTGTTATTAGATTTATTAATAAATAATATGTATTAGATGTAGTTTGAAGATATCTCTTAGAAAAAAAAAAGGTTTTTCTGACATACTATTTATAGATAGGTATCTTTTATTTGGTTAAGCAGTCGCAGGCATAAAGTAGTAAATTATGAAGTCGAGACAAAATATCGCAAATTTAATGAAGCAAACTATTCTTCGCTAGTTCCCACTTGCATGGTCTTCGAGGCCAACGAAGGAAGTAAAGTTCGCCTACCTTAATTGGCCACCGCACAAGTTGGACAATGCCAGCCGGAAGTATGCCTAATATTCACATAAGTTCCCAACCAAGTTCAGTCTTCGATGCCAATTTGCGAAGAAAACTCACGTTAATATTTAATGTGAAGAATAAGTGGCGCATTAAAAACGGTAACTGTTAGAACTTTTCAGTTTCCATTGAACTAATAGTGACAAAACTTGTATTCACTTCAGAAAGACATTTTAAGTATTACAAAGAGGTTTAAAACTTTACCTATACGATAGACTCATCTAGAAAATGCGATGATATTGTCAGCTACATTCACGGGGCTAAGTAAAACGACAGTTTCTTATTATTGAAAATACTGTATTAGAGTTGATGTTGAGAAAACCACCTCCAGTGCCGTTCACAAAAAATAGAAATTGAATAGGTATCGTAAAGAAGGCTTAGCGTTAAGATTCTATCAGAGAGAAAGTTTTATTTCATATTTCAATAACACATAAGCATCACCTCGAAATAATACAATTTCCTGAACAAATGAAACTACATTCTGACACGTAATCCACCTTTTGTTGCATAGTCTGGTGGATTTATGACACTACAGAGAAAGTAAAATACTTTATATCTATGTATCATTTTTTAAATTTGTAGATTAAGCGAAGTTGGGATAAGTATAGTAACATTTCACAATAGTTTTTGTATTATAAGTACAGTGTACGACGTATGTACTATTAAGAAGCCAATAGATAAAGCTAAGCCTGTGTTTTATATTATGTTCTTCTAAGTATAGTAATAACACACAGGACTTCTTGCACTATTTCCACTATACTAAGTAGTTTACATTAATTTTAATATATTACACGACCGGTTTCGACTAAGTCATTGTCTTCTAAGTATAAAAAAGAGAAAACTGAAATAAAATTTCTACCATATAAATTCATCCATCCATAATTCACAAAATCATAAAAGAAAGTACCTCACCCCCGTCAAGTACATTAAAATTTTCTTATTCCATTCCAGTATACCCGGAGTCTGTAATTTAGCTTAACTGCGTATAAAATTTGATCGAACGCTCTTGTAAATCTCTCACCTTATTAAATGTTAAGCTCTATATAGACCAGCATTAGGTGGTGAGTTATACTGTCGATACCTATTTTACTATCGTCCAATAAATTTCCAAGTAGAATATGCGTACTCAACGTTAAGTATGATTTAAGGCTCTATATTTCAGATTTGGCGTATAATCGATACCGCCAACCGTTTATTAGATCCTATTACCCCTTCGTGTCTTGGATACAGTGACAATATTTCAATATCCATTCCTAGTCTGACAAGAGACACACATATAAATGGATTAGAATAATAGATTGACGTGACGTAACAGAAGAGGCTCATTTTAATTCATGTTCACAGTTCGTAAACAATCCTTGTGTGCTATATACATTAATAAGAAACTTGGCAAATTGCTATTTCTTCGTTAAATGAAACTCATGGAAATAAATTATATTGAAAGATAACTTATACAATACTTCATTCAAGTTTATGAAATTAAGTGAGAAGCAGAACAATTCTGTTATTATAATATGATTAGATGGTACAATATCTAATCATATTCTACGTTATTTGAAAAGTATTTACTTTATGTAACCTTTGGATATTCAAATTGTCAGTGTCAATATTAGAATATAAAATATGCGCTCGACAGAAGAAAATAATTAAATTATAATTATAAGGAATATGTAATTGTATTGTTTTCTCACATCTTATCAATCTTTTATACTTTATTCAGAGTATAAAGTGGCACCGTAGGAAATTATAAAACTTTTCTTGTGGGCGTGGGATTTCAGAGGGATTTGTGGGATTTGGGAGTTTTCGGTGACACCTTAGTTTTTCATCACGTCATTGTCAGCCTACAACAGATATAAGCGTAAAGCGTGTATACTAAAGCTTAGTTTGTATTGCATTTAATACAAACTACTCTTTAGTGCGAGATCCTTCTTTAGTTTTCTACGTTAATTTAATTATTTTATTTTCTTGACTCTATTGATTTTTCTCTTTCGGCGCAGTACCGACATTTTACTCGCTAGTCGTGTTGATAATACGTTCCACTGGGTGACGATAGACTTATAGAAGAAGAGAGTGTACGCACAATACACAAGAGTGTATTCTGCGCACACTTAGACAGTATAAAATAACTTGTCTGGCCGCTGTTCAATAAAACCGGCCACCGTCACCGAAATCGGTGTGGGGGAGCAATTTTTCTATTTTCTTGAGTAGAAGTAGTGTCGATTAAGCTTTACGCCTACTGCAGGTACTATTACTACTACTACTGCAGTCCTACCTTCTAATAGAACGTCACAATACTTCTAATAGAACAAAAGTCAGCAAATCGCAGTAAACTAGCGTGGTAGATTAATAACTAAAATAATCGCTCTCACCGTGGTCGCTCATATAGATCAATTTAGTCCCAAGAAATTTATATCAATTAGCAGAGCTTATGCGGATGCTCTGCCCTAGTCAAACTGTTCACATCACGAGTCAACGGTTAACAAGTCAATACCGCCGCGTAACCATCGCGCGATCAATCACCGTGTAACCTGATATGCATTGCCAATATCCATTATAATAAATGTAAGGCCAAATTTCTGAGGAAGTGAGGAAGTGGGAAGTGGGGAAGTGAGGAAGCGGGGAAGTGTGGGGAAGAACACACAAAGGCTTATCCATTATCGCGCGCTGATTTGTCACGAGCTGATTCATTAGGCGGCCATTAATCTCGAGCGTGGCTCCGCCGCAACATGATAAAGCTCTACTTTGTTTATGTCCTCTCTCGTAAACTTACGTTGCACTAAATTTTGGCTACATTACTTTTATTCGGGGTGCTTTGTTTAAAGAAATGTAAAGAGATGGAGCAAAAAATAATTTTCAAGTCTAAATATGTATATGGAATTAAAATAACTTTTCCTCAAGGCAGTTCAACTAATTATACTTACTTACAAGATGACGATCTAGTTGATGATACAAGTAATGATTCGCTCATATATTACGCATTATAACAACAGCAGTTTCTTGCATCTATGGCAGAACTACTCCAGTGTCACCAACTCTCAAAAATGTTTCTCACAAAACTTAAGTGAAAACCGCTAAAATCACAACAATCACTTTTTGGGATTTAGGCGTTGTTTAAAGAACTGCATAAGCCATTTTGTCAATTAAATTAAATTAATTAAATTCCGTTTATTGCAGGCTACATGTTATAAATACCTTATAAACTAACATACATATTACATATTTAATAAACTAACACTAACACTAAACACGTATTGTCTGCGACGTGGGTCGTGAAGTGTTCGGGTGTCGTCCTCTAAATCTTCTGTAGACAACTCCAATCGGCCAGAACTCCGCCTTCTCGAAGGTGGGTAAATGATGGGAGGTGGGCACTTTATGACGAGATTCCAAAAAGCTCGACCCTCAAGGCGAAGTTGGTTCTGCTCCTGATGTAGTCCACGACCTGCTCGACCGTCGTAGACCAATGCAACCTGGACACGTACAGCGGTATCGCAGGAGTCTCACACCGCTCGGGTCCTCCGGGTGCGGTGCCACGATGGTTGTGGACGACAGGTTTCTTCTTCTTCCTCTCGACTTTAATGAACCCATCATCATCGCCCGTTTCGGTCCTTTTTAGAAAGAGGAAGCTTTTTTGTAGCCTTAGGCCTTCTTCTTCCTTTTGTTTTTCAATTGCGGGGGAGGTGGCGGGCGGACGTAAGCGGCGACACTTCACGGTCACGTGCAGCGGCAATCAGCCGCGTGATTCACAAAAATTATAATTTAAATAATTATTAATATATTTTGCTGCATGTGTATAACGCGCAGCGCGAGCGTTCGCAAGGTCAACACATTACACACAAATTAAAGTAATCATCACCACCATACATCATCACCTTATGATGATATAATAGGTACTTCTTAAAGTATGTTACACCGACACGTATATCTTTGAACATTACTCAGCCGCTTATGGGCCGATTTTAAAAAAATATATATGTAAAGGGTACAATTTTTTTATGTAAGGGTTACCACCAAAGTGGTGACATGATGATGGGATCAATGAGGAATCGAGGGAACTAAAAAAATTAGAGTCGAAATTTATATGGACACCTCAAAAAGTAAGATTTTCCACCAAGGTATACGCTGGACCCAAAAGCACTGAACAGTACTTCTCAGTCTTTAAATATACGTGTTTGGAAATTTCGACATTGCTTAAAGAACTGCAAGCATAATATGCCATTATGTAACTTACAGTAATCATCATCTTATATACAATACTTAATGGAAGCTTGGCGCGTATTTAATTATAAATTCGATAGTTTATTTCAAAATGTATTAATAATAATATAACAAAATATATGACTAAAAAGGGAAAAAATATTATTTTTAAACAAAAACTTAAACCGACTTCCAAAGTAAAAATACACAAAAAACTATAAGTAGCTAACTTACGTTTAAGTTAAAGCTAAGAGCTCTATAGGTTTAAAAGGGAAATTATTTAGAAAATAATTAATAAAAATAATAATAATAAATAATTATTCATAATTTTTTGTGTAATTTTACTTTGGAAGTCGGTTTAATTTTTTGTAAGGAATGTTGTATCCAGTTTTCTAATATCTTTGCAAACATCTCAATTTAATTACGACATAAAATTCTAACACGAAATTTGTACATTTTCTTCGTTAGTCTAGTATTTTTACCGGATTTTTCCACTCTTGCCGCGTACGCGATAGAAGACTAGTGGACACGCATATAATCACTGTATACTTGTAGTAGTGTAATCAAATTGAGAGTTTACTATGTATCTGTTTATCTGTTCCTCTTTAATCTGTGTCTACGCTGTGTTTCGACGGCAGTTTCGCTACGGTGAAATATTTTATGTATGTTTCGTCGTAAATACATAGAAACAAATTCAGGGACTTTCGTGATATAGCTACATAATATTCATCATCTCCTAAAGTTCAATTACTTTCACTATTTGTTACATGGAGTAAGTGTAGATGTGCTACGTACGTTTGTAGCACTGCTACGCCTCGCTACGAATATGCTACGACAACAGTTTATCTATGCGTGTCAACTTCCACACACTAATGTCGAATCATTATGAAAATGTGACCGCAATATACTAATTGCTTTATTATTTTGTCCCTCTAAATATAAACCTACTCAAAAAGTAAAAGTACGCCATGGAACCTCGAAAAAATATACAAAAGCCTCTTTGATATTGTGCCGTAATTGAAACTTTACGATAGCCATGGGAAATGTTAGTTTCCACATTCAAGTTATATCACCATGGAGGCATCCATTAGCATAATTATATTATATCATAACAATTGTGAGTCACGTTAATATTGAGAGGTTATCGCCTGCGGCTGAGGGATCGAGAATATCCCCTAACAATATTGTAACATGGTCCAAATCACAGGGGACCTAACCAACCCACTGTAAGTTTGAATTTGAATCGACCGGCTTTTTCGATCAAGTTTTACTCTGAATAGTCTTTTGGTCTGGACTCGGTCTGGACTCCCATATGACCAAGTATTTGAACAAAAAAACTTCGTTAACAGGGCCGTTTCTCCCACAGAAAGAGCATTTTACCGGCCGATCGACGGAACCCTTTTCACGATAAACCTTTTTGTTTTAATGGTTAGTGAACAAAGGTAATTTTTTTATTGGCTACTGAAGTTTTCCGTGAAATAAGATGATTTGATTCAAATAAAAGTCCGTTCAAGCGTTTAACTCCACTTGCTCTGCATTGAAATAGGTTTAGAGCAGACTTAACAGAATTCAAATCTATTTGCTCCATATTTCATTTAATCATAATCTATTTTTTTATGTTTTATTACACCATTTTTACTTTTTTTTTTAAATTAAGTTTCTCTGTACACAAACATCATTGTGTCAGCGCCTGTAAGAATTGTTTATACCTTTTTTACATATATTACAGATTCGTAAACTTTAAATAATAAAAGTAGAACAATGAGCCACCGAGAAGTTATATAAATATTTATATCCAAGTAAATATGTACTTATGTAATTAATTTCAGAGGAAAGTTTTCCTTTGATAAAGCGATATTTAAAAGCTTGCACCTGTTTTCGACTGCCTCACCGCTGCACTGTGGTCTGAGTTGAAAGATACAAACTTCATGCTAAAACTTCTTATTTTCAGAATTTATTAATTTTAAATCATAATGAATATAGCTTCTATTAATTTACTGACCGTAATATATTTTGTTTAAAGATTGAAGTACCTTAATGAAAAATAATATAATTATTAAAATCTTCACCCCCGCACGGGAGGACAGAATGAACCCACCTGTGCGGTTGCGGCGTGGACGCGTTGTCAGTGTAACATACAATTTGAACGGGTTTCCGTTCTCTTCAATAGTGTGTGGAGTGAAATAAGACAGTGGACTGTATACATTTAGGTTTATATTGGCAATGAGATGTAATACATTTCCTATGCCATACAATATAGCGAATCGATTAAACGTCTTGAATATTAATAAATAAGTATTTAGGCACGGCTCGAGTGGCGCGATACGATGACTCTCGACAAAGCCCGAAGATGTCTTCTCCTCTTCCAGAACCGCTGTGTTCTCCTCTTCCATGCCCTCTGGGGAAGGTTGCGCGTTGCGCGGGCTACTGCCATTTACACTATTTATTATTTAATATTCTTTTAGTTTAATTTTCAACGTATTAAATGTTTTATATGTAAATAAAATAAAAGGTATGCCACGTGTGTTTCAAATGTAGATGTATTTTATTTTTCCTTACATTTTAAGTAAATTAGATAAAATCCAGCGTTACAGCTCACACGTAAACATTGGAAGGTTTATTTTGATTTCCTGTGGGACTGTGTTTTGGGATCAACATTAACCTGTGTTACTCTCTGGCTTTTAAACTAACCCTATTCAATCAATCGTCCATTCGTTGTTGATGTGTAGAGTGAGTGTAAAAATAGCTACGCTACTTCAACTCTTATTATAAACGGTTTTAAGACAATAGCTGCCATATTGAGCGTAAAGATTCATGACGTCGATTACGTGATTTTTTCTAATCTTCGTGGAAGATTCAGTATATCGTGCTTCAATTTGTGACAAAATGTTAATAAAATGTTATTTACCTTTTGGTAGCCTTGTAAAATATTGCTAAAAAATTCAAAACTTTTACGTTTATAATGAGTCATTATAAAACAGAGAGAAGATACAAAGGAGTACCTGGCGACTCTCATGGTCCTATTTATGGAATATGCAACGAAAATATCTGCACATTTTGAATCTCCATTTTAAAGGACATTACTCGGACTGTAGGAGTGAACATATTACCGTGAATGAAATAACGTGTATATAATGATTTCCTTCACCGAGCGTACTGTTCCGTTACATTTAAATTAATGCTAATCGCTTTCTTTAGCCTTTTTAACGTGGGTTTCTAAATTTTTCGTCTTACTAAGGTACTAATTTAAAATAAATTATATTTTGTAAATCAGAGTATAAATTCTTACCCTATTGAGGTAGATGACTACATGTAAAATATTGAGTTAACTCAATATTATATAATCTATATATTCAGCGATGTTGAGGTAAACTACTTAATAAATGAAAAAATAATAATAATGTGTAGTGTTGTAATGAAATACATCTTAAAAATTACAAAAAAGTTTAAATATTTCTTGTATTAGTATTAGTAAATAATCAAAAGTTAAAAACTATAACCCGACTATGCAAATTATATAGCCTATATCATCCGGGCCATTATTATTATATTATATTATATTTATACTTAGCACCCGTGCTGACTGACGTGGTGTGAAGCGTCCATAGATCCTTTGTTGATAAAGTCCAACTTACAATAAATACTTCTTGTGGACACATATTTTAAATACCAGACAGTAAATGTATGGCGACTTGCCGATCTCCTTTTATTTATTGTAAGTTAATTAAAACAATTGACAATTTTTTTCCCGTTGTTAGAATTATTACATACACAAATATTTCCTACATATACGTTTTTAAATATTCAGTAAAATTAGTGGCAACAGCAATCCCGAATAGAAGGGTTCATACATTGGACTTTGTGCACGTGAACGATTTCTTAAATAGTGTTTTACCAACAGATTTTGTATTCTGGGTTTTTGCTTGTAATGTAAAAATTAAAAAAATAAATTGTATGCGAAATTCTGTAAACAAACTTACTCATATTTTAAAGTTTTGTGCATTTAATTGTATTGCAAATAAAAATCTGTAGTCTAGCTCTATTCCTAAATATTATTACAGCATAATAATTAGAATGCTTTGACAAAGATTGAACAATCTTGATCCATTTAAAAACATAAAGTTTTATGCAAAATTGTAAAAAAGCGTAGATTAATTAAAGTGAAATATAATTTGTAGCTTGTTTATATCCACCGTTTTTATAAGTTGCAGCCACACTAATTAACCTTTTTTTTACAAAAATCCTCTACAATCAAGCACTCTAAATTAGTTATCCGATGCTGGATACGGGTAAGAAGTGTTTTAATCGTCTATCGTCTATCGGATATTAAATCTATTTTTTTTCTATTAAATCTAATTTTGTTTATTTCTACAAACTGTGAGGGTCGCCGCACACAATCTAAGGTACCAACCCTTTCTTCCTCCATTATTTATTTATAACTAGCTTTTTCCTGCGGCTCTGCCAACGAAAATATAGTATCGGGTATCCCACGGGAATGCTTTACTTTTTCGGAATGAAAAGCTGCCTATGTTTTAATCCAGAGCCTAAACTAGTAGTTTAGGCTCTGGATCTGGATTGCATGGTAGTACCATACCAAATTTCATCGCAATCCGTTTGGTAGATTTGCGTGAAAGAGTAACAAACATCCATCCATCCATACATCCATCCATCCATCTAACCTCACAAACTTTCACATTTATAATAGTACTAGGTTTTAATATGTGTCAACATTATCAAGGAACACTCCCACCACCTAAGTCAACGTTTATCTATACTATTATTATAAAGATTTTTTTTTGCGGTTTTCATCAAAATCGGTCCTGTAGTTTCGGAGCCTATTGTCCGAAACTACAGGTTTTTATGAAATTTAGCATATATATATATATATATATATATATTACACCACGGGAAAAGACAGGATACTTATTACCTTTAGCACGCGCGAAGTCGCGAGCAACATCTAGTGTAATATAAAAATTCTATACCTAACGGTGTAAAAGGCGAAACAAAATGTAGGTATAGTAGAAACGTCGTAAGTACTAAGACATAAACCTTCCTTTTGTCATCAATCTGACATACTTTACGTATGCTACGCCCTCTCTAATTTTAATAAACATAATAATTCAATTCGTTCGTTCGTTCAACTAAATTGATATGAAATGGGAATTTTAATCCCAAGGGTTAAGTAGGAGTTTATTGTTGATACGAATACGTGTGCGCTGGAACGTAATTTCAACGTAGCGTATTTTGTGTACGTCAATCGCGCTTTTTGATTTTCGAATTCAATTCTTCTTCTTATTGAGTAATGAACAAAAATGTATGACTGATTGCGGTAATGAGTTTCATTTTTTACTTTGGAATAATAATTGATTAAACCGGTTGATGAGTTTGGGAATTAATTAGCACATTCATCCATATCTTACTACTATTATAAATGTGAAAGTTTGTGAGGATGTTTGTATCAGTCTATCCCTACATTTATACATTTTGAATAATAATTCTCATAAAAAAGTAAGGAAATGGCAATTATGCGTACTCTAAGTTATCTTGCATGGTGCTAGTCCTACTACTATTATAAATGTGAAATTTGTGAGGATGGATGGATGTTTGTTACTCTTTCACTCTTTCACGGTAAACGCTAAAACAACTAAACGGATTTCTATGAAATTTGGTATGATAGTAGTTTAGGCTCTGGATTAAAACATGGGCTACTTTTGTCCCGAAAAAGTGAAGTGTTCCGCGGGAAAAAGTTAATATAAATAAAAATATACCCTATAACCTTATTGAGTACACTTAGATTATGTATTGATACATTTTTTAAGTGTTGAAAAGCAAGCTTGTCCATACTTTGTAACGACAAAAACGAAATCTTTATTCTCATCACTTTTAACTTCATTATAAAGATGGAACTCTATTACAACATATAATAACTTGCCAACTATCTTTAACTGACTTAACAGAGGTTTTGCCTACAGACTTAATTAAATCCGTCGCTTTGCTAGTTGCTTATTAAACTCTAAGGTTTGCGAACGGCGAACAATCGCAGTGATTACCTCGATTCAATCGCTTACCGATCGCATCGCCTTGCTCCGGCCCCTACCACATTATACTGCACACAGATTTGATTGTGCATTATGTGTGATGCATGCAAATCACATAGTTATGGAACGTATTTAGATAATCTGTGCTATTCACTACGTCTATTCTGATTAAGAAGATTTATGGGAAGATATTACGAGGAATGATGGCCTAAAATCAAATGGCCAATTAATGGTCTGTGAGAGATGAAAGTGGAGTTAATTTTATAGTATATTTGACGGCCTCTGTGGCTCAGTGGTTTGCACGTTGGCGCTCAAGCCGGAGGTAGCGGGTTCGAATCGCGACGAGGTAAAAAAAAGTTTTTAATGTTCCTGAGTATATATACCATAGATGTGTATTAAATATGTATATAATGTCATAAAAATCTTAAATATATGTATATTATACATGTATTTAATATACTTCTCGTTATCTGGTCCCCGTAACACAAGTTCTTCTGATACTCACCACAGGCCCTACGGGGCCAGACTTATGTGGTGTGAAGCATCCGTAGATATTATTATTATTATAGGGATGAACGATCAGTGAAATCGCCTAATGAAAAACGGCTACCGTTTCCAGTATAACCCAGCATAAGTTTGCCATTTCCTTACTTTTATATTGAGTGCACTAGCACCATCCAAGATAACTTATGGCCCATTTCAATAACCTATCTACCAATAGAAACGTCAATTTTGTATAAAAAACCGTCAAATGATTGAATGGCGACGCTTTTAACGAATAGTTATAGATAGATAGGTTATTGAAACGGGCCGTTAGAGTGCGCATAAATATTATGATTGCCTTTTCCTTACTTTTTATGAGGATTATTATTCAAAATGTATGAATGTAGATTATAGGGCTTCCTGCACCGCAACTGTAGACTGAGAGTCGGAGCAAACCAAAGCGTGCTGAGATTCGTGCCCCCGACACCGCAAGCGGATTTGTCATTCTATACAACCAGTGTGTTATTCTAAAAGTTTCAGTCAGTGTTAGTTTATTGCATGAACCTAGACAAAATTCAAGCATTTTACTATTAATGTTCATGTTGGTAATGATTAATTTATTTTTATTTGATAATGTTTTTTGGTACCTGTTCCACCATGGAAGGCAATTCGATGGATGTACATATTCAAAATAAGTTCTCTTTTGTTTTTTGGTTTAAGTTTTAAGCAGTGATTTCAAAATTAATAAACTTGAAGTATTCGTACTATCACTTAAACACCTCTAAAATGACGATTCAAGTTTAAAAAAACCGACCTGAGACAGTAATTATATAAATGGAAAGTATTCTTAAACGTTGATTTATTTAAACGTTGATTTAATCTCTGTAAATCGGATGAGTGTAATTGCAACTGCACTTAATGAGTAAACCATAAATACTCCGGCCAATGGCTGGCGGGCAGCAGTAAAGTGCCTTTAACGTGTGCTAAATTCACCGAATTAAATAAACTATCCGTTAAATTCGTAACGATCGATTAACACACCACTTTGTTAACTTACGTTTACAAATAACAATTTTAAAAGTGGTTTAACTTTCCGGGTTTTACCCGACTACGGCGAAGCCAAAAGGAAGGCTATGATTTTGGCAGTCTATGTATGTATATATGTATGTATGTTTGTATGTATGTTTGTTCCACCGTTGCGACTAAACTACTGCTCCAATTTTAATTAATGAGGTGTCAATAGATTTGTAATAATAGCCCGGGTAACATGGGATATTATCAGTATCCCAATTATGTTGTTAAAAATTATTTCGTTCCATATTTTAAGTAACGTTTCAACCATGAGATGAAAAAGCTATTGCTTACAAATAAAATAAAATAAAATATTTCTTTAGGTACATTAAAAATATAAGCATGACTAATTAGTCAATTGACTATTGAAATTTATGATAAAAAAAAAACGATACATAAAAACCAAAGTGTATAATAATAACTAGGTGACCCGGCGAACTTCCTACCGCCATAATTTTAGACCTCTCACAGTCTTCTGTCTCATTTGCACACTCACTTTTTGGAGATTTTAAATATATTTTTGACTCAAACCTTGTCCTGAGCATAACGAACACATAAAAGAAAGATTTATCCGATTTGGTGCAGTCGTTTGTAAGTTATATTGCGCGTACAAACATAACGGTAATTCATTTTTATTTATATAGATAGATCTAAAAAGACTCAACGGATTTCTTCAAAAACCCCAATAATTGGGATCCAGGTACTCAGGGATAAGGAAGTTATATCCCCCCCCATCCCCCTATACGTCGTACCCCACAACGTAATTCACGTAACGTAATTGCATTATATGCCTCATGCCCCGAAGCACTGTTACTTATGATTTTCTTTTGCTATCGACGCACAAAAAGTGTAGATACTTTTATACTTTTTGTGTGTCACGACGTGCTTAGACTTAACTGCCTTTTGTAGCAGGGAAGAGGGGCTATTTTTTCCGGAATAGTTATTCTAGTATTTGGAATAGTTGTTCCGGTTAATAAAATTTAATCTTATACTTTAAACGAGACAATCTTGTATATATAATATAATCAGGATCTCGAAAACGACTGTTATATTGACTGTAATGTAAATATATCCATGAAATTTAGTTTTGAAGAGAGATTTGGGGGAGAAAAATTGATCTGTCTAGGTCCTATTACTGGGAAACTGTGCATTTTAAGTTATATACCTATGTCTATTTTTCGTCGTGCAACAATAGGTCAATAATTTCAACATCATAGATGTCAGTCCGAGTGTCAGAATGCCATGCTTATGTATAATTATTGCGTTGTTCGAATGTGGTAGGTTTAATCCCGGTAAAACAAATATTTTTGTAATTTTTTTAAATATTTTAAATCTACTAGAACTCCGAGAAAAGCTCGGTTACCCAGGTAAGGTACTCAATCTTAAAATGTAATAGAGAGACATTTAATCTTATGACCATCTAGTCTAATATAATCTTAATCACATACAAACTTTGTCATATTAAATTTACCCATAGTTATTTGCTATAATTTTCAACATTTTTTTTGTATCAATTCAAAATTGCCTTACCAAAAAAGCTGAAAAAAAATGAACTCGTTCTTAATTTGAATAATTTAATAAAAGGTTATTTTTATTTCACGCGTGAAAACGTCAATGTTAAAAATTTAAATACACAAATGTAGCGTCAGAATTTCATCGTCAGTTGAAATATAAATGAAGCAGTGATGAACAAAACGTTAATACTTTTGTAACAATATAAACATTTCATGCTATTATCCATATCGTGCGAGGGCGGGTCAATAAGTCCGTGACTTTTGGAATAAAACACAGATTTTTTGATAAATAAATCATTTTGTTTTTCAACGTAGTCCCCCTTGAGCTCTATACACTTTGTCCAACGCTTCTCCAATTTTTTATCCCTTCCAAGAAATATGATTTGTCGAGGTCCTCAGAATAGGCCTTTGTTTGCGAGATGACTTCATCATTGGAGTCAAATCTTTTTCCACCGAGCCATTTTTTCAGGTTTGGGAACAAGAAGTAGTCACTCGGAGCCAAATCTGGAGAATAGGGTGGATGTGGGAGCAATTCATAGCCCAATTCATGGATTTTTGCCATGGCAACTGCACATGTGTGCACCCTTGCATTGTCTTGGTGAAAAAGAACTTTTTTCTTGGCCAAATGAGGTCGGTTTTTTTTCAAATCCTCATTGAAGCGGTCCAATAAGTTGGCATAATATTCCCCATTAATTGTTCTTCCCTTTTGAAGATAGTCAATGTGGATTATCCCACGTGCATCCCAAAAAACAGTCGCCATAACTTTATTGGCTGACAAACCCACCTTGGCCTTCTTTGGCGCCGATTCACCCTTAGAAACCCACTGTTTTGACTGTTGTTTGGTCTCTGGTGTGTTGTGATGGATCCATGTTTCGTCCACGGTTACAAAACGGCGCAAAAACTCCTCCATATTGTGATTAAACAACGCCAAACCTTCCTGTGAAGTTGTTACACGATTGCGTTTGTGGTCGACTTGCGGAAAGCTTTCTCATGCCCAAGTGATCATTCAAAATTGAAACCACTGAGCCATGCGAGATGCCTATGACTTCCACAATCTCTTGCACTTTCAATCTTCGGTCGGCCAACACCATATCGTGAATTTTTTCGATTGTTTCGGGTGTAGAGACCTCAACTGGGCGTCCAGGACGTTCGGCATCTTCAGTGCTTGTACGGCCACAACGAAATTCAGTAAACCACTTTTTTACCATTGAAATCGACAGTGCAGAGTCCCCATAGTATTTATCAAGCTTAGCCTTGGTCTCGGTAAGGTTTTTTTTCGCAAAAAATAATGGTTAATAAGCACACGAAATTCACTTTTTTCCATTGTTTCCTTAAGTTACTGGATAGTCTGATAAAGATAGCTGTAAAACACAAACTAACTGACGCAGCAAGTTCAAATTTTGATAGGAGTCAACTGACAGATGCCTATTGACAGGAATAGTGTTGCTTTTTCAGTAAGGAGGTTAGAAATTCAAAAAGTTACGGACTTATTGACCCGCCTTAGTAATATTTCAACCCTTCGTACACAATTCTTTTGACATACTGTAAGTGCCTGTCTGGGACACGGCAAATTTACTACTAATCGACGTATAATTTGGTCTCCCACAATATCAGTTTCTGAGACCGGAAGAGAATAAAAGGAAATGGTACTTGTCATTTCTACCAAGGGTCGGTTCACACCGCGACGATACGCGACGCTACGTGGCGGTGCATTTTCAAGATAGCTATTCAAAATTTAACTTTATTCATTTCACAAAAAGATGCACATTTCATAGGACATTATACACTACACATGCGCTGTGAAGCACGGAGCAACTTGACATTAGAACTCTTACAATGAGACATGTATCTTCTTGTGTAATTAATAAAGTTCAATTTTGAATAGATGTCTTAAAAATGCAGCGCTATATAGCGTGTCGTTTCGTTTCGGTGTGAATTGACCCTAAAATTAGTTACCAAATAATTATTTGATGAGCATTCACACAGATTTTTTTGGTCAGCAAATTCGTTTTTACCGAACCAAATTACTCGGAAGTTAGCAAAGCTATTTTCTGATGAAACGCATTCAAAAGTTTTAATTCTATCCGAGTGAAAGATTCAATTTTGCGAAAGATCTGAAATTCTTGCCAGACAACAGAACACCATAGTTATTACTTAGGCGTCTATGTTTTCACTTTGTTACGAATGTTTTTGTCACTTAGGATTAGCACCCACTGAAACGAGACGATACGATATGTGGCGCTGCATTTTTAAAATAGTTATTCCAAATTGAACTTTATTTAGTAGGTACATACAAAGATGGACGTTTCATTGCGTATGCAGAACGGTGCAGTTTGACATTCGAACTTTTGCAATTAGGTAAATTTACAAAATTTCTACTTTTGTTATCTAATTTATTTAATGCGGATCTCTGGCCGACTGTAAGTTGTATACGAGTTTGCGATATTTACTAACGTGTATGTCATTGTGCAGGCCTACGGAAGCAAAACGACAAATTTAGGTTAATTAAATTCCTGCCTCTAGATTCTAGCCTGTGTGTACAATCTCGTGGGCTCTTAGACTATAAAGGAATATTCCAGAACAGTCTAGAGCCAGAAGATTAATGGCCGTCTAATGAATCAGCTACCGTGACAAATCAGGTGTCGGTAATGGATAAGGCCTTCCTGACCTTCTTTCTATATAAATTAGTTGTTCCGTTTTTGATTTCCGTTTCTCCTATTGCCGTGGGCTTTTCTTTGCATTGATTGGATTCAATGAATGTTTTCAGTAATAAAATTAAGGGACGTTTCTTTTGTACGTGTTTTTTTTATATTTAGCTGTAAATATGTCTTTTACGCCGTAATCGACTTAATTTATACTTTATATTTTTACATTATTAACTTTTTATTTTTATTTAACATTAATTTTATGATTGTGTTTTGTGAAGTTTTGTTGAAGTATGGTTAAAAGTTTAAAGCCACCCAATTTATATCTAAAGGCGCGTCTCCTGCGCGTGTTTTTTTCGAAACATTACACAAAACATCGAAAAATTGGGGCGTGGCTATACATATTAGTGTAGGAATACACAATGTTTTTGTCTTCCAATACGGATGGAAAACATTGCCCGGGTAGGGAGGGAAAGGAATGTTTCATTTCTTATCAACTGTTACACCACTCACATGACCATTAAACATAGAAATACGGAAGAAATTATTTATCAATACCAAATCGGTCTTCTATTCGTAATTCCTGATAAATACTAAAATTACGGGTCAGTAAATATGGCCTCATTCAAAATCTGGGGGTCAAAAAGGCCACTTTAGATGTTTCATATATGAGTTGAAAAAAATATAAGTAACACCTTTTTAGTAGCCTTACTACACCCCCAAGGCCAGTAGCCTTTTTACACCCCCTGTGCTTTCTCCTAGATTCTGCATCTGCAATCGCTAAAACTGCGAGTGCTTACGTCTTCCTCATCGAAACTCATGATCTTGTCTACACAAAATGTTTTGTTTCAATCAAAAACATTTTCTACAGCTGGAGACAACTTGTGTATGAAAACAAATGTTTTTGTTTCATGTTTTCTGTGTAATATTTCGAAGAAATATGAGCTCCTGTCACGCTTTAACAGTGAAACTTATAATTTTAAATTTTTCCTGAATCTTAGTTCTGTGGCGAAAAACTGCACGTTATTTTATTCCACAGCTGTAATTGATATCAGAGATTACTGTAGTCAATTCGGGAGATTTAAAAAGTCGCAAAATCGGGTATCGAAGAAATGGAATAAATAAGAAACTCGCGACGGATCAAGGCTGATGTATGATTAGGAACGCAAATGCGTCTCCACGATAATCGATTTTATTGCGTCTCAAATGTATGTATCGGTATTATATGAAATTCAGAGATTATCTTGTGAATATATTACGGGAAATCGGGTTATTGGAAAAGTATTTTTTTGATATTCTGCCATTTTGTGATACTTAAATATCACGTCGGTCCTTGAAGCACGTTCGGAAAGAGTTTAAATAACTTGTTTTAAATCTATCGAAATGACGGTATTATTTTATGGTATTTTTTTTAAAGGTATATATATGGAAATGGAAAAGGTTCAACATTTTTAATACACACTATTTCAATACTAACTAAGCCTTATTCAAATACTGCGCTATTGAGTTATTAATAACCAGAATGCACAGGTGTGATCAGTAACTACCTCATCATGTGAGCTTTTCATTCGAAAAGACTGGCTGTATGATAAAAAAAAATACATGTTCTATTGCATAGTAAGTCTACACGTATACGTCTAGTCGCACGCACACAAACACGGTGCCGATGTCTGCCGAACTGAAACGACGTTAGACGTTTCAGTTCGGTGTTGTGTGTTCGTTTCAGTTGCAGTTAGTGGGGGGTGTTAGGTTTATTTTCGTTACGGAATTTCTTGATTCGGTCGCCGCGCTCGGAGCCCGCGATAAAAGCTATGCAATAGCTTAACAACTGTCACTCTAGCGAAAATAAACTTGGTCATACATGGGCTCCGGTAGGATAGTATCTCGCGATAAACACCCACAAGTCACAACCAGCAAATTAATGTGTGAGTGCACGCATTACTTTGGAGGTTGTGGGTATTTTTCGCGGTATATTGCTTAAGATTAATTAATTATTATGAAAAATTGTTTATTTAGACAAATGACGTAGATATATAGTATTTGGTACGAGCCTGTGTGGCCTTTTATGCTATATTATTAAATTGTATAAGAGATAAATAAAATAAAAGGAAATATAATATTTATTAAATTGTATGAACGTTTATACATATAACCATCATCATTATCAATACATCCATTGAGTCTCAATCCTGTAGTTCTCAAAAAGCGTTTAATAACTTTATGGTACAACGAGCTTTTGCCCGCCGTTCTACCCGCGTAATTATGCAGTATCCCACGGGAACACTATATTATTCCGGAACAAAAAGTAGCCTATGTGTTATTCCAGAGCTTAAACTACTCCCATACCCTATTAAGACCTATTTCATGGGTTTGGTTGATCGCTTCCTTGTGCAACGGTTTTGCGCCAAATATTTTTTAGTTTTTAAAAAATATATCCCACAGGAACAATGCACATTTTAGGATGAAAAGTAGCCTAAGTATGAGTTAATACAGAGCGTATACTACTACCTTACCAAATTTCATCAAAATCCGTTCAGTCTTTTTTGCGTGAAAGAGCATCCATTCATCCATTTCAAGAGTAGCAAAGTAGAAAGAGTAACAAACATCCATTCCTCACAAACTTTCACATTTATAATATGTAGTAGTAGGACTGCTGAAATACCTCTGTCGTGAAATAGAACGTTTTTAGTTCTATTTCACCTCTGTATTTTATGTAATACAGCAACAATTTCATCAAGACCTAGATTAAGATATTCCGGAATCTCCACGCGCCGATCCACTGCGAGCTAACAATCACAAGATTATGAATTCGCTTCGGCTTGGTTCTATAAGCTTCATAGCTTTAAAGGTGACTTCCGCCACGATTTAAACATTGAAAAATTATTTAAAAAATATTATTATTAATCCTAGTAATATTATAAATGTGAAAGTTTGTGAAAGTTTGAGAGGAACGGATTTTGTTGAAATTTGGTATACGCTCTGCATTAACTCATACTTAGGCTACTTTTCATCCTAAAACGTGCAGTGTTGCAGTGGAATATAGTTTTTAAAACTAAAAAATATTTTACCGCAAAACCGTCGCACAAAGTTTATCTTATCCGTGGAAATGACCATCCAAACCCATGAAAGATTGTCCTAAATAGGTCTTCACATTTGGTGCGTCTATTTAAATTTAAACTAGTGTATAAGTTTATCTATTGATAAACATTGTTTGGGTTAGATTACAAAGTGACCAATAGATGGCGTTATACTCCTGTTACATCGCGCTATAGGGACACCGTTTGCTTTTAATAAGAGACAACATGTTTTTTTTATACATGGACCATCAACTATCCTATGAACTGGAATAAGTACTTTTTGTATTTAATACTTGCTTATATTCTGGTTGCACTTACGTACCATTGTATGGTGTAGTATACAACTAGCTTTTAACATAGTATTCATCATTGGTACATAATTTAAGTAACTAATTAAATAAGAAACATTTTATTAGACTAATAGGCTTGTGCAAAATATGTATGACGTACCTACTGCTTGATCTCTAAATGTCGATAATAGCTATTATTGGCTTACTTAAAACATATCCTTATTTTCTTTTGAGGAGATTAAAATAATACGTTTCTTCCCTTAAAATTTGGCAACACTGAAAGTGTGGCGATAGTAAATCACCAAGTGGCGCATACAAAAAACTTGGCGACCTGAGTTAACGGTCTTCGATAAACTACAGCACATAAATTACTTTAGAGCTTATGGATTTTTACTAAAATGTATACCGTTTTTATTTCTACAATGAAAATAACTATCGCGCTATGTAAGAGTTTTTGTCAAAATATCTGTAAAATATATTAAGCGTTTTAAAATGTTAGTTTTAATTGGTTTAAATGATAAAAATATTTATATTAAATTTGTATCCTATGGAATAAAATTTCATGAGTAGGTTACCTATCCTATTCTGGCGGAATGCCAAGGACACGTGGGAATATTCTCAGTAGATGGTGTGATGATAACTATAGTCTATTCGCGTTAAGAAGTCAGTGAAATGTAAAAAATGAAAAAATTGACCAAAGACGCGTAATCCGTGTTCACATGAACCAATTATACCTAATCCATTTTGACATAATATAATATTATATTATGTACGCATTTCTTTCTCATCAGCTTCGCTCATCGTCTGTTGGCGGTATTTTTGTCCGCGAAGTGAGAACGCATCAACACATGCGTCCGCAGTGATTCGCGGGCGAGTGTAGACCCCGCTCAAAATGTGTAGTCTAATTAGTGATACATTCAAAGCCACTATTAATACAAAAATAACAATAGCTATTAGTGTGTTTTCGTTTTTAACGTTGATAAAAGCTCAGGCTCAGCTCTTTGTTGTATGAAAGATACAATGACATAATGCGCTACATTTGTTCATAATTTTATTTTACTTAGTTATTAACATTCAAATAACATGTTATTTCTAATACATTAATATAATCATAATAATTTTTATGGACGCTTAGATACCTAATTAATCTGGCCCCGTGCTAGGTATCCGAAAAATTTGTGTTACGGACCTACCAGATAACGGGAAGTATATTAAATACTTTTATACTAGGTATACATAATATATTTAACCTTTTTATTAAATAAACTTCAATATTTAATACACTTCTATGGCCCAGAAACACATAAGCAGGTGCAATAAGAAACCGCATGTATTTTATAAGTCCTGAGGTCGCCCGGTGGTCTAAACATTAATTTTTAATTTTTAAGATATTTTACCTGATAGATAGAAAAAAAATGTAAACGTTGTGACAGAAAGCGTCAACATGTAACAAAAAATGTATCTATTAAATGCACGGTAGTGTGTATGTGAATAATCTGAGGTCCTCTTTTGAATATAATACATCTATGTCTAAGGTATTGTGTTTTTGTTATATTTATCATTTAATGTATTTCTAAGCATTATTTTAAAAAAATTAGCAATTCTGCAAGCCTTCCTCCACATAAATTTTAATTGTGCCAAATATCATATTCCTCCATTCGCACAATTCCCGTAAAACTGAACTGAAAGTTTTTGCTCCACGTATTAATATTAATAATAACGTGCGATCCAACATTATTTAAGGCGCGAGAGAATGCACATTGTTTAAAGTTTCACTTTTTATAAAACAACTTTACGAGAATGTTTAAGTCAAACTCAAATCTCAATAAAATGTAACAAAAATCTTACACTTTATGGAGTAAGGAGATTGATATTTGTGTTAGGAATACGAGATAAGGCCACAATCCACTTTACAGGTGAACTAACAACCTGAGAGAGCGCGTTTTAAATTCCAGAAAGCTGGCTGTCTCTAAATAATTACGATATTTTGATTCAGGAATGTAAATGAACCTCTGAGTGCTGCAAACATTTGTTTGCTTTTACCTACTTAGCTGGTTTATTTTATGCTCGTTAGAATTGTGTGCTTGTATTTTCAAAGGTAGATAATTATTATTGAATGGTATTTTTTTCAATATTCAGAAAATTATGTATTCTGTTTCTTGCTAGTCAATAATTGTAACTAGAGGTCGAAATTCGAACAAAATAATTAATTTAAATTTTATGTTTAAACTTTATTAGAGTTCTTTTGTCCAAGGCCTCTTAGATACGCAATAAAAATGTAAATGTTGTCTATAGAATGGGAAAGACAGATTGACAAACATGAACGTGTGACATTGTGTCTAACCAACACCTACTGTGTTGAGTTTTTGCCGGGGAGTTCAATGGGTGACGTTGTGGGATTTTGTATGTTTTCATTAATTTGTTTTATTTTGGTTCTTAATGTGTAATAATGGTAGAATATTAACCATTAAATATTCGTTAACGTGCACAAGTGTGGGCAAGTGGTACAACTTCTAAAACGTGCTAGTTGTGTGTTTCCCGCCAAAACTCCCTAGGAACTTTCAGTAAAGCGTCTACCACTTTACTGAATCGACTGACATGACTCATTGACTGTACTTACTATTTATTTGGACTTTGACTAGACTTTAAACTTGACGATATTGGAATACAGTGTTGAAAATTGAAACGAAAGTTCTATTTCCCGCCTTGTTTACTTGACACTGGCAAATGATTTTAAGATAAGCCGACTCCATATATAAAAACAAAAAAAAACACCTACTGTCATTGTACAAACGCTCTCTCTTCTCGCATAATTTTCATAAAAAAGTGTACACAGTTTTTGCTTAACGTATTAATATATTACGTATGATTATAATATTACACATGCTATATTAAAGAACTAAAGACTATTTTTCTTTATTATTCAAACTCAAGACTACGAAAAATGATTACATCTATCCATATATTATGTACTCGTAGCCACATATACGAAAAATGTTTGTATCAAAAACAAAAAACACGATTTTTGCGAAGTGATAATGAGGCACCAGTGTTCTGTCAGTTTTACTTTAGTGGATAAACATTAAAGAAATCTGTTTTGTCAGTTCCAACAAAAATACTAAGCCCCACTAAAGTTGAAGTTTGGTTGACCCAAAAGTTTGGACGTGTAACAATGTAATTAGTTGGAAGGATTTTCTCGGCTCTCAACTCCCCCTGAATTCCTTATCATCTTTTAACATGCACACATATTGTCTTGTTTCCAGCTTAATGTCTTAAGAGCTTTGTGAGTGGTTTTAAAATATATAACTTGTAACTATCAACTTTCAGCTCTGAAATGTTTGTTTGACCAAAACTAATAACTTTTAAGTTGAACCTTTATAATTATGATGACACAATTCAAAGAAATTTTTTGTTGATTAAATATTATGTCAAATATAAGTTTAAAACATTGCTTTAAAACATATTAAGTTGTGTCTTCTTAATTCAATCTATTTTAAAATTAAGTTTGTTAATTTAAAAGAATTTTACATTATTAAAGCTATTTATTCTTATTTTTAGGAGGAATTATTAGATTATTTTATTTTTATTATTTAGGAGTTCATATGGCGTAGGTTAATCCTTCCAATATTACCACTGCGAAGTTTGTAAGAGTGGTTGGTCGATACACAAATAGAGAATGTTAGTTATCCTTTGTTGAACTGATGTTAGTTAGGGTTAAAAACAATATCCCGGCTACGCTTTATTTGAAAAAATAATATTTAAAAGTTATATTACAATAATATCGAAAACTATTTTAGGTTTTGCAGTAGATAAGAATGTTAAGTTATTTTGAGTATAATATATACAGTGTCAGCTCGTACTGCCCAGGTTTGATATTTTAAGCGCGACTATTTTCGGCACAATCAATATCTCGCTCCTGACCATTTTAGGAAGTATAACATTCAACAACAAAAATCTATGTACAGACATAAGTAAGTAATATTATCCTAGGGAGCTTTAGAGCTACTAGTCCTAAGTATAACCTATACTAATATTATAAGGAGTTTGTTTGTATGTTTGTTTGCATTGATTAGGCTCCGAAACTACTGAACCAATTTTGATAAAATATGGCACAGATTTAGAATAAACCACGGGAAAGGACATAAGCTACTTTTTATAGCGACAAAATGTACGGTTCCCCGGGATGTTTCTTTCGCGGGAGCAACATCTAGTATAATAAGGGTACTACTAAATTATTTACGTAAAATTTTAGTATTCAAAATGTAATTTTTCAAGAAGTGTTATATCTCACAGTATTTAAAATAGGTGTTTTAAACTTTGTAGTGCCAGAAACGCACTTGGAATTCCACTTATGATTATTCATCTGCTGGCTTATCTTATTCCATTAAAATAGCTTAAAAATGCACTAACAAACTTCGTCCTTAACTTTTATAGTTGATTTTCTGCCGTCTTCCCAACTAGTTGGAAAATCACCATAAAAGCTTTAATACGGAAAATGTGTTTGCTGCCTTTCCTTTATATACTCTTATAGTATTCTTATAGCCGTGCCGTGCCCACTATGTTAGGGCATTAAACATTATACTTGTGATGAAAATATTTTGAGTGTGGTTCGTTTAGAACCTACTGAGTGCTATCAATTATTTCCTGACTGCCAAAAGGAGGGTTATATTTTTACTGCATTTTTATGTATGTATTTGCATACCAATTTGGCTATGTTATAAAAAAGTCGAAAGTATGCGTATTACATTACGAGAGTTTACGACCTTATGTCTTAAACCATTCGTCCAAATTATATGCAATAAAAGTGTAAAATCTTAATACGTTTTAAACACTTGAGACGAATGACGAAAAAGAATAAGGGGTATTTTCGTATGGAGCCCGTACCGACCACTGTAGCACTAAAACATAATATATCAAAAGAAAGAGCTAGAAAAGTGTGTTATTGTGTGACGAAAACTCTCTAAACCATGGAAGTAAGTGAAGGTCAAAAGTTTAAAAGAAAGTTTATATTTCAGCCTGTATTCAATATAGCTCCCGGGAATTGTGGTCTATTTATATGATTTTTTTTTATCCTGAACCAGTGGGAACTGTGGAAAAAAATCTTATGATATCAAACGCTATCAGCTATAAAAATAGGACAATGTAAAGTAATGTCCTTTATATAAATAATCTAATGAAATATATTAAACTAGCTGACCCGGCGAACTTCGTACCACCATATTTTTTTGCCGTCAATTTGCTATCATTTTTTAATATATTTTTTTTCACACAAACCATCTCCTAACAATAACGAACACATAAATAAATATTTATCCAATTTGGAAGTTATGCGTTGTTATGCATTGAGTGTTCTTAAGAGTCATCTACATTGATTGTTTAACATGCAGCGGATCTCTGAATTCGCTACTGCATCATCAAAAACTAAACGCCGATGAAATAAATGAAATTCGCTATTGATATAAGTGACACGGGCTGGTGCACTGGCTGGCAGCATGGTGGCTTTAGCGGTTAGCACAGTGTTCACCCGTTGCAGGCGGTTGAAATAGATACATGTAGACACCTACAATATCAAGTAATAGCTGATCCGACAGACGTTGTCCTGACTTAACCATCTACCGCGGTTCTGCCTTGTGCCTACGTACCCACATTATTGAAGTTTTAGCAGATATCCCTACTTATTTCTAGTAATAAATATAGCCTATATGTAATTGGAATAATGTAGCATTTTAATGGTGAAAAAAAATTGAAATCGCACCAGTAGTTTTGGTGTGATTTGAGAAAATACAAAACTTTTCTCTTTACAATATTAATATAGATGGAGGGTATGATTTCTTCAGATGCGAAATAGCCACAGAGGTAGGTTACAGCCTAAAGTGAAAAATGACTGAAAAGGCACCGCTCCCATCGGTGGATTTAAAATCTGTAATTGAAATTACAAGTACTATTTTGAAATCCGAGCCATCGCGTTGTGAGTTGTGACGCGTTGTCAGTGTAAGATTCGCCACATAAGTTTCATTTTCAGAAACTCCCTACGTCCATGTAAAGCGAAATGTCAACTACAAAACGAGTATACCTAACAATTCCCTAACAAAAAGGAATATTCTAGTGTGAAGTAGTCTCACAATGCGAGGAGAGTTGTGTTATCGTGCTTGCTAGACAATCGTCTGCTTTAACTTCGCGGCTGAATACACGGCGACGGATATTGGGTAGCCTACAAGCGCACGTACAACGTACAATAACAAACACCACTATGTATCACTTTCGAACCTTACTGTTAGTGTAATAAGGTCGAAATGCGCTACTCTGGGTTTGTCAGCAACTGTGCACACTTTCCTTACAAAGCGGAAAGTTGCTGTTTATTCTGTGCGTTTGTCACGCTTCAGCAACAGATATGCACTGGAGTGGTGTAAAATGATTGCATATGTTAAGATATTTTTCATACCGCTGAGTCCTGTTTTTGAAAAGAATTCAAATCTCTTCATATTGTATCATGCTGTGACTTTAGTATAATATAATAAAAATCTGAAATATAATATGCATAATATAAAAGTATTAAATATACTTCCCGTTGTCAGGTCCCCGTAACACAAGTTCTTCGGATAATTAGCACGGGGCCGGACTGACGTGGTGTGAAGCGTCCATATAAAGTAGATAAATATGACATAATTACTATAACCACTTTTATCTTATACTTTAAACGAGACAATCCTGTATATATATAATCGGTTTCTCGACAATGGCTACAAATTTTACCATGAAATTTGGTATGCAGGGAGTTTTGGGGGAGAAAAATCGATCTAGCTAGGTCTTATACGTGGGAAACTGCGCATTTTTAAGCTATATATGTTTTTTCTTTTAATACGTCAGTGTGATTGGCAATATGCATATTTTTTGCGTTGATCGGAAATTTGAAATGTGGTGGGTTCGAAACCTGGTGAAATATTTTTGTGATTCGTTTTTTTTAATCTTCTACAGCTCCGAGCAAAGCTCGGTTACCCAGGTACTCTATATTTATGGCGAAAATTAAGCAAGTACTCAAAAATTATACTATAACGACACTAAATAAAATAAAACAGTAATTTAGATAGAATAGGATGAGATAAAACACAAATGGGTATTTCGATTGCCTATTGTTTGCTCTAGTGAGCTTCCACCAAAAAAATACACGAAGCGTTCTGCATGCTACGTCAATCAAAATATATTCTATTGGAACGACAAAAACAGTTACTGTCAGATGCAAAAATTGAAACGTTGAAAAATTAATTATGAACTTATAAGTGGAATTCGTATTCCGTACCGTAAAATTTTATGATTCGTAATGTAATTTGTATTCGCATACAAATAACTAGTAATTAGTGTTTAATTAATTATTGTTATGTATTGTTAAATCTGCCGTGGTTGTGTTTCTCTGCGAGGTAGTAGGTAGGTACAGTTACGTTATTAGATAATATCTACTGGTAATATCGACTTACGCCCGAAATTAATAATCATTCTTAATCTCATTTTAGCTATCTGAGATCAAGATTTCAATATATTCCAACGATCCTAGAATTAATTTCACGTCAATTTACGTCAATTTTTGTTTGAGAATTGAAGTCAATCTATGATTTTAGAGACGTTATTAATTTCGGGCGTAAAAAATTATATGCGTCTTAAAAAATAATAATTTTTTGCCAAATATCAACCTAATGCTCAAAAAACGTTATCACCAATCCTCCAACAGATTTTTAATAACTCACTGAAAACTTTTGAATAAAGAATAAATAAACAAGAAAATCACTTTCGAGTTTCGAGTTCGAGACTTGATGTCTTCAAAAGTTTGGGCACCTTAACTCTCTCGTGTATTTCTTTCTCACTTTTAATCTGTTCAATATAAAGTACACACACTTTAGGTAATTGAGGAAGTTCATGCAATTTGTGAGGACGATTCGGAAACTGGTTTCGGGTAACGAAGCTGTGACTTATGCATTCTCATTACGATAAGTGGACGTCTTAGCCGTTCTGAATAAAGCTTTGTGTGAGTTAAACGGAATATAACTTCGTACAATTTAATAATAATATATGTGTGTTTGTGTTTTATTAACATTCATAAGAAAATGTAGTCGAGCTTAGTGTTTTTTTCTCTTCTATCTAAGTGGAAAGATAAAGTGTGGATTTAAAAGACCGGCAACGCTCTTACAAATACTCTTGTGCTCCTCTCGTTTTGCGGGTGTATTTACAATCAGACAATGGACGTATTCGTTTGCCTTCGCTTTTTAAACGA
Organism: Phengaris arion; assembly: GCA_963565745.1. Taxonomy (NCBI): domain Eukaryota; kingdom Metazoa; phylum Arthropoda; class Insecta; order Lepidoptera; family Lycaenidae; genus Phengaris; species Phengaris arion. The sequence goes on from OY751443.1 coordinate 11,942,755, forward strand.
CTTCAAAAAAGGAGGCGGTTCTCAATTCGACTGTATTTTTTATGTTTGCCTCAGACGTTTCAACTGGGTGAACCGATTATGATTATTCTTTTTTTATTTGAATGCTGGTGCTTCCCGTGTGGTTCCATTTAAATTTGGTCAGTTCCGACAATGGCATACATGAGAAAACCCTAAAAGTCTTAAATTTTTACTTAATAAGTCGATTTTCATTGTTTGCTTAAAATTAATTATATTCCACGCGAAACACTAAGAAAAATACAATTTTTTATATACCAGAAATAGATGTTTAAAAGTTTGAAGTACTTGTAAGTAATGAAATTGTACGTTATGAAATCTTATAAGTATTGGCTTACGTTCGAGAAACGTCCTTTAAAAGTCGTTGCCTTTGTTACGTTACTTGTGCGGATTCCTGCCTGACCGTTAATACCTCTACGGGATGAATGGCTCACTAATGAATCGGAGCTGGAACGGTTTGGGAATGGACTACATGCACGTGTGTTTTGCGGTGCAATAAACTTTAAGTCATTATTTTAACTATCTCTCGTGTGGTTAATTCGCATCTTAAGTCGAATCTGTTATGATTTTATTAGCCTGTTTTTACTAACTCTTCTATTAATTTAATTTAGTAACCAAAACTGGTCGTATATTTTCATGCAGTATCTAGATATTATATTAAGTACGTACCCCCGTACTAATAAAAAGATTTACACAACGGTTAACTTAAACAACGTCGCTGTCTTTGTCTGATGCGTTGGAAACGTCACTTGACAGACAAAGACAGCAACGTTGTTTAAGTTATCCATTGTGTAAATCTTTTCATTAGTAAGGGGTATATCGTTTATAGTTTTAAGTGTGATCAAGCATGTCTTTGATTATGCTGACGATTCTGAATGTTCAAAACTTGTAGGTAATTTTTATTTAATCAAATAGAATATTGTCATAATTTTTAGTACATTTATTTCTATTATAACTATTGATTGTAACAAAAGAGTAGTTTTAGGTCATATATTTGGGTGACGTGCTTGTCTCATTATGTGTATTGAAAAGTACTGAACAATATAAAATCGGCGGGTCATATGACATCTGGAGTACTTTTGACCTCGTAGTTTCTCGCTCGTAAGATACTTGTAGGTCCATAGAATCGATAAATTTGTTTTACGTTGACCCACAAAAGTTTAAGGCAACAATTAATGTGAAATTATTAACTAGATTTGTTTACAAGTCAGTTACTCTGTTACATTTCTTTGCTATTGGTAATTTTAATAAATTCGTAAAACGATATAATTACATTAAATTAGTAACTATTCAATTTGGTAACTATACAATGTAATTTTATCCGTTTCCCAAAGTGTACAATATAAATCCCTTTAGAAAAAACGTTAAAAAAATTAATAAATCTAGTAAACATTTTTAAAATCGTAGAAGATTCGAAATCAAAACTGAATACTTTTTTGTGACCAGCACACAGTATGTAAAAAGTAGTTATTATTAATAATGGATAGGTATTATAATATTATATTAAAACATTAATTTAATTAAACTGCATTTCATTGAAGTTGTAACATCAAAATATAACAATTTCCGTACAAAGCAAACTGTGCTCGCAACATATAAATCGCTTGTTGTATATTACGTAGAGTTTGCGGAGATGTACTGGTGCACTGACAATCGCTACTCATGCATGTTTCATGAGGAGAAATGTCCACTAGGATCACTTAAATAACCTCGTATTCCTAAATTACAATTATTGTTGTTCTTGGAGCAACTAAAATTATTAATGTAACATTTCATTAGAGCAACTAAAATCAATTTTAAATTAGGTTGGTATTGCATCTATCAAAGATCTTTGTCCAATGTGCAGTCGAAGACTCATCAGGTGTACAATTTTTCGATATTATTACTCGGCAATAATAGTACTAACAGACACGCGAACTTGGTTTGCGGACCATATCCGCTTACCGAATCCGGTGTCGCTACACACGCACTGATTTGGTCCGGCAGACCGAATTGATAACTCGACACTCGTGTGTTCGATTTTCAGCTCTATTGTATTATAGCGTTTTTATTAGCTCTATTTATATTATTGTATTAGCTCTATTGTATTTACAGTGCTGTTTTTCGACGACGACGATGATTCCAGCAATCAATTGAAATCGTGCAGTGATACCAACTCTTAAAAACAATTCTCCCCAAACTTAACCCTTAATTCGCCCCTGGGCCTTTAATCAAGATGCATTCGATAATTTCGACGGCGAAGTTCGAAAACAAAATGTATTGGATTTGACATAAGGCATCGCATGCGACATGTCACTTAGCGATGACTTATGTCAAATCCCATGCATTTTGTTTTGATTTCGAACTTCGCCGTCAAAATTATCGCATGCATCTTGACTAAAGGCCCTGATTAGTTTAGCAGAGTACTGTTTACAAGATTTAAGCTGATTTTATTTGAATATAATTGGGTTATACCAATTATAATTCTAATTGGGATAAGCCAATTATATTATAATTATTGCACCGCGTACCGGATTTTATACGCGGATATAATCCGCGGACGAAGTTCGAGTGTCTATTAGGTTCACAAGCGGTAGAGCGGATCCGCCGTCAACTGTTCATAATGCCATCCAAGAAGTTGGACATACTTTTTATACCATTCATCAAATGAACAAGAAAAGGAGATACTAATACAAACGAATGGGAAAGGGAAAACAGATTGGATAAAAGATCAAATATCTTGGATAACCAATATTTGATAAAAATTTTTGTCTCTTTCCCTTTCCTTTGCATCTGAACCAGGAGGTACAGATGCAAAGGACAGGGAAAGGACCCCGTTTATTTGATAAATATATTTACATGAAGTCATTCCAATTTCTTTGATCAAATGCATATTGGACGAAGCTCTTTGATATATATAATACCATATATATACCGTACCTATATTACCTAATGTAGAATTAGATAACTCTAGTTGCTTTAGGTACGTACTAATCATGATTAGGTGCGTACTAATCATGAGTAAATTACTTTAATATGAGTATCATGAAATTCACCACAAATCACAAAGCTTTTGTTCAGTGATTAGGTACTGCCCACAAACATTTGCAACATCATTGGGTAAAATCTGTTTAATTGTTATATGCCAACACTGTGCAACATCGATGACAGCGAATTCATTGGAGCATTATTTGTTGACGTCAAAGTATTAAACTACTGTAATAGGATATTGCAATGAAATAGCAATAGAGTAAATTACATTAAGTCATAAGCTTCGATCGAAATATGACGTGAATTCAAAAAATGCGGTTGAACGGACCGGTTGCTGACTGAGCATGCCTTTGTGCAGTGACGCTGTTTCGAAGAATTTTCACGCAATATTCTTTACTTGTTTCGTGGGATACTTCTCACGTTTGACACGCTATCTATACAAATAAATAAAATTGAAGTGTCTGTTTGTAATTTTAAATTAAGAGCTATTCAGCAAATGAATCTGAAAATACAGGTAACGGTACTTACAATTTTTTTTGTCTATCCGTTTTGTCTATCTGTCTGTCTGTTTGTTACGGCTAATCTCTGAAATGGCTGGACCGAATTTCAATGGGCTTTCACTGTCAGATAGCTGACGTTATATGGAGTAACTTTTGGGCTACTTTTATCTAAGGGTTCCGTTCCGTTGGCCTAAAGGAAACGAAAATCTAAGGTTTTAGTTTATTCTACGCCAACGCAGTTGCGGTCACCAGCTTGTTAGTTGATAATTTTTTCTTTACTAAATAAGTGTTTCGGCAAATACAAGTATTTTATCTCAAACTAAAAGGAAATATATATTTGCAATATTGTATGTCTAAATAAATCTTGCTTAGCTTGTAAATAATCAAATAGAGTTTATTTACAACTATTATGAGTTGTTACACAAAATAGAAGATGTCAAATCGTCACAAAGAAGAATTTAACAACTTCAATTTAAAAAAAAAAACGAAATAACGTCAAGTTATTATTTTTTAATGATCTCAGTTCCTTTTAACTGTCGATTATTATTATTGACCTCGTTTTCCATATAAATATTAACATTCATCGTAGAAAGGTGTACTTGTAATGCTTTGTAAGCGGGAAAACGATTCTTCAGTAGAATGTTAAAAACCATTTAATACCGATTTAAACAAATTAAAACTATTCAATGCTTTTTTAACTCAATTAAGAATGAATAAAACACATTAGCTTGTGTTGTGTTTTCTTTTTCTTGTGTTTCTTGTGTTTTGAGTCTTCAATACCTTAAAAATAAAAATAAAATATTACTTTAATTTTAAAATACATGAAATGCTTGAAAAGTTTGTGTTTTCAAGTCCTAAATGAAGCAAAGGTAAATGAATTATTCCGTGTAAAATCTAGTGAGCCAAGGAGACAATGATCTGGTCCATTGAGCAGAAACTGAACACGCCAGATATCGTGACACAGAGACAAATTCACCCAATAAGGGCATCAATGGGACGTAATGAGCAAATCATATGAAATTAATTAGTCATCGGCACCCATTCCCGATTGCAATCATCAATGACAAATGATTAATTATATAATATCAATTCATTTTCACGTACAGTTCAAAACAATTTATAAGCAGCATGCATAAAAATGTCTCCGTGCCCCATTTTTCGTAACATTAAAAAGCAATAAAATTACTGGCAAAGAACCGCAAACGCTCTTGGCACAGGACCTACTCTGAGTTTGGCAAAGATTTGTGTTGTCGAGTATACTTAATGGTTAAATGGATTCTATTTTGTGCTGATAATCCCGAATGAAGAATTTCATATTTTATCGTGTGTCAGACAGGTGTCGCGCCGGTCGCTTAATTTCATTCTAGGGCCTACAAACAGGTGCTCAAGCGACACGTCTAATCCCTAACGTCGCATCGTATGAAGTACTTTGAATAATATAGCCGGCTCATGCTCACGCCGACTACCATGTACACTTGTACAGTCGCCAACAGATTTGATCCGACAGACTATGAACCTTATGGCTAAGTAATAAAGTCGAATAATGATATACTAGGTCTGTCGGCAACCGTACGTATTTAGATATTTAGAGTGTTGAATAGTAAAACTTCTTGTTGCAACGCCAGTTGATGTTCATGGATTAAAATGTTCCGCGCTACTCGCACAATGTAAATTAATAAACTTTGTAATTAGTTGGGAGCATTAAGCATTTACCAACACTGTCTTGAGTTATTTAGTTCAGGTTGCGAAGTGATTAACCCTTTATACCTAGAATACGGGAGTTGAAAACTTTCTATTAAAAGTTTCAACATTCTAATTCTTGTTATTTAGATGACAGCTTTAGTCCGCGGCTCCACCCGCGTAATTACAGTATCCCAAGGGAACACTGTACTTTTTTTGGGTAAAAAGTAGCCTATGTGTTAATTCCAGAGCCAAAACTACTACCACACCAAATTTCATAAAAATGCGTTCAGTAGTTTTTGCGTGAAAGAGTAACAAACATCCATCCATCCTCACAAACATTCGAATTTATAATAGTAGTACGAAGGATTGTATGATTATAATCTGGCGTTTTCGACCATTCAAAGGTTAGCTCAAAAAATTAAAGAGGTTGTAAGGCGTTGTACTTTTGATCATTTCTAGGCAAAGAGCTTTTAATAGCACCGTGTTTATTGTATAGTATCATTATGCATGTAGTGTTGTATAATGTATAGTGCATGTAGTATTCTGAGCCATTATTATTCCACACTTTTGTCTGTAAAGTCAATTGTGTGTAGCTTTAAAAATATTGACTTAATTTTCTGTAACAGAAACTGTATTCATTCACGGGAATGCGATTGGAATATGTCGCATGGATTTCAAAGCATTCTGAATTTCTAAATCGATTTTGCGTTCCATTTTACCACTCGTATCCAACATTACAATATTTTGAAGGTGATACAAGCCGTATTATATGGGGAATAAGAAAATATTTTAAGCAGGCTTCAATTGAAATTATTATTCTTGGACGATTTTCGTTGTGCGTAACATAGTCAAGTCATTTCAATTTCATTTACTACGGAAGAACCCTTCAGTTATCTTGAGCTCTCTATAACTATTTTTAAATACCAGCAGTTATTTTATTACAGATGTTATAAGTGCCTCAAAATATAGGCACTATCTACCTTATCATAATAAATTAAATCCTTTTCGGTTCAATCTTTTTAATAATGTTACTCGAAGTTGCCAGTTGTAAATTAAAAGTAAAGGAAGTAAATAATAAGAATAATAATACTGTAATGGTGAAGGTTTGTTCTAAATAAACATAATATAAGCCAGAGGTTTCTTTCTGTCAAAACAATATACCTAATATTTGATAGAATATACGTTACCGTCAAATTTCTGTTTCCGTCAAAAGTATTTGTAATAATGCTATCTAGCAAAATATATCTTACTAGGTGACCCGACACATGTTGTTCTGTCTTAATTGTGAACTGGAATAAATAAATAACTACACCTACAACCTACACCAACATGTACACCCTCAACTACATTTAAAAGCTATACCTACACCTACACCTAAACTTACATCTATTTCTACCAACATATCTATATCCAATTAAATAATATATTAAAACACGACGACAGCCGACACTGTCTGTTTACGTACTTGTCGTTTCTACTGGTGCCGGTTCTATACAAAGAAGTAAATTGGCTGGTAGACAGATTCAATGACATTAGCAACACTCAAAATACAAAGGTTTTCCATACTGACCTACGGTTCCCTTTCATCTTAAAATAACACGACACTTAATGAAAAGTATTAACATTGTCCAATTTATTTCAGAACAATTGTATCATCATTGGATACAATAAAATATTGTATTGACATCCTCCAAATCCGAGTGTCGTCAGATTGATTGATAACGCATCCATACATCGAAACTTCCGCACACATCCACAGACTCATCCACATTAACAAATAACGGTCATACGTCTCTGCCAAGATAACGCTCCCCAGGTATGTGATCGAGTTTTTGTTTGGGTGGTGACAAAGAGAAAATTGATAATTCATCAGCAAACATCCCCCTTCCCGTTTCCACCCCATTGTCATCCTCAATAACTGATTCGCAAGTGCCAATTCATTTCGACGTTCTTTTGTTTTTATGGTGTAATGACGCAATAAATATTGACGATTGTATAGTTTGGATTGCAGACCGCAACCTAACCGTAATCCGAATGTTGTATTTTGTGTGGAATTTCTCTGGTAAATAGTGTATGTATACTGATGTACTACATATTGAAAGGCAATAAAGTTAGCTTTAATGACTTTTTACCAATTTGGAAGTTATTATATTTTTTTTGGAGTTTACTCCTTAAGAATCGATTTTCATATAAGGCCATTTCATATAAGGGTATGAAAAAAATATAAGATGTAAAATCTACTGAACGAATGACCTCGTTACGTTTTCGTGCGCAACCTATTCCGCGCACCTGTCACTTTTTTTCACATGGCGCGAATTTTTGAACTCAAATCGATCGCCAAAGTTTTTGTTCCTTCTGAGGGACGTGTTTTACTTTTTAGAGTAAACTCTAGTCGTGCGTCGGAGCTGACACACACTTTGTTTTGTTTCAGCCATCAAAAAGTAAGTCAAGTCGAATTTATTAACATTTCAGTTTATTTCAAACCGTGTAAAATTGAAATAGCATAATGTTATTAAGTGCGAGTAAAACATGTTACGGAATGCATAAAGCTAAGGTAGAAAGATATGTCTCAGGGAATATACTTAGTGGCTCTGAATGAGCGATGCTAGGCACGTCGGATGCGAATCAGTGTCGGATCTAACATATATTTTGGTAATAAACTTATCAAATTATGAGCGTAGCAAAACGCGGAACATTTCGCATTTCTTAAACCAATTAATGTTTCTGTGAAATTAATTTTAATATGATGAGTATGTACGCTATAATTAATATTAATTATATTATTTTAAGTCATAAACATAAGGACAATTAGTAGGTATTTGTTAGAACGCGTATCGTTTGTCGTCTTTTTAATTTTTTTCGTCTAAAAGGTACGTATAATTTTGAACATCAGTATATGTATTAGGTAAGGTCATGTTTATACTATAAATAAATAACTCTACCTACAAATCTACTCCTACTATTTTACCCTGACTACTCATACAAAATCCTACGCACTAATCATAATTAAGTAATATTAATTAATCAATATTCATAACTCCAGTTTAATATTACAACCGTACATAACTATCGTATTTCGTAATAAGACAAACAACACACGAGTAAGTGAGTTAAGGTATGTTCTGTAATAGGATTTGATCGGATTCCATCTAGTTTCACAGACATACTCCCTTAGTAATAAACAATACCTGATATTCGTCTGAACGTAATAATGTTGTGATGGTCCTGGCTTTGTTTATGCAACTGGCACATGCAACATTATCTACTGGCACATGCAACATTATCTACTGGCACAGCTTTTGCAGTTTTATGTAAATAGTTTAGAGGTGCTTTACAATTTGAGATACAGTTACCTGTATAAATATTATGTTCCGATTTAATAGTGTTTTGATTTATTTACTGTATTTTTTTATGTAAATTTATTCTTAAGACGTCAACTTATCTGTATACGTCAACTTATAGTTACTATTTAACTTCACACGCCGTGCATATCATAGTCGAATGTAAACGGATCTGTCTTGTATGTTTTATCTGCATGTGATATTGTAAACTACATTCTGTGAATAAAGAATTGAATTGAATTGAGTGCTAATTAACATATTCTTTTTTTTTAAATCAAATGCAATTACTATAATATTAATGAGCATATCGTTGTCCAATATACGCTCTGAATATATTTATTACTTACCTAATACTAGGTAAAAGTGTAATAGGTGAGGTAGCCTTATATAAGGCTCTATAAATTTTTATACGATAAGGAATATACTATAAATGAAAAATGAAGCATAAAATTAGAAAATAAGTTCTGATGTGATATCATACAAACGCTGTATTGCGGTGCTTATTTATACAAAGAAATATAAGAAAACGAAAGTCATCCGACGCTCATTTCGTTCTGCTTCCAGGTCATCAGGTTTAACTGAAAGGGAAAATAGGAAAATAACTACCTATTTTTTCAATACAATAATAAAATATACATTTGCGATGGGGATCTAGGAATAAAAGATAGGGATTTGAGATTCGGGGCCATTGTAATACATTCACGTTACCGCATTGTGGATGTTTATTAGCGATGTTTCAATGTTGGGTCGGATTAGGTTCCTTTTTCTGTATTACTCTTTATTTACATGTTTAAGATTTCTTATTATTTTATAACAAGAAAAATACCTTTTCACGTGTATTCTTATACTTTAAACGAGCAGTTCTCGTATAAATAACTATCATCATAATCTCGGAAAAGGCTTCAACAATTTCCATGAAATTTACTATGCTAAATTTTTGGGGGTGAAAAATCAATCTAAGTCTTATCCCACAGAAATAGCGAATTTTTGAGTTTTTATATGTTTTTTTCTTTAGTTGCGTAATAAGATATGAGTTATTTGGCTTTCTAATTATTGTCAAAGCGCGTGGCTTAGCTTCGAATGCGTAGTATGCGAGAATTTTTTAATTGCCATCTGTTAATTATTACCGTTTTACTAGAATTTTGAGCAAAGCGGTACTTGATTTATTTAAAGGTTGGCAATATGTTCACTCCTCTGGTGTTGCGAGTACTGAGGATTGCCAGAGGTGGTCGCTTACTATCAGGCTATGTTTTCATTTTTTTTAAGCCATATTAGTTTCTTGATCTAAAATTTAAATAGCTGTCAACAGTATTTTATTTAGAAAGAGAGTGTGGAAATATACACAATCTCTTTCTATTAAGCTCTACTTGCAGCTGTGCGTATTTGGTTGAAAAAAATAGATTTTTCCACAATATGTTATTTTAATATCAGAGTATATTTCACACTTGTAAGAGAGTTTGTGTTAAGCAAATACCATTGTTAAATACCGAGTAATACCATAAATTAACAGTTTAATACCTCTCTGAAGTTTCAACCGTAGTGCGTTCACCAGTTGTTATCATTGAAACCGGGCTTAGCTACTCCGGGCTTTTAGTGTGAGCGGGTAATCGCATTTTGTACCGACTAAATGTATTCATATTTGTACTGAAAATAAGGATTTTTGTCTGTTAATATCAGAACCATTGAAGGGAAATATATTTTGTATATAGCTTTCTACTATTAGCAGCATATGGTAGATCGCAATTATGGAATCGTCGATGACATACCAAGTTGACTTTATTTATATAGTGCGTCCTTACCTATTTTTTAACCATACAATCATAACTCTATAATGAATTGACATTGCGACCAGTTGTTATTGAAAATACCGTGCTGTCACTTTAGACTCACTCGCTAAAATGATATCCAAAAATAATGAGATAAATTTATATACGTTTATACAATTACGTAAACAAAACATTTTAATTAATGACAGTATATTAACAGCAATACAATTGAAAAAACTTGAGGAAAATGGGTAATTATTATCCCAAATTCTGGCTTCATATTAAAAGCTGGTAAGAGGAGTAAGCTCGCAAACTTTATCTAACTTAGTCCATTAATTTGGACTTGCTAAATGAGTTGGTATAATAATTAGGTTTGTTGACGCAACCTTTTGATATTCGAGACTGTACGAAGGCGTTTTTACTTCGTTAAATCAATACATAGCTCAATATTCTGTACGAGAAACGACAAAATGTAGATGATTTGTAGTAAATTCGATAAAATTAAGTTCTAAAACAAAGCTATTTTTACACGGAAAATATTGTTTGTATATGTAGGTAACTAAGTTATCCAGTATTCAACCATGACACTATTTCGCTGGCCAAACATAAATAACCTAAATATAAAATAAATACAAGCACGTGATCTAATAGAAATTGTTCAATATTGGTATTGCTACAATTTAGTTACAATTCTATATTTAATAAATTGAGTTAAACTGTAAGTAATATGACGTCCATTTTGAGCAAAATTGGAACGAAATCGTCATGGACGAAACTGTAATCGTCTGCGCTCGGAACTATTTCTATTACTAACAAGGGCACTCCAATAATATTACTGACTTCATACCTCTACTATGAAATAAGTGCTCGATACAATCTCGAAAATGAACAACCTACTTCAATGTTTTTGAGGTGATTTACTCGACAATATTTCATGAAGAGCTAAAATATTAACATAATACTTTTTAGCTCTGGCCTCTGGCCTATTAAGGAAATTATGTGACTACATAATATGAAGTTAGATAAGGTAAGATAGACATACTTTCAGTATAGCACTGAAAGTGCACAGTCACACATATACTATCTTGCCCCAATACAATACAACTAACAAAAAAGATTTAAAAGGGAAATATTTTGGAATAGAATTCCTCGTATGTATAGCTGTTTGCTCATGCGTCTACAGGGCTGGAGCATTCGATATGTAAGTGGAGCATGTCTGGAATTCCCCTGCGTACCTAATGTCTTTAGCACTGTCACACGTTACTTTGACATGCCATTGTATTGCTAAAAGCTGTATGCCTAATTAGGATTGGGTTTTATGCATAATTATGGTAGTTTACTGAAATAAGTTTCAGCGGATAAAATAATTGTTTCCAGCAGGGTGACAATTTAGGGTTATATGTATTTTTAATGCCATATCATATCAAAATATGTTTATGGTCCGATAAATAAAAAAAAATATATATAAGGGAATTTTATTTATTACATGGATTGCAGTTTCAATGTCACGCTAAAACTTGAGAACGGCTAGACCGATTGGCTGATTTTGATCTTGAAATTATTGTGGAAATTTAGAGAAGGTTTAAACGATGAGAAATAATGGAAAAATTGCGGGAAGATACTTAAAACGAGGATTGAATTTTCCCATGTTAACTGCGCTCAATTTGTCACTTGATTGTCGAATATTTAAAGGTTCTGTTTATCTGTTTAGTTTATTTTAGAAAAATCGGCCGGCCTCAGTAGGTTGGTAGGTGTAGGTGTAGTTGTAGATGTAGATTTAGATGTAGATGTAGTTGTAGGTATAGGTGTAGGTTTTAGTTGTAGGCGTAGATGTTGTGTAGGTTGTGGGTCGCTTTCTATCACATTTCCTCAGTTCCTTGGTCAAAAATGAGAACGATGCTAAATTTTACGGGAGTTTAAGGTTGATCTAGTTCTCAGTAAGCTAACACTCATACAAACACACACACATATACCGGTATACAATTATAGTTTTGCAGTTTCGTACGCTCCATGCATAATCCGGGTTTTACGAAATTACCAATTTCAAAGTTTAATAGAGTTATTAAGGAAACTAAAATCAAAAATTAATAACATAATTCGGGTATTAGGACCATGCTATTAACCTGTAACTGCTGGAAGTAGGCCATTATTGTAATCGTCTTTTATCAAACCTTTACAAATTGTTATATGAATGAATCATGTCATTACGCGTATACCTTGTGCGTGCATAATTGACGGTCGAATAGTTGTGGGATTTATGTAGAGTCTGTAATTAAGTGCGTACTGCGTTAAGTTTTTAAGTCAATATTTATAAAGGTTTTAAAGAATATTTTATTTCAAACACTTTGTTTCATACATTATATGTACAAAAATGAGGTTAGATATAATATTTGTCTCAAGTTTGACCAGGCACCCGACACGTATTTTGACTCAGACCAATATCCACGGCATAACACCTAACTACAACTACTGGTGTTAATGTTGCCGACTGTTAATATACTGCTAGAGAGTATATTAACAGTCGGTGTTGCTCAGACGTATTGCATACATAATGTGGGACGGTTGGGTAAGATGGGGTACCAAAGGTTCAGAGCATATCTCAAAGACTTTTATAGTTTCATAAACATATTTAGGATTAAAATAATCCTTAATAATCTAACTAATAATATGGAATGTAATAATAAACAAACATTTAATAAATAAGTAATTTTTGCATTGCGAATGTGCAAAGTGAGGTAAGACGGGGTACCGTTGGCGGTTAAGACGGGGTATCGGCTATTATGAGACTTTGTGACTCCCTTATCAATAGGGTTTGTCTTCATCCTTAGCTCATACACATTTTTTGTCTCTATTTATGACAATTGGAACAAGCTATACGTTCTTTACATTAACTTTTACTAAAAGAAATAGCTTTTTGGCATTTATCCTTTAATTTAATAGATGTGGGGTTACTATTGTTTTATTTTATTAGTCTTTCTTATCAGCTTTTGTCATTTAAGCACATCATTCTTTTGTATTTTGACGATTCTGCTTGCTGCTACCGCATCTTACCCCCCGTCTCTTTTTAAATTTAGAACTCAATAAAATAAGTAAATCATTGTAATAAATTTCATGTGAAACGAATTATTGTCAGTTTCTTCGGTCTATCATCCGTAAATATTACCAGTAGAGGATCCAGTAAATTGCTGATTGATTTTCAATACACTTTTCACACTTATAACATTGTTATAACATTTTATGCGTATTAACTAAAATCAAGTTTTTTGCCAATAATTAAAACAAATGACGTCGAATTTTTTTTAACTCGTATGTTTTATAAATGTCTCGACGGTCGATCCTTAGGAGCTAGAACGAATGAGCTGGTTTTATTGGAAACTCGTGAAAAGCCCAGTCCTACCCCGCATCTCATCTTGCCCCACCTTCCGCTAAATATTTCTTATTCTATCGACGATGATTAACAATAACCACAGCTGCATTATAATAAGCAATGCTATAAAATACGTTATATTATTTGAGAAGCGTATATTATATTCGAAGTGAGAGCCAGAATTCAGGTCACTGCACGCGCTTTTACTGCGACATTTGAAAGCTTTCTACTAAAAGAAAATATTATGATTTATTTTTAGATTGGTTAAATATGACCCCAATTAAAACTTGGGGTTAGGGGTTATAGAGTCTTTGATCTTTCTAAAGCTGACTATGGACCTCTAGTAATAATAATAATAACAACAGCAGAACTTAATTTAATTCCATAAAAATTATTACATTAAAAAAGAAATAGTCAAGAATGCAATTTAACTTAACTAATAATACCATTACATTATAAAAAGTGAAATAATAATACAATTGAATTATTAGAAAGCGAATTAATGATACAAGCTGACTTTAGTATACAAAAGCATTTTGTTTAAGTTTGTATGGACCTCCCTCATGTAAAAACTCTTCCTCCAAAGAATGCCACTCATCTCTATTTGTGGCGATGGTTAACCGTCGTGGTCCCGCCGTCGCAACTATCTCGTTTGCCCATCTGACACATGGGCGGCCTCTCGCTCTATTGCCTCGAGGTCCAGTCCACTCGACTGCTCTTTTGGTCCATCTATCATCCTTATACCTAGCAACGTGACCTGCCCATCAAAATTTTTGTCTTAGTGAAAATGATAGTGGGTCATTAATTTTTGTTTCATTGTAACTATTATATTGTAAAAAGGTAAAAAAGAAAAAGCGGCCATCAATGGCCGCAAGAGAAGCGGCGCAAGGAGGGGAGATCATCAACCCCTCCACCGCCGAGGCCCCGTGGACCACCGTCGGTCCACGCAAGGCTGGAAAGAAGAAAGGGGCGGCCAAAACACCCAAAACCGCCCCGAACAAGAAAAAGAAGGCAAGGCTTCGCCCACCTACAACAGCGGCAATCACCCTCACCCTTGAGGCTGGAGCCGCCGAGGAGGGGGGGCAACATACGAGAAGATCTTAACCTTATCTTTTAATTTTATACCCAAAATGCTTCTCTCCATTCGCCTTTGGGATATCTCAATTTGTTTATGGTTTTAAAGTCAAATGTCAATGTTTGGCAAGCGTAGGTGAGATATGGTAGTATTTCTGTGCCCATAACAATTTTCTTCGTAGTTAGCGGTAGCTGTGATTTAAAAATTTATTTATGAGCCCAGTATTTATTCCAAGTGATCGCTATACTTCTGTCCACTTCATCTGTGTTTCTTTCTTTACCAAACGAGATCTGTTTGCCCATGTTACATATTTTTGTACAAATTCAAGTGGAATGTTGTTTACTAGAATAGGTATCTTACGTGCATTGGTCATATCTATGGTTTTATCATGGTTTATTTCTACTTTTATGCTGGCTTGGTGCAAGTCATTGAACATGTCATTCAGCTGTTTCCCAGAATAATATGATATCGTCCGCGAACCTTAAGCGGCTTAAAAAAATCATTCAGATTAATACCTTGTTTTGACCATGGTAAGTTTTTCATTACATGTAAGTATTATCGATATGAACAACTTAGGAGAGATCGAATCACCCTGTCTCACACCTCGTTTTATGTAAATTTTTGTGCCTGCTCTATCCAGTGTGACTCTACTTGAGCTTTTCATATGGATGTTTTTCAAGATATTTATGTATTTTTCATTTATATTTTGGCTACGTAGTGCTTCCCAGATGCTGTCGTGTGTGATAGAGTCAAAAGCCTTTTTGTAGTCAATGATGAACGCTTCATATAATGGTCTACGGAACTCTTGATATTTCTCTACTAACAGTTCGACTACTTGTCGTTTATTTATGGTTTATTCTTTATAGTCTACAGTGCTAAAACCCAATTCTGAATCCGGCTTGTTCGATCGGTTGGTGTTTTTTAATATCTGGAGTTATTCTTTCCAAGAGACAGGAAGCAAATAGTTAGTAGAGACATGGCATGAGGCTTATTGGGCGATAGTTTGCTATATCTGCTGGGTCATCTTTTTTATATGATAAAATGATTTCTGACTCGGTCCATAGATGTGGCACGGCTTCTTCGTCGAGTATTTTATTCCATACTAGAGTGATAGGTGTTAGTAGTGGAGTCTTTGCGGTTTTAATACATTCGTTTATCATGCCGTCAGATCCTGGGCTCTTTTCTGGTTTAAGTTTCATGATTTGTTTCAGGATTTCAGGTTCTCTTAATGATTGTACCGGTAGGCTACCTCGATGGATAGTAGCGATCATCGAGATATCGTTTCTTGTATTAAGTCTGGTTGGCTATATAATTTTTCATAAAAACTCGTAGCTGTATTTTTGATCTCTGTACGGGGCTTAGTTTTAGTAGAGCCAAGCCTCAGTGATGGAATCCATTTCTTTGATCTATCTAACTCTGCATATGCTTTTTTGGTAGATCTAGAGCTTTCCAGATGTCTTTGTGTAGTACTTTTTCTGTAGCTATCGTAGCATTTTCTTATCTCTTTGTTTGTGAGTTTGTACATTTTTTTAACTTTTCTCCTATCCTTTTTGTTTAATTTAGATTTATTTTCTAGTTCGTTTCTCTCTTTCATGAGTTGTAGAGCTTTTTCTGATAATATTTTTAAACTTTCAAATACAGATTGTATAATTTTTTGGCAGTATTCATTTGTTTTATAATTTACTTTTGTAGCAATCAATGTTGGAAAAGAGTTGTATAAGTAATTAAGGTGTCTTGCTATTTCAACGTTTTTAGCGTCATTGCAGCTATAGCAAAATTTCGTCTGCTTTTTTCCTTGTTTTTAAGCTTATTTTCGCTCTTAGAAGTCAGTTGTCTGATCAAATGGGAAGGAGGTGAGTGCTTCGTACTTAGAAAATAATTGAGGATTTGTGGTCATGATGTAATCTATTTCATTCGTTGTATTTTTATCTGGAGAAATCCACGTCCATCTGTTTGCATACATCTAGTAGACTCTTGTAGACGTCGAGTTGGTATATGGTACATATTGTAAATAGTTACTGGGCTTAGAAGTCACTAAATGACAATTTGATTTCATTTCATTAACATTTCGAAAATATCATACGACGTATGATTAGTCTATAAAACAAGAGAGTTTACTCGTGAATGTCACTTAGGACACAGAGGCGACACTCTCTACAAGTGCTCGAGCACCGGCGAACTAGAGCCATGTTGATGAAGCATGAAGCTTAAGGTTGACACCGAAATAATTATAAACGGCGCATCAGACAAATCTATGAAAAATATTATGAAATTATATTGTCAATTATGTCAAAGCAGGAAACGACCAGAGGCCAGCCCCGTGAACGATAGTCCTGGCTGGGAAAAGCTCACGCTCCGCTGGCCGCGCGCACCCACCGAATACGTTTAGCCACGCACACATAGCTGCGAGCTGTCAGTCGTGTAAGTCTATCGAATGACGGTTCTTTACGTTAGTAATATAATATATTCTTTGTTTAGGGTCAGTTCACAGCGAGACGTGACATGACCCAGCGCACCCTTTTTTCGCGTCACGCTACACCGCGCTGCATATTATGCATATTACTATACATATATCGTGTGAATTGGTGTGAAAAAATATCGTGGTAGGCATGCCAATTCTAGACAATATCCTCCCATTTAAGCGACACTGAAAACGAGTCCAAAACTATTTTCATTATTCATATATCGTATATTCTATAAATTTTAATACAGCCCTAAGAAAACATAATGATTTAGAGTGTGTGCAAAGAGAAGCTACTTACATATTCCATTCTGGAGTTCCTAACAAAGGAATTCCAGTTAACTCTGAAACTGCTGTTTGTTAAAGAATGAAAATGGTTGAATATCACAATTTCAGTCATATGTATAGTCATCGTTTAATTTAGAACTATGTTTTATTTTTTAGATAGAATAAACGCTAAACTTTCTAATATCGAGTTTGTATGTCAAAAATTGATCAACATTGGAAAATATTTTTACCGCATGTAAGTAATTTTTCGATGAATTGTAACTTTTATCTTTTACTGCCTGTACTTTAATCTTTACTACCATTATAAGGGTAATTTAATTTGTAAAAGTGTAAGCAGTACCACAGAAAACCATTTACTACACTAGTACAACAGAAACGGATGACACTGTGCGAAATGAAAATGAACACTATTACTTTTTTACTGAAAGGGAGTAATCGCTCGATGATCTCGTCTATCATGTATCTACGCCATTTGACATGTTGACGTTTATTACGCGTCTTTGAACTTTGAAACGAACATATTGTAAGAAATGTCTGTAAGAGAGATATCAAATCATTTTTAATCAATACTTTAAAGTTTTAACGTTTCTATTGTAACAATAACAAACATACCTTTGTGACTCATCGCAAACTTTGTTGGAGATCAGCAAAATTGTTCCCGGCTCCTAACTTAAATTCGAATTGGGCTATAAATTGTATCGAGCGGGACACGTGCTTCTTGGATAGAATAAGTGAGATTGTAGGAACAAGTTTTCTATCGCAACTCGTTTACAAGATTCGTTTTGAGCGAAATAATTTCAACTTACTTCGATTGATTTCGTTTTTGTTTTATTGTTTGTAGAATCACTTTATATATAACTTATCTTTCGTTTCTGACTTTGAAAGCTTTCGTAAATTCGACCTGATCTTGAAATAATCGATTTTCGTACAAAAAATATAAACTTGTATCCGTCGTTAGTATTCCTTCCGAAGACACAAGTTATTTTTTTCCTTACTAAGGATAATAATAATTTTATCTATGAATGACTCATCACGTCAATCTGGCCCTGTGCTTAAGTATCCGAAGAACTTGTGTTGCAGGTATCTGACAACGAGAAGTATATTTTATTCTTTTATACTAAGCATATATTTAAATTTTTTATTACATTATACACATAATATATTTTAATACACATCCGTCAACCTAGGAACATTGACAACTTTTTGGTCCCTCAGTGGGACTCGAACTCGGGACCTCCTTGCTTGTGCCAGGTTGGGCGCTAACCGCGATAGTTGGCGATAAGTTGTTCTGTAGCCTGTTCTGTTCTGTAGTACCTATGAACGTATGAACGTTCATCATCAATTTTAAAACACCAATTTTGCAATGCGGTACGTCACTATAGCTTAATTATACTATTACGATCATTAAGCTATAATCCACCATGCTAACCTAACTGATAAAGTTACAAGAAGCAAATCTTGTTTTATTATAAAACTTTTTGTTAGTATTTTACGCGGTGCCAAAGCCTTTATCCGATTGCGATCATGCCGTTAACTTATTGTTAAAGTTATGGGTGTGGTATTTTTTACAGCAACATGGCTTTACGCGTCGTTTAAAAAAGAAATAAAATCGCGCCCCTATAGTATTGGAAATGTACAAATAGGTACAGTAACAGTAACAGTGCGGCCAACGAAAAAATGCGTTCCTTCCTCCTGACAGGTAGTAATCGTGTGGATTTGATTTCACCATGATCTACTGACTGACATGAGTATCATATTATTTTCTCATTGGCTACAGTGTACACTGTAAATTAACTAAATATATATTTTATAACTACCTAAATTATACAGGAAGTGTATATTATGAGCTTTTGCACGCGCTTCTTCTTTTAAATTTACTTCTTCTTGAACCGTTCTATCTGTTGAGGAAAGTCATAAGGGAGTCATCATAGAAATAAATAATAATAATATCTGGACTGATACTATTATTATTTATTTATGGACTGATGTACGTATTCGTAGTATCTGAATATGGACGCTTCACACTAAGTCAATCTGGCCCCGTGGTTAGTATCCGAAGAACTTGTGTTACGGTGACCAGACAACGGGAAGTATATTTGATACTTTTATACTATACATATATTTAAGATTTTTATTATATTACAAACATATTTAATACCATGCAATGCAAAAATGCAACCATGACCCAAGAGCATTGTAAACTTTTTGTTTCTCAGGCGGGGATTGGCGATTCCGCGACCACAGAGGATCATACAAAAATCAGTTGCGTACAATGATTTCAAAACTCAAGATAGGTTATATTGATGTATATTTGACAGAACATACAAGAAAAAGTTACGCCATCTTGATTTTCACCATACTTCAAATGTCAAAATGGCCTCAAAATTCTCAAATCCATTTAACTGGAGACACTTCTTGCCTCTACATACCTTGTCTATAATATTGTATACGCCTATGGTTGCGTAGTTAAAAAATCTAAGCGTACTTAATATGTGGCGAGGGTTTCTGTTTTTATTCTACTCAAGATAGTTCATTCAGTGAGATTACTAAACTTGCGTTTTCTTGGATTCGTCTGTCGCATTCAACATTTATAGAACCAGTCGCTATGCCGCGTCTAAACTAACTTAACGATTTCCTGTTTTCAGGAGCCCTTTTCAAAGACAAGCAATGCAGTTGGAAGCCTTTGGAGAAAGTTTTTTGTTCGGTCCAGAACTCATAGAGCGTTAAAATGAATAGCTTACTAGTCTTTACGAGGTCTTAGCCACACTTTTTTAGCAACAAATAAGTTAATCAATAATAATCATATACCTATATTAATATGTGAATCAAAAAAATTTATTACAGTTTTACGAGAATGAGGCGAACGGAGGAGTATGATATTTGGCACAGTTAAAGTTTACGTGGAGGAAGTTGTGCAGAGAGCTAATATTTTTTAAAATAAGGCTTAGAAATACAAAATAATAAAAACTTGAGAGGTGTCAAGGGACACCCGGATGGAACGAAGTTTCATTCGATTAATTAGTGAAGGAATTGTAATAATTTTTTTTTTTTTAAGTTATAATAAAATTTTTTTCTAATATTAACAAATATAATGTAATATAAACTTAATCAGTAGGCTCAATTTTAGTAATAATTAAGAGAGAGAGAAGGAGAGACAGACAGAGAAACACGCGCACACCGCACGGCTTACAACTATAGCAAAAAGTGTCGTCACAGTTTTAATTTTTCCGTCTAGCCCCCTTTCGCAACGCGCGATAAGGAATTTTGTTCCAAAACGTGTGCGGCGTGCGTCTCGGGACGCCCGACAGAAGTGATAACTGAAAGTAATCTAAGTTGAACTACTTAAAAAAATTGATATTGTTTAACTTGAGAGAAGCTTAGATTAGTGCTTAAATTTTATGTATATTAATATATAATAATTATACCTTTCCTTATATTATCATGTAAGGAAAGGTTATTTAATAAAATCTTGATTAGAGTGTATGCGTGAGAGAAAGGGAAGCCAGACAGACTCGTGCCGTAACGCGTTACGTAACGAAGCGGTTTACCCTCCCATAAGAAGATATCACAACAAAAATTTCTGTTCCTTTGATAGAAACAATTTTATACGTGTTATAACACGTTGACGTTTCTCAATCTGTCACAGCATTACATTTTTTTACTTAAGAGGCAATAGAATCTTTAAAAAGTTCAAACATAAAAATGATAAGAATTAATATGGGCGAATTTCGACCACAGGGTGACCTTTAGTAATAATTAATTTAACTCCTCATTTCGCATGGTCCAGATTTTATTAAGTATGTAATCGACTGGATGTATATTTTGAATTGAATCAAGAATACATTTTCACGTTGAAATATTAAAAGCAACCTTTAAATTGGCCGAAAAATATTGTTTCTGCGCGCCCTTACCGGGCAATATGAATAACGATGTCCGCCGTAACGGATAAACGTCACGAAAATATGTACCTACTTTTAAATATGATTCCATATTGAATTAATACATCACTCTTGTAATTAAAGCCACGGCGGTGTACCAAATGTATCAATATTGGGAACAAACCGGGCCCATGTCAGATTAATTTTACTTTTATGAATATTAATATACGCATTTTGTGTTCTGCAATTACATGGCATTATATATTTAATGACAATCATTACGCGCTAGATATTACATCGACAAATCATCATTACGTGTTTTATTTATTTAAGAGCGCATTCAAACTAATACTTCTAATAATTTTAGTAAATATATCTTTATATGGTTTATGGTGGTTAAATTATAATATAGCTTTAAAATTATACAGTAGGGGAAATCTAGCTCCAGCGATAATCACACCGAAAAGTCTCGAAGAGAGAGATTAAGTATCTTCTCTGCGCTAGAGCTAGAAGAAGGCGAGATTCAATGGTATCTAATTACAAAATAATTGTTTGTCTGTTAAGTCTGTTTACGGACGATAATTTCACGTGATAAGGTCATCACAAGCCCAACGCTTAGGCCGGTCGTGCCTCTCTATCGCTTGTTACGCGCTCTCGCTTGCACATTCGGCTCAGGCGGAACGTGACAATCAGACGGAATGTGACAATTTTTCGAACGTGCAGCCGGTGTTCATCGATTTAGAAGACTTTATCACGTCAAAATAGAATTCGACAAAATTAATGTGTCATTGTATTAGGACTCAATGGACGGTAAATAAGTGACATTGAAATTGGTAGCATTATAGGCTTCTGTATTTATCTATCTTAACGTTTATATTAAATTAGATGTGAATAGAGTATACATAAACGTTACAGCAAGAGTCTAGATGGGCTTTGAATGGAAATAATATTGTATTAAGCAATAATATTTTATAAATTTATATCCGTAGTCAGGCCTTTGTTAAAGCCCTTATCAACTGCTTTGAGAAACACACGACCTGTCAATAAGCTGGTTAAGATAAATTTTTTTTCTCATTAAAATTCAGGTCCTCCACGCGTAGCATGACCACTGTAGAAATAGTTCTTTCTACGGAAGAATAGACAAAATGGCAGACGGATAAAGGAAATCTGTCATTTTGTCCAAACAATTTGTCAGTATATGCTTGTGCAGACAAAAAGTATTTCTACGGTGGTCATGCTTCGCGTGCAGCAACGCACTTGCATGTCGCTTGATGTTACTGACGACGTCTGGTCCTTGGATTTCCCATCTATGTGAGATTTCTTACTAGACTACGGCATATTCTATTGAAATGGCTATTCATAGTATAGCATGGGAAAACTTCTCCCGGGTTGAGGTGCCAAATCAGTTTAGCACATAATTTATAAATAAGTCCATAAATAAATAAAAGCGTATATATTTAGCACCCAATCAAATCTAGTTTCAAGGCTGTAATGCTGGTGTAATCAATTGCATGTGCTTACATATCTATTTACTTCGTATTAAAAAATTTATTATGGCGGGAATTGACCTAGTATCCTTTCCTTCCCAATGTATCTTTCAAAGACAGGCAGTGTATGAGTTATGACTGATGTCATTTGCGACTTGTATCTTCTTGTGTAATGAATAAAGTTTAATTTTAAATATAACTTAAATACAGCGCCATGTCGCGTATCGTTTCGTTTCGGTGTGAATTGACCCTTACTGCACTTTATATTAATATGGGCTTATTAGCTATGCTATACTACACAACATAATAGTATATCGTAGTCTAAAAGCTATAACTAGTAACATCGTGTATGATAACATAACCATCTACATCCGGGCTGGTTATCCTGCCTTATCGTGTCGATCACTAATTGTAGGCACCGCAGGCCTATCTGCGTGAATTTAATTAAGTTTGTACTAATAGAAACGTGTTCTCAGACAAGGGTGATTCTGAGGTCGAGAAGATAATTGCAAACATAGCTATGACTCGAATGGTTTTGTTGTCACGTGAACTCGTGTACCCGTATCACCGTCTCGTTGTCGTCAAACTGCGGCCCGCAGTCGTGAATGGTGCGGCCCTCGACCCTCGCAGCAGCATTTACCCGAGGCCCAAAAAGGCCACGGCCCGGGGTAGGGTAGGATAGGGTATTTATTGGATTTCGCTGGCGCTATTTACTCTCAAAATTTTTAATGTCATTTAAAACAGACTTTCATATAGGTTTTCCTCAAAATCTATATAAGGAAACAAATTTCCGGTAAACTAGGAAAAAAATTTGCTCGCTCGCTCGTGTTCAACATGAAAAGCTTAGCATATATTAGTGTTAGTATCAACCATCAACTATTTTTGAAGTGTAACATCTTTCCTCTCGCTTTCTTGGTTTGTGATTTCGTGAAATGGGACGGAAGTATTTAACAGGAAGTCGCGGAATTTGATTTGACGAATGAGCGCGAGGTGGTAGAGTTGGAATAAAATATTTCATTTTTTAGCTTTTTTTTTAATTTCACGTTGATTTCTGTATACTGACTAGAAAAGTATCTATATTTTTTTATCATATTAGAAAATCGTATCAAGCATTGTTTTTTTTTAATATTTTCATAAAATGTTACACATCAATATGCGACTACTGTGTCTCGCTCGTTTTTTCTCGATAGTTTATATACTATCGAAAAAAATGCGGCAAATTGCAAGCAGTTTCGATTCACAATCTTTTGAAAGTTTACAATCTAATAATAACGTATTTATTCAAATAATTTTTGGCCTGGATTTTTAATCCGGAAAAATGTTATTTTTTCCGCGGAATAGACAAATTTTCTTTTACGCAAAAGAATTCGCGAGTATCATCAATAACAAAAGTGTAATTTTTACAAGAAAAGTTTTAAGTGTTGACGATTGTGAAGTCACACATATTTTATTACAATATTTAATATATATTATTTTACAATATTTTTTGGAGTAGTTATTATTGTTTTTAGTACTTATCTACATTTATAGTTTGTAAATATTTTATTTCCTGTATGTATTAATATTGTTCTGTATATATTTTTGTGTGTCTGAATAAATTACCTTTTATTACACAATGTAAAAGAAAACAACATTGTAAATAAGTAACCACACCGATTTCGGTGACGGTAGCCGGTTTCATTGAAACGAGGTCAGTTAAGCAGGAGTAATTTTATAGTGCCCAAGTGTGTCTACAGTACACAAGAGTACTCTCTCTTCCTTTACTCTCGTGACCCAGTGGGACGGATAACCGACACGACTGGCGAGAGATCAAGCGCAGGTACGACTTTTTACATGCCCATCCGACGCATGGATCATCTTTCTTGTCAGACAATCAGGTGATCAGCCTGAATTGTCCTAACCAAACTTGGAAACAACATTTTTTTATGGTTCCAATGGGGGAATCGAACCCACGACCTCCGAGTCGAGAGCCAAGCTCTAACCACTAGACCGCGGAGGCTGTCAACCATACCTTGATTGTTCATAGCTTTTAAATAACTTCAAGTTTACATGTCATAATAATTATGTGGTTATATAACAGTTCAAATTGCTTGTGTTTTGATTTTTGGAACTTTGATTAGTTTAAAAAGTGTACAGACTACAGCGTTATTGTAAAACATTTTAATTGATTAGATTTTAATGTGTGTATGTATAATAATTATGAAATACTTTTTTATAATACTGCAATATAATACTAATATCATACTTGCGAGAGCACTGCTGTGCGTATCCAAGTTGCAGCGGTTGAAGGTTGTAATTATGTACTAGAGTTTGGCCTTTGGTCGAAATGAGCCCATCGCCTCTAATATAAAAAAAAGTACCTTTATGTTGTGAGACATTGACAAACGTCAACGCTTTGCCAAAACAGAAGAGAAAAAAAAACGTCAATATGTAACAAAATGTCAATTATATTAATCTGAGCAAAATTGTATCTATCAAACGCACGGTAGTGTGTGTTAATAATCTGAGGTAGTGTGTGTTAATAATCTGAGGTAGTGTATTGTTGCTATTTTTATCTATTTTATGTATTTCTAAGCATTATTTAAAAAAAGATTAGCTTTCCGCACACCTTTCTCCACATAAACTTTAATTACCGGCCAAATTTCATACTTCTCCGCTTTTGTTTTAAATTAAAAGTTTTTGCTTCGCGTATTATTCATCTTCTATCTACTGAGCCGATATAAGTAAAATTTTGAACAATGCTGTCGTATTCCAAGCATAGATTAATTATCAATATTTTATTATGTAATCTCAGCGACATAAATTAATGTTATGGAATCTCGTGTACCATTTATTCATATTTATTGCTTTGATGTTCGCTAAAGTGGAGATAAAAACGGAATGTAATTAGCAAGTTCAGCTGTTGAATGTGGAAAGTTGCTAACTCCACCAATTATATTAATTATACCACATTAGTAGCACCAAAATATTCAGTGAAATGTCTTCTAACTGCTAATAAACGTATTCATTTACAGTAATTAGGTTGTCTTTGATCACCGTTGTGATGGCGATGGAAATACGCATTCCCTATTCCGGGATAGTTTACAAAACTCTTTGGGTTCTCTATTTTTTTATAATATAGTTTAGTAATTAGTAAAATAGGGCTTAGAGAAATTCATCTAACAGACTAGCCAAGGTACCAGTGTCACCAAAGAGTATATCTTTAAAGTATATTATTATTATAATAAACAAAATTAAGCTCGCGCTGATGATGATGAGTAAGAACACTCTCGATCATGTCAGCTTTCTTACAAAAAAACTAGACCAAAATAGTTTCATCCGTTTGGGAGCTACGATGCCACGGACAGAACACACATAAAATAAAGGGTTAAAAATGTGCATACCCAACTTTTACCTTATACCGTACCGGGCCTTGAGCTGGGAAGTAAACCGATGCCGCGATTCCTCCTAAAACAGCCTTCGTGGTTGCCACCAGCCGCCACCGAGTTCAATGTATCCTTGAATAAGTTTCGACGACTTTCTACTATTTTCGCATAACAATATGACCCATATTAACAACGGCACCTATATTGCTATCCAAAAATAGCTATTAGTATTTTATTCTAGTCTCGCTAATTGATTCAATAATTCAATTTATAAATATAAGACCATTCTGGTTTAGCTATTTCAGTTCATTATTTTAATAATAATTTCAATATCCATTTAAATCTAAAATCCATTTAGTCTATAAATAATGCAGACAATTTTAGGAAATATAATTAATACGTTTATAAAGTAATTATAACTAGTACTCAAACATTTGTAGCGACTGACTGAATGACGTTAAAATGGCTATTGATTTTTTAATTACCGTTTCAGTTTTGTTTTTCGTTCTTAATAACTTCGGAGTTCTAAATTACGAGCAATAAAAAGTTCGTCGCAAAAGAAACAAGTAATATAAAAGGTATCTAATGTCCGCAGGCGGAAAGGAGTTCGAATTCATAATTATCCTAATTCTTTCTTTTCAATGATAAATGAAGTATTCAAGCCCTTATACAATCCTTGGGCGATTTCGTTGGACATAAAAAATATAATACAGATTGCAATATTAGACCGTAATATTAGCTGCTCTAAACGTTAATTTAAAGTATGTATGTGGGTAGAATCGGTTACAAAGTGAATCGGTATTATTTCTTTATTTATGCAAAAAACACTAAGGGTCAGTTCACACCGCTACGAAGCGTGACGCAACGCGGTGCTGCATTTTTATGATAGCTATTCAAAATTTAACTTAATTCACTATAGAAGAAGAAACCTACGCGTTTCATTGCAAGAGTTCCTATGTCAAGCCAATCAAAGGCAATGTCGAAGGCGCCACTACTGCAATGAAACGTGTAACTTTTTGTGTAGTAATGAAGCCAATTTTTTAATAGCTATATTTAAAATGTAGCGTCGCGGCCTAACGGGTGGAAGGGACTTCTCAGGCGCAGTGAAACAATCAGACTGATTATTATCTAACCAACAAAAAGTCTGCCAGGCGGAGGTCCTTATAGTAAGATTTATGGTGGATGCGGAGGTATTTTTCAGCTGCACAAAGCAGATATATCTTTCACAGCTGTCATTTTGATGCAATGCGCAAATTTTCGAGCGTTCTCAGTGTGTATAATAATTTCACGGTTCGTTGAAATTTCAAAATGTGTCTGGCAACATTGAGGTTGATTTAGAATAAGTTCCTCAGAATAATTTAGTAAAGTGAATATAAAGTATGAAATCTCGAAAATACTAAATACCCATTTTAAAAAAGTCTCTTTTAATGAATTAATCATGAATTTTCTCAACAAATTTTCATACTGATAAGGCAGGTGAAAATAAAATTCACAATAATTTTATGAAGGCCCTATGAAGATTCTTACCAATTATTTATTTTAATTTAGAATATCTCATATAAGTACTAAATTTTTGACAAAGGTAGTAATGAAATGAAATTTTTGAAAAAATATTTAATATTTACATATTTACATAGCCATTCAACAATATACATTTTCAAGTAAAAATACATCGATGTTCATTATAGTTTTTCGTAAATTTTCATTACAGTGAATCGAGTACAGTAATTGCTATCGAAGTTTTTGTCCTACAAATTATAATGCAATTTTATGGACACAGCTGTTTGTAAATATAAAAAGCGTATTAAAACCGGCCAGGACATCCAATCAGCTTCGGAGTTTGCCGGCGCGAGTAATTCCATCCGACTGTTTCATCCTACGCTTGATTTTATCGAAAATATAAAAAGGTAATGGAAAAACTATACTTACATTACTTAAGTACTCGTACTACTACACAGGTCCATCAAGCTTATTAGAAATGTTCACAACTTGTGTTATTACAATTGACTACGCTACGGGGGATTAAGTCTACCACTTACGTCGTTACGTCGACATTTCTACTAAAACCTACGCAAACTAAACAAGTGAAGTGAATGGCAGACGATCGCGCAGTAGAATTCATCCCCAGGTATTGCCTAATCCGCTAATTATTTTTATCATCTAATTAGGAATGTGTAGACCGTGAGAGTCAGTATGTAGATGAAGTTTGTGTACTTCGGCTGGGCGTCGCTGGACAGCGCACTGGCGTGGCACTCGGCCTCGTCCGCGCGTAGCTGCAGGAGCGGGATCCTTCGGCCGTGCTGGTCTTTGCAGGTCGCGCTTCTCACTGCCCTTCGTAGCTCTCCGCCCGCCTCGTTCTCCTGCAGCCACCGTCGCAGCCACGCCCCCAGCCAAGCGAGCTCGCACTCGCATCTCAGAGGATTTCCCGTCAGGATCAAACCACCTACGCACACGATTTATTATTCAGTACCTCTCAGACCCACTGAAAGTTACTAATGGCATTAAAAATTAAATATCATTGGGAAGATGAGAACACTGTTACATTATAAACGACGTGTATGCGGTTGTGATTTGTTCTCTCTATACGCCGGAGTGATTAGTCACGACTCACGTCTAAAGAGTTCTTTGTGTGAGTCGGCTGTGTTCCATTAATTTGAAATATATTCTTTTGATTGAAATATTGTTGGGAGAACAATGTGCGCAATGGGTATTCTCTTTTATATTACTTAGCAGGTACAGCAATGTTCAAATATGCATGCTAGTGAATACACAAGTTATGTGAAATTTTGCGGTGTGGTCAGAGAGAAGAGAACATGAAAGGACACTGGGTATTTTCTATGGAACAATTTTTACGGCGACCAAAGACAAAATTCGGATAGATGCAAGCGCAATTACATCTAGATTACAACGACACAGGTCGCATATCTGCAGGAGGTGGGGTAAATTCTCATAAATTTTAACTTATTTCAACGAATATTTATATAAATTATGATTAACAATATTATATTGATCATCTCCACTTCTCCATAGATTTGAATTAAAAACAATACAGGAAATGTATTCACTTTTTAAACTGCAGTTCATAAACGCTCAACCTCATTTAAGAATGACACTATAAATTCAATAACTTTTACTAATTAACTTAATAATACCATACATGCTATACAAAAACTTGCCTATTTTATATAAAAGTACAAAATTTAAAATTGGTTAAGCTGTAGATACCTAGTTAAAGTTTTAAACAGCCGAATTCATAATAACTTTTAGTTACGACTACGACAAAATCTTTGATTTGCTAATTATTATAATCAGTTATTTATTCACATGCTTGAGGATTACTTAAATACGTAAATCATTAAACACGCGTGGGCTATCTCAGTACGTTTGTAATATAGCCTCTACACAGCTATACAGTATCCAATTAGTCTTCAATTACCGCCGCGTTCAAAGACGTTAATATATGGTTCGCGCTTTTAAATAAATATAACATCATTAATTTTATATACTTAAATATATACTATATACGCCTATATGATTTTCACTAACCAAACGTATCATGGCTTGATGGTAAGAAGTATTATTTTATCATAAGATAGATGTTAGGTTTACAATATTATGTATATCTTAATAATATAAGCAACTACTTAAGTATGGAAATAAACCTCAAACAAATTTAAATATGGTTAAGATAAAGGTTTATAACATATTATGCTCGTATACCTAGCTACTGTAAATAGTATAAAAAGGCTTTATTCTGCCTTTATTCTTTAGTATCTATTCTTTCTTTTTATCTATTTATTTAGTATTATATTATCGTTTCCTTACTAAACTATATAACGATTATACAATATATATTTTTATATAACCAATTATAAATAAAAAAAAATAAATAATATTATTGTATAATCGTTATAATTACTGCTCAGAATTATATACTCCGATTAAACCGGGACTTAATTGTTCTTATAATTGAATGTGGAATTACAAAATTTAAGGTTCATTTGTAAATTGAGTTACGATGGAACGGTATTCAAACGTACCTGAAAGTAACTTGGTCGCGACGTGACTCCAACTCGTGAAGTTGGGGTAAAAGATGGCGGGATCGAGCCGCTTGATTTGATTGTAGCTCAGGTCCACGCCCAGCTGTGGGACCCGCGAGAGATGCTTCATGAACGCCGCTGGCAGCCGACTTATAGACGTCTCACTGATTCTTATAAATATCTCCTGATTTTCGGCAAAGGGCTCGAACGCGTCATCCGATATCCTCTTCAAATTAGCGCCCTTTATTTCCACGTATCTTATCTTTGTTGCATCGATTCCGTGGAGCTGATCGTCCAGGGCCTCGTCCGTCCAGTGTATCAATAATTTATGAAGCGATGGTAGGGAACACGTAATGTTTGCTAAACGAAAGGTTGAATGATTTATCGTGGACCACGTCTGCAAGTGTAGGGACCGAAGGGAGAGCAGGGGACGGAAAGTATCCTGGTCTACTATATCTAAATACCTAAGTCCGTTTAAGTTCATGTGAGACAAATTGCTTAGCCATTTAAAGCTGCTAGGCGTCAGCCTGATTATAGGATTGTAGGAAACGTCTAGGCTGTTCAAGTTCTGCAAATATATCCACATCTTTGGCACTATAGAGGTAAGTCGATTGTGGCTTAGGTCTAGGTGGCGGAGGTTAGTCAGTCGTCTGACGTCGGTCTCCTTAAAGCTGCTAATGTAGTTTAGAGTCAGATTGAGACTAGTCAAGTTCGTCAAAGGCAAATAAGGCACCGACTTCAAACTTATGTTAGCGAGATTCAGATGCCTCAAGTTGGGAAGGTTGTGGAAAAGCTCCTTGAAGTTTGCCTTTATGGAGTTGAAGCTCAGATCGAGTCGACGCAAACCCCCGAGGCTCGAAAATGTGTTATCGGATAGCACGGTCAATAAATTATTACCGACATTAAGGCTGGAGAGAAACTGTGTGTTCCGGAATATACTACTGTCGAGGTACTCGATGCGATTGTGAGTAACGTCGAGATGGCGCAGGGTAAAGCCGATTTGCGAGAGCGCAGTCACGGGAAATAATGAAATTTCGTTGAAACTTAAGTCCAAATGCTCGATGACCGTGTTCTTAAATACATCTCGGGGCAGGAGCTTTATATTATTATGATCTATCTTTAAATATCTCAATTTGCGCAAATTCGAGAATTGTTCTACTGAGAGCTGGTATATCAAATTAAAGGACAAATCTAGAATTTGTAAAGCGATTAGATCGGTAAAAGACTTTCGCTTTATAATATTTATCTTATTCTTGTGTAAATCCAATATTTCTAAATATAGTGATTGGCCGAACGCTTCGTTAGAAATGTGAGTTATTTTATTATAGGACAAGATAATCTGTCTAATCGAGGATTTGGTTCCGATAAATAAAACGCTTGGCACTTCATGGAAATCGTTTTTCGATCCATCGAATATGTTGATTGAAAATCTCACCTCGCCTTCTATAGTTCGTATGTTATTTCTACTTATGTTTAGCGTAAAAATACTGAATTGATTGGAAATATTATAAAAGGAATCAAGAGATAAATTAGTTAAGTTGTTACTTTGGAGTTCTAATATTTCTAGTTTCGGTAGATTAGAAAATGCCTCCCTTTCTATAGAGTCAATTATATTACCCGCTAAAGATAAATATCTCAAATTGGATAAGTTGGCGAAGCTATTCTTCGTCAAGTTACCGATACGGTTATAAGATAAATCTAAGTTTCGCAACTCTGACATACACGCGAATGTTCTAGTTGGAAGAAAACTTAGAAAATTATATGATATTCTGAAATCACTGAGAGATAAAGATGAATTGTTATTGTCGTTGTCGATCACGATATCCACTATGCGATTGTAGTCTAAATTTAAATATTTTAAATTAGGAAACGATAAAATCTCGGACAACCGCAATATATGGAAATCGTTGTTATCGAAAGACAACCAATTTAGATTTTCTAAGCTATCGTCCATTTCGAAAGGGAAGTATCCACTAAATAGAGTAGAAGACAATTCTAATACGTGCAATGATCCCGTCAGATTGGAAAAAGACTGCGGATGTACGTAGTACAAATCGTTGAAACTCAAATTAATCTCCTTTACCGGCATAGTGACTGGAAAAACGTTCTTATAAATCTGAGAAATCCTGTTGCCTTTCAAATTGATAGTGCTGAGAGAAGTGGACCAGTCTCGGAATTCATTTGGAAGCAAAATGGATATTCTGTTGTAACTTAAGTCAAGATAACGAATCGAACCGGGCTCGAGCGCTTGGAGTGCAGAGGGTACCGAAGTTAAAAAGTTACCGGCGAGCGAGAGGGTTTGAATACGGCTCGGGAGGGCGGGCACCTCCTCCAGCAAGTTGTGAGCCAGAGACAAATGTCTCAGGCGATTGACCTGCGCTAAACTGTCGGGCAAGTGAGATAACATGTTGTGTTCGACCTCGAGATGTTCCAGCGAATTCTTCAGAGTGATAAACACGTCTTTGTATATTGAGCTGAGTTTATTATAAGAAATAGATAGCCTTTCTATTCTATTGTTAGTGTACAATAACCTAGGGACGACTGTCAGATCATTTAGGTCTAATATAATTTGTCTAATTTGGACCTCGCGGAATATGAGTATGTCTGAGGTGTCGTTAATTTGATTGTTGCTTAAATCTAGTTTTTCTAATTTTTTGCTCTTGCCGATGGAGTTGGTCGCGTTCGACTCGAATGTAATTAAATTATGACGCGCGTGTAAAACTTGTAGTCTAGGAAGGTTAAATATTAGATCACAGGAGAGTTTGTGTAGGAAATTATTGGATAACTTCAGTACGGTGAGGGAAGGCGGCAGAGAGTCCACACTTATGCTTCGGATGCTGTTTCCTTCTAAATCCAATTGCAGCAGATGGCTTAGTGACGTCAGAGCGTTCGATCTCAGTTGATTTATATGATTGTTGCTCAGAGTTAAACTCGTTAGCGTGTCTTCCATATGGTGCCAGTGTGTCTCTGGGTATATTTCTGATATGTAATTGCTAGAAATAAAGAGCTAAGTTAATATTTTTATGTTCCTAAAAACTACTATTTATCTTAAACTTTAAACGCGACAATCTTATATATATATATATATATATATATATATATATATATATATATATATATATATCTGCGGTTCCTCGGCAGGCGAGCGAAACGGCAAGCAGCCGGCGAAATCGGCAAGTATTGCCATAAAATTTAGTCTGCAGGGAGTTTTGGGGGAGAAAAATCGATCTGGCTAGGTCTTATCTCTGTGAAACTGCGCATTTTTAGGCTATATAATATGTATTTTTCTTTAGTCGTGCCACAATATATCAATAATTTCGACTCTTATGTCAGTCCGATTAGAAGTTTGGTATGCGTATGTATAATTTTTGCATTGTTCGAAAATTCGGATTGTGGTAGGTTCGAATCCCAGTCAGAAAAATATTTTTGTAATTCTTTAATTTATCCGAGCAAACCTCGGTTACTCAGTGCTTATTATTTGAGGTTATATATAATACTTATTATCGTAATCGTACAATTAATGGCTTGAATGTATAATACGAGTTAATTACTATTATTTGATAAATATTTGGTTAAGAGATGAAATGACGTGAATGATGCTCAAAGTGTAATGTTTAATTTAAATTAAAAAAATATATAATTCTTGGTGATTGTCAACTGTTTTGGATAAACGCTGTTGTGGGCAATACTGGCGAGACCGGCCACTGAGATACATGTTATACTAATTTAAGGAGAATAAATCCTGTACATTATACAATTGGAGTTTTAATAACTGGACATGAATACCGATTGTAGAGAGAACTTTACACCAGGTACTTATTTTTTTTTCGTAACTTCTAAAATATTATAACATCGACTTATTTTTGCCTATCTTGTTGCTTGTAAATGTAAATATTTAGAGATGTAGAAGCTATTTAACCCACAGCAAACTTACTTCTGTAAATTAAACCAGTTGAGCACTGTCAGATCCCTCAGCCCCTGCTCAGGTATTGCGGTAAACTCGTTGTAGCCGAGATCCAGAGAAGCCAGGGTGTTGGACATGGAACTGTGAAAAATATCTATTAATTACACTATAGTTTTTTTGCCCGCGACTCCGCCCGCGTTGATACATCATTCCACGGGAACGCTGTAATTTTTTGGGATAAAAAGTAGAATATGTGTTAATACAAGGCTTAAACAATCACCATACTAAAATTTATCAAAATTGAAACAGTAATAAACATACACTATCCTCACAAATTTTCACATTTATAGTAGTAGGATTATGAATTCGTGAATTTAACGACACAGTGCATCATTATGTGAACACATGGGCAAATATTAGTTTTAAAAATGCTTGGTAGATAACTATGGTGAATTAAGCAACTTCATTAAGTTTGTATGAAAATTTTGAGAATATGAAGATACTAGTTGTTACCCGCGGCTCTGCCCACGTAAACACAGTATCTCAAAGGAACACTCTACTTTTTCGGGTTAAAAAGTAGCCTATGTTTTAATCCAAAGTTCAACAAAATCCGTTCAGTAGTTTTTTCGTGAAAGAGTAACAAACATATACATAATATTAGTTGGATAAGTACCTCCATTACTACCTTCAAAGGTATGCTAAGTAGGAACTCGTGAGTAATGACTTATAAAGTAGGTACTTATTATAAAAATTAGCTGACGTATATTCAAAGAGGCTTTTGTGAATGTTGTAAATAAATCATACTTGGGTCCGGGTCAGAATACATTTGCTCGCGGCTGCTAAGATCTGTCCCAAGTGGCGACCGTGTCAGAGGGGATCAAAACAAAGCCATAGATAGGTACGACTTCATAAGCATTCACATAGTGACCAAATTTTGCATAATACAAACTAAGTACCTATTCTGTAATAAATTTACAGGTTAACATTTATTTAAACAAATATTACGCCAATTCAGAAGGTATTATGCCTTTTGTATACCTAGGAGCATTATGAGGAAAGTACTTCATTTTTCAGAGGTATGTAAAATATTGTGTCATTAATTACGAAAAGCGTTTATATAATTTATACTTATTATAGAAGCAAAACGTTGCAAAGTAACTTCTTATACACAAACTTAAGAGTTTGTGTATAAGAAGTTACTTTGCAACGTGCAAACCTAAGGGTTTGTATAGTAATAATAATTGTTTGCTAGTTTTTTAAAATTCTAGAGATCACCTAGTGCTCATAACAAGACCATAATTCGTATTTTAAAATTTAAAGTTTAAACTTTTTAAGGGTTCTTTTGTGTTTTAGATACGCAATAGAAATATGTAAATGTTGTCTATGGAATGTAGAAAAAAGATTGACAATAATTGTGTGTAAACCAACACCTACTGTTATTAATTATTATACAAACGCATGGTAGTGTGATTCATTAGTTTGAGGTAGTGTTACTATATTTTTATCAGTTTTTTATATGTTCAAGTATTAGGTCCTTACATATGAAATTGGCGTTTTGTCGTACTGGCCACTTTGATCACAAATATATCTTCTTTGGTTAGGAATTATAATTTCAAATTTCAAATTTATACCGCTATTTACTCATGCATTTGTGTTTCGAAAACCGTAATTCATTTGTTTCTTCCTCTTTTGGTTTTTTCTTTGCGTTACTCTGTTTGCAAAATGGAAAACTTGAAATATAGTATTATTTTCGAGTACGAGTTCCACCGTGGCACCTTGGCATGATGTGCGTGGCGACGGTGTCGCAAAAGAAAACACGAAGCGTTTTTGGTTCCAACGTTTTCGGTTTGGAAATTTCGACCTGCAGAACAAGCCCCGTGGACGGCCGGAGACCAAAGTTGATAATGAAGAATTGAAGGCTATTGTGGTAGCGGGTCCATCGCAAACCGCGTCCGAGTTAGCTGCAGGCTGCGGTGTTAGTGATAAAACTGTTTTAATCCACTTGAAGCAAATTGGGAAGGTGAAAAAGCTTGAAAGGTAAAGGTACCTCATGAATTGAGCAGCATGCAGCAAACCGACAAACACGCGTCGACTGCTTCGATACCGGCACAATAATGAAGGGATTTTAAATCGAATCATCACCTGTGATGAAAAGTGGATCCTGTACGATAATCGGAAACGCTCATCGCAATGGCTGAACCCTGGCGAACCAGCCAAAGCCTGCCCGAAGCGAAAATTCACTCAAAAAAATTACTTGTGAGCGTTTGGTGGACTAGTGCCGGTGTCGTTCACTACAGCTTACTTAAATCTAGCCAGGCGATTACGGCAGATGTCTATTGCCAGCAACTGCAAATCATGATGGCAAAGCTAGCTGCTAAAAAACCGAGGTTGGTCATTCGCTCTAGGCCACGTTAGATTAGAAGTCCTCCTCAATTTAGAGGAGCTTCAATTGGAATGTCTAAGACATCCACCGTACTCCCCGGACCTTGCTCCAACAGATTAACATTGTTTTCGAAATTTGGATAACTCCTTGCAAGAGAAAAAATTCAACTGTGATGGGGCAGTCCAAAGCGCCTTCAAAGATTTTATTGATTCCTGTCCGAATGGTTTTTTTAGTAAAGGAATCAATGAACTACCTATGAGATGTCAAAAGTGCATAGATAGCAATGGTATATACTTCGATTAAATAAATATTATATAAATATTATATTTAAAAAAAAAACGACTTTATGTTTCTCCTTTACAAAACGCCAATTTCATATGTAATTACCTAATATTATTTAAATTTTCTCCATATAAATTTTAACAGTGCCAAATTTTTTACTCCTCCATTAGCATAAGTTTTGTAAAAAGGGGTAAGAAGTTTTCGCTTCACGTATTGATATTATATAACAATTTGGATAATGATTTTAAAGTTATGATCAGCGTTTTACGTTGTGTACGAGGGCGGGTCAATAAGTCCGTGACTTTTGGAATAAAACACAGATTTTTTGATAAATATATCATTTTATTTTTCAACGTAGTCCCCCTTGAGCTCTATACACTTTGTCCAACGCTTCTCCAATTTTTTTATCCCTTTCAAAAAATATGATTTGTCGAGGTCCTCAAAATAGGTCTTTGTTTGCGAGATGACTTCATCATTGGAGTCAAATCTTTTTCCACCGAGCCATTTTCTCAGGTTTGGGAACAAGAAGTAGTCACTCGGAGCCAAATCTGGAGAATAGGGTGGATGTGGGAGCAATTCATAGCCCAATTCATGGATTTTTGCCATGGCAACTGCACATGTGTGCACCCTTGCATTGTCTTGGTGAAAAAGAACTTTTTTCTTGGCCAAATGAGGTCGGTTTTTTTTCAAATCCTCATTGAAGCGGTCCAATAAGTTGGCATAATATTCCCCATTAATTGTTCTTCCCTTTTGAAGATAGTTAATGTGGATTATCCCACGTGCATCCCAAAAAACAGTCGCCATAACTTTATTGGCTGACAAACCCACCTTGGCCTTCTTTGGCGCCGATTCACCCTTAGAAACCCACTGTTTTGACTGTTGTTTGGTCTCTGGTGTGTTGTGATGGATCCATGTTTCGTCCACGGTTACAAAACGGAGCAAAAACTCCTCCATATTGTGATTAAACAACGCCAAACCTTCCTGTGAAGTTGTTACACGATTGCGTTTGTGGTCGACTGTGAGCAAACGCGGCACCCATCTTGCGGAAAGCTTTCTCATGCCCAAGTGATCATTCAAAATTGAAACCACTGAGTCATGCGAGATGCCTATGGCTTCCACAATCTCTTGCACTTTCAATCTTCGGTCGGCCAACACCATATCGTGAGTTTTTTCGATTGTTTCGGGTGTGGCATCTTCAGTGCTTGTACGGCCACAATGAAATTCAGTAAACCACTTTTTTACCATTGAAATCGATGGTGCAGAGTCCCCATAGTATTTATCAAGCTTAGCCTTGGTCTCGGTAATGGTTTTTTTTCGCAAAAAATAATGCTTAATAAGCACACGAAATTCACTTTTTTCCATTGTTTCCTTAAGTTACTGGATAGTCTGATAAAGATAGCTGTAAAACACAAACTAACTGACGCAGCAAGTTCAAATTTTGATAGGAGTCAACTGACAGTAGGATTATGAATTCGTGAATTTAACGACACAGTGCATCATTATGTGAACACATGGGCAAATATTAGTTTTAAAAATGCTTGGTAGATAACTATGGTGAATTAAGCAACTTCATTAAGTTTGTATGAAAATTTTGAGAATATGAAGATACTAGTTGTTACCCGCGGCTCTGCCCACGTAAACACAGTATCTCAAAGGAACACTCTACTTTTTCGGGTTAAAAAGTAGCCTATGTTTTAATCCAAAGTTCAACAAAATCCGTTCAGTAGTTTTTTCGTGAAAGAGTAACAAACATATACATAATATTAGTTGGATAAGTACCTCCATTACTACCTTCAAAGGTATGCTAAGTAGGAACTCGTGAGTAATGACTTATAAAGTAGGTACTTATTATAAAAATTAGCTGACGTATATTCAAAGAGGCTTTTGTGAATGTTGTAAATAAATCATACTTGGGTCCGGGTCAGAATACATTTGCTCGCGGCTGCTAAGATCTGTCCCAAGTGGCGACCGTGTCAGAGGGGATCAAAACAAAGCCATAGATAGGTACGACTTCATAAGCATTCACATAGTGACCAAATTTTGCATAATACAAACTAAGTACCTATTCTGTAATAAATTTACAGGTTAACATTTATTTAAACAAATATTACGCCAATTCAGAAGGTATTATGCCTTTTGTATACCTAGGAGCATTATGAGGAAAGTACTTCATTTTTCAGAGGTATGTAAAATATTGTGTCATTAATTACGAAAAGCGTTTATATAATTTATACTTATTATAGAAGCAAAACGTTGCAAAGTAACTTCTTATACACAAACTTAAGAGTTTGTGTATAAGAAGTTACTTTGCAACGTGCAAACCTAAGGGTTTGTATAGTAATAATAATTGTTTGCTAGTTTTTTAAAATTCTAGAGATCACCTAGTGCTCATAACAAGACCATAATTCGTATTTTAAAATTTAAAGTTTAAACTTTTTAAGGGTTCTTTTGTGTTTTAGATACGCAATAGAAATATGTAAATGTTGTCTATGGAATGTAGAAAAAAGATTGACAATAATTGTGTGTAAACCAACACCTACTGTTATTAATTATTATACAAACGCATGGTAGTGTGATTCATTAGTTTGAGGTAGTGTTACTATATTTTTATCAGTTTTTTATATGTTCAAGTATTAGGTCCTTACATATGAAATTGGCGTTTTGTCGTACTGGCCACTTTGATCACAAATATATCTTCTTTGGTTAGGAATTATAATTTCAAATTTCAAATTTATACCGCTATTTACTCATGCATTTGTGTTTCGAAAACCGTAATTCATTTGTTTCTTCCTCTTTTGGTTTTTTCTTTGCGTTACTCTGTTTGCAAAATGGAAAACTTGAAATATAGTATTATTTTCGAGTACGAGTTCCACCGTGGCACCTTGGCATGATGTGCGTGGCGACGGTGTCGCAAAAGAAAACACGAAGCGTTTTTGGTTCCAACGTTTTCGGTTTGGAAATTTCGACCTGCAGAACAAGCCCCGTGGACGGCCGGAGACCAAAGTTGATAATGAAGAATTGAAGGCTATTGTGGTAGCGGGTCCATCGCAAACCGCGTCCGAGTTAGCTGCAGGCTGCGGTGTTAGTGATAAAACTGTTTTAATCCACTTGAAGCAAATTGGGAAGGTGAAAAAGCTTGAAAGGTAAAGGTACCTCATGAATTGAGCAGCATGCAGCAAACCGACAAACACGCGTCGACTGCTTCGATACCGGCACAATAATGAAGGGATTTTAAATCGAATCATCACCTGTGATGAAAAGTGGATCCTGTACGATAATCGGAAACGCTCATCGCAATGGCTGAACCCTGGCGAACCAGCCAAAGCCTGCCCGAAGCGAAAATTCACTCAAAAAAATTACTTGTGAGCGTTTGGTGGACTAGTGCCGGTGTCGTTCACTACAGCTTACTTAAATCTAGCCAGGCGATTACGGCAGATGTCTATTGCCAGCAACTGCAAATCATGATGGCAAAGCTAGCTGCTAAAAAACCGAGGTTGGTCATTCGCTCTAGGCCACGTTAGATTAGAAGTCCTCCTCAATTTAGAGGAGCTTCAATTGGAATGTCTAAGACATCCACCGTACTCCCCGGACCTTGCTCCAACAGATTAACATTGTTTTCGAAATTTGGATAACTCCTTGCAAGAGAAAAAATTCAACTGTGATGGGGCAGTCCAAAGCGCCTTCAAAGATTTTATTGATTCCTGTCCGAATGGTTTTTTTAGTAAAGGAATCAATGAACTACCTATGAGATGTCAAAAGTGCATAGATAGCAATGGTATATACTTCGATTAAATAAATATTATATAAATATTATATTTAAAAAAAAAACGACTTTATGTTTCTCCTTTACAAAACGCCAATTTCATATGTAATTACCTAATATTATTTAAATTTTCTCCATATAAATTTTAACAGTGCCAAATTTTTTACTCCTCCATTAGCATAAGTTTTGTAAAAAGGGGTAAGAAGTTTTCGCTTCACGTATTGATATTATATAACAATTTGGATAATGATTTTAAAGTTATGATCAGCGTTTTACGTTGTGTACGAGGGCGGGTCAATAAGTCCGTGACTTTTGGAATAAAACACAGATTTTTTGATAAATATATCATTTTATTTTTCAACGTAGTCCCCCTTGAGCTCTATACACTTTGTCCAACGCTTCTCCAATTTTTTTATCCCTTTCAAAAAATATGATTTGTCGAGGTCCTCAAAATAGGTCTTTGTTTGCGAGATGACTTCATCATTGGAGTCAAATCTTTTTCCACCGAGCCATTTTCTCAGGTTTGGGAACAAGAAGTAGTCACTCGGAGCCAAATCTGGAGAATAGGGTGGATGTGGGAGCAATTCATAGCCCAATTCATGGATTTTTGCCATGGCAACTGCACATGTGTGCACCCTTGCATTGTCTTGGTGAAAAAGAACTTTTTTCTTGGCCAAATGAGGTCGGTTTTTTTTCAAATCCTCATTGAAGCGGTCCAATAAGTTGGCATAATATTCCCCATTAATTGTTCTTCCCTTTTGAAGATAGTTAATGTGGATTATCCCACGTGCATCCCAAAAAACAGTCGCCATAACTTTATTGGCTGACAAACCCACCTTGGCCTTCTTTGGCGCCGATTCACCCTTAGAAACCCACTGTTTTGACTGTTGTTTGGTCTCTGGTGTGTTGTGATGGATCCATGTTTCGTCCACGGTTACAAAACGGAGCAAAAACTCCTCCATATTGTGATTAAACAACGCCAAACCTTCCTGTGAAGTTGTTACACGATTGCGTTTGTGGTCGACTGTGAGCAAACGCGGCACCCATCTTGCGGAAAGCTTTCTCATGCCCAAGTGATCATTCAAAATTGAAACCACTGAGTCATGCGAGATGCCTATGGCTTCCACAATCTCTTGCACTTTCAATCTTCGGTCGGCCAACACCATATCGTGAGTTTTTTCGATTGTTTCGGGTGTGGCATCTTCAGTGCTTGTACGGCCACAATGAAATTCAGTAAACCACTTTTTTACCATTGAAATCGATGGTGCAGAGTCCCCATAGTATTTATCAAGCTTAGCCTTGGTCTCGGTAATGGTTTTTTTTCGCAAAAAATAATGCTTAATAAGCACACGAAATTCACTTTTTTCCATTGTTTCCTTAAGTTACTGGATAGTCTGATAAAGATAGCTGTAAAACACAAACTAACTGACGCAGCAAGTTCAAATTTTGATAGGAGTCAACTGACAGATGGCTGTTGACAGGAGTAGTGTTGCTTTTTCAGTAAGGAGGTTAGAAATTCAAAAAGTCACAGACTTATTGACCCGCCTTAGTATGATGGTGATGTTAAACAAATCGGAGTGTCAAATACAAGTAATTAATAATATTCCGTGAGAACGTTCACTTCATCAAGGACTTTTAGCAATTTTGGGTTTCATGTTCCGAACTTAATCCGCTTAGCTCTGCCAACTTAATTCACCCTCCTAATTCGAGTGCTTCAAGTTATAATAAACTTACAAAAAACACATTTACGATTGAAAATAACAAGAATTAGTGCTTTATTGAAATAAATTATATGTTCTTAAAGTTTTGTGGTTAAACCTAGGTATTAATTAGAATACATGACACCTTAATAATTAAAACGAGGATATATAAAAAGTGACTGCATTATAATATTATACGCTTTTATGTAGCTAATGATTTATGTATTTTAACAAATAAAACAGTCGAAATAAATAATATTTTGAAGTTTGCTTATATTTAAATACGATATCAATTATTTATTATTCACGTAGAAGCCTTACATGCTTTTTTCAATGCCTGGCTCGGCAATTAATATTTTTTTAAATATTATATTTCTTCGACAAAATATATAATCTAAATCTTTATCTCACTATCTGACCTAAAAGCATGTGTCTCGATGTAATGCAGCCGGTTCGCCACCAGCACTAGTGTCTGGAGTCTCAGCCCGTCCAGCGCGCTCTCTGACACCACCTCCAGGTTCGACATGCTTATGTCCAGGTGTTGCAGCTCCATGCGCGGCCATTCTGCAACATACATTACGTGTAAAGACCTGTTCACATCTCTATGCCGCGACGTCGTCAACGTAAGACGGTGCGGTGTCGGGGCACGGGTGCGTTGACATAACGTGCATATTCACGTCACCGTAAAAATGTCACATCTCCGGA
This sequence comes from Phengaris arion, assembly GCA_963565745.1. Lineage (NCBI taxonomy): Eukaryota > Metazoa > Arthropoda > Insecta > Lepidoptera > Lycaenidae > Phengaris > Phengaris arion. The sequence continues at coordinate 11,985,728 of OY751443.1, forward strand.
TCGTTACTCATCATCGTGCCCTTTAAAACTCTATGGTAAGACTACGTTCCCAGGAGCATTTTTTAAGTGGTCGCTACCGAAAAAACAGCACTGTAAATACTACTGTGCGCTAATACAATGGAGCTGAAAACCGCGTAGAGTTGTCAAATCTAACATTTGACACTTCGATTTTTTACCTGTATTATATTATATAAGCGCAGTTTATTTCTGTCGCGAGCACAAAAAAACTCTCGTGGGTACAAAGGCTAACTACAACGTCACGATGCCGGATCCCCGTGAGGTGTAAAATTTAGGTACATTTTTGTACTAGTTCTGCGGCGGTGTTGCCGTGTCGTGAAAAAAAACGACGCGGCAACGCGCCGTGCCACGACGTGGTGAAACCGCGCCGTTTCACGTTGATGAAGTCGTGACGTGGACATGTGGACTTACCCTAAGTCTTATTTAATTACTCATAACCCAAACTGTTTATTGTCGAAAGAATGTAGCTTTTAGCAGTTGATGTACTTACTTCTAAAAATGATCATTAGTCGAGTTGCTATTTCCTGACGGCAAGCGACGGATTTCTATACCACGTTATTTTATTATGAACATTGTAAGGAAAATCAAACAGGTGAAAACGTTAATTGTCCTTGACTGTACTTGCTTTATAATACAAATTTTGTACATAGTAAATTAAACATGTTATAATTTAGACGTTATACCTGTTATACCTGCAGTGACCTGAGGCAGCCAGTTGTTATACTAAGGGCAGGTATCACAATCTACTGATAATAAGGGCCCCCATATACGTTTCGGTTTACCTTCAGTTCGGTCTGAACGGATGCAAAATCGTATCGTCTGTGTGCAATTTCGAGATCGCAATTGTCGGCCGGATGGACTGAAGCGATACGTTCCAGTGTTGCCGATCTGCCATGCCGATTGCCATCTGATTTGCGAAACTACTAAACTCGCGTCGATTGTTAGTAGACTAAAGAATTCTGAAAACTATCAAAAAAAGCTACAAAACTTAGGAATCTCTAAAGACCCCCAAAAAACCACTGCATTTTAGGTTTCGTTATATTAAAATTTTATTATTTATTGAATTTTATTATACATTTTACCGTAAAATTAATATATACTAGGACATATTATTACGTATATAGTAATTAAACGGGTAGTTTTAATAAAATTACAGACGAATGCTACGATGTATTATTACTAAGGCGGGTCAATAAGTCCGTGACTTTTTGAATTTCTAACCTCCTTACTGAAAAAGCAACACTACTCCTGTCAACAGGCATCTGTCAGTTGACTCCTATCAAAATTTTAACTTGCTGCGTCAGTTAGTTTGTGTTTTACAGCTATCTTTATCAGATTATCCAGTAACTTAAGGAAACAATGGAAAAAAGTGAATTTCGTGTGCTTATTAAGCATTATTTTTTGCGAAAAAAAACCATTACCGAGACCAAGGCTAAGCTTGATAAATACTATGGGGACTCTGCACCATCGATTTCAATGGTAAAAAAGTGGTTTACTGAATTTCGTTGTGGCCTTACAAGCACTGAAGATGCCGAAAGTCCTGGACGCCCAGTTGAGGTCTCTACACCCGAAACAATCGAAAAAATTCACGATATGGTGTTGGCCGACCGAAGATTGAAAGTGCAAGAGATTGTGGAAGCCATAGGCATCTCGCATGGCTCAGTGGTTTCAATTTTGAATGATCACTTGGGCATGAGAAAGCTTTCCGCAAGATGGGTGCCGCGTTTGCTCACAGTCGGTCACAAACGCAATCGCAAATAACAACTTCACAGGAAGGTTTGGCGTTGTTTAATCACAATATGGAGGAGTTTTTTAACCGTGGACGAAACATGGATCCATCACAATACACCAGAGACCAAACAACAGTCAAAACAGTGTGTTTCTAAGGGTGAATCGGCGCCAAAGAAGGCCAAGGTGGGTTTGTCAGCCAATAAAGTTATGGCGACTGTTTTTTGGGATGTACGTGGGATAATCCACATTGACTATCTTCAAAAGGGAAGAACAATTAATGGGGAATATTATGCCAACTTATTGGACCGCTTCAATGAGGATTTGAAAAAAAACCGACCTCATTTGTCCAAGAAAAAAGTTCTTTTTCACTAAGACAATGCAAGGGTGCACACATGTGCAGTTGCCATGGCAAAAATCCATGAATTGGGCTATGAATTGCTCCCACATCCATCCTATTCTCAAGATTTGGCTCCGAGTGACTACTTCTTGTTCCCAAACCTGAAAAAATGGCTCGGTGGAAAAAGATTTGACTCCAATGATGAAGTCATCTCGCAAACAAAGGCCTATTTTGAGGACCTCGACAAATTATATTTTTTGGAAGGGATAAAAAAATTGGAGAAGCGTTGGACAAAGTGTATAGAGTACGTTGAAAAATAAAATGATTTATTTATCAAAAAATCTGTGTTTTATTCCAAAAGTCACGGACTTATTGACCCGCCCTCGTATGATAACGCGTCAATTATTTCTGTTTTTTTTATACCTACTAAATTCATACTAAGGAGGGAATAAAATACTTAATTTAGTAGTAAAACTTTGTAAAATAACTAAGTTGGCAACATTTATACTGAACTAAACCGATGGTCCATAAGTGACAAATCACTTTTTCAGTTCTCGCCACAGCCGCGCCTGAGCGGGCGATGGGCGTGTATCATGATACACGTACAAACGTAGTGAGTTAACAATTATTAACACGACCGTAGCTCGCGGCAATCCAGAACGAACTGATGCGATTTTTCCGTATATGTGCTGGAACCCGTTCAGGCCGAACTGACGTCAATTCTAACTGAAACGATCGGCCTCTCGTCTGTGGGGTTAAGTGTCGGGTAGCTTATCCGGAAATTTTGTCTTCGCCGCTTACTTTATATCGAGCGACAGAGACAAAACACGCAGAAGTGCTATCTGACATTTATTAGAAGATTGTGAAACAAGTTGCATACAAGTAACAATATTCGGAATATAAATCTTAGCCGGCATGAAACAAACAATCTCTATTCCAATAACATAACTCAATCGGTTATTCAATATTTTATTACTCCATTCCAGCCTACGTATATTAGTCTAAATAAACATGTAGAGTAAAATATTGCGCAATATTCACACGATGTTCATAAGCTGTTAGCTGAGTCTATGTTGTATTGGTGAGCTAGAATTTGTGATTGATTTATGAAAGGATCTACAAGTCCCCAAAGTAATAATTAAGTTTCGGTTCTATCGCTAGAGTGGGGCTTGGCTGGGCTGTTCAACAAAGGTTGTAAGTCAATTTAGGTTTCAAGTATAACATTTTTACACAATTAAATATCTGTGTACTTGAATTTACTATTTTTAATTTTTATAACGTATTTATTTCTAAAGCTTATATTTAATAAAAGTATTGCTAGGAAATTAAAATAATTTCGTCCAACAAAAAAAATAATAATTTTAGATAATCCGCGAATTGTCAAGCAATGAGCAATCTGATGATGATAGATTATAGCTAAGAACACTCTTGATCATATTGACAGCTTTCAAACCAGCTTTCAAACAAAAAAAAACTAGATCAAAATCGGTTCATCCGTTTGGGATCTCCATCAAACTTATAATACCCCTTTTTGCGACTTCGTACGTGCAAAAAAAAAAACCGCGCGGTTTTTCCCGCGACAAAAAGCAGCCTCGTGGTCTACTTTATATCTGTTCAAAATCTTTCCTCTTTATAATATTAGTAAATAAACACAGAAAAAATAAATTTATTGAAAGTAGTGTATCGCACTGTGGCTTAAGTAATTTATTTCGTAGTCAATCAGCGCGATCTAGGTTAGTATATTGATTGCTTCGTGGCTCCGAGCGAACAAAACTCATCTTTGGGCACCGGCGACGTCATTAGTGAGGCTGTTTAGGCTCTCATTGACGTTCTGATGGGACCTTGTTAAAAGGAAATCAGGATTAGTGCGTATTTTATCAATAGCGCCCGTCGTACAGTTTGGAACTGATCAGAACAGATCGAACTGTGTTCCAAACCGCAGCGGGATCTGTGCGATTCGCGAGTGCAGATCGAATTGTTGTGCTAATTACGACGTCAAATTCGTCCATGGTTTGACATGCCGGCTCTTACATAATACGTCAAAATACGCAATAGCGCGAGGTTACAAATAAATTGTGTAAAATACCTTTGATTCGGTTCAAAATTGTATTTAAAATATTAAATAATATAATAGCCGGTCAGATAAATTGTTAGAATTAAATAATAACGAAAGCCAAAAACAGTTAACTGTTAACATCCATGGCAAAAGAGCTTATGTACCTAGTACTAAAACCATCGATACACCTATTATATTATACTTATATTCGCTAGTTTTACGTGTTTTGATAGTTTATCATGCTTTATCTATCTATTATACTCGGATACTATATACATCTGTTCAAAAAAAGTTTTTATGAAGAAATATAACCAAAAAGTAGCTCGATCTTATGAAACCCGTCCATAAAACATTTTTTTAATTACTCCAAATATTTAAGCACATGATCCTAATTAAAAATACAATCGGATGCGGCGGACTTGACTCGAATAATAATTGGCATGGCCGGGAAAACAAGTAATATTGAGATTTTGTACGATGCAGACATGAAAGACAGCGAAGATTTAATATCAAGCATTATATTATATACGTTTGAAAATCAAATTTACTAATTAGAGTAAGAGTAACAAACATCCATCCATTCATGCATCCATCTGATCATCCTCGCAAACTTTCACATTTATAATATCAGTAGGATACCACCTAAAACTTGTTTAGTATTTACACATAGAGAGAAAATAACATAATTTAAGCCTCTACTAGAATACTATTGAAAAATGTCTTTTACTATTTAAAATAACGTTTCATTTCATGGGTTATAATTACTTATCCATAATAATTTATTAACAGGCTATTCAATTTATCTACAGTTCGGTTAATGACTTGTATTATAACTTTCGTTATCTGTTCAATTCCGAAAATTCAATAAAAAAATAATATAGGAAGATGAAACGCTATGCTTTCTTTTAAAACTAATTAAAAAGTAAATTCCATTGTAAAATTGTATGGGAGACACAATGAAATTAAAACAATGCAAGATAGTAAATTGAATTGAACTACTTGCCAAAGTTAAATCCAGTAGTCGTGGACGTGATCATTTTATCAAATATTCCTGTTGAACATTTGAACTTTGTATATTTTCATAGAGCAGATATTGTCACAGTAGCTTGGATGACTTTAAATCTAGACAAAAGGTCATTGACCTTGCAAACACAGAGTAAAAATATATACTTACGTACAGAGGAACACCTTTCATAGAACGATCGAAATTTCGTCAGGGTTGTCACAGAAAATGGATGTAAATTAAACTAAATCTAGAGGCAGTATACGGTTATTGAGAAAGCCTGATTGGTACACACCACAACCCGGGATCGAACCTGCACGATCAGGCCTGTGACTCAAGGGGTCTGTTCACTAGGTCATGGACGCTCTTATAATAAAGTAGTAAATTGAATTGAACTACTTGCCAAAGTTAAATCCAGTAGAGTCGTGGACGTGATCATTTTATCAAACATTCCTGTTGAACATTTGAACTTTGTATATTTTCATAGAGCAGATATTGTCACAGTAGCTTGGAATGACTTTAAATCTAGACAAAAGGTCATTGACCTTGCAAACTCAGAGTAAAAATATATACTTAGGTACAGTAGAACACCTTTCATAGAACGATTGAAATTTTGTCAGGGTTGTCACAAAAAATGGGTGTAAATTAAACTAAGTTTAGAGGCAGTATACGGTTATTGAGAAAGCCTGATTGGTACACACCACAACCCGGGATCGAACCTGCACGGTCAGGCCTGTGACTCAAAGGGTCTGTTCTCTAGGTTATGGACGCTCTTATAATAAAATAAGCAATCATCTAGAAAATGAAATATTTACTTACCTATTATTATTCTTAGGATAGATGAAATATTATATATTTTTATTTATTCTAGTATTGTTTATACACACAGAACAATACATAATCACTTTTTTGTTTGATATTATTTGTATTTAGTATTCTAATAATATAAAGTTTTATGACACATATAAAAAAAGAAACGACATGTACAGAGTCCACGTAGCAGAAATGAAACATCATTAATTATTTAAAATCCAAAAATACTCTCATCGTGTCTGAAGGACAATCATTTCTAAAAATAAAAAATATTTGTTTCACTTCAAAAATTATAAAAGAAAAAGAATAAAAATATGTCGTCTAACCGAGATTCGAACCCGAGACCAATTGGTCAAAACTCCAAGTACCTACGTAACTGCGCTACGCGAATCTGACATTAGATTTTTTTAAATTTTTCATATCTTATTTTATATTATTATCTTACGACGAAAGAAAAAACATGAAAAAACAACATGGCGGTAACTCAAAAATCCTGACGATTTTTCTATAAATTTCTCTCAAACGTCGATAAAGTAGTAGTGAAGTTTCACTACAAAAATTGTTATTAATTGACATGACAAGGAACAACACAATATCACAATTTTCAATCTCACATAACATAAAAACTCAAACAAGAAATTTGAAAATTTAGACGTCCCTTTAACGGCGCACAATCTTGACGGAATTTTGACACTATTGCCGTGTACGCGATAGAAGAATTGTGCACACGTCGTATGCTTGTAGTAGTGCAATCTAATCGACAGTTTACTATGTAGATGTTTATCTGGTCATATGTCTTTAATCTGTGCTATTGCCGTGTTCGCGATAGGAGAATTGCACACACGTCGTATGCTTGTAGTAGTGCAATCTAGTCGACAGTTTACTATGTAGAATTTTATCTGGTCTTATGTCTTTAATCTTTGATACTAAGTCTCGAAAGACGCTTGATGTTTCATAAAGATAAAAGGACGTTGGGAAAAAATTTAGGTTACTAATCTAACCTAAGGGTTAGTTCAACTATACGAAACGCTACGCGGCGCTGCATTTTAAAGCCAGCATTTTTAATTGAAAATTGAACTTTATATTCACTACACAAAAAGATACACGTTTACACATACACGTTTCATATGACATCAGTCATACACTGCATATGCGCATTGCAGCGCGGTGCAACCTGACGTTCGAACTCTTAGGTACAATAAAACGTCATGTCGCGTCCTCGTTATATGTCGTTTCAGTGTGAATTGATCTTAACCCGAACCTAACTTAACCATTTGGATCCTTGCCCTAGAAGGCTGAAGGTTGGAAGGAGGAGTGCTCGCCGCGTCTACCTGCACGGCGTACGTGGCTTAGTAGTGTATAATCGAGATAAAAGTACATGGGTACAAACAATAACCAAAACATGTTTACTTAAAAATAATGTTTTTAATAGTTTTCTTAGAAAATAAAAAGTCCCAACTCCAAACGGACATTAGTAACGACATAGCTGTCCTAACAATAGGCTACTTGACCTTGTTTTTATTTATGTTCTAAACGCTTCCTAATTGTTTCATTAAACAAAAATAATATTACATTATTTTGAAACCCAAAAAACTACAAAAAAAATTATAATACACTTTTTAAAAACCGCCGAAAACACTATTCGCCATGTTAGTTCATAGATTATCTGTGCTGTGACGTCATACTAGTATCATTTGTAATCTGTGCTATAGTCCGCTCAGACAAAATGGCAGTGTGACGTTCCGTTTGACGTTTTGACATAAATAGTTTTATAAGATGTCATGAACTATTTATTCTCAGAAAACACGTTCCGTTTCACTACTACGTATATGTTTAGTATATTTGTGTCGTCACATCCTTGGCGGAAGTTATTTCGGGGTGTTTTCATGAGTAGAAATTAAAAAAAAACAAAAAATACATATTTTTAAATCAACTTTATTTATCAATCTTAAGTTTTTAATTAATGATATCGCTAGAATACGTTTTCCTAAGCCAAGTACTAAAGGAAATACTCCTTCAATGTATGAAATTAAATATGAGTCAAGTAGCCTATTATCGTCATTCCAATTGAAAACACCTATCCAACATAATAATAATATTATATCTTATAGCTATTGGAGGGTGGTCCCAATATGCTTACCAACTCCTGTATGTACTACAGTTGAATCGTAAATAACGTGTAAGTATCACACACTGATAAATCTAGAAAGAAAATAGCGCACACACATTGAATAATTAATATTTTGTTACATCTGTCCAGCAAGTAGCAAGACCGTGCAAAATTTTTCATTATGTTTATCTTTCGTATATTTTAGTCCTAAAAAATTATATGAATATTTAAATATATTATGAGAACGTAGGTAATTAATTACTTTTCGTCTGACTTTTAAACTTAAATGGCGATAATAATTGAATTTACCACACCGCGCGACTGAGTTTTGCGACCCTTGTCTCAGATTTGACCTTCTGGATATTTTTTGACCTTGCTGAGTTAGTCTGTTATATAAAATAAATGATGTGCGCTTGTCTCATATTATGTAACAATGGTAATGCAAAAAAGGTACTATTCATTAAAGTTTTGAAGTATAGATTAAGCTGTCTACTGTCGATGACGATAATAATCATCATCATCGACTGTCACTACTTTTCAGTGGCGAAGGTTGGTTTTCCTTCATAGGGAAATCCTAGCCTGTATAATAGGTAGAGGCTTAGATGAGGATCCTCAAAAGTTAAGTTGTAAGTGAAGCCGATAGGAATGGAGTTATAGGAACCCCACGCCACTGCTAATTTACATATCACGAGATATTTAATTTTTCCTCAATCTTTAATCTGCTATCGGGTGTCGCTTAGCCATTATCAGATGGTGTGTTTTATTATTAATTATTTTATGAGAGGTGCTCCACTGAACACACATCTCTTTCATTATAGCGAGTAACGCGTCATTCTTTCTGGTCTAGTTACTCTCCTGGTCTAATAACAAACAAGAAAAAAAAGAAGGATATTAACAAACAAATATTTCTTCTGGCAGTCTGCAGAAAAGGTATGTATACATAGTGCAATCACCAATAAGTAAAAATATATATTAAATTTGCTAATAGTTTTTTTTCATTATTGAATCTTATTTTTCACAAAGGACACTGAAATCATTTCATACATTCTTGGGCTAAGAATGTATAATATAAAAATGGTAAATATAGACATATTTAGATTAATAAAAGGCCTTGTGGAAAATTCTGTAACTTTTGGCCATCTGAGAACAAAGTTATGATCTGTTTAGTGATAGTGAGGTTATGTTTCAATACCAATGAAATAAACTTTTTAACACAATAATATATTAGGTGGAAAACGCGTGAAAAGTCGTTATAATAGGCAGTTATTAATGGTTATTATGATAACTTTAAAACAATAAACATATAAAAGGAACAGATTTATAAAAAACAGAAAACAGAACAATTTTAATTATGTAGTTTATTCGTCTTCTATAAAGATTAAAATGTCGTCAAGAAATTATTTAAGTGGAGCAATATGATCTTGATACCTTGTCCAGCTAAGGTATAATAATATTATGATACACATCACATGAGCATTGAGCACACAGCAGGCTCCAACATTGCGTCTGCTTACTATGCAATTACAATAGAAGCGTACATAAGAATAGCTGCATTTCCTCTACGACAGCCGTAGACTAAAATATTTTTTTTAAGTTTTGTGACCCGAATTCTGTAATAATTAAAGCAGTGGTCGTTGAAATTAAACTATTTCGGAATTTACACTCAAAATGCATTAGAAAACACGAAACGATCGAATCAAAAGTCAAAACGTCAACGGCCTATGACAAAATTGTCAATTTTAAATGACTTGTGCAAAAAGTATTTACTGGAATACTGAAATCGATTGAATAAATGGACGATATCTTGAAACCTCAACATTTTTCTTTTTTTCTCGGCTCCCAGATTGAGAACTGAGTAGATTTTTTATATTGTAGGACAAAAAAATGTCGATTTTTTAAACCATATCTCAAGCCATTACATTTGGGCCCACGATGTTCAGTCTCCTTTATATAATTTTAAAGTGATTGGATGATATTATCGAAATAAAAGTATAGTATAGAAGCAGGGGACAGATTTTGCTAGTTGAAAAAGTTTAGGCAAACGCCACTTTCGGGAACACAATGCATTGTTGTTACGCTCCCCTGGGGAATAGAGGCTTTATACAAGTAAACGGTTTAAACTTTAAATTAATATTCGCAACTGAATCGGCCTACGGAGACTTCTACAAATTGGCTTTTTAGTTTCGGAGTCTGTTTACACAACAATTCAAGAAAGGTTTTCGATTAGAAGTAAGATCATACCCCCTTATTACTAAGAAATTTACGCAACGGATACTGTATGTATGTATGTATGTATGTATGTATGTATGTATAGTATGTTGCTGTCTTTGTCTGACAAGTGACCGTATCTGTAGTATCCGTTGCGTGAATATTTTTATTAATAAGACGTAGGAGTGTACTTTAAAAGCAAATAAGTTAGTTTGGGCTCAGAGAAAATCAGAGAACGACTATTAATATCTAGTCGTCTCATGTGCGCTAACTCTACTCAATTTTGTAGGTACCTACTCTAGACATGTTGCCATGAAGTATAGGTCGAACCCTACCGAGCCTATGTAAATATATATTTACCTATATTATTTCGATAAAACATAACTTTTCGACAGTTTGATTAAATTAAATACACAGATCAAGTTTAATTATAAATATCATTTTTGCTGTTTAATTTTCACTCCAATAATAATATCTTGTTGTTTTAGCCGACACCGGAGATTTAAATCATTCATTACTTCAATCTTTGGGGAAAACTTATTATGGGCTATTTGAATATGTTAATAGCGTCAAGCTTTTAATTAATATTGTAAAACCTTTTCGCAGCGATGAATGACAAATAAGGTGAACTTTTATGACAATGCTGGCAGTATTATGATGTTCGCTTGTACATTGTTTGTTAATTTTTGTATTCCACAAATCCTCATTTTAAATAAATGTATTTTTCAATCAATGAATCACAGTGGATAATATTATAACACTAGGCCGTAACCACTAAAACAGTTGCCATTATAAGGTTCTTATAATGGAATTAGGATTTGTTTCCTTTGTTAATAAAAGTTTTCATACTTCTTCACACAATCTAATTATTAGAATATAGATAAGGAGGAAATGTTACCTTACTTTTGCAAATTCAAGTGTTAAAGCAACCATATGAATTGTGCAAGTTTACGAGTTTGGGCAAATGGTAATTTTTACAATACAACTGCAATACTGCAATTCTACTGCAATAGAAATAAATAAGCTAAACCAAGATATTATAAAGGAAAGTAAGGGAATAAAAGGGGAGATAAACAATAAGGTAGAGAAAATAAAACAAATGAATCAGGAATTGGCAAAAGAAAGTAAAGTGAATTTAAATAGGGCAGTTGAGTTGATAAGTGGGGTAGAAAAGTTAAGTCAGGACATAAGAAAGGAGACAAGTAACAAATTAAAAGAAATAAACAAGTTAAATCAGGAGGTAATAAGCAAATGTAAGGGTATAAAAGGGGAGATAAATTGCAGGGTAGAGGAAATTAGAAAGGACAATCAGGAATTAGCAAAGGAAAATGAGTAAAATCTAAGTAGGGCCGTCGAAGAGTGGGGGGCCAGGGCCCCGGCAGAACCGCAACCCGCGACATATGCGAGTGTGGTCGGTGGCGGAAGGGAAACCACGCCGCTGAAGCCGAAGCACCTGACCCTCCACTCTCTAGTAGTGACAGACAGGGACATTATGACGAGTGCAGAGATAGTGACAGAAGTAGGAGCGGTTATAGAGGCAAAGAAGGAAGGAATAAAAATTGATAGGATTAGAAAAGGTAAAGATAGGAAAGTTATCATAGGATTAAGTAACAAGAAGGATAGAGACAAGGTTAAGGAAAGAATAGAGAAAAGTGGGGGAAAATTAGAAGTCCAGAGTATAGATAACAAAGATCCGCAGGTTGTGCTGTATCGGGTGCTCAAGTCGAACACGGATGATGACATCTATAAAGCCATAAGAACGCAAAATGAGCACCTCATGGAGCACATTCTGGGGGGGGGGGAAAGGATAGGATGAAAGTTAGATATAGGAGGCGGGGGAAAGACGACAGCACCGAGCACGTGGTGATGATCGTGTCGCCGGAGATGTGGACGTGCTTCACCAAGGCGGGCTATCTATATATAGATATGCAGCGTGTGCGGGTCGCCGACCAGTCCCCCCTAATACAGTGTTCGAGCTGTCTAGGGTACGGACATGGGAGGCGATTCTGCGCTACTGCCGAAGTGAGGTGCGGCCATTGCTCCGGGGCGCATCACCAGTCTCGGTGCGAGGACCGTTTGGCCGGCAGTAAACCGCGTTGCATAAACTGCGTTGGGGTGGGGAATAAGGAAGTAGAACATAATGCTCTCAGTGCGGAGTGCCCGGTCCGGAAAAAGTGGGACGCCATGGCGCGCGTATCAGTCGCCTACAGTGACGAAGAGCAGTAGTCCCGATAAACGTCGAATGCAATTGGATGCAATTTTAAAAATGTATTTTAAGACACCAATGCAAATAAAAGACTAATGGACAGTCCGACATGGGTATTGACACTTGGCATATATATGATTATATGGTGACATAAAGTAGCATATATAGCTAAAGTAAATAAACACGTACGCAACTAGCTCAAGATCGACAGAAACCGTCACTATGGGCACATGCGCGCGCCACGGGGCCCCGAAAGGGCTGCAAGAGATTTATATATATATAAATTTTGAGCACAATAAATGCCGGGGCGGACGCACCGAACTGAACCCAAAAAGGTAAAGATATTGGGAAAGAGGAGAATGTAATGTAACTAAATTAAAGTAGACAAAATAAGACAAAAGACTTAAATTTAATTGTAAACTGCAATAATAATAGGCATGTAAATGGGAAGGAAAAGATATTGAGAAGGAGAAACGATACAATGTAAAAATATAAAATAAAATTGATAAAGCAAGTAAGAAAATGTAAAAAACAAAATTTAAAAAAAAGAACAAAATGTAAAAGTAAATGTAAAGTTAGAAACTGTAGAATAAGATAGGAGTAGGAAAAGAAATTAATGGTTATACATGTAAATTAAAAAAGAGAAATGTGGAAATTAAAAAAGGAATTAAATTTAATGTTAAAAAGAAGAAAGTAAGGCAAAGGGAAAAGTAGTGTAAGTAAATGTCGATGTGGTGACAAATGCAAAAGCAATGTAAAAGAAATAAATGTAAGCTAGAAAAAGAATTGTATAAGCAAGCAAAAAATGTAACAAATAGAAAGTACTCAAGAAAATGTAAATGAGAAGTGTGAATGAAAAGTAAATGTAAAGCAATAGTTAATAAAATGTAAAAGATATAAACGTAAGAATAGAAATTAGAAATGTAGAGTAAATGTAAAGGAAAGGTAAAAATGTAAGTAAGAAAAAGAGTTGCACAAGCAAGCAAGAAATGTAATAAACGAAAAGAATTTAACAAAATGCAAAAATGTGATAAAAATAATAGTAATAAGATGTTAAAAGTTGTGAACGCAAAAATGAAAATGTAATAAGAAAAAGAGAAATGTAGAATGAGATAGCAATAGAAACGAAAAGCAATAATAATAACTGTAACTAAAAATAATAAAACATACTGTAGACAAAAAACAATGCAAAAAATTGGCCCTGATACTGTTAGGGGGAACAAGAAAAAAAAAAAAAATAAAAAAAATACAACTGCAGTATAAGCATATGCCATTGCTTAATTCTAGTTGCGGTCATCTTAGGCGAGAATAACATGGTCCCCTACGCTATCTATGTACTTGTGTATCTTGACTTTTGTTATATACGTTAAGTTAATACATTGTAAAAAAAAAATCTAAAAGAACAATTTACTCATCTTTTTACTAAAAGGTACTCTAGTTCTAGTTCTTCTCACAAGGCTAGTTTCCGACCCAGTAATAGCACTAGCACTGGATCAATTAGCGCAACAATCCTGAATCGCGCTATCGAAGTTTTCTAAGATCGGCGGTATATATACAACACCATAAATGACTACATCTGGGCTTCGGCCTGACCGAGCATACCACCTCGCTCTCTCGGAGATCTCCCTTTGGGGCTGTCCACTCTATCCACAGCACGATTAGAAGCGTTCGAAATGTGGTGCTCGAAAAGGATGCAGCGGATAAGTTCGAAGGAAAAGAAAACTAACGAAGAAGTGCTACAGATGATAGGAGAAAAGACATGACACATTAATGAGGACAATATTAGAAGATAAATAGAAGGAAAGAGGGGTAGGAGAAGGCTAAGGAAAAACCATATTATTCAACTTGTAGATAATGTAAATGTCATGTCCTATAAAGAGCTGAAGGTACTAGTGGAGGATAGAGAAAAGTGGCGGAAGCTCCACCGACAAGGGCCCTGCCCTTAAATTAATGAAGAAGAAGGTAGGCATCATGTATGACAATTAAATGAGTGTTGTTTAATATATAGAAATAAAAAAAAATGGTTTTCGTTTATAGTTTGGTTTACTATAATCTTAGTACCTGGAAACCTGTGCAGCGGCACCGCCGTGCAGGACATGTGCGCGGCGCGGCACGAGCACAGCGGACTGCCGGCGCACGGCTCCAGCCGCTCCGGTGCCAGGCTGCCGACCAGCAGGCACAGCACCGCCGTCTGCAGCGACCGCCGCGTCCACGCATCTCCCAACACCATCACTGCAAAAAAGTTGCCGTAAGTCTGCCGTTCGGAAGTTTACCGTTCGAAAATGTTTCGTTCGGAAGGTTACTGATCGATTATCTTTTAAAAATCGTGTGTCAATTCAAAAACTTAGCATTAGGGTTAGTTCAAACCGCGACGAGACGCGACGCAATGTGGCGATGCATTTTTAAGATAGCTATTCAAAATTGAACTTTACTAACTACACAAGAAGATACACTTTTCATTGCAAGAGTTCGAATGTCAAGTCAATCAAAGTCAATGTCGAAAGCGCCGCTCCTGCAACTAAATGTGTATCTTTTTGTGTATTCAATTTTCAATAGCTATCCTAAAAATGAAGCACTGCGTTAAGTCGCGTATCGTCGCGGTCAGAATTGACCCTTAAGTACATTTTACATTTTTAGCGCCGTTTAATATATTTTATTGTTGTCTACCTATATACCTACACAAAATTCTCCAAAACATAGGCCAAGCCCTTGACCATCTTATGAAAGAACTGACCAAGTGTATGCAGACTGTAGATCTTATTATATCTCATCAAAGGAGGTGGATGTCAAAATATCGTTTGGCGTAATAGGACACCCCCTAGCTACACGTTGTTGTTTGCTAAGCGAGTGTACCGTAATACAGGGGACAGTTTATGGAATAAGCATTACCATACATAATCACTCTGATGGCATAATAGCATTTTAGTCTATAATTATGCTGTAGGATAAAATACTATTGAAACTGTTGTTCTTAATGTTTCGCGTATTAATACAAAATGTTATTCTATGTCTAACTATATATATATATATATATATATATATCTATGAATGCTTCACGTCACACCACGTCAATTTTGCTAATTACCCGAAGGACTTGTGTTACGGAGACCAGATAACGGGAAGTTCTATATTTAATACTTTTATAGTATACATATGTTTAAGACTTTTATTTCATTATATTATACACATATTTAATACACACCTATGACCCAGGAACACTGAAAACTTTTTTATTTCTCTGGCGGGATTCGAATCCGCGACCTCTGGCTTAAGCTAGCGCGTAAGAAATGAAAGTGCAAAAATTTTATGTTCGCTTTACTTTACGCTTTCGTCTAAGTGTAGTCACACACTAGCTGACTACATTCACAATGTAAAGTTCGGCTGGTGTGTCGCTACACTTACGCAATTAGTCACTGTTATGAATAAAGGGGAAGCATATTTTATACATTTTGCTTTGTCAAAACACGAGCGAATATTTACATGTGACACAAAATTCGTTACAGGTTTCATAAATGTTACTAAATGCCTACCAAATTTGTAAAGGAGCTACTTTTAGATCATAATAGAAGAAATAAATTAAATAAAAAAATATTTTATGTTAAACGGTTTTATAACAATAAAAATAATGTAGGTAATGTACTAAAAGCTAAAAAATAATTCGGTAAGTCCTAGCTACCAGATCGCACCAATCTCATCAATCTGGGGTATTGATCAGACAAATAATAAAATCATTGGGCGCGTGAAACTATCATATATTAACTCTAGATACGCAACGCCCAACGATTTTATTATTTGTCTGATCAATACCCCAGATTGATGAGAAGATTGGTGTGATCTGTCTTTGTTGCAATCTAACTCTTATATATATATATATCATTTTTTGGGTGGGAGACCCATGCTTGGATCCCGACTCTAAGTTGTAAAAGTCAATATACCTACACTGTCAATACTATTCTATTTTTTCAGAATGAGCTCTATTCTACTAATCAAGCCCTTTCATTAGACACCTATATTGAGGTAGTTGTTGGAAAATATGTAATCCGTCATTTTGTGGCGGCGGCCATCTTGAATTTTATTTTTTTATAGTGAGATCTATTCTACCAATAAAGCCCTTTCATTTGATACCCATATAGAGGTTGTTGTGAAGTAATATGTAATCCGCCATTTTGTATCGGCGGCCATTTTGGATTGACAGTCATAATTTTTTTTTATTATTGTATTGTCATCAAGATTAAGAGTGGGTACCAAATATCAGATCGATCTGGTATCAGGAAGGGGGTAAAATTCCAATTACTAAATTTGACCCAAACAAATAAATAAATAAATTGGCCAAGCTAAATAAAACCGTTTCATGAAAATAATGTTCAGTTTTTATAAAACTTTTATTATGATCCATAGAAGCTAATAATTAGAAATGGAATATTTTCACGTTATGGAAAACTTAGATTTTTAATAACATGTTTCTTATGTAATCGTATATTCATTACGCATACAAAACGTATGTATACATAATTCCAAGAACTCTCTTCCTCTGCATTGGGCTTTTACTTTTAATTTTCAATAAAGGATATATAAACTATAGGTATAAAATCTTGCCTACACAAAATTATATCAACGCGTTTTGTGGCCTATAAAATCTAAAGGTTCAATCTGCATTGTGAGTGAGAGAATCTAAAAAAGTTTGTTCTTAATAATCAGATAACTCGCTTAGAAAATTGCGATTTAAAAAAAGATATTAGAAAAAAATTTGCAATTCAGAATAGCGCCCTGTTTGCATATTACATACAGCTAAAAGCCGCTCCTAACATTGAGCGTTAAAAATATATTAATATGCGTGTATGAATTATAAGTGGCTACATTTTACAAGATTCATATATTATATTAATTTTAAAATAGAAAAAATAATCTTTGACTTTGTAGGTAATAAAACAATAATATAATACGAGTCTGAATTTTAAAATTGGACTTTTTTCTCAAAGATCTCTATAAAATATTTATATTAGGTTCTTACATATGAAATTGGCGTTTTGTCGTACTGTCCACTTTGATCTCAAATATCTCTTCTTTGGTAAGGAATTCCAATTTCAAATTTATACCGCTATTTACTCATGTATTTGTGTTTCGAAAACCGTAATTCATTTGTTTTTTCCTCTTTTGGTTTTTTCTTTGCGTCACTCTGTTTACAATATGGAAAACTTGAAATATCGTATTATTTTCGAGTACGAGTTCCACCGTGGCACCAGTGCTGCAGAAACGGCTCGAAGGATTAATGATGTATATGGCGGCGGCAAAATAAAACACAGTGCGTTTTTGGTTGCAATGTTTTCGTTCTGGAAATTTTGATCTGCAGGACAAGCCCTGTGGACAGCCGGAGACCAAAGTTGATAATAAAGAATTGAAGGCTATTGTGGGAGCGGATCCATCGCAAACCACGTCCGAGTTAGCTGCAGGCTGCGGTGTCAGTGATAAAATTGTTTTAATCCACTTGAAGCAAATTGGGAAGGTGAAAAAGCTTGAAAGGTACCTCATGAATTGAGTGCAGCAAACGCGTCGACTGCTACGTTACATTACACAACCGGCACAACAATGAAGGGATTTTAAATCGAATCATTACCTGTGATGAAAAGTGGATTCTGTACGATAATCGCTCATCGAAATGGTTGAACCCTGGAGAACCAGCCAAAGCCTGCCCCAAGAAAATTGTGTCAAAAAAAGTCACTTGTTAGCGTTTGGTGGACTAATGTCGGTGTCGTTCACTACAGCTTTCTTAAATCTGGCCAGACGATTACGGCAGATGTCTATTGCCAGAAACTGCAAATCATGATGGAAAAGCTAGCTGCTAAACAACCAAGGTTGGTTATTCGCTCTAGGCCACACAACAGACGGCTACCAAATTAGAGGAGCTTCAATTGGAATGTCTAATGGCCGATTTCTTCACTCGTAGTGAGTGAGTGACTCGTAGTATCCTACGATTAGAGTTATCCGTTAGGTAACGTGAGTTAACTGGAGATTTCGTTTTCTTTACACCAGTTTAAGAAATTACCCCCGAAAATTTCTGTCCCAAGGATAAATATTGGGCTGACTTTATACCTGGCAGTTAGCTTAATGATGTCAGTGTGTGCGTAAAAATTCTACAGTGTAGAGTTTACATGGCACTGTACATGCTTGTACAACGATTCTTCGAATGTCAAATATAAAATCAATAATATTTCCATCCCACTTATGAAAATTTTGATTGTTTTAAACAAATAGAGGTGAATATACATATTAGGGTGGCCCAAAAAAAGGTTTTTTTTTTCAATTTCCCATGAAAATTTGTTGGAAAAAAAATATCAAAAAAAAAAACAAAAAAACTTTAGATAATTTAGCGTAAACAAATAATAAGTAATAAACTTTTATTAGAACGGAGAAGTAGGTAGTAAATATTTTTTTCGAAATTTTAACCCTGGAATAAGTATATCTGCCGAATAACGAACTCTAGTTTATCTCTCTCATGAAGAAATCGGCCATAAGACATCCACCTACTCCCCGGACCTTGCTCCAACAGATAACCATTTTTTTAGAAATTTGGATAACTTCTTGCAAGGGAAAAAAGTCAACTCCGATGGGGCAGACCAAAGCGCCTTCAAAGTTTTTATTGATTCCTGTCCGAATAGTAAAGATGGCAATGGTATATACTTTGATAAAATAAATATATTATGTTACAAAAAATTCGACTGTATGTTCTTCCTTAACGAAACGCCAATTTCATATGTAATGACCTAATATTAACGTAGTATTGGATATAACGCTACCTAAGAAATAAACTCGCATAACATATTTTTATATCTGTACTGAAATTGGATACTGGTTTATTTAAATACAGGGGTTCAAGTTAAAATACAAAGCCTTTATAATGCAGCAACAACTTTCTTCTTACCAGTCTCTTCAAAACTAATGACAACTGAATTGTAATATACCAATTAGTATTTAATTTATATATAACTGTGTCGTTATTACTTACTCGTATATCAATTATAGTATCCGTAATATATTATTTAATTTCGAATCGCAGAATGCAAACCCTATCTATATATTATACTCTCCCTATAACTACAATAACTACAATCTTATATACGTATATTACATTAAGTGTGATATAATTTTCATTATACTTACCGAAGTGTTGTAAGCTGTAGTTATGGCGGTGTAAATTTTTATCACCAACGTCAATGTCTGCTCACTGCATAAATGTAGTAAATAACAGAGGATTCTTTATTTATTATTCTTCCCGTATATTTATGAATTACATATTATATGATTGTGTTTATATTTACTAAAAATATTATTTCATCTTATTATTACTCGCAATCATGATATTTTCAATTATATAATATTATATTATATCGAGCGTCGTTGTCGTGCCGCCCGTGTCGAGGCAGGAGCGCTGAACGCGTCTCTGCGCCGACCGACTGATTGTGTGCGGTGACTATGTGCGCTGTGAAATAAACAGCTTGAAGCGATAATAACAATGTAATTAGTATCGTATCTATACTATTATATGTATATATGCGTTGTGTTTTATTTTTATTTATTTTTTTGTACCTTTTTTATTTTTGTAACTCAATAATTATGATTGTGTGCCGTCGTGAGATCGCGAACTTACAAGGGGGTCACGGAAGATCAGGCGCCACGGCTTGCCGCGGTCGAAGCCTGAGTGGCATCCCTTTAAACACATGGTGTGGGCATTGCATAGCCTTAATCAGCTGTGTTTTTAAAACTGTCTCTTTTCGTATTCTTTGAATGATATAGTGCGTTAGTGTATAATTTACTTGTTTTTTGTTAAAATTTGGCTGTGTCATGTCCCTTGTGTGTTTAATAAAGATATTTTTATTTATTATTTATTTATTTAAATGCCTATTATTTTAAACCAACAGGTAAAATACTAAATCTTGCACAAAAAGAAGTCAATAAATTATTATTAATAATAAAAATACAGTTAACTTGGCTTATGTGATTGTTAGTCGCTAAAATTTTACGCATATTGAAGTGTACAAAGGCATAAAAATATTTTATTATCGAATATTTGATGTACACTCCATATATATTTTATGCGGAGGTGGCAACACTGTTTATAATTAGATTTTATGGAATGGGGTTATATTTTATGTATTCATAGCTCTCCACAATTACTCGGGTATATTCGTCAATATGTTTTATTATGCACGCTGCGCGCATTTTATTAGTGTTGTTAAATTAGCCCTTACATATGGAGTTTTAGTATTTTTACAACAAAAAGCATTTATTTCTTTCTGTTTATGTATTTTTTGTTTCTTTTTATGCACCCGGATTTGATGTATAACTGATATTTCTTGCATGTTATTTTATCAACAATGTTAATTTTTTTTTGGCTTTGTAAGTGCTAGTTTTGTATTATTTTCTATGAATATACATAATCCTAATGTAATGATTTCGCAATTAATAAGCTATTTTGTTTTTATTATTATATATTAAGATATTAAGAATTTCAATTATCTTGATAGGAGATCATCGTACGATCATCGTACTCGTATTTACAGTCTATTACTACTTTAATTTTTCACCACAAATAAACACGAAAGAGCTCGGTTAACTATACTAGGTAACTCTTAAAACGTGATCGAATTTCTATGCCCAATGCATAGAAATTCGATCGTATCTCACACAAGACTTCATGTAAAACATTATAAAACACTGTAAGAGGTTTGAAAATAATGTGTTCATAACTATTTAAACACGAGTCGAATGAGTAGTTTTCTATGTTCGCTCGCAATCCCAGCCCTCATATAAAATGGACTCTCACAATCTGCATCAATAGCGTCTTGCCGGGTAAACTTTAATATCTCGCTGTTTGTGTGTTTTAGAAATCTCGATTGCTAAATGGAACTCTTATTATTACTTTCGAGCACTAACTAGGGAAATGTGAGTTTTGAAGTAGGTCGCTCTATAATATGTAGTTTTCCAATTTTAATTATCATTTTCAATTCATTTTCTCGACCTCTGTGGCTCTGATTAGCGCATTGGCGCACAAGCCGGGGGTCGCGGGTTCGAATACCGCCAGGGAACAAAATATGTCTGTTTTACTGGGTAGTACTGGTAGTGTATTATTTATATGTGTATTTTATAGTATAAATCTTTAATATATGTATAGCATAAAAATATTGAATACATTTCCGTTGTCTGGTACCCGTAATGCAAATCTTTCGAGTACTTACCACGGGACCAGATTAACGTGTTGTAAAAGCGTCCATAGATATTATTATTATTTTGTAACTTCATTAGTAACTAAACTTTTCCATTTGTATTATGTAACTTACATTAGTATGTAACTAGTATCAATATTTTGTAGGTAGGTACTTAAGCTATAAACTATCATGTACTAGAAAAATAAAACATATCAAAATGACTACCAACGGATCCCTTTAAAATTGGACACGAAATACGGAAAATAAATATGGTTATAAAGTTCGTGATTTTTCAAAAGTTTTATTGCAGCTGCGATATCAACGATAGAATTTTAAACTCACCAGATTTTTATACCGTTACGTTATAACAATAGTCTTATATATAGACAATATATTACAAATGTGAAAGTTTGTGAAGACGGATGTATGGATTGATGGATGGATAGATGTTTGTTACCCTTTCGCACAAAAACTACTGAATGGATTTTGATGAAATTTGGTATGGTAGTAGTTTAAGCTTTGGATTAACACATATGCTATTTTTTATAAAAAGTACAGTGTTCCCGTGGGATGCTATATTTACGCGTGTGGAGCTGCGGTCAAAAGCTTGTCATTATAAAATAAAACAAATAAAAGATAAGTTTTTATACTCTGTATGAATTCAATTATCATTTCCGTATAAGCTTCGCATAAAAATACATAATTGTTAACAATGTTTCTCAAAATTAGGTTCTTAGTAGCTCTTAAGCTGTTGACTGTACTTGTAACTCATCAAAATAATCCCTTTGAAGCCTTTGGGAGAACAATTTTCTATAAGTTTACAGGTCAACGATATCAAAGATTTTGCTATTCAATATTAAACGTTTTCGGTGAATTATTTTCTTGGAGCCCCGAGCAACATTAAAAAAAATTTGGAACGTATAAAGCATTTCAGCTGATTTTTAAGAAATTAAATATTTTTAAAGGAGTTATTTTTGGCAAAGCACTAACTTTTATAACATTAAAATTTGATTTTAGCATAAATACATTCCTTGAATATACGAGGGCGGGTCAATAAGTCCGTGACTTTGGAATAAAACACAGATTTTTTGATAAATAAATCATTTTATTTTTCAACGTAGTCCCCCTTGAGCTCTATACACTTTGTCCAACGCTTCTCCAATTTTTTTATCCCTTCCAAAAAATATGATTTGTCGAGGTCCTCAAAATAGGCCTTTGTTTGCGAGATGACTTCATCATTGGAGTCAAATCTTTTTCCACCGAGCCATTTTTTCAGGTCTGGGAACAAGAAGTAGTCACTCGGAGCCAAATCTGGAGAATAGGGTGGATGTGGGAGCAATTCATAGCCCAATTCATGGATTTTTGCCATGGCAACTGCACATGTGTGCACCCTTGCATTGACTTGGTGAAAAAGAACTTTTTTCTTGGCCAAATGAGGTCGGTTTTTTTTCAAATCCTCATTGAAGCGGTCCAATAAGTTGGCATAATATTCCCCATTAATTGTTCTTCCCTTTTGAAGATAGTCAATGTGAATTATCCCACGTGCATCCCAAAAAACAGTCGCCATAACTTTATTGGCTGACAAACCCACCTTGGCCTTCTTTGGCGCCGATTCACCCTTAGAAACCAACTGTTTTGACTGTTGTTTGGTCTCTGGTGTGTTGTGATGGATCCATGTTTTGTCCACGGTTACAAAACGGCGCAAAAACTCCTCCATATTGTGATTAAACAACGCCAAACCTTCCTGTGAAGTTGTTACACGATTGCGTTTGTGGTCGACTGTGAGCAAACGCGGCACCCATCTTGCGGAAAGCTTTCTCATGCCCAAGTGATCATTCAAAATTGAAACCACTGAGCCATGCGAGATGCCTATGGCTTCCACAATCTCTTGCACTTTCAATCTTCGGTCGGCCAACACCATATCGTGAATTTTTTCGATTGTTTCGGGTGTAGAGACCTCAACTGGGCGTCCAGGACGTTCGGCATCTTCAGTGCTTGTACGGCCACAACGAAATTCAGTAAACCACTTTTTTACCATTGAAATCGATGATGCAGAGTCCCCATAGTATTTATCAAGCTTAGCCTTGGTCTCGGTAATGGTTTTTTTTCGCAAAAAATAATGCATAATAATAAGCACACGAAATTCACTTTTTTCCATTGTTTCCTTAAGTTACTGGATAGTCTGATAAAGATAGCTGTAAAACACAAACTAAATGACGCAGCAAGTTCAAATTTTGATAGGAGTCAACTGACAGATGCCTGTTGACAGGAGTAGTGTTACTTTTTCAGTAAGGAGGTTAGAAATTCAAAAAGTCACGGACTTATTGACCCGCCTTAGTAATCCTTAAATGTATCCAAAAACTACCTTTTTTTTGGCAAGAAAATGACGAATTCAACAAAGCATTTCTAGCAACTACGATAGTACAAGGTTAGTACAAAACCATCTTTACTGCAAATGAGTAAAGCCGCAGAGTGCCATCAGTGTACTTTCGCTATGCGCTGGGCGGTCGGAATGTGCCCACTTTAAGCCCAACGTATCGGCATCGCACGAACGCAATCATAACGTATAATCATGCATGCATGCATTCATAATTATTTACAAGTACTAACAAGGGTATACTTACAACGAGCACTGACTTGCATAATATCGAACATAATTAATTTTTATTGCGCTTTCATAATGACAGTGCGGAAAATTGCGAATAAACGACAGTTTTAACTTAGATTTGTTGTGACCCATTTTGAATATTTTGCAAGATTTTAAGTCATAAATTATGAAATGAATGTAAAGACGCTATACATTACAATTCGTTGCCTAAGGGTCAATAAACACCGCGCGACGCGGCGCTGCATTTTTAAGATAGCGTTTCGTTGCAAGAGCGGCGCCTTCTACTTTGATTGATTTGACATTCGAACTCTTGTAATGTTGAATAATTTAGCTATTCAGCTATCTTGAAAATGCAGCGTCGCGTCGTGTCTCGTCGCGGTATGAACTGGCCCGAAAGCTAAGTAAAATAAACCGTTTATGGACGATACTATTCTTCTCACCATTCACTAAAAAAATATTTTCTTTATTGTCAAAAGTGGAAACATTACAAAGTTGTAAAAGCTTATATGAATAAAGTAAGAAATATAATTACGTCGAACAATAAAATAAGTAGTTACCTAGTAACCACAAAATGTAGTAACCTCACAATTAAGAAGTAAAAGCATTGTTTTATGTAAAAGCTAAGTTTATTAGGATATTTCGTGAGACCACGGCCCTTGAGATAAAAGACATCTTTTTTGTGGATTTATGCCCTTTTTATGGACATTGTTTCTACTTATATCACAGAAATAGGATTTAATATTGATACGGTATATTTTATTAAAGACGATTTTTGGGATTGCTTTTGAGGACTATTTCATATATTTACTTAGTGTAAGTAAAAGTTCAATATTAAAATTTTGTGGAAATATCGTTTTTTGTGATTTCAAAATTGAGACGATGAAACAATAGGTAACAGTTAAAAGCTAACTAGTTAATAGAATCAGGCGTTTGCGGAAATCCACAGCATACAATTTAATTAATATTATATCTAGCAACATCCCGCGAAAAAATACTAAAAAACCTGCAAGCAAATGTGCGAGTGCTCATGCGTGCACGCATTCCCTTGCAGGTTGTAGGTATTTTCCGGGGTTTGCTAGATATAATATTAATTGAATTGTATAATATCTAACTGTATACAGTTGCAGCCGACGACATGCTAGCAACAATTTGAGGAACGTTCACTTCGAATGTTTCCCTTCACTAATTTGCGGTCGTCTGCGGAAGATATTTTATGGAAATAAATAAAAAAAGGTTTTGAGTAAACACAATATCAAACCGGGTACAAAGTTAGAATTTAATAAAATAAAAAATACAATCAAGAAGTATAGTCATATATTGTCTTTTAACGTTATCGTTTCTACCCGACTACGGCGAAGCCAAAAGGAAGGGTAATAATTTTGGCAGTATAAGTATATATATATATATATATATATATATATATATATATATATATATATATATATATGTAAAAATTTACAGTTATTATATGATTACTTTATACCTAAAGTAATCATATAATAACTGTAAATTTTAGCTTACCAGCTAAGTTACAGGGGGTAACCGTCGTGAGCTGCTGTATGCTTTTTGTTTTAATTAATAACAAGATTTTACTTAAGATTTGCGAAACTTTAACTGTAATTAATAGGATCAAATTAAAGTGGAACTTATGAAATGAGCAGATGTGATTCCTAAAGTCGTGCTAACAAACGCGGGTCTTCACCTTTTCTGGCGCCGCACCAAAGTGTCTTGCCAAGTCTCGGATGAGACTAGCTGTTAATCGCGTCTCTCGCTTAGAGGATTGGATCGTTTATTTCATTTGTGAGAACTTTCAATTATATACAATATTTTATTTTTGGTTTCAATGGCATACGACGGACACTCGCACGACATTTGGAGTCAGAGCGTTCTGAAAAAAAGTCCTGTATAGCAGTGGCGAAGGCTGGTTCTCCTTCATAAGGAAGCCCTAGCCTATATAATAATAGGTAGGGATTTGGAGGTGAGTCTACAGATAAGTGATAAGTGAAGCTGATAGGAATAGTCGATAGAGGTATAAGGAACCCCACGCAACTACCTACCCCAGAAAAAGTTATTTTATATTATATTTATTAAAAAGTGATATTATAAAAATATACCCAGATATTGATTCAGTTATTTTCCGTACAAAATTTGTCCTTGTACCAAAAAGACGCTTCCGAGATTTTGTATCAGAAATATTAATAGGAATATATTGCGATTAATAAAGCTTGAGAAAAAAATAATTTTGTGTGACAAAACATAGGAAATTTCCTTTTGACAAAATAATTTGAATATGGAGCTTATGATATAAAATATGAATTGTATTTATATCTTCGTAAATACATTCGTAGCGTTATTTTCGTAGTCACTCTACGACGTAGCAATATGCTACGCTGATACGTAAACTTGCTAGGTGCTTCAAATAAGTTTTCCTTTTACATGTTTACGTGGGTAAACATGTAAAAGCTGTCATATTAAGTAGTATGGTTTTCATAAGCATCCCATTTATCCCCGATTGAAAGAACTCACTACCTTCGATGTTTTACAAATCTACATTATTTTAACACAACATAAAAATATAATTTAAAATATAACCAGATATCAGTGGCGTAGGGTGGTTTTAATTCAGAGGGAAGCCCTAGTCGCTAGATGTGAGTTGTAAAAAATTTTTTGAAAGGAAATTTAGCACCATATTATGTATGATGGTCAAGGTCATTACACGCATGTAGAGTTGTCGTGTCTGAGAGAAATTGTAAATACTTAGGTAACTTTTGTTATAATTATACCTATGGTTTCTATTCCTATAGTTATATATACGGTATTCACATATAAGTACAACACATATTAGTTTGAACATTAAAATGAATTATATTTCTCACTTCTCACTGTTCAATATAAATTCAAAAATAATAAATATTAACCCGGCGTCAGCACAGTTGAAATATGTAACAACAATAGTAGGGTTGGGTCTAGGAGACCCGTATAGAAAATCCTTTTAATATCAATAATTAAAAGAAATCTACTAATCTATTGTACAAATTAGATAAAACGACTATCGTTTAAGAGATTTAGGTTAAATAAGAATAACTTTATATGAAAATATCCTTTTAATGTTTTTTTTATACATAGGCTGCACTAAAAGTATCGCGAATGGAATATTTCCACTGTTCCTGTCATATTAAAATCTTTTTAATTTAAAACTCCTTGGTTTTAAAAATCGAATACCGTTTATTTATTTAAAAAAAGATTCTCGGTCTTGTCACAAGGTCTTGTCAAACTTGTTTAGTCGTTGAGAAAATGGAATTGACTCGAGAAAATTCTAGAGCGATGATTTATTATGACTTTCGAAGTGGTTTAACACAAAAAAAGTGTGTTGACCGGATAATTTCTGCATTTGGTGATGAAGCCCCATCCAAAACCACAATTTATCGCTGGTGTGATGGATTTCAACGTGGACGTGTCAAGCTCAGTGATGATCCCCGTCAAGGTCCTCCAAAAACTGCAGTCACCCAAGAAAACGTTGATGCTGTGCGTAAGTTGATTGAGGAAGATCGACATGTGACATACCGCGAAATTCAAGCAACTTTAGACATTGGCATGAGTCAAATACAAATAATCTTGCATTAACAATTAGGTGTAAGAAAGTTGTTTTCCCGATGGATACCGCATTTGCTCTGTGAAGAGCAAAAAGCGGCTCGCGTTACTTGGTGCGTCAGAACTCTCGAAAGATTCCACGCAGGATCCTCAAATGCTGTATACAACATCGTATCAGGTGACGAATCCTGGATATACGCGTACGAACCCAACACAAAAAACCAGTCACGAGTTTGGGTGTTCGAAAATGAGTTAAAGCCAACAAAAATTGTTCGTTCACGGAGTGTTGCAAAAAAAATGGTGGCCACGTTTGTCTCCAAAACCGGCCATGTTGCGACTATTCCTCTTGAGAGACAAAGAACGGTTAATGCAGAACGGTATGCTAACATTTGTTTGCCACAGGTCGTTTCTGAACTCCGTAAAGAGAACTGCAACCGCCGTATCATCCTCCATCGCGACAATGCAAGTACTCACACCGCGCACAGAACAAAAGAGTTTTTAGAGCAAGAAATCATAGAATTATTAGACCATCTGCCGTACAGCTCCGATCTAAGCCCTTATGATTTCTATACTTTCCCTAAAATAAAGAATAAATTGCGTGGTCAGAGATTTTCATCACCTGAAGAAGCTGTGGACGCCTACAAAACGGCCATTTTGGAGACTACAACTTCCGAATGGAATGGTTGCTTCAATAATTGGTTCCATCGTATGGAAAAATGTGTCAAATTTCGCGGAGAATACTTCGAAAAGCAATAAATACATTTTTAAATAGTAAGTTGTGTCACTTCCTCGATTCCCGAAATTTTCAGTGCCTTCCTCGTAAAAGTGCTTTAAAATACTAACAAAACAAAAATACACTTTTCTTCTAAAATATTAATTAATAGGAAACATAACCATCACATTTACAATAAACCTACGTACAATATTACAAAGCAGTCTTACAAGTCAGTCGTATTATTGTTTACATCTGCGTAATCTCTGCAGTACAACATTGCATGTTCACTGCAAATGTATTTGTTACAGACCCGACAAGTATTATTTACTTTTACTATCTTTTTTGGCAGGACAGTCTTGACATCTTCTTACATTAGGTATCTTTGCAGGTGGCTCCTCATCAGGGTCTCCTAAAAAGTCGCGTATTCTTTTGCGCATCAGTCTTGGCAACTGATTGATGCCTTTACGATCGCGCAAATGCTCACGAACTAGAGCTAGGCCTACATTCTTTAGGAATTTGCGACGCTTTGTCACAGTGTTGTTATTATGCTTATGAAATATATGTGCATTTATTGCAGATATATTTAGTAAGCCGTAAAAAATGGTCAAAGGCCATTTTTTCTAATTACGACTCACGTTATAAGTAGAACACAGCTCGTCAGCAACATCGACACCACCTTTTGTCACATTATAGAATGTATTTATCTCCGGTTTCTTCTTTTCGCATGTAGATGTATCAATACTAGCATCATGATGCAAGTTCGACATAAGTAAAACCACTTTGTTTTTTTTTGGGTATGTGCGATACGATCGTGACATCTTTTTGAAAATCAAAAGTCGACGAATTTATTTCTTTAGCCCTTGTTTTCGTAAATTCTTCGGGTATTTGTCTTTTATTTTTTCGAACAGTGCCTACAGATGTCAATTTGTGTTCTTGAAGTAAGTGGTTTACTAATTCGTAGCTGGTAAACCAATTATCGAATGTAATGTTTCGGTTCGTTTGAGAAACTGGCTGCACGAGACGATCCACGACATCAAACGGCTTGTTGCTTACACAATATGGACCTACGGGTTGTTTTCCTGCGTAAATCTCAAATCTTGAGATTTACGCATTATATCATTATATAAAATTATACTCATTATATAAAAGTATTTGAATCAACTAATGCAAAAATTTTCAGACCGTATTTGGCGGGCTTTGACGGTATGTATTGTCTGAACTTACATCTACCTCGAAATGCTAAGAGCATCTCGTCAATCGTAAGATGTTCTTCTGGCGTATAGCTATTGCGGCAATTATGCACAAGTGCATCAAAAACATTGCGGATTGGAGTTAAATTATCCAACGACTTTCTGGTTTCACGAGTAGTTATATCATCAAAGCAAAGGTTACTTTGAATAAAATGGAAACGTCTCTGAGACATAGTCAATCTGAAAATATCTACGCCAGTACCATCTGAAGTCCAAAGATCAGCTAGATTTTGTCTCCCAGACCGATGCAAACCAGCAATAAACAAAAGTCCAAGGAAGGCCAGAAATTCATTGCGAGTACGTTCTTTCATATAGCTGTACTTAGAAGCGTCTTGGCACGCGGCTATTTTGATTTTTATGCGAGCATTCGTATATGTTAAAATTTGGCCGATCATTTCTTCTGTAAAAAAATGTTCCAGCACTCTTTGTCTGAAGAAGCATTTCGAGCTTCTGACCGAAAATCTGGCCGTTGTGTCATAATATTTTCAGCCCTAGTTCGAACGTTTGGGCGGAAAGGCGTCTTTTGCCACTTTGTTCCGTCTTTTCCAAAAAAATAAGTAGTTCGTACCTGGCTTTCGGAAGTAATTGTCGTAGTCAAATTACTACCAAAATCCTGCTGTGATTCTGATGTTCAGGAATGTAGACGATGGCGTTGTTACATATATCAACAGTAAGATGTAACTGTCAATGTCATTATTGACATTGACAGATGTCATAAGTAAAGCCTATCGAGTTAGTTTATTTAGTTGGCCAAAAGGCTATACATAGTGTAGACGTATATATTGTACTAAGCATATCTCATTATATATTGTAATACGTATTCGTTGTAAGCACCAATAAAGGAGAGTATAAGAATTGCTGCTGTATTATTATCGTCACCACACGAGCGCACGAAGGACTTACAATCAAGAGGTCATAGACCAACACATGGTGTCAGAAGTAAAAATTTAAAAGAAAACGAAAATTATGAACAAAAAAGAGGGTACGTCGAAAACTCCGGAAGATTCGAGACAATCTGGGTGTGGGAACTTAACAATGGCAGGCAACGGAGTACAGAAGCTTGAGATCTCTACAGAAATTATCAACAATAATGCTGAAAATTTCAAGAAATGGACGCAGTCATTCGAGATATTTCTACTGGCGTCGGGCATGGAGAAAACGGAAGACAAAAGAAAAATTGCAATCATGCTGCATTCCATGGGAGAAAAGGGTTTAAACATATACAATTCCTTCAATTTGGACCTAAGCACTGCTACTTTCCAAGAA
The DNA here is from genome assembly GCA_963565745.1 of Phengaris arion. Lineage (NCBI taxonomy): Eukaryota > Metazoa > Arthropoda > Insecta > Lepidoptera > Lycaenidae > Phengaris > Phengaris arion. The sequence continues at coordinate 12,016,843 of OY751443.1, forward strand.
GTCAAGGCAAAATTCGTCGAGTATTTTGAACCCAAAAAGAATTTGACGGTGGCACGACACAAATTCTTTACGTTGAAACAGCGTGTGAACGAATCCTTGGAAAACTTTCTAATGGAATTAGAAAACGCAAGTCATGCCTGTGAGTTTGGTTCGCTACGTGAGTCCCTTGTAAAGGACATTCTCATTGCTAATATGGCCACAAACTTCTCGCAATTTCGTCAAAAGCTACTACAAGAACAGGACCTATCCCTAGAAAGAGCCAAACTCCTCTGTAGAACACTGACGATGGCGCAGAAAAATGAAGAATCATTCAATGCAACAGATGGAAGAGAAGCCACAATATACAAGCTACACAAAAGTCGTCGGTCCAGTTCCCCCTCATACCAGAAAAGAAAAAACGCAAGATCTCCATCATGCCAAGGTCACCCAAGGTCAGCTACGCCTGGATCAAGAACAACGTCGTGTGTAAAGTGCAACACATCGCATGGTCGCCGCAACTGTCCAGCTTGGAAACACAGATGCAGGTCATGTTTTAAATATGGACATTTTACTCATTTATGTTTCAAGAAAAACAGTGTCAGGACTGTTGTTACTGGGGTAGGTAGCACAAATCTCGATGATGAATCAAGCCCCAAAAGTGCTAAGGCTGAGGCTGAGAGATTTACAATAGGGGCATTGTTCAACATTAAAAACATAAAATCACAGAATGCTAGTACAAATTTGATAAGCACAACAGACAAGTCCTGGTACTGTTCTCTTAATATAAACAACAAAAAGGTAGATTGCCTAATTGACACTGGCGCAGACATAAATGTGATGTCTTATCAAGTATTTAAAGAATTGAATCTTAAATTTGACAAGCAGAGTAAAGAAATGTGTAAAAAATATAATATATTTGCCTACAGTGGGCACAGAATACCGATAATTTCAGTGTTAAACATTTGTTGTTTAGTTGAAAACAAAACAAAACCAGAAAACATTACTTTTGTTGTAACAAAATTAAATTGTCCAACTGTGATTGGTTTACCCACTTGTATAAAGCTAAATTTAATAACAAAAAACTTTTCTCTATCAATGGAAAATGAAAAAAATGTTGAGCAAAATGTATATAATATGTATCAAAAAACTTGTGACAAAATTGTGACCAGATATAATGATATGTTTCAGGGTCTAGGCTGCCTCCCATACGAACACAGCATCGTGCTAAAAAAGGATGCTATTCCGTGCGTTGATCCCCCTAGAAAGGTACCCTTTGCGTTGGTTGAACCGTTAAGGAAAGAGCTTCAACTCATGGAGAACATGGGAGTCATACGGAAGGTGAACAAACCTACTCTCTGGGTGAGTAGTTTAGTTGTAGCCATGAAAAAGAATGGTGGATTGAGAATTTGCTTAGATCCTAGAAATTTAAATAAAAATTTATTGAGATGTCATTATCCAATTAAAAATATAGATGAAGTCAGGTCTAAATTGTCCAAAGCCTCTTATTTTTCACATTTAGATGCGTTTTCTGGGTTCTATAACATAAAATTAACTAAAGAAAGTAGTGATCTATGTACATTTCAAACTCCATTTGGCAGATACAAATTTTTAAGATTACCTTTTGGAATAAACACGGCTACAGAAATTTTCTATAAAACCATGATAGATCTTTTCGGAGACATAGAAGGTATAATAATTTGGTGTGATGACATTTTAATATACGGTGAAACAATTGAAATACACAATAAAAGGTTAGAAATGTTTTTGGACAGGGCTAGGCAAGTTAATTTAAAATTAAATAAAGCCAAGTGCAAGTTTCTTCTAGAAGAAATAGCATATTTGGGCTATATTTTCAGTAAAGAAGGTGTAAAAATCGATCCAGAAAAAGTTAAAGCGATAAAAAACATGCCCATACCTAAAAATATTAAGGATTTGCAGAGATTTTTAGGCATGATAAATTTTTTAGCACCGTTTATAGAAAATCTAGCAGAAAAAACTAATACCCTAAGAAATTTGTTAAAAAAAGATATGTTATGGTTATGGGATGAAAATTGTCAAAAGTGCTTTGATTTATTAAAAGAAGTCATATCTAAAGCACCTGTGTTAACTAATTATAATTGCAACTTACCTGTGATTTTGTCGGTAAATTCATCAAAGAATGCACTGGGAGCGGTCTTGATGCAAGACAAACGACCCATTGCATATAGTTCAAGAACACTTACCCCCTCTCAACAAAACTACGCCCAGATTGAAAAAGAATTGTTTGCCATACAGTTTGGATGTAATAAATTTCACCAATATATTTATGGCAGTAAAACAACTGTTCATACTGATCACAAACCTTTAATTTACCTTTTTAAAAAACCTCTTCATGAAGTACCTGCTAGGCTACAAAGAATGATATTATCGTTGCAGGGTTATGACCTAGAAGTAGTTTATGTACCTGGTAAATATATGTATATAGCAGATACTTTGTCAAGAGCCTCACTTAGTGATACATACATACCTCAGTATGAGCAAGACTTACAGTATCATGTTAATTCAGTATTCTCTAATCTCTCAGTAAGTAAGCCTTATTTAAAATTTATATTATTAGAAAGCAAAAATGATGAATCTTTAAATCTGCTCAAGTCTTATATTCAGAATGGTTGGCCAAGAAGCAAAAGTAAAGTAAGCTCTCTTGTGAAACCATATTGGAACATTCAAAATGAAGTACATATAATGAATGACTTATTATTTAAAGGCAATAGGCTTATTGTTCCAAAGTCCTTGCAAAGACAGATTTTAGATAAAATACACTGTGGTCATTTAGGTATTAATAAGACACTAAACATCGCTAGAGAAACAGTTTATTGGCCAAATATAAACGCGGATATTAAGAACTTAATTGATCAATGTTCCGTCTGTGCTAAATATAGATCAAATCCTCCCCGTGAACCGTTGAAATGCCATGAGATATCTCATCTTCCATGGGAGAAGGTAGGTATAGATTTATTATATTTTGATGGAGAAAATTTCCTTGTCTGCATGGATTATTATTCCAAGTACATAGAGTTAGCTTCTTTGCATAAGAATTACACTGTCGATAATGTTGTTAAAAGTCTAAAATCGTTTTTCGGTCGACATGGTATACCCAAGGCATTGGTGTCTGACAATGGTCCACCATTTAACTCCTGCAAATTCAAGTCTTTTCTTGTTGATTGGGATGTAGAACACATAACCACTAGTCCGTTAAAATTGTTAAAAACATATTACGAAAATGCAGAGAAGATGGCTCGGATATACATTTGGCGTTATTACACTATCGCAACGCTGCGAAGGGAGATTTTCCCAGTCCGGCCGCATTATTAATGTCTAGAAACTTGCGAGTAAATTTACCAATTCTTAACAAAAAATTAAAACCTAAAATTGTAAAATTTTCGACATTTGAAAAATGTCATAGACAGAGCAGAGACAAAATGTCTTTTTATTTTGACAGGAATGCGAAGCATACATCTCATGAGTTTCAGCCGGGAGATGACATTTACTTCAAAAAAAATCCTAAATCCTTTTGGTCTCCGGGAATAATTAAAGAGAAATTAGGATGTGGTAGATCATATTATGTTGCGGATCCAAACGGTGTTGTGTATAGGAGGAATAGGGGACACATTAGACCTAGAAAAAAGAATTTAAAAGAAATAAATCCTCCACCTTCTTTTTATGGCGATGGCAGCACAATCAATATGCCTCCCATGCAGGAGAGTATAGATCCCATGAGTTTAACACAACGCGGAAACGGTCCCGTTCAAAATTGCATTAACGATGAGAACTGTGTTCCTATGGAGAGTCTAGAAAATACCGGTTACGTAACCAGGTCTGGTAGAAGTGTAAAGCGTCCTAAATTGTACATGCACGAGAAATTTGAGTAGATAAGTAATGTATTTGTTATTAGTTATGTACCTATATTTTTAGTTTGCTTTTATACTCGAAAAGGGAGGTGTTACATATATCAACAGTAAGATGTAACTGTCAATGTCATTATTGACATTGACAGATGTCATAAGTAAAGCCTATCGAGTTAGTTTATTTAGTTGGCCAAAAGGCTATACATAGTGTAGACGTATATATTGTACTAAGCATATCTCATTACATATTGTAATACGTATTCGTTGTAAGCACCAATAAAGGAGAGTATAAGAATTGCTGCTGTATTATTATCGTCACCACACGAGCGCACGAAGGACTTACAATCAAGAGGTCATAGACCAACACAGGCGTATTTTAACCAGGGGCTCATTGTCACTATTATCCTCAGAGGCGTTTTGATCGGTGTCACTGTCTTGACTGCGAACGCTCAAATGGTCTTCTTCATCTTTAGTATCTTATGTTGTGTTTTAATAATCGGAGTCAGATTCCTCCAAGATACTCAAAATCCGCTGGCGTTCGCGTTCTTCGCGATCCATTATTACAAAAGCCCTGAAAGTAACAAAATAAATTAATTTTATGCATTTTAAAGGATGGCGAGAAATTACGACACGAAGTGTATGGTTGGGTCATATTTACCTTTTTCGTGTTAAGACGCGTCTAACGATCTCTGCGGTTGCAACACGACTAAACGGCGATATCTCACGGAAAGGGACGACTGTTAGCTCCAGCTACTGAGAATTGTAGCAACGTCACACAGAAAACATACGAAATACGCGCAATTCAAAATGGCGCGGGTCAAATAGACCCAACTGTACTGACGCCGGGTTAATGTAATAAGTGTAATAATATGATTTTACATCCAAGGACGCGCCGGCTGAGGTACCGCCGAGCTACTTTTAAAAATTCATTCGTCTTATGATTTACTTAAAACTGTCATCGGACAAATCACATTAATAATATTGTTCTTTAGTTGGCCAGCCGGCTATTAAAAACAAGTTTGAATTTCAAGTTTATTTGACAGTGGCTCACGCGCGCCTGCCGTTGCGTTCGGTATTATACGACTTGTTACGTGCTGTTATCACGCGTCGACTTATTTTTCTAAGAATCACGATGCGGTGCATGCCTACTGGCTATGGATAGCTGTACACTTGATTCTCCTGACGACGACGAGCGGCGTTGTGTTGTAATTACCCATTAGAAGATTTAGTGGAGACTAACATGGATAATTAAATATTGTTCGAGGGCAGTGTAGAACTTATAAATGAAGAAATAGGCAGTCAAAGACCAGAGAAGAGGGTTCGGTGTATAGATGAGGATGATTTATGGACGGAAGTGGGGAGAAGAGGTAAAATTATGGCGCGTAGTTCATCGAAGGATGATAGCGTTAGAGCGGCGCAGGAACAAATCGAAGTAAGCATTACATCGAAGAACGAGCCGTTGCCTAAAAAAAATATGGTTAGCACGCATTCTTAAAAATGAACATATTTGTGATATTGTCAAAATTAAATATATTAATGCTTATAAAGTATTATTAAAGTTTAGTACAGAAAATAGCGCAGAAAAACTATTGAGCTGTAAATACTTTATGGAACACAGATACAATTAATGTCAAAAAACTTTTGATGTAGGCATGTCTTATGGGACTTTAAAGGACATTGAAAAGGATCTGACTGAGGCAGAAATTTTAAAGGAATTAGAAAGTAATATTCCTATTTTAAACGTAAAAAGACTGCAGAGACGTAATTTTGAAACTGGTAAATTTGAGGACAGTGAATGCATTCGATTGTGTTTTAAGGAATCTTCACTACCTCCATATGTTTACACGTATGGAATTAAGGTCAAAGTAGATACTTATATATTTCCGGTGACACAGTGTTCCAAATGTTGGAGGTATGGTAATTCTCATAGAACATGTGCACAAATTCATATGAAGTGCCCTAAATGTGGAAAATCTCATCCAAACTGTGAAACTACAACGTTCCGATGCGTGAACTGTTCTGGTAGACATATAGCACTATCAAAATTGTGTCCAGCTTACACCAAAGAGAGAAGAATTAGAGAAATAATGGCGGAATTCAACTGTTCATTTAAACGGGCACTTACGATGTATGTACACCTTCTCCCCAGGAGGAAAAAACACCGTTCAGTCAGTCTGTCAATGCCTCGAGTTATTCCCGACTAAGACCTACGCAGTCTCAAGACAACCCTTCGTATGCAGAAATTCTTAAATCTTCGGCAGGCATAAATTACGCGCGGCAGTCTTCACCCAGTTCAATAGGCACACAGAAGGAAAAAAGTAGGAAAAAAAGAAGACAGCACAACAATGAGGAAAATATAGAATTAATGGAGGAAAGTGTGGTTGAGGAGGATATGTCGAAGGATACAGAAAATGGACAAGAGCAAGCATCCAGAAACATGGAAATTAAACATTTAATACAAAAAGTTAAAGAAATTATTTTTATGAAAAGAATTAGTTTTGTAGAGAAATAGAAGTCATGTGGTTGGTTGATATACGATTGGATGATTAACATAATTGTAAATTATTTCTCAGAGTGGCCGGTCATTAAATCATTCATTCAAAATGGATTTGTTAGTCCAACAAACAGTTAACATAATCCAATGGAATTGTCAGAGTGTACGAACAAAGCTTCTGGATTTTGAACAGTTACTATCTCAAGAAAAAGTTCACATCGCTATTTTAAGCGAAACATGGTTGAAGCCAAACAGTATATTGAGAATAGCGGGATATAGTGTTCTACGTCAAGACCGAGATGATGGATACGGTGGTGTGGCCTTAGTTATTCACTCTAGCATAAAATAACAATCATCCCAGGTTCATAATGTCAATCCTGGAATTCAGATACTGCGGGTTAGAATTTTGAATTGCACTAACATAAAAAATATAGTTTCAATATACTGTCCATCACATGTTCGAAAAACGTCTGGTGACTGGGATACGGTTTTTAATATGTGCCAGGATAAATATTTAATAGCCGGAGATTTCAATGGCCACCATTCTTGTTGGTCATATAAGACGGATCCAAGAGGAGTTCCAACTTTTTGATACTATACTAGACAAAAACTTTGTTTGTTTGAATAATAGGTTATCAACTAGAGTCAAATTAGTTAACGGAAGGCTGCAAAAATCATCCCCTGATATTAAGTTTGCTTCGAATGACATTGCTTTACAATTTATCTGGAACGTGTCCAATGAGTGCCTGGGAAGTGACCATTTGGTCATAAAGATCGCCACACACACTTCGTCGAACACAGTTGGTGATAAAAAGCGAAATTTCAAGAACACTAACTGGGAAAAATATAGTAAGACTCTTCATGATGCTTTGATCGGTTTTTCTTTGGCAGATAATCCTCCAGAGGCGTATAACGTATTTATTAGTGCCATAAATAGTGCTGCAGATTTACATATTCCTGTTGTGAGGGTTTGTCAATATCTCCTTCGCCTTAATAAATTTACCCCGAAGCCATATTGGAATGTTGACATCTCTCGTGCTGTTGCCGAAAGAAGATTAGCACTGGCAACGTTTAGACGGAATCCTACGCCTGAGAATTTAACTAGTACGGAATCCTACGCCTGAGAATTTAACTAACTGAAGATGAAGGTTGCATTAGCACGGAAATTGATTCGAAAAGCCAAACGTCTTTCCTGGCAAGCTTTTTGTAATAGTATTGACCATACAATATCATAGAATGATATGTGGCGCCGGATGAAGTGGCTAAAGGGGTATAAACTTCCAGGATCTTCAAATATTGATAAAGAAACTGCAAGCAATCTCTTACAGAGTATATCGCCAGACTATATGTCTCCCATGAAACCTCAGTTTTATTCCGTTAACCACATTCTTGAAGGTAAAATTTCGATTCATGAATTAAATCGCGCTGTTAAATCATAAGATACGGCGCCAGGTCAGGATTATATTTCCTTCTCAATTATAAAATACCTCCCTATGATTGGCAAACAAATTTTAGTTCATCTATACAACACATTTCTTGAAATAGGGTTTGCTCCAGTTCAGTGGAGAAATGTCAAAATAGTCTCTATACCTAAAGCCGGCAACGACAATCAAAGTCGTAATGTTCGTCCGATTGCCCTTATATCTTGTTTGTGTAAAATTTTCCATACAATTTTAAAACATAGATTAGAATGGTACTTAGAGTTTAAAAATATCTTCTAAGAGAACACTGTGGGTTTTAGAAAATCGCTTTCATGTTTAGATGTTCTTTTTCGATTGGTTTCCCAAATTCAACTAGGTTTCAGGAGGAATTTAATTACTTTAGGTTGTTTTATAGATATAAAAAATGCGTACAATAATGTTGACATTTCGATTTTATTAAACACTTTGGATAACATTGGGGTGGGTTAAAAAATTTGCCATTACTTATGGGATTTCTTGAGTTCTAGATAATTAAATTTAAAGTATTCAGATAATTGTACCTTATCCAGAACGACAGGGCGTGGTCTCCCTCAGGGTGATCCTTTATCCCCTTTATTGTTTAATGTAGATACTATGCACATTTGTAAAACTATTGTTAATGTGTTTACTTCACAATATGCTGACGATTTCGTTTTATACGGTTCATACAAAGTTGTTGCGGATGGTTGCCGAAATATGGAGTCAGCACTAAAAATCTTTTCAAAATTGATAGAAGATCTTGGTCTAGAGGTATCTGAAGGGAAAACTAAACTTTGTTTATTTAGTAAAGGATGTAAAAGACAGAACGTTAATGTGTCCATTAAAGGGACTAGACTGCAGGTTGTGGATTCTGTAAAATATCTAGGCTTTTGGATTGACCGGTCTCTTAAGTGGGGTAAACACATAAACGAGATTACTCACAAAGCTGTTAAATTTGTCAATGTACTTAAAGTGTTGTCTGGGTCTGGCTGAGGCGTGCATCCTATACATTTGAGAAAGTTGTACAAATCCATAGTTCGTAGTCGCTTAGATTATGGGAGTTTTCTATATGATATGGGTGTCTAATCTCATCTGGTCAAAATTGATAAAGTGCAAAATCAGTGTATGCGAGTTATAGGGGGATTTATAAAAAGCACTCCAATCCACGTTATGCAAAATGAACTTTGTTTGCAGCCTTTGCATTTTCGCAGGTATTATCTTGGTGGAAAATTTTGGCTACGATGTTTTAGTATTCGTAATAGTGTGATTGTAGAACTTGTTGACCAACTTTTTGATCACTGTAGTAGACCAGGTTATTGGAGTCGTAAGAAAAAGCCACTCATTACTGTCATGTATGATTTATTTAAATCGACCCATATTATGTATGTGTCGCCTCAGTTAGAAAGGTTTAGTCTTGATACATGGGTGCAGAATATTAATTTAGACAACATAGATTCTTGTGTTATAGATGTAATTACTAGACATAAAAGGTATTTGGATATTACGTATTTAAAATTTAAATGCAAGGAATGGATTGACACAAAATTTAATGGTTTTTATAATATTTATACAGACGGCTCCAAAGGTAAAGATGGTTTAGGAGCGGCAGTGTTTGACCCCCAGACGAATACTAAAATTAAATTTACAGTGAACAGTCATGTTTCCATAATGTACACAGAATTAGTTGCGATGTCAGAAGCCCTTGCTTATATAAGTTGTGTCAATTACAATAAATTTGTTATTTTAACTGATGCTAGAAGTGCTTTTCTACATTTAGCTCGGTGCACCTCGTGTTTTCGAGGAGTACCGATAGCTTACACAATTTTAGACACTATGAAAGTTAGAGAAGTCTGGGGTAACCGTTCACCTTCAGTGGATACCGTCTCATATAGGCAACGAGGAAGCGGATAGGTTGGCCAATGAAGCGGTTATGGATGGCATATCTTACAATATTGTTCCCTTTTATTCTGATGTAATACCGAAGTTGAAAGACAATGTACATAAGCATTGGTCTGAATATTTTGAATACATTTACATGTCTGTATATACGTTACATGTCTGTAACCAAAGGTATAGAACGTTACGATCAGCACATCGTCGATTTCCATGATTCAGTTCACGTAGGCTAAGTAATAGGAATATTTTAGTTACTGCATTTAGAATACGATCTGGACACATTCCACTTAATAAGTTTGCGTTGTTAATGGGGAAGGCTACTTCCTCAAGTTGCGCCGTGTGTGGGACTATTGAAGATGTCTACCACATATTGGTGGAATGTATCCGGAATGCATCATTTAGGAATTGTATACCTAATAAATATATGTTTAATAGTTTGGAAGGATGTAATATTGTGTTATCGGACCCTATGTCTAGTGACGCAATAATTTTGTATAGATTGGTTAAGTTTGGGCTAGATGTAAGAATTTGTTAATACTAATTTGTTAAGACTATATAATGTAGCCTTATGAGGACGCCATGGTCGCTCTCTGTTTGTGAACCAAGTCCTTAATAAAGATTAAAAAAAAAAAAACTTTATTTCTAACGAGATAAGGTTCCTACGATCTCCCACCATAACTCCGAATATATCAGGGTTTAAAAAGATCTGTGATTCCAATATTCGTGTCAAAATTGCAACGTGCAGCGCATAGATGTCGTTTGAGTCGGTCTACATCGCCTTATCGCTTGTCCGACCTAACTTGTATAAGTTATTATTGTTCTAGTTTTGGCTCGAGGTCATCATAAGGTAATCTGAAAGGAAAGCCGATAAGAATGGGGTTCTTTAGTCCCTTCGCCACTGCTCTAGATATTGCCCGCGACTTCCCGCGGGAAGCCTACATTTTACTGCAAATAAAAGTAGCCTATGTGTTAATCCCGAGCCTAAACTAGGTGCTGCCATACCAAATTTCATCAATATCCGTTCAGAAGTTTTGCTTGAAAGTGTAACAAACATCCATACGTACAAACTTTCATGTTAATAATATTAGTAAGGATTTAATTCTACCTGTTACTACTTCAACTTTTGTGACAAACCCTTTATTATATGTTAAAACGAAATTAAGGTGATTACATTTCAGTGAATAGTTTTTGTAACAACACCCTCGTGCCCACTTTGGTGTCCATTAAAAGGAATTCTTAACCTCTCTACTTTTACGACACATGTTTTGTAAAAGGATTCTCCAATTGTGCGACGCCCGAGGGCGTGATATTACACCAGAGGCCCGATTCTCGTATTTAACTTAGACTTTCAACTTACCATCAATTCATTGTAAATTAATCATCCTGTTATCATAAATTGACCGAAAGTCAGTATTCTACGACACTATTTTAGTACATTTAAAATCCTAACCAGTCATTTTGAAATTAATTTGACTTCGATTCATAATTATAGCGCGTACAAAGACAGCTGTTGCTCGACGTCTGTACGATCCAGTGTTGCTAATTATTCTCAGTTAAGGCGCGTCTCTTGCTCGTGTTTTTTGAAACATTACACAAAATCATCGAAATTGGGGCGTGGCTATGCACATTTGTGTACGCACACACAATGATTTTGTCTTTCGAGACGGACAGAAAACATTTCCCGCGCGGGTAAAGAGGGAAGGCAAAAAAAGTGATTTCTGCATAAAATAAATATATTTTTGTTATGACATACCCACTTGTCAAAGTGAAAACAAATCCGGTTGGCGGTTCGGTTTGAGTCAAATTGGAGTCAAGTTTATAAATTTATGAGAATACCGTTTTCTATGGATAAGTGGTACACAAAAAAAAATATATTTGATATGATTAAAAAATGAAAATTACTGTTCAAATCCTTTGTGGTATCACAAATAACATAAGGATTTGAACACTAATTTGTTTTTTTTTAAACAATTTTTTGTTAAAATAATAATATACATAAACACAGTAGTTAAGTTAGTAAGATCAATTTTTACTTATATATTTATACACTTTCAACTTCTGTGACGTCACTCGTGCATCAATTTTTGTATAGAGCGTGTCTAATGCTCTCCAACGATCTCACTTTTGTGATGACTGTATTTCGTCAACGGTTGATCGTAGATATGCCATTGCAAAGACAATAATTCCAGGCATATTATGTACTTTTCGAAATGCCAATAAAAATAAATTATGGGTGTTCCCTATTTTCTTCACCTTGAAAAAAGGCCTTCACAGCAAAAATAACTGAAGCAACGCTTTAAAAGGAAGTATGAGTTGTCGTGTTGGGTTTATATGATTTTATACTCGTAAAATTTCACAGCGAACGTGTCAGCGTGACAAATTTAAGGTTATAGTCTGTTTTATAGGACCTATATGTCGCTGTATGAAGTTGTAAAATATGACGTGTAATTCGTATTAAAAATTAGGTCACTCGTGCTACGTGTGGTCGAAGGAAAGTAAATATTAGGCGAGGAAGAGCAATGCTTCGGCACGAATGGGCCGACCAAATAAAATAGCTTCACAGAAATCCAGCGTTTAATAACTGTTGTGTTTCGCCGAGTGAGTGAGGTTACCACAGGCCCAAGGGAGTTTGGGGATTTTGAGGAAAAGGAACACAAGTTAGCAACACCAGAGGAGTTACAAGTGTAACTCTTCTGGTGTTGTAGATGTACAAAAGGCGAACTTATTGCTAATAAGCAAACTCTACCAGCCAACATAATAACCTATATATTTCTGATTGATATGATTATATCTGAGTGATGGACTAAATAATGTCCCATGCCACGTTATTGAAAGGGTATATTCTGAACCTTATGATTCTGAAAATTCTGAATCCCAAATAGTAGAAAGGTTTGTAAAAAGCTTTAAGACTCAACCTCAGTAGTCTTATGCATCATTTAGGCAATCTCGCGGGTGGCCTACATGGTTAATAAGGATAGCTCTCTTTTTGCCTATTTCGCGATTTGATTTAAGCGAAAAGCGAGTCAGATGTTTTATGAGTTACATATGCCAAGCGTGACAATAGGTATATTTGAATAAATACATAGTTTATTAAAATTGCTATCTTTCCTTAGATCTTTTAAACTACTCAACGGATTTTAATGCAATTTTCAGTATTAGACAGAGTAATTCAAAAGGAAGGTTTATATTATTATGTATAATACATTGCACCCGTGCGTATGCGTGAGGGTGGGTCGCGAGTTTATTTATTTTATTTATTTAAATTGATACACCAACAACTTATTGCTACAAAATTACATCATTTCTTTACAGGTATAGAATTCAGTTATTGCTTAAAATCATTAAATAATATACATTAAAATGTCCTTTAATTTAATAATAATGAAAAGATTATCACGCGCATTTAGGGGAAATGTCAAAAATTAAGAATTAAAATACAATGTGAACTAAAACTAAATTAAACCTAAACAATACACAATAAATTAAATTAATATTAAATATATGTCAATTACTCATTATATTATTATCCTTAATAAACAAATATAATTTTTTATTGAACTTATCTAGATTGTCATGGAAAATATTTATATCGTACGAAGCAAGTTTATTGTAGGAGTCTGTTAGTCGGTTTAGGGGAGAGTATTTTCCTAGGTTGGTTTTAGCAGGACTGGTTGAAAAAGTTTTTACGGGATTTGCGGGAGTAATGATAATTAAAAACCCAAACATCATTCGTGAGTTTGCAGGCGCAACAATCAAACACGGTACTGTTGTGACAAAAACGCAGTTAAAGGCGACTGTACGCGCAGATTATACTTTACAAAATATTTTTCAACACATTTTAATTTAATAAAAACCATTTTCTTACGCTTAATAAGCAGAATACTTAATTGCAAATCCGTAATTCATAAAAAAGTTTCTCGCCTTCTTTAGTGTGGCTCGGATACTTTCTACTTTGCCAACTTTTTGATTTACGACCAATAAATTAAAAGTTTTTAATCTATTAATGCATGGAGGAAATCAGATTTGAAGCTGCGAATTTAAAAGGATACCGCTAATTGGATTAGCGAATAAAGCCTCTAATAATATTAAATTCTAAAGCCATTATTATCCATTAGAATATTACGGAGTTGGATAAAAATATTACCGACATTTTGATCGTATTAATTTTGAATTTGAAATAGACAGATTTATTAGGATTTTTTGTTTTATTTTTATAAACATTTTTTTTTCTCCCAAGGAGCAAATGTTCATAAGATCATCCTAAAAACTCTCTTGGGGGTAAGGGCTAGGGGTATGTGGAGATTTCTACCCACTAAAAACCCCTCGGTGGTCCACTACTGGACAACGCCAGTGTTCTCCATGCGTTTATGTTTTAATAACATACATAACCTACATTTTTACATTTAGAATTATTAATGAACGAAAACAGTTTGATGAAAATAATTGTATTGCTACTCTAAAGTTGGCTGTTTTTAGTTAGTGACCTTGATGTTAAAGCGATATGAAATAGATAAATAAAATAAAATTTCCTACATTTCAGTTTTCGCCCTTCAATTAAATAGGTGAGAAACGTACTTACACTATTCTAGGAAAAGCAAGTACGGTAAAACAAATAGGACGTCGAAGTTGTATTTAAATTTCGCGGAGCCGCGGGCAACAGCTAGTAATATATTTATTTGAATACTATAACTGTGAAGAACTTTTTTAATGTATTTATACATTTTTATGTTGAGTGCGGGCGTATTCTTTTAAGGTTCCGTAGTACCTACTCAAGGAACCATTATAGTTTTCTTAATCTCTAGGTACTCATGGTTTTTCTTTGTAGCAGACGCTGTATCTTTACCGAAAATCCATTCTCAATCTATTGTAGGTACAATAAAGTATTTAATATGTTTGTATTCAATGTAAATTTCTTTTAAGAGCGCGTTAGCAAATTTCACGTAAATTAGCTGTTTTTCAGTCTATTTTATGATAAAATGTAACCAAATCCTACGAAACTAACAATTGTCACTAATACTTATTCACCTAAAATTGGCTTAAAAATATAGAAGTTATGATTTTTAGTATAGCAAAAACAATTTCCCAGGACCTTTTTTACATAATGAGGTCGTGTTTAGGAATATTTTTCTGCTCTTTACATAAGAGCTTACTTTGTATTTTATTTGGTCACTGGATTTATTGCAAAAAACATTTCTAAAAAATGTTAGTCCGTACTAGGCTGATGTCAAAAAACTTAAATTTTAATTTTAATTACTTTTTTTTTGTTTATGACAATTAAAAGATACTCATTGTTATAATCACAGCAACTTGAATGTTTTCTATTAGTATCAGTATACATCCCCAAATACCCACAAGCTAACTGCAGCGCGAATGAACGAAACACTCACAATAAGCACAAACAACAGATTTGTATTTGTTTCTCTTATACTTATTAAAAAAGCTGCTATTTCACAAACACTATTTATTCGCATGGACATAATAATGCAGCAGCGCTACTAAGTTCTATATAATATCATTATGCGGGCTTGTTATCGTCGAGTACAGCTCAAGTACTCGTCTTTTTTAATAACGCCGGGTTATTTAAATATCTGTAAACTAGGTGAGCTGCGGAGCTGTGAAAAAAACTCAAGACAATGGAGTAAGATAATAAAAGTAAAACGCTCGTAATGGGCAGTCTTTAGGACGAAAACATTAGTTTCAAATACGACGCCATGATATGAGGCCCATCGGAGTATCTAGCCATTTTGATGGAAAATACTGTGACGACCGTCTGGCAAAGCGTGGCGAGCGACGCGTCGCAATGTCAATGTAGTCAAGGATTTGTACAAATCAATTTTAAAATAAACAAATCCTACACGCTGGTTTTCCAGTTTTTAAAACAAGGTTTACTTGACAACTTGATAATTTTTAAAATAGTACTTCAAAATTGAACTTTATTCAGTACACAAGAAGATACACGTTTTATTGCAAGAGCCGCGCGTCGCTACGCAGAGCGGTGTAGTTTGTATTAAAAATTATGACAACTATGCTATTTTTAATTATTTATTTTAAACGAAATTAGGTATAACACACACTTGTACAATATTATGATTCTTATTCAATAATTTCAACTAAATATTTAAATTGATGCTTTGTTTACAAAGTTCAGAGTGATAAATAATCAAGCGCGCCGGTCCATTCCAATACTTTTATGGCGTTCGTTGAGCGGTAGAAGTGGCAACTCGTTTTCGACTTGACGCCGCTAGACGGCGCCTCAATTTGCTAACATTTGACATTCGAACTCTTGCAACTGTGATGATTTTCATCAACTTGATCATAATTGGTAATATTCAAATTGTTTTTATGTACATTATTAGAAATCAGGTGATGTCGTGTGATTGCATTGACCAATCAGAGCTCGCCAACATTATCGTATGATTCCTATACAGCGCGGGCTTTCTTTGGGCGGTTGCAAGATATTTTTAGATTATTATGTTTCGGGAATTGAAACCGGAATGTTGTCAATTTTTTCAAAAATTGTCAAGTATTTAATCCACTAAACAACAAATTTACAATTTCGAATAACAGCGCTAACGCTTAGCGCTCAACTTGATATCTCTCTCTTGAAATACCTACTTAAATATAAAATGTTTATAAAAATCATACTTTTAACAAAATCGCAAATCCAAAGCAAACGACATCAACCAATTTCCTCGCGGGCTTGATAATGCCGATGTAGCTTCTTCGCGGCGGAGGAAATTACACCGACAAACTGTTACAGAAATCGAGAAAATTTTGACGGCATAACAAACCGCAGTACTGTATTAGCATTTGTGCGGGTAGTTAAGCAATTGGATCTTCTGTTCTTGTATTGATAGTTGATCACAAAAATGTCGGTCGACAAAAACTATAATTCTGAAAGCAGTTATTTTGATACAAGGGTTAGCTTAAACCGAAACGAGACGGGACCTGACGCGGCGCTGCAATCTTTAGATAACGTTTCAAAATTGAACTTTATTCACTATACTTTCATTGCAAGAGCGGCGCAGCTCAATATTCTAACTCTTGCATTGAAACGTGTTTCTTCTTGTGTAGTGAATAAAGTTAAGTTTTTAATCGCTATCTTAAAAAATATCGCGTCGCGTCTTGGTATGAATTGACGCTTAGTGTTCACGGGTGGCAATCGCTTACTATGCGATCTATCTATTTTTTTTTTTTTCTCTTCTGTTTTGGCAACTTGAATCTATTCTATTTATTACGTATTTATTTTGTAAAAAAAAAATTACATGTGTATGACAAATTAATGTTAAAATACTGTGTAGTAAATAAGCCTTTATAAAAAATACCCACCGATGAAAACCACAGTCCTTTACTCCGGCAGTTGAAAAAATAGTCAATATCCAACTTACGGCCCTTATGTATTTAGTCATGAACTAATACGGCCTCATGACCTTTTAATACCTTTAATAGGCCGTGTTCCTCGACTGAAAGCCCCTTTGTCCCCGAAGGTTAAGGAGACTTTGAAATTAGCATTGGGAACATCCTATTTTGTTTTAACTTAATGTTTTGCTTTTGTTTATTTCACCTTTATTTCACCTATGTTTGATGGTCCTATATGAAAGATGATCCATGCTTCGGATGGGCATGTAAAAGGTCCTGCGCCTGATCTCTCGCTAGTCGTGTCGGTCATCCGTCAAACTAGGTTACGAGAGTAAAGAGAGAGTGCTCTTGTGTACTGCGCATACACTTGGGCACTATAAAAATAACTCCTGCGTATCTGGCCTGGTTTCAATAAAACAGGCCACCTTCACTAAAATCAGTGTGAAGAGCTTGGATATAGGACATTATAGAAGTATAGATAAACAAATATAAATCAGCAAACTTAATGAGGAGATTTGAAAATGTAAAAAAAAAAAAAACTGAACCAAAACTGTCGAATGTTAAAATTATGTAGAACACGGCTTATTCGTCGCAATTTGTGAGCCAGTTTTCAAATTTGTTATATAATATTAAAAAATAACAAGCCTTTTCACTTTGTGCGATTTGTTGTTTGATATCCGCTAAGCTGCATTACGTAACACGACCAGCTGGAGTAGTTAGAGCCGGCGAATTTGTTTGCGTTATTTTATTTTATGTAGCCGACGTATTAGAAAATATTAAAAGTTAAACATTGGAATGTTTATCATTCAATATCATTTTTCTGTGCATTAAATATTTTCTCTATTTACTTATTTATTACATTCAGACACTTAAGTTACCTCGGTTGTAACAAAAATAATAAAATACCTAGGTAAATCATTCGCAACTAACTTTCCACGAAAAAAAGAAAGGACGTCTTTTCACAGCGTTCGAGAAAGCCCTTGTTCAAGTGGAGGTTTTGTATGATTTATATGAATGCCTACACGTTTTCTCTTGGAGTGACCCAACTACTAGTATGTTACCTTCTTCGTATGTTGATACGAATAGGAGCTAAGCTAAGCACAAAATACATAATATACTACCATATTATGTATTTCGTGCAAAGCTGTTAATTTAAAATTACAAACAGACACTTTAACGCCTTCATTGCGTCAGCCTACTTCGTATCTTTATGTTGGAACTCTATCAGGCATCCTAGACCTGTTTGTAAGCTAGTCCATGCAGTGTCATAGGGTCGAATACATCTATTCGACTTGCATAAATTAATATGCTATTTACCTGTCAGTATCAGAGCCAATCGACCCGATACGTTTTTATTGTAAAAAGTTACATAATTTAACGAGACAATTGAATAGCAGTAACTGTCTCTTTTCTTCTCCTAAGCAAACCGACGATATTGGTCCCACACTAGCGCGAGCGTTAGGAACAGTATTTTCTATGCCACTCCGGTGGCAAGTTCACGATCGGGTCTATTAGACCTGATAGCGCAATTAACGTGTTAATTTTATTTATTTGTGTGTATAGATGTAAGATCTCGTAACAAATCATGGCGACTCTAAAGTTAAAGGTCTAAAATTTCTCTTTCATGTAGCCTGTAAATCATATTAAGCTGATATAGAAATATTTTGGCAAGAATATAAGCTTGAATTCAAAGCTTAATGCCTAATTGTTTTATTGAAAGGTTCCATATCTCTAATTTTACTGAAACTTTTAAACAGTAAATTAATGATCTTATTCTTTAAACGACACAATCTTGTATATAATATATAAAAGTTATCTCGGCAACGGCTGCAAGTATTTTCATGAAATTTAGTATGCAGGGAGTTTTGGGGGAGAAAAATCGGTCTAGCATTTTTAAGTTAAAACTACATGTAATTTCTTTCGTCGTGCAACAATGCATGAATAATTTCGACTCTATTATGTCAGTCCGATTGGCAGTTTGGTTAATTTTTGCGTTGTTCAGAAATTCGGAATGTGGTGGGTTCGAATCCCGGTAAAATATTTTATGATTCTTTTTTTTAATCTACTAGAGCTCCGAGCAAAGTTCGTTTACTCAGGTACTTATTATTAAACAATATACCATTAGAGACTCCCTCTAAAATATACTTTGTAAAAGAAAAGAGTTAGTACACCGTCACGGCTCCTTAGTGAACTAAATACTTTGTTGCAACTTTATAAAGCTTACTTAAAGCTTAATGAAGAAAATGTTTGTTTTTACACAAAAAAGATAATTCATAGCCGTTTTCTTTGGTATATTTTGCGGCACGTCTCGCGCCCCAGGCTAAGCGGAACGCTGGGAATATCGAAGAGGAATATGTGTACGCCTTAGGCTGGGACTATATGATCCGGAATCCGGCGGGCCCGGCAAAATTTAGATCACTAAACATAGAACTACTCACTAATACAATAGAGTTGAAAATCAAAGTGTCGAGTGTCGAGCTCTCATATATGATACTGACATTAGACTCGACACACGAGTGTTCGATTTTCAGCTCTATTATACTAATGCAGAGTTCTATTTTCAGTGGTATGAATTATCTCCGGCGTTCGGGATTCCGGAGCATATAGTGAGACTATATGCTCCGGAATCCGGAATGTATAGCCTTACTGCTTAGTAACGAAATTGTGAAATGTAAACATTAAAATTTACGACCACATTATATAAATTACACGTTGACTTATGTGACTTCGGAACAGTAGCTTGCCACTAGCGTTTATTGTGGTTCTAGAATTTTCATACTGTTAGTAATATTATAAACTACTATTATAAATGTGAAAGTTTGTGAGTTTAGATGTATGTGTGTTTGTTACTCTTTCACGTAAAAACTACTGAACTTTGGTAAGGTAGTTTTAGGCTCTAAATTAAAACATTTTTTTTCAACTTACTCTAAACTTTAACTTTTATGCCGAAAAAGTACAATGTTCCCGTGGGACACTTTATTCAACACTAAGGATGGCCTATGACCACAGAGTCAAAATATATAATTATGTACCCTCTGTACGATACCAGCTTTCATAGAACGATCCAAATTTTGTCAGGGTTTTTACAGAAGATGGGGCTAAACATTTGAACATACCTACCTCGTCTATGATATATTTCGTCTATGGGTATAGATACGAGTAGGCATAATGTGTATATTCGTAACTGTTTCATGCCAGATTTGAATTTAATTCGTCAAACAAATAGATTATATACCAAGTGACAAAGGTTAGGTCACTTTTCCCGGTTAGAAAATAGTACCTACATCTTACAGTTTCCGAAAAAATGTTGGTTTCAAATATTGCTTAAACATTTAGCTTCATCGACATTTAAAGTCTTGTTTTGCAGTAAACAAAGTGCAAAATTTTTATCCTTGACCGTTTGCAGCACTTTTATATTTCACAAAAATTTGGCCACTCTTGGCACGGTTGGCAATCTACATCTCGAGCCAACAGAAGTACTCTTGCTAAGTGCCTACTTTAGCTTCTGGACAACTGTAGTTTACGTTCTGTAGCGTGCCATATTATAAACAGCCACCGTAAACTCCAAACAGCTTGAGGTTCGCTTGCAATTTCAGTGGAATACCTTTTATGATGTAAAGTAGGTAGTAGGTAACTTTGTTTAGTAAAAGTGGCCCTAATGGCCCAGTAGCGGCTAAAGACAGCTGGAAAATCAGTCCATGTTATTTAATGCAAATGCTTGTTTACACCAGTCGACTAATGAAATGTTAGTATACATTGCTCTGAACAAATTTATTAATAACTTGTTGATCCCGACAAACGTTGTGCTGTCTTTAACTACAAAGTGGGATAAATAAATATCTACCAAGATACACTACAGTTTTTACACCAACAACTACACCTACAACCTACACCAACTAAATACACCCACAACCTACACCTACCACCTACGCCTACTATCTACATCTACTACCTACCTACAACCTCACCCACCTCCTACCTACTCTTACAACAGATGCAGTGTGAAAGAGTACACATAGTATAAGCGTCAGGCCGCTGGGGGTTGAAGATTGTTATAGTACTAATATCGCTATTAAATATTAGGGTTTGGTTTTAGAATGGTGAAATTAGAGGGTATTTAAAATAGGTCAATAAAATAAAAAAGAAATTTTTGGGGTTGGCAACACATCACTTCGGGGTATAAAAAAAGATAACAACTTATTCTTATATGTACCGAATACACTTGCAAATTTAATAAAAATTGGTCAAGCCGTTTCGGAGGAGTTCTCTTACAAACACTGTAACTCAAGAACTTTATATACATATAAATACTAGCTTTTTCCCGCGGCTCAGCACGCGTAAATATAGTATCGGGGATCCCACGGGAATATTGTACTTTTTCGGGCCTATGTTGTAATCCGCAGCCTACTAAAACCAAGGCGTCAGCTATAGGACACAACATTAGCCTCCTTAGTTTTTTAAATGCAGCAACACAGAGATCTACATGTGGGTAGCTTCATTGAAATAAAAACATGTTTTAAGCGATTCCGTTTTTGGGGCACGTTTAGATTGTACCAAGCGGCGGCTCCGCAGGGGCATTATGAAGTTTTTAATAAAATGTATGCAATTTTGTATTAGCTTTGATTTAATCTACTTATTTACTCTGAACGGAATTTGTTTCTGTGTTTTTTCTGTTGAACAAATATTCTGTGTGCCAAATAGCTTTTATAAAAATGAACAAAAGGATTTGTATGCATGATGCTTATTGGCTATTTGTTGATTTCCAAAATAGAAAATGTTTATTCCATTTAAAACCAATTATAGAAGTTATGCTTTACCTTATTTAGATTTTAGGTGCGTTTTTATTATTAGAATTTTTGTAATTATCTCATAACAATGTATGAATTAACAGAGCCTCCCCCTTTTTAAGCGCCAGTTCACGACGAAAAGAATTCGATACGCGACGCTATATTTTTATAGATATTCAAAATTGAACTTTATTCATCATACAAAAATATACACGTTTCATATGACATGGGGTCAGTGTTCATATGGAGTTGGGCATCAGTCATACACTGCAAATGCGCTGTCCAGCGTGGTGCAACTTGCCATTCAAACTTTTAGAATAAAAAACGTGTAATGAATAAAGATAATTTCGAATAGCTATCTCAAAAATGCACCGCCGCGTCGCGTATCTATAAAAGTAAGGTGATTCTGCTATACTTGTTACGTATACAAGAGAGTCATCCTACTTTTCTGAAGCATCAACGTAGGTATTTCTTATAACTTGAATTCTGTTTAAACTCGGGAACATGCAAGCAATTTTGGAAGTTTAATAATAAGGGTAGCTCGTATATACAGGTCATCAAATCTATGTATGAGCACTAACGTAGATATGCGCCAAATTTTAGTGTGTACGTTGTATTAGTAGTAGGTATTCTGAAATTTCCTTAAAAATATGACGTGGTATTGTTTTTGCGAAGGGAGTAGCAATTAAAATTTTAGAAACACATTTATTTTTTAAGCCAGCCGGTGCCCGCAACTTCGTTTGCATTCAACTATCGATGGAAACGGAATCCAATTTTTGACGTGATGACGTCTAATAATTCGATGGAGCCGGCTGCACGTACGAAAAAACATGACTCATGCGTTACCGGCGTTACCAGCGTTACCTCGCTAAGCATGACTCATTTCTTATGTCGTTGTCACGTTCAACTATCGTCAGTAAACCGACTTTACAGACAACCGATTTTATTTAAACAGAACTCTACGATTAAAGTAGCCCAAGTTACTCCTTATAACATTAGCTGTCTATCAGTGAAAGTCCGGTCAAAATCGGTCCGGCCGTTTCAGAGATTAGCCGTAACAAACAGACAGCCAAAAAAAATGTGATGTAAGAAGCTACCGTATATACTATCATAATATGCATTTAATGCAAAGCAGTTAATTTACGTACAGTAAATTACGAACAGACATTTTTTAAGTATAGATGTAACTATAGATCCGTTTATATTGTTTTTATCCACTTCAGTCTTTTAAGCCATCGCCAACTTTACTAATTACACATATTTTTGTTTATCTTAAAGTTTTAGGTTTTAGGGCGTAATTAATATGTTGTGGTATATCACAGATCGCTTATAAAGGAATTTCAAACTTGTTAATTGGTGCTCAAATTTGTTTAAGGGTCATTAAGATCACTTGAGTCTATATCCGGACAGAAAAGAAACATCAAAACATAATAATTCCTACCTACACACAGCGTAAGCTAATGTTTATTTTAAAATTATTTTTTCTGTACTAATACTATAAAAAAAAAGATTAATTTGTTTGTATACTACTGGAACTAAACTACTACCGAAACTACTGGATCAATTTTGATGAAATTTGGCTGAGATATAGAGTAGGTAGGCTACGGGGAAGGATACTTTTTATCTTGGGAAAATGTACGGTTCCGACGGGATTTTGTTTTGCGCATACAAAGTCGCGGAAAACATCTAGTATATTATAGAGTAGAAGAAGAAAAGAAATAAAAAACTATAACCCTGTCTACGTAAAAAAGGGGTTTAAAAGGCCGAAACAAGAAAATAATTCAGATAAAAATCCAGAATTGCATAGGTACAAAAACGGTCTAGGTAGAGCCGTGGTCGCACCCACTTTATAAGGTTTCCGGAACAGGGACAGAATAACATAATATGATTGACACGTTTAGCCTGCATTAACAATTTACAGTAGGTATACCCTCTGTTCACATTCTTATGATAGAACTGCTCAATATTTCCCACAAGCCCTGCGGCGCAGACAATCTTGTTCATAACATTGAGCTCGGCTTGAATATTCACCAGAAGCGTACGAGAAGCCGAAGAATATGTGAAGCATACAAATAATAATAATATATTCCTTTACATACAAGTAAATAAAATTAAAGTGTTTGTAATTTAAAATTAACAGCTTTTCACTAAATGCATATAAAAGTTTAAACGGATCTACCTTTACCGTTACCGTTACCGGCACTGGCATATAGGTGATGTGTAAAGGAGTAACTTAGGCTACTTTTATATCAGGGTCCCGTTTCTTTATTTAATACTTTTATACACTACCTACTTATATTAAAGATTTTCATTGTATAATACACATTATTATTAAATACATATCCGTGAACAAGGAACACGGAATTATTTTTGTTCCCTGGTTCCGGCAATCGAACACACGACTTCCGTCTTGAGGACCAATTCGCTTACCACTGAGCCACAGAGGTCGTGTAATACTATTTATGTATTCAACATATTATAACTATTTACACTTACGGTTATCTGTCTAACCAAACGATTCAAAAACCTTTCGTACAATTTTTTTGTAAAGTAGGTAACTGTTTGAAAGAGTTTTAGACGAGAGTAATTTTTTTTTTCACATTAATTAAAAGAACTTGGATCTTATTGTCTTGCTTTACATTTCTGGTAACGAAAATTAACATGTTATTTATTAGAAATCCCTACGAGTACTATAAAAGGATTCTAATTACCTACAATCTCATCATAAGCATTTCTGTCTTTATTTTTGGAAGCACATTATGTCTACTGTCTACTATAATGATGTAGAATTCAGCGTTCACAATGGCGCGTTCCAACCTAAAATTTGGCGTACGTTTTATCTTGATTGTACCTACGCGTAAAAGCCGAGCCATTAACAAAAGTGGCTGGTGGGTTAACATAGGGGTAATCCACGGGTTAGAATAGCAGGCAAAAGCAAAAGAACCACAAACTGGTTAGATTAACATATATGATATTTTGCTAATATTTTTATCTCTGTTCAATATATATAAAGAATATTACAATGAGCAAATTTCATGTTTTCAAAGATTACTTTTTAATAAGCGTACTTCAAATGTTTACACAAAAAGTTGTATACATTATTGCTTATTGCGTATTGATGTAAGTATCAAAGTAAAAAAAAAAATATAACATCGAGGTCAAATTAGGCAGCGTAATAACAACAAGCATGCTTTTGATCCTGAATAAAATTTATTCGCGATCAAAGAGACCGAAGTTGCTAAGGAGCCGAAAATGTGACGTTACGTTTAAAAGCACTTTACGACATTGCTGAGATCCAAGTACTAACGATATTGCTAGGTCATTCTGATACATTAACGAAAATGGTTTCTTCTTTTATTTTTTGTACTTCACTTGTTTTTATGGACAAAAAATCCTTGTAGCTGCCAAGAAATAGAAGTTCACGCCACGTCGAGAATATAATATTACTAGCTTTTGCTCGCAGCTTCGTCCGCGTGGGAGAGTGATCGTGGCAAAAAACTTCTTTAGCAAATATACCTGCAATATAGTAATAGCGCAGAGTAAAAATATATGCTTTATAATAAATTTTCACACATACTTTTTAATTTTAAGATATCTCCTAGATATAATCTCCTAGATAAGGATAATTAAATTGTATCCTTCTATATAACTTCTGTAAATACCACATTACTTCTGATATTTTTTTAATAATTAGAATGGATAGACATATCTATGCCATCGCCTAAATCCTAACAAATTATTATCGACCGAAACCTTCCCAAGGAACCATCCTGTCGGTAAATGTAAACGCTATGAAAATCTTTTCAGTAGTTTTTGAGACTGACAGACTCGGCGGAGCACTTAAGTATCCTATGTCCGTCCCCTGGTTTTAAGCTCCCGCCAATTGTCAGCCAAATCGGTTCAGATTGTGTAAATGACAAAAAACCAAAATGTAATTATATGCATGATGAACATATAGTTACATATATATATATATATATATATATATATATATATATATATATATATATATATATATATATATATATATAAGTTATAGATGTTACGAGTACCAGAAATAATAAATATAATATTATGTAGGTACTTACATGCTCATCATGCATATAGTTACATTTTGGTTTTCAATAATAGAATACATCGATAAGTATCTAGGACACGTAAAAGGTGGTTATAATGTTTTTTCTTCTAACATCAATATTAAAACAAACATTACAACTGGTTTATAGTTTATTTCAACAATAAACAAAAGTAAATATTTATTTCCTTCATAACACAAAGCTTTGGGGTAAAATGAAAATACGCCGAAAAGACTGCGCTGCAATGACCCTGACTATAGAGCTTACACGTGAAATTCCCATAGTCGAGTCACGAATGACTATTACGTACCTACCGAACCGTCGGTGTTACGTAGCGACCGGTATCTAAGCGCTTTTACATACGTCACACGCGCCGCAGAGCTCTGGTGGCGACGGATTTTGAATGGATTTCATCGATTCCGCCAAGAAATAATAATATCTATGAACGCTTCACACCACGTTAATCTGGCCCCGTGCTAAGTACCCGAAGAACTTCTGTTACGGGGACCAGACAACGGGAAGTATATTTAATACTTTTGTACTATACATATATTTAAGATTTTTATTAAATTATACAGATATTTTATACACATCCATGACCCAGGAATACGTCAGAACACTTTTGTCTTGCCCTGGAAGGGCGCAGCACCGACGCGCTCGTTCACTAAGCCACAGAAGTCGTCAAAATCCATACAAAATCAAAAATGTGAAAATTACATACAAATCCTACTGCAGCGGCGCGTGTGTGCAGGGAAAAAAAATCGTAACAAAAAGAAAATGAACAAATACTTAGCTTGTTATTTTTGGAGTTTACTCCTTAAGAATCGATTTTCATATAAGGCCCCCGGTATGAAAAAAATATGAGGAGTAAAATGAACGAATGACCTCGTTACGTTTTAGTGCGCAACCTATTCTGGGCACCTTTCACTTTTTTTCACATGGCGCGAATTTTTGAACTCAAATCGATCGCTAGTCGCTTTGCATTGCACACAAAATTTTACTTTTTAGAGTAAACTCCAGTCGTGCGTCGGAGCTGACACACACTTTTTTTTTTTAAATTACACAGAATGAAAATTTTATTACAATTTGTTAAAATATTTTTATTATTACAAAGTAAATTGACGTTTTGATGTAGTTTTTATAAAGTTTATAAGAAACTGCAAATTTTATGACGTTTCATGCCGTACCTCTTATAAGTTCTTAAAATTAAAAGTCCAATTGGTTAAGAATGGAATAAATTCCTCAGCGAATGCTGAAAAACTAACACGAAATAGCCCGCCGGATTTCATTCTGAAATAGAAGCTTAAAACGGTTCTGTATTTTTCTGTCTCCATTTATTTTATTATCTTTTTATTCTTATTATTTCTTTCTTTTCCCTCCCTTTTTACACTGTATGGAAAATTAAAAACAGACTTCCTCGTTCACTTAGCTGTTACGATGTTTAATAAGGTTGGTACTTGGTTCTAAGTTACTATTTATTATGCACTGTTTAAATAATATTATAGAAAGTTCGGTAAAATTTTATATTTTAAAATTTTATATTTAAATAGGAAAGGTTTTTTGGTTTCAATTATCTGTTCTTGGTTAACGAGTCTGGGGTGCTCATTCTTAATTGAAACCTAAGTAAAATGTTGTGTGCAATGCAAAGCAACTAGCGATCGATTTGAGTTCAAAAATTCGTGCCATGTAAAAAAAAGTGAAAGGTGCACAGAATAGGTTGCGCACGAAAACGTAACGAGGTCATTCGTTCAGTAGATTTTACTCCTCATATTTTTTTCATACCGGGGGCCTTATATGAAAATCGATTCTTAAGGAGTAAACTCCAAAAACATGCTTACATCTATACTTCTATATTAATATAATCAAGTGGAAAGACTTGTTTGTTTGTTTGCATTGAATAGGCTCCAAAATTACTCTACCGATATTGATGAATCTTTGAAAAAAGCTTTGTGATGGTCAAATTGATGTGCCCAATGTCCATAGTGTACAATGTGTACATAATTAAATTATTAATTACTAAATGTCATCAATAAAATTACGTGGGAATTTTGCCGTAACAAAAGTAGCATATGTCCTTCCCCGTGGATCGGCATGGCATGAGTGGCAACGTGGCTATATATGTGCCAAATTTCATCAAAATCGGTCTAGTGGTTTCGGAGTTTATTCAATGGAAACAAAACAAACCTTTCCTCTTTATAAAGTTAGTGTAGATAATATATTCAAATTATTCAGAAGAAACTTGCAAGGAACGCTCTCAAAGAGATGGACAACGATTTTCCGAAAGAAGTCGCGTGGGGGCTGTTTACTCTGAGGATTTTATCGCCGGAGTCCCACTCAAGTTAATACTGTTGCACTCACAGTGTGATTGAGGCACTTAAGCTATTTGAGAACATTTAAATAAAAGGAGGTACTACAGTTTATGTTTACATCAATCTAAACCACTTCTTCCTGTTGTGTGGTATAAGAATAGAAAAATAAAAACATAATTTAAAACAAAAAAATACATCTTGTGGTTTTTGAAGGATATTTCTCTACCTCCACCTTTTTGAAGTCACACAACTAGTTTTATTTTTACTAACTTTGTAGGTTAGTACACCCACATAATACAATTTTGTTACTTAGGGTCGATTTACAACGAAACGAAAAAAATAACTTTATTCATTACACAAGATTTGAGTGTTAGGTTGCACCGCGCTGCACAGCGCATGTGCAGTGTGTGGCTAATATCATATGGAACGTGTATCTTTTTGTGTAGTGAATAAAGTTCTATTTTGATTAGCTATCTTAAAAATGAAGCACAGCATAGCGTCAAGTAACGTTGTGGTAAGAAATGATCCTAACATTTCGGTTAACTAAAAGGTAGGCTTATTTTAACCAAAAAAATATGAGACTCGATCCGCTTGTGTTGTATAAATTGTAATATTTTATACAGAAACAATATTTACTAAGGATTATACGCCCCTAGTGAAAATATTCTCTCGCATTACTTCGCTTTGGATCCAAAGTGAAGTTATGCGAGAATATAAACAGTTTCCTTCTGGAATCTAAGGAATTATTTGAGATCCTTACTAAGTAGTTCTTTCAATCCTGAAGATTCAAATATTTGGACTTAAAATATTATGTATTTTTATGGAATATACCTTGGAACGAACAGACAGGTCGCCTGATGGTAAGCGACTGTCACCATCCATAGTCACCCGTAACATTAGAGGAGCTACTAGTCCGCTAGCGGTATTTAAAGCCCTCCCTCGTAAGACCTAATCTCTGGTATCCTCACATCCCTAATAAGGTATTTTCCTGTATTTTTTTATTAAATAAATGAATAGTGCTCTGAAAAATAAGACAGTTAACAAAAGGAATAGTATACTAGAAGTCAACATTTTCAAAGATATTGCAGATTGTTTGAAACACTTTTGTGAGTCTCGTGAAAACGCCCCATATAAAAGTCATACAAGTAGCTGACACACGGGCTAGTAATGTTGCTACGAAATGTATGGCCATATGCAAAAAACATTTCTGATATCTCCAAAGTTTGCGCGTTTATGTTCATACATACCGTAGTAAATCGTTTTGTATTTAATGTAACGAAACTAATTATGTAGGTTTTTTACACTAATGTAGTAAAAAATATTTCAACTTTTTTGTGACTTCGAAATGCATATAATTACAAAGCTACACATAAAATCCTAATTATATTTACTTTTATTAAATTGTAATACCTAATTATTTCTTAATTTATTTAAAAACAATATAATAGTTTAAAAAAACTAAAAAAACACGCTTAGAAATTTTTTATCGGGTTATTGTATAGTCATCGGCCCTTAAGACGTGTGCAAAGTTTCAAGTTGATCAGACGTCTAGAAACCGGTGAAAATTAAGCTCAAAGATTCCGTTACATACATAGATACTAAGGCGGGTCAATAAGTCCGTGACTTTTTGAATTTCTAACCTCCTTACTGAAAAAGCAACACTACTCCTGTCAACAGGCATCTGTCAGTTGACTCCTATCAAAATCTGAACTTGCTGCGTCAGTTAGTTTGTGTTTTACAGCTATCTTTATCAGACTATCCAGTAACTTAAGGAAACAATGGAAAAAAGTGAATTTCGTGTGCTTATTAAGCATTATTTTTTGCGAAAAAAAACCATTACTCTGCACCATCGATTTCAATGGTAAAAAAGTGGTTTACTGAATTTCGTTGTGGCCGTACAAGCACTGAAGATGCCGAACGTCCTGGACGCCCAGTTGAGGTCTCTACACCCGAAACAATCGAAAAAATTGTGCAAGAGATTGTGGAAGCCATAGCCACAACTTCACAGGAAGGTTTGGCGTTGTTTAATCACAATATGGAGGAGTTTTTGCGCCGTTTTGTAACCGTGGACGAAACATGGATCCATCACAACACACCAGAGACCAAACAAACAACAATCAAAACAGTGGGTTTCTAAGGGTGAATCGGCGCCAAAGAAGGCCAAGGTGGGTTTGTCAGTCAATAAAGTTATGGCGACTGTTTTTTGGGATGCACGTGGGATAATCCACATTGACTATCTTCAAAAGGGAAGAACAATTAATGGGGAATATTATGCCAACTTATTGGACCGCTTCAATGAGGATTTGAAAAAAAACCGACCTCATTTGGCCAAGAAAAAAGTTATTTTTCACCAAGACAATGCAAGGGTGCACACATGTGCAGTTGCCATGGCAAAAATCCATGAATTGGGTTATAAATTGCTCCCACATCCACCCTATTCTCCAGATTTGGCTCCAAGTGACTACTTCTTGTTCCCAAACCTGAAAAAATGGCTCGGTGGAAAAAGATTTGACTCCAATGATGAAGTCATCTCGCAAACAAAGGCCTATTTTGAGGACCTCGACAAATCATATTTTTTGGAAGGGATAAAAAAATTGGAGAAGCGTTGGACAAAGTGTATAGAGCTCAAGGGGGACTACGTTGAAAAATTAAATGATTTATTTATCAAAAAATCTGTGTTTTATTCCAAAAGTCACGGACTTATTGACCCGCCCTCGTAGATACATACAACCAGAGCTAGTAAAAGCGTGTTAAAAACTAAATTTTTACATGTAGGAAAATAGGCAATTGCACAATGCGTTACATTATCATGCCAGTTTTCTGAGAGGCCGTGGTATATTCCCTTCATGCCGAAGCATTAAAATCTTAGCTTTTATTTCAAATGGCGTGCGAGATGAGATTAGATAGGAATGTAACTGTCAAAAACATTCGAAACGCGCGCCGCTGCCTGCTACGATAGCGGTGCAGAATTCCAATGCTTGGAAATTTACTACTTCCATAAAATTACTGTGAGAAAGCTTTTACCGCTTGTGTTTAAATATTATGAAATATACCCTGCTAAGAAATCATTACAATAAGCTTAAGGTGTTAGATTCTAGATAGGGACTATTTGATCCAGAATCCGGCGGGACCGGGAAAATTCTATTGACATTTGACTCGACACTTGTATGTTCGATTTGCAGCTGAATTTTCCCCGGCCCGCCGGATTTCAGTTTATATAGTTCCAGCCTGAGATAGCTTATTTGTATGGTTTGTTCGATATAAATTAAACAGCGACAAAACTTCCGAATAAGCAATCCGACACTTATTTGAATTTTAGCTCAAGGGGGACTACGTTGAAAAATAAAATGATTTATTTATCAAAAAATCTGTGTTTTATTCCAAAAGTCACGGACTTATTGACCCGCCCTCGTACATACAACCAGAGCTAATAAAAGCGTGTTAAAAAATAAATTTTTACATGTAGGAAAATAGGCAATTGCACAATGCGTTACATTATCATGCCAGTTTTCTGAGAGGCCGTGGTATATTCCCTTCATGCCGAAGCATTAAAATCTTAGCTATTAATTTTCAAATGGCGTGCGAGATGAGATTAGATAGGAATGTAACTGTCAAAAACATTCGAAACGCGCGCCGCTGCCTGCTACGATAGCGGTGCAGAATTCCAATGCTTGGAAATTTACTACTTCCATAAAATTACTGTGAGGAAGCTTTTACCGCTTGTGTTTAAATATTATGAAATATACCCTGCTAAGAAATCATTACAATAAGCTTATGGTGTTAGATTCTAGATAGGGACTATTTGATCCAGAATCCGGCGGGACCGGGAAAATTCTATTGACATTTGACTCGACACTTGTATGTTCGATTTGTAGCTGAATTTTCCCCGGCCCACCGGATTCCAGTTTATATAGTTCCAGCCTGAGATAGCTTATTTGTATGGTTTGTTCGATATAAATTAAACAGCGACAAAACTTCCGAATAAGCAATCCGACACTTATTTGAAGATTGTGAAACAGGCCCCTAATATAGTACCACTGAATACGTTTGTGTTTTGATAATTTAGGTTAAAGCGATGGTAACTATATTTCCCATTGTTTTGGTAAAGGGAAATTTAAAAGGCGGGAGTCCAGTGAAATTGCGTTTTATACAACACTTTTGACTTTTACCAAAGTTCTTGAATCAAAATACCAAACCAATTTCTTGAAACGAATCTGGATAACAGCAAATTCAAACCACTTGCTTAAAGTTGGTACCTAAGGTATATTAATATTTTAGTCTACGCTACGGTATACAGAATCAAATATTGTTTAAAGTATTTAAAGACGCCGAGATAGAGTTTCTAACAGTGTATCCCCTTATAAATAAAAGTTTAAGTTGGTTCCACTCTTTGCGAAATCGTTTCATTGAGATAAAACTTTCTCAAGGTATTGCTTGTGGTTTTGGATAAGCAATCGCTTATTTATTTAATTTCATTTATCGTTAAGTAATGTCTCCAATGCTTGTCTATGGTTCGTTTCTATAGAGAGTGCAAATTTCACAGTTTTCGAAAATATTGTTTATTTTCTCAGATATGTTACCAAAGTGACATATTGTGCCAAGGTATACCATGATCCAAAATCACTGAAAACCTTTTCTTCTTTAAAGATCTTCTCTTCTCCTTTAAAGAAAGTCTTTAAAGATAGTCGTTTGGAAATTTCAGCATTGCTTAAAGAACTGCAATCATAATATGCCACTAATATCATTTACAATGATCATCATCATCATCACCACTATTATCACACAATAAGTATATCATAAAATTATGTACCGATATAGATTTATTCCGAAAATTATAATATTCGTCATCTTCATGATCATCATTATTTGTTTTATGCCTACAATCATTTTTTTCTGTCGAACATTTAATTTAATAATAAAATAGTTAGTAATCATTATCATCACTGGTTATTGATTAGTAGTGAGCTCAACAGCTTTGTAATACTTATTTGAGAAATCTCACAGAAAATCGGCATAAAATAACGCTTGAGTTTATATTACCGAGTGAGTGAGAATACCGGAAGTCCAAGGGTCAGTTCACACTATATATTACTATATACTTATAGTAATTTTCTTAAAATTTGTTATTAACATAATATCACTAAAAAGGGAAAAATAATTGATTATTGTTAAACAAAATAAATATATACAGTATTATATAGACAAATATATGACGTGCTTATAATAAATGTACAATATATGTAAATGGCCTCAATTGTGTTTAGTCGCTAGAACTAGTTTTCCCCAATGATCATTCCAATAATGCTTAATGCAATTATCCGTTAAGGGATAATCTTAGTGAAGAACTTGCTCCATTTCCTTTTGAGCAAAAATATGCAGGAAGGAGAATTCAAGGAAAATGTATCCTCGCGAACAAATAGGGATAACCCTTGACAGGGCTACCAGTACGACAAAATTTCTGTAACAAAATTGGGTATAATTTATGAGAAAAATTGTAAGTTGTAAGTGTAATATGACGTATCGAACAATAATCAGGGTCTTTAGTCAAGATGCATTCGATAATTTCGACGGCGAAGTTTGAAAACAAAATGTATGGGATGTGACATAAGTCATCGCTAAGTGACATCGCTTGACTAAAGACCCAGGCTGAGCGAAAAACGGTCAGGACTCACCAGGCCACGCAAGGCTATGGGAACAAACATGTGCTCCGAAATACGATATTGATTATGTTTATACATTAGTACGAAGTGATTTTGTTTTCAAGAATCGAGCTATCTACGATCAATAACTAAATGATGATGATAAATATCAGCATTTACCGATTTGTTTCGTATCTAGATCTCTGTAGCAAAAGACCGTTTGTTTCTACTATTATCAGGCTCTCGGGGAACTCTCAACACTTTATTTTTTTGATAAAATTCAAATAATAAAACGATTTTTATATACTTAATGTAAAATTTAAAAGTTTTTAATATTATATAAATAGGATATGAACATTAATTCTATATAATTCCAACACTGCCATTTATCTTTTTTAAATTGAGAAAAGGTAAAGTTTTCCTTTTCCTTAAAACATGAGGCAAGTACTTGAGCGTTTCTCATTTTGCACACGATACATTAAATATGAAAAATGTCGTGTAGTAATAGATAATAGTCAATATTTAATGTACTATTGACGCTAATGTGGACATCACATGCGAGCACGAAAAACACTGAAAATACCAATGCATGTAGTATGCATGGATATTTTAAAATAAGTACCTACCAAAGAAACGGCCAAATACTGACACCGTTTCAGAACTTGTTCGGGTTTTAGTGTCACTCAATTATTTGAACAGGCGTTAGAAAACTCCTGCTCAAATGAGTAATTGGAGTAAGCCCTACTACTACTAGCCAATATGTTAAACACAAAATATAAAATATTTTATAATTATGTTACGAGTAGCTCGCTATAGCTAGTCAACTACTCATAATTTAGCCTTTAATATTTAAGACATGTTTTTGTATACAGCCAGTCAATCTCCGAAGTTGCGTGAACTT
The DNA here is from genome assembly GCA_963565745.1 of Phengaris arion. Taxonomy (NCBI): domain Eukaryota; kingdom Metazoa; phylum Arthropoda; class Insecta; order Lepidoptera; family Lycaenidae; genus Phengaris; species Phengaris arion. The sequence continues at coordinate 12,051,606 of OY751443.1, forward strand.
TGCCAGCCCGCAGTATCCTAAGGTGCAACTTGCAAGTTAGGCCCCATATTGAACCATGCACAAATAAAACATAACTTATGGGCGATGATGATATTTCTTTTTGATATTTCCAACTTTTATCAGTCTAGGGGTTGAATTTTGAAAAATCAGTCATAGTGGATATCTACGTCATATGAGAAATACGTGCGCAAAATTTCAAATTTTTAGCCATAAGGGTATGGCCTATGCGTTGATACATCAGTTAATCAGCTTTACCTTATAATAGTAATAGTTCCCACACCGATTTCGGTGACGGTGGCCTGTTTCATTGAAACCAGGCCAGCTACGCAGGAGTTATGTAATAGTGCCCAAGTGTGTGCGCAGTACACAAGAGCACTCTCTCCTCCTTTTACTCTCGTAACCCAGTGGGACGGGTATAACCGACACGACTGGCGAGAGATTAGGCGCAGGTCCGACTTTTTACATGCCCATCCGACGCATGGATCATCTTCTATATATATATATATATATATATATATATATATATATATATATATATATATATTCTCTCTCTCACTACACTGTTTGTATATCTACTATAGCAACACAACACATCTTAATGCACGTAATTAATCAATTGTTGTGATGTTCATCTGGGAGGCGCCGGGGGTTAACGAGCACGTGAACTGTAATTAACAATGAGTTAATTTTCATCAGTTTGTTTGCCATTTAATATTCTATTAACCCTCCCATGATTTTGTCACGTAGATACTAAATTAACTGAACTTTTGATTTAGTAAACTTTATTCACCCACTGTAGACTAGCACGAACTCTAGTCTTTTCTCATTAAAAAGAAACCCATTTTCTGTAGTAAGAACGAAATTAGCGAAAAAAGTGATTTAAGTATATAATTTTTAGTTATAGTGTGGAGAGGTTTCTACCTACTTTGAGATAGAAAAAAGAAATAGGTTACATTGTAAAGAAAAGTCTTGACTTCTGTCTAAGTTCAACCCAATCGTGTCAAGTATGTCACGTCAAGTTTCAAGTGCAGGTTTCGAGTGTAATTGAATACACCGCGAACTAATTGCATTTATAGTAAGTAATATGAACTGGTTTTCAATCAACTGCGAATTGAAAATGCCGGAATTAATATTGGTCAAACATAATCATATTCGTAATAGAATAGGCTATTATAACTACTTACATTTTTTCGAATATATTTAAAAATGTTCGTATCGATTCTCAACTCAACTACTCAACTAGTATTTTTACTTCCTGGAAATAATATATCTTTATGCAAAGAAAAAATGATTAAAATTTAAACGATAAATGTTTGCGCCAAAACAACAGCCACCAATAACGTGTCGTCATAAGAACAGATACAAATACATTTCATATGTGAGTGTGTAGTGCATGAACTTTAGATTTAAATTTCGCTGTTGTTTATTCGATTTTTAAGTTCTTATGACGTCACTTACAAGAAAAATATGGCAGCTGGCGTTTTAGGTCACGTGACATACAGATAATAAAACTACAGTTTTATTTTCGAAATTATAAATAAATCGCATATTTACATAACAAAATAGTGTTGTATTCGTATTTCTTATGATAGAAACTATATAAATAACAAATTTATAGCATTTGATTTTGATACATGAAAGTAGCCTATTTTTAAGTTTGAACTTTATAAAGGATTCCTTTGCCTCTCAGATAGAAATAAAAATGTTCATGTCGTGACAGATTGACAAAACGTCAACGTGTAACAAAATTGCAGGCGTTTTGCCGGGGAATTCAATGGGTGACGTTGTGAATTTTCTATTTCTGTCATAAATTTGTGTTTTATTATTTTAATTAAAATATTATAATGTTTTATTATTATAATTATTTCGGTTCTTAATGTGTAATATTGGTAGAATATTAACCATTAAATCGACGGTCCCTACGTATATAAAGACATGTCGAAAATAGCATTTTTTTTTAAATTGTATAATTGGCTTAAGATTATCTGTGCGCACATACTGATATACGTTTTTTTTTTTAATTTTATTTATTTACCTTGTTTTATAAATTGTATAAGAGAACAAGTATAATAAATACAACGAATAAGTGTCGTAGATGCGGACATCTATACGTATCCTTTTGTACGGTGTTTTAAAATGCGCGCCACTCGGTGCGAACACGGACAAGTGATATGTCTTCATTGAAGTACTTTTTATATCCATGGCTGACGATTTCAGGATGTTTAATGTATAGATTTAAAAATAGTAACATAATCCTACATTTTCATAAAATTTTTTATTTAAATTCTATATCCAGACACTGTTTTTTTGTTTCCTGCATATAAAAAGGTATCATAGACATGACTGACATACTTCTATTTTATTATCGGCGTAGAAACGATCATCTATCAGTTTTTCCAAGAAAACGTAAAAAATAAAATATGTGTAAATTACTACTATAAAGCTCTTAAAACTGTTAAAATATTATAGAAAGAAAATATTTATTATTGGTCATAGAATTATTTCTACAGCGTTTTGAACACAAATTACGCTCTCCTGTAAACCTCGGATTTGCACTTGACCTTATATACGTAGGAACCGTCGAAATATTCGTTAACGTGCATAAGTGTGGGTAAGTGGTACAACTTCAAAAAACGTGCTATTTTGTGTTCCTTCCAAAACTCCCTAGAAACTTTCAGTAAAGCTTCTACCACTTTACTGAATCGACAGACTTGACTCATTGACTGCACTGAGTATCTATTTGGACTTTGACTAGACTTGAGACTTGACGATTTAGGAATACGGTGTTGAAAATTGAAACGAGAATTCTATTTCCCGCCTTTTTAACTTGACACTGGCAAATTGTTTCAAGCCAACGCTATATATTTAAATAAATAAATAAAATAAACAAAATTGCACGGTACCTATTGTGTGTTAATAATCTGAAGTATGTTGTTGATATTTTTATTTCTTTAGGTAATCTAAGCATCAATTAAAAATATAAGTTCTCTGCACACCTTCCTCTACGTAAACTTTGACTGTGTCAAATATCATACTCCCAACTATCGTACTGAAAGTTTTTGCTTCACGATTAATACACATATGATGATGATGATTTCGATAATCGTGTAGTAATGTATGGGACGAGTTGAAATTGCAGTGATTTGCAATATAAATATTTTATATATTATTTTTTTTTCATTTCATTTCATTTTCATTTCATTTTCATTTCATTAAATATTTTAGACATAACTTCATCTAAAATCTCGTGATACAATGTAAGCTCTAAGGTTTTACCTTTCGTTAACTGTATGAATGCAGGAGCTGCAGTGGAGGGAATGTGTTGTGGGATAATAGGGAATATGCATAATCCTTTTATTGGCTCTGCTAAAAGTACAAAATAAACTGGGAAATTTTGTCCTTGCAATGGCATATCTACGATCAACCGTTGACGACAGTATACAGTCATCACAAAATTGAGATCTTTGAAGAACATTAAAAAAACGCCCTATACAAAAATACATGACAAATGACGTCACTGGTTACAACCGCAGTTGAAAATGTATGGAGATTAATACAAAATTGATTTTATCAACATAACTACTGAGTATATTTATATGATTGTTTTAAGAAAAAATGTCACAAATAACATAATGGTTTATACGGTAATTTGCGTTTTTCATTTATAGTAAAATAAATCATCATTTTTTAATCCTTTTTAGTCCTGTAACCTTTTAATTTTGCAATTAATTACTGTAATCATTGCATCTTTCGGTCTATATGTATATTTCCTTTCGGAAAATATACAACTTTTGCTGATTTAAAACAAATGCATATTTCCCTATTGCCTGATTTAGATGAAATAAGCGCCTAAGTCATTAAATTTAGACGCAAGTAAACGCTAAACAATTACCAAAATAAGATGACTAAACAGTGATGTACTTTGTTGTACATTGGACTGATTATCAGGCGAAACGTGCGCTCTATTAACTAAAAATATACAAATCCGGGTCAAGTATGTCACTGCAGTAAATCAAAAGTTAAAATGTATCTTGTTTTCCGTTGGATTCCATTTTAGCAACTTTAAAATAGCCTCGTTTAAATATTCTATTTGTCCCAAAGGAAACCAGTATCTGCAATGCTTATCCCAGAAGATATTGGCATATAAATGTACCTATTGGAATAAATAATATTCTATATCTGCATCTTTTCTGTATGGGGTTCTAAGACTTATATAAAATAATATATATCAGTACCTGGATAACCGACATTTGCTCGGAGCTCTTGTAGATTAAAAAAAAATCACTTAAATATTTTACCGGGGTTCGAACCCACCATATTCCGAATTTCCAAACAACGTAAAAACGAACCAAACTTCCAATCGGACAGACATTATAGAATCGAAATTTCTATATATTGTTGCACGACGAAAGAAAAAACATATTATATAACTTAAAGATCCGCAGTTTCGCAGTGACCTAGCTAGACCGATTTTTGTCCCCCAAATCTCCCTGCATACGAAATTTCATGTAAATACTTGCAGCCGTTGCCGAGATTACGATTATATATAAACAAGATTGTCTCGTTTAAGGCATAAGATTGCATACACCATCAGGGAATCTAGTTCTTTAGCAGGTTGACCGTTCTCAAAATATTTTGTTCTTATTATATTCTTTGACATTAAAATAATAATAATAGCTATGGAAGCTGGTGTGAACCACGTCAATCTGGTCCCGTGGTAATTTCTCGAAGAACTTGTGTTACGGGTACCAGACAAGGGAAATATATTTAATACTTTTTATACTATACATATAATTAAGATTTTTACTATATTATACACATATTTGATACACATCCATGACCCAGGAACACAGAAAAACTTTTCGTTCCTTCGGCGGGATTCGAACCCGCGACCCCCGGCTTCAGCACCAACATGCTCAACCACTGAGCCACAGAGGTCGTCGATTATGTAATTGACAATTATTGTTTAAGACGGGTGCACATACACCCGGACTGCCTACCTAGGCAGTCATTATAATACGAACAGTCATTATCGAGAACGATAGACGTAAAGAAATATATTCCCTGATAGTACTTTATTTCAAATAGCAGAGTAACTAATTGATAAATTATCGTGACGTGTTGAATTTTTCATAAGCAAAATTTCAGAAGTATAGTTTATTTTTGGTGCCTTTGATGTCTCTTTGATAATCGATAAGCCTTTTATTATATGGAGGAGGGCTCACGTGGGTCCGAACATTGATTTCCAATTAAGCTACAAAAATGTAAGATAGCGAACATTGCAAAATATATACTAGAGCCATCTAAATAATAAATGTTTGTTATATAAGATTAAAAAAACCTTATATTAGCAAATAATGTCTAAACAAAATTGAAATTATGAAAACCGGCCAAGTGCCAGTCGGACTCGCGCACAAAGGGTTCCTTACAAAACGGCTAAAAATGGGAGACCCACGTAAGTGTCTGTTTAGATCTGATTTTAGTATTTGTTGTTATAAGTGCCACCGAAATTCACCTTCTGTGAAAATTTCTCTAGCTATCACGGTCCACGAGATACAGCCTGGTGACAAACGGTCGAACAGACAGACAACAGTTTTTACCCTTTGGGTTCCGTACCCGTACTCTAAAAACTATATAAATAGTTCACGAAAATAAATAGAACAAGGTAAACCAATGATCAGTTTTTTTTAAAGTTTGAATAGTCAGATGGGGCTGATGATCCATTGGCAAAGAGGGCCAGAGCCATACAAAAAGTATAAAAAGAAAAGTACAATATCTTGCCCCAAGTAACTACAGAATTCTTTTGTAATTAAGCCATAACGTTTACCTATTGAGTTATAATACTAAACGAGTACACAACGCTCAGCTCAGAACTAAATACAGGCCGAACTAACTGGAGTGAGCGGTAATTTGTCAAGACTTTTTTCCTTTCACAGTCCTAACCACTTGACATTATTTCCTAGTCCTTGTTTGTCGCTGTATTTTCGCCGAGTCGACTCTCCAAAGGCATAATTAACGGTCATACAAGTTATAATCTAAGCAGTCCTTATATTTAATGGCCAAACTATTCATTGTATGGCAATATTTAGTTAGTGTTTTAATATTAATCTTTTTACACATTACATACACTTAATATAAATATAATTAATGTGCATAAAATATGCTTTAATAGATGTTATAAAAAAATCAAATCTACTTACGAAATATTAATTAATCACATCTCATAATCACAACTGCAGAAGTTCAACACGACGAAACAAAATAAATTATTAGCCATCCATCCTCATTAGCCACTATCTTTGCACTATTAATATTTCGAGTAACATAATTGAAGTTGACCGTGGAGCCGCCGAGAGCTGGCGAGAGCTGCGTGAGCGTGTGAGAGCGACAACCTCCCGCGTCCGCGCCTAGTTTCAGACTGACTGAAGGCCGGTGGGCGGTCACGCGTTTTTCAGCTTACCTTTGAGGTACCTGGGCCGATTTCTCTGTGTTATTATTATACTGTACCAGGTATGGGCAACTTTTGACATATTGAGGGCCAAACTTTAGCGTGCAAATACGTTCGCGGGCCGCGTTTAAAAGTACTTAGTGCATTTTAAAGTAGTGATAATATTTTTTGCGATAGATATTAGACATGAAATAATACGACAATGTTATTATAGTACAATTTATAAAAATAACAAAATGAAATTTAAAAAAATGGTACATTATAATTAAATAGTTAAATTTGCAATAATTGTTACAAACTACGAAAGTTAAATACACCGAAATCAATGAGACACTTGAGCTTGAATTTGGGAAACTAATCCATCGATATTTGGATTAATTCCACTGATACAAAAACGTAAAGAATTTTCCAAATTATCGTCAGTCAGTCTTGTACGATGTGTTGATTTATTATTTTTCATCAATAAAAAGAACTGATCGTATTTATAAGTACTTCCAAACGCACAAATCAATCTTCTTGCGAATTTTCTAAGCTGCGGAAAATTGTCTTTTTCTAGGTTTTTTTTGTAGAAATCGCACAACTCTACGTCTTCAAATTTGGATTTTAGGAGTGAGTTTTCTTGAATCTCGATCAACTCCATTTGTAAGTGTATTGGAGCATTTTGTACATTACATTTTGTAGGAGTAGCAAATAAACTGATACAGTACAGTACAGAAACATGGGAGATGTTTTTGAAGTCGCTAAATCTGTTCGAAAATTGTTCCGACAGTAACTTGAGTTCTTCAGCATATTGAGCATAAGCAATATTTTGATACACAGAGAGCGTGTTGAAATGGTAACTGTCACCAGACAGCATCTGTGAATCCCACAAGCGTAGTTTGATCTGAAACGCTTTCAAATGGCTGTACAAATCATTTACTAACTGTCCTTGTTTTTAAAGTTTCAAATTTAAATCATTCAAATAGCCTGTAAGATTGACCAGAAATGCTAAGTCACATATCCATTTTGGGTCATTTAATTCAGATAGTGGTTTATCTTTTATTTTTATAAAGTCTGCTATCTCATTTCTAAGCTCGTTAAACCGTTTGAACATTTTTCTTTTGCTCAGCCATCTGACTTCACAATAATATGTTACGTCATTATATTTAGCTGATATTTCATCCAAAAACGCCTTGAACTGATGATGGTTAAGCCCTCGGGATCGATAAAGTTGATGGTTTTTACTACCACATTCATAACATTTTGGAGTCGAATGGACTTAGAACACAAGTTTGTTGGTGGATAATGCAATGAAGGACTATCAAATTATCTTTTTCACATTTAATTCTGTTGCTTTTTTATTCAAAATTCCGATGAAACCTTTACGTTTGCCGACCATATAAGGTGCACCATCAGTGCATACTCCAATTAATTTTGACTATGGCAAGCCAAAACTTGTGAATACCTTTTGAACTTCAATAAAAATATCCTGTCCTGTAGTGGTTCCTTTTAGCGGCTGTAAAGCAAGCAATTCCTCAGTAACAGTGAACGCCTTATCAACACCTCGAATAAATATAGCCAGTTTAGCTGTGTCAGACAAATCGGTGCTCTCGTCTAATCCTATGGAAAATGATTCAAAACCAGCCATACGGTCAGTCAATGTTGTTTTTATATATTAGCCATCATTTCTATACGTCGAACAACAGTTCGTCTTGACAAACTAATTTTTTCTAATTCATTTTTCTTTTCAGGACACAAAATACCGCAAACTTCTAACATTCACTCCTTGCTAAATTCTCCTCCGGCAAAGGTTTTAATGCCTTTGCAAATTTTGAGCTAACTATAAAACTAGCTTTCACAACGTTATCAAGTTGTATTCTTTGTTTATGAAACATTTGTTGCTGTTTTTCCAAATTTGCGGTAAGCTTCTGGATTTTGTCTGTTCTTAATTGTCCTGTCAGTGAGTGCAGCGTCGCATGCTTAGTTGAGTAATGCCTCTTTATATTGAATTCTTTCATTACTGAAATGGATTCATTACACAGAAAACAAATAGGCTTACCATTGTGCAAGATAAAAAATAATTCTTCAGTCCATTTTTCTTGAAACTGGCGACCCTCTGTATCTACTTTTCGTTTCTTTCCACCAGACATCATTTTTGTTTAATTTTCGTAAAATAAACTTAATAACAAACTATAGTTATAGTAAGTAACCACTCAAGATGCATGCAAAGTCACAAAGCAAGTTGACGGCTCGAGCAGTTCGCTAGGATATCGCTTGTCCAAGTTATCACTTCGGTAGCTCAAATAGAACTGAACTAACGTTCGGGCCATCCACCCGCTTATATAGGCAAAAGGAAGGAATAATCTAGAATAAACTAATTTAGAATAATTGAGAAGCAATAAATCTTCTGATGTGTCGCCCGTGAGGTAGCTCAAAGAATTTGATCGAGCAAGCCGAGTGGCGGCGATTATCAAAGAGTGATGCGGCAAACATCAAAGGATTTGGTGTTTGCCGCCTCACTGTCACTCCCGTGAGTATAAGTACCTAATGTAATTTTTTTTTAATTGGGTTTTTTCAAAATTACTCGTGGGCCGGGTCATATCTTACAGCGGGCCTGATCCGGCCCGCGGGCTGGTTGTTGCCCATATATGTACTATACTATTGTAGAATTTTAGTTGTGGTCGTTTTTCTTTATTAGATGTATAATTAATGTGTGTTATAAGTACTTACTTTGTACTTATATGCGTATCTATATCTATTCGCGGGTAAAAGCTAGTATTTAATAAATTAAACACTAGATTTTCCCGTGGCATCGCCCGCGTGAAATTGGGTTTTAATAATTAATAGCAACCCGCCCGAAATAGAATTGATAAATTATGGTTTTAATCTAATCTTATCTAACTTAATGTACTTACTATAAGTGCATTTTAAAAGTTATCCTTAATACCGACGTTTTTATTTAGTATTGTCAAGCTTAATCATATATCTTTCATAAGGTAAAGCAGCGTTCGTAAGAAATGTTCTACTCCGACTTACTTTGCAAATCCAGCTACCACGAAAAAATGATTTTTTTATTATTATATTTTTATTTAACAATTTATTGCACACAAGAAAAATGTATAAAATTACAATTTAACAAGAAAGACGACACAAAGGTACTGCTTATTTCTAAAAAGGAATTTCTTACAGCAGCCCAGCCCAGCAGCAGCAGCAGAGAGATGGGATAAAAGACAGCAGATAGGAAGTGCACAATTACAAAGACACTACTTACATATTATTATATTCTTACTAAAATTACATTACATACATACTTATATATTATATACGTACTTAACAAATATAAAACACATAGTTGATACGATAAAATAATATTATATTATACCTATAATAGATAAATACTATATGTATATATAATAACGGTATTTATATGGATTGAATTTCGAGGTAGTGCTCTTTCAAGCGTCTTTTAAATACAATAATGGTGGGACTGTCACGAACGGTGTGGGGAAGCGAGTTCCACAATATGACTGCCTGAACGGTGAAGGAGTAGGAGTAGAGGTTGCAGCGATGGGATGGGAGGGAAAGATTTGTTCTAACATTAGACCTACAAGGGATATCATAGGGTCGAGAAGAGTTAAATCGATCGAGAAGATAGGAAGGAGAGAGGGGATTATACAAAATGTTTTGAAGTAGACAGAGGATGTGGGAGTTACGTCGAAGTCGTATAGGGAGCCACTTGAGTTTCAATCGAAAGGCTGTTATGTGATCGAATTTTCTCAGTCCAAACACAAAACGGATACAGAGATTCTGTAAACGTTCCAGTTTTGTTAACAGCTCTTCGGTGATGGCCAAGTAGCAGGAGTCAGCATAGTCGAGGATAGGAAAAATGAGTCCAGTGTCCAGACGGACAAGGAAAATTTTGGTGTTCACGGACAAAAAGTTTTGAAAGCTCTTTAACATATGCAACGAGTAGTAGACCTTTCTGCTTACTTCACTAACCTGAAGAAGAAGAATGTTTCCATTTTTTGGGTTAATATATAGCCTATGTCACTCATTAATAACGTAGCCTGCTTGGTAAAAGAATCTTTATCTCATATATTAGTAAAGATTACATATATTTAAAGTTGGAATTAGCTGTGCAAAGATATAGTTATAAATAACCTTTAGTAAAATTTATAAAATTACAGTATTTTGTATATTAGAGTAAATTCCTTAAGAATCGATTTTCATATAAGGCCCCCGGTATGAAAAAAATATGACTAGTAAAAAGCTACTGAACGAATGACCTCGTTACGTTTTCGTGCGCAACCTATTCTGCGCACCTTTCACTTTTTTTCACATGGCGCGAATTTTTGAACTCAAATCGATCGCTAGTCGCTTTGCATTGCACACAAAACTTTACTTTTTAGAGTAAACTCCAGTCGTGCGTCGGAGCTGACACACACTTTTTTTTTGTGTCAAAGCTTATTTATTTTGATTTGAATTACGGAGCATGTAATAGATATTTTATATTTTATATACGAGGGCGGGTCAATAAGTCCGTGACTTTTGGAATAAAACACAGATTTTTTGATAAATAAATCATTTTATTTTTCAACGTAGTCCCCCTTGAGCTCTATACACTTTGTCCAACGCTTCTCCAATTTTTTTATCCCTTCCAAAAAATATGATTTGTCGAGGTCCTCAAAATAGGCCTTTGTTTGCGAGATGACTTTATCATTGGAGTCAAATCTTTTTCCACCGAGCCATTTTTTCAGGCTTGGGAACAAGAAGTAGTCACTCGGAGCCAAATCTTGAGAATAGGGTGGATGTGGGAGCAATTCATAGCCCAATTCATGGATTTTTGCCATGGCAACTGCACATGTGTGCACCCTTGCATTGTCTTAGTGAAAAAGAACTTTTTTCTTGGCCAAATGAGGTCGGTTTTTTTTCAAATCCTCATTGAAGCGGTCCAATAAGATGGCATAATATTCCCCATTAATTGTTCTTCCCTTTTGAAGATAGTCAATGTGGATTATCCCACGTGCATCCCAAAAAACAGTCGCCATAACTTTATTGGCTGACAAACCCACCTTGGCCTTCTTTGGCGCCGATTCACCCTTAGAAACACACTGTTTTGACTGTTGTTTGGTCTCTGGTGTATTGTGATGGATCCATGTTTCATCCACGGTTAAAAAACTCCTCCATATTGTGATTAAACAACGCCAAACCTTCCTGTGAAGTTGTTACACGATTGCGTTTGTGGTCGACTGTGAGCAAACGCGGCACCCATCTTGCGGAAAGCTTTCTCATGCCCAAGTGATCATTCAAAATTTAAACCACTGAGCCATGCGAGATGCCTATGGCTTCCACAATCTTTTGCACTTTTAATCTTCGGTCGGCCAACACCATATCGTGAATTTTTTCGATTGTTTCGGGTGTAGAGACCTCAACTGGGCGTCCAGGACGTTCGGCATCTTCAGTGCTTGTACGGCCACAACGAAATTCAGTAAACCACTTTTTTACCATTGAAATCGATGGTGCAGAGTCCCCATAGTATTTATCAAGCTTAGCCTTGGTCTCGGTAATGGTTTTTTTTCGCAAAAAATAATGCTTAATAAGCACACGAAATTCACTTTTTTCCATTGTTTCCTTAAGTTACTGGATAGTCTGATAAAGATAGCTGTAAAACACAAACTAACTGACGCAGCAAGTTCAAATTTTGATAGGAGTCAACTGACAGATGCCTGTTGACAGGAGTAGTGTTGCTTTTTCAGTAAGGAGGTTAGAAATTCAAAAAGTCACGGACTTATTGACCCGCCTTAGTATTTAACAATTGATTGCATTTCCAATGTCTTGCTAAAACTCGAGAACGGCTGGACCGATTTTACTTATTTTGGTATTGAAATAATTGTGGAAGTTCAGGGAAGGCTTAAACGTTGAGAAATATAGGAAAAATTGCAAGAAAAATACTAAAACGACAGCTAAAATTTTCCCATACATAGTTGTTGGTGAGGAAATTGTAGTAGATGTATGTATGTTGGTAGTTTTTTATTTCGTAGTTAAGACAAAAAAACGTCTGTCGGGTAGCTTGTAGGCAGTAAAGTTCAATTGATTTATCTGCTTCGCACGCCTCTGCGGGTCTGTCATAAAATTTGCTTGATATAGGTACATTTACTGTTTTGTATTGCAGATATTTAAATCTTTATCTAAAATCTTTCTGCTTATATAAATTTCTATCATGTTTACATAATCAAAGTGACCAAAAACGTTGCTTTTGAGTTCGTTGACGTAAAAAGCGTATATTCAAATAAAAAAATGTAATACAAATAAAACGCGACAAATTCTGCTCGTTTCCAACATAAAGTTAATTATTTTATTAAGAAGTGAATGTGGGAGAGATTTCCATATTAAACACAGAATTTGAAATTGATTTGTCGGTTTTAAGTAATGTCGGTAAGCTCGTGTGAGCGTGGGGGGGACGTATGCTTGAATAAGGCCCAGCGCACACGGGAGACCGACGGCCGCGACCGTTGGGTGTATTGAATTTTCGCGACTAAATTTTTGTACTATAATATTTTAATATTAATTGCTTCTACGTTGTCAAGGCAATTCAAAATAAATGAAATTTGTTTGCGTGCGACGTTACATAGTCGGCTCCGTTGTGTTCAGCCTACATGTCTTTGACAATTGCGACTTATTGTAGCGAAAAGTCATTATGCACCGACTATATTAAGACTGCGAAATGTTGCCTTAACGTGACTCGTGTTACACAGAGTAGCGAAACGTTCGTGTGGCGCCTTTGTGTTGCTGCGAAAAGTCGCAATGTGTAGGATACCTAATACTAATTATACGCAAACTATAACGTAAGTGATTCTTATTAACATTGTATTAACACAACGTTAGTAAGAAGCTTAGATATTGTTGCATATTCATACTTTCTGTCCGCTACTTCGTTCGCATAGAATGTAGATCGACAGACCGTCTATTTGACGGAAACTGTAGATTATTCTGGGAGAAAAGAGACTTATTTTTATTTAATAAATTAGAGGTATGTACTACATTACTTTCAATTGCAAGTACTTTCAAGCAAAGCGGATTGGTGTAACTACAACCCATACATACATAGGCCCAATGCAACCTTGGTAATCTTGGAGTTTGGTAACTTTGGAGTAGGTATATTTTGTACAGCAGCATTTTAAAACGGTGTAACCACTTTCTGTTTCTTGTACCTGCAAGTGCAATTGTACTACATATTGAATAACATACGCTGATACATCATTTTTTATTCCAGGAAACAAGTGAATCGAAATAAAACATCTGTCGTCTGGGGTAAGTAGCTATTAACATGTAACATGTTTCATACAATAGTTTCAACATCCAGAGTGAGCCATAATGATGATAATCTTTATTGCGCATCACAAAAATATACAATTATCACAATACATACAATAGATATATAAAAGTACAATTTTGGCGGCCTTCTCGCTAAAAAACCGATGTCTTCCGTGTTATACCTACACATTCACATATTACGTATCACCTTTGACTAACGTATTATTTTCCGAAAAAAAATAAATCAAACTAAGTTTTTTCGACCTATGCATAGCAAAAACGCCTCTAACCACCGTTTATCCTTACCATAATGATGTACTATATTAATAACAAGACCTGCGGCTTCAAATAAAGTGCATATAATTGCTTAGGTGAGTACGTCACTGGCGGCTAGACAGGGGGCTGAGTGGTAGGAGTGTGACGTATAAGACACTCACGAGTCACGAGTCGCGACCACTCGTATACCTGTGCGTCTGCTCTTTGTGACAGGGTTTTTGTTTACTATTCATTTCTTTTGATTTTGAGTCTAGGATTTTATTGCTTTAACAAGTTAACTTAAACTAATAAATTATATTATAATTGTGATTTAAATAGTGTTTAATTTTTTAATGTAGGGGAAGAAGAGGACACTTGATGTCCCCTTTTGTTTCTTTAACTCTGATGTCCTATTTGAAAAAAAAATTACGCTAGAATACGTGGAATTTATCTGGCTACTGCGACAACCAATAGAATATCAGTAAAGATAATACTAATTCACCTACTAAAACACACAAGTAGTTTTATGCCTTAAACAAATTAATCATTAAAGTCGATTTTATTAATACTTTTTTTTTAATAAAACGAAAAACACATATATAAGTATTCATGCTAAATTCATACACATCTTAATTTTTCATCCAATTTAAAAGAGCCATATCTGACGACTCTACTCATTTGGAAAAGTTTGCTCGTGTCATATACTACCGACATACCCACTGTAAATGTAGGAATTGCCCATACAGGCTCTGTAAATTGAGTGTGCCTAGTCTCCCATAAGGATCAAGTGATCAGATAAGATGATAAGATCATTTTATCCCGAACTATTTTATGTTTAAACCAACGTAGTTCTTTTTCATAAATAGATAAATAGATTCATAAAAATAATTTTCCAAATAATGAAATCCCCCAAAACCCGTTTCTTGGAAAACTAAATATGCTTACGATGATCATATTTCTTGTAAACATTTTTCCACCGTTACAGGTCATAAAGACCTGTAACATGTTTACAAAACAACTAAAATATTAAACACTTCATGTTGTCAGCGGGTCCGTTCCTATAAATATCCCACGGAAACACTGTACTTTTTCGGGATAAAAAGTAGCCTATGTTCTTCCGCGTGGTCTACTAATTATCTGTGCTAAATTTCATCGCAATCGCCCAAGTAGTTTCGGAGCCTATTCAATGCAAACAAACAAACAAATCTTTCCTCTTTTTGATTTTATAAATACACAGATTATGTAACGCGTTTCGAAAGATCAGAGTTTGCAATTAGTGGTAATTTATTTTAATTAAATAAGTAGCTACGTGCTCTCTACTGACGTGGAATAAGTTTTCTGGCAATTACGGAGCAGCCTTAAAAACTTCTCCGTCCCACACTAAGATTTAATTTAGCCGGCGGCTACGCCTTGCTCGAGATAAAGGCTCTTAAAATAAAGCCTCTGTGTCATTATTTTGTATCACAACATCGTTCCCCTCTCTGAAAATTTTACGTCAACTTAAGCCTGGATTCACTTACATGTACGCACGTTATTAAAAAGTTTTAATCAAAATTTTGAATTTCATTTTTAGCGTAATAAAGCTCTATATTCATGCACGTATATTAAATATTGAATATATTTATTAGGAGAAAATTGCTTTTGGACGGGTGATAATCCTAGTCACACGATTCTGTGTAATGAAAAATTTTCATTCGCGTTTTAGCGCACATCCGCAATACAGCTTAAATAATTTTGTCAAACGACAATTTAACTTTGGACGTAATAACAATAATAGCTGTTATTATTGGTAAATGTTTTCTCTCACAAAAAGCGATAGTAGGATAGGTGAATGTTTGATTATGCAGATGTATGTAGTCTATGTACTATGTATTTATGTCTATGGTCGAAATTCGCCAATTATAATAATTCATATATTGTAAAAGTTTGAACTTTATTAGGGTTTTTTTGCCTCTTAGATAGAAAAAACAAAAAAAAGGGAAATCTCGTGACAGATTGACAAAATACCTACGTGAACGTGTAAAACAAACAACAACTAGTGCATGTTGTTCTTATCTTTCTAATTTTATATTTTTTCTGAGTACAATAAAAAAAATAAGCTTTCTGCACACCTTCCTCCACATAAATTTTACCTTCGCTAAATATCATACTCCTCCGCTTGTACAATTATCTTAAAATTGTACTGAAAGTTTTTGGCTTCACGTGTTAATATAATATCTCTTGTGAAAACACGGCCTCCCCCATATATTTGTATCACAAGGAAAATAAAAGCACACTCATTTCGCCGCGTTCGCCACAGAGTTGTAATTACTATAAGTATAAAGGCTGTATTTCAGATCGCAATTCAGTATATTTCATGCATTACTGAGATAATGATAGTACAGTCTTTGAAAGATTTAAGTTCTTTGTGGCCGGTAAAAGCTTTATTAGTATATTGTCCCACAGAAGCGTATTTTGTGTATGTTGTATGCAACAAATTTTTCGAATATTTTATTTTTTTAAAGGCTGATTGTGCTCTCATGTATTGTATTTAAGGCATTATTGTAACATATACTCTAACATACGACATAAAATCTGAGTGACTAGTTAAAATAAATACTTAAAGTCATTTAACGTTTCAAACACCTGTGATTATTATGGTTTAATATTTGCAGTCATGAACCATAACATAAGCACGAGCCGATTTAAATAAAAGTAAAGGTCGCGCTATGGTAGAAATTCTCCTAAAATAATTAATAATAATTTTGCACTTTTTCTGGCGCAAACTTAAAAATTATTAAAAAAGATGTATATGTTGTGACAGATCGACAAACGTTAACGTGTTTCAAAATTGTATCAAGCAAACGCACACTACCGTGTATGTTAATAATCTGAGGTAGTGTGTTGTTGTTATTTTTACTAATATAATGTAATCTGAGAATTATTAAAAAAAATGCTTTCTGCATGCCTTCCTCCACATAAACTTTAACTGTGCCAAATATCATACTGCTCCGTTGGCACAATTCTCATAAAACTTCACTGATTTTTTTTGCTTCACGTATTAATTTAATATTTATGATTGAAATTATCATATACTTTTTAATATATAATTTAAAATAATTGAACTAGATATTTATATTAAAAATAATTGAACTAGAACTAAACTAGTAAATCAACTTTTTTTTTGTTACCGATACCAGTTTACATTATAAAAACTGTAAAATTTTTGCGTGCCGTAAGGCGGAATGTATGTATAGTGTATACTCCAAAAAAATTGTAACATCTAATTGTATTACCTACATTCTATGCAAATAAAACAATCTATCTGATTTTATGATACTAAAGCGTATGCGTGTGTATGTCGCCATTAAAATAATATTGATAAATATCTTGATGGCCAATAGTACAACCGATATTTATGTCATCGAAGTGTCGAAGTTTGGATGGGCTCCTATTAGTGGAACGACGATAGTGGCGCGAGTAATTACCGGCATTACACCCACTAATGATTTGACGGGCCTGTGTTTTAGTTGTACAGTACTTGAAACCATTTGTACTTTATTGAACCTCGAATGTGTAAGGTCTATTCACGGGGAACCGGTGAATGTATATGTGGAATGTAGGTGTCAAAGATTTAACCAAAGATGGGCTATGACGAACATTTGACAGAACAAATCTTTATTCGAGAAAAAATTACCCCATCTGGGTTTTCACCATACTTCAAATGTCAGCCATCTTGATTTCTTCATATCTCAAATGTCAAAATGGCCCCGAAATCTTCAAAAGTGGGGCAATTTAAGTGAGGACAGTTTTCATCTTAACATGCCTCGTCTTTATTATATACGTCTATAGTAGGTGTAGCAAAAGTAGGTTATAGGATATAACAAGACTAGACTGCTCAAAAAGAGCCGCGACTATACTGCGATATGCCTATCATGGGCATTATGCATATCTTCATAAGATCATTTGATACACACCGCACCGTAGGAACGGCAGATTTTATAAACTTAATGCTAGCTATACACATAACGGTATACCTGTCAGATTTGTCTGTTCAGGGAAACCGGATCCCGTAAGTTACAAAACTGTGCAGGTTTCCATGCCAGCAGGCATGCACACTGCACAGGCTTACCGTATTTTCACTTAAGCGGTTTTAGTATCTGCTACGATGGTGCTACGCGTGTTTTCTACACAAGTTAAAATCATTTCATACAAAGAGCCGTGGGTACTTGGCAAAATAGGAATGGCAGTGATGATGAATGAAGTTTGATTGATATTTGTGGGATGTAAATTGAGTCCATTGTTCGTCAGATTGCTACAATGAGTATGAATATCACAATAACTATATGCACGTCAATCTATTGTTATCCTAAATCTACATTTAATCCCCTTATCGATAACTACCTACAGTTTAGCTTCAATCGTTGGAAGGAGTTTAGCGGTGATATTGTTATGAAATGATTTAAAATTTATCGAAATTTACTAGCCGGCTAATCTCTATAAAAGGTATAGTAGGATAGGTGAATAGTTGAACACGCAGACGATATTGGACGGACGGATTGTGATGAAACTTCGAGAGGATATTTAAATACAAATGATACGTAAATTAAGGATTTCTGCATAATATTTAACATTTGAAACCGAAAAATGCTTAACATTACAATACATATAGACAACATTAGAAAAATTGTATTTATTTTTTTGTCGCATTGTTGGTCGGAATGGTCGGCACTTTTGTTTTTAAGCATTGTATTGTTTACGGTGGCAAAGGAAGTATTAAATTGAAGTCCTTCCCATTACTCTCATTGTCACAAAAACAGAGGAAGTGTCGGAGGAAAAGGAGGAAAATTGTCTCGGAAACCATAATAGTACGAATAAAATAAATGCGACGTCACTTAGGGAGTAGGTGATATACATTAGTTGCCAGGTCGAAGGAATTGGAAACCGATGTTCAAAGTATAATTGGTTTTGTTAACTTTATTGCTTAAATTAATATTATGCATTTATTTTTACATTAACATCAGTGTTTAAGCTACTTTTTTTAAATTTGATACAAAATAGCATTAGCAAGACA
Organism: Phengaris arion; assembly: GCA_963565745.1. Taxonomy (NCBI): domain Eukaryota; kingdom Metazoa; phylum Arthropoda; class Insecta; order Lepidoptera; family Lycaenidae; genus Phengaris; species Phengaris arion. Next base: position 12,070,655 of record OY751443.1, read on the forward strand.
GTATGGCTTAAAAGCCAAACATTTATGTTTCTACGTGGCTTATACAACATACTTATACAGACGACGTATGAAAAAACCGACGAAGTGCGAGTCCGACTCGCGCACGAGGGGCTTACGTTTGTTGTGTGGGAGCCACCTTAAATATTTATTTTATTCTGTTTTAATATTTATTTCTTGTCATCGCGGCAACAAAAATACATCATCTTTGAAGATTTCGACTGTCTAGCTATCACGGTTCACGAGATACAGCCTGGTGACGGACGGACAGGCAGACGTCAGATAGCGAATTCTTAGTAATAGGGTCTCGCTTTTCACCCTTTGGGTACGGAACCGTAAAAAACGGCGATCTCCGAAAGACATTAGGTACTTAGTTGAACGTACAGAGGTACGCATGAATTAAGTATGTAGACTAACAAATTAGTTTATGAGAAATATTCATCATATTAATTGTGATACTATTAAAGTTTTACGGTTCTAAAGGCACGTTATTCAAATTCGCATGGATCTAATTTCAGCCATATCGGTATGGGGCAGTAACTGTCAGGTCAGGTATAAAAGCACAAACTCCGAACATCACAGTTTGCGCACACAACAACAATTCTAAAATTCATATGTAAACGATCGACATGAAAACTAAGTTCAGAAGTCAATTTAAAAGCGAACTAGTTGGGGCTAGGCCGATAGATCGGTTATTGTTAGATTAGAACTCGGTTCTGCCGTCTGCGCAGTCGCATCCAAAATAACTCAATGTCTCGTAGCCTGAATAATTTATAAGTTGAACTTCGTACGGCACGGGCGAAACAGTTTCGTCAAGACGAGATTAATGAACAAACGGTTGCACATTTTAGATCAACTCATTTCATTAAGTTTGAGTTTTCTTTAATTTAGTTTGTCGTTGTGGTTTGAGACTCTTTTAAGCTGTAATTAAAGTTACACTTTTCTGTTTCTTTGGAAAGAGGATAATATGTACTTAGTTGCAAACTGGTAATGCACTCTTATAATTGGCTTTTTGAGCTTTTGAACTCGACTTTTAAAACAAACAAAAAACAATTTTTACCAATATTTTAAGAAAGAAAGTTTCTGTAAAAATTAATATGCGATTTTTTGACGTATCACATAATGAATAGAATTACATAATGCGTGTAAGGAGCATCACAGACGGCGAATTTATTATGATATTCTATTTTATGGTAAAATGTAGCTATGGATTTTGTGTGAACTGTCACTGATGGCTAAGATCCTATATATTTTGAATTTTCATATTACGTAGGTACTGTAATATAAAATATATCCAGGCATCTTAAAATAAAATATAACAGAATCTTCACCGTCTGTGAATTAAACCCTTAAAATAAATTTGACTTTAAAAGAATTGTATGCCAATTTAAAGTTTTATGAGTACCTTATGTTTATGTACATATTGCACAACATTGTTTGTAAATGTTACAGCAATGTAGATACCCTTTTAGGTACTATAAGGCATCTGTACTCCCATCTAAATCCCACTCTGTTTTTTATAGTTATTACAAGTGTGTTTTATATTGACAACTAGCATTACTGTGCGTCGTAGCTCGACAAATGCTCGCGCAGTTACTTTCAGTAGAACCTCGACTAAAACTCTTCACATTAATCTGATAAAAGTTATTAAACACGCTAAGTATTATACCAGCGCTTTTTAGAGTACAAGGAATAATATTAGTTTCGCTCTGTCCGTTCGTCTGTTTGTCTATCTGTCTGTCTGTCCGCCCTTATAACTTATGTAATTATGAATATAAATTAATGAAATTCGTTACGGTTATAGATTGTGTATAGATCTCAGTTTTGGCATTATAAAATAATAACAATTTTATGTTTTATGGGTAGCTCACCATACGTGAAGCGGGGAGAAAAAATACTTTTTTCATTCTATTCGACAAATAGGTCTTTTTTTAATAAATACAAGGTTTCATACATTAATTTTTTACAAAGCCAACCATTTTCGCGTAGTCGGCCTCGAAAGTGGTTTGTAAAAGAGATTATTCCTATTGCGCGTTGATAGTTACGGAACCCTACTTAGACATATGAAATGACCTAACCAAGCAGGAGACATGTTCTTGGTTAGGTCATTTCATATTAGTACAGTTGTTAACAACTGAATATTCAAATGCAATTTAAATTAGGAGGCTCTAAAGACACATGCTATCCTTGTCAATTTACCAAGCAGAGACAGTGATAGCTGATTAAGGCGGCCCCATATTTTCAGTAGCGTTTAATAATTCGACAGTAATTGTAATGTGATAGCCATTTTTACTGGAGATTTATAACTCGTCAACGCCGGCCGCTACCGTCTCCACGACGTATATACCCGTATAATAGACGATTAATAATATATCGAGGCAAAAACTATCCGCGCTTAAATGGCTCTGTGTGGCGGTTTGGGGGCATTTTGACATTGGCCCATGTGGTAAGGCTCCATGTGAGAAGAGCTAGCCTTCACTCTCTCTCGCTAACTCAGCGGTAAGTTATGGAACTTCAAAGATTGCTCTCAGACACCCAGCCAAGATAATCAGTGGCGTTGAGCGAACTATTGATGAAATTTGGTATGGTAGTAGTTTAGGCTCTGGATTAATACATAGGCTGCTTTTTACCACAGGAAAATATACAATTTCGAGATTTCGCTTTGGGCATATGAAGTATGCTTTAATAAATATTCGCAAAAAAAATTTTGTTTCTTTTTTCGATGCGGATTTGCGAGTAATTGAATGATTTCGAGACAGGTGTAATCAACGTTTAAATTGTTAAGCAGAAATGACAATTTTTGTGTCATGTGGGGGTATGTGTGCGTGTGTGATGATAATTAACACATTGCGTGACACAGATAATTGTCGGCTTCCATGTAAGGCTGGTACACGCCACCGCCAACTTATCGTAATTGTACGATTATGTCATACCGTAACACATCGTATACGACGACAATAATTTGTAATTTTCTGTAGAAATATCAATTAAAATCATTAACACAAAATGACTACTAGGGAATCAGAATCTAATTCACTAGTAATCAATCAACATTTTATCTGAAGGTCGATTCTGCTAATTAAATCATGCAATGACATGGTTACCATCCAGTCCCAATATGTTTAAACAGAAAAAGCTATTCAGCAATTTAGCAGTCGGTGTTGGGCTAACTCGTTTTGATTGGTAGAAACTCCAAAAAAACTCATAAAATGCGACGTCGACGACGTCATATATCAAGACGTCTGATTTATAATTCAATAAAAGTAAAATTAAATTATAATTTAACTAGATGTTGCTCGCGACTTCGTGCGCGCTAAAGTTTATATTGCGGAAACCGTACATTTTTCCGCGATAAAAAGTAGCTTCCCCGTAGTCTACTCTATATCTCTTCTCTTCTCTTCCAAATTTCTTCCAAATCGGTCCAGTAGTTTTGGAGCCTATTCAATGCAAACAAACAAACATACAAACAAGCAAACTTTACCTCTTTATAATATTTGTATAGATTATGAGAATTGACGAAAAATTCAGATGAAATGATATCGTACGTCCTGAGTCGAATAGGTCAAATTATTGCAAAGAAATTTACTAGGGCAATTTAAGAATCACGATTGCAAATTATTAAATTTTAATTTAGGTATTATGTACACCAATTTTTTTTATATAATCAAGGTAACATAGATAATACGTACCTGGGTAACCGAGATTTGCTCAGAGCACTAGTATATTAAAAAAAAGAAAAGGATTGTGTGGTTTTATGAAACCACGGTAAAAGTGAAACTTTTTTTCACATTATAGACATTTAACTAAAAATTTTCTGAATAATATTCCATTAAGGGTATAAAGATCGCTTCATCAATCTTAATTTTATAGCACTGGCATAAATGAGTACTAGTCTATACACTACACGGTCAGGTGATGCGAACTATAGGCGCCACCATATTGGCCTCGGCTGCTCTGACGAGCGCCTTTCACTTTATCCCTACTCCGCGGCCGACCGTCACGCGACATGCAACACACAGACGAAAAAGTTTGAGACGATGTAATAAAAGTTTCACTTTAAAAAAGTTTCACTTTAAAATAAATGAATCACAAAAATATTTTACCGAGGTTCGCAACCCACCACATTCCGAATTTCCGAACAATTCAAAGATTAACCAAACTGCCAATCGGACTTACATTATACAGTCGAAATTATTGATATGTCGTTGCACGACGAAATAATAACATATATAACTTAAAAATGCGCAGTTTTTATCAGGGATAAAACCTAGCAAAAGTCATACTAAATTTCATGGAAATAATTGCAACCGTTGCCGAGATTACGATTATATATGTACAATATTGTCTCGTTTAAAGTGTTAGATAATAATTGAAGCTACATAATATTTACCTCAGATGTTGAAACGCGGTACTAGGAGTTTCTCAGCTAGTTTTGTGGAGATACCGCTGTAACAAACATACACAAACAAAGCTACAATCTTGCGTCTGATTGTAATGCAAATAACACAGGCAAGAATTTCAATTCTAAACCGGCTTACTGCGATACTAAAAATTGTTGCCGTATTTCAAAACTAAAACCCAGCTGGTTAGGGAATTCAATTTTGTGATGGAAAAGCTGTGCATTCCCTTGGGCTTCTCTAATGCATGTTTCCCTACACACGATGTCTCACATTCGCAGTACGTAATGTTCATACATTATATCTCCTATCTATTTGCGATAAGATCACACCGGTACGTTTTGATGGAAGTTAAAAAAAATTGCTTTGCCGGTTGTGACTGAATACTACGTTCTTTACGTTCGGAATGTAGGCCTGGAAGTTGAGGTAGACAGGGGGATGGTGGATTTGTTGAAGTTATAACGATATTTTTGTAGTTTTTTCAAGTAAATTTTATTTCATGTTATTAGGGTGGCTTATTATAATATATTGTAAGATAACATAAAGCCAATTACAAGCCTCCACAGATAGCTCGTATTTCTTATAAGCAATATAAGTTTTGAAATATAATGACAACTAAGTACAAGAACTAACAAATGCTAAAGATACAATTAACATAGTGTTAAAGTATGTACATATTGTGTTAGTATTAGAGCCATAACATCAACTGTTTTCACTTTGGTATTATTCTAGATAGTGGTATTGATAGATGCTAGGTCGCCAGTGAAAAGGACAATATTTGGTTCGGACTTTACGAGCTAATTAAACGCTTCTATCTAAGATGGGAGGAGTTTTTTCAATACACGGCAGTGCATGAGGAATGTGAAGAATATTCCTAATGCGAGAATGGCGTGGTGGAACATTTAATTTCAGTTTAGTTAAAAGATCGGAACAGTCTAACTTTGATTGCGCTAATTTCATCAGTTCTTTTAATTGCCTGTATATAATATGGAAGTATAATATAATTATGTCTAGGCTAGGTCAACCTAGTTTTTCCTAGCCTAGCCAAGCCCTTTTGATTGTCAAAGCCTACAATCAGCCTTATGGACTGAGATTCCAGGCCCGCCTGACTACCCTTATTATATTCTTACTGATAAAATGTGTGGTATATTGTAAAATGAGTGTACAATAAACTATTTAGGCCAAATATCATACTCATGCGTTAGCACAATTCTCGTAAAGGTGTACTGAAAGTTTTTTCTTCACGTAATATTTATTAATTCTTAGGACTCTTAAAAGACGACTTTAATAATAATATTTACAAAAAACCGTCTTCTTGCTATATAATATATGTATAAAGTTGACAAAAGTATCTTTCAACCGAGTATATTTTGTACTCATAAAAAGCATTTTCAAAATTTTTCCGAATAGTATAATAGATAATTCAGAGAACTACACCAGTAAGTAAGTTAGTTAAATCTAACCGTTCGGTAATATGTATTCACGATACACTCCAACTCTGCTGATATAAAGCTCTGTACTACAATTACCAACTCAAAGGAATACATAGAATACATTATATCAACTTGCAATCTCCAATTCAATATTCCAAACGCAAATTTTGGTAATTTCTTTTCAGTGCAACTGTGTTTTGCTTCAAACAATCGTAATTAGATGTGGCCTTAAATGAAATTCCTTAACAACTTTAAACTTAAATTAAAGTATTATCTATTACAACAACAAATATATAATTAGCTACGTAAATATCATGTCTCTCAATACTGTTTATGTAAATGTAGTACTTTTCTTCTTATTACTCAATAATTTATATTTTATGTATGTAGTCCATGGTTATTTTATGTTATTTTAAACACCCATTACATAATCCCTACTAATATTTTAAATGTGAATGTAAGTTTGATTGTTGCGCTTTCACGCGAAAACTACCGAACGGATTTTGATGAAATTTAATATGGTAGTAGTTTAGACTCTGGATTAAAACATAGGCTACATTTATCTCGGAAAAGTACAGTGTTCCCGCGGGATACTCGATAGTATATTTAACAACAACAGGAAACAGCTAGTATTTAATAAACACAAAAATAAACTCGAACATAACATTCTCATCTTTTCTCACTTTTTCATGTTTGAACTCGTGAACATTAATTTTAAGTAAGAATTTTAATTTTATTTACTATGGTACTGTCCTATGTACTTTTTCCCCCATTCTTTTTTCTACAGTTCCACTGTACGGGGATTGGGGATCACGGAAGACCAGGGACAGCCACGAAAGTCGCTGTCATAACCTGAGGGATTCCCTTTTCCTTTTTTCTGTGCATTGCGCTGCCATATTTTAGATAATGTTTTTTGTTTAATTAACCCTACTTTGTTTTATATTTTACTTATATTTTTTGTTATTGTATATATTTTGTTCATGGTTGTGTAATTGTTTCAGAGGAGAGAAATAAATTATTCTTATTATTATTATTAAATAATGCATAGAAAAGGAAAACATTGTGAAATAGACGAAATTCTTGGGTTTGTCTTGTGTTGGTACTTTCGGGCTAGCTCATTTGTACGAGTTTTTCAATCCTACTAATATTTTAAATGTGAAATTTCGTGAGGATGGATGTATGTATTGATTTTTGTTACTCTTTCACGTAAAAACTACTGAACGGATTTCGATGAAATTTGGCATGATAGTAATTGAGGCTCTGGATTAAAACATAGGCTATTTTTTATCCCAAACAAGTGCAATGTTCCATTAGGATACTGTATTTACGCGGGCGGAGCCGCGGGCAACAGTTAGTTGATCGACAAACCGCTAGAGAGTCGAGATAGTGTCAATGGATAAGCGACATACTTTAACACCTCTATCTCGCGCACCTTCCCGATTCTCAGACACTCGTGGCGGTGAATGGTGTTAGAGTCAGTTCACATCGAGACGCGTCGCTACGCACATTTTTCAAGATAGAGATGCAAAATTGAAAATTTTTACTATACAAAAAATATACGTTTCATTGCAAGAGTTCTCATTGCGAGCTGCACCGCGCTGCGCACGTAAACGAAAAATGAAACGAGTATTTTTTGTGTGACAAAAAAAGTTCTATTTTGAATTGCTATTTTAAAAAGTGTGCGTCGCGTCGCATTTCGGTGTGCTGACTTTGCCATTTTGATGTTTTGCGATGATTTCAAGTTGTTTCCTCGAGATTTCCACCACTCGACTCAACCTCAATCCACGAAAATTGTATTATTAGTTCAACAAAATGTCCTTGACTTGCGGAATTACGTGTTAGTCTCGGCCACAAGTGCCTTTCAGGTAAATATTTTTTCTCCGCCTCCGAAAAACATGATCACAGATTCGATTCGTAATAGCATGGAGATGATATAAAAAAATCAAGTGCCGCTTAAAAAAATGCAAATGTTATAAAACAATTAACTGAAAAAATAAAAATGGTGGTATTTTTTTTGAAAGTATCTCAAAAACTATTTTTTTTTTTCAAATTTGAAAAAGATTTAAGAGGAGTAGAAAATTTTCCTAAAAAACTCGTCACTTCCCGGAATTGTATTGACCGATAATTATAATTTTCCCAGACGTTCAAAATAGGTCTTAAAATCAGAGTCCGCCGAAACCGTCTGGCTTACGCATGATACACATCCTTGGACCTTTAATTAATAAATATTTTTTGAACGTATACTATACTAGCACTTGCGCGCGGCTCCGCTCGCGTAAAAACAATAACAAACATCCACTCATCCATCCTTACAAACTTTCACATTTATAATATTAGTAAGACAGTAGGATAACGTAAATATCAAAATAAAAAATGGAAAAATTCAGGCAACTGGAAAAAATGAATTAACGATAATCCGCGGTTTTTATCGAAGGTTTTCCAGTTAATTATGCATTCAGCACAAGTTAATTAACAATTTTTCCTACTTAAACAGGAACGTTGCACATGCGATAATTTTTAATTTACAAATCTGAGATTTTTCTTTTTTACCCAACTACGGCGAAGCCAAAAGGTAAGGTAATGATTTTGGCAGTCTATGTATGCATGTATGTAGGTATGTACCTATGTATGTTTGTTCCCCCGTAGCGCCTAAACTACTGATCCGATTTTAATGAAGGAGATGGTAATAGATTCATAATTACAGCCCGGGAAATATAGGGTCTTATGGAAAAAGAAATTCAATTTCTAATCAACAATTTAGTTAGATTATAAATTAAAAAGTCGATTAATACTTAATATATTGTGTTATAATAAATAAATATGCTAAAAATTATTGTACCTAAACCTGTTAAATAAAATATAAAACAAATCCAGAAGACATTTTTGAGTATTGTATGCACATATTTGATTTGTTAAAATTCACTGTGTTAAATGAAGTAAATGATGCTACTTTGTTAAAAGAAATAACCTGACCAAGAGTTATTTCTTTTAACAAAGACAATTTCACGACAGGCTTAAGAAGGGTTCCGTAACTATCAACGTGCACTTAGTTTTCTTTTAATTACTTTATAAGTTATTGTCCGATTTCGCTTAAAATAATTTTCCTGAAGAGTTTTTAGCATGATCTATCAGCATGGAAACTTACAAGTTTATATCTCTTACAGTTTAGAAATGCCACCTGGCATTTATAAACCACTTTGGAGGCAATTACTCGAAATTTAACTTGGTAAAAAAAAACATTTAAGAAACCTTACCTTTATTTTAAAAGATATATTCAACGACACCCTACACGATGGGGTAGAATTAAAAAATATTTTCCATAGCCACTTCACATGTATGGAGAGCCACCCCTACAATTTAAAATTATTATTATTGTATGATGCCAAAACTGAGATCTATACACAGTCTTTAACTATACCAAATTACATCAGTTTGTTTCAATTACATTCATTCATAATTACAGAAGCTAGAAGCGCGGACAGACAGAACAGAGCGAAACTATAAGTGTTACTTGAGTATCACGGAACCCTAAAAAGAAGACATAGCAATAAATTGAAAAAACTAGAGACAAACTGTAAAGCAAAAAAAAAATTAAACCTGATTGTAATAATTATTATGGAAGCAGAATGCTAAATAATTTAATACCTATTTTTGTAAATATTGATGGCAACTAAAAAAACACTATAAAAAGCCCTTAGGTACCAGATAACTAGCTAACTAGCGACATCTTGTCCAGATAAACTCTTGGAAGTTTTTGTGGCAAGAACATTTTTGTTTGAGTGGTTATATTACTTTTGTGAAATATTGAACAAATAAATAAATAGTATGAATAATTGAAATGAATGCATTGAATCATAATTATTTCGTTCCATCTACGTACGTATCCAACTGTGATTTATAACTTCCTCAAAGACTAATTAATTAAATTCTAAAATAGCTTTATCGAAGGAATCGTACTCGGCATGGCTTACATTTAAATAAGCATTTTAATATCTTGCTAAAATGTCGAATCAAAATTCGAGTGGAAATTAATTTTGACTAATATTTTCATTAACTTTAGAATTATTGTCAGTGGAATTTTGGTTAGAAAATTATTATTAATTAAACGGGTACTCGTATTTATATTATACATGATATTATTGATCATTGAATTTGTATGCGAAAAAAGAAGCAATCGAAACATCCAATGTCCGTGAAAGATTGCTTTTCAGATTATGAAAACACTGTAAAATTCTTACGACTGACTAACTACGTATTAATATTTTTTTATATGTAAATTATCTGTTATAATTGTGGTCGCTGATGACCGTTAAAAGCGACCTTAAGCGTCTTCTTGTGCGCAAAAATATTAGATCCTTACGTATGAAATTGGCGTTTTGTAAAGGAGGAACATAAAGTCGATTTTTTTTAACATAATATATTTATGTAATCAAAGTATATACCATTGCTATCTATGCACTTTTGCTCTCATCACATCTCATAGGTAGTTCATTGATTCCTTTACTAAAAAAACTATTCAGACAGGAATCAATAAAATCTTTGAAGGCCCTTTGGACTGCCCCATCGGAGTTAAATTTTTTCCCTTGCAAGAAGTTATCCAAATTTCGAAAAAAATGGTAATCTGTTGGAACAAGGCGGGGAAAATGTTGGATATCATAGCCATTCAAATTTAAGCTCCTCTAATTTGGTAGCCGTCTGTTGTGCGGTGTGTGGTCTAGCGTTGTCCTAAAGCAGCATTGGCCTAGGCCCTAGAGCGAATGACCAACCTCGGTTGTTTAGCAGCTAGCTTTTCCATCATGATTTGCAGTTACTGGCAATAGAAATCTGCCGTAATCGTCTGGCGAGATTTGAGAAAGCTGTGAACGCACTGGCACTAGTAGCCAAACGCTCACAAGTAACTATTTTTGAGTCAATTTTTACTTGGGGCAGGCTTTGGCTGGTTCGCCAGGGTTCAGCTATTGCGATGAGCGTTTCCGATTATCGTACAGTATCCACTTTTCATTACAGGTAATGATTCGATTTAAAATTTCTTTATTATTGTGCCGGTTGAGTAATGTAACGCAGCAGTGGACGCGCGTTTGTCGGTTTGCTGTACTCAATTCATGAGGTACCCACCTTTCAAAGCTTTTTCACCTTCCCAATTTGCTTCAAGTGGATTAAAACAGTTTTATCACTAACACCGCAACCTGCAGCTAACTCGGACGTGGTTTGCGATGGATCCGCTTCCACAATAGCCTTAAATTCTTCATTATCAACTTTGGTCTCCGGCCGTCCACGGGGCTTGTTCTGCAGGTCGTAATTTTACAGTGCGTTTTTGCTTCCAGCGTTTTCTTTCTTGAAAAGAAAACTCTTTTGTGACACTGCCGCCATACACATCATTAATCCTTCGAGCCGTTTCTGCAGCGCTGGTGCCACGGTGGAACTGTAACTCGAAAATAATACGATATTTCAAGTTTTCCATTTTGTAAACAGAGTGACGCAAAGACAAAACCAAAAGAGAAAAAAGTAAATGAGTTACGATTTTCAAAACACAAATGCATGAGTAAATAGCGGTATAAATTTGAAATTCCTAACCAAAGAAGATAATTTGAGATCAAAGTGGCCAGTACGACAAAACGTCAATTTCATATTTTATCTATATATCATAAGGACCTAATAAATCCCGCGTGAAGAGTACATTTTGTCGCGATAAAAAGTAGCCTATGTCCTTCCCCGTGTTCTTCTCTACATCTGTGCCAAATTTTATAAACTAGGGCAGCAGGCAGGGAGATGACTATGAATATTAACAGCAAGAACTCTCAAGCTCCTGATTTCTCATGGGCTAATTCCTACATTTCACTCGTCCTGGTCGATAGCACAGATTACTAAATAGTTACTACGTAATCGATAGTCTTAAGCAACATTCAGAATAAATGCGATTTTGGTAACAATTGATTCCTAATAAAACGATCATCCCTCATCAACTTCGGTACATGGATTGTCTTTTAACCTTGGCTTGTTAAATGGGTGCTCATTTTTGGTGCTTAGGCAAAAACCTTCTGTGCATTACCACAAAAAAGTAAAAAATTTAAGTAAAGAATTGCTAAACAGTGAGCGAATTGATGATGATAATTTATAGCTTCTTAGCTGTGCACTCTCGATCATGTTAGATTTAAAAAAAAAACTTGATCTCAATCGGTTCATCCGTGCTAAGTAAAAATATTTAGGGTAAAATTTTTTCGGGCTGTTGAAAATAATAATAAATTTCTCATTGTACGCACTAACAGTATTTTATCATAATATTTTATGTTAGACGATCACATAAAGAATCCAAACTGATAAAACAGTCGCTAAACTGTATGGCTGAGATCGACTCTTTTCGTGATTGACCGTTTTTTTTTTATATTATATATACAAGATATGTATTAATTATAATTCAGAGTTAAAAACTTAAAAGACTACTCTTGTTATAGTATATAGTAGCCAGTGGCGGCGCTAGACCACATGTGGACGTCGGCGACATCGAGTTCACGAGGCCTCTTTTACTTCTGAAGTATTGTACCTAAATCATTACAATGTTTGATAAGATCCTCTTTTGGGATTTCAAATAATTGAAATTACTCTTACAGAAAAATGAAATATAACTAGACAACACGGGGACGGGGGGGACGGGGGGCACACACACACACATAATGTTTGTGTGTGTGCTATACGTGTAAACGCACGTATAACTTAATATCTGTGTAAACCCATTAATGCAATAAGTAAATAAATGATAAACGAAAATACAAACATTTTCACCCAGTACAGATATCGTGTCGGGCAGTGTGTGTGAAAACGCTCATTCGGGTGAAACTTTTATTTCATAGTATTGCCAGACGGACGATTAGGAATACCCGTAAAGTACTACTCACTTCCATCACACACGTGTTCGAAAATAATAAAAACCATTATCATCTCCTTAGCTTTTTTCCCGAATTGTTCGGAGTCGGCTACCTAAGCCAGGATAATTGGCGAAACGAAAATAAATAGGTAACTTGTAAAACTTTTTTGCGAGGCCCCCCAGGCGCAAGGCCGTCGGCGGTGGCTGACGTCGCTGACGCGTAGAGCCGCCACTGATAGTAGCCCTTGTTATCTGGGGCATTATTACGAATCTATCGTCACCTCATCTATTAAAATCGGATCAGTACTTTAGGCGCTACGATGGACCAAACATACACACATAGACTGCAAGAATAATTATTCATTACACTTCCTTTTGGCTTTGCCGTAGTCCGGTAAAAATAGTCGAGTTCTCGCATATTAATATTGTCTTGTTAGCAATGTTTTGCGAAAATCAAGAAAGCATTGTGAAACGTCACAGGGTCGCTGTGAGCCGTCTAGAGCCCTCTACGCCGCACTCGCTCACAAAAGAATCTAGCTGAAAAGCCTACCTGGCACACCTAAACATCATGACCTTATTTTAAATAAAATAATTGCCGTGCCACCTTAGCGCGGCAAATTGGCGTTATTGAAGTATCAAGATTCGTATTTAGGTATGCCGTCGTAATTGGTGTTGTTGATTCAAGTATCGAGATTTTTTGTATTTTCGTTTCGTAGGGCAACATAGACATTTTATTAGAATTCCATACCCAAAGGGTAAAACGGGACTCTATTACTAAGACTGTAGAGTCTTTGGACAGTAGTGTCCATCCGTCTGTTTGTTCTTCTGTCACCAGGCTGTATCTCCTCAACCGTAGGAGCTAGACTGTTACAATTTACACAGATAATGTACTTCTGTTGTCAATATAATAAAAAATATTAATAATAGAATAAAATAAATATTTAAGGGGTCCCGCACAACAAACGTGTTTCTTTGCCGTTTTGTACAGAACCCTTCGTGCGCGAGGCCGACTTGTACTTAGTCGGTATTTAATATTAGATATTACTTATAGAACAGTGAAGAGTATACGTCACTGGTTTGCTCCGCGAATATAGATAAAATAAAAAGTTAGTTCAGTTTAAACAAAAAAAAATAAAGAAGTTAGGTGAAAATGATTATACCTACAGCAGACGAAAACATATATTTAAAACTTTTGCTGCTGAAAATGCAAAACAAAACATAGTTTTTAATGTCTGACGCATTTGCAATGTAGATTCGGGGTTTCTTAAGGCGTTATGTCTGGCAAAGCCGTTGGCACCCTTGGGACGAGGCTGTAAGGACCGAAGCGCCTGTACTTAACAGTCTAATTAGCCGTAAATTGCAGCTAAAATTGGCCGCTTGGCCGAAAATTGAGTTTTGAATGTCTAATTTTGTAGAAGCCGGCATTGTACTTTAATTTATTTTTCCATCTGAATAAAGCTGGTGAGGTGTTAAAATTTTAAAGCTCATAAGCTCCTTTTGTAATTGCGTTTAATTGTGTTTGTCGTGTTTTTAATAATATTTGTGTCTGAAATCGTTTTGAGTAGGTAAAATTACTTTTTGAGGTCGTCCACGTTGTACAAATAGCTGGTGTGCGCAACTTCGTTTGCGAAGATTTAATGGAAATTGAAATCCTATTTTTACAAACGGAAACTTATGTTAAATGTTATCAGCTAGCTGACAGTGAAAGTCCCGTGAAAATTAGTCCAGGCGTTTCAGAGTTTTATATATATATATACATTTTGAGTTGGTGCAATCTATAATTTATAGTTTATCACTTATAATAATAATCTATATATATATATATCTATATATATATATATTTAGATTATTATTATAAGTGATAAACTGTAATTTAAAATTACAAACAGACACTTCAATTTTATTTATTTGTATAGATTGCACCAACTCAAAATGTATTACGAGGGCGGCACTGAAAATTTCGGGAATCAAGGAAGTGACACAACATTACTGTTTAAAAATGTATTAATTGCTTTTCGAAGTATTCTCCGCGAAATTTGACACATTTTTCCATACGATGGAACCAATCATTAAAGCAACCATTCTATTCGGAAGTTGGGGTCTCCAAAATGGCCGTTTTGTAGGCGTCCACAGCTTCTTCAGGTGATGAAAATCTCTGACCACGCAATTTATTCTTTATTTTAGGGAAAGTATAGAAATCATTAGGGCTTAGGTCGGGGCTGTACAGCGGATGGTCTAATAATTCTATGATTTCTTGCTCTAAAAACTCTTTTGTTGTGTGCGCGGTGTGAGAACTCGCATTGTCGTGATGGAGGATGATGCGGCGGTTGCAGTTCTCTTTACGGAGTTCAGAAACGACTTGTGGCAAACAAATGTTAGCATACCATTCTGCATTAACCGTTCTTTGTTCCTCAAGAGGAATAGTCGCAACATGGCCGGTTTTGGAGACAAACGTGGCCACCATCTTTTTTGCAACACTCCGTGAACGAACAATTTTTGTTGGCTTTGACTCATTTTCGAACACCCAAACTCGTGATTAGTTTTTTGTTTCGGGTTCGTACGCATATATCCAGGATTCGTCACCTGATACGATGTTGTATACAGCATTTGAGGATCCTGCGTGGAATCTTTCGAGAGTTCTGACGCACCAAGTAACGCGAGCCGCTTTTTGCTCTTCACAGAGCAAATGTGGTATCCATCGGGAAAACAACTTTTGTTACACCTAATTGTTCATGCAAGATTATTTGTATTTAACTCATGCCAATGTCTAAAGTTGCCTGAATTTCGCGGTATGTCACATGTCGATCTTCCTCAATCAGCTTACGCACAGCATCAACGTTTTCTTGGGTGACTGCAGTTTTTGGACGACCTTGACGGGGATCATCACTGAACTTGACACGTCCACGTTGGAATTCAGCAAACCAGCGATAAATTGTGGTGTGGTGTGGTAGTGTGATGGTTTTGGATGGGGCTTCATCACCAAATACAGAAATCATCCGGTCAACACACTGTTTTTGTGTTAAACCACTTCGAAAGTCATCGTCAATGATTTATTATCATCGCTCTAGAATTTTCTCGAGTCAATTCCATTTTCTCAACGACTAAACAAGTTTGACAAGACCTTGTGACAAGACCGAGAATCTTTTTTTAAATAAATAAACGGTATTCGATTTTTAAAACCAAGGAGTTTTAAATTAAAAAGATTTTAATATGACAGGAACAGTGGAAATATTCCATTGTAATAACACACATTTAATAAGACTTCACTATTAACTGGATATGATAAGAAATTTAATTATAATAATATTTTATGACACGAAAGAATATTAGGTAGGTACCCAATGGGAATTTTATGTGATTTTTTAAATCGGATTCTATGTTGCGAGTGTTTGCAATTCATTGCAATCAGGGTTTACGGTGCGGAAATGTAGTAATTTTTTATAATTTTTCCACGACACACCATGTATGGTATACATGATGAGAGGATGTAGTTTGCATAGCATGCATGCGTGCGTCAGCACAAAAGTGTACTACGGCCTACAAAGAATACGCAGTGCGAAAAAAATATACTAAATTATTCTTTCCGTTTAATGAATATTCCGCATTCAGAAAGTCCAAAAGTGTGAAAGAATGGACGAAATCCGCCGTAAATTCGGTAGTCAGCACGCCGGGTATTTATAACGTTTACTCCACAAGTGGAGTAAATGATTTACATTTTAAGACGCGAAATTAAATATATTTGTGCTCTTGTTCGTTCACTGAATCAATTATAAAAGCAATTTAAATTAATTGATTCGAATATTTTTTTTTACTTTAATAAATTTCTTTACAAAAATATGTTTGAGCGTTGAAAAATTGGACGGAAAACATTTCTGTTTGTAAAAAACCCGATTCATTTCAATGTGAAATAATGACAAAGCTTTGAATCCATTGTTTCATCTAATACAGGCGAGGGGAGTACTTAAGGCGCTTTTCTAAAGAACACTATGTACTGCATTCTGCTCGGCTTACACCTAAACTAACCAGCGTAAATTCTGAGACAGAATTGTTCTGAACCTTCTCAAATTTTCTATTAACTAAGCACAAAATGGGTATGTACCTGAAGTTTTTTTGTTATCTTAAATTGCGTAACTTAGTAATGTTCTGCTTAGTAATGTTTTCTAAGTATCAAAAACCAGGTTCAAACAGAACACTTGAAACACAACAGAACACAACAAAAACTTTGATTGACACCAGTACCCTTTTTTGCCTTGTATGTCAAATAAAAACAGTTTTCATTCGTGTATTTTACATTATTACTTTACATTATTACATGAAGTAAAATCTATTCACTGACGAAAAGTTGCAATTTCGATGTGCTAGAATAGCAACTTTTATCTTATACATTTAACACACGAAATCTACAAATTTCACGTCGCTGATTCTTAATATACCATCAGAATTTTGACATTGGAAATGTCTTTTCATTCGCTCCATTATAGGGGCCGATTTCACGAAAAACTGCCCATTTTGTCCTGTAGCCTAACCTTTTTGTCCTTAAGCCTAATCTTATACTTTAACCGAGACTATCTTGTATGTATATAATCAGAATCTCGATAACGGCTACAAGTATTTACACGAAATTTTGTACGCGGTGAGTTTTGGAGGAGACAAATCGATCTAGCTAGGCCTTATCCCATAAAAATGGTGCATTTTTAAGCAATATATGTATGTCGTGCAACAATCCTACTAATATTATAAATATTAATTAAAATTATAAATATTAAAGTTTGTGAGAATGGATGGATGTTTGTTACTATTTCGATTTGGATTTCGATGGTATGGTAGTACCTATGTATAAGTAACCTATGTATAATTTTGGAATGTGGTGGGTTCGAATCCCGGTCAGATAAATATTTTTTGTGATTCTTATTTTTTTTTCTTTCTTATTTATATTCTTATTTATATTTTTTCTTCTTATATATATATATATATATATTAGTATTTTATTGTAGTAAAATAAACTACTCCGCAAAGTATATATATATATATATATATATATATATATATATATATATATATATATATATTAGTATTTTATTGTAGTAAAATTACTACTCCGCAAAGTTTGGCAACAGTGGTGACATCAGTTACAGAAGTAACTAGCGCAGTTCACCCTCATGTCACCAATCTCATGACAAAGCCCATAGAAAGGTTATGTGAACGTGCTATTTTGACTCACAAAGGTGAAAACGCAGCCACAATAAATTAACTTTTACTCAAGTCATTTGAAGTAGATGAAGTACAATATAAGTCAGTGGATTCAGTAGTACCAACTGATGATGCAGTAAACTATCGCGTGGAGTTCCTTAATGCTCTAAACCCAACAGGTCTTCCAACACATAATAATCTCTGTTTGAATATTGGAGCTCCAGTTATGTTATTAAGAAATATTTAGCCTCCAATATTGTGCAATGGCACCAGACTCCAGGTAAAAGTTTATGATTCATAATTAATTTATTGCCAGAATCAAGTTACAGTAATATGGTATTATTCTATAAACATAATTTGATATTTCATACTACCACTTGATGAAGTGCAACATAAAATTAAATCTAATACATTATAATTGACAATTATTAATATAAGAGTATCCATAATTTTAAACCTTCGCAAATTATATTTAATATTATGTACGACAATTGAAACAGTAATATTTTACAGTATTAATAATAATGCATAATAATAATTATATAATATTTTACAATAAATGATCTAGACATCATGTCATAATATTTTCCCTAAACGTTCCCTAAAGTAACAATATTGTTTTAATTACTTTTTACTTCATGTCAAATTATTTCAGTGCATATAAATATTGTATCAAAGTATCTGTAATTAAACTAGTAAGTAAATTTACTTAGTTAATTTAGAAAGATGACGAATTTAAACATCTCCAGGATATACTCCTGTACTCCATCGCAATATTGTCGCAGCTGCTGTACTCACTAGATGTGCTTAAGGGGAAACTATTTATACCTAAAATACCATTAATCCCATCAGAGTATCCATTTGTATTTAAAAGACTGCAGAATCACCTAAAAGTATGCTTCGACTATGCATTAATAAAGCTCAGGGGCAGTCGTTGAAAGTGGCTGGGATAGACCTAAGAAAAACTATTTCTCACACTGACAGTTCTATGTAGCGTGTTCCAGAGTAAGTTCGGCTAGCAGTCCAGATCTTAGCTCCGCACGGCAATACAGTTAATGTTGTATTAATAAAGAGGTCCCTCAATAGCATAGTATACTCGCATAATAAAATAGTCTTAAACAATTTTCCATTTAATTTAATTTATTTTCACCATACTAAGGCGGGTCAATAAGTCCGTGACTTTTTGAATTTCTAACCTCCTTACTGAAAAAGCAACACTACTCCTGTCAACAAGCATCTGTCAGTTGACTCCTATCAAAATTTGAACTTGCTGCGTCAGATAGTTTGTGTTTTACAGCTATCTTTATCAGACTATCCAGTAACTTAAGGAAACAATGGAAAAAAGTGAATTTCGTGTGCTTGTTAAGCATTATTTTTTGCGAAAAAAAACCATTACCGAGACCAAGGCTAAGCTTGATAAATACTATGGGGACTCTGCACCATCGATTTCAATGGTAAAAAAGTGGTTTACTGAATTTCGTTGTGGTCGTACAAGCACTGAAGATGCCGAACGTCCTGGACGCCCAGTTGAGGTCTCTACACCCGAAACAATCGAAAAAATTCACGATATGGTGTTGGCCGACCGAAGATTGAAAGTGCAAGAGATTGTGGAAGCCATAGGCATCTCGCATGGCTCAGTGGTTTCAATTTTTAATGATCACTTGGGCATGAGAAAGCTTTCCGCAAGATGGGTGCCGCGTTTGCTCACAGTCGACCACAAACGCAATCGTGTAACAACTTCACAGGAAGGTTTGGCGTTGTTTAATCACAATATGGAGGAGTTTTTTAACCGTGGACGAAACATGGATCCATCACAACACACCAGAGACCAAACAACAGTCAAAACAGTGTGTTTCTAAGGGTGAATCGGCGCCAAAGAAGGCCAAGGTGGGTTTGTCAGCCAATAAAGTTATGGCGACTGTTTTTTGGGATGCACGTGGGATAATCCACATTGACTATCTTCAAAAGGGAAGAACAATTAATGGGGAATATTATGCCAACTTATTGGACCGCTTCAATGAGGATTTGAAAACAAAACCGACCTCATTTGGCCAAGAAAAAAGTTCTTTTTCACCAAGACAATGCAAGGGTGCACACATGTGCAGTTGCCATGGCAAAAATCCATGAATTGGGCTATGAATTGCTCCCACATCCACCCTATTCTCAAGATTTGGCTCCGAGTGACTACTTCTTGTTCCTAAACCTGAAAAAATGGCTCGGTGGAAAAAGATTTGACTCCAATGATGAAGTCATCTCGCAAACAAAGGCCTATTTTGAGGACCTCGACAAATCATATTTTTTGGAAGGGATAAAAAAATTGGAGAAGCGTTGGACAAAGTGTATTTTATTCACAAAGTGGATAAGTATGTTATTCACAAGGACAAAGTTTATTCCAAAAGTCACGGACTTATTGACCCGCCCTCGTAATTAAAGTATCTTTCTAAAAATAATAGGAAATTAATCAACTTAATATATACGCGTACGAAGTCACGGCCAAAATCTAGTCTAAGAGTAAAATAATTATCATTTAACGTTGTAGTTTTATTTTGTAACCTTTTCCTGTTATTCGGACTTTCTTGTCGCTCAGCGACAATATTTTTTCGAATTCCGTATATTAATTTCCAATGTGCTCGATAAGCGTGTGAGGCAAGAAATCTGTGAATTTTTGCAACATCTCTTGTTTACAAGTTATACCTTTTATTAAAAATTTGCTTCGTTCCTTGTGCTGATAATTGAAAAAAATAATTGTTGGTTTTTAAATATCAATTTTATAATTATTTTAAAAATTATATACAAGTTTGTGTAAAAAAAAAAAAAGAAATTTGTAATTTGTGAATAATTCACATTTTTTTTATCATAATATCTTTTTTTTATTTATATATTTATTAAAATAATTAAAATTATATATATTTATTTAATTTTTTATCATAATTTAATAATTTACACATTTAAATAATACCATTTAAGTAGGATAGCGTACGTAAATTAAGCTTAAAAAAATTTATCTCGTCGCCCGCTGTAAATAAATCATTAGATTTATTTATACAAATACATAAATGTATACAAAATCTGTGTTGAGTTTGTGGACAAATAAGGAATATAAGAAAATTAGGCACGAACTCACTATGATCAGAAATAAGCCCGTTAATCACCACTTGGTGACTACTTAGTCTAGTTGATTTAATTCTAAATATCTAAGTAACCCATTAACCGCCAAATGAAATTCAGCTAAGTAAAATGAATAAAATATGCATCAACTTATTAAATATAAACCCATTACACGTGTGCAAGCTATTTACTGTAACATTTGTATGAAAATATTTTTATTCATTATTTCGCTGTCAATAGATAGTTTTAAAGAATTTAAACACGTTTTAATTGAATTTACAGGTTTGAACAGTAAATTTGGCATTTTTATGTAAAATTCGTACTGAAATTAGTCGACACCATCTATTAAATTCGAAAAAAAATCTAAACACGTGCTCAAAGTTTTCACCACTTCTATTGACGTGTGCCTCAACACATGGCATATGAGATCCAGGCTTTTGGACAGCCTTACTATTATGTATATGACAAAAACCTACCTTCTTTTCTGAAAATGTATTGGTTTCTATAGGCCACAATCAAAATTCCGTAGTTTTATAGCCAACACTTATATAGTATTATTTAATAATATTTGTTACTGCTTATGTAAGCTTTTTTAAATAACTACAAAATTATATTAAAAATAATAAAAATATTCAAAAATTTTGTTTGTACGTATTCGGCCGATGTACTCAATTGGGTAAGGAAGTGTATTCCAAACAATATCCTTGTCGATATAAGTTAAAGAGCTATCAATTTATGTTTGTTTTATATATTTATTACATATATACTCCCTGTATTTTGTTAAAAAAATAACAGTAAAATCTACATTTATTGGAGATTCAATACTAAAAAAGATCGACCTAGTAACCTTGCATGTACAAGCTCAGAAGCTATCAACTTTGTTTCTGGCTAGCGATAATAATTATAAATATATTCCTGTTTAATTGTCATCATCTAAGTAAAACATTATCCTTTATATAGTATTTTATAGTAACTTGTAAATAATCTCTCTTATTCGAGTCAATTTTACTATACACTCTACACTTAAATTTATTGGTGTACCCAGTTGCGTACGGCGGTGGTAAATGGGTTAAAGATTTAATCTAAATATTGAATTTTACTAATTTTGCTTATGTGAGAATAATTTTATTAAAATTGATTAGGAGGCTCAGTTATACTAGTTATACACGGCCGAGTTCTAGATTTTTGAGGCCGAGCACGGTTAAAGTGTCAAATTTTTAAGTAACAATTTTTATTTATTATGTGAAAGGAGAACTTAAACAATGTTTATTTTATAAAAAAACATGAATAAATGACTGTTTTACTAAACACACTACTCTTATTAGCGAAAAAACAAGCGATTTTATTATTATTTTCGACTACTGGTGCTGTTACCCTTAGTTTAAATTTACAATATTCATTGCAGTGTATTGATTAGTGTTAAATCTTTAGCACAATAAAATTCGATTTCCGCTAATAGATAGGACATTTTTATTTAAATTTTGGCTTAAAATGAAAAAAGACATTTTTGTATCTTTTCATATTTCGCTCATAAGTTTTATTAATAATTTATGTGGCTTATCATTTCCTTTAATAAGAGCCAACAGTCCACACATAATATTACTATTCATTTAAACGTGAGACTTAATTCCGATGTAGGTATTTGAACACATTAAAACGTCCACGTACGCTGAATAATAATATTTGATATTCTGATATTGTCTGTTTTCCGTTCATTTAGTAAATCATTGGATGGGAAATAAACAGGCCGTCATTATTGATAGCTGATCAGCTGCAAAGTCATCATGTGCACAATACACCGTGTTTATGCCAGTAAATGAAGTAACATGGACAAGATAAGTTACATGCACAATTGCGCAAGGTATTGTGGTTATTTTTTATGCCAAGGATTTTCAATCATTGGGATAGGTCTAATGCTAATAACTAATTGGGAATCATGCAAACAGGTAAATAAGACTTATTCAATAGCACTACCTGCAACACAGGTTTGTTTATCCCTAAGTAGTTTCCAGCTATACTCTTTTAGAGTCTATACTACATACTAACACAACGACAAAAGCAATTGAAAACGAAAATTGCGTGAAAAAAAAATGTACAATAGTTTTTATTAAAACAAAAAACTTGAACCACACACGAGTTTCATTTTAATAAAGTATAAGAAATATTTGCATAAGTGAACAGTAAACACTGAAAACGGTCAGTTCCAACCGAACAACTATTTTAGTTATCAACTCCCCGATTTTCAGCGGAGCACATTACAAAGTAAACGAAACACAAAGGAAAATTGTTTTTCTCACAACAAATAGAAAGTAAAATGCTTTAAAAGTTGAGAGTTAATTTATTTCGAAGTTGTTTGCCAGTAATTCGTTGTGGTCTCGTCCCCACGGAGAGCCGACGACGTACATAAACTTTTTTGTCTCAAAATTAGACAAATCCACCAACCTGTAAAAAGTAGCGAATAGCCAAGTTGGTTTAAAAGGTTTTGTCGGAGTCAAGAAATTGGATATTATTGATTTTGTAAGGAAAATCAAGTGCGAGTAATTGTGTGTAAGTGCAATGCCTATTATTTATATTATTAGGTTTAGTTTAATTATCAAAATCATATAATAAAGGTAATATTAATTACATTATTTATCCTATGACCAGAGTAATCCATTTTTCAGGCATTTTATTTTAAAAATTGTAGAAGAGGTCTTAAAATCTTAATATTATAATCGACATAAGGTTGATGAAATCAATTTGTTTTAGCAAGTAAGGAATCATAATAATATTTATTGGTGACACATTATGAAAATTCTATAAGATATGAGCCCATGGGCATACTATGTTCCGATTCAACGTAATATAAGTGTAAACAAAGCTCAATATGGACGGCTATAATACTTCCAATTTAAATGTCTCTTATTAACCGTGCAATAAATAAATATAATGACATATTAACTTGGTCGAATATAATTTCTTTGTGTACATTTAGATTACACTGAATCGGAACGGAGAACAGGTTTGTTAGTAAACATTATAGAAGTAGGCTTCATCCATAGCTACCGAAGTAAGCCAGGGAAATGGTTAGCGATATCAAATGCGCCCTTCACACCTAAAGTTCAGACCGCGTGAAACAGCTCGCGAGGTTAGAACCGTCGCTCCGTAACGAACATGTAGACAGTCCAATCTAGCATGTCGATGTGAGCACATGTGTGAACTAAAAATACAATACGCTCCAACTGCTGTCGCGAAATTTATATACTTTTAAAGTTTTCATTCGCCAATCCAAACTGCAGTGTAAACTCTTCAAATCACATACACGCACGTCGCACAGTTTGGAATGTTCGCTTAAATGTGTCAGATCCGTCCGCAGTCCAAACCGTGGGCGCATTTTAATCGTTACCGTAATCGTTATTAGCACGACAGTTTTATCCGCAATCCAAGCAACACAGATCCATTCATGGTTTGGAACGCACGCCCGAACTGTACGGTGTGGAGGGCGCTAAAGTATTGCACAATCTGACATTTCAATTACCGAAACGTGAAAGAGTTTTTTCCGGGTAATTTGCCATTTACAGAGTCCCTGCCCCGCTGGTGATAAATTATTTTCTCATTTTGGCTGCCAATTTTGAAGTGGCAGTCATATACCAAAATATTCAGGCAAACTTTTGTTTGAACTGGAGAAAACTATTTTAAAATGTTTTATTTCACCGTATCTGTATCCTAGCTGAATATAATTTACGCATGGATTTTAACTTTATACTTACTATAAAAATAAAGAACTTAAAACTTTTTGTGAAGTAAGGACAGGCCCTATCTTGGCGTTAAGATCCAAAATGTTCTTAGGGATTCATTTTGACTTTCGAAATGTCTGTTGGTGGTCGTCATTTTAACCTGAATGATATTCTGCCATGCAATTTTGACAGGAAATCAATATTACACCCAGGGCTTTAATCACTGCGTTATTATCATAGTAATTTATTTTTGGTAAACATTCTAATCATAGAGCAGTTTAATTAAGGTTATGGTTTACTTTGTCAATAGCTCTGCAGCTAAATTGTCAACCGACTTCCAAAATACAAGAGGAGGTTCTCAATTCGTGTGTATGTTTTTTTTGTGTGCATGTTACGCGACTACTCCGCCGTTTGTGGCCGATTTTCAAATATTTTTTTTCTTTAAAAGGGTTGTCACCCAAGTTCGTCCGATTATCACCAAATGGTAGATCTGGTGATGGGATCCATGAGGAATCGAGAGAAGTCCCCAAAATTTATAGTATTGGGTATACTATAAATTTTGGGGACTTCTCTCGTATTTATATAATTTATATTATACACCCAAAGTGATTTTTTTTGTACTGACTCGAGCATATTACGTCACCAAAAAGTGAAAAGTCGTGCCAAGGTTGGCCGTGGTTGACGTGCCCTGGATCCAAAAGTACTGAACAGAACTCCTCAGTCTTTAAAGATACACATTTGAAAAATTCAACATTGTTTAAAAAACTGCAAGCATATTATACTCCAAGCATATGTGACTAATAAATAATCATCATCACCACCACTATCATCATACCATACATCATGATAATATTAAATTGATATGGGTATTTCTCATAGTATTTTACACCGAAATCTATTTTTTTGAACATTCACTACCGCTAAAACTGAATTGTTATGACAAGTTCTACCCTGGATCCAAAAGGACTAAACAGAACTCCTCATTCTTTAAAGTTTTTATATAAATTGTTTAAAGAACTGCAGGCATATTACTATAAAATATATTACCATTAAATAATCATCATCGCCATCATCACACATGTAATGATGGTGATACAATCATATGATGAAATATGTACTTCTGTTAGTCTTTTACTGATGTAAAAGATTAAGAGAAGCACCTATTTCATCATAATTCCTTAGTGTTTTACACCCTTGAACATTCGTTAGTCCCATCATCATCAGCATTCTATATTGCGTGTCAACTGGTTCATCATTTCCGACGAAAACTTCATTTTCTAGGTAACTTAAAGTATATGCTACCAAAAAGTGATATTATGTCAAGATATACCCTGGTTCCAAAAGCACTGAATGGAACTTGTCAGTCTTTAAAGATAGACGTTTGGAAATGTTGGAATTGTTTAAAGAACTGTTGTGAAGATGTATGCGAAAGGTCTGCAATGTCAGATGACTTATTCCAAAGTCTTCTTGGATAATATTTAAAGTCTAATCGTTCAACGGAGATACCTTTTTCAAAAAGTTTCACAAGTGCAGCTGTGGAAAGTGATTTGCAGGAACAAGAAAGCCAATCATTGTTTTTCATCACCCGTCTTGCAGGAAGTAGAAAGTCCTTCGTTTTGAAATTTCTCGTGGAACATATCAAATGGTGTTATGTATTGCTTCCAGTTGACGTATTGCTCAATGCTAGATTTGTTGAGGTGGACAATTTAATAATAGTAGCTGCATCTCAAATATCTGGCAAATACAAGACAAAAATAAGACCATAGACAAAATTTATATGGTGTCACTTGAAAATTTAAGAATTATACACCTGCGTTTCCAAGAAAACAAAAAAAACTCTTATTAGAAAAGTTAATAATGCTCGTCAAGTTTTCTTACACATTTTTAATTTCCGCGCAACTTTTCCTGTCAACACTCACTCCAAAAAAGATCAATGAAAATTCACCCAGCAGTTGATGTAATGAATGACCAGGGGTAAAGGGGATTAATAATTTTTATTTAATTAAAGAAGATAATCACTAACTACGAACTAATCTGAGACACGGGGCTGGCCGATTTAACATCAGGCACTTTTGACTAAAGATTTCATTTTTGAAATCGTGAATGTGGGACCTCTTGCTCCAACTAACTTCAAGGAGGTATTTTGTGCATAAGTGCTTAAATATTTCGATTATCGACGTTGACACACATGTTTTTACTATACTAGACGTTGCCCGCGACTTCGTACGTGCAAAAGGTTCCCCGCGGGAACCGTACATTTCGCCGCGATAAAAAGTAGCCTCAGCTGGATGGTAGAATGGTAATTCGTGCGTTGTTTACGAATTAGTCTCGGGTTCGGATCCCGGTCGGATAAATATTTTTGTGATTCTTTTTATTTCCTCTCTTTTATATTTTTTATTTATTTTTAAATATCTTATCGTCCTACTAATACTCCAAGCAAAGCTCGGTCTCCCAGGTACTAGTTAGTAATATTATAATATTACTAAAATGAGAAAAATAAATAAGTATTAAAAAAATATATAAACCGACTTCCAAAGTAAAAGCAATAACATTCTTCAAAATCACTAAAAAGTATGAAATAATAATTAGTGTCGAAATTGTTCCCCTTTTAAGTTCTTCAAAACTTTAACTATTTCTCAACACAATCATCTTATTTTTGAAGTCGGTACTTAGTCGATTGAGTAGAGAAATAGTTAAACTTTTTGACACGACAGGTAGCACGACGGTGCATGAAACATACATACATACATACATAGACTGCCAAAATCATTTGGCAGTCCTCCTTTTCTTCTTTCTTCCTCCAGACACCTTTTCTTTTAGCTTCGCCGTAGTCGGATAAATAGTCATTATTATTTCCACCAAGTAACAAAAAAGTCTATTCTTTTCTCTAGTTCCTGGGTAACTCCAAATGTAATACGTGGAATTTGTGTTTATTGTCATACATAATATTATGAGTATTGGGTAACCTACATTCTGCAACCTGTATAACTTCCAATTGACACCCATATGCACTATTCTATCACTAATTTGATATTGATAAACAAAGGGTATGATGATGATTAATATATTTTTATAACAACATATCGGAACCCAACAGCACATATATTATGAACGAAGGATCTGCAATAAACCGATACGTGATGTAGCAATTGAATTAGATCCTGTTTAATATCTTGTTCTAATTGATTGTGAAGACAAGCCCCTATAATTCCTTATAGGGATGTATCGAGTATCCGTATTGATAGAAGCGAATATTCGAATTTGATTAGCGATTCCGCTTAAAGCATATTTAGTACTCCGCCTGATAAGTGGGCTTTACGTTTGTATCGTAAGTAAGAAACGAAAATTTATAAACCCATACCTCTTTACAATTTTCTCACAAGTTTAAGGTAATAATAATTTACCGACTTAAAGCTTGTTAGGGAATTGTTAAAAGATTACAACTAGATGGCGCTGTACAAATTACATAGGTACAAATTCCTAGTAAACGCCAAACGCGCTCCCGATCGAGTGCGAAAAGAAAAACTCACACTTGGCTCTCACATTAATAACCAGACGTTTGATACAATTTTATCAGACGTTGACGTTTGTCAATCTGTATTCTTCGTATCTAAGAAGCAAAAGAACCCTTTCTATCGATGAGCTAATTTCGACTAATGGGCGACCGCTATCTGCCATCACTATTCGAGTATATCGTTGAACTATTACTAATAGTCGATCGCAAATCGTTTCCACTCCAATGTTGTTGGATGTGTTTAATTGTTTTAGCTCGAGACAGGCTATTTCAGATCTTAACTTTAGTCTAACAATAATAAACTAAAGAAGTTTCGCAACATTTCCTTGTTGGAAATATACTGGTCACTTAGAAAGATGTAGGTCTCGGAATAATGGTTATTGGTTAGCATAATATTTTAATATTAGATTAAGGTAAAAATTTTAGGCATAGGTATGTGACGACCTCCCGTCGGCGGCGCATAAACGGCGATATGGTTTGCCTCCCGATACTTAAGGGTTTTGCTAGTGACCTCTGTATACTATAGTGGGGCTCGGTGGTCTCTGCCTACCCAGATAGGTGTATGTATTATAAAATTAACGTTGATTATAGCTTTTTGAATAGGTCAAGACCCATAACAGATATTATATTATAGCTCCCTTACTAATAAAAATATTTACACAACGGATAACTTATACAACGTTACTGTCTTTGTCTGATACGTTGGAAAAGTCAGTTGACAGACAAAGACAGGAACGTTGATATCCATTGTGTAAATATTTTTATTAGTAATGGGACAAGTTTATTAGCCCCCTTCGTGGTCCAGTGGTTTAGAGCTTGGCTCTCGACTCCGGTGGTCATGGGTTCTATTCCCGCGTTAGAAAAGAAAAAAAATTATTTTTAAGTATGGTAAGGATAATGAAGGCGCGTTTAGCGTTTACTAGGAATTTGTATCTGAATTGACCTTGTTGTAAACGCAACAACTAGGTCAAATCACATGCAAAACGCCAAACGCGGTCACTATCGAATGCGAAAAGAAAAACTCACACTTAGCACTCAGATTCTCTGACAAGAAAGGTGATCCATGCTTCGGATGGGCATCTAAAAGTTCATGCGCCTGACGGTTTCAAGAGTAACGGAAGACAGAGTGCTCTTGTGTATTGCGCACATACTTGGGCACTATAAAAATAGTTCCTGTGTACCTGGTCTGGTTTCAATGAAACCGGCCACCATCACCGAAATCGGTGTGTGGAGTTATTAAGACCCTTTGAAAACTAAGATATAGATACATTTAAAACAACATAAATATGAAAAGTCTAAATTCAAGTATACTTTAAAAGAGCGCTTTAAAATCTTCAGCTGATGCACCTGCTACTTTTACTTCCTTGCAAACGTGTTTTATTCTGAAATGAATTTTACGTGGCTCATTACTTATTCAACACATGCTAAAGTGACTTTGACCTAGAAGGAATCATTTATTCTAGAATGTGCGTCTCGGGACAGCCATGTTTCATTTAAAGCCCACGGCTTCATGTAATGTGGCGTTTCTGTTTCTATGTAAATTATTACACATTATTCTGTTATTATTTTTGGATAGTAAAATCGCGTATTCACAAAATGAAATGATGCCAATTTTTTAGTTATTTGCTTTGCTTGGCTATTAGAAAAAAATATATATTGATTTCCATATTTATATCATGTGAAGGAATAGGCATGATAATATTTTTTTATATTGCATAAATGAATAGTACTCTTAAATAAGAGTAACTTCTCAGAAGAAACAGTAAGTATATCAAAAGTCAATATTTTCAAAGGTACCTACAGCTATTTGTAAACAAAATCTCGTGAAAACGCTCCATAATAAAGTCATACCTAGCTGTGATGTCACGCCTACACGCAGGAACATATTTGTAAATATTATTAAATATTTTTTTTGTAAATATAATTAATAATTAAAGTTTCCGTTTAAGTTCAAACTTACCATAAATAATGTTTTTGTATATGATGTAAGTAAACTAATGATGTAGGTTTTGTTTACTAATTTAACAAAAAATAATAATTTTTTGACGTGATAACGTCTTATAATTCGATGAAGCCGGCTGCACGCACGAAAAAACATGACTCATGCGTTACCGGCGTTACCGGCGTTACCTCGCTAAACATGACTCATTTCTTATGACGTTGTCACGTTCAACTACAACCGATTTTTATTTATTTGGTACTTTTTAGATGTATGTATCTAATTACTAAACTACACACAAAAAATTTATTGTTTTTTACATTTACCAAGTAGTAATGCCTCAATTATCTGAGTATATTAATGAAATTAAATATTTTAGATGTAGTCATCATTCCTATTATGATCCAAATGAATTAATACAATACAAAGGAGTTCTGTTCAGTACTTTTGGATCCAGGGTATACCTTTGTACAAAATCTTTCTTTTTGGTAGCATATGCTTGGGTTACTTCAGACAAAGCCGAAATCACTATATGTGTCCACATACATTTTAAGGAGTTCCTTCGATTTCTCATGGATCCCATCATCAGCTCACCACTTTGTGAAAACGTGACCTATTTCGAAGTAATTTTTTACCCTTTACATCGAAAAAATAATTTTTAAAATTGGTCTACAGACAGCGGAGTTATCGTTGAACATACAAAAAAATAAAAAAAATACAGCCGAACGTATATCCGCCATCTATCCATTTTTTGGAAGTCAGTTAAAAATAGGCAAGTTGCTAAAGCATCAAGCACTACATAGTTAGTTATCTGTTAACATTTTCCTTTGTCAATCTATCATTTTGTGGTTGTTTTTTTTCGGTGGTTGGTGGTTATGCTAAGCGTGCAGATAATTTACCTTGCGAGTACTGTAACTTGAAAGGTAAATTATCTGCACGTTTAGCATAACCACCGTAGAAATGGCTTCTTTCTACAAAGGAATAGAAAATTATAGATTGTCAAAGGAAAGCTCCTCCATTTTGTCCATATTATGTCAGTATGTCTTTTTGTCTAATTTTGTGTAGACAAAACGCTTTAGGTCATGCTAAGCGTGCTGGTGTCAGCTAAGTGTCATCTCCAACTCTACGCTAGCCAATGGCCATGCAATCAGCCCCTGATGTCGTCACTGTGGTGTCCTGGTATCCTCATACGTGTGAATTGAAATACTACTCTATTATTATCTCTTCACTAGCTGCCTCTATCGTAAAAGGGTATTAACTTGTATACTTACTCTCGCCCTCAAGGTTTTTGTGTATACATAATCGTTTAGTAACCGTTATATTCCACCAAAACATCGGCTAAAAGTAAATCTAATTTCACTAACCATGTAATAGTCGCATGCATTGTAGAATTATGTGAGAATTAGTATGTGGTCGGGAAATACCCAGCAGTGAATGCGGGCCGGCCGAATATATGCGCTGAGTACTTATTTGCAACATTAACTATAAACTGTATAATATTATTTAGAATTTAAATACTCAAGAATTTTACAGGCGAGGATCATTAAAATTTTAAATTACATACACATACACGATTTTACATTTCCTTGCGTTAAACTTTACGTAAAAAGTAAATAACCTATCCGAGAACATGTCAGAATATATATGGTGGGTTCCATAACTATCAAGACGCAAAAGGTTTGTTTTAATTACTTCTAAAGTTATTATCCGATTTCACTTTAAATAAATATTTTTTATTAAATAAAGTATAGAGTTTTTACCATGACCTATTAGCATGGAAAATTACAAGTGTTTATTACTTCTTATAGTTTAGAAACGCCAGGGGGACTAACTTATAAACCACTTTGAAGGCCGATTACTCAAAAATGGTTTACTTTGTAAAAAGTCTTGCCTTTATTTTAAAGAAATCTATATAAAGATATCACACAGGATGGGGTAGAATGAAAAAATATATTTTGTCATCCCCACTTCACATATATGGATAGCATCCCCTTAAATATAAAATTACACACAAGACAGACGGACGGACTGCGCAAAACTGTAAGGGTTCTTTCCTCCGGCTATGCAGGTGTTATTTTATTATGGAACCCTAAATACGTAGACAGTAGAAGAAGAAGTAAAGGTGACATAAAATACAATCTCATTACAATATAGTTATAACTACCAACATTATCACCGCTCGCTTTATCTGAAGATATAAGTATTATACATTACTGAAATTCGTCGCATTCGCACAGTTTACAAAAAGCGTTTTTTTAGCGATTAATTTAATACTAAAGTGGAGTCATTTTAATAGGTAACATTTGACGTCTGTCAGTTTTATCTTCATAGTGAGGTGACCTGCTTAAATACATCGATTAAAGTGAATGAATCGATACGGATTTCAAACATTTGTGAATTTTAAAAATCATCAGGCGAATCCCTGTCCCATTATTATTTTTTCTTACGTAAATTTAAGGAACAAAATAAGACAAGTACATAATTTGACTTTTTATTTTTTGTATTTTTATAGTTAGTTAAAAGAATAATAAATATAATTATGTTTTAATATAATCACATAGTGGTTATTTATTTATGGTGATATTTCTTCACAAGTAATCATTGCATTGGATTATACTTATCAGCTTTCGATTTTTAGAGTAACATCCCTAGTGTTTAAAAAGAAAAAGGGTTAACTGACGCAACATTGTAACGACGTTCAGTTTTTTAGATCAGAAATTGTTTATTATGTTTAGAATGGTTTATTAGTAAAAGCAAATCGTAAAATTACTCGTATCGGTCATTATTACAATAAATATGTAATCGTAATTGAAAAAAGTTAAGCAATTGTGCAGATCTAACTAAACGAAATAAATATATTATTATATGCTCACCGTTACAAGGTTACGTTGTTGAATGACTCCACTTTAATACAAAACAACATTAAAAATGTTAAGTAAATCGACAATCTGAAGATGATGAATTATACTCTAAGAACACTCTCGATCATGTCAAATTTCAAACAAAAATAAAAACTAAAAAGGTTTATTTGCTATAGCTATTTTTTTGGAATTCAACCATGTGACCATGTTTTGCTCAAGGCTTTATAGGTCCTCTTGGCTGTACGGTGAACCTGACCCCATTATTACATTAATAGCTCCCATGCTACACAGTCCGGCTACGCGTGAGCGCGCGCACACACATGGGCACACTATTTTATAGTGCCCAAGTGTGTGCGCAGTACACAAGAGCACTCCCTCTCTTCCTCTACTCTCCTAGTCCAGAGAGACGAATGACTGACACGACTGGCGAGAGATCAGGCGCAGGACCGACTTTTTACATGCCTGCCCGACCCATAGATCTCGTTATACAATCAGGTGATCAGACTTAAAAACATTTTCTTTTGTTGTTTCAATGCGGGTATCGAACCAACGACCACCGAAATCGGGAGCAGACCTCTATCTAACCCACTGGCCCACGGCGGCGTCAGACTGTACATTATGTATAATTACATTGTGGCTGCACATGACAAACATGACGACCTCTGTGGTCGACGCTTTTGTTGCTCAAGCTGGGGGTCGCGGGTTCGAATTCCACCGAAGGAACATAAAGTTTACCTGTGTTCCTTGGTCATGGATTTGTATTAATTAATGTGTTTAATATAATAAAAATCTTAAATACAATATGTATAGTATAAAAAGTATTAAATATATTTCCGTTGTCTGGTACCAATAACAAAAGTTCTTCGAGAACTTACCACGGGACCAGATTAACGTGGTTTTAAGCGTCCATAGATATTATATATTATTATTGTCATTGTTACAGCAACAAGGTTTAGATGTGGTACCTACACCGGGTTTGTCGGCGACTGTACCAACACCGTGCATCACTTTTATCAAGATCGGCTCGGCCCTAAACCACACCAAAAGGTCTGTTCATACGAACTTAAAGGTACAATTAACATTTTAATTACAATTACCACGAACAGGCTTATAATAAATGGGTTTATCTTACCACTATTTTCTAGGGTTTATTTAGATAATAATATCGCATTCGAAATTCGAAAAACTCACACTTAGTTAGCTAAGTGTGAGTTTTTCGAATTTCGAATGCAAGAAGAAATACTCACACTTAGCACTCAGATCATACATACACAACTGAAAGAGAAACGCACATTAGATTGCTCGTTTGCGTCCTATTCCATTAAAATTCACTTTATTGAGTAATCTTTTGGCTTTCTTTCTCGCCATGCATCAGTATTGTTGCTACTAGAACGGCTCTCACTATATTGGAAATATTATATTGTAACGTAGCCCACCAAGCTACTCCGGCAAAGCACATGCTTTGAATATAAAATATTACGCAGGTTTCATTCATCATTCCTTAATACCTGGGTGTTTTGCTTTAAATATACAAAAAAACTACAACGGAATCAAATAATTTATTTTGTAGTTGAATGTAAAAAAAAGAAAATAAGAACAATTTTCAGGCATTGATAAATTTCACCGTCGAACAATGCCTGTAAAGCAATTCTTAAGTAGATACACGAGAAATAAAATATTTATGAAATTTCTTTTAGAAAGAAATGCTCTAGCTTTTTAAAGATTGTATATAAATTTCCCAGGGGATTAAAAAGTTTCATAGGCCATGAAAAATGTATTTAGAGGGTAGGATTGCATTTGTTTTTAAAATTTTACTTAATAAAGAATTTGTAATTATTAAATTATATAGAAAATATCATAATATATGTCATTATATAAATCATAATATATCCATGGTCGTTTAGGAAAAATATACACGGGCAAATTAAACGGTTTTTCGACAATGGATTCCTAGAGGACGGCGGCCATATAATGCTGCCCTTTTCTTTAAAAATATCAAGTAGGTATCCTTTAGATGTACAAAGTAAGTTCTATAAAATATTTAAAGTGCTAGAGACGTATTTAACTATTCAGCCAGAGTTAACTGTGACCGAATGTACGCGGGATAATGGCTACTATTGAAATAAAATAGTACTAAGTACTACTTTTATATTACTTACCTCTTATAATAAATACAAAAAGATATTATTAAAATACAAAAAAAAAAACTATGTTCTTTATAGAAAATTAATATTCAGTTTTATAGAACAATTCATTATGCTTAGAATGTATTGTTTACATTTTTATAAGAATCATATTAGCGCCAGTTTACACTGAGACACGACGTAACGCGACGCGGCTCTGCATTTTAAGAAAGATATTTAAAATTGAACTTCATAAACTACACAGGAAGATACACGTTTAATAGCAAGAATCCGAATTTTAAACTGCACCAAGCTTCGTAGTGCGGCGCCGCCCTTGCGATGAAATCTGTGTCTTCTAATGTAATAAATAACGTTCAATTTTTATTCGCTATCTTAATAATAAAAAAATGAAGCGCCACGCCGTATCACTGTTTCGGTGTGAGCTGACCTTTATTAAGTACTAGCTTTTGCCCACGGCTTCGCTTGTGTAAATACAGTATCCCACGGGAACACTGTACTTTTTCGGGATAAAAAGTAGCCTGTGTATTAATCCGGAGCTTAAACTACTACCACACCTAATTTAATCAAAATCCGTTCAGTAGTTTTTGCGTGAAAGAGTAACAAACATCCCTTTCATATTTATGATAGTAGTAGAATATAGTAGGATTCATATTTACTGTGAATCACCTTATCAATATTTACTGCTCGTTACATTACCACATGCGATTGTTTCTGCAAGGAAATCGTTTGCAATGACTATTTTTGTAATTTCGTATAAAATCTAGCTCTATTTCTTATTTTGAAACCAATTTATATAGTTGTCGCTCTCTTGCCTTTTTTGGATAGCCGAGCGCAGTAAAAGCCGAAACAAATGGCTAAATACGTCAGAATTTCTAAATATACCTACGTAAACGAGGTATTCAGAAAGGTCTATTTTCGTGTCTGTATTATTAATGTTCTCGGCCGTATAATGCGGAACACGCCAGGTCTGGGACAGATAATGAAGCTATTACAATAATATTTTCGCCGCAAAACGTTTGTGCATTGCGCACTGCAAAGTGTTTATGTAAAGATGTTTTGTATTTTGGATAGCAATTACTGCTTGCCAATTAGCAGCCGTTCCCTGATGAAGATATATAATTTATACATTGCTCCCGACGCGACGACTATCAGGTACCTACGAGTACGTAGCAAAATATTACTTCATACTCAGGAATTATTTCAAATTAAAAATCCAATATTTATTTTCCTTTTAGATTTACAGTCGAGTTTTTGGAGTTTACTCCTTAAGAATCGATTTTCATATAAGGCCCCCGGTATGAAAAAAATATGAGGAGTAAATTCTGCTGAACGAACGAACCTCGTTACGTTTTCGTGCGCAACCTATTCTGCGCACCTTTCACTTTTTTTCACGTGGCGCGAATTTTTGAACTCAAATCGATCGCTAGTCGCTTTGCATTGCACACAAATTTTTACTTTTCAGAGTAAACTCTAGTCGTGCGTCGGAGCTGACACACACTTTTTTTTTTTTTAATTTATCGTCAGAGTAAATTTTTTAGGATTGAAGTTGATGTTCGGCAGATTTTTCATAATATCCAAACATTCAAACATACGAGTGACCTACCGGAAATTAGATCTATGCTTATAACACGAATAAATGAAAAAGGTAAAACAAAGAAGGAACGGAAATTAAGCTAAAATTTTAACATTCTACCAGAATAAACCAATGGTTACATTACATAGCTCCGGGCGAACCTTTTTTAATAGAAGCTAGAAGTTAACCAGCCTGACGTGTAAGCGAATTACCCTTTAGTGAGACACATGTCGCTTAATTTCATTTTAAGATTCCATTTTTGTTTTTTAGGATATTGTTAGTACACAGTTTACGGATAATTCTACTACATGACTTGGGACCTAGGTATCATTTATGATTCCTATACTAAAAATAAAATTGTTATGTTTACTATAATACTAATATTACATTAAACGTAATGCAGAATATTGTAGTAAATATTTTTTATAAAATCTGCGCTATATTTTAAAATAGATATATGTTTTTTTTATTTATGCAGTTAATAGGTGATCTAAACAAATAAATAATACTTATAAAACTGTCATTAAGTGTCGAGCTGTCATATATGACATTGAAATTTGATTTGATCTTTGTGTTCGGTTTTCAGCTCTATTGTATAAGCGCAGATTTCTATTTCCAATGCTCAGAACTTTCTACAGCCTTCCGGATTCCGGCGCATATATTGACCCATCCTTAGCTGATTACGATAACCGGTGGGCTGAGTCGGATCAGTGAAACGTAGCTGTGAATTGGTCGGTTCCACTTGAGAGCTTGAGTAATGGTCGCTGATGGCCGACCTGTGTATCTCATGCCTGACGCAATAATTTGTCAAAACTCCTAGAAAAATTGTTAGGTTTTTAGGGTTCCGTAGTGCATATCTCGGAACTCATTATATTTTCATCGTTCTGTCACGCCTGTCCGTCCGTCCATTCGTCCGTCTTCAGCTTGCCGTCCAAACAGTAAATGCTAGAAAGATGAAACTTTGCACAGATATGTGTATTTACCACGTTGACAAGTGCTATGCCACGTATAGAGGGGATGATTTTTTCTCTCGCGTCTACTCCATAGTGTAGGATATCATTAGTTAGTTAGTTAGTTAGTCTTTTAGAAACATTGCGAGGTTCTTAGACGATTTTTAGGGTTCCGTAATACTCAAGGATGAAAAATATTTTAATATTCTACCCCATCGTGTAGGGTATCATTGAATAGGTATAGGGCATTGCCCCCTGGAATTTCTAAACTATGAGACTTAGAAAATTGCAATTTTTCATGCTGATAGATTATGCTGAATACTCTTTAGGAAAATTACTTTGAACGTAATCGGACAGTAACTTTTGAAGTAATTTGAAAAAAAACCTAGTACGTGTTTATAGTTACGAAACTCTCCTTAAACAAGTCCTGACATGCTCTTGGTTAGGTTTAACTTTAAATATTCAACTTTAAAGCTAATTTTTTTGTTAAAATAGGGCGTGCTTACCCCCTCTCAAAGCTAATCGACATGCTCGAGAAATAAAAAAAAAAATCATGATGGTATTCCATGTGATAATCTTTGAACATTGTTAGTTCAGGAGTTATAGTATATTTATTATATTTATTTATTATAGTATAGTAAAAATGTATAAATTTGGTATAATGGTAGGTACGGAACCCTTCGTGCGCGAGTCCGACTCGTATTTGGCCGGTTTCGATATCTGTGGTATCGATGAAGAGATGCACTATATATGCACTATATTTTTATGGAATAGAGGGCTGATATGATACTTTTACTATATTTAATACTAGCTTTTGCCCGCGGCTTCGCCCGCGTAGTATAGTGTTCTGGAGAAAAAACTACTTCGGCGAATAACTCTCCATTTACAGCAATATACCTACTTCTGATACAATATTGAAAATGTTTATAGGTTTACCCAATGCAAATGGTTAAAAATGGGACCCTATCACCTTGACGCGACATGCGCGACCGCTTGATATACATTATATTATTATATCTATCGCGCTTGAGTATAAAAAGACTATTAAAAAAAACCCCATCAAAATCCGTTGCGTAGATTTAAAGATCTAAGCATACAATATAGGTACATAGGGACAGACAGATAAAGCGACTTATTTTATACTACGTAGTGAATAATCATTTAATTTGCCATTCAAATATAATTTGACATTCCAACAAAACTGGCCAACTACCTCTGGATATTCCATAAGAACTGCAGTACAGAATATTCGTTGAGCGAGTACAGAGTCGCGACTCGCGAGTGCCGCCGAGACATGTCCCTGCATTTTAAATCTGTAATATCTTCGAAAATATTCATTTAAATTACATGCTATAAAGGGCCATATTGATCTATATTAAATGCACAATGTATTTAAGGTACTAAATTGGATAAGGATTAATGCTGTATTGCTTAAAATCGCTTCGTAAATAAGCTATTAAATTTAAATCAAAGTAAAGGATAAAAAAATGGTTATTGTGGGTTATCCCTAAGAGATAGATATATAAGAGATAGAGATACATATGCTATTGCGGACTTTTTTGTAGGTTTTTTTATGATGAACAAAACTGTAGTACATTATTTTGATCTGTCTCGTAGGGTTCAGTTACCGTTTGCAATGTAAGCGGAAAAAATGTAATTATTTACGACATCACATTAGAAACCTCAAAAATAACAGTATTTCTACACTATTTAATGAATGTTATTATACATATAAACCTTCCTCTTCAATCACTCTATCTATTAAAAAAACCGCATCAAAATCCATTGCGTAGTTTTAAAGATTGAAGCATACATAGGGATATAGGGACAGAGAAAGCGACTTTGTTTTATACTATGTAGTGATTCTGTGTATCAATTTACTGAATCACCTGATTGATAGTGATTACTGTCTTCCAGAAGAGATACAAGCATTGCTCGCCTACCTAAGCCTAGGTGAAGACCTATGTCTCAATTTTTCGCACGTTTTAGTAGACATAGGGACAGAACAATCCCAAGAGCACTCTATGTAAAGAGGGTTACAAGTATTCGTTGTTTTGTTGTACTTACAGTCATAATACACTATTTAGAAGGTCACGTGCGCACGTCCGTTACCTCTTACATTTTACGACGCTATTACCCAGGATTAAGTCGGGGATTCTGTTTCATATCACCTCTCGAGTCTCGACTGACAGCGGCCATCTTGTTTTCATATTTGCGGTTAAATCTAAATAATTGAGATGATTAGTTTGTAAGTTTAGCTTCGTTT
This sequence comes from Phengaris arion, assembly GCA_963565745.1. Taxonomy (NCBI): domain Eukaryota; kingdom Metazoa; phylum Arthropoda; class Insecta; order Lepidoptera; family Lycaenidae; genus Phengaris; species Phengaris arion. The sequence goes on from OY751443.1 coordinate 12,110,605, forward strand.
TTATTTTTTTATGTTAGACACAAAACGAGTTCTTCTCTTTTTTCTATCTAATATTATAAGGTTTTACAAGATCAGTTACAGAAACATTGGAGAAATGATTTACTGCCTATGTAAAAGAGGTTTAGGCAGAAAAATCTAAAAAAAAACAGGTATGATTGAGTCTAAGAGTCTGAACCATAATTCTCGTAATTAACTTACACTTTCATTTTAGTTTTATTGAATTATAAATGAATTATCTTCATAATATCATAAACTGATTTTTGGACTTTGAACTTTGGACCAATCAAAGCGGGTTTGACATTTATGAGTACGTACAATATGTACATTTTGTAGTTTTAATATTTAGGGACTTGATGGGGTATTATTGCCGGATTTGATTAGCAGAATTGACCTTCTGGTATGATTGAGTTGAAAAGGTTGTTAACCTCACACAGCTGATTTCAATTCATTGAATTGATAATATTTAAAATTATTTTGAAATCAGCTGCGAGTTCAAATACCTTACAGCAGGACAATGTCGTAGAGAGCAACATTTTTTTTACATTTTTCTGCCTAAGCGTTTTTACATAAGCTGGAAATAATGAACCCAAAGTTTCTGTAATCTATTTTACAAAACATTACATACAATACACTCATATATAGTAGCTTACTTAAGAAACTTTTATTTTTATATACATAAAATAAAATATAACAGCGCCTGCACACGCTAGGCAAGCAGGTTAACAAATGGCAAGCTAGCATCCACGGCAAAACGCAGCTTGCCTCGGTTGTGCATCTAGCACAACATTCTAAGTAACTAATTATGTTAAAATATAATGTAATAAAATCAAAACACGTGTTTATTTAATTAATTGCACTTCATATTAGTAGTCTGTAATGTGTATACATGAGAATAAACATTTCTTTTCACGTCACTCCACTCTTGACAGAGCTTTATAGAATAAAAAGAAAATGTGTTTTCTTAAGCTTTTCCGAGTTGAATCAGTTGTTAGTCCTCTTTCTACAATGAATGGTGATTATAATAATCATAAACTTTTTCTGTTTACAAGACTGTAGATACTTAGGATAAAAACCAGGCAAGTGCGAGTTGGACTCGCTCAATGGTTCCGTACAAAAAGAACTAAAAATTAATGTTTGTTGTATGGGAGCCCCACTTAAAAAAGTATTTTGTAATGTTTATTTGTTGTTACAGCGGCAACTGAAATACACGTTCTGTGAAAATTTCGACCCACTAATAATAATAACTCCCTAAACCGATTTGACGGTGGCCGGTTTTATTGAAACCAGGAAGTTACGCAAGAGTAATGTTATAATACCTAAGAGTGTGCGCAGTACACAAGATAACTATCTCCTCCTTTACTTTCGTAATCAAGTGGGACGGATAACCGACACGACTGTCGAGAGATCAGGCGCAGGTCCGACTTTTTACATGCCCATCCCACGCATGGATCATCTTTCTTGTCAGGAAATCATATGATCAGCCTGTATTGTCCTAATCAAACTTGGAAACAACATTTTTTGTTGTTCCATGCGGGAATCGAACCCATGACCTCCGAGTCGGGAGCGAAGCTTTAACCACTAGACCAGGAAGGCTGTTGCCTGTTGTTTAACTCCCTAGCTATCACGGTTCGTGAGGCACAGCCTGGTGATAGACAGACGGATGGATAGACGGACTTACAGACAGATAGCCTGAATAGGATGAAGTCTCAGTAACAGGATTCCGTTTTTATAAGTATTTAGAAATATTTGTACATTTTATTTGCCTTTTTAGTGTTTTAGTAAGTGCCTTTACATACGCGCCGCAGCTCCCGCGGCGCCGCCAGATTTTGTATGAATTTTGGCGCTTCACAGGAGCTGCGGCGTTTCACCGCCGGTGCTGCTGCACAAAATCCAAACAAATTCGCATAAGCATAAGCGTAATTATGAGTAGTGTATTTTTTTTTTGTTCAAAATCAATTACGGATATTTTGGGGATATGATCTACTGCTGAAAAATAAATAAAAATTTCAAAAAATAAAAATATAAATGTAGAGCGTAAGATAAATTGGTAAATAATATTACATTAAGCTCTTTTCGGCGGTATTAAGGTCATTGACCTCACACTGCTATTGCTTCCTCTGTATTGATGTTATTTAGGCAAAGTCTTTGCTTCCTCTTTAAATCGCCTGTTTCTGTGAGGTTAATGATCTCAGCGTCTTAAGATATCGTATTTTTAATTATTTTTCTTGAACAATTTTATATAATATTGTGTTGTCTTCATCTCTGTTTGGTACTTTTTATAAGAGACAGCAACACGTCGCACCTGCAAGCCTATAATGAAAATATAATCTACATTTCGCAATATAAATTGTCATTATGCGCAATGAATGCTTCCGCTAATAAGTGATAATAATATAAACATTATGGGCCTTTGACACGCAATTGCATTAATACACCAATCCACAAATTTTATACTGTCATCAAATTACATAGGTTTTTGTTTAAATTAGGGTAATAAAGATAATTTTTGATAGAATATAAAAGTACCGATAGTTGTAGCATGAAACAACATGATTAGGTATTCGCAACCTCATCTAATTATGTAAAAAGTCATAATAATGGAATATTAGAATAATAATATTACTTGTGTCATTGAATAATAGCTCAGGATAATAATGTTGACTATTTCAAAAATATAATAGTAAAAAATTGCTAATGACAATATGTGCCCCTGTAAGGCGCTGTTTACTGATGATGCCGAAACAAAATCTCCTATGCACGAAGACAGCACCACCATCTAGGCGCAATATTATTTTAATTCAGAGTCCAGTGATTCGTTACCAAGTGCCGTTGGTAATACAATTTCTCGGCAACGTTAATGAACGTGTATTTTGTTTCATCTGCCGACGGTACAACGTAAAGTGTATCTACGACGTAAAATCAACATTTCATTCCGAGCGCAGCACTAGCCTCCATTTTAAATTTGTGTCAATTAATATTTTTCCTCTAGCGTTTTCCAACTCAAATAAATACTATCCACAACTAATTACCTTGATTTGTGTCAAGCTTTACATTAAATATAAGTTACTCGCTGTGGCTTTTTATTTTTATGCTACAAATAGTTTTCTGTATAGTATCTGTATAAGGGTCTCGTAATTCGTAACATAAATGGAAGTACTTTGAATGAGATTTTGTTCTAATCTCTTTACCAAATAAATTAAATTACATATTCATTATTCAAACTTAATAATTCTTCTAGAAAGTTGAATATATGAATGTAACATAATTAATATTTCGCATTTAATTACGTGACATAAAAATTCTGTTATTCGTTTTATGGTTGGTACTTTTGGTACTTTTAGATTCAGATTATGTTCTTATATCTTTATACCTCTTAAAATAAATAACATAGAAACTCATGATTTAAACATCATTTTCCGAAAATTTTAAATTTCACGTAACTACCTAATATTTTGTAATTAATTTACACGACGCATAATAATTTGGTAACACGTTAAAAGGCAATAAAATACCGTAGTTTAGTATGTTATTTTATTTTATTTATATATGGACCGAAAATAGTTTTGCATTAAAATAACATAAATATAAAAATACAATAAAATTAACAGCTAGATACAATTAATAATTTCATTTGGCCTTAACATGAATTGGAACACTATTTTACACTTAAAATAAAATGTATAAATTACTAATGTTACAAAACAATCAATCACAACTCTAAATCTATAAACATTAAAGGAAGTTAATTAAATTGATAAAAATTGGCATTTCATAAAACTCCATTGCTTGGGTCTATACCCAAAATACATTCACAAGATAACTTCCTCCTTGTTTGTAAGTCGGTTAAGAATTACATTTAAAATGTGTTTTTTTTAGTTAGTTTCTTTTTAAGCTATTGCATAGCTTCTATCGCGGGCCTTGAGCGCGGGGACCGAATCCAGAAATTCCGTAACGAAAAAACCTCACGCCCCCCACTCCGACGGGCACGGAGGTGTGGCTTGAAGGCCGTGCATCGTCTAACGTCGTTTCAGTTCGGCAGTCTTCGACATGGCGTTGTGTGCGTGCGATAATGCTATGCAATAGCTTTACCGCGGCAGTCCCCGAGTGCCACACGTCTTTTTTTTTTGTTTTATTTTAACATATTATTAATATGGTGAGGTGTGACGGCAAATATTTATTTCGTGCATAGTAAGTTTTATATAATACTAGCTGTTGCTCGCGGCTCCGCCCGCGTAAGTATAGTATCCCTCGGGAACACTACTTTTTCGGGATAAAAAGTAGCCTATGTTAGAATCCAGAGTCTAAACTACTACCATACCGAATTTCATCGAAATCCGTTCAGTAGTTTTTGCGTGAAAGCGTAACAAACATCCACGCTTTCACATTTATAATATTAAGTAAGGATGTACGCGCGTCCCGACCAGGGCCTTGCATATCGCGTGAGGTTATTTCCTTGTTATTTGATCAAATACGCGCCACTATAAATCGCGCTTTTATAAATTGGGCCCTGCGTGCGAACAGGGGCTTGATTATCAGAAAACGGATAGTTTGTACTTTATGTTTTATGGCTGTAACCTTCATCCTCAATTTTGGTAGAAAAATTCTAAGGAAGAAATGATACCAATTTAGGTAAATAATTATTAAAAAAAGGGTGAGGTAGATGAGGTTTTCTAAACATACTAGCTGACCCAGCAAACGTTGCTCTGCCATCTAAATTATAAAACATCATCCAGTGGACCAAATTGTATATCTATATCATCCTCGAAACCACTTAAATACATAAACACGAAAAAAATCATCAAAATCTGTCCAGCCGTTTAGAAGGAGTCGAATTACAAACACACGCATAGATAATTAATTACATAAGTACCTATATTATAATAACATAAAGATCTGGGGGCACGGTAGTGCCCCGCCAAGATAAGCTAAGCGAAGCGCAAGGGCACTACGAGACCACTTTTTCTCGAAGCGTTTCGTCGATTTTTTTAACTCTCATAACTTGGGTTTGGATTATACCAGATAAATAAAATTATCAGGACATGTTTCCAGTAGCGGAGTTATTAAATATGTAAAGTTTTGATTGCATAGGTCTTATACTTTAAACTTTATTCATATTTATAAGATATCAATAAATTAATAATTGACAACATAATAACAAACAACATAACAAACAACATAATAATTGTCAAAATTGGACTTTTATCCTTAAGCTAGGGGATTCAAGTTAAGTATCTTTAAAAGCGCCATATATGGCGTATATTATGAACTATGTTAGTTATGTAGTCATTCGTCGCTTGGATTAGAAACTAATTGACGTAAAATTGACATAATTATTTCCCGTGTATTCTGTAGTAATTTAAACGGAATATTAAACATAAAGTTAACATTCTAATTCTAAATTAATATAATGTTGTATTTCGCTCACATGGGCTCATGTGAGCTTAAAAGGCACGGCCACGGCCTCACAGAAAACCAGCGTGAAATAGCTGTGCCACATAACTTGACTAAGGTGTAGAGTTTGTGAAGTTAGGCTTGTATAGTTAAGACGTGTAGAGTCAGAAGCTTGGTTTTACACGAGATCTGAGAACTTTTTGATGGTGCGATCTTGGCATCACTTTAAATGAAAATGTTTTTGATGGGATTTATTTTAAAGATAATTGTGTTAGTTCAAAAATGATATATTATGCAACGTTGAACGGTTACTTTTACCAATATATGTAAATATTACATAGGCTTTTACTAGAAATATGAACTTTCATTTTGTCCGTATTCATAAAACGATGCACAGATTGAATTACAAAACTTTTAAAATCGAACGATAAAACACAGAAAAAAATTGAGTTATAAAGCTAGATCTAGGCTTGTGTTGTGTTTCGTCCAGTGAGTGAGGGTACTGAAGTGCCTGAGGTCTTCAGTATCAGTCGGACCCATGGTGTGCGGGCCGCACAACAATAACAATCAACGCACTTGTAACTCCTCCGGTGTTGCGGGCTTTGGCGGCGGTAATTGCTTACCGTCAGGTGATACGTCTGCTCGTTTACGGGCTTCATAAAAATATACATACAATAATATCATGTTAGATCTGGCGATTTCCAAATTTTCCAGATAAACATTAATCAGCATTTCACATTGGAAATAAATCGTGTATGAATAATAATTAATAATCACTTATGAATAATAATTAATTAATTAATTCTGAATTAATTAAGAAAAATCTATAATATGATATTATTTATTACTAGCTGACCCGGCAAAAGGTGTTTTGCCATTGTAATTAATATTTTGAATGCCACTTCATATAAAAATAAAAAAAGTGTCGAAAAAAACAAAAATATTTAGGGATTTAATTATTATCATTTAGGGGTTAAAAAAATAGATTACGACCGATTCTAAGACCTACCGAATATGCAAAAAAAATTCATAAGAATCGATCAAGCCGTTTCAAAAGAGTGTGCCCCCGAACAGTAATACGAGAACTTCATATATTAGACTAGCTAACCCGGCAAACGTCGTTTTGCCATTGTATGAATTTTAATGCCGCATCATATAAAAAGACAACGACCGGTTCTCAGACCTACCGAATATGCAAAAAAAAATCACAAGAATCGGTCAAGCCGTTTCGGCGGAGTGTCCGAGAGACAAGTCAAATACACTTTATTGATTAATATTTATTTACTATATAATAATATTATTTATTATTAATGTAACACCTACCTACTTACCTACCTAAGAAAAAATTGATATATACCAGATTCAAGGGTATAAAGTGTTTTTTTTTTCAATTAACAGAACACGCAATTTTCGTATTAAATTATTTTTCGCTCTCATTGCTTTCGGTTACAAAGAAAATTCTTCAATTCGCAATCCAGAGGATTACAGTTTATTCAAAACTTCGTAATTCTAAACTTTACTCATTTACCAACTATTTTCATTTAAATCTCTCTGTTTAGTTGAATATTTATCTTGAATGAGTTTATTTTTGTCCTCCGTTGAATATCGCAATCCCTATACAGAACTGTTTGGCAGACCGTATTAATTTAATTAGAGAATCCAACAATTTCTTTTACCTGTCTATGAACCTCAATAGGGGAAGCTTACTGACATTAAAAATAAGTAACTAAGTAAAAATGCACAAAAAAGTATGAAATAAATCTTATTTTCTAAATAATTCCCCTTTTTAATTCGGCTAAAATTTTAACTATTTCTCTACACAATCTAAAATCAAATAAGTATTTTGAATTCGGTACCAGCCCAAACAATATTCTGATAATTAACCGACTCCAAAAAAAAGGAGGCGGTTATACGTTCGGCAGTATATATATATATATATTACGATACCTCCGCCGTCTGCGGACCGAAGGTTTTGAAGTCGATACCAGCCCAAACAATATTCTGATAACTAACCGACTCCCAAAAAAAGGAGGCAGTTACGGCAGTATATATATATATCAAAGTGGTCACTTAATCATGAGATGAGACGAGGGAATTCCTCGAAATTTCTATTTCGAAATATCTATTAACACATTTTACGAACTTTTAAAATAAACTATCGAATGTAGGTATAATTGAATAAGCGCCAAGATTCCATTAGGTATTATATATGCGATAATGATGATTGTTTTTTAAACAATATCGAATTTTTCAAACGCGTATCTTTAAAGACTGAAGAGTTCTGCTCAGTGATTTTGGATCCAGGATATACCTTGGTGCAAAATCTTACTTTTTAGTAGCATATGTTTGGGCTACCTCAGAAAAAGTCAAAATCACTATATGTGACCATTTATATGTCCATTTTCGTATACATTTCGAGAACCTCCCTCGATTCCTCGTGGATGCCATCATCAGGTCACCACTTTGGTGACAACGGGACCAACTTCGGATTATACCCTATCCTAAAGGGTATCAAAAAAAGAATTTTGAAAAATCAGTCAGGTAATGTTCAAAGATATCCGTGTCGGTGTTAAATACAATGAGAAGTACCTATTATATCCTCATTATGTGATGATGTTTGGTGTGATGATGGTGGTTTTATGATGATGATTAATTTAATTGACATAGTGGATTATGCTTGTAGTTCTTAAAACAACGCTGAAATCTTCAAATAAGTATATATAAGGACTCAAGAGTTGTGTTCAGTACTTTTGGATCCAGGGTATTCCTTGGTGCAAAATCTTACTTTTTGATAGCATATGTTTGGACTACTGCAGAAAAATTTGAAATATATTAATTATGCCATATGAGTTCTTTCATGGATGCCATCATCAGGTCACCACTTTGATGTCAAAATGACCGATTCGGGATTGTACCCTTTATATCCAAAAAAATCGGTTGTCTGTAAAGTCGGTTTACTGACGATAGTTGAACGTGATATCGTCATAAGAAATGAAACCCCTTAGAGCGAGGTAACGCCGCATGAGTCATGTTTAGCGAGGTAACGCCGGTAACGCCGCATGAGTCATGTTTTTTCGTGCGTGCAGCCGACTCCATCGAATTATAAGACGTTGTCACGTCAAAAAGAATTTTGGAAATCGGTCGACAGACGGCGGAGTAATCGTTGAACACACAGAAATATATAAAAATATATACAGCCGAATGTATAACCGCCTCCTTTTTTGGAAGTCGGTTAAAATCAGAGGGTTAGTCTGAGAATTGGTCGTAATCTATCTTTTGCATATGGCAAAACAACGTTTGCCGGGTCAGCTAGTAGAAGATTTTAAAATTAACAGATTAACATAAGGTATCCTCGACATAATAAACAAATTGCAAAATTTCCAAATTTATTTATTTTTTCGAAGTGTGAATAATTGTCGCCGTGGCGCATAAGTACAGTACCTACCTGGGAGACCGAGCTTTTGCTCGGAGTTTGAGTAAAATAATTAAATATATATAAAAGAAAAAAAATAATAAGAACCACAAAAAACATTTATCTGACCGGGATTCGAACCCACTACATTCCAGATTTCCAAAAAATTATACATAGGTTCGCATACCAAGCTGCCAATCAAACATAATGTATACGTAAGGGAGTCGAAATTGTTGATATATTGTTGCACGTCATACATATATTGCTTTAACATGCGCAGTTTCTAAGGGATAAGACCTAGCTAGATCGATTTTTCTCTCCAAAAACTCACTGCGTACTAAATTTTATGTAAATACTTGTAGCCGTTATCGATATTCTGATTATATTATACATACAAGACAGTCTCGTTTAATGTAAAGTAGTCTCGTATGAGATTTTTTTTTTCAAAAAGGTTAGACTACAGGGCAAACTCTTAACCCGATCGTATTTGTTTTAGGCTCAAATAGTAGCTGACTAAACTGATCAGAGTAAGTTTTCTCACATTTTTGATATCATTCTCCGTTTCCAAAATATCGAGCGCCAAAATCTTTTTTTTACTATTTCGGCAATCAATTTTTTCGTATTTTACTTTCTCGAATAATTATTTTTGGACCTTATAACTCTCGTGAATTCGCGTCTCTCATGATATTTAAGAAAGGCTCAAAAGCCTTTTTTAAATATCATATCTCCACAACTCTCCGAGATATAAGGGGATCGCACTTTTTCGTGTAATCGGCCCCGATACTGGAGCGGACGAAAAGACATTTGGATGTCAAAAAAATTGCGTTTTTTGGTTTCTGTATTAATTATTATTTTTAACGTTAAATTGTTTATAGTCAATAGTCGTTTAAATTATAACAAAATAGTACACCATATGAAAATAATGTGATTAAGAAAATTTGCTCATTATTATACGTGTTTTTACATTAAAACAATTAAATAATTAGCAATTATAACATGCGAACGATGATTTGAATAAATATATTTGAATAACAGTCAATTTTAAACAAATAGTGTTGTAGTTTGGCGTCAGGGGCTTACTCAGTTAATAACTCTGTTAAAATAGCATTACACTGTGACAGAATTTAGTTTAAGTATATGATAATAATGGTTTTGTTTCTATTAGGTCTTTACCTATGAAATTGCCGTTTTGTATGAAAAAATTTAAACGAATTTTTTTCATGTATTTTTTATTTGTATTAATCGAAGTAATCACCCATGCAATCAATGCATCTTTGCCAACGCAGTGGCAGTTTATTGATGCCCTTTTTAAAGAAATCAGCTGGACGGGAGGCAACAAATTCTTCAAAGGCATTTTGTACTGCCTCTCGGGTATTGAATTTTTTCCCTGCCAAGAAGTTATCCAAATTCTGGAAAAAGTAGTAGCCTGTAGGCGCAAGGTCTGGTGAGTAGGGAGGATGACGGAGAGCTTCCAACCCCGGTCCTTGCAACTTGGAGGTTGTCTGCTGTGCAGTATGAGGTCGCGCGTTGTCGTGCAGGAGCAGCGGAGACGAGCGATTGACCAATGCTGGTTGTGTGCCAATGTGCCAGCTTCTCCATCATTGTGTTGAGTTCTTCACAGTACACATCTGCAGTAATGCTCACCCCGTTTGGTAAGAAGCTGTGATGAATCACACCGGCGCTAGACCACCAAACAGTGACCATCACTTTTCTAGGGGTAAGTTTTCGTTTAGGGCATTGTTTAGGTGCTGAACCAGGATCGAACCAACTTGCTGAATGCTTGTGGTTATCAAACAGAATACATATTTCATCGCAGGTAACAATGCGGTTCAAATTCCTTCATTTGTGTGTCTGTTGAGCAGTGCAAGGCACGTCTCGACGCGTACTTCGCGCTGGCGTTCATTGAGTTTGTGGGGCACCCATTTGTCAAGCTTTTTTACCTTGCCAATTTGACGCAAATGGACCAATATTGTTTTGACGCTAACGTCGAAAGCTGCTGCTAATTCAGCCGTAGATTGTGTATCATCAGCTTCCACAATCGCCTTTAATTCGTCATTATCGAAAAAAGTCTTCAGATGACCGCGAGATTCATTTTTCAGGTCGAAATTTCCAGAACAAAAGCGAGCAAACCAATAACAGGTGGTGCGTTGGTTTGTAGTGTTAGCTCCGTAAACGTCGTTGATGTTGCGTGCCGCTTGTGCCGCGTTGCTGCCACGACGGTACTCATATTCCATAATTACTCGAATTTTTAACGTATCCATGATGATGAAAAAGATTGAAATGCGATGAAAATGTAACACTAATCAATAAACAAATGACTACTTTTGGAAAAAGAATTCCATGTTTTTAAAATAAAATTAATTTGAAATTAGAATTCTTAGCCAAACAAAAATATTTGAAATGGCCAGTACTGCAGAACGGCAATTTCATAGGTAAAGACCTATTATTATAATATATTAATTGGAAATATTCTTTATTACGATAAACAGATAATTTATAACAGGTAAAATTACTTGAAATATTTTTACAGTAAAGCTTACAGATATTATACTAGTTTTTGTTTAATTCAAAAATATTATATTAAGTAGTTATGATTTTACATGCGTTCAAATTTCCGTAAATTTTTGAATCGCGCTAACTGTCGAGACTGAAACTGGGGTTTATGGTACAGATGTTTCTTTCCACCACCAGAAATTACTATTTTACCACCTGGTGGTGGAAAGCTGTGGTTTATTTCTATTATCTGTCTTTAGTTTGTTAATGTAACATTTTTCCGTCGTTTTTATTTTTCCGTTCCGTCTTGGAATCCTTATGGTTTCGTCATGTCCGTCCGTCCGTCAGTTCTCGTTGGCTTACCGTCCAAACGGTTAGTGCTAGAAAGATGAAACTTTCTTTAAAAATATTATGGATATGTATATTTACTACGTCGACAAAATGCTAAAATCATTTAAATCACAAAAAAAATTTTTTTTGGGTACAACCCCTATTTCCTACCCCCATTGGGTATCCCCCCTACACGTAACCCTACTTTAATCCTACAATTTTTATTGTATTTTATTGGATAATTTTTATTGGATTTTTATTGAATTTTATTGGGTTTTTAAACAACTGCTTTTATATCTGCTCTGACTTTTTACATTGTAAACAACTGACAAGTACATAGTTGATGACTTTATTATTATGGTAATATAAAAAGAATGTACGTAATGGTAGAATAAGGACGAATCAAAAAGTATTGTAAATATTAAAAATTAATCATAAAAAGAAGAAAAATTGTAAAAAAGTTAGATGTAAGATCATTAAAAAGAAAAAAAATAGAAAAAGAATTAAAACATATAAAGATTAAAAAGAAAACAACAAGCCCTGATCATGTTAGGGGGACGGAAAAAAATATAGTGCCTAAGTGTGTGTGCAGTACAGTACAGGACAAGAGCACTCTCTCCTCCTTTTCACTCTCGTAACCCAGTGGAACTGATAACCGACACGACTGGCGAGAGATCAGGCGCAGGTCCGATTTTTTGCATGCCCATCCGACGCATGGATCATCCATCTTGTCAGACAATCAAGTGATCAGCCTGCATTGTCCTAACAAACTTGGAAACAACATTTTTTGTTGTTGCAATGTGGGAATCGAACCCACGACCGCCGAGTCGAGAGCCAAGCTCTAACCATTAGACCATGGAGGCTGTTACCCTAACTCATTACCATGACGGAAGTAGCTAAGCGTCTCGAAAAAAATATTCAAATATGCATGAGCCATTTCAATTTGAATTCTCTAAAGTATTCAAATTTCCTTACATCTGTTAGGAGGGAGGTCGGTATTCTTTGTACAGTTAAATTTCTTAAGTGATAAATGTAGGCCTTTGTAAACTATGAACGTTTATTTTTACCTTTACATAATTACGGCTAAATATTTTCCCTTTTATTCGTGTAAAAAACTCTAGTGAAGGAAACTCGCTACACCCTTGCCATTTAAAAATACTATACAGTACATTGTTGGAAATGTAAAGTTTATCTCATTTTAATGTAGTGTACGACAAAGGTCTCTCTAGTTTTTACGACAATCGTACATTACAGAGATATGAAAATCAACATTCCATTTTAAATGTTATAAAATCTTACTTTGTATAATGCCGTGTTATTCAAAATGTGGAATTATGTAAGGGATCTGGACGGATATTTTTGACGATAACTACTTCGATTTTGTTTTACGTACTTTATCAAATTAAAATAGCGGATAGCAGATCTATTTTAGATAATACGTGAAGCTAAGTATTTAAGCCCATTTTTACGAAAAGTTTTATTTTATTTATTTAACAATTTATTGTACACAAGAAACATTTAAAACATTACACTTTACATGGAAAAAATGACACAAAGGTTCTGCTTATTTCTAAAAAGAAATTTCTTCCAGCAGCCCTACGGAGAGAAAAGGGATAAAAGAAACCAGATAGAACGTGCACAATTACAAATACATTTACATATTATGTCTATACTAAAACATAAATAAAATATTATAATATGTAATAATATATTATAAATTATCAAAATAACTAATATAAAATACAATACCTAAATACTATAAGTAATATATGCCTATAATGTATAAATACTATATGTATATATAATAACAGTATTTATATGGATAGAGATTCGAGGTAGTGCTCTTTCAAACGTCTTTTAAAAATAGTAACGGTGGGACTGTCTCGTACGGTGTGGGGGAGCGAGTTCCACAATCTGACCGCGTGAACGGTGAAGGAGTAGGAGTAGAAGTTGGAGCGATGCGATGGAAGGGAAAGATTAGTTCTAACATTGGACCTACAGGGGGTATCGAGGGGTCGAGAGAAGTTAAATCGTTCGAGAAGATAGGAAGGAGACAGGGGATTATACAATATATTATATAATAAACAAAGGATATGGGAGTTGCGACGGAAACGAATAGGGAGCCACATGAGTTTTAATCGAAAAGCTGATATGTGGTCGAACTTTCTTAAACCAAAAACAAAACGGATACAGAGATTCTGCAAACGTTCTAGTTTTGTTAACAGCTCTTCGGTAACATCTAAGTAGCAGGAGTCAGCATAGTCGAAGATAGGGAAAATGAGTGTTTGGACAAGGAAAATTTTGGTATGCAAAGGCAAAAAGTTTTGGAGCCTCTTCAACATGTGCAACGAATGGTGTATCTTTTTGCTCACTTCATTAACCTGAGGATTCCAGCAAAGATTACTATCTAAAATTAATCCTAAATTTTTAGCCGATTCTGAGTAATCAATAATGGTACCATCATATATAATCTTAGGCACATTATATAGACGTTGGGTTATATATTTACTGCCTATGATCATGGCCTGTGATTTTTTCGGGTTAACCAGCAGACCAAAAGATCTAGCCCAGACGGCTATGCGCTGCAGATCCTAGTTTATACCAGAAACTGCAGAATGAATGTCATCGATGTATGAATGGCGATATAGTTGCAAGTCGTCTGCGTAAAGATGAAAATTGGAAGTGATTAGTGTGGAAATTATATTAATAAAAATAGAAAATAGAAGGAGAGAGAGTACGCCACCCTGAGGAACACCCGCTACAATATCACACCAATCCGAGGTAGCCTCATCATAGCGGACTCGCTGCGAGCGTCCCCGAAAATATGTGTCAAACCAGTCTATCACTGAGGGAGGTATGTTAAGGGAGCAAAGGACAAAAAAGAATGATGTCAAAGTCTACAGAATTTAACGCGCTGCTAAAGTCAAATAAGACCAGAATAGAAATGCATTTATTTTCCATGGCTAGACGGAGATCGTCAGTGACTTTAAGCAGCGCTGTGACAGTACTGTGACCGGGACGAAAGCCGGATTGGAATGGAGAAAGCAGTTTGTTGGAGTATAAGAAGTGGGAAAGCTGTTTATGCACAACGTGTTCAAGGACTTTAGAGAGGTAGGGTAATATGGAAATTGGCCTAAATTGAGACAAGGAAGAGGGATTAGGGGCTTTAGGAAGTGGAATAATATTGGCACGTTTCCATGCCGAAGGGAAAGAACTCGTAGTCAAGGAATAGTTGAAAATGTGAGTGAGAATTGGAAAGCGTTCAGGAAGGGTAAGTGATATTATACGGGGGCTCAGGTGATCATTGCCTGCTGCAGTAGAAGTGATAGTCATGATGTGTTTATAAACTTCATCTTCAGAGACAGGCCTGAATGAAAACGGAGTACAGGACGGGAGAGGAAGAGAGCGGAGATGGGATATAGTTTGCGCTTTTGTATCCTGGTCGACGATTACTGGTGGGATTGAGAAATGAGCATTGAGCTCGTTTAAATTTATTGTATAGTTGATGCTGGTGGATGACATGCCAATACCGAGTGTGGAAAGAAATTTCCAGTTGTGAGGGGTTGCTTTGTTCAATAGAGGAATGTATGTGGCGTCTCTTAGCATCCCTACACAGACGACTACAACGATTTCGCAGATACTTTGCGAACGCATTTTGCGAACGGAGGAGTATGAAATTTGACTCAGTTAAAGTTGTTATGGAGGAGGAGTGCAGTAAGCTATATTTTTTTAAATGATGCTTATAAATACATCAAATTAATAAAATAACATTCCACAAACTACCATAATGTATAAGTAATAGGTAATAATATTATATAATATACTGGGGGTTCTAAATAAAGGGAATGCGTATTTTATTTGTGTTGAAAGGAACATAATATTACTTTTTGTATGGCATTGACCATCTTTACTCATAGACCATCTGTGCCCATCTAACAATATTTAATTTAGTGAATTAGCCTTGAATCTTCGACCGCCAACTTTAAACTGACTTAACTGAGCTAGCAGGCCGTTAAATCCAAATTCAATATGAAACAAACGCTTAAACTTTTAATAAACAACCTTATGCTCATAATTAGTAACAATTTCTAAACAGATTGAGTATTCGAAACAAGGCCCGAAGTTTTGGCATTAGTTTACGGTTTAATGTTTTAGCTTTATGAATATGCTACTAGTTTCAAACTAGACTGAAATACCTATTAATGCGTAAGCGACTGAAAGTAATACTCTCAGAGTGAGGATATTTATGAACAAACTTGTGCTAAACTTATTTAGCATTGTGTAGGGTTTGGTTGTGCTTTGAACAACTCACACGATATAGTATATAACGGGATATCCGGTAGAGTTACAAAATAATTCGAATGCGTCAGTCCAAAACGAGACGCGGCTCTGCATTTTCAAGATACCGATTCAAAATGAAACTTTATTCACTACATAAGAAGATACACGTTTCAATGCAAGAGCGGCGCCGTAGCCCGCACTACGAAGCCTAATGCAGCTCGAAATTCGAACGCTTTTGATTCAATTTGGAATTCGAAAAATGTCGCGTCGCGTTTCGGTATGAGCTTACCACAAATAGAACAAAAACATCCGAATATTTTCTCAAAGATAAGAGTACAACAGCAAGTGTCGTTTAAAAAGCTTAACATTTAACTATAATCACCTATTTGCATGATATGGTAATCTGACTATGATGCATGCACGGTATAAGTAGGTTTTAGAATTCCGCAAGGCGATCGTTGCGTCTGGCCAAGCAGAAGCTAAATTATCTCAGGCTTTGTGTGCACAGCTTGAGAAACTTTACTAGCGCGATCCAGGGTTCTGATTTAGTTTCCTTTGGCGCTGTCTAGACGGGCCAATCGTGCAAACTGAGTATAAATATACAGTATACACCCGTACATAAAACGGCGTTTATCGCCATAAGATTAAATTAAAACTAGGCCTCTTCCATGTTTTTCATGGACCGGTAGCTAGCTGCATCCACAGACTCCACGAGATATTTTCAGGCTGTTTTATTTAAATATGTCAGTTTACATTTTGTGTGTACGACACTAGCACAAATACCAACAAACGAGTTAGTAGAACAATTTGTCAAAGAAAACTATCAACATTGTTGGAACGCACTACGTAATACCAAATAGTCGAACGACGCTTTGTATGCACTCGTAAGCGCTAATTTCCTTTCGTACTGACTAAATAATGTAGATTGCCTAAACGGCCATTAACGCCGGAGCAGCGGCTGATTGTGGACGTTCAAATATTAGGGGAACGTGACCCACTCGATTGTTGCCGAACCAACTTTTCGTTTCGTTATCGTTTACGACTCCTTTATTGTCCATTTCTGTAACGCCAAGCATAATTATGTAGTTTTTGTGTAGATAAACCTTTTTTCTGTACGTGCTACGTGTTCATAACGGCTCATCGAATAATTGAATGGTTAGTATTCATGGAAGTATTACTTTAAGTGCAAAAATATCAGCAACATTAATTAAATGGCCTTTGCATTACATATTTTGTATTTGAAGGTTCAAAATAATATCTTCTCTCTTGTATATAAAACCTAACCAAGAACATGTTAGGACATGTCTAAAGAGGGTTCCGTAACTATCAACGCGCAACAGGTTTTTCTCAAATAACTTCAAAAGTTACTGTCCGATTTCGTTCAAAATAATTTTCCTAAAGAGTATTTAGCATGATCTATCAGCACGAAAAATTGCAAGTTTCTAAGTCTCATATTTTAGAAATGCCAGGGTAAAACTTATCAGCTTTGGAGGCTGATTACTCGAAAATTATTGACTTAGTAAAAAAGTCATGTGTGAAACTTTGCCTTTATTTTAAAAGACCTTTTCAACAATACACACCCACACAACAGGGCAGAATGAGAATTTTTTTTTATTCCCACTTCACATGAGGAGAGCCACCCCTAAAATATAAAATTATTGTTATTTTATGATGCACCGACCGAACCGACATCTATGCACAGTCTTTAACTATACCGAATTCAATGTATTTATATTCATAACTACAGAAGATAGAGGCGCGAACAGATATACAGTCAGACAGACGGCGGACAGAGCGAAACTATAAGGGTTCCTTGAGTATTACGGAACCCTAAAATTCAATTGCAGTTTCTTTGACGGCTGGACCTAATTGGCTTATTTTGTTCTTGAAGTAATTAATTGTAGACGTCCAGGGAAAGTTTTGAACCTTGAGAAATATTGGAAAAGTTGCTAAGGAAATACTAAAAACGATCATTTAATTTATTTTTCCTATTAATTTATTTATCCTATTTAATTTATTTTTAATTAATTAAAATGTTCGTTCCATATCCATTCAACTCTATTGTATTAACGCAGAGTTCTATTTTAAGTGCTCTGGATTTTACCCGGACCGCCGGACTCCGAGGCATATAGTACCCAAGCAAGAACAACATGTTTCGGATGAGCTAGTCAATACAATAATAATATTTTGATGCCTAAAAATTTACCGAAATCTCATTAATTGTGTATCAAAAGTTATAAATATCGAATATTAAAATTATATTTTAAGTGGTGGAAAAAGGTAACCGCAAAAATGTGCCGTATCGTAAATAATTATAACATGCAGTCAAAAGCAGATAAGCCAAAATCAGTGACACTCGAAAGCTCGCTTATTTTTAAACATTATTACATTTACAGTGCGGAGATGAAAACTATTACATTATTTACAAGCTTGTGGAATAGATAAAGCTATATGTAGCCTTAGAACTAAAGTAACAGACTTTTAAAGGAATTCAAGCAGGGTTTAATTCAAACCCAGAATTCGTTATTTATTGGAGCGTTTTCATATCACGCGATAACGATATCCGATATCGCGGCCGATAATGTGAGAGAGACGCATTTGTTTTATATTGAAACATTTACCTGTCTTTGGCGTTACATGACATATCGGCGCGTCATCATTTATAAGCTTCCATAATGGGAAAACGAGCTCTTATGCTCACAAGATAAGTACGTTTTCCGGTGCGATATCCGCTATCGTATCGCGTAATGTGAAAACGCTCTTAGCGACATTGAACGGTGTCAATGGTGTGTTTAAGCAGTGGCTGACACTGTCCGCCATTTTGAGGTCTTTTGCATCGGATAAGTGTATGTATACGGTGTTTAATTAAACTTAAATTTAATTATGCAGATTTAATTTTCATTAAAATCATTTGAATATCCTCTGGGCACTGTAGTTACGCTTCATATTTTCAGATTTTGCCCACCACTTTAAATACTTATTTTTTACCTACCAAAATAAAATCTCCGCTGTAAGTACCTATAATCTTTACCTACCCATAGAATTCATCAGGTTGGCGGTAGTTAGTACAGGTAATAGCGCATTAGACCACGTTCCGCTTTTAAATATTAAAGCCTTTACTCAGCTTGTGGGTAACGAGACTCCGCATAACGAACTCTCAAATTCCCGGTAATTAATTGAAAAATATGCTTATAGGCATAAAGAATAGATGGAGCTACTGTTAAATCAATTAGTATTGATATACGAGTGTGGTAAATTGTTGTTTCTTAGGAAAAAACTGGCCAAGTGCGAGTAGAACTTGCGCACGTAGGGTTCCGTACTATTAGACCAATATTTTACATGTTTACTTATTATTTCGTTACTTTTGTACAAAGTTTTCCAAGTAAGCGCATTTTACAAGTTAAGTCTCTATAACTCCTAAACTAACAAAGTTATATAAGTTGTTATAGTTTTCCTTTAAAGTTCATCACACGGACTACCATCATGAATTTTCGCAGATTTTTCAGAAGCAGCCGTTTAGCGGGGGGGGGGGGGGGACGCCCTATTTGAACAGAAAAATGCGCTTTGAAGTTGAATATCTCGCAAACGGATACATAAATCAAAAAAATTTTATTTTAGCACTTTGTCGACGTTGTAAATACAAGTCATATCCATGCAAAGTTACATCTTTCTAGCAGCAAATGTTTGGATGGTAAGAGGAAGACGGACGGACGGACGGACATAACGAAACCGGGCTTCGAGACGTGAACTGCGGAATCCTACAAAACGTATAATATTTTCTTGCAAATATTATGTCAGTGCGAAAAAAATATAAGTTGTGCATTGCCTTAAAATCATTTATGATAACTTTTCTATCCTATAAACATAGACAATGATATATGTATTTCACTCCCACAACATTCCTAATATTATAACGCATTTATAGCTGCCGAATAAAAGCGCCGAAAAAATTTAGAGCTACACTTTGTCACAGACAAATAAACGAACAAACCTAATAAAGATAATAAAAAATTCTTTTTGATAACATAAGTTGTATTTCTCGTTCTCTCATTCCACGAAAAGCATACTCATTTTATGTGAATCCTTTATGAGCAACGAACATGCATAAATCAAATGAGATTTCATAACGTATTTCAAATAATGTGTGCACCGGATTCGGAGCATTTGGAGTTTAAATTATATTAAGTTACTCCTATGTAACTATATTAAACTACAATTGCTAGCATCTTAATCTATTATTGAAACAAATCTGGCTACAACCAGTTTGTTTAAACTTTTTTGCTTTTCATATTCTCTGCTTGTAATAATTTCACATTAAATTAATTAAGGATACTTCCAGAACCCCCATTCTCGTAATTAACTCACACTTTTATTTTAATTTTATCCTACTAATATTATAAATAATTATGAAAGTTTGTGAGGATAGATGTGTGGATGGATGGATTGATGTTTGTTACTCTTTCACGCAAAAACTACTGAACGGGTTTCGATGAAATTTGATATGGTAGTAGTTTATGCTCTTAATTAATACATAGGCTACTTTTTATGCCGAAAAAGTACAGTGCCCCCGAACGATACTGTATTTACGCGGGTGGAGCCGCGGACAACAGCTAGTTAAATTATAAATTAATCGTCTTTTTGCAATAAACTGTTTTTTTTTGAGTTTGGACCAATCAGAACGGGTTTATAATAATAATAATAATATCTACGCTTCACATCACGTCAGTCTAGCCCCGTGCTATGTATCTGAAGAACTTGTGTTACAGGTACCAGACAACGGGAAGTATATTTAATATTTTATACTATACATGTATTTAAGATTTTTATTCTATTATACACATATTTAATACATATCCATGACCTAGGAACACAGAAAATCTATTTTGTTCCTTCGGCGGGATTCGGACCCGCAACCCTCGGCTTGAGCACCAACGCGCTGAACCACTGAGCCACAGAGGTCGTTAAAACTTCAAAATAGTATTCTCGTCAAACCAACGTCAAACGACGTTGGTTTGACGAGAATACTATTTTGCAGTTTTAACATATCGCGACTGGATAGTAACTATATTAGTGCCAGATTTAATTAGCAGAATCGACCTTCAGGTCAAGAGAAACAATGAAAGGGAACAATTTGTTATATTGGTCCTTACATATGAAATTGGCGTTTTTTCGTACTGGCCAATTTGATCTCAAATACCTTTTTTAATTATACCTAATTTATACCTCTATTTACTCATGCATTTGTGTTTCGAAAACCGTAATTCATTTGTTTTTTCCTCCTTTGGTTTTTTCTTTACGTCACTCTGTTTACAAAATGGAAAACTTGAAGTATCGTATTATTTTCGAGTACGAGTTCCACCGTGGCACCAGTGCTGCAGAAACGTCTCGAAGGATTAATGATGTGTATGGGGGCGGTGTCGCAAAAGAAAACACAGTGCGTTTTTCGTTTTTGTTCTGGAAATTTCGACCTGCAGAACAAGCCCTGTGGTCGGCCGGAGACCAAAGTTGGTAATGAAGAATCGAAGGCTATTGTGGAAGAGGATCCATCGCAAACCACATCCGAGTTAGCTGCAGGCTGCGATGTTAGTGATAAACTGTTTTAATCCACTTGAAGCAAATTGGGAAGGTGAAAAAGCTTGAAAGGTGGGTACCTCATGAATTGAGTGCAGCAAACCGACAAACGCGCGTCGACTGCTGCGTTACATTACTCAACCGGCACAATAATGAAGGGATTTTAAATCGAATCATTATCTGTGATGAAAAGTGGATCCTGTACGATAATCGGAAATGCTCATCGTAATGGCTGAACCCTGGCGAACCAGCCGAAGCCTACCCTAAGCGAAATTGATTAAAAAAAAGTTACTTGTTAGTGTTTGGTGAACTAGTGCCGGTGTCCTTCACTACATCTTTCTTAAATCTGTCCAGACGATTACGGTAGATGTCAATTGCCATCAACTGCAAGTCATGATGGAAAAGCTAGCTGATAAACAACCGAGGGTGGTCATTCGCTCTAGGCCACAGCTGCTTCAGGACAAAGCTAGACCACACACTGCACAACAGACGGCCACCAAATTAGAGGAGCTTCAATTGGAATGTCTAAGACATGCATCGTACTCCCCGGACCTTGCTCCAACAGATTACCATTTTTCGAAATTTGGATAACTTCTTGCAAGGGAAAAAATTCAACTCCGATGGGGCAGTCCAAAGCGCCTTAAGGATTTTATTGATTCCTGTCCGAATGGTCTTTTTAGTTAAGGAATCAATTAACTACCTATGAGATGGCAAAATTGCATAGATAGCAATGGTATATACTTTGATTAAATAAATGTGTTATGTTAAAAAAATCGACTTTATGTTCATCCTTTACAAAACGCCAATTTCATATGTAATAACCATATCTTTACCTATAGGTAAAGGTGACAATATCCTGTAAAATGGCTTTCAGTAGAAAAATAATATTTGGCTTCATTGTGCTGTATTAAATGTGCATACGAAATTTAATTTTGGGCAATGTAGGAAAACTCTCAAGACTTTGCGACAAAAACACAAGTAAGAAATTATGGTAAATGACGGCTTTTAAGATAATGCACAAGACGTGTTTAGGGCTTTTAAAAATTCTCGCCACCTAACTTGTTTACATACCGACTCCTTGTAAAACTCTTTAGGCAGAGAATCTAATGTGTGCACTTGGTTTTTGACATTACCTGTAGTAGCACTAATTTAATAGTAATCTTTTTGCATTTATAAGAGCATTTGTGCACTTCACGGAATTTCACCGTTTGGCGGACCGTTTTTTTTATAACGCCATAAGTTTTAATAAGAGAGTCTAAATAAAAAATGGACTGACGGAGCGCTCCAAGGGTTACTTCACACCACGACGACACGTGACGCTACGCGTAAGATACACGTTTCATTGTAAGAGTTCGAATGTAAAGTTGCGACTAAATGCAAAGCGTGCGTGCAGTGTATGCCTGATGTCATATGAAACGTGTAGCTTTTTGTGTAGTGAATAAAGTTCAATTTTGAATAGCTATCTTACAAAATGTAGCTCCGCGTTGCGTCGCCTGACCCTAAGGCAACAATTTTTACTTTTACGCGGTACATTTAGCCTGCCATCTTCGACAGCTGCACAATCTGTACAGTCTACAGCTTGGTGATATCTATAGGTTACAGTTGTTTCAAGCTATTTTTACCCGACTGCACCAGAAGGAGGGTTACATTTTTCGAGTGTTTTGTATGTATGTCAGTATTGTTTATATCTTCGGCTCGCTATTATACAGCCATTGAGCTTTAGAGGTATCATTAGATTCGTCCTAGTCGTTGACACTGTGGTGTTACCTTACCTACTCGTACGTCACGTTATTTGACGCAGTCGAGATTATTGTTTGTTTTAATTAACGGTATAACTAGTGCAACAGCCTCCGCGGTCGATTGGTTAGAGCTTGGCTCTCGACTCGGAGGTCGTGGGTTCGATTCCCGTATTGGAACAACAAAAAACGTTCCAAGTTTGGTTAGGACAATGCAGGCTGATCACCTGAATGTCTGACAAGAAAGAAGATCCATGCGTCAGATGGGCATGTAAAAAGTCGGACCTGCGCCTGATCTCTCGCCAGTCGTGTCAGTTATCCATCCCACTGGGTTACGAGAGTAAAAAGCTGGGGAGAGTGCTCTTGTGCATTGCGCACACACTATAAAATAACTCCTGCGTAGCTGGCCTAGTTTCAATGAAACCGGCCCCCGTCACCGAAGTCAGTGTGGGGAGCTATTATTATTACAACTATTGCAATTAAGCATCAGAAACGTTGCGTGCAGAAAATAAAATAGTGAAAATAAATCGTACCTTGCAGTGTAATTTATAATATACTAACATAGTTACAACATTTACATTATTCTAATCAATTTGGTACAAAGTTACTCACTCACTCATTTTCAAGCCGTTCCTCCAATTTCAATAAGCACAAAATTGTTCGAAACAACGTGTAACTCGGCAACATTTTTCAATCCGAAAACGTTTACAGTACATTATCAAACGCAAACGACTTTAATAAAAATTCGCAACTGATTCAGAATTGCAAAAAAAATTTCGTCTAACTTTCGCAATATTTCTCGTAAGGTCGACGCGGTGTTTTGCATATTCAGCAGTGAAATTTACGTCACAAACAATGCCCTATTACGCTACAGTGGAAATGTCTTCACGTTGTTGCGGTAAGCGCTCTATAAAGCGACAAGCGCATTTAAAAATTGACACGCATTTATTTTATCCGAACGGAACTAAATTGCTATATAGACGACATGAAATTTAGCTTTTGTTTAAGGCCAGATCAGATTCTTAGAGCCAGCTAGAGCTTTTTCGATGGCTTTAAGTAAATAATAAAATTACTGATTCTGTTAAGCTGAAGTTAACTCTGGGAAATGGCGACGATTTGAAAAAGGTGTGGCAACATTCTGATGCCTATCAAAGAATACAAATAACCTGGTGTTACTTGATAATTAATTAGTTTGTACCTACTCATATACATAGATAAAATGTGATATGAAGTTTTTTACTCTTTCAAGCAAAAACCACTGAATTGTTGCAAAATTTTGGTTTGTCAAATTAACTTTGAAGTTAGCATAGAGTTACCAAGTCAAAAGTTTGCAAATAACCCGGGTTCAACATTATTTTGCCAGACTCTAGCTTATGCTTTTGATTCTTAATAGTTTTTTTTTCGAAATCCAAAATTTACGTAATTTTTTTTTATTCTATTTGAAGGGTAAAATTTTAGTTTTAAATTACTATAAATATAGCGTTTACAAACCAATTTCAAGCGGGCGAAGCCGTGGGCAATTAATGCTAGTGTAACATAAAGCCTTAATTAAATATGGACGGCCACATTTGTCTAGATGTTAACAATGATAATAATTAGTTATCTACATTTATCATAAATATGTAGACCATGTACCATGGTCCTACCGCGTTGTAGTAGAAATCATATTTTACCCAAAAAAATATTCATATAAGTAATCTTTTTTTATTTGCAAGATTCCTTGGTACATTTATGCTATTTACAAGTTAAGGATTACTCGAATATTCAAAGATTGTCGGTTCTTAAGGCTTTTCGAGCTGAAACCGAATTATACGCGGACAGAATAAGTAAACGCCTCAAACCAGCTGCACACGTAACAAATGAAAAGTAAAAGGCGAGGCTTTATTTAGGAATATCTTCAAGGTTTTGTATCAGAGACATCAGAAAATATAGGTTTATTTTTAATGTGCGTTACATTTTCTTTCAGTATTTTTTTTTTACGGGAAAACTTACAGCTAAGATACATATAATGGATGCTCAAGAATAATTCAAGAAGGCCAATTAAAAGTTTTCACAGATGGTAAAAATAACAGTAGAAAGGAAAATAGACAGCGATGACTAATGGAAAAGAAGTATTACACAATATGTCAGGCAAGACAGACTCCAATGGCAAATCGCGAGATATGCGGAATAGAAAGAATAAGAACATTCTTAAGGGAAGCCGATATGACGTCGAGTTTTATGGAACCCTCACTACTGGCAGACACAGACGACGAATATGAAGTTAGGAGAAAAATTAAGACATACTGCTATTAAAATAGAATTTGGTGAACTCTTTCTTATAAGTAAGTTACATTAGTACAGAACAAGTCTACATCGAGATTTTCTGTACATTTAAAATGTATACATTTTACTCGCCCTGACAATATAGTATATACGTGTTCTTGCGATAGGCAGTATTAGAACAATGAATGTGCAGTAGGTCACGCCTCCTTCGCGTAGACAATCAAATAGTATATTTTCAATTAGGCGTCAAGTTGTTTGCAGATGCCGCGATTAGAAAAATGTTAAAAATGGGGTTTTGCAATTATTATGTACTTTACAAGATATCTAAGTTGTTATTAATAATATCTAATATCGCCGAAGGGACAAAAAGTTTTTCTGTGTTCCTGGGTCTTGGATGTATATTAAATTTATGTATAGTATAATAAAAATCTTAAATATGTGTATAGTTTAAAATTATTAAATATATTTCCGTTATATCACAGGTACTAGACCTGTGATACATCATACAAGTTGTTCGGATACTTAGTACAGGACCAGATTGACGTGATGTGGAAGCGTCTATAGATATTATAGAAAAAAAAGAGGAAAGATTTTGTTGTTTGTAATTTATGTTTGTTTGCATTGAATATGCCTTCGAAAATACTGGGCCGATTTTAATTAAATTTGGCATAGATATAGAGTATATCACGAGGAAGGAAATAGGTTTCTTTTTATGTACCTACGGTTCTCGTAGGATTTCTTTTACGCGCACGAAGACACGGGCAACATCTTGTAATTAAGAATAATCTTGTAAATAAGAATTAGAGAAAATAATTATGTTTCGAAATGTTTTATATAAAAAGAAACTTACGTTTACGAATACAAAACCCATCATGGCGACTTAAACAAACACAAGATGTCAAAAGCTCAAATTTTATTGTATTACAAAAGGGGAATTTTGTCCAAACATATTTGTATACAAGCTTTTGTTTACTCAATTCTATTGGGAGAGGATATTTTGAAATCTATTTATAAAAAAAGTTAAAAATTTTAACATAAAATTAGCTAATATAAACTATTTTTCAGCGTTTTGTAAAAGTTGAGATAGGTGTAGACGAGAGTGCTACCATTTCTATTCGAATATAATATGTACATAATAGGTATGTCATTTAGAAAAAAGTCTAGTTTTGCCTATATATTTTAAAATGGTGAAAGATAAAACAATTTAGTAGGTAACTAATGAGTAAATACAATGCAATAAAGTCCCATGCGGGTCGCCCAAATTATTGCAAAAAATACGAAAACCTTTTAAAGATTAGGGGGTCCCAATTTTTAAGCAGCATAAAAAATATGTTTATAACAGCGCAATTTTTAATTCAAATTTGAAACGCTTAATTCGAATTCAAATGTATGCTAGGGCCTCACCACGCGCGTCACAGCTGAGATTCAAAGGGTGACCGTTCAGTACTGATTTATGTGCCGGACCTGTGGCTGCGTGTTTAAATGAAAATTACACACGGACCCGCGTTCCGGACACTCCGAATGACCTTTCCCTCGTAAAGTAACTAATTTATGAACTCGCAATACTTCACTCGACGTGCCCGGCGCGCTCATGAAAATTTAAGGCCCAACACGGCTCCGCATGTTGAATTTTTGACGGCCCGCCGATTTTGACCCGCCGGAATCAAAGGTCACGTGAAATATGAATTTTTAAATACGGCCCAAAATATTCCGTGTATCAACATTCATGCTGCACTTTGTGCCGGAATACCGAATCAAAGGCCCTCAGTGGCGCCATATTACTTTTTCAAGAAGATCTGTTACATGCTGATAGTTGATGAATGAAAACTCGCTGAGAAAGTTTGTGAACTATGGTGCAACATGTTACCCGTGACTTCGTACGCGAAAAATGCCGTGGGAACCGTATATTTTGCTGCGATAAAAATTAGCCTATGTGTCTAAACTACTACTATGCCAAATTTCGTCAAAATCCGTTCAGTAGTACTTGCCTGAAAGAGTAACAAACATCCACATATTCATACATAAAAACTTTGGCGTTTATAATGTTAGCGGGGATATCAATGACCCCATCCGCCTCGATAAGTCCCTTGAGATTCATATACACAAATGAATACATTAGGTAATTGAATCTAAAACAACTAATGCCAAAACTAATAAATATCCATGATAAAATCTAATTATGTGCAGCGTGGAAATAATCAATAACATAACATTTTCAATTGGATAATACAATAATGAGTTTATGTATAGTAATTACAGTAAAACATTTAATGGCCAAACGCAATATGTCAGAGGCAACTAAATATTTGATATCGGTGGTAATGAAACTAATTATGCCACTTTAAAAACAGATAGTGCGATTTGTTCTGCAATTTAAATTTATTTTGTGCGGCTTCTGGGAATTGCTACAGTCCTACTGTCAATTTAAGCATCAACAAATCACAAAAACATCGAAGTGCATTGATCTACTCTCAATGCATTTTGATATTGAGGCATTAGAATAATTCACACGGGTAACAGATACTCAAAAGATATAAATCATAAACATAATTATTTTTCACATAGAAATATGCTTTTTAAAGCTAGCAAACTTTGTAAGGTTCCGTAGTTCACGTCATGTCTGTCCGTCCGTCCTCGGCTTACTTTCCCGACGGTTAGTGCTAGCAAGATGAAACTTTGCATGGATATGTGTATTTACTACGCCGACAAAGTGCCATAATAAAATCAATCCCATAGTGTGGGGTATCATTAGATAGGCATTTTAAAAACATCGAGAGGTTGCTAAGACGATTTTTTGATTTATGTATTCGTTTGCGGGCGCGTTTAAAAGCTAAACGCCTGGCTCCGAAAATCTGAATAAGTTGATGTTGTTGCTGATAGTATTCCAATATGTGATGAATAATAAGTAAAGAAGAAAAATATTGGTATAGTGGTTCGGACCATTTGCACTTGGCCAATTTCCTTTATCCCAAGAAAATTAATAAAGCAACCCTTTTTAAACAGAAATAGAGACTAGACACAATAACTCGAGACACATATGACATTTCTTAATATCAATCAATGCATTGACATCCTCTATAGATCCCTAATCACCATCATATGGCGATAGATGTTTTTTGGGAAAGTAGGTGTAGATTAGGTAGGATGTATCCATTGTCGAACGAACCCCTAAAGGCATAGGTGTGAAGCTATCACCGTTTTAATCTGTCGTTAGGAGTCAAATAGTGCCTGACCCCAAATTTTGATTAAGCATTAACAAGACTAAGCCGAGGGTTAACTAAAACCATTTCTTAAACTACCAAAACAGTTAATAGTGTTTGTTCGGAGTTACTTATTTGCGTTTCCTTTGTTATATGACACCCTTATGTAAATCGCTGATATTCCGAGTTCATGTGCGCACCAACTTAGCATTCAGTTAATTGTAAACTTTTGATTAATATATAGGTACTTACAATACATTCATACATACATATAAATAAATAAAATGATGTGTCTGTTTGTAATTTTAAATTAACAGCTATTCACTTAATGCATATGAAAGTATGTATATACGGTACATACAATAGAAATCAATTTTAAACATTTTTTCAGTCCGTCTGACTGTCCTATTTGTTACGGCTCATCTTTGAAACGGCTGGACCGATTTTCACGGGACTTTTACTGGCAGATAACTGAAGTTTAAGGGTGTAGCTGAGGCTTCTTTTATTTAAATAAATAAATAAATACCTGAAATAAATAAATACAGAAAAAAAGAGTTAATCGTTTTCATTTTTTGTATTTTTATATTGTTACTACTCTTGTGTTGTTCAGAATCATTATTATTATTTGCATGTCATGTTTATTAATGATTAAAAAAATGAAAGCACAACACAATAAAAAACATTAACGAATCGTGATTCAATCAATTACCAGAATACGATCAAGATAGAACATGATTTCATTAATAATAAACCTTAATTGTTCGCCTGTCAGTCCCTGTACATATTTAATCTAGTTTTGTTTGGATGTAGGTGTAGGTGTGATATATTGTTTCTAAAGTATTCTAAATGAAGCCTCTGTAACTGTTTCAGATAGTGACAATGACAAACATTTTCAAATGATGACGAATTCATGATCACTTAAGATAAGCGTATTTGAGCATTAGAAAAATTTATACAGTGTCACGCACACACATAACAATAAACTACGCCTTACCCTGTAAGGCGAGCTGTCGCGGTGTGTGTTTTTATATGTAGGTATGTAGTGCGTAGCTACAGGCAGACTATTTACGTAAAACTTTATTTTTTATGAAAAACTATAACCCGACTACGTAAATTATTATACACCATGTTACCAGGGCTATTATTACGAATCTATTGAGACCTCATTCTTTAAAATCGGATTAGTACTTTATTCTTTACGGTCGAACAAACAAACATACATACATATTACATATATACACACACGTGCATACATATATAGACTCCCAAAATCATAACCCTTCCTTTCGGCTTCGCCGTAGTCGGGTAAAAACCGGCGTCAGTCAATGTTTGACAAAGCGCTGTCTTCACTCATTTATTTGGTCTGAACTCTTCAAGTAATATTTATGTAACGCCTCTCCTATTACCTCAACATCACAAAATTACGTCCTGAAATGCAAGACTAAACATGTATATTTACGTTTAAAACTCCTTTAACAGGTACGAAAAACATTACCCAAAACACTAGTCCGGCAAGTCCATTAATCCAGTATAATTATCAGTAGCCACAAGCGGTCCAGATAAGACAGACAAATCGCCGAGGACCTGGGGTAACAAATAGTGTTCTTAACTCCGGCCGTGGACCGACGATCGCTCACTAAATAAACTCATAAAACTTGCAACACATCGGTGAACCCCTAAATCGGGTAACAAATTTTAATTTTTAATCACCACGCCTTTAAAGTAAGGGTCAGCTCACAACGCAGCGCTGAAATTTTAAGTAAGCGATTAAAAATTAAACCTTATTTACTTCATAAGAGCGGAGCCGCGTTACGCAGCCCGGTGCAGCTCGAAATTCGAACTCTTGCAATGAAACGTGTATCTTCTTGTATAGTGAATAAAGTTCAATTTTGAATTTCTATCCTAAAAATGCAGCACCACGTCGCGTCTTGGTGTGAAATGACCCTTACTTTAAAGGCGGGATGATTAAAATTCTAGCCATAGCTAGCAGTTTTAAGAATTCAAAACCTAACGAAGAACTTGTTAGGACAATAATAATATTGTGTAGACATAAGTATAAGGAGAGTTCCGTTACAATCGACATGTTTTTTTTCATTACTATACAGTTTTATTTACATACATTACTTCTAAGGCCGCGCGCCCATTGCGACTTGTAGCGATACAGTCGCGATACTGTCGCGTATTTGCATCGATACAGTCGCGATGCCGTCGCTAGCTGTGTGTCCTCGCCCACCTGAACACGATGCAGTCGCGATGCTTACGCAATACTGTCGCGCTTCTGTCGCAATGCAAACGCGATTCACTAACGGCATAAAAATGCTTGCGATCGTCACAGTTGCAAGATGGACTCCGTTGAGGCAACATTAGTCACGTTGTCTTTGGTGCTGCTTTTACGTAGGCAACCGAAGAGCAGACAGCCGAATTCTCCCCGATGTCGTCCGACACGGTTGCTCTACGGTCGCGCGTTTGCTTGGATGCAGTCGCGATGCAGTAGCGCGTTAGCATCACTACTGTATCGCGTTGCAAATGCGACTAACGCGCGTTAGTAGTGATGCAGTCGTGCGCTTCATAAACGCGCGACTGCATCGCTACTAAAAGTCGCAGTGGGCGAGGGGCCTTAATGTATTGTCGGATTGCTATAAATTAAATATTTTTGGAACGAAGTTCCTTATCGCGCGTTGCGAAAGGGGGCTAGACGGGAAAAATTAAGTCTGTAACGACACTTTTTGCTATAGTTGTAAGCCGTGCGGTGTGCGCGTGTTTCTCTTTTTGTCTCTCTCTATCTCTCTCTCAATTATTACTAAAATTGAGCCTACTGATTAAGTTTATATTACATTATATTTGTTAATAATAAAAAAAATATTATTATAACTTAATAAAAATAAAATTTTATTACAATTCCGTCTCACTAATTAATCGAAAGGAACTTCGTTCCATCCGGGTGTCCCTTGACACCTCTCAAGTTTTATCTTTATTTTTATTACTTGTAAGGTGTTACCGTGACAAAAATTATAAGACGTTATCACGTCAAAAATGATTTGACTACTTATACTTAAGTTTTTCGAGCCACTATTAATGATACCATATTATACTGAAAATGCTACAAGTAGATATAAATGGGCATTGGAAGTATGTGATAAAATAATAGGCGCGAATAAAATAGAAGGATACGTAACGGGTATTTTAGTGGCAATATTATACGTAAATCGTAATTTATTCCTTTGTTGGATACCTAAAAAGGTCGTTCGTAATGTATGGATGGGGAATCCCCGCTGAAATGAGAATATCTCTAGTGGCCACACAGTAGCCATTAAATCTTAGGGCCTAACATCTCCTCGCTCCTATGCGACCCTAGTACACGATGTAAATTATTCACGAAGTTTGTATGTAGACAGTCCAGAAACTAATTCTGTTGGATCCTTTGCGAATGTAAAACGAAGAAATTAGTAATGTAATAAATGATGCAGTTATTTTTAACGTGGTTTAAAGTAGTTGTTAAGGACAGCGGCCTCGTAATGTGAAACTTAAGTGAATTTAAATCCGAACAATAAACAAGTGATTTAAATTGTGAATAAAATCATAACAGTGAATATCGAGTGACTATATTGTATGGATTAATATGGCATCAGTGTGTAAAATCGTGTAAAAATGGTGTTTTATCGAGTGCGTGTTATTTCGCTCGTATATATTAAACGATGGCTAATTTTAACGTAGCTTCTTTTTTCTAAGGTAAATAAGAATAGTATATAACGTATAATGTAAAGTCTAGGTTCGTGTAACATATGGTAAATAAATTATTAAACAAATAGTGGTAAAAATGGTATAACATTTCATGTAACGGACACTTAAACTGTAAATAACTTTTTTAGGAAATAAGATATGTAATATATAAGGATTGATAAATATGGTCTGAATAATAAAGAATTTCTCATAATGCGTTTTGCTTCACCTGGCTCATGAAAAATGGGGAAAAACATGAAAAATAGTCGTCTAGAGGCAAAAGTGAAAGGGAAAATCGGCCCGAAAGAGGCGTACGATCGGGGCTCTCTATACGGCATTGCCATGAGCCAGGTAAGCAAAACGAAAAAGTGAAAAAATGTTCTCCTCAATACAGTGTTTTATTATCGCCCCGGCTCTGCCGAGATCGGTGTAACCTTGCTATCTTCGAGTCTAATCTGAGCCGGCGGTTGAATCCCTGTGGAATAATACAGTCCCCTACAGTAGTGCGCGGTCCTTTGGCGAGCCGAATATCAAGATCGAAGAAATATTCGAAGTCCATATCAAGTTGAAAATAACGAAGACGGCACTTAGAGAAAATTGGAACAGCTGTTTTGAACATAGAAAAATTTCCGAGGACTCAAGATTGAAATTTTTACTGAAGACTGGACTTAGAAAATTTCGTCAGCTGTTCTGAACATAGAAAAATTTCCAAAGACTCAAGATTGAAATTTTTACTGAAGACTGGACTTAGAAAATTTTCGTCAGCTGTTTTGAACATAGAAAAATTTCCGAAGACTCAAGATTGAAATTTTTACTGAAGACCGGACTTAGAAAATTTTCGTCAGCTGTTCTGAACATAGAAAAAATTTTTGAAGATTCAAGATAGAAAATTTTACTGAACATTGAACATAGAAAAATTTTTGAAGATTCAAGATAGAAAATTTTATTGAACATTGGACATAGAAGAAATTATCAGACTAGAACATTGGAAATTTATCAACGGGGATCAACGCCAGGGATTAGATTGGACTCAGAAGATCGGACTCGGGGATACAAGGATACACCGCTGCGAACGGAAGCAAGGATTCGCAGATTTTTACCGAAAAACCTCCCGAAGATTCTTGAAATTGGAAAATTAATTTTGAAGATTAACTTAACATTGGAAGATTAACTTAACATTTGAAGATTAACATTGGAAGATTGAACTTAACATTTGAAGATGGTTATGACCAGAAGTCAGAGTGGGGCCGAGGAGAACCAACCACGTAGATTTCCGGATCCGCCACGATCGCCGTCCGCTGCCGCTACGAGCCAGCCGCCGCCGACCGAGGGAAGAGCGGATCTGCTTCAAACTATTTTGAAACCGAGACCAGGTACCAGCAAGGCGCCTGCACCCTCGGAAGTACAAACCCTAGCCAGAAAGAAGGCTATTTCAATTAGATCGCGTCGATCGACAGCAAGTGTCGTCGCGCGTATGCATTACGAGGCGGAGGAGACACCGCCGCTCTTCGTAAGAAGGAACTGCAGATCGAAGCAGAACTTATAAAGAAGAAGCATGCCGCTGACGTCGCCGCTGCAGAAGATGGTAGCAGCCCCGACGACGACGAGCCATCAGAACAGGTGGAACAACGTGTCCGAGCCTGGCTAAGCGAACAGGGTCCCGAACCCGAAGAGGCTAGACAAGAGCCGACATCCATGGAAGAAAGAGAGACGCCGAAGCCAGAAGACATGCCACCGAAGGGAACCCAGAAGACGAGGTTCGAATGGCCGCAGCAACGCCGCCCACGCTCACCCACACCGCCCACGTCTAGGGCTAATGGGGTGGAACATCTTGCCGAAACACTGGACAAACTGCTGAACCAACGCCAGTCGCGTCACACTACGGAGTTTCCTATATTCTCGGGCGCTCCCACAGGATGGTTGCCATTCAAAGCAGCCATGGAAGACACCACTGCGTTCTACAAGCTCAAGCCGACCGAGAACTTAGCTCGTCTGAGAAGCTGCCTACGGGGAGAAGCGAGAGAAGCCGTGGCACCACTGCTGAGCGTCGCGACGCCGCCCGAACAGATTATGAAGACCTTGAAACAATGCTTCGGTCGACCCGAGGTTATGGTCGATCGCATGATGGAAGACCTGAAGAAGATACCGAGGCTCGGAGGTTCGGCGGCAGAACTCAACCAATTCGCAGTGAAGATTCAGAACGTGGTAGCCATCCTGAGGAAGCTGAGGCACGGGTACCTCTTTAACCCGTTACTCACGAGAGACATCCTAGAGAAGCTCAGCCCATACGAGAAGAGCAAGTGGTACGACTACGCAGAAGAGACGTCGCGCTTCAGGAACGAGCCCGATGTCGTCCTTCTCTCTGAATTCTTAATGAGAGAAGCGGACAGGGCGCTGCGCTACGGGTTCAGCACGGCACCGAAGAAGGAAACACCGCGTCCACCTCCTAACAAGAACAAAGCCCGAACAAGAAGACCAGTCTTCACGATAACAGACGAGGGCAGGGAGTCGCCGAGTCGCAGCCAACCAAATAGAACGCGCGAAGAGTCAACGAAGTGCCCGTTATGTGCCGACCATCACGCTCTGTTCCGCTGTGCTGCTTTCAAGAAACTGAGCACGCAGAAGAGATGGGACGCAGTCAAAAAGGAAGGGCTGTGTTTCCGGTGCATACGGAGCAGGCACAGAAGATACTACTGCAGGGCGAGGCCGTGCGGCGTGAAGGGCTGCAACTTGCCTCATCACGCGCTGCTGCACGAAGACAGGTCCGGCGGCGCCCCACAGACAGAGGACGCCGTGATTACCGCATCGGTCACTTCCGACCGCGCGGTAAAACTTAAGATGAGAAGAATTCAAGTTGTCGGTCCACGGGGCGAAGCGGATATCTTCGCGCTGTTCGACGAGGGCTCGACAGTGACACTACTGGATGAAGACGTCGCGAAGTCTATCGGCGCAGACGGCCCACCGAAGGTGCTGAGGATGCATGGGATCAATGCCGAGAGAAGGGAAGAAAAAAGCCGACTCGTACAACTTGGCGTACGGGGTCACGACGGTACCAGATATGACGTCATTGCGAGAACTGTGGACGGATTGAACCTACTCACTCAGTCCGTCCCGGATTCACTGTTCCGACTTGCTCACCTGCGTGATCTCAAGAACGAAGAGATATGCTATGAAGACAAGAAACCCCAACTTCTCATCGGCACGGACAACTGGCAGCTCATAGTATCCAGGGAGCTGAGGATCGGCAAGAAAAACCAGCCTGCAGCCTCGAAGACGAAGCTCGGCTGGGTAATCCATGGAAGCATCCCCAGACGCCTCATAAAGCAGGAAGAACACGAGAACATCCTGCACGTGTCCACGATCGAGACCCGAGGCGAACGACTGGAGGAAATGGTGAACAAACACTTCGAAATAGACGCGCTGGGAATAGCGTCCAAGGCTAAGCTGAGCAACGAGGAGCAGCGAGCCATCGACCTCTTTGGCAGAACGGCCAATCGAACGGAAGACGGTCGATTCGAAGTGGGACTTCTGTGGCGCACGAACGGCGTCAAGCTACCTCTTAGCTACAACAATGCGCTAAAGAGGCTCAAGAACTTAGAACACAAGCTCAAGAAGAACCCCCTAGACGAGGCACAGTATCATGGGCACATGAAGAACCTCATAAGCAAGGGATATGCGGAAAAATGCGACGGGACAGAGACCGGAAGCGACATCACATGGTACCTGCCGCACTTCCCGGTTAAAAACCCAAATAAGCCGGGTAAGTTGCGACTGGTTTTCGACGCAGCGGCGAGGACAAACGGCGTGAGCCTCAACGATCATTTGTTAGAAGGGCCTGATCTTCTGACCTCACTGCCGAGGATACTGTTCCGGTTCAGAGAGGAAGCCGTCGCTGTGAAGGCTGATATAGAAGAAATGTTTCTTTGCGTCAAGGTCAGAAAAGAAGACCAACCGGCCCAGCTGTTCCTGTGGAGAGAAGACGAGGGCGAGCCGCCATCCGCATACAAGATGGTAGTAATGATCTTCGGAGCATCGTGTTCACCGTTCCTGGCACACTCAGCCCGGAATCGGAACGCGGAAGAATTCGCCGAGTCGCATCCCGAAGCCCATCGCGCTATCACCGAAGCCCATTACATGGATGACTACAAAGACAGCTATCCGGACCATCAGAAGGCCATGCAGATCGTGGAACAAGTAGACCAGATACATAGAAGAGGTAGCTTCCACTTAAGAGGCTGGACGAGCAACGACCGGAGGGTGCTTGAGGGATTGCCTGAAGACCGCCTGGCCGAGGACACTACGCAGCGTGTCACGAAGGACGAGCAGAAGACCCTGGGCATGCTATGGGACTCCCGAGGCGACAAACTACAATTTAACACGTCGCTATCCCGAGTCCACAAGGAGGTTCGCGAGCTTCAGCGCGCACCCACGAAGAGAGAGGCCCTTAGCACGGTGATGAGCATCTACGACCCGCTGGGACTGCTGATCTGCTACACGATCACCGCCAAAGTCATCCTACAAGGCTTGTGGCGTCAGAAGCTGGATTGGGACGAGTCGTTGCCCGCTGAGTCAGCCCAGGACTTCGCCCGTTGGCTGACCGACATGGAGTACATCAGTCAGCTCGAGCTACCCCGGAGTTACAACGGGCGAAGCCCGACGAGAAGCCGGCAGCTGCACGTATTCTGCGACGCGAGTAAGGACGCATACGCCGCAGCCGTCTCTTGGAGGTTAGAACAAGAAAATGGGGAAGTACGAGTCGTGTTGGCCGCCGCCAAGGCTAAGGTGGCGCCACTGAAGGCACAAGCAATACCAAGGATGGAGCTACAGGCTGCCCTGATCGGGGCGAGGCTGGGAAACGCCGTCGCCGCAGAACACAGATGGAAAACGGACACGGTTTTCTACTGGATCGACGCACAAGTAGTTCTGTGTTGGATACGGAACGGCAGCCGCAAATACACACCGTACGTCGCACATCGGCTAGGGGAGATCGCCGAGCTGACGTCTGTCCACCAGTGGAGATGGGTGAGCACGAAGAGCAACGTCGCCGACTTAGCCACCAGAACGGGCTACGTTCCGAAGGGACGAGGACCCTTGGTTCCAGGGGCCGGACTTCCTGCGCGGGCCTGTGATAGAGTGGCCCGCGGAGAGTCCCGCTACAAGTGAAAATCAGGAAGAATACGTCGCCTTCCACACCACGGAGGCGAGCGAGCTGAGCTGTCTACCAGATGTGACGCGCTTCTCGAACTACGAGCGCCTCATAAGGTGTATGGCGATGGTCTTGCTGTTCGTCGAGAAGTGCCGAGATCGTCGGACCCACCTCGACGTACGACACCTGGAGAGGGCCGAGAGGTTGTGGTATAAAAAATCACAACGAGACAGCTTCGCACAAGAGATCGAGAAAATGGCAAGTGGCAAGACGGTGCCTAGATGGAGCTCCTTGTACCGGCTCAACCCGGTGTACAGGGACGGGCTGCTCGTACTAGATGGAAGGATCAAAGCAGCTCAGGTGCCGGCCGAAATGAAAAACCCTATCATCCTGGATGGAAGACATCACTTCACAAGGTTACTGGTAGCAAGGGAGCACGCCAGAGCGGGACACGGGAGCCGCGAGAGAGTCGTGAACGACCTCAGGCAGAAGTTCTGGATATTGAAGCTGCGGCCGACGGTGCGTACTATCATGAACATATTATGTGCGTTTTGTCGGTTGCGACGGGCGCACCCGAGAACCCCGCCAACTGGAGACCTGCCAGCCGAGCGCCTGGGGGCGTTCCAGAGACCCTTTTCATACTGTGGTCTCGACTGTTTTGGCCCGATGACGGTCACCATCGGCCGACGTCACGAGAAGAGGTGGGGAGCTCTCTTCACATGTCTGACGACGCGGGCGGTCCACCTGGAGCTGGTGGCCTCGCTGTCGACGGACTCTGCACTGATGGCTATGAGAAGAATGGCTGCGCGGCGAGGATGGCCGTCAGTCATGTATAGCGACAATGGAACTAATTTCAGAGGCGCGGACGTCGAGCTGCGGCAGGCGTACGCCGAGTGGGCGTCGGCTATGGCTCAGCTGGGCCTCACTCATCGGATGCAGTGGAAGTTTACACCGCCCGGGGCGCCGAGTCAAGGGGGCGTCTGGGAAAGGATGGTGAGGTCAATGAAAACCGCCCTGTTAGCCACGCTGAACGAGAAGTCGCCCAAGGAAGAGGTACTCCAGACACTGATGGCCGAGGCGGAGTACTCCGTGAACGCTCGACCGCTCGTTCACGTGTCGGTGGACCCCGACGATCCCGAGGCGATTACACCGAATCATTTCCTCTTCGGGTCGTCCACTGGACTGCCGTACGTCGGACCGTGTGTGCCGGCGGACAGAAGAACCTGGAGAGTCGCGCAAGCCCTTGCCGACGAGTTCTGGAGGCGCTGGGTGAAAGAGTACCTCCCTACGCTCACACCACGCTATGGGGCCCCGCTGAGCAGCCGAGCCCCTGAACCGGGGGACCTGGTTGTCGTGGTCGACTCGA
Organism: Phengaris arion; assembly: GCA_963565745.1. Lineage (NCBI taxonomy): Eukaryota > Metazoa > Arthropoda > Insecta > Lepidoptera > Lycaenidae > Phengaris > Phengaris arion. Next base: position 12,149,516 of record OY751443.1, read on the forward strand.
CGCTGCCGCGTAATACGTGGCCGCGGGGGGTCGTGCACCGGGTCTACCCCGGCCCGGACGGACAAGTGCGCTGTGCGGACGTGCGCACGCGCAGTGGCGTGTTCCGGAGGCCGACATCAAAGCTGGCGGTGCTGGAGGAGGCGCCGCGGTCGCAGTTGCGACCGCTGGTGAAGCAGACGGAGCCGGGAGCGGAGCAAACGACGCCGGGGACGGCGCCGGACGCGGTACGAGCGTCGGAGCAGCCTACAGCGAGCACAGACAGCTCGCAGTCGCCGGAGCGGCCTACAGCGAGCACAGACAGCTCGCAGTCGCCGGAGCAGCCTGCGGCGGGCGCGAACGGCCCGCAGTCGCCTCCGGACCAGCCTACAGCGAGCACGGACAGCTCGCAGTCGCCGGAGCAGTCCACGGCGGGACCGGCGAGCCCGCAGTCACCTGAGGAGGCTGCGTAGATCCTGGCTACTGCGCCGGGGGGAGGATGTTAAGGACAGCGGCCTCGTAATGTGAAACTTAAGTGAATAAATCCGAACAATAAACAAGTGATTTAAATTGTGAATAAAATCATAACAGTGAATATCGAGTGACTATATGTATGGATTAATATGGCATCCGTGTGTAAAATCGTGTAAAAATGGTGTTTTATCGAGTGCGTGTTATTTCGCTCGTATATATTAAACGATGGCTAATTTTAACGTAGCTTCTTTTTTCTTAGGTAAATAAGAATAGTATATAACGTATAATGTAAAGTCTAGGTTCGTGTAACATATGGTAAATAAATTATTAAACAAATATTGGTAAAAATGGTATAACATTTCATGTAATGGACACTTAAACTGTAAATAACTTTTTTAGGAAATAAGATATGTAATATATAAGGATTGATAAATATGATCTGAATAATAAAGAATTTCACATAATGCGTTCTGCTTCACCTGGCTCATGAAAAATGGGGGAAAACATGGAAAATAGTCGTATAGAGAGGCAAAAGTGAAAGGGAAAATCGGCCCGAAAGAGGCGTACGATCGGGGCTCTCTATATGGCATTGCCATGAGCCAGGTAAGCAAAACGAAAAAGTGAAAAAATGTTCTCCTCAATTCAGTGTTTTATTATCGCCCCGGCTCTGCCCAAATCGGTGTAACCTTGCTATCTTCGAGTCTAATCTGAGCCGGCGGTTGAATCCCTGTGGAATAATACAGTCCCCTACAGTTGTGTTAGTTGTTCGTAACTTATGGTTTGAATCTGAAGCGTCAACTTTCAGCTGGCACCATAGTTTCACAACGCAACTTGAAATAAATATATGTGTTCGATGAACGTACTATACTAATATGAAAAAAAAACCAAGTCAATTAATTATGTATCGATTATAACAGGAATGATGACTACATCTAAAATATTTAGTTTCATTAATATAGTCAGATATATTGCGGCATTACTAATTGGTAAATGCACACAAAAAAATATTTTATGTGTAGGTTAGTAATTAGATAAATACTTACATCTAAAAAATACAACATTTTTTTTTTGCTAAATTAGTAAACAAAACCTACATTACTAGTTTACTTACATCATATACAAATACATTAATTATGGTAAGTATGAACTTAAGCGGCAACTTTAATATCGGAGATATTTACAAATATGTTCCTGCGGCCGTATACTTCATACACTCGTTACACTACTTCACATGGCGTGACGTCGGTATAAAAGTATATATATATATATATATATATATATATATATATATATATATATATATATATATATATATATATATATATATACTTTTATACCTTTCTACCGCTATACCTTTGAAAATATTGACTTTTCATATACTGTTTCTTCCGAGAGGTTACTCATATTTAAGAGTACTATTCATTTATGCAATAAAAATTGTCATCATGCCTATTATCAAGTCTCTCTAGCTACTTAGTAGAGGTTTAGACAGAAAACATATTGACTTTTTGTCTAAATCTCTATAAAGAGGCTTCCTAAGTAAGCATTAAATGTCTCTAAGCGCGGTCGTAAGTCTTTATGGAGTTTAAATTTAATCGTGATTTGCAAAGAACTGAAGTTAGCCTTAGGTTAAAAATCTATTTTATGGGTATTGCTTTCCAATAGTATTTAGCACTGAATACTCAGTAAAAAATTTACGAGCCTTACAAAGCCGTGCTTTTAGTTAGCAGAGTAAATCACTACCAGAGACAAGTTGAATGAATCTGCAATCTCTCGGAACAGCACACAATTACTCTGTGCGCTTGGCGTTAAAAGTGAATGCACCAAAGTCGAAATAAATTCTCTGAGTATAGATTAGAAAAAGGTTCATGTGTACGTAGTCACTAATGTACTTGAAGCCTCATATTTAAACGATACAATCTTGTTTATATATAATCGGTTTCTCAAAAACGGCTGGAAGTATTACCATGAAATTTAGCATGCAGGGAGATTTCGGGGAGAAAAATCGATGTAGCTAGGTTTTATCCCTGGGAAACTGTGCATTATTAAGCTACATATTATGTTTTTTTTATTTCGTTGTGCAACAATATATCAATAACATCGACTATATTATATCAGTCCAATTAGAAGTTTGGTATGCGTATGTATAATTTTTTTCAGAAAATTCGGAAACTCGGATACTAATATTACACCCAAGGCATCATAAACCATAGATATTATAGACGAGGCATCTCAAGGTAAAAACTGCCCCATGTTATAATATAACTATAACCAATACAAATAACCCCGATTTTAGACTTGAAAATTTGACATTTACTTTCCGCAGTTTAATCAGTCCGTATTTAATTGACAAAATCTTCTGCAATCAAGATGGCAAAACTTTTTCTTGTATAAACGTTTCTTTTTATTAAATGTATGTCAGATCCCATCCTTAGTTTTGAGATCATTGACCTGGCATATACAACTAGACTCGTATATTTAGCAGTGGGCCTGAATGTGCTTATTTATTATTATAGTTAAACCACTAATATTGATCATTGTTGATTTCTCATGTTTACGCGAATATGTTCATTGTTTTAAACACTTACGGATTGTGTCGCGGTGCACTTTTTTCTTTCCCGACGTTTCGGCTACTTTCCAGCAGACTTGGTCACGGGAGGACGGAGGTGGCAATTGTCCTATTTATTGAAGTTGTTCAAACTACCCGAAGAGTGATCATTATGTCAAAAAGAAAAGTAGAATGACCTTAAGAAGCCCTGAAATCCCTTGTGAACCTTTTAACCCATTAAAGGGTCGAAGTGACTGCTATTTGTATCTATATGTTTGCCAAACTCGCAAATAGCGGCTTAATAAGCTAAATTATTTTGTTTGAGCAGTCTTTTTTACTTTTTAGGGTTCCGTAGTAACAAGAAACCCTTATAATTTAGCTCTGTCCGTCCGTATGTCCATCCGTCCGTCAATTATAAATAGGTATAGGTTGGAGATTTATTTATTTTTTTATTAAGTACCGGAAGGAATATTAATTAATTTTGTTAAGCACCGGAAGAAAATTAGTTCCTCAAGCGAGCGCCGTGACGTCATATCTCGTTCCGGCGGCACGCGGAGAGTTTCATAGTGGGAGTATTTAAGGCTGGAACTATATGCTCCGGAATCCGGTACGCCGATGAAAATTCAGAGCACTGAAAATAGAACTTCATTTTCACCATGAATCCTAATTTACCCACCACTGATGACAGCGTTAATACTTATCCGCCATCCCTGACGCCGTCATATAAATTGATGAAATTTAGTACACTTATAGATTGCGTATAGACTATAGACGTATAGACGATATAGGTAGCATAAAATAATTAAAATATTATATAACTTAGATGTGGCTCCCAATACATATGAAATGGGAATTAATGTTTTTTCTCATTCCATCCCACTGCGTGGAGTATTTGCGAAAAGCTCTTTTTTGAACACGATTTTTTATATAGTGAACCATTTTCGAGTAATCGGCCTCCAAAATGGTTTACAAGTTGGTCTGCTTCCTGATATTTCTAAACTATAAACTTCTAACTTTCCATGCTGATAGGTCACACGAAATACTCTTTAAAAAATATTGTTTAGCAAAACCGGAAATAATTAAAATATTTAATAATAACTTTTTAAGTAGTCTGAGAATAATCTATTGCGCGTTGATAGTTACGGAACCCTCCTTAAACATGTTCCGACACGTTCTTGGTTAGGTTATTTCGAATTGAAACTCGATATGAAGTAAAACATCAGAAACTTTCACCGCTATTTAACGACTCACGGAGTTATTATCCGCCGTAAATTACCGCCGACGAGGAGCCACATAAGACAGTTTTTATGAAAATTTTAATACGTACACGCGACCTGGTCTCATAAATCAAGTACTTCCGTCCTTTGAATTTCCGCAGTGATGATATACCGTCTGTGACAATGCCAGCTTACGTGGGCGTACATACTCCGCGACGCGGCTTGGTTGATGACCACTCAAATATTTCAGATCGCATCGTTCTTTTTCAATAGGGAAGATGCAAATGTAATACATATGAACATTGTGTAAATAAAATGTTAAAACAGTATAATATAACGCCTACTGATTTGTTTTTATTTTACATAATATTGATTTTTAGCAAAAAATACGAATCAAAATATAAAACGAAACGTTTTTCACTACACCGATCAGCGTGTAGTGACGTCACTGCTGGTGTGTCAACTTATTTGGGGTTATAAACATGAGTCAACGCAGCATTCTATCGGAGCATTGATGGTATTGTTATGATAATGGAAATTACATTTAAAATTTTTACAGTGGAACAAAAAAGAATAAATAAGCAAACTTATGAAAGCCACAGTCAGATACGACTAGTGACAGACAGGTGTGACGTCATCGGAACTGTAGGTTCGTTTTCGCGCAAAAAATGTACATTTTCACTTTTAAATAGCAATTTTTTATTAAATTACAGTGTTTTACATTTTTTTATATACTTTTGGCTAATTCTACACAAATATTAAAGTAACGCATCTACCCAATTGTGCTCCAAAGCATCAACTCGTTGGGTGACTAATCAAATTTCGAATATCTCGTGTCACGCCAATATTTTTCGATTGGGCGCATTATTGATATGACAGCGTGATTTTTTACCGGAGAATAACGTTGCTGTCGTGACATCAATCTCTTAATACTAGGGATAATCAATCTCTTAGAGTTAAACCACGCACCCCGCGGTGCAACTTGCACCTCAATATTTCATAATCAAAATAAAAAAACTACCATCACATAGTGTGTACGCGCCTTTAAATCAATATTCTTTTTTGGCCAAGTATGACACTAATTGATCGGATTTATTGATTTTTTTTCCACGAATATTATATGAATATTTCAAAGCCTTCTTTCTATTCATTCCGATGTATAGACTTTTTGAATCGGATAAAATTCGAAATTGGAATGTTTTCAAATGTAACGATTATATTCGTTACTAGCAAAGATTTCAAAACTAAAGATAGGCTACGACATAGATTTGACAGATCAAATCTTCATACAAGAAAAAGTTACGTCATCTTGTGTTCACCATACTTCAAATGTCAAAATGGCCAAAAAATCGCAAAAGTGGGCCCATTTAACTGGAGACACTTTTTGCTTCAACATGCCTCGTCCATAATAATTATATACGTCTATGGTTACTACGCATTTTTTTACATGGAAAGCATCGTGCGATTAAAATAACCTAACCAAGAGCATGTCAGGACAGGTCTAAGGCGAGTGCTGTAACTTTCACGGCGACATAAGTTTTTCTCAAATTACTTCTACTATTGTTCGTAATAATCATTCATATTATGTATAATAATTTTCCTAAATTTCCTAAATAACCATGATCTATCAGCATGGAAATTTCTATAATGTTAAAGTTTCTACCTCTTTCAGTTTAAAAATACTAGGGGGCAGGATCAATTTTGTCGCCAATTACTCGAAGTTAGTTTGGATTATAAAAACCTTACCAAGAGCATGTCATGACATGTCTAAGGAGGGTTCCGTAACTATAATTGCATAATATATTTTTTTCAAATATCTTCAAAAGTGGCTGTGCTAATTTCGTTAAAAATAAATTTTCTAAAGAGTTTTTAGTATAATCTATTAGCATGGAAAATTGCAAGTTTCTAAGACTCATAGTTTAAAAATACCAGGACCAACTTATAAACCGCTTTGAAGGCCGATTTCTCGTAAATGATTGACTTTGTTAAAAAGTTATGTATGAAACCTTGCCTTTTTTAAAGAGGCCTATTCAACGATTCCCTACAACATGGGGTAGAATGAAAAAAAAAATCATCCCCACTTCACATGTATCGGAGGCCACCCATAAAATATATAAATATTTTTTTAATATTTTATGATTAATAAATGTTTAATATTTAAAAGAGAATCCGCAATCTATAATAAGTGTAATAAATTTCATCAATTTGTATTCCTAATTACAGAAGTTTTCAGGGGCGGACAGACGAACATACAGAGCGACATATTAGGGTTAATTGTAGTACGACGGAAGCTTAAAAATTTGCATTCGTAACTTTTTACTGTTGTTTTCATACCTAAAAAAAGGAAAACTGCTTATAGAACCAACAATTGTCGAAGATACGTGAAGTCACTAGACTAGACCTCAGTCTACCAAGACTACAGATCCTCACATTGAGGAGAGAATATTGTGAAATGTTGTAGCTAAAACGCTAATGCGATTATGACGGTGAAATATGAAACCTGAATGTGTAAAATAAAAATCCGTGTAATTATAAATAAAAGTTTCATTTTATTACATTGATTTACATTACATTGATTACAACGTTCACGTAAATACGAAAACACCAAAAAAATTTAAACAAATAACTATTCAGGTATCTAGTTCAAACACTAAAAATAATGAAAAAACACTCAACACTCACAATGGGTGCAAATCGAAAACATTTTAATACAGAATGTATTCGACTAACATCATTGTATAGAGTGGCATGGGGACGAAACAATAAAACGATACGTGATACGTACGGAGGACATTCCGTAAAGCCAGCCTCACACATCCGAACATCAAACATTTGATAAGGCTAACAAAATGCATTAACCTCATTTAGTTTGTCTAATATTATATTTGTGTATGCATCCTCTTAAAATCCCTTCTTATTGATTTGAAGACCTCTGTGACTCAGTACTAGCACGTTGGCGCTCAAGCCGCGGGTGCAGGTTCGAATCCCGTCAGGAAACAAAAAAGTTTTCTGTATTGTATTAAATATGTGTATTATTAAAAATATATAGATATTTAAAAAAATCCTGAATATATGTATAGAATAAAAATATGAAATATATTTCCGCTGTCTGGTACACAAGTTCATCGAGAACTAACCACAGTAGTATTTTATTTATTATTGACGTCCATTGATATTATTATAATAATATATATTTTTTTTATATAAATAGAGTTATACCCTCTTAAAATCATTTTGATTCATGAGATTATTATGATGATTTATTTTAATTACATAATTTATTTTCCGTTATTAAAAACTCTGGGGTGCTAGTATTTCTCGTGAGTGGGGCAGGAAACGTTGCAAAGTTTCAAGTATTTGCCTATTGTAATCCAACTGAAGGCACATATTATAATAGAATTTTCCTAAATTATGTTTAAAAAAAAATAACAAAAATTCTTAATAATTTTTCAAAAAATTCGAATCTATATGGGGTCGAGTTAACACAACGATTTATAGAGTTACAATGTTTTCCTTTGAACGTTTCGGTCGTTCGTAATCCGTACACGGAATTCGGCGGGTAAAAATTTGCAGCTCTTCAGTCTCTTTCAATAGTTAATCTTCTGACTACAATACAAAATATTAACTGCATTTTACGAAAAAAAAAAATTCTAATTACCATTATGATTTTTTTTTCCATGCAATATATTACCAAATTATTGATGGATAAATTTTTTTCAAGATAATTAGTTCACGTGAACATCAGTGGTTTCCCGATTGAAGGGATCAACCTCCTTTTGAGATAAAACACAACGCAACCTAGTTAGTAGTGCAGCCGTGGTGTATTACAATGACCTGTCTCTTACACTATTTCAATGTATTTATAACCAAAAACTCCATATCTAAAAGTACAACAGTAACATTATAATAAATATTGTCCTATAAAAATAACTTGTTATTTGGCAAGTAAATATTTTATCTTGATTTATATTAACAAGATCCAGCAACGCCGCAAGCAAAAGATATTTGTATAAAGGATACAGGTTACATGCGGTATAAGAATATAACTTAATTTTCATCCTTCATAGATGGGAAGATATCAAGAAGATATATCATATCCTTGTTAGGGCTACCAAAATATTATGTGATATATTAATACATATTTTTACAACTTCATTGTTAAATTATTGTTACAGTAAAAATAAGTGTTGTATTTTCCATAATTTTACTTCCACATAATATTATGTACGCCGCACGATACGATATTATTTATCTTTTTTGTTTAATATTTAAAATAATACGGATAGAATGACGATTAATAAAATCGCTGCATGCTGCAAAAAAATATCAAAGCCTTTTATTCTCGCTGCTATTATAACATGGAATCCGATGGAAAAAGTATTGCGACGATAAGAAATACCGCGTGATAGCGATAGTGACAGGGGCTTAAATACTTAGCCGCTGCCTTCTGTTTAATGCTACGTGAAAGCTACGGTGTGCTACGCCATACTACGTAGTGTGCTACGTCTGACATAAGCTACGATGTGCTACGACGTGTGCTACGTAATGTGCTACGCCATGACGTAAGCTTACGATGTGCTTCGACGCGTGCTGACTGTAATCTAAAACCGATACATAATAAGGTAAGGTTCAAAAATAAAATAAAACAATGGAATATATACACTATACAGTACCTACGAAGCGAGCCTCAGGAGAAAAATACTTTTTTACCTGCAAGAGATTGAAATAGGCTGCTCGCTTTTTGTAACAATTACTAACTGCATTTACGACATAAATAAAAAGTTTTTTGAGTCCTAAGTTATTTAAATAATTCTCGTGTGATTATGTAACTTGAATACTCAAGTCTTTTTGAAGTGGTATAAAATGTATTTTCCATCTTTGTAATTATCTATCATATGTTCATATCTTCGGCAAATAAAGGCCTACATTTTATTTTATTTATATTTTTCCTGCAAAAATTTTGTACTAGCATTTTTTAAATATAGACCGAGTGGTAATATTCAATGATCGATAGCCATATACAAGCATACTTTTATCTTATTCTTTCTTTTTACTCTTTTTACTATTTTAAATTCTTGGTAGCCCTAGGAGTGGCGGATTTAGGTGTGTCAGGGGTCGCGGGGGGGGGGGGGGGGATCGCTCCCCGAGCGACAATAATTTGTTGGTCCATCGCACCACGTATTGCCGTCGATATATCCGCGTCAGACTCTTTAATCACATGTGAGGTTAGACACTGTAAAACCTAAGAGCAAAGTGTAAAACCTATCAAACCTTCAAAAGGAATGGTTATGGTGGTTGTGCTTATGTGTGCAAAAATATTCACGTTTTCGGGCACTATACTACACGAAAAAGAAAGAAAAGATAAGAAATAAAAATGTATGAATGTGGTGCAAAACTATGTTAATCTAGTCCGGTGGTTGTAATTGAGAAGACTCTCGCAATCCAACAGTAGAGATGAAATTGAAGATGATAGTCATTAATTATTATCATTATATTCAAGCTCATCCCAGCCTTCGGCTACAAAAATAGTTGATGCATATGTCTAAGCCCGTAACGACAGATTAAAGAAATATTTATAAAAAAATGCGGAATCTCGTCTACAGTGGCTTAATACTAAACACCCTTTAAAAATTAAAAATCGTGATCAAAAAGACTGAGTATTTAATTTTTGGCAATCGAAAATCCCAAGTAAAGATATGAGTAAAAGGATTTCAAAGTAAAAGAAGATTATCCCTTCTTCATTTAGATATTTTACATTTAATCTTCTTACATTTCATCTTATTTTAAAACGGCAGACAACGATATTAGATGCCTCAAATTATTAACACATAAAATATTCTTTGGCAGGATTTAGTAAGGTTTTAATTAAGCAAATAACAAATGATTATAGAAATACATAGCTACGTAGTGTCAAACTATGAAAACTTAAATAAAGATTGACGATATTGGCGAAGCGATTTTATCTTTATTTGAAAATATAAATTAATATTTTACTTTAGTCTCTACTTTAGTAAAAAAGTATTGTAAAAACGTACATTTCCAGTTATATTTCATTTATCCATCACTATCTGACTAAAAAAAAGGATTATGTGGTTTTATGAAACCACGGTAAAAGTGAAACTTAATAACAAAATAGCGTGGAGCACTGGCACAAATGAGTACTAGTCTATACACTACACGGTCAGCTGATGCGAACTATAGGCGCCGCCATATTGGCCTCGGCTGCTCTGACGAGCGCCTTTCACTTTATCCCTACTCCGCGGCCGACCGTCACGCGACATGCAACACACAGACGAAAAAGAACAACTAAATACACAAATCAAAACGTTTAATAATTTGAGAATTTCCGATATTCTTTTAAAACGTAACTCTTTAACGACCAAGCGTTCCAGTCCCACGTTCTACCAATATTTGTGTTCCCTCAAGCTCTAAGGGTATTTACAAATATCCAACGAAGGAAACTACAGACATGTTATATGAGTATATTTTTAGGAAAAAGTGTATCGAACTTCAAATTCGCATAAATATACCCTTTTTGATCGAGTTTATTTACGTTGAGTAGTCTGCACCAAGGCTGGCATTGTACTCTATGTTAGTTATGAAATACATTTTGGACCTAAGGATTTTCTTTTGTTAGAATGAGGAATTCATTAAGTGGGTCCAATCGAGCGATTAAAAAATCGTTAATAGGTATGTACTCGTTTATGTAGTAAGTAGTAGAAGAAGTAGATTTTTCCTGCAATCGCACGAAAGTATAATAAAGGTTTAAAATCAAAATGTACATACAAAAAGACATTGCTTTTTATAATTTATAGCTTAATAATTCTTATCAAATATTTGAACATAAGGTAAACCTAAGAATTTACTGAACCAAGAAAATCGTGATAGCGCATTGAGAAAAATCCAATGCGATTTGCCAAATTGATAAAGCAAGAAAAAGAAATATCATATTTTGTGTTGAATTTCTATATTCCTTTACAAAATATAATATTTTGTAGTTTTACTTTAAACATTATAAAATTGTATGATTACTAAATATTGTAATTTCATGTTACGAAAATACATAAATGGTTGCTCAATATTGCGGAAGAATATTTCATATTTCCATATTTTCCATGGATAAAGTGGGCAGTTATTGAACACTTGTTTCATATTTTAGCCCCGAGTAACCCCGAGCTCTGTAAGTATTTTCAGTAGGTAAATCTTTACGCGCTTTTTAAGTAGCCCCGTAAACAAAGTTTAGTCGACAAAGGCTTGTCAAAAATTAGAATTTAAAACAATGCTAATATTACCTACTTTAGTCTCATCCTTATTTCATAAAGTATTTCACTCAAAGGATTTAAATGTAATAATAGTAATAGCTCCCCCACCGATTTCGGTGACGGTGGCCTGTTTCATTGAAACCAGGCCAGCTACGCAGGAGTTTTGTTATAGTGCCCAAGTGTGTGCGCAGTACACAAGAGCACTCTCTCCTCCTTTACTCTCATAACCCAGTGGGACGGATAACCGACACGACTGGCGAGAGATTAGGCGCAGGTCCGACTTTTTACATGCCCATCCGACGCATGGATCATCTTTCTTGTCAGACAATCAGATGATCAGCCTGAATTGTCCTAACCAAACTTGGAAACAACATTTTTTTTTGTTCCAATGCGGGAATCGAACCCACGACCTCCGAGTCGAGAGCCAAGCTCTAACCACTGACCACGGAGGCTGTCAGGCTGTTAAATGTAGGATGTATGTAATCAATAATAATTGTTATTATGAATATATGATATTTTGTTAATATTTTGTATAAAAGTCTGTGTGTTTCGCAATATAATAATATTTTTTCAATTACATAATGTACATTTATTAGTTTGTTATTGATGAATAGAACACGCTTTGATAATAATTACTGTGGCTTTCGTTTCAGGACACTACCTACATTAAAAACACGATAGTAAAAACAAGAAATAAAAATGGAGCGACATAAATACATGGTCGTATCGAATTTACGGTCCATATTGTAGCACTACGATGTTCCGGGTCCCCGCAAGCAAAAACAGAATTAATACACTCCATTATCCGACATTAAGTACTCAGTGGCGCCGAACGACGACCTTTATATTATAAAAACGTTACATAGTGGACCCAAAACTCATTATCTTATCTAGTTGAGTTTAGTTGATGGAGATGCGTGGTTATGGACTAGTAAGAAGCTCTTAACTGAAATGATATACGGAATTAAAATAACATACATATGACATAAGGTTCATAACGTTCCTCCAAATTCTGTGCAGAGTTTTTTTAAGACTGAGGCTATATCGTCCGGAATCCGGTAGGCCGGGGAAAATTCAGAGCTTTGAAGATAGTGTCGAATCATATAATATGATATATAGTATGATAGGTCGACACTCGACACTTCGATTTTCAGTTTCTAATGTATTAGCGTAGAGTGTACGATATTACGTAAGAGATCAATGAAATTCTGAATACTTTAGACTAATTATATTCAGATTTTACAATATTAAAATAATACTAAGAAAATAAAAGGCAAATTAAAATATGACTGTCCGCGAGGGTTGTAGGCATAGTGGTTCCGCGTCGGGTAGCGCCGCGAATGTTCCCGTGCGCGTGAGTGGGAAGAGCGCCGTCGGGCGCGCTCGTATGGGATCTCGCATGCTAACGCGCGAACACTGATTTCCATCGTCAGTGCTCTGAATTTTGTCGGGCCCGGCGGATTCCGGATCATATAATCCCAAGTGTAAGTTTAAACTAAAATACAGGTAATTCAGATCAAATTCGGAGGACTAATATCAGGCTATAGCTATGTGTCCTCCGAATTTGATCTGAAAATATAGTCTCTTGAGTGTCGCCGCGACATCGGAATAGTAATATCGTGTGTCGCACCTTCGCCTGTCGTAACGCTTGCTTTTTTTGACGTGATAACGTCTTATAAATCAATGAACGCGCGCTGCACGCACGAAAAAATGTCACATTCCACCTGATTGTCACATTCCGCCTGATTGTCACGTTCCGCCTGCTTGTCACGTTCTGCCTGATTGTCACGAGAGCGAGAGTGCAAAACAAGCGATAGAGTGGCACGATCGGCCTAAGCGTTCGGCTTGTGATGACGTTATCACGTAAAATTATCTTCCGTAAACGGACTTAACAGACAACCATTTTTTTTCTTTTGAAAAAGTAAAACCCAAATCAGAGTATTCAACACTTGAATGATAATTTATTAATGAGACTTGTCATTTCGGTACTTGTACAAGTAATGAGCCCGCCAATATGGCCGACGTCTAATTCATACCTTACAGGAATAAAAGCCTCATAACATAAATCTCAATCAACCTATTTAAAAACTTATAATTCTTATAATAAATTTACAATAATTTTAAAATAAAAAAATGATTTTAGAAAAGATTTTATAAAAAATGGTATAACAAAACTATTAACTAAACTTGACATTTAATTTCGCAGTTTGATAAAACATGACGAGATTATCATTAAACTTAGAACATTAATTGTAAATTTAATTTAATAATAATATGTTTTAAAATAATAACCTGTATAAAATATAAAAATTAATAATAATAATTAACAAATTTCGAACACTTTCAAAATTAAATTCATAAAAATATGTTACTAAAACTTTTGCATATTATATATACATATTTAGAAGCTAGAATGATTTCCCCCCTATAAGTAATATGGTGTTGTAACTGGGAAGGAAACTAAGATGTTAATGTCTATTTTAATAGTGTCTCTTCATATTAGAAAGAGATAACTGTTTCATTGTGTAAATAAAAAGTTGATTTTACAAAGCCGTTTGCAAACATTATAGAATCGTTTTTTCACAAGTGATGAATTATAAGACCCCTCTGGTTGATGAATATTGATATTTTAATAACGGAATTTTCCTAGAATAGGGACATATGTTTAAGGCACCGTAGGTATAAATTGTAAAAGCTATCAATTCTTTTTTAATTTCGTTTCAAATTACTCTGATCGTAAAAAATGGATTTTACGGAAAGCTAAAACGCAGTGCTGAAAATTCAATTCCTTCTACGCAATATGGCGTCCATCAAGAAAAAAACATAATTAATCATTTAAGATGTATATATTTATTCGTAGTAAGTTCGCAGTAGCTTCATAACTATATTTTATTTTACACTACCTGACCCGACATCGTTGTTCTGTCTTAACTATGAACTGGAATAAATAAAGAAATACATTAACACCTATAACCTACACCTACTTTATATAACTCCTCTATTCCTCCTCGTGTTGTGTACTTGCGTTCCTTATTTCACGCCGGTTTTCAGTGAAACCGTGGGATTTATCCGGTCGAGCCGGTCCATTCGTGCCGAAGCATAGCTCTCCCACGGACTAGGACGGACATAATCATTTCGTTGACAAATAACTTGTACTCATACTTAAAACGGTAAAATATTAAAGAAACATTCTATGAATATAATATTTAAATGCGAACAGCAATGTTCTATAATTTGTAACAAAGAGCATTTTCGGGGCTCGTGTTAGATGAAAAAATCCCTTTATACTGAGCAGCTATTACAATGTGATGAGTATTAAAAATTTGTTTGTTTTATTTTAAAAGCTTGCCAGTACTCGTTGGGAATGTCGTGAGCTTTTTCTGATTCACAGGGGATAAGGGACAATAGCAGAGCTTTTATATGCCTAGTATTAAGTTTTTTGAAATATGAATAAGTTTTGTAAAAAAACTCTTATAAAAGAGCAATGCTATTCTGGTAAAATATTTAGGATGGTCTAAGGTAATAAGTACGAGTACAAATGCTTCATGCTAATATTAAGACGAACTGCTTCATATTTTGTCTCCAGTTTCCCACAAACGTTTAAGAATGCTTATTATAAAATAGTTAAATCCAGTTAAATTGATCTGATTCTTTTTAACGTAAACTTCAATTCATTTAAAGGTTACAATACAAAGGAAAATAAAAGAATCGTTGTACACTCCTATTATTATACATAATTATATAATTTACCTACGAAATAATTATTAATATATGTAATTTACCTACAAAATGTAGCAATTATGTACCTACTACTAAATATAAACTTTTAACATCCTTCTGTAAGTAAGGTTCAAATTCGCTTGTACCTCAATGTCGGTCATACGTGTCCATTCTAAATTTACATTTAGAAACTTTACAACGCTTTATTAAAACAGCTCGTACACAATTTTAGATAGTGTTGATTTAAATTACAAATATAAATTGTAAGTCCCCGTGGACGTCCACATAATATTCATAATAGACCAACCCTTTTCACCGACAGGCAGCTATAAATCAAAATACTCCATCCTTTCGATTTCCTGACCGCGACAAAGATATTTCATAATACGTAAAATTAATATTCTTGAATTAATTTTGCTCTTACACGAATTGTGCTTTGACACCAAGTTATCCTTTAATAGTAACGATATCAAATTCTAGTTGTTGCACTGACTGAAATCTGCAAACTTACTCAAATGAATTTTTAAATAAATAATTAACCGTAAGAAAGTTCTTTAAACTCTGTAGGTAGTGGTGATAGTAATAAGTTCTAAATTTAAACTATTATCAAGATGTAATTAACGAAACTACCACTATTTGTATTTTAATGTGTTAGAATGAATGTATGTGAACATTATATTTCCAACATTTTAAGCCAATTTACTCGGATATCGGCGTTAAATTTAATACCTCAGATTTTCATTATTGTTGATGTATATTTAGAAAATATTCGACGCCCACGGTCCCACTTTTAAAACCTAGCCAAGAGCATGTCAGGACATGTCTAAGGAGGGTTCCGTAACCATCAACGCGCAATAGGTTTATAGGTTTTCTTTGAATAACTTCAAAAGTTATGGTTCGAAATCGCTCAAAACAATTTTCTTAAAGAGTTTTTAGCATGATCTATCAGCATGGAAACTGACAAGTTTCTATCTCCTAAAGTTTAGAAATGCCTTTATATATTTTTATCCCCACTTCACATGTATGGAGCCACCCCTAAAATATAAAACTATTATTATTTTATGACGCCGATGATAAAACCGAGATCTACTATACACAATATTATATAACTTTACCAAATTTTATCCATTTATGTTCATAATTACAGGAGCTAGAAGGGCGGACACACAGACATACAGACAGATGGACGGACAGAGCGAAACTATAAGGGTGTAACCAAAGTGGTGACCTGATGATGGGATCCATGAGGAATCGAGGGAACTCCTCTAAATTTATATGGACACATATAGTGATTTTGACTTTTTCTAAAGTAACCCAAGCACCATGCTACTTAAAAGCTTTGTTTTGCACCAAGGTGTAACCTGGAACCAACCGGGATCCAAGGTGCTCCAGGAACAGAACTCCTGACTCCTTATAGATACATGTTTGGGAATTTCGTCGTTGTTTAAAGAACTGCAAGCATATGTCAATATGGCAATTAGAGTAATCATCATCATCACCACCATCATCACAACATACATCTTCACATTTTGATGTTATAATAGGTACTTCTCATAGTATTTTACACCGACACGGTAACTTTGAACATTAATTTTGCCGTTTGTAAATCTTTTTTCAAAATTTTTTTGTTGTTGTAAAAGCTATAATTCGGAATTTGTCCCTTGGTCACGAAAGTGGTGATCTGATTATGGGATAGGATATAAATCGTGGGAACTCTTTGAAATTTATATGGACACATATAGTGATTTCAACTTTCACTGAAGTAGTCCAAGCATATGCTACCAAAAAATAAGATTTTGAACCAAGCTATGCCCTGGATTCAAAAGTACTGGACAGAATTCCTGGTATCCTTATAGATACATGCTTAGGGATTCCGGCGTTGTTTAAAGAACTGCAAGCATATGCCATCATTCCACTTCCAGTAATCACCATCACCACCATCTTCACACGAAACACCAACATATTATTATGATGTCATAGTTACTAACTACTCATCAGAGTTTTGTGCACCGATATGAATGTCTTTGAAATTTTGCTATTGCCAAAATTATATTCCTGATCATCATCATCATCACTATAGTATATTTAATGCAAACTGCTACATTTTGTGCCGCCGTCTACTACTATAGTGATGTATATATATATATATATATATATATATATATATATATATCTATCTCGGTTCAAAATCACCTTCACAGCGAAGTCACAAAAGGAATCATCAAAAGACTTAATAAACTGCTTTAGTTTTCTTATGACATGTTAACAACTATATATAAAAAGTAGGAAGATATAGTATGTAGTAAGAGATAGTATGTATAAGTGTCCACGCCGAAATGCACAATTATTGCTATTTAATTTAATTACTTGCCGTATTTACATAAATAAAAGATTGCTAACCTTGTAAACGTAGTTAGTGATATAATAATGGCCGTCTGCCTTGCAGGCAGACGGCGCGGGCGCCTCCTCGTGCCCTTTCCACTTCCGTATGTCATAGACAAGACGGAAGCATAGACATCCTGGGGGGCCGTTGGAGACTGGGCTCCAACACTTCTTCTGCTGACACGGGAATGACGCACATTTTTTGAACTGCCCTCTTGACGGTGCCCTTTGTAGTATGAACGTCAGCAACTCTGCAAATACTGTCTGTGCCTTCATACAGTTTGGTGACGCGACCCATCCTCCAGTGTAAGGGAGGCAGATTTTCTTCCTTTAGCAGCACGAGATCTCCTACTCGTACAGACGGTAGATCCTTTGCCCATTTGGTTCGGGTTTGCAACTCCGAAAGGAAATCACGTCTCCATCGGTCCCAAAAATGTTGACGGATTCTCTCGATTAGCTGATATCGATTGGGTCTCGAGGGTGCAGTAGGCGGTGTCGGTACAGACATCAACGGGCGGCCAATTAAAAAATGTCCAGGAGTTAAAGGATTAAGGTCAGTAGGATCTGACGATAAAGCAGATATAAGTCGGGAGTTGAGGATTGCCTCTATCTGTGCAAACAAAGTGGTTAACTCCTCAAAAGTTAAAGAAGCATTTCCTGCTATACGTTTTAAATGATATTTGGCGCAACGAACGCCTGATTCCTAAATCCCACCAAAGTGAGGGGCATAAGGGGGTGAAAACATAAATGTGTGAATCGAATGTCGACTGGATCGCATAACTTTACCTAACTCATTATTAGCGCCTACGAAGTTTTTCCCATTGTCGCAGTATATTACTGCCGGTTTTCCGCGTCTCGATACGAACCTGCGTAGGCATGAAAGGAAGGCATCAGTACTAAGGTCGCTAGTAGTAGTAGTAAGGTCGCGGTCGGTCGACTTCTAAATTAATAGCCTTGGTTACAAGGCATACAAACACGCATAAATATGACTTGGTTATACGGTTACCACGTCCCTTTTTAGAAGAAATCATAAAGGGCCCGGCAAAATCGACATCACATTGATTAAAAGGAAAATCTGGACAAGTTCTTACTACAGGTAAATCTCCTATTTTAGGTTGTAAGGTCTGGCCATGCAAACGACAACAGACCACACATTTTCTATAAATGGAACGAGCCAAAACTCTGCCCCCGATGGGCCAATATTGTTCACGAATAGATGAAAGTAGCAATTGCGGACCCGCATGATACAAACGTAAATGTTCGTGTTGGAAAATAATTTTAGTTAAATGATGCTTAGCGTCAAGTAAGACAGGATGTTTTTTTGAATATTCCGAGTCGGAATGAGATAGTCTACCTCCTACTCTCAATAAATCATCGTTATCTAAGAAGGGATTAAGAGGTAGTAGTTTGCTTTTGTGATGCAAGGTTTTATTGTTTTGTAGAAGCTGTTTATCAGAAAAGAAAGTCTCTAATTGACTTTGTTTTAATAAAAGTCTCAAAGAATTTTCAAGTTCATCAACCTGCAATGGACCAGTGAGTTTAGATTTATTTACTTGACAATTGTTAACAAAACGTAATACATATGCATAGCTACGTTTTAACTTTGAAAAGTTTGAATGATCAGAAAAATTTATAAATGACTCGTATACATTATTGTTGTGACAAACCAAGCTCTTAATCTCAGGTAAATTTGTAGGCAAATGAGGTTGAGTAGGCCAAGCATTATGACCTTCCTTCAGGAATGAAAGACCTTCCCACCACAAAACTGAGGCTTGTAAATTCTGGGGGTCAACACCTCTTGAACATGATTCCATACACTGTCATGGGTGAGTTCATTAATTTTACTAATACGATTACGTATGAAAACCTGTAACATTTTACTTTGTGATCTAAGCCAGCCCAACACAACTGTTGAATCTGTCCACAAGTAGCTCTGAGATATTTTGTATGGTATTGTTTTTAAAACTTTTTTAAGTCCTTAATCCTAACAACGCCGCGGTTAGCTCTAAACGTGGGATAGTTAGAGTTTTGATAGGTGCAACTCGTGATTTTGCACATAGCAATGTCACGCATATTTTATTTTTATATATTGAGCGTACAAAAATGCATGTACCATAAGCCTGTTTTGAAGCATCTACAAAACAATGAATTTCTATGGCTTCAGGATCACCGCCCATGACACAACGAGGGATTACCACTCTAGATAAATGATGAAGATTTTCCAAAAACGTGAACCACCGTTTTCTGAACTGTTCCGGTACCGGATCATCCCAATCTAATTTTACACTCCATAAATTTTGAAGCAAGATTTTTGGTTTTATTATACAACAACTAACTAACCCTAAGGAATCAATAAGCTTACAAGTGGTAGATTTTTTTTTTTTTTAAATTCTTTATTTTAAGGATTTTAGTACATGAAATGACTATGCCAATCCTATAAGTGGTAGATATGATTGTTCTTTTAGTAATTTTGGGTGTCGTTTCAATGACACTAAGGAAATATAATAAATCTGACTTGGGGGACCATTTCAGACCTAGAACATTAGCTTCGTCATGAAAATCAAGACGAGTAGAAGATCCTGATTGATCATTCAATATTTGAGGACAATTAGTCCGAAATTTTCTTGACGGAAAACAAGCCGAGTCAAGAACCTTGGTAACACTTAACTGAATGTGTTTTAATTTTTGAGGAGTTTCTGCTCCTGTGTTTAGGTCATCTATATGAAAGTCATTCTTGATAACATTGGCTATGATTGGATCAGAACATTCATTCGCTAATTGAACCAGGCATCTTGTGCTCAAAAATGGAGCCGACGCCATGCCATATGTTACCGTTTGAAGTTGTAAAACTTTAATTGGATGACTTTGATATTCTACCTGATCTTCTGGATCTCTCCAGAGTATCAATTGTAAATTACGTTGAGATTCATCCAAAACAATCTGCCTATAAAATTTATTAATATCTGCAGTTAAAACAAATTTATGACTCCTAAAGCGGAGAAGAATGGAAAACAAGTCACTTTGTAGAACAGGACCTACAGCTTGAATATCATTTAATGATTTTCCGGAAGTGGTCTTAGCAGAAGCATCATAAACAACCCGAAGACGAGTAGTTTCTCGTTGTTCTCTTATAACAGGGTGATGAGGAAGAAAACATCCAAATTTAGGTTTTTTAATTTCTTTAAGATGGCTTAACTCACCATATTCTTTTATAAATTCACAATATGGTTTATTGATATGTTTGTTTTTATTTAATTTTCTTTCAAGGTTGAAGAAACGTTTTATTGCAATAGAAAATTAATGACCAAGAGCCTGCTCCGGATCCTCCGTCAGCGGCATCATGACAGAAAATCGACCGTTAGGTAAACGCTTGGTATGCGTTATGAAATGAGATTCACAAAATTGTTCTTCTGAAGAATGAGTATTGTTATCTAAGGGATATTCCTCAATTTTCCAGAATTTCTTAATAGACTCATGTATGTCCTGAAGTGATATGAAAGACCTTTTTTTTAAAGTTTTACAGGAATTAGAAAAAGGCTCAGGAGTATCTTGTAGATGATCCTGGGAACAAGCAACCATATCTTTGAGTGATATGGAAGAAGAACCGGAATTATTATCTTGATGCGATACTTCGGAGTAGAAATTTAAAGGAGTGTACCCAGAAGTATCTAAAAGTGATACTTCGGAATAAGGTTTGACATCTCTAAGTGACATCAATAATGACTCCGAGGCATCTTGAAGTAATACCCGAGAACAAGCAACTATATCTTTACGTGATATGGAAGAAGACCCGGAAATATCTTGAAGTGACACCTCAGAGTCAGGACTGATATCACGCAAAGCTTGTCCCAGTGATGTTAAAGGGTTAGACCCGGAATTATCTTGTATTGGTTTGAAATGGGGGAATCTAGACTTATCTTCACATGACACTTCATGACAAAGTGGGAACTTGGGGGACCTAGAAGCATCTTCACATGACACTTCATGACAAAGTGGGAACTTGGGGGACCTAGAAGCATCTTCACATGACACTTCAGGACAAAGTGTGAAATTGGGGAACCTATGAGCATCTTGACCTGACACTTCAGGACAAAGTGTAAAATTGGGGGACCTATAAACATCTTCACCTGACACTTCAGGACAAAGTGGGACATTGGGGGACCTAGAAGCATCTTCACATGACACTTCAGGACATAGTGGGACATTGGGGGACCTAGAAGCATCTTCACATGACACTTCAGGACATAGTGGGACATTGGGGGACCTAGAAGCATCTTCACATGGCACTTCAGTACAAAGTGTAAAATTGGGGGACCTAGAAGCATCTTGAAGTGATACCTCAAGGGAATGATGGGACCTAGAAGTATCTTGAAGTGATACTTCATTGGATAGATTGATGTCTTGAAGTGACATCAAAGAATTGGAGCCAGAAGTATCTTGAAGTGATACTTCATGGGGTAGGTTGACGTCTTGAAGTGACATCAAAGAATGGGCATCCGCATCTTGAAGCAATAGCTGAGAACATGGGCTATGATCCTGAAGCAACAGCGGAGAACAAACATCACCGTTTGCCTTTGGCTGGTTAGCAGAGCCAGCTGTTAAAAGGATGGATGGGACAGAATTATTATTATCTTGAACAGTAGGGCCAGCTACTATCCATCCTTATTTAGTTTCTTGAAGAATAGGATTATTTGGACCTAATTTAATTTTATTGGGACAAAGAATGTCAAAGAATATGTCTGCACCTGACAAAATATCTATTTCGGAGGGTTCATGAAATGAAGGGTCAGCAAGTTCTAGATTACCGGGTAGATTTAAATTTTGAATGTCGACTTTGGTTTTTGGAATAGTACCCGTTATCTTAGGTATAACTAAACAATTAATGTTTACACTGAAAGGTCTTACACATGACTTTACTAAAATACTACATCTTTCAGACACTGGTCATGTAATATTACTTATACCAGAAATATTTAAACTACCAATTTTTTTTGAAACTACTCCTAATTTTCGTTTAAGGTCACCAGTGATAAAAGACACCTGGCTTCCCGTGTCTAACAGCGCGCGAGCAAGATAAGTGCGATTGGTTTCTTTGTTAATAATTTTGACTCGAGCTGTACACAGTATGACTTGGCCTGGTGATGTCGCTGGTAGACTTACTGGATTAATACAAGTTAATGTGGTGTTCTCAAAAACCCTATTGTTAACTGTATTTTTGTTTTTATGTAAATATGTATTATGTTTTTCTTGACAGATGCGGCATCGACCTTTCAAGGGGCATTCTGCTACCGTGTGACCAAAACGTAAGCAGTTGATACATAAATGAAGTTTTGAAACTACAGAAATTCTATCGTCTACACTCATTGTTTTGAACTTGTGACATTGATGGACAAAATGGTTTACTTTATTACAAACAAGACAAGAACCTTTTTTGGAAACCTCCGAAACGAGAAATGATTTTATGTTTTTATTAAAATTGCCATTGCCTTTATTGTTATTATTAGATTTAATGTTATTAATTTTATTGTCATAATAATTTATGGGTGGTACTTCTAATTTCTAATGTATTCGCTCTATTTTGAATAAATGTTTTAAAATCTTTAAGTGTGGCCATTTTTGAAATATGTCCTTTATAGTCTTCCTACTTGACACTGCTTACGGGATCTAATTTGGCTGAGACTAAGAATAAAACTAAAGGGTCCCACCCCGTCGTGGAAATATCAAGACTATTAAGCGCACTTAAATTTTTAAAAACTTGATCACCTAAATACCTAAGGGCACTGAATGATTCCTTCTGAATTGGGTTTAAATTTACAATCGCCTTCAAATGATTATTAACTAAAATGTTTTTATTGTTGTATCTTTCACATAAATTAATCCACGCAAGTTCATAATTATTAGCGGAAAAATCTATAGATTTAATAGTTACAGAGGCGCTTCCTAGTAACGAATGCCTTAAATAATGAAATTTGTTAATCGGTGAAATCGCATCATTCTCATGTATTAATGACTTGAACGAGTCACGGAACTCTAACCACTTTGTATAATTACCATCAAAGGTAGGTAGATTAATAGTCGGTAGCCGTACTGGCATACTTCCAGCACTCACATGCTAGACTGATGCGACTTCTCAGATCCATGTTCAGAATTTTTATCGTTTGCTGAAAATGTGTCAATTATTAACTGTGCATAAGCTATTTGAGTAACAAATTCCTTCTCGGTAATTTCACGCTGAATTATTTGTTCCTCAAAATTATCTGAAAGCTCCTCTATTTCGGTTTGTATTATATCGAAGTTTGAAAATAATTCCTGAACTTGAGCTAATCTTAAACTCAATTCCTTTGTTTGTAAATTTGAATAAGTAGTTGAGGTGTTAAAAACTTGTACGTAATTTTTAAAATTAGTTAACCTAGCTCGAACAATTCCCCGTTTCTTAGTTAAGATTTTTACTTGGTGACCACTAGAATCCGAATGTTGTACGTTTAAAGCCATCATAGGACTTTTAGATCTTGTTTTTGATTCACTTTCAGACATTGCAAATTCACGAAAAACTTTTTATAAAAGGAAAAGTCTGACCGTTTTCG
Organism: Phengaris arion; assembly: GCA_963565745.1. Taxonomy (NCBI): domain Eukaryota; kingdom Metazoa; phylum Arthropoda; class Insecta; order Lepidoptera; family Lycaenidae; genus Phengaris; species Phengaris arion. The sequence continues at coordinate 12,173,679 of OY751443.1, forward strand.
ATCCAGCCGCAATCGACTCACACCACTGCGTGCCGGCGCGAAGCACACTCACCCGTCGCGATTATTGCTAGCGGAGGCCGAGGGCGCCCGCGCCGCCCCAACGCCGAGCACGCCGGCCGGCGAAACGATTTGTGATCGGCGACCCCACCGGGCGCTGAAATATTCGGCACAAAGGCTATGAAATAACAATAAAGCAATAGCTTAAAGAATTGGGGTATAATGCGATTAAATTATACGTAAAGAAATTTCACATATTAATGATAACCTATAATTTCAATATGGCGATGTCCGCCTCGTAAAGTTGAAATTTCTTTTTAAGAGTACGAATTATGTTAAAGATAACTTTGGAAAAAGGAAAATTTTATGATATAACAACACAAAATACAGAATAATGTTACAATTCCAATGTGTATGTTAAAATAATATGTTAGGTGCGACTAAATTAGATACCTTTGGGAAAAATATGGCGCCGACAGTACAACAAGGCGTCGTTGTCGGCGTACTTGGGAAAAGGCAAAATATGCATACCTTTGTTTTAAGACCGGCCCCCGTCTATGTACTTACGACACTTATTTTCAACGCACGCCAATTCACGAAGTATTCGATTCACCTGTCACGGTCGCCACTAATTGTCCACGCCGAAATGCACAATTATTGCTATTTAATTTAATTACTTGCCGTATTTACATAAATAAAAGATTGCTAACCTTGTAAACGTAGTTGGTGATATAATAATGGCCGTCTGCCTTGCAGGCAGACGGCGCGGGCGCCTCCTCGCGTCCTTTCCGCTTCCGTATGTCATAGACAAGACGGAAGCATAGACAATAAGAAGTAAAATATATATAAAAAAAACTAAAATATCATACGATCATCAGTCGGTGGACAATTTCGACGTGAAAGGCAACGCTTACTTACCTCAACCCGCGCAGCTACTCAGATGGACAACTCATTTTGACATACGAAATAGAAAATATCGAACGATCTATAACAGGCTGGGTGTATTACACCTAACCTTGCACTCGCCGGGTTAAGGAGATTGAGTAGATAAATAGTTAAAATTTTAGCCGAATTTAAAAGGGGAATTATTTAGAAAATAAGTTTTATTTCATGCTTTTTGTGAATTTTTAATTTGGAAGTCGGTTTTAATGTGTTGTTTAAAAATAATAAATCTATTTCATTGGAATTTTGCAACCTTATTGTTTTTTGGATACCATGGGGATACGGAATATGGATACTTTTATTTCAACAAAATGTACTGGTACTTGTACAAAATGTAGTGATACTTTTATTTCAACAAAATGTATGTCCGGTGCAGTAGTCTCCTGTCAAAATTAGTTTTTTTCACGTTTCATGGAAACACATTTTAATAAATAGTGGAAACATAAATAAAAGTTGAAGAAATATAAAAGTTTTTCGCGAGTTCTAGCGAATATAATGAGAATTTTAATTTTAAATACGATTCAGAGTTTCGGACTGCTCTTATCACCGCGCGCAGGCCGCGGACTCCTGCAGGAGCACCAGAATTATATTTTATGAGATGTTTAATTTATTCCACGAGATACACTTACTACAATTAATAAGAATTTAAAGAACCAAAATGTTCGTCGAAAATAAAATTAAAATAAACCTTAAAAAAATAATAATTATAATATGTAAAAACGAGATAAACAACCTTTAACTATACTAAATTTCATACCTTTATGTGCATAATTATAGAAGATAGAAGAGCCTATAGACAGACAGACTGACGAAAGGGGAAGGGAAGAGCGAAGTTATAAGGGTTCAGAGTACTACGGTACCTTAACTAGCTAATAAGAATGCTACGGATTGACTCTAATAACAAATCAAATATGACATGTAGTAGAATTCATGCACACAAAAATCAATATTAATTAAATAATTATTATAGTAATACGTAAAGCAAAAGCTTTTAGGATTTTTTTACGAGAATCGTGCAACAGGAGGAGTGTAAAATTTGGTCGGTAAATTAAAGTTTATGTTGAGGAAGGTGTGCAGAAAGCTTTTTTTTTTAATAATGTTTAGAAATACATTAAGTCAATACAAATAACAACAACACACACAGCTTCAGATTACTAACACACACTACCGTGCGTTTGATAGACAGTCAATGTGACACAACATTTACATTTTTTTTTCTATCTAAGAAGCAAAAATCCTTATAAAGTTCAAACTTAAAAAAAATTAAGTTTAATTGGTGAATTTCGACGACAGGACGACCTCTAGTTAATTTTTAAATATAAAAAACTGGAAAATAAATTTGAACTTTATGAAAAGTCGAAATTATTACGGGCGAATTTTGACGACTTTTAAATATACAAAAAAAGAACTGGGAAATAAATTTGAACTTTATTAAAATTGAAACAAGAACGAAATTTGTACAAACTCGTCACGTATTAAATCAAATTAGAGGAGATACGGTACGACTACAAGTTGTTCATAATTGAAAGCAAGTTGACAAAGGCTGGGGAGAATAAGACAAATTGTATTAAGAGGGGATATAATCGTAGTAACTAGTTACACAAAATTTGTGTTACGTTGCACATTATTTAATTTTAAACTATGAAATTCAATTCAAACATAAATTTTATAATACTTAAGTACTTAAGAATGTCGTAAAGTGACATAATCTTAGTAGACAGTTCTTATATGTGAAACATATACTCTGTTCACAAACAAATTATCTTTTTGTAAACAAAAATAATCAATTCGACCGCATTAACGTGTTATTTTATTTCCTCATTGTACTGTAAATATACGTTTTATAAGTGATTATCTGGAAACAGTAGCGCTGTTTCTTTGATAACGTTTACATTGATCTGCAGGTCTAAAATGGCCACATTCAATCGTATTATGAAACATCATCTATTGAAATTCAAAAGATGATATTTCATAGTACAGCTTTTAGCCAAGTTGCGATCGCTAATTATGACGACGAAGTTCTAAAACAAAAATGTATCCGATTTGACATAAGCATCGCTAAGTGACATAGTGAAGATATTACATCACTTAGCGATGTTCGTTTGTTTCAGCCTGGTCCACTGTAGGACATAGACCTCCATAGATTTCCAGTGTGACCGGTCTCTCGCGGCCTGTATCCACCGACTCCCTGCGACTTTTCTCAGGTAGTATGTCCACCTGGTGGGAGGCCGTCCTACGGTTCAACGTCCAGTTTGTGGTCTCCGCTCGAGAACTTATCGGCCCCAGTGGCGTTATATATCCAGCCCATTGGCATTTCAACTGGTAAAGCGCTGGACTTTAGCTAACTTTGGTTGTGCTACGGATTTCCTTATTTCTGATTATATCACGTAGAGAAACTCCGAACATAGGTCTCTCCATGGCTACATGAAGCAGGAGTACCCATTGTGAATGACCACGTTTCAGCTCCATATGTCATCACCCACACACACTGCTCGAAGACTTTTGTCTTTAGGCACTTAGCAATGCTTATGTCAAATCCCATACATTTTTGATTTCGAACCTCGTTATTGCAATTGAAGAAGTCAGCTTGACTAAGCCCACTGAATAATGTAGAGTCGACAACGCTAGTTTACTGTGGCTCATGAGTCTCGTGTCCTTACGATGTTCAAACCGATTGGGCGTTCGCGGTATCGTAAAACGTGTATAATATTATTATTTTAATATGTAAAATTGAGGTTACTATGTAAGGACTTGCATGCACCGTGTTTACACGAGTGTTACTCTAATTATACATTTTAAGTGTTCTATTATGTTAATGAGTAGGCCGCGATGAGTATTTGTAGATTAAAATTATTTTAATTGTACTCTTGAATAAATGAGATACCGTCTGTCAACAACTTTTATCAACTCTTCAAAAGTAATGAACCTTTCACATAATTTCTGTTTTTGCAATTATTTTGAAATTTTTTCGACGATTTATCATCACATGACACCAGGGCCTCTAGTCAAGATGCATTCGATAATTTCGACGGCGAACTTCGAAAGAAAAAAGTCATCGCTAAGTGACATGCCCTACATCGAATGCATCTTGACAAAAGGCACTTGGCACTTAAGTACAGTTATATACAATTTTTATTGCCTATTTACTGTCGTGGATTTATTTGTAATATATCTATTTTCTATGGCATTATCGTTTACTAGATAATATATGTTGCCCGCGGATCCGTCCGCGCGTACTGGGCCCCACGGGTACACTGTAATTTTTAAGGATAAAAAGTAGCCGATGTATGTAGGGAAGGCCCCGTGGACTACTTTATAATGTATGTGCCAAATTTCATCGAAATCGGCCCAGTAGCTTCGAAGTCAAATGCAAAGAAAATAATCTTTCCTCTTTATAATATTAGTATAGATATCTTTTGACGTGGTAGTTTCCGTTCGTTTTGAGCAAACTATATTGCAGGTAACAGCCAGTAGCGTCACTAGTAACATAGCGCTACGCCGAGAGCGGCTGGCGATTTCCAAAACTTACCGGTAAACTAAATATTCGAACGCGAAATCAATGTTCTATTTCTTTTACCTATTCCGAAATCCTTTGACTCTCGCAAAGCTTTGTTAAATTGAATGCGAAATTAATTCCTAATTTTAGCCGATATCATGTTTTCCTATTACATAAACGTAAAAAGCAATTTACGTTAATACTACTTTGAAATTTAAAACTTTGGTGAGAAATTTAATTTTACGCAAGAAATCTTTTGAGTAGCATAATAATAGTTTAAAATAGCTTCCGTGGTCTAGTGGTTAGGGCTTGGCTCTCGACTCGGAGGTTGTGGGTTCAATTCTCGCATTGGTACAACAAAAATGTTGATTCCAAGTTTGTTTAGAACAATGCAGGCTGATCAACTGATTGTCTGACAAGAAAGATGATCCATGCGTCGGATGGACATGTAAAAAGTCGGACCTACGCCTGATCTCTCGCCAGTCGTGTCAGTTATTCATCCGACTGGGTTACGAGAGTAAAGGAGGAGAGCTCTTGTGTAGTGCGCACACACTTGGGCACTATAACATTACTCCTGGTTCTAATGAAACCCGGCCACCGTCACCGAAATCGGTGTGGGGGAGTTATAATTTTATAATAGTTTAAAAATCTGTCCAAGTGCGAGTCGGACTCGTGCACTAAGGATTCCGCACAAAACGGCAAAAAAATCACGTTTGTTGTATTGAAGCCCTACTTAAAAACTTATTTTATTCTGTTTTTAGTATTTGTTGCTCAAGCGGCAACAGAAATAGGTACATCTTCTGCGAAATTTTCAACTCCCTAGTTATCACAGTTAATGAGATACAGCCTGATAGACAGACAGACAGCGAATTGTCAGTAATAGGGTCCCGTTTGAGAACGGAACCCGAATTATTACCATTTAAAAATTATTAGAAATTATAAATATTTACGACATTCTGTAACTGGTACATAACGCACTTGTGTGCCATGTGACTTGCTTATTGCAGATGGGAGCAACATTATTTGAGCAGAAACGGCCTTAATAACTGAATTGGTATGAGAAAGTCCAATCAACAAATAATCCCAAAAGGCAGACATTTTCATACAAAGATATAAAAAGCGAAACTGCGAATCAATATGAATTCAATATTCCAAGTCAAACAGAGCATAATTTACTCAATTTTAATTCTCATGCATATATAAAGTTGATAAAACATACAGAAATAATGTTAAGCGATTTACATATTATAATATTTCATTACAGATATAATTTATATGCAAAATATGTTGGTTTAATGTTTAATGTAGGTAGCTCAAGTTATCGTTCTGTTAATCTGAAATTATTTTTCTTATTCCGAGTTTAAATTTAAAAATATTGCAGTATGCGATAGTAAAAAAAAATGTAAATTGAAATTCAGGCAAAGTGTGTATTTTTTGCATTGCTGTAATATTATAATTATATCGCTATACAAAAAATTAACTAGATTTTCCCACTTGGTAAGTCTCGCGAAGAAAGAAAATCCCAGGAAACCGTACATTTTCCTTATAAAATTCCTTTCCGATAAAATGTTCTTCCCCGTGGTCTACTCTTTATATGTGATAAATTTCATAATATCAGCCCTGTAGCTTCGGAGCCTGTTCAATACAAACAAAGAAACAAACATACAAAATATAATCAAATCTTTCCTCTTTATAATTTAGGTATTGATAATTAATTACCAAATTATTATTTATCTTTTCGTGTCTCGACTTAATCACAATAATACTTATATTTTTAGTTTTTTTTAATGAATTTAAAATATTTTTTCTATAATTTCTATTCATACAATTAATGTAACAGGTATTTGTATGAATAGAAATATTACATTTATCACGGTACGCGTACGTCATGTTTACTAATTTATCACGGCGTTATAGCACGAAATTAAAATTCAAAACACTTATCAATGAGAATTACATGAAATAAAACACGGGCTTAAATGAAACAGCCATAAAAACTGTTTTGTTACAATAGCTGTTATTTCTTTGTTGTTCAGGTGTGTTCGGTGATATATTGGATGGAGTGTATTGTTTTTGTGGTCGTTAAGTCGTTTAGGTTATGGATAAGGCGGGCTACACACGTGTGCCATGTTTTATGAGGTTTAATTGTATTGGATAACGTGTTCGTAATGTGAAGGTAATAAAATGTAACACATTAAATTATGCATGAACAATTAATTAACGATAAACTTTATTTAATGGACAAAACTTAAATAAATATGTGGTTTTGTTTCGGCTCTCGGTGAATTTTACAAGATAGCTTATTCAAGAGTTTGGTCGCTATTTTACTCCAATGCCTTTAGCCAAGTTGCCATCGCCAATTACGACGACAAAGTTCGAAAACAAAAATGTATGGGTTTTTGATAAGCATCGCTCAGTGACTTAAGCATCTCTATGTCACTTAGCGATGCTTATGTCTCCCATACATTTTTGTGTTGTAACATCGTCGTCGTGTTTAGCGATGGCAACTTAGCTAAAGGCTCAGGCAGGTCAAGTGATAGAGGCAAAAGTTTATTTATTTATTTATTTATTTATTTATTTTAATACATTATCATTTTTTATTTTTTTTTATTTAGTTTGGACAATAATAGGATATTGTGGATATTGTCCGTCTTATCTTTGATAATATTTAAGTCTTGCACGTTTTGAAAAATTCGAAAGTATACTGCGAAAGCATAATAAGTTAATTAATTAACAATATAAGATAATATTACATAATATATAAATAAAATTATTTATTTTTACGCAGCACTTTATTACATATTGTGACATTTTTCAAGTATTTCTCGCATGTGTCTATTACCCGACCCACTAAACATCACGAGCACCCGGCGGCTGGCGGCTGGCGGCTGGCGGCGCCCAATACAAGGAATTTATTGTATTGCTATAGATTAGGTGACCGTCTTTGGAAATGTATTGGGGGAAATTGCCACCACAAAATACGCGATTCATACAACCGCTAAGGCTGCCAACAGACATTTATTATTGGTGTACTAGCTTTTGCCTGCGGCTCCGCTCGCGTGAATAGAGTATCCCACGGGAACACTGTACTTTTTCGAAAAAGTAGCCTAATCCAGAGCTCAAACCATACCAAATTTCATCAAAATCCGTTTTGTTTATTTTTGTTTATAAGAGTAACAAACATCCATCCATCTATAGATCCATCCATCCTCAGAAACTTTCAGATTTATAACAGCAGTGGATTTGATGTTAATAGCATTCTCGAAAAATGTTTTACGCTTCGAGTGTCAGGTTACAGGAGGACTGGGGGAGGAGAGAAAGGGTATCACACTAATTATTACGTATCCATTAAAAGTATATAGATACACCATATTAATGTATTAATGGTTGCAGCCATTGTAACAAAACAGTAGTGTAGGCGAATACTAAAACGTATATTGGTTTGCTACTCTTATATTTGAAACGAGACAATCTTGTATATATATGATCGGTTTCTCGAAAACGGCTGCAATCATTACCATAAAATTTAGTATGCAGGATGTATTGGGGGAGAAAAGTCGATCTAGCTAGGTCTTATTACTGGGAAAGAGCAACAATATATCAACAATTTCGACTCTATTATGTCAGTCCGATTGGCAGTTCGGTATGAGTATGTATTATTTTTGCATTGTTCGAAAACTCGGGATGTGTTCGGGTTCGAATCCCGGTTAGATAAATATTTTTGTGATTCTTTTTAACACTTTTAAATGAATCAGAACTGCGAGCATAGCTCGGTTACTCAGGTACTAATATTAATAGTAATATTGTAGGAAAACAGTAGTGTAGACGGATACTAAAACGTATACTAGGTAGCTATGTATTATGACAGTGGCTAATTACGAACACATCGCTGTGTGTTGTGTATAATAAAGTACAAACTTTGAATGTAGATGGCGCGACGCTGGAGACGCTTATCTGCTTTTTGTTCGAACACACAAGTTAGTTTGATGTGTGAATTTAAGTTCGTTTTATTTATTGGCGAAGTTTGTGCACCCGCAGGCCTATTTTGGAAGCGATAACTATTAACAATCGCTTGCAACAACAAAACACGATTCCTATCGGCTTCTCAGGCGTAAATTAACGCAGAAATTGATAATCTTCGCCTACGACATCTGCTTTACCAAGAAGCAAGTAGGTACTTTGACTTATAATAATATCTATGGACGCTTCCACACCACGTCAATCTGGTCCTGTACTAAGTATATCAAGAACTTGTATCATAGGGGCCGGCTAACGGAAATATATTTAATACTTTTATACTATACGCATATTTAAGATTTTTACATACTACTAGTTTTTTCCCGCGGCTCCGCCTGCGTAAGTACAGTATTCCACGTAAACACTGTACTTTTTAGTAGTCTATAAGTTAATTCAGGGCTGGAACTACTATCGTACCAAATTTCATCATTATCCGTTCAATAGTTTATCGTGAAGGAATAATAAACATCCAATATCCATGCATCCATCCTTCCATCGATCCTCACAAACTTTGACATTTATAATAGTAGGATCCATATATTTAATACACATCTAAGACCCAGGAACACGGAAAAACGTTTGTCTCTTCGGCGGGATTTGAACCCGCGACGTCCGGCTTAAGCGCCGTACCGACGCGCTCGCCACTGAGACACAGAGGTCGTCAGTATACTTAAATTACCGTATTTAACTGATCCAATATGATCTGCATTATGTTTTAATATAACTATTAGATATAACTACATCAAATTGAATAACATGATATTAAAAGTCTGTTTACTTTGCATATTTCTTTTCTAACTAGCTCAAGTCAAGCGTTATCCACAAAGTATGCGGGGCGTGCTTATCTTGGTTATATCAGGGCTGGAGATATCTAGCAAAACTTATATAATTACAGGCAAATTGTTTAAAGGCCCAACTGTCGTGCCTGGCACTCTGTGGCTCTGGCATATTCAGTAATTGCCAGACACGAGTCTGGTAATTTAGGAAGACCTAATCTATTTTTCTAGGCAATACAAATTTTTATTGCAGCGAAAATAGTTCTGTTTACTTTATTTGATTGTGGCACGAGACTAGGTTTTAATAGTTATTTATAATATTGAGTTAGCTTTAGCCCGCGGCTGCGCACGCGTAAATACAGCATCCGGGATACGAGAACTGTATATTTTCCGGCGAAAAAAAGTAGCCTATGTTATTCAGCGCCAAATTTCATGGTGATCGGTTAAGTAGTTTTTACGTGAACAAACTCACTGCTCACATTCACATTTATAATAATATTAGTAAGCATAGTAAGTAACATTCGACTAGTAAACAAACACTTGAGATATCTTATATATTCTGCAACTACATTAATATTGTGGGAATGTGGTGGCAAGCCCCAAAGGGAGATCTCCGACCGAGCGAGGTGGTATGCCCGGTCAAGCCGAAGCCCACTCGTACGCAATTCAGATGTCGTATATATAGTGTCGATCAAAGAAAACTTCGATAGCGCGATTCAGGATTGTGGCGCTAATTGTGTGTGAGTGGCCACAGTATCTATTATAAAGAGGAAAGATTTGCTTATTTGTTTGTTTGTATGCTTATTTGCATTATGCCTATGCTCCGAAACTACTGGACCGATTTTGATGAAATTTGGCTGGACCTTGGATAAGACCACGGGGAAGAATATTAAACTTTTTATCGGGGCAAAATGTACAGTTACCGTGGGAGCGCACGAAGTTTCGAGTAATAATAGTAGGGTACATAAATACGCTTTCGACATCAAAAGCCCAATGAAGCCTAAACCAAATACTTAACTCCTTTATAGTGTAGGTTCGTCCTCAATCCTTTATTTGTGTTTTTCCTTCCCAAGTTTTATATTACAAGGTACAAACATTAATGATACCATAGTGTTTGTACTTTTATTATATAAAGATCAATTTGCGATTTTTACTTTATATTTTCATAATAGATGGAATGGATATGTATGTAAGTATGTCGTCAAAAATATCATTAATATTATGTCTATAATAATAGACTCTATAGGTTTAATGTAAATTAAAAATTAATGTTTTGCATTACAAAATCCTTACTTATAATAATATTATAAATGTGAAAGCGTGGATGTTTGTTACTGTTTCACGCAAAAACTACTTAACAGATTTCGATGAAATTCGGTATGGTAGTAGTTTAGACTCTGGATTAAAACATAGGCTACTTTTTATCCCGAAAAAGTAGTGTTCCCTAGGGATAGTGTATTTACGCGTGCGGAGCCGCGGGATACAGCTAGATATTATATAAATATACAGTATTAAACATAGCTATTATTAGGTGCGGACAACAAACGAAAATATTCCATAAGCAAATTAGTTTTCACTTTACTAAATGTGGCGTTTAGATACATCTAAAATTGGTATCGGCGTAAACCGTCCCGTACGTTGGATATTCTCAAATGGAGTTAAGGGTTCAAATTGGGATATGGACGTAAAAATAGCTGTACGGTAAAATATCCGGACGGTAAACCGGACGTTATCGATTTGCGGTGCGATGAGCTGCGCTGGTTTGAAATTGGTTCGGCGGAATAATAGTGAATTAAAATCTCTATGACGTCATACTTTTGTAGTTTTGTCAGTCTACACTTAGACATGTTATCATCACTATCATCAACATTTCGAATACTGGGCGATTTTCTCTCCTTTAGCGTTGAGAGGCTGTAGTCCACGCAAGCCCACTACAGGTTTGAAGGATACCGCATGTTATCTCATCGGTACATGTGACAGTCCAAGAACGAACCAAAACCCTGTTGAGTGCAATCAAAGAGATCTACCACTGGGCTCAACTAAGCGGACATTGTTACTAATCAACACTTATCCAATATCCATAGGAGTTATATAACGTCATGATTATACCAATAATTACATAGCTTAATATATACTTCTATACTAATATAATAAAAAGAGGAAAGATTTGTTCGTTTGTTTGCATTCAATATGATCCGAAGCTACTGGACAGATTTTGATGTTTGGCACAGACATCCAGTAGACCACGGGAAAGGACATAGCCTACTTTTTACTGCGGCATAATGTACGGTTTCGGCGGGATTGCTTGTAGCGCGCACGAGTTCGCGGGCAACGTCTAGTATTTTATAAAAGTAGTTATTTCGATGTGTTTTTGTAAGTAACAAAATGTGTTACAGGTATTATATATGATTTTATATTGTTATATAACTTAAGTGTAGCACCTCTAATTTTTAAGAATACTGTCGTTGATGATGACAATAAACTGCAATTTACCGAGTGGGTTCGAGTTTCCCATTGAACGGGCATGCGGGTATATGTGAAAAGTAGTTAGGGTTGAGTTTTGTAAAGATTTTGTTTATCGCCCCCAGACTTACTCAAAACAAACAATTCGTATTTCGAAACGAGTTGACAAACAATTAAGTTATAATCTGTTGGTAGAACAAACTTGGCGACGTATGCTATTATCGAGTTTTAATACGATGGCTTAATCTACGAGAGTATGTATTGTAATTAAGGTTTTCAACTTACTTCTACTTCTGGGTCTTTGGAGGCAAACACTATCTATTTCTCAGTTAAATTTCATAATTTTTTGAGATACGGAACCCTAGAAAGCTAAACAAAAGTATCCTGCTTTTAGTTTTATTTTTCTTAAACAAGTAATGGACGTTTTGACAAACATTTTCATAGCACTTGAAGTAATTTATCTTGAAACTCTGACCGTATATCTATGTATCTCTTACAGCCCCAGAGCGCGGCCAATCTTATTACTATTATTAGATTGTGATTCGTTTGGGACTGAGAGCCAGGACTAGAGATCATAGGAATAAAATTAATTATTTTTATATTTACATGCGTTGATGTGTAGCTACGTAAATGACTTTGAATAATTGAATTTTTCCAGCCAGGACTTTCGTTTACGGGGCTGGCCGCTGGTCGTTTCGTGCTTTGACATAACTGACAATATAATTTCATAATATTTATGATACGTTTGTCTGACGCGACGTTCAAATTTATTTCAGTGTCAACCTTAAGCTTACGTCAACATGGCTGACATTCGACGGTGCTCGAGTTGTCATTTGTAGAGAGTGTCGCCCCTGCGGCGTTGGAGGTCAAGCCGAAGGTCGCGGGTTCGAATCCCGCCCGAGGAACAAAATGTTTTATGTGTTCCTAGGTCAGGTCGTCTGGTACCAGTAACACAAGTTCTACGGATACTTAACACGGGGCCAGATGGACGTGGTGTGCAGCTTCCATAGATATTATTATTATTAGTCACGATTCTTTGCTCTATAATTATCTTACTAGATTCTCTACATTCATTTGACACATTCTCTTAAATTGCCAGCCCTGCTCGTCATCTCATTGATGACATCTGTCGGCATACCTCAGCCGTAATTTTTATCATTAAATGTTTTGCTTCCGCATCACTGACGTTGGCAACTCCCATTACAGGGAAGGCTATGTCAAAAGAAGAAAAAGAAATGTTTTGCTAGATTGCTACATACCTAACTACCATTTACTCTTTTAACTTTTACCTTATCTGTCTATTTTCACTCTACGCCCCGAACCATCCGGAGCGGAAGGCGTGATATACAGTTGTCATCCCATTAATACAAACCCACAGCAACAATACTCACTCTGACAGTGTCTCTCATTACCTTGAATTATTATGTTATTACATATGATTTATTACAACAATACGGCTATATTAATTAGTGTTTGAATTAAATAACAAGACGGCTGCAGGAAAATGGAGTATTCTCACAAATGATGATAGTGCAAATAGTATCCAAAACGCTGGCAATATAGCGACTTACAACAAATTACCAGGGTTCTGGATACTGTTTGCATTAACAAAAGTTTATTTACAACTTAAAGAACTGTTTATGTCTTAGCCGCGGAGCCCAGCGTCGATGAGAGCAATAAGATCTACTTTGACGTATACATGTGCGTGATTCGTTTAATCATAGACTAGCGTTTGCGCGACTTGGTTCACGTGGGGATTCATTTCGAAAAATCCTTTTATATAATGGATGTCTACGCCGTAATAAATATGTGCGTGCCAATATAGAACTCAATCCAACCAGCTGTTGATATTTCACTATACAACCTTTGGACCCCCATATAGGGGACCCCCTTTAGGGGACGAATTTCAAAAAACTAAAATATATAATAACTTCATGATTGCACTTATTAGCTTAGATTTTAAATTTAATCTAAATCGGGGCAGATTCATACAAACTTTCAATCCTTATTTTATACCTTCAGACGGTGAATTCTAATAAATCCTGAAACACATATCTAATGAAATGTATTTAAGAGCATCAATCCACAATTTTTACGAAATCAGTGCAGATTCAATGATTTTCCATACAAACTTCCAACCCCTGTTTCACCCCATCGAAGGGTGATTTTTCAAAATCCCTTCTTAAAACTACTGACCAAATTTCACGTTTCCACCCTTAGCGGTTACGTGTAAGCGAGCGTCTATACGTCAGTCAGTCAGTAAGGATATCTCCTTTTATATAATACTAGCTTTTGCCCGCAGCTTTGCCCGCGTGTTCGCGAGAGAGTTCGAGGCAAAAAACTTCTTTGGCAAATATACCTGCAATACAGTAATAGCACAAAGTAAAAATATAAACTTTATAATAAAATTTCACATGTACTTTGTAATTTTAAGATATCTCCTAGATATAAGGTCCTAGATGAGGATAATTAAATTGTATCCGTCTAAATATCTTCTGAAAATACCACATTATTTCTGATATTTTTTTTAAACTTAGAATGGGTATATATAGTAACCTATCCTTAAAAGATAGACATATATACGCCATCGCAGACTTTTTTGAAGACGTATAAAAGAGAAACAATCCCACCATACAATGTTTTTTTTATTATCTCCAACGGGTTAGGTTAGCAGCGTTTTCGATAAAAGTTCCTAAACGGCTTGATTTTTCCGACACCTTCAACAATTATCGTCATAAATAAAACAATTTCCACAAAACCTAAACGAATTATTATCGACCTAAACCTTCCTAAGGAAGGTTTCTTCCTCTGTCGGTAAATGTAAACGGCATGAAAATCCTTTCAGTACTTTTTGAGATTATCGCGAACATACAGACAGACAGACTCGGCGGGGCACTTAGGTATCCTATGTCCGCCTCCTGGTTCTAACCACCACCCCAATTCTCAGCCAAATTGGTTCAGCCGTTCTTGAGTTATAAAATAGCAACAATAACAACATATTACTAACAACTTTCTTTTATATATTATATTATATAGATATGGATAGACAGTAATATTATCAAGTATATACCTGAGGAATGTATGAAAATATTACAGGTTTATTTTCGTTGTTCGTTAATAGACCATAAATTATTTACTGACATAAGCCTCCAGATTGGCAGGATTATGGTGATAAAATACACAATCTACGCGCCTAAATATTATTTCGATTAATATTTTTTTAGCTTAATTGCATGATAGTGTTATTTACAAAATGTCACTTTGCTTACACATTTAAAACAAACAATCGATACGATGATATTATATATTATACACAACTCAATTTTAACGTTACCTATGCCTTAGAATTAAAGCAAGTTAGTATCAGATTATTTAATTATTCACAACATTTATGATATAATAACATAATATCATTATGTTCATCTTACTCGTAAGAGATAATATGGTTTAATCTTTTTATTTATTAATTGTACTGGCTCCAGGCATTTATCACTAATGAACAGATTTAAAATGTAGATAACGAAGAACATATCGTGTTAATTTTGTTCTTCGTAGGAACTCATAAGAGAACAGTAATAATACAAATTATATTCCATGCGACCATGTTGCTAATAATCCTCAGCTATGTAATGAAAATGACAGACGATGTACGAAAAAAGACGGTTCCTGAAGTACCTAGTTACTACATTAGCATGCATTTGTTGTAAATCAGCAAAATTTTATATTTTCCGAAAGGCAACATAAATATGGATCGAAAAATGCAAAAAACACAGTAATAAGTTACTAAATTAAAAAGTTACAGGACACTATTTATAATTTCACTATGATTGAAAAACGAAAATTACTGTTCTAATCCATAAGTTAAATGTGATATTTTTTTGTTAAAACAACGTTATACATAAACGCGGTATTTAAATGAATATAATCGATTTTGTATTTCATAGGTTTACGCGAATATTGTTCATTGTTTTAAACAAACAATGAACAATATTACGGATTGTGTCGCGGTGCACTTTTCTTTTTCCCGACTTTTAAGAATCACCGCGGCTTCAAGATACTGTTAGTATGTTTTGCGTGGATCGGAACACAAATAATAATTGAAGAATCTTCGGGTAGTTTGAACAACTTCAACAAATAGGACAATCGACACCTCAGTCCTCCCGTGGTGGCTGCTTGAAAGTAGCCGAAACGTCGGGAAAAAGAAAAGTGTACCGCGACACAATCCGTAAGTGTTTAAAACAACGATTTTGTATTTTTCTTCATACATTTTCAATTGTTGTGACATTTCATGTCTCATTTTTTATATACCAAGAACGTTTTTAATGCTCTCCAACGATCTCACTTTTGTGACGACTGTATTTCGTCAACGGTTGGTCGTAGATATGCCATTGCAACAATAACAATATAACAACAATAAAAAACAAAAAAGACAATATTTCCTGGCTTATTATGTACTTTTCGAAAAAATAAAATAATTATGCATGTTCCCCATTGATTGTACTGTACCCATGTATAATGATCACCTGATTGTCTGACAAGAAAGATGATCCATGCGTCGGATGGGAATGTAAAAAGTCGGACCTGTGCCTGATCTCTCGCCAGTCGTGTCGGTTATCCGTCCCACTGGGTTACGAGAGTAAAGGAGGAGAGAGTGCTCTTGTGTACTGCGCACACACTTGGGCACTATAAAACAACTCCTGTGTAGCTGGTCTGATTTCGATGAAACCGGCCACCGTCACCGAAATCGATATTTATTATTATTATTATGTAAAATATCTAAATTATTTTGCAATACCTATTTCCTAAAGGAAAATAATTACAGCCTAAATCCATAAAGGAGTCTCATTAAAATATTTCCCTGTTATATTCGGGATAAATTAATATCTTTATCCGTTACATTCAGGATGGGTCATCTAAAATGCATACAAAATCAAACCCCTCATTTGTAGTGGGCTAAATAGTAAATAGCGAGTAATATTCAAATGCAGTAGTAATGCCGCGCCTAACGAACACTTTACTATTAGTGAACGAGCCCCGTGCGTCGAGAGAATCAGTTTTCATATACATTATTCAATATTATAGCATATAATAGAATATTATATTATATTCTCTTATACTAAGGCGGGGGTCAATAAGTCCGTGACTTTTTGAATTTCTAACCTCCTTACTGAAAAAGCAACACTACTCCTGTCAACAGGCATCTGTCAGTTGACTCCTATCAAAATTCGAACTTGCTGCGTCAGTTAGTTTGTGTTTTACAGCTATCTTTATCAGACTATCCAGTAACTTAAGGAAACAATGGAAAAAAGTGAATTTCGTGTGCTTATTAAGCATTATTTTTTGCGAAAAAATTACCGAGACCAAGGCTAAGCTTGATAAATACTATGGGGACTCTGCACCATCGATTTCAATGGTAAAAAAGTGGTTTACTGAATTTCGTTGTGGCCGTACAAGCACTGAAGATGCCGAACGTCCTGGACGCCCAGTCGAGGTCTCTACACCCGAAACAATCGAAAAAATTCACGATATGGTGTTGGCCGACCGAAGATTGAAAGTGCAAGAGATTGTGGAAGCCATAGGCATCTCGCATGGCTCAGTGGTTTCAATTTTGAATGATCACTTGGGCATGAGAAAGCTTTCCGCAAGTCGACCACAAACGCAATCGTGTAACAACTTCACAGGAAGGTTTGGCGTTGTTTAATCACAATATGGAGGAGTTTTTGCGCCGTTTTGTAACCGTGGACGAAACATGGATCCATTACAACACACCAGAGACCAAACAACAGTCAAAACAGTTGGTTTCTAAGGGTGAATCGGCGCCAAAGAAGGCCAAGGTGGGTTTGTCAGCCAATAAAGTTATGGCGACTGTTTTTTGGGATGCACGTGGGATAATCCACATTGACTATCTTCAAAAGGGAAGAACAATTAATGGGGAATATTATGCCAACTTATTGGACCGCTTCAATGAGGATTTGAAAAAAAACCGACCTCATTTGGCCAAGAAAAAAGTTCTTTTTCACCAAGACAATGCAAGGGTGCACACATGTGCAGTTGCCATGGCAAAAATCCATGAATTGCTCCCACATCCACCCTATTCTCCAGATTTGGCTCCGAGTGACTACTTCTTGTTCCCAAACCTGAAAAAATGGCTCGGTGGAAAAAGATTTGACTCCAATGATGAAGTCATCTCGCAAACAAAGGCCTATTTTGAGGACCTCGACAAATCATATTTTTTGGAAGATATAAAAATTGGAGAAGCTTTGGACAAAGTGTATAGAGCTCAAGGGGGACTACGTTGAAAAATAAAATGATTTATTTATCAAAAAATCTGTGTTTTATTCCAAAAGTCACGGACTTATTGACCCGCCCTCGTATGTAAAAGAACGGCTGGACTGATTTGGAAAATTTTGGTCTTGAAATAATTGTGGAAGTTCAAGTTATAGGAAAAGTTGCGGGGGAAATACTAAAAAACATTTGAATTGTCCATACTAACCGTTCACTATGTATAATTATTTATCACTTGACTGTCAAATACTTCTATCAGTTTAGCTGTTGGTTTGATTTCAAAAAGATCGGCCGGCTCCTGTAGGTAGGTAGGTGTAGGTATAGCTGGAGGCGTAGGTGTAGGTTGTAGATGTAGTTGCGGGTGTTTTTTATAGTTAAGTCAGAACATCGTGTATCGGGACAGCTAGAAGTGAATATAATTAATTAATTATCTGTACAGTCGAGTTTGATGTTTATTGTTGGCCGAGGTGACCAGGGTTCCAGGGTGCTCACGGAGTAGAATTGTGGATGTGCAGGAAGACTTAAGAAATGACAATACTTGTAAACAAACTTTTATTTTGGTATTCACCACACGACATCTTTATTACAATCTGAATGCACGACCATAGACATTATAACAGATTAAGTATTTTGTTGCCAACCTTAAATATTGCCAGACTATAGAGATAACTTACATACACGACATGGAGAAAATCAAATTATTAGAAATTTTAGCAGTCTCATGCTACTGAAATTGCTTCATGTTACTATTTCCTGGGCGTTAGCGGCAGATGATGACACCACATAATTAAACGAACAAAATATTATAATGACGATCGTCTGATTAATTTTCTCGACTGTAATTTTTGCAGCCTCTTATTGCGTTTTTGGTGTACGATACATTTTTGCAAACCACCATCTTTGTTGATAGTACTACGTGCAAATACTCGACGTCAGTAGGCTGGCTAACGGGCTTCGCTGATTGCAAATTGTGCTTACCGAATACAAATTCCCTCTAAGTGAATTTGCGAACGGCGGAATGACCTAAAACAGATTTGTCTTTGAAACTCTTATCATTATGATACTTACTTTTACATGCCTCAGTCTCGAATTTCGACTCAAATTAGAAGTGATCTCATTTGGCGAAGGCTCATAGCTTTTAAATAATTTCATAGAATTCCGTTACATGAAACGACTTGAAAAGTCCTAAAATTACATTGCCTTATCTAACCTTATCTAAGTCTTTCTGTGCTTACAAAATTTGCAGAAATTAAATCATTAATACTCACTTTAATACTACTGTCCGAAAACTTGTTTTTAGGGTTCCATGTTAACTATAAGGAACCCTTAAGCTTTCGCTCTATCCTGCCGTCTATTCGTGTGTCCGTCTAAGACCAAAATTACCCAAATCGGTCCAGCCGTTCTCGAGTTTTAGCGAGACATAGGTTTTGCAATTTATTTTTGTATATAAGATTAGAGTGGGGATGAAAAATATTTTTTATTCTACCCCGTGGAGGTATTTCGCGTGTATAATGGAAAAGCGTGGTTTGGTACATTTTTTACGCGTTGATTATTACGGAACCCTCCTCAGAAAATATGTGCTGACATGCTCTTGGTTAGGTTATTTTCCTTTACATTAAATAGACCACCAGTGGAAATATTTATTAATTAAAAACATAATACAAATGGTTATCGAAACTATCAGGATAAAATAAGTGGTATGGAGATAGAAATTTTAATAATTTTATATAACTAATATAATAACTACCATTAATTTATGTAAGCCGGACTGTTCTCGCGTAGTTCAGAACTTCGTCGTTAGTTGCCAGTTTCATCACTACTACTCTATGTGTTTGATAGTTTCTCTGTTGACCATATATTATTATGAACCCTAACATAATTTTCTAAGCATAAGTTTTCATACAATTTAATTTTCGATGCTTTTGTTACGCGAGAGCTAATTGGATTTGATTTTGTTCGTTCAAAAATGAGGAAAATTTGGTGGTTTTTTGCCTGGATATATTTCCCGAATCATCAATTCTATATTGCGGATAATGATGTACTATTGCCAATCTATCGTTTTTTGCTGGATAACAAAGTTCGATGGGTATGTATGGTCGGAAATACAAGAATGTCTTCACACTGAGCGCAGCAAACTCAATAAGTTGTAGTTTCAATCGGCTTTTAGTATTTAACAATAATTTCACGGATCGTGAGATCGCCTTTCCTGCTTTGTACCATTGATTTTACTTTGCAAATCCTTTGGAAATGGTTGTAGACAGCGCAGTGGTTCAATATTCAAGGGGCTCCGTGCGTCGTACTATTACTATAATGGCGTTTGTGTTTGTCTATTACGAGGTGATATTATATAGACCGTTTGATTCGAGAGAGTGCAGGTACGATTCCTAGGTTGTGGCGTGTACCAATGAGACTTTTTCAGATATCAAATACATTATAATATGGACGCTCTAACGGTGAAGGAAAACATCGTGAGGAAACCCGCACATGGTTGGCCCCAGACGTATTGACCAGTTATTCCTCTGGACTAGGCTGACTGTGTTGTGAGAATGCCGTATGTGCTTGGGCAACCATACGACATTTAAAAACCAACCGTCCCAGGCGCTACAGTATCTCAAGAGTGGTTACTTCGCTCGGGGAATATTGTATAAGTCATCCAATAACGAATGAAAAGGCCTTAGTTTATATTTTTTTATTACGAGGTGAATGTTAGTTCATGATGCTATTTATTTACTACAACTGGTGATTGTGTCTTCACATGACCGATTTTAACCTATTTTTAATGGACGTTAAAAATGAAAAAAAAAGCATAGTTTTAAGGAAAAAAGGTAAAATATTTTTTTAATTATTATTAATATAAATAAAAGGAATATAAAAAAAATATATTAAAATTGTTTTTTAAACTTTGACACAGACATATTACATGTTTTTTTTTAAAGTATACATTTTGTGTAAATTTATGTTTTTAAGCTATTGCATAGCTTCTATCGCGGGCCTTGAGCGCGGGGACCGAATCCAGAAATTCCGTAACGATAAAACCTCACGCTCCCCACTTCGTCTAACGTCGTTTCAATTCGGCAGTCTTCGACACGGCGTTGTGTGCATGCGATTAGACGTATTGTACGACTCTACGAAACTCGCACGAATCGAGACGAGCTGCTCCGAAATCGGTTATCATAAACCTATAGTTTCAATGATAAATATTCCTGAATAACCAACAGCTACTGTAAGATAATAAAACCCACATGTATTGTAAAATAATAAAAATATTTTAAACAATATTAACTTTTTATTTATTTAATAAAAGAAAAATTTGTTTTCTTATCGGTCATCACGCTCAAAAAGTGTAACTTGAATTAATATCAAAGATAAAGAAATACTGCATAAATAAAATAAATAAATAATTATAATTGCATAAGTTGATACAAAATGCTATGCAATAGCTTTACCGCGGCAGTCCCCGAGTGCCACACGTCTTTTTTTTTTCTCTTTAACAATGAGTTAGCACACCCTACTATCCTTTCATTTATGCATAAAAATTATACACTTCCGAAGGTAATACCATAAAAAAAATGCTTTAAAAATTGACTTAGAATGTAAGTTAAGATTTTGCGACACATTAAATTATTTCTTTTTTCCATTATGGAATCGAATATAACTTGCGCTGTAGCATTTTTGCAGCAGTTTCCCCGCGGGATTAAAATGGCTGCGGTCAAATTTCGATGCTATCTTTTTTCTATCTACAACCGCAACGGTTTTATCTACTAGAATGTTATACGATCTATATATTTTTAATATAAGTAAAGGGTTTTTCAATAGGGACGCTAGAACTTTGACGGCGCATAGTGGCTATATTGGTTAAGCGATAGCTGTATAATTTGGCAATACATTATATTAAGTAGTGTCAATTTACCACAAAAGTGCACGCTTCAAAAAGACAACGCGTAGAAATTGTTAAAATTTGTTATCAAAATCAGTGCTCTATTTACCTAACGCTTTGTCTGTATCGCCTTATTTGCGCACTGTTTATGGTGTTTAAATAAGGAATTGTCGCCTTTATTAGATAGTATAAATAATATTATGTTTCACCAGGACGGCGCTATTTGCCATATAGCACGCAAAAAAATAATTTTGTTTATCGAGATGTTTGAGAGCTTCGTCGCGCTGTGGTCAGTTGAGTGGTGGTTTCGGCTCGATTACTTTCTGAGGAGGCTACGCGAAACCTCCAGTTTGCGCAGACAAACCACTGTCAATAACTATTGCTACCCTAGATGCCAATATAACTCGATACGCCAACTTGAGATTTACTGCGAAGTAGTCGTCAAAAATTCGTCTACAACGGAGTCGCGTCAACTATTTGGATAAAATTATTTTCCATACACATGTCATCGAATATCCTTTACAATATTATAAAAATTGTGGTTATGTAACTTAAGCATGTTGTTTTATTTCATTTGAAAGTTCGCGCGCTCTAAATGAAAAACACTTTGTAACGGTCAGTTACGAGCATTTAAACGTGCTAAACTGTCAAAGAAATATATACTTCGTACCTACTACCTATATTAGAAAAATGTATCAAAATCTGAATAAGTTTAAGTTAAATTAAGGCATAGTATATCAATTTTTATTTAAGATTTATTTATATTACCAGCAGCATCTGTTTCAAAATTTACGTTTTGTAAAAAAACATTAAATTTTATTTTTCCAGTTAGAGTATCAGCCTGTTTTAATGTGTTTTCAATGTATGGCCATTTAAATGTAGAATGAAATTCAAATTACATTTTTTTTTTATTTTTAATGTCAGGAGCGTTTTATGTATATAAAAGAAACATTTACTACGTTAGTTATTAACTGAAGTCTGAAACTAAAATTAAAATCAGATTCAAAATCTAGCTCTATTTCTAATAAGAAAAATGGTCTTTTGAAAAGAAAAATGCTTCCGGCATACCTATAACAAACAGCTTACCCACTTTAACGTACTAAGATTTGTTAGTAATATATCGTCATGCAGCGTTCGTCGGCTGAAAGATCCTAAACTCGAAACGAAGATTAACCATTGCTATTTGGGAGTTAAACGCTGAATATTCAATGCGCGAACGAGGCGTTAAGGCTACAAGTGACTAGAGAGTTTTGTTTTATAAGACTGCTAAATGATAATTTCGCACTGGTTTTCTGTGTGACCGTCGAGTTCACTTACACCAAACGTATCGTATACGAGCGCGGCATCATCAGATAATTTAATTATGGAGTGTGAGAAGACACTAGCAAATTATTACTCTTTCGACTTCGTGCGCGCAAATGGAATACTCGCAGGAACTGTACATTTTTCCGCGATAAAATGTATCCTTTGTCCTTCCTCGTGGTCTACTCTATATCTGTGCTAAATTTTATTAATCAATTTCATCAAGATATTGCGATAGCGACGGTGAGATTCTTCTTTTGTTTCGCAGACCTCTTCTTTTGTATCCGTGTATTATAAGCCATTAATGAACTAAAGAATGAAATATCTTCTTTTGTCAAGAAATATTTATACTTTTAATCTAATATAATTATAAAGAGGAAAGATTTGGTTTTTTGTTTATATGTCTGTTTGTTTGCATTAAATAGGCTCCGAAACTACCAGTAGCTATAAGAATATTACCGTGGCTAAAGCAAGATATTCTTATCCATAATAAAACATACTAAAATACCTATGTTTAACTTCAGCTCACTAGTATGTACTGGGCTTAGGAGCCATTTGCGGAGCATGGCCTTTGGATAGTGGCAAATCATTGTTTCTGAAATTGCGGATTCTACCTTTGATATGCTTATATATTAGAGATATTTGTGTTTTTGTAAAGCAACATCCGCACCACTACTTTCTAAAAAATGCTGATGTTAATAATAGATATGTTAAACCAAGACATTTGTATAAATTGTATCTGCCTCAGTGCTGCTTTGATGTCTATAAGAAAAATGTGTACATCAACGCCATTATTATTTTTAATAAGATACCCGACCATTTTAAAACTTTAAATGGAAATAATTTAAAAAAAAAATAACAAATTGGCGCTTAAATAATTACTTTTACACATTAAATGAATATATTACATTTAAATAAAAATAATAATATATGGCATTTAAATAATTAATTATAATGTAATGAAATTGATTTATATTAAAAAATCTGACATGACATTACAACAATAAATGCCAATTTAATAACACAAATTATTATAAAAAAATCTCTGACGTTAATAACGTTGATACTCTATTATACTATATTGTAAAAAAATTAAAATAATTCATAATTTCTTGAGTTTTAGTTTTATACTATCTCTCACTATTACTACAAAATAAATAAAACATATTTATTTTGTAGTAATAGTGCATATTGCACGCCATTGTGATGGCAGAATGTAACAACAATAAGTAATTTTGTAAGACCACTGTACCAACAACATTCTTGCAATAAATGGATTTGATTTTATTTGATTTACCTCGAGCTAGGTCCTACCAAAAAGTCTCGACTTTAAAATCTTAAATAAAAACACAGAATGACACTCAATGTAATCAGTTATTTAAACATTCCAAGTTCAAACATAAGAGGGCTTTTATGTTTGCGAAATGTCGCTCCAACTTCTAAAAGTCGAGAATTTATATTCCTTTCCATAAAATAAATATTCTCGGATGTTCATCATTGTTGACATGTATCGGAATGTTTGCGGTTTTAAATTACTTTAGGTATATTTTTTAGGATATTGTATATTTTATTTCTTTGCTTCTGTGTATAATATGATCGTATTGGTTCTCGAAATATCTAATATCCTAAACGAGCTTATCTTGTTTATATAATCGTAATCTCGAAAACAGCTGCAAGAATTTCCATTATAAGAATAATATTTCCATTGTAAGCAAAGAATTTTGGGGGAGGAAAATCGATCTAGCTAGATCTTATCCCTGGGAAATTGCGCATTTATAAATTACTAGCTGCTATCCATTTTTATAATGAAGAAGAAGAAGATATACTTATGTTTTTCTTTGGTTGCGTAATAAGACGTACATTTAAAATCGATACAACTATATGAGTGGTATCGATTTTAAATTTCAAATCCGTTTGTTGGGTTGTTTAGCATCGTTCTTGTTGCGAATTAGTGTATCGGGTTCGAATCCCGGTCTGACGAATATTTTTGTGATTCTTTTTATTTATTATTCTATTATAATTTCTCATTTATTGACGTGATAACGTCTTATAATTCGATGGAGCCGGCTGTACGCACGAAAAAACATGACTCATGCGGCGTTACCTCGCTCTGAGGCGTTCCATTTCTTATGACGTTGTCACGTTCAACTATCGTCAGTAAACCGACTTTACAGACAACCAAATTTTTTTAAAATAATTTTTAGTTCTACTAAAACTGCGAGCAAAGCTCGGTCTACCAGGTTGCTTATCTTTTAAAAGATATTAAGTTACTTATTATTATTATTTGAAGTATACCAACACTTTAAATGTACATGAGCTTTTGGAGTACGACTTTTATTCATAGAAGTACTATTTTTCATTCAATAAATATATCTAAAGTGGATGTTGCTCGCGACTAAGTATGCACATAAAAAACTACGCGGGCCCGGTCCCGCTTGATTTCGTTTTGCTCCGATAAAAAGTAGTCTATGTGTTAATCCAGAGTATAAGCTCCTGCCGTAAAAATACGTTCAGTATCTGTTTATGGCGTGAAAGAGTAACAAACATCCGTACATCCATACATACAAACTCGCGTTTATAATATTACTATGGACTAGTATTATCTGAGATTGAATGAAAATCATAATGATTCAATAAATGTGAACGCCAAACATCTTTTGCTTAGTAATCCCAACTGAAATCGGCGGATAATGATAGTCTCGCTTGAAGTAATGAGTAGACCAATGATTAAATAGTGAACGGGAGGGGCAAAACAAATACTAGTCAAAACAACGCAACCGACAGCTTACAAGAACTTACTGTAATAGTTTATAACTTACGATAACATGTCTCAGCTAGCCTCTAACATCGATTCAACTAACTCGTTTTGTAGAAGGCTATTAAGTTAATAGCTTCTGTCTCATAGAACTGGATGTTTGCATAAATATTACAACAAATAGCTGTTGCCCGCGGCTCCGTCCACGTAAATACAGTATCCCAAAGGAGCACTGTACTTTTTTGGGGATAAAAAGTTGCCTATGTATTAATCCAGAGCCTAAACTACTACCATACCAAATTTCATCTAAATTCGTTGAGTAGTTTTTGCGTACGAGTGTACATTTATTACAAGCTAAAGACACAATTCAAAGTTGACTAATCCAAAATAATATTATTCTCTAGGGGATGTAAAAAATATTATTTCCGTTTAGAATACAAGAAATTACTTCCTCAATCAAGCCAGTAATGACAAATCACTTATGGTCTATGGAGCATAATATGCCATAGACAATCCCGCCTTCGGACGTATGATCGAATTTAGAGCACCATTAATGATGTCTGATGTCTTCTTTTGTGTTGCCACAATGGGGTTTTTGCTAGCCGTGTAAATTACATTTATATAGTATATATTAAGGCATGTACAGGATAACATTTGTTACAGTCTTTTTTAGGTCTTGCATCGCTATGTCACTTAGTGATTCTTATGCCAAATCCCATACATTTCTGGTTTTCGAAATTCGTCGTCGTAATTAGCAATGGCAACTTGGCTCAGCCGGCTAATGTTGACTCATATCGAAAATTCATTGTCTCGGTTTACTTTATCCTTTTCACTGTCGCTTAATGGAAAATAGGTATTTATGGCTTGTACATTGCCGTTTGAAATATGGCCGACGATAAATTTGAAATTTATTCGCACGTACACGTTTAATGGATATTCTAGTTGACTTGCTTGGTGATTATTACTATTACCGCCGACTACTGATTACGTCGGATTTATATAAACAGCGGTTTGCTAATATTACCTACCGCTAGCTATAGGAACGGTAAAAATATAATGATTTTTTATTACTTAGGACCTAGTGACATTTTTTTTCGATGAAATATACCAGGGAACGAGCAAACGGATCCCCTGATGGTAAGTGATTCTCCCCGCTCATGGACATTTGCAACAATAGAGGATTACACTAATGTAAATCCTCTGGTGTTGCACACTTTCGTTCCTGGCCCTTAAAATTCCCAAGTACCCCTTTTTTTTGTTTACACAGGAGAAATCTTCGGAAGATACCTAGACCAACCTTGGGGACATTAGCAAGAGTAGGTTATGTGTTGTAAGAGTAGGTTTTTTACCCACTAAAACCCCTGGGGCGGCCTACTTCGACGCAAATAGGGGAACTCAATGAACACATCCGCAGACCCATGTTTTTAAGCTCAAGTTCGGGACAATTCCGAAGTCCGCACCGCTTCAAATGGTATAATGATAGCAAACACCATGCCTCTCGGGTCATACTGGTAACATAGACTCCCCTGCTCTATGAAACCATGACTATAATAAAAAAATAAAATAAAAAGGAACTATTAATCTAATTACGACGGGAGGTAGCAAGACATGACGATCTCTAGCTCGTCGCATGGGATCAGATCTCTCTCGGACCCGCTCAGCCCTTTTGCGGACCTTTTGCGCCATAACGATATCACAAAAGGAGACGACAGCTCTCCTAACATTATCATCGCTGATCATAGCAGCCTTCAAAGAGAGATCTGTTCCCATGCATTCAACTAAAGTCCGCCTTTGGTCCAAATTTCCCGTAGGCCTCTGGTAACATCACTCACTCGGCGAAACAAAACGCAAGCGTTATTTCACGCCAGTTTTCTGTGAGGTCATGGTATTTATCAGGTTGAACCGGCCCATTCGTGCCAAAGGATGGCTCCCCCACGTAGAAAATTATTTCCGAATTAAAATTACCTTATTATAATAACTATACAGTATACCTACTAGACTGTCCCCCGCATCGTTGTTTGCGTAATTATTTTTAAACAAAAATTAAACCCACTTGCAAAGTAAAAAAGCAGGTATGTAGTAATACACAAAAAAAAAGAAATAAATCTTATTTTCTAAATAATTCCCCTTTTAAATTCGGCTAAAATTTTAACTAATCCCGTAAGTAAATAAAAGCCAACTTAAACGTGAGCTCTATAATAATCAATTATCAGGATATTGTTTGGGCTGGTACCGACTTCAAAATAATGATGATTGTGTAGAGAAATAGTTAAACTTTTAGCCAAATTTAAAAGGGCAATTATTTAGAAAATATGTTATATTAGGGGTCTTTACCTATTAAATTGACGTTTTGTATGAAAAAAATTTAACGAATTTTTTTCATCATCATCTTCATCATCATCTTTCATCATCTTTGCCAATGCAGTGGCAGTTTATTGATGCCCTTCTTAAAGAAATCAGCTGGACGGGAGGTAACAAATTCTTCAAAGGCATTTTGAACTGCCTCTCAGGTATTGAATTTTTTTCCCGCCAAGAAGTTATCCAAATTCTGGAAAAAGTAGTAGTATGTAGGCGCAAGGTCTGGTGAGTAGGGCAGATGACGGAGAACTTCCAACCCCAGTTCTTGCAACTTGGAGACCGTCTACTGTGCAGTATGAGTCGCGCGTTGTCGTGCACGAGCAGCGGAGACGAGCGATGCTGACCAATGCTGGTTGGAAATGTGCCAGCTCCTCCATCATTGTGTTCAGTTCTTCACAGTACACATCTGCAGTAATGCTCACTCCGTTCGGTAACAAGCTGTGATGAATCACACCGGCGCTAGACCACCAAACAGTGACCATCGCCTTTCTAGGGGTAAGTTTTCGTTTAGGGCATTGTTTAGGTGCTGAACCAGGATCCAACCAATTTGCTGAGTGCTTGCGGTTATCAAACAAAATCCACTTTTCATTGCAGGTAACAATGCGGTTCAAAATTCCTTCATTTGTGTGTCTGTTGAGCAGTGTAAGGCACGTCTCGACGCGTACTTCGCGCTGGCGATCATTGAATTCGTGGGGCACCCATTTGTCAAGCTTTTTTACCTTGCCAATTTGACGCAAATGGACCAATATTGGTTTGACGCTAACGTCGAAAGCTGCTGCTAATTCAACCGTAGATTGTGTATCATCAGCTTACACAATCGCCTTTAATTCGTCATTGTTGACCAAAGTCTTCGGACGACCGCGAGGTTCATTTTTCAGGTCGAAATTTCCAGAACGGAAGCGAGCAAACCAGTAACAGGTGGTGCGTTAGTTTGTAGTGTTAGCTCCGTAAACGTCGTTGATGTTGCGTGCCGCTTGCGCCGCGTTGCTGCCACGTCGGTACTCATATTCTATAATTACTCAAATTTTTAACGTATTCATGATGACGAAAAAGATTGAAATGCGATGAAAATGTAACACTAATCAATAAACAAATGACTACTTTTTGAAAAAGAATTCCATGTTTTTAAAATAAAATTAATTTTAAATTAGAATTCTTAGCCAAATAATTTTTTTTTGATTTGAAATGGCCAGTACTGCAGAACGGCAATTTCATAGGTAAAGACCTATTATTTCATACTTTTTTGTGTATTTTTACTTTGGAAGTCCGTTTAATTTTTTGTTTAATAATAATATTTTTTCTTTTTTAAGTCATATTTGTTATATTTATTATTAACACCTTTTAAAATAAACTATCGAATGTATAATAGAATAAGCGCCAAGCTTCCATTAGGTATTGTATATAAGATGATGATTACTGTAAGTTACATAATGGCATATTATGCTTGCAGTTCTTTAAACAATGCTGAAATTTTCAACCGTGTATCTTTAAACACTGAAGAGTTCTGTTCAGTGCTTTTGGATCCAGGGTATACCTTGGTGCAAAATCTTAATTTTTGGTAGCATATGCTTGGGTTACTTCAGAAAAAGTCGAAATAAGTATATGTGTCCATATAAATAATTTCGAGGAATTTCCTCGATTCCTCATGGATGCCATCATCAATTCAATTCATTCATTCAATTCAATTCATTTATTTGCTGTAAAAGTGGTAAGTACAATAGTTGGAACAAAATTTATAGGTTCTGACACTTTTAGCTACATATACATAGCATGCAAACATTTATAAGATTAGTTTAAATTATGAAGCTTCTAAAATATTAACATTATTATACAAATATTCTATTCCAATTATCTCATTTTACTTTACACTAATAATTACATGTCAAGACTTTTAAGAGGTTAAGTAACAAAAACAAAAAAAAACACATAAATATAGAAAAACACAGAAAATCATACAGTTTACATCACACATTTAGAATAATAATAGCTATCGCCAAAATAATAGTTAGTACATTATGTCGTAATAGTAATCGAGTAGATAATAATATTGATTAAACCAGTATTAAAATATGTAAAATAAAGTCATTTTTTCATCATCTGAAATGTCAATTCAATAAGTTTTATAAAATAATTACAATAATACATGTCAGGATTGTTTAAAATATGACATAAATTAGTAGCAAACAAAAAATATACAGAAAACATACAAATCACCATAAAAATAATAATCATGTATAGTGGCCCTTAATGTCAAGTTAAATATAAAGTCAGCAAAGATTACATAATATTAAAGTACTAAATGTCATATAAAATCATTACTTCATATCAATAGTTTAATTAATAATATTAAAACACATATTTATCGATTGTTATTGTTTAGGTTAAATAATTCCTTTACCGAGTAGAAGTTTTTTAATTTTAACCATTTAATTATTTCCTTTTTAAATTTATTATACGGTAGTGATTTTATATGACATGGAATAGAATTATATGCTTTTATACACATGGCATAATATTGTTTCTGATACAATGCATTTTTCGGGATGACGTCAAGCACTAGTCTGTCAGGATTTCTCTTATTCCTAGGGTATACGTCACATGCCTTTTTAAAAGATTTATGATTTATTTTTACATAATTCACTAGTTCGTAAATGTACATGCTCGGTAAAGTCATTATATTTAGTTTTTGAAAAAGTGGTTTACAGGACTCATGCGGCGGCTTACCACAAATAGCTCTTATAAATTTTTTCTGCGCAATAAAAACTTTGTTAACATCCGTGGAATTACCCCACAGTAATAGGCCATACCTTAGAATTGATGCCACATATCTATGATAGGCTGATAGGATTGTATACATCGATGCAACTTGTTTAAGTTTTCCAAGTACAAATACAAATCTATTTATTTTACTACAGATTGATTCTATATGGGCTTTCCAGGTCAAGTTCTCATCAATGTACAGACCAAGAAACTTGGTATGTGTGACCTTTTCAATGCTCTCGTTTTCATACGTAATTTTGTCACAGATGCCTGGTTTAGTCCTATAATTTTTAAATTCAATAAAGTTAGTTTTAGTCAAATTTATATTTAAATTATTATTAGTCATCTAGATGATTACATTTTTGATTAAATTATATATGTCAATATCAGTTTTATTATTATCATTTTTATGAGTATAGATATGTCATCTGCAAAAAGGGTGGAATTATAATTCGTAATGTCAGGAAAATCGTTGATATAGAATAAGAACAGGAGTGGACCGAAAACACTGCCTTGGGGTACTCCTACTCTATTGACTCTACATTTAGATCTCACGGCGGTTAAAAATTTTTTTTAGTAATAGTCATAACTTCGGTATATTGTTCTCTATTAAATAAATATGATTCTATCCAGTTCAGAGCAGGACCTCTGATACCCAGGTTACTCAATTTCCTTAGCAGCACATTGTGGGACACGAAGTCAACGCCCTTGACATATCAAAAAAGATGCAGATGGTTGACTTTACATCATTTAAATATTTAACAATATTCCGTACTAATGTAGATGCTGCTGTGGTAGTGCTTTTATTACTTTGGAAGCCGAACTGTTGTTGTTTAATTCACCTCACTCAATAAGGTCACCACTTTGGTGACCACGGGAACAACTTCGGATTATACCCTTCAAAAAATTATTACCAGCTAGCTATTTATTAAAGCTATTCAAAATTGAACTTTAGGGTCAGTTCACACCGTAACGGACGCGGCGCTGCGCGGCTATGCTTTTTAAAAATATCCATACAAAATTGAACTTTATTCACTACACGAAAAGATACATATTTCATTGTGACAATTCAGAATACATCACGTAGCGCTGCATCTCTCGGCGTAGAGTGGTGTATCCTACGCAGCGGTATATGCGCGCCGTCACCTGCGTGATGAGTGGCGCGACATAGCTCGACCCCGCGAGACGCAGCCTGAGGTCGCCGTCCGCCGTCAAAGAAACGTCATAACGAATCCAAAGAGAAGGTTTTTTATTGTCGCCACATATCGTATACACGTTCGGCTGTACATGCGGCACCTCGCGGCGTATTGCTGTCGAATGCGCTTTGCGCTTTTGTTTCGCGAACAGTCACTGGTTTCTTCAAGTATCGTTGCGTCGCGTCGCGTCGCGTTACAGCTGCGTTGCGGTGTGATCTGACCCTAAATTATTACACAAGAGTCGATACGAGATGCAACAAGACGAAGGCGAAGATGCAAGAAGATTATGTATATGTATTGATTATCTTATTCTTTATCTATTCTTTCTAGATTATAGAATCTTTATTCAAAACGCAATAAGATACAAATTCTATTGATAAAGTTAGAATTTATAAAATAAAAATGCATGTTTCGTCTAGTTTCGGTGTAATTCGACTTTGTTTCGATGTTCAACATCAAAACATCAAGAAGCTTCATAAACATTACAGAGCCAGCAGTGCAAAAACTGATGCTATTCGAAGCTACGTGAGTGGCTTCAATTGCGTGGAGTTTTATTAAATTTTCAGTTTCATCGATAGCTTATGGATCATCGCATTTTATTTTTCAACGAAGAATAATTTTCTGGTAATAATTAAATACGTAGTATACATACCTATATACAAGGTAAAATAAATAATTCTCGTATTGTTATTTTAATAAATTAATCACTTAATGCGTAGGTACTAGGTACATTAAGTATTAAGTATGCTATAATATGTCATATTATGTTATACACATAGTCTTATCTATTATCTTATACTTAAAACGAGACAATCTTGTATATATATATATCAACAATATATACATAATACATACAATTTAGTGTGCAGAGACTTTTGGGGGAGAAAAATTGATCTAGCTAGGTTTTATACCTGGGAAACTGCGCATTTTAAGCTACATATGTTTTTTTCTTTCGTCGTGCAATAATTTATCAATAATTTCGACTCTATTATGTCAGTCCCATTTCAGATTGGCATGCTTATATATAATTATTGCTTTGTTCGAAAATTCGGAATGTGGTGGTTCGAATCCCAATCAGATAAATATTTTTGTGATTCCTTTTATTTTTTTAAATTTCTCAGAACTACGAGCAATGCCCGGTTACTATACCGGTATGCCCAGGTACTAAATAAAGTAATAAAAAAGTTAAAAACTATAAACCGACTACGCAAATTATATAGCCCCGTGCGATTAATAAGAATCTATTGATAATATTGATTTAAAATCGGATCACTAGTTAAGGCGCTACGATGAAACAAACAAACATACATAATATAATATAGACTGTATATGTATTTATGTACTTTGCCCTTTCTTTTCACTTCGCCGTAGTTAGGGTAAAACCGGACTTAAAGTTTACTGATATAGAATTTTTCTAATGAAGATTTTTTTTTATGCCGGTAGGAAAAAACAATTCACTCTGACTTCAAAGCTAGGTATTAAATAAAATAAAAAAGCTCGGTCATCAATAATTGCATTTCAAATTTTTAATTCAATATCTTCGTTAAAAGACAAACTTGAAAAAGTTGGTTACTCAGTTATTTACTTTAATATTTGATCGTCCCCTGCTGGCATAAATTCAAATTAATGCTTGAGTAATTCATTGGCTGTAACTTTTAGACTACTTAGCTAATACTTAATTTATATAAGTGCAAAACTTTACTCTCCAAAGTACAATAAACAACAACATATTGGGAAAATCTTATTTTCATTTTTTTTATAGACCACATGATTGCTGATCTAATACTTTCAATTCAATTCATTTATTTCAGATTTTCATCCATAGTGTTAGTAACAATAGATCCTTATTCTAGTGTTAGTAAAAATATAAAATAAATTGGAGTTACATTATTAATTAATTTAATTATATACATGGGAACCGAGCTATCGGAGCATGGAGCTGCACCCATTGCTTCAACAACAACAACAATACTTTGAACGAGTAATTCTTGTTTAAATGTTATCAGTATCTCGGAAGCCACTTCATGTATTTCCATGAAATTCATTATGCAGAGGGTTTTGAGGGAGTAAATCGATCTAGTTTGGTATTTTTAAGTCATAGTATTTTTTTTAGTCCTGCAAAAATACGAGTCAATATGTCAATGATTTCGACTCCGTTAATGTTAGTTCGAATGGCAGTTTGGTACGCGTATGATGCGTAATAGTATGTATTAATCTGAAATTGACTTCACTAGGTAGTGGGTGAGTAGGTATACATTAGCTATATAATGATAATGGACGCTTCACTCTACGTCAATCTGGTGCCGTGCTAAGTAATCGAAGAACTTGTGTTACGGAGACCAGACAACGGGAAGTATATTTAACACATTTATACTAGTATTATACATATTACATTTAAGATTTTTATTATATTATACAATAGACATCAATGCCCCAGAAACACAGAAAAACGTTTTGTTTTTCACGACCCGCGCCAATTTTCTAATGGTATAATGAGGCTCCATTTTTGGGCATCTTCATTACAGATTGGACCAGTCAGTTAAATGGAGCAAAGTACTTGAACGTCTGTGATGGCTATTAGAGGAATCTGAAATTGACTTCACTGGGAGCTATTAAGCTGTAGTAAGCTGCAGCCGCAGTCATTTGTTACGGTATAACGGGCTCGTGTTATTGCAATCACAGACCAGCGTCTAATGGCGTACTGAACCATATCTATTGCTTATGATACGTTATTTCATTGGTTTCTATTATAAATGTGAAAGTTTGTGAAGATAGATAGATAGATAGATAGATGTATGGATGGATAGATGTTTGTTACTCTTTCACACAAAAACTACATACTGATTTTTATAAAATTTGGTATAATTTAATTAATATTCATCTATCAATATCTGGCAAAAAAATTATCATAACATGCAAGCAAATGCATTAGGCTGACCCCACATTAGGCGTGCGCGATCCTCGGGCGTGTCAGCGATGCGGTCGCTGCTCGCGCCACTCACACGCCCGAGGAACGCGAACGCCTAATGTGGGGTCAGCCTAAAATTCGTAATGTGAGATTCAAAAAGAAAATATAAATAGTCTCATTAATTAATGATACTGTGAAAAATATACACACACTGATTTTGAGACTGAAAAGTTGATTGATGAAGTATTTTGATTTCTTAGGTTTACGCGAATATTGTTCATTATTTTAAACACTTACGGATTGTGTCGCGGTGCACTTTTCTTTTTCCCGACGTTTCGGCTACTTTCCAGCAGCCGTGGTCACGGGAGGACTGAGGTGTCAATTGTCCTATTTGTTGAAGTTATTCAAACTACCCGAAGATTCTTCAATTATTATTTGTGTTCCGATCCACGCAAAACATACTAACAGTATCTTGAAGCCGCGGTGATTTTAAATTACATTTTATTTTGTTCATTATTGGATCCCAACTAGATGGCAGTACCCAGCCATCTTCTCGGTTAAAATTAGGGTACTTTTTAATTTCTATAGCCTCGCGTATCATTCTTGGGCGATAACGGTGTTCCTTTGCCAGTACTTGTGGCTTATCAAATCTTATGTAATGGCGAGGTTGATCCAGTGTGTGTTCGCAAATTGCAGATTTATTGTTGCGACGGTGTTTAACATCTGCGATGTGTTCCTTTACGCGGGTGTTGATGGATCTTTTAGTTTGCCCTATATAGGAGAGACCGCAGTCACAGTCGAGCTTGTAGACTCCTGCATCTTGAAGGGGAATGTTACATTTCACTGGTGGTAAAAATTGACTTATCTTTTTGGGTGGCTTGAAATATGTTTTTATAGAAGCTTTCCTTAGAATATAGCCAACTTTATCAGTGACTCCTTTCATAAAAGGTAGAACTGCAGGTATTCGTTCGACAGTGGCTGGTTTCACTCGTTCACTGTGATGCAGGCGTGGGACTCGAAGCTTATTGTCACGTAGAACTTGTGTGACATGATGAAGCTCGGTTTCCAAATGCTGCTGATCACAGATTCCTCGTGCTCTTCTAAACAAAGTCGCCGAAACATCGGGAAAAAGAAAAGTGCACCGCGATACAATCCGTAAGTGTTTAAAACGATGAAGTATTTTGTTGTATTTCAGATCAGTAGAAAATTGGACAGTAGAATTCCTCATCGACCTTCGGTAAGCATCAGATATAATATAAACATTAACCAATTTGAATTCTTACAACAGAGCTGTAACAGTCGAGAAAAGTTAGGCCGTAAGACAATTCCGGTCCATTCTTGCAATTCAAATTCCACGTCTAGTAATGTAAATTACTTTAAAGTTTCGTCTTTAAAATGCGAATTCTTCATATCTTGTTGTTCCAGCGACGCGGCGGGGAATAATTTTGCCGCCATGGCGAAACAATATTAGCGCCAAGTTTATACTAAATGAAAAAGGCCAAAACCAATGAATATATATTTCCAAAAAGATAAAATAATGTTAAGCGTATTTTGCTACTTAAGTATATTTAGTCTTACGTAGTTCTGGATGCAAAATTATGTTTTGTTACGTTACGTTACACTACCGTGCTTTAGATGGAATTTTTTTACACGTTGACGTTTGGAAATCGGTCACAATATTTACATTTTTTTCAATTTTTCCTATCCAAAAGGCAAAATATATTTTTTGAGGTATCTAAGGTTTACTCGTAAAGTGGGGATTTTTTTTTCTCGCGTCTACTTCTATCGTCCCACTGAACTTTGAAGAAAAACTATAACGGCTTCTATAACTGTGTTGGTTCAGGAGTTATAGATACATTAACTCGTAAAAGGCGCTTACTAGGAAAACTTCGTACTAAAATAACGAAACAATAAGTAAAAACACGTAAAATATTGATGTAATGTTACGGAACCCTACGTGCACGTCCGACTCGCACTTGGCCAGTTTTTGGTTATTTCGTCGTGCAACAATATATCAATAATTTCGACTATATTATATCAGTCCGATTGACAATTTGGTATGCGTATGTGTGATTTTTGCGTTGTTCGAAAATTCGGAATGCGGTTGAATCGAACCCCGGAAAAAATATTTATGTGATCCTTTTTACTTTTTTTTTAAATCTACTAAAGCTCCGAGCAAAGCTCGTTTAACCATTATAATTGAATTATAATGGGCGAATTTCGACCATTGGGCCACCACTAGTTATCTTAGTTCTTCGTCAATTATTCACACTTGCGGAACTTTCGTAACTACACTAATGAAAAAGGATGGACCTGGCGTGGATTGAAATTGACCCTTAATTTTAAAGTTTTTGTTCCCGGCATTAGTACTACCCAAATGAACCCTGTTAAATTCTCAAGTTTTTTAAGCTATCAGTCATCATCAGTTTGTATTAATACTTTTTCTTATAATGACAAAGTCATTGATTGAGTAAAACTACGTTATATAAGGTTAGTCTGGCGGGCATGGGATCTCAGTCCATAAGTATAAATACCAGTGGCGAAGGAGAACCATTTCCTTCATAGGGAAGTCCTAGCCTGTATAATAGGTAGAGGCTTAGATGAGGGTCTTCAAAAGTTAAGTGGTAACTGAAGCCGATAGGAATGGAGTTATAGGAACCCCACGCCACTGATAAATACCATTTACTGTGAGATATAACGACGTACCTTGGTACTGTGATGTTGTTTATACTTCATACTGCTAAATAATATATCGTGTATTTTATAGATAACATATAAAAATAACGATGCAGGTGATTATACATATTCATGTAGTTGCTTATAAATGGTATAATATAACAATACTCTCATAATTATACAGGCTGCTATGACTCGTGACTGAAATTAAAAATAATTATTAACATAAACATATTTTATACGACTTCCTTTATATACATTTTATTGTAGATTTCAAAAACTTCTAACAAAGTTTATGAATATACTGAAAACATAAAAATGTTTAGTTTAAATATTATTTTACAAAGAACAGAACTGACATAATATTAGGTCATTACATATAAAATTGGCGTTTTGTAAAGGAGGAACATAAAGTCGATTTTTTTTAAACATAATATTTTTATTTAATCAAAGTTTATACCATTGTTATCTATGCACTTTTGCCATCCCAAGGTATTTCATTGATTCCTTTACTAAAAAACCATTCGGACAGGTATCAATAAACTCTTTGAAGGCGCTTTGGACTGCCCCATCGGAAGTGTCCCATTGGAGTGAATTTTTTCCCTTGCAAGAAGTTATCCAAATATCAAAAAATATGGTAATCTGTTAGAGGGGAGTACGGTGGATATCTAAGACATTCCAATCGAATCTCTTCTAATTTGGTAGCCGTCTGTTGTGCAGTGTGTGGTCTAGCGTTATCCTGAAGCAGCAGTGGCCTAGAGCGAATGACCAACTTCGGTTGTTTAGCAGCTAGCTATTCCATCATGATTTGCAGTTGCTGGCAATAGATATCTGCCGTAATCGTCTGGCCAGATTTTAAAAAAGCTGTAGTGAACGACACCGGCACTAGTCCACCAAATGCTCACAAGTAACTTTTTTTGAGCCAATTTTCGCTTGGGCTGCTTTGGCTGGTTCGCCAGGGTTTAACCATTGCAATGAGCATTTCCGATTATCGTACAGGATCCACTTTTGATCACAGGTAATGATTCGATTTAAAATCCCTTTATTATTGTGCCGGTTGAGTAATGTAACGCAGCAGTCGACGCGCGTTTGTCGGTTTGCTGCACTCAATTCATGAGGTCATTCAAACCCATCTTTCAAGCTTTTGCACCTTCCCAATTTGCTTCTAGTGGATTAAATAGTTTTAGTTTTATTTTATTTTAATATTTTAAGCGCACGGTGCGTTTGAAAGATAAATTTTTTTTACGCTCCGATAGTTTAAACGTAGAGTACATAGATTAAACGTAGTGAAGTTACATTATCTTTGGTATTGTGTGTTAAAAATCTGAAGTAGTGTGTTGTTGTTATTTTCATTATTTCAATGTATTTCTAAGTATTATTTTAAAACATTTTAGCTTTCGGCACGCTCTCCTCCGCATAAACTTTAACTGTGCTAAATTCCATACTCGTCCGTACGAAAATTCTCGTAAAACTGTACTTAAATTTTTTTCTTTACGTATTAGTAATATATATTAAGATACTCGTATAATGATAATATATATGATATTGTATAAAATTAAGTCTTGATTTAACTATCTAAAGGTCTCAACATTATTGTATACAAATCCAAAGTTTTCAAATAAAATAATTCATATTGTTATGTTTGAATTCAATGTGATACTCATCAGCTCGTATTGAGGAGATGAGAAAAGAAACAGCAAAGGGAAGATAGGGCGCGATGGACAAGATAGTGGAAGGGTCAAGACCTTCAAAACGGTACATTGTAGATAAGGCGTAATAATATTATAACGGTGCCCTCAACCATGTATGTATTTTGTAGTATTCCAAACGAAGGAAAGTTTTGTTGTTTAATATTATTTGCACGGTTCAGTTACTCTAATCGATGACAGATAGTTGAAAGACGCGGCGCTGCATTTTGATAATAGCTATTCAAAATTGAGCTTTATATATATACACAAAAACATACGACGTTTCATATGACATCAGTCATACAAAGCACATGCGCTGTGCAGCGCGGTATAACTTGACATTCGAATTTTTACAATGAAACGTGTATCTTCTTGTGTAACTAATAAAGTTAAATTTTGCATAGCTATCGTAAAAAGCATTAGCGCATTGTTTCTTTTCTTTATGAATTTACCCTTAGACGAAGATTCAGAAGTAAATACTCAATTTTTATGCTTCTAAAATATTATACAGGCTAGGGCTTCCCTATGAAGTTTAACCAGCTGGCTATAGTAGATAATAAACATAGGTACCTACTTATTTACCTGAAATAAATAGAAAAAAAGTGTGTGTCAGCTCCGACGCACGACTGGAGTTGACTCTAAAAAGTAAAACACGTCCCTCAGAAGGAACAAAAACTTTAGCGATCGATATGAGTTCAAAAATTCGCGCCATGTGAAAATAAGTGACAGGTGCGCAGAATAGGTTGCGCACGAAAACGTAACGAGGTCATTCGTTCAGTAGATTTTACACCTAATATTTTTTTCATACCGGGGGCCATATGAAAATTGATTCTTGAGGAGTAAACTCCAATAATGACACTTTACTAAATATTAATTAGTACTTTACTAACGTATTGAACTACAGCAGCTGCACTTACGATTTTTAAAAACGATCGAGCAAAATGGTAACTTTAAAATAGCCGCTACCAATTGGAATTATCCATTTTTAACATCTGACATGATAACTGGCCGCTGTTTCATGATCCATTAGCAATATCATACAATGGAGTTCTTTAAAACCGCAAACTGTTTGAAAGTTCTTGCGTTTGAACAGTTGGTTTAATGCTCTAGGTTTGAACAGGAATAGAAATAGGTTCGTAATATTTTTAACGTGCTATAATTATACTAGGTTTATATATTATTTATACAATTGAATCTTTTTGTAAACAAAAAATATTTAATTCGACCATAAATACCAAATTAATTTGTCATAGTATTTCTTTGTTGCACGGTGGGTAATTAAGTGACATTTAAATTGGACACATTAAAGTGTTTTATTGGAGTTTACTCCATAAGAAACGATTTTCTTATATAAGCCCGGGGTATGAAAATCTATGGGAGTAAAATCACAGATTAAAGAAAGCTAGGTCCAGACAAACAGTCCATATATAACATACTTAACTTTCGATTAGATTACACTAGTGAAAGAAATGAATTACGGTTTTCGAAGTACAAATGCATGAGTAAATAGCGGTATAAATTTGAAATTGGAATTCCTAACCAAAGAAGATATATTTGAGATCAAAGTGGCCAGTACGACAAAACGCCAATTTCATATGTAAGGACCTAATATAATAAAAAATTGACAACCTTCAAAAAGTAAACAAATCAAAAATTCTTTTTTTTAAACATAAAGTACAGAGTACAAAATATAAATGCCACAAAAACATTACCTAAATGAAAAAAGCAAAAAATTTGCGTTACAAAAAGTTATGTGATGTCGTAGAGACCATTCAATTAGTTACTTATAAAAAAATTGTAACCGTATGTGAAAAATTTTATTTTTATAATTTATTATATTATTAAATAGTGACTTGGCACTGAGCACCAGCACGAAAAAGCCACGACATGCTTCGAGAAAAGTAATTACGGCCGCTTAATACTTGGCGATAGCGCTACCGCGCTATCAGATAACTTAACCAAGAGCATGTCCCGACGGACATTTCTAAGGAGGATTCCGTAACTATAACCGCCTAATAGGTTTTTTTTAATTACTTCAAAAGTAACTGTCTGATTTCGTTTAAAATAAATTTCCTAAAGAAGAAGAATGGAAAATCTCAAGTTTCTAAGTCTAATAGTTTAGAAATGCCAGGGGGGGACCAACGTATAACCACAACACCAATGGTTGACTTTGTAAAAAAGTCATGTATTAACCTTGCCTTTATTTTAAAAGACCTAAATGGATATGAATGAATCGGATAATGACATGATAATATCTGAAACACAAATAATAATTTTGTAAAAATTTGGAAATCAAGATTGATAGCCATAATTATTATTACTTACAGCTTCTAACAAATAAGTACTAGGTACCGTATAAAAATATTACAAGCGAAATTAACTTAGTAAAAACACCAAATTTCATCCATTTATATTCATAATTTGAATGAATGAAATGAATTTATATTCATACAGAAGCTAAAAGCGCGAACAGACAGACAAACAGACAGACGGACGAACAGAGCGAAACTATAAGGGTTCCTTATGTATAACGGAACCCTAAAAACTACGCTATGTACACACTACAGAGTAAACTCCCGTCGTACGTCGGAGCTGACACACACTTTTTTATAGTGCCTTTTTGTTATCGAAAAGATTGAATTGTATCTGTACCGAGTATTATTAGAATGGCTATGTCCCTATGGTAATAATCATAATGAAAAAATATAGTTATGAAAGAACTTAACGCAAGAGCTTGCTAAGAAACGACATCCAGTGAGAACCGAGTGAAAAGAAAGTTTTTAATGACTTAAGTTTTATTGGTTTCAGAAAAAAGCTGTTCAATTTGCGATTTATGTATTACTTATTTATACATTAATACATGTTTATAGTGACTCGAGGTCGCGCTGTGGTCGCAAATTTTAAGTTTGAACTTAAAATTATATTTACTATTATGTTAGGGTATTATTATTAAGGGTTCTTTTACCTCTGATAGAAAAATGAAATGTAAATGTTGTCACGGTTTGATAAACGTAACCGTATGTTACACGTAACTAAACTGCATGTACCAAACGCACGGTAGTGTGTGTTAATAATGTAAGGTAGTGTGTGTTGTTGTTATTTTTATTCATTTTATGTACATCTAAGCATTATTTCTAAAATCTGCACATGCCTTCCTTGCCTGCCTTCCGCCACATAAACTTTAATTGTGCTAAATATCATATTCCTCCGTTCCCACAATTCTCGTTAAACTGTACTGAAAGTTTTTGCTTCGCTTATTAATATATATGATAATAACTACACCGACTTTCCCTCGCACACGTTTGCTATACCTAAGGATAGTATAGTATTTGTTAAATATAGTCACAATTTAATATAATAAATTATAAAAATAAAATTTTCCACTTACGGTTACAATTTTTTTATAACTTATTAAATGGACTATCTTGAATTTCACTTGGTCTCTACGACATCTCATAACTTTTTGCGA
The DNA here is from genome assembly GCA_963565745.1 of Phengaris arion. Lineage (NCBI taxonomy): Eukaryota > Metazoa > Arthropoda > Insecta > Lepidoptera > Lycaenidae > Phengaris > Phengaris arion. The sequence goes on from OY751443.1 coordinate 12,216,644, forward strand.
AGGAAATACTTGTTTTGTTTTTCATTTAAGTACTGTTTTTATGGGATTTTTCTTTTCGCGTCAAGGGAATATACTTTTTCAGTGGCACTAGCGATAATGATCCATTATAATATTAGGTCCTTACATATGCAATTGGCGTTGTGTCGTACTGGCCACTTTGATCTCAAATATATCTTCTTTGGTTAGGAATTCCAATTTCAAATTTATATCGCTACTTACTCATGCATTTGTGTTTCGAAAACCGTTTCACAAAATAGAAAACTTGAAATATCGTTTTATTTTCGAGTACCAGTTCCACCGTGGCACCAGTGCTGCAGAAACGGCTCGAAGGGTTACTGATGTGTATGGCGGCGGTGTCGCAAAAGAAAACACAGTGCGTTTTTGGTTCCAAAGTTTTCGTTCTGTAAATTTCGACCTGCAGGACAAGCCCTGTGTACGGCCGGAGACCAAAGTTGATAATGAAGAATTGAAGGCTATTGTGGAGCGGATCCATCGAAAACCACGTCCGAGTTAGCTGCAGGCTGCGGTGTTAGTGATAAAACTGATTTAATCCACTTGAAGCAAATTGGGAAGGCAAAAAAGCTTGAAAGGTGGGTACCTCATGAATTGAGTGCAGCAAACCGACAAACGCGCGTCGACTGCTGTGTTACATTACTCAACCGGTACAATAATGAAGGGATTTTAAATCGAATCATTACCTGTGATGAAAAGTGGATCCTGTACGATAGTCGGAAACGCTCAATGGAATGGCTGAACCCTGGCGAAACAGTCAAAGCCTGCCCCAAGCGAAAATTGACTCAAAATAAGTTACTTGTGAGCGTTTGGTGGACTAGTGCCGGTGTCGTTCACTACAGTTTTCTTAAATCTGGCCAGACGATTACGGCAGATGTCTATTGCCAGCAACTGCAAATCATAATGGAAAAGCTAGCTGCTAATCAACCGAGGTTGGTCATTCGCTCTAGGCCACTGCTGCTTCCTGACAACGCTAGACCATACACTACACAACAGACAGCTACCAAATTAGAGGAGCTTCAATTGGAATATCTAAGACATCCACCGTACTCCCCTCCAACAGATTACCATTTTTTTTCGAAATGTGGATAACTTCTTGCAAGGGACAAAATTCACTCCGATGGGGCAGTCCAAAGCGCCTTCAAATATTTTATTGATTTCAGTCCGAATGGTTTTTATAGTAAAGGAATCAATTAAATACCTATGAGATGGCTACTTTGATTAAATAAATATATTATGTTAAAAAAAAATTGACCTTGTGTTCCTCCTTTACAAAACGCCAATTTCCTATGTAATGACCTAATAGACCACCTTGCCTTATCTGGCAATTACTAACACTACTTTAAAAGTATAATTTACACGAACCATTTTACTTGTGTGTGAATGATAAACCACACAATTTTGGTAACCGTACGTAAAAAACGATTAATTATTTTGACATGAAACACAGAATTAGATTAAGCGTCGGATGTGCTTTTAGGCTAAAAGGGTCTTCGGAAAATCCTGGCGAAGCTTAGTCAGCTACAGCTCACAAACTAGTTTACATTGAAAACAAAAATACGGGACGAACTATGTAGATTGTTTTAAAGTTTGTAGGAGCTAAACGCTTTTTATTACTGTTGTAATTTGAGAATCAGTCTCTTTACTATGATACTTAATAACATTAGAGGAAATGTCTTTATACTCTACTATATGCTGACGACCTCTGTGGCTCAGTGGTTGAGCGTGTTGGTGCTCAAGCCGGGGTTCGCGGGTTCGAATCCCGCCGAAGGAACGAAAAGTTTTTCTGTGTCCCTGGGTCATGGATGTGTATTAAATATGTGTATATTATGATAAAAATCTTAAATATATGTATAGTATAAAAAGTGTTAAATATATTTCCGTTGTCCGGTACCCGTAACACAAGTTCTTCGAGTGGTAGAGTGGTGTGAAGCGTCCATAGATATTATTATTATTAAAGGTAGGTAATCTCGCAGAAACCGTATATATTGCTATATATTGCTTGACCGATATTTGTCTACTTCATATCTGTACCAATGCGAATGGGATCAGTAGTTTAGGCGCTACGGTGAAATAAACATACGTACATATTTACATACATATATACATAATCTGGCAAAATCGTTACCCCTCCTTTGGGCTTCAATCGGGTAAAAACGCATTTCTATGGTGATCATGCTAACCGATACGTGACTTTATCAGTAGCGCTACTAATGATGGTGGAAGGTCACTCACGTGCTGTTCGCTGGTCAACAATTCAACACTACCATACAAAAATCGCTGGTAAGTGGTAACGCAATCGTTATTTCCCGAGGAGACTGTCCCGTGGGTTGTCTACCAGACAAATTACAAGTTGTAACTTGTAACCGTGGACTACAAAAAGAATAATATTACAACATTCATAATAATTTTAATGGTTTTTTCGTTACTCAGATCGTAACTCCACCTGGATAACATCATTTTTACATTCAAATTTGGGGTAATTTTCTGAGGTAACATAATTCATTTTTAGTCGTTAGGACGAGATAAATCATTTGTATGATAAAACTCCCCTAATCTTTGAACTTTCTATCTTTGGCAATAATTTGTTTCATATTTAAAGCAATTATGAACTTCCATAAAAAGTTTGTAAAGATTGCAAAAGAACAATGTCTTCTTATATGGTTTGCTACGAATGCCGGTAAAAATTTTCTTTTTTAAATTATCAGTTAAGAAATGACTAGTACGTCTCTTATAGGCTGCATGTCCTAAGTCATCTTTTAAAATACGCGACATGGTTCTAGGTGCTATCTACGCGTCATGGTTCTAGGTACCGAGATAAAATCTTTTGCTTTCGGACAGGAGTTCTTCAAGTTCTTTCCCTTATAGAGCAAGAGCCAGCCCCAGGCCTTCGGTAAAGTATAAAAGCTGTAAGTTTCTCAATGTATGTCCCCAACACAGGTAAGAACGAACCCCGTCTATGAAACTTGGGTCGCGGTGGCTTTCGCAGGTATCAGGTAATAAAGGTGTGTAAAATTGTGTGTTAAATTTGGTAAAGTATAAAACTCAGTTTTTACATATTTTACTTATAATAATCCTAAAAGTCACCTTGCCGAAAGCCAGACACTTCGTACGGTTGCAACCCTCTGCCAGACACCTTTAAAGTATATTTAATTGTTAGTATAATTGTTTGTATAGTATAAAAGCCGCAATTTATATATGTTATTTGGAGAACTATCAAATGATGTTTTCTCAATAGCCAGACAGTTTCAGTAGTTCCTTTATGTTCCCAGGCACATCAAAAGTCTAATGTAGCTGCGAGCGCGAGGGATATATGTGTCAGCGGGTGCGAGTGAAATACTGCGTTCGGTCCATTGCGACGTTTTACTGCGCATCAGCTGTCATTTATTGTGTATTATGTGGTGAAGTCATACGTACAGCAAGCGTTTTATTATTTTTTTGTTCAGTTTATAAAGTAAGTGAAAATCAGTGTGATCATGGAAGGACAATTAATTTGTTTTCTATGTAATAAAAGTGATGGAATAATAATATTGTTTTCGGAAGGAACATTAAAAAAATGTCAAAATATTTTAAAGGCGAGGAAAATACACAACCTCAAATATAACAGCGTTACTTTTCCAAATGAATATACAGACGGTGGTTATCACCGCAAATATCATAAAATATTCACAGGACTGAATATCCAATATTATTCTTCTGAACCGATAATTAAAAAAAAAAAGTGTTAAGAATCAAATAACTAGTGTAATTACAGACGACTCATCTGCTACCACGCCGTTGATACTTGAATTGACAACAAAGTCAACACCCGAACCTCCAACAACATCAGACCAAAGTTCATCTTCTCAATCAACGGAACCACAACCTTCAACTTCTCAAGAACAGTCTCATTCACCACCTTCATTCACAGAATCTTTCTCAATATCACAACCAACCTTCGTTTTGGAATCAGGAGCATCACAGTCTACATCTTGTCCAGAAAATCCGGACGTTTCAACATCACATGTAAGTGAACATGATGATGCAAGTCAGGGCGTAAATATCCAGGTTGAGAGTGATGCTCATATTAAATATACTGTAAACAGTTGTATATTTTGCAAAAGAAAAAAGAAAAAAAGTACGATCAAAAATGCTCCCACTTCACGCAGATGATACAAGCCAATTTAAATCTAGTGTCTTACCTATTATTGAAGATGTAGAAGATTATCATGAGCTGTTCATCACTTTGACAAATTTCTCTGCTCCAAAAGTTTAACAACAGTGTAGCTTCCAAAAAAAAAACACATGTAGTAAAAGTGAGTGGCATCATCATCGAGAATATCACAGAATAGTTTTTAATGAAATCAGTAACATCATCGAGGATGACGTAATGAAAAAAGGGCGCTGTTATTTATTGATATATTTACATGAACTTTATGTTGACTCACTGGAGAAAATTTTTGAAGAAAATTCCGTTAAAATGAACGTCACATTCACAGCACACCACCTTGAAGAAAAAAATTTAGTATTCTCTAAACTTGTGAAATTTTTCACTATTCGCAATAAAAAAATAATAGCGCCAAAATATTTACAAGCTATAGATGATGCAGTTCTTGAAAATTTACAAACAGAAAATATTTTACAAAGATCGGCTTTGATTCTCAGAAAATTAATACTAGGAATATAAAAAAAAATACCCTCTAGAAATATCACTGCAGAGCATTTAATAATCCGGAGAAGTTTCGATACCACAACTATTGTTGGACTTTTACTTCATTCTTCTTAGTGGAAGTAGACAAAAACGGAGAAAAAACGTTAAGTGTGCTCGCTAGGTACGTTCTTATTGCCAAGATATAATTTTTGGAATTCATAACGGTCGATTGAAGACGTCGAAGCACATCATGTTGGGTATGACGTTAAAAAGCTTAACAAGCAGTAGAAAAATTATAGACATTATGAATAGATATGGTCACTGCATTAGTTATCAAGCCTTCGAAGAACTAGAAACAGAAGAAACTTATACTTCGATTGAAAAATCTACATTATGTCCAGAAAAAATAAAGAAAAAGCCTGGTATTTTTACTGGCGTGGCTTACGATAACTTTGACCGTTTTGTTGAAACTACCAATGGGAAGGGTACTCTTCACGACACCGTAGGAATTATTTACCAGAACAGTGACTTAAATTCAATACAAATTTTATCCGAAAAATCTGCATCCCCACCGGTGGAGGAATTTCTTTTGAATGTTGAAACAAATGGAGATTCTCTTCGAAAAACATTCATTTCTGAATGCCAGTCAGATATTAACAGATTTGAGAAAGCAATAAAAAAAGTACCGATTAATAATTTTTCCAAAGATTATGAAAAAAGAAAAAAATTTGAGTAGGTGGAAAAATTCAAGAAATAAAAATTCAAACAGATTTATTTGGCCGTATGCTTGGAATTTCCATAGACTACAAGGTTGATATATCAAAGATTTTGTCTTTTCCAATTACCTCAGTGCCATTATCAATATGCCGTGCCATTTAGATGGTACTATTTGCAAAATAGATAAATCAGCATTGATGAAGTGCTTGGAAAAAGAGGTACAGCATGAGCAACCACGTTATGTTGACGTATTGATAATATATGGTTTTTTCCTTATACACACAATGAAAAACGTTCCAAAGAAATTTGGAAGTATTTCTAAGAAAATGATGCAAATGGTTACTCAGTTACAAGCATTGAGGATTGATGTTATCTTCGACCAATACTTTACACCATCCATTAAGGATTATGAGCATTCCCAACGGTTTGAGTCCGCACAATTACCGTACATCATATCTGGACCTGAACAAATTCGACCCAGTGATTTCGCGAAAGAATTAAAAAACTCAAATTTTTAAGAAACTCTTGTCAATTTCTTTATATTAAATTGGGCTACTGATGAAATGGCGTACTTTATTGGTAACAAAACTATATATATAAACTTTAAAAAATGCCATTCTTTCAGTGTTAATAACTCCAAGAATGTTGTATCAAGTATTCATGATGAATTATCATGTCCGGAACATTAAGAAGCTGACACCAAGATAATATACCACGTGTGCAACATCAACTATCCAGCGAGTATTCGAAGTGTTGACACAGATATTATTGCCATAATGCTTGGTCACATGCACTTTCTACGAGATGATTCGTTCGTTTGGATGCTCACAGGAACTGGTAACAACTTGAGATATGTGGACCTGACGAGGATACACTCAGAGTTAGGAGAATCTATGTGCCGAAGCTTACCTGGATTTCATGCAATCACAGGATGTGATTACAATCCTGAATTTTTCAGGAAGGGAAAATTGAAATATGACTATTAAAAAATTGCGATGAATTCCAGAAAGCTTTTATGAAGTTTGGCGACAGCGAATTATTTGAAAATTATGACCAACAAGAAAACGTCTTGAATACCATTCAGCGATATACAGGGTGGCCAAAAAGTCGTGGATCAAACGAAACAGGGAAATAAAGGAGGTAATTTCCAACAAAAAATCTTTCTCCAGCATGGCTATAACTTCATTGCACGAAAAGATATGAACTATTTTTGTTTTTTCAATGAAAGTACCGAGTTTTTTTACAATTTAATCAGTAAAAAGTTAAAATGATTAAAAATAATTAAAAAAAAAGCTGTTGTATTATGACTCGATTTTGTATCAATACTACAAAAAATGTATTGCAGCTCTTGGTATCAAACTTAACGAGCAATTAATGTTTTTCCGTAAATTTTGATGCGTTTCAAAAAATTACTTCTCACTTTAAGAGCTCCATTTGAAAAAAAAACGTATTACGGAAAGGTGACCCTGTATTATAAAAACTTCCCGGTTTAATGCTGATTAAAATGAGGTACAACACTTTACTTTTTGATCTTTAGTTTTGGTTTTATAATCTTTTTCATATCAAGGTGCAAATTTCATAAAATGATAAATTCAAAGGAAAAATTAGATTTTTTCTCATACATATTACATAGTAATTTCAGAAGCCATTATGAAATAAAAACAACGATTGTGCCTTAGTACTTTATTAAATACAAATTTTTACATTAAATGTTCAAATTTCCTACCTCTGACCATAACGCACAATCTGCACCGCCTAATAAAATTTGCTCGTAATCGGCGGAATGCACCTCTGTTATTTTGAATTTGTAACTTAGCAAACTCGAGCTTTTGTCGTAGTTCTTGTTCGGTGTTATTTTCTCCATGATACACTATTTCTTTAAAATAGCCCCAAACAAAAAAGTCCATGGGATTAAGGTCGGGCGACGGGGGTGGCCATGCAATAGGTCCACCTCGACCAATCCACCGGTTAGGGAAACGCTCGTTCAAATGTTCTCAAACTGCTCTAGTGTAATGAGGCGGGGCGCCGTCTTGTTGCAGCCACATTTCTGCCACTCTATCTTCAGGAATCTCAGCTTCGTTCAGTATTTGGTTCAAATTATTTTGTAAAAAATTCAAATACATAGCACCATTCAGCCTTGGTGGCATTTCATGTAGCACAAGCTGCTGGTCAATTATTCCACCCCACATGTTTATCCCAAACAGATGCTGGAATCGATCATTTCTGATGATATGTGGGTTCACTCTGGAGTAATAATGTAAATTGTGGATATTAAAAACTCCCATTCTTTAAAATTTGACTCATCAGTCCATAACACTTTGTTGAAGAACTGCGGATCCTCTCTGTGTCTTCTAAGCATCTCTCTACAAAACCTCACTCTAGGTTCATAGTCAGCTGGCAGTAAAGCTTGCACCCTTTGTATGTGGTAAGCGTGAAATTTATTTCTTTTAATGATAAGCTGCACCGTCGATCGTGGGATCCCGAGATTTCATGATATTTGGCGTTGGCTAATACCAGGGTCTAATCTTAACTGTCTCAGTATTTGTTCTTCAATATCAAATCGTACTACTGGTCTTCCTGTTCTCGCAGCATGCTCCCCGGGTAAGGTTCCCTCCATGTACGCATTATGCACGCGCATAAAGACCCTGTAGTCCGGGAAACGGTCTCGGTTAGGGTAGCGTTATCGATATTCTCTGGCAGCAGCACGAGCATTACCGTCGCAAAAACCATAGAGGTAATGCATTTCTGCATACTTCCGTTGGGTGTATGCTCTCCTCGCAGCAGCCATTTTAGCTTATCTAGCCAATTCAAAGTGATCACAAAATCCGATTCACACAGCGCTGGTCACAGGTAGGCAATATCACAAGTCCATAAACAAAGCGTAGGTCACAGGTAGGCAATCAATCACAAGTCCAGAAACGAAGCGCGGGTCACAACTAATCACAAAAAATACCGTGCAAAATAATAAGTGTGCGTAGTCACATCCAGAAAGTGAGTGAGACACTAAACAAAGAAAGATACTCACGCGCTTCCACCCCTCCCGCTTTGCTTCGCCCGGCATTCTACTACCTGAACTAAGACGGGTATTCTGACCTTTTTCGACAAAGGATTAAATGGTTAGTGTGAAAGAGAGGCATAATTCCTTTGTATCGAGTGTTTTTACAGAGTTGTTTGTATTGTATGACCCTTTCGTTTTCTAGAAAAGATAAATCGTTAAATTTAAAAATAAGGCTCATTTAATGAAATTTGCACCTTGGTATGAAAAAACGATCATAAAACCAAAACTAAAGATCAAAAAGTAAAGTGTTGTACCTCATTTTAATCAGAATTAAACCAGCAAGTTTTTATTATACAGGTTCACCTTTCCGTAATACGTTTTTTTTTCAAATGGTGCTCTTAAAGTGAGAAGTAATTTTTTGAAACGCATCAAAATTTACGGAAAAACATTAATTGCTCGTTAAGTTTGATACCAAGAGCTGCAATACATTTTTTGTAGTATTGATACAAAATCGAGTCATAATACAACAGCTTTTTTTTAATTATTTTTAATCATTTTAACTTTTTACTGATTAAATTGTAAAAAAAACTCGGTACTTTCATTGAAAAAACAAAAATAGTTCATATCTTTTCGTGCAATGAAGTTATAGCCATGCTGGAGAAAGATTTTTTGTTGGAAATTACCTCCTTTATCTCCCTGTTTCGTTTGATCCACGACTTTTTGGCCACCCTGTATATGCAATATATACAGTGTTGGTAATATTATTGATGTTGATACAGCGAGATTTCAAATGTTTATAGATTCCTATACAGTCTCTGATGTCAACGAGGCATTTAATCGAAAAAAATTGCGGAATTTCGATGCCAGCAGTTTACCACCTTGTAAAAGTGAGCTATCTCAGCAATTTTTGCGGGCAAATTATATTTGTACCATTTGGAATAATGCTCACCTAAAGAAACCAACTACATACAAACCAGAAAATAATGGTTAGATCCTGCAAAATGGTCAATATCATTTTAAATGGTTTGAAGGTGATCAGCTACCAAACTACGTCAGTGATTCTCTAACAACTGTATCAGGTATGTAATTATGATGTTACAATATTATTAAGGAAATTTTGATTATTTATGATTATGTTAACATGGAATAATTATTACAGAAACTGGCGAAGAAGACGATATTGATAACAACCAACCCACAGATTGGAGCAGCGGTGATGAGGATACTCAAGATATCGACGACTATCGTAGTCGTCATAGAATATCTTTGAAATATTTTTCCATTAATTATTGTATTAGATTAATTATATTATTCCAATAACTATTATTAAAATAATTATTGAAGTAGTATAATTGGATTGTTAATTTCATGATTCCTAAACACGAAAATTTTATAAAAGAATTTTCTAAACATTTATTCGTTGATTCTTAGTTATTGTACATAATGAATTTTCATAGTAAATCTAGAAAATAGTTCTCATTATATACAATAAATGATAGATCATGCGCAGTAAAACGTCGCAATGGACCGAACGCGGTATTTCACTCACACCCGCTGACACATATATCCCTCGCGCTCGCAGCTACATTAGACTTTTGATGTGCCTGGCAATATAAAGGAACTACTGAAACTGTCTGGCTATTGAGAAAACATCATTTGATAGTTCTCCAAATAACATATATAAATTGCAGCTTTTATACTATACCGTAAGTATAGTAACAATTAAATATACTTTAAGGGTGTCTTGCAGAGGGTTGCAACCGTACGAAGTGTCTGGCTTTCGGCAAGGTGACTTTTAGGATTATTATAAGTAAAATATGTAAAAACTGAGTTTTATACTTTACCAAATTTAACACACAATTTTACGAACCTTTATTACCTTATACCTGCGAAAGCCACCGCGCGCCCAAGTTTCATAGACGGGTTTCGTTCTTACCTGTGTTGGGGACATACATTGAGAAACTTACAGCTTTTATACTTTACCGATGGCCTGGAGGCCGCTGGCTCTTAGACTATTACTGCTTTGACCACCTTTTTCGTATGAACACTACGTAGACGACCAGATCTTTTTCTGTCACAAAAAGAGGAGGTTTCATTGTACCTATTAATAGCCCGGTACACAAACATTTTACTAATACCAAGCGTATGGAGAGTTTTAAAAATTGCATTTGGCTCCATACCTACTTTGTGTAATGCAATCACAGCGATTCAGTTCTCTTTATCACCCCACTCCATTTTAATATCGCAAAATATTGTACAATGTACTGGCGCCAAAATGAGAAAACACAATGTAAAATCATATAAAAATGACAGATTCCAAATTCAAAGGTAATATTTTGTTTATTTTTAATTGTAACAGTATTTATGGCCAGACTAATTAGTATATTGATAATTTTGACTCTCTTACATCAGTCTGATTGGCAGCTTGGTATGCGTACCTATATACGTATAGACGTATACGTATAAGTTTTGCATTGTTTGGAAATTCGGAATGTGGTGGGTTCGAATCCCGGTAAGATACTTTTTTTTTTATTCTTATTATTTCTTTTTCTCTTATATTTTTTTATTTATTTTTAATTATTTTATCGTTCTACTATAACGCTGAGCAAAGCTCGGTCTCCCAGGTACTACCTACTTTAAACGAGACAATCTTGTATATATATAATAGTAATCTCGGCAATGGCTGCAAGTATTTACATGAAATTTAGTATGCAGGTAGTTTTGAGGTTTGAGGAAAAAATCTCTGATCGAAGCTGTCGTTGGTTCAAACGGATGTATGTCAATCGTTCAGTCTCAATTTTGACATACATGTCAATTGCAAACTGTAGAAAAAGTCAAAATCAAATCAAATATGATTTAATTTACCTTCACGGATCATGAGTCTGTATGAATAGAAATTCATAGCACTATCTTTTTTGTTGGTTTCAACACCTGCAATCATAAATTATAAATTTGATGATCAGCATCTGGTAGTGGTAACAGCGCACCCAGTAAGTGATAAATTTGTCCTTGTATCTGTAATTTTTGAAGATTTGTCCAATAATTATTTCCGATATATATTTTAATACAAACTGGAATATTATAAAAAAATATTATGGTATAATACCTTGAAAGTAGGCATAAAATTGTCCTGTATAATATGTGTACCGCCAAACGATGTCATCTGGAAACAACTGTTATATTTCTGAATGTTGGCCAAGAAGTGCTTAGAATCATTTCCAATCCCAGAAACTAAAGAGGTGGTGGGACCAATTGTGGCAATTTTACTTTGCCTCCAGCACAACATGATACAGTTGAGTCACCACTGTATTTTAACGCCTTACAATATTTACAAATTATTGTCATTTCCCCAATCGTTACCGATTTATCGTCACAATAATCTATTGCCGGATCATAGTGGAATGTAGCTCGTTCTAGACTCACGGGAGCACTGCGTCTGCGGAATCGCTCAATTTCATTATGTCGTGCTCGCTGTTGTTGTGTTAGATGTGCACGAACTCGTTGCATTCTAAGCCTATCTACTTCATTGTCACTCACCAAAGAACGCAATTCTGACAGCAATACGACTATTTTCTTGATCTGTCTCTCTCTGGTCATCAGTGCAGTTGGAACGTCAGGTAGCTCTTCGCACATTTGATTGACTGTGACGACCTAAGTAAGGTGGTATTCTCCTCGGCATCGTAAATTGTAATTAATCAAAGTGATAAAAGTTCTCGCGCACCTAGCAGTAAAGTGTCACTACGATTATCACAAAAGATCACCAAAAAAAAGAGTACGAGGGCGGCACTGAAAATTTCGGGAATCAAGGAAGTGACACAACATTACTATTTAAAAATGTATTTATTGCTTTTCGAAGTATTCTCCGCGAAATTTGACACATTTTTCCATACGATGGAACCAATCATTGAAGCAACCTGGAATGGTTGGAATGGAATGGAAGTTGGGGTCTCCAAAATGGCCGTTTTGTAGGCGTCCACAGCTTCTTCAGGTGATGAAAATCTCTGACCACGCATTTTATTATTTATTTTAGGGAAAGTATAGAAATCATTAGGGCTTAAGTCGGGGCTGTACGGCGGATGGTCTAATAATTCTATGATTTCTTGCTCTAAAAACTCTTTTGTTCTGTGGGCGGTGTGAGAACTCGCATTGTCGTGATGGAGGATGATGCGACGGTTGCAGTTCTCTTTACGGAGTTCAGAAACGACCTGTGGCAAACAAATGTTAGCATACCATTCTGCATTAACCGTTCTTTGTCCCTCAAGAGGAATAGTCGCAACATGGCCGGTTTTGGAGACAAACGTGGCCACCATTTTTTTTGCAACACTCCGTGAACGAACAATTTTTGTTGGCTTTAACTCATTTTCGAACACCCAAACTCGTGACTGGTTTTTTGTTTCGGGTTCGTACTATTATAGGAGACTTAGCGAAAGCCTTTTTTAAAAAAAAACTTTTATTAGCTAAAATTAAGATTACAATTAATTACAAAGAAATGGAATTAGGAAATAGTAAATCGGTTAATTAAAATTCGACCGACCGATTCGGAGATTGGATTAGAACTGGGCTGCGTCCGGCGCTCGAGCAGCGTCTCTCCTATTTTATGCTGACTCAGGAAAATTAAGTGTAAGCACAATTGCTTACATAGTAAGGGTATAACAACCCCCCGCTGAAGACGGAAATTCGGGGTTGAACCGAATTTCAGCGGAAACATTTTAATTCTGGTTCTTTTGTAAGATTACCCAGATCCTTTTTAGATTCTATATTAATATCGTCTAGTTCAATCTCGTTATCGGTTGAGGTTTTCTTAGTTCTATTAAATTTTTTAAAGCTAGGAATACTAAAAACAACGTTATAAATTTTTAAGAAAATAATTACAATTACAATAATAATAATGACAATAAAAATACCATTGATGACAAGATAATGCTTTTCGTATTTAATCAATACAGGTTCCTTATTAATAACCTTATCAAGTTCTGAAATAATCTTATTATTTTCTTTATCAAATTTTAGTTCGTCGAGATTACTGATATTTACTTCTTCAGATGAAGTATAATTTTCTGATTTATCCATCTTACAACAAGGATTATTAATAATATTAAAATCTAACTTAGGAATTAGCACCGTAATGTTCGATATAATGTCTGAGGTTATTAGTTTCGCACTTTTCGTATAGACGATACACTTTTCAGGAATATTTAGTATTCCTATTCCGAACACTTTTAATTCACTGGTTCCCGTTGTACTGCAGTCCAAATGTATTTTACTGGGAACACTTTGCACGTATAGCCACCGATTGTTCTTGAGTGGTTGCCATATGTTTGCGTCACCTTTAATTGCCTTTGTTTTACACTGTTCAGGAATGTCACTAGTTGTCTTAGTTAATAGTTCACTTTCACACGTGGGATTGTTGTTCGTCAACATTATCATTGAAATCTTGCAAAGGAATAACTCAGAATTAACCGTCTTACATAATTCTAGACTATCTAGTATACAATAATTAATTTTATCATATGATATAGCGATGTACTTGTTATGAGGTTGAGTCATACTCAATACATTAGGCTTGTCTAAGCCATGTGGCGTAGGTAGCGCCAAACTATGATATAGGCTGAAATCGTCATTTAAAACAAGTGTAATTTGTAAAACGAATACAAGCTTATTTCTAAAATAGTAGCATGCAACATCAGATATGCTTAAGATTAAATGAATTTTGTCTATACTCATGATAGTCGGGATTCTCGAATTTTTGGGTAAGTATCTATCGTTATTAATTAATTCATTGAAAAGCTGCATTGGCGTAATAACCGTAGGGTGTAGAATATTTTGTTTTGTTAGGATGACGGCATCGGTTAAGTCTTCCAATTCGAAGGATAGAGTCATGAGAGCGCTCTCTAGGTAAGTTAATATAGAAAGGACTTTTGAATATAATTTAAGTGATTCAGTGGTGCTATGAATACGATTCGTTATATTCAGCAAATCTTTAATTTTATCATTTAGGCGCTTTTCGTTTTCATTCAGTTTGGCTATAGAATACTTAAATTTTTCTAATGACGAATTTGTAACTAAAATATTTTCTTTTACTAATTGTGCAATAGTTTTTTCATCGTTTTGTAATTCGTTAATTGCGGAATCGTATTTTACCGCATCGTCTTCATCTAGAGTACCAAAGATATGTTTAAATATTGTTCCTACTGCACCGAACCATGCGGATCTCTTATTACGTTTAGATATAAGATGAGATATAGATTCATATTCTTTAACAAGTTCTTCATATCGAACCGCTAAAGGAGACAGTGTTTCTAGACATTGTTGGAGTAATGATTGTTTACAAGTGAAGGTGATTGTGTTCATAATTTCTTTTAAATTTACAAGGTGAGATTGCATATAGGAGATATCTATATAGTTTATAACATTTAATTGTCCATTTATGACTTTTAATTTTCCCAGTCCATCAAAGAAGATGCCGGTAGAATAGTTGAATGGTTGTATAACATCTGGCCGTACACCGATCAGCATACCGCTGAAATAAGGTAAGTGAACATCAATTACTATCCTACTTAAATTCTAATATACTTAATCTAACATTTATCTTAATTTACAATTTCTTTTCAGGTTATTGTGTTTCAGCTGGTTTAAGCTGATCAAAATGGTGAGTAACATGCCTTCTATTAATCAACAGGGTAGCTGTATGGTTATTATTAACTTTTATGATCTTGTAAGGTCCCTTCCCGATCGGGGATAGTGCCTTCCTGAGTCTCAAATGATTTTTGATGTAAACGTAATCGCCAGTTTTATATTTCGGTGGAGCTTTTGCTCGAGTATCGTAATAAGTTTTAGACGTTTCTTTGGACCTGAGAATGTTTTCTAATGCTTTTTCCCTTGTGTACTTAAGTTTATGCTGTAGTTTTCTAATATAGTCGGTGTATGTTGTACCGAGGTCGCAATCGTATAGTGAATTTGGAATATAGGGCTTGTTGCCGAAGACTAACTCGTATGGAGTGAATTTCGTTGTTGTATGTATTGTTGTGTTATACGTAAGTATGCCTGTATAGACGTATTTTGCCCAGTTGTCTTGATTGTCATTGACAAATGATTTTAGGTATTCCTTAAGGGTAGAGTGGCTTCGCTCTAACGCGCCTTGGGATTGTGGATGATACGGTGAGGACCATATTTGTTTAATTTTTAGGAATTGGCATGTGGTTTTGAAAAGGTCGGAGGTGAAATTGGTACCTTGATCGGTAAGGATGGATTTAGGAATGCCAAAGAGGGATATGAAATGAATGAGACAATCACTGGTTTCTTCTGCTGTTGTACTTCTTAAAGGATATGCTACTGAGAATTTAGTAAGGTCGTCCTGTAGAGTTAGGATATATTTAAGGTTAGCTGGTCCCGATTCTGGTAAAGGTCCTACTATGTCTAACGCTATGCGTTGAAAGGGAGTTGTCGACGTTGTGGTAATTTCCATGGGTGCTCTATTAACTTTCCTTAACGCCTTATTTTCTTGACAGAGTCTACATTTCTTTACAAAGTCTTCTATATCACTTCTCATTCCTTTCCAGTAATATTGTTCTTGGATTCGGTTATACATTCGTGATGATCCTAAGTGACCGGCAATTGGAATGTCGTGGTTCTCGCGCATAATTTTGATTCTTTCGCTTAACGTTGGATAATTTATTTTATTGAAATAAATGTGTACTGTGATTTTGGAATCATGGAACATATAGGTTAACATATTATATATTTTCGTATAAGCATGTTGCTCGAATGGGTTTCTAAAATCGGATATAGCAATGTCTGTTGTATTTAGATTTGTTATTTCTTCTTTGATATTCTGAAGGCAGTTGTATATAGATGGATACGGTGATTCGTCGAAATATTGTACTTTGGTAAACATAAAATATATAATTTTATCTAGATAAGTAACTTTTAAAAATGAGTATAGTTCCTTTTCTTCATTGATTATTTCCTCTTTATTTTCAAGGTTTGACAGGATTTCGGAAACGTAAGGGTTAGATTCGTCTAAATCTATAGATGTAGGAATAATTATTGTATTACATTTTGTTTTCAGTAAAGTTTCATTGTTTCATTCATGGTGGTATTGAAAATTTTGTCTTTGTTGGAACTATCTTTTAAGAATTTAGAATAGGAGTTGTCGTCAGATGTAGGATTTGCAATTGGTTTTTCAGATATGGGACTAGGCAAAGGTATATTGTCGAAGTCTAGATCAATGTCTATGCTTTTAGGACTTATGTTAAGGTCGTTCAAGTCAATGAGGTCGAAGTCAGGAGTTGCAGGGTTTTGATCCTGGGTTGGTGTGAGATCTTGTCTCCTCTCGGGGTTCATTATAATGTTGGGATTTAGGAAATCTTCTGCGTCGAAGGAAAATGGTATGTGAGATGGTAGCTGTAACAAAGGGTCTTCTAAGGGATTTGTAATATTATCTTCATTGTCATTGAGTGCGGGATTTAGTAATGGGTTTTGAACAGGATTTACAGGAAACCGGGATAGGGCGTCGGCATTCGTGTTGGTCTTTCCTTTTTTATGAACTATTGTATACTCAAATTCCTCTAATTTGAGCCGCCATCTGACTAGGCGAGAACCAGGGTCTTTACAATTAAAAAGCCATTGCAATGGTTTGTGATCTGTTACAATAGTAAATTGGCGCCCGTATAAATATGGGCGGAAAGTTTTAGTACCAAAGACAATTGCTAAGCATTCTTTTTCTGTTACGCTGTAGTTACATTCTGCTTTATTGAGCGTTCTGAATGAATATGCTATAGGTCGATCTTTCCCTATTTGACCTTGGGAAAGTATTGCGGATACTGCGTAATTAGAGGCGTCGCAAGTAAGTATGAAAGGTTTAGAAAAATCTGGGTATGCTAAAACTGGAGCTGTAGTTAATTTATTCTTTAATGTTTCGAAAGCGAGTTGTTGTTCATTACACCAGGAGAAGGGTATGTCCTTTTTTAGGAGTGAGGTTAGTGGTTTGGCGAGTTTGGAGAAATCTGGAATGAATCTTCTGTAGTATGAAACGAGACCAAGGAAACTTTTAATATCTTTAGGTGATCCAGGGATTGGAAATTCGGCGACTGCTTTGACCTTTTCAGGATTGGGTTTGACCCCATCATTGTTTATGAGATGACCTAAATATGCTACTTCCTTGCACATGAACTCACATTTGTCTGGTTGGAGTTTTAAATTGAATGATCTGAGTCTATCGAATATTGCAATAAGATTTTGGACGTGAGACGGGAGATCGGGTGAGTAGGAGACTATGTCATCTAAGTATACAAAGCATCTATATCCTTGAAGGCCAGAGAGACATGTATTCATTACTTTTTGGAAAGTGGTAGGGGCGTTTTTTAGCCCGAATGGCATTCTTTCAAATTCAAAGTGGCCCTGTGGTACTGTAAAAGCTGTCTTGGGAGCATCTTCCGGGGAAATTTTAATTTAGTGGAATCCTGAGGCAAGGTCTAACGTTGTGAAGTACTGGCTTTTACCTAATTGATCTAGAATTTCCGTGATTTGAGGAATTGGGTAGGTTTCCCCGATGGTGACGTCATTTAACTTCCTATAATCTATCACTACCCTCCATTTGCGTTGGCCTGAGGAATCTAGTTTTTTAGGTACCACCCAAATTGGTGAGGACCAAGGTGAATTTGAGGGTTTGATAATTTTCTGATCTAGCATTTTTATGATTTGATTTTCCACTTCCTTTTTGTGGCATTCTGGGAAACGGTAGGATTTAGTATGTATGGGTATGTCGGTATTTGTTCTGATTCTATGTTCGACGGCTGTGGTAAAAGAGAGGGAGTCATTTGGGAGATGGAAGATATCGGAGTAGTCAGCGCAAATGTTGAATAGGGCTTCTTTTTCTTCTTCGTTTAAATGATCTGTCCGGAGTGAATTTAGTACTTGTTGGGTTCTGTCTGAAACGCTTGTTTGCGAATGGGGATATTGGATATGATTTTGCTGTTTGAAAGGTTCAACGTTAAGGTTTAAGTTAGAGTTGATGGTAAATGGTTTATCAGTTGTATTGACTACCGTTATATTAATACGACCATTTTCTTTGACTTTGACTATGCTGTTTGCTATTAGTATTTTACCGGAGATGTGTTGATCTAGAATTATACCTTCGGATATATCAGGATTTTTGACCGTACATTCTATTACAGATTCTGTACGAGGAGGTATAGTATAAATTGGAGCAGAGAATATAAGATTTATTGATTCGTCTCCGATGTGTAAGACGTTTTTGTTATAATCAATCTGGCATTTTAGATTTTCCAATAGATCGTTACCGATGATTCCGTCATGAGCGAGGCTAATTTCCTTTACGACATGGAATTCGTGAACGTATGGTTCATTGTTTTTCCTGAAAATTGACATATAGAAGCTACCTAGTGTGGGTGTGATTCTTTCACCGGCGTCGATTCCCTTAAGTGATATGACGTTGTCACTTAGAGGTGGAATTTTTGAAATAGATTTAAGTTTAATTAGTGATATCGAAGATCCAGTGTCGACTAGGAGAGAAAGTGGTTTTGGAGCAACTGAAGTTTGGATTTTAACATGAGGTAAGTACCTTTCCTTAATATTATTGTTAATTTTATAGATTTTGGTTTCTTCGGACTGTGACGCACGAGGACTAGTAGGTATAGTAGGGTTAGATTCAAGGGAGGTAGAAGGTTTGGTAGAAGTGGAAGTTGTAGTGGGTATAGCAGATGAAGTAGGAATAATAGATTTAGGAGGACTAGTAGATTCGGTGGGTATAAAAGAAATAGAAGATTTGGTAGGTATAGGAGATTTAGTAGATGTAGTAGATTTAGAAGATATAGGAGACGTAGAAGATTTAGTAGATATAGCAGATGTAGAACATTTAGTAGATGTAGGGGATATAGGAGATTTAGTAGATATAGGAGGTATAGAAGATTTAGTAGATATAGCAGATGTAGTAGATTTAGAAGATATAGGAGACGTAGAAGATTTAGTAGATATAGGAGATGTAGAAGATGTAGGAGATATAGGAGATTTAGTAGATATAGGAGGTATAGAAGGTTTAGTAGATATAGCAGATGTAGTAGATTTAGAAGATATAGGAGACGTACAAGATTTAGTAGATATAGAATGCGGGTAATCAGTTTTGACTGAGGCATGTGAACCTGGGTTTGGATATAATGAGTAATTTGATATAGTGTGTCTATTGGGCGATACAGTGGAACTAGAAGGTAAACGTGATGCGTAAAATGGTGTAGTAGATATAGTAGATTTGTGTGGTGCATTATACGATACAGTGGAACTAGTAAATTGACGCGGCCTATTATACGACACAGTGGAACTAGAATTTAGGCACGGTTGGTTATACGATACAGTGGAACTAGTAAATTGACGCGGCCTAATATACGATACAGTGGAATTAGTAGGTTGACGCGGCCTATTATACGACACAGTGGAACTAGAATTTAGGCACGGTTGGTTATACGATACAGTGGAACTAGTAAATTGACGCGGCCTAATATACGATACAGTGGAACTAGGAGCTAGGCGCGATTTATTATACGATACAGTGGAACTAGTAGATTGACGCGGCCTATTATACGACACAGTGGAACTAGAATTTAGGCACGGTTCGTTATACGATACAGTGGAACTAGTAAATTGACGTGGCCTAATATGCGATACAGTGGAACTAGGAGCTAGGCACGATTTATTATACGATACAGTGGAACTAGCAACCAGGCACGGCGTGTCAAATGAAACAGTGGAAATAGTAGATCGGCGTAGCCTATTATATGATGTAGTAGAACTAGAAGTTAGGCACGGCCTATTATTGGAAACAGCGGAATTAGAAGTTAGGCGTGGTACATTAAATGAAACAGTGGAAGTAGTAGGGCGGCGAGGCCTATTATTATAATATGATACAGTGGAATTAGCAGATGATTCAGTGAGTTTAGTATCGTTTTCTAACTTAATTGGGCAATTTCCCGACCGATACTTATCAGGAAATTTTACTCGTTTAAATATTCAGACTCGTCGTCTGCTATGTGTTCTTCTCTATGGACTCTGTTGGCAGTGAAGACTGCTCGAGAGGGTCCCGGGGTTGGTTTCGAATTTGTCCCTATTTGTGGGTCCCTAGGATTTTGTCTAAATCTATTAGCGTTATTGGAATTGTTGAATACATTATTGTTGTATTGGCGCTTTCTACATGCTTCAATAGAATGGCCGATATTTTTACAATACCGGCAGATCAGCTCGCTTGTATTAACTGGTCTCCTGAACTGGTTAGGTTGAGACCTTTGGGTTGTCTGAAATCGAGGGGTTTGTACATTGAACTCGCGACGGGGTTGGACCCTTGGTCTCTCGGTGACCTGTGTAAATCTGTTCGTCATGCTTGACATAATTTTTTCTTCAGCGATGGCAAAATTTAACGCTGAGTTTAGCGATTCAGGGTTACGACACCTAACCATTTGGGAAATTCGTGGGTGTAATCCCATGATAAATGTATGTGTAGCTATATCCTGTATGGTAGCAATTCGTCCGGATAAGTCAGTTTTCCTCTTTGTGGGATTGGATATATTTATTTCTGTTATTAATTTAGAAAGAAGTGTCTCTATATTTAACGCGAATTGGCTGACGGATTCTGACTGGTTTTGTTTGCACTCCTGCAATTCGGAGAGAAGGTGTGAATAATGCTTCTTTTCGCCGAACTGATTCTTAATGAATTGGGTAAATTGGTCGAATTCGATTCGAATTCCCTTATGTCGCACGTGGATTGTGCTTTACCTTCAAGTTGACTAAGAATGTATCTAAAAATAATTGGTTTTTGTGAAATATCCGCTAAATTATATGCATTTTGGCAATTTGATATAAAAGAGTTTAGTTTTTCTCGACTACCGTCGAAAGGCTTAATAAATTTTAGAAGCACACTTAACTCGATTCTTTCTGGGATCTTAATTTCGAGAGTCTCTGATTCATCTTTTGTAGATAATCTGGAAGTACTTGAACTTCTCGTTTTGCTAGTCATTTTGATTTATTTACCGTGTTGATTAATGTCAGAATATAGAATAATATGCTATTAAATACAAGTACTAAAAAAAAGAATAATTAAACGGACACAGTGTACGCTTTGCCTTATTGAACGGTCAAAGAATTCCTTATATAAACAATCTCATCCGGTCACAGCGCGGTCTTATCCTATGCATACAATGTAAACATAACTACTAATATAATTATTTCCTACTGACGGTTCTGAGTTATTTAGCAAGAGTTAGTAAAGTTCACTCACAGGAATATCAGGATCAGGGAAGTCGTTGCTGGAACCATCGTTGAGCCTCTAGGACTCCTGGTAGCGGAATGTAGCTGTTGCCGTTGCGGGTGTTGCCGATGACGGGCACTGCTGGTGCGGGCTGCCGATGACTGGTATTGCCGATAAGGATGCTGCCGATGGCGGGTGCTGCCGATGGCGGATGCTGCTGGCGACGGGTGCTGCTAATGAGCTCGATAGCACTCGTTATAGTCCCGCGGAATTCACTCGATTGTTTATGTGTTTTCACGATAGTTCACACTTTGGGAAACTCGTAGGTTACTTCACTTACAGTTGTTTCGGGGCGTATTCGGGTTTTACTAATTTCGGGATTCTCGAATCCCACCGCGAACACCATTTATTATAGGAGACTTAGCGAAAGCCTTTTTTTTAAAAAAAACTTTTATTAGCTAAAATTAAGATTACAATTAATTACAAAGAAATGGAATTAGGAAATAGTAAATCGGTTTATTAAAATTCGACCGACCGATTCGGAGATTGGATTAGAACTGGGCTGCGTCCGGCGCTCGAGCAGCGTCTCTCCTATTTTATGCTGACTTAGGAAAATTAAGTGTAAGCACAATTGCTTACATAGTAAGGGTATAACAGTACGCATATATCCAGGATTCGTCACCTGTTACGATGTTGTATACAGCATTTGAGGATCCTGCGTGGAATCTTTCGAGAGTTCTGACGCACCAAGTAACGCGAGCCGCTTTTTGCTCTTCACAGAGAAAATGCGGTATCCATCGGGAAAACAACTTTTTTACACTTAATTGTTCATGCAAGATTATTTGTATTTGACTCATGCCAATGTCTAAAGTTGCCTGAATTTCGCGGTATGTCACATGTCGATCTTCCTCAATCAGCTTACGCACAGCATCAACGTTTTCTTGGGTGATTCCAGTTTTTGGACGACCTTGACGGGGATCATCACTGAGCTTGACACGTCCACGTTGAAATTCAGCAAACCAGCGATAAATTGTGGTTTTGGATGGGGCTTCATCACCAAATGCAGAAATCATCCGGTCAACACACTGTTTTTGTGTTAAACCACTTCGAAAGTCGTAATAAATCATCGCTCTAGAATTTTCTCGAGTCAATTCCATTTTCTCAACGACTAAACAAGTTTGTCAAGACCTTGTGACAAGGCCGAGAATCTTTTTTTAAATAAATAAACGGTATTCGATTTTTAAAACCAAGGAGTTTAAAATTAAAAAGATTTTAATATGACAGGAACAGTGGAAATATTCCATTCCCGATACTTTTAGTGCAGCCTATGTAATCGTCACTCACAAAGACAGAAGGATGCACTCTTTGTCTAAGTATCTTTGTCGACATAGAGGATGGATCGACATATTAGTTGATTGTCAAATGTCAAATATTATGGTTGCGTTCAGAAATTTAATTTGTGACGAATCTTAAGATTTATTGTTGTTTTTATTTAATTCCGAGGATTTTCATATTTATTTACCTTTTAAACCTTCTCTGGATTTCTTCAAATAATTAAAGTTCAAAATTTGCCAAATCGGTCCAGCCGTTCTCGAGTTTTAGCGAGACTAACGAACAGCAATTCATTTTTATATAAATAGATTACCAATATTCGTAATATTCGAATATTTTTTAGCCACTATTCGAATAGTAAAATTTGTCGAATAATAAGATACCCTAGTTCTAACCCCGATAAAATATTTTGTGATTCTTCTTCTTAAATATACTAGAGCTCCGAGCATAGCTCGGTTACCCAGGTACTGATCATTAACAGTTTAGAATTCTATTTATTTTATTAGGGTACTATAGAATAAAGTCTGATATTAATCCTTATAATATTTTTCTACATACCTTGTATTAAGAAATTCATAATAATACATAAATTGTATAATCAGTAATCACAACTATTGAATATTAATTTCTATCTATAAATCAGAGAATATTCTCAAACTAAAATCATAGCAGTCAAATAAAATTGTGTATTTATTCAGTTTATTTCAGCAATTCGTTATGTATTCCTCCTATATTCAAACTCATAAATATTTTGATTTCATTTCGGCTTTCAGTCCATCGCGAATTCCAAATAATTAAATTTCGCAAGTTTAAAATTTTGGGACGGCAATTTGTATTCCAGACGAAAAAATGTCACCCCACAATTTCATGTGACTAGCTGAGCCTAGCGATCTTACCTGCGTTATTTATTGTCGCCAACAATCATACAGACGAACCACCAACATGGCTCTCACAAAGTCATAAACGTACAAATAATTTATTGTATTGCTAACTGAATTATATTATTAGTAGGATAAAGAGTACACCGAGCGCGGGGGAGCCGGAATAGTGACCTGCGAATGAGACAGAAAAGACACTGCTCTCCTTCGCAGGCTGAACTACACGTGAAGGTAGGGAGATAAGGAGCATGCAAATTATATAAGTGTTTGTGGATAGGTATTGTTTTTGTCTAATTCCTAATTCTTATACTATTTATTATTTATGCACATTGGTTGTCTGAAAATAAATAATTTTTATTTATTTATTTTATTTTATGTATTCAGAATGTCCTACATGGTAAACTCCTCCGGGTCCCGACGTTAGCCCGGCAAGAAAAACCAGACAAACAATTCAATTGTCTTGAAAATAGAGGTAAGCCTAATAATATGTAACAAATTATAATTTATAACTTACTCTGTCTAATATATTGATATAATATAAGTTATCTAAAAAATAGAAAGCGGTTTGTTTTACCTAAGGTGTGTTATGCACATGACAACCAGGCATCTTCAAAATTGTAAAACATCCCCTAATTAGGACTCCCACGAATCATTTTAAAGGGAACCGAAACAAAATAATTAAAGGATCTTTGGAATTCACCACCATAAGAAGTCAATCAAGCGTCTTAGCTATTCAATTACTGGGATTTCAGTAAAATTTAATTTTAATCTCTTTTTATCGTACCTAACTTTTAGTTTCACCAATTTTTAATAATAACTAGATGTTACTCGCGACTTCATGCGCGCAAAAGGGAATTTCACAGGAACCGTACATTTTGCCAAATTTCATCAAAATAGATCCAGTAGTTTCGGAGCCTATTCAATGCAAACAAATATTTCTCCTTTATAATATTTGTATAGATATATTGACAATTATGCTAAAGGGATATTGGCTTTACTCGCATTGCACTAAACTACCTAAAAGACAAAGAATTTCCAAAACAGCTACGAACCCAAGAACAACACAAAGGCCAAACACAATATATCATACTTAGACGTTAAGACAAACGTAATTAAATACGGTCCAATACTGTTGCTACCCAATATGTTAAGTAAGCAAAACTAAGCCGAACTAATGGGGCGTCGGTATATGTATGGCTCGGCCCGACCACACACTATACCTACACCTACGCTCCTCAGTATATCACAAAACCTGAAATACCTAACATTCAGATGTAATCTTATATCCTACTTATATTATAAACTAGCTATTGGCGGCGTCTCCGCTCGCGTAAATTAAGTGTCCCACGGGAGCACTGTACTTTTTCGGGATAAAAACTATCCTATGTTTTAATCGAGAGCCTCAACTACTACTATACCAAATTTATTATTATTTAAATCGTCTATATCACATAATAAACTAAAAATTAATACTAATAAAAAAGAAGACTTATCTACAAATATGACTATCTCTAAAAATATCTATAAAAAGAAAAACTTCCCCAGGTCATCCCCATCTGGCAGCGTACCTAGCAAACTGATAGCATTGCCTCGTTGGATATCAATGGCTATCCGTTGTGCCAGGTAGTTCCCGGCTCTGAGGTCTTGGGTGGCTTCAGTAAGCTTTTTTAATATTCCTTTAAAAAGCTTATGTGCGCCCGAACCCCATGCGCATAGTGTTTCCACCCCAAACGGTTCAAATATGAGGTCTCCGCTAAGGTTCTCATATTTGCGCCGTTTGAGGTTCTCTGATTGGTTTGCAGCCGCGCCCGCAGTGTTCGAGGTAGCTTGGACATGGGACGGAGCAAGAGATATCGATACAAGTAGCGTCCCATACAAGAGCCCGTCCCACACTCCAAGGAACCATGGTCATTCCATCAGGTCTCTTGCCATCATCTCGCGCCAGCCGGAGGGCTCCAGTATAGCTGGCACACCGGCGGTGACAAAAGCCCGACGAATGAGGTCATTCAGGCTGTGATGTCGGGAAATGGATGTCTAGCGCTTCGTGAACAGCACAGCCCGTGGTGACCGTGGCTCTCCACGTTCGTGCCGCAAGCACACTGATAAGGGACGACACGGGGGGCACCAAGACGCAGTGCTGTGGCTAGCCGAAATGTATTGCGACCCAGCAATGATCCAGTATTGGCTGATGATAGTGCCTGCAGCCAAATGCCCGACGCCCACTTCTCCACAGCCAAAAGACGAGCCTTCTCTGCAGGACTAGAAGACGTGTTAAAAAGTTTATTCCGTACTAATCTGCAGATGGGCTCCTCCTTTGGGAAAATGTGTTCTCAGGCACTTTGCTGCCGGCACTAGCAATGTCCCAGACGTCCTTGGCCTCGTCCGCAAAAATAATAATTAAGGGGCAAGATGTGCGCTCTAATATTTTCGAAATCGCTACGTGGTTTGCGTGGACTGAGGTCAAGAACACCGGTAAGGCTACGTCAGGCATTTGTCGAATGCCCAGGCCACCGAACCTTACCGGAAGCGTTGCTTGAGTTCATGAGCGGTGGTCAAACTTTATATTCAGAATGGAAGAAAGCGTATGTATTATCGTGTCGTCTTAATGCTTGAGGAGTTGGGGGAACTTCCAAAGTTGGCAACACCGCAAGACATACGTCAATTTTGGAACAACTAAGCAGTATCGAATTAAGGTAAAAGCCATGTGACAGTTAATTTGGAGAAGGCGGTCTAAAGTTTCACTAAAATTTTGTAATTTATTGTTTATAAAATCCGGAAGTGAATCATCTAGAATAGGGGAACCTATGAGAAGAAGTGAACCTTTTTCAATAACGGACATTTGTGGGGCTACTTCTTTGAATCTGGATATAACTTTGAGAAATGTGAACTTTTTGTCCCTGATAATTGTCAGGAAAGAGAAGGCTCTTTCCTGACAATTATCAGGGACAAAAAGTTCACATTTCTCAAAGTTCAATTCTAGGCCGATGTTTTGGAACTCATGGATTAATGTACGAAAGTCGAAGAGTACTGTAGATGCATCGCTTCTAATAGTCCCATCATCCAAATACCAAACGTTGAATTTTGAATTAAGACGTTCGATGGCCAATGGGTGTATGGCAAGACTGAAAATTCTGGACCTAAAGGGTCGTCCTGTTGGCAGCCAACTTTGGATGAGATGATTTTTATAAATAAGTTTGTTGGGCTCCTTATTGCGTGCTTTGCTTTTATTTGGGCTAACATGGCGACCCTGTTAAATGAATTGAATGCGTTTTTGACATGCATCTTTAAAAATACATTGTCATTTTGGTTTTTAATAAATGTACGAAAATATGTAGCGATCTTACGACCTATTGATTTATATGTTCTTCTTGCGCTTGAGTGGTGATGATAATAATACAGCAACAATTTTTATATTCTCCTTTTTCGGTGCTTAACACAGATACGTATTACATATGAGATATGTCTAACACAATTACGTCTACAGTCTACACTGAGAATAGCCTTTTACTTATCTAAAATAAACTAAATAGGCTTTACTCGTGACATCTGTCAACATGACATTGACATGCAACAGAGTGAACGGCTGCCTCACAACCACCTTTGCAGGCAAAACTAAGCTGCTTCGGTTGGAAATAAAAGCTAGTGAGATATTGGACCTGCAGGCTATTTTGGCTGTGAGGCGCCGGTATGTCCAGCTGATGATAGCGATCGGTCGGAAACCTCCATCGCTCTTCCTCAAGGAGCAGAGGTTTGCTCCATACAAAATGTCAACAACGTCTAATGCAACCTCCCCACGAAGCATTAGTTTGCATAAATTCGTGACTTCCTGCAGGAACTTCTCTCCGGATTCCCCACAGTAACCACTGGTGAGATCCTGAGATTGTGAGTGCAGATTATTGAGGGGTAAGACCGTCGAGACCGCCTGCTGAAACCGGAAGAAAAGACATGATGGCTCCATGAACATTGTCAACCGACGTTGGAGGGCTGGTTCGGTATCATCGGTGTCTAGGAAAAGATGAGGTGATAGTTGAGGGGATGTTGATTCTGCAAGGCAGTGAGTTTTGGATAGTTGGGAGCGATCGTGTCGTTGGAAAAAAGTAGACGTGCGGCGCCCTTAATGTCTCCCTCGCTTATTTCATTTTCGACATTTTTTGGTATGTTATTTTTGGCCGATGAAGGTAAAGAAAAATTTGAGTTAAAATCCAAAACACAGTTCTTTTTTACAAAGACGTGAGGGAGGCATTATTGTGAGGATCCCTGGTAACGTATAGAATGCAGTAGAGAAATGTAAATAGATTTTACCAGGCCTGCCTCGAGTTTTCGCTTACGTTTTTTTACCATACCAAATTACATCAGAATCCGTTCAGTAGTTTTTGCGTGAAAGAGTAACATACATCCATCCATCCATCCATCACTGCACAACTTGACATACGTGTCAAGTTGTGCAGTGTATAATTGATGTCACGAACTTTTACAATAAACCGTGCATCTTCTTGTGTAATGAATAAAGTTCAATATTGAATAGCTATCTTAAAATGCAGTGCCATGTCGCTTATCGATTCGTTTCGGTGCAAATTGATCCTTAGACATAGTATAATAATTTTTGATTCGTTACTAAATAAATAATAAAGAAAATGTTTATCTTACTTATATCTTATACTTTAAACGAGATAATCTTGTATATATAATCGGTTTCTCGAAAACAGCTGCAAGTGTTACCATGAAATTTAGTGTGCAGGGAGTTTTGGAGGAGAAAAATCGATTCAGCCAAGACTTATTCTTGGGAATCTGCGCATTTATAAGCTATATATGTTTTTTCTTTCGTCGTGCAACACTATATCAATAATTTCGACACTATCATGTCAGTCCAATTGGCAGTTTGGTATGGGTATGTATAATTATTGGTTTGTTCGAAAATAGGATTTCTTTTCATTTATTTTGTAAGAGGCTTAAAACCTTTGGGCTTTGTCAGCCTCAGGAATGTGGTGTGCTTAGACCCCGGTCAGATAAATATTTTTGTGATTCTTTTTATTATTGCAAAGCTCGGTTACCCAGGTACCTTTAGCCTTTACCAAAGTAATTTTGCTTATTTTATATGTAATCTGTGACTTCACGATTTCAGTGTCCATCATTTCACTATATCGTTACATTCAAATGAAATGTGTGTTGGTCTATGACCTCTTGATTGTAAGTCCTTCGTGCGCTCGTGTGGTGATGATAATAATAATACAGCAGCAATTCTTATACTCTCCTTTATTGGTGCTTACCACAGATACGTATTACAATATGTAATGAGATATGCTTAGCACAATATATACGTCTACACTATGTATAGCCCTTTGGCCAACTCAAATAAACTAACTCGATAGGCTTTACTTATGACATCTGTCAATGTCAATAATGACATTGACAGTTACATCTTACTGTTGATATATGTAACAAAATGAAGTCAACATACAGAAAGCAAAGTTATTATTTTCCAAATAATTTTAAAATAACAGACGTCCAATTGAACGTATCGCATATTCAATTCGCGATTTCTAATTCAACATAAAATATTTTCCAATGTTCATTTATTTGCAGATCACGTAAGTTTAGCCCGCAGGAAATCTTTAGATGACTTCAAGCATTCGTGTCTTTCTGCTTGAACTGAACTGTAATCTCGAGTGCCCTTACAAGAATAATAATGGTTGCTCATTTTTAACCGACTTCCAAAACAAAAGGTATATAGGTGAGTAAGTAAGGTAAGTCTATGTAAGTATATATATATATATATATATATACTTACATAGACTTACCTTACTTACTCACCTATATACCTTTTAGTACTTTTTTTACTTTTTTCGTTATGGACTTTCTTGAATATATATATATATATATATATATATATATATATATATTCAAGAAAGTCCATAACGAAAAAAGTAGTGACCAAAATGGTTTATTTTGGTGCTCGATATTTTAGAAACGGAGACGGTATCAAAAATTTCAGAAAAAAATAAAAATACCTCTCCTACTCAGACAATCTAGTCAGCTACAATTTGAACCTAAAACAATGACGATGGGGTTAAGGGTTTGCCCTGTAGCCTAACCTTTTTGAAAAAAAATATTGAAATATCTTGTTTATACACAATCGAAATCTCGGCAACGGCTACAATTATTACCATGAAATTTAGTATGGAGTTTTGGGGGAGTAAAATCGATCTAGCTAGGTCTTATGCTTTAGAAATTGGGCATTTTTAAGCAATATAATATATTTTTTTCTTTCGTCGTGTAAGAATATATCAATAGAATCAAATATTCTCTTACGTCAGTCATAGTGCTACGTGCTTACGTGCTACAAACGCGCTCACGATCAAATGCGAAATGAAAAACTCACACTTAGCACTATAATTGGCAGCTCGGTATGCGTACCTATGTATAATTTTTGCGTTGTTTGGAAATTTGGAATGTAGTGGGTTCGAATCCCGGTCAGATTCGAACGAAGAGATTCTTATTATTTCTTTTTCTTTTATATTTTTTAAACTTATTTTTAAATATTTTATCGTTCTACAAAAACTCCGAGCAAAGCTTGGTCTCCCAGGTACTGTATACTTATACGCCACGGCGAAAATTACTAAGGCGGGTCAATAAGTCCGTGACTTTTTGAATTTCTAACCTCCTTACTGAAAAAGCAACACTACTCCTGTCAACAGGCATCTGTCAGTTGACTCCTATCAAAATTTGAAATTGCTGCGTCAGTTAGTTTGTGTTTTACAGCTATCTTTATCAGACTATCCAGTAACTTAAGGAAACAATGGAAAAAAGTGAATTTCGTGTGCTTATTAAGCATTATTTTTTGCGAAAAAAAACCATTACCGAGACCAAGGCTAAGCTTGATAAATACTATGGGGACTCTGCACCATCGATTTCAATGGTAAAAAAGTGGTTTACTGAATTTCGTTGTGGCCGTACAAGCACTGAAGATGCCGAACGTCCTGGACGCCCAGTTGAGGTCTCTACACCCGAAACAATCGGAAAAATTCACGATATGGTGTTGGCCGACCGAAGATTAAAAGTGCAAGAGATTGTGGAAGCCATAGGCATCTCGCATGGCTCAGTGGTTTCAATTTTGAATGATCACTTGGGCATGAGAAAGCTTTCCGCAAGTCGACCACAAACGCAATCGTGTAACAACTTCACAGGAAGGTTTGGCGTTGTTTAATCACAATATGGAGGAGTTTTTGCGCCGTTTTGTAACCGTGGACAAAACATGGATCCATCACAACACACAAAAGACCAAACAACAGTCAAAACAGTGGGTTTCTAAGGGTGAATCGGCGCCAAAGAAGGCCAAGGTGGGTTTGTCAGCCAATAAAGTTATGGCGACTGTTTTTTGGGATGCACGTGGGATAATCCACATTGACTATCTTCAAAAGGGAAGAACAATTAATGGGGAATATTATGCCAACTTATTGGACCGCTTCAATGAGGATTTGAAAAAAAACCGACCTCATTTGGCCAAGAAAAAAGTTCTTTTTCACCAAGACAATGCAAGGGTGCACACATGTGCAGTTGCCATGGCAAAAATCCATGAATTGGGCTATGAATTGCTCCCACATCCACCCTATTCTCCAGATTTGGCTCCGAGTGACTACTTCTTGTTCCCAAACCTGAAAAAATGGCTCGGTGGAAAAAGATTTGACTCCAATGATGAAGTCATCTCGCAAACATAGGCCTATTTTGAGGACCTCGACAAATCATATTTTTTGGAAGGGATAAAAAAATTGGAGAAGCGTTGGACAAAGTGTATAGAGCTCAAGGGGGACTACGTTGAAAAATAAAATGATTTATTTATCAAAAAATCTGTGTTTTATTCCAAAAGTCACGGACTTATTGACCCGCCCTCGTATTCAAACTCGATACGCGTGTGGAAATTGTGCAATTTGTTTGTTCACAGTTGTTATGTCGAGGATAATTAAATAATTAATATGTTAATCTTCTATTAAATAAAGTAATATGTCCTGACTGACTTATTCATCAACGCCGAGGCAGAACTACTGAAGCTAGGAACGTAATATTTGGACCGTGAAGAAGGGATTTTGCGAAACTCGGGGAGAGTAAAGGGGTAAAAAGGGGTATCAACGTTTGTATGTTACTTTTTGTTTGTGGTCAGATCTGTTTGAAATTTCGTGATATTGGTCTTTGACATGATCTACTAAAACTTAATTCAATATTTTCTAAAATTCGATCTATTAATTGGTAAAAAGGTGTATTAAACTTAGTATGGGGAAAAAATATTAAATGAGCAATTTGGCTTGGAACTTTGTAAATGCAGTCCTTTTAGGAAAATAAGTAAACACATATTTCACGATTTTCCGATATTCAACCCCTAAAGGGGTAAACATATATGAATGTGTTTTTTTTTCAGAGTCAGACTCATGCTTGACCATATTTGTTGTATATTTTTGGAATGTTCTCTTCAAGCTCTTTATTTTGTTCCCGTAGTACCCATGGACACGAGCGGATGAGGTAAAGTCACCTTTAAAGTCATCATACATCTGAAGTCTCATACAAAAGCTCGCTTTAAAAAATTATAAGAGTCCATTCGAGAGCTGAACAGTCTGCTGAACAGTTTTATGAATTGTTTCTTAAAATAGGAAACGGCGATTACCCTACAGTTGATGGTAACTGGTTTGGCAACAGTTTGGCAACACTTACAGAACTTACTAACGCAGTTTACTCTGGTGTCACCAATCCCATGACAAATCCCATTTGAGCGTGCCATTTTAACTCCCAACAATGAAAACGCAGCCACAATAAACTAACTTTTTCTCATGTCATTTTAAGCAGAAGAGACAGTGGATTCAGTAGTACAAACTGATGATGCAATACATAGGCTGCACTAAAAGTATCGGGAATGGAATATTTCCACTGTTCCTGTCATATTAAAACCTTTTTAATATAAAACTCCTTGGTTTTAAAAATCGAATACCATTTATTTATTTAAAAAAAGATTCTCGGTCTTGTCACAAGGTCTTGTCAAACTTGTTTAGTTGTTGAGAAAATGGAATTGACTCGAGAAAATTCTAGAGCGATGATTTATTATGACTTTCGACGTCGTTTAACACAAAAACAGTGTGTTGACCGGATGATTTCTGCATTTGGTGATGAAGCCCCATCCAAAACCACAATTTATAGCTGGTTTGCTAAATTTCAACGTGGACGTGTCAAGCTCAGTGATAATCCCCGTCAAGGTCGTCCAAAAACTGCAGTCACCCAAGAAAACGTTGATGCTGTGAGTAAGCTGATTGAGGAAGATCGACATGTGATATACCGCGAAATTCAGCCAACTTTAGACATTGGCATGAGTCAAATACAAATAATCTTGCATGAACTTAGGTGTAAAAAAGTTGTTTTCCCGATGGATACCGCATTTGCTCTGTGAAGAGTAAAAAGCGGCTCGCGTTACTTGGTGCGTCAGAACTCTCGAAAGATTCCACGCAGGTTCCTCAAATGCTGTATACAACATTGTATCAGGTGACGAGTCCTGGATATACGCGTACGAACACGAAACAAAAAACCAGTCACGAGTTTGGGTGTTCGAAAATGAGTTAAAGCCAACAAAAATTGTTCGTTCACGGAGTGTTGCAAAAAAAAATGGTGGCCACGTTTGTCTCCAAAACCGGCCATGTTGTGACTATTCCTCTTGAGGGACAAAGAACAGTTAATGCAGAATGGTATGCTAACATTTGTTTGCCACAGGTCGTTTCTGAACTCCGTAAAGAGAACTGCAACCGCCGCATCATCCTCCATCACGCCAATGCGAGTTCTCACACCGCGCACAGAACAAAAGAGTTTTTAGAGCAAGAAATCATAGAATTATTAGACCATCCGCCGTACAGCCCCAACCTAAGCCCGAATGATTTCTATACTTTCCCTAAAATAAAGAATAAATTGCGTGGTCAGAGATTTTCATCACCTGAAGAAGCTGTGGACGCCTACAAAACGGCCATTTTGGAGACCCCAACTTCCGAATGGAATGGTTGCTTCAATGATTGGTTCCATCGTATGGAAAAATGTGTCAAATTTCGCGGAGAATACTTCGAAAAGCAATAAATACATTTTTAAATAGTAATGTTGTGTCACTTCCTTGATTCCCGAAATTTTCAGTGCCGCCCTCGAATACTATCCCGTGCAGTTCCGTAAAACTCTAAACCCAACAGATCTTCCACCGACTATCTCCGTTTGAATATTGGAGCACCAGTTATGTTATTAAGAAATGTAAAGCCTCCAAAATTGTACAATGGCACCAGACTCCAGATAAAAGTTCTCTATCGCAACATTGTCGAGGCTCACTAGATATGCTCAAGGGGAAACTATTCATACCTAAAATACCATTGATCTATTGACTGCAGTTTCCCCTAAAAGTATTCTTCGCCATCAATAAAGCTCAGGGGCAGCAATTGAAAGTGGCTGGGATAGACCAGACCAGAGAACTGTTTCTCACACAGACAGATCTATGTTGCCTGTTCCAGAGTAAGTTCGGATAGTAGTCTGGTGATCCTTGCTCCGCACGGCAATACAGTAATAAAATAATTTTAAACCATTTACCATTTAATTTATATTTAGCATAATTAAAGTCTCTTTTTAAAAATAATAGGAAATTAGTCACCTTAACATCTACGCATCCGAAGCTAGTCTAAGAATAAAATAATTATCATTCAACGTTGTTGTTAAATTTGGTAAACTTTTCGTTATCCGGACTTTCTCTTGTCGCTCAGCGACAATATTTTTTCGAATTACGTAGATTCATTTCCAATGTGCTCGATAGTCGTGTGAGGCACGAAATCTGTGATTTTTTGTATGTTCAACGATAGCTCCGCCGTCTGTTGGCCGATTTTCAAAATTCTTTTTTTTATATATAGAGTATAATCCCAAGTTGGTCCCGTTGTTACCAAAGTGATGATATTGATGGGATCCATGAGGAATCAAGGGAACTCCTCAAAATTTATAAAGACACATATAGTGATTTTGACTTCTTCTGAAGTAGCCCAAGCAAATGCTACCAAAAAGTACGATTTTGTATCCCTGGATCCAAAGGTACTGAACATAAATCCTGACTCCTTATAGATACATGTTTGAGGATTTCAGCGTTGTTTAGAGAACTGTAAGCATAATCCACTGTGTAACTTACAGTAATCATCATCATCATCACCTTATTTACAATACTTAATGGAAGCTTGGCGCGTATTCAATTATACATTCGATCGTTTATTTTAAACTTTATTTTATTGTATTAATTATAATTTAACAAATATCACTAAAAAGGGAAAATTATTATTTTTAAACAAAAAATTAAACCGACTCCCAAAGTAAAAATACACAAAAAAGTATGAAATAAATATTGCCCCCTTTCCCCCATCCTTCCCCTTCCCCCTCCTTCCTTCCCCTTCCCCTTTTAAATTTGGCTAAAATTTTAACTATAAACGTAATCTCTATAAAATAATTATATAATTATCAGGATATTGTTTGGTCTGGTACCAACTTCAAAATTATGAAGATTGAGTAGAGTAATAGATACAATTTTAGCCGAATTTAATGTGGGAATTATTTAGAAAACAAGATATCTTTCATACTTGTTTGTGTATATTTACTTTGGAAGTCGTTTTAATTTATATCTTATTAGTCAACGGAGAATCGAAATATAGTTGTAAAATGCATTTTAGTGTAAAAAATATCCTTTGGATTTATATAAGTATTGGGTTTAATTTTAAAGTTTCATAGTTCACGTCTAGGAACCCTTACAGTTTCGACAGGACCATCTTCGTCGTCGTCATCGTCTTCGGCTCACCTTCCTCGTTTAGTATTAGAAAACGTCGTAGCATGAAAAATCATATTATGTAATGGTACGTAACCCTTCGTACACGAGTCCGACTCGGACTTGGCCGTTTTTTTCAATTGTCTTACAAGTATAACGGTAGTTGCAGTTTGTATTTTTTTGCTTGAATGAATAGCGCGAGCAATTGTAAAAGTAATTCTTATAAACAAAAAGCTGCTGACTGTCGTCAAAACTGGCAAAAGATATAGAAATGTACTTATAGTCTTTCTGAATAGAAAATCAAAAATTAACGATATTTTTTAAAATATTTTCCTATTCACTAGTGAAGTCGAAGCATGTAGGCTTGTGGGAATAATATTGGAGCTCATAAACAATTTCCAATAACGACCGAACGTCAAACAGCGTCAGTGAAGATATTAACTCTTGCCTTGCTCGAGTGTTCATAAACACAAGAGGTTGTGCTGCACGTTTCATCAACGGTTATATTTGATTTTTGGTATTTAATATTAAATTTATATACCAATAATATTGATTCAATATACCAATATAACCTTCATCATCGACTATTCACAACCCACTACTGCGGCACCAGTCTATCCATAATACGAAGTGGTGAAGGATTAGTTTACCAATGGACGCTTCCACATCAATCTGGTCCCGTGCCTTACACGAAGTTCTCGAACTTGTGTAACTTGTGGTACCAGACAACGGAAATATATTTGATAATTTTATACAATACACATATTTAAGATTTTTATTTTATTATACACATATTTAATACACACCCATGACCCAGGAACATAAAAATCTTTTTTTTGGTGGCGTTCGACCCCGCGGCTTGAGCACTGACGTTCTCAACCACTGAGCCACAGAGGTCGTCAACCCTACTGTGTTTGACAAGTTAGTAAACTAAATGAAACCGATTCATTAAAAAGAATCTTTCGAATTTTGACCTCGACCTCAGCAAAAATAATGATCATGAAAGCTATAAATTAGAGATAATATTTTTTACCCATTTATATAATGTCTACACAACTCTGTTAAGGGTTAGAGGCAGTAAATATCAGATTGTATTATACAGATTTATGTAAATAAATAAAAAAGAATCACAGAATATTTTACTGGGGTTCGAACCCACCACATTCCGATTTTCTGAACAACGCGAAAGTTAACCAAAGTGCCAATCGGACTGACCATTATAGAGTAGCAATTATTGATATATTGTTGCACGACGAAAGAAAAGACATATAGGTATAACTTGAAAATGCGCAGATTCTCAGGGTAAACCTAGCTAGACCGATTTTTCTCCCCCAAAACCTGCGTACTAAATTTCATTTAAATACTTGAAGCCGTTGTCGAGATTACGATTATATATATAAAAGATTGTCTCGTTTAAAGTATAAGATATTATTATGTTGAAATTTTAGTAGCGTCATAAGTAGATAATGACTATTTACAACTAATTATAAATGAACCTCAAAG
The DNA here is from genome assembly GCA_963565745.1 of Phengaris arion. Classification (NCBI taxonomy): domain Eukaryota; kingdom Metazoa; phylum Arthropoda; class Insecta; order Lepidoptera; family Lycaenidae; genus Phengaris; species Phengaris arion. The sequence goes on from OY751443.1 coordinate 12,253,766, forward strand.
GTAGCTCAAAATATTAAAACATTTCTTGTATCTTGATATTACTACTGAGAACCTTCAAGATTTGACCAAAAGTATTTACGGCAAAAAGCTTTTCCGTTCCGAAAATAAATGAAATGGAAAAACAGTAATTAATTGGTATCTTGAGTCCCGCATTCATTTCAGGAATTGTTCAAATTTCATCTCCGTTTTACTAGAAGAATATTTTTAGAAACATTTTTATCAAACAAACCTTGATTCACATTCAAATCCCGGAGCACTCTGGTGTTGCGGGTGTCCGTAGGCGGCGCACGATTTTTGTTATATAAATCTTATACTTTAAACGAGCTAATCTTGTATATATATATAATCGTAACCTCGAAAACGGTTGCTTCTGTGAGGTTAATGACCTAAACGCCTGATAGAGCGCAAAATAAAAAAAAACTTTTTTTGATTATTTTTCTGCGTAAACTTTTTTACTTTCGCAGTAGATTACCTATATGCTCAAAATATCCGTAATTAATTTTAAAAAATCTTATAATCATGTTAGTGCTGTATTATGAAGACTGTTTTCCAAAATTTGGCGTCGTACTTAAATCAGTGCTCGCGGCTGTACAATGTACGTTCGGTGACAGATCCGGTGTATCACTTTTCGATCTTATTACTATGATGATAATGTCCAAATGTGGTACACCGTATTTGTCGGCAACCGTACCTACGTCTGGCAAAACACACAACATACTGTATTTTAATTAGATATTGTAATTTGCGCTTGGTTATGTTTACTTTGGGGTATTCATTAGGATGCGAACAACATTCGAGCTTCATATATTGCCATGACAACGAGACACACGTGTAAATAATAGTATTTAACTATAATACCTACGTTTACAATGAAATCTGTTTTTGTATCCTAGTCCCTATGGATTTGCTCTACCAATATAATTTACAGAAAGCATGTAACATTTTATTATATATTTTCTTAAAAGATATATTTGCATCTACTACTCTGTGGAAGTGTAAGTTTTAAAAACTTACACTTCCACAGAGTTCATAGTTTTCTTCTCCTAATGCTAGACTTTGCCTCTATTTTCCAGCAGGAAATGGTAATCTTCATTGAATTAGTTTTAACTGATTTAAGCATTTTTTGCAATGATCTGATGCATTTAAATATGAAACTAATTAAATAATGCCTACTGCAGCGCCGGTATAAAGAACTCATTCTTTTAAACAAGTGCTCGAGCTTAAAAGAATTTAATTACCGGCTTGACTCTTGAATCTTTTCCTGTGATTTAATTATAAATAGTTTCATCACAGGAAAGAGGGACAAGAAGATTGTGACCCTCGTATTTATAAGTTAAAATATAAAGTGAACACCGACTCCCTTTATTAAGAAGAAAGCGGGTTGATGATGATGAATTATAACTAACTAGCTTTTTTCCGCAGCTCCGCCCGCGTAAATATACTATCCTACGGGGATACTGTACTTTTTTGGGATAAAAAGTAGCCTATGTTTTAATCCAGAGCCTAAACTACTAGCATAACAAATTTCATTAAAATTCATTCAGTAGTTTTTGGGTGAAAGAGTAACAAACATTCATCCATCCATCCATCCATCCTCACAAACTTTGACATTTATAATAGTAGGTAATCCTAATTACCATCTCGATTATATCAGCCTCTAAATAAGAAAAACCGCATCAAAGTCTCTTCACTTGTTTAGGAGCTACTATGACACTACAAACTTATAACACCCCCTTTTTTGGGTCAGGGGTGAAGTGTTTCGTCGTATGTATAAAGTACAGGAGGATAAAACTAAATTTAAAACTACAAGAGTAGACAAGTCGTTATTCTTATGTATAACATTTTTGTTTTTTAGAGCAAATAAACGAATTGAATTGAATTGTAAAATGAATTGACCGATTTTAATCAAACTTTTCAGACGTATACGGTAGGTATATAGTTTGTAAGCTATTTTTCATACACCTGTGATAAAGGTGGCCCACTGCATTTTTTTTGTAGTTTTTATTATTATATTGATATATGATTGGCCTTTAAAAATATGTGTGACTCTAAATTTTCACCCTTCTAATACCAACCCCCATAGTTGATTAGCGATACTAATATCGCATGTAATCATTTTCAACCCTTAGTGTCGATAATTCTTTCACACATCGTCCGTAGGTTGTAGAGGTAGGTATTAGGTGTATGTAGTAGGTGTACGTTGTAGGTGTAGGTAGTAGGTGTACTTTGTAGGTGTAGTTAGTAGGTGTACGTTGTAGGTGTAGGTATTAGGTGTACGTTGTAGGTGTATGTTGTAGGTGTAGGTAATAGGTGTACGTTGTAGGTGCAGGTAATAGGTTAACGTTGTAGGTGTATGTAGTAGGTGTATGTTGTAGGTGTACGTAGTAGGTGTACGTTATAGGTAGAGGTAGTAGGTATAATTTGTAGGTGTAGGTAGTATGTGTACGTTGTAGGTGTAGGTAATAGGTGTACGTTGTAGGTGTAGGTGATAGGTGTACGTTGCAGGTGTAGGTAGTAGATGTATATATAGGTTTAAGGTTTTAGGTATTGGTTGTAATTGTAGGTGTTGGTTATTTTAGATATAGGTAGTATAATATGTAGTTTGTAGGTGTAGGAGTAGGTTGTGATTTATTTACTAGCTGACAGAACAACCTCTTTTGAGTACAAGTAGTATGATAATATGGATTTTGAATAAGTGATAATAATAATAAATAACGGCTTAAGCTAAATATTATTCTTATTAAGCTAAGTACTAGCTGACCAGACAAACGTTGTTTTGCCATAATATATATTATTATTTAATTTTCTTCGTTAAGATAATTTTTAGTAGGTGGGTGAAAATTTAGGGCTGCATATATATATATATATATATATATATATATATATATATATATATATATATATATATATATATATATATATACATATAACACGTCATTATTTACATAAGTAAAGGATATAAGGTATACGTCATTGAATTCAATTTTTTGATTAATATTTTTCGTAAGTTCAATAAGCCCCGCCCCGCCTTGAAGCACATTTTTCACACGACGCCATTTTATGATTTCACTTTCATTAGGTACTTCGTCTATCAAATGTGCAGTCTACTTGCCTCCACCTGTTAATAGTTCTGTTCTTAAACATTTTATCAATAATTGTAATTTAGTGGCGGAGCAAACCGCGATGCAGATTTGTATATTTGGTGATTTTAATCTTGTCAATATAATTTGGAATGCCTTAGGATGTGCAAATGACTATAAAACCACTCAATCTGTCACTCAACAAATGTTCTTAGACTTTTTAAATTTAAATAGCCTGTCGCAAAGTAACAGTATTTTAAACAGAAACAACCGCATTCTAGACCTTTGTCTTATTCCTAAGCCGTTAAGTTGTACTGTTAACACAGTCGCACCTCTTGTACCTATGGATGTGTCTCATCCTGCATTAGACATTATCATTTCATATCGTAAGGAGCGACCACTAAAAAGTTGCTCTACAAATACTACATTTAACTATTATAAAGCTAACTATAAAGCAATATGTGCAAAATTAGATGAAATTCAATGGATATATGAATTTAAAATGCTGCCCGATGTTAATGTAATGCTAGAATTCTTTTATAATAAATTAAAGCATCTGATAGATGAGTTCGTCCCGGAGACAAGACGAAGGGGCAAAAACTATCCGCGTTGGTTCGACAAAAATCTTATAAGTATTTTAAATGAAAAGAATAAAATTAGAAAACGTTTTAAAATTTACCGAAATCCGAGGGACGAAATCGAGCTTCAGCTGCTTAGTGCAAGATGTAAAAGGCAAGCTGTATATTGTTATAAAAACTATATATGTAAACTTGAGGATGGTCTCTTAAGTAACCTTAAGCTTTTTTGGTCACATGTTAAAACAAAGCGGAGGGGATCGAGTGTTTATCCAAGTACATTTTTTAACGGTGTAACTGAGACCTCTAATGGCACGGACATTTGTGACATGTTCGCGTCGTACTTCACGTCTGTATATGAGCCCGAAAGTGACAACCGCTGTGATCATAATTCAGAATATTTGCGCTTATTGAATGCATATGGTAATAAATTGGTAATACCCCAAATATCAGACGAGGCTATTTTACAAAAGCTTAAGAATTTAGATCGCAACAAGGGGGTAGGTCCAGATGAAATACCACCAATTTTTATAATATCGTCTGCTACCTCTCTAATTGTCCCTCTTAGATTGATATATAACCATTCTCCTACAACAGGTGTTTTTCCTTATGAATGGAAGAAAGCAAAAATAGTGCCCATACATAAATCTGGCGACAATGATGTTATTTCTAATTAATGATATCGCAGAATGTTTTCACTCATCAGAAGTCTATATGTACGCTGACGACCTAAAATTTTGTAAAATAATTACGTGCTCAAATGATTGTATTCTTTTACAAAATGACCTTAACAGACTTAACAATTGGTGTAACAATAATTTAATGTTTCTAAATATACAAAAATGTTGTTCCGTTAACTATACTAGAAAATATAAAATAATTGAATTTAATTACCATGTAGAAAACCAAATAATAGAGAACGTTGACAAAATCAAGGACCTGGGCATAATTTTTGATAGAAAGTTCACAATTATCTTGCATATGGAATAAGTAATTGCAAAGGCGTCAAAGTTAGTGGGCTTTGTGATAAGGACATGTAAGGATTTTCATAATCCTAAAGTAAAAGTTTTGCTTTATTATTCCTTAGTACGGAGTGTTACTACGGAATACAAATTTGGCGGCCTCACTATGCTACACATACACTCCGGTTAGAGCGAGTCCAAAAGAGGTTTCTTTGGCACTTAGCTTTTTCTCTTGGCAAAAATAAGGAGCTTAATTCGTATAGCAGTAGATTAAAATACTTTTCACAATTTACTCGCTCTGGATTTGATCCGCTAATTCTTTGGGCAAAAATAATAGATGCAACTTTCTTATATAAAGTATTAAGACATAAAATATCGTGCTCCCAATTACTGCAATGTATAGAGTATCGCGTTCCAGTTCGTCTCCCGCGGGCTCCTATAACACCTCTTTACTGCCAGCCAAAGAGAACAAATCTTGGCATGAACTCTCCTCTGACCCGAATTTCAAGATTAATTAACGAATGCTGTAATGTCTTGGACTTGCACTTCAATTCTCCGACGTCTTTTTTCCACCATTTGAGAGATCATCTTAAGTCTTACTAAAATTTGAAATCGTTCTCAAAAATCATTGTCATTCTTTCAATATTAATTATTTTGTAATAATTACAATTAGATTTCTTTTTTGTCACTATTAATTATTTTGTAATTACAATTAGGTTTCTTTTTTTATTTATTTTATCAATGATTTTATTGTTTTTTTTTGGTATTTTAATTATTATTTTTTTTTATTTCAAAGAAGGTTTTTATCAATTTTAGTAACATAAGTTTTTTTTTGCGAATTGTAATGCATTATTTCTGTTTATTTTAATGTTAATTCTTTGTAATGTGTTTTAATTAATTATGCAGGTTGTATTTGTCTTTAAGAAATTGATATACGTTTCATTGTGATTTTAATTGTATTTTTTAAAAGTTACATGTACTTTTGTTACATCAATTGTTGACAAACCTAATAAAAGAAATAAAAAAATCAAAGTTATATATATAGTAATAAATGTTCGGAATTTATTTTTAGTCTTACAGTGAAGTGTGTCTGTTTGTGACTTTTGGTTGTATTTGATTAGCTACTTGAGCAAAAACCAACATAACAAAGTGTTGCATCAGAGGATGTAATTCAAATCCTCGAAGAAATGACGAAGGATTGTCATTTTTAAGGTTAGTCTTGGTTTTACCAATATTCATGTTTATTTTTAATGTTAATTACGTTTTATAAGGAATGGATATTGCGTTTTCCGCTATTATCCATCATTCTAACTACTAATTACAACTATTTATTAGGAGAAGTGAATATTTTGAATGTTTACTTATCATCGTAGTGCTGCTCCCCTATGATATATGATAGTCTCGTTATTTTGAATACAGTTAATGTTACTATGTTTTTATATCAAGTCACAGTATTCTAGATGTATTTCACGCGAATAAACTTGAAAATGATGTACCGTAACTATGGAATAATATATTAAGTAATAATAAAAATATTATGTTACAGTTTCAATAGCAAATATAGCTAACTAATTTGATATTATTTATTTTATAGCAATGACAATAATAATTTTATAGCATTATTTATTATAGATTTTTTAAAAATGAAGCCCTTAAAAAGATATGAACGAAAAACGTAGCCGCAGAGAACAAAAAACCAGCAGCAGTATTAAGAATATGCTCCAAGCATTTTACGGCAAATTGTGTTAATAGAACATTGGATGTGGTGCGCATAAAAGAGGATGTTGGTACCTACTCTTTTTCCAGTAAGTATTTATTTTTCAAATAAATAAAGCAACTGCTTTATTACTGGCAACTGCCAGTTACACATTTTATGGTATTAAGTCAAATAATAACTATTAATTATAATTAAATTACCATACAATAATAATTCATCCACAAATAACTGGAATCTGACATCCGATAACAATTTTCCAATTTCTCATTTCTGATACCTGACTTATCAGGTATCAGAAATGTATAATCAGTCATAAAATTCCCATTTCTGAGGTTTTAAAATTTTAATAAAGCTTTTTTGTCTTTTCAGTTTACTTCATCTTCAGTGGCTCGAATTACATTGTCAATAACTGACAATGTAATTCGAAAACTGACAATATTGAGAATATGGCTTACTAGAGCTACGTTTTAATATTATTTTTAAGTGAATACTAAATACTGCCCTAATCCAGGAGAAAAGATGCTAATTCTTGTATTTTGATTCTAGCTTGATGATTCTACAAGTGGTAGTCTTGAAGTGGTATACTTCAAGACTACCACTTGTAGAATCATATACAGCAAATATTGTACCACCTTGCAATGTAAGCTCTTTACTTACCATTATTAAGTTAGTTTTAATCAATGATCTGTAATCTTATTTTATTAATAATATTAGGTCTTTACCTACGAAATTGCCGTTTTGTATGAAAAAATTTAAACGATTCTTTTCATGTATTTTTTATTTATATTAATCGAAGTAATCACCCATGCAATCAACGCATCTTTGCCAACGTAGTGGCAGTTTATTGATGCCCTTCTTAAATAACTCAGCTGGACGGGAGGCAACAAATTCTTCAAAGGCATTTTGTACTGCCTCTCAGGTATTGAATTTTTTACCGCCAAGAAGTTATCCAAATTCTGGAAAAAGTAGTAGTCTGTAGGCGCAAGGTCTGGTGAGTAGGGCGGATGATGGAGAGCTTCCAACCCCAATTCTTTCAACTTGGAGACCGTCTGCTGTGCAATATGAGGTCGTGCGTTGTCGTACAGGAGCAGCGGAGACGAGCGATTGACCAATGCTGGTTGGAGATGTGCCAGCTTCTCCATCATTGTGTTCAGTTCTTCACAGTACACATCTGCAGTAATGCTCACCCCGTTTGGTAAGAAGCTGTGATGAATCAAACCGGCGCTAGACCACCAAACATTACTTTTCTAGGGGTAAGTTTTCGTTTAGGGCATTGTTTAGGTGCTGAACCAGGATCCAACCAACTTGCTGAGCGCCTGCGGTTATCAAACAGAATCCATTTTCCATCGCAGGTAACAATGCGGTTCAAAATTCCTTCATTTGTGTGTCTGTTGAGCAGTGCAAGACACGCCTCGACGCGTGCTTCGCGCTGGCGATCATTGAGTTCGTGGGGCCCCCTTTTGTCAAACTTTTTTACCTTACCAATTTGACGCAAATGGAGCAATATTGTTACGACGCTAACGTCGAAAGCTGCTGCTAATTCAGCCGTAGATTGTGTATCATCAGCTTCCACAATCGCCTTTAATTCGTCATTGTTGACCAATCGGACTTCGGACGACCGCGAGGTTCATTTTTCAGGTCGAAATTTCCAGAACGGAAGCGAGCAAAACAATAACAGGTAGTGCGTTGGTTTGTAGTGTTTAGCTCCGTAAACGTCGATAATGTTGCGTGCCGCTTGTGCCGCGTTGCTGCCACGACGGTACTCGTATTCCATAATTACTCGAATTTTTAACGTATCCATGATGACGAAAAAGATTGAAATGCAATGAAAATGAAACACTCATCAATAAACAAACGACTACTTTTGGAAAAAGAATTCCATGTTTTTAAAATAAAATAAATTTGAAATTAGAATTCTCAGCCAAACAAAAATTATTTTGATTTGAAATGGCCAGTACTGCAGTACGGCAATTTCATAGGTAAATACCTATTATACATTTGTAATAATATTTCTATATATTAATATATTCACTATTACATAAATTTCTATTCTAAATATTATATACTATTATTATTTTATTTGCATGCATATATATATATATATATATATATATATATATATATATATATATATATATATATATATATATATATTCCTGTAAGTTATTATTTGGATTCCGGGATCTAGATAACAATAGATTTTTTATTGTGTTTCATTAACGATTGAAGGGTCAAATGATAATTCTAAAACTGCTTATATCATGCAAGTCAATAAATAAAATGTATTTTTTCAGCTTATGCAGATGGACATAGATATAATCCAACCTACTTATACCGAAAAGTTACAACTAACAAATATGGATGTAGATTTGTCACTAAATACACGAAAAGCTACACGAGGAAGAAAAGTATTTTCATTCTTTGTAAGTTGATAAACTGACTTACTATTATGTATTAGTTGTAACCTTTATAGATTTTTTTCACTTTAATATGCAACTGACATAAATATATTCTTTATAACCTGTCTCAATTTTAAAATATATTTTGTTATTCACACTGTTTAAGATTCACAGTAAAATATTGTTACGCACAAGCTTCATCTTATCATTCTTTAATATTTACATGCTGATAAAAATTATTTGATATGAATCTCCATCCATGTACTTTTTCGAACACCCAGAGTCTTTAGTTACATAGAATAAGAATTGTAAAAATAAAATGAAACATTTCATGAATAATAGTTGCCTATCAAATAACTTTCAGTTTTTAAATATTTTTGGAACACCTGTTAAAACACTATAAAGCTACTTTATTTTCCAGGTAGTGGCACCTAAAACACAAAAAACGAGGAAAAGTTATACAGACAAGTGAAGTTGCAGCGTAAGAAAATAAAGGTTCTTAGCCAAAAATGTAGAAGGTAGAAGCAGAAGTAGCAGTGGTGTAATTAACAAAGCATAATTGACGAGTTGAAGAAACAAAATTTAGTTCCTCATGAAGGCACCATTGAAGAAGTATGCGCTGGCTCTCCAGAATTTCTTACTCGGCAAATTTTGAAATATAGCTGTGAATTTTGTCCTCGAACATATGGAGAAGACATACGAAAGTTCGTTCTTACCTTAAACTTTTTATCACACAAAGCTTATACCATAATATAAGCTTATAACGATTGTGTATCTCATCCTCGGACACTTACAAAATGGTACCAACGTGTAGATGCAGAACCGGGATTCACTGCTGAAGCTTTTAAAACTTTAAAAATAAAGACCCCAAAATAGTTCCAGACCAATAATTTCCACCCTCGTTTTAGACGAGATGACTATAAGAAAAGGCCTTTATGGATACAATTCAATAAAAACAGTATTATGTTAGAGTAATTACAGGAATAACGGAAGAATTGGATTCGAAAGAAAAAGCTAGCGAATGCTTCGTTATGCTGCTCACTGAAAAGTTCCAATAATAAGCCTAATTTGATTAAGTAACTTTTGACTTTTAATAAATTATTTTAATCAGTATAAGTATAATTGTTTAATTGTAATATTATTTTATCTTATGATTTATGTATTATTTCGATTATCCTCAGTAGCTTATTAAATTCTCTTTTTTTCGCTTATATTTCATATACACATACACACACATGTATGCACACGCACGCTTACCCACTTTAATAATCATTATAATATTTACCACGAAATAAAGAAAGCATCTATGGATTGGTTATCTATAGATGCTTTGTTTAGTTCGTGGTTGTTTCCCTACTAAGGTGCTCAAACAAATTACAGTAATTACAGACCAGCTGCCCTAGAACTTTAACTGACAAGTGGGAATGGGCTTCATTTTGACGTTTGAACTATTAAAAAGTTAAAATGTCAAAATTTTGACATAAGAACTTTTTAAATTGTGTTTTAAAAGTTCAATCGTCAAAATGAAGCCCATTCCCACTTGTCAATTAAAGCTCTTATTAGGGCAGCTGTATTATATTACTTACCTATACAAGCTGTTTTTTCAGTCAGTTTTTTTTTTAAGTAGCAAGTTTGATACCATAGTAAAAGTTGCTTATATTTAAGAGTATTACTCTTGAAAGTTTGGTCACTGACTGAAAAGACACCTGTATAAAATTATAAATGTTCATGGTTATGGTGGATTTTTCATTCCATTGCTCGAGTGATCCTCATACCCTATGAATATTGAACCCTATTCCCTGCATTTCCACGCCATAACCATAATATTTTGTAATCTTTGCCACTGCTCACTGCTCTTGCTTCGGGCGCATTTGAACCATTCACTTGCTATTACCACCAGTAAACGATCGGGATATTTGCCTGTTTTGAATTGTTACCACCCCACCAGCACAAAGAGATACTTTGACGAGTATAAATTATGAAAAAGGTGTCCAAAAATAATTATTTTCTGTAATTATTGTATCGATATGAATATTATCGACTATGTAGGAACAACACTATTTGCTCTGGGCGGGGCAACGCCATGGTTGAGAAACATTTAAGCCAAATGTTCAACGGGTCACGTGACCTTATTTCATATCCTCTACCTGTCTTTTATCAATGATGAGGTTACATTTCCCCCTCCAGATCAGAATCAGGCCGCTGCAGCTGTAGGAGCTGGAACCATCTTCGTAATGTGTTAGAAATTTGATTCACACTTCTTGTGACCAGTGTCTACTCTGTATATAGAGTCAGATATCTTTTCCAAAACCTCAAAAGGCCCAATCTTTAATTTATCTAACTTTCTTCTATTAAGTTTATTTCCATTTTCCATATATATATTTTCACTCTTGTGGGGTCGGGTCACTCTTATCATTTAGGGATTGAAAAAATTGATTATGATCGATTCTCTGACCAACCGAATATGCAAAAAAATTTCATAAGAATCGGTCAAGACGTTTCGGAGGAGTGTGTTCCCGAAAACTATTTTTTATATATTAGACATTCTATTATATGCATATATAAACCTTCTCCTGACAATAACGAACACATAAAATAAAGATTTATATGTATAATTTGGTGTTAAAATAATTTCGGTAATTCTTTTTTATTTATTTAAAAGACGAGCGGACCCGACAGACGTTGTTCTGCCGGGCTGATTTGTGAATCTAAACCATCCAGGCCGCCACCCAAACGCATACGATTGTCCAGCCGTTTAGGAGCAGTTCAGTGACATACACACGTCCAGTAGAATTACATATATAAAGATATACATATAGATAGATTTTACTCATTGCTCACTAAAAAAGCGTAATTTATCTCATCCTCCGTGACGTTCTTCCTCTCATAAGGATAGTGGGGGTGAAGATACCATTTCTTCCTGTCTCTGACTCTATAGTTTCTGTTGAAGCTAGACAAAGTTTCAACCTCTTTTGGTGCTAAAGAGAAATCTAGTATATTCATATTTTGTATTATGCGATCCTTGTTGGTTGATCTTGGAATGGGAACTAACCCGCGATCCAGCTGCAAAAGCAAATACGAAATATAATTATGTTTAGTTATAAAAGTCGATTCTAGAAGAAAGAAGAAGCTAAATTATTTTATATAAGCTAAATCTATACTTTGATCGAAACCTCATCATTTTACTTTTATTGAATTATAATTGAATCGTTTTGATATCATAAACGGATTTTCGGAGTTTGGGCCAATCAAAGTGAGTTTGACGCTGGTGTAACGTTTATGAGAATACCATTTTGCATTTTTAATATATCGGGACTGGATCGTAACTGTGTTATGCATGATTTCATTAAAAGAATCGCCCTTCATATTTGACAACTCTGCTGATACATTGCATCCGGGCGAAGCAGGGGCGGGTCACAAGTTATAAATAAAACTGACGTTAAATTAGTATTATCACACAATACCTCATTAAAACTCATTTATTTAATAGGCATGTTGACTACTAATTTTTTTTTCGTCTATTCGATGTTATACAACATGTTAATAAACAATTTTGAAACTATTTTCGTATATCTTAAAAAATAACGAAGATACAAACAATTTGAATTTACAATATGAAAGAGAGCCTATATCGGCCTGTGATGTCACGAGTTGCATCCGCCCTACATTTGTCATTACAAAATGTATGGCGATAGCAACTTGTGATGTAACAAATCGTTTAGCGGGAAAGAGATGGGCAATAGTTTTTATTTGCTTTTAATTTTTCATCACGTCAATCTAAATACCTATTTCGTTTAGATGTATGTATTATGTATCTTTAATCAACAATTTTAAAATTTAATTTATAAAACTGTTATATATATTCTACACTAGGCAACATCCCTATTATATATTTCATCTCCCATCCCTTATATATTTCACTATTACTGTTACTTGGTGGTACAAATTATGTAGGACTTGTTTTTACTAACATGGTAAAAAGTCGTGGTACATAATTTTGAGCTCATTGTCCTAACTAAATATCGTCAAATCATCAATATGCAATTTAACTAAATGACTACACGACGTCATCCATCTAACTAAACGTTGCGCTAAATGAATTGGCTCGTTGTTTTCATCCATTTCATTGGATGCCGGCGTTTAATGAACGCAGTAGGTGTCCAATTAGCATGCTTGTTTAACCAGATAGCTACGACATACATAAGGTATTCCTACTTCAGAGATCAACTAGTCTACCATATAGATCACAAAAATTTTTTCTTTACCACATGATTTTGACTAAATGATAAAAAAACTACAGCACTCGTATAAAGTCATTATAAAACTTAAAATCTGTTATTAATAAAATAAAGTGACTAATTTCTAATATTGCATTTATAAAGCTTAACATCTGTGATTAAGCCGCCAGTTTGCGCCACACTCGGCTCTTGAGAAACAAACATTGACCCGCTTTCCAATTACAATTTGCAAATGCAACTTCACCGAGTAATATGTGACAAAATCCGCTTCCACTTGTAACCAAAAGACACCAACTAAGTATGTAGAAGAGAATGAAATATCCTATTAAATACATAGTGTAACGTAACTGCTTCTTCTAGCCCTTTCGCTTAATTATTGCATTAAATCATTGCTTTGGGACATAAAAATATATAAAAAACAATGAGTTGTACTTTTCAATAGTAATGAAAAGTAAACTTACCAAATACCTAAGGAGAATTTGCGGCACAGTCTTTTTGTACTTTTTTGACAGATCAACTAACACTGGATGATCTGCGTGTGGCTCGGGTGCGTCGTCACTTCGGCCCAGGATACCTCCGAAAGGGCTGTACGCCATTACAACTATGCCATTCTCCTCACACCAGTCGATCAGTTCAGACTGCGTTATAGTTGGGTTTACCTGTAATATAAGCACACCCATTACCCATAGGCTCTTCCACGCAAAAACCACTGAACATATTTTGATGAAATTTGGTATGATAGCAGTTTAGGCTCTGGATTAAAACATAGGCTACCTACTTTTTATCCCGAATAAGTACAGTGTTCTCGCGGGATACTATATTTACGCGGGCGGAGCCGCGAGCAAAAGCTAGTCTAAAATATTTTGTTTACACCTCCTTAAAATTATATTATGCTAAACGGGAAGAGAGCGTAACCCTCCCTAGGTATATGACATTATTAGTTTTAAGGTTGCGTTAAAATATTATGTAATCTCAGTGATAACACGCGATCACACAGCATCACACGCAATCACACCCGCACACAATGCGTGTTATTGATCCTCCACACGTCATAACACGCGATCACATGGCATCACACGCGATCACATGGTATCACACGCGATCACACCCGCACACAGTTGATTTTCGCACGGTGTAAAAAAATGCTACTCAGGTCAAGGAAAAGTGTGCTTAAAGTGGGAGTTTAGGTCACACTGTGCTGTAAATATATATTCTTACGTACAGAGAAACAGCTTTCATAGAACGGTCCAAAACGATCTAAATTAGAAAACTTTGACTTTAACGGCAAACAATTTTTCCACACAATCGTTGACACACTGTATGCTGTAGTAGTGCAATAAAATCGAAAGCTAACTTTACGCCCTGTTTCAATAACCTATCTACCAAAAACTATTTGATTATAAACGTCACATTTGTATCGCAATAAACCGGCAAATGATAGGATGACGACGTTTTTTACAAATAGTTATTGGTAGATAGGTTATTGAAACCGGCCGTAAATATGTGTAGCTGTTTATCTGTTCATCTTTCTTTAATCCGTGCCTAAGCCACAGATTGTCACTGTATCTGCTTGACAATTTGACAAGGCTAAAGACTTGAGTACCTGTTAATTTAAGTGACGTTTAAATACTTACCTCGATCTGTAGCACCGCCGGCTTTATTGTAGAATGATCCCAGAGCCTCTTCATTTGGGTTATGTTAAAATTAGACACGCCTATTGATCTCGCTAAGTTTGTATGTTTCGTAGATTCTATTCCTCGCCACGTCTCCAAATAGTCCGTGTAGCTTATGGATCCATTTTTCTTTAAAATAAAATTTATTTATACTTTTATACAGACTGTTTAAAATATATTACCGAATATATGCATATTGAATTTATTATTATATTCCTAATGTTCTTTCAAATTAGGTATTGTTATATTGTTCTGTATATACCGAATCTAAACTTAAACATGACTTAGACAGTCGTCAATATCTAAACAGAAAACTTTAACAAAGTCAGCAAAAGTCGGAAGAAATGCCTTAGACCTTATATTATGTTATTTTAAGGCCCTGTTTCACAATCCCCTAATTAGTGACGAATAGCTTATCCGGAACTTTGTCTTTGTTTACTTTATAATGAGCGACAGAAGCAAAACTTCCGTACAAACTATTTGTCACTTATTAGGTGATTGTGAAACAGGCCCTAAGTCCAAAAACAGTCACATACCGTATAAGCCATCGGGTAATGCATCAAGTACAGGTCGACGTAGCCCAGGCGCAAGTCTGCGAGTGACTTCCGCAGCGCGGGGACGACCGCGTATTCTTCATGGTCAGTATTCCATAGCTACAAATGCACCTTCATCATTATCATCATCAGTTTCATAATTATCATTATTGATCACTAAATATGTTCCTGTACCTTGAGACTTTTTCTATCGAAGACAGGTCATAATTAAGCCCTGATGTCACTGCGACCCGAGTGGATCTATTGTAACCCCTTCGCGTTGTGGTTCCGTCCCCAGCCCTATGCTGCACATGAACTGAACGATATGGTTGGGGTTGGTGCTGCCAATTTCCTTTGCGGTAAAGAATTCGTGGCGCCCAAGTTATCGGTTTCTACTCTGTTAAAGAGCTGAACAGTCACTTGAGGATAGGAATCTTCTAAATGCAGTCGTCTTTATTAGTAAGGATGTTTTCATGAACATTTGTTTAAATTAACTAATTAAAGCCACTATGAAATGGACTTGCATAATGAATCTAAGTATGTAATGAAGTCACTTCTTTGATCACTAATTCGATGCTCCTAGCCTCCTACCGTACTTGTTTAGTGTTCACAGAGGTTTATTAAAGAGTTTGAAACTCACTTTGGTGGTAATATAAACGTCATCTCTGCTAGCGTTATTTTCTCTCAAGAAGTTTTGTATCCCAAGTCCCACCTCCTCCTCAGCTTGATAGATGGCAGCAGTGTCGATGTGTTTATATCCCACTTCCAGAGCCCATTGCACCGCCCTCGCTAGTGAGTGATTCACAGATAGTATTCGTTTACCCTGAACAACACGGAAGAAATTGTACTTTGGATAAAACTATACCGATCTTATGCGTTAAGGTGGGACCGCACTAGACATAACTACGCGGCAGCGAAACTACGCGAATCAATAATCCATTGCGGTATTATTAGTAGGGACGTGTCGCGTCGCGTCGCTCCGCTGCCGCTTAGTGCGGTCTTACCTTAAGTGATTGGAAATGTTATAGTATTAAACCTATAAAATTAAAGGACCATACTGACTATCCAGCGCTACATAAAACCGTCATTAGTGTCAATAATGTCAGTCATTTTTAATTTTTACCTACTAAAAATATAAGAGTTAGGCATGATCTAAAAAGTCAGTCTAGTAAGACTATAAGTATATAATAATAATTATGACAAAACCGCGACAGCTTCCGTAAAAAATAATTTCTTAGGTAGGTAGCTATGTCTTTTTACACGTGGCCACAGGAAAGATTTCATAAAATATTTACCATCTAAACTTATCTTCTAAAGGCTGCCATATTTTAAGTAATAAAGAGTAGAAAATATAACACTTACATCGGCGGTGTGCCCCAGGCTCGTCCCCAGAGCAATCGCGGGTATCTCGCCCCCGTCGTTCAGAGGATATATCAGGACCGCGTTCACCTACAATCATATTTTGTTACATATAACAACAATAATAACTAGAGTAATAATAGAAATAGAAAAGGTTTTTTGTTTATAATAGGTTAGCTAAAAAACTAATGAACCGATTTTCAATATTCCTTCACTAATAAAATACTTTTCCAACCCTAATTAATGTATTTTGGTCCCAAAAATACTGCTGGATGACTTTTTCGGACTGCATAAATTCTAAAAGCAGAATTTTAGCGGATTTCAATACAAAACTTAAGTTATCAAGGCTCGCGTAACTATTTTTTGACTAACGGCCGCGCTCAGAGACGTTTAATGCTTACTTATGGAGCTTAGTACAGACTTCGACACAAAGTCCATACAGTTTTTGTCAAAATATCTACTAAGTGACTCCATTTAAATGTCTCTGAGTGCGGGCGTTAAATCCATAGCTCGCGTAAGCCCTAATATTCATAATTTGTGCGCCAATTAGATTAATAAAAAAAACTTACCGAGCTCAATGTGGTCACTATCACCATGAGCAGACATATCGGTCTCGCGTCCGTCCTTACTGTTGACCTCATGGTAACTGCCGCTGTGCACTTTCACAACACATTGACACTATTTAATAATACTTAGTACATGCCGAGATTAATGGATATCGTCATCATCATCAGCAGGAGCTAGGTATCCCTTCGTTAGCCAAGAATCTGCGGTAGTGGTAGATAGATTCAATTGCTCTCGAAAGGAATAGTTCGATGTGTACCCAAAAAGTAAAAACGGGACTCTATTACTTAAGACTCCGTATATCTGTCACCACGAACCGTACGTAAGTATTTCTAACACAAAAAATATGGCGTTTTGTACGCCAAAGGGTTCCGTACAAAATGCCAAAAAACGAGTTTGTTGTATCCCATAACCCAATGAAATATTTATTGTATTCGGTTTTTAGTATTTTTTGTTTAAAAACGTACTGGCCAAGTGCGTGTCGGACACGCTCTTGGCCAGTTTTTTGTCATGTACATTATTCGTCCGGTCAAACGGTGAAGGAAAACACCCCAAAGAAACCTGCGTGTTTGCGAATACTAGCATTTTTCTAATACCTACGTGAAGCACACACTAGAACTTAGACCACCATAATATTTTGCTATTTTCCAGCAGTTTTGTAATAAATTTTTTTATGAAAATTAACTCATTTAACACGAAGAAGAAAATATTAAATTTTCACATTACTAGATAAAAAGAAACCTATCTAACTGGCAGCATAGCAACTAAGTTTTAATTATAACTGATGATGCAAAACCGCTTTTCACTACGAAAGTGACCACCAAAAGGGACGAAACCCAAACATCAATTAAAAGGTCTACATCTGAAAACACTTAGCGTCTTTGAGTTCTGACCCTTGGTCCGTCAGACAATGTCTTGTATCATTTTATGCTTATTATATAGTCACGAGCGAAAACATAGATACACACATTATCTAGCAAATCTATGCCAGGCCATAAACACTAGATAAAGTTTTAAAGAAATAATACCTATAGTTCATAAGATCCATCACATAAAGTAGGACACCTACTTACATATTTAGTAACAAAATATGCCATTTAAATTTGTTAGAAAATTGTTTCAATTCACAACAAAACAAAACGATACGCGACATGGCGCTGCATTTTAAAAATTAAAAATCGAACAAGAAGATACACGTTTCTTTGTAAGAGTTCTAATGTCAAGTTGCACCACGTTGCACACCGCATGTACAGTGTATGACTGATGCCAGATGAAACGTGTATACTTTTTGAGTGGTGAATAAAGTTCAATTTTATATAGCTATCTTTAAAATGCAGCACTGCGTATCGTCGCGGTGTGAACTGGTCCTTAATGTTAGAGACTTTGTACGTATATAATATATTATTGCGCAATACATTACTAATTATAATATAGCGACCACGTATTACAATGGAATGCAGAAAATTAAATTCTATTTCCATTGCTATTATGATTATTGAGGCATTTTCATTAAAATCAAAGAAATTTATTTTGGAAAGCAATCTTTCGAGATCACATTCAAACGATGCACAGTAAAATTTAATTAAAATTTAAAGAAAAGTGAATTACGCTAAAGAATATCGTAGAAACTTTTAAAGAAACATTATGTTAACATCTACACGGAGATTAATTTAAAGTTTTTATACGGACTACGGATTATTATTTTAAGTACGTGATTTTATTTAGAAACTTTCAAAAGTCATAAACAAATCTTATATTTTATGAGACCGAGCTTTCATCGGAGTTTTAGTAGAACCATAAAATAATTAAAAATAAATAAAAAAATATGAAATAAAAAGAAATTTATATTCGTCTGACCGAGATTCGAACCCGATACACCAATTTGCCAACAACGCAAAAAGTCCAATGACAAAGCCGCCCATCGGATTTGACATATAGAAATCGAAACCACTTATATTTTGCCAGGGATAAGGCCTAGCTCTATCGATTTATATTCCTCAAAAATCCTTGGATACTAAATTTCATGGAAATACTGGTCACCGTTTCCGATTCCGATTATATATATATACAAGATTTGCTCGTTTAAAGTATAAGATAACCCGACTAATGACAATATAATATAGCCTTAGATGTTACCCGGGCTATTATCACGAATCTATTGACACCTCATTCATCAAAATCGGGTCAGTAGTTTAGGCGCTACGAAGGAACAAACATACACACTTAATAATAGGGTGATCAGTATTACATACATAGACTACCAAGATCATTACCCTTCCTTTTGGCTTTGACGTAGTCTGTTCTTACCGGCTTAACAATCGACATCGAATCTCTTTATCGAAATATGAATCAATTATGTAATATTATTGAATTATGTAACAGCCTTATTAAGTACCTACCCTTATACTAAATCTATGAAAACATAAGTCGTTTTTTATTTTGAATTTCCTAGCTTATTATCATTCATCATAATATCATAATTAATTACTAATAAAAATGCATTCATAAAAATGAAAAATACACTAAACACGTAAATAAAAAAGTGTGTGTCAGCTCCGACGCACGACTGGAGTTTACTCTAAAAAGTAAAACACGTCCCTCAGAAGGAACAAAAACTTTAGCGATCGATGTGAGTTCAAAAATTCGCGCCATGTGAAAAAAAGTGACAGGTGCGCAGAATAGGTTGCGCACGAAAACGTAACGAGGTCATTCGTTCAGTAATGATACACCTCATATATTTTTCATACCGGGGGCCTTATATGAAAATCGATTCTTAAGGAGTAAACTCCAAAAATACACTATTGCCTTTTATGTCATTTTAAATTTTAGAAAATGTTGGCTGTCTCGCGGTGTTAAAATAATCTTAATAAAATCTGCAAAATCCTCACTTTATAGCGAAAAGAAGGTTGACTGGGTCAATTCATGATCTAACTTTGTTCCTGATCCATATTCTGATAGGCCACTATCCGGATGAATATTTAAATAATCTTATAAATAGGTTTAAAGTAATGTTTAGTTACTAATAAAATATATTTTACATTAATATACATTGTTATTTAGGTGTGTCTAGGTTGTATGTAACCATATACAGCGGACAACCATACGTCATATACCTAGATGTATCTTTACTCTTGGGAAAAGTTTGTCATATATACAAATATAAGTTTGTTTTACTTAATTTATCAGTTTCTTGATTTTTACTTTCTTCAAAAGATTAGAAGATTGTTTCGAGCATGTACTTATCATGTATGTATCTTTTAAACTAATATTTTAATTAAACTTTGTCCAACGTCTATCGTAATAAGAATTTCGCGCATGTGAGTCGTTCCTGAGAACATAAACACGAATGAATACGATTCCGATGCAATATTAACATAAAGCTTTGTTTTTTGGAGCCAAAATTAATATGCAAGGTGTTCAATTCCTATTTTTGAAAGTACGTACAATTAATTAAAACGGATTTTACTAGTATATTTCATCAGTTAATTTATTACTAAATATACAAAAAAAAAAAAAACAATTTGCCATGTAACTTTGTTCGATGCATAGATCGAAACTTTCCAATGGCGTCAATTAGGACTCTAAATAATGACTCGGTGAAACATAATTTTTTTTTTTAATTTTATTCATTACGTCGTTATTCATTTCGTTTGTTGCTTGTTCAATCTTCCCTGCTGTGCTCGATAATGTACTTTATTTCTGCGTCGGTAAGGTTCTTTTTCTCAAACGGGAACTCGGGATGAGGGTACCATTTGACAGGTGTTCGTAATCTGTAATCACTGTTGAATTTCGACAAGTTTTCAACTTCGGCTTGAGTCAGGGAAAAATTCATAATGTCAATGTTCTCTTTTATTCGATCTTTATTTGTTGATCGTGGAATGGCTACCAACTGACGATCGAGCTGTAAAGGAAATTACAAAGGAAATATGGATAAAGTGATTTAAATAAAGTATACTCAATATCTGAAACTTGCGCTTTTTAATGTTCTTATATTTTTTATAAGTACGTTAATATTTACAGATTTGTAACGAAGCTTTTTGTTTTGTACATGTATCGGTCACTCCAGCATAATTTTTTCAACATCAGCCTAAATAATCATATTTATATTGCTCATGGCTGAATAACTTTTAATCAAACTTTCAATAACAAACTGAAGTCCAAAATTTCCAAACTATAACACATTTCTTCAACCTTTTGTAACGGTTTTATATAGATTTGTTACTGCAATTATCAACCTAAGATAAGTTTACTATTTTATACACTTACCAAGTACCTCAATAAAATCTGTGGTACAGTCTTATTATACTTCCTAGCTAGACTGAACAAAACGGGATCATCAGCGTGAGGCGGAGGTGCTTCCTTCTTCCTACCTAGTATAGCACCAAATGGGCTGTATGCCATAACCACTACACCGTGTTCCTGGCACCAGTTTACTAGTTCTACCTGGGTTATACTTGGATTTACCTGCAAATTGTCACAATTACCAGGCGAAATCAGCGAGTCCTTCCTGCATGATAAGAATTTATTTAGTGGCCAAATGATTTGATTTTAGTTCTGAAGCACTCGGAAATCACAATCCTTAAAATACACTTTCCTAACGTCTACAAATCTAAAAATTACTTGTCAAGTTCTGATTTCTGTTGATTAAAATTCGCACAGAAGTCTAAATGTAACCTTCGGATCTATGCGTCCGCGACCCGCGACCGCGACCCACGATCGAGACTGGGTCGCGCGACCCACTGTTTAGCATACTAATTTATATGGAGAACTGAACAAATTGGTGGGCGTGGTCAGAGAACCTGATTCGCTGGTTTTGCTGCTCGCGGTCGTGGGTCGCATAGAATTTGCTGATTGACATCTAGGACATTTTTTCACAAATTAATCAATCCACAGTTAAAAAGGCGACAGACGACAGTTTTCCAATTAGATCAAGTTATACGACTATATAGAAATTTGTGAAGACACGCGGAGCAAGTCAAGACAAGACAAGACAAGTTCTATGTCTCGACGAACAAAAGTGATAAGTTTTATTGAAAGTTTTAAGTAACAGCTAATGTACCTAGTTCGAGACGACTCTCGTGAAGTTCCATTAGTTGATGAACGATGAAAATAGTTGTGGTTCAAATATAATGTTGTTTGCTGAACATAATCCTACTAATACTGTGTGTAATGTGAATGTTTGTGAGGATGGATGTGTGGATGGATGGATGTTTGCTACTCATTCGCGCAAAAACTAGTGAACGGATTTTGAGGAAATTTGGTATGGAAGTAGTTTAGGCGCTGGATTAAAACATAGTTTCTAATAATGTATGACTACACACACACCATTGTTATGGTAGGATGTGTAAGAACTATTTATAATTTGCTACCACCATTGTAAACCACATTTCGTGAGTAAATGATTATGATTATAGAATTTTATCCCGGAAAAGTACAGTATTCCCGCGGGATGCCCGATAGTATATTTACGCGGGCGGAGCCGCGGGAAACAGCTAGTTATAAATAAATTGACTTAATAAGCCAAAACACAAATTATCATATACCTACATAGGCCAGTCTAAGTGTGGACACTTGTTGGTCGAGGCAAAAAGTGTCCACATTTAAACTGGCCCTACTTTTGGGGTTGTTTGGGGCAGTCGAGGTTTGATATTTGCCATCGTGACAATTTGCCATTTGCTTTCCGCAGTTTGACAAAATCTTCTGAAATCAAGATGGCATAACCTTTCTTTTGTATGAAGAAAAAAATCTTCATGGGATTCATTCACGGATGGGCGATGAGTCATAACTCTTAGCCAATCCCTAGTTTTGAAATCATTGAAATAATAATTATTATCTAGGTTTATCTACATTGTCCAAAAAAATGTATAATACTTTTGCATTTTGCATTTACCATCGTGTCCGTACTTCACGATCAATAGGAGCTTCAGTTCAATGCAATGAATTTTAATTTTAAGTTCGTACTTACATTATTAGCAATATTATTTCTATTTTATATAAGTGGCATTAAAACCTCTTCCAAACGAGGACACCAAAGCATTATTTAAACAATGTTTCGTTGCTGAAGCGTTCGCGTTTTCAGGTTTTTATAGCTCAGCTTCAATGTGCAAATCACGAAATAACTTTATTATTGTAAAGTTTTTAAAAGCTTTCATGAGCTTCCAACAGTCTGGACGCTGCTTAGTTATCCACAAAGCTTTTGTACTTATCTCAATTTAAAAAAATATGCGTCGTATTACAACGTTGAACAAAATCAAAAGCTAGGAAATCTGAAGCTAGGAAGTTGCTACTTAATGTTCAATGTTAAAACGACTGTTAAGTTTTGAATCGTTTAAAAAACGCTGTTTCAAACAAACCAGTCTATTTATATAACTAGGATATTTGCAATTCCTATCTACAGCAAATAGTACCTACCTTTTAAACACTCTGTAATAGCAAAAGCTTTACTTGACAAAGGCACGTAATTTTTTTTTTTTGATATTTATTATTTTTATTTTGTTTACATCTAAAACAGTTTATACGTGAGATAGATTCTGAGTAAATTGACGATAATGTTTAGTGAATTATAAAATAGGCCAATTCTCACGCCACAAGAATAAGGGTATCTGACTTCCTTTTAGCCTAACTGACATATTGCTACTTTAGTCCTGTTTCGAAGAAAATCTTAAATCTCTAAGTCTGAATTCCATTATAATCTAAATCCGTGCGCGACCGGTAGTCCGGTATAAAATATTCAGGCTTACCTCAATCTGGAGTACGGCGGGCTTAACCATACTATTTTCCCAAAGCCTCTTCATTTGGGTTATGTTAAAGTTCGACACACCTATAGACCTCGCTAGGTCCTGGCCCTTAGCGCGTTCCAGACCCTTCCAAGTCTCTACATAATCCGTGTTCTTTACCGATCCATTTCTCTGAAAACGAAATATTTCTGGTCCATCTTTGCGGGACTTTGTTTTATAACCCTTACTTTAGTAATATCGTCATATTTTATTTATTAGTATCGTAAATATCATCACCAAAATGTATTATTCCATTTAAGAAAATGTCTCTTTTGACAATATATTATTTTTACAGTCGCCATACGACAAAATGCCTTCCGTCCAATCGGCATGACTCTGCAGGCTTGATACAATCAGCAGTTCGTCCGTAATAGAAATAAAAAGTGTAAACTGTCACGCCAATCCACGCCCATACACGGTCAGTACTGACAGATCCCATCGGCAGTGTCATGCCGATTAGACAATAGGTAGTTGTGGTGTATGACTATCCTTACACAATTCTTCAGTTATTTTTAACCCCCGATGAAAATGAGGGATGTTATAATTTTGGCATCTTAGATCCCAAACGAATGAACTGATTTTGATATTATAGTGTTTTTGTTTAGAAGCTGACATGATCGAGAGTGTTCTCAGCTGTTATTCATCAACATCAGCTCGCTCACCAGTTTAATTTTGTTTATTACCTTACTATACGTCTATACTTTGGCACATAAAGTAAGTACATGTAACTCAGTAATATAAATAAGAGTATATAATATTTATTTAAATAAAATGAAAAATCCTCGCGCCTTAGGAAATAGCCAAGCTACTTGTATAAAATTGATTTGAATTTAAAAACGTCGTGGCTTAATATATTCTTCAGACTAGAGGTTCAATTTCAAGATAGTTTCTCGAAAGTTATTGACGTCTCTTGGATTTTCTGAAGCTTCGCATTCAATATAATTTGCACCTCAAAAATATTCATATTTCATTCAAAGCAAACTTAGACTTTTGGCGTGTAGGAAATGACCATATAATAACGTTCAAAATATATTATTATTCATTAACAAGTAAGGGAACATATTGCATGAAAACATAACACAGTGATGAAATCCTACAATGACATATTGTAATTAAGTATCTATTCATGACTACATTATACAATGATAATTACCATATAATAATAATATGTATTGTATTGTTTTCGGTGACGGTGGTCACGGTGGCCGGTTTCGTTGAAAATAGACCAGCTATGCAGTTATTTTATAGCGCCCAAATTAGTGCGCAATACACAAGAGCACTCCCTCTTCCTTCAAACCCAATGGGATGGTGGAAAGACCGACGCGACTGGCGAGAGATCAGGCGTAGGCCCAACTTTTGACAGGCCCATTCGACGCATGGATCATCGTTCTTGTCAGACCATTACGTGATCAGATTGTCCTAACCAGACTTGATACCAATTTTTTTTGTTCCAGTACGGAGATCATACCCACGACCTCCGGAGTCAAGAGCCAAGCTCTAAACCACATGACCACCACCACTCACCTTTAATTCAATTTAAAAATTACCAATAACGTAAAAGAATTTCTGGAATACAAAACGAACTGTCAGAATCAAAGTAGCAGCCAAATTAACAACCCAATCTAAATCAGTAAAAAAAATTCCAAGAGTAATATTATTCGAGATTCACACATTTTACCGTGAAAAGTGATTCGCAATCAGAGTGTTCTTGTGAAGTTTAATAGGTTTACTGTTTTGTTTGTGTTAGCGCAAACGGGGGCTTGCTTATGTATTAACAACTCAACAGAAACACAACTTTTTATTTACATTGATGAAACGCTGTAACGTAGATTAGAAAACGAGCTTAAGAACAGTCGGCAAAATATTTAGCTGTTAGATAGTCCTCATAATTTGTTCGAATTATAATAACGTGGTGGCTTTATCAGTCGCTTACCGTCGGGAAAAAGTATGACGACTAATTTAAGTGATATGTCAATCAGGTGAACATTCGATTTCCTCGGCTGAAAATATGCGTGAACCCGTAGCTCAAGTGCGTTAAGTGCTGCAGGTGACAGGCGGCAATAATCACTTTCTATCACGCAATAAATGTGGTCGTTTTCCGGTCTTAATCCATAAAAAATCTTTTCATATTTTGAACACTTACCGAGTACGCCATAGGGTAATGCATCAGGTACAGGTCAACATACTCCATCTGCAAGTCTTGGAGGGACTTCTGCAGCGCTGGCACCACCTCGTCAATCCCGTGTGCGTCATTCCACAGCTAAAACATCAGTTATTTTAGGCCTTGTGAATTAGATATAACAAAATATTGTGAAGTTACTTTCGATACTGATAACTTATAACCAGGATCTTAAAAACACGTAACATCATCATTATCAGCGTATCGCCGTCCACTGCTGAACGTAGGCACGCGCACGAACGAACACACACCATCCCGATCTTGGGCAGCCCTCATCCATCCGCTGCTAGCCACCTTCTTCAAATCGTCAGTCCATCAGATGTGTATGGCGGCGGTGTTGCAAAAGAAAACACCAAGTTCCAGTTCCAAGGTTTTCGTTCTGGAAATTTCGACCTGCAGAACAACCTGCCCCGTCGAACGACGGCCGGAGACAAAAGTTGATAATGAAGAATTGAAGGCTATTGTGGAAGCGGATCCATCGCAAACCACGTCCCACCTAGCTGCAGGCTGCGGTGTTAGTGATAAAACTGTTTTAATCTACTTGAACAAATTGGGAAGATGAAAAAGCTTGAAAGGAAACCTCATGAATTGAGTGCAGCAAACCGACAAACGCGCGTCGACTGCTGCGTTACATTTCTCAAACGGCACAATAATGAAGGGATTTTAAATCGAATCATTACCTGTGATGAAAGGTGGATCCTGTACTATCCCCGAAACCCTCATCACAATGGCTGAACCCCGACGAACCAGCCAAAGCCTGCCCCAAGCGAAAATTGACTCAAAAAAAGTTACTTGTCAGCGTTTGGTGGACTAGTGCCGGTGTCGTTCACTACAGCTTTCTTAAATCTGGCCAGACGATTACGACAGATGTCTTTAACCAGCAACTGCAAATCATGATGGAAAAGCTAGCTGCTAAACAACCGAGGTTGGTCATTCGTTCTAGGCCACTGCTGCTTCAGGACAACGCTAGCCGACACACTGCACAACAGACGGTTACCAAATTATAGGAGCTTCAATTGGAATGTCTAAGATATCCACCGTACTCCCCGGACCTTGCTCCAACATATTACCATTTTTTTTGGAAATTTAGATTTAGAATTCTTGCAAGGGGAAAAATTCAACTCCTATGGGGCAGTCCAAAGCGCCTTGAAATAGTTTATTGATTCCTGTCCGAATGGTTTTTTTAGTAAAGGAATCAATGAACTACCTATAAGATGGCAAAAGTGCATAAATAGCAATGGTATATACTTTGATTAAATAAATATATTATGTTTAAAAAAAAAGACTATGTTCCTCTGTTCGCGCCAACACTAGCGCGACGTTTAGAATAAACACAAAGGACATTCAATTCGGCCAATCACAACGCGAGTATGGCCGACTAACTCAGGGGCGCTGTCAGAGAGTGACGTACACTTGCAATTAGAACCCCTTCCGCGCTGGATGCATTTTCAGCTCATCCCGAAACCTAGTGAACGCGAACGCGTGTGCGCATATTTATTTGTGCTCATAAATATAAGACCAAATTCGCCGGCGAACCGCGATAAACCTATCGATAATCCGCTCAACAGCTGTGTATTGTAGCGAGAAGAAACCTCCGCCCAGATCCAGAACCACCAGCTCAACAATAAGGTCAGTCCCAGATTTCTCCAGCCCTCACATTAACCTATATACCTACTTCCCTCAGCTCAAAGTCGTATGTGTAAGTTCCTAGCTTACACATTTCTTGGTCCATCGAGCCTTCGTAAAACCCTTCCCCCTATTACCGGCGTTGGGCCTCATTAGAACCAGCACCTACAGTGCCACTCCGCCCAATTCTGCACATAAAATCAGCTCGATTATTTATATTTTGTCCAATTAATTCTGGCCAGGGGGCCGCCCCGCCATTTAAAAAACCAAGTTACAGTCCACTCCCATTATTAATTCGGCACATTTAACATTAAACCCCTATTCTGTACATTGATATTAACCTAAATGTTAATTATTTAAATTATTTTGTGCATATTTCGGCCCATAAATACATAGGAAAAACCCAAAAAAAATATTAAAAAAATAGTGGGTAGGTTGTCGGCTTATAGTCGAACAAAGAAAACGAACATTCCAGAACTTCCCTAGGTACCTAATACATAAATTGTGCCAATAATATCTCATATAATTTTCTCAGCTCTTAATTACTTACAAAATATTTTAATGTTTGATTTGCATATAAAATAAGTAATAACTAGTGAGTATTGTGAATTACGTTCGGCTCATAACAAAATTGTAAATCGTCGTTGCATTACTAAGTTTGAATTATTTTATCTATATATAACGTTTATATCTTCATATTCTCAAATTTAAAAACACAATATTAATTAACTTAGCATTATTTTAATAGTTACGGGTTGCATAACATCTCAAGTGCCCATACAAACATCGTCGGCTCGCTTCGGTACAGAGAACTTGATTTTTGTGCATTCTGTAGGTAATAGGTACCTACACGCCCGTGCGCCAACCAACAGCTGTTACATTCATTCTCAATTAGGTATTCTTCATAGAATAAATAGTGACCTTCACATTGAATTCTTGTCTACGTTCTG
Organism: Phengaris arion; assembly: GCA_963565745.1. Classification (NCBI taxonomy): domain Eukaryota; kingdom Metazoa; phylum Arthropoda; class Insecta; order Lepidoptera; family Lycaenidae; genus Phengaris; species Phengaris arion. Next base: position 12,282,397 of record OY751443.1, read on the forward strand.
TGTCTATACAAATATATTATTAGGTGTTACGTTACAGCTGTTTTAAATAAGAATTCTTATCTACGTTCTGTGTTTATACACATATATTATAGGTGTTACGTTACAACTGTTTTAAATAAGATTTCTTATCTACGTTCTGTGTTTATACAAATATATTATAGGTGTTACGTTACAGCTGTTTTAAATAAGATTTCTTATCTACGTTCTGTGTTTATACAAATATATTATAGGTGATACGTTACAGCTGTTTTAAATAAGATTTCTTATCTACGTTCTGTGTTTATATAAATATATTATAGGTGTTACGTTACAGCTGTTTTAAATAAGATTTCTTATCTACGTTCTGTGTTTATACAAATATATTATAGGTGTTACGTTACAGCTGTTTTAAATAAGATTTCTTATCTACGTTCTGTGTTTATACAAATATATTATAGGTGTTACGTTACAGCTGTTTTAAATAAGTCGGCACACTATTGAGATTGAACCTGCTCATACCTACTTACATTGTTTTCATTACGTTATTTTGTTTCTAACGCGCCCGCTAAGATTTGTTTATATTCAAACTTCAGGGCATTAAAATAATATTACAGACGACTTCTAACGCATTAATCTCCGCTCATCAAACATATACTAATACTTTATTAGCATCAGGCGATCGGTCAGCTCATTTGTTAATTAACTCGTACACATTTTATGATAAAATTGTATACATTGTCGGCACATTATTAAAATCTATTTTCTGCGTTTTAATTAATTGCGCGCGTACCGCTCATTACTTTTAAATATTTAACTTAGTTACACGCATATATTTTTAAACATGCCTACAAAATCGCAAGCGGCCATATTTACTCGTAGGCAAACTATAAAATCTATTAGTCGGCTCAGAGAGATCGCATTGGGATTACACAAAGGTGACTCAAAATCTAACAAAACGGAGTTTAATGCGCGTTTTAAAGACCTACAAAACTTGAAACAAAAATTAGAAAATTTATACTGCGAAATTTTAGACGACGGCAGTCTTACAGAAGAAATTGAAAAATGTTATACAACCGGTTACGAAAACGCGCTATCCGAATATTATGATATTTTAACGTATTTCAAGTCAGCTCACTTCTGCCGTTCTGCCCAAAATTGAACTACCAAAATTCAGCTCACGCGTTGAGGACTGGCTATCGTTTATTACGATTTTTAGGAGTCTTACAGACGACATGACGTCACTTACAGATGCAGTTAAGCTGCACTATTTTTTGTCTAACCTATCGGGGGAGGCGCTCAGCATGATTGCGCATTTAAAAATCACAAATGATAATTTCAGCGTCGCGCTCGATATTATCACACGTAGGTATGAAAACCGCCGTGTTCTAAAAGATGGTTTGTTGATATAATACTCGGCCTACCTAATATTCATATTCGATCAAGCATACGCGCGACGTTTTTAACTCCGCTCATCTCCGCACAAAGCGCATTAAATAATCTGCGTTTACCTATGGATAGTAATTACGTATTTGTGTCTATTGTAGTTAGAAAATTACGAGGCGAGCTCCGCACCCTGTTCGAAAGAAGATACGGCATCTCGGACACTCTGCCCACCTTAGGTGATTTGATTTCTTTTTTAGAGGAGCATGCGCGCTGTATCGAAACCAAATATTCTAATGCAACGCGCGGTGTTACCTACTCACCACAAACTAGGCCCTCTCGTCAACACACACCCCCCGCAAACTCTCCGCGCAGTCCACGCTTTAGACCAATTAGTCCCGCGTATTCTCGTAATACGCAGCGCTCGCCATCGGCTCACACTTTAAGTAGCTATCACGTCAGCCCAGTTCCTCATTACCCTCAACGCTACTGGCCCCCCTCCCCCCGAACAGAGCGGCGCGAGTACTCAGCGCGGAATACAGATATACACAAGCGATTCTACTGCCCCTATTGTAGGAATACAGAACACAAACTTATCGCGTGTCCAAAATATAATCATCAGCCCACTCAAGGTCGTTGGGATTTCATAGAAGCCAACGACAGATGTCGTAAATGTCTAGGTCCGCATTTTGAAAATGAATGTCGTTCGACAAACTCATGCAAAGAGTGTGGAAGTGCAAATCACCACACCTCGCTTCATCGTCACGGAACTCCAAATTCTCCGGTGTCGTCAGCGCATTTGCTTCCTCCTCATTTACGTGCACAGCCCCGCCGGCGTGCTCAAGATAAGCCACATACCTACACGGCCTACACACAACATACGCGTGCCCATCAATCATCATCATCAGACCCCAACCAATCGTCTGATCATGCACCGTCTACAACTCATCAATCTCAAAACAAAAAACAATGACTACCTACAATCACGGAGCACATAGAATTAGAAGATCAACTCAATAATTTAAAATGTCATTCAGCTCATAGTACACCTGCATCACATTCAGCTCATAAAATATCTAAATCTAGTTCAGCCCAATATTCTGTAGAATCAGCCTAAGTCAATTCAACTCAGCACATAGATAACCCCTTAAAAACTCCTGTGTTACTTCCCACAGTCGTTTTAAATATATCTGATAAATGCGGAGAATATCACAAAGCTCGGGCTTTATTGGACTGTGGTAGCATGATAACGCTCATAACTCAGCGCATGACTAGAAATCTTAATTTGCAACCAAAACAATGTTCATTCAAAATTACAGGTGTAGGTGATCAGCACATACAAAATTCTAAAGGTTGGGTCACAATAACATTTAGGCCCACACACCGTGACACGCCATCTATTACTACTACCGCTCATATTCTCAAAGACGTTACAGGTTATTTACCTTTGCAAAAAATACCAGATTTTATACAAGACTCAGCTCATCAGCTCATTCCATTGGCGGATCAAGCTTATCATACTCCTGCGCCCATTGATCTCATTTTAGGCTCAGACGTTTTGGGTCACGTTTTGGATGGTACTAAGATTGCTTTGGGCCCGGGGAAGCCCATAGCCTTCGGCACGATTTTTGATTTTGCACTCTATGGACTCGTTGAACACTCATGCGATTCACCTGTAGCTCAAGTTAACTCTGCTCATATTACTCATACTCATTATACTCAGTCGGCTCACTCTACACATTCTGCTCATTCTACTCATGATATTTGCAAAAGCCTGGAAAGATTCTGTGAGTCGGAAGAACCTCAGCCTCGTTCTGCTCATTCAAACCCGCTACACGAGCAATGTGAACACATATTCAGCTCAACCACCATTCGTGACGATTCAGGCCGTTACATGGTGACTCTTCCCTTCTTATCAGATGCACCCGTATTAGGTAGTACTCATGCTATTGCTCTACGTAGATTTCTCAATTTAGAAAAACGGTTGCAATCCGATTACATACTGCGACAAAAATATATAGAATTCATGAACGAATACATAAACTTAGGACACATGACACCGTGTCATCCGTCTACATTTACTCATAAACCTCATTATTATATTCCTCATCATGGCGTGTTCAAATCAGGTACTGACAAACTCCGCACAGTATTTGATGGCAGTTGTAAGTCATCCAATGGAGTCAGTTTAAACGATTGCCTGCACACAGGTCCAGCACTTCAACGAGACATTGTAGATATTATTATATCGTTCTGCGCACATCGTATAGTATTCAGCACTGACATAAAAATTATGTTTAGAAATATTCTCTTAAGACCAGACCAAAGACACTATCAGCTCATACTCTGGCGATCGTCTCCAGATCGACCTCTACTCACATATGCACTCAACACTGTTACATACGGATTGCGCTCAAGTCCATATCATGCTATCCGCACATTATTACAATTAGCTGAAGATGAAGGTCATCGCTATCCTCAGGCTGCCCAAATTTTGCGTAAATTTGTTTTCGTGGATGATATACTTTGCGGCTATGACACCATAGAAGAAGCATCAGCACTCCAAACTCAGCTCATTGATTTGTTATCACTCGGTGGATTTAAACTTAGTAAATGGACCTCAAACACACCTCAGCTCTTGCAAAGATTTCCAGACGATCAATGCGAAATGCCTAAAGACTTTGACATCAGCGCAGAGTCTCCATCAATTAAGGTTTTGGGTATTAGATGGATTCCCCAGTCTGATAAATTTACATATTACGTTTCATTTCCACCAGTTATCCACATTACAAAACGTTCAATTCTTAGCACAGTAGCTTCTCTCTATTACCCAAACGGTTGGGTTACACCTGTCATATTCCGCGCAAAAATACTTCTTCAAAGGTTATGGTTAACTAAATTGGACTGGGACGATCCCACTCCAAATAATATTACAGATGATTGGCAGCGCATCTATCATGATCTCCCGCACATCTCAGATATACATTTTCCCAGACATATCGCTCCACACAAATTCAAATCAACATACTCACTTCACGGATTCGCAGATGCTTCGGAAAGCGGTTTTGCTGCAGTGATATATTTACAAGAATCAGCTCACAACGGATCTGTTAACGTTCACCTCATAATTGCTAAATCTAAAGTCGCACCGATTAAAAATAAACTCACGATCCCCAAATTAGAGTTGTCTGCTGCAACTCTATTATCTCAGCTCATGTTGCGTGTCTCACAACAATTGTCTGCTCATCTCACAATTACACATCACGTTTGTTGGTCAGATAGTACCATAGTGCTTGCATGGATAAAAACTCCGCCCCGTCGTTTACAAACATTTGAATCAAATAGAGTGACAAAAATTAACTCAAATTCACTCACACTTAAGTGGCGTCATGTACCTTCCCAATTAAATCCTGCTGACTGTGCCAGCAGAGGATTATCAGCTCAAGCTCTCTCCGCTCATGATTTATGGTGGTCTCCTCCATGGCTGAAATTGCCAGAGGATACCTGGCCCAAGATGCCTTCAGCTCATACTCGACAAGACTTGCCAGGGCTCAAACCAAAATACGTACCATGCAATTTCTCGATACCCGGTGTCGATAGTGATCTGCTCATTCGCTTCAGCTCTTTAGAAAAACTAACTGGTGTCACTGCCTACATGAGGCGATTCATTCGTAACTGTAAACTAAATTCAAACTCGCGACAACTAGGCCCTCTAACTGTAAGTGAACGTAGAGAAGCATTACTTTTCTGGATCCGCTCTGTACAGCAAAATACATTCGCAGAAGATATTCACCGCCTGCAAACCGATAGAATCTGCACAGTACGACTACAACGTCTGTCGCCTTTTACGCAGGACTGTCTCCTCAGAGTAGGAGGTAGACTCACTCGTTCGGAACTCACATACGATGCTCAACATCCATTCATTTTGCCTAGTTCTAGTCCGCTCGTAGACCTCATAATAGATTACTATCATCGCATACACTGCCACCCTGGCACGGACACGCTACATGCTATTTTACATCAGCAATTTTGGATATTATCTGCCCGCCGCATTATAAGGCACAGAACGTTTAAATGCATAAGATGTTTCCGGTGCCGCGCTCAGCCCGAAGTACCTGTCATGGCTGACCTGCCAGCTGATAGAGTCATACCTCAGCCCGTATTTAGTCACGTATCAACGGATTTCGCCGGACCGTTTCTGCTCAAATCAAGTCAATTACGTAATGCTAAGTTAATTAAGGGATATTTTTGCATATTTGTTTGCCTCACTACAAAGGCGGTTCACTTAGAACCAGTCTCATCGCTCACTGCCGAAACGTTTATTGCAACATCACAAAGGTTCTGCTCACGTCGCGGACTTCCGGTATTGATACGTTCGGATTGTGGCACAAATTATGTAGGAGCTAGGAATCATCTACTAGAGGCACAACAATTTCTCAATGACAATAACGACGCCATTTCTCATAAACTCTCACCTCAAAATATAACTTGGTTACTCAATCCGCCTAAAGCCCCATGGATGGGAGGTATCCCTGAGATTAATGTTAAATCCACAAAGCAACTTCTATACCGTGTTATCGGTGAACAACACCTCACTTTCGAGGAATTCTTAACTCTGCTCACTAGAATCGAAGCTGTGTTAAACTCTCGGCCCATCAGTCCACTTTCGTCCGATCCCACGGACTATCAGCCCCTGACTGCCGGCCACTTTCTCATTGGCCGTCCGCTCACAGCTCTCCCCGAGCTGACTCTAGATGAAAGAGTAATATCTCCGCTCAAACGCTTTCAGCTCATTCAATCACTCTCTCAGCGCTTTTGGAACCTTTGGACCAAGTCCTACCTCCATACCCTTCAAATCCGCTCCAAATGGCTTTCCTCTTCCTCTCCACCCAAAATTGGAGAACTGGTTCTGCTCGAAAGAGGATAATTTGCCTCCTCTACAATGGAAGATGGGAAGGATCTCACGTCTGCTACCTGGGAAGGATGGAGTCATCAGAGTTGTGGACTTGGACACCACTCAAGGCCAGCTGCGGAGGCCTGTCGGCAAGATTGCCCGGCTCCCACTGGATTCTGCTCAAGATGGGGCTCAGCTCGCCGCCTGTGCGGGCCCCCCAGGATGTTCGCGCCAACACTAGCGCGACGTTTAGAATAAACACAAAGGACATTCAATTCAGCCAATCACAACGCGAGTATGGCCGACTAACTCAGGGGCGCTGTCAGAGAGTGACGTACACTTGCAATTAGAACCCCTTCCGCGCTGGATGCATTTTCAGCTCATCCCGAAACCTAGTGAACGCGAACGCGTTTGCGCATATTTATTTGTGCTCATAAATATAAGACCAAATTCGCCGGCGAACCGCGATAAACCTATCGATAATCCGCTCAACAGCTGTGTAGTGTAGTGAGAAGAAACATCCGCCCAGATCCAGAACCACCAGCTCAACAATAAGGTCAGTCCCAGATTTCTCCAGCCCTCACATTAACCTATATACCTACTTCCCTCAGCTCAAAGTCGTATGTGTAAGTTCCTAGCTTACACATCCTCCTTTACAAAACGCCAATTTCATATGTAAGGACCTAATATTTATAAAACGTGGCACACTTAGCTAACTTTTTCTTTTTTTTTGGTTGGTGAACTATCTACGAACTTCAAGTATTTTTTTACTAATTTATACATTAAAAAAAAAAGTATTTCATAAAAATAATAACAATATTGAAATTACAGACAATTGTAACTATTGGCTCCTATGACCTAGCGACTGATTAGAGTGTTCAACGGCGCGCGGATCTAGATGCGGCGGCCCATCGCCCGCGCAGACCTGGATTCATGATCTTTTAAATACTTTCCAACTATCAAATACTTCAGCTTTGATACTAATGCTTTTGTGTATAGATCATATTGTGGATACAAAACCTGCCATTTTTAATAATCAGACGGAATAAAATGTTACCCAGTAGGTATAGGTATGTAAAATCACATGCCTATGTGATTTTGGTTGCAAAAGATTTTAAAGTTGATTTGGAAACACAATTTTTTAATTTTCGTTTTATAATATTGTATTTTAATTTTACTTTACATTTCAATAGTAAAAATCAGAAATGGTTAAATCAACCAATTTTGATTGTAAAATTGGTTGATATGAAGAACAAAAAATGATCCCTTCTAACTGAATGAATAGCACTCATAAAATTACTAATGAACCTCATTTAAAATGTTCCCGAAATGAACATTCAATTTTTTAAATGAATAAACTAACGATACTAAAAAGTCTAATATTGTTTTAACGAACAGAAATGCTCGAAGCTGGAGGTAATAAAAAATCTTTGCACGAATTTTAAAGCGGTTTTTACATTTATTGTTCTCCAATTTATAATAAAAATTTAATCCCTTCCGAAATTCGAGAACGATGTTTTGAATTGAAGGCATATCTAAAATGTAGTAAATACATAAAGACGCGACACGCGACTTTATGTATTTAGACTTATGTTATTTTTTTGACTTTATGTTATTTTTGTATGAAGAGATACGCGACATGGCGCTGCATTTTAAAGGTAGCTATTCAAAATTGAACTTTATTCATTACACAACAAGATACACGTTTCATTGTAGATTTCAAATGTGCAGCGCAAGTGCATGTATGACTGATGATGACATAAGATCATATGAAACGTATATATTTGTGTAGTGAATAAAGTCCAAATTTGAATAGCTATATTTTAAAAGCAATCTCGCATAGCGTCGCGTAACGTCGCGTTGTGAACTGACCCTTTTCAGCAGCTTAACAAAGAACATATTCTAAGGAAACACTCACTTTAGTAGTGATATACACATCCTCACGACTAGCGTTGTTTTCTTGGATATAGTGTTGTACGCCAAGGCCGACCTCATCCTCCACCCTGTATAGTGCGGCGGTGTCAATGTGCCTGTACCCGGCCTCCAGCGCCCATTGTACCGCGCGGGCCAGTGAATGGTTGACCGGGAGTACCCGTGTTCCCTGAAACATGTTGTATACAGCATGTTACTAAAATGTATAAGTTTCATCGGAATGATATAATATGGACACTGGTAAAAATTTATAAATTGAGACAATTATTCAAATTGTGTTAAAGCTTTTCGGGAGACAAAATTCTAAATGATTGCTAAGTATTTTTTATGTTATAACTATAATATTATTCATTGTTTTAAACACTTACGGATTGTGTCGCGGTGCACTTTTCTTTTTCCCGACGTTTCGGCTACTTTCCAGCAGCCGTGGTCACGGGAGGACTGAGGTGTCAATTGTCCTATTTGTTGAAGTTATTCAAACTACCCGAAGATTCTTCAATTATTATTTGTGTTCCGATCCACGCAAAACATACTAACAGTATCTTGAAGCCGCGGTGATTTTAAATAGCCGAAACGTCGGGAAAAAGAAAAGTGCACCGCGACACAATCCGTAAGTGTTTAAAACAATGAACAATATTCGCGTAAACCTAAGAAATCAATATATAATATTATTATTAATATACTAGCTGGTCTAGCAAACGTTATTCTGTCATCATAACTTTCACTCGTAGATATAAAAAATAAGTCAAGTCAAACTATCTTGGAGGAGTTTGATTACAAACACTGTGACATGATAATTTTATATAGGTATTAATTTAGCTCAGATTATTTAATCTGAGGGTATTAGAAGAAATAAGATAGACATAATAAGAAGGTTAGGTACATAGGATATGACAAAATGTTTTATTAAGTAGCTCAGATCATAAAAAAATTGTTCTATAATCTGAGGTAAGTAGATTGTAAAATTAATAAAATTAGCGTACTAATTAAATATTACTCTCATCTACCCTCAATTCTTAAAGCCCGCGCCTCGCAGTCAGTTGCAAGCCGCGGTCGCATACGCACATACTCGACGTACATTGCGCATTCGCAATTCGCGTGCGCACTCGCGTATTTTGTCGTGCAAAAAACCAACCATCTTAAGGTTTTTTATTTTTTTTATTTTCCTGCCTATTCAATTAATTATATAATCAAAAAATATAATAATCAAAAAAGCAGATGACTAATAATCAACAAAAGTTATTTCTATCAATTCTAGCACTATAATATTGTGTAACTGTCTATTACAATAACGAAAACTATTTATGATATTAGTTTTGTGTGGGCGTTTCATATTAAAACATAATATATTCATCGTATGAATATATTATGTTTTAATTTGGGAATTGCTTCATTTAAATATTGGAATATGAAAGTCAAAAATACTATAATAACCTACATCTATTTTATACTAAAAAATTATTTAAACATTTGAAAGTATTTAACACTATATTATTGGTTGAGACGACTATCATATTACTAGAAAACCTATGCAATGATTCCAACTTTTAACTAAGTAAATAATTGTAGTATCCCACCCACTTTCGGGATAAAAAGTAGCCAATGTGTTAATCCAGACCCTAAACTACTACTATACAAATTTTCATCAAAATCCGTTCAGTAGTTTTTGAGTGAAATATTCAAATCAATTCAATATATTCACATTGATAATAGTAGTTAGGATAAGGCACAAAAATTCACATACGCAAATCTGAGCACAAAAATATTTTATTTCAGATTATAAAAAATAACATACATTGCATAACATTTGTATGTAAATAGTACAAAATAAAAATAGTGAAATATTCACACGTAATACAATCGCTATTATTTGTATAAAGGTAGGTATGGTTAGTGAGGATTTTCTACTTACATCAGATAAATGTCCCAGACTGGTCCCCAAAGCGACGGTCGGTATTTTATGTCCGTCGTTCAAAAGGTACACCGATGTATCTGTTCCACTCTGTAGCGAATAAATCTTTAGCGTTTGTAAAGCGGGTGTGACATACAGACAGACATGGGGAATAGGTGTATTCTATATATTTATTTTCACACAAAGCGAAAAATATATTACTAAGCTTCCAATTTAGCCGTGAATTGTAAAAAAAACCCTTGACGCAACAATTAATTACATAACATCAGGTACGTATTATAAAACACAAAACTATTTATCAATTAACTGGATTATCAATTCTAAAAACAGCTCCAAGTATTTCGAGTCAGAAATTTAAATAAGTAGAATTGTTAATTTTAACACATTTTAAATTGATTTTTATTAATTCAAGCCAAACTTTATGGACATACTAGATATTATGTTTCTCAAGGCAAAATTCGAGTATTTTATTGAATCAGACACGCTCTGTACACGTATAATAGTTATTGCTTAGCATAAAAATTAAAAAGTAATTTAAATAATAATTACTTACAATCGCATATTTAATGTTGAGTGATATTAATAATAGAAAATAAGCGACCTCCATTCTCTAATTTATTTATGAAACTAGTGAAACAGTAACATTATCTTTAAAAAATTAATACTTAATGTGAGTCATTGCGGCCATCTGTTGGAGAGGTCACATTACGGATACCTTTATTAAACGAATTTAATATACAGGGTGTCCCGTAAATCGACATCAAGCCGTAAACCCGTGATTTTAAATTTTTCTGATAACTATTGTAACTTGGCCTAAGTTACAATAGTTATCAGAAAAATTAAAAAAAAAAATCCAAGTAATGTGTCTCAAAAAATACAAAGCTTTTAAAAAAAATCGAAAAATCGACATCTTGTGGTGGTTAATCTTGTTGTCTTTTAGTTCCCAGCACTACAAATTTCTACTTTTTTGTAAAAAAATTTTGTATGTAATCCTGAATAATGCTTTAATAACTGGTGCCTAAGATTTAAATCAAACGACTCCGACTTGAAAGGAAATGAGGATTTTTGCCCAAAACAATGATTCGAGTTGAATAGTTTGCTCGACTTTAACCGACTATACTGGAAAAAAAATGTATTACGCTTGTTTACCAGGTAATTTTAAAAGTTGGCGCAGTTAATAAGGATTCCAAAATGGTTTGGCACTTGCTAGATTGTTTCTTTTTGGACAATATTGATTTTTGTAAAGGAAGTCAGTTTTCGACAATTTTTTCTTACTTACTTAAAATGATTTAAGTGTACCCAGGACTTTCTTCTAAGTAATATTCTGATTTGGACGAGACGGAGAGAAACATTCAATGAGTGTAAGAGAGACAGATATTGACGCTACAAGTACGCGAGACAGGTAGACACAATGCTACTAGTGTGAGCGAGACAGATAGTGACGTCACAAGTACGTGAGACGGGTAGATACAATGCTACTAGTGTGAGCGAGACAATGTCGCTATTGTCCATGTTCCCGACGTACAGCACACAAAATACAATAGATCAGTACGTTACTCTACTTCGTTTACTGCGCACACCGTATTCGTTCGTCTTGATTTCGTACATACCACTTTTTGCTTTGTTTATTGGACTCGAGATTCTCGAGAGAGAAGAGTCTCCTTCTCTAACTTATTGGACTCGATTGCTTGTGATTTGGATTTGGACTATTTAGTTTCTCTTTCAACGACCTTTGCTTTCTCCTGAACTATCGTTGATCGTGTGATTGTGTAGTATCACCATGTCGGTGTATACCACACAGGAATATGCCAACATGCATCTCATTTATGGTGAATGCCGATGCAATGCTAGTGCTGCAGCTAGGCTTTACCGCCAAAGATGCCCAAACGCTGCTCGTTATCCCGATCATCGAGTTTTTGTGAATGTGCACCGTTCACTCTCAGAGGGACGATTCCCAAGCCAAGTACACAGTGAAGGAAGAAGCCGCTTGCCTTACGATGATATCGTACTACAAGCAGTCGCAGAAGATCCAAGTACTTCAGTACGACAAATCGAAGAAAGCACAGGAGTGCCCAAAAGTGTAGCCCATCGAATCATGAAAAGTCATGAGCTCCACCCATACCACGTCACGCGAGTACAAACTTTACTACCCCGGGACTATCTCCCAAGAGTAACGTTTTGTGAAACGATGTTACAAAGACACGAACAGGGAAGATCCACGATTTATAGACAAAATTTTATGGTCCGATGAGTCCACTTTTAAAAAAGATGGGTACATGAATCTACACAACTTACACGAGTGGCATGTAGATAATCCACATTTGATGAGAGAGGATAGATCCCAGTATCGATTCAAAATAAACATGTGGACCGGGATTCTAAACGGGAGAATCATCGGACGTTTTGAACTGCCAGAGACCTTGAATGGCGACATTTATTTGGACTTTTTAAGAAATCATTTACCAAATTTATTGGAAGACGTACCTCTGCACATTTACAGAGACATGTGGTTCCAGCAAGATGGCTTCCCGGCGCACTATGCCCGTTTAGTGCGAGATTATTTAGATAATGAATATCCAGAAAGGTGGATAGGGCGGTCTCGTACCATTTCGTGGCCAGCACGTTCACCTGATTTAAATCCGCTAGATTTTTTTTACTGGGGAGCTGTGAAAGAAAAAGTGTATACAAAGCCAATTGAAAATGTAGTTGCACTACGACGACAATTAACGCAAGCAGCTGAATTAGTTAATAACGGCAAATTCGCCCGTCTGATAAAGCGGTCTTTTTTAAAAAGATGTCGAGCTTGCATTTATGCTGGTGGGAGGCAGTTTGAACATTTATTATAATGTAATAAAATATTTTAGACTCCGAAAATTTGTTTCAATTAAAAGCTTCCTAAAAAACACCTTTCCTAAAGCTAAAAGTAATAAGACACTATGGCCCCCGTGGCCCGTGATATTCTTTTACTTCTTGGATTTTGTCTCTCTTACACTCTCTCTCCGTCTCATCCAAATCAGAATATCACTTAGAAGAAAGTCCTGGGTACACATGAATCCTTTTAAGTAAGTAAGAAAAAATTGTCGAAAAGTGACTTCCTTTACAAAAATCAATATTGTCCAAAATTTAAGAAATAATCTAGCAAGTGTTCATACCATTTTGGAATCCTTATCAGCTGCGCCAACTTTTAAAATTACCTACCAAACAAGCGTAGTACATTTTTTTTCCAGTACAGTCAGTTAAAGTCGAGCAAACTATTAAATTCGAATCATTGTTTTGGGCAAAAATCCTCATTTCCTTTCAAGTCGGTCGAGTCGTTTGATTTAAATTTTAGGCATCAGTTTACTAAAGCATTATTCAGGATTACATACAAAAAAATTACATAAAAGGTAGAAATTTGTAGTGCCGGGAACTAAAAAACCACCACAAGATGTCGATTTTTCGATTTTTTTTTAAAGCTTTGTATTTTTTAAGACACATTACTTGGATTTTTTTTAATTTTTCTCATAACTATTGTAACTTGGCCTATCACGGGTTTACGGATTGACATCGATTTACGGGACACCCTGTATTACTAGCGCAACCCCCGCGACTCTGCCCCCGTAAATACAGTGTCCTATGGCAACACTGTACTTTTTCGGAATAAAAAGTTGCCTATGTGTTAAGCGTAATGGACCAGCAAATGAGCAGACGGATTGCCTGATGGTAAGCGATTACCGCCGCCCATAGACACTCGCAACAACGAGGAGGTGAGGTCAGAGGTACCTTCACTTGGAACCCCTCTGGTGTTGCTCATTTGCCTTCCTGATTCTACGAAGTGTGGTTATGACTATAAAAAAAATTAAAACGTAATTAGCTATTAGTAAAATTAAATTAGTCCGTTAAGCAAGAAGTGAAAAAGCTAGCATCAAGTCTTGGGTGAATTAGGTCGTAAGAACAAACGACTACAAAATAAACGTTGTGTGTGGAAAAAAGGAAATTGAGCACTTATACCATTTTAAACAATTAAATAATACTTTGTTACAATGGAAGATACTCGTAAATATTTTATAAATCTTTGTAATTTTTATAAATCTAAGAAATATTTTCAAATTGAAAGTTCGAGACGCTTCTAAATCCGCAAACACCATCCTCCTAAGCTCCACTCCAAACACGACGGCGTTTAGCTTAATCATATTTACGCGCTTTTGTTGAAATAATATTTTATGCAAAATGAAATAAAGATAATTTGTATATTTACGGCCCGTTCTAATAACCTATCTACCAATTACTATTTGTTAAAAACGTCACATTTGGAATCGCTGTCAGCGATCTTGCTGTCACAGACAAAGATTCCTAAGTTAAGTTTATTGAAACGCAAAAAACCAGCAAATGATACCAAATGCCAAGAATGATAGGTTATTGAAACCGGTCGTAAGTGGTCAGTCCAGTGGCGTGGGGTTCCTATTTTTTGTAGACCCCCTTGAAGACCCTTTTGAACCTTTTGAAGACCCTCATCCAAATCCCTACCTATTACATACAGGCTTCCTTAAGAAGGAGAACCAGTCTTCACCACTGGTCCTGTCACAAGCAATATACACGTGCAACCAGAGCTCAAAGAAATGTGAAAGTGTTTATCCCATTGGGGCCAACGCAATAGTCTGCGAGACTCGAGAATGCTGCGCAATATGAAAATACAAAGTAACGTCATTTTACTTGTATGAAGAATAAAATGTGCATGGGTTACCCTTACTTTCGAATCATTGGGCTAAATAAAATAAAATAAAAACATTTTTTCTGTATTCTGAGTCTTCTCTTCCCTGTTTATAAACAACTAATTACTTATTTAAAAATGGGGGTTGAATTTGTAACCACGACACAAATGAATTTGCTGTTTAATTTACTTTTTCCCCTTACAAAAAGGGTCTTCGGATTGAAAGGTCAATTTTTTCCTTTGCGTTCGAGCTTTTGTTTAACTTCATTAAAAACTTAAATATATTTTGTTTAGATAAATCTTAATTTGGGTGTAAAAATTAAGTAGTTTTGTCTTTATAAATAAAAATGAATTACATACCGAAATATTTGTACGCGCATGACTTCCAAACGACTGCACCAAATTGGATAAGTCTTACTTTTTTAAAAACTCCGAAAAGTGAGTGTGCGAATGAGACAGAATATTATTATTTCTTTTCGAAATGGTCTACGCTAACGGTCGGGCTAAGACCGCTGTAGCTACGTCGGACTATAACTAGGCCGGTGGCTAGTTGTTTAGGTGAGAGACTAAGGGAGGGTTTGACCCTCCCTAACATTACCCGGGTGATGTTCAGACCGGATATTGGTGGCAGCTACGGGTTGTAAGCTATTATTATGACGAGAGAGACACGGGTCTCTCCTGCTAAGGGGTGCGACCCCTTCCTCACTCACTAAGGATTGAGGTTGCTTGCGCGCGGTAGCAAAAACTATCGGCGTGCGAGTATAGCGATAGAGGAGCTAAGCAAACAGCTAAGTTTTTGGGTAGTACAATAGATGACAAACTTAATTGGCAACCTCATAGTGACTTCTTGTGTAAATAACTACACCAATATACTTATATGTTATATATTACGTTTCTATTACGTTCTTTATATGCTGAATAGTGTTCACATACATCATGTTGTTTTTTGGGTAATTCATACAATAGAGAATTGGTTTTAAAAGCACAAAAAAGTGTCCATGAGCTATATTTTATTTGAAACAGGATGAAAGTTGTGAACCATATTCCAAAAAATATAGTATAATCCCTCTTCCATGTAGGTTATATACCTACATGGAGTGCCTTTTTAGTTAAACAAATATTAATATTTCCCAAAACTCAAAAGCAACAGACTTCAAAGAGTTGGGAGTATTGCACGTAATACTTCATTTATGCAAAAAGGAGTACATATTAGGTATGGTTACATCAATTTATAATTTATAAACTAGCTGTCCCGACACACGTTGTTCTGTCTTTAATATGGATTGGAATGAATAAATAGCTACACCTACAATGCAACCTATGTCCTAGTCCTACACCTACACCTACTCCTACAACCTACAGCTTTTGCAATATTTCTCACCGTTTAAACCTTCCCTGAACTACGTCCCTCGGGAACGGGATAAAAAGTATTCTATATCCGTCTCCTGGTTCTAAGCTACCTCCCCACCAATTGTTAGTCAAATCGGTTAAGCCATTCTTGAGTTATAAATAGTGTAACTAACACGACTTTCTTTTATATATATAGATTACCCCTTGACATAAAAAAAATTTCAAGTGTTGTTTTGTTTAAGAGAAAGCTTAGATAATTTTTAATCTGTAAGTGCTGTATGTAGTAATATTAGCATGATTTAGACTAGAGCTATTGGAAAATTAGGGATGTGACTTGATTCGATGTGAGTGAATCGATTTTTTAATTTTGGTTTCTTAACTTACAGATAAACTTTTTTAATAAAATCCTTTTGGCGAGTAATAAAAAATATTATTACACATTTTCTGGGGAGTCGTTTTTTCATAATATCAAGATGAATGATTTTATGATTAGATTGTTTCAATTAAAAATATTATATTATATTATATAGATGGTAAAAATTACACAATTTAAAAAAGGGGTTCCTTCTTCATTATAATATAAAATATAATATAATACAAAAATATAGAATATATATAATATAATATAAAAATATAGAGTCATATCAGAAAAAGCATTAGAACTAATGAAAGAGGGAAGCCAACTGCAAAATAAACAAATCTTAAACAATGACAACAAAAAGAAGTTGAAAGAACTGTATAAAACTAGAAAACAAAGAAATAAGAAGATGCTACGACGACTACAGAACAAACACTATACAAAGACAACTTGATAAATCAAGATCCACTAAAAAGGCTTATAAAGAATTAAACACATCAAAGTCATGGATTCCGTCACTTCAGTCAGGCTCTACCCAAAGTAAGTCACGATTTGACATCATAAACATGGCCACAGACTTCTATACGAATATAGAAGTCTGTGGGTGGTAGCCAACCAGACTCCCACAGACATACTAGCACCAATCGCCACAGCAGAGAAACTCCCGCGATTCCAGATTTTATTGGACCTGAAATCCTCATACAAATAAATAAGCTAAAGCCCGAAAAGAGCCCGGTACTAGACGCCATCACAAACGAGAGTATCAAATACGCAAAAACTCTACTACTGGGACCAATTACACTTTTGTGGAATAAAATATTAAGGGAAGAAGCAATACCAATCTGATGAACGGAATCTGAAATCGTCTTGCTGTGCAAAAAAGGTGATCCAGCAGACATAGAGAATTACCGTCCAATAAGCCTCATTTCGGGACCCTACAAACTCTTCGCATCATGCCTGCTCGAAAGAATGTCATCAAATATTGACATACAACAACCCATCGAACAAGCTGGATTCCGAAGCGGCTTCAGTACAGTCGATCACATTCAAGTTGTTGATCAGGCGATAGAGAAATATTTAGAATTCTGCAAACCATTGTATGTGGCTTTCGTCGATTACAAAAAAGCTTTTGATTCAATAACACACAACAGTATCTGGGAAGCTTTTAAAACGCAAAATATTGAAGAAAAATACATAAATATTTTAAGAAATATATATTCCAACGGTACAAGCAGATTCAGGATAGATAGAGTCGGCTCAAAAATTAATATAAATAGAGGCGTTAGGCAGGGAGATCTTATTTCCCCTAAACTGTTTATAGCCGTACTACAAGACGTAATTAAAACCTTACCGTGGTCAATGAAAGGCATAAATATAGATGGAAATTTTCTTAGTCACGTCAGATTCGCCGACGACATTGTCTTGTTCTCAGAATCTGCAAAACAACTAAACGGTATGATTAACCAACTGCAACAGGCCAGCGCAAGTGCGGGACTAGAAATGAACCTCGAAAAAACAAAAACTATGACGACCACAGGACGCCCATCATGGTAGACAACAACACTCTCGAGTACGTAGAAAAATACGTGTACCTTGGGAAATAAATTTATTTCAACAAAGGCAGAAATTCTGAGGAAGTAGATCGAAGAGTTGCGATCACCTGGAAAAAATATTGGGCTCAAAAAAATAATTTAATCTCAGCTCCCATTCTACTGTAAGAAAATAGTGATGGACTCAGAAATATTACCCTGCCTAACCAATAGTTGCCAAACTTGGACGTTCGACCTACCACTGAGTCGACTATTCAAACCACTCAAAGAAAAATGGAAAGAAGTTGCCTTTGCATAAAACTAAAAGACAAAATAAGAAATGCGGTAATTCGGAAAAAAAAAACAAGGTAACTGATGCTTTAAATTTTTCGCTAAAGAGAAAATGGAAGTGGACAGGTCACATGGCCAGATACAATAAAAGGTGGACCTTAAGATCAGTAAAATGGTCTGGACCACGTGGTGGCAATAGAGCAAGAGGTAGGCCGTGCGCTAGGTGGGCAGACGAACTAGTAGCAGTAGCAGGGAAAGAATGGCTAGAAAGAGCAAAATAAAGAAAAGTGGAATACCTTGGAAGAGGCTTTTACCCTCAGGTGGTCCATACAATCATAAGTACAATGTAACAATTTTAAATTAATATTTATTTACCTTTGTTAATATAACGTTTTTTTTTTAAATTGTATTTTAATCGAACTAATTTAATGGAATGTTATAAATAATAGTTAAGTCATTTGTAATATTATTGTGTATTGTAACTAAATTGTTCGTATGGATTTAAATAAATCTTTATTATTATTATTATTATTATAAGCCACAGTCCCATGTCCCAACACTACGGATTAGCGATTAGATTATATGTGACTAAAGCAATACGATGTCTACAGCGGAATGTGGTCTCAATTTATTAGTCCCTGTGGGAATAATAAATTGTATTTGTTTTTCGAATATGTATCGAGCTATGACCTCTTGATTGTATGTCCTTCTTGCGCTCGTGTGGTGATGATAATAATACAGCAGCAATTCTTATACTCTCCTTTATTGGTGCTTACCACAGATACATATTACAATATGTAATGAGATATGCTTAACATAATATATACGTCTACACTATGTATAGCCTTTTGGCCAACAAAAATAAACTCGATAGGCTTTACTTCATGACATCTGTCAATGTCAATAATGACATTGACAGTTACATCTTACTGTTGACATATGTAACAATTTACACTAAAAATAAATTCACAGCGACATATTAAATATTATGTTCTATCAGAAACATGATTGGCACATAATTTAAACAAAAAGTACCTAACGCTCTTACTGAGCCTTGTGAGGCTATATTTTCTATTTTTACTTAAGTGTAATATTATTGAAACATGAGATGGGTCTATGTAGGCGATATTACTACATTCTTGGCCGAATTTCCGCCGATCCTTTTCTAACAATTGCTTGCATCGGCATTCTTTTACAAATACTTCTACAGAATTATCTTTATACTCGACTTTATTGACGTGTACAAGGTAAAATGTTTAAGGTATGTCAGCACTATTCTCCGAAGGACCCTTCGAATATTTTTCGAGTGCCTTTTGTGAAATTAAATTTAAACGAACGTGTACTTCGACGTACTCAAGTACAAAATATTTATTTTTGTTTTGCACCACGTTGGGTACAGTTACGACTCTATGAACTCACAAGAAATAGAAATTGCTATTGTAAAAATTAAACAGAAATATATTATGTAGCTTCGTTAAGATGAAAATACAAAATATAATAACACTAACTTTTACCCACGTCTTCGCCCGTTCAAATACAGGATCCCAAGGGAACCGTACAATTTCCGCGATAAAAAGTAGCCTATGTCCTTCTCCGTGGTCTACTTTATATCTGTGCCAAAATTTCATAATGGTCGGTTATGTAGTTTTTACGTGAAAGGCAAAGAACCAATCCCACTATACAAGAGTAACAAACTGGACTGGAGTGAGGATGGATGGATGGATGATCCTAATGGATAGGATTAATAAGGACTATTATCAAACATATTGTAGTTTAGTTAGTGAACATGATGACTGCTCTCCACACTTAACAACGCCTATCCTGTCAGCACATCCCGAGCCGAATTTAAAACGAAAGTTAAACTATTTATTACTAGTGTTTGCCAGTTGTTTTGCCCGCGTGAAATAGTTTTACACATTATCTTTGTATTCTATGGCCTATTTGTAATTCTGATTCGAATCTGAGCGCGGGCACATGCTTCAGCGTGCAACACGGGAGTCACGTCTATGGTGGTCAGTGCATCGCTCGCCGTCGACCGCTTGAATTTTATTTTACGATAACTCCTAAGGGTCAGACGAAGCGGCGCTGCGCGGGGATGCATTTTTAAAATATCCATTCAAAATTAAACTTTATTCACTACACGAAAAGATACTATTTCATTGTGACTATTCAGAATACATACATCACGTAGCGCTACACCTCTCAGCGTAGAGCGGTGCATCGCGACGCAGCGCGTATATGCGCGCCGTCACCCGCGTGATGAGTTTTGTCGCCGTCCGCCGACAAAAAAACGTCATTACGAAACCAAAGAGGAGGTTTTTTACTGTCGCCACATAGATACACGTTCGCACCTCGCGGCGAACTGCTGTAAATGCGCTTTGCGGCAATGCGCTGCGCAGCGAACAGTCACTGGTTTCTTCAAGTATCGTTGCGTCGCGTCGTGCCGTGTTTCGGTCTGAACTGACCCTAAGACATTAATTTATATTGTATGGTGTTAAGGGCTATTTATATGAGTATGAAATGCTTAAAGTGTCTAACGTGTTTACTTAATTTGATAAGTATTCACATTGTATTCATCTAAATAGTTTCCGAAATACCACATTGTATGCAATTTTTTTACTAATACTAAGGCGGGTCAATAAGTCCGTGACATTTTGAATTTCTAACCTCCTTACTGAAAAAGCAACACTACTCCTGTCAACAGGCATCTGTCAATTGACTCCTATCAAAATTTGAAGTTGCTGCGTCAGTTAGTTTGTGTTTTACAGCTATCTTTATTAGACTATCCAGCAACTTAAGGAAACAATGGAAAAAAGTGAATTTCGTATGCTTATTAAGCATTATTTTTTGCGAAAAAAAACCATTACCGAGACCAAGGCTAAGCTTGATAAATACTATGGGGACTCTGCACCATCGATTTCAATGGTAAAAAAGTGGTTTACTGAATTTCGTTGTGGCCGTACAAGCACTGAAGATGCCGAACGTCCTGGACGCCCAGTTGAGGTCTCTACACCCGAAACAATCGAAAAAATTCACGATATGGTGTTAGCCGACCGAAGATTGAAAGTGCAAAAGATTGTGAAAGCCATAGGCATCTCGCATGGCTCAGTGGTTTCAATTTTGAATGATCACTTGGGCATGAGAAAGCTTTCCGCAAGTCGACCACAAACGCAATCGTGTAACAACTTCACAGGAAGGTTTGGCGTTGTTTAATCACAATATGGAGGAGTTTTTGCGCCGTTTTGTAACCGTGGACGAAACATGGATCCATTACAACACACCAAAGACCAAACAACAGTCAAAACAGTGGGTTTCTAAGGGTGAATCGGCGCCAAAGAAGGCCAAGGTGGGTTTGTCAGCCAATAAAGTTATGGCGACTGTTTTTTGGGATGCACGTGGGATAATCCACATTGACTATCTTCAAAAGGGAAGAACAATTAATGGGGAATATTATGCCAACTTATTGGACCGCTTCAATGAGGATTTGAAAAAAGACCGACCTCATTTGGCCAAGAAAAAAGTTCTTTTTCACCAAGACAATGCAAGGGTGCACACATGTGCAGTTGCCATGGCAAAAATCCATGAATTGGGCTATGAATTGCTCCCACATCCACCCTATTCTCCAGATTTGGCTTCGAGTGACTACTTCTTGTTCCCAAACCTGAAAAAATGGCTCGGTGGAAAAAGATTTGACTCCAATGATGAAGTCATCTCGCAAACAAAGGCCTATTTTGAGGACCTCGACAAATCATATTTTTTGGAAGGGATAAAAAAATTGGAGAAGCGTTGGACAAAGTGTATAGAGCTCAAGGGGGACTACGTTGAAAAATAAAATGATTTATTTATCAAAAAATCTGTGTTTTATTCCAAAAGTCACGGACTTACGACCCGCCCTCGTAGGTATAGTAAGCTATCCTTAAAAGGTAGATAAAATATGCTATCGCGGTCTTTTTTGTAGACTTATAAAAGAGAAATTATCCCATCATAGTACATTGTTTTTTCCTTTATTTTAAAGTCCCGTTTTTAGGTTCCGTAATACATAAATTTATAAAATAGTGTCATGTTTCGTATATCGTATATTTTTAATAAAAAATGGTATAAACTTATCGCCTATTTGATGAGTTTGCTATCAATATCTACAGTACGAGGGCGGCACTGAAAATTTCGGGAATCAAGGAAGTGACACAACATTACTATTTAAAAATGTATTTATTGCTTTTCGAAGTATTCTCCGCGAAATTTGACACATTTTTCCATACGATGGAACCAATCATTGAAGCAACCATTCCATTCGGAAGTTGGGGTCTCCAAAATGGCCGTTTTGTAGGCGTCCACAGCTTCTTCAGGTGATTAAAATCTCTGACCACGCAATTTATTCTTTATTTAAGGGAAAGTATAGAAATCATTAGAGCTTAGGTCGGGGCTGTACGGCGGATGGTCTAATAATTCTATGATTTCTTGCTCTAAAAACTCTTTTGTTCTGTGCGCGGTGTGACAACTCGCATTGTCGTGATGGAGGATGATGCGGCGGTTGCAATTCTCTTTACGGAGTTCAGAAATGACCTGTGGCAAACAAATGTTAGCATACCATTCTGCATTAACCGTTCTTTGTCCCTCAAGAGGAATAGTCACAACATGGCCGGTTTTGGAGACAAACGTGGCCACCATTTTTTTTGCAACACTCCGTGAACGAACAATTTTTGTTGGCTTTAACTCATTTTTGAAAACCCAAACTCGTGACTGGTTTTTTGTTTCGGGTTCGTACGCGTATATCCAGGATTCGTCACCTGATACGATGTTGTATACAGCAATTGAGGATTCTGCGTGGAATCTTTCGAGAGTTCACACGCACCAAGTAACGCGAGCCGCTTTTTGCTCTTCACAGAGCAAATACGGTATCCATCGAGAAAACAACTTTTTTACACCTAATTGTTCATGCAAGATTATTTGTATTTGACCTATGCCAATGTCTAAAGTTGCCTGAATTTCGCGGTATGTCACATGTCGATCTTCCTCAATCAGCTTACGCACAGCATCAACGTTTTCTTGGGTGACTGCAGTTTTTGGACGACCTTGACGGGGATCATCACTGAGCTTGATACGTCCACGTTGAAATTCAGCAAACCAGCGATAAATTGTGGTTTTGGATGGGGCTTCATCACCAAATGCAGAAATCATCCGGTCAACACACTGTTCTTGTGTTAAACCACTTCGAAAGTCATAATAAATCATCGCTCTAGAATTTTCTCGTGTCAATTCCATTTTCTCAACGACTAAACAAGTTTGACAAGACCTTGTGACAAGACCGAGAATCTTTTTTTAAATAAATAAACGGTATTCGATTTTTAAAACTAAGGAGTTTTAAATTAAAAAGATTTTAATATGACAGGAACAGTGGAAATATTCCATACCCGATGCAGCCTATGTATGAAGTAATTCATATCAAAATGTTATGAAACGAGGTGCCAATATATTTAAATGATATTGGATTTGTATCGAATTATGACTCAATTGGGCGACTATCGCGGACGCCCAGTATCGGGTGGCGGGTTATCGAGTGATAAATACGCGATTTGCTAGGGTTTGGTAATTCGGTAATATTCATACTGACCTGTTGTGCTTAAAGGGTTTTAGTAGTTAATAAAATATAAGAACATCGCTCGTCTAACGACGTATGAGCTACATTCAAAATCTTTAGAGCTCCTTACGCTCCTCACAGTAGGCTACACTTATCAGAGGCCTATTGTATAGCTGGCGACAAATCGGTGACGGCACCACCACTAACTGGTGACCGCTGATGTCGCCACCTAAAAACGACCCTTCGTTTTTAGGTGGCATTATCATCATTAAATTAAAATATAATTATAATTACAATCATTGACTTTGATTTATTATGTGTCAATAATGAATATAATATTATTATAATGGAAAATGTAAACGAAGGTTTAAATAGTAATTAAGCTATATTGAATACTAGCTTTTGCTGGCGACTTCGTCCGCGGGTACGTATTTCAAAAAATCTTTTATATTGAATTTTTACGTCATAACAACTATCTGCTTGCCAAAATTCAACGCAATCCAAAAGTTGATATATATTTCACTATAAAACTTTCAACCCCTATTTTACATTCCCAGAAGGTGAATTAAAAAAAAAAGAAAACAATTCAATTATTTGTTTTTATGACCACGAACATTTAATTTTATGGAAATTGGTGAAGGTTTTAAATGTGTACCATACAAACCTTCAATCCTTATTTTACATCCTCAGAGGGTATATCATAATTAAATCCGAATCACGTATCTAATAAAATTTATTTAAAAGCATGAATCTCAATTTTCATGAAAATCGGTGCAGATTTAAAGTATTTTCATACGGCTTTCAACCCTCATTTCCCCCCATTTAAAGGTGGAATTTGTCAAATCATTACATTGCATAGAAGTAGATCAAACAAAATTGATTTGCCTAAAATAATTTTATAGGACAGTTGTAGAGAGTTCTTTGTAAATTTTTCAGTCTGGTTTTTTCTATGATTACGAGATGAATATGAGTGAAAACTACTTAAAAAATTAGAATATATATAATATTAGGTCCTTACATATGAAATTGGCGCTTTGTCGTTTTGGCGTTTTGTGTTCGTTATTGTCAGGAGACGGTTTGTATATGTATATAATAAAATGTCTAATACATAAAATTCTCGTGTGTTTCATAGTGTTCGGGGACATACTCCTCCGAAACGGTTTGACCGATTCTTATGAAAAATTTTTGCATATTCGGTAGGGATGAGAATCGGTCGTAATCTATTTTTTCAATCCCTAAACGGTAAGAGTGACCCACCCCTAAATATAATACGAGGAAGAAAAATAAAGATGGAAGGAGCACTAAAAATAGAAGCCGCAATCAGCTATGTCTCACAAAACGTCAATGGCAGAAACCTACGAGAGTGAAAGAGAAAGCAAATAAATGCCTTTTCGTTTTTTTCTAAGATTTTTCCGACGTTGATGATGTTTTGGTATCTTTTTTGATGCCGTTGCAATTACGACTTTATTGCGCTGATAATATGGGACGATTTTATAATATGTTTCTTCTTTCCAATAGCCAGGTAATCTAAGATATATTACTTATAAAAACACTTTATAAGCTTATTGATGTCAATTACCCGTATAATATGGCAGTAGCACAGTCATTTCGCTTATAGCTCCTAATGCTTGTTGGCAGGAGCGAAATTACTTGTACTAACTACACTTGTAGTACACTTCATGCTCGCCACACACGTTCAAGTGGGTCAAGTATTATCCAACATACAAAACAATTTACCTTACAATTTACCTACGCAAAATGTGAAACACGCAAAAATTAATGAAAAGTGAAGAAACACATTCACTTAATTTTTTATCTAGACGATAAAAGACTCCGTGTCAATATGAAGGTACATTCTGTATTAAATTTGAACCTAGATTTCCTTCCACTTTTTGCGGATCGCAAGGTAAACTCAGTTTTCCTCCAATATCCTCCAGACTGCATATAAAACATTTAGTTCAATTTATATAATCAGAAATATTGAGGTATTACTATTTATGTGCAGTTCAGTAATTAGATACATGTAAAATACAAAAACGTTTCGAAATTGTTTGCTAAATAAGTAAAAAAAAACCTACACCATTAGTTTACTTACATCATCATGGACTTGCGAAATTTCGTAAACAAATCGCTGTACCTTTGAAAATGTTGATTTTTAAGCTGTTTCTTATTAACATAGTAGTAACTTCTCGAAGTTAATCATATATATGTGTACTATCCATATTTTATGCAATGAAAAATAGTCGTCGAGCCTAGCTCTCTCACGAGCTCAGGCTATTTTGACAAAACCGTTTGACCAGCCAATAAACTAAAACAATTAACTTTAACGTCTGTGGCAGTTATTATAGAAATGTTGGTACAATAAAATTTGTGCAAGTATATCTTTATGATGCAAAATACGTGCTATCAAGTGTAGCGCAACTATTCCCATAAAACATGAAAATAATGCGGTAGTGTTTTATGCGTAAATAACTCGATTAAACATAAAGGTTGTTTCGGTCGAGAAATGACTGGGAAACTACTTCCAATAATAAATAATAAATCACAATTAGACTTCGTAGGATATGAAAATATTTTATGTAATAATTGAGAATTTTTTAGGAGATATTATTAGAATTTTAATTTTCAAGTGAAGTAATTCATATCATTAAAACCTTTACAAAATATCAAGAAAATTGCAGCAGATTGAAGGTGAATATTGAATCAAACTTTTTTCTCTTTTGAATCAAAAATAGTTGAGATCGATAGGCTTTTCATGCTCGTTAATGGTCCGCACTTCCGTTCGTCTCGCAAAAAGAATTGATCGTATAGGTGCAGAATTGCCGCTGCAATTCCTATTCGTACCGTTCCTTAAACATCCGTTCGCCCCATTTGCTATATTGTAAATAGCGTCTGAATTTAATTTTCATTCCATTTGAATTTCCTTTTATTCGGATAGGTTAAAATTACATATTATCAACGTTCATTACAATTACAAAATAATTTTAAATTACAATCAGTATGTACCTATTCAATTTCAATTACATTTTTAAATTAATTATTTGATTCTATTTTTATAAATTTATTTTGTGTATATCAAAAATGTATGATAATTTATAACCGTTCATTACTATCTCCTCTGTTTTGTTTCTCTTCTCCTTTAAATTCGGATGCACTTTAAATTATCAATTATCATAAGGGAAATAATAATATACAAAGTTCTTTGTGAGAGTATCAACACAATAATTTATTTAAAAATGTTCTTACTACAAAGTCAAAAGTAAAAAAAAGTAAAAATATATATATTTATAACTATACTGTAGTTTCTTAATATGGTATTTTTATTATTATGTAAAATTATATAGAGTGTATTGTTTTTCGATAACTCAACAGAATAGATTGTGTCTCCTATGGAATGTTCGTGAATATGGTTACTTTAAATATATAAACTTCCCCTTTTTTATAATAATGCCTACAGTATTCCATAATATTTTGTTTAGTCATTGGCATCTGTGCACAGGAAATAATTACAGACTTATTTTCGCTATACTTTTTTATGATGAGTTAAATCTTAAATTATATTACTTGATGTATTTTCTATGTATTAAATTTATTTTAAGCATTTATATTTTAATGTATTTACAAATCTTAAGTAATGTCTCTGTATTATTGATAATCATCATTATATTGTTCTTGATTAAAAATGGATTCCAAACTTAATATATTTTACCAAAATGCAAGGGGGCTTCGAACTAAAACATGTATTTTTAAGAGAAATGTTTACCTTAACAACTACGACGCAATATTAATCTCTGAGACGTGGTTGCTAGAAGGAATTCATGACGAAGAGTTGTTTGACGATGGGTACTTAGTTTTTCGGCGTGACAGGGACTATAGTGTGACTGGTCAGTCTATGGGCGGAGGAGTGCTAGTTGCGGTCCACCGAAACCTTGCTGCTGCGGAGCGTGTGGACTGGCGCTCGTCTGCTGAGGACATCTGGGTGACCATCACGCAAAAATCTATTCGCAGTAGATTAACTACTTATACTCACATTTGTACACTCTACCTCTGTAAGCAAAATGAGGGAAATAGTTCCAACACTCAATTGGATAATTTTTCTAATAAATTGTTCGACTTAGTCAATGCATGCCCTGATGACAAATTTATTGTCATAGGTGATTTTAATTTACCCTTTATCGATTGGAATGAGTATGGTGATCACTCAGTGCATACAGGGTTTTCTCTTAACCGAACACAAATAGAATTTATAGATACCCTAGCACAATGTAATTTATCTCAGTGTAGTCAGGTACGTAATTTTAACAAAAGGCTGTTAGATTTAGTATTCTCCAATATCGAGATTGATGTTACCCCTTGTGACGAGCCTTTAGTACCGGACGATCTTCCTCATCATAGGTCATTGTGCATCAATATTAATTTAACTGTACAAAGAACATTGGAAGTCAAGGAGAGAATAAAGTATTATTATAATTCGGGTGATTATGATGCTTTATGTGCAGCTCTCGATACAATCAATTGGAATAACATCTTAAATAATAACGCGATAGAAGAAGCAGTTAAACATTTTTATGATAATATTTATGATCTACGTAACACCCACATTCCCCATAAGCTCGTGTCCTCGTCCAAAACTTTCCCTCCCTGGTTTCACGCATCTCTAAAAAAGTTGCTAAAAGAAAAATTTAAACATCATCGCAAATACAAATTATATGGAAATCTTAACGATTATAACACTTTCTCACTACTAAGAAACAGAGTTAAAACTTTAGAACGTCAATGCTATGAATCCTACATTAATAAAACTGCATTGAACATAGTAAACAACCCTAGATCATTTTGGACATATATTAAAGATAATAAAAAAGCTCGTAATGTTTTTCCCTCCACTATGACATATAATGAGATACTGGCAACTAATGGTGAGGAGGTGTGCAACTTATTTAACACCTACTTTGAGGCTAATTTTCAACAGTCGAACTCCAGCCACGGCACCTCCTATTTTCAGACCGTTGATATGAGTAATCATGACATAAGAAATATTGATATTGATTCGTCTGAGATTTTTAATGCACTTAAATCGGTTAATATTAGTAAAGGAGCTGGCCCGGATAATTCGCATCCCATACTAATTGTTAAATGTGCTAAGAGTCTAGTCGATCCTCTTTGTATGAACTTCACGCGATCACTAAACGAGGGGTATGTACCTAATATCTGGAAGGCCGCTTTCATAACACCGGTACACAAGGGCGGAAATAAAATTGAAATAAAGAACTACAGACCTATCTCCAAGCTCTGTATATTTGCTAAAATTTTCGAGGGCATCGTACATCGACAGTTATATTCTACATTGCGTAGCTGGTTTATACCCGAGCAGCATGGCTTTATGAAAGAGCGCTCGACGGTCTCCAACCTTATTATAGCGAATGATTATATCTCCTCCTGCATGGACTCGGGTGAGCAGGTCGATGTGATCTTTACTGACTTTAGTAAGGCATTTGATCGTATCGACCACTCTATCCTGCTTCAGAAGCTGTACTTCGCTGGTATACGCGGAAACCTATTCAGGTGGTTCTCTTCATATATAACCTACCGCTCTCAAGCTGTAGCTATAAATGGATATATCTCTAAATGGATTTATATACCATCGGGAGTGCCCCAGGGTTCGATCCTAGGACCCCTTTTATTTGCAATTTTTCTTAATGATATTGCATCATGTTTTAAATATTGTAAATTTTTAGTATATGCGGACGACACCAAAATTTTCAAAAAGATTTCCTCCGTTAATGATTTTCGTCTGCTACAGGGAGACTTGATTAGATTTAATCATTACTGCAATGTTAATAAACTAGACCTAAATGTCTCCAAGTGTTTTACAATGACTTTCTCTCGTAATATCAATTTACTAAAATTCCCATACAGCATTAGTAATAAAGTGTTGGAGACTACTAATTATATGAAAGACCTGGGCGTTATTATGGACTCAAAATTAATTTTCGACAAACATATTGATCACATTGTTAATAAAGCTTCTAAAGCGCTCGGATTCGTCATTAGGATGAGTAAAAATTTCACCACAATTAAAGTGATTAAAGTCTTATACTGTGCTCATGTGCGTAGCATACTCGAATACTGCTCAGAGGTATGGAACCCTAAATATGATTTATATAGAAATAGGATTGAATCTATCCAAAAACGTTTTTTACGATACCTACAATTCAGAAGTACTTATTATTTGCCAAGCTACGAAGATAGATGTAAGCAATTTCACTTTTTACCATTGACAGTACGGAGAAATATAACTGATATATCTTATTTAATTAAAATAATCAATAATAACATTGACAGCTCATACTTGCTCGAAAAAATAAACTTTTGTATCCCCACTAAGTATTTTAGAAGTTTTGTTCCAATCAATATCCCCACTTTTAAAACGTATTACCGCCGTAATTCATTTATATTTAGAGCGAGTTCTCAACTAAATGAATTTTCTAGAGTAAACCCATCTTTTGATATTTTCACTGCCGAGCCTCATGCGATTAGACAGTTGGTTACTAAGTCCTTTTTTAATGTTGATTAGCTAGCTGTAGTTTAGTTTTGCTTAGCGATAATAATTAATAAGTTATTATATTATAGTAGAGTTTGTTATTGTTGCATTACTTATAATTTACTACAACCATGTATAGCTATAATGTTGCAATTCTCAAAAGACCTTTACACTAATTAACACGCCTAATGCCTAGATTAAGTATCTGTTTCCTGTACATTTGCATCTTGAGCTTGTTTTACTTTCATATTTTTACTTATGCTTTAATGTACACTCTTTATTTACTATATATTACTTATGTTTCACTGATTACTTATGCCTTTATGTGCACTCTCTGTTTTGCTATTTGTGAAAACTTATAAATGGCTTTTAGTTAGTAACTAGTTAATTTGAATTGTAAAAGTAGCTGTAAGTTTTCCGAACAAATAAAATAAAATAAAATAATTAGTATTTTAATACACTTTCTGTCTAACCTACCTGACTATAGTATATAACAATGACAGTGTAGTTTTCATCAATAGAATGGATATCAATAGGAGGGAAAGCCGTGCGCAAAAGCTATTTTATAACCCTTAGGATGGGCGCCGATTCTGTTACTTGAGATTTCATTTATCAATTTTTTAAAATCCTACTACTATTAATTATAAATGTGAAAGTTTGCGAGGATATATGGATGGATGGATGAATGTTTGTTACTCTTTCACGCAAAAACTACTGAACGGATTTTAATGAAATTTAGTATGGTAGTAGTTAAGGCTTAATCTCTGGAATAACACATGGGTTACTTTTTATCCCGAAATAGTACAGTGTTCCCGTGGGATACTTTATTTACGTGGGTGGAGACGCGGGCAAAAGCTAGTAATTTATATTGCTACTTTCGTCAGTCTTCCCCTGACAACGGTTGTACAAAATTGCATGATAATGTTTAATAGTTTTGGCATTAAAGCGCAACAAACTCGCATTAATATTAACAATTACAATTATCATAATGCGTAAACTTCGTTACGTTACATCTCTCTACGTCGCTTGACACCGCGTCGTCACTCCACTCTGCGTAGCTCGTAGCAATAGTAGCTACGAACTTCGTAGCGCGACGAAACGTCTTACAAATTATTTACAATCCCTATTTGTTTTCTCATCGCAGGATTGAAACAAGATAGATGGATCGAAAAGATAGATAGTAAAATATATTAATAGTATACTTATAGATTTAGTTCAGATAACGTAGCAATTGATAGACTAACACGTTGTTGAGCTAACAGGTTTGTTTAATCAATTTGCGTTTCTGAAACGCTTATTAATGAAAAATTTACTAATCATTGATCGTCTTGACATGCTACATTTACGCCTTATATAGCTTTCCAGAATTCGAAAACTGTATTTGACATGTGTTTTTTGACATTAGTTTTGTTAACTAACGCGTTGATCAAATCAAACGACTGATCAAGCTTTTTGCAACTCAATTTACACTTGACAAGAGATTTGACCGCTGTTTAGTTAATTTTGGTGGTGATAAGCCTTTCAGAAACCGGTGGTTAATGACGTGATCTTATACTTACAACTATTATCATGAAGCAGAAGAATAAAATCGATCTAGATAGGTGTTATTCCTGAAAAATTGCGCATTTATAGGTTATATATATTTTTCGACTCTAATGTGTCAGTCGAATTGGCAGTTTGGTATGTGTATGTGTCGTTTTTGCGATGTTTTTGGAAATTTGGAATATGGTGGAGCGAACCCCGGCAAAATATGTTTGTGCTTCTTTACCTTTTTTTGACGTGATAACGTCTTATAATTTGATGGTGAAGGCTGCACGCACGAAAAAACATGACTCATGCCTTACCTGTTACCAGCGTTACCTCGCTAAATATGACGCATTGCCGTTACCTCAGCTAGTCACGCCTTAGGTATGTGAGCGGTGGGACGGAGAGGCGGGGGCGCTTGATGTTATTCGTAGACTTCGCGGCGGCAACACGCCTACCTAAGGCGCGGCCAATTAGTTCCGCGCGCACTATAAACATGACGTTGTCACGTTCAACTATCGTCAGTAAACCGACTTTACAGACAACCGATTTTTTTTTTATTTACTAGAGCTCGTTACCCAGGTATAACTGTAACTAATAGAAATAATAATTAATTTTATCATTACATGATTGTTTTTCTTAACAATATAATGATTGGCTATGAAAAAAAAATAGATTAACTAATTCAAACGTTATAGCTAGGTTTTCGTAGTTATAATTAGTATATTCTATTGGTGTACCTTTTCACAAATGACTTTACCTGGTGAGAAATGGGAGGGCGACCTTTTTTATTGGCAACATTTCACTCGTACACATTGTCGGCAAAACGGCCGTGTCAAAGCGCCGCGGTATTGGATTGTCTTAATATATGGCTCTTTTATTAGTTTCCTATTAAGTACTTGTAAAACTATTTAACTAAACGAGTTTGTTGACATGGATACGTCTTTGAAATTGCTTTTGTAAAACTGTAGTGGGTTGCAATCAGAAAAAAGTAATGAAATTGATGTATACAGCTGTTCTAAATGGGCCCTGTTTGCTTATTTCTGTTGTGAATACGTGTCACCTGAAACACAAGTCATCCTAGTTCAGGCAGATACATGTTAAGTTAGATAGTAAGATAGTTATAAGGTATTTTATATAACACATTGTAATGCACAATTTATTTATCTGAATTAATATTTTTCATCTTTGTTTTTTTTAATAATCTCCCATAATAAAGTTTCCGTCAATCAAATCTTACAATTATTTTAAATGTGAAAGTTTGTAAGGATATAGAATGGATGTATGGATGGATGGAAAATTAACCGATTTTGATGAAATTTGGTATGGTAGTAGTTTGAGTCCTAGAACACATGGGCTACTTTTTATCCCGAAAAGTACAGTGTTTCGGTGAAATACTGTATTTACGCGGGCGGAGCCGCGGGCAAAAGCTAGTTTAATCATAAGCAACCTAGGGATCAAAGAATTTCTTACGCAAAGTTTTATGTGTCGTATCACACGTGGTACTTTAAATTAATTTAACGACACAACCACATCCCATTGGTTTTTTTTCCAGGGCATTTCACAACAATAGTTGCGGATGGCATCCCAAGTTTGTATTTAAATGAATCCAGAAAGACTTTAACACATTAATAGTATTAGGGAATGTAAATCAGGGGCTTGTGAAGTGTACTCGCGGGATAGCTGAGGTCGCTGTAATCGCACCGCCTTTAGTTACGACCCAACTTTAAACATCGCGGTCTTAACCTGCGGAACTTGCCTTTATAGGGTTCCGTAGTTCATGTCTCGGAACCATTATGGTTCTGTCATGTCCGTTCGTCAGTCTTAGGCTTACTGTTCAAACGGTTAGTGCAAGAAAAATGAAACTTTGCGTGTATTTACCCCGCCGACAAAGTGCTACAATAAAATCATAAAATATATTATATATTTTTTGGGGTACCTCCCTACACGTATTATGGGGATATTTTGTTTTCTCGCGTGCACCCCATTGAATGGGGTTTTATTAGATAGGTCTATTAAAAACATTGCGATGTTGCTCAAACAATTTTTTGATTAAGTTATCCGTCTGCGAGGAACCTATTCAACTCGTCGTCCGTACGTACGTCCCTCCTCTAAAAGCTAAACGACTGACTCGAAAAATCTGAAAAAAATCAAGGTCCAATAACTTTGAAGAAAAACTATAACTGCTCATATAACTAAGTTAGTTCAGGAGTTTATAGAGACTTAACTTGTAAAATGCGCTTACTTGAAAAACTTCGTACGAAAATAACGAAAAAATAAGTAAGCAAAATCAAAGTGTCGACTTTCGAGCTGTCATATATGCCATTGGTATTTGGCTTGACACTTGTGTGTTTGATTTTCAGCTCTATTCCGCAGAGTTCTATTTTCAATGCTCTGAATTTTCCCCGGCCTTAAGAATTCCGGATCATAATAATATAGTTACCTACCAGCCTTAGTCTCTTGCCATTGGAAAAGAGAAACATGATCGATTGCAGGCCATTTTGACATTTGCACGGATGACTCGCAGCATTCTCAACACGAATCTTGGTTAAGATAGAACATCAACTCATCTATAAATGATCCAGATAATGTATCTGTGGTAATTAAAATAAACGTAACACAGATACATGCCGTGAACATATTAGTGGAAATACATTCTAAACATTGTTCCGTCGGCAGCCATGTTGTAAGGGTAACCCACGGATAATTAATGTAGTTTGGAATATTCTAGTTACACTAATTCGTCTCCGGAGATCAACAATGCAAAACAAACTTGCGTGTTAACATTATACTTTTTAGTTTAGTAATTATATAAAATAGCAAAACGGCTTTTCCTATTAAAATATTATACAGATTAATTAATAGTAACGATTAAAAAATACAATTTTTCGATATTATATAAACCTATAATCAGTACTTTAGTAAAAAACACAACATAAAAATTAATCAGTACCTACACAGTGAAAACTGCGAATATTTAGTACCGTAAGTGTTTATGTATATTCTGCTTATAAAACTTAGAGCATCGCTTTCCCAAATCCTGACTTTAAACTTGCAGCTAACTGTGCCAAGTCTCCCCTTACTTTGAAAGTGTAACACCACTTGTGTATACTCACACTGTCGTACCGAAACTTACATTTGGACAGTTGTATTGTTTGGCCATCAAAAATGTCTGTAGAGATTGGAGGAACATTTTTCCGTACGCGTTTTGTCATTTTTAAACGATTAAACTTTATTGGTCAGTCGCGAAAACCAACACAACTGATGAGGGTTTTTGATATTTTTCTGCCACTAGGGGGCAGACCCAAAACAAGCAAAGCGTCATCTGGTGGCGTAAGTGGCATAAAAACGGTCAATAAGAATTTTCGATTCTTTTTCTGTCACCAGGCTGCGCTTGGAAGCCCGACGGTCCTTGTCCTGTTAAGAAGCTGTCAGATGTCACGAATTTAAAAACCCTCATTGTTTAAGAAATACCGTTTATGATGATAGTATATTCTGTGTCATAATAAGCGCGAACTTTTCGGAAAAAATACACAAAGAAAATGTTTGAACAAAAAATATTGTATGTTAATACGTTGAAATTTAAATTCCTCCAAATTTTTCTTGAAGGTTACGATTACTTACTTAATTTTAATGTTAATGCAAGATGTAGGAGGTAAAATGATCAAAGAAAAAGATCTACCTTATTTAAAATTACATTTTAATATTACAATTATTCTTTTAAATAGTGTAAAAGAAAAGAAGTCATGGTAGACGCAAGATAAATGTGAGATATTTGGGCCTGTTATATTTTTAAAATATTTAATAATGAAGAAAAATGTAGTAAATTTAAGTTAAGATAAAATGTATTATCACAGCAAAATAGGCTAGTTCACAAATTTTGTATTTGCACAAATGAATAGTACACTAAAATATAAGTATTCACAGAATAAACAGTATATATCAAAAAAAAATCAAAGATATTTAAATTCACAATTTCGCAAGTCTCGTGTTTCCACGACAAAAATCGTCGAAACTATCATATCTTTTATACAAATTCAGAAGTTGTATAAAAGATATATGTCGCAAAAACATAATGTTTGGTAATATCTCCGAAATTTGTGCGTTAAGGTAGGTACACACCTACTTACTTCAATAAATGTATTTGATGTAAGTAAACTAATAATGTAGGTTTTTATGTAAAAAATATACCAACTGTTTTGTAACTTTGAAATGTACCTAATTCCAAAACTACACCACATTTTTTTATATGATATTCAATATTTCTGAACATTTAAATTAACTAAATCCTTTATTTGCAGTCACCTGCTCTATTAGTAGAGTCCTTTCGATCAATTAGGTACTGATTTTGACAGAATCAGTCGAAAGGTCTAGTAATGATGACAGAATACTCAGATACTATTTTCTTAAAGTAAATGGACTATAAATCATAATATAATCCTTGCAGTAAAGTAATAAAATTTTAAGTGCAAGTAAATAAATTTTATTACTTTTTAAAATAGTGATTAAGGGGTCCCATACACGGTCCGGTTTTCCTTCAGTTCGGCCTGAACGGCGGCAAAATCGTATCGTCTGTGTACAATTTCGAGATCGCATCAGTCGGTCGGATGGACTGAAGCGATTCGCTCCAGTGTTGCCAACTCTGTTTTTGCGAAACTACTAAAGTCGCGTCGTTTTCTACTAAAAACTACTAAAAGAGTACCTATAACTATAAAAAAGCTACTAAACATAGAAATCCCTAAAAAACAACAAAAAACCACTGCATTTTCAGTTTTAACATATTGAAAATATGATAATTTTGCTGTAAAATATGCATAAGCAGGAAATATTACGTTATATAGAAATTAAATCGGTAGTCTTAAGCGACTTACGGACGCGTGCTACTATGTGCTATTATGATAAGGTGTCATAATAGCACATAGTAGCACACCATTTTGCATATTATGATTACTGTCTGGCTATTTTCTACAAAACGTCTACGAACAACTAAATTCCTACTAAAGAGAGAATCAAATACTAAATTTAGTAGTAAAACTTTGTAAAACAACTAAATTGGCAAACCTTAATTATGACCTGTACGAATGGACTGAACGATAATAAAATTGTACTGAACGGTAAGAAAATTCGAGTGTAAAATAAAATCGGTCAAGTACGAGTCGGCAAGAGAGGTTCCGTACTAAACGGAAAAAAATCACATTTCTTTCAGAACCTCAAATTAATATTTTATTCTGTTTTTAGTATTTGTTGTTATAACGGCAATAGAAATACCTACACCATTAGTGAAAATTTCAACTGTCAAGCTATCACGGTATAAGAAGGTTATGATACAGCCTGGTGACAGACGGACGGACAGCAAAGACTCAGTAATAGGTCTCCTTTTTTATCCTTTGGGTACGGAATCCTAAAAATGGTAACGTGGTCTCAAGAATATTTATTAGAGTTCATTGAAGTTTTTGAAACTTTAGAGCCACTATCCTTGATAAAATCCTTTATAGAAATGATTTCTTAGATAACAATTATTACTGGAAAAATGTATGGCACAATAATTCGGTTACGTCGATAGCGTGACCACAGTTGCAGTAAAATACAATTAATAAATAAAATAATAACCTAACCAAGAGCATGTCACGACATTTCTGAGGGTTCCGTAACTATAAACGCGCAATAGTTTTCTTTGAATTACTTCAAAAGTTATTGTCATAAAGTTATTAGAGAAGCTAAGAGAGCGGGCAGACAGACAGACAGACGGACGGACACAGCGAAATCATAAGGGTTCCTTAGGTATTACAGAACCCTAAAAACACGACCGAAGCTCGCGGCAAACCGAGTGCGATTTTCCGTGCATGTGACGGTTTTTGTCGTTAAAGGGTGTTAAAATTCATTGGAGAAGAATTAAAAAAGCTTCGGACATAACATTTACTATGTAACTACAACTTGAAGTCAAGTATTTAGTCTAAGTATTAAGTCAAATATTTAAAACATTTTCAAATGAAATCACATTTTGTCGCCATCTTGCTGCCCTATTGTGAATTGTGAGAATGTTACTAGTAATAAGAAATTTATTTCAAAATTTGCAACTAAGTTGCAACTATTAGCCATATTTTTTTAATATTTTCTGATTTTTTAACTATTAATTTAAATATTTCCTTAATATATTCCTTAATACCAGTTTAATATAAATAATGTTTACAAATCGGGATTAGATGGTTTAAAATGAAATATAAGTTATATTTTAACATCTCACGATATTAAGAAAAACAAATACAGTAATTCCAATTTTAAGAGCAACAATGGTGGAAAACAAACGTGGAAATTGCCCCTTAAAACTGTACACACTCCACAACATTCAAGTTTTGTGTGCGTGTCGGTATGTAATGCTTACGCCTACTTCTGTTGCTTGCTTCTCTTTGTACGATGCGTTTGTTTGAAGACTATCTAGGCGTTATTAATCTAAGGGCCGAACTGGCGTCAGTTCGGTCGGATGCGATTCTTCCGTGTATGTGGTCGAATCCGTTCAGGCCGCAACTGACGTCAGTTCTAACTGAAACGATCGGCCTAGTAAAAATATTATACAAAAACCCTAACTTAATTTGACTTGATTTGAATAATTCTAATAAAGAATTAAAAATAAATTTGCTTACATAAGCGAACTTATTTAAAGGCTTTGGTAAATGCGCAATAGGTACTTGTAATATAAAACATCATAATTATACTGCTTACATACCTATATTATAATCTACTATTGCAGTATAGTAATAGTAAGTAGATTTCTCCGATTTTCCGTCCCCAATCGGATGTTCTCTTCAGAGAAGCTGTCGGCCACAGATAACCGCGCATTTGTGCGTACGTCAGCTTGATCATAGTAATATTATTGCCTTATTGGAATGTGCATACCAAATTATGTCTTTGCTGATAGTCGCATAAATCACATATAGATATGCTTTGTTGTGCATAGATAGTGCATAATACTATATTGTATTTGATATAGAAAGGCTAAATTACTTTACTATAACAATATGCTTTATCTTATTATTATATTTTTTTATAAATATGTAATACATTCCGACTATGACATTTTTGACGTGATAACGTCTTATAATTCGATGGAGCCGGCTGCACGCACGAAAAAACATGACTCATGCGTTACCAAGTACTGTTACCAAGTACCGTTACCTGTTACCGTTACCAAGTACCAGCGTTACCTCGCATTTTTATAATAATTATTATTATTATTGTTGCTGTTGTTGTTGTTGTTGTTGTTGACGTTGTCACGTTCAACTATCGTCAGTAAACCGATTTTACAGACAACCGAATTTTTTTTTACGTATAACTAAATGTCTGGATTTGTGTTGATTTAATTATGATTCTACGTTATTTAATGTGTAATTTCTAAATATGTCATGTTGTTTCTTTTTCAAACGATATTTAGTATAAATGTATTTATTGAGGGTGTTTCAGTTCGTGACATCTGACAACTTCTACGCAGACTTTTACGAAGCGCCGCCTGGTAGCAGAAAAAGTGTCGAAAATTCTTATTGACAGTATTTTGAAATCACTTCCGCCACCAGATGGCACTTTTTGTGAGTGGGGTCTGCCTCCTAGCGGCAGAAAATATATCGAAAACCCTCATTTCACACACCATGCTACCATGGTAGAATGTATTTACTTGTCTTATACTGTACCTACCACCTGCATATTATGTAATATTATGTACCTACTTTATTCAGTGAATAAACGATTGCATCTTGAATCTGTTATACTGTTGCATTTTTATGTAAATTTCACTTTATAATATTCAAGTGTTATAAAATAATACTATAAAATACGTTAGAATAATTTCAAAGGCTGTGAGAAAAGATAGTACAAGTTGGCGCCCTGTACCTGAGAATTGGCCCACCGCACAATCTGACGGGTGCACAAATGTTAATTGTTAACTAATACTACAATATGACATACATTTTATCAGTGATAATAGACTACTTGACCTTTTTTTTATTTATGTCCTAAACGCTTCATAATTGTTTCATTACACACAGAAAAATAATATAGCATTATTTTGAAATCTAAAAAGCCTTAATGTGGTGTCGTCGGACACCGGATAGGAACGAAGTTCCTTATTATAAAAATATTAATTTTAAGTTATATTCGCAGTATAAAGAAAATAATAAAGACTATACAATCATAAAAATCTTACGTTACGGACGTTTTTTCCCGGCTAGGGTATCTCCTACCTCCGCATCGCCCCATAAGGAACTTCGTTCCAAAAACCTACAAAAAAAATTATCGGATATAACGGAACCCAGTTTTTTTAAATGGAACCATGAGATAAATTAGCCTGTGTAGTATAGCCTCATAGCTATCTTGCCAGTGAAAGTCCCGTGAAAATCGGTCCAGCCGTTTCAAAGATTAGTTGGAGCAAAAAGACAGACAGACAGACAGACGGACAGACAAAAATATTAAAAATTGGCTTTATTGTAAGTACCGTATATATTTTCCTATGCATTATGAGGCATATTACATCTCGACTGTGATTTTTGTATAAAATGGCCAATTATGGCGGTCTTGATCTCAGAAACAAAGATGCATTAACAATTTTGATATATTGAATAGTGCATAATAGCTATTGGCCTAGTTCGTAGCGACCTCGCTTTATGTAAATTTTGCTTAACTTTTTAACTAATCCCAAAATTGCAAAGAAAGATTTTCATAAAATGCGCGAAGGCACTTTTTTGAGCTCCTGAATTGAACTACGGTTCTAAGCAAATGAAATAATAAAATAAGAGTATTATCTCCTATATAGTCGTATAGTTTTTAGCGGCCTTAGAATTTTGAAATATCTTCAATTTAATATAGAAAAAAAAATATTCTAAGCCAAAAAAACTTCGAAAATAGCTTTAAGCTTACTGTGAATTACTCCTATATACAATAATACGTATAATATATACACAATAATAAGCAAAATTTATACCAGAGCAATTGTTACTTCATGAGGAATAAAGATTTTATAATTTTAAAGTATTAATTTATTAACCTATATGAATAAAAAGGATTAAAAAAAAACAAAAAAAAAAACTGCAAAATTACTACAAAATGCGAAATGTCGGAAACGCTTCAAATACCTAATCTCGCAGAGTGCAGATTTGTAATAGGGCTTGTAAGGGAAAAGATGTTAATTTAAAATTACAAACAGACACTACTTTTATTTATTTTTATATAGATTAATTGAACGCAGTTGAATTTATGTTTTTTTTTTATTTATTAATAAAAGCTTTCACTGCTGCCTTTTTTTTTGGATAAAAAATGAAATAAAAATTTGAAATAACTCATAATAATGGTGTAATCTGAAAAACTTTGCGAATAAACTGGATACAATATTAACACAGGATGTGTACAAAGTTTTTTTACTCATTTTATTAAGTAAATAATTTTTACACTGGTATCTGTTTTAAGTGAAAAACATACCTAATCGGTAATCGGCAAGTGCGCGTGTATATATAAAAATAAACTAAGATAACTACAATTTTTTATAAAAACTTTAACCCGACGACACAAATTAAATACCGTTTGTTACCCGGGCTGTTCTCAATAACCTACTGATCCTATTTTAATGAGTGAGATGTCCTCACTCATAAAATAGGATTAGTAGTGTAGGCGCTACAGTGGATCAAACATACAAACATACATATATAGACTGGCAAAATCTTTACCCTTCCTTTTGGCTTCGCCGTAGTCGGGTAAAATAGTTTATGGTCAAATGGTTAAATTTCTAGAAATGTATATAAACTGGCCTCATATTTGTGTATATATAATGTAACCATAAATAACTATTCCGTTAAGACTATGAACAATATTATTTAGCGAAAAATATGAGGTTCAATCCCAGAGTGCGCCAACCTTTATACATCACCCTCCTTTACCTGTATTGGAAATCATCCCAGCGATCCATTATATCTTCTTCTATTATACGTTTACCCGTTCCACGTTGTTGACTCTGTTTATTTCTGCGGAATTGAATGACGTATTCAGCAAAGAAATTTATTTAAAAAACATTTTGTTGTCCCTCCCTCGTTATGATGCCCGAAAGCGGGTTTTATGGGGTGACAAAAGGGAATCGCGCAAATTTATCCCGCTAGTTCTTTTTTGTGTTTAATACGAGGAAATCCCGATTAAAAAAGGTGCTAAACACCTGACACGCTTTATCATTTGGTATATTTTAAATAATTTTCTTTTAGCAATTATAATTATGTGTAATATTATAGAGTATTTTAATTATTTTCGCTTGTTTGGTCGTGTCTTAATGTTATAAAGTGTTTCAAGAGCGTTGGAATGCCAAGTTTAGACACGAGAATTGTGCAATATTTTGAAGGTAAAAGGTTGAATCTGCAGTATAAATACATATTCTTGTATTTTATCTACACTAATATTAAAGTGGGGGGCTAGAGCCATGCTTCGGTACGAATGGGCCAGCTCGACCGGATAAATACCACGGCCTGACAGAAAACCGGCGTGAAATAACGCTTGCGTTGTGTTTCGCCGAGTGAGTGAGGTTACCGGAGGCCCAGTTGTTTCCGAGCATATTCAATGCAAAGAACCATGCAAAAAATCGTCGCCACACACAAACAGATTTCAAACCTATCTCAGATAATAGCTCTTGCCACGCTGGTTATTATTTAGTATGGCAAGAACCATGCAAAAATCATCTCCATACACAAACATATTTCAAATCTATCTCAGATAATAAATAGCTCTTGCCACGCTGATTATTATTTCGTATGGCGATATCCACCTCAGGAGTGGAGTTTTGACAGAAATTGGAATTTTATTTTTTGTTTTATTTATTAGCGACCCACTTCAGCTTCGCACGGGTACGATATATTACATATAAAGCTTCCTCTTGAATCACTCTATCCATTCATGAAAACTGCATTAAAATCCGTTGCTAAGTTTAAAAGATCTAAGCGAACAGGAAACTGAGCGAGTTCATTTTATACTGTATCTAACTAGTCTTCTTCCTCTTTTTTTGTTAGCATATTTTTACTAATAGTAAACTTACTTTAACAGAATATCATTGAAAATCTTTACTATCTAATGAATTCGCTTAGTTTCCTGTTCAATTAGATATTTTAAACTAAGCAGCAGTGTCGGATTAAGGCAGCGCAGGGTTCCTTAATCAGTCTGTTCCTTAATCAGGAAAATAGTGAAAAATCTTTTATTTCTACATAAATTAGTCTTATACTTAATAAATTAACTTATCACATACAAGGTCAGATAATCAATTCTTGAATAAACTTTTGGATTGCATTGTTAAAAGCTCATATAAAAATGTTAAAAAAAGTGCTATCTTGACATCTACTTCGTAATATATTTTAAAATTGTCTAGAATCTACTTACCTCCTGGTAATGGAGAAAAGAAGAGAAAAGGGAATGAAATATAAAATACATAATACAATTCACAATTCACCAACAAAAATATTTACTGTCTATAGTAATATATTATGATCATTATGTGAAAACACGAGCGAGCAAATTATTTTTCCATTTTATTATCTGAACTAAACTTTATACCCTGAAAGACTGGTGTTCTTTAAAAAATACATAATTAATCAATAGCCTTAAACCGACGTCGGTGCTAAATAACATAATATTATTTATTTTGTATTTTTATTACGTTAGCGAAAATTTTTCCGAATTTCATGTTGTGTAGAATTTTAGAAAGTTAGTAAGATACTTTTTGTATTCAGAACGTGTTAGGTACTTGATAGATTTAAATTTTATCGACAAACAAATCTGTTAATTAAATAATTTCCTTTCAAATAAATATTTTTTAAATATCATAGAATCAATATATAAAATGTGACCCCCGGGCTTCAGCACCAACACGCTCAACCACTGAGCCACAGAGGTCGTCGTTTATCAAATACATATTTCTATGACGCAAAAGAAGTAGAACTACATAAAAACATAGCATACAATTCGTTCAGTACCAACAGAATTTATTATAACCAGAGGTCGCGCTGTGGTCGAAATTCGCCACTAATATATTATAATTTTTAAGGTTCCGCACCCAAAGGCTAAAACGGGACCCTGCTACTAAGACTCCGCTGTCCGTCCGTCTGTCTATCCGTCTGTATCTCATGAACTGTCATAGTTTGTTGAAATTTTCACAGATGATGTATTTCTGTTGCCGCTATAACAACAAAAATACTAAAAAAAAAAAGAATAAAATAAAAAAAAAATTACATAATTAGTTTACTTACATCAAATACAAAATTTACTATGGTATGTATGAACATAAACGCGCATATATAATTATACACGCGCACATAAATATTTAAGAGGGCTACCATATAACAAACTTGATTTTTTTGCCGTTTTTAGAGACCGACTCGCACTTGGCCGGTATTTATTAAGTTTTAACTTTATAGGGTTCTTTTAACTCTTAGATAGAATTTTTTTAAAAATATGACAGATTGATTGACAGACGATAACGTCTAACAAAATTGTATCCATCCAACGCACGGTAGTGTGTGTTATTAATCTGAGGTAGTGTGTGTTACGAGTATTAACCTGAGGTAGTGTGTGTTATTAACCTGAGGTAGTGTGTGTTATTAACCTGAGGTAGTGTGTGTTATTAACCTGAGGTAGTGTGTGTTATTAACCTGAGGTAGTGTGTGTTATTAACCTGAGGTAGTGTGTGTTATTAACCTGAGGTATTGTGTGTTATTAACCTGAGGTAGTGTGTGTTATTAACCTGAGGTAGTGTGTGTTATTAACCTGAGGTAGTGTGTGTTATTAATCTGAGGTAGTGTGTGTTATTAACCTGAGGTAGTGTGTGTTATTAACCTGAGGTAGTGTGTGTTATTAACCTGAGGTAGTGTGTGTTATTAACCTGAGGTAGTGTGTGTTATTAACCTGAGG
Organism: Phengaris arion; assembly: GCA_963565745.1. Classification (NCBI taxonomy): domain Eukaryota; kingdom Metazoa; phylum Arthropoda; class Insecta; order Lepidoptera; family Lycaenidae; genus Phengaris; species Phengaris arion. The sequence continues at coordinate 12,327,276 of OY751443.1, forward strand.
TAGTGTGTGTTTTTGTTATTTTTATTCAATTTATGTATTTATTAGCCGTATTTAATTATATACATACATAGAATACCAAAATCATTACCCTTCCTTTTGGCTTCGCCGTAGTCTAGTAAAAATAAAAAGAATCATTCCGAATTTCCAAACAACGCAAAACTTACACGTACGCAATCCAAACTGCCAATCGGACTAACACATTAGAGTCGAAATTATTGATATATTTTATATTGCTTCATGACGAAAGAAAAAACGCAGTTTCCCATCGATTAGACCCAGATAGATTGATTTTTCTCCCCCAAAACTCCCTGCATACTAATTTCATGTAAATACTTGCAGCCGTTTCCGAGATTTCGATTATATAGACTAAAGCAATTCTATAGACTATAGCAAGATTAGCTCGTATTTAGTATAAGATAATATCCAAACTATAGCGTGTTTTACTCAGTGTGGTAATACAGCTAGGTTATAGGTATAGAGTATAGAGACAGTTCATTAAGCTGAAATTTATTTCGAGTACTTAGACTTTATAGCTCGAAGCAATCTTTCCAAGACGAGCCATTTAAACTTATTTCATGGAGAGATGTTTCTAATAGAGATATCTATTATTATCATCAGCTTTTCATCGACGTTATCACATACATAATATTATGATTGTAAATGTTTTTTTACGCCACACTCCTTATAGTTGACTTTATAGAGACGCGAAGCAGCGCGGTATTTTTAAGATAGCCATTCAAAATTGAACTTTATGCAAAACACAAAAAGATACACGTTTCATTGCAAGAGCGGCGCCGCGCTGCGCGGCGCGTTTCACCTCGGAATTCGAACTCTTGCTATGAAACTTGTATCTTCTTGTGAAGTGAATAAAGCTCAATTTTAAATCGTTATCTAAAAAATGCAGCGTCGCGTCACGTCTCGGTGTGATCTGCGGCTTATTGTACTTCTTACGTACTCTAAGTAACGTATACCTAAGGATTTATACAGGTACGGTACAACCACGATCTATCGATAAACGTCGATAGATAAATAATGATTGCTACATAAGGGGCAATAGAAATATGGTTTCAAATATGTAATGTAGACTTTGCTTACCAGCAACCTTGTGTAAACCTGCGTAATATCATTCCTGGCTAATCACTTTTTGGCAAATAGAAAAGGATATTTTATTTGAGGCAGGTGCGCTGGAGTAATACTGTCATTGAGGAAAATTGGGTCCGCCTAAAAGGAATTCCCTAATAAATGGATGTATTGAAATAATGTTCCTGCAAACTCATAGGACCAATATAAAGTCTATGTCACAGGTCTGGGGACTTTTAGTGTTAATATTATTTAAGGTTAGGTAAAATCAATGACAGTAAACATGGGCACATGATGTACTGCTCGAGTATAAAGACGTTTGTATACATTTTTTAAAAACGATAATAAATTTCAAGTAATGAAACAAATCTTTGCAACTTGAAATATTAAGTATATTTCCATTGTCTGGTACCTGCGATACAAGTTCTTCGGATACTTAGTACAGGACCAGATTTACGTGGTGTGGAAGCGTCCATAGACAGCGGTAGAGAATCGTTTCATTACTAGATAATATCTAATACTAGCTGTTGCCCGCGGTTCCGCCCGAGTTAATATACAATCGGGTATCCCGCGGGAATACTGTACTTTTCCGCGATAAAAAGTAGCCTATGTTTTAATCCAGAGCCTATACTAGTACCATACTAAATATCATCAAAATCCGTTCCGTAGTTTTGCGTGAAAGAGTAACAAACATCCATCAATCCTTACAAACTTTCGGATTTATAATATTAGTAGGATATTCTTTAATAGGTATCTATGGACGCTTCCACACCACCTCAATCGGGTCCTGTACTAAGTATCCGAAGAACTTGTATCACAGGTACCAGACAATGGAAATATATTTAATATTTTTATACTATGCACATATTTCAGAGTTTTATTATATTATACATATTATATTAGTACAGATCAAAGACCCAGGAACACGGGCGAATGGGCGAAAAACTTTTTGTCCCTTCGGCGCGATTCGAACCCACGACCTCCGGCTTGAGTTTCGACTCGCTAACCACTGTGCCACGGGGGTCGTCAATATAGTGTTTCTAATCTTTAAAAAAAAAATCCGTCTAAGGGTCATAGCATAAACAATCAATCATATACCCAAAATATCTGTAATTGAATATACATAGAGTAATACAAGTAGTACCCGGGTAACGGAGCTTTGGTCGGAGCTCTAGTAGATATAAAAAAAAAGAATCATAAAAATATTTTACGGGAATAACCCACCACATACCGGATTTACCGCAAACGCAAATCTTAACCAAACCACATATAAATAAATAATTACTTACTACGTAACAAACTGCCAATCAGACTGACATTATAGAGTCGAAATTATTGATTTATTGTTGCACGACGAAAGAAAAGACATTGTGACTTAAAAATGCGCAGTTTCCCAGGGATAGAACTTAGCTAGACAGCCATTTTTCTCCATCAAAAGTCCCTGCATACTTAATGTCATGTGAATACTTGCAGCCGTTGCCAAGATTACGATTATATATACAAGATTGTCTCGTTTAAAGTATAAGATTCTGTAAATTTGTATCTTAGTATTGAGTATATCTTTAAGGTATTGGATGTATTGTTTGCAAGTATTAAACGATATATTCTCTTGTACTCAATAATACTAAGGCGGGTCAATAAGTCCGTGACTTTTTGAATTTCTAACCTCCTTACTGAAAAAGCAACACTACTCCTGTCAACAGGCATCTGTCAGTTGACTCCTATCAAAATTTGAACTTACTGCGTCAGTTAGTTTGTGTTTTACAGCTATCTTTATCAGACTATCCAGTAACTTAAGGAAACAATGGAAAAAAGTGAATTTCGTGTGCTTATTAAGCATTATTTTTTGCGAAAAAAAACCATTACCGAGACCAAGGCTAAGCTTGATAAATACTATGGGGACTCTGCACCATCGATTTCAATGGTAAAAAAGTTGTTTACTGAATTTCGTTGTGGCCGTACAAGCACTGAAGATGCCGAACGTCCTGGACGCCCAGTTGAGGTCTCTACACCCGAAACAATCGAAAAAATTCACGATATGGTGTTGGCCGACCGAAGATTGAAAGTGCAAGAGATTGTGGAAGCCATAGGCATCTCGCATGGCTCAGTGGTTTCAATTTTGTATGATCACTTGGGCATGAGAAAGCTTTCCGCAAGATGGGTGCCGCGTTTGCTCACAGTCGACCACAAACGCAGTCGTGTAACAACTTCACAGGAAGGTTTGGCATTGTTTAATCACAATATGGAGGAGTTTTTGCGCCGTTTTGTAACCGTGGACGAAACATGGATCCATCACAACACACCAAAGACCAAACAACAGTCAAAACAGTGGGTTTCTAAGGGTGAATCGGCGCCAAAGAAGGCCAAGGTGGGTTTGTCAGCCAATAAAGTTATGGCGACTGTTTTTTGGGATGCACGTGGGATAATCCACATTGACTATCTTCAAAAGGGAAGAAGAATTAATGGGGAATATAATGCCAACTTATTGGACCGCTTCAATGAGGATTTGAAAAAAAAACCGACCTCATTTGGCCAAGAAAAAAGTTCTTTTTCACCAAGACAATGCAAGGGTGCACACATGTGCAGTTGCCATGGCAAAAATCCATGAATTGGGCTATGAATTGCTCCCACATCCACCCTATTCTCCAGATTTGGCTCCGAGTGACTACTTCTTGTTCCCAAACCTGAAAAAATGGCTCGGTGGAAAAAGATTTGACTCCAATGATGAAGTCATCTCGCAAACAAAGGCCTATTTTGAAGACCTCGACAAATCATATTTTTTGGAAGGGATAAAAAAATTGGAGAAGCGTTGGACAAAGTGTATAGAGCTCAAGGGGGACTACGTTAAAAAATAAAATTATTTATTTATCAAAAAATCTGTGTTTTATTCCAAAAGTCACGGACTTATTGACCCGCCCTCGTACTAAAAGTTTCCACAGAATTTTTTACCTACAGTATGTATGCAAGTAGGTATATTTTTGTCTGAAACAGGTAACATAACATTTTTTATTTATTTTTAAATAGTTTTTATTCAATAAAAATACATTTAGTAAGATGTAGTAGGTAACAATCTATACTAAATCTGCATAAAGTTATTATACTGCCTGACCCAGAATATATCCATCGTTTCAGGCAAGTGCATTTCTTAAATTGAAAGTTGAAATAAAGGTTTTTACCGCGACGTCGTATTGGTTAACATCCTGTTAAAGGAACAGTGCGTTTTCTGTTATAAAAGTTGCCATTTATACTTACGCATAATCATACTACTATTATAATTATATGTGAAAGTTTGGGAGGATGGATGGATGGATGTTTGTTACTATTTCACGCAAAAACTACTTAACGGATTGTGATGAAATTTCGCATATACAGAATGTCGACGTCAAGCCGAAATCGCCTGATAGGTAAGGTCATAACAGTTATCAGAAAAATATTTAAAAAAAATTATGTCTTGTATTTACAAATCTTTACTTTTTACATATGTTTTACTGAATTCATCGTGAATAATGATGAAATAAATTTCATTTCACTTTGTAATTTGTAACCTTAAAATGTGAGCTAACTGCTCCATCTTGAAAGAAGGTGTCATGTTTTGCAGAACCACGTTTTGAAATTCAGTTTTCGTCCTACTTTAACTGACAGTCCTGAAAAAATTATACCACGCAAGACTGGCAAGTAATTTTTAAAGTTAGCGCATTTAATAAGGATTCTAAAATGGTATAACACTTATTACATTATTTCTTAGATCGGGTACAAAAAAATATTTTTTCAAGGAAAGTCGGTTTTGAATAAATTCTTTGTCTTTACTAAAAGTGATTCTAGTGACCTCAAAGCGTTCCTTAAGACCATTGCGTGGTTTGAATGAGATGGAGTAAGACATTCCATAAAGTGTGAGCGAGACAGGTAGTGACGCTCTCGAAACAGAGACAGAGAAAGTATTTTTATGAAGTATGAGCGAGACAGATACTGACGCCGCTTTTTGGTATTGGCACACGCAATACAGATTAGTACGCTACTCTCCTACGTTTACTACGTATCTTTTCGTATTCGATCGTGTTATTTTGTGTACTAACTACTTTTGGCTTCGTTTATTGGTCTTGTTTGCTTGTGATTTGGATTTGGACAGTATCGATCTCTCTACGACAACCTTCGCTTTTTACTGGACTAACGTGTGATTGTGTATTGGCACTATGGCTGTGTACACCACACAGGAATATGCCAACATGCACCTCATTTATGGGGAATGCAGATGTAACGCTAGCGCTGCCTCGAGACTCTACCGCCAGAGATACCCAAATGCTGATCGTTATCCAGATCACAGAGTATTTACCAATGTACATCGTCTACTTTTCTCCGAGGGCCGAATTCCAAACCAAGTACATGGTGAAGGAAGAATTTCGTTACCTTACGAGAACGTTGTTCTTCAAGCAGTGGAAGAAGACCCAAGTATTTCGGTACGTACAATCGAGGCTAGCTCAGGAGTTCCTAAAAGTACAGCTCATCAAATATTGAAAAAAAAAAGAATTCCACCGATGTCATGTGCAGCGAGTACAAACTCTTTTACCTCGGGATTACCTGTCTCGGGTTGCGTTTTGTCAAACTATGATTCAAAAACATCGAGAAGATCCATAATTCCTAGAATTTTTTTTATGGTCGGACGAATCGACGTTTAAAAAAGATGGATACATGAACTTACATAACTTACACGAGTAGCGCGTAGAGAATCCAAACTCAATGAGAGAAGATAGATCACAGTATCGTTTTAAACTCAACATGTGGACTGGGATTTTGAACGGAAGAGTCATAGGACACTTTGAGTTACCAGAGGTCTTAAACGGTGAAATTTATTTGGATTTTTTAGTAAGCCATTTACATAATACTGAATATTTTGAGAGATATGTGGTTTCAACAAGATGGCTGCCCAGCGCACTATAGCCGCTCAGTTAGAGAACATCTAAATGAAGAATATCCGCACAGATGGATAGGGCGGTCTGGTACGATCTCGTGGCCAGCCCGCTCACCTGATTTGAATCCATTGGATTTTTTTTATTGGGAAGCAGTTAAAGAAAAGGTATATTCAAAATCAATCGAAAATTAAGCTGAGCTCCGAGAGAGAATTACGGAGGCAGTTGATTTTGTCAATAATGGAAAATTCGCCCGTCTGATATCAAGATCTTTTTTAAGGAGATGTCGTGCTTGTATTGCATCTGAAGGAAAACAGTTTGAATATCTTTTGTAAATAAATGTTACCATTGAAACGGAACTGATTTTTTTTATTTTTTACTACTAGGATCCTTATTTGTTTCTGTGACTCATAAGCGTCTCTATCTTTCTCTCTTACACATTATGGAATGGCTCGTTCAAATGAGAATTTTATATTTGAGGTCTTAAAGAACGCTTTGAGTTAACTAGAATCACTTTAAGTAAAGTTAAAGAAATTATTCAAAACCGACTTTCCTTGAAAAAATATTTTTTGTACCCGATCTAAGAAATAATTTAATAAGTGTTATACCATTTTAGAATCCTTATTAAATGCGCTAACTTTTAAAATTACTTGCCAGACTTGCGTGGTATATTTTTTTTTCAGGACCGTCAGTTAAAGTAGGGAGAAAAACTGATTTTCAAAACGTGGTTCTGCAAAACATGACATCTTTTTTCAAGATGGAGCAGTTATCTCAGATTTTAAAATCTAAGATAACTGCTCCATCCATGTTACAAATTACAGAAGCACTATTCACGATGAAATGAGTAAAAAAAATATTGCAAAAAGTAAAGATTTGTAGCAACAGGAAAGTAAAAACTGTTACAGAGTGTATACATTTTTCCGAATATTTTTATTTTTGCTATAATTTTAAAAATACATATTTTTTTATATTTTTTTGATAACTGTTATGACCTTACCTATCAGGCGATTTCGGCTTGACGTCGACTTTTAGGACATTCTGTATATGCGAAATTTCATCACAATCCGTTAAGTAGTTTTTGCGTGAAAGAGTAACAAACATCCATCCATCCATCCTCCCAAACATTCACATATATATAACAGTAGTTTGAGCTCTGGGTTGACACGTAGACTACTTGTTATCTAGATAAAATTACAATGATCCCGTGGGATACTGTACTTACGCGAGCGGAGCCGCAGGCAAAAGCTAGTATAGATATAAAATTGGTTTTGTTTTAGATTCGAATATATGAGACGATGTTGTCTAGTCTTCAGTTTTCAGGATATTGATGTGACGTCATGTGTACAAGTGGTCGGGGCGCGCATTTGTCACTATCCCTCCTGTTGTGGTCCCGCAGATAAATCTACGACACATCTGCCCCATCCTACTTTAATAACTGTTTAAACGGCGGCGTAAACACATAGGGTAAGTGGTTCACCCCTACGATTTATACAGGCATTTGACAGCAAATAGATAAGAAGTAAATTTCATGATCACAAGAATACTCACGCCTACTACAGTACTTTAGGTTTTACCTAAAAAGTACATGATGAATAGACCAGTGTGCTCAGCCACGGGTTCGAATCCCGCCGAAGAAACCAAAAAGTTTTTTATGACTACTGGTCATTGATGTGTATTAAATATTATCCCTCTTAGGCTCGAGCTCACCAAAAGTAATTTCACCATTGATTTTGTAACCGGTCGTTTAAATTTTAAACATGAAGGAGTCATTTTTTTCTGTTCACCATTGCTTCTCTTTCTCTGATTAGTAAATCGAGATAAAACTGGCCGTTTATGAATAAATTAGTGAGAAATGTAATACAACTAAATAAAAATGTAAGGCTACAACATAAAATGACATTTATGTTTCTGACATTTTGATTTGGTTACGTAAAATTTAACGCTACAAAATGTGAAAGTTGTTTATTGTTCCTTTTGTTTAAAGAGCAATTCATTTTAACTAGGACGTATATTTACGTAGATCTTATGTCAATATAGTATCGTGTAGACAATTATAGTGAACCAAATGTTGTTGTTTTCTTGTAATAAATATGGTGAGAAGAAAAAGTGGCAAATAAATGAATTTGAATTTTGAAAAGCTAACAACTAATTTAGCAACAATGAAAAGAGTGTGTTACCTGAACTTGTAATGAAATACAAGAATAATTGAGAATAAACGGACTGACGCCTCTACAAATTCTCAGAAAGTAGCAGGTTGGATACGACTGGCTGAAGAATTTAACTCAAATTCTAATGTATCTTCAATTAATCCAAGAATATGAATTGCACTCGATTTGGATAAGCAAAACCGGGTCTTGAATGAAATTTCATACATATACTTCACAGAAATTACAGCGACTTTGAGAAATCCGAGGTCTTCTCGTCATCGCTTCTACCTCGTCCAAATACTCAAGCATGTTAAGATTGTAATCTCCTTCCATTATAACATTAAAAGGCATCATCTTGTCTCAAATAAATAATATGTCTTTACTCTTTAATAAAACTATTAGTTTAAAGCTACAAAAGTTCTGTCAAATCACTATAATCGACGGATAAACAAGGGTCTCGGGCTTGGTTAAGATAATCGACTGGTTAACTTCTATAACCAGTGTTTAGGACGTGGTGAACAGGATTTTTTACAAAAATGGCCGATTATTTATTTAGACGGTTGATTAAATTTCGGTGAACACGAGCCTTACTAATAAAAAAATCTTAAACATGCGTTTAACGTATGAATAGTTAAATTCGCTGTTTAAGTTATACGTCCGTTATACAGCGTGTATACAGCTGTCTACTAACAAAGATATTAAAGACCTTGTTAAACTATAATCATTAATCACGCTACACACCATAGACAGAAGACTCAAAAAAAACGTTTAGGAATTGAGTAACACGCAAATAACACGTATCTGATGTTCGCGTGTTGATGACAAAAATTGACATAAAATTTACGTTATTATGGACCTTGTTGCAATCTCAAAATTCAACAAATTTTTTTTTGACATTCCGCAAACTAGTCTTCTACTATAATAATAAGCATTAGTAAAATCAATTATGGACCTTCTGGGCTTATGATTTACTGCTGCTGTAAAGACATGTAGAAAAAAAAATACGTGTGGCACTCGGGGACTGCCGCGGTAAAGCTATTGCATAGTAAGTCTACACGCATACGTCTAGTCGCACGCACACAAACACCGTGCCGAAGTCTGCCGAACTGAAACGACGTTAGACGATGCACGGCTTTCAATGCCGCACCGCTGTGCCGGTCGGAGTGGGGGGTGTTAGGTTTATTTTCGTTACGGAATTTCTTGATTCGGTCGCCGCGCTCAAAGCCCGCGATAAAAGCTATGCAATAGCTTAATAATTTGGCCGATAACTTTTTGAAACTGGCATTGAAATTTTTCGTATATTTTATTTTAGCACAGTGAAAAACTGTGGTAACCGGTATTGGTTTTTTTCTTTAATTTATTTTATAAGATGTCACAAAATTTCTTCCCATTTCTCAAGATCAAAGAGAAGAGCGTGTCAATACACGGCTTAGTGCTTACAAAAGGGTTCCGTACATATCAACGCGAAATAGGCTTTTTTACTTCAAAAGGTATCAATGTACGAAGTACGATATCACTTTAAATGATTTTAATTATCTGTTAAAACAATCGCGCAAGCCGCGGGCGTAAATCGCGTCATGTGTTTTGCTTTAATTTTTTACATATTATATATTTGCATTCTACAGCAGCTGCGGGGTCCGCAATCGCGGCGGGCGCGACTGAAAATCGCCCCGTAAGTTCTTAGCCTTATAGTTTGGAAATGTTAGGGCGGGGACCAACTTGTAAACTACTTAGGAGGCTGATTCGCCTTTATTAAAAAAATGTATTCGATGGTACACGATAGGGTTGAATGGAAAAAAATTATCCCCACCCTAAAATACAAAAAAAATATAAAGATTTTGTATATTTTGTACCTGACTACCTGTATATTCCTAATGTCATTAGTTTTATGTATATTATCCTTTTTTATCGCTCTAGACTCTAGAGTCTAGTTGGTATGTTAATAAAATAAAAAGCTACAGACGCTTTGAAAATTTACTTTAATGCCCGCAATTAATAAACATATAATCATTCATTTATATTCATAACTACCGAAGTTAGCAAAGAGGCCAAGTAGACGGACGGAAGGACGGCCGGACCGAATCTATCAAGATTCCTTGTAGTTACCGGGCACTGAACCCTAATACATGATTTTTTAATTTTGTTTTATAAAAGTAGTGTTCATAAGGGTGTCGTGAGTTTTAGGGGTCCGTAGTTCGCGTCTAGGAAACCTTATAGTTTCGTCATGGCCGACCGTCCGTCACGCGCTTACCTCATAGTGTGTGGTATCATTGGATAGGTGTTTTAAAAACATTGAGAGGCTGCTAAGACGATTATTGATTTAGGGATCCGTTTGCGAGATATTCAACTTTAAAGTCTTTTGTTAAAAAAAGAGGGGACCCTCTCTTTAAAGCTAAACAGCTGGCTCGAAAAATCTGAAAAAAATCATAATGCTAGTCCATTTGTTGAACTTTGAAGGAAAACTATAACGGCTGATATATCTTCGTTAGTTCAGGAGTTATTGGGACTTAACTTATAAAATGCGCGTACTTGGAAAACTTCGTACAAAAATAACGAAATAAAAAGTAAAATATTGGTAGGTATACTTAATCAAACATTTGAGCCTTACAAGTGACGTAAACTTAATAGGTGAACCAATTGAACGCATTTATGCGGCACGTAATCTGGGTCTTTTGCTTGATTGTAATCTGCGGTTCCAAGAACATATAATTAGTCTAGTCAACGACTCCTTTTACAGACTGAAGATATTATACAGAGTGCGATCGTTTCTGTCAGTGGAAATGCATGTTCGTCCTGTAGAGTCTTTGGTGCTGTCAAAGTTGAACTATACAGATGTTGTTTATGGCCCACGTTTAACATCTGGAACTAAAAAGCTCAAACAAAGAGTTCAGAATGCCTGTGCCCGTTACTGTTTTCATATCCCACCTTGAAGCCATGTGACCCCCTTCTTGAATGAGCATTTTATGTTGAAAATGAAGCATCGGCGAAACCTTCATCTTGCTTGTCTTTTGTTTGACGTATTAAAATATAGAGAGCCTAGATATATATATGGTAAACTCTCAAGAACTGCTAGCCTTAGGTCTTGTGGGTCAAGGCAATGTTCTGTCCAGCTAGCCATCGAGAAACATCATATAGCGTCGTTCAGGGGCCGCTTTCGTTATTCGGCATCCAAATGCTGGAATAACATACCGCCGCCGATTAGAAATCTAAAAAGTCTAGCTTCTTTTAAAAGCAACTCCGACAATTTATTTTACGCGAACAGAAAGCACAGGAAAGCTTGCGACATGATGTAAGTGTATTATAGGTGTATGTTTCAGGTTACTTGTGTTGCACTTTGCTCCCTATATTAAAATTTTACTGATTCGATTGGCATCCTTAATTAGTGGTTTTCATAAAATATTTCCTTTGGTGTTGGGTTATGGGTAGTATTCACATTTCACATTTATTTTAAAATAATTAGACTAAAATTCTTAAATGTACAATTTAAATTTTTAATTGCGATTTTGGTCATGAATCAAGACATTTTACACTAGTTACAGATTTATTATTTAGTTTTTAATTCTCTTTTTTTATTATTATTTTTGTTTAAAGTAGTGTTGGGTCAAGCGGAAGACCGGTGCTGGACATACCTAGGTGTGCCAGCAATGACGAGCTTGATCCAATTTGCGGCTACCTACGCTGTTTTAGTTTTAGAAGTTTTTCATTTATGTATTTTTCTTATTATATTTAAATATAAGCTTAATTATTATTTTTAGTTTTTAGTAGAGCTGCAAATAAATGTTTCTTATTCTTATCCTTATCCATAAGGATAAGGATAAGGATAACCTTATCCTTATCCTTATCCCTATCCCTATCCCTATCCCTATCCCTATCCCTATCCCTATCCCTATCCCTATCCCTATCCCTATCCCTATCCCTATCCCTATCCCTATCCCTATCCCTATCCCTATCCCTATCCCTATCCCTATCCCTATCCCTATCCCTATCCCTATCCCTATCCCTATCCCTATCCCTATCCCTATCCCTATCCCTATCCCTATCCCTATCCCTATCCCTATCCCTATCCCTATCCCTATCCCTATCCCTATCCCTATCCCTATCCCTATCCCTATCCCTATCCCTATCCCTATCCCTATCCCTATCCCTATCCCTATCCCTATCCCTATCCCTATCCCTATCCCTATCCCTATCCCTATCCCTATCCCTATCTATCCCTATCCCTATCCCTATCCCTATCCCTATCCCTATCCCTATCTATCCCTATCCCTATCCCTATCCCTATCCCTATCCCTATCCCTATCCCTATCCCTATCCCTATCCCTATCCCTATCCCTATCCCTATCCCTATCCCTATCCCTATCCCTATCCCTATCCCTATCCCTATCCCTATCCCTATCCCTATCCCTATCCCTATCCCTATCCCTATCCCTATCCCTATACCTATCCCTATCCCTATCCCTATCCCTATCCCTATCCCTATCCCTATCCCTATCCCTATCCCTATCCCTATCCCTATCCCTACTGAAACGACGTTAGACGATGCACGGCCTTCAAGCCACACCTCCGTGCCCGTCGGAGTGGGGAGCGTGAGGTTTTTTCGTTACGGAATTTCTGGATTCGGTTCCCGCGCTCAAGGCCCGCGATAGAAGCTATGCAATAGCTTAAAAATTGTCACACTCGGGGGGAAAAATCATTATTTAAATAGTTTGCGCTAGGCATAGGGTCACCTATACCTGAGGTTAGGTTATTATTTTTCTGTCTAAACATCTTAACATAAGCAGTAGATACATAATTCACAATAATTATGCCCAGAAGATCCTTGATTTTAAGATAATTGGCTTTACCAAACCTTATGTACAGAAACAATACAAGGCTGGTTCTTCTTCAGGGGATAGCCTGTATAATATATAGGTCGCAATAGGTATAACTCCATTTCCCTCAGGGGAAGCTCTAGTCTGTAATAATAATAGGTAGATAGTCATAAGTATAAGGTAGTACCCATACTCCTTACTTTTTGAAGACCCTCATCTGAATCCCACAGCACTACTAAGAACCCTTATACCTAATTAGTTTTACCCTGTCTGTCCTAACGTTATGTTAGTAAGAACAATTAATTATTGTATCTAATCAAGGATTGAAATTGATTAAATTAGGTCATTGTCTTTTACAAAAAATACAACAAAAATGAATCATCACGATCATTAAACATTTGTATTTTTCCTAGCGCAATAATAATTTCCAAGCCTAAGATATTATGTTTATTTATAGCCTAATCAATATTTATGTAGTTACACAGAAATAGATATAGCAACTCGTAAGTTACTCAGAAATAGAACGCTAACGCTGAAATAGAACGCTAACGAGATTCGAAAGAAATTAAAATCAGCTGATGTATTGAAAATCCGCCATCTTACTCTTATGCACACGCTATACCACTTTTATACAAGGGTCTTGTTTAATCGTTGGTTAAATTAGAATGGAAATTAAAACATCGCTATACAGGCCTTATGTTAAAAAATGATTATTAGTAGAAATCTTAGAACGCCTGTATACGCAGTGTGTAATTTTTTATTAGTAAGGGGGTATGTGTATAATTTAATAAAAATCTTAAATATAATACGAGGGCGGGTCAATAAGTCCGTGACTTTTGGAATAAAACACAGATTTTTTGATAAATAAATCATTTTATTTTTCAACGTAGTCCCCCTTGAGCTCTATACACTTTGTCCAACGCTTCTCCAATTTTTTTATCCCTTCCAAAAAATATGATTTGTCGAGGTCCTCAAAATAGGCCTTTGTTTGCGAGATGACTTCATCATTGGAGTCAAATCTTTTTCCACCGAGCCATTTTTTCAGGTTTGGGAACAATAAGTAGTCACTCGGAGCCAAATCTGGAGAATAGGGTGGATGTGGGAGCAATTCATAGCCCAATTCATGGATTTTTGCCATGTAAACTGCACATGTGTGCACCCTTGCATTGTCTTGGTGAAAAAGAACTTTTTTCTTGGCCAAATGAGGTCGGTTTTTTTCAAATCCTCATTGAAGCGGTCCAATAAGTTGGCATAATATTCGCCATTAATTGTTCTTCCCTTTTGAAGATAGTCAATGTGGATTATCCCACGTGCATCCCAAAAAACAGTCGCCATAACTTTATTGGCTGACAAACCCACCATGGCCTTCTTTGGCGCCGATTCACCCTTAGAAACCCACTGTTTTGACTGTTGTTTGGTCTCTGGTGTGTTGTGATGGATCCATGTTTCGTCCACGGTTACAAAACGTCGCAAAAACTCCTCCATATTGTGATTAAACAACGCCAAACCTTCCTGTGAAGTTGTTACACGATTGCGTTTGTGGTCGACTTGCGGAAAGCTTTCTCATGCCCAAGTGATCATTCAAAATTGAAACCACTGAGCCATGCGAGATGCCTATGGCTTCCACAATCTCTTGCACTTTCAATCTTCGGTCGGCCAACACCATATCGTGAATTTTTTCGATTGTTTCGGGTGTAGAGACCTCAACTGGGCGTCCAGGACGTTCGGCATCTTCAGTGCTTGTACGGCCACAACGAAATTCAGTTAACCACTTTTTTACCATTGAAATCTATGGTGCAGAGTCCCCATAGTATTTATCAAGCTTAGCCTTGGTCTCGGTAATGGTTTTTTTTCGCAAAAAATAATGCTTAATAAGCACACGAAATTCACTTTTTTCCATTGTTTCCTTAAGTTACTGGATAGTCTGATAAAGATAGCTGTAAAACACAAACTAACTGACGCAGCAAGTTCAAATTTTGATAGGAGTCAACTGACAGATGCCTGTTGACAGGAGTAGTGTTGCTTTTTCAGTAAGGAGGTTAGAAATTCAAAAAGTCACGGACTTATTGACCTGCCTTAGTATTAAAAGTATAACTTTAATTTATAGTATACAAGTTCTTCGGTTACTTAGCAAGGGCCAAGTTTGACGTGGTGTGATGCGTCCATAGAATCCATAGATGTTATTATTATTATTATATGGTCTATGTCGTAATGTAAATCATAGAGGTAGGAAACTGCATAGTACCTTCACGCTTTTGCAGGCTTTTATTTGAATCGCAAACAAGTTAATGTTAATTGTCTAGCATTAAAGCATTCCCTAATTGCAATCAAAATTGCTTTACTTTTTTGTAGAGGAAAATTTTCTAAAATAAAACGTTTCTTATAGCGTCCCTGGGACAGGGCAGACGAATAGTTACGGACATAGTCGAACGAAATCGATGATTCACGAAGCACTACATTTCCATTTTCTTATAAATATTTTAAAATGTTAAAGCACTGATTTAGACTAATTTAAATGCCGATAACGCTATTAAAAAATGTCTTCTTTATTATTGCTTATTGTATTTCATAATAAAAATATGATGTAATGTCAAAGTAAATATGCGATTAATGCCTCACATAGAATATTAGTGTGCCGAAAGGCTATGTTTAGTGAAGACGTGTACAGGGTTCTCTCTGATGTATTAATAATATGGTTTAATAGATAAATATGACCTTAGTTGTTAAAAAGCGACCTTAAACAAATAAATTTAAAAAAAATACAATTTAGAATGGATGCTGTATCGTTGGTACATCTTCAGTACAGTTTTTCGTGAATTGTGCGAACGGAGGAGTGTGATTTTTGACACAATTAAAGTTTATGTGGAGGAAGGTGTGCACAGATTTAATACAATTTTAATTATTGCTTTGAAATACATAGGATTAATTAAAATAACAACCACACGTACTACCTCAGATTATTATTAACACACACTACGGTAACGCGTTTGATAGATACAATTTTGCTTCACGTTGACTTTTTTTTTAAATATATTGCCAGTGTCATGTTAAATAGAATTTTCGTTTTAATTTTCAACACCTTATTCCTAAATCGTGAAGTCTAAAGCCTAGTCAAAGTCCAAATAAATAGTCAGTGCAGTCCATGCCATGAGTCATGTCAATCGATTCAGTAAAGTGGTAGAAGCTTTACTGGGAGTTTAGCAGGGAACACAAAATAGCACGTTTTTAGAAGTTGTACCACTTGCCCACACTTGTGCACGTTAACGAATATTTAATGGTTAATATTCTACCAATATAACACATTAAGAACCGAAATAACACCAATTTATGAAAGAAATACATAAACCACAACATCACCCATTGAATTCCCCGGCAAAACTCCCACGTTGACGTTTGTCAAATAACATTTACATTTTTTTCTATCTAAGAGGCTAAATCTCAAACTTGAAAATTATATGAATTTTATGGGCGAATTTCGAATAAAGGATGACCTCGTAGTACATAATAAGTGCACATGTGTCCTGTGCTGGAAAATCTGCCACAGAGCCTCCGAAAGCAAAGCGAACGAGCTTAATATGTTTTTATATGAAATGCGAGCGAGCAGTTTTTTTTCCATTTTGCAACCTGAACTAAACTTTACACCCTGAAAGACTGTGAACTTTAGAAGATACAATTAAATCAATAGCTTAAAACTGACTGTCGGTACATAATAATATAATATTATGCTAAACGCGAGTGAGCGGAGCGAGCGAGCAAAATTTTTTTCTCTACTAATATGAAACGAACGGAATCTGCTAATATGGAACGTTAAAAAGCTAATTAGATACTTTTTTATGTTCAGAACTATTTTCAGTTCTATTGGGTAATACAATAGAGCTGAAAACCTAACTTACAAGCGTCAAGTTTTTAACTGCTGTCGTGTATTCGATTTTCAGCATTATTGTATTAGGCATTAGCGCGGAGTACTATTTTCAGCGCTGTTATTACTATGTATGAAAATTATTTTTTACGCTCCCGCGGCCGATGCGGCTAGACAGACGTTGGATGCGCGGGCCTGTAGCTCTTGCTGCATTCACCTATATAGCAAATCCGGTACTGCATGTGTCTATGTTTGGTACACCTTGACTTTCATACATTACGTATTTCGTACATTGGGCATTGAGGGTGGTATCTATATTTCCTAGAATGTGCTTGACAGCTAATAATCGAAACCAGCATCCACTTTGAGAAGTGTAAATTCAACAATTTCTAATCATATATTAGAGTATTAATATGTGAAGCAAAAACTTTGTACCTCATTTTACGACAATTGTGCAAACGGAAGAGTATGAAATTTGGCACAGTTAAAGTTTATATGGAGAATGAGTGAATTGCACTAATTTTTTCTTATAGCAATCCTTAAAAATACATAAAATTAAATAGAAATGATGTTACCCTACTTCAGGTTAATAACTCACACAACCATACAATTTTGTCACACGTGGACATCTTTTTTTTTTTTTTTTTTATTTATTCAAGGATTTTACATAATTGTTTTCTTATTCTAAAAACCGCCAAACTGCATATCAGTTTGTTGGCGATATTTGTAACACACATATATATATATACATATATATATATATATATATATATATATATATATATATATATATATATATATATATATATATATATATATATATATATATATATATATATATATATCTAATTAAACAATATAACATACAATAATAAACTATTAATAAACTAAAAATTCAATAACAAAATATTTTTCTTCTTTTATAAAACAAAACAAAACCTTATAGTGTAGTATAATAATTTTAACATAATATAAAGTAAGCTTAAAATTAATAACAACAATCAATGATTAATTATGTGCTCTTATAAAAGAAAATTTATTACCATTTAAGTATACTATATACAGCCTTTTTCCAAAAAATAACTTTTCAATTTTTGCTTTAACTTAGTTTTACTTAGTTTTTTACTGTCACCCCTTATAAAATCAATTTTATTGTATATACTAGGAGTCAAATATCTCCTAGTTCTTTTGCCATAGTAGTTTTTTATTGCCGGTATTATATATTTACCCTGTGTAATATTTCTTGTGTTATGTTGGTGATGATCTATTAATTTCTTATGAGTTTCTATGTTGTATTGTTCTAATGCTATTAAATATTCTACTTTTGCGTGAACTGGCAAAATTTCGTATTTATTGAATAATTTGTCATAATTATCTTTGCACGTTAATTTAACTTTTTTACTTGCAAAATATTTAATTAGTCTAACTTGTAGTAGTTTAATTTTGTCTAGATGAGTTTTAAATGTTAGTCCATAGCTGCTAATGCCGTAGCTGATGAGTGAATCTGCAAGTGCGTAATAGACTACATACAATAACTTCCTACTTAGAAACTTGCTCAGGTGAAAAAACTTTCCTAAAATTGATTGTAATCTATTACTCACTTCATTCACTTGTCCTTTCCAACTAAGATTGGTGTCTACTATTAGTCCCAAGTATCTGTATTTATTTACTATTTCGATTTGCGTACATTGACAATTATATTTATTACTGTGTAAGCATTCGTAGCTATGACCAATTATATCTATATTCATATTATTATTCTTTGGATATTTACTATAAGGTGAAATAATATGCATAACTTTAGTCTTACTGAAATTTATAATAATTCCGTTATCATGTGCCCACTTGGTTATATTTTCTAAGTCTATTTGCATGTAGCGTTTTGCGTCTGTCAATGTTTTTGTTGCGAATAATAAGCACATATCATCAGCAAACATAAATGTTTTACAGTATTTTATGACGTTTATTAAATTATTTACGTGCATGGTGTATCCAACTGGACCGTAGACTGATCCAGTGGGCACGCCATCAGTTACGCTTACCTCATCCCCAGTTTCTCCGTCTATCTGGGTACGAAGAAAGCGGTCTTCTAGGTAACATTTAAACCACTTTTTGACAGGGCCTCTGATACCACAGTCATCCATTGCTTGTAAGAGAACGTTGTGATCCAGGGTATCGAAAGCCTTCTTAAAATCAATAAACAAAGCACCTACAAATTTACCTTCGTTGAGGCTGCCGTTGACGAAGTCGGTGAACTCTGCGAGGGCTGTCAATCTATGTTTCACATTCAATAGACAACATCTTATTATTATTTTTTATTTTTTAAATATAAGACGCAAAATAATTCTTATAAAGTTCAAACTTAAAAGTTATATGAATAATGGGTGAATTTCTACCACTGGAAGACCTAGTATTATTAAAATCACCATTACATATAAATCGAATAGAGTATGATTTATTCCTGGAAAAAAACAGTAAAATAGAAATCTAAAAAACTGGATAGTTCCACGAAACAATCAAAATAAATACTCGTTAAATAACACACAATAAACGCTGTTACCCATCATTCAGTCTTTTGTCCTGTTTCTGGCCGACTGCGCTCGTCTTCCCTTCGCGATATTCCGTCAATCGTCACACTTCAACGAGTATCAGTTATTAGAACATAATTCCTGTCATTTTTTATGAAAAATGTCCATTTCTTTTGGGCTTTTGAAACCTTTATTTATCGAATATCAGTTATTTGTCCATAAAAAGAAACTACTTACAGATCAATGTATATATAGTATTATATATACTTGTATATTGTATCATTTACTTACATTAAGGGCCACTTGATCAGGGTTAAAGTTAACCCTGTGTTAGAATTTTTATACCTTCTCTTTCATAAATACGAATAACGAGAGAGACAACAACGGTTAATTTTAACCCAGATCTGCGCAAGTAGGCCTTAGTGAAACATTTTTAAAACATTAAACCTATTAAAATCTACTTTAACTCTGTCGAGATTTAATTTTAAATTCTCTGAATCATAATATGCATTTAGTGCAAAGCTGTTACTTTGAAATTACAAACAGCAATTTTATTTATTTGTACATATAGTTTATGCTTATGGAAACGTATAAATTTTCCGGAATAAGAGCTAGCATATGTGTGAAAGAAAAAAAACCTGGAACCCCCAATCTCCACAAACTTTCGCCTTTACACAAATGAGTAGAACTTGATAGTGGGAAGGTGGACCTTCTCAGTACTGTAAGCAAAATTGTTATGAACATTTACCGTAAACCGAATATTTGAAGCGGAAAATCGTATTACCGGTAAATACAGTAATGTCTATCGGTGTCGCTCTGTCGCCGCGTCAGTTCGGTAATTGGCCGACCTGATGAATGGAACAAGCGGAAAATCCATTCCAAAAATGCTCAGCGTGCACAATTAAAATGCAAGTTTTTAATTGTGCACAGTTAAAACAAGCATTTGTGATTGATTATGTTTGGCTCAATTTTTCTCACGTACCTATCTCAATTATTTGAGTGATATTTTGATTCGGCGTTTGAGGTTTAAATATAAAAAGTGCAGTCAGTTGAAAGAATGTTTTGTACAAAATACAATACAGTCCATAGTTAGTTAGATCACTACAAAACAGGGAGCTGAAAAATAGCCCATAGTTTGTTATATATAGGGTAGGTAACACGCACGCTTACATTTTTATTATTAATTTATTATTAAGCTGCTGTAGTTTCGATAACGACATAACTTTGTTTACTAATACGATTCTTATGTACATAATACTTATATTATTATGTCCGTGCCCAATGAATGAAATTGTGATCAAATTATAATATGTAACACTAACTAATTTATTGGAAATCAAATTTCTAACGATATAATATTACCTATATAAAAAAACAAGATATCGACTACCTCACTTTTTCACTGTATATACCTACAGTTTTTTTTCCATTAAATATTTTACCGTCGGAATTGTCGGAAACCAAACAAAGAATCTGCTAACTGTTTGTGAAATCCAATTCTTCTCTGTACTCTTGTCCCTAACGACAATATTTTATTTTAAATATAACAAACTGAAACGAACAATGCTCTGAAATATTACTGTATTACGGCAGACTTAATTGAATTAATGTTTTGAGATTTTCCGTTTAAGAATTAATGTCACTATTTGGCGCATTTGTGTGACGAGTTACTAAATTAATCTTAACCATTAGTAACATTTTTCATAGTTTTACTTTTAGGTAAATATACTATCGAACATTTCCCCGATCGACCAGCCATACATACTGACTTCAAGCACGTCTCCAGTGGATGCGGTCTCTTCCTTTGCGTTTAAATATATTGCGGCGACAAAGGAAAAATGTTTAGCTTTGCCGATATTGTACCTAAAAGTAATATTTAGAAAAAAATGTTTAGCATAAAAATAATACAACGGTGTTATTTTATAACAGTTTATGCTTCGCTTCTTTGTATCATTTAAAATATCATGTAGGTGTCGGTAATCGCGATGTAGTCAATCATTTTCACGCATCATAAAGCAATGTTATGGAATAATTTAAACATCGCCGATAGATCAAGGTAACACCATAAAATGTGTATCTTTACACAAATGCAAAAGGTAATTTTTAAGAAACATATAATGTTATGTTCCTGAACGAACTATCGGGACAAATTTGTGTATAAAAATATGCTTTCACGCGAAAAGACTGTAGCTTGTATTGAATTATTTGAACAACCGCTAACGTACGGACTCGTGGCACACATTTTGTTTGTCACCCAATGTGTCCTCATTTTAGGCTACAAATCAGTATGTTCAGAAATATTAGGCAAATACCGATACAGCCTTTACATAAGTTTTATCATTTATGTTAACTATATCTTAATCTCAACGCGCATGCGGGGAGACTTAGCTCCTTTCACCCAAACAAATGCATCCCCAGCGAGCCACTGTTTGGTGCGGATTCTTCGCAGGCGGCGTGATTGGGCCGTACTTCTTCGAAAATGAGGCTGGAAATGCTGCAACTGTCAACGGTTTGCGTTACCGCACCATGATAACAGAGTTCTTGTGGCCCCAATTGGAAGGACTGGACCTGGACGACATGTGGTTCCAACAGGATGGCGCGACCTGTCACACCGCCCATGAAACAATTCATTTATTGGAGGAAAAATTTCCGGACCGAATAATCTCCCGAAATTCCGATGTCAACTGGCCACCGAGATCTTGCGATTTAACGCCTTGCGACTTTTCCTTTGGGGTTTTGTTAAATCTCAGGTCTATGCTAATAAACCACGAACAATTCCCGAGCTAAAGGCCGAGATCCAACGCGTCATCGGTGAGATAGAGCCGCCACTCTGTGAAAAAGTCATCGAAAATTTCATGAAAAGAGCAAGGGTCTGCCGCCAGAGCTGTGGGGGCCGTAATATGCAGGATATTCTATTCCATACTTAACGGAACATTTGTACTTTATAACGCAATAAAAATATGACCTCTCACTCAAAAAATATGTGTTTTTTCTTAAAATTAAATCGGGCACTCTTATTGGGACACCTTTAGTAGCAAAGGAGAATGACTCGTGGATTTAAATAAGATATCTTATAATAATAAAATAAAATAAAAAAGTAAATATGAAGGAAGTAAAACTACAGAAGCAATACAATAAATCAGTAACAAAGGTGCTGCAATTAAATAGCAGCAGATAATAAAAAAAATTAAAAAAACCATATTTTGTGCCAACATATCAGAATAACCATTCTAATTATGTACAATTTCACGCTAGATTTAAAGGACACTGGTGAATCCTACCTGATTTTCCATCAAGAGCGGCCAAGTTTCAAACTTATGTTTTATAGTACTAAAAAGTTATTATTTAAAAAATATTTATTAAGTTTTTAGGACTTGGGAATAAAAAGTTATGAATCTCCGAATATCAGAGAATTCATATCCAAAATACGAACTTATCGCTGGTAATCGTTGTCATCATATCTGTATAGTCTATGGTTATCATGCTGTAAATTGTCAATTTGAGGCGTAAAATCTCCATCTAGTGGATCTCCAATAGCTAGATTTATTTTGAATTGGAGTATAAAGTTATTTCCTTTTTCTATTGTTCAGCAGTTTTATGAAAAAAAATGTTACTTGGGTGTGATTTTTTTTATTTTTATTTTATATACTTACTAAGAAAAATAGTAGAAAAATAACTTGAAAGCGACATCTATCATATTTTATCTGTTAGCATATTATTACGTTTCCAAACAAACGAGTTATTCATTTTATTACGTAATTTACATCACAACTAATAGATGTCGCTTTTTTACCGTACCTTTATTACCGTATAACATGTTAGAGCCATGCTTCGGCATGGGCCGGTCCGACCAAATAAATAGCTCAGTCTCACAGAAAACCGACGTGAAATAACGCTTGCGCGGAATTTCGCCGAGTGAGTGAAGTTATCGGTGCCCAAGAGTAGTTAGGAATTTTGATGACCGGAACGCAAGTGCGCAACACCAAACGAGTTACAAGTACCTATAACTCCTCTGGTATTGCGAATGTCCACGGGCGGCGGTTAATCGCTTGCCATCAGGCGATCTGTCTGCTCGTTTTCTGGTCCGTTTCATTAAAAAAACAGATCGCTTGGTTTTTATTCAACGTAGTTTCAACTATAAGACTATTCTCGCTGTTAAACAAGTTTTCAATTTACTGTAAAATATTTGTTTTCATTTTATAATTGGGTCGCGCTTAATTAGAAGAAGCCGTGTTTTTAAGACGTCGTTCAACTGGGGAATTTTTAAGTGAAGAATTTTGTTTGTAAAATATCAGCAATTAGTCAAATTTTTAAATAAATTATTATGTTCTTAGTACAGTTCAGTCATTATTATCAGAACAAAATTGTTTAAAAAAAACAAGTACCTTGTGTGTCCCATAAATATTCTACGACATGTTTATGCTTCAGTTGAATAATTATTAAGATTATTATTAGATTAAGATTAGATTATGAAATACGGCTTAGATTAAAGTACCTACATCCTCACATTGAATTGAAAAACAATCATAAGAAATAAATCATCAGCGATGGTGATGAATATGAATATATATGTATAAATATATATATATATATATATATATATATATATATATATATATATATATATATATATATATATATATATATATATATATATATATGATGAATATAAAAAAATAACCTTTTATCCTGGTCTAAGAGCGTCGTTATTACGAAGCTCAGAGGCGGACACGTTATGATAACACCGAGGCCCCTATGACTAATGTCTCCTATTAACTGGAGCCAGGTCAAGCCCCTAGCTGTTTACTTTTTCACCGACTTGAATTATATACAAATATTTGTGGGAGTAATGTCAACGATGTATGTTTATTTTATTTGGGACCCTAACGGTCCCTAAATTAGGGCCCGTTATAAATTTGTTTAAGATAAACATTACCGCGGCCCGTATGCAAGAATTCTATATTTTGGTGTTATATTTTTGGGCCCTTTTTGCTATTTATGTTTATTTTGTTGGAATATTTTTAGCAGCTAAGGAGCTAGTGGCAACTTAGGTACCTATATATGATTTCATCGTCGTCAGTCGTTGA
This sequence comes from Phengaris arion, assembly GCA_963565745.1. Taxonomy (NCBI): domain Eukaryota; kingdom Metazoa; phylum Arthropoda; class Insecta; order Lepidoptera; family Lycaenidae; genus Phengaris; species Phengaris arion. The sequence continues at coordinate 12,351,692 of OY751443.1, forward strand.
TACTAAGACGTAATGTAGTCTGCAACTATGCGAACTAAAATAAAATAGTGGCGAGCTCAGGTAGCTCTGATCTTTTTATATAAATAAGTTCTAAATTTCAGGTTAAACAAAAACTGACGAAAATTATATAATCGTTTCTGTCATCAGCTTATTAAATACTTTATAAATACTACATTAAACGTAAAAATAATTATTGAAAAGACGATGGAATGATTTATTATTATACACACACCGGCATTATGCAATTGTTTTATTCAAATACACCTTATCTGGAGCGAACTTCGAGTTTTTCTTCCTTCTGAGTTTGATTTAAAATTTTATTGAAATACTGTTTTTTGTTAGTTTTTTTTTAATCGCGTATCTTTTTGGAGTTGAGGACTGAATTATGCCTGACTTAGCCCCAACGGAGATTGCCAGGGCACTCGAAATGCGAAGAAATGGTCAAACCTACAGAGTAATATCCAGAAATCTTCGTCGACCAGTTTCAACGATCCATCGCAGTATCCATCGGTTCAGGGAGACCGGTACTTATGTGAGAAGAGTAGGACAAGGCAGAAAAAGACGCACTTCGAGTAGGGATGATCGTTTCATTAGGCTTCCTGTACGTAGTAACCCCCGTTTGACGGCCGTCCAAGCCCGACATGAGTTAGAAACAGTGTGGGGTGTAACCGTAACTGATTGTACGGTACGAAGAAGGTTCGAAGAAGCTGGTTTGGGTTCATTTGTGCCCGCCAAGGCTCCAAGGCTCGAGGTAAATCATCGTAGAAACAGGTTAACTTTTGCTCAGGAACATCGACTTTGGAACGCGGACCAATGGAGTAAGGTATTGTTTAGTGATGAGTGCAGAAAGTTCTCTTAAATCAAATTGACGGCAGGCGAAGAATATACAGACGCAAAGGAGAACGATACATTCAGACAAATTTTGAAACTACAGTTGCATACGGTGGTGGATCAATAATGGGTTGGGCGGGCATTTGTTTGGGAGCTCGCACAGACTTGGTAGTGATTGACAGAGGGAGTCTGACTGCAGACCGCTATTTCAGAGAAGTTTTAGAAGAAAATGTCGTACCGTTTGCCCCATATATCGGTGACGATTTTGTTTTTATGCAGGATAATGCTCGGCCGCATACCGCTCGGGTAACTCAAGCTTATCTTAATGATATGAATATCACTGTTATGGAGTGGCCGGCGAGATCACCGGATATGAACCCAATAGAGCACGTTTTGGACTTGCTGAAAAGAAAAGTTAAGTCCAGAATTCCAGCTCCTGCCAACGTGGGTGAACTGCGAATCGCCGTAGTTGAGGAATGGCGGAGACTATCCCAGGAGACCATCGATAACATCATTCTCAGTATGCCTAGACGGGTAGAAAATTTAATAAGAGCACGTGGAGGAAATACACTATATTAATCACCTTTTTTCTAATTTAATTAATTGTTATTTTAATATTAATTTTCACTTTTCCCGGTTACATGAAAAGTTCAAAAATGTACAATTTTTTCACAAATAGCCTTTACTCGCAAAATCTGTTCTTAATGTGATCTCATTTTAAGTAAAACAAATGAAACTTTAAATAACAAAAGAAGTGTAGTAAGTAGATTTTAAAATAAAACCATATTTTTTTAATTATGGACCTTTTTTTTGTGTTCCGCTAAATATGCCGGTGTATTTAGTACTAATTATTTTTTACACTTTAATAGTTTTATTATTTTTATTAAAAATATCCAACTACCCCAACTTCTGCCCGCTTTAATTTCACTATCTATTAAAAATATCTATAAAACCTATAAGTTCTGTCGTTAAATTATATTTTATAGTTTTTGTTCCTGTGACCATGTAATATTTTCTTCAAATTAAAAAATGATTAACAATCCCGCCTTACGTAGGCTCATAAGTCATACATGTATTTAAGTACGTACATAACAGTAGGAAAGAAGTATTAGTGGAAATAAGGTACTAGTTGGTCCTCCCCCCTGGCATTACTAAACTATAAGAGATAGAAACTTGTAAGTTTCCGTGCTAGATCATGCTAAAAACTCTTTACGAAAATTGTTTTGAGTAAAATGGGAAATTTTTAAGTAGTTCAAAGAAAACCTATTTCGCAATGATAGTTACGGAAACCTCCTGACATGCTCTTGCTCTTATTTATTATACACATTATAGTAGCCCTTTAAACCATACAGTTTAAATTAATATCTTATATTTAGAAGATATCGTAAAATTTATATTCAACCGCGAAAAATATATAAAGTTTGGTAAAATCAATTACGGATATTTGGGTATATGATTTACTGCTTATGCATATCTATCTTTGCTATTTATTTATCTTATTTTACTATTCTTTTGTTGTGTTTTTATTGTAATGGATATAATAACTTGTAGTGTATGTCCTAATTTGTCAAATAAACGTTTTTTAATTTTTATTTATTTTTATAGACTTTCAAGCAAAAAAAATATTGACATACTCAATGTCGGGTGAATCTCCGCTCAACGCAAAAGCTAGTATTATTATATATACTTACTCTAAGAATAGGGCAGCAGTTGATAGATAGAAGAGATATATATATTATATTTTAAATAAAACGAACAAACAGTGGATCAATAATAATTTATTTATTTTACAAAAGAGATATAACTTCTTATCAGATCATTTCTCAACTTAATGTTCTCTCTAAAGTAGACATCACAGATAAAATACAGGTTAACTATTAGCAAATAAACTCTAACGGTCACCCACATATACATACATCATTACAATAAACATTAGGTATAATATGAATAAACTTAATACCGACTTTACTGCTTGTGTTCACATAGACGAAGTAAAACTAGGATTAGCAAGAATAAGTAGGCATCGAACATAAATAAATGGTTGGTCTCGGCGCTCGACGAGATACCGCTGGGATATTTCCAGATCTGACCTAACCTAACCAAGAGCATGTCAGGACATATTGTCTAAGGAGGGTTTTTTTCAAATTACTTCAAAAGTTACTGTCCGATTTCGTTCAAAATAATTTTCCTAAAGAGTATTTGGTATGATCCATCAGCATGGAAAATTGCAAGTTTCTAAGTCGCATAGTTTAGAAATGCCAGAGGGGGGACCGACTTATAAATCACTTTGGAGGCTGATTACTCGAAAATGGTTCACTTGTCATATGTAAAAGAGTCGTATATAAAACCTCACCTTTATTTTAAAAGACCTATTCAACGATACCCCACACGATGGAGTAGAATGAAAAAATATTTATCTATATAATATATTATCCCACTTCACATATATGGAGAGCCACCCTTAAAATATAAAATTAGTATTATTTTATGATGCTAAAACTGAGATCTACACACAATCTATAAATACACCAAATTTCATCTATTGATATTCATAATTATAGAAGCTAGAAGCGCGGAGAGACAGACAGACATAAAGACAGACAAACGGACGGACGGACACAGCGAAACTATAATTATGTATTACGGAACCCTAAAAATACGGCCACAAATGGTACGCCCAAGTCGGCGTGCCCGTGCCTATCACATACAGTGCCGAATTCACACACACCAGTCACCACACTACAATAATAAGTTGCCGCATTCACGGAGCTGTTGTTGTTAGATAGCGCGGTATCTAGTCGCGCGACGAGACCAATTATTTATCTAAATTCTAAGGTATCGGAAGTCCAGTATTCCTTTCAATCACAGTACAGTAAAACCACGTTACTAATTGCCCTATGCAATCTTCGTTTTGGACAGACGATGAATGAAAAACGTAGATTGCTGCAAGACATTGACGTCGTAGTCGTACTGCACTTACATCCTTTTTATTACAAAACATACGAAATAAGGTCTTTAGAGATTACGCCGACTACATACATATTGACAAAATATTATAAATGGACGGTTGGGTTTTGAAGAATGAGTATTAATGGAAATTAAAAGCCCAGTACCTCTTTATCGAATGCGTATAGTCCAGTGCTTTTTTGTCACTTCTATTTTGGGGCCACGCTAATTCACGAAAGTTTTTGGGCCCCATGCAATAAATTTGTTAGTTACAAAGGGTTACCAGTTTCATTGGCAAATTTTCGATATTTTTACATTTTTCTTTGGGGACACTGTATGCCTCGCGTGACCCACAAAAAGCCCTGCGTATAGATAGAAATCAATAAATTTACCTACCAAAACATGTATGGTATAAAATAGAGTTTTTATTAATAACTTCAATATAAGTTACATAAGAAATTTCAATTCTATTTGATGGCAGGAAAATTCGGCGCATTCTATAAAGGCCTTTGGGCCCTCGCTTATTTGGACACTACGGTGGCGCCACTAGATATTTTTGTATGACTTCTCTTAAATTGGCGGCGACACCAGTAGACACCGGGATCCTAATTTTCGTATTTTACTTAAACTTTCAATTACTTTTATTAAATTATGAATTAATCGTCTTTATATCACAAATATATTTTTTGGGTTTGCGCCAGTCAAACGTTTGACGTTGGTTTGACATTTATGAGGATACAATTTTTCTGTTTTACCATATCGAGACTGAATAAATGTAAGATTTAATTAGCAGAATCCTACAAAAAAGCCTACAGATGAGCAATATAATAAAGGGGCTTAGGCTCGTTACAAACGGGCGACCGACAGCAGCTATCGCAGGTGCCGCTACAATATTTTCATTAATTTCGAGTTGGCGTTAAAATCACTCCCGCAGCCAATAGCGAGGACTCATTAAAAACGTCATTAGTTGCGGACATGCGACTGCCACTAACCACAGGTCATCGGTCACCCGTTTGTGCTGTCCCAGAGGGGTAATTGACATGTACGTAATCGTGACTTTATCGAATGTCAATTGTATAGAAGAATTGAAGTTTATGACGGCGGTCATAAACAACATAGAATTCTCTCTCGGTAACGTTACGAATACGTAACTGTCAATTATTCGTGCCAGAACCACAGATTTTTTTTTAAAATATTACAAAAAAACATACAGTAGAATTTTTGGAAATCGTTTAAAAACTGCAAACATACAACAGGCAATGAAGCCTTTATTTTGTACAAACAGAAAGCGTATGTGCTGTTTAGTGTAACAATTTAAACATTAATGTATCTTTTTAGAAAAACAATAACACACCTTATATTAAGTTAGTACACACTGATTTTTACAAAAGATGTTCGTACAAATACAATGAGCAAATTTTTATTATATTTTGTTCCAATTATAAAGCCGCTAATCTTATCTATAATACATTTTTTTCTACATTTCACAATAAACAAATGAGAACAGAATAGTTAGAAAATACCATCGGTATAAAAGAGATTGGAACATAATATAGCCTTCTTTATCCAAAGTTTTATTTTGGTAACAGTTTAACAATATAAGAAAGAAAATTATAATAATTAAATTTATGTTCTTGATAATTCATTCCAAAATTTTTTTTAAAAACTTAAGAGGTGTCAAGAGACACCCGGATGGAACGAAATTCCTTTCGATCAATTAGTGAAGGAATTGTAATAAAATTTTATTATTTTTAAGTTATAATAATATTTTTTTTATTATTAACAAATATAATGTAATATAAACTTAATCAGTAGGGTTAATTTTAGTAATAATTGAGAGAGAGAAAGAGAGAGACAGACAGAGAAACACGAGCACGCCGCACGGCTTACAACTATAGCAAAAAGTGTCGTTAAAACTTTTAGTCTTAATTTTTTCCGTCTAGCCCCCTTTCGCAACGCGCGATAAGGAACTTCGTTCCAACAGTAGAGAATATGCATAGTTTTTGACGTGATAACGTCTTATAAATCGAAGAAAGCCGGCTGCACGCACGAAAAATTGTCACGTTCCGCCTGATTGTCACGTTCCGCCTGAGCCAAGCGTGAAAGCGAGAGCTCGGAACAAGTGATTGAAAGCCACGATCGGCCTAAGTGTTCGGGTTGTGATGACGTTATCACGTAAAATTATGGTCCGTAAACCGACTTAACAGAAACCAATTATTTTATTGGCTTTTCGAAAAGTACACAATAAGCTGGAAAATATTGTCCGCGCAATGGCATATCTACGATCAACCGTTGACGACATACAGTCGTCACACAAGTGAGATCGTAGGAGAACATTAAAAACGTCCTATACAGAAAATGCATGACAAATGACGTTACTGGCCACAATCACAACCGCAGTTGAAAATGTATGGATATTAACACAAAATTGATTTTGTCAACTTAACTAGTTTTTAATAGTAATAATTTTTTAAAGAAAAATGTCACAAATAACATAAGAATTTAAACGGAAATTTTCTTTTTTCAATTAGAGAAATTTTCTTTAGTCTTGTAACTTTTAAGTTCAGCAACTAATTACTGTTACTTTTTGCATGTTCTGGTCCATACTTATGTGTCCTTTCGGAAGATATCCCACTTTTGCTGATTTATAACAAATGCATACTCCCTATTATGAGTTATAATAATACATTACTCTTCTAGATGTATTGAGTATTTTATGCACTTTAAGTATTATAAGTACTTTACGAGAAGAATTTTCTATTCTTCAGAGATATATCTTTTACGAGAACTACCGTTGATATCATTTATTTCTATATTTACATAATCAGTATTATATGTACATTCAATAGTTTTTGTTGCAAATATTACAAAAGAAAGTTGGTATACACCTTAATTTAACATTACGTATATTTTTTTAAACATCTATACTGTGAATATGGTAGAGAAGTTAGAAAATCAAAACACCTACATCAACACACGACAGTATTTATTGTTTAAGTCATGTTCAAAACACAAAGCAAAAACACGACTTCAGCGTATTAGGGTCAGTTCACAAGGATATGCCACGCGACGCGACGCGGCGCGCACTTTCTTTATAGCGATAAAAATCAAAATTGTATGTAAACTAACGTTAAATAAATTTTCACACATTTCTTGCACAAAAAATATACTTTTAAACAGATCTAATGATTTGCTGAAAATTTTAAGAAAAATAAAGCCAATTGTGTTATTTCAATGTAAGTATGTACTTATTACATTAATTTGCAGACAATATTTTTAGATAACTTTCTGCAATTTCTGATTTCTACTAGGCCAATTTAAAAACAGACTTTTTTTTAGTTGATTAATAAATATGAAGATGACCTATTGAAGGTGACAAACGTCAGCCAATACCTAAAAGCTTCATTTTCCTCGATTCAAATGTGTTGTTTTATTTTTTCGTTTCGAGAAAATATTTTCTGCAGGCACAAAAGTCCGTTTAGAGTTAAACCTCGGAGTTTATATGAACGTGAACCTTATGTCGTCGCGTCGGCATAAAGGTCCTGTCAGAGGTAAAATAACTGTAAACGGACTGGACATAGTGTCCTCCTAGAAAATTATTAATCTTGTACATTAGATCGTTTTTGCAATCTCCATATCGGATATTCTATCTACTTTATAAAAATAAAAAGTACACAAACTTGTAACAAAATAATGTTTCATTTCATTGCAAGTTATTAAAGTTGGTAAATTGCAAAAAGAGAAATGCAAAAGTTAAATTAATATTACTAGCTACTTAATATTCTTAATGTGTTAGTACACACAAATTTTTAACACACAAAAAATAATATTATCAATTAGTAATCTGCGAGAGTTCCTCTTCAAGTAACGGACCTAAAAATTACCAATAACATTCTACTTACCTACTTTCCAAATATTCTTCATTTCCCCCGTTATAATAATAATATTAGTAATATCATTATATAGACGACTTTTTCTTGGCACAACAAGATTGATTTTGATATAAAACTGTTGATTTTATTGATTCTCTACATAATTCTAAATTTAATACTCGCGCTTTGTTGAGCAGAATAAAATTGTTTTATTTTGGGTATTCACAAACTTTTCACATATCAAGTACATTCTCCAGGTAAATTAATATTTAAATGCACTTTAATTTTTACTTAACATGATTATGGATTAATGATAAGACTGTACTTAATTACTCCGTAAGTCCGTACAGTACCCGTCCTTGAAGAATGCACATCGAACTTTGATATCAGCTGATAATCGATATTCGATAAATCAGCTTTGTAGAGCATAATATGTGTAAAACACTGCCAATGTTGCTGTTCAAACTGTCAGATCTGCTATTTTTTATGAAATATAGGGGGCAAATGAGCAGACGGTTGGAAAGCGATGACCGTCGCCCATGGACACCCGCAACAAGTGAGGAGTCGCAAAGTGCGTTGCCGGGTTCGTAGGTAAGAGAAAAAAATTCCACAAAGCCGACACTAATTAACTATCTTATCTCACAGGTTGACTTGCATTCTATTTGGCCGGGTACTGTATACGGTAGATGCCTTAAAATATCGTGACAGCATTCAGAATTCAATTATCATAATCTAAGCTGCGATCTATAAAGAATGTGGTGGCTACTCAGACCATAAATAAAAGTGTCCCAGTTCTGTGAACCACACGGTGAGGCCGGCCTCGCTGTGTAATTACCCAGTGGCACACACGTGTAACGAAACTACGCCTTACGTATGCAGTGCGTGACCACACGCGTACTACATACATAAAAAACCTTTTTTTTGACAAAGTTCTATCTTCACTTTTTTATTCGGTCTGAGACATACATTTTAAACAACTTTAGGGCATTTTACTTATCTTGATCAACTTGTTACATTGGTATGGCTGGTATGGCTATACTACTCTACATATGCGCCATGATATCACGATGTAAAGTAGCACTTCTAATCATAAAAATAATATTTCTGCAACGATGGTAAAAAACTAAACTCCATTACCTCTATGTATAAAAGTGTACCGTCAAAGTAAATACAAATAGTTTTAGAAATAACTTTACACGGCAGGATAGTGTCTTAAAATATAGTTTCACTCGTTTTTAGGAATTGGTAGATAATACTTTATTATTATTGTTAAGTCGTAAGTACTGCTTCAGTGTAAGACCATCAAAAATGATAGCTAATAAATTATAAAAATTAAGTAGGTATTATAAAAATATCGCGCTTCCAAACAATTACATAGCACAACAGAGATCAGGAAGCTCGGTTGCCAGTACATAGGTATTCAGGTGTCAAGTTGGTGCCGACACCAGCGGACATGGTGGTCCATATCAATCTTTCTTTATTTGGTTGAGGTTGAGGGAAAACTTATCAAGTTCTTGCAGAAGGCTTTGTATTATAATTTACAATTGTGGGAGGGCCACGCTTCGGCATAAATGGGCCGGCTCGACCGGGTAATTACCACGGCCCCACAGAAAATCGGCGTGAAATAACACTTGCGTTGTGTTTCACCGAGTGAGTGAGGTTACCGGAGGCCCAAGGGGGTTTTAAGTTGGGGATTTTAAGGACTGGGAACGCAAGTCGCAATATAATCGTAATCACGACAACGGCTGAAGGTATTACCGTGAAATTTAGTATGCAGGGAGTTTTGGGGGAGAAAAATCGATGTAACTAACCTGAGAAACGGCGCATTTTTAAGTTATAAAAGTTTTTTATATTTATATATTAATAATTTCGCTTCTATGTCAGTCTGATTGGCAGCTTGGTATTATTTTTTTTTGCTTTGATCGAAAATTCGGCATGTGGTAGGTTTGAATCCCGGTCAGATAAATATTTTCTCTTCGTCTGTGTGTTGCATGTCGCGTGACGGTCGGCCGCGGAGTAGGGATAAAGTGAAAGGCGCTCGTCAGAGTAGCCGAGGCCAATATGGCGGCGCCTATAGTTCGCATCAGCTGACCGTGTAGTGTATAGACTAGTACTCATTTGTGCCAGTGCTATAAAATTAAGATTGATGAAGCGATTTTTATACCTTTAATGGAATATTATTCAGAAAATTCTTAGTTAAATGTCTATAATGTGAAAAAAAGTTTCACTTTTACCGTGGTTTAATAAAACCACACAATCCTTTTTTTGTGATTCTTTTAATTTATTTCTAATTTATCAGAACTCCGACCAAAGCACGGTTGCCCAGGTACTTCTTTATTAAATGGAAACTTGTAGATTCGTAATCTGTAATTTACATTTACAATTTAATAAGTGTAACGCTTAGTAAACGGGGCCCGCGAAGTTTAATTTAAAAGAACATTTTAAAATATCATACCTATCTCATTTTTAGATTTTAATGTTTGAGAAAATTGTACTTAATTTTATTATGAAAATGTTACAGGAGATTTATTGTATTTCTAAAATTATTTCCACCTGCATTATAGTAAGTATATTGTAGGTACCCGCCCCATTTTATAACAATTTTATATCAAACATTATAAAAATATTTTTAAAATGGGTAAGTACCTACTTCTTAAACAATATAATGAACTAAAATAATTTTTCTATTCTAAACATATTCTTTCACAGAGAATGTTTTATGACCGATTTGGTTTTGGCCACAATAATGGAGCATATTCACTCGACAGCTTAGTGAATTACTAATTTTTATCTTTTGTTATCTTCCTAGATCCTTTTTGTGTAAAAATGTATTGCTGATAAATTCTATTCATTTTGCGCGCCACACGGTGTGGAACTAATATTTTTTAATATTCATACCAGTTATTCTCATGTTATAGCAATATTATTTTATAGCGAAATGAAAAGCAAAATCCGCTATCCTCTCGTTCTAAAATCTTCGCAAGTATCCATTATGTGGTGGTGTGTTTGGTTTCACCAGCTTTGTTTGCAAAATTCTTAACCAGTGACGCCCACCAGTTGCCGTGACAATTTCTCAATAAAAGTACTGGACGACAAAGCAACTAATCCGAGGCCGCCAATTCACTTAATTATTGTTGATAAAATCTCGATTGGGTCGCATACAAGTCAAATCGTGCGTATTCGAGTGACTACATGCCAATTGAACTGAAATATTTTCGAAAGTAATGTGAATTGTTTTTCACTTTTGTCATCCTCATCACTTCTATGGAAACGTATGAGACAGAATACCGCAGGGTAAGTGCTAGCACACACGTGTACTTCTCTCAGTTGGGGAGGCACACTTTGGAGATCTGCTCCTTCTCGGCGGACACGCGCTGCATGAGCTCCTCCGCCCAGCGATGTGCGGTGCGGTCCACCGTTGAGGGTACAGTCAGACACTGCATGCCTCCGTACTCGCACGCTATCTGAAATATCGGATAAAAATTCTTAGATTATTCTCTCACTTTATAAGAATAAGAAATTTTATTTGGTAAAATAAAAACACAAAAACACATTATCTTGACTTCAAAAATATAACTTCTCAGAAGAAGCAATATACTAACTAAAAATCAATATTTTTGTAGGTATCTACAGTAATTTGTTTACGAAATTTCGCAAGTCTCGTGAAAACGCTCCACACAAAAGTCGTACCTAACTGTGACATCACTAGTAGGTATTTACCTATTTTCAATGCGTATGAAATAATAGGTCTTTACCTATGAAATTGCCGTTCTGCAGTACTAGCCATTTCAAATCCAAATAATTTTTGTTTGGCTAAGAATTCTAATTTCAAATTTATTTTATTTTAAAAACGTGGAATTCTTTTTCCGAAAGTAGTCATTTGTTTATTGATTAGTGTTACATTTTACATACATTTTACACACATTCAATCTTTTTCGTCATCATGGATACGTTAAAAATTCGAGTAATTATGGAATATGAGTACCGTCGTGGCAGCAACGCGGCACAAGCGGCACGCAACATCAACGACGTTTACGGAGATAACACTTCAAACCAACGCACCACCTGTTATTCGTTTGCTCGCTTCCGTTCTGGAAATTTCGACCTGAAAAATGAACCTCGCGGTCGTCCGAAGACTTTGGTCGACAATGACGAATTAAAGGCGATTGTGGACGCTGATGATACACAATCTACGGCTGGATTAGCAGCAGCTTTCGACGTTAGCGTCAAAACAATATTGGTCCATTTGCGTCAAATTGGCAAGGTAAAAAAGCTTGACAAATGGGTGCCCCACGAACTCAATGATCGCCAGCGCGAAGTACGCGTCGAGACGTGCCTTGCACTGCTCAACAGACACTCAAATGATGGAATTTTGAACCGCATTGTTACCTGCGATGAAAAATGGATTCTGTTTGATAACCGCAAGCGCTCAGCAAGTTGGTTGGATCCTGGTTCAGCACCTAAACAATGCCCTAAACGAAAACTTACCCCTATAAAAGTGATGGTCACTGTGTGGTGGTCTAGCGCCCGTGTGATTCATCACAGCTTCTTACCAAACGGGGTGAGCGTTACTGCAGATGTGTACTGTGAAGAACTGAACACAATGATGGAGAAGCTGGCACATCTCCAACCAGCATTGGTCAATCGCTCGTCTCCGCTGATCCTGCACGGCAACGCGCGACCTCATACTGCACAGTAGACGGTCTCCAAGTTGCAAAAACTGGGGTTGGAAGTTCTCCGTCATCCGCCCTACTCACCAGACCTTGCGCCTACAGACTACTACTTTTTCCAGAATTTGGATAACTTCTTGGCGGGAAAAAAATTCAATACCCGAGAGGCCGTACAAAATGCCTTTGAAGAATTTGTTGCTTCCCGTCCAGCTGATTTCTTTAAGAAAGGCATCAATAAACTGCCACTGCACTGGCAAAGATGCATTGATTGCATGGGTGATAACTTCGATTAATACAAATAAAAAATACATGAAAATTTGTATAAATTTTTTTTATACAAAACGGAAATTTCATAGGTACCTAAAGACCTAATTATAAGGCCGCAGGAACATATTTGTAAATATCTCCGAAAATTGTGCGTTTATCATACTTACCATAATTAATGTTTTTGTACAATATTATCAATCAATCAATCAATTTATTGATTGATTTATGCGTATAAAGATATTTCTTTATGTTTAACGTGTTATTAAAGGCGTTACAATTTAAAATATATAGTATAGTGCATGTATTGCCGTTTTATTGGCAGGTATTGGTACATTACATTTTAAAATGTTCATATGTTTTAAATGTTTAATATTCTTATTTTACATTTAATTGTTTTGATTACATACCATATAACATTTATTATTTTAGACACTATGAAAATTCAAAGGAACACTAAAGAACAATACTTTGTATTAATACAAAGTATTGTTTTGTCTTTTTATATACTATTTCATTTAAATATTATTTAATTGCATAAAAAAATCCTTTACGAATTCTTTTAATTTTATTTTAAATTTATTCAAATCGTCAATTTCCATAATGTCATTTGGTAATCTATTGTAAAGTTTTGGCATCAATATATAAATTTCGTTCGTTTTTGATAACGGTATTTTAGTTTTCGCTTGTATCGCATACTACCGAAATTTTCATATAATTGCATATTATTCTTCTTTAAAAACACTAAGGATTCATAAATGTTATGATTTATGTAAAGTAAAGATGTAGGTTTTTTTACTAATTTAACAAAAAATTTTGAAACTTTTTTTGGATTTTTATCTAATTACTAAACTACATATAAAATATTATATTATTTTACTTTTATCAAGTAGTGATGCCTCAATATTTCTGAGTATATAAATTAAACTACATTTAATTTACATGTACTCGTCTCCCCAATTCTAACAAATTGTATAAAAGTATACTGTAATTATTTATACAGTCCATATTATGTTCCCAGTTTCACAAAATTTGTTCCTTATAATTAGCAGCACTATCGAATGGTGTATAATATGCAGGTTGTGTTTTTTTTCCAAAATCAGTCGGTTTCATTTATCTTTTTTTATCTATTCCTTATAGTTTCGGATTTGTCTACCACGCCCACATGAAAAACTCGTCCTCTATATCCTGATAGATGCAGAAATATATTATTCACCTCATCTCTCTTTGCGACTAGACAGTAAATTATTCATTTATTGTCGTCAAGTCGGAAAAAAAATGATTGGCATTCAATCATTTACCGGTTTTTGTGATACAAATTTGACGTTTTAACTAATAGTTATTGGTACTCACTCGTGTAAATCCCACATAAAAGTAATTGGCTAATCTGCGATCACGTTAAAAAAGCTGTTACTCTAACCTACAGCAGCCGTAATCACTATGATTGACAGTTCTTGTCAGAGTACATTATCTCTAATGCATTAACGGGCCTTTTTGCTGAAATGGTTAAGTAATTCGACAGCGTAGCACTTGCTGCGATTCATGATGATGTCCGGCACTGTCATAATATAATATAATTATTAAGTATCTACAACATGCTAAACATTTTGTGGGTAATATTTCAGGTACATACTCGGTAGTGGTGTAACAGGGCTCTGTCGGTGGGCACACCCACTGCGCTGGCCCCTGGCGCGAGTTCCCAGACGAAGTGGTTCCCCAGCTCCACAGCGTCGCGCGGCCGCAACGCGTACTTGCTGCGGTTTTTTATCGCGTGCGGCGCGGCCCAGCGGCGCGTTTTACGCGCGGTCACCAGAGGCGCCGGCGCTTCGGCGTCATCCTGGAACGTGAATATGGAGTTTTATTGCACGAGAAAAAAGTGTTTTGAGTTTTCTATCTCTTCGAGAATACGTGGCTACATTTATATTCACAATGTGAAGGGAACAAAGGAGGCTTGGCTAAATCGTAATTTTAGAAATATTGGAAATTAAAAGGAGATTTCAATAAAATAAATAATAAAAACATAAAAAACCTGACTGCAAAAAAACAGATAGCTGAAAGCCTAAGTGAAATAATTGAGGTAGCAGGCGGGCCCATTTATTTTCGTACGATTTATAAATTGCAAATAGGTCCCGTCAGCACGATGCCTACATCCAAGCGCAATTAAAATAACGCGTTTCTAAACGAACGTGGAAGGCGCCTGCGACGTAAGCGGGCTGTAAGCGACTCTCGCGCTCGCGCCACGGTAAGATGACTTCATGTACGCTATGGAACCCGCTTCGCCCTCCAAAAATTTGTATGTAATAACACGAATACTCACCTCCCATCTCAAATAAAAGAACGCGTTCCTAAACAGGAACGCGGACGGCGCTTTTGATGGCGGGTTGTAAGCGGCCCGCAGCGCCGTCAGCAGCGCGGTGAGGGTCCGCTCTCGCCGTGGTAAGATGACTTCATCTACGTCGATGACTAGTAACCAGCCAGCTGATGACATGGAGCGGTAGAGGCAGTCATTGAACGCCGCGAACTGGCCCTCGGTCCTGTAACATGATATTTAAGGAACAAGTTAATTTGTGTTGAGTAAAGACTTTGGATTCAATTCCACCAGAATATGAATGACTGGGCAAAACTTAAATGAAAAAAAAATAATTAAACGGCAACAACGCAACTATGCTTTGGTAGTGCTCTAGCCTCTTGCACGCAGGACTCGTTATCTTAAACTTTAAACGAGACAATCTTGTATATATATATATATATATAAATCGACCTAGCTAGGTCTAATCCCCAGGAAACTGCACAAATCTAAGTTATATGTTTTATATGTTTTTTCTTTCAACTAGCAAACAATAAATCAATAATATCGACTAAACAAATGTCACTCCGAGTGGCCGAATGGCATGTTCATGAATAATTTTTGCGTTGTTTGAAAATTGGGAATGTGGTGGGTTAAAACCCCGGTCAGATAAATATTATTGTCATTTATTATTTTAAATCTAATAGAACTCCGAGCACAGCTCGGTTACCCAGCTACTAAGTATTTCACGTAGAAGTGGTTCGCGTCAAATAATCTGTTAACTTGGACTACGCAAAAATTCAACACGGACCAATCCACGGTGCAGCACAAGCCACTCAACAGTTGAGCACGAATCGCTATATTAGCTAATTTACCTTATTTCAATCTTCGACACAATCGGCAGCTTCCACGGCAGCAGTGTAACCAGGCCCTGCTTCTGGTAGTGCTCCAGCAGACACGACACAGGGGCGCTGAGTGACTCGTTGTACATGTAAAAGTGGTTCGCGCCGAGCAGGCGGTTCAGCTCGAACCACTCTATGAGCCACTCGTCCCGCGAGTACGAGTAATGGAACGGCTTGACGCAAACGTGAAGGGTCTCCTGGAAATATTTTACTGGGATAAATAAATGGCATATTGCAACATTTCAATTGGATAACAAATTGGACGCTGTTATTGCAATACTGTGTCAACACTCAAGATTTTGAGAAAATCGTATTTAATTGGTATTTGGATTGGTATCAACATCTTGATTTTAGTAATTTTGTGGGTAGACACAGTATTGCATAAGCGTCTTATTAATGGTGGACCATTTTTTTACCGACTTCCGAAATGCGGATGTTGTTAATTCGTCAAGATTTTTTTTTGGTATTCCAAGGACACATCATATAAATTACCTACATAGTAGTAAGTAAGCCAAGCACTTGGCTAGCTTTTTTGTCAAGAAGTCGTTTTCTTAGACTTAGCTTTCCTAAGGAAAACTTAGGCCTTTTCATCCATTATTGGATGATTTATACAATACTAGCTGTTTCCCGCGGCTCCACCCGCGTAAATACAGTATCCCTCGGGAACACTACTTTTTCGGGATAAAAAGTAGCCTATTTTTTAATCCAGAGTCTAAACTACTACCATACCTAATTTCATCGAAATCCGTTCAGTAGTTTTTGCGTGAAAGAGTAACAAACATACACGCTTTCACATTTATAATATTAGTAAGTATTCTCCGAGCGAATTAACCACTCTTGAAATACTGTAGTGCCTGTGACAGTTGGTTTTTAAATGTCGTATGGGTGCCAGTACGCCTAGTCCAAAAGAATGACTGGTCAATACTTCTGGGGCCACCACTCCTCACGATGTTTTCCTTCACCGTTAGAGCGCCCGTATAATGTACTTGAGATCTGAAAAATTCTCATTGGTACATGCCGCAACCAGGGAATCGAACCTCCACTCTCTCGAGTGCGAATCAAACGGTCAACCCACTAGGCCACGGAGCTCTAAGTTAATAAAACAACACATTAAATAATAATTATTTTGAAATAGCTAAATATAATTTTATGAAAATGACACTAAAAACTTGGGGTGTAAAACCTTTATAACCGCGAAGATAAAGCTATAATAGAAAACGTCAAAGCATTTTAACCGCCGGTTTAATGACTCACAAATATCCAGTAAAGTGCAGACACATGTTAAAGAGTAATTACCTACAGTAAAAGGTTAGTAGGGTGAAAGGGAACAACTAAATTAAAATATCGGTGATAATAAATAACTTTCGACTATTTGACCCACATAAAGTTAAAATATAAAACATTTAACCCAATTCTTACGATCATTTTAATAATCAAAAGTTAAAAACTATAGCCCGACTACGCAAATTATATAGGCTATGTTAACCCGGGCTATTATTACGAATCTTTTGACACCTAATTCACTAAAATCGGATCAGTATTTTAAGCAGCACGGTGGAACAAACATACATACATACCTTCCAAAATCATGAACTTTCCTTTTGGCTTCGCCGTAGTCCGGTCAAAATAAAAGTCTAATTGGCTCTCAGGAACTCAAAATACATTTCAAGATATAATAAAATCTGTGAATCAAAGGCTCTTCGTTAAACCCGGTGACTAGCTACAAAGTTAACGCTTTTAACGAAAAGTACTAAACCCAGGTATAAATCCATTTGATGTATTTAGTAGCTAATTTACTTTTTTCTTCGATACACCTGATTGTAATTTGTAATTTATAAAAACATTCAAATGACGAATATTTAACCTCCTTTTAAATCTGCAGTTTATATTGTACTTTTATATTTATGGATTAATGTACCTATGTATGTTATTAATGTGTATGTATATAACCTACCTTATTAATCGATACTTATATTTTTAACAGGACATGTTTGTTCGGAGCTTATTCAATTAGTCCGATTTTGATGAAATTTGGCACAGATATAGTTTAGAGTTTAGACTATGGGAATGGACATAGGCTACTTTTTATAGCGGAAAAATTTACGGTTCCCTCCTATATTTTTTTTACACACAGGAATTGCGGGCAACTATGTGATTTTATAATCTAGACAAAACTTAGGTATATATATATACCTAATCTAGACAAAACTTAGGTATATATATACCTAATATAGCTTTACAAACTAAATAATTATACTATTCAAAGCGTACTTTTGTTTTAGCTACATCGTCCAAAACGTGCCAACCGGCATTGTAACACCAGACTCGCTGATCACCGTAATTAGAGCCTTTCCCGGGCTTTGTTCCAGGATAGGGTTACCAAAAACCGTAAATACCGAAAATCCTAATAGACAACTAGTTTAAGCGGACACTTGTGAATACGAGGTTAAGCAGGCACAATACAAAACCTTTGTGGCTCAGTGGCTGAGCGCGTCGATGCTCATGCCGCGGAGGTCGCGAGTACAAATCCCGCTTAGCGACCAAAATGTTTCGCTAAGGATTTTGTCTTTGAAAGAAAAGAGAAATGAAAGATTGTATAGCTAAAATGAAAAATTTTCTTTACAAAATTGACAATAAATACAAAAATAAATATTTTGTCTATTCTTCCGTATACGCCACTATCTAACTTAATCGAATACGCAACCAAAAATCATGACTATCTGCCTGGCAGCCCTAGTACGAGAGATGCCTATATATATAAAAAAATCATGTGTCCGTCCGTTCCGGCCAGCTAACGAGGCGTGTGCACACATTACGCGACGCCATTGTTGATTTTGTTGTGATATCGACATCATACTCGTGAATTAAAAGTAAGCGTAATCCGGAAGTATGGATTTTTACCGTGGGATATCTTCAGCACAATTTTTTAATTATTAAGGATACCGTAGGCCCAAGACTATGCGAGGATCAAAAAAATCGGCAACGTAGGAACTTGTAATTTTTGATGATGTATACACGGTCTATGGGCGGCGGTAATTGCTTACCATCAAGTGATCCGTTTGCTCGATTTTCGATCGTATTTCATAAATTACAGGCGCGATACCAATTAATCGGCTAAATAAGGAATATTAAAAGGTACTCAAAAGATGAATATAATTATTATTATTATTTAAATACCGTATAAACTCACACATCTCATTATCATAAGCAGCCAATTTAATCTATAGGTGAAAGACTAGTCAGCTCATGAATAAAATTAAAAAATATGAGGTTCAGTTTCATAAAAAATCCAATTCACAGTCTGAGCGCGCGGCCGACTCGAATGCAATCAATTTACTCCTACTAATTGGAATTTCAATAGAGCTTGAGTTTAGATATTCCCTTGTATTAATATGATATTGATTTACAATAAAGTGTAAAGGGCATAATATTATTATAAATAAGCTACTGGTTATAAGTAGATCATTTGCCCAAAATATACGTAATTGATTTTACCAAACCTTATATATTATTAAGATTTATAAGAGATGTAAAGAGGATATGATATACGTAATACTTTGTTCTTTTTATTCACGCAATAAAGGATGGACGTATTTGAATGGAAATATTGTTTTAAACACTTACGGATTGTGTCGCGGTGCACTTTTCTTTTTCCCGACGTTTACGGCTACTTTCCAGCAGCCGTGGTCACGGGAGGACTGAGGTGTCAATTGTCCTATTTGTTGAAGTTATTCAAACTACCCGAAGATTCTTCAATTATTATTTGTGTTCCGATCCACGCAAAACATACTAACAGTATCTTGAAGCCGCGGTGATTTTAAATAGCCGAAACGTCGGGAAAAAGAAAAGTGCACCGCGACACAGTCCGTAAGTGTTTAAAACAATGAACAATATTCGCGTAAACCTAAGAAATCAATATGTTGAATGGCAATAGTTTGCAGCCTGAATTAACACAACATAAGCTTCATTTTATGTCGGAAGCACAAACAGATTTCCTTTTTACCTGAACCCCAATTCTCCTAATTAACTGACACTTTCATTTTACTCTTATTGAATTGTAAATGAATCGTCTAATATCAGAAACTGATTTTAGGAGTTGGGACCGATCAAAACGGGTTAGACGTTGGTTTGTGAGAATACCATTTTGCTGTTTTAGCATATCGGTACTGGATCGTAACTGTATTATAAACCCTAGAGCGAAGTACAAACGTCAAAGTTAACATTTTGAAAGGATTCAAGCATTCAAGAAAGCATTCAGATTTCTCAAGAACATTAGAACCTATTAGGTAAGTAAACCTATCCTTTTTATTTATTACAAGACAAGATATCCTGCGACTTCGTACGCGCAAAAGAAAATCTCCGTACATATTCCCACGATAAGAAGTATGCCTTTGTCCTTCTCCGTGGTGTACTCTATATCTGTGTCAAATTTCATCAAAATCGGTCCAGTAGTTTCGGTGCAAACAAAACAAACCATTCCTCTGTATAATATTAGTGTATTTAAATGTACTATGATAGACAATATAAATTATATCAACAGTAATCTTATACTTTAAACGACACAACCTTGTATATATATATAATCGTAATCTCGGCAACGGCTGCTAGTATTTACATGAAGTATGCAGGGAGTTTCGGGGGGAAAATATCGGTTTAGCTAAGTTTTATCTTGATGCGCACTTTTAAGTAATAAATGTTTTTTTCTTTCGTTATGCAACAATATATGAATAATTTCGACTGTATAATGTCTTAATTGGTAGTTTGGTTAATTTTTGCGTTGTTCGGAAATTCGGAATGTGGTGGGTGCGAACCCCGGTAAAATATTTTTGTGAATCTTTTAATTTTTTTTTAATCTACTTGAGCTCCGAGCAAAGCTCGGTTACCCAGGTACTAATAAATTATGTTATCCATAGCCACCCCCATAATTCTACCAAACTCAATTAGTAACATAATAACCGATACTCAATAGTTTCTAAGCGCTTCTCTACGCGTGAACATTACCCGTTCGAGTGTTCAAGACTCAATGAACAATAAGTATGAATCTCTGAAGAACCACTCCAGTGACTTATTGAGTCGAGAGCCTCTCAATTATAATGGGTAAATGACTCGTGTATATGGACCAGATTTTCGAATTCACCGCGTCACTAGTACGGCCTACACTCGAGTGAACAACTCGTTTATCGATAGACGATTTTGACTCGGTTGCGTCACTCGTAAGTACTAACCGAGTTCAGTCGACGACTCTTTAATCGACGCTATATTCGACTTGCTCTAAAAATATACTGACACAATTCGCTGCTATAAACGCGATATATTCCAAAATATGTCAAAAGGCTTTTGATTTTTGACATATTTTGGAATATTGGTTATTTTAGATTTTTACCGCCCGCCTCAAGGTTTGCTTTTTTTTCAGCTAAGTTTAACAATTTTTCTTTTCGAAATTATATATGAAATGTAAACGAAAACGCTTATTCACAATTCACACCGAGACGATACTTGATACGACGCGGCGCTGCATTTTTAAGATGACTTTCAAAATTTAACTTTATTCACTAAACAAAAAGATTACGTTTTGTTGCAAGATCAATTGCAAGATTGACCATGATTGACTTAATATTCAAACTTTTGCCATGAAACGTGTATATTCATGAGTAGTGCATAAAGTTCAATTTTGAATAGCTATCTTAAAAATGCACGCCGGTCATGTCGCGTCTCTTTGAATTGTGAACTGATGACAATGATAAATAAAATGAGATAACTAGTTAATAAAAATGTAGTGTAAATCCACTCACTTGCAGCGCTTCCATTTCATTCTATATGGACGCAATCACAACATTTTCTACGCCTAATCTCTAATGAATAACTCCTGTTTATCGACTAGTCTGACTCACAAGCCACAACACTATCGCTACCAAGTAGGTACCAACTAGATATATTATCTTAACAATTAATTTCACTTCGTATCTGTAATTGAGAAGCTTGTTAATTAATATTGTGAAACGTATCTAACGCGATATATATATATCGATATTGTACATCCCTATGTTTAACAACGTCGTTATGGGGATGTACATTATCGACATCCGGTCCAAACATTACGGCTCAATTGTGCATTAATTAATATGTGATCACACTTCGTTGGCTCACGGATAATTATGATAATTATCATTTTCAACAATTTTCAATGAATACCATCATCATTAGCAACACGGACCATCCTAGTGGTTATATTTTGTTAAGTGTATTAAGCTACCACCAATATGAACACGCGTAACGTACTATCACTTTCACAACAGCCTTAAATATAACGCGCGAAAAATCTTTAATCGAAACAGGCTCGAATCGATCTAATATTATCTAGCTAACTTGGGTTCAGTATTCAAAGTGTCGGACAGGTTAGTGTATGGTCGATAAGGATCGTATAAACATGTCTAACTTAATCTCTACCCCCTTATTGATAAAAATATTTACATCATGGATACGCTAATACTTGTAGCTGTATTTGTGTGTCAAGTGGCTTCTCCAACGTATCAGACAAAGACAGCAATACGGGTTAGCGTATCCGAGGTGTTAATATTTTCATTAATAAGGGGGCTATAGTCTAAATTATATCACATGGAATAGTGCTATCCGATATAGTGAGCAGTGGACACAATTAGAACGGGCATAGCCGGGCACCGTTAGTCAAATAGTTAACTTCGTTAAAAAGTTAGCTTCGTTAAACGATAAAGCGTTACATTTCGGAATAATTAACGCAAGTTAACGTTAATCGTTAATCCGTTAATATATGTAAAATTGCATCTTTATATCGTTGCGTTAGTGAACTTATAAAACCTGTTAGTTTAGGTTCTAATTTATTCATCAATTATCAACACGCAAATGATCACTGACAGTAATTTATAATAACAACAAACAAACAAACAAAACACTCGTCACTCTAAGAACCGGCGCTAAGTAATGAAATGATCAAACGAAACAAATCTCTTTACAGTTTTCTTTCTCACTCGCACGCGCCGGCAAAATATATCTAGTTTTGTTTTTGTTTCACTCGCTGCCACGCGCCGCCCGGCACTTGTCGGTGCCGTGCGGTAACTATTAGGCATTGGATTAACGATTAACGGACTTCTGCATATTAACGGAAGTTAACGTGTCCGTTAACATTTTCAAAAGTTAACTTAAAAGTTAATCCGTTAATCAAAATGTTAACTTCGTTAATTAACGATTAACGGATTAACGAGTTAATGCCCAGCTATGAGAACGGGGTACTATGTACCATCACTTCCGCAACCGGATTAGTATTACAAAGATTGTCTTACCTCAATCCCGCTCTTGGGGTCAGTGTCCAGGATAGTAAGTAAGTTGGTGGGCGGGCGGTTGGGGGCAGCAGTGGCGACTACAGATATGGATGCGCCCACCGTATCCCGCGGCTTGACGCCCGAATCCCGCAGCAGACAGAGGACGTACGTCGCACTATACTTCAAGTTCCAGTTCTCGCGGATTGGCTGGAAATATTTTAAAAAATATAAGCAAATGTTTTACGGCGATATAAAAGTAAGTTTTTAAAGATACTACGCCGGAGCTTTTTTAAATTAATTAAAAAATAATGACTACAGTAATAATATGATAAGAGCTCCGTGGCCTAGTGGGAAGACCATTTGATTCGCACTCAAGAGAGTGTTCGATTCCCAGGTTGTGGCGTGACTTTTTCAGACCTCAAGTATATACGGACGCTCTAACGGTAAAGGGAAACATCGGGAGGAGGAAACCCGCACATGGTTGGCCCCAGACGTATTGACCAGTCATTCCTTTTGACTAGGCTGACTGTGTAGTGAGAATCCGTATGAACTTGGGCAACCATACGACATTTAAAAAAAATATTTCAGAGAGGTTACTTCGCTTGGAGAATACTGTACAAATCATCCAATAACTGATGAAAAGGCCCAAATTTTTTTTGAAATAAAAATCTAACGTTCGTTTGTTGACGCCTCCGTGATGCAGTAGCTTAGAGCTTGGCTTTCAACTCCGGTCGTGGGTGCGATCCCCATGAAACAACAAAAAATGGTGTTTTCAAGTCTGGTTAGGACAATGCAAGCTGATCACCTGATTCAAGAAATCCTGACAAGAAAGATGATCCATGCGCATGGGCATGTAAAAAGTCGGTCCTGCGCCTGACTCTCGCCTGTCTTGTCGGTAATCCGTCCCACTAGGTTACGAGAGCAAATAAAGAGAAAGTGCTCTTGTGTATTGCGCTCAAACTTGGACACTATAAAAATAACTCCGGCGTAGCTGGTCTGGTTTCAATGAAACCGGCCACCGCCACCGATATCGGTGTGGGGGAGCTATATTTATCGAATTGAAATACATACATCCTTTTTTAATTTGTTCCACGAGATTTAACCGTCATGTTGCACCACAGAACTTACCTAATAAAGTTCAGAGTTAGGTAAATAGTTTACTGCGACTTTTAAATAACTAAAGCGCGAGTCAATCAGAATTAACTTGTCGACTAGTTGAGTATAGCTTATGAAAGTTTCACGTTTATTTTGAACTCCAATTTTATACTCGACGCTTGTTTTGAAAAGTTAGATGTGTTTTTTTTGTCGCTTTTTGTTTTTTAGGCATTCGCCATTCAATAAATTTTAAATTGTGGATCAGCTAACGAAAAATGTCCTCAAAATATTATTTTTTAAATATTTTACTACACCTGGTGTTTTTTCAGTCAGTGTCCAAACTTTCAGGAGTGAATATACTCTTAAATATAAGTAACTTTTACTATGGGATCAACTTTCCTACTTAAAAAAAAAAATCAACTGTTTCATACACCTTGGTAAAATATTTTTGTGATTCTTTTTGTTTTTTATCTACTAGAGCTCCGAGCAAATCTCGGGTATCCAGGTGCTGGTCCTTAAGTACATAACGCACCTTGACCCTGGCCTTGAGCGTGATGGTCCTGTTGTCCGGCATCCACAGACGGCACATGACGGGGTCCGCGCCGCGCGTCTTGGTCGCCGCTACCACCCGCACCGCCGCCACCGTCCGCCGCTCCATGTACGCCGAGTACACGTAAAATCTAAACCTGTAACGACCATGGTGGTTAGACCGTCTGCAGGTGACTGTCGCCATAGTAGCATACACAACAGTGCAGTGGGGTTAACAGGAACCATTGACAACTATGTATTCGTGACGTTATCGAAAGGGAATTGTGTGAAAATTATGACAGCGCCCATACAATTGATACTCAATAACGTTACGAAACCAGTCCCGATATGTTAAAACTGCAAAATCGTATTCTCATAAATGCCAACCCAACGTTAAACTCGTTTTAATTGGTCCGAACTCCAAAAATCAGTTTATGATACCAAGACGATTCATTTGTAATTCAATAAAAGTAAAATGAAAGTGTAGGTTAAATAACAGAATTGGGCTTCAGATTTCCAAAAACGGTGTCGGGCTTTACTATGGAGCATAGTGTTTTATTTGCTAATAAGAAAAACTCTTATTTCTTATTAGCAAATAAAATATTTGAAACAAATAATTTATAATTTAAACGAGCAACTCTTGCATAATTATCTTCTTTACATACCTAATATAAAAGTACCCGGATAACAGTTAAAAAAAAAAAGAAATTCGTCTGACCGGCATTCGAACCCGAGACACCAAATTGCCGTACCAAACTGCCATTCGGACTAACAAATAGTGTGAAACTATTTACATAATATTACTGCACGACGAAAGAAAAAACTTAAATACGCGCAATTTCCCACGGATAAGTCCCCCTTAACTCCCTGCGTACTAAGGTTATAGCTATTTATTTTATCAGAAGGTCGAGTCTGTTAATTAAATCCTGCGATACCTTTCCGTTACGATCCAGTCCCGATACTATGTTAAAACTGCAAAATGGTGTGAGATAAACGTCAAACAAACATCAAACCCGTTTAGATTGCTCCAAACTCCAAAAATCAGCTTATGATATGAAGACGATTCATTTATAATTCAATAAAAAGTAAAACGAAAGTGTAAGTTACGAGAATTAGGCCTCTGGCTGAATAATCTGAACAGACAATGGCTCATTAATGCAGCAGGAATGACCTGTAGGTCTGTCAAGTGTCTGATGATATTATCATAACGTCTTAGATCAGCCTATTTCATGTTTCCTGAATTTCCCGCCGGATACAATTCCTATGCGTTCTACTGCCGGATATGTAAATTTATTTGCGGAAATGGAAAACATCTACACTAAACGACGAGAATGTTCCATAAGAAAGATGCGGAAAATCACAGTTCCAGAACTACAATTTTTATTAAAAACTATAACTCGACTACGTACCTACGTAAAGCTGAACCTAAATTATACAGCTCAAATTACCCAGGCTATTATAACGAATCTATTGACACCTCATTTATTTAAATCGCACCAGTAGTTTAGGCGCTACGGTGTTTGTTCAACACACATATAGACGTAGACTGCCAAAATGGTGACCCTTCCTTTTGACATCGCCGTAGTCGGGTAAGAACGACAAAGTTTTTTTTTTAAGCTTGGTAAGGTAAAACGAAAAAACGACAGTAAAAGAGACAATCTCATACATCCAAAGCAAACGACGAGTGACGGAATGAGATAGATGACACATTTTTTAATGTTTCACTTCAGTTTTTTTTCCATTGTTTCATTCATTCATATTTCTTTAATAGTTGTCCTCATGTTACTGAAAACTGAGTAGATAATATACGTGGACTTTTTATCGCTACATTTAAGTGCCAATTTCACGAACGCTTGTTAGTGTCAATCGTTTGTCTATTGCTTTCTTTTTCATAGACGAAGAACGAGAGAGATAATATTATAATATATAATCTATAAACTTATGCCCGCGGCTTCGCCCGCGTAAATACAGTATCCTAAAGATACACTGTACTTTTTCGGGATAAAAAGTAGCCTATGTGTTAATCCAGTGCTTAAACTACTACCATGCCAAATTTCATCAAAATCCGTTCAATAGCTTTTGCGTGAAACAAACAAGTGAGTAGCAAACATCCATCCATCCATCCATACATTTATCCATCCTTCCATTCTTGCAAACTTTCACACTTATAATTATAGCAGTAAGATTAACTTTAAAAGGCGTTGCTGAAATTAGGACTAACGATGAATACAGACGAAAAAATCCAACGTTGAATTTGAACCTACGTTTTACAGCACGGATGAAAATCATTAAAGCACATCTTTTTTTTTTAATTACTTTGACGTGCAGAGAAGAAGTTCTTACATTCACTTGATGTGGGTCAAGTATTAAAAATGCACGGTAAGAAGACCTGTATGCTGCTCGAATGCTATATGTTTCATATTATAATGAGTTTATAAATAGACGCCATAATGAAGGAAGTAACTTGTTAAAGAATGTTGCTTCATTTTCAATATTTTAATTAAACTAATGGGCGACCTTAGCGTCAGTTCACACAGAGATGCGACACGACGTACGTTAATATAGTGATTCAAAATTGAACCTTACTACACAAAATGACAAACTTTTCATTGAAAGAGTTCGAATTGCGAGTTGCACTCTTGCAATGAAACCTGTATATTTTTGTGATGTTATGAGCTGCGTCGCGTCTCGGTGTGAACTGACGCTAAGGAAGGCAACTGAACTCACCCTTAGTTGAAAGTCAACTGTAATTTGATAAGTTTAATAATGGTAATCCTACTATTATTTAAGGCGAGGTGAGTCGACAACTATGAAGTATTCGAATGGGTGAAGGAGACGAGTGGGGGACGTGCCGACCCCGTAACTGCGGGGTGCTTCGCGCGAATTACGTCAAAGTGATGTGTCCATAATAAAGGCAGCCACAGACGAGAGGCCGATCGTTTCAGTTAGAACTGACGCCTGAACAGATTCGAGCCCATACACGGAAAAAATCACATCCGACCCAACTGACGTCAGTTCGGCCTGAACCGATTCGAGCACACACACGACACGATTTTGCATCCGTTCAGGCCGAACTGAAGGCAGACCGGACCATGTATGGGCCCCTTTATGTACAAAAGCGTAATTTCGATAACTTCGCAATGTGCTTCATAGCCTGGCAGTTTTTTGCCCGCCTGGGGCAAAGCGTAGTAGCGTCTAGGTTCAAATCTCATTACAAATAAATATATTTCGTAACTTTCTACATATTTTCATATTAGGTCTTTACCTATGAAATTGTCGTTTTGTATGAAAAAATTTAAACTAATTTTTTTCATGTATTTTTTAATTTGTATTAATCGAAGTAATCACCCGTGCAATCAATGCATCTTTGCCAACGCAGTAGCAGTTTATTGACGCCCTTCTTAAAGAAACCAGCTGGACGGGAGGCAACAAATTCTTCAAAGGCATTTTGTACTGCCTCTCGGGTATTGAATTTTTTTCCCGCCAAGAAGTTATCCAAATTCTGGAAAAAGTAGTGGTCTGTAGGCGCAAGGTCTGGTGAGTAGGGCGGATGACGTAGAGCTTCCAACCCCAGTTCTTGCAACTTGGAGACCGGCTGCTGTGCAGTATGAGGTCGAGCGTTTACGTGCAGGAGCAGCGGAGACGAGCGATTGACCAATGCTGGTTGGAGATGTGCCAGCTTCTCCATCATTGTATTCAGTTCTTCACAGTACACATCTGCAGTAATGCTCACCCCGTTTGGTATGAAGCTGTGATGAATCACACGGGCGCTAGACCACCAAACAGTGACCATCACTTTTCTAGGGGTAAGTTTTCGTTTAGGGCATTGTTTAGGTGCTGAACCAGGATCCAACCAACTTCCTGAGCGCTTGCGGTTATCAAACAGAATCCATTTTTCATCGCAGGTAACAATACGGTTCAAAATTCCTTCATTTGTGTGTCTGTTGAGCAGTGCAAGGCACGTCTCGACGCGTACTTCGCGCTGGCGATCATTGAGTTCGTGTAACACCCATTTGTCAAGCTTTTGTACCTTGCCAATTTGACGCAAATGGACCAATATTGTTTTGACGCTAACGTCGAAAGCTGCTGCTAATTCAGCCGTAGATTGTGTATCATCAGCTTCCACAATCGCCTTTAATTCGTCATTGTCGACCAAAATCTTCGGACGACCGCGAGGTTTTTTTTTCGGGTCGAAATTTCCAGAACGAAAGCGAGCAAACCAATAACAGGTGGTGTGTTGGTTTGTAGTGTTAGCTCCGTAAACGTCGTTGATGTTGCGTGCTGCTTGTGCCGCGTTGCTGCCACGACGGTACTCCATATTCCATAATTACTCGAATTTTTAACGTATCCATGATGACGGAAAAGATTGAAATGGGATGAAAATGTAACACTAATCAATAAACAAACGACTACATACTTTTGGAAAAAGAATTCTATATTTTTAAAATAAAATTAATTTGAAATTAGAATTATTTTGTTTGTTCTCCAAACAAAAATTATTTTGATTTGAAATGACCAGTACTGCAGAACGGCAATTTCATAGGTAAAGACCTATTATTATAACGCTTTTATTAGTTTCACCGGTATGTTTGCTTGCTTGTTTGTTTGTTTGTAACCGACTCCTTTGGGCTCGATTTTGTCCTACTTTGAACGATCAGATTTAATTCAAACTTTACACACCTGTCAAAGACCGATGACAATGCAATAATTCGATTTAATTTAATTTAAATAATTTAAAAAAAAATTAAAAATTAAAATTATAAATTATTATAATAAATAATCATGCGTGCAGTTCCAGGCATAAATAGGCACTAAAAAGCAAAAAATAAATTATAGTTTAAAAAAACTAAAAAATCACGCCTTTGTAACGTAGTTACATTCCCTTTCCATAAAATCGATTATTTCGGCGTTACTCGCGTCATTTATGATTTGTATAATTAATTATTTAGTCATTTTTAGAGGCTTAAAGCGCCATCTATCGGCGCAAGTCCTTACTAAAACGGCGTCAGCCTTGCTTTACTACTTAGTTCGTAGATCGATTTTTCCGTCTTAAATCTTAAAAAAAATACTAATTTAATTTTGAATAGTAATGAAAATACAGTGGATTTGCAATATTATATTACATAATATATTGATTATTGATATAATATCTTCTTATTTTAATTTCTGGATTTTGTATCTTTACGCTTTAGTTTATAGTTGTCAAAAGTTTAAAAAAGAAAAAGGAAGGGTATATATATGGCACTCCTTCGAATGACATTTCCTTTTTGAATAAAAAATTTTCGCTAGACTCAAGATGTAGTCGTTATAATAATTATATTTTAATCCCGTGTTCCACGGTGAGTATTTTAAGTATCTGTGTTGTGAATATTTGGAAAATCATGCTTGTATTAAAACGCATTATTCTTTCATGTAAACTATCATCTTGGGAAATTAGTTGTCAATTATTTGATTGGCCATACCACGTGCTATCATTTGTAGTTTCATCTCACATTCTTTCATTGTTAAAATATTAGGATATTTGTATCCATGCCTTAATTATTCTGTTTATCATCTTTTTAATATTGTAATGGCCACACAGCCCGTGATTTTTGATCGTTTGGGGTTAAAATCACACTGGCTGTGGGACCGGACTCCTACCCACATGTCGTGAATATTTCAGGAACTTGGTTTCGGGCACAAACTCCGCCAACTACAGCATTCGAGGTACCGATTAAAAAGGACTTATACCTAGCTGGAGTTCTGAGTGCTGGTAGATATTGGACTGGGACCTTTTTGGACGATCTATTGACGTCGATCGGACGCAGCGGTGTTAAGTGAAGCAACCAAAAGTTGGAGCCCCATCTCGCTCTCTCGCCACGTGCTAGACTCCTGGACTAAAGACCGGACTCCTCAGCTAAGTTCCCACGTGGATTAAAGCCCCTTAGATACCCTTCAGACACCAAGAGGCTAGATCAGACCGTACGGCCTTCTGCCCACGACCCCTTGTTTCTTTTTAATATATATAAATTGTCACGGTAACACATCTTTTATTTTAATTTTACCCGTTTTATAAATTTGGATTAAGAAAAGTGTAAATGAAAAATAATTGTGTATTATTGTAAAAAAGCGTGGGGTGCATAGTGTCAATAGTTATAAACATTTTATTGGTAGATATGAGAAGGATCTTCACTTTGATAATATTTTAAAAATCACTTTAAACGAAATCAGACCGTTTGAAGTGGATCAAAATCAAATCCACTGGAGTCAAAGAAAAAGAAAAAAACAGAAAAAAACAGGGAATATCATACGCAAATGACGAATGTGGCACAACTTTCTTACAGGCTCAGATATTAATACTCTGAACAGATTTTCAAGATTTTTTAGACATTAGAATGGTTGTGGACTTGATGGGACCATGTTTTATATAGTACCAAATACCAAGAAACACCTGGTTGGATATGTCTCAAAATTTTTAGCTATAATTGACTTTTCGGGCTATACCGATGAAAAAGACAAATACCTAAATTGCTACTAATGCAACCATCCAAAATGGCACAAAATTAAATTTTAGGCTTACAAGAAGGTCCGGAAACTATATACAAAAAAAAAACTTTTGAATTTTTGCACCCTCAAAACTTATCCAGACCGGTCTAAAAATCCAATGGCCTACGTAGCTGCACTATCGGGTATCTGACATATGATGGCGAAATTACTCATATCTTATTAGTATTACACGACGAATGAAAAAACATGACAAACTAAGATCCTTATGTCGTCGGCATAAAGGTCAAATCCGAGGTAATATAACTTTGAACGGACTTTCAACAATAAATTCGAATTATTTTTGAGCAAAAAAAAAAGCGATATCGATATCTTATACCAATCGCAAAATAAAAACGATAATTCCCTTCCTTTTATTAAGTATTACGAAACTGCAATTATTTTTCTCTTCTTTGTTCACAAATAATACAGTTACCAAGAATATTTATTTTATTAGTTATTTTATGATATTTTTTTAAAGAGAAAATTTACGTGTTTACAAATTTACAACAACAAAAAAACGTGTTTTGAAAACGTAGGTCCCCTTACAAATATGATCAAGATTATCATTATATATTTTTTTGCTGAAACGAATGGATACATATCCATTCGTTTCAAAAAAAATTAAGAAGCCTATTTTTACGATGTAGAGTGCCTTAAATTTGGAAGTTTGTGAGGATGGATGGATGGATCTACTCGGTAGGTACTATCGAACAAGTTGCCGCTCGATCAGGATAAGATGAAAATCGCTTAAGATCTCCGTTGAATTGTGCACACGTAAATAAACTCACGTGTAAATAAGTACCTAGTTCAACCATTACTGCAGTCGTTGCGGTCACTTTTTTGTTTAAATATTTTGAGGCGTCCTAGTGCAAAGGTAAATGTTTAGAAGCTCGTCCAGCAGGAACTTTGTCGATATTGTACCCTAAAAATGTGATGATGAAAATATTAATTAGAAACGAGGGTATAATTACGCTCAGTTTCAGCTTGTTCATTACAAAACTTTGTATGGATCCGTAAGTTTCTTGATATAAACTTTTGTAATAGAGCCATATTCCAACTTAACTTATTCAAATATTCCTTAGTTTTTCCGTGGGGAGTTAACGCTAATTCGTACAAAATATCGCATAAGTGCTTATTAACTAATTGAGTTAAAGTTTTTATTGTAAAAAAGATATGAAAAGTACCTATCTATCTATCCTATCTATATATATATATATATAATTTACAGAGTAGTAGCATTTATTTGTTATTAGTTGAAATAGTCGTCTTTTAAACATTCTAGGCTTATTTAGATTATCTGATAAATGGTTATGAATTTTAATTCCCATACAGTAACCAATTTTTCGGAAGCATCTAATTATTTCTTTATAGGTACAAATAGTTTATTAGTGTGTCTTAGGGATCGACTTGTGATATTCGATTTTTGGTCGAATAGGGCGATGTTATTCTTAATAAATACATTAATTTCATATATACACATACAAGGTACAGGCAAACTGTTTTTTTTTTTAAAGGTAACGTTCTGTGGGTAATGCACCAAATATTGCACATTTACTTTTGTGCTGAGCAGTAAATACTCTTTCGCAATCTGTTACCCCAGATAATTATACCATATCTTAGCGCTGACGCTACATAGCCATGGTGTGCTAGTAACGCCGGTTCCTTGGTATTCACATTTCTCAACTCTCAATTCAACACAAAAACGAATGGTCTAAGTTTAAACAACTATTTTCAATGGGGTATTCTTTTAGAGGTATAGAACTTTGAAATCGAATAAAACAAGGATGATTTTTTTAAATTGACATGAAATTTACTTTATTCGAAAGATACTCTTCTGGCATTATAATTTAAATATGACTTCTAGCATATGACCGCCACGGCTGGTTCGAACGTAGTCTAATATAGAGATCCAATTTTCGATTACTTTTTCCAATATTTGTCATGGCCGTATATCGG
This sequence comes from Phengaris arion, assembly GCA_963565745.1. NCBI lineage: Eukaryota > Metazoa > Arthropoda > Insecta > Lepidoptera > Lycaenidae > Phengaris > Phengaris arion. The sequence continues at coordinate 12,384,863 of OY751443.1, forward strand.
CAATAACGCGGCGAATGTTGTCCTCCAAGTGGTCAATCGTTTTGGGCTTATCGGCGTAGACTTCACATATCCCCACAGAAAATAGTCAAGCGGCGTTAAATCGCACGATCTTGGAGGCCAATTCACGGCTACGAAACGTGAAACTATGCGGTTACCAAACGTTTCCTTTAATAAATCAATTGTGGCACAAGCTGTGTGATATGTTGCGCCGTCTTGTTGAAACCACAGCTCCTGCACATCATGGTTATTCAATTGATGAACGAAAAAGTCAGTAATCATGGCTCTATAGCGGTCAACATTGACTGTAACGTTCTGGCCAGCGTCGTTTTTAAAGCAGTACGGACCAATTATTCCACCAGTCCATAAAGCACACCAAACAGTCAGTTTTTCTGTATGTAACGGTATCTCAACATACACTTGAGGATTATCAACACTCCAAATTTGTAATTAATACCGAAGCATGTCTCTCTCATAGCCTTAAATTACAAATAATTTTTAACATCGTTTGATTAAAAACAACATCAGGGACAATTAACAACACGACTAAATAAAAAACTGCTCCCACCGCGGAGGCGATTCGTCTTCTGCACAAACATCACAATTCACAACACAAGCATTATTTCACGACAGTTCTCTGGGAGACCGTGGCTTAACGGTCAAGCCGGCCCATTAATACTGAAGCATGTCTCTCCCACGGTAGCCATAAATTATAAATAATGTCAACATCGCTTAATTAAAACAATGACAGGGACAAGAAACAACACGAGTAATTAATACTGTTTCCAAAAGAAATGTAATATGAAAATAAGAATATGTAGAAAATTGTAAATACTATAGAATTAAACAAAAATGTAAAAGAATATGAAAACCTAGAACAAAATAGATACGTTAAAAACACGATATCAAAAACAGGAAATGTATTCAAAATAAATAAATACACATGTAACAATATAATGAGTAAAAAATTGTCCTGACCTTGCTGTTGGGGGAACAAGATGGGCAATAATGGCCCATTAAAAATAAATAACTGTCTCCACAGAGGCGATCCGTCTTCTGGACAAACATCATAACACAAGCATTTTTTCACGCCAGTTCTCTGTGAAACCGTAGTACAACGACCAAGCCGGTTCATTAATACAGGAGCATGTCTCTCCCACGGTAGCCTTAAATTACAAATAATGTCAACCACGCTTAATTAAAAACAGTGACAGGAACAAGGAACAACACGAGTAATAAATAGACAATCTTCCACAGAGGAGATCCATCTTCTGCTATCAATTACAGTTACTCGGACCGTCGCGTCGCGTCCGCACGACGTGATGCGACTACATTTTTCACTTTAACATTTTCAGTTGTAAGATGATTTTTTCGCAACTAGTAATGGTTTAGAATTTTGTTACAAAACTAATAATAAATGTACTCTGTATGCAAGTTGAGTTTTTAGGCGAGCTTAGCAGTAGGCCTTAGAAACTGAGGAATAATGTAAATCCGGAAACTACACAATAATACGCGTTGAGTTTTTGAGTTTTGAAAATGACCTCGATGACAAAACCAATCATCACATAATCTGTGAACCCGTCATGGCTCAGTTTCATTTTCTTTGAAAAAAAATTATACACTCTCCGAATAAAAATTATATCAAAATTATACAATGTGTAACTGATCCATTAAGCTGAACATCAAACACGCTAGTGTTCATCACGACGCGGCTCAAACTCAATAATATGGCTATGTAGGTCGCGCTCCTGAATATATTAAAACCGACAGTGACGACTCCGCGTTAATTCGTAATAATTCCCGCTAAAACTGAGGCTACATTATCGGAAAATATGGTTGATTGTTGTGATGAAATATCGCAATAATTACAATAAACAAATATAACAAGAAATAAAATAGGAAGATATTAAAAAAAAGAGAAAAACAAATTGAAACATGCACAATAATTACTGCTGTAAATAAAATAGAATAAATTGTGCCTTCATGTGACTTAAAAAAGGGTCCAGTTCGGCATAATATTATGTCTTACACATACTACAACTTTTTTTTCCGAAAAGACAAACGTCACAAAAACATGGCTTCGACTATGTTTCGTCGGACTAGCTGTTGGTAAAATTGAGGGATCAGTCCGTGAACAACATACTACCAACACCTACACCTACTACATATATCTACAACTGCCTGCACCAATCTACACCTACACCTACTACCTACACCCACACATATCACCAACGCCTACAACCTACATATTATGCTACCAACACCTACACTCGCTACCTACAACCTCCTACTACATCTGCTACCTACACGTATAACCTACACCTACTCCATATACTTACAACCTACACCACACACCTAACTTTTGTTTATGTATATTATTTTTTATGAATTAGCATTACAAATTCATTTAGATCTAAATTTTCACACTTATAACACAAATCCCCATTGTTTAATAGCGATATTAAGTACTGTAATAATCTTCAACCCTCAGTGGTCGATAACTCTTTCACATAATATCCTTTACCTTTAGGTTACAGGGGTAGCTACAACCTAGGATACGAAAAATAGCTTACAATCTATTCTTATACCTTTCCGAATACACCTTCAAAACTTTATTAAATCGGTCAAGCCGTTTCGGAGGAGTTGTGCCATAAAGACTGTGTATCAAAAATTTTATATATCAGAAGATTAACCAGAGACTAGTATAATTATACAATTTCTAATTTTAGATAGTTTGGTGGTGTGTCGTCCAATTTAACTGTCGAAAAGCAAGAAGCAAGAAAAAACCAGTCTTAAATTCCCACTAAAGCTTACAAGGATCAAGCAGAAAATTAACTAAACGAGTCCAGGAGGAGAAACATAGAAACAGAAACAAAAAACTATCGCAGCAAATATGTCCTCACGTAAGCGGATAAGCCTTAGGCCGTTCCCCGGGGTGGCATTGACAAAGAAGTTAGTGTTAACGCGGCCGCATTGTACGTGATACCGTTGTTTGTGGTTGATACTGTTGTTCTGTGATAGGGCAATTTTTGGGATGCAGGAAAAAAGAATGTTTAGCAGTTAGTATTTTTGTCGCAAAGGACTACGATTGCCTAAGGTCATTCCTTGAGAGCTCGATATGGCATTGACGAAGAACGCGCAGCGTTAACAATGCCGCATCTTTCGTGATACCAAATATGTTGTTAGTGGTTGTTACTGTTTTGCCGCCACGGGCTATTTTTTGGATTACAGTTAGGGAAAATGTATTTTTAGCAGTTCGTCTTTTTTTTTGGAACGCCTTATCTTGGGCTTAGGTCATTCCTAAAGTCCTCGAGGTGGCATTGACAAAGAGCGTAGCAGTAACGTGGCCACGACGTACAGATACTATTGTTACTGTTGTTCTGCCAACCTCCGTGGTCCAGTGGCTTAGATCTTGGCTCTCGACTCGGAGGTCGTGGGTCTGATTCCCGCAAATGTTTTTTCCAAGTTTGGTTAGGACACTACAGGCTGATTACCTGATTGTCGCTCAAGAAAGATAATCCATGTAATAAAAAGTCGGTCCTGCGCCTGATCCCTCGCCATTCGTGTTGTTTATCCGTCCCACTAGGTTTCGAGAGTAAAGGAAGGGAAAGTGCTCTGGTGTACTGCGCACACACTATAAAATATCTCCTGCGTCCGGGCTTGGTTTCAATAAAACCGGCCACCGTCACCGAAAGTCAGGGAAAGTATATGTTTAGCATTATATTCTTAATTTGAATGTGTTATGGTATTATTACTAGTCGGAAAATAGTAACGGGAAGGGAAGGAGAAGAAAGTTAACCTAAATTAGAAGAAGAAAGCGGAAATTTTAAAACAATAACTAGGTTAAAAAAAACTATAACCCGACTAGGTAAATTATTATAGCCATGTTACCCGGGCTATTATTATGAATCTATTGACACATTTATTAAAATCGGATCAGTACTTTAGGTGCTTCGGTGCTATTTAGATCAAAAATACTATAATACATAGACTGCCAAAATTAATACCCTTCCTTTTCGCTTCGCCGTAGTCGGATGAAAATAATTTGGGCGTATTAAGTAGGTACCTTTGTTTTTATTAAAGGTACTTTACTATAAATGGCTCTTTTAGTATAACCTCAATATACTCTTGCTATAATAAAACTCTCGTGACAGAATAAATTTGTAATATCGAATCCGAGTATTGAGGACACATCTGCGGGAGGAAAATGCGAGGGAAATTGTGTCAAAGCATTCAAATAGTGTGTATATAATACGGATCCATTTTCGGAATTATATCATACATCACCCCATACAGGGGTGTTTTAACACCCCACAGCCCTAAGGAATAAGTATCGATATTTTCTATTAAAATTTCCAGAGAGGAATCATTTATCTCGAACGGGCGGTACGATATTATGGGGTCAATATTTATTGCATATTTTATCGATATGGACATTCAATATCTTTACTTTCCTATACATCCGATTTTTTTTCGATGTCGATATGTTTTTTTTTTCCTAAATAAAACGTTTTTATAATTAATATTTAAAAATCTGTATTAGTTCCTAACTTGCATATAAAGAACGCGCCATAGGTAAGGAACTTCGTTCCAATTTTTTCTACTGACAGTTTCTAATATAAATTGTAAACAGGACTTATGACCTATCACACACATGTACCTATACAGTGTATAGAAATATGGGATTATTTCTTATTTACCTATAACTTTGAAATTACCATTATCCTGAGATTAAAAATTCATACTCGGCATTTTATGCCTTTTGATGATTGCGTTCATATTGTGAATTCCCTGAAGACATAAATGTAGGTATCAGTGCAAAATTTCAACGAATTGGTCGGGCTAAAATAGCCCAAATGTCAGATACAACATCTGACCAAAACAACTTTCTGTAGCTACAAAAGCTATCCGAAAATGTAGCTTGCATTTTCAGCTGAAAATACCTACATTTTTATTTATAAAATTTCAACGGAATTGCATAACAGAAAAAAATACAATCGAAGTGTTTTTAGGGGCCTATTTACACCATATTTTAGTTTCATATTAAAAATGCGACTAAGAAGCCATACCCACTATGCTTATAATAATAGTAATACAATATGCTTAGCCATACCATAGTGAAGATGAAATAACGGCTGTTCCAATAAGAGTGTCCGATTTAAATTTGGCGACATTTTTTTTCTGAGCAATTGGCAACTCTGAAACTTGACAGCTGTCATCTATGATTGTTCCGATTATTAAATATGGAGCGTTACACAAAAGAACAACGCGTTATCATTGTGAAAACCCATTACAAAAATTGGGAAAGCTAGACTGAAACCGCTCGCAAACTTCGCCTAATTTTCGGTCGTGAAAGTGCACCAAATGTGTCAACAATTCGAAGAGTGATCAAAAAATTTGAGCAAACTGGGTCGATTATGAAAGGCAAGTCTCCTGTGCGTCGACGTACCGGTCGGTCTCTCGAAAACATTGCTGCTGTAAACGAGAGTGTCGCCGAAAACCGAAACTGTCAACGGTTTGCGTTACCGCACCATGATAACAGAGTTCTTGTGGCCCCAATTGGAAGGACTGGACCTGGACGACATGTGGTTCCAACAGGATGGCGCGACCTGCCACACCGCCCATGAAACAATTCATTTATTGGAGGAAAAATTTCCGGACCGAATAATCTCCTGAAATTCCGATGTCAATTGGCTACCGAGATCTTGCAATTTAACGCCTTGCGACTTATTCCTTTGAGGTTTTGTTAAATCTCAGGTCTATGCGAATAAACCACGAAAAAATTCCCGAGCTAAAGGCCGAGATCCAATGCGTCATCGGTGAGAGGTGAGATAGAGCCGCCACTCTGTGAAAAAGTCATCGAAAATTTCATGAAAAGAGCAAGGGTCTGCCGCCAGAGCCGTGGGGGCCATATGCAGGATATTTATTCTATTCCATACTTAACGGAACATGTGTACTTTATAACGCAATAAAAATATCACCTCTCGCTCAAAAAAATGTGTTCTTTCTTAAAATTAAATCGGGCACTCTTATTGGGACAGTCTTTATTTACTATGGCTGTCGCGCGTTATCGTTACACAATTTTCATTCATTTACGACAAATTGTCGCTACCCACCGTCCGCCGAATGAGATAACGTGTAGAAGTCGAACGCGGCAATTTAACATCCCGAAGTCCGTTTGCGCCGAGCATTAGTCATAATATATTTTTGGTACTACAGAATATTAGATAAGCGGTAGCTTTTATACTACGAGGGCGGGTCAATAAGTCCGTGACTTTTGGAATAAAACACAGATTTTTTGATAAATAAATCATTTTATTTTTCAACGTAGTCCCCCTTGAGCTCTATACACTTTGTCCAACGCTTCTCCAATTTTTTTATCCCTTCCAAAAAATATGATTTGTCGAGGTCCTCAAAATAGGCCTTTGTTTGCGAGATGACTTCATCATTGGAGTCAAATCTTTTTCCACCGAGCCATTTTTTCAGGTTTGGGAACAAGAAGTAGTCACTCGGAGCCAAATCTTGAGAATAGGGTGGATGTAGGAGCAATTCATAGCCCAATTCATGGATTTTTGCCATGGCAACTGCACATGTGTGCACCCTTGCATTGTCTTAGTGAAAAAGAACTTTTTTCTTGGCCAAATGAGGTCGGTTTTTTTTCAAATCCTCATTGAAGCGGTCCAATAAGTTGACATAATATTCTCCATTAATTGTTCTTCCCTTTTGAAGATAGTCAATGTGGATTATCCCACGTGCATCCCAAAAAACAGTCGCCATAACTTTATTGGCTGACAAACCCACCTTGGCCTTCTTTGGCGCCGATTCACCCTTAGAAACACACTGTTTTGACTGTTGTTTGGTCTCTGGTGTATTGTGATGGATCCATGTTTCGTCCACGGTTAAAAAACTCCTCCATATTGTGATTAAACAACGCCAAACCTTCCTGTGAAGTTGTTACACGATTGCGTTTGTGGTCGACTGTGAGCAAACGCGGCACCCATCTTGCGGAAAGCTTTCTCATGCCCAAGTGATCATTCAAAATTGAAACCACTGAGTCATGCGAGATGCCTATGGCTTCCACAATCTCTTGCACTTTCAATCTTCGGTCGGCCAGCACCATATCGTGAATTTTTTCGATTGTTTCGGGTATAGAGACCTCAACTGGGCGTCCAGGACGTTCGGCATCTTCAGTGCTTGTAAGGCCACAACGAAATTCAGTAAACCACTTTTTTACCATTGAAATCGATGGTGCAGAGTCCCCATAGTATTTATCAAGCTTAGCCTTGGTCTCGGTAATGGTTTTTTTTCGCAAAAAATAATGCTTAATAAGCACACGAAATTCACTTTTTTCCATTGTTTCCTTAAGTTAATGGATAGTCTGATAAAGATAGCTGTAAAATACAAACTAACTGACGCAGCAAGTTCAAATTTTGATAGGAGTCAACTGACAGATGCCTGTTGACAGGAGTAGTGTTGCTTTTTCAGTAAGGAGGTTAGAAATTCAAAAAGTCACGGACTTATTGACCCGCCTTAGTATAATAGCTGGTACATGAGACTTAGTTTGCTCGGAGCTATCAATGGAAATGGAACCCTATTTTTTTAAACGGAACCCGGTGGAAAGATAAAAGTAGCCTAAGTTACTCCTTATAACATCAGCTATCTGCCAGTGAAAGTCCGATCAGAATCGGTCCGGCCGTTTCAGAGATTAGCCGGAACAAACAGACAGACAGACTGTTAATTATTATACTTGTTTTTTTAATTCTACTCCTTAAGAAACGATTTTCATATAATAGGTATTTACCTATGAAATTGCCGTTCTGCAGTACTGGCCATTTCAAATCAAAATAATTTTTGTATGGCTAAGAATTCTAATTTCAAATTAATTTTATTTTAAAAACATGGCATTCTTTTTCCAAAAGTGTTTATTGATTAGTGTTACATTTTCATTGCATTTCAATCTGTTTCGTCATCATGGATACGTTAAAAATTCGAGTAATTATGGAACATGAGTACCGTCGCGGCAGCAACGCGGCACAAGCGGCACGCAACATCAACGACGTTTACGGAGCTAACACTACAAACCAACGCACCACCTGTTATTTGCTCGCTTCCGTTCTGGAAATTTTGACCTGAAAAATGAACCTCGCGGTCGTCCGAAGACTTTGGTCAACAATGACGAATTAAAGGCGATTGTGGAAGCTGATGATACACAATCTACGGCTGAATTAGCAGCAGCTTTCGACGTTAGCGTCAAAACAATATTGGTCCATTTGCGTCAAATCGGCAAGGTAAAAAAGCTTGACAAATGGGTGCCCCACGAACTCAATGATCGCCAGCGCGAAGTACGCGTCGAGACGTGCCTTGCACTGCTCAACAAACACACAAATGAAGGATTTTTGAACCGCATTGTTACCTGCGTAAAAAAATGGATTCTGTTTGATAACCGCAAGCGCTCAGCAAGTTGGTTGGATCCTGGTTCAGCACCTAAACAATGCCCTAAACGAAAACTTACCCCTAGAAAAGTGATGGTCACTGTTTGGTGGTCTAGCGCCGGTGTGATTCATCACAGCGTCTTACCGAACGGGGTGAGCATTACTGCAGATGTGTACTGTGAAGAACTGAACACAATGATGGAGAAGCTGGCACATCTCCAACCAGCATTGGTCAATCGCTCGTCTCCGCTGCTCCTGCACGACAAAGCGCGACCTCATACTACACAGCAAACGGTCTCCAAGTTGCAAGAACTGGGTTTGGAAGCTCTCCGTCATCCGCCCTACTCACCAGACCTTGCGCCTACAGACTACTACTTTTTCCAGAATTTGGATAACTTCTTGGCGGGAAAAAATTCAATACCCGAGAGGCCGTACAAAATGCCTTTGAAGAATTTGTTGCCTCCCGTCCAGATGATTTCTTTAAGAAGGGCATCAATAAACTGCCACTGCATTGGCAAAGATGCATTGATTGCATGGATGATTACTTCGATTAATACAAATAAAAAATACACGAAAAAAATTAATTTAAATATTTTCATACGAAACGGCAATTTCATAGGTACCTAAAGACCTAATATTTCATATATCGAAACGGGGTACGAAAATCTATGGGAGTAAAATCGAATTCATGATGTCACACGGTACGGTGTCACACGATGTTAGCCGAAGATGCGTCGGTTGCTTTACATTGCACACCAAATTTTACTTTTTAGAGTAAACTCCAGTCGTGCGTCGGAGCTGACACACACACTTTTTATTTGGGGTAGGTGTCGTGTATACAATTAATATGCATTTTGGTGCAAAGCTGTAATGTAAAAAATGTAATGTAATTTGAAATTTGCACACAGACGCTTGAATTTTATTTATTTGTATAGAGTATATATATATACAACCTTATAGAACATAAAACTCGGGAGCAATATTTGCTAATCCAAGCGTGTGTTCGATAACGTCCTGAACTGCAGCGAAGCTGATCTAATAAGAACACGGCGGAGCAATGGCGGTTCGTTACCGTTAACACCAAATTGAATCTCGATCACAGATATGGAATGTGTAGATCGGCTTTACATAATAGGTTGCCGGTTTCATTGAAACCAGGCCAGCTACGCAGGAGCTATTTTACAGTACCCAAGTGTGTGCGCGGTACACAAGAGCGCACCCTTACTTCCTTTGCTCTCGAAACCCAGTGGCACGAACAGACCGACACGACTGGCGAGAGATCAGGCGCAGGACCGACGTTTTACATGCCCATCCGACGCATGGATCATCTTTCTTTTCAGACAATCAGGTGATCAGCCTGCATTGTCCTAACCAAACTTGGAAACAACATTTCTTGTTGTTCCAATGCGGGAATCGAACCCACGACCTCCGAGTCGAGAGCCAAGCTCTAAACCGCTGGATCACGGAGGCTGGTACGGTGACGGCACAAAAATATTAAATAATATCCTGTTTGTTTAGATAATTCGATAATGAACTGTTAAATACAATTAACTTATTAATCAAAATAATATTTATATTTCAACTCCAATTAACAATCCATTTAAAACTGCACGGGACCCTGGAATACCAGTGCACAATTTATTTTAAATATTTATAAGCGCTTTAAATATTCAAAACCATCAAGATTTATTTGCAAAATAAACTCTCACAGGCGGTTTTAAGTGTACACTCAAAATATATTTTGACATGAATAGAAATTCCATTAAAATATATCGAACTGAATCAGTTTTATCCCGTAAATAATAATAGTTTCATATAAAAATTCGCCTAACAGTAAAAAAAATGCCTAGTACATATTAATCAATACCTACTATTTACGCATCTCATCTTTCGTATAGGAGTGGTATGTACGTCGCGATGTGGGTATACTAATTAATATAAATTAATAATGGCAACGACCATTCACATGAAACGGGACATATTAAAAAGTCGATCGACAGAATTCGATCTCGACTAGAGAATCTAGCTTTAAATGTAAGAGGCTATAAAATAAATCAATAATAATATAATGTATTTTATATTTACTCAATTTTCATAAAATAAGAAATACAATTGCGAATACAAAGACTTGGCCGCAAAGCGATTTCTTCAAAGGAATGCAATGCCTCGCTCAATAGCTGAAATTTTCAAAAGACCAATATAACGACAATTCGAACGAGTTATTTTATAGTATTCGTCGGTTATAAATACACCTTTATTGTTTTTCTAAATAAAATATAAACTAAGCAAAGGTTCGACACACCTGAGGAATCCGTACAGATACACACACTACATAATACATAATACAGAGCTGTGCGCTGTCTGTTGCGCTATAACTTTAATTTTACTGCTGCATCATTGAACCCCGTAATCAAGCAGGGATATGGCACCATTAACGTGAAACGTGTTACACATACAATATTAATTTAAATTCTAATCCCGGCGTCGTCGGTATGTACGTCTGTTTGACAATTTCTGGAATAATTAATATTGACACAGCTTGACTCGTGCAAATATGGCCGCATTGCGATGGCATTTAATATTCAAGCCAACACGGCCGATATGGATAAAATAATTCGACAAGAATTCCTCAAAAAACTTCTAATGCGTTTCTTTTATAGGATAATTTTTGGTCATAGCTAGACTAGCTGTCCCGACACACATTCTTCTGTCTGAATTATGAACTGGAATAGATAAATAACCAAACCGGTAAACTAAACGCACCTATAAATATTTGACAATCAAGTGTTAAAATTATTAACCTTTTTACTAGCTCCATGTTATTAACAAGTCATTAATTGATTTGACAAACACAGTAAACAGTTAGTGTGGGAAAATTCCATCGTCGATTTTAGTGTTTTCCCCACAATCGTTTCAATGTCTATCACCGTTAAAACCTTCCCTGAACTACCAGGACCTTGACGTTCTAGAGTTTTAGCGAGACATTGGAATTGCAATCCATTTTATATATAAGAAGAAGATTTGTCAGGCCAAGCTAAGCCGTGATGAGATATCATACTCTTGTCTACGCTAATATAACGATTTTTGCAATCCAAATCCTAGAAAAAAATCGAAACATAGACATAGGTACAAATTTCGTCAACCATTTAAACATTTATGTATAGGTACGTTACGTTTATTCAGTGTAGGTATTATTTTTATCTATGTCAATTTCAATAATACCTAAGTCTCATAAGAACTAAATAATTCTTGCAATCCATCGATGCCATAAATATTTAAGTCACTAAAACAGTCTAGGTCGATAACTTCGAATGGACTAATGCACTAACGTTCGATCCAGTATTACACTCATTAGGATTTAGATTTAGTATCAATATTTGTATTGGAGACTATTTTTATGGTCTGTAAGCATAATTACTGTTGAAAAATTGATGGGTAGATAAATTGACTATTTAAAATGACAAAAAAGTAATATACCTAATGCTACTCCATAGTCAATTTTTACCCGACTATAGCGAAGCCAAAAGGAAGGGTAATGCAAAATCCTTGCAGTCTATGTATGTTGTATGTTTGTTCGACCGTAGCGCATAGACTACTGAATTACTGATCCGATTTAAAAAACTAACGTAATAAAACGCCCGGGTAGTATAGGCTAAACAATTTAAATTATAGTTATTTATGCTGAGCTTACACGCCTAGGCCCCGAACTAATTTTAATGCAATTAGGCACAGAAATAGTTTATAATATCTTGGATTAAGATATAGGCTACTTTCTCTTCAACCTGGTGACATTTGCCTACGCTTCCTCCACGATCAAAGACTTTTGTTCTAATCAAACTAAGTGGCAATAAAAACAATTATATGTCTAAAAAAGAAAATACAGGTACAATTATAATTTATAGGTTCTCTATTTATCTCTATATTTGGTTATAGCCCCCAAACATATAAAAGGCGTGTCTCTAGACGAAACAGTAGGAGAGAACACTCGTATGAAGTATTTTGCGGCGAAGACGGCTCTACTCGAGTGCTCTACAGCGGAGGACCCACTCGATACTCAATAGAACTGACTTAACTATTGTTTATTTGCCATTATATTCAATTATTCATGAACAAAATTAAAAAGCTTAAGAACGTATAGGGCACGAGGAACGTCTTAAAATCTATGGGCACAGGCTAAAAAGAGGGAACAGGTAAACAGCTACACAGTAAGTTTTCGGTTTGATTGCACTACAAGCATACGGTGAATTTTGGCGTGTGCACAAAACTCATATCGCGTACGCGGCAACAGTGGAGAAATCCGGTAAAGATTGTGTCCCGTCGAAGGACGTCAAAATTTTCAAATTTCGCGTTTGAGTTTTTATGTCGTGTGAGATAGAGAATAAAATTGTGATGTGTGCATCGTGTGCATACAATGAGGGTGTTTGATATTTTTTCTGTCGCTAGGGGGCAGACCCAACGCACACAAAGCGTCATCTGGTGGCGTAAGTGTTATCAAAAACGGTCAATAAGAATTTTCGATTCTTTTTTTTTATGTCACCAGGCGGCGCTTGGTAGCCCGACGGTCCCTGTCGTGTCAAAATGCTGTCAAATGTCACGAATTTAAAAACCCTCATTGACATATTTTGACTACGTTACCAATACGTAGTCGTCGATTGTTCCTGCTTGGGCTACAGAACTCACAGATGTAAATTGTTAAATCATTATTTTACGGTTTGTATTTTCCATTATCAAGTTTTATTAATTGCTCGTTTGAAACGATAAAACATGGTATTTGGTAGTAGGATTATGTCAGTTCCAAAGTATTGTATCACATTAATGCTTTTATGATTTACTAGCTGTTTCCCGCGGCTCCGCCCGCGTAAATACAGTATCCCTCGGGAACACTACTTTTTCGGGATAAAAGTAGCCTATGTTTTAATCCAGAGTCTAAACTACTACCATACCGTATTTCATCGAAATCCGTTCAGTAGTTTTTGCGTGAAAGAGTAACAAACATCCACGCTTTCACATTTATAATATTAAGTAAGGATGTGACTGATATAATATAACCTCTTCGCTTAGATCTAAGGCTTAAGGCTACCTATAAATAGGTCTTTCATAAAGCATAAATGATGCCATACTATGAAATATGAATACATTACTTTTCACAGAGAGCTCAGCCGTCCGCTGGCACTTAACTGTGACAAAGAGATGAATATAATTACCATAGTCAAATATAGGCCCTTTTAAAATTGACGGCACTGTAATAAAATCACTCCTCCGTAATAATAATAATCATATCTGTGGACGCTTCACACCACGTCAGTCTGGTCCCACGGTAAGTATCAGAAGAACTTGTGTTACGAGTACCAGTACGAGTAGGAAGTATGTTTAATACTTTTTATACTATACTTATATTTAAGATTTTTATTACTTTATACACATATCTTATAAAAAGTATTATGAAATCTTAAATTACAATAGGTATGTATTAAAATAATGTTCTCTTTGCCTGTCTATAAAGCCATCTACCAGTATATTAATATATATAAATAAAATAATGTAATTTCAAGTAAATTAGAGAAACATACTAAAAACATTGACCTATATATTAAAGACGAGGCATGTTGAGGCAAAAACTGTCCTCACTTAAATGGCCCAACTTTTGGGGTTGTTTGGGGCCATTTTGACATTTGAGGTATAATGAAATCAAGATGGTGTAACTTTTTCTTGTATGACGATTTGTTCTGTACCCTTGTTGTTTCACCGGACCTGCGATAGGTACACAAAGCCACTCTGACATTGCCAACTCACTGAGGCGGCCATACTAAAAAGAAGAAGAAGAAGATATGTTCTGTCAAATGTAGATTGTACGTCATAGCCTATCTTTAGTTTTGAAATCCTACTAATAATATTATGAATGTAAAAGTTTGTGAGGATGGATGGATGTATGGACGAATAGATGTTTGTTATTGTTTCACGCAAAAACTACTGAACGGATTTTAATGGAATTTGGTACGGTAGTAGTTTAGGCTCTGGATTAAAACATAGGCTTTTTATTCCGGAAGAGTACAGTATTCCCGCGGGATACCCGATAGTAAATCTTAAGTCGATACTCAATTTCCTAATAAGTGGCAATTCAATAACTTGACACGCCATCAAAAGGAGGACCCGTGTCTTTATATGGAGTTTCATACATATATAGACACGAGTCTTAGGCTGACCCCACATTAGGCGTGCGCGTTCCTCGGGCGTGTAAGTGGCGCGAGCAGCGCCGGCATAGCTGATACGCCCGAGGAACGCGCACACCTAATGTGAGGGAGGCCATTATTCTTTCCTCAGGGAACGTATTACCGGGATGATGTATGATGTATCGCATATGTTAATACGGAACATGGTCTATCTGTGTCAGCATCCATTCAAATCTTTATAGACTTTTGCCTCGTGTGAGAAGAATATCAAAGTATCAAGACAATATGAGATGGAAGAAAAGTGTAATTGAAATTCAGTAATTTCAATAGTTGATGTTTCATAGTACGTAATGCGGCCATTCTATAATTACAGTTCTCATAGCCAAAAACCTTTAACTGCATAGTAGATTTAACTAAAGTAAATTAGAATAATTCCCTGCCTTAATATCTAAGTACTTCTTACATGGCAGTTATGCCACATCATACTCTTACTCATAATATTATGGTAATGAAACAGCGCTGGGGTAAAACCAGTTTGGCGTAATCCCATTAGCAAGTTGAGTACTAGAACGTAAATGGCAAGGTGTCTGAAAATCTATTACTAATAATTCACATTTAAATTGTTAATCTTCTATACAGATAAATGAAATCTATACACATAAATCTATAAATAAAATTGAAGTGTTTGTAATTACAAATTAACAGCTTTAATATAATGCGTATGAATATATAAACGGTATTAACCGTGGTATTAACAATAAAAAAAAATATTAATTTTTTTGTCTGCCCGTCTGTCTGTCTGTCCTTCTGTCTGTCTGTCTGTTCCTTCCGGCTAATCTATAGAACAGCTGGACCAATTTTCACGGGACTTTCACAGGCAGATTGCTTAAGTTATAAGGCGTAACTTAGGATACTTTTTATCCTCATCATCATTATAAAAAAATGTTTAACGCCCAACGAAGTGGGTACGGGTCCGCTAGTAGATAATATGACTTTTAGAAAATTTGACTATAGACCAATTGATTATATTGTTTATGCACTAGTTATTGTCATCGACTTCGTTCGCGTAAAAATAAAATCTGTCTACTTACTTAATCTATTACCGAAGTTTTAGTGTTTTGGTGCCCACACCCACCATTTAAAAGTAACATGTAAAATTCTTTTTTCATAAATATTTTTTATGAATTTAGATAAAAATAAAATTTGATCTTGTAATGTAGTCGACTTCCCCAATAAAAAGAAAACATGACGCCTACAGAAGTTTTACATCTGCCACGTCTTACTAGCGTACTGTACCCCACATACAGTATGCTAGTAAGACGTGGCAGAAGTAAAACTTCTTTCATCATTTCAAATCCAAAAGTACTCTCAATGTACCTAAAGAATATCACTTTCAATAAGAAAGAAAAATAAAATTTGAACACCTAGCGCCATCTGTGTATTGAGCCGTATTTTAGAAAGATGACATTTTATGTAAGAAGAATAAGTAGCTTCCGACAGATGTCGTTATATCCAATATAATCCAAAATTGAGTGGTGACGTAACGCGACCTTGAAATTTCACTCTCAACACCGCTACGAAAATTTCCCTTCAAAAACAGAGTACGAATTGAGCTATAAACAGGCCGCGGACAAAAAAATAGGTGATAGATGAAAGTCCAATTATCCATTTTATTGAATTCTTTACTAAGTACATTTTTTTTTTTTATACAAATAACCTCGAACATCCGTGCAATGAACTGTGATCGTTATTCGACCGACGACATACGAATTATACAATACTAGCTTTAGCGCGCGACTTCGTCCGCGTGGATCCCCCATAGCACCCCCAGCCCCGTGGGGTACTTCGAAATTTATTTCGAAAAATCCTTTTTTAACGAACTCCTACATCATAATAACTATTTTAAATACACTTTTTAATACACAATCGAACACACAAAGGTCGAGTCGGAGTTTTGCCGGGGAGTACAATGGGTGACGTTGTAAAATTCGTATTTCTTCATAAATTTGTGTTATTTCGGTTCTTAATGTGTAATATTGGTAGAATATTAAGCATTCGATATTCCTTAACGTTCACAAGTGTGGGCAAGTGCTACAACTTCTAAAACGTGCTATTTTGTGTTTCCCGCCAAAACTCCTTAGGAACTTTCAGTAAAGCTTCTACCACTTTACTGAATCGACTGACATGGCTCATGGACTGTACTGACTATATATTTGGAGTTTTGGACTTTGACTAGACTTTAGACTTGACGATATAGAAATACGGTGTTGAAAATTTAAACGAAAGTTCTTCTTCATAAATTTGTGTTATTTCGGTTCTTAATGTGTAATATTAGTAGAATATTAACCATTAAATATTCCTTAATGTGCACAAGTGTGGGCAAGTGGTACAACTTCTAAAAACGTGCTATTTTGTTTTTCCCGCAAAAACTCCTTAGGAACTTTCAGTAAAGCTTCTACCACTTTACTGAATCGACTGACATGGCTCATGGACTGTACTGACAATATATTTGGACTTTGACTAGACTTTAGACTTGACGATATAGAAATACGGTGTTGAAAATTGAAACGAAAGTTCTATTTCCCGCCTTTTTAACTTGACACTGGCAAATGGTTATAAGCCGATGCCATATATAAATAAAAAAAAAAGTAGAGTCAAATGTCAATGTCATATATTATGACAGCTCGACACTTGACACTTCGATTTTCAACTCTATTGTATTAGCGCCGAGTTCTTTTTGACGTGATAACGTCTTATAATTCGATGGAGCCGGCTGCACGCGCGAAAAAACATGACACATGCGTTACCAAGTACTATTACCAAGTACCGTTACCTGTTACCGTTACCAAGTACCAGCGTTACCTCGCATTTTATTATTATTATTGTTGTTGTTGTTGTTGTTGTTGTTGACGTTGTCACGGTCAAATATCGTCAGTAAACCGACATTACAGACAACCGATATTTTTTTAGAATTTTCTACGTCCTTCCGGATTCCAGAGCATGTAGTCCCAGCCTTAAACGACCGCTTGCACATCTTAAATATACCAGTTACAATTCATCTTATTGCATAAAGCCTACAGCCATTTTAAATCTGAGCTGATATGAATCCTACTAATATTATAAATGTAAAAGTTTGTGATAATGGATGGATGGATGGATGGATGGATGTTTGTTACTCTTTGACGCAAAAACTACTGAAAGGATTTTAATTAAATTTGGTATGGTAGTAGTTTAGGCTATGGATTAAAACATAGGCTACTTTTTATCCCGAAAAAATACAGTGTTCCCGAGGGATTACATATTTACGAGGGCTGAGCCGCGGGGAACAGTAATTACTATGAACGTAACTTGTACTTGGATACTTGTTACCGCTCGACCAGGCATAAGATGAAAATCGCTTAACAGCGCCGTTGCATCGTGCGCACGCACACATACACACGTGTAAATTCGTAGTTCAACCATGGCTGCAGTCGTTTCGGTCAATTCTGATTCTGAGGCTTCCCAGTACAAAGGAAAATGTTTGGAAACAGCAGGGCTATCACCTAACTTCGTTGGAATCAATGTCAATGCTTGTATAAATTCTCCCAGCGAATTGATGTCGGGTTATTACGCAACTATGTACTTACCTATAAAACTATGTTGGTCATGAAGAGTGAACTATTGTTGTATTGAAATTTGCGTTTTGTTGTGTATATTAGCACCATGTAATCTATTTAAATTTTATGCTACTAATTAATTATAAAAAGCTGTTGTCGTCTGTAAAGTCGGTTTACTGACGATAGTTGAACGTGGCAACGTCAACAACAACAACAACAATAACAACAACAACAACAACAATAACAACAACAACAACAATAACAACAATAACAACAACAATCTCTGATCTCTGGGGTATGTCCACAAAAGTTATAAACCCAGTAATTGACATCATTGCCCCTCACCTAGCATTAGTTTTTAATAATTGTATTAAAAGTGGCGTGTTCCCTGACTTGATGAAGCACAGCAAGGTGATGCCTCTCTTTAAAGCTGGGAATAAAGCAGACCCAGCTAACTATAGACCAATATCCATATTACCGACTTTAAGTAAAATTTTTCAGAAAATTATTCTAAATCAATTAATTTTTCACTTCAACTCGAATAATTTGTTACATAGTAATCAGTTTGGTTTTACTAAAGGTCGGTCCACAACAGATGCAGGCATTAGTCTTCTGTGCAGTATATTTGGAGCTTGGGAGAGGTCACAGGATGCACTTGGTATATTCTGTGATTTATCCAAAGCATTTGACTGTGTGGAGCATGATACGCTGTTCAGGAAATTATACCATTATGGTGTAAAGGGCACGGCTCTAAAGTTCTAAGCTCTTATCTAATAAATAGAACACAGACTGTAGAAGTTAATTCCAAAAGGTCTAACGGTACTAATATTAAACTGGGAGTATCACGGGGGTCTATTTTGGGCCCTTTTCTATTTATCATCTATATAAATGATCTACCTTATCTAGTTAATGATAAGCATGAGATAGTACTTTTTGCTGATGATACTTCACTAATTTTTAATGTGAAGCGACGACAATCTAACAATGACGAGGTAAATAGTGCTCTCTCAAAAATAGTACATTGGTTTAATGCTAATAATTTACTGTTGAATTCTAATAAAACAAAATGTTTAAAGTTCAGCCTGCCAAATGTTACGCAGGCACAAACCAATATACTATTAAGTAATGAGAAAATGAAATTAGTAGACACCACTGTTTTTCTAGGTATAACATTAGATAAGTGAGAGTGGGGACCACATATTGCTAAATTGGCATATAAGCTGAGTTCAGTAGCATACGCTGTTAAAAAAATTTGAGAAATTACCGACATAGAGACCGCGCGATTAGTTTACTTTAGCTATTTTCATAGCATAATGTCGTACGGCATCCTCTTGTGGGGAAACGCTGCGGACATTAATACAATATTTGTGCTGCAGAAACGTGCTATACGTTCTATTTATAAGATGTCGACTTTTGAATCTCTAAGGGAAAAGTTTAAAGAAATAAAAGTTCTGACCGTCGCATCTCAATACATTTTGGAAAATGTGTTATATGTAAGAAAGAATCTAAACAACTTCAAAAAGAAATGTGATAATCATTGTGTAAACACTAGAAATAAGAACAAGTTAGATATGCCAGTGTTCAGACTAAGCAAAGTTAGTAAATCCTTTAAAGGCCAATGTATACGCTTATACAATATAATCCCAGAAAAGGTTCAAAACCTTCCCATTAATAAGTTTAAAAAAGTAGTTAAAGAACGTTTGTGTGCCAAAGCGTGTTATAAAATTAATGACTTCATTCAAGACGCACACCTTGGGAATAAGGTGGCTCCTTATCTTATCTTATTATTTGTTACATAGACATAAGTAAACATTGTAATAATTTTGATTTTAAAAGAATAATTTTCCATCTTTTTGGTAAAAGATGGCCCCAGACGAGTTTCTTGCCGGCTCTTCTCGCTGGGTTAGTTCCCGAACCGGTGGTAGGCATCACATAGTAACGACGTTCAAAAAGAGTATTTAAAAATACCAATTTTGAATAAAAAAATTTTGATTTTGATTTTGATTTTGACAACAACAACAACAACAATAATAATAAAATGATAATGAGGTACCGGCAATGCGAGGTAACGCTGGTACTTGGTAACAGTAACAGGTAACGGTACTTGGTAACAGTACTTGTTAACGCATGAGTCATGTTTTTTCGTGCGTGCAGCCGGCTCCATCATATTATAAGACGTTATCACGTCAAAAACTAATAAGGACTTAATAAGAGCATTTTAAATGAACTGTTTACTTTAAAACACCGCCGATGTTTTAATTTCATATTTTAAACAATTTATATAATTTTCGAAAAAGGCCATCATCTGTAATATCGAAACGAAATATTGTCACTTTACTTTAAAATTGAACCATGCCAAAGAATAACTTAACCTTAAATATGTTAAACATTTCCGCATTTAAAAATAAGTTTAATCATTTTAGATTTTTATAGAAAAGAAGTAAGTTTTGATATAATTACATTTATTTCGATGTATGGACCTATAAGATTACATGATTGAATTTTTTTGTAAACTCACAGGCCACAATATTTATTACGACAGAAAAGAACGAATAAATCAAGAGACAAGAATATTTGCGATCGACGTGGAATTTCTATGAAGCACTGATTATTAATTACTTAATAATATGAAGTTTATTACATAGGATAACCGCCTCCTTTTTTGGAAGTCGCCTAAAAATGTCGAAGCCGGGAGCACAATAGGTCCCTGCTTCGTTTGACAGTTCTCATTACATGGCTTATGTCAAAATGCCCTACATCACACGATTTGATTGGTCCAAATTGCGTTTCATTCGTTCTCTGCAGGACCAAATGGCGGACTATTTAGTTTGACATTCCCGTAGGCTTATGCAATTATTTTTTTTATTTTAGCTTTTTAAATTGAGTTTTTAAAAGGTTGTAATATCAAAATGATGACTATGACCCTGACTACGACTATCAAAGTTCGTAATAGCCCCGGTGGTCGAGTAGGAACTTTGTCTGCATAATAATTATTATAATATCATACAAAGTTGTGAGGTCTTTAAAGTAAAATACTAAAACAAAATATGAGCAATTAATAGTACCATATATACATATTACATCCTAATAGTATAAGTTCTTTATTTATGTCCTGTCAAATTATAATTATGCAAAGAAAATAAAAGAAAATAAGAAAATATATAAATAATAATTAATTATTGCTATGAAACTCTTGCTTTAAACTAAGGAAAGTATTTGTTTAATTTTTTAATATATATAAATATAATAAATTAATCTTAAGAAAAAATGTTTAGTTTTTAAGAAGTTATTAGTCTCTTTATTGTGATTTGTTACCATCACTTATTTCATTTTCATTGTCGCCTATGCATGTCGTATTTCACCTATTATTATGGGGCACATTTCCTCTATATATTTAAACATTGAATTGTTTGTAAAACTGTACCAAATGTTGTTCTGTTGGTGAATCAATAAAATAAAATGAAAATAAAACAAAAATATTTTATGAGAAACTCTCATAATATATGAAAATGATTTTAAAGATTTTCCCCTCAAAACTTTTCGATTAGGAACATGACAAACCTAATTTGCTCTCAAACGTTTGCTTAGGTACCTAAAATTTCCTCTCGCACAACTGTCGATAATCCTTAAACTTTCCAAGTCTAGAAACAAGGAGGTACTATTATTAGGGAACATTCTAAAAATAGCTATCCAAACCGTTGTCGCGGGGTTGGCGCGCTGCCAACACGGTAAATATTTAAAGCCTCCCAAATATTTCACCTCTGTTGATACAATAATCGCCAGCGGTTAAACAATTTTACATAAATAACAAGTTTAGATAAAAAAAAACAGTGATTATAAAGATTTTTTGTGTGTCGGTGCCAGGCGTATTGTATCCACAGTATCTTCAATGTCCATTGTAGGTACGAAACGTACGTAGGTAATGAATTGGAAAAATTAATTCTACCCATAATTCTATATAACTCTAAGTAAACATAGTATCTACTAGCTACTTAGATAACTGAAGTCAACAGAACAGACTTTTTATTACTTATTTAACCGAGTACAGTCAGAAAAAAAATCATCCTTATTCCCATCGACATTTTTGTGCCCGAGTCGCAGCGCAGTAATGCGCTGTGCGACCACCGTACTTTGGAAATCGCACGGATATCAAAACTATGGCGATCGCATGGTTGCCGGTTGTCACCATTATTTTTTATATTGTGGTTGCCGCGCTACAATATCACTAGTGTAAAGGAGACCTAACATCGAAGCCGATCACTCTTTTCAAAAATATAATACCCATCGATTTCTGCTTACCTGGTACCGGCCACCGGTTGCCATACCGCGTCCAGGGGGGCGTGCGCCGGCGGGGGGGCTCCCTCCCCCTCCCCCGCCGTCTCCGTGCGCCCCTCCCAGCCCTGGAACAAAAAATACCTTTAGGAACTATTCCCGGCATGCTAACTTGGTCCCTAACTTGTTCCGACCACCATCGGGGAAAACCAAGTAAAAAAAAATAAAGTTTTGCTCGAAAAATAAAAGTAAACTTCTGGACCGTGAAATAAACATTGTGACTGTGATTGTTAATGCAAATGGACCAAGAATATTGGAGTTTTGCCGGGGAATTCAATAGGTGACGTTGTAGATTTTGCATTTCTTTCATAAATTAGTATTATTTCGGTTCTTAATATGTAATATTGGTAGAATATTAACCATTAAATATTCGTTAACGTGCACAAGTGTGGGCAAGTGGTACAACTTCTAAAAACGCGCTTTTGAGTTTCCCTCCAAAACTCCCTAGGAACTTTCAGTAAAGCTTCTATCACTTTACTGAATCGATTGACATGACTCATGGACTGCACTGACTATTTATTTGGACTTTGATTAGACTTTAGACTTGACGATTTAGGAATACGGTGTTGAAAATTGCAACGAAAGATCTATTTCCCGCCTTTTTAACTTGACACTGGCAAATAGTTATAAGCCGATGCCATATATAAATAAAAAAAGACCAAGAATAGACAAACATTTTATCACAAAATTATGCTTACAACGAAACATATAATATTGTTGCCAACCTGAAAATATAATTTAAAAATTCTTTACTAAAAATTGTAGCGAGGGAAAAAACGGATGACTGTATCTGATTTCAGCTTCAAAAGATTAAAAGGTCAAAGAAAAAATATCTAATTACTTTACCGGCCGACTTTCCTGTTGCGGATAAACATGAAAAATTGAATAAAGATTTACGTGGACGTACATTTTTGAATTATGTAAAAAATATTTTCTGCCTTAATTAAAAAAAAAACTAGTGTAAACAATTTACGTTTACGAGGATCTCTAGGATTCTTTATTGTTGCTTTTACATTTCAAAATCTGAGTTTGTACTTTGTAACAATTTAATATTTCGTAAGCATTTTGTTGATTAAACTTACGAGCTTCAAGAGATAAAAAATATTATTTTTACATATTTTAATGATAATCTTTTTAGAGTTTTAAAGTTATTGTCTAATAAAATACAATCAAAATCTACAATATTTTTTTACTCGGTCAACAATCTAAGTAGGAAATCATATTTTTTGTAGATGATTCTAATAAGATTTGTTGTTTTTGTAAATAAAGCGTCAAAGAACAGATCAATAAATATGTTTTCAAGTTTAATTTGTGCTCATATTAGTTAAACTCCTGTTATTACAAGGAAGTCAAAAACATCGGCGATTGAAAACATTTTCAGTGTGTTATTATGACCCAAACTAAACCTTATACTAATTATTTCACCAAATAAACTAATAAAATAATTCGTTGAAAACAAAATACAAAATGGCGAATATCTCAGAAACGGCCCCAATATCGGCGATACAAAGGGGTGTTCAAATGATTCGTCTTTACCCCCGGGTCTACATTTCACGGATTGACTACGTTCCACCAAACACTCTGTAGGTAGGTATATAATATTAAATCTATCTATTATTATAATTATAATAATACGACGAACTCTGTGGCTCAGTGGTTAGCGCATTGGCCCTCAAACCGGAGGTCGCGGGTTCCAATCCCGCCAAGGGAACAAAAAGTTTTCTGTGTTCAGGGAGTCTAAAAAGGCCCCTTTAGGTGTTTCATGTTATATTTCATACATTTTTTTCCATACGATAATCGTGAAATTGTAAAAGAGCTACACGATTCATCATATTAGAAAACATAAATTTTGACAGTATTCAATAAAATTTCAATAGAAATGCGTAAAAAGGCGCACTTAATATGAGTTGAAAAAAATATATGAATCATAATATGAAACACCTAAAGTGGCCTTTTTGACCACCTGGACCATGGATGTGTATTAAATGTGTGTATTATAATCCCTACTAATATTATAAATGTGAATGTAAGTTTGTTTGTTACTCTTTCACGCAAAAACTACTGAACGGATTTTGATGAAATTTGATATGGTAGTAGGCTCTGGATTAAAACATAGGCTACTTTTTATCCCGGAAAAGTACGGTGTACCCGCGGGATACCTGATTGTATATTTACGCGGGCGGAGCCGCAACAGCTTGGATACAATATAATAAAAATCTTCAATACTTTTCATACTATGAGTACTTAGCCTATAGTATGAAAATTGTTAAATATAATATCTGTATTCCGTTGTCTGGTACCCGTAACACAAGTTCTTCGAGAACTTGCCACGGGACCAGATTGATGTGGTTTATTATTATTATATTAAAATATGTATGTATAGAAAAACATAATATTATTTCTTTAACATTAATAATGAAATTGGTCACTTTATAGCGTGACCAGTTGATCACTGACCGCATATTATGTATCTAAATAAATAAAAAACTGGACAAGAGCGAGTCGGTCTCGCCCACCGAGGGTTCCGAGGGACCAGGAATCGAGTCTCGCAGTTTTTTTTCGAGTCTGAAAATCCTTGATGAGTTTCGTAGAAAAGTAAATAAAATATGTTATGGAATTGGAATCATAATGCCCTTTCATAAGAGACCCCATTTACTATTTAGCCCCCTTTACTCTTCTACTTTTGACCCTCTATGTTTTTGTGATTTAAGCGTAGTATCGATAGATAATCGATATTTTTTTTTATAATGTCGAAAGTGATGGTGGCCTCGCGTAATGAATTTACATTTACTTCTACGTTATTGTTTTGATATTTATTGTTACGTTTATTGATTTTTCTTATTTGTTTTATATAGCATGTCAATCTGGCGCGTCGGTGAGGATCCACCTGCAGGATACCTCGATATCCTGTATGGACAGGATTCTGATGAAGGTGGATCCGATAGAAGTGATTTTTTGGATACAGACCTGGAAGACGAGGTTAGTAACTCAGTTTTTGTTGTGTGGTTATAAATATTTATAAAACTCATGGGTTGCAGTGTATTTATGCTTCTTATTTTGGCCTAGGATGAAGACGTGGAGGCTCCTCCGTACTCCCCTGTCACGTCCCCGGAGCGCCGCGGGAGGCTGTCGCGAATGGTATGCATTGGTTATTTTGTTACGTTTACGATGTGTGTGTCTGTCTGTCTGTGTGTGCGTGTGCGCGCGCGCGTGTGTGTGTGTGTGTGTGTGTGTGTGTGTGTGTGTGTGTCTGTCTGTCTGTCTGTCTGTCTGTGGCATCGTAGCTCCCAGACGGATGGACCGATTTTGATTAAGTTTTTTTTTATTTAAAAGGTGGTGGGAGTATTCTTAGCTATGTTTGATAACAATTGGTCCAATAGGGCCGCCGCCACAAAATGGCGGATTACATATTTTTTCTTATAATTTTTTAATTTTTTATAATATGGGTATCAAATGAAAGGTCTTGGCTAGTAGAATACTATAAACTATGATGTATTTCAAATCCAAGATGGCCGCCACTATAAAATACCGATTTATATAAATAATTGTCGGGGTTTTTTTTAATTTTTAATTTATAGTTATTTAATTTTTTTTTAGGGTGACCCAGTGACGCCTCCAGTAACAGAGTTCCGCCGGTCACGATCGCCTTTGTCGCTGTCAGTAGAACCATAAGTTTGCTGTTGTATGTTGTTCACGAATTAATTTTTGCCTGTGTATAAATCAATTCTATTTTTTTTTTGCTTTCATAGGGCCACTTTCACGGTGCCTGAAGGTGGCCTGGTTTTGCTGTTCGACGAGACTGGTGCGCCGCTGGAGGAACAGACGACGGGTGAGGAGTTTCTTGCCCCGGATACCCACCCATTGTATGTATCGACTGGAGAGCGTGAAAGAGATGAACGAAATGGAATAGCATGCAATAGAAGAGGAACGAGTGGGAGAAGGGGTGGCCGAAGGGGAGTCAGGGGTGTGCGAGGACAGAGTGCACGTAGGGGTAGGTATCCGAACCGGGGCCGTAGAGGAGGACGGCAGTGGGAGTTGGGACAACCACTCCACGAAATATGGATGGATGATGCCGACGTTCCTCCTGAATTGTTGAGTTTGGCGATGGATGTAGTGAGGAGACGACAGAGAAGATTGCAAGGTGATGCCGTGGTTGACAGTACTGAACGAGGAAGGGTTATTAGTGAGAGTGAAGATGAGGATGAATTTGTCGACGCCAGTGATGGAGCTGATGCTCCCAATAGACTGGAACGCCAAACTTTGACTTTGAATGGTATCCTGTGGATACCTTTCATGGTCAAGAAGAAAATTTTCAGCCAGAGCGTACGGGTTCGGTTCGGTTTTTCGATTCAGCCTATGACGCTTTTCGTTCCTATTGGAGCGATGAAGTCTTAGGTTTAATAGTGGCCGAAACGAACCTATATGCTTCGAAAATTTCTGCTGCCGCATTCCAGGCTGAATGGCACCCCACAAATTTGCACGAAATTTTATGCCTCTTTTCGTTCTGGATGATGTTGGGGATCATCAGAATGCCAACTGTTACAAGTTGTTTTTCTGTCGATCCTCTCTTGAAAACGGAAGTTTTCAGACGCATCTTCACACGAAAAAGGTATGAAATGTTAAATAGAGTGTTACATTTTGTAGATTTCGACCCCGTTATGGATAACGTAAATCCCTCCAACACTGGCGCCAGAAGCTTTGACCGATTACACTGTTTGAGACCAATATTAGCACATTTAAATTCAGCTTTTCAAGCAAATTATATTTTAAGTAAAGACATTTGTATAGATGAAAGCCTTACACTTTGGAAAGGCAGATTGAGTTTTAAACAGTATATTCGGAACAAAGCCTCTAAGTTTGGGATCAAAACATTCGAGATTTGTGAGAGCACCACCGGTTACCTGTGGTCGTTCATTGTTTACACCGGTAAACAATCTACAACAGATCTGGAGCAGTCGCCCGGAGTGCTTAAAAGCACAGCTGTTGTACCCCTACTAAACAAAGGGTATAGATTGTTTATGGACAATTGGTACAATTCACCTCTATTAGCTAGATTTCTGAAACTCAATGGTATCGACTGCGTTGGTACTTTGAGACCTTCCCGTCGCGATGTTCCCATTGTAATAAATAAGGCTCCTCTTAATAAGGGAGAGTACATCGCCAGACATTCAGGCGATGTCACTGTTTTAGGATGGCAAGACAAGAAACGAATAACCATGATTTCCACTTGTCATGGTGCATCTACAGCCTTGCCTACAGTCTCTTCTAGACCATCATCTCACAAAGTACCTTTTAAACCGCAAGTAGTGCTGGATTATAATAAATTTATGGGGGGTGTAGATCTGAAAGATCAGACGTTGGAGCCTTATTTATTAGAAAGGAAACGTTGCAAAAAATGGTACATGAAACTTTTTAAACGCCTTCTCAATGTATCCATTCTCAACTCTCGCATTTTTGTACAGTCATCTATTCAAAAAAAATGTGATCATTTAGCTTTCCGCCTTGAGCTTGTAGATACCATCCTTTCAAATCATCTATCACATTGTCCACAAAGTCGTAAATATACTGTATCTAGCAGTAGATCTACGCACCATCAACCTGGTAGAATTATCCTCTCTACACATTGGCCTGCCTCATTAGAATTGTTAGAGAGCGCCTCAGCGTGCAACCGGAAACTTAGGAAGCGTTGCTTTGTTTGCCTGAAAAATGGCAAAAAAAATATAAGAACCGCCTACTGTTGCGAATCCTGTCGCGTGCCATTGTGTATAGAGGATTGTTTTAAGGTTTATCATACATCACCATAATACCTTTCTTATCAATTATTCATAAACAACTACGGCGTGAAGAGATTGTGATTATTGTATGAAAACAGAGTGGGAGGTTAGAATGATTGTGTAATTTTTGTATATAGTTTAGATATGCTTTTACCGTTTTGAGACCGTTGTTTTGTGATTTGCATATACATATTATATAATATGTATGTCACTTTTTTACAAAATTTCCAATCTAAAGGCATCAGGCATTATATTTAGACAATGTGCGCGTGTATCATTGTCTTTGCAACATTCGAAAAATATTGCCACGACTTTGCTGTAAGGGCATATCTAAGTATTTTTTACCGTAGTACATATCCCTTTAACTTTTGAAACTTTACGTCGTTTTCGATTAACAACTTCGACTTTTATTTTAACCACAGTATATCGTAAACTATATCATTCCTGCTGTGACTTGCATACATTATTGTGTACATAAAATAACAAAGATGGCCTACAGTCACTTCTCATGGCTCTAAACACACTTACGACCATTACGACGAGGTTTGAAATTTGACCCTTGTCTTGAATAATTATTTGTGCAATATGGCCGCCACAGTTGAAGGGTTAATTACAAATTTGCATCTTTCAGATTTTTTTTCTTGGTCACAACTGATTAGCTATTCAATGTTGCTATATAAATAAAAGATCGAACGCGTAGTTCGATCAATGTTCAAAACGACGACGGTATAAATTCCTTGTATTTTTGACTAAACACCTATCATTGTGTATAAATCTATGGGAGATAATCAATAAATTGTTAATCATATTCATATGAATATTCATTGTAATTAATTAAAATATCCCCGTATTTACTAAATACCCCACCTCCTGCAGATATCTAACCTAATTATTTTTTTATGTAGCTTCACGCCATGGGCATCGTAAAGTAATAGATGTAGGTTTTTGTATTTTAGTGAGGATTCCCATTAGACTTTACAGTGTCGAAATACAACATTTTTGTGGCAAAAAGAGGCGTATCTTCTTTTCACGTCAACTTAGAAGTCAAATTTTTTCACAGCTTCAAGGGACCGAAGACGGTTAAACGGTTTTAATTTCTACTACATACCTCCACTGGTGACTCCCGAAATTATGGGTCTCGATAGACAGACAGACCGACAAACGAACAGATGGACGGACAAGAAAGCGATCTTATAAGGGTTCCGTTTTATTTTCCTTTTGAGGTACGGAACCCTAAAAAACCATTGTATATTCATTATTCATAGAAAACGGGTATGCGTGGGACAGGGCAATTAGTATTCCAATGTCGGAAATCGACGTATCTGATATAATGAAAATATCATTTGTACACAAACATCAGTCTAACAC
Source organism: Phengaris arion (assembly GCA_963565745.1). NCBI lineage: Eukaryota > Metazoa > Arthropoda > Insecta > Lepidoptera > Lycaenidae > Phengaris > Phengaris arion. The sequence goes on from OY751443.1 coordinate 12,414,532, forward strand.
AATAATACAGGGCGTTTTTCAGACAGTGTTCAAACTTTCAGGAGCGAATATACTCTTGAATAGAAGGAATTTTTACTATGGGATCTACTTTCCTACTTGAAAAAAAAATCTGCTGTTTCCTACAAAAGAGCTACGGCATAGATAGCATTTTGTAGGAAACAGCTGTTTTTTTTTTCAGGCCGCTATCTAGCTAGTACCTACCCTGCGTACCTACTCTACAAGTTATATTAGTTGATATGTAGATCGAAAGTACACAATATATATTGTCATTAATTCGAAAACGAAATGTATGGGATTTGACATAAGGCCTCGCAAGCGATATGTCACTTAACGATGACTTATGTCAAACCCCCATACATTTTAGATTTCGAAGTTCGCTGTCGAAATTATCGAATGCATCTTGACTAAAGGCCTGGTGTAGTTATAAGTTATTTATCCAATGGTCACGGCAATCGACACTTTTTTAAACTTGTCTAAAATTGAATAATATATTACCTTAAGGTTATAATTTTAAATAGCGATCATAAAAAAGTGTAGCATTAGGTCATAAAAAATTAATACTAAGTGCCAATGTATAAAATCAATGTAGACTGGAGTCCAATGTCAAATGAGGGGTTAATGTGAATATCCTATGAACACCTATTGCACCTGCTGTCTAAAATCGATATTTCACCAACCTTGGTCGAAATTACCGTTCAAAAAACGCTGACTAGATTTCAAAGAATGGACAAAAATTCAGAGATTCATTCGAGACTTTCTTGGTAACAAAAAAATGTACTACGATACTTTTTAAATAGAAACTTACTTGTGGCTTTTTATGTTTGATAAAAAAAGTAAAACCATAACCATTTAGATTTTATGTAACTTCTCGCTCGTTAAACACATACCAAATCACTTATTAAACTGGCAACCGAGAAATATAAAAACTTTTTCGAGCGTAAAAAAAACAAGTCAGCTTAGTTCAGGCTCAACAATAAATACCACGATAAGCTCTATTAAGCTTTTTCCAACAGCTTAACTGCTTAAGCCCTCTCATTCGAACCCTTGGCAGTTCCAAACACAACGTGCTTGTTTTCTTTTTTCCGCACAAAACACCGATAAGGTAGGTAATTTATTCTATACATAACATTATTATTATTTGCATTTCTGGCGTCAATATATAGAAATATTAGTGCCAGATGAGGCAAGCCGCAAGATGGTACGAGGGCGGGTCAATAAGTCCGTGACTTTTGGAATAAAACACAGATTTTTTGATAAATAAATCATTTTATTTTTCAACGTAGTCCCCCTTGAGCTCTATACACTTTGTCCAACGCTACTCCAATTTTTTTATCCCTTCCAAAAAATATGATTTGTCGAGGTCCTCAAAATAGGCCTTTGTTTGCGAGATGACTTCATCATTGGAGTCAAATCTTTTTCCACCGAGCCATTTTTTCAGGTTTGGGAACAAGAAGTAGTCACTCGGAGCCAAATCTGGAGAATAGGGTGGATTTGGGAGCAATTCATAGCCCAATTCATGGATTTTTGCCATGGCAACTGCACATGTGTGCACCCTTGCATTGTCTTGGTGAAAAAGAACTTTTTTCTTGGCCAAATGAGGTCGGTTTTTTTCAAATCCTCATTGAAGCGGTCCAATAAGTTGGCATAATATTTCCCATTAATTGTTCTTCCCTTTTGAAGATAGTCAATGTGGATTATCCCACGTGCATCACAAAAAACAGTCGCCATAACTTTATTGGCTGACAAACCCACTTTGGCCTTCTTTGGCGCCGATTCACCCTTAGAAACACACTGTTTTGACTGTTGTTTGGTCTCTGGTGTGTTGTGATGGATCCATGTTTCGTCCACGGTTAAAAAACTCCTCCATATTGTGATTAAACAACGCCAAACCTTCCTGTGAAGTTGTTACACGATTGCGTTTGTGGTCGACTGTGAGCAAACGCGGCGACCATCTTGCGGAAAGCTTTCTCATGCCCAAGTGATCATTCAAAATTGAAACCACTGAGCCATGCGAGATGCCTATGGCTTCCACAATCTATTGCACTTTCAATCTTCGGTCGGCCGACACCATATCGTGAATTTTTTCGATTGTTTCGGGTGTAGAGACCTCAACTGGGCGTCCAGGACGTTCGGCATCTTCAGTGCTTGTACGGCCACAACGAAATTCAGTAAACCACTTTTTTACCATTGAAATCGATGGTGCAGAGTCCCCATAGTATTTATCAAGCTTAGCCTTGGTCTCGGTAATGGTTTTTTTTCGCAAAAAATAATGCTTAATAAGCACACGAAATTCACTTTTTTCCATTGTTTCCTTAAGTTACTGGATAGTCTGATAAAGATAGCTGTAAAACACAAATTAACTGACGCAGCAAGTTCAAATTTTGATAGGAGTCAACTGACAGATGCCTGTTGACAGGAGTAGTGTTGCTTTTTCAATAAGGAGGTTAGAAATTCAAAAAGTCACGGACTTACTGACCCGCCTTAGTACATAAAGTATGTTACTATTGAACCGGAAAAAAAGTATGCCCTTCAGTAGCGAAGACTGATCAAAGGGAATATCTCTGCCTGTAGGTGAAAGGTCAGCTACTTTTTTCCCAGGTAGGCACTTTTCTTAAGATGAATGTATTTCTCAAATGTCCGTTCGAATTACAATACGGTAAATAAAAAACATTACATAATATGTAGGTAGGTACCGACAGATAAAAGAAAGTGATAGAAATACGTTTAGCCGCAATTGCCTCCCCTATCCCTGGATACAACTAAATTGACCGTATCCCTAACTATGTGGGTCGCACGGCGCACCCATAGAATTTTCCACTTTTGAGGCCATTCACTAAAGTGAATTTATGACGGTTTTCAATTACACTAGCGCCATTGAAATATTTCCCTTGATTGGCGTCAAATAGAATAAAGCTTCCATCGAATGCCGCTGTTGATTGTCTCAATACTATTAAAAGGCCGAGGCACACATACGGATATCCTACTACAATTATTGTAAATGTGAATGTTTGTGGGGATGCATGGATCTCTTTATCACGCAAAAACTACTGAACGGATTTTGATGAAATTTGGCGTGGTAGTAGTTTAGGCTTAATACATTAATACATACTTAGTTATTTTTATACCAAAAAAGTACAGAGTTCCCGTGGGATACTATATTTACGCGGGAAAAAGCTAGTAATAAAATTATTATTATTGTATACGTCACCGAAAAACATCATTTGATACATCGAAGGCGTCGGATCAGATTTTTGCATTATTATGGAGCGTAACGAACGCTAAAATTATCTATTACAGTGTGTTTCTTCTCAAGGTTAAGAGTTTTTAACAGCAGATAATAGGCTTAATTTCATCGACAAAACATCCTCTTCTGGGGGTCGTAGCCCTCACCCTCCCGAGCTTCAAGCAATTGAGTATTTTTTGTTTTGGTTACTACCTTACGTTGAATAAACCTAAATAAATAATTTTATTTATGACCTAAACACGTCAAAATAATCGCATTTTATTCCTCATAATATTTTTTACATTATTAAATAATTTATTTCATTACTTGGTTAAAAAAATCTAAATAGCCTCCGCATTTGCTCAGCATGCGTGCGTGGCTAGGCGAATGCGGAGGCGGGCGGGAAGGAACTTTTTCCCAGCCTGAACCAGAGTTCAGTCAAAACACAAAACGAACAGCTCATAGGGCTAGCAGCTGTTCGTTTTGTGTTTTGACATAACTGACAATATAATTTCATAATATCTATGATAGATTTGTTTAACGCGACGTTTATAAATATTTTGGTGTCAACCTCGGGCTTACATCAACATGGCTGACATTCGCTGGTGCTCGAGCTGTCATTTGTAGAGTGTGACGCCCCTGTTTTATCTACTGAAGAACATATAGACGGATTGTTCAAGAAAATTTGTCATTTAAGCGAAACCCATTTTTACGTTGAACGTCGGTTACACTTCGCGTGAGGGTTCGATTTTTTCGAATGTTACGATCTCCTATTTGTCCACTGTATTAATCCACAACTAAGTAAAGAAAAAAAAAATGTCATGAGCTGTCTTTCGTGTAAATCGGTGCAATGACGATTTTTTACTTTAGTAATATAATATATCCTTTTAAGGCGTTACATGAGTAACGCCCGCTAGAATCTAACCCCCTTACTTATAAAAATATTTACAAACGGATATCTTATCACAACGTTCCTGTCTTTTTCTGATACGTCAGAAAATCCACTTGACATACAAAGACAGCAAGGTCGTTAACGTCATCCGTTGTGTAAATATTTTGACGTGACAACGTCTTATAATTCGATGGAGCCGGCTGCACGCACGAAAAAACATGACTCATGCGGCGTTACCTCGCTCTGAGGCGTTCCATTTAAGGCTTGAAGTGCAAGAGAGAGCTCGGAATCTGTCTCTCTCCTACTTGAGTGAGCGATCCATCAGTATTTTCTTATGACGTTGTCACGTTCAACTATCGTCAGTAAACCGACTTTACAGACAACCGATTTTTATTAGTAAGGGGGTAAGTGTGTAGCAAACTTTAACTGTGCAGGCACTCGCGTTTTAATTATTTCGCCATTCTGTCACTGATCAATTTGTCATCCACGATTTTTATTGTATTTTCTAAGTGATTTCGTGTCATTTTTAAATGAAAAACCCAGTGCATATCTAGATACTCGTATGAATATCATCGACCTATCTATCAAACAGTATGCTACATAAGTTTATTTTGCATGCTCTTGTACCTACTACTAATAATTATTGGGTCATATTGCAAAATGACGGGGTCTAAAATCTTTTAGTAAAGTAATAGTTGTCAAAAAAGAGGACAATATGATGCATATTCCCTCCTAGTTGACACATTACAAGGCTCGGTTCGGTCACGTCGTCCTAATAAAAAATGATTCCCGCTTCATCCCTCTTGATAGAAACGCTGAGCGTGAGGAGATCTTATACGCCGCTTTTTCAACTACTTCCAAGTTTTTCAATCCACGTTGTTAGCTGTGACTCTTGACTGGATGGAACAGACAATTTTTCCTGGCTAACGAGGTGACGGTAAGCGATTACCTGACTCCACAGGCGCAGATAGCTAAATAGTTACTTCGTCTGGGGTATTTCTACTGCGTTGCCGGTCTTTTAAACATCCATCGGAGAATGAGCTTTCGGTAATCTGACATAATCTGATAACACGGTGAAATAGAACGGTTTTCTGTAGATACGGCCATGGTTGACGAACCGAAAAATATCCTAGTCGCGTTACATTCTTGCCGAAGCATGACCCCTCCTCAGTGAATATCTAGATAGATTAATCTTTATATTATCATATAATAGGTAATACGTGAAGCAAAAACTTTCCGGTACAGTTTTACGAGAATTGTGCGAACGGAGTAGTAAGAAATTTGGCACAGTTAAAGATTATGTGGAAGGTGTGCAGAAAGCTAATATTTTTTCAATAATGCTTACAAATAGATAAAATAAATAAAAATAACACTACCATGCGTTTGTACGTAATTATAATAATAATTACATAATATTTTTATGGCGTATCTAAAGGGATCGAACCATTCGAGACGATCAAACGGTTTGACTCAAATCTTACGTGTTTAGTGCAACCGTTTGACGTCGGTCGGAAACAGCACTGTTCAGTTTATCTGTTACTTCACTGTCCAACAAAACAAAAATATATAATTCCATCAAACGAACTTCAACCCCGTAAATGTTTGACAAACCGTTTAAACCAGCTTTGTAAACGATCAAATTGGTTTCACTCAAAGCAAAACTTACGTGTTTGAGTCAAACCGTTTGATCGTCTCGGGGGCGCTTAAGAAGTAAAAGAATCCAAAAAATATTGAACTTAAAAATTTAAATATGAATTATGGTCGAATTTCGACACTCTAGTTACAACAAAATAGCAGAAAGGCAGACGGGTGAAAGGAAACACCGAAACTATATTTCCTTGTAGTCTGCTTAGTAGCAAAAGTCGGGTTTAATGAACAGTAAAGTTCGCCAGGCCATGAACAAAACTGCTGATTCGCGGTTATATTACCGGCTTGTAAGTAATAAGGAAAAGGGATGAAAAGATAAAGACGTGCCTTTTGTACCACCAAAGATTAAGGTTGTTAGATATGCCCTGACACAGGGAAATAGTTTCATGATATTTTGTATGTAAGCGTTAGCTTGGATTGATATTATGATTATGATAAAGATAGATAAAATGCGACAAACGCAGTTGGCGTTTTTGTTTTTTAGTTGCTAAACGCATATATACCGTATCCGTTCAGTCGCGGGTAAAAAAGGATCGTAACAACCCGTAAAATGTCTCTAACGTGAGTGCCGTAAGCTAACTTCGAAGTTGTCAGAAAACATAAATTGTAGGATACTATGATAGAATCAAGCTTAAATCAATTATTCCTAACAAAAAAAAATCTCAAAGAAGCTTAGCAGAGTGGAGATAATAATTTTCTAATATCTCACTTGCCAATATGATCCATAATAATTTATAGTGCAACCCGGTGCAATTTTCCCGGAAAGTGAGAAAATTTATAAGCTCATTTGATACGCGAACAAGATCTATTAAGGTGGCCTTCGTGGAAAATAATGGATACAATGTGATTTTTTTGCATTTATAGGAGGTATTAAAATACCATTTAATAGTTTTCAGTAATTAACACTCAGTTGCTTAGTAAATAGGTGTCGATATAATTTCAAAGAAATGGCGTGAATTTATTTTGTTAGTAGCCGTGCTAAAAAACTAAACACTTGGGCTAATGTTACGTATTAACATAAGCCCAAGCCCTATAATACACGTATAAGGTAATTCGAAATCAATTACGGATATTTTTGACATAATATTTAATATTATGATCTACTGCTTTCGTCTAGACGTTTAGAATTTACGTATACGTAAATACGTATACGTATACGACGTATAGAATTAAGAAAAAAAAAATACTGAATAAAATTATTTCATTGCGCTCTCTCCTTAGAGAGGTCTCCTGAGGTCATTAACCTCGGTTATTTACAGAGGGATCAAAGACCTTGCCTAAATTACATTAATACAATCAGCTGTGTGAGGTCAATGAACTTAACAGGGCCGTAAAGAGCGTAATCTAATTTTAATTAGGATAATTAATTTTCTAAATATTTAATTATTTTTCAGCCTAAACGTTTTTCTAAATTGATTTAGAATAACCTTGTATATTAATTATATAATAAGCTTTGTGAATTCCATTTAATAGCATCATTTAACCTTGAATTTTTTAAAATGAAATATAAGGTCAAATTAGCAGACGGATCGCCTGATTGAAAGCGATTCCCGTCTCCCATGGACACCCGCAACACCGGAGGAGTCGCTTGTGCGTTGCCGGCCTTTAAAACCTAAACTCTAAACCATTTATATTTAAATATTCAGTACCTGGGTAACTCATCCAGCTAACTACAAAGGCTGCGTTGTAGCCAAAGAGCTCCAAAGCATGAAATTGAAAGCAATGAAGAAAAAAGGGGCAGCGACTGCTAAAATCCAAAATCCAGTTTTAGGTATAGCTGAAAAGCCTAAAACTAGTTAGAAAAATAATCAAATCATGAAAAATGTTACTTTTGCGCAAATTACTAAAGCAAATAAGTAGGCTACAATCAACACACAACATCAACAACAATCACAGCCTAAGGCAACTGGCAGTACAGATGACAAAATAAACAGGATTATCGACCTACTAACCTCGTTTGATTATAAATTGAAAAAACTGGAGAGTAGCGCTAACATAGCTACTCACACGCAAAAATCGAAATAACCCGTTCGTTAAAAATTATGACATGGAATGCTAATGGACTACTGAAACAGCAAAATAAGTTACAAGTAGTTCTAAGCAGGGAGAATATTGATGTGTGTCTTATATCTGAGACACATTTCACAACAGAATCACTCGTTCAAATAAAGGGCTACAAAATTTACCACGCCTTGCACTCTGACAATACTGCCCGAGATGGTAGTGCTGTCATCATAAAGGAAAATATTTGTCACTATGAAGAATACAAATATAAGTAACAGGAAATACAGGCAGTGGCTATATATGTAAAAACAAAATCCTATCTGGTTACTCTAGCCGCCATATATTGTCCACCAAGGTATGTCATAAAAGCAGATGAATATATAAACTTCTTAAAAAATCTTGGCAATAGAATCATACTCGGTGGTGATTTTAACGCTAAAAACACTTACTGGGGATCAAGGCTAACTACTACCAAAGGAAAAGATCTTTTAAGTGCTGTCAAAAAGATGAACTGTAATATCAACAGGAAACCCACATACTGGCCTACAGATCCTAACAAAATCCCAGATTTTATTGATTTCTTCATATAAAAAAATATATCATCAAATTTTCTACACATTGAGGAGGGATATGAGCTCGGACCACTCACCTATAATAGTGACAATCAATGAGAAAATAGTAGTAAAAGAGCGCCCTCACATGCTTGTAAATAAAAACACGGACTGGGAAAGCTTTAAGTTCGAATTAGAATCTATAATAGATCTCATGGTTCCCCTAAAGACTCCAGAACAATTGGATCTGGATGTGAGAAAGTTCATAAAAAAATTCTAAAACTGTGCGTGGAATAATAAACCAAGCATTAATAGGAAAGTGAAAGGAAACTGCTACCCAATAGAAATAAGAAAACTTGTAGCAGAAAAAAGGAAAACGCGGCGGATGTGTAAGCAAACCAGATGCCCTGAAGTAAAAAAAAACTTAACAATCTCACAAAAAGGCTAAGGCGGGAAATTCAAAAGTTTAATGATAACAGTATGAATACATACCTCACTAGTCTAACAAGCGATCGTACAACAGAATACTCCTTATGAAAAGCAACGAAAGGTCTTAAAAAGCCTATCACCTTCCATCAAAAAAGTAAATGGGTCAGTTTACTTTCATATAGCCCAGTGGCTATAAGCAGTGACCAGAAAGCATCTACATTTGCTGATCATCTTGAGGAAATTTTCCAACCTATTATAGAACTAGAGCAACAAACTGATTTAGAAGAACACTAGAAGATACATCAAAAGATGAGATTTAAATAAAATTCTTTACACCAAGGGAAGTGAAAAGTGAAATAAAAAGGATAAGCCTAAAGAAATCTCCTGTATTCGTTCTCATAACTGGAGAAGTTATCCAAAATTTCCCACGAAAAGCTATAGTAAAGCTAACCACGCACATAAATGCGGCATTTAGACTCAGATACGTGCCTGATATGTGGAAAATAGCAGAAGTCATAATGATGCCAAAACCTGGGAAACCAACACAAGAAACAAAATCGTACAGACCAATTTCTCAACTACCTGTTATATCTAAATTATTTGAAAAGCTATTTCTCAAACGTCTAAAACCTATACTACGAGGGCGGGTCAATAAGTACGTGACTTTTGGAATAAAACACAGATTTTTTGATAAATAAATCATTTTATTTTTCAACGTAGTCCCCCTTGAGCTCTATACACTTTGTCCAACGCTTCTCCAATTTTTTTATCCCTTCCAAAAAATATGATTTGTCGAGGTCCACAAAATAGGCCTTTGTTTGCGAGATGACTTCATCATTGGAGTCAAATCTTTTTCCACCGAGCCATTTTTTCAGGTTTGGGAACAAGAAGTAGTCACTCGGAGCCAAATCTGGAGAATAGGGTGGATGTGGGAGCAATTCATAGCCCAATTCATGGATTTTTGCCATGGCAACTGCACATGTGTGCACCCTTGCATTGTCTTGGTGAAAAAGAACTTTTTTCTGCCAAATGAGGTCGGTTTTTTTTCAAATCCTCATTGATGCGGTCCAATAAGTTGGCATAATATTCCCCATTAATTGTTCTTCCCTTTTGAAGATAGTCAATGTGGATTATCCCACGTGCATCCCAAAAAAGAGTCGCCATAACTTTATTGGCTGACAATCCCACCTTGGCCTTCTTTGGCGCCGATTCACCCTTAGAAACCCACTGTTTTGACTGTTGTTTGGTCTCTGGTGTGTTGTGATGGATCCATGTTTTGTCCACGGTTACAAAACGGCGCAAAAACTCCTCCATATTGTGATTAAACAACGCCAAACCTTCCTGTGAAGTTGTTACACGATTGCGTTTGTGGTCGACTGTGACCAAACGCGGCACCCATCTTGCGGAAAGCTTTCTCATGCCCAAGTGATCATTCAAAATTGAAACCACTGAGCCATGCGAGATGCCTATGGCTTCCACAATCTCTTGCACTTTCAATCTTCGGTCGGCCAACACCATATCGTGAATTTTTTCGATTGTTTCGGGTGTAGAGACCTCAACTGGGCGTCCAGGACGTTCGGCATCTTCAGTGCTTGTACGGCCACAACGAAATTCAGTAAACCACTTTTTTACCATTGAAATCGATGGTGCAGAGTCCCCATAGTATTTATCAAGCTTAGCCTTGGTCTCGGTAATGGTTTTTTTTCGCAAAAAATAATGCTTAATAAGCACACGAAATTCACTTTTTTCCATTGTTTCCTTAAGTTACTGGATAGTCTGATAAAGATAGCTGTAAAACACAAACTAACTGACGCAGCAAGTTCAAATTTTGATAGGAGTCAACTGACAGATGCCTGTTGACAGGAGTAGTGTTGCTTTTTCAGTAAGGAGGTTAGAAATTCAAAAAGTCACGGACTTATTGACCCGCCTTAGTAGAAGAAAGGAATTTAATTCCAGACTATCAGTTTGGTTTCAGAGAAAAACACTTTACAATTGGCCAAGTGGATAGAATTACTACATTAATAGAAAAAGCACTAGAGGAAAATAAATTCTGCACAACAGTCTTCTTGGATGTAGCCTAGGCCTTTGATAAGGTTTTGCATACAGGCCTTATTCACAAAATTAGAAATCTACTTCCGAAGCAATTCGCTGATATCTTAGAGTCTTACCTAACACTCAGAATGTTTAGGGTGAGACAAGATGAAGCACATTCAGAGCTTAAGCATATAAAAGCTGGAGTACCTCAAGGAAGTTTCCTAGGCCCGGTCCTGTACCTACTTTACACTACTGATATTTCAGAAATAGAAAGAAGTACCATTGCGGCCTTTGCAGACGACACAGCCATACCAGATACCAGATACCATACCATACGGGCGAGACGCAAGCGGAAGCAGTGGAAAAAGTACAAAAAGCTATCCATACAGTGTATCACTGGAGGAAAAAGTGGCGAATAAAGCTTAATGAAACAAAATTAATTCACGTAGATTTTACAAACAAGAGATCAAACTATCATCCGGTATATATTAACAATACTGTTATACCGCATGAAAATACAGCCAAATATCTTGGCATCTAGGATGACACTCGACACAAAGCTCCGCTGGAAAGCTCATGTTAAAAAGAAGCGCGAAGAGTTAGAGCTTCGCTACAGGAAAATGTACTGGTTATTTGGAAAAGAGTCAACCTTAACAATACATAACAAAATACTCTTGTAATAAACAAGTCCTCATGCCTGTTTGGACTTATGGTATTCAGCTATGGGGATGTACCAAAAAAAGCAATATACTTATTATGCAAAGATTTCAAAATAAAGTACTTAGAGGGGTTGTGAATGCACCTAGGTACATTAGAAATAAAGACCTTAAATCGGGACCTTAATGTGGACATGGTCTCAACTATTATCAAAAAATACGCCGAATCTCATGAAAAAAGACTTCACCATCATGTGAATGTTGAGGCTATCCAGCTCCTCGATAACACGGGCATAGTCAGAAGACTGAAAAGGACAAAACCTTCCGAGTTAGTGTAGTGTTAATGTCAGTGAAGTGTGTGACTGTGACAGAACACAAACAATAATGTGTATTCTCCTTTATAGAGACTATATGAAATGTGTTGATGGACGCAATCTCAGTAATACTCTACTTAGCAATTTAAGTTAACGTAAAATTACTTATAGTCTAAGCTAGGCTATGGTAATGTTAATGAAATTCCTAAATAGGTACGGTACTTCATGTAATAAAAAAAACCTGGGTAACCGAGCTTTGCTCGGAGCTCTAGTAGATAAAAAAAAGAATCACAAAAATATTTACCGGGATTCGAACCCATTCCGGATTTCCGAACAACGTAAGAATTAATAACTGCCAACCGGACTGGCATTATAGAGTCGAAATTATTGATACACGACGAAAGAAAAAACATATACATAAAACTTAAAAAATGCGCAGGATAAAACCTAGCTACAAAATTTTATGTAAATACTTGCAGCCGCTGCCGTGATTACGCTTATATATATATACAAGATTGTCTCGTTTGAAGTATAAGATAATTGAATCCATTTAAAACTTTATCAAGTTATAAACAAAATTAGAGTTATTCCAGCGTAAAATATTCAAAATTTCAACATTTCTCACAGCCAAACCCCGAGGAATAGCGGGTGACTAAAGTAAATAAATTTAAGGAGAAAATGTGAAATGATGTTTTCCGCACTTTCTGCCCTCGTAATTAAAATTCATTAGGGCGAAAAAACGGTACTAAATTAAGTTTATTATTTAGCTGCTATAGTCAAGTGGTTTAGATTTCTGTGGCTTTGTTGGTTGTTGGAAATATAAACGGTTCAGTTTCGATTATTTTTCCTAATGTCCACGATAAATAATAATTATGATGATGTAAAATAATGAAAATCAACTAATAATAATCCAATTTTCCTGAACTCCCTATGTGGTATGCCCCAGAAAATGAAAAGTAGCTTGAACAATTTTAAAGAAGTAATTATTTTCAATCGATTGCGCGGGCGTGGGCAGCGTTCTTCTTGATAAAATTAATGGAAGGCTTTGACTGTCTCGACGAATTGATCGGCCGCCTGTAATAATATTAAAATGAAATTTAATTCACTAAAGGGATTCCGAGAATCTTAACGGTACATAGTGGTACGGTGACCCGTTATCGCCGACTAGCATTTTTAGGGTTCCGTAATACTCAAGGAAGGGTTCCTTGAGTATTACGGAACCCTAAAGTTTCGCTCTGTCCGACCGTCTGTCTGTCCGCTCTTCTAGCATCTGTAATTATGAATATAAATAGATGAAATTTGGTATAGTCATAAAATGTGTATAGATGTGGGTTTTGGCATCATAAAATAATAATAATTTCATATTTTAGGGGTGGCACTCCAGTTCAATGCATGGGAATGAAAATTATTTTTTCATTCTATCCCAACGTGTGGGGTATCATTAAATAGGTATTTTAAAATAAAGGCAATTTTTCATACATTACTCTTTTACAAAGTGAACCATTTTCGAGTTATAAATATATAATTTGTATAGTCGGGTTATAGTTTTTAACTTTTGATTATTACACTTACGGCCCGTTTCAATAACCTATCTACCAATAACTATTTGTTAGAAACGACAAATTTGTTTCGCAAAAATCCGGCAAATGATGGAATGACGACGTTTTTAACAAATAGTTACTGGTAGATTTTAGAATAGGATAGAAGGTTATTGAAACGGGCCGTTACACAGAAAGGTATTTAATCTTATACTTTATAGTTTATAGGATACAATCTGAATACAAATACCTACTCTAAACGCACTCTTTGTAACAGAAAATTAGTACTCAAGTTTCCCATATCTTGTCCTAGTACAGTTGCGTAGTACATCCTATGTCACCCGTGTCATTATTACGAATCTATTAGCACCACATTAATTAAAATCGGATCAGTAGTTTAGACGCTACGATGGAACAAACATACATACATAGGTACAGACATACAATATACTGTATAGACTTCCAACAGCATTACCCTTCCTTCTAATCTGGCATAGTCGGGTAAAAATAGAATCAAGATAACCATCTTTCCAACGACAACACGTTTAAGAATTTAAGCAACGCCAGCTCCCAGGAGAGAACGTCAAGAAAATATCCACCTTTGAACGCGAATAATAATAATAGTTCAGTAAACTTACGACGCAAAAAAGGTAAAACCGGAATCCACGGCCAACCAATGAATCTTGATGAAAACTTATTTGGACTGTACCTATAGCTAAAATCTCAAATAAAAAAGTAAAAAAAATGTATTTGCAATCTTTTTTACCCGACTACGGCGAAGTCAAAAGGAAGGATAATGAATTTGGCAGACTATGTATGTAGATTCGTAATGATGCCGCGGTAACAAAGGCTTTTTTTTTTTATAAATTTTGTATTTCGAAAATTGAACCTAAAATTTTAACATAAACAGTCATCACGTGTTTAGTATCAAAAGAAAGGTCTTGGGCAAGCACGCCACAAATATGTTATACACATTTGTGGCGTGCTTGCACAAATGCCCGTTTGTCCAATTTTCGAACATTACGTAACATAAGACTGTTAATATATAATTTTTATATTATACATAGTATTTTACCTTCATAAAATATATTTTATTTTATAAATATTATAATATTATTATAATTATCGTTCTTAAAATATAGAAAAAAAATTGGCTCGCTCCGCGCTCGTGAAGAAGATATTATTTTTAATTTCAAGCGTTTTGATTAGGTAGTTATTAATATCATTCCAAAAACATGTTCGATTGGGAAACGGAAAAATATGAAATAAAAAAATATTTTTTAACTATAAAAAGGAGTCTAAAAAGGCCGAAACAAGAAATTAATTCAGATAGAAATCCAGAAACGCATAGGTACAAAGATGGCCAAGCTAGAGCCGGTAGTATAGGCTAATACCAGCTAATATTAGCTCACTATAGAGTGAACATTTTGGTTTAAGAGATAGAGAAGCATGAAAAGTGTATCTTAACTTTTTAAGTTTCACTAACTATGCCTTAAGCAAAAACCTCCACTAAACGAAGTCTGAACGTTCTTTTACACATTTTTATCGGAAACCAGCCACAAGAACTTTAGGACTACAAAATTACGAAATACAAATCTACAGGCACTAAAATCGCCATTATTTTTCACGTATTGTATAAAGATAAAGGCAGATAAAAAGTCGACCAAAAGACATTGTCTACACGCCAAGTCTTGTCTACAGTCCAGTCTAGACAAAGACAACAATCATTAGTCAATTCGAAATGTTTGTTTTGTTCAGCCATTTTCAATAGGTAGTTCAAAGAAACAGATTGCGTTTTATATTTGTGCGCCTCTATACGAAAACCTTTTACAATAAAAAGGAATTAGCAAAATCGGACTCCTCTGTAAAAAGTTATGTGTAACATTAAAAAAATAAATACGCGTTGACTTGAGAACCTCCTCCGTTTTCTGTCGGTTCAAAATAAACAAAATTGCTGAATGCCACGGTTTTTCGATTTGCAAAAAATATTAACTTGTATAAAGTAAGTGAAAAAATACTAATTTTTTGGAGGGTGGTTAAAACAATTATTTTGATTCAAAGTACTTACCTTTATTTTGTATATAATTAAACGAGCAATTCTTGGAAATGGTATACAGGGGGTTTTGGGGGTGAAAAATCGATCTATCCCTTGTCCAACTCCTTGTTAACCAAACCGCGAATTTTGAGTTTTTTTTTTCTTTCGTTACGTAATAACATCATTAAGAGTTATTTCCCTCTTCTATTGTCAAAGCGAGTAGCGTATGCGTTATACATTTTGCGTTATTGGCAAATTGGTGTCTCGGGTTCAAGTCCCGGTCAGACTAATATTTTTGTGATTATTTTTTAACGTCTATCATGGTCATCTGTTCCATTTTTGCTGTTCCGAGCAAGGCTCAGTCTCCCGGGCACATTTGTATATAACTTGAACAGAGAATATAAGCTAAATGAGTAACCAGTAAGCCAAACTTATTGACGCGTTTCTATGGGCAACTATTTTGCTTTACTAATATTTTTCACGGTTTTCTATATTTTGCTTTACTAATATTTTTCGCGGTTTTCTAATAAAACTAACTTTTATTATGACGTATTCTAGTTTTTTTTATAAAATATACCACAGAGAAAAAAATAAGTAATATTATTAAAACATTGATAAAGGGACACGGGTACATACAATCGCAGTTCACGGACATTTGAAGTCCCAAGGCGACATTTTATCAATCGCCGCCGACAGATACAAGATCGCCGACAGAAGAAGAATCATACCGTGTTGCTATTACCAATTTAGAGTAACTAGGATTAATGAGAACATAATTTATAATCATATTACAAAATATATGCTGAGTAGGCGCCAATTCGGTAAAATTTCTTATGTTTTTCATTTTAATGTATATTTATGTCGCTAAATGTTTATTTCACCAAATAATTTACCTTTACTTTCTGTCATTATTTCTTTCTAATGTCCATATTGTGAATTTGAAATCCTGTCGGTATATTATGAGTATTTATTTCTCTCACGCATGGATTTAGCTGCGGATTTGATGTCTGGCACACAAACGTAGTTCATGGCATGAATAAAAATATTATGTAAACTTAAACTAATTTTAGAAATATATTATGTTTATTAATATGAACGAATAGTTTATGCGGGATAAAAATCGTATATAAATAAAGGGTATCATTTAAGCTATCACCAATTTAATTAGTTTTGTGTTTCTTAAATAATAGGGTTTGTCCTCAAAATAGTAGATCTGTCACCAAAATGTAGTCACCAAACAATGCAAAATCAGTTCCACAATAAATCACCTAAAATCCTGAGATATAAGGTCTAGTACCAAATAAATGTTTTTGTATGTATTATAATAGGTGTGTCGTAATAAGTATTTAAGCAAACCAATTTAAAGAGATCACCAATAAATCATATTATGTTACTAGAAAATTGCATTAAGTTCAAATAAAAAATTAGGGTTGTCATCATCGTTTCAACCAAAAGATTCTGCTACTTAACTAGACTCCCAAGGTTCTAAATTTCCACTGGTAGTATAAATTATATTTAAATAAAATTTTTAGCAGAGTAGTAAATAAAACAATTAAAGTCAAAATAATCAATATTTATTGTTTAAAATAATTACCACAGAACAATCAGCGCTGGTTTAAAATAGCTGGCTTATGGCTAGCAGAATAGTAGATAAAACACTTAATTAAAGTTAAAATAATCAATATTTATTCTTAAAAATAATAACCACTGAATAATCAGCTCTGGTTTAATAGCTGGCTTATGGCTAGCATAATTGTAGATAAAACACTTAATTAAAGTTAAAATAATCAATATTTATTGTTAAAAAACAATAATCACTGAATAATCAGCGCTGGTTTGGATTTCGAAGGGCGCCCCCTTTTTCTTTTTTGGCCGATAAGCACATTTTTTGCTTCTGGTGGGGGGTTGGCCAGCTTTAAGCGTATGGCTAATCCGATAATATGTTTGCACATATATTTCTTGTAAAACGCAGGGCAGTTGCATTTCCCATGCATCCAATCAATATTGTGCGGTAGATCCACTCTCCATTTGCTGAACCATTGGACTTTGTATTCATCAAAATCAGTCCATGTATTTTCAAAGTTTTGTATTTTGTTTGCCTTACCAGCCGGTACTTCGTAGTGTTTAAAAGCATCGTCACTATACGTCAGTATTACTTCTTTAGGCAACTTAGCCCATTGGTAGGCTTCTGTCCAGTCTTTCAGAGTCATAGTTGGTAATGTCGCAAATACTTCATCGACAGCTAACAACCATCCATTTACAAACTCTGAAGCAACTGTCAAAAAACGAGACAGTGGCAAACGTTCACGGAGCGTGTATTCATCTTTGATTACTCGGTTATGTGATTCTAGTGCATTATTAGTCGCTGGTGAACCCATGTGAGTCCCCAAATACCAGTTACGGTTTTGTATGAGCCATTGCTCCTTAAAATACTGGATGAAAGTTGTCTCATCCTCCCATTTCTTCAAGAATGCTTGTGAAGCTAACTCGAACATTTCTGAATCAGTCACTGCTTGGAGAGAATCCACATCTGTCAACAAATCTTTGTGAACATTTTTTCGCGTATCTTTCTCTACATGAGCTTGAATTTTTTTTTTAGCATGTGCCCAACACATTCGAATTGTGACATCTTCACCAAATACCTCTATAAATGCATTTTGTATTGCTTTCGCTGCGTCACATACTAGAACTTCTGGTTTGAAGGTTTGTGAGTACAAGTTAAAGATATTAGTCTTGATGGCATCGAACAACAACTTAAAGTCTTCTTTTTCCTCATTAGTGGCAACCCCAAGCCCGAATGGATGAAATCGTTTATTTTGTCTGTACTTCCAACGACAAGAACGGGGAATCCTTGCCACACCAACTTGTATGTAGCATCAGCATGAATAACTTTTACGTCACGTGCTTTTTGCAGCAAATATTTTGTTGATAGTACAAATCTAAAGCGTGGTGAACTAGTTTCTTCAATCACTTCATACCCAATAACATAAACTTCATGTTCGTTGTCAGGAATTGGTGAATGAGACCTTAGCCAAGCTTCCAATTCGCCTAGGCTGATCGTGGGCTGTCCGTATTTACAACGGCGCCTGTCAATTAAATACGTCCTTACTTGGGACATTTTTGGCACTTTAATACCATCAATTTTAGTCAAATTTGCAAGTATGGCTTTTGGTTTGGGATGTAAGTCGTATAATTTGTTTATTTCTTCCTTTACTCTGTCACTAAGCCCATAGCAAGCGAGCGTTTTTGAATCGTGGTCATGATCAGAATCTGTCCGAAACAACAATACTTCATCCGAGAATGAGTACATGAGTAAATACAACTGAGCTGAACACTGTGGTCCCTTCCGCACCACTTTATTACATCTAAAGTACTTTTTTCTCCCTTCCTCTACATCATGCGTTCGTAGAAAAGACCAATTTTTTTCAGCCTTTATATACTCCTCAGCACTGTGTTTGTCTTCAAATTTTTTAACGAAAATCCAATCCTTGCTTTGCGACCGTTTCTTCTTTGGTATGGTGCCTTCATCAGTGTCAGTACCTTCCTCATTTTCCTCATCAGACTCCAATATCGGCACTTTCTCCACGAATGATTGCTCGACAAACGACGATAAACTTTTTGAATGACTTGCATTACCTTCACCACTACGTGATTCCATAATTAAAAATAAACATTTAAGAAATTAACTAAAACAACAAATTATCCACAACGATAATAAAATGCACCTACAACAATGAACGTGAAATCGCGAATGAAGTAAACTTGCATCTCTCTCGCACGCCGCCCGCGTCGCGCATCGTGTGATCGAACCTAGTTACCTACTACCCATCGTTGAGGCCGGATTGGTCAATTTTTAAAGCGCGCCAATTTGTCTCCGCCTTTCATTAAAATTATAAATTGATGTATTAAATTGGTAACGAATACTATTAATTTAATATCTGAACGAAATAAAATGTTACTACTGTATTGGTGACAAAATATCAAATAAAAAGGAGTCGCAGTCAGGGATCGATAATCGATTTATTTGGTGACAGATCTACCATTCTGAGCACAGAGCTATTATTTAAGTAACAAAACTGTTATTATAAGAACGAAGTTTATATTCATGTAATGCAATATAATTTTATTGGTTATCGATCTCTTATTTTACACATATATTAACATTAATTTGATAATTCATACCTGGGAACAATTTTTGTTTATCTGAGAACGAAAATATTTCGTGGCGATAGATCTATTTATTAGGTGATACAACTTGATGACAAATATAAATTTTGGTGATAGAAAATATAGTTCCCATAAATAAATAACATTGATGTGTACTGTGTAGTCCAAGAGCTGGCAGTCAAAAATTGACCCATTAGACATGCGATTCTCCACAAAGACTATTTAACTGCGTCCTGCGGGCTATGAACCGCGGGCAGTCAACACATCTGACTGACCGTTTGTTCGCGAATTTCATTTGTAGGTCACTGTTAGATTCGCAGCTGTAAATAGTAGACCATAGTTTCGCAAAAAGGACATTGGCAATTTTAATTTTTTTTTGGAACAATGACCCACGGCGATTAAAGATAAAATTAAGTTAGATGTAAGGGTAATTAATCACATCTATATTACAATGTCATAGGTCGCAGAGGTGGGGTAAATACCGTCATATTTTAACTAATTTCAACGAATATTGCTCTATTGATAAAAGACATGATTAACCATTCACTGATTATTTTCTTCTCTTCTCCATGGATCTGAATTAAAATAACTATGGAAAATGAAATGTGAATGAAAGTTATACAATCTAATTACAAGGTTTGGGGTCGCGACTTTTTAAAAAGAGGGTCTAAAATTCTCAATGTCTTTATATATTATTTATTATAGAAAATTCGGCGTTTGTGTTGCATATACAAAACACTGATGTCGTCAATGCTGATCCTTGATAATAATGACGACGAAGAAAGCCGACGAATGTATCTTCGGATGTTTAAATACTTTTCATAAAAGCGAGATTTACGTAATTAATACTTATTGTATTGGAGTGTGTCCGAAACGTGGTCTATAGATTTGAATGAATGAGAAAAAATTCTGATTTCAAATGCACTGGTAAAAACCTATAGCTCTTTAGAATTTGGTTAAAGTTGGCATACGACGACGCGACAGGGAAGTTCTCAGTAATGGTGTTGTTTTTTTCATTAATAACTTTAAATAGAAGTTAATTATTGTACAGATATATTGTAAAATTTAATGATTGACTAGCCGCACACATGCAATATTATTGCCACAATAGATTTGTCAATTTCTTCATTAATAAAAGGTCCCCGCATACTCCACAATAACTTTGTAAGTATGGATAAAAGGAAAAAAATTGTATTGTGTAAGGAAATTAGTTTATTAAATAAAAAAAAGCAAACAAAAACAAAACTATGGATAAAAATGTGTAATTTATAGATTATGTGTGTGTTACTCGTATTTAGTATTTTTTCTCTTCTGTTTTGGCAACTTGAGACAAAGGATGCGTATGTGTTTAGTATACTGTCATTTTGTAATGTAATGTTTAGATCGTTCTTCTACTTCTTAAGGTAGCGGTTAGTCAAAATGTATACGACTGAAGGACTTTGTATCCTTTGTCTTGAATGAATAAATTTAAAAAAAAACAACAATATTGGCAATAACCTCCTCCTCCTCCTCCTCATGCCTCCCCCCGATATTGTCGGTGTATTTCAGAATTTCCGGAAATTTCTGAATAATATTGTACAATACGGCAATATGGCCATGGCCATGACCATGGCACACATATTATTATAATATAATTATCAATATGAGCATTATTGCCAATAATATTGTGTGTGTGCGGTTAGCCATAAGTCCAATGGAGCGACATTGTCATACTTGATAATGCTTCTAAATAAAGAAGAATAACCTAACCTAACCAAGAGCATGTCAGGACATGTCTAAGGAGGGTTCCGTAACTATCAACGTGTAATAGTTTTTTTTTCAATTACTTCAAAAGTTACTGTCCGATTTCGTTCACAATAATTTTAATAAAGAGTTTTTAGACAAGTTTCTATTTTAATAGTTTGGAAATACTATGGGTAGGACCAACTTACAAACCACTTCGAAGGCCGATTACTCGAAGATGGTCGACTGTGTAAAAAAGTCATGTATGAAACCGTGTCTTTATATTAAAAATATCTATTCACGATGGGGTAGAATGAAAAACATTTTCCCCCACTTCACTTTGTATGGAGAGCTACCCCTAAAATATAAAATTATTATTATTTTTGATTCCAAGCCCAATATCTATACACAATCTATAACTATACCAAATTTCATTCATTTATATATTTATAATTACAGAAGCTAGAAGCGCGGACAGACAGACAGACGGACGGACAGAGCGAAACTATAAGGGTTCCTTGTGTATTACGGAACCATACAAATGAAACAAAAAATTTAAACCGACTTCCAAAGTAAAACTGCACAAAAAAGTATGAAATAATGCTTATTTTCTAGATAATTCCCCTTTTAAATTCGGCTAAAATTTGAACCAGGTATTTATCTACTCAATCGTCTTTATTTTGAAGTCGGTACCAGCCCAAATAATATCCTACAATATTTTATGGAACTCGCGTTCAAATTTGCTGGTACCGACTTCAAAATTAAGAAGATTGACTAGAGAAAAAGTTAAAATTTTAGCCGTATTTAAACGGGGAATTATTTAGAAAATAAGTTTTATTTCATACTTTTTTGTGAATTTTTACTTTGGATATCGGTTTTAATTTTTTGTTTAAAAATATTATTTAAAAAATTATATTTTTTCTCTTTTTAGTTAAATTTATTATCTATAGATATATTATTATGAACACATTTTAAGAAAGTTATAATTTCAAAAAAGCCTCCCGCTATTCTCACTCTCTCGACAAAACAAACTCAAGCGTTATTTCATGCCAGTTTTCTGAGAGGCCGTAGTATTTACTCTGATGAGTAGTTAGTGTCTATGTCATCATAATAATATGTTGGTGTTTTCGTGTGAAGATGGTGGTGGTGATGATGATGATTACTGGAAGAGGTAGGATAGCATATCAAGCATTCTTGATATCATGATATCATTCATGAAGCAAGTTCTTTAAACGACGCCGGAATTCTCAAACATGTATCTATAAGGACTCAGGAGTTCTGTCCAGTACTTTTGGATCCAGGAAATACCTTGGTGCAAAATCTTACTTTTTGGTAGCATATGCTTGGACTACTTCAGACAAAGACTAAATCACTAATATGTGTCCATATAAACGAAGAGTTCCCACGATTTATTATGGATCCCATCAGGTCACCACTTTGGTAACCAAGGGACTAATTTCGAATTATAGCCTTTACAACAACAAAAGAATTTGGCAAATAGGTTCACAAACGGGAAAGTAATGTTCAAAGATGTGTCGATGTAAAATACTAAAAGAAGTACCTATTATATCATCTCAATGTGATGATGATGATGATGATGATTACTGTAATTGACATAGTGGCATATGCTTGCAGTTCTTTAAACAACGCCGAATTCTCCAAACATGTATCTATAAGGAGTCAGGAGATCCGTCAGTACTTTGGCTCCAGGGTATACCTACCTTGGTGCAAAATCTTACTTTTAGGGAGCATTTGCTTGGATTACTTCAGAAAAAGTCGAAATCACCATATGTGTCCATATAAATTTCGAAGAGTTCCTTTGATTACTCATGGATCCCATCATCAGGTCACCACTTTGATGTAAAAAGGACCAATTTGGGATTATACCCATCATACATCAAAAAAAGAGTTTTCAAAATCAGTCCACAAACGGCGGAATAATCATTGAACATACAAAAAAAAATTAAAAATATAATATATACAGCCGAACGTAATCGGTTAAAAGGCGAGATTTCTTCCGTTCCCTCTTAGCACAATTCACCGACAAGCGAAAGAATGGAGAACTATATTATTATTATGACACCACTTCAAGGACTCGCAATGACACCTTCGTTACTCTCTCGCGCTTGTTGTGGATGTACCTAATCGAAATGAAAACAAGAGAATGAAATTCGACCAAATTGACGTATCATTGATCACTTAAATGTAATTATTTTTGCGCGGTGAACAAGTGGACATTTAATTTGGTAGCATTATTACTAGCCGCCGATATTGAGCTTAGTTTACATTTAGATATTGAAACGGAACGTAGTATAAATTTATCGGTGGGCATAGAAATATATAACTTTATTTTCCGAAAGTGCCGAAAGAAAAATTATATTTTCCTACCCACCTTTATGAAACATTCTTAAGAGAATAAAACACGATTTGTCTATTCCCGATGTTTAGTTAGTAGGGTACCTAGTAAAATGTCTACTACCTATCGAACTGACGAGATCAGCTGTTCGCGTTTTAAAATAGTTGTTTATCATCGGTCTATCATTTAGTTGCTAATGCTATGCTATTGTTAAGAAAACTAGGAGCATATATGTAATATAAATTGTTTATAATATTATGTAAAGTATTGCTATGTATAGGTTCTTAGTACCTACTTGTGTCTGACGAAAACAGGAATTTCCTGTGAAGTTTAAAATAGCTTATTCAGATTTCAGTGTAACACTTCAGTGTTGTTTATTTTTAACCGACTTCCAAAAAAGGAAGCGATTATACGTTCGGCTGTATATATTATATATTTGAGGTTTGTGAGTTCTTCAGTGAGTTGACTACTATAATTATAGTAGGTATTATTATTACTTTTGAAACATATATGTATTTATTATATTAAAAAGAGGTTTTAAAATTATTGTTTTAATCCTACTAATACTATAATTATTATGTGAAAGTTTGTGAGGATGGATGGATGTTTGCTACTCTTTCACGCAAAAACTTCTAAACGGATTTGGATGAAATTTGATATGGTAGTAGTTTAGGCTCTGGATTAAAACATAGGCTACTTTTTATAAAACTACAATTTTTATTTCAAAAAAACTATAACCCGACTACGCAAATTAAATAGACTATGTTACCCGGGCTATTATTACGAATCTATTGACAGCTCATCTTATAAAATCGGATCAGTAGTTTATGCGCTAGGGTGGAACAAACATACACACATAATGGTCTGCCAAAATCATTAATCACCCTTACTTTTGACTTCGCCGTAACCGGGTACAAAAGTTTTAATAATAAATAATGTTACAAAGATACTCCACAAACAGCTATACAATTTCAACCGACAACAAACACTGAAAAGCCGAAATTCGCTATTGATTAGGACGAAAGCCGATACGCCGGAACTCCAGATTGGCCGATGTTATATTTACATACTAACAAACATACTCCAGACTCCTAGACATATACAAACTTTTCTTGCTAAAATTAATACGATGCACACTCGTATTTACGCGTGTCCAATATTTTCTCTCAGGTTAAAAAAAATATATTTGTTTTGTTTACCAACTTGTGATATTTCGAATATACTTATGCGTGCATTCTGATTTATGTAGGTTTAGGTTATAGATCTGATGTCTGTGTGTTATGAATATAAATAACAAACCTGTGCATCCTCATTGAACCGGAGTCTACTGGAAGGCGACGGTCTCTCCAACAACAGGAGCTCAGTCAGCACGATCACTCCGAAAACAGCGAAAAACATGATGAAGATAAAAAAGCTGATATTGGCTCTCTCCTTCGCGCGGGAAGCCACTCGCGGCTTCCACCGCATGTTGCCGGGTATGCATTAACATGGGCACTGCTAGTGAGGGCACTAACACCACTGTCCGTGATCCGTCACTCGGTCATTGGGGCACACAACGCATCTCCCGGCCCGATCAACAATGAGTGACAGCTGCGGAAAAGTCACACGGAGTTGCTATAACAACGAACGAAAATACCCCAGATTTCGATATTAAATAACGAAAATACATGCATGCGTACCATGACCACTGTAGAAATGCGTTTTGTCTACACAAGAACAGACTTACTGACAGATTGCATAAACAAAATGACAGATTTTCTTTATCAATCTGTAATTTAATTTTATCTATTTTTCCGTACTTTGTCTATTCTTCCTTAGGAAGAAACATGTCACGACACGACAGTCATGCTACGCGTGTTGATGTTTAATCACCGGCCGATTTTAAACTGTTTTATAGCCGTGCCGAATCTGTGTTTTAATTACGTGTACAAATAATAATTTGAGTCGATACGTACGAATCAAGTTGGTTACGATTACGTTTGACGTGTTATCATATTATATTATATAAAATGGAATAAAAACTTTATAGTTACCTATGCCTAGGTTTTTATTTTATTTTAATGAGTTCAGTTGTATTTACATAATGTTGCGATAAATGTACCCATACTTTGTTTATTTTTAACAAAAACATCTTTTAATCTAAACCCACTTCGACCAATTCATATAAATATAAAAACAAAATATATGTACATTTTTAAATGATAAGCGAAGAATTTTCATAATAGAATAGAAAATAATAGAAATAAGATAAATGATTATTTGTTAATTAAACAATTTATATTATTAAACTATAATTTTGCCAAGAACCATGCACTATGAAAACTCTAACAACACCAGGCTAGGGCGGAGCACGCATGCGCCGCCCACCCTCGCTCAATGAGTCGGTGAAAGCCTTTGAAAGCGCTCCAAACCACTCACTCATAGAATCTACGATCGTTTAGAAAACAAACACCCAGCAATACTCGTAGCACATCGTGGTCTAAGCACAACATAGCTTAATCAACATTATGAGGATTTAAAAATATAAGAACTCAGCAAACAAACTTATTTGAACTTTGAAATAAAAAAAATAACTTGCAATATAGGGGAAACTGAGGGCACTTGCTCCGCCGTTTTGTTTTTCAACCCTTATTTCCTACGTTAAAGGTCCTGTTTAAAAAAAATAGCATAAGAATCTGCGACAACCTATTATTGAATTTAAAATATTAGTGAAAAAATTCTAATTTACCCACTAAAACTAAAGACAGGGAAATGGGAATTGTACCAAGTGTCCCCATATAAGGGACACTGGATCCCCCATACAATTACTATGCTACTTTAAAGATTAAAAAAGTCGTTGATTTAAGCTTGATTTTAATATTTTATATACGAGTATAACATAACATAATTATTTTTAAATATTAATAACAATAGGCATGTTGCCTAAAAATTTGTTTTTTAGGCAACATGTCTATTGTTATTAATATTAAAAAAGTTTTCGTCTATACGACCTTAGACATGTTAATAAACAATCTAGAACCCATTTTCGTATATCTTTGAAAATAACGAAGATACAAATAATTTAAATTTACAATGTGAAAGAGAGCGATATATCGGCCTGTGACGTCACGAGTTGCACTTATGTATCTTAAATCCACAATTTTAAATTTTAATTTATAAAAATATGATATTCCACACGAGGCAACATCCCTATAATGTAGAAGCAAACAACCAACTCTACTTAATAATACACCTAAGTATATGCCAGGATATGCCTGGTGGCCATGAGGATTTGCAGTTGATTAAATAGTGTCTATTAACTTTTAAATAAGTTAAATGTTAACTATAGGTACATAGTAATTATTTTTAGCAATCTATTTAGTAATCTAAGTAGGTAACAGTTACTAACGTGGCACGGTTAATATTTAATCAGTTGCAGATGTAATGCGCAATAATAACATAAAAAGAAAAAATCGCTTAGTATAAAATTAATACAGTAATTATCATCATCGTCACTAACATAGCTACTTGAGCACGAGTTTTCTCAACAGTAAGGCTACCTAAGGCTGACGTTCAGTTGCTAAAGGGCCCCATACACGGCCCGGTTTTCCTTCAGTTCGGCCTGAACGGATGCAAAATCGTATCGTCTGTGTGCAATTTCGAGATCGCGTCAGTTGGCCGTATGAACTGAAGCGATTCCAGTGTTGCCAACTCTGTTTTTGCGAAACTACTAAACTCGCGTCCTTTTCTACTAAAAACCTTTTCTACTAAAAAAAGAGTACCGATAACTATAAAAAAGCTACTAAACTTAGGAATCCCTAAAAGTTTTTGTATGTGAGCCTCAAATTTTTATTTTATTCTGTTTTTAGTATATGTTGTTACAACGGCAATAGAAATGCCTACACCATACATCTGTGAAAATTTTAACTGTCGAGCTATCACGGTATAAGAAGGTTTAGATACAGCCTAGCGACAGACGGACGAACAGCAAAGTCTCAGTAATAGGGTCCCGTTTTTACGTAGTTTTACGTAGAAATGGCACGTGGTCTCTAAATAAATTTATTAAAAATCATTTGAAGTATTTAAAACTGTAGAGCCACTA
The DNA here is from genome assembly GCA_963565745.1 of Phengaris arion. NCBI lineage: Eukaryota > Metazoa > Arthropoda > Insecta > Lepidoptera > Lycaenidae > Phengaris > Phengaris arion. The sequence continues at coordinate 12,442,181 of OY751443.1, forward strand.
TGGTTGATAAAGTCTAAAGACCATTACTATAAAACAAAGAGAAATTATTTCTATAACATATTACTGGAAAAATGTATGACACAATAATTCGGTTTCGTCGATAGCGTGATTACAGTTGCAGCAAAATACAATTAATAAATAACATAATAGCCTAAACTGACCAAGAGCATGTCACGACATGTCTAAGGAGGGTTCCGTAACTATCAACGCGCAATAGGTTTTCTTTGAATTACTACAAAAGTTATTGTCATAAAGTTATTACAGAAGCTAGGAGAGCGGCGGACAGACAGACAGACAGATGGACGGGCAGAGTGAAATTACGAGGGTTCCTTAAGTTTTACGGAACCCTAAAAACACGACCGAAGCTCGCGGCAATTTACCGTGTATGTGCTCGAATCCGTTCAGGCCGAACATGGGCCGAACCTTAGAATAAAACGCCTAGAAACCGGGTACGCGCATGAAAAGTGAAATAAACCATACTGAGCCATATCGGCTCACTTTGTTCGAACGACCCGTCAGTTGTCAAGGTCAAGCGCTAGTGCATACATCTCCGACTATTTATAACATTATGTCGCTTTGTGTCGTTATTGGGTGTCACAATGCATCGGAAAAGAATTAAAAAACCTTCGGACATAACATTTCATATTTTGTAAGTATTATGTCAAATATTTAAAACATTTTAAAATTAAATTATATTATGTCGCCATCTTGCTGCCCTATTGTGAATTGTGAAAGTGTTACTAGTAATAATAAATTTATTTCACATTTTTCATGGCTAACTAATAGTTCCAAATAAGACAAGGTTTTTTATTATTTTAGGATTTTTTTTACTATCAAGTTAAAGTATTGCCTGTATTAAGATATTCCTTAATTTAAATGATTAATAATCCTTAATATATTCCTTAATGCCAGTTTCAAATAAATAAACTTCACAAATTGTGTTTAGATGGTTTAAGATGAAATATAAGTTATATTTTTACATCTCGCGATATTAAGAAAAACAAATACAATAATTCCAATTATAAGAGTACACACCCACAACTTTAAAGTTTTGTTTGGGTGCGTGTCGGTATGTAATGCCTACGCCTACATCTTGAATCATCTCTGTTGCTTGCATGGAGAATAGAGGTAAGGAGGACAATCTCTCTAAGGCAGAAAAGCTAAAAAGTGTCCGACAAAAGTAATTAAATAATACTCGTAGTTCAAAAACTGGCCATAATGGCGCTAGAGTGGCAAGGGTGTGTGATATGAAATTAGCAATGAGAGATGAAATAAAGTGAGTTGAATTTAGTTATTTAAAAATTTTGACGACTTTAGTAGATTAAAAGTAGTTAATTCAGTAAACCATGAAAATTCTAATTACTCGTATAGTCGAAAATATTTTTATATATAAAACCGAAGAAGATGCTAAGATTTAATTATCCGTTTAAATTTTGCCGCTTTACTCCCGTCTGCGTCTATAGCGCCCCCTATTTTACACTATTATACGGACACTTTTCATGTATGGAGATGGTACTCCTCTATTCTCCATGGTTGCTTGCTTCACTTAGTACGATGCGTTTGATTGAATACTATTTAGGCGTTATTGCAAACTGATTTTTTCCGTGTATCTGCTCGAATCCGTTCAGGCCGAACTGACGTCAGTTCTAACTGAAACGATCGGCCTCTTGGCCATTGAACATTGGCTCTCGACTCCGGAGAGCGTGGACTCATTCCCCGAGTTGGAACAACAAAAAATGTTATCTTCAAGTCTGATTAAGACACTAGTCTATAAGGGTTCATCACCTGACATTGTCTAAAGAAAAGAAAAGGAGATGATTCGTTAGACTTACTGGGGAGTAAGTTCTCTTCTCTCTCTCATTCGTGAAAAATGACGCAATATTTAACTCACGTCGTCGTTCTTTGAGGCAGTAGTCCGTATCGGGAAGTAGGAGCAATCAGTAAGTATTTGAAACGTTAACGAAATTTCATATCGTTTCAAATACTTACAATCGACATTCAATGTTGATTGTATGGGTGCTCATATTTTTCATACAATTCTCTTTCGTTATCCTTACGAATACGTAGTTGTCAATTGTTCGTGCTAACCCCACTGTGCATAATAAAAGCCTACCTCAGAAGCTATGTAGGTAAGTACGGTTTATTCGTATTACTTACCGCGCGAAGCCTTCCCGCAGCTTAATTGTTAGGGTTAATTCATTAGATTACGAGCGCAAAACTGCGGAGCTCCACAGAGTGATTTTGAAAATAAAACTAAATCGGCGTGAAACATTGAGTTATAATATACTACGTACTAGAGAAGACGCCTCAACTCGATTGTTTGTAACACAAGTTAGAGCGCGCGCACTCCAACTCACTTAGTCTGTGCCGAGCGCTTGCTGCAACGTGACACGTTTGAGTGAAGTTTTGTTTTTTAAATTATGCCTTCGTGTGCATTGAGATAACTGTTCAAACAACTCCAGAAACATAAGTAAAAGTCAAGGAGTGACTTTTCACCAGTAAGTTCATTTATTATCTTTAAAACACGCTTAATTTAATTATAATTTTTCAATTGCAACGCGTCACCGCGGCGGCGGCCATGTTTACGTGAATGTACAAACAAATGTAACACTTGTTGTGTTAAAATAAAATAATAATAAAATAACGCTTGTCCCGCGCATACCCCGCCGTCATCAAGTGCGCGCCCTATCTTTTGTTTGAGATAGCTTCTCTAGTACGTAGTACATTATAACTCAATGGCGTGAAATGCAAGCGTGAGAACATAACACCCCTCGGGGTTATGTTCTCACGTAAACATGGCCGCCGCCGCGGTGACGCGTTGCAATTGAAAAATTATAATTAAATTAAGCGTGTTTTAAAGATAATAAATGAACTTACTGGTGAAAAGTCACTACTTGACACACACACACACGCAAAAATGTGGACAAGTGGTACCTACAACTGCAAAAAGCATATTGCACTGACGATTTACTAGGCTTGAGGATTTAAAAAAAGGTGTTGAAAACTGCGAGAAAACTACAATGAAAATTCTATTTTCCCGCCTTTTTGTCTTGTAATAGGTAATGGATTTATGCTATATGACCATAGTTAAAATTTAAAAAAAGGTTTTGACGTTACAATCAGATGAAGTTTTGCCGGGGAATTCAATGGGCGATGTTGTGGAATTTGTAAAATTTCATACATTTGTGTTATTTCGGTTCTTAACGTGTAATATTGGTAGAATATTAACCATTAAATATTCATTAACGTGCACAAGTGTGGGCAAGTGGTACAACTTCTAAAAACGTGCTATTTTGTGTTTCCCGTCAAAACTCCCTAGGAACTTTCAGTAAAGCATCTACCACTTTACTGAATCGACTGACATGACTCATAGACTGTACTGACTATATATTTGGACTTTAACTAGACTATAGACTTGACGATATAGGAATATGGTGTTGAAAATTGAAAATAAAGTTCTATTTCCCGGTTATAAGCCGATGCCATATATAATTTAAAAAAAAAAAACACTGAACCGTCAAGATATCTGATTGTATTTTTTTTATAATATATTCGATAAAGAATATTTAATGGTTAATATTCTACCAATATTACACATTAAGAACCGAATTAACACAAATGTATGAAATTTTACAAATTCCACAACATCGCCCATTGTACTCCCCGGCAAAACTCACAGTTCAGTATTGATAGTGATATAGCGACCATGGAGAATAGAGGTAAGGAGGACAATCTCTCTAAGGCAGAAAAGCTAAAAAGTGTCACACAAAAGTAATTAAATAATAGTTCCAAAACTGGCCATAATGACGCTAGAGTGGCAAGGGTGTGTGATATGAAGTTAGCAATAAGAGATGAACGAAGTAATGAAAAAATGAAGTAAATGAGTTGAGTTTAGTTATTTAAAATTTTTGACGACTTTGGTAGATTAAAAGTGGTTAATTCATTAAATCATGAAAATTCTATTTACTCGTAAAGTCGAAAATATTTATAAATATAAAACCGAAGAAGATGCTAAGTTTTAATTATCCGTTTAAATTTTGCCGCTTTACACCCTTGCGTCTGTAGCGCCCCCTATTTAACGCTATTTTACTCTATTCTCCATGATGGTGACATTCAGTAATAGTACATCATTAGTACATAATATATCGGTCTGTGAGATCATAGATGATAAGTAATACTACTGAAGTGTGAGATTCTTTAAAGGAGAAGGAAGGGAGTTTGTTATTGAGAATTACATTATATTTTCGTATCCAGACAGCATTACCAACGCAACTAGATTCCGATTTTGATGCATCAGTAAATATAAGAGTCCAATCTCTAAATTGAATTAAATTTAACATTAGACAAAAAGACAACTTATTGTAATGGGAAAATTTAAAATAACATTTGGAGAAAATATAAGATAGGAGAATGAAGAATAAGTCCATTATTATCTCGGACTCTAAAAGTTCTCTTGAAGCTATTTTGTCAAACCAGTTTCGGTGCAAATTTAAATCCCCTTTAATTATGAAAATTAGAGAGCTGTTATTTAAATGTTATTGCAGTAACATTCAGGTTGTACTTGCCTGGGTCCCCGGACATAGTGGCATTACAGGAAACGAATGTTTCCTGTAATGCCACTATGTCCGGGGTGTGGGACTATTCCCACTATGGGAATATGAGTACCGTCGTGGCAGCAACGCGGCACAAGCGGCACGCAACATCAACGACGTTTACAGAGCTAACACTACAAACCAACGCACCACCTGTTATTGGTTTGCTCGCTTCCGTTCTGGAAATTTCGACCTGAAAAATGAACCTCGCGGTCGTCCGAAGACTTTGGTCGACAATGACGAATTAAAGGCGATTGTGGAAGCTGATGATACACAATCTACGGCTGAATTAGCAGCAGCTTTCGACGTTAGCGTCAAGACAATATTGGTCCATTTGCGTCAAATTGGCAAGGTAAAAAAGGCTTGACAAATGGGTGCCCCACGAACTCAATGATCGCCAGCGCGAAGTACGCGTCGAGACGTGCCTTGCACTGCTCAACAGACACACAAATGAAGCAATTTTGAACCGCATTGTTACCTACGATGAAAAATGGATTGTATTTGATAACCGCAAGCGCTCAGCAAGTTGGTTGGATCCTGGTTCAGCACCTAAACAATGCCCTAAACGAAAACTTACCCCTAGAAAAATGATGGTCACTGTTTGGTGGTCTAGCGCCGGTGTGATTCATCACAGCTTCTTACCAAACGGGGTGAGCATTACTGCAGATGTGTACTGTGAAGAACTGAACACAATGATGGAGAAGCTGGCACATCTCCAACCAGAATTGGTCAATCGCTCGTCTCCGCTGCTCCTGCACGATAACGCGCGACCTCATACTGCACAGCAGATGGTCTCCAAGTTGCAAGAACTGGGGTTGGAAGCTCTGCGGCATCCGCCCTACTCACCAGACCTTGCGCCTACAGACTACAATTTTTTCCAGAATTTGGATAACTTCTTAGCGGAAAAAAATTCAACACCCGAGAGACAGTACAAAATGCCTTTGAAGAATTTGTTGCCTACCGTCCAGTTGATTTCTTTAAGAAGGGCATCAATAAACTGCCACTGCGTTGGCAAAGATGCATTGATTGAATGCGTGATTACTTCGATTAATACAAATAAAAAATACATGAAAAAAAATCGTTTAAATTTTGTCATACAAAACGGCAATTTCATAGGTAAAGACCTAATACATAGGCTGCACTAAAAGTATCGGGAATGGAATATTTCCACTGTTCCTGTCATATTAAAATCTTTTTAATTTAAAACTCCTTGGTTTTAAAAATCGAATACCGTTTATTTATTTAAAAAAAGATTCTCGGTCTTGTCACAAGGTCTTGTCAAACTTGTTTAGTCGTTGAGAAAATGGAATTGACTCGAGAAAATTCTAGAGCAATGATTTATTATGACTTTCGAAGTGGTTTAACACAAAAACAGTGTGTTGACCGGATGATTTCTGCATTTGGTGATGAAGCCCCATCCAAAACCACAATTTATCGCTGGTTTGCTGAATTTCAACGTGGACGTGTGAAGCTCAGTGATGATCCCCGTCAAGGTCGTCCAAAAACTGCAGTCACCCAAGAAAACGTTGATGCTGTGCGTAAGCTGATTGAGGAAGATCGACATGTGACATACCGCGAAATTCAGGCAACTTTAGACATAGGCATGAGTCAAATATAAATAATCTTGCATGAACAATTAGGTGTAAAAAAGTTGTTTTCCCGATGGATACCGCATTTGCTCTGTGAAGAGCAAAAAGCGGCTCGCGTTACTTGGTGCGTCAGAACTCTCGAAAGATTCCATGCAGGATCCTCAAATGCTGTATACAACATCGTATCAGGTGACGAATCCTGGATATACGCGTACGAACCCGAAACAAAAAACCAGTCACGAGTTTGGGTCTTCGAAAATGAGTTAAAGCCAACAAAACTTGTTCGTTCACGAAGTGTTGCAAAAAAAATGGTGGCCACGTTTGTCTCCAAAACCGGCCATGTTGCGACTTGAGGGACAAAGAACGGTTAATGCAGAATGGTATGCTAACATTTTTTTGCCACAGGTCGTTTCTGAACTCCGTAAAGAGAACTGCAACCGCCGCATCATCCTCCATCACGACAATGCGAGTTCTCACACCGCGCACAGAACAAAAGAGTTTTTAGAGCAAGAAATCATAGAATTATTAGACCATCCGCCGTACAGCCCCGACCTAAGCCCTAATGATTTCTATACTTTCCCTAAAATAAAGAATAAATTGCGTGGTCAGAGATTTTCATCACCTGAAGAAGCTGTGGACGCCTACAAAACGGCCATTTTGGAGACCCCAACTTCCGAATGGAATGGTTGCTTCAATGATTGGTTCCATCGTATGGAAAAATGTGTCAAATTTCGCGGAGAATACTTCGAAAAGCAATAAATATATTTTTATATAGTAATGTTGTGTCACTTCCTTGATTCCCGAAATTTTCAGTGCCGCCCTCGTATGACTTCCTTCCTACATACATTCCTCGACCCATTAATCTTAAGACTATTTTATCCTACGTCTTTACTCCATTTGTAGACACTCTATGTTCATTTATAGCTTCAAATCACATAAAACTTTGATTATGATATTTAATTAAAGTATACATAACTAATTTTTATTTATTTTTATTTTATTTTTTTATATAATTATATTATGTAGGGCTTAATAAAAAATAAAAAAGGCTAAGAAACATTGACTAAAAGGCTAAGAAAACAATGACGACCTCTGTGGCTCAGTGGTTCAGGGCGTTGGTGCTCAAGCCGGGGGTCGCGGGTTCGAATCCCGCCGAAGGAACAAAAAGTTTTTCTGTGTTCCTGGGTCATGGATGTGTATTAAATATGTGTATAATATAATAAAAATCTTAAATATATGTATAGTATAAAATATTAAATATACTTCCCGTTTTCTGGTACCTGTAACACAAGATCTTCGGATAATTAGCACGGGGCCAGATTGACGTGGTGTAAAGCGTCCATAGATATTTAGTTTTATTTATTTAGGCTTTTATATAATTATTATATAGACATTTTATATAATTTATTTAGGCTTTACATTGGCTTTGCATATTATTCTGTTTTTATACTAGTAATTATAACTTGTATCTGCATAAGGTACCCATGAAGCCATTGTATGAGTCATTCCCTGCAGGTGTACGCCATCAGCTTTTCACTAAACATCTGCTGCATCACTCTGACGTTGGCAACTCCTATTACAGGGGAGCTATGCCAAAAGAAGAACAAGAAGTATAAATATCATCTATGGTGACATTTGAAAACCCTGCGAAATCTTATTAGATCAAAACTCGAAAACTTATCTTTATTTATTAATAAAAATGGTGGAAGAAGACGGTAATCTCTTAAGATCGTTTGCCAAAGCTATGTACAACACCATCGATGCGCCAGTAACGTGGTTCCGAGGTAAACTACCTTTATAAACATTTTGTTATATAAGTGTTATCAACTTAATATGAAAGTTATTGATACGACTTTTGACTTATTTTGCAGAAAAAGTAGTTGAACCTAACCAGAAGCAATATCCCTGGTATCACAGGAAGTACCCAAGGGTGCCAACTATCGACCAATGTTACTCTGATGATGTGGTCTGCGACTTCGAAGCGAATCATCAATTCAAACGTGACAAGTTGGAATTTAGTTTTATTTTAAATTAATCCCACTATGTATACTCTCTTACAAAAATGTCTCTGTGAATGTACATAATATAACTTATAAAAATTACAGAAAGTTTAGTAACTATGTTCTTTTTTATACATAAAAAATTAACAAAAATAGGTGATTAACCACTGTATGTTTTCAAGTAACAATTAACTAAAATTTATCTTACTATAGGGCTGTGGACTCTGAAATTCTGAATATTCTCCGTATGCGTTATGAAGACTGTATGATGTATGAAAATCCCGACCATGCCGTTCCATGCAAAGCTCTTTGGGAAAAATACAAGGATGCTGAAGAAGCATGGTTCATTAAATGTAAGCAATTTATATACTATATTATGAACTATCTATGAGTGTTTTCCACAATATGTTATGTTCTCAAAATTTTGGTTGAAAAATGGTAAAGGGGAACATGCTTAGTTTTTTTATTGGCTTTTCGAGAAGTATAAATAAAGGGAAATAAGCCATAAAATATTGTCTTTACAATGGCATATCTACGATCAACCATTGACGAAATACAGTACTCACAAAAGTGAAATTGTTGGAGAGCATTAAAAACCCTTCAGGTGTACAAAAAATTATGCTCGGGTGACATCACAGCAGTTGATTGTTCAAGTGTCGCAGGTAAGGCACCTCCGAAGACACGTTTTTAAAATAGGTAGGTATATCTATTGTTGCGGCCAAGCTGAGCACTTGTCGAACATGGGATTTTTTATGTACCTGATCTAGTCAAAATAAAATTTAAATTGGAACATTCAATTATAATTCACATTTTGCGCGAACAAATACTGTAGGATTTATTTGTGCAATCCTAAATAAAAATGGGAGCTACAAAAGAACTGATTTTAAGAGTGGGGGGTTAGACGGAATAAGTTTGGGAACATGGAATTATGTATATCAGTGTTGTAACAAAAAATTACACAAACAACAAGGATTTGAACAGTAATTTATGATTTTCAAAACTAGTTTTTTAGTCCTGTAACTTTTTTATTTAGCAACTGATTAATGTAATTTTTGCATTTTTCGGTCCATATTTATGTAGCGTTACGGAAAATATAAGAATTTTGATTGCTGATTTAAAACATGTATTTTCGCTAATCTGCCAACCTACAAAATAATTACACCATCTAAAACTTATTTGAAGTTTATGTAAGTAATTTAAATTAATATAACTTGTATCTTATTCCCAAGGTGTGCAATCGTTAACAAAGTCATTTACTTTATAATAAGCTTTAGCACACATAGTTACGCGTTCTTTGAATACTTTTTAAATTTTATTAATAGAAAGGTTTGAACGTTTTCTGGGATCCTATTTTATAGGCGTATACATTGGCCCTTAAATGATTTACTTACTTTGCTAAGTCTTATCACTGGTACATCTCGCTTATGCTTGTTTATAGTGTTTATACAATGATTATAACTTTTCTTCTTGAAATTGCTTAAGTTTTTTCTTATGTATAATATATTATTCAAAAAATTCTGAGAAGCTATGGTCAGTACACCTATTTCTTTAAACTTTTCTCTCAGAGATTCAAAAAAGGACATTTTATAAATAGCATGAATAGCTTGCTTCTGCAGCACAAATATTGAATTTATGTCGGCAGCATTCCCCATAAAAGTATGCCATTCTACTATGAAAGTAGCTGAAATAAACCAGACGTGTCGTTTCTTCGTCTGAAATTTATCTAATTTTTCTGGCTGCATATGCTGCAGAACTGAGTCTATTTGCTAGGTTAGCAATATGAGGACGGAGGTCCCCACTGTAACTTACAATCATACCGCACGAAGTAAAGCATGATACCTAGGAATACAGTGGAGTCTACCAAGTTCATTTTCTCATCATTGACTAGTAAATTGGTTTGTACTTGCCTAACATTTGGCAAGCTAAACTTTAAACATTTTGTTTCATTTGCATTTAAAAGTAAATAATTAACACTAAACCAGTTTACTATATTTGAAAGAGCACTCGTCCTCGCGTTACCTCGTCGTAATTTGATAGTTGTCGCTTCACTTTGAATATTAGTGAAGTGTCATCGGCAAAGAGTACTATCTCATGCCTATCTTGAACTAGATAAGGCAATTCGTCATTTATGTCGATGAGAAAAAGAAATGAACCTAAATTAGATCCCTGTGGGACACCTAATTTTATTTTAGTCGGAGCGGACCTTTTAATACAGTTGATGAAGTGGTACCTTTCCTGAATAGACTGATTTGACTGTTATACTTCTATACTAATATTATAAAAAGGAAATATTAGTTTGTTTGCATTGAATAGGCTCCGACACTACTGGACCGATTTTGATGAAATCTGGCGTAGATGTAGAGTGAGACCATGGGCCATGGGGAAGGACATAGGGCATACTCTTTTGGGCGTACGAAGTCGCGGGAAACAAACATCTAGTGTGTGATATTATTGAAACAATATTAAAAGTAACTTGTTTAAATCATCTTTTTATCACTTCATAAACTTTTATGTGTGTACCTACTGCTAATAAACGTAATGGTTAAATGGTTAGGTTAGTTACCTAAAAAATTAACATTGAACTGAAGCTGTCTCAGAAAATACGTAATTAATATAACTTATATTCTTTCAGATGGTGACCTTGGTGCCAATGGCGATGCCCGCAAAGCTTACATGAAGCAGAAACACCGTATGATCTGGGAGAGACGTAACGGTCCCCTGTCCGATCTCACCAAGTGATATTGCTTCACTTTGTTTGCAACACCTTGTTAAATACGTAGAAATAAATATACATTGAATTTAAATTCTCGTTTTGGTTAATTTTATTTAAAACTAGACTGCCCGCGGCGCCGCCTGCGTAAATACAGTTTCCCACGGGAACAATGTACTTTTTCGGGATAAAATGTAGCCTATGTTTTAACCCCGGGCCCAAATTACTACCATACCAAATTTCATAAAAATCCGTACAGTAATTTTGCGTGAAAGTTAAACAAACATCCATCCATCCATCCATCCATCCTCAAACTTTCACATTTGTAATAGTAGTTTGATTACGATGAAGACTATATTGAACATTTTTATGGGATACTTACAAATACACAAATTAATTATTTTTGGTGACATTAATATTGGCAAGCAAATCAAAAAGCAATTGGAAAGATTAGGATATTATTAATGAGGATAGGCCGAAAATATATGAAAAAGATAATATTTCTATTGAAAAAATAACATTTATTTTCCACAGCTACATTCATTTTCATGCAATATTTACGAGATACAAATTTAATTCATTCATATTCGCTAGTTGAAACTACAACGAGAAATAAAGATCACAGAGTTACGAAGACATAGAAAAATTTAACTAACATCTTCTATTACTGCACTTTCAAGATTCTTAAAACTATTACATAATAATATATTCCTTAAAAACTGTTCTCTTTTATTGGTCACAAAATAAAAACATTGACTTAAAATAAAAATACTCGACACTGCTAAGCTTACGAATTAAGAAAGAATTCATAAGAAGCAGCTAAATAATGGTAATTTCATATTTCTCATTGTATTTGCTTATCAAATAAAACGTCTAACTTGTCACATTAGATATTATAATTTAATACTTAATTTTACAATGAAGCCACTTAAATGCGGGTTGGCAGTGTGATAATTGGCATATTAAAGAAAAATTGCTTTGAACAATTTTTAATATATGCAAGGCCCCGCTTACATTACAGAAATATTGCAAAGAAAAATCCACATGAATACTTGTTCTATCTAATTCGAGTCACTCAAACGTAAATAAATGTGATTTTGTACCATCGACTATGTTCGCGTTAACATATACTTTGATTATCATTATAGTTAGTGATCCTAACCGGTACGTGAATATCACAGAATTAACGATGAAGAAAGAAAATTAAAAATTTACACATTTATTTACAAAAAAAAAATGAATAAAGCTAATAAATAAAATGATTTATGATTCTTATCAAATACTTAACACTATTCAGTAACGTTAAATAATCTGGAATAAGTCAGGGCGTAAAATAAAAGCGGGCACACACTACCGGCGCGCGCGGGGAACAGATAAGGTGCGCGGCCGGTAGCCCGCGGAGTGGATCGGCAAATCTGAGACTGTTCAAATCACTGATCCCTGTAAAGTACAAACACACGGTGCCGACCAACGCAACGGATTTTTGTTTTAGGCTATTTTTTAAATTCAACGATAAAACCTAATACAGTCGCAAGAACGATTGCGTTACTGAGCTCTCGCCCCAATCCCCATACAATTCTATATTTTAGATCATTAAAGCGGAAAGACAACGCAATCGTCGTTACGGCTCAAATCCCTCTAAAATGGCAGCGGAGCGGCCAGCAGCATAACTGTCATATAATTTTAAAACTTATATTTATTACAAAAAACGGTTTCGCTTGAGACAACCGCCGCCGCTCGTTTCGTTTCGGGACGTTTCCATTTTCTAAAACGATAATATGATTTATACAAATGAAGATAAAGTTTAAAATTATATGACAGTTATGCTGCTGGCCCGCTCCGCTATCATTTCGGTGTGATTTGAGCTTAATTCTATTATGTACGAATTAGAATCGTTAAATTCAACAACACTTCTGTTTGCTCACACGCTATCTATATAATCTTAAAAATCGATCTAGACTTATTTCTTTTAATAAATATTTTCGAGTGATGGCTACAACTATGTCTATAAAAAAATACAATTTTACAATAAATTATACTAATTGAGTCTACTTCGTCGAAATCGAAATATTAAATATAAGCGTAGCGCGATTTTGACAGTCTGGATTGTTCGAGAGGCGGATCAGAACAGCGCATGCGCAAACATTATACTTTACACTGAAATAGGCCGGCGGAGTCCTTACATGTAGTCGACTACTATACAATAGATTAAAATCCAACTATCGCACTCACATTTCATAATTTCCGAAAATATTATTTGTAATTTGTATAGTAACGCAAGTACGATAGTTTACATTTATAGTTTCTTACAAATATAATTTTTGGCGCATGTTATCGTAACTTTGGAGTCGAAGCACACGAAGACACGATAGAACATCATAATATGTTCATAGTTTTACCATAAGGTTTAATATAAATAATAATTTATTAAAATTAAGCTTGCTGGATAATTTACGTGTGTACGTTTCATAGTGAGTGTTTTACGCGCGTTTTTGTGTCACAGTGTGGCTCGACCCTATAAGAGATCAGTGTTGTAAACATACCCCTCGCAAAATCAGGCACAAGCTATGTATACAATTGCACATCGAATACTTTTATAAAACATTTGAACATCTTTAATTGACTTCCACTTGCGACCGTGTATAGTCGCCTCACTAAAAATATTTAAGAATTTTATAAACATTTACACATGTAAGTATATAATTTTTTTTTTAAGTTTTCATAAATGTTATCTAAAATAATAAATTCGAATTGTTGATATTTTACGACTCGTACGATCCCGATTCTGAGTACTTTAACATAAATCTTGCTTCCATACATGTTCGTACATGTAAGTATTTCGTGAATTTCAAGAACTATATTTTTCAATTATGTCATTTAATGCTGATCTTAAATCACGTTAAACACTTAGAATCGGCGGAGATCACATCGAAGGATAAAACACTATACAAAAAGGTACTAACATCTATTACATACTATTGTACTTTGTGAACATTCGAAAAATGTTTCCTGCACCTGGCCAATAAGTAACCGCTCCGAACGTGTGAATCGCGACATACATAAGTAAAACACACCTCAACATTATGATTAATACAAAAATAATATTAACAATAAAAGAAACTTACAAATAAGTTTTCTATAATATAACACTAGATTTGAGCTCAAAACAATCTGATATGTAGTTTATTGAGTACTGTATTATACGAAGATTATGAATCAAATCGTTTAACAGTCAAATATTCAAAAATACTATTTGATATACAAATAAATATTGATTCATAAAATTCACAAAATCAAATAAATGCCTCCGTGGCCAGAGTGAGTGCTTGGCTTTTCAGTGGTGCGAAACATTTTTCCAACAATATACATCCTTTAGCCTAGAAACAACACACAAAAATATCCACCATCTTAAACCATTATTGTTATAAACATCACAATCATAGGACTTACTCATTTGTCTGAACGGTAAAATTTGAGGAGCTATAGAATTAGAACATGCATGAGGAATGCTTCTTTTAGGTCGGGAATGAGTTAAGCAGCATCGAACTGCGCCGCCAGCCGAGTGCGACCTGCAAACAAACAGTTGTCAAGTAAAGTAAGTACATTATAGCAAACATTACTGTGTAACAAAAGTGTGATTCGCGAGTTGGTTTGTAGTTGTGTATTATATTTTAGTAGTTGTGAAGTGACAGAGCTTTCTCATTCATCGTTTCTACTGACATGATCAGGTCTCTTTACTGCGATTCTGTGGCGGACAGGTGGTTTACACAAATAATAATATCTGTGGACGCTTCGCACCACGTCACGCCTGTATCCGAAATCTGAAAAACTTGCGTTGCAGGTACCAGAGAACTGGAAGTGTATTTAATATTTTTATACTACACATATTTAAGATTTTTATCACATTATACACATATTTAATACACATCCATGACCCAGGAACACAGAAAAGCTTTTCGTTCCATCGGCAGGATTCGAACCGGCGCCCCCCGGCTTGAGCACCAACGCGCTCAACCACTGATCCACAAAAGTCGTCGATGTCAAAATTACAGGTGTGCGTCATAATACCGATAATTTTTTATGGTTAACAAAGTAACGTTCCTTACTGCTGGCTTTCCTCTTACTTTAGTAAACTATTAAAGTAGGTAAGAATACTACTAGTCTAACTTACGTCTGTTATCCTGCGCGAGGAGCGCGGTGGGGGCGGGCAGCGCGCTGGCGGGCGGCGAGCACCACATGGCGGTCTTGGGCGATTCGAACACGCGGGAGCCCTGTACAAAGTATTATGTATGTAATAAATAGCTCCCCACACCGATTTCGGTGACGGTGGCCTGTTTCATTGAAACCAGGCCAGCTACGCAGGAGTTATGTTATAGTGGCCAAGTGTGTGCGCAGTACACAAGAGCACTCTCTCCTCCTTTACTCTCGTAACCCAGTGGGACGGACAACCGACACGACTGGCGAGAGATTAGGCGCAGGTCCGACTTTTTACATGCCCATCCGACGCATGGATCATCTTTCTTGTCAGACAATCAGGTGATCAGCCTGAATTGTCCTAACCAAACTTGGAAACAACATTTTTTTGTTCCAATGCGGGAATCGAACCCACGACCTCCGAGTCGAGAGCCAAGCTCTAACCACTAGACCACGGAGGCTGTTAGACATATTAAATGCACAATGTTATTTACGAAGGCGGGCCATTTATGTTATACGAAGGCAAATAAATTTTCACGCATTTTAGGTGTTTATACTTTTTTCTTTTTTTTTAAATTACATAATACATAACAAACTTCGACCTGCAGGGTTATTTATTAGGGAGGGAATTAGGGAATTAATGAAAGAACAAGTGACAAAACACTGTTCTTTTAAAATAAACATTGGAAAACTTGTCGAGTGTTAGCGTTTTCTCCAAAGTACAAAGCAGTGATAGGTTGCCTACGAGCGCGCCAACGACAAATGTCACATTAGCAGTATAGACGTATATTATGTTATAGACGAGGCATGTTGAGGTGAAAACTGTACCGACTTAAATGGCCCCACTTTTGTAGATTTTGGGGCCATTTTGACATTTGAGGTATGGTGAAACGAAGATGGCTGACATTTGATGTATGGTGAAAACCAAAATGGCGTAAATATTTCTTGCATGAAAATTTGTTCTGTCAAATGTACTTCATCCTATCTTTAGTTTTGAAATCTTTGATTGGCAGTGTTTGACAGAGACGACGCTCTACAAAGCCGGCACTAGCCGGATATCGTTCAAGGGTATGCTTTGTTTTCGCCGGTTACTGTACTGTACCTTCTGGCCGGGGGGCGTGTCGTGCACGGAGTAGTCCTCAGCGCACTTGCTGACGAAGTCGCGGCGCTGCGGCATCACGCCGGCACACAGGGCCCACTGCGAGCCCTCCTGAGCGACGCTCTCCGCGAATATTGCCGCGTAGTGACGTAGGAACTCCACTACCGCTTCTATGCCTGGCATATAAAAAAGATATTACAATCTATATAAACACAATAAACTTAGCAGTAGTAAATCCATTATTTTATTTATTCTGACTATCTTTTATTTGTTTTTATGGCCAAAATTTTGTAAAAACTGTACAATGTATATTTCTTTATTATCTCTTTTCGGTCAAAGGTCTTATTGTTGCAATTTTTAATTAATAAAATATGAAGTTAGTATTTTGCAATTGAAATCATTGTGAATTGAGAGTTCTTACCCATTTCGGCCTTCGGGAACGACGGTCCGTAGCGTTTGGAGAACTCCACGAATATATCCTTGCTGGACATTGGCGAGCGCTCGTTTAGCATCTGAGCCACACGCCATACGCATCGCCACGTGTTGGACAGGCGGACGTGGCGGCCCGCGGTCTCCAGGACTCCGGCCCCTGCTAGCTCGGGCAGGTCGGGCTCCGCCCCGAGTAACGCCCGGAAGGCGCTTACGAAGTACTCCTCAGTGGAACCCCGAGCTACGCTCCTATCGGCGGATAGCACCGCGCAGGCAGCTAACGCGGCATTGGCCCAGCGAGAGGATTCCCCTGGCATGTGCATTATTCCCCCTTGCACGTAGCCGCCACACGCATACACCATAGCTTCTAATGTCTTCACTTCGAGAACATCGGGAGTCGGGGGTGCCCCGAACTGATCGGTGTATCTAGCGGTCAGGAGCGAAAGAGCTATAGGCGCTAGAGCCTTCAGCCGTTGAGACATAACCGCTTGGGCCGCTTTGGCCGTCAGTCTGACACTTCTCTCTCCGTTGGCCTCACAGTACACTGAAACTGCATCCGGTATTAGCTCGAATAGATCGACCAATTTCACACAACCGTAGTGAGCGACTCGGAGCTGTCGACCGAAATGAGAGTGGTATGCTGGCACAAAGCGTGAGAACTCCATTCTTAAATTGGGGGTATAGCAGAGGAGCTCCACAGCTTGGATTCCGAATTCCACGGTCCGGGCTTGCTCCTCCGGTGTTGGGGTGCGACGGGGCAAGGAGAGCATACCATCAGGTGTCATTATAATGTTCTGTGGGGCGACTTTTTCCAGAAGCTCCTCGACTGTGCACACGCCATAGTCTACCGGTGAGAATGGACGGCCGAAAGTGGTCTGGTATAGTTGGGGTATGTCGTGCAATAAGACGGCTCTGCCGGGCTGGGCCTTCAGTAGCTTGATGAGATCGGAGGTCCAGCGCCGGTTCTGAGCTGTCGCCGATATCGTGATCACGCGGTACGACCCCGATCCTAACACCTGATGACAAATTGATATAATGCAAAAAAACAACCGACAAAGACATTAGGCATGTTAAATTATTTTATAATAACATTTTAATTAATTTTATAGCAATTTAATCGTACATATGACTGATACAAATGAAGTTTACATAATTTTATGAGTCTTTTTGGATTTATCTAAGGTCTTCGACACGGTTTCTGTGCCACTTTTATTGAATAAGTTAAAATCTATCGGGGTGCGCGGTGTTGTTTTGGATATTTTTCAGGACTACCTTTCGAGCGCTCTCAGTGTGTAAAGATAGGAGAATTTCTGAACAGTCCCACTCGGCTCTCTTACGGTGTGCCGCAAGGAAGTGTTTTAGGACCTACCCTCTTCCTTATATATGTGAATACCTTATGTACTCTCAAGCTAAATAACTGCGAGATTTTTGCATATGCTGATGACACGACCTTGATTGTATATGGGGGTAGTTGGGAGGAGGTTAAGCTTCATACAGAGGTTGCTCTCAGAGAGATTATGAAGTGGTTAGATATTAACTTGTTAACCTTGAACCTGGACAAAACTAAATATATACCATTTTCTGCGCGCTCTAATCCTAAACTACCTGAGAATTTTTGTATTGTGGCCCATACCTGTGCTGGTAATGTCTGTCATTGTTCCAACTTAACGTTAGCAACTAAAATTAAATATCTAGGACTTGTCCTAGACAACAATCTCTGTTCATAAGAAAACTGATGCCTGTCTTTCGCAAACTAAGGAGCTCGGCTGATATCAATACGCTAAGGTGTGCATACTTTGCTCTCGCACAATCTCTTATATAATACTGCATTATCGCATGGGGAGGGTGTGGAACCCGTACTTTACTGCCACTGGAGCGTGATCAGTGCGCTATCTTAAAGGTAATTTATGGGTATCCTCGTCGCTATAGTACTCATCTTCTATATAGAGAGTCTGAGGTGCTCACGGTTAGGCAACTGTTCATCATGAGTGCGATTCTTCGTAAACATAGAGAGCTCCCCTACGTACAACCTAGCAAAAGAAGTACATGGAAAATCTGTCACCGAACCTCACTTGCTAGGCGACAATTCTACGTCATCTCCTCTCACCTCTACAATACAGAGAATAAACATAGTAATTTGTATCCTCTTACATTGAGCAAATGCAAACGAGTTATTTTAAATTGGTTAGTTTCTTTAGATTACAATAGTACTGAAAAATGTTTACAAAACCCATATACATAATTTACATCCCTATGAATATACAATGTATACACACAACCACAACACAACACACACACACACATACACACAGCATATAAACACACACACAACATATTGCATGGTACCATCTTGGAATTTACTAATATTTTTCTTATGTTAACTTAATTCAATTATGTTTAAATTTATTTATTTGTTGCCTGTATTAGTTCAACAGTCATATTGTCATATTAAAGAAAACTCAGGCAGCTGTGACACAGTTAATACTAGTACGGCTGCCGATGTTACCTTTATTGTCTATTTTGTGGAAATGTCTTTGTTATTTGCTAAATTGTATTTTGTATTATTTTAGTTGAATAATAAATAAATAAATAAATAAATAAAAATACATATAGGTAGATAACATATCGTATGTAGACTTCAAATATCTCAGTCCCTCTGTTATTTATTAATCTTTATTTGAATGTGTCATAGATTGTAACTTAAATTCTCTTGCATATTACGAGCATTACAAATAATGCATATTATAAAATATACACATACAACAATGGAAGTACTGAGAGCCGCCAACAGATCAGGTAGCTTGGTGAAGCCGTAGTCCGCAACTCGGCACTGACGACCGAAGTGATGGTGGAACGCGGGGATGAGTCTGTAAAATTATAATACACACAAGGTAAACTTACATAATTATTATTGAAATTTTAATATTTAAATTCATAATATATTACGAACAGATTTATTTTTTAATGAGTTACTTAAAAGAGATAAATAATAATATTATGAACGTCGTTACCAATTCCATTAAAATTATTCATTTTCTATCTTTAATTTCCGGGAAACGCTATAACATATTCTTGTAAAAATCATAGGTTTCAGTAACGAACTTAAGCGAACCCTAAAATCGTCGTCGTCGAGAAGTGTGGGACAATACTCACATATTGGGAGGCCCAGGCCAAAGCATACGATGCAGGCTGTTGAGTTACAATTATAGCTATAAGCCAGCTAGTGGATGTAAGTTCAAAGCCTATGCCTAATTGTCCGATTAAATGTCACTGTGCCAAGTATGTTTACGCTTGACCGTGAATACACGATAGCATATGTCTATCTTTTAAGGATAGCATACTATACCTACCCATTTTAAGTTTAAAATAATCATCACAAATAATGTGGTATTTTCAGAATCTATTGAGACAGATACAACATTAATCATTACGTCAATCACTTTTAAGCACACCTAATACAGCTAAAATCTTAGGAGATATCTTATAATTAATATAAATGCCGCAGGCAAAAGCTAGTAGAGCTTGTCTAACTTGAAATAACCCCACTACTTCACTAGTTGATATAAATGTGTGAGTGCTAATATTTACAACGACATTATGTCCCTGTGCAAGTATCAACCGTTTCGTGTTCTACGATCAGACGAACGTCGCGGTCAACATAATATTTTAAACTTGCGTGTATGCGTAAATACGAGAGGGGCGCGTCATTTTAAGTTGGAAAGCTCTACTGAATAATTGGGTATTTTCCAAGTTTTTGAAAAATATGTAAATTTTTTTATAATAACATAATACATTTGCAATCTGAATTCTGAACCATTCTCCGTGAATCTATTTTACTATTTAAAAATGCCTTATAAATGGTGCTAATAGTGCTTATAAAATACTAAGAATAACGTAGAGAAACGCTGATAAACTTGCACTAAACTTCGACTGACAAGTGATATATATTTTTTTTAATAAGACGTTTACTGACGCTAATGATACTGAAACTGGCCATTCTATAAGGTAAAAGGGAGGCTATTTTAAAAAAGACGTTGAAGTACATCATCCTGTGCGTTTCTAATCACGTGGTCAAACGTGAAAATTTAACTATTTTATTTTTGATATTTTATAAAAATCACACATAAGTATTTTATAGAAAAGTGTTAGTAAAATTGTTTTTACCCGACTACGGCGAAGCCAAAAGGAAGGGTAATGATTAAATAATGTTCAGTGATAAACTATCAACAATTTGATGTATATTTTCATCATAGACATAGGATAATTTCCTAGTAATCGATTGATGAACTGAAAAGCAGTACGAAATTTATGTATACTTACGGTGAGTTGCTGAGATAAATACCTAAGGTTACTTTGCTGATAACATTTCTTACAAAAAGGCATGTCAATCGAATGATTTGAACTAAGAAGAGACTAAGTGCAACCGAAGCACAGAATACTCACTTGCTGAACGGTATGGAGCAGCGTGGTGCGGTGCGAAGTAAATCTATCAGTTCTCTCTCGAACAACGCCAACATCGGCTCCAGAGCAGGCGCCGTACGCGGCTTCTCGCGGTCACCATTTGAACGGAGGGTTTCACCTTTTGTACAAATGCACCATATTATATTAAATAGCATATAATATATGGGACATTTCACGTCAAGCGGACAACCAAAAAAAATGAGGTCGTGAATTTTGTTTATATTAGGTCCTTACATATGAAATTGGCGTTTTGTCGTACTGGCCACTTTGATCTCACATATATCTTCTTTGGTTAGGAATTCCAATTTCAAATTTATACTGCTATTTAATCATGCATTTGTGTTTCGAAAACTGTAATTCATTTGTTATTTCCTCTTTTGGTTTTTTCTTTGCGTCACTCTTATTATAAAAAATGCGTATAATTATAATTTTAACGATATTTTATTTTAAAAAATCGCTTATTTTAGTATTTTTCCATGTTAAAATAAACGAATAAAATGTTAGTAGCGTAGTATTTTAGACTGTTAGCGCATAAACCCGATTGCTTAGAAAGTGCTATGTGTATGTACCTATTCTATATGCTCTGTCTTAAACTATTACCGATCAATTTTTTTTGTGAATAATTAGTACTTTTAAAGCTTTAATTCAAGGTTAAAATAAAAAAGTTGAAGTTACTCAAATATCGATTTGAAATTTGAGCTTCCGGTTTACTATAGGGAAAAAAATTAGAATATATATTATAATTTAAAATTCCAACTTTTTTACTATAACAAACAATATTTTTTAGTTTTTTATTAGAAATGAATTGAAATGAATTTGTCTGTAAAGTCGGTTTACTGACGATAGTTGAACGTGACAACGTCATGTTTATAGTGCGCGCGGAACTAATTGGCCGCGCCTTAGATAGGCGTGTTGCCGCCGCGAAGTCCGGCACCGAACTGAGTAATAACATCAAGCGCCTCCGCCTCTCCGTCCCACCGCTCACATACCTAAAGCGCGGCTAGCTGAGAAAACGGTAATGCGTCATATTTAGCGAGGTAGCTCTGGTAACAGGTAACGCATGAGTCAGGTTTTTCGTGCGTGCAGCCGGCTCCATCAAGTTATAAGACGTTATCACGTCAAAAAAACAATGTGTTTATACATCCACGTCTACTAGAAGTTTAACTGACCAGAGTATAAACAAAATTCACGACCTCATTTCTTTTTGGTTGTCCGCTTGACGTGAAATACCCTATTTATCAGTCTATATCAATGAAAACAAATATTGATGTCTCACATGTTAAAACATAACACCGCGATCAATCCTGCTGGCATACGAAGACCAACAATCTTCATAGCAATACTATAGCAGCATCCAGTGGTGGCTTATAGCTTGCGACTAATCTTTAGCCTAATTCTTCTCACATTGAGGGGAGATCCCGTAGTAGGAATATTAGAGGTCAATAATGATTAATGATGATGACCATCATCATTAATCATTATTACACACTACACTACACAGACAAGTCATAACACGAGTACTCACTGTGGTAGAGATGCGAGGACGGCGTATGTGGGCGCGAGGACCACGTGAGGTGCCGCGAGGGGCTGTCCTTCACCTCCACCGCGGGGATGCTGCGCAGGAGTAGCTCCAGCGCCACGCCGTGCCGGCTGTCCGTCACGAGTGCGGGGAACATCGACTCGTAGCACTCCACGAAACTGGAGACAACATCAGTGTTCAACTTTGTAGTCGAATAGTTAAAGTATCATATTATACAATAACTCAAAATCGCCATTTTGGCGTTTCAGTAATTTTCTGCCGTTCCAGCAGGGTTGAAAAAAATCGAATAAAGTACGATTTTTTTTAAATCCTAGTGAATCACATTTTTTTAGATTTTTTCGTTTTATTATTAAATTTAACTTTATTTTTGCACAAAACGGATCGCGCCCTCAATTAATTGCAAGCTTGGGAATTTTAGATGGAGAGCTACTTATGTGTATTTTTAAATAAAAATCTTAAATAAATATATGTATAGTATTAAATACATTACTGTTGTCTGGTACCCCGAAACACAAGTTCTTCTAGAACTTACCACGAGACTAGATTGACGTGATGTGAAAGTGTTGATGAAGTGTGATTATTATTATTAGATATTATTAGCGAAAAATTCTCAGTCCATAATAATAAACTTACCTCAACAGTGGCAAAATGCCTCCATGGTTTTCCAGCAGTATATTCACATTTTTGGTCAAAACCAAAATCTCCATGAAGACCGGTTGCAAGATCCTACTCCCGTCTTCGTGACCCGTGCTGACTGCAGCATGAATGTGACATTTCCACGGTGCCTCCTCCATTTCTGTGCTGGTCACCGGTGTGTGATCTATCAGTTGGACCATTCTCCCGAAGCCTTCGTGGATTATCACCGTATCTTTAACCTTGGCTATGTCCGATGTGGTTAGGGCACAGCAGTGTCGGCTCGCGTACGCATCCCTCAGTCTTAGGAGTGGTAGGGTGTAATTCTTCTGGTCTAGGAGGATGGCCCTCAGCCTGGCCCTCAGGACGTCTAGGTTTGGAGCCGGGTTGGGCCTGCCTAGAGATAGCTCCAGGCGTCTGCCGGCCCAGTGGTTGTCTAGCCTCCTCTTGTGTATGCGAGCTATGACTATCCTCGCGTCCCACTCGGACCGGAGTACCACAGTGGCTAGAGGCCCCTCGCCCGCCGCCCACACTGTCACGCGTATGATCGGCACATATTGGTTGAATAGCTTGGTGAGCATGTCCTGTAACAAATATTTTCATGTTATTTTTTTTTTTTTTCAATTAGATATGTTATTCATTCTTGGGCAACATGACGTAGTGTCAGGGCGAAATTGTAACGCTACTTTTGTTTGTTTGTTGGAAAGCTATGGTATCAATCCCGTGAAGCCAGTCCATGCATGCGAATGGTTCACTCATAGTACAAACAACAAATAGTACTGGAACAGCCCGGTGGTTCAGGTGTGTGGACTGGGGGAGCTACTGAGGGTGCTGAGGTACCTGCAGCACACCCGGCTCGTAGGGCGGCAGGTTGGTGACGGTGAGGTCGGCCGTGTCTAGGTCGGGCTCGGGCTCGCTGAAGCTAGCGGATGAGTTCCACGGGGACGGCGCGCGGCTGTGCTCCGCGCTGCTGGAGGAGCAGCCCGAGCGGTCCAGGTTCACGGAGCCTGGGGGCAGGTGAAAGTTCAATAACATCAGATTCTAAGAAGGTGATTCTGGAATGGCCAAAACAGCCCAAAAAAACATCCACTCTTCATACAAGGCAGAAGTGAACGGGTCTTTGAAGTGCTAACCAACAAAAAAATATTACCATAGCAAAAAATGCTCATTACATGTCCTGAAAAGCTCTTGGTTAGGTTTTACTTTTAATTTTTTAAACACTTACCATGCGCGCCTGTGATCTTGCGCGGCCTTGGCGCGGGAGGTGGGCAGAATTCGAGCGGCGGTGGCGTGGGCGTGGGCAAAGCATGCAGCGCCAGCGCCCACGACCCGCCCACCTGCGCTGCGCACGCTACGGCGGACTGCTGCAGAAAAACAAGAAAATCAGTAAACCAAAAAAGGAGAGGCTTTGTTCATTTTGTAACAAATTATTTTCATATCAAATGAGTACAAATTTTTGTGTATCATAAGTATATCATGAACTATAATATATTGCAACCATATATTTGAAGAAGTAAGAAATAAGATCAAAACAAAAATTAAATCAAAAGGAAATGATAAGTGACATTTACAAATGTACAGTGTTCAGTTGTACACATCTTACATAATATTATATAATATCTACACTAGCTTTGGCGCGCGACATCGGCCGCGGACATTATACCTCCATGCGAAATGAATTTCAAAAATTTCTTTCTTAAAGGATGTCTATTGTTTACATCATAAGAATTATGTGCTTGCCAAATGTCAGCACAATTCGTCCAATGGTTGATATTACACTATACATACTTTAGACCCCTCTTTTACCCCTTGAGGGAATAAATTTCAAAAAACCGCGTTTTTAAAATTGCGTGTTCAAAACAATTAAAATTTCAAAAGGGGAAAATACATGTTCAATAATTTGTATTCATTAGTCCGGATATTTAATTTCATCATAATCAGCGCAGATTTAAATATTTTCTTTACAAACTTTCAACCCCTATTTCACCCTTTAATGGTGGATTTTTTTTAATCCCTTAATGTGCGTCTACATTGTAAATTAAACTACTATCTAATTTTTACATTTCTATCGTTAGCGGCTACGGCTGTACGTGGGTTTATATGTCAGTCAGTCGGTGAGGACATCTCCTTTTATATAATTATAGATAGCAATTTTACCAAGATCTTAATTAAACCTCAATGACTAGAGTCCAATAATAATTTATTTGTTAATTATTATATTTCATTATCATCGGTCGTTAAAAGTTAAAACTTGCATGCGCACGCGGGCATATTGCGTGCACGTACCTGCTGCGCGTACGCACGCTGCGCGCTGGCTGCGGTGCTGTAGCCCTCGTCGCTGGAGTAGGTCGGCTGAAGCGCGCTGCGGGCGTAGCGCGTGCCGATCTTGCGCCCGAACACGTCCTCGCCGTCCATACGCTTTAAAGCTCTGTTGATAAGCAATATTTTGTGAAAAACAAGCAGATAGAGTGCCTGATACGAAACTATTACCGGCAAAGACACCCGTAACACCGGAGATTGCCAGCCTTTCGAAAAGGGCGGGTCAGACACAAAGTTGCGTGAATGCGCAACGCGTTGGTATTTCAAGAAAAATTGTAACAGATGACAAAAATAATTTCAAATATGCACCTATTTCTATTAAACCGTGTGTGTTTATTCTTAGGTCAGTTCCTACCTACTAGACGAACTATGTTTTAAAAATGTTTAATGTTTTACTTTTATTTATTTATTAAGAACACATACAGTACAATTTTTCTTATCTATACATAGCAAACATTTTCTTGAAAATACACCTCTAGGTTCGTAACTAAGTAAGTAGGTACATACATACTTAGTTGGATACGGTCAGGTGTGTATGTAGTATGTGATGTGTAGGTGTGTGTCTGTTTAGAACCCTACAAGTTAAACGGGTAGGTAGCGAATGGGTACCTAGTACATGATTATCATATACTAGCATTAATTGCCCGTAGCTTCGCCCGCGTCAAATTAGGTTTTAAACTTTCATGCCCTATTTTACGCATCTAGGGGCTGAATTTTAGAAAACGCTGCAATGCGTAACTCAGTATTTTTTCCGTACTCAATTCATACGAAATATCATGCAAATATGTCCAAGGAATAAAGTTTCATACAAACTTCTATCACCCATTTCACCCCCTTGGCGGTTGAATTTTGAAAAATCCTTCCTTAGTGGATGCCTACGTCATACGTCTACATAATACGTGTGCAAATTTTCAAATTTCCAGCCTTAAGGGTTTTGCCTGTGCGTTGATACATCAGTCAATCAGCTTTGCCTTATATATATATATATATATATATATATATATATATATAGATTGTGTACTATGGTAGATACGTTCAGACTAAGACAGACAGTTATTTGTGTCACAATACATTTTTGCAATTAGAGACACTCGCGTTCATACACAGACACTCTGAGATAACTTTTTGACAGTGCTTTTGAGTAAGTTGGTCTCGTATTGTTATGTTAAGTAAGTACATGAAAATGTTTTGTGAACTTATAAGAAGGATTCCTTTATAAATTTTCAGTCCTGTACCAAGGAAATTTACGGAAATCTAATACAAACCCCTAGTTCAAGGGGTCGGATGATAAAAGTTCCAAGTTTAACAATTTTTATGTTGTCTGTGCTTATATAATAGCTTAGTGCTTACATAGGTACCAAATTTCGGCTTTCTAGGACATTCGGAGGTACCCTATGAATATCCCGGAAATATCGTTTATCTGGTATAATACTAACCCAAGTTATGAATGGTTAAAAAAATCAACGAATCGCTTCGAAAAAACGTGACTACTGTCGTGCCCCCAGATACTTATTTGTAGGTAAATACCTAGGCATACATACGGATAATGTTTTATTTTACAAACAAAGAACTTAATAATTATTTTTTATACGTATCTACACGAATAATGATTATGATTTATCACTGCGACACGGTTGGCATTATCCAATAATATTCCTCACTAATTCCTTGCTAATATTACAAACGAGAAAGTTTGTATGTATGGATGCTTGTTACTCGAAAGAGTAACGTAGTACGGGAAACCGTAATAACTACTGAAGCTATTTTGATGAAATTTCAAATTTGGGTATGCTAGTAGTTTTGTGTTTGTGTGTGTTTTGTGTTCTATTTTATATCGCAGCAAAGTGTACGGTTCCCGCGGGTATTCTTTTTGCATTACGAAGCCGCGGGCTACATCTTATGCTGTGGTCTATTAGTCAAGTTAATGGTTATATTATAATTAATGTAGCTAAGGAAATACTTAAAAAACTAGATTTTGCGGCCTCGCCCACGTAAATCTAGTATCCCATAGGAACACTGTACTTTTAACTTATGGGCTACATACTTACATACTACTACACTCTTATGGGCTTCTTCATTAGAAAAATAATAAAAATGCCTGTATTACACATAATATATCTAACTGTAACATTTTCATATTTTTTTATATTTTTCTACCTACGCTCCTGGGGATTTGTTATTTAGTTCCATGGGTAGAAACTAGAATCATAATGACCAGGTTAGATAAATGAAATAGGATATACAATAAAAAACATCCAGTTTGTGTATAAAGTTACAGCTGACTGGCTACACAACCTTCAGTTCTGAATCAGTGAACTGCAAAATCTAAAATTCGCTGCCTTAATAAAAAAATCTCAATTGTCACTTGCCAAACTATTAAATGTACTAATGCAAATATCCTAATCAGTTATTTTTCCAATATTTTATAGAATAAGGATCACTTCATTGTTAAGGTACTCGCGCACTTGTAACACGAAAGATGCCAAGTCTGACTAATTTATGTACATTCTTTTTTATGTTCCTATTCCATTTACATGACTTTACATTACCATAAAATCTATACTAGTATAATAAAGAGGAGAGGTGTTTGTTTGCATTAAATAGGCTCCGAAGCTGCCGGACCGATTTTAATGAACTGATAGATTAGACCACGGGGAAGGACATGGGTTATTATCGGGGCTTTTTTTTTTATCGCGGGCTTTTTATCGCGGCAAAATGTACGGTTCCCGCGATATTTAGTTTAGCGTACACAGAGTCACGGGCAACATCTAGTAACAAATTAAAACTATTGTGCATTCTAGAATGTTTTCAACTTAAGCTATTTTCAACGGATAAAGGAAACATCGGATTAAGGATCGAAGCTAGCTCAATCTTCTTCAGTCCACATTGTTATAAAAAAAATTAAGTACCTAACCCTCGAATTGTAAAGCAGTGAGCGAGCTGATGATGATGAATTATAGCTCGATCATGTCAGCTTTCAAACGAAAATACTAGTTGAAAATCGGTTAATCCCTTTGGGGCCTACGATGCCACAGATAGACAGACACACATACAGACAGACACGTCAAACTTATAAATTTACACCCCTGTGCAGTTGTCGTCAAGGGTTAAAAACAGTAAGGTTTGCGTCCTAGATCTTTAACTATAAACAATTTACATTGCTTAAATCAAATGACAATGGCTATGACGTACATTTGAAAGAACAATTAATCTTTATACAATAAAAAGATAAGCCATCTTGGTTTTCACCATACTTCAAATGTCAGCCATCTTGTTTTCATACCAGCAATACCAGATTTAAAAGAAAAAATTGTAAGGTCGTTCCAAATCGATTACGGATATTTTAGGAATATGGTTTGCGGCTTATTTCAAGACGTTCAGGCAGAAAAATATTTTAAAATTTCGAAAAAAAAATTACTCAATAAAATTATTACATTACGCTCATTACGTCGCTGTTAAGGACACCTCAAAAATGACCTCAGCGGTTTGATGAGCGCAATTTTATTTCGACTTTTTTTTTCTACCTAAACGACTTTACAGAAATAGATGATATGCTCAAAATAGCCGTTACTGACTTTGAGCAACTTTACCAAACCATTATTTAATATTGTGCGTCACTTTGGCAAATAACCACAACACGAGATAGCAATAGCATATAATTGATATAACAAAAGAGGCACAATCACGCCACAAATTATTGCCCAGTTGAACAACAACCAATTTAATCATTTCGCAGTGATTAAACTTGCGTCACTATGGCATACGACATTTGTTATTGCGTTTGAATATATATTTATACCTGCAACTTCTACAGGTTACAACAGATACGCGCAAATTTTTAAAGTATATGTATGTTACAAGACGGTGTCGACATCCAACATTGCAACAATAAGTACCTAACGCTTAACGCTTCCACACCACGTCAATCTGGTCCCGTGCTAAATTCTAGAAGAACTTGTGGTACGGGTACCAGACAACAAATATATATTTAATAATTTTATATTTTATACTATACATTCATTCAAGATTTTTAATATATTATATAATATGACCCAGTAACGTAAAAAAACTTTTTTGTTCCTTTGGTGGGATTCTAACCCGCGACCTCCGGCTTGAGCACTGTCGTACTCAACCGCTGAGCCGAAATGAGTAGATTTCTTCAATTAAATATAATATATTTTAAAAAAAGATGCATAGAACATGTAGCTGTAAGTAATAAATGCATTTTCAATGATGATGATGATTGAATTGGTTTATACATAAAACATATTTTTTTATTATAATACATCTGCGAATCAGAAACGGATTCATACATGTGATAATCGTTTTAAATGTAGCTCAGTAACCCATATTTTTATAACGCTTTTATTAGTTTCACCTGTAGTGTTTGCTTGCTTGTTTGTTTGTTTGTTTGTAACCGACTCCTTTGGGCTCGATTTTGTCCTACTTTGAACGATCAGATTTAATTCAAACTTTGCACACCTGTCAAAGACCGATGACAATGCAATAATTCGATTAAAATATCCGATTATCCTGATTAAATTCGCATCCTTTGCATGAGAGTAAGAGAGATAGAACTAGTGCGCGAACTACGCATGCGTGCAGTTCCAAGCTTACTCTTTGGTCCCCCGGTTAATAGATAGCAATTCGTACTAAAAATAAAAAAATAAATTATAGTTAAAAAAAAAACAAAAAACACGGTTTTATAGAAAATCTAACTAAAATATAAAAAATAAAATTTAATAAATTTGGATTAAGAATAGTGTAAATGAAAAATAAATGTTTATTATTGTAAAAAAGCGTGGGGTGCATAGTGTCAATAGTTATAAACATTTTATTGGCAGATATGAGAAGGATCTTCGCTTTGATAATATCTTAAAAATCACTTTAAACGAAATCTGACCGTTTGACGTGGATCAAAATCAAATCCACTGGAGTCGGTTACATACAAACAAACGTACAGGTGAAGACCCTGCACCCCACGATTTTTTACAATAATAAACATTTATTTTTCATTTACACTATTCTTAATCCAAATTTATTCAATTTTATTTTTTATTTTTTAGTTAGATTTTATATAAAAGCGTACTTTCTCAGTTTTTTAACTATAATTTATATTATTTGCTAGTTTATTAGTGAACGTAATAAAAATGAGCGAAGCCTTTATGGAGTGCAATATAAAAAGTTTGAAAAGAAAATAACGGCCGCTAAGTGTCAACGTGCATGTTTCCCCCAAGTTTATAAGTAATTCCTAATGTCTTTTATAATATTTATTACATATAAAATAATTCTACCACCTAAACGAGAAACTAGATTCTACCATATGAACAATACATCCTTAGAATTTAGATTCTCACGTAATTTTAATATTGTGTAAGAATGGTGAGAAAGTTGCTTATTCGATATGATTATTTATTTTTAATACCTACTTTTTAATACCAACATTAAAATACCAACATTTATAAGACGTATTCAGTAGACCTTTCAAATTAAAATCAGATCCTTTTATTTTTATTCGAACTTATTTACCGTGTACCGATATATTATAGTCGAGATGGGCCTTTTAACATATTTTGAATATACAAAATTACATAGATTTAAAAATCTTCCTAAAATTCCGTTAGGTACTAATTTTTGAATTCGTCTGTCAAATAAATTTTTCCCTATGAATGAAAAGCGATAACTAGAATTAATTCGTGTTTCCAATTATTTATATCGCAAATAGAATTCATAATTGCATCATTTATCAAAGTATAAAATAATTTCCAAGTAAGATGTTTCAAAGACTTACCCAGAAATCAACATCTTGTTATTTTTTAATCAAATCACATTCGATTTTATGTTTCACTACAACTATAATTGTTTTAGTTATATTAAAAAATAAATAAATAAATTAGTAAATAAATTCTCTTTAAATATAAATTAAGGTGTATATCTGCTTGTGCCCGACGATAAAATGGCCGATCGATCAGCTGTTCTATGATTTATTTGAAAAAAAAAGAAATAGAAATGCGGGTATTTATAAAATTTTAAAAAATAACGGAACTTAATGCCTAGTGTAGACTGGACAATCGCGCGCGAAAAATTTTACGCAGAGTTCATTATATTTTTACGCAACTTATTATTATATTCAAAATTTTTTTTTGTTCCTGTGATTAATCACGAAAATTATTTGTTAAAAAATGGCTGTATTGAAAATTTCAAATGCTCTTAAGGTTTCGTAACTATTCAGATTGTCATTTATTATTTTCTAATCTTCGTTTATGGAAGTCTACTTCAAGACTAGACAAATAAAAACGTTTTGTTAGTATTTAGTAAAATATTATATTATTAGGTTCATATTCAGTAGTAACATTCGACATGTGTCGAACGCAAGCCGCGTTCAACACATAAAAGCGTATTACATCACGACATACACCCCCAGCAAAATGTTGTTTGGTAATACACAATTTTGTTGACTCTGACCTAGTGTTACCTACTAGTTACATAATAATTTGATTTTTGTAATACACAGACGACTGTGCATGCAAAAAAAAACGTATTATATCAATTTTGAAAAATCTTCTTTAAATTAAAGTTAATGTCAGAATATAAACAACTGTGATGTTTAAACATGTTTGGTAAAGAGATAATTGTTAGATAAACGACAATTTAAGTTAATCATCTCTTTGTAAACTTGGGCAATATTCAAAATATAATTTTGAATAATTAATGTGTACTAGTGGTTGAAATTCACCCATAATAACTCTATAATTCACAAGTTTCAAATTTATAAGAGTTCTTGCTTATTTTGCCTCTTACATAGACAAAATTAAAAAATGTAAATGTGACAGATTGACAAAATGTCAATGTACACAAAATTGTATCTATCAATTCCATGGAAAGCAGGTGTTGGTTAAGCCTTGGTTTTTTAAATACAGGAAGGCTAAAAAATTTACCACCTCTCCAGTATGCCGCTTGCGTTTAGGCCACTCCTGTACCCCAGTGTTCCTTAATAAAATTAGGGTTAGGGATTCCTCTTTATGTGAGTGTGGACTTGACGAAGGCATTCTTGAACATATTTTTTTCAGCTGCCCAAATCATCTCTCTTCATTATACGAATCACTTCCCCCTTATATCCCTCGTCCTTCTGATTCAATCCGTTTTGTCTTTAATCCATACCCCCTTTGTTGATGTTCTGTGTAATTTTATTAACCATAATAACATTCGATTATAGATTTGTGTCCCATCTAACTAACACTTTGTTTATGTCTTGTTGTTCCAGGTATTAAGGAGATATGATATGTTTTAAACTTATTTAATTCGAGATTTTAACTATTTTTATCTTGTACTTTCACTAAGCCCTACTTTTGCAAAAAGTTATCGTCCCCGGCAACAAAGTATTTTTTTATCTCATCTGACACTGACACTGGCTATTCGTCAAGGGAGGCCATTTTAAAGAAGAAAAATTGCATGGTAGTGTGTGTTAATAATCTCAGGTATTGTGTATTAATTTTATGTATTTCTAAGCATTATTAAAAATAGATTAGCTTCATGTACACCTCTATCCATATAAACTTATTTACCAGCCAAATTTCATACTCCGTATTCTACATTTTCACACAAAATCCTTGCCTTTCTCTGTAAGATTTATGCCAAAAGAAATATGAAAGTGTAGATCATCTTTTTACAAAAGAAAAAAAAGAATTTTCACTCACCTAGAAGCATGGTCAGGTGTAGGAAACCGAAGCATGGCCGTAGATGCAGTGACCCTCAGCACTTTCCCTCCACAGTTATCCGACAGACGCCTCAGCCTCCTAGACACTCTTTCTTTCGATTGGTCCACTGGCAAGTTTGTCACTTCCATTTCACAGGTTGGTTCTTCATATTCATCAGAATTTGCTACCTGTGTTGAAAAGAATATTAGCAATCAAATTTTTATATGGAATTTGTGGCCGATATATTCAAATATTTTATTTTGATAATATTTTATGTAATACGAAAGAAAAATGTTTTTTACCTTTGGATTTCTTGGCAAGTTTGCTGTAAGCTCGTTGAAGCAATAATGAGATGAGGCACATGCAATTAATGCTGATGATGTATTTTGCTTATGCACCAATACAACTTCCATACCTTTCCTGTAAAAAAAATAGTATTGTTTGTAAAGAATTTAATTGATGTATTTATATATGACTATTTTTTGTAAGTTGTAACTTGCGCCACATACATAGAAAATGACAGCGTTATAGGATTCAGTTTATGGTCTAAGATCTGGTATAAGAAATACCCTCATCTGTTATTTATTAGTGATAAGAAAATGATAGATAATATTGACACATTGCAAATAGGTTGCCTAGGTAAATTGCGCCCTATGGGCCGACACGCCGCTCCGCTGCCATTTCGGTGTGAATCGGCCCTTAGGCCGCAATTTAACTAGGAATCCTATTTGCAATGTGTCAATGTCAATATTATCTATTATCATTATTATATCATTTATTTCTTATCACTAATAAATAACAAATGAGGGTATATATTTCTTGCACTATTAGAAGTTGACTCACAACAAAATTAACCCTTTGCTGTTATTTATAATGTATACAAATGAAATGTCTCTAATTAAAGTAATGTCATTGACATTATTCCTATTATCTATATTTCTAAAAAGTAAAATTTGTACAAACCTATGTCTAAAGTCACTGAGATCAGCCGCGAAATTAATATCCCCTGAGATCAAGAGTAGTGCTGCAGGGCTCGAGTGGAGCTCCCCAAACCTCCTCATACACTGCCTTAACTTCTCATCCGCAGCATTCTTTTGTGTACCACATACATGTATAAGACTAACCTACAAAAATATTACACTAATTATTGTCTATATCTTATGCATAAATCCATTAAAGATTTTTAATATCTATTATGGGTTAGAACAATCATAAGACATGTTAGACAAAACGATTCATACAGATATTACAGTATAGTACCTGGGAGACAGAGCTTTGCTCGTAGTTTTAGTAGAACGATAAAATAATTTAAAAAGAAATACAAAGAATAACGAAAATATTTATATGACTGGGATTCGAACCCACCACATTTCCAATTTCAGAACAACGCAAAAATTACACACATGCATACCAATCTGCCAATCGGACTGACATAATAGAGTCGAATTTATTGATATATTGTTGTGAGACGAAAGAGAAAAAAAGTTTAAGAAACTATAACCCGATTACGGAATAAAAAAGGGGTCTCAAAAGGCCGAAACAAGAAAATAATACAGATAGAAATCCAGAAATGCATAGGTACAAAAATGGTCAATCTAGAGCCGTGGTCGCTCCCACCAATGGCATCTATGCGTCAGTTTAAGGCCTAGAGAAGTTTCTAGAATTATACCCCAAGATAGATACGATTTGACATCGACTGTGCCGAACCTTATAAAGTAGGGGTGCGACCACGGCTCTACCTTGACCATTTTGTACCTATGCATTTCTGAATTTCTATCTGAATTATTACTTGTTTCGGCTTTTTAGACCCCTTTTTTATTCCGTAGTCGGGTTATAGTTTTTTTAACCATTTTTTTTTTTTATTTCGTATTTTTCCGTTTCCGAGTCAAACATGTTTTGGAACAATGGTAATAACCTAATCAAAACACTTGAAATTAAAAATAGTATCTTTTGCACAAGCACAGAGCGAGCCAATTTATTTTTCTAGATTTTAAGAACAATATAATAACAATATTTAATATTTATAAAATAAAATATATATTATGAAGGTAAAATAATATGTATAATATAAAAATATATATTTATAGACTTATATTACATAATGTTTGAAAATTGGACAACTGGGTTTGTATGACTGTATTTTAAACGTGTATTTTGACATATTTGTGCAAGCACGCCACAAATGTGTATAATATACATATTTGTGGTGTGCTTGCCAAGACCTTCTTTTGATACTAAACATGTGATGATTTAAAGGTTAAATTTTTTTATATGTTAGAATTTGAGGTTCAATTTTTGAAACCCAAAATTTTGACAGATTATAACAATATTTAACAAATATATAGCCTATGTTACCCGCTGCATCATTACGAATATAATGACATTTCATTAATTAAAATCGGAAAAGTAGATTAAACGCTACGACGGAACAAACTTACATACATACATATGTAGACTTCCAAAATCATTACCCTTCCTTTTGGCTTCGCCGTAGTTGGGTTAAGACAGATGTAGCTTAAAAATGCGCAGTTTCTCAGGGATACAACCTAGCTTAATCGATTTTTCTCCCCCAAACCTCTCTGCATACTAAATTTCATGGCAATACTGGCAGCTGTTTACCAGATTACGATTATATATATACAAGATTGTCTTGTTTAAATTATGAGATACCCTCACAATACATGTAAGCAAATAAAGTATGAACTAGGAGAATAAAATCATATTCTTGATGATTCATAGGTAAATGATAAAGGTTTGAAACACAATGTACACTTACTTGAGCATCATTAAGTTCTTGTAACCTATTTACAGACTCCTTCCTCACGTCACACACAACCACAAAGTCTGCCTCACGTCTACCCAAAAGGAACTTGGATCGGATTGCTGCCACTACATCGATAGCTGAACATCCTCGTGGGACCTAATAAAAAAAATATATATATCTCTGTTTTTATTAATCTGGAATAATTTTAATTGGTAAACTTACATAAATGGGCCCGAATTATACATATTTGCTTCTACCATCCTGTCAGGTAACAATGTGTGTGCAAAAACAGCATCTTTGTTACAATAAGGTTACAATGATTTTTGTGTAAATCGCAAATTTTCAATTTACCATCAAGTCTTAAGAGCAAAACAGTTTAATATGATGATGTATTAATTAATAAACTTGTGTTATGATGATTTACAATACATACATAACCCTATTAAATTTATTATATTAATAGGGCATATTTCATTGTAATAGAAAATATAAAACTTTTTTTACTACTGAGATAAAGACATCTATTGACTACACCAAGCAAGTGTACATAATTCGCATGTAAAGGAGGAGTAAAAATTACTTCCTTTAGTACTATTCCCTCTAGAATGTTCTCGGTGCCAAACGTCAAATGTAATACATTTTTTTAACAGCCTACTGTGTCAAATTTTAATTATAGTACTTATTTCTGTTTGATGGCAAAAAGTTAATTTATTAGATAATATAACAAACAAGATATCATTTTAAAAATTCTCAGTAAAAACAATAAATGATTTGCTTTTTTTTTGCTTTGCTTCTGTCAGTAATATGATACTTTTTTTTCAAGATTGATTTGCTTAATACATTGCATATAATTTGAAAATAACTACATTTTTGAACTGCATTGAAGAATCTTTAAAATAATTAATAATATCATTATTGCTAATATTTCTAAAACTATCCACATACTTTGAAAACTTGTTTGAAAGTACTTATAAACAACTTTAAAAATACCTAAAACTGTCAGCCATACAACTTATAAAAGAGTTTTTTTTAATGTGGTTGTTCTGGACTTATGCCAATCCATACTTTATTGTGTTTCCATCAAAAATACCATTTGATAAAAATCATGATTTTCAAGTTAAATTACCTGACAATTTTCAATATCCCAAAATATACCAATAGGGACACTAGTCCCACGTTTATGGTGACGATAACGTGCACGAATTTTGATTCTATCTAGGGCTCCATCGTCCCTCATTGCTCCATTTTCGTCCGAAGATTCGTCATCAAAATCTATGAATTATTTGTATTTAATAACAATAAATATAGAACAAGATATAGTTAAAATAGCAGTTTGTTACTTCATATAGAACAAAATATAGTTAAAATAGCAAAATCATGGTATTTTTGATAAATAACATATGTTTCATTGCATAATAAACTCACCACCAATCCATAAACGTGGAGGCAATGGTATTTTCATGGACGAACTGGGACTAGCTGTACCATTTACCGGAATGCTTCTAATGCCTGGTATATTCCCATCTTCCAAGTCTTCTCTACTTTTATTTGAAGCCATTGCAGTCACGGACATTATTTATTACTTCTAAGTTTATTTGCATAAAGCGTTATCGGTCAACACAGTTAAACTAGGCTATCCGTTTTCCCTTTTATATCACGTATACGAATCACATTAATTACTATAAACACAAATTACTTAATGTAATCATTTAATCGCGAAGATTTACGTCTGAACATATAAAACAATTATATACAAAACGTAAAAACAAATCAACACACAACTACGCCATTCTTTTCCGAGTTATAAACCATAGATGATAAGTAGTACTACTGAATAGTTATAAACATATGATCAAAGAGAACAAAGAAAGAGACGACAGACGAGAGTGATCAATAAAAAATTGTCTGTGGTTACTAAAATCAGTATTGCTACCTGTGAAAAGCTTTTACAAAGCTCCCATTCCCACAAGCTGTTTTTTGTGTCGGCGTTAGTAAAAATAGCACTGTAAATACAATACAATAGAGTTGAAAATACACACGGTAGCAATATTTTGACAACTCCACACTCGGGTGTTCGATTTTCAACTCTATTGAAATAAAGATAATAATTTAGAACTCATCCAAAGTCAAAAGTCTGGCAGATCCCAAATTTAGGTATTTTACATAGCAAAATTACACATACCTAGCAAAATACCAACTGAATAATAAATCTTTACAAATCCAATATCCATAGACAAAAACAGAAATATTTAGCAGCTATTAGCAATGGCAACATTAAATCGAGTTGTCATTCCAAATGATAGTGCACTTCGGGTTTTTGCCAGCGTTATTTCAAGTTCTAAAGAAACTCAAAAACTTAAAAAAATAAAGAAAACTGTGAATCATTATATACGTGAAAGATAAATAATTGTTTTTTAAGTTATAAAATTAGTTTGCGTGCTTTATCATAGCAAAAATGTCAGGCGGTGGTATTGGTGGACTTGATGCCACTGGCAAAATAGTTAAAATGGAAGTAAGTATGTAGGGTTTCTCGATTACATTAATTTATTGACAACATATTTAAAAATTACAAAGCTTAACCTTATTCCTTTCAGGTGGACTATGGTGCTATTTGCGACGAAAAGATTCCAGTATGGAAGTCTTGGGCTACAAGTGGAAGAGTCCAAGAGGCAATAGATCAGCTTCTGGCTTTAGAAAAGCAAACTCGTACTGTAAGTATTCTCAACAACCTTTATGTGACCAGTTATTATCATTAGCAACTAAACTATCCTAGTCAGCCAGTTGTAAACAAAGAATACAGTGGAACATTGATTATCTCATGGCGGCCTGACTTTATTTTACTTGGTAACTTTTTACTTACTACAATTTTATCTACCCTTTTTATTTTAACAAAAGCTCTGTTCAAATAAAACATTTCTGTTCGTCATAGTATTAAAAATAAAAAAGAGTAAAAATGTAAGAATGTATTTCATTTGCCTGCACATGAAGTATGTCTATGTTCATGCATTATATTATAATTATCTGAATACCTATGTCATCTATTATTTATAATAATTATATTCATTGTACTGTAATTCTGACTACTCTTATATCTGACCTATCTCTTATTTCAGGGAGCTGATATGGCATCTACTGCAAGGATTCTAGTAACTATTGTGCAGATTTGCTATGAAGCCAAAAATTGGGCAGCACTCAATGATCATATTGTACTGCTTTCTAAGAGAAGGTATTTTTTTATGGATTTTAGATATATTTTATATAGAATTTTAATAGAAAATATATTATGGGCTTTATGTCAAAATCTCTACTAACTAGTTTCATAAGTAAGCATTCAATGTCTCTCGAGTATACATTTTACTCTGTAAAACATATTTTTAATGAACAAACATTTTTATATATTTATAGAATGTAATAATTTATAGGTCCCAACTAAAACATGCAGTTGTGAAAATGGTCCAAGAATGCTACACCTATGTTGATAAAACACCAGACAAGGAGACGAAAATAAAACTAATTGAAACATTAAGATCCATAACAGAAGGCAAAATTTATGTAGAAGTTGAAAGAGCAAGACTGACACACATTTTGGCTAAAATTCGTGAGGGTGAAGGCAATGTTGCTGAAGCAGCTAAGATAATTCAGGAGCTACAAGTAGAAACTTACGGATCAATGGACAAGAGGGAAAAGGTTGAACTCATTTTGGAACAAATGAGACTGTGTCTGGCAATCAAAGACTATATCCGTACGCAGATCATATCCAAGAAAATCAATACGAAATTCTTTGAGGAAGAGAATACACGGGTAAGAACAAAATTTTTATTATAAAGATGCTGCGTTAACCACCTAAATAAGGCAACAAATGAATGGAACTTAAATAAAGATCTTTTTGTTACCTCATTTAAGCCTTAAAATAATTTGGACTGTTTATAGTTTATTAGGTGTTTATAATATGGGCCTATGCAGCCTAAAATAAAAACTATTTATATATTACTTAATATAACTTAATAACACAAACTACTGTGTTAGGAAATAGGAACTATAATTTTTTAATACATAAAAATTTATATATTATAAATATGTTTGATACTGATCTATACATATCATGAATGATTTTCTTCTATCTCCTTACAGGAATTGAAAGAGAAATTCTACCGTATTATGATTGCCGTAGACCAACACAATGGGCAGTATTTGTCAGTCTGCAGGCATTTCCGAGCTCTCGGAGCTGCAGCAGGCTCTGAAGCTCTCATTGGTAGTGTTGTCTTTCTAGTCCTGGCACCATATGACAATGAGCAGTCTGACCTGACACATAGGCTCAACGAAGAAAAGGAATTAGACAAGTTGCCTGAATACAAGTAAGTTTCTTGATGAATTGAAAATAATGAATGAAAAAAAATAATGAATGTTATACATACAAACACATTTAAGTGGCAATATTTGAAAATAATTTTTGTATTATATAATCATTAAACTGTATCTTTTTTCGTGCAGGCAACTGTTGGGCTTATTTATTAACCCAGAAATCATAAGATGGAACAGTTTATGCCAGACATATGAGATCATGCTCAAGAAGACCCCATACTTCCAGTCAAGTGATGAAAAGGGACAAGAACGCTGGAATGATCTTAAGAACAGAGTTGTGGAACATGTAAGGTCTTTTGTTTACTTTATTTAGAGCAAAATTAAATTTTCTATATATTTCTATAACATATTAAGGCTACATTCCCACAAGCGTTTTTTTGTGGTCGCAACAATAGAACTGTGCGCTACTACAATGGAGCTGAAAATCGTGTAGAGCTGTCAAGTCTAACTAATGACACTTTCGATTTCCAGCTCTATTGTAATATGACTGCGTTCTATTTACAGTGCAGTGTTTTCTGTTGCGACCACAAAAAAACTTTCGTGGGTGCGAGGTCGTAAATTCGAATAAGAATACCTTAAGATGAGAAAAAAAAAATACAATGAGCAGTGGCGGCGCAATACCAAAATTTTATGTGGGCGAGGTACATTCGCGAGGCACTCGGATCAGCGGAGTATTTGGAAATTTGGCGCCCTGGGGTCAATTATCTTTTGGCGTTTTTTTTTTATTTGAGGTTGACTGTATATTATCAAAATTGTATAGTTTATTTTGAATGTTGTTTTCTACAGAATATCCGCATAATGTCGATGTACTACACCCGTATCACGCTGAAGAGGATGAGCGAGTTACTCGGCTTGAGTGTGACGGAAACCGAAGAAGCCCTCAGCCAGTTGGTAGTGACTGGTATTGTGAAAGCTAAGATTGACCGACCTGCAGGTGTTGTTCACTTCAGGTTTGTGCTTTTTAATGGTTTTAGAAAGGCAAATGAGCATTAGATTGCCTGATGTTAAGTTGCCACCCATAGATACGCGACATCAAACAAGTGTTTCAAATTATTTATGGAACAATGTTTCCTTAATATTAGCTTCTGTAATGTACAGTTGGCCAAATTTTCATTTATTAGGTTCATATTTACAAGTTTTTAACCAATCGTTTACTATTGAATGAGTTTATTCTAAATTAGTTAATTGTTAAATATGCGACGGCATTAATACGAATTATTTATGAAAATGGTCAACTGCAAATTCAAATTCAAAGCTTTTTATTCAGAATCAATAACTATTTACCTTTACTGCACTTTAGCCTAATTATTTAATACTGTTTTAGGTTGAACATGGATGCCTCTGATCATCTGAACGAATGGTCCAGCAACTTAAACACACTCATGCAACTTGTGAACAAGACCACACATCTTATCAACAAAGAGGAGTGCGTCCACAAGCATTTGCTTGCTGTTGAATAAAATTGTTAAAAAATATCCAACAAATAATCATCTGTTCTAAACAACTTAATTTTACTAGCACTAATATAAATACTTTATAAAACTTTGTCTTTTTTTGTTACAAAATTCTAAAACTAGTGTTATAAAAATTATACAGTACATAATTATACATTTTAAAACTTGTACAGATTAAGGAGTATATTAATTTTTAATCCATTCTACAATAATATTAATTCGCTTGGTTTTTGCCTTATCTAAAACAGTAAGTTCCAAAAAAATTACTACTCCCTAAGGGGATATCACTACACTGCGTTGCGACGACGCATCGCACAAACGACGTCGTACAATGAGGGCTTTTGAATTTTTTTCTGCCGTTAGGGGGCAGACCCAACACACGAAGCGTCATCTGGTGGCGGGAGTTGTATCAAAAACGGTCAATAAGGATTTTCCGATTCTTTTTCTGTCACCAGGCGGTGCTAGGTAGCACGACGGTTCTTGTCGTTTCAAAAAGCTGTCAGATGTCACGATTTTAAAAACCGCCATTCTTTTAAATTGTATTGCAATGGGACGTTTTTTTTTAGCGATGCGTTGTCGCAACGGCTCATCCTAACATTGACAGTCTATTTTATCTGACGTAAAACAATTATTTGATGAGATTAATATATTTATTTTTTTAATATATGGCGTCGGCTTATCTTAAAACTATTTGCCAGTGTCAAGTAAAAAAGGCGGGAAATAGAACTTTCGTTTCAATTTTCAACACTGTATTCATATATCGTCAAGTCTAAAGTCTAGTCAAAGTCCAAATAAATAGTCAGTACAGTCAATGAATCATGTCAGTCGATTCAGTAAAGTGGTAGACGCTTTACTGAAAGTTCCTAGGGAGGCGGGCGGCGGAAAACATACAGCTAGCACGTTTTAGAAGTTGTACCACTTG
The DNA here is from genome assembly GCA_963565745.1 of Phengaris arion. NCBI lineage: Eukaryota > Metazoa > Arthropoda > Insecta > Lepidoptera > Lycaenidae > Phengaris > Phengaris arion. The sequence continues at coordinate 12,484,946 of OY751443.1, forward strand.
CCCACACTTGTGCACGTTAACGAATATTTAATGGTTAATATTCTATGAATATTACACATTAAGAACCGAGATAACACAAAGTTATGAAATATTACAAATTCACAACGTCATCCATAATTGAACTCCCATGAGTTTAATATAGCTACCAGTTCTGGACTCTGGTTACATACCTCTTTATATTTTGTTATTTACTTACAATATAAAAAATTGCGCAACTAAAAATAATATCGATAGGTGGGTCTCCGGTAGGTATTGGCACAACACAATCTTTATGATTGAAAGGGTGTAGATAAATGTAATCTGCAAATAAAATGTAGGTAATCGTGAGTAAATTAGTTGTAATTATAGACTCGATAAAGAAACATGTTCTCCTTATTTTTATCATTTCTTATTTCTGCAACTGTTGTGGTTGTATTTAGATACATTAATACGAAATATAAGCCTCCTGTACTTGGTGTCTATCAACAGGAAAACAAAAATTACTGGTTTAAATATCTATTTATGTATGTGGTTTTAAAATTGAAGCAGGTGGGTGAGATTTGTCTTTATCTCTTGGTTAGGAATCCTAAATCCGGCTTACATTGCAATTACTAAGTAAGATCACAGACATAAGTAGATACGGACACCGGACACTTTAAATTAATATTTTTATTAAACGTAACCTACACAAAGTGCCATTAAAATGTAAACGTTTTGCTATTCAAATGTAGGGCTGCTTATTTGATCGAAGGTACCTATTGATATGTCGAGATATTTCTTTGATGAGTTTGATGGTGCACGTGAATGTATTTACAGAAATGCACTTTGAAATGATAAGAAAAACTTAGATAAGTAACATATTATTATGAATTAATCGAATAAAGTTCATTTATCATTAAGTATATTATCTGTGAGTAATCGATAACATGTTGAACCTTACCCCAATATTGCTGTTCTAGTTGAAAACGTATATTTCGCGTCTTGCCTCCGAATATGGTACTGGTGGAACTATACACGTACAAGAGCATGATTTGGAACTGGAGAAGAAGTTCGATCTTGGCAGTTCCCCAAAGGTACCTATTTATGTCTTGCCTTAATACTTATACCTGTTCTGTGTTTTGGGTGAAATATCTAAATACCAACACCATCACTTAACGTACAGTATGTTGCCGACTGTACGTTGAGTGATGGAGCCGGATTCCGGTGTATCACTTGAACCTTATTGCCAAGAAATAAGGTCGAAAAGTGTATCTGTTTTCGACAGTACCTAAGGTTCCCAAAGCAATCTCTTTGTAAACAAAGGGAAGTTCGTGTTACTTGCTGATTTTTTTTCTTAGTCGGTAGATGCAGTATACTTCAATGGACTGTCGAATGACGGAGACCTTATAGTGTGTGGAGTGGCGCGAAGACCGAACCAAGCCTGTGACGCTTTCCTCTACTTGAAGGTAAGAGATACATTTATGCTAATGGATAGGTGGATGCAATTAGAGACAATTCCCACGAAAACGAAACGATATGCAACATAGCACTGCATTTTTAAAATAGCTATTCAAAATTTGAACTTTATTCTTTACATAAGAAGATACAAGTTTCATTGTAAGAGTTTGAATGTCAGGTTGCTCTGCACAACCATGCGCAGTGTATGACTGATGACATTTGAAACGTGTTTCTTAAAAACTCGGTTGAAACGTCTGTTTTAATAATTTTTCTACCTATTTGTCTCTCTTTAGGTATTGTATGTTTTTTTTCCTTCATAGGTGAAAGACGGCGAGCTACTCCTCTCTCCCCAGCTACCGGACTCTTATCTGTCACAGACACCAGAAGACGGTGACGACTACAAAGTGCAGGGCATCTCCGCACAGAACTTCATACCTATGCGCACCTGGAAGGTCTCTTATAATGGCGAGATGAAGTAAGCAAATATAGTTTTGACGGCCGTGGTATCAGTTACTTTACATACCGCACCACCGATGCCGCTGGTGCGCCGCGGTTCACCGCCGGTGCTGCGGCACAAAATCCATACAAATCCTAGTGCAGCGGCACCGCGGTAGCTGCGGTACGTATGTAAGCGTACTCACAAAATATTCACTTTCAGGTCACGCAATAAACCTGATAAAACTGTCACCGTGGTATCGGAGCTGACGTGTTCTGCAGGTTGGGCGCCGTTTGAGTACGACACGCAGATCTCCGCACGCAGCATGGCGCGGGACATGGCGAGAGAGCCCTGGTCGAGGGACTACTTCCAGCTGCTGCGGAAGTAAGTACTGTAGCTAAATTCCTACTACTATTATAAATCTGAAAGTTTGTGAGGATGGATGGATGAAAGGAGGGATATTTGTTACTCTTTCACGCAAAAACTACTTTTGATTTTGATTAAATTTGGTATGGTAGTTAGTTTAAGCTGTGGATCAACACATAGGCCACTTTTTATCCTGAAAACATTCAGTGTTTATCCCGTGGAATGTTGTATTTACGCGGCGGAGCCGCAGACTAAAGCTATATAAATATTATTGACTAAAAAAGTAAGTTTCTTTGTGAATTATTAAGACTAACAAACTTGTAGATTGCATAAAGCCTGCAGCGACGTGCCGATTGGACGATAGGAAGTATGATGTCTACCATACACATTACACCATACTACACTGTATGGCTTGTTAACGCCCACCCGCTTAAGCCGCCAGTACCCTAAGCCCTCGTTCCCACGAGTGTTTTTAGTGGTCGCGACAGAAAAAATATAACTGTAAATAGAACTGTCCGCCAGTACAATCGAGCTGAAAATCGTCGTTCGATCTCGATTCAATCGTTGTTGAATCAGTAGGGTTGATACGTGATAGTAAATTAAAACTGAAATAATTTACCATGTCATTACAGGTTGCACCAAAAACATTTCGAACAAATGGGTTTCATAGCTGGCACGGTCACCATCGATGGGGAATCCCATGAGATACACATGCCGTGTGTTAGAGATAGAACTTGTGGTAAGTACGTCATTCTAATGAACATTTTGTGAACTAAACTTCACCTTGTATTATCGCAAAATTTACGGTTCCAGTAGAATAAACAATTTTGGTTCTACGCAAACCAAATCGCCGGAAGAATCCAGTACCTTGGTCTCTAGTCTTTGTATACTTTAGTCTTTATTGTCTATTTCATTTAGTAGATACTTACTACCGGCAACCTATCTGCTCCTATGCTACTTTTTACCTAATTTGCGGAAACGTTGATGGTTTTTGTTCACAGCAACTATTCGTGAATGGCGAAACTTCCACAGATACGTGTTACATTTTATATTCCTTGAGAATGGAGACTGTGTGGCTGTAGGTAGCGTGTCGCAGCCTTCTATATTATCACAGTAAGTGTTAAGTATAATAAAGTTTGTTTAAAAAATAATGAGCTTATAGTGTTGGTTACTTAGGTTTTTGATTATTTAAATTTAAAGGATCTCCTAAACCTCACAATAATTCACAATCACTTATTAGTTGTCGTTAAACTTGAATAGCAGTAGCAGAACGTTAGGTAACAGCAGACCTACAGGTATGTCCATAGCATATCCTTTGCGGCTGTGCCGAAATTAATATTATATTAATACGTGAAGTATGAAATTTGGCCAGTAAATTAAAGTTTATGTGGAGAAAGGTGTGCAGAATACATAAAATTAGTAATAATAACAAGACACACTACCTCAGATTATGATCACACTACGTGCATTTGATAGGTACAATTTGTTACCCCTTATAAAGTTCGATCTTAAATATTATATGAATTATAATGGGCGAGTTTCGACCGCAGGGATTTAGTAATAATAATTAGAAGTATGCCACGTATCTGTCCTCGTACTCTTCTTCTATATTATTATTTTCAGCTTAACCATAGGCTACGTGTGTCGCAAAGACCAGACGGTGGCGGCGGTGGACAGCTGCGACTTCCAGCTGTACCAGCACGGCGAGCACCAAGTTCTTCCCAAGGATTACGGATTCACCTTCGAAGCTGGTAAGTTTAAGTTCTTTTAAAAGCCCGTATTTAGTAAAAGATTATTTGGAATTTTGTTTTTGAAGTGAAACTTATGTAACGGCGTTAAGAGTCCAATTTCAAGGTCGCGTCACGTCACGATTTGGGTATAACGCCATCTGTTGGAAGCAACTTATACTACTTTTTAAAAAAAAAATAACTTTCTAAAGTACTCATCAACAACTCATCGCCATACAAATATCATATTATCATGACGTAGATAATTTGTAGGTATTTGATGGAGTAATTTAGATGTTCCACTTCTACCACGCGAACCGCGATTGCTAAATTACATTCAATGCATTTTAAATTTTAATTTCTTTTATTCACAGGTGGAGAGTCCTATGTCGCTCAGATACAAGTTTTCGATGAGGAGTCGTTCTACATCGGTAAAGACAGGGACACCAGGATATACGAGCGATGGAGCAACGTCGTTATGAACGGCGTAAAGGGCGTGGCCTGTGTTGAGTGGCAGTATAATAATGTTTAATTATTTTAGTTAAACGAATAAATTTTTTACCTTCTTACTAAAATGTTTTTTTCTACTCTTTAAAATATTTTCTATTTAGATAATAGATATGATAGAGCTATACAGTTTGTGTGAACTATCACAAGATGGCTAAAATACTATGTATTTCATATTACGTACTGTAATATGAAATATATCCAGACATCTTAAGAGAAAATACTATAGGTATAGTATCTTCGCCGTCTGTGACGCCCTTTAAGTAGTAAGAAAATAAGTAGGTACTTCTACAGTTTAGTTTGAAATAAAACACATTTAATGCAGGAAAATTTCTATTCAGAATAAACGCTTAATGAACAAAGGACTATAATATGGACTAGCAAATGTTTTTATACAGAGTAAAATATACCACTTAAATATAAATTACAATTCCTTTTTATTTATCAACGCATACAGTTTAATTCACTGAATATTGGTGGTATTATAAAAATAGACACTTAATAAGTAGCTAGCAAGCTTTTACAATTTTGTACTCAATGGTCTTCTACTCTTTACTTAATTATTTTAGTGCATGCGTGCACTGTCTCTGTCGCCCACCATTTGCATTCCGATTATAAACTTTAGTGTATGCAAAATAGAGTTAATTTTCCACAAAACATTAATGTTTTCCTATACGGTCGTTTTGCGGAAAAGTTGACTCTGTGCGTTATTAGCGTGCGCAAAAATCGGACGTAGTTCTATGGCAATAAATTGGTCGTAAGCCTTTATGAACATAGACACATGGTCGAAAGATAAGTCTTAACGACCATATGTTTATTTTCATATTATTACAGATTTTTTCTAGACTTACAAATATTGTTTAGGGTTCCGTATAGTATAGGACCCCTATAGTTTCCCTCTGTCTGTCCGTCTGTCTGCCCTTGCTAACAACGCCCGGACAAATCTTAGTGGTTTATGAAGTATAGAATTTCAATTAATGTTTCTTTATGAAAATAAAAAAAACTTATAGGTAAATGATGTAGACACCTCACGCCAATAATTATAAGTTATAGTTATAGAATTCCAAATTACAATTGAATTCAGGATGAGTATAATAAAAAAGTCATAACAAAGCATACAGTGCTTTAATAAGACTTTTTTTATAAGTATTGAATTATTTTTTGTGACTTAATAAAAATAATTGTGAAATCGTGTGAAAACTTTTTATATTGGCATGCAGTATTAAGTAAGTACTATCAGGGAAACCTAATTCATAAGCAGGTTGGCGGTTTTCATAATTAGCGTCTCGTATTAAAATATATATATAATAAGTTGAATAGTAAGAAATATAAGTTCAAACAAACATGTCATTGACAATATTGTATTGTAAGTGCATGTAGTCATTATAATCTAATATAGAGTTTGTGAGGATGGATGGATGAATGGATGTTTGTTACGAAAAAACTACTGAACGGATTTCGATTAAATTTGGTATGGTAGTAGTTTAGTTTAGGTTTTTTATTAATACATAGGCTACTTTTTATTCCGAAAAAGTAGTGTCCCCGTGGGATACTGTATATACGCGAGCGGAGCCGCAGGTAAAAGCTAGTACAAATAAATTATGAAAATACTAGCTGCTTATAATATCGTTTATCGTAGATAATACTAGCACAATTTTCATAAAAGTATATAAAATATCGATTTGAACCAATTAAAGGCTTATCTAGACAAATGAAGCAAATTAAAGTGTCTGTTTGTAATTTCAAATAAACAGTCTTGCATAAAATGAGTATACGGTACAGCTATACCAAAAATAAAATATATTTTTATTTTTGTCTGACCGTCTATCTGTCTGTTCCGTCTAATCTCTGAAACGGCAGAATCGATTTTAACCGAACTTTCACTGGCAGATAGCTGATGTTATAAGTAGTAACTAAGGTTACTTTTATCTTAGGGTTCCGTGAAAAAAAGAGGGTTCCGATTCCGTTAATAGTTCCGCGCAAACGAAGACGCGAGCGCCAGCTAGGGTTGCTTAAAACTTGAGCTATGTTAATGTTATGATGCTTTGGTGTTATTTACAAAATGTTCATGCCACAAAACAAGGCTTAGGTACCACAAATCTTGTTTTTCCAAGACATTAATAAGATACCACCAACCGATTCTACAATGCGTATTAGAAACAAAACCGGCCAAGTGCGAGTCGTTCTCGCGCACGTAGGTTTCCGTACCATGATACCAATATTTTTCATGTTTACTTCATCATCATTTTTCATCATTAGCAGCCATAGGACGTCCACTGCTGGACATAGGCCTCCCCCAAATATTTCCACATGTTTACTTATTGTTTCGTTATTCTTGTACGAAGTTTTCCAAGTAAACGTATTTTATAAGTTAGGCACATATAACTCCTAAACTAACAAATTTATATAAGCCGTTATAGTTTTCCTTTAAAGTTAATCACATGGACTACCATCTTAAATTTTTTTGAGCCAGCCGTTTACCTTTTAGAGGGCCTATTTTAACAAAAAATACGCTTTAAAGTTGAATACATCGCAAACGGATATCTAAATCAAAAAATCGTCCTAGCAACCCCTCAATGTTTTTAAAATACCTATCTTATAATACCCCACACGATGGAGTATGAAAAAAACATGGGTTGTCTGTAAAGTCGGTTTACTGACGATAGTTGAACGTGACAACGTCAACAACAACAACAACAACAACAACAACAACTATAATAATAATAATAATAAGGTACCGGCAATGCGAGGTAACGCTGGTACTTGATAACGATAACGGGTAACAGGTAACGATAACGGGTAACAGGTAACGCATGAGTCATGTTTTTTCGTGCGTGCAGCCGGCTCCATCGATTTATAAGACGTTATCACGTCAAAAATATTTTTCATGATTTTATTTTAGCACTTTGTCGACGTGGTAAATACACATGCAAAGTTTCATCTTTCTAGCACTAACAGTTTGGAAGCCGAAGACGGACGGACAAGACGAAACCTTTTAAGTGTTCCGAGACGTAAACTACGGAACCCTGAAAATGCAACCAAGTTTTTTTTTTGTGTTTACAAAGTAGACGTGACCATGGAAGACAGTCGGATATATAGAACATGTTTTAAGCCTAGCATTTATAAAAATTCATTGATCCTAAGTACAGTTACAGTATGAGACAAAAGGAACAAAACACAACCACTGCATAATAAAATCATGTGACTTTTATGATTACTATTACAAGCTATTTTAACACACATTTCACTAAAACTAAAAAATACATCTCACATTTACCTAACAGGTAGGTAGGTATATTTTCTATTTAATAAAATTAATTATTTCTATATATCATTGACATGGACTAGAATAATTATAAACAGTATACGCAACTAAATGTAGTTCTAAAAGAAAAACATATAATATTGTAACGTTAAAATGAACTATAACAAAATAAAATATAATAATGGGATTACAACTGGCAACAAAACATACAATATTTAATCATTGTAATCTATCAACACTAAATGGGCGTATTCTTAACTAATATCGTCTTAAATCATTACGCTATCTAAAACGATGTGGAATGAAGCCGAAAATCCTATGAATAAAAGACTGTCACAAACTTATTATAGAAAATATCCATGCTAGATACAATATATGTCATTGAAAAGGTAAATTATTATTATACAAGTAATAAATACATAATAATATCATAATATTATACTTTTACATTTTGAAAGCAACAGCATTATTGAATAGAAATTCTCATTATGCCTGGACAATAATATTATTTTCTAATTTTGATATCTACCTAATGATCACGATTCTAAATACTTAACAGCTCACGGCCGCACACAGATACATTTAATACTTACTTAAGTGACTGCTTAATAGACATTTTGACAGAAACTGTATGGACGTAAATGTCTCTCGAGTGCGGCCGTTAGTCTTTCTAAATTATTGTGGAGTCTCTTTTCAAGATGTTCTACTTTTCTTCCTTTATAATGTCACACTAATCACAGTTTATTTACCAATTTTCATACTTAAATATTTCTAAAGGTGCCCCTAAAGTCCAGGCAAGAAAATTGAATGTTTAGCAGTGAGACATACCTACTTCTGAAACTGGTTATACTACTACGGTCATACACACCACGTCCGCTTCATTATAATCCGGTCAAATTAGGAGGACGATCAAAATGCTAAAGTAATTTAACTTTCCCTGACTGTGCGTAGTTATACATGCATACAAAGAATATCGTAACATATTCTTAAACCAGCCTGTTAGGGCTGGGACTATATTATCCGGAATCCGGAAGGCCGGAGAAAATTCAGAGCACTGAAAATAGAACTCTGCTCTAATACAATAGAGTTGAATCAAATGTCAATGTCATATAATATATGACATTGATATTTACAAGAAACTAATGATTTTTTGATAATTAAATTAAATAGAAATGTATACAAAATACAAAATAGTACTGTTATTACACTTTACGTCAAAATTAATGAGTTTTTTCACTCTCCTCAAAATTTTTGCCATACTTAAGCGACGTACTCGACACTTCGATTTACAGCTCTATTGTATTAGCACAGAGTTATATTTTCAATGCTCTGAATTTTCCCTGGTTTACCTTCTGAGTATCAAAACATAAGTTGGCCAGTCTTGTATTGTGTTTTAATCGGCATTGTTAGAAAGTTGCTTGTATAAAAGTATGAACTTACAAGTTTGACTATATTGACTAGGAGATACGATCACAGCACCTAATTGTGAATGTTCAAACATTCTGAAAGACGGTACAGCTCCTAAGGCGGGTAATGTACAATATAATACATATTACAACCGACCTTTCAATTAATTATATATTCTTCTAGGCTACACATGATTCTAATAATTTAATGAACCGTAGAATAAGGACACTAATGACATAGGTACATGAAAAGGATTACATATAAGTATAGACTGATCCTTTGAAGCTCATAAAGTATTGTCATCCTACAAATTAGAATCAAATTTCGGTGCGGTTTTTTAAACACCGTAGTATTTTTTGCGTATATTTTGAGTAGAAGCGGATTTTTTAGCTTTTCAGTTTAACATTAAATCAGAAGCGACTACACTAATTGCATGACGTTATTTTCTTTTTGAGCAACATTATGATTAAATACATACTTAAAATTGGAAAGGATAATCTACTAGCATTCTACTATAACTTACAAAGCAAACTTGCATATCTATTTTATGTGTCATTTATGACTAAGTGAATTAAAGAATATAATATATATCTGAATACTGAACAGTAATAATATTATCTATGAATATAATTAATTAAAATATGGAATACTGTTATTTTCATTTCATTGACTAGATACGTTTTTTGGTATGCAACCATTACAATGCAGACTTCATTATTAATTTAACTTAAATAATAATTTAACAAAAAATAAATATCGTAAATATTAAATAAAAAAAAATTAAACCTTTTGATATAACCAAAAAAAATAATTTCTTAATAGCTGAATGAACACAGCCCCACAATATAGTGGAGTTCATAACAACAACAATAACGCAAAATATAATTAAACAATACATGACACTAACTCATCATAATACATTTGTTTTAACATTTCAATGTGATGACCCTTCATTTTCACATCAAATGAAACATTTAAAGATATTTGCAAAATAGAATTCCACTACAATGGACCAACTTGATATAGTGTTTTGCAAAGTCAATTACAAAAAACTTTGGAGAAGTTATTTACTGCCTATATAAAGAAGTTTTAAGGCAGAAAAAAAAAATTAGAAAATAAATCTAGTATGACCGTAGACTGGTGCTGAAAGAGGCGCATTGATCTGACACAGCTGATTTCAATTGATTGAATGAATAATTAAAATTAAAATTATTTTGAAATTAGCTGTGAGGTTGTGATCTCACAGCTGGTCAGTGGTGTAAATAGTGCAATGTAGTGTTATTTTGTAATTATTTTTCGCGTTTTATTATAATTATGTTTCTGTCTAAACGTTTTTATGAGCAGGAAATCATGAGCCCGTAGTTTCTGTAATTGATTTTTCAAAACGTTATATAGATACCTATATAGCTTTATTGATTTATACCATAATGGTAAATTTAAAATATTTTCAATTATTACAAATTTCCATAATCTAAGTAGGTACTAGGTACTTACAATTTATTGTATTCATAGCTGGCTGTTTAACTTTCAAGTAGACATAAATATATGGACTAAATTATTTCTACTTTATAAAAAAAAGTAGGTACAAAAAATAAGAAAAATATTTTTTCCGTTATATTCTGCGACTACATATAATTCGTACATTTAAATATATTTTTTAATAGTCATATAAATAAAGTCAAAGATTTAAATCAATAGACGTGTTTTTAAACATGTAGCTTAAGGCACAGCACAGTTATAATTTATAAATTCTTCAATTAACATAACTTTTTCAAATCATGTAGATTATTTTTAGTATAACACATTAAATAAGCATTGTGCAGTTCAAATTAACATATCTACTGATTTCAATTTTTGTCTGACGATTTTGGCGGCAAAAGCTATTGTATAGTACAAATGGCGGATGTACCTGGCGCGTGGTCGAGCAACGCCCTCCGTCGCTTGATACCCTCCAAGTACACCTCACGATTAAACAGACCTGCTGCTAGTGGCACACTGGAAATACATTATAAGGCCGTTAATTAGTAAATTTATTGTAAGTAAAATAGCGTAGACGGCAAACATTTTGAACATGAATAATATTTAAACAATAACCCCCTTACTAAGAAAACTATTTACACAATAGATAACTTAAACAACGTTGCTGTCTTTGTCTGATACGTTGGAAATATAACATGATAGAAAAAGATAGCAACGTTGTTTAAATTATCCGTTGTGTAAATATTTTTATTAGTAAGAGGGCATATCTTTATTTATACTAGATACTGAAAATCTTTTGAGTTAAGGATTTCTTTTTAAGTTTAATAACTAGGTAGTAGGTTGGTAGGTATTAGGAGCATCCCAGTCTTTCCTTTCGACAGTTTTAACTAAATAATATATTAGTTCCCAAAGGTGTTAGCTTAAAATTTACCCACAGCCGACAGCAATGGAACGGTTGCCAATGTGTTCACCCAGAATCATATACGATGTCACCAAAAGGGAAATCCTCAAAAACGCCGGGTATAGAAGTTATGAACAAGAATAAAGGGGGTATTCTACTGTAGAATTTTTAAAAAATCGATTTTTTTTTTCATATTTTCAAAGTTTAGATATTCAAAAATATGTCACTAAAAGAATTTTTCAAAATTCATATTATTTCATGAGTTATAGCCGTTTTAGTGACGTGGCATCGATTCCGGCCCGACCGCTACAAGTTAACAAAAGACGGCAGGCGTTCCCGAGTCCCTACTTAGTTTCATTTTAAGTTAGTTTTGAGCTAACCTTCGTACTGAGTGGAAGTGCTGACGTGTTTAAAATTATTCAAGTGAAAATTATTTGGTAAATTGCTCGGAACTCCGGACTTCAGAGGCGTCAAAGGAGGGTAGAACTTTTTCGAGCTGGCGGTAAGGATATCTCGAGTTCTAATGAACTGATTTACTTCAAATTTGGAGAGGATGTTCTCTATACATCACTTCATCTCGTGACCCTTGCCCAAAACTATAACTTCTCATTTAGTATTTTTAAAAATTCGGAATTGTTAAAAAAATATGAAAAATAAATATTTTATTTTCAAACTGCCGCCATTTAAAAAATATTTTTTTTTAACTTATCCAAGGGTTATACGATAGCGACATCTATAATAATAATTAAGAATCCGTCTGTTTTTTATGTTTCAGATCACCAGAAGGGTTGGAATAATGCACACCAGGACACCCTCTTTTTTTTTGACTCCCTACTTTGACTGCTCATAACTTTGTCAATTTTAATTTTATTTTTTTAATAATTTTTTTATGCAATAATAAAATAAACAAATGATAAAAAAATTTATAGTAAAAATATTTTTTGTTTCCTTTGTACAGCGCTTCAAAAACCGGGCGAAATTCATGCCTCAACAGTAGAATACCCCCTAAAATCAGTTTTTGTATGGGAATAACAGGCGTGAGACGATGTATGAAATACGACGATTCCCGAAAGACATTAAAAGATGGTTGTAATGTATTACATATATTATGTAATAAGGTGTCGGTAGGTGTAGTTTTTAGTGCTGAAATTGTAGGTAAGTATATTCGTAGTTCGCACGCACATACGCCTACAATTACGTACGGAGGTACGATTCCTTGCCGAAGTTCCGCAATTGTGGATGCGGAAATGAAGCTCCATTACAACTCTAATCTGTACCTACACCTACCCACCTACAACAGCAACTTAACCACATACTCCTAAGTTCCTACACCAACAAATACATCTACACCTAAATCTCCACCTACTATGATTTTAGATTTTATTCTTGCTCATAACTTCTATTATCGGCGTATTTCAGGATTGCCCCATTGGTGTCATCTTATACGATTTAAAGTGCTAAGCCCCATTGCCAAAAATTCAATTGCTGTCGAACATGGTTTTTTTTTGTATCGATTTTGGACCATGCCATTTAAGTACAATTTAATGTATATTACATTCTATAAAATTATAAGCATACGAGTGTGTGTGTATCTGTGTGCATTACAATGTTAAAACTATGACAACTCTATCTCTATAATGTATCTTTTTACGAGCGCCTATCATGGGCGCACCGTCAGACGGCAGAGAGCCGATGATCACGACCACGTATACTCACACGTCGGTCCCCGGGCGCAGCGGCGCGGAGAACAGCGCCCACACGGGCTTGTGGTCGCTCGTGACCACGGACTGCACCGAGTTGTACGCCAGGCAGCGCAGCACCGCCCCCACCGTCATGGCCGGTGCGGCGCTCAGGCGACGTAGACCTAAAACAGTAACGACTATTACAAGTACTTGAATTCCAATCTTGATATCCGATCGACCATTGAACATATTTCTGTACGTTTTACAGCACGCTTAGCATGACCAACATATAAATACGGTTTGTCTACATAAGGATAGACCTACTGACAGATAATATGAACAAAACGACAAAAAAAAATCGCTCGCTATTTACATAGCTATTGTACTACTTATATTAAGTTACAAATTGTATTTATCGTAAGTGATTATTGTAATATTTTGAGAAATTAAAGAGTATTTAAACCTAAACCTAAATGACAGCTTTCCTTTGTCTATGTGTCATTTGTTTATTCTTCCGTAGAAAGAAACCATTTATGCTGTAAAAGATTTTAAGCGTTTAAAGGCGAGAAGGTTCACACTTGCCTCGGCCCTCGTCTTCGTCCTCGTAGAAAAAATGATCTCCTTAAGGATACTGAAAAACAGCCGAGAGGTAGCCTTAGATATATACGAATTCATATAATAAATAAAAGAAAATACTACATCTTATATTTTAAACGAGACAATGTTGTATATAGGTATATAATCGGTTTCTCAAAATGGCTGCATGTGTTACCATGAAATTTAGTATACATGGAGTTTTGGTGGAGAAAAATCGATCTAGCTAGGTCTTATCCCTAGAAACTGCGCATTTCATTTCCATTTTTTCATTTCACATCCCAACCCGGTCGCGGGTTCGAATCCCGCCGAAGGAACTAAAAGTTTTTCTGTGTTCCTGGGTCATGGATGTGTATTAAATATGTGTATAATATAATAAAAATCTTATATATATGTATAGTATAAAAGTATTAAATATACTTCCCGTTTTCTGGTACCTGTAACACAAGTTCTTCGGATACTTAGCACGGGGCCAGATTGACGTGGTGTGAAGCGTCCATAGATACTATTATTTTTAAGCTATATATGTTGTTTTTTTTCATCGTGCAACAATACATCAATAATTTTGTGTATGAAAATTTATAACGTGGTGGGGTTAGAATCCCGGCGAGATAAATATTTTTGTGATTATTTTTATTTATTACGTGGTTATGCCAAGCGTGCTGGAGGCATCAGTAGGGAGAGGGGACAAATGTTATAACAGAAGTATCTCACCAGAAAACGCGGAGCTGTTGTTGGATGACATAGCTCTCGCTTTGTACAGGATGCGATCGGTGTAGGCGGGCGCGCGCTGTTTGCTCGACGTGTCGAACTGCTGGCTGCCCGGGTCGTACTGTGGTTGCAAATTTTATTTATTTTTAGTGCACATAGGTGAAAGGTTACGTTACATTTCCATGATATTCATACTACTATTATAATGTGATCGTTTTTTAAGGATGGATGGATGGATGTTTGTTACTCTTTCACGCAAAAACTACTGAACGGATTTTAATGAAATTTGGTATGGCAGTTTAGGCTTTAGATTAAAAACATAGGCTACGGTTTATCCCGAAAAAGAACAGCTTTCTCGTGGGATATTGTATTAACGCGGGCGGAGCGGCGGGCAAAAGCTAGTACATTGATATATTCAATGTGGGTTTTAAAATTAGTAACATCTGACAGCTTTTTGATACGACAAGGACCGTCGTGCTACCAAGCGTAGCCTGGTGACAGAAAAAGAATCGAAAATTCTTATTAACCGTTTTTGATACCACTCAAGCCACCAGATGACGCTCTGTGTGAGTTGGGTCTGCCCCCTGACGACAGAAAAAATATCAAAAACCATAATTACCAGCTTTATTAATTATTACCAGCTTCGAACGCCACACGCTCCACCACGCGCAATCACAGATCTCACTTAGCGTATTTAATATTTTTTGTCCTTTAGCTAACCAGTGGCGTGAGACGCCCTTCTGGCAGAAACTTCCTATACAGTTAAGAATAGTATATATTTGCTACACCAGACTAGGAACATGAGAGGCGAGTTAAAGACTGGTTTGGCAAATAATCTTACGAAGATTTCTAACCATATAGGGAGAGTCGCGTTACTAAGTAGAAAGGAAAATAGGAAAATAAGTGATACGGAGGAACGGAGTGAAAGAGGAAGTGAGCAAGGAACCCCAAAAAGTTGTGATTGTAAGAGAGAGATTGCAGAATTATATAAAAGAATGGAAAAAATGATGGATGAAAGGATGTACAAGATAAAAGAAAACATAATGATACAAAATGGTAACTTTAAAGGAGAGATCAATTTAATGAGGAACGTAATGAAAGAAACCAATGAGAAAAATAGTAACAAAATATTCGAACTGATAAATGGAGTAAAAGAGTTAATTCAGGAAGTAAGAGAGGAGACAAGTAATAAATTTAAAGAAGTAAGTAAGCTAAATCGAGAGGTGGTAAAGGATTGTAAGGAGATAAAAGATGAGATAAACATCAAGGTAGAAAATATGAGACAGGTAAATCAGAAATTGTCAAAGGACAGTACGAACCACTTAGACAGGGCAATCGAATTGACAGACATTGTAAAAGTATTAGGTAAGGAAATAACAGATAACAAAAATACAAATTTTAAAGAGATAAATAAGTTACATCAAGAGATTATAAAGGAATGTAAGGGTATAAAAGGGGAGATAAATAATAAGGTAGAGAAAATAAAACAAATAAACCAGGAATTGGCAAAAGAAAGTAAAGAGAATTTAAATAAGGCAGTTGAGCTGATGAGTGGGGTAGAAAAGTTAAGTCAGGACATAAGAAAGGAGACAAGTAACAAATTAAAAGAAATAAACAAGTTAAATCAGGAGGTCATAAGCGAATGTAAGGGTATAAAAGGGGAAATAAATTGCAGGGTAGAGGAAATTAGAAAGGACAATCAGGAATTAGCAAAGGATGAGAAGCATGAGAAAAATCTAAGTAGGGCCGTCGAAGAGTGGGGGGCCAGGGCCCCGGCAGAACCACAACCCGCGACATATGCGAGTGTGGTCGGTAGCGGAGGGGAAACCCAAACCACGCCACCGGAACCAAAGCGTATGACCCTCCACTCTTTAGTAGTAACGGACAAGGAGAACCTCATGTCCGGGACGGAAATAATAGAAGGAATAGGAGAAATAATAGAAGCTAGGGAAGGAAGGGATAAAAGTAGACAGGATTCGGAAAGGGAAGGAAAGAAAAATTATCTTAGGATTTAGGGATAAGAAAGATAGGGATAGAATTAAAAGTAAAATTGAAAATAGTAGAAGTAATTTTGAAGTAGAAACAGTACAAAACAAAGACCCACAGGTAGTGCTATATGGGGTGCTTAAGACAAAAACCAACGAAGATGTCCTAGAAGCTATAAGGACTCAAAATAAGCACCTCATGCAGTCACTATCTGAGGAAACTAAAAGCAGGATATCGGTAAAATATAGAAAGAAAGGTAAGGACGATAGTACCGAACACGTGGTGCTGACGGTGTCGCCGGGGTTGTGGCAATGCTTCACAAAAGCAGGTCACATTTATGTGGATATGCAACGCATTCGTGTCGCCGACCAGTCCCCCCTAATACAGTGCTCGCACTGCCTAGGGTACGGACATGGAAGGCGGCACTGTAACAGTAACGCCGAAGTGAAGTGTAGCCACTGCGCCGGAGATCACCACCGGTCCCAGTGTGAGGGGTTAAAAGCAGGAAGCATAGCATGCTGTATTAATTGTCAAGCAGGGAAACAAGATAGGACTGACCATAATGCGTTTAGTGCGGAGTGCCCGGTAAGGCGTCGGTGGGATGCAATGGCACGGTCGACTGTCGCATACAGAGACGAAGAAAATATAGATTGCCCCTAACAGCGGCAGTAAAATATGAATGAGTATGTTATGTATATGTGTATGTAATAAAAATTAGTATTTGGCAATTTATTAAAATGATTTTTAATAAACCCAAACTTGGAATATAATCTTGCTTAGCATATATGGCTATGGCGATGCATAGCACAGCATATATACCTACAGCAAAGTAAATGTATGAATGGATGGATTGATGAGTGTAAAATGTGAATGAAAAATGCAAAATGTAAGCTGCTGCTGTTATGGGAAATCAGAAAGTAGGACGGTATGCTTTGCAGACCGCCGACATTTGCGACGGAATTTATTATGTGATAAATTTTTTGCAAATAGGCCCGCCGGACGCTTCGCGCTCAGCGCGAGGGGAACATGTAAACACCAAATCGTAATGTAATATGTAGTTATAAATTAAAATTGAGAAATTGGGGCCGAAATTGTAAAGAAAACAAATGCAAATAAAATTAGGAAAAGAAAATGTAAACATAAAAGACAATGTAATACGGAATAGGGAAAATAGAAAACAAATAACTAATGTAAAAGATATGTAAAGGGAATGTATTAAAGGGAATGTAAACTTAGTGTATAATGCAAAGGAAATGAATAAACGTATGCAAGAAGTAGAGTTGTAGAAGTAAGTAAGAAATGTAATCAAGATAGCAAAATTAAAATAAATAATAAAATAGAGAAAAGGAAATGTAATAGAATAGAATAGAATAGAATAGCTAAAAGATGGAAATGTAATGTAAAGGATATGTAAAGGGAATGTATTAAAGAAAATGTAAATTTAGTGAATAATGCAAAGGAAATGACTAAATGTAAGCAAGAAGTAGAGTTGTAGAAGTAAGTAAGAAATGTAATAGAGATTAGCAAAAATTAAAATAAATAATTAAGGTGAAGTTAAATATAGACTGAAATAGAGAAAAGGAAATATAATAGAATAGCAAAATGATGAAAATGTAATAATAGGAAATAGAATATAAGTGATGTAAGAACAAGATGTAAAGGAAATGTAAAAAATAACAAATAATAACTGTAAATGTAAAAAATGTAAAAAAGTAATAAATTGTCCTGGCTAATGGCCGGGGGGGGAACAAGTATATAAAAAAAAAAAAAAAAAAAAAAAACAGTGGCGTGATTAATATTTTCTAAAGAATTGACAAGTAACATGAAGCTTCAGTAAAATATAACCCTTTTAATTATCGTTCGACTCTTGGCTTCCCCTATTATGAACGCATTTTTACAGATGTCACGTCAAAATACTACCTTATAAGTAGGTGGGAATGTGATGGGCGCTTCTCGAAAGTCCCTGAACGCGGCGCCGTCTTCCAGAACCGCGGTCAGCTGGTCCGCATGCAGCAACCCGTGAGGTAGGTGGTGAGGGAGGGGAAACTAGAAGACATTAATAAAACATTATAAGTAAAAAGCTTTTCGATTACATTTTTATAAGATTGCGGGAATAGTGAACGCCCTAAAGGCAGATCTCCGAGCGAGCGGTTGGTATGCTAGGTCAGGCCGAATATAAACTATTTGATTAGGGATGTGCGATCCAACTTGTCGATCCGATTTCCTTTTTCTCCTTTGCAGCCGGAGTTTGAATGCAAATCAATTTGACCACAATAAATTCTTATATTGCTTCTATTCCTCAGGAGATTTTTATATAAACACGTGGGAATGGTTATTATACGAAATATTTATTTGTTAACAAACTGTACTTCTCTTGTGGAGTTTCTAACCTGCGTCTGTTCAATCCATCTCATGACGGCAGCTCGAGGTTCACCCAGTCTGAAGTTTAGATCACCACACCAGAATACGTAGTCGAAATTACTTGTTACGTCTGTAAATTATGACAGAACATACTAACTTATATTTAAAACGAGTAATTCTTGTATATATAATAGTATCTGGATAACCGAGCTTTGCTCAGTTCTAGTAGATTAGAAAAAAAAATAGAATCACAAAAATATTTTACCGAGGTTCGAAACCAACACATTCCGAATTTTCGAACAACGCAAAAATTAACTAAACTGGCAATCGAACTGACATTATAGAGTCGAAATTATTAATTAATTGTTGAACGACGAAAAAAAAACATTATATAATAGGTCTTTACCTATGAAATTGCAGATCTGCAGTACTGGCCATTTCAAATCAAAATAATTTTTGTTTGGGTAAGAATTCTAATTTCAAATTAATTTTTTTTTAAAAACATGGAATTCTTTTTCCTAAGTAGTCATTTGTTTATTTATTAGTGTTACATTTTCATCGCATTTCAATCTTTTTCGTCATCATGGATACGTTAAAAATTCGAGTAATTATGGCATATGAATACCGTCGTGGCAGCAACGCGGCACAAGCGGCACGCAACATCAACGACGTTTACGGAGCTAATACTACAAACCAATGCACCACCTGTTATTGGTTTGCTCGCTTCCGTTCTGGAAATTTCGACCTGAAAAATGAACCTCGCGGTCGTCCGAAGACTTTGGTCGACAATGACGAATTAAAGGCGATTGTGGAAGCTGATGATACACAATCTACGGCTGAATTAGCAGCAGATTTCAACGTTAGCGTCAAAACAATATTGGTCCATTTGCGTCAAATTGGCAAGGTAAAAAAGCTTGACAAATGGGTGCTCCACGAACTCAATGATCGCCAGCGCGAAGTACGCGTCGAGACGTGCCTTGCACTGCTCAACAGACACACAAATGAAGGAATTTTGAACCGCATTGTTAACTGCGATGAAAAATGGATTCTGTTTGATAACCGCAAGCGCTCAGCAAGTTGGTTGGATCCTGGTTCAGCACCTAAACAATGTCCTAAACGAAAACTTACCCCTAGAAAAGTGATGCTCACTGTTTGGTGGTCTAGCGCCGGTGTGATTCATCACAGCTTCTTACCAAACAGGGTGAGCATTACTGCAGATGTGTACTGTGAAGAACTGAACACAATGATGGAGAAGCTGGCACATCTCCAACCAGCATTGGTCAATCGCTCGTCTCCGCTGTTCCTGCACGACAACGCGCGACCTCATACTGCACAGCAGACGGTCTCCAAGTTGCAAGAACTGGGGTTGGAAGCTCTCCGTCATCCGCCCTACTCACCAGACCTTGCGCCTACAGACTACTACTTTTTCCAGAATTTGGATAACTTCTTGGCGGGAAAAAAATTCAATACCCGGGAGGCAGTACAAAATGTCTTTGAAGAATTTGTTGCCTCCCGTCCAGCTGATTTCTTTAAGGGCATCAATAAACTGCCACTGCGTTGGCAAAGATGCATTGATTGCATAGGTGATTACTTCGTCTAATACAAATAAAAATAAATCGGTTGTCTGTAAAGTCGGTTTACTGACGATAGTTGAACGTGACAAAGTCATAAGAAAATACTGATGGAATGGTTGCATTTTCAAAAGAAAATTTTAATTTTATTAAGCCTTAAATGGTACGCTCCATTGAATTATAAGACGTTGTCACGTCAAAATACATGAAAAAAATTAGTTTAAATTTTTTCATACAAATATTTCATGGTTAAAGACCCAAGAGTATATATATACCTAATATATATTGCGTAGTTTGCAGGGACCCATTTTTCTCCCCCAAAACTCCCTGCAAACAAAATTTCATGTAATAGTTTAAAGTTTCATGTGTAACAATATGTCAATAATTTTAACTCTATTAATGTCAGTCCGAAAGGCAGTTTGGTATGCGTAAGGAAATACACCGGCACCGGCCGAAATGTATACCTAGTACCGATAATTTAGACCAAACTTTGGCATCAATTAGGAGTGGTGAAATAACTGTATTCAAGGCTTTAAAAGGACTTTGTTGTGTCATACCAAACGATAATGGACAAATTAAAGAATACTCAGTAGGTGTAATATGTTACTACTTACTGGTATTATCTAAAATACATCTTTATCCTGTCTTAATTATTAAATTGTTTCAATATATTTTTTTGTTTTAATAGTAAATTATCATAACGTTCTATAAAAAAACAATATCAAAAACGAAATAGCGGCCCAAGAACTCACGAATTTAAAAGCAGAGTCAAATTTGATCACGAAGTAGGGTACAAAATAAAGGTTCACAAAAATTACATTAAAAAAATAATAAGTAATTGAATATAATTTATCCATTTAGTACGAGCAAAATACCATCATAAAAAAAAAAACAATGAAACCGATATCTTATTTGGTTATTTAATTAAAATATCTTAAAGTAATAAGAGCCTTACGATCCCGAATATAGGGGCATCTACCTTAATGTATAATTTTTGCGTTGTTGGCAAATTGGTGTCTCGAGTTCGAATCCCTCTTAAATGATTATTTTTGTGATTCTACTATATATTATAACATTTTTATAAATTGTGAGATGTTAATAATATTTGTTTTATTGAGGGTTTTCGATACTTTTTCTTCAGCTACGAGGCAGATCCGACGCACAAAAAGTGCCATCTGTTGGCGGAAGTGATTTCGGAAACTGTCAATAAGAATCTTAGACACTTTTTCTGCAAGGAGGCAGCGCTTCGTTAAAGTCGTGTCCTAGTAGTCTCAAACACCTGTCAGACGTCACGAACTTAAAACCCTCATTGGCGTAGTCGATAGGATGATTGTAGTATTTACTTAAAATAATTCGAGTGTTAATACTTTCAAAATAAAATTAATTCATAAAGTTTCTAATTACCTTTACTCCTATGCCTACACGGTAAATTTTTTGGCAAATCTATCGATCTGATGATCCTTTTGATATCCGACAATCGTTCTTTCACTTTCTCCTGATGAGCAGTGAGGTGTGCCGTCACGAATAGGAACGTAGAACCGAATAATGCAAAAGATATAGCCACGGCTCCTTTCGTTCTAAACGCGGTCCCTGGTCGCACAGACAGACTAGCATCTTCGGGGAGCGAGCAAAACCATATCAGGTCTCTTCTTATGAATATTGTTAGATGAATTGTACCTGGAAATAAGATAAACATATCTGTAAAAGAGCAACAGTGGCTAATTTATCATTTAACAGACACGCGAAATCGGAAAAATTAATTATAAATTTTCCAAAATGAAGTTGGTATCAAAATTTCTATGAAGATATAAAAAATGCTAATATAACGCTAACAGGTTTAGTTTTTGACATCAAGGTTACTTTGAAAAAAAAAATCTATACATTTATTCTTATTTTAAAAGTTACGTAATTCCAACAAACATGTTGGAGTTGGAGCGTGTTTTGATGTGGGAGTGAATATCAAAATGACACATGTTATGATAGATTAAAGAATAAATTACACTTAAATGGTTTTGCATGTGTATCAGGTTTATAATGCTCATGTAATTATGACATAATATGCACCGTTGAACGATATGAATAAAACATTATATAATTTAAATATTTATTATGTAATTTTATCATGTGAGCATATCCTGGATCTGTATACTAAGATATTTCTATTTTATTAGCGCGAAACTTAGTTACTTACCTTCATAAACATCATCTTTGTCTTCACAATATAATGTAAGTATGTATCATAAATTATACAAACATAAAAACTAGCAAAAATCAAATAAATAGGTGGTCCCCAAAACAGAATCAGTTTTAGGAGATTAACGGCCGAATACAGAAACGCTAATCAAAATTGAGAGCCCTTCACAGGCTGTCGCGGTCTCTGCTAGCCGAAATGACAAGGACAGCATGTAACTTGAACATCACTAAATTTAACTATCGTTTCAGTATTCGGCAGTAAGTCCTAAGGTTGGATCCAAATTTTGTATGGAAATGCCCCATTTATAATATATTATTCAAAAAGCCAAGTTGCGTGCATGGGCTTTCTTAATGTTTTCAATATCTCACCTAAGTAATATGAATGTAACAAGAGATGTGAAGGTCCCAACACTTCTTGTATTGTGATCTCCCATTCAGTTCTTTCAGAATAAGATTCCTGTGTGCCTATAGCAAAAATATCTGGTACATGTTTCACTTCATTTGGGAATATAAAATCTGCCAGCTCCCTGCAAAGTAAATCAATAGTCAATACTCTTTATTTGCATGAAACATATTAGGGTGAATTTAGGTGTTACAATATTTAATGGGTAAGAACTCATGTCATAGATTATTGGTACCAATTGACAGGTACCATGTTGCGAATGGTCGTCGGAAATCTTCGTTTTTCTATGGAAACATTTTCTATGGAAATGACGATTGCCGAAAAACATAGAGGTTGTGGTTGTACTGTACATGTTTTGTCAATTTACTACTATTGCAATTAATTTAATACATGCAAATATTACTATTTGCTATTATAATATTATATTGATATTACGACTACAACTACTAATCAGGTAAATTTATTGACAAAGGGAATCAGAATATTGTTGTGAGATTATTGCTATAGCTTTGTAATTCAGGCCCAATGGGAGTTGGGGACTTCAAGTGAGCAATACCAAAGGAGTTATACTAGTAACTACCAAATCCTCTGGTGTGTTCACGGGCGGCGGTAGTCTCTTACCACCAGGCGATCCGTGAACTCGTTTCCTAGTCTATTAAATAAAATAAAATCATTGGGACTTTAGGAATATCTCATTTTATTTAAAAAAAAATGTGGTGTTATATATATGACTAGTGATATATATAATTTATTACTTTACAATATCTGGCGACGAGGATGACTACGGCTCTATAGAAATGGAAGAGGATTCGCACCTCTCTACGCGTTCAAATTACTAGGTTAGAAAATTACTTGAATACGAACAAAATTCCATCATATGCAGAAACCCAGACTGCACTACAATGCTTACGTGAAAACTTGCAAACATTTCGAGAGTTACAACAAAACATAGAATTCGAAATACCAGACGAAGAATTAGAGAACGAAATAGATACAAGATACGACATGGAAGAACAATTTACATTAATCAAAATTAAACTTAAATATGCAAGACCAAACCGAACATAATTACCGAAACCGAACCGACATAATTTTACATCAGCACAAATTTTAAAATCCCATCTACATACCGTTGATAAAGTTAATTATACACAGAGAGAGGACAGAAGTACATATTGCGATACGAGCGAGCAATACATACATACACTTCGCAGAAAACATTACAACAGAATAATTGATTCAACGTACAGAACGGAGGAAACATCCAAAAATGAACGGAATATACAGTCCACGAAAAATATTAAAGAAGCACTTACACATTTCGCTGGGAATAAGATAATTAGTGGCATCATATACGGACCATCTACACCTATAGAACAGAACACAGTAATAGATTGTATTCCACCAGGAGAAATAATGAGCACAGATGCAAACGATTGCCATCTGATTGACAATGTGCACAATACATTTAGAGAAGATAAGAATACACATAACACTTGGAAAAGAACAGCTATAGAAAGTTATTATACAAAAAACAGATACGAGAAGCTTTTAAAGAGAGAAAACATGAATAGACATACTACACGAGATGTACACCAGAAATTTACACCAAAAATAGATTTTACAGATACTAGAGACAGACAGTTAAAATGTAAATATGTACTGCTGATATACATTACGAAAAACGAAAATAATTTGCAAAAATATAAACACAAGTGGAAAGAAAAAAAAGAAGCTAATAGAAACACGAGTTGTAGAATTTATTTACCATATCGCATATTTTGGAAGGTTAGGAGAGATAGTTACATCATACATGTAGTAAAAGGAGAGTTGTTGCAACATTTATATTGAGAAAAGGGGGAGGAAGGCGGCCTCATGAACTAGGACTATGGCATGTCGCCTGCTACATTAGATACGAAGTGAAAATAGATGCTGGCGCAGTCTACCGTCGGCACTTGGAGCAGCGAATAGCGGCGCAGCACTGATATATATATTATCTGTGAGACTATGACACGGTTGTCATGGTAGCAACATTGTTAGTTTACAAATGGAAAATAAATAAAGATTGCACATTCTAAATACTACATTTATTACTTTACAATATCTGGCGACGAGGATGACTACGGATCTATAGAAATGGAAGAGGATTCGCGTCTCTCTACGCGTTCAAATTACAAGGTTAGAAAATTACTTGAATACGAACAAAATTCCATCATATGCAGAAACCCAGACTGCACTACAATGCTTGCGTGAAAACTTGCAAACATTTCGAGAGTTACAACAAAACAGAATTCGAAATACCAGACGAAGAATTAGAGAACGAAATAGATACAAGATACGACATGGAAGAAAAATTTACATTAATCAAAATTAAACTTAAATATGCAAGACCAAACCGAACATAATTTTACATTAGCACAAATTTTAAAATCCCATCTACATACCTTTGATAAAGTTAATTATACACAGAGAGAGGACAGAAGTACATATTGCGATACGAGCGAGCAATGCATACATACACTTCACAGAAAAAATTACAACAGAAAAATTGATTCAACGTACAGAACGGAGGAAACATCCAAAAATGAACGGAATATACAGTCCACAAAAAATATTAAAGAAGCACTTACACATTTCGCTGGGAATAAGATAATTAGTGGCATCATATACGGGCCATCTACATCTACACCTATAGAACAGAACACAGTAATAGATTGTATTCCACCAGGAGAAATAATGAGCACAGATGCAAACAATTGCCATCTGATTGACAATGTGCACAATACATTTAAAGAGGATAAAAATACACATAACACTTGGAAAAGAACAGCTATAGAAAGTTATTATACAAAAAATAGATACGAAAAGCTTTTAAAGAGAGAAAACATGAAAAGAGAAAAAAAAGAAGCTAATAGAAACACGAGTTGTAGAATTTATTTACCATATCGCATATTTTGGAAGGTTAGGAGAGATAGTTACATCATACATGTAGTAAAAGGAGAGTTGTTGCAACATTTATATTGAGAAAAGGGGGAGGAAGGCGGCCTCATGAACTAGGACTATGGCATGTCGCCTGCTACATTAGATACGAAGTGAAAATAGATGCTGGCGCAGTCTACCGTCGGCACTTGGAGCAGCGAATAGCGGCGCAGCACTGATATATATATTATCTGTGAGACTATGACACGGTTGTCATGGTAGCAACATTGTTAGTTTACAAATGGAAAATAAATAAAGATTGCACATTCTAAATACTACATTTATTACTTTACAATATCTGGCGACGAGGATGACTACGGATCTATAGAAATGGAAGAGGATTCGCGTCTCTCTACGCGTTCAAATTACAAGGTTAGAAAATTACTTGAATACGAACAAAATTCCATCATATGCAGAAACCCAGACTGCACTACAATGCTTGCGTGAAAACTTGCAAACATTTCGAGAGTTACAACAAAACAGAATTCGAAATACCAGACGAAGAATTAGAGAACGAAATAGATACAAGATACGACATGGAAGAAAAATTTACATTAATCAAAATTAAACTTAAATATGCAAGACCAAACCGAACATAATTTTACATTAGCACAAATTTTAAAATCCCATCTACATACCTTTGATAAAGTTAATTATACACAGAGAGAGGACAGAAGTACATATTGCGATACGAGCGAGCAATGCATACATACACTTCACAGAAAAAATTACAACAGAAAAATTGATTCAACGTACAGAACGGAGGAAACATCCAAAAATGAACGGAATATACAGTCCACAAAAAATATTAAAGAAGCACTTACACATTTCGCTGGGAATAAGATAATTAGTGGCATCATATACGGGCCATCTACATCTACACCTATAGAACAGAACACAGTAATAGATTGTATTCCACCAGGAGAAATAATGAGCACAGATGCAAACAATTGCCATCTGATTGACAATGTGCACAATACATTTAAAGAGGATAAAAATACACATAACACTTGGAAAAGAACAGCTATAGAAAGTTATTATACAAAAAATAGATACGAAAAGCTTTTAAAGAGAGAAAACATGAAAAGAGAAAAAAAAGAAGCTAATAGAAACACGAGTTGTAGAATTTATTTACCATATCGCATATTTTGGAAGGTTAGGAGAGATAGTTACATCATACATGTAGTAAAAGGAGAGTTGTTGCAACATTTATATTGAGAAAAGGGGGAGGAAGGCGGCCTCATGAACTAGGACTATGGCATGTCGCCTGCTACATTAGGTACGAAGTGAAAATATATGCTGGCGCAGTCTACCGTCGGCACTTGGAGCAGCGAATAGCGGCGGAGGACTGATATATATGTTATCTATGAGATTATGACACGGTTGTCATGGTAGCAACATTGTTAGTTTACAAATGGAAAATAAATAAAGATTACACATTCTAAATACTACATTTATTACTTTACAATAATTAGTATGCTACATTTTCAGATTGCAAATGTAAGAACAGGCTTCAGCCTGTCTCATACTTAATTATTTTAGAGAATACATACTTTGGTGGAGCTTGACCATTCATGTTCCATGTTCCAACAAATATTTTCACTTCCCTCTCTGGAAACACATGTTCTAATTCTGCAGCCCCAAGCAGCGAGTGTGATGCTAGTCTTCCATATAGATAATTCCTAAAATAAAAAGCCATTATAGTTTGTGTGTGTATATAAGATCGTTCATTATGTGGTATAAAATGAAAACATTACAGATTCGATTCACAAGTAAGATAATGACTCTCGGTCAGCATAAGCTGTTTATTAAAATGAGTATTAATGGTGTTGTATGTAATATTTTCAATTATTCAGAGTTGCAACTGCAATTACTATTCAATTACTTTACATAGAAATCAGATAAAATATATATTATCTTATACCTTTATAAGATAATAGGCTAGATGACATATTTTTTTTAATTGCATAAATGAATAGTACTCTTAAATATGAGTACCTTCTCAGAAGAAACAGTATATCAAAAGTCAATATTTTCAAAGGTAAAAAAAAAAAAATTTGCAAGTGTGAAAACGCTCCATACTAAAGTCGTACCTACCACCAGCAGGAATATATTTGTGCGTTTAAGTTCATACTAAATGTTTTTGTGTATGATGTAAGTAAACTAATGAGGTTTTGTTTACTAATTTAGCAAAAAAAAATTTAAACTTTTTTGTACTTTTTAGATGGATCTAATTACTAAACTACACATAAAATATTATTATTTTTTACATTTACCAAGTAGTAATGCCTCAATATATCTGAGTATATTAATGAAATTAAATAGTTTTGATGTAGTCATCATCCCTATTGTATTATAACTTGCAATTGCTATGATTACTTTTTATATAACTTTGTGTTTCTGAATATCTATTAAGACACTTATAAATAACACGCTGTTCATGTCATTTTGCTAAACATAAACAGTGGCCTGTGATATATGAGCCTGTGAGAGCTTAACATTTTTATGAAATAGACAGTAGAGCAGAAGAGAAGATGAAAAGAGCTAACCTCTGCCTAGCTTCTTGTGTGGGTATGAGTCGCAGAACCTGTGCGGCAAGCAGCGAGTTACGGACCAAGCTGTCAGTGCTCCCAGCCCTTGAAACAGATCGTGTGATTGTTGATTTTGCCCTATATGAAAAAGCAAGGAATGTTATGATGGGGTGAAAGAAATTTTAATGATCTATAGGGTTACCAACCACCTTATAATAAAAATAAAACAATACACAATTAATTATATTCTAGGGGTTGGTTTCTAAGACAATCATAGGTTTGGTCTGAAAATATACATTTATTGGTATTTAAAGCTTGGGATATGTATGAATGTATGTATGATGGAGATGCAATGAACATATAATACATTTTACTCTTTAATTTACAAACTAAGATTCTTATTTATCAGATATTTATTAAAGAATATAATACTAAGTTATTCAAATAATACACACCTTCTTTTACGATCTAGAGAGCTGCTTCTATCACTCTCAGGGGAAGAGGAACGGTAGAGAGGTTTGGTTTCAGTAGATATCAAATGATCCGCTGATAGTCTTTTTACCAACAACTTACTTTTTGGCTTGATACCCTCAAAGGAACCGGAATGTTCGAAATACTTCTTTGTCTCCTCACTTTTTGGGAAATTAACAGTTACTTTGGGTATATCGTTAGATTTCGAATGAGAATTATTTACTGTGTTATCACTCAAACTGTTGCTTGAATCATTCGCAGGACTTATATGTCCTGAGGATTCTTCTTTTGAAGACTGTCCTTCTAATAAACTCTTCGGTCGGGACCTTCTAAAGAAGGTCTTACAGCATTTAGAATTTTTTTCATCATCATTCGAGCTCTGATCTATATGTTGATGTAAATTGGCACTAATACGTTCTGAGCTCGAATTGACAAGATGATTCGATTGATCTGTATTTAGCTCTGAGTTTTGAACACTTTGGGCTAAAAATGGATCAGCAGGAGACATAGGTCGAGATGTCGATTGACTAAGTTCTTCATTGGAATCAGTATCCACATAGCATCCAACTTTCGTTGATTTTTTCACGAACAGTCGCTTTCGCAATGACAATTTTTGTTTGGTCCTGGTGGGTGATGTGGTCATCTTTGGTTTTAAATCACTATCACTATTAATTTATGTTACTTTATTACATTTTTCCTAAATATAGACAACTTAACCTAAAAATTACGATGAATGACATTTGAAAGCTGTCATCTAATGAAAATGTAAAATGTCATGAATTTTCTGATTCGTTCAAAAAGCTCACGTTATAAAATAATAATTATTACAATCTGCATATTAAATTACTATAAAATTGGTAATTAATTTTAATGAAAATTATGAATCGTTTCTACTGTCAATTTACGTGTTATTAAACATCTGTTTCTATGACAACGCGTACCTACAGGAAAATAGGGGAAACCCCAGGGGCGGTACAGTTGTAAGGGGTGCCACTTACGAATCATGACTCACGATACCTGTGCACTGTGCAGATTGTGGGTCACAACTCACAGAGCCCTACGAATTATCGATTAAAAATATTTAAGAAGCAACACAGTTTAAATAGAAAAACCTTATATTTTCCCAGTAAATAACTTTACAAGCCTTTCAAACAAATAACCATATACAAAACATTAATGTGACTATTAGAGCCAAATTATTTTTTACGTTGATTGCATTTCCGGTACCCGGCACCAATAAATTGAGACCGTTATATTCCGGAGTTGGTGACAAGTTTCCACCAGTCACTGACTGGATTCCGTCCCCTGGAAAAAACGTTTTATGATTAAAGGGTTCACTTTGAAAATTAGTAAGTCTTTTTAGTCACTACTTTATAAATTATAGGTTATGTTGTCTGGCAGAAAATGCTATAAGCATTAAACCACCTTTTTGTATAGCTCCTTTATTTAATTATTGTTATGTGTGTGTGTTTTTTGTGCAAATAAAGAGTTTTCTATTTTATTCTATTCTACCTACGAGAAAAGTTCGACGGCAAATTTTTTAGTTTCAGTACGACGACCTTGTTAATGTCTCTCGGAAAATTTAGTTTTTCAATGGACGTGACAGACGATGTATAAAAACGATGAATCCCGAAAGACGTGGCGTTAGCAACGTGATTTTACTGTACTTGTAAGTTTCTTTTGTTTTAAAAGCCTTTTAATATTCTTACCGACGTTACAAAGATCGGTGGTGCACGCTCTGTAGTAGGTCTTGAAAGTAGGGTCAACGACGTCATGATTGAGATAGTCTGGTACTTCCTCACACCCCCTGGTGAAACTTGCAACAACCCCAATAGGATCCTGTGGAAACATATGTAATAAAACTGTATGCTATAAAACTAAAAAGTATAGCATCATATAGCCATTTATAATACCACATTATACCATGAGAAAGCTTCGGTACCTACGTATTTAGCACCGACTCGACCGGAGAAATAGCACAGCCTTGCAGTAAACCAGCGGTATATAACACTAATTGCATTGTGTTTTATCGAGTTAAAAAGAAGGGTTTTTCAAAATTGGGGGGTACCCAAGAGGGTAAAATAGGGGATAAAAGTTTATATGAAACGTTTTATTCCTAGGACATATTTGCTATTATTACAAATCTATTGACACCCAATTTATTAAAATCGGATGAGAATTTTAGGTGCTACGGCGCCGTGGAACAAACATGCATGATACGTGTACATACATAGACTACTAAATTATTTTCCTTCCTTTTTGCCTTGCCGTACCTAGTCGGGTAAAACAGACAAAGTTTAATAAACCCTTACCTGAAATTCCTGTCTCAATATTGTGCAATAGGTGTATCGGCAGTCCACAATCGGCGTGTCGTCGGTTATGGTGAGACAAGACCTGTCCGAGTCCACGGACGAGAAGCCGCAGGCGTAGCAGCGCAGCTGACCTGGAAACACCAATATAACATCTGCATATTTTTACTTTATGGGATGTTACTATAAAGCTGTAAATCGATCCTGCGAAAAGGTCATGCTAAATTGGTGCTTACTAACTCTACATAAGCGCCAAATACTTAAGCCATTTAATATTGGGACCTGGGCTATATGTACCGGAATCCAGCGGTCCCGGGAAAACCGTGTTCTATTTTCAGAGCACTGAAAATAGAACACGGTGCTAGTGGAATAGAGTTGATAATCGACACTTTTGTGTTCGATTTTCAGCTATCTATTACTTATAGTCCCAGCCTTCCAGCCTTATCTCATCCTATTTATTCTACATACGTATGCTGTATCCCAATTTGGGATTAGAATAGATCAATCTAACTCTACATGTGAGTTCTGACCCATACTTCCGCGGAATCCACTTTGGGAATCCCTGCACTAGAGCCTTTAGGTAAATAGGTAGGTACGTACCCGCTATTCTTTGCACAACACAAAACAGAACGAACAAAACAATTTTCACATCCATTGTCAACACGTCAACTAATCAACATATTGTTTGATTGTGTATAATAATAAAATAACTTTATCTATCTTATCTATGTATCGAAATTAGCTGTAATCGCAAATCAGAGCATTGTTAATAATAATTTAAATACATACTTACGATAATAGCGCTCTTCCTTTGAAGTGTACGTGGGGAAGTGCTGCAAGTATTATCATGAAATTTAGTATCCAGGTAGTTTTGGGGGAGGAAAATCGGTCTAGCTAGGTTTTATCCCTAGGAAACTGCCCATTTTTCAGTTATATATGTTTTTTCTTTCGTCGTGCAACAATATATCAATAATTTCGACTCTATAATGTCAGTCCGATTGGCAGTTTCATAAATTTTTGCGTTGTTCGGAAATTCAGAATGTGGTGGGTTCGAAACCCGGTAATTTTTTTTAGTGATTCTTTTTTTTTTAATCTACTTGAGCTCCGAGCAAAGCTTGGTTATCCAGGTACTAAAACTTAAAAGGGCAATAGGTATATACCGCATCATATTTTCAGCACAGAATGGTACCTACAATACAGTGCCAAGCACTTATTAAATACAGAGCTGTAGCCGTTTCGTAGAAGTTGTTTAACAAACACTGTGATACGAGTATATTATATATTAGGTCTTTACCTATGAAATTGCCGTTTTGTATGAAAAAAATTTAACGAATTTCTTTCATGTATTTTTTATTTGTATTAATCGAAGTAATCACCCATGCAATCAATGTATCTTTGCAAACGCAGTGGCAGATTATTGATGCCCTTCTTAAATAAATCAGCTGGACGGGAGGCAACAAATTCTTCAAAGGCATTTTGTACTGCCTCTCGGGTATTGAATTATTTTCCCGCCAAGAAATTATCCAAATTCTGGAAAAAGTAGTAGTACAGACTACTACCACCAAACAGTGACCATCACTTTTCTAGGGGTAAGTTTACGTTTAGGACATTATTTAGGTGCTGAACCAGGATCCAACCAACGTGCTAAGCGCTTGCGGTTATCAAACAGAATCCATTTTTCATCGCAGGCAACAATGCGGTTCAAAATTCCTTCATTAGTGTGTCTGTTGAACAGTTGTTTGAACAGAACAACTGTTGAACAACAAGGCACGCCTCGACGCGTACTTCGCGCTGGCGATCATTGAGTTCGTGGGGCACTAATTTGTCAAGCTTTTTTACCTTGCCAATTTGACGCAAATGGACCAATATTGTTTTGACGCTAACGTCGAAAGCTGCCGCTAATTCAGCCGTAGATTGTATATCATCAGCTTCCACAATCGCCTTTGATTCGTCATTGTCGACCAAAGTCTTCGGACGACCGCGAGGTTCATTTTTCAGGTCGAAATTTCTAGAACGGAAGCGAGCAAACCAATAACAGGTGGTGCGTTGGTTTGTAGTGTTAGCTCCGTAAACGTTGTTGATGTTGCGTGCCGCTTGTGCCGCGTTGCTGCCACGACGGTACTCATATTCCATAATTACTCGAATTTTTAACGTATCCATGATGACGAAAAAGATTGAAATGCGATAAAAATGTAACACTAATCAATAAACAAATGACTACCTACTTACTTTTGGAAAAAGAATTCCATTTTTTTTTAATAAAATTAATTAGAAATTAGAATTCTTAGCCAAACAAAAACTATTTTGATTTGAAATGGCCAGCACTGCAGAACGGCAATTTCATAGGTAAAGACCTATTATAATAATATATACGACCCAAGCTTTGGTAGTAATGGAACCGGATCGACTGGAGATGGCAACGCACCTGTAACTCGACAAATGTTGTAGGTGTCTACGGGCGGAGATAATGACACTTACCATCTGGCGATCACTGATCCGTCAATTATTCTATAAGAAAAATCATTACCCTTCCTTTTGGCTTTGCCGTAGTCGGGTAAAAAAAGCAGTGATTGATCTCACGTCTCACCGCTCATGAGCGGTATTATTCGATAAACATTGAAACAATCGTTAGTCATAAGTCATAACTGAACCTATCACAATAATAATAAGTAGTCGTCACTTGGCTCAGTCCCTGTTTTTACCGGACAACGGCGAAGCCAAATGAAAGGGTAATGATTTTGGCAGCCTATGTATGTATGTATGTATGTTCCACCGTAGCGCCTAAACTACTGCTCCGATTTTAATAAACGAGGTGTTAATAGATTCGTAATAATAGCTCGGGTATCATCTATAGTTTACGTAGTGGGGTTATAGTTTTGTGGATGACATTTGCGAGCGACAGATGGCGACACAAGTGGGGGCAGTGGCCGGCGTTTATCACCGCGCCGCTATCTACTGATGAACAATCGATTACCTGGTAAGTGGTAATTACCATTCCACTAACGGCACCACATTGCTCACTCCCATTGCCTGGACTGTAAAACTTGCTGATGTTTAGTAGTTACCTACTACCTAATAACTGATTCGTACCTACTTTTGTAACTACTTACTGTAACAAAATATCTTGTAGTCGCGAAACTAGGTCAGAATGATATTATATAAATTGAAAAAGGTAAGTCGAACTTAATAACGGCCGACAGTCTAACCCTCTTCACAGTGAGACCTGTGGGCCTAGCAGGAACATTTGACAACGTTATCGAATGAGAATTGTATGAAAATCTGTCAAATCATGACAGCGCCCGTACAAATTTCATTCGATAATACTACGTTTACGCCGCTGTCAAATGTTCCTGCTCCCCTGTGTCCTAGAAATGAGGACGTTAATTTCCTGTTAAATCCCCCAAATTTGAGAATTAGAGATTAAAAATGAGAGAACCCCCTAAGTTGGCAACAAAATCCGTGGTCCGCTCCGGTCCAAATCCGTATCGTCTGTTAACACTTAACACTATAAGACGTATTGTTTATCATAAAATGTTTCATAATGATTGGCAGTTTTGCTTGTATTTAATGGTTACATAAGTACTCGGTACATGGGTAACCGAGCTTTGCTCGGAGCTCTAGTAGATAAAAAAAAAATAAAAAAAAATCACAAAAATATTTTACCGGGGTTCGAACCCATCACATTCCGAATTTCCCAACAAAGCAAAAATTACACACAGGCATACCGAACTGCCAATAGTTCTGCCGTCTGACATAATGTTAGAGTTGAATTTGTTTGTATATTGTTGCACGATCAAAGAAAGAACATTTATAACTTGAAAATGCCCAGTTGCCCAGGTATAAGACCTAGCTAGTTCAAGTTTTCTTCCCCAAAACTACCTGCATACTAAATTTCATGGAAATACTTGCTATATATATACAAGATTGTCTCGTTCAAAGTAGGTATAAGATTATGAAAATATGCAGCAACTTACAAGTGTATGTGAAAACTTCCTCTATCTATAAAGTACAGACTTACAGACTGCTTGGCTGCGAGTAACAAGTAACAACTCGCACAACCACACGATACACAGCTACCAGTTTAACAACTATCGGCTAATGGCTATTGAAGAAAATTGTAGACGAGATACCTATTAGGTGTACCTACCTACTCGACTACTTATTTGTACCAACTTTCATCAAACCTGAAATTAATTGCGGTTTTGTTGAGTTGAGATTGATCTTTTATTTTGAAGTAAGCTGTTCCTTTTTATAAGTTGTCGTAATTTTGATCTTTTGAATACTAAAATTATCTATAACATAACCTACAGGTACAATATCGACAATGTTCCTGCTCGATCAGTTATTACGCCTTAAAATATTTAAACACAAAAGAAGTGACCGCAACGAGTGCAGACATGGTTGAACTAAGTATTTAGACGTTAGTATGTGTGCTTGCGCACGATTCAACAGCGCAGTTAAGCGATTTTCATCTTATGCCTGTTCGAGCGGCAGCTTTTTCGATAGTACATAACTACAAAATAATATAAGTAAAAAATTTTACTCCTTTTTAGATGTTCTATAGTGGGTAAATAAAAAATAACACAAAGTAACAAAAAAAATTTAATTATCTAATTCGCAGGAAATTACTAGTCACTAGTCTTCTAAACGTCTTCCTTTAATCTTCATCATGATCTCCTGTTTATTCTTCACCAATACCTCTATGATAGCTACGAACACAGACATTAGTGCACCATAGAACAGCACCAGTAGAGCTGGGTAACAGTCCACCATACTGACGGACACGAAGTTCGCCTGCCTTCCAGAGCATTTGGGACGTTTCGCATAGAGGAGATGATTCTCACGCTGCTGTAGTCCGTGCTCTTGCAGGCGTTTTGTTCTAGAAATTCAAATGATCCATTATTATTGACTAGCTTTTGCCCGCGGCTCAGCCCGCGTGAATACAGTGTCCCATGTTAACACTGTACTTTTTCGGCATAAAAGTAGCCTATCTTTCAATCCAGCTTAAACTACTACCATGTCATATTTCATCGAAATCCATTCAGTAGTTTTTGCCTGAAATAGTAAGAAACATCCATCCATCTTTTCATCCATCCTCACAAACTTTCATTTATAATAGTTTTTGTAATGTGAAACATACGTGGGACTTGAAATGGGCTGGCTATACCGGATAAATACCACGGCGTCCCAGAAAACCGGCGTAAAATAACGCTGTGTTTCTTCGAGTGAGTGCGGTTACCAGGGGCACAAGGTTGGGTTGAGGATTACGAGTATAAAGGACCAGAAACGCAACACCAGAGGAGTTACGCTTCTCCTGGTGTCAGGTGTTGCAAGTATCCATGGGCAGTGGCAATCGCTTACCATTAAGCGATCTGTCTGCTCGTTTCCTGGTCCGTTTTATAAAAAAAACGTAAATAAAGCCAGCGATTTCGATCACGCTATAAAAATAGGTATCGCAATGGATAAATTATAAACAATAAGTTGTCAAGGGATTTTTTTAGTACATTTTGCCGGGTCTTATTCTGTAAGTTGTGCGTCTAACGTTAAGATATAATTCCGGTTTTACTCAATATGAACCGCTAAGACTTTAACAGATTTATAAGAGCAACAACTCACATAAACCAAAACATTTCTACTATCAGGGAATCTAATTTGCAAGCAGTTAGATCGTTGTCATAATTTGTTCGTATAATTTTACACTCTACCTGTCTATGAATTAGATTCTCTGATAGTAGGTACATAACGTTTTTGAACTTAAAATACCTACCCGATCTTAAACATCTCCATAAAGGGTGTATCCTTTTTCACCGCCAACCATGGGTCTATGACGCGCAGATACTGTATCTCCTTAAGGCCACATTTCTCGCCCTCCTCGAAGTATTTCCCCACAAACTTGTAGCCCACGCCGGTCTCCATGTGGAACGCGAATAGACCCTATATAAATTTATTTTTTATTTATTTAAAATCATCATTTCTGGCTTCATATAATTATTTTTTTATATTGTAAAGAAAATGATAATATCAACAAGACGTTTTCTTTTTGGCATAATTTAATTAAAAAATATCCACTTCAAAAGGCATAATTTTGTTTGCCATAATAATACTTAGACATACTTATTTCTTGGCATACTATATTATTAGGCATAATTAATTTAATGTGGCATAACTCGTTAGGCATAATTTTTTTTTATTATACCAATACATTGGCATAATTGTTTTTTGGCATTACTTGTTAGGCATAAATAACCTTTGTGTAGTATTGGGTTAGGTTAGAACTTTTTATCGCGTTCAAAACGTCTTTAAATATATATTTATATCATTATGCCTAAATATGTTTATGCTTTGTAAAAGTATACTTAAATATTATTATGCCTAAATAGTTATATCAAATTGATCTTATGCGTAACTATTATTAGGACAAATTAAATTATGCCAAATATATAAAAATATAAGTTAAATTATGACAAATTATTTTATGCGAAAAAATAGGAAAGACAAAAAGACAGGACGAATATATACAACTGGGCAGAAAAAGCAAGATAGAATGCTTTGGAGTAAAATGGAGGAGGCCTTTACTCTCTTATTGAGTAAAGACCTTAATTAAAGAACTAAATAAACCATAAGCTATCTACTTTATATTATGTAAATGATTTACTGAGGATAAATAAAGGCTAAGGTATTATTATTATTTTTAAGAGCTATAACAGCTCTCTCATATTACTGTCAGGAGCACTAACATAATATTAATCTAATATATACTTAGTTTAAATCTAAGCGTAGCCATACACTATATTACCCATCGTCCACTTAAATCTGACCATGATGGGGGTGGATTGAACTGGTATCAGTTACACTTTTGTGGTGTACCATTATAGACGAGTCATGTCGAGGCAAAAACTGTGCCAACTTAAATGGCCCGGCCCTACTTTTTTGACATTTGAGGTAAAGTGAAATCAAGATGGCTGACATTTGAGGCATGGTGAATATGGTGGTCCATGTACATACATATGTATGTATTTTCCACCGTAGTGCCCAAGCTTCTGATCCGATTTCAATAAATGAGGTGTCAATAGATTCGTAATAATAGCCTGTTACATTGACAATATAATTTACGTTGTTTTTATGAAAAAATATAGTTATTAGCCTTACTGGTTACTACTAACTTCCTCCACGCAGCTATGATTAGTAATTATTCACAGATAACTATCTAGTAGATACCTTTCTCATTTCCTTTATGCCGTCCTCCATGTCCATAAATCTTGGAGCTGAGCCGGGCGGGGCCACTTTCTTCTCGTAGATAGCCCGTCTAATTGGCTCGCTCTCCGTCTGTAATGCAAAAAGTTAAAAACACTTCACAGAAAGAAAATTAGGTTTCGCCTTTTTTTTTAGTTAATTTTTCTATCAAATCGTACATTACAATTGTACCTTTATTAACGTTCAACAATATTCTCTTGCCGGTTGGGTAAAGACAAGGCCTCATAAGGGCAACCTTTTATAAAAAAAAAAAAAAAAAAAAATCAGACTTCCAAAGAAAAAAGTATGAAATAAAACTTATTTTCTAAATGATTCCCTTTTTAAATTCGGCTGAAACTTCAACTATTTCTCTACTCGATCTACATAATTTTGAAGTCGGTACCAGCCCAAATAACATTCTGATAAAACAATATTTTATAGAACTCACGTTCAAATTTCTAAATTAAGAAGATTGAGTAGAGAAATAGTTAAAATTTTTGGCGAATTTAAAAGGGGAATAATTTAGAAAATAGTTTTATTTCATACTTTTTTACTATGAAAGACGGTTTTAATTTTTTGTTTCAAAATATTTTTTTTTCTCTTTGTAGTTAAATTAATTATCTATTATTATTATATTATGTTATGAACACATTTTAAGAAAGTTATAAATACAAAAAGCCTCGGATATTCTCACTGTCTCGGCTAAATAAACTCAAGTGTTCATGCCAGTTTTCTGAGAGGCCGTGGTATTTCCCCAAATAAGCAGTACCGATCTGCGGACCTTCTAAACAATCACCAGTGATGATAATGATTAGATACTATATTATTAAATAATTATTATTATCTATTGTAATAGTCGGCGGAAAAAATGTATCAGTAAGCATTAAATATATAGTGATGATGATGATCACGAATAAAATTTTGGCAATAGAAAAATTTCAAAGACATTGATATCAGTGCACAAAACTCAGATGAGTTCACTACTCATCTGAGTTAGAGTAGTAGAGGTAGAGTACCTATGTAATTATAATAATATTATTATGTTGATGTTTCGTGTGAAGATGGTGGTAGTGATGACGATGATTACTGTAATTGACATAGTGGCATATGCTTGCAGTTCTTTAAACAATGCCGAAATCCCCAAACATGTATCTATAAGGAGTCAGGAGTTCTGTTTAGTATTTTTGGAACCAGGGTATACCTTGATGCAAAATCTTACTTTTTGGTAGCATTTGCTTGGACTACTTCGAAATCACTATATGTATCCATATACATTTTGAGGAGTTCCCTCGATTCTTCATGGATCCCATCAACGGGACAAAACGGGACCAACTTTACATCAAAAAAAGAATTTTGAAAATCGGTCCACAGACGGCAGAATTATCGTTGAACATACAAAAATATATCTATAACATTATATAAGTATAGCCGAATGTATAACCGCCTTCTTTTTTTTTGCAAGTCGGTCAAAAATCAGATTGTTTGTTGCCTAATCAATATTTAATTCAGAATAAAAAATTTCAATGCGAAATTTCGCAGAATTCTAATACCTGATAGTTAAGAGCAAATCCAAAACCTGACAAATATATACTTAACCCTGAAGGCATCAACTTTGCCCTACGCGACGTAGCGAATTTAGACTTACAGCAAAATAATATCTATTGAACACTGTATCATGGACTCCAAACTTAATTCTTGAGTTGAGTAGATCTGACAATGTCTTGATCTCCGAAGAACTAGACTGCAGCAAAGCGACGATGTTGGCGGAGAATGATGTGTACAGAAACGTTAGTGACACGAACAGTAACAGTAGAACCATACGTCCTAAAGAACCTGAAAATAATTTTGGACCTAAGTATCTAGAGGGAAAGAAATTAGGTAGATACAAGAGCGAGCAGTGGGCCGTATGCGAGTTTTTGTCATTACTCGCTGTTAACTACAATTTGTATGGCATCGAAACAACACCCCTAGTGGCAAACAATGGTAACTAATCCGATGCCATATAAATTATATGCCATTTAAATAACTTCTTCACACACAGCTGGTGATGGCATGTTCTAACGAGATTTTGTTCAGTAGGTAGATGAATCTGTTCATCATATGATAATAGCTCCCCACACTGAGTTCAGTGACGGTGGCCGGTTTCATTGAAACCAGGCCAGTTACGCAAGAGTTACTTTATAGTGCCCAAGTGTGTGCGCAATATACAATAGCACTCTCCTAATCCAATGGGACGGATGACCGACACGACTGGACAGAGATCAGGCGCAGAAAATTTATATGCCCATCTGAAGCATGGATCATCTTTCTTGTCAGACAATCAGGAGCTTTTTGTTCCCACGCGGGGATCGAACCCACATCCTCTGGAGTCGAGAGCCGTGCTCTAAATAACTGGACCACGGAGGCGTCGTGTAGATGAATAGATAGGAGAATGTCGACACGAATAATCGTAGGAAGAACTGCACGTCTTTGGTAGTATAATATGGTCTGCTACCTAATTCTTCTGAGAGAATTGGGATGATGATGAGAGTTTATTTCTATATTTTTGAGGCGATCCGTCCTCACTTTTGCCTAAGCTACGCCATGAAAAACTTGTAGGTACAAAGTGCGCAGCTAATCCAAATTTTAAAGTAACCCAGCTGTACAGACTACAGTCATACGTCAATGGAACAATAATCATATACAGGCAAATAAAACATTTGCCAAATAGGAATTACTTACACAATTCGATACACGACATGTGTCACGGTATTTTTGTATTATTCGGTACACCTCACAAAGTGTGTACCTACAGATTATTCAGCATATAATGAGTCATTGACATATTCTGCTAAAACTACGCACAAAATAAATAGGCTAGTTAATATAAAACTGTTGTGTTGAATTGTTGATTTGTAAATGTTTTTTTTTTAACTGAACTTCAATTATTTTATTTTGTACATGTACCTATTATGGGTACCTATTGCCTGAAAATAAATGTTATTTTTGATTTGATTTGAAAATTATAGTTACTTGTCTCTGTTATTACTTACTACCTATAGACTCTTGTACTATTTTTTATATCGTATTAGGACTATTGCCGGGTTTCTGAGATTTTTGTCGGTAGTTTATCTATTCAATGGCTCTTTTGATTGGTTAACGCGTTTGCGTCATACAATCAAAAGCGCTATTGAATAGTAAAACTACCGACGAAATTTAAAAGAACCTCAGAGAACGCGCATTTTAAAAATATCTAAACACAACAGAGTTAGAGTCAATTCACACCGAAACGCAACATTACGCTGCATTTTAAAGATACGTAGTTATTTAAAATTGAACTTTATTAATGAATAATGACACAAGAGGATATTCGTTTCATTGTAAGAGTTCGAATGTCAGGTTGCTCCGCGCTGCACATGTGCAGTGTATGACTGATAACTGAAATGTGTATCTTTTGTGTAGTGAGTAAAGTTCAATTTTGAATAGCTATATTAAAAATGCTGCGCCGCGTAGCGTCGCGGCTCGCGAATCGTCGCGGTGTGAACTGACCCTTAAAATAATATGACATAAACAAAATATTAACTAAACAGATGAAAGTACACAATGCCCATCACTGGCTACATGAATTCAGACTATAATAATATTAGGGACCATCAAAACATACTTACCTACACAATACTCTAAAATCATTGACAATCTTATACTTTAAGCCAGACAATCTTGTAGGTATATATTTATAATCGGTTTCTCCAAAACGGCTGCAAGTATTACCATGAAATTTGTTTGCAGGGAGTTTTGGGGGAGAAAAATCGATCTAGCCTAGGTCTTATTCCTTAGAAACTGCACATTTTTAGGCTAATACGGAATACCTATATGTTTTTACTTTCGTCGTGCAACAATAAATAAATTATTTCGACTCTATCATGTCAGTCCGATTGGCAGTTTGCGTATGTATAATATCTGCTTTGTTTGTGGGTTCGAACTTCGAATCCCGGCAAATATTTTGTGATTCTTTTTTTAATTTATCAGAACTCCGAGCAAAGCTCGGTAACCCAGGTAGGTACTTAATTATTACGTAAACAATTAATTACCTTTAAGTTCCGTCGGACTTCCTTGTTGGCAGGTAGCGCCGAACGTCAAAAGCACCACGTCTATTACGTTCGGCCTTAG
Organism: Phengaris arion; assembly: GCA_963565745.1. Taxonomy (NCBI): domain Eukaryota; kingdom Metazoa; phylum Arthropoda; class Insecta; order Lepidoptera; family Lycaenidae; genus Phengaris; species Phengaris arion. The sequence goes on from OY751443.1 coordinate 12,527,623, forward strand.
AATGCCAGCGTTCATAATACGCTAGTAACACAATCAATTATCAAAATTATTAGGCGGATAAACTAGGCAATGAATAAGATCAATACATTACGAATGTGACAGTAAATAATAGTCAGGCCAACACATTTAATTAGTTCAAAAACGTAATTCAGAAGGACAATTCTTGATTTGGAGCTATAGAAGATAGAACACGGGCCACGGCGTATTTTAAGCGCGCAGAGGACGCACAGATGACACGCGTATGCGCGTCTCAAACGAGATTCGAATGAATTTCTAATAAGCAACCTCGTGTGAGGCCTTTTTTTAGTTCATTTTTCTATCAAATCGTACATTACAATTGTACCTTAATTAACATTCAACAATATTATCTTGTCGGTTAGGCAAAGACAAGGCCTCATAAGGGCAACCTTTTACAAAAAAAATTAAACCGACTTCCAAAGTAAAAATGTACAAAAAGTATGAAATACAACTTATTTTCTAAATAATTCCCCTTTTAAATTCGGCAAACATTTTAACTATTTCTCTACTCAATCTTCTTAATTTTGAAGTCGGTACCAGCCAACTTGAACGTGAGCTCTGTAAAATATTGTCTGATCAGGATGTTGTTTGGGCTGGTACCGACTTCAAAATTATGCTTATACCTATACTCAGGTCACCACTTTGAATCAGTTTTGAAAATCGGTCCACAAATTGCGGAGTAATATTTGAACATACAATATATATATATATATATATATATATATATATATATATATATATATATATTAGTGCGCGTATGGCTACGCACCACAATAGTCCATAGGTACAAAAAACACACACCGCGACAACGACGGCTCGTCTCAGGCCGGGACAACATTCTCCGGAATCCATAAGGCCGGTAAAAATTCAGAGCACTGAAAATAGAAGTCTGCGCTAATACAATAGCACTGAAAACCGAACACACGAGTGTCAAATAAAATGTCAATGGCATATCTGTCAACTCGACACTCAGAGTTCTATTTTCAATGCTTTGAATTTTTCCCGGCTTTACGGATTCCGGACAATGTAGTCCCAGCCTTACAAGGTGCAGAATCATAAAATTCTATCAGAATCTACGGCGCCGTAAGAGCGCGTTACTAAAACGCGCGTCCCCTGCGCGTATATAATACGCCGTCTGCTATCGCTCTTAAAGTGAAAATCTCAGTCGCGGGTCATGTCGTCACACTCGCACTCGAGAAAAGCCTCCTTTTCTATACTAAAAACTTGGGCGGACAACTAAGCATCTTACATTATGTCAAAATGAAAAGAAAGGGCTTAGAAAAAAGAAACAGCTCGCAGTAATTATTATTTAGGAAAGACAGAAGGATAAAATCGAAAAAACTACATACCTACTTAGACACTAATCTGGGGTTCTATTATGAGGTCTTGTAGCAGTATTACTTTAACATTACTTTTAGATTTCGCGCAAATTAAAAATATATTTTTGTTTATATAAATAGAGATCATGTTTGCTTATATGAAATTCAAAAGTAATGTTAAAGTAACACTGCTACAAGACCTCATAATAGAACCCCTGATATCCTATCAAGTAAATACCTGTTCATTTTCATAGCCAGACTTCTTCCACTCCCATATAGCTACAGCAAACAACACCAGAAAAGTCAAGGAGATAAGTGCCGAAGATCCATACCAAAGAGCCGCTTGGAAGGACAATATGAAAAGGTTGTTCTCATACGATAATTTCGGTTGTTGGAAAACGAATTTAGATCGAGTTGGTGTTGGACTTGAGATGTACTCTACTATTGATAGCCTTTCAGATGTGAAGAACATGGGAGATCCTGAAATGTAAAATTACGTCAGAGGACGATCATAAAATGATAATTATGGTGATGGTGAGGATTTGTCCACAGCTGGACACAGTTAATCAAACAGTTAGCTTCGTTTAGGATGGGACTGTATTGCCCGGACAATATATACTCCCTTATATAAACCTAGGTCCTAGTGGAACGGATAACCGACACGTGGTGATCAGCCTAAACAAACTTAGAAACAACATTTTTTGTTGTTCCAACGCAGGAATCGAACCCACGATCTGCAAGTCGAGAGCCAAGCTCGCGAGTCGCAACCAATGGACCACGGAGGCTGTCTAAATCCCTATTAGCTCCATTCTCGAATCTGAGGAGAATAAGACCGGGACAATATGCACCGGAATCCGGAACTCCGGTGAAAATTCAGAGCACTGAAAATATAACTCTGCGCTAATACAATAGAGTTGAAAATGTAAGTTTCGAGTATCGAGCTGTCATATATGACATTGACATTTGACTCGACACTCATATGTTAGATTTTCAACTATATTGTATTAGCGCAGAGTTCTATTTCCAATGCTCAGAATTTTCTACGGCCTTCGGGATTCCGGAGCACATAGTCCCAGCCTTACGATTCACGAATTTGAGGCGAATAAGATCACTAGTCTAATGCGGGTTACTTGCCTCCAATATCCACTTCATCTCTAGCCAGGTACCCTGACATGCCGTTCCACGTATTGTTAGCCTGCCTGTACCCCCAGGTCTCCGTGAACAGATACTTTCTAGTAGCATTCATGAAGTCGATCAAGTGATTTGTGGTCGGGAAATTCACTTTGGTTATTGTGTCGATGTGGTCGTTTCTGTAATAATAAGGCTAGTTAGCTAGGTTACGTGTATAGCTAGTTCCACTAACTATATACGGGCCCAAATTTTCAAAGAAATTGTAACAACACAATATTACAAACAAACGTTTTACGTTACAAATTATATAATTATGTTTCTTTATACATTAATGACTTACTACAGTAGTGTAATTATGTTAACTTCAAATTTCAAGACGTGTTTGCTTGACGTACAGTAAAGGAAAATTAGAGTTGATCAGTTTGATTGTCACCATAAGTTTTTAAGATATGTCTAGGCAAAAAGTAGCACACTTAAACTGCCCCACTTTTGGGGTTGTTCGGGGTAGTTATTGAGGTTTGACATTTGTCATTTTGACATTAGCTTTCCGCAGTTTAATCAGTCCGCATTTATCTGACAAAATCTTCTGAAGTCAAGAGGGCGCAACTTTTTCTTGTATGAAGATTTTATTCTGTGTAAGTCATAGCCCATCCTTAGCTTTGAAATTATTGTTTACATACGAAATAATAACATGAAAAATATTTTATAATCCTCTGTCTGTCTGTCTGTCTGTCACATCCTACGCAAAATCTGTAGGCAAATACAAATTTTGCGTAGCATGTGACAGATACAAAACAAAAATACAAAAAAAAAATACAAAGATTCCAAAACTAAAAAGGCTATAACGTACATTTGACAGATCAAATCTTCATACAAGAAAAAGGTACGCCATCTTTGCTTTCACCATACCTCAAATGTCAGCCATCTTGATTTCATCATATTTCAAATGTTAAAATGGCCCAAAAAAAAATCGAAAAGTGGGGCCATTTAAGTGGATACAATTTTTTCCTCAACATGCCTCATCTATAATATATCCGTCTAAAAAAAAATCTTACTTTCCGTCAGTCAGATGATTTATACTGTCATTATTAGTCAACACAAAACAAATTCTTATTTCAAATCCACGCAGATCGAGCCTCCGTACCGCAACCACCTGCTTCATATTCAAAACCTCCAATCCTTTTTCTAATGTCCAATAACCGTAATTTTCTCTAATCCATGGTCCAATTGAATTAATTCTGTAAACTAGATGAGTGAATCAGATCAAAATTCCACAAAAGTAGGTTACTAAGTTTATTTACTAGTGTGCTCTACATATTTTTGTTGAATTATTCCTCGTAATTAGATTCACTTTTGAAAAAAGATCCACTTTATTTCTTATTAATAATACTTTTTATTTTTAAAATACTCTGGGTCACCCACTGATCGAGAAAATATTATGTTGTTTAGACAACAATGTTTATAAATAGCGATAAATAAACGAAGCGAAGTTATAGTTTAATGGCAAAAAAATAATAGTATGCGACTCGTGAAAGGTGCTAAGTGCCAACCAACTATAATAATAATAATCTTTTATTTCATGAAATAACATCACAAAATTTATTTATTACTAGAGTACACACCAGGTCAGGCCTGTCTAGTGGAGTCCATGAATGGCCTTACATAAAAATTTTACAAATCTATAATCCAAAGTTACGAATTAAATGAAATGAAATTAATTCAGTTTTTGTTATCGTTTGTCGTCAGTATAGACTAAAGCCTTATCCTTTAATTGCGTGGAGAGATCTGTCGGTTGCTTCTGCTAATCAAATCTTACAATAATACAGTTTCGATGCAGCCTCGATAATATTCCGATATAGCCTCGATAAGTCCGGAATCCGTAAGGTCGGAGTAATATCAGAGCACTGAAAATAGATATCTGCTCCATTAGTACCTACAATAGAGCTGAAAATCGAACTCACGCGTGTCAAGTCAAATGTCAATGTCAAATCTGACAACTCAACACTCTATTGTATTAATCCAGTTTTATTTTCAATATCCTAAATTTTCTCCGGCCTTCCGGATTCCGGACAATATAGTCCGAGCCTTATAACAGGAAAATGCTATTCACATAAACGTGAAAACAAAGTTGAACACGTTTTGAATGTTGATTGGTCCACGATATCAAGACGATTCATTGAAAGTAAATTAAAAATCTAAGTTAGGTATATAGGGGAATCGCGGTTTTAAGCGAAGGCTGCAGTGGGACGTTAGTTATAATTGATGATGATGATGAATCCTACGAGCAGACGAATCGTCTGATAGTTATATTCTGTTCACGTAGGTTAGTACTAATAACTGTAAGTCCATAAGTGTAAGGAATAATCAATTATTTTATGACCTCATAAAGTTCATAATATATAGGTACAATCGCCGACGAACCCGGTGAACCTTTCGACCTTATTACTATAGTAACAAGGTTTAAAGTGTCTGCGACCGACCATAATATTAAAGTTCAGTTTATTAGTACTCACTGGAATAAATTTCATAGTAATTGGCCGCTGTTTGACTGACTACAATTACTTCCGTATCTACTAATACTTTAATATTAGCTACCAAGTCCGGTACTCCATTTTTTGGTGGGTTAGTATCAAAAATTATCCAATGGTGTGGTGAACGAATAATATTCTTGTTCTGAAAACAAGAATAACACCATACCTACTTAAAAATTATATTATGTATCCTAAACGACTTAGATCCTGGTTAAAATGTGATAAATGTGATTAAAATTAGTAATAAAAAAATTATAGCCGAACGAAGGTTATTCTCGCAAATATTAGGTAGGTATATCTATCGACTTTTGATCTTTTCACCTCTGTGGCTCAATGTTTGAGCGCGTTGGAGCTCAAGCCGGGGGGTCGCGGGTTAAAAAAAAAAGTGTGTGTCAGCTCCGACGCACGACTGGAGTTTACTCTAAAAAGTAAAACACGTCCCTCAGAAGGAAGAAAAACTTTAGCGATCGATTTGAGTTCAAAAATTCGCGCCATGTGAACAAAAGTGACAGGTGCGCAGAATATATTTTTTTCATACGATATACGCATTATATGAAAATCTATTCTTAAGGAGTAAACTCCAAAAAGTTTTTTGTGTTCGTGGGTCATGGATTTGTATTAAATATTTTTATTAATATACTTTATTACTTCCCGGTGTCTGGTCCTCGTAACACAAGTTCATCGGATACGAAGTGCGACCAGACCAGACCAGACCAGTTGCGATGTGATTTGTGAGGCGTCCATAGATATTATTATTATAGATATTATATTATTGGAACCATAGATATTATATTATTGGAACGAAGTTCTTTATCGCGCGTTGCGAAAGGGGGCTAGACGGAAAAAATTAAGACTAAAATAGTAACGACACTTTTTGCTATAAATAGTTGTAATCCGTGCGGCGTGCGCGTGTTTCTCTGTCTGTCTGTCTCTCTCTCTCTCTCTCTCTCTCTCTCAATGATTACTAAAATTGAGCCTACTGATTAAGTTTATATTACATTATATTAGTTAATTATAAAAAAAATATTATTATAACAAAAAAATAAAATTTTATTACAATCCCTTCACTAATTAATCGAAAGGAACTTCCTTCCATCCGGGTGTCCCTTGACACCTCTCAAGTTTTTTATTTGAAATGGTTTGAAGCTCAGATGAATTATAGCATATAAAAAACTATAACCCGACTACGTGGAATTATTAAAATCATTTGATACCCTTCCTTTTGGCTTCATAATAGGTAATATTATGGTAGTCGAAATTCGCCCAAAATGATTCATACAATTTTTGCTATATTTATATTATACTCTGAGAATTATTGGTAGAAAAAATGTATGTTGTAATTATGTTGTGACATGGTTGTGACAGATAGACAAACGTCAACGTGTGACAAAATGTATCTATCAAACGGACGGTAGTGTGTGTTTTAATAGACTGAGGTAGTGTATGTTGTTGTTAGTTTTCTTAATTTATTTCTAAACGTTATTTTAAACCCGACGAGTACGTGAATTGTACGCCTTATGCCTATGTTACCCGGGTTACGAGGGCTGCACTAAAAGTATCGGGAATGGAATATTTCCACTGTTCCTGTCATATTAAAATCTTTTTAATTTAAAACTCCTTGGTTTTAAAAATTGAATACCGTTTATTTATTTAAAAAAAGATTCTCGGTCTTGTCACAAGGTCTTGTCAAACTTGTTTAGTCGTTGAGAAAATGGAATTGACTCGAGAAAATTATAGAGCGATGATTTATTATGATTTTCGAAGTGGTTTAACACAAAAACAGTGTGTTGACCGGATGATTTCTGCATTTGGTGATGAAGCCCCATCCAAAACGATAATTTATCGCTGGTTTGCTGAATTTCAACGTGGACGTGTCAAGCTCAGTGATGATCCCCGTCAAGGTCGTCCAAAAACTGCAGTCACCCAAGAAAACGTTGATGCTATGCGTAAGCTGATTGAGGAAGATAGACATGTGATATACCGCGAAATTCAGGCAACTTTAGACATTGGCATGAGTCAAATACAAATAATCTTGCATGAACAATTAGGTGTAAAAAAGTTGTTTTCCCGATGGATACCGCATTTTCTCTGTGAAGAGCAAAAAGCGGCTCGCGTTACTTGGTGCGTCAGAACTCTCGAAAGATTCCACGCAGGATCCTCAAATGCTGTATACAACATCGTATCAGGTGACGAATCCTGGATATACGCGTACGAACCCGAAACAAAAAACCAGTCACGAGTTTGGGTGTTCGAAAATGAGTTAAAGCCAACAAAAATTGTTCGTTCACGGAGTGTTGCAAAAAAAATGGTGGCCACGTTTGTCTCCAAAACCGGCCATGTTGCGACTATTCCTCTTGAGGGACAAAGAACGGTTAATGCAGAATGGTATGCTAACATTTGTTTGCCACAGGTCGTTTCTGAACTCCGTAAAGAGAACTTCAAGCGCCGCATCATCCTCCATCACGACAGTGCGAGTTCTCACACCGCGCACAGAATAAAAGAGTTTTTAGAGCAAGAAATCATAGAATTATTAGACCATCCGCCGTACAGCCCCGACCTAAGCCCTAATGATTTCTATACTTTCCCTAAAATAAAGAATAAATTGCGTCGTCAGAGATTTTCATCACCTGAAGAAGCTGTGGACGCCTACAAAACGGCCATTTTGGAGACCCCAACTTCCGAATGGAATGGTTGCTTCAATGATGGGTTCCATCGTATGGAACCCATGGAAAAATGTGTCAAATTTCGCGGAGAATACTTCGAAAAGCAATAAATACATTTTTAAATAGTAATGTTGTGTCACTTCCTTGATTCCCGAAATTTTCAGTGCCTTTTTCAGTCACAATTTTCGTATTATTACGAATATTTTGACACTTCGTTAATTAAAATTGGAACAGTAGTTTAGGCGCTACGATGGAACAAACAAACATACACATACATTACATACATAGACTATCAAAATCATTACTCTTAGTTTTGGCTTCGCCGTAGTCGGGTAATAATTTGCTTACTGCACACCTTCCACACAAGCTTTAACTGTGCCAACTATAATACTCCTTCGTTCGCACTATTCTCGTAAAAATGCACTGAAAGTTTTTGTTTCACGTATTCATTTATAATAATGAGTTCATTTCCATTTTCTTACTTAATTTCTGCACATATGACATACAGACATTGCTTAAAAACTTTTTTTACCCACCGATAGCAAAGTCTTTCGTACACAGCTACAGTTCAGGTCGAGCAGATATATTATTTGCTGCTTTTCGTTGATGCTATCTACAATTTCTGTGGAGTTTGTGAAAGTCATCATATAATTCTGTTCAGCAATCGTTGAGTAGAAGGAAAGCTTTTTTTCTGTAAAAAACTGAGACTTTATCATACTTTTTCATTTATAACATATTTTTCTAATCTTATACTTTCAACGAGACAATATCGTATATTATATTATATAATCGTAATCTCGAAAACGGCTGCAAGTAATACAGTGAAATTAAGTATGCAGGGAGTTTTGGGGGAGAAAGATTGATCTAGATAGGTATATAAACTACGCATTTGTAAGCTACATATTACTATGTTTTTTCTTTTGTCGTGTAACAATATATCAATAACTAGCTTTTGTCCGCAGTTTCGCCCGCGTGGGAGTGTTCGTGGCAAAAAACTTCCTTGGCAAATATACCTGCAATATACTCGTAGTAATAGCACAGAGTAAAAAAATATACTTTATAATATATTTTCACACGTACTTTTCAATTTTAAGATATATCCTAGATATAATATCCTAGATAAGGATAATTAAATTGTATCCGTATAAATAGCTTCTGAAAATGCCACATTATTTCTGATCATTATTTTAAACTTAGAATGGGTATAGTAACATATTATCCATAAAAGATGGAAATATCTATGCCATCGCAGACTTTTTTGTAGACTTATAAAAGAGAAACAATACCACCATACATTGCTTTGTTATTTATCTCCACCGTTTTAGGACTAGGCTTGATTTTTCCGACACCTTTAACAATTATCGTCATAAATCAAACTATTTCCACAAAACCTTCACAAATTATTATCGACCTAAACCTTCCCAAGGAACCACTTCGGTCGGTAAATGTAAACGGCATGAAAATCTTTCAGTAGTTTTTGAGATTATCGCGAACATACAGACAGACAGATTCGGCGGGGCACTTAAGTATCCTATGTCCGTCTCCTGGCTCTAAGCTGCCTCCCCATCAATTTTCAGCCAAATCGGTTCAGCCGTTCATGAGTTATAAATCGTGTAACTAACTTAACTTTCTTTTATATGTATAGATTTCGACTGGCAGTCAGACCGATTGGCATATTTATTAGGTCCTTACATATGAATTTGGCGTTTTGTCGTACTGGCCACTTTGATCTCAAATATATTTTCTTTGGTTTGGAATTCCAATTTCAAATTTATACCGCTATTTACTCATGCATTTGTGTTTCGAAAACCGTAATTCATTTGTTTTTTCCTCTTTTGGTTTTTTCTTTGCGTCACTCTATTTGCAAAATGGAAAACATGAAATATCGTATTACATATTTTCAGGTACGAGTTTCACTGTGGCACCAGTGCTACAGAAATGGCTCGAAGGATTAATGATGTGTATGGCGGCGGTGTCGCAAAAGAAAACGCAGTGCGTTTTTGGTTCCAACGTTTTCGTTCTGGAAATTTCGACCTGCAGAACAAGCCCCGTGGACGGCCGGAGACCAAAGTTGATAATGAAGAATTGAAGGCTATTGTGGAAGCGAATCCATAGCAAACCACGTACGAGTTAGCTTCAGGCTGCGGTGTTAGTGATAAAACTGTTTTTTAATTCACTTGAAGTAAATTGGGAAGGTGAAAAAGATTGAAAGGTCCTCATGAATTGAGTGCAGCAAACTGACAAACGCGCGTCGACTGCTGTGTTACATTACTTATCCGGCACAATACACGGTGTCGTTCACTACAGCTTTATTAAATCTGGCCAGACGATTACGGTAGATGTCTATTCCCAGCAACTGCAAATCATGATGGAAAAGCTAGCTGCTAAACAGCCGAAGTTGGTCATTCGCTATAGGTACATACTGCTGCTTCAGGACAACGCTAGACCACACACTGCACAACAGACGGCTACCAAATTAGAGGAGCTTCAATTGGAATGTCTACGACACCCACCTTACTCCCCGGACCTTGCTCCAACAGATTACCATTTTTTTCGAAATTTGGATAACTTCTTGCAAGAGAAAAAATTCAACTCCGATGGGGCAGTCCAAAGCGCATTCAAAGATGTCCGAATGGTTTTTTAGTAAAGGAATCAATGAACTACCCATGAGATGGCAAAAGTGCATAGATAGCAATGGATAGCATACTTTGATTAAATAAATATATTATGTAAAAAAAAAAACTACTTTATGTTCCTCCTTTACAAAACGCCAATTTCATATATAATGACCTAATATAATTTTTGCTTTGTTCGAAAATTCGGAATATTTTTGTGATTCGGGTACTTATTATTATAGAGTAAATACATTAGAAGACATTTCCAGTACATTTGGAAAACTATTCACATCTAGGACATACATCCTACACATATAGATGCTTATTGTCTTTGGGATGTTTTTTTAAATCTCCGTAGAGTACTTTGTAAAAACTCTTTCTCTTTCCCTCTATTATTAAATTATAATAATTATTATTTGCATTTTTGGTGCTACTTACTTGCTGGCCAGCATGTCACACCAATAACTGATTTGGGTATATTAAATGACTTTATTAAATCTGCAATAACCATCATTTCATACGCCTGTACCGCCACGATGGACGATATTATGCAAAACCAAATCATTTTTCATTCTAGGACAGATATGAAAATTGGTTACATTATATACCCCTATTGGCAAAATGTGTTTACTCTACAAATTGGCGTATACCGGTTCCGTTATCGTTTTTTAAATTATTCACATTCGAAACTTTAACCGCTATGTGTGGAATCGATTTAAATTTGCATAAATTTTTAACATAATAAGTACCTACCTACCTGTAGGTGCCTTTATCTTTAAAAAAACAGGCAATTTCAATAACTGATTTTATTTAGTAAACGCTTGTTCATTGACTTGCAAACTGAAATCACATGACGTAATTACTAATATGTTATTAACGTTTAAAGGTCTGTTCACACCAGTGCCATAAAGTCGTAAATCCAACGTCATAAAAAAGGATACCAAAAAATTACCAAAGTCGGGACCTTAGAAAATAATGAAAAGACATGGATTTGCTTTCTCTTTCACTGTTATCGGTTTTTGCCATTGATGTTTTATGAGACAGATAGCTGCTTGCGGTTGCTTCGATTTTAGTGCTACTCCCGTGTTAATCTCTTTTCAAGGGTCGATGTGTATTCTTTATGGCCAGGCACTGTAACAGTTTTTTTACCAAATGAATACAGCAAAAGCATCGCAACCTGGGTAAAAAAAAATATCTGTTCGTTCTGGCTCAATATCTGAAACGGCTAGATCGACGGGACTTTCGCCATATTAAAGTTAATATTATTATAAGGAGTATAGTTTTATGTTTAGGGTTCTGTATAAGAAAATTAGTTCCGTTCGTTTCCGCTCCGCTCCGTTACACGTAGACGAATGAGCAACTGCTAGTAGGTAATTCTACAAACATAATTGTTAAGTTTCTAAATATTTTACCTTCATAATGTTCATGACATCAGATTTTTGGTGTTTCGAGTCGGATATGAGATTATGCTATTATGTTACATAAATTAACTCAGACCATTTAAAAAGGGTGTATTTTGTACCGATTTTGTCAATGAAATATGAATTTGATCTAATGAATTTATAAATAAAAATGGAGATTAAATTACATATTAATATAATACTTTAACACTATATATATTGAGTGACGTTTTAGTGTAAATCTATTTTCTCGTCTGAAAATTTCATTAATCGCCTGGAGAGTGGCGACGAATATTAGCGGTGTAGTGGAACCCCAAATAAAGAAATCCTATTACGTGTAGTATGTGTGAATCAATACAAAATACTTCTACTCATTACGGACTGAACTCTATACCTTAGTACCGTGTGTAGATATTTTTTTAAATCTATCAAATATCGCGAAATATAATCAAAAATGAAACATTTTGCATTAAAAAGTAAAGAAAGAGGTTAGGGCTGATCCGTGATTGTGATTAAAGAGCATAATATTAACGTATTATACTATAGCAACTAGTGAGAATGTATTTTCTCAAGTCTCAAATGCTTCAAAAAACCGGCCAAGTGCGAGTCGGACTCGCGCACGAATGGTTTCGCACAAAGCGGCAAAAAATATACCCCATATTTATTTTATTCTGTTTTTCGTACTTTTTGTTGTAGTGGCAACAGAAATACATCATCTGTGAAAATTTCAAGTGTTTATATCACGGTTTATGAGATACAGCTTTTTAGACCGACGGACAGCGGAGTCTCAGTCATAGGGTCCGGTTTCTACCCTTTGGATACGGAACCCTAAAATAAGTACAGTGACGTGCAAAACAGTGATTTATATGTATGTATGGCGTGAGAAAATATTTACGATTTTTACTCGCAAGATGCGGGACAGTGTTAGTATATTTCCGTAACCTAATTTCCAAGTCATAATAAGTAATTTAATAATGAGGTCCAGTATCATACATTATCTCATTATTAAATTACTCTTACTGGCATAGCAGTATGTTATCAGTATTGTGCTTCGTTCAATACATTACGAAATTATCAATGAGTGCACAACTCCACACTCACAACAATAACAATTTCTTAAAAAAAAAACATTTTGAAGTTTAAACGTGTTTTTTGCGTTGAGTGCCAGTGATTGATGGTTTGGTGTAGATTAATTGTTACAGACATATTATATAGGTAATATTTATTCTAGTTTAATCAAGTATGGATTACATAGTTACAAAAATAAAAGTGCCTCAAAGTGACGCAGCTGAGCGCACTCCGCTATTGAACGAGAGGAATGTGACGATTTGTAAGTATTTTTTTATATTAATATGAATGTCTAGGTAAAGGCATATCTTGTATAAATATAGAATACCATTCAAAATATCCATAGATACATAGACATCGAGTTTTACTTTTTAGAAAAGCGATCAGGAGTTTTAGAGAACAGTAAAAAATTTTTAAAAATCCGGCCAAGTACGATTCGGACTCGCGCACGAGGAGTTCCGTACAAACGGCAAAAAACTCACGTTTGTTATACGGGTGCCCCACTTAAATACTGTTCATGAGATACAGTCTGGTGACAGACAGACGGAGAAGTCGCAGTGACAGGGTCCCATTTTTACTTTTCGATAAGCAAGGATCAGGGTTCCAAATGTGTGATTTTTGTTAAGTATAAAGGAAAAAGTAAAATAAAATAAACATTAGCTTAAATATGCAATTTCTGTGTTATTCGAAGTAGTAGAGTTTACCGTTCGAAAAATACAAGCCATTTATAGTTATAATTGATATATAGCCACATAGTTACAATTTAACTTACAAAAGATAATTTAAGGATATGTTATCAAAACCTATATCTTTTAGATCAGATACTAGATCTGTATAATTATATTAGGTCAAAACATATTAAATTGGCGTTTTGTAAAGGAGGAACATAAAGTAATAATATATTTATTTAATCAAAGTATGCTATCCATTGCTATCTATGCACTTTTGCCATCTCATAGGTAGTTCATTGATTCCTTTACTAAAAAACCATTCGGACATCTTTGAAGGCGCTTTGGACTGCCCCATCGGAGTCGAATTTTTCTCTTGCAAGAAGTTATCCAAATTTCGAAAAAAATGGTAATCTGTTGGAGCAAGGTCCAGTGAGTACGGTGGATGTCTTAGACATTCCAATTGAAGCTCCTCTAATTTGGTAGCTGTCTGTGTGCAGTGTGTGGTCTAGCGTTGTCCTGAAGCAGCAGTGTATAGCGAATGACCAACTTCGGCTGTTTAGCAGCCAGCTTTTCCATCGTGATTTGCAGTTGCTGGGAATAGACATCTACCGTAATCGTCTGGCCAGATTTAATAAAGCTGTAGTGAACGACACCGGCACTAGTCCACCAAACGCTCACAAGTAACTTTTTGGACGTGATAACGTCTTATAATTCGATGGAGCCGGCTGCACGCACGAAAAAACATGACTCATGCGTTACCAAGTACTGTTACCAAGTACCAGCGTGACCTCGCATTGCCGGTACCACATTATTATTTTATTATTATTATTATTGTTGTTGTTGTTGTTGTTGTTGTTGACGTTGTCACGTTCAACTATCGTCAGTAAACCGACTTTACAGACAACAACAGCTTTTTTTTGAGTCAATTTTCGCTTGGGCCAGGCTTTGGCTGGTTCGCCAGGGGTCAGCCATTGCGATGAGCGTGCGAATGATTCGATTCAAAATCCTTTAATTATTGTGCCGGATAAGTAATGTAACGCAGCAGTCGTCGCGCGTTTGTCGGTTTGCTGCACTAAATTCATGAGGTACCCACCTTTCAAGCTTTTTCACCTTCCCAATTTGCTTCATGTGCATTAAAACAGTTTTATCACTAACACCGCAGCCTGCAGCTAACTCGGACGTGGCTAGCGATGGATCTGCTTCCACAATAGCCTTCAATTCTTCATTATCAACTTTGGCCTCCGGCCGTCCACGGGGCTTGTTCTGCAGATCGAAATTTCCAGAACGAAAACGTTGGAACCAAAAACGCAATGTGTTTTCTTTTGCGACACCGCCGCCATACACATCATTAATCCTTCGAGCCGTTTCTGCAGCACTGGTGCCACGGTGGAACTCGTACTCGAAAATAATACGATATTTCAAGTTTTCCATTTTCTAAACAGAGTGATGCAAAGAAAAAACCAAAAGAGGAAAAAACAAATGAATTACGGTTTTCGAAACACAAATGCATGAGTAAACAGCGGTATAAATTTGAAATTGGAATTCCTAACCAAAGAAGATATATTTGAGATCAAAATGGCCAGTACGACAAAACGTTAATTTCATATGTAAGGACCTAATATTTATTTAGTTAGCGGAGGTATTTCGACGTCTATAAGCGATGTCGAAATCTAAGATCAAAGTCGCATTCTTTTGACGTGATAACGTCTTATAAATCGATGAAGCCGGCTGCACGCACGAAAAAACATGACTCATGCGTTAACAAGTACCGTTACCAAGTACCAGCGTTAGCTCGCATTGCCTTTACCTCATTATTATTATTGTTGTTGTTGTTGTTTTTGACGTTGTCACGTTCAACTATCGTCAGTAAACCGACTTTACAGACAATCGGTATGTTTTTTTAAGGGTTCTTTCGGCGTAGTAGCATTAACGATAATAATAAAAATATCTATGGACGCTTCACACACCACGTCAATCTGGCCCCGTGCTAAGTATCCGAAGAACTTGTTACATATACCAGAAAACGGGAAGTACATTTAATACTTTTATACTATACATATATTTAAGATTTTTATTATATTATACACATATTTAATACACATCCATGACCCAGGGACACAGAAATACTTTTTGTTTCTTCGGCGGGATTCAAACCCGCGACCCCCGGCTTGAGCACTAACGCGCTCAACCACAGAGGTCGTTATGATACAATTAGAAATGTAACCTTGGCTTGTAGGTTAATTGCAAATGTAATTATTCTATGGTATTTGTTTACCACTAACCTATAGGTAATATGTACGCATTACGCACAGTCCATAGATCATGTATAATATCATCCTATTACCATGATTAAATCGATACTTATTCATTGAAGGTTGAGTACAGACGCTTACTTCATTAGGTACTAAATTTGTGAGCCTCTGTAGTATATACTTGAGAGGGTGCAAGTATAGACTAAGGCTGGGACTATATGATCCGGAATCCGGCGGGCCCGGGTTAATTCAGAGCACTGAAAATAGAAGTCTGCGCTAATACAATAGGGTAAAAATTCGAATTGTGGAGTGCCGAGCTATCATATATGACATTTACATTTGACTCGACATTTGTGTGTTCTATTTTCAGCTCCATTGTAATTAGTTCAGAGTTCTATTTTCAGTGCTCTGAATTTTTGCAGCCTTACAGTAAGTGCCCGTGGCGTAAATCAAACAGACTTTTTTTAGCCACATTTTGAGGAAACTGCGTGTCAAAGAAAACCTGCAATCTTCAAAGGCACGTGAACTTTATGTACTATCGCGCAGTTTGCTAGCTTGTAGCAGTTGTAGGACTACATAACAACCTATCCCTTCTTACAATGAGGAGATACCTGAACCCCAGGGGTGGGATTAGAGGCGACGTTGATGACGATGACGTCACAACCTATGGTTAACAGACTGCGTGACGGCAAAAGAGGTTAATTTATGTACGTGTGATTACACACATACATAAATTAACCTCCTCAATGTGTATGTATGTTTGTATTTTGTTTTGTGTTATATGTAATGGCACAAAATTTGCAACTATTTAGGTAAGTATTAAAAAATAGAGCTAGAAAAACAAATTGTAGGTTTATGCGAATGACGCGTTGTGTTAATAAAAATAAACGTCCTCTATTAATGTTAATGAAAGTTTTATTGATTTGTTTATAACGACAAAATTTAATCTTGGAATATTACTGACCTAACCAGTTTTCATTGTTTTTCAAAACATCAACGAGAAATTCAACTTCTTGCGAGCTGCGACTGCAAAAAAAAACTTGCAAAAAGTCGGAAAAACTTTGCTTTTCACGACTCTAGTGTAGATTAGTAATTATTATTATAATAATACGTAAAGCAAAAACTTACAGCAAACACCTTTACGATAATTGTGTAAGTGGAAGAGTAGCTAATTTAAAAAAATTAAGTTTATGTAGAGGAAGGTGTGTAAAAAAATAGTATATTTCTTGAATAATAAGCATTATTAAATAAGGTAAATCAAAAAAATACAACACAGCTACCTCAGATTATTCACACACACTACCGTGCGTTTGATAGATACAATTTTCTTACACGTTGACGTTTTTCAATCTGTCACAACATTTTTTTTTTTATTTTTTTTTCTAATAGGTAAAAGAAACTTTACAAAGTTTAACCCTAAAAATTGTATGAATTAGTATGGGAGAATTTTGACCACATGGCGACCTCGAGTAATAATAAATATATTTATATCTAGTTTGTGAAGTACATACTTAGTTAGTTAGCTGCTAACTAACTAACTACTCAATAAAAGGTAACTACCTAGTCTATATTTATAATATTATTGTAAGTACTGATCATACTTTTAAATGCAATAAGTGAAAATAAAAGCTGTTAATTTGAAATTACAAACAGACACTTAATTTTTTTTATCTGTATAGATATAATATATTATATTATACAAAACATAGAGTTGAACTAAGTATATGTATAGTGCGCGCGAACTAGTTGGCCGCGCCTTAGGTAGGGACAGGGGTGAGGGGGCGGGTTGCTTGCTGCTCGCAGTGTTGCCGCCGCGAAGTCCGGCTCCGTACTAAGTAATAACATCAAGCGCTCGGCTAGCTAGTCACAATATGTAACAGTCATAATAGTCACAATGTGTAATTGCAAAATTCTACATTATTGTCAAGGTGATAAGGTCGTTTTTTGTATCATTCTTAATAGTCGTTATTATATTGTGATTTCGAGTGGCAAAAAGTGTCGTGACTATAATCCGTCCAGCCTTCATACAATTCGCAACGCGCCATAAGGAACTTCGTTCCAAAAATAATTTCTATTGCAAATAACATTTATTACTTTTACAGTGTGCTAGTTTAATACATAAATATAAAGCAATTTAAAATATAAAAAGCTTATTCGAAGTGGTCTCCATTGGCTGTAATACAGTCCTTTAAACGTTGAGGCCAGTTATCAATAGAAGCACGCACTCTTTCCATGGGAAAATTCTTCACTGCTTCAGGGACTTCAAATTATCATGGCGTTTAGAGCAAGCCGTACTCTCTAAAACTGACCATAAATCATAATCCAGCGAATTAAGATCGGGACTAGACGACGGCCAGTCTTCAGCTCTGATGAAGTCCGAAACATTTGCTTCCAACCAAGACTGCGTAGACCGAGCTTTATGACCCGGCGCCGAGTCTTGCTGGACGGACCATTCTTGGTTATTGAACATGGTGTTGTTAAGGGGCTTCACTACCTTGAAGAATGGTATCTTGATACACTTGTGCCGATATTTTGATACCTTTTTCACAAAAGTATGGCTCAGTCACTCCTTCATAGCTAATACCTCCCAAACCATCACTGAAGTCGGATAGTGCCCACATTGCCCTCTGTCGACTAATTGGGAAGATTCCATAGAGCTTTGAGCAAAAATACGGTCATTATGTTTGTTAAAATATTGCTCAATTGTAAAAAAATTCTCATCCGTAAAAAAATTTTCCTGTGACCTCCCTTTGCGTACCGCTTCAGTAGTTGTGTAGATTTTACCACCCTACTCTTTTTTAAATTACTAAGGCGGGTCAATAAGTCCGTGACTTTTTGAATTTCTAACCTCCTTACTGAAAATGCAACACTACTCCTGTCAACAGGCATCTGTCAGTCGACTCCTATCAAAATTTGAACTTGCTGCGTCAGTTACTTTGTGTTTTACAGCTATCTTTATCAGACTATCCAGTAACTTAAGGAAACAATGGAAAAAAGTGAATTTCGTGTGCTTATTAAGCATTATTTTTTGCGAAAAAAAACCATTACCGAGACCAAGGCTAAGCTTGATAAATACTATGGGGACTCTGCACCATCGATTTCAATGGTAAAAAAGTGGTTTACTGAATTTCGTTGTGGCCGTACAAGCACTGAAGATGCCGAACGTCCTGGACGCCCAGTTGAGGTCTCTACACCCGAAACAATCGAAAAAATTCACGATATGGTGTTGGCCGACCGAAGATTGAATGTGCAAGAGATTGTGGAAGCCATAGGCATCTCGCATGGCTCAGTGGTTTCAATTTTGAATGATCACTTGGGCATGAGAAAGCTTTCCGCAAGATGGGTGCCGCGTTTGCTCACAGTCGACCACAAACGCAATCATGTAACAACTTTTGGCGTTGTTTAATCACAATATGGAGGAGTTTTTGCGCCGTTTTGTAACCGTGGACGAAACATGTATCCATCACAACACACCAGAGACCAAAAAACAGTCAAAACAGTGGGTTTCTAAGGGTGAATCGGCGCCAAAGAAGGCCAAGGTGGGTTTGTCAGCCAATAAAGTTATGGCGACTGTTTTTTGGGATGCACGTGGGATAATCCACATTGACTATCTTCAAAAGAGAAGAACAATTAATGGGGAATATTATGCCAACTTATTGGACCGCTTCAATGAGGATTTGAAAAAAAACCAACCTCATTTGGCCAAGAAAAAAGTTCTTTTTCACCAAGACAATGCAAGGGTGCACACATGTGCAGTTGCCATGGCCAAAATCCATGAATTGGGCTATGAATTGCTCCCACATCCACCCTATTCTCCAGATTTGGCTCCGAGTGACTACTTCTTGTTCCCAAACCTGAAAAAATGGCTCGGTGGAAAAAGATTTGACTCCAATGATGAAGTCATCTCGCAAACAAAGGCCTATTTTGAGGACCTCGACAAATCATATTTTTTGGAAGGGATAAAAAAATTGGAGAAGCGTTGGACAAAGTGTATAGAGCTCAAGGGGGACTACGTTGAAAAATAAAATGATTTATTTATCAAAAAATCTGTGTTTTATTCCAAAAGTCACGGACTTATTGACCCGCCCTCGTATCAGTTAAGACATGACAAGTACGTCTCTTATAGGCTGCAAATCCTAAATCATCTTTTAAAATACGCGGCATGGTTCTAGGCTAGGTGCTATCTTCATCTCCCGAGATAAAATCTTTTGCTTTCGAACAGGATTTCTTCGAAATCATTCCCTTACTGCTTTGACCACCTTTTTCGTACGAATACTACGTGGATGGCCAGATCTTTTTCTGTCACAAACAGAGGAGGTCTCATTGTACCTATTAATAGCCCGGTACACAAACGTTTTACTAATACCAAGCGTATGGAGAGTTTTAATTTATTAAAATGACAGATTCCAAATTCAAATGTAATATTTTTTTATATTTAATTGTAATAGTATTTATAGCCAGACTAAGTATATCGTGTAATGGTAAATAATTTATAAGTTTATGGTTCGAAATTATAAAGTGATTTAGATCATGAACGAGTACCGGGAATTACTTATAGTAGGTATAACATTTTATAGGTTTAAAATCAACGTCCTATTATTTATAAGAACAGGAAGACTTTCAAATCAAATATAGACAATTCTATTATGTTACAAAATGCTACCTACTGTATGCCCCACTTGCGCAGATCTGGGTCAAAGTTAACCCTGGGGTATCATGCTATCGCTCTCATTCTTCGTATTTATGAAAGAGGAGGCATAATATGTTAACCCAGGGTTAACTTTGACCCAGATCTGCGCAAGTAGTCTGACTGCTAAAAATTATCTATATTATAATTACGTACAAATTTAAAATTAATTATGTGTCAGTGGCATGGTTATAAAAACGACGTTTTTATCACAATATCTGGGTTGCAATTTTTTTATATCATTTAGACAAATATTGGTCAAGTCCAAGTTGTTCTAAGCTCAATGTGGAGTTTCTAGTGTGTTCGTAATCTTTGAAAACTTTTGATTAAAAAAAAAATACTGGTAGAATAAGGTATGATGATAATAGTGATAATGATGATTACTGTAATTGACATAGTGGCATATGCGTGCAGTTCTTTTCCGAAACATATCCTTATATAAGGATTCAGGAGTTCTGTTCAGTACTTTTGGATCCAGGCCCCAGGGTATATATAGCTTGGTGCAATATCTTACTTTTTGGTAGCATATGCTTGGGTTACTTTATAAAAGTAAAAATCGTTATATGTGTCCATAATATAAATTTCGAGGAAAAAAAAATCTGGTCACTTGTCCAGGTAACGTATCAGGTGCCCTTCACAGCAAAAAAGAATTTTGAAAATCGATCCACAGACGGCGGAGTTATCGTTGAACATACAAAAAAAATATATAGCCGAATATATTAGGTCCTTACATTTGAATTGGCGTTTTGTCGTACTGGCCACTTTGACCTCAAATATTATATCTTATTTGGTTAGGAATTCCAATTTCAAATTTATACCGCTATTTACTCATGCATTTGTGTTTCGAAAACTGTAATTCATTTGTTTTTTTCCTCTTTTGGCTTTTTCTTTGCGTCACTCTGTTTACAAAATGGAAAACTTGAAATATAGTATTATTTTCGAGTACGAGTTCCACCGTGGCACCAGTGCTACA
Organism: Phengaris arion; assembly: GCA_963565745.1. Lineage (NCBI taxonomy): Eukaryota > Metazoa > Arthropoda > Insecta > Lepidoptera > Lycaenidae > Phengaris > Phengaris arion. Next base: position 12,548,951 of record OY751443.1, read on the forward strand.
GAAACGGCTCGAAGGATTAATGATGTGTATGGCGGCGGTGTCGCGTTGATAATGAAGAATTGAATGCTATTGTGGAAGCGGATCCATCGCAAACCACGTCCGAGTTAGCTGCAGGCTGCGGTGTTAGTGATAAAACTGTTTTAATCCACTTGCAGCAAATTGGGAAGGTGAAAAAGCTCGAAAGGTGGGTACCTCATGAATTGAGTGCAGCAAACCGACAAACGCGCGTCGACTGCTGCGTTACATTACTCAACCGGCACAATAATGAAGGGATTTTAAATCGAATCATTACCTGTGATGAAAAGTGGATCCAAGCAACTCCGATGGGACAATCCAAAGCGCCTTTAAAGATTTTATTGATTCCTGTCCGAATGGATTTTTTTAGTAAAGGAATCAATGAACTACATATGACATGCCAAAAGTGCATAGAGAGTAGTGATATAACTACTTTGATTAAATAAATATATTATGTTTCAAAAATCGACTTTATGTGTTCCTCCTTTACAAAACGCTAATTTCATATATTGTAATTACCTGATATTACTGCCTTCTTTTTTTGGAAGTCGATTAAAAATCTCAGATTCACATTAGTAAGGATTTAAAGTAGGTTACAAAGTGAATTATTGTAAAGCGATATTGTTTTTATTCCTTTAAACGATTCTATTTCATAAAATAAATAACAAAAGTATACTTACTTATATAATTGTTTAGTGTATGACGATTGATTTAATTTTAGAGTACTTACGGAAATATTTTTTCCACTGGCACAACTGTTGCGAATCTAGTACTTATCTTTTTATTAAAGGCGCAAAAAAAATATTTAGGTTTTTTTTTTTTTTTTTGTTTCACAATCTTCTAGTGTCCGACCGAAACTGGTTTTTACGACCGAAACCAAATTTCGGAAACGGTCTCGGAATCTTTAGTTTTGAAATCTTTGTATCCGACACTTATCAGTAGATTTTAAACCAGTCACAACAGGCTTTATGGATACGCTGATCCGTGTCGCTGTCTTTATTTGGTACGTTGGAAAAGCAACTTGACAGACAAAGACAGCAACGTGTTTTAGCAGGAAGCTATTTATTACAAATAAATGCCTATAAGCGTGCATATTTAACACCATCTCAACTGCGTAAGTTTTCCGCTTTGTAATTTGTGGAAAAGTCGTTTTTTTATCTTATACTTTAAACGATACAATCTTGTATATATATAATCGTAATCTCGGCAACGGCTGCAAGTATTTATATGAAATTTGGTATGCAGGGAGTTTTGGGGGAGAAAAATAGCTAGATTAGACCCATTGTTCTCTAGTCTTCGAATAGTCTAGAAACTGCGCATTTCTAAGTTATGTTAATTATGTTTTTTCTTTCGTCGTTCAATAATATATCAATAATTTAATAATTTAATTTATTTAATATATCATGTCAGTCCAATTGGCAGTTTGGTTAATTTTTGCGTTGTTCGGAAATTCGGAGTGTGGTGGGTCTCTCTGTCCGACTGTGGGTCCGACTCCCGGTAATTTTTGTTTGTGATTCTTGTTTTTTAATCTACAAGAGCTCGAGCAAAGCTCGGTTAGCCAGATACTTGTTTATTAACCTTTGTTATGATCTAAAGTTGTAATGAAATATTTTGAATTATCATGATTGCAAACACTGAGGTATGTTGCTATAAAGAGTTGGTAATAAAGTCATCTACGTCAAAAGTTTAGTCTGTGAGTAGAAAAACGTAAGAGGTGCTTTATATCGGCTTTTTTCTTCGCGCACCGGCAACGTGAACGTGAACAAAAAAGAACTTTATCTATGACGTCGAGAATTTAAATTCCTTTGAATTTCGCAAGTAGGTACTTTTCTGTAGACAAATAGTCTAGCGTTAGGAAAATCCCACAGAGGACCAACTTGTATCGATAAATTATTTTTTTACGAGACTGTACTGCCATATGGGCGGATTTCACAGATTTTGTTTGCAGGGAAATTGCGTGTCTTATGACTTCTAACTTGTTTATCAGTGACGCACTGCTTCAAGACATGTGTTTTATTTATTAATTGTAATGTTTTACAATAAACGAATAAAAATACATTTATAATTAAACTGCAAAGCTAAAATCAGATTAAAAATGTATTTAATGAAAAATAAAAACATGCTTTATTTCACATGTCCACACTCCCATATGCAGATTCAAAATGAAAATTTGTTATATTGCCCTTCTCTTTGACATCGATACGATTATTATTTTAGAAGGTTATATTTCCAAGCTTCTAGATCAAACTCAATGGACGGTGATTTAAAGTCCAAAATTAAAATAAAACACAATATTTGCCGTCTCTAAAATTCGTTCGCGCGGAAATTCCGCAATACGTCACTACGTGTTTGATCAAGTTCGAATGAAAAAACTACTAAAGTTAAGTTTTATTTTAACAAATGGCAACATTCTGAGCCCATAGACAGCCGCCATATTTTATTATTGACAGCAGTCTAGCCGGAAAAACTGAGTGAAGCGGTCGCTCCGTCACGTGGCAAAAATTGTGATTCAATTACGAACGACTATTTTTGAAGGTAATATTCTTGTTTTAAGTTGTTTTTTGCGAGTTATATGTTAGACGTTTTATTTAGTAGTAATGTAATATGAGTAGAATATGCAAATTTGCATTAATTTAGGAGTAATTTTCATTTGATTCCCGACCCGTAGACATACGTCACGTCCACTACGTAACGTAATGTATAAGGGATCGCAAAACGTGATGTAATGGAATTCATAGGCAGTGTGTACAATGTATCATGTACATTTTACCCTGTAAATTCAATTTAAAAAAATGCGATATTTGCCTGCAAATATCGAATTTTTTTTACCTTATATAGTCCAACGGTTTCCTTTTTTTTTGTTCTCGTATTATTCTGATTAAAATATTTAAAGAATGAGTTAAGGTAGAATTTTTAATTCTGTTCAATTACTAAACCGATTCTGATGAAATTTGCTACAGTAGTTGAAACTTTTTTTTAATAGAGAGATTACCTTTTATGCTTAGTAATACCAACCTTTCGTACCGGTAGAAGGTGACAAGCATAGATGCTTAGGACTTTTTTATATTTAATATTTTTAGCTTTTTATATTTTGTCTACATAAATATATTAATTTATTTACAGTATAGACCTGAAAAATGGCGTTGACTGCTGCTGAGCGAGCTAAAAGATACCGAGAAAAAATTAAACAAAACCCGGAAAAATATGAGCAGCATAAAAAGAAAGAACTTGAGAGATTAAAAAAGACCCAAAAAAAGATAAGCGAGCTAACTGACGAAGAAAAAAATAAAAAGAGAAAAAAATGGAGGGAACAAAAAAAAGAGCAAAAAGAAAGAAGGAAAGCACTACAACAGAATACAGTGCCCCAAACTATCAAGATCCAAGTACAGTTCCTAAATCATTTTCAGTCAAGTACCGTAACTTAAGCAGGCAATTGATGACATCTACGAAAAAAGGATTATAAAACTGCTCTAAATAATGTAAGAAAAAAACTTTACCGTGAAAAAGTGAAGCATGAACAAGAGATGTTGATGTTGAAGGCTGAAAACGACAAACTTCGAGCACGGCAAGAATTATTAGAGCTATCACTACGTGAAACATATTCTCACTGCAAAAAAACCGCCAATAAACAACTAATTAAAACGGTAGCTCTAAAATTTACCAAAAACATGAACAATCCCAGTGGTAAACTTTTAGGATTAAAAGGCAAAATAAGAACCGTAAGCAAGCACGAACGCGTGCTTTCGAACAAGAAAATAGAGTTGGAAATGAAAGCATTTTACAATAGGGACGATATAAGTAGAAGTACGGCTGGAAAGAAAGAAACAAGAACTGTAAAGAAGAAAAAAATGCAAATCAGGTATCTGGTAGACACCCTAAGAAATCTCTATCAGATTTATAGGGATGAGGGTGGCAAATATAGTTTCACCACCTTCTTCAGATACAAGCCATTCTACATTTTGTCGCCAGCTTTAGCTAGCAGAGATACATGCATGTGTATTAAACACAGCAACATGGAGTTTATATTCATGGCTCTAAAACTAAAAGGAGTTATTACCTTCACAAACACTAGCGAGTTATTGAAAAATGTTGCATGTGACACGAAGTCGTTTCGTTGCATGTACAATAAATGCAACGAGTGCAAAACTTCTGTTCAATACAGCGGAAACAAACTGCAAGATGAAATTACTTGGTACCAATGGGTCAGGGTGGATCACAAATATGAGAAATCAGGCCGGGAGCATGTTACTAAGAAGACTGTAAAACAACTAAACAAAGGGGTTGTAAGTGAACTTATTCTGGAATTCGAAAAACAATTAAAGAACTTTAAAACGCACGTTTTTAACTGGGGCGAACAATATCGCCAGTACAGAGCATGTGTTACGAATCTTACTAACGAAGAAATGATAATATTATGTGACTTTTCAGAAAATTTTGATTGTAAATACAGCAAAGAGATTCAATCGATGCACTACGGTGCGTCCAAAAATGCCATAACTCTGCACACTGGAGTCATTTTTGGAAAGGATTGCAGTACTTCATTTGTGACTGTATCTGATGATAACTGCCATGAACCCTATTCCATCTGGGCACATCTTTTACCAGTTATCAAAGAGACAAAACAAATAAATCCTGAAATGAAAATTATACATTTTTTTTCAGATGGGCCAAGTAGACAATACCGACAAAAGAAAAATTTCTTTCTCTTGAACTATTTTACGCGAAAATTAAAATTAACCCATACGACTTGGTCATTTTCGGAGGCAGAACATGGCAAAAGTTTAGCTGATGGCGTCGGGGGGTCTGTCAAAAGACAACTGGATAAAAGAGTATTATATGGCGAGGACATTACAAACGCCTTTGATGCTCACAAAATATTGTTAAGAACAATGAAATCTGTTAATACTTTTTATATATCTACCGATGATGTCAAAAATATTAAAACTCTCATTCCCGAAGGGATACGAGCTGTACCCGGTACAATGCAACTTCACCAAATCATATCTACAAAAATAAATCAGATTGAGCACCGGCAATTGAGTTGCTTTTGTAACGGAATGCGTGGTGTGTCTAGATGTTATGGTCCTCAAACCCATATATTGACTAATTATTACAAGATGGAGAAGCCTTCTCGTTCTGAAAAAAATATGACAGCGACAAGCAGTATGAGTGACACAGTAGTGGTTCCATATCTAGAGCCATCAGAATCATTGGTCCCAACTGGTACCAAACAATTGCTTGTTACTGGTCATGTACTAGGAAGATCACTGGCCTCTTTATCTCCCGAATCGTCAGAATCAATGTTCCCGATTGTACAGCTCAAATCTTTGATAGTGTATCTATGATAGAACAGATTGATATCTCGCTTATAGAATCCGCCATTGCTGATGAACAATTTGAAAATATATTGGATTTTCCTTTACATTCAAACGAAATAACGGCGTCTCTATTTGAAAAACAAGATACACTTGAATATATGGAACCTGTCAAAGATAATATCGCAGGCAGTGAAAATATTCCAAGAAACCACTTACCAAAACCAGCCTCTGCAATGTTTAAAACAGAATCTTCCGTAAATAATCAGGTTCAAGCTATCGTCCTGTCCGCAAATCGAGCTAAAATTTTAAAACCTGACGATGTCAACCAATCTGATGAGCTTACTTTGCCCACTAAACGAGCGAAAGTTTTGAAACCTGCAGTTGCTTACCAATCACTCGAAGTCTCTCCGGCCGCTAAACGAGTTAAGACTCTTCAACACCTAATAAAACAAGAAGATCAAGTGCCTCTAAAAAAGTCTGCTTATATAGGACCATCTACGTCAAAGACGTTTTTATGTCGTCTTTGCAAAACTCGCCAACCATTTATTTTTCAAAAAATGATTAAATGCATGGTTTGCAAGAATTGGCTGTGCTTCTCGTGCAGTGGAAACTGTATCTTTTTTGATTACATTTGTCCTATTTGTTTAGAAGATTAATATCCTATTTCAATAACCTATCTATCTATAACTATTTGTTAGAAACGTCAAACTTGTATGGCAAAAAACCGGCAAATGATTGAATGACGACGTTTTTATCAAATGGTTATAGATGGATAGGTTATTGAAACGGCCCGTAAGTAATTCCCACTGATGACTGATTATTATTATTTGTGTTTAAGTTTTTTTTTTTAACAGTCAAGTAGATCTTTTATGTAGAGTTTATAAATGACTGAGCTAATTTAAATTGTTGTTACTACCTCAGAATGTCATAGTATATATATTGTTAAGATATTTTAGAGAAGTATTTTGTAATCTACTTTATACTTTTTATTTACTGTTGTAAACTAAGCTTAATAGTTCCTATATGTCACATCTCATTCCATTAACGTGACGTGTCCTACTTTGGCTGTGATATTTAAACTGATTAATTATGTATGATTATAGGTAAATATGCGACTCTAGGTTATTTAAAAAGAATTATTTAGGCACCTGTTTGATTTTTTATATAAATATATAATTATGTGTCGTATGAACCATATCAAAGTCGTTGGCGTAAAGTACCAAGTACCAAAAAGTGACGTAATGTTATTTAGCGGTCCAAATTACATTTATATTAGTAGTTTAGGTTAATGTGATACCATTATCATAAGACTGAGTGTAATGAACATTCGAATTATAAATGCTGTTACCAAAATTACGAGCTAGTTTTTTTTTGCAGTAAAGTTTGTTTGGTGACGTATTGGAACTCCTCATGCACCGAGTACATATTGAGCTTCAAATAACGTGAAAGCTATTGAATATCCAAAGTTAAAAGTAGTATTTGCCTATAGTCTCATTATTCATAAATCAAATAAAACACATTTAACCTTAAAGTAAATACATTTGAAATAGTGGAATTCCATTACATAACGAACAATTTTCTTGAAATCCACCCATATAAGAAAGTGGAAGAGCAGCCAGGCTGTCTGCCTCACCCGAACCGGTAGCTAGTTGGCTACAGGTTTCTATCATGTCCGCCATAATGATTTTCTACTGCATTTATTTATGGACTGAGATCCCAGGCCCGCCAGACGATCCTTATATTCTTACTGATAAAATATATATCATACTGTAGTATTAGTGTGTAGAATGTACTAGGGATGTTACGGAGGTCCGATTCCGGTTCCGAAAGGTCGGAACCTCCGATTGGTTTTGCACTTCCGATTCCTTTTCCGGTTCCGAAACTTTTAAATCGGAGGTATATCGGAGGTCGGCAGAGCGATTACTCTTTCATTTATTATTGTTTTGCATTTGTGATCGGGTCATTTCGTTTTGTTTATTCGCAAATCGTTTTAAGTAAACTTAGAGTTATTAATAAGTGTTGGTGTGTTTGGCTAACTATTGAAATGTGACATATTTATTTGATTTGGACAATGACACCAATAACGAGTTTTATTTGGAATTATTTTCACGATGATGACGAAACTTTGTGAAAACTTATGAAAGCTTGTAAAAAGATATTATATTCACAGGAGGTGGATATGGAGGTTACAATCACAACATCCTTCTTTTTCGATTTCTCAGATTCAGATCTTTCATTCAGATATTTCAGAACATTTAGATCACCTCCGGTTCCGATTTCGGTTCCGGTTCCGATAAAACAAATTTACAAACTCCGAATCCGACTCCGGTTCCGATATCGTCACTTTCGTTACATCCCTGGTATGTACAGTGAACGTATGCATACCCGCTTGTTTGCACGGTGGGCCAATTCTTAGGTATAATGCGCCAAAGGTACAAAAAAATTGTACCTATTAACTTTTCATACAACCTTTTAAATTATTGCAACAAATAATGTTATATAAGGATATCTAAAACATACATTTCTTATTATCTAAGACATAATTATATAGAGTAATACAAGAATACATATACAATTTAGTGAGTATCAGATTCTGAGATAGAACTGAGGTATTTCAGACAGCAGCGCAATTTATTTCACGATTTTACATTATCTAAGTGCATGGTATTTACTTATTTTATAAAATAAAACATTTCAAATAGTACATAGTATAGTACACATACAATACATTACAGACGGAGTTGTCGAGTGTCAGAAAGGCTCCGTGTGTAGTATATATTATTATGAGTGTATGTGAGGGAGGACAGAATTAGATTAGTGAGACACATTAAGTAGTTTTTCAGTTTCGTCATAGTCTAGTTTATGTAAATCCTACTAATATTATAAATATGAAAGTTTGTGAGGATGGTTTCATGTTTTTTACTCTTTCACGCAAAAAATACTGAACGGATTTTTATGAAATTGGTATGGTAGTAGTTTAGGCTCTGGATTAAAACATAGGCTACTTTTTATCCTGAAAAAGTACAGTATTTCCGTGGAATATTTACGGGGTCGGAGCCGCGGAAAACAGCTGGTATTTAAATAATTCCTTTTTTTCCCGCTTTAATGTTTAAATTGTGTAGGTTAGGTTTATAGTTTTGCTAATTTTTGAATACAGATATAGACCCAAGAAAGGAAAGAATCTATTGACAAAATGATGTTTAAATAAAAACAGACCAACTATTGGGGAAGGTTATATATTTGCGACGACCTCTAGATTCAGAGGCACCTTTTAAGTGTTGTTTGATAATTATGAGGAAAATAAATAGTTGACGGACTGATAGGACTTCAAAAGTTTGATAGAGTAGATGAGTCGGGAACAAAAATGGGCGAAAAGTTTAACAGTAAGTCATTTTATCAGTAAGAATATAAGAGTAATCAGGCAGCCCTGGGATCTCAGTCCATTACGTACTTCCCTCTCAAATAGCTACTTATATCATGGGTGCGAATCTGTTATTATGATTTCCAGATGCCAACTCGTGATTTCACCATATTTATCAAAAAAAAATTTTGATTTCGTTTAAAAGCTTATGTGTAATATTTTTATATTGGGACAGTAATTGCTATAGGATAATAACGCGAAATGATATGTAGAAATTAAATATTATTATAGGTAAATTATTGAAGATTTCACTTCTATCGCGTGTTAACTGATTTTTAGTTAATAAAGCTATTTTAATGATGGTGAGTAGAATTCATAATATGATGAAGGGTGAGAGGCAACGAGAAATCTCTTTCGAAGTTCGATTTACTCAAACTTTCGTACTAATGGCTGATCAATAAACATAGGTTGAAGCACATTTCTCATGTATTTAGAACACACCGATTAGACATGACGATTTCCTTTACATTCACTAATCAATGGCCTTCACGTTGCGTTTCATTTTAAATCCTTGGTAAGACATGGCTATTGTGCTATTCTGAAAGCTTTTCGCAGATTAGTTATATTGATTATAATAAATGTGTAGAAAAGCTTTTTTTTACATTAGGGTCAATTCAAACCGAAACGAATCGGTACCGGACGCGGCGCTTCATTTTTAAGATAGCTATTCAAAATAGAAGTTTATTCATTATTACAAGAAGATAACGTTTGATTGTAAGAGTTCGAATGTTCAAACTGCACCACGCAGCGCAGCGCATTGGCAGTGTATGACTGATGTCATTTATGAAAACTGTTACATATTTGTGTGTAATTCATTACAGTACTTGCACTGTTATGTATTCTGTGATTACAGTTCAATGATGAATAGCTATCTTAAAAATGCAGCGCCGCGTAGCGTTGTGAATCGACGCGGGGTAAACTGACCCTAAGCGTAGATACTTTTTAAGTCCAACGAAAAATTTATCAAACCCCTTGCAATCAGACCTTCCAAATAACCTTCCTTTGATAATACTTAAATAATAATATTATCTATAATAATAATGAAAATATCTATGGATGCTTCACACCACGTCAATCTGGCCCCGTGCTAAGTATATAATATAATACTTTTATACTATATTATTATATATTTATTTATTTTATTTAACAATTTTTTGTACACGCAGAAAATTATGACAATACAATTAACAAAGAAAGATGACACAAAGGACTGCTTATTTCTAATTAGAAATTTCTTCCAGCAGCCCCACATATTATATTTATTAATTATATTAATTTAAGATTAATATATTAAATTTAAGATTTTTATAATTTAATACACTGTTCCCTGGCGGGATTCGAACCTGCGACCCTCCAGCTTGAGCGCCAACGCGCTTAACCACTGAGCCACAAATATCGTCGTACTCAATACGTCAAAGTAGGTTTAATTACAGATTTTATTGATCGAAATGTTGGTAATGAAGAGTTGTTTATGTGATTAAGTGTAACAAATGTTGCAATATTTTAGTGTCACAACCGTAATTGTGTTGATTTCCTTTTAAGAACACCGCAAGGTTGTTACATTGACCCTGAAATATATAAGTTGTCGAAATATCGGATAATATCGATTATTATTGTTTGTCGTGTATGAAGATTCAACAGTAATTGTCATTTGTATCTTTGAAATTCAGCCCCCTGATAATTAGGCACACAATAAAGCCAAAACCTGTATAATATTACATAATATTAATAATTATGTAGGTTCCTTATAATATGGAGAATGTTCAATAATTTTATTTTAAATGTTAGCTTTCTATGTTCTCCGTGGAACGTAGAAAATACCTACATGTGAAAGAATTATTTCGATGCGTTAATTAGTTTCCAAATTCCAATATGTAACTTGCGTCTTAGCTTACACCAAAGTAAGACGATAGGCGACGCTGCATTTTAAATTATTGTAACGTGTGAGGTGCGTAGTACGGCGCAAACTCCGGGCTATGCATGGCCGAGGTGTAGCGTGACGTCACGCTTCTGTTAGCGGGATTCGACATTTTTCGGAACATAGAATGCGTGTAAAATCATAAATACTTAATATTTTTGAATAAAAATAAAACTAGTGTTTCTGTATACATAATTAATAGCTTTACCTAATGTTACAAAGTTTTAAATGATTTTTACATACCTACTTAGAAACATTCTCCATTATTCCTTTACCTATGCTCAATTCTTAATATGTGACATGTCAAGTTTTTGGGTCCCTTGAACAATATGTCATTACTCAATATTCCATGGTTATGTTATGAGAAGATAAGAGGGTTAATGGTTTTGAATTAATAGAAATACTAATGATAATCAAAAGTTAAAAACTCCCGACTACGCAAAAAAAAACTTGAGAGGTGTCAAGGGACTCCCGGATGGAACGAAGTTATAATATATGTATTATAATATAAAAGCTGTTAATTTGAAATTACAAACAGACACTTCAATTTTGTTTATCTGTATAGATATAATATATTATATTATACAAAACAAATAGTTGAACTAAGTATATTATAAAGTGCGCGCGGAACTTGTTGGCCGCGCCTTAGGTGTTGCCGCCGCAAAGTCCGGCTCCGTACTGAGTAATAACATCAAGCGCTCTTCCGCTTAGTCACAATATGTAACAGTCATAACAGTCACAATGTGTAATTGCAAAATTCTACATTATTGTCAAGGTGATAAGGTCGTTTTTTATATCATTCTTAATAGTCATTATTACATTGTGATTTCGAGTGGCAAAAAGTGTTGTGCCTATATTAATCCGTCTAGCCCCAATACAATTCGCAACGCGCCATAAGGAACTTCGTTCCAATTCATGGCCTATGCTACTCGGGCCATCATTACGAATCTATTGACATCTCATTCAATCGGATCAGTACATTAGGCTCTGCGATGGAACAAACATACATAAATACATAGACTGCAAAAGTCATTACCTACCAGTGGCGTGGGGTTCCTATAACTCCATTGCTATCGGCTTCACTTACTACTTAACTTTTGAAGACCCTCATCCAAATATATACCTACTATACAGGCTAGGGCTTCCCTATGAAGAACCAGCCTACGCCACTGTTGCCTACCATTTCTTTTGGCTTCACCGCAGTCGAGTAAAAATAAAACGGCCCGATTTCCATAAGTCATGGATCACGATTTTCTTTTGTTATGCATATAATATGTGACACAATTTTCTGCACTTAACCACTTCTCGGAATCGTAATGTTTTTCTAAGTATTTAACAACTTTATAATACAAAAATATTTACGAAAACATTTCCATTAAGGATGACGAGGAAATATCTGTATATTGTACATAAGTAATAATATACACAGGTGTTTATTACTAGAACCCCGACTCCCCTAATTAAAAATTATTTAAAAACTTGTATGATTTTACAATGTTGCAATATTACTCCCAGTAAAAAATGTAGTACTTACCTAGTGTTAACAAACAAAAGTTGGTGTGTGTTTACCTAGTGTGAAAAAAAAAACATAACCAAGAGCATGTCCCTAACTATCAACGGTAATTTTTTTTTGTTCAAATTATTTCAAAAAGTTATAGGATTTCGCTCCAAATAATTTTCCTAAAGAGTATTATCATGACCCACCGAACATGGAAAACTGGGAAGCCACCCCTATAATAAAAAAATCGAATTATTTACAAACTTTCGTCTTTTTATTATGAATATTAAAAGTTGTCCATCCATCCGTCTGTTTTTCCTTTCTAACTTCATTAATGTAGTTACCTACTACGGAACCCCAAGAAAAGTGTTTCATAAAATTCAATTATGTATGCCTTATAAGTCCTAAACTATTCTAAGCTCGTTAAATTCTATCCACGAAATGGGGAAATTTAGTCCGAAAAAACCGAATAACTCATATAAAAAACTTTTGGTTGCAGTATCAGGTCGATTTGATTTTCTTTGAATTTTGATGATGGTTTTCCTCGTTATTGTATATTTATTAATCGGTGTCCAAAACCACACAATGGAGATTTACAAACAAACTTCAGATGACGTATTTGGCTTTAAACTATTTGGTGGGCATCATGTAGACGTCAAAAAAATGTTGACTTTGACTATTCGATCGTCAAACACGTCATGATACGAGGGCTGCACTAAAAGTATCGGGAAAGGAATATTTCCACTGTTCCTGTCATATTAAAATCTTTTTAATTTAAAACTCCTTGGTTTTAAAAATCGAATACCGTTTATTTATTTTAAAAAAGTTTCTCGGTCTTGTCAAACTTGTTTAGTTGTTGAGAAAATGGAATTGACTCGAGAAAAATCTAGAGCGATGATTTATTATGACTTTCGAAGTGGTTTAACACAAAAACAGTGTGTTGACCGGATGATTTCTGTATTTGGTGATGAAGCCCCATCCAAAACCACAATTTATCGCTGGTTTGCTGAATTTCAACGTGGACGTGTCAAGCTCAGTGATGATCCCCGTCAAGGTCGTCCAAAAACTGCAGTCACCCAAGAAAACGTTGATGCTGTGCGTAAGCTGATTGAGGAAGATCGACATGTGACATACCGCGAAATTCAGGCAACTTTAGACATTGGCATGAGTCAAATATATATATAATATATTTGACTCACGCCATTGGCATGTATAATAATCTTGTATAAACAATTAGGTGTAAAAAAGTTGTTTTCCCGATGGATACCGCATTTGCTCTGTGAAGAGCAAAAAGCGGCTCGCGTTACTTGGTGCGTCAGAACTCTCGAAAGATTCCACGCAGGATCCTCAAATGCTGTATACAACATCGTATAAGGTGACGAATCCTGGATATACGCGTACGAACCCGAAACAAAAAACCAGTCACGAGTTTGGGTGTTCGAAAATGAGTTAAAGCCAACAAAAATTGTTCGTTCATGGAGTGTTGCAAAAAAAATGATGGTCACGTTTGTGTCCAAAACCGGCCATGTTGCGACTATTCCTCTTGAGGGACAAAGAACGGTTAATGCAGAATGGTATGCTAAATTTTTTTTGCCACAGGTCGTTTCTGAACTCCGTAAAGAGAACTGCAACCGCCGCATCATCCTCCATCCCCGGCGCGCACAGAACAAAAGAGTTTTTAGAGCAAGAAATCATAGAATTATTAGACCATCCGCCGTACAGCCCCGACCTAAGCCCTAATGATTTCTATACTTTCCCTAAAATAAAGAATAAATTGCGTGGTCAGAGATTTTCATCACCTGAAGAAGCTGTGGACGCCTACAAAACGGCCATTTTGGAGACCCCAACTTCCGAATGGAATGGTTGCTTCAATGATTGGTTCCATCGTATGGAAAAATGTGTCAAATTTCGCGGAGAGTACTTCGAAAAGCAATAAATACATTTTTAAATAGTAATGTTGTGTCACTTCCTTGATTCCCGAAATTTTCAGTGCCGCCCTCGTACATCTAATTTCAGGATACATGATGGAGGTTTTCATTACTCAAGTTTTGTGAATGATTTGTAAATTCTTTTAATTATTTAGTGAAAGACTTTTCAGCTACCACTGTTGACAGTGTCTGTAAGTCAAAGTCAAAAAAGAAAATTCAAAATTGGTATTTTTATGCACTTTCTGAACGTCGGTCTACATGATTCGGTCGGTCTAGATGATCTACCACCGGTTCGGAAACTAGCCCGGCGAGAAGAACCGGCGAAATAAACTCGCACAGGGCCACCTTATAGCAAAGTGTAGTTAGTGGGAAAATTGTTCTTTTAAAAAAAATATTTTAACAATGTAGTAACTTAATCTATATAACAGAAGTCATAAGCACATAGAACATACTTATGTACATAGAAGCAGCCTTGCTGGGGCCCATCTTATTCCCAAGGTGTGCAATCGTTCACTTCGAAATCACTGACCTTGTAATAAGCTTTAGCACACAAACGTTCTTTAACAACTTTTTTAAATTTATTAATGGTAAGATTTTGAACGTTTTCTGGGATTATATTGTAAAGGCGTATACATTGACCTTTAAAAGATTTACTTACTTTTCTAAGTGTAATCACCGGTATTTCTAACCTGTTCTTATTTCTAGAATTTCTGCAATGATTGTCGCTTTTCTTTTTGAAATTATTTAGATTATTTCTGACATACAACACATTGTCCAAAATGTATTGAGAAACGACGGTCTATTTAGAAGATCTATTTCTTTAAACATTTCTCTCAGAGATTAAAAAAAACATGACCTCTTATAAATATAACGTAACTCGCTTTTGCAGCACAAATATTGTGATAATCTCCGCAGCGTTTTTCCCATAAATGGATGCCGTATGACATTATACTATGAAAATAACTAAAATAAACTAGTCGCGCTGTGTCCTCATCGGAAATTTCTTAAATTATTTGACTGCATTTGCTGCAGAACTGAGCCTATCTGCCAAATTTGCAACACGGGGACCCCAATGTAACAATCTAGTGTTATTCCTAGAAATACAGTGGTGTCCGCTAAGTTCATTTTCTCATCGTTTAATAGTACATTGGTTTGTGCCTGCTTAATATTTGGCAGGCTTAACTTTAAACATTTCGTTTGATTGGAATTTAAAAGTAAATTATTAATTTTAAACCAATGTACCATTTTTGAGAGAGCACTATTTACCTTGTCATAATTTGACTGTCTTCATTGTCTGTAGGCATCACGTAGTATCGACGTTCAAAAAGACTATTTAAAAATACCAATTTTGATTAAATTTTTTTTTGATTTTGATTGTGATTTTAAGTAGTACCAAAACAGAAAACAGCCCACGAGCAAATTTATGCAAATTATCAAATTGTGTCAGTGGAAGACCCTTATAAAATTCCAACAAAGATGAGTTTTGATATTTGTTCTTAATTATATCACTGCACTGTAGATCAATCATTTCCATTTGAAGTTCCGGGGCTAGAGTGATTTCAATGTCAGTATCAAAAGGATTTTGAAAAATCTTAATTTGATTCGCAATGGCATCAAAGTCCGAGAAACGAGTATCAAAATTTATTTTCAAAGCACTCAAAGTTTCGATTGCAAAATCGATAGGAAACTCAGTCTCAGTGGTGTGGCTGAATATTTCACATGTTTTAAAATGTGAAAAACATTTACTTTGTAATTGTGATTGAAACAGTATCAATTTCTTCCGTAATGATTTGATATTAGTGTATAAATCAGGAAGATGCTGGTTTTCTCCTTGCAATCTCAAATTCAGTTCGTTCACATGTTTTGTCAAATCAACATAGAATGCTAACTTCCACAGCCATGCGTTGTTTTGTAATTCAGTAAGAGGGCGATGCTTTTCATTTAAAAAAAATTCGATCACTGCTCGAAGTTCAAAAAAGCGCTGAAGGACTTTCCCACAACTAAGCCAACGTACGGCAGTATGATAAGGTAAGTCATTTTCTCCTCCAATCTTCTCCAATCTCTTCAATAAATTGTCGGAATTGTCGGTGATTCAGCCCAAAAGATCTGATAAAATTAACAGTTGATATGACTGGTTTCAGAACTTCATACATATCCAAACATTTTCCGCACAAAGACTGTTGATGAATGATACAATGTAAGACTAATGGTTTTGAACCACTGTCATTTTCTACAACCTTTGACATAAGAGCGACCACTCCTTTATCTTTTCCACTCATGTTTTTGCCTCCATTAGTTGTAATACATTTCAAGTTTTTCCATCGAAGGTTCTTTTGATTAATGGCTATTTCAACTCCTTTAAAAATATCTGTACCAGTAGTTGTGCCATGAATACTATACATATCAAGAAGTTCTTCATGCACTTCATAGCTTTTATCTACTCCTCGAATATAAAACTCGGTTTTGGCCCTCGGAACTTACTGGAGTTATCAGTATGGCTGGAAAGTTTGGAGACCCCTGTCCTAATCTATCAGAGATACTGCAACAGCTACAATTTGTGTCTGTCAAACTAGGTACAGTAGAGAAAAAAGAATTTTTAGTATTTTGATCGTCCTCATTATTTTTTGTATTATATCATTCGTTTACTCCAGTATATCACATATTTTTTATGAAATGGTCCAGGAAATGAGCAGACGGATCTCCGGATGGTAAGCGATTACCGCCACCCATGGACACTCGCAAGTCGCAACCACCTCCTCTGGTGTTGCGCACTTGCTTTCCTGGTCCTCAAAATCCCCAACCCGTTGGACCGGTAACCTCGTTCACTCAGCGGAACACAACGCAAGGGTTATTTCACGCCGGTTTCCTGTGCGGCCGTAGTATCTATCCGGTCGAGCCGACCCATTCATGCCGAAGCATGGCCCACTCACGTCCTTATTGAATTATTACTATTATATCGTTTTAGTTTCTATGCACATATACCGCGGCTCTATATCACTGCCTATGTGATTGTACTGCGTGCGCGTGGGAATTAATGTTCGGAAAATATGAGGGAGAGCACTAAGTTAATGTTTAATTAACGAGCGAGATGAGTCAATAACTTTCACGAGAGTCAGCTGATGGTAAGTGTTTATTGTTCAGTGGGTAAGTAAATATAAGTACCTGGATTTGCTCGGTGTTTTAGTAGAATATATATATATATATATATATATATATATATATATATATATATATATATATATATATATATATATATACCTATATCAGACGAAATAAACAAACTCATATTGCTTAAAAATGCGCAGTTTCTAAGGGATGAGAGACCTAGCTAGATCGACTTTTCTTCCCAAAAACTCCCTGCATACTAAATTTCATGGTAATATTAACTTGTAGCCGTTGCATTGTCGAGATACCGATTAAGATATTCATCCGTTATTCCCTGAGCGAAGTAACCACTCTTGAAATACTGTAGTGCCTGGGACAGTTGGTTTTTAAATGTCGTATTGTTGCCCAAGCACATACGGCATTCTCACAACACAGTCAGCCTAGTCCAGAGAAATGACTATGGTCAATACGTCTGGGGCCAACCATGGGCGGGTTTGCTCACGATGTTTTCCGTCACCGTTACAGCGTCCGTATAATGTACTTGAGATCTGAAAAAGTCTCGTTGGTACATGCCACAACCTGGCAATCGTACCTGCACTCTCTTGAGTGCGAATGCGAATATGCGCAATATCGTCTCGTATAAAGTATAATATATGCGTAGAGCTTAGACAATAGTGACACAGATTAAAGAGGAACATAATAAACAGATACATAGTAAACTCGCGGTTTGATTGCACTACTGTTACGCGATTTTATGCCTAGTCGTGACTCATGCGGTCACTTGGTCGATAGTACATCTAGCAACACTACTGAAGTACATTACTGAGTAGGTTAAGTATTAGATATGCTATAAAACTACTTGATTTCTGCAAAATCACTCGTGTCAAGTACTCTACAACGTAGAGTTCTTTACTGATGTGTAACTAGAAGAATGTAGAGTCTATATTCTTCTAGTTATACATCAGTAAAGAATCTGTCAAAAACACTAAATGTGTAAATTGCAACAGCCTCCGTGGGCAAGTGGTTTACAGCTTGGCTCTCGATTCCCGCATTGGAACAACAAAAAATTTTGTTTCCAAGTTTGGTTAGGACAATGCAGGCTGATCACCTGATTGTCCGACAAGAAAGATGATCCATGCGTTGATCCATTACTGTCTGATCTCTCGCCAGTCGTGTCGGTTATCCATCCCACTGGGTTACGAGAGTAAAGGAAGAGAGAGTGCTCTTGTATACTGAGCACACACTCGGGCACTATTAAATTGCAATAAGTGTATTGATTTAAGGAATAAAGTAATACTATAATAGTTGCAAAAATTTTCCACGCAATATCGTTGAATTACCTGGTAATATCATTCCTTATTATACAATCGGTGTCAATGAGATTTAACATCGCTTATGCTGTGTTTTTCCTATCATATTTTATATTAGAACAGGAAAGAAGAAAATCCTAATCAAAAGTAGGTATGTTAGGAGTTAGGACATGTCTAAGGAGAGTTCTATAATCTATGTGTCTCAACGCGCAATGGGTTTTTTAAAAGTTATTGTCCGGCATCGCTTAAAATTATTTTCCTAAAGAGTATTAGTATAGCTTAATCTATCAGTTTCATTTTAAAGAAGAAATATTCTATCCAAAACAATTCGTTGCAAAGTAGTTCTTAATCAATGGTAACAAAATCTTCAATAGAAGTCAACATTTCTAAATAGCCATATTTTATCAACTTTTCAAGTAAATGACCGAACGTAAAGAAACTATTTGTCTCGGACCGTCATGATGTGGAGTAGTTGACATTATTGTAAGACTATTTGACATTGAATTAAGAAAACGTTTCTACTTTTAGCTGTCAAAAGAGGCCATTTTGTGAACTCATGCTCGGTAAGAAACGTTGTTTCTCATAACGACGATGCATCGACCTTGCTCTCTTCGAATAAGAACTATTTTGCTCCGAATAGTATTATGTTTCTTCGATCTGTCATTTTGTAGATTCTTCGTTGTTTCTAGGGTGCGCATGCTAAGCCTGCTGTTATGGTTTAGAAGTAATTAGTTAATTGTGGGAGAGCCACGCATCGGCATAAATGGGCTGGCTCGACCGGGTAAATACCACGGCCTCACAGAAAACCGGCGTGAAATAACGCTTGCGTTGTGTTTCGCCTAGTGAGTGAGGTTACCGGAGGCCCAAGGGGGTTGGGGATTTTAAGGACTTTGAACGCAACACCAGAGGAGTTACAAGTGTAACTCCTCTGGTGTTGCGAGTATCCATGGTCGGCGGGAATCTCTTACCAGGCGATCCGTCTGCTAGTTTCCTGGTAAATTTCATTAATAAAAAGAAATAAAAAAAGTTCCAGGAGGAACGGACAGCGTCTTGTAAAGCACATGGTTAACTTTATAAAAAAGACGTGTATGAAACTTCTCCTTTATTAAAAAAGATAGATATAATTCGTAGTTATCCTCCCCAATGGGGTAGAATAAAAAAATATATCCCCACTACATTTTACCACTAAAAATATATTTATTTGTTATTTTATGCTGCCAAAAGTAAAGTAAAGTCTACACGCAATATATAATCGTACCTATTACATCAATTTATTCATCTTACACTTTAAACGAGACGATCTTGTATTTTATAGTATATATAATCGGTATTATATTTATTATATTATAATATAATCGGTAACTCCGCTGTCAGTTGACGTTTTCAAATTATTTTTTTGATGTAGGTATACTCCGAAATTGCTGATGGGATCCATGAGGAATCGAGGGAACTCCTCGAAATTTATATGGACACATATATAGTGATTTTGACTTTTTCAGAAATAACCCAATCATATGCTACAAAAAAAGTAAGATTCTGCATAGAACTTATACCCTGGAACCAAAAGCACTGAAAATTACTACCTCAGTCTTTAAAGATACGCGTTTGGAAATTTCGACATTGTTTAAAGAACTGCATATCCCATTATGTAACTTACAGTCATCATCATCATTATCTTGTATACAATACCTAATGGTCTAATGGAAGCTTGGCGCGTATTCAATTATACATTCGATCGTTCATTTTAAACGTTCTTAAAATGTGTTCATAATAATTTAACAAATATGACTAAAAAGGGAAAAAATATTATTTTTAAACAAAAAATTAAACCGACTTCCAAAGTAAAAATGCACAAAAAAGTATGAAATAAAACTTATTTTCTAAATAATTTCTTTTTTTTTATTTGGCTATAATTTTAACTATTTCTCTACTCAATCTTCAAAATATTGAAGTTGGACCTATATTCTTGATTTTCTCTGTCGGGAAGATTGATTATTTTTTTTTAAATAATAATAATACAATATTTGGATCTCTACATTTCCGTAAGACGTTTTAATTTAGTAGGTAAATAATAAATCTAAGCCCACATATTTAAAAGCTAACGTTGATAAACATAATTTTAAATAATAACCTAACCAAGAGCATATCAGGACATGTCTAAGGAGGGTTCCGTAACTATCAACGCGTATTAGGTTTTTTCTCAAATAACTTCAAAAGTTACTGTTCGATTTCGTTCAAAATAATTTTCCTAAAGAGTTTTTAGCATGATCTATCAGCACGGAAACATACAAGTTTCTATCTCCTATAGTTTAGAAATGCTAGGGGGGACCAGCATTTTGGAGGCCGATTATTTGAAAATAGTCGACTTTGACTTTGTAATACCGTTATTTTTAAAGACGTATTCAACGATACCCCACACAATGGTGTAGAATGAAAAAATATTTTTCATCCCCACTTCACATGTATGGAGAGTCACCCCTAAAATATAAAAATATTATTTTATGATGCCAAAACCGAGATCTATATCTAATCTATAACTATACCAAATTTCATCCATTTATATTCATAATTACAGAAGCTAGAAGCGCGGACAGACAGACAGACGGACAGAGTGAAACAATAAGGGTTCCTTGTGTATTACAGAACCCTAATACACAATTTATTTAAAAAAAATATTTCCAGTTGGTACATTTCGTAGAATCTGATTACCGTAATGTAATATGTGTACTGTTCAAATGTACCTACCTATCTACTAAAGTATGTAAAATGCCTGTGGTTTTGAACATTAATATACAGGAATTTCACTTAAACATTAATACATTTAAAGTGATTAGCAAATATTTATTTCGCAAATGAATCAACCGGTTTAAAATATTGTATCGTCTATTCATATATTCACAAATAATATTAGGTATGTTAATTGAATTTTTTTTTCCTAATTCTTAAGAAAACGTTATTTGTTTTGGAATCAATTCCAATATTAATTTGTCATTTAATTTAATATAAAACTATTTTTGAAAATAAATAATACATACTTTTTTTGCATCTTTAATACAGTTACAAGAAAAGTCCATAATATTATACCTAAAACCCACTTTTTAACCGACTTCCAAAAAAAAGGAGGCGGTTATACGTTCGGCTGTATGTTTGTTTTCTCCTCCTACTCCTGACTCCTTACAGATACATGTTTGGGGATTTCGGTGTTGCTTAAAGAACTGCAAGCATACGTCACTATGTCAATTAAAGTAGTCATCATCATCACATGCTATCGGCCAATATACTGCGGAGTTATCGTTGAACATACAAATAAATGAATAATAATAATAATAAACCTAGTCTTGCCATAAATACTGAAACAAAGAAAAATAAAATGTCTATTGCAAATAACATTTATTACTTTTACAGTGTGTTAGTTTAGTATATAAATATAAAACAATTTAAAATATAAAAAGCTTATTCGAAGTGGTCTCCATTGGCTGCAATACAGTCCTTTAAACGTTGAGGCCAGTTATCAATAGAAGCACGCACTCTTTACATGGGAAAATTCTTCACTGCCAATCGTACGGATTGTTTTAGGGACTTCAAATTATCATGGCGTTTAGAGCAAGCCATACTCTCTAAAACTGACCATAAATCATAATCCAGCGAATTAAGATCGGGACTAGACGACAGCCAGTCTTACTAGACTGCGTAAACCGAGCTTTAAGACCCAGCGCCGGGTCTTAAAGCTCGGTTTACGCAGTCTTGGTTGGAAACGAACGTTTCGGACTTCATCAGAGCTGAAGACCAAGTTTAGGTTAGTTAACCAAGGTTTCCAACCAAGACTGCGTAAACCGAGCTTTAAGACCCGACGCCGTGTCTTGCTGGGAGGGCCATTCTTGGTTATTGAACATGGTGTTGTTAAGGGGCTCCACTACCTTCTCAAGAATGGTATCTTGATACACTTGTGCCGATTTTTTTATACCTTTGTCACAAAAGTATGGCTCAGTCACTTCTTCATAGCTAATACCCCACCAAACCATCAGTAAAGTCGGATAGTCACCACGTTGCAATCTGTCGACTAATTAATTGGAAAGCTTCCTCATTCAAGTCATTTTGTTTGTTAAAATGTTGCTCAATTGTAAAAATTTCTCATGCGTAAACAAAATTTTTCTGTGACCTCCCTTTGCGTACCGCTTCAGTCGTTGTTTCAATTTTACCACCCTATTCTTTTTAAATGATCAGTTAAGAAATGACCAGTACGTCTCTTATAGGCTGCGAGTCCTAAGTCATCTTTTAAAATACGCGACATGGTTCTAGGTGCTTTCTTCATCTCCCGAGATAAAATCTTTTGCTTTCGGACAAGATTTCTTCGAATTCTTTCCCTTACTGCTCTTTGCTGATCTTTTTCTGTCACAAACAGAGGAGGTCGCATTGTATCTATTAATAGCCCGGTAAACAAACATTTTACTAATAACAAGCGCATGGAGAGTTTTAAAAATTGCATTTGGCTCCATACCTACTTTGTGTAATGCAATCACAGCGATTCGGTTCTCTTTATCACCCCACTCCATTTTAAAACCGCAAAATAATGTACAATGTATTGGCGCCAAAATGAGAAAACACAATGAACAATCATATAAACATTAAAGATTCCAAATTCAATTGTAATATTTTGTATATTTTTAATTGTAACAGTATTATATTCATTACATACATACATTAAAGTCGGTTAATTGTGAACTTAAAAGCGCAGATTTCGGTGATATTGAAAAAATAAATATATATACAATAGTATAAATATATATACAACACTAGGAACGCGTGACGCCATAGGTTACAAAGTAGACATGGACATTATTTAGACATTCCAAAAACCCACGTGATTCTCTGTCAAGTTCAACAGCTAATTACTTCCTTCATAACGTTTAATTATTCAAAAATAGGACAAGATATCAATTACTTGGAAGTTGTCTAGTCCTACTAAGTATCTGGTACTTATGGACTAAATAATGACACTGTCGAAAATATACTTACCCCCTTGTTAATAAAAAACCGTGGTGTAAAGGATACCTATAATCTATGTTGCTGTATTTGTCTATCAAGTGGCTTTTCCAACGTATTAGACAAAGACAGCAACACGGATAAGCGTATCAGTGGTGTATTTTTTTTTGTTATAGCCTGAGGGTTGAGCAGATTGGTAAATTTGCTTAATTAAAATGCTTATTAAATCGGTCACGACTCACATTACTTTTTTCCGAGGAAGAAAAACAAAATATTCATAGGACGATTTAACGTATATGGACATATACAGTGATTTTGACTTTTTCAGAAGTAACCCAAGCATATGCTACCAAAAAGTAAGATTTTGCACCAAGGTGTACCCTGGATCCAAAAGCACTGAACAGAACTCCTCAGTCTTTAAAGAAACGCGTTTGGAAATTTCGACATTGTTTAAAGAACAAACATAAGCCATTATGTAACTTACAGTCATCATCATGATCATTAATTTCGATTAAACGTTCTTAATGAGTTAATAATAATTTAACAAATATTGCTAAAAAGGGAAAAATTATTATTATTATGAAACAAAAAATTAAACCTACTTACAAAGTAAAAATGCACAAAAAAGTATTAAAATAAATAATTATATATATATGTGTGTGTGTGTGTGTGTATTGTTATTTTTTATTTCTTTTCTTTTATATTTTTTTTATGTTGTGTGCACAATAAAGAATATTTCATTCATTCATTCATTAATTCATTATATTCTAAATAATTCCCCTTTTTATATCCATATGTTACCACAGAAGATAATAATCAGTGTGGTAATTATCGCAAATATCCCGTTTGCATATTTTTAAAGCTGTCCCGCTCGCGCGCATTTTTTTTTCATTGACGGGTGGGTTACGTGGGCTACGCGAATACGCGTGAACCGATACGGGACTATGTAGGTATATCGAAAATAATGAAGACGATTTCTGGGGTTAAAATGAGAAACTGGGGTTACCAAGTAAGATTGAACCACAGATTAAAGAAAAGCTCCACTCTATGTAGTCATAACTAAAGGGCAAGCTACAATAATTTAAACGTACCCTTTTCATGTTACAAAACTATCTATTTAAATGCACGATCATGTAACTTTTTCCTTAAGACCGAGCGTATTACAACTTACAAGCCTACTGCCTAGGGATATAAAATGGATATTATGTGGCAAGAGAACTTAGCCACTTAACGGAAATCTTGTGAGGTAATAGCTGTATAAAGTGTAAACTATAATAAAATTCGTAATGAAGAGATTTTAATGATATCTCGCTTATTTCAGTTATGTTGAGGTTTATTGGCACTTACAATACGGGTTCTACGAACGGTATATAGAGGCGAGGCTCGTGCGCGTGCGCTTAATCGTAAAAGTGGACGCGCGCATGACGAGCGCGCGAAAAGTTCGATTGACGTTCGAAATTCAAAATTTGTGAACAAAAAGTCAGAACAATTTTTTTTTGTTTTTAATTTATTGACTGTGACAGTGGTGTGGGGGTAAAATGTTGTCAGGGTGGCAGTTGATTTTGTCGAAATGTAAGTAGATACTGAGTAGGTACCAACATTTTGAACTTATTTTACTACAGTATTATTGAAACATTTTAATTCAGTTAAAAAGGGCAAGGATATTAGCACTAGCATCTATGTTGTGGGTTCTTCACTATAAAAAAGATACTTTTTTTAAAATGTACTAACTACTATTATTCATAAATCATAATATCTAAGAAATCAACTATATCTGTTTATTTTCCAATTCGATGAAACTTAAATAAATATTGCCTTAATTATCCACAATTATGTTTTATATTAAAAATATTATAAAGGGTCATCCTCACGGTCCAGCCTGCAAATCCAGCAGCCTGTCAATAGTGTCAAATTGAAGCGGAGTAAGCAAAAATAAAAACGATTGTCACTATTGGCAAGGCCCTTTAGAGTGTCTTCTGAGTAGTTATGAATAAGTTATGACATTCAATTATTGAGACTCATCATGATATTATCAGGTGTCGATAAAAATACTAAAGAAATTATTGTAATTCATTTATAACAAAACTATGAAACCCTTAGAGCATTTTCACATTATTCGATCCGATATCGGTATAAAACACGGATACGATACGGGGCAAGTAAAATGGGGAATCCGATAATCGTAATCGGACCGGATTATGTTAAAGTCAGGTATATTATGTTCCATACCTACTTACCCATATAAATACCCTTGGCTATCTGATATCGGCTATCGCTAATAAAACGCTTTTAGGCTATAAAACGCTTTTAGGATATTCGAAAAAGCGTCTAAAAAAGAATGTTTTACATATCAACATCAAATAATTTTGTTACACTAAAAAAAAATTGATCCGTATTCATATCAGCGTACATTGTGGATAATAAAATATAGATACTATACTTAGAATTATATTAAACACTAACTAGATGAAGATCGCCCTCGACATCATGCGCAAAAAAAGGAAAACTCGCACGAACCGTACATTTTAATGCCATAAAAAGTAGCATATGTCCTTTCCCGTGGACAACTCTATATCTATGCCATAAATTTCATTAAAATCGGTCCAGTACTTTCAGAGACTATTCAATGCAACCATATGCAACCAAACACACAAACAAACCTTTCCTCTTTATAATATTAGTATAGATAATAAGTATCTGCTCTATACTCTATTTACTTACCGTATTGTGTAGGTATCACAATTAAATAAAAAATAAACAAACTTTATTTCAGCAAAAACAGAAAAACTGTGCTTACAAATAGGTATAATCACATTAAACATTCTTTTTTTTTTCCTTTATTTTTGTTGTCTAATTTAACTTAAATTGAGAATAGCTGTAGCTCTCACACTAGGATACCCTGTGTTGTGAGAGCTGTATTTGTAACTGTAATTTTATGCTGTTATGGCTAATGTCTTTAAATTGTTGTCGATGTGTAAAAATATTAATACAATTGTTAAAAGTTGCAATTTCTATAGCCAGATAGAAATTTTATAAGACTCTGGATTTACTTATTAGTGGTTAAACCAGTTACCAGATAGATATTACACAAAACATTATTTTTAAACAAAACCGATTAAATTAAACCGATTTCCAAAGTAAAAATGCACAAAAAAGTATGAAATAAAACTTATTTTCTAAATAGTTCCCCTTTTAAATTTGGCTGAAATTTTAACTGTTAACTCTCTACTCAATCTTCAAAATTTTGAAGTCGGTACCAGTCCGAACAACATCCTGATAACAATATTTAAAATAGAACACGTTCAAGTGGGCTGAGCTAAAAACCTCACTTTGACAATAAATAGGTGCATGTCAATCATCATCATTTTATTAATACGAGAAGCAAAAACCTTCAGGACATTTTTGCGAGAATTATTCAACTGGAGGAGTATGAAATTAGGTCGGTAAATTAACGTTTATGTGCTATGCATGGATGGGTATGCAGGTATGCAGAAAGCTAATATTTTTTATGAATGCTTTAAAAAAATATAAAATTAATGTAATCCATAAATAACACTCACTACGTTTACGTTTATCAATCTGTCACAACTCACATTTAGTTTTTTTTAATAGGCAAAAGAACTCTTAAAAAGTTCAAACTTAAAAATTATATTATAAATTATTATTATGGGGGAATTTAGACCACAGGTCGACCTCTAGTAAATTTTAATAACACCTAAAAACTTATTAAGAAACTAGAGGGTAGTCATGTTTTCTCCAAATACCAATTACCAACTAAGTGAAAAACTCTTCATGAAAATCAAATAAGCATAATGTCTACTTATAACTTACTCATAGCTAAGTTACGCAGCAGAGTCGTAAGTTATAATCATAATATAAGAATGAAGGAGGGCTGGGCCACAAGGCTGAACCTCTTCGACTCGGCAAGGACAAGAGCAGGATGTGCGATAAGGGGGGCTTCACACTGGTGCAGAGAAGAAACAAGAGGAAGCCCGCCGTCCGCAACCACCGCTGCACCGCACCCAGCGGACCCGAAGAGCGTCTGAGTGTGAGGTCTTGAGGTGGAGGAATTCCGGCCGACAGACGTGGTCTACCGAAGATTTAGGGGGAGGCTCCCTAATGAAGCGCGCATCACGTCACCGGCTATACGTGATAAACATATGTGTTAGTGAGTAAGAGTGTAGGTTATAGTTTTAGAAAAGTATAGTAGTAGTTATAATATAAAATATATACCCGATATATCTGATACTCGTAACACAAGTTAAACTTAACACGGGACTAGATAGGCGTGGTTGTATTAATATAATTATGTATAATATTATTATTTATTATATTGTTATTAGTACAAAATTATACATGTATTGTATAAAATATAATATATCCGTTGTCTAATACCCGTAACACAAGTTCTTCTCAGCACGGGATTAGATCGACGATATTATATATTATTTAATTATGTGTATATGAATTTACAATAATGTCTTTGTGTATATTTTATGTGTGTGAATAAATAATTTGAATTTGAATGTAGAGACGGAGTAGAGTACGTAGGTACGAAGTACGAACTACTTAAATTTTAAAATATCAGTGTACATACATTCCTTAAAATCAAAATCCTCTATGTTAGTGATCGTCACTAACCTGCAGATGAATTTTCGACGATCGATGAATCTTAAAACAATTTTCGGTAGCGTCTGCAAAAAAGTCAACAAATTTTTGTGACTTATTGCAGACGCTACTTATTTCCAAGTCAAAACTTGTGGAATGAATTTGGCAAATCGTCTCACGATTATGGCGTGTCTGGGGAATGTTCCTGGAAACATTATCCCATTAAATTTTACTGAGAATCACCATCTGAGTTGGAACTGGTTCCAGGGTTGACAGGAATTGAAAAACGAGACAAAGGTACACAAGAATATTCGAAAGTAAAGAAAAATATTTATTAACACTAATTATTTCTAATGATTATAAGCTCACTTTTAAGTTCCATGCTTTGCACACATCTTTTTCTTTAATTTTGGGAATTCTATGCAATCTTTTTGCATATAAACGTAAATTTTAGGACCTCGGAGTCATTAATCTACATTATTATTTAATAAAGAGGAAATATTTATGTGTTTATTATTACTATTATTTGTTTATTCAAGACAAATTATACTACAAATAAAAGGACAACAATAGTTATCCCCATACAAAAAACCTTTTGTTTGCAAATTTGGCACAGACATTGAGTAGACAGATTATGCTAGTTTTTATTGGAGCAAAATATACGGTTCGTGCGGGAGATCTTTTTGTGCACACGAAGTCACGGGCAACACCTAGCGATAGAATATGTAGGGGTAAAACATCTAAGCCCCGGTAACCATACAGACAAACTCGTAATAACCTAAATCTTAAAGTAAGTACATATTATTTCTTCATCTTTAAAAACATAAATAATTTAAATAATCAGCATTTTGTCAACCCTAGGCCAGTGTCGAGAATCGTACGATGACGGAATGCACCGCAGTTCAATAGAAATCTGATCGACAAAAAGTTCTAACAAGTTTCACAATTCCGATACCAATTTAGGTAACCCGCTGAAACGTGCTCTTGCCATATTGAAAAACGCTCCCATTGTCAACCTTAATGTTCTGGTTAATTACTATTGGCGATGATTTTTGGAGAGAAACAATACCTTGGTGCTTTTCGTTTCGAGACAAAGAAGGCTGTGGCCTCGTTTCATTGATACATCTTTGCTCGTTCTGTCTATGTTTCTAATTATAGTCAAAAGACATACCTATCTACGCGGATTTTAATTTCCAAATAAGGGTTCCGTACTGTTATGATTTTATTTCTACAGTTATGATATATAAAGTAAATAGCTGAGCAATGGTCTCACGCTTTCACAGTTTCATACATCGTCATTTAATTTTTCTTTGTTTCATTTTTAGTAAATAACAAGCAGAGTAAATTTGAACTTCGGCGCGACAACACATTTTTGTATTATTTTTCTTAAATATATTTTAGTTTGTGAAATAAAGTTTTCTTCAAAAGCTAAGCCTAACCCACTCCGTAACCCAAAGGTAAAAACAGGATTCTATTACTGGGATTTCGCTGTCTGTCTATCTGCCCGTATCTCCTTAACCGTGATAGCTAGAAAGTTGAAATTTTCACTAATTATGTATTTATGTTGCCGCTATAACAACAAATACAACGTGTTTTTGCCGTTTTATACGGAACCCTTCGTGCGCTAGTCCGACTTCGGTGTTTTTTTAAAGTACCTACGGACAAACAGAATCAACTATTTTGGGGCTAGTGTTGATCTTTTCGGCGTCTCGCATCGTCTTTAGGCTTTAAATAGATATTCCAAATGGTTCTAGAACTTAATTCAAAGCAACAAAAGACCTAACCCTATATTACAATGCATTGCATCGCCGTTGCGAGAATGCACTTCATTCACCTACTTCCGTAAAAATCGACCTTCATTCAACGGGAATACTAACGGATTACAACATTTTTATTATTCTGTGGTGGTTCTAAAACGGAAATACACCAAATACGGCAGGGCACTAAAATGAGGTGCCCATTGTTTTCGACGCAAGAGAATTTATTGGACCAGCCGTCATCATTATCCGACCACTATCTATACTAATATTATAAAGATAAAAGACTTGTTTCTTTGCATTGAATAGGCCCTGAAACTACCGGACCGATTTAGATGAAATTTGGCACAGATATAGAATAGATCACGGGTATATGCTACTTTTCTGCGATAGCAAAATGTTCTGTTTCCGTGGGATTCCCTTATGCGCGCACGAAGTCGCGGGGAACTTGGGCCTTTTTCATCCGTTTCGATGATTTCTGTATTATACAGTATTCTCCGAGCGAAATAACCACTCTTGAAAGACTTTCCCAAGCACACACGGCATTCTCTCGAACTTTGACACGAAAATCAGTTTGTCGCTTAGACTAATATCCACTCGAGGAGATACCAAGAGTGGATATTATATATGGAATAATGCGAGGAGTTAAGCTGTTATTCACGACCCCTAGCTTTCATGCAATGAAAAATTAGGCATCCCCAATTTAATAACTTTAGCCTAAATAAAAATCTAGTGATCTCTGAAGAGTTGACTTTGACTACCAATTTATTTTTTATTTTTAAAACTAATTACTTACCTAAATAATTTTACTAAAGTATTAGCAAAATTTACTTATTTTGCTGTGTTTGTTTCTAACTGATCCTCATTCGAGTCTTAGTACGCAAGCGTAGTAAATACTATTAGTTATTCTGTGGTCTAATTTTAATTTCTTTAAATCGAATGCAATTCAGTGCATATTCTGGTCACGCTGGGATGGACAGCGTCATAATCTCACAGACCTTCGACTTGACCGGCATTGTCTGTCAGTTGCTACAATTACTGTGTCCATATGGCATTGTTTTTATCTGATTACGTCTATGCTATTATGTGTATGAGTAATATTAATCACGTTAATGATCTTAATGATTTCTTATAAGGCTTTGTTGATTTGAATCTAATGGTTGAAATTGTACTAAACTACATATTTTGTGATTCAAATCTCATATTCCCTTACCTCTTATTAATAAATCGTTTGGAATAATTTAATATTTCAATCTACAGTACAATCGTTTTAATAGTTTTTAATACTTACTAAGTTTACCAACTTATTAAGTTTATAATAGCAGTTGAAGGCTCTATTATAACATCAGACCACTACAAAACATTAATTGGCCGATTTCATTAAAAGGCCTTGATCTTAACTTACTGACTTGCTTTTACTGTATCTAATGGATACGTTATTTTTACGTAAATTCGACATCTGTTGTAATATTACTTTCAAATTTAAATCGTTACACAGCTTTTTTCTTTTCTTATCTATTTTCAATGTCTATTGGAAGACTGCCATCACATTCCTTATTTTGATTAAAATAATACTTAGCTGAATGACTGACTCTTTATTTCCAGTATTCGTGATACCGCAGCGATGGGTAATGGCCATTATGGGTTTCCTGGCAGTCGCCAACGCGTACGCCATGCGGGTCTGTCTGAACCTAGCCATCACGCAGATGGTGAGACGGCACGCGCTCACTCCGGGGTACGAGGACGGATCCTGCCCTTCGCCACATGTAGATGAGGCCTTTGAAGATGTTACGGTACGTATTTGATAGTTAGGTATAGATACTTAGGTATAGATAAATAAATGACAAAGCAAACGTTAGCAAAGTAGGTAAATTATAACCGATTCCAAACTAACAACAACAAATTTAGTAATCCATACTTTGTAGAAAAAGATAGTAAAGAGTGTAATGGATTTATTAACATGATGATTAACTAATAATTATACAGTAGAAGTCAACGCGATGCTAAATATAAATGAAACAGAGAGAGAGAGAGAGAGAGAAAGAGACACTTCTCTTCTCAGATCTCCCTATATCTTCTCTTTTAAGGGCTGAGACTAATAAAAAACGAAAACGAGTTGTTAATTTAATTTTTATTTTCCACTATGAAATATAGAAGCGGTAATAGGGATAGATGAACCATCCATAAAAGTCCATCACTTACCACCTATCATCCGTTGCTGCCTGACATAAATTTCAATAAATATGATGTGGGTTTTTACATATTTCAATAATCTGAGTTGAAAGTATGTGCACACAACCCTGACATCATAACTTACCTTGTTAGTACTATAGATTTCTAGCTCAGTGGGTATCTAGAAGTGATGGCCGGAACCATTAGTAAGATTTCAATCCACATCCTAAATCGTAAAAAGATTTTTAGTATTGACAAGCACATTGTTGTTGATATACTTAGTCGTTGTACTATCAGGGAATCTAATTCTTAAACAGGTTGACCATTGTCATAATTTGTTCGTATTATAATAATATTAATAAGTTATCAAACTGGCCATTGTATTGTGGCTGCGTGTCGTCATTACAATACAAATAAATTATGATAGCACTCTACCTGCTTATGAATTGAATTCCCTAATAGTTCAAATACCTAACCTATATTATAGCCGCTTGCTGCGGCGACAAACTGTCTAGGTGGCTAATGTGTGGACATGTTTAAATCTTTGTCTCTTATTTTATTTCTTTCTCAGTCATCGGGATCTTCTATATTAATAATATCAATATTAAAGATTCTTTCTTTTATTTTTTGTATTCAAACCTCCAAAGTAGACATGAAAATTAAACGATATTGCCTGTTCTGCATTCGAATTCCTTGTGGGCTAGATTAGCTATAAAAATAACTTTGGAAACTAAGGAAATCTTAATTACTGGCATGTAATTAGTTACATGCTACGCGGAATTAGAAGGTTTAATTATAAATTACTGACGATCTAAATTTAGACTACTTGCCGGCTTTACAAAAACATTTGAATCCTACTTTTGGACCGGAAGTTTTTAGAATCTTGCTTTAAGAATACTTTTAGTTATTAAGGCCAACAAATCAATATGTGTCAAGTTAATAATAAAAATTAAGTATATATTTTTTTATAATTATGAGGTAACTACCTGTTGAAAGATCGCTCCAAAGGACAAGTTTGTTATTATAATGCTGAAAAAAATACTGCTAGACTTTATAATTGGGATTCGATAACTTATATGAGTACCTACCAAAAAAGAAAAAAGTCCCAAATACTTTGTTGCATTGAGTCTAATACTTGGGCAATACTAACGGGAAATGTCGTTGATTATGACAACAATGGCAATAATTATTGCGTTTACTGATTTTGTACAGATTAATGGCCGATATAATTATTCGAAGCGAAACCATAATTCAATGTTTAACATTGCAACAACTAACAGCATTTCTTTTTTGTAATATAGCCATAGCATATCAACCTCCAACATCGGAATAATAATGTTTCCTCTAGTGTAGATTGTAAATCCAGTATTATATCTATATATCCACTTTTAACTCTCAAAATCTTTTCAGGAAATCAATGGTTACAATTGGGATGAGGAGACCCAAGGAATAATTCTAAGTTCGTTCTACTACGGGTATATAGTAACCCATCTACCTGGTGGGATGCTAGCTGAGAGATTTGGGGGAAAGTACTCCCTGGGTTTCGGAGTGCTCAGTACTGCTGTGTTTACGCTATTTACTCCGTGGGTAGTCAGCGCCGGAGGAGCCACGGGACTGATCATACTGAGGGTTCTGGAAGGACTTGGAGAGGTTGGTTTTAAGTACCTTACTCGTCATTATCATAGATGTTGATCAAAGTTAAGTCTGTAACATGGGCCTATAAACATATTATAGGGTTCTTTAGTATTTTCTCAGAAATGGACTTAGTTCAGATGATCTACAATTAGTCGGAAATATTCTGTTTTGTTTA
This sequence comes from Phengaris arion, assembly GCA_963565745.1. Taxonomy (NCBI): domain Eukaryota; kingdom Metazoa; phylum Arthropoda; class Insecta; order Lepidoptera; family Lycaenidae; genus Phengaris; species Phengaris arion. Next base: position 12,582,794 of record OY751443.1, read on the forward strand.
AACAGATGTCTTGGTATTTGTAATATTATTAATACAATGAGAATTATCTAAATTCTAAATTTTATCAAGGTTTTTTTTTTAGCTTTTTTTTTAGCTTTTGCGTGAAAGCATAACAAACATACATCCATCCATCTATCCAACCTAACAAACTTTATAATTTTTAATAGTAGTAGGATTTTCATGGCAATATTGAGCATGACTCGAGTCATATTAGACGAAAGATTTTTTTCATTATTGATTTGAGCCACGTTTTGTTTCAGGGCACGACATTCCCCGCTTTAAACGCCATGTTGGCGAGATGGGCACCCATTTCTGAGAGAGGTCGTATGGGTTCTCTGGTCTTCGGCGGTGCTCAGATAGGCAACATAGCTGGCACATACTTCTCGGGCCTGGTAATCAAAGAGACGGGAGAATGGCAGTCTGTCTTCTATCTGTTTGGCAGCGTTGGGATCCTGTGGTTTATTCTATGGGTACGTATGATCATCATCATCAATCAGGGATTATAAGCATTTCATTACATTTTCATAGATTGTTGACATTTTTAATCATATTTATTTAAACTGTCAAATCCATGTATAGAAATCTATAATAATTGATATATATATTTAGGCCCACTTTGCGCAGATCTGGATTAAAGTTAACCCTGGGCTATAATATCATACCTTCCCTTTCATAAATACGAAGAACGAGAGATGTAACAATATTATATTTAACCCAGGGTTATCTTTAACCGTAACCTTTAAGTGGGCCTAGATGTTAAATTTTTCGTTTCAATCTAAAAAATAAATATTTTTTCACATTTAAGAAGAATGTCCTCATTTGCAGGCGTTGCTCTGCTACAACGACCCCGAATCCCATCCATTCATCTCAGACAAAGAGAAGAAGTACCTAGAAGAAGCTTTGGGAAGGCATCAGAACACGCAGCCATCTGCTATACCGTGGAAGGCCATTTTGACGTCCGTGCCATTGTGGGCTCTTGTCTGTGCACAGGTACGTTATTATGTATAAGGTTGATTCAGCTATTTCAATCTTACAATAATAAAGTTTTGATACAGTCTCGATCTCATCTAACAGCAAAATGGTATTCTCATAAACGTCATACAAACGTCATTCGCAGAACAAACATCAAACGTGTAGGTACCTGGTAGAAAACGACTTTGGGTCAGTTAACAGTTTATATTATAATAACAAGAATAGAAGAAAAAAATAGAATTTGTTAAAAAAGTAAATTGAAAGTGTAAGTTAAATACGGAAATGGGCTTCTGGTTTACATAACTCTAATCGATAAAATTATCTAAGTCAGTAAAAATATTTTTTTAAAGGTACTTTGTACTTACTTCAATTCTCTTTTCTTCTATGTTAGTAACCAGGGATTGAAAACGGTGTAGATATAAGGGTATGTATGATACCGATATTAAATTACGATATAGCTTTGATTTAAAGGTTGAGCCAAAACGGTAGCGATTTACCGTTGCGATACCGCTAAATAAAGAAATATACCTTAATTTTTTTATAGTATCGTTATAACTTTATTTTATTGCTACCCCAACCGAAATCATTTCAGTACCGAAAAAATGCGGAGTGACGACGCATCGACGCGAGGTTTTATTAGGTTTTGTTATATTCCAAAAATATTATATTGAATTTTATTATAAATTTTACCGTTAAATTAAAATATACTAGGAAATATTACGTATATAGTAATTAAACGGGTAGTTTTAAGCAAATTACGGACGAATCTATTATTATGATATGGTGTATTTTTTTTTTGTGCCTAACCTAGACCATTTTCCATATGATTATTGTCTGGCTCTTTCCTACTAAAACACTACTAACAATTAAATTCCTACTAAGGAAGGGAATAAAATACTTAATTAACTAAGTTGGCAACATTAATTCTGGACTGTACGGATGGACTGAACGGACCATGTGTGGACAAATCGCTTCAGTTCTCGCCAGAGCCGCGGCCGTGCAGGGCGTGTATCGTGTACAAGCATAGAGTGAGTTTTCGCGGTATTTAATTATTACACAATTAATAAACACGACCGTAGCACGCGGCAAACCAGAACGAACTGATGCGATTTGCCGTGTGTGTACTCGATTCCGTTCAGGCCGAACTGACGTCGTATAAAGAAAACCTTTATTTTACTGATTTAAATAGCTGAAAATTTTTTGATACCGTAATTTTCCAATACCAAAAAATAGAGGTACCGTTATTTTAAGGTAATCGTAATGATATGACGTCATACCGTTTACCGTTTTAACCGATATTTTTCGGTTATTCAATCCCTGTTAGTAACTACTAACTTACACATTTTTCTGTCCCTTGTCACTACAGACTAGGGACAGAATAATGTTTAGGCTGTCATTATATAGTGAGATTTGTTTTTTTGAATTGTGCGAACGGAGGAGTATGATATTTGGCACGCTTAAAGTTTATGTGAAGGAAGGTGTGCAGAAAGCTAATAATTTTATAATAAATTCATCACTACCACACATTACCATGTGTTTGTTTAATAACCTAAGAGTACACTTTTATATTATCAGAAACTAGTTTTGACACAATTGGAAATCTTTATTTTACATACCATAGAGAACATTTATATATTTTTATGGCGTATCTAAGAGGCAAAAGGACCCTTAATAAGTTAAACTTAAAGTATAAAAATAATAAATAAGGAATTATGGCAGGCCTGTCCCACTCCCCGTGTAGGCCATAGATAATACAGTACATGTGTAGGTATCGAAAATGTCAGTACGTGCGGCGGCCGACTCGAGCGGGCCAATCAGTGCTCGAGTGATGTGATGAATGAGTGATGAGATTTGTTCGTTGCATTGTTTTATGGATTGAATCATAGATCGATTTGAAAAGTCATTTATTGACAAAAGTATCTAGAGTAATAGTAAGGCGGCGTGATTCTTTGAGTAATATCAGGCCTGTCTCACTTCTAGTGGAGGTATCGAAAACGTAAGTAGGTATGCGCGAATTTATTTGAATTAAAGTACTATTAACATCTATCTACCTTAGGTTTATTTGGAAAGTAATTTATTCACTAAAGTACAGTAGGTAAGTACCTACACTAGAAAAAAAGTTGGAATTAAATATTGAGATTGAATTATTTTCTAAAATGAGACCCCCCGATTTTGTCAGAAAATCTAAGAGTTACGCGATAGAAAGATATGCAAATTCTAGGTAAATATAACCATAGGCAATCAAGCACTGCGCGACTTAGCCACCAGGCTAGTTATAGTCCGATGTAGCTACAGCGGTCTTAACCCGACCCTTAGCGTAGGCCCTTTCGAAAAAAAAATAGACCCTTTCGAAAAAAAAAGCGCTGCGCGATCTTAATTGAACTTAATCGTATCGCAGCAAGAGTGCCTATTTCTTTAAATGACTCTTCGGAGTGAGACTTCTGTACTTGTATTATTATGTATGTTATGTGATTTTGGTCGAATTTAGACCACTAGGCTACCTCTAGTCAGAGTAATTATCATAAATAAAATGATAATTACTCTGACTAGAGGTATAGGTAATCATAAATAAAACAAACTTTCACGTTTGTGAGGATGGATGGATGTTTGTTTCTCTTTCACGCAAAAACTACTGAACGGATTTCGATGAAATTCGGCGTGGTAGTAATTTAGGCTCTGAATTAAAACATAGACTACTTTTTGTGCCGAAAAAATACAGTGCTCCCGTGGGATACCCGATATTAACGCGGGGGGAACCGCGGGAAAAAGCTAGTGCTGTATAAAATATTTTCATGTGTAGTTTGATTCTGTAGAACTCCGCAGTAGCAAGATGAGCTAATAGTCTTTATTTCCTGAAACAATTGCCATATGTTTTATGCTTTGAATGCAACAATATAGTTATATATAGAGGCTACATGGTAACTTGTATGTAAAATGTTATATTGTATGCGAATAATAAGCTGTTCCTATTGAGAAAACATTCACACCTGTTTATACAAGAAACGTGCAAATAGCTAAAAACCGCTAATCAGTCGAACCATCGCCGTCACGCCAATCATCTGAATTACTAAATTGTATACTAGGTATTGCCGGCGACTTAGTGCGCGCTTCAGGAAATCTCGCAGGAACCGTACGTTTTGCCGAGATAAAGAGTAGCCTATGCCCTTCCCTGTGGTCTACTATATACCGTATTTGGGCCAAATTTCATCCAAATCGGTGCAGTAGTTTCGGTGCCTATTCAATGCAAACAAACAAGCAAACATACATCTAAACAAACATTTCCTCTTTACAATATTAAGTATAGAAGTTACTTATTATTTGTTCCGACTTTTCCGTCGAAAGAACGAGAGACTACATAGTTTTTTATCGAATTTTAACATGCAAAAGGTAAAAGTCGGGACTAAAACTGTGATAGTCAATATGCAACGTAGGTACTCGTAATCCTTAAGGCCAGCGAAAATTCAGAGCGCTGGAAATAGAACTCTGTGCTTAAACAGTAGAGCTGTCAAGTTTGTGACTGTTTTATATTTTATATGTTTAAATACTTTAGATTCTTTCTCAAATGGAAGAGCGCTGTGGTCCGGACACAGATGACTCAATACATTAGTATTAGATAATTAAAATAAAACTTGTCGAATTTATATAGTTTGTACAATGTATTATTTTTTACGATAATTCAATTCAATTCAATTCAATTCATTTATTTCAGATTTTCATCCATAGTGTTAGTAACAATAGATCCTTATTCTAGTGTTAGTAAAAATATAAAATAAATTGGAATTACATTATTAATTAATTTAATTATATATATGGGAACCGAGCTATAGGAGCATCGAGCTGCACCCAACGCTTCAACAACATCGAATCCCACCTGCTACCCAACACATTCAGGAGTCTGTTTGGACTGTTTTGCACACGCGACCAGAGCGAGGTACATCTCTTTCTAATAATTGTCTGAAAACAATCTGTATGTGCCTCAGCGAACATAGATGAGGCGCTACAGTAACGTGACAGACCAAACAGCATCCTGAATATGTTGTTGTACTGGACTCTGAGCGTGCTATATGCACGCTGCGTATATCTTACCCATAGCAGGGGGGTGTCACTACGCCGTTCCGCCGCCGAGCTACAAGTACATACCGAGACTCCCCAACGTTGGGGCGATTCAATGGCTGCCACTTGCCACGCACTGACCGGCCGTGGCGCACGCGCGCGCCTCTTACGCAGTACGACTCACTTTACGTCGCAAACGCGTGTCATATTTTAATTGGCAAAAATATGTATCCAAAAAAATACTGCATTGCAGCCGATTGTCGGAACAATGAAAAAAATAGCAATTGTCAGTTTTTCTCGGTTCCGGCAAGTGAGAAAGATAGCGAATGGTACGATAATCATTACTCATTTATATCTACTGTCATGGTACCTAAATCTATAACAATAATTATTAAATATACACACAAAAGTTTTATATTATATGCTTATTTAAAATAGGTAGCTGCATATACATACATATAATCCATACCTACATCAAAAGAGAATCACGTGTCGTGTTTGTGTAAACTGATTTATATGTTCGGTATTCATTTACCTAATAGGTACATAGGTATAACAGTTTCCGCTTGTATACCTTGCGTGGTATTTATGTTCGGTCGGTATGTTGTATGGTATCTATATAATATGTATTATATATTATATCGTCGTCTAGTATAAATCTGATAGTATAATCTAAGATATTTAATTAAAGTATTGACAAATGACAACCCTATTTTCGGAATATCTGACAAGGTTTGGAATAATGTCGACCTTCGCGCGGCGCCAGAGAGCTCAATTTCGGCTGCTCGCGTGCGGTCCGTTTGTTAATAATAATTATATAGGCACATAAAAAGGCGGCATTTGTGAAGATTAAAACAGAGAGACTTCTGTACCTTGTACTATTATCTATTCTGTGCCCATAGGCTACACGTGTAGAATGACTGACAATATGCTTTAAAAAGCGTCATTTTGGCGTCCCTGCTACATCGTGCGAACCTACGTGCCAACATATTACCGCGCACACATAGCGCTTTACGCTCCCTCTCTATGTCCTCCGTATCTGACAGAGAGGAGGTGACCCAGTGACCCAGATATTTAAATCGGTCAACTCTTCTCAGCTGCACACAAACAGCTGCACCAAGATACACAGGAGGTGCACTTCTGCGACTCCTGTCGGCGCCTGCATAAAAACCATAAATTCGCTTTTACTAGCGTTATATCTGAGCCCATGTTCCACCGCATACTCTTCACAGATACGGAGATGCCTACGTAACGCACTGATAGATGGGCTCAACAGCACCATATCGTCCGCGTAACTTATATTATTAATACAGACACAATAATGGTGATGATGAAATAAAAAAAGTCAATTTTAAATCTGACAAATTCGACACTCATGTGTCTATTGTATTAGTCCATAGTTCTATTTCCAGTGCTCTGAATTTGTTCCGGCCTTCCGGATTCCGGACAATATAGTCTCAGCGAAAGAAAACGATATATTATCCTGTGACCTCACGACTCATTGGTCATTAATGGCCCGCATCAATAACCTATCTACCAATACCTAACTATTTGTTAGAAACGTCAAACCTGTACCGCATAAGTCCGTCAAATGATTGAATGACGACGTTTTGAACAAATAGTTATAGATAGATAGGTTATTGAAACGGGCCGGAAGCAATGTATAGCAGTAGCAGATTGTGAAGTCACAAATCGTTTTGCGAGAAAGAGATGGGCAATATTTTTATTTGCTTATAATTTTTAATCGCGTGAAACTAAATAGCTATTTCTTTTAGATTTATGTATCTCTAATTAAAAAATAATAATAATAATTTGTATAAATGTGATACACCGGTAGGTATACGCATAGAGTTAATATAGAATATATCAGCTCCATGGATATACTTGATTTAATCAAATGAGATACACTAGGCAACATCCCTATTGCAACTTACAATTAAATAGTCTGGCAACTGGCAAGTTATTAAATTATCGCTTTTAGATTGATTTCACTGGAACCTAACTAACATAACGTGGAGTGGATACATACTCCTAACATACAATATGTGCAGTATGTTTATCCGTTCAGCCGTGAATACCGTAAATTGAAAATAGTACAATGTGTTCTTGCCAATAGATACCTACGTACTTACATAGGCGGCCAGCAAAATTATGTACCAAGTAAGCTACACTCATTATTGTGAATGACCGCGAGTCGCAACACGTTCCATTGATACATAAGTATATTATGTACATAAACTCTATCTAACCACTGTTTCTCCAGTTGGAGAAAACGGTTTAATTTAAAATACTTAGTTTAAGAGTAATTTTATATAATAAGTCTAAGCAATTGCTTAGAGACTTACCCCCTTATATAAAAATATTTATACAATGGATATACTTGGCTATACAATGTTTTGTTCTTGTCTTGATACGTTGCAGAAGTCGCTTGACAGACAGGGACAAAACATTGTACATCTTATCCATTCTGTAAATAGTTTTATTAGTAAGGGGGATAAAAGGACACTGGCGATTCCTGCCCGATTTTACATCAAGAGCAGCCAAATTTCGAACATATTTGGTTTTATAGAACTTAAAAAGTTATTATATAAAAAATATGTATATTTTAGAACTTGGGAATAAAAAAGTTATGAATCTCCGAATATCAGAGAATTCATGTGCAAAATACATACTTATCTGTGGTAATCGTTGTCATCATATCTGTATAGAGTATAGTCTATGGTTATCATGCTATAAATTGTCAATTTGAGGCGTAAAACACCATCTAGTGGCCCAATAGATATATTTATTTTTTATTGGAGTATAAAATTATTTTCTTTTTCTATAGTTAAACAGCTTAGTACTAGTTTTAAGAAAAAAAATGGTACTTGGGGAGTGAAATAGATCCCTCTATAGGTACTATTTAAATTTGAACCAAGAAAAATAATTATTATGTTTTTGGTTTTCGTAACGTGAAAGCGACATCTATCATTTATCTGTTAGCATATTGCATTTCCAAACAAACTATTCATTCATTTAATTACGTAATTAACATCACAACTAATTGATGTCGCTTCTCCGCTAACCGCCACTAGGTCAATTTATAGAACAATAGGTTAGGTTATATTTAATCAATTATCTTTTATCCCCCGAGTTTGATGTATAATATTATTGCCTTTTATGTTCCCATGTCCATAAAGTACAACTTACAATAAATATTTTTGTGGCCAAGTATTTTAATTACCAGCAGTCAATGTATGGCGACTTGCCGATCTCCTTTAAGCATTATGCACTTAGAGCTTTTCAAACTTTAAGTTTGAACCATCGCTATGCTATGCAGGTTGTACAATATCCGAATGATATAATTATTTAACCCAACATTAGATTACAATATTACGTAAGTAATGACAGTATCTATGCCTAGGGCACAATTAAAAAATTTCGTAATTTACAGTAAAATATTAACATGATTAACATTTCCTGACAACTCGCACTAACTATCGACACCCGCGTACTGCCGTACGCCGCGCCGGCTGATCATCGCTGAGTATCGGCCGCACGATTATGAATCGTCGATAATTATTAATTAATATAATGTGCAGGCTTAGCATGCGCACCCTAGAAACACCGAAGATCGACGAAATGACAGATTGAAGAAACAATAACATTCGGAGCAAAATAGTACTTATTGAAAGGCAGCAAGGTCGATGTATCGTCGTTATGAGAAACAACATTTCCTTTCTTCCCGAGCATGAGCTCACAAAATGGCCTCTTTTGACATCTCAAGTAGAAACGTTTTCTTATTTCCATATCAAATAGTCTTACAATAATGTCAACTACTCCACGTCATGGCGGTCCAAGACAAATAGCTTCTTTACCTATAGTAATTTAATTGAAAAATTGACCATTTTTGACAAAATTTCGCGGCAGTCATTTTAAAAATATGGCTATTTACTTAACTTCTATTGCTACCATGGCTTAAGAACTATTTTGCAAAGAACTGTTAAGGATAGAATATTTCTTCTTTAAAATTATTTCTTGGAAAGCCACGCTTAGCCCGCTGGTCAAAGTTGAAGGTCACATGTTATATACATATTTTTGAATCGAGAATCGAATCTCTGATCACGCTCCTTGAATATCAAGTTTAGTTTTGAATACACTCTGTATAATTAAAAACACCCCACACCGATTTCGACGACGGTGGCCGGTTTCATTGAAACCAGATGGTTGATCTTTCTTGTCAGACAATCAGGTGGTCAGCCTGCACTGTCCTAACCAAACATGGAAACAACATGTGTGGTTCTTTACGAACGCACTAATATTAAGGCATCGCTACTTTACTATAAAAGACAATCGGTATAATTTCAAATCCACCATTTCAGATAGGCCACGACTACGGTTACTTCACGATGGTGACCGACTTACCCAAGTACATGACTGGTGTTCTCAAGTTTGATATACACCGCACGGGTACTCTAGCAGCTCTGCCGTATGTTGTTATGTGGGTCAGCTCCATCGTCTTCGGCTGGATCTGCGATAAGATGGTGAAGAGGGACTGGATGAGTGTGACTAACGCTCGAAAAACGTTTACTACTATTGGTAAGCATCGTATTATTCTTTATGAAATGAAATGATTTTTTTTTCTTTCCAAATGGAACTTAACAAGCTTTTTTCGGAAAGAACCAGCGTAAGAAACTCGCAGCTAGCTTTAGCTCTTAGAGATTTATTTTTTTTAACGAGCATTAATTGGCACACCACTGCAACTCCTATGTAGTCAGGATCTACAGTGGTAACCAACCACAGCAACCCTTTGATATGATCTCAGGGGTGCCCCAGGGACATGCTAAATTTGTCTTGCGACCCGCAATGAAGTTAATCAGAAGAATGTAGGAGTAGGAAGCGTTCCAGTTTCAGTATAGGTACTTGTATAATAGAGCGCGGAGATAAAAAAGCGCGTTACGGTATGGTTGCCGGTTAGAATCTCTGTTTATATCTCCGAAAGCTTTTATCCATCCTAGGCCAATAACTTTGCCTCAAATATTTTTATTGTAAGGTCGATACCTGTTATAAATATATTTCAAACATTCCTGCCCAAAGACTTCTATGATGGTGTTACAAAAATATTCTAATACTCTATGTACTGATCGTCCGGCCTGCAAAACCAGCGCCGGTACATACGGCCATCATTATAGTGTCAATCGTCTCAGTCATTTTTAAATTTTGGCCTGACTGTCCGTTTAAATTTGACACTATTGACTGGCTGCTGGATTTACATGCTGGGCCGTGAGTATAACGCTTTACCTCAACGGGGTGTGTTTTATAGATAGTATTCACAATTTAAGTACTTTCATTGTTATCTTTCTGGCAAAACTAGGTACGTATAATCTAATAACAGACCAAGAATGTATAAAACATTCTGAAGATACCTGCATAATCTAAATCCTGTACGGCCTGCAACGTAATCCAAAATTGCTGTTCGGATCACGCTCAAGGGCTGGAATACAAATGACTTTGAAAGCGTGTCATAACACCTGTGACATGTTCCGGCACTTCTCATTAGAATCAACGCATGCAGGGCTACCTATCGCCAGACGAACCAACTACATTACCGGTTACCCAGTCAAAAATAATGCACATTTCACCACGCTCTCTGTATATATACCTATTCGGCTAGTGTTGGTATTGTAGAGTGTTTACGCATAGGTAAGCCTAGAATACACAGCGCGAGCTTTTGCGCGTTCCCGTCGCTTTTTTATATTACTCGCAACTCGCCTTCCCGCACCGAACATAAGCAGTAGCATACAGAGAATATATAATATATTATATAATATAATAAAGAGCGAGTACACAGATGCAGTAGCTGTCTACTGTCACATCAGCAGCTCGGACTTGGGTGACCGGGTGAGACGAGTCGAGCTCGTGTTATGCAAGTATAGGAGTACAGTAGCTGTCTACTGTCACATCAGCAGCTTGCACTGTGTAACCTCGCCATTACGCACAATATAATGACAGCTTTCTCCTTATTCCTACCGTCAGTGTTTGATGGAGATCGAAACTACAAAGGAGACACTAACCGAATATTATATTTTTTCAGTGGTATGTTCTTTTTGACCGGGCTGTACAAGGCTTTATCCGGGCGCGTGACAACCCTAAAAGCGTGGCACAAATAAAAGTGAAACCTACACGTTGACACTTATTGTTCTTTAATATCCTTTTCTGATTGACCTACTAACATTGTTAGGTTAGGTTAGAGTATAGGTACCCAGGGTATTCAGATTTCTAATTAGTAGGATTTTCACATTAAAAACGCATCGGCATGCACTGCGCCGGGTGGTTGCGAAGATTCCGCGTGGTACTTAGACATATCCTTCTTCCGTGACCTAGACAATGTGATAATTTGCGGATTTTTTAAAATTGTATGCAAGTAGGCACATGTCTTAACTAAATATTTTCGTAAAGATCAAAGAGTTTTTAAGGCCATTAACGCTCTTGTAATTCCTCTGGTGTTGCCATTATTATATAACGTAGGCCATTTTCATCCGTTATTGGATGATTTATACAGTAGGTATTTTCCGAGCGAAGTAACCAATCTTGAAATACTGTTGTGCTGTAGTAGCCCAAGCACATACGGCATTATCACAACATAGTCAGCCTAGTCCAGAGGAATGACTGGTCAATACGTCTGGGGCCAACCATGTGCGGGTTTCCTCACGATGTTTTCCTTCACCGTTAGAGCGTCCGTATAATGTACTTGAGATCTGAAAAAGCCTCATTGGTACAAGCCACAACCTGGGAATCGAACCTGCACTCTCTCGAGTGAGAATCAAACGGTCTACCCACTAGGCCACGGAGCGCATTATTATAATGTGCTCCGTGTTACGGTGCTCCGTGCTAATAACCCAACTGACAATTTGCTAATTTAGCAAATGAGCACAAAATAATTACACATTTTTTATTATTATTTACAGCCTCCGTCGGCCCAGGCATATGCATGATCCTAGCCTCATACTCCGGCTGCAACACGGAGACCGTGGTCATCCTTTTCACGGCGTCCATGGGTCTCATGGGCGCTTTCTACCCCGGGATGAAGGTCAACGCCCTGGACCTCAGCAGCAACTACGCTGGTACCATCATGGCGATAGTTAACGGCATTGGGGCTATCACTGGCATCATAGCGCCGTATTTAGTCGGCTTATTGACGCCTGATGTAAGTCTGCCATGTTTGGCTTTGATTAACAGCGAGTGTAACCTAGTGACTACTTTAAGCGTTACGAGTCAGCTGAGCCCACACCGAAACGAGATGATACACGACGCGACGCTGCATTTTTAAAATAGTTATTCAAAATTGAATTTTCTTCATTGAGTATTTTTATTATTCATTTCGTCATGTTGCGCGTGGCGTCGCGCAGCGCGATGCAGCTCGAAAAACCAACTCTTGCAATTAAACGTGTCTCTTCTTGTGTAGTGAATAAAGTTTAATTTTGAATAGCCATCTTAAAAATATAGCATCGCGTATCGTCGCGATGTGAACTGACCCTTAGCGTATTCAGAGGGGAAAATATGTCTAACTAGGTATTCAGTACTTTTAGGTATAACATAGCAAGCAATTAGGTTCTGACAGAATTTTTTTTTATCAGATTAATGGTATTGCACCAAGAGTACCGCGACAGTTTCATGGAATACCTTGTCTGATACTTACATAATAATTGTTGTTACCTATTGTATTACATTATTATAAATACAATAGGCCATAATAATTATCTAATAACATACTATTACAGAATAATATGCATGCAGTTATGCACTTTAAACAATGAAGCATACGGAGCATATTTATTCGATAAACCAGATTTTTTCGTAGCGTTGATTTTCAACAATTTTCAAAGACTCTCTCTTGCCGAACTCAATAAAAGAACGCCTTTTCAGAAGTCGTTTCAAAATGTCCATAAAAACTTATTATTAAGATTTTTTTGTTTTCAGAGCACCTTAGTGCAATGGCGTCTAGTATTCTGGATCACACTAGCAATATTCATCATCACCAACTTAGTGTACGTCGCGTGGGCGTCAGGCGACGAACAGTGGTGGAACTCTTCAGCAACGGACCCCAGGAAAGAGGCCCCGAGCTCCAAAGCTGAGCAAGCAGTGTCCGTAGTGACGAACGAAGTCAAAGTGTGATAAGTGACTAACTTCAGAGTACTGAAGAAAGAAGTCAAAGAGATGAGTGAAGTTAGTGAGCTTTGGTGAAATATCTGTCATGTCTGTGTACAAATTAGTGGCATTTTGTACAACTGTAGATATGTACAAATTATTTTGGCACATGTTTTTAGACTGCCAGGCATTTTATTTTAGAATTGTATGTCGTTTGATTAAGAGTGTATTTCAGAGGCTCCTAAACTGTAATTTGTAAATACAATAGCTTATAATACTAACTCGAAATAAAAAAGAAACTTCTGAACCAATAAGTATAAGGAAAAGACCTAAGTTTTCTATAAAATGTGTGCACAAGGCTAGTTTTTGTCAGTGCTAATAATTTTAACCCAGACAATTTTTTTTGCAACAATGCCATTGTAAATAGATTCTATGAGGATGTAGATTTTAGATCTCTTCCGTAGAACGGTTGTTAATTGAATGATATAGGTTTAAGGTTAGTAATAAGGTAGGTATAAACTGTACAGTGACTTGTGATAGTATTCAACTGACTAAATTATTATAGGTAATTATAAAATATTTTTACATAGTCCATTCTAGATTCCGAAAAAAAATTCTAACGTGCACTTAAGTATGATTTTTTAAATATATTTAATTTGTTCTCCCATTGGTTACAATGACTGCCCATTTTTTCCTTTGGGCATTTGGCTTACTGTCCGCGCGCGAGTTCAATGCAGTCGGAGCCTCCCGCCGCCCGCGCACCACGCTTCTGTTTTGTGTCCTTGATAATAGCTCTATTGCATTCCGTAGCTCCGCCGCATTCAACTCTCGCGCGGATTATACATATCGCTGTTAAAAAAGTTGTTTTAAGTAACACTCATTTATTTGTATAAAATAGGGTAGTTGACAACATGTAAAATATTTAGTTTAATTTATATAATCAGAAATATTTGGCTGGTTATCGTGTCGCGCGGACCGCTCGTTGACCGTCAGCGCCGACACCGAAATGTATGAAATGTTCGCGCTGACCGCTACGCGTTATTTCGAAACACTACATAGATTTGAATATATTTCAAGCTGTCGGCACTCGGCGCTGACGATCAGCGCGCGACACTGAAATCCGCCTTAAGGTATATACTTGATAAATGTAAAAAAATATATAATTTAATGTGTAATGTGTTTTGGAATGAAATACATACATCTAAAATTACAAAAAAGATTCAATTTTTTTGCTATACCTATTAGAAGAAAACCTACATCATTAGTTTACTTACATCATAATAAAAACATTCATCAATGTAAGTACGAACTTAAACGCACAAATTTCTGAGGTATTAGCAATTTTGTTCCTGCGACCGGCTATATGCTATTTCATACAACTTAAGAAACAAGCAACGTTTTCACTGACTTGCGACGTTCTGTAAACATATGGCTATACCTTTGAAAATGCTGATTTTTTATACTGTTTCTTCTGAGAACTTAAATTCTAGAGGAATATTCACTGGTGCAATAAAAATATATTTATCTGTCAACTAGCCTATTGTTTAAGTATTAGTAGTGTGTATGATTGTGAGAGAATTTTGTAAATAATTATGATAATTGACGTAAGATTATTATTGTATATTGATCGCGTCATAATGTGCGCCATTAACATGTGAAACAAACAGTTTAAAAAATGTACTCATAGTACAAATGGCGCAATGATTACATTTTTTTAATGCTTGTTGCAAAACAAAACATAAACATGATATGATTATATCTAACAAGTACAATATCTATATATATATATATATATATATATATATATATATATTTTACGCGATATAATGAGCCAATTTTACTTAATTATAAGTATATTCAACGTAATAATGTTATTGATATGAGACAGCCAAGGAATGGAAATAATGTTATGACTATGAATATTAAGCTAATTTAAACACATTTTACAAAATACAAATATTTTGTATTTGTATTTTGCAAAATATCAACGCTTATTTGACTTTTGAATAATTTTTCCTATTGACTGTAAAAAGATTTTATTTTTATAATTATATTATATATTATTGTCTGAGATAATAGATCATATTTTGTATTACTATCGAATTTGATATTATGCTGTTAAATAAAAAATATTAATAATGAATACGTATTTCTCTTATTAAATTCAAACACCAAAGTCATAATTTTTGTCATAATTTACTTAAAATTATTACACATAGAAATAGTTAATAGTTTTTTTAGTTAAAATGATTAAAACCTGTAGTACAGTAGTCACTACGTGTAATAATTCTATGGCAATTTAAAACAAAGTAATAATAATAAAATAAGTAATAATTTAAAATATCAAAAATAACAACAAAAATATATTAAAAACAAAATTCCAAAATATTCAAGTCTATTCTGTAGTCGTTGTGTTCCGAAACCATACCAGTATTCGGAAGTACGATCTGACGTAATCGGTAGCAGCCGTACTGTTATCGCGATCCAAAACGCCACATCTATATACTAAGGCGGGTCAATAAGTCCGTGACTTTTTGAATTTCTAACCTCCTTACTGAAAAAGCAACACTACTCCTGTCAACAGGCATCTGTCAGTTGACTCCTATCAAAATTTGAACTTGCTGCGTCAGTTAGTTTGTGTTTTACAGCTATCTTTATCAGACTATCCAGTAACTTAAGGAAACAATGGAAAAAAGTGAATTTCGTGTGCTTATTAAGCATTATTTTTTGCGAAAAAAAACCATTACCGAGACCAAGGCTAAGCTTGATAAATACTATGGGGACTCTGCACCATCGATTTCAATGGTAAAAAAGTGGTTTACTGAATTTCGTTGTGGCCGTACAAGCACTGAAGATGCCGAACGTCCTGGACGCCCAGTTGAGGTCTCTACACCCGAAACAATCGAGAAAATTCACGATATGGTGTTGGCCGACCGAAGATTGAAAGTGCAAGAGATTGTGGAAGCCATAGGCATCTCGCATGGCTCAGTGGTTTCAATTTTGAATGATCACTTGGGCATGAGAAAGCTTTCCGCAAGATGGGTGCCGCGTTTGCTCACAGTCGACCACAAACGCAATCGTGTAACAACTTCACAGGAAGATTTGACGTTGTTTAATCACAATATGGAGGAGTTTTTGCGCCGTTTTGTAACTGTGGACGAAACATGGATCCATCACAACACACCAGAGACCAAACAACAGTCAAAACAGTGGGTTTCTAAGGGTGAATCGGCGCCAAAGAAGGCCAAGGTGGGTTTGTCAGCCAATAAAGTTATGGCGACTGTTTTTTGGGATGCACGTGGGATAATCCACATTGACTATCTTCAAAAGGGAAGAACAATTAATGGGGAATATTATGCCAACTTATTGGACCGCTTCAATGAGGATTTGAAAAAAAACCGACCTCATTTGGCCAAGAAAAAAGTTCTTTTTCACCAAGACAATGCAAGGGTGCACACATGTGCAGTTGCCATGGCAAAAATCCATGAATTGGGCTATGAATTGCTCCCACATCCACCCTATTCTCAAGATTTAGCTCCGAGTGACTACTTCTTGTTCCCAAACCTGAAAAAATGGCTCGGTGGAAAAAGATTTGACTCCAATGATGAAGTCATCTCGCAAACAAAGGCCTATTTTGAGGACCTCGACAAATCATATTTTTTGGAAGGGATAAAAAAATTGGAGAAGCGTTGGACAAAGTGTATAGAGCTCAAGGGGGACTACGTTGAAAAATAAAATGATTTATTTATCAAAAAATCTGTGTTTTATTCCAAAAGTCACGGACTTATTGACCCGCCCTCGTAGCAGGCCTAGCATGGGCACCCTAGAAACACCGAAAAATCGACAAAATGACAGATTGAAGAAACATTAATACCATTCGGAGCAAAATAGGTTGTAATGTAAGGCAGCAAGGTTGATGTATCGCCGTTATGAGAAACAACATTTCTATTCTTCCCGAGCATGAGCTCACAAAATGGCCTCTTTTGACAGCTAAAGTAGAAACGTTTTCTTAATTCGGTGTCAAATAGTCTTACAATAATGTCAACTACTCCACATCATGGCGCTCCTAGACAAATAGTTTCTTTACGTTCAGTCATTACTTGAATATTTGTTCGTTTTAGACAGAAGAGTTCCCGGCGGCCATTTTAAAAATATGGCTGTTTAGAAATGTTGACTTCTATTGACGACCTTGTTACCATGGATAAAGAAATATTTTGTAACGAACTAATTTGGGTAGAATATTTCTTCTTTAAAGTTATTTCTTCGGATCGCCATGCTAAGCCCGCTGGCCTGGCTCCACTACAATGGCCGCAGCCCGCAAGCTATACTTCACAAATAAACGCAATTTTTCATTTCATTTTTGATAGACATTGATCATACAGGACGTTTGGTAGAACGCAGTCAATCCGTGAAATATATAATGTTGGGTTTCCTCCGCCCAACATGTAAAAAGAAAGAAGATAAGTCATTTAAACCCTCCCTTTGTATGGCCGATATTGCACCTTTCCTGAGATATTCGGGATCTTCTAGATATTATTATGTATATAGATATTTCTAAAGTGGATAACTTGGCCTGTTTGGCTCATAAATCATAATAAAACACTGAAAATGGTGTTAATCGTCAATATTTTTAATTCATCATAATAACAGAATTATGTAAACTGATCTAACTTAACTTGGGCCTTTTCATCCGTAATTGGATGATATATACAGTATTCTCCGAGCGAAGTAACCACTCTTGAAATACTGTAGTGCCTGGGACAGTTGGTTTTTAAATGTCGTATTGTTGCCCAAGCACATACGGCATTCTCACAACACAGTCAGCCTAGTCCAGAGGAATGACTGGTCAATACGTCTGGGGCCAACCATGTGCGGGTTTCCTCACGATGCTTTCCTTCACCGTTAGAGTGTCCGTTTAATGTACTTGAGATCCCAAAAAGTCTCATTGGTACACGCCACAATCTATTAATCGAACCTACACTCTCTCGAGTGCGAATCAAACGGTCTACCCACTAGGCCACGGAGCTCTTATGTGACTGATCTAAGAACAATTTAAACCTGAAAAATATATTTTTTTATATTTTATTTAACGCTTTATTTACAAAACAACAGTATCGTTTTTGTACTTTGAAAATAGTATCTAATTTTTATTTAAAGATTGACGATAGAAACCATTATAAGTGTTTTACTATGACCAAATCTCAGAATCGGTCCAATATCGTCCATACAAAGAGAGAGTTCCAATGATTTTTCTTCACAAACGGGATCAATTAAATACGGACTAGCTACGTTATAATAAACATGTATAAGGGTCATACTGACAATCCAGCTTGCAGTTCCTAGCTTGACTGTTACTCCGCTCCAAGACCGCGGCGCTGTTCTTACAGGCTGGTATGGTCCTTTACACTTTAATCAAAGTATTACAAATGTTTAAGACACATAAAGCGATTGCACACTTGCGACACGGTGAGCACCGATTCAATAGGCTATTTGACTCATATTTAATTTCATACATTGAAGTAGTACTAAGGCGGGTCAATAAGTCCGTGACTTTTTGAATTTCTAACCTCCTTACTGAAAAAGCAACACTACTCCTGTCAACAGACATCTGTCAGTTGACTGCTATCAAAATTTGAACTTGCTGCGTCAGTTAGTTTGTGTTTTACAGCTATCTTTATCAGACTATCCAGTAACTTAAGGAAACAATGGAAAAAAGTGAATTTCGTGTGCTTATTAAGCATTATTTTTTGCGAAAAAAAACCATTACCGAGACCAAGGCTAAGCTTGATAAATACTATGGGGACTCTGCACCATCGATTTCAATGGTAAAAAAGTGGTTACTGAATTTCGTTGTGGCCGTACAAGCACTGAAGATGCCGAACGTCCTGGACGCCCAGTTGAGGTCTCTACACCCGAAACAATCGAAAAAATTCACGATATGGTGTTGGCCGACCGAAGATTAAAAGTGCAAGAGATTGTGGAAGCCATAGGCATCTCGCATGGCTCAGTGGTTTCAATTTTGAATGATCACTTGGGCATAAGAAAGCTTTCCGCAAGATGGGTGCCGCGTTTGCTCACAGTCGACCACAAACGCAATCGTGTAACAACTTCACAGGAAGGTTTGGCGTTGTTTAATCACAATATGGAGGAGTTTTTTAACCGTGGACGAAACATGGATCCATCACAACACACCAGAGACCAAACAACAGTCAAAACAGTGTGTTTCTAAGGGTGAATCGGCGCCAAAGAAGGCCAAGGTGGGTTTGTCAGCCAATAAAGTTATGGCGACTGTTTTTTGGGATGCACGTGGGTTAATCCACATTGACTATCTTCAAAAGGGAAGAACAATTAATGGGGAATATTATGCCAACTTATTGGACCGCTTCAATGAGGATTTGAAAAAAAACCGACCTCATTTGGCCAAGAAAAAAGTTCTTTTTCACCAAGACAATGCAAGGGTGCACACATGTGCAGTTGCCATGGCAAAATTCCATGAATTGGGCTACGAATTGCTCAAACATCCACCCTATTCTCAAGATTTGGCTCCGAGTGACTACTTCTTGTTCCCAAACCTGAAAAAATGGCTCGGTGGAAAAAGATTTGACTCCAATGATGAAGTCATCTCGCAAACAAAGGCCTATTTTGAGGACCTCGACAAATCATATTTTTTGGAAGGGATAAAACAATTGGAGAAGCGTTGGATAAAGTGTATAGAGCTCAAGGGGGACTACGTTGAAAAATAAAATGATTTATTTATCAAAAAATCTGTGTTTTATTCCAAAAGTCACGGACTTATTGACCCGCCCTCGTATTTACTTTAGTACTTGGCTTAGGAAAACGTATTCTAGCGATATCATAAATTAAAAACTTGAGATTGATTAATAAAGTAGATTTAAAAATATGTATTTGTGTTTTTTAATATCTACTGATGAAAACACCTCGAAGCACCGGCAAGGCAAAATGTGACGACACAAACACACTAAACATATGTAGTAGTGAAAAGGAACGTTTCTGTAAATAAATAGTTCATGACATCTTAAAAAGTTATTTATGTCAAAACGTCAAACGGAATGTAACATTTTACTACTACGGACTATAGCACAGATTACAAATGGTACTAGTATGACGTCACAGCACAGATAATCTATCAATCAACATGGCGAATAGTGTTTTCGGCGGTTTTTAAAAGTGTATTTTAAAATATTTTTTTGTAGGTTTTTAGGTTTCAAAATAATGTTTAGGACATAAATAAAAACAAGGTCAAGTAGCCTATTGTTCGAAAATAAAAATAATATTATACATAAACAATGTAATTTTTATTCTTAATTGGAATGTTAATTATTTAACGAACTTAAGAAATTATTTAACGTTTTTGAAAAAACGACTGCTTTTGGTATATTAAATTTTAAGCTTTAGGGTCTTTTTCACAATCGCCTAATAAGTGTCGCTGCTTAATGTACATTGAGCGACAGAGAAAAAACATGCAAATAAGCTATCTGACACATAATTATAGTAAGAAGTTTGGGCCGTTAACTGGGATTCTAATGTCAATTTGTATACTTTAAGGTGCGTTTAACTCTGGGTTTTTAGTATTAATTTTGGATCATGTCCAATGCATTAATTTTTTCAAGGTTTGCTTGGATATTTGATACGTACCGTAACAAATATACAAATACCTACCTCCTACTAAAATAGAATTTAAAGCCTGAAATCAAATTATTGGTCATTACTTAAATGTTACTATGACAAGATAATATTATAGTATACTGAGAGATAAAAATCTTTTACTTACGAATGACTATTGATATATAAGTGTAAAACTTTCCAGTACAGCGGGAGGTCTAAACACCTCCCCCTTCGAAATTTCAGAAAAGCTCCATCACATACGACGGTGAGGCATTATCACTTAAGTCCGTACGTTGGCTGAGTAATCTCAGCGCGTCAGGAGCGGGTATAGTGAGGGACGCGGCTAGCTCCGTCCCTGGTAAGGCCCCGGGGAGGGCCCCAGGCCCTCTAGTAGGGTGAGGGCCCCGCGCCAGGGCCGTGCGCAGGCGCCGCGCGTCCTCGTAGTCTAGGTTGAGGAGACGGCAAGCTTCTTGTAATCTGAAAATAAATCACTTTTATTTTAACATGACAATTCCATGTCTATAGTCACATTTCAACCCCTTTTATTCGATCGAACTTATTGTTCATTTACTGTGGCGAGTTAGTGTCGAGATAAGAATCTCTGCTGTAATTTACTAGAATTATAACTCAGGCCAGTCACTAAAAATTGTAACTCTGTAGTTAGTACCAATTGGCTAAGTGTCGGATAGCTTATTCGAAAGTTTTGTCATTGCTTACTTTATATCGAGCGACAGAGACCAAACATGCAAATAAGCTATCTGAGACTTATCAGTAGACTAGATGTTTCCCGCGGCTCCGCCCGCTTAAATACAGTATCCCACGGGAACAGTGTACTTTTTCGGTATAAAAAGTATCCTATATTTTAATCCAGAGCTGAAATTACTACCATACCAAATTTCATCGAAATCTGTTGAGTAGTTTTTGGGTGAAAGAGTAATAAACATCCATCCATAGTAGTAGGATTGCGAAACGGGCCCTTAAACAAATGGACGATGGTAATGTAAGTATTGCTTAATATTTTATTACATATGGCGGTAATACAGGTACTCGAATAAGTGTAAACGTACCTAGGCAGAATCTTGAGTTTTTGAGCGTTTTTGTTGGGCGGAGCGAACGCCGGTACCAGGTTTCTCTTCACATCGTGTGTCAACTGCAGCGTACCTCCCGTGTTGAACCAACTCTCTAATACGACTTCCTGTAAACAAAATTAAAATGCATCATCAATTTGATATCTAATATATATTGAATCATATCGGTTGATACTGCCATGCCGCGACTCCGCACCACCCAACTTTTTGTTTTTATAACTTGACATAATATAAATTTGACAGTCTAAATGGAGGTGTCGTATGAGATGTAGGGGAATACACGGGCATCAATGTCGCTTCCCGCCTTTCTTAACCAACTACTTTTGGAACGGCCAACTTACGTGCCGAGATATGTAGTCTTATGGGCGTACCCAGGTAAATAAGGCAAAGGCAATAAGAGATGAAGTAAAGTGAGTTGAGTTTAGTTATTTAAAATTTTTGACGACTTTAGTAGATTAAAAGTAGTTAATTCAGTAAATCATGAAAATTCTAATTACTCGTATAGTCGAAAATATTTTTATATATAAAACCGAAGAAGATGCTAAGATTTAATTATCCGTTTAAATTTTGTCGCTTTACTCCCGTCTGCGTCTGTAGGGCCCCTTATTAAACGCTATTTTACGGACACTTTTCATGTATGGAAATGGTACTCCTTACCTCTATTCTCCATGGTCTGTACTATATTTTTGATGTTTTGACTCGCTTTCACGTCACGGCATAGTGACATACACACTCACCTCGTACAGATGTCTGTCCACGTGGTCCGCCAGCAGCGCGCGCAGCCTAGCCGCTAGCGGCGGCGCGAGCGCACGCGCGGCGCACGTGGTGCGCGCGCACAGCGCCGCCAGCGGCCCGCACAGCGCCATAGACACGCAGAGAGCCGACTCCTCCACTGTCACCATAGCGTGCCATCTGGATATTTGATTGTGCTATGTCTTTAGTGTGATCAAATTATTACGCCAAGTGAAGACTGTGACGCAGCCGTATTTTTATAGTGTAAACTTTCTAGACGAGCACAAATTCACCTGATGATTATTATTGTAGTACGATCAGGTCATGATGCATGACGTGCATGGACAGTATATAATTATTAAAAAATATATATAAAACCTAAAAACATTTACTTCTGCTTTTTATAATCCCGTATAGTGGCTTTGAACTCTAATATAATGTGTTCAGCCAGCAGCGCGAGCCCCGCATTTCGGAGATGCGCCAGCAGACCGCTCACTTCGGCGAACGCACCATCTTCGTCTAATTCATCTTCGGCTAGAGTATCCACGTTCAATATCTGTTCTGCTATCAGTCTGTCTGTAGCCCACTGAAATATAAAGAAAAGTTTATATTTCACTACTACCTGTTGTCCGCGGCTCCGCCCGCGTAAATATATAGCATTCCTCGGGAACACTGTACCGAAAAGGTTTAAAATTTAAAAAGAAAAAGTTTAAAATTGCTTATACTAAAACTTAATTTGTAGTAGTTTAGTACTGTCACAGAATACTTATTAATACAAGTACAGAAGACTCACTCCGACGAGTCATTTAAAGAAATAAGGACTCTTGCTACGATACAATTAAGTTCAATTTAGATCGCGCAGCGCTTGATTGCCTACGGTTATATTTACCTAGAAGTTGCGTCACTTTCTATCGCGTAACTCTTTATCTTTTCTGACGAAATGGGGGTTTTCTCCTTTTAGAAAATAATTTAATCTCAATATTTAATTACAACTTTTTTTCTAGTACCCTACTGTACTTTAGTGAATTACTTTCTAAATAAACCTAAGGTAGGTGTTAATAGTACTTTAATTCTAATAAATTCGCGCATACCTACTTACGTTTTCGATACTTTCACAGTAATATCAGGCCTGTCTCACTTAGACAGGCCTGATAGTACTCAAAGATGTTGAATCACGCCGCCTTACTATTACTCTAGGTACTTTTGTCAACAAATGATTTTTCAAATCAATCTATGATTCAATCCAATCCATAAAACAAAGGAACGAACAAATCTGGCGCATACGTCACTCCCTGCTCCCGCGTGAGTCCCTACTGATTGGCCCGCTCGAGTCGGCCGCCGCACGTACTTACATTTTCGATACCTACACGGGGAGTGGGACAGGACAGGCCTGGTACTGTGAAAAATTATAAAATTACTAGTGTCCGAAATTAGCAAATACAATATCTACCGCGTCATTATGTTCAGTCTGCTCTTGCATGTTGTCCGGTAAAGCAGAACTCCTTCTAGTAACTTCGTTGAGCGCCAACTTCTTCGCCTGTATTTCCACTTCGCTTAACGACATGGTTTCTGCTATTTCTGGCTCTGGAAGTATATTTAAATTATAATATTTGCTCGCCATTAGAGCTTTCTTTATGCATTTACCGGCCAAGTGCGAGTCGGTCTCGCGCACGACTCCATAAAAATAGCAAAAAAAAAAACAAGTTTGTTGTATGGGAGTCCCACTTAAATATTTATTTTATTCTGTTGTTGTTATAGCGGCAACAGAAATACATCATCTATGAAAATTTTAACTGTCTAGCTATTACGGTTCTTGAGATACAGCCTGGTGACAGACAGACGGACAGACAGATAGCGGAGTCTATAAGTAATAGGGTCTCGTTTTTACCCTTTGGGCATGGAACCCTAAAAATTTGCAAATTTGCAAAAAAAAATTTTAATTGGGTGAGCCGGCCTCAATTTGGATGCTTAGCAAGTAGCAACACATTGGATGATTTATTTATAACCCAGTTATTTTCACTCTGCCCCTTCGTGACCCACCTAATACTTTTAAACCCAAGCTGTTTCCATTATGTAAAATAATACATATTTATAAATACTAAAAATGTTTCATTAATACTACGTAATATTTTGTATCGTCAATTTAGTCACTGAATATTTACAATAATAAATATATAATAGGAAGGTATTATTTTGAAAACAAAACAGGGAAATGTTGCGATCCGATATTTTATTTTGATGGCCCGGTACCGGGTCGCGACCCGGCAACCATTTGCCGCCGCTCTAAAGGATATAGAATGTTAATATCGGGTTCTCTTATTTAAGAAAACACTAAATGGGAATATATAATTTGTAGTGAAAACTCCTTTAGCATGTTTTCGATTTGAAACTTGATGAACTGATTACCTTCCCTGCCGTCTTCTAGCACGACGCTACCGATGGTGGAGGGCGTGTCTTCTGCTCTGTGCTGCTGCTGCGTGAAGTGCTGGAACTGTCGCCGGTAGTAGTGCAGTTGAAGGTAGTGCTATTTGAGAAAAAAGATTTGTAATAAACAGGAAATAATATTGATATCAGAAAGTAGCCTTATTATGCAGAGGTGATAATCATAGGCAAATAGAGGTACTACAAGTACAAAAATGTACAAAATAAAAATGTATGCTTTTAATGTGCTAAAAGTCGTTAGTTAATTTACTTTCAATTTTTGCTCTATTTAAGATCTCATTTTTTTTCTCCCAAGTTTGTACAAACACTACTAAAAGTAAAAAATCTTAAGATCGGATGTGACTAGTTATACCAGAAGATTTGACATAAATGACATTTCAAATTCAGTTTAGTAAAATTTCCTAAATATGGAAAAGTTTTTTACATTTCTGGTCAAGTTTAACATATCTTCAGAATGCTCTATACATACCAGCGAATGCGCCCACTGCACCAGCACCGCGCGCGTGTGGTGCGCTGCGTTGACGATCGCGGGCAGAGTAGGGGAGCCCCCCTGTGCGAGCTCCTGCGCCGCCGCGCCCAGGAGCTGCGTGAGCCGCACGCGCCACTCCTCCACCAGCTCCAGCTGCAGCTCCAGGAACTGTAACCTGGGGGTATATAGGGGGTCATTGTATCCCAAGGATATACTTTTCGAAACGTTTGGCAACAATATTGCGTATGTATAAAATATAAATAATCTAACCTAACCAAGAGCATGTATAAGGAGAGTTCCATAACTATCAACGCTCTATAGGTTTTCTTTGAATTACTTAAAAAGTTATTGTCCTATTTCGCTCAAAATAATTTTCCTTGAGAGTTTTTAGCATGATCTATCAGCTTGGAAAATTACAAGTTTCTATCTCCAATAGTTTAGTAATGCCAGGGAGGGGCCAACTTGTAAACCACTTTGGAGGGCGATTACTCGAAAATGGTTGACTTTGTAAAAAAGTTATGTACGAAACCTTGCCTTTATTTTAAAATACCTATTCAACAATACACCACACGATGCGGTAAAATGAAAAAAAAATTCATCCCCTCTTCACATATTGTATCGAAAGCCACCCCGGAAATATAATTTTATTATTAATTTATGATACCAAAACCGAGATCTATACACATTATAGTATGACTATACCGAATTCATTAATCCATTTACATTCATTTATTACAGAAGCTAGAAGGGCAGACAGACAGACAAACATAGATACAGAAAGACGCACGAACAGAGCGAAACGAAGGGTTCCTTGAGTATTACGGAAAACTAAAAAGCGTAATTTACACAAAAACAACTTCTGAAAAATTGAAAAATCTCGAAACGTCCACTGCCGGTGGTAGGCTTTAATAGCAAGTGGTCAGTGTCTACAGTGTACCGACCGGTGTCCGGGCTGCGGCAGCGCGGCGTAGCGGTCCTCGACGGTCTTCAGCAGCGTGACGAACCAGTCGGCGCCGCGCGGCACCCACAGCAGGGCGCCCACCGCCGCGCTCACGCCCGCCGCCACCGGCTCTGTCCATTGTTCATTGTCCAATATGTCGTCCATCTTGGCCAGAGCGTCTGTTACATTTCACAAATAATCAAAATTCAACACCGAACTGTCTATTTCATTTTCAATTCAGTTTTACTCTGGAATTGAGACGATCAAGCTGTTTAGGCTGTAGGGATTGCCAAGTAAATATAACATTATATTTTATTGTGTGTTTTAAATAATTAAGATATGTATTTAAATATATATCTCACATAACAATTTTATAATAATTATTATTATTCACCATATCAGTAAGAATTTTAGTTTAATAAAAATAATGAAAAATTTTAAAAATATTTCTAAACTAAACTTGACTTGAAACACTATTTGACAACCTCTGTGGCCAGTGGTTGAGCATGTTGAGCTCAAGCCAAAAGTCACGGGTTCGAATCCTGCCAAAGGAACAATAAAGTTTTCTGTTCCTGGGACATTTTTAGCCATAAATATGTGTATACTATAAAAGTATGTATATGTAGTAATATATTTCCCTTGTCTGGTTAGACGTAATACGAGTTCTTTGAGAACTAATCGCTGGACGTTAGTGGTGAGAAAGCGTACATAGACATTTAAAAAAATACTTACATTTTCTTTCAACAGCCAGCCATTGCACAAACGTTTCCGCTTTTGTCAGAACAGACAATATATTGCTAGCTTCGTTTCCGGTTACTGTAATCAATTCTCTATTAAATCCCAGGGTTTCGTCGACGGCGTGCGCAAACGCAGCGTCTACGTCCACCATATCACCCTTTGACCCTTGTGTCTGGTACGTAGCAAGCACTGTGTGTAACCGTTCAGCTGCTAATGATATGAGACCTGTGTTGAACTCATTCTGCAAATTAAGTATTTGTTGTACATAATACATATAGAACAGAAAAAAAAATCTTTTAGGCAGTTAAACCATAGACATAATAGACGAGGCATGTCAAAGCAAAAACTGTCCCCACTTAAATGACTCCACTTTTGGGGTTGTTTGGAGCCATTTTGACATTTGAGGTATGGTAAAATCAAGATAGCGTAACTTTTCTTGTATGAAGATTTTTGTTCTGTCAATTGTACGTCATAGCCCATCCTTAGTAACTGAATAGATAGGCAAGCTCTAGTATTGTTAAAAATTCTGTTTTGAATGTTGATTTTTTTTCTAATTTTCCTTTATACACTCATATTTTTAACCCCCAACGAAAACAGAGGTGTGTTATCAGTTTGAGGTGTCTGTCTGTCCGTGGCATCATAGCTCCCAAAAGGATGGACCGATTTTGATCTAGTTTTTTTTGTTTGAAAGCTGACATGATCGAGTGTTCTTAACTATAATTCGACATCCATCAGCTCGCTCACTGATAGCAAGTTACCCCCGAATTGTATAGACAATTTGGGGGTAACTTAATTTTTTTCATTTTGTTTATTTATTTGTAAAGACTGCAAATACATTGTTCTTATGCTTTAAATTGTTACTCACAACAGCATCAATATGTTTCATTTGTAGTTTATCTGCAACAGGCTGTACACAATTTTTGACGAATGCTTGATGATCCTTAATCCAGGTCAGAGTCTGTGTGAGAAACCATTCTGGTCGGTCAATACGAGCGGTTTGTCTAGAACCAGTGAAATGAAACGCAAATCTCTTCTTCAAAGGTCTTAAAAGGATCCTGACTGGCAAACTCGGGTTTTGATCTGAAACAATAAAGTGATTATTATGATATAAAGATACAAATATGTTAGATATTTTAAAAAACGCATACACTTAAAAATGTTTAATGCTATTTTAAATTGGCATTCCTAAACATCTTTTAACATCTTGAGTTAAGATTTTGATTAGTCTTAAAGTCATAAAAATATCAGCCTACTAGCAAACCAAAAATTGTAAAAGAGATGTGTATCATGTTTTATAACAATAATAATTTAAAAATGTACTAATTTAGCTTATAATTTTAAGCATTACAGAATATTTATTTTACCTTGTGTTATATTAGCAGATAATGTAGCATTTACATCTTCTGGTTCTTGGATCAGAAACAAGTGTCTTGTTAGGTTTGTAAATTTGTTCATTATCTCTTTTGGTAATGGTGAATTCTCTGCTCCAGATGAAGTTAAAGGCCACTTTAAAACTTTCATGTGCTCTTCATAATGCCTTAAAAGTGTGATTGGTAATAGGAATTTAGTAAGAATATCTAGTAACACTTAACATGTTATGTCTTTGCTCTTCATTAATTTAATCTATAAAACTATTGTTGCTTGTGCTAACAATGCCAGTTACATTCGTGCTTTAAAATAAGAATCTGTTTATTAGTAACAGTTTTGAAAGCAACGACTATAGTTTGTTTAACTGTTTTTTAATAACTTTAACAATAATAGAGTTGATAAACTCAATTTTTATCTTACATGAATATATTTAAATTGAATACTCACTTAGTCAGATTTTGTTTTAATATGTCATGCCAGTAGTGTGTGTAATCCTTGATGTATGTACCGCGGTGTCCGTTCCTATATTTACTGCACATTGTCTTCATTTCTCCATAAAGAACTACAAGTTGTTCATCCTCCTTGCACTGTTTCATTTGAGTACTATAGTAAAAATACATCTTATCCTCCTCATCTTACTTACATAATAATATACTGTGTGATTTTTTATACCATCTCAGGAAAAATAGTGGATAATAGGTAGGTACATGAAATAGAATATCTACTTTGGCATACTTAGTTTACATTCTTTTGTAACTAAAATTTGTTATACAACATCACGCTACCAATTTAAAGCCATATTTAGTTATTGAAATATTAAATTTTTAATATTGCAATTCAAAATTATTGTCACCCTATTTCTACAGTATTTTTCAATGAATTTGCACATCACACAACATGCACCTTACAACCCGCATGGTAATCTAGTACATTATCAACCGACGAAAAATCCGGAGGAGGTTCTCAAGTCAACACATTACATATTTGTTTCTTTTTTTTATGTATGACCACACATAACATTTTACAGAGTAGTCAGATTTTGATAATTCTTTTTTTGTTGTAAAGTGTTTACTTCTAAGTTAATCCCATTGTCACAAAATGGTAGACGTGGTGATGTATTCCATGAGAAATCAAGGGAACTCATCGATATTTATATGGACACTTAGTGAACTTTTTTGGAAGTAACCTTAATATACCAAAAATTAAGTTTTTGTGCCAAGGTACACCTTGGATCCAAAACCATTGAACAGTACTCCTGAGTCTTTGAAGATACATGTTTGAGGATTTTAGTGCTGTTTAAATAACAGCAAGCATATCGTCGCCTTAATTCTAATAAAGCGTATCTCAAAAATGACAACTGTTTAGGAAGGTCATAAAACTGTTTTTGTTGTTTTAACTCTTAGACAACAATATAAAGTGATGTTCGAAACTAAGTATCAAAATACTAGTATAATCTTAATTTTACCTTGTAATACAATTTGCTTGACCAGGAAGCTCTATATCTTAGTTACGCTATATTAGCATAATGAATTTACTGAGATAATGTATATTAACATAAAAAAACAAAGGGATCATACTGTAAAAAACATTTATTTTTCAATAATTAAGATAGTTTAGTACTTATATTTATAATTAACAATAACATTCATTAAAAATTAAGAATCATCGTACGGTATCAAACATAAATAAACTTTTATCAAATCAACTAAAAAACACATTAAAATAAAATTACTTTCTAAATATGCGAGTTAAAATACCAACTTTAACTCGCACTTATCTATTATAATATTATCTATTTATCATAAATATAATAATATTATATAACTTAATCTTTAATCAGTCGTTGCCTTAGGCAAACTGTCGTAAAAAAAATGACAGTCTGTTGGCAAAATGTGTTTCAGATCTTGGAGGTCTTACCATTTTCTTGGCTTCAGTGGTATTCTTCCTGTGTACATTGGATTAATGGTGTAGTGCACTTTGTTTTGATCTGATGGGCAACTCCTGTAATTCATCTGTAAAATTTAGTTTAAATTTAATTTTCCCATCTGGGACATATTGCAACTGCCGGATGTCGGTAACAGTAGGATCTCCCGCTTTTCTTCCAGGTCGAATGGAGGTATATCGTTGCAGCACTGAAAAATCTTTGAAAAAGTCATGGGAAAGGTATTTTGCGTCATATTTAGGAGTTTTCTTCTTTGCATCTTTAGTAAGCTTAACATAGTCATGAGGTAGATGAATGTCGGTTCTTTTTAGTTTTATCTCAATAACGGAGTGTACTGAGTCACACTCCATTTGGGTATGGCCTCTTTCCAAATATTTTTGTGTTATTAACATGTTTTCTTTTATAGCCAAGTCCAGAAGAATATTAGCCATGATTGAGTTTCGATTCTGGGCTGTACATCCATCACTGAAAATAACTAGTGGAATAGTTTTAGGAACTTTCTCTTGTATGTAGTCTACTAGACAAGAAGCGAAGTTGGATGCTTGTAGCTCGCCTTCGCATTCATGCCACCAATAACAGGTTACTTCATGAGTTGCTAAATTGTAAACTGTAAAATTATGACAACAAAGCTTTGTCTTATAATAGACTGCGCTAGCTTGAACTTTAGGGCAAACCTTCACGCTCTGCAAATCTACAGTAAGTGCCGTAATTTTTCCATCAATAGCCAATAGTTTATCAGATTCTTTTTCTAGTCTTGCAGCCTTTTTCTTCTTAATATGTTTATTGTAAACCTCTTCTGTCATGTTTTTGGTTTCATAACCACAGCAAACATCACACCTTCCTTCTTTGGCTTGGTAATACTTAAGTTCAGTTCATCAAACTTGTTAAAAAAAAAAACAAGCTGAAATTGGCTTCACCTTATCGCTTGTGCATTTTTCTTTGTAAATACTGTATACATGGCTTTTGCTTTCGAATACTGGTTCAAGATACAGTTTTGTTGAGGTAGATCTACAGTAATGTGAGGGTAATTTAGGTATATTTTCAAAAAACTTTTGCAGATGTTCAGCTTGACTGATTCCACTGGAGGTTGGTGTTTCTGTAGATTTTTTTTTGCCTCTTTTGCTTTTTTGCTTTGTAGTCTCAGTTAATGAAATACCCGATTTTGTCTCTGAAATCCAGGTAAGAACCATGCGCTCTTTGATTCCAAAAGTATTCAGAAACATTTTTTTGCAGACTTGGTTTGCTTCCTCATTGAGCTTTAGGTAGTACACATAGCTTTGTTGTCTTTTATGTGAATCAACTGTCTTTTGTTTGATTGGGATCTTGTCAATCATTGAAGTAACAAAACTTTTCTTCCCTGACCAATCTAGCTCCTTCCAAAAGTTATCAAAAATGCATTGTCTATCATGCTCTCCAAACTTGGAGCAAAACCGCTTGTCGCTATTTTTACAGAACTTGGAATCACATGTTGGTCCCATCTGCCTTTTACTTCTTTGTATACCTGTCGTAACATTTTTCTCCTTTCTTGAATATCCTGCATAACTCTCTCCCCGCATTCTCTTCTCTTTCGTAATATTTCTTTGCCATTTTTTACAATCAGCATGTTTTCTGCGTTTGCTTGTTCTTTGGTTCTTCATTGTCAATTATTTCAGGCCCAGATTCCACAACCAATGTTTCTGTCTCTATAATTGGTTCAGTAGTAGTGGCATCCAATTCTACAACTCCAATTGTTGGACTATTATTGGTAACAAAATGCCCGATTGCCAATTCACTGACACCTTCCGAAGCTTCGCATATTTTTATAGTAGCATTAGATTCAGGGGTACTTTCATTAATTCCTGTAACAAAAACTGCGTCTTCCAATACAATTTCAGGACCATTTTCAGTTTAAACATTAAGTACTGAAGCTAAGTTCGACGCTCGCTTATCAACTTCTAAAGGGGCTTCTTTTTGGGACTTAATAGCAAGATCAGATTCGGCTGCTATATTAATTGCATGAAGGAAATCGTTGTCTGCTTTGTATATTAAAATGTTCTCTAAAATTTTTACCCGGCTCTGATGTTTTATCTTGGAATTCGTTACTTTTATACCATTCTCTGCTAATAATTTAAGTATTTCCTGGTCCTTATCATCTGAATCCATTTTGATAATATCTGAAGAAAAAATACAAACATACATGTAAATAGGTCGTATATCAAAGGCAGACTATAAAATCAAAATCGAATAGGCAGTATCTCAAAAGTAACTTTAAAAGTCTTAATTATTCTACTATCAGTGGTTTTCCACAAATATTATTTATTTAAAACACTAAATAAATGTCAAATAACAAAATATAAACAATTTCATACCTTAGCAGCTTATAGAAACAATCACACAACACATAAATCGCGGAGCCACCTTCGCGATGTCAACAAACTATGGCAACTCAATGAGTTAATGCATATTCGCAGAAAGATCCAGTGACTCAAGATGCGTCATATTCGCGTCGAGTCTTTTATCTCACTCTTTTTCATACAAACTTTGCAAATGAAAGAATGAGAAAGATGCCCTTTTCCCGCCTTTATCCAAAGCACACAAAATGTCGGTTACGTTCGAAATTGAGATACTACATATTACAATTAAGGCGACGATATGCTACTTTGCCAATTACAGTAATCATCATCATCTTCACCACCTTCACACCATACATCTTAATATGATGATATAGGTACTTCTCAGTCTTTAACACCAATATATCTTTGAACATTTGATATTTCCAATTTATATTAGCATCATAATTATTCGCTCACAGGTTTTAATAATGAGTTGTTTATTACAAAAACATAAAGTTATTAAAAAAAACCTTTCGATTAATGAGCATAAGCATGTAGTAACTAGTGATTAGTAGATTCTAAATTAAAAAAAAAAATAAAGTAATAATTTTTTAACAAATATTAAATTAACAAATGTAAATTGAGTTGGCACTCGGCGCCTTTAGGCTAAACTTACTTGAGTATACTCATAGCCGGGCACCGTTAATCAAATAGTTAACTTCGTTAATCGTTAATCTGCTACAAAAAAAGTTAGCTTCGTTAAACGTTAAAGCGTTACATTTCGGAAGAATTAACGCAAGTTAACGTTAATCGTTAATCCGTTAATATGTGTAAAATTGTATCATTATATTGTTGCATTAGTGAACTTATAAAACCTGTTGGTTTAGGTTCTAATTCATTCATCAATTATCAACATGCAAATGATCACTGACAGTAATTTATAATAACAACAAACAAACAAACAAAAAACTTGTCACTCTTAAGCACTGGCGCTAAGTAATGAAATGATCAAAGCGCCCGCCAAATATATCTAGTTTTGTTTTTGTTTCACTCGCTGCCACACGCCGCCCGGCACTTGTCGGTGCCGTGTGGTAACTATTAGGCATTAGATTAACGATTAACGGACTTCTGCATGTTAACAGAAATTAACATGTCTGTTAACATTTTTAAAAGTTAACTTAAAAGTTAATCCGTTAATCAAAATGTTAACTTCGTTAATTAACAATTAACGGATTAACGAGTTAATGCCGCTATGAGTATACTTAAATTAGTTTAAGAACTTAGTTATTATAGATAAATAAAAAAAGGTTTGTTATTTTTTGCTTCTCAAGTTTTTTTGGTGGTATAATTTTTAGTTAATAAATTTTGTTAATTTTTTCAACATTTCATGATTTTAAAATAATTTGAATAATTTTATATATATTGGTTATTGGTGCATGTTTTTTTTTATTTAAATATAAAAAATCACCCAGTACATACCTATACATTTTAAAGTTTATTAGATTATGTAGATGCAAAAACTACCCAACAGAACAGATCGTTCAATACACAGATAGTTTATACCCTTGTTACATATAGGCTGAAATTACTTTTTACTAAAACAAAATTAAGAGTAACAGATTATACTGATACTTTTACAAAATGTATAAGTTATAATTGTTTTCCTACATATTAGAGCTAAAACAATACAATCATACCATAATTCTTCAATTCTTGCATATGATTTCAAGTATGCCAAAGCCTCTTCTAATTTAGCCATCGCTGTAAACCTCTTATCTAGTTCACCCATTACAGGTTCAGTTCTTTGTATAAAGTCATCCACTTTTTCTTTCAACATCACACTCTTTTCTTTGAGGGTTTCAATGTACTTTGAATTACTTTCTGCTTTCTCAATAGCGGAGGACAATTTTGTTGGTACTTCATCATTACACGCATGCAGCTGAAATTGGTTGTTGCACATTATACAGTAGTAATAGAAAAAAATATGATCTACACAATAATCTTAAACAGAACTTACACAGCTTTGCAAATGTTTTCTTTGCTCTGCCAATTCACTTTCCAAATCTAAAGTACTAGTTAAATTAGTAATGTCGTTACCAATTCTAAAATTAACATCCTGTATTATGTCTTTCTTAGATTTTTCACTTAGTCCCTTCATATTTAAATATTATTTCAAAACCTGAACATCTACGTAGGTACAAAATAATTATGTAGTTTGATATTTTCTATCTTAACTACTTGAATTTTATGCTTTTTACATTCGTAAAAGTAAGCAATTTATTTGAAAATTATTAAATATTCATTCAAATATAATTTTAAGTAGGTATTAGGTACCTATAAAATTTTTATTAGAGATAATATGATGAATGCCAGTGGTCTCGAAAGTCAAATTGAGAAATCGGTAGAGTTGCCAGCAAAAAACGGTAGATTTATACACAAAATCGGTATATGGCTAATTGTAATTTGTTGAAGACTGCCCAAATTGTATGGATTTTCCCGTTACATGACATGAGTTTAAAATAACCTAACTAAGAGGAAGTCAAGACATGTCTAAGGGGGGTTCATTAACTATTAACGCGTAATAGGTTTTGCTCAAATTACTGTCCGGTTTCGTTCAAAATAGTTTTCCTAAAGAGTATTTAGTATGATCTATCAGCATGGAAAATAGCATGTTTCTAAGTCTTAACTCTCATAGTTTAGAAATGCCAACCACCCACAAGGGGGGGACCAACTTACAAAACCACTTCGGAGGCCGATTACTCGTACATAACTTTGTAAAAAAGTAATGTATGGAACCTTGCCTTTATTAAAAACCTATTCAACGATACCCCCCTTGATCCCCAACCCCTATAACTTGATCCCCACTTCACATGTATGGAGAGCCACCCATGAAATATAAAATTATTATTATTTTATGATGCCAAAACCAAGATAGTTATGGTTTGGTAAAATCAATTAAGGATATTTTGGGTATATACCCAAGCAGTACATCATATTATGATCTACTGCTTATTATATATTCAGACAAAAAAATATTAACATACTCAAAGTAAAAAAAAAATAATCTCGTCTGTGGTGGGGACTCTCCGCTCATCACAAACTCGCCCCTATAAAGGAAGTTTTTTTTTCGAGTATGACAATTATTTTTCTGCCTATGTCTCTAAATAAGCAGTAGATCCAATGCCCATAATATCCGTAATTGATTTTACCGGACCTTAACCTTACCTTACAACCTATAACTATACCAAATTTCATCAATTTATATTCATAATTAGGCAGGCAGGAAGAGTGGACAGTTAGACAGAGAGACAGACAGACGGACGGACTGAGCGTAACTATAAGGATATCTTGAGTACGACGGAATCCTAAAAAGAAGGGTTGTAAAATCAAAAAATGTAGTTTGGAAATTTCGGTAGAAAAATAGGTAGAATTTCCATGTATACTGTGTATTCGTTAAAAAATGGTATCATTTCGGTATCTCGGTAGATCAGACACCAAATCGGTAGAAATACCGAAAAATTGGCAGGTTCGAGACCACTGATGAACGCTTTACTAATACGGGCCGAGAGCGAGTTGAAACTTGTAATTCTATTCTTCTTCTGCAACAAAAAAGTAGGGAAGTTGCCTAGTGTGGAATATCACTTATATAAATTAAGTAAAATTGTTGAAATGTTGATATATAAATCTAAAAGAAATAGGTATTTAGATTGACGTGTTTAAAAATTATAAGCAAATAAAAAATATTGCCCATTTCTTTCTCGCAAAACGATTTGGTACGTCATAAGTTGATACCGCCACACATTTTGTAATGACAAAATATGATGGCGGGTGAAACTCATGACGTCACAGGTCGATATATCGCTCTCTTTCATATTGTTTTAAATTGTTTGTATCTTTTTTTTGAAGATATACGAAAATGGGTTCTAGATTGTTGTTGTTTGTTAACATGTTGTCTAACATCGAATAGAAGAAAAAAAATTTTTTAGGCAACATTCCTATTTTCTTAGGTTTCTACTTTAAGATCCCAGACCCCCAGACTGGCTGGGAGTTGGGACTCGTGTAGGTTAGAGAAAAGAGACCGATCGCTATAGAAAATAGTGTCTCAGAAATATGGACAATATAAGTGAGACGTTGCGATCGCTAAGTTGTCTCAATAAAAGTGGGCTACCAATGCCGCTAAGAAAATTATACTACTTACCGACGACAGCGTGGCTGGTGGCTGAAAAATGAATTGTAAGTTCTACAAATTTTCAGGGACAGGCGGGCAATACTTTAGCACGTAGCGATCGGACTCCTTTTCTCTAACATCCATGCTGGGACCATAAATTCTCTTTAGTCCCAGACTAAGGCTACCGGATTCCGGGACTATATGTCCCGGAATACGGAACGGCTATTAAAAAAATTAAAAGCACTGAAAATACAACTCTGGTCTTCGATAATATAGTTGAAAATTGAACACATGCGTGTCGAATCATATGTCAATGTCACATATGACAGCTCGACATCTGACACTTCAATTTTCAACTTTAATAGATTAGCGCAAGGTTCTATTTTCAATGCTCATGATTTTTGATTGATTGATTCCGGAGCATATAGTCCCAGCCATAGGGTGCCGTATCCAAAAGGTAAAACAGGACTACGACTCCGCTGTCTGTCCGTCCGTCTGTTACCAGGCTGTATCTCAAGAACCCTGATAGATAGACAGTTGAATTTTTACACAAATGATGTATTTCTGTTGTCGCTATGACAACAAAATATTATACTAAATAAACAAAAAAATAAGTATTTTAAATCTCTGAATTTCCCCCGACCTTTCGGATTCCGGAGCATATAATCTTAGCCTAACACCCGTATCATTAATTGTTTCCTCGAGATTTCCTCCACTCGACTCAGCCTCAATCCACGAAAATTGTATCATTAGTTTAACAAAGTGTCCTCGACTTGAGTAATTTCCTTACGCGAGTCGAGGAATCAACTGTCAAACTTAAGGTACCTACGTCTATTTGCGACATTTATATCAATTCTTTTTTTTATACAGAGTGTAATTATTTGAAGTAATTACGTAATTACAGAGGGATACTTATTTAAAGAGATGCATGAAGGATTTTTTGGAGTTTTTGGATTACCTTTACGAAACTACGTGAAAACAACGAAAATTTCAACATGGCAATACAAGTTACGGGTTCACAGGTTCACAGACCACAGTAACACTTCACATACATCACAATGAGGGTTTTTCTACCTCTCTTTTATCAATGGGGTTTTTAAATTCGTGACATCCGACAGCTTTTTGACACGACAAGGACCGTCGTGCTACCAAGCGCATCTGGTGAAAATTCTTATCGACCATTTTCAATACCACTTACGCCACCAGATGACACTTTGTGTGAGTTGGGTCTGCCCCTAGCAGCAGAAAAAAATATCAAAAACCCTCATTGACAATGACACTAATGTTAAATTTGAAATTTCTTTTTTAAATGAAGGATTAAAGCATCATTCTGCCAAATTCGGAACGAGTTTTAATAGTAACTATCGGTATTTTGACATAAAAAAAATATATTTTTCTTGATTATCTATGATGTCATACCTCCACTCAACCTTCTGAAGGAGCAAACAGCTGAGGTAGAAATTACGTTTAAGGCTGCTATATGTAGTTATTAGTTCCGGTAGTATATTTACTATACTACCGGAATCTCTCCGGTCGGAGAAAATTCAGTTTATCGCCACGCCATCGACTACACGGGTTCGGGTTGATTGGCGCGTAATTTATTTAGAGCTGGATACTGAGCGCTTTGGTCAAGTTCGACAGTGTTACCAACTATTAAAAATATTTCTCCACAAACTACCTAAGTTTGACTCACAAAAACATTCAAATTGCTACAATTACTTGAAAATACCCAAATTTTTGTATAATTAAGAATAGTATAAATACTGAAAAATTCAATTAATAATGATAAACAAAGAATAAAAATTAATATTCTGTATGCAGCATGTATTTAAACTAGAGAAAAAAAACTAGATACTAATAATACTACTACTATACTAATTTAGCGATATAATGTTGACACAAAAAATACCGTGACTAAATACAAACCAGTTTTGTTAACTGAATATTTCAAACCAACATTATTTTAAACAACATAAGAGCACAGGTTTGTAGGTTTTTGAGGGCGCAGTTCACAAAAAAATTATTCATTTTGGAATTTAAAAATGGTGGCAATTTATTTTGTAAAATTGACATATAGGTGTCATGTTCCAAATTACTGGGGGCGCTGAATTAAAAAATGATCCTCAAAAACATATACATATAATATAATAAAGACGAGGCATTTTGAGGCAAAAAGTGTCTCCAGTTAAATGGCCCAACTTATGAAATTTTTGGGGCCATTTTGACATAATTATTGTGAAAATAAGATGGCTGACATTAGAAGTATGGTGAAAACCCAGATGGCGTAGCTTTTTACTGTATGAAGGTTTATTCTTTCAAATGTACGTCATAACCTATATTGAGTTTTGAAATATTTGCTCAAAAACCATATAGATGACACCTATATCAATTTTACAAAAAATAAACATCCGCCATCATGGAAATTAAAAATGGATGACTTGTTTTGTAATCGGCACCCTCAAAAACCTAGAAAAGGAAAAAACCTAGAAAAAATAAACATCCGCCATCATGGAAATTAAAAATAGATGACTTGTTTTGTAATCGACACCCCTAAAAACCTAGAAAAGGATACCCATATTAATTTTAATAAAAATATGTCCGCCATCTTGGAATTTTAAAATGGATGTCATTTTCGTATTCAGCACCCCTATAAACCATGTAGACGACACCGGCTAGAAACGATGAAGACGTTCTTAAGAAAATGAGGATACGTATTTTTTGGTTAACGCCAGAAAAAATCTGGAAGGTTTACTTAAACTTGCTAATAATTAAAAAGAAAAAAAGAGATTTGTATTTTTAATAACGATGAAACGGTGGACTGTATTGACAAGTTAACATAATATAATATTAACCTTTACTCAATTTATATTTATTGAAATGGCAATATTGATTTCATTTTACAAATTTATTTAACATTTATTTGAGTCAAGGAAACTTTAGAACACTAGCTCTTTCAATTTAGCCATTGAATACTACACAAAGTTCTCGGATGATACTGAAATGTGTGATCTAGCCCAAGGATTCAGCGAATGCACTAAACTCTCCGGTCACACGACTAGAAGTGTCAATATTTAATTTCATTCCACTCAAGCTGGATAGATCCATCCAGCCTCCATGCGTGATTTATTAAGACCGCAATTATTTATTAAAAACGCCGTTAAAAAAAAAAAAAAACAGTAAATACGGCCATTGTAAGCTGACTGACACCACAAGCGCATGCGCAGAGCAGTCGTAGTGTGATGGCTGTTTATTGAATTGAAAATAATTATTAAATAAGGATTTAATTATTTTTATGATCGAACAATCATCAATATAGTGGTCGAACAAACGATAATTATTAATAAAAATTAATTAATTTGAGCGACAAAAATGAAGATCTCTAGTG
This sequence comes from Phengaris arion, assembly GCA_963565745.1. Taxonomy (NCBI): domain Eukaryota; kingdom Metazoa; phylum Arthropoda; class Insecta; order Lepidoptera; family Lycaenidae; genus Phengaris; species Phengaris arion. The sequence continues at coordinate 12,623,156 of OY751443.1, forward strand.
AGGGGGGCCAACTTAAGGGTAAACATTTGTTTAATTAATTATAAATAAACAAAGAACGAACAAATATTTTTTACATTCGAAAAATAACGAACAAACGACGAACAAATAATTAAAAATCAAAAAAAATCAAAAATCAAAAAAAGTGGGGCCAAATTCAGTGATCCGACGACTTTATTACAAAATAAATATTCGCCATCTTGGAAATTCAAAATGGATGACTCCTTTGTAATTGCAACCCTAGAAACCTAGAAAAGGAGACCCATACTCATTTGAATAAAAGTTAATGTCCGCCATCTTGGAATTTTTAAATGGAAGTAATTTTCATGCTGACCTCTAAAAATCTTGAAGACGGCACCTATATCAATTTTAAAAATAATTAAATATCTGCCATATTAAAAATTCGAAATTGATGACTATTTTGTATTTTATTAAAATTGATGTAATTTTCGTATACATAAAATTATTTCGTATTTTCCCCCATATATTTTGGCAGAAAACCGCTAAGTTGGCAACACTGTCGTCTGAAAAGAACGTAAACCGTTGTCATATACGTAGTATTTATTAGTCTGGGTTTTCATGTAGTCAGCTCCATACACCTGCATGCAATATTGATAAGCTCAGCTCCTTTCGCCGAATAAAATCCGACCTACCCGGCGAGAACCAGGACGTGAGCCGGTTGCTTCCTGGGAATTTTTCGACCCGGAAAGACCCGGCGGCAATGTAGCCGATGCAGGAAAAATTCATACGATTGTTTGACAGACTGATTGGTACCGGAACCGTTTTCTCCCCGGAGCTGTGGATTCCAGTGCCGTATAGTCCCAGCTAAAGAACACCAAATTCGAGGAACTTTTTATGGATACCTCAGATGAGGTTGAGTCGAGGCGGAGAGGAGTTAAATTATATATATATATATATATATATATATATATATATAAGCCACGTTTTAACTCTTCGAAGCGTACTGAAGGACCGTTCTACGGTCGCCGTGGTGCATGGGATAGTGCTTAAAATAATCAATGTCTTTCTGACAGCAGGGTAAAAAAGGTTGGCTTCTATGTCCCTTAATTGATCATCTGATAAAGCCTTCTTCACCCATAAATTATGCCAAAGGTTCAGTTCTCCGGTGATATCCAGGTTATAAAATTCTTGGAATGATTCTGCGTTCTTGTGTAAGATTGTAATGCTGGTTTTGGTAATATACAAGGGATGTAGCTTATTTAAAGCAAACGCCGGAGTAGTTTCTTGGTAGAATCGAATATTCAACGATGAAACGAGTGAATCAATGTATGGTATTATCAGGGAACGCCGCCAATATTCGTTATCATTGTCTGATGGCGGATTACTTCTGTGTTTGCTTGTGAGCAAGACGTGAAACCCAAATTTCTATGTTCAAATCCATTGCAACAGCTCGCGCTTTTTGAAACATTTCATTACTTGAATACTACTATGAGGAAACTCGCGGTCATTTCTGAGAATGTCCTTGATATTTTTGATGTGTTCCCCCACCAAGATCATGTCGATCGGTTTAGCTTGCAGTGTGTTAACTACTGGTTCTAAAACTGCTGAATATTTGGCTATTGTTTGTAGAGCAACAATAAACACTGGTTTTGTAACGGCTGAATGCAACTGATATGCAGATTTTCTGGTGGCATAATTTCCCTCTACGGATAACGTTTCTAGAAATTTCACAAGCTCTGGGAACTGTTGAGAAAACTTTCTTATTGATTTATATATTTCGGACCATCTCGTCTCACACAATCGTGATAGGTTTGGAGCGTAGTTTCGATGTGTAGTCGATTCTCTAAAAAACGTTATAACATCCTTTACAGTGGCGACAGTATTTACAATTTCTGGCACTGCGTTTGCATCATTCACAACAAGGTTGAGTTTGTGACTTGAGCAATGAAAATATAAAGCAAGAGGATATTTTTTTCTCAAAATGTACGCCACCCTCTTTCCCTGCCATTATAGAACAGCCATCGAATCCAAATCCTACGCAATCTTCGGTTGGGAGGTTAGAACTAATCAAGAAATCGTCAATTGCTTCGGCAATTGCTGAAGCATTTTGTGCTTTTAGTTCAACGAATCCTACAAATTCTTCTTTGATTTTCCTTTTGCTTTCGTCGTAGAACCACACGCCTATTGAGAGCTGTTTTTTCCCAGCTACGTCTGCTGTTTCATCAGCTAAGACTGCGTAAGCCATGGTCTTCTGAACCTCACTTATTATATTCTCCTTAATAACTTCGCCACATAAATTTATCAATTCGTTTTGTATTTTTGGCGATGTGTAAACTGCATTGCACCGGCACTTTTCCAGGTGACTCTTTAATTTGTCGTCCCCTGAATTGATTCTCAACTTCAATAAATCTAATAAAACACCCTCATCTGCTTGTTTTCCCCTAAGAGGCATATCATGTGTTCCGCAAAATACTATTATACAAGAAATAATTGATGACAATATTTGTCTGTTTTCATTGATTGCTTTTTGGTGTCCACTTTGCAGTTGGATGTCTACAGGAACATTTTCAAGAATTTTTTTTGCAGCATTTGTCGCTATTAGGTGAAGATTGGTCGTGCGACGACGTCGTCGTTCGGTCGTGCTTTCGGCAATCATCATGCATACTTTTGAACTGTATATATGGCCTGACCATAAATGATCCCAAAATTGCTCTCACAGTGCTGATGGGCGGAGGGAACAAAACACAATGCTTACAAAGAGCGCCTTTTAGGCGCTTGGAATATACTAGCCATGGTGCATATTGATCCAACCAAGCATGATTAAATTTTCTTTTCAAATGGCTTGCATCACTTTCAAAGTCGTGATTTCTGGGCGGGATCCAAAGATTTTGTATTATATTATTATATTGGTATTCCGTCGATAGCTGGGTAGTCAACCCAACATGATGACCCAGATCATTTTCATGTTAGCCATGGTCCACTATAATTTCAGGATCGAAGTTGATGTCATAAGTTTGTTGGGATGTCGATGGAGAAGAATAGTCGGCAACAGATATATTTACAGGTTCTGCTGGAGAATGTGACACTTGTCCAATGTTAGCATGCAATGATCTTGGCATTACATGAGTAGTTTTATCATGGTTGTTATTTTCATCGCTTCCACTGCTACTTTCCCTAACTTTTTTTCTTTTTTCGCGTGTTGTCCCTAAAAAATGGATACACAAACAAAATTACTCTAACGGTGTTTAGGCATAGGACGAAAATAAAGATCAAGATACCTATAAAAACAACACATTCAAATATCATTTACTTCCTATCAGTAAAAGTAAAATTGCGATATTCAAAATTCAAAAAGCATAGAACATAGATACAATTATAACAAAACCACGTCTTGTAATTAATAAACTTAAATATTGTAAGTAATATGCTAAAGATACAATGAGATACAAGAGAGCCCCTCCCTTAAACAAATCAAATAATCATATTAGGTACATATGTGTTTTATTTTGACTCACCTCTTTCAAAGAATTTCCTTATATCCATTTGACGGATTAATATTTCCAGTTGTTGCGCGGTAAACGTAAATCTCGTGTCGCTGCAACTAAACTATAAGACACTATGGCGCATGAAATATTCGCTCGTATTAAACTCCGAACTGAATTGAATTGTATTTGAACTGAATTGCCTTGCTCTGCCGCACGATCCCGCTTATATATTCAAATATTCTCCCTCCTGAAATACGTAGAAAATACTCGACTCTATTTCCATCCTTGTCTCATACTTGCTATACTGTCTTTCCTTTCCAGAATAGTCCATGCTAGAACGTTCTTTGTGGTATTGCTATTCAATATGATAAGATGTCGCTATTGACCGTTTAAATTGATCCTATTTCTCTTTACTGGAAAAAGTACTGTCGTCCGAAACTAGATAGCGCTAGATCAGCTAGATGTTGTTTTCTCCAAATTATATTCGGCTTTAATCCTAGATGGCTCTGATTGTCTCGTCGGGAGCAGAAACTACGAGATGCGACGGTTTCGCGGGAGATTTAAATTATATTGCGTCGCTAACAGTATGATATATCGAATTTTGTAGAATATTGAATCATAAAAAAAAAATATTAAATCAAAAATATATCTGACTGAAAAGATATTTTGTTTCCAACACTTCATTTTACGCAGAGTAGGTAACACGTTCCCCCATCATACAGCGTGGCAATTCGTCGCCACGGCCTGTATCGCCACGCCAACAATCAGGTTTACCCTCGCCTATAGATGTTTTTCTGTGGCAATACGTACAGACTACGTATATTACAGATATTCCATCATACAGCGTGGCAAAGCGTCGCCACGGCCTGTATCGCCACGCCAACAATCAGGTTTACCCTCGCCTATACATGTTTCACATCAAAAGAAAACCACATAAAAACGACTCATTATTTGGCATGCACTGCTAAAATGTCAGTTTGTGATTTTGCTGATTGATCTTTTTACAGGTGTAAAAGTACCGAAAAAAATCATGCTCGTGTGTGTGTACGTTACTATAACAATTATTAGTACTCGTTACTACAGTATCGTAACGTTACTCGTTACTTCTGATACCTCACAACATGCTATGTTGTGTTAGAGCAACGAATCAAGTCGTATTGCGTACGCGTATGATGTCGCGGTGTCGTAACGTGTTCGTAAATTGTATAATAACATTACATAACAAGCTGCCTATGGTGCATTTTTTCACATTTTCGTTTTTTACTCATACTGCGAAAAATTAAAGTAATGAAATGTGTAACGTTTCATTACTCGGTACTAGATGGCGCACCCGTTACTCAGTACTGAATACATCCGGTTCGCTACAGCTCTAGATCTTTTACGTCAAATATTAGTATTGCGTCTCGCACACACAGAGCTATAGTTAAAAATACTGAAAGCGTTTCGCTGCTCTCGATACGTAGTATCCCTTATTAGTCTGTGGCTGCTCGCGCCCTGCAGCTCAGTAGCGGCTTCGTTACTTGTTTTTAGAGAATATTTCTAAATTTCGTAGCTTCCATGTGATGTGAATGGCAAGAAAAATATTCTACAATAATTATCCAATGTGATTATTGCCGGGGAGTTCAATGGGTGATGTTATGGATTTTGTATTTCCTCATAAATTTGTGTTACTTCGGTTCTTAATGTGTAAAATTGGTAGAATATTAACCATTAAATATTCGTTAACGCGCACAAGTGTGGGCAAGTGGTACAACTTCTAAAAACCTGGTATTTTGTGTTCCGCCAAAACTCCCTAGGAACTTTCAGTAAAGCTTCTACTACTTTACTGAATCGACTGACATGACTCATGGATTGCACTGACTATTTATTGGACTTTGACTAGACTTTAGACTTGACGAATTAGTAATACGTTGTTGAAAATTGAAACAAAAGTTCTAATTCCCGCCTTTTTAACTTGACACTGGCAAATGGTTAAGCCGACGCCATATATAAATAAAAAAAAAATAAAAAAATTATCCAATGGGATCCCAGTTACCTACTACAGAAGTAATTTGTAGGTACTGATTTTGAAAACTACAATCATGCTCGCGTTCATAATAAAAAATAAGAACGATATTATTTATTTGTTTCTATTGTTGTTTAGCATTTTTGTTGGGCCTTTTTATAGATGTATTAAGGCAACTGATTTAAAAAAATGGATCGGCACAGCGTTGGGCATTTTATTGATAGTTACAGTGTCTGGGTACGATGCCGCGCATCCTATTATATCAGGTGCATTGGGAATGTTCGCTGTGAAAAACTCTCATATTAAGTAAGTTGGTACAAATCTACTCTATAATATATCTATCGACGCTTCACACCACGTCAGTCGGGCCCTATGGTAAGTATCCGTATAACTTGTGTTACAGGTACCAGACAACGGAAATATATTTATTAGTTTTTATACTATACATACTATAAGTATATTTAAGATATTTATTATATTATACACATATTTAATACACATCCATGAACCAAGAACACATATTTTTTTTGTTCCCTGGCGGGTTTCGAACCCGCGGCCTCCGGCTCCAGCGCTAATGCGCTAACCACTGAGCCACAGAGTTCGTTGACACTATACTTATGTATATTATTTAATATATATATTTATCTTTTCTTAGTGCTATAGACTTAAAAAAAAAAATTCAACACAAAATATAAGTAAAGGTACTTATACAATATTAGTTTTATTTTCCAGATCTTGTCATGTCGTGGCTTTCTTCTTTATGTTCAGCTACTTATTTGTGTTCCGAATTGGAGAAAAGTTTGGTATGAAATCTCACTCCGGCCATACAAATCTTATTGAAATGATCATTGTTTTGAGAGTAGTAGGAGTAGCTTTCGAAATGAATGGGTCTTGGTTAGCTGCCAATCAACGGAGCGAGAAAGAGAAGAAGGAGCAAAAGGATGTTGAAAAGAAAGATGGAAGAGATGAGGAGTTCCCAGAATCAATAAATCCGAATTTGGAAGACCTCATTCATTATTGCTTCAACTACATAGGCCTACTGACTGGTAAATATGAATTATTAAAAGTTAAATCATATCATTGTGTGATTAAGCTATTTGATTTGAGAGAAAAATGTTTTTGAAGGATGTACCTTTAAAAACATGTACATATTTACTGTAAAAATTTATATATAATGAAAGATTTTATACTAGGTTTGTAGATTATTGATGGATTATTATCATTATAATATTCATTTGGATACTATTATGACTCTTATATTAATTTTGTTCCAGGTCCATACTATAGATACCGTACATTCGATGACTACTTTTACCGACCTTACAGCAAGTATGTTGACTATATGTGGTTCACCACCAACAACTTGAGGATTGTTCCCTTCTATGTCACTTTATATTTGGCACTGGCAAAATTCTTTCCACTTGATGTAAGTAAAAAGTAATAAAAACGACACTATTTTAGTTAACTTCATGAGTTGTGTTGTTATATTACTATTAAAAAGATGTAATATTAACATATAATATGCAAAGCAAAATTTGGAGTGTATAATGACATTCAAATGTGCCATTAAGTATGGTCTTATTGACACATAATTTTAAAGGTGCATTGTTGTATACTCCCGCTTAGAATAAAATAAGTAATTATCATGAATAAAACATAATTTGTATAATTTTAGTATGTCTTCTCAGAAGATTATGCGAATAGGACTTTCTTTTACCGAATCATGTATCCATGGATGTTGTTCGCTACATTCCGTACACGTCTTTATTCCGGTATGACTTTGGCTGAGTGTGTCTGTACTGCTTCTGGCTTGGGTGCTTATCCCGTTGACGGCAAGAATATGTCAGGTCATGGTCCTACAGTTGGATATATGAAGCTCAAGAACATGTAAGTTTATACAAAACTAATAAACATTTTGATGCAAACATAATAAAAAGGATGACTGTTTTATTATTATTAAAACATACTTACAAAAAAAAATGTGAGCTTGTATTTTTAATTGTTATTGTTTCTTTTTATACTTTTTATTACAATATAATTTAATGTACTGTTATATTTTACTCGGATTAATTATAATAATTAATAATTATGAACCTTGTTACAGGTCTGATAAAGAAGCGCGAGTTACAAAATACGACTACAACACCATCAAGTGCATGGATGTATGGGGTTGTGAAACTACAGTCACCCTACGTGACTCCATGAAAGTGTGGAACAAAGCTGTTCAGTACTGGGTTGCTATGGTTGTATATAAGCGGTTCCCTATTGTGCCATTGAAGTACGTAGCTACATATTTAATATATTGATTCTAGTAGGTTTTTCAATATTTCACTGATTTATTGTAAAATATTGCTTTGATGTATGTAAATAACTGAGAAATTTTGAACTATTTATATGTTTATTCATAATGAAGCGACGCAAATTTATCATGGTGAGTGGATGAATTTTTAAGATCCAGAAATAATTAAATGATTGTTCTTTGACAGTATTTGAGCCTAGGTTTAATGGGCTAAAGAGCTTGCATGTTACACTCACACACAAACGCTAGACAAGTTAATAAATGAAATACAGCAATAATATTATTATTGTATTGAAATTGTTACTATTTTCTTTCAGAATTCATGCTGCATTATTTGTGTCTGTGATCTGGCACGGTTTCCACGCTGGCTACTTCTTCTGCATTTACTTCTGTATGTTTTATTTGATGGCCGAGGACATATTCTACAAGCTGTATTACAAGGATGCTACTGGAATGGTATATTATTCTATAAGATAATTTCTCATTTTTCTGTTTATTTTTGTGATCGTAACGCATCTTCTAGTATGGCAAATGTCTGTGGTAATTATTGCTGATGTATTATTTTAAAGTTGTATATAAAAAAGGTTTTATATATAACTTTTTTACATCGTCATCTATTTTCGAGTAATCGGCGTCCAAAGTGGTTTACAGGGAGGGGGACCCTGGCATTTCTATACTATAAGAGATAGACACTTGTAAGTTTCCATACTGATAGATCATACTAAAAATCTTTAGGAAAATTATTTTGAGCGAAATTGGATAATAACTTTTGAAGTAATTCAAAGAAAACCTATTGCGTTGATAGTAACGGAACCCTCCTTAGACATGTCGTGACGTGGTTAAGCTATTTTTAATTATTATATTTTTATTTGAAATAATAACCTAATTAAGTATAATTGTTAGGTTATTATTTCAAAATGCGTAAAAAACCTAGTTCTACAACAATTATTAGGAAGCCTAACTTATAAAAAAATGTTGACTTAAAACATTAAAAAAATACTATTCCTTTTTCAGAAAAAGAAGATAATCGGTTTTATCATGTGGTTCCTGCGTTCTCACTCCGAGTCCTACCAAGCTGCTGCATTCTTGCTTCTGACGTTTGACCGTATATGGGCATATTATTCTTCACTATACCACTATTGGTACGGTGTGTGGCTCATTTTCCTTATTCTTGGACTGATTTTGAAAAAAGTACACAGGGCTTAGAAATGTACATCTTTTTAAAGTTTTTATTAATTTTACATTGAAAGTAAAACATTTTTTTACTTGTGTTCAAATGTTATTTATTTTTTAAATATATTGTTATTTTTAAGAGTTTTTGTTGTCATGTTATTCTTAGTTATTATTTTTTTATTTTTAAAATATTTCATTGCAATAGAATCAATGCAACAAAAATATGGCCTAACATTTTGGTATATTTTAATATTTTGTTTTCAAGTGTTAATCATATTAAGCATCCATTTTAAAGATATTTTTTTTGTTGCAATGTAATAATATTATGTATTTTAAATGGATAATTATAGGATCTGTGCTCAATGGGACTATTTTATAATGTAGTATTAGATATTTTGTAGAATTAATAAGGAGTACGATCTCTGAGTTTGACTCGAAGTTTCCATGAATTACCGGCAAATATTGGTTTTTAATGAACAGATTAATATTCTACAATTTAACCATTGTAGTATTACTAGTATGGTTTATTTTATTAATCTGTTCCACATCTACCATAGCACCATCGATTTCAATGTTTTTGTTTAGCCATATATTTACAGGATGTATTCGAAACAGAAATAGATATTCATGGATCGTGATGAGCATTCGATCCTCGTTCATAAATCTAATATATTTTAACATATAACCTTAAATTTTGACCAGATTATTCTTTAAAATAATTGACGTCGATGCACAACCTCACGGCAGATATTGCGCGGTGGTCGCGTGACCTTCAAAGCCGGCGTGGCGTACTGCGGTGCGAGAATGTCCATACTTAGTGAGAGTTGTCAAGAAATGGTAATCATGTTATTTTTCTGTAAATCACGAAATTATGCATACTATTATGAATGACGTAATTTTGTAGCCTCATATTGGTTTAAAATATATTATACCATTCGGATACAAATACAACCCTAAATTTGTTTATTTATCGTAATGACTGATAAAGTGCTCTCTATATGTATATTGTATATAATATATAGACTTATGATTTAAATTAGTAACACGTGGGGTTGGTAACTTATTAATTTGCAGAAACTAATAAGTAAGAACTTTACTGGCCATTTGGAAAATAATTCTATTCAGGTTTTGAATCAGATTTTTTATTTAAAAGCTTTTAAGTAGGGTGCCAAAAATACATATGACTATGCTTTGTAATTGTTAATTATTATTATAATTTTTTGGCCAAGTAAATTTTGTTGCAACACTAAAAGGTATGAAAATGGTATGTAATAATGGATAGGTGAAAAAGATTACAGGTTAAAATAAGACTAAAGTCTATAAGGCTACATAATTTTATGAATTTAGGAAGTTTTTAAATCAATTATTAATGGTAATCCATTTTTTCTTTTTAAATAATAAAAACTTTAAAGGCTCGTGGAGTATTAAGATTTTGATATTGGGAATCGAAAAAAGAACGAAATAGGGATTAGAATAAGTTTAGATCTAGGTATGTATTGTATATTATGAGCATTGAATCACACTGGAATTGACTCATTCGATGAATTTTTTATTTTCAGGATATATTTTTTTTGTATTTTCGCGATTGCAGTTGGTAAAACTTTATAATTTAGTTCCTAAATTTATTGTAACTAAATCTGAAAACTAGTTTTAACCAACTGTCGGTTAAAATTTCTATTTAGGTCCAAACAACTATTACTTTTAAACGGAAAAATCGGAGGAGGTTCTCAAATCAACGCGTATATTCATTTGTGTTGCCTAAAAAGGAATATTCCATATAGGGAATATTGCGTTGGGTATATTTTAAATTGGGACTTTTCATAAATTTAAATGCTTATATTACAAAACGATTGCCCTTAGACACTGACGTCAGTCAGTTCTCATTTAGTTATAAGAAAAAAAATTATAATCGTGCAATTCGTATCTGTCTGAACTCAGGTAATATTATGTCACTAAGTGTTGTAAGTATGTATCTTGTAGAATTTTTATGTATTTTGGTAATGTACATTTCCATTTATAACTGCATTTAGTGATTATGACTAATATACCTACTATGTATTTTATATTTGTAATTCAAATAAATGTCAAGGCATTTTCGGATTTTTTATTTATTTTCATTAAAGTAAGGTAGTAAATTAAATTATTTTTAGATTTAGGTGGATATTTCATACGTAATACTCTCTTATAGCTCTTACATTTTGGCATTTTTTGTAAGAGCTATAAGAGAGTATTACGTATGAAATATCCACCTAAATCTAAAAATAATTTAATTGACTTTAAACCAGATAATATTAAAACGGTATTAAAGGCTGGGAAGAAACAACAATGGCATATTATGGTAACATTTATTAAATAATAATATTTAAACAATAAGAACGCAAGGCCTTAAATAATTTCAGATGGTAACACACTGGAAGTACTGTTGTATCAGGTACGTCACAAGCAATGTCACGCTGAAAACAAATACAATATAACGGTATTAGGTATGGCACCTACTGGTATTGAGTATTACGATTAAAGCTTTTTACTTAGAAAGTAACCAAGGAGCTGTTGCTTGCCAGTTTTTTCCTTAAAAAATTAGGGAACTGGTGTTGCTAGGACATATTTAGTATTTCCTTCTACATTTGAAATTATATCTTCGTGTAATATGCTATTTATCTCATAGACTTTCATAAAATAATCAGGACTGTTTTTGTTAATCTTACTAGTAAAACATTAAAACAAAAAACATCCGTGCATAAATAAATTTAAATATAATATGTACACGTGCAGATTTGACGACAGCCAAAGCTATCGGCTAGTGCTAATAAAGTGTAATAGGTTTATAATGGTGATTATATTACATGTTTTACATTCTGCGCTTCCGATGGGAAAACCTACTAACAATAATTTTGAAAAGTTGTATAGTGAAATATTATGTTTACCAGCTAATGTATTTTTAAAAGCATTCAGTTATTTTCTTGCCTTTTTCTACTGCCAGATATATACAAACAGACCTTGATGGTCAAATTTAAAAAGTAACTCAGGTATATTATATCGGATAAATTTTACATAGTTAAAAAAATGTAATGTAAAACTAAACACAGCAAACTGTTTTGGCAAATAGGTAATATAAAGTATAAATACATATTTTTATACATTAAAAACTAACAAATTTGTGGTAGTGTTTATATTTTGCATATATAGTTAAGATCATTTGAGACTCGTACAAAACTGTTAAGATATTTTTATATACCTTTACAACATGGTTAATAGTTAATTGATTCTATTAGTTTTATCCTTATTAGTATTTACAACTACCAAAATTCCATTTTTTTTTGTTGCAGATGTATAAAATTTGGGTATTAATACCAGTCACTTCACTAAGTTAGAATTTACATTTTGAACGGGCAAGTCATTTGAGACTCGTACATAACTGTTAAGATATATTTTTAAACCTTTACAATATGGTTAGTAGTTAATTGATTGTATTAGCTTTTACGACTACCAAAATTCCATTTTTTGTTGCAGATCTATAAAATTGGGGTATTAATACCAGTCACTTCACCAAGTTAGAATTTACATTTTGAACGGGCAAGTCATTTGAGACTCGTACATAACTGTTAAGATATATTTTTAAACCTTTACAATATGGTTAGTAGTTAATTGATTGTATTAGTTTTTACAACTACCAAAATTCAATTTTTTGTTGCAGATCTATAAAATTGGGGTATTAATACCAGTCACTTCACCAAGTTAGAATTTACATTTTGAACGGGCAAGTCATTTGAGACTCGTACATAACTGTTAAGATATTTTTTTATACCTTTACAACATGGTTAGTAGTTAATTGAATAAATTAGTTTTTACAATTACCGAAATTCCATTTTTTTTTGCAGATCTATAAAATTTGGGTATTAATACCAGTCACTTCACCAAGTTAGAATTTACATTTTGAACAGGCAAGTCAATTGACAGCGAAATAATAGGATTAAAACTTTAAGTGTTACAGAACTTTTCTGTGTACATATTTGAGCGTGATGGAGGCAAGTATGCCGTATTTAGAAGTTATTAAAAATAATAATAAAAAAGCACTAAATACATAATATTACAAATGATAAGCAATATTTTTAACAGTATCATCAAATCACTTGACTGTCTTAAAATTAGTGGAAAATAAGTCTAAAGCAGTTTCATGCAAAGCGTGGATAGAAAAACTTCGCCACTTATTTTAACACAGGGATCTATTTACCCAACGTTCCAGCCGTACGACACTGGCTTATTAGTGGTAGCCGCACTGTGTTGGGCGTAATTCTTGTTGTGATTCCTAGTCTGACTGGTTTGCTGAACCGGCTGGTTTCCTGGCGGAGAATTTTGGTGGTTAGAGCTGTATGACGAATAGTTAGGGTTTTCCATTATAGGCCTGGTGTTGAAGAGGTTGCTCAGACTGCCGCTTTTGGACAAATTACCGAGGACGTTGCCGAAGATGCTTGATAGGGATCCCGCGCCGCCTTGCCCGCCTTGTCCGTTGGCAAAGTTGTGTAGTGTATTTAGGATACTGTCTACTGGACTCTTTCCACCCGAGCCGCCGAGACCGAAACCTCCTGTGGAACTAGAGCCGCCGTATGGACTGCCTCCTCGGTTAGAAGACCCACCATAGGGAGAACTGCCTCCGTAAGGCGAGTTTCCACCGTATGGGGAGCTTCCGCCATAAGGCGAGTTTCCACCATACGGGTTAGAGCCTCCAAAAGTGGAACCGCCAGAGCTGCCGCCGTAAGGCGAGCTCCCACCGTATGGTGAACTGCCTCCATATGGAGAATTTCCACCACTAGAATGACCTCCGTAAGGCAAGTTGCCACCAAACGTGGAACCCCCAGTGCCACCATACGGGTTGGATCCTCCGAATGTGGTCCCACCGCTGCCACCATATGGCGAGTTATTGTGGTTGGTGGGCGGGGCTGGGGCGGGGTAGCTCGGCGGGGGGTCGTCTCTAGTCGGTGACTGCGGCACTGGCTTCGGAACTGACGGTTTTGCTGGCTCAGAGTGTGATCCTGTAAAGAGAGATAATATTATATGTACTTTTGAAAATATTTTACAGCGCGACTATTTTAGTTATTTTCATAGTATCTTTCATACGGCATCTTTCTATGGAGAAACGGAAAGCGAGCTATACGTTCTATTTATTGGCGATGAGCAGATTCTCTAGCGGAAAATCGCAGAACTAACGTATGACAGATTAAGGTATGGTTAGACGTACGATTTTAAATTATTTTAAAAATAATTTGTAATTTTTCAAGAATATAAAATAAACTGTCCTATAAAAATAGATTCATACCCCCTTACTAATAAAAATATTTACACAACGGATAACTTAAATAACGTTGCTGTCTTTGTCTGATGCGTTGGAAAAGTCACTTGACAGACAAAGACAGCAACGTTAAGTTATCCGTTGTGTAAATATTTTTATTAGTAAGGGGGTATGTGTGTAGCTGCTGTCAGTGTCAAAATAAAAAAATAAAACTAAAAGAGGTTAAAGCATCATGGCTTATACGTGGCATGAGCACAATGTTTTAACTTTTAACCATGAAGGAAGCAAATATAAAATACTATCGCACTATAGGTATTCTGACCGTCGCCTCTCAATACATTTTGGACAGTGTGTTGTATGTCAGAAAGAATCTAAATAATTTCAAAAAGAAAAGCGGCAATCACTGTAGGAATACTAGAAATAGGAACAAGTTAGAAACAACGGTGATCAGACTTAGCAAAGTAAGTAAATCTTTTAAAGGTCAATGTATACATACGCATTTACAATAGAATCCCAGAAAACGTTCAAAATCTTACCATTATTAATTTTAAAAAGATGTTAAAGAACGTTTGTGTGCTAAAGCTGATATATAAGGTCAATGATCTCATCTTTTAAGCATGTTTTTATTTACAGTTTAAATGTACCTACTTAAGTATATTGACTTTTGTTATATAGATTATTTTACTACATTGTGTAGCAAAGCTACATTTCCTTCGGTTATAATTACATATTTCGGCGCTCCTAGCGTCATCTATGATCTATTAGCTTAATTATTCTTAGTCAATTTAGAGGCATAAGCGCCATCTATCGGTGAAAGCTTTATTAAAACGGCGTTAGCCTTACTCTTATGATCAGATTCTTTTATCGATTTTCTTTTGCTTTAAATCTTAGAAATAAAACATTATTACTTAGTAATCTTAAAAAACTAATTAAAATACAGTAGAATTGCATTATTATATAACACATATTGGTTATTAATATAATATCTTTTTATTTTGATTAGTGGACTTTTGCTCTTTACGCTTAAATTGTCAAATGTTAAAAAAGAAGACGAAGTAATATATAAGTCACGTCACAAGATGACATTGCCTTTTTGAATAAAATTTTCACAAGTGTCTTCTGACAAGACTCAAGATGTAGTCGTTTATATTTCTTAATCCCGTTTTTACGGTGAGTTTAATATCTGTTGTGAAGTATTATTGGGTAAATCACGCTTGTAACATATCACTTATTATTTGTCATGTAAATTATCAGATTGTAAAATTAGTTTTCAAAGTTTACTAGCCGAACACGTGCACCTTTTAAATTTCATTCTGTCTGAGTTTGCACTGCTATCTTAAGGCGCGTCTCCTGCTCATGTTTTTGCGAGACATAACACAGAAAACTTGAAACAAAAAAAATTGTTTTCATACACAAGCTATATCCAGCTATTGAAAATATTTTTGATTGAAACAAAACATTTTGTGTAGACAAGATAATGAGTTCCGACGAGGAAGACGTAAACACTCGCAGTTTTAGCGATTGCAGATGCAGAATCTAGGGGAAAACACAGGGGTCCACAGGCCAAGGTCAAGGCCGCTGCGGAGTTTAGCGGTGGTACTAGCCCCTTCAGTTTACTGAATCCCGCTATTCGAACAAGCCCTAGTACCGCCTCGGAACACCTAATCCGCAAAATGCCTCTGGCACATGAGCTAGTAGGGAGGTGACTCGGGGACCTCCGGCTCGTCCATGATGATTAGTCTTCCTTAAACGGAGGGTCACTTAGACGATGGCATGTGTTGAAGGCTCACATGTTCCATAAATGTATTTTTTTCAACTCACAATACGTGCGCCATTTTACGCATTTCTATTGAAAACTGTCATAATTGATGTTTTCTAAAATGATGAAATCAGATGAATCAATAGCCATTTTACCATTTCACGATTTTTGTATGGATTGTTGTATATTTTTATATATGAAACATCTATAGTGGCCTTTTTAGACCCCTAGATTTCGAGTTAGGCCATTTTTACTGACCCGTAATTTTAGTATTTATCAGGAGTTACGAACAGAAGACCGATTTGAGATTGATAAATAATTTCTTCCGTATTTCTATGTTTAATGGTCATGTGAGTGGTGTAACAGTTGATAAAAAAATGAAACATTCCTTCCCCTCTCTACCCGCGCGGGGAATGTTTTCCGTCCGTCTCGGAAGACAAAAACATTGTGTATTTCTACGCAAATATGTATAGCCACGCCCCAATGTTTCGATGTTTTGTGTAATGTTCGAAAAAAAACACGCGCAGGAGACACGCGCAAGAGATGCGCCCTACGGCTGATTTGTATGCATTATGCAAATAGTGTTTTATTATGTTTTATCTCCTTATCGGTAATGGACACACAATCCATGGTTTTGACCGGAGGTGGATAAAGCTATGTGACTGTGTGGGCTCACATCTTCACCCGGTGGTATGGAATTTTTCCAAAGAGCTGCGGTAAGAGTACAACGTATCGCTTACTGTATTCCGGGATACATCGCACCGCTGACTACGTTCCGAATCCCACGCACCGCTTAGCACTTGCCTTGGAAGCGCAACTCTTGTTCTGTGCTTCGGACTGAAAACTATCTGGCCTCCGTCCAAGTCTACACCGCCCCTGGACGATTTACGTCGTGGCGGGTTTCCTGGCCATAAGACCGACCCTGGTAGCGCCACCGGAAGTTGGGCTTCTCGCGCCACGTGCTATATACTGTTTGTTGACAATATTTTCGTGTGCGTGCGTAACGACGTGATTGAAAATGCATTAGTGTGTATATCATGTATGTGTGTGTATTATCACTATTTATGTGCGTTCCTCGTCACCCCCGCAGGAAGTGGCTGTCTTTTTCGCATCGAAATTAGCTGTCATTTCGTTTCCGTTTGGTTAATACGACTTCTTTACAACAAGATAAAATGTAGAATCTAATGACTAATGCTAAAGGTGTTGTCATGAATGAAAATTAGTATCACCTTCGACTTGAGTCTTCTTCTTGCAAGTGGGATAAGTTCCACAGTTGGAAGTGTGGCCGAAGGAACAAGGGTCCTCTGCTAGCACACATACTTCGCTGTTGAGACACCCAATGTCTCTGCAAGTGCGCCCATATTCTGAAAAAAAAAAAAACAATTAGGTATTTCTTTCTGTAGAATAGTCCTCGTAATCAATAGTTTAAAAACGCAGAATAGCTCCATTCTCGATAAGACTATGTCCAGAAAGCGCGTATTTACCGCGTAATCAAACGCACGTAAGGCCCACGCGCGTGTCGAGATACTAGGCCCCCATACATTGCGTCCAGAAGCTTAGCGCCTATGTTTTTACTAACCGCTTTGGTTGATTCCAGGATCCAGATCTCAAAAGAGGATGTGGCCCGAAAATTTTGATTTTATAATTTCCTTCATAACATGTTAATTAGAATAAAAAAAAGAAATGTATTATTTCCTTTATAATATGTAAATTAAAAGCGAGCGCGTGGAGTGAGCGAGAAAGTTTTTCGCTTATTTATCAATTATAAATTACTTTTATTCTGTGTAAAAAAAATAAGCTTTCAATATACCTTTAACAAATTACCATCAACTAAGATTATAAATTAATTAAATAAAAAATATATATGCATAAATAGTACAATAAAACATACACAAATTATAGATTATATAACATCGAAAGGAGTAATTAATACCTATCGGTTAAAACAAAGTAATATTTTTTCTTAAATCTGTTGGTTAATAAATAAAAAAGGGCCGAAAATTAACGAACAGATGACTTTGCGTTCTCTTCAATCTACCCGACTAAAGGTCCGCTTTACACTAAATCCACTACTGTAAATATGTATGTTGACGCTGGTATAAGAATGTAATGTACCAGCAAGTAAGAAGCACCAGACAAGACTCAAAAGGCTAACAATACCAATACAACTACCTATTTTGATTATAAATTAATAGACCTTGAAAGTTTGCAGTCACAAGGCTGTTAGGGTTGTGGGCATGCCCATACTACACGTATAGGTGCTCCGCTCCTGACTCAAATACGCGCGGCAATCCGCATGCATGACGCCGCGACCTCGACTCGCGCGAGATACGGAGCGAAATATGTTTTTCTCGCTCTGATTGTATGATTCAGAGTGAGACAGAAGTATTCAGTTCATTCGTTACACTGCATTCAGATAGATTGGCACTGTTGGTTACTGTTAATTTTGGCATTTTCACAGTACTCACACTAGTGAAATTTTACTTTACAGAGTGTTCAGAAATTTTGTACAAAAATGTCACCAGTATTTTGGAGTGCAATGGAAGCGTAGTTAGATCGTGTTGCCAAATTTATAGTGTCGATTGTGTTTTTTTTGCACCTACGAAGTTTCGAAAATATAACTATTATAGCACACATACCAAAGTTTTTATTTAATTAGTTAAATATACGTTTAAATGATAACTTTATATATAAAGTTTCGAGATCTGTAAATAAAATTAACCTACACATCAATTGATGCAAATGACAACTGATGACAAATAATTAGTCATAGATTCTAAGCTATTTATTTTTATTTTTTGAGTGTACTACCCAAAAGCAAAAATGTTGGAGACCTTCCTTTAAGTCTCTAGAAAAATAAAAATAAAAACCATAGGCTATAGAGCATATAATGTGTGTGTAAAGTAAAGTGTTTTTCCTAATTCCGCTGCGGCAATATCATTAATGGAAACAGGTATACACTTGTAATAAGAATTTTACTTGTATTATACAACCTGTATATCACTTTAAAAAAAATGAAAATAGAAATCCGCGTTAATAGCAAAAGAGTTGAAAATCGGCTCTCATTTTTTTAATTATTACTTGTTGAGAAGCAGATTAATTGCATACTTAAATAAAACAAGCATATAAAACCTCCTAAAAACCCCATTAGAAACTTTTTCTCCCTAAATTTAGGGAAATAGTCCCAAGTTGGGATCACAGATAGACCGCCCAACATTTTGTTTTAATAAGATAAGAAACTCTACGCGCGTAGGTTTACGCACGTATTTTTCCTTTCTGGACTTTGGAAGGTTTTATTTTATCAAAACAAAATGTCTGGCGGTCTATCTGTGATGCTAACTTGGGATTAAAATTACGATACGCGCGTTAGTAAAAAAATACGCGCGCGCTTCTGGACTCAATGTATGGGGGCTAGCACCTCGAAACGCGCGTCGGCATACGTATGATTACGCGGTAAATACGCGCTTTCTAGACAATATAGTCTAAGAATCTCTACGCGCGTAGGTTTACGCACGTATTTTTCCTTTCTGGACAATGTCTTAGTGTGACAGACTGAAGCTTTCTTGTATTTGAATTTTCGTAATTAAACATATCCTAAATGCAGTCTGCATTTAGGATATGTTTAATTACGAAAATTAGCTTTCTGATAAAGACGAAACTCAAGACACGGAAAACACTGACAGAATAATTAAAAAAGGGAAAAATCGGAAATAACACCGATAAAATAATTCCAATTCTAAATTCTCGTATGCACGGATTTCCGAATGTAAAATAGTAATCACATTTGAAACGGATTATTTCCAATAACGTGTTCAGAATCTTAACCGAGATCCACCTTCGGAGTATCATGAATATATTTTATTTCCTGAAAAAATTCCTTCTCCCGGCGTGACTGGGAATTTGTAAGGAAATTTGCATACACCAGATTGGGTTTGCACCGCGAGTTTATATTACGCGAGCAACACGATGAACAGAGGGTCCATTTCGAACAAATTGGTATTTCTTGAAAAATTATAGGGGAACCCGGTGAAGAATGATAAAAGAACTAACGATAAAACAGGCACAGAGCTTGATCAAATAAGATTCCACGCCACAAACACGATTTTTAAACATTTTAGAAATTTTTAAACAAAACAAAAAATAGTAAAAACCCCTTTCGAAACGTAATAGTGATGCCGACGAAATGAAGTGTATTACATACATAAGAGTTAAACATAAAATTTAAAAAAACTCTTTACCAATTAAGTCCAATTAATATTTGCACTGTATTGCATTGACATTTGATACAAAATCATAAATTTTAGTATCAGAAACCTCATCATTACGTTTTATGATTCAATATTTCGTGCTAAGTTCCCCTTCTTTCCGGGTATACATTCGTATCAATATCTCACCCGAACTGAGGAGTTTTTGCTACCAAATTGTTTTTTCCCTTATCGTTAAACTTGGTATATTACAGAGGTTCGCTGTCACAGAACTTGTAAATTACATTCTGCACTCATAATTTAAATGATCGAGGAAAGTTCTTTGGGAGGCTAAATAAAAATGTTTCTTTATTATTTTTGCGAGCACAAAAGAACGATACTCTTCAAAGTTTGAAAGTAAAACGATTTACAAAAAGTTAATAAAGCCAGCTGCAAGAAAAATGTCCAATTTCTACTGCTTGCTGTGCCTATTTTAATTTGCGCGTCAAGGTTTCAATGCTAGTGACGCAATTAGGACTCTTTATAGGGGTAGGTAAATTAATGAGCAAAATAAGGTGTCATATTTATTAACTAGCTGTTGCCTGTTGCCCGCGGCTACGCCCGCGTAAATTCTGTATACCATGTTAGAGTTAGAGTTTAAACTACTACCATACCAAATTTCATCGAAATCTGTTCAGTAGCGTAGTCCGTTTTTGCGCGAAAGAGCAACAAACATCTATCCATCAATCCAAACATCCTCACAAACTTTCACATTTATATTAGTAGGATATCCGTTTTTACGGACAGTGCTTTAGCCAATTACTTACATCACGGGAGTTCGCAAATCGTAAGTAATGCTAAAAACATTATATTTGTTTGCCGTCGTCGGTTTTAATGTGCGAACGCTTTTACGCCAACAATAAAGAGGAAACGTGTCTTTCCAATACACGAAAAATACATAAATGTAAAAAAAATATAATTCTTTACAGTGTTTCCGACGTGATATATTTCGGGTCTGCAAGAAACGCGAGGGTGAAAACTCAGCAAGTGTCTTGGAAGGCAATAAAATGTTATAAAAAGTGTCATAAGGAACCATAACTCATTGTTTTGTTCTGGAGGCTTATGTGCCAAGTAATGGAACAGAATTTTTGAGTTCTCGACATAATCACCTTTTATCATTGGGATTAAAATGTTCATTGATTTTGTTATCGTCATCATTGTTATCTCCATTTACATGTGCTCTGAATCATAATAATTAGAATTACTTCGTCTCTCTAGTCATAAAAGGTTATTTTTGTTAGAATCATTAAAAAAACAGGTAAGTATACATTAGCTGATGCTTAGGCTGGGACTATAATATGATCCGGAATCCGGCGGGTCCAGAAAAATTCAGAGCACTGAAAATAGAACCCTGCGCTAATACAATAGACCTGAAAATCGAACACACAAGTGTCGAATGACACTTGGCACTTCGATTTTCAACTTATATACCCGCCACTTATATAAAAGCCTAAATCATCAAAGACAACAAAACCAATCACTTTATCTCTTGTAAGCTTGGTTAAATAGAATGCACAATGGACTTACGAGTAGTGTTGAATTCATTCAAAAGGTTATTGATAAGGTCACAAGGCAATAACGAGACCACAATACAAGTAACAAGACACAAGTACATAACAGGAAATATTTATCTACATTGTGTTACGTACTATGTAGGTACCTAGATACGAGTTTATTAATAACAGTAGACAATACACGTAAGCTAACCTTCTGCCTCATGTTAGTAATTAGGCACTCAGCACAATGTCTACGAAATTTTAACCTACGCTAGTTTGAGGAAGGTAAAGCGTTGCTGTGCTTCGAGGCTGAGCAAATCGGTTTTAAGCCGCGAATTTTTGGGAACATTCAATTTTAAGGTTGGGAACTTATGCCATAATGCAAAAAAGATAGTTTCTAGTTTATTAAAATATGTGTTAGCGACACATCTCAAATAAATATTATCTATTTGTAGCAAGTAATTCTTCCTAGCTAAGCGATTTTTCATTGAATGAATACATAGTATATAAAGAGCAAATTTTGATAATACTTTTTTATTTTGAAATGACCAAATAAGTAAGGAAGATGCCGTACAAAAGGAATGCTATAATATATTACTTTACAGCAAAACAAATATTGAGGACATACTTACATAGGAACAAGGCTTTGATTAAAAACAAGGTTCTCTATTTGTTTCCTGTTTGGCTAAGCCCCGATTTCACCAAATTTCTTAAAACGCGCGATTCTTTCTCCCTCTCTCATTAAATGTTAGAACGGGACAGAAAGATCTTAAGCCGCAGCTCAGCCCTAAACGTCGGTTTAACGCGTTGGTAAAATTGGGGCTAAAACGCGCAATGTTTCTTAACTCAAAAGGATTGTTAAACAAGAACGAAAGTAGGTGATCTATATTGGGAATGTTATGAACTTATGAATATGGAAATTCCCGTTTGGAAATTCAAAACAACTCATTCTGATAGACTGTCTCGTTAAGTATTTGTTCTTAGGGTTCCGTACGGCGTACCCAAAGGGTAAAAACGGGACCCTATTACTGAGACTTCGACTTCTGTCTGTCAGCAGGCTGTATCTTCTTAACCGTGATAGGTAGACAGTTGAAATTTTCACTGAAGATGTATTTCTGTTGCGGCTAACCAAATACTAAAGTACCTAAATATTTGAGGGGGGCGCTCCCACACAAACGTATTTTTCTTTTTTTTGCCGTTTTGTACTGAACCCTTCGTGCGCGAGTCCGGCTTGCACTCGGCCGGTTTCTCGAAAATACTTACTCGAATAGCCGTCAGCATAGTATATTAAGGAGAATAGCAGCAAAGAAGTCCGCCAGTCCATAGTGAACCTGCAAAGAAAAAAGCAATGATATTATATTATTGCTGTACCTACCAACTTTCAGAATTTTCAGTTCGCATACAGTAGGCCGTGAAGTTCCAAAGGATAGACAGACAGGGTTAGCACACAACAATTGACAAGTACTCGTACAATACATTCGTAGTGTTATCGAATGTCAATTGTATAGGCGCTGTCATAATTTTCATACAATTCCCTTTCGATAACGTTACGGATAATTTATCAATTGTTCGTGCTAGCCCCACGGATAGCCGTTCCACACGAATGGAACCACCGGCAAATATAATGTTTTTAAAATTACGTCCCGTCCCGTTGTTACCCTTTGAGTAAAGGTTAAAAACGGGCCCCTATCACTGAGAGTTTGCTGTCTGTCTGTCATCATGCTGTATCTCCTTAACTATACAGTTGAAACTTTGGCAGAATATGCATTTCTGTTGCCGCTATGACGATAAATAGATACTAATAAACAAAATAAAAAATGTTAAGTAACGCCCGAATTGTCAAGCAGTTTGCAAGCTGATAATGATAAATTTTAGCTAAAACACTCGATCATGTCAGCTTCGTGCCCGAGTCCTACTCGCACTTGGCTGTTTCTTATATAGAATAGCAAAAAGCTGATATTGTTTCCATTACAAATTAAGACTATTACAATTTACAATTTTACTTTGACACATAAATTACAAACGAACAAAGTTAAGTTAATCTTAAAATTTCTTTATCCGGAGAAAAAGTTAGAGTATCCGTCTCTGTTAATTAAAAGCAGCGGATTGAATTTACTGTAAATTGTTAAGTATCAACGGCGCTGAGAAATTCCTAAGAGATGTTCCGATATTGGGTAGAGTATTGGGTGCAGATAATAAATTACGCAAATAATTACTACCAACTAGTAACGACCTCTTTGGTAGAAGTATTTGTATGAAGTTACTAAAAAAACCGAAATCAACAGACAATATAACAATATTTGTGGTAATATGAAACTATTTTAAAGTACGCCCAATAATTTTAGTACGATCCCACTTCTGATATTTACTAAAGTAGTAAAATATAGGAAGTATTAAATCGTTTTTTATCAGCGAATTCATTGTTATACTTTTATTATTCCTATTTATTTTTCCATCAAATCAAGAAGTAATTTTCGCGATAATATTAGCGTTAGAGTCAACAATAAATGCAATTTTCATGCACGTAATATAGTATGTATGCAATAAAGCATTAACGTTAAAGGATAGACGCGGATTCACATAGCCTGAACGAGAAAGAGGGAGGCGGTGAGAGTAATATCAAATGTATGCGGTATGCGGAGCAGAGGCATCCGTGTTATAAGTCCGCCATATTACTGTTTCCTGTTACTATCGAGCAAAGAGCATGGTGAGAATGTATCCAGCGAGAGATTTTTCAAATACCATTCGTGGGTAATGGAAATTCCTTTGCGGCTTATGCCTTAAGTTATAATAGAAGAAACATTTTTCTTCGTCGGAATGTGGAATTGAAAAGGCAATCTAAACTAAAATGGAAATATAATTTCGTTCTTAGTAATAAAGCCATAAAGCAAATAACTCAAAATTTAACCTGCCTCTTACCTTACATGACATTTTTTTAAACTTATTAGAGGGTTTATCGACAAATACTTTTAATTTGTGTAAATAAAAGTTTTTTTTTATTAGGTATTTACATTTTGCAGGACGCGTATTCTATGCTAAGAATGCTTTCAGACTTTCTAGTTATGTAGGTTGTAAAGGTGACTCCTTCTACGTTGGCACTTAGTTAAAGAACATTCATGATATCGATTTCCACTTAAGCCGGTCTTGCACAAGTCTTGATGTGATATTACCCCCGTTGAGACTCAAAGCCTCGCTACAAAGGGGCCATAGTGTGAACAGCGAATTCAAAATGTGTCTATATTTTTGTTTTCTTATTTTGTATTACAAAAGCAAAAGTTTATTCTGAGAGCGCCGGTAAGTGGCTGACTAGAAGCCAGAAGGAAAATCTTTACACTATGTAAATAGAAAAAGAGACACAACTTAACAGTTCGGTGGTATTCCAGTGGCAGTAATGCGAGATGTATATTAAGGGCGCGTTTGCGAAATGTGCTATTTGACAGCGGTCGAGTACGGACTGACATTTCTATAGACATGTTTTGTGCAATAAAATCCAGAAATAAAAAAAATCCATAATAGCAGTACGTGAACATTTTGATTTGGATTATTATTTTTAAGCATATGGTATTTATCCGCTATCTTTGCACAAACATTTTTAAACAAACAAAATAATTTACATAAGAGCAGAAAAATTATCCTAAACACGATCTCTTTGGTAAACTTTGGATGGAGAGGTACTGGAAAATTGTTTTTGCTACACTAAAAATAATATTTTTTAAAATGTTTTTGAGCAATTTTACAGATAAAGAAGTACTTTATTTGTGACAGTTGTTAGTTTTGTAGGGTTTGGTTTCATTTGGTCCCAAAAACGACCGAAAAACAGAGAATTTATGTCAAATTTGTAAACGCGTCCATATTATAGGAAAATCATTGACTTGTGCGTAATCGTAACACTCTTTTACTAATTATTGGAAAGCTTTGGAGTCATTTTGACTTGAAAAAAATCGTCCTTCCGTTTCTCTTCGAAAGTATATTGTAAATACTCGGATTAAGCATATTTTGTCCAGAATGTAAAACAATAAAGCTGTATCATATCATTCTGTAAATGTATCAATAGATCACACCTGCATATTGCTGAACGTAAGACTGTATTTCGTAAAAAAAAACGTCAGCGTTTTTTTGCCGCTCAGCGTTCTGCACATTCCTCAGTGTCAGATTGGTTCACTTGAATATCGAATCAGCCATTGAGCGACGGCATAGGAATAAATCTACGACTAGTAGAGGATATAAATCGCTCTGAGCGACGACAGACAGCAGTGCCGATGACATAATAAATGTCGTCGGTGCAACGTGCGAGAGCACTAACAAAAAGTACTGGTATAATGAGGTAAAAATATATATAATATAATATAATAATATAAGTGTGTAAATCACAAAAAAAAAAATCCAAGATTAAGGCAGAATAAGGCAACAATATTTACGTCTAAGCTGAGTATTATTAACGTCACGTGTCTGATAATGCGAAAATATAGAGATAAGAATTACGTTTGTTTATGAATATAGAGTAGAACGCATCTACCGTAGGGATGTGTTGTTTGTTACTTGTTAGCAATTTATAAAATAATTCACTTCCAATCGTTATAAAAATACCTACTTTTGAGAAATTCCGATTCCTACGCAATATTGCTTTTGATTCGGATCATCAAATTCTCATGTGTCGTTGGTTCAAGGCGTTTCCGAATAATTGCGTATTTGCGTTCTTTTTAATACTTGTTCACGAAACTGAACGATCAAACGTTCCGATTGAACTATTGCCCCAAAGAATGAAGTTTAGTTATTTAACTTCCAAGTTTCAATCATGCCGACCAATTTTGAGCAAGATTTCATTTGATCACAGGAAAACAAGGCAGTAGTTGCTAATTAAATTTGCATGTTTTACGTACCGGAGCCTAAAGGCATCTTGTCGAGATTTTAATAAACCAATACACCTCTTGTTATCAAGTTTTATGTGCTTAATATTAAATTTTTAACTAGGGAAAGGAATTCACAAGAATTAAGTGCTCTATTCAATATACCTAGTTATAGGTACTAAACGGTAAAGGAAATGTTTCGAAAAATTAAAATGAAGATAGGTTTTATGTTTTAGAAAGGTTTGCCCCTAAGCAGCTTCTGTAGATAGCTATTATTTTGATTTAATAATATTTTTGCATTATTTTCAAAACTATGACACGTGAGAGATTTTGGCTGTTTTTGCTTCCAAGATTTTTCTCTTCAAGGATTCCACGGCGTTACTAATGAACTACACTGCAGCAGTTGTATTTAAATAATATCTAGCTCCAACTTAATACAACATCTTAACAAAGTTTGAGCAGTGCATACAAACTAACCGACGACACATGTATTACGCTGCACACGTCCATCCCAAAGTTTATGACACCCAGCATCCCGGAGCAATTTCGCCCGAAACTGTTCGTATAACCTCGTTACCAACTACCACTGTAAGTAAACGTTTTGCGGATTATGACCAACTTGTGTCTTTATTGAAACCTGTTTCGCCTCGTTTTTGTTAATCAGCGCGATTGCTGTCCAAATTGAGCTGTGAATTTGTATGGCGTATTCCTTTGGAGGTATTCTCTCTTATATATCTCTCTTTATATCAAAACAGCTATAGTAAAATTGGCAAAGGTCAGCGGAAGTCATGAATTAGTCACTATGGCAAACCATCAAAACCGGTTGATTAGAAAAGGAGTCTTTTGGTTTAGGTACAGATAGATCAGCGAAAATCGTGGATCTATGTGGCAAAATACCAAATGTGATGTTCTTGGTGACAGTTGGTTTAAAAATCAAAGAATGAATAAAAGCTTTTTACTACGAAATAATACGTAATTTGTTACTGTATTGTGAGGAGAAATAAACATTATTATTATATTATATATATAATTAAAAGGTTCCAGCCGATATGGCCTTGGTGTATCAAATATTGTGTGATCAATAATTCCAAAATCAATATAGGTATGTCTGAACGTTAATACAAAACTGATTTGTCTTTATTTCATTTTTATGCTTACAATATCCTCTTCATTTTTCTTTCTTTAACTATTTTCTAATATTTGTTTTAATAAAGTCATCAGATTTTCAAAGAAGGCTTAAAAAATTCTTAAACATAATAGTTCTTACTTCATAGTAATCGTTCTTGTTTACAAATTCCTTACACTGTTGATTAAACACATGTGTAACATTTCTGTAATTTTATCAGCTGGGTAATTCACAACTTAGGTACGTGTCTCATGACAAATTTTGATTACTGACAAATATTATTGTGTATACACGGTTACACTCATTTGGTATAACCAAAAATTGTAATTGGCTATCAGAATGGAAAATAAATTAATTTTATATTACTTTTTAAAAAAGTCGAAAAACTTTTTCTGTGCCTGTGGAGTTTATTGGCCAAAGCTTAAGTACCTAAATACCCCGAAAGTAACACTGGCAATAATACTCCAGGTACGTACTTTGATGTCATACTGCGTATAAAAGGGCGCGATTAACATAAAATTAAATCATGCAGAACAGAGTTCAGGGGTTGTGGCCTTACGAAATCCGACCACGGTTGGTCACGCCATGAAGCCGTTACAGGCGGGTAGGTACTTTTAAATAAAACCTCATATTTATTGCCACCAGTTCTAATAGAAATCCGATCCATAAAATGTCTAAGCGATGACCGGAATTTATTTATGATTTGAGAGGAATGGGGATATAAACTATTTTTTAGAGATTTAAGCACTAACATATTTTCGGTTCTTCCTTGATTAAAACTATTATATCTATATACATAATAGGAGTAGTTCATGTATATCCCTTTAAGAATTTATTCGGGTTGCATTAGTTCTGCTTTATTTTAGCCCGAACTCATCGAAGTTTCGCGCATTGTACCAGGAACGCATAACTTGCTGTAAGTATACCGCATAAGGCTTTAACTTTAAAAGTCTAATTAAGCACAGGGTCTCGGGTCTCTTGACTCTTCACGTTGTTCCATTGTGTTTATTGCAACTTAACTTAGATAGTTATAAAAGCTCAGTAATTATTCCGAGGAGCTTTATTGTGCTTAATAAGATAAATTGCGTAATTATCTCCCAGTTCCAGGAATCTCGTGATTTCCACTTTATAGCTTTGATTTTGTTTGCAAAGACATATATTTAACATACATACATTAAACGACTATACGATAGACGATATGTTGCGATCCAACAATTCCTTGAAGCAATACAAATTGTATTGGATTTTAGCAAACCATTGCTTGAAGTTATTCAAGGTTGGACGAAAAGTAGGAAAATTAATGAGGTAAAACACAGACAAAACAAATTGGACATTAGCCGTTCCTAATGGCTCATAAATGGCAGAATTATTCACTGGCCAAAACCTAATCACTACCAATCGAAGTGTGATTGAAAAAAAAAACTAGATTGAAACCGGCGGAAGATTACATAGAGCAGGAATGGGATAGATACGGGAGATATATTGGCCGACATAAAAAGTCGCACTCGCTAAATTTCCTATTTCCGCCAGCCCACTTGCGATTCGTATTTTGGTCCTTTTTATCTTTTTGCGAACGCTGAAGTGACAGCGGCACCAAGCCACTCGTGTGTTCATATATCACTTGAAGTTACGTGTTAACTGCCCGTCTGTCCGTTCAATGTTTTTCGCTGTATGCCTCCTAAATTGTCATTTTTCTGTATTTTTAGACATTGGCTGCGTATTTTTGTAGAGGTCTCGTGTGTTGCACGAATGTTTGTACATTCGTAAAGTGTGCACGTAGTTATGAGTGATCCAGCGGTAATATATATATTTATATATACGTATATATATATATGTAAAAGAAGGTCGTGTTAGTTACACTATGCATAACTCAAGATCAATTTACTGAAAATTGGTGGTGAGGTACGCGATAATCTCAAAAACTACTGAAAGGATTTTCATGCCGTTTACATTACCGACAGAGTGGTTTCTTAGGAAGGTTTAGGTCGATAATAATTTTTTAGTGTTTTGTGGAAATTGTTTGATTTTTGACGATAATTGTTGAAGGTGTGGGAAAAAATCAAGGCAAATTTTCGATAAAAGTTCCCAGAAACTTTTATCGAAAACGCTGCATAACCTAACCCGTTGGAGATAAATAACAAACCAATGTATGGTGGAATTGTTTCTCTTTTATAGGTCTACAAAAAAGTACGCGATGGCATAGATATGTCTATCTTTTATGGCATGATGGCATAGATAACCTATCCAGGTTACTATACCCGGCATAAATAACCTATCCAGGTTACTATACCCATTCTAAGTTCGAAAAAATGATCAGCAATAATGTGGTATTTTCAGAAGCTATTTAGATTAATTATCCCTATCTAGGAGATTGTATTTAGGCGATATCTTAAAATTAAAATGTACATGTGAAAAATTATTGTAATGTATATATTTTCAAACTGGGTTATTACTATATTGCAGGTATATTTGCTAAAGAAGTTTTTTGCCACGAACACTCTCCCACGCGGGCGAAGCTGCGGGCAAAGGTTACTTACTTATAATGTTACCTTTTTCTTCACCTTAATGTATTTTTTTGATCTTCTGCTAAAAAGTAGATACCTTTTGCAGTCTAAATTTCTTTATTAAGCAGTACCTGGGTGACCGAGCTGTGCGCGGAGCTCTAGTACATTAAAAAAAGTAATAAGAATTACAAAAATATTTATCGGACCGGGATTATACCCACCCACCACATTTCAAATTTTCGAACAAAGCAAAAATTATACATGATACGTATTATTAAACTGTCAATCGGACTGACATAATAGAGTCAAAATTATTGATAATATATTGTTGCACAACTACAGATGGGCAAAGCACCGGGTTTAAACCCGGTGCTTTGGTAAAAACCCAATAAACACCCATAAACTCCCATAATCACCCAAAAAAATAGGTTTTTACGTATTTTTTTGAAAATATGTAAGTAATACCAATAAATTATTTTTATAAATTGTATTGATGAATTCTACAATATTAAATAAAACGTTAACTAATAATATTTCAGGAAATTTTAAAAATCTATATATAATAAAATGAAAGTAATTAATTTTCAGTGTTTTCATGTTGCAGTTGATCAACATGTTGGCCTTTTGCTTCCCGTAGATACTTTAAAATTTCTTCATAACACCTCGTTCGCACACATGGCCGTATATATTTAAATTCTTGAGCCACTAACAGTCCGAAATACTCATTTCTTTTATCCTCTTCTCCATAAATTAAGCATTTAGAACAGTTTGTTTCTTCTTTCAGTAAATTTTCTTTTACTTTATCCTCGTTTTTTTTCTTTGTTGCGACGACGCTGGGTAAATCATCTGGACACTGGGTCTCACTATCGCCAAATATATTTGGAGATCGGCTTCGGCTACGGCTTGGCAGACATTTTTTTCTTTCTACAATTTTAAATTAAATTTATTAGAATAAATGCTTCGAACTCACGCGATCTAAGTACCTTTTGTGTTTATTATACCTTACCTACCTAGGTATAAAAAGAGTACTTACGTAGATTTTCTTTTAATAACTGTTTTATACGAAGATCTTGATCTCTCAAATTAGCATCCATTTTACTTCCAGTGATTATCAACTAAATTAATAATCCACAAAGTATTAAATAACGTTTTTATGAAATATTTAGCACAAAAACAATACCCTTTAAATATCGATCGTCAGTAACTGTGGCTGACTTACCTATATTCTAGCAAGCAGGACTGCCAGATGTGAAGGGGAAATCCCCAATAAATTGTTGCATGTGACTGATGATGTGAGCATGTTCGTTTCATTATTCATAATAAAAATGTTGCCAGGTAACCAAAAAGTCGTATGTTTTTGTGCGAATTACGATCATAATCTTTACGATCGTACATTAAAAAATAGACAAATAATAGTATGAGTACGATTTAAATCGTATATCTGTCAACCCTGCTAGCAAGACAGCGACAAAATCACGTTGCATAACAATGTAGCCCAAGCTTATATCTTATGAAATATACGGAAGAGATACGGACTTAGAAAAAACAGAAATGTTGTTCTTTGTGGAAGTCATTGATGAAATTCTATGTATTTTAGCCCGCAAACTTTCTTCAAACAAAAACAGCGCCATCTAGTATCGAGTTCTGTAATTATCTCTTTGTTTATGGATTTGAAGTAAGACCGCCACGCATGCAATACATTATGACTGGGGATTCCCCTATTCGTCGACGCTGAATATGAGGCGACGACAATCACTGTCAAACGTGTTCACTATTACTCTGACTCTGATAACGTGACTTCCTGGTAACGTGTTAGGTAGGAAAAGCAGTAAAAAAGTGCATATTAAGGGAGCAGATTTGAAATAATATTTATACTTAACAAGAAATAATTAAAGGTAAGTGGATTTTTGAATGATACAATTATATCATGATCACTTAACAATTTTAACTTAAAATTAGATGTATTATTACAAGCTTTTATTTAGCTTGCGTTATGTAAATAAAAGTATGTAGGTATGTTCGTATGTTGATGCAATTATCCTCAATCCTCAACCGACTGGGATAAAATTTTCCATACACGTTTATTTTGGATGATAGTGCATAGTTAGCTGAGAGTCGTCATTGGATAATAATGGTGGATAGCCTAAGATGTGTACTAGATATTTATTTTTAACATAATATGCGTAAGTACCTAATCGAATTAAAGAAGTTGCTGAGAAAAATACAGAACAATACGATAATAAACTAGCGTCTGCGTTTAATCCTCCGAGGAGATGTAATTTTACAAAGGTTTTTTGTATTTATTTTAATTTTTTTTAATAAATTTATTGTAAATAACAAGAAATAATCATTGTAAAAAAATAGGCACTCTATTGTTGAATTTTCGTCAGACCAACTAATCATCGTTCATTTTTTTAGGTTCAATGGGGAGACCTAAAGATTTACGCATATGGGAGCACTACCGTACTTTACCAAACAAGTCTGTTTCTTGCAAGCTTTGTAATAAGGTCTACAAATTCAGTAATGCTGCCAAAATGCTTCAACATCTTATCACTTGTCCAAAATCTCCAGAAACATTAAAATACTCTATGAAACTTATAAAAGATAGCTCGTCCAAAACCAAAATGTCTGGACTGTCAGAGATAGAGACAAATGATTCTTTTATAAGCCCCTCGTCGTCTGCTAACACTACAATAAATGCTGAGTTTCAAGACACCGATGATTATATAAAAACAGAATTAGCGAGAGCTATATTTGTAACAGGGACGCCACTATCGATGGTGCAACATCCTTTATGGATACAATTTTTCGAAAAATTGCAACCAAAATTTAAAATACCTTCACGTAAAGCTTTAGCGACAAAATACTTAGATAAAATATATAGAGAAATGCGTTTTGAGTTAAATGAGGAACTAAATGCTTGTAGTTACTTACACCTTCAGTGCGATGGCTGGTCTAATTTAAGAAATGAAGGAATAATAAACTTTCTTATATCAAAACCTCAACCTGCATACGTTAAAAGTTTGAATACAGAAAGTAATCCTCACACTAGTGAATACCTTAGCCAAGAAGTTGAAAAAGTAATGAAAGTATATGGAGCAAATAAGTTTCTTGTACTTATTGGCGATAACGCTAGAAATATACAAAAGGCATTCGAATTAACAAAACTCAAATATCCACATGTTGTTCCTCTCGGTTGCTGTGCACATATCCTTAACTTGTTGTGCCAAGATATTGTAAAGATACAAGAAGTAACTGTGTTTATTATGCAAGCCATAAATATAATAAAAACTGTTAAAAGGAGTCAACGATTAAGTTCCTTGTTGATAAAATCAAGGCAGGGTGAAGATTCTACACAAACACTAAAATTGCCTTGTGCTACAAGATGGGGAAGTCATGTTACTTCGTTAAAAAGTTTGAAAGCAAATAAGATAGCTTTGCAAATATTAACAGTTAGAGAAGATGTGGTAATTTCAAGAGATATTAAAGATTTAATTCTAAGTGATGATTTCTGGACGAAGACAGGGGAATGTATAAGTATTTTGGAACCAGTCACTGAAAGCATATTTTACTTAGAGAGCGACCAGAATCGTTTGCATCGCACATACATTACATTTAGAGATGTACAAGCTAAGATACGTTTTGCATTAAATGAGATTTCGACATTGAGCGAAGAAAGCAAACAGCAGATTCTAACATCAGTATCTTCAAGATGCAATATGGCAATGAGGCCAATACATTTTGCAGCATATATTCTAGACCCCAGGACTCTAGGAGTCGAACTTACTCAAGAGGAAGAACTTAAGGGTATGGAGTTTATCTACAATTTAAGCCAACACTTAAGTTTGTCAAATGTAATGGCAGATTTGGCGTGTTATAAAGCTAAAGAAAACTTTTGGGCCAGAGGATTTGTATGGAGCTCATTAGATAGCATTGAGCCCCTAATATGGTGGAAAGGTATTTGTGGTTCCACTGAGTTAAGCAAAGTAGCGATTCGTATTCTATCAGCTCCCTGTACTTCGGCAGCCACTGAGCGTTCCTTTAGTATCCAAGGCTACATACATAATAACAAAAGAAATCGACTTACAACTGAAAGAACTGAAAAAATTTCATTCATTTGTTATAACTGGAATCTTAAACATAAAGCTGAATGCGAGGACATTCAGTTTAATGAAGAAAATACCTTAGAAGCTTTCATTGAGCAAGTAAATGAACATAACAGTTTAGACGAAATAGAGCCTATCGAACCTATACAATTCATCGCTTGTAATAACTCTGAATCTGACAGTGATTGACTGTAGTTTTACATTTTACTTTCATCTCTTTCTTAATAAACTCAAAATCAAATTAAAAGTTTTTTATTCTGTAGGCTGCATAATAATATTGTCTATGTCCAGTATAGTGGACGTCTTGCGGCTGAGATGACGATGATGAAGTACAAAATCATAAACACCCAAAAATTTGGGTCTTTATGGGGTTTAAACCCAATAAACCCAAAACACCCGGTTTTTACCCACCAGACTTTAAACCCACCCAGGTGGATTGCCCATCTCTATGCACAACTAAAGACATAACATAATATATAGCTTAGAAATGTGCAGTTTTCCAAGGATAAGATCTAGCTAGATCGATTTTTCTCCTCCAAAACTCCCTGCATACTAAGTAAATTTCATGGAATATTTTTTACGTTTTCGAAAAACCGATTATATAAGACTAAACTAGAAACTAAGCACACCGGCATATTTAGCGGAACACAAAAAAAAGGTCCATAATTAAAAAATATGGTTTTATTTTAAAATCTACTTACTACACTTCTTTTGTTATTTAAAGTTTCATTTGTTTTACTTAAAATGAGATCACATTAAGAACAGATTCTGCGAGTAAAGGCTATTTGTGAAAAATGGTACATTTTTGAACTTTTCATGTAACCGGGAAAAGTGAAAATTAATATTAAAATAACAATTAATTAAATTAGAAAAATGGTGATTAATATCGCGTATTTCCTCCACGTGCTCTTATTAAAGTTTCTACCCGTCTAGGCATACTGAGAATGATGTTATCGATGGTCTCCTGGTATAGTCTTCGCCATTCCTCAACTACGGCGATTCGCAGTTCACCCACGTTGGCAGGAGCTGGAATTCTGGACTTAACTTTTCTTTTCAGCAAGTCCCAAACGTGCTCTATTGGGTTCATATCCGGTGATCTCGCCGGCCACTCCATAACAGTGAGTTACCCGAGCGGTATGCGGCCGAGCATTATCCTGCATAAAAACAAAATCGTCAATGATATATGGGGCAAACGGTACGACATTTTCTTTTAAAACTTCTCTGATATAGTGGTCTGCAGTCAGACTCCCTCTGTCAATCACTACCAAGTCTGTGCGAGCTCCCAAACAAATGCCCGCCCAAACCATTATTGATCTACCACCGTATAGTAACTGTACAACAACTGTAGTTTCAAAATTTGTCTGAATGTATCGTTCTCCTTTGCGTCTGTATATTCTTTGCCTGCCGTCAATTTGATTTAAGAGAATTCTGCACTCATCACTTAACAATACCTTACTCCATTGGTCCGCGTTCCAAAGTCGATGTTCCTGAGCAAAAGTTAACCTGTTTCTACGATTATTTACCTCGAGCCTTGGAGCCTTGGCGGGCACAAATGAACCTAAACCAGCTTCTTTGTACCGTACGCTCACTTACGGTTACACCCCGCACTGCTTCTAACTCATGTCGGGCTTGGACGGCCGTCAAACGGGGGTCCTACGTACACGAAGCCGAATGAAACGATCATCCCTACTCGAAGTGCGTCTTATTATGCCTTGTCCTGCTCTTCTCACATAAGTACCGGCCACCCTGAACCGTTGGATACTGCGATGGATCGTTGTAACTGGTCGACGAAGATCTCTGGATATCACTCTGTAGGTTTGACCATTTCTTCGCATTTCGAGTGCCCTGGCAATCTCCGTTGCGGCTAAGTCAGGCATAATTCAGTCCTCAACTCCAAAAAGATACGCGATTAAAAAAAAACTAACAAAAAACAGTATTTAAATGAAAATTTTAAATTTGTAGTATTGTAGTAGCAAAGTGGAGTTAATCATCGCTGACTCACTTTGCTAGTTGTAGCAAGGCGATGGCCAAGCACTATCATCAATAATTCACTAATCATAATGAATTATTATAATTCTATAATTTTCGTTATTATGATGGAATATTCCATCAACAGCACCGTGAAAAGCTCCCAAATCCCATGTCAAGGATTTTGATGGATTGACAGGATAGTCGTCGAAACCTTATATGTTGGTTCTTCATAACGTGGCAAGGGAACCATCTAATAGAAATCTAAAACGATATTACTGCGATCCTGATCTTAGTTTACCAAAACCGTCACGGAGATACTTAGGTATATTTTTATAAAATAATTGTATGACATTTATAAATGTCCTGAGCATAATACATGCATACATACATAGACTGCCAATCACCTTCCTTTTGGCTTCGCCGTAGTCGGAAAAAAAAAAACGATATTACTATACCTAGATATAATGTATTTAAATATACCTAATAATGTACTGCGTCATACGACGACGTGAATAGAGAACATTGAAACAGTGGGAAAATGAAATTCCTCTTCAGAGGAACACAAGTACTTTTAATTTATATTTCCCAAATTTTTGTCGAATGCAGCCTTGGCTATTAACATTAATCTACACTAATATTATAAAGAGGAAAGATTTGATTGTTTGTTTGCATCGAATAGGCTCCGAATCTACTGGACCGATTTTCATGAAAGGCGCAGATATGGAGTAGGGGAAGACCACGGGGAAGCTTATATCCATGCTCCTTTATATAGCGGCAATATGTACGGCTCCCGCGAGATTTGCTTTTGCGTGCACGAAGTCGCGGGCAGCATCTAGTAATAAATAAGTGCGTAGGTACATAAACTAGACATTCGGATTTTATAAGTCACAATTTATCAACAGCCGAATTCTTAAAGTTAGGGATCCCCTAAATCACAGGCGGTCACTGTCTAAGCGATTGAATTGGGAATCGAGAGCATCTTCCTTTAAGTAGCGTTCGTGTATTTTGCCGAAAATTTAAGTCGCGGACATAATAATATAAGTCTGTCGACAAACCATTACGTATGTTTGTGAATGACAAGTCCTTTATCTAAGGTCAAGCAAGACCTTAGATAACCGCGTAAATTGAGATGAGTTTTGGCGATAACTTAAGTCGCAGTTATTTTATGAGTGGGTCGATTATAATAGTGTGTTTCGAAATCAGATCTTTTATACATATCTTCTTTGTAGAACATAAAAAAAAATTGTTTGTGTTACATACTTTATGTCATTTGGTTATCGTTTCGTACCAACTAGTCAGCTTGAACCTGCAGCTGATAACTCAAGTTACATAAATGTCGTACTAGCTCCGAAAGAGCTGAGATCAGCCTGTTATGAGAATATTTACTCATAATAATATTATTGTATCTGCGAAATCAGTCACTGCGTGAAGGAGACACCTCTGCTATTTTTACTAAACTTCCAGACAGTGGGACGGACGTTTAGTATTAAATAGATACTTAGATATAGCCAGGCCTTCATCTATTTCTGTACAAAAATCATGTCGTGGACATTTTTATTTCGTTGCTGTTATAAAGACTAAATAAATGGAGAGCTACTAGGGAATTTAGAGCAGGTGTTTGTGGCAAGCTGAAACTTGTCCCTTCTTCTTCTTCTTCTCCTATTACCCAAGCTGAAACCTTGTCCTTTCTTCTTCTTCTTCTCCTATTACCCCAACACGAGACTGCAGGTCTGGCTGGTCGGAAGCGGGGCTAAGTGAATATACAATTTTTTTAATCCCTAAAAACATGTTTGAGGAAATTTGAAATTTTGATATAGTGTTAGTTTAATATTTAAGGAGTTGGGGAATAATAAAGGCATTTAGTCGGGGCTTCAACCTTCCCAGACATGTGTAAAAGTAAATTGGAATAAGGTTAAAAAAAACACTATATAAACTTAAAAACTTAAATATTCAACTCTGGGTATAAGACTCTAGGATAGAAACGTAACCAAGTGCATGTCACGACATGTCTAAGGAGGGTTCCGTTAGTATCAACGCGCAATAGGTTTTCTTTGAATTTTTCAAATTGAAAAAGTAATTTTCCTAAAGAGTTTTTAGCATGTTCTATCAGCATGGAAACTTACAAGTTACTATCTCTTATAGGTTAGAAATACCAGGGGACCAACTCATAAACCACTTTAGAGGCCGATTACTCAAAAATGGTTGACTTTGTGAAAAAGTAATATATGAAACCTCGCCTTTATTTTAAAAGACCTATTCAACAGTTCCACACGATGGGGTAGAATGAAAAATTATTTTTCAACCCCACTTCACATGTATGGAGAGCCACCCCTAAAATGTAAAATTATCATAATTGTATGATGCCAAAACCGAGATATATACACATTCTTTAACTGTACCAAATTTCATCAATTTATATTCATAATTACAGAAGATAGAAGCGCGGACAGACAGACAGACATACAGACAGAAATTTGGTACAGTTAAAGACTGTGTATAGATCTCGGTTTCGGCACTCCTTAAACGGTAAACTAACACTATATCAAAATTTCAAATTGCCTCAAACATGTTATTTGGGAATTAAAAAATTCACTTTTCAAAAATTTGTTTATCAACTTAGCCCCGCTTCTGACCAGCCAGACCTGCGGTCTCGTGTTGGGGTAGGTACAATGGGAGAAGTACAGGACAAGGTTTCAGCTTGCCTCAAACGCCTGCTCTAAATTTCCTAGTAGCTCTTGGGCTAAAAGAATTATTTTAATAGTTATAAATCTTATACTTTAAACGAGAAACTCTTGTTATGATAATCAGAATGTCGGAAATGGCTGCAACTATTTCCATTAAAGTATGCAGGGTTTTGGGCAAGAAAAATCGACTTAGCTAGGGGCATTATCCCTGGAAAACCACGCATTTCAAAGTTATATAGGTAAGAACGTTTTTTCTTTCGTCGGGAAAAATATAGTAATATATTTAGCTCTGTTAAATGTCAGTCCGAAATCCAAAATGGCAGTTTGGTATGCGTATGTATATTTTTTGCATTGTTGGCAAATCTCAGGTGTCTCGGGTTCGAATCTCGGTCAGATGAATTTTTTGTGATTCTTTTTATTTTTTAAAATCTACCTACTACAACTCCGAGTAAAGTTTGACGCTCATGGGTGTTTACCGTGCTCATAGTCAGCACTTATAATAATAGGTACTTATTTTGTGACTTGCAGACTCGTTATATTACCTGGCAAAATAATAGTCGATGTTATAATCTAGTACTTATAATCGGTAGCATTCACAATAATTAACTAGCATTTCAATTTTCAACACATTAATAGCATCAGATGTGAAGAAAAAGATTTATGTCTACCGTGATAGTCTAATGATACCAATTTAGTCTAATTGACTTTTGCATTCAAATTGAGACTACTTTTCCGCCTTCCAAGTTTCATATTACACAAGTACAAAGGCATAACATTATATGCATCCTCACACCTGGAGCATGCTTTACAAATGCAGGTATTGTTCGGAATGTGAAATAAGTGTCGCATTCGAGAATTTACGCCAAAATCAGAGTTTCATGCGAATAGTATAAAATATACGAAACCTTTCTAGATCGCTTTTAGTTTTGCTTACATATGCAAAACTCTGTGAAACGTACCCAACGCTTTCGGTTACAGCAAATTGTTTTTGGAGTTGTATGAAACGTGTGTTGATGACGAATGTATGAACAGCATAGAAGAGATATTATATTTAAAAATAGTGTGGAAGTTCAAATAAAATATATAAAAAAAGGATTGTGTGGTTTTATGAAACCACGGTAAAAGTGAAACTTTTTTTAACATTATAGACATTTAACTAAAAATTTTCGGAATAATATTCCATTAAGGGTATAAAAATCGCTTCATCAATCTTAATTTTATAGCACTGGCACAAATGAGTACTAGTCTATACACTACACGGTCAGCTGATGCGAACTATAGGCGCCGCCATATTGGCCTCGGCTGCTCTGACGAGCGCCTTTCACTTTATCCCTACTCCGCGGCCGACCGTCACGCAACATGCAACACACCGACGAAAAAGTTTGAGACGATGTAAAAAAAGTTTCACTTTAATAACTCTGATACGGGATATAAGGACACTTCATCCTTAAGGGAGACTAGGTACACTCAATTTACGGAGACTGTATGGGCAACACCTACTTTTACAGTGGCTATGTCGGTAGTATACGATATCAGTAAGCTTTTCCAAATTATAATATCAGATATGGCACTTTTTTAAATGGTGGAAGAATTTTTTTTTGTTGCATGATTTGATTTTAAGTTTTTATTCTGATTTAACAGTTACTTAGAAGCTATTTAAGATGATCATGAATTTAAAACGATTCCTTATCTATGTCTTTCGTCTTAATAAAAAAAAGTATTAATCAAAACAGATTTACGGCCCGTATCAATAACCTATCTACCAATAACTATTTGTATCGCAAAAAAACCGAAAAAATTATTGAAGGACAACGTTTATAACAAATAGTTATTATTAATGTTTATGATAGGTTATTGAATCGGGCCCTTAATGATTTACCTATTTGTAAATAGCATTAAACTATTCTTGGGTACACATGGTAGCTACACTTGATTTGGGGTGACTTAATCCCCCTTTTGTTTTTTAACTCTTACTTCCTAGTTCCTACAATATATATTATGTCCTATTTAAAAAAAAAGGATTCGCACTGGAATACGTCGAATTTATTTGGTTACAAGAATCTGTGACAAACAACAGAATATTAGTGAAAAAAATAATACTAACGGTAGGTGATTTCCGTAATTGACGGTAATTTTTTATTAAAATAACAGTATTTTTGTTATAAGTCCATTAATTATTACATATGTTTTTTCGGAAAACTCAAAACACACAAGAACTTTCTCGAAGGAAACATCGAATCTACCCAAAGGCTTGAAATCAATTGATACGAACTACCCAGTACCCTGTGTACGTTATTATAAACTCACTCTGTAGTCTATGAAAGCATTTCAACTTTATGCAGTACCGTATCTATTTCTATAACGATAAAGTTACCCGCATCCATGGTAGCCTCATTTGCTGCACATTATTTTGAACATTTTGGCAAAACGTGACTTATATCCATTCGTCTACCACGATATTAGCAAACTGTCGCTGGCAGAATGCCATAATAGTACATCGGGCACTGGGCATTTACTACACTCGAAAGGAAGTGTTTCCTCACAAAGCTAGACGTTTTTATGACCTATAATACATTATATATGAAGTACTTACGATTCGAAACATTAATTTAATATTACATTCAGATATATACAATTGAATAAGATAAACATTCTATTATTGGTAGTCTCCAGTTGCTTGAATAGGTATACTCACTAGATGGAGCACGGACGCTACTTATTTAAAATATTTACACAACTGACTCACGTTCGATGTTGCTGTCTTTGTATGATACGATGGAAAGTCACTTGACAGACAAAGACAACAACATTAAATCTAGGGCCTAGGGGGGTTATAGTTAAGACTTTACTACCGAGTACCGTATGGGCGTCGTATTTAGGATTTTGGAATTCCCGACAATTTCAAAGTCCCGGGACACGATACAGCCTAAAGTCAAAGTCCCGGGAGCATCTCAGGACATGTCCAGTGAGGGTTCCGTAACTATCAACGCGCAATAGGTTCTCTTTGAACTACTTCAAAAGTTGCTGTCTGATTTCGCTCAAAATAATTTTCTTTAAGAGTTTTTAAGCATGATTATGAACTTACAAGATTCTGTATCTTAAGAGTTAGGAAATGCCTGGAACTAACTTATAAACTACTTTGGAAGCCGATTACTTGAAAATAGTTGACTTTGTAAAATAGTACATGTCTGAATCTTTGCCTATATTTCAAACGACCTATTCAACGATGAGATATAATGAAAAAAATGTTTGTCATCCTCACTTAGTATAAAACTACCCCTAAAATATAAAACTATTATTATTTTATGATGCCAAAACCGAGATCTATACACAGTAGTTGATGTCATTCTAGTTGTCTAACATAATATTTAAATCAATCAACACTTTCTTCACATAATTTTTGAGCTTCAGAAAGCGTTCGGCCATCACAATAATTATGAAATTGTTACTCTTTCAATTATTTGAAAATAAAAAATATTATATAGCATTTATTTCGAAAATCTTATCTCGTCTCGACCCGAATGTCCCGGGACTCGAGAGTCGAGACAACTAAAATTACGAAAAGTCCCGGGACTTCGAGACATGAGACGTCCCGGCACCCAAACCCTAGTCGTATTACATTAACAAAAAGTTGTTCAAACCCTACTGGTTAGACCACGATCATGAGGTTCTAGTTTCATAAGCTAAAGTTTGAATATGGGTAGCGACGTGTATGTACGACCAATGAGAGTATATACGCTATTCGGAGGACGCTCAAAACGGTAAGGGAAAACATGGTGAGGAAACCGGCGTGTTTAAGAAGGTTAACAAACAACCTTTGAAGGCAAGTGAAGTCTGCCAACCCGCATACTCAGTAGGCTAGCGCGGTGAAGTGTGGACTACTTCATTCAATTCATTACAACCATCCTCCTCGTACTCAGGATTGTGATGAGAATGTGGTATTTTATAAGGTTTAAAATATTTTTACATTATCAAGTGATCACTATGTGAATTGGACGGTAATATTAATGACTAGACTAGATGTGGCCCGCGATTTCGTACGCGCAAAAAGAAATCCTGTCGGAACCGTACATTTTGCTGCGATAAAAAGTAGCCTACGTGTTAATTCAGAGTCGAAACTACTACCGTACCTCATTTAATTCAAAATCCGCAACTAACATCCATACATTCTTACAAACTTTCGCGTTTATAATATTAGTAAGGAAGTGCAGGTGATACTGAAAGGTTTCTTAGATGTATAAAAACATGATAACCCAATGAAACATAACCAAGAATTTGTGTACATAATATCACTCTAACCTTTGACTTGAACCAAAGATATATCTTAAGATTGGAAATCCCATTATTCATTTAATAAATCTATTTCAAAATGTTTTTATAGATATAAGGGAACATCCCCATACAATCTGAAAAGTTTAGGGGGGAAAGGGGGGATCTTCAAAGTACTATGCTTGGTTGCTGGGTGGGGGGAGAGTTTTTAGGTTTTTGTCATGTAGTCAACATCTTCTAGGAATATCTCGCACAATGGCCATTAGTTCTAAGTAAAGAGGAGGAATCTGGGCATATACTATGGACGGCTACCGTCAAGGTTGGGTAAAAAGTTATCACATAGTATGGGTACATTCCCTAATATTGTAATATGTATTTACCATAAGGAAAAGGCTGCAAAAGGCAAGCGAATGTCCAAACAAGAATAAATATAATATTTTGGTCTGGGAGAAGTTTCAAAAATATAATATTTGAATTTGAATATGCTAACAGGTATGCATTGTTTACTATTGTGATATATATCTGCATTATATATTATATTCTATTTCATATATAACAATTATATTATAATGTCTTCGAAAATAAATTACGGATACTTTGGGCACATGATTCACCGCTTGTGTAAAGACATTTGGGCAAAAACATATTTGTCATACTCAAAGTAAAAAGTCATCTCATGTATGGGTGACTCTCTGCTAAACGCAAACTTGCCCATATGAAAAAATAATATTTTTTCCAGTAGAACAA
Source organism: Phengaris arion (assembly GCA_963565745.1). Lineage (NCBI taxonomy): Eukaryota > Metazoa > Arthropoda > Insecta > Lepidoptera > Lycaenidae > Phengaris > Phengaris arion. The sequence continues at coordinate 12,667,116 of OY751443.1, forward strand.
TTATTTTTCTGCCTAAACGTCTTCACATAAACAGTAAAACATTAGCCCGAAATATCCGTAATTGATTTTTCTAGGCCTCATATTTATAAATCTATGAATACAATACTATGTTGGAGATGACAGAAATTATATTCAAAGAATTCTCAGACTCAACATAGCTGCTTGTCTTCATTTTAACATAGTTTTAGATCCATATTTTATTCCCAGACATTTAATTGAGGAACCAAATTACTTGCATTTGAATGAGCTCCGATTGTCGTAGTGCAATTTTTTGAATTCAAACAAATTACCACCATTTTATAACTGCAAGGCTTTTGAACATACTTATTATATAAACTAAGTTTACGAAATACTACTGTAATGAGCGAATCGAAAGATTGCTTAAACTCAAATATATTTTTTGTAGACCAGGTGTATGATAATTCGATATTTAATCAGATTAATATGTTACAATGGTGATTTATTACAAGTTAAACTGTTAGTATTTAATATTCATTAGGAATATAAACCAAGTGAAAAAGTCTTAAACATAAAAATTATCAAGTAACAATTGTTTATAGTTTGAAGTAAACTTGTTTACTTCATGAATGACGTCAGCGTGTACTTGTTTTTTTCTATGAAATCGAAGATTTAATTGGTGCTTTGTATAATTTCTGTATGAGTAATAGAATATTCCTAATAAATCTAGAAAAAAACACATACCTGTGTTAAGATTTATAAATCTTCCAATAAAACAGCACTATTGAAAGTTATAAGTTGGTGATTTTTTCACTGACATCTACTAGTAATTGTATGATATGAAAAATAAATATTAAGCGACCACAAGGTCAGTTTCTTGATTTCGAACTAGATTTATATTCGAAATCACGGTAAAATTATTGTATCACTTTGCAAACTGTGTAGTTTCTGACAGCTGACTTGAGCCAATTGACAGCTATCGGAATGAGTTATATATAATTTTTTAAATATATGGCGTCGGCTTAAGCCATTTGCCAGTGTCAAGTTAAAAAGGCGGGAAAGAGAAATTTTGTTTCAATTTTCAACACCGTATTCCTAAATCGTCAAGTCGATAGTCTAGTCAAAGTCCAAATAGATAGTCAGTGCAGTCAATGAGCCATTCTAGTCGATTCAGTAAAGTGATAGAAGCTTTACTGAAAGTTTCTAGGGAGTTTTGGAGGGAAACTCAAAATAGCACGCATTTTGTAGTTGTACCACCTGCCCACGCTTGCACGTTAACGAATATTTAATGGTTAATATTCTACCAATATTACACATTAAGAACCGAAATAACACAAATTTATATAACAAATATAAAATCCACAACGTCACCCGTTGAATTCCCCGGAAAAACCACAGGACGTTTAAGGTTTCGTCCAAAAACTTTACATTAATCAATGCGAACTCTTTCGCCTTGTACATTCATTGCTACATTCTGAGCGTTTTCCATTTAGAAAAAAAAGAATTACGCGTTAAATTGTACGCAGTTCACCGAAGATGTTTAAACGTTTTAATGGAATCATGACAAATTCAGGAAAAACTTACGAGAATCTCGGCGAACTGTGTACAATGAGGGTTTTTAAAATCGTGACATCTGAGAGCTTTTTCACACGACAAGGACCCTCGTGCTACCAAGCGCCGCCTGGTGACAGAAAAATAATCTACAATAATTCTTATTGTCCGTTTTTGATACCACTTACGCCACCAGATGACGCTTTTTGTGCGTTGGGTCTGCCCCGAGCGGCAGAGAAAATATCAAACACCCTCATTTAACAAGAAAAACATTTTTTCAGAGTGCAACACAGTCGACACTGTATAGGTATGTTGCCTAAATTTTTTTTCTTCTATTCGATGTTAGACAACATGTTAATAAACAATCTAGAACCAATTTTCGTATATCTTAAAAAATAACGAAGATACAATTTAAATTTACGATATGAAAGTGAGCGATATATCGGCCTGTGACGTCATGAGTTGCACACGTCATACATTTATCATTACAAAATGTTTGGCGGTTGCAACTTGTGACGTAACAAATCGTTTTGCAAGAAAGAGATGGGCAATATTTTTTATTTGCTTATAATTTTTAATCGCGTCAATCTAAATACCTATTTCTTTTAGATTTATGTATCTTTAATCATCAATTTTAAAATGTAATTTGTAAAAATGTGATATTCCACTATTGCACTGTCCAGGCCCGTTAAATTAAATTTAAAAAAAATGTGTTGCACTGTGTCGACTTTTTTGAAATGTATAACAACCGGGATAATCGCAACATCAAAAGCAATGAGGGTCTATAAATTCGTGACATCGGAGAGCTTTTTGACACGACAAGGACCGTCGGGCTACCAAGCGCCGTCTGGTAACAGAAAAAAAATCGAAAATTTTCATTGACCGTTTTTGACACCATTTACTCCACCAGATGACGCTTTGTGTGCGTTGGGTCTGCTCCCTAGCGGCAGAAAAAATATCAAACACCCTCATTCAAGTGCGTTACTAAAGATCCTCATTCATAATATCGAACCAATCGCAATCGGCGACACACAGCGGAAGTATTATTTCAATGTAAGACGTAGTTTCTGTTAGTTTTTGAAGATGGTATCCCATCTTTAAAAACTTACACGTGTTATGTCTCATCTATCCAACTGGGTTAGTTATCCAAAAGACCGAAGAATATATAAAATTAAAATTCTTCAGCATTTTCCCATTACGAATAATTAATTGAATTTGTTAGAGCAGTAACTTTTGCTGAAGGAGATAGAGAACCTAACTTTAAACTTTGCGCCGTAACTTACCCAATGTATGTTATTTAAAACTTATAAGATAATAAATATAATAATATCAAAGGTAAGTAACTAAACTTTCTGCGTTCCTACTCAAGTCTTACCTTAAAAAAAATGATTGTCTGTTAAGTCGTTTTACGGACTATAATTTTATGTGATAACGTCATCACAAGCCGAACGCTTAGGCCGATCGTGCCTTTCTATCACTTGTTTCGCGGTCTCGCTAGCACGCTCGGCTCAGGCGGAACGTGCAATTTTGCGGAACGTGACAATTTTTTTGTGCGTGCAGCCGGCGTTCGTCGTTCTAAAAGACGTTATCACGTCAAAAAAACCTCTTAATGTCCAATAAGAACATCACTTCAAAAAAGTATACAAAAATTAAAATTTGTACATCTAGCGACATCTGTCTTGACTATTGAGCCGTACTTTAAAAAGTAAAGTTATTATATATAAGAAGTCTGTTGTATCTTCCGACAGATGGCATAATATCCAAAATCGTGTCGTGACCCGTGACGCGTGACGTGTCACGTGACGCGACCTTGAAATTTCGGTCTCAACGCCGCTAAGTAGTCTCACCTCAAAAATTTGTTTAACGCATAATACACATAATATAGCTGAGTAAACGATATGTAAACTCTAAAAAATAAATAGTGTGCACACACATTCTGTAGTTGTAGACCTAGATTGTATCTAGTCAAAGAGCTCAGGATACTAAGTACAAGAATAGTTTTGAAAACCCTAATAGTTAATATTATATAATTCATTTTTCGAAACATAACTGCAAAACATCGCTTATACGTAGGTAATACTGACCGCTATAAAACATTAAAGCAACATATTAAAAACATATCAACCAAATAACAAACTATTTATATAGAGCTTATTAATTTCGCAATCTCATAACCTCCGGCCGCTGAAGCACAAAATAACCCTGAAACTAAAGTAATATTCCGTACACGTTCTTCGCAACTAAGTATGATAACTGACGATACAAAGAGACCGGGGAGGTCGTGTTTTCTTAGCGTTTCGGTTTTTGAGAAAAGTACGGGCTTTGAGTAGGTGAATAAACAAGTTATAGTGGCACGAAGTTCTGCCTGTGTCAAGTGAAGCGAAGAATTTAAAGCCACTTCACCAGTGCACATAGCACCCCGCTTGGTGGAAAGGGTTCTGTAATTTTTTAATTTTTAGTAGGCATGGTATATTTTTCACTTTTAAAATTAAGTACCTGGATAACTGAGCTTTATTTGAAGCTCTAGTAGATTTAAAAAAGAAAAATAGAATCACAAAAATATTTTACCGGGGTTCGAACCCACCACATTCCGAATTTGCGAACAACGCAAAAATTAACCAAACTGCCAATAGGACTAACATTATAGAGACAAAATTATCGATATATAGTTGCACGACGAAAGAAAATATATATATATATATATATATATATATATATATATATATATATATATATATATATATATATATATATATATATATATATATATATATATATATATATATATATATATATATATATATATATATATATATATATATATATATATATATATATATAACTTAAAAAGGCGCAGTTTTGCAGGGATAAAACCTAGCTAGACCGATTTTTCTACTACAAAACTCCCTGAATACTAAATTTCATGTAAATACTTGCACCCGTTGCCTAGATTATCATTATATATTATCTACAAGATTGTCTCGTTTAAAGTAAGAACATAGGCACAATACATTTAACATGAGAAAATCTTTAGGTACTTACATTATGTTACTATTTATTGTGGAAGTCCTATAAGTAAGCAAATAAAGAGTTTAATGAGTTTACATAAAGAATGAAATTGAGATAAATTAAGTCTCCTTACGAAGAAGAAGTATCGTACATAGACTTTTTCAGTTCCACATTTGAAGTAAACGCGTTATAACAATATTTTAAGTGATAAAATTAAGATGGCCTAATAATAAAATGTCTTTTTAACCGTCTTCCAAAAAGGAGGTTCAGTTCAACTGTATGTTTTTTTTTATAGAATAGATTCCAAGTTGCAACCAAAGGGCGCGGCGTACATAGATATAACATAAAAACATTAAATCATCCACGGAACCCTGAAAATGTCCGCCGGCTGCAGTAGGTTTGCTCGAATGAAATTACAACATTGCCATCCAAGTTGATAACTTAATAAAGTTGCAACGAAGCTTTAATCGCAATTATTTTACTGAAAAATATGGAAGTTTTTAACGATAAAGGCACTTATTACGATATACATGGAGAATAAAGTGCAACGTTTTATATTCGGTTTAATGACTTATAACTTGTGTTGAAAAAAATAATAATACCAGAAGTTAATATTATTATTTGATTTTTTACACGCATACCTGAAACCTGTATATACCTGACTGACTCACTAACCTGATATAATATGTATAGTATAAAAGTATTAAATATAATATTTCCGTTGTCTGGTACCCGTAACACAAGTTCTTCGAGAACTTAGCAAGGGACCAGATTGACGTGGCGTGAAAGCGTCCATAGATATTATTATTATCAGTAGCGAAGGTTAGTTCTCCTTCATTTGGAAGTCCTAGCCTGTATAATAGGTAGGGATTTGGATGAGGGTCTTCAAAAGGTAAGTGGCAAGTGAAGCCGATAGGAATGGAGTTATAACCCACGCAACTATAATCTATGCCTAATTAATAATTTCGTGGACGGTGGCAAAGTTCAAAGTTACTCTATGGTTAATTTCATTGTCGATCTAAAAGCGTTTTTTTTTTTGTTTTTTTTGTTTCACTCTGTCGGTCCGCCCTTCTGTAATGATGATAAAAATTGATGAAATTTGGTGTAGTCATAGATTATTTATAGACTTCGTTTTCGGTATCGTAATATACAAATATTTCGTCATTTTAGGCGTGGCTCTCCATACATGTGAAGTGGGGATGAAAGATATTTTTTCATTTTACTCCATCGTGTGGGGTTATCTACGAATAGGTTCTTTTAAATGAGGGCGAGGATTTATACATGACATTTTTATAAATTGAGCCATTTTCGAGTAATCGGCCACCACAGTAGTTCACAAATTTGTCCGCCTGTCCTTTTTAAACTACAAGAGGTAGGGACTTGTAGCGTCAAGTGTCAATCAATTGTAATTTTTGCCTCCAACCCGCTTCAAGGCCGCAGCATTGGCATGATTTTGCAGGCTGGACGGTGAGTGAAGCGCACATGTTACTAGCTCCACGAGAGCGCATTATACACAGTAGGAAATACATGACAATGCCAGAACCTATACTTTCCCACATACAAAGCCTTTATATAGTATAAACTCATACGTAAGAGTACTGTCAAGGCATATCTATACGTGTCTATCACTCTGTAACGTTCACTTGTGTCGATAGAGCAATCTCATATTATTGCTCCTACATCAATATGGCAGCACGAGAACTACCCTTATTGCGTTTACGGTAGGTGTAAATTCGATTGCCACGTATAATTTTCCACATATAATTTCCTACCAGAAACAATTTCCATTTATTCAAGAGGAACTTTGTTACAAAGAAAGTGTTTGATATGCAAAGTGGCGCGGTGAACGCGTCCCGATTATTTCATCTTGTAATATTTATATCTAAAAGTTGAAACTTTGTTTAGATCGGTGAAAACTAAAAATATTTGTATCAATTCTATACACCTATATGTACCATTGTCTAAAAAGAATGTTCCTAAAAGTGGTTTTATCGTTATATTTCATCATCATCATCATAATATTTAGGGGACGACTTTAGACGGGTCGCGCGGTCGGTCGCGTGCAGAAAGCTAATATTTTTTTAATAATACTGAGAAATTAAAATTAAATTAAATTAAAAATTTCTTAACATTAAATAGTGTTACATAGGACAAGTTTTTAACTGGAAAGGAGATCCCTAATCTCCTTACCTCCTTTTAAGTTACGAACTTGTGTTAGGAGAATCCCGCTCGGAAGGAGCGGTCCTACCTAATAGCGACCTAATAGTCCTAATCTCCTAATCCTAATTCTTCTTCTTCAGACAATAATTACTGTTTTTATTAATATACATAATATTGTAATTATTATTAAAAATAAGAATAATATAATAGTTTAAAAAAACTAAAAAAACACGCTTAGAAAATTTTTATCGGGTTATTGCATTGTCATCGGCCCTTAAGACGTGTGCAAAGTTTCAAGTTGATCAGACGTCTAGAAACCGGTGAAAATTAAGCTCAAAGATTCCGTTACATACATAGATACATACAACCCGAGCTAATAAAAGCGTGTTAATAAAAATGATTAAGAAGTACATAAAAAAATACGAGGGCTGCACTAAAAGTATCGGGAATGGAATATTTCCATTGCTCCTGTCATATTAAAATCTTTTTAATTTAAAACTCCTTGGTTTTAAAAATCGAATACCGTTTATTTATTTAAAAAAAGATTCTCGGTCTTGTCACAAGGTCTTGTCAAACTTGTTTAGTCGTTGAGAAAATGGAATTGACTCGAGAAAATTCTAGAGCGATGATTTATTATGACTTTTCGAAGTGGTTTAACACAAGAACAGTGTGTTGACCGGATGATTTCTGCATTTGGTGATGAAGCCCCATCCAAAACCACAATTTATCGCTGGTTTGCTGAATTTCAACGTGGACGTGTCAAGCTCAGTGATGATCCCCGTCAAGGTCGTCCAAAAACTGCAGTCACCCAAGAAAACGTTGATGCTGTGCGTAAGCTGATTGAGGAAGATCGACATGTGACATACCGCGAAATTCAGGCAACTTTAGACATTGGCATGAGTCAAATACAAATAATCTTGCATGAACAATTAGGTGTAAAAAAGTTGTTTTCCCGATGGATACCGCATTTGCTCTGTGAAGAGCAAAAAGCGGCTCGCGTTACTTGGTGCGTCAGAACTCTCGAAAGATTCCACGCAGGATCCTCAAATGCTGTATACAACATCGAATCAGGTGACGAATACTGGATATACGCGTACGAATCCGAAACAAAAAACCAGTCACGAGTTTGGGTGTTCGAAAATGAGTTAAAACCAACAAAAATTGTTCGTTCACGGAGTCTTGCAAAAAAAATGGTGGCCACGTTTGTCTCCAAAACCGGCCATGTTGCGACTATTCCTCTTGAGGGACAAAGAACGGTTAATGCAGAATGGTATGCTAACATTTGTTTGCCACAGGTCGTTTCTGAACTCCGTAAAGAGAACTGCAACCGCCGCATCATCCTCCATCACGACAATGCGAGTTCTCACACCGCGCACAGAACAAAAGAGTTTTTAGAGCAATAAATCATAGAATTATTAGACCATCCACCGTACAGCCCCGACCTAAGCCCTAATGATTTCTATACTTTCCCTAAAATAAAGAATAAATTGCGTGGTCAGAGATTTTCATCACCTGAAGAAGCTGTGGACGCCTACAAAACGGCCATTTTAGAGACCCCAACTTCCGAATGGAATGGTTGCTTCAATGATTGGTTCCATCGTATGGAAAAATGTGTCAAATTTCGCGGAGAATACTTCGAAAAGCAATAAAAACATTTTTAAATAGTAATGTTGTGTCACTTCCTTGATTCCCGAAATTTTCAGTGTCGCCCTCGTAATAAATATAACAACAACACCGTGCGTTCGATAGGTACTAAATTAGCGTCAGTTCACACCGAGACGCGATGCGACGCATTGCTGCACATTTTTAAGGACGCGTTTACGAAAAGTTGTTTGATTGGTTTCCGAGTATGGAGTGACATAAAAAATCCAGGCAGTGAACAACTAAAATTAACCTTGTTGCCACGCATTCGTGCATATTGGCGAAACACGAGAAGCAACAAAAAATGTGTACATTTTTAGGAGATTTTTTATGGTTTTTCCAAATCAATTTTTAATTTTAAGGTATATCCAATATCTTTGGGTATTTTTACTCGACTACGGCGAAGCCAAAAGGAAGGATCTTGGCAGTCTATGTATGTATGTATATATGTATGTTTGTTTGTTCTAAACTACTGGTCCGATTTAAATAATTGGGAAGTCAATAGATTTGTAATAACGCCGCGGGTAATATAGACTATATAATATTTTTTTTCAAAATCTTGTATAATAAAATTTAATCTCAGATTCTAACATCTAAAAAAATTTAACCGAGTTTATCATGATTGATTGGCAAACTCAACACAAATATGTAAATATATTATATCACATTTTTAAAGTAAAAATACACGTTTAAAATGCGGTCCAATGTCCAATTTTCGAACATTTTGGAATATAAGAAATAGGACCATAAATGTATAATTTATTTATTAGGTCCTTAGATATGAAATTAGCGTTTTATCGCACTAGCCACTTTGATCTCAAATGTATCTTCTTTGGTTCGGAATTTATACATATAATTCGGAATTTATATATATACAAATTTATACCACTATTTACTCATGCATTTGTTTTTTCCTCTATTGGTTTTTTTTTGCGTCACTCTGTTTACAAAATGGTAACCTTGAAATATCGTATTATTTTCGAGTACGAGTTCCACCGTGGCACCAGTGCTGCAGAAACGGCTCGAAGGATTAATGATGTGTATGGCGTCGGCGTCGCAAAAGAAAACACAGTGCGTTTTTGGTTACAACGTTTTTGTTCTGGAAATTTCGACATGCAGAACAAGCCCCGTGGACGGTCGGAGACCATAGTTGATAATGAAGAATTAAAGGCTATTGTGGAAGCGAATCCATGGCAAATCACGTCCGAGTTAGCTGCAGGCTGCGGTGTTAGTGATGAAAGTGTTTTAATCCACTAGAAGCAAATTGGGAAGGTGAAAATGCTTGAAAGGTGGGTAGCAAACCGACAAACGCGCTTTGACAGCTGCGTTACATTACTCAACCGGCACTATAATGAAGGGATTTTGAATCGAATCATTACCTGTGATGAAAAATGGATTCTGTTCGATAATCGGAAACGCTCATCGTGATGGCTGAACCCTGGCGAACCAGCCAAAGCAAAAATTGACGCAAAAAAAGTTACTTGTGAGCATTTGGTGGACTAGTGCCGGTGTCGTTCACTACAGCTTTCTTAAATCTGGCCAGACGATTACGGCAGATGTCTATTGCTAGCAACTGCAAATCATGATGGAAAAGCTAGCTGCTAAACAACCGAGGTTGGTCATTCGCTCTAGGCCACTGCTGCTTCAGGACAACGCTAGACCACACACTGCACAACAGGCGGTTATCAAATTAGAGAAGCTTCAATTGGAATGTCTAAGACATCCACCGTACTCTCCGCACCTTGCTCCAACAGAAAACAATTTTTTCGAAACTTGGATAACTGTAAAGGGAAAAAATTTAACTCCGATGGGGCAGTCCAAAGCGCCATCAAAGATTTTATTGATTCTTGTCCGAATGGTTTTTAGTATAGGAATCGATGAACTACCTATGAGATGGCAAAAGTGCATAGATAGCAATGGAATATACTCGTACTTTGATTAAATAAATATATTATGTTTAAAAAAATCGACTTTATGTTCCTCCTTTACAAAACGCCAATTTCATATGTAATAACCTAATATTACTAAGGCGGGTCAATAAGTCCGTGACTTTTTGAATTTCTAACCTCCTTACTGAAAAAGCAACACTACTCCTGTCAACAGGCATCTGTCAGTTGACTCCTATCAAAATTTGAACTTGCTGCGTCAGTTAGTTTGTGTTTTACAGCTATCTTTATCAGACTATCCAGTAACGTAAGGAAACAATGGAAAAAAGTGAATTTCGTGTGCTTATTAAGCATTATTTTTTGCGAAAAAAAACCATTACCGAGACCAAGGCTAAGCTTGATAAATACTATGGGGACTCTGCACCATCGATTTCAATGGTAAAAAAGTGGTTACTGAATTTCGTTGTGGCCGTACAAGCACTGAAGATGCCGATCGTCCTGGACGCCCAGTTGAGGTCTCTACACCCGAAACAATCGAAAAAATTCACGATATGGTGTTGGCCGACCGAAGATTAAAAGTGCAAGAGATTGTGGAAGCCATAGGCATCTCGAATGGCTCAGTGGTTTCAATTTTAAATGATCACTTGGGCATGAGAAAGCTTTCCGCAAGATGGGTGCCGCGTTTGCTCACAGTCGACCACAAACGCAATCGTGTAACAACTTCACAGGAAGGTTTGGCGTTGTTTAATCACAACATGGAGGAGTTTTTTAACCGTGGACGAAACATGGATCCATCACAACACACCAGAGACCAAACAATAGTCAAAACAGTGTGTTTCTAAGGGTGAATCGGCGCCAAAGAAGGCCAAGGTGGGTTTGTCAGCCAATAAAGTTATGGCGACTGTTTTTTGGGATGCACGTGGGATAATCCACATTGACTATCTTCAAAAGGGAAGAACAATTAATGGGGAATATTATGGCAACTTATTGGACCGCTTCAATGAGGATTTGAAAACAAAACCGACCTCATTTGGCCAAGAAAAAAGTTCTTTTTCACCAAGACAATGCAAGGGTGCACACATGTGCAGTTGCCATGGCAAAAATCCCTGAATTGGGCTATGAATTGCTCCCACATCCACCCTATTCTCAAGATTTGGCTCCGAGTGACTACTTCTTGTTCCCAAACCTGAAAAAATGGCTCGGTGGAAAAAGATTTGACTCCAATGATGAAGTCATCTCGCAAACAAAGGCCTATTTTGAGGACCTCGACAAATCATATTTTTTATAAGGGATAAAAAAATTGGAGAAGCGTTGGAAAAAGTGTATAGAGCTCAAGGGGGACTACGTTGAAAAATAAAATGATTTATTTATCAAAAAATCTGTGTTTTATTCCAAAAGTCACGGACTTATTGACCCGCCCTCGTATATTTATTATTGTACCTTAATGAAATATACTTTATTTTATAAATATAATTTATTATGGACAATACATAACGAAATAAAAAAATTAAACAACCCCTGAATTGTCAAGCAGTGAACGAGCTGATGGTGATGAATTATTATAGCTAAGAACTCTCTCGATCATGTCGGCTTTCAAACAAAAAAAAACTAGGTTAATGTCGGTTAATGGTATGATCCGTTTTTTTTTTAAATTGCAAAATGCAGATAAAATAAATTATTATAACTTTTATTATAAACTAGCTTTTGCGCGCGACTTCGTCTGCGTGGATCCCCATTGCACCCCCGTGTGGCTCGTGGGGTATGTATTTCAAAAAATCCTTGTTAATGGAATGGATGGAAATCCTTGGGGCTAAGGAGAGCCGCAAGGCTTAATCTCTTCGACCGGACGAGGACAAGAGCAGGAGGTGCGATGAGTAGGGGCGTGCGCTCCTTGTAGGCAGAAATGCAGTGCTTTACTTGTCATTCACAGATATTTTAATAAAACGTTCGTACGTTTTAGATGACTTTAATTAATAGTAAATAAATTAATTAAAAAAATATAATAACTTAAAAATGCCTAATATTTTATAAATAGCAACTCATGCCGGTAAGTTCTGCAGGAAAAATCATCGCATGTGTGTGTAATTTTCATACTTCGCAAACGCACACGCCCATGAATATCGACATGATTATATAGCGGTAACTCATGCGGCAGGCGATGACCGAACCGAGAGCCGAGCCGAGAGCTTCGGTTCGGCTATCCGATCGCTTCCGAAAACCGCCGAACTGGCTTGTTGGAAATTATTCGTTACCTATAATCCGACTAAAAATAATACGACGCGAATCTAATGAATCACGTATTCACATTATGCATTTTTGTTTCGTAAGGTTTTATTTGTTTAAATAGAAGAAACGTTTTGTGTTTCGCGGGGGCCATATTGCATATTTCATGTGATAAGCTTTGTTTACAATTTAATCGCTCCTGTTTATTTATAGTAAAATTCTTAAAAGATTTTTCATTTGAAAATTTGAAAGTGTGTACATTTAACAGTTTCTTACTGAGTTTCTATAATAATTGTAGTGATATGCTTTTACTAGTGCGTTTGTTGATTTTTTAAAATGTTATTTGATTGTGAGGTTTGCGTTGATAATGTGTGTTTATTAAAAAATAAAAATAACAAGTTCTCACAATTGTCATTCAGTGAAAAGATTCAAATTCTGTCTAAAGGTAGGTGTGTACCCGAGTTACAACAATTAAACCAGCAAAAAAATAATGTAACTCGAAAATTTCATGTTAAAAGTTATGAAACGTATAACTGGCTGTGTGGTTGTGTACACACGATTAAATTATATTGTTTTCCATGCATATTATTTAGTAATTCTAGTACAGTGTGGACTGATTCGGGATATTCAGATTTAAATAATTTCTATTCCGCGGCCTCACTCACTTGGATAAGATATTTGAGGTGGCCGAAATCTTGCGTTTATTTACATCGCCATCGGGATATAGTAATCTCAAGTAACCGGAACCTTGATTATGTGAAAATTAAAGCTGACTGACTGATGAGTAGTTATAATATTTTAAAATATGCTTATTATTTTACTTCTTATAATTTCTTCCGCCGCGACGATCGATCGCTGTTTTGTCTGCGTTGCCGTAGAAGATGTACATGAATAGTAGTACATCTAAGACTTGCTCTGTTGGCATGGTTTCGACTTAGAGATCCGTCGCTTGGCTGTAGCTGTGCTAAAAATCTATAAACGAAAAAGTTTTTGTGACCGAGTACTTCGCCGCATACCCAGTGTCATAATCCTGTGTACGCCACTGGCAATGAGGAGGGTTTCATTCTGGTGAAGAGAAGAAAGAATAGGAAACCCGCTGTACGCAACCATCGCGGTACCGCACCCTACGTACCCGAGCTGCGCCTGCGGTGTGAGGTACCCGCAACGCAGCCGTACTTGTCCCGCCTGCATTGGTCCATGGAGGTCGAGGACGTCGTGAGCTGCATCTGTGAGAAGACCACCTACACTTTGAGGGTTGAGCGTCTGCAGCCTCGCTACAAAGTGATGTTCACTTTGTTTTACCGAAGGTTCCGGGGGAGACTCCCCAACGAAGCGCGCATCACGTCGCCGAAAAATGACAATACGTGATAAACTATTTTTTAGTGTGTTTGTGTAGTGTGAGAGTGTTTGTAATAATATATTATAGTATACAAGTTTTAAATGTGTATCCGTTGTCTGATTGCCATAACACAGGCCTTAACTTAGCATGGGATTAGATTGACGTGATGTAGTACATGACATCTTTATTCTATTGTATATTATTATTTTGTGTGCGTTTTATAAATAATATTAATAGAATTTTATTTTTCAGCGCTCTCCGTTTAGTTGTTGATATTTCACTCTACAAACTTTAGACCCCCATTTAACCTCCTTTAGGGGACGAATTTCAAAAAACTATAAAATACGTAGGTATTTTTTTATACAAACTTTCAACTCTTATTTTATATCCTCAGGAGTGAATTTTAATAAGCCCTGAAATACGTATTTAATTAAATGTGTTTAAGAGCATGAATCTCAATTGTTATCGAAATCGATGCAGATTTATCGGTTTTTCATACAAACTTTCAACCCCTTCACCCCTTTAAAGGTGGAATTTTTCAAAATCTCTTCTTAGTCTACATTGTAAACTAAAACTACTGTCCGAATTTCATGCTTCTATCATTAGTGGTTGCGGCTGTGCGAGCGTCTATACGTCAGTGATGTGAGTCAGTCAATTTTTTTAAATAAAATAAAAAAAGTTTATTGTATATAATATAAGCCCCCACTTTTTCACTTTATATCTATATTATATACAAAAACTTGAGAGGTGTCAAGGGACACCCGGATGGAACGAAGTTATAATATATATATTATAGTATATATATAGTTGATAATGAAGAATTGAAGCCTATTTTGGAAGAAATATACATACTGATTGTTGACTGACTGACTGACTGACAGACGGACAGAAAAATGTTAACAATTTATATTTTATTGTAAGTACCGATCATACTTTTAAATGCATTAAGTGAAAATAAAAGCTGTTAATTTGAAATTACAAACAGACACTTCAATTTTGTTTATCTGTATAGATATAATATATTATATTATACAAAACAAATAGTTGAACTAAGTATATATAGTGCGCGCGGAACTAGCGCCTTAGGTAGGGACAGGGGTTGCTTGCTGCTCGCAGTGTTGCCGCCGCGAAGTCCGGCTCCGTACTGAGTAATAACATCAAGCGCTCGGCTAGCTAGTCACAATATGTAACAGTCATAACAGACACAATGTGTAATTGCAAAATTCTACATTATTGTCAAGGTGATAAGGTCGTTTTTTGTATCATTCTTAATAGTCGTTATTACATTGTGATTTCGAGTGGCAAAAAGTGTCGTGACAAAATAATCCGCCTAGCCTCAATATCGCAACGCGCCATAAGGAACTTCGTTCCAATAAAATTCTATATCTATATTATAGATATAGAATTGTTCGATAGATGTCACTATACGGATTTTACATATTTCTGAATCGCAGTATCGTCGTATTTTGATATGTAGGATATATTTGACTATGCATGGAGCAATGCATGCATGGCAACTTGGAGTATGCATGTGTATGACGGTATATTCGTCGTTTTCTAGAAACATCTCTAGGCCTTAGGGTCAGCTGACACCTAGACGTGACGCATCTCGGTGTGAACTGCAGACAGCTAGAACATTTTTCTATCCATGCATTTCTGGGTTTTTGTCCAAATTATTTTCTTGTTCTTGTTTTCTTTCTGACTACGTAAAAAACGGGGTCTAAAACGGCTGAACCGTTTTAGACCCCGTTTTTTACGTAGTCAGGTATAGTTATTTTTACTTTTTTTTTTGAAGAAACAAAATAAGCTACACAAGAGCAGAAAATTGATCCTAAACACGACATTCTATTTGTAAATTTTGGTGAAGAGGTTCTGGAAAATTGTTTTTGCTACACTAAAAATCATATTGACGTGATAACGTCGATGAGCATCGGCTGGATGCACGAAAATTGTCACGTTCCGCCTGATAGTCACATTCCGCCCGAGCCGAGCGTGCAAGCGAGAGCACGGAACAAGCGATAGAGAGGCACGATCGGCCTAAGCGTTCGGCTTGTGATGGCGTTATTACGTAAAATTATCGTCCGGAAACCGACTTAACAGACAACCATTTTTTTTTAAATGTTTCAACAACCACGACGCTGAAGAACTTTTCACTTCAAACACGCAAAATAAAATAGTTTTAGGTACCTCAGATCTAAAACATTTAATTCGTTAAAAACAAACTATAATTTCGTGATAAAACTAATGCGGAGGTGCAAACTGTCGGGGCAAAGTTTAAGGCTTAAGCTATACAAAGCTATCCTCATGAGAAATTAACGCTCCATTACTTTTAATTCACTCGACGCGGATCATTATTTACACTTATATAAAATGTGTTGGAACATTATTATTCTACTCAATTTTTTGTATGCTGTATTAGAACTATATAATATTATTGCCTCGTCCATAGGCATGTCGAGGCATAAAGTGTCCACCTTTGGGGTTGTTTAGGGCAGTCGAGGTTTGACATTTGTCATCTTTTAGAATTTGCTTTTCGCAGAATAATCAGTCCGCATATAATTGACAAAATATTCTGAAATATATAACTTTTTAACCGACTTCCAAAAAAGGAGGCGGATATACGTTCGGATAAATATATTTTGTATGTTCACGATAACTCCGCCGTCTGTTGCCTGATTTTCAAAATTATTTCTTTGATGTAAAGGGTATAATCCCAAATTAGTCCCTTTGTCACCAAAATGGTGACCTAATGATGGGATCCATGAGGAATCGAGGGAACTCCTCGAAATTTATAAAATTATTTATAAAAGAAATTTATACATTATGATAGGTACTTCTCATAGTATTTTACACCGACACGGATATCTTTGAATATTGCTCTGTCGTTTATTTAAAGTTGTTTGTTTAAAGAACTGCAAGCAATACATAATGGCATATGCTTGGCAAGCATAATTATGCCATTATGTATTGCAGCAACTTACAGTAACCATCATCATTATAAATACAATACCTAATGGAAGCTTAGCGCGCATTGAATAATTATACATTCGATACTTATTTTAAAAGTTCTGAAAATATGTTCATAATAATATGACTAAAACAAATATGAAAAAAACAAAAAATAAAACCGACTTCCAAAGTAATAAAAATGCACAAAAAAGTATGAAATAAAACTTATTTTCAAAATAATTCCCCTTTTAAATTCGTCTATAATTTGAACTATTTCCCTACTCAATCTTCATAATTTTGAAGTCGGTACCAGCCCGAACAACATCCTGATAAAACAATATTTTAGAGAACTCACGTTCAAGTTGGCTGTACTAATTAAATAAATTATTGTACTAATTTTCGTATGCTGTCATAAAACTTTAGTAACCGAGATTTGCTCGCAGTTCTAAAAAAATTTAAAAAAAATAAAAATAATCACAAAAATATTTATCTTACCGGGATTCGAACCCAACACATTCAGAATTTTCGAACAAAGCAAAAATTATACATTCGTACACCGAACTGCCAATAGCACTGACATAAAAGAGTCAAAATTACTGACATATTGTTGTTTCAGTTTGTTGCACGACGAAAGAAAAAAACATAATATATAGCTTTAAAATACGCAGTTTCCAAGGATGAGACCAAGCTAGATCAACTTTTCTCCTTGGGGGAGAAACCCTCTGCATACTAAATTTCATGGTAATACTTACAGCCGGCTTCTTATATCGTTATAATATAAGATTTTTCGATTTTTTTCGTCGTTTTTTTTATGATTATCGCATTTTCAAGATAGCAATTCAAAATGTAACTTTATTCACTACACAAGAAGATACACGTTTCATTGCAGAAGTTTGAATTGCGAGCATCACCGGGCGGCGCGCCGTTCTTGCCATTTCTCTAGTTATTTAAGCTTTTTCCTGATAAATCGTCGCGACATTTAAACTAGAACAAACCGCACGATTACATATTTATGTAATAAGGGTATTTACCCTTTATAGATAGTTGTTGATATTAAATAATTCCCTATTGTTAGGTAAAGACTCAACTTATCAAACAAAAAACATTTTAATCAGTAGGTACTTACTATGTACCTACTATTTTAAATTGACTGTTGTCATAATTCGATCGTATTATGTTATTAATATCTCGGAAGACGAATATACATGGAAGGAACACTGAAGTTGTAAAAATTCCATAGGTTTTTGTACTTTCATTGTAATTTTAGTTGTAATGGTAATACGACGTACGAACTACAAATTAATTGCAATGTAAATAAGTGACATCTTAAATAAAGTACTAAATAGAAAATTAATAATACAAAACTTAAAAGCTACTGATGAAGCCCTACGTGGTGGTAAATAAGAACAATGGACTGTATATATAAATTATAATATAAACTTTGAGGTCACAAAAGAATGCCCATATGCAATCGCGTGATGGCGTCAAGACGTGAAAGGGTGAAGTGGCGAGCGGTGAGGGACCGCGTCGCCGCGAGCGCACCCGAGGACTCCCGACGATGTTCGGGTTTCTTCGGTCAGCCGGCCGTAGTCGACGTGCGCAGACAGCTACAAAAAATAAATCTCCCAGGTCGTCCCCACCAGGCAGAGTACCTAGAAGACTCAGAGAGTTTCCTCGCTGGATTGCGATACTCACTCTTTGGGCCAGCTCTGGGGTCTCGGGTAGCCGCAACGAGTTTTTTCGAAATTTCTCTGAAAAGTTTGTGCGCACCCGGACCTCATTTACCTAGGGTTTCATACCCAAACGGTTCAAATATGAGATCCCAGCTAAGGTTCTCATATTTGCGCCGCTTTGGGTTCTCCCCCTTATTTACGGCCGCACCTGTAAAACTCGAGGTGCCCTGGACATGGGACGGAGCAAGTGTATCGACGCAAGTAGCGTCCCATACAAGAGCCCGCCACACTCTAAGACGCCAGGCTCATCCCATCTGGTCTTTTGCCATCGTCACACGCCAAACCAGAGGGTTCCAGCACAGCTGGCACTCCGGAGGTGACAAGAGCCCGACGGATGAGGTCGTTCAAGCAGTGATGTCGAGAGATGCGGCCGGCGCTTCGTTGACAGGACAGACCGTGGTGTCCGAGGCTGTCCACGTTTGCGCCACAATCGCAGCGGACTGGGGGACGACAAGAAAGCTGTTCGATCCAGCAATGTGCCCGTATTAGGTGACGGTAATGCTTGTAGCCAAATGCCCGACTCCCACTTCTCCGCAGTTAAGACTAGTGGCAAATTGAAGCAGGCAAATTTAAAAAATGGTTGACTCGATTGACACCAATGACGGCTATAATTATGTACTGGCGCTGGATTTACAGGCTGGACCGTGAGTATGACGCTTAAAGTATTGAGGCCTGTTCACTGGTCTATGATATTAAAACGTGAAATGCGCAATGTTTTCGTAATAACCTGTGCACATATTGGACTGTGTAGCGCTGTTGATGCGTGTCGGCTGTCGCATTCACAACAGATGTACAGCTTTTTGTTATTAAAAATGTCCATGTTATTTCAAAAATATATTTTGGGTCAATGAAAAAAGGCTGTGATCAGAAATAACAAACCTTTTATTTAGTCACACATTTCGTCCGATGCACGTCTTTTTGGTTTTTAACAAAAAGGTACGAGGGCGGGTCAATAAGTCCGTGACTTTTGTAATAAAACACAGATTTTTTGATAAATAAATCATTTTATTTTTCAACGTAGTCCCCCTTGAGCTCTATACACTTTGTCCAACGCTTCTCCAATTTTTTTATCCCTTCCAAAAAATATGATTTGTCGAGGTCCTCAAAATAGGCCTTTGTTTGCGAGATGACTTCATCATTGGAGTCAAATCTTTTTCCACCGAGCCATTTTTTCAGGTTTGGGAACAAGAAGTAGTCACTCGGAGCCAAATCTTGAGAATAGGGTGGATGTGGGAGCAATTCATAGCCCAATTCATGGATTTTTGCCATGGCAACTGCACATGTGTGCACCCTTGCATTGTCGTAGTGAAAAAGAACTTTTTTCTTGGCCAAATGAGGTCGGTTTTTTTTCAAATCCTCATTGAAGCGGTCCAATAAGTTGGCATAATATTCCCCATTAATTGTTCTTCCCTTTTGAAGATAGTCAATGTGGATTATCCCACGTGCATCCCAAAAAACAGTCGCCATAACTTTATTGGCTGACAAACCCACCTTGGCCTTCTTTGGCGCCAATTCACCCTTAGAAACACACTGTTTTGACTGTTGTTTGGTCTCTGGTGTATTGTGATGGATCCATGTT
Source organism: Phengaris arion (assembly GCA_963565745.1). NCBI lineage: Eukaryota > Metazoa > Arthropoda > Insecta > Lepidoptera > Lycaenidae > Phengaris > Phengaris arion. The sequence goes on from OY751443.1 coordinate 12,687,144, forward strand.
TCGTCCACGGTTAAAAAACTCCTCCATATTGTGATTAAACAACGCCAAACCTTCCTGTGAAGTTGTTACACGATTGCGTTTGTGGTCGACTGTGAGCAAACGCGGCACCCATCTTGCGGAAAGCTTTCTCATGCCCAAGTGATCATTCAAAATTGAAACCACTGAGCCATACGAGATGCCTATGGCTTCCACAATCTCTTGCACTTTCAATCTTCGGTCGGCCAACACCATATCGTGAATTTTTTCGATTGTTTCGGGTGTAGAGACCTCAACTGGGCGTCCAGGACGTTCGGCATCTTCAGTGCTTGTAAGGCTACAACGAAATTCAGTAAACCACTTTTTTACCATTGAAATCGTTGGTGCAGAGTCCCCATAGTATTTATCAAGCTTAGCCTTGGTCTCGGTAATGGTTTTTTTTCGCAATAAATAATGCTTAATAAGCACACGAAATTCACTTTTTTCCATTGTTTCCTTAAGTTACTGGATAGTCTGATAAAGATAGCTGTAAAACACAAACTAACTGACGCAGCAAGTTCAAATTTTGATAGGAGTCAACTGACAGATGCCTGTTGACAGGAGTAGTGTTGCTTTTTCAGTAAGGAGGTTAGAAATTCAAAAAGTCACGGACTTATTGACCCGCCTTAGTAAATCAGAATCGACAAAATACTAACTATGCACGTCGATTGTTCGTCGATATTTTAACTTTAACTAGGTACCAAAAATTAAAACTTGTATGGCAATGAAAACTCCTTAAAAATTATCAAGTTTTTAGGGTTCTTTAGGGTTTAGGGTTAGGTATAGGGTTTATATACTTTATAGTTTCGCTGTGTTCGTATGTCTGTCTGTCTGTTCACTCTTCTGGCTTCTGTAATAGATAATTTATTTTTTATAAACTATAGGAGATACAAACTTGTAAGTTTCCATGCTGATAGATAATGCCAAGAAACTCTTTAGGATAATTATTTTGATCGAAATCGGACAATCTAGACTACATATCTCAATTCACATCAGATATTCGATATGTAGCTGGACAGGAGAACGTCGTTGCTGACGCGTTATCCAGAATTGATGAGATCCTGCAGACATTCGATTATGAAGAGCTTGCTCGTGATCAAAGAGATGATGCAGAATTACAGAAACTCATAACGCATGGAACCGCACTAAAGCTCGTTAAAGACCCAAATACAAACCTATACTGCGATCATTCTACGGGTTCACTTAGACCATATATAACGCCAGCTTACAGAAGGCAAATTTTCGACAGCCTACACAGATTAAATCACCCTGGCGCGAAGGCTACAGCGCAACTCGTATCTGACAGATTTGTTTGGCCAGGCGTGAGAAAAAACTGTAGAGACTGGACTAAGCAATGCACAGAATGCCAGCTTAGCAAAATTAATCGTCATACCATTTCTCCCTTTTCAAAATTCCAAACTCCTTCCTACCGTTTCTCACATATCCACATGGATATAATTGGCCCTTTACCTTATTCAGCAGGTTTTAGGTATTGCCTCACAATTGTCGACCGGCTTACGCGTTGGCCTGAGGTTTTCCCCATGGCAGATATTACTGCCGAGACCTGTGCAAGTACATTCCTAAAAGGCTGGGTCGCACGTTTCGGCTGCCCCCACATTATCACCACAGACAGAGGTCAGCAATTCCTTTCACAACTCTTTCAGAACTTATGCACTCTCATCGGTGCCAAACTTTGCCCTACTACAGCATATCATCCTCAAGGTAATGGTCTAGTCGAAAGGCTACACCGCCAGCTGAAAGCTGCTATCACATGTCATAAAAATTCCCAATGGACAGAGGTACTTCCACTTGTTCTCCTAGGGTTAAGAAGCGCCTGGAAAGAAGATATAAAAGCTTCTGCTGCGGAACTCGTATACGGAGAACCTCTAAAATTACCTGGTGAATTTTTCGAACCAACTACTACTTACCTCACTGTTGATCCAGCTGCCTTAGTGGATCGTATCCGAAAACATATGTCCAATTTGTCCCCCACTCCTGCGTCATGTCACAATGATAAAACGTTTTACATACCCAAAAATCTATTTATGTCAGATTATGTCTTCCTCCGTCGGGGCCCAGTAAAAAAAGCCCTTGAAACTCCATATACAGGTCCCTATAAAGTCCTAAAAAGAAATAAAAAGACATTTGTAATAAATGTGCAGGGAAAAGAAATCACTGTGACCATTGATAGGTTAAAACCAGCTTATATGGCACATAATAACACTGAAAAATCACAATTGTTATCTTGTCCACCATCTTCTAATATTTCTAGTTCTCCTGTGAACCCCACCGAGGCCGAAGCACCTGTGAAGAAAACCCGTAGTGGTAGAACCGTTAGATTTCCGAAGCACTATTACCATCAAATTACCATTTGAATTTAAAATCACTATCGATCGTGAAACGATCTCGGTAGGGGGGTATTGTGGCGTAAAAACCTGTAAAATAAATACTTACTTACCTGTACAAATTATAACATAATGTAACCTTAAAATTAAAAATAAATAAATGTTGACACTTCGCAAAATGTCAGTCGAGCTCGGACATAGAACGGATGCTCTTGTATTGTTATTTTCCTTATCCCACAAACTTTTGAAGTAATTAAAAAAAAAACCTACTGCGCGTTGATAGTTACGGAACATTCCATAGATATGTCCTGACATGCTCTTAGTTAGGTCATTTTATAGTTTTTATACAAAGGCAGGCGTATGTGTGTAAATGTATGATACTCGTACATTACAACTAAGTATTCTTGGACATATTGACTCAATAGTCACATGAGCATGACAGGACAATTCCTGTCATGCTCATAGTTATTATTGGCAGCTATTTATGCTTAACTATTAACAAATTGGCACTCCCTTGCAGTTACAGAACACAGTTATTGTAAAAAAAGTCTGTTTAAGAATTATTATTGTAAAATTTTATTGAGTTTGTTGTTGAAGCTAACATTTCCATCAATTGATAGATATTATATCCGGGCCTTTAAGGCCTCACTGCACCCCGAGCAAACTGAGTTAGGGGCGTTTTTCTCCATTTTTCTAAGAGGCGGCGAAGTGTTGAATTATTGTACTTACTTTATTTTATAAAACGATTTTTCCTCTAAAGAGATTCATGTTTACTTTGTAAACGCGTTCGCCTTTCTGTTGTACTTTAATGTACGTAAATTTAATTTAATTTATCTCTTCATCGTATTAATATTTTGCTTTTTTATATTATATTGTGTATTATATTTATATACTTATATTTGTCTTGTTAGAAATTATCGTAGTTTAAACGATAATTTCTGAGAAATCCCAGAACTTACTTTAAAAGACTATGGATATTGCTGCATACTTTGAATATCGACAGCAGCTAGCTATACCGCTTTTTTAGATTATTTAATTTTAGATTAAAGAAAGAGGAACAGATAAAAAGCTAAGTAGTTAGCTTTCGATTTGATTGCACTACTACAAGCATACGGTGTGCCCACGACTGTGTGAAATATTGGGGGCCATTAAAGGGGACGTAAAAATTTTCAAATTTGTATTGATTTGGATCGTTCTTTGAAAGCTGTTTTTCTGTAAGTATGTATTGTACTACTCAGTGTCTATACTACTTATATTATGTTTATAAATACAACTAATAACTTATACAAACTGTACCAGTGTTCATACACACTACAGTCTTTGCCATATGTGCGTTTTCACAAAAAAAAAAATAAGAGCAAGAAAGAAATGACCAATAAAAAAAGGTAATGAAGCCAGTAGCTGGCACCTTCTCTGTGTAATTTCGGGTTCCCTTTCATTAACCCACCCATAACGGACGTAAAGTATTCCACTAACACAGAAAACACCCACACGTCAAATGCACAGGTAAATGTTTCCAAACGAAAAATATTTTTGCTCTATATTGTTGAAGAAAATAAAGGTTCGCTTTGAGAATGTGCTTCTTGAATTTTGTGCCAATTGTCCTACGAAATGAGCACAAGCAATATAATATATGCACTGAATATCCAACGAAATTTAAGTAGGTATGACTGGTATCAACTATCCAGCTTTTTTATCTGAATACGGCGAAGCCAAAAGGAAGAATAATGTTGCGAGTCTATGTATATATGTTTGTTCCACCGTAGCGCCTAAACTACTGATCCGATTTTAATAAATGCGGTGTCAATAGATTCGTTATAATAGACCGGGTAAAATAAGCTTATAATTTACGTAGTCGGGTTATAGTTTTTTTTATAAAAAAAAGTGTGTGTCAGCTCCGCCGCACGACTGCAGTTTACTCTAAAAAGTAAAACACGTCCCTCAGAAGGAAAAAAAACTTTAGCGATCGATTTGAGTTCAAAAATTCGCGCCATGTGAAAAAAAGTGACAGGTGCGCAGAATATGTTGCGCACGAAAACGTAACGAGGTCATTCGTTCATTAGGTTTTACATCTCATATTTTTTTCATACGGGGGCCTTATATGAAAATCGATTCTTAAGGAGTAAAGTCCAAAAATTTACCTAGTTATTAGGAAAAATCTTTGAAATTTTGTTTTTTATTTCCCTATAATCTGAGCAGAGTATATTTCTAAAATTCTTTCGGTTATTAATAAAACTCGGAACTTAATTTATGTGTGCTCGCGACTGTACCAAGTTGTACCAAGCGTAACGAATAGTGTCCATGGTTGTTGGCATTTTCTCTACAGAGGGAACTTGTCTATGTCAGACCGAGGATGTAATGTGAAGGATGCATACAATTGTATCGAGCTGAATAGAATGTAGGTATGTAAACTGCTGCTGTGATCGGAAACAACAATCGAGATAGGCACCATGGCCATTTAAAGAAAAGAACTATTTACCTATTCGCTTCACATTAAACAATAGCAAAGACATGTTTATCATTAATTACTAGTATTAAAAGTTAAATAAAAAAATATTAAGGACCAGCGAAATTACACTTGCATTAACAGTTTATAGATAATATTGACGTGATATCGTCTTATAATTCGATGGAGGTTTCGAAAAAACATGACCCATGCGTTACCAAGTACTGTTACCAAGTACCGTTACCTGTTACTGTTACCAAGTACCAGCGGTACCTCATTATTATTTTATTATTATTATTATTGTTGTTATTGTTGTTGTTGTTGTTGTTGTTGACGTTGTCACGTTCAACTATCATCAGTAAACCGACTTAACAGACAACAACAGCTTTTTTTTAACTCTCATTATTACCTTAAATATATCACAAATCTACAAGTGTTTTATAGTATCATTTCTAACTCTTACATTTAGGCACTATGTATTTCAACGGCTGTTATGGAGCCACAAATTATATCTACAGTAATTTACAACCAAAAATAAATTTCAACAATATTTATACAGACACGTAAAGTATTGAGTGTGTGAGCCGGCTTTAACCTTCTCAGCTATACAGAACGGTTCGAGTAAGGAGGTCCACGGATTCCCGACATTTCTGCCGGCGCCATTACTTCTATTCCTTTAAGATTAAAAATCTCTGCTATCACCCGATTCCTGCCATGTAGATGTAGTGAGACGTAGATGTGGCAAAGACTATTTAATTTTATACCGTACGACTGCCAAATGGATGCCCAATTTACCAGGTTTTCATATACATTACCTACATTATACACAGAAAAATTACAGGAAGTTGAAAAAATTGAAATGCCAGCAATGTCATTGTAATTTCTCTTCTTTTATGGAATAGACCGAGAACTCAGCAGAACATCAGAGATAGCAAGCGAAATTTACCGCCGTCCATGGACACAATACAGGTGGGTCGATTCCGCTAATTAAATCTGGCATTAATAGTTTCGATACAGTATCGATAGGTATGTTGAAATAGCAAAATCGTATTTTCATAAACGTTTGACGTTTGACAAGGTCAAACGGGTTTTGATTGGTCCAAACTCCAAAAATGGTTTTTGATATCAAGACGGTTCATTTATAATTCATTGAAAGAAAATTGTAAGTCCGAGTTAAATACGTAAAATGGGGTTCTGAGGTGACACGAATGTATTCCCGGTCTGGTTGAAATTCTACAAGCCTCCGGCTATAGATAACGAAGAAGTATTCTGCGCACACTTGTTATCGATGAATGTGGGAGACTAGCGGTGGCGAGGACAGTCTGTGACCATTGTCAAAGAATATATTATATTACAAACGAACACTGTGAAGGTCGTGTATACGAGTGTGACGTACGGAGTCGATATATACACAATCTTGTAGGACGACGAACACTACAATCAGACTATCCGTCGCTTCGGCTTTCCATTAAAAGTTTAAAGATTCTTTCCCACGTCTACTTGAATCCTATATCTGTTCCTATCGTACGGGTTTAAAGGGTCGCATATAAACTGGGAACATTTTATTGTAAAACGTTTATTCGCGGACAATTTGACGCGGTCGGTATTGGATATCGAATTATTTTCTATGGCTTTTGTATTTGTACGACTTTGTACCTCACTAGTGGAATAGTTTTTAAATCAGTTCGCTGCTGGCGATCCAATTTTGTAATAACGTCAAATAGAAACATAGGAGTAACGTGGCTTGAGCCAGCTACAAAAACATATCTACTTGACGTGGAAAATTTAGGTTTTTTTTTTTATTAATGCATTATCGTAAGTCAGTTCTGTTTACCCGCAAGATTGTTTCTTTTGCTGTATTTTTAGAGAATAAGCAGTGTGATTTACTCTGCATGAGTCCTCAAAATATTGAAACATTAAGTATTCACGTTTATGTGAATAGAGCCTATGCATATTATTTTTAATAATTTTTTTTTTAATAAAATTTAGTTTTTTTTATAGAAGTTTTTATCTGTCTCGAAATGGAAGGGGCGTTTGCGACAAAACAGTTTTTCCGTGTTATTTAAAATCTATAAATATATTTTAGTTGATTTGCGGAATAATCAAAGTGATAAGTGAAACAAACATATTTAAACATTTTGGAAACATAAATCACTTCCGAATGTCGGTAAAATGGTCTTATCTTCTTTTTGATTAATTAATTTGTATTAAAAACGTTGTTCATTTGTGTTATGCTGCAGCTAAACAAAAGTCTGAGAGGTCATCTGTGGTCATGTTTAGATCCAATTTTATTTTCTTAGCTTTTGTAATTTGTGAATAAAATAGGTATCCCTGCAACCAAAATCTCATATGCATCCTCTTAAGTTGGATACTTCATCACCATCCATCCTGCAAATGCATGGCCGCGGACTTGTATACAAAAAATATTTTATTAATATTTATTACCACTAATGACGGCCATTAGCACCAGTGCTGGATTTGCAGGCTGGACGGTAAGTAAGGCGCTTTACAGCATGTTCAGTGCGACCTTCTATGGTGACCATGTTTCTAATGGTTGTCATTTTTCATACATCCTGTGTCAATTTCTACAGAACAACGAATATTGTTAAAACCTTTAGCAAATTGGTTTTACTGTACCTTCATTATATGAAAACAAAAAATAAATGTTCGACTCGGATATGAAAATGAAGGGGATATAATGTATTTGAATTCATCACTGGCGGCGAGTGTATCCTTTGGTCTGCAAAGCCGCTAATCCATTTAGCCAGTTACCATGGCAACACTACGGAAAACGTGTGCTATAGGAATTTTTAGCCATGAATGAAGTACTTCCTACTACTAATATAAATATGAAAGTTTGTAAGAATGGATGGATGGATAGTTGGATGGATGGATGGATGAATGAGTGTTTGTTTGTTATTCTTTCAAGCAAAAACTACTGAATGGATTTTGATAAAATTCGGTAGTTGAAGCGAAATAAAAAGTGTTCTCGTGGGATACTGTATTTACACGGGCGGAGCCGCGGGCAAAAGCTAGTAAGACAATAAGGCTTTAACAGGGAACAAGTCTTAGAAGCTACGAGGACGATCGAACTGGCCGGCAATTCAGGTAATTGTTTCTATTCAATTCGCAGTTAGGTTCCAGTGTCAGATTTATTTTCTCGACTCTAGAGTAGTTATAGGTAATACCAATATTATTTGACGCCTCCGTGGTCCAGTGGATTAGAGTATAATAGTTCTCGATTTCGGAGGTCTTGGGTTCTATCCACGCGTTGAAACAACAATGTTGTATTCATGTCTGGCTAGGACAATGCAGGCTGATCACCTGATTGTCTGACAAGAGAGGTGATTAGCAAAAAGTCTGTCCTGAGCCTGATCTCTCGCCATCATCGGCGGTCATCGATCCCACTGGGTTACGAGAGTAAAGAAGGAGATAGTGCTTTTGTATATTGCGCACACACCCGGGCATTATGAAAATAACTCCTGGTCTGGTTTTAATGAAACCGGCTACCGAAATTGGTGTGGCGGGCTACTTATTATTATTTGAGTATTTTACTACCAGAGATTTAGGTATTAGGTGTATTTATCAGTATGAGTATGTAGTTTCTTTAGCATAAGTAAACTATTTCTTTGCTAGGAAGCCACGGTAATATTTATTATGCTAATTTTGGAGAGCACTACAAGAGTTATTGATGACGGAAAAGATTCTCCTTACAAATTATGTAGGTATGTATAGCCATCTGGCGTGTTGCCATTTTCCTCATAAAACGAGTAATCTTGAATGCAGTTCATATAAATCTCGTTTCGAAATGTTGTAGACTTAGGTTCGATTTCACCATTCACAATAAAAACTTGCTTTTATCAAACTTAGTTCTCAGTTTCCCACTGAGCGCGTTCATGTGTCGATGTAAATCTCGTTTTATGTCCAAACGATTTCACCATATTTAAGCTAATCGCGATTAAAATAGATGGACAATATTTTCAACAAAATGTTATTATTTAGAATTATTGATTTGTAAGTGCTAGAATTTATTGATTTGAAAGAACTAATGCGATTTACACATATAAATACTGATATTTGAAATACAACCATCACAAATGTCATCTCATGATATTTCGAATGTGACAGATCCTGAACGCTTTCAACGAAGTTAAACCGACGAAATCTGGTTAGTTTATGGTGGCATTTTGGATTTTTAAAACGTTTTTAAACGTAAAGCGAGTTTTGAGTATCCTAATTGCGTTTCGTTTTTTTTTTGTCCAATGTCGTTGGTGAAATCAGCCCTTAGGTCGGTTTTGGTATAGCATAAAAAGTTCAAGCTGTCATAAATTACATTTTCGTAGCTGCTTGTGTTCCAATTTTAGTGTTAGGTTTACTAATATAGTACTAAGGCGGGTCAATAAGTCCGTGACTTTTTGAATTTCTAACCTCCTTACTGAAAAAGCAACACTACTCCTGTCAACAGGCATCTGTCAGTTGACTCCTATAAAAATTTGAACTTGCTGCGTCAGTTAGTTTGTGTTTTACAGCTATCTTTATCAGACTATCCAGTAACTTAAGGAAACAATGGAAAAAAGTGAATTTCGTGTGCTTATTAAGCATTATTTTTTGCGAAAAAAAACCATTACCGAGACCAAGGCTAAGCTTGATAAATACTATGGGGACTCTGCACCATCGATTTCAATGGTAAAAAAGTGGTTTACTGAATTTCGTTGTGGCCGTACAAGCACTGAAGATGCCGAACGTCCTGGACGCCCAGTTGAGGTCTCTACACCCGAAACAATCGAAAAAATTCACGATATGGTGTTGGCCGACCGAAGATTGAAAGTGCAAGAGATTGTGGAAGCCATAGGCATCTCGCATGGCTCAGTGGTTTCAATTTTGAATGATCACTTGGGCATGAGAAAGCTTTCCGCAAGATGGGTGCCGCGTTTGCTCACAGTCGACCACAAACGCAATCGTGTAACAACTTCACTGGAAGGTTTGGCGTTGTTTAATCACAATATGGAGGAGTTTTTTAACCGTGGACGAAACATGGATCCATCACAACACACCAGAGACCAAACAACAGTCAAAACAGTGTGTTTCTAAGGGTGAATCGGCGCCAAAGAAGGCCAAGGTGGGTTTGTCAGCCAATAAAGTTATGGCGACTGTTTTTTGGGATGCACGTGGGATAATCCACATTGACTATCTTCAAAAGGGAAGAACAATTAATGGGGAATATTATGCCAACTTATTGGACCGCTTCAATGAGGATTTGAAAACAAAACCGACCTCATTTGGCCAAGAAAAAAGTTCTTTTTCACCAAGACAATGCAAGGGTGCACACATGTGCAGTTGCCATGGCAAAAATCCATGAATTGGGCTATGAATTGCTCCCACATCCACCCTATTCTCAAGATTTGGCTCCGAGTGACTACTTCTTGTTCCCAAACCTGAAAAAATGGCTCGGTGGAAAAAGATTTGACTCCAATGATGAAGTCATCTCGCAAACAAAGGCCTATTTTGAGGACCTCGACAAATCATATTTTTTGGAAGGGATAAAAAAGTTGGAGAAGCGTTGGACAAAGTGTATAGAGCTCAAGGGGGACTACGTTGAAAAATAAAATGATTTATTTATAAAAAAATCTGTGTTTTATTCCAAAAGTCACGGACTTATTGACCCGCCCTCGTATGTAAGTATATACAATTATGAGACTAAATATTATTTTTATAGGAATCTGAACTAAGTAGGTACTATAAGCGGAAAAGCTTATTATTATTAGTTGCAGTAATGTTTATTTGCCTACAATGTCTAGTTATTAGGTATACGCAGGGCGGCGGTTATCGCTTACCATCATCATCAGGCGAAAAAATGCAAACATGAATCTAAATAGCATCAATGTATTACGAGTACGAAAGGAGACAAACGGGCTGTTCTAATGTTTGAGGTGACGAAAGGGCGGAGGTTTCATAACTAGGGTGTTGTAAGCTTGGTCAACGAACGTGTTTTTGCTTTTAAACAAATGACGCACAATATATTATTAAGTACTTACGGTAACACCACGTAGCTAATGTCTTTCGGGGATCATCGGTTTTGTACATGGTCTGTAACTTCCGTAGAAAAACGAAGATCGCCGAGAGACATTAATAAAAAGGCGGTCGTACGGTGTTAATAAACTTTCGTGTACACGTGTGCCTTTTAAAAATAGCTCATTAGCTACTTGCCACGTTCTCAATAAGTAGACACCTATGTTGTATTATAAAATAGTACCTGGGTAACCGAGCTTTGCACGCAGTAGATTAAAATAAAATAATTAAATCACAAAAATATGTATCTGACCGGGATTCGAACCCACCACCACATTCCAAATTTCCAATAATTCGAAAATTATACATAGGTACGCATACGAAGCTGCCAATCAGGCTGACGTAAGAGTCGCAATTATATTGTTGCACGACGAAAGAAAAAACATATATAACTCAAAGATAAGACCTAGCTATATCGATTTTTCTCCCCCAAAACTCCCTGCATACTGAATTTAATGGCTAACTTGTAGCTGTTGCCGAGGTTACGACTATCTATATATATGTATATAAAATGCCTCGTTTAAAGTATTTAGATATACCGCTTCATATAATTACTTAATTAATTTTGTAATTCCTAATTATAGATTTAATGGTAATACTACGTATAATTAAGTTTTTACATTTTCAAAACTATCGAAATAATTGTTGTACAAAGGTGGCAATATAATATCCACTAGTGAAACTGACATTAATAAAGAGCTCAAAGCATATTTTTTGGTCAGGTTTTATAAAAATATTCCTAGCATCGCGATACATTCAAAGTCCATTCTTTGTCCGGGCTAAAAAAGTTTTCAGTGGACATTTTAAATAAAAAAGAAGGTCACATGAGTCCTGATTATACGTTTTCATTAAGCGCAGCCAGAGAACTTTGAATTTATCGCTCACAAACGCCACTTCTTCATAAATTCATTTTGTTCATAAAATTTAATTTTCAAACTCTCATGGGGCGCCCTCTAACTCCATTATTTCATATTAACTCGGTGATATATTTTTATCATGCTAGGTGTGTGTAAATTTTATTTATCTTTTACAAAAAACGTGATAATCTAGAGTTAGAACAGCGTATTTTTTAATGCTAAAAATGTAGGATGTTATTGTAATAATGAGTCGAAAAGTTATAGAAAGAAATCTTATTACAATTGAGAAAAACATCTGCCTACACTATAACTGTGTACCAATAAATCTACAGCAAGAAATGAACAAACGTCCAAAAAATGACGAAAAACATTTATGTAAGTGAATAGACAGGAAAAAAAGAGAAATAAATTGTAAACGTATGTCGTACGTGGTACCACAGAGTCGGATTGTGTAAACGGCACACGTCCGCGGAGCTGACCGGCCAAAACGCGGCCATCTTGCTAATTACACCATAAATTCTAGATTTTTTTTTAAATATAGAACGTCAGTTTTCATACTCTAATAAAATTTTTGCGTAGAAATTATGTTGCTAGCGTCCGTTAAACATATTTTTTTAAGTAACTAAACTGTTTTAAGGTTAGATGGGATAGGTTAGGAATTAGGTAGGCAGAAGGCTTTTTTGTGGCATTAAACATTTTAGCCATATACCTACCATCTTGGCCCATCTCACAATATTTCCTAAAAATATTTCCTCTAAAATAAATAACCTTGCTGCTGCTGGAGGAAATTCTTTTTAGAAATAAGCAGTAGCTTTGTGTGGTCTTTGTTTGTTCATTTTATTGTTATAATTTTCTGCGTGCGCAACAATTTGTGAAATTAATAAAATAACCTTTGATATCCTGTTAGCCGAACAGGATATGGTCTAGTTCATGAATGTCACGTAAAAATGAACCGCGATAAAAAATAATAAAACTCCACACAAACAAACAAATACAAAATTAGTTCAAAACAATTCTAACACAATATAAATGCAGTTTCTTGACACGTAGAATTTTACTAACAGCTTCAATTTTAATCTGCTTATATTAAACATTTGTGTCTGATGTACGATGCGTGATTGTACAATTTCTATATTACATTGTTGTTAAATCTTATACTCGCTCTATAAGCTATAAAATCTGAACAAACCTAACGGAATTTGGTTCACTCATTCATGCAAAAATAAAATTGTTTAGTTTTTTTTTTTTCGGTGAAAAAAAAACGGTGTAAACGCTGTTTTGCAAATTCCGGATGGTGGACGGGTTCGTATGGCAAAAAAAAGTTATAGCTTCTAGCTTGAAACTCCTCTAGTGATGCGGCAAAGAATTTATACCTATATTACTAATGTAGTTGCGGGTCTCGATAGGCGGCGGTTACCACTTACCCTCCATCCATTTTTTGCCAGTCGTAGCGCCTGTTTCACACAATAGCCAGAAGTTTTGTCGCTGCTTATTCCCTGCTGGCCCTTATTCCATAAACAGTCAGATAGTGGCACTACGTTTAAACAGTAAGTACCTGAGTAAGTACTGCTCTAGTAGATAAAAAAAAACACAAACATTTTACTGGGGTTCGAACTGCCAATCGGACTGACATTATTATAGTCGAAATTATTGATATATTGTTGCACGACGAAAGTAAAGAAAATATAACTTAAATGCGCAAGTTTTCCAGGGATAAAACCTAGTTAGATCGATTTTTCTCCCCCATAACTCCCTGTATACTAAATTTCATGTAAATACTTTCAGCCGTTTCTGAGATTACGATAGCACATATACAAGATTGTATTATTTAAAGTTTAAGATAAGATAATTAAAAAATCAATATAAAATAATTATGTATGTTTTTTTTATAACTTAATGGAAAACATAAACTAAAGTTTTAAGATATTGTACAAAACGCTGTACATTCCACAGTCCGTTTTCCTTTTTCACTATCGAAGTCAGTTAAAAGGCAGTAAAGGTGACATTGGGGAATTTATAACGATCGCCTCAGTTTAAGTACACTTGGGAACTTTTATTGATGTACAAATAAAAGTGTCCAATTATTTTACGACTGTCGAGAAGGCGAGAAGCATATTTTTATCGACTTTGTTGGTATGCCCGTGGACCATGACTTTGTGCCAGTTATTTTCAATATTCACATTAAAATGCTTAGAATACTAAAACGGTATTTTCCTGTATTTCTCATTACATGAATAGTGCTCTGAAAAAATAAAACGTTTACAAATGGATTAAGCAAGCAATCGATTTGTTCAATTGAAGCGGTTCATTTACTTGAAATATCAGTACTCATTCGCAAAAATTGAACGAACGACGCATGGTTATGTGGCACGTGTGTAAAGGCGCTAACATTATATAATGTAATAACATTATATAACTTCTCTGTATCGGAATTCGGACCAATTTCAAATAATACAGTTAGGCAGTTAATTAATTGTCCGAATGCACATACAATTCAGGTTATACTCTAACGGGCGGTATGAAGCGGCTTGTATCGTCGAATTCATCTTAATATACTGTAACCAACACTCGGCTCGTACCCCGAATAATCTAGATCGCTCGTAACGATCACTGATATTGAAATACAAATCACACTACACAGTTATAATTAATATTGTTATTATAATGATTATAACACCATTTATACCATATTCTGGCAAATATACGATTTGATTGATTGATAGTTACTACGAAATTTGTATGTATTTATGTTTGTCCGACTTTCACGTTTAAAAACCTGACGAGGAGAGGAGAGAGCGAGGAGAAAATGCTAAATTTTAAGTTTAAGAGAAATTGTATAGAAATAAAATAATATAAAATAATATAATAATAATAACTATGGACGCTTCACACCACGTCAGTCTGGTCCCGTGGTAAGTATCCGAAGAACTTGTGTTACGGGTACCAGACAACGGAAATATATTTAATACTTTTTATACTGTACTTATATTTAAGATTTTTATTATATTATACACATATTAAATAAACATCCATGACCCAGGAACACAGAAAACTTTTTTTTATTCCCTGGCGGGATTCGAACTGAAATATTCGAATTAAAATTCGAAATATTGTTTGAAGGATTTGTATAAACTTGCATTAGTTTAATTGGCGAAAGAATCCATGTCTCTTTGATATTATGTAAAAGTTAGCTAATAATAGGCATATTGCCTAAAACAAAATTAGTTGTCCATTCATTGTTAGACGACATGATAAAAAACAATCTGAAACCCGTTTTTGTAAATCTAAAAAATTACGAAGATACAAACAATTTAAATTTGTAATAAGAAAGAGAGCGATATATCGGCATGTGAGTTGTGACGTCACCATCTGCTACCGCCATATATTTGTCATAAACAATGTATGGCCAGTAAGGCCATAACAGTTTGTGACGTAACAAATCGTTTTGCTAGAAGAAGATGGACATTATTTTTCATTTGCTTATAATTTTTTATCGTGTCAACACGACGAACTATTTGTAATAGATATATGAATTTCTATTCAACAATTTTTTAATCTAAATTGTAAAAATGTAATGTGTAAAAATAAAAACACTCCTATTATTGTAAATTCTATAGATACCCATTGAACCATGATTTTAATACGTATATTATATTATATTTACGTATATTTTTACTCGGACAATCGTTTTTATGTTCACACACATCTGTATTTTTGCTACACTGCAATACTTCGAATAAGGATCGTTTTACGATATGAGGGTAGCTGTAGATTTTTTACTAAGTGTTGACACTTAAGTGACGGCGGGGGACACATCTACCGCTATTACGTTAAAACGCCTCGTCCTTAGTTAATGTAATTTCTAGCAAACTTCCCCTTAATACACTCAGGGTATTGCAATGTTTACTTTAAAAACTTTGTAAATATGCAATGATACGTTCGGCGTGAATTCATTATGTTATAAATAAAAAAGTTTGGCTGTCACTCGAAATGGTTTGACCGACGGTCTTACCAATTGTGATTAAAGAACTAATAATAATAAAAAATATTCGAAAAATTTATAGTTTTACTTAGCGCCGTCTGTGTATTATAATAATCCTACTACTATTATAAATATGAAAGTTTGTGAGGATGGATGGATGGATGTTTGTTACTCTTTCACGCAAAAATTAGTGAAAGAATCTCGATGAAATTTGGTATGGTGGTAGTAGAGACTCTGTATTAAAACATAGGCTACTTCTTATCCTCAAAAAGTACAGAATTCCCGTGGGAAGTATCCCAATATAGTAATATTAACGCGGGCGGAGCCGCGGGCAAAAGCTAGTATCATAATATTATATTCACAGGGAAAACATGACGCGTGACATGACACGACCTTGAAATTTCGCTCTTAACGAAGCTAAAGTTTCACGTAAATAAACGGCATTTATCTAATTTAGTGCTGGTAACTGAAACTTATTCTTATTTTGACGACCTCTGTAGTGTTAGCCCGTTGGCGCTCAAGCCGGAGGTTGCGGGTTTGAATCCCGCCGAAGGAATAAAAAAGTTTTCTGTGTTCCTGGGTGATGGATGTGTATTAAATATGTGTATTATATAATAAAAATCTTAAATATATGTATAGGTTAAAAGTATTAAATATATTTTCGTTGGCTGGTACCCGTAACACAAGTTCTTCGAGAACTTACCACGGGACCAGATTGACGTGGTGTGAAAGCGTCCATAGATATTATTACTACACCGCCATAAACAGAATCCCCCGAGTTTCAGTATCAGCTAATAAGAATTTTCATTTTAACACGGGATCAATAAAACTAAATGTAGATACGGACAAAGTGCACATAAACGAGTTGCCATCTGTGAACAAGCTCCATCACATTCGGACAAGTGGAACGAGTAATGCGAGTAATAGTGGGACGAGTAATGCGAGTAATAGTGAGACGAGTAATACGAGTAATAGACTGTCGGGCACCTGAGGTTTGGATACACTCCGATAAACTAACATCAAAATATTTTATTACTTAGGTGTCACTTAAATATGTCTAATTTACATTAATAAGTGAAACAAAAACTTTGCCCTCTTTTTTACGAGGAGTATGAAAATTGGCACATTTAAAGTTTATAGGAAAAAAATTTAAAATTAATAAAATAAAAATTTGTTGGCTCAGATTAAAAACTCACGCTACTATTGTGTTTTGCTTAATGCGTTGGATACAATTTTGTCGCACGTAGACATATTTTGTCAATCTGTCTTTTACATGTAATAGACAATATTTACATTTTATTAACTTAATAAGGGCAAAAGAACCCTTATTTAAAATTGAAAAATTCAATTAACTATGGTCGAATTTCGACCACTAGGCGACAACTTCTTCATTACTTAATGTTAATTTTACCCGACTACGGTGAAGCCAAAAGGTAGGGTAATTATTTCGTAATGATGCCGTGGGTAACTAGGCTATATATTTTTTTATATTATCGATAGTTGGGTCAAGAAAAAAGTATGATACTCTTGACTCGCAAAGAAAAAACAAGCATGGCTCTCTTGCTCCTGCAAAACCTTGTTGCTACCAATATTTTTTTCTAATGCTTTCTTGTAATAATACTGTACGAATATTGTAGCAAGCTACGAGTGTACTAAGAAAACTGTAGCAAGCTAGTGTGCTACGAAAATACAGCAAGCTACGTGTATGCTACGTTAATTTTATCAAGCTACAAGTGGCTTACGAAAACTGGGGCTAGCTACGAGTATGCTACGAAAACTGTAGTAAGCTACGAATGGCTATGAAAACCGTACAAAGCTACGAGTGGGCTACGAATGTACTATGGACCTGCAACAAAAACTAGTACGTTTTTACGTAAAGAGAAGAACTGAAACAAATTAAGTCCACATTCAATATGTTGATGTATATAAGCTGATGATGACGCTTGCTCATTAGTATTGATGTAAATGTTATTTCCTAATGAAACACAAACCCGCTCATTTATTTAAGAACCTTTCCTTTGCGGCTATGATTTGTACGCAAATTTATCAAGATTTTTGTTGGCTGTTTATTACGTAGCCTCAGGAAAAATCTCGTGAAGTTATAACAAAAGACAAAAAAAAGCGTTACATTTTTTCGATCATAATTAACATGAAAATAATCTTGATGGAAACTAAATTTGGTATCTTTTTGTAACCGGCAAATGAGCAGAAGGATTGCCTGATTGCCGCCCAGAAAAGCAACGTAGAGGAGTTACAAGTGTATTGTCAGTATTTCTAACACTCGCCCTGCTTGGGCTTCTGCGACATCTCACACGGAAAAACAACACAAGCGTTATTGAACGACGGTTTCCAATTGGTATCTTTATGGCCAAGCTGGCTGTAAAAAAGTTATTAATATAATAGCTCCCAACACCGCTTCCGGTGACGGTGTCCGGTTTTATTAAAACCAGCTACGCAGGAGTTATTTTATAGTGCCCAAGTGTGTGGCCAGTACACAATAGCACTCTCTCTCTTCCTTCACTCTCGAAATCTAGTGGGACGGATAACCGTCACGACTGGGGAGAGATCAGGCGCAGGTCCGACTTTTTACGTGCCCATCCGACGCATGGATCATCTTTCTTGTCAGACAATCAGGTGATCAGCCTGCATTGTCCTAACCAAACTTGGTAGTAACATTTTTTGTTGTTGCAACGCAGAAATCGAACCCACGACCCTCGACTCGAGAGCCAAGCTGTAAAAATAGTATGTCTATGTTAAGTAGGTATGATTTCTGCAGTCAAACCAGCCCATTTTTGTCGAAGCATGGCTCTCCCAAAATTATAATAATATAATTATGATAGGTATGATAAAGTATAATAATATATTACCTATTATAGAAACAAGAGCGTCTTCATACAAGCTTAACTTCAGTTTCCAACAAAAATTTCAAAGCGCATCATAAAATACATAATGTATAAAGTGTCTAGCTAAAGTACAGTTGATGTTGTGAGGTAAAAATATCGTGTTATTCCGTGGAAAGCCGGTAGTATGTTCGCAGGTTTATTGGGATTCCAGTACCCTGGCGACCAGGTATAATAACTTTAGTCTGCAGCTAAACAGGGTTTTCTTAAAAGAAAAACAAAAGACTTTAGTGTGATGGTTTTTAAAGAAAGTGTTTTGTTGAGTATCTTTTTTTATACTTGTAGGAAAATTATGTCATGGACAGGGAAATACAACTTATGGCCGATTTCTTCACTCGTAGTATACATTAAATTTGGGTAGACCCAAATTTAATGTATGTACTCCTCTCTCTAGAGAGGATCCCTAGAGTAGGTATATAGCTCACAGTCACACATACATGACCATAGGATAGCTAACCCGTCGGTCTGTTGAAGACAACCATCGAAATTTTAACCCTGGAATAAGTAAATCTGCCGAATAACAAACTCTAGTTTATCTCTCTCATGAAGAAATCGGCCATTAGTGCTTACATTGTTTCATGTTTTATGCCATGTTTCATTTTATATTCACCCGAACTATCACCGTAGCACCTAAACACGATTTTAATTAATGAGGTATCAATAGATTCGTAATAATGGCGCGGGTGAGAGAGGCTAAAGTTTATGTAGTCGAGTTATCGTTTTTCACTTTCGATTATTTAGTCATTGTATTTCTTATCCCGTCCGATTCATTATTATTTATATAATGAAATAATCTTAATATTAGTACTAACTAATCGAGTGGGGATATAGGGTCTATATAATTTTAGTATTTAGATTACTTTAAAATTAGAATTTCTAATTTAGTTTAGTATTCAATAAAATGGAGACAACACGGCACAGTCCGGTCACAGTATACATATATTTTATTATGTGTGCGTGTGCCGATTCGGGCGGTCTAGTATAAAAATGTAGTACTGTATATGTCTACTCTGTGACCGAACTGTGCAGTTTTATCGTTGTGGTGTGTAGCGGGCATTAGTCTTCTTTATTGCAAATTGACTTTAATTAAACGACGTTGCAGTGTTCGATTCTCATAAAAAACATACTTTTAATCTTACTCCTAACAAAAAAAATACTTATTTGTGTTTTTAGCTTTTTAAATTTACCAATGTAGTTACTATATCGACCCATCGTCGTGGGTAAAAATTTATGGTATCACGACAGTAGTAACAACAAAGGTGTTTTAACAATTGTTGTTCCCATTGAAAAAAATTATTCCAATAACATAAAAATAAATATTATTGCTATTGGAGAATGGCCCGCAAATCTGCAAATTCTCTTTTTCCAATTCATAGTAACAACGCACTTGCAACTCCTCTGATGTTGCGGGTGTCCGTGGGCGACGGTAATCGCATTCCATCAGGTGATCCGTTTGCTCGAATTTTATCTTATAAAAAACAACCGTGACGCCTAACCCTAAAATACCCATTCAGAAGTTTTAGCAAAAACGATTTCACTCGAACCTCTGACTTTGGGTAATGAACATATTTCAAATTTCCATTACGTCGACGCTCAAATCGGGGTTCTCCGCCAAAATCCGGCAATACATTCTCATTTTGATATTGTACCTGTCTGTTTTTTGGCTTCCATTAGCTATTATTTCCGTTGTCTGGTACCCGTTACACAAGTTTTGCGAGAACTTACCACGGGACCAGAGTGACGTAGTGTTAAAGCGTCCATAGATGTAGAATTGTCTTGTGTAGTAAGGAAAATATATGAATATTGATTAACATTATAATATGATGTACTATACTTACCGTAGGATTAAATTGCTTAGTTCAATGTGAGTAATTCATATTTTAATACCTTACTTACATAACTAATCTTACATATTGTATACTCAGACATGTCAGATAAATATCTTTTGCAATTTCCTATAAGTCAGCGTCAGAAAACATGCATGCATGGGAAATTGCATATTTTGGATGCCACTTGCATATGCATGCCGACTGGCACATTTAATTTAAGTAATCTCGTTCAAATATCAACTCCAGCATTCGGGAACGACTATCATAAAAGATAACTTCCTTGTAATATGAGGGAATAAACGAAGAAGTTGAGAAATCATTTCTGTTTTAATATAAAATTTAAATATTTTAATAGGCATAATAGTTTAAGATTATTTTTATATTTATAATATGCGACCCGACATACATAATATATTATATACGACGAATTTTATATATCCGATGTACTTTTTAATCTTACCACCTTACTAATAAAAATAGTGACACAGTGAATAAGCTATACAATGTTTTGTCACTGTCTGTCACGCGACATTTCCAACGTATCAGACAAGGACAAAACATTGTATGACTTATCCAAAGTAAATATATTTATTAGTAAGGGGATTAATATTATAAATTCTCGTGTTATTATTGCTTTTGTTCTAAGTCAGAATATCTGTGGGTAGCATGAACAATTGACAAGAACGTATTAGTAAAGTCATCGAAAGGGAATTGTATGAAAATTTTGACAGCGCCTATACAATTGACATTCGATAACGTGACGAATATGTACTTACTTGTCAATTGTTCTTACCTAACCCACTGGGGGCCAAGCAGTAACATTTAACAGCCGCGTAAACGTAACGTTAATGAATGAGTATTGCATGAAAATCTGACAAAATCATGTCAGCGTACGTTTACGCCACTGTCAAATATTCCTGCTAGGCCCACAGAATAAGTTTCGTCAAATTAGTATCTTGTCAAATTGTACAAATTAAAACCCCGCTATCTCTACTCGCTAGAAAATTATTATGAGCAGACCGAGAAAGAAAAGACATAAGATAAGAACTGAGTGAATTATTTAATCTTAATTGTATGAATTTCGTCTTTTTTTGTATTTTGGACTAAGAACAGTTTGACCTACGAAATTTTTGAAGATAGCACAGAAAATATCATTTAATATTCACAATTTTTTTTTGTTCTTGCACAATCGGACCTTCGGGTACTGTAATAATATAATCTTATATTTTGGAATAACTAAGTATTTTTTCCTCTATAATATTGGCGACCCTCTCTGCCTGATCTATGTAATTACGAGTACTAGTAGATATTATCGAACTTATGAAATACTCGTGTCATATTGTTTGTAACCAAACTCGAAACGGCTTGAGAGATATATAAGAAATTTTTCTTGTATATTCACTAGGTCTAACGATAGGTCGTAAATATTTTTTATGCTAGCGACTATTAATTAAGATGACAGAACAACTTTGGCTTGGTTCGCTAATATAAAACAATAAGGCTTTGCGCGTATGTACGCTATAATTTATAAATTATAAAAGGATTTTTCAGCAAATTGATGAGCGATTCTAGAGGAAGGTTTATATTACTATACTTTACATATCCATATTTCAGAATAGCTGTATTTTAGCAGCACAAAATAGAAAATATATAAACTTACGTACAGAGAAATAGCTTTCATAAAACAATCCAAATCGATCCAAATTTGAAAATTTTGACGTCCCCTTCTGCCCACAATTTTGTCACATAATCGTGGACACACCGTATGTTTGTAGTAATGCAATCAAATCATAGCTAACTATATAGCTGTTTATCTGTTCATCTGTAATCTGTGATAGCAGCATGATAGCAGGTAATCCCTACAATACTTCAACGTCTAGGGAGTACAGTCGTGATATTAATTGCCTTATCAGTTATCGAATAGCCGGTGTCTGTCACACGTGACAATCACGTGACTAATTGGTGACAGCAGCAATTGAATCATCGCGACAATAGACGTGTCTGCGTCTTGAATAATTTCCCGAACTTAAGCGCCAGTTTACACCGAGATGCCATGAGGCATGCTCTTTTAAGATAGTGATTCAAAATTTCACTTTATTCGCTAGACAAGAAGATACACGTATCTATACGCCGCTATTTCATTGAAAAAAGATACACTTTTTTTGTAGTTAATTAGGTTTTTTATCACTATCTTAAAAATGCCGCGAGGCGTCGCGTCTCGGTATGAGCTGACATGTAAAGTCTAATAAAATGTAGCAACACGACAAATCTTGATAAGGTGATGTGTTGTTTAAAGCCTATTTTGGCGTGTACCTATCTGTTCGCTCATGGTAGAGATCCTGGGCCTTTAGTCAAGATGCATTCGATAATTTCGACGGCAAAGATCGAAAACAAAATGTATAGGATTTGACATAAGGCCTCGCAAGTGATATGTCACTTAGCAATGACTTATGTCAAATCCCATACATTTTTGATTTCGAAATTCGCTATCGAAATTATCGAATGCGTCTTGACTAAAGGCCCTGGTTGTACTTTGGAAATACGTGAAAGCATTTTATAACCTCCGACGAAAACAGAGGGGTGTTATAAATTTGACGTGTCTGTCTGTGTGTCTGTCCGTGGCATCGTAGCTCCCAAGTAGATGCATCGCTTTTGATCTAGTTTTTTTTGTTTAAAAGCTGACGTGATCGAGAGTGTTCTCAGGTATAATTTTTCATCATCAGCTCGCTCACTGCTTGCCTATGTAGGGGTTACTCAAAATTTTTATTTTTGTATTTAAGCATTAAACATTATTTTCATGTCATTTTCAACTTAGAAATTACTCTGGAATTTGTTTCAATGTGACACCCATTGCAAACCCCTTTTTATGTCCATCCAACCCATCAAGCTCAATCGAAAAGCATTTACCCTCAATCAAAATTTTATAATGAAGTAACTAATTCAGGCAATAAAATATGATTAAACACTAATCAATTGAAGGGCCAGTTAGGGCGCCTTTACACGTTCGAACAATGGGCGGCCGGTGATAATCGACACGGCGCGCACAATACCACCGAATAATTATTCAATTTGTTGCCCTTCCGTCCTGGGCTTAGATAAAATGGCGGCCATTTAACTTTTCGCCCTTTGTTCCAAGGACCGCACAGATTTGGACCTTTGATTGCCCAGTTCCACTTGAATTCTCTTGATGTAATAAAACCCCGCATTGACTCTGTAATGTATTCGAATCTTTGTATCGAAGTATGAACGCAAAAATGTATAGGTAAGTATAAAATACGTTGTCATAGAGCTATATGTAATAGACGACGCATGTCGAGGCAAAAAGTGTACACACACATACTTTGCTCACTTTTGGGGCTGTTTTGGGTAGTGGAGGTTGGACAACAATAATTGTCATCTTGACATATTTTGCTTTCCTCAGTATCCGCATTTAATCGACAAAATCTTGTAAAATCAAGATGGCGTAAATTTTTCTTGTATGAAGATTTTTTCTGTCAAATGTAGGTCATTGCCCATCCTAAGGGTTAGTTCACACCGTGACTATACGATATATTAAAGGTAGCTTTATTCAAAAGTGAACTTTTTTCACTACACAATAAGATTCACGTTTCATATACACAAAAAGACACATCAGTTATACACTGCTCATGCGCTATGCGCTACGTGTATTTTCTTGTGTAATGAATGAAGTTCAATTTTTAAACAGTTATATAACTATCTTAAAAATGCAGCGCCGCATAGTGTAGCGTTTCGGTGTGAAATATTAGTTTTGAAATCATTGTACGATGTGAAATAAGTAAGGTACTTCAAGTGTGACCACTGCGTTACACTTTTTACAATAGGGAACAAATCATCTAACGATCGAAAATCGAATTATTATTGAGCCATTTTACGGAATAAGCTTTAAGGTTTCTTTCAGCGATTCCATCATTAAACTATGAACTGCTCATTCTGAATTGAAAACTATAGCCGCACTGTATAGGTATGATTTAAGTGTAGCAAAACTAGTTAGAAAACTAATACTGGTTTAATAAAAAACTATAACAGTGTGATAAAACTGTAAGACAGGCAAGTGCGCGGCTTTGTCCTAAGCCCGGCTAGGCGGCGCCCCGCACGTTGGCTTATTACAAGAAAAAAACGAGGATTACCCGGACAAGTTGCGTTGTTTATGAGCTTTAATTAAATATAAACGCTCGAGATTCCAATATAGTTTGTTCAAAATCAGTGACGAATATTTTAGGCATATGATATACTGCTTATGTAAAGACATTTAGACGGAAAAATAATTAAAATTTTCGAAAATACAATAATTATACTGAATAAAATTACATTGCGCTGAGGTCGTTAACATCACAGAAATCAGTGATTTAAAGAGGAAGCAAATACTTTGCCTAAATAACATCAATATAATCAGCTGTGTGAGATAAATAAAACCTAGCGAAAACTTTCCTTAGTAAATGTTAAACTACGCAGCGGATTTTAAATTTTATTGCAGTTTTCATCAGTATAGAGTAAATTAAGTCAAAGGTTTTTACTAATATATCTTTATTATCACCACAGAAGTACTTAAAATTAGCCAGTAGTAGTTTATTTAGTTAGGAGCAATTGCTAATTTGCTACTAACTGAATGTATGTTAAATGGTGTCTTCATCTAGACATTCACCTAGACATAGGTTTATTTTTGCGTAAAGTCTCAGACCCCATGTAGCTACTATAATATAATCACTATTATAAGCTTTGCTGTTGCTTGCAACTACGTGCGCGCAAGAAGAAATGCCGCGGGAACCGTATATTTTGTCACGATAAAAAAGTCTATGTCCTTCCATGTGTTCTATGTCTGTGCAAAATTTTCGTCAAAATCGGTCCAGTAGTTTCGGAGCCTATTCAATACAAACAAACAAACAAACATACAAACAAACAAATCTTTCCTCTTTATTCTATTATATAGTGTAGATTAACAGATCTTCATATACTGATGAACCAATGTATCAAATGTCTTACACGAGCCACCAAAGGCTTGGCATGAATAAAAGATTGCACCTGATTGGACGTAACCGAGGGCTTTGTCAAACAAGCTCACTCAGCCGATTGGACGCTGAATTACTTAACCACTACGATTAATGTGTTCATGCCTTTTTATTTAAGGTCCATTCAAATGAGTACTTGGGTTTCCAGGATTTCAGACTCAGTTTTAACAAAGAAAACTTAATACGCATTACCCAATTTAAAACCAATAGACATTAAACCTATAGGATCATGGAGATGAAGGTTTAAGGCTATAACGCGTATTGTTATGATGGACACAAATGAACTTACTAATAAAAATATATTAAATATTTTTTATTAATTAGGGGGAAATGGTATTGTTATGAATTATGATGGACTTGTAATTTCAGTCGATGACATAATTATTTAGGTATAGGATATATGTCAAGTTTTCAGAAGGTTTATAGGTTATTTCCCTTGGTAAGTAAGGGAAGATAAAATATTTCTTAAATATTGTAATAGCCTTTTATTCTGATTTCAAGATGCAATCTGATGCAAAGAAGATCTGGAAGATCAGATTCTTAAGGCAAGTAACAAAATTACACAAAACTTTCGGCCTGGACGTAAATTCTTAAAAAATATTATAACTATATTACTTTTAGAACGTACTCTCAGACTTATAGTAAGTCGTAAAAGCCTCACGAGTTACGACCAACTATTAGATCCTGTAGATTAAGGAATGCTGACTTCACGCTATAAATACCTATATTAAGTAACTCGGATGTTTTTCGTGCAGGTTAATATAGCTTTGAATCTGAGGTGGTGATAAACTTAATGCGAACGTAATGATCCCTGTAAGTCCAAAGACATTTTCATTAGATAAACTTCTAACTGATTAAAATTATTATTTTGCTCATTTCATTTTCCCAAAATGTACCGTAGCCATATGTACGTGTAGTACGGTAGACATCAGAAAACTTTACGTCGATTAAATTCTACTTCAGCGAAACCAAGAATGCTTCCAATTTACAAGCAATTGTCTTCTTTTGTCAAGCAGCGCCCATACACATGTAAATCAGCTACTCGTAAGTGTTCACTGGACGGGGAATTACAATGTGAGGGATCCCGACTTAAATCGACCATGAATTTGTCTGGTCAAATTTTATGCGGCCCCATATTTATAGGGAACTGGCCATTCTGCTGTATCTCTAACCCTTAACCAAAGTTGTAAATTGAAAACTGTTATTAGGATTCAAAAGGCATATTACAGCTATTTATTAATATTGTTTTTGGAGTTTACTCCTTAAGAATCGATTTTCATATAAGGCGCCCGGTATGAAAAAAATATGAGATGTAAAAGCTATTGAACGAATGACCTTGTTACGTTTTCGTGCGCAACCTATTCTGCGCACCTGTCACTTTTTCACATGGCGCGAATTTTTGAACTCAAATCGATCGCTAAAGTTTTTAAAAACTTTGTCTAGTTTTTTGCCTATTTCTCCTAGTAGTTGGCACTTACTTAAAGCCTTAATACCTAGTTCCCATTTAGTACCCAATTTTCACTAAGGGAAATAGAAGTTCATATTATTGTTTTCCAGCCCGGACGCCATCTATGGAAATAAACATTAACCATTGGTTTGGTCTTAATAATTTTACAGAAAAAATATAGATGGCGCTTATACGGAGTAGATTGTTTCTAATTTTAAATACTTTTTTATATATATTTTGCTGTACTAAAATAAAATTTCCTATCATCAATCACTTTAGTTATCATAATATTCGTTTATTGTTCGAAGTACGCACTTTTTAACATTGCCCAATAAAATAAAAATAATATATAATAAATAAAAATAATATACAATTTAAATACTAAGCATTTAAAATGTCAACAAGTCTTGCTCAAGAGGAATCTCCTAGTACTCAGAGCTAAATATTATAAATAATTATTCTATCGAAATGTGTAAAGCGCCATCTATGTACATTTCAATGCATCACCGTTTTTCACATGGCGCGAATTTTTGAACTCAAATCGATCGCTAAAGTTTTTGTTCCTTCTGAGGGACGTGTTTTACTTTTTAGAGTAAACTCCAGTCGTGCGTCGGAGCTGACACACACTTTTTTTTATATACTATCGAAGGCAGGTAAAAATCGAGCCCTGACGTCACTGCGACCCAAGTGGATCTATTGTGACTCCTTCGCGTTATAATATCTGCCCCAGGCCAATGCTACACATAAACTGAACGATGTGGTTGGGGTTGGTGCTACGAATTTCCTCTGTGGTGGAGTATTCGTGCTGTCCAAGGTACCTGTTTCTGTTCTGTTGAAGTGCTGGACAGCCGAGGAGAAGGTGAAGGGGCGTCTCTTCCTTCTCCCCGCAGAATCTGCAAGTCGTTGTGTCACCAACTCCTATTTTGTCGAGGTCTTTGTGGAGTTTGCAGTGCCCAGTTAGGGTTCTGGTAAGGACTCAGTTGATTCCTACTCATTGAAAACGCGAGTTCCGCACGCCTTTTGTTAAAGGCCGGGATTAACGCTTTGGAATGCACAAGGCCCGGGATTGCGGCCCATCGCTTTATGCTTAGGCTGCGGCCCCATTGCGGCTTGAGTGCATTAATATAGTATAGGGTGATTTATTTCAAATGGGCATGATGATTGATGGTTGATCTGCAACTTAAGAACAGTGAAAAATGTACAAGCGTTTCTAGCACGAGGTTGATAAAAAGTAAATGCGCATCTTTGATTTTATAGATATAGTTTATATAGTTTTAGACACAGACAATTTTTAAGAGAAAGGCTAGGAATTTGAAGAAGAACTTGAAAGGTGTCAAGGGACACCCGGACACCCGGATGGAACGAAGTTATAATATATATATTTTTGATAATGAAGAATTTAAGCCTATTTTGGAAGAAATATATATATATATATATATATATATATATATATATATATATATATATATATATATATATATATATATATATATATATATATATATATATATATATATATATATATATATATATATATATATATATATATAATTATATTATTATATTGTTCCGGCTAATCTCTGTATGTGTATATATATATATCTACTTCTATATATATCTATCACTTCAATTTTGTTTATCTGTATAGATATAATATATTATATTATACAAAACAAATAGTTGAACTAAGTATACATATATAGTGCGTACGGAACTAGCGCCTTAGGTAGGGACCGGAGTGAGGGGGCGGGTTGCTTGCTGCTCGCAGTGTTGCCGCCGCGATGTCCGGCTCCGTACTGACTAATAACATCAGGCGCTCTTCCGTCCCACTAAGGCCCGGCTAGCTAGTCACAATATGTAACAGTCATAACAATCACAATGTGTAATTGCAAATTTCTACATTATTGTCAAGGTGATAAGGTCGTTTTTTGTATCATTCTTAATAGTCGTTATTACATTGTGATTTCGAGTGGGAAAAAGTGTCGTGCCAATATAATCCGCCTAGCCTCAATATCGCAACGCGCCATAAGGAACTTCGTTCCAAAAACCGACAGATTTAGGAAGAACACCCGCTATTAGACTATTTAGTACTGCTGCCAATATTAATACAACTAGTAACTACTTTCTCAATGTCGCTCGTCAATCGTCGCAGTACTTAGTACTGTATGATAGTAAAGTATGTCCCGTGTGTCCTTAGGGACACAAAAATCGGACTTTTTGTACGTAATAGATATGATGGTCCATATTGAAATATGGTTAACACAATTCGCTACAAATATTACAAGTATATTAGAATTACAACAAATATGTATAGTATCGTATACACAGCACGTATTATATACGTAACATATTACATTTATACATCCAAAGCAGCTTCCATTCATCTTATGTAAACTATCAAACTTTCCCATTGCTTTAGGATTAATTGCACGTGGAAATAGATTATGTTAGTCTGAATAGGCACTTGGGTAGGTAATAGGGTAAACTACAGTTAACTACCCTCAGCGAGGTGTATTGTTGTCGCTGAGTAAGTAGTCGGTGCGTTTGTTTGCGTAGCATATTAATAATAATAATGCTAATCTTTATTGCAAACCAAAGGAAATAAAAAGCTGGCCTAGTGCGAGTTGAACTCCCGCACGAACCATTATCTTTAAAATCGAGCAAATGATCACAATTGTTGTATGGGAGCCCCCTTAATTTTTTTTTGTTTTTTAGTATTTGTTGTTATAGCGTTAACAGAAATTCGTCATCTGTGAAAAATTCACGAGATACAGCCTGGTGACAAACGGGCAGACAGGGGTACGGACATGTGAGACTTAGTAATGCCCCGTTGTACCCTTTGGGTACGGAACCCAAAAAAAAGAAAAGAATTATTCCACAATAAGGTTTACTTACAAAAATTTACATAATTTTGCTTGAGCTCAGAATATTATAGTTCTTTATGCTCGTCTCAAGTAACACGGCAAGTTTAATAATTGATTGTAGCTACCAAAAGGTTGACATTCAATTACAATTTTAACATTGCAATTGCAATGCAATGTAAAAAATGCAAAGGTCAAGGTCAATTCTTCATTATCACTCTGAAAGAACCAAGCGATTTGTGATTCAAAACGGACTAAAGTTATATTACGCTATCGTGAACTTTTCTCAGCATACAAAATAGGAAAAAAGCAGAAGATGAAAACAGCCGCATTCCTTTGAAATTGACGTGGAACGAAAAGGTCTACAATGCCATAGGGTTACCAATTCAATAAATATAATATGTAATCACATATAAAAAGCTTTTGTTCTATCAGCAAAACAATTTTTCTGCAGGATATCCCTCGCAATGCTATTACTGTCCCTCCGTACATCGAGTCCAATTGATCGCATGATATACCCTACTCCACACAATAGAAACCTTTTTTAGGTTGCCAAAAAACCGCCTCATTTATCTCTCTTAGTCATTTCTGAGAAAATATTAAACGAAATATATCAATCTCTCTGCCTTCCGGGTAAGATGTCGTGGAATGCTGTTAATTAAAGTACCCACAAAATAAATAGCTGTGTGTTTTTAATTTACAGTAAACCGATGTCTTGATAAAAAAGATATATATAAGTAGGGGAAGATAAGCTATATTTGTCATCCCAAATTATTGGCCCCCAAAGACTTAAAGTACATACTCCACCATTCATTTGTACACAAATAAATAAGAAAAACATAATTAAGTATCTAGGAGTATAAAAAGATAAACAAAACGAATACGCAACCCGTGTTTTATATGATAAGGGGGTGGCCAATACTAATAATTGGGGTGGGGGACTACTTTACCCTGTATGGGTATTTCTCCGAAATTCCAATCTGCGAAAGTCACCTTAACAAAATACAGATGACCTACTGCCTACTGGTCGAGAAGCCAATTTACGCCGGACATTGTGCTTGCAAACTAAATTTGTTACACGTAAAGTATATTTTTGGAATGAGTTAATTCATTACTTTTCGATAGAAGTACAATTTTTAAAGATTTATCAAAGGAAAAATGCGACATCGACAAATTTGTTCCACAAAATAGCAAACACTCGGCCCCAGGTAAATCAGGAGAAGAACCGCAATTATTTAAATTTATAATTGTTTCTATTTTGATAGGCATAAAATATCTGAACAGGCTAATTTCTACTTTTCATCACGGAAAAAATGCACGGTTCCCAGGAGATTACCTTTGTCGCGGGCAATATCTACTATATAAGAATAATATTACGTTATTTATAAGTTACTACTAATAATACTCGTAATTACTATTAATCGTATAAATATTATAAATGTATGTTACTCTTTCACGCAAAAACTACTGAACAGATTTCGCTGAAATTTGGTATGGTAGTAGTTTAGGCTCTGGTTTAAAATATATACTACTTTGTATCCCGAAAAATTACAGTGTTCCAAAGGTTCCAAAAACTTGAGAGGTGTATATATATAAATATATATATATATATATATACATATGATAGAACTTATAATATCAGCTATATATGCCAGTGAAAGTCCCGTGAAAATAGGTCTAGCCGTTTCAGAGATTAGCCGGAACAAACACACAGACTGACAGACGGACAGAAAAATGTTAACAATTTATATTTTATTGTAAGTACCGATCATACTTTTAAATGCATTACGTGAAAATAAACGCTGTTACTTTGACATTACAAACAGATACTTTAATTTTGTTTATCTGTATAGATATAATATATTATATTAATTACTCGTATCTGCCAAATTAACAGTATGCTCATGTGCAGTCGCAAACTATTTTTGTTCGCACGATTAATAATTATAACCCTTTTTACATATAACTATATTATTTATATTGATTGATTTCAGAATCTATCGATTTTCCAACATCATAAACATTCATATGATTACATCCCTATTTGAGTAGCAGAACATTCTAGAACGAAACAATCACACGAATTTGAATTAAGTACTAAGTAGTCAAAGATGGACGAAAGCACGTCGAAGGAATGCCGATAACAGTCACAATGTGTAATTGCTAAATTCTACATTATTGTCAAGGTGATAAGGTCGTTTTTGTATCATTCTTAATAGTCGTTATTACATTGTGATTTCGAGTGGCAAAAAGTGTCGTGCCAGTCTTAATTTTTTCCGTCTAACCCCCTTCGCAACGCGCCATAAGGAACTTCGTTCCAATAATTTTAACCACGTTTTATCTTTTCACGCACTCCATTTAACTGTGGTGCGACAGCAGCTTTTAAAATTTTTGGTAGCATAAAGCGAATTTTTATCAACTTGTCTAATAAGAGTGCATTAGTATTCGAGCGCGATTCGGTAATAAAATAAAACACTCGTAAAATGTAGCTCATGTTTCTTGGACGTAAAGTCAGAATCAAATGAAGCTTGTAGCTGTGACTGTGTAGAATAATTTAGATTTAAAACACTTTTATTATTTTGAAAGGGAAATCTCGTGGACATACAAGCACTAACTATACTACTAGCACACAATGACAACCATTGAACCACTCGAGGGATTTTAGTGAAATTATTACGGCATTAAACCTTGGAGGAGGACATGGGCTACTTTTTATCATAGCAAAATGTAGGCATGGTTCCCGCGCGATATACGGATTTCAGCGTGAAGGATATTGGAGGAACAATTACTAGTACCATTATAAGCGGAGGCTACACTAACATCTTTCCACAATCGCGTCTAATAACGTCGGTATAAATAGAATTTTGAATGCAATGAGCCCCTCCATATTCCATTACACACCATTATGCTTTAGTCTTGTATAAGAAACAATGCATGTATTTTTGTTTATACTTCACACTCCAAATAATTACAGATGTACATCATTGTGGAGCCTGGAGACTTAGGGTCAATTCACAGCGAAATGGCAGCGGAGCAGCGGAGCGGAAAAATTATATTACAGACATACTGTCTGTAATATAATTTTAAACTTTATCTTCATTACTATAATACATATTATCGCTTTAGAAAATGGAAACATCCCCCGGCCACTAGTGGATGTCAGCGACCGTGACCAGCGGTGGTTGTCTCAAGCGAAACTGTGTTTTATAGACACGAAGAAAAAGTTTCAAATTATATGACAGTTATGCTGCTGGCCGCTCCGCTGCCGTTTCGGTGTGAATTGGCCCTAATTATACAGTATTACACACAAACAAACCGTCCCACTTTATTGTATCACCCAAATTAGAGGCATTGTTTCATTGTGTTTGTATCATTAGCAAGTATTGTGAACATTAGTGTAATAAGCATTGGTAACTAACTGTACTGATACATCATCGCACTTTGACGCGTATATCGCTAGGGCTTGTAAAAATTGTTTGCCATTTAAAATAATAACAAAAAAACTAGCGACCTACCCCAGCTTCACCCGGGTGCTATGTGCTATTCATATAAACCTTGCCTTAAAATCCGTTGAGTAGATTCAAAATAGAAGCGAACAGACAGCAGAAGTGACTTAATTTTATACTATGTACCTAGCGACATGAAATTACACTGAAAATTGTTCTGAATAAATGGACAAGTAGTATAATCAAAAATCAATATTTGCAAAGAAACTGCGGATTGTTACGGCACTTTTGCGAGTCTTGTAAAACGCCCCATACACAAAATTTACTGTATATTCGAAGTTTGTGCGCTTATGATCATAATTACTATAGTATTTTTAAATCGTTTTGTATTTGATGTAACTAAACTAATTATGTAATACGAGTATGTAGGTTTCTAAACTAATGTTATAGAAAAAATCCTTATTTTTTGTTAATTTGAAATGCATCTATAATTACAAAACTGCACATAACACCTTTACTTTTTTCATGATGTAGTACCTCATATTACTGAATGTATTAAAAAAGAATTGTGTGGTTTTATGAAACCACGGTAAAAGTGAAACTTAATAACAAAATAGCGTGGAGCACTGGCACAAATGAGTACTAGTCTATACACTACACGGTCAGCTGATGCGAACTATAGGCGCCGCCATATTGGCCTCGGCTGCTCTGACGAGCGCCTTTCACTTTATCCCTACTCCGCGGCCGACCGTCACGCGACTTGCAACACACAGACGAAAAAGTTTGAGACGATGTAATAATGATTTAAAAATCAATTTGTAAATGTCAAATATCCAATTATCATTTAAACCAGACGAAATAGTAAAAAAAAACCAGGGCACTAAATGATCATCAATTATGGTGTCCATCCAAACATGTATCTGAGATTCCAGGCATAATGTTTTGTAACTTATACAAATTCAGTGCTTTATGTGTTTATATCATTAAACTATACCATTTTAGATGTAATTATGCAAGGCAATCTATATGGGACATGGGATACGTCAAGCCAATAAACTATACTTTGTATCGTGTTATACGATCTGACAACCCTACAGAGTTATCGCTACAACGATAAGGTTCTCATCGCTTCAGCTGCATTAGCAGATTAGACCTTTAAAGCGGTATAATTACAGAATAATCAATATCATAATATAATATTATTGCTCTTCAGATCCGTATGCGCAAGAATTTTTTATGTAAGCATTCTTTCCAGAATTATTGTGATTAAGCAATTGACTAATTTGTATCTGACAATGTAACTTATATATTTTTTCTATAGAGTAAACAACAACATGTAATATGTGGATAACGATGTGGGTGTCACATTTATTAATATGTAACTGAATAAAATCATATATTGACTTTGTTTTGTTAAACATGTAAACGCTGTTCTGTTACATACAACCATGTAATTAATACTTAATGCACATAATACTTGCACATACACTACATGGACACCCTAGTAGGTTTTTACTGATCCCAAGACTTCGGCGTAGGGCTTGGGTGCATATACATACACTCACACGCACACACACACACACACACTCATTGGGTGTGATGTAATTTATATTTTTTAGATTGCTCTTCGAATACTTATGCGCAAGATTTTTTTATGTAAGCATTATTTTTAGAATTATTGTGATTATTGTTAAAAGCAATTAACTAATTTGTATCTGATAATGTATCTTACTTATTTTTTTGTCTTTCGAGTAAACAAAAATGTGTAATAATATGTGGATAACGATGTGGGTGTCACATTTATTAATATGTAACTGAATACTAGTTTTAATATTTTGTAGTTGAATGATAACTGCTGGTTGTCCCCAATAAAGAAAATAAAATATCATTGTGGAAATATGGTAACATTATTCTATCACACTGATTACAACGTTTATCTTTTGCTTTAAATTACTATTTGGTGCCTACAAGTCACTATCAGTCTATGTCAAACATTTCTATTCAAAGTTAATATTATATATTATGTCAATGTCAAAGACCAATAGGAATCATGCAGACCGAAGTTCAGAAAGTGTTTTTCCGGTTCGGGAACTAACCCGGCGAGATATATACTTACGTCTACATATATGCTGATTTATAATTATACTATACAAATAAATAAAATTCTCATTTTTCACTAAATGCATATTATATTATGAAAGTATATACGGTACTTACGATAAAAATTCAATTTTAAAATGTTTGTCTATCTACATGTCTGTATGTCTATCCATCCGTATGGTTCTGTATGTCCACAGTTTTATATCAATATGATGTAAAAAAACAAAGACGAGGAACCTAACTAAACAGTACATATTTTGTAAATCCAAAAAAAAATGTTGTGTTATTTACAGGGAACCCAATTTTACTCATCCTCATTTGAAACTTTTCGCCGGATTTATTTTAAATCCGAAAGTTTCACTAAACGAATTTATACGGCGATGCAAGTTTTAATGCATAAACTAACGCCGCGACAAACTAGCTTAATAAACGTAGTTAAAGTCTACTGAAACTAAATTAACTTTCATAGCATGCTAATTACGTTGCGACACTTCCTTGGAGATTATAGCTATCTTTTGAATCTATATCGAAATGCTATTTGACATTGACATGTTTCATGGCTAAATCACTCAGACGTTTTATTCCTTACGCACCTCGTTATCGTTAAAGTATTTAACTTTATTTTTTAATAAAATTGAAAGAGAGTTATGAGCTATAGCCAACCAAAATAAAGCTTATTCGCGGTCGCAGTAGCCTTCGTTGGTAGGCATTCTTAAGTGGACAGGAAGGAGGGTGGTAAAGAGGGGAGAAGACGTAAAGTAAGAAAAACATAAAGAGACGAAGAAATAAAGTGATAAATAAAGATAGAGAGAAAAAGCTTATCTGTAGCTTTAAACCTACAAATTCCTTACTCATTTCTCCGTAAAATTTCCCAGATACTTATCATTACAATTTTCATTAAAGTATAACATTCTGGAAGCCCCTTTCGTGCTATTCCCGAAATACTTCCTAATATTTCTTAGTATAAATAGGCTTATATTTTACGACTGTCAACTGTTTCATAAAGGACCAAACTTGAGTATATCTTTAAGGGCTAAAGTTGTAATAAATGGCGATGAAGATACCCAGAGATTAGCTCTATTGATGCGGCCGGGCGTGTTGAAAAATGATATTTGCCGGTAACGCTCCATATAAAATATTTACCTCTATATCGGCCAGTGATTTAGAAATTGAAAGGATATTATGTGAAACTATAAGTATATTGGTGGAGCGTGACTCGCTTTTTCTATCAGATTGTGTAGTATTGCCGGCAGCGTGAAAAACCTCAATATTGCCAATAACGTCTCCTATATATTTGTATCATATGTATTTTTATTTTTATAGTGCGGTAACAAGTTTAGCGAAATGTATTAAATTCGTTTCGGATTTTTCCTTTTGTTTTTGTAGGCGGTGGCGTAGTTTTGGATTTAGTTTTAAATAGAAATACGATTTATTAGAAGAATATCGAATAAAACATTTTGTTGAAATTTAAATGCACATTTTAAAAAGCTATAGCTTTTGTCCGCGGCTCCGCTCGCGCAAACGCAGTGTCACACGGGAACACTGTACTTTCTCGGTATAAAATGTAGCCTATGTTTTAACCTAGAGCCAAAACTACTACAATATCAAATTTAATCAAAATCCGTTCAGTAGTTTTTGTGTGAAAGAGTAACAAACATCCATCCATCCTCACAAATTTTCACATTTATAATACTACTAGTAGGGTACCTCTAAAGTGAACAGTAAATAGTGTGGAAAAAAACAGTCCGATTGATGTTGAGCCCTGTTGAGTTGTTGAGATGTTGAGTTGAGATGTTGAGCTGAGATGTTGAGTTGATATTATGTGAAGGAATAAATAAGCTGAATGAAAAGCGTTTACTAGGTCAATCCTGAACACTCGTTCGATCTTCGTCGTGATTACAGTTGCCAGATTATGTTTACGAAAGATGTGAATCTAATATGGATGTTAAAGTCAAATAAATCGAACGTTTAGCAGTTTGACATTCTTAATTTGTGAGATTGTATATTAAGATTAACTACGTGATGATAAGTAAAAAAGAATGTCATGTAAGTATGAATAACTACATTGTATAATAAATAAATGCATAGAGCTGAAAATTTTAAAGTATTAAAGTTTAAAAAATAGTTCGATTTGTTAATGGCTGCAAAAACTTTCACAGAGCTAGTCGCTGTTCTCAATATTTTATGTACAGCGTTGTCGGGACATATTTAATTTACACAGACACAATTTAGCTAAAGTATTCGAAAACGGTAATTGCTAAAAAGTAAAAACCTAATTGTTTTATTACTCCTTACAAACGGTCCTATAGTTTTCTTAGCAAAATTGTCACACAAACAACACGTTCAATTTAATTTAAAAAAAAATAATAATACCTGAGTATCCCGTATGTGAGTTTTTTGTATATTTGCAAGTTTGTAATGAAACATATAATTAAAATGGTGTAGCTTTTATATAAATCTACACCACAATACAATCCTTACAACATGAAAAATCTCAACTTCCATCCAATTAGAATACAATCTTGCTGCACTTGAGCACCAAAAGTTTTCTCATAAATAGTCACTCGTTATTAATGTAGAAATTGTGAAGTTGCATGCAATTTGTGTACCATCTTGCAACTAATTTGCCGGATACGTAGTTGCTAAGTGAAAACGCTATTTAACTAGCATAGTGCGTCGAGAAGTAGCAAGTTCGAATACCGCAGGTTCGTAATATTGTGGCGGCGTGGAGATTGTGAAATACGTCATACTAGCCTTTACTAGGGACTTAAAAGCTACAATTTTTATAAAAACCCGACTACGTAAATTGTATAGACTATATTACCCGAGCTATTATTACGAATCTGTTGACACCACCGCCTCGTTTAGCAAATTCGGACCAGTAGTTTAGGCGCTACAGTGGAACAAACATACATACATACAGACAGACATGGACCCTTCCTTTTGGCATCGCCGTAGTCGGGTTAAAACGGAAGAAAGTCATGTTTTGGGGTACAAAGTATTAAGCAGTTCGTTCAATACAAAGTAGGAGGCTACAAATTTAATACATTCTCAATATATTATTGTAACTGCAACAATATATTGTTATCGATTGCACAATAATTCTGTTCTGCAATTTATGCCAAGTGTTACCATTTATAGTTAAGGTTGTTAAGTTAAGACGTCATAAATAACAGATACAGTTTATCGTTTTATGTTTTTACTTTTTAATCTCTTTTCATTTTGTATGGTGTTCGAATTAATGCCAACCGTGGACATGTATGCCAACTGCATGTTATTCTTTACATCCTTTTGCTACTACAATGAAAAGACAATATCAGGGCTTGGATAATGCAATTTTATACTAATACTTGTTGGCAAATTTTATTTTAATGGATTAACCATTAAAATAAAATTTGCCAACAACGCGAAAACTTCAACGCTAACCAAAACGTCTACCAGCTTTGATATTCAGTAATCAAAATCACTTATATTATGCGACGACAGAATAAACATATTTTTTAAATTATATAATTTAAAAAATGCACAGTTTCCTAGGGATAAGACCTGGCTAGATCGATCTCTCTGCCCCAAAACTCCCTGCATACGAAATTTCTTCGTAATACTTGCGCCGTTTCCAAGATTCCGATTATATAATATGTAAGATTTACTCGTTTAGAGTATATAAGATTATATTAAAAAAAGGCCTAGCTAGGGGACGTCGTTGCCCTGGCTTGCATTTCTTGTGGCCATCAACTGCGTAATCCTATTGGTTAATTTAAAAAAAGGCAACATTGAAAAAAAAATTAAAAAAAAAATATATATATATATATATATATATATATATATATATATATATATATATATATATATATATATATATATATATATATATATATATATATATATATATATATATATATATATATATATATATATATAGTATATATAAAATATACTATACAGTATATAAAATATATTTCTATGCTTAAAATAATCAGCCCTCTGCCAATGTTGTCTAAAGACAATGTTTATATTCGGTGGATTATGAACAAAATTTTCAACTTGTAATAAATAAATTTAATTGTCGTTTTTCTGTTTCTTAACATAGATAACTGACTCGAAATCTATTGAAAATCGTAGAACACGGGGTGCTCTGTCCAACAGACTCGGCTTGACTATACTTACTAGAACAACCTATATTTAAAACATATTAGAAAATTACACTGGCAGAGGATTGAAAAAGAAATTTATCGTAACATTTATATAATGTCATGTTATTATTACATTACAGACATACATAACTACGTACTTAAATAAATATCAAAGCATTACGAGTAACTGATATATATATAAAATAAACATACAAAATAACAATTAAGAAGCTAACTCAATTACTGATATTCAATTCAACCAAAATTGCTATCGAGCGTTTAATTATGAAAGTTAAAATGTAATATAAAAAATGTATTAAAAAGCTTTTATCCAGTCAGAACCGTCGACAAAGGATTTTAGGGATGTCAAACGTGAATTGTCAATAAAACCTTTGAAAATTCCTATGATTTGATCGATTTTACAGTCTGATCAGTCCTTTGTGAGGTCACAGGCTTTATGTTACTTTTTAGTGTGTCTCTTTGCGTTCGTTATTATGAGTGTGGTGACTAAAGCATTCAAAACTATTTGTTACCGTGGAAGAGCTATGCTTTGGCTGGCTGGTATGACAAGAGGAACCAGGTTTTACAGAAAACCGGCGCAAAATTAAGCTTATATTGCTTTCGCTGAGTAAAAGTGCCGGAGGTCGAAGGGGAGTGTGGAGAAGACTGGCGGCCAACTTAAATTTCTCTAGTTTTGTTGGTGTCCATGTGCGGTGGCAATAATTACCATCAGGCGATCGGCCTGTTCGTTTGCTAGTCATATTACATAATAGAGGCAGAAGTAGTGTAAACGTAGCTTTTAGTTTAGTAACAGGTTTTGTAGTATAATTCCATTGGTCATTGATTGTCGTTACATTAAAACCCGTGCTAATGAGCTGCAATGGGAGTTTAATTTAATTAGTCCAATTCCGTACGGCCGTTAGAGCGATATGTTTATAATGGAACACGGTGGATTTAATCATTATCAAGCCGTTTTGACATTGTCTAGAAAGGGCAAATTAACCCGTGTAATGACCCGTTTCAATAACCTATCTACCAATAACTATTTTCTAGAAACGTCAAACTTGTATCGCAAAAAACCGTCAAATGATTGAATGGCGACGTTTTTAACAAATAGTTATAGATAGATAGGTTATTGAAACGGGCCGTAAATCGCGACGAAGACGCGCGTAGCATCTGGACGCAAATTTTGACGCAATGCACGGCTAGTACACTTGCGCGCGGTCATTACGCGCGTATAGTTTTACGGCGAATTCGCCCTTTCTGGACAAAGTCTTACACTGAAATGCAATACATGTCGTAGATTATAGCTTCTTTATGGGGATACATAATTAATTACGGGGCTATCGGATTGAGCAATACACTAACCCCCTTACTAATAAATATATTTAAGCAACGAATAAGTTATTCAATGTTGCTGTATTTGTGTGTCAAGTGACATTCGTTTCTTTTCCAACGTATCAGACAAAGACAGGATTGAGCAAGGGGAATGTTGTGTGTACAGTAAGGGTAGGTTCTCACCGAAACGAGACAATACGCGACGCTGCACTGCATTTTTAAGATAGCTATTCGAAATTGAACGTTCTTTACTAAACAAAAAGATACACGTTTCATATGACATCAGTCATACACTGCACCTGCTCTGTGCAGTGTGCAGTGCGGTGCAAATTAACATTCAAATTCTTACAATGAAACGTGTATTGTCTTGAGTAAAAAATAAAGTTTATTTTTTAATAGCTGTCTTTAAAATGCTGCGCCCTAACATGTAACATTACGTATCTATGTTTGTCTAAAAATTTAATTAATCAACATTATTTACGCTTTAAAAAAGCTGTGGTGAAAATTCATAAGCGATCGACATCTGGCAGCCCGCCAGCCTGCCCGTCATGTTTCATAAGCCGAGATTCATAAAACGGGGTTGTAAATAATCGGTCAGATTTTGAAGTGTGGGGAAGCCATGCTACTGTGTGTTGCTAGTCTGTGCAATCGGAACCCCAATTGTTCGAACTAACTAATGGCCCATTTCTTCATGAGAGAGATAAACTTTAGTTTGTTATTCGGCAGATATACATATTCCAGTGTTAAATTTCGATTGTTGTCTTGAACAGACCGACGGGTTAGCTATCCTATGGTCATGTGTGACTGTGAGCTATATACGATTTTACAAATATAAACTATTGCTGCCACGAGAAAAAAATTTTGAAACTCACGTTAACTAACGGATAACTCTAATACAGATAATACTAATCGTAGGATAACTAAGAGTGAAGAAATCGGTCATAAATCTTTAATTTGATGCGGCTCCGCCGTAAATAAAGTATACCACGGAGCCATATATTTTCCCGCGATAAAAAGTAGCTTAATACCTTCCCCGTGATAAACTCTATATCTGTGCCAAATTTCGTGATGATCGGTACAGTAGTTTTTGCGTGAAAGCGTAACAACCAAACAAAGAAACTCACATTCACATTTATAATATTAGTAAGGATAAATAAATCGTCATGATAGCATAAACTGATTTGGAGTTTAGACTAATCAAAACGGGTTCGACGTCGGTGTGACGCTTATGAGAATACCATTTTGCAGTATAAACATATCGGGACTGGATCGTGGCTGTATTCTTGCAGGATTTGATTAGAAGAATCGACCTTCGGAGGCCAGAGCCAAAGTGAAAAATGTAAATTTTTGGCGCGCTTTACAAATGGTTAGTTGGTGCAAGCGTATACTTGTCTGATCAAGACGAACGAACTTTTTGTAAAGCACTGGCCATCCTTGTGCACTGCCTTGCCCCATCCAACAATAAATTATTGACAATACGGCAATTACTTAAATAATAATAATAATAATACTTAAATAATTCTAAATGAATCATTTAATCTTCGCCTGACCGCATACCACCTCGCTCGGTCGGAGATCTCCCTTTGGGGCTTCCACTACTCCCACATAACCTTTTTAGACAAATATTACAATTATTATGCTCAGCACATTTAAAAATATCCTACAATTATTTTGCATTATATATTTGTATAAACGAAGTTTTTGGTTGACTAAAATCAAGGTCGCTGGTCACCTTCGTCCCCTTGCCCTTTTAATAATTTCATTGATGATTGTTTTATGCCTTTGTTTATATTGTATTAATAATTGCCAATTAAGTTGTTTATTTAATTTACCTCTCCTATCCTGCAGGGTTGCCTGGAAGAGATCGCTTATAGCAATAGCCGCCCTTGCCCACATTTAGGTTATAAGTATAGTTCCTAGTTTTTAAGTAGGTACAATCATTTTTGATTATACCTACTATAATGCGGACAATGGTATATGTAAGTAAGAACCATTAAGTTTTTTAACATTATTTATAAGAAGAACAATATCTGTTTAAAGAACATTCTATTGAAGTGAATTTAAAAAACATGTAAATTAATAAATTGTCATTAAGTAAATCAACATAAAATAACAGGCATAAAATCAACTCGAGCCTTTTACTCCAAAATATTGAAACACTGCACAAACTTCGGCACTTAATAATGATACGCAAAATAATAAAGCTCGCTCGGAAGCTATCGACTTTTATTATTGGATGAATGGCGTAAAGTGTTATCGGGATAAGTTTCTTGGTGAAGAATTATCGATGAGCGCAACCCTATTTATGGCGTTTTACTTAATCAGTGTTTTTTTTTTTTTCACGACTATCTAAACGTGCAGTATTTTGTTACGTTGCTAGTAGGTGAAACTGTTTCAGATTCCACTACCAAGTAGATATTATATTTTTGGCGCGCTGGATCAGATAATTATAATATGTTTCACATACAAAAAATAAAAAAATAAAAACATTCTCACAAACACATCGCAAGCGTTACTTCACACCAGTTTTTAAAGTGAAACTTTTATTACATCGTCTCAAACTTTTTCGTCTGTGTGTTGCATGTCGCGTGACGGTCGGCCGCGGAGTAGGGATAAAGTGAAAGGCGCTCGTCAGAGCAGCCGAGGCCAATATGGCGGCGCCTATAGTTCGCATCAGCTGACCGTGTAGTGTATAGACTAGTACTCATTTGTGCCAGTGCTCCACGCTATTTTGTTATTAAGTTTAACTTTTACCGTGGTTTCATAAAACCACAATTGTGTGGTTTTGATTGGTTTACAACCCAAAAATACTTCAAATTTGTAAGGCCTTCATAAACATCTTATGCAAATAGGTTCGCTTTACCTATAGCGTGATCTAGCGGCAAATCAGCGCCATCTAGTATGCCATATGAGAACCAAAGTTCCTTAAGAATATTAACTTAAAATCTAACGCATAAACAGTCTGTATATTAATAAAGACCGCATTTAACTCGTTATGTAGTTCACGCGAAGACACAAGAAGCGCATTTTATTGTTTGTAAGGCCGTAGTATTTATCATGTCAAGCCGGCTCATTCGTGTCGAAGCATGGCTCTCCCAAGTTGCAAGGAATAGCGA
Source organism: Phengaris arion (assembly GCA_963565745.1). Taxonomy (NCBI): domain Eukaryota; kingdom Metazoa; phylum Arthropoda; class Insecta; order Lepidoptera; family Lycaenidae; genus Phengaris; species Phengaris arion. Next base: position 12,731,055 of record OY751443.1, read on the forward strand.
ATGTTCAAATATAACGATATCAGTGTTAAATACTATGAGAAATACCTATAGATAATATCATAATAATGTAATGATGGTAATCACTGAACACTACTCCTTTATGAGTCTTTAAAGATACATGTTTTGGGATTTCAACGTTATTTAAATAACAGCAAGTATATGCTACTACGCCAATTACAGTAATCATCATCATCATCATCATTACTGTAATTGGCATAGTAGCATATACTTGCTGTTCTTTAAACAACGTTGAAATCCCCAAACATGTATCTTTAAAGACTCAGGAGTAGTGTTCAGAGGTTTTGGATCCAAGGTGTACCTTGGCACAAAATATTTATTTTTAGTAGCATAAATGGCAAAATATACTTTAAAAAAAGTCGAAATCGCTAAAGGTGTCGATATAAATTTCGAAGAGTTTCCTGGATTTCTAATGAAATCCATCAGTAGGTCTACCATTTGGTGACAATGGGACCAATTTAGAAATAAACCCTAAACATTAAAAAAAGAATTATCGAAATTGGACTTCTATGTAATTGGTTATGCGTGGTCAAACATAAAAAAAATACACTCGTTAACTTTAGAACCTCCTTCGATTTTTTCTACGGTTGAAAAATCATTACTGATATCGAAGTCACATACATACTCCATACTACCTGCACGCTCCAGATACTACTGTAAAATCAAGCTCGACTTTCACTAGAAGTGACGATTTTTAAAGAATCAAATCAAATAAAGATGCTAAGGGAAATCCCTCATTTCCTCACAATTGTTGTCACTTTTGCTTTGAACTAAGAAAATTTCTCACGTATGCGGGTGTCCGCGTGAGGAACTGTTGGAATAAAATTGGATTGGAAGTCAATTTATTGTACATTCGTGGCACTGGCTTGATTGCATATTGGATTGTGATTTATGATTCTTGTGTGATAACCCAAACGCCAATAGCGCTGGGACAAATGTATTTCAAAATAAAGTTAATATTGTTGGCAATTTTAGAAAAATAATACTACTAGCGCCACCTATTTCATTAATGGGATGTAGTGAGCATAGAAAGATGGCACCACGGAAGCTATAAAATGGGCGGCACGAGTATTATTTGGGTTATTTCGCTTCCAACCGTTGGGCTAGCAAGATTTGTCAAGAGTGTACTCTGAATTATAATATTAAAATAATCATCATTAGTAAAAAGTAAATTAAGACTGTAAAGTTTAAAAGTTAAAATATGTTTTTATCAAAATTAAGAGTGATTTTGATTGTTGTTTGAGTTGTGATAGAACATATTAAACTTCGTTTTGTATTGGCGAGTTTTTACTTTAACAATATATTTTATAGAGACCCATACCAGGCATGCGATGCAAGTTTATAGTGAAAAAAAAAAGTTTTGTTTTTTTACTATTTTTAACTCGTTTTTTTTTATGATATTCCAGTATCAGTTTAAAAAGGTAATTTTATGTTATGGTATGATAGTTACTTTTTTATTCATTTGTAATTTCGTGAGGTTGGATAGATGGATGGACGAATGGATGGATTTTTGTGACTCTTTCACGTAAAAACTGCTGAACAGATTTTAATTAAATTCGGTGTGGTAGTAGTTAAGGTCCTGGAAACATAGGATACTTTTTATACCAAAAAAGTACAGTGTCCCCGTGGGATACTGCATTTACGCGGGCGGAGCCGCGGGCAGAAGCTAGTACTTTATAAGTATAGAAGAAAGAAGAACCTGTAGACAATAACATTCAACGTTGCATTACATTCTTATCTTTGCTTCATCGTGAAGACTTATGAATGTTCTCGCATGTACTACTCGGGAATGGCTTAACAAGATTCAGAATTCTGATAACGTTTAAAAGGTTCATAACTCTTAAATAACGTTAATGGCTCCCTAGAAGTTTTTCGTTGTACCCCTTAAGGCCATTAATGGGGGTATTTTACGATTTATTTCCCATTTATTGGCTTAGGCCCACACGAGGGCGTTAAGGGATGTAGTTACACTAAATAGATGAACCATACAAATTACGATGCTTATCAGCATCTGCTTTATTTGTGCGAATGTTGTAAACAACCGAAAAGGTTGTAGCTTTTATTTTATTGAACAGTCACGAGCTCTGAGCCTTTAGCCAAGTTGCCATCGCTAATTACGACGACGAAGTTCGAAAACATAAATGTATGGGATTTGACTTAACCATCGATAAGTGACATAAGCATCGATATGACATAACCATCGTTAAGTGACGTAAGCATGGCTAAGTGATTAGTCGTCTTAATTAGCGATGACAACTTGGCTAAACGCTCAGATATTTTATACGCCAAGGTTAGAATAGGCAAAAGGACCCATACCTTCTTTTGTCTTTTTGGGTTAAAAATAATAATATCTATGGACCCTTTACACCACGTCAATCTGGTCCAGTGGGAAGTTCTCGAAGAACTTGTGTTACGGCCGTTACGGGTATCAGACATTGGAAATATATTTAACACTTTTATATTATAGACATATTTAAGATTTTTATTATATTATACACATATAACACGGAAAAACATTTTGTTCCTTCGGCGGGACTTAAACCTCCGGATTTAAACATGTTCAACCACTGAGTCACAGAGGTCGTCAAATTTAGAAAACAATGGTTAGAAGGAACATACTTTTTGGATGGTATAGGCCAATTATTTGACCCATAGACCATCTTGCTACATCTGATTGTAATAATATCATGATACCTTACTATAAAACTTTTGTGCGCTGGTGGCTCTACGAATACGACGAAAACGGATTTTTATTTATATTTTTTTATTCAATAAAAACAAACTACATTCTAAGTGTTTTATGATGATGATGATGATGAAGATTATCGTTCTAAAAAAATTGATAAAAAATTTTGTGTCGGAAAAAATAATAATAAAAAAATGCCCGGTACCCTTTTTAGCCAGATATGATAATATTGTTATTTAAACATTTCAATTAAAGCTTTATATGAGTATTATTATCTTAAACTCACCCGTTTAAATAAGGTTCGGCAAAATCATTTACGAATATTTTAGGCATATGATCTACTGCTTATATATAGACGTTGATAATTGAAAAAAAATCTTCCTTCCTTAATATAAGAGTTTGCGTTGATTCACCCGTTATGAGATGATTTTTTGTACTTAGAGTATGACAATATATTTTTTGCCTAAACGTCTTTATATGAGCATTATATCATATATCCAAAGTATCCGTAGTTGATTTGAATAAACCTTATACATAGTGCGGGGTACGGGGAACATTTTTAAAATTACTACTATCAAGCTAATTTTTCGTGAGTAGTCACTCACACTTTCAATTATAACATTTTTTTTTTACCTCAACGTCTATATAGAAGCAGTAGATCATATGCCTAAAATATCCGTAATTGATTTTACCGAACCTTATTTAAACGGGCGAGTTTAAGATAATAATCCTCATAAAAAGCTTTTACTGAAATATCGTAACTCGTATCGACGAGACGCCAAACTCCCTCTTATAAAAATTTTGGATGGTAGACTAACAGAGGTAGCAAGGATAAAATTTGTCGATTTAACGACTATCAAAAATTCTTTACTAACTGGTTGCTTTTAGTTAAATCTCTAGACAATTATATAAACTATTAGAAATTATATGAGTCCTACGAATTGTATGGTTTAATGAAAGAGTCCCCCGCTTCCAACATGTATCGATAACGCGATCATCAAAAATTATTACTAATCAGTTCTTTTTTTATCAGTTGCTTAGTTTATATTTATATAATTTAACAACCACATTGTCCTACAAAATTGTGTAGTAGGTTACCCCAGTCCTACGTTCAAAAGTTGTGTGAAAGATCCCTGATGGAAAATTATTTAGTAACAGGCTGAATCTTTGTGAATATCTTCGTTTCGATGAGACGCCCAACAATTTACTGTAGAAAATTCTCCATTGTGGTAGCTAACGACGGAAGCAGATATAAAATATGTCGATTTAACGACTCTCGAAAATTCATTACTAACTGGTTTCTTTTTGGAGATCGTAAAATAATTATCTAAATTATTTAAAAAAATATTAGTCCTACAAAATGTATGGTTTAATCAATGAGGCCCAAAGTTCCAACATGTAACGATAACGCAGTCAACAAAAGTTATTACTATCCGGGTGTTTTTTCTATTGATTAGTTTATATTTATATACCTAGGTATTTTTTAATTGTATTTAAAAATAATGAAATATTTGTCAACATAAGTATATATAAGTAGTCAATGTCCTTTATAATGGTCTACACTATATTTGTCCCAAATGTCATCAAAATTGGTTCAGTACATTCGGAGCCTATCCAATCCAAAAGAAAATCTTTCCTCTTTATAAAATTAGTATAACTTCTGTGTTTGTGTATGTAATTTAACTCCTTCACAGAAGGTTTTAATTTATCCCCTTAAACACGAAATGTTAGTATGTTCAAGTGGATTTCAGAATGGTTTAGATTTGCAATCGGACCTAGTAGGTGGGCGCTGCTGTCATTACGACAATAAATTTAATTCTAAGGCGATACGTAGTTTGCTGGGACCCTTTATTATGTAAAAACACACATTTTTGTACCCAGCTTAGGAGTTACTATGACTGAGGAGAGGACTATGAGTTATTCTTTTTTTAGGGGGGGACGACGACGACGACGACAAAACCAGTAAAAATCGGCATACGTAATAAATAAATGGCCCAAATTACTAGAAAATAAAATTTGTTTAATTTATAAAGAAATGTTTTCAATTTATATGATGTTACGAATAAGAAAAAGATAAAATTCAATTCTTGTCGGACTAGATATATATACTTGTTTTTTTGTAGGACGTTATTTGATTTAGACCGATAACACACTAACCTATCATGTAATATTTTTGTCCTACAGTTAGTAATGAGAAAAATGGTCTTATGGTACTAACAACTTTTTAATGTAGGACCGAGATAACCTACCACGCAATTTGTAGGACAATGTAGTTGTTTAATTATATAAATATAAACTATGGAGCTGATAAAGAAAGAAATGGTTAGTGATATTTTTTTTAAAATTGATGACCGCGTTATCGATACAAGTTAGAAGGAGAGGACTCTTTCATTAAACCATACAATTTGTAGGACTCGTATCACTTCTAATAGTTTAGATAATTGTCTATATATTTAACTAAAAACAACCAGTTAGTGATGAATTTCTGAGAGTCGTTCAATCGACATATTTTATCCTTGCTACCCCTATTAGCTACCACCATCCAAAGATGTTGTAAGAGAAAGTTGGGCGTCTCATCAATATGGAGTCACTCACGAAAAATTAGCTCCATAGTAGTCATTTTAAAAAATGTTCTTGGATCGTATCGAAGGATATGAAAATTCCTTGTGTGTTCAAAACCTTTTCGCAAGACTCTTAATTCCGTGAGTACCTTAAAGTTTTCAGATGTCAACTGGAATCGGGAAAGGTCGATTTACTGTTAAACGTAATCCCTCCGTAAAGTTTCGGAAGGTTAAAAAAATGTTGCGCGTTCATTTCCCGTTACAAAGTTTTGTCGCGACAAGATTTAAGTAACATCGTGTTCAGGGATTTGGGATAAGGGGAGTATGTTAAAAACGAGTGTTATACTTAAGATTTAAGATCAACAAAAGTTCTGCTTTAGACTTTGGAAATTCCGTATAAATTTCAATTATTGACTTATATGAGGTGTTCATCATATTAGGTACTAACTTGCCCGCGGCTTCGCCAACGTAAGTACAGTATCCCACAGGAATACTTTACCTCTTCGGGATAGAAAGTAGTCTATGTGTTAATCCAGAGCCTAAACTACTACCATACCAAATTTCACCAAAATTCGTTCAGTAGTTTTTGTGTGAAAGAGTAGCAAACATCCATCCATCCATACGTCTATCTATCCATCCTCAGAAACATTCACATTTATAATAGTAGTAGTCGATTTGTTACCATATGTATTCAATATTTACCTACTCTTTCATTGACTAAATGAATAAAATAAAGTCTTAACTTGCAAGTATCGGAAAAGTTCCTGTTTGACTGGTTTCTAAACATTTTCCTTGGCACTAGGACGCCTCAAAATATTTATACACAAAGGAAGTGACCGTATCGACTGCAAACTTGGCTGAAGTCTGTGTTTACACATGAGTATGTATGCGTGCGTACGATTCATCAGCGCTGTTAAGCAATTTTGATCTTATGCCTGGTCGAGCGGTAACTTGCTCCATTGTGCATAATATGATTATTTAAACTAAGGTTTTTATAAAAAATCTATAACACGACTATGTAAATTATATAGCCTATGTTACCCGGGCTATTTATTGCGAATTTATTGACACCTCATTTATTAAAATCGGACAAGTAGTTAAGGCGCTACGATGGAACGTACATACATACATATTACATCATTTCCCTTCCTTTTGGCTTCGTCGTAGTTGGGTAAAAAATATACGTACTACAGACCGCCCTGTGGTGAAAATTTGCCCAAAATAATACATATAATAATTGTGAAATTTGAACTTTAGAAGGTTTCTTTTGCCTCTTAGATACAAAAAAATGTTAATGTTGTGACCACGGAAGAAGGATATTATAGTTAATGTTTTGAGGTTGTGACAGATTGACAGACGTCAACGTGTTACAAAATTGTACCCAACTATCAAACGCAGGGAGTGTGTATTAATAATCTGAGGTACCTAGTGTGTGTTGATATTATTTTTATTAATTCTATGTAATTTATAGGCATTATTCAAAAATATAATTATATATTAGCTTTCTGCACACCTTCCTCCACATAAACTTTTATTTACCGGCCAAATTTCATACTCCTCCGGTTGCACAATTCTCGTAAAACTGTACCGAAAGTTTTTGCTTCACGTGTTAGTATAATAATAATTCGTCTAATAAAACAATAACCTGAGCCACACTTGTCACTACTCTGATATTGCAGGTGTCCATGGTCAATCGCTCATCATTAGGTGACCCCGTCTGCCACGTCTGCTTATTTGCGGGTCTGATACCAATATAATAGAAATCATTTATTTGCTTAAATAAGGTACAATATGGTGTTACATAGTTGGTACATTAGTTAATTCTTATTTTGCCTGTAATCAAGTGGCGTGCAAATTATTATCATATAAAGAATTTTAATACAACTATTAAAATATTCAACTGTATATAACTTAAATCCTTAGGTACGTCAGTCTTACATCCAAAAAAAAAAAAAAATTAAAACAAAAAAACTGCTAAATGAAACGTTTGTTTGTGGGCCGAGTGACCACGAAACATCCGATATCGTTCCAATCCTAACGAATTGGGAACCATTATTATGTTAACCGATTTTTACACGCCTGAAAACAATTTTTGCGCCTTTTTTATTGAATTTGCAAAGCCCAGGTGTTTGTTAAATTGTTGCTTTCAATCTTTAATGTTGATTTAACACAAGCTCATTTATTTGAATGAAGCGTGCCTTTGGGCACACGTGTTTTTAACCGACTTCAAAAAAAGGAGGTTCTCAGTTTGACCTGTATGTTTGTATGTATGTATGTTTGTCCGCGATTTTCTCAAGAACCACTGGTGGTATTTGGACGGGGTTTTCACCATTGAATAGGACATTTATCAGGGAAGGTTATCACTGTTGAATAGCACATTTATCAGGGAACGTTATTAAATCTTGAAGAGTAGAAAAATGGAAAACCTAAAAAATATCAAACAAGTGGTTAGTCCTAACTCCTAAAATCTGACATAAAAGTTTTACTCACACGTATATTATATTATATTTATCGATTTCATCTATAGATCTAAACATATATTACATAATAGAAATGGCTTATTTTTTCTGGCTTCAGGCTTCACTTCACGTAAACTACACACATATTATTTGTTAAATATCTATGTTACAGAAATGTCATCATGTATTTAATGCTTGCGATATGTTTTTGTATGTAATAAAGAACTTAATTAACAAATCAAATATTTTGAGACAAACACGCGCCGAGGATGACATGTTTATTCCGCATTAGTACAATAATTAATATCAAACCAAACAACATAATATTTGAATAAGTTATTTGATAAATTATATGAGAACACACCCATAGCTTTTTTTCTTCCATTGTTTCTAAAATTTAAATAAAATTTCTAAAATTCTAAAAATTATACAATTGCCACGAAGGGTTGATATTTAAAACTATTTTAAGCCTTTGATTAATAATTTTTCCCATAGTTTTCTATTAAGTACATAATTTAGAGCTCCGTGGCAGTGGGTAGACCGTTTGATTCGCACTCGAGAGAGTGCAGGTTCGATTCCCAGGTTGTGTCGTGTACCAATGAGACTTTTTCAGATCTCAAGTACATTATACGGGCGTTCTTACGGTGAAGGAAAACATCGTGAGGAAACCCGCACATGGTTGGCCCCAGACATATTGACCAGTCATTCCCCTGGACTAGGCTGGCTGTGTTGTGAAAATGGCGTATGTGCTTGGGCAACCATACGATATTTAAAAAACGTCTGTCCCAGGCACTACAGTATTTCAAGAGTAGTTACTTCGCTCGTATAATACTGTATAAATCATCCAATAACGGATGAAAACGCCTAAGTTTTTTTAAAATATAATTTAAAGAGTACCTTATATTTAAACAATAAAATTAATCGGGAGATGCTTAAATATTATCAATATTGTGGTTTTATTTTACGTGGTAGAGTTGTAATAGATTCTAACAAACATCTAATATTATTATTATTATTTTGCCGTAGTAACGTGTCGTAGTTAGTCGTAGTAGTAATAAGAACACTGAGACCTTATAGATCGGAAGAAAATACTGTATATAAAAAAAATGTGGTCTTTGTATCATACAAGAATAAAAATTAAGACTATAAGACCTTTAAGATCTCAAAGAAAGGTCTAGAAACTTCTTTACATTTTTGTCTCAATAACGCGGAACTCTGTTCTTAATACCTCGCATTATGAAACACCACACCACAAACTATACAGTGAAAATGAGAAAGCGATAAATTCACCAACAAGAACGTTATCTATCTTCAAGAACATTTTTCATATAACGCAATAAATCTCCAATTTTAACACCCGAAACCTCCATCATTTCGCTACAACTTTTTATTTGTGCTGATTCCCCAAAATAAATAGACACAAAACGAATTCTTGGAATATATTTGCTTGTCACAGGCGGGGAACCCTCGTCATGTGTTGTAAAACTAAACAGATATTGGATTCTGTTATAATTGTGAGATCTATCCTCAAGTATTTTTACCTTTTGTTCATTATTTCATGTAAAAACTTGACCAAAATATCGTATGTTAATATCTACAATTTTTATAAAAAAAACTTTATACCGTCTACGTAAATTATATTATAGTCTTTGTTACCCGGGGAATTATTACGAATCCTTAGCCCTTCCTTTTGGCTTCGCCGTAGTCGTGTAATGATTTTGGCAGTCTGTTTGTTCCACTTTGTTCCTAAACTACTGATCCGATTTTAATACATTAGGTGTCAATAGATTCGTAATAATAGCCCCATTGATCAATTAATGATTATTGGCATTAATCAATTAACCTGTATTCGGCTGGACGTGTGTAAATACGAAATTATTGTGTTTTTGCAAAAAAAAAACATTATTTTATTAATAGTAAAATAAAACAGTAAAAAAGTTGCCGTTTTCTAACTTACATAATAAAGAAATTTGCCTCAGGAATATTACTAGGTACATATGTAAAATAGGAGTTTTATCTAATATATAAAATTTCCATGTCACAATGTTAGTTACCGTACTCCTTCGAAACGGCTTTACTGATTTTTACCAAATTTTATATGCATATTCAGTAGGTCTGAGAATCGGCTACTGGGTATTTTATATATTGATAAGTGCATTTGTTGAATGAAAAATAGTAAATTATTACAACTCGAGACTGACGGCGACCATATTGTTTGTGTGATGGGATCGCGATCGACGTTGCCATGGTGACATACTTATTTAGTCACTTCAATAAAATAATATGGGCGAAATACTTAATATGGCAAAGCAACGTTTGCCGGGACAGCTAGTTTTTATATATATTATACTTTGTTAGAGTAAAGCTGTTATGTATACAAATACACTAGTATTTTTATTTTTTTAATATCAACTATTTATGATTTAGCATTCATTCAAAGTTCGCAAAATTATCGAGCTATCGCATGACGTCACGATATTATACGGCCTTGATTCGAATATGGTTCACTTAATCAAAAATCATGTATCAAAACTTAACTTATAATATTTGATAATTTGCACAATTTTTACACAACTTACTTTTATTATAGTCAGTAATTTACACTGAAAAGTCACATTCGCAATAAAAGTAAGGATGTAAAACGCATTAATTTGGCTAAGGCGAGTCAAGTAATCCTTTATCGCAAGTTTTCAGGTGGGCTTGTGTAAGACAACCCCTCAACCTTTCAGTTCAAGTGCTATGTTTGAGCTGTCATTTAAACCCACTGTAAATTGGCGCGAAACTTGAAAGTTTGGCCATTATCAAATTCTCTTTAGGTGCTGTATTTAACAGAAATGGTACAGTCAACAGGTAAATTGTGTGTTTATTAATTTATTTTTTTTACTTATAAAGATAATTTTAAAAATTCGAATAAAATATATTATGCTAAATAAAAGTACATTGCGCTCTCTAAGGTGTTGAGGTCATTAGCCTCACAGAAACAGCTGACTTTAAAGCGAAAGCAAAGTCATTGCCTAAATAATATCAATTCAATCATCTGTGACATTGACCTCACAAATACCTCCGTAGGGCCGTAAAGAACGTAATGTAATTTTATTACTATTTTTTTTACAATTAATTTATTATTTACTATTTTTCTAAAAATGTGTATACTAGGTATAATGTTCTAATTATATTTTCAATAGATGCAATACAATTAATTTAAATTTTATGTTACACTACATATTCTTTAGTATAAAACCAATAATTACATTTCAAATAAGTGAAAAAGTTTCCTGTTTCCAATATCTATTAATTCAGCTTGCACAAAAGAAAATATGAGTTGTTTTTATAGTAATAAAATTAAGCATTTTATCCATAATTTAACAATTAATTTTAAATTCGTTTTAAAATTGACATTCTACACATTTTTCCTCTCTTTATAAGGTTTTGTGTAGCTCTGCGACACGATTCATCATGCAACACATCAAAATAGTTCGAGCAAACGTCATTCGACTTCGAATATGAAGTTCTGAGGTTACACAAACTGTGTTGCGTCACAGAGTAGAAAATATATATTATTAAAGGTACTTACGAACAGAGAAACCGCTTTAATAAAACGGCTCACAATTTTTCCACATAATCGTAGGCACACCGTATGCTTGTTGTGGTGCAATGAAATCAAAAGCTAGCTATGTACCTGTTTATCTGTCTAAAAAAATCAAATATCAAATTTTATTCGAATGTGTACAGTCGTTGCCAAAAACATTCGATATGAATTTGTAAATTATTTGCAAGAAAAAATTGAATAAGACAGTGGATCCAGGAACTTTGAACATTTTGGCATTTTTGCAACATGATAATGAAGGTATTAAAAATGTTCTAATAGCAGAGCTTGACAGATGTGATAGAGAAAAGTTCTCTACTGTCTGGGAATTGTACCTCTATGCGTTTCTTATGCGTTATTTGAAATGTTTGGTTACCTTAAAAACAGCTGCACGTGCTAGTGTTCTAAGTGTCTAAGTGTTTTAATATCACATCTATCAGCTATGCTATTAGAACATTTTTAATACGTTCATTATGATGTTGCAAAAATGCAAAAATCTTCAAAGTCCAGATCCACTGTCTTATTCGTTTTTTTCCTTGCAAATAATTTCCAAATTCAGAGCGGATGTTTTTGGCAACGACTGTACATATGCATGCATATCAATTACAAGGAACGCCAGAAGTGTAACAGTATACAGCTGCGCGACTGAGTTAAAGTATAATTAAGGGCAACTTGCCAAGAGAACTGCTCAGATAAATTAGACCCTTGCCCAAATGTCAGCAGTGACCATTAGGATGTCCTTGAAGAGGGTTGACCATTGGTTATATACGGCTACATTAAAAGTTGACGCCAAATGGGTGCAATGCTAGTAACATGCCACAATTATATTATACTAGATGTTGCCCGCGGCTCCGCCCGTGTAAATACAGTATCCCACGGGAACATCGTACGGAATAAAAAGTAGCGTATCCTACCCCGTGATTTACTCTGTATCTGTGCCAAATTTCATGATGATCAGTTTAGTAGTTTTTACGTGAAAGCGTAACGGCCAAAAGAAGAAACACACATTCGCATTAATTATTAGTAAGGATTATAATTATAGTGGTGTCTACAACATCGTTGCATGGAACTATTAATGGAAACGAAACTAACTTGTGATAAAAGTAAGCGTAATTTACTCATAATATTAGCTATCTGTAAGTGAAAGTCCATTAAAAATCGGTCCGTCCGTTTCAGAGATTAGTCGGAACATATTAACACATATTAATAAAATACATACTAATTTTTAAATTTCATATTTTATTGTAACTACGGTATATGCGTATCACAAACATACACTTCAATTTTATGTATTTATATAGAGTAGCGTACAAAAACGCGACTCAACCCGCATTGAATAGGTTTTTCGAAGTATTATAATATATTATGTCTACAATAGACCATCATCTTGATTCACTCTGACTAATGTCTACTGATTAAATCACATTTATATCTGTTTTAGGTTTTAGGAAGTATATTTAGTACTACTTCAGCCGCCATCGAATGGTCCACCCAAATTTTGGTCAATAAAAAAGATTGATCAAGTTTTGAACTGGCAGCCAATGATTTTATATACAACTTTTATCACTTTAGCGATCTACAATAGTCCTGGGCTTGTACTTAATGACCTCATTTTTTGACGGTCAACGCCTAGCTCTATAGATTATAACATTATGGTATTTTAAACTGCGTAGGTACTTGAATTGTAAGTATTTTTCGAAGTAAATGATACTCGAGTATTACGCTAATTGGCTATGGGCTAACAAGACATTCAAGCTCTTATTTACACAAACGCTCCTCAAGGCCACCCTGTGAGTATCTGTATTATTCAGTTTTTGTTGGTCGTTTAGTCTTATTTAGTTTGTTTTACAACCTATCGTGTTATAGGAAAATAAATTTCATAATAAAAGTTGTTTATAAGTAAAGATGACTATTTATGATTATGATGTATAGTTTATACTTTATACTATAATATTATAATGGTTATGTAAAATCAATTACGGAAATTTATAGCATAAAATGTACTGCTTAAGGAGAAATCCGAAAAAAATATATACTAGCTAAAATTACATTACACTCTTTACGGCGCTATGAAAGTCATTGACATCACACAGCAGATTGATAGTATTTAGGTAGTATTTGCTTTCGCTTTCAAATCAGCTGATTCTGTTTGGTTAATTACCTCAACACCTTAAAAAGCGCAATGTAATTTTATTTAAGTAAAAATAAAAAAAATAAAAAATCTCTTAAAAATATTTTTCATTATTTTTCTGCCTAAGGACCTTTCAATAAGCAGTATATCAGTAGATAATGATGCATAACGTTAAATATTATAGAAATGATAATGATGATACTCTAATGTATTGGATGTTAAAGTGGTTACCTAGCGGGCTGTAAAATCGAATATCAAATGCAATTAGGTTTATTAATGCTAATGAAGGTTCCGCAGCCTCTGAGGGCTATCGAATGATTTACGAATCTTATTGTCCGGGTTCGAAAGCTATGGTGAGCTCCATAGAATATTCATAAGCTACGAGAAAATATTATAAGTTGACAACTAAAACCTAAGGACAATTAATTCAAAGATAAGATATAATGCGATATGATCTGGGTGCTAAATACGGTATTTTCCTGTTTATTATTACAAAGCTCTGAAAAATAAGACAGTTTACAAAAGGAATAGTATACTGAAAATCAAAATTTTCAAAGATATTGCGGATTGTTTGAAGCACTTTTGTGAGTCTCGTGAAAACGCCCCATATAAAAGTCGTACTAGTAGGTGACGTCACACGCTAGTAATGTTGCTACGAAATGTCTGGGCATATGCACAAATTTTCTGATATCTCGTAATTTTGCGCGTTTATGTTGGTACACACGATAGTCAATATTTTTGTATTTGATGTAAGTAAACTAATTATGTAGGTTTAACAAACTAATGTTTAAAAAAATATTTCATCTTTTTTGTGACATTCAAATGCATATAATTAAAAAGCTACACATAAAATCCTAATTCTTTTTACATTTATCAAGTTGTAATACCTAATTATTTTTTAATTTATTAAAAAATATATATTTTTACCCAATTATACTGCGCATCAAATCGCGGGTCTGCGTATGTGACAGCTTGCCCTGTCGTTGGAGGTATACTACAAGTTGAGAAGCTTTAGAAATTATGAAAATTGGACTTCAGGCTTTTCGAAGATCTAACAGAAGTTTCTTACTCTGGTTCTCTCGCCGGGCTAGTTTCCGAACCGGTGGTAAGCATCATGTATACAGACTGTCAGAAAGTGTATAAAAATACCAAATATGAATAAAATTTTTGACTTTGAATTTGAAGACAACAATAGGAATAAAAGTATCAACCTTATAAACTCTAGTATATCTATAGTGTTTGCAAGTAATAATGCAAAACTGTCTACGTAAACAATTTGTAACATCGCTGTTTCAAAACTGCAATAACCCATAAAATTACAATAATCGCCACAAATCGGATAGCTGACGTAACCCATGAAATGGACATTACATACGACTATAAAAATGATTTACAGGCGTTCCACGGACCTAACTTGTGATATAGAATTGTGCTGAAAATGCTGAAATGGATATTATTTTTTTGTATTATATGAACGTGTTACTAGCTTTCATATTATAGACTATCTCTTGCTTGCGGCTTCGTTTGTGTTCAAAGAACAACAAGGAAACCGAGTTTTTCTTAAGGGAACTATAAAATAAACTTTTAAGCAATAGTGACTACCTTACCAATCTGTAATACTGTTTATTTGAAATTACAAACAGTCATTTCAATTTTATTAAATTTTGTACCTATTATGAATTGTATATATATATATATATATATATATATATATATATATATATATATATATAGTTAGCTCGCTATAAATCCACTTTTAACGCTTACAAGTTATTAAGAGGAGTCACTTTATGTTTCGCAAGTTTTCCGTTACAAGTTTTATCCGATGTTTGATATAAATATTTCGATAATTTTTGTCCAATCTTTTATTCACAAAGATACCAATTACCAGTCACGTTTGTGACTTTCACAATAATCATCTAATTAATATATATATATATAAATAATCGAAATATTTATATCAAACATCGGATAAAACTTGTAACGGAAAACTTGCGAAACATAAAGTGACTCCTCTTAATAACTTGTAAGCGTTAAAAGTGGATTTATAGCGAGCTAACTATCAGTGAAGTTAGCTGAGAGATTACTACAGGAGGTAATCTCGACTGGCGTCTAACTTCACTGTAATCCTTCATCGGGCCGAGTCTGATGTCATAAAACTTTGTCGAACAACTTTCTCAAAGGATGTATCTAATAGTTGCAAACGAATTTTGTATTGCATCCGAACTTATAATAAGTGCTACAAGCTGTAATTAAGAAACTGCAGTTTAACAGCCCTGATAATGACAGGTACCTATTCAAGATGATAAAGGATGTGTAGTAAAATGTATTGTGATTATTAAATATTTAAGATAGTTATTATATCAATACGCGAAGCAAACATTTTTAGTGCAGTTTTACACGAGTTGTGTGAACGGAGGAGTACGAGTTTTGGCATTGTTATAGCTTATGTCAAGGCATGCAGAAAGAGAATATTAATTATGCTTAGAAATATGTATACTTAATGAATAAAAAACAACAACATACACTACCGTGCGTTTGTTATCAAATTAAACAAAATAATAATTGTATCAGCTACCTATGTAGCTGATACAATTTTGTTACACATTGACGTTTTTCAATGTCACTTTTATTTTCTTTTCTATCTAAGAGGCAAAAGAACCCTTATAAAGTTCAAACTTAAAAATCATAATATGATTTTTTGCGCGCTAATTTCGACCACAAGTAATAATAAATGCTTAGAGATATAATGTAAGATCGTTAGGAAAATTGGTATTTTTTTTCAATTGAAAGATAATAACTAAACATTTTTACTTTGAATACAATTAGTTTTTAACATAAAGATATATACACACATAATATGTAACTTCTGAGTATTGAATTTCTAATTCCTTACTTTAAGTTTTCACCCAACTCTAAATTCAAATTCACAGTTCACTCTTGAACAAAAACAATTACATTTCGTTAAATAAACAGCCAACACGGCCATGATGTTTCAAGAAAAGCACTTTTTGAATAATTTATTGCTACAACTGCAATATCTGAATAACCACCACATTGGAATTGCCTTTTTCGTAATTGAATACTCTTTCGAATAGACGAGCGGAATATCGAATTTCGAAAACGCAGAATTCTGGTCTTTGTTTTTTTAAATATGTTACATCGGCTAGACCATCTTAGCATTCGAGGGTTCCAAAGTGGGATGAGTCCATTTATTGACAATGTTTTCACCTCCTGTAGACTGTTTACTCTTTAGGGTTCCGTAGTTCACGTCTCCGAACCCGTATGGTATCCGTCTGTCCATCCGTCTTCGGCTTACCGTCCAAACGGTAAGTGCTAGAAAGATGAAGCTATGCATGGATACGTGTATTTACTACGTCGACAAAGTGCTAAAATTAAATAGGGAAAAATATTTTTTTTTTTGGTTTAGGGAACACGTAAAGTGAGTTTTTTTTCTCGCGTCTACTCCATAGTATCCCTGCGGTATCATTAGAATAGTCCTTTAATAACATTGAGACTTTGAGAAGTTGATAAGACGATTTTTTGTTTTAAGTATCCGTTTGTGAGATATTTTCACTTTAAAGCGCATTTTTTGTTAAAATAGAGTCTCGTTAGAGCCTCTAAAAGCTAAACGGCTGGCTCAAAAACTCTGGAAAAATGTCGTGAGTTTTGGCCATGTGAACTTGAACTTTAAAGGAAAACTATAACGGCTTACACAACTTCGGTAGTTCAGGAGTTTTAGATATTTGACATGTAAAATGCGCTTACCTGGAAAACTTCGTACAAAAATAACGAAATAATAAGTAAATATGTCAAATATTGGTATAATGGTAGGGAACCCTACGAGTCGCGAGTGCGCGAGTCCCCAAATTTTTTTTTTAAATAGAGTAGTGAGACGCATTAGTAAGTGCAGTTAGTCTGGTAGAGGGAACTCTCGTCAGTTTACTCGTGGCGAAAAATAGGCTACAGATTTGATTTGTGATGTGCCTACCCCTATGGAGCTCACTGGTGTCTGCCCACATACCCCTATTGGAAAATAGTCGTGAGTCTAATTTCGTGTATGTACTATGTATATAATATATAATAGTAACAAGTAGTACAAGGGCGTAAAACGCGTCCCTCACCACGCCAACAAACGGTCTGCCTGGAATACCCACCATATTATGTACACTTCACGTCAAAAATTCTATATTTTTGAAATGGCTCTAGCCATTTCAAGCGACACAGACAGTGAAGATTTTATCTTAAGATGCCTGGATATATTTCATATTAAAGTACGTAATATGAAAATATACAGTATCTTAGCCGTCTGAGATAGTTCATACAAAATGTTAAGCAAGCGATATTTTATCTGTGTTATTTTATCTTCGCCGTCTGTGATGCACCTTAAATTTAGGCAAACGAAATAAGTGATCGTTGATTTTTCCCTCAATCTCTTGAACTATTTATCTCTTTTTTCACTTGTCCCCGGGCTGAAATGAGAATTTATCGTCTGTGTAACCTGACCGCGGCCAGTGGCTGACGGTTAATGAAATGTGATACGGCATTGTTTCGGTATGGCCGGGCGGACGTGAATAGGGAACAATATTTTTCATTTACAGCCATAATATGCTCTAAGCGAAAATTACAAACCAGGTCGACCTGTGGCCGGAATTCGCACACAATAATTAATATAATTTTAAGTTTATTTAAGTAACGTTTTTAAGGGTAATTAGATAGAAAAGATAAATAATTTAAATATTGTTGATTGTAAGATTGACAAACGTTAACGAGTAACAAAATTGTATCTAACGAACGCACGGTAGTGTGTATTAATGAATATTCGAAGGTAGTGTGTGTTGTTGTTATTTTTATTAATTTAATGTCTAAGAATTATTTAAAAAAATATTAGTTTTTGCTTTCCCACACATTAACCTTAAATGTGCCAAATTTCACACTCATCTGTACGCACATTTCTCGTAAAACTATACTTTAATGTTTGCTTCACGTACTAATCTAAATGATTGTAGTCTCGCTTTGTTTTAGAATATATGTGCCTAAGAATATTGTAAGCCGTTCATTAAAAATAATATTAGTTCATCTCCGTACCATGCAAAAATGTCAGTGAATAATGTTTGAACAGATGAAATTTAAACAAACATTATGTATAATATACTTACGCTGTAAAAAGTAATAAGTTTGAAAAATATATATATTGCAAAGTGTATATATACCTATAGCACCTCACACCGATTTCGGTGACGGTGGCCGGTTTCATTGAAACCAGACCAGCTACGCAGGAGTTAATTTATAGTGCCAAAGTGTGTGCGCAATGCACAAGAGTACTCTCTCCTCCCTTATTCTCCACTGGGTGGGACGGACAGACCGACACGACTGGCGACAGATCAGGAGCATGTCCGACTTTTTACATGACCATCCGACGCATGGATCATCTTTCTTGTCAGACAATCAGGAGCAGCTTGCATTGTCCTAACCAAACTTGAAAACAACATTTTTTGTTGTTCCAATGCGGAAATCGAATCACCGACATCCGAGTAGAGAGCCCAGCTCTAAACCACTGGACCACGGAGGTTGATCCAAAGTGTAACACGTAACTAAATACACCAGAAAAACGAAGAAATAATAAAAAAATCCACTAGATTCACACAGTCTATTTTCATATGAATACATTGGTCATGCTCAGTCTTTTTGCATTTTCATTAGAAGTCGTTGGCAGTGTATAAATTTTAATGATTCGCTCGCGTAATAAGCTTCCTTGGCTCATGAACGATGTGAGAATTGGAATAAAATCTTTCCAGAGATTGTGAACATAAATATTAAGTACAATTTGCTCGACGATTACACATTGGTTTACGGTCTTGCTTTGTTTATGTCTCACGTTTGCCTTCGCTTATATTATCTCGCCTGAATTAATATTATAAAGATGAAATTGTATGATTCATTGCAATTAATAGGCTCGTAAACCACCAGACCGATTTCGATGAAATTTGGCATAGGTATAATAGAGGAGGCAACGGAAAAGTACAACCCCTGCTTTATATCGCGGCAAAATGTACGGTATCAGTGGGATTTTCTTTCACATACATAGAAAATTGGACACCGCGACAGCTTTGTTTGTTATTTACGGTCGATGTTGCGTAAAAAGTCCGATGCTCTTTACTAATTTAAATTTTAGAAATATAAGCACGTACCGACCTAGATGACCGACCGAAAATACTATGAACGACGATTTCCCATATTGTTCCTTCCTGTGAGCTGACAAACACTTGATGTTCGTTCCGTACATAACTTGACTGTCAAATATTTATAGGAGCGGTTTAAAAGTGCTTAAAGTTAAATCGCCGATTGTGGGTGTAGGTTGGTAGGTGTTAGGTAGGTAGGTAGGTAGGTAGGTAGGTAGGTAGGTAGGTAGGTTGGCAGGTAGGTGTACATTAAGGTGTAGATGTAGTTGTAGATGTTGGTATAGGTATAGTTGTAAGTATGTTTATTCCAGATC
This sequence comes from Phengaris arion, assembly GCA_963565745.1. Classification (NCBI taxonomy): domain Eukaryota; kingdom Metazoa; phylum Arthropoda; class Insecta; order Lepidoptera; family Lycaenidae; genus Phengaris; species Phengaris arion. The sequence continues at coordinate 12,750,992 of OY751443.1, forward strand.
ATAATTAAGACAGGACAACTTGTGTCGGATCAGATAGTATATAAATAACATTTTAACGTGTTAAAATAATTAAAAATATTTTAACTAGTTCCAAAAAATTTGAATCATTTATTTAGATAGGTTCAATAACCTAATAATTCCATAGTAGAGGTAACAGTTATTCTAGCTCGTAATTGTGGATGAGTTATCAAAAAAACGAGTATTTTGTGAGTTAACATAAAATAACCAGCGTGTAATTGGACGAAAATATAGCAGCCATTTTGTTATTATGATCGATTCGGTTAAGTGTGCTCACAGCTTACCCAAGTTGGTAATCTGAAATCCTCAGTTGCGACTTACTACCGTCTTCTTAGAGTTGATATCTTTAGGGGTGAACTTAATCTTCATAAGATTTTCCCTCCGCTACAGTTTCTAATAATAATAGGCGGCGAAATTGCCTTTTTTCGCTGTTTATCAAGTTATCCAAAGAGACTTAAGTGAAAAATGGCTTATTGCTTTTTGAAATTTTGTTGTGTAGCTATTTAAAAGTTTAAATGTTTAGATATCTACTTATAAATATTTTTCAAATGTAATATGTATATTCCTAGCTTACATATTAATATCTCTAAAGTCTATATTTAACACGATAGATGACAATAATTCACTTTAATATAATTTAAAATGATTCAACGATAAAAAGTTCTAATTTAAAATTACTTATTTATGGCAAAACACTCGTCCGACTGCGCGAAACAAAACCGACAATTTACTGCTGCCATCCTGTTCCCAATAACTTGGGTAATAGATTTGATTTAAGTTTAGTTTTGACAGGACTGATTCTAGTAAATCCACCATTTCGTTGATTCGAGCGACGTTTTCAGCGACTGGACTCAATTCATAGGCATTTTCTCTGATTCATAAATATTGTACATCAGTTGAATGGTACATTCATAACGTGTGAGTAAAGAGGAGTCTAGAGGGTAAGTTTTGTATAAGCCTACATTAGTATGTTGTTATTTATTAGAAAGAGTTTGCGATACAGAGCAAAAATCATATAACAGATAGTTTTATGAAAAATATTTATAAATTTATGAAAGTTTTGAAGTGAAACTGCTTTAGCGGTGCTAAGAACGAAATTTCAAGGTCGCATCACGTCACTATTTTGGATATAATGCCATCTGTCGGAAGCTACTTATACTTCTCACATAGCAACTTAACATTCTAAAGTACGGCTCAATACACAGATGGCTCTATGTGCAAAATTTAAATAGTTTTGCGATGTTCTTTAGGCACGATGAGAGTATTGTTGGATTTTAAATGATTAATGAAGTACCTGCACGTCATGTTTTTTTGTAGAATATTTTAAACACTAAAGTTTAATAACTTCAATTATAATTTTTAATACACTTGTAAACAAATTGCCCCGTTCTTATTTGTATCAATCGATGTCGTTCTCAGGGAACTGACACGTGATACAGAGTACTTGCCTGTATTTTTTACACGTTAACCCTATTCCGCTGGCATATTAAGCGTTCGTGCCAACTTTACATATTGTGTACTGAAAGTGTCGCTTTCACGTTTCATCTAATCCAAATCACACAAAAACTAAAGAAGTTTGAAAACCAGTAAAATCCGATCAAAACCGGCTCAAACCGGTTTGATTGCAGTAAAAATATGGCGTCGGCATTATATATATATATATATATATATATAATGCCGACATAGCACAGGCATAGTTATTGATTCCACACTGTTCGCATATTTACTCCCATTGTGCAGGTTCATATTTCACATGCATATCGTAATTAATGGGTTATATCTGCCCTTGTATGTTGGCATCGCCCCTTATTGGCTGCATTTCATAAATGATAAACGGCGTTTATCAATTTCTTGAATTTGAATAGGGAATGATTAATTTCTTTATTGATTTGTTGATATTGCTTTTTGTGGTTCGCATTTAGAATTTTTTCTATTGACGCTTTAAATGAAATAGCGTAATTACTATTTAAAGCGTGATAAAGAATAATTGTATGGCCAATTTTTATGACCTAAGTCCTAACCTAACCTACTAAAAAGTTTAAAAGCATCTTTATGTATAATAGCTTACCTATACGAGAAGTGAATTCGAATTAAGTACGGCTCTTACGTCAACTGGATCCACTGAACGGAACGAAATCCTCTAGGTTTCATTTACAGTTGACTATTTATATTTCATACTAGCTTTTGACCGCGGCTCCGTCCGCGTAAACATAGTATCCCACGGGAACACTGTAGTTTTTCGCGATAAAAAGTAGCCTTTGTGTGAATCCAGAGCTCAAAAATTTCATCCAAATCCGTTCAGTAGTTTGCCATCCATGCTCACAAACTTTCAAATTTATAATAGTACTTAGGATTCATCTAAAAAATCTTGGCTAGTTTGTCAGGTCATTAGAATGAATGGTCCATTATTCCCTCTTGTCCATATTTCGGAGGTTTCTTCGCCAGAGTAATGTTCCACATTTGCCCAGTCACACTGATTAAGCGGCGCGGTAGTGTGAGGGGAAGTGGCGTTTATTACTGCCTATGTCGAGATTTAATAAGACTTACAAATGATTTAACATTGGAGCAAGAAGAACGCACACTTTATTTTTCTTTTTGGGTTAAGGGGGACATAATATGGCCATATCTCATAAGGTGTGGCCGTTTTTACCCGTAGACTATTTTGCCTCAATATGTAATGACAGCATGGAGTCATTAGAATCATGGGTAAGGGTTTGTTCCCGTGTAAGGATGGGCGTGGAGAGAGAAATTAAAGGTGAACTGGTTCACAGGTCAGCTTTATTGTGCTCTGAATACATGAGTAATTATAACTTACGTACCTTAAATAACCGGTGGTGGGTCAACAAGTAGGAAAATTCTAAAAGCATTTGTTTCAAAAGACATTAGGAATTTATGACCCGCTGTTTAAAAAAGTGTCGACCACAAATCAAAATACTATTAGAAAGTATAATTTTCAATCACGTTTCATCTCCTGTGGAGATGATCATTATATTGTTAATCATGTTTTATATGAATATTCGTTGAAATTAGTTAAAATGTATGAGAATTTAACCCACCTCCTGCAGGCGACCTGTGTCGTTGTTATCCAGGTGTAATTATTATAAGGTAATAACGCTTACCTAGATACCTACATCTAGCCCAATTTAATCTTTGGTCGTCGTAGCAAATCGTTCTACAGAAAAACCTCTATGTCCTTTTTTCAGAAACAAAACTTATTTCATTTTTCATTTAATTAAATTATTATCAGTTTACTTAACGGTGTATCTAAATTATTCAAAATGTTATGATTCGACTTTTTTGCACCAAACATTTAGTGTATATCTCCGTAATCGGAGATGTAACAAAATAAATAAAAAATCTTAATTTATACTATTATAAATGTGAAAGTTTGTGAGAATGAATGGATGTATGGATGGATGGATGTTTGTTATTCTTTCACGCAAAACAACTGATCGGATTTCGGTAAAATTTTGTATGGTAGTAGTTAAGATTCTAGATTAAAACATAGGCTACTTTTTATCTCTCAAAATACCCGATACTATATTAACGCGGGCGGAGTCGCGGGAAAAAGCTAGTAACAAAAATATTTGTTGATTTCTCCCACAATGTTCAAGATATAAATATTACAAAATATGTAATACATAGAACTATCGAGTATAGTGGAAGACTGGTGCCCTAACTAGGTTGCCCTGTGTTAAGGGGTCGCTAGGCCCAACCTCGTAATTAATCAGTAATGAAACATTTACATCAGGTCAGTGTTTTAAGCGTGAGAGCGAAGTGTGCTCGTTGTTGCGTGTATGTAGTGTGTGTATGTGTGTTGTACGTATGTGGTGTGTGTGTGTTGAGCGTGTGTGTGTATGTTAAATAAAATATATAAAGTAATTTATATTACGGTTACGATTACGTATACACTTTCTACATGATGCTGACAGTTAAAGAATTTCGGCAGAGCGCATTTAATTAAGGGTGAACCCTACAAATGTCTGCCATTAGAGAGAGAGAGACAAAACAATTACCAATGAGCTGCCACCGTTTGGGTGTGTGCGTGTAGTGCAGTGACGCAAAACAAACGGACATATTTATTATTCTGATTGTGATATTAGATATTTAGGTAATGTAATCGATGCCTGAATCGTTGATGTGTATCACCTTTCCTCTCACTTGAGAATATGTGGGTGTGAATTTGGGAAAATTGAGACGGAGATGTGTAACAGGAAATCAAGTGTGCAACAATTTTAATAATTATTATTTCAAATAATACCTAATACATTTCTTTCCAGGATTTTAATACAGACAAGAATATGAAGACCATACAGAGAAGGGTTAGGCTAGTCTTCATTTAAATTTTTTCTTCATTTCTTACACATTAATGACGCGTTAGTCTATATTTCTACGACAATGTGTATCTATGTCAGTGCCTGTACGTAATAAATAACATCGCCCACGAGATTCTGGATGCCCCTTCCCAGGGGAACACAATTGATGTCAACAGAAAAACTAGTTCTGCAATCCTGTTGTTGTGACGTCATTAAACTTTTATTTAATTGGTCCGACTTATTCGTCGTGTTTTGTTTGTTCATTGGAAACTTTGTTTGTTATAAGGGTCAATTCACACCGAAACGAAACCATACGCGATATAGCGCTGCATTTTTTAAATAGCTATTCAAATTTGAACTTATTCAATACACATGAAGATGAACGTTTCATTGTAAGAGTTCGAATGTCGGGTTGCACCGTGCTGCACAGCGCTTGCGTAGTGTATGACTGATGTCATATGAAACGTTTATCTTTTTGTGTAGGGAATAAAGTTAAATTTTGAATAACTTTCCTAAAAAATGCAGCGCCGCGAAGCGTCGCGTATCGTCGCGGTATGAACTGACCCTAAAGTGAATTTTCTGCGGGTTATGTTTTTATAATAATTAATTGATAAATATTAAATGAATAAATAATTTACTGACTTTAAAAAATAAGATATCGGATAAATATAAAGATAAATATAAGATATAAAGAATAAGATATACCTTCGGGCACATGATTTATAACTGCGTATGTTAAGATGAGAGAAGAGAGAAGAAGAAAAGGTCTTCAAAACTTCAAACCATAAAGGTCGAGAAAAAGAAGAAAAAGAGTTTTGGGAAATAGCTTGCTTAGTATTTAGTAGATAATATACAGCAAATTGAACAATCCTACTAGGAAATTAAGCTAAGTCGCATGAGGATTGGAACTGGTAATGATTTCAACATTTTACAATGTGGTTTCGACGAAAATTGGCGAATGTGCCCAAAATTAGTACGATAATGAACCATAAACACCAGTGTACTCGTATAATCGATAGTACCTGGGCAATCGAGCTTTGCTCGGAGTTCTGATAAATTAAAAAAACACAAAATATTTATCTGACCGGGGTTCAAACCCACCACATTCTTAATTTTCGAACAAAGTAAAACTATACATACACATGTAACCAAACTGCCAATCGGACTGACATAATAGAGTCAAAATTATTCATATATTGTTACACGACGAAAGAAAAAACATAAATCGACCTTACATACAAAATTCAAATACAATATATAATTAGGTCTTTACCTATGAAATTGTCGTTTTGTATGAAAAAATTTAAAATATTTTAATTTTATAATTTTTTTCATGTATTTTTTATTTGTATTCATCAAAGTAATCACCCATGCAATCAATGCATCTTTGCCAACGCAGTGGCAGTTTATTGATGCTCTTTTTAAAAAAATCAGCTGGACGGGAGGCAACAAATTCTTCAAAGGCATTTTGTACTTCCTCTCGGGTATTGAATTTTTTTCCCGCCAAGAAGTTATCCAAATTCTGGAAAAGTAGTAGTCTGTAGGCGCAAGGTCTGGTGAGTAGGGCGGATGACGGAGAGCTTCCAACTCCAGTTCATGCAACTTGGAGACCGTCTGCTGTGCAGTATGAGGTCGCGCGTTGTCGTGCAGGAGCAGCGGAGACGAGCGATTGACCAATGCTGGTTGGAGATGTGTCAGCTTCTTCATCATTGTGATCAGTTATTCACAGTACACATCTGCAGTAATGCTCACCCCGTTTGGTAAGAAGCTGTGATGAATCACACCGGCGCTAGAGCACCAAACAGTGACCATCACTTTTCTAGGGGTAAGTTTTCGTTTAGGTCATTGTTTAGGTGCTGAACCTGGATCCAACCAACTTGCTGAGCGCTTGCGGTTATCAAACAGAATCTATTTTTCATCGCAGGTAACAATGCGGTTCAAAGTTCCTTCATTTGTTGTCTGTTGAGCAGTGCAATGCACGTCTCGACTCGTACTTCGCGCTGGTGATCATTGAGTTCGTGGGGCACCCATTTGTCAAGCTTTTTTACCTTGCCAATTTGACGCAAATGGACCAATATTGTTTTGACGATAACGTCGAAAGCTGCTGCTAATTCAGCCGTAGATTGTGTATCATCAGCTTCCACAATCGCCTTTAATTCGTCGTCGTTTGTCGACCAAAGTCTTCGGACGACCTCGAGGATCATTTTTCAGGTCGAAATTTCCAGAACGGAAGCGAGCAAACCAATAGCAGGCGGTGCGTTAGTTTGTAGTGTTAGCTTCGTAAACGTCGTTGATGTTGCGTGCCGCTTGTGCCGCGTTGCTGCCACGACGGTACTCATATTCCATAATTACTCGAATTTTTAACGTATCCATGATGACGAGAAAGATTGAAATGCGATGAAAATGTAACACTAATCAATAAACAAATTACTACTTTTGGATAAAGAATTCCATGTTTTTAAAATAAAATTAATTTGAAATTAGTATTCTTAACCAAACAAAAATTATTTTTATTTGAAACGGCCAGTACTGCAGAACGGCAATTTCATAAGTGAATACCTATTAGATATATATAACGGAGAAGACTGATTTTCGTCATCGGTCATTCGGTTTCGGTTTCGTCGTACGGTCATTTTTGAATTTAACGAATGTGGGCAGTTGTGGGTAATGTTGGAAAATACTTTAGACCAATCACAAACTATATTCGAATAATTACAAAGTTAATATTATAATAAGCAATCACTTTTAAACACTATCTAGGTCACACAATCTATTTTTGGAACGTAGGATGGTTTAGTTGCAACTATCCGCACGCGCCGCTCCTGATAAGTTAAGTGACTCCTCTCTCCGCTGGCACTAAATAGTGGCGCGCGCGGTGTACTAACTCCATCGAGCGCCGAGAGTTGGCGCAGGCGTTCTGAATATAACTTTATTTCCGACACGGCCGTCCTGATTAGCACACGCCCTCGTGTGATGGTTATTCTGAAACAAATAGTATACGCGAGGACTTCGTTTCACTCGGTCATTCCTGACCAGACTATATATTTAAAACCAAGCAGTAATCTCAATAGAAATTTATTTTTAATCACAAAAATCTTATAGTTAATCAAATAATTCTAACTATTGTTACGAACAGACACACTGGGTAAGGTAACAAACTCTACTATATGTACGACACAAACTCTCAAGTAAGATCTCCAACACCACGGCTTCTTTGCCGACCGGCAACAACATTGCCCTCACGTCCTGCACAAGGACCGTTAACGTATCACTACCATAGAGCAGCTAACCCGTGTGCATCACTCGCTGACTGCACATCGTACGGTCCTCAAAGACCCCGACCTCCGCCAGAATCATACGCGCACCGCGCACCCACGGACTACTTGAGCTACCTCAAGAGAAACCGATTTCCACCGGGCTACGGCTACGTAATAATTACCGGTACGGTCGAATATTGTACGGTCGTTAGAGATGTTTACTTGAGTTTTTGTCACAATTATTTAAAACTTAAACTTCTTCATAATTATTAGATTCACAAAAATCATCAATTTCAACTCGACCCATTGGCATGTTTCTTAACCTATCGTGTGCGTATTTATAGGTACGCTTAGAATTTAGTGCTTTTAGTGTGTAACGGTCACCCTCTAAAACTTCCATCACCTTAAACGGACCTTTATATTTCGGATCTAATTTGTTTTGATTTCGATCCTCGTTCTCTAATAGCACAAAGTCACCAACCGTGAAATTTTCAATTTTAGCTTTAGTTTTATCAAATCGGCTTTTATCATATTCCGCACACCTCTTTATATTATCTGATGCGCGTTCGCGAACTTCGTCTATATTAACGTCTAGCTCTACAGTATCGCTACACATCAACGACAACAGTCTCGCCACTTTACCGATTAGGAGTTCTAGAGGCGAAGCTTGTGTAACTCTATTCACTGTACAATTAATCGCTAGTTGAACTTCGCCTATAGAGTCCTGCCACGTTTGGTTATCACTAGCCTCTATCGCAGTCAACATTGAATTCAAGACGCTCATAACACGCTCAACCTGTCCATTAGCGCGTGAAGAACCTGTCGCTATAAGGTGCAAATCGATGTTTTTATTCGCGCAAAAATCGCGAAACTCCAAAATAGTGAGACACTTTGAGATATAGCATGTAAACTCCTCTTGGTATCAATGTTGGTTGCGTGGTATAGAAGCACATACTTCGTAATCGTCGAATAATTCGTCTATTATTACAAAAATGTACTCCTTTCGATCATTTTTCCCGCTGAGCTTACCCTTCGCATCTACGTGTATTGTATGCCAGGGGCTCGTGACCTTAGGTATCGGATGAAGCTCGGCTTGAACCCTCCCAGAATGAGTTTTAGCTGTTTTACAGGTGACGCAGTTGTCTACAAATTTTCTGACGTAAGTATTTAGTCCAGGAAACCAATAATAATCGAATAACTTTTCAGTCGTTTTATCAGCACCGAGATGTATGATCGAGTCATGAAAATTATTAACTACGGACCATCGGAGAGCGCGAGGTAAGTAAGGTAACCACTTGGACCTACGTTTTCTTTGTATTTTACGGTGTAAGACGCCCGCACGTATTTCTTAAGTCTTAGCTTGTTGCTCATCGAGTTGATTATTCTCTAGATCCGTCATTATTTAAGAAATTTCTACATCTCGTTGTTGTTCGGCTTGGAGCCAATTAGTAGAGAGTTCAGTAACATCAACGCGTTTCGGACTTTCACGAGGCTCTACTGATATCGACTCAATCGGGAGAGGGTTTTGCGAGAAGAAATCTACATGACTCATTCTTTTTCTTTCTCTATAAACTATGTCAAAATCAAACGATTGTAGATAAGCCCACCATCTATGTGCTCGGGGAGTAAGCTCCTGTTTAGCTTTAGAAGATTTGAGCGAATTGCAATCTGTAACAATAGTAAATTTTCGGCCATGGACGTATTGCCTAAAATGTTTGATAGAGTTAACGACCGCAAGAGTTTCGAGCTCATACGAATGGTATTTGCTCTCGGCAGGGGATCTTCTCTTACTGTAGTAGGCCACAACGCAACGCCTACCATCGGGTTTCACTTGAAACAAAATCGCGCCATATCCTAAACTACTCGCGTCCGTATGAAGCTCTACCGAAAGATTTGGGTCAAAAATTGTTAAAACCGGGTCACTAGTTAAAATTGAAACTACCTTCTGACGTATATCCTCGAGTTCCAGTTTCCAAGTTAAGTCACCCTTAAGCGAAGTCAGTCGGTACAAAGGCGCCATTATTTTAGAAAAGTTTTGTACAAATTGGCGGAAATAAGATGCGAGCCCTATTAACTGTCGTAATTGAGACACGGTCTGAGGAGGTGGTAGAGCAGTAAGGGCCTCTATTTTCCTACGATTAGGTTTGATCTGTCCAGACTCTACTTCAAATCCCAAGAACTCTACCTTCGTCCTGAGGAATGAGCATTTCTTCAGATTTAAAAAGAATCCTGCCTTAGTCAAAACTTCCAGAACCATACGAAGTCTTTGTAAACCTGACTCTACATCGGGTGAAACGATCAAAACATCATCAACGTAGACAATTACGTAATCATGAGCTAAATCGCCTAAAGCATTCATGATAGATCGTTGAAATACGGAGATCGCATTTTTCAATCCGAACGGCATAGTCAAAAACTCGTATTGACCCTCGGCTGTTATAAAGTCAGTGCTCTCTATCGACTCTACATTTACAGGAATTAAATGAACAAAAAATATAATGAACTTGCACAATCTAATTTTGAAAAATAATTAGCACCGTGAAGTCGCGCGATTTGATCTGGAATAAGAGGAAGGGGGTAAAGGAGACGGTATTACTGTTGAGCTCACGGTAATCTATGCACATCCGATAAGAACCGTCTTGTTTTCTAACTAACAGGGCCGGACTTGTAAATGGAGAACAGCTAGGACGGATAATATTCGCATCCAGCAATTCTTTTACACGGTCGTGCATAACGCTGCGTTCCTCAGCGGACATCCTATACGGCCGCCGCTGTACCGTGCGATTCGGGTCTATTAATTTTATTTTGAGCTCGCCCGTAGTCACACGAGTTGTGGGTAAACCGGTTATAAAAAATTTAGAAAATAACTCAAGTATTTGCAACACCTTAATTTTATCGTTACTATTCACGTCCGTTACAATAGAATTTAAATCCAATGAAATCACGTTACTACATTCCTGTCGCACCGAATTAACACTGTGAATTTTAGAAAACGAAATGTCTGTCGCCGTCATGTTAACTACAAAACCTAAATTTAAAATCTCGCGTCCTAATATTACGTCACTTTGTAAATAATTATCAGGTAAAACATGCAATAGAAGTTCAAAAGGAAAACCGTTAACCACCACACAACATAAAATCTACTCTGTACTGAATACTCGTGTTTGACCAATACCGGTCATAGCAATAACATTGTTTATGCGTTTACAGCAAAATTTTGAAGCAAAACTTTCTTTAACTAACAAGCATTCAGCACCAGAATCGTATGTAAATCGTATTACTTCACCTTTATGCTGTACATAGGCTGCACTAAAAGTATCGGGAATGGAATATTTCCACTGTTCCTGTAATATTAAAATCTTTTTAATTTAAAACTCCTTGGTTTTAAAAATCGAATACCGTTTATTTATTTAAAAAAAGATTCTCGGTCTTGTCACAAGGTCTTGTCAAACTTGTTTAGTCGTTGAGAAAATGGAATTGACTCGAGAAAATTCTAGAGCGTTGATTTATTATGACTTTTGAAGTAGTTTTACACAAAAACAGTATGTTGACCGGATGATTTCTGCATTTGGTGATGAAGCCCCATCCAAAACCACAATTTATCGCTGGTTTGCTGAATTTCAATGATCCCCGTCAAGGTCGTCCAAAAACTGCAGTCACCCAAGAAAACGTTGATGCTGTGCGTAAGCTGATTAAGGAAGATCGACATGTGACATACCGCGAAATTCAGGCAACTTTAGACATTGGCATGAGTCAAATACAAATAATCTTGCATGAACAATTAGGTGTAGAAATGTTGTTTTCCCGATGGATACCGCATTTGCTCTGTGAAGAGCAAAAAGCGGCTCGCGTTACTTGGTGCGTCAGAAAGAAGACTTGCTGCTGACAAGTACTGTCATCGCCTGATAGGACGTTTTAATGACGTACCTTTGGATGCTTCTTGTTCGATTTTCATTTTTCTTTTTGCATGTGGGTTAAACTATTATTTAGACTTTAATTTCTAATTCTTATAGTGTCTCTTTTCTTGAAAAGATTAAATTATTGTAGTTTAATTATCATTAAGCAATGTATTGTATTGTGGTATTTAATATAAACAGCTTCATTATCTGCCTTATTATTCGGGTGGGCTCTGGTAGCAACTTTATACCTAGTAGCTTTTTTTTTTTTCTCTTTTATTTATTATTATTACAATATATTTTACTACTAATTATTTTTGTATTGTTATTTATTTTCATATTTATATTATTATTGTTAATATAGTAACTATATATTATTTTTATTATTGATAATACTATGGAGTTAAATTTGAGTATGGAAAGTATTGATTTTAAATCATGTTCCTCATCGAACTGTTCTTTTCACAGTACAGAATCTTTAGTACCCCTTAATGAATCTTTGGCTATAGAGTTTCAAGATATGTCCAAAAATTTTAATGTGGTCCATATTAATGCACAGAGCATTCCAGCCCATTTCTCCGACATGTTGGCGCTATTCGAGCCGAAACTAAATATCCATGCTATACTCATATCCGAGTCATGGCTTTAACCGTGTCTCCTTTCCCAATGTTATGCACTGCCCGGTTACCAGCTGATCCGTAATGACAGAACTGGTTGAACTGGCGGTGGTGTCGCAATCTACCTGCACTCGGACATTCCCTTCTCTCACATTAGCTCATCCACTCAGCCTCCTCCAGTAAATGCTCCAGAACATCTATTTATTGATATTACACTGTTTCACACAAAAGTTTTGGTAGGGGTGCTGTACTGTCCTTCTTCTCATATAAATTATTTTACAGCCTTTGAAAGTTTGTTGGAAGAACTCTCGCCAGCATATAAACATATAATTATTATGGGAGATTTAAACACGTGCCTACTTAAAAAGGATTACAGGTCCAATAAATTAGTATCTATTGTCAATTCGTGTAACATGCAATTATTGCCTCTAAATGCAACTCATTGTGCTCCCAACTGTACACCTTCTCTTTTAGATGTTATGATTGTCGCATCCTCTACATCTATTGCAAAACATGGGCAATACAATGCTGACATGTTCTCGTACCATGACCTAATTTTTGCATCATGTAAGATTAAAACGCCTAAACCGAAGCATAAGACGCGTATGGTTCGTAGCTATGTCGGAATCGAGTTGAAAAAATTGTGCGCTGATGCACGCATTTTGGATTGGTCTCCGGTAACAGATGCTAATAACATTGATGCTAAAATTGAAACTTTCACATCTATCATTACCAAACTATATGACGACCATGCACCTCTCAAGCTAGTCAGAATAAAACATTTACCTGCACCATGGTTGACAGATGAAATTAAAGCTCTTATAATTAAGAAACATCGTGATAAGGCAACTTACAGACGACAAAAAACTAACGAAAGTCATGAAAAGTACATAAAAATTCGTAATCGCTGCAACACTATGTGCAGAGATGCACAGAGGCGTTACATTCATTCATCTGTAGAAAGCGGTGGGACAGCTAAAACATGGAAATTTTTAAAGTCTCTGGGTATAGGTAATCGTGGTGGGCAGGTCTCAACCAATAATATTAAGCTTGATGATCTTAATAAATTTTTCTCATCGCCATCAACGTCATTGAGTACGACCGACAAAACTAATACGCTACAACATCTCTCTTCTCATCCTCCTGAAAGACACTCTCCTTTTTGTTTTCGTCCAGTCAGTATCAGTGAGGTTAAGAAAAGTGTAATGTCAATTTCATCTAATGCGGTTGGTAGTGATGAACTTAGTCGTAACATGATTGTTCCAATAATTGATATTATATGTCCCGTCTTAACAGATATCCTTAATTTTTCTTTGTCCACAGGTACTTTTCCAGAATTCTGGAAAAGAGCTAAAATTATCCCTTTACCCAAAAAGCCTAAACCACAATTTTGTAAGGATTATCGACCAATTTCTATCCTACCATTTTTATCTAAGGTATTAGAGCGCCTCATCCATCAGCAGACTGTTAACTTTTTAAATAGGTTAAATTACTTCAACCCCTTTCAGTCTGGTTTCCGTCCCGGCCGCAGTACAACTACTGCATTAATAAAGGTGACTGACGATATACGATGTGCCATGGACAATGGGAAATTAACGATTTTAACACTTTTGGACTTTACAAATTTTAACACAGTTGACAATGATATTCTCTTGCAACTCATGAACTCTCTAAATTTTTCACCTACCGTGATTGCATGGTTCCGTAGTTATTTATGTAATCGTCTTCAACGTGTTGCGGTGGAAGAAGTCGTATCTGAGTGGTCAACAGTCACGGCTGGTGTCCCTCAAGGCGGTGTCCTATCGCCTTTACTGTTTAGCATTTTCATTAATACCATCGCCAAAAACATCTTCTCCTGCTCTCACATGTATGCTGATGACTTGCAGATTTATCTGCACGCATCACTTAATGACTTACCGTCGGCTATTGCACGAACTAATGAAGATCTGAAAAGTATATGTGCTTGGAGTAAATCTCATGGATTAGTCATAAATCCTATGAAAACCCAAGCGATTATCATCGGCAGTCGAAGGATGTTGACAAGGGTTCGATTACAGGATCTTTGCCCAGTAATGGTCGAAGGAAGCATTATCCCATTCTCACAATCCGTTAAAAATCTTGGAATTCATCTTGACTCAACACTGTCTTGGTCTAAGCACATTGGTGAGATCGGTAGGAGAGTTTTTGGTGCGTGGAGTACTCTGAGGCGCTTGCAGCATTTTCTGCCGATTCCGACCAAAATTCTGCTTGCTGAATCGCTTATCCTTCCTATATTAGATTACGCTGACACATGTTTCACAAATATTTTAGAAGAGCAGCTTAATAAACTTGAGCGTCTCCAAAACCTTTGTATTAGATTTATTTTCGGTTTACGAAAGTATGAGCAGATATCCGAATTTCGTACCAAACTCAAGTGGCTGCCAATCAGACTTCGGCGGAATGCTCATATACTGTCCCACCTGTATGGTATACTGTATGACCCCAAGTCGCCACCTTACTTAAAAGAAAGGTTTAAAGTTTTGGACGATTGTGTAAAATGTTTTCGAAATTCTAATATATCATTAAAACCCCCTACGAGAAATACAAAATTTTTTGACTCTTCATGCACAGCTCGTGCAGTCAGTCTGTGGAACAGATTACCAATTTCATTAAGACGCGCTCAATCTTTGCACGTATTTAAAAATGGAGTTAAGGAACATTTTTTGTCACAATTAACATGGTGATCTTTACTATAAGTCCATAATTTGTATGCATTATTTCTACTTTTAATAATAGTATTTATTTATTTATTCTATAGTACGATATGTAAGTATTTGTGTATGTATTAACGAATATTATAAAGTAGTGTACCTAAATAGTATATATCATATAAAAGTATTATGAAATCTTAAATTACAATATGTATTAAAATAATTTTCTCTTTACGTGTCTATAAAGCCACCTACCAGTATATTACATGTAAACATGTGTCATGATTATAAAGGTTGTCTGGCAGAAATCGCTTGTAGCGATAAAACCGCCTTTTGTGCTTTTATAAGTTTAGTTTTTCTATGTTCTGTATGTCCTATTTGTTTTTGGTGCAATAAAGAGTTTTTCATTCATTTCATTCAACTCTCGAAAGATTCCACGTAGGATCCTCAAATGCTGTATACAACATCGTATCAGGTGACGAATCCTGGATATACGCGTACGAACCCGAAACAAAAAACCAGTCACGAGTTTGGGTGTTCGAAACTGAGTTAAAGCCAACAAAATTTGTTCGTTCACGGAGTGTTGCAAAAAAAAGGTGGCCACGTTTGTCTCCAAAACCGGCCATGTTGCGACTATTCCTCTTTAGGGACAAAGAACGGTTAATGCAGAATGGTATGCTAATATATATATATATATATATATATATATATATATATATATATATATATATATATATATATATATATATATATATATATATATATATATATGTATATATATATGCCATACATATATAAACAGCCGAACGTGCCTCCGCCTCCTTCTTTTGGAAGAAGAAGGTTAAAAACAGGCTCCTAATGTTTAGATTCATGAGTTTTTTAATGGATTCCAGGCCCTCAGCACAATCACGCTAGACGCGAAATAAGAGTCTACAGTGTGCCGCGATGTCGACAAAGCGCCCATAGAATGAGAGGTAGGTCGAGTCGCAAAACCTTTACAGAATCTCGATATTTCCGTATCAGTAAAATGTTTCCACTACATTTCTCGCATTACTGCCGTCACACATTAAACGTTAACAGTTATCCTACAGCCCGGGGCAACAGGAACAACGCGGCTTAATCTTCCCCGAAGGACTCGTTTGAAGTTATCGCGGCATCTTACTAGTTTTCTGTGTTCTGTTTGGTGTTTATTAAAATGAGCCATTAGATAATATGGTTAGATTTTTTAAAAGTACGTTTTATATCGGCTATATAAATAAAAATCAACTACCGAAATGTTTGTACGCGCATAATTTCCAAACGACTGCACCAAATTGAATAAATCCTTCTATTATGTGTTCCTTATTGTCAGGAAAAGGTTTGTATGAGAAAAAAAAGAATAATAGCAAATTGGCGGCAGAAATATATGGCGGTACGAAGTTCGCCGGGTAAGCTAGTTTTAAATATATGTAGTCTATGCGCGATCAAAATGAAATTTGAGAATTATAAATTATTCTAAAATTAAATAAGTACCTATCTATATTTTTTAATGTTGTACCTGGCCTTTTCGTAATAAATTACTCAGTTTAAATGAAAATTAAATATAACCTACGCTAAAAGCAAGTAATTAAGAATATTCTAAATTTTCGCCTTTTTTTAAGAATTTGATTTCCAGATACGATAAAATTATGTATAAATACGTGATTGTAATTATTGAAGTAAAAAAATATTCAAATATCAACTTCTTCCCTAGTTTTATCTGATTTCAAATAAAACGGGATTTTTAAACGAAATATCAAATTAAAGTTCAAAATCTTTAATAAATAATAACGTTTTAGTATATTAATAGTTATCTTTAAAAAAAAAGGACGCATTCACACCATGTCTGGTGTGAATGCGTCCTTTTTTTCTGGTGCCGTGATAAGTTCTCGAAGGACTTGTGTTACGCGTTTCTCGAAGGACTTGTGTTACGTGTTTTATACTTTTATTTAAGATTTTTACTATATAATACATATATTTAATACACATCCATGACCCAGGAAAACAGAAAACTTTTTGTTCCATGGCGGGATTCAAAACCGCGATCTCTGGCTTGAGCGCCACCGCGCTAAGCCACAGAGGTCGTCAATAATTAAGTGTTTTTGTTAAGTGTTACTAGTTTGTGTTTTTATTAAATGTTACTAGTTTGTGTTTTTATTAAGTGTTACTAGTTTGTGTTTTTATTAAATGTTACTAGTTTGTGTTTTTATTAAGTGTTACTAGTTTGTGTTTTTATTTCCTTATTATTTATTATGAGGCTTAAGCCTATTTACCGTTACTATAATTTGCCTAGTGGTCGAAATCATATTTTACCATAATTCATATTTAAAATTTTATGTTTTAACTTTATTAGGGTTCACTTGCCTCTTACATACGCAATTAATATATGTTAATGTTGTCTGTGGAATGTGAAAGAAATATTCACAATTGTGTTAAATCAACACCTACTGACATTATAGATTCAAACGCATGGTAGTCTCAGATCTTAATCTAAAATACTAGTTTCTGCACACCTTCCTCCACATGAAATGTAACTGTGGTAAATTTCGTACTCCTCCGTTTGCATAGTTTTCCTAAAAATGGGTAAGAAGTTTTCGCTTCACGTATAATATTTATAATGATTGTGAAATAATAATAATAGCTCTCCACACCGATTTCGGTGACGGTGGCCGGTTTCATTGAAACCAGACCAGCTACGCAGGAGTTATTTTACAGTGCCCAAAAGTGTGCGCATTACACAAGAGCACTCTCTCACTCTCTTCCTTTACTCTCGAAACCAGTGGGACGGACAGACCGACACGACTGGCGAGAGATCAGGTGCAGGTCCGACTTTTTACATGCCCATCCGACGCATGGATCATCTTTCTTGTCAGACAATCAGGTGATCAGCCTGCATTGTCCTAACCAAACTTGGAAACAACGTTTTTTGTTGTTCCAATGCGGGAATCGAACCCACGACCTCCGAGTCGAGAGCCAAGCTTTAAACCACTGGACCACTGGAATAAAAAATATATTAAATACAAAAAAAAACCACATACAGCATAATATTGTGTGTCGAGAGCCAGTTAATTCAGAAATTGGGCTTTACTTAAACTAACACTATGAAAAAAAAAAACAAAATAGATAAATCAAATCAAATCAAATCAAAAAATTTTTATTCAAAATTGGTATTTTTAAATACTCTTTTTGAACGTCGTTACTACGTGATGCCTACCACCGGTTCGGGAACTAACCCAGCGAGAAGAGCCGGCAAGAAACTCGTCTGGGGCCATCTTTTACCAAAAAGATGGAAAATTATTCTTTTAAAATCAAATGTTTGCTTATGTCTATGTAACAAATAATAACATAAGATAAGGAGCCACCTTATTCCCAAGGTGTGCCGTCTTGAATGAAGTCATTAATTTTATAATACGCTTTGGCACACAAACGTTCTTTAACTACTTTTTTAAACTTATTAATGGGAAGGTTTTGAACCTTTTCTGGGATTATATTGTATAAGCGTATACATTGGCCTTTAAAGGATTTACTAACTTTGCTTAGTCTGAACACTGGCATATCTAACTTGTTCTTATTTCTAGTGTTTACACAATGATTATCACATTTCTTTTTGAAGTTGTTTAGATTCTTTCTTACGTATAACACATTTCCAAAATGTATTGAGATGCGACGGTCAGAACTTTTATTTCTTTAAACTTTTCCCTTAGAGATTCAAAAGTCGACATCTTATAAATAGAACGTATAGCACGTTTCTGCAGCACAAATATTGTATTAATGTCCGCAGCGTTTCCCCACAAGAGGATGCCGTACGACATTATGCTATGAAAATAGCTAAAGTAAACTAATCGCGCGGTCTCTATGTCGGTAATTTCTCTAATTTTTTTAACAGCGTATGCTGCAGAACTCAGCTTATCTGCCAATTTAGCAATATGTGGTTCCCACTGTAACTTACTATCTAATGTTATACCTAGAAAAACAGTGGTGTCTACTAATTTCATTTTCTCATTATTTAATAGTATATTGGTTTGTGCCTGCGTAACATTTGGCAAGCTGAACTTTAAACATTTTGTTTTATTAGAATTCAACAGTAAATTATTAGCATTAAACCAATGTACTATTTTTGAGAGAGCACTATTTACCTCGTCATTGTTAGATTGTCGTCGCTTCACATTAAAAATTAGTGAAGTATCATCAGCAAAAAGTACTATCTCATGCTTATCATTAACTAGATAAGGTAGATCATTTATATAGATGAGAAATAGAAAAGGGCCCAAAATAGACCCCTGTGGTACTCATAGTTTAATTTTAGTACTATTAGACCTTTTGAAATTAACTTCTACAGTCTGTGTTCTATTTATTAGATAAGAGCTTAGAAGCTTTAGAGCCGTGCCCCTTACACCATAACTGTATAATTTCCTGAACAGCGTATCATGCTCCACACAGTCAAATGCTTTGGATAAATCACAGAATATACCAAGTGCATCCTGTGACCTCTCCCAAGCTTCAAATATACTGCACAGAAGACTAATGCCTGCATCTGTTGTGGACCGACCTTTAGTAAAACCAAACTGATTACTATGTAACAAATTATTCGAGTTGAAGTGAAAAATTAATTGATTTAGAATAATTTTCTCAAAAATTTTACTTAAAGTCGGTAATATGGATATTGGTCTATAGTTAGTTGGGTCTGCTTTATTCCCAGCTTTAAAGAGAGGCATCACCTTGCTGTGCTTCATCAAGTCAGGGAACACGCCACTTTTAATACAATTATTAAAAACTAATGCTAGGTGAGGGGCAATGATGTCAATTACTGGGTTTATAACTTTTGTGGACATACCCCAGAGATCAGTTGTACTTTTAATATTAAGTAATTTAAATGCCTTGATAATGTCTCTAGAGTCTATTTCTTTGAAAATAAAATTTACATCACATTCCCTCACATTATCTCCAAGTAATTTTTCGGCAACTGTAGGTGATGAATTTAAGTTTTTTGTAGTTGAGATCGGAATGTCTGCAAAAAACTTCTCAAATACTGTCGCAACTTCAATGTCAGAACTAACTTTTTTATCATTAATATAAAGTTCAAATTTAGAGTTGCGACTGGCGACTCTTCCAGTCTCATCTGCAATTATAATCCATGTGGTTTTCACTTTGATTTTAGAGTTCTTAATTTTTTCTTTGATGTGAAGAACCTTCGCTGCTTGACATACCTTCTTGAAAATCTTCGAGTATTTCTTGACATATAGTTTAAAAGCTTCACTCCTGTTCATTGACTTCTCGTTATACAAGTCATACAATCTTTGTCTACTAACAATAATACCTGCAGTTGCCCAGTTACTAAAATTATTTCTTTTATTATTAAATCTGACCGATTTAGAAGTAAATACAGAGTCAAATTGGTTTTTTACTACTTTAAATAAATTATTAAAAGTTTCATTTGGATTAATTGACTCATTCAAACATTGAAAACTTGAAATTAATTTACTTCTAAATTTCTTAATACGTTTTGTGTTTACAGGAATAAACTCAATATTTTCTATCGGATTATTATCACATTTAAGATCAAATGATGCTAGCTGTCCACAGTGATCAGAGTTAAGTACATTAATTATTTCTTTCCTAAAAGTAGTGACATTTGTGAAAATATTATCTATACAAGTAGCTGTTGTTTCACATATTCTTGTTGGTTCGTAAAATAAATTAATTAGATTATACGATTTGAACAAAGATGTGAATCTAACAGTGGTGGAGTTAGAGTCTAATAAATTAATATTAAAATCACCACATACAATAATCTTCTTATTAGAGACACATACTTTCGTCAGCACTTGATCCATTATTTGTTCAAAAGAATCGTATAAGCTTGATGGAGGCCTGTATACTACGCATACAATAATAAGGTGGCTCAACTCAATACAAGCCAACTCAATAATTCGTTCACTAGACAGTTTTACAATATCTTTACGTTACTTACATTTCAATTTTTTATTATTCAAAATTAAGGAGCCACCCCTAATGACATTTTCTCGACAGAAAGAGCTCCCTACTTGGTGATCACAATAGTTAAATATTAATTCATGATTTTTTAACCAATGTTCTGTTACGCATATAATGTCAATTTTAAATTCATTTAAAAATAACTCAAGTTCTAATTCTTTCCCTATTATGCCTTGTAAATTTTGACGCACCAAGTTTATATTAAAATTACAGTTTTTCCCAGAGTTCTTACTAGGCCCTTCGTAGGAGGCATCAGTATAAATATTTCCAGCTAAGAAATTGCTAGAGTGAGCCTCTGTTGTCCTATAATCTAATTTAAATTATTTGGAACATATTCCAAGTTTTTACTAATAAAATTGTCAGTATAAGAACACTGCTCAATAAAAGCAATGGTCGGCTTAGCCAATTTTTTGGCTTGTATTAAAACTAAAAAATTATATAGCCATTTAGCTAAATGTCGTGTAAAAATTTTTTATAAGTAATACTTATCATATGTTAGATTATTTAACCTAGAGATAAAAATATTATTAAAGTCAACCACATCGATTTGTGGTAAAGTCTTATTTAAAACTATACAATTTTTATTAGTAGCACTACACAGTAGGCTGTTCAATTTAAACCTAATATAATTTTCTTTACTCTCGTGCGGCAGTTTATTATTTGATAATTTGATGTAAGATTTGATAATTTGATGTTAGAATAAGTTACGTACAGTATGTTAACATTTTAGTCTCAAAGTTCATTTGTGTCAAGTTTCCTCTCCTGTAATGTCGCGTCGTACACGAACGCCGTATATCCTTTGTATCACAAATTGAATCATGAGTCAGAGTAGCTGTGATAAATTAATCGCTAAGTAGTCCTCTCCCTTTCAACGCTCTCTGTTAGAATAATTTCATTTTCAATCGCGGGGAATAATTCTCTACTGAGTTAATTACTCCGGCGCCAGGTGGGTGCCATCGATCAAGCGTTTTTTTAAAGTTTCTTTGTATACGTTTTTACTTCGGGAAATTTTTAGATTCACAGAAAAATGTATAGCTATTAAGGTGCGCAGTTTTTTTATGCAGAATGTTAACAATTTTCGTTACTAGATAAACAAAGTAGAAATATTTGTAAGAAATAAATCAATTTTGTTTACATTTCTTTGAACAAGTTTTCGAAGAAAAAAAAAAACCGTATCTAGTGTTTTCAACATACAGGAAAATATTTGCTTTTCAATGTTTATCTAATCAGACTTCAGTAAAAAAGAAGTGTTTGCATGAAAACACAATATAGTAAAAAACCCTTTGATTGAAACCAATTTTTACATTCTTGCGGAAATCATTTCAAATTGCGAAGTAATATAAGTGCAAAATACAATTTTATTATAATATTATCCAAAAAATGTATTTTTTTTCGCGCTACTTAACCGACAAAGAAAGGCGAATCCAATAATGAGACTGATAAAAACCGATGCAATTTTTCCGCCCGTAATTATATCTTTAATGTCGCTTTTAAGGCTTTTAAAAATAACTTTCATAACCATCTGCGGTTCCAATAACCGCATAATTGCAGACTTGAAGTAATATTAATCATTATCATCGACCACTAATGCCCTGCTGGTGGTATTTTCTAACCCCCGGAAAAAAAGAGGGGTGTTATAAGTTCGACGTAGACCTATGTGTGTGTGCCTGTCCAGCATCGTAACTCCCAAACGGATGAAAAGATATTGATCTAGTTTTTGTTTTGTTTGAAAGCTAACATGATCGAGAGTGTTCTTAGCTATAATTCATCATCATCAGCTCGCTCACTGATTGACATTTCGGGGCTCATTTTAGAAATGTTGTTAACATCTGAAAGGTTTTTTGGGCAAATAGAAGTCCCTCTATTCCGAAAAAAACCTTATATTGCTTCCAACAATGGGAACCAACATAATTATTAGTATAGGTGTAGATAGCCAAGAAGACTGTTTTAATGTTAGTCAAATAATATTTAATACAAGCATAACTTTTATTCATAAAACAATGTGTAACCGTCTAATATTTTGTTCAGAGTAAGTATGAGGACTGGGAGCTCCGCACTCTCACACTCTGCGCTATCTGAAAAACGGTTCGACTTATAAGAAAAAAATCTGTACAATATTTGTAGAGAATTTAATTTTCTACAATTTTAATTACGATGCTAAGACGATAAGAGGCAAATAAAACAAGATATTCTTAAGCAACAGATTTTTGCGCCCTTTGACCTTGAACATCTTAGGTATCTTGCACGTTAGCCATGTGTTACTTTTGAGACAACATTTAAAATACTAAAATAGAGGTTTGTACAAAAATTCAGTTTTTCTGTTGGATTCCTCGAGCGAGCTTCCAGCGAGCGCGCGCTTGGTACGTGAATCTTAAGACTCTTGGCGTTTTTTTTTCTAATTAATATTTAACCTTGAAACTTATCCAAAAACTTTATTGTAGCTTATACTTTAGGACTGCATAGTTTAAAATTAGAATTTTAAAATTTCATCCCTCAACATTTCAATTAAAAGTCAATCATGCGGTAATTCGTATTATTAATCTTTAAAAGCTCATTTCTCCGGTTTTGATTATTTTTTTTACACAAATGACCTCTTGTTTTTTTTTTAATATTCCAAAAATACACTGTAAAAATTTCAATAGAAAAGAGCAATAATTGTTGAAATAACATCGAGTTGAACACGAAAAAATTAAATTTATTTCTCGATTTCTTGAATATGCTGTTATTTTAGACATTTTTCAGTTACTAGTTTGTTAAATAAATTTCATATTCGGATTCAAAGACCATAAATGCGTAAGATATCATGTACTTTAGCTACTCATGTTACTGTGGTCGGTATGTCCTGTTTCTAAGCGACTTTTCTTCAACCTCCCGCTCGCCTGTTTGAAGGTTCCTATACTGTAGTTAGTAAATAATTATAAGGCTTTTACACTATTATCTAGGCAATTACACGACAACATCTGTACTCTAGCCTGGGGGTTATCTTGTAATTATTACCGGTTAAATTTCGTTTAAGTTTGAGAACGTCAGGGCCTTGACCGAATGGAGATTATATCGAAAATAGTTCCGAAACACTAGAATACAGACGTTACGTCTTGCGGGAACGAAATAATTCACCGATTTAGAAAGTAGGTAAGTACCTACCTATAACTCACCGGCCACCGTCACCAAAATCGGTGTGGGTACATTTGGGTGATGTTGGTGACGGTGGCCGGTTTCATTGAAACCAGGCCAGTTACGCAGGCGTAATTTTATAGTGCTCGAGTGTGTGCGCCGTACTCAAGAGCACTCTCTTTTCTTTACTCTCGAAAACCAGTGGGATGGATAACTGACACGACTGGCGTGAGATCCGGCGCAGGTCTGACTATTTTGATGCCCATCCGACGCATGGACATGTTGTCAGACAATCAGGTGATCAGCCTGCATTGTCCTAACGAAACTTGAAAACAAAATTTTTGTTGTTCCAATGCGGGAATCGAACCCAGGTCTTCCGAGTGGAGAGCCAAGCTCTAACCACAAGACCACGGAGGACTTACCTATAGGTATCTACTAAAAATTAATTAATATAAAATAATATGTAATCTAGTAGAACACCTACCTATACAGACTAAAAAGTGCATAAGATATTCACTGTCCTAAGTATCGTAACGCGATTACGTAATATTTATAATAATACTAGCTGTCCCGGCAAACGTTGCTTTGCCATATTAAGTATTTCGCCCATATTATTTTATTGAAGTGACTAAATAAGTATGTCACCATGGCAACGTCGATCGCTATCCCGTCACACAAACAATATGGTCGCCGTCAGTATCGAGTTGTAATAATTTACTATTTTTCATTCAACAAATGCACTTATCAATATATAAAATACCCAGTAGCCGATTCTCAGACCTACTGAATATGCATATAAAATTTGGTAAAAATCAGTAAAGCCGTTTCGGAGGAGTTCGGTGACTAACATTGTGACACGACAATTTTATATATAAGATTAAATTCGCATTTATAATATTAGAAAGGATTATTATCAGTTTAACGTTTCGATGGCTTGCGGCCCTTGTATTGCATACCATTGGTGGGTATTTAGGGTCTTATTCGATTGATTTTAATTATGCATACCATGTAGATCTGTAGGGGATAGCTATTATTGTTATGCAATGATATTAAAACGTGAAATATGTGTGCAGCGTGAGGGTTGAGAGGGATATGACTTGTCCAGCGACTTTAAATGTCAGACAGGATACAGGGAAAACCTTTTATAGCGAGATGTCGTTATAAAATGTTTTCATATATAATTAACTTAAAGCAACAAACTGCGTATCACGACGTTGTGTTGACGGACGTTCTCTCATTACATACACACTACCGTTGACATCTGTCAATCTGTTACAACGTATACATTTTTTTATCTAAGGGTCAATTTACACCGAAACGACAGCGGAGCGGCCAGCACCATGTCTGACATATAATTGTAAACTCTATCTATTACTATAAAACACAGTTTTGCTTGAGACAACCACCGCTGCTCACTGCCGCTGACGGTCGCTGAGGCCGCTAGCGATCACGGGACGTTCCCATTTTCTAAAGCGATAATTTGTATTATAGTAATGAAGATAAAGTTTACAATTATACGACAGACATGGTGCTGGCCGCTCCGGTGCCATTTCGGTGTGAATTGACCCTAAGAGGCAAAATAACCCCTATTAAGTTCAGAGTTACAAAAATCTAACAACACGACACACATTTACACATGACCAGACCAGGCGACATCTACATAGTTTAAAAAAATTCCACCAATCTAAGTAGTCTGTATTAGGTATGTTTTAATAACTCGAAGCCTAAAAGAAGTGATCTTTAATATGTTTATTTTTTATCATATCGATAAACAAAAGCAAAAAGTTAATTGCTCACGGATCGAACTTTGAAAATCGGTTTTAGCGGAAAACAAACTCTTGGCGGTATAAGGAGTAGGAACGACAAAGTTTATAAGGCGCTCGGTGCCAACATTGTTTCCATATTGGCTTTGGAACTTGAAAATGCACTGCCACACTACACTTTGAAATCCTTGGATCCGCGAAACCTTCATTTGCTATGTTAATTACTTACATAAGACTTTTACAATTTAAACATGAACAACACGTTTTGTTCCATTATGTTTTTCAAATCACAGTCAGGGGTTAAAAATTCATTAATCATTAACATTAAAAAAGATTATAAAATCAATTATTTACATAGACTAAAGTGATCTAAAGTTATACGTTTCAGAAATAAATAGTCTGGCTATCTCGGAAGCTCGCCCTCGAGTTACTTGCTTGTAAACTGACCCGTTACTTGTCTAAAATTTTATGGGAATCAATAAATAATACTTACTCGTAAATACTACCAAGTAAAATGTAAAGGATACGCCTTCAGAGGGACTACGATCTGGGTATGAGTTGTTGAAGTGCTTTTAGGTGAAGTTTATTATAAAGCAAGACATTATATTTTGGATTATATGGTCCACGCACAAAATGGTTTTGCCTTAGGCACTGTCTGTACTAAACAAACTATAAATCTGCCTCAAAAGCTTTTTATAAAAAGGGTCTAACTGACCTCTCATAGCGTTAACATATATCAAAATATGTGGATAAAATAGGTATTTTGTTATTAGAATATTACAATATTAAAAACTAGCTTTAGCCCGCGGCAAACTTCTGGATTAATAACATATCAAATTTCATCAAAATCCGTTTAGTAGTTTTTGCGTTAAAGAGTAACAAACATCTATCCATCCATCTATCCTCACAAACTTTCACATTTATAATATTAGTAGGATAAAAAATATCACATTTTTCGTTTAGTTCAATATTTTTGAATTTAGTAGAAGAAAATATTTTATACAGAGTAAGTAGGTCTGCAATGGCATAATAAATCAGAAACAGTGTTTTTACGAAAAAGAGAAAATTCTTTGTAGCACCTGTCTCCACATTAAATAAATTTTATCGGCATGTAAGGGTCCAGGGTATAGCACCAGCGAAACGGCTGACGGGAATCAATACTTAGGTATCTTTATGACTTCTGTAAATCACGTACTTGACCCTACTACTGGGCCAGTATTAGAAGGGTTGATTTATACTCCAAGTTGGCACATTGTCGCCATCTGCTGGTTACAGCAGCAAGTTTATTATAAAGGTGGACTCGGTAGTAATTTATAACTCAGAAGTTTACCTTGTACCGTGTAATTCCGGTGTATTTTTGTTATAAATTCAGTATTTATTTTTGTATTTCAGTATAGTATAATCTATAAATAGTGTTGAAGCAGTGAGAAGCAGAAGTATATATTTATATCCCTCGGCGGGATTCGAACCCGCACCCCCAAACTCGATATATATATATATCTGTGGCTCAGAGGTTCAACGCGTTAGTGCTCAAGCCGGGGGTGCGGGTTCGAATCCCGCCGAAGGAACAAAAAGTTTTTCCGTGTTCCGGGGTCATGGATGTGTGTATAATATAATAAAATCTTAAATATATGTGTAGTATATAAGTATTAAATACACATCCCGTTTTCTGATATCTGTAACACAAGTTCTTCAGATACTTAGCACGGGGCCACATTGACCCCGTTATTTATTTTCGTATTTTGGCAACAAAAATACAGTACAAAATATATGCATTACGTATAAAAAGTAAATGGCATACAAATATTATCTGTAAATTGTAAGTTTTCCTTACATCAGTGACATAAAAATAAGTTTTCCGATTTCTGTAACGGGTGAGTGAGTTTGCGAAGTTTTCGAAAGGGACGAAGTATTAGGGTCGTAAGTAGTAGGGTCGCAGACGACTCAGTTGTGTTGAGGCGTCAGATAATAACGCGATATCAATATTTTAGTAACTAATTAAAGGGCAAAATTTACCCATAATCGACAGACATGAAATGGTTGCTAATGTGTTCAGTTTAAATAATATAACTTAAGTATATACTCGACGTTTTTTGGGATCGCCCGTTTGGTGACATCAAATATGATTGTAATTGAATTCATTGGCGACCATTTCATTGATGTCGATTCTGTTTTTTTAGTATGAATTTTGGACCAAGCCCTTTACATCTCACACTCATGTTTCGTGTTGTGAAGAAATTTTTGAACGGACAATGTGGATGGCGTATAATCTGCAATACGATATTCTTATTATCTGTAATAAGATCCTTTCAGATTTTCGGATTTTCGTCTAACACACCAACAAAATTGACTGCACGCAACAAAATAAACTGGATTAAAATAAATAAGTAATAAATGTTTTCCCACCAAAGGAATTTATTGGAAACAAAAGCATTCGGTAAACGTGAAATGTTTAATTTCATTAAATAAATTGAAACGTAAAAATATTTCTCGTTTTTATCAAACACTTTCGAGAATTGTTTCGTTAAATGTTACTAAGGCGTTATTATTTGACAATGGAAAGGAGCCATCATGATACATATGATACTAGAATAAATAATCATCTATACTATACTAATTTTCTAAAGAGAAAAGCTTTGTTGAGTGTGCGAAGTGAGCGGCAAAAATATAAAGTAAAACATGGAGATAACATAGGCTACTTTTATTGTGGAAAAATATACGATTACCGAGAGATTTTCTTCTACGCGCACGAAGTCACAGGCAACATCTAGTTGTGAAATAAATAAAATAATTTACTTCAGAGAATAATGCAGTACGTGTTTTTATTAGAGTTGACTCCACTAAACGATTTTCATATTTATATATGTAAATATATAAATATATTTTATTTATTTCACAACTAGATATTGCCTGTGACTTCGTGCGCGTAGAAGAAAATCTCTCGGTAATCGTATATTTTTCCACGATAAAAGTAGCCTATGTTTTTATGACATCGTGAATTCGATTTTACTCTAATCTATGGGAGTAAAATCGAATTCACGATGTCACACGGTCACACGGTACGGTGTCACACGATGTTAGAACTTGTCTAACTTGTAATGACGCGCCCCACTACTTCACTAGTTGATATAAATGTATGCGTAAATACGAGAGAGGGGCGCGTCATTTTAAGTTGGACAAGTTCGCTTTGCATTGCACACCAAATTTTACTTTTTAGAATAAACTCCAGTCGTGCCATCGGAGCTGAGGGAGCTGACACACACACACTTTTTTTTTATACAATCAATATAATGAAAAATAATTAAATTGCAAAAAAAAAGTGCAAACACATGATCAATTCAATAAAACCTATGTTATGGAATAGGATTTATTCTTCTTTTATTCTCACTTTGTTGGTTTCCTAATTATAAAATAGAAAAATTTTATAAGTTTTTAAAATTGTAACGTGCGACACATTCTAACACTTAGACAAGCTTGCTTTTAACATGTAGTCTAGATTCTAGAGTGAGTATTAGGTACTCAACGAAAGTCTCTACAAGATATTTTATTTTTTAAATGCTTTACCTAAACATCTTTCGTGTCCAGTTTAGATCATAATATCTCTATACCTATACATCTACATATCTATACATCTATACATATATATGTAACTGATAGCGGTCTGTACATGGAAGATAAATAAGAAAAACTATTACAGGGGGGCTTTATGAACGATATAGACGATAGAACGATGTAAAACAATGATTTTTAGAAATTTTGTCTGTTTATCTGTTTGTCTGTTTGCCTGTACTTTTGTACGCGCTAATCTTAGAATCTACTGAACGGATTTTGATAAAAAAAGGTATGGTAGTAGTCAAGGCTGTGGATTAACACATAGACTACTTTTTATTGCGGAAAAATGTACGGTGCCCGCGCTATTTGTTTTTACGCGTATCGAAGTCAACGGCTTAACCGATTTGAAGGCGGTTTTCACTGATGCGTTTTGGTTTACTCCACTACATAATTGTTGCCGCGAAATCGCGGTTTATATCTTAACTTTACTAATATTATAAAGAGGTAAAGTTTGTTTCTTTGTGTGTTTGTGAGTTACCGAGATTGTAAGGGGTAATCTCTGGATCTACTTCAACTGATTTTTTAAATTCTTTTACCAATAGAAAGCCACATTATTTGTGAGCGTCATAGGCTACATATTGTTGCATGTAAATGTCATGTCGATAGATGTCACGAGTAAAGCCTATTTTGGTTTATTTTAGATAAGTAAAAGTCTATTCTCAGTGTAGACTGTAGACGTAATTGTGTTAGACATAATATCTCATATGTAATACGTATCTGTGTTATGCACCAATAAAGGAGAATACAAGAATTGTTGCTGTATTATTATCATCACCACTCAAGCGTAAGAAGGACTTACATATCAAGAGGTCGTAGCTCACTACACGTATTAACACGAAAAATAATAAGTTATGTCCGTGGTAGTCGGATTTGCAAAATAAATCGAAAATAACGAGCATACGAAATTGTTTTTGTGAAACGATGAGAGATGAGAGATGAACTCAATAGAGTTCTAGAGAAAAGTTTTAGAGCTGGATAGTGCCTAAAAATATAAATAGTATTTGCCCGCGTGAAATTGGGTTTTAACGATATCTTTATAATAATTTGAAACGATCATCCCCTATTTTACTTTCTTAGAGGTTGAATATTGGAAAACGCTAAAGTACGTGACTCATTATTTTCCGTACTCAATTCATACGAAATTTTATGCAAATATGTCCAAGGAATAAAAAGTTTCATACAAACTGTTATTCCCTATTTTATCCCATTGGGGCTTGAATTTTGAAAAATTCTTCATCCTTCTACGTCATATAAGAAATGCGTGTGCAAAATTTCTGCTTTCTAGCCTTAAGGGTTTGGCCTGTGCGTGGATACATCAGTCAATCAGCATTACTTTTTATATATATAGAAGATAAATAAGCCTATATAAGTGTCAAAAAGATGATTGTTATATAAAAAAATTATAAAATCAATAAGAAGTGATTTTTATTCTACTTGTGCTTACTGGAGAAAAATATTTTAAACTAGCTTTTGCCAGCAGCTTCGCTCGCGACGGAGAGTGTGGCAAAAAACTTCTATAGAAAGAAAATAAGTATACCTACTGCAATATGGTAACTAGTAATAGTACAGAGTCAAATATATATCCCATATATATAATCTCCTAGATAAGGATTAATATTGTATCTGTGGGAATGTGGTGGCAAACCCCAAAAGAAGATCTCCGACCGAGCGAGATGGTATGCTCGGTCAGGCCGAAGCCCACTTGTAGTTATTTCAGCTGTTGTATATATAGCGCCGAACTACAGCAACTTTGATAGCGCGATTCAGGATTGTGGCGCTAATTGGTCCACCACATCACTACCCCCCGAATACCGGAGGTCAAATCTTGAGTCGCCAGTGCCAGAGTCCCAGTGAGTCGGAGTACTGCCATGAGCTTGTAGCAACCGCTACGAATGCTACGAGAACTAGCTCCGGCGGTCTTAGCACTTCGAATATTTTTAGCCCCGCCGTGCCGCGCCGTGAAAATAATATTATGCTATCTCTGAATGCCATTGAGTATGTGGCATTGTAGTACGTTGGTAATAGTCATCAGCTCGCTTATTGACAGCTAACTATTCAAATGGATGAGGTGGGGAGGTTACTCAATTCATTAATTACATTACGATCATTATCGGGACAATTGTCTCGTTGAAATTCACGATAACTCTTACAATGAATTCGATTCGAAGTTACAAAAACCCCAGCACAACAATCCATCATAATATCATTACGAGATAAAACTCTATCGAGTTTTCTATCGTATTTATTTGATTGGCAGAGCAAAGACAGACAAATAGGAGAGCCAATCGAACGGGGGGAATGGCTTGTAATCAAATAAAGCTTTCAGTATGACAGCACTGCTACGGTCAAATGCGTTCATTAAAATGGATTGTACTTTTAGGGTTCACACGTTTTAATAAAAAAACTATCTTTTGCCCGCTGCTCACTTTGGAACCAGAACACTACTTTTGCGGGATAAAATGTAGCATATGTGTTAATCCAGAGCCTAAACTACTATCATACGAAATTTCATCAAAATCCGTTAAGTAGTATTTGCGTGAAAAAATCACAAAAGTCCAATAATCCAACCATCCTCACAAACTTTCACATTTCTTATAGTACTTAGTAAGATATATTGGTTCCCTATTTTTTCGCATAAAATCATATGTCATAATTCAACTTGGCATAATTTAATTTGTTCTATTAATAGTTACGCATAATATTTATTTGGCAAAACTGTTGAGGCATAATTTTTTTTCACACTAAGCATTATAATCATTACGCATACTTATTGTTAAGCATACATATATTAGGTCTTTACCTATGAAATTGCCGTTTTGTATGAAAAATTTAAACGATTTTTTTTCATGTATTTTTTATTTGTATTAATCGAAGTAATCACACATGCAATCAATGCATCTTTGCCAACGCAGTGGCAGTTTATTGATGCCCTTCTTAAAGAAATCAGCTGGACGGGAGGCAACAAATTCTTCAAAGGCATTTTGTACTGCCTCTCGGGTAGTGAATTTTTTTCCCGCCAAGAAGTTATCCAAATTCTGGAGTCTAGTAGTCTGTAGGCGCAAGGCCTCGTGAGTAGGGCGGATGATGGAGAGCTTCCAACCCCAGTTCTTGCAACTTGGAGACCGTCTGCTGTGCATTATGAGGTCGCGCGTTGTCGTGCAGAAGCAGCGGAGACAACGATTGGCCAATGCTGGTTGGAGATGTGCCAGCTTCTCCATCATTGTGTTCAGTTCTTCACAGTACACATCTGCAGTAATGCTCACCCCGTTTGGTAAGAAGCTGTGATGAGTCACACCGGCGCTAGATCACCAAACAGTGACCATCACTTTTCTAGGGGTAATTTTTCTATTAGGGTATTGTTTAAGTGCTGAACCAGGATCCAACCAACTTGCTGAGTGCTTGCGGTTATCAAACAGAATCCATTTTTCATCGCAGGTAACAATGCGGTTCAAAATTCCATCATTTGTGTGTCTGTTGAGCAGTGCAAGGCACGTCTCGACGCGTACTTCGCGCTGGCGATCATTGAGTTCGTGGGGCACCCATTTGTCAAGCTTTTTTACCTTGCCAATTTGACGCAAATGGACCAATATTGTTTTGACGCTAACGTCGAAAGCTGCTGCTAATTCAGCCGTAGATTGTGTATCATCAGCTTCCACAATCGCCTTTAATTCGTCATTGTTGACCAAAGTCTTCGGACGACCGCGAGGTTAATTTTTCAGGTCGAAATTTCCAGAACGGAAGCGAGCAAACCAATAACAGGTGGTGCGTTGGTTTGTAGTGTTAGCTCCGTAAACGTCGTTGATGTTGCGTGCCGCTTGTGCCGCGTTGCTGCCACGACGGTACTCATATTCTATAATTACTCGAATTTTTAACGTATCCATGATGACGAAAAAGATTGAAATGCGATGAAAATGTAACACTAATCAATAAACAAATGACTACTTTTGGAAAAAGAATTCCATGTTTTTAAAATAAAATTAATTTGAAATTAGAATTCTTAGCCAAACAAAAATTATTTTGATTTGAAATGGCCAGTACTGCAGAACGGCAATTTCATAGGTAAAAATCCTATTATTTACTTATAATGATATTTAAGCATACTTTTACATAATTATTTAGGCCTAATGATATAAAATTATTATTAAAAGACGTTTTGAATGCGATGAAAAGTTCAAACCTAACCTCACCCAAAACTACACAAACGTTATTTCACGCCAGAGTTTTGTGAGGCCGTGTGAGCACTCCGAAGACGTTTTGAACGTGATAAAAAAGGTCTTATCTTACTTAACCCAAAACTATACAAACGTTATTTATGCCTAACGAGTTATGCCAGAAAACAATTATGCCAAAGTATTGTTATGAAAAAAAAAAATCTAACGAGTTATGCCACATTAAATTAGGACATGAAACATTAGTCTAAATGATAATTGTGCCTAATGATATTATATGCCAAGAAACAAGTATATAATAAGTATTATCATGACAAACAAAATTATGCCTAATGAGATATGCCACATTAAATTATGCCAAAAAAATATGCCAAAAAAGGGAACCCGCATATATTTTTAGAGAAGTGGGCTACAGGTTTGCTTTGTGGTCTCTGCCTACGCCTATGGGCCTTTGTGGTCTCTAACAACCCATTGGGCTCGGTGGTCTTTGCCTACCTACTTTTAATGGAAAGAAGGCATAAGCATGTATGTGTGTGTTTATTTTATACAGTTTCTAAAAGTCCAAGTAACATAATTTTTTCCTCAAAGTATAAGATAATATTTGACTTTATCCTTTGTATTTAAATATATACCTAACAGAGAAAAAATGTTTGAACATAAAAAAACTTGGTACTTAAAAATGAAAGGTAGGCACAATGTAGACGTTTAGTTGTGATGATTCCAAATCTTAAGGTAATTTAACTAATTGCAAACACGATAGTTAAATATTATGAAACCATCTTAGCCCGCAGATAGAATTAATTCCATAATTCAACCACCATTCCAATAAATAAATACAAACTCGAAATAAAATTGCAAAAATTTCGTATTTTACATTCAACTTGGCTAGTTTTCCGAAAGAAAATATACAACTTAAAAGTTTTCCCCGGTCAGACAATCTTTAGACGTAGTTCGAAGGTCTGGAGTAAGTATTAAAACATGAAAGGGTATTACTTTGCAAATTTATTCTAACCGATCTGAAATTTAAATTTGAGTTCATCAAAGTATGTGCTCCTTTGTAATATATGAGAAAATTACGGTGAGCCAACGGATCTTCTATTAATGAATACTCGAACGTTAGATGTGCCTGGCTAATGAAGATGATTTGCAAACTTAGATGGTGTATATTGATATGAGGATGTTTGTGAAAAACGATTAAAGTTAAAGATCATAATGCGCCTCATAAGTGAAATATTTATATTTTGCAAGTAAAATATATTTAGTCGACAGTCCTTGTGATAGGTTCCGTCTTTGTATTGATGATGACAACACAAAAATTAGAATACTTTTTACCCGATTGCGTCAGAAGAAGCGTTATATTTTTTGAGCGTAGGTATGTATGTATATTTGTTTGGCAGGCTCTAGCGCCTAAACGACTCGTCGTATATGAGCTTGAGAGGTATCATTAGATTCGTCTTAGTCGTGAGAGTGACACTGGGTACACCAAACTGTGTCGGTCGGGTTTTTAGTTTTTTTTATCGATAATAATTACTCGATTTATCGACTCTCGATTATATCGACTTAACTAAACGATTAACGAACGAACTATTAAACTCACAGATCATAGGTTGTTATTTAGTTGTTGTCTTAGTTACTCAGCGAGTTATAATGATCGCTTATATTATCGAGTGTCAACATCATAATATCAATGGCGTCTAAATCTGAGGCGCGGTTTGTGAATTGAGTACATTAAAATATCCGCGTATCGATTATGCATTAGCTGTTCGTTACTCTGATATTAGATAGATAGATATATCTCACAGAAGCTGAGGCAATACGCTATTATGGCATTCGCTTGGGCCAAACTAAGATGGTTTGAGATGTAATTCGTCGATGCAGATACCACCTATTGGCGGTAATTCTATATGAAATAATAGGCTATGTTTAATTGATTAAATATTTATTAACTGCCTAAGAATATTTTGCATGTTAAAAGCTAAAGAATTCGATGTTCACATTAGCCTCGATTTGTTATATGTAATAATCAATCTTGAATATCAAAAAAATGTTAAATTACATATTTATTGTTTATTAATAAAGTCATAACAGGTATGTTTGAAGAATTGGATGTAAGTTATTCACCACAAACATTGCTTAAATTATAATTTAATTACCGTCGCAAAAAAAAACAATATTTTTATCTTATTAATACTAAATTCACGTAGATTTCCCGTCGTTTATTTTTAAGAGCCGACAACTCGAAAATGGTACTCATAATTAGAAGCGAGACGAAAAATAAAATTTACAATGCAAATTCTTAAAATTAATATCCGTGATGAATCCCACGAGACTTGTAATCAAACTTTTAATTTCTTTGTTTTAGGTGAGCAATCGCTTCCGCTGATGCGAAGCCAGAATTTCGACATAATTGACTTTTACTCAATTTTCAAGTCATGTTTGGAAGTTTTTAAGAGTCCCCGATCGCTTCGGAAAACATTTTGTTACGTGTTCCGGCGTAATGGGATTCACGGCGTTTAAAGTTCTGTTTTGGGTAATAGAATGCTTTTGAATAATAAGTCTATTGAATTATAATGTTGATATGTAGACACATGTACATTGTACAGTCAGGGATTATTTTTCACGATTTTTTCTCCCTCCCCTCTTGGTGAGGTATCTTGAGATTCACTTCCGCCCCTCTCCCCTCCCTAACCTTACGTGAGATTTTCCAAAAAAAATGATATTGAGTTTAAATGTATTGATTTTGATGAATAATGAATGAATTTTATGCATTAAATAAAACAATCGCTAAAAGTTTTTTTATGAAAATTGTAGAAATAGCGGATTAGAGCCAAAATAAATGTTAGTACCTGGGAAACCGAGCTTTGTTCGCAGTTCTAGTACATAGTACGAAAAAAATAACAGTTGGCGATAGGTTTATAAAATTAATCACAAAAAGATTTGTTTGTCCGGGACTCGAAACCCGAGATCCCAGCCCCGCCAGACTCCCCTTATATCCGCCCCCTGATAAAATGTATGTCATATTGTTGTATTAGTTGTGTACAATAGACGTTCGTATACCAGCCGGATTGTGCGGTGGGCCAATTCTCAGGTACAGGGCGGCAAAGGTATAAAAAAAATGTACCAACTTTTCTTACAGCCTTTGAAATGCTTCTATCGTATGTTATAGTGTCTATGGATGCTTCACACCACGTCAATATGGTCCCGTGGTAAGTTCTTGAAGAACTTTGTTCCATCCCGATCCTCCAGAACCTCATCCTATAACCATCTCTATACTCCTTTTTCACATACTAACTATCGTAAAAACTCTTTCTTCATAAGGTCATCTAACTCTCTTAACGACTAAAGTAAGCTTCGCGACCTTGATTTATTTAATTGTTCAGTTAACGCTACTAAAAAGTTAATCACTAGGCAATGGTTTGAGGGTGTTTCTTAACTGTTGGTTAACTAATATGATGAAATCATAGTGACAAACTGGTTTTACACTACACATACTTTTTCTTCATAGATCAGAAAAGCATTTGTTGTTATTTAGTATTATAATTGTGAAAAGGTGTTAATAGTGTAAAGAATTTATATTGTATTTAAGATGTTTATATATATAACTGTATGTTGTATTCACTGTTTGTTTAAAAATATAATAAATAAATAAAAATAAAAAAAACTTGTATTACGGGTACGAGACAACGTATGTATATTTAATACTTTTTAAACTATACATATATTTAAGATTTTTATTATATTATACAAAATATATTTAATACACATCCATGACCCGGGAACATAGATTATAGGATTCAAACCCGCGACCCCAGGCTTGAGCACCAACACGCTTAACCACTGAGCTACAGAGGTAGTCTATAATAGGATTTTATTAGAATTTCTTATTATTATGTTGTATTTTTCATAAAAAAAATTGGAAAATCATCCACGTAGAAACAAAAATCATTAAACTTATACCCTTTATACTAAGGCGGGTCAATAAGTCCGTGACTTTTTGAATTTCTAACCTCCTTACTGAAAAAGCAACACTACTCCTGTCAACAGGCATCTGTCAGTTGACTCCTATCAAAATTTGAACTTGCTGCGTCAGTTAGTTTGTGTTTTACAGCTATCTTTATCAGACTATCCAGTAACTTAAGGAAACAATGGAAAAAAGTGATTTTCGTGTGCTTATTAAGCATTATTTTTTGCGAAAAAAAACCATTACCGAGACCAAGGCTAAGCTTGATAAATACTATGGGGACTCTGCACCATCGATTTCAATGGTAAAAAAGTGGTTTACTGAATTTCGTTGTGGCCTTACAAGCACTGAAGATGCCGAACGTCCTGGACGCCCAGTTGAGGTATCTACACCCGAAACAATCGAAAAAATTCACGATATGGTGTTGGCCGACCGAAGATTGAAAGTGCAAGAGATTGTGGAAGCCATAGGCATCTCGCATGGCTCAGTGGTTTCAATTTTGAATGATCACTTGGGCATGAGAAAGCTTTCCGCAAGATGGGTGCCGCGTTTGCTCACAGTCGACCACAAACGCAATCGTGTAACAACTTCACAGGAAGGTTTGGCGTTGTTTAATCACAATATGGAGGAGTTTTTTAACCGTGGACGAAACATGGATCCATCACAATACACCAGAGACCAAACAACAGTCAAAACAGTGTGTTTCTAAGGGTGAATCGGCGCCAAAGAAGGCCAAGGTGGGTTTGTCAGCCAATAAAGTTATGGCGACTGTTTTTTGGGATGCACGTGGGATAATCCACATTGACTATCTTCAAAAGGGAAGAACAATTAATGGGGAATATTATGCCAACTTATTGGACCGCTTCAATGAGGATTTGAAAAAAAACCGACCTCATTTTGCCAAGAAAAAAGTTCTTTTTCACTAAGACAATGCAAGGGTGCACACATGTGCAGTTGCCATGGCAAAAATCCATGAATTAGGCTATGAATTGCTCCCACATCCACCCTATTCTCAAGATTTGGCTCCGAGTGACTACTTCTTGTTCCCAAACCTGAAAAAATGGCTCGGTGGAAAAAGATTTGACTCCAATGATGAAGTCATCTCGCAAACAAAGGCCTATTTTGAGGACCTCGACAAATCATATTTTTTGGAAGGGACAAAAAAATTGGAGAAGCGTTGGACAAAGTGTATAGAGCTCAAGGGGGACTACGTTGAAAAATAAAATGATTTATTTATCAAAAAATCTGTGTTTTATTCCAAAAGTCACGGACTTATTGACCCGCCCTCGTATTTATGTCC
Organism: Phengaris arion; assembly: GCA_963565745.1. Classification (NCBI taxonomy): domain Eukaryota; kingdom Metazoa; phylum Arthropoda; class Insecta; order Lepidoptera; family Lycaenidae; genus Phengaris; species Phengaris arion. Next base: position 12,789,717 of record OY751443.1, read on the forward strand.
ATACTATGCTTAGAGAAAAAATACTTTAATAAGTTTCTTAATCCAAAAAATAAGATTGATAGTTTATCAGAATCTAAGTAAAGTGAGTACAATTTTTTCGCAACTTTATTTAATTATTTAGTTATTGAAACTTAATGCACAAACATGTACAAAGGCGGACTTAATGACTTATGGCATTATCTACCAGTCAACCTTTGGGCGTTACAGGAGCAAAATTATATAGGTGCCGGTAAAGTGAGAAAAAAAAGAAGCTGAGAAGAATCAAAAAATCCTAGATGAAATAGGAATACAATCATGATACAATACAATAATATAAATACAATGAAGATAGATAACATAAATATTATAACAATACATACCTATGAAATACAAAATTTCTATAAAAAATATGTATGTTATGGCGGAACAATAAGCGCCACAATCCTGAATCGCGCTATCGAAGTTTTCATAGATCGGCACTATATCGATATATGTATCGAATACGACATCTGAAATTCATACAAGTGGGCTTCGGCCTGACCGAGCACACCATCTCGCTCGGTCGGAGATCTCCCTTTGGGGCTTGCCACCATATTCCCATATTCCTATTATAATATTATCTTACATAATGTTATACAATATTTTACAATGGACTACAATAATATATAACAAATACTTAGAATCTGCCAATTGCTTAAAATAAAATTCACGAACCCTGCGCTTGAACTGTCCCTGGTTTTGAACATCCTGATTTCTAGAGGAAGTGCATTCCAGAGAAGAATAAGCCTGGATGTTGAAAGAAGAATGGACGATATTAGACTTACGGAAAGGGCAAAGTAAAAGGTCGTTGTTAGTCGATCGGAAGTTCTTGTTGTGCCTGCTGCAGATATATTGAAGTGAGAAGAGAGATACTCAGGAGCGTGTGGATGGTGCAGCAGTGAGTAGAGCATGCATAGTGCCCGCACAGAGCGGCGCTCCAAGCATATAAGCGCTAGGAAGAAACATTATCGAATTTTCGTAGGTTGAAGATAAATCTTATATAGTTATTGAAAAGACGATCAAGTTTATTTAGTTTATTAGCATTAAGATCGAAACTATACACGTAACCATAGTCGATTATTGGGAAAATAAGGGTCTGGACCAGCAAAGTTTTGACCGGGATAGAATGGAAATTTTTAAGCCGATAAAGGGATCGCAAGATCCCCGTGACTTTACAGGAAACGTCAGTAATATGGGTTTGCCAAGCGAGACACGAGTCAATATGTAAACCAAGATCTTCAAAATTTCAATCGATCAAAGTGGACGAACGAAGACTTTGTGCCACTGGTTTGGGAATTCTGATGAATCAAAAGAAAAGTTGATAATGTGGGTGTTGGCAGTCAGGAGTTGGACTTGAATGGCGGTAATCATACGACGACTGATATTATTACATCCCATGGCTTTTGATACTACTTATAGACTTAATTGTCTTGTCGATCTCGTCTGAAGTAATTGGAGAAAAATGAAATGGACTTATATTAGGATGAGATAGGCTATTTAAATAACCAATGGTCTGGAATTTTGTGTAATCATGTAGTGTTACTGTGGAAGAGAAATGGAGATTTAAGTCGTCAAGACTAATGACGCAACTGCACAAGATTCTTGGTGTTCATGCGACTTACCTACACCAATAGTTCCAAGGAACTTCCAGACATTAGGAGGGGATAAAGAAGCTACATTTTCGAAAATATGGCGACGTTTAGCATTACGTATCATCTGATTGCAACGATTCCTAGCTGATTTAATGGTGTCCCAATTAGTCAACACCGATTTCTTTTAAATTTTGTAAAGGCACGATCCCTGCGTCTCATCGCATCCCGAATTTCTGTAGACAACCATGAGGCTGGTAGATGTTTCAGTTTTGTCTTCTTTAGTGGCGCATGAACATCGTATAGTCTAATCAAGTTGTCATTGAAAATTGCGACTTTATCATCAACAGTAGATGCTTCATATAATGGTTCTCAATTAATTTTAGCTGCGTCGATCCTTAGTTGTTCCATATTAACCCGTCCAAAACAACGATTATAAATGAAATGAAGGTTTAGATGGCTTAAGGATATAGTAAATATAGATGAGGTCATGATGGGAAAAGCCAGGAGCGATAAGTTGACCATGGGCTTAGACTAAGGAAGGATTGGAGGTAAGGATCAAGTATCTTCGCCAGTGATATTTTTAGAGCCTTGTACCTACAAATTGGCCCACGGTTCAATCTGGCGGGTATGCATAGTAGGTACGTTAATTGTACTGTACACACTAATATTATAATATGAAATACATTTTTTATCAGTAAGAATATAAGGGGAGTCTGGCGGGGCTGGGATCTCAGTCCGTGAAGTCCTCCCCATACGTAGCTGAGCCACGCGCTTTGACATTTAAAGAGCAAAATAACCCATATTATCTTATTACGCAACGAAAGAAAAACATATAAAACCCAAAATTCTCTGGGATAGGACCTAGCTTGATCGATTTTTTACCCTAAAACCTTTTCAGAGATTCTGATTATTAAAATATAAAATTGGATTGTATTCGTTTCGTTGACCGAGACAAGTTAGACGTATTTTCTACGAAATACAACTTGTGGGGTGTTATATTATAATTGTTTACTGCGTTCCGTTCCACGGAGAACTTCTTTCTGTGGCTTCGGGAACTTGTGCATTTTCTTATTTTGTTTTAAATTACGAATGTTGGAAACTCGCCCGTTTCGCTTTGTTTACATGTAGGATGGTATGAAACATACATTACTTTTGAAACGAGTAGTTTTGATGGAATTGTAAATAGTAGTTATTCTTCTAATTCAAAATAATTTGATAAATTTGGATAGTTTATTTTAAATTATTTTGGTATATAGCCCGTAGTCCCTGATCTCGTGGGAAAGATGAACGACTTTTATCTTTGTTATTGATTATTTTGTTTAGTTAATCAATGTCACAACTAAATAACGGAAAATGAAATATAATAATTTTCAGCCCCATCGCTGCCATTGTTGTACCACGGTTGGCCGCCAAGGACACCATAGACTGTCCTGCCGCCGTAGTGCCGTCCGCCAGTCCCGCCATGCCTCCATAAATGACGTCACCCGCAGGGCTCTTGCTACCGTCAACGTGTCGGACACACTTGAGCCCAACGGTATCGCACGGGACGATAGCAGGAGACCCGATGGCATGACCCTAATTCCGTGGAGCCGTGGGAGGCTGCTAGTGTGGGACGCTACCTGCGTGGATACGCTAGCGGCGTCACATGTAACTGCCACTGCAAGGGTGGCGGGGGCGGCAGCTGCTGGAAATATGAATCCATCGGCGATGGTTACATTTTTCTGCCTTTTGGAGTCGAAACTATGGATCCTTGGGGCCCCAGTGCCAAGCATCTTTTTAGGGATTTGGACAAAAGACTGGGTCGACAAAACTAATGACCCTAAAGCTGGTGCTTACCTTGGCTAACGTATCAGTTTGGCCATACAGCGAGGCATGCTGCCAGCCTCTTAGGTACTCTACCCGCAGCCTCCGTCCTAGATTCAGTTTTTTACATATATTTTTTGTTTTTCATTTAGGCAATAACTTATATATATATATATATATATATATATATATATATATATATATATATATATATATATACCGAATAACGAAGTTCCTTATGGCGCGTTGCGAATTGTATTGAGGCTGGACGGATTATTAGGCACGACACTTTTTGCCACTCGAAATTACAATGTAATAACGACTATTAAGAATGATACGAAAAACGACCTTATCACCTTAACAATAATGTACAATTTTGCAATTACACATTGTTTGTAACTAGTTAGCCGGGCCTTAGTGGGACGGAAGAGCGCTTGATGTTATTACTCAGTACGGAGCCGGACTTCGCGGCGGCAACACTGCGAGCAGCAAGAAACCCGCCCCTTCACCCCTGTCCCTACCTAAGGCGCGGCAAACTAGTAGCGCGCGCACTGTAATATATACTTAGTTCAACTATTTGTTTTGTATAATATAATATATTATATCTATACAGATAAACAAAATTGAAGTGTCTGTTTGTAATTTCAAATTAACAGCTTTTATTTTCACTTAATGCATTTAAAAGTATGATCGGTACTTACAATAAAATATAAATTGGTAAAATTTTTCTGTCCGTCTGTCAGTCTGTGTGTTTAATGTCTATATCGGCTAATCTCTGTATTTTGTAAGAAATATATATATATATATATATATATATATATATATATATATATATATATATATATATATATATATATATATATATATATATATATATATATATATATATATATATATATATATATATATATATATATATATATATATATATATATATATATTTCTTACAAAAAAGGCTTCAATTCTTCATTATCAACTATATATTTATATTATAATATATATATTATAACTTCGTTCCATCCGGGTGTCCCTTGACACATCTCAAGTTTTTAATATTTTTTAAATACATATTGTAATGTGAATAAACTTTAAATAGTTAAAATGTAAAAATTTTGATATAAGAGTTTTTTAATTTCCCACTTATCAATCAAGCATAATATTTTTTAAATAGTTTTCATAAAAAAACATCACTTGAATATTATATCTTTAAAACTTTATTCTTAGCACTTTTGCACGGTACGATGTAATAAGTCATTTTCCCGAACTTAAATCCAAAAATGTATGAGTACTTTGAATATTATGATGCTCTCGACAGTACCAGTAAAAGGCTTTATATTTTAAAGACAGCGTCTGAAGTATTTAAACGCTCACAAAGTGGAGAAGACGGTACACTCGCGGTTGCATTTGTATTATTCACTTATGGCATTAAGTGTACCTCGGAATCTCAGCTAATATATTTTTCAAAACGTATGCTTAGGTTAACTTGTGAATAAATTGTTTGTTTTTGTTTATTTTACGGTGTTAATTTTGTGGTTTAAAATGAGACTTTGAAATCAGTAAAGTCGCAATTACCTAGTAGATTGTATAGATACAGATAGTTCATAAGTCTGTGGCATGGCATAAAACGCAACGCGCACCGTTAAGAGGAAGGAAAGGAAGCCGGGCAGTCAGGTACTTTAACAGTGGGGTTTTTCCCTCTCTCTTGTCTCGCGCAACGTTGTGAGCGGTGAAGTTGGATAAGACTGCCAATTTTATTGTTTGTAGATGATAATAACAAATAAGGTATTGCTCTGTACCTTCATATCATTACGTTTCATTCGTACCTTCATTTAGGGAGACTCCGGTCTACCTACGCCACCGTCAGCATACCCAAAGTGGTGACCCTCGACATCGAAACACGCTACAAAAACACGTTACCAAACTAGAGAAATCTTCCTGCTTGGTGGCGACACTCATCTACATACTTACCAGTCCACATCACAGTTCACACCTTGCTTCTGCTGAAAAGTTGCGGTTGCGCACCGGTGCACATGGCTTCACTTCACTTCATCGCATGTGGATGCACGCTTGTTCGTACGGTGCTGGTTGCATGTGTATCTCACTCCTCCTCAAGGTACTGCTTACTCACTTTTTTCTTATGAATAACCAGTTCTCAAGTGTTGTGCTTTATCATCAGTACTACACATAATCAGAACCCAAGTGCCACATGAACATTTCTAGCTTAAGCTACTAAAAACCAGTTATTTATCATTGGTTGTTAACGCAACAACAATAGTTAGTTACAAAAAGTAGTTTATGTACAATGAGCATAATTAAAGACCGTCAATACTCCTTAACAAGGAAAATTCTTTCTTATGTTTTTCAAACTGGCAATCAATTACCTTAAATGTCTAAATACTGAATTAAAGCCATTTAAATCATATAATTCTGTAATTAATTAAATTTGTTTTAAACATTTTATATCTAACCAAATACTAACACTAAATCTCAGATATTGAAAAATTGTTGCTCACCACTAATAGTGCAATATTTAGTAAAAGTATAAGAATTTCTTTCTTTGTTTTTTTTGTATGTCTTATGTTCTTGTGTATGTATAATATTTATTTTTTTGCATGCACTACTGACTGTACAAGCATTTATACTAACTTTAACTAAGTTAATTTTCTGCATGACTGTTCTGCAACAAACTTGCATGTATCCTCGGGGAATGATAACAGAGATATGATTTAAGTCTTTATAACTATTTATTTACATCTTTCTAATTAAATATTAAATTTACACCAAAGAAGAACATTTTATACTAAAGTCTACAGTTACTTTCTCCACAACGATCTACATACAGTTTGCTATCTAAATATACATTTTATATTTTTTCATACCAAAATGGCTGAGGAATTAGAATCGCTAAGGACATACGTAGCCACTATAATCTAAGGTAGATGCAAATAATAGACAATATATTAACAAAGTCTTTATAAAAATGCCTCCTTTCTGGAAAGACAGGCCAGCTTTCTGGTTTGCCAAAGCAGAGACATAATTTGAGTTGGCTGGCATACACACTGATTGTACAAAGTTTAGCCACGTGATATCTGTTCTTGATCAACGTGTCATTGGCAAAGTTGAGGACCTGGTATTAAATCCTCCAACCACAGACCGTTACAACCAATTAAAAGATCAACTCATAAGAAGACTTTCCAAATCTGAGGAGCAACGGGTCCGTCAACTCTTAAGTGAGGAAGAACTTGGAGATTGAAAGCCGTTAACCTTTTTAAGGCATCTACGATCTTTATCGTTTTACTGGGTCGGTAACAAAGAATGAAAATCTGCTACGTCAACTATGGATTCGACGATTGTCTCCCAACGTCCAGGCTATTTTAGCAGTGCAAGCAGACCTCAGCCTGGACAAAGTAGCCGATCTGGCAGATAACATAATTGAAGTCTCATTTTACACGGTAGCGAGTACCAGCTCCCCCAGCCAACGATGTTATTGCTCTTGTATCGTCACTGACTGAACAGATAATTGACCTGTCCAGGGAGGTTGTAGCAATAAGGAGAGCCGGTTGGTATCACAGAAGATTTGGCACCAATGCACGCAAATGCATCCCGCCATGCCAATTCACACAAGCGGAAAACCTGAACAGCAGTCAGTAAAGGAGGGCCCTGACTGCTACTCCATCAATACCTCCGGCCGTCGTTTATTCGTCACCTGGTGGCATCCCACCAGGAGGACATCAACCGACTGGGAACTTAGTGCGGCATACGGTAGCACTATCAAAATTTTTGGGACCATGTCTCTAAAACTGGATCTCAACCTGCGCCGAGACTTCATCTGGTCTTTTGTAGTTGCTGATATAAATTTAGCAATCATTGGGTTCGACTTCCTCTCATTCTTTCAACTCGTCCCAGACTGCATAAATAAGCGGCTACTCGACGGTAAAATAGGCTTCTCTTGTGTAGCCGCCATTGCATCCTCCGAAAAATTCAGTGTAAGAGCGGTAAGAGAAGATTCACTATAATCGAAAATCCTGCAGGAGGTCCCAAGTATCACACATCCCCCAGGGCCGTTCAGAAACATGTAGCACGACACCGTGCACCACATTTTAACAACAAATGGCCCGCCGCCGGCCCAGTAGACCACGGCGACTCGCTCCCAACAAGCTGCCGCTGCAAAGAAGGAATTTGCTATCATGTTGGAAAGCGGCGTGGCTAGACCATCAAAAAGCCCATGGGTGTCCCCCTTGCATTATATTTATAACTTGACGTAGGCAATAATATTACTCACGTATAAGCTAAAAGGTTATGATTAATAACGAATCATACAAATATACCCAATGTGTGGAGCGTGCCAAAACACACGTGAAAAATCCTGCAACAATATATCAAGAAGCAAACAATATACGTCATCACATAAGGTCTGTGTTTTATGTTTGAAACAATTTTCTTATTTTCAGTTACTAGTCAACACGGTCGGAATAACAATTTGACAATCTTTGAGCGTCACGTCCCGCGCCGGACCCGATGGAGAAAAGTAATCATTTCGAGCAATCGAAAATTTGTATTCTGTCCATCAAGTTCAATATTTGAGCTATTAAAATATATTTCCAGTAAGGGCTTTGTGTCTAATAAATCTACTATAAATCAGTTTTAAAGGAATGCCGATGAGAATTTAAATGTGTTTCATTCTTTCTCTACTTCTGATATATTTTTGAAGTAAAGCTGCTTTAGCAGTGTTGAGAGTGAAATTTCAATGTCACATCACGACACGATTTTGGATATAACACCATCCGACGGAAGCTACTTATACTTCTTATATAACTAGCTCAATATTCAGATGGTGCTAGGAGTACAAAGTATATTTTTTCTATTCGTTTTTAAAGTGACGTTTTTAGGCACGATGAGAGTTTTTTGGATATTAAATGACGAATGAAGCTTCACTTCTATCTTTTTTATTATATACATCTCATTAGCACTAATGGGGACACCATTAGTGCTAATGAGAAGAGTGAGAAGAAGAAGAAGAATAAGAAGAATAAGAAGAGTCAATGATAATAATGACGTATTTTTTAAAATTTGTGATAAATTGAACAAGTCATAGTAAGTATAAAGTAGTAAGCGACCCTGTATAATTACAGCTTCAAAATTACAATAATATTAATAATAATATTACATAATATTATCAAGAATCTAAAAATACCAATATTATGCCTGGCTTTAATGCTGTCAATAGTAGAAATAATATTCTAATTTTCACAAAAACATATTTTTTAATATAATTAAATTACCATTAGCTTGCAACTACTATACGAACCATCAATGTGTAAATGACAGTTTATGGACCAACATGGACAGGTTGGCCCATAGGCCATATCGTTAGCGTGTAATCCACTGACTCTGCTTTGTGGGCCGGTGATATTGAAAGCATTGAATGCCGTGTACACAGACGGGTCAGTTCCCTGTCCGCAACGTGGATGTACGAAATAAATGACTGAGGGCTGATTTTCAAATCGTCAGCTTACTGTTATCTGAGGAATAAATATGTGACTTTGATAGATTTTATATGAAAAATCTGTCAATGTTACATATTTATTCCTCAGATAAGAGTTGTCTGACGATTGAAAAATCAGCCCTTAGAATATTATTATTATACATTGAAATAATTGAGGTTTGTATCCAAAGATTTCAAAACTAAGGATGGGCTATGATGTATATTTCACGGGACAAAACTTCATACATTATACAGTTACGCCATCTTGGTTTTCACCATACTTGAAATGTCAGCCATCTTGGTCCACACTAATGTCCACACTAAATGGCCACACATCAAATGTAAAAATGGCCCTAAAAATCACAAAAGTGGGACAGTGGAGACACTTTTTGCCTCAACATGCCTCGTCTATAATATATACGTCTATGGTTTTATGCTTGTATTTATCACACTTACGAAAAGCCTACGAAGACAAAAAGAGAAACGGCAAAAAAAAAAGTCTCTAATCCATTGCAATGATTTCAAAACTAAGGATGGGCTATGACGGACATTTGACAGCAAAATCTTCACACAAGAAAAAGTTACGCCATCTTGATTTCAGGAGACTGAAATGCGAAAAGCAAATGTCAAAATACCAAGATGACGAAAGTCAAACCTAAATTGCCCCAAAATCCCCACTTCTTCCTTCGACATGCCTCGTCTATAACATATGCGTCTATGTTTGCATCGTAATAATAATTGCACTATGATTCGTAAATTCAGCCAGACTGCAGATCTAACGCTGGCACATCAAGTGAACGATTCACTATATCTATCTCTGATATTGAATCTCAATAGTTGATGTTTTAGAAGTAGTACGATTCACTTTATGTGGCCGTTTGACGTTATTGGTTGTATTGTAGGTTCTTGGTGGAAATTCATGTTTCTAAGATGGATTTTTGATGGATGGATGGATGGATGTTTGTTACTCTTTCACGCAAGAACTTCTGAACGGATTTGGATGTAATTTTTTATGGTAGCAGTTTATGTCTGGATTAAAACAGGATACTTTTATACTTCAAAAGTACAGTGTTCCCGTGGGATACTGTATTTATGCGGGCGTAGCCGCGGGAAACAGCACAGTATAATATTAAAATTAATGTTCAATATCTATTAAAGTGGAAAAAGTGTTTGGAGTTCCGTATATATTACTGTCAAATGACGACGATAGAGAATCTAATCCACATAAAATATCATAAATACTAGCTTTTGCCCGCGGCTCCGCCCGCTTAAATACAGTATCCCACGGGAACACTGTACTTTTTGGGGATAAAAGTGGCCTATGTTTTAATCGAGAGCCTTAACTACTACCACACAAAATTTCATCAAAATCCTTTCTATAGTGCGTGCGTAGTCTATTTGCGTGAAAGAGTAACAAACATCTATCCATCCATCTATCCATCCATCCTCGCAAACTTTCACATTTATAATAGTAGTAGGATTGATAGGATACTAAGTCAATGCATTTAGACAAAGTACTGACGGCGTATCTGGGTATGATTTCTGCTTAATTTAAAATTCTGGTCGTAGCTTAGCCCCTTTTCTTCATTATTACTATGTTAAATATCTTTTATAAATTAATCTATACACATAAATAAAATTGAAGTGTCTGTTTGTTATTTCAAATTAACAGCTTTTCACTTAATTCATATGACAGTATATTCGGTACTTACAATAAAATAACAATTTTTAAAAATTTTGTCTGTCCGTCTGTCTGTTTGTCTGCTGTTTGTTCCGGCTAATCTCTGAAACGGCTGGACCGCTGATATCTGATGTTATAAGGCCTAACATAGGCTACTTTGTCTTAGGGTTCCGTTTCCGATAGTTCTATGCAAACAAAGTTGCGGGCATCAGCTAGTATTATTTTAAAACTTATGTTATTTGTAATATATACCACTGTTAATTACCTACAAGTTTGTGCTAACTTAAAATAACATCTGTACAAACCTCTGCGGTTTCTTGATGTTATTGTTACATGAATGTTTTAGATGTATTATTTGACGACCTCTGTGGCTCAATGGTTAGCGCGTTGGCGCTCATGCCGGAGGTCGCGTGGTCGAATCCCGCCGAGGGAACAAAAGTGTTTTCTGTGTTCCTGTGTCATGGATGTGTATTAATTATGTGTATTATATAGTAAAAACTTTAAAATAAAAGCGTCCATAGATATAATTTATTTATTATTACATATTTAAATTGTAAAAAAATGAAAAAAAAAGTTGAAGAAAATTGGTAAAAATATAATCTTGTTATGGTGATAGGTTTTTGTTTTTTTTTAAAAGTGGACCCATTTCTGGGCCTACCTGTTCCCCCAACAGCTAGGTCAGGACAATATATGGTGATAGGTTATGGCACTCAAAAAAGGCTATTTCGAGTGAGTGAGAGGCCAGTTTTTTTGTTTGTATACTGTTAAATGTAAGTACATCAGGGCTCTGAGCTCTGTAGCGGGCTTGACGAGTGAGCTTATAATGCTATATCCTAACAGCCTCCGTGGTCCAGTGGTTTAGAGCTTGGCTCTCGACTCTCTCTTGTTGTCTCTCTTGGGTTTGATTCCCCGCATTGGAATAGCAAGAAATGTTGTATCCAAGTTTGGTTAGGACAATGCAGGCTGATCACCTGATTGTCTGACAAGAAAGATGATCAGTGCGTCGGATGGGCATGTAAAAAGTCGGACCTGCGCCTGCTCTCTCGCCAGTCGTGTCGGTTATCCGTTCCACTAGGTTTCGAGAGTAACGGAGGAGAGAGTGCTCTTGTGTACTGCACACTTGGGCACTATACAATTACTCCTGCGTATCTGGCCTGGCTTCAATGAACCCGGCCACCGTCACCGAAATCGGTTTGGGGAGTTATTATTATTAATGCCATATCTACACTTTCTTCAATCCTATCCCAAGATCCGCACTATCAATAATTGATCTAATGTAAACCTTTACAAACGACTTCAGAACCGACATCTCGGCCTCTCGGCACAAGGCTGAGACGGTGAAGTAAGGGAAAAATAAACGAGCCTCACTAATATTAGAAAATAGCTTTTGCACGCGACTTACCTAGTTCTAGCGTTCTAGAACTAGGTAAGTAGCAATAAGGAATTTAAAAGAACAATATACTAATACTAATATGTCCTAATTCAGGCTTCTTTTTGCGCAATATTTTTATATATTTTTTAATTTACTACGCCACACGTACTTACTGTACACTTAAATAACATTATTTGGACATATTATTTTAATTTGATGTGTGTACCAAATTATAGGCGTACCTATACATCATTACAATATAAAAATAATTCTTTAAAATAGTGATGATTAAAAAAATATATTTATGCTATATTTTTCTTATATATAGTTTAGCTAGGTTTTGTATTTGTACTAATAGTATTATAATTTCAAAAATAATTAATTTAGATAAGAGATTAATTACTATTAATAGTAATTAAATAAAAGATTAATAGTAATTAATCTTTTATCTAAATTATAAAATAAACGAAAGCGCAGATTTTTAATGTTTCTCAGCATAATTCTATAACATTGCCTTGGGGAGTTTTCGCATTAGCACCAAGTAAAGTATGATCAAAAAGAAATTGCTGAGAAGTATAAGTAATTATGTTAATTACCACCGGTTCTCGTGTTATTCTATATTTATATGATCTATAGTTATATGTTCTAGTTATATGTTTATATTTATATGTTCTATAGTTATATGTTCGTAAACAAAATTGTTAAGTTTATTTGAAAAGCCCTATGCTATTTAGATATCAGGTAAAAGAAGACTGAGCCTAATGCTTTTTTATAATTCATTGCATTGCATCTTGCATTTCGAAGCCTAGCGAACTTTGTGTTTTTATAATGAAATATTATAGTTTTTACTCTTCTTACAGAAATAAATATTGAGTTACTAGATAAAAATTCTTTTATAGCCTTAGGCTGAGCTTGCACTAGTCAGGCTGCGGCAGCTGTCAAACATTGACGTTGTATGGGAGTCCACACACTACGAAGCCACAAATGTTCATAATATTATTATGCTATCTGGCTGCCCCAGCTAGGCTGAGACCCTGCATTATAGGGAGTGTGTTTTCCTCTAGTGTGGACGACAGTACGTTTTTACCAGCGTGCGACGGATTTGTAAAGTGCGGTCGCGGAGAAATTCGTACATTTAGCTATCGCTACTTTTATCACGTACCTGTGTAAACGAAATATATTCTTGCGCGAGTGAAAGAGATAAGCAGTGATGAGTCAATGTACGAAAGTCTACGTGCTCCGCGACCGCACTTTAGCACTAAACTTGCTAGCGGTAGAGGTAGCGATTAGCATGTAATGCTTAGACGAATGTAGACCCACTTCACTTAATCACAACCCACTGTTTTCGCAGTCCATTGTGACTGTAGATTCCTTGCACACTGTACTAGCAAAACGCGATTCTCACACTGCGTTATCTCGGCGCGCACGAAGCGTTCGCGTTGAGCACACGCGCGAGGAAAACGCACGCCCAATCATTCATCATCATTCATTAAAATTGTCCAGGTCATCCGATTTATATACTATTTTTATACGATTTATATATTATATAATAAAGTCTGACTTAACTTCTGGCATCTATTGAGATGAATCGAAAAACTGTGTCTGCAACAAAACGATTTTAATTTCGTATTGCGCCGAGGGGTAGGCTTTGATGTGCAAGTTACAAAGGCGATTAATAAAAAAGGGAAAAGGCCTTCCAATATCAATCTGCCATTTAGACTTTGATTCGCCATACACATGTACACATGTACACTCGTGAAAATGTTGTCGTTTTTGTTGGTTATCTATAATATACTTCTCACTATTTTATATTATTCTGAGCAATTTAAAAACTTGTTTTGCTCATTTGCCCTCTATATAAGATGTAACGTAGGTAAGTGGTTACAGAAATGAAGAGTAAAAAGATACAAAACCTATTTCACAAAAGTCAAGTTGTTTGGAATATGTGGTTTAAAGGGATTGGACGCGATAATTGTTGTTGAGGTTTTCTTGGTGCGTAAAGGATGAAGGAAATTTGGTGCGTTTTTGGAACAAATCACACTTATATTAGAGGACCATGGTACCAGAAAATTAGATAAAACATGTCTAATATGGCATTAAATGATATAAGACTATATTTACGTACCTTACTTTACCGACTGGTTCTGTGGATATTCAAACACCTACCCCCTTACTAATAAGAATCGTTATACAACGGATAAGCTTAAGAACGTTGCTGTCTTTGTCTGTCAAGTGACTTTTCCAACGTATTAGACAAAGACAGCAACGTTGTTTAACTTATCCGTGGTGTAAATATTTTTATTAGTAAGGGGGTTATATTATAAAAAGGAAAAATTACATTGTTTGTTTGTTTTCATTGAATAGGCTTCCAAACTACTTGGCCGATTTTTGTAAAATTTCACACATATAGAATAGACTACGGGGAAGGACATAGGCTATTTTTTATCGTCGTGAAACGTATGGTTCCCGCGTGATTTCCTCTCGCGCGCTAGAAGGCATGGGAAACATCTTTAACATTATAAAAGAGTCTCCAATAATAGGTACTTTGTTGCCCCATGGATATATGATATAACTTGTGGGAATGTGTGAAAGCCCCAAAGGGAGACCTCCGACCGAGCGAGGTGGTATGCTCGGTCAGACCGAACTGTGCTACCGTGCTAGGCCGATGCTACGTGCTGATCAGGAGAGGTGCTTCGTGCTCTGCTTGCTGACCGATCGTTGTAGTGTCCGTTGAAGCCGATGAGGAGGAGTGCGTTAAAACTGGTGGTCGAGGTACCCGAAGAGGCGAAGGTGGCTGGCGTGGTGCTGAGGAGTGGAGTGTGATGATGTCCAGAAGGAGGTATGTTCTGTCGAGGGTCACCAATGTGGATATAGTGGATGCCCCAAAGCCCTCTCCGACCGAGCGAGGTGTTATGCTCGGTCAGGCCGAAGCCCACTTGTATAATACGAGAAGGAGACTCTTCTCGCGCGCCGGGCCCTTGAAAAGGGCCTTGGGCGGGGAACCAAAACCAGGGGCAGAGCCCCTCTACTTGGGGTGGGAAGACACGCCCAGTACTAATACTGGGCGCATTTAGTCTATTTTTAGGGAAGACCGCCCGCGGCAGAACGCGGGGGAAACCCATGGGGGGGCAACACAAAAACAATGGGAATGTCGAATTGCCTATCCAGGCACAACTAGGACCGGCGGTCGGCTCCAAACGGCGCGTGGGGTTCCCGACCCGGGGGCCGAGAAACGTGTGTGGGTTTCCACTCCACTCCCTTACGCACCGCGTTTACCGGACCGTGGACACAAGCGACCTGGGGAAAAGGGTGGGAGTTTTAAAACTTCCGTGCCCCGACTTTTGTATCGGGGGGGAAGATACGCCACGGAGACGACGGGGTGGCAATAGGGTTGCCACTTGTCAGGCTCTGGACGAAGTTTAGACGAGTTACACCGGCATCTGGTTTGCCTGTGTAAGGAAAGGTATGGGGGGATACGATCCCGCGATGGGTGGTGGCGCAGTTGCGCCATGGCGCATTAGTGCGCTTAGGTGTGGCGCGTCAGTGCGCCGGATCTCCTCTCTTCGGGGGTGGCGGGGCGGGACGGCATCCCTGGGCAGGCGTTGGCGGTTGAGCGGGCGGGCATGCCACGGCACCAGGTCGGTCAACTCGACCAGGCGCGAGGCGTGTACGTGAGGCGGGATCTGACGTATGTTTTAAACAGGGCTAACCGCATATTGAGAGGGATCTGCGGGGACGCGTAGGCTGGTCTCAGCTGGGCTATGGCTGATCGGGTCTTGGCCACCGCAGACTGGCATTGGGCGCGCATGGAGAGTCGGCGGTCTATTAACACCCCGAGGTACTTCGCCGTTCTCCCCCATGGGATCTCGGCGTCTCCAATCTTCAGAGGAGCCGGAAAACTTGCTCTCGTGGTGACGGCGAGCGCCTGGGACTTACCTGCATTAACAGAGAGTCTCCATTTGCTCAGCCAGTCAGGGAGTAGGTCCAGCGTCCTCTGAAGTTTGATGGCGGCATGGTTGGGGTTCAGCGAGCTGGCGATGAAAGCTGTATCATCGGCATACAGCGCCACGGTGGTGCCAGGATCCTTGGGCACATCACTAGCAAAGAAGCTGTATAGCCCCGGAGACAGCACGCTTCCGTGAGGGACTCACGCTGCGATGGGGTACTCACCTGAGAGGATTCCGTCCACTCGGACCTGGAAGGTCCGGCCGGAGAGAAAGGAAGCCACTAACTTTATCAGGGAGGGGGGGACGTCGGCACGGATGAGCTTGTATCAAACGCCTCTCCGTGTCCAGGAAGACTGCGACTGAGGAGTTCTTTTTATTGGCCGCAACGGAAAGGTGGTGAATCACGCGTACCAGCTGGAGGGTGGTACTCAGCTGGGACCTGAAGCCGAATTGTTCCTCACGAGAAGGGAGGTACGGGGAGAGGTATTTGAGGAGAAGGATCTCAAAGGTCTTAGAGAGGGTTGACAGGAAGGTTATGGGCCGGTAGCCCTCGGCCCGTCTCAAATTTTTATGGGGCTTCGGAATATTAATTATTAACTCTAGTTTCCAGGGGGTGGGAAAATGACCGGTCCTCACAATGCCATTAAACAGGCGGGTGAGGGCGGCCACCATTCTAAAAGGAAGGTGACGGAGGGCAGCGTTGGGGATACCATCCGCGCCGGGAGCCTTTTTAGGTTTAAGACGAGAGAGAGTCTTTTGGACCTCTCTCGGGGAAAAGGAGAAGATTGGGGGGGAGGGGGGGGAAGGAGAAAAACCTTTACCTCCTCGGAGACCATCCGGGCGTGATCCGTTGCGGTCGTAGGCAGTGGTTGGATTTGGCTTTCCACCCACATGTATGCATTTCGGATGTTGTATATATAGTGTAGATCTTAGAAAACTTTGATAGCGCGATTCAGGATTGTGGCGCTAATTGGTCCGCCACAAACTATAGATGTTGCGCGCGACTTCATGCGCGCTAAAGGATATCCTGCAACAACCGGACATTACATTACCGTACTGGGAGCTGTGTAACAGTTTATACAGCTTTAGTACAGCTCCCAACTCTAACTACTGAATAATCACATAAAGTTTTCATATTCTGTGAACATTTTTAATGTTTGAGATCTGAAAATATTATTATTTTGCCACGATAAAAAGTAACATATGTCCTTTTCCGTGGTCTACTCTATACCTGGGCCAAAATTAATCAAAATCGGTCCAGTAGTCACGGAGCCTATTCGAGGTAAACAAACAAACAAATCTTTCCTCTTAATAATATTAGTATAGAATATAGATATTAAATTAAGTATCATTGTTCGACCCACCGTATTAGTTTTCCGATCCTAATCATCCAAATCCAAATTAGATCTGAAAGTTTTAAAATAATTGCAACCAAGTAAAGACTGGAACTTTTTTAAAGAGAAACCTTTTTATTGAAATTTATTTTTATCGGTAATATTATGTTCATCATTTATCTAGAACGACTCATAAAGTGGAGATCTCTAAATATACGTATTCATTTCATGTAGCATTAGCCTCTCGATATCGTGAAGCTGAACTCGAATAAGCCTCTCGTAGGCTGCAGTATCGAGAGGGCTTAAACCAATTTTAACCCTTCAAATCTGAAAGCGATATTTGATTCCGTTTCATTTTTTAATGGCTTGTAATAGTTCAATAAGCAGTGTACTCGTAGTGTATTTTAGGCTCTTAGGCAAAATGTAAGGGTCAGTTTACACCGAAACGATAGTTTCGTCTCGGTGTCAATTAACTGTTTAACTAATTAAATTTTTCAATTGAAATTGAAATTTATTTATTTATTTAATAATTTATGTACACACAATAATAAATGATGAAATCTTAAAACTGGGATACAATTTAATGAGACAAGACAACTGCCGGAAGACGTTAGGAAGAAGGAAGTGGTACTGTACCAGGTACTGAAGGTACACGGTGAAAACTTGTGTGCAATTTTTGTACCGACCTGTCGTTTATACGTTTCATAAACTCCAAATCACATAAAACCATAGGAGTTTTTATATGAAAAAAATGTAAAGCTTAACTGAGAAATATAAATAGTTCTTGGTACTTTATAACAGGTATCGTATTATTATATGAGGTTTATGGTATTTAAACTATCTATCTATATAATATAATATATATTTATTCTATCGATATGTGGTATTCAAGTTATTTCTTCAAAGGAATTTATGTTATTAAATCCGAAAGTTATCGTGTTACATGTAGCTATTTAATGAGGATGAAAATTATACGGGAAATTTGTAGAGTTTCAATAGACAAAATCTCGAATAAGAGATTCGACGAAATCAATTTCATTTGAATTAGTTAGTATCTGGATATTACATCCGTGGTTATTGGTTAATAATGAAATTAAGGATGATATTTCATTCACTAAATTCTAGTTGTAACAATGAAAGGAAATAAAAATGCTATCCATTTAGAAACCACAACATTACATAATACACGCATACATAGACCGCCAAAATCATTACCCTTCCTTTTGGCTTCGCCGTAGTCGGGTAAAAAGTAGTGAAATAACGTTTGTGTGCTAAATCTTTTAATAGGGTCAATGATTTAATCGATGATTGCACATCTTGGGAATAAGATATGGATAACCTAACTGTTATATTGTATAGATATAGTCATTACATTGTAAAAATAGATATTTTTGACGTGATAACGTCTTATAATTTGATGGAGCCGGCTGCACGCACGAAAAAACATGACTCATGCGTTACCTGTTACCAGCGTTACCTCGCTAAACATGACGCATTGCCGTTACCTCAGCTAGCCGCACCTTAGGTATGTGAGCGGTGGGACGGAGAGGCGGGACGCTTGATGTTATTACTCAGTTCGGCGCCGGACTTCGCGGCGGCAACACGCCTACCTAAGACGCGGCCAATTAGTTCGCGCGCACTATAAACATGACGTTGTCACGTTCAACTATCGTCAGTAAACCGACATTACAGACAACCAATTTTTAAAAAAAAAACAATTATTATAATTGACAGATGCCAGTTCTTCTCGCCGGGCTAGTTCCCAATCCGGAGGTAGGCATCACGTAGAGACAATTCCGTGAGTGTTATTTAATAACCTATATTGAAATAAAACATTTTTTTATGTTTTTCAAAATAATCTTGAATAATCATTAAAACAACTTGATGTTAAATAACAACTCTATAATTTTAATAAGCAAAATTGTGTCAACTGTAAAGCAAAAACTCTAATCAAATAAGTTTCATCGTCGCAAAGTTACAAACTTACCATAACAAGTCAACTTCGTTAATAATACTGGAGTTACATAGTTCTAATGCCACCTATTGTTTAGCATAAACAACGACGCAATTTGACTCTAATTCAATCTTGATAGTAGTAAAGTTCTCGATACACCAAAAACATTCTCGACGAAAGTTCGTCGTGTACACTTCGTCGGAGAAATTACGCGACGAACGTTCATCCGAAACATTGTGGAACTTGTCGACGCCAAATAAAGCGTCGCGTTAGAGAAACTAATTCATTGAGAAGATCATAATGCAGTATTTACAGTGATGATACTGGCAGTAAAACCAGTTGCATAGTTAAAATTCATTGTAAATAAATGTAATATATCTATGGACGCATCACACCACGCCCATCTGGCCCCGTGGTAAGTATCCGACAAACCTATGTATGTTACGGGGACCAGAGCCTGAAAATTACTAGGTTTTTTAAGAGTGACTGACTTCAAGGATTGTTTCGCTTTTTCATACCTACATTCTCAGCTCTATTGCACTTGTTACAGCCGATATGCTGGGCACGATGGCATCGTTACAACTTTATGCAGCCTATGTCGTGTTCAGACATAGCAGAATCCCGCGCGGTAAAGAACCGTACGGATCAACCGCGCGCAGCTTATTACCGAGACGTCATGCGTTCACACTAAACCGCGTGGGTTACAAGAGTTCGCGCGTTTTCCTCTGTGTCTGAACCGGTCCTTTAAATTAATAGGCTAGTAGAGTTATCCGAAGATAATAATATTAAATACCTACTACCCTAAGCATAATTGAAAATTGCTCCTCGTGTGACATTGAGTTCAAAAATTTCAATCGATATTTAGGATTTGGTTCATTTTACATTATATTATATATTTAGGTATGTCCACATAGGTATAGGATTGGTCGCAGCGTTTGAAAAGATACCGCTGCGCTGGCCTGCTTGAAAAATGTGGCAACAAACGGTACGAAGTCGGCGTGCCCGAGCCTTTTCGTGTCAGATGTACGTACCGAATTAACGCATACAAGTAATTGTCTCACACAAAATGATAATATTATAAAACCACACTACAAAAATGAGTTGCCGCATACACGGCGCTGTTGTTGTTAGACAGCGCGGTATCTAGTCGAGCGCCGAAACGAATAATATATCTAAGGGTATAACCAATTTAAGCCTATTTTTCGCAGACTGTACATATTACATCCCAAGGCTAACAAAGTCGAGAGCCCTCGGGCTTGGCCCAGTGTTTATAGCGAATTTGTTAACGCTACGCGCCGACAAACTTTGATGTCTGAATTACAAGGACAAGGGAGGCTATCGATTTTTAGGATTCCATAGTACTACAAGGAATCCTTATAATTTCGCTCAATCCGTCCGTTTGTCTGTCTTTCCGCCCATCTAATAAATGAACATAATGTATAAATAAACATAATTTTTATATTATGTGAAGTTATATATCGTGTATAGATTTCATTTTTGACGACATATAATAATAATAATAGTATAATAATTTTATACTTTATGGATAGCTCTCTATAAGACGTCATGTGAAGTGGGAATGATTTTTTTTTCTCATTCTACCCTGTCGTGGGGTATCGTCGTATAGGTCTTACAGGACAAGGTAGAATGAGAAAAAAAAATCATATATATATATATATATATATATATATATATAAACCTAACCAAGAGCATCAGAACATGTCTAAGGAGGGTTACGTAACAATAAATCCGTTTTTTTTTTTTCAAATTACTTCAAAAATTACCGCCCGATTTCGTTCACAATAATTTTCCTATGGAGTTTTTAGCATGTTTTATAAGCATGGACACTTACGAGTTTCTATCTCTAATAGTTTAGAAATGTTAGGTGGGGACCAACTTAAAAACCACTTTGGAGGCTGATTACTCGAATATGATCGATTTTGTAAAATAGTCATATATTAAATTTTTCTTTTATTTTAAAATACCTATTCAACGATACCTATCTACACGATGGGGTAGAATGAAAAAATATTTTTCATATCTACTTCACATGTATGGAGAGCCACCCCTAAAATTTTAAATTATTATTATTTCATGATGCCAAAAACGAGATCTATACACAATCTATAACTATAGCAAACATCCATTTATATTCATAATTACATAAGCTAGAAGCGCAGACAGACAGACATACAGACGGACAGACAGACAGACAGACAAACGGACGGACAGAGCGAAACTATAAGGGTTCCTTGTGTATTACGGAACCCTAAAAAGGCAAAGATGATTGACTGATGTATCAACGCACAGACTAAGCCCCATTTTAACCCAGGCTAGAAATTTGAAATTTTGCACACGTATTTCCCATATGACATAGGCATCCACCAAGGAAGGATTTTTCAAAATTCAATCTCCAAGGGGGTAAAATAGGGGATGAAAGTTTAAAACCTAATTACACACGGGCGAAGAAGCGTGCAATTGCTATTTTAAATTAAGACGAGGAAATATTTTCGAGCAATTGGCCTCCAAACTGGTTGTACAAGTAGCATTTATTGGCATTTATAAACTATAAGTGGTAGCAACTTGCCAATTTCTATGTTGGTAGATCACGCTAAAACTCTGTAGGAAAATCGAACAATAACTTTTGTAGTAATAAAAAAAAAATCGCATTAATTTTTACGGACCTCTCCTGTGCCATGAGACTATCTCCTAGACATTCTCTTGGTAAAGTTATTCCTATACCGCTATGTTATTCGCTTATTTGATAATATATAATTTCACAATATTTATTATCTATCGGATTACTAGAAAGCATTTATGTAAGTTGTGGTGAAGGACGACTTGGTGCTTAGGGTCAATTCACACAGAAACGAACGATACGCGACATGGCTTATTTAATATACTGCTTTTTTAAGATATCTATTTAAAATTGAACATTATTTATTACTTTAACTCTATCAGTGAAAACCTATTATTGGCTTTCTCTAATTTTATACTGTATCTATTATACTGTATCTATTAAAGTGAAACTTTTATTACATCGCCTCAAACTTTTTCGTCTGTGTGTTGCATGTCGCGTGACGGTCGGCCGCGGAGTAGGGATAAAGTGAAAGGCGCTCGTCAGAGAAGCCGAGGCCAATATGGCGGCGCCTATAGTTCGCATCAGCTGACCGTGTAGTGTATAGACTAGTACTCATTTGTGCCAGTGCTCCACGCTATTTTGTTATAAAGTTTCACTTTTACCGTGGTTTCATAAAACCACACAATCCTTTCTTTTTATTATAAATAAGCTGTTGGTTTTCCAAAATACATAAATAAATTGATTAATTACACAACAAGATACACGTTTCATTGTAAGAGTTCGAATATCAGGTTGCACCGCGCTGCACAGCGCTTGCGCAGTGTATGACTGATGTCATATGAAACGTGTATCTTTTTATGTAGTAAATAAAGTTAATTTTTACATAGCCATCTAAAAATGCATCACCGCGTAGCATCGCATATCGTCGCGGTGTAATGTGACCCTTGCTGGCCAGTAGTGATGTTTGGGTCCGAATTCGTGAGTTCTATTTAGTCTGCGATAGAAACAAACCTATGAAACTGCCGTTCTGCAGTACTGGCCATTTCAAATCAAAATAATTTTTGTTTGGCTAAGAATTATAATTTCAAATTAATTTTATTTTAAAAACATGGAATTCTTTTTCTAAAAGCAGTCATTTGTTTATTTATTAGTGTTACATTTTCATCGCATTTCAATCTTTTTCGTCATGATGACGAAACGTTAAAAATTCGAGTAATTATGGAATATGAGTACCGTCGTGGCAGCAACGCGGCACAAGCGGCACGCAACATCAACGACGTTTACGGAGCTAACACTACAAACCAACGCACCAACTGTTATTGGTTTGCTCGCTTCCGTTCTGGAAATTTCGACCTGAAAAATGAACCTCGAGGTCGTCCGAAGACTTTGGTCGACAATGACGAATTAAAGGCGATTGTGGAAGCTGATACTACACAATCTACCTTGCGCCTACAGACTACTACTTTTTCCAGAATTTGGATAACTTCTTGGCGGGAAAAAATTCAATACCTGAGAGGCAGTACAAAATGCCTTTGAAGAATTTGTTGCCTCCCGTCCAGCTGATTTCTTTAAGAAGAGCATCAATAAACTGCCACTGCGTTGGCAAAGATGCATTGATTGCATGGGTGATTACTTCGATTAATACAAATAAAAAATACATGAAAAAAATTCGTTTAAATTGTTTCATTCAAAACGGAAATTTCATAGGTAGGACCTAATATTAAGGACGTGCCCACGACTTCGTACGCGCAAATGGAAATCCCGAGGGAACCGTACAATTTCCGCTATAAAAAGTAGCTTGTATCCTACTCTATATTTAAGCCAAATTTCATTAAAATCGGTCCAGTAGTTTCGTAGCTTATTCAATGCAAACAATCAAACATGCAAACAAATCTTTCCTCTTTGTAATAATTATCATAGTATAGTTAACATCAAAGGAGCTTCAGCCTTTCAGTGAGCAGCAATTTATTAAGATCATTCTTTAAAATATTCCCGATGTCGTCAACCCTTTAAACATACTTACTATTAACAAAATCTCTTTATTAATTGAAATTGATGGACGCGAAAGAATTTAATATTTGTATAAGCCGTGAAATATTACATCAATATTATATAAATTATCCCGTATATTAATGTCTGTACTTATTTCCGTCCTATAATCCGGATAATATCACATCATTAAATATTAATTAATATTGCATCAAGGTAGGAGGGCACAAATAATTACAATTTAAATCAATTTTCTCTTTTTACAATAATTATTGCAATTATATTTGCTAATTATTACATTGTGTTATTATTAAGCTAATAATTATATATGAGATAATAGCTCCCCACACCGATTTCGTTGACGGTGGCTGGTTTCGTTGAAACCAGGCCAGCTACGCAGGAGTTATTTTATAGTGCCCAAGTGTGTGCGCAGTACACAAGCGCACTCTCTTTTGAAAAAGAAGGTTTACTCTCGAACCCTAGTGGGATGGATAACCGACACGACTGGAGAGAGATCAGACGCAGATCCGACTTTTTTCATGCCCATACATTACATCTTTCATATATTATGAAATAAACACCGCACAACAGCGAGTCGGACTCGCCCACCGTTTTGACATATGCGTTTTTTGTGGCAATAACGGCCGTATCATTTTGGAAGTCAACTTAGAAGTCTCATTTTTTCACAGCTTCAAGGGACCGTAGGTCTGACATTGAGGTTTTAATTTTACGCTTTCCCGAAATAAAGGGTCTTGACAGACAGACAGACGGACAGATGGACGGACGGACAACAAAGTGATCTTATAAGGATTCCGTTTTTTCCTTTTGTGATACGAAACCCTGAAATGAGGTACCCGTAACTTTTTAATAATAATTATAGATTACCTACACTATATACTTACTCTGTCTTTAGAGACAGAGTAAGAACCTTTATATGTTATAGAAAATATATAGAACGTTCGAGGAATTTATAAAGCAAATGACTAACGTTCTTTATTGTTTCATCTTACAATCCAATAAACTGAAAATATTCAAACATTTTTATGTTACTTTACAAAACAAACGGAATAATCATTACGATCACACCAAAATCGTGGTATTTAAACTGTTGTGTATCTAAGACATGCACATTGCACACAACGCGAGCGTTGTAGTTTGCAAAACGGTAATGAAAATCCAACAAACCTATCAGATAATTATTTCATTATTTACTTAAGCGTCTATCACTCACGTCCTGCAGAAACATAAAATATGCTGCTTCGCTGTTAAAACTTGACATTTGCCTAAAATATTTGTTTAAGTATAGATGTATTCAATTTGTTTCACAAGTAAGATATTATAGTATATTCAGTATATTGACTGTTTTTAAATTAGGAATTTGCAAGCATTTTAAAGCGATTTTTATCAGTGTTATAAAGTGTAAGTGTAAATTCAGTGATTTCTTTGAAATCTTTTTTCTTAAGTCGTGCAATAATTTTGACTTATACCGATTAGCTGATGGTATATGTGTTATTATTAAATTGTTTGGAAATTCGGAAGGTGCTGGTTTCGAACCCCGGTAAATTATTTTTTTTGTGTTTTTTTACTTTTTTCTAAATCTACTTTTTACATGTAAAAAATTGTGGCTGAATATTTTTCTAATGTAATTAGGCCTTATCGGGTGGTAAACTAGTCCAGATGGACCTAGAGGGTCTTATCTAACAAAATTGCTGTTTCTTGATCAGCCCTAATCTCTCAGCTCACTGCTTCAAATCACCGGCGTGCATATTAATCACACTCGCCTTGTTCCTGAAAGAAACTTCTTGAAGTTCATGCAAGCATCGACGGATTATTTTATAGGAGTTTCCACATGAGAGCTTATACGGTGTAAAATGTATTTACTACTCAATTATGTAGCATGAATACTATTTAGTGTCGGGAGAAAAGAAAAAAAAACAGAAATGAAGTAACAATAATATGTAAAATTTCAGTAGAAAATAAACTTTTGGTGCCAGCCCCACAGAAGACCGGCGACATATGCCGCTTGTCCTCCTATGTATCTTGGTAGGTAAGTAGGAAGACAAGCGTTATTTTACGCTGGATTTTCTGTATTTTTTTTTTGTAAATATAGAAAAGTCGCGCATAACTGTACAAAATATTTCACTTCTAAGCATAACAGTAAGAATAGAATTTAATTGTTTTCAGTTATTGATTTAATTTAACTTAAAATTTAAAATTTAACATTTATTATTTGGAGTAGTCTGTCTAGAATCACAAATATAGTCTGCTAAGTGATTTTTATTGTTTACTAGATAGAGTTTGACTACAAAACAAATTGGGCAATTCGGTCAAAGCTCTAAAAGGCCACGCGCGTAGTTCTGCGACGTTCTGTTCACCTTCTGCGACGCCATAACAAACTGACAACTTTTAATGATAATACTAGTATTAATTGCCCGCGGCTTCGCCCGAGTGAAGTTAGGTTTTAAGCTTTCATCCCTTAGTGTATACATTTATGGGCTGAATTTTAGGAGACGCTAAAATACATAACTCATTATTTTTTTCGTACTCAATTCATACGAAATTTAATGCAAATATGCCCAAGGAATAAAAAGTTTCATGCAAAATTGTATTCCCTATTTTACCCCTTTGGGGGTTGAATTTTGAAAAATCCTTCCTCAGTGAATGCCTACATCATATGAGAAATACGTATGCAAAATTTCAAATTTTTAGTCTTAAGGGTTTGGCCTGTGTGTTGATACATCAGTCAATCAGCTTATCCTTTTATATATATAGAAAATAGATTCAGGCGATCCGAGCACTTGCGCTCCCACTAAAGAGTCGAAACCAGAGGAGTTCCAAATCTGTTCTACACCAGCTTATTTTAAGACTAAATAAAGGCAAAATAGAATAGAGAGAGAGAGAGTAGTAAGTAGAGAGTTTAGTTTAGATATTCGTTGTAGACATCTGATATTACAATAACTATACTTAAATGTTAGTTTTTGTTCCTAATATTGAGCAAAGAAGTTATAAAATAAGTAACTCAATATTAAAACAAAGTAAAAAGAACAATAATATGAATCGTGCATAGATCCGTAAACCCATTGTCTACCAAACTATTGTTTAGCTGAGGAACTTCTGTCAATAGTAAAGTGATACATCGAAACTAGCTTCGGTTACAAAAATACATTAAAACCTACCCATTATTGTGTTTCATTTCATGAGAATTACTTCAGGTACTATATAAAATATAGGTAAGGTAAATAAATATTAATAATTGTGAATGACAGTTGGGGCAAAAATATCTACGGGTAAAGATTGACAGTGCCATAGAAAAGGTGTTCCTCTTGACCCGAAGAGACATAAATCTATAGCTTAATTGAAATAAATCTATAGCGGCTTTTATTTTTGAATTATTGAAATAAACTGAAAATCATATCACAAAAACTGCCGACAGGGTAAAATAAAACGGCTGTTATGCTAGTGCAGCTTGTTTATTGGCGATTCGATTTGTTGACTTTAGTTCGGCCGTTTGCAGATTTCGCTGAACTACGGCTGGCTGCATGTTTTGTTTTTTTTTTTTAATTTTAAATAAGCACTTACTGAGATACTTTCGGAAATAAAACAGAAAAAATTACTGCAATTTTAAATTCTGTAACTTTATGTTATAACTAGCTGGTGCCCGCAACTTGGTTTGGTAACTTCGTTACTTCTTATAACATCAGCTATCTGCCAGTGGAAGTCCCGTGAAAATCGGTCCAGCCGTGTCAGACACTAGCCGGAACAAACAGACAGCCATGTCTGTCAAAAATTTAAAAATTGTTTATATTGTAAGTATGTATTTTAATTGTATGTACTTTCTTAAGCATTTAGTGAAAAGCTGTCAATTTAAAGTTACAAACAGGCACTTCAATTTTATTCATTTATATATACTTGTCACAAGTTCTTAAATCGAGGTGAAATAAATGTTCATATTATTATGTAATAAACAAAATAATTTGACATTGTTCATGTCAAAATGATATCAAAATTATCAAATTCGGGTGTACATGAAACGGGTGAGAATGCACTCGGGAGATAGAGGCATACTAATAACTAGCAATATTACGGTATGTAAATAAAATTATCGCCGTATCGGATTACGGATAGAACAACACGGCTAAACCAACGTTTCCCGCGCTGGAATTAGAGAACAAATCCGTTTTGAATGGAATTCCGACTTGACACGGAACTGTTACATCGGAAATTGCCTCACATTGTTGCTCAAAAACGTGGCTTTTATTCTAGAACCTTCTAAAATCATTAATCAGGATTCACTTTGGCAGTGACCCAAGTCCTTATTCCTCATTTGTATTTACAGAAAGAGTTTTCGACCATAAATCATAGAGATTTATGATTTTCATTTTTTTTTCAAACTCGCGTAGTGATGGATGCATTTGGATTCCGGTCCATTTAAACAATATTAAGCTTGATCGGATTTATAACATTTTTGTATTTATACACCTAACGCCGTAGATACGCGCGGAATTTTCATCTTGATATGTGTATATAGCACAGTACAAAAATATCGAGGTCTTTTTCAATTGGAAGAGAAATGCTTCAGATGATGCCTACGTTCGAATGGGCGGGTTGCGGCTTAGTATCTCGTAAAATAGTCGTGTAACAACGACTTTTCCTGAAAGAATTAAATAACAATTCAATAGGGTTGAGATGTAATTTTGTCCTCTTTGTCTGTTCGAATAAATTTTAATCTAAAAGTAAACAAACATAAATATTATTAATCAATGTACCTACAGTTCTATTTCTTAACTATACTTGTAATTCTTAATAGCTTCTTAAATAAGTGACATTTAAATTGATTGCAACAGCAAGCTGTTGTTTCTTGGTTTACTTTTAGATTACTCTTATAGGCGACCGGCGACCTCTGTGGCTCAGTGGTAAGCGCGTTGGCGCTCAGGTCAAAAGCCGAGGGAACAAAATTTTTTCTGAGGTCCTGGGTCATAGATGTGTATTAAGTATGTGTATAATATAAAAAAAATGTAGTATAATAAATGTAATAAATATATTTCCCGTTTTTTGGTACTTGTAATACAAGTTATTTGGATACTTAGCACGGGGCCAGAATGACGTGGTGTGAAGCGTCCATAGATTTATTATTATTTATTATATTAGAACTGAACGAAGTATACTTGTAATGGCGTTTAGCGTATAATATAGCAAAATAAATCAAGTTGCCCTATTAATTGCACTTCGTTTTTATTGGCTGCTGAACAAACCACTTACACTGAGTAATTAGGCGATAACTGAGACAAGGGCGTTTGTTCCCGGCTTATTCCACGTTATTAATTACTGAAAACGTTGATAAATCATTGCTGATATTCGAGACATTCAAGATATAATAAATAGCCCGCCACACCGATTTCAGTGGCGGCGGCTGATTTCGTTGAAAGTAGTCCGGCTACGCAGGAGTTATTTTTTTACGGGAAGAATGAAAAAAAAAAATCATCCCCCTTCATGTATGGGGCCACTTTAAAACTAAATGTCATGGAAACTAATTGACGTATCGAAATAATTTTTTCAAGTGTATTTTTTATTAACAAGAATACAGAAAGCTTATATTTATAAAATTTGTGAACATTCTCCCTAGTAGTCTTTTTTTATTTATCTACATATGTTTTAATACGCGAAATAATAACAAGTTCTTATATCCTTAATTTACTGATATTAAAATAAGAATAAAATATTATATTATTATACGAATGGGATTCTTATATAAAGAAGCTAGAAAATGGATCAAATTCTTATAAAACTAATCTGTTAATAAGTTTGTGCAAAAATGTAAGCACTAATGACACAACGACAGAACTTGAGGTAACAAAAAGTGTAAAGCCGCTCAAACACTAAGTGCACAATGAAGCCATTAAATAGTATTTCTCAAACCGCTACAAAGTTCTAGTGCAAGCTCATAGATGTCGATAACGATGAATGGGCCATCTCCGGTGGGCCCAGATGGGCACTGAGCCCCGGACGGCAGGGGCGCGGATGGGCAGGGCCCCGGATGGGCACGGGTGGGCACTATCCGTGCCGGAAGGGCACGCTCGTCTGAACCTCTTGCCGCCTTTTAACGCCTCATCTCTTTATTGGAACGCTAGCTCATATATTTGGACAGCCTTTAAGCGTAAATTTTACGGAGAAATTTTATGTTCCTGCATATAACTGTCTCCGCGATAATTATTTTATGTCGATGTGAGTCACTAAGAGCTCTTCCTGTAACATTTCGCTCATGGAAGTAGAACTTTTATTATAATTGCGCGTCTGTTACGTTAGTTTAGGAATGAGATTTTTTACAGCAAAACTTACACTTATTGCAGTCAAGAAAATTAAGCTTTACGTTAATGTCTTTGTACCAAATTGTACCTATTATTATCAGCTCCTATGTATATTACACACACCGGCATACGAGGGCGGGTCAATAAGTCCGTGACTTTTGGAATAAAACACAGATTTTTTGATATATAAATCATTTTATTTTTCAACGTAGTCCCCCTTGAGCTCTATACACTTTGTCCAACGCTTCTCCAATTTTTTGATCCCTTCCAAAAAATATGATTTGTCGAGGTCCTCAAAATAGGCCTTTGTTTGCGAGATGACTTCATCATTGGAGTCAAATCTTTTTCCACCGAGCCATTTTTTCAGGTTTGGGAACAAGAAGTAGTCACTCGGAGCCAAATCTGGAGAATAGGGTGGATGTGGGAGCAATTCATAGCCCAATTCATGGATTTTTGCCATGGCAACTGCACATGTGTGCACCCTTGCATTGTCTTGGTGAAAAAGAACTTTTTTCTTGGCCAAATGAGGTCGGTTTTGTTTTCAAATCCTCATTGAAGCGGTCCAATAAGTTGGCATAATATTCCCCATTAATTGTTCTTCCCTTTTGAAGATAGTCAATGTGGATTATCCCACGTGCATCCCAAAAAACAGTCGCCATAACTTTATTGGCTGACAAATCCACCTTGGCCTTCTTTAGCGCCGATTCACCCTTAGAAACCCACTGTTTTGACTGTTGTTTGGTCTCTAGTGTGTTGTGATGGATCCATGTTTCGTCCACGGTTACAAAACGGCGCAAAAACTCCTCCATATTGTGATTAAACAACGCCAAACCTTCCTGTGAAGTTGTTACACGATTGCGTTTGTGGTCGACTGTGAGCAAACGCGGCACCCATCTTGTGGAAAGCTTTCTCATGCCCAAGTGATCATTCAAAATTGAAACCACTGAGCCATGCGAGATGCCTATGGCTTTCACAATCTCTTGCACTTTCAATCTTCGGTCGGCCAACACCATATCGTGAATTTTTTCGATTGTTTCGAGTGTAGAGACCTCAACTGGGCGTCCAGGACGTTCGGCATCTTCAGTGCTTGTACGGCCACAACGAAATTCAGTAAACCACTTTTTTACCATTGAAATCGATGGTGCAGAGTCCCCATAGTATTTATCAAGCTTAGCCTTGGTCTCGGTAATGGTTTTTTTTCGCAAAAAATAATGCTTAATAAGCACACGAAATTCACTTTTTTCCATTGTTTCCTTAAGCTACTGGATAGTCTGATAAAGATAGCTGTAAAACACAAACTAACTGACGCAGCAAGTTCAAATTTTGATAGGAGTCAACTGACAGATGCCTGTTGACAGGAGTAGTGTTGCTTTTTCAGTAAGGAGGTTAGAAATTCAAAAGTCACGGACTTATTAACCCGCCTTAGTATTTAGCGGAACATAAAATAAAGGTTTGATATCAGTATCATATAAGGTTGCTGGCTGGTTTATACTTCATTGAATTTAAAAAGAAATATTTTCAAATTAAGAAAACAACTGAACATCACATTTTATGCAATTGTTTTAATTTTATTCAAATACACCTTATCTGGAGCGAACTTCGAGTATTTCTTCCTTCTGAGTTTGATTTAAAATTTCATTGAAATACTCTTTTTTGTTAGTTTTTTTTTAATCGCGTATCTTTTTGGAGTTGAGGACTGAATTATGCCTGACTTAGCCCCAACAGAGATTGCCAGGGCACTCGAAATGCGAAGAAATGGTGAAACCTACAGAATGATATCCAGAGATCTTCGTCGACCAGTTTCAACGATAAATCGCAGTATCCAACGGTTCAGGGAGACCGGTACTTATTTGAGAAGAGCAGGACAAGGCAGAAAAATACGCACTTCGAGTAGGGATGATCGTTTCATTCGGCTTCGTTTACGTAGGAACCCCCGTTTGACGGCTGTCCAAGCCCGACATGAGTTAGAAGCAGTGTGGGGTGTAACTGTAAGTGAGCGTACGGTACGACGAAGGTTTGAAAAAACTGGTTTGGGTTCATTTGTGCCCGCCAAGGCTCCAAGGCTCGAGGTAAATTATCGTAGAAACAGGTTAACTTTTGCTCAGGAACATCGACTTTGGAACGCGGACCAATGGAGTAAGGTATTGTTTAGTGATGAGTACAGAATTCTCTTAAATCAAATTGACGGCAGGCAAAGAATATACAGACGCAAAGGAGAACGATACATTCAGACAAATTTTGAAACTACAGTTGCATACGGTGGTGGATCAATAATGGTTTGGGCTGGCATTTGTTTGGGAGCTCGCACAGACTTGGTAGTGATTGACAGAGGGAGTCTGACTACAGACTGTTATATCAGATAAGTTTTAGAAGAAAATGTCGTACCGTTTGCCCCATATATCGGTGACGATTTTGTTTTTATGCAGGATAATGCTCGGCCGCATACCGCTCGGGTAACTCAAGCTTATCTTAATGATATGAATATCACTGTTATGGAGTGGCCGGCGAGATCACCGGATATGAACCCACAAGACTTGGTAGTATAAGTCCAGAATTCCAGCTCCTGCCAACGTGGGTTAACTGCGAATCGCCGTAGTTGAGGAATGGCGGAGACTATCCCAGGAGACCATCGATAACATCATTCTCAGTATGCCTAGACGGGTAGAAACTTTAATAAGAGCACATAAATTAAAATACGCGATATTAATCACCATTTTTCTAATTTAATTAATTGTTATTTTAATATTAATTTTCACTTTTCCCGGTTACATGAAAAGTTCAAAAATGTACCATTTTTCACAAATAGCCTTTACTCGCAAAATCTGTTCTTAATGTGATCTCATTTTAAGTAAAACAAACGAAACTTTAAATAACAAAAGAAGTGTAGTAAGTAGATTTTAAAATAAAACCATATTTTTTTAATTATGGACCTTTTTTTTGTGTTCCTCTAAATATATATATGTGTGTTTATATTATGTAGATACTATAATTTTTTTGCGGTATAAAATTTTCATTCCAATTACACAAAATATTTATACTCAGGTATAAACTACAACTAGATGTTCCCCGCTACTTCGTGCAACCGTATATTTTACTAATAGTCGCCTACGTCCTTTCTTGTGGTCTATGTCTATGCTAATTTTCATCAAAATCGGTTTAACAGTTTCGGAACCGATTCAATGCAAACAAACATACAAACAAATCTTTCCTCTTTAACTATACTAATATTATAAAGAGGAAGAG
Source organism: Phengaris arion (assembly GCA_963565745.1). Lineage (NCBI taxonomy): Eukaryota > Metazoa > Arthropoda > Insecta > Lepidoptera > Lycaenidae > Phengaris > Phengaris arion. The sequence goes on from OY751443.1 coordinate 12,823,021, forward strand.
TTTGTTTATTTGCTTTGAATAGGCTCCGAAACTACTACACCGATTTTGATAAAATTTAGCACTAAACGGGAATGACATAGGTTACTTTTTATCGTGGCATAATGTGCAGTTCCCGCGAGATTACTTTTTGCGCGCACAAAGTGGCGGGCACCATCTAGTAATATTAAAAAGTGGAATGATTTGTTTCTATGTTTGTTTGCATAATAAAATTAATGTGTTTTATATTTAATAGTATAGATTTATGTGCTAAAGTTTAATCAAACACAGACATAATATTTAGCATCAAAAATAATAACTGTGCAATATTTCGCATTGTAAGTTAAAACAAAAACCTCTGGTGTAACAGATAAACTCATTGTACTCGGACAAAGATACTCTGTTTTGTCTTTTGTTTGGCGAACTCGCACTAAGCAAGTTCGACATTCAATCCTTTGTGGGGTATACATTTTAAAGTTTCAGTTCAAGAAGGCTTCGCAAGTGACGGAGAGAATCGACCGCATTCGCCTTCCGTTCCGTACGCAAGAGTTTTTCTCGAATGTGATTTAAGTTTGGTTGAATTTAAATTATATGATTGTAGAGCACTGCAATTTAGAAATCGATTGATCGTTTATAATTTTCATGAATACCTTATACACAAAGTGAATAAGTGTGCACAAAATAAAATATCTGCAGCTCTGCAAAAAAATCTAAAACTCCCTTGTTTATATTGATAGCACAGAGTAAAAAAACCAAACTACTATGTGAGGATGGATGTATGGATGGATGGGTGTTTGTTACTCTTTCACGCAAAAACGAATGAACGGATTTTTATGCTCTGCTAGTTTAGGCTCTGGATTAAAATATATGCCACATTTTATCCCGAAAAAGTACAGTATTGCCATGGGATACCCGATACTATACTTATGCGGGCGAGGCCGCGGGAACAAGCTAGTATATTATATACTCACGTACAGAGCTTTCATAGAACGATCCAAATCGATCCAAATTTGAAAATTATGACGTCCTTCAACGGCCCACAATTTTTCCACACAATCGCAGACACACCGTACGCTTGTAGTAGTGCAATCGAATTGAAAGGTAAACCATGTACCTGTTTATCTGCTCCTCTTTATTTAATCTGTGCTATCACTTCTTGTAACTGGCAAACTTGTAATAAAACAATCAATGTGTTGTACCTTATTTGAAAGGTTCATTCTTTTAACTCGTTAAATTCTGTACGTGGAATAAGATTCAGTTTACATTTTTAAGATAAGTTACCTACTCAACATTGAACTTTGTTCACTACACAAAATTATACACGTTTCATATGACATCAGTCATACATTGCACAAGCGCTGTGCTGCGCAGCTTGACATTCGAACTCTTATAATGAAACGTGTAACTTCTTGTGTAAAATGCAATAAAATGCAGCGCCGCGTCACGTATCGTTTCGTTTCGGTGTGAATTAACCCTGAACGTGGGTACTCAAGTTAGAAAGTGTGAATAAAAACGTATTTACGAAACAACCGCCAAAATCTGAAATAGAACGATCCCGATAACATTAATAAAACATTCAGGATTTACCTTTCACCTGGAAACAATTTATTCAGGGACATCTCGAAAATCAAAAGTATTCACGCACTTTCGCGCTTCACTTCCCATATAAATACTAAAGAGCATCACAATCTCTTTTCCCATAAGACGCTTCTCACTTATTCTTGGGGTTACGCCGTCAGGGGCCGAGAACTCGTCATTTGCATCCAAATAGCTCCTATAAATTCGTACCCGAATTTTCACCATTCCGCTCCTTGGGAGCAATTAAGTACTTTTTTGCTGGCTAGATTTTCGGAATAATTCGACATTCCAGAGACCAGTCAGTCAACTGCGCCTTCATTAGGTAATTTATTTAGACATGTTTTCAAATAAATGATAATATCGACAAATTTATGCGCAAATACTTCACGAGTCAAAATGTAAATCGACGGGGAAAATTTGTTTTGTGTTGTTGAAAAAATGTTTATCAATTTGTTCTATTGTCAATTATTTGGTAACTTTGCGGCCGTTTAGTCGAAATAATTTTTTATCAATTTCAAGAATACTTTATGTCGCTTAGACTGTGCAGTGTACTGGACTAAGATTTGAACCATCCGCGTCATTTGGATGTTTGATATTTGATAGAACAAATTTCGGTAACAATATATTTTTTGTGTATATTTTTTTTATATTATGACTTTCTTAATCTTGATTCAAATTCTGCATGAATAATAATATGAAAAATATATAAAAAACACAACGGAGATGCGCCGATCACCATAAATTAAATTCACGATACAAATGGAAACAACGAAATTACAAATGGGGAGCTACAGATAAATAAATTACTTTAAATGGATTTATTTCTGCGGCTGTTAATTCCAGGTTGTGATCGAGCCAGTGGCTCGGAAATGATAAGAGTTCGACAAACTTACACGTCCTATATAAAATTGTAATTGATGTTTCTATATTGCTAATATTTTAGCTTGGTAGACAGTAATGTATTTATTGGTTAATGTGGTAGTAGACACTAATGTGTTTATTGTTTTAAACACTTACGGATTGTGTCGCGGTGCACTTTTCTTTTTCCCGACGTTTCGGCTACTTTCCAGCAGCCGTGGTCACGGGAGGACTGCTGATATTGATATTCGCGTCTGCTGCTGTCTGATATTCGCGTAAACCTAAGAAATCAATACAGTAATGTGTTTATTTATTTTAGCGACCGCGCAATATAAGCCAGCAGCTTGGCCAGCATTTTAGTGGGGATGCTCGGTGATGAGGCACCAGAAATGACCATTCTGTTTGCCAAGCATCAAATCTAGCATTTAATGCTTTAACACCTAATTGTTAAACGGACCGTATTGGTGCCAGTTTGCTAACAGCTGTTGGTGTGGGTATCCTTGGAAGTCGAATATATTTCAATGAAATGATTTTTTACTCTTTCGCCTACCTTATCTCCATGTTTGCGGAAAAAAGTGCTCACAAAACACCAGATGTCATGTTAATCTCGTTCCGCATGAGTGAATTACAAGATCGAGTCCTGGCCCCAGGCCAAACGGCCGCATCAGCGACTCGATCCGCAAACGATAATTCTTTCTCCGACTCCCAGGATTCACACTCACCGATTGTACGATATATGTGTTTAAGGGTACATGCATCATCATCATGAGGCGCATAGTACTTGATAGGATGTTAATCATGATCATCTTCGTGACCACAGGGTCACGTAGATAAAATGCATGTTCCCTATTAAGATCACAGGATCTCAATAGGGAAAATGCATTTGTTTTAAATCAGCAAAATTCTTATATTTTCTGAAAGGCAACATAAATATGGACCGAAAAATGCAAAAAGTACAGTAATCAGTTGGTAAATTAAAAAGTTACAGGATTAAAAAGGAATAAATAAACAAATATTTTTTGCCATGATTGTAAAAAAATTTAAATTCCTGATAACTTCCTTAAGTTATTTGTGACAATTTTGTTAAAACAATAATTATACACGGATACAGTATTTAAGTAAATTAAATCATTTTTTTATTCATCTTCATACATTTTCAACTGCTGTGACGTCACTCGTGTACCATTTTTCGTATAGAGCGTATTCAATGCTCTCCAACGATCTCACTTGTGTGACGACTGTATTTCGTCAACGGTTGGCTGTAGATATGCCATTGCAAAGACAATATTTCCTGGCTTAAGTACTTTTCGAAAAGCCAATAAAAAATTAAGCATGTTCCTCATTGGATAAGATTCACACAACACTTCGCAGACACGCAGGTTTTCTTACAATTTCTGTTTCATTTCTAGAATGTCCATATTTAATTTACTTGAGAAAATCTTATTGGAAAATATACGCCATACACAGTACAACCACTTTAATGCAATCTAAGCGATACTATAATAGGCCATGACCGCTCAGGCTGCAGACGCTTTGAAAACAATATTGGTGTTTCTTCTTATTTTTAAACCAACAATTAATACATTGTATTTTATAACGCAAGCTCTCCGCAATTTATTAACTTTATTCATAAAGGAAAACAGTTAAATAGAAGCGACATAGCTAGGCTTTTCGACGGTATACTCCTGTTGCGTAATCCGAGGTATTTTATTAATTTTTGAGTGTAACTTTCTGGACCTAGTTTAAAAAATTCGGATTAGTGTAAGTGGGTGAGCTTCGAATATCGTTTATTATGTACTTATTACGCACCATGGTCCCTTGACGCGGCAAAAAGGCGGTAAAAAGTAGCCTATGTCCTTTCCCGTGGTCTACTTTATATCTGTGCAAATTTCATGATGACCGGTTAAGTAGTTTTTACGTGAAATCATAACAACCAAGCAAACAAACTCACAGTCACATGTAATATTAGTAGGGATATTTCGAGCGAAATAACCACTTTTTACAGTTTCACTTATGTCGTTTGTGAACAACACACCGTCTAAGTCTAATATATGTAAGTTTCTCAAAAGAAATGATAGGTAAATGTGTAGACTAGGGTCAGCTCAGACCGCAACGCGGCGCGACGCGACGCGACGCAACGATACTTGAAGAAACCAGTAACGGTAACGGATTTGACAGCAGTACGCCGCGAGGTGCCGCGCGTGCAGCCGAAAGTGTATTTATGTGGCGACAGTAAAAAACCTCCTCTTTGTTTTCGTTATGACGTTTGTTTGACGGCGGACGGCGACCTCAGGCAGCGTCTCATGGCGTCGAGACGCAGCCAGAAGTCACTGCACGAAAAGATACATATTTCATTGTAGCAATTCTGAATACATTGCATCACGTAGCGCTGCACGTCTCGGCGAGACGCAGCCTGAGGTCGCCGTCCGCCGTCATAGAAACGTTATAACGAAACCAAAGAGGAGGTTTTTTACTACCACTAAAATAGTGTCGCCACATAGATACACGTTCGGCTGTATGTACGGCACCTTGCGGCGTACTGTTGTCGAATGCGCTTTGCGGCTAAGCGCTGCGCAGCGAACAGTCACTGGTTTCTTCAAGTGTCGTTGCGTCGCGTCGCGTTGCGCTGCGTTACGGTCTGAGCTGACCCTAGTCTACACATTTACCTATCCTTTCTTTTGAGAAACTTACATATATTAGACTTAGACGGTGTACATTATTTTATTTTGTTTTATAAATTTTATAAAATAAAAAATGTAAGTGTGAAGCCAAAGAGGAAATAGCTGGTCTATAAAATTTATGTCATAGATATCGTGACCAAGCCAACGTTCTACTGCAGACATAAACTATCGAAATAGTACCTCATTTCGGCCATTTATTGCTGTGTAATGAAGCAAAAAGTACACAAGTGAGTTGGATTATTTCCAGCCAGCCTCATTTGAAGTTGCATTTTATTTATTACCCGACAGCGGCCCGGGAATTGAATTCGAATTACAATAAAAATTCTTGTGGCAAACAGACGGCGGGCACTTAAAATAATATCTCTGCTTGCGCAATTCAGTTGTGGGAAACTTTTCTACTTATGTCGAAATATATTTACGTTTACACTCGTTTACATTTTGGTGTATCATAACACAGGGTGTTATGATACACCATGTGGGGAGTATTTTGTCATGGATAAGGTAGTTTAATAATAAATATTTAGAAGTTGTAGAAATTTTCATGAGTATTCAGAAGTTTGGCTTCAAAAATTAGGCCATCTGAATGAATACTTTACATTCTTCTTTGTGCTTAAAACACATTACAAATTTCATGTTAATTTTCGTTTAAAGATTTTAAACATTCAGTAAGAGTGTACTTATCAACCACAGAAGTTACAACTCTAGCGCAGGGTTGCCAATTTTTAACCATTATTTTCTCAACACAGATTATTTTAAGTAATTTTGATACAAAATTCTAACTTGTAGTTAGAAGTAACCGTTAGTTTACATCGTACAGATTCTAACAACATAATTTTATAATATATATCTTTCATACAAAATTAGGGACCATTATTTTCTCAACACTTACTATTGTGAATGGGGCACTCATACAAAAGAATAATAACTTGTATTAATTTCGTTAGTTTACATCATATATGTATATATATATCATACAAAATTAGGGAGTTTTCGTTATTTTAATGCAACGGGGCACATTTTTGACCTAGACCGAAATCTAGAGTGACAGACGCGCCGTGATTACGCCATTAAAACTTTGACACTTGAAAGGCTATTAAATTATTTGAAAACCCTATTCCTAGACTACGAGTTGACACTAATAGTGCTAACAGACGAACTTGGTCCGCGGACCATAACCGCGTACCGAAACCGGTGTCGCTACACACGCACGGATTTGGTCTGGCAGACAGAATTGAAAACTCAACACTCGTGTGTTCGATTTTCAGCTCTATTGTATTAGCGCATAGTTCTATTTACAGTGCTATTTTTCGACGACGAAGATGATTCCAGCAATCAATTGAAATCGTGAAGTGATACCAACTCTCAAAAATATTTCTCCCCAAACTTAACCCATAATTTGACCATGATTAGTTATACTATTTTCAAGATTTACGCTGATTATATTGGACTATAATTGGGTTATTTATAGTCCAATAAAATTTGCGTAAATCTCGGTAAAGAAGATAATAAGCTAGAAACTCTAAAAACTTTGTGTTTATGCACATAAAGACTTACGCACGTAAATGACATAAAACTAACGTGTCCCTTAATCTGATTTCACTCCCTATAAATTTTCATGCCCCTGGCTATATACACATAAAAATTTATTCTTAAGGATTAAACTCTAAAAATCCTGCCCCGTAGTTAGCCCCCGTAGATTTTTTCCCTTAATTTGGGGGGAAAATCCCTAAGTTGACAACACTAAGATCGGTGTCCGGCCCAATCGTCCGACTGCTCTACACGTACGTACGGATTTGTTACGGAGCGAACAAAATCCGATGCGGACAGCGGCGGAGTCAATTAATAATAATTATGTTTGCGTGGACTATTCTACACACGGTCGGATTTGGTACGGAGTGGACCAAATCCATGGTACGCTCCGTACCGAATCCGCACTTTTAGAATTTTTCATATTCGGTCACAATATTACCCTAGAGACATCCGTTTTCTTTATTTTACTTGAGATATGAATACATTTATTACCTACTGAAAATTATTTTACCTGTTATCATTTGGGTTTTCCCTCTGCAGCACGGCAGTCTACTTATTGTAAGTAGTCATGATATCCAGAATCTAATATTTTTTTCTAATGAAAGAATCTCAAACCGATAAATATAGATTTAATAAAGTTATCTGCGTCAAGAGTTTTCAAGATACCATCTAAACTAAATATAGGTAATATTAACAAAAAAGCAAGTTAAGATTCCATATTCTGCACTAAGCATAACAAAGCAAGTTAAATAAAAGCTTGTAAAATACAGTGAATTGAACGTCACCTAAATCATTATGAAATCGAATAATTTATAACCATGTAATTAACTTGGATCTGGACTGGAGAACAATGGAACTTACCTTAATACTTAACTCACATACTATATAGGCACCCTAGTAGTTTTTTACTGATCCCAAGACTTCAGTCGTAGGGCTTGGGTGCATATACACACACAAACACACGCACGCACATACACACATATGCTGTGTGATATAATGTATATTTTTGAAATTGCTGTAACTAAACTAACTTGTATGTTTCTGAACTGAAAATTCTAACTGCACTAACTAATTTGTATCTGTTTTATTTATTTATTAACACAAAAAATAACATCTTTTACAGTCATTACACAAATCGCCAAACTGTGGAGCAGTTGGTTGGCGGTTGGAGTATTCTAAATAAAATAATCACAATTCTATTTTAAACAATGTTCATCAAACATAATACAATATATATAACAAAATAACAAATTTTTATTTTTAACATCTAAATATATTTTTAAATATATTGTACTTATAATGTAACTTACATATTTTTTGTCTTTTGAGTAAATGTGTAATACTCGTAATATCTGGATAACGATGTGGGTGTCACATTTATTAACATGTAACTGAATTCTAGTTTTAAGATTGTGTTTTTGTGATTTTTGATCACTGTTGGTTGTAAAAATAAAGAAAGTAAAATTAAATTTTCTTTTAATATTCTTTATTAATAAAATAATATAATAAAATTTATTTGAAACGGGTTTCGAGTGCGACAGCAAACATTATGCCGGGATGTATGATATACATAATGTTGACAGAATACTCAAAGTAACCTGATCTCAAAACGCTATTGTGGACCCCTCGTGGACCCCTTCGACCCACGTCAAGCCCGAACCACCTTGACAGTTACATTATTAACACGTAGTATACGTATGGTACCAATATAACCGTAGTAAAAATAGCCTTTTCGCTCCATCACTACTGTAAATCTGTATCATCTTACTTGTCTCTGAATGAAACCTAATTGTTTGTTCGAATTAGGTTTACCAGTTCATAAACTTCAGGACGAGGGGACGGACGAAGTGAATCTGTAAATCTGTAAGGGACAAGGGTTCATTGTAGTACTATGAAACCCTGATAAAAACGCATTGTCATTAATGTTATCGTGCTAAGTCATACACCCGTATATATCTGCTGTGTGTAATATCCAACAGATAATATTATATCGAACGCACATCAATATAAATCCAACACGAACCGTATTAACTTTTATTACAGAACTAGTACGAATAAATTAATATTTGATATTGATACTGAAGCAATAAGAATAAATATCGATAGAGACGGGATGTATAGAGTGAGACTAAGGTGAAACTCGAATTATAAATAGACTCAAACATATTATATACTGTATGTATATACATATCCTTATAAGTAATTTCCAATATAGGGTTAAGCGGACACTGATAAGGATATTGATAAGCAGATGCCACACTAGACCAAGTTTTGATAAAAAATATTAATTTATATTTTTAAGTTTGAACTTTGTAACGTTTCGTTTGCCTCTTAGATAGAAAAAATAAAAAAGATGTAAATGTTGTGACATTGACGTGTAACAAGAGTTTTGCCGGGGAATTCAATTGGTGACGTTGTGGTTTTTGTATTCTGTCATTTTGTGTTATTTCGGTTCTTTATATATAATATTGGTAGAATACTAACCATTAAATATTCGTTAACGTGCATAAGTGTGGGAAAATGGTACAACTTCAAAAAACGTGCTATTTTGTGTTCCCTCCAAAACTCCCTAGGAACTTTCAGTAAAGCTTCTACCACTTTACTGAATCGACTGACTTGACTCATTGACTGCACTGACTATTTATTTGGACTTTGAATAGACTTTAGACTTGATATAAAAAAAAAGTGTAATAAAAATAGACTTTTCAAAGGCGCGGTAGTGTGTGTTAATAATCTGAGGTAGTGTGTGTTGTTGTTATTTTTATTAATTTTATATATTTCTAAGCATTAATTAAAAAAATATCAGCTTGCTGGATATCTTTAATTTGCCAGCCAAATTTCAACCGAAGGACGGTTGCATAATTTTATTCTCGTAAAACTGTACTGAAAGTTGTTGCTTTACGAATTACGTATTTAATATACGTAATAATAATTAATCTGTTGTCTCTAAAAGCACCTAGTCACAAGTCACACCTCAGCAACTGTCTACTTCGATATTCATTCTTATGCTGTCAATGTAAGCAATGAAGTAATGGAAATTGTCGTTTGAACGAATATCTTCCGATGAAATCTATCATTCAGGAAACCTTTTACCGTAATTCCGGATGGAAATGCACTACAAAGTATATTAATGTTTATTGAATCCTCCGAATTGTGAATGTGATTTTTAGGATTCTGTAATACACAAGGAACCCTTATAGTTTCGCTCTGACCGGCCGTCTGTCTGTCTGTCCGCGCTTCTAGCTTCTGTAATTATAAATATAAATGAATTAAATTCATTTTCAATCGTATAGTTATAGATTGTGTATAGATCTCGGTTTTGGCATCATAAAATAATAATTTTTGATTTTAAGGGTAGCTCTCCATACATGTGAAGTAGGTATGAAAAATATTTTTTCATTCTACCCCATCGCTTGGGGTATCGTTAAATAGGTCTTTTAAAATAAAGGTAAGTTTTCATAAAATACTTTTTTACAAAGCCGACCATTTTTGAGTAATCGTCCTCCAAAGTGGTTTGTGAGTTGGTCTCCCCCCTAGCATTTCTAAACTATAAGAGATATAAACTTGTTAGTTAACTCTTAACTCTTAAGGAAAATTATTTTGAGCGAAATCGAACTCTAATCGATAGTAACTTTTGAAGTGATTTGAAAAAAACCTATTACGCGTTGATAATTACGGAACCCTCCTTAGACATGTCCCGACATGCTCTTGTTTGAAGTGAAAACTACTTTAGGCGTGTTGGGCATTTTTTACCCGCCTACGGCGAAGCCAAAATGAAGGATAATGATTGTGGCACTATGTATGTATGTTTGTTCCACCGTAGCTAACCTAAACTTCTGATCTGATTTGAATGAATGAGGTGTCAATAGATTCGTAATAATAGCCTATATAACATAGGCCATAATAATACGTTCTTGTGTTTTTTTTTATAAAAAAATATGGTTATTGTTTTATTGAGATGGGAAAAACTATTGAGCTCGCTACACTGTTACCGCCAACTTGAACGTGAGTTCTATAAAATATTGTTTTTATCAGGATATTGTTTGGGCTAGACCCGACTTCAAAATTATTGTGATTGAGTCAGAGAAATAGTTAAAATTTTCGCCGAATTTATAAAGGCAATTATTTAGAAAATAAGTAGTATTGCATAATTTTTTATAAATTTTTAGGGTTCCGTAATACTCATGGAACCGTTATAGTTTCACCTTGTCCATTCGTCTGTCTGTCTGTCCGCGCTTCCAGCTTCTGTATTATTTATATTTATTATAAATGGTTGAAATCGGGTACAGTTATAGATTTTCACCCGCTCCCCCTCCGCCATTTCTAAACTATGAGACTTAGAAACTTGCAATTTTCCATGCTGATAGATCATGTTAAATACTCTTTAGAAAAACTATTTCAAATAAAATCGGACAGTAACCTTTGGAAGAAATTTGAAAAAACCTCTTGCTCGTTGAGTTACGGAATCCCTCCTTAGATAGGTCCTGACATGCTCTTGGTTAGGTTATTACTTTGGAAATCAGTTTTTATTTTTTGTTTAAAAATAAAAATAAAATCAAATTTTATATATCGCTCATTTGGTGCAACAATGGCGTAATTACACTTTAATAATTTTTATAGGAGATCCAATCAAAGATTTGTATCTGATGTAGGGAGGTAGAGGAGCAATGGAAATCATTGCTCCTCTACCTCCCATAGCTTCATGCCAAAAGTAACAATAAGTTTGGTCTTCCTTTATATCTGTTACCTATAAAAAAAATATGTTATTAAACTCGTTGCGAAGCATAAAGTAATATTTCGAATGATAGATACTGTCAAGTTGAAGCAGTTTAATTTAAAATTATAATAAAAAGATGACGACTCGCCAACTAGCACCGGCATAACTGCTTGAAGATCATACATTTCCACTACCTCATTACTGTCCCTATTTCTACTTAATTATATGTCAGTCTTCTTTTCTTTTCGACTAAGTAGTTTCTGCCGGCAATGTTCTGCATAGTTAGGTTCTAGTTTTTCTTTGTCCTCTCCAACAGCATTTTTATATTGTTCACAGACATCACATTGGTCTTTTTTTGGAAGAAAAAAATAAATATTAAATTCGTTATTAAATATGCGAAAGTATGAATCGTACGTTGCAGCCTCTTTGTTTTCTAATTCTCTTAATCTCTTATAGTCACGATGTAGATCAGCAATACTTAAGCCACCATCAATAAATTCTCTTTTAGTATTGGCACGGAGTAGTGACTCTCAAATCTATTTATTGAATTAATATGAATTCGAACAGACTGTAGTACCTCAGAACAGGTTTTTTATGATTTTCATGGCGACCGCGTTTGTCAATTGGTGCTTCTGCTTTGGAATCAATATTTGTCTTAGCTTCAATGACTGTACGTAAAGTACGTTCAGAAATTCCCAAGGTATTCAACAAAAATAATTTGCATACTCTGACACTCCTTCCAATAGATATCAAAGAACAGTAAGTATTCGGTTTTCTGTTTTTTTTCTACATTCGTTTTCAGACGTCTTTGTGCCAATTGTAGAACAGTTATTGTAGAATTCAAAAAATCACGCTTTCTTTGAAGCGAAGATAAATCCCAATACATTCCGAATATTTCATATCTTTGGTCCTATGAAAAATGATGATGACAATGGGTTTCTTTGCCTTTTTTTTGGTTTCGTAGGATGAGATTCTAGGTTTAGATCCATGTTATTAGGTTCATCGTTTTGTATACTATTGATAGGTGAAATTTCCGCTCGTGAATCCTGAAAATTATTATTGTTAACAGCACTGAAACGGTTATCTTCGTTTGAAATAAAAGGTTGATTCTGCGAAAAAATTGAATCACTGTGCCCTGCTGATGTGTTCCCAGAAGATGAAGAACTTGATGATAAGGAAGAGCTTGATGACGAAGTAGAGCTGGGTGAAGAACTCAATGATGATCTTCGTATTCTTTCTATTATTGGGCGTTTAGCTTTTTCAGGGCAGTATTCATCTCCACTGTCATCTGGAGAAAAATCTTCTTCATTTTCATTCATTTGCGGTATATCACAAGTTGACGGATCGGGAGTTTTGTCAACCCCAGTTGGTGAAATAGTAGTTGGAAACACAGTTTGGTTAACGCAAGATTGTGAATCGGATATTTCGTGAACACAAGTTGATGGAATAGGTGTTCGAACGCTTGACTCATCCCTGTTGAAGTCAGGTAAATTCTCTTCTGGCGTTTTATTTATTTTAATTAATTTATTTTTCGGCACAAATATATCTGTACTGTGATTATCTGTCACAATGATATATTAAATGGGTTTTAAAAAGTAAAGTAATAAGCTTTTAATGACCAACTGCTTGGCAAAGGTCTCATTGCACTGAAGATATTAGTACAGTGAGGAGGTGGTCATACGATTTATCTATAATAATATTATAAAGAGGAAAGATATGTAGTTTTGTATGTTTGTATGTATGTATGTTTGTAATGAATAAACTCAAAAACTACGGGGCCAATCTTAACGAAATTTAGTGTAGGGATAGCTCAAGACCCCAGAAATCACATAGGCTACTTTTTATCGACCTACCACGCGGGCGGAGCCGCGCAGGGAAGCCAGTGTTACATCGTTCGTAATAAGTATTCGGAAAATCCGTAAACATAATAATATAGACATAAGCTAGTAAAACTGAGGGCGCAACTAATCTCAGTATAATTGTTATTTTAAATACTAAGTACATACCATCATTACATCGTTTACTAACTTCTGAAGCATCGTTTTTTGCAAATGGGGGTACTTTTCTCTCTAATGTACAATAATTCACCAATCTTCTTGTACGGTTATTCATCGTGAATTATATTAATGTCTGAAACTTTGGGTACCTACAGTTAATCTCATAGGAAAACTATGACAATATTAAATACGTCAATTCAAAAAGTATTATTATAATACCCGTAGAACTATTGATTTACTTATATAATTCTACGGGTATTATAATGATACAATTAACCACATAATGACACATTGTTTGTGTCCAAAATACATAAGTTCATTAATTGCAGCAATAACGACTTAACTACAAAATTTTTACATCATTTCTGCAGTTTAATAAGTAATCTGGAGAAAAAACGACGTATTTACTACTGTTTTTCATTAAACAATCAATAAATATTAAATTTGGAGCTACAATGACATATTTACAAAATTAAGTCGTTGTTTCTCCAAAAATTATCGGATTTAATGTCATAATTGCCTTTACGACGTTATAGCTCCCAAACACAACCACACTTAGCGGGGCGCCCCGCGCAACTGGCCGTCCGGACGTTGTAGCATCAAAAATGGCGCCATTTCGTTCAATTCTACAATGACACTGGCGCTCTTTCGCGGAAAACCCCAAAAAAATATTACGGTCGATGTTTCTCCGGGTGTAAATATACTTTTCGAACATAATGACATAATTAACTTATTTAAAAAAAAAATGTAATTACGACGTTGTTGTACCAAATGAGCGATATGGAATTTAACATCCGTTACGAGTAAATAATATCGATTAATTTTTATGTTTGTTTTATAAATAAATATAAAAATGTAAAAACACGTGTTAACTTCCTGGTATCGGCCATTATTATTAAAATAAAGTAAAAGCTAAATAATATTATGATTATTTTAAAGTAAAAACTTTAGAAAATAAATCGCTTTTCTCAAGTAAGAGCTTAAAAAAATAAAATATCAGAGATAAACAAAATTAATGTTTACTGAGAATATATAACAGGCTACCTAAGCCTTTCTTAACTAATGCGTGATATGAAAGTTTAATATTATCTCACAGACTGGGGCCACAGGGCCTTCCTTAAAACTACCATTTACCGTAGTAATCCCCTAAACCTCTTAACGCCACTATCAACTCCTTTCGGTTATAAACTTTATTAATAACTAGACGCTGCCCGGTGCTTTGCTTGCATTGAGCTATAAAGATATAATATGTTTGTGAAGCGTGGGTTTTAAATAAAGAAAGTTGTCGGCGGATACAGGCATTTGAAACAGGGTACTGCGAAGAATGTTAAAAAATGTCTCGGTGCTAATTCATATCCAATAAAGAAGTTTTAAAAAGAGCTAATTGCGAACGCCAACTCATGAATTTCGTCATTCAAAGAAAGGTCGCTTTTTCGGTCACCTACAAAGGGGATCCCAATACGAATTTATACCATTGATCATAGAGGGTAGGATACCTGGAAAAAGAGCACCTGGTAGACATAGATGAAAATGGATGGATGATTTATCAGTTTATGTATGTATGTTTAAACATACCTTTGTGGAACTATTTAGACCAAACGCGAAACGTGTGGGGAGATTTTGATAAATGATACGTCATTTGATTCGTCATTAATACGCGAATGTCATATCAAAGCGGAATCACGAAAAAATGAAAATGGCCGATTTTGGACGCCATAATGCAAAAAAGCAAAAAAAATATTGACGAACTATGTCAAGTGGGGTATCGCTGAATAGGTATTTAAAAATACTTTTTGAGGTTTCTCATATCGTTTTTCAATCAGAATTATCCTTTAGTATATATAAATACGATTTAAAGTTGGTTAGTAACGATTCTCACTTATAGGCTTGCCAAAACAGATATTGCTATGGGTCTGTTGACTGCGAATGGTTTTGAGGTAAAACAAAGACGAACAAAAACTAAAAAGAGTAAAACAAAATTAATTAATTCAAAATCGAAAAAATCCGACTGCGTAAAAACGGAAAAGAAAAAAACAAGTGCGTTTTTAACAGTGGACCCATTAAAATCTGTCTTCCTAATAATAATAATGAATATATTTGACGGTAGGATTGCCATTGTCGTTTAAATCTCCCATTACGTGTGATAATTGTTTGGTGCTGCAGCACACGTCGACTCCCTTAAAAATATACTTTTGTTTACTCGTTAGATGAATACATGTTTAAAATAAATACTATAGTGGGTGGATCATAAACTTAATGATCTATAGATACATTTTAAAATCAATTACACCTTATTATACAGATTAATAGAATAGCTGAAGGATCGAAGAATTCATTACGCTCAGTAAGGACTGTGGAGCGCCACGCGCGTAAAAAAATCTTGGTGGTGGGTTGTGACCCACGTCATAATGAGTTAAGCCTGATATCTACAACACTCGGAGACACCTAACTTGCTATTGCTTTTGTATTAGCAAACTAAAAACAATCGGATTTTTTGTTACAATCATTGACTGTACCATTCAAAATAATGATACTGAGAACAGAATATATAATTTTCAGTTACAGGGTAGTAGGTAGGAAGTGCACTTTGTTTTAATTGGACTTTTCACTTCAGTGCAAGAGAACTGAGGAGACAAGTTTTGCGAACTTAAAAGCATAGTTATCAAGCGATTGAAATATTTTATTGTTGACTATTATCTTAAAATTACAAACGTCTTGTGGATTTTAAAGTAAATATGGACTATTTTAAGTATGTACTAAACTGAAATATTCTCAAATAGGACAAGGTGGTCTATAGATAAGGATGGCCAGAGCCATACAAAAATTATTAAAATTTAGCAGAGAGCAAAATAAAGTTCGCGCGGTCCGGTTTACTAGCTTTTGCCCGCGGCTCCGCCCGCGTAAATACAGTGTCCCCCGGGATGAAAAGCAGCCTATGTATTAATATCGAGCCTAAACTTATATCATACCAAATTTCATCAAAATCCGTTCAGTAGTTTTTGCGCTCAAAACTTAGCGTAGGTGTTACTTTGTAGCAACAATTCATTTTTATGGTTTATGTTGTATCTTTGAAAGCGGATATTTAAAACTATACGTTACGAAGTTTTAGTAACGCAGATAAAGGCAGAAAATGCCCAGTCTCATTTTTAAATTATATTTAAGGCTCATAGATAAGACCTAGCTATATCGAGTTTTGTCCCCCAAAACTCCCTGCATACTAAAATTAATGGAAATACTTGCAGCCGTTTCCGAGATAACAATTATTAATATACAAGATCAGCTCGTTTGAAGTATAAGATCCGCTGACGGCTGATCTAAACAATCGGCACAGGGTTGACTTATTACGATACTTCTGTTAGCAATTACAGAAATCATCTCAACCGTAAATATTCGAACGATTGAGCTCATCTGTAATCAAAAAACCTTTTTGATTATTTTCGCCTGGGGTTAGTCCTCTTAAATACAGGATAGGACCGAGTTCAGCGTGAAACCGCCTTGAATATTCCTGGTCAATAAAACCCTTTCCGGGCTTAAATATTGAATTGGATTAACGGAGTTTTTCAGACTGTCTGAGGGTTATGTTTCGCAAACAATTTCCGCTTTGAAAATTTTATATTTATTAAAATATCATTTAATCGTTGTCCTTTTATCTAAACATAAAAGGATATTGCTGTTCATCTGCTCGGAAAGTAATTGCTTCAAAAATATTTCAATACGATTAAGCAAATTTTAAATTAATTTAAGTCAGTTTTAGGATTTAGGTATAAATTTTGTTTATCAAAATTAAACCGACTTCCAAAGTAAAAATACACAAAAAGGTATGAAATAAATCATATTTTCTAAATAATTCCCCTTTTTAATTCGCCTAAAGTTTTAAGTATTTCTCTACACAATCTTCATTATTTTGAAGTCGGTACCAGCCAACTTAGACGTGAGCTCTATAAAATAATGATTTTCCAGGATATTGTTGGGGCTTGTACCGACTTTAAAATAATGAAGATTGTGTTGAGAAATAGTTTAAATTTTAGCCGAATTTAAAAGGGGAATTATTTAGATCCAGGGATAAGACCTAGCTAGATCGATTTATGTCCCCCAAAACTCCACGTCTACAATATTTCATAGCAATAATTTGAGCCATTTTGAAGAAACCGATAATATATATTATCCCCCTTACTAATAAAAATATTAACACAACGGATAACTTAAACAACGTTGCTGTCTTTGTCTGATGCGTTGGAAAAGTCACTTGATAGACAAAGACAGCAACGTTGTTTAAGTTATCCGTTGTGTAAATCTTTTTATTAGTAAGGTATATATACAAGATATTCACGTTTAAGGTTTAAGATTTTAAAATTAAAAAAAAAAAAAAAAAAAAATTGTATGCTCTCTCTAGAGAGCATACAAAATTTGATATTTAATTCTTAACCGTACAATTAAATTACATACGTATTGTTTCAAATTCATCTTAGTTCTACAGTGTTATGTTATATTCAGTGTTACTAGTATTTTATTTTACATTATATCTTGCTACTTAACTTCACGCAAAAACTACTGAACATATTTTTATAAAATTTAGTATGGTAGTAGTCTGGTCTCTGGATTCAAAACAAAGGCTACATTTTATCAAGAAAAAGTATAGTGTTCCCGTGGGATACTGTATTTCCGCAGGCGATAGCTAGTAGGTAATATTATATCAAGAGGAAACAGAACACACAGGTAAAAGGTATAGATACCTACAACCTACCTCCGGAATGGTTGATGGAATTCTGCAAAAGGATTATTTTCTTTCATACGAAGTGCAAAAATTTCTGAACTTCACTAGTATTTGAGTTGCCGATTTCTATAGAAACCAAAAATCTTTTAAATTATACCGCAAGGAGAACCCTTATATTACTATAATCTAAATATATTTCAACAAGCTGTAGAAAGCAAACACCAAATGGTTTGTGAGATAACACTTTCTTTCCGACTAGGGTTGCCAAAAACCGAAAAGCCGGACGACCAGATAGTTTGGTTAATCTAGCTAGTTGTCCGGTTGGGTTAACCCGAATATCCAGCTGGACAATTGCGTGGAAAGGTTTTACGACACAAGGAATGGTGAGTGGGCGTTAAAAGAAAAAAAACGAAAAAATACTGGCAAAGGAACTGACAGATACAGACAGTAGGAAAGTTCAAATCCGCAACACCAAAAGAGTTATGTTGCCGGTCTTATAACTTTGGGCCCCAGTTACGCACTCTATAAAATACAAACGCAATTGCAATGATTTTACGTTAGTCTACTATACGGACCTTGTATAACGCCCGGTAAATGCAGTTAATGAGAGGCTTAAAAAGTCTACGAGAATTTGGACAGTTACAGATGGTGTAGTGAATGATGTTGTAGATGTATCCGGTTTTTTTTTTGATCACGTCGCATCCCTATTCCGGCCTTAATCCTTTCTCGTGTTACTAAAGCCTTGGAAAAACTTGACCGAGAGACTTAGCTCTTGTTAACTTGATCTCCATGATATTACGTCTTCTATCGATTGTATCTTGGCTGGTGTAGGATAACTCGAAAATATATTGGAATAGTTTATAAAAATAGCGGTGGCGAGATGGGATAACTAGAAGTATTACAATATTATCTACTAGATTACCTTTGTAAAAATCGAGGTCAAGGCATGTGCGAGAATATAAGAAGTTTTACCTAACAAAAAATGTGCTGTTTTATGATTCTTATAAAGTAAGCAGAGACTAAGTTCTTGGTGCAATATTGTAGAAATTGAGCCCTCGTTCGTACGAAATTGAGCTGAAAATCGCTAAATACGGCAGCGCTTTAAAAACGCGACGCTCGTGTGAACAGATACAAAGAAAAGAATTATTTTGTATTATATTACAATAATAAAAATGTACGATACAAAAACCCTTGTGCAACCATTACCAGTTATAAAAACACAGTCATAAACTTTTAATTTCATAAATATTCATTTCTTAGGTTTACGCGAATATTGTTCATTGTTTTAAACACTTATGGATTGTGCCGCGGTGCACTTTTCTTTTTCCGACGTTTCTGCAGCTACTTTCTGCTGGAAAGTAGCCGAAATGTCGGAAAAAGAAAAGTGCACCGCGACACAATCCGTAAGTGTTTAAAACAATTCATAAATATTCCTTGGGTGACAAAATATGGGATAATTTAAACTTATAATATTGTGGTTTATGAACATTAGACTTTAGAGTAATAGTAATTAATTCTAATATAAGTTAGTACCGCGTAGTTAAAACAAAGTTAGGACATGTAGCTAGTTAGCTTAATTTGTCTAGTTAAGCCTAGATTACACCAAAATGTCCTAGATTTATACTTATAGATAATGGGGTTTTTCGCAGTGATTTATTACTGCTTGAACTATTTTTATTACGATTACTGCTTGAACTATTTGTCACTTTTGGGTCAAATCGCACCTCGACGATACGCGACGCGGCGCAGATTTTTTAAGACAGCTATTAAAAATTGAACTTTATTCACTACACAAGATACACGTTACATATGACGTCAGTCATACACTGCACATGCGCTCATGAACTCTGACAATGAAACGTGTATCTTCTTAAGTAATGAATAAAGTTCAATTTTGAATAGCTATTTTATAAATGCAGCGCTATGTCGCGTATCGTTTCGGTGTGAATTGACCCTTACTAACAGAATGAAAAGAGTTATGATAAACAGTAACGGAATATATCTAAAAAAGAAAAGTTAATTGGATAGGTATTTTCTTTTTACCGGTCACAATAAGGTACCTGACACCCTATATATATATGTATTTATTTTATTTAATTTAACAGGAAAACAAAACGGTATTGCTGCAGTTTTTAGGGTTCCGTACTATAAACTCAAGGAACCCTTAAAGTTTCGCTCTGTCCGTCCGTCCGTCCTTCTACTTTCTGTAACTATAAATGGATTTAGTTAAAAAAAAATTATAGATCTGGGTTTTGGCATCATAACATAATAATCATCAGTGGCGAAAGCTGGTTCTCCTTCATAGGGAAGCCCTAGCCTATATAATAGGTAGGGATTTGGATGAGGGTCTTCAAAAGGTAAGTGGTGAGTAAAGCCGATAGGAATGGATTTATAGGAACCACACGCCACTACACTCCATACATGTCAAGTGGGGATGAAAAAAATATTTTTTCATTCTACCCTATCGTGTGGGTATCGTTAAATATGCATTTTAAAATAAAGGTAAGGTTTCATACATGACTTTTTTATAAGGTACACCATTTTCGAGTAATCGGCAAATTGGTTTATAATTTGTTCCTCACCCTGGCATTCCTAAACTATGAGACTTATAATCTTGCAGTTTTCAATGCTCATCGATCATGCTAAATACTCTCTAGGAAAATTATTTTGAACGAAATCGTACAGTAACTTTTGAAGTTATTTGAGAAAAACCTGTTGCGCGTTGTTACGGAACCAACCCTCCTTAGACATATCCTGAGATGCTCTTGGTTTGGTTTTTTAAATTTTAACTGAAGGTAACTCCGTAGATATCAACATCGGCGTAAAGCATCACCTTCTCAGCAAAACCTTGGACTTTGATATATCTAAAACCCGATATCAGATTTAGATGCGCCATAGCAGTAAAATGCACATACGGCTGGATTTTTATGGATTTTCTTTAAAAGAGCTCGGTAAGAACTCCGTCTCGTTTGTCACCGCAAATATTTGATCCCAATCGTTAAGTTCGAGAGTTGAAGTTCAGTTTTGGCTCTGCTTTTAGGGCTTTCTATTTCAAAAACATTTTTTACGACAAAACTGGGTAATCTTTAAGTCGATTATGCTAATTAAATCTTACAATAACACAGTTTTGATGCAGTCTCGATATTACGTTAAAACAGCAAAATGGTATTCTCATAAACGTCAAACCAACGTTTAACGCGTTTTGATTGGTCCAAATCCGAAAAATCGATAGTGTTGTGATTCTAAAAAGCCTTTTTAGGTTTCCGTTATACTACAAGGAACCCTTATAGTTTCTTTGACGGGCGTAAATAAAATCACTTATTTCACTTTTACACTTTTATTCGTCAGACAGAGTGTCCGTCCGTCCGCCTTACCAGAGTGTCAGTCCGTCTTACAACAATTTTGAATAAATAATAATGGCGGGTACAGAAAGTGCCGCCCTTTTATATTACTCGAAGGTCGTTAGAGTACACTTTACATCCGGTATTACAAATAAATATAAATTAAGTAAAGAAATTTAAGTTTAATAATATAATCCCTATTTTACCAGTTACTAATTTTAATTAATAGGTGTTTAATTATATTTTATTATTTATACATAATATAAATTATATGACTAAATTCTGATGTGACGTCATTGGTCATAACTATCATGTTAGCAATAATATAATTTATAAAAATCTGTTGATTAATAATTGATTAAACATGAATGAAAACAAATTAATATTAATAGTTAAAAGAGTAAATGTAAAATATTATACGGATGCGGATGTGGCATCATTGGCGAGACTGAAGTCTGCCAGTGGTTGCTAACATTTCACTCTGTCCGTCCGTCTGGCGGCTACAGACAACACAAATAGGAAATTACAGAAGCTACAAGGGCAGCCCTTGTAGCTTCTGTAATTATAAATTTAAATTAAAAGAAATTAATGAATCAGGTTGCATGCAATATGAAATGTAATGGTAGCCTTCCGATCTATGCGACCGCGACGCGAGACCTTATTCGCTGGTTTGCTGGTCGCAGTTGCGGACTGCGACCAGCAAACCAGCGAATCAGGTTCTCTGGCCACGGTCGCCAGTCGCGCGTTCAGTGCTCCATATTAATTCATACTAGGCAATGGTTCCGCGACCCTATTTCTGTCTCGGGTCGTGGCCTCACGTCGCCCGTCGGGTGCATCGGAACTCGGAAGGCTACCTTAAATTTAATAATATTTAAGGCGTATCTACATTATAATCGTATGCTAGAAATGTATGTCAATCAATTATTTCCATATATATATATATATATATATAACTATTTCCATAAAAAAACTGATATTATTCTTGCTCATATTAATATGATTTAAAGACGACAAATGTGATTTAAAGTTAATTTATCGGTAACCATTACATAATACATTTCTGTCGACTCTGCGTCAATTTCGGACCTACCTTTAAATTAAGCAAACGTATTTATATGTTTTTGTATTCTGAGTTTAAATACTAGTTCATAAAAATATGTTATTCGTTATTATTAATTGAAAACTGATTAATCAGCCTTTCCATAACTCCATTAATGCTATTCAGTCCATTTAACAAACATTATAATTCAATATCCAATAGTGTAAAATGTGTTAAGAGCGAATTAAACTGGGGCAAGGCGGTATGCGCTGCGAGAATTTTTCGAGTTATTCGTATTCTATTCACAACATAAGGAGGGTGCCAAATGAACCAGACTGTACTGCACTATGCCTGCCGCCAGGTATAAAGGCCGAAATATATCTAAAACACCTTAAAGGTGTAGGGGTCAATTCACACCGAAACGAAACGACACGCAACACGGCGCTGCATTTTTAAGATAGCTATTCAAAATTGAACTTTATTAATCACACAAGGAGAACCCGTTTCATTGAAGTGTTCGAATGACAAGTGCACCGCGCTGCACAGCGCATGTGCAGTGTTTGACTGATATCATATGAAACGTGTTTCTATTTTTGTTGAGAACAAAGTTAAATTTTAAATAGTTTCATAAAAAATGCAGCGCCGCGTCTTTGCGTTACGAATTTACCCTAACGTGTTAACAATTAAATAGGTATTTTTATTTCCTAGTTTCTTTAACCTGAATGTGAAATACAGTGGAAATCTGTTATAACGACATTCCAGAATCTGATAGAATATGTTCATAATAACCGGCAATCTTTATAACCTTCATAATGTATAATGTACAGAAAACAAAATATAGTCGTAATACTTGGTTTACCGTCATAAATGACGTTACAAAGGGTTTTTACTGTAGTTTCTTTGTCTCTTAGGCTTTTCAACTATAAAATATGTATAAATAGGTTAGTATGTTTGCCACATTAATATTAATTTGCTATGTTAATATGTCGTGCTTACGATGGTGCATAGTGCATACACATTACTCATAGTAAAAGTTGGTAATTGCGTTAGTAATGTTTGTTAAAACAAGTAAATTGCATTTCCTTCACATTATTGTACAGTGTAGTGCCAGCTCTTTACTTTGCCTGAAAGTTGAACGTAGTAATGAAAGGACTAAGTATTTTTAAATAACATTAAATTCTCTTGGTCTCGCTAATTCTTAAAGGTGTAAGTTATAAAGCTTAAAAGCTCAGGATACAAAATGATGACCTGAAACTTTCGCAGTGATGAGCTCTGAAAGTTTTATTCAACATTCAAACGGAGGAATTCTTTTTCTAGATTTGTGTAAATTAAATTACTGTTTCGAACGGTGCAGAGGAAAAATCATATTCACATTTATATAAGAACAGAAATTGAATTATTACTAGCTGCTTCCCGCAGCTTTCCTTACTGCTGTATTTATATCACTATAATTTAGTTTTACATTAAAAACACTGCTGTATTTATATCACCATAATTATTTAGTTTTACATTAAAAACATTTTCTATAATTTATTTGTTTGATTTGTGTCAATCTGTACAGCCATTTTGGATTTCGGTCAATACATACACATGCGTATTCCATGATTTTTTAACTATTAAACTAATGCACGTAATTATGTCCATAGCGAATAAGTTTTGCGTGTTATAAAAGCTCGCTCATGAGTGGTTCTATAAAAAATTTATTCGATGGAATAGGGGGAACGTGAATTTGTTTTGAATCGGCAAAATTCTTATATTTTCTGAAACATAATTAATATGGACCGAAAAATGCAAAAAGTAAAATGATCAGTTGCCAAATTAAAATGTACAGGACTAAAAAACGACGATTTTTTTGCTTTGATTAAAAAACGAATGAATTGAAATTGTGAGACCGTTGGAGAGCATTAGACACGCTCTATTCGAAAATTGATGCACGAGTGACGTCACAGAAGTGTGAAAAATGAAAAAAAATTGAAATGAATGAATGAAAATGATTTTCAAATCATTATGTTATTTGAGAAATTTTTTGATACAATGATGTACATAACGCAGTGTTTAAGTTAATCAAATCGATTTTAAATTTTTCTTCATACATTTTCAACTTCTGTGACGTCACTCGTGCATCAATTTTCGTATAGAGCGTGTCTAATGCTCTCCAACGGTCTCACTTTTGTGACGACTGTATTTCGTCAATGGTTGGTTGTAGATATGCCATTGCAAAGACAATAATTCCAAGCATATTATGTACTTTTATTACCAACAAAAAAAAACTATGCACGTTCCCCATTATATTTCGTGCGCCGATCGCAAAGGCGTGGTGGCGCTTTGTTCCGTGATTTGCATACAAATTGTTTACCGCAGATTTTATCGCGCAGCACATAAATGCAACAAATTGCAAATAAAAGTTTCATCAGCCTGTGATGTAGTAACTTCCGAGGCTAGGATTTTATTGTTGTAAAACATTACGTTGAAAAGGAGATCATTCGGGCTCCATAGTAGTACGGTCCCGGATGGCAAAGTGCCGGACTGTAAAATTATTGGTCTTTTATAAGAGTGGCTCTTTTATAAATGACTGTCGTCTTTCCCGGACCTACTTGGGACCTACAAAAATGGGACATAAATAATAGAATAAAATTCGTAATCCTCCTTCAGCCTTAAACCTTCTAAAATATATCTCAATATCTAAATAAAAACTTCACGAGGCCTGAAAAGTCTTATAATTTGATAGTGGCTTAAGGAACATCGACTATTTCATTTTGTAAAGTACTCGAAATGCCCTCGGCAGGACCCTAATACTGACTAATCTTAGTGTGTTTTATCACGCCCTAAAACCCCGACTACACGCTCCTGCGTGGTCAGCGACTACATGCCTGTAGTTACGTCAAGTCTAGAATATCTTTCCATCGTAAAAAAATGTTGTAGATTTATGTAATCATTATGGGTAATTACGATCTTGACTTCGTATAAAATTTATTGCCATTAAGTCTTGATAAGAAAACGTTTAAGGGGCAAATCACACTGCAACGAAACGATACGCAAGATGGTGATGCATTTTTAAGATATCAATTTAAAATTGCATTCATGGGTACACAAGAAGATAGTAAATACACGTTTAATATACGAGGGCGGGTCAATAAGTCCGTGACTTTTGGAATAAAACACAGATTTTTTGAAAAATAAATCATTTTATTTTTCAACGTAGTCCCCCTTGAGCTCTATACACTTTGTCCAACGCTTCTCCAATTTTTTTATCCCTTCCAAAAAATATGATTTGTCGAGGTCCTCAAAATAGGCCTTTGTTTGCGAGATGACTTCATCATTGGAGTCAAATCTTTTTCCACCGAGCCATTTTTTCAGGTTTGGGAACAAGAAGTAGTCACTCGGAGCCAAATCTTGAGAATAGGGTAGATGTGGGAGCAATTCATAGCCCAATTCATGGATTTTTGCCATGGCAACTGCACATGTGTGCACCCTTGCATTGTCTTAGTGAAAAAGAACTTTTTTCTTGGCCAAATGAGGTCGGTTTTTTTTCAAATCTTCATTGAAGCGGTCCAATAAGTTGGCATAATATTCCCCATTAATTGTTCTTCCCTTTTGAAGATAGTCAATGTGGATTATCCCACGTGCATCCCAAAAAACAGTCGCCATAACTTTATTGGCTGACAAACCCACCTTGGCCTTCTTTGGCGCCGATTCACCCTTAGAAACACACTGTTTTGACTGTTGTTTGGTCTCTGGTGTATTGTGATAGATCCATGTTTCGTCCACGGTTAAAAAACTCCTCCATATTGTGATTAAACAACGCCAAACCTTCCTGTGAAGTTGTTACACGATTGCGTTTGTGGTCGACTGTGAGCAAACGCGGCACCCATCTTGCGGAAAGCTTTCTCATGCCCAAGTGATCATTCAAAATTGAAACCACTGAGCCATGCGAGATGCCTATGGCTTCCACAATCTCTTGCACTTTCAATCTTCGGTCGGCCAACACCATATCGTGAATTTTTTCGATTGTTTCGGGTGTAGAGACCTCAACTGGGCGTCCAGGACGTTCGGCATCTTCAGTGCTTGTAAGGCCACAACGAAATTCAGTAAACTACTTTTTTACCATTGAAATCGATGGTGCAGAGTCCCCATAGTATTTATCAAGCTTAGCCTTGGTCTCGGTAATGGTTTTTTTTCGCAAAAAATAATGCTTAATAAGCACACGAAATTCACTTTTTTCCATTGTTTCCTTAAGTTACTGGATAGTCTGATAAAGATAGCTGTAAAACACAAACTAACTGACGCAGCAAGTTCAAATTTTGATAGGTGTCAACTGACAGATGCCTGTTGACAGGAGTAGTGTTGCTTTTTCAGTAAGGAGGTTAGAAATTCAAAAAGTCACGGACTTATTGACCCGCCTTAGTAGTATTAAGATAGTCGATACACGTAAGAGTTCCAATGTCAGGTAACACCTCGCTGCGCATGTGCAGTGTATGACTATGAAACGTGTATTTTTTAGTTTAGTGAATAAAGTTCTATTTTTAATTGCTATTTCAAAAATGCAGCACCGCGTAGCGTCACTTTTCATCGCAGTGTCCACTGACCATAATGTTCCATATTGCAGCAATCGCTGCAGCTCAGTAAATATATAGCTGCGGCGCGCGGTGGCACGTATGTTGACCAAATATTAAAAGATGATACATTGTTAACTGCGATCAAAATCATCTTGTCGCCTTACGGCCCGTTTCAATAACTTATTTACCAATAACTATTTGTTAAAAATGACATATTTGTATCGCAAAAAACCGGCAAATGATTGAATGACAACGTTTTTAACAAATGGTTATTGGTAGATAGGTTATTGAAACCGGCCGTTAAGCAACCGCCGCCTAACTACACCGTACCTGTTTGGATTGCGCCGATAAATGGACGAAGAAATATGCAGACAAATCGTAACGTGTAGCTGGGGTATAAACTCTTCACTGAGGATGAGCCACATACTTACTTAAACGTATTGCATACTTACATTTTTGAGGAAGATAAAAGTGTAAGGAAATTAGCAATTTATTTGACGAAGTAATTTTTTCTGAGGAACCCCTGATAGTCGTTAACTCCTTGCCCTGAGCAAAATCCCTTGTATAGATTGTGGTATCACCATAAATAACTCCGTAACTGTTTTTATGGAGGAGAAAATTACTCTTTTCACTCACTGATTTTTATATATTGGAATTTTTTTATTTGTTTCCATGAACGATAACTTAATACCCTATAAAACTATGTTTTGTGTATCCGTCACTGTCATCCGAATCCGAAATCCTGGCCGAAATCGCAATCGTAAACAAATCTGTAACCGTATTGGAACAAGTTTTGTGCTGAATAAACTAAAGTGAATGGTATCTTATAAGTTATTCGTATCCTGTCCATAAATTAATCAATCAATCGAATCAATTACATTTTTAGCGAGTACACTTTTTTTTTTGCTACAATATTTTGTAATTTTTGAGCAGACTGTACATTGGAGTTTCAACAACGTAAATATTTACTTAAGAACCTGTTTATTGTCTACTTGATTAAAATAACTCAAGAACTGCCTACTTATAATTCCAATGAATTCCGAGTACGTTACAGTTACAAAGTTATTCACAAATTCAGTCTTCCGTATCCGCATTCGAAATACGAATGTAATAAAACAACGATCAACTTTTAGAAAACAAACAAAAGTTAGTACTAATTCAATGAAGCCACTGCGCCATGCGGGTCTGCAATTTCGATCTTTTCAACCGTTTCAGCTAATATTTACTACTGGAACTAATCTCCGTATGTACTATCGTTTGTTTTAGTCGTGAAGGAAAATTTGAATGAATTTTATCTTTAGAAAAGGGATAACTTTTTAAGGTTTTCCCTAATGAAATGTCAAGTGTACATATCATTAGAATTTGAAGAAACGAATTTGTTGTACAAAGTATTTATTGCTAGATGCCAATAATGTAAGTTTTACATTTCACAGCTTAAGGTAGCAGCGATCAATGCGACCGCGACGCGAGACCGCGACCAGCAAACCGGCGAATCCGGTTCAACGGTCGCGCGATGCGGGTCGCGGTCTCGCGTCGCGCTTCGCGTGCATCACAATAGGCTGCAGCACAGTTCACCTAATAATTACCACACACAGTGTCGGTGCCTCAATGATGTTCATTAGAATATAAAAATAATATAATATCTACGGACGCTTCACTCCACGCCAGTCTGGCCCCGTGCTAAGTATCCGAAGAACTTGTGTTACAGGTACCAGAAAACGGGAAGTATATTTAATACTTTAATACTATACATCTATTTGAGATTTATATTATGTTATACACATATTTAATGCACATCCATGACCAAGGAAGACGGAAAAACTTGTTGTGCCTTCGGCGGGATTCGAACCTGCGACCCCCGGCTTGAGCACCAACGCTTTCAACTACTGAGCCACTGCAGAGGTAGGGATTATAAGTAGGTATAATTATCAATTTACTAAAGACCCGCTTTAATTTTTAATAACTGTTATTGCCAAGGGAAAATAAGACACAAAACACAAACGAAAAGCACTTAGCTATAAATTCACAGTTCGATTAGAAACGAACAATTTAAGCATGTCCGATTGTCGGAGACAATATTATATTCATTGATTATTCAAGAGAATAATGTAATATCGAACTGTCGTGGTGGAGCTGCTCAATTTTCCGGTATCGACGCGACGCGCGACGGTTGATTTCGGTTAACCAGCGACTCGAATGTTCACTTTGATGTCAAAATAATCAAGAAGTTACTGCCGTTTAATGGGAAATTATATCGACTTTTAACTAGATACTCCTTGTAGACACGTGTATTTGGGGATTAAATATTTTTCACGGCTCCAATAAAATAACCTAACCAAGAGCATGTCAGAACATGTCCTAGGAGGGTTCCGTAACTACCAAAGCGCAATACTTAGTTTTTTTTTCAAATTGTTTCAAAAGTTATTGACTGATTTCGCTCAAAAAAAAAAAAAAACCTTGACCTTGAGAATTTAGCTTTACCTATCAGCATGGAAACTTACAAGTTTCTATCTTCTATAGTTTAGAAATGCCAGGGGGAGACGAACTTACAAACCACTTTACAGGCTGATTACACGGAAATGGTCGACCTTGTAAAAAAGTCATGTATTTTCATACATTTTCAAATAAATAAATTTTTGATTTGAATTTGAATACATGAATTTTTACAACCTTGCCTTTATTTTATAAGACCTATTTAACGATACCCCACACGATGGGATGGAATGAAAAAATATTTTTCATCCCCACTTCACATGATTGTATGGAGAGTCACCGCTAAAATATAAAATTATTATTATTTTATGATGCCAAAACCAAGATCTATACACAATCTATAATTGCACCAAATTTTATCCATTTACATTAATAATTACAGAGGCTAGAACCGCGGACAGACAGACAGGACGGACAGAGCGAAACTACAAGGATTCCTTGTGTATTACGGAACCCTAAAAATAACATAATATGTATGAAACCACGCCGTTTAAAAAACCCTTTTTGACGATACCGCACTGCACGATGGGGTAGAATGAAAAAAAAAACATCCCCACTTAACATTTATGGGGAGACCCTTAATTATAATAATTATTTTATCATAAACGCTTACACAAGCGCCGCAGCTCCCGCGGCGCCGCCGCTGCACTAGGATTTGTATGCAATTTTTTTGACCCCCGACGCGACGCAAAAAGAGGGGTTCTATAAGGGTTCTATAAGTTTGACGTGTCTGTCTGTCTGTCTGTGTGTCTGTCCGTGGCATCGTAGCTCTTAGACTTGCGGACTATATGCTCCCGAATCCAGAACGCCGGTGAAAATTCATAGCAATGAGAATAGAACTCCGGTCTAAGACAATAGAGTTGAAAATCGATTACGTGAGTGTCCAGTCAATGTCAATGTCATATATGACAGCTCAACACATGACACTTCGACACATTTTCAACTCTATTGTATTAGCGCAAAGTTCTATTTTCAATGCTCAGGATTTTCTACGGCCTTCCGGTGACGCCACCGGACGCCCGGCGCAAGTGTAAATGCACTAAGGGTCCTAGTTACTACTAGAACCTCTTAGGGTTAATGAGTAACAACGAGACGTCCCGAATTCTCGGAGACGTCCCGTATTATAGGTATTATAACGTCCCGCCGGGGCAAGCACTGTCCCGTAAATCGTACAAAATGCTCGCAATATCCCATACACATAAATATGAGCTCGACCTAAAGCTAATCAAAATGAACTCGCTGGATCCTCAGATAATTAATAAATGTTTATTTGTCCCGAGTAAAAAACTGCATTTACGTATTTTTGGCTTATATGTAAAAAATTGCAAGCAAAAAAATCTCGCAAACCTAATGAGTAAAATAATCTAAGAATTTGTAAGGTGGTCTAAATTCAGTAATGCGGTATCCATTCTAGAATAGAACACAATATTATAAACAATATTTTCAATATTAATGACTTGATTAGATTTTTTTGCATGTTAGTAAACTGAAAAGTATCTGTGCGCTATTATCAAAAAGGAAATTAACATTTATTAAAAAGGAAATATATTTTATTCCTAATAAAAGCTATAAAAGGCAGCCATCTTAAAGTCAATTCGAAACGTGCAATTATTAATAACGAGCGCTTAAACTTTAAAATGAATAGGTATATCAGTTTCAATGTGGATTTTGCCCGTTTTATGTAAATTTCCTTTAACCTCTTTTGCATTTCTCGACTTTAGAGTACTTTGTAAGTTAACTCTGATACCTTTCGCCCCGAGAACCCCTTTACCTATCGGGTGCTAAATTGATAAATTTCATTAGGAGCCAACAATATTATTTACGGTGGCTTTCATTTAATTACGAGGTAGAATCAATAAAGTTACTTTATTATAAAAGTTGCTAATAATATGAAAAGGATCTTATTTTTGTACTGGACGTTGCCCGAGACTGGTGCGCGCAAAAGGAAATCGCGCGGGTACCTTACATTTTGCCGCGTTGTCCTTCTCCGTGGACTCTTTATCTGTGCTAAATTTCATAAAAATCGGTCCAGTAGCTTCAGAACCTATTTAATGGAATTTTTCCTCTTTATTATATTCATATAGAATAATAAACAAAAACATAACGGGGACGTTCGTGGGCCAATGGTCGATCGCGTTGAACTTTAGAATGAAGGTTGAGTGATCCTTTTTAGGTGAATATTTTATAAGTTACTCAAACGGTAAAAAAGGAAGGTAGTAAACCTCATGTAGCTTACTACCTAGGTACCTTTTTCACAATCTTTAAAAATGTTATCCGTGGTCATATTTATTTTTTCAATCTATTCAATCAATTAAAATCTTCTTCTTGTATATAAAAATGGATTTCAATTCCAATGTCTCGCAAAAACTCGAGAACGGCTAGACCGGTTTGGTTTTGAAATAACTATGAAAGTTCGGGGAAGGCTTAACGGTGAGAAATATTGGAAAAAATGCCGGAAAAATACTAAAACTCAAAACGAGGACATACGACCATCGGTAGATAGATGGTCGTATGTCCTCGTTTTGAAAGCACCCCTGATAACTGTCTCCTGCAACTTCGTAATACTTGGTGTTAACATGTCGAGCGAGGTCCAGTTCCGATATCCGATATTCGATACAGGATAAGGTCAAGTTAGCCTCCAAGAAGCTTGGTGTTCAGAACAGGTCGAAGAAGTATTTCAGTCCGGTCCAATGCCTACAACTCTATAAGGCGCAGGTTCGGCCTCATATGGAATACTGTTCTCATCTCTGGGAAGCGGCACCAAAGTACAAGCTTCTGCCTCTACATCGTATCCAACGAAGGGCCGCTCGAATTGTAGACTGCCATTGTGTTTCAAACAGACTTGACCCCTTTTTCTTTTTTTTTTATCTAGTTTTTTACAGAGGCTTTTAACACTTAAGTCATGATGCCAGCCGACTTGACCCCTTGGAACTACGTAGAGATGTAGCATCGCTCTGCATCCTCTATCGGTTATATTACGGGAGTGTTCCGAGGAATTGCTCGGACTTATACGTGCTGCAACTTTTCGCCACCGTTCCATGTGACAAAATATTTATCATCCTTATCACCTCGATGAGTGGCAGTCATCCACCGTTCGCTTTACCCGAAGATTTCTGCCGCGCACAGTAAAACTCTGGAATGAACTGTTGCCAGCGGTATTTCCGGACCATCACGACCTAAAAACCTTCAAGAAGGGAGCGTATTCCCATCTAAAAGGCTGGTGACGCACTTGCAAACCCTCTGATGTTGCGGGTGTCTATAGGCGACAGTAATCGCTTTCCATCAGGAGATCACTCGTTTGCTAATAGTTTAACTAGTAGCTAGTAGCTCATAGTTTGATGAAAAAAAAAATGATGATTGAATTTTTCCACTGTTTTCAATTTGTCGTCTGTCAAATATTTATAGAAGTGCGTTCAGTTTACCTGTTTGGTTTATTTTTAAAAAATCAGTCGACCCCAGTAGGTTGGTAGGTCTAAATGTAGGTGTAGTTGTAGATGTAGATGTATGTGAAGTTGTAGGTGTAGAAGCAGGTGTAGGTTGTAGTTGTAGATATAGGTGTTAATGTTTGTGTAGGTGTAGTTATTTATTTATTCCAGTTCATATTTGCGACAGAACAACGTGTGCCGGGACACCGTCACCTAGTAATATTATAATGAAAATCGTACAACTTATAACATCTTAAGCCGTACCGGGTGAAAAGGAACTAAGAAAGGAACAGCAAGGTACACTTTAGATTATAAAGTAAATTTTTCTGTCCCACACGAGTGAGCACGGTTCAATTTTAATTGGTACATCACAAATTGAGTTGTTTGATATGAAACAGATTCTAAAAGCGAGTTGAATTAGACAACAAAGATTTAAAAACTAAAGATAGGATATGACGTACATTGTCACATTTACAGAACAAATTTTCATACACGAAAAGGTTACGCCATCTTGGTTTTTACCAAACTTCAAATGTCAAAATGGCCCCAAAAACTCCAAAAAGCCTCAACATGCCTCGTCTATAAGATATACGTCTATATTAGATAAATTATGTTAGTTCAGATGTTTATTGTGCAGACTTCGAGCGAGTGAAGTCTTAAGATGGTTTACCCACATAAACGTGAAGCTATAAAGTTTTATTAATAGAATGAAGAAATATTTACCTACATATATAAAAAGTTTTTGTTTAACATACGTTGTAATGTTACACTTCTCGAAATCTAATGATGCGTTTACACGGGCAAATTTTTAGGGAAATTATTACCCGGCAACACGGATTGATCAATCTGTAAATCCCTTTCAAAAGAATTAAAAAAACAACAATGAAATATAAAAAGCGCACATGGATTACAAACGGTATAAATCTATTTGCATAATAGAAAGACATCTTATTTTTACTTATTACATAAATATAAGTAATAAAACAAATCGAAATATCAAATATATTCTAAAATATTACTTAAAGGCTTTAACATCGCACAAAAAATATTTAATAATGGCTTATTAGCAGCCGCCAAAAACAAATGCAGAGCATCGTGAAAAATTATAAACAGTCAAGTTAATGATAAATTAGATAATTTTGACCTTATTAATGAAATTAAAAATTAAAATAATGAAATATCATGTAATCCTACTGACATTGCTAATGAATTTAATAATAATTTAATTAATCTGACAAATATACAAAATGCAACTTTACCATCTAATACTTATGATCAGAAAGATGGTGTTTTGAATAAAAGTATTTCATAATACTTTTATTCAAAACACCATCTTTCTGAATCCATATACCTACTTCGAAATAATACTGTAATTGGATCAATTAAAATACTAAATCGGAAGGATATGACGGAGTATCTACTAATACTGCAGAAATGAAATAACACCTATAATTACCTATCTGACTAATCTTTCTTTCGAAACCGGCACATTTCCAGATCTTTTCAAGACATCGGTAATAAAACCATTGTATGAGCAAGGAGATAAGTCACTATTACAAAATTACTTATTTTTTCATGTATTTTTATATTTTGTATTAATCGAAGTAATCACCCATGCAATCAATGCATCTTTGCCAATGCAGTGGCAGTTTATTGATGCCCTTCTTAAAGAAATCAGCTGGACGGGAGGCAACAAATTCTTCAAAGGCATTTTGTACTGCCTCTCGGGTGTTGAATTTTTTTTCCGCCAAGAAGTTATCCAAATTCTGGAAATAGTAGTAGTCTGTAGGCGCAAGGTCTGGTAAGTAGGGATGACGGAGAGCTTCCAACCCCAGTTCTAGCAACTTGGAGACCGTCTGCTGTGCAGTATGAGGTCGCGCGTTGTCCTGCAGGAGCAGCGGAGACGAGCGATTGACCAATGCTGGTTGGAGATGTGCCAGCTTCTCCATCATTGTGTTCAGTTCTTCACAGTACACACCTGCAGTAATGCTCACCCCGTTTGCTAAGAAGCTGTGATGAATCACACCGGCGCTAGATCACCAAACAGTGACCATCACTTTTCTAGTGGTAAGTTTTCGTTTAGGGCATTGTTTAGGTGCTTGTGGGAATAGATAGTGGCAAGCCCCAAAGGGAGATCGAGCCCGAGCGAGGTGCTATGCTCGGTCAGGCCGAAGCCCACTTGTATGAATTTCAGATGTCGTATATAGAGTGCCGATCATAGAAAACTTCGATAGCGCGATTCAGGATTGTGGCGCTAATTGGTCCGCCACATCACTCCCCCCGAAGACCTGAGGTCGAATCTTGAGTCGTCTTGCTCGAGTCGCTAGTGCCAGAGAGTCCCAGTGAGTCGGAACTGTGCTGCTTACTGCACGGGCTCCAGTGAGTCGGAGTGCTGCCGTGCGGGCCGATGCTACGTGCTGGAGAGATGTGCTCTGCTTGCTGACCGGTCGTTGAAGTGAGAGTGCCCGATGAAGCCGGTGAGGGTTCGACCAGGCCGCGGTGCGTTGAGGCTGGTGGTCGAGGTACCCGATGAGGCCGAAGCTGGCTGGCGTGGTGCGGAGGGATGGGGGGTGATGATGATGATGTCCAGAAGGAGGCGTGTTCTGTTGAGGGTCACCAATGTGGGTTGTGGGTCAACCAATGCCGTATATAGAGTGCCGATCATAGAAAACTTCGATAGCGCGATTCAGGATTGTGGCGCTAATTGGTCCGCCACATGCTGTACCAGGATACAACCAACTTGCTGAGCGCTTGCGGTTATCAAACAGAATCCAATTTTCATCGCAGATAACAATACGGTTCAAAATTCCTTCATTTGTGTGTCTGTTGAGCAGTGCAAGGCACGTCTCGAAGCGTACTTCGCGCTGGCGATCATTGAGTTTGTGGGGCACCCATTTGTCAAGCTTTTTTACCTTGCTAATTTGACGCAAATGGACCAATATTGATTTGACGCTAACTTCGAAAGCTGCTGCTAATTTAGCCGTAGATTGTGTGTCATCAGCTCCCACAATCGCCTTTAATTCGTCATTGTCGACCAACGTCTTCGAATGACCGCGAGGTTCATTTTTCAGGTCGAAATTTGCAGATCGGAAGCGAGCAAACCAATAACAGGTGGTGCGTTGGTTTGTAGTGTTAGCTCCGTAAACGTCGTTGATGTTGCGTGCCGCTTGTGCCGCGTTGCTGCCACGACGGTACTCATATTCCATAATTACTCGAATTTTTAACGTATCCATGATGACGAAAAAGATTGAAATGCGATGAAAATGCAACACTAATCAATAAACAAATGACTACTTTTGGATAAAGAATTCCATGTTTTTAAAATACAATTAATTTGAAATTAGAATTCTTAGCCAAACAAAAATTATTTTGATTTGAAATGGTCAGTACTATTATTATTGTGATTATTGTTTTTAAATGTGTTTCGTTTGTATTATTATTTTTTGTTACTGATTTATAACATCTATTATATAAACCTGACATGTTATTGTACTTAATGACAAATATCTACTCGATTGACATCATTTTTTTGAATATATTAATATTATGTACTGCCTACTAATATTTTGCGAATTTTATTATTAATTTAAATGTGTTATGTGTAATTTTCTGTTTATTTTTTTTTGTTATCTACTAAACTTCCTAACAGTATGACATTTAATTACTAATGAAATAATTAGAATACAATATTTATTAATGTAATAATTTAGAATAATTATTTACTTATATGAACTTATATTAATGTAATAAATATTTGCATGCTACTAGTATTTATATATAGCTAAAAGTGCCTGAGCCTATAAATTTTGTTACCAACTATTGTTACCACTTTTAGGGCAAATTAACGAATTGAATTGAAATTGTGGATGAAGCTCCAGATTGATCAATCCATGTTTAATCGTTTTTAAACGTTTTGTTCTAAGTTAATAAGTAAAGTTATAATATCTAAATTGAGCATTTGATGATAGATGCACCGGTGTACGGACAAACCTTCTAGGTTTTTGTGACACCGAGTTTGTATTGTACCTTGCTTTTAAAATTTGTAAAAAAAAAGTAGAGCAATTTCAAAAATATTCGGCAATTATTACGACAACATTGCTTCCTCCATTAGCTCAATGTCGCTTTGATTGATTTTTTCTACTGAATTGTATCGTATAATATTGTAGTTGCAAAACACTTTCCTAAATTGATGCTTGTTGCCGTTGCCGTAAATTGCTGGATATTTTATCACGAGCGTCGCAATCGACCATAATTCTTATCTTATTATATTAATCTTTGTTGCCCGTGTAAGCGCACCCTTAATAGTTGTGTCAGCAACTCCTGAAAATTTAAAACCAGTTTTTTTTTGTTTTTGCTCACCCACCAGCTGTGATTTCGACCGTCAATAAAGGAACATTCGCACTACCCTCACAAAAATTACCAAGTACTTACATAAAATTAGAGAAAAATTTCAGTCTGTAGTTAAAATTTACTAAAGTTAAAATTCACTAATGGCTAGCTCACACCGAGACGCGACGCGGCGCGCACTTTTTAAGACAGCGATTAAAAATTGAACTTTGTTCACTACGCAAGAGCGGCGCCGCGATACGCAGCGCGATGCAGCTCGCAATTAGAACTCTTGTAATGAAACTTGTGTCTTTTTGTTTAGTAAATAAAGTTCAATTTTAAATCGCTAAATTAAAAAGTGCCTGCCACGTCACGTGTTTGTGTGAACTGACGCTTATTGTGCGTTAAGTGGATGATTCCCTTAAAATTGAAAATGTACAAAATTTATAAAACACTCACGATCGAAAATACATTTAAAAAAAACGTGTTAATATTTATAGTATAAAAGTGAATACCTAATGAAGCTCGATGCTTATCCAGGACATGGGAGGACACCTTGTACCTAATGAGGTGGGAAATTATGATCGTCCGACTGTACTGACCCCTTTGACCCCTTTTACAGGTCTTTGTTCCTCCATAAATAAACGATATTTTAAAAATATCCGCTGCATTGCGCTTGGGCATCCTCGCAAGAGAAAATAACTCAAGCGGTTCCTCGTTTGTTTAATGTAGATATAGATTTCTCTTTGGACAGAATATAAAATACTCCCCGGGATTTAGCATTCAGTCAATAATAAGTGCAGGTCCAATTTAAATTCGCCCAGTCGTTACTTGTCAGTTTGCAGTGCAGATCTTCACTTGCTTGTAAATCACATTTAAACTGGTCTGGCCGAACACTGCTAAGGTTTACAATAATTGAACACTATAATAGTAGGAAGGTAATGTAATAGTAGGTACCTCTCGTCTTCTCGTGTATAAAAATGGATAGCCAAATCTGTGTCTCACTAAAGCTCTAAAACGGCTGGATTTGGCTAGTTGCGTTCTTGAAAAAATTGAGGAAGTTCAGGGAAGGTGAAAAATATTGAAAAAAATGCGAGGAAAATACTTAAAATTACGG
Organism: Phengaris arion; assembly: GCA_963565745.1. Lineage (NCBI taxonomy): Eukaryota > Metazoa > Arthropoda > Insecta > Lepidoptera > Lycaenidae > Phengaris > Phengaris arion. The sequence continues at coordinate 12,861,369 of OY751443.1, forward strand.
CACCTGTTTGTTTCATTTCATAAAAATATCGGTTGTCTGTAAAGTCGGTTTACTGACGTGACAACGTCAACAACAACAACAACAATAATAATAATAATAATAATAATAATAAAATGCGAGGTAACGCTGGTACTTGGTAACGGTAACAGGCAACGGTACTTGGTAACGCATGAGTCATGGTTTTTCGTGCGTGCAGCTGGCTCCATCGAATTATAAGACGTTATCACGTCAAAATCGGCCGACCCTAGTTTGTAGGTGACTTTTTTGGTGTTCTAATTAAAGTTGTAGGTGATTAGATATTGTATGTATAGTGTGTATATGTGTAGTCGGAGGTGTAGTGTAGGTGTAGTTACTTATATGTTCCACTCCATAGTTAAGACAGAACAACGTTTGTCGGGAGAGCTAGTAATAATATATCGGGACAGTTAGTAATGTTATATTAAAATAATTATGTCCGCACGAAAATTTGCATAAAAATTGTGTTATGGATAAAAGTAATTTGAGCCTATTATGAAATGTAGGTGTGTAGATATTGTATGTGTAGTGTAGGTGTATGTGTAGTCGGAGGTGTAGTGTAGGTGTAGTTACTTATATGTTCCACTCCATAGTTACGACAGAACAACGTTTGTCGGGAGAGCTAGTAATAATATATCGGGACAGTTAGTAATGTTATATTAAAATAATTATGTCCGCACGAAAATTTGCATAAAAATTGTGTTATGGATAAAAGTAATTTGAGCCTATTATGAAATTACATTTTATGAAGTTCATAATTGTTAATATCTAGTATCTAGCTATCTAGTAGCTATCTAGTAGCTATCTAGTATCTATGCACAGAACATAGTGATCACATTCTAATCCTACTGTTAACTTAACTTTTTCAATTGTCTAAATGCGAACAATTTACTAATTTTACGTTCTACGTCAATAGAGTCACGGACAAAAGCTAATCAGTTTTTTTTAAAGTCATTTTTATGTCTACATTGTTATGTCTTAACATTTTTAATCACTTTTCCATAGCAATGATATACCTGAGTAGACTTTAAATTATTAGTAGCCAAGTAGCTCCTGAACACTCACCGAGTAATATATTTACAAGTTGGCGAGAGGAGTTTGATACCTTTGGTTTGTATCAGCATACGTGAACTTCACAGTTGTGAACTGCGAAATTAGTTTTCAAACTTGCCCGGTACCGATTGGAGATTACCTTTTCGATATATTTTTGTATAGGAATTGGTGATTTTGAAGTTTTAGTGGTACGAAATACCATGTAGTCAATGCTCTTTTCGTTCTATACTATTATGAATATAGTTTTATAGAAATCCATACAGGAATTCAGCGCAACACTATTATTTTTATCCGTTTCTTACAAACTCTATTCAGCGTTAATTAAGTATTAGGTATTAATGATATTCAAAGAACAGATAGACCTAGAATTTGAATTTTAAACTATATTAATTGTTGCTAACACCTTTCCTTTTAAACTATCAACAATAAAACACGTAGACTAAACATGGCTATCAAAACGTATTAAAGATATACCAAAATAGTGATAAAAACATACCGGTTGTCTGTAAAGTCAGTTTACTGATGATAGTTGAACGCGACAACGTCAACCACAACAACAACAACAACAATAATAATGAAGTAAAGGCAATGCGAGCTAACGCTGGTACTTGGTAACGGTACTTGGTAACGATAACGAGTAACAGGTAACGCATGAGTCATGTTTTTTCGTGCGTGCAGCCGGCTCCATCGACTTATAAGAAGTTATCACGTCAAAAAGTAACATCAATGTGATAAGATCTAAAAGTGGCAGTGGGGGTATGAATAAAAAACGCATCCATAAGGGAAAGATCTAGTCATCAGCAAATGCCTTATGAAATTTATCTTACACTCATTACAAAGTCAAATGAGCGTTATTCCATGAACTGAAAGTAATCTTGAAGGTGAGTACGCACTCCGCGACGCGTCAAATGTACGGAAGAGAAATGACTAGTTATATTTATAGGCTTACACCTTGGAAGAAGAATATAGTAGAAGGAGCTCCTAAAACGAATCTGTAAACTGCTATCTATCTCACAAAACATTAATGGCAAAAAACCATAAGAGTGAAAGAGAAAGCAAATTCATATATTTTCATCCTTTTCCATTTCCAGGTCATCCTGACTTGGTGATCTTTTGGGTCTTTTTTTACGACGTTAGAATTACGATTTTATATCTAGACATTCACAATATGTGTTGGCATGTGGGATAAGGAACAATATATTAATGTTATGTTTCTTCTCCTACTAATAGCCGAGTATCTATGATATAGTTTTTAATCTCAGGTATACACACACGGGAGAGAAACGATTAGTGACTTACGTCGGCAGGACATGATGTAATAGGGAAAGGAATAGAGAAAAGGTTATACAAGGTTAGACACGAGCTATGCTCTCGTGTCGAAATCGAAACACATCATAGAAATTATGCGACAGGGAACGGAGAGACAAGCCTATGTTGCATCAAAGAAACACTGCAACACACTCGTCACTGAGAAACGATGGACCGCCGTAGGCTAGCAGATGCAGCTGAGCGACAAGTTGCAGCAAAGAAAAGTCTTGAAGCTGCCAATTATTCTTCTTGTAATATTATACTATGTACGACTTTTAACATCCTCGTTTCAGCCTCAGACGTCCACTGCAATACATGTATCCCCCATAGTTTTCCAGTGTAGTCGGTCGCACGCGGCCCGCAAACACTAAACGCAGTCGCAGGGGCGACCTGTCTCAGGTTGTTTGTCCATCAAGATATATAGAACGTTATAACATATTACAATATTGTAATCCTATCGAAAATGAAACCCCTAACAAAAGATAATTTTCGACGTCATTTCACTTCTTTATCTCAGACCAAATAAAAAAGTAAAAGAGAGAATCTTCAAACAAAAACCAAGGCCGGTTTCATGTGTGGCCGTGAAATTATGTAATTAAATAACGAGGCGTAGTTTACTCTCCTCACTGTGTGGTTCGCAAAACTCTGTTTTTACTTTTTAGGGTTCCGTGATACTCAAGGAACCCTTATAGTTTCGCTCTGTCCGTCCGTCTGTCTGTCTGTATGTCCGCGCTTCTAGCTTCTTTAATTAAGAATATAAATGGATGAAATTTGGTATAGTCAAATACTGTATATATTAGGTCTTTACCTATGAAATTGCCGTTTTGTATGAAAAAATTTTTTTCATGTATTTTTTATTTGTATTAATCGAAGTAATCATCCATGCAATCAATGCATCTTTGCCAACGCAGTGGCAGTTTATTGATGCCCTTCTTAAAGATATCAGCTTGACGGGAGGCCACAAATTCTTCAAAGGCATTTTGAGAAAGGTAATGCCTCTCGGGTATTGAATTTTTTTCCCGCCTAGAAGTTATCCAAATTCTGGAAAAAGTAGTAGTCTGTAGGCGCAAGGTCTAGTGAGTAGGGCGGATGACGGAGAGCTTCCAACCCTAGTTCTTGCAACTTGGAGACCGTCTACTGTGCAGTATGAGGTCGCGCGCTGTCGTGCAGGAGCAGTGAAGACGAGCGATTGACCAATGATGGTTGGAGATGTGCCAGCTTCTCCATCATTGTGTTCAGTTATTCACACTACACATCTGCAGTAATGCTCACCCCGTTTGGTAAGAAGCTGTGATGAATCACACCGGCGCTAAACCACCAAACAGTGACCATCACTTTTCTAGGGGTATGTTTTCGTTTAGGGCATTATTTAGGTGCTGAACCAGGATCCAACAAACTTGCTGAACGCTTGCGGTTATGAAACAGAATCCATTTTTTATCGCAGTTAACAATGCGGTTCAAAATTCCTTCATTTGTGTGTCTGTTGAGCAGTGCAAGGCACGTCTCGACGCGTACTTCGCGCTGGCAATCATTGAGTTCATGGGGCACCCATTTGTCAAGCCTTTTTACCTTGCTAAGTTGACGCAAATGGACCAATATTGTTTTGACGTTAACGTCGAAAGCTGCTGCTAATTCAGCCGTAGATTGTGTACCATCAGCTTCCATAATCGCCTTTAATTCGTTATTGTCGACCAAAGTCTTCGGACGACCGCGAGGTTCATTTTTCAGGTCGAAATTTTCAGAACAGAAGCGAGCAAAACCAATAACAGGTGGTGCGTTGGTTTGTAGTGTTAGCTCCGTAAACGTCGTTGATGTTGCGTGCCGCTTGTGCCGCGTTGCTGCCACGACGGTACTCATATTCCATAATTACTAGAATTTTTAACGTATCCTTGATGACGAAAAAGATTGAAATGCGATGAAAATGCAACACTAATCAATAAACAAATGACTACTTTTGGATAAAGAATTCCATGTTTTTAAAATACAATTAATTTGAAATTAGAATTCTTAGCCAAACAAAAATTATTTTGATTTGAAATGGCAAGTACTGCAGAACGGCAATTTCATAGGTAAAGAACTATTATATCTCGGTTTTGGCTTCGTAAATAATAATAATTTTAGTTTCAGGGGTGGTTTTAAGGGTTTAATATAAATTTTAGGCGTGGCTCGTGGGGTAGAGTGAATTTTTTTTTCATTCTACCCCATTGTTTAGGGTATCGTTGAATAGGTATTTTAAAATAAAGGCAAGGTTTCTCACATGACTTTTTTACAAATTGAACCAATTTCGAGTAATCGGCATCCAAAGTGGTTTATAAGTTAGTCCCCCCCTGGCATTTATAAACTATAGCAGATAGAAACTTACAAAAAATCGGACAATAGCTTTTGTAGTAGTTCAAAGAAAACCAATTACGCGTTGATAGCTACGGTGCCCTCTTAAGACATGTTCTGACATGTTCTTGGTCAGGTTATTTATTCTCTGAGTTCCTCAAGTGCGAACGCATCCTTAACCCTTTTTATGAGAACATGCGAAATGTCTTTTTTCCGTACATTTGATATATAAACAAGTTTTCTGATTTATTGTTGTTTGCATCATATGCTAATATTGTTTTGTTTAGTATCTACTATCTAGAGGCGAAATATGTCTTCGCCCAACTACCTACTTACTACCTATATGAAATTATATTTCATATAGGTAGTAAGTACAAACAGCCTCCGTGGTCTAGTGGTTAGAGCTTGGCTCTCGACTCGGAGGTCGTGGGTTCGATTCCCGCATTGGAACAAAAAAAATGTTGTTTCCAAGTTTGGTTAGGACAATTCAGGCTGATCACCTGATTGTCTGACAAGAAAGATGATCCATGCGTCGGATGGGCATGTAAAAAGTCGGACCTGCGCCTAATCTCTCGCCAGTCGTGTCGGTTATCCGTCCCACTGGGTTACGAGAGTAAAAGGAGGAGAGAGTGCTCTTGTGTACTGCGCACACACTTGGGCACTATAACATAACTCC